>JAWWNH010000060.1:0-9760000 GCA_034641385.1 Darevskia mixta
CTGGGCAGAATGCTGGGCTTTGACTCAGCTGATTTGGGTTCACAAATCTTGTCCGGCAGAAAGATAATAACCGTCCTGCCTGAGAAAAATGGGTGGTGGAGGAGAAGCAATGTAGACCTTCTGAGCTGCTTGGAGGAAGAATGCAATTCAAAGACTTTTTTAAAATAGTTTTTTTGGGCATGGCTTTTTCATGAATAGAGGCAAAGGCCAAACAGTAGTGGTTGGGCGTTTTGTGTGCGTTTTGCAATACGTTTGTTTTGAGAGAAGGCTCTCCTTCAAGCATGAAATGTAAGTTGGATTTCTAGCTGGGTGGTGGAAGAGCAGAGCTTGTGGCCCTGGGTATTTCTTAGCTCCCGGGACTAGGAAAAGCCAAATAAGTTATGCAAAGCATGTGGCATGATCTGCCCTATCCTGTAGGGTGCAACTTTGTGCACATGCAGGAGAAGTATATCCATAGGGAATCTCTTTATATGTATGTGTGTGTATATGTGTGTGTGTGTGTGTGTGTGTGTGTGTGTATAATATATATATATAGCATATATATATATAGCATGTGCAAATAACTTACGGTATTATTAGCTTATTATTACAACACAAACACACACAATGAACAGATTTTTTTAAAAATACAAATATACGGTAGCTACAAAACAAATAACGTACATCCATATTTCAATTCTTATTCTTTTCTAATTGACTTCCTTCATCCTCAACGCGGGTCTAATTTCATATTTGGTAAACTGCTTCTTTCTCATTTCCATTTTCCTGTTGTTGTTCAGTCGTTCAGTCGTGTCCGACTCTTCGTGACCCCATGGACCAGAGCAGGCCAGGCACGCCTATCCTTCACTGCCTCTCACAGTTTGGCCAAACTCATGTTAGTAGCTTCGAGAACACTGTCCAACCATCTCATCCTCTGTCGTCCCCTTCTCCTTGTGCCCTCAATCTTTCCCAACATCAGGGTCTTTTCTAGGGAGTTGTCTCTTCTCATGAGGTGGCCAAAGTATTGGAGCCTCAGCTTCAGGATCTGTCCTTCCAGTGAGCACTCAGGGCTGATTTCCTTCAGAATGGATAGGTTTGATCTTCTTGCAGTCCATGGGACTCTCAAGAGTCTCCTCCAGCACCATAATTCAAAAGCATCAATTCTTCGGCAATCAGCCTTCTTTATGGTCCAGCTCTCCATTTTCCTACTTTTCTCTATATTTAATACTTTCACACCATATTTTGTTTTGCAAAAATTACTCAAAGCAAGTCCAGGCATTGATTTTAGGACACTGCTTTTTAAAGGTAATCTTAATTGGTCTAAGGACTAATGCAATGAAAGTTGAGTCTAGTCTGGTCTATGTGCTCAGCTCCATCCAGATCTTGCTTCGTTGGGGGAGAGCATCATGGGGAAAGTGGCTTCAGCATGGCTTGGGGTGTGTGTGTGTGGTTTGAAGCAGTTTGGCTCTCTGCATTTGGGGTTTTTGCACACATCCTGTTACTAGGTAGGAGAGCAATCACAGGAAGTGGCCTTGATGCGGTTTGGTGTGTTTGTCATTTGGATGCTTCTGTATAAGGCACTAAGCAACTATTTTACTTTTAAAAGTTTTTAATACTTGATGCTGCATTGTTTTTAATATTCAGTTGAAAGCAGCCCAGAGTGGTTGGGGAAACCCAGTGTCAGATTCTCTTATCGGTTGTTCAATAGTATGACCAAGCCATTTTGTCTTTAAGTCTCTTTATTTTGTGCAAAGCTATTTACAGTGCAGAGTTCAGTTTATCATGTCTGCTCAGTGACTAGCAGAATCTGGAAGTGCCTCCCTTCTGTTTTGGCGCCAACACCAAAGCCTCGGCATCCTGAATTGCCGCCTTCCCCTCCTACGTGAGATAGGTGCCGGAATGGACACCTCCCCCTCCGAGCCAGTCTGCTGGGTGGTGCCAGGTCTCTCAGCAACTCCCTGGACACCTGGCACTCCCTGGTTCCCAACCACTAACTGCTCCTCCCCGAAGAGGGGCTGCCAGATTCACTCGAAGATGAATCTGTCGTCAACACAGGCTGCGGGTCCCTGTATGCACTCAGAGTTGGACTGGCAGGGGTGGGCAGATCCCTGACACCCAGCCAGATGGGCGGGGTATAAATATTATATTATTATTATTATTATTATTATTATTATTATTATTATTATACAAGTAGTTTAGCTCTCTCCTCGAAGCATCATTTCTCTTCATCGCTCATCATACTAGAACCAGGAAATATCAGGACAGGCAAAAGAAAGCACTTGTTCACACAGTGCACAGTTAGAACTATGGATTTCCTCTCACAAGAGGTAGTGATAACCACCAACTTGGACACAATGTTAGAAACTCAGATATCTAAGCTAGGCGCCAAATGGCTCCTTAAACCAGGGTTACAGTCGCCACAACGGAATGCCTAGTTGCCATTTCGGAGCTGGATGTCTCAAAAGTTAATATTTTTGAATGCAACTTTTTGGTTCCTGAAATTTGTTCGGATTGTGCAGATGAAATATCACAGGCAGAATTCTACAGGATGTGTGTGAAAACAGCCAAGGTCCACAGATCCCCCAGGCACGCACCTCCAGATGGTGGAGACGTCAGGCGCTATTCTGGCGCTATTCGGTCCCAAGTGGCGGATAGCCAGGTGCAAAATGTGCCTGGCCAATTTTGAATCCTGCTTGGAAGAAGAAGAAGAAGAAGAAGAAGAGTTTGGATTTGATATCCCACTTCATCACTACCCGAAGGAGTCTCAAAGCGGCTAACATTCTCCTTTCCCTTCCTCCCCCACAACAAACACTCTCTAAGGTGAGTGGGGCTGAGAGACTTCAGAGAAGTGTGACTAGCCCAAGGTCACCCAGCAGCTGCATGTGGAGGAGCGGGGAAGCGAACCCGGTTCACCAGATTACGAGTCCACCGCTCTCAACCACTACACCACACTGGCTCTCACTGGATGCCTTTAAAAGAGGATTATACAAAGGAAAACGCTGCTATGAACTATTAGCCATGACGGCTATGTTTGCCTTCACTTTCAAAGACTGTATGCCTCTGAATACCAGTTGTTGAGAGTCACGGCTGGGAAGAGTGCCCTCGCACTCAGGCCCATCTCATGGGCTTCCCATTGACCACTATGAGACCAGGAGCCTTGACTAGATTAGCCTTTGGTCTTATGTTCCCATGTTAAGTGTGGAGAGAGCTTTTGAGAAGTCAAGGCTCTTGTTGCAGTGCAACCTTTGCTGATCATGGGAGATAGAGGTGAACAGCTAGCAGGAGGTTTGCTCCACGTTGCTCTCCATGCTGTGTCAAAACTTTCCTGCCCTGCTGTTTTGTACAGTCACCTGCTCTCGGTGCAACTAAGCAGAAAACACAGAGGGGTTTTTTCGGTTTCTTTGCAAGAGGCCAGAAAAGAGAAGTGCCAGCCAACCGCCTGGCCCTGTGCGCTGCTTTTTTTTTTCCTTTCAAGAACAGAATCCATTTACAGGGAGCATCTGATTACCAATTACGAGCCTCCTTAATAGGAACATTTCCTGCAGGAGGAAGAAATATGCTTGGCTTTGTTGCTAGGGCAGCCAGGAAGCGAGTCATTAAACGCTTAAGTGGCAAAAGGAAGAAGAAGGAGAAGAAGAAGTTTGGAGGAGAAGGAAGGGAGGCATGAAGTGAGCATGGAGCAAAATTATTCCGATTATATCACTCTCTCCTCTAATCCACACGGATAGCCTAGCGCTCGAGCTGCACTTGTTGTGAGATTTAGAACAAACATGTTAAGAGGTTTCTGCTCATGCAGCTGAAATGCGAGAGGAGCAGAGAGCTGTTGGGGAGGTGAATTGCTGTGTGGAGTTGTTAAAAGGGCTCAATGGCCTGGAAGGGGAATATTTCTCCGTCCTCCTACCCTTCACTACCGCACAGGGCTTAATTTGACATCCCCTGACATATTACAAATCATATAATGTCCTGGTGCACAGAGGGCTGCTTCCTAAGCAGCAACGTAACTGATAAGGTCCCAGGTTCTCCTCCTCTCCCACCCCCTCCTCTGCATCCCGCTCCCCAGTTTGCCTTATGATTTCGATTGGACTCGTCAGATACCACTAAACTGCTATTGGTTGCGTTACATAACTGATACGGTGAACTCTCTTAACAAACTCTAAACTCCAGAGCATCGCTCTCGGCCTCCGTTGTTCTCCGTTGTGAAAAACATTTTCGCAATTAAACATCATCAAAGAAATATAAAAGAATAAATCACAAAAATAAAAAAAAAAGGAAATAGAACATTTTCACACAATATTAAATCCACATTTTAGGATTACTCACATCCCTCGACTTCCTTCCCTTCCCTCCCCTCCCCTGGTTCTTTTATATTATCTTAATTTATACATGTCAATAATTTCCTTATCTTTAATTATCTCCAAATTTAAACATTCTCCTTAATATTACAAGTGGTTTTTTTTTAAAAGCCTGCTACTGTATTAACTTCCGTACAGTGCTTTAGTAAAAGGTAAAGGTATGCTTCAGGATGAGAACAGAAATCGGGCAGCAGCGGCGCAGCAGCAGCGGGAGGCCCCATTAGCTAAAGTGGTGCTTCAGGTTAAGAACGTTTTCAGGTTAAGAACGGACCTCCAGAACGAATTACCGTAAGTACGTAATCAGAGGTACCACTGTAAAAGCATGCAGTTTACCGCTCAGCTGCAGTTCCCTATTCCACTTAGCAACGGCTTTTTGCAAAGGCTGGCACAGCATAGTAGCACCATAAAGTTATTTTTATTGTTTTTAGCTTGTAAAATTTATATACTGCTGTTAAAAATCAAAGTTGTTTACAAAAAGAATGAAACAATAACATTGTCAATTTAAAAAAACGGCTATTTGAAATGTTCAGAATATATTAAAATTAGCGAGAAGCTAAACCAGATTAAAGCATGCCAGTATTCTACATATCTGGATTGGCTTGCCTAAACAAAAATGTATTTAGAAGGGCACCCAAAAGAATACAGTGCCAGATGTCAAGAGGCAGGGAGTTCCAAAGTGTGGATATTGCCGCACTAAACGATTGATTTTGTACAAAGGCGGAACGAGTGGCACCTGTAACAGTTCTAGCTCTGCACTGTCACATATTTTTGCAAAACAGCTTCTCTTTATCAGTTCCTCTTTCCCCCTCCCTTTAAAGCACACTTCTATTTTAAATTGTTCTTTTTTGTGGTTTCATAAACCGGGTTCCATTGGCCTGCTTTGCACGACATGGTAAGTGAAACCACGTGCAAAACGGCAGGCTCCCAGAGAGGAGCTCCCAGACGCTTTGCTCCTTCTTCCCTGGTCGATTTCCATTGTTTCATCTTGTGTTGAGTTTTAGATTGTAAGCTCCTTGGAACGGGGACCTCTCCGAAGCACCGTTCTCGCGGGATGCATGCTGAATAAACAGCAATAGCAAAAGAAGGTGCTGTGGTTCAAATGTGCAGCAACTCCTGAGAAACTAGCCAGGCAGAGTGGAGGGCAGAAAGAGAGGGGGGGGGGAGAAAGAAAGAAAGAAAGAAAGAAAGAAAGAAAGGAAGGAAGGAAGGAAGGAAGGAAGGAAGGAAGGAAGGCAGGCAGGCAGAAAGAAAGAAAGAAAGAAAGAAAGAAAGAGGGAGGGAGGGAGGGAGGGAGGGAGGGGAGGGAGGGAGGGAGGGAGAAATAGCTCTCTTTTAAAAATTTGGCTTCACCAGCAGAAATTCTAGCACCCTCCCAGCAGGCGAAAACAACTGCTGAGAGAGAGAGAGCGAGCATCAGCCAGCTGGCAAACCCAATGGTGTGATGTTTCTGCTGTTCCTTGTGGCTTGTTTTTTCGTGTGGGCCTTGAGTGACTCCTGGATTGCTTCCTCGTTAAGTGAATAATTGGGTGGGACTTTGTCTTCCCCTCGCCCTCTCTTTTGTTCCACTTCATTAGTGTGCTATATTGACGTAACCTCAGGAAGCAGCTCTGATGGTATTGGCCCCCTCTGAGGCTACAGATGTTTCGGAGGAGGTCAAAGCAGTGGCGGAGCTTCATGCTCCGGCACTGGGGGGGGCGGAGAGCAGGCGGGGGCGGGGCTGGCGTGCGTTTTGGGGGCATGGCGCGCCGCCCGCAGGGGCGTGGCACGTGTCCTGGGGGCGTGGCGCGTCGGCTGCGGGGGCGTGGCACCCAATGCGGGAGTGGGGGCAGCCGAGCTGGCACCCCACCGGGATTGCACTGCCGGGGCGTTGCGCTCCCCCCGCACCCTCTTCCTCCGCCAGTGGGTCAAAGAAGATCCCGAGGATTATCCTGATCTCGGCTGCTTTCATTTATTGGCCATATTAGCAATCCATTTTCTCCTCGGTGCTGCTGATGCCCCGTTGGAGACTTTGAAAGGTCCCCCATTGCCATTATTTGTGGAAAAAACAAGACTTTAGAATCACCTTACCCCAAAATGGCAACTACACGTTCCGTTTTGATGACTGTAACCTTGGTTTCAGGAGGCATTTTGCGTCTAGCTTGTATATACAGTGGTACCTCGGGTTAAGTACGCTTCAGGTTAAGAACGGACCTCTGGAACGAATTATGTACTTAACCCGAGGTACCACTGTATCTGAGTTTCTAACACTGTTTTGGGAGCCCCGAGGTTTGCAAAAGTACCAAAACCAAAGCCCGAGTAGAAGCTCCACCATCCCTGTCCTGTCCCCCACAAACAGCCCTGTGAGAACTGATTATGCTCAGCATCTGCAGAAAATTGATTGTCAGATAGAAAAGAAAAATGTAAGTGGAGAGGGATGGAATGAGCTAACCTGGAAATACTGTTAGGAGATGCTGCAACATTGTGTTGCATGCCCACCTTGTTTTAAACTGTTCTTTCTCCGAGAACCTCAGAGCAGCTTATATGCTCTCAGGAGGGCTCCCATCCAAGCAGCTTCCAGGGTCAAACCTGCTTAGCTTCGTAGAAGTAGAACGGCGTCCCTGATGCGTTTGCTCCTGTCACGACCCGCTCTGGCCTTTTGAGAAACCTCAAGGCTGTATCTGTCAAGATATAAAGAAAAACGAATGATATAAAGTCTGAATCATCCTAATTGACTGTTTCTTGTACTGGTTTCTATCCTATTAATACCCAATGGAATTTTGCATAATGGTGTTCATAGTTACAAAAAGGGGGGGGGAATAACCACATCTGCATAAGTATATTATTGGACTCATATTCCCTTGAAGACATTGCCAGGCCTTGAATCATAGTGTGGAGCAAGAAAACCGTTAATGCAATTTGTGTGTGTGGTTTTGTGCAATGAAAGGAGGAGCTAAGATTTACATTAAATAAGACTTGTGCATGGACCGCTGTGCTAGAATATAATGGCAAACTGCTTTAATTTTGTTTTAACGACTAACGGCATATAAATTTGATTTTATAAATAAAAATAAAGAAACCATTTGTTTTTAGAAAACTTGGA
The DNA here is from genome assembly GCA_034641385.1 of Darevskia mixta. Taxonomy (NCBI): domain Eukaryota; kingdom Metazoa; phylum Chordata; class Lepidosauria; order Squamata; family Lacertidae; genus Darevskia; species Darevskia mixta. The sequence continues at coordinate 7,411 of JAWWNH010000060.1, forward strand.
CATTTGCTATCCTGTGCACTGTCATGCTTTGGCAGGATTTAAGCAGCCTAGCTGTCAGGAAGGTTGCAGTTAGAGAGAGAGAGAGAGAGAGAGAGAGAGAGAGAGAGAGAGAGAGAGAGAAATACTTTTTCTGGCACCGTGGGAATACTGGATGAAATAATGTCTTTAACTGTAACACCTTTTAGATGCATCTACTAACTGTACAGTGGTACCTCGGGTTGCAAACACTTTGGGTTACAGACTCCGCTAACCCGGAAGTAGTACCTCGGGTTAAGAACTTTGCTTCAGGATGAGAACAGAAATCATGTGGTGGCAGCAGGAGGCCCCATTAGCTAAAGTGGTACCTCAGGTTAAGAACGGTTTCAGGTTAAGAACGGACCTCTGGAATTAAGTTTATAACCAGAGGTACCACTGTAATTGCTTTGGCTTCAATAAAATTAAAATAATTACAGACACGCTTGCAACCCTGGGCTCCTTCAGAAGGAAAGGGTGGGATGTAAATTCGGTTAATTAATCATCTTCACCACCATCATCATCATCCACAGCAAAGAGCAGTGAATGGTGTACATTTAGGAAATGTAAGTGAAATCTTCCTATTGCTTTTAAAGCGGTGTATTCCACATGTGCACTGGATATTGATAGAGAGCTTTTAATCTGGGTGTTACTCCAACACTGCCCTTTCTTTTTAAACAAGTAAGCAATCGCCTCGTTGCGTTCATGGTTTTGCCTTGGATCAAAATGATCTGAAATCTGACCCTTGAACTTGTTTTTTCTTCCTTTCTGGGGGCAGGGGAGGAGAGATCCAGCTGTTCTGAAGGCCTGCCCAGAATCCTGAACTCTGTTTGCCATTTCACGGGAGGAACAGATGCCAGGGGAGTTATGATTTATGGTAGCAGCGGCTGCCAAAATCTTTTGAACTGTGTGCTAGGGCTAAGCGAAATCAAAGGATGCTGTCAAACGAATTGACGCTTAGCATATTTTGCTAATTGTCAATGTATAGAGTGTGTTGATTAAAAAGATTAATAAATCCATCCTGGATATGTTCTTTTATACCTGGCCCTCCCACGCTTGGTTATGAGTTGGAAATGGGTTCAAACAGCTTTTCCCTAAAACCCATTCCTGTATAAATGGGTCTGGTGGAAGTAAGATATCACTTGGGCCCCCTATATGCTAACCTGCAACTCTCACTGACTTTTTATTGCTCACTGAAAGATGGTGATTTTTTTTGGGAGCAGCCTTTGAGCATGCATTTTCTCCCCAGTGTCGTGATTGGTGGGGAAGTGAGGGCCTGGGTTGAGAGTCTTTCCTAGGCACCCCCAAACTCGGCCCTCCAGATGTTTTGGGACTACAGTTCCCATCATCCCTGACCACTGGTCCTGTTAGCTAGGGATGATGGGAGTTGTAGTCCCAAAACATCTGGAGGGCCGAGTTTGGGGGTGCCTGGTCTTTCCCCTCACTGGCAGCGTTAGAAATTCCCCAGCCGCCGGGTGCATTTTGCGACTGGCGCAGGTCAAATTGCGACCACGTTGAGATCTCTGGATGCCAGCTTGGCAACAGACATCTCCATCTGGCTGGCCCCTCCAGCTTTCTTAAGCAAGTAAGCAGAATAGCTTATTTATTGCAATTATATCCCACTTCTTCTCTAAGGAAGACAAAGTTCACCCCACCCTCACTTAATCCCTACAATGACCCTGTGAGGTAGGCTAAGAAGCTGTGACTGACACCAAGGTCACCCAGTGAGCTTCATGAGTGAGTGGGGATTTGAACCCTCATCTCCCAGGTCTGACACGCTAACCACTACACCACCCTGACTTCCTAGAGTTCTTCTGCTATGGGGCAGCTCTATAAATTAAGTAGGTAAATAAATATGTCAAATGTTTTCCTTGAAGCTTGAATTTGTTTTCTTCTGGATTGTTTTATTTGATGTTTTAATGTACTGTAAACTGCTTTGAGATTTTTTAATTTAAAATACAAAGCGGAATAGAAATGAAACAAAGGAGAAGAATAGCAGTAATAATAAATTCCAATAGTAGTTATAATAAATGCCAATAAATTCCTAGACGTTCCATTGTGGCGACTGCAACCCAGGTTTAAGGTGCCATTTGGCCATTAGCTTATACAGTAGAACCTTGGTTCTCAAACTTAAACTGTTTCGGACGTCCGTTCAACTCTCGAAACGTTCGAAAACCAAGGTGCGGCTTCCAATTGGCGCCGGCGCTGACAGCCGCATTGGACATTCGACTTCCAAAAAACGTTTGAAAACCGGAACACTTACTTCCGGGTTTTCGGCATTCAGGAGCCGATTTGTTCGTCAGCTAAGCCATTCGAGAACCAAGGTTCCACTGTATATGTCGCCGAAGAATTGATGCTTTTGAATTATGGTGCTGGAGGAGACTCTTGAGAGTCCCATGGACTGCAAGAAGATCAAACCTATCCATTCTTAAAGAAATCAGCCCTGCGTGATCACTAGAAGGACAGATCCTGAAGTTGAGGCTCCAGTACTTTGGCCACCTCATGAGAAGAGAAGACTCCCTAGAAAAGACCCTGATGTTGAGAAAGATTGAGGGCACAAGGAGAAGGGACAACAGAGGATGAGATGGTTGGACAGTGTTCTCGAAGCTACTAACATGAGTTTGGCCAAACTGCGAGAGACAGTGAAGGATAGGCGTGCCTGGTGTTCTCTGGTCCATGGGGTCACGAAGAGTCGGACACGACTGAACAACAAACCCCAGTAGTTTTGAACTGGACCATCTCCTCACCTTTGGAAGAGGGGGTTCATTCTGCATATTCCCGCATTGCAGGGGGTTGGACTAGATGATCCTCAGGGGCCTTTTCAGCTCCACAATTCCCCCGTGTCAGAAGAGATGCCATATTAGGATCACAGAGCATTGGAAGCTTCCTCATACAGAATCAGATCATAGGTCCATTTACAATGACTGGCAGCAGCTCTCTAGAATTTCTGGCAGGGGTCATTGAGCCTGATGCCTTCTGCATGCAAGGCAGATGTTCTCTGACTGAGCTACAGCCCTTTCTGATTGCTCACCCCCAGCACCTATCCTCTCCTCCATTACCACCCCTTCCTATAGTTATGGGAACAGGTGCTTCCTTCTCCTGATGGTCAGAGGAGTGGGCTTCACACCAACCTGAGGCCTCCTCAGGGACAATCTTGGGGAGAACATACAATTCAAAGAGGTGCTCTCTGGCTAACTGGAACTGACAATGCAAATCTGGTTGTCAGTGTAAAAATGACAGACAAAAGGATGTGGTTTCGATCTTTGGTGGCGTGGGAGAAGAACTGTACTCAAAAATTGCAAGAACGGATATGTTTGAGTGAGATAAAACCTTGTCAAACAAATCTGGTTGCCATAGTTGCTAGGTCTTCTTCTAGATGTGCTAAGTTATAATTGGCTTGTGAACTTACTTCGCTTGCTGTCCAAGGTCCCTGAAGTAACCCAACAGTTCTTCCGAGTTCAGCCTGCTATAAGTTTTGCAAAGCTGGAGGGTAAAAAAAGAGGTTTAAGGCAATAATGAAATGTTATAAATCAGAGGTTGAGTGGGGGATTTGAACTCTGATCTTCATTATCCAGGATCCCAGTCCTCTGTGCTGGTTCTTGATTTCAAAGCTCCATTCAGTTTTGTCCTATAGCTTGTTTTTTAAAAAATAAAAATAAAAAGGCTTTTCTTGGGTATCATTTATCGTTGGCAGTCCAGAAACTCTTGGAAAGGGGGGGGGGGGGTCGGCAGCTCTCTGCAGAGACAAAGCAGATCCTATATTTGGTGCAAAACACAGGAAATAAAAAAAGATGACATCAGTTATTTTGCTCTCTCTACGTTGTTCTGTCAAGGAAGTTAACAACCGTCACGATACGATGTAAGAGGATGTTGCTGTCCGGTGATGGCCTCATCCAGCAATTGTTTTATCGTGGCTTCTGTTACCTTATTTTATTTTAACATTGCTTGCACATTTTTGTTGCTATCTGGCAAGTGTTGGGGATGAAATTTTAGTGGGTATCCACATTGTACATGCAATAAATGTAATGTCTGTTGTTCTGAAACACACTTTCCACTCTGCAACTCAGATAGGCAGAGGAGGTTCACATTGCTTAGTCTGCCCCTTTCTTCCAACTACCCCCCCTACATAATATCCTGCCCCCTTGTGGCTCTCTATCATCCGCACAACTGCTCTTCCAATCCCTGCCCCACATGATTCCTACTTGCATAGGGCCTGTGTGAGATTTTAGTTCTCGGTCAGCCTGCCACAGTCCTTTCTCACAGAAGAAGCATTGCTTTGACATTTTGTTGCTGAGAGTTTTGTTCCCTGAGCTGTTGAGATATTTGTGGACATTCCGTAGAACTACAACCTGTTTTAGAAGTAGGAGGATATAGTTAGCCATTCTAATAAGCAGAATGTATTTTGAGCTGCATCCAATGGAGTGGGTTTTAAAAACACACAGAGCTCAATTCCATCCCTTCCTCCTTGATCCTGATAGAAGCACAACTTTATTTTGATGGGATCATGTTGTCTCTCGGACATTGTCATTTAAAGGTAAAGGGTAAAGGGACCTCTGACCATTAGGTCCAGTCGCGGACGACTCTGGGGTTGCGGCGCTCATCTTGCTTTACTGGCCGAGGGAGCCAGCGTACAGTTTCCGTGTCATGTGGCCAGCATGACTAAGCCGCTTCTGGCGACCCAGAGCAGCGCACGGAAACGCCGTTTACCTTCCAACCAGAGCGGTACTTATTTATCTACTTGCACTTTGACGTGCTTTTGAACTGCTTGGTTGGCAGGAGCTGCGACCGAGCAACGGGAGCTCACCCTGTCGCGGGGATTCGAACCACCAACCTTCTGATCGGCAAACCCTAGGCTCTGTGGTTTAACCCACAGCGCCACCCGCGTCCCCTGGATAGTGAAAAGGGGCTTAGGATACCCTATACTCAGACTAAGACCATTGTGAGAACATTAAAACAAAACAAAACAGGAAAACCTCAACAACTGATATATTTTGCACTGTTGCATATATCTGTTAAGCGTGTGCATGTTTGCAGAGGAAATTGAAATGCAGAAACCTAGAGAGATGGTGTAATTTTGATATGCACCCAGCTTCCTATTGCTGCAACAGGAGTTACTGGCAAGCAGAGTGCAGTAAAAGTTTAAAGTGCTTATATTCTGTAACTTTGCTCGTGGGAACTCTGTGTCTGATTCTGGCTTGCCGTCACCTGTATGCTAAAGTTATTTTAGTCAGCAAGAATGAGTGATTGACAGGGTAGTCTGTAGTGTGTCTGGGAAACAACAATTGAGAAAGTCTTCTTTTGAAAATAAGGAGCAAGTGTCTTTTGGAAGCAATTTGCTCTATTCCAGAGAAAGTGACCATGAGCTCACTTCGACCTTTGAACTCAGGATGCGTTCCCGCAGGTTGTATTCATAAGTTGAAGCCAATTGGACGAAGGTAAAGGTATATGCGCTGCTCTGGTTCGCCAGAAGCAGCTTAGTCATGCTGGCCACATGACCTGGAAGCTGTACACTGGCTCCCTCGGTCAGTAAAGCGAGATGAGCGCCGCAACCCCAGAGTCGGTCACGACTGGACCTAATGGTCAGGGGTCCCTTTACCTTTAAAGGTATATTCAAGGACACCAATGAGATGTGGCCTGGACCTGCTTCCTACCAATCATTGGTAATCAAGGCTGCTCCTATCTGCATAGTCCTGCCCCTTCATCTGCATATGCAAATGGAGCTCTATGAAAACCAGTGCTTACAGGGCAAGAAAGCACACCCCCTTCCTCTTCTTCTGAAAAGCATTTCTTGAAATCTCTTGCTTTTCTGGGATTGCAGCATTCTCTCTAGACTGGGTTTGGACATGGCGAAATTGTCAAAGCATCACCAGTTGCCATGTCACTTTACAGCACCAACAAATCCTGAAACAAACAAACAGAAGAAGAAGAAGAGTTTGGATTTGATATCCCGTTTTATCACTACCTAAAGGAGTCTCAAAGCGGCTGACATTCTCCTTTCCCTTCCTCCCCCACAACAAACACTCTGTGAGGTGAGTGGAGCTGAGAGACTTCCAAGAAGTGTGACTAGCCCAAGGTCACCCAGCAGCTGCATGTGGAGGAGCGGAGACGCGAACCCGGTTCACCAGATTACGAGTCTACCGCTCTTAACCACTACACCACACTGGCTGGTCTTTGGGGCAAGACAAAGAGTATGCAGTTTGGAGTTTGACCGTGAGGTGTATGAGCAGAAAGAACAAGAGAGTTTCTTGTGTACTGCAGATTTTTGAGGGGATATTTCCTGAGTCTTTTCTGGGCACCGTAGGTGGTGCTGGTGGCCAGGGGCTGATATTGGTTGATATTGGTAACCCCTGCTTTTACAAAACAGTTTTTGCCTGTGTAATTTCTCCACCTTCCCAGTCTCATGGCAGTCTAATTTAAATCAACTCCCTTTCACAGGGGGCTTATCTGGTTGTTGTTTTTATCAGTCTTCATCGATAGTGAATACCATCTTATTTTGATGGGCTTTCAATATTGCTTACACCCAGCCCCCGTCTGGTAGTGCTTTAAACAGTGTGGTGTAGTGGTTAAGAGCGGTAGACTCGTAATCTGGGGAACTGGGTTCGCTTCCCCACTCCTCCACATGCAGCTGCTGGGTGACCTTGGGCTAGTCACACTTCTTTGAAGTCTCTCAGCCCCACTCACCTCACAGAGTGTTTGTTGTGGGGAAGGAAGGGAAAGGAGAATGTGAGCCGCTTTGAGACTCCTTCGGGTAAAGCGGGATATCAAATCCAAACTCCTCCTCCTCCTCCTCCTCCTCCTCTTCTTCTTCTTCTTCTTCTTCTTCTTCTTCTTCTTCTTCTTCTTCTTCTCTTTTACTGTTGAGGCTGCTGGTTTTGCTCATGTTTTTTCTCTCTCCTGTTTCCGGTTCTGTTTGGGATTGATATAATACAGTATATGTTTATTTTCTGTTCTGTTTTTCTTCCCCCGCCCACAACCCGGTTCTTGATCTTTGCTGTTTTCCTTGCCAGTGATAACGAGAAGGAAAATACCTGTATCAATTCCAGGTTGCTGTAGATTGGGAGCCTGATCTATAGGTGTGTTGTGGAAGTGAGGGGGTGAGTGTCTTTGGATCTTGGGGATCCAAGGCTGTCTCCCACTCTCAACGACATCCCCTTGGGGATACCTCCGTATAATACCCCTTCTGGCATTATTATAATTAATTAACTGTGTATATTTATAATTTTGTATTATTATAATTAATTTGGAAAGCCATAGAATTTTTTTTTTAAATGTATTTTTATTAAACATTTCTTGGCTTACAAACGTATGTGCAATGTCTCTTTTTTCAAGTTACATTTTCTACAGATCAGTTTCATTAGTGCAGGCATAGGCAAACTCCGGCCCTCCAGATGTTTGAGACTACAATTCCCATCATCCCTAGCTAACAGGACCGGTGGTCAGGGATGATGGGAATTGTAGTCTCAAACATCTGGAGGGCCGGAGTTTGCCTATGCCTGCATTAGTGTTACATTAGGAAGAAAAGGGGGAAAGAGGTGGAGGGAGGAATGGTGAGTGGGGTTGGGTGGCGATGTTTCTATTTTGCTTAATGTATGTGTGGGGTTTAATCAACCAGGCCTGGTTATAGAGAAACATTTTTGCCTGGAGCCTAAAGATATGTAGAGAAGGCACTAGGTGAGACTCCCTTAGGAGATCGTTCCACAAAAGGGGAGCCACCACAGAAAAGGCCTCTAGAGCCCACACAAAGAAGAGCCTCAGATGATGAGATGTACACCCATAGAGTTTTCCACAGGTATACTGAGGGACTGTGGGGTGGGTGTTCTGCGGAGTCCGCCTCTGCCCCATCCTAAACTCTCTCAACGGATTTCCAGTGGTGATTAGGATTGCTCTGAAAGTGATGCAGTTTGGGCATTCCCTCCATTCTGAGTCGGGAATGAACGAGAGGAGTCCATTCCAGGCATAGACACATTTGAAATCTGCCTTGACGTTTGGATCGGGTGACTGTAAAGCTCTTGTCTGGACGAGGGCCGCTCCATGCACTCTCTGCTCCAGGGCAGATGGATATTCTTCGTTAGTGGTTAGTTACAGTTGCTCCATTTTGCTTTGACATATCTTATAATGGCCCCCGCCTCTTTCTCAATTCCCACTTTCTCAAACAGATATTGAAGCAGTCGTGCCCAGATATAGAGCTGCAGCCATCAAGCGTTTGTGTGGGAGGTGAGTTTGCTACGGCCGGAAAACAGTGTGCAAATATTGACAATCCTGCTGTTTCTTCCTTGGGCAAAATGTGTAACTCGGAGCGCCATATGCTTGAGTAGGAAGATGCGAATTAAAGGTGCTTCCCTTCCTTCTCCAGTTTTTCAGTGACGGCATTGCAGATTTAAATTTGTCCCGGTTTCCTTCCAAAAGCACCCCTTGGGTGTGTGTGTGTGTAGACTTGTAAGGAGGTTAACTTGATGTCACCCCAAATTATTTCCCCAAGCTACTCTGTGAGATAGATACGGGCAGAATTAGGCTACATGGTGGAAACCCCCGCCCAGATGTTAATGGACTACACCTGGCATCAGGGGTGCCATCTCATCCTCAGGATTGTGGGTGCCTGCCACCGTAAGGCTGGCGTGCGACATCACGCACACATGCCTGCATGTAGCACATGTGACATTGCACACACTATGTGAAGCCGTGTGCCTGTGACGTCCCATATCTGTGTTGTGACGGCGGCAGTGGCTTCTCTCCCCCCTCCTCTTCACAGCCAGCAAGGCTCCCTTTTCTGTGGGAAGGGGCTCAGAATTAGAGGCAGAGTGCCAGTGTGGTGTAGTGGTTAAGAGCGGTAGACTCGTAATCTGGGGAACCGGGTTCGCGTCTCCGCTCCTCCACATGCAGCTGCTGGGTGACCTTGGGCTAGTCACACTTCTTTGAAGTCTCTCAGCCCCACTCACCTCACAGAGTGTTTGTTGTGGGGGAGGAAGGGAAAGGAGAATGTGAGCCACTTGGAGACTCCTTCGGGTAGTGATAAAGCGAGATATCAAATCCAAACTTTTCTTCTTCTTCTTCTTCTCCTTCTCCTTCTCCTTCTCCTTCTCCTTCTCCTTCTCCTTCTCCTTCTTCTTCTTCTTCTTCTTCTTCTTCTCCTCCTCCTCCTCCTCCTCCTCCTCCTCCCTCCTCCTCCTCCTCCTCCTCCTCCTCCTCCTTCTTCTTCTTCTTCTTCTTCTTTCCACCTGCCTTGCTCCACCCTCTAGTCTTTGCTTCTCAATTTGTATCGTATTATTTTATGTATTTTATGCCATTGTTTCATTGATTAGTTTAGAAATTGTTTGTTGTAAATGTTGAGTGGATTTCTATTTAACTTTTATATGTTGATATTGTTTTATATTACTCTAATGATTGTTGAACATTACTTTTTGATGCAGTTTGTTTATTTTGAAGTTTTGTATTATCATATTTTTGTATTGCATTGGATTGTTGTGAGATTTTTTGTTTCTTCTGCTTGTAAACCGCCTTGAGTATCGTAAAATAGAAAGGCAGTATACAAATTTAAAATTATTATTATTATTATTATTCTCCTCCTCCGTGTCTGAGTTCCCCCCACCCCTGGAAATGGGTGCCACACTTTGGCTGCGGAGGGCAGAGCTGAACGTCTAACTCAGAGGCAGCGCCGCTGCAGCCTGCTGGCTTTGCTCATTGACTTTGTGGGTGCCCGGCCCCAACAATTACATTATTATGGGTGCCCAAGCACCCATGGCCCCCTGGAGTTGGCTCCTGTGCCTGCCATCATCCCTGTCCCTTGGCCATGTTGTTATGGACATAAAACGTGAATGTGTAGATCTGCCAACAAATGAAACCTTTCCTGCCAGGGGAACTAACGCATTCGGTTTTAGAGATGGCAAGCTCATGTCTGTCTCTCTGGTGTCCCTGCTTTCAGAGGAGTTCCAGGTCGTTCTGCGAGGCTTCATGTTGGGAAGGAATGTGGAGAATGTCTTCTGCTCCTACGAGGTCTATGGCATAAAAATTGGTAAGTATCCCCGAAAAGTGCAAAACAGGGTTACACAAATTGAAACTCTGGCCTCTGCCCCCAGTTCTTGGGGAACTGGTGTAACCCAGCAGTAATGCGTTTTGAAACTGGTGAGGGGAAATTTGGAACGGAGATACAGCTGGAGAAAAAGCTGCGAAGCTCTAATTCCCCCACCCCTCACGTTTCTTTGCTCTGAATTTTCTAGCATGTTTTTTACTCTTGCAAAACTGGTTTTCACTTAAAGAAATATTTGAGGCTGAAGGCAAAGCGCAGCATGATGTTTATCCTGTAATCTGCTACCGGCATGCGGATCAGCCCCCCCTCCAATCTCTCATGCCAGTGTGGTGTAGTGGTTAAGAGCGGTAGACTCGTAATCTGGGGAACCGGGTTCGCGTCCCCGCTCCTCCACATGCAGCTGCTGGGTGACCTTGGGCTAGTCACACTTCTCTGAAGTCTCTCAGCCCCACTCACCTCACAGTGTGTTTGTTGTGGGGGAGGAAGGGAAAGGAGAAGGTTAGCCGCTTTGAGACTCCTTCGGGATATCAAATCCAAACTCTTCTTCTCTTCTTCATGCCACAGGGCTGTCTTCCTCTGCCCCCAACCCCAAGTTACCTATTTATTATTATTATTAAATAAAGCATGTCAGGGTAAATCATGTGATAAACATCTCATCTAGTTTGTCTCCTAGCTATATGTGTTTTCATGTAGTGCATAGTTTTGATTTGGGTCGTATCCACACCGCACATTTAAAGTACAGTCGTACCTTGGACCCTGAACACCTTGCGAGTCGAACGTTTTGGCTCCCGAACGCCACAAACCCGGAAGTGAGTGTTCCGGTTTGCGAAAGTTCTTTGGAACCCAAACGTCCGATGGGGCTTCCGTTTGTTGTCTTGTCACATTTTGCGAGGTCTACGTCTAAAGCACAGTAAATTGCACATCACTGAAGGAAGACAAAGAATTTTGCCAGGTGGACCTCCTTTGGTCTGAGGGGTTAAACGTTTGCTCAGTCTGCTGCAGGTTGTAGATTTGTGTGCATGTCTGTGTTTAAAAGTACTGAATTTGGCCTGGTTTTCCATGCCTTCTCATTTATTTATTTATTGGGGGGGGGTAGATTGCCAAATGGTGTAAAGGAACCTTGCCAAAGAGAACAGCAGAAGACCAACCTTCCCTCCCTCGGCACTCTCTGATATGAGGGCATTTAAGACAAAAGCATATGGGCATATGCTAACCCACTCTGTTTGTGCTAGTATCCGATCTGGAATTAGCTGCTAGTTCAAAATGTTCTGTTCACTAGAAGAAATGTTTCATGAGCCCCTTCTTCTAACACAGTCGTAAAATAGTAATAGTAATAATAAGAATAATAAAAGGAATGTTAATTTATTCGTTGCCTTTATGAGTAACTTACTACATAAAATGTCTCAAAGCGATGTAAAAAAACCCACACATGAATAGCACAAAAAATACATTACAAATACATCAAAAAGATTGAAAAACATTATACAGTGGGACCTCGACTTACGAGCGATTCGACTTACGTGTTTTTCGACTTACGAATGACTTCTGGGAGAAACAAAATGGCCGCCGCAACCGAATTTTTCGACTTACGAATGGAAGTCGCGGCCGCTTTTAATAGGATTTTTTTGACTTACGAATTTCGACTTACGAAAATTGCGTCGGAACGCATTATCGTCGTAAGTCAAGGTCCCACTGTAGACTAAAAGTGGACATCCTGCCACACACAAAAAAGGGCAAATGGTACCCCAGCCCTACTTAAAAGCTGAAAACCAATGCAGGCTGGGACATTATCATAGCATAGGACTCCAAATGAGAGCCAAATACTTGAGTGAACAGGAACGTCTTTGCCTGGCACCTAGAAGTGGACAGTGATGGTGCCGGGTGCATCTTTTTGGGGAAAGCCTTCCACAATCGAGGAGCCACTGAAGATCTATTCTGCAAATGGAGGAGGCACACAAAGAGGGGTCTTAAATGCTGAATATAGGGTCTGGATAGGTTCATGCATGGAGAGGTGGTCCCTAAAGTATTGGGGTCTTAAGCCACATAAGACATCAGCTGTAAGGTTCCATAAAGCAGGGAAATGGTCGGAAATTTTTGACCTGGTATTTAAGATGTCTGTGATATCTTGTGGGCCGGTGGATAGAGAGCTGGGGTATCAGGAGTTTGTATCTCCTTCCTCCCAGGATGGGTGGCAAAGGGTGGGTCCCAACTGGATTTAAATAGCTTCCAAACAGTCACGTGTTAGACTGACTTGAGACATCTTCAACCAAGCCTTATGAGGATGGGTTGAGGGAGCTGGGTATGTTTGGCCTGGAGAATAGAAGACGGAGAATAGCCATCTTCAAGTATCTGAAGATGGAGCAAGTTTGTTTTCTGCTGCTGCGGAGGGTAGGACCCAAACCAATGGCTTCAAATTACATGGAAGGAGATTCCAATTAGAAGAGTTTGGATTTGATATCCCGCTTTATCACTACCCGAAGGAGTCTCAAAGCGGCTCACAATCTCCTTTCCCTTCCTCCCCCACAACAAACACTCTGTGAGGTGAGTGGGGCTGAGAGACTTCAGAGAAGTGTGACTAGCCCAAGGTCACCCAGCAGCTGCATGTGGAGGAGCGGGGAAGCGAACCCAGTTCACCAGATTACGAGTCCACCTCTCTTAACCACTACACCATGCTGGCTCTCAATTAAACATTAGGAAGAACTTTATGACAGTAAGAGCTGTTGGACAGTGGAAGGGAGGTGGTGGGTTCGCTTTGGAGGTTTTTAAGAAGAGGTTGGATGGTCATCTGCCATGATTCTTTAGCAGTGATTCCTGCATTGCAGGGGGTTGTGTGAATATTTGATTCCATGGTTCCTGAACGGATATCTCTCCCATTCTTCCCCACTTGCATACTGCTTCAAAGTTTAGCTTAGAGCAGGGGAACCTGTGGATCTTTGATTCTTGTTCTTGTTAGACCTCAGCTTTTTATCCTGTGAAATTAAGGTTATGTGACACTTTGTTTTTGTTTTCTCCTCACAGATGAAAGGCCCATAGAGGTGGGAACTGACTTTATCCTCTGCCCAGCACCTATTCTCAACGAAACTGGCCAGTAAGTAGTTCACACTTGCGTGCCATGAGAAATTCAGTTAATAGAGCGAAGCTCCAGAGAGCCCAAAGCACCCATCCGCCAAGGAGGTTGCTCATGGTGTCTCTGTATGAGTGGCGGTTGTGGCTATGCCTCTCTCCTATCAGGCCCCACTGAGGGCAGGCGATTTTTCTTGAATTTTCTGAAACAAATGTAATTGGATCATTCAGTCACTCCCAGTTTGCTGGTGGTGGGTTGTGTGTGTTTGTGTTAGTGTTAGAGTGACTCTGCATGAGTCACTGTTCATTCAGGAAACGTAGATTATAGGAATATGGAAAGGACATCTCTGAGGATGAGTAATGCATCCTGTTTCACACTCTAAAGTCTCTAAAGTTTGGGAGACATAGACTCGGCTGTAGCTTTGATCTGTGTTTTAGGAAAGAACTGTGTTTTAGAAAAGCTGGTGCCCCCTTCTCTCTTTCACTGATCCCTTCCTGTGTGCTAATTCACTAGGGCGATTCACCAGATCTGAAACGAGTTTTAGATAGCTTGCGACCTGTCAGGGACGTGCCCTCCCCTGCCAGTCTGGCACTGAGTGGGTACCGGCAGCCTCAGCCTCTGTTGTCGACGGACACGTCTCCCAGTGAGTCTGCCAGCTCCTCCCCGGGGGGGGGAGGAGTCACCAGGGAGGAGCCAGGTGGGAAGGGGTCTCCAGGATGATGCAGAGAGACCCAGCACCACTCAGCAGACCCACTCTGAGGGGGAGACACCGTTTCCGGCGCCTGCTTTACGCAGAAGGGTCCGGGGAGAAAGGAGGAGGCGGCACTTTAGGGTGCCGAGACTCTGGTGTTGGCGCCGCAACAGGAGGGGGGCACCTCCGGATTCTGCTAGCGACTAGGTGGTCATGTTTTAGGATAGCTCCGCACTGCACATACTTGCACAATAAAATAGTGAAAGACAAGACGGACTTGGTTTTTACTCATGAGCAACTGTTAAGCGAATGTGACACGACCAAACGGATTTGGAGAAGACTGTAAAAATGAACCCACAGCCAGTTTATTTAACTCTGAAAAGGTCTGGCTTGTCAACGGTTGTGTGCATGCTAGCTCCCTTTTAAAAATAAAATAAAATAAAATAGGGCATGTAATATGCTTTCTTCTGGTTGATCTTTGGTCTCATGGTTAAACGGCTTACATTACCACTGACACTTACAAGCTATTATTAAAATTGCGCGTCAAGATGTGTAGCAGCACTCAACGTGCGATGATAAAACAAGGCACCAATTTAACATCCACAGCAGAATCTTCACAACATTATGGCTGAAACATTGTCCAGGTCTTATTCTAAGTGTCACTGGCCTTGCCTGAAGATCCTGTATGTAGCCTTTAAAGCTAATTCTTCCTTCCATATTCAGATGTGCCTTAGGCTTCTGAAATCACATTTGCTTAGGTTTAATTTCTTACATACTTAGGGAAGCTTTTCCTCAGTGCTACCCAAGCTAGTCAGAAAGCAGAACATAAATAGCAATGGGAGCATGCAACCAGGAACCTGCTTTGTAGCAGGAGAAGAACTTCACTGCCATCTGTCCATTGGAGGCGAAAAGTAAAGAGTCCATTAAGATGGTCCATGTAACATATAACTACGGGTTTGCCCCTTAGCTTTTTCTTTTCCTGAAGATATTCTGCAAGGCAGCAGAGCATCCCTCTTCTCTACTGTTTTTCTGTGTGGATTGTCCCTTCGGAAAGAAAAGAACTACAGTGGTACCTTGGTTTTCAAACTTAATCTGTTCCAGAAGTCTGTTCCAAAACCAAAGCGTTCCAAAACCAAGGCGCGGTTTCCCATAGAAAGTAATGCAAAATGGATTAATCCGTTCCAGACTTTTAAAAACAACCCCTAAAACAGCAATTTAACATGATCCATTGATCCATAAAATAAAAGCAATAATCAATGTACTGTATAATAAAAGGAACAAGACAGTATTGCAGATGATAAAAATTAAAATTATTATTTTTTCCTTACCTGCACTGATGATAGTCATTGTTTGGATGGGGGGCTTTTATCCATTTCCACAAAACAAAATAAAAAAAATTCCTTCCAGTAGCACCTTAGAGACCAACTAAGTTTGTTCTTGGTATGAGCTTTCGTGTGCATGCACACTTCTTCAGATACACTGAAACAGAAGTCACCAGAATCAAAACAAAACAAAATAAAAAAAATTCCTTCCAGTAGCACCTTAGAGACCAACTAACTTCTGTTTCAGTGTATCTGAAGAAGTGTGCATGCACACGAAAGCTCATACCAAGAACAAACTTAGTTGGTCTCTAAGGTGCTACTGGAAGGAATTTTTTTTATTTTGTTTTGTTTTGACTATGACAGACCAACACGGCTATCTACCTTTAACTGGATCCATTTCCACAGTCACACAATCAATCAATCAATCAATCAATCAGTAGCTGAACTGGGTTCCACACAGTTACAGGTTCAAATCCTGCCATCTCTAGGTGAGGTTAGGAGAGAACCCTGCCCAAAATCTTGGAGAGATGCTGTCAGTCATTGTAGTCGGTACTTAGCCAGATGGACTCAGTATAACTGCATAGGCAAGAATAAGGCCCCAAAATATAAAAGTGCTCTATATTGTATTCAAAGAATGAATGTACAATGGAATGAACAATGCAAATAGGAAAATGAGTACAGTATTACATATAACAGAAGATGGAAAACTAAATAAAATTTTTTAAAAACCCTCCCAGTAGCACCTTAGAGACCAACTAAGTTTGTTCTTGGTATGAGCTTTTGTGTGCATGCACACTTCTTCAGATTGGACAAACAGGCCAAACCCTACGCCAAAGGAAAAATGGACACAAATCTGACATCAGGAATCACAAGACAGAGAAACCAGTAGGAACCGCTCTGGCGGGAAGGTAAACGGCGTTTCCGTGCACTGCTCTGGTTCGCCACATGACCTGGAAGCTGTACACATGACCTGGAAGCCGTGCACTGCTGGCCACATGACCTGGAAGCTGTACGCCAGCTCTCGGCCAATAAAGCGAGATGAGCGCTGCAACCCCAGAGTTGGACACGACTGGACCTAATGGTCAGGGGTCCCTTTACCTTTACCTTTAAGGTGCTACTGGAAGGAATTTTTTTATTTTTTATTTTGTTTCAAAACTAGCATGTCAGAGAGCTGGATGGAGGGAGGTTTAGTGTGATAAACTCGTCTTTATGTTTAGTTGCATGGGAGGAGCGTTCGAACATCGCTCCATCTTGCCAATTGCTGTCTGAGAACGATTCAGCAGCCCAGCAACAGATGCATCACATGGGGCTCCGAGATGATCACCAAAGTGCAACCTGCCAAATGAAGGCTAAATGTGCTGGATTTTTACTGCCATGTGTCTTTTAAACCTTGGTGCAAATTATCAGAACATGTTGTATTTTTATTGTTCTGGGATGTGACTGTCGGGCGGTAAAGCGTTTCTGCAGTCGGCACAGCACCAAATTGTAGTGGCAATGCAGGCAAAGTACTCAGTAGCCCGGAGAGGTCCTTTTTGGAGCAGTCTTTATAAAACACTGCCTCTAGACTAGCCTGTTAGGGTCAGGTGTAGATGTTACATAATGGTGTTGACTTACTATTTTTCATCCTGGTATGTGTGCGATGGACTTCGGAATGTTTGCTGTTTTAAAGAAATCTGAAGGAGTTTGGCCTAGGCAGCGTGCGGCGAGTTAGAAAGCCGACAGCTCTGAAAGCAAATGTACATATTTGAACTTCTGACTTTCCATTGGCAAAGCTTGTGCTGTTGTTGGAGAGCTCCCAGTTATTCCCCTTGAGGGGAGCGAACTTTGGTTGCTAACTTAGCAGCAAGCAATCTGCAAAATGCTACGCCCCCACCTCCCCACCCGAACAAAACACACACAACACAATCCCCATGGGAAGCCGTTTAGATTAAGTTGCATTATTGCCCGGCCAGTTTTCACAACCTCCAGGAATTTCCTAAATATACAGAGGAGGCAGATAGGCACATCTACTCGCGTTAAACTCAAGGCAGGCCGACAGGGAAAGAGGCCAAACAACCTAAAATAAATTGGTATGGCTGGCAGGACAGTGGCTTAGCTTGGACTCCAGTCCTGATCTCGTATTTCTGTTGACAGCACTGTGTGATCGAGATTGATAAAATGTCATCCAGGGCTTTGCACTCAATAGCAAAGGAATGCATCCTGCTGTTCCATCAACAAATCCCATGGGGTTGGATTTTGGTGTCCCAAATTTGAGGCAAGCAGGACAGTAAATTGGGAAGCCTGACTGTGCACATTTTGAGTTAGAATGAACATTGTGCAATCTGTATAAATGCAACTTAAACACTTAATTTCTTTTATTTTTCATGATCTGCTTTATTCTGGTTGTGCTGGTTATAGTGGAGGGAACTACAGAGGACACAAATGCTCTGCTGCCAAACTATAGAAAATCTTATACATCCACTTTCTGAGATTTTAGCAGGTGTAGCTCATGTGGCTTAAAATATCTCGCTTCCCTTTCCAGGCTGGCTGGAAGGGACTGTGGTTTGGGGGGTGGGTGGGAGTTACTTTTAGGCATTGAAGCTCAAGGGAGGTAAAGTGTCAGTTACAGGTAGATAGCCGTGTTGGTCTGCCATAGTCAAAACAAAATAAAAAATAAAAAAATTCCTTCCAGTAGCACCTTAGAGACCAACTAAGTTTGTTCTTGGTATGAGCTTTCGTGTGCATGCACACTTCTTCAGATACACTGAAACAGAAGTCACCAGACCCTTATATAAAGTGAGAGGGTGGGGAGGGGTATTACTCAGAAGGGTGGTGGGAATGGGTGATAGGCTGATAGCTGTGCTAAACCTGTTAATGACTGTTAACAGCTGCAATTGGTCTTGCAGGAAAAAGCAAGGGGTGAGAAGGTTAAAAATAGCTTTGTCATGTATAATGAGATAAGAATCCAGTGTCTTTGTTCAGACCAGGTCTCTCCATGGTTTTAAGCTTGGTAATGAGTTGCAATTCAGCAACTTCTCTTACCAGTCTATTTCTGAAATTCCTTTGCAATAAGACAGCTACTTTGAGATCTTGTATAGAGTGTCCTGGGAGATTGAAGTGTTCTCCTACTGGTTTCTCTGTCTTGTGATTCCTGATGTCAGATTTATGTCCATTTATCCTTTGGCGTAGGGTTTGGCCTGTTTGTCCAATATAGAGAGCTGAAGGGCACTGTTGGCATTTGATGGCATAAAGTGGTTTGTGCTTAAAGATGGCATAAAGTGGTTTGTGCTTAAAGATGGCATAAAGTGGTTTGTGCTTTGTTCCATGTTTAAAAGTAAGCATTCACTAGGAAAGGAATTGAAAATAAAACTGCTGACGTAATAATGCCGCCCTACAAATCTCCCAAGAAGCAGGCGTCTTCTACAAATTAGAAGACGCCTGCTTCTTGGGAGAAAAGCAATGACAAACCTAGACAGCACCTTAAAAAGCAAAGACATCACCTTGCCAACAAAGGTCCGTATAGTTAAAGCTATGGTTTTCCCAGTAGTAATGTACGGAAGTGAGAGCTGGACCATTAAGAAGGCTGATCGCCGAAGAATTGATGCTTTTGAATTATGGTGCTGGAGGAGACTCTTGAGAGTCCCATGGACTGCAAGAAGATCAAACCTATCCATTCTTAAAGAAATCAACCCTGAGTGCTCATTAGAAGGACAGATCCTGAAGTTGAGGCTCCAGTACTTTGGCCACCTCATGAGAAGAGAAGACTCCCTAGAAAAGACCCTGATGTTGGGAAGGATTGAGGGCACAAGGAGAAGGGGACGACAGAAGATGAGATGGTTGGACAGTGTTCTCGAAGCTACTAACATGAGTTTGGCCAAACTGCGAGAGGCAGTGAAGGATAGGCGTGCCTGGCGTGCTCTGGTCCATGGGGTCACGAAGAGTCGGACACGACTGAACGACTGAACAACAACAACAACAAATCTATGGCGTGACCACATTTGGCAGTAGTTTGTTCAGTTTTGGTCACCTCAAAAATTATATTGTAGAGTTGGAAAAGGTTCAGGGAAGAGCAACCAAAACGATCAAGGGGATGGAGCAATTCTCATATGAGGAAAGGTTGCAGCATTTTGAAGCGCCACCGTGCCCCTCTCCATACTGTTAAGCATCAGTGGTACCACTGCCAGGAAGCTGGCATTGTAGCTGCAGACCACCTCTGCTTGCAAGTGGTAAAGGCCTCCCTGCATGAACCGCTTGGTAAATTGATAATCTGTGTTCATCCTCTGGCTGGAGTAATAAAGGGAACCTCCTTGTTTCCCGCCCGAAATTGGTATATTCTGTATTTGCCATGTCCTCCAGCTTAGCAGGAGGTTGTACCTGGAGCTGGAATACCTGGCAGGGTGGGGGGAAGTTTCCCCAAATTGTGCAGCTCCCTTTGGCTCGTTCATGGATGGAGGTGTTTTGGCTAAGTAAGGATAGACACCTGAAGAATGCATTTGCTCTTGGTGTATAACAGTGGTACTAGGGATGCGGGTGGTTCTGTGGTCTAAACCACCGAGCCTCTTGGGCTTGCTGATCAGAAGGTCGGTGGTTCGAATCCCGACGACGGAGTGAGCTCCCGTTGCTCTGTCCCAGCTCCTGCCAACCTAGCAGTTCGAAAGCACGCCAGTGCAAGTAGATAAATAGGTACCGCTGTGGCAGGAAGGTAAACAACGTTTCTGTGCGCTCTGGTTTCCATTGCGGTTTCACCAGAAGTGGTTTAGTCATGCTGGCTACATGACATGGAAAGGTGTCTGTGGACAAACACCGGCTCCCTCGGCCTGAAAGCGAGATGAGCGTTGCAACCGTATAGTCGCCTTTGACTGGACTTAACCGTCCAGTGGTCCTTTACCTTTTTATCAGTGGTTCTCAGACTCTGGGCCACACTTTCAGAATAAAAATTTTGATTTTTTTTTTAATTGATAAGAAATACACTGGAAAACAAAAAGAAAGAACACCTGGCAGTGCTTGATTTATAAGAGCATCACTTGGTGCTTTTGCTCTCATTTTGAAAAGATACTTATCCATATTCTGCAAATAATTAAAAAAAAATGCTATACAGTGGTACCTCAGGTTACATACGCTTCAGGTTACATACGCTTCAGGTTAAGAACTCCGCTAACCCAGAAATAATGCTTCAGGTTAAGAACTTTGCTTCAGGATAAGAACAGAAATTGTGCTCTGGCGGCGCAGCGGGAGGCCCCATTAACTAAAGTGGTGCTTCAGGTTAAGAACAGTTTCAGCTTAAGAACGGACCTCCGGAACGAATTAAGTACTTAACCAGAGGTACCACTGTACTATATTACACTGAGAACCACCAGTGTATATGTTTGAATCTACAGTGGGACCTCGACTTACGACGATAATGCGTTCCGACGCGATCTTCGGAAGTCGAAAACACTCGTAAGTCGAGTCCCCATAGGGATGCATTGAGCGGAAAAACCTTGTAAGTCGAAGAAACCCGCATCAAATCTTCGTAAGTCGAAAAAATCCTATCAAAAGCGGCCGCGACTTCCTTTCGGAAGTCGAAAAATTCGGATGTGGCGGCCATTTTTTTTCTTCTGGAAGTCATTCGGAAGTTGAAAAACTCGTAAGTCACTCGTAAGTCGAGGTCCCACTGTATAATAAGATGCTTGGTGTTGTGAGTGCTACTGAAATGCCCAAAAACAGAGGTGCCGGCTGCAGTCCAAAAATCACATGCTTACAATAGAATATTATAAGTGTACTGTTAGTTTTTGGTTCAGTGGATATCTTAGGATGTTTGCGGAAACCTGGGCTCAAATCCTTGCTCTGTCTCAAAAGCTTGGTTGGCCAATGGACATGTCTTTTCTCTCTCACTCTACATAAGGTTGATAAAGTGTGGAAAGCTAATTTCCCCCCCTGTCCTGAGTGCCTTGGTGGGTGGGTGGGTGGGACCCAAATGTCATAACAAATTTTAACACCCCCCTGCTCAATTCATTCTTTCTATTTGCCTCACGATTGCCACTGTAGTCTGCCAGGGTCTCCCCCCCCCCCCGATATAGGTTTACTTAAGGTGAGAGATGGCTTGCAGTCTGTATCGCATTGCACAATCCAGCATTTTATAGAATGAAACAAAAGCGGAAAACCCCAAAGCACTAAATTCTGCTTAGTGGCCTCAGAGGTCTCTGTTCCCCCAATCTGTCACCGCAGTGAGTTGTTTTTTCATTATGGTGACTCTGTAACAACACACACATTCCTTTTCATGAAGCAATTTGGAGACTGAAGTGGGATCTGTGCTTTTACTACAGCAAAAAAGATTTTGAAATCTTAGCTTTTTTTATTAGCGCAACAGCAGCATCCGGCCTCAGATGGGAGAGATGGGAGTCTGTTGGATGCACAAAACAGACACAGTTGAGACATGCTTGGGGGAACGTGATATCATTTGTAGACAAAATCTATCCTCGTGTGAGGTCAGGTGAACCCCCCCCCCTTCATGAAAGGTTCGGCTGCTGTGCATCGCTGCAATGCGGTACACAATTTACTTGGAAGTGTGTCTGATCGAGTTCAATGGGACTGTGATCAAGTATGTATAGGACTGGTCTCTGTGGTGCAGCGATTAAACTGCTAGTGTCCTTGCAAAGCTAAGCAGGGTCTGGTATGGTTTCAAATTGGATGGGGGACGACTGTGTTGAGATTCCTGCACCGGCAGGGGGTTGGACTAGAATCATGACCCTTAGGTCCCTTCCAACTCTACGATTCTACAATTTTCATCTTTCCTTCTTCCTCTCATTCTACTACCCCTATGATACAGCTTGCCTTTGTTGTCATAGAATCATAGAGTTGGAAGAGACCACAAGGGCCATCCAGACCAACCCCCTGCCAAGCAGGAAACACCATCAAAGCATTCCTGACAGGTGCCTGTCAAGCCTCTGCTTAAAGACCTCCAAAGAAGGAGACTCCACCACACTCCTTGGCAGCAAATTCCACTGTCGAACAGCTCTTACTGTCAGGAAGTTCTTCCTAATGTTTAGGTGGAATCTTCTTTCTTGTAGTTTGAATCCATTGCTCCGTGTCCTCTTCTCAGGAGCAGCAGAAAACAACCTTTCTCCCTCCTCTATATGACATCCTTTTATATATTTGAACATGGCTATCATATCACCCCTTAACCTTCTCTTCTCCAGGCTAAACATACCCAGCTCCCTAAGCCGTTCCTCATAAGGCATCGTTTCCAAGCCTTTGACCATTTTGGTTGCCCTCTTCTGGACACGTTCCAGCTTGTCAGTATCCTTCTTGTCATCGGCTCCCTGGTTTTATTATGGCTCAACTCCCATCCAAGGGATCTGGGTTCAGATTGTGCTGTTCGTGCAAAAGCAGCAAAGAGTCTTGTGACACCATAAAGCTGAACTTGTTTAGTCTGGCAGAAGCTTTGGTGGACTAGATTCGTTTGTGGCAAAGTGGGCTGTGGTCCACTAAATCTATTTGTATTTAAGATTCTGCAGAAATACTAGTGTGGTTTCATTTATTCCCCCTCCCAAGCCTTTCTAAACCATATAACATCTTTTTTTAAAAAAATAAAAAAATTCCATAAGCGACGTACAAAAACAAAAGCAACATAAAAACATTAAAAGAGAGAGTAAGGCAGCATTATAAAAACAGGAGCATGTAAGTAGAAATAACAGGGTCTGAGCAAATCTGTCAGGGACAGCTTGGGCAAAAAAGACACCTGAAGCAACAAATAGATTATGCTTCATATATTGCAGAGGGAGGAAATTTCCACAGTGCAGGGGCAGAAAATGCCAATTTTTGGGTCAGCGCCCTGTGGCATTTTGCGGACTGCAGTGCCACAAATACAACCTCCCTATATTCCCTGAGTGATCTTACATGTCTGTCCTGGGCAGGCAGTCTTTCAGATAACCCGGTCCCCAGTTGTTCAGGGGTTAATACATTACTAACAAGAGTACGAAGGTGGCGCTGTGGTCTAAACCACAGAGCCTAGGGCTTGCCGATCAGAAGGTCGGCGGTTCGAATCCCTGCCACGGGGTGAGCTCCTGTTGCTCGGTCCCTGCTCCTGCCAACCTAGCAGTTCGAAAGCACGTCAACGTACAAGTAGATGAATAGGTAGCGCTCCAGGGGGAAGGTAAACGGCGTTTCCGTGTGCTGTCCTGGTTCGCCAGAAGCGGCTTATTCATGCTGGCCACATGACCCGGAAGCTGTACGCCAGCTCCCTCGCCCAATAAAGTGAGATGAGCGCCGCTACCCCAGAGTCGTCCGTGACTGGACCTAACGGTCAGGGGTCCCTTTACATTTACCTTTAACAAGAGGCTGGATGGGTCTCTGTAGCCGATCGGCAGCCAGTGATTATTATTCAGGCAGAACTGACTCTTGAGAAGTTTGCGTTCAGATATCACAAGCAATGCAAGGAGTACATCTTTAAGCATGATGCGGTGAGATGTGTGCACCTATTTTCCCGACCTCCTGGATTGTAGCCTTCTCTCCTGTTACCCCAGCTCTCTACCCACCGGCCCACAAGATATCACACCGGCACCCAGTATGTTTCTGAGCACAATTCATAGTGTTGGTGCTGACCTTTAAAGCTCTAAACGGCCTCGGTCCTGTATACCTGAAGGAGAGTCTCCACCCCCACTGTTCAGCCTGGACACTGAGATCCAGCGCCGAGGGCCTTCTGGCGGTTCCCTCACTGCGAGAAGCAAAGCTACAGGGAACCAGGCAGAGGGCCTTCTTGGTAGTGGCGCCCGCCCTGTGGAACGCCCTTCCCTTCAGAGGTCAAAGCGATCAACAACTATCTGACATTCAGAAAATACCTGAAGGCAGCCCTGTTTAGGGAAGTTTTTAACCTGTGATATTTTAATGTATTTTAATATCTGTTGGAGGCCGCCCAGGATGGCTGGGGGGACCCAGCCAGATGGGCCGGGTACAAATAATAAATTATTATTATTATTATTATTATTATTATTATTATTATTATTGTTATTGTTATTGTTATTATTGTTATTATTGTTATTATTGTTATTATTATTATTTGTCTCTGATTGATAAACGCACTGCAGCCGGGTGACTTCCGTTCCCCCACCCCCCAATTTGGTGTTCTCCAGTTGGTATGAGAAATTGTGCGTGAGAACTGATCAAAGTTTTGTTTTGTTATCCACCTCCCTCCCTCCCCCCCAAAAAAGGCAGGCAGGAAAGAGGGCTGCCATGCAAGGTGACGAATGTTCGGCGTGTTTGCCTAATTAACTTTTGGCTAAGGATTCGGAACCATTAAGGAGCTAGTTAGTATACGTCCCAAATAAACACATCTGGTCCCGCGAACAGTGGCAGTCCTGCCTGGATGCGGGTGACAGATGTGATCGTTCCCTCTGCCCTCTCCTTTAAATAATTAACAGCGTGCTGGTGGACGAGCCCTCAAAGCCAGATGCATAGTCTCTGAGCTGTTATCTGCGGACATGTGCCCCCATCCCCATTAGTCTGCTCCATCTAACGCGCTCTCTCCTCGGTTGCTGCCGCATCCTTTGAAATAGCTCCGGAGCCTCTGCTTCCTCCCGCCCCCTGCCCCCCCCGGGTTTGAAAAGGCACTTGGGGCGGAGGGAGGAATACAGAGCAGACCACACATGTGGGAAAGATCGCCAAGTGCCCATTAGCTCGGGAGATTGATTCCTTCTCTCAAACAAAGGGCATTTCAGCTAGTCCCACCCAGATGTTTCATTATCCGGAGGTGCTGGGACGAGGCTGGAAACATCCCTCTTTTGAAAGCGGTGGCATCTTATCTTAAGACTCGTTTCTTCGGTTGATGTATGGCTGCCCAGCTTGGAACAGCTGGGAAATTGCTGTTAATGGGAGCAAGTTGGTGGTTCAGGAGGCGGGGAGAGGAAGGAGAGGAGAAGAACAACAAATCTCACGACAGAAAACTGGCGAAGGGCTTATCACCTCCTTTATATCAGAGAGTTATGTTTCTGCTTTGGATGTTCTGTCCCGAAGGCTGGAGACAGGAGAACAATGTGAGATGGGGAATGTGGCTGGACAGTTTATTTAAGTCTTTGTTTGCACTTTTTTTTTTTTTTACAACAAAGCTCAAATTCATGCAACTCCCTCTGCCCTCAAAGGCCAAAAATATCTCCTTTTTTCCTTTCGAAGTTTTCAGAGCCCTGGTTGTTCCGTAGAGTGTAATGACCAACAGAGGCAGCTGTCACTGACTTCTTCTGGTGAGCTGGGCTGTGCCTGCAAGCTCTTTCCCCCCTCTTTTTCATTTTGGTGAGACGGTCAACAATAGCGCAGCTGTCCTTCCGCCTAGTTGAGATCTCAAACCTGCAATTTGGCAAGAGGAACAGCACAAATTGGATAAATACCAGTAAGCGTATTGCGAAGGGAAGGGAAGCGGGACTGAAATGAACCCTGCAACTTGTTTGATAGAAAAGATTTAAGCAGGCATATGGTATAGCTAAGCGTGCTTGCAAAAACATTGGCCTGCTTCTTCTAGCAAGCTTTTACATTATTTTTATTATTTTTGGTTTTTTAAAAAGCTGATATAAAGAGAGAGGGAGCTAATAGAACTCCCGAGTTACTTGAAAAGAAAAGAGAATTGCTTTCGGAAGATAATAACACACACTTAAATGGCATTCGCTCAAAGCATAGTTAATACAGAACTCAGCCCATGGAGTTGTGGAATTGTTGTTATTAGTATTGTTTTGATTTCTTACCCGCCCATCGCAATAAGGCCCCAGGGGTTGGATTGCAGCAATTTAAAAACACAAGATTAGAAACAGTTCAAAAAAACAACAACATAAGAATAGGGCGGGTCCTGAGAATACACATGTCCATCTTTCAGCCCGGACATAGAGGTCCAGCTCTGAGGGCCTTCTAGTGGTTCCCTCCCTGCGAGATGTGAAGTTACAGGGCAGAGGGCCTTCTCGGCGGTGGTGCCCGCCCTGTGGAACGCCCTGCCATCAGATGTAAAGGAGATAAAGAATGACACAACTTTTGGAAGAGATCTGAAGTCAGCCCTGTTCAGGGAAGTTTTTAATGGTTGATGTTTGATTGTGTTTTTAATATTTTGTAGGGAGCCACCCAGAGTGGCTGGGGCAACCCTCTGAGATAGACGGCATATTAGTTTGTTGTCATTTAGTCATTTAGTCATGTCCGACTCTTTGTGACCCCATGGACCAGAACACGCCAGGCCCTCCTGTCTTCCACTGCCTCCCGCAGTTTGGTCAGACTCATGTTGGTAGCTTCGAGAACACTGTCCAACCATCTCATCCTCTGTCACCCCCTTCTCCTTGTGCCCTCAATCTTTCCCAACATCAGGGTCTTTTCCAGGGAGTCTTCTCTTCTCATGAGGTGGCCAAAGTATTGGAGCCTCAGCTTCAGGATCTGTCCTTCCAGTGAGCACTCAGGGCTGATTTCCTTCAGAATGGAGAGGTTTGATCTTCTTGCAGTCCATGGGACTCTCAAGAGTCTCCTCCAGCACCATAATTCAAAAGCATCAATTCTTCGGCGATCAGCCTTCTTTATGGTCCAGCTCTTACTTCCATACATCACTACTGGGAAAACCATAGCTTTCATTCCTTACGTTCCCATTTTTTAGTAAGGTCATTTAAGAAACACACACACACAGCAATGGAATTCTGGTAGTTTGAACAAATTTTTATTTTTAAAATCTCGAATGCCCCAAGTCCTGAAAAGGTGTTGCAGTCCTTTATTGACTTTTTTTTTTAAATAACTCTGGTACCTCAATTCCAAAAACCTCTTTACTTACCATCATTTTAATAACTTTTTGAGCAGTTGCCAGTTTAATCTTCAGTGCGTGGAAATTGGAAGTAAATTATTTATTGCTTCCAGCAAATGTCTTTCATGGTTTTTATTTAATTCCCCCCCCCCATCTTTTTTTAATGGATCATAAAATGGCAATCTTTTATTGGATGCTCATAAAGAAAGGAGCAAATGAATACTTTGCAAATAGGTTACAGTGGATTGAAATGTCAGTTGTAATTCAAGAGAAGGGAAAGCCTTTTTCTAACCAAAGATGAGTAGACATGTGGCAGCCAGCCATTTCCCTCTCCTTCAATTTTTAAAATCACCCAATCCAAACACAAAGAAAAAAGAGAATTGCACTGGCCATTAAGGTTTATTTACAAGCTAAACCCAAAAACTGGCTTCACCACTGTTTGGTTCTAGAAACTGCCTTGTCAGCCCTGGGACAGTTGAGAAACAATCAGGTGAGTCTGTTTTGAGCATCCCTTTCCTCCATTACTGGCCTTGTCCCAGGGAACTGTTTGAAAGCATGTGATGAAGTCACCTTCCTGAACCTAAGCAATCTGGCGCCTGGGTAAGGATGGGTGAGAAATGATTTGCATTTTAAAGCGAGCCTACCTAATTTGCATTGTATGTACCGAAGCACACTACTCGCACTTTCCCAAATTTTGCAATATAGGATTCTATACAAAACTGCGCATGTTGCAGAAACGTCATGAAAATGCGTGCACGTTTTTGTGGCGGCTTCCCCTTCCCCCTAAAAAAGCGCAAATGGATGCATAAATTGCGATGCAGAATTGTATACAAAATTGCGTGTATTGTAGAAACGTCATGAAAAGGTGTACATTTTTGTGCTGACCCCCCCTAAAATAGAAGCAAATGGCTGCCTAAACTGGGTGAACTGAACTCATGATTGCATCACTGAGAAATTGACAGAAGCTGAAACTGTAGATCTGTTGTTCATCATTAGGTCTGGGTCAGTTTCTTGAAGTGGAAGCCATATTTCACAATTTTCTGCAGTCCCTTCCAGTTTGGGTAAACTTGGAACATATAATCTACCGCAGTTTCCCCCCATGCTGGGTCATTCAAAGCTTGCATTTCCACAAGCCTGCTAACAATATCTTGATTTGAGGTGCTTATTTAAATCGCACAAAACATGCCACAGATACATTTCAGGGAGATCAAAACAAATGAAAGGGTTGCTTGCAGCTCTCAAACATGACGTTTGCGAAGATGACATGGTTTTTCTTAGGCCTTTAAACACTTATCTCTGCGAAGATGATCTGTATGACTTGACTCCATAGCTCCTAGAACTTCTCTGTCAATCCCGTGCCCCTTAATCTTTGCAGCTGCATATCAAAAAATGAAGCTGATACTTGATGTGCTCAATGAGTCTGTTCCCTGAGATATTTGTCAGGCATTTTGGCAGCTGAAGGTTAAGAGAAGGAAAGAGATCCAGCCTGACAGCAGCATCTTTCGGAGACCGGCATCCTGGAGAAGTCGGAATATTGCAGAAATCCTGAAGGAATTTTGCCTTGCACTTCATTTGCATCTAATTTTTGAAAACCAGGGTGCACCTACATTAAGCCCCAAAGGCATAATTCCTCTTAAATTTCTGTCCTTTGGGAATAATTCAAGTCAGTGAAGACCACTTCAAATGTGGAACTGGATACCAAGGCTAGATTGCTTAACGCTATACAGTGGTACCTCGACTTACGAGCGATTCGACTTACGTGTTTTTCGACTTACGAATGACTTCCGGGAGAAACAAAATGGCCGCCGCAACCGAATTTTTCGACTTACGAATGGAAGTCGCGACCGCTTTTAATAGGATTTTTTTGACTTACGAATTTCGACTTACGAATTTTTTTCGCTCAATGCATTCCTATGGGGATTCGACTTACGAATGTTTTCGACTTACAAAAATTGCGTCAGAACGCATTATCGTGGTAAGTCGAGGTCCCACTGTATATTTGAATCTGATTTTCTTTCTGGCTTGAAGGACTATGATGTTCGGATATGGTTACTGGCATAAATGATTATATGTTTAAATTAGGAGTTAAGTAGGGGGAAATTTAGCTAAAAATTCCGAGACCAGAGGGAGGAAAGGGTGTAAAAAGTACAAAATTAGGAGTTTGAAATTAGGTTAAAGTAAGGGAATTGGATAAGATTATAGGAAAAGAGCAGAAGTACTAAGATGGTGAGGTTTGGAAAAAGGAGTGTTTTAAGCAAAATGATTCTTGTATTTTATGATGTTTTAAAAATTTAGGAGTAGGAAAACTGTTAGAGAGGAATGATAATGAATTCAACAGAGGGGGACTTGAGGAAGTCAACCAAAATATGAAATTGAGGAAAGAAGGAAGACCTGGCCCACAGAATTGGACCAGGCCTAAGCAATGATAATAAATAATGTTAGCAAGGTTAAATGTACGATGATTGTGACTACCCTTGTGAGAGAAGGGGATGAATGTTGCTTCCCACAGTGAGGGGGGGAGTATGGAAATTTAACTGTTATGGTATGCGCTTAAAATTGTAAAATCAATAAAAAACATTGGGGGGAAAAAGATTGCTTAACGCTAAGGACTGCCTTACGTATTATCAGCCCCTTGTAGTTCAAAGTGGAAGCCTAAATGGAAACTTGCTGAATCTCCTGTCAAAGCCGGGGAAGTGGAGGACAGCTGATCTATAATCCTCGCCATGTGCTTGGGGTTTTCCAGGGTTATTTGAAGAAATGAAAAACCACTTTACTATTTATGTTTCTCTGATGCCTGCCTGCTCTTCACCGAAAGCCTCAACCAGCTATAATTAGTGGTTTTTATGCTGTATGTATGTTGTCAGAGTGGTAATTAGTGTGTTTATTGCCAATCCTGAAATTTTTATGTACATGAGTTAGTACTTCGCACAGCTAAATGTAGTTCTGCACATCCCAGGTCCTCACCGCGGGACCAGAATCTTTAGACCACATGGTATCTCTCTCTGAGATGGCTAAATCATTTTCCATCGACTTCACTGCCAGCATTACAAAGAAGTATATTTTTAAAATCTCATATTTTCTAATTCAGGGGCCTCATTTCGACTAGTTATTTTTGTAACTTTTATAGCTTCCAGGATAAAATGCTCGTTAGGTTATGTGGTTATGGTTTTCTATTGGTAGTTTTGCACCACTTGGCAAATCTGGCTTTGACAGTCTTTACTTTGAGTCAAAATAAGTTGTGGACAACGCAGAATCATCTTCTCTTGGGCCCTGCCCTTTTCTGCATTAATTCAACACTTTTAAACTGCAAAGGACTTCACGGCTGTTTACCACGTTCAGCCCTCACATTGGCCCAGTGTGGTTATTATTATTTATTTAAATTAAGCTATTATTATCTTTTAGCATTTAATTGATTTATATAGCGCAAAATGCCCCAGATGGCTTCTAAGCGGTTTACAAAGCATAAAAAACAATTGCACAAAGTTGTTAAAATATAAAATAATTAAAAGCACGCCATAAATAAAAAAATGCAATAAAGCAATCCCATAAAAATATTTATAACCCGCTCTTCGTTGTTCACACAAGAGAGAGAAGCAACATTAAAATGCAATAAAACAATATTTCATTTAAATAGTACTTTAAAAAAGGCAAAATACAACAACAGGAGTGCATTAGCCAAGCGAGAGGCACCGTTGATGGATAGCTATGTTTTTACCTTGGGTGCATTTACACATAGAGAATATGGCATCACTTTTCCTGATTATAATGCTAGCACTTCTGACTTGTTTTCCTTTCATGCTGCTATACCTGTTGTGTTAGGGAATTGTGGCTTTCTGACTGATAGACTGGCGCATCATGCTAAAAAAAAATTCCTAGCAGTGGGTGTGAAGTGATATGGCACTAAACATCATTGAGCATCATTGCTGTCCCCCCCCCTTCCACTCATGTGTGCTTCTGTTCCCCCATGATTCCTCCATGAAAACACAAGAGAACTTTGTGCTGGCATGCTGTCCAAATTTTGCCACTTTACTACCACAGTTTTGAGTTAAGGGGCCTGCAAATGCCCCCCTCCCCTGCCAAATCAAATACAGTCATACCTCGGGTTACAGCCACTTCAGGTTGCTGAACCTGGAAGTACCGGAACAGGTTACTTCCGAGTTTCGGCGCTCACGCATGTGCAGAAGCGCCAAATCGCGACCCATGCGTGCGCACCCATCTTTGCTTGGCTCCAAAGCTTTAGATCTGAGCCGTTTAGCAAATCGCCAATGCCTGCAAGATCTGGCTCACTTGTTCCATTCCCTGTTCTGTTTTCACTGAATCTGACTGGACAACTGAGTCCTGTAACAAACATACTGAGTTTAAAACATTTTTGGTGTGTTATTTCCCCCACCTCACTTCTCGTTTCAGAACGATGGAGGTTTCCGTCAGTTTTCACCGAGGACAGTCTCCCCTCTCCAGTTCTTTGACTATTACCGCAACAAGATGTGTAAGTACATATCCGGCAAGAGCCAGGAAATAGGACTACTTGGCTGTTGTTTTTAATTACGGCTGATGTGCTGCTGGTTTTAAATTGCAGTGTCCATATCAAAAGGTTTATATTCCTGGGAATGTATCTGAATGCAGTCATCCAGGTTTGCTCTGCCTTCTTCCAACCTCTCTGCCCCAAGATCAGATCAGGAGTGGAGCAGGTGATTTTGTCCAGACTTGGACGACAGGACTCCATTGATGTCTCTTTCTTCCACCCTGGGAGAGTTCAAAATAGATTCTCAGAATGAACCAAGAAGCGACAGCGAGATGATTCTTTCCATATACTGTGCTTTCCCATGTATAAGACAAGGTTTTTTAATTAAAAAATGATGCTAAAAATTGGTGGTCATCTTGTACTGTGGTACCTCTGGTTGCAAACGGGATCCGTTCCAGAGGCCCGTTCGCAACATGAAAAGAGCGCAACCTGAAGCGCCAAATCTGCGCATGTGCGCCGTGCGATTTAGCACTTCTGCGCATGCGCAAATCGCCGAACCCGGAAGAAACCTGTTCTGGTACTTCCGTGTTCGACGCGTTCGTGATGAATGCAACCCGCAGCAAACGCAACCAGAGGTATGACTGTACATGGATAGTGGGATTGGTTGCTGCCGCGAGCTGGAGTTTGTCAGCAGCTATTGGGTGTGTTATTGGTGGCTGCAGCAAGGGCTGGTGTTGATTTGCCGACGCTTTTGCGACGCGTGTAAGTGGCAGCATAGGTCAGGCGGGTGAGCGATTTTTGGCATTCCCCTCTAAAAAAAGCTCACCAACTCTGGGCCACCCCCCAAAAAAGCTCAACTATGGGCAATCCTTCCCGCAAAAAAGCTCAGCAACTCTGGGCAATCTCCCCCCATTTCCAAAATAGGGGGCGTCTTATACACAGGGGTGTGTTATATATGGAAAAATACGGTATATTTCTCCCATTCATATTCTCTCTCTCTCTCTCTCCCTCTCTCTCTCTCTCTCTCTGTCCTCTGTTCCAGTCACCCCACCCATCTGCTTGCCCATTTCCCCACTT
The DNA here is from genome assembly GCA_034641385.1 of Darevskia mixta. Classification (NCBI taxonomy): domain Eukaryota; kingdom Metazoa; phylum Chordata; class Lepidosauria; order Squamata; family Lacertidae; genus Darevskia; species Darevskia mixta. The sequence continues at coordinate 39,776 of JAWWNH010000060.1, forward strand.
TTTCTTCCCTCAATATTCTGTGCTATCAAGTTATTATGGGGCTGTCAGAGGAGCTATTGATATTTTTGCCTCCTTTGCTCCCCACCTGCCCCCTTGAGCATTTCCTGAGCATCTGCAAACCTTGTTTTACCTTGAGTCTGCTGCTACCTCCTTTTTGTCTGTGGATGATGCAGCTCTGGTTACATCAGCGGAAACAGGGGAAGGCTTGAAAAGTTCTTATGTACACAAGGCCCATTTGCTAGGGCTTCCAAAACCACTTCCTGTGGCAAGCCCCCTTGAGAAGCAGCTTTATCACTTAGCGCCCACCCAGTGTCCTTGCCATTGGAGAAGAGTCCAGAGGTTAACTGCAAGCAGAGTCCAGACAGCAGTGTTACTGTTGCAAAGAGGACTTAACGTTCTGTCCTGGTAAAAGCAAAAGCCAAAACTCCTGCTAGTAGAAATCCAGCGATTGTTGCAAGAATAAAACAACAATAAATCTTGCAAATTGAATTTCTTTTATTTGTCTGCTGTCCTGAGACCCTTTGTTAGCAGAGATAGTAGGATCAACATTTTTTACAGCAGACAGGGAGAAGTGGTAACGCTTCGGAAGTCTTCAATTCTAGTATCGTTGATCCAATTTTGTTTGTATTTTTTTCCTTTGCGTTGTGAAAAACTGTAAGCAAGAAGTGGGAAAATGGGGGGTGGGATGGAGTGGGCGGATTCTTATCTATTTATCTGAATTATCAGGGTTTTTAAAAGATATAAAAGAGAGAGGAATAAAATCAGCAGCCTGATCTTTGGTGAAGCCAACTTACTCATTTGGCATCCTAGCCCTGTATGCTGTTTTCATAAACAGGAAACGCATTTGCATATTTTAACTGCCAGAACAGGCAGCAGTTTCAGGAAAATACACTGTTGAAACAACCAAGTCCTAAATATTGCAGCTGCAGAAGATTTCTTTCTTTCTTTCTTTCTTTCTTTCTTTCTTTCTTTCTTTCTTTCTTTCTTTCTTTCTTTCTTTCTTTCCTGTTAAGATATTATTTTACTTGCTAAGAGGGAAAAAAATATGTAAGGAGAGCAACTGAATTTAGGCTGTCCATAAATTTAGGTACAGTTTATAAACATTAGATAGAAATTTGGAAAATTGTATCTTCAAGGCCAGACAACAAATAAATGAAAAACCTTTTAAAGTGTTTTTGTTTGTTTGTTTTTAGTTTAGTTTAGGGTTGTTGTTTTTCAAAAAAACAACAACAACCCAATTTGGATACCCTTAAAAGTGATGAATGATGAGAACTGTTTTAAAGGTTTGTGCATGTGATCAAAATTCTACTGCATTTCCACCACCTGAAAATTAATGGATTTGCAAAGTCCTGTAAATGCACGACAGAGATTATGAGCCAATCCAATGCAGTCGGTGACTTCACAGTAGAACAGAGATGGAATTTTGCCATTCTTATTGGTAGTTCTTCTTTTGTGCCTTTTGAACTGTTTATGTTTTCAGTGTAGTGCAGTGTTTCCCAAACTTGGGTCTCCAGCTGCTTTTGGACTACAGTTCCCATCATTCCTGACCACTGGATGCTAACTAGGGATGATGGGAGTTGTAGTCCAAAAACAGCTGGAGACCCAGGTTAGGGAAACACTGTTGTAGTGCAATGCACACAGAGAAAGACGGAAATCACAAACATATAATACCCTGCCTATTGATAGCAGGTGGGCACCTTCGCTGTACTATTTTTCACTGTTGCGTTTTCAGTTTGTTGCTGGTTTTAATTTTCTGAACGTTTTAATTGTTTTTACTAACCACATTACACTTTTATTCTTTTTGTAAACCACTTTGTGGGGTTGTTTTTAAAAAAGCAACCCAGCGGTATATACATTTTCTGAAATAAATAGTAAATGTGATTTCAGCGAATATAATTATGATCTTTCCTTCTCTTTTCCCCCCCATAGGCAAATGGCATTATTGCGCTTATAGTTATCCTGGTATTGCTACTGTTGCTGGCGCTTGCCCTCATGTGGTGGTTTTGGCCCCTGTGCTGCAAAATAGTGAGTGAAATAAATCTACAACATGAAATTCTGATCTCTTCCGCCTATGTTATCTTGGCAGCAAATGGCTGACTTCATCGTACCATACACAGTTAGACTGTGGAACTTGCTCCCAGAAGAAGCAGAGATGGCTGTAAACTGCCCCGTGATCCTTGGATGAAGGGTGGTATAGAAATCTAATAAATAAAAATAATAGATTAAATAATCCACTATTCCAGGCGGAATGCCTTGCAACTCCCAGTGAATGGTATTCACTGTGGGGAGAGGGCTGTTGCTTTCATGGGGCCTGTTTTACAGGGTTCCCACAGACATCTGGTTACCACTGTGAGATTACCGTATTTTTCGCTCTATAAGGTGCACCTGACCATAGGACGCACCTAGTTTTTAGAGGGGAAAAGCCCCAATTTTTTGAGGATCAGCTCAAATTTCTGCAGCTTCTTTTGCAAAGGAGAAAAGCCCCAGTTTTTGAGGATCCGCTCAAAGTTGTTGAGCTTACTTTGCAAAGGGAAAAAGAAACGGTGACCAGGGTGCGATGGGTCTCTTGATATATCTAACGCCTTTCTGTGGCACCTGATGTTATAGATACGTTCTAAGGTAGAGAGTGAACAGCCAATAATACTCTCTGCTGTTTATCCCATTTATCCCATGTCTACAGCCTTGCCGGTTAGCTCAGTTGGTTAGAGTGTGGTGCTGATAATGCCGAGGTCACGGGTTTGATCCCCGCACGGTTGCATATTCCTGCATTGCAGGGGGTTGGACTAGATGACCCAGGGAGGTCCCTTCCTATGATTCTATCTTAAAAATAAAAAATACTGTAGTGCTAGAGCAACAACAACAACAACAACAACAACAACAACAACAACAACAACAACAAAAGGACGTTGAAGGGGAAATATGCTGCCCCTCCTCTTCCCATTCCGCTTTCTTTTTGGCAGTCGCCAGTTGGCATCTAGCATGTCAGATGAATTGGGCATGCTGTTTAATTTTTGGCAGGAGCCAGTTGAAAGCCTCCCCCCACCCCACTTGATCTACAGTCCATGCACACAACCAGGTTGTTGGTTTTTCTTTTTTTACTTCTTTCTCTCCTTTCCCCCCCATCCCCCCCTTTTTTAAAAAAGGAGTTTACTGTTGACAGTTCCTTCACTCTTCTCTGAATGTTAGAACATATGACTGCATCAAGCTGGCTCTGGGCTCTGGCGCTGACATTTCTTAATGCCCACCTCGTTCGAACATTTGAAAAGTGTTAATGAGCAGATCAAAGGGACTGTTGCCTGAAGCAACTCGTTTTTAAGTAAAAAAATAAAAAAACATTTATATATTTTTTAATTAAAAAGAGAGAGAGAGAGAGAGAGAGAGAGAAAGAAAGAAAGAAAGAAAGAAAGAAAGAAAGAAAAAAGAAATAAATCAGCTGCCCTCCAAAATAGTCCCTTAATTTTTTGGGGTTTCTCTTTTTCTTTTCGTGGCTAAATAAAACACGAAGCAGGCCATTCCTGACAACGATGATAATATAACCAAACTCAAATAAAATTGGAGAAGACTCAAAAGTCTGCATATGGTAAATAAACTGGAGATTGAGTCTCCTGGGCCCTCGGGATGGTATTTAAGAAATCTGCATTAAACAGAAATGCTGGCCGCATTGCAATATTATGTCTTTTTACATCTGCAAGTTCTCAGGCTGCAGAAGTTGCCTACGCCCCCCTCCCCCATGATAAGGATGCTCATCTTTATTTTGAAAGGAAAGATCAATCAAATTAACTTGTGGGCAGGATGCTTGCATTTGAGCATATGACTGTGTGCAAAGTACACAGGTTACCTGAGTCCATTTGATGCAGTTCTGCTGACACAGCTTAGAATGCTTAGATTGCAACAGAACCTCGTCCCAAGCACACTGAGCTATTGAAAGAAAAACTCAAGTACCCACTCTGAGCCCGGCTTTGGCTGGAGACGGGAGGATAAAAATAAATTATTATTATTATTAGTAGTAGTAGTAGTATTAGTATTAGTATTATTATAACAGTCATATGGTACCTTGGATTACAGACGCTTCAGGTTGCGTTTTTTCAAGTTAAGAAAGTGTTTTTCACCCGGAAGTGTTTACTTCAGGGTTTCGCTGCGCGCGCATGCACAGAAGTGTTCTGCGCAGTTCACGCATGCGCAGCAGCGCTCTATCGCGCATGCGCAAAAGTGCCACTCTAGTTGCGGACTTTTTGGGGTGAGAATGGCACCCCAAAACGGATTAAGTCCGCAACTAGAGGTACCACTGTATTATTATTATTACCATTTTTCAGAACCGATACACACTTTTTCTTCCACTATTGGCCTCCAAGGTGGTGTGGTCTGACCAAGGCAGAATAGAGCGGTACTATTGCTTCCGTTGATATGGACGCTATACTTCTGCTTTACACTGCTGACATGAGTTAACCTTGCAGTCCACTAAGACCCCTAGATACTTTAAACATGTACTGCTAGTAAGTCAGGTGTCCCCCGCCCCCATTTTATATTTGTGCATCTGGTTCTTCCTGCAGAACCTTACATTTGTCCTTGTTGAATTTCATTTTGTTAGCTTGCGCCCAGTTCTCCAATCTGTTAAAGTCATTCTGAATCCCGATTCTGCCTTCTGCGGCATTAGCAGCCCCTCCCGGTTTGGTATCATCTGCAAAATTGATGAGCATCCCCTCAACTCCTTCATCCAAGTCGTTTAAGGAGACGTTAAACAACAGCGGGCCCAGGACAGAATCCTGCGGCACCCCCCTTGCCACTCCCCCCCCCCAGGATAACAAAGAACCATGAATGAGTACTCTTTGGGTTTGGTCAGTCAAACTGGCTACAAATCCAGTTAACAGTTACTTTGTTCAACTGACATTTTACCAGCTTCTTCACAAGAATGGAATACCATTACATGTCTTTAGGCGCTAGGCAAAAATATTCCTCTTTACCCAGGCCTTCGGCCATTAAATTATCTATGGCCTGTTAAAGGTGTTGGGGGGGGGGGATAGTCGTTGTGGTTATTTTTATTCTTATGCTGCCTATTACTATGCTTTGTTTTATGTCTTTATCATTATGCTCCGTAAAAATACATGTTAATGTTGTACACTGCCCAGAGGTCTTTTCCTAAAGGGCAGTTTGTGTGTGTATAGATCTATCTATAGCTATATCTATACACATATTATACAGTCAAACCTCTGTTCTTAAACGGCTCCGTTTTCGAATGGTTCAGCTCCCAAATGCAAAAAACCCAGAAGTAAATGCTATGGTTTTCGAATGTTTTTTGGAACTGATGCGGCTTCCATTTTGAGTTTCCCTATTGAATTGAGGCTTCCGCTTTCGGGTTTCGAACATTTCAGAAGTCGAACGGTCTTCCGGAACAGATTACAAACGAAAACCGAGGTTCCACTCTATATATGTTTGTGTGTGTATAAAAATCTCTGTAGCAGAGAATGTGAAGCCAGGTTATCCTGTTACTATGCAAGTCTCAATGATCTTTGCCTTTTATCCTCTATTCCACTCCCCCCTCCCCAAATTAGGTCATTAAGGACCCTCCTCCCCCTCCACCACCAGCTCCAGTAGAGGTAAGTTGTGAAACTGCTTCAGAGGTTGGTTACCGCAGACACATTTTTCTATCTTGGAGTCAGTGACTCAGAAATGTAAATAAGCAAGGCTGGAGATACTTGCCCATCTCTTGTCACCATGTGGTACCTTTCCCTGCTCTCTTCCAGTACCAGCTGGTTATGTAGATAGGAATTGAGGTGAGGGGTCGGGTACAGAAACATGGAACATGATGGCATCATGAGTTGGGTAGGTGGTCCTACACGTTACGAAAGGAAGGCAGATAATTCAGGGATGCCATTTCCAATTAAAGCTCCGTTTCGAGTCCAATGTATATATCTGCCTTAAGAGGGTATCATGTATTGTACAGTGGTACCTCAGGTTACAAACACCCCGGGTTACAAACACTTTGGGTTACAGACTCCGCTAACCTGGAAGTAGTACCTCAGGTTAAGAACTTTACCTCAGGATGAGAACAGAAATCGCGCGGCGGAAGCGGGAGGCCCAATCAGCTAAAGTGGTACCTCAGGTTAAGAACGGTTTCAGGTAAAGAACAGACCTCCGGAAAGAATTAAGTTCTTAACCAGAGGTACCACTGTATTGGGTTATTACCTTCATGAAGCAGAATCCCGTGATGAGGGCTTCTAGCTAGACAGAATGCTGCTTTTTTCATTTATTCCATTTCTTAAATTTACATAAAACGATAAGTTCTAAATAAACAACGAATTGTAAGTGATAATGGAAGGCGGTTTACGACATGTAACACAAATGTAACTACGTAACGTAATATCTGTATAGCATCAAAATCAAAACAACGCTAGAAATGTAGTTATGTAATAAAATACGGTTTCTCTTAATGACGTGAAAAATAAGGTTGGGGGGGGTAATCAGAAACAGGATATCTAAAATACAGAGACAGTGCACAGGTACACAATATTCTCTCAATCCTGGCCACTCACAGAAAATGACAGGCCCTCTCAGCTCACACCCTTTCCTCTCCTCTCCCAGTCTTTCACTTTGAGTGAACTTCAGTTCCCTGAATCTCACTCAGGGCCCTTCCACTTTGTATTATACAGTTTCCTGTGGGTTCAGCCCTGGGCTCCCAATGGTGTCCCAGAACTGGAGGCACCAGAGGGGTAAATTCCCTCAGGTATCTGTCCCTTCAAGGTGACTCCCAATAGCACATCACCTGGGCAGACTGCTTTTCTGCAGCACACCCATTTTTCTCTTCCCCACGCTGAAAACACCCCCCAAGCATTTTGCCTGAAGAAGTTTGATTCTACATTTTTTTGCAGCGTGTTCGTGGTTATGGGGACCCCTGATGTTATTTGGGGTATTTTAGAAACATGTTTAATCATATAACACCCCTCCCCCCCAATTTAAGTCCTGGTAGTCAAACGAGTAGCAATAAACAAAGCAAATATTGGTAGTCGAGTGCAGTGCAACATTCCTGTATATGTGGTGTACTCCATTAGACAGATTGTTTCCCCAGAAGTACATAGGTAAAGGGCCTGTGTTGCTCAAACGGGAATTGGGGTGTAATAGACACTTCAAAATGCATTGCGCTGCAAATTGATTTTCCTTGCACATAACCAGAATCTCAGCTTTATGCGTTCTGCGGATGAAGGCACCGGGAAGGAGGGAGGGGGAAAATTGCTTTCTGATTCAGAGAAGATCTTATTCACGCTTTCACTTGCTCCCCCAGAAGTAGAGCTTTAAACATGGGAGCATCTTCTGATCATATCAAATATCTCAGACACACATACCGGTATATATATTTACTTAAGTGCTCTCTTCAATAAAAGCTTATTTCCAAGTCGCACCGTGTACATCAGTTATGCATCCACCCAGTCAGTATATTTTAAGATACTCTAAAACAGAAAGGATAGTACATACTTCTGGGGCAATCCTAACCAAGTCTACTTGGAACTAAGTCCTGTTGAATTGAGTAGGACTTGCAAGCTGGGTTACGGCTGCAACCTTAAATCAGTTTAAGGTAATAGCATTTATTTATTTATTTCGTAAAATCTATATGCCACTTGATAGCAAAACAAAACAAACCCTCCAAAGTGGTTTACAAAGAGAATAAAACAATAAAATTATCAGTTAGAAACAATTATTAAGAACATTAAAAAAATTAAACAAACTAAAAACAGATTAAAGCATGCATACCTTGACATCAATCAATCAATCAACACCTTTATTGGCATATATAAAATAAAATGAAAACATACAAACTCTCTGTAAATAAGGAATCCTCATCAGTCATTGTTAGGTAGTCCAGATGTACTGGCTTTAATTTCATAGATCCTAGTCAAATAGTGAGCCATAATTCTGGTGAGTTCAGGGGAGTCATCCCTCAACAAGAGCTGGACCACAAGTTGTTTGTTGGAGAGGGCCCTGAGCCACATAAAGGATATCGGAGGGCCAAAATCAAGAATGTTAGAAAGAGGGCAATCCAGTATCATGTGGGCCATAGAGTCCGACACTTTCTGGCCACAGGGGCAGAGTCTGTTCTGGTAGGGAATGCCTTTGAACCTTCCGAACTAAGTCCTGCTGAATTGAGTAGGACTTGCAAGCAGGGTTACGGCTGCAACCTTAAATCAGTTTAAGGTAATAGCATTTATTTATTTATTTCGTAAAATCTGTATGCCACTTTATAGCAAAACAAAACAAACCCTCCAAAGTGGTTTACAAAGAGAATAAAACAATAAAATTATCAGTTAAAAAAACACTATTAAGAACATTTAAAAAATGAAATAAACTAAAAAACAGATTAAAGCATGCATACATTGACATCCTGTAGGTTGGGGTAGACTTATCTAATCAAAAATGTTTTTCGAAAGTGCTGTAAAGAGTATGGTGGAGGTCCCTGCCTGATGTCAATAGGCAGGGAGTTCCAAAGTGCAGGCGCTGCAACCCTAAAACAACAACAACAACAATTTATTATTTATACTCCGCCCATCTGGCTTAGTTTCCCCAGCCTCTCTGGACGACTCCCAATCGAGTGTTAAAAACAATACAGCAGTAAATATTAAAAACTTCCCTAAACAGGGCTGCCTTCAGATGTCTTTTAAAAATAGGATAGCTGCTTATTTCCTTGATGTCTGATGGGAGGGTGTTCCACAGGGCGGGCGCCACTACTGAGAAGGCCCTCTGTTTGGTTCCCTGTAACCTCACTTCTCGCAATGAGGGAACCGCCAGAAGGCCCTTGGAGCTGGCTCTCAGTGTCCCGGCAGAGACAGGTAGCAGAGTTCCCCAAAAATAGCAGAGTTCCCCAAAAATAGCAGAGTTCCCCACGTAGCAGAGTTCCCAAAAAATAGACCAGAGGCAATTGTATTTCATCCAGCAGAGCTTGACTGGTACTGAAGCCAAATGAGCATCATGGTCACAAATCCAATACATTCAGGATTGGCACGGTCCATAAGAAATCCAGTTGCAGCAGACTTAACTTAAACTTAACAAGAACTTAAAATAAGACGAAACCTTAACACTATAGTACAGTGGGACCTCGACTTACGAAGATAATGCGTTCCGACGCGATTTTCAGTAGTCGAAAACACTCGTAAGTCGAATCCCCATAGGAATGCATTGAGCGAAAAAAATTCGTAAGTCGAAAAAATCCTATTCAAAAATTCGTAAGTCAAAAAAATCCTATTAAAGCGGCCACGACTTCCTTTTGGAAGTCGGAAAATTCGGTTGCGGCGGCCATTTTTTTCTTCCGGAAGTCATTCGGAAGTCGGAAAACACATAAGTCGAATCGCTCGTAAGTCGAGGTCCCACTGTATACGGAACACCACACTAGAACAAAGAGATAGAAAGAGAAAGTGAGTGAAACCCACTTTCTGACTATTATAGTCAGCATGACCTTGATAGAAAGATAACAGAACCGGTTTAAACCAGCTGTACTCAGCTTCCCAGAAGGAATAACCCAAACATCAGAAACCTGCCTGTTTCTTTTACATAGAAAGACACTTTCCAGAACACTCTGGAATTAATCAGAATAGGAAAGAGCTCTACACATCAGATCAATACTTCTGTGCTAAGGAATGCAAACTGACACTTTACATACTAATGTTGTTGTTTAGTCGTTTAGTCGTGTCCGACTCCTTGTGACCCCATGGACCAGAGCATGCCAGGCACTCCTGTCTTCTTACATACTAATAGTAACACCTGATTCCCTCTCCCCTCGGAACATAGTTTAGGGTTCAGGCATAATACTAAACTGTGGTTAATTGAAATTGGAAAGTTCTGAGCTCATCCTTGGAAGCATGCTGGGTGAAGGAAGAGGGAGAGAACACAAGACGTGGTCTGCTGGAGAAAGGCTGAGTTTGGTCAACCCAAAGCAGACAGCCCCCCCCCCCAATCTCCTATTTTCATTAGAGGCCAATAGCGAGTTGGTTGGGAAAGACGTCTAACCTAGGAGCAATTTGTTTCCCTTTTAAACAAACACCTCCCCTTAAAATCTGTTTTGGGTTTTTCCCCAGGAAGAAGAAGAAGACCCCTTGCCTAACAAGAAATGGCCAACCGTGGATGCTTCCTACTATGGTGGGCGAGGAGTTGGAGGAATTAAAAGAATGGAGGTTTGTTTTGTCGAGCCTTGAGTCGCTGCCGCTCGAGATGCAAAGCTGTGAGACGCTAATGGCGTCTCGGCTTTGCCTCTGATGCTGGCAACTGTGCGCTGTGTCACATGTTACCATGATAAGCCAGGAAAATGGAAGTGCTGCTCTGCTCCTGTAGGTCTCCAACAAAAGGGGAAATGTGTAGGAGAGAGGGGCTGGAGGAGGAGAGAGTGGATCGAGGAGGAGAGAGGGGCTAGAGGAGGAGAGGAAGGCTAGAGGAGGAGAGGAGGGCTAGAGGAGGAGAGAGGGGCTAGCCGCTAGAGGCCTCTTACTGGAGCCACTTAGAGTAGACAATACTGAGCTAAATGGATGCAGTATGACGGAGACTCCTGTGTTCCCGTGCAACTGACCCTCCTTGCTGCTCTTCTTTGCGGCCTCCTACTTGGGACCTGGACAGGACAAGGATAGGGAACCTGTGCTCTGCACCAGGGGTCGTTGGGTGACTGCTCTCCTCACCGTTGGCCATGGTGACTGGGGCTGATAGGAGGTGGAGTCCTACAACATAATACAGGTGTCGGGAGCCAGCCAGCAGTAAATCACACAGAGTAAGTGAACTCTTTATTAGAAAAACAGGATCTGCCAGGGGTGCCAGGCCTAATGTGTGCAGCAACTGCTTTTCAGTAGCCCCACTATTGCTGCCACTCTGTTCCAGTCTCACCCATGTAAGCTGCAGTGATGCCAGGGGTCAGGAGGGTGGCTCTGCCCCACCCTATTGGATGCTACTGGATAGCAGTTGTGGCTCCAAAACATCTGGAAGGAGCTAGAATGGCAAAGGCTGGACCAGATGGATCTTGGGTTGGTTCCAGAAAGGCTCTTCTTGCAGCTCAAGGAAATCTTATGTGTTAGTTTTTTGATGTCTGTAGATCATGGTTGCTTTGACCTCACTCACGTGATATGGTATGTGATTTGATGTCAAGTTGGATTTTTAAAGTTAAAATGGGCTTCTTTTTAATATTTTTAATGTTAAAAAAGCGTTCCTCAGTTGGCTAATTTTTAATTGTAGCCAGATTGACTTACTTCCCCTGATGTCAGACTTCTTGGAATTTCCCCCTTTAAATTTATTCATAGGGCAGTTTTAGGCATCTCTACAGATTAGGGAAGAACTGATTTCATCAGTTTCATTTCTTCAGGGCTTTGAAAAAGAGAGAGAGAGGCTTGTTTCTACAACTGAATGCAGAAAAGAAGTCTTTTCAAGACATGTTAAAATCCTTTTGGAGAAAATTACAGTGTGGCATCAGTATTCTCATGTGTGGGCCATGTGTATCAAAAGCTCCTATTCTTCCACAACTGGTGCAGTGTAGTGGTTAAAAGCATGGTCTGCAAATCCCATGAACTCATGGGAGGAGGTGGTCTGGCTTAGGCAAGGCACTGTCTCTTAGCCCCAGGCCCAAATCTATTTTGTTTTTAGCCATATATTTTGTTATTAGTTTTATAACAATACAATAATAAAGTCCATCACATTATCTTTACAGCTTTTAACATTTTGGCTTTTTAAGGCCGTGACTTCCATCCTTATGATATCCTAACATACATCACTAATATCTATACTTCACAAATCAATCACTGCTTAAAATTATCACACTTAAACTTATCACTAAAATTCCATATTACAATGACATTCCTTCTTTAATCTACAAAGCTTCTTGCAGTCCTACCAACGTATTCAATTGAGTGCAATTGTCTTTCAAATAATCTGCAAATTTAGTCCAATCTTTGATGAACTTCTGGTCCCGCTGTTCTCGGATTCTTCCCGTCATCTTGTTCAATTCCGCATACTCCATTAATTTCACTGTCCAGGCCCAAATCTATTTTGTGTGGATGATCATGTTGGCTGATGGTCCAGTGCTGCAGCATCTGGAAAGCAATGGGATTCACTTCTGGGTAGATATACTTAGGGTTGCTCTGTAACTTAGAGCTTAATAGAGAATTAAACTTGAACCAGTACATTTGTTTTTGCAACTGCAAGGTTCCAATTTGCATGTGGCTTAGCATGAATGGGCAAACATGCAGATTCCTGGGCTGAAGATTGCCATAGTGCGCCTTCCTTGGTTCTGCTGCTGCTGCTCCACCATCAAGGGCGAAGCCATAGTTTGGGCTGCATCAATAGGAGTATAGCATCTAGATCAAGGGAAGTAATAGTACCACTGTATTCCGCTCTGGTCAGACCCCACCTGGAATACTGTGTCCAGTTCTGGGCCCCACAGTTCAAGAAGGATACTGACAAGCTGGAACGTGTCCAGAAGAGGGCAACCAAAATGGTCAAAGGCTTGGAAACGATGCCTTATGAGGAACGGCTTAGGGAGCTGGGTATGCTTAGCCTGGAGAAGAGAAGGTTAAGGGGTGATATGATAGCCATGTTCAAATATATAAAAGGATGTCATATAGAGGAGGGAGAAAGGTTGTTTTCTGCTGCTCCAGAGAAGCGGACACGGAGCAATGGATTCAAACTACAAGAAAGAAGATTCCACCTAAACATTAGGAAGAACTTCCTGACAGTAAGAGCTGTTCGACAGTGGAATTTGCTGCCAAAGAGTGTGGTGGAGTCTCCTTCTTTGGAGGTCTTTAAGCAGAGGCTTGACAGCCACCTGTCAAGAATGCTTTGATGGTGTTCCTGCTTGGCAGGGGGTTGGACTGGATGGCCCTTGTGGTCTCTTCCAACTCTATGATTCTATGATTCTATGGCTTAAGGTTATGTTTGAACCCAGGTGTGTGTGTAACCAAGGTTTGTTCTTGCTTTACCACTTGGGAGAGACAAACCATAAGCCCAGGTTTGGATGTAATGCTAAGCCAAAGCATGGCTTAGCCCTGGCAGTGCGGCAGGACCACGGGAGGAGTGCTTTGTCCATGATCATTGGTCTGGGAGTCCACCTGCGTGCTTGTATGCAGAGAGCCAGTGTGGTGTAGTGGTTAAGAGCGGTAGACTCGTAATCTGGTGAACCGGGTTCGCGTCTCCGCTCCTCCACATGTAGCTGCTGGGTGACCTTGAGCTAGTCACAGTTCTCTGAAGTCTCTCAGCCCCACTCACCTCACAGAGTGTTTGTTGTGGGGAAGGAAGGGAAAGGAGAATGTTAGCCACTTGGAGACTCCTTCGGGTAGTGATAAAGCGGGATATCAAATCCAAACTCTTCTTCTTCTTCTTCTACCGGTACATGCAAACTGGGCCACCTTGACTACTGATTTGAGCACCATGTGTCCATACACAAGGCCACGTTGAGAATGGGTCTTGCTTTCTGCAGGTTCGCTGGGGTGATAAAGGGTCGACCGAAGAAGGTGCCCGACTAGAGAAAGCCAAAAACGCTGTGGTGACAATCCCTGAGGAATCTGATGAGCCATTTCAGCCTAGACCTCCGAGACCCAAGCCTACCTCACTGCCTGCTCAGGAAAAGTGGTACACGCCTATTAAGGTACACACCGAATCTTTTGTCATTGAGAGCATTGAAAGCAGTGTTTGCTTTGCAGTTGTATAATGGAGCAAATCGGGGCTGAACAGCTGGGAAGCCTGGGGAAGCCAAGCCCTCCCATTTATACTAATTTAAGACCACTGGGCGAAACAACATTGGCAGTGGGTTGCTGGGAGGGTAGTGGAAGCCCCAGCCTGTGATGGCGCTGCAGTGTGCGCACAAAGGGACATCTGGAAGTATTAGGAGCCTTGATTCTTGAACCAGGCCTCCTTCAGATTAGCCCTGCTCATACTCCAGCCAAGGGGTAGGGCATGATCCTATCAAGGTGCATAGAGCCAACTAGATGTCTGGTGGGAGAGGGATGGGGGACTTGCGGCCCTCTGGATGTGCATGGACTCCCAATTCCCATCGTGTTCAGGGATGATGGGTGTTGTAGTCCAACAACACCTGGAGGGCAACACACTCTCCCTCCCCGTGGATGTTAAAGGCATCAGCGCATTAAGGAAAGGGCAGCAATTGGAAGGGGTAGAGTCGGGAAAGAACGGGAGTGTGCAGGGCCTGAAGGCTGTGGTGGAACTGAAAAGAGAAGGTGCAAGTTGCACCCACCCCAAGGCTGGCTGGAGGGGAGAGCATTATTATTATTATTATTATTATTATTATTATTATTATTATTATTATTATTATTATTTTATTAGAATTTATATACCACCCTATACCCGGAGGTCTCAGGGTGGTTCACATAAAAAGATCACAGTATATAAAATAAAAATAAAAGCAATAACCCAATAATACCCCCCCCGAAAATAAAGAGCCACATTTTAAAAGGGTATATGGGGTGTTGACCAGGTCAACCAAAGGCCTGGTTTAAAAGAAACGTTTTTGCCTGGCGCCTAAAGCTGTATAATTATTAATAATAATAATAATAATTTCATTTCTTTACCGCTTTATATTTTAAAGAAAGAATCTCAAAGCGGTTTAAAATACATTAAACCATGACAGATGGCCACCCAACCTCTCTTTAACACGCCCCGCCCCCCGTGAAAGAGAGTCTACAACCTCCCAAGGGAGACAGTTCCACTTGCTCATTCTAGTTGCAGCAGCCCAGGATCCATAAATTTCCTCAAGGCTCCAATGTGTGCTGCCTCTTGTACAGAGCCATATGAGGTAGTCTTGTAAATGGAAGGGGTGTTTTGCCGAGACAAGGAAGGAAGGCACAACGGCCTCAAATACTGGAATTGCGTAGCTGAACTTTGGAACTCTCTTCCAAAGCCAGTGTGGTGTAGTGGTTAAGAGTGGTAGATTCGTAATCCGGTGAACCGGGTTCGCGTCTCCGCTCCTCCACATCCAAACTCTTCTTCTTCTTCTTCTTCTTCTTCTTCTTCTTCTTCTTCTTCGGTGGTAGTGATAGCCACCAACTTGGATTGGACACTTTGATGGAGAAGAAAGGCTATCAATGGCTACTAGCTATGCTCTGCTTCCATAGTCAGATGCAGCAATGCTTGTGAATACCGGTTGCTGGAAACCACAGGAGGGGAGAGTTATCTTATGCTTGAATCCTGCTTGCGGGTTGCCCACAGGCACCTGGGTGGCCAGTGTGAGGATAGGGTGGAAGACTAGATGGGCTATGGACCTGATCCAGCAGGATCTCTTTATAGGCTTAGGTTTTTAAAAAGTACTAGAAGTAAGCACCTGCTTTCACTAGACAAACTTCAATTGAACAAAGGAGAGTTTGGAAAGTCTTTAGACCAGGCATCCCCAAACTTCGGCCCTCCAGATGTTTTGGACTACAATTCCCATCATTCCTGACCACTGGTCCTGTTAGCTAGGGATCATGGGAGTTGTAGGCCAAAACATCTGGAGGGCCGCAGTTTGGGGATGCCTTCTTTAGACCAACAAGATGCTTAATCTTTACTTGGTTTTCATATGTGCATGCAGGTGTTTTTTTGTTAAAGTTAAAATAGTAAAAGACCTGAACTTAGAATTTCCCACTCATTTAACACATTGTTAAGAACCACTTACTTAATCACACATCGCTGGCTCAATGTGTTCCCATTAAGCGAAATTTATGCCTTAATAGCATCCCATTTAAGGAGCGCTCATTGTCCTACGGTGTCATTTGGCGGAAGATGCTCCCCGAGACATATCCAAGGACGGCTAATGATTCTCAGAACTGCCACTGCCGTGTACGCCAGCTAATCAAAAGTCCTCTTGGTCTCCTCTTTCCAGGGTCGTCTCGATGCGCTGTGGGCTTTGCTGAGGCGGCAGTATGACAGAGTGTCTTTGATGCGACCGCAGCAGGGAGATGAGGTGCGTGTTACGTGTTTGTGTGTGTTTGTTGTGCTGTTCACCACTCTCCACAGGGCTCTTCCCTTTTGTGCATGGAAAGATGGTCTATGTAACTTCAGGTCCAGGGTTTCAGTCAAGGTTTTCCCCCCATCCCTTCCTTGGAGATGCTTGAAGACCAGACCAGACCAGATCAGAAGTATCTTTATTTGCATCAGCCACTAGCCATAGCAGTAAAATAAAGCACAGTTGTACTGAACACAGGCTTAACTATACAAAATACCGTACTTTTCTGTCTATAAGATGCCCCCATGTATAAGACGCCCCATATTTTTGGGGACTCAAATTTTAGAAAATGGGGGAAGATGGCACAGAGTTGTTGAGCTTTTTTGGGGGGGGATTACCCAGGGTTGTTGAGTTTTTTTTAGTGGGGATTGCCAAAAATTGCTCACCCACACACGTCCTAAAATCTGCCTCTCATCTGTCCCCTCAACGGCAGAAGCTGCAAATCGCTTGCCCAATTGCCGCAGCGTCAGCCAATCGACACCAGCCATTGACGCAGCAACCAATAACACACCCACCCTATGCACTATCCATGTATAAGACGACCCCTACTTTTTAGCATAATTTTAAAAGAAAAAAACCTAGTCTTATACACAGAAAAGTACGGTTCATTCCAAAGCTTTACATCAACAATCAAGTAATAGATCTTATTCTAATTGCCCCTGCTATTTTTTTTTAAAGTTTCTGCTGTCACCTGGTTATCTTGATCTGCTGGACACAGTAGCGATGGTTGAGTGACCTGGCATAGAGGCGTAATAACGCCACTCCTCAAATCTTTATAAAGAGTGCAAGCTAGCAACATGTGAGCTGCTGATATTGAAGAGCTGTGCACCACAAGTCTATGATTTCCTTCCCTTACAGCCTTCCAAAATGGCAGAGAATGTCTGAAATCCAAATCACTCCCTGTGTGACTTATGGCAGTCTGCAATGGGAGACTTGTGCCAGGCCTAAAAGTGGACATTAAGCTTAGAACTGAGGCCCTGCCTTTCCCCACAGGCTGAAGCATGGAAATCCCATTAAATGGAGGGCTGTAGCAAAGAACACATTGCATGCAGTTAATATAAATCAGAGGGCTGTGACTAATTAGCACCATCTTTACTTACTGGGACTTTATAAAACCACAAGAGCAAGGGACGCCTGATGGATTTGTCTTGCCTTTTCTATTAGCTTTATATCCAAGACTTGTTGATCCCAAATAGTAATGCAAAATTCTTGCAAGGTTTTGAGTTACTGGGAAACTGACAAACAGGAAATGTGGGGGGGGGGACAGATATATTTACGGAATTTATTTGGCTGTCAGTGCTAAATTTGATTATAGCATTTGACTCGCAGAGAAGATGACATGAGCATGCAGATGTGAGAGAGACTGATGAAGAGGAAGCCAGCATGTTTGGGTCTTAGTTAAATTGCCCAGCCACCTCCTATCCAAAATTCTTTATCTTTAATAAAGCATGCATTCAGTGTTTAGTTCATTCATCAGTTAGCTTACCTGTTCAATACATTTTGACCAGTTAAAACAAGGCAGCAGACTCTTGAATTTATTTTTACTTGTGCCTAAACCCTTTTTGTGACTGTTCACTTCTGGATCAAGCAAGGTTTTGGGTGCTTGCCAGTAGAACAGCTTAAATA
The DNA here is from genome assembly GCA_034641385.1 of Darevskia mixta. Taxonomy (NCBI): domain Eukaryota; kingdom Metazoa; phylum Chordata; class Lepidosauria; order Squamata; family Lacertidae; genus Darevskia; species Darevskia mixta. Next base: position 57,345 of record JAWWNH010000060.1, read on the forward strand.
TTGACCGCCTTTTATTTGACTTACATACTTGCAAGAATGAGGTGGTTTCTGTAAGTTACTTATGCGACAGGGAGGAAAAAATGGACTCTCATTTCTGAAGGCCTCCAGCAGAGAAGACTTTCGTTACCTCTAAAACAAACTGCAGCCACAGTTTGATTTCTGTGGAAAAAATCAGCGATAGAGAGAGAGAAAGAGAGTTGAAAACAGAGTCTATGATTTGGCTGCTGAACACAGCGCTAAAGGCAGTTATCATCTTTTGGGTGTGACTTGTGGTGTTGCAAGAACACAGCTTTTGCTTGAGTTGGGGGAAAGCATGTTTTAATCCCCTGAAGGAAAATTTGCTCGTTTATTCCTCGGTTCAGATCAGTACCTCGTGCGAGTGTGAATCCATAAACAAAACCACAGTAAGCAAATACAACTGTCACGCTGAACAGCAAGAGAAACGAAATGGGCTCCTGTCATCTCGTTCCCCTTTGCCAAAGAAGCCCCGTTTGAATGCGAGTTTCTGATGAAATAATTGAAGCCGAAGCATAAAGAACCAGAAAGGAAAGGGTCCCTCTCTCCCGCCTCTCCTTTCTGCAGTTCTTCCAGACACTTAAGAGCGATGCTTGGCCCAGTTTGAGGGCCACCCGCCGCTCATCGGAGAAGCTTTGATTGTGGACGGAACTCCTGGGAGTCATGAATTTTTCAGCCCGCAACCGGCGAGGTGAGGGAGGCTTGTACAGGTGTGAGCTAGCAGGTTGTTGTCGACATCTGTTCGGAGCAGAGGCCCAGCTCCACGCCAGCCTGCAGCGAGGCTTCTGGGTTGTCAGCAGATGTAGTTAAGGGTGGAAGAACAGTGTTTTTTGGTCTCACATTTCCTGCCCGGGGGGGGGGGGAGGAGAACGGGAGCCCTGAAACACGAAAGGTAGAGTGGGGGGCGGCGGGCACAGCTGCGCTCCCAAACATGCCCGAGGCACAAATAGAAGAGATCTAATGTAGTTTGACTCTGTTGTGGTGGGGAGATGGGGAGAGAGAGCCACTTCAGAGACAACCTAACGTGGCAACATCTGCCACCAGGTTTCCAGGGACTGACAGGGGACAGCAGGTATGGATCGAAGCCTCCACATAGACAGCCTGCATTAAGCCGTGAACTCTTTTGAAGGCCTTCCATCAAACGTGCCGGAGTCCTCAGCAGGAGCTGGGTTTGTTTTTGTGTGTTTTTTTCCGTTTTTCAAAGCGGGTGTAGATTTTGTGTGTGTGTGTGTGCCAACGAGGTAATTTATAAATGATGCATCACCACACACCCTCACCGTTTGTTTAAAGTCGAGAGAGAAAGAGGGGGGAAGAAGAAAGGGAGATCGGCAATACTTTTGGGGTTGTTCTGTAAAACAGCCAATTAATTCTCAGAAGTGCTTCTTGAATTTAATTGAGGTTACGTTCACCTTCAGACCACATCGCTACAACCCAGGCAGCCGCAAGAGTGTTGAAACGCTGTCGCAGCGACACCTTGTCGCACTGTTGTAGGAGATGGTGTTGGCTCCCCCCCCCCTTCAGTGTGTGTTGTTCAAGGGGTTTCGGGCAGCAATAGACAGAAAACTGGCAGAGCTTTCAACATGCGCATTCTGCTCCTTCGCTCCTTATCTAAGCCGGCTCATGCATTTTGATTTATGAGTCCAAGACTGGCACACAGACTCATACACCACTTAAGGTTTTTTTTTGTGTGTGTGGAGGGCATTATTATTATTTCTCCCCGCTTCCTCTTAGGTTTTGCTGGCTGTTGAAACTTAAAGGTAAAGGGAACCCTGACCATTAGGTCCAGTCATGGACGACTCTGGGGTTGTGGTGCTCATCTCGCTTTATTGGCTGAGGGAGCCGGTGTTTGTCCGCAGACAGTTTTTCCGGGTCATGTGGCCAGCATGACTAAGCTGCTTCTGGCGAACCAGAGCAGTGCACAGAAACGCCGTTTACCTTCCCGCCTGGAGCGGTACCTATTTATCTACTTGCACTTTGACGTGCTTTCGAACTGCTAGGTTGGCAGGAGCAGGGACCGAGCAACGGGAGCTCACCCTGTTGCTGGGATTCGAACCGCCGACCTTCAGATCGGCAAGCCCTAGGCTCTGTGGTTTAACCCACAGCGCCTCTGAAACTTACCATTGATCCTGAAAAGGCACAAGCATGCTGTACTTCACGGTTCTTTTGAACTCAATTTTTTACTACCCCTCGCACAGTGTCACAGAAAGTGCCAATTTGCTGGGGTCTAGCAGAATTTGGTTCTCAACTCTCAACTCAACTCAGCTCATTTTATTTCGGCTTTAAGCCCATAGACATAACAACCAAAAACAGAAGCAGCACAGTCTGGTTTACAATTGCTAACAGTAAAATAGATTAAAAGGGATACTCAATTGAATAAAATATAATAAAAATTAAATTAAAATTTCAAGTTGTATATAACAATCCATTGCGTTTCTTAAGTGTCAGAACTGATGTCAGAAATTTTGCCATATTTAGGGTTATAATCGAGTCTGAATCTTGCAACAGAAGAGCAAGGTAAGACTCTTCCAAATACCCTGGTAATTTTTGAGTTAATGGAAGTAATAGAGTCTTTCGGGCGGCAGAATACAAGGGGCAGACAAACACTATGTGATGAAGAGATTCAATCGAACGGTTATCACAGGCACATAATACCGAAACTTGGTCCCTAGAAAATCTATGAAAAAGGACGTTTGAGGGGAATACATTAAACCGTGCTTTAATAAAAGCGAAACGATGACTAGAAATAGAAAGAGTTGATAGATAGGCTGGTACTTGAAGTGGGGGCACAATGCCCAGGGATAAATTTGGTTCAGAATCAGGGCTTTGTTTGAGTTGGCTCTAAAATTAAAATTGGAAATGGATCTTGGTGGTTGCAGGTCATTTTCTGAATGCAGTGGTGGAGTTTGGAGAACCTCTTGTTACCAAACAGGCTTCAAGAGCAGCTTGCCTCCTGCCTCTTGCAAAGCATTCTGGAATGCCAGGGCCAGTTGCAGCAGAGCACAGCAGAAGATAAAGTGGAGGTGTTAAAGAACCAGCTTGCGTTTCTTGATCTGTTTCTTTACACAATCAAGCTGCAGAGATTGCTGTATTGAGGTTGCCCCCTGCCTACGCTTTACCAGGAAACCCCAGGCTGGTTTCTTTTGCTGGCTCACTTCATGGGCAAGGGAGTCAAAGCACATGTAACGTTCAGTGAGTGTACAGTCTGTGTACCTAGCAGCTGAGCTTTACAACCGAGCAAGTATGTGCCCTTTCACGCAAACACTTGTAGAGACTGCTTGCACCTGTGTTTGTTTTAATGTGTGAACAACCCTTAAGGCCACTCTGCCTCTTATTCCCAGTATCCAGTCGATGAAGTCCCACTGCCTCTCTCTGGATTGTCTTCTGTACCTCTGTGTGTGCAGAATTTGGTGCATTGGGCATTTGGTTCTTCCCTTGGGAAGACCAACTGTGTGTGGATTGTGTTGGAGGGCTCAAGGTGTTATTAAATACCCCGCCTGGGGCAGTTTGTGAGACTGCCCCAAAGCCAGAGCAAATCCGTGTATGCACATCCCCGGCTACAGAGAGTCCGGTGGCGCAGTCATATGTGATTGTTCCCAGCATGAAGAACAACACACACAAGAGCCATTATTAAATCTAAACTATTTATTGTAGGAATAGTGCAGAGAGAATTTCTGCTGCCAGCTCATTTAGACAGAGCTGCCATAATGCCGTCTTTCCAGCTTGAAGTCTAGCTAGAAGAGAAAGCACAAAGGCTAGGATTACAACAGTACAGTAAAGCATAAACATTCCACGTAGGAAAAGATAAGGCAGCTTTCTCACAGCTTGGTGAGACAGGCAAAAGTCAGACCAGGCCTCGCTGCAGCTGTTGCCGCTCAGCTTGGACAAAAATCATAACACAAGGATGTCTTGCGACCATTTCCTCGAAGTGAGTCCATATGTATGATGGCTGCCAAGGAGGTTTGACCCTGATCATACGACAGCCCCCTTGGTGTTTGAACATGCTGCTTGAACATGCTGCATCCTTGAGAAGTGGCTTGACCCTAAGAAAGAGAGCCAGTGTGGTGTAGTGGTTAAGAGCGGTAGACTCGTAATCTGGGGAACCGGGTTCGCGTCTCCGCTCCTCCACATGCAGCTGCTGGGTGACCTTGGGCTAGTCACACTTCTCTGAAGTCTCTCAGCCCCACTCACCTCACAGAGTGTTTGTTGTGGGGGGAGGAAGGGAAAGGAGACTGTTAGCCGCTCTGAGATAAAGCGGGATATCAAATCCATACTCTTCTAAGAAGACTGCAGAGGAGAGTGGGAGACAAAATTGTTTCTTACAAATGGTGGAGGATACAAATATTGGCAGCCAGTCACAAGGCTGCAAATTGACTGTGGCGAATACCTGGGATGTGCTGTGCTGTACATCCTGCCATGTAGAAGCATGCAGGTGGGATCCTGCCTGCTCAGGAAGGTAAAGCCCCCTTCCTTTCTCTTCCTGTGTGCATTGCTAATTTCCCTCTCCCCATTGCAGCTGTCAGATATTAACTTGGCTACGTTGCAAAGCATTAGAGGGCTGGGATTGTTTCGCGGTTTACCTTGGCCATCTCTGTTGCAGCGCATTGCCAATATTTGATATAGCCATTTTTCTCCCCCTTTTTTTTTGCATTCCACCAGGATGCCCCGCTACGAGGTAGACGGGAACAAAAGCAGTTGCGTTTTAATCGGAACGAGGCTGCCAGGGAATGAGACACCTTCCATATCTATATATAACTTCACTCCATCATAAAAACGCAAACTCCCTGATTCCAGCACAGCCATTATGACCTGTTGGGAACTGACGTGGTTTATGTTAATGCTGCGTATCTCATTAGTCTAGTTTACAGAAGGGCTTGCTACCCTCCCAGAAACAGCAAGCGGAAAGCTGACAGTTTAATTCAGTTGCTCCTCTCCAGAGGAGACGTGACAGCTTTAACTGTCTTGTGCACCCAGATTTATGAACTAGTCCCGCGCTCTTAACCAGATTAGTTCCTTTTCCATTAACTGTAGAAAATAGGGCAGCTGTCCGAGCGGCTGGTTGTAAATTCGATAATGTCTGCTGTGTTAATCTGTAGGCTTTTCAGATGAAGAAGGCAACAGATAACAGGATTAAAGTTTCACGACCCAAGGTTTTCACAGCCTGTGAAGGGGGCACCAGGGGGGAGGGAGGGGCAAGGAAGAGAAGGGGGGGGAGACACATACAGAGAATGGAGAATGACGTCTGTCATTAATCTTAATTGATTGCCAAGAGGTTTTAATCTGGGTTATTAATTAGGGAAGTCCTTAACGCACTGTCCGCATAGGAACATCAGATGCTCTTTTGTGAAATATGATGCCCTTGTATAGACACAGGCTTTATTGACTGACAATATATTTTAAAAGTCCATATTGCACTGGGTTTTTTGTTGATATATATATTTATGCATGTGTGTCTGTATACACATACACAGAGACATAGTGAAAGTTACAGTGTGGTGATTGTTGACAGTCACATGTGAACGCTGACAATCTCAGATGAATTTTATGAATGACTGAAAATAAATATGTTTACCCGCTTTTTGGACATGTTCCAAGTAATTGCTGACAATCATATCTGGGTGATTGTTAAAACTTAACGCTGACTGCACGCTGATAGCGCTGTGTAGATAATGATAAATAGTTTGGGATTTGGGGATTCACTGGATTACAGATTTTCACAGTGAACTAGATGTACCTATGCTCTGATGCATGCCATGTACAAGTGATGTAGCCCCAGCTGGATGGAAGTTGTAGCAAAATGCTTCCTTAAAGGGTGCTGTATTTATTACTTGCCATTTTAAAGGAAGGCGTGTTCCACTTTTTTCATTTCTCCCCCCTTCTCTCTTTGCACCTCCAAAATACATGCACACATTTTTCTATTATATAACTTTTTCCCCTATGTATGTATGGAGGTGAACACACCTATTTGCGGAGCTGTCACCAGCCCATGTACAATACAACTATTTGCATAAATCTCTGTATTTAATTCTCTCTGTCAGTAGCTCCTGGTAACATAACTTGGCGCAGCTACTAGCATTCAGGACATCGCATGTTGCTTAGCATCTTAAATTTTAGATTGGGCGCATCAGTGTTAATAATCTGGACCACACTGTTGTAAAGTCTTGGCCTGCAGATTTTAATCTAGAACCAGGCCCATCTCAGGCCAAGCTGAATAGCGTTACCTTTTGCTGAAATAAAAACACCTCTTCCACCATTACCTTGAGAGAATTGTGTGGGTTCATCAGCTATTTCATCTCTTTCCTATGTAACTGTCATGCAAGGCATAGATGGTGACTAAGGTAACACTTTGTTAGCAGAACTGAAGCACTTTTGTTTATCACAGAACATGGAGATTTGCAGAAAAACAGTGGTTTCGACCAAATGCTCCCCAGCCTCAAAAATCCAGCTACACAATGAAAGCTGGAGCTAAATGCAAATGGTAGCCTTTGAAATCTCAGCAGCTGTTGACTGCAGGAGCTCTGGGTTTGCTGGAAAAGGGTGTAAGCAGCAGAACCCTCCAAGTGTCCCTATTTCCAGGGACAGCCCCAGATTTACAGAAGCCATCCCGGTGTCTGCTTTGATCCCGGAATGTCCCACTTTCTCTTAGGACAGTGATGGCTAACCTTGACACTCCAGATGTTTTGGGACTACAACTCCCATCATCCCTGACCACTGATCCTGTTAGCTAGGGATGATGGGAGTTGTAGTTCCAAAACATCTGGAGTGTCAAGGTTAGCCATCACTGTCTTAGGACATCCCTATTTTCATCGGAGAAATGTTGGAGGGTATGAAGTTGTGCGGTCCCTGAACCAAGGAGATAAGTAACTATACAGCCTTTAGAAGACACCTGAAGATAGCCCTGTATAGGGAAGTTTTTAAATGCTTATTGTTTTATTATGTTTTTATATATGTTGGAAGCTGTCAGGTTCCCTTATCGGTTGCTCAAGAGTAAAGACCAAGTCCTTCTTGTCTTTCTATCATTTTATTGTGCAAAGTATGTACAGTGCAGAGCTAAATCCAAACATGACCGTCTAGTCACTAGCAGAATCCGGAAGTGCCCCCCTCCTGTTTAGGCGCCAACACCAGAGTCTTGGCACTCTAAATTGCCACCTTCTCCTTCTGTGTAAAGTAGGCGCTGGAAACGACGTCTCCCTCTCCGAGTGGGTCTGCTGAGTGGTGCTAGGTCTCTCTGCATCTTCCTGGAGACCTCTCACTACCTGGCTCCCTCCGAGTAACTGCTCCTCCCCAGAGGAGGAGCTGGCAGACTCACTCTGAGACGAATCCGTGGTCAACACAGGCTGAGGCTCTCTGTAGCCACTCAGTGCCGGACTGGCAGGGGTGGGCACATCCCTGACAGAAGCCACCCAGAGTGACAGGAGCAACCTAGTCAGATGGGTGGGGTATAATTATAATTACAGTGGTACCTCCGGTTGTGGATGGGATCCGTTCTGTAGGTCCAGTCGGATCCCGAGGTTTCCGCAACCTGAGGACCTCTTCTGCACATGCCCGCACAGAGAAACCCGGTAAAATACTTCCAGGTTTGCCACGTGCGCATCCCAAAGTTTGCGTAACCAGAGGGTTATGTAAACAGAGGTTCAACTGTATTATGGAATGGGACACCCCTGTTTTCATGGAAGAAATGTTGGAAGCTATGAAGCAGCGCTATAATAAATTTGGACCTTGTGTGTGTGTGTGTGTACACACCTTGCTTTACAGCCCTGCTAAGACAAAGACCACTTGCATCACTGTTTTTTAAAAAGTGCTATTTATGCAGAACCTTTAAACTTGATTATTTGGAAGCTTAAAGATAGAAACATAGTTCAGAAAGAGGAAGGCTTTGCAAGTGAACCGAATGGGAAGTATCTAGTTTCAGGTGGGCACTTTTAAAAGAAGATCTCATTTTACCTCTTCTCATCCCTTCCTTTTATTGTACTCCTATAACTCTCGGTGATTTTATTATTTTCACAATTAATTTTTGCATGCTCATAGCCTGTATTAATGAAGTACAGTTTCATTAAGATATTAAAAAGTAGGAGGGGGAGGGAGAAATATTAAAAGAATTGAGTTATTAACGTTTCGAAATTACCGAGTGCGCACACCAAGTAAGATCTGTGTCGTCTTAACTTCTCGAAGCATCTTTCTTAGGGGTGTTGTGCATCTTCCAAGAAAGGTGGTTTCTTTTTGTGCATCTTTAAAAGAAACGCGGTCACAAGTACCGACATTTTGTATGCGTTTTAAACCCGTAGGAAGCAATCCAGTGTAGGCGGACATGCAAGGAAGCTGAATGTTGTGAGATTCAGGACAAAAGAAAGCACTTCTCCACTCAGCACAGTATACCTGAAGGAGCGTCTCCACCCCCATCGTTCTGCCCGGACACTGAGGTCCAGCTCTGAGGGCCTTCTGGCGGTTCCCTCACTTCAATAAGTGAGGTTACAGGGAACCAGGCAGAAGGCCTTCTCGGTAGTGGCACCCGCCCCGTGGAACACCCTCCCATCAGATGTCAAGGAAATAAACAACTATCTGACTTTTAGAAAACATCTGAAGGCAGCCCTGTTTAGAGCTGTTTTCTATTTGACTTCTGCTGGGAAGGCTTTCCACAGCTCCATAAAACAAAGCAGTTAATTTGCATCTTACCAAAGTCTCATTCTGCAAGTGCCTTTTACAGATATCGATCAAGGAAGCGCAGAACGACTTACAGTTTGATAAGCAAAGGGCTACAGTCCACGGTCATAAAGACAGGACTAGCCTTTAATACCTTCTTTCTCATCCTCTGTTACAATAACGTGCCGGAAGTGAAATCAACAGCGAATGCGCCCTTAATACACAGCCTCGCTGATTTAAAATTTACCCTCCGCAATTAAAATTGGCCCCCACTGATTAATGAACTGAAACTTTACTTGATTGATCTACCAATTAAAGGTTTGTGGGTTTGTTTTATGCCCGTGGGAGAACGTCAGGAGAGATGGAATCAGACACAAGCCTTCCCCGCTCCCCCCGCCATGTGCACCCAACATCCGCCCCCCTCCCCGAAATCCGCCTCAGCACGGGCAGCAAAAGATGGGCCTGCATGAAGGATGGGGTGTGACAGATCTTGCTGCCCATCTTTTTATTTCCATTTAACTGTGTCACTGTTCTTAGCATTTTAATGCTAACAAATGCTCCTACTTGACAGTTTGCGTCGCAACCTGAATGCAGCTCAAACATTAAGGTATGCTTCCCCCCTTTTTTTTACTTAAGCAAAACACAGAGAGGGTGTATTAATTCAATTACAGGTAGCGCAGCGTTAGCGCTGCTGCCTTCTGTCACTAAATATAGATATAGATACATATGACTTGCCTCGTGGTGGGTCACCCTGAAATGGATTTTTTGGCAGTGGTGGACAAATGCTAAATGAAAATCAATCGCTTCCATTTAAATGGGCTAGCCATGCTGCCTTTATTAAATAGTCTATGGCAGCCAGCTAACCTAATGATAAGGAGCAGCTTAACCTATGACCTCTGAATGCTGTTTAACATAACCCTCTGAGGACAGCGACCTCATTACTCTTATTTTTCTCTTTGACATGGCGTCCGTTCTCTTCTAGCTAATACTAAGGGATGACTTCCAATAGAAAAGTTAGATTTTATTTTTTTGCCTGCATTTCCACCTTTTCTTTCTGTTCAGAGGGTGTTAATAGTTGAACTTCTAAGAGTGAGGGGGCCCACAGCAAAGAATCCATAATATATTGTTTTGACACTTCATGAAAGGGGGTATTGGCTTTTTATCTTTTATCGGAAAATAGAGCTGTTTGAGGGTGATTTGGGAGGCTGTCAGTCTTCAGCCTTTTTGTGATCGGTTTCAAATTCTGCTCGCTGTTTGTTCGCCTGCAGTATGTACACCGTCGGCCTCAGTTCTTCAACTGGAAGTAACAACAGTTTTCCTTAAGAGATTGTTGGAAGCGTGAAGGAGCAAAGTATTGCAAAATGTAACTTGAGGTACCAAAGGGATTATATAAATTATTTTTAGTATTTGCAGTGGAAGCTTGGTTGTCAAACGTAATCTGTTCCAGAAGACCGTTCAACTTCCAAGGCGCGTTTGAAAACGGAAGCATCCGCTTCCGGGTTTTCGGCATTCGGATTCCGAATCGTTCGGCTTCCAAAACGCTTGAAAACCGAGGTCTTACTGTATTTATTGTGTGCCTCCTACTTCTCCTGCAAGGCACTCAAGCAGGTGTGTAAATGGTTGGTTGGTTAGTTAGCCCTAACCCTACTTACTTGGGAGTAAGCCTCATTTAATTCAGCATAATTTACTTCTGAATAGCTATGGTTAGGATTGTGCTGTTAGTTAGTGAAATGGTCAGAAATCGTAACGATGGCTGCTGAGAAATAAGTCACATTGAACTCAGTTGTGCTTAACTCCCAGGCAAGTAACATTAGGATGGCAGTGTTAGCTGCAATTTCTTAGATGCTTTTTCATAGACACACACACACACACACACACACACACACACACACACACACACACACATATCCAGCACCCAGAATAGAAATAGCGGTACCAGTCAGATTATTGGTATTGTCAACAGTGCTGCCTACCTGTTTTTTAAGCATAACATCCCATTTCCTTGGAACTCTGGTGGAGGGCTCATAAACCAACCAGCATATTAAGCCAACTTTAAACCATGCCTGAATATCCTGGCTTGTATGTAAAGCCATTAACCCTAGTTTCTGAGGTTCACACATTAACAGGAAGTTGTGGTGAAGAGGTAGGTCTTGTCTTGTTTAGCTGCCCATTCTCCAGTTGGAGCAAGGCATCCAGGAACTTGATGTAAATGCCACTCTTCCATATCCTGACCAGGATTGGATTGTGCAAATTCACCTGTTGTGTGATGTCAACCTGAGTCTTCTATGAATTCATATATTTCCAAGTTTGACTCACCATTTTATACCTTACTAAACAGGAAAGGTATAAAATGGTGAGCCAAACTTGGAAATAAATATATAAGGGACGCAAGTGGCACTGTGGTCTAAAACACAGAGCCTAGGGCTTGCCGATCAGAAGGTCGGCGGTTCGAATCCCCGCGACGGGGTGAGCTCCCATTGCTCGGTCCCAGCTCCTGCCAACCTAGCAGTTCAAAAGCACGTCAAAGTGCAAGTAGATAAATAGGTACCACTCCGGCAGGAAGGTCAACGGCGTTTCCGTGCACTGCTCTGGTTCGCCAGAAGTGGCTTAATCATGCTGGCCACATGACCTGGAAGCTGTACGCCGGCTCCCTTGGCCAATAAAGCGAGATGAGCACCGCAACCCCAGAGTCGTCCGCGACTGGACCTAATGGTCAGGGGTCCCTTTACCCTTTACTTTAAACAGGAAATGGTTGCATGTTACCTTGGTTGATTTGCATAGATCATGAGGACAGGGCTGTCATTTCTGTCCAGCCAACTTTGCCTCAGAAGAATGGATGATGGGCCACCGTTCATTAGTGCCACCGTTTTCACATTCCTGTTCAGGGGTCAGAGTTAACAGCATTGGGTCAACGTGTTAATAGACACCGGGTCCCATTCATAATGTGACATAAATACATCTGAGCAGAGGGGGAGACATTGCATGTGACCAATACACTGGGTGGAAACGTTCCAGACAGCAGCTTCTAGTATGTTTTCTGCTGCTGTCAATGCATGGACTGCACAGATCATTTAAAAATAAAAATCAGACAAAGTATTGCAGAGGTTATAGTGCAGCCAGCGGTTCTGCATTTCTTTTCCCAGAACTGCTGAAGATTAATATTTTAATATTTCTAAAGTGCTTGAAGATCGAAGCACTGTATAATAAAAGGAAAGGGAATCTAAGACATATTCTGCCCGCAGGCTTACATTCTGAAAGACAGGGAAAAAATAAAGGAAAGGGGAAGAAGGGAGATAGGTGTGGAGTAACAAACAGAAGCTTGGGGGCACAGGCAAGGCTTTAAATAGTCTTTAAAAACAGACAGTGCTGCTTGGATATCCAGAGGCAGGTCATTCCATAGATAGGCAGCTGTGATATACCAAGTCAGACCATGTAGTGCTGTGTAGCCTACACTGGCTGGCAGCAGCTTACCGGTATTTCAGACAAGGATGTTTTCCAGTACTGCCTGGAGATGTCAGGGATGGTATCTGAGGGACCGTTTGCTTGCAATGTGTGGTCCCTATAATCATCATCGGGAACGCCCTCCCATCAGATGTCAAAGAAATAAACAACTACAGTCGAACACCTTGGTACTCGGACATTTTGGCTCCCGAACACCGCAAAGCCAGAAGTAAGCGTTCTGGTTTGTGAACGTTTTTTTGGAAGCCGAATGTCCTTTTTGGCTGTTGCCATTGTTTCCAGGGCCAATCAGCCAATCAGAAGCCGCACCTTGATTTGTGAACATTTTGGAAGACAACCAAGGTACGACTATATCTGATTTTTAGAAGACATCTGAAGGCAGCCCTGTATAGGGAAGCTTTTTAAGGTTTAATTTTTTGCTATGCTTTTATATATGCTGGAAGCCGGACATAGTGGCTGGGTACAAATAATCTATTATTATTATTATTATTATTATTATTATTATTATTATTAGCCGCCCATCTCAGTGGGTTGCCCCAGCCACTCTGGCCGGCTTCCAACAAATTATGAAACCTCAAACATTCAAATCTTTCTGATACAGGGCTGCATTCAGATGTCTTCTAAAAATCAGATAGTTGTTTATTTCCTTGACATCTGATGGGAGGGCATTGCCCTGATAAAGGAATAGAAAGGAAAAATGGGTAGAGAATGAGAAGTGCACCTGTAGAACAGTGAGGAATGCGGAATCCGGATGATGTTGAAGATGCTACAGTATTTTATTTTTTGCTGTTTTTAACATCAAAGGAGTCTCAAAGCGACTTAACACCAACTTAAAAATACCGATTTATCTTATTACTTACCATGACCAATACTGAAAGTGTTCTTCCATGATGTATAGAAAGCTGCCTTGTAGCGAGTCAGGTCATCGGTCCACCGGTAGTGAAGCATTGTCTACACTGACTGGGAGCTGATCTCCAGGATTTCAGACAGGAGTCTCTCCCGCTCCTGGATAGCTCAGTTGGTTAGAGCATGGTGCTGATAACGCCAAGGTTGCAGGTTTGATCCCCGTATGGGACAGCTGCATATTCCTGCATTGCAGGGAGTTAAGACAGGATGGTTCTCAGGTTCCATTCCAACTCTACAATTCTGTGATATCCTGGAAATTCTGAAAATTAGATCTTTTGTGTGCAAACATGTGCTCCACCCCTGAGACTCAGCTCTTTCCCCTCAAACCTTTGTCAACAGTAAGTTGACAAGGAAAATAAACTTTCTTCACCTGTTCATAGTGCTTTGGCCCCCAGATATTTTCCTCTTCATACCTGCTTGCACCATATACCTGCCAACTTGGCATTACGCTTCATGTAGCCAAGGAAACAGGCCGTTCCCCACAAAAAAAACTTGCACTAAAATTTAGTAAGGCTTTAGGGCAGCCTTCGGCAATCTCATGTCCTCTAGACGGGGCTGATAGGAGTTGTAGCCAGAGTTCAAAATTCTCCAGGCGCCAAGCACATTTTGCACCCGGCTATCGGTGGCTTACGACCAAGCGAAGATGCCTGGGTGCCAAAATGGCACCTGACGTCTCCACCATCTGGAGGTGCATGCCTGACGTCTCCACCATCTGGAGGTGCATGCCTGACGTCTCCACCATCTGGAGGTGCATGGCTGATGATCCTTGGATCTTGACCGTTTTCAGACACTAGCAACACATCCAGTAGAATTCTATCCGTTATATTTTATCTGTACAATCAGAATGAATTTCAGGAACCATGAAGTCATATTGAAAAATATGGCCGTTGAGACGTCTGGCTCAAAAAATGGCATTCCGTTTTGGTGACTGTAACCCTGATTTAAGGAACCATTTAGCACATAGCTTATGCAGTGGTACCTCGGACATCGAACGGAATCCGTTCCAGAAGTCCGTTCGACTTCCAAAACGTTCAGAAATGAAGGCACAGCTTCCGATTGGCTGCAGGAAGCTTCTGTAGCCAATTGGAAGCAGTGGAAGTCGCACTGGATGTTCGGATTCCAAAGAACGTTCGCAAACTGGAACACTCACTTCTGGGTTTGCGGTGTTCGGGAGCCAAAACATTCAACTCTCAAGGCGTTCAGGATCCAAGGTACGACTGTATATCTAAGTTTATAACGCTGGTTGTAGCCCAAAACATCTGGATGGAACCAGGTTGGCTAAGGTTGGTGCCAGAGCATGACTGGTGCTTTCCATAGTAAGGAAGCTACCTTACTGTTTGAGCTTCCAAACATGCTATAGGCATGGGTCACAGTTGCTTGTTGGCTTTTGTTTTTAACATCTTCATTGGAGGACTTTAAACAGGGTTTTGGTGGCCACCTGTCAGGGATTCATAAGCTGTGATTCCTGCATTGCAAGGGGCTGAACTAGATGATGCTTTTGGGGGGGAGGTCCTTCCAACCTTACAATTCTATGATTCATCCTCATAAATTCACTCCACTCACCATGTTGCAGTGGGCTCCTGATCCGCAGCTCTAGCCCTGATTGTGGTTGGTTGTGTGAACTGAGACTTAGGTAAAGGTAAAGGTACCCCTGGCCGCTGGGTCCAGTCACGGACGACTGGGGTTGCGGCGCTCATCTCGCTCTATAGGCCAAGGGAGCTGGCGTTTGTCCACAGACAGCTTCCGGGTCATGTGGCCAGCATGACTAAGCCGCTTCTGGCGAACCAGAGCAGCGCACGGAAACGCCGTTTACCTTCCCACTGGAGCGGTACCTATTTATCTACTTACACCTTGATGTGCTTTCGAACTGCTAGGTGGGCAGGAGCTGGGACGAAGCAACGGGAGCTCCCCGTCGCAGCACCCCGTCGCAGGGATTCAAACCCAGCGGCAAGCCCTAGGCTCAGTGGTTTAGACCACAGCGCCACCCACGTCGAACTGAGACTTAAAGGCAAAGGGACCCCTGACCATTTGGTCCAGTCGTGTCCGACTCGGGTTGCGGCGCTCATCTCGCTTTATTGGCCGAGAGCCGGCGTGCAGCTTCCAGGTCATGTGGCCAGCATGACAAAGCCGCTTCTGGTGAACCAGAGCAGCGCATGGAAACGCCGTTTACCTTCCCACTGGAGCGGTACCTATTTATCTACTTGCACCTTGATGTGCTTTCGAACTGCTAGGTCGGCGGGAGCTGGGACCGAGCAACGGGAGCTCACCCCGTCGCAGGGATTCGAACCGCCGACCTTCTGATTGGCAAGCCCTTGGCTCAGTGGCTTAGACCACAGCGCCACCCGCATCGAACTGAGACTTAGCTGGATATAAATGGTGATAGTTCACAGATCAGCTTTTGCCCAAGAATGCGAATTGAAGGAAAGGCCTATTACTCCACGTCTTTAAGTGAGAGACAGGAAGCAATAATGGTTGTAGCCTTGAAACAATGCTTTGGGAAGTTTTTCTTTTGGCGGGGGGGGGGAGCATTACATTCAACCTTTCCCCAGCATCTGGACCAGAGCCACAGCTGTACATTTGCAGGTCGACTGGATGCTAAGCCTCCCTTCCTGTTGAAGGAGCCTGCCTTGTCCTAAAGTGACAGCGGGAGCAATTAAGACACAAAAGGAAAAGGCAGCAGGTTTCTTAGGGTTGCAGTGTCTGAATAAGAGGAAGTGATAAAGAATGAAGGCAGTGATGGCATCTGACGTTTTTGAAAAGATGATGCAAACACCAACTAATGAAGGTTAGAGAACCCAGGAGAGGATGGAAGGATTTCTCAACAGAACAGAAGCCTATTAGTTCAGATAGGTATATTTAGATATTTTTAAAAAAAGACCTAGAGAAAGCATGATGATATTGAGGCATCTTGGGACACATGAGATGTGTTATAAATGCACATCCCCCCCATTATGTTTTTTGTGGCTAAATGTTGATCAGAAGAAGGGGGTAATGAGGCTTACAAAATGGCATGTGCAAAACCCACAAGCAAATTACTTCCATTTTCTCAGCACCCACCAGCAGATTATGTTGGAAATCTGCCTGATTTTGAATTCTGGCAATTTATTGTACATTGCCTGTCATTCAGTATTCTCAGTTCATATGGGATTTTAAAGATCCCAGATGTCTGAGCAGATGCACTTTAAAACAAAAACAAAAAACCTTGAACCACACTGCATTATGGGCTTTGAAGTCTTGAGACTTCGAATGCCATTTTTGGCTGTCATTTGTGTATGTGGTATCTGAAGAAGTGTGCATGCACACGAAAGCTCATACCAAGAACAAACTTAGTTGGTCTCTAAGGTGCTACTGGAAGGAATTTTTTTATTTTTTATTTTGTTTTTATTTGTGTATGTGTGGTTCACGGTTCCTGCAGTAAAAAAATTACCACGAAAATGCAGAGATTGCAACCATTTCCATATTATTATTATTATTATTATTATTATTATTATTATTATTATTATTATTATTATTATTTCTTACTTACCCTTCGTCATGAAGTCCCAAGTCAGGTTACAGCAAATAAATACACTGCTTAATTGTCCCAACCTCTATGTAAAATATAACGCTGTACATTAAAATTACTGATAAAATCGGATGTTAAAAACAAGGTGACTTAAAGTATACTGTTATAAAATACAATTCCATGTTAAAATACATGTCAAGTTTACATTGGTGTAAGAGACTTTGTCACCATGAGCCTCCTTAGGAGGCAGAGTCTACTTGTGAGGAGGAAGGCATTGGAGAAGACTCAGCTTTGAATGGCCCAGCAGAAGAGCAGTGCAGATATTGAACCACAACCACCTAATCCTGGAGGTGCAACATAGCCATATCATCATCATCATCATCATCATTTTATTTGTATTCCGCCTTTCCACAGTTAAAACAATGCTCAAGGCGACCTACAATATGAAAAAAAATTACATAATTACAAACACAGCAAAATACAGTAGTCATAAAAATAAATAAAACATTAAAAACTACATAACCAAGCTGAACAATTTCCACATAAAAATAAAGAAACAAAAAGTTAATATCAGTAACAACAGCAAAAACTCCCAACTAAACTTCCCCCAAAATACCCCAGTCCTTGCTGGGCAGCAGCCGCAACAAACAGACAAACATTATTATTGCGGTTAGTAGCCATGGATGGTCTTATCCCCCATGAATTGGACAGTCCCAATTGTCGGCTGCGCAAGAGACAGTCCTCCTGGTCCGTTACGATTTGGGGTTGGGGCAAGGGCTGGTGGAAAAGTGAGGGCATCCCATAATGCCTTAAATAGAGAAGCAGCTGGTAGCCGGAGACATGCTGTAACAGGCAAGCATATGCGCTGTAAAGGGAAGTTCAGCATCCTAGGGAAGATTTGCAACGAACGAAGGGTTTTGCATTGTCCAAATGGCAATTAATAACCATGCAATGTCTTTCTTCCCGGGACTGAGCTCTGCCCGGTTCGGCCTCAGTGGAGCTGGGATTACGGCAGGCAGGGTCAGCTCACCTGGGAGAGAGAGACAGCTGTTACGGCTGACTCCAGCCTTGTCAGCATTAATGGCCTGCTCTTGACACCTCATCCCAGCCGTCCTTGTTTCACGTACGATCTATTGCTTTCAAATAATTACTACCTGTCATCCTCCATTTAACGGACATTCTCCTCTTAGTCGGCCCGGACATGTAAGTGACATGAGATTGTAGCTAAAGCAATATCGGTTAACTTCGCTTTTCCGTCCTCCCTTCCAGCACTAACCAAACCTGGTGCGGGCCGGTAGGAATTTCCACTTGGCTGTTTGTCATAGTAGGAAGTCTTTACTCCTCCTGTTTTGTCATGTACAAAGCATTGCTTTTTTAAGTAAATCAGTGCACTGTTGTATGGTATGATTCCCCCCCCCCCAAGATAAGGAATGAAAGCCTAGAGATGTTGCCTTGCCTGTGTCTAGCTTGAAAGTTTGACCAAGGAAAAGGTAAAGGGACCCCTGACCATTAGGTCCAGTCGCGGACGACTCTGGGGTTGCAGCGCTCATCTCGCTTTACTGGCCGAGGGAGCCGGCGTACAGCTTCCGGGTCATGTGGCCAGCATGACATGGCGAACCAGAGCAGCGCACGGAAACGCCGTTTACCTTCCCGCCGGAGCAGTACCTATTTATCTACTTGCACTTTGATGTGCTTTCGAACTGCTAGGTTGGCAGGAGCTGGGACCGAGCAACGGGAGCTCACCTCGTCGTGGGGATTTGAACCGCCGACCTTCTGATCGGCAAGCCCTAGGCTCAGTGGTTTAACCCACAGCGCCACCCGCGTCCCTTTGACCAAGGTGGCAGATGCAAATATCTGTTTCCAGCACAATACAAGGTGTTGTTTGTAAGCTATGAAACATGAAATGTTCTAGGCTCAGCAAGACTAAGAAACCTGGTCTCTGATGTCCAATTTTATCTCTGATACCCACCAAGGTGGGGCCCAGTTAAGGACTCCATGTATGTGTCAGTTTCAGTTTCAGTTCTTTCAGTATAAAGAACATATCCCAATTACAGTTTAAACAAATAAGAAGTGAGCATGCCTCTTTTGGAGAAAAATATCCCTAGAAAGACGGACCCAGTTCTCTGGTCATGAGTGTCATGATGGCTCTTGTACATCAGCCTTCTCCAGCCTGGTACTCTCTGGGTTTTTTTGGACTACAGTCCCCATCAGCCCTAGACAGAACATGCTCACTGGGTCTGATAGGAGTTGTAGTCCAAAAAATCCGGAGGGCACCAGATTGATGAGGACCGCTATAGATAAGTGAAGCCATTCAAAGCACTTAAAAGATGGTTTGGGATGAAGTTACCAGCGTATATTAATTATCAAACATACCTATATAGTCTGGCAAAGTTGCATTGCCTGTAGAAAGTGACCTTGTTGGAAAGAGGAAGAGAGAGACGTTTGGTGCCTCTTGAGATCAAGTGGAGTGATGCGTATCAGGAGAAGACACTAAAGATTTATTGTCTGTGGCAAAAGAAACACAGATCTCTGCTTGTGCAGTAAGTGTTTTTGACATCATACGCTGCAAAGGATGATTGGATGCTGTAGGTTATGAACTGTTTGGCTGAAGGAAAATAGCAGACATTTTCATACTGCCGTTTTCCTCAGCCTGGGATCATCTTTTGCTGTTTGGGGACCTGGATATTTTTTTATTTTTTTTATTTGCTTATTTGGAATATACACTGCCTGTCCATTCACATGGCTGTGTTGGGTGAGAATCTGGCCATGGCCAAAATTGTGCCAACTCGTGTTACCTTAGGGAGACCCATCCATATCTATGTTAAGTGAGTCTGAATTAAGAGGTAACTGTACCACCAACAATGCCAAAGTCCTTTCTAGTTGCTTTTCCAAAGTTAAACCAAATCAGATAGTAATCCGCATTATGGTTAAACTGGAAGGTCTGAGATTTAAACTACTTATCAGTTTGATCCCAAGCATGAAGTCAGAACGAAACCTCATGATGTTCAGTAGTGATTGTGCTTTCTGTGGCTGATGAGAGTTGCGACTCAACAACATCTGGAAAACAAAGGGTTCCCCGCACCTGATCTATAGATCACAGTTGTTCCAGCCATGTTTTCTGTTTCTTTTTTTAAAAAATGCTGAAGCCTGCAGATTAAAGCAAAACAACTTAATTTCAGTAAAGAAGCTGAAGATCATTAAGAACCATATAAGTCTTTCCTTAGTTAACTGGATAATTTGAAACAAACCTTTACACAGCAAGAGAGCTTTAAAACGCATCCTTTAAAATAACTTTGCATGTGTGCCTCTGTTTACATATAGTCATACAATTAAGCAGTTAATTGTGCTGAAAATGGGGTTGAACTAATCACACCCCAAAGCGTATGCAGTTGTTTATGACATCATGAAACCACCCAGTACACCTTCACGAACACCCACCCACCCACCCCATTCCGCTGTAAAGGGCTATTTGTTAGAAATGTTGCATTACAGACGAATGAACTAGTAGGGAAAGTAAGATTCTTATGTCGCCAGAATGATACCTTAACAGTGCACAAGAGGGAGGTAAGCGTGGATTTGGGTGGGTGCCCCAAGAACTGCAGAAGTGCATAGTAAACTCTAGAAGGAAGCACAAGGGGAGAAATTTCCCCACCCCATGCCATCACAAACATAACATCTCAATGAGAATGGAGTGTGTTCTCAGTAGGTGCAGAAATCTCACCAGCTCACTGCTGGTGACTGGACAAAGGGGACAGGAAGGGTTGTCCTGGAAGATACTATGGTTGGCTAAAAGAAGCACTCAACACCACAACATTTTGTTGTAGGCCACTCTTGTATCCTCTGTTATCATAAGTATCTCAAGGATTTTGGATTATTTCGGCGTATGCTGAGTGCAATAAGCCTGTTCTCATTGGGCTACATCAGGGGTCAGCAAACTTTTTCAGCAGGGGGCCAGTCCACTGTCCCTCAAACCTTGTGGGAGGCCAGACTATATGTTGCCATGATTATGACCCACATTTTTGGCAAAAACCCTTATTGGGACCAACCCCAACGTTGCCCAAATGTGTGTGTGTTTTTTTAGGGGGGTGTTCCCTCATACACCCACGCTGCTTCCTTTGCGTTTTATGTGTTGACAGTTATTACCGGTATTTCTCTCGTAAGGCAGGGTGGGGGGGCTGAGGTAAATGCGCCATTCCTGTCAGCCCTGGAGAGCGTGTGCACATGCGTGGGTGAAGGGAAAAGCTGTTGGCCACGCTAAGTCAGGAAATCCGAACTGTGTCTCTCCTTCCCTCTTCCCCACCCTGGAAGAAAATATTGTTGCGCCCACACGATGGACGGAGAAGCGGCTTTCTTGAGCAGCCGCCCGCCTCACTTTTGACCCCCAAGCCTGACTGAATCGAAAAAACATCGCACACATGCTATGCCGGCTGCCTGGATTCCCGGACCGTCCACGGGCCGGATCTAGAAGGCAATTGGGCCTGATCCGGCCCGCAGACCTTAGTTTGCCAACCCATGGGCTACATCTCTTCTGTGTTGTGTGAAGGAGAAGAGGGCCATTTCACTGATGCATGTAGAGTTCATGAGAAGCAATCACAGTATCAGAGTGGAAATCAAATAGTGGGTTGCGCATCCTGTGATTGTTCCTGCAGGTGGAAAAAGCATTAACATGCTAGAGTATTAAAGAACAAGTTTCCTTCCTCTGATGCTTAATGATCTGGTGCATTGCTTTCTTTTCTTTTCGTTTTTTGCTTTGCATTGTAGCCATGAGCAGTTAACACAGGTGTACTTCACCTTTCTTCATCCTCCATTTGTTTAAATCATTTCTTCCTGGGGGGGGGGGGAGAGAGATCTTAGTTCTGTATTTTACAAAGTGCAACTCGGGCAAGAAATCGCTAGGAATATAAATCTCCATGTCCAGCTCAATGTCCAGCTGACACTGATGCCTCTTTGTTGCTTTTGAGCTTCAGGATGTGAACTTGTCATTTGTAAGCGTCATGTCTCAATGGATTGAAGGCCAAGCACTAAACCATATTTCCGTGTCTCCCAAAGCAGTGAACAGATTAATACAAAAGAAAATACGGTAAAACTACAGTGAATACAATTACAAAAGTACAATAAATCACTAAAAGTAGAAAATAGCAACAAGCCTGACACACCATGAATCACACTTTTGGCATTCTGGAGTTGCATTTGTGTGTCAACCTCAAACACAGCTGCCACCCACAAGCAAGCACCCACCCTATAGGTTTATCCCTTGAAGCAGCTACAGCTGTGGCAGAGTCCCTGCAGCTGCTTTCCAGGGTGGGGCTAGCTGGTTCAGCCTTCTGGCTCCTTAACAGGCTGTAGTTCTCCTGGTGCAGCTGCAGGGCAGAAGAGCTGGAGAGCCTATATTGCTGCTCAACTCCAAACCAGCAATAGTCCCATAACTGCTACCCGCCACCTAGAAAGATGCTTTGCACTGAGTCCATCTAGCTCAGTATTGTCTACACTGACTGGCAGCAGCTCTGTCCCCCAACCCTACCTGGAGATAGCAGGATTTGAACCTGGGGTCTTCTGCATGCAAGGCAGATGCTCTGCCATCAAATTACGGCCCTTCTGCATCTAGCCTGTTCAAGCGTTCTGGTGGACTCAAAACTTTTTACGACTTGGCTGTCCTATTTTATGTTTCCATATTGTTGTAAACCGCTGTGATAAACTTTTATGATACAGCGGTATATGTGTATGTTGTTGGCATTCATCTGTTTCGAGAGACAATGGAGTGCACCGCCGGGGGTGAGTGCATTCGCAGCACCAAAGCGACCTCCCTGGGGCTCAAGCCTGGGCAGTGTGTATGAAGGTCTTGGGCTGCCCAGATGACAGGACCCCCCCCCACCTCAGCCTCGCAGATGTGGTCCAAAGGAAAGCAGATCAATATGTTTGGGACCAGGAGAAGTAGAAGTAGTAGAAGAAGAAGAAGAAGAAGAAGAAGAAGAAGAAGAAGAGTAGATTGGATTTGATATCTCGCTTTATCACTACCCAAAGGAGTCTCAAAGCGGCTCACATTCTCCTTTCCCTTTCTCCCCCACAACAAACACTCTGTGAGGTGAGTGGGGCTGAGAGACTTCAGAGAAGTGTGACTAGCCCAAGGTCACCCAGCAGCTGCATGTGGAGGAGCGGAGACGCGAACCCGGTTCACCAGATTACAAGTCTACCACTCTTAACCACTACACCATACTGGCTCTCCACACTGAGTTGCTGGAAGGAGGCGTACAAGGCGCCATCCAACTGCCTTAGGGACTCCACTCCAGATTTCTGTAGGGTTGACTCCTGAGCCTTTTCTTTTCCCAGAGATAACCTGCAAGGCGGCAGAAATTTAGGGTCAGAGTTTTCCTTCTCCTAGATGGCCTTCCCTCCCCAGGTGGATGCACCGCATTTGCCTAACCAAGTATATCATATCATACTACCTGGCAACCATCATATCTAGTATGACCTTAAATTAGATTTCCAAAAGGAAAGGAAAATGATGTAAGCAAGAAAGGGATCCGTTCTCCGTAGGAACTGAAATTCCATGTGGTCACGCTCCTCTGCGTGAATCTTTGCCCTGGAGGCTTCGAAGTCGGGGTAGGTGGGGGGGGAGGAACTCTGTTCTTGAAAGCAGCAAAATCGAAAGGCTGGGGTTGGGGGTGGGCTTTTTCCAGAGCACTCGATACGCTTAATGTATTTAAGAGCTTAGCAGCCTATTGAAATTAAATTGCAAATGGATCCCATCGTTGTGGTTAAAAAGTCTTATCTACGCTCTGCAAAGTCACAAGAGCTGGCATGTCAAGCCCCTTTTATTCTCCTGTCTTCATGACGTTCAAAAAGAGTGGAAATGGTTCTAAATCTCCTAAACAACCGAGGGCGGGGGGAGGGAAATAGTATTAAATTTGTCACTGGACTGAATGAGCAAAAATAATGGTAACTTTGCGGAATACTTAGTCTCATCAAGGGACTTCATTATTCCTTTGGAAGAGCCTCGCGATGCAGTATTGTTTAAAATCTGAACTTTTTCTTATACTCCAGCATTATTTTAATGTTCATGTGATTTAATCATCTCTCTTTTTTTAATGACTGCAGTAGGAGTAATTATTTCTGAATGGTGCTAAATCTATCAAACATCCTCCTTTCCGCTCAAGCTTTTCTTGTGCAATAAATGCCCAGTGGCTTCCCGTTTGCTTTGCACAGCCCGTTTTTACCCCAACAGAGTGCTTGTGTTTGCCTCTTTTTGTGTGTGTCTTCTGGTACGTGTTCAAAAGCACAAAATTTTGTTTGGGGTCCCCCTTGATAGCCCATTCCCCATAATGCAAACGTAAGGCTGAAACAGTAGCCTTTACACCTAGTGTACCTAGCCTTTACACTCACCTAGTGCACCTAGTGATGGTCCCATCACCTCCTGGCAAATAGAAGGGGAAGAAATGGAGGCAGTGAGAGATTTCACTTTCTTGGGTTCCATGATCACTGCAGATGGTGACAGCAGTCACGAAATTAGAAGACGCCTGCTTCTTGGGAGAAAAGCAATGACAAACCTAGACAGCATCTTAAAAAGCAAAGACATCACCTTGCCAACAAAGGTCCGTATAGTTAAAGCTATGGTTTTCCCAGTAGTGATGTATGGAAGTGAGAGCTGGACCATCAAGAAGGCTGATCGCCGAAGAATTGATGCTTTTGAATTATGGTGCTGGAGGAGACTCTTGAGAGTCCCATGGACTGCAAGAAGATCAAACCTATCCATTCTTAAAGAAATCAGCCCTGAGTGCTCACTAGAAGGACAGATCCTGAAGTTGAGGCTCCAGTACTTTGGCCACCTCATGAGAAGAGAAGACTCCCTAGAAAAGACACTGCTGTTGGGAAAGATGGAGGGCACAAGGAGAAGGAGACGACAGAGGATGAGATGGTTGGACAGTGTTCTCGAAGCTACTAACATGAGTTTGGCCAAACTGCGAGAGGCAGTGAAAGATAGGTGTGCCTGGCGTGCTCTGGTCCATGGGGTCACAAAGAGTCGGACACGACTGAACGACTAAACAACAACAACAAGTGAGTTTATTGCAGTGAGGAAGTCGGGGGACTTCAGTTCTCATGCTTATAGTCACCACACCACATCAGGTCTGGAGATCTCCAATCCTCAAAGCTTCTTCAAGGTGGGAGCCATGACAAAAATAGATCAGACGGTAGAGCAAGAGATTATTCATCTCAGGGTCATAGGTTTGAGCCCCATGTTGGGCAAAAGATTCCTGGACGAGATTACCCCTGTGGCCCCTTCCAACTCTATAATTCTGTGATTCCAAGTCCATTTTGCCCAACATTTGAAATTTATGGTATAGGAAGTTGTTGTTGTTGTTTAGTCGTCTTAGTCGTGTTCGACTCTCCGTGACCCCATGAACCAGAGCATGCCTTGGAAACTCTCACTTTCTTCTCAAAGCTTCTCCTTTTTTATGTCCGTGGTGTTTTCTTGGCAAAATACTGGAGTGGTTTGCCAGCTCCTTCTCCAGGTGGATCACATTTGGTCTAAACTCTCGGCTATGACCTGTCCACCTGTCCGTCTTGGGTGGCCCTGCACAGCGCAGCTCATAGCTTCTTGGAGTTATTCAAGCCCCTTCACCATGACAAGGCAGTGATCCATGAAGCAGATGGTATAGGTATGTCCTCCTAATTGGGGGCGAGTAACCCCCAACAGCACTTGGAGAAACAAACTTTCTGTTTCTGAGTCCAGAGAAGATTAAGAACAGACAGAGAGCCTGATATATCAGAGCAATGGCCCATCTAGTCTAGCATCCTGTTCTCACAGTGGCCAACCGGAAGCCTGTGGGAAGCCCACAAACAAGACCCGAGTGCAACAGCATTCTTGCCACTTGTGATTCTCAGCAACTTTCCATCAATGAAGGCATGACATAGCCTTATCATCCATATATTTTTGTCTAACCCTCTTAGATTCTACTTAGATTGATGTTTTTATTATGCTTTTATATATGTTGTAAGCCACCCAGAGTGGCTGGGGAAACCCAGCCAGATTGGCAGGGTAACAACAACAAACAACAACAACAACAACAACAACCATACACTTGAGGAGTGATGTCACCCCTGGTGTCATTGGGAGAGCAACAGGGTCTAATTCCCCTTCCCTCCATCCCATCAAGCTCCTCCCACTTACCTGCCTTCTCACATCCCAAACATCACCTTGACTTTCTTGCTGTTCTGATAGCGACAGCATATATAGAAAGGGATGGGAGGTATTTGACTCCTGGTACACTGCTATGGCTGCATGTGAGGTGAAAGGAATGCTGGGAATCCAACTGTAACAGTGTGACAGGAATTGGAAAGAAGTGGGGGGGGTGTCTCTTCATCCATTCAGCAAGCCAAGGGTGTAGGGAGCAGGAACTATAGAATCGTAAAATTATAGAGTTGGAAGGCATCCCAAGGGTCATCCATTCCAAAGCCTGCAATGAAGGAATTTCAACTAAAACATTAATGACATCCAAGCTCTGCTTAAAAACCTCCAAGGAAGGAGAGTCTTCAACCTTCTGAGAGAGTTTGTTCAATTGTTGAATAGCTCTTACTGTCAGAAAGTTCTTCCTGATGTTCAGTTGGAATCTCGTTTCCTCTAACTTGAATCCATTGGTTTGGGTCATACCCCCCAGAACAGGATAAAACAAGCTTGCTCCATCTTCCATGTGACAGCACTTTAGATACTTGAAGATGGCTATCCTAGCTCCATTCAGTCTCCTCTTTCTCATGTTAAACATATCCAACTCCTTCAACTGTTCCTCATAAGGCTTGGTTTCCAGACTCTTGATCATCTTGGTTGCCCTCCTCTGCACATGTTTCAACTTGTCAACATCCTTCTTAAATTGTGATGCTCAGAACTGGACACAGTATTCTAGGTGTGGTCTACCCAAAACTGAATAGAGCAATGCTATTACTTCTCTTGATCAGGACACAATTATTTCTGTTGATGCAGCCTAGAATAGCAATAGTGTTTTTTTGTTGCTGCATCAAACTGTTGACTCACGTTAAACTTGTGGTTTGCTTAGACCCCTAGATCCTTTTCACATGTACTGCTAGTAAGCTAGGTGTCCCCCGTCTTATATTCATGCATCTGGTTCTTCCTAAGTGCAGAACCTTATGTTTGTCCCTGTTGAAATACATTGGATTAGTCCTTGCCTTGCTTGGACATTAATTTGAGCTGAATAAGAATTTCCGGGGTTGTGAATCTTGCCCTATATTGAGATGCATCTCTTGAGATCCATATTTCTGTTCCACCACTATTGCTATCTCTGCTCCCTTCCTTAATAGCAAAAGCTGTGAAAATACTTGTTTAGTCCATGGCAGTGTTGGTGGAAGAATGAAAGATCCGTTGGCTAAAGCCAGAATATCTGCTGTTTTGTACAAGTCCCCACTTTACTGCCCCAGCAGGACCCTCCAGGGCGCTTGGAATTCTGCACACTGTCCACACAGGAAGCTGCAAAACAGCAAATAAAACAGCTGGGTGGGGGAAGAGCCTTTCTAAACAGCTTGTCTCTTGCAAGCATCATCAAAAACATTTCTTTCTACATTAACCTCATCATTTGAGTTTAATCTGTGCTGCCCTTTGGGGAGGGCAGGGGCTTCCTGGCAAGTGGCTGTTTTAATGTCCAAATGGCAGGCTTTCAAGCAAGTGAGTCCATCCCTGTCCTGACAGCTTACTCCAATTAAGGCTGATGCTCCTGTCCTTTAAACTCATCCCCCCCCTGTGCTTAGGTATTGCAGCACATATGGTAGGCTGCATCAGGCACTGATGTGAGACCATTTCCCTGTACCTGGACTCCAGAGAGGAGCTAAGCAAGGACTGCAGGCTTCATTTTAGTTTGGCTCACTGCTCTAGTTTTTCACTCATGAAAAACTAGCAGCTTCCGTTTTATGGATGTTGCCAAAACATTGCCAGAATTGAAAACTTCTCGTGAGTCAAAATCAAATAGGGTATATATTCTGTTAAGAATTACAGTCTTAAATGCAGTTGCCGATTAAAACAAAAATTATAATTTCAAACAAAGATACAGACTCAAACTCACAATAATATGTGTAGTATGATATCATGTATAATATAAGGCACACAAAATACCAAATACAATGAATATAAATTCATATTCAAAAGTTCAAAGAGAGCGTTTTGTATGTAAAGCCAAAATGAAGAGTCTATTAGGAGTCGAAATAAGGACTTCCGGAGTGAGGACCAGATGTACGATGCAAAACTAGGGACCAGGACAGGGCCCTGTTTCGGAGCAGACACCTTCTTCAGCTCGCTTTTTGAAAAAGTGTAAATTAATGAGGCTTATGGAGAGGTATCATATAATTTCTGTCTTATTTGAAATCTTTTTCAGATGTAGCGTCTTGAATGGGTGGATCAATGTGTATCCAATTTTTCCTGTGTGGTTTTCTTTTGCGTTTTAGCTATTTATTTCAGTGTATCTTGTAACAAGAACTCCAACTTATTTAAGAATTGAAAACTTAGCAACTTGTTTTTTCCCCCTACTCTAGGGCTTTTTGTAATCCGCCCTTCAGGCAAAGGTCCCAGGGCAGAGAATACATGCACATTAAAGCAAAATCATAAGAATACACTAAAAGAAAATGTTACAAAATAATCCATCGTAAAAAGCAGCAGCAGCAGAAATAAACTTTTTACTAATAAATTTTGCCTTCCTTTTCCTGGGATTCCCCCCACCTGCTTATATGCTGTGAATTACACCATCACACCTAGAACACTGGGAGTGTTTTATAAATATTACAGGGAAGAGTGTTTTGTATTGTTTGAAAACCACAAAGCTTGGTTTAGATATGGCTTTACACTGCTCCACTGTTTGGCTTGTGATACTCACCTGCAATCGGAGGCGAGGATCGGGAACCCAGAGTTTTTCTCTAGCCCAGGTTGCAATCTGAGTCAAAGAAAAACTCCCCCCCCCCCACATGCCTGTAGTTCACTCGTTTTTCACATTATCAAGTGTGCAATGGGGCTTGTGAATTTGGAATTGGGCTCGAAAATCAACTGAACCTATTTCTGACCTTAAGGGAGCGCAACAGCTCAGTTAGCCAGCTCCAAAATGAGCTAAAGGTTTGGGGGCGAGGTGTTGCCCATTGTGAATGAAATGCAGGAAACACCTTCTCTGTGACTGGCTCCCATGCCATCTGGATGTTTTGCTCACATGGATAAACCCAGCTCATCGGGGCATTTTGCAAGCCGCTTGCAGCCATCAGACAGCGACTTCCGAAGTCTGCCACTCCAGAGTGGGTAGGGGTGCAGAAATTAGTAATTAACTATGGCTGCTATGCTAGACTGCAAAGCTGTGGTGCTTTCCGTATTGTGGTGGGTGGAGACCCACCGAAGGTGAACCTTCTGAGCAAATGTGTAGGATTGCGCTGCGAGTCTTTGGAACCAGTAACACCTACTTATCAAAATAAAAAAAAATCCTTCCAGTAGCACCTTAGAGACCAACTACCATATTTTCCGGCATATAAGACGACTGGGCGTATAAGACGACCCCCAACTTTTCCAGTTAAAATATAGAGTTTGGGATATACTCGCCGTATAAGAAATACGACAACCCCTGACTTTTGAGAAGATTTTCCTGGGTTAAAAAGTAGTCTTATATGCAGGAAAATACTGTAAGTTTGTTCTTGGTATGAGCTTTTGTGTGCATTCTTCAGGTATCTGAAGAAGTATGCATGCACACGAAAGCTCATACCAATAACAAACTTAGTTGGTCTCTAAGGTGCTACTGGAAGGATTTTATTTTTATTTATTTTTTGTTTCGACTACAGCAGACCAACCTGTAACCTACCTATGAAGTGCGTCAATACAAGTAGCCATCTGTTTAAGCTACAGTCCTAGGCACCCTTGCTGAGAGCTAAGGTCATCAGAAATCATGATTTGATTAGACTTCTCAGGATGCTAATGGTTAAGTCCACCCACAATTTGCAGATCCTCTCCTCTTGTCTGCTGTTACTGCTCTGAGCATTTCCTGCCTCACATCGTAGAGCTGCCTTCGCCAACCTGGGTGCTGCAGATGTTGGACTGCGGCTCTCCTGTGTTGCGGCTGGAACTGGAACATATGGAGGGCACCAGGTTGGCTAAGGCTGATCTGCAGCTTCGGCTACCAGGAAATGAGGTAAATTGAGCCACCTGCTGCAGAGGGAACCTGACATGGGGTGCCTATTTCATTTTAACACCCGTGTCTACCCATAGAAGTTTCTCCTCAGGCAGGTTTGGAGGAAATGAGAGTATAACACACAGGAATGTCAGATGCCAGTTTTTGGTTTCTCTCAAATTTCCAATCTTAAATTCAGTTCTTCGTGTTTCTACATCACTTGTGCGATTTTTATTTTAAAAATGGTCTTGTTAAAATGAACCAGCAGTTTCGTGCTTATCCCCCCCCCCCCCGTATACACTTGCATTATACAATTCCTCCCAATATGCACATTTTTGTTAAGCAACTTTCCCCATTATAATGCTTTTTTTTAAAAAAAAAAAGTGTGTTACTTTCTTTTCTTTTTTCTTTTTTTCTTTTTTTATTGATTTTACAATTTTAAGCACACACCATAACAGTTAAATTTTCATACTTCCCCCCTCTCACTGTGGGAAGCAACATTCACCCCCTTCTCTCACAAGGGTAGTCACAATCATCATACATTTAACCTTGCTAACATTATTTATTATCATTGCTTAAGCCTGGCCCAATTCTGTGGGTCAGGTATTCCTTCTTTCCTCAATTTCATATTTCGGTTGACTTCCTCAAGTCCCCCTCTGTTGAATTCATTATCATTCCTCTCTAACAGTTTTCATAATCCTAAATTTTAAAACATCATAGAATACAAGAATCATTTTGCTTAAAACACTCCTTTTTCCAAACCTCAGCATCTTGGTACTTCTGCTCTTTTCCTATGAACTTATCCAATTCCCTTACTTTGACCTAATTTCAAACTCCTAATTAAAAAAAAAAGTGTTACTTTCATAAACGTATGCATCCTCCTGCTCACTTTACCTTAAAACACAGGAAGACACACATTTTCGTATATGTTACTTGACTGGAGAATGGCATTGCAAAATTCAGAGACGTGCAAATTTCGGAGGATGTCTTACACTTTGGCTTCCGGATTGTTCTGGAAAGTGTAGATTAGGTATATTTGCCTTTAAACATGAGCTGATTCGAATGTCTCCCAGATCCATAGTAAAAAAAAAGCTTTTCTTCCTTCATAATCCTTGTGAGGGATCAGCTTCATACAGTTTCTCTTGCCCCTCTTCTTCCTTCTACCTACATATGCCTGGAGAATATGGTATTAGAGCCTGGATGGTTGATTGGGGAACAGTAGGCTCATGGCAACCTCGGCGATGCTCACCTTGCCAGTCATGTTACGTGTTCCTGCAAATGCACCACAGCTATTTGGAACCTTTTTCCAGGTTGGCGCTGGCATCTTTTTTTGCTAGATTACATTTATGCATTAGTACCATCTGTGCCTCCTGCACCTTCTGTGACTCAGCCTGGGCCAAATGACTGGCATTTATCTGGAAGTGCATGCCGAATAAAGGGGGGGGAGAATACCTAGAGTACTTGGAGCCCTTAAAAAATGGCTGGCTGACTGTTAGCACTTAATGGATCTCAGGGAGAGAGCATGCCGGCGTTGAGTGCAAAACATCTGCATCTCGTGTCCCACCTTCAGTTGGGCTTTGCCATCATGCGCCTGAATGCTCAGTAGATCCCAAGCTGTTTATTTTTTAATGGGATGCCAACAGAGCCTGCAAGCCTCGCGCTCTCACTCCTTGCATATTTCCTTGAAGGGAGAACGCTGGCAAAGAGTTAAAGCCCTGTGTACCGATGGTGTCTTAGGCACCTCTGGTAGCTTCTTGCGGTCTCCGAGACTATAGTGAAAGTAAGAGAGTAACAGGCTGAAGAGCTCGACTTTTCTCTGTTGCTCTGAATGTGTGCCAAAGAGGCAAGTTTTTGATTTGGTTCGGAATTGCCCTCTTTGGCAATGTAAGCAGCTGCAATAGGAACCGAAAATGAATTGGTCTGTTTTTGGTCTCTGCCACCTTTCCATGCTTTCATTCCTAAGCCCGTTCTTCCCCTTTCTTCTTTTATGTAAACGGCAGATGGGAAACCGGAAGTTCCGCTTTTGTATTTTTTTGCTTATGTCTGTTTTCTTTTATTTTCTTTATTTTCTCTTTCTCTTTCTGCTGCCCCTTTCTTCTTCTGTTTTTATCTTTCGTAGCTGTAATTTTACTGCATATGGGAAAATATTAATTAAAAAATATTGCTATAGAAAACTAAGTCCATTCTGCCCCATGTCCACAGTCTCATCTTCAACTTTTTATTTTTAAAAATCCATAACAATTTGCATGTAAATAGTTATTAAAAAATGCATTTGTAAAGTACTTTCTCTGGAAATACACGTTTTTTCAATGCATTTTCTTCAAATGTTTTGACCCCAAACTTCCAAGTTCATAAGTAGCTGTGTGCATGTTCTGTAAGATTCACAAACTAGGGACTCCAGCAGTGAGACCCAGGCACTTTCTCTGGGCCACCACAATAGTTTGGCAGAGGAAGAAGCTGATGGCTTACTCTGTGCTGTGCTACAGTGCCATCACTGGCCAGAGGGTAGTATTTCAGCTACCCACTCCCCTAGGATCAGGTGGTGCAAAGGAGGCAATAGGGATCTACATAGTCCTATAAAGCTGTCGACTCTGAATTGGTTCCTCAATGCCACAATAAGTGTCCATCCTTAAGCTTGGTCTGATGGCTCCAGGATTTGACAGGGCTATTTCTGTTTCCTTTCTCAGAGTCATTAT
Organism: Darevskia mixta; assembly: GCA_034641385.1. NCBI lineage: Eukaryota > Metazoa > Chordata > Lepidosauria > Squamata > Lacertidae > Darevskia > Darevskia mixta. The sequence continues at coordinate 89,696 of JAWWNH010000060.1, forward strand.
GTCTCTGAATACCATGGAGCTTGTTTTCGAACTTGAGTTTAAGTTTTTAACCTTTTGGATGAATCAAAATTAGAATTCCTAGTTTGGATAATTACCACTTACTGTTTGGGAGTGTTCTTCTTCTTTTCTGAAGTTTCTTTAATCCTCCCCCTAGATTTAATAGCAGACAAGCTATTTTGAGTTATATAAAGTCATTAACTTTTTTCCTTCTGAGGAAACTGATAGATCATAACAGTGAAATGAGAATCTTAGCCGGCAACTCGTTAAGGTTATTTGTTAGTTTATCTTGAGTTATTTTTGTTATTTGGAGTTATTTGAAAGGTTTTCTTGAGTTATTTACGTTCATCTCGTTTCAGGGATCTTTCACGGTGTAGACTTCCTTTGTTGTAATTCGGGAATTGCATATGGGCAGTGTGTGGTTGTGTTCATGTTCATCTTGCAGGGTTACCACAGGCCTCTGGGAGAAGAGGATGATAGACTAGATGGTCCATTGGCTGCATTCAGCAGGCCTCTTCTTATGCTTTCAGGGCAGGGCCTGCCTCTTGGTCTTCCTTCTGAAATAAAGGCAACTGCACAAGTATGTCTTCAGGCAAGGCATTCTCTTGGAATTCTGTCAAAGTTGCAATAATGAACCCATCTCTGTGCACACCATTCCCAGTGCTCTGACCTGGCGACCTTGCATCAGAGAGAAAAAGAGCTCGTGATCTGTACAGCGTGCCTGATCCATAGCTGTCAACCCTCCCTTTTTTGGCGGGAAACTCCCTTATCCCAATGCCGTTTCCCGCTGCTATCCCGGATTGTTGATATCCCTTAAATTTCCCGGATTTCAAAGGAAGCAGCTCCTCTCTCTCCCTGCCGGCCAGGGAGGCTCCTCAGCTGCGTTGCTCGGCTGCCAATAAGGAGTCTGAGACCGACTGGGGGCGGAGCTTGCATGCCTTGTGCATCCAGACCCTCATGCCCAACCAGACAGCCAGCCTGCCTGCTGTCTATGTGCTCGCTCTTTCACTCTCCCATTCGCGCGCAGCCTCTGGAGCGCAGAGTGGCGAGGCTACTTGGTGCCATTGCACCTCCCTCGCGGCATCCCTTATTTTCAAATCCGAAAGTCTGAAAAAATCCCTTATTTTCAAATCCGAAAGTTGACAGCTGTGACCTGATCCCTAGACCCTTCCATCTCTGTCCCTGTGAGTGACATCTGCTCTGCCCTCTTCAAGTATCCGCATCTGTGTTTGCAAGCACTTCTCCCGCTGCGGTAACTGGCGCATTGCTCTGCAGGACACCTTGCAGGCATTCGCTTCTTGTCAGCGAATCTGCTCTCTGTAGCTTCGATTCCCGTGAAGCTTATTTTTGATGTTCCGTTGCTAATCTGCAAAGCTGGGGTTCACACAGCCACTGAGCACGTGGCTGCAAGCCTGTCTCTCCTCCCCTGGTTTTTTCGAGCCTGTGGTGGCGCTTCTGAGGGTGCGGTCCTCATTGCCACATGTCACCGCCACCACTTGGAATCGAATGTGCCCCTGACTGAGGTGTTTGCTTCACCACAAAGACAATAGATTCTCGGATCATTTTAAAACAAACAGCCCAACTTTGAGCAGCCCAGTTTCACTGGAGGTCTTCAGGGATGGGTCCTGGCTCAGTGGCAGGAAGTAACCCGTTTCGGTACTTCCGGGTTTGGCGCGGTGTGCAACCCGAAAACGCACAACCTGAAGCATCTGTAACCCGAGGTATGACTGTAGCTGCCTAATCCTTTATGTTACAGTGACAGTGTTTGCACAGTGGCAGCTACAGCATGAATCATATTTTGCCTGGGAATCAAAACCTGCTTTTCCCTTTCCCCCATATGCTCTGTGTTAAACATATGCTACGTTGTATATTTAAAACTATCAGCACACCATAAAAAAATAGCTATCAAAATATGTTTTCTTCGTTATTGAAAGCTGCCATGTCTTCATCCATTCAGAAGAGGTGGGGGGGGTGGGGGAAAGAAAAACCTGACAAGAATTTATGGATATAAACCTTCTTCTCCCCCAATGAAAAAAAATCTTTTAATAGCTGTAGAGGAAATGAAATCTGTAGCAGAAATTCCAGCTCATTGGAATGACCTGTATACAACTGATGATTAAAGCTCTATAGGGGTGTCAGCTGACCAGGTAGAATGACCTGGCCTCTCGTGCTTTTAGTAGCAGCTTGACTTGCAGAAATCAGTGGTTTATAGGCTTGCTCAGGGTTTCCCAAACTTGGCTCTCCAGCTGTTTTTGGATTACAACTCCCATGATCCCTAGCTAGCAGGGCCAGTGGTCAGGGATGATGGGAACTGTAGTCCCCAAAACAGCTGGAGACCCAAGTTTGGGTTAGCTTTTCATGGCGTAGGTGTTCACATGTTTGCCCACTAAGCCACTGATAAATGATAATAATAATAATAATAATAATAATAATAATAATAATAATAATAATAATAATAATATTTTATTCTCCCCAGCCACTCTGGGCGGCCTCCAACAGACATTAAAATACATTAAAATATCACAAGTTAAAAACTTCCCTAAATAGGGCTGCCTTGAGGTATTTTCTGAATGTCAGATAGTTGTTTATATTTTTGACCTCTGCTGGGAGGGTGTTCCACAGAGCGGGCGCCACTACCGAGAAGGCCCTCTGCCTGGTTCCCTGTAGCTTTGCTTCTCGCAGTGAGGGAACCACCAGAAGGCCCTCGGCGCTGGATCTCAGTGTCCGGGCTGAATGGTGGGGGTGGAGACGCTCCTTCAGGTATACAGAACCGAGGCCGTTTAGGGCTTTAAAGGTCAGCACCAACACTTTGAATTGTGCTCGGAAACGGATTGGGAGCCAATGTAGTTCTCTCAGGACCGGTGTTATGTGGTCCCAGCGGCCACTCCCAGTCACCAGTCTAGCCGCCGCATTCTGGATTAATTGCAGTTTCCGGGTCACCTTCAAAGGTAGCCCCACGTAGAGCGCATTGCAGTAGTCCAAGCTACTAGATCTAGAGCAGGCATCCCCAACCTGCAGCCCTCCAGATATTTTGGCCTACAACTCCCATGATCCCTAGCTAGCAGGACCAGTGGTCAGGGATGATGGGAACTGTAGTCCCCAAAACATCTGGAGGGCCAAAGGTTGGGGATGCCTGATCTAGAGCTTGTCGCGTGGGACATCTGGGACTGTGCCAATCACCTAGGCTGGCATATTTTGTGAGTTATCCCAACTGAAACGAGTCAGAGGATGTGATAACCACTTGCATATTTCAGGCTACTTATCTCCCTGAAAACTCAAGGCAATTTGAGGGGAGAGATACCTGCAGCTCTTTAAATGCGGTTGGACTCCAACTCCCATCACCCCCAGCCAGCAGGGATCGTGGTAGTTGTGGTCCCATGACATCTGTAGGGACACACAGATTCCCCCTTCCCTGCTAGGAAGACATGGAGCAAATTAAAATCTGCTTCCAGGAGATTCAGCTATTCTGAGAATTTTCGATGCAAAGTCTTGGGGTGGCAGAGGGCAGGAAGTGTAAGGTCAAGCATGGAGGCAATGGGCAGATGTGCAGAAAGGCACATGTTCACTGTAGGAAGGGCAAAGAGCAAGGACAAAGGGCAGCTGTTTAGTGCTCTTAAGGCCTTCAATCCCTCCCACAGTCCTAAAGCCCCTGGTCAACTCATCCAGAAATGGCCATAGCCCAGTGGTAGAGAATATCATTTGCATACAGAAGATACCAGGTTCCGTTCCTAACATTTCTCAGGTAGGACTGGTGAAGGTCTTCTGTCTGAACCCCCCCCCCCAGGGGTGGTGGGATTATCTGGAGTGGTGCTAACAGGCAAGGGGACAGCAGGAGGCACTGCACATGTGAATGACTATCAGACTTTGAAAAGCTGGTATCACCGGATCAGGTGATACTATTGGTGTCATAGGCTAGTTGGATGCAGAGGAGTAGGTGGGAGGCACCAGCTGGGAACCCCCAAGGGAAGAAGACTCAGAGCCAGGGGAGTGGTGGTAGGACAACGATGGGTGGTCAGAGGGAGCAGACTAGGAGAAGGAGGTGTTGGAAGCTGAAGAGGCAACAGGATTTATTGAGCAGGAGGAGGCTGTGGCAGAGAGCAGTCCAGACTCAGAGGCAGAAGTGGAGGCTGGAGAGGAGGGGAGCCAAGAGGCAGAGGTCAGGCAGGCTGCTGAAGAAGCCTGGGAGTCTCCCCCTCCTGCTGCAACCAACTCCCCTCTCCTCAGTCTCCCAGAACCAGGAGAGGTATGAAGAAGGCAGAGCAAAGACAGACAAGGCGGAGAAATCTCAGGTTCCTTTGGAAGGAGGAGACCTTGAGAGCTGTGGGAAGGTAGAGGCCTTCAGTCCTCACAACTGGGGCAAGGCTTACTGGGAAGAGTTGTTGTGCTCACTAGGCATGAGCTGTTTTGTTTCTTTCAATAAAGAGTTAAACTCACATATACCTTGTGAGTTATTGCTGACCCGCTCCCGCCACCCACCCTGACGAATCAATTTTGTTGAATTAATTAAGCCAAATAGTTTTAACTGGACTTTGAATAGATGTGCAATTAATTGTTACTGTTTTGAGTTTTATTGTGTTACTGTCTTCCTTAGTGGGTCATGCAAACGGATGTTCTGAACCATGCATTGTACAAGGCAGGGTGGTGGGAACTGAAGACGAGTTTATGGAGCCAAGAGGGTGGTGGCCCGAAAACGTTTGGGAACCACTGGTGTAGACAGTACTGAGTTGAATGGACCAGTGGTTTGATTTAGTATGGGGCAGCTAATTGTATGACCCAGTTAGACTTGGCGTGCAGCCGGAGGTCCCTCATTCCCAAGCTGGCTTCTGGGACACCCTTGGGAGTGTGACTTCTGGTGCCTAAAATGAGTCTAGGCCAGCTGAAAATTGCAGTGGCATGCATCTCCAACCCTTGACGATATCTGAATGCTGAAACATGAAGGTTGTTTGTCAAGGATGTCATCAGAAGGCGAGGAGAGCACATTTAACTGTCATGCCAGATCTGCTCTCCCGACTGTCCACCCCGCTGAGATCGCAGGGCTGGCGTTGATGGGTCAGCTCAGCCGTTCCTGTGGCATTGTGCTGTGTCCACAGTTGCAACTGACAAGGTGCTGAGATGGGTCTTTCCCCCCTCAGAAAAACGAGAAGTAGGGCATGCCAGGGGCTTGATGCAAAGAGAGATGCTGCCTATCTCTCACCTTTATTTACATTCTGCCTCAGGGAGAGAGAGAGAGATCCTGTGCTTGCCTTTGTTTGATCAGCCCTTGGCCTGCTCTCCTCTCTCTCTCTAGGGGCTGTTGTATTCTTTTCCATGGGAGCCCCGTGGCTGTGGGACTCACTTTGATTTATTGATTTAGGAAATGCATCTCTTCTTCACACATGTGTGCATGCACACACGCAGGCACTCAAAAATAATTTGAAGGAAACAAAGCAGTATAGTGCGCTTGATGCAAATATCGCAACCCTGATTCTGCACCACCCATGCAGTAATTGCTTGAATCAGGACTTTGGCTGCCCTGCAGTTGTTTGTACTATAGGCCCTCCCTCCCTCCCTCCCTCTCTCTCTCTCTCTCTCTCTCTCTCTCTCACACACACACACACACACACACACACACCAAACAAATAGATTCTTAACATAAACCCCATGTATCCCTCCATGAGGAAACTTTGAACCTTCTAAGTTGTGTTCTCTGTAGCCTGAAAAAATAACATAAAGGAGCAAAAACACCCACCTAGCCTTGAGGGAGGGAGGGTGCCCGGGCATTTAGACTACAGTGGTACCTCGGGTTGCAAACGCTTCAGGTTTCAGACGCTTCAGGTTACAGACTCTGCTAACCCAGAAATAGTACCTCAGGTTAATAACTTTACCTCAGGATGACAACAGAAATCGTGCGGTGGTAGCGGGAGGCCCCATTATCTAAAGTGGTACCTCAGGTTAAGAACAGTTTCAGGTTAAGAACGGACCTCTAGAAAGAATTAAGTTCTTAACCCGAGGTACCACTGTATTTTGGGGGTAGGCTTAGCACTCATTGCGCCAAACGGTGCTTCAGAGGCTAGCTGTCAGGTAGCATAACAACTGCTTTGGTTGGTGAAATGACAGCTGGATGACAGTGGCATCTAGAGGGCTGTTATATGCAGAATGTGTTTGAGGGTCTCTGTTGCTTTTGCCTCCTCTGTTTAAAGTACTGGTTCAGCTCTTACGCCTCTGGATCTATCAATCACTGTCTTAATGAGGAATCTGCCTTCGTTCCTTGAAGAGTTAAACCCTGATACTATTTAATCCTTGTTCTTAACGACTGCAGCATTTAGCAATCTCATGTGCAGCGTGCCTCATTTTAGAGTCCCGCCCTTCCTAGTTTATTATGTAGAAATAATGGCAATTAGTTAAATTATCATGATTAATTTAAATAATTGCCACGCTGCTTTGCAAGCATTTGGAACAGCAAGTTCCAGGGTTGTCTGTTGGGAGGGGATGTATAGTTCAAAAGGACTGGCAAATAATGGCTTAAATTAGGTATATCAAACAACTACTGTTACTGGACATGGGTGGCACTGTTGTCTAAACCACTGAGCCTAGGGCTTGCTGATTGGGAGGTCTGCGGTTCGAATCCCCATGACGGGGTGAGCTCCCGTTGCTCGGTCCCAGCTCCTGCCAACCTAGCAGTTCGAAAGCACATCAAAGTGCAAGTAGATAAATAGGTACCGCTCATGCTGGCCACATGACCCGGAAAAACTGTGTGCGGACAAACACCGGCTCCCTCGGCCAGTAAAGCGAGATGAACGCCGCAACCCCAGAGTCGTTTGCGACTGGACTTAACTGTCAGCGGTCCTTTACCTTTTTACTGTTACGATATTATTTGCTAATGAAATGGTATCAGTTAGACAACTTAATAGCCATTTTGCTTCACAACAATAGGGTGTAACAAAAGGAAACAGTGCCGTCGTTTATATTATTTGCTAGTACTTAGCATTTATACAGGCCTTTCCCCGAGAGTTCAAAGCTTATTTGCATTATTTCTGTAGGCCTTAAAATTGGAAGGGTGTGGATGGGTTAAGAAAGATCTCCCCAGCTGTAACTACCATCCATCTGGTTTAATTTGCCAGTCCTCACCCTGCAACAATATAGAACCACAGCAGATGGAAGTGGGCATTTGCTGGTGGAGAGATGGGTCTGATACGATCCACATATTACAAGAGCTGAGCAAGCCCACTCCTTCCACATCCAGGAAATATCTTGGCTTCTTTCAGGTGCTGGTGCTGGTAATAATGCTCACTTGCAGTCGAGATGAGTACCCGCAAAACTCATACTTCTGAGCCCAGAAGCACGAGTTCTGTGACATCACTTCAAGTTTCCGTTACAGATATTGGTACTGCAGTTATCACGGCAGCTACTACTAATAGTATATTTATAGTTACAGGTAGGTAGCCGTGTTGGTCTGCCGTAGTCAAAACAAAATAATAATAATAAAAAAATCCTTCCAGTAGCACCTTAGAGACCAACTAAGTTTGTTCTTGGTATGAGCTTTCGTGTACATGCACACTTCTTCAGATACCTTCCGGTATCTGAAGAAGTGTGCATGCACACAAAAGCTCATACGGTACCAAGAACAAACTTAGTTGGTCTCTAAGGTGCTACTGGAAGGAATTAGTATATTTATACTTCTGGTTTGAATAGCAGTGCCAATGCAATGACTGTCACCAGTATTCACACTTTATTTATATTTTATTACTGCAGTTATCCGTACTGTGGCTGCTACTTGTGCTACAGGTACTATTACAGTTACTAGGGCTGTATTCCTGTTATTACTTCTGCCACCACTCTGAACATCTAGTGAACGTTATGGGCATGGAAACGAAATGGGTTGCGCGCAGAGAGTTGGCAAGCTACATTAAGTGGATAGAAACAAAAGAAATATACAATATACTGTAGGCAATGCATTGGTCTCTGAAACTCAATAAAATACAGTCATACCTCTACTTACATATCCCTCTAGATACGGAGTCTTCGGGTTATAGCCACAGCAAACCCGGAAGTGTATACTTTTGGGTTTCGCCGTGCGCATGCGCAGAAGTGCTCAATCGCGCCGTGTGCAGAAGCGCGCCTCTGTTTACATAATTTTCGGGGTGTGAACGGACCCCCGGAACGAATTCAGTTCATATCCGGAGGGTCCACTGTATACAGCTTCACCACTAATGGTTAATCAGTCCTAGATTTACATGTAAAACAAGCTGGTCTATGAACATTTTCTATTAAGGTATTATTACAATTAATTAAATTTGTATACCGTCCTACGTCCGAAGATCCCAGGTCAGTTCCCGAATGGAGGAAACCGCATTGCTTCTCTTACCTGACCACCCAATAACTCATTCTGAGCACAGACAGATAAAGCCCACCATTGAAAATAACCTTGATTTGTTTGTTTCTTTGCTCTTCCGGTGGTGACAGAGCTGTTAAACGCTGGTGCAGCAGTATGAACTGCCTGCATTGCCTCTGCAGGCCCAGCACTCATTGGGTTAAATGACTGACAACCATGTACGTGAGGGGTTTATGCTATGTGGCTGCACGGTTGTTAGGTCCATATGCCCAGTTACAAAATAAGCACTATTAGCAGGGATAAAAGAGCTGCTCTTAATAGCATTTTCTAAAAGCAGCCTGTGAACTAAAAAAAAACACCATGGGCGATAATAGTCTGTTGACTCTCTTGGGACCCTTCCTCCAGCAGGCCACAGCACTTGTTTCATTACCCAGGTTACAGGATCCTCTGCGGGGCAATTGGGTTCCTGGGACATACACCCTTGTGCAAATGAATTGAAACAAACGATGTAGTTTATTGTACAAAACTCACATACACATGTAGAAAACTCACATATACGTACATTAGTAACGGATATGACCTCCACTATTGTTAAGCAGCATTTGAACACGGTTTGGCATGGAGTCTACTAGTTTCGAAGTCACTGTTGATTTTCGGATCCCTGTACCACACTCGGATCAGCGCCTGAATGAGCTTCTCCATAGTCGTACAGTCTACAGCACGGAGGCGACTTTTGCGTATAGCCCACAAATTCTCAATGGGATTTACATCCGGGGAATTCCCTGGCCAATCAAGTACCTGTATTTGCTGCTCTGTCATGAATTTCTTCACCACTTCCGATGTGTGGCAGGGGGCTAGGTCCCGCTGCAATATCCCAGTACCGTCAGGATACCTCTTTTCCAGCTCTGGAATAACTCTCTTTCGTAGAACCTCAATATATTGTTGCAAGCGCATCATTCCTTCTATTGGCTGCAGGCTTCCAACACCATAATGATCAACTGATTTTTCGTGTTTGTTTTGAGTACAGGATTACGAGTAAGATAGAAAACATGCTTTGTTTCAATTAGTTTGCACAAGGGTGTAGATCTTGCACTCCAAAATTTCTCTCGGCTTTTAAAGTCGAAATCTTGGCACCAACTAAGCCTCCTCTTCTACCTCCGCCCTTCTCCACACCAGATGTTTGTATGTTCAAACTTTACTGTGCTAGGAAGCTATCCACCTGGAGATGTAATTGGAATTGTTTGCTTTTAGCCCATTCCGTTTTATTTAAAGGTAAAGGTAAAGGGACCCCTGACCATTAGGTCCAGTAGTGACCGACTCTGGGGTTGCGGCACTCATCTCGCTTTATTGGCCGAGGGAGCCGGTGTACAGCTTCCAGGTCATCCAGTTAATTGTGATGAGGAATGTGTTTAACATTCACTGGCTCCGATTTCATATGCATGAAATCGTGTTTCTTTCACACAAACACTTTTGCTTGTGAAACCATAGTTCAAGAAGGATACTGACAAGCTGGAACGTGTCCAGAGGAGGGCAACTAAAATGGTCAAAGGCCTGGAAATGATGCCTTATGAGGAACGGCTTAGGGAGCTGGGTATGTTTAGCCTGGAGAAGAGAAGGTTAAGGGGTGATATGATAGCCATGTTCAAATATATAAAAGGATGTCATATAGAGGAGGGAGAAAGGTTGTTTTCTGCTGCTCCAGAGAAGCGGACACGGAGCAATGGATTCAAACTACAAGAAAGAAGATTCCACCTAAACATTAGGAAGAACTTCCTGACAGTAAGAGCTGTTCGACAGTGGAATTTGCTGCCAAGGAGTGTGGTGGAGTCTCCTTCTTTGGAGGTCTTTAAGCAGAGGCTTGACAGCCACCTGTCAGGAATGCTTTGATGGTGTTTCCTGTTTGGCAGGGGTTGGACTGGATGACCCTTGTGGTCCCTTCCAACTCTATGATTCTATGATTATACCTGTGTTCTGCATAACATGTGAGCAAGCCTGTTCAGACTCCGCACCAAGGTTTTTAAAACCTCGCCCATGTTGTTCACCAGGTATATATGTTGAATAGGGAATCGGGATTCCCCTAACAACTCAGCACCCTTAACAAACTACATTTCCCAGGATTCTTTGGGAGAAGCCATGGCTGTTAATAATGCTTGGAACGTATGGTGTGGATATGGGCAGAGAGACCTGCCTTTAGTGAATTTGGCCCATCCCATTTCCAATGCCCAGGCCTGTCTTGTCCCTGTGAATCCCATCAATTCATTATGACAATCCGAAGTATAGAAATCTGTGAGACATCTGTCTCACCCTGGCATAGTTTGGAACATCACCTAGTTAAATAACAAGGAGGATTTTAGCACTCATTTTATTTCATTTATTAAACTTGTTAGTTGCTTGTCGCCCAACGGTCTCCAAGCGACTTACAGCCGCAAAAGGAAGATATACAATACATAATCCCTTAGGAAATAATCTGGTAACAATCTGGGTGGAGTAATAATCTAGAGTCAGAATGCCTTTGAAAATGACATTCTGATTTTTTAAATTAAGAAAACAGACTCAATTTCTGTGAATATTGCGTGTATCTGGCTGTTTGAAAGTATGTGCTGAAATGATTGAGTTAGCCTCTTAAAGGACACAATCTGACTGCCTTAGCCTTTGTTCTTGAAGGACTTTTTGTCAGCCAAAGAATCTGCGCAAGGAAGTGCCCGTTTAAAACTTTGGCCACATTTCAAAGCCGCCTAGAGCGTTGGCGTTTACTAATCCCTTTCCAAAGTAAATATATCAATCCACTCCCTGTGTTTAAATATATATACAGTATTTAAACTAAACTGCAGGTGTCCATGGATATTTATGAGGTGAGCCCAATATTCCAGAAGTTATAGCAGTGAAATACATCCTGTGCAGGGAACCAGAGGAGGCACAGGGGAATGTTAACGCCGCTAGAATGTTAACGCCTCCCAGACTGGAAAACATGACACTTAAGTTCAGCAGTGGGCTGGTGATGTCAGCTCCTAAATGCTAAATGTAACACGGTTAGAGGGAAATGCTTGCAACTAAATACCTTGGGAATTATTATTATTTTTTACTAGTTCTCCACTGTTGTGCTATCAGCGCCTTGTGCTTTATCGCTCATTTGTCCAAAAGCATAAGGTCTTGCCATCTTAGAGGACCCGGAGGAAACAGCTGCATGCAATCTTGCTTCAGGATTTTTGCAGCGTGCACATGATCTATTTTACCTCTCAGCAGTGCAGTCAGGTGGGTGTGTTGAGGGAGGATTGTACTGATAAAAGTATGCCTGTGCTGCAAAGTTATGTCGGTTGTGTGTGTGTGTGTGTGTGTGTGTGTGTGTGTGTGTCAGAGTTGTTCGGCAAATTGCAGAGGGCTAGAGAGCCCCTACCTTGATTCACATGGAGAGAGAGACTGGAATAATAATAATAATAATAATAATAATAATAATAATAATAATAATTTATTACTTATACCCCGCCCATCTGGATGTGGCTCCCAACAGAATATTAAAAACACAATAAAACATCAAACATTAAAAACTTCCCTAAATAGGGCTGCCTTCAGATGTCTTCTAAAAGTCAGATAGTTGTTTATTTCCTTGACATCTGATGGGAGGGTGTTCCACAGGGTGGGCGTGGGCCCCACCACTGAGTAGGCCCTCTGCCTGGTTCCCTGTAACCTCACTTCTTGCAGTGAGGGAACCGCTAGAAGGCTGAGCTGGGGCCTTCTTCATGTAAGGCAGATGCTGTGGCTCTACACCTAAGAAGGGGAGGGGAAGAGAAAGGATGAGGAGAGAAAACAACCGGTTTAAACTCGGTTAAGGTTGCAGTCTATACATGCTTTCCTTGGAGTAAGCCCCATTGGACACAGGAGGCATGGCTGTTACACTACCGTCTGCACTGTACCTACCGGTAAGCATATGTCATGGTCTCTCTTTAACCATGAACAACCTATTGCTTATAGGTATTGGCTTGTCTGCTTCTAATCAGGGAAACTTCTAAATCTCCAGACATGAAGCAAAATGAGACCTGCCCCCAAATTTCGCTTGGAAGAGAAACTGAAGATGAATGTTTTGTCGCTATTGTTACTATTCATCTCATTTCTATACCGCTTTATATTTTTAGGGGGGGGGGAATCTCAAAGCGGTTTACAGCCTACATTAAAACATCAAATAAAACAAATTACAACTGTATAACATGCAGAAACAATATGAATTAACAAAACAGTTAAGGGAGCTGGGGGAAGTCCTGGAGGGGGGAGGCGGGAAAGGGAAAAAATGTAAATGGTTGCATTGTTGAAAATTTGTACGGATTTTAAGTTTTATTAATAAATTTTTTTAAAAAACCCATCAAATAAAACAGTCCAGAATAAAACATTACTGAAGAAAGTCGAATATAAAGTATATAAACAGGAAGCTAAAGATTTCAAAACAAAGCATTGCAAAGGAGGTCAGCTACAGAATGCACATTTAACGTAGCCAAGGTACCAAAACCAAAAAAATCTTGAGCATTTCAAAAGAAAACATTACTAAAGGAAGTCAAATATAAAATACACGCTAAAAACAGCATGATTAGCAAGAGACTGAAAGTATTATCTTAAGCATAGAACATATCCGTTGCTATTGCTGCCAATCCCGCCAATGCTGGTTAATGGCAAGCGGCGGCTGTGGAAGCTCAGGCTCAATAACTCGGGTCTGCACCAAGAGACAGCCAAGATGGTCCTTTTTTGGTGGAAACATCAGAGTAACATTGAAGGAAGTTAATATTGACTTTCGACAAGATAAGCAACTCATTGCATTTCTTTCGTTTGGGCGATCGCAACTGATTCAGTGCCGCCTGAAACTGGCACCTTTTCACAAGATAATGTTGTTGTTGTTTAGTCGTTCAGTCATGACCGACTCTTCGTGACCCCATGGACCAGAGCACGCCAGGCACTCCTGTCTTCCACTGCCTCCCGCAGTTTGGTCAAACTCACGTTGGTAGCTTCGAGAACACTGTCCAACCATCTTGTCCTCTGTTGTCCCCTTCTCCTTCTGCCCTCAATCTTTCCCAACGTCAGGGTCTTTTCCAGGGAGTCTTCTCTTCTCATGAGGTGGCCAAAGTATTGGAGCCTCAGCTTCAGGATCTGTCCTTCCAGTCCTCAGGGCTGATTTCCTTCAGAATGGATAGGTTTGATCTTCTTGCAGTCCATGGGACTCCCAAGAGTCTCCTCCAGCACCATAATTCAAAAGCATCAATTCTTTGGCGATCAGCCTTCTTTATGGTCCAGCTCTCACTTCCATACATCACTACTAGGAAAACCATAGCTTTAACTATTCGAAACTTTGTCGGCAAGGTGATGTCTCTGCTTTTTAAGATGCTGTCTAGGTTTGTCATTGCTTTTCTCCCAAGAAGCAGGCGTCTTTGGGCACCCCCCAAATAATTTAAAGTGAAGTTCACAGGAATTGTCACTCAAATTAGAAACGGCTGGCGCTTGCCTTACACTCTGCTCTAATCATATTTACAGCAGGTGACGTGAAGTCATACGCAGGGCAGACCCATTGAAAGTAATTGACTTAAGTCCAGTAATTTCAGTGGGCATGACTTTGGATGTCACCCAATGGCTTTAATACTGCCTATTTATTTATTGGCGGAGTGATCCTACAAGTGTCATGCTAAGTGCAAAGAGGTCCTTTTCAGAAATTCCTCTGAGGTCCCCCCCCCCCATTTAAACGTTATGCTGCTGGTCTCTTATAGAGGATTCCAAACACTTGATTTTTCGAGATATCAAGAAGAAAAGTTCAAGGTTGATAAAGGCATCGGATATGTGTGCTGCTTTAAAATCTCTTCTAAGATTCCAAAGCAGGTCCCGTTCCTTAAACCTGCGTCCTTAAGCATATTGGCCCACCCAAGCTACGCTGATCACTCATGAGACAATCATGGGATGCATGCATAACTCATGTTTTAATTAGTGTAGCCCTAAGACACTAATTTAGTTCAATTTTATACAGACTGCATGTTGGTATTGTTAAGGTTTATGACCCAATGATTTACAAGGCATGATACATCTGAATTCAAATTGGATGTATTGATTGTTTAATTGAGTAAGAGGACATGAATGTAACATTAAGCCACCGCAATGACAGACCGTGGCAGTGGGGCTGAGAAGGTAGATCAGCTTCCTCAGATTTTTCTGTGCTGGAGGAGGGAAATCCTGATCAGTGAGTTCCATCCCATATCTAACACTAGCTTATTTAAAATAGTTCATTAGTCATTCTTCAGCCATGGCCTCCCCAGGTAAAACATAGAAGAAAATAAAACTGTACAGAAAAAACCCATGGTGTGATCACAGCAGGCAACAAAATCTAACCTCTGAGAGAGAGGAAAAAAACCCCAAAAGCAATTAAACTGAACTCTGGGGAAACAATTCAAAAGAGAGGGATGTCACAAGAAGGAAGGTTTTATATACAGCTTTATAATGCAATAGCATCCCCCCCAAAAGCTTATATTGATCCTTATATAGCCAAAATGGCACCGTTCACATGCAAAAGGGGTGTATGAACATTTACCTTGATCAGATGCATTGAGGCTCTTCTTATTTATTTTTTAGAAGTCTTATGCACTGAATTCCAGATTCCACTCCTCAGGTTTCAATGGAACTGGAATCGGGAGCAATGGGTTCTGGGTAGGATTTGGGACAACAAATTAACTTCAATGCCAGGAAGTTGCTTCGGCTTTCTGTGGCAACTTTTAATGTGCCCTCTGCATGCATGCATTGCAAAGCAGCGTAAACCTTGTCACATTCCATTACCTACGCATGCAACTTGTTCTTTTCTGCGCTGGCATGGAATCTTTGCTGTTACATCCATGGCGATACAACACCCCGACCTTCAAAGTTAATTAGCACTTTCTGTGTGTTTTCCAACATCCTGCCTTCGGATAAAGCAGGCTTGCAGCTCACAAAAAGATTCCCTCTTCTATGTACGGTTTTGATTTAGTGCCTCTCATCTGCAGGCCCCATCAATATGGAAGGGGGAGATAAAATTGAGAATGCATAAAGAGAAAAAGCTCCATTGACATGGATGAATATCTCATAACCCTCTGTTCACTTGATAGATGGATAGTGGCGGGTGGTAAGAACCATGGGGAGATAGAAAGGCCTTTGTATGTATAAGGTCTCAGGTTCATTTCCCAGTATCTCCAGCAACAAGGATCTTGAGTTACCAGAGTGAGGAAGACATCCGCTGTTGTAAGCCAGACTGGACAGTAGTGAGATCAGTGGTGTGACGTCTTCCCACACAGAAATAAGCTATTTGGGATGGTTTCCAATCAGTTTCATAGTCAAACACTGGTCATTTGCATTTTGCAAGCCAGCAGTAATAAAGATGGACTCAACAACTGCATTCAGATTAACTGCAAACCATAGTTTGTCCTTACAAGCATGAGCTGCTTTAAGCTCACACGCTTTCTCCTCTGTGCATGAGAGTTTAGAAGCTTTCATTCTGGGTTCTCAATAAAACGTAGTTTACCTTGCATCCAAGTGCTACTTTTAGTTTCTTGGTTATATACACACATACATTATTATTATTATTATTATTATTATTATTATTATTATTATTATTACTATTGTGGATTATGCATAAATGTTTGGCATTGGTGACTACAGTCATACCTCGGGTTGTGCTTGCTGCGGGTTGGGCGTTTTCGGGTTACGGACGTGCTGAACCCAGACGTACCGGAACGGGTTACTTCCAGGTTTCAGCGCTCGCGCATGCGCAGAAGTACTAAATCGTGCTTTGTGCATGCGCAGGAGCGCCAAATTGTGACCCGCGCATGCGCAGACGTGGCACTGTGGGATGCGAACGCTGCAGGTTGCGAACGTGCCTCCCGCACGGATCACGTTCGTAACCCGAGATTCCACAGTATTTACATTGCATTTGGAACGCTGACAATCTCAGATGTATTTTGTGGATTCCTGAAAAGAGATAAAAGTATGCGTGTCCCTACTTTTGTGACATACACAAGAGAATGCTGACAATCACATTTAGATGACTGTCAACATCTACTGTGGAGTCTCTTGATTTCTTTAGACCTTGACAGAGTTCTGAGATTGTCAACATTCCCATGTAAATGTCAACCGTCAACCGTTTTCAAACATTCACCATAACATATGTACATCAGAGTCCACGGAAGTCAGAGGGAGTTTTCCCGCAGTCTTTGTCTACTTCACTTCATTCACATGCTATTCAAAATTCAAACTTCAGATTAGATTAGGTTGCTTGACTCCCAGTAAATATGAACCCAGCATATGTGTGTTCTTATCTGAATATTCATAATAGATTTCATTTGCTAATTTGGAAAGCCCTACTTGTTTCAGCTCAGGGTTACAGATCCCCAGTCAATGTGTGAAAATGGGCCAGGGCATTACCATCAGAACACTAGAGTTGTCGGCTATGGAAATCTAGGCACACAGCGAATACACTGTGAGACAAATAAGAAAGCTCAGGGAACTGGATGCATCCTGCTAGTCTTAATATTCTGGTGTGGTCTCTGGTGGTTATGCCTGCCTTCCCAAACTGTGGTCCCCTCCAAATGTTTTGGACTGCGATTCCCAACAGTCCCAGCCAGCATGGCCAATGGTGACCAACGATTAGAGTTGTTGTTCAAAACATTGGTTGGGGAAAGCTGGTCTATATCTATGACGTACGAAGCTGTGATTTACTCAATATTGAGATGGCAAAGTTCTCAATCCGTAATAGGAACCCACTCCACTGAGACTGCACATACAACACTCTCTTTTCCAGTCCCTCGACTGCGCTGCACTGTGCTTTTTTGGCACCGCATTTTAATCCAATGCGATTTTTAGTTATTGTAGTGATTGATTAGACTTATATACCACCCCTCATCATAAGATCTCAGGGCGGATCACAAGAATGCAAGGTAAAAGCACAAATAAATAGTTAAAACAACAAGAAACAACCACAACCACAGTTAAAAGGTTGTACGTAGAATATTAATCGATCAAAGGCCTGGTTGAAGAGGAATGTTTTCGCCTGGCGCCTAAAGGGGTATATTGAAGGTGCCAAACGAACCTCCCTGGGGAGGGCATTCCACAAACGGGGAGCCACCACAGAAAAGGGGACCTTGACGGCACCTAATGGTTGTGTCAGATCCTGGCCTAGGATGTGGCATTTCAACCTCAGGACAAGCGCATCACCACCACCCCATTTGCAGAAAGATTACTCCAGTGCTGTGGACACAAATGTTTATGGTTGCTGTATTTATTTTGTGGTACTGTTCTATGAATGGTTTGGGTGGGGTGGGGGGAACACGTAATTTGTATTTAACATACTTTTACTCAGAGCAGGCCCATTGAAATGAATGCACATGGCTAACTCAGGTCCATTGATTTCAATGGGTCTACTGAGTAAAAGTTAGTTGAATACTTTTCATAATTGATTCATTGTTGTTGTTGTTTTTAAAGTGTGTAGATTTCACTTGCATGCCATAGAGAAGTAAGTTTTCTTTTCCCCTACTTAAAAAAGAAGCAGCAGAGTGGATTTTAAAAGCAGTGGGCCTGATCCAGATATGCACCCCAAAATTGATTGACGAGCACACACAAAATTTGTGCATCGAAGTTGCAGGACACAGGGACATATATGTCATTTACATTTGTCTGCAGAAGCGGGGCGTGGTTTTGTTTTGTTTTTACATCTGAACACAGATGTATGCTGGGATCAGATGTAGGTAATTATTCCGAGTTGCACAAGCTCAAGATCTTCTGCTGTCAGAAGTGGAATCTGCCTTCCCCATCCACATGGGCTATTCTGGGCTTCCAAGTGCAGGAAGATCCTGCATCATGCTGCGCATGCAAAAAGTGGGACAGTAGATCTCTCTGTATATTTCTCTTTCTTTCTCTGAGTCTGGGTGTTTCCCTTCCTCTTGTGTGAATTGAAATTCTGGGTATTTTTGCATTCACTAGGACTTTGCTAGATCATTTTTTTTTCAAAAAAGAAAAAAAAGCAGGGAAGGGGGGGAAATCAATTAAGTATATTAGTTAATATTGCCTTACAGTATGTTAATTAGTTCAAAAGCAACCTAAACATTTCAAAACAGTTTCTGATTTAAATCATGAAGAGCAGCAATTTCACCAACTGTAGGCTGACACTAGTCATGGTCCTGAATGTGTTGTGCAAATTATGTTAATTGCATGCAACTAATATATGTAAATCTGCATTCCTTCAGAGCATGATGCATACTCGGTGTGGCCCTGGTTGCTGAGCAAGCTGCTCATCCTCTTGATTTTAATCAAGGCCTTCTGCTGGGTGATGGTGCAAATCATGATTACATTAATCTATCCACCGTGGACAATGTGTTTAAAGAGAGTTATGCTCTTAGTTTACTATGGTAAATTTTTTTATTAGAGATACCGTATTGGGTATATGGTATTTAAACGGTCCAGAAAAATATCTGCATTCAGTCGGTTGTAGCAAAACCTCCAACGATTTCTGTGGAACTGACCTCTTTATCTTAGCATAAGCTTTTGTAGGCCAACACCTAATTCATCTGATGCATGAAGCCACCGTTGCAGTACTCCATGAGTAAGAGGCCGTGAGAAATTACACAGTGTATTTTACCATACTGATTTAAACAATGATTTAATTGATCCACGGAAAGCTTATCACCTGACTGACTTCATTTTCATTCTTTGGAGCCAAAATCAGAGGAGCATGTCAGAAATGAGTTCTTTACATAAGCCAAAGCAAATACATCAGGCCCCTCCAAGTTAGAACTTGGACAGTGTCCCATGGTTAATCCTTTGGTTCATACACAATAGAATATCCAACCTTGAAGACAAGTAGTGTAATTTGCTTGTCATTAGCAACCTTATTTGGAGATTAGTCTTCAGCAAAGCCAGAGGATAGACCAAACCATGGAGTCTTCCACTGAATATCGATATATGCGTTGTTTAAATGTTCAGAGACAATAATATATGGGAAACCATTAATGACGGATCTTTCAACATGTCTCTTTTGACCATATTTTTCTAGATGGATGGTTGTGTTAATTTGTTGTCCAGGTGGGCAGGAAGTAGATCAGGATCTAGTGGCACATCTCTGAGTGATCTGCATTAGATCAGCAGGGATTTCTTACTCATGGTACTTGGACCATAGCAACAACAACATGCTGAAATGAAAAGAAAGATTATTGTAGCATCTTAAAGACTAACAATGTTTTTAAATAGCATAAACATTTGTGGAATATGACCTATGTCACCAGATGCATGCAAGTCTTGTCCTGAATTATGCTTCAAAATCTGATAAAGTCGACTGTAGTCCACAAAAGCTGATAAATTTGTTGGTCTTTAAGATGCTATGAGCCTCTCTGTTGCTTTCTCCCTTTCATGTTATGGGTTTATATAGGATTCCAATTATCTGAAAGACTGAATAGCCAGGGTTCCTATTGCCAACAATAGCATAGCATGGTTGTTCTCAGAGATTATATCCAAAAGGATTATATCCATACTAATCATCCAACCATTCTGTCTGTTTTTAAAATGTAGTTATTACTGCCATTCCCACTAACACCTGCATTGTGTTCTTTCTCTATTTTTAGGGCCGATGCATGAACTTCACCCGAGTTCAGTCTCAGTAAAGGAAGGCAAAGAGGATGAACCGCCACCACTTCTGCGATGCAACCAAAGAACGACAACAAAGCACTTAAACAAAATCCTCAGAACGACTTCAGCCTCTCAGCCTGGAAGTTTCGCTGCATTTGATTCCACCGCAAGCCACCTACTGCTGCACTAAGCTCTGATGCCCGCCATTTTCTTCTCAGCTTGTTACCTCATGCAGTATTCATTACCGTATTATGTTATTTAGGAACCTAGGAAGCTGCCGTATGCCAAGCCAAACCATTGGTCCAGTGCATTGTCTACATTGACTGACAGAATTCCAGATGGGAATCTCTCCCGGTCCTACCTGGAGAGATGCTGGGGACCGAACCTGGAACCTTCTGCTGCATGCAAAGCAGATAACTCTGCCATTAAGCTATGGCCCTAAAGGTGATGTTATAAAGTGTGTGCGTCTAGGTTTTCAGTGAAAGATCCACTCCAGGAATCACAACCGAATGACCAATGACATTGGCTTTTGTTGTTATTGTAGATGAACAATATGCACTCGAGCCTTCGTGTGCCTCTAGTGGGAGCTGCCTTGTTTCTTGGACGCGACGACAGCACTTGCTACTCAAATAGGAAACTCTTCGCCACAGGCAGGAGACTCAGATTCCCACCAGGCTTGGAAAAACGCAAGAGTTCATTGCCTCTCAGCGATGTCATGTCACGAAATCCTTCCAAGTCCCACCCCAACCCCCTCCACTGCCACCCATCGGAGTGTGCCTTACGGGAACCTTCTGACTGAAAATCTTGTCACTTTAACACTGAGCAGTGCACATGCATGACAAAATCGTAGACATGGTGCCTCAAGGTATTGGTGGCAAGCGAGACTTTGCCCTTTAGTTTCTGAAGACACCTTTCTTTCATTATGTACCCAGGACAGGAAGAAAAATTAATAGAGCGTTATTCTACAGGAAGACAGCCTGTAACCAGGGATCTTGAGCCGAGATTGAGGGACTGACGCTACCCCAGGCTTTGGCATTGTGGCCGATATTTTTTCCTCTCCAACTCCCCCTTTTTTTGCACTCGGCACTCAGTAGCACATGAAAGCATTAGCCTCTGTAAACATACCTAGCCATTCTAGGCTTATGTATTGTTGTTATTGTTGTTATTGTTATAAGATTGAAAAAAAAGCCATTGCCACAATGCTGGCATCTCAGGGTCCTTTTCTCTCTCCTCTCCAACCCCCAACCCCCACCCCACAAATCTCCAAGGGCTCTTCAGCGTCACAAGCCAGCAACTCTCTGTGCATGAGAATTTCAAAGTTTAATTAATATAATTAAAGGCAACAGCAAGCAGCAGCCTGTGAAGGTTTTGCTCATCTTTTTTATGCCTTTTGACATTGAATGACCTATTACTGTATGCGCATTACTCAGTTTTTTGAGGGGGTACCATGCTTTGGTGGAGATTCAACACTGGGGCCAAGAAAGGAGAGAGGGAGACGGAAGAACGAGGCACCTCCTTTCCTCAGCTTATAAATTAAATGTGCAGGAGTGCCGGCCATTGGTAAAACGTTGACAAACCATGTATTATTATTTTTTTTAATGGAAAAACCAGTGTTGTGTCACGTCGGCAGTGCCAAATTATGTTAGCGTGAGTGGAAGCACTGTGGGGGAGGAAGGAGGCAGCAGCTGAAGAAAAAGGCTCAAATGATCCAGTCACTTTCGATACTGTACTTCAGATGCAAAATGGATATTCGAGTCGAAACCTGACAAAGTGCGCGTACTTTGATGGGAACCGGTATAGACAATGACCAGTGGCTGGGTCAGTGGGATGTCTCTCTGCGAGCAGGGAGGCTTATCAAATGACACTAAAAATAAGTTCAACAACCATCACGTCTGAGGGGAAAAGGCGAACATTTCACGTTTGGTGGGCATGCCTGCGCGGAAGACGGGAAAGAGCGAAAGGGGTGCGTGCTGGTCTAATTATCCCCTTTGTTGCTTTTCATTGAAATCCCAAGGGGCGTGGAATAATTCCCCTTGGTTGATGGCCAAATTTGCGGCTCTTCCCATAGCAAGACTCCCGCCACACAATATAGCCTCTTGCTTAGCAGCTATTTTTGGCTGGAGATTGTTGACATCGCCAGTAGCATTGCCAACACCCCATGTGAGCTCGCACGGATGAAATCCTTTACCTGAGGTGCTACTACAAGTCATTTCACTCTTTTTCTTTAAGCCCTTCTCTCCAGAGCCAGTGCCTTCTTTTTGCTGGGGGGTTACCGCCTTCCTTGGCTTCTGGCTTCAACCAGGAGACCCACCTTCCGATGTCATCGCATGAGTTTCAAGAAGGCATGTCACAGGGCTAACTCAGGGGATTTACGCTGGCTGTACAATTATTTAAATTTGTCAGATGCTACAGCATGTGCGATGCGCGGTGTTAGCAATGTAAATAAGACAGAAAAATGTGCCGCCGCCATCACTTTCGGCAGACTCTAGTGGGAATGGAATTGGAGCTAAGATCAGATCTGCAGACCTTTTTGACGGGGTCGGAGTACGACGACGCTGTCCGTTTTATATCCAAAATATGTAACACTTGCAGTTCCTTCACAAGCAGATATTTATAGTTTACTGCAAAACCTTGGTTATGTCTGTGTAAATTCTGACTTCCTTTGCTTACAGTGAAAACCAAACTGTACATTTTCTGATTTGCTGCTCTGCACGTACCTGGGGAAATGGTGCTATAGATTTGGGTCAAGATATTGGACCATTGAGTGTGAAATTTGCAATCAATTCAGACATTGAACATGAAATTTTGCCTTTGAAGTGAAATGTTTAGAAAGCAAATAACCTTGACACACCCATGGCTACCTGTAAAATAGCATATTTAAAGCAATTTCTTTATTTTCTTTCTAAAATGAATGCTCTATGGTGCAGAAAACTAAAACCAAAACGAATATTTAAAAGGAAGACATGGGTAATATATTTGTGGCACTCCAAAGGGCCATATTTAATGTTGATCATATGGTTCCATCTTTATGAGTTTCTATTTCCAAGAAATAAAACACTGAAATGTGGTTATTTATCATAATAGTCCTTCATGCAGAACAACAAAGGTTTCTCAGGGTTTAACATTACATGACTGTCGTTATTTTATGAAACCTTTTTTGTTACTCATGTACAAATACTTACAATATTTAAATATATGTAGTAGCTGAAATGCATATATTTAAATATTGATGGAAATAGGGACATAATTTAATGCCTACTTTTTTAAAGCCCCTGGTTTAATAATAATCACGGGTGTGTTTGCCAACTTCATGTGCAGTGAGCTTCAATGCAAATGTACCAAAGCATTATTAATTTAACAGAGTTTATTAAATGTATTAAAGCTATATGTTTATAAAATTATAAGAGTCATCTCTATTAATCTCTGAATAAGGTTTCATGGCATTCACGGTGGAGTCATAACACTTTGGTAAGATACTGGAGTCAGAATGGACTTCATTGCAGCAGATGTCGATATCAACAGCACAATTTGGGGAAATAAAGACATACTTTTCTTCCAGTATATTTCTAAAGTACAGAAAAGGACTTGAGGGGTTACAGGACTCCCAGGAACATCCCAGGGCCTGTGTGCATTTGTGTGTGCATGCACAAGGGCTTGTGAAAAATAGGTGAATGCAATGGATTACAGTAATACACTCTATGGTGAAGTTTTAAAACAAGCATAGAAATCCCACTTTACATATGTCATAATCAAGTTTTCTTTTTCTTACCAAAATACCATTAAAATGAAAATATATTGGCTTGTGCATCAATTAGGGATGGCTGAATTTATTTGGCCATCCCTAATTGATACACATGCCAATGTATTTTACTTTCTCATTTTTCACTCAGGTTCCATAGCCCATATTCCCACATCAGTGTGTGTGTGTGTGTGTGTGTGTGTGTGTGTGTGTGTGTGTGTGTTTAAAAAGTCCTCATGAAAATTCACCAGCATTTTGGTGTGAATTGCTCACAATATACACGTATTGCATGCATTTTTGCACATTATAAACAATTTCACATTATTTGCAATTTTCCCATATATAATGCATTATTGTGTGTTATTTTCACATTCTATCGCCTTTTGAATGTGGAATGTGTTTGTGGAACACATTCAAGGCAAATTTTGGTGTGTTTTTGTTCTTCTATGGTGTATTTTGTGTTCTCATTTTGTATTTTTATGCTGTGAACCACCCTGTGACCTTCAGATGAAGGGCAGTATACAAATTTAATTTATAATTATAATACATGCATTCATATGCACACTAGTATATTAGTATTATTCCCAGTGATGTATTAGTCCCTTTCTAATCTACCATCTCAAAGTGATTGACACATAAATAAAAACAGCTGAAAACATAAAAACAGCAAACATATTTATAAAAGACTAAAACCCCATCAAGGGGGCACTTGTGGTAAAAACAACAACATTTAACCGCCTGGGGAAAACCTGTCAGAATAAAATTGTTTTCTACTATTTCCAGAAAGTGTAAAGTGGACAACTGTTGGATCTTGACAGGAATGTTATTCCACAGAATAGGGGCTATCACACTAAAAGCCCTGTTCCGAGTTACTTAGCGTTTTTATACATCATAATTATGTTATCAAAGTGCAAATTTCAAAAGATGATTGTGTTTTAGTTTGCATCTTGTTTCAAAAGTTTCAAAAATGTGAACTGAATGAAATTTCCCCCATCCCTAGGAACAATATACCAAGTTTTCTGTTGGAATTTGATGCATAGCTCAGATACCTAGATAGGGAAATGGGATATATTAAAAGCTGCCTTGCTTCCCCACAAATATTTTACTTCTCCTTTTTCTCCCAAATCGTAGCAACACATATACAAAAATATCGCAAGTTCTTCAAAGTATTGCAATTGTCTCTTGCGCTTAGATTCACCAGGTTATTTCTGGTTAATAATTTTGAGAAGAGCAAATTTTAATACCATTTCATCAGCCAGACACTGCCTTGTACGTATAACTGTATTTCTGCCTTAATCTTCATTGTATGAGGAAGCAATTATTTTATTGTTGGTCACATACAAATAATGCATGGATATGAATCTCTTACAATTGCCTTGTGAGGAAAGCAGATCCTCTCAAAAGGAACACTATCGTGTTGGCCTGGTATTCTGTCAATAGTTGAAATGTTTCACAAACGAGAGAGAAGCTGATGTTGACCAAAGATTAAAATTCATTTATTTCAAGGAGCTTTATGGAAATCAGCTAGTGTGCATTAGTGAGTTATTGTAAGAGGCTTAGAATGCATACCGTGGGCATGATCATTCAACAAACCACTGCGATCAAGAGGTATATAAATACCTCAAATAAATAAACACTGAAATTTCCCTTGATTTGAACACATCAGGTTAAAGCACATGATTTCATTCGCCCAGTGATAGCTGTGGAGCTTAAAGCTGCCTAATTGTGCCCATAACTGATAAATCATTACCCAGTCCTATAGATTGTGCCCATTTGAACACAGTTCCTTTGCTGGAAAAAAATGTGTGACATTCTTGTAACACCCTAAATGAATACCTCTGGCCCTGCTCCCAGCATGAAATTTAGGAGAAATCTTACTGTAGTTCTTTGCCATTGCATAGCTGTGCTGGCACTGGAAGTTTTGGAATTAGGGTTAGGGCAGGGGTAGGCAAAGTGGCGCTGTGGGTTAAACCACAGAGCCTAGGGCTTGCTGATCAGAAGGTCGGCGGTTCGAATCCCTGTGACGGGGTGAGCTCCCGTTGCTCGGTCCCTGCTTCTGCCCACCTAGCAGTTCGAAAGCACGTCAAAGTGCAAGTAGATAAATAGGAACCACTCTGGCGGGAAGGTAAACGGCGTTTCCGTGCACTGTTCTGGTTCGCCAGAAGCAACTTTGTCATGCTGGCCACATGATCTGGAAGCTGTACTCTCGGCCAATAAAGCGAGATGAGCGCCGCAACCCCAGAGTCGGACACGACTGGACTTAATGGTCAGGGGTCCCTTTACCTTTACCTAGGCAACCTAAGGCCCGTGGGTGGGATGCGGCCCAATCGCCTTCCCAATACGGCCCGCAGATGATCCGGGAATCAGTGTGTAGAATGTGTCCTTTTATTTAAAATGCATCTCTGGGTTATTTGTGGGGCCTGCCTGGTGTTTTTACATGAGTAGAATGTGTCCTTTTATTTAACATGCATCTCTGGGTTATTTGTGGGGCCTGCCTGGTGTTTTTACATGAGTAGAATGTGTCCTTTTATTTAAAATGCATCTCTGGGTTATTTGTGGGGCCTGCCTGGTGTTTTTACATGAGTAGAATGTGTGCTTTTATTGAAAATGCATCTCTGGGTTATTTGTGGGGCCTGCCTGGTGTTTTTACATGAGTAGAATGTGTGCTTTTATTGAAAATGCATCTCTGGGTTATTTGTGGGACATAGAAATTCGTTCATATTTTTTTTTTCAAAATATAGTCCGGCCCACCACATGGTCTGAGGGACAGTGGACCGGCCCCCTGCTGAGAAAGGCTGCTGACCCCTGGGTTAGGGTGAAAGTGTCTAATTGTGGCACCATCACCTTGTTTCCAAGAAATCTCTGCCTGCACCAAATAAGGGTTTTCCTTTATACCTCAGAGTTCTCTTGTACTACCCTGTTGCTGTTGGCTTGCTGAGACTGACCACCAGAAAGAGGCCATGGGAATCTGGGCACCCAAATTTAAGAAGGATATTGACAAGCTGGAACGTGTGCAGAAGAGGGCAACCAAGATGATCAAGGGTCTGGAAACCAAGCCTTATGAGGAGACTGAGATGAGATACGATGAGATGAGATAGAAATGTAAAGTACTACACTTGGGCAAAAAAAATGAAAGGCACAAATACAGGATGGGTGACACCTGGCTTGAGAGCAGTACATGTGAAAAGGATCTAGGAGTCTTGGTAGACCACAAACTTGACATGAGTCAACAGTGTGATGCAGCAGCTAAAAAAGCCAATGCAATTCTGGGCTGCATCAATAGGAGTATAGCATCTAGATCAAGGGAAGTAATAGTACCACTGTATTCCGTTCTGGTCAGACCCCACCTGGAATACTGTGTCCAATTCTGGGCACCACAGTTCAAGAAGGATACTGGCAAGCTGGAACGTGTCCAGAAGAGGGCAACCAAAATGGTCAAAGGCTTGGAAACGATGCCTTATGAGGAACGGCTTAGGGAGCTGGGTATGTTTAGCCTGGAGAAGAGAAGGTTAAGGGGTGATATGATAGCCATGTTCAAATATATAAAAGGATGTCATATAGAGGAGGGAGAAAGGTTGTTTTCTGCTGCTCCAGAGAAGCGGACACGGAGCAATGGATTCAAACTACAAGAAAGAAGATTCCACCTAAACATTAGGAAGAACTTCCTGACAGTAAGAGCTGTTCGACAGTGGAATTTGCTGCCAAGGAGTGTGGTGGAGTCTCCTTCTTTGGAGGTCTTTAAGCAGAGGCTTGACAGCCATCTGTCAGGAATGCTTTGATGGTGTTCCTGCTTGGCAGGGGGTTGGACTGGATGGCCCTTGTGGTCTCTTCCAACTCTATGATTCTATGATTCTACGATAGCCATCTTCAAATATCTCAAGGGATGTCACGAGGAAGAGGGAAGAACCTTGTTTTCGCCTGCTCTGGAGGGCAGGATTCGAACCAATGGCTTCAAGTTACAAGAAAGGAGATTCCGACAAAACATCAGGAAGAACTTTCCAAAAGAGCTGCTCAATTGTGGAACAGTCTGCCTTGGGAGGTGCTGGCCTCTCTTTCCTTGGAGGTTTTGAATCAGAGGTTGAGTGGCCATCCGTCATGGATACTTTAGCTGAGATTTGTGCATTGCAGGGGGTTAGATTAGATGACGCATGGGCTCCCTTCCAACTCTACAATTCTGTGATTCTATGAATCTCTCGTGTTTGTGCAGGCAACCCTGGGCTTGATTTTATGGCCTGCATTTGAGAGCACAGATTTGGGGTGTAAATACTCCGCTTATTCTTCAAAGCAAAAAATAAAATAAAAAATGACACAACAACAACAAGTCACATGTGAGGAAGGGGTGGAGGTTCCAGAACACTACTATGTTTTTTTTAAAAGAAAGAAAGAACGATAAAATAAACTCATCAGTGGGGAAAAGGCAACCCTAGGATGATTTATCAGCAAAGAATAACCAATGGTGACAACAGTGTTGGCAGAAAAGGGTCCATTTCAAGAATCTTTGCCGCATCAAGTTTGTATTTACTCATTCTGGTAATATGATGATTTAATTAGTTGGTGCCTATCTGAGGTTAAATGAATCGTTATTTTGTAAGCATTCTGTTTCACCTGGTATTTAATTTAACCAGAAAGTGGTGCGGGTTTTCACTGAACATTCATCTCCCAGATTTAAACAAAGGAGACAGTTCAGGCTAGTTATTAAAGGAGAAAGAATGAGAAAATGCCATAAACAGCTTTGTTCTGGGGAGAGGCTGGGTGGGGGAAAAGAAAAAGCCCAAGGCTGGAAATGGCTAGCATATAACTATAATATATTTTCTGCTGCTTGATTTCCACCATATATATATATATATGTGTGTGTGTGTGTGTGTGTGTGTGTGTGTGTGTGTGTACACACACACACACACACACACACACACACACACACACACACACACACACATATATATATATATATATATATATATATATATATATATATATATATATATTTCATGCCATCCATTCTTAAATGCTTATATAATTGTTTACATAACACTGGCTCATTAAATAAAAAGAGAAATTCTGGAGAAATTTGCCCTACTCTTCAGTTGGACAACTCAGCACATGCACATACACACTGATTTGGCCATACAAAATAGTCTGAGTTTATGGGACTGCTGCATTGATGAAGGTCTGTTCATGCTGATTAACATACAGCATCATTAAGACGGTGGTTTTTATCATATGTGGTGGACTTGTGATAAAGTAAAATCATTTTGGGAGTTGATCTACAATGAATTAAAGAAGATGTTTAGATATACTTTCCCAAAAAAAAAACACCCGGAAGCATTTCTTCTTGGTTTGATGGGAAATGAGATTGCGAAGGTAGATCAATGACTGTTTACAGTGATGGCTAACCTTGACACTCCAGATGTTTTGGGACTACAACTCCCATCATCCCTGACCACTGATCCTGTTAGCTAGGGATGATGGGAGTTGTAGTTCCAAAACATCTGGGGTGTCGAGGTTAGCCATCACTGGTTTAGACACTAGCAGGACTGAAATAAATCCTACAATGTGAACTACAGATTAAAGACTTAATAGTATGCGATTGGATTTGAACATGACTACCTGTTGAAGGGAGGGAGGGAAGTCACAAGCTCGGCAGATCGGAAAGCTTTATTGTTTGGTATTGTAATGTTGAAAATGTTGTTTAAGGAGGAAAATAATAAAAATTTATTTTTTAAAAAAACAAAACAAAACATTCAGCATCATTCCGTACTAGATTCCGGGACATTCCAGTGAAGCTGTTTGTTGGAAGGTTTTGCTGAAATAGGCAAAAGGAAATGCTTCTTCATGAAGCACACAGTTGAAATGTAATGTAACCACACAAGGTGTAAACTTCTGAGGATGGTAGAACTACCAAGAGACCGCTCCCCACCCTGCTGATCTCCACACCTAAGAGGGTCTTTCAGCTATTCGGGGCCTAAGTCATTTCGGTCTTTAAACACTAACGTAAACTCTCCGGTGATAATGTGGGAACAAAGAGCACGCCCCAGCTATGAACATGCTCCTTCCAGCAGGGTGGGAGTACAACCCCATCCAGAAGAGACCAGCTCCTCGTTTCATGCGCCCAGGAACCTGGAACACATAATGCCTCCATCTTTGAAGCGTTCAGCTTCAGTTTATTGGCTCACACCCAGCTTATCACCGCTTCCAAGTGCAGGTCTAACTCCTGAACCACCTCTTCTGATTCCGATGGAACAGGGAGATGTAGCTGGGCATCATCCATGGAATCTGCAGGTGTTCAGTTAATATAAAATGGGAGTTGGGTGGGTGGTGGGTGTTTGCGGAGGGAAGAAAGCATGTATGACTTCTGTTGTAGTCAAAGTAGGAGCATACCCTGTAGGGCAGGGGTCGGCAAGGTTTACCTCAACTGGGCCGGTTCACTCTAGTGGAGATTCCTCTGTGGGCTGCGATTTCTGGCGTCTGCGTTTGTGCAGATGCGATTTCCGGCACCACAGAAGCGAGTCCCCGTGCCGCGCTGCGCCGGCTTAGCGCAGCGAGCAGGGACTCGCCAAGTGGGAGGCTCGGTTCGGGGCCAGCTCGTGGTCCGGTTAAACGCCCCCCGTGTGCCGCTTGTGGCCCATGGGCCTTAGGTTGTCTACCCCTGCTGTAGGGAGATGTGTGGGCTGTAATGAACTGACACATTAACAATAAGCTGCTTTAAGAACATCCTAGGGCAGACGGGCGGGGGAGGGGGTTAGAAAAGATTAAATAAAAGAAGAAGAAGAAGAATATCTTTATTGTCATTGTCCCCTTCGGGGACTAGACTTTACACTAGACTTGTGCACATGCACAAGTCACCAAGATTTCACTAGTGTTTCCTCTTCCCTTCACGTGTTTCATATCCAAATCAAGCTGTTAGAGCTACATCTCTTGGCCAGCCAGTGAAGAGGATTTGCAGGCTAGCATTGCACCTCCAATAGCTCAGAGACTAGATTCCCGTGCAAATCTTACCTTTTTAAAAAAGATATTTTTATTGAATTTTACAATTTAATCAGCTTAATCCATCAACATAAATCACATAAGAAAGTAAGCATAGTGCTAGTGAGTCTACTTCTTTACAATATTTCTGCACCTGTATATATAAAATAAATACATTCCAAACTTTTTTTAAAAGTCTTTGTTGTCCTTCTCTTTTAATCTCGCTGTAAGTTTCGCCATCTCTGCATATTCCATCAATTTGAGTTGCCAGTCTTCTTTCGTTGGCATCTTGTCCTCCTTCCATCTTTGGGCTAAAAGGATCCTAGCAGCCGCTGTAAAAGTTAAAGGGACCCCTGACCGTTAGGTCCAGTCGCAGACGACTCTGGGGTTGGGGCGCTCATCTCGCTTTATTGGCCGAGAGAGCTGGTGTACAGCTTCTGGGTCATGTGGCCAGCATGGCGAACCAGAGCAGCGCACAGAAACGCCGTTTACCTTCCCGCCGGAGCGGTACCTATTTATCTACTTGCACTTTGACGTGCTTTCGAACTGCTAGGTGGGCAGGAGAGCAGCCGCTGTAGCATACATAAATAAATTCTTGAGTGCAAATCTTATCAATCCCACCATAAGTGCAGATGAGCTGGGGATCAGCAAGGGTTAACCTTTTATGGAGACTGGATGTGCTGTCTAAAGGAAGCTTATTTATACAGGTGCATCTCAAACTCACACAAGTACTGTTCATGCTTACCAGATGTGGTATGTTCCCACTGAGATCTATGGTATGCATTTCCATTTTGGGCATTATACAGAAAGCAGAAAAACTGGAAGAGCTTCCCATATCACAGAATGCTCCTGTAGCTTCCAAAGCTGCCAGACGAAGCTACTCCTCATGGGCAGCTCCAGATAGTGTGTTTGTTTCTTTAAGAGGTTTTCCTCAAGTGTTGGGCCAGCAACCTCCCTTCCCCTTCCTGTAAATGGAGATTTGATTGTCATGGCAGAACCAAGCTCCACTCTCCCTGCTCTGCTCGTTTCAGAGGAACGAGAAGGCTCAAGCTTGGAATAACAGAAATTTGAGAATGATATGATCAAGGTGACACCGAATGTCAAAATGGAGCACGAAGTAAAACGGTATCAACCAAAGGGAATTAAATCAGGTAGAAAGGTATGTATCAAAAATTAAGAGCTTACATCAAGCCTGTTAATGCTACATTTGCTAATGAACATCTCCTTAATATCTATTGTGCAGTTATAGAATTTGTCATCATTTCCAACAAGATACTTATTAGACCTGGCATGTCCCATTTTATTTTGCAAATCTGTTTTGAATTGGCTCAATTAAAATTGTTATATATTTTTGATCCTCCGGAGGTGCCATCTGTTTAGTGGTACTAGGGGGTCCTGAAAAAACTGTTGTCAATTTTGTTCTGCAATAATTACTCAATTGTAATGAAGGGTTTTGGGTGCAATCCAAAGAAAATTAGGTGGACCTAATCAATGAGACTTATTCTATTTATTTATTTGAAATATTCATTAAACGTCCTTCATCAAAGATTCCAGATGCTTCACTGTGTCCTTAAGTCCTTAAGTTGTGTGGATTTCGGCAGAGGTACCCAAGGTCACCCAATCAAGCTGAATGGTGGGGCATTCAAGCAGACAGAAGAAAGTACTTTTTCACACACCACATAGTTAAAATATGGGATGGGGTTAGTAAGGTTAGGTCAGGCTTAGACAATCTGTACATTGCTTTCCATTAAAAGAAAGTCAGAAAATGATTCACAACTTTGAAAATGCAATTTTAAAAACTCAGAATACCATTGTAAACAGAGATTAATAGGACAATATCACAACCCAAATGGCTGGCAAAGCATGAACATTTTGGCCTGGCACTGAAATGATGACACGGTTGGCATCAGGCAATGCTTCCACAAGAGGCGGTAAGGCCTTGAAGGTGGAATGCCTATTTCAAAGGGACTGAGAAATGTCATACAGAATAAGAATATCCATGGCTACTTAGGCATGATGGTTATCTTCTTCTTCTTCTTTTTTGGCAATTCCTTTTAGCCGAGTAAGATTGTCTTCCATGAACATGGTTTTAACAGTGAGTCCGTCAGTGACTGTGGAGGCCAATTCTGGATCCACACGTCCTTCCACAGTGGGGACATAGGTTTCCGGGCAGGAGTTGATCGTGATGCGGGCTTGCAAAGCGTGCCTTCCTCTTAGCGTGTTTCTCCCTTTTGTCCTGAGTTCAAGTGTCTTCAAAGCCCATTACACCTTTGGTGAAGGCTGTTCTCCAACTGGAGCACTCGCAGGCCAGTGTTTCCCAGTTGTCAGTGTTTATACTACATTTTTTAAAAGATTTGCCTTGAGAGAGTCGTTAAACCTCTTTTGTTGACCACCAACATTACGCTTTCCATTTTTAAGTTTGGAATAGAGTAGTTGTACATTACCTCCAACACCAGTGGCAAGATGCCTCTGAAAGCCAGTTGCTGGGGTCATAAGCAATTATTGTGCTCATGCCCTGCTTGTGGGCTTCCATAAGTATCTCGTTGGCCACTGTGGGAACAGAATTCTGGACTTGATAGGTCTTTAGACTATCAGGGTTCTTGTGTTTTCATGCAATACAATGTCTTGAAGAACTTTAGTTTCCAATTTGCACTGAGTACCATTTTCAAGTTTCAAGAGACCTTGTTTTTGCCTGAAATGCAAATTATGCTACTGGTTTGTCATTGTTTTTAAATCCTCCATGCACACACACACAGCCATTTGTAAGAGCTTTTCAGGAACCACGAAGGACCATTTTTAAAGCTCCAGGGAGTTATTCTATGAGCTCATCGAGCCAACTTCAGGAAAGCTCTTAACGAAACGAGGTGGACTAGGATTCGACCCATATAGAGTAGTGCTGTGTGTGTGTGTGTGTGTGTGTGTGTGTGTGTGTGTGTGTGTGTGATACCCTCCAACATCCCACTGATCAGAATTGGGACACTTGTTTGTTAGTCTCTGGTGGGAGCCAACTGACTTGGCGGAGACCAAAAAACTAGTGTCCTTTGGTCCAGCACTCTATGTAACTTTCCTGTTCTGAAGACCTGACAGAGATGTAGCCCCAATGTGGCCTGTGGGGCCTGGCTGCTGCAGGTCATTCCAGGTCCTACTCTACAAATTTTCAGCTCTCACTTCTAAAAGCCGACAGGAGGTTCCCTACTTCAGGCTGCTCTCCTCCTCAAATTCGTGGAGAGGAACGAGAGGGATGAATGGAGAGCAGAGCAACCCTGCAGCCCCACTCCCCATGTTTACACCTGATGTGAATGTCTGAAAAGGGCTTCAGCCACATCAACACTGCAAGCCTTATTTATTCCACAATCACAAAAAGTCGCACTTTATATAAATAAGTACAGTAATAAAAATTTCATAAGTCAAACCTTGGTTGTCGAATGTAATCCGTTCCGGAAGCCCTTTAGCTTCTGAAATGTTCAACAACCAAGGCACAGCTTCTGATTGGCTGCAGGAGCTTCCTGCACTGATGCAGAAGCTGCGTTGGACTTCTGGAAAACGTTCAAAACCAGAACACTTACTTCTGGGTTTTCGGCGTCTGGGAGCCGAAACGTTCCAAAATAGAGGCGTTTGGGAACCGAGGTTTGACTGTATAGTGTATCAGCTCAAATCAACTCTTTATCTTTACCTCTATTTAGACCATCAAATCTAAATCAGTCAAGTCGTGTATCCATACAAATCCTCTTACAAAATCAAAGCAAATAACAATAATCTATGTAAGTAGCATTTTTGTATACCATAACACTTGGTAGTCTGTAATTGTTTGAAGTCCACACCAAGTTGTTCAAGAAAACAGGTCTGCACTATGTAGTTCTCAATTCAAGGAAGATAAACTAGATGAGTTTAAGACTGTCATCCTATTAACAAGGAAGAAAGTCTCACTGTGCTCAGTAGAACTTACTTCCAAGTAAACATGTATTGTACTTCATGTCTATTAAATTATGTAGGTTTAATGCAGGAATGAGACAGACAGACAGACAGACAGACAGACAAATAGTTTTTCTATCTATCTATCTCTTAATGAGAAAGTACTTAATTTGCACTTTTCAGACCAGTTCACAAACAAAAATGCAATTATCATTCTCGCTTCTCCGAATTTTGTGATGCCGTTCTCTAACCAACGTGTACAAAAGTGAGTCCATTAGTGTGCATAA
Organism: Darevskia mixta; assembly: GCA_034641385.1. NCBI lineage: Eukaryota > Metazoa > Chordata > Lepidosauria > Squamata > Lacertidae > Darevskia > Darevskia mixta. The sequence continues at coordinate 124,509 of JAWWNH010000060.1, forward strand.
AAATGCATGTAACAATGAAAGCAATTTTTAAAAAAAGACAGGAAAGTTGGGAACTAGGAAATTAGGAAACTGAGCTGCAAAAATGTGTGTGTTAATCAAACCGCATACTGTAATGCATATGTTTGGAGAAATTTGCACGGTAAGTAAGTAATTTTATTGCGGTCAATCAGAAATTTGCACTGAAATGGTGATGAATTTTCATGAGGAACTTCCGTTAAAAATGCAAACTGATGTGGAAATGTGGAGAGCTGAATTTAGGATCGGAAAAATGAGAAACTAGAAAAAAATAGAATTACAAAATGACAGGTTCATCCACCCTTAGTTTGAGCATGTCATACTTCTGGATTTAACACGATGTTAAATTCTGCTTTTTCTGCAGACAATTCAGACTTGCCAAGCATTCCGGCTGTTTAGGCATATACAGCACACAGCTACATGGCCTCCACTCGGGCATGAGTCCAGGAATAAGTGTGAGAATCCAATGACAGGTACAGCAGCAGCGAGAACGGTCTCAGCGCAAGTTATTTTCGTATGGGGACAAAATTATTCTGTTTGCGATGGCATCACAGCTTCCTCTCACTTTCCTTATTTAGGAGGCAGGGACCAAAGAAGCACACCATGAGCTGGCTCACATTCCAGCTTGCAGAAAATTAATTTTCCTTCCAGTGAAATGAAACAACGGGATGAGAAGGTCATGAACGTTTGCTGTTTAAGCTCAGGGTAGCAGCTGCAGCAGCTACTCTTTGGTGCTAAAGGCAGATGACTGGAGAAGCCGGGAATTAAGGGGAAAGATCCTTAGGCACGCTTCTTTCCGACAGATTGTGGGTGGACGTTTAAACAATAAATAAATTTGCTGCTGACTCAGAATTTGGCAATTCTTGCAAAATGCAATCATTTAGCCAGGAGTCACAGATGTAAAATATGGTTCCTTCCTTCCTTCCTTCCTTCCTTCCTTCCTTCCTTCCTTCCTTCCTTCCTTCCTTCCTTCCTTCCTTCCTTCCTTCCTTCCTTCCCTCCCTCCCTCCCTCCCTCCCTCCCTCCCTCCCTCCCTCCCTCCCTCCCTCCTTCCTTCCTTCCTACCTACCTACCTACCTACCTACCTACCTTCCGTTCTCTCTTCCTCCCTCCCTCCCTCCCTCCCTTCCTTTCTCTCTTCCTCCCTCCCTCCCTCCCTCCCTCCCTCCCTCCCTCCCTCCCTCCCTCCCTTTCTCTCTTCCTCCCTCCCTCCCTCCCTTCCTTCCTTCCTTCCTTCCTTCCTTCCTTCCGTGGTGGCTGCTGCCTACTGAAACTGGGTGCTGGATAAAACAACAGGTTAAGACGGAGCCAATGACAGGTGGAAACATCTTCCCCCACATTCAGTTCTGCAAAGTCAACACTGAGACTAACGTGGAGGAAGCTGACAGACGGCGCCTCCCACTGGACTGGTTGGAAGTAAGAAGGGTGGTGGGTGGTGGGTGGGTGTGGTCGGACTGAGGGTGCTTGGGCGGGGTGTCGTGCAACTTAATGGAGCAGCCTTTCTTATGGTTCAGAGATCCATAGCTATATTTATACTACTATGCACACAGAGAGAGCAAAGGAGGAGGGGAGATATATTTCTGAATACCTGCCCCCACCAAGTCCGTTTAAAACCAGTCACATCTCAGGCCTCGTTTATCAATAATGTGGTAAAGCTCTGCCTAGACTGTACCACTTCAGGCTGCAGGTGAAATGCTTCTCTCATACAAAAAAAAGGGGGGGTGAGCATTTCACATAGAAAACTAGCAGGTTGGAGAGAATTCTGGATTAAAACTTTATCTCTGATATACTCCTACGTGCAAGGATTCCCATGCATACTCTGAAATGGTACGGTCAGGACACTGGTTAACCACCTCAATGAGAATTAATACTTTGATGCAAGCAGAGCATGGAGTTGCCCAATCAAAATTCAGTTCGAATAAGTTATTGAAGCATGCACACATTTCCTCTGGTTTATGGTAGCCCCATTATGCTGGTGCACATCAACCAGAGGTGAGCTATCGAAAAGTTTGAGCAGGTAACCAAAAGGCCAGATCTTCTACAGTGTGGCATAGAAATTCAAAGAGGAAAGATAAATTATTGATAATTGTGCCTTTGTTGGTTTTAGAATTTCAAACTTTTCAAGAGGAACCACCCTTGTCAAGGAGAAAGGGTCTGTAAGAACAGCCTGTTGTCTGGGGTCCCATCTAGTCCAGCATGCTGTTCTCACAGAGGCCAACCAGATGTCTTTGGGGGAACCAGCAAGCAGAACCTGGTCACATCAGCACTTTACCCTCCTGTGTCTTCCAGAAACTGGTTTTCAGATGCACACCGCTTCCAACAGTAGATAAGGAACTTACAGGTTGAGTAGCCATTGATAGCCTTTATCCTCTATGAATTTGTCCAGTCCTCTTCTAAAGCCATCCAGTTTGATGGCTATCACTGCCTCTTTTGGGAACTAATTTCACAGCTCCCAAGAAGAAGTACTATATTTTGTCTATCCTGAATCTCTCAACATTCTGCTTCATTAGACGTTCTAGTGCAGAGTTTCCCAAACTTGGGTCTCTAGCTGTTGATGGACTACAACCAGGGCCGTCTTAAGCATATCCGGCACCATGGTGCAAAGCTCCCTCCGACGCCCCCTGTTTCCCAGTTTTTTAGGGAGGACGGTGCTGCCGGCAGGGCTGGAGGAGGCGGGCAGCAGCTGGAGGGCGGCTCCTCTGGCGGGGAAGAGGCAAGGCTGGCCACGGCGCCTCCTGGCTCAGCTGGCCGCTTCGTGCCGCGGTGGCCATGGCAGACGGAGGCTCTGGGTGTGGCGCTGCTTCGCATAGTGGAGGTGGGCGAGGGCGGTGAGCTGATGCCGGGAGGCACCGTGTCCAGCCTCTGCCTCTTCCCTGGTGCCCTCCAGAACTTGGCGTCCTGGCGCCCCACGGCACTAGCCTCTATGGGTAGGACACCCCTGACTACAACTCCCATCATCCCTAGCTAGCAGGACCGGTTGTCAGGGATGATGGGAACTGTAGTCCAACGGCAGCTAAAGACCCAAGTTTGGGAAACCCTCTTCTAGTGCTAGAGAGGAAGAAAAATGTTTCTCTGTCCACTTCCACCATACCATGTACAATTCCATCACTGTCTTTAAGATAATTTGAGAGCACACTTTTGACCATAGCAGATGGGCTGTGGTGGTGTATGGAGGTGAAGCTGCAGTCGTGGAAATCGGAGGCATTTCACACAGAATTTCTGGACCCCCTGATTTATTAGTTGGAGAGCATCGTCTTACTGATCAAATTAAGTACATCAGCCAACACAACTGCCTAAGGAGAATGAACTGAATTGCAATGCTAAGGGGCTTTTCGGTTTCCTTGTTAGAATGGAGAGGCTGGGCTCTGCTAATGTAATGGTTGATCTGATTTTATTTGATTAGGCAAATTATGAAACAACTGTGTGAAATTCATTATTGTACTAATGTGATCTTGGAAATTGGAGTCTTATTACAGCTTTGGCCTTGATGCGTTTTATCGTTACCCTGAGCTTTGGAGCAATTTTTTAGAAAACAAATATGGGGGAACTCTAGTAAATACATAGTGTTACATAGTCCCAGTTCCCCAAGCGCTGAGAAGATCCAAGGCCAGAGCTACAGGGTCCCGTTTCCTTTTCAATTAGAGTTCACCGGAGACAAATGCTGCTTTTGTGTACATACAGAGAATGGCAGCCGGGGAAGCACTAGCTATTCAGATTAACTGGATGCCCATGCGACATTCAGGGAAATGATCTATATATTCTGAGTTACATCTGAATTGGATTTGGGAGCCATTCCATTCACCCTACTGCTAAGGCTTTGGTCTGGTTTTCAGTGGGGTGGCAAACTTGCATTTGGGCTGCACCACTTCAGACTGCTGGGACGCGGGTGGCGCTGTGGGTTGAACCACAGAGCCTAGAGCTTGCTGATCAGAAGGTCGGCAGTTCAAATCCCTGTGACGGGGTGAGCTCCCGTTGCTCATTCCCTGCTCCTGCCAACCTAGCAGTTCAAAAGCACATCAAAGTACAAGTAGATAAATAGGTACCGCTCCGGCGGGAAGGTCAACGGCGTTTCCATGCGCTGCTCTGGTTCGCCAGAAGCGGCTTAGTCATGCTGGCCACATGACCTGGAAGCTATACGGTTCATTCAGGCAGGCCTCCAGCTATCCGCATCCCCAGCTAGCTTGGGCTTTTTACAGGGTAAATCACGGCCAGGGGACTCCCGTTGCTTCCCTGAGATTCACCCGCAGCCCCCTAACAAAGTAAGAAAACTCCACCCAAAAGTAAGAAGCAGGTGAAGTGTGAAAAATGGACCTCCTCGAACATTGGCCTTTTTATCTTGCGCAGAGGGAGGTGGCTCATATGCGGAGAGCACAGATTAGTTTTATAGCAAAGCAGCCTGGCTCATTTGTTATAGTCCCATTGAAAGATGCACCACCTTCCCACGGCGCTCCTTGGCGAGAAGGTGTGCGTGCCATTGTCGTTAGCTTCCTGTAATGAAGGTAGTTATATAAATCAATCAGGGAAAGGATGCTTTCCTTTCTTGTCACCCTGCTCTTTATTAAAATGCTTATATATTACTCTTGTCATTTTACTTTCACTCACTTACATCCCAGGTGAATTATTTTTATTGCTTTCATCTTCCGCGTTATATTTCACGGATATGGTGAAAGAAAATAGAGATTGATAGGAGCAAAATTAAAATATATTTTAAGCGAGGGAATCGTACACAGTCGGCGTTAACTTACATCAGTCTTTCAAGTAAGTATTTTGGGAGGAACTGACCACAGTTTGCCTGCGTTCCTCTTATTGCTTCTTCCCTCCTCTTTACTATGACGGAAAGGCCTGCAAACCCGCCTTTCTCATCTTCCTCTTCAAACCTGAAGGGACGACAGGCTTTTTAAAAAAATACTTTTTGGAAGGTAGAAGGGAGGAGAGATCCTAGATATGTCTGTGCAGTTGGCTCAGCTATGCTCTGTTAAACATAGCGCAGATATGAACCAGAAGATGAGACGCATGCACACACACACACACACACACACACACACACACACACATGCCTCCAGCAGAGCCAGTGTGGTGTAGTGGTTAAGAGCGGTAGACTCGTAATCTGGGGAACCGGGTTCGTGTCTCCGCTCTTCCACATGCATCTGCTGGGTGACCTTGGGCTAGTCACACTTCTCTGAAGTCTCTCAGCCCCACTCACCTCCCAGAGTGTTTGTTGTGGGGGAGGAAGGGAAAGGAGAATGTGAGCCGCTTTGAGACTCCTTTGGGTAGTGATAAAGCGGGATATCAAATCCGAACTCTTCTCCTTCTCCCCCTCCTCCTCCTTCTCACTTCTGCAGTTTGTATTGCTTCTGAATCTCAATTTAAAAGAACCACCTTGCCTTTGGCAAGACAAGGCTTTTCATGGGCATGTGGTTGGCCACCATGAGAACAGGATGATGGACCAGTTGGTCTTGAGTGATCCTGCTGGGCTCCTCTTAGGAGGCCCTCTTCCATATTCCAACCCCAAGGCTAGTGTGGTCGGTGGGGATGTGAGACAGGATCTTTTGGGTGGCTGCACCTGCTTATGGTGCAGGTTAGCCTGGCTTCTCCTCTGTTGTCCTTTAGGCATGTGAGCAAGATGTTTTGGTTCCACCAAAACTTTAATGCAATTTATTACTATTATTATTAATTACAGTGGTACTTTGGTTTACAACCACAATCCGTTCCGGAGGTCCGTTCGTAAACCAAAACAGGTTGCAACCCAAGGCGCGCTTTCACCAATGGGGCCTTCCAAAATTTTTTGTTCGTAATTAAAAAAAAAAGGAGGGGGGGTTGTAACCCCAAAAAAGTTTGCAAACTGGGACACGCACTTCCGGGTTTGACGTATTTGTAATCCAAAACGTATGCAAACCAGACTGTTCGCAAACCAAGGTACCACTTTAATTAAATTTGTATGCTTCCCTTCACCCGAAGATCTCAGAGATAAAACCACAAAGTATATAATAAGAACCAAGAACAAAACCAAAGCAAACCAATACCACCATCCCCAATTTTAATTTTATCTAGTTGCAGTTTTATTGTTTTTTGTTTTTTGTTTTGCGGGGTGGTGGCTTTGGCTGTTATGAAAAAAAAATGTAGTTTTATGAATATTAGAAAGCATACTTTCATATCACCCAGCTGCAATGGAATTACAATTTGGTGTGTTCTGCCGAAGCCTTAGACCATGGGCAGGCAATATGGTTGACAGACTCCAACTCCCATCAGCCCCATCCAACATTGGCAATGTTCAGAGATGGTGGGAAGTGTAGTCACACAGGTTCCCCTTCCCTTCCCCAACTAGAGGGTAGCTTCTGTGTGGCAGTGCCTTTCCTAACAGTTTTGCTCGAAGGCTCGTGGAGGAGTTGAAAAGTTCAGCAGTTCCTTGCCAATCCCACCACGTCCGTCCACTGTTCTTATTTTAAGTGAGCGATGACAAGGTAATATTCACACCTCCTAATCTCTCCCTGGCTCGTTCCCCCGCTTCAGCAGTGTAGGCATCCCAAATATCTCTTGGCTGCCCTCTCTCGGCTCGCCCTGCTCTCCAGAACTTGACATTCCAACTTGTTTTGCTGGTCTCCAGCGTTGGACGCCCGCCCGTTGGAAGGGCAGCACCTGGTGTGCTAATGAGAAAATGCAACACGGGGCCCCCGATCAGGTTCCTGTTCACTTCCTCTTCTGCCACGAAGACGCCCTCCCATCATTTCTTCGAAATGCACGATCCACTCGTAGCTGGCTGAGAGGAAAGCTGGTGATGGTGACAAGCATTTTAGAAAGGGTGGTGGCGGCGTTTTCTTTCCCCAGTGCTCAGTATAGCTGGAAAGGTCACCACTCGCCACTTGCCACTTCCTGTTCTCAGGACGGAGAGAGAAGCTCAGCTGCCAGCTGGAACCGTCCAACTGTCCCATCACTCTGCAAATATGTAGAGCCAGGTTCTGGATCAGCAGTGCTGAGTCACCTTTCTTGTTCCCGCCGGTGGAGTTACAAGAAGGATGAATCAAGGGAGCTTCCTGATTCTGTTTCCAATACTTCTTCTTCTTCTTTTGGCAGTACTTTATTTCCAATGTTCAGGGCCGCTACTTAGGTAACCAAATAAGGCAAAGTACATGTACAAAAGGGAGGTACTGGAGGAATCCCACAAATTGCAGAAATATAATAAAAAAATTTGTGCGGGACAATAAAGGAGGGGAACCCTGAAAGCACTCGATGAGCATGTTGGGGGAAGAGAAATGGGAAACCAGAGAAGGAGGGGAGTTTTTTTGAATTCTGAACAGCAACACCCGATAGTTCTTAAAGCATCCCACTTATTACTCCTGTAATATCATACCCTTCAACATTCATCAGAAAATAGGGACATTCTAGAAGACAGGGAGAGAATAAAAAAAATAAAAAATAAAAACTATAAAAAACTATATAAAAATTTATTTATACCCCACCCATCTGGCTGGGTTTCTCCAGCCACTCTGGGCGGCTCCTAGCAGAATATTAAAAAACTTCCCTAAACAGGGCTGCCTTCAGATGTCTTCTAAAAGTCAGATAGTTATTTATTTCCTTGACATCTGGTGGGAGGGCGTTCCACAGGGCGGGCGCCACTACCAAGAAGGCCCTCTGCCTGGTTCCCTGCAACCTCACTTCTCTCAGCAAGGGAACCGCCAGAAGGCCCTCAGCGCTGGACCTCAGTGTCCGGGCATAAAAATGTGGGTGGAGACGCTCCTTCAGGTATAAAGGACCGAGGCCGTTTAGGGCTTTAAAGGTCAGCACCAACACTTTGAATTGTGCATGGAAATGTACTGGGAGCCAAAGTAGGTCTTTCAGGACAGGTGTTATGTGGTCTTGGCGGCCACTCCCAGTCACCAGTCTAGCTGCCGCATTCTGGATTAGTTGCAGTTTCGGGTCACCTTCAAAGGTAGCCCCACATAGAGCACATTGCAGTAGTCCAAGGGGGAGATAACTAGAGCATGCACCACTCTGGTGAGACAGTCCATGGGCAGGTAGGGTCTCAGCCTGCATACCAGATGGAGCTGGTAGACAGCTGCCCTGAACACAGAATTGACTTGCCCCTCCATGGCGCAGAAACACCATGGAAAAGGGGGTTTCCCCAGCCACTCTGGGCAGCTTCCAACAAAATATTAAAATACAATAGTCAGTCAAACATCAAAAGCTTCCCTAAACAGGGCTGCCTTCAGATGTCTTCTAAAAGTCTAGTAGTTGTTTTTCTCTTTGACATCTGGTGGGAGGGCGTTCCACAGGGTGAGTGCCACTACTGCGAAGGCCCTCTGCCTGATTCCCTGTAACTTGGCTTCTTGCAGTGAGGGGACCGCCAGAAGGCCCTCGACGCTGGGCCTCAGTGTCCGAGCAGAAACCCTGGAGAGGAAGGGACTTAGATGGCTGTGAGGAGGCAGGGACCTTCATTCTCAGCAACAGATCCATGTGGAGAAGACCTACCGGAGATGAGAAGCTGTGCTTATTTGGCCTGACATTCCTGTGTCGATCGTGTTTTTGCCGATAAAGGGTTAACTCAGGCTTCCTCAAACTCAGCCCTCCAGATGTTTTGGACTACAATTCCCATCATCCCTGACCACTGGTCCTGTCAGCTAGGGATCATGGGAGTTGTAGGCCAAAACATCTGGAGGGCTGCAGTTTGGGGATGCCTGGGTTAACTCCAACTTGCACAGTGTGATTTACTGCTGGCTCACTCCTGACATCCACATGACAAAATTTTACATTTATTGCTCTGTTCACTTTTACCTTTGGCCCCACCTACCTTTGGTAGGCGGCCCCTGAGCAGGTTGTCTAGAAGCCAAAGTGGCTCTTGGTCTGAAAACAGTTCCCCACCCTTGAGCGATAGTCTTCATGAGTCCTTTTTAAAAGTTGCCCTTTTCATTCTTGACTCTCTACACTGATGATTCTGAGACAGCAAAAACAATTTACGGGACAACAGACAGAGAGCACACAATGGATTGCTCTGTGCCATCTGTAGTTGCCAGGAGGCCGCTAGACTCAAATGCTGAAGAAGAGGGGGAATGGAAGAAATTCAGTCTGCTTTTAATATTGACTTCACCCTTTTCCAGTTTTGAAAGGGGGAAATCCCAGTTTATGCACAAAGGAACATTATTCGTGGCTAAAACATCAAGAAATGAAAAGCAGCTGGGCCAAAAGGAACTGCAGAAGGGCTGCCAGATGTCGACTTTGGCCCCATTTGCACTATATCAGGCTTCCTCAACCTCGGCCCTCCAGATGTTTTTGGCCTACAACTCCCACGATCCCTAGCTAGCAGGACCAGTGGTCAGGGATGCTGGGAATTGTACTCTCAAAACATCTGGAGGGCCGAGGTTGAGGAAGCCTGCACTATATATTTAAAGTAGGAACATACCACCTGAAACAGCTATGTCTTCCCACCGCCTCTCTGCTGAGAGTTAGCAGATCCCTATTTTCCTCAGAACAACTGTTCCCAGAATTCCCTGGGAAGAGGGATTGATTGTTAAGCCACTGTGAGAACTGAAGCTTTGTAAGGGGAAGAGGATCTCCTAACAACTCCTAGGACCCTCAACAAACTACAGTTCCCAGGATTCCTTGGGGGAAGCCCTGACTGTTTAAAGTGGTATGATGCTGCTGTGATAGTGCAATGGCAATAGAAGCAATAGAATTCTGTTTAATGTTTTGACTTCTTATTTATTTACAGGACTTCTATACCACTTCATCATTAAAACCTCTAAGCGGTTTACATAAACTGTACATTAACATTACCAATAAAATCAGAAGTCAAAAACATGTTAGCCCAAACCTTTTCTAAACAAAACCAGCAGTTTCAATAATATGCATTATGAAATAAAATGACATATTGAAATATGTTTTCAACAGACATGCCTGAGGAAACTGATTAAACACCAAAAATGGTGCAGCAAAGGCACTTGTCTAATATCAATGGACAGGGAGTTCCAAAGTAGTAGTAGTAGTAGTAGTAGTAGTAGTAGTAGTAATAAATGAATGAATGAATGAATGAATGAATGAATACTTTATTATTTATACCCCACCCATCTGGCTGAGTTTCCCCAGCCACTCTGGGTGGCTCCCAACAGAACAACAACAACAACAACAACAACAACAACAACAACAACAACAACAACATTGATAACATTGATATTAAAAACTTCCCTAAATAGGGCTGCCTTCAGATGTCTTCTAAAAGTCAAATCGTTGTTTATTTCCTTGACATCTGATGGGAGGGCGTTCCACAGGGCGGGTGCCACTACCGAGAAGGCCCTGTGCCTGGTTCCCTGTAACCTCACTTCTCCCAGTGAGGGAACCGCCAGAAGGCCCTCGGCGCTGAACCTCAGTGTCCGGGCTGAATGATGGGGGTGGAGACGCTCCTTCAGGTCAAAGTGCAGACACTGAAAGACTGATTTCTTACGAAGGCGGAACAAATGCAATGAGCACTTGTAAAAGAGCCAGTTCCACAGATTGTAGTAGTCAAAGGGGCATGTATGAGGCAAGGAGGTAAAGTGGTCGTAATCTGTTAAGAGTTTTATATAGCAATGCAAACACCTTGAAATACTATTAATAATATTAGCAGGTTTTGTTCGAATGATCTAGTTATCCACAGATGGATTTTTAAACACGACAGGTTGAAATGTAAACATTTTGGGCACGCTCTTTTGTGCAAGCTACATAAAGCAAATGCTTGTGTGTGTGTGCGTGCACACACACACAATATTCTGTATTTGCAAAAGGATGACGTCTCTCCCTGCCCTAAGAGTGTGCCAGATTACTCATAAACCTGGACCATATGCCACTGCAATTTGTTGATGGGCCCAAGCTGTTTTGGTAGCTATAAAATCCAAGGGGATTAGAGAGGCTCGATCCATGCTGGAAATGGAACAATGGTGGTCGGGGCAGCTGTTTTCTCTCTCCTCTTCCTGCTTCTCAATTTAGGTCATCATTCGACGAAGAGCCCAAACGCCGCAAACGAGAGCGGCTGAAATACTTGCAACACACTGCGATAAGGCACTCTGCTTCTCTTGACCCTTCGCGTCACGGGTCACTTGCATGGCCAAGTGCCCAGGCTGGAATGGATGAAGGACAAACCGTACATGCAGAAACATCTGAACTTCTGTTTGTCCGTTGCATCTGAAGATCCTGAAGTTGCTGGCTTCTTACTCCTACAACAAACTCTTAGTCCATTGGCCCTCTCTGCTTTGTGTGCACCACAGTGAGGAGGAGGAGGAGGGTCGGGCGTGGGGGGCGCTTGGCTTCCTCCTTTTCTGCCCCCCTGGCAGCCCAAGGAAGAGAGAGCCAGTGTGGTGTAGTGGTTAAGAACAGTGGACTCGTAATCTGGTGAACCAGGTTCGATTCCCTGCTCCTCCACATGCAGCTGCTGGGTGACCTTGGGCCAGTCCCACTTCTCTGAAGTCTCTCAGCTCCACTCACCTCACAGAGTGTTTGTTGTGGGGGAGGAAGGGAAAGGAGAATGTGAGCCGCTTTGAGACTCCTTCTAGTGATAAAGCGGGATATCAAATCCAAACTCTTCTTCTTCTTCTTCTTCTTCTCACATGTTTCAGGTTGTTAGGAATGTGTTGATGTAAGCAGGGATGGCCCAATATATTTTGCTGCAAGGAATAAAATGGCACCCCCTCCCCAGAAGCCACCTATAAAGGTCATCATTGCTAGTTTCTTCTTAAAATGCTCAGGTTCATCAGGGACCCTGGGACACGATGGACCGGATGCAACTAAGTTGTCGTACTAGTGGAAGTCAGCACAAAGCCTGCTAGAATGACGCCTCCAATTTTTCCTGCCTCAGTTGAGTGAAGTGAGATTACAACGTCAATTTCCCAGGCTCCCCAGCAGTGATGGAGCCTTCTGAGAATTCAGGGAAATTTAGGCATGGCCATAATCTAGGGTTGCCTTATTTCATAAAAGCTGGGCCAAAGCTGTTGAGCAAGATCTATTTTTTTTTTTAAAAAAAAAATCACATTTTTGAGCTATTTTAAAGGAAATTCTAGACTTCCAACATCGATTCTGTACATCATTTCCAAATATTGACGCTGTCTTTAAAATAAAGAGACAGATGTCTACATTTTATTCAACTGGGGATAAAGAATGAGAGGTTAAAACAGAAGAGCTGCTTCAGGAGATGGAGGGGGCAGCTGTCACCTCTGAGTTTCAGTTGACATGAATCATTGAATCATAGAATCATAGAGTTGGAAGAGACCACTAGGGGCATCCAGTCCAACCCCCTGCCAAGCAGGAACACCATCAAAGCATTCTTGACAGATGGCTGTCAAACCTCTGCTTAAAGACCTCCAAAGAAGGAGACTCCACCACACTCCTTGGCAGCAAATTCCACTGTCAAACAGCTCTTACTGTCAGGAAGTTCTTTCTAATGTTCAGGTGGAATCTTCTTTCTTGTAGTTTGAATCCATTGCTCCGTGTCCGCTTCTCTGGAGCAGCAGAAAACAACTTTTCTCCTTCCTCCATATGACATCCTTTTATATATTTGAACATGGCTATCATATCACCCCTTAACCTTCTCTTCTCCAGGCTAAACATACCCAGCTCCCTAAGCCGTTCCTCATAAGGCATTGTTTCCAGGCCTTTGACCATTTTGGTTGCCCTCCTCTGGACACGTTGCAGCTTGTCAGTATCCTTCTTGAACTGTGGTGCCCAGAAGTGGACACAGTATTCCAGGTGAGGTCTGACCAGAGCGGAATACAGTGGTACTATTCCTTCCCTTGATCTAGATGCTATACTCCTATTGATGCAGCCCAGAATTGCATGGGACGATTCCTCTGGAGTTTGTTATATCTCACTGGTTGTGTTTCCGATTCCATTTAGGTGACGACCGTTACAAGCAAGGAAGTGGACCTGTGGACGTCTCCTCACAGAGGTGAGCATTTGGCTTCTGCGAATATTATTGGTTTGCTTATTGTGAAGCATACATTGAAGGCATGTGTCTAATACATTGTGCTTTCTTTTCAAGTTCAACTTCGCCCCTTCCTCTGAATATTGCTCTGCTTTCCTCCCAGCCAGCCACCCACCAAAAAAACGTTCCATTCTCTCTAACCCGAAATGGATTACTTCTTTCCAACTGGACCATTTCTGATTCCGATTCTTTACTGTATCTTTCCGTTTCCATCTGTTCAAACCTGAACTCCTGATGGGGTTAGCAGATGTGCTATGAGGTTTGGATGATAATTGCTGTATGTAACTCTTATCATTCTACTTGCGCCCGCCTCCCAAATATCGCAATGTTGGAGGAAAAGTGTTGGTGGTGGAGTTTAAAGGGGCATTTCATGGCTTTTTCTCACCCCCCCCTTTATTTTGAAAAAAAGAGAGGAAATGATTTAATTGTTTTTTTGAGCTTAAGGCCGTGTTGCCTTCTTGGCAGTGCGTGCGCTAAATTATTTAAAGACATTGATAGTAGACAATAGATATATTTTCCCCCCATCTGTGTCTGTAGTGTCCTGGCTCCCAATTGCATTCAATTTCATTATTATAACAGCACCTCTTAAAAACAATTGGCTTGGCTCTGCAGGATAGTTTTATAATGAGAGGAGAAGGGTCTTTAATGGATACATGAGTCAGAAATGAACAGCTTCTCGGGGCTAACAAAGCAAGGGAGTGGTATGCCTCCAACAAAGCCCTCCCACATGTTTCATTGAAGGGTAAAATTTCAAAACAGTGCACTCAAATTCCATGTCAAAATTCATTCTGTTTTAAAAAGAGAGAGACAGATAAACCCACTCATGTTATGCTTTGAACATTCACCAGATACAGCTTAGCTTGCCAGGAATGAAAATGTGGTGTGTGTGGTTTTGTGTGTGATATATATATATATATATATATCTATATCTATATATATATCGCTACAGAAAGGATTAATTCCTTAAGTGAGATGGGTTAGGTACTCCTCCCCCCACCCATTCTCTCTCTCCCCCACCCACCCCGCTCCCTGCCGAGATGTTCTTGATTACAAAGCAAAATACGCGAACTGTGCCCAACTTTTAAAAATTGATTTTGGGATGGATGCCAGACCAGATGGTTGGGGGAAAAACCTAAATACCATTGATTTATCTCGCCCACTTTGCAAAGCAATATTAGAGACAATGGACCTTATCAGAAGGAATGAGAATAAACAACGGAATGCAGACTCAATACAGAGTTAACAACCAAAGCTTAGCAGATTTTTATTATGCTATGATTAATTCAGAATTTATGAACATGCTAACTAGCGGGCAAACACGGTTAGCTTTACCTAATGGAATTGGAGCCAGGATGTGCTTGGCCTTCTGTTGAGTCACCTCCAATTTGTTGGGAACCACAACGGAGCTATGCATGCTGTAGAAATAAGGGAGCTAAGAGGGAGGGAATCATAGAACCATGGAGAGAAAATCCCAAAGGCTCAACTGTATCTCAAAGGAGTGAGCTAGGGCTGCAAGATTTAATTCAGTTAATCAGCCAATTCATTGACTCAGCTTTCAGACCAGGGGTTCCCAAGGAGGGTGGCCCTGACTCCTGGGGGGTGAGTTTACCTAGGGAGGTGCTAAGCAGCAAGGGGGTGCTGGAGACATAAATGAGCATCAGACTTTGAAAAAGCTGGCACCATAGGTTTCAATTGGATTTTGAATAAATGTGCAATTCATTGTTCCCGTTCTGAATTTTAGTGTGTTATTATCTTCCTCACTGGGTTGTTCAAACCACTACAGTGGTACCTTGGTTCTCAAACATAATCCGTTCCGGAAGTCCGTTCCAAAACCAAAGCGTTCCAAAACCAAGGCACGCTTTCCCATAGAAAGCAATGCAAAATGGATTAATCCATTCCAGACTTTTAAAAACAACCCCTAAACAGCACTTTAACATGAATTTTACTATCTAACAAGGCCATTGATCCATAAAATGAAAGCAATAAACAATGTACTGCAGTCACACAATCAATCAATCAATCAGTAACAAAAAAAGAGCTGCAAAAACAAAAATACAAAATAAATAGCAAAAACAGACAGACCTTGGCGTAACACTCAAAACAGAAGTGTGGCACTCAAAATGGAAGCACAACACTCAAAACGGAGCACGTTCGACTTCTGAAAAAAGTTCGCAAACCGGAACATACACTTACAGGTTTGCTGTGTTTGGGTTCCAAGTTGTTTGAGTACCAAGGCGTTTGATAACCAAGGTACCACTGTATTCTGAATAATGCTTTGTATAGGATAGGAGCACTGGGGATGTGTTTATGGAGAGCTGTGCCTCCCAAAAGCTTGGCAATCACCATCCATGACAGATCTGGGCATGCTCAAACGCACTGATTTTATCAGATTTTACTAAGTGAGACTAAGGCGCCACAAGACGTTTTGTTGTTTCAAGTGGGGGGGTGGTGACTCTCATGTGGATGATTGGCTTTTGATCTCTTCCAGGTTCATGGTTTACACTGGCGACTTGGATTTGGAATTCTTCTCTGGGTTTGCGATGATTTGAGAGAAGCAAATCATCAGTGTCCGTGTGGTGTAGTGGTTAAGAGTGGTTAAGAGTGGTAGACTTGTAATCTGGTGAACCGGGTTCGCTTCCCCGCAGCTGCTGGGTGACCTTGGACTAGTCACACTTCTTTGAAGTCTCTCAGCCCCACTCACCTCACAGAGTGTTTGTTGTGGGGGAGGAAGGGAAAGGAGAATGTTAGCCGCTTTGAGACTCCTTCGGGTACTGATAAAGCGGGATATCAAGTCCAAACTCTTCTTCTTCAAATGAGAACGTGTCAGTCTGGTTTCCAGACACCTTATCACCTCCTCTCTCATGCCTCCGCCATCTTGCCTTTCTCTATGCCAAGCCTGGGGAATTGATGGCCCTCCAGTTGACAGACTCCAACTCCCATCAACCCTCAGTGCTTGCCATGCTGATTGGGACTGATTGGGAGTTGGAGTCCGACAGCCTCTGGAGGGTTTCAGCTTCCCCACTAATGCACTACAGGAATGTATAGTGTTTTCCAAGGACAAAAATAAACAATATGGACAAAATAAATAACTACAAATACAAAATAAATGCCACACACAGGAACTATAAAGGGTATAGAACTTTTCTTGCAGAAATATAAATTACTAAATGTGTTAATACAAATGGGATTTTAAAACATGGTAGCTGTTGTATAAGGGATTATGATTAAGATTGAAATGCAGTTGGACTAAAAAAGGTTTCAGAAGCAAAATTGAATGAATGTATCTTACCTTGAAATCTAGCATATGGGGTCATCTAAAAAGTATAATTGGCTTATCAATTGGTTTATTTTTGAATTGTAATTGTAATTTGGTATTGTTAGAATGTGGCTTCTACTGGATATATTGAATATATATTGAATATACTGGATATATTGAAAATTAATAAAAATTATTTACAAAATAAAGTAAAATATTGCACTACAGCAATGTATGCTTTGGTTTGTCTGAGGTCTGTCTACAATTCCCACACATTCTCTATTTCCTCTACAATGGTTTACTGATTTTTTTAAAAAAAATCTTTTTGCTTTTAACTTGCTTTTAACTTTGTATGATGTCATTGTTCGGTTTTGTGTTTTTATATTGCTGTAAACCACTGTGATGTATATTTTTTATGATTGAGCGGTATATATATATATATTTATAAATAAATAAAGTAAGTGAAATCACAACTGTGCTTAACAGAGAGAGGATGTGTGCTGGTAGCCAATTTATTCCAACTCTGCAAAGCTGGAAAACAACAACTCCCAGATAGCTAGGGTACCATTTAAAGATACCAAGAAATTGCATATCAATCATCCCTAGGGGTAGCAACCTCTAGACAAGCCTTATGACATGGAAGAGGACTCTGCAATTGGAACAATGATAATGCCATAGAAATGAATAAGGCTCCCTTCTTGCACTTTCTGGGAGAGCGTAGCCAAACGCCTTGAACCACTCAGCCACCTAACATTACACAAACAATATTTAATTGCCTCACCTTTCCAAATGTTTGCGGAGGTACTAAATTACCCCCAGGTTCCAGCATCTCAGCGGAGCGATCATTCATCTCTGGTTAACGGCTGTTAGCAATGCAAGGGAATAGATTTCTCTGATGGAAATGTTTAAGGCCTGTTATTTGTGAGATGCAAGCGAGAGGTTGTATGTAATGAATTTAGCCCTGCCTCACTTCATTTGCCATGGCTAACATATACAATAAAAAGAGGAGTTTATATTCCAGCGCCACCATGCATGAACATCTCATTATAATAGCGGAGTCTTTTATTTTTATTGGAAATTGTAACTACACCGTGGTGTGTTAATTTTCAACGCTATAACACACACACACACACACAAAGTTGCAGATTCTTGCAGCAAAGAAACTTCATTAGCGCAACTTAAACAAAGAAAACTGGTAAAAACAAATGGTTGTGTTTTGATTGTATTGACTGATGCTCGGGTAAATTTTGGTGCGTGTTTTTTAAGTGCTTAGATGTTTTGGAATCAAAAAGTTTGTGTGGGAATGTTTGGGAACGTGGATGATGATTTATAATTTAATATATCTCATCCTAACTTGCGCTTGCAAGTTCAACTAGCAGAGTAACATTCCCTTTTAAAATACACACAGCGGAAGTTGCTTTGATTCGCTAGAATCAACTTAATCTAGTTTCCTGGTTTGTCACTATATTTCCCCTTTGTCCCTCTTCAAATAAGACACAGCACACGTCTTCTATAAAAAGATATAAAACGTTTACTCACGGACATTCAATTGCAGAGACAGGAAGACTCCCAAAAGAAGGCAGGCTTATACATAGTAAAGATATATACAATTGGAATCTCTCCATGTGAGAGAGAAGTCCATCAGGCCCCAGTTGGCTGGAAGCCAACTGAGCATCCTCCTCGCAGTCCAAGCGAGAGAGAGAAGAGAGGCAGAAGAGAGAGAATGGCTGCTGGCCAGTGGGTTTTGCTAATACCTTCCCAGGTGAAGCCACTCCCACTTCTAGCTTGCAAAAAGGAAGTTATCTCAATCCAGGTGACCAGGAAGTTGTGGCTGGAGGACTGAGATACCTTCTAGCATTGTTGTACTTGACTGCTCTAGTGTTTACATCCCACAGTTTGGAGAGATATTAAATAGTTAGGGCTTTTGCAGGACATCATTTTATTGCTCCAGAATGAACAGTTGCTATTCAGCTGTGGAAGATCCTAATAGCTTCCTCGTCCCAACCCTTCACATCCGTTGCTCTGTCCTGGCTTCTGCCAACCAGCAGTTCGAAAGCACACCAGTGCAAATAGATAAATAGGTACAGCTGCAGCGGGAAGGTAAACAGCGTTTCTGTGCGCTCTGGTTTCCGTCACGGTGTTCCGTTGCACCAGAAGCAGTTTAGTCATGTTGACCACATGACCCAGAAAGCTGTCTGTGGACAAACACCGGCTCCCTCGGCCTGAAAAGCAAGATGAGCGCCACAACCCCATAGTCGCCTTTGACAGGACTTAACCATCCAGGGGTCCTTTACCTTTACCTATAGTAGTAGTAGTAGCAGCAGCAGCAGCAGGTGCTGCTGCTGCTGCTACAACAACAACAACAACAACAACAACACATAAATGCATACCTGTATATTTTTCAGTTGCATTTATACCCCGTATATTTTCACATGGGTGAATCAAATCTATCTAGGCATTCTGGAGTAAAAGAAACCCACCTTTATTGACCCAAAATGTTTTCCTCCATCCAATTTCCATCTGTAACCAAACTTCAATATCAGGAAAACATCAACACCACTATATGCTCTGCAGCCTTCCTGCCTAGCCCAGGAATCAGGTGCAGGTTTTATGTCAATCTATTTATTTTTATTTTTTTATATTTTAAAAGTTAGGATCTTACAATTTTCATTTCTGCTCGCATGATTGGATCTTTAAGCACCAAAAGCATTTCACCTCTGCTGGGAAGGATGTGGCTGAAGCAGGGTTTGGAAACAGCTGAATAATAACAGGAGCCAATGGCTTAATGGAGGCTTAGGAGCGCCCTGCTTAAGTGCTTAATGGATGACATCTAAATACCTTTCAATATAGCAAATGCAGACAGGTTGAATAATTCCAGTTACAGGTAGGTAGCCGTGTTGGTCTGCCATAGTCGAAACAAAATAAAATAAAAAAATTCCTTCCAGTAGCACCTTAGAGACCAACTAAGCTTGTTCTTGGTATGAGCTTTCGTGTGCATGCACAAATGTGTTTGTATGGGGAGGGGACAGGCTCCCCAAGGCAGCCCTTCCCCAGTTAATGCACAGCAGGAAATTGTGTGTGAGCAGGCTTACTTGCATAGGCTTTGTAGGTTCAAGTGGGAACCCTGCTTGTAGTCTGCCAAAGACCAGTACTCCAGCCTCCTTCAACCTGATGCCCTTCAGATGCTCTTGAACTCCAACTCCCATCAGCCCCAGCCAGCATGACTGGTGGTCAGGGATGATGGGAGTTGGAGTCTAAAACGTCTGGAGGAACCCAGACTGGGGGAAACTAGTCTACTCCACACAACACATAATTAAACTATGGAGCTCACTGCCCTAGGAGGCCTGTGATGGCCACCTATTAGGATGGCTTTAAAAGAGGATCAGACAGATTGATGGAGGATAAGTTTAATAGCGCTGAGGTCTATGCAAGCCTGTTAAAAAGCGTAACAATTAAACCAGTTAGAAGAACAATGAAAGCAATTAGATCAGAAAGTTCACCACCACCACCACCACCACCACCCTCATTGTGCATGCACACGAAAGCTCATACCAATAACAAACTTAGTTGGTCTCTAAGGTGCTACTGGAAGGAATATTTTTATTATCATTTTATTTGTATGCCACCTTTCCTCAGTTAAAACAATGCTCAAGGCTGCTTACAATATGAAAAGATAATTACAAACGCAGCAAAGTAGTCATAAAAATAAATGAAACATGAAAAACTGTGTAATAATAATAATAATAATAATAATAATAATAAACTTTTATTTATATCCCGCCCTTCCCCGCCAAAACCGGGCTCAGGGCGGCTAACAATCAAATACAAATATAAAAACACAGATTAAAAATACAGATATAAAATACACTTTAACTTAAAAATTTTGAATTTTAAAAGTTACACTCAAATTACCCCAAAAGCCAAATGGAACAGCTCCGTTTTACAACCAAACTGAACAGTTTTCACATAAAAATAAAGATACAAATTAAGTTAATATCAGTAACAACAGCAAAAACTCCCAACACCCCCCCCCCAAAATACCCCAGTCCTTGCTGGGCAGCAGCCGCAGTCCTTATGAGGCCTGTCAGGCCCTGTCCTGGGTCAGGTGGAGAGAGGCAGGAACGGGGCCCTCAGGCACTCAGCAGGGGAGTGTGTCTCCAAGGGCCGGTGGAATGCCAATACTGATTGGAGACTCTTGTATTTCAGTAGGACAGGCATTCCACAACACTGGTACCACCAGTGAAGAAGCCTGCCTCCATATAGGTCATAAATTCTGACTGTGGGATCAGTGTACCATGTATTGTGGTGTGACCTAAGAGAGGAAGCTTTTGCTTAGGCATGGCACCCATCAATTTCTTAAAGCTATGCAGGCTACAGTAAGGTTACCAGATTTTTTTCAAAGAATCTGGGGACACTTTTTTGGGGGAAAAGAGAAAAAAAAGTTATTTAATTTTATAAAAAAGAAATAATATATTCACTTCTGTGGTCTGCTCTGTCGCACGGCCTTCCTCTGGGCCCTGGCCTGCTCTCTTGGAGCGCTAGCCGCTGTGGAGTAGGCTCAAGTTGGGCCTGGGCTCGGCCACGTGTCCTTGCCCTCCCAGTGCTCTCCTACCTCTCCTCCTCAGCGGCAGCAGCGTGGCAAGTTTGGGGCTCCCCTCTTTTTTCTTCTTCCTCTTTCTCTCTCTTCCTTCACATTCTCCTGTCCTCCTTCTCCCTTCTTCAGCTCCGGGGTTTTCCTGGCCCCGGAGCGCCACTGGGCAGTTGGCCAGGTGGCCGGGCGCTCTCGCTCCCAGCTCGATTTGGGTCGCGGGGTATGTGTGTCAGCGGTTCCCCCAGTTGACGCCCTGGGCATCCCCGGTTCCTCCTCAGCAGTGGCAGCGGCAGTCTCAGCAGCCCGGAGCCAGCCTAGTAGCGCAGTTGGCTCTGGCTGGCTTCAGGGGCTGCTCGCTGCCATGGCGCCTGCCATTTTGCCTCGCAGAAAGTCCCCATATGATGTGTCTTGTGCCGTTGAACCAACCACGCAACATTCATTCCCTACTAATAATTCTACAACACTTAAAATATAAATCTGGGGACATTAAATGAAATCTGAGGACATTCTGGGGACAGATTTTGTCTGGGAACAGATCTGTAAATCCGGGGACTGTCCCTGGGAAACGGGGACGTCTGGTGACCATAGGCTACAGGAGGCCATGCCATGCTGTGCTTTCCCTTCTTTTCTACCTTTTCCAGCAGATGCCCTGCACTGCCACACCTGAAAAATATGTAAGCGGATAAAAATGATGTTTAGACAAAGCATTTGAGAAAATTACCCTCTAAAGAAGCGCAATAACCCAAGTGCCATGTGTTCATTGCTCACATAAAGGAGTCAATTAAATACACGGTGAAATTTGCGGCATGGAGCACACCTGCACCGCCACTATTCTTGGCTAATTATGGCCATCTTGTAAATGGGATGATTCATAATAGAATTGTAAGGGGTGTTGGGCTGGCTGCTAGCAAGGCAATAACACAGCCATTAGACGGGAGGGCGCCTGAGCTCCTTGCTCATATACAGATGCGTGGAGAGAGGCTCTCCGAACTTGCTCAACAACTGTGAAATTGAATTGTACCAGGACTGAAGGCTGAAACTTCGGTCAGAGATGACGGGGGCTGAGCCAAATGTTTCCGAGTTTCAATTTTCATCTTTGAAATTTGCATGTGCAGTGAAGGTAGAATCTGTTGTCAGACACTGGAGCGAAACAACTTGGAGGCGTAAAATGTTTATTTGAGTTTTTTTGTTGCTGCCCATGTGCTGGACTCTAAATATAGTTTGAAGGAACTGTGCATGTCTAGGCTGGAGAACAAAACACTGAGAAATGGACAAATCACTTTCTCTTGGTTTTTCATTTTACCAGTCTCAGGTTCCCCACATTTCTGCATCAGTTTTCAGCCTGATATCCATGTTTTGCAAGCAATTTACACACACACACACACACACACACACACACACACACACTGGTACCTCAGTTTAAGAACAGCCCTGTTTACGAACTATTCGGTTTAAGAACTCCGCAAAACTGGAAGTAGTGTCCCGGTTTGCGAACTTTACCTCGGTCTAAGAACGGAAGCCGAACGGTGGAAAGGCACCGGCGGCAGGAGGCCTCATTAGGAAAAGCGTGCCTCAGTTTAAGAATGGTTTTGGTTTAAGAACGGACTTCCGGAACAGATTAAGTTCGTAAACTGAGGTACCACTGCATATGAAATATATGCATTTTTATGCATACTTTCCCATAATGTACACATTATTTAGTGGGAGAACTGCACCACAAAATTCAGAGATCTGCAGAGTTTGAAAGATAGCTGTGTTTTGGTTCGCATCTGCTTTCGGAAAGTGTGAATTAGGAAAGGTCACATGATAATCTTCACCAAAACCTATTTCTCCCCCAGCCCTACTGTGGGTGTGTGAGATAGCACTTTTCAGATACCTGAAGTGCACTTGTTCTCTGTTAACCCAGAGAGCAGGACTGGATTTAATGGACTACAGGAGAGTAATGCTTGGGCACCATTTCAATGGCAGATGAGAACTGTGAGCCATGCCCAAATATTCTGAAAATTTTTGAGGTTCATATATGAAAAGAAAGAAAGAGGAAGGAAGGAAGGAAGGAAGGAAGGAAGGAAGGAAGGAAGAGAGAGGAGGAGGAGGGTGTGTGTCATTCATCAAATGTTATTTGGAACCATGCTTTCTGTATCTTATATGAATGGACTCCATCATTCTTTTAGATGAGCAAGAGGACATGCAAAAACCAAATACAAATTAAGACAGAAAAGGCTGCATTTGTGACAGCTTGTGGAAATGCAATCCAACGAAACTCTGCCCACAAGTGCTTAGAAAATAGAGGCAGGACTCTGTTGTTCCACGATACCAACATACATATTGTAAGAGAGAAAGCTATGAATAAATTCTCTTTTATGTGCCCACGTTAGCTTCCAAACAGCTCTCTCAAAATATGTTTATGGAGGTTCTCTGTAAATGTGTGGGCTTTCTGGGGAGGGGTGGGGGAGAGCCCACCACGCCAGCCATGTTTTAATTGTTAATTAATTTAGGTTTAAAAGTGATACACTTCAAAGAGGGAACAATAGGTGTTTGATCATAAAAGACTTGCTGGCAAAGAGCCTCACTTGTGTATTTAACTGTTTGCAGATATTAGAAAAAAGTGCTCAGACGCCTGTGCTCCAGGGAGTCAGGAGTGCTGGAGTCGTGCAGGTGATACTTTCAAGAGATCCAAACCTGTACCTCGGAACTGCACAGATGAACCACCCTGGAGATGAAGGTTGTTTACGATTCTCCAAACGGCTCTTAGTGGAAAAGTGACAAATTAGAGAACAAAAAGACTGCAAAATGTAATGGGGCCCTTTATATGTCCAGCTGTCCTTTGTCAACAACAAATTGTCGCTGTTTTTTGTGTTGAATATATGCTATGTAGTAATTTATGGACCTAAAAGGTATCTAAAGCCATAACGGGATCAAAATAAATAGATGTAGATGGGGTAAGATCTACTTATAAACGCCATCTCCAACTCCTCAAAAGATTCCATCAATGGTGTCTCTGAAAATTTTTACGCATCACCTGGGAAGACAGATGAACTCATGCCACTGTACTGGAAGAAGCAAATATCATCTGTGTCAAAGCGATGATTGTTCAACATCAACTTCGTTGGACTGGTCATGTTGTGCGGATGCCTGATGATCGTTTTCCAAAGCAACTATTCCATTCCCAACTTTAAAAATTGAAAGAGTAACGCTGGTGGTCAACAAAAGAGGTTGAAAGACTCTTTCAAGGGAAATCTTTAAAAAAATGCAGTATAAACACCGCCAACTGGGAAACACTGGCCTGTGAGTGGTCGAATTGGGGAACAGCCAAAGGTGTCATGGATTTGAAGATGCTCGAACTCAGGACAAAAGGGGGAAATGCGCTAAGAGGAGGGCATGCTTGACAAACCCTTGCCGTGATCAACTCTTGCCTGGAAACCTATGTTCTCTCTGTGGAAGTTCGTGTGGATCCAGAATTGGCCTCCACAGTCACTTACGGACTCACTGTTAAAACTGGGTTTATGGAATACAATCTTACTCGGCTATGAGGGAAAGAAGAAGAAGAAGAGGAAGAGGAAGAGGAAGAAGAAGAAGAAGAAGAAGAAGAAGAAGAAGAAGAAGAAGAAGAAGCAGCAGCGTTTGGATTTGATATCCCGCTTTATCACTACCCGAAGGAGTCTCAAAGCGGCTAACATTCTCCTTTCCCTTCCTCCCCCACAACAAACACTCTGTGAGGTGAGTGAGGCTGAGAGACTTCAGAGAAGGGTGACTAGCCCAAGGTCACCCAGCAGCTGCATGTGGAGGAGTGGAGATGCAAACCTGGTTCACCAGATTACGAGTCTACTGCTCTTAACCACTACACTACAGTGGCTAGAAGACGACCTAGCAGGGAAATTGGTCCCAAGTTGTTAAGGGCTTCATTTACTAATAGTAACACCTTCCTGGTCCATGAGTGCACAGGCTACTTTCTCTTGGAAATGAAGAGCCTGCATGCTGGGGCAATGAAAATAAGAGCAACTTCTATAGGAAGTAGGGAGATGCCCTGCAATCCAGGTGATGGCAGGATATGCCACCAAGTCCCCAGTGCATAGCATGAACCTGGCAGAGAGGAAGAAGGAAAAAGCACTCTATATTGCCTCTTTTCTCAGTTAAGGTAGGAGCTATATAATGCCATTTCTCAATCCATTCCGGATGCAGGGTGGGCTTAACAGAGGATGCCCAATTTTTGAAATGCTTATTTCATTTTGTCTGAACATCAAACAAGAATAATATCTCGGAGAGGTCTCTGCAATTTGCAGAGCAATATCTTTAACTCGGAAAATTGCAGAATTGCAGCCCCAATCCCCGCTTTCAACGGCAGCACAAAGAGAAAGGGTAAATCTTTCACGTAACAGTTCGGAGCAACATTTAATCCTGGCAGAAACTTAACATAGCTTTCTGTCTCTTGCAATCACAGAGAACACTAGAAAATATGTTCTTTTGAATAAAATGCATTGGAAGCCTTGTCGGGGGAACGGGGAAATTGATATCTTACGCTCTTTCTTGGATCCAGCTTCTAAAGAATATTTATCTGCCGGTTTAATGGGTGGGCGACCACAATGCGCATTGGACAGTGTCTCTGCTTTTTATTTGTCCTGTTGGACTTGCAAGCGAAAGATCATTGTTATCCTACAAAACCCACTAAAGGCTTTTATTTTTTAAAAATACAGTATTGTCATGCACAGTTTTGCCAGCCATAACCACTGTGTATATTGTCCTAGTCGCCGTGCTCTTCAAAAACGACTCTACAATAAATAATCAAAGATTAAAACCTTAAACCAAGAGAACTTAGGGGGGAAATGTTTGAAAATTTTATCTCAGATTATAAAAATCCTGGGATGATTTACCTGTAGAGACAACTTCATTGCTGCCATGTGCAAAAACTAATGATCTCGCTTGGCCTGTGATTGGTGGGGATGTGGCTTAGGAAGCAGGCTTATAGGGAAGCAATAAAGCCATCTTTTACCACAACTACCTGACTTGTCACCAGCATATCTTTTGCCATTTGTTACAAGAAAAATCACAGTCAGTGTGTATATTTATATCAGGATGGTACTGGTGTGAGCAGAAATGCTTGCTCAAAGTTCCCAAGTTGTTTTAAGCTTGGGCTGGCCGCAGTCAAATGTATCATCGCTTTTTGCCTGGACATCAAAAAACAACACTTCTTGATACTAAGAACCTCACAAAGAGAATTTGACCTGCCCCAAAGTTGTTGTTGTTGTTGTTGTTGTTGAGGTTTCTTAGAGGCTATTAACAAGGCAGTCTCAAGCAGTACACTTTTTTAAAAAAAATCCTTAACAATAACAGACCCTCCAAGTGTCCCATTTTCAAACCCTCCAACATTTCTCCAATGAAAATAGGGGTGCCCTATTCTATTACTACTACTACTACTACTACTACTACTACTACTACTATTATTATTATTATTATTATTATTATTATATTTGCACCCTGCCACTCTGGGCAGCTTCCAACATATATAAAAACACAATAAAACATAAAGCATTAAAAAACTTCCCTGTACAAGGTTGCCTTCAGATGTCTTCTAAAGGTTGTATCTCCTTGGCTCAGAAGTCACATAACGCCATACCCTCCAACATTTCTCTGATGGAAATGGGGCCATCCTAAGGAAAAGTGGGGCATTTTCCAGGGACAGTCCTGGATTTACAGAAGCCATCCCGGTTTCTGATTTGATTCTGGAATGTTCCGCAAAACTTAGGACATCCCTATTTTCATCAGAGAAATATTGGAGGGTATGGAGTTATGCGACCCCCGAGCCAAGGAGATATACAACCTTTAGAAGACATCTGAAGGCAGCCCCGTATAGTTTTATTATGTTGGGTTTTAAAAATATTTTTATGTTGGAAGCTACTCAGAGAGGCTGAGGCAATCCAGTCAGATGGTTGGGGTATGAACAAAATGATGATGATGATGATGATGATTATGGAATAGGACAACCCTGTTTTCATCAGAGAAATGTTGGAGGGTATGCAATAATAAACATCCAATGTTTTGATCATGATGGATCAGCATTTTCAGGAAGGGAGAACATTTCATCAAGCCGTTTTGATCTTCATATCTGGGGGTGTTAAACTGGGTTGGGGTTTGCTGGATCCTGAGCCAGTCCCATAGCTGGGCCCATTGGGCCCAGTTTGCCTGTCCGCTCTCCCAATGAGTGCCCAGGTTGTGACTGCACCAGTGGCTCTGTCACTCTGCAGGGCCTCAGTATTGGCAGCAAGGCTTGTTCTGTCAGGGAGTAAGTCCATGGAATATATGAGGGCTTTTGTTGTTGTTGTTTAGTCGTTTAGTCGTGTCCAACTCTTCGTGACCCCATGGACCAGAGCACGCCAGGCACTCCTGTCTTCCACTGCCTCCCGCAGCTTGGTCAGACTCATGTTGGTGGCTTTGAGGACACTGTCCAACCATCTCGCCCTCTGTCGTCCCCTTCTCCTTGTACCTCCATCTTTCCCAACATCAGGGTCTTTTCCAGGGAGTCTTCTCTTCTCATGTGGTGGCCAAAGTATTGGAGCCTCAGCATCAGGATCTGTCCTTCCAGTGAGCACTCCGGGCTGATTTCCTTCAGAATGGATAGGTTTGATCTTCTTGCAGTCCATGGGACTCTCAAGCGTCTCCTCCAGCACCATATGCGGATGATATGAGGGCTTACTTCTGTGTAAACATGCATAGGATTGTGTTGCATGTTGTAGACACCGAGTGTTGTTCAGAAACAACTGCACAGAAGCCTCAGGAGCCTTACTTCTTT
Source organism: Darevskia mixta (assembly GCA_034641385.1). Lineage (NCBI taxonomy): Eukaryota > Metazoa > Chordata > Lepidosauria > Squamata > Lacertidae > Darevskia > Darevskia mixta. The sequence goes on from JAWWNH010000060.1 coordinate 152,095, forward strand.
AAGACTTATATTGGTGTTATACCAGTTTAACTATGCTGGTCCTCCCCCCAATAATTTTGGGTAGTGAATTTATTTAGAAGATCACCAGCCCCAAGCCATTGAAGACTTGGAGGACACACCAGAGAAGAATTAGATGAAAACTTCATTGTCAAATAAGAACCGAACAGCAGCAGGAAACCCCTGACTTCACCCAGATACAACTTAATTCAATGCCACCTAGTGACTAAATGACATAACGACATTCTCCACCCATTAGGACCCCCTCTCAAATTCTGCCAGCCTTGCCAGCTGCTTATATCCTTGAACCAGCCCAACACGAACACACACATATAGTCCCAGCAAGAGACTTTACCCACTGAATTTTAGTGGATTAGATTTACAGAACGTTTAATCCATTTAAAGGTTGCTGGTATTGCCAGCCCAACAAATGATAACTACAGCTAAGTCTCATGGAAAGCAACAGAATACTAAGTTGCATTCATTTCCATGGGGAGAAAACAATTCATAGATGGGACGCTACGACAGAAAGCGCCCTTTCTCTCATTGTCATCTTCCAGACCTCCCTTGGAGGCAGCATAGAACCAGAGAATTGTAGAGTTGGAAGAGACCAACTAGTCCTGCAATGCAGGAATCTTTTGCCCCACGTGGGGCTTGTATCCTGAGTGTTCAGACCCATGGGCCCTCACTTGTGGGGTGCCTCAGGGTTCTGTCCTCTCCCCCATGCTTTTCAACATCTACATGCAGTCGCTGGGAGAGATCATCAGGGGGTTTGGGCTGGGTGTCCATCAATATGCGGATGATACCCAGCTCTACCTCTCTTTCAAATCAGAACCAGTGAAGGTCCTGCGTTGGAGGATGGATGGCGGATAATGGATTGAGGTTGAATCCTGACAAGACAGAAGTACTGTTCTTGGGGGACAGGGGGCGGGCTGGTGTGGAAGACTCCCTGGTCCTGAATGGGGTAACTGTGTCCCTGATGGACCAGGTGCGCAGCCTGGGAGTCATGTTGGACGCACAGCTGTCCATGGAGGCACAGGTCAGTTCTGTATCCAGGGCAGCTGTCTACCAGCTCCATCTGGTACGCAGGCTGACACCCTACCTGCCCGCGGACTGTCTCGCTGGTGCATGCTCTAGTTATCTCCCACTTGGACTACTGCAATGTGCTCTACGTGGGGCTACCTTTGAAGGTGACTTGGAAACTGCAACTAATCCAGAATGCGGCAGCTAAACTGGTGACTGGGAGTGGCCGCTGAGACCATATAACACTGGTCCTGAAAGACCTACATTGGCTCCCAGTACGTTTCCGAGCACAATTCAATTAATAAAAACAAGAGAGGTAACAGCACACTGTGCATTAAGCATAAAGTGTTGTATGGCCTTATGTGCAGAATACCTCTAACGGCGGAGACAAGTGACTGACGGCCTCGGTCCTGTATAGAATAGAATACCGTCTCCACTCCCATCGTTCTGCCCGGACACTGAGGTCCAGCGCCAAGGGCCTTCTGGTGGGCCTCACTGCGAGAAGCAAAGCTACAGGGAACCAGGCAGAGGGTCTTCTCAGTAGTGGCACCAGGCAGAGGGTCTTCTCAGTAGTGGCACCCGCCCAGATGTCAAAGAGATAAACAACTACCTGACATTTAGAAGACATCTGAAGGCAGCCCTGTTTAAGGAAGTTTTTAATGTGTGACATTTTAATGTATTTTTAATGTTTGTTGGAAGCCACCCAGAGTGGCTGGGGAACAAGCCGTCTTAGGAACAGCTTCTTCTCCAGAGCGATCTCGGCCTTGAATGGGAAGCCTGGACTTTGAAAGTCATCTAATCTTACCTGCTGTTTCATACTGTACAGTTTTAATCAGTGTTTTTGTAGTTGTTTTGTTTTTGCGTGGAGTGCCCTATCCGGGTGGATGGAGCAGCCGAGTAATTTCGTTGTCCCCAAAGGGGACAATGACAATAAAATATATTCTATTCTATTCTATTCTATTCTATTCTATTCTATTCTATTCTATTCTTATTAGTCTCATGCTCAACTGACTGAGCTCTCTACGGAAAATGACAACAGAGGATGATCTTAGGGACCATCTTCCCTTCCTCAGATCCATTTCTGGAGAAACTGAGGGGGGTGAGGCTAAGGGTTTTGCTTAAAACCTTATTTTATCACAAGTTTAAATTAGAGTGTAGAAATATGGTCAGGAGGCACACTGAGCAGGATCAGAACTTCCTGCCCACCAGCTCCCTCTGCCTTAAGCAAAAGTTTGTGAGCACATCAGGAGCTTTCCTCATTCCCATCAATGCCATGAACTACAATTCATGCAGAGGAGTTGCAGTGATGGTCAAATCTGTCGATTTTCAGGTCTTTACATTTCTCATTTTTCCCTATCTTAAATTCAGCTCTCCACATTTCTGCAGCAATTTGTTGCGGCTGTTGTTCCCATGAAAAGCAATCAGTATTTTGGTGTGGATTCCTCCAAAAGCATTTTTTGTATGCTGTTATGACTAATAGACACATTGTTGCAAGCACTTCCCCCAAATTTAATGTGTTTTTTTGTATGTTGTTTTTGCTAATATGTCCATTTATATGCATGCTTTACCCTAGTGTGTAAATATACCCTAATGTTTAAAAAATGGGGAGCTGCATTGCAAAATTCGGGGACATGTGAATTTCCAAGGAAGGCTGTATTTCGGTTTGTGCATCTTGTTTCAGAAAATGCGAATTAGGTATGTCCACCTTTAAATGCTAACTGAATCAAGTTCCTCCTCTGTCCCCAATGCTGGTGGAGAATTTCCCATGCAATTCCAAAATTTCCTCCCTGATCTGTTTGCACACCTTGGTACCTATTTACCTTTGGCTATACTGGTTCCTTTATATCAGTTGCTTAGAATTCTGCATTCATTCCTGGCATTTGCCATCTTTTAGCCGAGAGATTTAAATGATCTAAACCCTCCTATGTCTGACTGAGCAGGGCTTTGATATTTACTGTTCTTCTGACTTTATTATCATGTGAAATTGTCACTATCATGCTTCCAGCCCTTCCCTCTTGGCTCGTGTTATATTTAACTGTCTGATCTAGAAGAGGAGGCTGGAAACTGCCAGCCACAGGGAGATCTTAATACTGTTTATGCCATTCTGGGTAAGGGGGAAATATATATATATATATGAAATTGGTGCGTTTTCACAGGGTCGTTGCACAGGCTTGCCCCCTTCTTGTGTGTGCACATATCAGAAGCACATTGTGCAAAAGACCTGGCCATCTGGATGCACTCCTATGCTTACTGAATCCCTGGCTTCACAGGTGCATTCCAGCTCTTTGTGTGAATTTCAGGAAGGAGGGCAGGATCTGTAGGAGTGCTTTGATGGGTTTTATGGTCAATCTATTGCTGGCCTACTTCTTATGGTCCACCCAAACTTACCTACAAAATTCAGATTTTACATAATCAGTTTGCCCCTAGACAGTCCATACCTGGGTGGCCTCTGTTCAGATGTGATTTTAACTTGGAGTTTCCATGCCTCTTCTCCCCATTTCCCAATATTTGATGTTTCAAGCAATGCTATGTCCGTAGAAACTGTTCTTTTAAAATGTTAAAAAAAAAAAGTTGTAATATTATAACCCACACTGGGACCTTAGAGTGAAGGGTGGGTTAATAAATAATAATAATAATAATAATAATAATAATAATAATAATAATAATAGTCATCTACAGAAAGCTGGTAGGGGTGATAGATTGTCCCGAAGGGGACAATGACAATAAAATATATTCTATTCTAGTAAAGCAGAGTGGATATCCTTTGTGTATTTTTCAAGTATATGGAACCCTCTGTACTTAGCAGGGAGAAGGTTTGAGAAGTTTCCAGTGTGCCTTTTTGTGGGTGGAGCCAAACAGTTGAAAGGTCGCAGCACTTGTTGTGGCTGCAGAGAGAAATACAGGAGAGACATGTTTTGTTGCAGCTGGGGCAGATGAAGGCGCCCGGTTGGGCTGCTGCAGATGCACCATGGCGTTTCATCTCTGCGCTCCTCCTCTGGTTATTGCAGTGACTGTCTCCTGGCGCTGCGGTCATCTGCAAGGGATTCCCACATGGCAGGATTGATGCTGCCAGCCTTCATGTCACGTTTGAAGATGGTCTTTGTAACGCAGAATTGATGTGCCAACAGGCCCGGTGCTAGAAGCCAGCTCCCTGTAGGGCAGGTCCTTGGGGATCCTGCCATCTTCCATTCTGTGGACCTGACTGCGACGAACCTCCCCCTCAAGCTTCCCGCTTGACCCCTTTGACTGTTACTAAGTGAATTTATCACCGAGGTGCTCTGGGTTCGAATTCCCTTTCGCCCCACCTCTAACCTTTGAGGTCCGTCTGTGTTGTCTGTCCCTTTTATTCTAACTTGGGACAACTTAGTAACAGGGGTTTCTCTTGTCCATCCAACGTGACCGTGGAAGATATATGCTCTATGCTCTGGGTTTGAGGGTTTAAATTGCCTCTCAGCTTGCAGTCCTGGGCCTCTGTCTCCTCAGATCCCTTACTGCGTCAGTTAGCTAACTCCCTTAGCAACTGTGTAGCTTTACCAAGGCTTCACCCCTCTGGCCCCTCCCGAGTGAAACTCCGAGACACAAACTATCCCTTTTGCAGGTAAGTTTTGCCTCTTCCCTGAGTTTATCTCCTCACAAGCATTCATATATCGCTGGACCAAATAAACGACGATTTTCTCTTGGCTCAACACAAGCAAGTCTTTATTTCGTACAGAACATAACGTTTCAGTGTTTTATTAGTTCTTCAGTTTAGTTTCCAATCCAAACATAAACACTTTCAGTTTAATAAACTGATCGTCATCCTAACCTAGCCTAACCTAGCCTACCCACCACTATCCTGGTCCCACTCCCTCTTCTTCCAGTCACCACTCCCTCCCTCCCTCTTCTCCTCTCATCAACGGCTGCTCCCTCCTTTTAAAGTGCGGAATGTCCCGCCTCCCCCGAGTGAACTGCCACTCAACCTTGGAGTGAACGTTAACCCTTTTATAGAATCCCTTAACATAGGGCAGGTCCGCCACACTGACCAAGCCAGTGTAGATGTCGCTGAGACAGGAGTGCAGACATGCTGAGAATGTGGGCTTGGGAGAGCACATCTTTTTGGGGACTCTGTCCCCAAATCCTCCCACTGCAGTGCATGCAGAAGGCATTGAGGTGTTGCTCCTGATGGTTGTAACATTGTATGAACATTTTGTGGGATGTAATCCAATGGGATTACAACATTCATTGTTTTCCTAGAGTGGGCATGCAAGGGGATGTTTGGTCCAGCAGGTCGAAACTTCCTGTTCCTCCTGGGCTGGAGCATCCTTCCTTTGCATGTGATAGGTGGGCGTGACCTAACTTGTCCAGGTAACAAAAGGACGAGTCACGCAGCACACCCCTCTCTTTTTCACCTCTTTCTTCATTTGACCAGCTTTTAGCTAGGACTGCTCTGCTAGCTCTCAGCTAGCAGAGACAGTGGGATTATTCCCCCATATGGGGTAGATCCACATGTACATATTTGTAACTAGGTCTGCCTTCAGGGATCCAACTGTGAACTGATGTAAGTAAACTTCTTTTATTGACTTTGAATAAGATTGTGGCGTCTTTATTCTTTTAAGAGGCAATCAACTTACCAGGAACATACAATTCAATCTGAGACGGACTGAATTGTATAATAGTGAGAGGCTCACACGAGCCTGCAACCAGCTATCTGCTGTGCATATAAAAAGGGGAATGTAAACTCTGCTAAGTAAAGGAACTTACTAGCGCAAGTTAGGAAGGATATCAATAAACAACATATCCTCTCCTGCCACCCTGAACATTCCCACACATTTTATGAACGCTGGCATATTAAAGAGCACATGATAGGCATGTATTCCACTTTAAGCTGAGGTGTTGGTGGGCCCCAATTTTTTTCTCCTTGTCTCAGTGGCTACTGCAGTTGCAGGGATCTGACTCTGCGGGGCCTTGAGCCTTTCTCTTCCACCACCTTCTCAGGTTAACATATATTATATAAATATATATGAAGGGTTGAGGGACCCAGGTGGCGCTGTGGGTTAAACCACAGAGCCTAGGGCTTGCTGATCAGAAGGTCGGCAGTTCGAATCCCTGCGACAGGGTGAGCTCCCGTTGCTCGGTCCCTGCTCCTGCTCCTGCCCACCTAGCAGTTCGAAAGCACGTCAAAGTGCAAGTAGATAAATAGGAACCGCTCTGGCAGGAAGGTAAACGGCGTTTCCGTGTGCTGCTCTGGTTTGCCAGAAGCGGCTTTGTCATGCTGGCCACATGACCCGGAAGCTGTACGCCGGCTCCCTTGGCCAGTAAAGCGAGATGAGCGCCGCAACCCCAGAGTTGGACACGACTGGTAATGGTCAGGGGTCCCTTTACTTTATGAAGGGTTGATTGATTATTTCTTTTGTAACTGTGAACTGATTCTGTTTCTTTCTTTTCCCTTTTTGTTATAGTTGCATTAAAAGACCCCACAGCAACAAGCCCTGAGCTGGGGTGAAGTGCAGAGATGCTTAAAGGACCTTCCAGAAAGGGTGTTGAAGAAATTCAATTCAGTTCACATTTAAAGGTAAGCTCCCCACTTCGAATCCACACTTTCTGTCACAGCACATGGACCCAAACACAGCCATCCTTTGAACTTTACCCTTCCTTGACTTTTGCAGCACATTTTTCCAGCCAAGCAATGTGTACAGAAATGCATCTACCGGGGTAAAGGGTACACAAAATGCTTGTAGTACTGAAATAATAATAATAATAATAATAATAATAATAATAATAATAATAATAATATATGATAGCTTTGAAAAATGCATTATAATTAGGCAAAATTGCTTTGCGAAATTATTTTCATCAGCTGAAATTGCGCACAAATGGGTATATTTGAAGAAATTTGCCCTAACTTGCTGCTGAGTTTTCCTGAGGACTTCTTTAGAATTTTAAATAAAATGCAAACCAATATGGGATGAAAACTGGATGAAAGAAAGAAAGATAGAAAGAAAGAAAGAAAGAAAGAAAGAAAGAAAGAAAGAAAGAAAGAAAGAAGGAAGGAAATGGAGAGAATCTGAAATTGAGATATTTGGCAACCCCCATATCCTGCAGCCTCTAATTCCCTCGCAAGCACCTATTTCCCCATAATAGGTATATATAATATATATTAGTTGAGAGAACATCATTACAAACAAGGCAAAAGAAGCAGATTCTTTTTCCAGATGGACCCAACAGCATTACAGTTAAAGCAGCCAACCCTTTCAAGACCTATTTCCCCTCCTCGAATGCTCCCCCCACTTCCATTTGCTGCAAAGACACAAAACTCAATTAGTTATTAATTGGTGCATGTTAAAATTCATTAACTCTGCATATGAAGCTTAAGCTATAATTAACTGTCTTCCTTGCCTTCTTCTTCTTTTTAAAAAAAATTCAGGTACAGAATCTCCTTTGTTAATAGGAAAGAAAGGAAACGTAAGTCCCCAAGACATATAGCTGCCCAGTGGCGTCCCTGAGAGGCACCTCTCCACAGTGCTGGCAACATGACAAGCCCAGCGGGATCTTCAGAGCCAATTCCCTCATTGCAGCGCCTGAGTATTTGTTCTCCAGGTAGGAGTCAAAAGTAGAAAGCAGAATAACCAACCCCTACGAGGTTTTTTATTTAGCATCCCCGATGTTCTGATCTTGACAACATATGTGCATTCCCCCCCCCCCGGCCGCCCTTTGCATTTATTCTGCATGGCTTCCCGCTTTAAACCTTACCCGAAAGGTAATACAAGATAGAGTCATAGCCCACATATGCAGCAGCGTGGGGGAAACAGTGATTTTAAAGTAAAATGAGCAGTGAAATTAATTTACATGTCAGGTTCCCGGGCTAATGTCCCAGTGCCTTTCGATGGAATTTGCATATATTCACATCTCCTCTCTTGCTTGCTGGGGATGGGATGTGTGCAAGGAGGGAAGGCTGATGCGAAGCTCCTTCTGTTGTTGTTGCTGCTGCTGTTGTGGCCATTGCCATTGTTTCGTTTTTCCCCTTTTTTATTTTATTTTGCATACATAAAGAAAAATAAACACACAAACAAACATACAAACTAATACACAAACCTACAGACTGAGAATAAAATACGTCATTCTTATAATTTTCACAATATAATCTTCACACATAAACTTAAAATTTCATAGACAAATAAAGATTATTATTAGTAATATATATCCTAATATTGTAGTGATGTATGGAAGTGAGAGCTGGACCATCAAGAAGGCTGATCGCCGAAGAATTGATGCTTTTGAATTATGGTGCTGGAGGAGACTCTTGAGAGTCCCATGGACTGCAAGAAGATCAAACCTATCCATTCTTAAAGAAATCAGCCCTGAGTGCTCACTAGAAGGACAGATCCTGAAGTTGAGGCTCCAATACTTTGGCCACCTCACGAGAAGAGGACTCCCTGGAAAAGACCCTGATGTTGGGAAAGATTGAGGGCAAAAGGAGAAGGGGACGACAGAGGATGAGATGGTTGGACAGTGTTCTCGAAGCTACTAACATGAGTTTGGCCAAACTGCGAGAGGCAGTGAAGGATAGGCGTGCCTGGCGTGCTCTGGTCCATGGGGTCACGAAGAGTCGGACACGACTGAACAACAACAACAACAATCCTAATATTATCAAAATTTCATTAACCGTTCCTTTTGGAGAAAGAAACTAAGTTACAAACATTATATATATGTAGCTGACTTCCCTATTACCACTCTCCACTAGCAATGTACATAATTATGACTAAAGAAAGATAAGTTATAGACATTGACACTTCTTCTAAGAACCCTATATATTCTTATTATACAAGAGTTAGTCCAACCAATGTTCCATGTAGGTGTAACACCTTCATTTTAGACGACATTCATTTTAGATAACATTCCTCCATTCTTCATTGAATTTGTTTTTGCCGAAATAAAATAAATTAAGATAATTCCAGGTCAAGTTTTAATCAGACTTATCCTCAGCTCCCAGTTCAGCCGTTTCTGTCCCTGAGTGTTTTTTTTTTACCTCCAAACTCATTCCGATACGTTCTCAGAAATTTTTCCTCATGTTTCGTTTGCAAAAATGCTTCCTAGGGAAAAAAAAGCTCAAAGTGATTTTGCAACGCAACAAAAACATGTATAAAACAGTAACAACTATTGCGCATGTGAAAGCCATTAGAAACAACGACATATTTTCTTTTTAGGCAGTTTATTTATAAGAGAAATTAAAAACAATTTAAATTCCAGTGCAAGCCATCAGTTGGGATAAACATCTGCACTTACAGTGTTGTATCGGTGTGATGGTTGATACTGCAAGCGCAAATGGTATTATCCCCATACCTTTTGAGAAGCTGCTGGCATGAAGAAGTGTCTTACAGTGAGGATTGTTGTGGTTTTTTTTGCAGTTGAATTTTTATTAAAACTTGAAAGAATAACCACACACACACACACACACACACACACACACTGAAATAAGCATCAAAGATCAAGCATTTTTTTAACATAAAAATTAAAAGAAAATAGATAGAGAAGAAAAAAGGAGAACACTTCTGATTTGCCATCTAATAGCTTAAAAAAACTTAATGATTGGAAACTCCTTCTGGACTTTCTGCACAATAAGGAAAATGAACTTGTGATATCAAGGTTTGAAGACGAGGAAAAGAAGAAGTTGACTTGTGAAAAGTAGAAGAGTTGAATGTTATGATGAAGTAAGAACCTTACAATGGGGATTTTGACCACACCAGAAAAGGCACATTTTCCCTACGCGCCAACCCTATAGGCTTTTCTGTTTTTTGCTGGAAGAGATAACAGCACAAGCCTATGTATGTCTATTTAGAAGTAAGTCCCCCTATATTCAGGGGGTCTTTTGTCCAGGTAAGTCCATACAGAATCATAGCTTAGGATTCCCTGGACCGTGTGCCAGAGATGGAGAATTTGTTTCCCTCCAGATGTTGGTGAGCTACAATTTCCATCATCCCTGGCCATTGGCCATGTTGGCTGGGGCTGAGGGGAATTGGAGCCCAACAACATCTAGATGGCCACAGGTTCCACTTGCATCCTTGCTTTAAGGGACAGGGCTTCCTTTGATTTTTACCACCGAAACTTTCTGTGACCATTTGTATGTATTGAATCGGGAGAAGGTGTTAAGGGTGTCGCCGCAAAATGGCTGCTGGGTACAAATGGCCAGCCACAAAATGGCTGCAGTGGGGGAATGGCCACTCACAAAATGACCAGCATTCCTCTTGACTTGAATTGTTTGGGTAGAGTTTATAGGTCTCTGGGTCTATTTAGGACTTGAACCAGGGTTTCCCGAACTTCTGAATTCATTGGCCTCTTGATGAGCTTATAGAGTTGTCATCAAGCCCAACCCAAATTCTTAGGAATATAAATGAAATAAAGTCAATTTGTATCTATACATAATCAACATTTATGCAGCCAAAAGCATTTCTTATATTGTACCTCCACTGCTGGAGTTAGTATGCCTCTGAATTCCAGTTGCATAAAGAAGAAGAAGAAGAAGAGTTTGGATTTGATATCCTGCTTTATCATTACCCTAAGGAGTCTCAAAGCGGCTAACATTCTCCTTTCCCTTCTTCCCCCACAACAAACACTCTGTGAGGTGAGTGGGGCTGAGAAACCTCAGAGAAGTGTGACTAGCCCAAGGTCACCCAGCAGCTGCATGTGGAGGAGTGGGGAATCGAACCCGGTTCACCAGATTACGAGTCCATTGCTCCTAACCACTACACCACACTGGCTCTCATGTGATTTCTCATGTGATTTCGCATGAAATCACAGGTGGGGAGGCCGCTATTGTCCTCACTTTCTGCTGGCAGGTTTTGCACTGGGGACATTTGGTTGGCTACTGTGAGAACAGAGCCCTGAACCAGTTGAGCTTTTGACCTGAACCAGCTTGGCTCTTCTTGCGTTCTTATCTTCTTATTGTTGAGGAAAAACTGGTTGAAGTAAGCACTCAGTTTCCAGGAATGTAGGCCAAACCTTCAGCGATCTTCCCTGCCTTCTGACATGTAGCTCTCTGGGGTGGTCTGCTGGAAATATGAGGACGGATTTCTAGAAATTCCAAGAGGAGATCGATATAGCATTTCTACTTGAGCAGAGAAGAATGACATGTACCTCTGTGCCCAGGAAACTAGGGGGCTCCAAATGAGTCACTTTTGTTGCTCTCACTTGGATCTGAGCTCTAAAAATCCGTAAGTGATGTTTCAGCTCCCCGGCCTTCTGCTTTTTGCTTTTTTTTTGGACAGATCTGGCAAAATGCTCTCTTTCCATTTTTGTCTGTCAAGTGGAAGGAAGAAGTGGCAAGGGAAAATCAGCACGGCTGCCAGAAAACTGGGGCAAACCAGTGGCCTAGTTTATTGCGTTTGTTTATGGCAGCAGCAGAAAGAAAGCAGCAACAACAGGAGGGGGTTGGAAAGAAGTTGGGGACAGAAGGAGTCTGAATGCCTGTTCCCAACTTCTCTTCTGCTCCCTGGTCAGGCAGAAGCTTCAGTGACATGCAGGAGACAGATTGAGGGCTTGCTGAAACTTTGCCTCTTCCCGCCTGCCCTGCGGGTATCAATTCCACGTAGGATTTCTCCTTCATTTCCCACTGTCCCGTCTCCAGTAGAAATACCTGCTAGCAATACTGGCTTGCAAAACTGCTTTCATGTCTGCCGGTTGTGGTGGTTGAAAAGCAGTTTGGCACTGCAGGGAAATCCAAGGAGGAACCCCGTTGAACAATGGACTGCAATGGATTTTCTGTTGGAAGTGCAACAGCAGGGATCATTCAGTTTGTAACTTAAGGTTACCTTTTTCGCTCTATAAGGCACACCTAACCATAGGACGCACCTAGTTTTTAGAGGGGAAAAGCCCCATTTTTTTGAGGATCAGCTCAAATTTCTGCAGCTTCTTTTGCAAAGGAGAAAAGCCCCATTTTTGTGGATCAGCTCAAATTTCTGCAGCTTCTTTTGCAAAGGAGAAAAGCCCCATTTTTTGAGGATCAGCTTAAAGTTGTTGAGCTTACTTTGCAAAGGGGAAAAACCCTGTTTTGTGGGGTTTAACTCACAGTTCTTCAGCTTCAGGAAAGGGAGCCATTTCTACAGTTTCCAGACAGATAATCTAATCAGCCAGTCACATGTTGCTGGGGAAACAGCCTCCCTCTGCAAGGGGGCGGGGCTGGAATCTCTCTCCCTTATCTCTCTCCCCAATCCTTTGCTGAGCAGCTGCTCAGCGGGCTTCCTTTCAACACCCCCTTCTCTCTCTCTCTCTTTTTTAAAAAAGCACGATCTGCTTTTGCCCCTGGGCAGTTGAGATCCAGGGACCACACATTTGCTCCATAAGAGGCACACACATTTCCCCTTACTTTTTAGGAGGAAAAAGGTGCATCTTATGGAGCGAAAAATATGGTAATTCTGTCAGTGTCAAAATCAACTAGTCTGCATACAACACTGCATACAAATGTTTGCACATACTTTTTAAAAAAATGCAAACAGATGTAAAAATGGGGCAAAGAGAATGAAAAAAAAATGAGAAATGGAGAACAAATAGATTCACCTATTTCCTCAGTCAGACTCTGGTCCATTCCTGATGGCATCCATAAATGAATGACTAGATATTATTCTGTTTCAGTAAAATATATCTGTGTAGTTGTAATCTCTTTGACACTTGAATCCTTCTCATGTTTACTGGGAAATTGGCCCAACTGATCTCCCCAGGAAGCTTTCTTTATACTGCAATGGAAATTGATTAGTTATTACCCAGCCTGAACCTTCAACTCAGGCTGAGCTACAAATTTAAATTAATAACATTTCACCAAAGAATAACTCAACAATTCCACCCCATTTCTGCTGTGGAATGTTTAGGATTTCAAAGGCCAGTTGCCCCCCTGCTATGAATTGCATTTGATCATAAACCATAAATCAGTTGGTGCCTTTGGGAGGAAAGGTGGCATATAAATTTGATAAGTAAAACACAAAACAAAACAAAGAGTTGATAACAAGTGTGCTCAGGTTCCAGTTTGCTGTCCTGGGAACGATGCGTGAAATTTGTTGGCAATGGGTGGATTTTTGACGCACTGTCTCTTGTAAACAAAGAGATTACCTTATCAAGGACTCGGGGCTTGCTGTATATCCAGGTGGTTTCATTATGCTATCAAAATCTTAACAGTGGCATTATAATAAGATCGGTGTTTGCTTTGCCAAGAGCAATGAATAATACAAACAACGCCTGCTAAAATCATTACTATTTCATTTCGATGGGAAGCTGAGAGCCACCCTCTGATTAAAATTAAAAGGAAACAAACGTGGGGGTTGTGTGTGTGTGTGTGTGTGTGTGTGTGTGTGTGTGTGTGTGATGGTGATACACACAGCTGGAGAGAATGAACTCCAGAGTCTAGCTGACAGCAGGTATAACGCAAAGCATGAAGTGCCAACTTTCCTTTCTATAAGTAAATATCCTCTATTATTCAGATTTGCTACCCTGCCATTGTTGATCATTGCCATTACTTCTTATATACCACTCTTCTTTCCAGAATCTCTGAGCTGCTTACCTATGGCTCCCTGGTGGCATCCAATTTGGGCAACTTCTAGAGCTATATCCACTGAGCTCCCACGGCATCACATGCCTTTTATATTGTTCTCCGGGCCATATCTGCTTATGCAAAATTGCTTGGCTGGATGGAGTGAATTCCTATCTAACACAGTGTTCCGTTTCTCAGACTGGCCAGCCGAATACCTCTGGGGGCTCGCAAGCAGGCCTTTGCTTTTCCTCAGTCACTTGTCACCACTGTTAGAGGTATTCTGCACATAAGGTCATAACAACACATTATGCTTAATGCACAGTGTGCTGTTACCTCTCTCGTTTTTATTAAATTACCTGCAGTCATGGTGTGTGGTTGTGACTGGGACCACAGTATGTGAGGAGAGGGGGATTTATCCCTCCCATCCCAAGGCATTGCTCAACCACCTCTAGAATCATAGAGTTGGAAGAGACCACAAGGGCCATCCAGTCCAACCCCCTGCCAAGCAGGAAACACCATCAAAGCATTCCTGACAGGTGGCTGTCAAGCCTCTGCTTAAAGACCTCCAAAGAAGGAGACTCCACCACACTCCTTGGCAGCAAATTCCACTGTCGGACAGCTCTTACTGTCAGGAAGTTCTTCCTAATGTTTAGGTGGAATCTTCTTTCTTGTAGTTTGAATCCATTGCTCCGTGTCCGCTTCTCTGGAGCAGCAGAAAACAACCTTTCTCCCTCCTCTATATGACATCCTTTTATATATTTGAACATGGCTATCATATCACCCCTTAACCTTCTCTTCTCCAGGCTAAACATACCCAGCTCCCTAAGCCGTTCCTCATAAGGCATCGTTTCCAAGCCTTTGACCATTTTGGTTGCCCTCTTCTGGACACGTTCCAGCTTGTCAGTATCCTTCTTGAACTACCCTTCTCTAAATATCCCCCATGCACCTATGAGGCTAAGTAAAAAAAAAAGTTTTCATTGGCACCATCAAGAGCTTCCATACCCACTCTGGGTGGCTTCCAACAATATAAAAACACAATACAACGTCTGAAGAAGTGTGCATGCACACGAAAGCTCATACCAAGAACAAACTTAGTTGGTCTCTAAGGTGCTACTGGAAGGAATTTTTTTATTTTGTTTTGACTACAGCAGACCAACACGGCTACCTACCTGTAAATAAAACATTAAACATTAAAAAAAAACTTCCCTATACATGGCTAGCTTCAGATGTCTCCTAAAGGTTGTATAGTTACTTATCTCCTTGGCTCAAGGCTCACATACTGTAACTCCATACCCTCCAACATTTCTCCGGTGAAAATAGGGGCATCCTAAGGAAAAAGTGGGACATTCCGGGATCGAATCAGAAACTGGGATGGCTTCTGTAAATCTGGGACTGTCCCTGGAAAATAGGCACACTGGGAGGGTGTGAACTCCCCTCCCCCTGCAAGCTTCATATCCAGTTAGAGGGGGCAGGATTGTGGTGGTGGGGAATTGAAGCTAGGGATGAACCTTCTAGACCCTGTGATCCCCAAAACAAAGCCAAACCTCCTTGCAGGTGAGTCATTGCTGCTAACTGTGTGGAGAGGAAGTGGAAGTGTGGTGCAAACAGCCTGGCAGGAACACTGGATTGGCTCCACTGGTGTGTTTGCACTGCGCTGACCTCACCACTCCCAATAAGCAGCAATGACTCACCTGCCAGGAGGTCAGGTAAGTACCTCCACCCCACCATGCCATCCACTACTGCCAGAGATCTACCCAGGGCTGTCTTTACCTGGGGGTGCAAGGGGTGCCGTATTTACCTGGGGGGCACCAAATTCGGGGGGGGGGGAATGTATACCTACTGTATACCGATCCCTCTTGATCAGTGGCAGTGAAAAGTAATGGAGTGAAAGTCTTCGCCTCACTCCTCCGTTGCTCTGCTACTCCGTAGCATCAAATATTCCCAACGAGTCAGGAAAGAAAAGCAGTTATTTCTGCTGCGTCATTGTTACAGGTGAGCGATTTTCCTCCCCCCCAAAAGCTCAGCAACTTTGAGTTCACCCCCCTAAAACAATTGGGGGCGGCTAAACTAAATTTGGGGTGCTGGGCGGATCTTTGCACCCCAGCGGCACATATGCTAAAGACGGCCCTGGATCTACCAATAGATGCCTCTGCACCAGTTTTTTGTTTTTTTAAAAAATAAGCTCAATATGTTTAAGACAGAGCTCTTCCAGACAGAGCAACCAGTTTCAAGCTGGCATCTGCAATGCTTAAGTCACGGAGTTGTGCAGGTTCCTTGGTTGTTCAAGGATGCTGCTGGGTCAAATGCGTTGGGGTCAGTTTAAAATCATCATCATCATCTGCACTTTCAACCAGGTCTTCTTCCTTCTTCTCCCTTGGGGGAAAATGCAGAGGCGTAGGAAGGTCAGGTGGTACCCAGTGCGGAAAATTTCTTGTCACCCCCCCCCATTGATTTTTTTTTGCCTGCAAAAATGGTTTTACGTTATTTCATATTTTCTTACAAAGGAATAATAATAAGTTAAAATAAACTTTTATTTATATCCCGCCCTCCCCGGCCGAAGTCAGGCTCAGGGCGGCTAACATCAGATACATAACATTGATATAAAATCAAACAATAATTAAATTACCTCCTAAAAACATGTCAAAATCAAATTAAAGTCTAATTAGATGGCTTTCCGCAGGGTTAGGGTTGGGAACAGTAAGTGCTCCACTGAATTGAAATTTCAGCCTTCACGACATAGGAAAACAGCCAAGTAAACAGCTATTTTCATGGAGGAGGGTCAAGATATTAACTGATATGCATGAAATTTCATATATAGCTATATAATCCCTAGTGTAGTATGATAAGACCTTTGGAGCAGGCATTTTTTTAAAAAAAGTTTTTTATGAACCACCCTAGTAGGGCAGTAATTGTTCCTTGATAATTTGTCACCCCCTCCATGATGGAACCTGGGGCGACCCACCCCCCTCCCCCACTTCCTACGCCCCTGGGAAAATGACACATCAAATCCTGGGGGGGGGGGACACAAACACCTGCTGAGTTTAGCCAATCAAACAGAACATGCAAATGTGGGTAGCAATTAATAACAGTAAACAATGGAGGGGCAGAGTCTTGGGAGGCGATAGCGGAGATTCCAGAAGCATTGTAAACCAATTATTTTAGCAGAAGATGGGGAAAATAGGAAAAGCAAGAGTGAGCACAAAATAAAGCTAATCACAAAGGCTCTCCTTTGCATCCCAATGAGGCAATGCTAAAAAAGAAGCTGGACTTCTAGGTAATAAATATTAGTTGTTCCAGATATGCAAGATGCAGATTCAGCTCAGTGCTTGGTTTCAAGCAGGAACAAGTTTTCAGCTTCCTTCTTCTGGAAAGCAGTGACCCCAAAACTCTACCATTAGTAACAATAATTAAAAGGGGCTCTCAAATGGAGTGTATGGATGATTGCTGCTAAAAGGAACATTCTCATTAATTTATTGCAGTTTTTTTTAACGTGGCTTCATTAGGACTTGTCTGCTGAAGGCCGCTTAGCACTCGAGGGAATCTCCAGCATACACTTTAGATTCCGTCCATGTTGCTCTAGAAGGGAGAAGAACTGGGCTTTGTTGCCCATTATGTGGCCTTGGAAAGCCCTCTTAGAACAATGGGCTTTATCGTTTATCAGTGGAATTGCTTTGCATTCGGAAGGTCCCGGGTTTGACCCCTGACATCTCCAGGTCAGGCTGGGAATGTCTGAAATCCCAGAGAGCTCCTTCCAGTCAGTGTAGACCAGGCATGTCCAACAGGTAGATTGTGATCTACCGGTAGATCCCTGGACGTCTGTGGTAGATCACTGGTAGATCATTGGCTCCCCCCAAATAAGCTGAACAACTGTAGCTCCCCTTAAAAAAGCTCAACATTTTACCTCCCTGGAAAAAAACTCAACAACTTTGACCCGAACCCCCCCAAAATGGGCCTTCCTTCTTCCTAAAAAAAGCTCACAAACTTTGACCTGAACCCCCAAAAAGGGGGTAGATCACTGCCAGTTTTTAACTGTGAGTAGATCACAGTCTCTTGGGAGTTGGCCATCCCTGGTGTAGACAATATTGAGCTAGATGTGGCAATGGGCTGGCTCAGTATAAGGCAGCTCCCTCTGTTCCCATGGGAAGTGGATTTACTGCAGGCATCCTGGAACTCCATTCACAAAACCCTTTCTTCGAATTCCAGGTGTTTGGGAGCAGGTTGTGGTTACTACCTTGCTGTCAGAAGTTGAAATGAATTCAGCTGCCGGTTATCACATTTGCAGGGCACGTGTGCAGAGAATCACCTATGAATCAGGCCTGAAACATTATGGCTTGAGAGCGAGAAACCAGAGAGTCTGCATTGACTGATGCATAGATTTTTCAGAACAAAGTGTGATCTTGCAAACACAGAGCCACTGAGTCTTGGGCTCCGCACCACCACCCAGTCTGGTTGTTTTGCGTCACTTTCGGAAGCATTAGTCAAAAGTGAAGAACTACATAACCAGGGGCTGAATGCATACCCTCCAACCGTCCCTCTTTGCCCGGGACATTCACGGAATTACAGAAGCCATCCTGGCTTCTAATTTGGTTCCAGAAGGTCCCGGAGAAGAACCGGTGTTGGTGCTTGCAGCTGACTTGCACAGCACCAAAAGATGCTTATATTTCGGTGTGGCGCTCTTGCATGGCAGCACCGCACCAAAGACACATGCCCAGATTTTCGTCAGACTAATGCTGGAGGGTATCTAAATGGTATTCTGCCCTG
This sequence comes from Darevskia mixta, assembly GCA_034641385.1. Taxonomy (NCBI): domain Eukaryota; kingdom Metazoa; phylum Chordata; class Lepidosauria; order Squamata; family Lacertidae; genus Darevskia; species Darevskia mixta. Next base: position 170,369 of record JAWWNH010000060.1, read on the forward strand.
GGCACACCCACTCCCCAGACCATATCACTCTCACTGGCCACACCTCTCTTGTGTGGGACATAATCCATTGGTGCAGTCAAATGCAACATCCCTTATTTCCCTAGAGTGGGCACAGGCAGGGGGACATCTTGTTCCACTGGATTGGAGCCTCCTCCCCCTGCATGTGACCTTGGAGATGGACGTGGCCCTGGCTGACTCCATAAAAGAGCCAAGTCAGCCAGCCATTTTCTCAGTCTCCAGTTCGTCTTGATGCTGCTGATCTCTTGTTGCTGCTATTTTGATGCCATGCTGCTCTCCTACAGCCATTTTGTAATTTTTCTGCCTGCTGGCTCTCAGCCAGCAGCACATGAGCTCAGTCTCTATATGAGATGAACTCACCATTTATTGTGTAACTATTAAGAAAAGCCTGCCTTTCAGGGATCTAATCGTGAACTGAAATGTGAGTAAACCTTCTTGCTACTTTACTCAGAAAGACTCTCGTGTCTTTATTCTTTTAGGAGGGGTGAAAGGGGACACCAGAAAATAATCTTAACTAAGAGATTCAAAACCATCTGCAAACTAGCTTCCAGCTATATTAAGGGGAATTTGCTCTGCTACATCACTCACTAGCGTGAGTGAAGGAAGGATAATACTTATTCAACATATCCTTTCCTACAAACCTTAACATACCCACATCTTGGCCCTGTTCTGCACCCTGATCAAGTGCTTCTACTTGACTGGAATGTGCCCTTGAACTGTGGTACTACCTCCTTTCCTGGCCAGGATGGAGGATGATCCATATGGTTGTGCAGTGTGATGACCTGGGAGTCAGACTCAGACGCTGAACCTGAGGGATCCCAGCCTGCACAGGATTCACTGCCTCCAGAACCAGCAGAGCCAGGGCTGGGGCCTGAGTCTCAAGGGGACTCACCTGTGCTGGATCCTCAGGTGCAGGCATCGGCTGAGGTTGATCTGGCTTCTAATGGGATGGAGGACTTATTGCCTGCAGGTGCTCCACTCCCCACCCAGTCAGGGGAAGCTGAGGTTGCCTCTGGGTCCGGTAACCCTCCAGCTTCTCCTGAGCTGCAAAGGCTAAGGGCAGAGAGGCGAAGGGAACTAAGTTCCCGCAGGAGGAGTGCTCGCCTCCAAGCCAGGAGAGGCGAGGCACCTGAGGATCGGAGCCGCCCTTTGCCTCGGGGCAGATAAAAGCCAGCCAGTCCCAGACCCAAGTTGCAGGAGCAACATCGGTGCTGCCTAGTTCCTGTTCCTGGTTCCTGACCTCGGCTTCCTGACCTCAGCTTTGTTATTTCGGCTTCCTGACCTCGGCTTCCTGACCTCGGCTTCCTGACCTCGGCTTCGTGACTTCTGGCTTGGACTGACCTTGGACTGGACTAGACCTCGCCTATCGGATATCCCTTGGGACCAGCACATGCAGTAACCTCTGACTTTGACGCGGAATGTAGCCTACTGTACAAAGGTCCCACCTGTGCTCCATCCACTTTCACCTCTGGCCCTGCCTTCCACTGGCACGTGGCCCCTGGAAGGATGTCTATGAAAGAATGTGGCCTTCTGCTTGAAAAAGGTTCTCCATTCCTGGTATCAGTGGACTCTTTTCTCTGGCCTTTCATTTCAGATTCCCTTTTGCTATGAAGAATATCATCCATTTCCCCAGGACGCCTACTAATCTCTTTGCTACCTCCCCTAGGAGTGATCCCAGTGTTGTGCCTCCAGTTGCGGTTAGCAGGTGAGCATCTCCCTTCTGCACTAACACCCTTGCTGCTTAATAAACCTTCCTGCCAAGCCAGCTCTCTTATGGTTCCAGCTGGGATCCATAGTCCCAGGTGCCTGGCTGTTTCCTCCAGGGTTCCTGTATTGTGCGCTCGATCATTGAGAATGCACAAACTGCACATCCCATTCCCAAGCGGCAACAAACCACTGAGATGCTTTTGTTTCTTCTTCATATTGGGGAAGGGAGGGTATTGTTGCTCTACCTCCATTTTGAAAAGAATGGGGTGCATCGATTGGGCAATAACTGTCTGCTTTCAAAACTAGTCCCCTTCTCCATTTTTCTACTGTCTGGTTTAAATTTCAGCCCCTATACAGTGGTACCTTGGTTCTCAAACTTAATCCGTTCCGGAAGTCCATTCCAAAACCAATGCGTTCCAAAACCAAGGCGCGCTTTCCCATAGAAAGCAATGCAAAATGGATTAATCCATTCCAGACTTTTTAAAACAACCCCTAAAACAGCAGTTTAACATGAATTTTACTATCTAATGAGACCATGGATCCATAAAATGAAAGCAATAGTCAATGTACTGCAGTCACGCAATCAATCAATCAATCAGTAGCTGAACTGGGTTCTACACAGTCACAAAAACAAAAACGGAAGGGCCGCAAAAACAAAAACGCAAAATAAATAAAAGCAAAAACAGACAGACCTCAGCGTAACACTCAACTCGGAAGTGTGGCACTCAACACAGAAGTGTAACACTAAAAATGGAGCATGGTCAGCTTCTGAAAAACGTTTGCAAACCGGAACACTTACTTCCGGGTTTGCAATGTTCAGGTTCCAAGTTGTTTGAGTACCAAGGCGTTTGAGAACCAAGGTACCACTGTATTGGGAAATTCTGAACAGAAAGCAAGAGGGGATTTTGTGTGAGGATGGCATATCCCCTTGCACTTTGCATGATCCGAAGCCGTTAGGGACGTTACACCTCTCAGGATTGAAACCTGGATGATACTGTATGTTTCTATCCAATTATCTGGGCCCACTCAAGACATGTTGCTACCTGAGACCAAGGAGAAGATTGAGCTCCCTACTTGTACAGAAAGCATCCCTGACTTGACAGGTCAATTATTTATTTAACAGGATTTATAAACCACTTTTTATAAAATCTAAGCATGAAATCTGTACATGAAATGGAATTAAAATATTCATTTTAAAAAAGAAATAAAAATTGACCTTAAAACAGTAGACAGAAAGAAATGATAAAAATATAGATGAAGCCAACACATTTTGAAAACAGGTGCGCATCATAACATTCCATGGGTGGGTGGGCTTTTTTTGAAGACTTCCTTATAGGCTTCTGTTTGGCCATTGTGAGAACAGGATGCTGTAATAGAGGGGCTTTTGGCCTGATCCAGCAGGTCTCTTCTCTTGTTCTTTAACAAAAAAAAGTTTTTAGCAGACATTGGAAACAGTTGGATTAAATCATATGCCTAATATCAAGAGACAGGTAGTTCCAGAGGCTAGGGGGGCTGCCGTGCTGAATGATTAATTTTTTTGCAAGTGTGGAACAAATATTACATGGCAATTGTGAAAGTACCAGTTCCGCTAATCAGAATGGTTGATTGGGCAATATGCAATAAGGCGATCTCTCAAGTAAACTGGTCCTAGGCAGTCGAGGGCTTGATATACTTAAGAGTCTGATCTTACTTCAAAGCTAGTGATTGGGGAGTATCCTCCACTGTACCTGAAGGATACAGGCTAGCTTAGGAGGGCCAGGATATGAAAACATGACACATAAAACACATTGCTCCCTGCCTGCCGCCCCCCCCCCCCAGCATGTGCCGTCCAATGTGTCTGCCTCACTCTTCCCAATGGTAGGGCAGGGCAGGCCTATAACTGAGATCAGGCAGCAGGAGGCCTCTTTGCTGCCAATGGCAGCTTCACTCCCAATACATGTAGCAGCTGATCTCTCACCCCCTCCAGTGTGCTTGCTACACAATGAAGAACCACAGGACACCGAAAACCATGTGTTCCATGGAAGATGTCGTTTGGCCCATTGTTAAGGCTGCAAAGGCAGCCAGGGTGCTTTGCCCAGCAACAGCTACTGCCAGGGATGGGATCAGGCTGTCCAACTGATATTAAGATCACAGCGGCTGAGCAGCAGCTATGTGTGTGTGAGATCCCAGGTTCAACTCCTGACACCTGCTGTTAGAAAACACAACCTTAGGTAGCTAGGCTGGGAATGGTTTGCTCCTGAGGGCCACCCACCCATCGGTGGAGACAGTGCTGGGCCAGATGGGTGAATGGTCCATTGAAGACTCCTTGCCATCCAGACTTTGGAAAACCAGGAGATACTGAATGTGGAGGGGTGGGATCGACTATATGGGTGGCATGGCTATCTATGGTACGGAAAGTTAGAAACACATGGAAGATTTACAAATCATCTGATAAGAAAAGCACTGATGGATGTATGGAAAAGAACCAAAGATAAAATCATACAAAAAACACCATGGTGGCTATCACCGGTGGAAGCAACTACAACCTTAAATAGTAATATCAGAGAAGATTGGCCAGTGTATAAAGATTTGGTAGAAGAGATGAAAGAGTGGCCCAAACTTAAAGATTTTGAGGAATTAAATAAAAATAAAGGAATTAGATGGTTAGAGTATTACCAATTAAAAGTAAATTTTGATAAAGATGTGAAAGAGAAGGGATTTGAAAGTAAAGTTTCGAAATTCGAAAAAGAAATATTACAAAAGAATCAAAAATTAATTACCAAGATGTATAAATTATTGAAAGAGGATGAATTTGATCAAGAAAAGAAGGGAAAGAACTTATTAAAATGGGAAAAAGATTTGGGCCACAATTTAGATTATAAAGAATGGGAAAAAGTATGGACCAATAGTATAAACTTTACAGCTTCTTATCAGATAAGGGAAAATATTATGAAAATGCTACACCGGTGGTATTTATCACCTGACAGAATAACAAAGATGAGAAAAACAAATAACATCAGGTGCTGGAAATGTAACGAGATAAATGCGAATTTTTTCCATATGTGGTGGACATGCCCGGAGATAAAGAAATTCTGGGGAATGATCCATGAAGAGACTCAGAAATTAATAAAACAAACATTTAATAAAAAACCAGAATTTTATTTATTAGGAATTACCAACATAAGTATCCCCAAGGAAAAAACAAATATATTTTTATACGCTTCGGCAGCAGCAAGAATGATATTAGCCCATCATTGGAAGGAGAACTATATACCATCAAAAAAGGAATGGGTACATAAATTATGCGAATACCTGCAATTGGCAAAATTAACAAATTTAATAAGGCAAAAACCTAAGAATATAGTCCAAACCCAGTGGAAGGAGTTAAATGATTATTTAAATAGGAGAGATGTAAATATGAATTTTAGGATGAGTATGGAGTAAGCTATTGCAATAAAATAAAATAGATGAATTTGTATAAGAATTAACAGATAAAAATAATAGATTAACTTTAAGAAGTGTAACGAACGGTGGTGGAAGTCACCAATTCTTTCTTTGTATCAGTTTCTAATGTGGTAATGTGATATTAACAAATTAAGACTTTTTAAGCAAGATCGGGCCCTTGGAGGCCGCTTTTAACATGTAATTTTTTTTTCTTTTTTCTTCTTTCTTATTTCCTGTTTCTTTTTTTCTTTTATCTCTTTTTTTTCTCTTTTTTTCTTATTTTCTTTATCTAGTATTAAAAATTTTGCTCCACGATACATATGTAAAATAATGAATTTGTACGTATTTCTTCTTTGCAATTTTTCTTCGTATACGTAATAGTGTGTTTCTTTTTTTTGTACAATTAATAAAAATTAATAAATAAAAAAAAAAGAAGACTCCTTGCCATCCCTCTTTTTTCTTACTGCCTGGAGTAATTTGGTGCCATCAAGTGCTACAAGGGCAAGAACAGGCTAATACCTTCAACAGTCGCAGGACAGCTGACCCCAGGGCCAGGTAAAACACTTGGCTGTTTCGGCTATTGATGAAAAAACCCCCCATCAAATTCTGGAAATCCAACGTGTACTGACAGACTTGGTGCAACATATTAGCGCAGGCAAATCCAGCTTCAACATGCTGAGTGAATGTCTTCCCAATGTATTGTAATCCCCATTGAATCAATTATTCTCTGCAATGTTGGGCAAAAAACCAAAATCCTTGATCCCGCCCCCACCAGTCTTCCCACTCCTTTGCTCCCAAAACATTGTCTTCTGCAGACCCCCATGGGTTTGTATGATGTACACTTGAAGTTTAGCAAACCCCCTCCGTTGCTCTATGCCTTTAAACAAGTTTGAAACTTTGCTCTTTTATCTCTGTTTTAATTGGTATCCATTAAAGTGGCAAGGCGAGATCCCAGATGATAAATACTGACAAGCACAAGTGAGAAATTTTCCAATTGGACAGTCCCCTGTACGCAGGGCCAACTAATAATTAACAAATCGAGCAGGTACTTAAAGACACAGCCCTCGTCTAATGGAGCAGGAGACAGGGAAATATTAAAGGAGTGTGAACAGCTGGCTTGTTAATACTCTGAGAGCCAGTTTCTTACATAAGACACAAATGGGGAGGCCCAGTGGTAATTACAGTCTACTTTAAGATAAACAGGAGCAAAAGACCTCATGAATCAATATCATAATCACACTCGGTGACTATTTATCTACAAAACTCTTGGCGTCACTTGGAGTCCCAGTCCATGTCAGCTCCGACAGTGAACTGAGTGGAATAACTCTATGACACTGATCCCCCCCCAGGGCTCGAGAGTCTGATCTGATCTGATCTGATCTTGGGGTTGGTTTCTGTGCTTCAGGGCTTTCAGAGAATCATAGAATTGTAGAGTTAGAAGGGGTTCTGAGGGTCATCTAGTCCAACTCCCTGCAATGCAGGAATCCATGACGGATGGCCATCCAACCTCTGCTTCAAAACCTCCAAGGAAGGAGAGTCCACCACCTCCTGAGGGTGTAGTGGTTAAGAGCAGTAGTCTCGTAATCTGGGGAACCGGGTTCGTGTCTCCGCTCCTCCACATGCAGCTGCTGGGTGACCTTGGGCTAGTCACACTTCTCTGAAGTCTCTCAGCCCCACTCACCTCACAGAGTGTTTGTTGTGGGGGAGGAAGGGAAAGGAGAATGTTAGCCACTTTGAGACTCCTTCGGGTAGTGATAAAGGGGGATATCAAATCCAAACTCCTCCTCCTCCTCCTCTTCTTCTTCTTCTTCTTCTTCTTCTTCTTCTTCTGTTTCACTGTCAAACAGCTCTTACTGTCAGAAAGTTCTTCCTGATGTTTAGTCAGAACCTCCTTCCTTGTAACTTGAATCCATTGGTTCGGGTCCTACCCTCCAGGGCAGGAGAAAACATCTTCCACGTCACAGCCCTTGAGATATTTGAAGATGGCTATCATATCTCCTCTCAACCTCCTCTTTTCCAGGCGAAACATACCAAGCTCCTTTGGTTCCTCATGTGGCTTGGTTTCCAGACCCATGATCATCTTTGTCACCCTCCTCTGCACATGTTCCAGCTTGTCAACATCCTCCTTAAATTGTGGCGCCCAGAACGCTGCCAGTGCATTGCCAGATTCAGATTGAGAATTCACAGCGTAGCTCTGTGTTGGTTCCTACATGGTTTCAGACACTGGAGGTCCGGTAGTTTTGCCTTTAAATGTGAACTGAATGGAATATGTCCCTCATCCCTATGAGAGAAGGGTGGAAATTCTTTCTTTCTTTCTTTTTTAAAATAAACTTTATTTATCATTCACATAAAAAATTTCAAAAATTCACAAGCATGAAAAACAAAAACTGACAGAAATAAGGTAGATAAAAAAGTAAAGAAAATAACAGTTAAAATATGACTTCAAACTGTTTATGCATCGTTTCTCATTCTTATTATTGGTATTTTGCTATTTCTAATAAAATTAAACACTTTCAATTATAGATCTTCAAGGATAGCATACAATTGATAAATTACAAGTATTCATTCTATATAACTTTACTTCTTTCTATCTCCTTGTGTATTTCAGTCTAAGCAAATCACTAGTTCTGTTTTTATATCTTCTTTTTTTAAATACTCTTCTACATATTTCCACTCCTCTTTTCTTCTTTGTTTCGGTGTGTTTCTAATTGCTATAATAATAATAATAATTTATTATTTGTACCCCGCCCATCTGGCTGGGTCTCCCCAGCCACTCTGGGCGGCTTCCAGCAATATTAAAAACAAAACAAAACAATACATTAACATATTACAGATTAAAAACTTCCCTAAACAGGGCTGCCTTCAGGTATTTCCTAAATGTTAGATAGTTATTAATCACTTTGACCTCTGATGGGAGGGCGTTCCACAGGGCGGGCGCAACTACCGAGAAGGCCCTCTGCCTGGTTCCCTGTAGCTTTGCTTCTCGCAGTGAGGGAACCGCCAGAAGGCCCTCAGCGCTGGACCTCAGTGTCCGGGCTGAATGGTGGGGGTGGAGACGCTCCTTCAGGTATACAGGACCGAAGCCGTTTAGGGCTTTAAAGGTCAGCACCAACACTTTGAATTGTGCTCGGAAACGTACTGGGAGCCAATGTAGATCTCTCAGGACCGGTGTTATGTGGTCCCGGCGGCCACTCCCAGTCACCAGTCTAGCTGCCGCATTCTGGATTAATTGCAGTTTCCGGGTCACCTTCAAAGGTAGCCCCACGTAGAGCGCATTGCAGTAGTCCAAGCGGGAGATAACTAGAGCATGCACCACTCTGGCGAGACAGTCTGCGGGCAGGTAGGGTGTCAGCCTGCGTACCAGATGGAGCTGGTAGACAGCTGTCCTGGATACAGAATTAACCTGCGCCTCCATGGACAGCTGTGAGTCCAAAATGACTCCCAGGCTGCGCACCTGGTCCTTCAGGGGCACAGTTACCCCACTCAGGACCAGGGAGTCCTCCACACCCGCCCGCCTCCTGTCCCCCAAAAACAGCACTTCTGTCTTGTCAGGATTCAACCTCAATCTGTTAGCCGCCATCCATCCTCCAACCGCCTCCAGACACTCACACAGGACCTTCACCGCCTTCGCTGGTTCTGATTTGAAAGAGAGGTAGAGCTGGGTATCATCCGCATACTGATGAACACCCAGTCCAAACCCCCTGATGATCTCTCCCAGCGGCTGCATATAGATGTTAAAAAGCATGGGGGAGAGGACAGAACCATGAGGTACCCCACAAGTGAGGGCCCAGGGGTCTGAGCACTCATCCCCCACCACCACTTTCTGAACACGGCCCAGAAGGAAGGAGCGGAACCACTGTATAACAGTGCCCCCAGCTCCCAAACCCTCTAGACGGTCCAGAAGGATGTTATGGTCAATGGTGTCAAAGGCCGCTGAGAGATCCAGCAGAACTAGGAAACAGCTCTCACCTTTGTCCCTAGCCCGCCGGAGATCATCGACCAGTGCGACCAAGGCAGTTTCAGTCCCATGATGAGGTCTGAATCCCGATTGGAAGGGATCCAAATGGTCCGCTTCTTCCAGGCGTGCCTGGAGTTGTTCAGCAACCACTCGCTCAATCACCTTGCCCAAGAATGGAAGATTTGAGACTGGGCGATAGTTGGCCATATTGGCCGCATCCAAAGATGGTTTTTTAAGAAGCGGTTTAATAACCGCCTCTTTTAGCGGGTCTGGGAAGGCTCCCTCGCAAAGAGAAGCATTCACCACCCCGCAAAGCCCAGCCCTTCCCGGCTAGCTTTTATAAGCCAGGATGGGCAAGGATCAAGGAGACAGGTGGTTGGTTTCACTCATCCAAGCAGCCTGTCCACATCCTCGGAGGTAACAGATTGGAATTGATCCCACACAACTAGACTAGACAGGACTCTAGCAGTCTCCCGCCCCGGCCCTGCTCCCACGGTGGAGTCTACCTCTTCCCGAATCTGAGCGACTTTATCTGCAAAAAACTTTGCAAAAGCATTGCAGGAGATCTCTGGGTCCCTACCAGACCCCGATGACAGCGGTGGTTCTGATAAATTTCGAACCACCTGGAAGAGTCTCCTGCTGCTGTTTTCTGCAGATGCAATAGAAGCGGTGAAGAAGGTCCTCTTCGCCGTCGCCATTGCCACTTGGTAGGCTCGAAGTTGAGCTCTAGCCCGTGTCCGGTCTGATTCGGAATGAGTTTTACGCCACCGGCGCTCTAGCCGTCTCAACGACTGTTTCATCGCCCTCAGCTCCGGGGTGAACCACGGGGCTGTCCGGGCTCCATGCAATCGGAGAGGGCGCTTCGGAGCCAGACAGTCAATAGCCCTGGTTAGCTCCACATTCCAGCGGGCCACTAGGGAATCAGCTGAAAGGCCATCAACATGGGATAAAGCATCCCCTACCACTCTCTGGAAGCCAATTGGATCCATTAAGTGGCGGGGGCGGACCATCCGAATCGGTCCCACCTCCCGGCAGAGGGGAAGGGTCGCGGAGAAGTCCAGCTGCACCAGGAAGTGATCTGACCATGGCACTTCTTTTGTTTCGCTTTTACTTAGTGTCAGATCACCAACATCCATAGAGGTAAATACCAGGTCTAAGGCATGTCCGCGGCTATGAGTTGGGCCAAACTTATTCAGGGACAGCCCCATGGAGGCCATGCTTTCCACGAAGTCCCGAGCGGCCCCTTGTAAGGTCGTGTCGGCATGAATGTTAAAATCCCCTAAGACAACCAAACTAGGTGTCTCCAGGAGCACATCCGCCACGACCTGAAGCAGCTCGGGCAGGGAATCCTTGGTGCAGCGGGGAGGTCGGTACACCAAAAGGAATCCTGTACTGCCCCTATTGCCCAACTTCCAGAACATGCACTCAGAGAACTGGGTCTTCCCAATAGGACGCCTGGTGCAAACTAATGACTTCCTAAAAATCACTGCAACCCCCCCTCCCTGCCCAGATGGCCTGGGTTGTTGTGCGTAAGAGAAACCTGGTGGACAAGCAGCGGCAAGGACTGGCCCATCTGCCTCATCCAACCAAGTCTCTGTCACACATGCCAGGTCAAATCCTCCATCCACAATCAGATCGTGGATGGCAGTGGTTTTGTTCATCATTGACCTGGCATTACACAGCAACACTTTCAGGTCATGTGGGTATCCCTTGTTGATTCCAGTACCCATCCGGTCAGGGCCAGACCTGGAGGCAGGGATAGTCCTCAAACAACGACTAAGCCTGCCTCCTCGGTAATGACATGGTCTGGCCTTAGCGTAACTCCTCCTCCTGCCCGTGATCACTGAGATCGGGTGTCCCAATACATCCCCCCCTGTGGAACCTGCCCCAGCCATTCTGTTTGGCTGAGGCCCACTCCCCGGCAGCCCTGACCCTATCCCCCTTAAAATACAAATACAAAATACAAACTATACAGTAACTTAATAAAAGAATAGAACCAAAACAACAACAACAACAACAAGAAACAATTATGGTAAAATTAAACTACTCCCCACCCCTACAAACATTTGCCCCACCCCAAACAGAAAAATAATGATAAACAATATCATAAAAGACCACCATTCAAGGTGCAAACACTCAAGACATTTAAAAACCATTTTCCCCACTTGTTGCAGAAAGCAAGTATGTGTGAGTGCTGGCCCCGCCCCTCCAGGCCAGGTGGACTTGGCAGGAGGAGGGAGCGGTTCCCCAAACACTCACAGGAGCAGAAGCAGGAAAAGTGTCCCCGAGGTCTCTCCGCAGGCTCTTAAGATGTAGAGGTGAGTGCTGGCCCCGCCCCCCCAGGCCAGGTGGACTTGGCAGGAGGAGGGAGTGGTTCCCCAAACACTCACAGGAGCAGAAGCAGGAAAAGTGTCCCCGAGGTCTCTCCGCAGGCTCTTAAGATGTAGAGGTGAGTGCTGGCCCCGCCCCCCAGGCCATCTATGCTGCTATCATTTTGGCTAAATTCATAAACTCTACCAATTTAATGTGCCATTCTTGGATTGTTGGTAAACCTTCATCTTTCCACTTTTGTGCAATAAGTAATCTAGCTGCAGCACAGGCATACAAGAAAATGTTTTTCCTATTTCCCAGAATGTTTTCAGGTACCATACTCAATAAGAAGGTTTCTTGCTTTTTCAGAAACGTAACCTTCAACATTCTTTTTAGTTTTTCATATATATCATTCCAGAATTCATAAATCTTCCTACATTCCCACCAACAATGAAAATAGGTTCCTGTCTCCTCCTGACATTTCCAACACTTATTAGATTGAGTTCTATATATTTTAGCTATTTTATCTGGAGTCAAATGCCACCTGTATACTAACTTCATCATATTTTCCTTAATTTTTGTGCACGCTGTAAATTTCATACTATCTTTCCATAATTTGTCCCATTGAACTCTATAAATTGGCCTTCCCAATCTTGTGCCCATTCTTTCTGCTCATTTCCTTCACACCATTTATAAGGTCTCACTCAAGTCAGTCAGTCTTGGCCTCGGTGCATTATGAATGGTCCACTGGCCGTCAGGTTTGCTACGATGCTCTGAAGAGAGCCGGTTCACATAGGATTTTATTTCCCACTTGAGCCGTTCCGATCCAGACCACCCTTTTTATGATGAAATTTTGTCACAGACAAATAGGATGATTACCTGCGAATGGCAGCAATGTCTTGAGGTCACGTTGACATTTTTTGGGGACCCATTGCAGTCACGGGAATTGCTGCTGCTATATGAATAACTGTTTGGTTAAGACATTGCCCTAGTCTTTAAGAACGTGGAGAGGGTCAGGGAACCACTTCAACATCGAGAAAGATTTGTGTGGGTTGGCCTATGCTACGGTGAGTATGTGAACACTGGATTTGTAAATATCATTCGCCTCTAGCAGTTGGGCAAGCCTGCCTTCCAGTGCGACGGGTGAGGGAAAGGGAAAGAAATTTATGCTTTACGACTTGTATCTAAAACAAATTTTATAGGAAACTTTTATGTTTGTAGGTTTGAGCACTTTTTATAGTGAGGAGTTCTGAAAACTACCATAAAATTTCGCCTTGGGGGTTATGATTGCATTTGTATCTTTCCCCACCTTAGATAAATAAAAAAAGACAGTTTTTACTGTAGATGCTTAAATGGTTAGAATGGTGTTTGGGTTGTGATGAGCCTTTTATAGGCATGGTGTTATAAGAATTTATTTTTAAAAAATAACAATAAAGAAATACAACTTAACATTTCTTGATAAAGAAATCCCAACACTTGGTGATATGAGCAGGACCTGGAAGAAACTCAAATTTTGTCACGCTAAACTCTTTTATCATAAAACGAGGACTTGAATATATTTACCTTTTTATTTATTTTTCCAGAAGAAAAGTTTGACTTAAATTAACTTTAAGAAGCAAACAGGCAACAAAAGCAGCAATAAGCAGATTGGCATCCATGAGATGACTTAACACAATTAGTATTTAATATCCATTTAAAATATTGAGAATTGGTATGCACAACATATAATGTGAAATCCTCATTGTCAGTGGTAATATTAAAGTCCTTTATTCCAGTTTAAACAGTTTCAAGCAGTTTATGAACTGGTTATGAAACACTTTTTAAAAGTTTTTGTTTTGGGGGGGGTGAGAGAGTAGCAAATAATTGTATATATATAAAAGTCTAGAGTTTCTCCTCATATAAAACATCAAGGTGATTTGCGTGGCAATGTCCCTCCCCTCCCCCTGAAAATGAATGACGCAGACACATTGTATAATTTTAATTGGCTTAGGCATTGGACCCTAACACTATATCCGACCCCAACCCGTGTGTTGGAAGTCCGGGAAGGGTTAACCACCAGTTGGGAGGCCAGTGATGCGCATCGACTGGAACTCCCCCTGTGCTTCGGACAGGGCCACGCCCCCTAGAATCCTTTAACGGAATACCCTTCATCATGAGGGGCAGATGATGGCGTTATCTGCCCTCCTCACCTCTACAGAACCTTTCCAATGCCTAACCGCCAAACCAAAGTTGTGACGAATTGCTACGAGGTAGGTGAAAGAACCCGTTTGGCTATTCCAAATGGGAAAAAGTCCTACCAGGCCCCTTGGCCAACCAAGGCGACCAACCGAAGTCCATAGCAAGGTCAAAGGCTACCTAAACTAAACCTAGAGCTAAACCTAAAGGGCGGGTGGGCGGGTGAACCTAAACGGCTGGTCAGCTGGGCGAAAGAGAGAAATTCCCACCCGGCACAAGCTTAAAGGGACTCTGACCACACCTCCTGGCCGCGCGGATTGGTCGGCCGTGAGTGACGTGGACAGAGATGCTACCAATTGCACAGGGGCTGAGCCCAGCCCCTGAGCGTGTGATCAGGTCGTGACACCCGCAAATCCACCTCCTGCTCAGTGCGGAAGTGGCCATACTGTACAACAAAATGCACAAGTGAAATAATACACAAATTGTCACAAAAACAATACAAAATAATAATAATGACTGACTCATCTTGCAAACGGTTAAACAACTGAACATACCTGTCAGCTTGATACCTGAAAATTAGGAGTAAGGATACCTGCCAAATTTCCATTGGAAGAGTATTCCACATTCTGGGACCAGCAATGCTACATTCCTGACTTCTGGCTGAAGCCAGTTGAGCTTCTGAAACTAGCATTGGGTTATCAATGTGCACTCGTGCAAAAGCTGTTGGTGAATCTTTGATATCCAAAACCTGCTTGCCTTTGAACGGGGATTAAAAGGAAGCCAAATTCTGGAGTATGAGGTTCTTTTAAAGGAAGGAAGGTGAGTGAATGATGGAGTACCCTGTGTTTTTCTTAGTTATCCAGATAACAGAATGATCGCCGGAAGTGATTTTCGCTTAATAGAAAAATGTGAATACACCTCATCACAGCTTGATCCCTCTAAATGCTGATAGAGAAAACACTTTCCAATCTATATCCGATACATGAATGCATGCAAGCTCTGTGTACATGATCTGGAACTCTGCAAAAAAAGCAGGGTCCCTGATCAAGCAGAGAAACCAACATGCATACATTGACTGTGTCTAGGTTGGGATGTAGAATGCTGCTGTGATCTTGCATATGTTCAGACAACAGAGAAATTTGCCCTTGATTTAGGCCTTGATATTTCAACATGCATGAGCTCACACATTATTCTGTGGTATGGCTGGGGAACTAGTGGCCTTCCAGATGTTGTCGAGTAACAACTCCCATCATTCCTGCCCATTGGCCATGCTAGCTTGAGCTGACATCTGGAGGGCTATTGGTTCTCCACCCCTGTCCTATGGGATGGCAAGCACGCTCCTTAGCACACCAGGATGGAAACTGTACACCAATGTGTACAGGGTAGCCTGTGTGTACAGCTGCTGGAATCCTGTGCCCATCGGCCCCAGCCATCATGACAAATGGCTGGGAATGATGACAGCTGCTGGTCCAACAATGTCTGCAGGGCACCATGTTGGGTACCCCTGTTTAATGCAGCCATATCCTGTGAATTCCCATCCATTTCAAACTGGACTGTCATGGCTTCCCCTAAAGAATGCCAGAAATGTCTTCTTAAAAGCTTTCATTTTCTTAAAGCTACAGTTATCAGATGTCCCAAGTTGGGAGCAATGAGAGTTTAATAAGGTTTAGACTGACTTCAATTAGTGTAGCTGTTCGTCATCATTAGGAATGGAAGGATCTTTGGTTCTCTCAGTTTTTCATTTTTCCAATCTTCAATTGAGTTTGCATTGCAGCAATTTTAGATGTCTGTCTGTCTGTCTGTCTGTCTGTCTGTCTGTCTGACTATCTATCTATCATCTATCTCTATATCATCTATCTATCTATCTATCTATCTATCTATCTATCTATCTATCTATCTATATCTATCATCTATACCTATCTATACCTATCTATACCGGTATCTATCATCATCTATCTATCTATCATCTCTCTCTCTCTCTCTCTCTCTCTCTCTCTCTCTCTCTCTCTCTCATATCTATCTATCATCTATCTATCCTCATGAAAATTCACCAGCATTTTAGTGTGAATTACTCCTAAATACATTTTTTTGGATGCAGTTTTAACTAAAGTACACTTCTTTTTCTGCAACCATTTGCCCCCAATATAATGCAGACTTCCCCTTAATAGATGCGTTTTTGCAAACATCGACTGATTGGCGAACTGCATTGCAAAGTTCAGATGAGAGTCTCCCATTGTTTCAGAAAGGGCGCATTCGATAGATCCGGCTTTGAATGCAAGCTGACTCTCAATTTCTCCCCTATTCTTAGTCACTGTGACCTTCCCTTTCAGTCTGTGTGCCTTTACCCCTTTCAAGGCTACGGTAATCTCCGCAAAGAGTTCAGCGCATTGGGAATGAAAGCAGCAAAGGGGAGCACCGTTAGAATCCCAACAAAATGTCCTGCAGGCTACGATTAGAATCAGCTGGAGGACATCAGACAGATCGAGACTGGTTGAAGAGGACCATAGTTGTGAATATGTTACCCAAGGGCTAAAATAATAGTTTCTGAGATGGTGGGCAAATAGCCAGGAGCCAGAGGCTGATGCCAATATGTACTGTTGTCACCTGAGGCAGCTTTGACTATTTCTGCCACAAGGAACTATCATGCCTTTTGCAGACATTTTTTACACTGGTTTTCTTTTCTCCATCCAACCCCCGAGACCTTATCATAGAATTGTAGAGTTGGAAATCTCTAGGATCATCTCTAGTCCAACCCTCTGCAATGCAAGAATCTCAACTAGACCATTGCACTGTGGCCTGATTTCTTCTTTTTGTTTCACCTGCTTTTATAGGGCTGGCTTTTTTTATTTGATAGCTTTATGTTTGTTTGTTTGTTTGTTTGTTTGTTTGTTTGTTTCATACCTGATTCTTTAGGCAAAAAGGCTCTCACGAAAGCTTGCATGCAAGCAGTTGAAAATAAGGCAGCCCCTGCCTGCAGGCTTGCAATCTGAAAAACACGACACAAAAGGAAAAAGGGATAGGGAGGGAAGAGGGGCGAAGCAGACCCAGGAGCCATTTCTTAAGGTAAAATAGTGGTTCTGATGATGACCAGCTAGAATGGAAATAGTTGGGGCGGGTATGTGATGGAACTGACGTGTCCATGAACCTTATGGAAGGAGCTAATGGAAGGAGCCTTGCTTCTCATCTCTCCCTTGGAGGCAGCCTGCTGGAATGACAGGTGACAGTTCAAGGAGAGCAGGCCTGATGGAGCTGGCTTTTCAGGGGAGCTGATGGAGAAGCTTGCTCTCCAAGATGTAGGTCACCTTTTTGTCCTATATAAGGATTGTGCACAGGTGCTGAAAATAAACCTGCCGAAGTTCACAGGACAATCTTCAAACCTCAAATCATTCATTGGGAACCCAATAAATTGCAATATTTTATTGTATATCATATTTTTTTGTGTGTGTATGCTGTTGTTAACTTGCAACTAGGGCCACATAGGTTTAAAAGGATGCAGGTGAAGCTGTGGTGTAAACCACTGAGCCTCTTGGGCTTGCCGATCAGAAGATCGGCGGTTCGAATCCCCGCGACGGGGTGAGCTCCCGTTGCTCTGTCCCAGCTCCTGCCAACCTAGCAGTTCGAAAGCACGCCAGTGCAAGTAGATAAATAGGTACCGCGGTGGCGGGAAGGTAAACGGCATTTCTGTGCACTCTGGTTTCCGTCACGGTGTTCCGTTGTGCCAGAAGTGGTTTAGTCCTGCTGGCCACATGACCCGGAAAGCTGTCTGTGGACAAACACCGGCTCCCTCGCCTTTGACTGGACTTAACCGTCCGGGGTCCTTTACCTTTTATAGGTTTAAAGCACTTTGATACAACTTTAATAGTTGTGGCTTCCACAATGAACATTGGGAAGCAGTGGCTTGGGGTGAAATTTTTCGTAGGGCCAAAGCCACTAGCATCACACCTCCCTCCCTAAGCCGGGCAGAAGCTCCCTGGGCTTTATGAAGGAGGCTTCAGGCTATAATACTTTAATACTCTAATTTACTGGGAACATTTAGGGGACTAGCCTTGTCCCCATGTCCACTGACCACACACCACTGCTGGGAACCATAGTTTACCCATCACAGAGCTACTACTTCCAGCACTGTAAACAAACTATAGTTCCCAGCATTCTCTGTGAGTATGGCCTAAGTCAGTGATGGGCAACCTTTTGAGCTTGGTGTGTCAAAATTCGCCAAAAAGCCGAGCATAACTTGGGTGGTGTGTCACTTCGAGAAAAAAACCATAATTTCACAATATTTATAGTTTAAATAACAAAAATGTATAATTGTAATATATAACTGTATTTAATAAACCAAAAAATAGAAATCAATGACACCCCAGAACAGTAGATTGGATGATGGTTGCTGTGGTTATGTGGTTGCTGGTAATGGCGATCACAAGGCCCCCAGAGATGCGTCCCCTGCGGCATTCCGCTGCTCCCTGCTCTGCTGGCCGGATGTTAGGTCAAATATCCCCTAACGGCCTAACTGGAAGTCCCAGAACTAGACACTCTGTGCCGGAGCTCTGTTGTTTTGGCCTACAGACCTCTGGCACAGAGTGTCTACACTATAGCAAATGTTTCATCCTCGGCTACTGCACCTGGCCGTGTAGTAGCCGAGGATGAAACGTCCTTCTCGGCATGCTGCCCCATACTTCTCTGTATGTGGCTGCATGCGGCTGCGTGTCATCGAAAATGGTTATGCGTGTCAGTGCTGACACACGTGTCATAGGTTCGCCATCACTGGCCTAAGTCTAGAATTTTACCAGAGAATAAGCCCTTTTGAATACAGTGGAAATTACATAGGATTGTAATGTAAAGTCTTTAAGTCATTTTGGGTTTCCTTCCAGAAGGAAATGGGTGGTAATGTAGAAGGAACAGTTTTGCTGCATTTATTCTTAATGAGAAACAATGTTCCTGGTCCATTTCTCCCGCTGTCCTGGTTTGCCCAGAAAGAAGACTGATGGTGTTTTAGTTAACCTTTCTTTTTCTGCCCCCTCATTAGATGGAGTAGCTGTCGTATTGATTTGGGTTGGTAGAAAGCAGAACTGGTAAAAAAAAAATGAAATTACCTATATGTGCTGCTTTTTAAAATGTCACAACTAATTAATACTGAAGTCTATAAACTATCCCAACGAATATGATAATGACTTGCATATCACTAAGCTGTTTGCATAAAAGAGAACCCTAAAATGCTTCACCAAGCTCTGCTGGTCCAATGTTGCTCAGCTGAAATGCTGTGTAAAATCCCATTTAATGGTCCTGGGGCCAAGCGAATGGGCCTGATCCCAAAGTTGCAGGTTCAATCCCCCTATAGGACAGCTGCATATTCCTGCATTTCAGGGGGCTGGACTAGATGTCCAGGGTCCCTTCCAACTCTACAGTTCTATGATTTTCTTATTACCTGCCCCCACAGTATACACTGCCGGTCTCCACTAAGGGAGAGCAGGAAAGCACACGCAAAAGGGGGGAATCAGGATGCAAATTTCACTTTGACTACACTGGCCACAAGGCAGCCACCCTCAACAGCACCAACTCTGGGTTTATTTCAACAGGACGTTCTGCCCTTGGACTGAGATGTTAAAATCATTATCTTTCCCCACACATCAGGGGGAGCCATAAGCACATCCTTATAGTGTCAAAAGAAAGAGGGACGAGGGAGGGGAGTGTGCAGTTTTTGAGGGAAACGGTAGAGGATCTGTGTTGCATGCAGAAAATCCCAGGTTCAATCCCAGGCATTTCTGGGTTGCGATGGAAGTGACCCCTGCCTGAAACCTCAGGGAGCCTCTGTCAAGTCAGTGTAGGCACTACTGAGCTCGATGGATAAGTGGAAAACCTGTTGCGGGACACCGAGGGATAATGTGCCTCATTGCTATGAAAACATCCTTTGCCAATTTTCCCTCTTCAGTCGCTTCAGTCCTTCTGCCCCAGGTGTAATGAAATCTTGATTAATGTGTCCCGTCCTTGTCCTTTGGGCCTATTAGAGTCAGAAAAGGACAGAGCCTTTAAAGGAATCCCTCTGAGGCTTTCCCTAATGAAGGGGAAAGCGGCGGAAAATTCTGCAGAATGGACAATTCTGACATACGCTTTTAAGCAGCCCATCTTTCAATGGCATTGAGAGGCATTTAGCTTCCTATTATTTGAGGTTGTCGCCAACGGTGCTGCTCCGATGATGTTAAGGCTGCCATTAGCAGAACATGGAGGGGTGCAATTTTCAGCAATTCCCTTCTCCTCCGCAGCCCCCAACCTCCGTTCAAGAGGATCCATGTATTGTGAGTCTGCAGTGTGTGTGTGTGGGATTGTAAAAAATGGGTCGCCTCTCCATTTTGCTGATGAAAGCCTTACTCTCAGCTCGGAGGCACCATGCAGTCTCCTCTTTAAGGCTAGATCTGCTAAGCCACACCTGACCCACACCTGACAAACTACATGATGCCAAACTTAGTTGGTCTCTAAGGTGCTACTAGAAGGAATTTTTATTTTATTTTTTATTTTGTTTTGTACATGTTGTAGCATGGGGTTAATGATTTCAGCAAGTGATTTCAGCTCTCTGACATAGCAGGCAGGAGACAGCTTCTTCATGTAGCAATTCTTTATTCAGGCAAAACAAGACTGAGGGAACTGAGGGTAGGGAAGCTACATTTATAGGGACAGAGGACTGGCTAGGAAAAGATACATTTTGGAGGGAACAATCTCAAGCAATCACACAGCTGCTTTTTGGTGGGAACCAATAAGATTGAGGATCCCAATGCAGCAACTTGAATGCACCAATAGTAACTGTTCCTTCTGGGACAGGAAGGCAGTTACTTTACCCTAATGTGATTACAGACAATAGTAATACAGATATGATAACACTTTGAATCAATACACAACAGTACATGATGTCAAGTGTGGGACAAGAAAGGCACTTTGCAGGTCCTGCTAGAATTTGCAAAGCCCGGGTTCACGGTGCTCCGCAGTCAGCTGATCATCAGGTCTCACGGAGCCCCAGCATAGTGCTGTCGGCTCTTGCAAACCCTCCGTTCCTCTTTCTCCTTTCATTTGTTCCTCTCCCTCTTCTGCTATATTATTAACAGGTTTGTAATTATTGAGCCCAAGCTGTAACGGCATCTGGAGCAGAGCAGCCCATCTGCCCTTCATATCCAACGTTGCTAACTCGACTGCTGACTCTCTTGTGATTTCTTGAAACCTGAAACAAGAAAGGCCGTCACATGACTTCCATTGCATACCTTTGGCCAGCCGTGGGGCTGTGACAAGGCATTCCCTTTGTTCCTTCCCCGGTGAGAGAACGGATGGGGATGATGGTGGCTGGAAGGACTCTGAGCAGCTGAAAGTGGCACCGCTGCGCCGGCTCCGGGGCACCTATCCCAAAGGAGCTATACCAAAGGTGAGCCCTACTTCAGTGCTGCCACAAAGGCATGGACCTAGAGAAACATAGGAAAGGTACAGAAAGGGAGATGAATAACAGAGCAAGAGAGCAACATAAGACTTTGACCGGGCTCTGATCCAATTCAGGGAGGTGTATTGACAATGAATTCAGGAAAGGCCATTCCCCAATGACCCTGTTACCTCATTATCTGACCCACACATAGAAGGATGCACACCCAGGGGTGGCCAATCCCATTTCTCCGCCAGAGGTGAAACAGGAAGATGTTGACCTGTCATGCATGTGCTGCCTGACTACCTTGGCACTCGCTCCAAAGCCTCGCTTACCAGGATTGTGTGGTTGCAGCTTCCAGGTTCTGGTGGTAAAGGTAAAGGGACCCCTGGCCGTTAGGTCCAGTCGAAGACGACTCTGGGGTTGTGGCGCTCATCTCGCTTTATTGGCCGAGGGAGCCGGTGTACAGCTTCCAGGTCATGTGGCCAGCATGACTAAGCTGCTTCTGGCGAACCAGAGCAGCATACGGAAACACCGTTTACCTTCCCGCCGGAGCGGTACCTATTTATCTACTTGCACTTTGACGTGCTTTCAAACTGCTAGGTTGGCAGGAGCTGGGACCGAGCAACGGGAGCTCACCCCGTCGCAGGGATTCAAACCGCCGACCTTCTGATCGGCAAGCCCTAAGCTCTGTGGTTTAACCCACAGCGCCACTCGCGTCCTTCCAGGTTCTGGTGAGATCACACCAAAGCTCTGAAAGATTTCGCAAGAGATCACACGAGGCCCCCGTACAGGACCGGTGCTAGGGTTTTTGGCGCCTTAGGTGAGGGGGCGGGCCATGTGACATCATTGAGTATGACGTACGGTGCCCCGCCCCCTGCCCGCCGGGCGCCCCGCGCCGCCACGGTTTTTGCCGCTGGTTGGGGCGGCACCAGGCGGCGGCGGGGGGCGAGGGGCAGGCTGGCCAGAGCCCCCTCCATTTTGGCGCCCCCGCCGCCGCTATAGCCTAGCTATAGTTCGCCTAAATGGACGCGCCGGCCCTGCCCCCGTAGACCTCTGCAGAACCTAGCGGGGCTCTCGCCCGATTTCACAGAATCTCGTGAGATTTTGTGGTGCTCTTGCGAGATCTCACCGGAACCCGGAAGTCACCGCAATCACTTCTCCTCACTGGTGGTGGTGGTTGTGGTGGTAGGGACATGTCTCTGGCAGCGCCTCTTGGATTTCACCCCCTGAGGCAGCTGCCTCCGTTTGCCTCATGGATGGGCCAGCCCTGTACACACCCCTACATTAACACCGCTGTACATATAAAAGGCCTCAGCTAGGAATTGAGAACCCATGGCCCTCTAGATGTTGTTGGACTCCAACTCCCATAAGCTCCAGCCCAGGCATCCCCAAACTTGGCCCTCCAGATGTTTTGGGACTACAACTCCCATCATCCCTAGCTAACAGGACCAGTGGTCAGGGATGATGGGAATTGTAGTTCCAAAACATCTGGAGGGCCGAGTTTGGGGGTGCCTGCTCCAGCCAGCATGGCCAATTGTCAGCGATGATGGGAGTTGTAGTCTACCAGCATTTGGAAGGCCACAGATTCCTGGCCACATCTTAGAATTTGAGTCCTTGTGGAAGCTGACGAATTTTCCCTCACTTTTGTTGACATGCATGATCCCACCAAAGGGGACAGGTCTCTTTGGTGCAGATTTAGAGCAAAAAAGTTACCTAGTTACTAGGGATCAGGGAATATTCATTATTAGTATTACTATTAGAATTTATGTCTTGCCTTTCTAGTTAAGATTCAAGGCAGCTTAGAACATTTAAAAACAACGTAAAATACAAAGTAATATAAACCATAATTGAAACACACCAGAACATATTGAAATATGTAAATTAAAATAATTAAAATACACCAGAACAGCATAACCTATGGCGAAGGGTTATGAGGGCCGTTTTCCAGCAAATATCTAGAAATCCACAGGTATCTCCATCCCTGCTCTAAAGTCATTTAATCTAGCATGCTTATTCTACTTGTAGTTATTATACAAAACTGAAAGCTTTGAAACTGTCAAGCTTGTCTTCTATTTATTAATATTAGGCAGGAGCCTGAACTATCTTGTTTTTGGCTCCTGCTAAAAACTTTTTGTTAAGGCAAGCCTACCCAGACATGTAATTCTATTATGTCTATTCGTTTTTCAACTGCTGGTTTTGCTTACATTTTGATAAACTGTGTGTCTGTTTATTTTTAAAGTTTTGCCGTTGGCGTCCATGAACTGTTACTAATGAACTTACGAAACAAAACATTTCCGGTGGAAAAATAAAGCGCTTAAGTGTGCATTTCAATGCGGAGCGACCTCGTTTGCATTTCTCAAACCGGCACACAAACCAAAACTCAGCTCTCCTTCAAAATTTACACTTCTCCAGATTTTGTGACGCAGTTCTCCACCCCACACCCACAAAAAGGGTATTAAAAAGTATGAAAGTGCAGAGAAAAATGCTTCTGCTAGTGAAAATAATGTACAAAATCACGTTAGGGTAAATTTGTTTGCAAAAAAGTATGTCTATTAGGCAAAAGTGTGTATGGAAGTGTGCACATGAGATGAAATGCACCCCCAAAATGCATATAAATTCATGCAGATTCCCCTTCCTTTTTAGTGTTTTTTTACAAATCACAAACTGATGTGGAAATTGAGATAATTGAGCTAGACAAATTCATGGAGAATAATGCTTTCAGTGACTAGTAGTCATAATGGCTGCTGCCCCCGGGGTCATAGAATCATAGAGTTGGAAGAGACCACAAGGGCCATCCAGTCCAACCCCCTGCCAAGCAGGCAACACCATCAAAGCATTCCTGACAGGTGGCTGTCAAGCCTCTGCTTAAAGACCTCCAAAGAAGGAGACTCCACCACACTCCTTGGCAGCAAATTCCACTGTCGAACAGCTCTTACTGTCAGGAAGTTCTTTCTAATGTTTAGGTGGAATCTTCTTTCTTGTAGTTTGAATCCATTGCTCCGTGTCCTCTTCTCAGGAGCAGCAGAAAACAACCTTTCTCCCTCCTCTATATGACATCCTTTTATATATTTGAACATGGCTATCATATCACCCCTTAACCTTCTCTTCTCCAGGCTAAACATACCCAGCTCCCTAAGCCGTTCCTCATAAGGCATCGTTTCCAGGCCTTTGACCATTTTGGTTGCCCTCCTCTGGACACGTTCCAGCTTGTCAGTATCCTTCTTGAACTGTGGTGCCCAGAATTGGACACAGTATTCCAGGTGAGGTCTGACCAGAGCGGAATACAGTGGTACTATTATTTCCCTTGATCTAGGTGCTATACTCCTATTGATGCAGCCCAGAATTGCATTGGCTTTTTTAGCTGCTGCATCACACTGTTGACTCATGTCAAGTTTGTGGTCTACCAAGACTCCTAGATCCTTTTCACATGTACTGCTCTCAAGCCAGGTCATTTCCAAAGTTAGCTCTACTCAGAGTAGACACCCTGAAACTATTACTGTTGTTATTATTTATTAATTTATATGCCTCTCACGTGCCCAAATGGCTTTTAAGCGGCTTAAAAACTACTAAGTCAGTCAATATGTAATTAAAACGCACAATATCAGCGCTGGTGGGCCATTAGAACATCCTTTATTAAAATAGGCAACATAGCAAACAGTTAAAAAGCATAACAAATAAAAGAGTTGTTTTTGTTGTTGTCGAAGCAGTTAAAACAATAAAACCAGAAGTTCAGTTCAGGGGAATGCTTCCCTCAATGGGTGTGTCTTCAATATCTGTCAGAATGCAAACACTGATGGAGCCTCTTGTATTTTGTCAGGGAGGGTGTAACGCAGTGATGGCTAACCTTGACACTCCAGATGTTTGGGACTACAAATCCCATAATCCCTGACCACTGGTCCTGTTAGCTAGGGATGATGGGAGTTGTAGTTCCAAAACATCTGGAGTGTCAAGGTTAGCCATCACTGGTGTAACGGATCAGCCCTTTGGCTAGGAAATGTTTAGTTTCTCCCAGCATTTTAGGAGTTAAGTTGTAACACTGTTTGAATGGCAGCTCGCTCTTGGGAGGCGGAACATTCTAAGTTTTAAAAGGAGGGAGCAGCCGTGGGTTCAGTGTTCGGGGGAGTGAGTTAGATAGGTGAAGGAGAGGGAGGAGAGAGAAGAGAGAGAGGGAGTGTGAGGGAGGTTTTGGTCAGGTTTAGTTAATGTTTGTGAAACTAGTAGAGAACTAAGCTGTAATGGAACTAAGCTCATAAGCAATGAAGTACTGAAACCGTTATGCTTTGTGAAAAATAAAGTCTTGTTCTGGTTGTGCAAAGAAGTATCGTCATCTGTTTGGTCCAGCACGTTATACATGCTCATAAAGGAGTGAACTCGGTGGAAAGGCAAAACTTGACCTGAGGGGGATAGTTTGTGTCTTGGAGTTGCACTAAGGAGGGGCTAGAGGGCGGAAACCTTGGACATGCCACAGAGTTGCTAGCAGGGACTAGGCAGCTGATACAGTGAGGGATCCAGAGTGAAGGAGGCCCTAGACCAGTGCTCCCCAACCTTTTTATCGTCGCGGACTGGTCAACGTTTGATAATTTTACCGCGGCCCGCTGAGGGGGGGACATTGATTGTTTATATTTTAGATTGTTTTGATGTCATAATTTTAATTTAATTGTATTTAAACATGCCTTCAAAATAAAATACAGTTACACCCAAAAATGAATATAAAGTGATTTAACATTTTAACACCACAGTAAATAAAATTGAAATAATTTAATGTTCCTTGGGCGGCCCGGTACCATTTGATCCACGGACCAGTACCGGGCCACGGACCGGGGGTTGAGGACCACTGCCCTAGACTGTAGGCATAGGGGTCTTTCGTCCCAATAGCCCAGAGCAAGGAATATAACAGGCCACGGCAGCTGGACAGGAGCACTCTCGTTACTGGGATCCCCTTAGTGTAAAGGGAGATCGGTTGTAAAGTCGAACTTCGGAGGATAAGGTGGGAGGGGATAAGGATATATCCGGCACAGCTTGATAAAATTATAAATTAGTAACAGAGAGGCTGATGGGAGAAGGGGGTTCGCAACAGAGGGCATCCAAGAAGCACAGAGAAAAAGTTCTCCTATTGTGGTACCACAAGCTGATAACCATCAGTCTTTGGGAAAACTAACTGGGTTCCATCATAGCTGATCATAGTGCCATTTCCAGGCCATGCAGAGAAAGATTGTGGTTCTTCTCCTGCTTGTGGCCACTGGAAGAAACAGGAGGCCAATTTGATCCAGTAGAATTTTCCTCCACATCTTATGTCCTTTCGGGATGCCATTTGTACAATATAAACATCAATATATATGAGCATATAGACAGGAAGTCTCCGAGGGTCTCCTCCCTCCTGCTGTGTAATTTCCTTCAGTTAGAAGCTTGGAGCCGTCTCATCACAAAAACTTTTTGTTGCAAACTGTCAAGGCATCTGTCTTTGATTATTGCCACAGGTTGGCATTTCCAAAGAGCGAGGCAAGGCTGCCAACTCTATTAGAAACCTAGTTTTTGTAATTTACAGCCCCCAGCCACCGCCCCCCACTCCCGCACAACCGAGGGGGGTTTGAAAACACAGCAGTTTTCCTGGGTATTTCTGGGAAGAGGCCACCGCGGCAGCGCCAATTATTAAAACCGCTCGCTCACATTAAAGCTATAAAGATTAAAAAACTATTGCACACTTGTCATTAAATATGGATGGGGATCATGTAATATGTATTATATCGAGAAAGCGAAAGCCAGCCGCAGAAGCTTTCCGCAGGAGCCTGTGGAAGAGCCGCAAAACCGGCAGGTCCCAAACTGTCACGGGCTTTGTCAAAGCCGAAGAACAACTTTGTCATGCAAAATAAACACAGATGTTTCGACAGATGACTTGAACATCCAGGCAGTGGGGCAAGCCTAAGACAGTGTTTGGGTGGCGGGTGGAGGGGGAGCGGAGAACAACGGCAATGACACACAACCCCCACAAAAACACTGCTCTCTCTCTCTCTTTCTTTCTCCCTCTCCCCTCCAAGAGACATGCCTCACTTTCAGTCGTGAATCGTTTCCAGGGCATTTCATGCTGTTGTTTTTAATTTCGTTTGCTGCCAATTGTTGATGGTTTTGTTTGTTTTTTTGGTCAATCCTTGGTCTTGAAATGCATTCAAATAGCTCCCATTGTCATTGGGTTTTGGCACCCAAGAAGCCCCTTTAAGCACATCGCTGGCGCAGTCTGCTCTGTGGGTTTTGGAAGGCTGTGTATTTATGAGCACCTTAGGCCTAGCTTTGCTTTCAGAATGTAATTGTTCTGTATTCTCTTCCGCACTTAACTCTCCGGGGAGGGGGAGGTTGGGGGAGGAAGAGAAATAAATTCACTTTGAGAGCTGGTTCCAGACTTAGCCATATCTAGTTTGAATTCAGGGGGCCTATTCTATCTCCCATCAGGCCCAGCCAGGATCCTAGTGGTAAAGGATGATGGCAGCATTTGGAGGTTCCTCACTGCTTACAAGGGACCCAGGTGGCGCTGTGGGTTAAACCACTGAGCCTAAGGCTTGCTGATCAGAAGGTCGGCGGTTCGAATCCCTGCGACAGGGTGAGCTCCTGTTGCTTGGTCCCAGCTCCTGCCAACCTAGCAGTTCGAAAGCACGTCAAAGTGCAAGTAGATAAATAGGAACCGCTCTGGCGGGAAGGTAAACGGCATTTTCGTGTGCTGCTCTGGTTCGCCAGAAGCGGCTTAGTCATGCTGGCCACATGACCTGGAAGCTGTACGCCGGCTCCCTCGGCCAATAAAGCGAGATGAGCGCTGCAACCCCAGAGTCGGACACGACTGGAGCTAATGGTCAGGGGTCCCTTTAACTTTACACTGCTTACAGGTTCCTCACTGCTGCTCATAGAAAATGTCAACCTACTCCATACCCTCTGACATCCCACTGATCAATATCAGGAAGCTTGTTTTTGGGTGCAGAGCTCTCGTCAGAGCCAGCTGATTTGTGCAAGAGCGTGAGACCATAAAATGAGAGCCTTTTGGTCCAGCGGCAGACCAAAAAAAGGGACATTCCAGGATCCGATCAGAAGCTGGGATGGCTTCTGTAATTCCCTTGCCCAGCTTGTCTGGAATTTCAGGCTGGGTTGTCATCATTATGCTGATGACATCCAACTTTATCTGTTGATGGACGGCCATCCCGACTCTGCCCCAGACGCACTGACCAGATGCTGGGAAGCTGTGGCTGGATGGCTGCGTGGGAGCCAACTGAAGTTAAATCCTTGGAAGACAGAGGTCCTCTGACTGGGTCAGGACAACATGGGGTTTGGAGGGCAACTCCCATCCCTTGCGGGGGCTCAATTAGTACCAGCACCCTCTGTTAGCAGTTTGGGTGTAACCTTCGACGCCTCCCTTTCTAGGGAGGCACAGGTTGCAAGTGTAGCAAAGGCTACACTTGTTTGATTTTGTGTTTTTAATATATTTGGCGTTAGCCACCCTGAGCCCGGCCTTGGCCGGGGACGGCGGCATATAAATAATAATAATAATAATAATAATAATAATAATAATAATAATAATAAATAATTACTATTATTATTTTAATGTTTTATTATGTTTTTATATATGTTGGAAGCTGCCCAGAGTGGCTGGGGCAACCCAGTCAGATGGGGGAGGGGGTTATGATGATTGAATAGAATGTCCTTATTTTATTTTTATCAGAAAAATGTTGGAGGGTATGTAGTTGCTGTAAACTCAGGAGAAGAGAGTGCTTTTGTGTTTGGATTCCGCTTGCAGGCTTTCCACAGGCATCCGGTTGGCCTCTGTGGGAACAGGACGCTTGACCAGGTGAGGCATTAGCCTGATCCTGCACGATATACATTGTGTATAAATCTGTGTCTCTTAAAAGGAAAACACATCATGTTCCAGAGGTTCAGAATTAATGGCACTGAAGCATGTTAAGTTCAAGGCCTTAAATGTGACTTTGAGCACAAATGCCAAGCAAAGGCTTAGCAGCAAGCTGGGAATTTATGCTCTCCTGCAAATAATTTGCAAATAGGCAAACTGGTTCCCTCCCCATCTCCTCACAATTTGCATTAAATGTCACACATGCAGCTGCATGAAATTGGAGGGCTGTGAGTTAAATCAATTTACCACCGTTAGAATTTTTTATTTCTCCACTTTTAAACGATGAGCCTAAAAGCCAACAAGGATTCTGTTCACTGCAGGCTAAGAGGTAGCTGTGCAATGACGATTAAACCAGAGAAATAATAATTATACTAAGGGCTTTTAGCATGGAAACAAAGCAACATTCTTCTCTATTAATGTCCAGGATTTTCCCAAGCAAGTGATGAAGGGAATGTAGGAATTCAATGGCGCAGTCCCCTCTTCTGCTGGGCAGGATGCGACTGAGCATGAATCAAATACAAAGGGCCTTTTAATCCAGGAAATTTCAAAGGGTGCCTGTGCTTTGGTTCTCGTGAGAATTAGGTAGGCTCACCTATAAATGCAAATGGATTTGAATTCTGTACCCCACCCAGCTCACGGCAGGGGGGCGTGGCGGGCGTGTCCCACTGCTGCTCTCCCCGTCCCCTCCCTCTCTGTTGCGGGCTAATTGTTGTGTCTTAAACTCATTGCAAACTGCCCAGGAATTGAAAAATCAGCGGTGATGTATAGATGTTTTGTTGTTGTTTAGTCATGTCCGACTCTTCGTGACCCCATGGACCAGAGCACGCCAGGCACTCCTGTCTTCCACTGCCTCCCGCGACCCCATGGACCAGAGCACGCCAGGCACTCCTGTCTTCCACTGCCTCCCGCAGTTTGGTAAGACTCATGTTGGTAGCTTCAAGAACACTGTCCAACCATCTCGTCCTCTGTTGTCCCCTTTTCCTTGTGCCCTCAATCTTTCCCAACATCACGGTCTTTTCCAGGGAGTCTTCTCTTCTCATGAGGTGGCCAAAGTCTTGGAGCCTCAGCTTCAGGATCTGTCCTTCCAGTGAGCACTCAGGGCTGATTTCCTTAAGGTTTGATCTTCTTGCAGTCCATGGGACTCTCGAGAGTCTCCTCCAGCACCATAATTCAAAAATAGATGTTTTAGGTAATCAAATAAAAACCTAGGATCTTTTGCATGAAAGCGTTTGCTCTGTCATTGAGCAATGATCCCTTGGGCAATTAATACCTTAAAGACCACTCTCCCTTTGTGTCCCTTTACGATCTCCGAGATCCACAGAGAGCCTCTTATCCTCAGTAATGCCCTATCCACTGAGAGGCAACCCAAAGGGACACAATAAAATGCATTCTTAGTTCCTGCCCTTCAGGGGTGAAACACTTTCCCGGTGCTGACTTGCCAAAGTCTTAGTCTGCACATTTATTTAAACTATTTCTGGGCTGCCTCTGGTTCGTTTTAAAGTCCCAGGTTGGTTTTCAACAATATGACAAAAGGATGATTATGACAAAATAATATTTCATTGATGAACCACTTCCCACCAGGCATCCTGACATGAGTAACAATGTAATAAAAACATATATAGAACAGGCGCATATATAAAATGAGTTAAATCAGTTGCACATATAAGAACAATGGAGGAACCCCCCCCCCCAAGTTTAAAACAACAACAGCACATACATAAAATCAGTTCAAATCTGATATAGGTGCCAATTGCGATACAGATCCGTATCAGTTAAAAACCACACAACAACAACAACAAATTGGCAAAAACAATTGCTAAAACAAACTACCGTATACCATTTGGCAGAGCGGGATCCCACAAGATGGGAAAACATCATAGCAATTGAAAAGGCTTTTGCCTGTCACTCTCATCAGTGGTGGCTGGTGCCCAGGCGTGCCAACTCTATGTGTTTTTGCCCCCTCCCCCCAATATCTGTTGGGAAGGGGTCAGGCCTCCTCAATGTTGAGGGGCCAGAGGAGACCAGGCATGGTGTGACTTCAGTGCTCAGCTCCATCTGAGCGCAAGAGAGGAGGAGCCATTGACCATTGAAGCCGAGTTGCACTGGGCTCCATGTTAGGCTTCCTCCCGACGATGTGATGTTGTGCATGTGTTGTGTGTTGCGCACGTGATGTCACACAAATGCGACACGCATTGCAGCATGATATCTCTCCTGTGTGTCGCACCGCTGGGCCCCCTCAATCTTGGGCGCAAGTCAGTGCCTCTGCTGGTGCCCATTGGGCTGATGTTAGACACAAGTCACAATATATGAAGCTCATTGAAGTCATGCAAGGCACACTTGCTAAAAAAACAACAACCCTCTTGAAGTTGCAGGAGCCCATCTCTCAGTCTCCCCACTCCCAGCAGTGCCCCATCTGAGGACGAGCACAATTGCTGGTCAATGATCTAGTGGGTAAGGAAGTCTTTCTCCCTCTTCATTCGATAGCAAGTCCTACCTGTTTTGGCACACCTCAAAATTCGGGATTAAGGTGGGAAGGCATAGGAAAAAGCAAATGTAGCAGACAGGCCTTCAGGTAGTGTGCAACTGTTCTTCATTGTGGTTCACTCTGAAATAGGATGGTTGTCCTACACTGAGCATGTGGATAGCCAATCCACCTGTGGGTTTTTTACAAGTACCACAAATATGAATGGGAGACAAGCTCAATGTCTTTCAGGGATGTTAGAGGCCGAGGCAATGTGTCAATCTTGTCTTCGGTCTCAATAGGCTGCAGAAGATTGGATGAGATGACCTCTGGCATCCCTTCCATTTTTGTGGCTAAGTGAATAAATTATTCCATAAGAGAGATGGAAAGACAGAACTAATGAAGTCATATGCTGTGTTAATGCTCACTTAATTGATACATTTATCAACTTCATCTATTGATTCATTTGTCACTTGAAAACTTATTCTTTCTCAAACCCAGAAAGGAAAGACGCACATGTTCAACTTAGAATCAAGCTTTTAAATGAAGCCTTGTTGTGGACTGGCTGATTGTATCATTTATTGCCTCTGCAACCATTCAGAACAAGGAAATTTAAAAAGCCAAACAGCAGTAGTAGTCAATGTGATGCTCTCTAGATTTTAAAGACTACAGCTCCCATCAGCACTAGTCAACCAACAATCAGGAATGTTGGAAGTTGTAGTCCTTAACTCTAGGAGAGTACCACATTGGCTTCCCCTACTAGAAAGTGTCAGCCATTATTCATGGGCCTGAGAATTCTGATTCTGGGAAGTTGGGAATACTCTGTATTTCTATTGTATTAAGCATTATTGCCACACAAAGACAAAGTAGATCAGCACCAAGCCCCCTAAGGATAACTTTTCAAGGGAAGCAAGGGGTGTAGGGAGTGGGACAATCTAATGAAAGCAGGGATGGCCTCTTCCCCTATTTTGCTTGCGTCACTGCTTTTAATATTGTCCGTGGTAAACCAAGACCTGATTTTTCCCCCAGGACATGAATAATGTCCTGGATAATCGTAGATTCTAGGCTAGATCAAAATAGCTCATTTGCCACATAGCAGCTGGACGTCCAATGCTGGCGTCAAAGGAGAAAGCCATCTCCAGGATCATACATCAGAACTTGGCAATAGGCTGTCAGTTGGCAACCAGAGAAGAGCAATATTACATCTCCTTGCCGCAGCTAGCTATGGAAACTTCAGAGCTTGAAGGCCCTCTAGGACATTGCGATTGTGATGGATAGTGTGGCCTTGGTCATAAATCGCTCTGATGTCTACCAGAGCACTAAGAGCTTCTTCTTACTTATAGCTGATTAGCAATTGCAATGTCTCTGTATGAGGATATTGGTAAAACAATACCATATGAAAATTACCAACAAGTGATAGGCAACAGACAGCTTGAGAATCTCATCCCTGGTGACAGACACACTTTGATTATAATCTCCTCTTTTCAGAGACAGGCAAAAGTCTATTTAAACCCCTCTGGCAAAAAGATAGGGACATACTTTCATATGTGGTGGTCATGTCTTCATGCTTGTAGATTTTAGACTGCTGTCTGGCTTCAGTTTCAAGAGACTACCCACTGTTAGGACTTCACAATTGACACTAATGAGTCTAGTGGTCTGAATATGGACTTCTAGAAGAATGTTTGATGGTGGCTAAATATTGGAAGGATGCAAAAGGGTGAGTGGAACCTTGATAGCAGAAGCACATGTAGATAACACAGAGACTGAGACTTTCTAGGGGACAAATAAAGACTGACAATTTTGTTGTATGTTGCCATGAATTTATTAGATGTATCATACCAAGGAGAACATTCAGGTTTTGCCATCATATAAGGATTGTTTGGTTGTGCCACCTGTATGGCATTGATATATGTACCAAGAGAATATTAACATTATCATCATCATCATCATCATCAAATCTGCACACACTATTGGCTTACAATCATAGTTGGAAGGGACCCCAAGAGTCTTCTAGTCCAACCTCAACTTCTCGGCCCCAGGTCTTTTGTGCTACAGAGTATTTGAAGACTTTGTTGTTCCCGCATTGTAACCGACCACCAGAGATGGGGAACTGCTCTCTCTCTCTCTCTCTCTCTCTCTCTCTCTCTCTCTCTCACCATATTCCCTTGGCAGTAGGTGGACCTGGAACAAAACTGGGCAGAACCTGAGTCAGGTGGACATAGGAATGTGTGGCTCTCTTTCAGCACTGACTGGGCAACCTGATGTCTCCCCCAACTCTCTCAAACACACACAGTGCAAAAGAAGATATTCTTCCCAAAGAAGTGATGCAGAAATCAAGAATGTGTGTACAGCATTTTGAGGTCCGCATTAAATTGCATTGCCCACTCTGGATTTACATGAAACCACCAGGTGAAGTCATCAGACGTGGGTGGGTGGGACTGGAGTGAAATGACATCACTATGCTGATAGCGCTCTATCTCTGAGGCAGGTGGGGCAGGGCAGGTATCTGGAGGTGACAATAGACTGGATGAGGTCCAAACAAGAGATGAACAGGGGAATGGAACATGAAATAAAATGCAAGAGGCAAAGCATACAGGGAGCATCTTCAATGCTAGCCCCATTGGAAGAGACTGAATTAGACCCCATTCCCCCCAGATTGTATTCCTGGTATGAGCAAACCCCTTGCAGCTCTGTTGAGAAATCTGGAAGCCACAGTGTTAATCTCTATACGCTTCTCCGACAGGGGAATATATACTGTTAAATCTTGGGAGTTATTTAAAATGCCAGGGAGTATAATAGCAGTCCTCTGAAATAACCATTTCATCTGCCTACATTACTCTAAAATTAATGAATAATGAAGCGATGCCCTTCACATTCTCTTCCCTTTCCATTCCAAGATATATTGATCAGATGACATTTATTTAAGTTTGGGATAATGTATTAATTTCAAGATAATTATTCAATATACTTTTGTCACTGTTGATATGCTTCAATGTCATCCAGGGGCCGGGGGATGAATAAACTGTTATCTGACATTGCTGGACAGGGTGCTAGAAATAAATGCAATTTTTCTCCTTGGGGGAAAAAAAATCAATGTCTTTAGTGTGGGAAGGTTCCCCCCCTCTCTTTTTGGAGTGGGGGGAGAGGAGAGGGAAGAGAGGAGGAAGCAGGGCATTGTGGTGGAATGACGGAGGATCCCAAGAAGACCTTTATTGTTGTTGTTTTTGTAAAGCAAGGCTGGTTCTGTGGAACAGAGCCCTCTTTGGCTGTCGCCGAGGTCAGACTGATGCTCAGCAAAGCTGACAGAGCCCATCCTTAGTGGATGCCATTGCAATATTAACACTCATTTAGAGCAGATGTGGCTAAAAGCATGAAACATTGAACAAACAGCTGCCACAGATCCAGTGCCATTGCTTGAGCACTTATGTTCTATTAATGTACTGGGTTCCTGTGGCCGTCAGGGCTGCCTCCTTCCTCCCTGGTTCTCCATGCAGCAGATGGGTCAAGCTGTGGCAACTCCAAGATGAGCCGTATCCCCCTTCCAATGGGCGTCCCTGGATTGCAAAGCAAAAATTGGAAAAAGAAACAGAAGAGGGGAGTGCGTGCATGGGGGAAACACACCCCATCAAGTGTCTTTTGGAGGACTGGCAACGACATTGCTCCCACACACGGCAGTATTTTTGTGCCAGGCTGTGTATGTTTAAAGCCAGCTTGTTCCCAGCCCCGTTCTTAGATTTATAACAACTCACGTGGACACACAAACACAGAGTGCAGTATTTCGCATGTTATGCTGATCAGAATGTTTTACCTGAACTGATGAAGCTATATAGCGAAACCTGTGAGTAATCCGGAGGACAGGTCTTCTTCGTCCTTCTCATGTGCCACTTGTGTTGATTTCGGCTGGATGGTGATGTTGCAAGACTCATATAAATATTCTTCATCCACTATTACATCCATGAGATTTTTGCTTTTAACCGTTGAAGAACTCTACTATCTATTCACCATCCACTAATTGTGAACGTTTTGTTGGCACCAAGATTTTGTTGCTATACCCAACCTGTTGCTGAATGTTCAGTTACGTGAACATTATACATTCTGTTATATCACTTATATATGGCTTTGTTAATCATGTGGCTTAATTGAAGGAGTATTAGTTTTTCAGAAGAGTATTCCAATAAATCTTTTATTACATTTTCAGCCATTGTGTGGTGGTTTTGGTTGTTTATGGTTCATATTATCACCACAGTGATACTTTATGCTGTTTGTGTATGTTTAAAGCCAGCTTGTTCCCAGCCCCGTTCTCAGATTTATAACAACTCACGTGGACACACAAACACAGAGCGCAGCCTACTTAGGTTTTCACGGGTCCACACTGAAGAAAACAAAACAAAACTAAAAAGTGCTCTCTATTTATATATCTCTTTATGAGGGTTTGGAGCATTTAAGGACATAAGGTGCTGCCTTATACTGAGTAGACCATTGGTCTACTTAGCTCAGTACAGTCTGCACTGACTGGCTATTCTGGGTTTCTGGCAGGGGGCATTCCCAGCCGTCCCCAGAGATACCTGGGATTGAACCTGGATCTGTCGTACACAAAGCAACCGAAGTACGGCCCCGCCCTGGAGCCTTGAGTCGTACTAGCGAATGGCAGCATGATATGATGTAACAGCACAAAGCCTGAGTTATTTATATAGCATCTTCCGCTTCCAGGAGCTGAACTGAAATCCTTTCCTCATTAAATTCAACCAGGTTGGTGATCTCAGTGGCAGGCATGTATTAACAGCATTTACATGCCATCCAATAACTGGTCTCTGGGTGACTCACAAAAAAACACACACATGAAAACATACTAATCTAACAACAACAACAATTTATTTATACCTCCACCTATCTGCCTGGGTTTCCCCAGCCACTCTGGGTGGTTCAGTATTAAAAACAAGATAAAACATCAAACATTAAAAACTTCCCTAAACAGGGCTGCCTTCAGATGTCTTCTAAAAGTCAGATAGTTGCTTATTTCTGTGACATCTGATGGGAGGGCGTTCCACAAAGCAGGTGCCACTACCAAGAAGGCCCTCTGCCTTGTTCCCTGTAACCTTACTTCTCGCAGTGAGGGAACCGCCAGAAGGCCCTCGGAGCTGGACCTCAGTGTCTGAGCTGAACGATGGGGGTGGAAATACGTAATGATTAGATAATTATAATAATCAATTATAATAAAATGTTGTTATAATCACAGACCAATAACAACAGTAAACAAATTCCAGCATTAAAAAAGCAGCAATGGAGAATAAAACACTGAACTATAGATCTAAAATTCAGTGCTTTCAGAATGTAAAAGCCTGGCAAAATAAAAATGGGTGGAGCTGCCAGGTGAGCCTCTCTGGGGGGAACACCCCCAAATTGCAGTGCCACCCCCTAAAAAGCCCCCTTTTTAATATCCATCCACCTCATCTCATTTGGTTGGGCACCTGCAGAAGGTGGAAAATTTCATGTTCTGGGTAGGTATCTGTGGGAGGAAGTGATCCTTCAGGTAACCTGGTCACAGATAGGTGATGACCAGCACTTTGTCTTGGGCCCAGACTGAAAGGCAGATGCCTCGTACCATTACCTGCTATCAGAATGGTGACTGATTCCTTCAGTGCTGGCCCTAGACATTTTGCTGCCTGAGGCAAAGGACAAGATGGCGCCCCATGTGCTTCCATGTTCAGAAGGTGACTGGACTGAGACCCAACTCAAGCTTCAATGCCGGCAGCAGGATAGCACACATGAGGGCCACTGGCGAGTTTAGAGGGTGCAGGAGACTCCCACTGTTGCCCCTTAACAAAGGAGAACAGCCAAGGAGATGCTGCTACTGCCGCCGCCTGAGGTTGTTGCTTCCCTCTGCCCAACAGTCAAACAGGTCCTGACTCACTTTCTAAGAAACATAGTGAACCTCTGGTCTGTGGGTGACATATGAACAAAGAGAACTTGCCAGGAATGATGGAGATGGAATAAATTCTGAGATACACCTGCATAACCTAACTAAACAAGATCCTCCTTTGGAGAAGAGCACCCTTACACATAAACGTTTTAGAAATAGTATAGAAATAGTATAAGACGGAGAGGGGGAAAGAACAAATGGAAGCAGACACAGAAAGGTCTATTTTATTTTATTTTTTATTTTTTTTGTATTTATTAAAAAAATTATTTATTTATTCAGGTTTAAACATTTTCGTTTGCAGTTAGATATGAGAAGAGGAATAATGTACAAGATATACAGAATGAGGAATTACGTAACCAGTTAATAGCAAATAATATTTAGTTTTGTTATCTATAATATGAATATACACTGTATATATAAGAAGAAAGAATTGTACATGTCATAACAAATAATCAACAAATAAAGTTTAAAGGAAGAAGAAGAAAGAAATAGTATAGAAAGATACACTTCTGAATTCCGCGCGCCACGCCCCCTTTCCGGAGAATGACCTATATACTGTTCACCTTCGGTCATTCGAACGCAGTCCAAGAAGAAAATGTTGCAAGTAAAGTCTCTCGTTCGCCCTCACCTTGTTTCCCAAAGAAGCCAGGGTTTTGCCCTTTCTAAAATAAAGGAGAAAATCTGTGTGACAAGCACGCTCGGTCTGATTGCGTCTGACAGATTTTAAAGTGCACCCCTTTTACTCCCCAAGAGGCTTTGATCCTCACACTTAACAGGACTTGTAGCTGCAGGAAATTACCTTGTCATACGCAACACAGTGTTGTGGTCTGGTATTGACAGTGCAAAGTGTCAGTAACTGATGCACGGAGCAACATCAGTAACTGATGCACGGAGCTAAATAATTCATCGAGAAAGCAGAAGCTTCTCCAGCAGCACACCCTCCCTGAGAATCTCCATTCTGCACCGGGCGTTCCACGAGATGACAAAGGGACTGAATGTTCCCAGCCCGCCGTATAACCCAAAGGCCACTGGCGCTTATGAAAATGACTACCAGCATTGTGTGAGGACAGACGAAAGGCCGCCATCGATTTCATCAGAGTGCAGCCTGAAAGTGTGGAGGAATCCAGCTGGCCGTGGTACCCATGGGCTTAACCCCCTTGAGGATCCCTGCCCTTCCATTTGAGCAGAGGCTGCATTTGAAAGAGGTGGGGGGGGGGGGAGGAAAGGTCGATCAGTCCTCTGAGCTGTAAAGCGGATCGCCTCTTGCTCCACCTGAAGCACACGGGAGGCAGGAGGTGGCAAAAACAAAACAAAGCATCCGTTCTCCCGCACAAAGTGCTTTTCGGTCCATCGGTGGACAGCCAAGAGGCTTCCATCAAAGCCATTTCGGAAGAGACAGTGGAGGGCAAGGGAAGCTGGCTCTTTCAGGAGACTAATAGGGGAATAAAGGCATAGAGGAAAGAAAGGTTATAGAGAATTAAATAAGGTTCTTTATGTATGCCGAGGGCCTTCTGGCGGTTCCCTGACTACGAGAAGCCAGGTTATAGGCAACCAGGCAGAGGGCCTTCTCGGTAGTGGCACCCGCCCTGTGGAACGCCCTCCCATCAGATGTCAAAGAGAACAACTACCAGACCTTTAGAAGACATCTGAAGGCAGCCCTGTTTAGGGAGGCTTTTAATGTTTAATAGATTATTGTATTTTAATGTTCTCTCAGAACTAGCATGTCACACAGGGCTGGGTCTTGAAGATGGCAGTCTCTCCTCCTCCACCTTGTCCTCTCTCCAGCAGCTGCCATGAGCTGACCAAGGGAGGAGCAGCAGCAGCCATGGAGAGGCAACAGGATGCACCCTTGCTGCCGCTTGGGAAAAGTGCCAGCTCACCCGCCTTCCAGAACTTGGCAGCAGCAGCACTGACAGGAGAAATCAGCACTGACTCGGATCAAATCAGAAGCCGGAATGGCTTTCATAATTCGGAAATTGTCCCTGGAAAATCTGGACACTTGGAAGGCATGCCACCCTATCCCGACTTCTGATCTGACCCTTTGTGGGTTACAGGTGGTAGAAACAAAAAAAAAAGAGCCCTCCTGAATTTGACCAGGGGCTTACCTAGCCCAGAATCCTGTCCTCATATTGCCTTCGAGAGCCAGTGTGGTGTAGTGGTTAAGAGCGGTAGACTCGTAATCTGGTGAACCGGGTTCACGTCTCCGCTCCTCCACATGCAGCTGCTGGGTGACCTGGGGCTAGTCACACTTCTCTGAAGTCTCTCAGCCCCACTCACCTCACAGAGTGTTTGTTGTGGGGGGGGGAAGGGAAAGGAGAATGTTAGCCGCTTTGAGACTCCTTCGGGTAGTGATAAAGCGGGATATCAAATCCAAACTCTTCTTCTCCTCCAGGAAGCCCCCAAGCAGGACTTGAGTACAACAGCAATCTCTCTAGTTGTGGTCTGAAATGCAATGCCCCCCCTTCTTGTAATAGTTCCCCCAGCATATGCCAGCAGTCGCTATTGTCCTGACATTGAAACAACATTCTGCGTAGCAATACCACCCTAGCTTTGTGATGGGAGCATGGCAGGTATGTCCTACCACCAGACTCCAGTGTGTATAAGCTTTGGAAATTAGTTTCTTGTGCTGTATATCCTTTCTTCTTGGGTTTTTTAAAATAAAATAATCATCATCATCATCATCATCATCATCATCATCATCATCCATGGGTACCAAACAAACACATCAAGACAAAAGCCATTTGCATCTATCAACACTAATAAGAGCCACAACACCGCTTTGGTAGCATCTCGACTCTCACCTGACCTGGAGGTTCAAAGGCTACATCAAGAAGCAATTAGCATATTTCCCACAGACGGGGCAGTCAAATGAGTAAAGAGCTAATAGCAGCCCCGACCAAAGCATCTCGGCGGACTTCCTTCTCCGCTTCCGAATTGGATCTGTCAGCTCCTAAATTGCGTGCATTTTTGAGCCGTTAGTACAGTTTACTGCCCGAGAAAATATCGTATCAGCCACCATTAAGGTGGCAAATTGCTTCCTAAATGGTAAGTTAAAGGATAGGATTGTACTTCCCATCTTAATTAAGAAGACCGTCCTGGTAAATGGAAATAGGTTGGCCAATGTATATTTTTGTTACTGAAATGGAAACTAGCACTAGAAGGAGATATCTGAAGGCCTACATGTAGGATAATGAGGTGTTCTGCCCCTCCTTATTTAATCCCCATAACAACCCTGTGAGATAGGGTAGGCTAGGAGGCAGGGAGGGAGGGAGGGAGGGAGGAAGAGAGAGAGAGAGAGAGAGAGAGAGAGAGAGAGAGAGAGGGAGGGAGGGAGGGAGGGAGGGACAAGGTCACCTAGTGAGCTTCATTTGGCTGAGTGGGAATTTGAACCCTGGTCTCCTAAATCCTAGTCCAGCACTCTAAGCACTACACCACACTGCCTTGCAATGCTGGAACTTAAAGGAATTGATGGAAGGGCACCACGACGAGCCTGTGGCTTAATGGACATTGCAATTTGCAAAATTGCATCAGCCTGAAAAAGAGCTAATGCAACCATGCCAATCATTTCCGTCGCAGGTTTAGTTCTTGGAAACTGAGGTGAGTAATGTGTAGCTCAGCCCTGAGCCCAGCAGTGGCCCATGCCAGCAAAATCCAGCTTCCTAACAACATTGGGTCACATTTTCCAAAGTCTACAACCTGATCCCACCCCCCACAATATTTTGCTATAACAACTAATTACATATAAATGAATCCTTCTTAACTGATCCAACACTCAATCTGCTTTTAATTACAAGGTTTCGACAGTGACAGATGGCACAGAGTATGACGAATTGACCCTGAAGGGTTAGATGGTTGTCACAAGAGTGATTTGGTTTCAACAGCCAAAAATAGGTTGAGGTTGCAACGTTCAAAGGTATAACATAGAGTTGACTTGATGTTGGCAAGTGCCTCTTGAATCCATGCTGTTATTAGTAGGCCCTGAAAATATACAAAGAGTCTATTGAAAACAGACCAGGGCTGAGTGAGATGAAGCTATTCACTGTTGTTGAACATTTTCAGAACTGCCCCCAAATGCCTTCCCCTTTCAGCATTTTTGTCACTTGAAAAAAAGTTAAGCTGACTTACTCATCCTTACTTGTCCTCACTTTCCATCACCTTCATTCACCCTCAGCAATCTCACAGACAAATGATTTTATTGACCGATGTCTGGCAATATGGACATCACACAAGAGCGCCGCCATAGTCACTAGATGATCACTGATTTGGTGGGATCATCTATATGACTAATTTAGGAAGGAGGGAGAATAACTGGATGATAGAGCTGGAGGGGGGCATATATGAATGCCATCTAGCCTGTCCCCTTGCCTGAGGAAGGAAATCCAGAGCTAGAGCAGCTTCAAGATGTGGCTGCCCAGTCTTTGCTTCAAGACCTCCAGCAGAGAAGAGCAAGGGCAACTGGTTCCATTGTCAAGCTGCTGTTAACATTAATACATTTCTCTTGATGCTTAATCAAAATCCAGCCTCCTGCAACTTAAGTTCATTAGATCACTCATCAACACTGAATGCCCTGGTAGGATTTCCAAGGCTGGTGAAGGAAGTCTCCCTGCAGTGGGAAAACTGGGAAAGGCCAGAGATTAGAGTTCATAAAATCATAGAACTATAAGTTTGGAAAGAATCCCAAAAGCTCACCTAGTCTAATCCCCTGCAATGAAGGAATCACAGCTAAAAAAAAATCCCTGACAGAAGGCCATTCAACCTCTCTTTTAAAACGTCCAAAGAAGGAGCATCCACCATCTTCCGAGATAGTCCATTCTGCTATCAAACAGCTCTTACCATCAGAAAGTTCTTCCTAGTGTTTAGCCGGAAACTCCTTTCTTGTAATTTGAATCCTACCCTCTTGGGGCAGCAGAAAACAAGCTTGCTCCATCTTCCCTGTGACAGCCCTTCAGATGTTTGAAGTTGGCTATCCTATCACCTAGTACAAGTTTTCACATTTTGGTGTGAAAATGTACAAGGGAGTTTGAAAGAAGGGGAAAGAGGGATTCAATAAGGCTGAATAAACTCCTCAGGGATGGTTTGGTTCATCCCTGTCATTGTGGACTCTTGGAAGAGTCACAGGATCGGATTTCCTAGGAAAGCTAGACTTGGACAGTCAGGTAAAACGGGCATGGTGTTTACTTTACGTAAATCATATAAAACACCTGGAAGAACGTCCTGTCAAATGTGATTCAAACTTTCAGGTGCAAACTAGAAAGCAAAGAGCAGAAGCAAGTAACTCACAGCTGAATTGTTACCTGTCTGGATGCAGATGTTTTTCTTTTGTGAAAACAGGTGTATCTCTGCCCTTGAGACAGCCGCTTGTCACTTCTGCTCTGACCAAGTTCGTCCATCAGCTCATCTGCAACCTGCCCTGACAGGAGACAAAAGGGCAACAACATCAGATGGCAAAATTTGGGGTAATGCCAACCTGATGGAGAGTGTATTAGGTGCTGAGAACAGCGGCAACTCTCAGCAAAGGCCTGAAAAGCAATCAGAATCCATTCACACAATACTGCTTCTTGTTTATCATGGTGCAATGGTCTGTGGACAGGATTCTCCCCACCTCCACTGCCATATGCCCATTTACCATTTAAGACA
The DNA here is from genome assembly GCA_034641385.1 of Darevskia mixta. Taxonomy (NCBI): domain Eukaryota; kingdom Metazoa; phylum Chordata; class Lepidosauria; order Squamata; family Lacertidae; genus Darevskia; species Darevskia mixta. The sequence goes on from JAWWNH010000060.1 coordinate 213,259, forward strand.
GTGGTGGCCAAACTTGGCCCTCCAGTTGTTTTGGGACTACAGATCCCATCATCCCTGACCACCGGTCCTGTTAACTAGGGGTGATGGGAGCTGTAGTCCCAAAACAGCTGAAGGGCCAAGTTTGGACCATCACTGATTTAAGAGAAGTACAAACCTCTCTGAGAGAGATTCTACCCAAACTGTGAAACCATGACAATTCAAGTATGATGTGGGGGTATATTTCAATCAGAAGGGCAATTTGGGGGAAGGCATTAGGGCTTCCAGTATTTATGCATTGCCTCAAGTGTGGCTTTGCTACTTCAGCTGGTGAATAGGGAAAGCAAACCACTGCTGCTAGAATGGCTATAGGGCAACAAACTTTAAGTACCCAGAATCTTCTTTCCCTATTCATCTGCTGTGCTGTACTGCTCTTCCACCAAGGCTAGGGAACCCTTTTTGGTCCAAGGGCCAGATTTTTATCTGGCCAGCTTCCGAGGGCCAAGTGGGTGGGATCAAAGGCCAAGTGGGAGGGGTCAAACAATGCCACTATAAGGAAAGTGAAATACATTTGAAAAATAACAGCCATCAACCCAATCACCTCCATAAAGTTTAAATAACATACACCAGAATCCCCACGACGGGGTGAGCTCCCGTTGTTCGGTCCCAGCTCCTGCCAACCTAGCAGTTCGAAAGCACGTCAAAGCGCAAGTAGATAAATAGGTACCGCTCCGGTGGGAAGGTAAACGGCATTTCCGTGCGCTGCTCTGGTTTGCCAGAAGCGGCTTAGTTATGCTGGCCACATGACCTGGAAGCTGTACGCCGGCTCCCTCAGCCAATAATGCAAGATGAGCGCCACAACCCCAGAGTCAGTCACGACTGGACCTAATGGTCAGGGGTCCCTTTACCTTCTACCTGAGGGGTTCTTGTCTCACCTCAAGTTGAAACAAATTGCAGCTTTCCAAATGTTTCAACATTACACACAGCCCACAAGCTATCCACTTGTGTAGCATGCGCACACACAAAACTCTCCCCCAGTACATACAAAAGTAGCATGTTAGGAAGAATGCCTCTTGTCTAGCTTTCTCCCTGAGAGGCTAGTTTTCTATATTCAGGGCAGGGGGTGATTTTTTTTTTCAAATGGAGGGGCATTTACACACTAACTCCCACCAGTTTACTGAAGTGATACAAACAGGTTCCTTGCATGAATGAAAGGACTAGGCCTCAGTTATTCTGCAGACCCCACTTTCCCCTCCTAGTTCTTTCCCTCGACCTTCTCTGCCCGAGCACCTCCCCATTTTCATCTGATGTGCTATCATTCCTCTCTCTGGAACCCCATTACAACAGCAATGAAATGTAAGGCTCTCTAATTAAGAGAAAACAATTGGGGACGGAGCAATGCAAAGGGGAACTTTTGGGACACCTTTTATGTCTTTAAATGTTCCTATTGGAGCATTCAAAGGTATTTAGCTAGAATTCATTTAAAACTGAAGCTGAGGAATGTCTCTAACAACTCCGGAGGGGGCAATGGAAGAGGTTTCGACTTTTAAGTTGCAATTGTTGGTTCTAATAATTGGACTGTGTGTGATTCATTATCACTGTGTGTGTGTGTGTGTGTGTGTGTGTGTGTGTGTGTGTGTGTGTGTTAAACAGCAGCAGAGAGAACTGTTCAGATACTTCCTGCAGGGGACAAAATGGCATTTGCTATTCAGAGCAATTGAGGGGGGGGGCAAAGCTTGGGAATAATTTTTCCAAATTAACTCTGCAAACCAAGCTTCCTTTGGGTCCTGTTCTGGGTTCCTTGACTGCTGGAAGGAGAGAGAGAAAAAAGAAGGATCCCTTTTATTCAAGTGCTTAATAGACAGATAGCTTGGCAGGGATCAGATTCATTTTGCTGGATGGAGTGCTTACATGCAGAAAGCAGAACTTGTCATAAGCAACTACAGTAGCTCAGCCTCCCCCCCCCCTACATATTTTTTTTGCTGCCCATATACCCTATATACTCGAGTATAAGCAGGGCCGCCGCGTCCATTTAGGCGAACTAGGCAGTTGCCTAGAGCGCCAAAATGGAGGGGGCGCTGGCCAGCCTGCCCCTCGCCGCCGCCCGGTGCCGCCCCAACCAGCGGCAAAAATCACGGCGGTGCGGTGCGCCCGGCGGGCAGGGGGCGGGGCACTGTACGTCATGCGCAATGATGTCACGTGCCCCGCCCCCTCGCCTAGGGCGCCAAAATCCCTAGCACCGGTCCTGAGTATAAGCCTAGTTTCTCAGCACATTTTTTGTGCTGAAAAGGTCGCCCTCGGCTTATACTCGAGTGAGGCAGGCAGTGGCTCCTATGAAGCTTTCCCAGGTTTTTTTGTGGTAAAATTGGGTGCCTCGGCTTATATGCAGGTCGGCTTATACTCGAGTATATACGGTAAGTGGCACCAGCAGCAGCATCTGTATCAGCAGCCTGGCCACTATTCTGCATCTCCACTGAGCCTCTTGTCTAAGGTTGCTACCTTCAGATTTAGAATCAATCAGAGAATCGTAGAATGGTAGCGTTCGAAGGGACCCCAAGGCTCATCTAGTCCAGCCCCCTGTAATGCGGGAATCTCAGCTAAAGCATCCATGACAGATGGCCGCCCAACCTCTGCTCAAAAAACTCCAAAGAAGGAGATGCCACCCACTCTTGCGGGAGTCTGTTCCATAGTTGAACATCTCTTACTGTAGAAAGTTCTTCCTGATGTTGAGTCAGAATCTCCTTCCTTGTAACGTGAAGCCATTGGCACGGGCCCTACCCACCAGAGCAGAAGAAAACAAGCTTGCTCCATCTTCCACGTGGCAGCCCTTAAGACATTTGAAGATGACTATCATATCTTTTCCCAGTCTCCTCTTTTCCAGGCTAAACATACCCATTTTCTGGCATATAAGACTAAGGCTGCAGATTGAGGCACATGCAGGGGCGTAGGAAAGGGGGAGTGCCCCAGGTACCATCATGGAGGGGGGTGATAAATTATCAAGGAACAATTACTGCCCTACTAGGGCGGTTCATAAAAAACTTTAAAAAAAAAAAAAATGCCTGCTCCAAAGGTCCTTTTACTACACTAGAGATTATATAGCTATATATGAAATTCCATGCATATCAGTTAATATCTCGACCCTCCTCCACGAAAATAGCTGTTTAGTTGGCCGTTTTCCTATGCCGTGAAGGCTGAAATTTCAATTCAGTGGAGCAGGGTCAAGATATTAACTGATATGCATGAAATTTCAGATATAGCTATATAATCCCTAGTGTAGTAAGATGAGACCTTTGGAGCAGCCTTTTTTTTTAAAGAAAAGTTTTTTATGAACCGCCCTACTGCGTCCTGTGCCCTCCCTAGCATAGCGCTTCCAGTGTTGGAGCGCTAATGTCAGAAGCAGAAGGACCAAGGAAGCTGCAGTGGCAACAGAGAAGGAGGACCAGGCAGAGATAATAGGAAGATCTATTATCCAATGGCTACTGGGCCATAGGATCACAGCTGTAATCTCTTTTCAGAATCACCAGAGATTAAATCCATTGAAGTGTCTGTTTGGGTGGGTGGGTGTTTAGTAGGACTTCTACCCATTTCATTTTCAGAGCAACATACACAAGAAATGGGAACCATTTCCCCCCAAAAAAATCATCACTGAAATAACTTAAAACAGCAAAACCAAATTTGGCAAGTGTGTAGCATAATCTCCGTGCCACAAAATCTGCACAACCTTCTAATCATTCTACATGCACGTACCAAGCAGTGTTCAAAGGTAGGGAACAAATATTTTAAACAATACAGATCACAATAAATATTGAAGTAACTTGGGCTTAGTGCTCACCTGATCGACCAACAATATTTCCCCCTCCGCTTGGTTCACAGGAGAACAGTTGATTAGAGTCTTTCCCTGTCCTGCACAATGCCAATCTGTGTTCTGTTAGGAGGAAATTTAATGAACAAAAGGTCAAACCACCCGACCATTTCATCATTATCAGATACATGGGGGTTGGGGGAGCCAGAGAAATGTAATTTAGCAATAAATAAGAGGCTGTTTTGTGTGTCTGCTTTTCCCTTTCTGCATTCTCTTCTCATGAAAGTTTTGCCAGTTTAAACCTAGATGTTTTCTTGAAACAGTTACCAATATCTAAAGGGTGAGGAAACCTTTGGTGTTTTTAATTATAGGGAGCAACGATAAATTGAGAAGAACATATTCATCCTTTGAGCAGCCTGGATGCAAATTGGCTTTATTTGAATGATGAGTGTTTGAGTTTCTTAGAATAGCTTAGCTATGTGGAATATCCTAGTTCTGTTGATGATAAAGTCCAGTCCTTGATGAAACTGCTGGTGAAACGGGAAGATTCGAAGCTGGCCACCCATCGGGAAGACAGACCCATATGTTTGATGGACTTTGCTTAACCATCTTTAACACTGGAAAGATAGACCCATACGTCTGATGGACTTTGCACAACCATCTCCAACACTATATATTGCACTTTGAATTAGCACTTTAATGTTTGAAAGTATATACAGGCTTTTGCCTCTGAGGAAATACCTATGTATGCTTTTTGTATGACATTGTCAGTTTAGTTCATGATTCAATACATTTTCATCTATAGCTGTTCACGGTTTTGTATATTATCCTTTGGGTGCAGTATTGGGCAGCATCAGGACTTGAATGCAAGTCCCCAAACCTTTTAATGTATGCATCTGATAAGGCAATAATAAAATAAAATAATAATAATAATAATAATAATAATAATAATAATAATAATAATAAAGCAAAAAAGGGGCATGCAAGTCTCACTGCAAGCAAGGCTTGTTATGCCTTCTCCCCTTTCAGTTTTGGTTCCAACCTGTCATTTATGTTGACTTCTGTCCATCACCCAGGAAGGAAGGAGCAGAAGTCCACTGTCCCCCCCGGCTTTGCCCTGGTCTCCAGTGCAGTTTTCTGACTTCTCCTCGCCAAGATGGAGTGTAAATGCACATTTAAAGCACATTACTTCCCTCCAAGAACCTTGGGAACTGTAGTTTCCCCCTCACATACCTGAAATTCCTGGTACAATTCCAAGGATTCCTTTGGAGAAGTCATGTGCTTCAAAGGTATATTGTGCTTCATACAAAGGTATACCATGTGCTTCAAAGGTATATTGAATGTGTATAATGGGGATATGCCTGGAGTTGGTCCAGTTGGTGAGGTCAGCAACTACTCTATTCCAAATTTAAAAATGGAAAGTGTAATGCTGGTGGTCAACAAAAGAGGTTTGAAGACTCTCTCAAGGCAAATCTAAAAAATGTAGTATAAACACCGACAACTGGGAAACACTGGCCTGCGAGTGCTCCAGTTGGAGAACAGCTTTTACTAAAGGTGTCATGGGCTTTGAAGACGGTTGAACTCAGGACGAAAGGGAGAAACGCGCTAAGAGGAAGGCATGCTTGGCAAACCCTCACCGTGATAAACTCCCACCCGGAAACCTATGTCCCCACTGTGGAAGGACGTGTGGATCCAGAATTGACCTCCACAGTCACTTACAGACTCATTTTTAAGACCGTGTTCATTGAAGACAATCTTACTTGGCTACAAGTAATCAAAGAAGAAGAAGAAGAAGAAGAAGAAGAAGAAGAAGAAGAAGAAGAAGAAGAGAGCTTTTTGGCCTCATTCTGTCCTTTCTCCTCAGGGGGCCCAAATTTATAAAAGACCACCTCTTTCCCTACAGACCCTTTTGGGTGTTAAGATCAACAGAAGAGGCCCTCATTGTAGTCCCACCCCCTTCAGTCATTCAGAGGGTGGTGGCCAGTGAGAGGGCATTCTCTGTGGCAGCCCCTAAACTGTGAAATTCCTTCCCCACAACAGCCCACCTAGCACCTTCACTGCGTGCTGAAGATGCCTGCATTGCAGGGCTTGGACTAGATGCCGACTCATAGAGTCCCTTCCATCTCTGCAACTCTGTGATTCTATTATTATTTACACTGGACTTTGATACCTGAGCAGGGCCTGATTTAGGTTTGATGAGGCCCTAAACTACTGAAGGTAATGGGACCCTTTATATGTCCAGCTGTCCTTTGTCAACAACGAATTGTCACTGTTTTTTATTGTTGAACATATGCTATATGGTAATTTATGGACCTAATAGGTATCTAAAGTCATTTGCACATAACAAAATATGTATTTTATCAAAGTAATTGTTGAACTGAAATACAATTAAGAAGTATATTAATAGTGAAAAAAATTGGGGCCCCCAAGGGCGTGGGGCCCTAAGCTATAGCATGTTTAGCTTATACGTAAATCCGGCACTGTACCTGAGATATATATTATAGGATCCACCTTGTTCTCTTAATTGTGATCTGTCTTAACGACTTTTAAAGGGACCCCTGACCATTAGGTCCAGTCGTGTCCGACTCTGGGGTTGCGGCGCTCATCTCGCTTTAGTGGCCGAGAGCCAGCGTACAGCTTCTGGGTCATGTGGCCAGCATGACTAAGCCGCTTCTGGTGAACCAGAGCAGCGCACGGAAACACCGTTTACCTTCCCGCCAGAGCGGTTCCTATTTATCTTCTTGCACTTTGACGTGTTTTCGAACTGCTAGGTGGGCAGGAGCTGGGACCGAGCAACGGGAGCTCACCCCGTCGCAGGGATTCGAACTGCCGACCTTCTGATCAGCAAGCCCTAGGCTATGTGGTTTAACCCACAGCGCCACCTGGGTCCCTTTAACGACTTTTAGTATTGTATTATTAAATTGTTGTGGGCTGCCCTGGGACTTTTTGAGGAAATGGCTTGCCAGCCCTCCAGGTCTGACCTAAAGTCTCCAGGTTTGGCAGTGGCCCTCTGCAGGTGGCAGAGGGAGAGTTTAAATCTCTAGGCAGGCAAGAGTGATGATGATAATAATGATGATGATAACTGTTCATGCAGCTTGCAAGCTCCAACATGGCAGGACATGACTCCAAATTATAGCATAGACGCTTGGGGGGGCTGATCTGGCCTCCTCTGCTCACCTCTCCCAATTAACTTCCATCTCTAGGGGCCACCCTATGACATCACATGGGGCAGCCCTTAGGTCTCAGATTTGGGCCCTGAAATCTCAGGGTCAGGGATGCTCCTGACCTGGGAACCCTAATGGGGAAGGACAGGTGAGAAATATAATAAGCACTCATACTAACAATTCACAATTTCCGAAACCCAGCATGTCACAGACCCGAAGAACCATCTAGGGCTAACCTGGGCTTGCTTAGTCTGCACAAAAGAACCTCCTGCTTTGACCCCAAAGGGCCCCAGAAAGGACATTAGGCTGATTTCTTCCAGAGTCCAGGAAATAGTCACCGCATACATGTCTTAAAATGCAGAAAATTTATGGCCTCCTGCTATTCTGTCCTGTATAATTACAGTTCCGACCGCCTGGCTTAAAATGGAGATCTCTCCCCCCTCCACCGCCTGGGTTGAACTGGGGGAGGGGGGTGGATGCGAAGAGGTGCCAGTCAACCCCATTTGTGTGTGATAAATAATCAGTTGTGCACTCAGTTTTCAATGCTTGTTAAAAATCCAGGCACTGGAACAGCTCCCGAATCTCACCGCTCCCACCTCCACTGCCAATCTCTTTTGCATCTCATTGGCATTTGAGAACATTAATTGACTCATTATTCCAATTCATATTCAGGAAAGGAGGCTGATTAACGAAGGCAGATGCAGAATCTCCAGACACATTGGGAGCGGTGTTGTTTGTCCCGGCAGTTTACTCGACTTATTAGAATCCTTTGGAAACTACAACCAGGAGGACCAGAGACATGCCCTGCGATGTCGGCTGCTTTATAACATTTGCACCTCTTTGCCCTTGGTTTGTTTGGTTTTTTAATTAAAAAACAAACAAGCCACCATAATCTTACAGCCATGCAGAAGACCACGGGAAGCTTGAAGCAGCAACATTTTATCAGCTCTGGGTTTTTTTAAAAAAAATTGTTATCTTTGGTGGGGGGAAGGGAGGACCCCTTTCTTCATAAGAGTATAGTTTGGGAAGACTAGAAAACAGCCACCAGTCCAGATAGGGTTGGCTCATAATTAGAATCAATGCAAGAAACCCATAATCTGACCGGCTAAGAGATCCTAGAACGTTGCTCCTTTCTACATAGTCAATTGCAAAATTCCTTCCTCACATGCAAATTAAGAACCACAGCCTCCCTGTGCTTGATTTCCAGGAAGCTCTTGGCACCGGCGGAGAGGAACCTCTCTGCTCACCAAGGCTGCATTTGGAGTCCACATACTGGTGGTGGGTGGGGCCTACATCCAAAGTGGACAAAGCCCAAGCAAGGAGAAGTTGGGCATGCTGCCGGGCTGAAAGAAGTTGCAGTCCAAATCATCTGCAACTTGGTTACAACCAGGGGTGGAGCAAAGGCGAGGCGTTGGGGGCGGCTCGCCCCGGGTTCCACCATAGAGGGGGCAACACTCTGGGTGCCCCCCGGTGACGCCCAAGCCGAGCCCCGCCACCTGGCACCCCATCCATGCGGTGGCTGCTCGCGCGGCAACTCGAAAGGCTTCCACCCGCAAAAAGCAGCACGGACGGGGCAGCCTTGCGAGTTGCCGCATGAGCAGCCGCACAGACGGGGTGCTGCTCACACCCGGCAGCCCGGATGGACTGCGCATGTGCGGAATGCATCACATGTGCCATTCGTCCTGACGCATGTGTCATGACGTCACGACGTATGCGTGCTGCGAAGCAACGCCCCGCCCCTGGGGGGTGCCTCCACATTTGTCACCCCGGGCAGCCAAGCAGCTCCGTTCGTCACTGGTTACAACTCTCATCTGGCCCAGCCAGCTGCGCATACTGCTTCTGGCCCTAGAAATAATGTATAGCCATCTTGGTTAGAAACCACTGAATTTGCTTACTTCCATTCAGGGACGCCATCTAGAGGGATCTGGGGGCCCTCCATATTTTCTAGAAGGGGTCTGCCTCACCCCCCAATTCTGCTGCGATCCTCAAAAGGACGTGGCAGGATGAAGATGCTTAGTCCTGCCACAATCCCCTGAGTGCCAAAAACAAACCCCTGTGTTGCAATGAGAACTGTTTTATTATAGTTACAGGTCGGTAGTCGTGTTGGTCTGCCATAGTCGAAACAAATAAAAAAAATAAAAAAAATTCCTTCCAGTAGCACCTTAGAGACCAACTAAGTTTGTTCTTGGTATGAGCTTTCGTGTGCAAGCACACTTCTTCAGATACACTGAAACAGAAGTCACCAGACCCTTATATAGAGAGAGGGTGGGGGAGGGTATTACTCAGATGGGTGATTGGCTGATAGGTGTGGTAAACCTGTTGACGACTGTTAATGACTGCAATAGGCCTTACAGGAAAAAGCAAGGGGTGAGGTGGCTAAAAATTGCTTTATCATGTATAATGAGATAAGAATCCAATGTCTCTATTCAGACCAGGTCTCTCCATGGTTTTAAGTTTGGTAATAAGTTGCTATTCAGCAACTTCTCTTTCCAGTCTATTTCTGAAATTCTTTTGTAATAAGACAGCTACTTTGAGATCTTGTATAGAATGTCCTGGGAGATTGAAGTGTTTTCCTACTGGTTTCTCTGTCTTGTGATTCCTGATGTCAGATTTATGTCCATTTATCCTTTGGCGTAGGGTTTGGCCTGTTTGTCCAATATAGAGAGCTGAAGGGCACTGTTGGCCAATTGCAGTTGTTAACAGTCGTCAGCAGATCTGCAGTGATCATGGAACCCAAGAAAGTGAAATCTCTCACTGCCTCAATTTCTTCCCCTTCTATTTACCAGGAGGTGATGGGACCAGTGGCCATGATCTTAGTTTTCTTAATGTTGAGCTTCAGACCATATTTTGCGCTCTCCTCTTTCACCCTCATTAAAAGGTTCTTTAATTCCTCCTCACTTTCTTCCATCAAGGTTGTGTCATCAGCATATCTGAGGTTGTTGATATTTCTTACGGCAATCTAAATTCCGGCTTGGGATTCATTTTATTCACTTTTAAATGAAAAGGTTGGGTTTTGCTTTCTTGCTTTCTTTTTAATTTGGTGCCAGTTCCCCACAAATACAAACAGTTGCTTAAGAAAGGGGAGGTGTGAGTGGGAAATATCCCTATAGGAAGTAAATTAGGACCGACACAGCTGACTGCTATGGTTCCTTTGGAGCCGTTATCATCTGTCATGTAAATACATAATTAAGGGCTTTTTAAAAATGCAGATTATGTAAATATATAGTTAGGGTCTTTTGAAAATGCAGAGGGTCGACCCAGTGGAATCTAATGACTCCTTTGGAGCTGTTTGTAAAGACATATTTAGATTTGAAATGTGGAATGAATGCTCAATGGACCGCTAGGTGCTCCTTCAGAGCCATTTACGGACTCTTCTGCAGATTCTTATTTTTGTATGGGGGTTTTCAGAAACATAGTAATAATGCAAGATAAAGTGCACCAACTGTTCAGTACTTGGGTAGCGGGGGAAAGCAGGAAAGCTGCAAATATTTTTTTTTAGAAGTAATTATTGCTCCTAAATACATCTCTGTATCTTCCCAAGCTTTAAGGTTCCCGGGAAGCTAGTGAGCCGATTTAGGAGGAATTATGACAGTAAGAGCTGTTCAACAGTGGAATTTGCTGCCAGGGAGTGTGGTGGAGTCTCCTTCTTTGGAGGTCTTTCAGCAGAGGCTTGACAACCATCTGTCAAGAATGCTTTGATGGTGTTCCTGCTTGGCAGGGGGTTGGACTGGATGGCCCTGGTGGTCTCTTCCAACTCTATGATTCTATGATTCTATGGTCAACCAACCAACTTTGCTGACTTCACTTTGCACTTTTGGGTCTGATCTTATTTTTTCAGGCTCCAAAATGTATCACACACTTAAGAAGACAAGAGGAGTCCTGTTATTTCAGCCCAAAAGCTCATCTAATCCTGGATCATGTTGCATGCAAAAGGTCCCAGGTTGATTTCCTAACATCTCCAAGTGGGTCTGGGAAAGACCCTGGTCTGAAATTCTGGAGAGCAGCTGCCAAGCAGGTGTAGACAATACTAGGTAGGTCAATTTTATGATTCAGTGTACATCTTCCAACATTCCTATGTTATCTGCAAGGATAGGATTCTGGACTGTCTGGGGCTGATCTGGATCGGAAGGGTGCGCAATGCAATCGTAGGAAGAACAGCTCCTAACAGAAGAGGAGGGGGAATACCCCCCCCCCTGCTTCCAGCGTTTCCAGAAGCAGAGAGAGAGGCAGACACAGAAGCTGCACAGTTGAGAGAGGACACACATCCCCCACCACTACTTTCTGAACACAGTCCAGGAGAAAGGAGCAGAACCATTGTATAACAGTGTTCCCAGCTCCCAGCCCTCTAGCCAGTCCAGAAGGATGTCGTGGTCGATAGTATCAAAGGCCGCTGAGAGATCCAGCAGAACTAGGAAACAGCTTTCACCTTTGTCCCTAGCCCACTGGAGATCATCGACCAGTGCGACCAAGACAGTTTCGGTCCCATAGTGAGGCCTGAATCCCGACTGGAAGGGATCCAAATGGTCCGCATCCTCGAGGCATGCCTGGAGTTGTTCCGCAACCATGGACTAGATAGGCTTTTGGCCTGATCTAGCAAGGCTTTTCCTCAGTTCTTACGTTACAATTAGAGCATCTCTCTGTCCTCTTTTGTTTGAGTTGACCTCAATGCCCTTTCCTTCGTTTTCCTTTTATACTAATAATAGCACAAACTTTCTGTGGTAGATTCTCCTATCTGTCTGATCTGACTATTGATTAAAGGTCTTGGCTATCACAGTTGTGCATTAACTATTTGTGCGTAACTATTAGGTCCTCCAGAATGTTGAAGGAATGCAGAGAACTTCATGTCAGAGAAACCACGGTTCTGCAGTGTCTACTTCGTTCTGGACCATTCTGCTCTGGTATCTCTGCCTCGCCTGTTGGCTGCTCTATATGACAAAGTGAACTTCGGGGAAACGCTTGACACCAAGTCGAATGGCATTGACGCTGTCCATGCAATTACATTCACTCGGGCAAGAATTTCCACATCTTGTCTCAGTTTGTGTGCTAAATTGTTTGATGGAAACATCAACCAGATTTCGGAGACTTGAGAGCTAAAAGGGTCCATACTGTGAACTCCTGCTTCAGGGGAGGATTCTTTCATTCTTCAAACCTCTTTGGGGATGTGGGGACATTCAGGAGAAGCGATTCCTAATCTGTCTCCTTTGATCAGCAACAATAATGTGTCTTGCTGTGCTGCAGATTGGGTTTATGTTGCAATGATGGTGACTCAGTTTTCATCACAGTTTATTGATTTATATCAATAATGCTCCCAGTACGTTTCCGAGCACAATTCAAAGTGTTGGTGCTGACCTTTAAAACCCTAAACGGCCTCGGTCCTGTATACCTGAAGGAGCGTCTCCACCCCCACCGTTCAGCCCGGACACTGAGGTCCAGTGCCGAGGGCCTTCTGGCGGTTCCCTCACTGCGAGAAGCAAAGCTACAGGGAACCAGGCAGAGGGCCTTATCGGTAGTGGGGCCCGCCCTGTGGAACGCCCTCCCTTCAGAGGTCAAAGCGACTCTTCAGAGGTCAAAGCAACAACTACATGACCTTTAGAAAACACCTGAAGGCAGCCCTGTTTAGGGAAGTTTTTAATCTGTGATGTGTTAATGTATTTTAATGTTTGCTGGAAGCTGCCCAGAGTGGCTGGGGAGACCCAGCCAGCCAGATGGGCGGGGTACAAATAAATTATTATTATTATTATTATTATTATTATTATTATTATTATTATATTATATTCCACCTTCCCTCAAAATTGCTCAAGGCATGTACATGGTAGTGGTTTGAATCGGTCCCAACTTTCACCTTGAATACCTGTTTTTCTTTTTTTAAAAACCAATTTGTTTCTGAGTTGCTCTGTGCTCCTGGGTTTTGGTTTTGAGTCATTCAGAGAAATGAAGTTCTGCGTTCCCCCATGCACTCTTTTGGGGAATCTAAAAATGGCCAGAACCTTTTCCCTCCTTTTGGCAGAAGTGGATAAAATTTGTCTGCAAAGGAGTCCCTGCAAAGTGGATGAAGTAAAATAGATTTTGCACAATCCACATTAGAGCCAACTTTATCAGGGCGGCTATAACTCACAAATCCATCGTATCTCATTTTTGGTGGCTGTTGGTGGTGGAAGTTTGTCTCTTGCTCTTTCTGACCTTGGGATAAAGCAGCTTCCTATGTACCTGCAAGTTCAATGCAAAGAAAGGTCAGTCTCTTGACATTGTTCCCCCCTCTACCCCACATTGTAGGCAGTTTTGTAAACTCCCACAAAAGCCCCAGGGTATGTAAAACCACAGCATGGTTGCACATAAATAGCTCCTTGGATGAGTTTTTAGGTTTTTCTGCTTCAGAGGGCATTGCACTTAATATGTTGCTGTGGAATACCAGTGTCCATGGGTTAAGAATCTGATTTTTTTTCTTCATATGGTGCTAGGCATATTGGCATAATTCTTCCCTTCTGTTTTTGATTCTCTGTCCATGACAGATTTCACAGCAGGGAATCATTCTATCACATATGGCCACTAAATTAAAGAAACTTCCAAAACTTCTGTCTGCGAGTTAATTTTAAAACCAAAAGAACAGAACAGTGCCTTAAAATAAAGAAGTTAAAATAGAAAACTGAAGGTCTTCTTCTTCATTAAACCTACCTGTAGCTCTACCTGTCTATAAATTGCATTCTGGGCCATAATAATATGCCACCTGATAAATGAGGCTAGGTATGTTTGGAAGACATCCTCTGTTACAAATTCTGTAAGTAAATGAAATCCTAATGAAATCCTACCAACAATTGATCTACTGAGTGCAAAGTATGACCCATTCACATTTTGACCTTTTGTGATAGTTGGCATCCATCCGTCTGTCTTGGGAGACAATGGAGGAGTGCACCTTTTGGGGTAGAGTCAAAATGTTGGAAGGTTTCAGCGCCTGCTGTGGTTGTAGAGACCAATACAGGAGAGACATGTTTTGTTGCAACTGGGGCAGATGAAGGCATCCAGTTGTGCTGCTGCAGATGCACCACAGCATTTCTTCTCTCTGCACTCCTCCCAGTGGTCATTCCTCCTCTGCAGCTACATAAGAACAGGAATTATCCCCTGAATGTAATAATAAATGAACCTTTGACATACATACCTTCAATATGTATAAAAATTCAATGAGAGCTGTGAGCTTGCCTCTGCCACGCAATCCCATTTATATTAGGTCTAATTTGAGACAAACTAACTCTCATATCCTCATCAACATAAAGTAGCCTTTCTCTTTTCTGATCTTTCATATTTGTCAGAGTTGAAAACCCCTTTTCACAAAAATACGCTGTGGAGAACTGTAGAAGAATAGTCAATGCTCTTGAAGAGAGACGCTGATACTGTTTCTGGTTGTATATCCAAAAGGGGGAAAAAAACCTATTTTGATACTATACTATACTATACTGTACTGTACTGTACTATACTATACTATACTATACTATACTATACTATACTATACTATACAGTGGTACCTCGACTTACGAGCGATTTGACTTACGTTTTTTCCGACTTACGAATGACTTCCGGGAGAAACAAAATGGCCGCCGCAACCGAATTTTTCGACTTACGAATGGAAGTCGCGGCCGCTTTGAATAGGATTTTTCCGACTTACGAATTTTTAATAGGATTTTTTCGACTTACGAATTTTTTTCGCTCAATGCATTCCTATGGGGATTTGACTTACGAATGTTTTCGACTTACGAAAATTGCGTCGGAACGCATTATCGTCGTAAGTCGAGGTACCACTGTACTGAAATGCTAAAATGCTTCTTTGATCGTCCTTGAATCTTCCCACCACACTTGCCATCCTCTCCTGCCACACCCTTTGAGAACCACTGCTTTAAAGGGTCTTTTGTGTCTTTCATAAAGTCCTGTCCTCTCAGTTCCCAATTAACTACCCCAGGACACTTAAAACCCTCATGAAAATTTGTCAATAGTTTAGTGAGATTTAGTGTGATTTTTCTCTGCTATAAAAACACATTTTTATATGCAATTTTGCCCAATATACACCTTTTTGGCAAAGCAATTTCTCCTAATTTAATGCATTTTTGTATGTAATTTTCTGTGCATTTATACTCACACTTTAACCCCACTGTATGCATCTTGTACACATGGTTGGGGATTCGCACTGCAAAATTCAGAGTAGCGCACATTTCAAAGGATGTGCTTTGCTTCATTTTGCATCTTATTTTGGAAATTGAAAAAATCCTAAGTTCACTTTTAAATGCAAACTGAACCAAATTTCTCTCCCCCCCCCCGCCATGCTTGCTGTTTTGACTACATAGACTGGCCCTCAGAGAACTGAGACTGCTATTAGTACATAGGATTACAGACTAGGCTGGGCTAAAATGGAACACAATAGAATAAAGGACACACACACTCACATACTCTCACACTTTCTCTCTCGCACAAAAGCACACAACACGTTTCCTGGAATGGATACATGGACTGGAGCTGCTATCAACAAGAGTGCTGCCTTTATTATGACCAGTATAGCAAGGTTACAGCTATTCACCCCCAGCAGCTGAGCTGAACTATAGGGAGCTAATGTAAACACAAGCTTATCAGCAAATGCTGGACTCTTGCTGTTTGTGCTGAGAGGTATTGTACGCCTGCGGCTTGTGAGGTGTTCCTCTGAGGGGTTGCATTGCATGGACTTTCCAGTTCAGCCAGGAAAGGGAGCATGATAATTTGGTCAAGACAAATCCCATAGCCATCCTTCAGCTTCTACTTTCCCACCTCGCCCTCTTTTCAATCTTGCAACTGAAAAGCTTTTACAGCAGCTTTAAGTCTATCTGCTCTGTTCCCTCCAGTTTGGCAGGCGCTGTTCACGGCGACACTGACAGCTGCTCCAACCTGCCCCTCTTTTCAGGGGTCTCAGGGGGGGGGAGGAGGAAGAGGGATCTTGAGATGTTCCCAAAGACAAAACATAAATAATGATGCCTTGATTTCCATTCAGGTTTAGGATTCTGGTTGCAAAACCAACTAGGATTCGTCACTTTGCCCGGATTGTCTCTTCAAAGACAAGTGGAATGTATAGCCTCCTTTAAAAATATATTGAAGAAGGTCTTAATGAAGGCAGGATTTGCCACCACTAATTTGTAGCTGGTCCCCAAACATCTGGAATTAGGGGGTTAGGTGAGACAGTATGGCATCCAAGCAGGGAGAAGCCTGGGCTTGTCAATGCTGAGCCAAAGGCAGACGAAGTCTCGGGAGTTGAAATGTGAGTCTCAGCAGGATTGGAACCAGATCTGTACAGAGTTTGGGGGCAGATCCAGAAGTGGTAGAATTAAGTGCAAGTTAGGATTTCAATCAGGCATACCAACTCCTAGGGGCAGAGGGGTCTTTGGCCCCCTCAATATTTGCTGGCAGGGGGCTGGGTCACTTGGATGTTGAGGGGGTGGGGGAGACCAAGCATGGTGCGGTTCGACAGCTGGCTCCTCTTGAGTATGAGAGAGGAAGCCGCCCTGCTCAGCTTCTTCCTGACAATGTGCGCTATGTGTGTGTGACATCATACACATGACATGCACACGACATTGCATCTCCAGGGAGACTGTGCCTCTGTGCAGCCTGGAGAGCCAGTGTGGTGTAGTGGTTAAGAGTGGTAGACTCGTAATCTGGTGAACCGGGTTCGCGTCTCCGCTCCTCCACATGCAGCTGTTGGGTGACCTTGGGCTAGTCTCACTTCTCTGAAGTCTCTCAGCCCCACTCACCTCACAGAGTGTTTGTTGTGGGGGAGGAAGGGAAAGGAGAATGTTAGCCGCTTTGAGACTCCTTCAGGTAGTGATAATGCGGGATATCAAATCCAAACTCTTCTTCTTCTCCAGGAAGCCCCCAAGCAGGACTTGAGTACAACAGCAATCTCTCTAGTTGTGGTCTGAAATGCAAGGCCCCCCCCCGCCTTCTCGTAATAGTTCCCCCAGCATATATGCCAGCAGTCGCTATTGTCCTGACATTGAAACAACATTCTGCGTAGCAATACCACCCTAACTTTGTGATGGGAGCATAACCCTACTGAGAGAGCCAGTGTGGTGTAGTGGTTAAGAGTGGTAGACTCGTAATCTGGTGAACCGGGTTCGCTTCCCCGCTCCTCCACATGCAGCTGCTGGGTGACCTTGGGCTAGTCACAATTCTCTGAAGTCTCTCAGCCCCACTCACCTCACAGAGTGTTTGTTGTGGGGGAGGAAGGGAAAGGAGAATGTGAGCCGCTTTGAGACTCCTTCGGGTAGTGATAAAGTAGGATATCAAATCCAAACTCTTCTTCTCTTCTTCTATTGCTGCTCCACCTGTTTCAGCCCCCTTCTGCTTCTGGGAGACTGGGGGGAGCTTGTTGCAGCAGGAGGGGGAGACATCCTTGACTCTTGACCAGCCTGATTCATCTCTGCCGCTTGACCTCCTTCCACCCACTCTCCTGCTTCAGCTTCTGCCTCTGATTCTTGACCTCCTTCCACCACAGACTCTCCCAGCTCACTAAGTCCTGTTATCTCTCCAGCTTCCAACACCTCCTCTCCCCAGTCTTCTACCTCTTCTCCTTCTGCCCACCCATCCTTGTCCCACCGCCACTCCCTTGGTTCTGAGCCTTCTTCCCTTGGTGGTTCCTCAGCTGGTTCCTCCCACCATTCCTCTCCGTCCAACCAGCCCATGACATTGGGGCTAGCTGACTCAGGCTAATGGGAGCTGTAGTTGCACAACGTCTGGAGGGCACTAGGTTGTGGAAGTCTGCTTTACATTAATAAAAGCAAGAAGAGTTATCAATTTCCGATTGGAGGCGTTCTGATCAGATATGGCACAATCAAGGTTTCTTAGTGCGAAAATGTGCAGTTCCCTAATGCGGCTGACAGAAAGCCACACTCAGACCTTTTCAGAGGCTTTCAGGAGTTATTACTTGAGATTAACTCTGGCGTGAGCAAAAAGGTTTCAAGTCTTGTTTATACTTTGCCCCTGGCTCTAAATTAGCAACTTAGCTCTTAAATGATCAGCAATTGAGTCATAGGTGTTAATGAGTGAAGTTCAGCTGGAAGGGATGAAGCGAAGGGGAGGGTAACTAGGCTCCAAAAAAATAAAATAAAATAAAAATTTAAGCCACTATGAAAGAAAGAGTGGGAGAAAATACCACTCAAAGATTTCTTCAGTCAAACTGTATTTTAATCAAGGCTTCCCAGCCAAGATGAAGAAGTCAAACTGTGACTTCTCCAGCTGTAAAAAGTGGAAGTCTGGTTTCACATTTGCATGATTTTGAAGGTCAAATGCCTGCTATCCAAGACTTACTGATCCATATGGACTAGAAATGCCACAATATGCAATCATCATGAAGGCAGATTGTCTCCTGTAAATCTGTCCTTTTTGTAACACGTTCAAAAAGTACCGTATTGGATGGATTATAAATCCATTCAGGAAATGCGTGCAATATGGTGTGAAGCTTCTCTGGTTTATGAAAGTGTGCATTCGAGTGCATATGTGTTGGAGAGAGAGGCAGGCAGAGGCAAAAGATCAGGCTGGATTAACTGTTAGGGGAAATATGCTATGGAATAGGATCCAGCCCAAAGTGAGCCTACGGCTGTAACGGAGCTATCTGGCATTCACCCTGCATGCATAATTCCCACTATTCCAAGTTCTGGGATCTGTTTAAATCTCCGCAGCTGAGCCCATGGAGTAGAGCGACAACCCCCATTGTGGATCAGGGGCGGGGAAGGAACAAACTGTAGCTAGGTGCCCAGGTTGCTACAAAATGGCAGAGGGAACCAAAAAATCAGCACCAGGAGTGTCAACTTGGTGCCACGACCGTGGGTGCCCAGGGCTGTGGGTGCCATGCAGCGTGCATGACCCTGGCACTGAAATTTAATAATAATAATAATAATAATAATAATAATAATAATTTTATTTATACCCCGCCCTCCCCAGTCGGGACCGGGCTCAGGGCGGCTAACAGCAACAAAATCACAATAAAATATAAAAACCAACTAGTTAAAATACAAATTAAAAACCAATTTAAAATGCCGATTTAAATTACTAAACAAGGGGAGGAAACCATCAAACTTAAGTGTCCGACCCGAAGGCCAGGTGGAACAACTCTGTCTTGCAGGCCCTGCGGAAAGATGTCAAATCCCGCAGGGCCCTAGTCTCTTGTGACAGAGTGTTCCACCAGGTTGGGGCCAGAACTGAAAAAGCCCTGGCCCTGGTTGACACCAGTCTGGCAGCCTTGTGGCTCGGGATCTCCAACAGGTTATTATTTGTAGACCTTAAGGTCCTTTGCGGGGCATAATGGGTGCCCCATAATTGTGGGTGCCCAGCCCCTTCATGGGGAATTTTGTGGTGCTTGGGCCCCCAGGGCCCCCCGGAAGTTGATCAGCATGGACACTTGAACATTGCCACAGAAGAGAAGCCATGTTTGCATAAAATGTGCATATGCTAATTTTTTATGTCTAGATGAGAATTTAGAAATATTTCCCATCATTTCAATAGAAATATACGGAACTCTTCATAGTGGTGAATACTGTGACAAGGCGCAGAGTATACAAGAGCAGTCTGCTGTGCAGGTGCTTGTTGTTGATGAGCAACCTCAAGGCTCCAGCTTATTATTATCATTATCATTATCATTAGGTGCACCTGACCATAGGACACACCTAGGTTTTGAGGGGGAAAGCCCCAATTTTTTGAGGATCAGCTCAAATTTCTGCAGCTTCTTTTGCAAACGAGAAAAGCCCCATTTTTTGAGGATCAGCTCAAATTTCTGCAGCTTCTTTTGCAAAGGAGAAAAGCCCCATTTTTGAGTATCAGCTCAAAGTTGTGGAGCTTACTTTGCAAAAGGAAAAAATCCTGTTTTATGGGGTTTAACTCACAGTTTCCAGACAGATAATCTAATCAGCCAGTCACATGTCGCTGGGGAAACAGCCTCCCTCTGCAAGGGGGTGGGGCTGGAATCTCTCTCCCTTATCTCTCTCCCCCATCGTTTGCTGAGCAGCTGCTCAGCGGGCTTCCTTTCAACACCCCCTTCTCTCTCTCTCTCTCTCTCTCTTTTTTTTTTTTAAAAAAAAGCACATCTGCTTTTGCCCCTGGGCAGTTCAGCTCCAGGGACCACACATTCGCTCCATAAGACACACAGACATTTCCCCTTACTTTTTAAGAGGAAAAAAGTGCGTCTTATGGAGCGAAAAATACGGTATATACCACCCTTCATCATAAGATCTCAGGACAGGGTAAAATACAGGATAAAAGCAAGTAAATAATTATAAACAAAACAACAAACAATAGCCCTCCCTTCCCACAGACAGATGTAAAAGGTTGTAGAATATTAATCAGCCAAAGACCTGGTTGAAGAAGAACGTTTTCACCTGGCACCTAAAATATATATAATGAAGGCGCCAGGCGAATCTCCCTGGGGAGAGTGTTCCACAAATGGGGAGCCACTACAAAGAAGGCCTGTTCTCGTGCTGCCACCCTCTGGACCTCACATAGAGGAGACACACGAAGAAGGGCCTCGGATGATGAATGCAGAGTCTGAGACGGTATATATGGGGAGAGGCAGTCCTTGAGGTATTGGAGTCCTGAGCTCATCCTCCGTATTGGTGCTTTATCACTAAAGCAGACTTTGGGCACATTCACACCATACATTTAAAGCACTACGGTACCACTTTAAACAGCCATGGCTTCCCCCAAAGGATTCTGGGAGATGTAGTTTGTCAAGAGTGATAAGTGTTGTTGGGAGACCCCTGTTCCCCTCACAGAACTGCAGTTCCCAAAGTTCCCTGGAAAGAGTGGCGGATTGTTAAGCCAACTCTGGAATTGTAGCTCTGTGAGAGGCTTGTGAGGGAACAGGGTCTGCAGCCTTTCTTACTGTCTCGATGCATTTGAAGATATGGATGCTTCCTCCTGGCGGGGACCCGGCAAGCCAAATGAGGAGGGGCTTAAATTGGGAAGGATAGATGCCCTGGTGAACCAAAGATAGGGTGATTGGTCCTTCATGCTCTTCAGATCTCTCTGGAACTGGAAAAGAAGATTGGGGGATGGGTCTGTTTCAAGATGGCAGCCACCCAAACTGTTCCATGCACCAAAGCCAACAACAGGACTGACAATTGGCTCTCATTTCAGCACTGGCGATGGGACAGTCTTCTCATACTTGAGGGCAGCAGGCTAGCTCAAGGGTCCCAGAAAAGGCCACATAAACATGCACAGCTCTGCCTTCCAACGCCTCACAGTGCTTATTCACCTCCCAGCATCTGCTGCCTGAGGCCTCTGCCTAATGGCAGGGCCAGGTCTGGTGGGGAAAGTGTCATGGAGACAAAAGCACTGGAGTGGAGATGGATGTTAAGGTCTGTTAACTGGAGATGCTGGAGATTTGTGTCTTCAAACAACCAGAGCTACGTTTTGGCATATTAGAACTCTGTGTGGCTGGGCTTTGGAATCTTCTTCAATACGAGGGTAGATATGAAGGAGGAAAAATAATAAGAATGTCCATCTGAGCATATACAGAGCTTCTTTACATTTCTGCAGCCGTCTCCCACGTTCTCCAGGAGCAGGTTATGGGTTTCCAGAGTAGAGGACCTGTTTTACAGAGAGGATTAAACCCTGGAATCTGTCATTTTTGAAACCAAACAGTCTTCACCCTCATCTGTGTTCATGCTTCTTGGTTTCAATTTTAGTCCTCTCTGTGCTTCTCAAAGAGGACTGAATAAAAATCTGAAGCTTCGTCCAAGGGTTGGGAAACCTGGAGGTGGGAGTGGGGGTTATTCACAAAAGGGAAAAAGCTCTTTACTGCTCTTCTGTAGTGAGGTACAATGTATACCAAAAGCTCCATCTTGACATAGCAATGGTGGAGCAAACCTTTAGTGTTTAGAATCTATTTAGCATTATGAGGGGCAGGAGGAGAGGTTCCTCCCTTTATAGCTCTGCAGACATAAGTGTAGATTCTTGCACTTTTTATTATTATTTTTTGTACTTTTGCTATTTTTTCTGTCTCTTTTGACAGCACATGTAGTTGAAAAGAGACATATGGAGACAGGCATGCAAAGCCTAACAAACACGTTAGAATGATTTAAAATTGAATGCTAATCAATGTTGGAAAGATTCGGGAAGGGGGGCTGCTCTCACAACCAACTTCTTGTCAAGCTAAAGAGGCTTATTAAAGATAGGTACGATGATGATAATGATGATGATGATGATGATACATTATTTACTCCTCTTCTTCATATCTTCTCTCCCCCTTAGGTGGAGCAAGCAACCTTCTGAGAAGGCTGGATCAGCCCCATCTCTTGATGGCTGCATTGGCACCTCGGGAACCGGTTGATGAAGGAAATGTTACTGCCTCCTCAGAGGTGTGCAGGACAGGTGGGGTAATATCCTCTGCTGGAGAAGCAGGGCAGGACACTCTGGAGGCTGAGCTGTTGATGTGATAGGTAAAGTGGATGAACAAGTCTTTGGCGACTCCAGAGATGGAAGCAAAACCAGCACCTCACCCTGCAGGGGCTGGTAGAGAGATGGAACAAGGTGAGGGAAATTGCTCCCACTAGGATACTCTTCCTTAGGCTCTCCTGACCCAGGAAGAAGAAGAAGAAGAAGAAGAAGAAGAAGAAGAAGAAGAAGAGGAGGAGGAGGAGGAGTTTGGATTTGATATCCCGCTTTATCACTACCCGAAGGAGTCTCAAAGCGGCTAACATTCTCCTTTCCCTTCCTCCCCCACAACAAACACTCTGTGAGGTGAGTGGGGCTGAGAGACTTCAAAGAAGTGTGACTAGTCCAGGGTCACCCAGCAGCTGTACGTGGAGGAGAGGAGACACGAACCCGGTTCCCCAGATTATGAGTCTACTGCTCTTAACCACTACACCACACTGGTTCTCGAGACCTCCCTAGCCCACTGGATGGCTCCCCAGGGTCTTCTGGCCCAGCCAGCACCCCCACCAGGTCCCACGACACAGAGGCTTTTTATAGCCACCCAATGAGTTTGTGATAGAGGTGAGATTTGAACTAGGTATGTGATGACTGCCATTCTGTTTCTACACCATACCAGCTCTTACGAGTGACATTTATATGAATGGGGACCTCCAGATCCAAAGAGCACAGAGCAGAAGTCAGTTTCCACCGTGTCAAAGCCACCTCCCTCCTCAGCACTCCTTGAGAAATGTTCGCGTTCATTAACATTGCCTTTCAAGTGATTAACAACATGGCTTTCAAGTGATTCTTCCAGCCCTCGTTGGTGCCATCCGATTGGCTACATTGCATTGTGATATCATTCCATTCACTCTGAAATCCCCAACTTGGTGGAATTACCCATGGCAAGATTCACCAATGTGTCACAATTTGGGAAGCACCACCCTGCTCTCAGTTTCCTTTAGTGATGTAATCACTTAGCTAATCACTTTGCTTGATTACATAGCATCATGAGACCACTCTTCATTTCAGGATCCCTGGTTGACTGGGATCTCCCGTTCATTCCTGAACCAGGAATGAAAAAGCAGCAGCTGGGGAACAGGCTGGCATACTGAGAACAGAGGTATATTGTTCACACAAGTTAAGGGTCTTTAAAACTGGGCCAAAAGTGGAGTCTTTTTGGAGCCTGGATGAAAAAGTAACAAGGCCACCACCACTGAATTGCAAGTTTAATAGCAGTGGCAGCTATAAAGGGGCTATACTGGGTGGCAGGCAATGCTATTTTTCCTCCTAATTCCCTGAGAAAAACACTACTTATTGTTTCCTGATGAATTGTGAGAAATAAAAATGGTGGCCACGAGCTAGTGGACATCAAGAAAAGGTGTGCTATCAATGGCAAGACCTCTCTTCTTTTGCTTCTGCCCCAGTTGTTGAAAACATCCCTCACCTTTTCACTACCTGTGAATGGAGAACAACATTTGGGGTGTTGCTGTTTTTTTGGGGGGGGTACATTTCAGGTAATCCCCAGGTGTAGGGAATCATTTTTCTAACTCTACCAAAATTCCTATTTTCAACTGCAAAATCCCCTAGAAAATGTTCGGTCCAGATGTGGCACAAACTACCACATCTGGACATTCAAAAAGCAACACCAGCAATGACCACCGTGCGATTTATAGAAAAAAAAGAGTCCCAAAGTAGTAATACTGGATAATCAGAGATGAGTTCCCTCTTCCTTTTCCAACATGGAAGTGCTGAATATTACCTGAAAGAGAAGGAGGCGAGAGCTGAACAGACCTTTACAACAGAATGGGCATCTGCCAAGACAAAAATACCCAGTGAGCTTATGGCGTTGGCACAGTGACAATATAAGCAAGCTGTCTTTGCAAATGATTTTGCAATTGATCCATTGCAAGACTGGAGCCTGGATTATGTACACGCCGTAGAGCCTTGGGGTGGGGTGAGGGTCACATTTCAGAAGCAACCACCTGAACGTTTGCCACGTAGATGGGGGAGTGGGCAAAGGAGAAATCCCCCCAAACCTTTTCACAAAAAAATAAAAAATAAAATAAAAGTAAGGTGTGCAAATGCCTTGGAACGGAGTTTTGGGCTGTGTGCCTGCCATTTCATCCTTTCTCCCTCCCCCCTCTTCTTCCCTCTCTCTCTCTCTCTTTCCCCTGTTCAGCCGACTGGCATTTGCTAACCCACAAGCTGCTGTTTCCCTTCCCAATGAAGCTCTGATGGGTGGAGGGCCAAGAAAAATTAGCCCAAATGATGAATGCAATCTTGACAGAAAATATGCTTTTTAGCAGAGACCGCATGTTGCCAACAGGCAATTAGAAGAAAAATTTGGACATTTCATTGGATCTAAAGTCTGCAAAACAAGAAACCGTGTACCTGATACTCTTCAGGACATCTGCATTAGCCACAATATTTTTGTGCTGAGGAATAAGAACAGTACACCATTTTAAAGCAGGGGAAATTACTTCTACGACTGTCTGTGCTACTACTCTTTAACATCCATGTTAGTAACGATGTGCGTGCCCCCAGCCAGTCCCCACCTGCCTACATTCTTACAACCAATCCAGGAGGTAGCATGGCCTGTCAGCCTCCTTCTCCTCAGCCTCAGTGTTGGCATTGCAGAAGCCAGCAGAGAGGAGGACGGACCCAGGCTGGAATTAGTTGAGGTTGAATCCAGACAAGACAGAAGTACTGTTTGTGGGGGACAGGGGGCGGGCGGGTGTGAGGGACTCCCTGGTCCTGAATGGGGTAACTGTGCCCCTGAAGGACCAGGTGCACAGCCTGGGAGTCATTTTGGACTCACAGCTGTCCATGGAGGCGCAGGTTAATTCTGTGTCCAGGGCGTCTGTCTACCAGCTCCATCTGGTGCGCAGGCTGAGACCCTACCTGCCCGCAGACTGTCTCGCCGAAGTGGTGCATGCTCTGGTTATCTCCCGCTTGGACTACTGCAATGTGCTCTATGTGGGGCTACCTTTGAAGGTGACCTGGGAACTGCAATTAATCCAGAATGCGGCAGCTAGACTGGTGACTGGGAGTGGCCGCTGGGACCACATAACACCAGTCCTGAGAGATCTACACTGGCTCCCAGTACGTTTCCGAGCACAATTCAAAGTGTTGGTGCTGACCTTTAAAGCCCTAAACGGCCTCGGTCCTGTATACCTGAAGGAGCCTCCACCCCCATCGTTCAGCCATTGAGATCCAGCGCCGAGGGCCTTCTGGTGGCTCCCTCATTGCGAGAAGTGAGGTTACAGGGAACCAGAGAGAGGGCCTTCTCGGTAGTGGCGCCTGGCCTGTGGAACGCCCTTCCAGCAGATGTCAAGGAAATAAGCAGCTATCCTATTTTTAAAAGACATCTGAAGGCAGCCCTGTTTAGGGAAGTTTTTATTTAATGCTGTATTGTTTTTAGCACTTGATTGGGAGCTGCCCAGAGTGGCTGGGGAAACTCAGCCAGATGGGCAGGGTATAAATAATAAATTATTATTATTATTATTATTATTATTATTATTATTATTATTAGTTGGCCCTGTCTGTCAATGGCTCTGGCTCCAACTGCCACCCCTGATGTCCGGGGTGTGTGGTGGAAATACTATGTATCAATAGCTCTTCCCAGGTGAGTTTGGGCTTTTAATGGCACCTCAGTATCCTGAGGGAGGGACCCAGGTGGCACTGTGGGTTAAACCACAGAATCTAGGGCTTGCTGATCAGAAGGTTGGCGGTTCGAATCCCCGCAACGGGGTGAGCTCCCGTTGCTCGGTCCCAGCTCCTGCCCACCTAGCAGTTCGAAAGCACGTCAAAATGCAAGTAGATAAATAGGTACCGCTCCGGCGGGAAGGTAAACAGCATTTCTGTGCGCTGCTCTGGTTCGCCAGAAGCAGCTTTGTCATGCTGGCCACATGACCCGGAAGGTGTCTGCGGACAAACGCCGGCTCCCTCGGCCTATAGAGCGAGATGAGCGCGCAACCCCAGAGTCAGACATGACTGGACCTGATGGTCAGGGGTCCAGTATCCTGAAGCAGGTCCCCTGCTGCTTCAGGTAACATCCACATTGGGCCTCACTTCCCCATGCCAACTCTCGCTTTGCTTTCCGAAACCCATCGTTGTGACACACCAGGGAAAGAGAAAGCAGCCCAGCCTTTCTGATCCATGACCACTACTGTCAAAAGCAATGATTTCAAACCCCCATCGGTAGGTGTATGCTTTCAAGGGCATGCGGCTAAGAACCTGCGCTCTAAACAAGTGGCTGGCTCGATTCCCCCGACACCCTCACCTGATGTGACATTTGCACTCAGTCCATAAGCAGAAGAATTCACCTGGCGCAGGGTGGCCCAATTACTGCTAAAGACCTTGTCTCTTTGATCCCCGGGACTCTGCCGGTTCCCTCCCATGCAGCTTCCATTTAAGAGTATTACAGCAGAATCAATCACTTGTCCAAAGGGAGCAGCGTGTTGAGATTTCCTGTCGGGGAAAAAGAAGCTTCTCTGCAGGCAGCATGTCAGGCTTTGTCTGAAGGACTGGAACTGACAAAGAGCCAGTCTCTATTGGCCATCAATTACTTCGAGCTAAAATGGCAACCTACTTTCACGAGGAGGGCAGCCCTGGGCACCTCGAAGCATCCTCAGCCGACTCTGCGGGATCCAGGCGGAAAGCAGCATGAGCCAATCCCCGTCCACCTGGGGGATTGCTCTCAGAAACCTCGGCCTCTCGTGGGACGTCAAATGGGGATGAAGTCAGGCAAAGGTTCTCCGCTCTTTGCTTTGGAAAACAGAAGCACTTGTCTTAAAAGCCGCCTCTCTTTCGAAATAAAGCAAGGCACTCAATGGCAGTGACTTTTTTCCAGTCTCAGTTCAGAGGTGAATTCCATTCAGAGCAGAAACAAGGAAGGAATATCACAAAGGAAGCTGCCTTCTTCTGAGTTAAGCCATTGCTCCATCTACCTAAGTCTACACTGACTGGTGGGAGCTCTCTCCAGGGTTTCAGATAAGGGTGTCTCCCAGCCCTGCCTGGAGATTGAAACTGGGACCATCTGCATGCAGAAGGCAGATGCTCTTCCCTGACTTTGCTCATGGTGAATTGCCTCCCCACCATGGTTTGCGTGCCCCACTTTTGGAATATTTGGTTTAGTCCAACCAACGGTGATTCGTGCCTGTAGCATCTTCCCTATGGGGAAGGCTGGAAAAAGGGTAATGTAGAAAGCAAAAACATCCATAACGAGCAGCTACGTCACAAGCCCAAGCGGTTCTATGAATCAAGCCTGGATTGTACAGAATACAACATTTAAGGCAGTCCCTATGTTCCTATGTACAGGCAGGCAGGCAGGCATCATCAGGAAAATAGTGCCTCCACATCAACAACTCTCACCCATAAGTCCAGGGGAAGCCCTGCACACTTCCAAGCATTTTTTTTTAGGCCAAAGACTAGGTATGGTGGTACCTCAGGTTACAGACGCTTCAGGTTACAGACTCCGCTAACCCAGAAATAGTACCTAGGGTTAAGAACTTTGCTTCAGGATGAGAACAGAAACCGCGCGGCGGGAGGCCCCATTAGCTAAAGTGGTACCTCAGGTTAAGAACAGTTTCAGGTTAAGAACGGCCCTCCGGAGCGAATTAACCCGAGGTACCACTGTATATCATTGAAGGGATCACCTGCAAGCTGGTATATAAGATAAGAAGGCAAAATCTCCCATTCTACTTGGGGTACTGCTGCAGTTCATCTTCTGCCTAAAACTGTGCACCCTGGCAAAAATTGCATACTTTACATGTCATTACATTATTCCACCCCATTCAATGAAAAGGAAGCACAATGCAAATGTGGGGAGGGATATCTTCGATTGCCTATCGTTCTCTGAAAGCAACAATATCAGTGAATACCAATGCTGTTCACTGGAATGATTTCTGCTCTGAACATGGGATGGATCAAGCACTGGCAATCTCCTCTCCTGTTTCCATTTTCATCGGAATCCCTACCTACAAGCCTCTGGCCCCTAGAAGTCGCTCAGGTGGTCCACCGAGCCTCCAGTTCCCTTAATAGTTGCCCCAGTAACCTCCTGCCACCACTTACTAAGCTACAGGGAGCAGTAGGCCTCTCCCTCCAGATGCTTGAGTTTCTTAACTGTTCTTTTTTCCTCGCTCGTTTTGGTTTGCCGTGGTTGCAGTCCAGACTGGATCTAAAAAACAAAGCACCACCCCAAAAATCCAGCTGATGTGCTGTGGTCTGCACCAGACCAGTGCTGTAGTCAGGGATGTTTGTGCATGGATGGTAATTACTGTCAAAATGCAAAGGGTTAGTGAACAGGGCCTGTGGGGAAAGCCGGAATGACACTCAGTACAAGACATCTTGCTAATAGGTCTGAGAGCAATTACTGTATGCTTTATAATCAAATCCTTAACCCCGTCGCTCTCGGACTGAGCCTCCTGCTCTGGTTTTTCCCCTACAGATTTGTCCACCCTTTCATATTTTATATAAACTGCATCCCAGAGAACATACGAAAGTGAATCAAGTTGCCAATCTGTTCTCTCACTCAACACACCTGAGATAAACTCCATCACCATCAAAATTCATCACCTTATCTCAGGTTGTGAGGCTAGTCTCACAGGCTCTCTTGAGTTGGGAAGCTTTTACAGCAAACTTAGCTGCGTTGAACTTCACAGGATTAGCCATGCCAGACAGCAGATGTTTAATTTTGTCAATGTCACTGCAAGTGGCAATTTACCCCAACAATTTCTTTAAATATTTTGCCTTTGGAATTTCATACAACTTACAGTTCCATAATAATAAAACCATAGCAGGAAATCTAATTTGTCTGAGCTCCTAAATTTATAGCATACTTAGAATAATGATGAATCCAGCCCTGATTCTAAGATACTGGATCAAACAAAATACCCATCTGACAGTTATATTCAACTGAACATTGAATTGACTTTCTGATAGTTTCTCAGACTTGGAACAAACAGAATCATTTCTCTAAACCGAATTATCTTCAATTACAATACCATTCCTATTAAGAGTGTCATGATGGCAATTTCATTACTCCAAAAGTAACATTTATTAGTCTTATCATAATGTGTTGTGATTGCAGATCTAATGCTAATGGGGACAAGTTTAGCTTCTCTTCATTTTTGCTCCATTTAAAAATCTTAATGTAATGTTCATAATACATCACTTTTTCACTAGTCACAAAAGCAGAGACACAGCTCAACTGTTGCGTATGAGTGCATTCTTAAATGTTAATCTTTGGTTTGGTCTTTCAAAACCCCACATTTTCCAAAGGTGATTAACGCTATGATGGGACAGGATAAAAGAAGAGGCTTGCATATCATTTGCATGATTTAGGTCAGTTCTAATATCAATTACGTGAACAAAACAAAGATGAAGCATAATGATTATGAGCATTCCTTTTTGCGCTGAAATGTAACACTTTCTGTAGTGATCAAGAGATGCCACCATCATGTCACATACTTAAGATAACAGTTCTGTTTCTTCCTATATACATAAGAATGGAAGGCTGTAATTGTGCAGCCCCCATTGGAAGATCTGTAGTGCTGCATCACAATCCTGAATTTCCATGGGCTGGGAAGGTAAAAAGCAAACTTAGTAGTTACATGGGGTGGAAAGGGGAAGCTCTATGGGGAGGGTGGCAGGGAGGTTGTTGCATGGAGCAAGCTGGGGCATAGCCCCTATTTTTATAATCAAAGAAAATGCCCCCAGTCCCCAAATCACTTGCTACCAGATTTTCATAGACCTCTATCGTAGGAATTTGCAGATGACCTCAGTGCATGGAGACAGTCAAGTCGTATAGCAGTAGCAGTGACCAGAGGAGAAGTGACATACACCAGTATACATGCACACCCTATTTACAGATGTTACAAGTAGTCTTCTCTCTCTGAGCCCAGAGAGGGTTCTTTGCTTCAGAGTCCTTGATGTGTTCAAGTCCACAGCTCAGTTGTTTCAAAGTCCTACAACTGATAGAGTTCTCTGTGTTTTAAAGACTGGCAATTTCCCAACACTTTTGACTAGCTTTCACCCAGCAACGTCTGCCCTCTTCCGTGTCCTCTAAGGTCTTGCTTACAAGGAGACTAGGTTTTGTTCTTCCTTCCAACTACCCCCTAACCCCCAATTCTTCAGAAATCCCTAAACTTAGTGAAACCATATGCATTTGTACCTTGGATCCCAAACACCATGCGAGTCGAATGCTTTGGCTCCCGAATGCCACCAAACCAGAAGTGAGTGTTCCAGTTTGCGAACGTTCTTTGGAACCCGAACGTCCGGCACGGCTTCCGTGTCTTCCGATTGGCTGCAACAGGAATTGCAACTTATTCAAAAGTTTATAATAATAATATTAGGGGACGTGAGTGGCGCTGTGCTCTAAACCACAGAGCCTAGGGCTTGCCGATTGGAAGGTCGGAGATTTGAATCCCCGTGACGGGGTGAGCTCCCATTGTTCGGTCCCTGCTCCTGCCCACCTAGCAGTTCGAAAGGATGTCAAGTGCAAGTAGATAAATAGGTACCGCTCCAGCGGGAAGGTAAACGGCGTTTCCGCGCACTGCTCTGGTTTGCCAGAAGCGGCTTAGTCATGCTGGCCACAATGACCCGGAAGCTTCTGCGGACAAACGCCGGTTCCTTGGCCTATAGAGCGAGATGAGCGCACAACCTCAGAGTCGTCCGTGACTGGACCTAACGGTCAGGAGTACCTTTACCTTTAATAATATTATTATAATAATTTATTATTTATACCCCGCCCATCTGGCTGGGTTTCCCCAGCCACTCTGGGCGGCTTCCAACAAAATATTAAAATACAATAGTCTGTCAAACATTAAAAGCTTCCCTAAACAGGGCTGCCTTCAGATGTCTTCTAAAAGTCTGGTAGTTGTTTTTCTCTTTGACATCTGGTGGGATGGTGTTCCACAGGGCGGGTGCCACTACCGAGAAGGCCCTCTGCCTGGTTCCCTGTAACTTTGTTTCTCGCAGTGAGGGAACTGCCAGAAGGGCCTTGGCGCTGGACCTCAGTGTCCGGCCTGAACGATGGGGGTGGAGACGCTCCTTCTGGTCTACTGGACTGAGGCCATTTAGGGCTTTAAAGGTCAGCACCAACACTTTGAATTGTGCTCGTAAACACTTGCCTTCTCATAAGTTAAAGAGGTTCCATAGACAGCAAATCCCCTTCCCATTTATCTCCTTCTGCTTGATTGTATGTTGGTGTTGGCCTGGTAAACACCACTCTGCTAAATGGCTGTTTTCTGTGGTGAGCTGAACCGCTTGACTGAGCTTCGGCAGTGCATGTACTCAGCACCGCCAACAAGAGATAGGTTGCTCATGACCATAGCTGCCTTATACTGAGTCAGACCTTTGGTCCATCTTCCACAAGATTGTCTACACTGAAAGGCAAGAACTCTCCAGGATATCAGATGGGGTCTCTCCCAGGCCTACCTGGAAATGTGGAGATTGAACCTGGGGCCTTCTGCCTGCAAACCAGATGCTCTACCACTGATCTACAGCTTCACAAAGGTGTTCTGGGAAGCAGTACCAGTTTTCTCAAAGAATTATGGGAGCTGTAGTTTGTTAAGCATGCTGTGAGTTGTTAGCGGAAACCTATTCCCCTCCCAGAGGTACAATTCCTCAGAGTTCCCTGTTAAGTGGGATTGCTTGCTAAAGCACTCTGGAAATTGTAGTTCTGAGAGGGAAACAGGAGTCTCCTACCAACTCTCAGCACTCTTAACAAACAAACTTTAAATGTGTTGTGTTATGTAAATGTGGCCTAAGTCTATTTCTAGTCCAGGTGACTTTCACATGTGTCCACCAATAAGTCTGTTCCATCTGCTCCTTCCTGTTTCTGCATCAACCTGTGATTTATTTAGCTATTTATTTCAATAGAAAAAGCATCATAGATGGTCACATTTAAATGTTTACTTATGAATCTTTACAATGCAGTTCCTCTCCAAATGTGCATTTCTAGACATCTTGTCTCCCCAAATGCATGTAGGTTTTTATTTATATTCCCCCTTCCAGTAAACAATTAAAAATGTATCTTTTCCTGAGCAGAGATCTGCACTGGAACATTTGGGAAAGGCAAAAGCTAGTGGATCACTAAGTTCTGGTCCTGACCAAAGTTCTGGTCTGTGAGATACAGACCAGGTTGGTTCATATCAGAAGTTTCAAAGATAGAAATCTTCAAGCATCCCCAGCCTAAAGGAAGGTTCAGCAGGCTAGCACATAGAACAACAATATCTCCTACTGAAATTAGGATGTTGATTTGTAAATGAAGGCCTTGGAACACCCATGACCCCCCATGGCTGGCACCTCAGTGTTGTATCTCTTCATAAGTTACCATCTGGTATCTCAGAGTGTTTTTTAGATGATGCCACGTTTTTTCTCGTAAGAAGAGCTTTTTTTCTGGGTCAAGGCACATCTTCAATGTATGGAAACAGACATAAGTGACTGACTTAAATAGTAATGCACAAAGGGAAAAGTGTTAATAGATATGACAAGTGTTATGATTTAAATTAATTTATAGCTCCACGCATAGAAAAGGGACAACCTCTCTTCCTCTTCCCCACCAATCTCCCCCTACTTCTGCCACATGGCATCTGCACTTGTAGCTACCCAGTTTCCTTCTTGAGTGATGGTATCACTGTTCTTGGTTGGGAATTAATTTCATAATGAAATTTTCTTCCATGCTCAGACCTAAGATCTATCCAGTCCAGCAAGGTGCTTAGTTAATGGCCCACCAGATACCTGTGGAAAGTTCATAGGCAAGACATATCACATGTTGGCCTTAAACATCTGGGTATCAGAGGTCAGCTAACTCTAAACATGCAGATTCCATGCAGTTTCCATAGCTAACATTTTTTTTATACAGGGATAGTCAACAGAATGCCATCCAGATGTGGTGCAGTACATCTCCGCGTTAACTCCAAGCAGCCTTGTCAATGGTCAGGGATGATGGGAGTGATGGAATAATAATAATAATAATAATAATAATAATAATAATAATAATAATCTGTTTAAACTAAATAGATCCAATACAAAAGAGACACAATAACTTCAAAATAACTTATATCAAATAAAGCAACAATAATCCATTAGAATATAATAGTAACCAGTAAAATTAAATACCAGCAAATAATAATTAAACAATTTACACTTATTGATTACAATAAAGTATTACTAAACTATAATCAATAAAAATAACAGCAAGTCACAATGCATGAAACATCACTAAACATACAAAAGCATGTGTTGGGATATAATACTTTTATTACGAATCCTGAAACTGTTAAACCCTGCTTTCCCCGCTTCCATTCTGACATTTCAGCATCCCCTTTTCTCACACATTTCATCCAATGCCTCTTCCATTACCAATCCTTTCTGCAAAGAAAACATCTCTGCCTGTCTTTGTCCTCTTCTCCCAACTCTCTGCAAAGAATCCAGGAGCTGGAGCTGCTACTAATGCTTAATGCTTCTGCACCAGTAGTTCCATCGATGGAATCACAACATAGATTCCCCCCCCTTCATTTTAGCTTGCAAAGATCAATGAGAAAGCATTCTTCTTCATCCTGTTGCTCGGTACATGAGCAGCAGAGGGGGAGAGAAGAGAGAGATTTAAGGGTATCTTAAAGTGGCAATATTTGGTGCATTAGCACAAAAAAAGGGAAATGCCAAGACGGAAACAGATCGCCTCTGACCTTTAGCAAGAAAGCCATCGATTCCAGTAGGGTGTATAGACACCCTCACAGCCTCTTGACTGCTGAGCTGTATAGAAGACATTTGCTCAGTCTCTTGAGTCCACAACTGCATAGTCAGTACATAATAAATGGAGATCTGCAGCCCAAGCAACTGCTTGTTGTGTTAGGTCAGTATGGCAGGTGGGTGCCATTGCCATTGTAAGAGAACAAGGGAGGTGTTCATGGTGAAAGATTCTTCAACATCAACTTCGTTGGACTGGTGATGTTGTGCGGATGCCTGATTATTGTCTACCAAAGCAACTACTCTATTCCAAACTTAAAAATGGAAAGTGTAATGCTGGTGGTCAACAAAAGAGGTTCAAAGACTCTCTCAAGGCAAATCTAAAAAAATGTAGTATAAACACCGGCAACTGGGAAACATTGACCTGCGTGCGCTCCAATTGGAGAACAGCCTTTACCTTTGAAGACGCTTGAACTCAGGACGCAAGGGAGAAACGTGCTAAGAGGAAGGCAAGCTTGGCAAATCCACACCATGATCAACTCCCACCCAGAAAGCAATTTCCCCACTGTGAAAGGACATGTGGATCCAGAATTGGCCTCCACAGTCACTTACAGACTCATTGTTAAAACTGTGTTTATGGAAGACAATCATACTCGGTTATGAGGGATCGCCCCCGCAAAACAAGAGAGTTTTGACACCTCTTTTTCTATAAAAATAGTACTGAGTATGTGATTCCATGGGCCTGATCCAGCAGAATCATAGTATACACTTCTCTGGACCTTTTGTGAAGTTTGAACTCCACCCAGACCGACTTTT
The DNA here is from genome assembly GCA_034641385.1 of Darevskia mixta. Taxonomy (NCBI): domain Eukaryota; kingdom Metazoa; phylum Chordata; class Lepidosauria; order Squamata; family Lacertidae; genus Darevskia; species Darevskia mixta. The sequence continues at coordinate 248,122 of JAWWNH010000060.1, forward strand.
CCCCTTCTCCCAAACCAGCTGTGCTGATCCTCAACATCCTGCCTTTCCTCTCAGCAGTGGGAATGTTCATGAGCATTCTGTGACATCACAGCAGCTCAGCCAATGGCTGGGCGAAGAGGTAACTTGAAGGAACGCAACGAGTTAAGTGCAGTGAAATATCAGCAATCTTGGTTCATATGACCACATACATGATTCAAGCCTAACTGGAAATGACTTGTGGAAGCATTCCCATGTGAGAAAGTGATCTGCTGAGAAGATTCCTTCACAGTTACTTTGAGAGAGGTGTGTGTGTGTGTGTGTGTGTGTGTGCTTTGTATATACCAACATGTCTTTAAAATATTAATTATTTCTCCAAATACAGCAAAGCATAAAATGGAAAATGTGTCTGAGATATTTTCCAGTTTGAATTCACTGGCAAAAACATCAGATTCAAACTCTGTTCTGAAGTAAAACCATTGATGACCATCATCTTACAACTGAATTTGACTCAAGATTTTCCTGGGGGGTGGGTGGGTGGGGAGGAAACACCCATTAAATTTGTGTAAAGGGAAAAGCCACCCTCCTCTGAAATATCTTAACATGTCAGAAAGCCAAGAATGTTGTCATTCTACTAGGAAACGGCTGGGTGCTATCTCACATATTGCCTCATAACATGCTATTTTGTCCTTAACTGCCTTTTGCTGTGATAAACCTTCTAGAAAAAACAAAAGAAATGGAACAAATCCCAGAGTTGTTCAACCATCAATTCTTCTCCCTAGGAAACTCTGGGAACTATAGCTTTGTGAGGGCAAAAGGGTTCTCTCAGCACTCTTTTAGAGCAGAAGATCAAGGCACCATCATGACCAGTGATGTCGCCACTCCCAGATCTCAGCACTCTTAAAAAAACTACACTACCCAGTATGCTTTGGGGGAAGTCATGGCTGTTTAAATGTGGCATGGCATTGCTGTAAATGTATAGTGCAGATGAGGCCTGGTATTCAGCTAAATGTTACTAAGAGAAAACCCACTGAAATCAGTGAATCTATCCACATGTGGTGGACGTGCCCCAAAATAAAGGACTTCTGGGGGGAAAATTATAATGAAATGAAAAAGGTATTGAAAGACACCTTTCTAAAGAAACCGGAAGCCTTTCTTTTGGGAATTATAGGGGAAGAAATCCCCCCAAAAAACAGGACTTTCTTTTTGTATGCCACGACAGCAGCTAGATTACTGATTGCAAAGAACTGGAAAATTCAAGAAATACCAATGGTGGAAGATTGGCAAATGAAGATGATAGACTTTATGGAACTCGCCGAACTGACAGCAAGACTGCGCGAACAGAGGGAGGAAGCAGTGCAAGAAGATTGGAAGAAATTTAAATTGTACTTAAAGAAATATTGTAATATTGAAAATTTTTGAAAATCTAGGGAAGAGGTTGGGGATTTCCGGATTAAAACTGGGAGCAAAAGAATATTTATGGTAAAAGGGGGTAATAAAATGATTAAATGAATAAATGGATAATAAGAGGTAAGATAAAAGGTTAGATATGAAGATGAATCTGCTTTAAAAAGGGATTTAAATTGGAAACCAGGAAGGGAGGATGGAGGGAAGTCCCAACAAGATGTTAAGGAAACTAGGTAAAAATTGTATATTTCATTGTTGTGTTTAATTGTTTGTGTTATGCCTTTCTTTTCTTGTTGTGTGTTTGTTTTGTTATATATGATAAAATGAATAAAAATATTTAAAAAAAAAAAAAAGAAAAGAAATCAGTGAACCTAACTTAGTCATGTCCAAAACTTTCAGTGGGTCTAGTTCAGTGATGGCTAACCTTGACACTTCATATGTTTTGGGACTACAACTCCCATCATCCCTGACCACTGATCCTGTTAGCTAGGGATGATGGGAGTTGTAGTTCCAAAACATCTGGGGTGTCAAGGTTAGCCATCACTGGTCTAGTTGAATACCACTCAAAATAAATTTCTCTTCTTTCCCTAGGATTTAAACATCAGGAATAACTTTCTGACCATAGGAACTGTTCGACAGTGGAATGGTCTCCCTCAGGAGGTTGCGGACTCTCCTTCATTGGAGCTTTTTAAGCAGAGCTTGGATGACCATCTGTCACAGGTGCTATAGTGGAGATTCCTGCATTGCAGCGGGGTTGAACTAGATGACCTTCGGGGTCCCTTCCAATTCTACGATTCTATGAGGGTGGGGGGATACTTCTCACAGCTTCTCACAATGAAGCATCATGCAAAAAAATAAAAACAATAGCCTCCCAAGATAAAATTTGATGCCCATTCTCAGCGTCTTGATGGCAATCATTTCATTCACGCTGTTTTGCTGAAAGTGGTTTCGTTCTTTTGCATCTAAGGCTTGTGACATAAAGGGAAGGCATTCTTTATTCTTTTAAACTCTTTCACCATAGCTTGGAAGGATTTTATGCACCTGCACATGTTCCAGATTTAGAACCCTCTTTTCTTTTGCTAACGGTCAAGCGAACAAAATGATGTGATGCTTTGGCATTTTCTGGGCTGGGAGGGAAGACTGCCGTGCAGGGATCTCTCGGTCAGCTCTGTGTAAAAGACCAGCCTTTGCCATCTGCAAACAGTTTGGGTTTACTGCGGTGTGTAATCAGCAGAGGGCTCTCTCGTCTCTGCCAGCCGTGCACACATCCAGCATTCTCCCCCACCTTCTCCTCAGCACACCGTCCACCTTAGCAAAGCTGTCATTTCCCATTGTTTTTCAAATCAACATTAATATCGGCTGATAATAAAGCACAAGGACATCAAGAGATTCAGACCCGTTCAATAGGACTCAGGCATCAGTGTCAAGGTATTAACATTTTCCCCTGAATTATCCGTATCATTTTGCACTCATCACTTTCCCAAGCAGCAGAAATATTTTCATTAAAAAAAAAAGCAGAAGCACTTACATTTCTTGGAGCCGTGACAGTTCATGGCATGCTGAATAATATTTCTCAGCTTATTTTTATTTGTAACACCCCACCCATATCATCCTTGGGCAGATGTGGCTGGTGGGGAGGGGCCATTCTGAGGTTCTGGTCTCCTGGCAGGAGCATCTCTGCCACATACGTAGGGTCGACATACATCTGGAATTTCCTGGACATACCCAGAATACCGCAGCCACAAGCAGTGTCTGGGCAGAAATCAGCTAAATGTCCAGGAAAATCCGGACATATGGCTGCCAATGTCAGCAGTGTCATATTATATATATATGTGTATGTATATATATATACACATATATATATATGTGTGTGTATATATATATATATATATATATATATATATATATATATATATATGAAAAATTCAAATCAGTACAGCTTATCAACACTACGAGTAGTGAGCAGTGTCATTTTTGCCAACTTTCCACAAAAATCGCTCAGAAAGTCCAATTTCTTTGCAATTTTGCAAAAAAAGCTGAACAACTTTTTTAAAAGCAAAATTCATTTATGATTCTTAATTTTATACATTTCAATAATTTTACAAACATTTCAACATTTCAAAACTCGACTTCTTTCTCCCTCTTCCTGCGGTTGCTTAAATTTATTTATTTATTATATTTTCTGCATATTCCAAATTAACTTAACCATTTATCCATCTGCTTTAAATGTATACTTTTATAAAACTGCAGGTTGTTACAATAATCCTTGCAATGTTCTTACCTGTTTACAGTTTGTTTGCAAATATTCAATAAACCATTTCCATTCTTTTATAAAACGTTTGTTATCTTGATTTCTTTTTTTTTCTGGTAAGTTTTGCCATTTGTGCGTATTGCATCAGTTTTTGTATCCATTCTAGCTCAACAACTTTTCTGTCCGGATTTTCACTTCTTGAAAATATGGCAACTGTAACATCCAGGGATGGTGAAAGGGTGGAACAAGGCAGGGCTGAGGTCAAGGCAGTTCAGGCACATGGGGGGGAGTTCTGTATTAGCTCTGCTAGGGCACTTGCCCTACCCTGACTTCACTGCCACCCTCCTCCACACATACACACAGCCCTAGCCTGCAACAGTGACACTTCTGGACAAACGCAAGGTTCTACATTTAGGCAGAAATAACTAGGTGCAAAAATATAAGATGAGGGACACTTGACTTTACCAGTAGTACTTATGAAAAGGATCTAGGGGTCTTAGCAGACCACAAGCTTAACATGAGTCAACAAAATGATGCAGCAGAAAAAGAAAAAGAATCTAATGCTGTTCTAGGCTACAACAGAAGTATACTGTCCAGATCAAAGGAAGTAGCAATACTACTCTATGCTGCCATTGTCTTCAGATCTGAAGTTGACAAACCACCACTCAGCACTGGATTTAGGGTGTTGAGAGCACTTCCCCACCACAGGGCAGAGAACCAACTGGCTAATAATAATAATAATAATAATAATAATAATAATGGTAAAGGACCCCTGGACGGTTAAGTCCAGTCCAAGGCAACAGTCCAAGGGGTTGCGGCACTCATCTCGCTTTCAGGCCGAGGGAGCCGGCGTTTGTCCACAGACAGCTTTCCGGGTCACGTGGCCAACATGACTAAATTGCTTCTGGCAGAACGGGACACCGTGACGGAAACCAGGGCACACAGAAATGCCATTTACCTTCCCGCCGCAGCAGTACCTATTTATCTACTTGCACTGGCGTGCTTTCAAACTGGTAGGTGGGCAGGAGCTGGGACAGAGCAACGGGAGCTCATCCTGTCATGGGGATTCGAACCGCCAACCTTCCAATCGGCAAGCCCAAGAGGCTCAGTGGTTTAGACCACAGCGCCATCCGTGCCCCAATAATAGGACCTACTGAGAAGATCTGTAAATAAGCAACTGTAACAAAAGACGCGGGTGCCACTGTGGGTTACACCACAAAGCCTAGGGCTTGCCAATCAGAAGGTCGGCGGTTCGAATCCCCATGACGGGTTGAGCTCCCATTGCTCGGTCCCTGCTCCTGCCAACCTAGCAGTTCGAAAGCACGTCAAAGTGCAAGTAGATCAATAGGTACCACTGCAGCAGGAAGGTAAACAGCATTTCCGTGTGCTGCTCTGCTTCGCCAGAAGCGGCTTAGTCATGCTGGCTACATGACCTGGAAGCTGTACGCCGTCTCCCTCGGCCAATAATGCAAGATGCAACCCCAGAGTCGGTCACGACTGGACCAAATGGTCAGGGGTCCCTTTACCTTTAACAAAAGAAAATATTGTGAAAATATTTTTGAGGAGGCAATTTTTTCCTTTGCTCAGAGCGCCACATTACCCAAGTCTGCCCCTGCTCCGCTGTCCAAAGCCCCTTTCAGCAGTTTTCTTTTCTTGAATCTCACATTGCAACATTGAGGGTAAACTTTTAAGGTGAGAAGAAGGAGATGTTGGGGAGGTGTACGATGTCCTGGTACTGTAAAAAAGGAGACGAGAGGGGGAAGTCATAAACCGTAATGGAATGCAGATGAGAAGTCCAAAGGGCTTGCTCAAAATACCTGCATTTTACAATTGTTTTAAATTTAATTTACTCACTGCTAGCAAAGGAGCACCGGTGTTAAAAACTTTTGCCCTTGAACGGAGGTGAGAAAATCAAATGCAGAGGAAGGAAAGTTTATATATGTCCACCCAGACTTCCAGGGCGACTGTGACTTTTACATCACCTTTATTCTTGGGGGAGAAGAGCCGACCAATAGGCAGTGAGAGAAGGGGTGGCATTCTGGGCTGTTGGGAGTTAGTGGAACTTCTCATTGACTACAGCGAAGGAGGGATTGATACTGCCATATGGACGGTATGAAACAACTCAGTTTTTTGCCATTAAATACCCGTGAAGAAGCAAACACGTGTCAGTGATCCACACACCATTTTGGTGTGACCAGGTAAGTCCTTCGGAGTTCTGAAGCCCAGCAAATGGGTCCAGCGCAGTTAACAGCAGCAGAGAAAATGTTTCCTATTTGATTTTTATTAACTGATTGACATGAATTAATGCATTAGGATATTTGATTGTGTCATAAAATGTGTATATGAACATCATGATTCAATTTAATGTACCCATTACTGCTTGATGTGCCATTATATTAGACTAAATTAAAAGAATTTTATGGAAAAAAATTACAATTAAAGACTCAAAATTGATTACATTCATAACTTAGTAGTAGAGATTCACTCCTATTAATATTTGGGAGAAGGGCCATCAAAGTGCTAGCAAACAACATGGGCTATTTGTAAGTGAGCAAAAGGCAGGGGTGGTGAAGATAAACAGGAAATTGGTAATTAGGATGCACTAACAACCTTGTACACAATGGAATCAAAAGATACCCGAGACTGGAGAAGAGAAACAACACAACTGATTCTCAGAAGTGGATGGTGCCCATGCGACTTGTAGAGTAGAAGGCAAGGAGACCCAATGGTAAATTGAGTCAGAGGCAATGACAGGCAGAATGGCCATGAACAGATCTGCTTGTCCACTATATCCCATCATCGTTGTTTCATCCCATCAACCCAAGTGCATTCTAAATCCCTTCTATGTTGTGTGTTTGGGTGTGTAGAGAAGCATTCTCCGTGTCAGCCCTGCAGGTATCTTCTTTGATACCTTTGAGCAGGTTTTGAGTATGGGCCAGAGGTCAGTAGTCTGTGGCGAACCTGCAAGCAAGACCCAACAACAAGAGGTACTTCCCTACTGATGTTTTGAACATTCTTATACACTGTATTTGTGCTTGGTTCTCCAGCTGCACAGCCAGGGAGAAGAAGATACTTCAGAAGGTCATAACCACAGCCCAAAATATTATTGGTCATCCTCTCCCATCTCTGGAAGAACTATAATAATAATAATAATAATAAACTTTTATTTATATCCCGCCCTTCCCCGCCAAAACCGGGCTCAGGGCGGCTAACAATCAAATACAAATATAAAAACACAGATTAAAAATACAGATATAAAATACACTTTAAAACTTAAAAATTTTGAATTTTAAAAGTTACACTAACAAATTACCCCAAAAGCCAAACGGAACAGCTCCGTTTTACAAGCCCTGCGAAAGGGTGCTAACTCTTGCAGGGCCCTCGTTTCTTGTGGCAGATCATTCCACCATATCGGGGCCAGAACCGAAAAAGCCCTGGCCCTGGTGGCTGCCAACCTGACCTCCTTATGACCTGGGATCTCCAGAAGGTTATTATTTGATGACCTCAAGGTCCTACCTGGGGCATACCAGGAGAGACGGTCCCTTAAGTACGAGGGCCCTAGGCCGCGTAGGGCTTTAAAGGTTAAGACCAGCACCTTAAACCTGATCCTGTACTCCACCGGGAGCCAGTGCAGCTGATAAAGCACTGGATGAATGTGATCTCGCGGCAAGGCCCCCGTAAGGAGCCTTGCTGCGGCATTCTGCACCCGCTGGAGTTTCTGGGTCAGCTTCAAGGGCAGCCCTGCATAGAGCGAGTTACAATAATCTAGTCTGGAGGTGACCGTCGCATGGATCACTGTGGCCAGGTCAGGGCGAGAGAGGTAGGGGACCAACTGCCTAATACGGCGGAGATGGAAAAATGCCACCTTTGCTGTGGCTGCAACCTGCGCCTCCATGGAGAGGGAGGCGTCAAAGGTTACCCCCAGACTCTTGACAAGAGGCGCTGGCACTAATTGAACGCCTGCAAGGGTTGGGGGTTGGCCCCCCAACCCCATGTCGTCCCGACCTAGCCAAAGGACCTCTGTCTTCGAAGGATTTAACTTTAATCGGCTCCCACGCATCCATCTAGCCACAGCTTCCAAACACCTGGCCAGTGTGTCTGGGACTATGTCGGGACGGCCGTCCATCAACAGATAAAGCTGGGTGTCATCAGCATATTGATGACAACCCATCCCAAAGCTCCGGACAATCTGGGCGAGAGGGCGCATAAAGATGTTAAAAAGCATTGGGGAGAGAATTGCACCTTGCGGCACTCCACACACCAAGGAGTGCCGCGGGGACATCTCATTCCCTAGCGCTACTCTCTGTCCCCGACCTGAGATAAAGGAGCGCAGCCATTGTCGGACTGTGCCCTGAATCCCCACGTCGGCAAGGCGGTGGTCTAAAAGTTCATGATCGACCATAACTATACAGTTCCCATTGCCTTAAAAAGGTTAACAATATTTTAAAGGATCCATCTCATCCAGGATATAGTCTCTTTGCACCACTGCCTTCGGGTAGAAGATATAGAACAATTAGATCAAGAACAAATAGATTGAAGAACAGTTTCTACCCAAGAGCTATAACCATCTTAAATGCTGTAACCAGATAATATGACCTTGGAGAGCTGTGATGGGTGTATGTGTGTGCATGTGTGGCTTTTTTTGGTGTGTGTGTGTTTTGTGCTGTTTTTTGTTTCTTTCTGTTTTTTTAACGGGATGGCATGCAATTTCGTTGCACTTGTATAGCGTTGTACTTGTACTTGTGCAATGACAATAAATTATCTTATCTTATCTGGTATTCAGAAGCATTACTGCCTGCCACCATGGAAGCAGAGCATAAGCACCATAGCCTTATGAGCCACCAATTTGCCTAATTGTCATTTATAGCCATCCAGGTTGGTGACCATCACTTCCTCCTGTGGGAATGAGTTCCAGAATTCCCAACTCCAGTGGAGGCTGGGCAGAAGGGCATCGCACCATAGCAACAGATATCACAAACACATGGTGGGCAGCCTCACCTGTGGGTGAGTACTTTGAATTCATGGGGGCAGGACTTTATTCACATAAAATATGCATTTCGGCACATTAAGAATGCCCATCCAAGTCTTGTCGTTCATCTTGCAGATGCTCTCCTTAGGCTAATTCTGGTAAGTCCATGCACTAACCATTCTTCTAAGACCTATGAAGGACATGGAACAGCAAAACAACTAGTACATTACCCCAATTCCTCCTCAGCTATAGGTGTTATTGTTAATCAAAATCAATGGTTTCCATCTTATAATAATATGGAATAATTTATTCAAGTTGGCACTTGAATAATTTATTCAAGTTGGTCCGTGACTGGACCTAACAGTCAGGAGTACCTTTAACTTTAATAATAATATTATTATAATTTATTATTTATACCCCACCCATCTGGCTGGGTTTCCCCAGCCACTCTGGGCTGCTCCCAATCGAATATTAAAAATGCATTAAACATTAAAAACTTCCCTAAACAGAGCTGCCTTCAGATGTCTTTTAAAAGTAGGATAATTGCTTATTTCCTGGACATCTGATGGGAGGGCATTCCACAGGGCAGGCACCACTACCGATAAGGCCCTCTGCCTGGTTCCTTGTAACCTCACTTTTCGCAGTGAGGGAACCGCTAGAAGGCCCTTGGCGCTGGATCTCATTGTGGGCTGAACGATGGGGGTGGTGACACTCCTTCAGGTACACAGGACCGAGGCTATTTAGGGCTTTAAAGCACCAACACTTTGAATTGTGCTCAAAACATACTGGGAGCCAATGAAGGTCTTTCAGGACCGGTGTTATATGGTCTCGGCAGCCACTCCCAGTCACCAGTCTAGCTGCCACATTCTGGATTAATCTTTCTTTGAGCCTGATAGTCTACATTGCAAAAGAAATGTATAAACAAGATGGAGCAGAAAACCTAGCAATAGAGCAGAAAACCTAGCAATATGGGGTCCTCTGTCACTGAGACACGAAGTTTACCATAATCTCCTAGCTTCTGAGATTACCTTTGCACTCCTTAATGCAAAGTGTGGTGTAGTGGTTAAGAGCGGTAGACTTGTAATCTGGGGAACCGGGTTCGCGTCTCCGCTCCTCCACATGCAGCTGCTGGGTGACCTTGGGCTAGTCACACTTCTTTGAAGTCTCTCAGCCCCACTCACCTCACCGAGTGTTTGCTGTGGGGGAGGAAGGGGAAGGAGAATGTTAGCCGCTTTGAGACTCCTTCAGGTAGTGATAAAGCGGGATATCAAATCCAAACTCTTCTTCTTCTTCTTAATGCATTCAAAACACCAGAGGCTCCAAAACACTTTGGAGATGTGTTGGTTACAGTACATTAATAAGAGTTGTTGCTATCAAGGTGCATTGGGACCATCTGCGTGCCTGATTGCAACCCACTTACCTGCCCCGCTGGTGCGTTCGAGAGAAAGTCAGCATTTGTAGGAACAAGTGAGTGACACTCTTCCAAAAAGTGGGAATTGAGAAGGAGGTCCTGCATTCTCCAAGCCTCTTTTCAGCTCAGTTAGCAAGATATTTCACAGTCCATAAGGTGTTTTGTGTCCCCTCTCCCCTTGTGCAAGTATCTATCAGCTGTTTAAATTCAGCACTTTAGATAGCACAAACGTTATCATTTGTTACACCATGTAGTTGGGTAGGAAATGGTAGAACTGTGTCTCTGCATGGCTGCTTTATCACAGAAATCAAGAAAACCAGTTTTTGGGTAGTCAAAAGGAGCCCAATAACTCAACAGCTACCCTATATAGCCCTACCTCTACCAGACTATAACCTTTTGAGTGTCAGATATGTGAACAAACGGTAAAATCATACCAGCCACCCAAAAATACAAACTTTTCCTCCACAGCTCAATTGTGGGATCTGACAGCTTTCCGCAGGGCCTGCAAGACAGAGCTGTTCCGCCTAGCTTTTGAGTCCGATTCAGCCTGACCCTTGTGTTATCATATAACATTGTAATATAAGATCCTCTCCTATTGCTATAAATTCATGGGCTGTTGCATTAAGGCGGCTTTTAAAATCTTTTTAAATCTTTTAATCTGTATTTTAATTAATTGTTTTTCTTTTGTGTTTCATGTTTTATTGTGATTTTGATGGTGTGAGCCGCCCTGAGCCCGGACTAGCCGGGGAGGGCGGGGTACAAATAAAATTATTATTATTATTATTATTTTAAACCAGGAAAAAACTTAACATAGACCTATTTGTTTGTTCTCCTAGGTATCAAAGCTGATATTGCTGAAAAGGAAGAAACGGAAGACAGGTTTTCAAAAGATCCCATGACATTGCCTTGCAATTAAAGTAGTCCGTGTAAGGCACAGAACAGAAAATAAGTAAATATTGTAAGGTATATAATCCAAGAGGGAGTGTTAATCAAAACAAAATTACTTTACATTATCCAAGCTGCCAATATTAATTTTAATCTCATTTGCAGCTAGAGCAAAACTTGTAACAGCATAAATATTATATTGCGACTTATTTGCTAATAAGAATTGTGATTGCTAAATTAAAACTTGAAAGAAGGGGGTTGATTTAAACCAGGCTTTTGTGAATAAATAGGGGGCATTGGAAAGGTAATTGGAAATTTCCTCTGCTTCTCCAAAAAAGGCAACAAGGCAAAGGGGTGTGCTATGTATTGTATGATGAAAGTGGGGAGAGAAGAGTTTCTCCCCTTTCTCATAGCATTAGGGTCCAAAGTTATTCAATGATGCTGAAGGGTGGGATATTCAGAACAGCAAAAGACATTCAAGCAGACAGCTCTTAGTTAAACTATGGAATTCAATCCCACAAGATGAAGCAACATTCATCACCTTGGGTGGCTTTAAAAGGGCACGATGCCAATTCATGGCATATGAAGCTGTCAATGGCCACTAGACATCACAGCTATATTTCCACCAGGATCAGAAGTGGTACGTTTCTGAATATCAGTTGCTAGAGAACATGAGTGGGAGAGCACTGTTGTACTCATGCCCTGCTTGCAGTCTTCCTTTAGAGCTCTGGTTGGCCGTGGTGGGAACTGAATGTTGGGCTAGGTATGTCCTTCATCTGTTCCAACAGGACCCTTCTTATGGTCATGTTCCTCAATATCATCATCCCATGGTAGGACCCAGAATCCAGACCAGGGGTGCCAACTTGAATAAAATAGGGGGTGGGTAGACAAGAACACAAGACATGACACATATCATTTGAATGACAATGCCCATAAACTTTGGGGACCCCCGGCCCCTCAAATATTTTATTGAGGAGGCTGAAGGGACCTTGGCCCCTATGAGTTGGTACCTATGGTCCGGGTCACATACTGCCTCCAGCATGACAGAAGGGAGAATGCATCCCATCATCTCTTTTGATTATCCTGGAGGTTCTATGGCGCACTCTCAGTGCTTGGATGGCCCACAGTCCCCCATACCAAGGGTGGTCAGAAACCCTTGAGCACTCTGCGTGCAACATCACATCATAACAAACTTCTCATTTGAAGCATCTAATGAATGTGTCTTTGTAAGTTATTAATGAAGTCTTTGTTCTATAACTGGCTTTTGTCTTGAGAAAGAAAGTTGCCATCGGTATACATGCAAGTATGTGATGCATTTACCCAGAAGCTCCACTGAAGGGGGGGGTCCTTCTTTGCTTACAAGAAGCAATTTAAATGTTCTTGAGAGAGGCTCTGACTTTATCATTAATTTACCTGCCTGCCTTCTTGATCATTCAGGTTTGATGTTGTCACCACTCTTCTTCCCAGTGCTGTGAGTCCTGAGCTGTCAGTGTGTAAACATCTACCCGTGATTCAAATGGACCAGCTTTGATAAGCTATCACACATTACATATTTAATGTGGTTAAAAAACAACAACAATTTTCCCTGCAGGCTTATGGAAGTATTCTTTCAGATCTCTCTATAGCTATATTCTTTCTCTCATATTCAGGGAGGGAATAGCTGCATAGCTAAGGTCAGGAAGAGGAATTGAGGTGAATTTTGGCGTCATAAAAGTATCACCCTTCTCAAACGGCATTTGGGTGCATAAGATTCCCATGAGTTTGGCTACAGTCCCACAAACACCAATTTCATGCATGAACCATCCCTCAATTGTCCTCAGTTTCCACTAATGGCCCTCAATAATCCTCAGTGATCTCAGGAGGCTACAGAGACCACACGATGGAAGACAATAGAGCAAGAAAGCCAAGATGGTGCTTTCTAGATAGTGCTGGACTTGACTCCCATCATCCCTGACAACTGACCCTGCTGCCTAGGATAGATTGTCCCGAAGGGGACAATGACAATAAAATATTCTATTCTAAGATGGGGATGTGAGTCCAACAACATCTGAAAGGCACCATCTTGTCCACCCTGCAAATAGTCTTCACCTATAAGAGCACTACAGCCATTGCTTGTTGTTCAGACGCTGCTTTTTGGAGGCAAAACAGGGGTGGAGGATGATGTGCAAGGGGGAAATGGTGGTGTGCTGGTCCCGTGGGTTACCCGAAAGGTGAGGTCTAAGTCCGGTCCATGGTCAGAGGTACAACGTAAAGGCAGACCGTGGTCGCTGAAGCTGGGTGCAGGGCAGAGAGTCAGGCAAAGTCGGGAACAGGTAGGCAAGCAGGGAACCAGGGCAGGTCAGGAGCTCAGGCAGGGAAAGCAGGACAGGTTTCAAGCAGGAACACTGGCAGGAACTGGTCACCAACGATGTTGCTCCTGCAACTTGGGGCTGGCCGGCTTTTATCTGCCCCGAGGCATAGGGCAGCCCCGATCCTCTGGGCTTGGAGGCGAGCACTCCTCCTGCGGGAACTCAGTTCCCTTCGCCTCTGCAGCTCAGGAGAGGCTGGAGGGTTACCGGACCCAGAGGCAACCTCAGCTTCCCCTGACGGGGCTGGGAGTGGAGCACCTGCAGGCAATGGGTCCTCCACCCCATCAGGAGCCAGAGCAGACTCAGCAGATGCCTGCACCTGAGGGTCCAGCACAGGTGAGGCCCCTTCAGACTCAGGCCCTAGCCCCGGCTCTGCTGGTTCTGGAGGCGGGGAATCCTGTGCAGGCTGGGATCCCCCAGGTTCAGCATCTGAGTCTGAATCCCAGGCCATCACAGGTGGGCTGGAGGGAGGCTGCTTAAGTCCATCATCTTTTATCACAAACACACCCATGCCAGCACCACAACTGAACACAGATTACAATCCATTGTTTTCATATCACAAGGGATAGTGCCCAGAACTACAATTTGTGTTCAGAATGTCACCAGAATTCAGTGCAGACTAGAGCTGAAGTAAAATCTGGAGGAGAATGTAATCAAATCCCCCTAGCTCAAACTGGCCTAGAAAAACTTTGCATTTTGCAATTGCCCGGTTTAATTATTGTCAACTCTACCTACTAGTCCTCATTCCAAAACGAGAAAGGCACAGAATAATTAAATTTAGTCACTCGCAATCTGTTTTAAATAAACATCCCTCCCCTTTCGCCCCTGGAGAAAGTGAGTCACCGAAATGCACTGAACATACCCAGCAAATCTTTCCAACCTGAGCACTATTTTCTCCCTTCCAATTTTTTGAACCAGTCATCTTCCCACCTACTCACCAAGCGTCTATATTAGGGCTAGGCAACTAGTATCCTAGGGGTTCCATCCAGATTCCATCTGCACACACACACACACACACACACGGTAGCTCCATGTTTGAGAAACGTTACTAGCAGTTCCTCCATTTTATTCCAAGGGAAGCTGAATCTTGACAAGCTGGCTTTGGGTGTTGTGTTGCATTGTGGGCTGTTTGTTTGTTTGTTTTGTTTTGCTTTGGTTTAGCGGAGACTGGCCAATTTGGACTAATGGGGTACTGCTCCACCAACCTCCCTCTGCCATCAGCCAGCTCCCACCTGCAGTTCCTTCTTACTTACAACCAGTCCAGGGATTAACCCTGTCCAGTGGCATAGGGTGTGATACCATCACCCATGGTGTGCACATGCATGATGATTCTCTAGTCCTTCAAAATCCATGCCTCTGAAGACAGTTCAAGAACTTCAGCTGGTGCAGAATTCAGCGGCCAGGTTGCTCACTGGAGCAAGATGGTTTGAACATATTACACCAATACTGGTCTGACTCCACTGGCTACTGATTAGTTTCTGGGCCCAATTCAAGGTGCTGGTTTTGACCTATAAAGCCTTAAACAGCTCAGGACCGCAATACCTCAAGGACCGCCTCTTTCCATATGAACCTATCCAGACCCTGAGATCATCTTCCAAGGCCCTTCTTCATGTGCCTCCTCCTCGAGAGGTCCGGAGGGTGGCAACATGAGAACTGCAGTGGCTCCCCATCTGTGGAATGCTCTCCCCAGGAAGTTCACCTGGCTCCTTCATTATACACCTTTAGGTGCCAGGCAAAAACATTCCTTTTTAACCAGGCCTTTGGTTGATTTGATTGACACCCTATGCCCTTTTAAAAAGATGGCGGGATTTTTTTTGGGGGGGGGGGTTATTGGCTTGTTGTTTTTATTTTGATTATATATTTTGTGATTTTATGTTTTGATTTTGTTCTGTGAACGGCCCTGAGACCTCTGGGTATATAAATTCAATAAAATAATAATAATAATGAAATGTGGGTCCCTCCTAAAACTAGCTGCTGCTGAAAGATTCCACTTTTTTTTTAAGTGAAGGGTCTGAATGTGGCCCTCCAAGTCTTTCTGTCTGGCCCTCGAGACTCTCCCCAGGCCGCACCTCATCCAGGGGCGTAGGAAATGGGAGGCGGAGGGGGGGTGGGCCGCCCCAGGTTCCATCATGGAGGGGGAGATAAATTATCAAGGAACAATTACTACCCTACTAGGGTGGTTCATAAAAAACTTATTTTTTTGGAAATGCCTGCTCCAAAGGTCTTATCTTACTGCACTAGGGATTATATAGCTATATATGAAATTTTATGCATATCAGTTAATATCTGGACCCTCCTCCACAAAAATAGCTGTTTACTTGGCCGTTTTCCTATGTCGTGAAGGCTGAAATTTCAATTCAGTGGAGCACTTACTGTTCCCAACCCTAACCCTGAGGAAAGCTATCTAATTAGACTTTAATTTGATTTTGACATGTTTTTAGGAGGTAATTTAATTATTGTTTGGTTTTATACCAGTGTTATGTATCTGATGTTAGCTGCCCTGAGCCCGACTTCGGCCGGGGAGGGCAGGATATAAATAAAAGATTATTATTATTATTATTATTATTATTATTATTATTATTCCTTTGTAAGAAAATATGAAATAATGTAAAACCATTTTTGCAGGCAAAAAATAAAATAAAATAAAAAATCAATGTGTATGTGTGTGGGGGGGGGGGGTGACAAGAAATTTTCCACACCGGGTACCATCTGACCTTCCTACGCCTCTGACCTCATCCACAGTGACACCCTCCTTGTGTGTGTTTTGCCTGGCTGCAATATGTCCTTGAACTCTGATCATGCCTCTTGTTTCCTTGGGTGAACGATAAAGAAAGGAATGTGAGTGTATGGAAACTAGCCTCACATGCAAAAGTAAAATTGGCATTGCCCCACCCACTTTTGCCTCTGGCCCCGCCCACCACTGCCATGGGACTCCTGGAAGGTTGCAAAGTCCAGAAGGTACCTACTTCTTGCTAAACAGCCTGCTGTGTGCCTCCAGGAAAAAAGTTAAAACAACATTGCTCCCATCTAGAATAACTTTATTTTTGAAACGAAATAAAAAATAAAAAAATTCCTTCCAGTAGCACCTTAGAGACCAACTAAGTTTGTTTTTGGTATGAGCTTTCATGTGCATGCACACTTCTTCAGATACCATTATTATTATTATTATTATTATTATTATTATTATTATTATTATTCAGATATTATTATTATTATTATTATTCAGATATGATGATGATGATGATGATGATGATGATTAAAGCCCATTATTTTTGCTTTCCCAAATGCCTCCCATTGCTGCAGGAAGTGACAGGGGGAAGCCAAACCAGGGCAGGTGGGAGGTCCTTAGTGATCATCAGAGCAAACCATTAAAATGAGAAAATTGCCTGTGAGAGGCAGATAGAAGTCGATGGGAAAGTACAATGGAGGTTTATATCAAAGGAACCATTTATAGTCTGTGCAGTGCATCCCTTGACAGAACTTTATGGTTATTGCTGTTATCAATGGAGGTGAATGAAGCTAAGTTTAACTTTGAAATCACAGAGCAAACCATTTTGACATGATGCTTATTATTGTCTCTGCAAATCAGATTATGCCAAACAAGAGCAATCGCTCTCTGAGGACAGAGGTGGTTGTTCTCTGATGGGTATGTTATACTTGCATTCCAGGACTTCTCTAAAATCTTCTAGCAATCTAAGCCCTTAGAAAGTCACTGCAGGGGCAACATATCCTCTGATTTCCCAGGTGGGCCCATCTAGAGGTAGGCAAACCTCTACACTTGGGCAGGATCCATAATTTGGCTTAGTCGGTGCTATTTTTCTAGAAAAAGAGGTGCCAGAACTCACCATGAATGCCTCCCTTGTTCTCTTACAATGGCACCCACCTGAGATGTGTCGGAACTGAGTTCTGTCAAGTTCCAGCCGAAAAAAGCCCTAGGCTTAGTGAACCAAGCAGTTTTGTTCTGGAAAAAAAGGATAAAACATTCATTTCTCTCAAATTTTGAAGAAGAAGAGGAGTTTGGATTTGATATCCCGCTTTATCACTACCCGAAGGAGTCTCAAAGCGGCTCACACTCTCCTTTCCCTTCCTCCCCTACAACAAACACTCTGTGAGGTGAGTGGGGCTGAGAGACTTCAAAGAAGTGTGACTAGCCCAAGGTTACCCAGCAGCTGCATGTGGAGGAGCGGGGAAGCGAACCCGGTTCACCAGATTATGAGTCTACCACTCTTAACCACTACACCACACTGGCTCTGAGACACGGTTGAGCTCCTAATGATATCAGCAAGAGTGTGGTGGAGTTTTTGACATGGTCCAGGCTAGTGTCTCTCGCCACCCCCCAATTTATCACTCACCTTGCCAGATGGCAGTGACAACAGTTGCAACAGAAGCAGCAAAGAAAAGGGAAACCTGAGAGGGCCCTCTCCCACCCTTCTCACCACATTGACAATATCAGCATCACAGGGACGTGGGAGTTGGGAAATGCAATGTTCCCAGGACACCCAAGTAGGACTCGGCCACTCTGGGAAATGCAGTTTCCCAGGGTTGTTAGTGTACAGATTGCCTATGTTCTAGTTATTATTCTTACATTTATTTATATCCAGACTTTCTCCCTTGCAGGAGAAACAGCTAAAATAGAAACAGCTAAAAACACAGGGGAGAAGCAATAATTAAAAAACAATTAAACGCAAACACACAACATCTATTAAAACATAGAGATCATTACAATAAAAAGCATCACAGCACCAGCCCTTTCCTTAAAAACAGTCACTCTGTTTCCAAAAGCCTGAAGACAAGGAAGTCTTCACCTGCCAGCTGAAGGACAACAAGGAGGGAGCCTGTCTAATTTTTCTTGGAAGTGAGTTCCATAGTCTGGGAGAAGCCACCGACAACGTTCTGTCCCGTGTTCCCACCAAGCATGCCTGTGAAGGTGGTGGGACTGAAAGAAGGGCCTCTGAAGATCTCATAGCCCAGGCAGGATTTTATGAGGGAATGTGATCTTTCAGATAGCGTGCCGGGAAAAAGAGGGAAGAAGGTGGAAGGAAGGAAGGAAGGAAGGAAGGAAGGGAGGAAGGAAGGAAGGAAGGAAGGAAGGAAGGAAGGAAGGAAGGAAGGAAGGAAAAAGAGAGAGTCTTGGTTTAAACAAATGCAGTTAAGGCTCATCTCCCATCAAGACAATGCTACCATTCAGTGGATTTGTAACTGGCTGACTGACCGAACCCAAAGGGTGTTCATTAATGGATCCCCTTCATCCTGGAGAGAAGTGACTAGTGGGGTGCCACAGGGTTCTGTCTTGGACCCAGTCTTATTCAACATCTTTATCAATGACTTGGATGATGGGCCTGAGGGCACCCTGATCAAGTTTGCAGATGACACCAAATTGGGAGGGGTGGCTAATACCCCCGAGGACAGGATCACACTTCAAAATGACCTTAACAGATTAGAGAATTGGGCCAAAGCAAACAAGATTAATTTTAACAGGGAGACCTCACCTGGAATACTGTGTCCAGTTCTGGGCACCACAGTTCAAGAAGGATACTGACAAGCTGGAACATGTCCAGAGGAGGGCAACCAAAATGGTCAAAGGCCTGGAAACGATGCCTTGTGAGGAACGGCTTAGGGAGCTGGGTATGTTTAGCCTGGAGAAGAGAAGGTTAAGGGGTGATATGATAGCCATGTTCAAATATATAAAAGGATGTCATATAGAGGAGGGAGAAAAGTTGTTTTCTGCTGCTCCTGAGAAGAGGACACGGAGCAATGGATTCAAACTAAAAGAAAGAAGATTCCACTTAAACATTAGAAAGAACTTCCTGACTGTAAGAGCTGTTCGACAGTGGAATTTGCTGCCAAGGAGTGTGGTGGAGTCTCCTTCTTTGGAGGTCTTTAAGCAGAGGCTTGACAGCCACCTGTCAGGAATGCTTTGATGGTGTTTCCTGCTTGGCAGGGGGTTGGACTGGATGGCCCTTGTGGTCTCTTCCAACTCTATGATTCCAAGATTCTAAGTTCAGTAAGATTTAATAAGCCAAATGTTATAAACCCTAGAAAGGATAAATGATGTGTGTGTGTGTGTGTGTGTGTGTGTGTGTGTGTGTGTGAGTGAGAGAGAGAGAGAGAGAGAGAGAGAGAGAGAGAGAGAGAAACCAGCCCAGGTCAGGTGGAATATCCTTTTCAAGGCATGCAACTGTATAAACAGCTTAAACAAAAAGGCACCAGGCATGTCAGATTTTTAATTACACGTCTTTGTCCCCAACAAAGGAGTGCAATTAAAGCTAATCATTTCTATTATATTATACAATCCCTCCATTACTAATGGAATTAGGAAGGCATGAAAGAAAAACACCTCAGTATACACAAACACTCATTTTCCCCCAGTCCCAGTGAATATTTTGCACTCTAAACACACTTCAGATTTAGCGGTGCTTAATTATGCATTGCATAACTCAGTCAAATGCCTGTAGAGAGTGCAAGAAGCTGGCTTTTAAAATCCACTCCCTCCCTGTTGATGCTCCATCTCCTGATTGCTCTGAAAGCAATCAGGGTATCTTTCAGCTTTGGTCTTTGACAGCTGTCACCTCCAAACACTTTTTTGCATCAATGGAAGAGTCTCACCACCCAGCACCACGGCCAGCGCCGCAGCAGCCATCAGATCTACAGGTGTTGTAGTATGTTGCCCAAATGACAAACCGTATGAGCAACAGGAATGATCAGAGCTTTGAATATAATTTATACAACGCAGTACAAAGCAACACTGTGTTTGCAAGCTTTAAAGAGGCACATCCTGGTCCCCTCGTGTGTTCATTACTCCATTTCAGCTGACAGGACCCCCAGCTGAAGGGAGGGAGTCAGTCTGGCTGTACCCACCTGCCAGAGACTTTAGCAGATGCCTCGACTCTACTAGTGCCATCCAAGTGGGGTCCACCTTCACCAACTGCCAGGACCAAACAGTGGGCAGAGGAAGGGAGGAAGAGATCTACGGCCTCTGCCCATCTGCCAGAGGTTTCTGCAGAGGAAACATATTATTTGCATTATAACACATTGTTTCTTGCAAGCTACTGTGAGTCTCTGTGCAAAAGCAGGGTCAAAATGCTTCAAGCTTCCACATACTAGACTGCAAAGAAATCTCTTTGAGATGGACAGCCAGCGAAGCAACCTTGTGATTGCGTCATGGCTTTTTGGACTCTGCAGTGGTCACATAGCTGCAGATGCTAAACCAAGAGCCACTTACAGCACAGTGTTGCTGGAAGTTGTCTTGTGTCAAGTTGGGTTATTTGTCCATCAAGAAGCTAGGTTCTCTCTCAGTGCTGTCTTCCCTGACTGGCCATAACTCTCTGTGGTCTGAAACAGAGGCCTAGAATCACAGAATGATAGAGCAGGCTTCCTCAACCTTGGCCCTCCAGATATTTTTGGCCTACAACTCCCATGATCCCTAGCTAGCAGGACCAGTGGTCAGGGATGATGGGATTTGTAGTCTCAGAACATCTGGAGGGCCGAGGTTGAGGGTACTTGGTTGTTGATCTAGTACAGAGATGGCTAACTCACAGCCAGAGAAAAGTTGTCTGCCAGCCCTAGTTTAAAGATTGGTCTCTCTGTCTCTGTCTCTGTCTCTGTCTCTGTCTCTCTCTCTCTCTCTCTGTGTGTGTGTGTGTGTGTGTGTGTGTGTGTGTGTGTGTGTCTGGGGGGTTATAAACATGAATGATGTTATACAAATAAGTATACCAAGTTTTCTCATGTCATTTGTACAGTTATATCACAAAAATAGCATAATAAATGTGGAGTAATATTTACAACATAAAGGTAAAGGTAAAGGACCCCTGACAGTTAAGTCCAGTCGCAAACGACTCTGGGGTTGCGGCGTTCATCTCACTTTACTGGCTGACGGAGCTGACATTTGTCCGCAGACAGTTTTTCTGGGTCATGTGGCCAGCATGACTAAGCCGCTTCTGGCGAACCAGAGCAGCGCATGGAAATGCCATTTACCTTCCCACCGGAGTGGTACCTATTTAACTACTTGCACTTGATGTGCTTTCAAACTGCTAGGTTGGCAGGAGCTGGGACCGAGCAACGGGAACTCACCCCGTTGTGGGGATTCGAACCGCTGACCTTCTGATTGGCAAGCCCTAGGCTCAGTGGTTTAGACCACAGCACCAACGTACGTTTCATTATTAATGGTCAATGTATAAGTTCTTTGTTCATGAATTGGTTTAAACAATTAGGAAGAAAAGAGGGGGAAGGGGGGGAGGAGTAAGTGGGGTGGGGTCGGGTGGTTATGCTTCTATTCTTCTACTTAGTGTATCTCTTACTCTCCAGAGATAAAATCTCTCTAGCTGCTCTTCAGAGATCCTCCCTAAAGAGCAGGCAGGAGGATCTTCAATCTTGGTGTGATGCACACAGAACTAAGAATCATAGAATTGTAGCATTGGAAGGGACCCTAAGGGCCATCTAGTCCAACCCCCTGCAATGCGGGAATCTCAACTAAAGCATCCACAACAAATGGTCATCCAGCTTCTGCTCAAGAACCTCCACTGAAGGAGAGTCCACAACCTCCCAAGGGAGTCCCTTCCATTGTCGAACACCTCCTACTATATTGGAGCTTATATTGGGGATATGCCTATATTGGATAACTTATATTGGAGATAAGCTTTCTGCTGCCCTTTAAAGGTAAAAAGTAGATTTCAGCACTGAAGTGAGGTAGGTGGAAATGCTGCTTTTTATTTTGCATAGATCCTTCCCTGCAAAGTAAAAGAGAGAGGGTAGAATTCAACATCACACTAATATGATTATCTGCTTGCTCTGATGGAACAATCTCCTTAGTGCAACATTGAATTCCACCCCGCTTTGAAATGCCACTCTAAGGCATTGCCCTCCTTTATAAAGCCTCTGTTTGAAGGGCTATCAGTCATCTATTTGAAGGAGTGTCTGGTTTAAAGGGTTTAAAAACAAACAAACACAACCTTAAGAAAGGATTGCAGAGGCCTCAAAGGTGCCCATCTATAGTTCAACGCTTGACAGCAGACTGAGCAGGCACAGAGATCAACAGTTTATAGTTTTGCATCCCACTAATGTGAGATTTGTCAACTTTCTGTTCAGCGGTGGAGCAAGCCGATCAGGCGCCTGGGGTGGCGCATGTGCCCTGCACCCAGGGGTGGGGCCAGCTGCCTGTGGGGGCGGGGCCAGCCACCTGCATAACGTGGCGAGCTGGGGCCTCCAGAGTCTGCCTGCCTCCTACCACTCAGCCGCCCTACAGCTGAGGGGGAGGTGGTGGGCGGACTGTTTGGGGCAGTGGGGAGCCTACGTGCGTCCAAGCCACCACATCACTCCCAGGAGTGCTGCAGGCCCCGCGATGAGTGTCGCCCGGCATTTTGTCACCCCCCACTTAGTGGTGACACCCGGGGCAGCCTGCCCCTACCACACACCTCTTCTTCCGCCCCTGTTTCTGTTTAGGTCACAGACATTTCTGCAGTTACTTCCATACATATGCAACACTTGTTGTTTTTTGGGGATGCATGCCTTCTTTTGGTGCAACCCTAGCCTGAGATTTGATTGCTGGTGGATTTGACATGGCTTGGTAGGCCACAGACCATGCAGGCCTGATCTCGTGCATGAGATTAAGCACCATGAACCACTAACCAGTGAATCACAACAGCTTTTAGTACAGATGCAAAGACCCTCTTGAGATCTCCTCTCCCATCCCTGCACAACCATTTGAAAACCATTTTTTTCGGAGCAGTGTCTCCTTGTTTTCTTCTCCTTGTCTGAGTCCTTCCCACACTGCCCCCTAAGTGCCTTTTACAATGCTTTAAGCGGCCCCCTTGGGTGAGACATGCAACCAGCTCATTGGATGGGTTTTTAAGTGTTCCTAATGGCAGTTGGGAAGCTGACTTTATTAACCCCATAGCTTTCGCTGGAAGCCCTTAATGCACCTCCACCGTTCTCTACATGGAAAGCAAACTGAACTAAATGGGCTGTTCCTCGGCAATGGGTCCTCCTTAATCACACGGAGCTCAGGAAAGCAGGAACATCTGTTAATAATCAGAAAGCATGAATGACGCTTCCATGGTGCTGCTGGAAAGGCCATCATGAAGCTGATGGAAGCTGCGTACTCTTTGGCCTCCACCACAAATCCCCAAGGACTTAATTAAGTTTGCCAATGACAAAAGTACTACTGCTTATTGGGGGAGAAATGTAAGAAACATAAAGGCCTAATGATGCTTTCCTTTCAGCCATGCAACAGTGCAATACAGGTCAAAAGAAATCTAAATCCCACATCCAGATAACTCAAAAGCCTGGGCTTAGAATAAATTATGTAAATTGGGGCGGGGAACCTTTGGCCCTCCAGATGTGCTGAACTACAACTCCTACTAACTCTGACAATTTGCCATGCTTGCTGGACCTGATAGGAGGTGTAATTCAGCGTCTTGTGGAGGGTCAAAGATCCCCCACACCTAACGTAAATTCATTGTCAGAGTCAGGAAGGTGCATTTGACAGTTCTGCTGAAAAGCTACACCTGGTGGGCAGGGTCTTCATCCCAGGATCCATGAGAGCAGTTGCTGAAGCTGGAACTGCGGACTTAAGCTGGAAGACCTGAAATGATGTGTGGCAGTAAGCACCTAGCATTGATACCAGTGCTCTTCAATCCACATGTTCCATGCTATAGGTGTTGATGTTGCACACACCTTCTCCCTTTTAATGAGGTCTCAGGACATAATTATTTCATATATTATTTCGTATTAATATTATTTCATATTATTTCATATATTGTTTCATATAATGAAATAATTAGCTTTAGCCTGCTAAGCTAGGTCATCATGTGAGACCATCAGAGTCTTGATTCAAGTTCCAGAGTTCCTCCTTCCATGAGGAAGGAGCAGTCATGGTGATATGTGAGGAAGACATCACAGGAGGACATGTCCATTCTTGGAGTCACAATAGAGCCACCATTGCCCTCATTCTCCACAGCATCTTCCTTCCTTCAGTTTACAAGTTGTGGTTCAGAAACTTAAAAGTGACAATGAGAGACCCACCATTACCAATCCTTGTTCACAATGGGCAGTAGCAGAGTACGGTATACATTCTAAGACTCAGTCTGAGTTCCTATGGTGAGGCCCAGACAGTGCCCCTTTGAGTAGAATGTGTGTTCTAAAACATAACCTAGAATTCTTTGAAACACACTGACCTTCCTTTCTAGGCATGACCTATGATGGAGCTAAGTGTGGTGTAGTGGTTAAGAGCAGTAGACTCATAATCTGGTGAACCGGGTACACGTCTCCACTCCTCCACATGCAGCTGCTGGGTGACCTTGGGCTAGTCACACTTCTCTGAAGTCTCTCAGCCCCACTCACCTGACAGAGTGTTTGTTGTAGGGGAGGAAGGGAAAGGAGAATGTTAGCCACTTTGAGACTCCTTCGGGTAGTGATAAAGCAGGATATCGAATCCAAACCCTTCCTCTGCCTCCTCCACCTCCTCCTCCTCCTCCTCCTCTTCTTCTTCTTCTTCTTCTTCTTCTTCTTCTTCTTCTTGTAAATTTGGGCCTGCTCAGCTGGGCTTTAAGAGGAAGTCCTCCTCTGCATCTTCCCGTCCATGAGGAGCCAATGGCCAGCCTGAGTGGTGTCAGTCCAGAAGGTTCTTCACTGAAAAATTGTAGTTCCACACCTTGCCACATGGGTTTGTAGTTATTGATTATCTCTTTGCCTAAAGTGTGTGGGCAGTGTGAGGACTGGATGTGGTCATTTTACACCAATCATAGCTTTGTAAGTGGCCAGGCAACTGGCAGCCATTACAGATAGGGAAATGCTGTAAAGGGACAGATTATACAGGTGTGAGTGGACTGTGTGTATGTGTTAAGCTTTGAATTTCCACACGAGCAACTCCAAATGTTTTCTAATCAGCCACATAACTGGCTGAGAAACAATTAAGGGAGATAATTTAATGAATGTGTTTTGTGTAGTGCAAGTTCAAAGTATGAGAGTTTTGAAATGCAGGAAAGAAAATTGGCGACATAGCACGTTTGCTTGAAATTTTGAGATTAAGCTGGTTCTAATTGTTATCTGACCAGTCACAGTGCTGGGATGGGTGCCAGTCCAATAACTTTCCATTCTCTCTTCCCTTGAATCTAAGGTTTCCTAATAGCACAAACCAGAAAGTAGTACTTAGTCTCATTTTAAGCAATTACAAAAGTTGCTTTTCTTCAATCAAAGAGAGGTATTAGAGAAATGAATGGTAGCAATTACATCTCATTTAGACATGCAAATGAGTTTAATTAAAAGAAACCCAGTCTTTAATAACTTCGGGGGGAAATGCTGTTCCTTGCGGAGTTTGAAATTTAGTTAAGCTAACAAGACACAGTAGCTGAACTGATGAGCCTATGATGTTGCAATCTCCTTATGCAAATAGCTGTGTGTATCATATTTAGGCCAATTCTTTTGGTGGGAGAAAGCAAACAACAAAGGGGAGCATTGTCATGCTCATAAAACAGAGCAAGGAGTTGTGGGTTCCCCACCTTTGACTTCGTAAGGCAATGTAGCATCTCCAAAATAGAAAATGGCAGTCCTAGTATATCAAAGGATGGATAATGCCTAACGCAACCTCCCAGGGTTGTTGTAAGGGTAGAATGGGGAGAGGAGAACTATTTAAGCCCCTTGAGCTTCTTGGAGGAAAAGGTGGTATATAAATGTAATAAATCTCTTCTCTTTGGCAATCACTCATGGCCAAGTGAGATTGTCTTCTATGAACACAGTCTTAACAGTAAGTCCGAAAGTGACTGTGGAGGCAATTCTGGATCCACAAGTCCTTCCACAGTGGGGACATAGGTTTCCAGGTGGGAGTTGATCACGGCGAGGATTTGCCAGACGTGCCTTCCTCTTTGCCCCTTTTGTCCTGAATTTGTGCTTCTTCGAAGTCCATGACGCCTTTGGTAGAGGCTGTTCTCCAATTGGAGCGCTCTCTGACCATTGATTCCCAATTATCGATGCTTATACTGCATTTTTTTAGATATGCCTTGAGAGCGTCTTTAAATCTGTTTTGTTGTCCACCAGGATTTCGCTTTCCATTTTCAGTTGGGAGTTGAGTAGTTGTTTTGGAACACAATAATCAGGCATCCAAACAACATGACCAGTCTACCAAAGCTGGTGTTGAAGAATCGTTGGTTCAACACTGGTGATCTTTGCTTCTTCCAGCATGCTGACATTAATTCACCTGTCTTCCCAAGTACTATTTAAACATTTTCAAAGACACCATTGATGGAATCTTTTGAGAAGCTGGAGATGGCGTTTGTAGATGGTCCGTGTTTCACAAGCATACAGTAAAGTTGGCAGTACAACAGCTGTCAACAAGCTTGTTGGTTTCTCTGTGAATGTTCCAACCCTCAAACACTCTACACTTCATTTGGGAGAATGCTGCACTTGCAGAACTCAGACGATGCTGGATTTCGGCATCAATGTCAGCCCTTGCAGAAAGATAACTGCCCAGGTAAAGTTAAAGGTAGATAGCCGTGTTGGTCTGTCATAGTCAAAACAAAATGAAATAAAAAAAATCCTTCCAGTAGCACCTTAGAGACCAACTAAGTTAGTTCTTGGTATGAGCTTTTGTGTGCATGCACACTTCTTCAGATACACTGAAACAGAAGTCACCAGACCCTTATATATAGTGAGAGGGTGGGGAGGGGTATTACTCAGAGGGGTGGTGGAAATGGGTGAAAGGTTGATAGCTGTGTCTTTCAACCTTTTACCCATTTCTCCCAGGACACTCTATACAAGATCTCAAAGTAGCTGTCTTATTGCAAAGGAATTTCAGAAATAGACTGGAAAGAGAAGTTGCTGAATTACAACTCATCACCAAGCTTAAAACCATGGAGAGACCTGGTCTGAACAAAGACATTGGATTCTTATCTCATTATATGTGACAAAGCTTTTTTAACCTTCTCACCCCTTGCTTTTTCCTGTAAGACTAATTGCAGCCGTTAACAGTCGTCAACAGGTTTACCACAGCTATCAACCTTTCACCCATTTCCACCACCCCTCTGAGTAATACCCCTCCCCACCCTCTCACTATATATCAGGGTCTGGTGACTTCTGTTTCAGTGTATCTGAAGAAGTGTGCATGCACACAAAAGCTCATACCAAGAACAAACTTAGTTGGTCTCTAAGGTGCTACTGGAAGGAATTTTTTTATTTCATTTTGTTTTGCCCAGGTAAAAAAAGTGATTGACATTTCCCACCATTACACCATTAAATTGGAATTGTGGCATTGCAGAGGGATTGGTTTGTGCTTGTTGGTGCAGCACTTTGATTTTTTTTTATTTTTTTTGGGATATTGAGCGAAATTGTAATAAATAAATAAAATAGAATAAATAATGTGGTTAGGGAGTTGTCTCTATATAAGTATGAAAAATGAAAAATTAGAAAACCCATTTAAGCAACTTTCATGAAATGAGCTAAACTGCACAGGAAATTCTAGCGGGGCTTAAAAGCTCTGATCTAATTGTAGCCTTAATTATCAAATGCTTTTTTTCTGTTAAGAGGGGGAAATAGTGCTGTTTAAAATGTTTGATAATCTGACAAGGCCATAAGGCTTAATGAAATCAATGATTACACCCAGATGGATGGTTAACTCTTGAGGTTTAATGTGTGTGTTTTTTTAAAAAACGCATATAGCCATGCTGGATTGCAACTTCATAAAATCACATTGTCCATATGGAATAGAGCTATACCCTGACTGTACCCAGAATTACAGAACAGGTGGTGAAACTTTGGCTGGGCTGTTTGGCATGCACAAAAGCGGTCTGAACTTGTAACTGCCAGGGAAAATAAAGGAGCCTTTCAAATTGTGTTAACTTTTCAGATCTGAGAATTTCACATGACAATGTTTTATTTTTTTATTTTTTGTAAAAGTGATCCCTGGGGCCACTTGTTTTTCAGTACAATGCAAGTATAATCTCTTCCTTCTCAAATACACCATTTCCTTATTAACTCGTTATGTTATGTTGTGCTGTGTTAAAGTTTATTTCTGTGCTGCCATTCGGTCAGAAAAGGCCCCCAAGAATACCCACAAAGGATACCCACAAATACAAAATTCAAGCAAAAAACATTGTAAAAACATAGGGCAACAAAAACTTAGTATTTTCAACAACAACAACAAAAAGACTAAAAGCCAAATATAGTTATATTCCTGCAGACATAGTCCTAAGTACCTGAGGGGACATTTAGTGTTCTTGAAGGGGCTGGTAGTGTAAGACTATAGCCATCCTAGAAATAATTGGTCTGTCCAGCGTCAGGTTTAAAGTGTGTAGTTAAGAACGATCTTAAATACAGTGGTACCTCTGGTTACGTACTTAATTCGTTCCGGAGGTCCGTTCTTAACCTGAAACTGTTCTTAACCTGAGGTACCACGTTAGCTAATTGGGCCTCCCGCAGCCACTGCGCCACCGCCGCCCGATTTATGTTCTCATCCTGAAGCAAAGTTCTTAACCTGAGGTACTATTTCTGGGTTAGCAGAGTCTGTAACCTGAAGCGTATGTAACCCGAGGTACCACTGTATCTCTGTAAAAAATGTCTGCTTGAAACTAAGTGTTGTCTTTCCAAAGCAGCCAGTAAGCTATAACCTCATTGAGTGTAAACAATTTTATTTTATTTTCCCTGAAAGTGCCTCATCCTCACTGAGATCCTTAAGATAAACTCACAGGTTCCCCTGAACCTGATTATAACACCTTGCTATACAAAATAAAAGAATTCCTTCCAGTAGCACCTTAGTGCATGCACACGAAAGCTCATACCTAGAACAAACTTAGTTGGTCTCTAAGGTGCTACTGGAAGGAATTCTTTTATTTTGTTTCGACTACGGCAGACCAACACAGCTACCTACCTGTAACTGGAACATTGCTACACCTTGAACATAAACGCTACCACAGAACATTTATGGAAGACCTCTGCTGAGGGAATATAGGGAGAGATAATAATCATAATCATAATCATAATCATTTATTATTTGTACCCCGCCCATCTGGGCAGGTCTCCCCAGCCACTCTGGGCAGCTTCCAACAAATATCAAAATACATTAAAATATCACAGATTAAAAACTTCCCTAAACAGGGCTGCCTTCAAGTATTTTCTAAAGGTCATGTAGTTGTTTATCGCTTTGACCTCTGATGGGAAGGCGTTCCACAGGGCGGGCGCCACTACCAAGAAAGCCCTCTGCCTGGTTCCCTGTAGCTTTGCTTCTCACAGTGAGGGAACCGCCAGAAGGCCCTCAGCGCTGGATCTCAGTGTCCGGGCTGAACGGTGGGGGTGGAGACGCTCCTTCAGGTATACAGGACCGAGGCCGTTTAGGGCTTTAAAGGTCAGCACCAACACTTTGAATTGTGCTCGGAAACGTACTGGGAGCCAATGTAGATCTCTCAGGACTGGTGTAACGTGGTCTCGGTGGCCACTCCCAGTCACCAGTCTAGCTGCCGCATTCTGGATTAATTGCAGTTTCCGGGTCACCTTCAAAGGTAGCCCCACGTAGAGCGCATTGCAGTAGTCCAAGCGGGACAAAATTTTAACACACCTATAATTGCAGTCACATTACCCAGGACCTTTCTTTAAATGAGGGTGTCTATCGCAGCTACATCTTGAAGGTTGAAGTGCATGGGGTTTGCTGTAGTCCATAGGAATTCTATTTCTCTCACCAGGTTTCCTGATTGCTTGAGTAGGGATATGCAATATCTGCACCTGACATTGGGCAATGGGGACAGATGGGAGGTTCTGCTGGTTTGTTCCCCACCTTGCTGCTCAGTAGCCCCCCTGCCTGAGCAGACAGGGTTGGCCTGAGGGGTGGTGTGAAGCAGTCACCCTTTAAGAGTCCTTTAAAATTCCTCATACCTTTTGCTGAAGGAAGAAGGAGACACTAAATTCAGCAGCAACCCTACAAAGGATGTTAAAATCCACCCGTGGGCATCTTGCTAGCCTTAGACGATTTAATGCACTAATCCCATTTTTGCTTTGAGCAAAAGTCATGGACAATTCTATTATTATTTCAGAAACTTTGTTGTGATAACATGCTGGCTTTTTCATCTGGTAATGTTTCTCACCTAATTCCTAGGACCCGCCAAAGCCTTAATGCTTGAGCTGTTTCCCTCAGTGACAACCTATCCTAAATTCAAGCCACGCTAACTTGGAACCCAGTCCCATTCATGAACCCTGCAAATCACAACTTTTAGAAAGGATTTGACAGTCTGGCAAAGAGCATTATATTGACCATCATTCCCAGGGAGGCACAACTTTAAGTTTGAGGCTGCTCTCCAAAGTGCTGAGAAGCCATGTGATCAGTCAAAGAGCTGGGCCACACCTCCACTTGTCCCATGCCTAGAAAGCACAGGTCTGAGCAGTTTTCCTCTTGCCATGCTCCTTTCCCAGGGAAAACCCACTCTTTAGCTTTAAACTGGAACAATCGGCAGTATGCAGAAAACTCAATTGCCGTTTGCTCTGAATGAGCAGTAAAGAGCGGTTTTCCCTGGCCAAAAGCAGCGAGACAAGAACAAGTGTGGATAAGCCCCAAAGACACTGCAGGTTTCATTTGACTTGCATGATCTCCCTCTTCCTTTTTGCGACACCTCTGGAGGAGTCACCTTGTTTCAGGAGTGGCTGGTATGGAAGCAGTGTTGTTGTCGTTTACCAGGATGGTGCAAGGTGGTGGTGAGATCAGAGCAGGTTGTGCGCACTACGCAAAGCACTGCATTAGCTCCACCAGCACAGCCGCACCACCCAGAACTTTCAAGAACCATGCCCCACCACAGCCACATCCTAGAATCCACCAGTCATGCTGCTTCCAGGAGGCCAGATTTGTGGCATTGCCAGCTGCCTCCAGCTGCTTCTGCCTTATTTCCTTGTTTCTTCACCATTTTTCAGGCAGTGGAGAAAGCTGTGGGACACTAGACTTTTCTTCCTTTTCCTGTGGAAGTTTGGCAAGTTTCCCAAGACAGTCTAAGAGAGCCAGTGTGGTGTAGTGGTTAAGAGCGGTAGACTTGTAATCTGGTGAACCAGGTTCGTGTCTCCGCTCCTCCACATGCACCTTGGGCTAGTCACACTTCTTTGTAGTCTCTCAGCCCCACTCACCTCACAGAGTGTTTGTTGTGGGGGAGGAAGGGAAAGGAGAATGTTAGCCGCTTTGAGACTCCTTCGGGTAGTGATAAAGCGGGATATCAAAGCCAAACTCTTCTTCTTCTTCTTCTTCTTCTTCTTCTTCTTCTTCTTCTACTGACCGGCTGTGTTCTCCAAGTCAGCAAAAAGACAAAAACAAGCACATTCTTCATGCTGACTGACCCAGAAGAGATGGGGTTGGGGAACCTTTCTGGTCTGCTGAATCAGATGTCTGTCTCTCCCGCCCTAGTGAGCCAACTTTAAGAGGTGGATGGGACCACTCCCCTATCATTTATCTTTGACCAGATTTACATCAGGTGATGGGTGGGTGGGTTACACCATCCTCCTGTCAGCGTCTGGTTACCAAAACGAGGGGAGAACCTGCACAAAGCAGGATTGAACACCTTGATTAGAACACAATATGCACTGGGTGGGAGTCCAATCCTATTTTGTGCAGGATCCAGGCAGGTCAGTCACTTCCCAGTGGTGACCGACTGGTGTACCCAACCCAACTAGAATTGTAATCCTGCAAGGTTTTCTAATTATAGGGGAAACTCAGCTGGTAGCCCAGGAATGTTGTTGAATCTGAAGACATAGGCAGGTAGATATGTTCAGGGCTGGATGAACACCAAAACTTTAGGCATTCTGTTACTGCTTGGATAGATATACATGACCATTCAATCCATGCCCATGTTTTATGGAACCCTTTTCAGCCTCTGACAACCCTAGAGATGATTCTTGACAGTGCTCCTGGCCAAATAATGTCAGAGATGTTTAGCAAGAAACTTACAGAGCACCTTTTTTTGGGGGGGTACCTATTAAAAATATAATCTTGGCTATTCAAAAAAGAGGGTATAAAATATAAGAAGAAAAGAAATGTATTGATATATATCTCACCTTTCCTCCATGAGATCTAAGACAGCATACTTAGATTTCGGTAGTGGTGCCCGCCCTGTGGAACACCCTCCCAGCAGAGGTTAAAGAGATAAACAACTATCTGACATTCAGAAAATACCTGAAGGCAGCCCTATTTAGGGAAGTTTTTAACCTGTGATATTTTAATGTATTTTAATATCTGTTGGAGGCTGCCCAGAGTGGCTGGGGAGACCCGGCCAGATGGGCAGGGTACAAAAATATTATTATTATTATTATTATTATTATTATTATTATTATTATTACTTATAGCCCTCAGCCCACTGATCTTCTCTCCAGGCACTGAGAGCATATCAGGCACTGCACCATATGCCTCCAGACCATGGGAAGGGAACCTGGACTCCAACTCCCATTAGCCCTAGCCAGCATGATCAATGGTGAGGGATTATGGGAGTGGCAGCCGCACAACATCAGGATGGCCACTGGTTTCACATCCTTGTTCCATGGGCCATTGTCTTCCTTGGGCAGACGCACTAACCCCACCCCACCCTGTCCCAATAACTATCTTTACCATCATCAAATGGTGAGGATCCAGAGAAAGTAGGTTGGCTGAAGAGGGCTTACATGTGAAGGACTCTGCTGCCCTGCAAGCAAGTTGAACCAAAATATGGCCTTTGGGTTCCATCCGGTGCACAGAGGGACAACTCCAGTTCCTCTTGACTCCTGCCACTTTGTGAACGCAAAAACAAATAAATATCACAGTTCGTTCTGAATAAAATGGCTGTCTGAATCTAGCCTACGGGAGTGACTCATTTGTTTTCCAGTATTCAGCAGCAGAAATGGCAGTAGCCGGCAATGTGGCTACCCCCAAATGGAACGAACATAGGGTGCTCTCCAATTAAATGTGTACTTCTTCAGAGCTGCCATTAAGATGACTTTTTTTTTGTTTCCAATTAATTAGATTTCAGCTTCTTCTTCTCTCCCTTTTTTTGGCATTACTTTTACCTCCTGTTCAGTCTATCTGGACAGTCTAGGCCTGTCTTGGCACAGATCAAGCTCTGCAAATTCTGGACCAGAAAACACTGCTAAGCCTGGGCTTCTGGTTCCTGTCAGTCTGGATCGCAAAGTATCATCATGCATTCACACGCTCTCCCATAAAAACAATAAATTCCATCAGGAGCAGCATTGTTGGAACCAGACCGAGGTCCCTAACCTTAGGGCCTCACAGCTTGCCTGCCAACGTTTTTGTTTAAAGATATATGGGTAGGCATTTGTTCATTTGGTGGTTTAATTGCAGATAATAATAATAATACTTGGTAACTGTCTAGGGGAAGGGGCCATAGCTCAATGGCAGAGCATCTGCTTTGCATGCAGAAGGTCCCGGGTTCGATCCCTGCAATCTCCACATACGGCTGGGAGAGACTCTTGTCTGACATTCTGGAGAGCTGCCGCCAGTTAGTGTAGACAGTACCAAGCAAGGTGAGCCAATGGTCTGACTCCGTATTAGTCAGCTTCCTGTGTTCCTATATCTTAAGTCTGCAAAGCAATTCCTAGGTACTAAGGCCAGTGTAGACAAGTCAATCATTTCACCTGGTAAAATAGCAGCCATACACCCCCTGCACTCCTAAAATTTGCATTCCCTTTGCATGGAATCATAGAACTGTAGAGTTGGAAGGGACCCCCAAAGGTCATGTAGTCCAACCCCGTGCAATGCAGGAATCTCAGCTAAAGCATCCATGACAAATGGCCATCCAACCTCTACTTAGAAACCTCCAGGAAAGGAGAGCCCACAACCTCCCAAACAGCTCTTACTGTCAGAAGGTTCCCCCCCCCCCATATGTTTAGTCAGGATCTCTTTTCTTGTAACCTGAAGCCATTGGTTCGAGTCCTACCCTCCAGAGCAGGAGAAAACAAGCTTGTTCCCTCTTCCATGTGACAGCCCTTGACATATTTGAATATGGCTATCGTATCTCCTCTCAGTCTCCTCTAAGCATACCCAGCTCCTTCAACCACTCCTCATAAGGCTTGGTTTCCAGGCACTTGATCATCTTGGTTGCCTTCCTCTGCACATTTTCCAGCTTGTCAACATCCTTCTTCAATTGTGGTGCCCAGAACTGGATACAGTATTGAAGTGCAGTATAAGAGTTTGGCCAACATGTCCCAGAATCCTCCGCAACAGACATGGGCTCTCTGGCAGATGAGCAGGTGTTTCTCAGTAGACTAATCAATGTGAAAAGACTTCATTGAAGGCAGAAAGTTAAGAAGCATTGAGCTAGATATATTCTTGTGCAAATTTTTATTACAGAGAGAACCTTCTCTCCCCCTCTCCCTTCCTCCCGAAGTTTAAGACCAGTGTGGTGTGTCTGGCAATTAAGCAGACAAAGTGATGTTACAGTATATTACAAATCTTAAGCAGTCATATCCAAGGTAATGGCTTTGCCCATAATGATTTGTCATGCAATTTTAGCTTCAAAGCTTGGCATTAATTACAAACAAGAAACAAATCACGCTGTTAAAACATACATTACAGACAAATTATGCTCTCAAAATAGGTAATTTACAGCTTGGGAACAGTAATGGATAAACCCTAAAGTGTTTCTAGACGTTATTTTTTAAAGGCAGAACTGAATCTCAGGATAACTTAAGGCCACTTTACACAATCACTCTGCCCATGGCTTGGTGGGGTGTATATTTCCCCCCATCCCCTACCATCTCAGCCCTTGTTGCTCCATCCATGTGGTGAGTGACTCACCTGAACTTTTTATCCCAACCACAGACCATCAATTTGTTCCTCAGCCTCCAATGGAAAGTTTGCAGGGATGTGTCCATCCACATAGGAAATACCTCTGAATTATGTCTTAGGGTACCAGTTGCTGGGAATCGCAGGTGGGCAGAGTGCTGTTGCACTCATGTCCAGCTTGCGGGCTTCCCACGGGGATCTGGTCAGCCACCTTGAGAATAGGACATTGGAATAGATGGGCCGTTGGCCAGTTCCATCAGCCTTGTCTTATGTCCTTATGTTCCATAATGTATGTCCCACATACCAGGGGCAGCATTAGTGTTGACCTTTCCATATAATCCTGCCCCTCTCACATGGTTTCTACATTCTTAGTTCCCCTTCGCACCCATATGGGGCCACTTGGGAGCTGTGCAGAGGTGTAGTGTCAAATTTTAAAGTGTGGGAGTGCTATCCCCCACAGCCACATGGCCAAGAAGTACCCATGGCCATGCCATCAAGCAGAGTCAAAAAATGCAAGCAGCATTAGGTAAAGGTAAAGGGACCCCTGACCATTTGGTCCAGTCGTGTCCGACTCTGGGGTTGCGGCGCTCATCTCGCTTTATTGGCTGAGAGCCGGCGTACAGCTTCCGGGTCATGTGGCCAGCATGACAAAGCTGCTTCTGGCGAACCAGAGCAGCACACGGAAACGCCGTTTACCTTCCCGCCAGAGCGGTTCCTATTTATCTACTTGCACTTTGACATGCTTTCGAACTGCTAGGTTGGCAGGAGCTGGGACCGAGCAACGGGAGCTCACCCTGTCGCAGGGATTCGAACTGCCGACCTTCTGATCAGCAAGCCCTAGGCTCTGTGGTTTAACCCACAGCGCCACCTGGGTCCCTTAAGCAGCAT
Organism: Darevskia mixta; assembly: GCA_034641385.1. Lineage (NCBI taxonomy): Eukaryota > Metazoa > Chordata > Lepidosauria > Squamata > Lacertidae > Darevskia > Darevskia mixta. Next base: position 283,978 of record JAWWNH010000060.1, read on the forward strand.
TAGTACATAGCATAATTCACAAGTTATTAGGATAGGTATTGCTGCATAGTTCCTGGGAGTAAGCTCCACTTAACTTAGAGGTGCTTCCTTCTGCCTGTGTTGGTTCAACTTGCACAGTACAATGAGCTTTAAGAAAATATCCTCAGCCTTCTGAAATGCAAGGGGACAGCCCAAGGCTGCTTCTTCTTACTAGATCCAACAAAGCTGGGTGTAAAAAAAGGGGGACAGAGGGAAGCCTTATACTGAGTTAGACCAATTATCCACCTAGCTTAGTATTGTCTACATTGCAAAAAAATCTCACCAGTTGTTTGGCTCTGTCTCTAATGTTCATTGGGGCAGGAGTCCCTTGGCAACACTCCCCTTATCAACGTCACAACTTGATTTGGGGCTATGTATGTAACGTGTGTAATATATACCATATGTGTGCATCATGCCTCCTCTATTATGCTATCTGGCCATTTCTTTGGTTTGGTGAAATATACTCCCAGGTCCCAGAGTGACCACTACTTGGACGATGAAGTGGCCTCTGAGATGACAGCTGCTGGTCTATCTTGATCTATATAAACCAGTTTGTGTTCTCGCTATCAGTGCTGAATGGGATGCAGGCAAGAAGCTGTGTGCATGCGATTTTGGTGGCAGAACAGAATCTCTCTCTCTCTCTCTCTCTCTCTCTCTCTCTGTGTGTGTGTGTGTGTGTGTGTGTGTGTGTGTGTGTGTGTGTGTGTGTTTAACCCACTTCTCAGCTGAAAAAGATGCAGTGGTACTTGGGGCTAAGAACTTAATTCATTCTGGAGGTCCGTTCTTAAGCTGAAAATGTTCTTAACCTGAGGTACCACTTTAGCTAATGGGGTCTCTCGCTGCCGCTGCACAATTTCTGTTCTCATCCTGAAGCAAAGTTCTTCACCTGAGGTACTATTTCTGGGTTAGCAGAGTCTGTAACCTGAAGTGTCTGTAACCCGAGGTACCACTGTACCCAGAGGAGCTAACACTTCATTTAAAACAAAAACCCTCAGGCTTACAATTTAAAAGGCATGACACAAAAGGAGAAGGTATTCGGAGGGAGGAAGAAAAAAGCAAACTCAACCACTAGTTTTTAGTTTTCTGGCTGATGGATGGAGTTGGGTGGGTCTCCCCCTTGTCTTTAGGCTCTTGCTGGGAGACTAGGCATGCGGTTTCCCAGTGGCCCTTCTCTACTGATGTATGTAGGTGCTTTTACCTTATGCTGGCTTATGGCCATAAAAAAAGATTCTTCTTCTTCAGTGGCCCTTGGTTTCCTGTTCCATAGCAGAGGCCAGAAAATGCTGCCATTCAGCTCTGCAGTTCCAGGGCAAGATCTATAATACAATGTAAAAGGGCTGGTGGTGGAGAGAATAATGAAATCCAGGCATAACAAAATCCTATCATTAATACAGTGCATTTTAATTACAGTGAGAGTCATAATTATATCTGTGTATAACCACGGAAAAGCTGAGAGGTCCGAACCGACAGGGGTAAAAACATCTGTTTGCTCTAAAAATCATTCAATTAGAGGTTTAGGAAAACATCAGCTCTATAAGCCTGCAACAGATTTAGTTCTTGTGTTGAGCTGGGAATTAGAGGTTAAAGCCAAACATATTCTACCCTGACACAAATACTTCATGAATAGAATATATTATTTTTTTTAAAAAAAACACGTAAAAGTGTTCCTTGCTGCCAGAATTATGTCTAATGAAATGTCTTTGTCTCCTAGAAAGACAAAGCATGGATATATATGTCTCTGAGATACTATAGTTCTGTGTTGGGAGCAGGGATGGGGAATTTGTGGGCTCCCAGGTGTTAACATAAGAATACCTTTGCTGAATCAGGCCCAAGGCCCATCTAGTCTAGCATCCTTTCCTGACAGTAGCCAATCAGATGCCTATGGGAACCCCCAAAGTAGGACCTGATTGCAACAGCATTCCCTCCATCTAGACTTCCCAATGATTGGTGAACCTCCAACATTGGAGGCAGCATAGCCATCGTGGACTCAAACCCCCGTCAGCCCCAGACAACATGGCCAGTAGTCAAGAGTGATGAGAGTTGTATTCTAAGAATATCTGGAGGGGCACAGCTTTCCCATCCTTGGTTTAGAGGTTTAGAAGACTCCCTGGAAAAGACCCTGATGTTGGGAAAGACGGAGGGCACAAGGACGTGGGGATTCAGGGCACAGTCCGACAATGGCTGCGCTCCTTTATCTCAGGTCGGGGACAGAGAGTGGCGCTAGGGAATGAGTTGTCTCCGCAGCACTCCTTGGTGTGTGGAGTCCCTCAAGGTGCAATCCTTTCCCCGATGCTTTTTAACATCTTTATGCGCCCTATCGCCCAGATTGTCCGGAGCTTTGGGCTGGGTTGTCATCAATATGCTGATGACACCCAGCTTTATCTGTTGATGGACGGCCGTCCCGACTTGGTCCCAGACACACTGACCAGGTGCCTGGAAGCTGTGGCCAGATGGATGCGTGGGAGCCGGCTAAAGTTAAATCCTTCGAAGACAGAGGTCCTCTGGCTGGGTCGGGACGACATGGGGTTGGGGGGCCAACTCCCATCTCTTGCGGGGGCCCAATTAGTGCCAGTGCCTGCTGTCAGGAGTTTGGGGGTAACCTTTGACACCTCCCTTTCCATGGAGGCGCAGGTTGCAGCCACAGCAAAGGTGGCATTTTTCCATCTCCGCCGTATTAGGCAGCTGGCCCCCTACCTCTCTCGCCCTGACCTGGCCACAGTGATCCATGCGACGGTCACCTCCAGACTAGATTATTGTAACTCGTTCTACGTGGGGCTGCCCTTGAGGCTGACCCAGAAACTCCAGCGAGTGCAGAATGCCGCGGCGAGGCTCCTTACGGGGGCTCTGCCGCGGGATCACATTCATCCAGTGCTCTACCAGCTGCACTGGCTCCCGGTGGAGTACAGGATCAGGTTTAAGGTGCTGGTTTTGACCTTTAAAGCCCTACGCGGCCTAGGAGCCTCGTACTTAAGGGACCGCCTCTCCTGGTATGCCCCGGGTAGGACCTTGAGGTCCTCAAATAATAATATCCTGGAGATCCCGGGCCATAAGGATATCAGGTTGACAACTACTAGGGCCAGGGCGTTTTCGGTCATGGCCCCAACATGGTGGAATAGTCTGCCACAGGAGACGAGGGCCTTGCAGGACCTGGTATCCTTTCGTAAGGCCTGCAAGACTGAACTGTTTTGCCAAGCTTTTGGGTTGGGTGGAGTTTAATTGCCTTGTTATGTTATTCTGTTGGCCTGTTGGTGGACTGCCTAATATGAGGTGACATTTTAAAATTGGAATTTTATATTGTATTTTAATTTCGGTGTTTTAATTGATTGTTTGTAGTTTGTTGAGGTTTTTATGATTGTTAGCCGCCCTGAGCCCGGTTTCTGACTGGGGAGGGCGGGGTATGAATAAAAGTTTATTATTATTATTATTATTATTATTATTATTATTATTATTATTATTATGGAGAAGGGGGCGACAGAGGACGAGATGGTTGGACAGTGTTCTCGAAGCTACCAACATGAGTCTGACCAAACTGCGGGAGGCAGTGGAAGACAGGAGTGCCTGGCATGCTCTGGTCCATGGGGTCACGAAGAGTCGGACACGACTAAACAACAACAAATTGCTGGCTGGGGGACCAGATCCTCATCTCCCTACCCACCGGAGAGCCAGATTTGAAGGTGGGCAGGGCAGCTCAGATATCAGTCATCATCATCACAGTGATGGCGGTTGACATGGCACTTTGAAGCCCTGGCTGTTGTAACTTGAAAGTGCAGCATGGGCTGTTTGCGAAAAGTCTTTCAAAGAGCTTTGTGCTTTGGTTGCCTGGACCTGCTCCCAGCAGCCAAACTGAGCAGGATAAAATCCTCCACTCATCAGCTGATGAGCAGGAGGCCAAGGTTTGATTACTGAACTCTCTACTCACCAGCTGATCTGAGGGTTCAGTGCAGCTAGCTGCAGGGGACTCCAGTTAGACAGATAGCTAGTCACCCAGTGATCATCACCCAGTTGATGGACAGGTGGCCATGGTTTGAGGGAAATAGCCTCACAGACCAAACTGGACTGCCTGGGGGCCAGGATTTCCTGGCGGGCTGGAGGTTCCCCACTCTTACTCTGTTTGAAGGGCTGTTTGACCCAAATTTCATTCAAAGATAGGAAGGAACAGCAAGGACCTTCTTGAACATATCTCCCCGTGGGAATCATACATACTATATACTATAGTATATGCACAGCACATGCCTTTATGCTGACCCAGAATGGGATTCACTGGTAGCTGTCAGCTTCCGCACAAGCATTGATCTTCTGGATTAGGCCAGGCATCTTAAAGAGCAATGAAATTACCTCTGTATATTTGTAACCATTTCCTCTGTTTCTTATGAGACACAAATGTGAATACTGGCACATACAGACTCAAGAAAACTTGAAATACAATACCCTCCCCAGAACATTTGCTCAGAACATGAAACCCAAATTTGAAATTCACACTTTGTGAGCTTGTGGGTATTTTTAGAACCAAATGCAAATTAGAAATTTGAGAAACAAAGTGAGAATCTTTCCCCATATTTGTTTCAACTGTAAAATTACAATCATGTGAATTGTCTCTTTTAAAAACCCTTCAAATTTAAAGCACTTTTCAAACCTTGTTTTGTGTGTGTGTGTGTGTGTGTGTGTGTGTGTGTTTAATGGAATTATGGATTCAATTTAGATCAGTTTCATAAGGCTTGCCCAGTTCCAGCTAGGTGATGGACCACACTTATGACACAAGTTCCAAAGAGGACAGGCTTTGAGGAATGGGATTAGTCTGCAATGGCTAGTAAGTTATTAGCAGTATTTGGCTTAGGTCATCTGGGTATATATCAGAGAGCCGATTCAAAAGTGGGATCTTCAGGACCAGGGATAGCTCTGTAGTGGCACAGATGTTGCTCCAAGTGAGAGTCATGGCCAACTGAGACCTCATATCCAGGAGCAACATTAAAGACTGCTCAAGTTCTATACCTCAACTAAGAACTGAAAAGTTACGCAAAGGGTAATTGCTGTTTGGAGCCTTGTACTGCAGTGATGTTCTCTGAACTTGTATATTCATCTACCATTATGATGGGGACTAGTGACTTTAAATATGCATCATTACAAAATCTGTTTTTAGGACATAGGAACATATGCCATTTTTAGTGAGTTCTTATCACATGAGTAGATATCAACTGTTTTTGACGTTTCATGTTGTTTCGACCATATTGACAAGTGTAAAAAAAATATGCAGAGGCCATTCTTCATGTGACTTGTGAAGGCCCCCATCCATGTTATTGGTTCCCACTCCTTAGTCCTTTCCCACCTTGTTCACCCGGCAGCTTCCTCCACAACAGACATCTTATCAAACGTGACTGATTGCTGTAATCTGCACTCTGGGCAGCCATTAAGCAAATTACCTGAATCATTGCAAGGATTAGTCTCATTAACACATGATTAGCATCAAATTAAAATAATGAGTGTTTAACTTCTGATGTCTTCCAGTTGTTTGAACAGCTTGATCAGCCACACCAGGCTGGCAGGGAGGTGGTGGGTGTCAAAGAGTCATCAGACAAAGGAGGGGAAGCCAAGGGAGGTTGCACTGTACAAGAGAACCGGGGAGGGGGCGCCTCTGAAATACATGGAAGAAGTCAAAGAACACCAGTGAAAAGTCTGCTCTGGTGACCTCCAAAGTCTATGGATCTCTGGGTAAAAATAAAAAAATTAACTGAGTTTATTATTTGCTGAGTGGTTTGTTCCCATTGTTCATTATCATAGGAACACTGGAAGCCATTGGTTCATCCAGCTCAGTATTGTCAACACTGATTGGTAGAGGTTCTCCAGGGTTTCAAGCAAGTGTCTCTCCCAGTTCTACATGGGGTTATTGGTCCTAAGACCTTCTGCATGAAACACAGGAGCTTTGAGAGCCAGTGTGGTGTAGTGGTTAAGAGTGGTAGACTAGTAATCTGGGTAACTGGGTTTGCGTCTCCGCTCCTCCACATGCAGCTGCTGGGTGACCTTGGGCTAGTCACAATTCTCTGAAGTCTCTCAGCCCCTCACCTCACAGAGTGTTTGTTGTGGGGGAGGAAGGGAAAGCAGAATGTTAGCCGCTTTGAGACTCCTTCGGGTAGTGATAAAGCTGGATATCAAATCCAAACTCTTCTTCTCTTCCTCTTCTTCTTCAGTCCTTCTCTAAGCATGTATTTGCTACTGAGCCATGTATTCTCTTCCTCCAGGACTTGGACCCTTCCACCCCTTAGCTTCCACTAATTATCCCCATGACTTATTCCCATGATGTATGCACTACCCCATTGAGGTTTGGCACTTCCTACAACTATATGAACTAAGTCAGCCTTCCCTAACATGGATGCCAACAGGACTGGCTGGGTCTGGTATGTTGAATGTGGATTGGGGCCCCTGCATCCCTCCCCTTTTCTCTGTCCTCCCTCGCCACAATCTGTTGGGAAGAACTGCTGCTTATCTGCATATCTTAATTTAGCTTAGCCTACCTCACAGGGCAGTTGCAAATATAAAACAGGGGGAAAGCAGACAAAGTTAATGTACACAACCTTGAGCTCCCAGGAGGGACAACAAGGTGCACACATTTAATGTCATTCACAGGACATGCCAAGAAAAATAAAGATGCACAAAGCCAGAATGGCAGAAGTCATGATATTTTTAGCAAACCACCAAAACAAAGAGTTTGCTAACTCTGATAGATAAGAAGCAAACCAAGAGAGAAACCTCTAGGTACATGCATGTTCACAACTTGGATGTCAGAACTACTAATTCTGAGTCTGGCCTACCTCACGAGCTGTTGTGAAGATAAAAAGGGGGAAGGGGAATGTATATGACTCAGGTGGCTCAATTGAACATGAGACTCTTAGGATCGTGAGTTTGAGTCCCACATTGGGCAAAAGATCCTTGCATTGCAGGCAGGTGGATTGATGACCTTCATGGTCCCAACTCTATGATTCTATGATCTCCTGGGAGGAAAAGCAAGATATGATGGGAGGACCCCTCCTATGTTTCAGGTGGGAGGGATGAGCACTCCTTCCTCTGATTGCTTAGCAACATGGTTAAGCGATTATGTGTCCTTAGCAATAGGAGTTTCTCTGTACTAGAACATTGCCTCAATCTTTTGCTTTCTAACTTTACAGATGTCCAATGACTTGCCTTTTAACAAATGAAAGTTAAGAATCTGTGCCCTGTGCTAAAAGAAAACAGTTGTCTAACCCACTCCTAAGGACACCATGTGGATTTATTCATTCATTTTATGTGTGTGCCATTTTTACACAAAAGAAATCATCCTGAAAGCAGTTTGCAACAAGCAAACTGTGATGCATTTCAAACAAACACTACAAAAACAATTTCCTAATGACACAACCGAACAATAGCATAATAACAACTTCATAATAACATAGCAAAGCGCATACAACGAAATCATATTTCCATACTATTTAAGAAGGTTACTTAGATTTCATGCAGCACCCAATAGCAAAAATAACAAGGAAGCTTCACAGTTTCAACTTAGTCCCAGAAACCCTCCTTCCACGATGTTGCTCACAGTCCCTCTCTTGCAGCAACTTCTTATAAGGCTTCCAAGGGCAAAAGTTGGCACAGCTGGAAACAACCTTTCCATGATGTTGGGGATAGCATGTGAAGGCAGCGGGTATGCCTGCAGAAATCAGAACTTCCACCAATTAGATTCCACTAATTACCTCCATGCCTTATGTACAAGCTGATACTAACTTGTGCCTGACCTTCCTGGGTATTGATTCACGCAAGTAACCCAGTGGAAATTATTAGCAATAGAGTTTGCGTCTCATTGAACAGCAAACTCTCTGGTACCTTGGGGAGATAAAAACAAGACCCACCTTGGTCAATATTCATTTTTGGGAGAGGTCACTGAATACCAGTGCCAACCTCAGCCACAAAAGGTTCAATATGATCATGTCACTTACATCTGTCAAGCCCACTGTTAGAAATATATGTATTAGATATATAGGACATATATAATGATATGGATATTACAGAAGTATTTAAAATCAAAACTGCTGTCCATGCTTAAGAGTCAGAAATGCTTGCCCAAAGCAGTGTAGGTGAGCAGAAAGGAACTTGACCTCAGCAACTATGTTCTTTGACAGGAGATTAATAGCTGACCAGATAAGAGGAAAACATATTGGAATGTAATGATAGGGGTTAGCACCAACAAGGAGAATTGCCAAGGACAAGTCTCGGAGGTAAGGGTAACAGAATGTGTAAGCCAAAAACCTGCTGGAATGGAAGGATTGAGGATGGCACCTTGATAAGATAACTGGAGTTTCTAAGTGGAAAACAACCCCAAATGTGGGGTGTCCAATTGGAAAGATAGGTAGAGTGTCCATGAGCTGTTCACGCATTGTTGTAGCCAATAATGTTTTTCAACATCAATTTGTTGGACTGGTCATGTTGTGTGGATGCCTGATTATTGTATTCCAAAGCAACTACTCAATTCCCAACTGAAAATGGAAAGCGTAATGCTGGTGGTCAACAAAAGAGGTTTAAAGACTATCTCAAGGAAAATCTTTAAAAATGTAGCATAAACACCGACAACTGGGATACACTGGCCTGCGAGCGCTCCAATTGGAGAACAGCCTTTACCAAAGGTGTCATGGACTTTGAAGACGCTCGAACTCCGGACGAAAGGGAGAAGCGTGCTAAGAGGAAGGCACACTTGGTAAACCCTCACCGTGATCAACTCCTGCCCAGAAACCTATGTCCCCACTGTAGAAGGACGTGTGGATCCAGAATTGGCCTCCACAGTCACTTACGGACTCAATGTTAAAACCGTGTTACTCGGCTACAAGTGATCGCCAAAGAAGAATGTTGCATAAATGATACAGGCATGAGGATTTCATGTATTTATCTGATAGAAGAAGAGTTTATAAGAATAGCCTGAGGGCATGTATCATGGTCAGACTATGCTTGTGGCAGTAGCCTTGTGGCTGACCATTCATCGATGTCTTAATGGTTAATAAATCTCTGTTGAGCCTACCTTGTGTATACCTGTCTCCTCTTTCCTTTGAGGCTTTTGGCAGTCTACTTCAAGGAAGGAACCCTGGGAATTTTCCTAACACCACTGACAAGAAGGTGCTCTTCGGCATGACCTGAAGAGACTGCATATGATTGTACCGCAAGATGAAGTGATGGCCACAAACTTGGATGTCTTCAAAGGGGGGATTGAACATGGCGGATATTGCTATTCAAGGATACAAATCCAGCTGCATCCCAACCAAAATGAAGGCAGGGGGAAAGGAGCATTTTGACATTGGTTGCTTGTTTGGCAGAGAAATAGATTACTCCTTCCCAAAACAACCCAAAAGCACCAGTGATTCCAGGTACTAGTCAGGATGGCTTTATTGCCTCCAATACCAGTATCGAAGGCTTTATTGCCTCCAATACCAGTAGGCCACCTCATGAGAAGAGAAGACTCCCTAGAAAAGACCCTGATGTTGGGAAAGGTTGAGGGCACAAGGAGAAGGGGACGACAGAGGATGAGATGGTTGGACAGTGTTCTCGAAGCTACTAACATGAGTTTGGCCAAACTGCGAGAGGCAGTGAAGGATAGGCGAGCCTGGCGTGCTCTGGTCCATGGGGTCACGAAGAGTCGGACACGACAGAACGACTGAACAACAACAACAACAACAACAACAACCAGTATCGAAAAGTTTTTGGTTTTTGATTTTGTTTTTATGTGTTGGAAGCCATCCGGAGTGGCTGGAGTAACCCAGCCAGATGGGTGAGGTGTAAATAGTGTTGTTGTTGTTGTTGTTGTTGTTGTTGTTGTTGTTGTTGTTGTTGTTGTCAGAGGCTGCCTGCCTCTGAACACCAGTAGCTGGGGAATCACAAGTAGGAGAAGGCTTATGTGGTGCTTATGTCCCAAGAACAGAATGATTGACAAGATGGGCTTTTTGACTGAACCTGCAGGGCTCTTCTTTATGTTATTTTCTTTTCTGACTGACGGTCGAATAAAGGATGATGATGATGATGATGTTATTTTCTGATGGTTTCACAAGCCTTGTTTAGATGTTCTGCTTGCATGAAAAAGCAACATGCAAGTGGGAAATGGGGCTGGGGGGAGATTCAGTTTGCTTCATATTTTAATGCAGATCAACCCAATTTGGGCTTTCTGAAACAACACACAAAGCGAAACACAGCTATGCTTAAAATTGCTCTTCAAAACTGAATGGCACTAGGAACGGGAGAATCTGTTGGTTTTTGTTCTCTCGGTTTCTCATTTTTCTAATCTAGAATTCAGTTCTGAACATTTTGCAGCAAACTGTGGTTTTTTAAAAAACCCTCATGAAAATTTTAGTGTGAATTTCTCCTAATAAACACGTTTTTTATTTGCAGTTTTGCGTAAGGTACACATTTTAAGAAGCAATTTTTCCTAATATACATTTTTGTATGGTATTTTCATTAACATCTTCATTTTTATATACACTTTCCCATAATATATGCACTTAAAAAAACTGTTTTAACCTGGTGCGCCATATTGATGCTTTATCTTGCAGCAGTATATACTTTTATAAATAAAATAAAATAGCCTTTGGCACAGCCTTCTAATCCCCTAAGTATGGAAGATAAAATTCATTCTGTTCACATTTTAATTTGTACTTCTAGAAACAATACACAAACTGAAACAATTTATTTTAAATTCATAACTTTAATTTTACAGTGCAGCTCTCCAACTGAAAAATGTCTATATTAGGTGAAAGTGTGCACATAAATATCTTGTTGTTGTTGTTAAAGGTAGATAGCCGTGTTGGTCTGTCATAGTCAAAACAAAATAAAATAAAAAAATTCCTTCCAGTAGCACCTTAGAGACCAACTAAGTTTGTTCTTGGTATGAGCTTTCGTGTGCATGCACACTTCTTCAGATACACACTGAAGAAGTTGTTGTTGTTTAGTCATTTAGTCGTGACCGACTCTTCGTGACCCCACGGACCAGAGCATGCCAGGCACTCCTGTCTTCCACTGCCTCCCGCAGTTTGGTCAAACTCATGTTGGTAGCTTCGAGAACATTCGAAGGATTAAGTTTAAGTATCTGTCCTTCCAGTGAGCACTCAGGGCTGATTTCCTTCAGAATGGATAGGTTTGATCTTCTTGCAGTCCATGGGACTCTCAAGAGTCTCCTCCAGCACCATAATTCATCGCCATCACCTTGCCCCTCCCAATAAGCAGCCATGACTCCATTGCTGGGAGGCTATTGTTCTTAAACTGAGGCGCGCTTTCCCTAATGAGGCCTCCTGCCGCCGGTGCCCTTCCACCTTTTGGATTCCGTTCTTAGACCGAAGTAAAGTTCACAAACCGGGACATTGCTTCCAGTTTCTTAAACTGAATAGTTTGTAAACAGGGCTGTTCTTAAACCGAGGTACCACTGCACTTTTCACAAATATAAGCATTTTGGAGGGAACTCATTTATTTATTCGAGAATTGCACCACAAATTTCATTGGGTAGGTCTCAAGACATACATAGCTCAGTTGGTAGAACATAAGACTCTTAATCTTAGGGTCATGGGTTCAAGCGCCATGTTGCGCAAAAGATTCCTGAATTTCAGAGGGTTGGACTAGATGACCCCCATGGTCCCTTCCAACCCTATGATTCTAATCTTTTTGTGGGGTTTTCCTGCCTGATTCCTGCCTTTCCTTCCTGTGTGATGCCCTGCCCCCTAACAGCCACAGATCACTAGTTCATCCAACCTATTTGATCCAATCTGTGGCTGTCTCAAACTGATTTGGATGGTGCCCAAATTCCTCTGAACAGACCCAATTTTGGATTCGGGTCCTGGCAAAATCCACCACACTGCCTATAAATGTAATGAATAAATAAATAACATGAATCAATTGTGGTAAATTAATCCACTGAGAAAAAGTTTGTTTTTCTCTGTCCCTTGAAAGTTTCCAGGGTTTTGTTGTACGATGCACAGCTGTCTAGTTCCCCCACCATCTAATGTTCACCAATACTTTCCACTAGGAATCTGTGTATCTATATATGATAATATCCACATCTCAACTGTCACCAGAAGTTGGCAAGCTGAGATATCTTTGCTTGGGAATTGTTTCAGTTGTTCAGTAAATCCTTTGCCAAATTTGAGGGCTTGGCTATTTTCATTTGATGCGAGTGTGAAAATAATGTTATCTGTTTAAGTTGCTTCTTTGCACTTTCAAGGAAGACTAATAAATAAAAAATGGGGCAAAATAGTAGAGTTTTGACAAGTGGTTTGTCTATAACATTCACTTATGGTTCGCGGCATTTGAAAACGAATAAATATCCAAGATGTTGGGGTTTAAACATTGGCTGCGGCACATAGATAAGCTGTCAATTGCCTCATCAAATCACAGAAGCATTTTCAGCCTTGCAATTCTCTGGGTTTTGTTTTTGTTTTGCTTTTGTTGCTAGAATTTGGCATTCTCCATCTACCTCTTGATTGGAACAGGGCTTTGGAGCAAGAACACAGTGATTAAATGGCAAGGCTGGCCCATCTCATTTTGCCACCTGAGGCGGACGTGAAGGTGCCGCCCTCTGTATATGCTGTGTCCCCTCACTGCCTCTGCCAAAGCCTCGCTGACTGGGGTCACACAGCTGCGGGTTTCAGTGAGGAGGAGGAGAAGAGTTTGGATTTGATATCCTGCTTTTTCACTACCCGAAGGAGTCTCAAAGCAGCTAACATTCTCCTTTCCCTTCCTCCCCCACAACAAACACTCTGTGAGGTGAGTGGGGCTGAGAGACTTCCAAGAAGTGTGACTAGCCCAAGGTCACCCAGCAGCTGCATGTGGAGGAGCGGGGACGCAAACCTGGTTCACCAGATTACGAGTCCACTGCTCTTAACCACTACACCACACTGGCTCTCACAAGAGCCCCAGAGGTCTCTATGTAATCTCACAGGGCTTTTGCACAATCTTGCGGGAACCTGGAAGCTGCAGCCGCCGCATCTCTTTGCTTCTCTGGAGGTGCCTCTTGGATTCTGCCACCTGAGGCAGCTGGCTCATTCTGCCTCATGGACGGGCCCGGCCCTCTCTGTCACAGAGACATAGTGGAACCATGGAATTTATTTATTTATTTATTTATTTATTTATTTATTTATTTATTTTGGCAACCCATCTGGCTGAGTTGTCCCAGCCACTCTGGGCAGCTTCCAGCAAAATATTAAAACACAAAAAAACCCCTCAAACATTTAAAAAAACTTCCCTGTCTTCTAAAAGCAAAATATTTGTTTATTTCCTTGCCATCTGATGGGAGGGCGTTCCACAGGGCGGGTGCCACTACCAAAAAGGGCCCTCTGCCTGGTTCCCTGTAACCTCACTTCTCGCGGTGAGGGAACTGCCAGAAAGCCCTCAGAGCTGAACCTCATTGTCTGGGCTGAATGATGGGGGTGGAGATGCTCCTTCAGCCTTCCTCAACTTGGTGTCCTCCAGGTGTTCTAAGCTGAAATGCCCACCAGCTCCAGCCATCTTGGGCACTGGATTAGGAAAGCTTCAGGTGAAAAAACAAAACAAAAAAGAAGTATTGGAAAGATTAAAAGGCACTTGAGACCTTATCTTCCAATGGCAGGATTGATACCTGAAGAGTTACATGAGAGGAACCACACAGAAGACCTCTTCAGGAGCCTCTGAAGGGGGGAGTCTCTTGTTCTTGTAAAAAAAGGACAACTCCCCATATGGTTTAGAACCCCAAGTACATTAGTTTCTCTTTTCTCCCACCCTCAGGTTCTGCTCCCATTTCTGAATAATTTCTGAAAATTATTATTTTCGTAAAGTCCTCATCAAAATCCATCACAACTTCAGAAAGCTTCCTTCCCCCACAAATATATACATTTTTCTATACAATTTCGGCTAGCGTGCACATTTTTGCAAACAAATCTCCCTAACATAAATATGTATTTTGTATATCATTTAAGATATGCATCTTAAAAAGCAGAGACATCACCTTGCCGACAAAGGTCCGTATAGTTAAAGCTATGGTTTTCCCAGTAGTGATGTATAGAAGTGAGAGCTGGACCATAAAGAAGGCTGATTGCCGAAGAATTGATGCTTTTGAATTATGGTGCTGGAGGAGACTCTTGAGAGTCCCATGGACTGCAAGAAGATCAAACCTCTCCATTCTGAAGGAAATCAGCCCTGAGTGCTCACTGGAAGGACAGATCCTGAAGCTGAGGCTCCAATACTTTGGCCACCTCATGAGAAGAGAAGACTCCCTGGAAAAGACCCTGATGCTGGGAAAGATTGAGGGCACAAGGAGAAGGTGACGACAGAGGACGAGATGGCTGGACAGTGTTCTCGAAGCTACCAACATGAGTCTGACCAAACTGTGGGAGGCAGTGGAAGACAGGAGTGACTGGCGTGCTCTGGCCCATGGGGTCACGAAGAGTCGGACACAACTAAATGATTAAACAACAAAACAAGGTGATGGCAAGGTTGGGATTGCACAGATGTACTGGCAAAGACTGTCCAGCACTCCTGCCAGTGTCTCTGCCACTTTATCCACACATCACTGGCCTCACCACCACCTCTGCCCTCACCCTCCCACTAAGTGATTCCACTTCTGGGAGGCTATTGCTGCAGCCCCAGCCCACTGAGCAAGCTCTGCCATGAGCCCTCTTCTATCCAAAACCCAGTGACAAACCAGCACCATACTAATGAATCAGAACTGAAATTCTAAACCCATCACTCGGAAGAAAGCCCCATGGCTTTTAATGGAATTCGCTAGTCACTTGGATTTGTGTGTTGGGAGTCCTCAATTTTCTTCCAGTGCTACCCAAACTGCTCCCTCCAAAACAGACTCCAGAAGTTTCTCTAGTGTGGCTTTGAAGGGGATGGAGAGGAGGGTACAGAGAAGTGAGCTCATCATGGCTAAGAAGTGCCTTCCATTCATGCAACAGGACCTCTGGATTCAAAGGTTTCCAACAGAGATTTCAAACAGATTTCAAGAGTTTGCTTTGTAAGTCTACCACACCGTGATCCCCTTATTTCACTCCCTTTTCAACTCTTTCCCCAGCTGCTCCCCGCCCCTGCTTTTCCTTCTGAATTTCCTTTTCTTCCCAAGGTCACTTTATTTTCGGTTGTTTATTCCCTGCTCCGCCGTGTTTGTGATGTGTCTTTCTCTTAATCTCAGGGTTGCTTTCTTCAACTTGAAATGAGTTTTCCAGCAAAGAAATGCTTGTACCTCTCCGGGGAGGGGAAAAGAGGCATTGTTTTTAATACACTTGTATCAAATGCTGCCGGTCCTTGGGGAGGTTCAAAGGACCTCAAAGGCACTAGTCCTCTGCCCGGGAGCAAAGAAGCCATTACAGCTTGTACTCGAAGATTTAATAGGTGTCATAATTTATCATGTAAACCGAAAAGTGTTTCTTAATTAAGTGCGTACGTTAATGAATTTTTTAATTTGATCCCTGTAAGTACCTTGCTATACTAATTGCAATATTCTACACATTAGTCATCCACTGTTGCCCTTGGCTATTTTCTACTCTGAGAGGGAGAGGCAGAGCTTTTCAGTTAAAGTTCATTTAACTCTTTCCACCCAACAAATTAGGTCCTCCTTTGACTTGTGCCAGAGAGTGACAGCCATATTTCACTCCCACCGCATATGAAAAATGTTTTCTGTGTACACGGGCTGGAGTGGCTAGAGTCTACCATCGAACAGAGACCAAAAGAATAAGAAGGAAACATGCCCATCCTTCAGATCCTCATCACATCTGGAGTATCATGTCCAGTTCTGCTCACCACATTTTAAGGAAGATATTGACAAACTAGAGCATGGCCAGAGGAAAGTCTTCAGGATGGTGAGGGGGTCTCTGTCAACCAAGTCCTATGACAGGGATGTTAACCTTCCCCACATTGCTGGACTCCCATCAGCCACAGCCAGTGTGGTCAATGGTCAGGGGTGATGGGAGATGGAGTCTGAAAACATCTGGAAGGCCACAGGTTACCTATCCCCATCCTTCTGAGGAATGGATATGTTTCACCTGGAGACTTAAGTTTAAGGCCTGGCAGATGTATTCAAATAATCTATAACATAATAACAAATAATATTAACATAGGTGGGGGAGACACCGTGCTCCTTCTGGGGTAATTTGTCCATCTTTGGTCTCCACCCTGCACTCAGCTCTCACCCATGGCTCCTAGAAGCTGTCAGCATGTGATAGCTGCCATACCACAGGAATGGCTTCAGCTGGCCATCTAAACCAGGTGAGAGGAGCTGATGAGTCTCAAACCCTTGGTAAGTTAGGGACTTACCTGCATGGGAAGACAGGCTCTGGCGGACTGAGCGAGACAAGACCAATAGTTGGTTCCACAGTCATGAGGGAGGTTTATGCATGTGCTGTATAGGGAAGTGAGGGGCAGATGGGGCTCGTCCACCTGGGAAGGGAGCCATCTAGGAGAACGAAAACTCTGACCCCACACCTCTTCTGCCCTGTGGGACATATTCAGGAGAAGAAAAGGCTAAGGAGTAAACCGTACATAAATCCAGAGTGGAGTCCCTAAGACAGTCGCATGGTGCCTTGTAATCATCCATTTGTCAACTTCTGCAGCCAAGCTGGTACTGAATACATTATTCCTCTTATTCTTTGGACCGCATTAACAAGGTCAAGAGGGGGGTCATGTTGTCTGGGCAGCCCAAGACCTCCATGCACACTGCCCAGGCTTGCACCCAGGGAGGTTACTTGGGTGGATCAGAGTCCTTCTCAGTGGTTGCTCCTAGACATTGGAACGCTCTCTCACTGGATAAGCTAGACTGGCTCCCTCTTTGCTGTCCTTGTATCATCAGGTGAATACTTTCTTGGTCTAACAGGCTGACTGCTTTTAATGTGCATGGTTTTAATAGATCATATAGTGTGTGTGTGTGTGTGTGTGTGTGTGTGTGTGTGTGTGAATGTGAATTTACAGCTTTAATTCTATCAATTTTTAATTGATTTTTAGTGATAGGGTCTTTTGTTTTTAGCACTTTTTATTTTTAATCTGTAATCCACCTTGAGTATAGAGGCAGGGTATAAATAAATGTATTATTATTATTATTATTATTATTATTATTATTATTATTTACAAATCTTTATTGATTAGTTTTATTCTATTTATGCTGAAAGACACTTTGATACATGTTGTGAAAGTGTGGATCATAAATATTCAATCAATCAATCAATCAATCAATCAAATAAATAATAAATCAGAAGGCAGATCATGGACACATACAGTTAGAAAATGACCAAATGAACGGAGAGACAACTGACACCTGCGTTTTTGAGGCCATCAGTCTTTCCAGGCATGTTCCAACCCAGGGTATTGGAACTACCTGGTCATTAAGTTACAGGTTGAGGTGGGAAGGAACTCAGGGTGGTGTGCCACAGGCCCTATACAGCTTAGGTCCAGGCTATCTGAAGAACTGCATTCAAACCTGCCCAGGTTCTGAGATCTTTAAGCGAGGCCCTTCTCTCAGTCCAACCACCCTCACAGCCACACTTGGTAGGGATGCAGGAGAGGGCCTTCTCCCATCACCCTCGCAAGCTGGCCCCTCTGGGTCCTAACTATTTCCCCATGAAATTTTTTACCACACACCAGTGAGGTTGTGTATCCCCAGTAGTGACCAGAGGAAGAATGACCGCTAGGAGGAGCACAGAGAGAAGAAATGCCATGGTGCATTTGCAGCAGCACAACCAGACACCTTCATCTGCCCCAGCTGCAATAAAACATGTCTCTACAGCCACAGCAGGCGCTGTAACTTTCCAACTTTTTGACTTTACACTTTTCCATTCTTTCCCAAGACACTTCACCCCATCCTGTCTCTCCCCTCTCTGTTTTTCATAAATGCACACATACACCAGAATATCTGGTAAACCTGACTGAGGAATTACTAGAGCAAAGCACATTTTAAAACAGTAATTTTTCATCCGCTTGTGAAATATTCAATGTCTTCCTTTTGTATCTCTCCCTAAGTTTAAATGACGTTAATGTGAGCAAGTCAGCTGTTCAAGTATATTACATCACGGAAGAGAACCGGGCTTAATTGCTTTGCTGCTACTAGCACATATAGCTTAAAACAAACCGTTTTCTATATTGCAAATTAGGAAATATGTATGGTCATTTGCTTGGAGCTCCTGTTGGGGAGTAGAGGGCTTAACCTCAGGCAAACCCAGACTTGAGGAGACTGCAGGTTTTGCAACGCAATGCTACAAGTGTCAACTTAGAATTAACTAATACTTGTCTGCAATTCTGTACACACTTAACAGGGAGTAAGCCTCACTGAACTCAACAGGCCTTAATTTTGTGTAGACGTAGTATAGGATTGCAGCCTTGATTGCTTTAACTAGTTGGCTTATTATTGGCCGGATGATTATCTACTTGGGGTAACACAGAGGCAGATTCTAACTCAATGCTACTGTCTGCTTCCTCTTCATTGCCTTCTGCACCACACCACAGTTTATGCTACCTTGAGCTCCTTTGAAAGGAATGGTGGGATATAAATTGATTGAATGAATGAATGAATAAGGTTCTTTTCACCTGTTCTTTTCTATTTCTTTGAATCACTTTGAAAATGTATGGGATTAAACTTTTTTTTTCCAGTGATGTTGCTGCTGCTGTTCCATTTAGCAAACTCTATCAGGGTTTTCAGGAGGAAAAGCAATTGTGATGTCACAAGGGCCAAATAATCAATACAATCATCCAAATAATCATTCAATTTCGTTGTACTACGTACAATGACAATAAAGTATCTATCTACAATACAATGGAAACTATTTTAACTGGTGTATCCTGATCTTATTCCTTAAGAGAAGGCTGCGTACAACCAAAATAGGATGTGTGCAGTGGTATGGCAGCCCAGTATACCTGAAGGAGCGTCTCCACCCCCATCGTTCAGCTCGGACACTGAGGTCCAGCGCCAAAGGCCTTCTGGTGGTTCCCTCCCTGTGAGAAGTGAGGATACAGGGAACCAGGCAGAGGGCCTTCTCGGTAGTGGCACCTTCCCTGTGGAACGCCCTCTCATCAGATGTCGGGGAAATAAACAACTATCTGACTTTTAGAAAACATCTGAAGGCAGCCCTGTTTAGGGAAGTTTTTAATGTTTAATGTTTTATTATATTTTTAACATTTTGTTGGAAGCCGCCCAGAGTGGCTGAGGAAATAATAAATTATTATTATTATTATTATTATTATTATTATTATTATTATTATTGCTTTTTAATCTCACCTTTCTATATTACTAAACACAAGGCAGTTTACAAGCTGAAGAAACAACAAAATAGACAGCAAAGATCACACACCTAATAACAATCTGATCCAATACAAAGAAGTCATAATAAAAACATAACTTTAAAATAAACAACTTATATCAAATAAAGCAATATTCAATAGTCCATTAGAGGGCAACAGCAAACAGTAAAATTAAATATCAGCAAATAATAATTAAGCAGTTTACAATTAATTACAAGAAAGAATTACTAAACTAGAATCAATTTAAAAAACGGCAAATTACAATGCATAAAATACCACAACTCATACAAACCATGTAAAAGGATCAGATTGAGAAACAAAGACACAAAACGTATAACATTATTTTAAAAAATATATACACGAACTCCTCAATGGAGTATGCACCCCACTGAATAGGGGGTCCCACTGGAATCTTCAGCATCTGCTACGGAAATTGCATGATAAGTTACTCACAGTTGGTCCTACTACCTTTTGCATCCATGACAGAACACTTGCAAGTTCAACACTGCCTACGGTATCATCAGCAACTGTGAGACTGAGACTCCCAAGAGCAGGCGCTCAAGTTATTGACCGCATCATCAAACCTGAATGTCTAATTCACCTCTGAACTCAAAAAGGCTGAGGACTACATTACTCAAGAGTTATTTCTTTTAAAACAACCCCTTTCCGCCACTTTTGCGAATGCTGTATGGATTTGCTTCAGCTGCAAGCTCTTCTGACAAGCTTACACATACAATTAACTGAATTATAGGGAAGATGTTTAAATAGCCTAAGAACTTCTGAAGCCAAAAAGGCTTCTGCGGAGTAAGTCCTCCGAAATCATTCACTCAGGAAGCCAGCTAGCCACCCACTCACATGTGGGGCTTGTGAAATTAATGGAGTCAGTGCAACCGATCACGCTTCTTCGGAGTGAGACTTCCTGATTTGGGTGGCTGTCACCTGCTTCTCAACGAATTTCAAACGGTTTTGCCTACAGCAGCCTGTTGTATTAGATCAAATGAGTCTTGACACCTTTCGTACTCTATTATGCCTGGCTGCTAAAATCTTGAGATGCAAACCTACTAAGAGATTCCTCCCTATTTTAAATGGGGGGGGGAAAATAAATGCTGTCCAGTAAATTGCCAAGGGCTAGTTGTGCTGAGCTTTGAGGTTAGCAAGAAGGCTTTGCATGTGTGAAATTCCATCACACACATGGACCTTGGGGATTTTGTGTGTGTGCGCACTGATATGCACATCCAAACTGCATAGGCCGAAGTAAGACAACCACTATCATTGTCCATAGGAAACTGAAATTTTGTAACCATGTCGTCACTCTACATATGGAACTGACTGAGGAGTTACATTTTGTAGCCGGATCAATGTTGGGCAAAGTAAAGAATTTGCAGAAACAAAAAATAAGCCTAGTGAGTCCCAAATTTCTGTTTTTATGATACTTTTATGTTGTATTTCTATATACTGTTTAGAGATTTTAACATGTTAAGCAACTTAGAAATGCTTTCAAATAAATAAAATTAATATAGGTTGAGCATGATCCAGCTCTGTGTGCTCAGAGGGACTTTTAGCTCATCTAAAATAAATCAGGTCATCCATGCAGAGTAAGAATAGGGAACCTATAGCCCTCCAGGTGTTTTTGGACTCCCATCAGCCCAGCCAGCATAGCCAATGACAGCCATCTTCAAAGATCTAAAAGGGCTGTCCCATGGAAGATGCAGCCAGCTTGTTTTCTCCTGATCCAGGGGGTAGGATTCCAACCAATGGTTTCAAGTTACAAGAATGGAAATTCCGACTAAACACCAGGAAGAATTTTTTTTCTTTTTTCTTTTCTTTTTTTATTGATTACATGTTCATTCATTATTACATATACATTTCATTCTTCTTTTATATACACTGTATGCTCATCTTTTATATCGCAAAGCTGTATAATGATTATTGTTAACCACATACATTCTGTAACTCTTGTACATTATTCCTCTTCTCGTATCTAACCACTTGCGAATAAATCTAAATGAAAATAGTGCAAAATATAAAAATAAAGATGAAAAGAAAAATTAAATTGCAAGCTGAATAAAAATAAGTTTTACCGTCCTGTGTCTGTTTCCATTTGTCCTTTCCTCCTATCAGTTTTCCTTCATTACTTACTTTACATACAAGCAGAATTTTTCATTGTCTATACAAAACCAACAGATACAGGAAATAATAGTAGTTATATATATAAAAAAGAAAACAATTTTTGCATTAATATTAAGTAGGTACATTCACTAAGTTCCCCCCCTCTCCTTCCCCCTCCCTTCCCACCCGACTTCCCATCGTTCCCCAATGCATACTTCGATCTTACCTATGAGCATTGGTCAACTCAGTTACACTGCTTTCTTTCCATTTTTAACACACTACTATATCTGATGACATCCCTTTTTATCCCAAATTTTTAACTTCTTTCCCTTCCGGAATTATTTAAAAGCTGGCAATCCAATCTGACCCTTACTATATTTATGAACTGCCACTCTGCAATCATCGGTGGTTCAGGTTCTTTCCATTTCTTTGCTATTAAGATCCGAGCTGCAGCAGTGGCGTACAAAAAGACCTCCCTTGATTTGCTGGGGATTTCTCTATCCATGATGCTCAATAATAGGGATTCTGGCTTCTTTGGAAATGTTATTCCTAGCAGTTTTTTAAGTTCCAACTTTCCAACTTTTTTAAGTACCAACTTTCTGATGGTAAGGGTTGTTTGACAGTGGGACGGACTCCGACAAGAGGTTGTGGACTCTCCTTGGAGGTTTTGAAGCAGAAGTTGGGTTGCCATCTGTCATGGGTGCTTTAATTGAGATTCCTGCATTGCAGGAGGTTGAACTACATGACCCTCGGGGTACCTTCTAATTCTACGATTCTATGATCAGGGATAATGGGAGCTGTATTCCAACACCATTTGGGGTCCATAGGTTTCCCTTCCCTGGTGCAGAGGAATTTCAAAAGCAGCTTTGCAATAGGACGTAATAGCGATTGCCATTTGAAACAGTTAAAGGGGGGGGGGACCTCTTGCAAAACCAAGGCCTCTATTCAACAAATCCAGAAGCCAGCACCTCCCCCGAATCTGCTCTGGAGGGTCAGGAGAACCCCCAGAAAAGTGTGCAGGGGGAGGAGGGGGGTTCCTGTTGTGATATTTGTCCAAGCCGAGCGGCAAACAGCTGCAGTGAGGCTGGTATGATTTGTGCCTGTACCCGTGAGAAAGATAGCTAATCTGCTTTCTCCACAATGTGATGTGATGTTTATGTTTCACTGTACTATTGTACTCAATATTTTTGTACTCTCTCTCCTGGCTAGACCTGATGCCGGACGGAAGCATTTATGCACAGCTCTGACTTACTGAGCTGGCAGCAGAGATTCTCTCTGCACTTTTCCTACAATAAATAGTTTAGCCTTAATCATGGCTTGTGTGTGTTGTTCTTCAGCTGGGGAACAATCACATATGACTGCGCCACCGGACTCCATGTAGCCGGGGATGAGCGCACGGCTTTGCTCTGGGTTTGGGGCAGTCTCACAACCTGCCCCAGCAAGCAGAAATGTCAGTTTCTCTTGGTTTCTCATTTTTTCCAGTCTCAGGTTCAGTTCTCCACATTTCCATATGAGTTTGTGATGGACTCACCAAGATTCTTTGAGGGAAGCAATGACTGTTTAAAGTGGTGTAATCGGTGATTCCCCCCCCCCCGGGGGAATGCAGGAGTACACATACCCCTAAAAATTTTCTAAATCTAACGGGAGAAGAAACTAAAATAAAAATAAAAATGTTAGTTTCTTCTCTAGCACGGTGAATCGTCAATTTTGTTGCTACCCTCGATGGCAGCCTGATTTCCTGTCACGATGTTTCCTGAATCTCAGACACAAGCGAGCATTTAATGTATGAAGTAGGAGCTGGAATCTAGCATGGGGATTGGTCAGTTTCGTTGTTACCACCTCTGATGGCGGCTTCTTTTCCTTTCCCAGTGTTTCCTGAGTCTCAGACCAGGGCCATCTTACCAATAGGTGCTAGGGGTGCGGGGCACCCAGGCGCCGGGCTCTCAGGAGACCAGGCCAAGATTCCGGGGCCGAGAGTTGAGTCCAGGGAAGAGCCCGTCCGTCGGTCGGAGTGCCGCGGCAGACTCTTCTTCTGCTGGCGGCTCTGCGCCGCAAGTTAAGGGGCGACCAAGCCAGTGAGATGCTGAGGCAGCCAGCCGACTCCGCCCTCCTGCGCGCCTGGGACTGGGGAACCTTGGGGGGGCGCCGGGCGGATCTTTGCACCCTGACGCCACATATTTGACATCTTTCCGCAGGGCCTGCAAGACAGAGCTGTTCCGCCTGGCCTTTGGGTTGGACTCAGTCTGATGTTTTCCTCCCCTTGGTTTTTTTTTGGGGGGGGCGATAAATGAAGCGGCATTTTAAATTTTAAATTGTCTTTTAACCTGTATTTTAATTAACAGTTTTTCTTTTTATACTTTATTGTAATTTTACTGATGTGAGCCGCCCTGAGCCCGGTTTCGGCTGGGAAGGGTGGGGTATAAATAAAATTTTATTATTATTATTATTATTATTATTATTATTATTATTATTATATGCTTAAGACAGCCCTGTCTCAGACAGAAGTGAGGGTTTAATCTGTGAAGCAGTGTGGTATATGTGGATGTGTGATAATATGAGGTAATGCATGTTCTTTGTACTTTTGTCCATTTACTGTATTTATTTTCCCCAATTTGAACTAAAAAATTGTGATTTTCTTGAGTCAAAATGAGAGTACCCTTAAACATTTCTTTTTAAAAGAAAAAAAGCACTGGGTGTAATAATGCTTTAAATCAGACATAGGCAAACTCGGCCCTCCAGATGTTTTGAGACTACAATTCCCATCATCCCTGACCACTGGTCCTGTTAGCTAGGGATGATGGGAGTTGTAGTCCCAAAATATCTGGAGGGTTGAGTTTGCCTCCGCCTGCTTTAAATGTATCAAGTGGAAGTGGCCTAGGTGAAGATGAGAACCGATTATCAGTCTTTCTGATCACATCTCTCTAGGTGCCTCCTCCTGTCACCTGGTTTCACTTTGGATAACGTTTTATGCATTTAGGGGCAGCAATGCCTTTATTTGTACGGGCATTTAAAACACGCCGCTAATATTTGGCATTGAATCGGCAGTTCTTAAAGAGATTTAAATGTTTTTAGTGCTTTACTTTTTTCCAATTTTTCCAATGTTTTTTTCCTGCTTTTTAATTTATAAATCTTGTTTTTGAGGTGTTTGGGATGGGGGTGTTGTAAGCATTTATTTATCTTATAATTCCCACCAGCCTCGCGAGGAATCGAGATAAGGCAGGCTGCAAATCCATTTAAAATAATAATAATCACCCACCTTTTTAATATATATTTTCATGCTGCATTTTATGTTGACTTCTCTGCTGGTGTTGTCTTTCTTGTAATTGTCACCACCCCCAAACGGTTAGTATCATGGGAGGGAAAAGAGAATCAAATAAAGTCAAATCCCGTAGAATCTGGTAACTTCTTTATACCTGACTAATAAAGCCAGCATCCTTCTTCTCTGCTGCACTGAGGTGTATTACTGCAGTGTTTGTATCAAGACTGACAACTGCTTTAAGCATTACAAATGTCTTGTTTTCATGCCGTGTAGGTGGTCTGTCTTATCTGGGAGAGGAACCTTCAGAACAGCTGAGCGATGCCTTCCCTCTTTCCCTCTTGATATCTCTCTCCCTCCCTCCCTCCCTCCCTCTTTATCATTCATGTTAGGGTTTTCCACCTCAGCTTTATGTCTTCATCTAACAAAGAATGGTAAGCCGGAACAAACGCTGTATCTGATATTTCCCTTGCTAGCTCAATTTGGGTTGCAATCAGGAATGGACAAATTTGTCAATTTCAGCATATCTCCATCTCTCGTTTTTTCCCCCCAAACTTAAATTCAGGTTGACATATTTCCTTATCTAGGATATTGATTGCAAGAAACTGGAAGACACAGGAATTACCCACGATAGAAGACTGGCAGATGAAAATGATGGACTATATGGAACTCGCCGAAATGACCGGGAAACTACGCAACCAGAGGGAGGAGACGGTGGAACAAGATTGGAAGAAATTTAAAGAATATTTTAAAAACTATTGTAAGATTTAAAGACTGGAAAAAGTTGGAAGAAATGACAGCTTACAGAATAGAAAAATAGGTTAAGTAATATAGACTTTTGATTTTAGGTTAAGACGTATATAAGAAAAGGATATAATTGATATTAATAAATAATATTTAAAGATGTCAAGAAATTACTAAAGATGATTGATAATGAAACGCAGTGGGGGGGACGTGAGGAAGTCACCCCAATATGATTAGACATGATGAATGGGAAAATAAGATATATGTTTGTGTTTTTTGTATTTTGCATTTTTTACAATCTAGCATGTAACAATGTTAAGTTTTTGTTTTATGTTAAAAACCCAATAAATATAATTTTTTTAAAAGACATATTTCCTTATCAGCTTGCCCCCTCCCCTCTTTCTTCTTAAAGTACTCACAAAATTCGACAGCATTTTAGTGTGCCTTTCTCCTACAATACACATTTTTACAAGCAATTTAATATCATGGGTTTTTTTGTTTTGTTTTGTTTTTTTGTAGGTTGTTTTCACTAGGATCTGCAATCAATCAATCCTTTCATTACGGTCAACGACCAGTATACACACGCATACAAAATTGGCAAAATTCCCCCTGACACCAGAAAACTAGGACATGTCAGGGATTTTCCTGATGTATGGCAAGCCTAACTCAGCAGGGTTTCTCTGTACATGGAGTGGGCGAAAGTGCCATCTTGCCTCAGGTAGCATAATGCCTTGCACTGGCCTTAGTTTCGACACACATTTGTTGTCCTGAAGACAAATTCCAGAATTTGTGTTTGAACTGCTCTCACAGCACAACATACTTAAAATGTTTTATCTGTCTTTACCCTTAATCATAACAAGAGCAGCGTAGTCTGCGTCTGTCTGCCTGTCTCTCTGTTTGTCTCCATTATT
Source organism: Darevskia mixta (assembly GCA_034641385.1). NCBI lineage: Eukaryota > Metazoa > Chordata > Lepidosauria > Squamata > Lacertidae > Darevskia > Darevskia mixta. Next base: position 310,261 of record JAWWNH010000060.1, read on the forward strand.
TAAAATAGTCTATCCACTTTTTCAATACAATAATTTAATAGCTTTATCTATTTCCAAGAAAACAAAATCTGGTGGTACAGCAGTGACACCAATGGCAATAGCAAAGAAGTGCATGGCCTCCTAAAATCATAATACTTTGTGATTTGGGGTGAGCCTAATTTTTATTTGTTTAATTGTGTGTGTTTTGCTCAAAGTCTGGGATCTCAAGGGGGAGAGAGAAGAAGACGACTGAGTAATTTTCAAAAAACGCGACACACTCCTTTGAAATAGTTGTGCTGACATTTCTTTCCTGATTTGCTATGCCTCATTGCGTTTGATGACAACACAGAACTTACAATTCCTATCATGCTCCATCAATGTATCAAGAGAACTTCATGTTCATTTAATCATGACTCATTCTTCCTTCATACAGAAGAGGCATTTTATTGTGTCTTCATCATTCTTGGCCAGTGGATGAAGAAGAGAGAAGAGAATGAGAGCTATTATCAGGAACAGCTTTCTGGCAGTAAGAGCTGTTTGACAGTGGAACAGCCTCCCATGAGAGGTGGTTGACTCTCCTTCCTTGGAGGTTTTTAAATAGAGGTTGGCTGGCTTTAGTTGAGATGATCTAGTTGAGATTCCTGCATTGCAGGGGGTTGGCCAAGATGACCCTTGGGATTCCTTCAACTCTACAATTCTATGATTGCACATCCAGGCACATGATGCCTGGGAGCCAGTGAGGGGCCAACCATAGAAATAAGACACAGAACATCAGTATTAAGTTGAAATAGGCCAAAAAAGTCAATGATTACAGATGTAGGTAGGTTTTCGCCAATGCATTTGGTATGTATCCAAGTATCAATCAGTGTGGGGTATCTCAAATAAGGCAGTAAAAACCAACTACTTCTGATTGCTAGGAAGGCACACACACAGAGGAAGTTGGATCTCACAGAGTCTACAGGAAGTCCACCATGTGAGAGCCACTCCCGCTGTGTCCAGCCAGGTAAAGGGTACAACCTATATAAGCTGGTCACGACCCCAGCCTGCTCTCTCTCTGATCTCTTCTCTTTGATGCTTCATCAATGACCAGGGATGTAGGACATGTGTTGAGTCTGAGTCACAGCTCAGACTCCAGTCCTAATCTAAACTATTAGGACCATTTATTATGTCTGTAACTACATTTAAAGCCTGCCTCAAGACTGCTGCTGAGAAACTGAGTGAGTAAATCTATCTTTACTTATAAGAAGACTGTTTTGTGTGTTTATTGGGGGGAAACAAGTTAAAACAACATTGCTCCCATCTAGAATAACTTTATTTTTAAAACAAAATTAAAAATTAAAAAATTCCTTCCAGTAGCACCTTAGAGACCAACTAAGTTTGTTCTTGGTATGAGATTTCGTGTGCACACTTCTTCAGATACAGGATAAGGTTAGCTTATCAACAGCTTTCTTATTTTTGCAGACAAGGGGACGTACTCTGCTGAACTCACAAACATGAGTAAGGAAGGATAATATCTAAGAAATATATCCTGTCCTAGTTTCTATACACATCCCTACAAGCAGTCAGTCTGCTGGTTGGTAAGTAGGGTGGGGGTGGGCCCTGATGGAGGATGGAGGGCCCTTGCCATTGGGAAGGATGCTATGGCCCATCAGCCCCTGTGTGGACCCCCAGACAGAAACACCTTTTCCTGGACTCATTTAGCAGGGTACCTAATCAGCTAGGCATCCAACCCAATGCCTTACCCACCAAAAGTTTGGGCTTTTGCTAGTAGGTGATAACTTGCAGACTGACCACTTTGTCTGCAGGAAAAATCCCTCCCTGGCCCCAAATGCATCACACTTTGAAAATACAGAAGTATGGAAACTTAACAATGAGAAAGAGAAAGCAGACGTCTCTGAGCTTCTAGGGAAGCCAATTCCTCTCCCCCAAGTTAAAATCTGAGAGCTTAGCATGCAAAAGGCTGCAGAGATCCCAACCAATCCTTAATCTATAAATATTTAAGCAGGACCCCTTCCCCTGAAGATGCCCCCCTCCCCTGGCAACATATGCCAGTGTCTCCTTCAGCTCATAAAAACTCAATTCCCCCTGCTGCTTCTAACCACCAGAAGTCTCTGAGTGGTGATTAGTAGATTACGTGCGTCGCAAGAGCTGCCTCCAATCACTTTCTCCCTGAAAATTGCACAAGCTTGATGCAGCGGCACAGTGCCGATTGGGGTCTCTCTCGCAGGGACCTAGTCTTCATTAAAGCCTGAAGGACTTCAGGAGTTTGTTTACATGGCAGGAGGCATCCTACTCCATGGACAACTCATCATCTTCCCCCAGGGTTTCTGCTCTTTGAATACTTAAAGGTAATCAGCAGCAGCCGACTCTGCCCAGAGTGCATCTAAGCAATTTCGCCATGTCAACTGACAACAGCTTGAAGTAATATTAGCCCCTGTTAGAGGAAGACAAGTGCTCTTTCCAGGAAATGATGCCGGAGCCCAGTGCCACTCAATAAATCAAAGCAATGGTCTCGAAAGCTTGCTATCGGTTCTGAGCCATTATGTTTGGTTGTCGGCAGGGCTGGCTTCCAGACAGGGACTTAATAGTCTAAAGGGTCATTCGGATATCAGAAAGGGGTTGAAAGAGGGAGATCTGGATTAAATAAGGTGGTGGTGGGGACACAGGCTGGTATTTTGATGCCAATGATGCCATGTGGAAGTTGCAAATAGAAAAAGGAGAGATTGATGAGGAGCACCCATCATACAATAAACACCTGTCTGGAAGCACCTGGTATGTCAGGATTCTTGTGTTTAGAGCTCTTTATAATAACCTTCTCATTCTAAAATGGAGTGATGAAGCTCAAAGAACTTCCCTAATGCATGTTGTTTAGGTCCTTGATAGAACCCATTAAATAAATCACACGCCAGGAGGCCTGCTATTGGAAGATCAGTCACAACTCAATGCTCCTAGCCACACTTCAGAACGTACTTTCTGAATTAGTTTGGAATCAGGATTGCAAAGGAAGGCAAGCTCTGTAAATGTTACTATTGGAGAATGCTTCACTCATCCAACAAAGCAGAAGAGAGGGCAGCAGCAGCTAGTCAGGCGGGTGAATCCATCCAATCAGGGATGACACCATAAATAGCCTTATATCAGAACAACCAGATTTGGCTGTGTGACGATGTCACTGAGAATGTAAGGGCAATTGAGAAGTAAGTGAATAAGCAAACTTGGTTTTTGCAAATAATGCTGAAAGGTGGAATGTTTTATCACCAAAAAAAGTACCTGGGTACTTTTGGCTCTGTTCTGTTTAGATTGTGCTTTCACAAGCATCAACTCTACAGAAGGCATAGCCTATGAGATTCCGTAAACAAAGTGGCACTTGCAAGGAAACGAAGGTATGCAACAACAACAACATCTCAACAACAACATCTCAGTTGCTTCCCCACCCGACAGTCTCTCTCCCTTTTGTTATTGTTTATTAGCTGTTTCATGATGCACCGTACAGGACCTCTTTGCTTATGGGGAAAATCGATGGCAGATGGGCTCGGCAATCAGCCTGAGGGGACAACTGAGACAAAACTTCACAACTCTGAAGTGCACCGAGTTCCTTCCCTTTCATCACACTGGCTAATGGACCCATGGGAAGCCCGGCGATCCTCCTGCAGGATCAGACGGGTGGCTGACACTGAAGAGGAGACCTGCTGCTTCCTAAAGAGGGAAAGAAGAGCTTTTCCTACGGTTTGGTGGCAGAAGTCTGGCACGAGCGAGGCGAAAGGGAATTGCAAACTTGTGGCACAGCCCTGCTTGAGCTGGATGCTGAATAATAATAATATCCGTGACTTTTTGTGCATTTTCTTACCTACTTCACTGTTATAAGAAAAAACTGCTCCAAGAGCCTTATGTAGGTTTTCTATCGGTAGGAGAAAACAACAGAGGCCAACCAGAGAATATCGAGAAGCAAAGCAGCTAGTAAGCCTGATCTTTATTAAACTGTTGCAACAAGGTTCCCCACGCAGGGAGGGAGGAGAGGAACCCCAAACATTGATATGTAAGCTCTTATATAGACTTTTGAAATTGCCTACCCTGTAGCTCAAGACCACCCCCCAAAACATCATACATACATCACAGAAAGAGGTGGTCCCCAGCAGTAATTTGAGTGTGTTGCTTCTCTCCTGTCTGCCAGGATACCTGATAATGCCTTCTCTGATTGCCTTTTCTTTCTCCCCCTTTAATAATTGTTATTCATTTTATAACAAGGAAAAAAGACATACAAACATAAAAACAAACAAAACACAAATGACTCTTAAACAATCATATCTTCCTTAACATTGTTAAATGACTTCCCCCCGGTCCCACCCATCTTAATTTCATTACTATTCATAAAATACAGTTTTATAAAAAAGAAAAACATTTTTTTTTACCAAAAACGTATTCTTATATGAAAATTAACCTAGAAATTATAAATCTACACCGATAGCCTAAATTAACTTCCCTAGGGTCTATCTAAAATTGCAACATTTTTCCAAATACACTTTAAATTTCTTCCACTCTTCTTCCACCGACTCCTCTGACTGTTCGCTGATCCTCCCAGTCATCTCAGCCAGCTCCATCAAGTCCATCATCTTTATCTGCCAGTCCTGTACAGTTGGTATTTCTGAGGTTTTCCAGTTCTTAGCAAGTAGTAGTCTCGCAGCAGTTGTGGCATACAGAAATTATGTAATGTCCTTTTTGGGGATTTCTCCCCCTACTACTCCAAGTAAAAAGGCTTCTGTTTTTTTAATAAAAGTTATCTGATTGCCTTTTCTGGGTAGCCTGGCCATTCCTTTGAGATGGTAAATACTTGAATCTCTTACAGATATTGATAGTTTGCTCAGTTTAACAGATACTTGCCAGACTGCATTTACAGGGAGCTGTAAGCCCCTACAGTTCAAAGACAATTGAAAAGCTTTTCCCATTTCCTTCCTCCTTGCAGAGAAATATTTGAGGTCAGTTTGGGAGAGTAAAAATGACTTCAGGATTGTTCTCCTGTACTATTTCAGACACGTGGTTTATATACTTATGTATGTGTTTGCCTTGTAATAATAATAATAATAATAATAATAATAATAATAATAATAATAATTTATACCCTGCCCTTCCCAGCCGAAACCGGGCTCAGGGCGGCTAACATCAATAAAATTACAATAAAGTATAAAAGAAAGAAAAAACTGTTAATTAAAATACAGGTTAAAATACAATTTAAAATTTAAAATGCCGCTTCATTTAGCGCCCATAATCAAAACCATAAGGGGAGGAAACATCAGACTGAGTCCAACCCGAAGGCCAGGCGGAACAGCTCTGTCTTGCAGGCCCTGCAGAAAGATGTCAAATCCCGCAGGGCCCTGGTCTCTTGTGACAGACTATTCCACCAAGTTGGGGCCAGTACTGAAAAGGCCCTGGTCCTAGTTGAGACCAGTTTAACAACCTTGTGGCTCGGGACCTCCAAAATGTTGTTATTTTTGTACATTTATGAACATTTATTTTATATATATAAGGCCTTAGAATTCCTATAATATTCACATTTCCTCATTTGGATTGCAGCACTGATCTTTGCGTCTCTTTGGAGAGGGTGTTGTCAAGCTCAGGAACAACACCATGTAGGATGCCTCCAGAATCTGCACTGGGACAGCTGCTATTCATTTGGTCACGCCATATCTGCATCATACAGTTCAAGCACTATTATACCACTTTAACACTCATGGCTCCCCCCCCCCACAAGAAGTCTGGGAGCGATAGTTTGTTGAGAGTGCTGAGGGTTGTTAGGAGACCCCTCTTCTGCTCACCGTGCTACAGCTCCCAGGGTAGTTTAGCAATCAATCTTAAAAAGCAATAGTCCATATAGGTAAAGGTAAAGGGACCCCTGACCATTAGGTCCAGTCAAGGATGACTCTGGGGTTGCGGTGCTCATCTCGCTTTATTGGTCGAGGGAGCCAGCGTACAGCTTCCAGGTCATGTGGCCAGCATGACTAAGCCGCTTCTGGTGAATCAGAGCAACGCATGGAAATGCCATTTACCTTCCTGCCGGAGCAGTAGCTATTTATCTACTTGCATTTTGATGTGCTTTCGAATGGCTAGGTTGGCAGGAGCAGGGACCGAGCAACGGGAGCTCACCCCGTCGCGGGGATTCGAACCGCCGACCTTCTAATCAACAAGCCCTAGGCTCAGTGGTTTAACCCACAGTGCCACCCACGTCCCAATAGTCCATATAGTCAGACTATTAATCCTAGGGATGCTTCAGCAACATGAATGTTGGGAATCCAGAAATGAGCTGGTCTAATCTGTAAATTATGGAATTCAGTCCATCTAGAGAGAGAGAGAGATGATCACCATCTGGGACAGCTTTAGAAGAAGACAAATTTGTGGAGAAAGGGGTTTGTTGTTGTTTACTCATTTAATTGTGTCTGACTCTTCGTGACCCCATGGGCCAGAGCACGCCAGGCACTCCTGTCTTCCACTGCCCCCCGCAGTTTGGTCAAACTCATGTTGGTAGCTTCGAGAACACTGTCCAACCATCTCGTCCTCTGTCATCCCCTTTTCCTTCTGCCCTCAATCTTTCCCAATATCAGGGTCTTTTCCAGGGAGTCTTCTCTCCTCATGAGGTGGCCAAAGTATTGGAGCCTCAGCTTCAGGATCTGTCCTTCCAGTGAGCACTCTGGGCTGATTTCCTTTAGAATGGATAGGTTTGATCTTCTTGCAGTCCATGGGACTCTCAAGATTTTCCTCCAGCACCATAATTCAAAAGCATCAATTCTTTGGCGATCAGCCTTTTTTATGGTCCAGCTCTCACTTCCATACATCACTACTGGGAAAACCATAGCTTTAACTATACGGACCTTTGTCGGCAAGGTGGTATCTCTGCTTTTTAAGATGTTGTCCAGGTTTGAAAAGGGTTATCAATAGCTATTAGCCATGAAGGCTATTTTCTGCCTCCACTCTTAGAATCCCAGTTGCTCAGGATCACAAAGGGGGAGTGTGCTCAGTGGTGGACTTGGGTACTATGGCATTCTGTGTGAGGCCAAAATTTGGCACTACCACCCAACAATCACCATGGCTTCCCAATGGTGAGTAAGGAGGTGCCCAGCTTTGAGAAGGAGATGCAAGAGCTCTGGGAAAGCCCTAACTAGGCTTTGGGATGAGGAAGGAGGACTCTAGGACCCTGTTGGAGCCTCATGCCTCCTTCCCAAAGCCCAGCACCTTGCTTACTGGGCTTTGAGATGGCGTCTCCTCGACTCAGCGCCCAGTGCATGCATAATCACATAGCTCACAGAGCTTTAAATCTGCCCCTGGTGTGCTATTACATTCAAGTCCTGCTTGCGGGCTTCTCATATAGCCATCTGGCTGGCTCCTGAGAACAGGGTGCTGGACTAGATAGGCCTTTGGCCTGATCCAGCAGGTCTCTTCTTAGGTTTGCATGTGCCCCCTGAGCTAATCTGTGGGTTGGAATGTTGTAACACAATTCTCCACTAAAAATAAATAAAAATCCTATGAAGATACATTTAAAATGTGCATTTTAAGAGAACATATATTAACAACTATGCATTTAATACAAATCTTCATGTAGATTCTCCCCCCCCTTTTTTTGGAAAAATGCTAATTAATGCAGAAACAGACTGCTAAAGACTTTGGAGTGAACACATGGAGAAGTGGCATGGAAATAGAATGATTCATCCTTCCCTAGCGAAGTCTCATCTATAAAGTATTTCACTGCATTTCTTTATTTTTATTTATTTATTCATCGTATTCATATCCTGCCCTATTTCCAAAAGAAAAAGAGAGCATCTCTCTCTCTCTCTCTCTCTCTCTCTCTCTCTCTCTCTCTCTCTCTGTGTGTGTGTGTGTGTAGCAACATCATTACAAAAACTAGAATAAATAATATTTTCAGCTGCTGTTTAACTTTCCACAGCGGGAGCCAAATGACTATCCTCTAGGGCGGAGTTCTGCATATAGAGAACTTCCCCTGAAATTGCAGTGCCCTGTATCACCACTCTTCTGGCTTTTACCACAGCCAGGACCACAAGCAGGGAATCCTCTGCTGACTTCTATATATAGTCCAGGTGGTAATAGCGAAGGTTTTCCCTCAAGCACTTTTGTCATTTAGGGCTTTGTATGCTAACATAATAGCAAAACATTGAATCAGGTTTGTTAGCTCACTGGTTTTCCTTCTTCTTACACCAATATGGCACTTTTTGCCAGAGATTGATAACCAGAGAACATTTGGTAGGCTACATTTCAATGATGTAATCCTAAATATTGACATTTTAAAAACAAATGAAGAGATATTGTCAAATGCATTACGTGTTTCTTACATTTAACCAATGCTGTTTTTCTAGAAAAAGAGATGCCAGAACTCACCTCACTCATTCGCTTAGAATGGCAACGGCACTCACCTGAGAGGTGCCGGAATTGAGTTCTTGTGAGTTCCCTCTGAAGAAAAGTCCTGCATATAATAAAAATGTAAGAGTATCATCATGCAGTCTGCATTAGAGGATTTGTAGTGCCGCATCACAACCCTGGATTTGCATAAAGTCAGAGCGCAGTTCCCATTGGAGGATTTGTAGTCACATGTCACACTCCTAGATTTGCATTAATTTAGGTAGGGGTAGGGGAGCAAATGAGAAAGCAGAAAGCAGTGTCCCTGGCATGGGAGCAAGAAAGGAGGGCTACTAAAGATTATTTTGGAAGCTATTTTGGTCCCTGCCCCCCATCCTGACCTGCTGTTGCTGCCCAATGGCTACTTTTAAGGCAAAAAGCATACCTGGAGAATTTTGGCTCAGCCCCAACCAGTAATGGCCAAGAACACTCTAGTGACCATTCACTGGAAAAAGAGATAAACAGGACTCAATTGATCCCTGACCATGCTAAACCCTTCTCATGTAGTCAGCTGTGTCTACATGGGAATGCATCATGCTCTTCAATCTTAACTGTTTGCTAGAAACATAAAGCAATAACACAACATATTGACTTACTAAATTCAATACTTTGATACATAGTATTGTACCACCTGGTATCTTAACGTTCAACAGAAACCATAATTGGCAATGGTCATTAAGATAACAGAACAGGCTTGAGTTTTAAAAACCAAATTTCACCCCAGATCTAATCTATTCCCATGTTTCTCTCCAGATCCCACCCTGACTTCTTTTTCTTTTACTATGCTAGCCTGCCAAGTCAAGATGCCACACACAAAAAAAAATCTGGATTAAAGGCAGAGTTGGGGGAGATATTTCCTTCAGTTCACAGCTAGCAGCAAACGTCCCTAATTTGCATTTTCCAAAGCCAAACAAACTGAAATTTGTGCATCCTTTGAAATTTGCACTTCTGTGAATTTTGCAACACAGTTATCCAGCCACATAATGTGTTCAAAAATGCACATACCAGAGTAAATTGTGCACAAAGTGTGGGTATTGGTGAATAGAACATGCCAAGGTTCATTATGCTAGGGAAAATTGCTTTGCATATTGACTATGTTAGGCAAAATTGCATATAAAACTGTGTAAATTAGGAGAAAATCACACTAAAATCCCGATGAATTTTCATGAGGACTCTTTTATATATATAAAAAGAACTGCAGACTGATTTTTAAAGGTGAAGAACTGAACTTAGTATGGAAAGAATGAGAAAATGAAATTGACAGATTCACTCATCCCTATTTGAAGGGCAAGTGTTGAAGGTAGGGACTCTGCAGATTCAGTGGCTTCCAGGTCTCCAAGCAGAGGAACTCACAGATGTGGAAGCAAATGGCACAGCAAAGGCTTTCGAAGAAATATTGATCGTGTGTGTGTGTGTGTGTGTGTGTGTGTGTGTGTTTTCCGTAAGGGGACATAAGCGAGCACATCTTCTTCCCATGACTTTTGCTAAAGAAGCACACGGTACGGCTTGCCATGATAACTAAATTTATTATTAACTGTGTATTTCATGATGTTAGTGACAATATGTTAATGTGATTTTTCACGTCCTCCTGCAGCGAACAGATGGCTCCTTTTACTTTACTTTCCACATCAAGTGTGATTATTTCTTGGTGCCAAAAGCCGCCTGCCGCTCCTCGGTCTCCAGTCTAATTTTTTATGTTGGTAAAACACAGCAGGACTTGTTATCTGTTGGATGGCATCTTAATAAAAGGAGACGTGCCAACATATTGACATCATGTTCAAGGGGAAATTTCATCCCTCCTGACCCTCACCCCTTCCTGCCTCTGCCCTCTTTACTTCCTAACATTTCTCTCTCTCTCTCTCTCTCTCTCTCTCTCTCTCTCTCTCTCTCTCAATAAATGAAAACAAAGAATGATTCCACCAGCTTCAAGAGGCTTGATTGCTGCTTTTGGGCCTCATGCCAAATGGTCAATCCGGCCCCCTTTTGTTCTCATACCGTGCACCTCACTCAGGGCTCTGATCTCTCGTCCTGTGTAATGATAATTAGCCATAACACATTCAGAAGTCAAATGTAAGCAGGAATATATTAACATTGAGATCAGTGCTGGGGTAATTTTCATTGGGAAAATGACAAAGAAGGATACACACACACACACACACACAAATTAAAATATCGGTTGTGGAAGATTCACAGTATAACTTTCAACTCCATGAAGGGTAGATTTATTTGTTTTTCCAGTCACGAGAAATAACATCTTACCACAAAGCTGCCATTTACAGGAAGTAAACAGCATGGATTTGACTGAACGTTGGCTAAATTTTGTGCCAAAGGGATAACAGAGATGGTGGGACCCGGGTGGGCCTGCTTGGAGACAGTGTTTCAGGGATGAGGCACCAGAAATATTTGTCACATTTGTGACCCCTTCTCACCTTTATTCCAATGAGCTCCAAGCAGCACAAATTGGGTGTGTTGGTGTGTTTCCTGTTCATTTTATCTTCACAGTACCTTTGTGGGGTAGATACAATCGCTTGACCACAGTGAACATCCTAAGCATGAAGCTTATTTATTTAATATAATTTAAAGACAGCTTAATAATAATAAAATCTCCATGCAGTTAAATAAAACATAAGATGGACCTCGCTGAGTTAAATAAGATTTGTACATCACACACTGGCTTTTATGGCATCTATAGTTTGTGCATGGGGACGCGGGTGGCGCTGTGGTCTAAACCACTGAGCCTCTTGGGCTTGCCGATCAGAAGGTCGGCGGTTCAAATCCCTGTGACAGGGTGAGCTCCGGTTGCTCTGTCCCAGCTCCTGCCCACCTAGCAGTTCGAAAGCATGTCAAAGTGCAAGTAGATAAAAAGGTACTGCTCCGGCGGAAAGGTAAACGGTGTTTCTGTGCACTGCTCTGGTTCGTCAGAAGCTGCTTAGTCATGCTGGCCACATGACCCGGAAGCTGTCTGTGGACAAACGCCGGCTCCCTCAGCCTATAGAGTGAGATGAGTGTGCAACTCCAGAGTTGTCTGTGACTGGACCTAACGGTCAGGGGTATCCTTACCCTTATAGTTTGTGCATAGTAGTCCAAAACAGAGCTGAAAAGAATATTTGCAAATACTTGAACTTTGGAGAAAATTCCACTGCTGACATTTTTGAATGCAAAGGAAAGGAAAGGAATTTGGCGGGTGAATCTGCATTTTGAATTTATGATTTCTCCCTAGTTAATCGCGTCTCTGTGTTAAATCCTGTGGTGCCTGAGAGGTCATAGTATTTTGCAGATCTTCTTCCCCCATGGGCAGAGAGGAAGATCCATCCTTGGGGATGAGGGGGTTGCTCTCAGAAGCCCTCTCCATCTGCAGTAGAAGGATGACTTACTGGGAAGGGCTGTAGCCCATTGGCAGACCACTTGTTTCACATGCAGAGGGCTGGGAGAAAACCATGTCTGAAGTTCTGGAAAGCAGCTGCCCATCAGTGCAGATAAATACTGAGCTAGACAGACCATTACAAAGCTTTGGAACCCAGGAATGAGGAGGAAGGATGCCACCACCCCTGGAGCTCTCATATGTCTTTCCCCTCCAGCTTCTCCCTACATCTTCCATCCTAGCTGATGTAAAGACTATCAGGGCCTTGTATATGGCTGCCCTAAAGCTGCCCTCATTATATCGCTTGTTAGACTTGTTGTCATCTCTTGAATGTTTTGGTTCCACCAAAGGAGGGATCTCATAAGCCACTGGTTTGCAAATATTAAATACTGTTGCATGTCACCTATCCAATATTAAATGCCAGCAATGTCAGTCAAAGCTGAACTCTCAGATTTCAGATACTGAGATTATATATCAAAGGATGTCAATGGATACAGAAATTGAAAGAAGAATATTTAACATCAAACGTTGCAGAGGAGAATTTAAGGAGTGTGCTTAGCAGTAAATTAGACGCAGCATTAGTTCACTCTAAGCTGTGTCTTAAAAAAAAAAGGCAAAAATAATTTCTCCTGTTTGACATACTTTAGTCAAACACATCCTTCCTAAATTCGCCACTTCTTGGTATGTGTTTGCTTTTTTCTTTTCTTTTTTTTAAAGAAATCTGACAACAGAATGGGTGGCTTTTCAAGCTGAACAGTGCAGCAAGCCCACGTAACCTTAATGACAGAATTAAACTCTTCATTAGGCGTCATTTTGGTGGCTGGAATGTAGTCTGTCTCCTGATAATGTCTGGTGTCATTTAAAGCAAATTAATTTCTCATTTCTTGCTGATGGTCATAATTCTCAGCGTGGGACACATTACCAATGACCTTAAGGATGGACAGACAACAAACACCATTAGCAGAGCAAGAGAATTAAAGCACAGACACACATGCAAGCCGTGGTTATATAGCAAAGGGCTGTTCTCCGTCACTCTTTCTCTGGCTTTTGAAACCTCATTTTCATAATTTAATTTACTTGATATTGGTCAATTACAGACCTCTTTCCCCTTAGGCTCCTGGATAGCCTCTGTATACTCTATCATAAAATTGGTTAATTAATAATTCCTCTCGATTGCCACTAAGCAGACCTACACGGTTAAATTAAAAGGCTGTAGCTTCATTACACACACTTTCTGAGATGCTGAATCACGTGCTGGGCTTCGCAAGTAAGTGTGTGCACATTGGGAGGAGCCACAGACATGCTACTCTCATGGCATTATAATTTCACTCCAAGCTGCTTATGAAGGTAGAGGATATCCCATAAGATCACAAGAAGAACCCTGATGAATTGGATATGTCAAAGGCCTCTCTAGTCCAGCATCCTGTACTCACAGTGGCCAACCTGATGCCCATGGGAAGCCCACATGCAGGGCATGAGCACAACAGTGCTCGGCCCACCTGCAGAAATTCCAGCAAATGGAATTCAGAGGCAAAGGGCGTCTGATCCTGAAAGTAGGATAACGGCATCATGGCTAGTAGCCATTGAAAGCCTTATCCTTCACAAACATTGTCTAATCCTATATTAAAGTCCTCCATATTGGTAGTGAATTTTGCAGTAGTGAATTTTGTTTTAACCACCCTGAATAATTAGGTATCATATAATCATAGTATCATACAGCTGAAAGGGATTCTGAGGATCATCTAGTCCAACCCTCTGTAATGTAGGAAACATGCAGTTGTCCCATATAGGGATCGAACCTGCAACCTTGGCATTATCAGCATTACACTCTGTAAGGGACCATGTTGAGGAGGGCTGCACTGAGGAGGATTGGTGGGAGCCACCTCCTCTCCATGATCTTGAATCTTCCCAGGAGCAGGAGGACAGTATAGATTGGAACAGTGGTTTGCAGAGGGGCATGGTTCAGAAAGCAGAAGCTGGGAAATACTGGATGGGGAACAGATAGGAGAAGAAGCACTGGGAGAGAGAGAGGGTTAACAGATTCACAGTCGTTGGACAGCATTCCTCCACCGCCCTCCCCAAGGTCGAGAAGAGCTCAGAAAGTCTCAGAACAGAAAGCGCAGGCGGTACATGCTCAGATTACAAGCACCGCCATTCTAGGGAGACGTGTTCTTTTGTCTCTTGCTGTGATTATTAAAGAATCTAACTGGTAATATTCTTTCTTATTTACTGCCATGGGGGAGGAAGCTGATTCCCCGAAGCCTGACACACTCTAACCGACTGAGCTATGTGCAAACTTGCAATCCAACGTGGAATTTCTCCTAACATGTACATTTTTGCATAAAAAAGGCATTTTTGTATGTCATCATCAAGAATATATGCATGTTTATACACACTTTCTCCTAATATATAATGCTTGAACACATTGGTTGGTTGGATAACTGCATTGCAAAATTCAGAGAAGTGCAAATTTCAAACAATGGAGTCATAAAATTGTAGAGTTGGAAGGGACCCCGAGAATCATCTAGTCCAACCCTCTGCAATGCAAGAAACTTGCCTACAGCCTCCTTGAATGGGCTTGAACCACTAACCTTCTGGAGACACCATTCAAGACACACTGACCTATTGCACCAAAGAGATTCAGTTTCAGTTTCTGTATTGGTTTGAGAAGTGCAAATTAGGTTGCTTCTCATAAACAACAGCATGTCAGCATGTTGTTCAGAAGATGCCATAGTTGTTGTTGTTGTTGTTTAGTCGTTTAGTTGTGTCCGACTCTTCGTGACCCCATGAACCAGAGCATGCCAGGCACTCCTGTCTTCCACTGCCTCCCGCAGTTTGGTCAAACTCATGTTGGTAGCTTCAAGAACCCTGTCCAACCATCTCGTCCTCTGTCATCCCCTTCTCCTTGTGTCCTCAATCTTGCCCAGCATCGGGGTCTTTTCCAGGGAGTCTTCTCTTCTCTTGAGGTGGCCAAAGTATTGGAGCCTCAGCTTCAAGATCTGTCCTTCCAGTGAGCACTCAGGGCTGATTTCCTTCAGAATGGATAGGTTTGATCTTCTTGCAGTCCATGGGACTCTCAAGAGTCTCCTCCAGCATCATAATTCAAAAGCATCAATTCTTCGGCGATCAGCCTTCTTTATGGTCCAGCTCTCACTTCCATACATCACTACTGGGAAAACCATAGCTTTAACTATACGGACCTTTGTCGGCAAGGTGATGTCTCTGTTTTTTAAGATGCTGTCTAGGTTAAGGTTACCAGACGTCCCTGTTTCTCAGGGACAGTCCCCGGATTTACAAACCAGTCCCCTTACAAAATCTATCTGTTTAATAGGAAGTTGAAAAGTGTCCCCAGATTCATTGAAAAAAATCTGGTTTGTCATTACCTCACCTTAATAGTACCCAAGGCACCACTTTTGCCTCTGGTTTAACCCATCTCTAGAATGTAGTGTCCACATGATTACCCAGAAGGGAATGTGGTTCTTAAGCTGATAAAGGTTCCTCACTTCTGGTTTCACACATAAAATCATTTGAAAGAGGAGTACAGTACCTGGGATTGATACTCTATGGGTCCTATGTTTCACCTAGTTTAATTTGTTTTTAAAAAAACCAATGGGTCCATTGCTACTTGAGTCTGAAAAATCCCTTTTATCACTTCAGCTATGTACTATATGCTAAAACCTTTCCACACATGGCTGCCATCCCTCTCCCTCTCCCTACAGAACCAACAACTGTCAGTTTCTACTTTATTCACTATTTTGCTCTTCTTGCATGGCTGGAGATTTATGATTTATAAAGATTTGAGGCGCAATAGGACACAATCAAGCAACAGGCTCCAAGGAACTTGTTAGTCCTGACCAAGGTTCTGCTTTCAACGAGATCTGTTAAAAATAAATAACTAAATTTAAAACACAAGTCACAGCGACTGACACCATCAGATTTATTGGAATGTAAGGGCAGGAAACAAAGTTAAGCACTCATGCTGGGAAGTCAACATGTAACATTTTTGCATTAAAAAATTATGAATGACCGGCAGGCAGATCCCCATCTGCTTTGCAGAATAATTATGTGATCTGTACTGCACCAGCATACTGAACGTGAACTTAAAAAGATTCTTCACAGGGATGACATTGTATCATGCCAAGCAAAGCAATAATGTTCTCTACACTTCACTTTAACAATTGCCAAGGAAGGTTTTTAAATGAGCACTTATGATTTCTGGTGGTTGTTGCCTACTAGGTACTGAGCATCCCCACCCTCACTGGTGGAGCTGGAAAATAATGGTTTGGGAAACAGACAGGTGCAATAACTGGCTTTTTAAAAATTCATCTGGTTGGCAAGAAGTGGGCTAGAATGTCTGCAAGAACTACATCTTGTTTGCTTTTGGAGGAACCAACTGATGTTGCTTTAGAGGCTAGCACTGTCTAGTTGCTCACCTGTTTCCCCTACTCAACTTATATAATTGCATGAAAACCAGTCTTATAGCACCATAAGTCTCCAGTACTCTTTCAACATGGGAAATCAACCCACAAAAGGCTGTCTCTCACCTCTCAGGAAAATAGGTGCTTTGAACCAATATTAACAAGAGCTGCAGTAGAATAGTTACTGTACTAGTGCTATCATCAGCTGCCCAGTTTTTCTTTGGCAATGTGAACATTTTAAGGGATGCTTCCGATGGTCTCATCTGAACTTCTTCCCAGATTTTAGACTTCAGACTTACCTAGTCGTATTCCCTCCCCTTTGTAAATTATTTTTTTATTTGCAAATTTAATGAATAAAAGGAAGGTGTAAGGTAAATAAAATAAAATAAAGAAAAAGTAATAATAGTAATACTACTAATACTGCTACTTCTACTACTACTACTACTACTACTAATAATAATAATAATAATAATAATAATAATAATTTAGAATTTATACACTGGCCATCTAACTGGGTTGCCCCAGCCACTCTGAGTGGCTTCCAACATAATATAAAAACACAGCAAAATATCAGACATTAAAAACATCCTTATGTCTTCGGAAAGTCATGTAATTGTTTATCTCTTTGACATCTGATGGGTGTTCATACAAATAATAATAATAGCAGCAAAAACAAACAAAATATACCATCAGTTCACATTATGGATATAGTAACTATCTGCACATAGTTCCAGTTACAGGTAGGTAGCCGTGTTGGTCTGTCATAGTCAAAACAAAATAAAAAATAAAAAAGGTATCTGAAGAAGTGTGCATGCACACGAAAGCTCATACCAAGAACAAACTTAGTTGGTCTCTAAGGTGCTATTGGAAGGAAAAAAATTTATTTTTTTATTTTGTTTTATCTGCACATACCGGTAGCTTCACCTGGACAGTTGAAAGTTCACTTGGCTCCACCTGGACAGGACAAAGACAGTTCCAAGAGCACCCCTAAGCACCACCTGTTCTTTCAGAGGAACTGCAACCCTATCCATAAGATTTTCAGGACTAATATGCCAATCAGCATGCAGTAATCCTTCTGTTTTTATCCTTCTCCAAAGGAGGTCAGCTGCAGAATGTACATTCAATGCAACAAAGTTAACAAACAAACAAAAATCTCTTAAACATTTCAAAAGAAAACATTACTAAAGGAAGTCAAATATAAAATACACCTTTTAAAAAAGCATAATTAACAAGAGAATGAAATATTATCATAAGCATAGAGCATATCTGCTGCTGTTGTTGCCAATCCTGCCAGTGGTGGTTCCTGGCAGGAGGTGGCTGTGGAAGCTCAGACTCGATGACTTGGGTCTGCACTAAGAGATTGTCAAGATGGTCTTTGTATGGTTCCACTGTATATGTCATGGCCCCTAGTTAATATTCAGTTCAGGAGAAGTGGAGGGCAGGGCAGAGCAAGCCCATATAACAATAAACTGGGCAAATCCACTCATCTATAGTTATGCTCCAACTCCAAAAGTAGGATGAAAAATAAAAATAGCTTATGCATGTTTTAAAGAGAGGTGCAAGTCCAATATGTTTGGAGAAAATTAGAAGGTTGAGCAGAAGGTCTCAGGTTCAATCCCTGGAATCTCCAGTTGGACTGAAACCCTGAAGAGACACTGGCAGTCAGCGTAGACAATATTGAGTTCGATGGACCAATGTGTGATAAGGATCCTTCACATTCTCAGAGGCACACCGATGTATGACCAGCTCATAAGTTCCACGGCTAAACTGAAGCACTCAGAACAGGACTGAGTCCTGGCACAAATTAATCCAATCCCTAATTAAGAGTCCTGAACAATTAACACCAGGAAAAATGTTCCCTTTTCCATTGCTGACCATCCAGTCTATTAGTAACATTGCTGAGAGTTCAAGGAAGCAGTGGAGATTTCATTACATCTGTCTCTGGTTTCCTGTAGCCTATTAATCACTTTTTCACAAGATGTCATCCGAGTTAATGATGTGATCCATTTCACCACCGTAGGTGACTGTTTATCTTTCCAATGTCATAAGATAATTCCGGCAGCTTAATCTTGGTCAATAATGCAAACTACGGCACTCTCTTGTGTCGATGGCCCTCTTCAATAACAAATTCATGGGAGGAAGGTGGGAGGGTTTGCGCCTGTGTGCATCATGTGCACTTATGCACAAGCCTGTGGAAATTCCACGATCCTGTTGGCCAGGGGTTCATGGCATTTACTGGCTGACTATTTGCAGCATACAGTGTGTGTGTGTGTGTGTGTGTGTGTGTGTGTGTGTGTGTGTGCAGATAGGCCAGGAAGTTACCAAACAGGCCAGCTGGAGACAGATTAAGGAAGGCAGCAGAGCCAACTCACTCATTAGACCACTTGAGGCGATATCAGGCTTCAGGGAATCGGACCCCTCCAACGGTGGGCAGCCAGGGATTAGATAAACAAGAAGAGTTCTTACCAAGTTTTTTATTCAATGTTCACACAGAGAGAGAGGCACAGAAATGCCATCTCTCTCAGATAATGGCATTGCTCTGAGTAAGTTCCACCCCCTCTGTCTCTCCTATTCTACGTCATCCCTGGCTGATCCGTGCTTTCTGCCTCTGAGCTTTCTGTTCTCCTACTCTCAATGCCTGTCCTTGGAGTTGGTTATCTGTGAGAAGGAGAAGGAGAAAGAGGGGCAGAACTCCAAATGAGCTGTATGTATGTAACCACTGCTGTTAGTTCTCAGGAGTTCAGAAGCTAATAAACCCACTCCTATTAGCTTATTAGCTTTGGAACTCCTGAGAACTAACAGCAGTGCTTACATATTCTTATGACCACTGCTCCTTAGAAAATTGTCTCCATTGTATATTGAGGTATGCTACTATATTACATCATTATATTAGTTTTATTGAATTGTGTATATTTGCATTAGACGTATTGATCTCATGGATTACTGTGATACATGTCCATGCAGGTTTTTGTTTATTTGTTTGTCCATTTATTTTGCAGTTACATGCTGAAGAAGACGTACACGAAACAGTGTCAATACCGGATCACTGTCCGTTGTCTTACTGTTATTATACATGATAGAAAAATATACTACTTTCATTGGCCGTCCTGTTGCTCGTTTGTGGTTTCTGTTTGAAGATTGCAACACAGAGGTTTCTTGAATTATCAAACTATTCTATTGTTGGCATCTTTTGTTGCTTCCATTTTGGGGCTAAAAGAATCCTTGCTGCTGCTGTTGTATACATAAACAATTTTTGATCTCTTTGGA
Organism: Darevskia mixta; assembly: GCA_034641385.1. Classification (NCBI taxonomy): domain Eukaryota; kingdom Metazoa; phylum Chordata; class Lepidosauria; order Squamata; family Lacertidae; genus Darevskia; species Darevskia mixta. The sequence goes on from JAWWNH010000060.1 coordinate 329,680, forward strand.
ATCTCCTCACCTACTATACCCAGTAGAAATGTTTCTGGGTTTTTTAACAAATGTATTTTTATACATTTTCTTTAATTCATTATATATCATTTCCCAGTAAGCTTTTACCTTACTGCAAGCCTACAGAAAATACTTTTTATGTATGGAGCAACAGCCGCCCAGATGTTACTAGCCCAGGGATGGAAAAATGACAAGGAATTCCGGAGAGGAATGGCAAACCAAGCTGATGGACGATCCTGAGATGGCAAAGCTGACTGGAAAACTCAGAAAACAAGAGGACAAAAACTTTATAAAAGAATGGGGGGAAATTTACAAGTTACTTAGGAGACCACTGTACGCAGATGGAAACAAGAGCAGGATTTTGTAGTGTAAAAATTATTATGGAAAATATGGTTTGATATAAAAATAGGAGTACAGATGAATATGCAGTTATAGATGTTTAAAATGAGGGGATGGGGGGAAGTTCCAAGATTTGGAGAATCTCTTTATATAGATATGTTATTATTAGTTTGTGTTTAGTTACACTTTGTATTTATAAAATCAATAGAAATTATTTCAAAAAAGAGAGAAAACAACGGAAGCAGCTCTCCATAGATTAGGATTCACTGGTAATGTAGTACCAGCACCAAAGGGAGAAAATATTAACTTGCTTATGTGTACATATAGTATGGCTGATATCGAAGCTATAAACAAACAAACAAATCAATTTATAATGCATGCCAATACAGTAAAACAATTACAGCCTATTAGTAATTGGTGAACTCTCAGCTCAGAATTAGGCTTTGATATGCTCAGCTACTTGCCATGCACAAGAGGCCTTGGGTACATGGAGTTCTTCTTGGTGCCTGAGCATTGACGGGGTTATGGGAAAATATATTTCCCAGGCTCTCAACAGCTGGGATGCTGCCACAGCAGTGCTCAAGGCACCAGGGAAAGTGGGGAAGTGCACTTTCTTCATATATTGTCGAAACAAAATAAATAAAAAATAATTTAAAAATCCCTTCCAGTAGCACCTTAGAGACCAACTAAGTTTGTTCTTGGTATGAGCTTTCGTGTGCATGCACACTTCTTCAGATACACTGAAACAGAAGTCACCAGACCCTTATATATAGTGAGAGGGAGGGTAGGGGTATTACTCAGAAGGGTGGTGGGAATGGGTGAAGGCTGATAGGTGAGGTAAACCTGTTGACGACTGTTAATGACTGCAATTGGTCTTACAGGGAAAAGCAAGGGGTGAGAATGCTAAAAATAGCTTTGTTGTGTATAATGAGATAAGAATCCAATGTCTCTATTCAGACCAGGTCTCTCCATGGTTTGAAGTTTGGTAATAAGTTGCAATTCATATATTGCATTCATATATTGTATTATACTGTAAACTGCCCTGTGATGCTTGGATGAAGGGTGGACTAATACCAGTAATAATAATAATAATAATAATAATAATAATAATAATAATAATAATTTAATAATAATAATTTATTATTTATACCCCGCCCATCTGGCTGGGTTTCCCCAGCCACTCTGGGCGGCTTTCAACAGAACATTAAAATACAACAATCTATTCAACATTAAAAGCCTCCCTAAACAGGGCTGCCTTCAGATGTCTTCTAAAGGTCTGGTAGTTGTTGTTCTCTTTGACATCTGAAGGGAGGGCGTTCCACAGGGCGGGTGCCACTACTGAGAAGGCCCTCTGCCTGGTTCCCTGTAACTTGGCTTCTCGTAGTAATAATAGAAGAAGAGGAAGAAGAAGAAGAAGAAGAAGAAGAAGAAGAAGAAGAAGAAGAAGAAGAAGAAGAAGAACTGGACTAGGACCTGGGAGACCAGCATTCAAATCCCTACTGGGCTTTGAAGCTTACTAGATGACCTTGAAACAGCCATTATTGTGTAGCCCAACCTGCCTCATAGCGTTGTGGTGAGGAGTGGACCATGTACACCCTCTTTAGCTCATTGGAGGAAAGGTGGGGTATAAATGTGAACTTCTGCTCAGTTTGCAATGTGAGTTGGAGAAATTTGCATTCCAAACCAAGCAAGTGCAAATTTTGGTGACGTCGCTACTTCAAATACGCATTCTCGCGCCATCGTCTTTAGCAATGATACGAAGAGGTCAAGAACACATTCTCTCAAATGCAAAGCAAGTGTAATTAGGAGTGCTGATGAAGAGATATTTCTGTACCATTAAGCACTGAGTTGTATGTTTCATTGATCTTCCCCGCATGCTATGACAGGATGCAGCTGTCCAGCTGTCCTCTGGACCCGTCGCAGAGAATAACCTGCTCCTGGGTCACCACCTCTCAGGAGAGGAACATTTGGTACCAGCTCTTGAGCTGGAGGGCATAGAAAGAGATAGTTGATGACATGGTTTCTCTGGTGCAGCGAGGGGTCAGCCCAAGGTCTTACTGACTGGGTATCACCTGTCTTCTAGAAGGAAGACATATAATGACCTCCTTGCGCCCAGCTGACAACTGCCTTCTTGCCTCAAAGCACACATTGCTGGTACACGTATAGCAGGACTAGTATTAGAGCCCTGTGCTCCTTCTGGGCTGACGTAAACAGCAGAGTACACATTCTTCTGTGCAATTTGCATACTGCTTATTAACAGCAATTTGTATACTAAATCTGAATCATAAATAAGTGTGTAAAAAAGATCAATAGCGTACACAAATACAACAGAAATATTCAGTAAAACTTCCTACAAGTAGCTGTTCCTACTTTTATCATTAAACCACCTTAGTCCCTGTCAGGAGAAAAGGCTAGGGATAAATAAATTAACAACAACAACTCAGTAAGATTATAGAATGTTAAGTGAAAGTGAGCAGAACAAAGAAATGGGTAATTGTTGGATATCAGAGTTACTTGTCAGTTTATTTCAATAGTTCTGCTCTGAGTATCATTTTGCTGGATCTTACTCTCTGTTTTGAAGAGGCATTAAAATGCTATACTGTCTCGGCCTAAGTAAGGATCTGTGAATATGTCAATTTCAATTTCCCTCTGTTTTTCATTATCCCAAATTTAAGTTCAGTTTTCTACACTTCTACATCAGTTTATTATTTATTTATTTTTGAAGATCCTCATGAAAATCCGGCAGCATCTTAGTGCACATTTATCCTAATATATGCATGTATGTATGCAATTTTGCTTAATACAACTTTTTTTAATGCAAAGCATTTCCCCCCTAATATCATGCATTTCTTCTATGTTATTTTCACTAACTTGTGTTATGTTTATGCAGACTTTACCATATTATATGCATTTCTGTGCACATTCCTCGGATGGAGAGTTGCACTGCAAAATTCAGAGAAGCGTGAATTTTGAAGGATGGTTGTGTTTCGGTTCACAATTTTTTTGGGTTGTGCAAGTTTAGGTAGGTTTGCCTTTAAATGCAGACCATATTCAATTTCTGCCCCATCCCTAGTGCCTTCCAAAGTTTGGGTGCTATCACCAAGAAGGTCTGCTTTGATGTTGTCACTGGGTGACAATCCATTGATCATGGACTGGCCAACAGAGCCCTCCCCAGAAGATTTCAGAGATTGGCTCAATCTGTACTGAGTGAGGTGGATCCAAGTTCTTCAAGGCCTTAAATGTCAAGAACAAAACCCTGAGCAAGTAGCTCTAGTCTAGCACCAGAATTGACTGACAGTTCTGATACAGAAGCTGATTGGATCTCATTGACCTGAGTTGGGTGCGAATACAGTACTTCCAGGGCATAAGAGGTGTTTCACTAGGGATGCCACATGATGAATTCCCAAGTGGGTACACATTTAGTAGGTGGGATTTTGTGTGCCCTGTCCTGCAGATGGACCTGTGTGACAGTTTCACATGTCCCTTGGCAAGGGTGCCCATGATGCTGCTTCCAAGAAGGGCATCCTGGCGCATATATGCCTGTGGTAGACTAGACAGATGTGACCACTGAACAGAGTGCTGAATGCTGTCTGAGTATCCACAATTTCTTACAGTGAAGTGATATCAATGTGTGAACATGAAATGCATGAAGCAGCACTAAGAAGACCTTTCATGCTCTAATGTACCATCTCTGAACCTTACTGGTTAGGCATAGAAAAACAGAAGAGAATAATTTTCAAAGTTATTTTCCGGTCTATCTGCCTCTTTCATCCAATTTAGCCTACCTGTTTGACCTTAGCATATCTCTGGATCCTTCCATCATTCTCCCAATAGTTCATAAGCTTGAACAAAGGCATTGTGTCTTTGAAGACAGGTGGAACTTCAACAGAGATCCATTTCCCCAACACATATAAACAATAACTGGTTGGTTCAGCTAACCAAATTTATAGGATTTATACCAGCAAAGTGATCACTGCCCAGAGCCCTCTTGTAGTCAACCATGAGACCAGTTCTTGCATCCTTTGGATAGTCTGGATTTGGCCCTAACTACCCTATATTTAAATCCAACTTTTCCACTTATAGAATATCGATCTAGACGCACCCCTGCAAAATCTGGTGTGGAAACTCCGGGGCTGAACCCGTAAAGGGGACCTCTCGAGTTTTAACTACCAGTGGGGGTTTATGACAAGTGAGGAGCCAAGCTTCCAGCTGAATTTCCGTTTAGTTATTTTTGTTTTAATGTATGTGTGAATCAATTAATCCTGTCATAGAAGGGCATCGTAAACTGTGTGCCAGAGTTAATGAGTCAGACATTATCACATCATTACACCAGCTGGCATAATGTAGCATGTGTTGTTTGTCATAATATACACTGCCATGCTTAACAACCATTAATTGTTTACACGAGCAGTCGTGGTTTTTTTTTTTTTTTTCCCTTTTCTTTTTTTCTTTCAAGAACCTTTGGTGACTGGTGGATATTTTGAAAGGGAGTTGCTGTGACAGAGAGTAAGAGACAGACACACAGACAGAGAATTTAACCCATGGCTAGGTAAATGGCGAAAGAGCAGTAAGTAAGGGCGTTACCCAAGTAACACGTCCCATGGTCAGCGCAAAGATTTACACTTGCACAACAGAACTTCTCCCTGCTCCTTCCCTGTATGCAACTCTCACCCTCTCCAAATGTCTTCTGGAGGGTTGGAGGAACCCCTAGAACAGATTTACGGGGTGCATGGGGGAGAGGAAAGTTCCATTGCTCAAGTGTAAATCCTTGCACTGATGGGATGTGTTAGATATCGCCCTAATAGCACAATCTTATAAACATCAACTCAGAAGCAAGGTTGTCTGAGTTCAGTGTGAGAAGGGGGTGAGAATAGAATTCTTGCCCAAGAGTGGTATTCTGCATTAGTCCTAGTTCAGTCAACGCACATGACAAACTTGGGTTCATTAATTTCAATAATTACTCTTCTGTGAGTAGGACTTGGTCAAATCCATGTTACCTGTATCATCAACAGAGAAGCATGACCCAATCTCTGACAGAGCCGGCCCTACCATTAGGGACAGAGTGAGGTCACTGCCTCAGGTAGCAAATGCTGAGGGGGTGGGGGAGTAGACCAAGCTGTGTGTGCCACATCCTACAAGCTAGTCTGCTGCCCTCAAGTGCAATGGAAGACATGGCCCTATTGCTCATGAAGAAGGAGAAGAAGAGTTTGGATTTGATATCCCGCTTTAGCACTACCCGAAGGAGTCTCCAAGCGGCTAACATTCTCCTTTCTCTTCCTCCCCCACAACAAACACTCTGTGAGGTGAGTGGGGCTGAGAGACTTCAGAGAAGTGTGACTAGCCCAAGGTCACCCAGCAGCTGCATGTGGAGGAGTGGAGACTCGAACCCGGTCCCCCAGATTAGAGTCTACCGCTCTTAACCACTACACCACACTGGCTTTCATGCAGATTCAATTGCGAATATACTTGCCAATGTATGTGAAAAGAATGAAGGTGCCATTTTGACCTTCACCTTAGGCATCATAATGTCTTTTCAGGGGGGGGGAAGGTGCCAGTACTGTGAACCCTTGAGTACCCCCCCCCAGAAAAAAGCTCTGCTTTTTACTATGTCTATATTATGCTTTTATCATAGATGATTTGGCAATGTGAGATCTTTTGATAAAGGACGCTATATAAACTGAAATCATCACCATCCTCAGGCCTTTTTACAGCCAGAACTCAGTTCCAGCACCTCTCAGGTGGGCGCCATTGCCATTCTAAGAGAACAATGGAGGAGTTCATGGCAAGTTCCAGCACCTCTTTGTCCAGAAAAAATAGCACTGATAATAATGATAATATCCATTGACTGGGAAGATTGACCCGGCACATTTGGCATTTTAACATTGGGTTGTGAGTCTGGATTATTTTAGGACATCAGGCAGTCAAGCAATTTAGAGGGGAAACATTTCAAAAGTTTTATGGGAGCAAAATGTGTTTCTCAGAAAGTGGGTCCTTCCTCCTTTAGCTGGGGGCAGGAGTGAGGGGGCGAGCTCTGTTTATCACACCTGATCTCCATGAACTAAATATGAGATAGAAAAGGATTTCCCCTCTCCCCACATAATGAAATTGAATCTCAGAGAAAGCAATATCAGTATCTCTCTCCAGTCCCATATTGAGGAAATGATTTCACCTCTTAGATGGGACTTACAGTAATTGTCTAAAGGCTTGCAATCTCTGAAAACTGTAATGAAATTGGTAATCCTGACCTGCTGGATATGAGCTATACAATTACTTGGAGTATATTTAGAATAAATAATCCATTATCATAAAGCCCTAAATATTCCTAGGCTTCTGATATAAAACACTATGTCCAAGAGCTGGATTATGATTACTTTGACATTCCTGGTCTTTGATCTTTCCATAAGCCTTCATCCCCAGTCTTCAACAGTATATGTTCAGGACTTCTTTTGTTTGAGATCTCTTGGATAGAAGGATTTTTATTTTTATTTTTTTAAGTGAGTGGTTACAAAGCAGAGAAGAATGACACAACTTGTAAATAAATGAATTTCGATTTCTATTCTGTCATGACATCACAAGGCTCAGGGTAGTTACAATATATCACCTTCGCAACAGTCACTGTCCCAAAGCTAGCCTCTAAATTTCATTCACAAGCCTTAAAACACCACAATTTAAAAGAGCGGAATAAAAACCACCACTTGCTTCAGATGTCTTGTAAGGATATATCTCCTTGCCCAGGTTTTCCCTCACCCATAAGATCAAACCCTGTTTTTCATTTGCTGGAATTCCAGTAATTCCTGTTTTTCTATTTGATCTTTGCATTGGGTTGTTGACTAGATGAATCTTGGGTTCCCTTCCAACTCTACAATTCTATGATTCAATATGAATCTATATTCTTTTATACCACTGCTTTACTGGGTTTGCTGTGGTTTACTGGTTTTATGTTGTATACCACTTGGAGCACTTCAGCACTGCTAACACAGTGGTTTGGCTTCACCTCCAAAGGCACACTCCATTGTCTCTCAAGACAGATGGATGCCAGAAACCTCTCTCCACTGAGCCACAGCACCACCACAATCCCCTTGGGAAACCATTGATGCAAAAGGATGCTACATGAGGTCTTCGTCCTTGGTTTTGAAATTTTGTCCAAAATAAGAAGCAGCGTTGAATTCATCTTGTGCATACACACAGCGCTATTTTTCCACAATAAGATGTGCCAGAACTCACCTTATTCTCTTATAATGGGAATGGCGCCCAACTGAGAGGTGCCAGAACTGGGGGGAAAGCCTTCCTTGCCAAATTATTATTATTATTATTATTATTATTATTATTATTATTATTATTATTATACCCTGCCCATCTGGCTGGATTTCCGCAGCCACTCTGGGCAGCTTCCAACAAAAGATTAAAAATACATTAAAACATCAGTCATTAAAAACTTCCCTAAACAGGGCTGCATTCAGATGTCTTCTAAATATCATATAGTTGTTTATAGTTTTGACATCTGATGGGAGGACGTTCCACAGGGTGGGCGCCACCACCAAGAAGGCCCTCTGCCTGGTTCCCTGTAGCCTCACTTCTCGCAGTGAGGGAACCACCAGAAGGCCCTCGGAGCTGGCCCTCAGTGTCCAGGCTGAACGATGGGGGTGAAGATGCTCCTTCAGGTATACTGGGCTGAGGCCGTTGAGGGCTTGAAAGGTCAGCACCAACACTTTGAATTGTGCTCGGAAACCTCCAGTAGGCCACAAACTTTTTCAAAGAGGGTTCTGCATGCACTGTGCTGCATCACTCACGACAATTCTTAGCTGCATGTTATCATATTTTACAGAATTTCCCCTGGTGCGTTATGACGTGTGCATTTCCAGGAAAACAAACATCAGTGCCACACGGCTAACGTCCCTATTATTATTATTGCGTAAAGGACTGTTTGAAATAATGCTAACGGCGAAAAGTAACTCACACCGCTGCGTTCATGTTGCTTCAGCAATGCCAATAATGCTATTAACAGTTCGAGAGCCGTGCAGGCAACAATTCTTAGAAACCAAGGAAGTCTGAGTACTGGGAAAGTTGGGAACAGCTTGTCAACAAGGGTTAAAGGCAGCTGGCCGCCAGCCTCCCTGCTTTCGTCTCTCAAGAGTGCAGCAAAGTGTATTGTTTGGCGTAATCATGACACAGATCCGCATGTGTACGTCCTCAATAATTCATGTTTGCAGCTTGTCTCACTGTGGGGACAGATGTCAGTGAAATCAGTGACAGCCGATCATGCTGATCCCTTGCATAATCATGTGTGAGTTGATCCCATGGTGACAGCCCACCCGGGGAGTGTGCCCATCGAGGGCCATGCTTAGAAGGAGGCATGGATCTGCATGCTCATGTATGCGCTTGAGAATGTAGAAGAAGAAGAAGAAGAGTTTGGATTTGATATCCCGCTTTATCACTACCCGAAGGAGTCTCAAAGCGGCTAACATTCTCCTTCCCCTTCCTCCCCCACAGCAAAGCATCTGTGAGGTGAGTGGGGCTGAGAGACTTCAGAGAAGTGTGACTAGCCCAAGGTCACCCAGCAGCTGCATGTGGAGGAGCGGGGAAGCGAACCCGGTTCACCAGATTATGAGTCTACTGCTCTTAACCACTACACCACACATCACACTTTTGCTCACCCAACACAGATCAGTCTTAGTCTTGTGCCCCTTCTCACCTGGCCTCTGTCCCCTTTCCTACTCCTGCCAACTCCTCTCCTTTGGAATTATTGACTGCACACGCACCATACATTGAAAGCGCATGTCTCCCTCCAAGAAATCCTGGGAACTGTAGTTTGTCAAGGGTGCTGGGAATTGTAGCTCTGTGGAAGGTAAACTGCAGTCCTCAGGATTCACTGGGGGAAGCTTTTAAAGGCACAGTGTATGTGTAGCCATGGACTGTAGGCTTCTTAGGGCATAGAACTCTATTTGCTGGCATTCATAGGCTACCTTTCTGCCAAGGCAGAAAAAAAGGTGCTGGTACTGCGTACCCTTGAGTATGTTGTGGAGGTGGGGGGATGATTATCAAAATCAAACTGGGGATATCCCCTCACTCACACAGTTTAGGGCATTCCACACCTTTCCTCAGCAGAGTTTTGTTTTTTCAGTTGAGAAAAATAAGTGGCTCACATAAATGTAAAGTAAGCTTTAACAATGAAGAAATAATAAAGAAAACTGTGAAAAAATAACATTACTTTGTGAACCGCCCTGAGACCCTCGGGTATAGGGCAGTATAAAAATTCTAATAATAATAATTAATAATAATAATAATAATAAGAGATACTAAATACGATAACACGAGGCAGGTCTGAGGCATGAAACAAGAAAAGACAGTTGGTCCCTCTTAACTGAAATTATTAACTAAACACACACTGAAGGGAGCGACTGATTCTTTATATATACAATGCATCATCTATATCTATACCTATGGTGGTTGTTTATACACACACACACACACACACACACACACACACACACACACACCCCTCACCCAGGTTTGACTCTTTCCATTGGTTATATGCACTGGCAGAAAAAGAGGGGACGGGGGGAGAGTACCGCCCCTGGCTCCACAATCCCAGTGGGGTGCCATCGCAGATGCCCCCCTGAGCTGGGTGCCACGCCCCCGCAGGCGGTGTGCCACACCCCCAGGATGTGCACCACGCCCCCGGGACATGTGCCAGCCACGCCCCCGCCTGCTCTCCACCCCCAGTGCCGGACCATGAAACTCCGCCACTGGTTCTATGAACCACTTGGTCTGCCTCCTTTACTTCTGCCTGGGTTCAAGCCACTCAGCAGCCCCTAGGAAGAGGAAAGAGCTTGTGTTATTTCGCAAAACAAAATCCCCCAAACCCCACTGGCAACCATGTGTACTACAATGATGATTCACATTTGCTGGAGATATTTAAGTCAGGACTGGACAGTCATCTGTAGAGGACATGACAGTTGTGAGGTTCCTGCACTGAGGAGGAGGAGGGCCAGATTCCTACTCTAAAATTCTGCAAGGATGATGCCATCATCATTCCCATCAATTGCACGCATCTGGTAAGCAGAGCACAAAGGGGTTAAAGCCCCATAGACACCACCTGGGTCCTGATCTGGAGTGGGTTCCCCGACACTTGCTATTTACCTCTTTAGGAAACATTCACATAAATTGTTCCTTTGCCCCTCCAGGAATCTCTGGAGTTGTGACTTGGTGAAAATACTAAGAAACTTCCATTCCCAAAACTATGATTCCCAAGTCTCCCCGAGGGGGATGATTGTGTGATTCTGAATCTGTAGCATCTGGATCGCTCCTAAGAATTTGAATTTCAGTGTTTCCTTCCTTCACTGCATTTATTTTCCTCTTTTGAATATTCCAGAAAGCAGCGGTGGCGGCAACGACAACAAAAAAAAATTTAAAATCTCATCTAAGATCAAGATGTGGGTCCTTCCCCCCCCACTTCATTTAAAGACAGAAAGACAGAAAAGAGTAATTTTTTCATTACTGTTAATTCAGATTGTTTCTGAGGCAACATTGTGGCTGAGTCAAAGTATCTCATTACAGCCGCCACACGTTTGGCTGCCTAACACCAAGTGCCATTTCTCTTCTGAAGGTACATTTACATAAATATTTCTAATCACAGCCCTGTAAAAAGAGACACGGCATAATCATTTGCGACTTTTTAGGTAGTATGTCATCTGAATCTTAACATATGGCATTTGCGCTAGATGACGGCAACCTTGGCTATACGAGAGAAGGCCTGGAAAACTTCCAGGAAGCTGCAGATCAGCCAAAAACAATGGAGGAGCCCTATCAATGCGAAGCCAGATTTACACCTTCCATTCAACGATCCGCGCTCACAGAGCAGATGGTTTAGCAGGAGAGGCAGAAATTGTCGCGAAAAGTGGGGGACATTTCGCTCGCCGTCTCCTTGTCGTTCGTGGGGGCTATTATCCCTCACGGACCGGACTTCAAAATAAGACGGCTAAACAGATGCAAGAAGAATTGTCAGAGTGGCTGCAAACATGGAGCAGTTCCACACATTATATGATACCAAACCCGGGTTTAGCATCGTGCGTTGCATCCAGTGGTGAACCACATCACCTCCTCCTGAGAGCCAGTGTGGTGTAGTGGTTAAGAGCGGTAGACTCGTAATCTGGTGAACCGGGTTCGCGTCCCCGCTCCTCCACATGCAGCTGCTGGGTGACCTTGGGCTAGTCACACTTCTCTGAAGTCTCTCAGCCTCACTCACCTCACAGAGTGTTTGTTGTGGGGGAGGAAGGGAAAGGAGAATGTGAGCCGCTTTGAGACTCCTTCGGGTAGTGATAAAGCGGGATATCAAATCCAAACTCTTCTTCTTCTTCTTCTCCTGGTTCTCTGACAAGGCAGGCCATTTCACACCTTACCCAATAACAGGGATGTAAGCATCTTTTTCCCCTAGGAGGGCCTGGGCCAAAGGCCTACCAGTGAACTTTCCCAATATATATATATACACAACACTGACTCCACTCTTCTGCATCCCAATGGACATGCCATTTTATTGCATTTACTGTTTCAATTGGGCTTTCGTTGCTATTTTTGATTAAAACCGTTTCCCTGTAAACCACTTACAGGTTTTATTTTTTTGATTAAGCAATGTACAAATCTTAGAATCATAGAATTATTGACTTGGAAGGGACCATCTAGTCCAATGCCCTGCAATGCAGAAATATGTAGCTGTTCCATACAGGAATCAAACCTGCAACCTTGGTGTTAGCAACACCACTCTCTAACCAACCGAGCCACCTAACTTCCTGCTTCCACTGCCGAATCACACAGCCCAGCCACTCACAGTGGCAGCAGAAGGATGGAGCAGACTGGGTCTGATCCTTCCACCTGCACAGCAATCAGGTCTGGATTGGGCCTCCTGCTGGTTGGTGCCAGCTCTGGTTCCAGCAGATCCGAGACCAGCAAAACCCCAGACCCTCAGAACACCCTGTTATATAGCTTTCTGCTGCTCTCCTCCAGAACAGATGCCAGTGTTTTAGTGTAAATTCCCTCCTTAGTGCAAACATTTTCCCCTTATATAATGCATTTTGGTATGTTATTTCCACTCACTCATGCATTCTGATGCATGCTTGCCTGTAATTTATGCATTTTTGTAGACACGGCTTGGCTGGAGAACTGTATTACAAAATTCAAAGCATGGTGAATTTTGAAAGATATTTGTGTTTCAGATCGCATATTGGTTTGAGAAGTGTGCATTGGGCTGTTTCTCATTAGCATGCAAACCAAAGTGAATTTATCCCCCATCCATAGATGCATGTGTCTTTGCAGTCAGTACTTAATACATTTAGGCTCCCCATTTCCTTGTCCTCGTCGCGTTTTATGCCCTTGCTCCATTTATTCACATGAACGTGTCTGCCCTCTGCGCTGGCATATGACGCTATATGCAAACTCGGTTTATTTGCGGAATAACTATTTCATTCTGCAATAAAAGGCTTTGATGGAAGCCGAGTGACTGAGGCTCAAGCCGTATTGGATGTTGCCGAAGTAGGCTGGTGGGCTGGAAGAAGCAGATGGAGGACATAATAGAGGTAGCTTTGAGCCCCCTTGGTTAAATATGTTTGCCACCTTTGTGGCTCATCTTGGGAGTCTTGCTGGATACTTGGCTGCCTGGGGCCAGATGGCTGCAGCGTCCATCTGCACTTGGCAAAGGAGGCGATCCACATTGCATTTGGCTGCAGACCTGCCTTGGTACAGTCACAACTGCTGCTGTCTCCATCGCATTGCATGCTGAATATATTTGCCACACACGCTGCCATTTCTCTCTCTCTCTCTCTCTCTCTCTCTCTCTCTCTCTCTCCCCCACCTCCTCCTTTCCAAAGCTAATTTAGTTCAAAGCAATGACTACCCCAAGTGGAACAGGGAGATGGAAGAGGAAGTGTCAAAATGTCACATACCCCAGGACCAAAAAAAAAATGCAAAGAGATGCCAAGGTCATGCTAAGGTCAAGGACATCAATACCCAAGTGTATCTCACATCTATCCCTGGAAGGTGTGTTCTCCAGCTCATACCCTTGTTCCCCTCACAGAGCTACAATTCCTAGAGTTCCCTGGAAAGAAGACTTGATCATTAAACCACTTTGGGAGTTGTAGCTCTGGGAGGGGATCGGGGGTCTCCAAACAACTCTCAGCACCCTTAAGAAACTACAGTTCCCAGGTTTCTTTAGGGAAAGCCACAATTGCTTAAAGGGAAAGCCACAACTGTCTTGATTCATACCACAACCAAAGAGTGGGCACACTGCAATAAACAATCAGTTATAGAATCACAGGATCATACAATATCTTCAGACTAAACATTTCTCTCTGGCTAGCTCAGAATCAGAACAAAACACTTTGATGCATAGATTTGCAAATCTATTCAGAAATTAAGTAAAACTAATGAGTTGTCCCCAACAACATTCTACTCAGAGTAGACCCATTGAAATCAATAGACCTAAATTAGGCATGACCATTAATTCTAATGGGCCTACTTTCAGTAGGACTAACATTTGTATTGTTATATTATTATTATTATTATTATTATTATTATTATTATTATTATTATTATTATTATTACTACTACTACTACTACTACTACTACTACTACTATATGATTTCTCATAGGACTTGGGTTCCAGAAATCTCATGCCACTATCCTGGTTGACTTCCTCTGGGCATGTCCAATTTTGTCATCAAATAGAAAGGTATTTCCTATAGCTCTTTAATGGTTCAGACAATGCTTTGCTGCCAGTATTGGGGTGGAGTGGGGGGTCTTATACAAGCATTTTTTGCCTACAGAGCTCATTGCTTCCATGGCAGCTATGACTCCATCAGACACAATAGCTTTATTGCAACGCAATTTATTCAGAACAAGAGCTTTGAATATTCAGCAGGGCTCCAGGCTAGTGATTCTGTTGCGAGTGAGGTTTCCTTGTCTTCCAGGAAGCCCTTCAACGAAGGTCACAAACAATTTGCTCATTCCTCTTATTAAAATAAAGATGGAAAGCACTGATGATAGCTCTGCCCAGCAGCTAACTTCATCATCTGTAGCCCTTCCAACATATGCTTGTGAGATAATGAAAAATATAGCATTAAATACAGTGGCAGATTGAATCTTGTTTCAGGGTAAATATAGTAAGTCATTTTTCCCCCTCCTCATTTCCTCGGAACCTGTTTAGCATTAGACTCTTAATATCATTGCTGAGACATGACAAAGCCGTTGCATAATATACTGCGTTCCAGGCCAGCCCCCACATAAAAGTGAGCAATGGGGAAATAGGGACATCATTCAGGCATCCTTAATAATGAACTGCTGCAAGCCAGACTTCTTCCAACGATGCCCCCATTGGTAGACCTTCAAAGAACTTTGCCAAATCCCCACAAATTGCTCAGCATCTCAGTCTGCCTTTCGGCCTGGTTCTCAGCTTTAGCAGGACTTGGTGGTTGTGTCTTGGATATTGGTTAGCTCTGTCTGACTGGTTGACATTCACAACGAACAAGCCAGGGTCATGCAGTTTTAATACTGTCAGCCCAGTAACTCCGACAACACTGTTTCAAGGGGTTGAGATAAACGAAACGTGGAGTGGGATTCCAGTGCCAACAAAGCAGATTGTGCTGTCAAAGTCTAGAGTCCAGTAGTGTCAACATTGCGGTGCAGATGTACACATGGAGCTAATCCAGTGCCTTTGATTTGTGGGTTTGCACCACACTGACCTCACTGCTGCCTTTCCCCTTCCTCTCTACCTCCCAGCAAGTAGCAGAAACCCAGCCAATGGCAAGTCAGGTGAGCACCATCCTGGCCATCACTACTGCTAGAGTCAATTCCCCAGGATTGGGAAGAGGACCATGAAAAAGCTCAGATCTTTCTCCTCCCCATATCCTGCCCAGGTTGAGGGGTGCAAATCCATGATCCTTCAGATTATGTTGGCCAATGCTAGAGGATGGTGGGAACTGAAGTCCAGTAGCAATTTGAAGATGACAGGCCTTGATGGATATCTGAAACAGAAGTGATAATGAACTAGGCACCAACAGAGCATGGATAGCTCACTTGGTTAGAGGGTGGTGCTGATAACGCCAAGGTTGCAGGTTCGATCCCCGTAAGGGAAAACTACATATCCCTGCATTGCAGGGGGTTGGACTAGATGATCCTCAGGGTTCCTTCCAACTTCATGATTGCCTAACCCTATGTCTAACCCTGGAGCCTTTTGGGTGGGAAATCATCCTGTATTCCTGAATGGTTACCAGAGAGGAACCAACATGGGGAGCAATACAGTCATACCTCGGGTTGAGTTCGCTGCGGGTTGCGTTCGCTGCGGGATACGAATGCACCGAACCCGGAAGTACTGGAACGGGTTACTTCCGGGTTTGGCGCTTCACGCATGCGCAGAAGCCCCAAATCACAACCTACGCGTGTGCAGATGCGGTGCTGCGGGTTACGGGCGCTGCGGGTTGAGAACGCACCTCCCGCACGGATCGCGTTCGCAACCCAGCGTCCACTGTATGCTTCTTGTTGAAGGCAGCAATGCCTCTGAATATCAGTTGCTGAACAGCACAGGAGGGGAGAGTGTTGTGATCATATCCTGCTTGTAGGATTCCCACAGGCATCAAGTTGGCCACTGTGAGAACAGGATTTGATGGGCCATTGGCCCGATCCAATAGGCTATTCTAGCAGGGCCTTCCACACTAAAGGTTCTGATGGGGCACTTCAGGAAGTGGTCAAAGCCTTTAAGACCTGAGCACAATAGCACTCTCCCGTTTGGCAGTTTCCAGCAACTGGTATTCAGAAGCATAGCTTCCTCTAACTGTGAATGCAAAGCACAGCCATCATGGCTGGTAGCCATTGATATTCTCCATGAATTTGTTCAGTCCTCCTTAAAAGCCATCCAAGCTGGTCAGTTGAGATCTCTCCCCCCCCCCCCGGGATAAGAGGCTATATCTTCCAAGATCTATGGACAGGGAGAGAAGTCCATCCACACCCACCAGCATCCCAAACAATTCTAGTTATCTACGATCCTTTTCTCCCACCCCATCCCTTATGATTCCAAGTGTACCCAATCCCAAAATGGCAAATGGTGAGAGTACCACTGCAACGATCATTATGAAATCTGGCACCTCTCAGAAGGCATGACTGTGCCTACAAATTGCATCCAATGCTGGCATAATTTTCATTAGAAGAAGAAGAAGAAGAAGATCAAGATTTAAAGGTGCTCTGCATGAAACCCCCTAGTTTTATTTGCCTACAGATTTGGCAGGCTTAATTCTCTCTGGAGAGACTGCTATGCCTGCAAATATCATCTGATTCTGTGACAAGTAAAAAAATAATAATGTTATGGCCATTTTTAGACTCCCCATTATAGTGAATGAGGAAAAAACGGGGCTTCATTTTCAACATATCTAACACAGTCCTGGATATCAAGTCATAGAATCATAGAGCTGGAAGAGACCACAAGGGCCATCCAGTCCAACCCCCTGCCAAGCAGGAAACACCATCAGAGCATTCCTGACAGGTGGCTGTCAAGCCTCTGCTTAAAGACCTCCAAAGAAGGAGACTCCACCACACTCCTTGGCAGCAAATTCCACTGTCGAACAGCTCTTACTGTCAGGAAGTTCTTTCTAATGTTTAGGTGGAATCTTCTTTCTTGTAGTTTGAATCCATTGCTCCGTGTCCGCTTCTCTGGAGCAGCAGAAAACAACCTTTCTTCCTCCTCTATATGACATCCTTTTATATATTTGAACATGGCTATCATATCACCCCTTAACCTTCTCTTCTCCAGGCTAAACATACCCAGCTCCCTAAGCCGTTCCTCATAAGGCATCGTTTCCAGGCCTTTGACCATTTTGGTTGCCCTCCTCTGGACACGTTCCAGCTTGTCAGTATCCTTCTTGAAGTGTGGTGCCCAGAACTGGACACAGTATTCCAGGTGGGGTCTGACCAGAGCGGAATACAGTGGTACTATTACTTCCCTTGATCTAGATGCTATACTCCTATTGATGCAGCCCAGAATTGCATTGGCTTTTTTAGCTGCTGCATCACACTGTTGACTCATGTCAAGTTTGTGGTCTACCAAGACTCCTAGATCCTTTTCACATGTACTGCTTTCAATTGAATTGGAAAGGCACAGAGCAGCTCTGAAACAGGTTGTGTTGCTTCCTAAACCTAAAGATACTTTTGCAGATATGCTTGCTTGCTTGCTTGAATATCCACACTTTCATAAAAGAGATCAATAAAATCGACCTATAGCTATCTACTGGTTTCTGCCACTCACATCGTACAGTAGCCAGGGTGATGTCGCCACGTTATGTGGCCAATCAGATAATGGATATATGGTGAAATCATTGAGAGCAAATGGTCAAAAGAGAGAGTGGGGGGGGAACGTTTTGGCCAGCAATGCCGAAACAAAAACAAAATTAGAAAATTAAAAAGCGAACCAGTTTTTGAAGCTGTCAGGGGTGGGGGGTGAGGGGAAGGTCCTGGAAAATGGTGTGTAGCCTCAGCTGCTTCATAGTGTAACCCAGCTAATGTTCCCATTTATTTGAGCCCATTGAATCGCTTTGGATGTTTCCAAGGGAACCATAAGGTTGTGCTATGCTGCTGTTAGGTACAAGGTTTCTTTTTAGGGGCTAACAAACAGTTTTACTGAGGCTGAAATAAAGCATCTTTTTGTGGTGGGGGGGGGAGTTGTCTCTATGGAGGGCAAGCTATTTTGTCTCTCTCTCCCCCCTTTGGCTTATTCACAACTGTTCCAGTCTCGGTATTGTGACCTCAGACATATTTTGCCTGGTTTGGGCAATGATAATCAGGCCAAAGTCGGGTGCCAGAGGTGATGTCTGTATCTTAGCCCATAATAAGATGCACATATATTATCCCGCAGGTCCTCCTTTGCGATGGAGCTGAGAGCAAGTCACAAAAGCAGCGAGCGAACAGCACAGCACAAGAAGCAGCTGCTGGAACCTCAGCCGAGGAGCTCACAGATGTTCGGGCCTAACCTGCGAACTTTTGGAAAGAGCAGGGGAAGGAATTACCATATTTTCCGGCATATGAGACGACTGGGCGTATAAGACGACCCCCAACTTTCCCAGTTAAAATATAGAGTTTGGTATATACTCGCCGTATAAGAAATACGACCCAGCGTATAAGATGACCCCCGACTTTTGAGAAGATTTTCCTGGGTTAAAAAGTAGTCTTATACGCAGGAAAATACTGTATATTTGCAGAGAAGCAATTCACTCCAACCTTGCTGCTGGTACCAAGGCACATGGGAGAAGGCCGGAGTGCCCCTCGCGGATTTGTCACCCGACACATGCTTAGTCTATAAAGACAGGGAAGTGGTTCAGTTGCTACTGTATCGATGAGATCTGATTAAACAAGGGCAATTCTGCCAACAAGGCTTGCCTAGCTCTTGTTTATCCTTCATTGCAAGGCTTAGGTAAAGGTAAAGGGGCCCCTGACCATTAGGTCCAGTCGTGACCGACTCTGGGGTTGCGGCACTCATCTCGCTTTATTGGCCGAGGGAGCCGGCATACAGCTTCCAGGTCATGTGGCCAGCATGACTAAGCAGCTTCTGGCGAACCAGAGCAGTGCACGGAAACACAGTTTACCTTCCCCCTGCAGCCGTACCTATTTATCTACTTGCACTTGAAAGTGCAGCCTCATTTCAGTAGAAACTCAAATCAAAAACTATTTGGGGAAGAAACTGTCAAATCTTCACCAAGGCCGACTATCCAGACTGGTCCTACATGGGCCAGAAAAATGCCAGGGAAGTCCCCAAATAGGAGTTCCATCACAGGAGGGAAAAAGGAAAGAGGGGGGAGGGGATCAAGTTGATTCCAAGCCAAAGGCCAGGCGGAACAGCTCTGTCTTACAGGCCCTGCGGAAAGAAATCAGATCCTGCAGGGTCCTGGTCTCATGAGACAGGGCGTTCCACCAGGTTGGAGCCAGTGTTGAGAAGGCCCTGGCTCTGGTTGAGGCTAATCTAACTTCCTTAGGGCCTGGGACCTCTAGAATGTTGCTATTTATGGACCTTAAGGTCTTCCGTGGGGCATACCAGGAGAGGCGGCCCCGTAGGTACGAGGGTCCACGTCCTAGTGCCTATGGCACTGTAGACAGAATGGGAGACAGACGTCCTGTGTGTTTTGCATTTATTCTCATCCTGTTCTTCAGCACCCTGCCTCCACTTGAATTTTTTTATTTATTTACATTTACACCCCACTTTTCCTCAAGGAGTTCAAGGCGGTATACATAGGCATCCTATGTGGGATACTTTATCCTCACAACTGCTCTGTGAGGTAGGTTAGGCTAAGAGAAAGGGACTGGCCCAAGGTCGCCCCACTGAGCTTCAAACCCTGGTCTCCCAAGTCCAACTTTCTAATTAGCACACTACACTTTTTGGGACTGCAGAGGGATGATCAGTTTCAGCTGAGAGCTCCAGAATGGCCAAACACCTTTCCGACAGTAAAATACAGAATGTGCCATGTTCTGTTCTGGGACAGAGCCATTGTTTCCCGGGGACATCGAAGCATTTAGCTGAATCGACTCTCCTCGGGCGTGAGACTTCTGGGGAGTTCCGCCAAAAGCCATCAGGTCACTTGAAAGGCACGCTGACTTGAGCAATGCCGTCGGGCTGCCAGCCTCCCGACCGGAATGTGCCACTTCTCTGGCCGGCCAGGAGTGCAAAGCTTGCAAAAACTCCTGAACCAGCATCTAAAGCCACAAGGATGACTGAAAAGCAGCCCGTCCTCAGATCCTCCTTTGCTTGCCTTCCTGCTGGGTCATTTTTAACAACTTAGTTGCTAAATGTTCATTTGAGTGCTTCACCCAGAGAGACGGCTCTTAATTGTACCGGACAACTAATTATTGCCAGGATGATCCCGTGAAATATGGTGCAAAGTTAGCAACTGACAAGACTGGTAAGTTCCAAGTCTAAGCTTACCCTAGATATGCCAGAAACTATAGATTTCAAAGAAGGCTGTGTGTCCTTTGGAAAAAGGAAAAAAAAAAGCTATTTGGGGCAGGCGAAAGAAGGCTTTGTTCATAAGAAGAATATCAGACTTTCCTTGCTGTCCAAAGGTATGAAACATTTGCACAAGAAACTGGCCAATGCTGCTCAGGTGTTCTGTTTTGGCCCACCTAGCTCAATATTGTCAACACTGACTGGCAGCAGCAATGCAAGGACTCATGAAGTAGGTGAACCACTTTGTGGTCCATTATTTGTAGAGTTGGAATAAAACTTCAGGGACTTTTCAAATTCAGTTGTCTGGTTTTTGATGCCAAATGAACACTGACCTCAAAAGTCTGTCATCCAAATTCCAAAATCAGATACTGCCAAGTGCTGACTATTCTTATAGAATGTTTGGATATCACGGCCTAATGTGGAATATCACCAAACTGCTCACCCACCCATCCCTAAGAGAATATTCTGGGAATATTTGCCCACAAAGTCCTGAGGGAAATTCGGGGAAAACTTTAGAGACCTAAATGAACTTCATTTCGATTTTGCCAAGTTACACAAATAAGCAAACAAAAATTAGGACTCAGCAACAGACAGGGGCGAGCTGGTCAAATCCATGTTACCTGTATCATCAACAGAGAAGCATGACCCAATCTCTGACAGAGCCGGCCCTACCATTAGGGACAGAGTGAGGTCACTGCCTCAGGTAGCAAATGCTGAGGGGGTGGGAGAGTGGACCAAGCTGTGTGTGCCACATCCTACAAGCTATTCTGCTGCCCTCAGGTGCAATGGAAGACACGGCCCTATTGCTCATGCAGATTCAATTGCCAGTTCGCTTGCCAATGTATGTAAAAAGGAGGAAGGTGCAATTTTGTCCTTCGCCTCAGGCATCATAATGTCTTGGACCAGTCCCAGTTTTAGGAGGTGTGGGTGGAGAGTGGTTGAGATTGGGAAAGTGCTTCTATTTGGGGTGCAATCCCGTAACTCTTTACAGTTGAGACTTACTGACAGTGGCTCTCCAGCGCTTCGGATCAGGGTCTCTCCCAGACTGGAGACATCAGTGGTTAAACCTGGGACCATCTACATACTGACACTCTGCCTCTTCAGATGCTCTCCCCAAACCCTGAATCAATCACAGCATTCATTCTCTCCACAGGTGAAGGGTACCTCCCTTCCCCGCCACCCCGCCAGAAACTGGATTCAGGACAAGAAGAAAACCTTCCGTATCTTCCTTTCATCTGATCTTGCCGCTCCATGAAGCCACCTTCAGAAGGAGGTGAATGGAAACTGCGCCCCTCTAGGCTCTTCCTGTGGGAGATGAGAGGGAATGTGGATGAGGGAATATTGATTAATATTTCCTATCCCAGCTTGTGCTAACAAGCTCCAAACTAGCAGAGTTTCTCATCCCCAATAAAGCGCAGCAAAGCGTGGCGTTTAAGTTCCTATGAACTTCTAGAATAAGGCAGATCCTGGCACATATTTCCCCTGGTTCCCTCTTAAAAGAAAATACACGACACATAAGCTTATAAAAGTATAAAGGTTTTACTCACAGTCATTTCAAGCTTCTACAGTCTCAGAAAGGCAGGCTAGCTTAGATTAAATGTATTTACATGTGGAGATTCTCCTTAAGGGAGAAAGGCTCCATGTGGGCCTCTCTTGGCTGGAAGCCAAGAGAGCATCTCCTGAGATGTTGCATCCTCGGAGTCCTGGTGGGAAGAGAGAGAGAGTAGCAGCTCACCTGTATCTTTGAATAGCTACAGGTAAGGCCACTCCCACTTCTGGTCACACAAAGGAAGTGATTTCAGTCTTGGCACAGGAAACTCTACCTGGAGGACCAAGTCCCCTTTGTGTACACTCTAGGAATGTTGTGATTGACTGCACCAGTGTTATACATCCCACAAACCCCTTCTCAGTCTGAACAACATTTAACAAACATAAAACAACTTTATTCAACCACCCAGAGTCCCAGCTTGACACGCAGGTTCTGGAAACTCTCTCGTGGCAAGGGTTTCGTGAGAATGTCCGCAGTCATCTCCTGAGTATTACAGTAGGACATTTCTACTAGTCCATCTTGGATCATCTGGCGAATGAAGTGATACCTGACCCCAATGTGTTTTGAACGTGCAAGGAACTTTTCGGTTTGCGCTAGCTGCAGGCAGCCTTGATTGTCCTCCATCAAGCTGACAGGTCCTTTTCTCGGCAAACCAAAGTCTGTCAGGAGTTGATCCAGCCAGATGATCTCTCTGCATGCTTCCGAAGCTGAAATATATTCACTCTCTGTGGACGATAAGGCTACACATTTCTGTTTATAACTGCCCCATATGATAGGTGCATTTCCAAACATAACCACTTGTGGATTTGTAATCCGCCTTATCCCCAGCCCAGTCTGCATCACTGTACCCAACCAACTTAGGGTCCCTTACAGCTGGCAATTTTAATTTACAATTCATTGTACCCTTAAGGTAACGCACCACCCTCTTGACACCACCCAAGTCATGTTCAGTGGGAGAACTCACTTTTCTGCTTAGGATCCCCACTGCACTTGCTATGTCAGGTCTGCTGGTAGTAACCAAATACAAAAGTTTACCAATCGCTGACCTGTATTCGCTGTTGTCTGGCAGCAGCTTCGAATCTTGCTGATTCTTTAGAAAATCTGTGGCCATGGGTGTCGCAACAGGGTGTGCACCTTGCATCTGCATGCTTTCTATCAGTTCTATTATCTTCTGCTTCTGGCTGAGAAGAAATGAGCCGTCTTCTTCTCTCTCAATTTGAATTCCCAAGTAATACTGGACAAGTCCCAATTCCTTTACTTCCACCTCTTTGTTGAGATGTCTGACTATGTCTTTATAGTCTCTGTCATTGGACGTTGATATTAATAAATCATCGACAAAAGCCAGAATGTAAGAGAATTGTCCATTTCTGTTCTTAGTGTACAGGCACTTGTCAGCTGTTGACTGCTTGTACCCAAGCTGAACCAGCATTTCATGTAATTTCTGGTTCCATGCTCTTGCAGCTTGTTTCAAACCGTAAATTCCTTTCTGAAGTTTACATACAAGATGTGCCTCATTTTGCTTGATAAAGCCTTTGGGCTGCTTCATATAAATCTGTTCAGAAATCGTCCCATGAAGAAAAGCTGTTGCTATGTCGACATGACGGACTGATAGGCCTTTAGATGCTGCAATACTTAGAAGTAATCTAACACTGCTGTATCGCACTGTAGGCGCAAATACTTGATCATAGTCTTCGCCATACTGTTGTGAAAATCCTTGTGCTACAAGCCTAGCTTTGTAGCGTTGCACCTCCCCTTCTGACCCCTTCTTAAGCTTGAACACCCACTTGGACCCAATTGCCTTCTTACCAGGAGGTAGCTCTGTCAGGGTCCAGGTCTTGTTGCGATGCAGTGCATCCATCTCTTCCTGCGCGGCTTGCTTCCAGAGACTGGCCTCAGCAGCTGGCAACCGTTGAACCTGTTCCCACGTGGAAGGTTCCTGTGGTGGCGCCGACCCTGCAAAGTAGGACAGTCGTAGTGGTGGAACGCCTTTGTTGGACCTGGAGGAACGTCTGACCTCTGGCTCTTGTTGAACCGCATCAGCTTCCTCATCTCCTTCCAATGGCGGCATCCCTGCATACGGGTCCTCTTCGTCTCTGGAGCCTTCTGACATCTGGTCCTCCGTGTCTTCTGGGGTGTCATCTGTAGGGGGTGCTACAACACTAGGAGGTACAATACTAGGAGGTGGATTAGTTTCTGGTATGGCTTCAAAAGGAAAACTTACAAACTCCTCTGTTGGTGGCTCATTGGAACAGTCAATTGCTGTGTTCCTTGTGTCAGCCTTTTCATACTCCTCAAAATGAATCACGTGATGTGAACTTGTTTTCCCTGTTTGTAAGTCCACAACTCTGTAGCCTTTTCCTCCAGAAGCGTATCCAACTAGGATACCAGGCTTTGCTCTGGAGTCAAGTTTGTGTCTGTGCTCCTTGGGCACGTGGTAATAGCACAAACTTCCAAATACACGTATGTGTGACAAATTTGGGACTCTTCCATGCCAAAGTTCAAATGGCGTGCGCTCTGTGCCTTTTGTTGGCAGCCTATTTTGTATATAAATCGCAGTATTTGCTGCCTCACCCCAAAGTTTCTTCGACAAGTTGGATCCTTTTAGCATACACCTTGTCATCTCTAGGATGGACCTAAATTTCCTCTCAGCAATAGAGTTCTGTTGAGGTGTGTAGCTAACTGTGGTCACATGTGCTATGCCTTCCTGAGCCATGAAGGCTTCCATTTCACGTGAGCAAAACTCCCCACCATTATCAGACATTAGGGTGGTGGGTGTTCGCCGGAATTTGTTCTTGACCATGCTTACGTATTGCTTGAACAATTCCACTGTTTCACTCTTCTCTTTGAGAAGGTATCCCACACAAAACCTTGAATAATCATCCAAAAAGATAAGAATATACCTATTTCCTCCTAAAGAAGGTATATTCATAGGTCCAGCTAAATCAGTGTACACAATGTCCAGAACTTTTGTGCTTCTCTTTTCTGCACAACGTGGGAAAGAAGGTTTGACTCCTTTTTCACTTACACAAGTTACACATTTTGGTGTGGGTGTGCTACTTTTGTTTACCTGTAGACCTCTCACAAGATCTCCATTCTGCAGTTCCTGGATGACTCTGATATCCCGGTGACCCAGTCTTCGATGCCACAGCTCCAGATCTGGTTCATCCTTCTGCTTGGATTGGGCCACTTGTGCTGATTGGTTTTCTGAAACGTTAATCTCATAAACACCATTGATTAGTTTCCCTTGAGCATAAACCTCATCATTTTTCGTTACATTGCATTCTCCATTGGCAAATGTAACCTTGAAACCTTTCTTGTCTAAAGCAGACACACTAAGCAAGTTACAATTCAATTCTGGGACATATTGAACATTAGGCACAGTTGTTTCAAGAGATTCATTGTTCACCTTGAATTTCAAACGCATTGAACCTGCACCTTGTGATTTTAGAACATTTCCATCAGCAATCTGGATTTCAGTCCATTCACTATCATTAATTTCTCTGAAATATTCTCTTTTATGCGCAAAATGGCTTGTAGCTCCCGAATCTAAAATAAATTGGTCACTTTTCCTTTCATTTCTTTGCACATTTAAACTCTTTTCTTGCAGTAGAAATGTACGCTCGTGACCCCCCTTCTTTTCACCTTTTGGTTGAAAGGGGCGGGACTTATTCTTGGGCTTCTGGCAACTCCTTGCAATGTGCCCTTTTAAATTGCAGTTATGGCATATTATATCTTTGGACACTTCCTTAGACTTGGGAAATTGTTTAGAAACATAACTTGTGTCCATTTTCCTTGGATTCCTTTGCGGAGAATCAAGGTAATCTCTGCATTCCTCTCTTAAGTGATTTGCTAGTTCATTAAAAGTCAAATCTCTTGTGTGATCCATTATACTCTTAAATGAAGTAAACTCTTGTCCCAATGATGCCAGCATAAAAGTCACTTTGGTTGCATCATCAAAAGCTCTGGGAGTTAGGGCAATCCTTTGAACAATTTCATTAAAGTCCTTAAAATGCCCTGTAAATTGTTCTCTGGAATTCATCTTTAACTTCAGCAGTTTATCCAATAAATGTCTATAAGAGTTCTCTGATGATTGTGCATATACACGCTCAATATCCTTTAGAATCTGAGATGCATCACTTTCATAGTCAATTAGTGATAGATGCTCATCTTTCAAACTGCTCAAAATTATGTGTTTAGCTTCTGCATCTTGCCTTTCCCAATCTGCTATCTTGGTTAAATCATCTGAGCTTAAATCAGCCAAATCAGGTTTGGGATCTATTACAGCTTTAAGAACTCGCTTTGCACCAAGATGCACTAAAAGGCGCTGCTTCCATTGCACAAAATTACGATCATTCAGCAGCATAAAGTTTGATCTTGCTTCACTATCAAATCCTGAGCTTGCCATCTTAATCCTCAAAAATTTGAAAAATTTTCAAAATTCCCAAAAATGGCTAAAATTCAAAAATCAAAACTTAAAAATCTCAAAATGCAAACTAATCTTCACTGCCTCTGAGGTCTGTGAGCTCTGAGGGAGGGGAGGGGTCGCTAATCCCCCTTTCACAGCACAATGGAGAACAAAAGACCATGTGCTTACCAGGAAGTACAAACAGAAAAATTCTACTCTGCCAAAAATCACAATCCAAAGCAATCCTTTAAAAATACACAAAATACGCAGTTCTGGGCCCAAAACCCTTTGTGGGAGATGAGAGGGAATGTGGATGAGGGAATATTGATTAATATTTCCTATCCCAGCTTGTGCTAACAAGCTCCAAACTAGCAGAGTTTCTCATCCCCAATAAAGCGCAGCAAAGCGTGGCGTTTAAGTTCCTATGAACTTCTAGAATAAGGCAGATCCTGGCACATATTTCCCCTGGTTCCCTCTTAAAAGAAAATACACGACACATAAGCTTATAAAAGTATAAAGGTTTTACTCACAGTCATTTCAAGCTTCTACAGTCTCAGAAAGGCAGGCTAGCTTAGATTAAATGTATTTACATGTGGAGATTCTCCTTAAGGGAGAAAGGCTCCATGTGGGCCTCTCTTGGCTGGAAGCCAAGAGAGCATCTCCTGAGATGTTGCATCCTCGGAGTCCTGGTGGGAAGAGAGAGAGAGTAGCAGCTCACCTGTATCTTTGAATAGCTACAGGTAAGGCCACTCCCACTTCTGGTCACACAAAGGAAGTGATTTCAGTCTTGGCACAGGAAACTCTACCTGGAGGACCAAGTCCCCTTTGTGTACACTCTAGGAATGTTGTGATTGACTGCACCAGTGTTATACATCCCACACTTCCTAGGTGCGCCACCTAGTGTCTGGGATGGTGAGTCAGATTTGCAAACATCTCTTCCTCCCTTCAGCCCATTGGCCGATTCCCCTCCTTCCTCCCCTTGTTGCTGCTTATGTGAGTAAATGAAGACTATTTGCTGTTAATCTGCTTTCAGGAAACCGTAATTTCCTATTCGCTGCTTATACAATAAATCTCCCAATTCCCTTGTCTCCCTTCCCCCTGCAGAAAATAAAAATCCGCCCGTCCGTCTCGAAAAGCATGTGTTTATCTCTTTATTTTTAAATATTACAGCTTCCCAACATCTGTCTTTGCGAGGTATAATCTTACTGATGAAATATTTAATGTTTTCCTTCGGCCCCCGTCAATATGTCTCTCTGTGTTATCAGCTTAGCAGAAGTGGAAGAGGGAGGATGTAACCTCAGCTTACCTGCCTGTTTCTGGGTGGCAAGTGTGGGGTGACCATGTACAGAGGAAGACTTGGGGTAATTTCGCGTGACACGGCTTCATTATTTGCAGCTGCCTCTGTTCCATCTGCTTAAATAATGGACATGCTGTTTCTGGGTCCTCTTGTCTGATCTCAGGGTCATGTAGCCATGCTATGAACCCACAGAGTTGTTGGCACAGTTTCTGCTCCTCATATACATACCTCCCTGCCCCCACACCCTGCCCCACCTTGTCCTCTGGTCATGTAGTAAGGAAGACCTTAAAAGGTAAAGGTACCCCTGACTGTTAGGTCCAGTAGTGGACGACTTTGGGGTTGCAGCGCTCATCTCGCTTTACTGGCCAAGGGAGCCGGCATTTGTCCACAGACAGCTTCTGGGTCAAGTGGCCAGCATGACTAAGCCGCTTCTGGTGAACCAGAGCAGTGCACGGAAACGCCGTTTACCTTCCCGCCAGAGTGGTACCTATTTATCTACTTGCACTTTGACGTGCTTTCGAACTGCTAGGTTGGCTGGAGCTGGGACCGAGCAACGGAAGCTCACCCTGTCACGGGGATTCGAACCGCCGACCTTCTGATCGGCAAGCCCTAGGCTCTGTGGTTTAGACCACAGCGTCACCCGAAGGAAGACCATACCACCTGCTTATATTTATGTATAATAAAAACACGCAGAAATTTAAAATCAGAGACCATTGACTATTTTGGAGATATATTTTTCAGCTGTTGTTTAAAGGCTGAAACATCTACTGAATCTCTGGGCTGATGATACCAAAAGCTCAAGTCTGTGCTGGTGTCAAATGAGCCTCGCCAACTTGGTGGATGGCCAATAGCAAATCGACAAATCTTATTGCTAGCCACCTTAAGACATTTGTAAAAATGGTGGGGTACAAGTCCTGTAATAAAATAAGCAAATGTTTGACAAACTGTTCCTTACCACTTGGCAGGATAATATAGGCAACCTTTAAAAATTACAATTGTAAACGTCTGGGGGATTTTTCCAGTTATTTCAATCAGAACTACTACTGTGGCAACACAAAGCCAACTACTAATGGCTTCGCCAGGGCTGTAAAAACCACATCAGATAAGTATCATTTGTTGTGGCATCTGTATGGATAAAATTAACTAAATAAATCCAAACTATCTCTACTCAGAAGCAAGTACTGTTGAACTCAATGGGGCTTCCTCCATGGTAAGTGAGGTTAGGATTATCACCTGAGAGAGAGAAATAAGGGTGAAAAGAAGAGATGAGAGTCCATGGGTGTAAATGAGGGCTGATGAACTTGTGGTTCTGCAGACAATGCTGGACTGCAACTCCTGCAATCTTTGATGATCGATGTCAGGCGTGGTGTATCCTCTCCTCCCCTCAGCAGTCTCAGAGGCAAGAAGAACCAACAGTTCATATTTTATGAGTTTTTATTCTGGTTGCAAGACAAAAGATCCATAGGAGACATGGGCTACTCTGAGTCCCTCCTCTTCCATCCCCAACAACATCCTGGAAACCTACAGGAAGTCACAGGAAGTCACATCCCTCCACAGAGGGGTGCAGAAGGACCAGGGAATCCTTGGACTAGGAGGGTCTCCCATACTTTCCAGGGAGGTCTCTGCTACCTGCTCTCTAACTTCCCCCTCCTCCACTATCTCGTAACTAGGCATTTCCTCATTCAGCTGCACATCACCCCTGTCTCCCTCTCATCCTGAAACTACTGGAGGTGGGGGGCGGGACTTCCCACTCCTCTTCCTCTTCGGAGAGGAACCGATCAGACCGAGGGCTCGTTTCCCATTCCTCCTGTTCAGTCCAGCCCCTGGCAATTGACTATGGAAGTTGGAGTCCACAACATCTGGAGGACATCAGGTTCCTTTTGAGTTTTCTAGTTCCTCATTTTCCCAGTTTTAAATTGAGTTTGCCACATCCCTGAATCTCTTTGTGATGGCGTGTGTGTGTGTGTGTGCGCACACACACACACACACACACACACACACACACTATATCACCTGTGCTATACCTTTGTGTTTGCTCCTGGCAGGTCTTCAATCATTTGAACATTTGAACATACTGCATCAGGCCAATAGTAAAGCAGCCTGTTCTCACATTGGCCAACCAGATCCCGGTAAGAAACCCACAAGCAGGACCTGAGGAAAAGGGCATGCCACCCTCCTGTGGTTTCCAGCAACTGGTATTCAGGAGTGTTGCTGCCTCTGACTATAGAAGAAAAAGAAGAAGAAGAGTTTGGATTTGATATCCCGCTTTATCACTACCCGAAGGAGTCTCAAAGCGGCTCACATTCTCCTTTCCCTTCCTCCCCCACAACAAACACTCTGTGAGGTGAGTGGGGCTGAGAGACTTCAGAGAAGTGTGACTAGCCCAAGGTCACCCAGCAGCTGCATGTGGAGGAGCGGAGACGCGAACCTGGTTCACTAGATTACGAGTCTACCACTCTTAACCACTACACCACACTGGCTCTTCCTATAGAGGAAGAGCACAGCCACCATGACTAGTAGCCGTACCTCCATGATCCTTCGTTCCTTTAACGACACTCCCATAAATGCTGCTCAGAGTAAGGACTCTGGACTAAGGGGCCCAAGGTTCGCAGCCAAGTTTTAATTTGGGTGCATCCGAATTAATAGCGTGAGGCTTCCATGGGATCCCTGTACAGGACCGCCGCTGGGTGCCACACGTGACAAAGACAGAACTGAAGGATCCCTCTTTTGTTTCCCTCTCCTTCCCTCCATCACGGTGGGAAACCGCTGCTTTAATCATAAAAAACCGAGACTCTAATCTTGAAGAAATCATCTTGACCAGTATTTAATGACTAGTCTGGTAGTTAACTGCCTGAGGCAGAGCCCACGGCTATTAAAGCTATGAAGGGGGAGAAATGGTAATTAACTGGACTCAGCTGAGGCAAGGCTTTCTGAGGAAAGAGAGAGAACTGTATCAAACAGTGCTCCTGCTTTGTAGCAATCAGCCCACAATGCATAATAGGCTACTTCTTGCTTTCAAATGAGGTGGCCAACTCACTGGAACAACCAGCCTGGCTGGCTCTTCTGCCTTTCACAGCCAACTTATCTGCTGGAAAACCTCCAATGAAGCTCTCCACAGCCTGAAGAACAGAGCCCAGCTTAGAGAGAGAGAGAGAGAGAGAGAAGGCAACTCTGGTTCAAGTATATGTCAGTTTATGCAAAGAGTCGTTCTGGAAGACCTGTCTGTTGATTTAGGCCTCGGATTTGCAAATACTCAGAGCAAGATGAACCTTAGATATGCAGGTTGCGGAGGACAGACCTCTGTTTGAAGGGCTGTCCACATTCACACCATACATTTAAAGCACTGTGAACAATCCTCACTTTCCCCCAAAGAATCCTGGGAGCTGTAGTTTTTGAAGGGTACTGAGAGTTGTTCGGAGAGAACTGATTAGGGAAGCTTTTAATATCTGAAGGACTATTGTATTTTAATATTTTGTTGGAAACCACCCAAAGTGGCTGGGGAAACCCAGCCAGATGGGGAGGGTATAAATAATAATAAAAATTATTATTATTATTATCATTTATTATTATTCAGGGTTGATAAAAGAAAGTCCTGAAATTATGGAACTTGCTCGCACAGGAGCCAATGATGGCTACCATATTGGATGACTTTAACAGAGGACTAGGCAAATTCATGGAGGAGAGAACTATTGATGGCTACTAGCTAGGATGGCTATGCTCTTCCTCCACAGTTGAAGGCAGCAATGTTTTGAGAGGGCTGTTGTGCTTGAATCCTGCCTGTTGGTCTCCCACAGGGATCTGGTTGGTCACTGTGAGAACAGGATGCTGGATGAGATAAGGCATTGGTTTGACCTACCAGGGTCTTCTTATGCTCTGATGTACATCCGCATATGCAAATATGCAGATGTGTGTCCTCTTGGGGGGGGTGGCAATTTCTAAACCTGCAGCTACGCGTGTGAATTAGGTTGTGTGTGTACATCTGTGTTCCTTTTTGCATCCCTGTTGGTCATAAGGTTCCACACACAAAAACAATCCCCACAAAAACTGATTGGCAAGCAAAGATGATAGAATATTCAGAACTTGCAAGGATGACAGGGAGAATAAGAGGAAATTCTAACCAGAAATTTAGTAAGGATTGGACAATATTCAAAGAATATCTTTAAAAGTACTGCAATAACACAAATCTCCTGGCAGATTTGGATTGAATCTTGAAGTTTGAGGAAATTGTAAAGTAAAAAAAAAAAAAATTCTGATAATTAATAAATAAAATACCGGTAATAGAATAATAAAAATGAAGTGTGTATAGACTAGTAAGGTATAAAAAGCACAATGAGGTGAATCAGAAGTTAAAGGGTACGTAATGTCAAATGAGGTGTTCTTAGTCAGCGTCTATGGTCTGTTTATGTTGTCTTTCGTTGTTCTATGTAAATTATTTTGTAATAAAGTTCTTTTTTAAAAAATCCACTCTATGTGCAAGACAGTCAACAACTCTTGATTCACAAGACCAAACTATGTCTTATATAGCAGTGTCTTTCAATAATAGTGTGCTCAAGATTGGGTGTGACCATAAGGATTTTCAGAAAACTTTCCCCCCTGTCCCTCCTCTATCATGATTCGGTTTATAATCTTATCCACCTAAAGGTAAACACCAAGAGATTATCAGCCAAATGAATATAAACTGCAGCAATTGAGAGAGAAACTGGTAGGGTGAAGGGGGCGATTCGGGGGAGGGAACCCTCAAGAGGGTCAGGCACTAATGAAGATTATACCTCAATATTAGGATTATGATGTTAGTTCTTGATTTCAATAAAAGTGGATAGAGATCTTTTATATCAGGGACACGGCTAAGCTGTAAGGACGGGGTAATCTCCTGGGAATTATGCACAGAGAAAGAAATTCAACATCATTTTTATTGGAGGGCTGATGAGCTGGAAACTGGGATAGCCTGGCTTTAATTTGTAATCTTAATTTTCATATAAATCGGTGCTGTGCAGAGGAGGGGGGTGCTGAGTTTGGAGGGAGGGATAAGAAAATCAGGCTCTTTCCTTTCCTGATGACATGGTAACAGTGAGGGAAGGAAGAGGTGGCCGCCGGTATTCAGAGAGCATGTGATTCTCTCCCCCTGCCCCGGCCACCATCCATCTGTCTCCTGTCTTTGTATCTATCTATCATCCCCCTCCCTTTAAAAAAATGTTTAACAGCCATACAAGAGTCAGGAGAGATAATGTTAGCACAATTTTTTCCCCTTGCCTCCTCCTCCTCCTTGGAGAATGGCCTACAATAAATCTCCTAAGAAGCAATCATTTCCTTTAATACAGATGACTCGGGCTCAGGCAGAAGCAGATTGCTCACTGGGTTCAGCAGTGTGAAAAAGAGACCGGCCATGTCAGTCAGTAACTGTCAGGGACGTGCCCTCCCCTGCCAGTCCGGCACTGAGTGGGTACCGGCAGCCTCAGCCTCTGTTGTCGACATACACATCTCCCAGTGAGTCTGCCAGCTCCTCCCCGGGGGAGGAGGAGTTACCAGGGAGGAGCCAGGTGGGAAGGGGTCTCCAGGATGATGCAGAGAGACCCAGCACCGCTCAGCAGACCCACTCTGAGGGGGAGACACCGTTTCCGGCGCCTGCTTTACACAGAAGGGTCAGGGGAGAAAGGAGGAGGCGGCACTTTAGGGTGCCGAGACTCTGGTGTTGGCGCCGAAACAGGAGGGGGGCACTTCTGGATTCTGCTAGAGACTAGGTGGTCATGTTTTAGGATAGCTCCACGCTGTACATACTTTGCACAATAAAAATTGTGGAAAGACAAGACGGACTTGGTCTTTACTCATGAGCAACTGTTAAGGGAATCTGACAGTAACCTTGGGATTAAACGCCCCCTTTCCGATTGGCTCAAGGACCCTCTGGATTCGGCACAAGCAGGAAGGGACATGCTTCTCAAAAGCCCACCTGTTGCTCCAGAAAGGGAGCCATGTTCAGACTGAAAAGAAATATGGGTAGGGTTGTTTTCAGTTCTCATTGGGTCCCCTTTTTTTACAATGGGCCAACCCAAAACGGCTTGCACATCAGAACACAACTCCCGGTCTGATGACGCACTTCTTCCAATTTCACAATGTACAATTTTGCTGTGCAAAACTTGAGCATGAATAAATGTACTTTACAGGAAAGATGCTTGCAAAATGCAAGTTTTATGGATGAAAGCACTGAAAAGTGCTTACTTTACATTTTTTAAGTGTGTACCGTATTTTACATAAAATTGCATATAAAATGCCAGTGTTGGATTGAACCGCACCCTAAAATGACAACAGTCTAGAAGCACACCAAGATGACCCAAGCTTCCACCTACTCTTTACCAACACTTTGTTTAAAAGGAAGTCATATGGCATTTAATATCAACCAAGAATTCAACTAAACATGTAACATTTCACCCACCACTAGAGATAGCAGAGAAATTCAATTCCATTTAAAGGCCAACCCACCTCATCCACACTTTCTGAAACAATGCGAACCAAAGCTTAGCTCCCCTTCCAAGTTCGAACGTCTCTGAATTTTGCAATATAGGGAATTTTTACAATTCCCAGAGTTTTCCCTGGGGGAAAGGAATCATCTGTTAAACCACTCTGAGAATTGTAGCTCTGCAGGAAAAAAAGAGGGATCTCCTAGCAACTCTCAGAGCCCTTAGCTAAGTACAATTCTCAGGATTTTGGGGGGCAAAGCCTCAACTGTTTAAAGGTTAATGGTACTGCTTTAAACGTATAGTGCAAATGGCGCCTCTAATGGAAAATTCAGGTGCTCTAATAAAGCTTCCCAATTTAATGTAAGCCAGGACTAAGTTCCTATTGGACTTTCAATCCATTTTTAATTGCTGAAGATTCCATTCATCAGTCCTGATTTTATTCATCCTTTCCCACTGAGTTCTCCCGTTTTCTCATAAGCCCCTGAATGGACTTGCCCATGTCTTCCTCCTCATAGTTAGGAAGATTGAAACAGACCACTGCTGTTATTGTAATCCCTCAAGGAATGGGCTCTTATCTTTTGTCCAGCTAGATTTATTGGTACGAAAAAAGAGGAGCAAAGCAAAGCATCGTTTACATAAATAACATGGAGTCGAACAACTATCAGGGATGACTGAGTGCTCTCGAGTTGACATGTTAAATCAATCAGGGAGACCCCCGTGAATGAGAAAAGGGCTGGATATTGCCTGAACAGCCCCTACCGTGCCATAATATCTCTCCTGCTTATGATCAGGTAACAAAATACCCAACGTTCATGGAACAGCTGCTTTCATAAGGACAGCAATCACAGAACGCGCTCCCAGAATTCCTCTAGGCCACCGTGGCAAAACAAAAATTCCAGAGAGAAAATTAAAATGCCAAGAAGATTTATCTGCACCTATGCAGATGTCCTGTGGCCCAGAGCTTTGAAACATCAGCTGTGACGTGAAAGGGAGAAAGAGCTTGTTTTATTTTTAAAATAAATAAAAGACATCTGACCAAAAGGAAAAAAAGAAAAGGAATTGAAGGAAAGGTTTAGCCTAGAAACAAGGTGGAGAAAGAGAGCAAGTGATAAAATGAAACCATCTAAATCAGGGGTGAGGAACTTCAAATCTTTGTGATTCTCCCTCTACTACATCCACTCCCCAGGCCACACCCCTTTCCTCAGGCCCCTCCCCTTACTGGCCCTGATTTGCATCCTCCTTGAGTGTTTTTGCCCAGCTGGAATATGAACTCCTATTATGCTTCTTGCTGCCCTGGATGGAGGATAGAATGTGAGGTGTGAGTCTGCAGGAACTAGACTAGTTATACAAAAGCAGAAAGAAAGAAAGAAAGAAAGAAAGAAAGAAAGAAAGAAAGAAAGAAAGAAAGAAAGAAAGAAAGACATTTGTTGCTCCACCCACTTTTGCCTATGTCCCTAGAAGGGATGGATGAATGTGTCAATCCTTGTTTCTCTGTGTTTCTTATTTTTCCAGTCTCAAATTTGATTTGATTTAATATTTGTGTTCTTCTTTTCCAGCCATGACGTTGAGCTCAAAGCAGGTCACAATCAGAACAGCATTGAAAACCGGGAAAATATTACAATCTCCACAATCATATAAAAAAAAAACACAACAGCATGTAAGGCAAGAAAACAAACAAGAAACAAGGCGAGAAAACAAACAAATTCAAACAATGAATGCAATTCAGTAGAAGTGCACAGCGATTCAAAGCATCAGAAATGGCAGCTGAGCACCAGCCCCGTACCAGAATAAACTTCTACTGGGCAGCAAGATCTTTCGTAGTTTTTAGCCTTGATTTCTTTTTCATCCTCAAAGAAGGATGTTGTTGTTTGTGAAGGCAACAGGTTCCCTAGAAGACCTAGGTTGTCTATGATGTCTTTTCTCCATGTGAGATACAGTAACTCCCCTCCATAGTCCTTTTGGAGGAGTGCACTGGACTTGAGCTCCACTTCTCTCAGAGTCCTGGGCAAAGAGCCACATGACAAGAGACTTCTGGGCTTCCCACAGGTATCTCCTAGGCCACTGTGAGAACAGAATACTGCCCTTGGTAGGCTTTTTTGTTGTTGTTGTTTAGTCGCTTAGTCATGTCCGACTTTTTGTGACCCCATGGACCAGAGCACGTCAGGCACTCCTGTCTTCCACTGCCTCCCGCAGTTTGGTCAGTCTCATGTTGGTAGCTTCGAGAACACTGTCCAACCATCTCGTCCTCTGTCGTCCCCTTCTCCTTGTGCCCTCCATCTTCCCCAACATCTTTTCCAGGGAGTCTTCTCTTCTCATGAGCTGGCCAAAGTATTGGAGCCTCAGCTTCAGGATCTGTCCTTCCAGTGAGCACTCCGGCTGATTTCCTTCAGAATGGATAGGTTTGATCTTCTTGCAGTCCATGGGACTCTCAAGAGTCTCCTCCAGCACCATAATTCAAAAGCATCAATTCTTCGGCAATCAGCCTTCTTTATGGTCCAGCTCTCACTTCCATACATCACTACTGGGGAAACCATAGCTTTAACTATACGGACCTTTGTCGGCAAGGTGATGTCTCTGCTTTTTAAGATGCTGTCTAGGCTTTTAGTCAGCTGCAACTGGGCTCTTCTTAGGTTCTCCATATAGCACACTGCATAAGTTCAAGAACTCAGAGCAGGACTTTTAGTATGGCTGCCCACGTTCGGTGGAATCGCATTTGTGTCTGGATATATCTGATGCCCGCTTTCTGTACTTTCTGGAAATGATTGAAAATGTTTTTGTTCTGACCTTTTGAATTGGTTATTTATGTATGCCACTACTGCAGCCCATGTTTTGTTAGCCCAAAGATGGAAAACGAGCGAGGTCCCAACCAAAGAAGAATGGCAACTTAAACGATGTAGATGATTTTGTTGAAATGTGGCATCTTTTTATAAATACTTTACTGATGATCCTGAAGAATGGCAACTACTGAAATCACAGACTGGACTTTGGCAAACTTAACTAGCAGGGAGGGTGGTGAGTTGGGATTTTGTTTTTGTATCCCTTTCTCTCTCTCTCTTTGCAATTGTTATATATTGGAAATCAATAAAACTATATTTAAAAAAGAAAAGAAATATATATAAAAACCAAACTTCTTCTTCTTGTTGTTGTTGTTGTTGTTGTTGTTGTTGTTGTTGTTCTACCTCTGGAATTAAACCTAAACATTGTCCTGGTTAAGCTAAAATTCAGCAGAAGTGGCAGGGGAAATCCAGAGAATAGTAAGGGAACTGAAGAAGGAGAATCTTCACATCCCTAATAGCCTCTATTCCCCACCCCCTAACTCTCCCTCTGAAATTTCACACTTGGTCATCTTCCTTCTCCACCCAATAGTTTAAGATAAGCTTTTATTTATTGCTTCTGGTGAGGATCCATCGTCCCAAAGAGCCTTCCCCACCATTGCTTTCTAATCCTCCTATTTACTAACCTGAAGGTTCTTCAGTTATTTTGCTAATCTCTCCTTGTAAACCCGTAATCCTGGAAGATTTCCAGAAGATGATCAGAGATAGATAAACTGCTAGATTACCACTCTTTGGAACATTGTCCTAATTTTTGCACCTTATGCTCCAGCTAAGCTTGAACAAGTAGAATCCACGAAAGAAAAAAGAGAGGGAGATTTCAGAAGCTCTGTCCCACTTCTGAGATAACGTACATTTCCATAAAAGTGAGCTTTTTCCATATTATATATATATATATATATATAGAGAGAGAGAGAGAGAGAGAGAGAGAGCACTCAAGTGACACACCAAGACCACCCTTTCCAGGAGATTATCACCACCATTGGTGATAAGAACCTGGCTGCAGGATCAGGAGCGATGGCGCACCGGCACTTTCCCCCCTGGCGCCATTGGGCTCGCTCTAACTTAAATATAGTGCACCCACCTCACAGAACACCTATTCCACGAATTCCTACAAACTACCCCAGATTATCTTGTGGGGGACTTGTGTGAGGGAAAACTTAATAATTTGGAGTCTCAGGCAGGATTTGATCAAATAAACAAGAGAGGTTTTATTTAACAAATGAAGTTTATGACACAAAGTGGGTAAAACATAGGATACTTCAGATTATAATGTTATTTTACTTCAGTTCCTTCTCAGTTGTTGCACAGCTGTTGCCGCATAATATTTTGGTTCTTAAACAAGGTGGTACTTCCTTTAAGGTACACACCCCTTAGACAACCCTACTCCTGAGGTACTCCAAGTAACAGACCCAAGGGATCACTGCTTTGGGAGTCTTCTCTTTTTGTAGAAGAATCTCTCCCCTCCTGACTGGAATGAGACCTAAGTAGACTGTATCCTCACAGCTTCTACTTCTCCTGGCTCAGGCTCAGCCTCCCAGTTAATTCCTGGCCTAATTACTCTTACAGGTCACCCCACACTGTCCTTCACACTAAGCTCAAAGACTCCTTTCTCTAGCTTGTGATATATTCCTCAGAGTGGATGTTTCTACCCAGAACCAACTCTCCTCTCACTCCCCGACACCTAACCTATCTCCAAACCTATTCTCCCAACCTACTCTAAAAACTAACTCAAACTGTCTCTCCAAATCCTCTCCTTTTCAACTCCCCCTCCTGGAACCCTGGCCAATCATAAGCTGCCGTTCATTAACCGTTTGCTGGCAGGGAAAAAGAAAAAGAAAACACTTGTGGACCTAACCTGCCCAGCAAAACAAACTTTTCCGCCACATCAGGCCACAACCCCATCTAGTCCAACGCTGTCCTCACAGTGACCAACGGTGCCCCAATGGGAAGCCAGCAAGCAAGAACTGAGTGCAACATCACTCTCCCCACCGGCGATTCCCAACAAGTGGTATTCAGAGGCAGTGGAGGTAGGACATAGCCATCGTGACTAGTAGACATTGGCAGCCTTATCCATCATGAATTAGTCTAATCTGCTGCTTGCCCCTGGGACTGCCAAAGTTAGGGTTGCCATACGTCCGGACATATCCAGAATACTGCAGTCGGCAGCAGTGTCCAGGCAGGAATTGCAAAAATGTCCCGGGGGGAGCTCAACAACTTTGGCAAAAAAAATTATCTCTGTCTGGATTTTCATTGTTGGAAATATGTCAACCCTACCAAAGTGGAAGGGTGGCACTGTGGGTTAAACCACAGAGCCTAGATGTTGCCGATCAGAAGGTCAGTGGTTCAAATCCCCGTGATGGGGTGAGCTCCCGTTGCTCGGTCCCTGCTCCTGCCAACCTAGCATAGAATCATAGAATCATAGAATCATAGAATCATAGAGTTGGAAGAGACCACAAGGGCCATCCAGTCCAACCCCCTGCCAAGCAGGAAACAGTTCGAAAGCATGTCAAAGTGCAAGTAGATAAATAGGTACCGGCGTTTCCGTGCACTGCTCTGGTTTGCCAGAAGCGGCTTAGTCATGTTGGCCACATAACCCGGAAGCTGTCTGCGGACAAATGCCAGCCCCCTCGGCCTATAGAGCGAGATGAGCACCACAACCCCAGAGTCGTCCGCAACTGGACCTAACGGTCAGAGGTCCCTTTACCCTTACCAAAGTGGAAGCTGCCAAAACAGGGTGGAAAGACTGTAGCTCATTGGTACAGCATCAGCCTTGCATGCCAAAGTTCTCATGTTCCTGGAATCTCCAGGAATTGCTGGGCAGGTTACCTTTCTGAAATCTGGCAGAGCCTGCCAATGTTGACAATACTGAGCTAGATGGACCAATGGTCTGAGGTCATAGAATCGTAGAATTGTAGAGTTGGAAGGGACCCTGAGAATTATTTAGTCGAAGTCCCTGCAATGCAGGAATATGCAGCTGTCCCATAAGGGAATCAAACCTTCGACCTTGGTGTTATCAGCACCATGCTCTCACCAAGTGCTCATATACAGCAATTTCTTATGATCCCAACTGTTAGGTGCCAAGCGGGGCTTCAATGCCAACAAATAGCCAAGAAGTCTTTTTTAAATGTGATTCTCTCCCCCTTTTCAATCTCCGTACAATATCTTTTTAATCACAAAGCACAGGCTAATCCTGGCTTTTGAAATATATAATCATAATCACAGAACCTTGTTATACTTTCCACCCATTGTCGGGGGGGGGGCAAAGAACTCTCCCCACCCACATATAATCTCACAAAGCTACAGAGATTTCTGATCAAAGTTTCGCAGGTAAATCAAACCTGAAATGAACAGATTAGGAGAGGAAGGTTGCTGTAATATTCCCCCCTCCTCCCCCCCTCCTCTGGTTAAGTGAGACAGAAGCAGATTTTGCTGAAACTTGCTCTCTAATTCCCATCTGGAAAGGGATTTCTCTGGAATGAACAGGTCTGTGGGAATGTCTTTTTTTAATAACATCTGTAAAGTCAAAAACTTACAAGCAGAGCAGGCTTAAACTGTCATTCAACAGCAGGTGCCTTACATGCAATCAGCAGGCCAGGCTGATGAAAGTCAGATATTTTGAGGATGCAACATGTTTCATCGGATCAAGACAGGGCTTTCTCCTGCCTTTATCCTGCCTCCAGTGGGACTGGCGTCTGTGCTCAGGTTGCCAGGTCAGGAGCATTGCAGACCCTGAAATTTCAGAGCCCACACCTGAGACCTGGGGGCAGCTCCTGGTGATGTCACTGTTGTCACTGTTTTACCAGGTGGTGCTGTGGGTTAAACCACAGAGCCTAGGGCTTGCTGATCAGAAGGTCGGCGGTTCGAATCCCCGTGACGGGGTGAGCTCCCGTTGCTCGGTCCCAGCTCCTGCCCACCTAGCAGTTCGGAAGCACATCAAAGTGCAAGTAGATAAATAGGAACCGCTCTGGCGGGAAGGTAAACGGCGTTTCCGTGCGCTGCTCTGGTTCACCAGAAGCGGCTTTGTCATGCTGGCCACATGACCCGGAAGCTATATGCTGGCTCTTGGACAATAAAGTGAGATGAGCGCTGCAACCCCAGAGTCGGACACGACTGGACCTAATGGCCAGGGGTCCCTTTACCTATACCTGTATTATTATATCATTGTAACCTGTCGTGTGACCTTACGGTGAAGGGTGGGTAAGAAATCTTACAAATAAAAAAGACAAATACATAAAACCCATCACCTTTATTCCCATGTTGTTGATTTTGAGAAATGAAAACTGAGGACTTCCCAGCATAATCCCCAAGACATCTGCTCTAACTGTGCCATTCTGCTCACCCAGTCTTCCTGCAAGCTCCTAAAATAACACAACATCCCATACCCTCCAAAATGTTGAGGCCAAAACACAGGATACACGTCTTCCCGGCAACATTCCCATGTGAGTCACATGACCTATGATTCTATTATTCTATGACCTGTCACAATCTCACATGTTTTTGCATGCTCTGCTGAGAGCTGTGCTGAGAGATCTAATTGGGGCAGTTGCTGGGTATGACATACAGTACCTGAATATTTAACTCCACACAACTTGTGATTCACCAGGACATAAATGCAGTTTATGAGCCCAGGTTTGGCGGCCTGTTGGGGCCTCGGCAACCTTTTGCATTTCCTGTTTTTGCATTCTCTGCCTACCTGAGACATAACGGCTGGCTGGATGACTTCCTTTTGCCCAGACAGCTGATAGTTAAAATGCCACATTAGTTTTGAGACATGAGTCAAGGCTTTTACACTAAATTATCATTTAATTTTTAACATGCCAATCATGCGGCCTGAATGGTGTGTGGCGTTTTG
The DNA here is from genome assembly GCA_034641385.1 of Darevskia mixta. NCBI lineage: Eukaryota > Metazoa > Chordata > Lepidosauria > Squamata > Lacertidae > Darevskia > Darevskia mixta. Next base: position 371,374 of record JAWWNH010000060.1, read on the forward strand.
TGATTCAGTAGCAGTTATTAAATGGATGTACTTGATGATGAAATATAAAGCTGAGATCAGGGACATTATGCCGAGGCGCATTTTGCTGAATTCATCAGAGCCTGCACTTCTGTTTAACAGACACAACAAAGGGGACTCTGATTTGTGCATAGAGCTTTATGCACACAGAGGCTCCCCTGCTCTCTTCTAAGAGCAAAGTGAAATTCTCTTTGTATTGTTACATGCCAACCCAATGTCTGTGTTGTACACCACACAAATCTCCAACTGGTGGGCAGAATGATGGGGGTGGAGACGCTCCTTCAGGTATACTGGGCCAAGGCCGTTGAGGGCTTTAAAGGTCAGCACCAACACTTTGAATTGTGCTCAGAAACGTACTGGGAGCCAATGTAGGTCTTTCAGGACCAGTGTTATGTGGTCTCGGCGGCTATTTACACATATTTACAACCTGAACACAAGGTGAATGGGCTCACAACATTATCACCCCAACAGATCTTGCTTCTCCCTTAGTCATAGTTTTGGATCCAGGACAGATCAAGGTTGGCTCCAGCTCTAACTCCCAGCCTGCTTTCAAGCTCAGCTCTCTCACACTCTCTGGCTATTGTTCTCCTACCTGGCAGCTAGAAGGAGAGGAAGGCCCATACATTTGTCTGGAGGACACCACCACTTAGTTGTCACTCTTGCAACCTAGCTCCTTCTTCTGGGATGCTGATCAGGACCCTCAAGTGCCCAGTTAAGGTCACGGTCTTACAAAGAAACTTGTCTAACTAGTTAAGCGATCTCCTCTGTTGGATTCGGACCCTCATTGGGTACAGGACCCCAAGAATGAGAAGCGAATCAGGGCATTATCACCCCTGCCAAACCCACGACATCATGAAGCACTCTGGCAAGCAACCAGCCTCTCATCCTTAGCCTTCCATCTGTAATACGGGGAGGTAATAGGACTACAGTGGTACCTTGGGTTAAGAACTTAATTCGTTCTGGAGGTCTGTTCTTAACCTGAATCCGTTCTTAACCTGAGGTACCACTTTAGCTAATGGGGCCTCCCACTGCTGCCGTGCAATTTCTGTTCTCACCCTGAAGCAAACTATTTCTGGGTTAGCGGAGTCTGTAACCTGAAGCGTCTGTAACCCGAGGTACCACTGTACTTGCTGCATACCATACAGGGTGGTTTTAAGGAGGAGTGACTAAGTTGCATCCCTGCAGATGCTGCCATGACTCCCCTCATCCTTGACCATCGACTTTGCTAGCTGGAGCTGAGTTAGCTTCTTACAGCAGGTTAGCCACCCCTTATCAGCCTACAGGCCCTCAAAGGCTGTTGACCCCTCTTTTAAAGATATGCGCAAAGCTAAATATGAATAAAGAAAGAAACTGTGACCAGGGGCGTAGCTAGCTCCTTTGGTACCCGGTGTGGCGGGGGCGGGATGACCTGCCCATGGGTTGGAGCGACCCGCCCACAGGGCTGCAGCCGCGGTGATTCTCGCGCAGGGGCAGCCACCGCCACGATCCTCGTGCGGGGGCCGCTGCAAGCCTCACGCAGTAGCAGCTACCGTGAGCCTCGAACCTCATGCGGGGTCCCCTAGCAGATCAACATGTCGCCGATCTGCCGGGGGTTGACAAAATCGCCCCCCCCCCCAGGCAGATCACCAACGAGCCAATCGCGCCAATTTGTCACCCTCCTTAGGCATGACCTGGGGCGGTGCGCCACCTCCGGCCCCCCCAGTCTTCTAGAAATCAAGTTACATTTCCCCTCTGATAAGACCAGTCATAGACTCTCATCTTTCAAAAAAGATGACAACATTTATTATTATTTTTTAATCCTGGAACATCCTCTAGCCGCCATAGAAATTGTTACAAGTCATCGCTGAACAAGATAAAGACAGACACACAGACAGACAGAAAGACAGACAGAGAGAGATTGGGTATCTATTTGGGAGCAAACAACATCATCCTTCCAATTGGTTAAAGTGTGGAGATGTTTATATTATTAATGTCTGTTGAAATTTACCGTAGTTCCTAATTTGCAGCTATCGCCAGGCGGGAGTCGTGACATCTGATTTATGCTCATGCAAAAAATCTTTACTAACCTGGGCCTCGTAAATTTGATCATTTGATAATTTAGTGCTAGATTTCTTCCTTTAATGAAAGAGTAGTTAATGTGATGGTTATTAATTCTATTTTTAGTGCATTTAAAATCACAGCATTATGACAAAATGGTCTATTTAAAGTTTTTCAAAAAAATATTTCAGCTCAAAATGAAACCGTAACGGCTTTCATTTTTGTTGGTCTGGTATTGAATTTCAAGGCATTGTAACATCAATTGCAAAATTATTACTTGTAAGATGTATTGGAGAAGGAGGGGGCAGAGAATCTATAATAATATGGAATGTTCTCCATATAAACTATGAAAGTCTTGCTTTCAGAAATCTGCTTCAAAGATTCATGGGATTTGTGGATTTCTGCCAAAGGCTTGGTCCACCTTTTCAGATAAATTACTTTGGTGTTTCATACAACAGTCCTTCAGTGTAGGTCAGGTTATTTGGGTTGGTTTTTTTTTACTGCCTTTGTATTGATTTCCCCAGTACTTAACTAAAAGGTATGGAACATAAGCCCTGAGTGCTCATTAGAAGGATAGATCCTGAAGTTGAGGCTCCAGTACTTTGGCCACCTCATGAGAAGAGAAGACTCCCTAGAAAAGACCCTGATGTTGGGAAAGATGGAGGGCACAAGGAGAAGGGGACGGCAGAGGACCAGATGGTTGGACAGTGTTCTCGAAGCTACCAACATGAGTTTGGCCAAACTGCGAGAGGCAGTGAAGGATAGGCGTGCCTGGCGTGCTCTGGTCCATGGGGTCACGAAGAGTCGGGCATGACTGAACGACTGAACAACAACATGGAACATAAAGCAGGAGAATACTGAGAAGAATGCTGAGATATGGCCGAGCCTGTCAATAATATTATGCTAATAGTGATGGCTGAATTTTGTCAATTTCAGTTTCTCTCAGCTCCTATCTTTTCCAATCATCAGTTCACCATATTTCCACGTTACTTTGTTGTTGTTGTTTAAACTCATCAGTATGTATAATATCCCCATATCTTCTGGAACACCTCTCTCAAAATGAACATGAAATTCCACTCTGAAAAGCCAGAGGTGAGAGCCAACATAATGTTAACGCAGCAAGTTTAAAGGCTTGCTTTGTTGTGCAAGGGGTTCTGCAAGAGTTAGTGCACCAACCTTAGCGATCACCAAGTATAATAGCAGTTGCACCGGGAGGTACTTGGTTAAGTTCAAGGTGTTAGTTCTGATGGACAAAGCTTGGGATCGAGATATCTAAGAGAGAGCAGATTTGGGGGAGCACACGGAGGGAGAAGAGGGGGAAGTCCCATTCCACAAATGGAAATCCTTGCATGGAAATCTCTAATGTGTCAGAGTAACCAGACACAATGCTCAGTGCTACTTTGGATACAGCCCAGTCTATACCTGTATTGGATTTGAATTTTATATATATATATACATTGAATTGTTTTCATATATGGAACTGTTTTTCATTACTTTTGTTGTTGATGTTTTTACTCCGGAATCGCTTAGGCTGCATTTGCACGACAATGTATCCTATTTCCCCATTGTTTCCCTGTTAATTTCCGCATTATATGTGAGCATTATATGCATGACATAAAAGCCACGTCCAGAAATACAGTAGACTATAGTGCAAGTTTAGCTCTCCTTTCTGTGTTATTTGCGTTTCTTGTTTCCTGCAAAGCAAGCAACAAGGAAATGAGCAGTATACCTGTGCTGCATTCCAGGGTATTTCTTGGAGTGGCTCAAATAGGACGTGGAAATTAACAGTTAGGGAAACGCTGGGGAAATGGAAGGAAATGCACCGTGAATGCAGCCTTGGGCATATTTTGAAAGAGGCCACTCAGCAATGAAATGAAATCAAATAAATAAATAAATGCATTTCGCAGGCATCAGACACCTACCGGTATTGGATTGGGCCATTGTGCTATGCTAAGAATTGTGCTCCACTATTCGTGGGGCTTCCACTAGCAGAATGGCTGGTGCGTGAACAGGCAGCCACAGCTAGACATTCCAGAAGAACAGATGAAGAGCCTCATGGATCTGACCCAGGCTTCCTCAAACTCGGCCCTCCAGATGTTTTTTGGCCTACAACTCCCATGATCCCTAGCTAGCAGGACCAGTGGTCAGGGATGATGGGAATTGTAGTCTCAAAACATCTGGAGGGCCGAGTTGGAGGAAGCCTGATCTGACCAATGGTCCATCATACCAGTAGATAGAACGGGAGTTCAGCATCTCCCTATGTCTTTAAGGCACATCTTCAGAAATGGGACATTGGAGAGGCTATGATGGCTGTAAAGCCAGCTCAGTTCAGAGGAAACGGCAACATACAGCTGACGAGCCCTTTTTTGCAGGGAGGATTTCTCCCATCTCCCATGAACATGAACATGCCCCTACCCTTCTCTCTCCAAAGTGCAGAAAAATCCTTACGTTTGAGCTGCTTGCCTCCCCTGCATCAGCTGCCCTTGGCTGCAGCGGACCCATAAACCATTTTACTGCAAAGCCATGAACAATCCATATGCCCATTTGATGTGTCAGGCCACCAAGAAGCCAGCGCTTGTGGGGTAGCATAAGGATATCTGAAGGTGACACATGCTGTCATTCGACGAACAGAGAGGCAGAGGGAGGGAGGGGGGTCTGGCAACCAAAGCCTTGGCCTTGACAACTTGTGATGGTGACCAGGTGGGGTGTGTTATCTTAATAGTCTGGAGCTCTTGTGAATTATTTGCTGATAGATGTAAACAGCTGTTATTCTTGGTAATGGAAAGCAATTAGAAACATCTGTACTCTTGGCTATGAGTAATGCCTCCTATCCTCATGGCTCCCAAGTGCCAATTGGAAATAAGTACATCATCCGAATGGGGCTGGCAAGTCTACCCTGCATTCTGCACCAATGATTAGTACTGAGCTGTGAAGAACAAGAGGTGAAGAGCAGAAGAAAGAAGCTGTTCCTGGCATGGAAGAAAGCAAGAAGCAGGGGCAGAAAGAATCCTGGCCCAAGAAATTTCACTCATCCCAATGTTCTATCTGAACCAGCAATGGAAACAACTCTGGTGGGGCACACAAGCACATTTCCAAAACAGGCATATGCAAACTCAGCCCGCCAGATGTTTTGGGACCTGAACTCCCATGATCCCTAGCTAACAGGACCAGTAGTCAGGGGTGATGGGAATTGTAGTCCCAAAACATCTGGAGGACTGAGTTTGCCCATGCCTGGTCCAAAAAATCATTGCTGGTGTTGGCATAGCTGGCAGCTCTGGTCAAAGGACCCCTTCTTGTGGTGTTATGACCTGGCATTAAGGCATGGTGGTAAAGACTGGGAATGATCATAGCTCAGTTGTAAAGAATGTGCTTTGCATTCAGAAGGTCTCAGATTCAATCCCTGGCATCCCCCATTGTTGTTGTTGTTTTAAAGCAAGTGCCTTCGGGCAAGAGATGCAGAACAATTAAATTAAGAATGAATAGATTGTAAAACAGTTTTTATCCAAGAGCTATAACTATTTTAAATGCTGTAATTAAATAATATGATTTTGGGAGTCGTGATGGATGGGATGTACGTGTATGTGTGGCTGTAATTGTGTTTTTCTGGTTTTGATTGGGATGGCATTCAATTTCGTTGTACTATGTACAATGACAATAAAGTATCTATCATCTATCTATCTATCTATCTATCTATCTATCTATCTATCTATCTGAAATATTTCTTCCGGAGATCCCAGAGGGACTAGTCAGAGTGGACGATTAGTGGGCTAGCTGGACAAATCATCTGACCTGCAATGTCACTTTCCTGGCTTCTTAAATCCAAGTTTGCGGTTGGCTGCCATGATGTGTGGTTTTGCAATACTGTTACCTGGAAAGGGAGTTTGGGACAGCTACCCATGTTGATTGGAGTTCAAGTCAACATGTAAGTCACTGGAAGATTGTAATGATTATATGGCAACTTGATCATTCCAAACTTTCAGTACAGGTTGACTCTCCATAGAGTAGTAGGTAATCGTCAGTGCACAAACGGTACCAAATTCTATCACTGTATGCATGGGTTCTTTATGCCATGATCCAGCCATGTAGTAGGCAAAGGGAGGACAAAGGGATGGCAGTCTGCAGGTGATTCTGAGTTCATGAGCCCTGAGTGCAGTGACCTAGACTCCTTACATGAGGAGCCCAGCCTCTGCTCTTCCAATATCCTAACCATCCCAAACACCTGATTTTCCTGAAAGCCATAGAAGAAGGGTGGTAACTTAGTGGTATCTGTTTTTCATGCAGAATGTCCCAGGTTAAATCCCTGGCATCTCCAGATAAGGCTGGGGGCAAAAACCCTGACCGAGACCCTATAGAGCTGGTGGTGGTCAGTATGGACAATACTGAGCTACATAGACCAGTTGTATGACTTCCTATGTTCCTAAGCTCCTACTAGGAGCTACCTAATGATGTTCCCTTTAAAGTTCCTGCCAGATGAGGGGCATGACTTCAATAGTCAGCAGAACAGCTTCCCTCTAAATGCACAATTGGGCTTTGACTTTTATTAGAACAACATCTGTGCTCCATTGGAGCTCTCCAAGGTCCTATGAATCTTCACTTTTTCTTCCTAATTCCCTGTTACTTTTTCTCTTTGTTGCTACCTGACTCATCCAGCCTCTCCTGGGCCATTGCCCAAGATTCTTCTGTGAGTCTCTGCACTTCTGTAAGACATCAACTAAACTAGTAAAGATAGGACTTCTGAGAGTAACTTTTGCACAATACAGCATGCACTAGCAAGTGGCTCTGCAGGGAATGAGGTAGCCTGATTTGTGCTTCCATGTAAACATGTGAAAAGGAACTTGCACAATGAAGCCAGGTGTGCGTTGTCTTTGCAACTTAAACATACAGTAGTTCCCCTTCAGACATTACAAAAACTGGGCGCATGAGCCACTTGTGCACCTGCTGGTCTGTGCTTTCTGTAACATCTGAAGCCACTCTTAATCCTACCTGTTGTATAGATATGATGTGTTAGTGATCTGGGGTGGGCAAAGGTCCTGGACTACCTGTAAGTCCATCTTTACTGTAACACACACATACAAGTACTAGGTAGGCACAGGTTGTACCATACAGGGTTTATATTCTGCAGTAAGAGTGTCAGACTCCTGATAGTAATGATGCTTGTTGTGGGGCTGGGAGGGGGAGGGAGGGAAGAAGAGGGAGGCTGAATAGGCTGGCAACATGCACCTCTCATGGGAGCTGTTGATTCCATAGCTGTTTAATCCTCAGCTTGGCGGCTGTCTTGGCAGTCACGGAAACCCATGATTGCCAATTGTGCAGTGTTGGTTTCTGAGATGGGAACACCTGTTTATTAGCATTTGGTTGAGCACATCCAACATATTTCATAGAGGCTGCAGCAGAGGGGGGGGAGATGCTTCTGATGGCTTGAATTTTTATTTTTGCTCAGTTGCCATGCTAGTTGATTGCCCTGCCTGGATAAGGAAAGGAAAGGAGTTTGTTTTCCTTATGTGAGTCTTTCTTACTCTCAGTATGTTCCTGCTGCATTAGTGTGTTTTCCCCCTCCCCCATCTTGGGGCACCACATGAGAGCTCCAGAGAACAGAAAGCTCTCCAGGTTCACAATGCATGGCTCTATTGCAGAAAGCATATGGCAAACACAAGCTGGTGATTGCTGCTGGGGAACAAAGGATGGCCATATCACCCATGGCAACTTTGAAACATCCGTATACCTTCACATTATTCAGAGCAAGTTAGCACTTGCCACTTCCAGGTGATGAGCTGTAGGATGTGCCGTTTCCCCCCTCCAAGGTTGTCTCTGGAAGCTTTGGAAGAATGAAAATCCCCTGACCTGTTGAATAACAGTTAATGAAACTGTACATGGAAATTAATGAGGACCCAGCACTGCTCCACAGGAATGTTATTGCCATGATTGTGTGGACTGCCCTTTCCTCATTGCCAAATGAAGGCACTAGAAGCTGGTCCCCATACGACTTCTCCCAAGAGTTGCATGCTGTTGAAAGTCTACATGAAACCAAGGCAGAGATGGCACCTATCATCCAATACAGGCTGTAGACCAGGCGTAGGCAAACTCGGCCCTCCAGAAGTTTTGGGACTACAACTCCCATCATCCCTAGCTAACAGGACCAGTGGTCAGGGATGATGGGAGTTGTAGTCCCAAAACATCTGGAGGGCCAGGTTTGCCTATGCCTGCTGTAGACAGCTAGGAACCTCTTGCTCCTGCATGCAGTTCGTCCAGACATTAAGATTGGCTCATAAGACCCCATTCTGAGCCTTCCCACCGTTTGAAGAGAAGCAACTGGTGTACAAAGATGGGGTGCTTTATCTGTGGTGCCCTGTCTTTGGAATTCCCTTCCCATATTAATGCTTGTAGACTCTTGTTCAAGACACAAAGAGAAGCCTTTGAACAGGACATCATCTATGATTGGAAGTCAATGCAGCACAGTGGTTAATGCATTGCACCAGGACCTGGGAGAATAGCATGCAAATTGCCACTCAGCTATGAAGCTAACTGGGTGACTTTGGGCCATTTTAACCTACCTCACAGGGCTGTTGTGAGGATAAAATGTGGAGAGGGAGAACAATGTATGTCCCCTCAAACTCCTTGGAGGAAAGGTTGGGTGTAAATGTAGTAAATGTAGTAAAGGTAAAGGGACCCCTGACCATTAGGTCTAGTCGTGACCGACTCTGGGGTTGCGGTGCTCATCTCGCTTTATTGGCCGAGGGAGCCGGTGTACAGCTTCCAGGTCATGTGGCCAGCATGACAAAGCCGCTTCTGACGAACCAGAGCAGCACACGGAAACGCCATTTACCTTCCTGCCGGAGCGGTACCTATTTATGTGCTTTCAAACGTGCTTTCAAACTGCTAGGTTGGCAGGAGCTGGGACCGAGCAACGAGAGCTCACCGCGTCGCGGGGATTCGAACCGCCAACCTTCTGATTGGCAAGCCCTAGGCTCTGTGGTTTAACCCACAGTGCCACCCATGTCCTAATGTAGTAGTACATAAAGGAAAATAGTGATGTTCCTCTTAATGTTACAATGATTTGCAAAATTAGGTGCCCGTTTATCCTTCCAACCCATGATATTATGGGAAGATTCGGGCAACCTGTTAGCAGCAATCTTATCTTTGTTCTGCAGCTTTCATTTCAAGGGTGCTTTCGTACAACCTGGCCTCTGTGGGATAAGGGCAGGAATACATTTGCAAGCAGGGCGGGAAGAGGGGCAAGAAACCATGTCGACCTTCCCACAACACTGGCATGCCCGCTCCAGATGAGAACAAATAGGGTGTATGAGCTGCTCTTACCCACATCCATGCTTGTTTAGCTTCTGGCCAGCATTCATGCTACTCACCCTGTACTCAGTTAAAGGTAGCACCAGGTAAACTTTCATTGGAAGGGAAATGCAAAGACAGGGGTGGGGGCTGTGGGAGTTGTAATCTAGTAACATCTGGAGGATCACCGGTTTGCAATAGAGCAGCATTTCTTAAACTTGGATACCCAGTTGTTGTTGTTGGGCTACAACTCCCATCATCCCTGACCTCTGGTCCTGCTAGCTGGGGATGATGGGAGTTGTAGTCCAACAGCAGCCAAGGGCCCAAATTTGAGAAACACCACGATGGAGGAATAGGAGTAGAAGGCAGGGAGGGGGAGACAAAGTTAAGGGGCAAAAACAAGCAAGTGCTGTGTTTACTTTCACACCCTTAGGGTTCCTATCAGCCGAGGATGATATTTTGAAGGAAGAAAGACAGGTAGCATCACGTAAATGTTCTGGGGGGAGTGAGTTGCAGGCATAAGGGGCAGCAGGGGTGATGGTGGAAGGAAACCTTTAGGAGCTGGAGGAGCAAAGGTCACTGGGCGGGAGGATATTGGGAGATACAATCCCTCCCTTCTGCTCCTCCAAAGCTTCCTTGTGTTCATCAAGCTGCTGCCTCGGCTGCTGTTGTCATCATTTTTGTTATTTTGGGGGAGCTGCTCTCTCGCCTAGGGCTCCATGCCAAGCAGAGCAGAATGTCATTATGAGAGGAGGCTGCTGTGAGCTGCCACCATCGCGGGGAATTTATCACTGCAAGCCTTGATCATAATGGACTCCTTCACCAAATGACTTTGGATGAGCAAGGCTTTGGCAGTGGGCTTGGAGGCCCACATGGCAATTATTATTAAACTGAGTGGCCGTGTAATAGAATTGGGGGCGGTTGGCAAGGGGAGAGACAGGCAGAGAGAGAAAGGAACATCACATTGGAACAAGCAGCAATTTCTCACAAAGCCCCACATGCAGAACTGCAGGAATTTGCTCCAAATGTCCAGACTGGCCGACAGGCGGTTGGGGAAACGGGAGCTCCCAGGCATTGCTAATCCAGCGGCCTAGCTAACCTGGGAGGTCAATATCCCTGGGAAGTTGGCTGAAAGGAATGACAATAGGAAACAGGGAGCCCTCATCAAACCAGACCTCCAAATGGTTTGCAGTTTTCCTTCTGACATGTCCCATAGCTATGTTGGAAAATCCAGTACATCTCCGGTGGCATTGGCCATAGGGAGCTGGGTTTTCTTTGGCTTGTTGGTACATAGGTATCATTTTATTTTTATATATTGCCCTTTGAGGGTTGTCTCCAATGCAGGTCATTAGAGCATGGGTCTGAGTAGAATTTAGTTGGAGACAACCCTTTGTAATTTCACCATAACACAAAGCAGGCTTTTAAAACTTGTGGAGAATCTGCCCATTCCCACAGAAATATATGTCCTTTCCTAAATCGGGGCCCCTGAAAATTAGACAGCTTAGAATCACAGAATTGTAGAGTTGGAAGGGACCCTAAGGGTCATCAACTCCCTGCAATGCAGGAAACTCAATTAAAGCATCCACGACAGGTGGCCATCCAACCTTTGCTTAAAAACCTCCAAGGAAGGAGAGTCCACCACCTCCCGAGGGAGACCGTTCCACTGGTGAACAGCACATACCCTAGGGAAGCTCTTCCTGGTGCTAAATTGGAATCTCCTTTCTTGTAACTTGAAGCCTTTAGTTCAGGTCCTGTCCTGCAGAGCAGGAGCAAGCAAGCTTGTTCCAGTCAAGGACACATTCCAGCTATGCAAAAACTAATGGGATGCCAACAGGGCCTGTAAGGGTGTGGCCTCAGGGGAGTTCTAAGGGCCACTTAGCAGGACCGGTGCCAGGGTTATCGGCGCCCTAGGCGAGGGGGCGGGGCACCGTACGTCATGCACAATGACGTATGGTGCCCCGCCCCCTGAACGCCGGGCGCCCCGCACCACCGTGATTTTCGCCGCTGGCCAGCGCCCCTCCATTTTGGCACTGCTGCCACGGTTTTCGCCCCAACCTGCTCGCTCCGCTGCTGGTTGGGGCGGCGGCGGCGGGCGGCAGTGGGCGGTGGGCAGGCTGGCCAGCGCCCCCTCCATTTTGGCGCCCTAGGCAACCACCTAGTTTGCCTAAATGGAAGCGCCGGGCCTGCCAGTTAGAGAGCTCTAGTGTGCTCCTTTAGGCCTGAGGTTCCCCATCCCAATGTAGAGAAATGAAGGAACCTGTGTAAGAAAAGTCCCCTCTTAAGCTGAGGCTGCTGGGAGTCACTTTCCAAGACATCTGGAATGCACTGGGTTGGGGAAGCCTGCCTTATACCATACCATACCAAACATAGATGAGACTGGTAAAAGTGCTTCAAGCCCAAGAGCTCAAAAAGCCTTCACAGAGACATAGATGGAGGCAGAAGGTCCAACAGATGCAAGAATTCTCTGTTATTAAAACATAAACAAACCAGCTCTAAAACTTGCAATGCACTCCTGCTCATGAAGACTTCCTGGCACCTGGCAGGTTTGGTTTTACTGCCATACGCAACACTACTTTTATTTATTTTTTTCCAAAATAATTTTTATTGAGTTTACAACCTAAAATAACAAAAACATAATAAACAATACACAAACAACCAACAAAACATAACAACAACACTACTTTTAACACCTTTAAGCCAAAGATAAATTTAAACATTCAGCATCGGAACCATCTGTCTTCTTGATGGAAATCTGCTCTAATGGCATGCCATAGCATGGACCATTCATCACCACTGCTCCATCCATCATGCCACATCGAGCAATGTGTTTGGCGGCCACGACGGCTGGGTGGGTGACGAGCCTCCCAATCTGCATAAGGTAGCGATCGAAGCTTTTGTTTATGCTTGTCCTTAAAAAAGGAGAGGGTGGCCAACCCCTTCACACATGCCATTGATTCCTCATGAAGACATCAAGGCCGCTTTCTTATCCGAGACAAAGCTTGTCTGCTTTGATAAATATGAGGGAGGATCCCGGGATTGTAACTTGACAACTCACATTTTGAAATACAAGATGATGTACAAGGCAAACATGCTCATTTGAATGGCCAGGGGATTGATTATTCAAAGCATTCAACCAATCAGTGGACAGCAAAAACTTTGATGGCGGGATGAGACTACTGGAGAGAAATTCATCTGAATAGGGCCAGATGTTAGAGTTTTATAGGAGCTCAGATCTAGAACAGTATTCTAGGGCCCCACAGTCTTGATCAAACACCTATATCCAAATCCCATTTTTCCACAATGAAAAAAAACACAATTCCTTCACTTCCTTCCAACAGTCTGTCACATTCCAGCAATTGAAAGGGATTAGGTTATGCAGACAGGAACTGGCTCAGATCTCATTCCATGTTTGTTTTTGTTTTTTTATGCATTATGTCCCATAATGTTTCCATCTCACAAAGTGGGACTCAAGCACACCCCAAGACAGGGAGCAACACTTCCTGGCATTCTATGGGACTAAGGACACATCCTTGCCATACAGTTAAAGCTCTCCTATATCACTTTAACAGTCATGGCTTCCCCCAAAGCATCCTGGAAACTAGGGGTGTTAGGAAACTCCCTATTCCCCTCCCAGAACTACAATTGCTAGATTTCCTAAGGAAGAGGTGTTGGCTGTTAAGCCACTCTGGGATTTGTAGCTTTGGGAGGGGAATGGGGTCTCCTAACAACTTCCAGCACCATTAGCAAATGACAGCTCCCAAAGTTCTTTGAGGAATGCAATGACTTTTCACAGTGGTATCATAATGCTTTAAATGTAAGGTGCAGATGTGACCTAGGTAAGCCAACAGTCTGGAATCCATGACATTTTTAAGAAATGGTGAAACTTGGCACTTCAGGATTACATGCCCGCCCCCCCAGCAGTGCTCCAGAGCACACAACACCCTATGCTTTCTTTCATATAAGGCAGGGGTGGCCAACTCCCAAGAGACTGCAATCTACTCACAGAGTTAAAGACTGCCCCCGTTTTTGGGGTGGTGCAGGTCAAAGTTGTTGAGCTTTTTTTAGGAAGGAAAGTCCTTTTTGGGGGGTGCAGAGCAAAAATGTTGAGCTTTTTTAGAGGAGCAAAACTTATTGAGCTTCTTTGGGGGGGAGCCAGTGATCTACCAATGATCTACTGCAGACGTGCAGTGATCTACCGGTAGATCACTATGGGGGGAATTATACATGGGGAAGAAAACTTGAGGACCTTTAACAAATGCACATGAACTAATGCAGAAATGTGATGAACTGGATTTAAAATTGTGGAAGTGAGAAACCAAGAGGAACTGAAACGGACACTTTTCTGTCCCTCAAAAAACTCAGCTTTGTTTGGGAATGCAGGTGCCACCTGACATTGGAGAGACTTGCCTTCCCAGAAAAGCACAGAAGCACTTTGCCCCCTCACTACCTGTACAAGCAAAACCTGCACAGTCTCCATGCAGTAGGCATTTCCCCCTCCCCATATTAAAAAAGCACGCACGCACACCCCAAAAATGTTGACATCCGCAATAGCTGTTATTCAAAGGTTTGTCAGGTCTTTAAGCACTTCCATCAATATATTTGTGGTCAGGTATTATCGAAGCCCTTCTGCATCTCCAGCATTGCCTCCTTGCAAGCCACTGGCTCCATAAAGCCCTGGAGAAATTGGAAACACACAACTCAGATGCCACCATGAAGAGGAACAACATGAGATTTTGGTTGCCTTCACTTGTTGCTGTTGTTGTTTGGTTTCAGAAGCATCTGCTTAGCTGGCCAATCCCAAAGGAAGCTCTAGGAGTTGCCTGGGCTACAGTCTCCAGGAACCTCTTTGTCTATTTTTACTTTAAAGTCTTACACTAAGAGGGCAGTGCAAAGAGGCACATGAAATAGCCACCATGCTTGCTTGAGACAGCATCTGCATGGGAGCTTCTCTGCCAAGTGACCTGGGTATCCTTTAGGTAGAAGCCATTTTGTGTGGAGCAGAACTTGGGTATTCAGCAAACAGCGTGGACACTCCCTAGAAGAAAAGAAAATTCACAATATAAGTGAGGTTGTAATATGTCAAGAGATCAGCTACTTCTTGATAAGTTAGCTCCCCATTCCCCCACAGTGTATTGAAGCTCTGCATATAGGTAGAGTTGCCAAGCTCTATATAATTTTGCTTCTGCGTCCCGGAATACTAATGAAGCTTTTTCCTGTTATGGGAAAAATAGGAAGCTGCCATTTAACAAGTAGTGGGTCCACCTAGTGCATGAGAACAAAACGACATAAGAAGAGCCAATGACCCATCTAGTCCAGCATCCTGTTCTCTTTGCGGGGAAATTCGGGGGTCCAAGTATGGAGGCTCACACCAAGTTCCAAATCAGTCAGACTTTATTCAGTAATACATTACAGGACAGAGTCCAAAGTGTCCGAAAAAGCATTTCTATTAGGACACAAACATGTAGGCAAATATTTGCTTTTATTCTGTGAACCGCCCTGAGACCTCTGGATATAAAGCGGCATATAAATAATAATAATAATATGCATCATATTAGCCATTCATCCTCTACCCAACAACCTTCTGCTACCCCAATGCCTCACCATCTCTCAACCAACCAGTCCATCTCTCATGAAACCTACTCAACTCATTTTTACTGTGCATGTCAGAACCCTCCTTGCATGCCAGTGTGGTGTAGTGGTTAAGAGCGGTAGACTCTAATCTGGGGGACCAGGTTTGTGTCTCCGCTCCTCCACATGCAGCTGCTGGGTGACCTTGGGCTAGTCACACTTCTTTGAAGTCTCTCAGCCCCACTCACCTCACAGAGTGTTTGTTGTGGGGGAGGAAGGGAAAGGAGAATGTGAGCCGCTTTGAGACTCCTTCGGGTAGTGATAAAGCGGGATATCAAATCCAAACTCTTCTTCCTCTTCTTCTCCTTGTACCTTATATTGAGCTGTTTCACACACACACACACACACACACACACACACACACTTTGGCTGCCAGCCATTAATTTTCTCTTTAACTGGCTCTTACCATTCTTGTGGTCAGGTCACATTCTTGCATACGTGGCACAAGCCTCACTAATAAGGGGTCTAACAGCATTTCCACCTCATCTCACAGTGGCCTGCCAGATGGTGGTAGAAAACCCGCAAGCAGGACTCAGGCACAAGAGCTCTCTTCCCTCCTGTGGTTTCTAGCAACCGGCATTCAGAAGCACTGCTGCCTTCAACTGCCTTCATGACAAGTAGCCATGTCCCAACTCACCCAGCATCATTGTGGGAGACCAGCAAGCAGGGTTTGAGCACAACAGCATTCTCAAAACATTGCAGCGTACAACTGCGGAGGCAGAGCATAGCCATCATAGCTAGTAGCCACCAATAGCTCTCTCCTCCATAATTTTGTCTAATCCTCTTATGAAACCATCTAGGTTGGTGGCCATCACTGTCTCCTGTGGGAATGAGTTCCATAGTATAACTATGCAACTATGCACCGCATGAAGAATTGCTCTCTTTTCTCTGTCCTGAATCTTCCAACATTCAGTGTTGATATCAGCACTGATTGGCAGAGGCCCTCCAGGATTTCAGACCAGACTCCTTCTCAGCTGTCCCTGGAGATGCCAAGGATTGGACCCGTGGCCTTTTGCATGCAAAGGAAATGCTCTACCATTGAGCTCCAGTCCTTCCTCATAAAGAATTCACCTCCTCGATGTCTTCATAAGTCATATATGCTGTGCTTAAATAATGTTTTCAATCCTGAAGGATTATGCCATTTTTTGCTATACATGATCAAAACTTCTCCTCTGTTTACAGCATCCTTTTTCAATAACAGAAAGTTCACTTCTAAATATGACCCAGCACTGATTAGAAAATATGGATGTAATTTAGGGTTAATTGCTGGAACAGAGCAATTTGTGCACTTGCTCATCATTGTACATTATTTAGAACTTTTTTCAAACTATCCACGTTTTTTTTTCTTTCCTTTTTAGGCATCACTTAATATCATCTTATCTTAACTGCTGCATCAGCATAGTCACTGCTTTGCTGTATTAAGAGATTTCACCACTGGAGTTGTTTAGACCTTCGTTACTTTGGTAATTCCATAGCTCTGATTTCTGCACCGATCATTTTAGTTGGGTCAAATATGTACAGTGCTCTTTTAGTGAAACATGCATTTTATTTTTTATTTTTTAGAAACATTTCATTTTTTTGCAAAAAATATTTGCAAACAGCTGTATCGTAAAATATATCTTCCAAAGCCGTTTACAGCAATGAAAACATAAAGCCATAAAATAAAGCCATAAAAAAATGTTTGGAAATCCTTTTGACTTCCAAAACATTCGGAAACCAAAGGACAGCTTCTGATTGGCTGCAGGAAGCTCCTGCAGCCAACCAGAAGCCGCAGAACCCGCGTCGGATGTTCAGGTTCCAAAAGAACATTCGAAAACTGGAACACTCACTTCTGAGTTTTGATTGTTTGGGAGCCGATTTGTTCGGGAGCCAAGGCGTTTGAGATCCAAGGTACGACTGTATTCTTAAATGCCTATGTAGGCCTAGTGGAATAGAAAAGTTTTCAGCAGGCATTTAAAAGTTGGCACATATTAAAAGTTTTAATATTAAAGTTGGTAATATTAAAACAGAGAATACTCAGGAGGCAGAATAAAGGAAAATTTTAATTAATTGCTGTGTGGAATGCAGTGGAAATACTCTATTACTTTTTTCTTTGTCTTCTTTTCTTTTCTCTTCTTTTCGTTCCATTTTTTCTATCCTTTACTTTCTTTTTCTCTTCTTCTTGTAAGTGATCTAAATGTATTAGGCAACTTAGTATTAAGCGTAATGTACAATTTACAATGTATTTTTCCCCTCTTATTCATTTAGTGTAAAAATGTGAACTATGTGTTATCAATAAAATTTATTAATTAAAAATAAGAATTAATAAAAGTTGACACAGAAGGCGCCCCCTGAATTTCGATTGGCAGAGTATCCCACAGGACTGTGCCAATGACACTAATGCTTCAATTTCTCATTGTTTTCAAATGATCCTCACCAACTCTTCTCCATGCTAAACATATCCATCTCCACCCACCTTTTCTCAGTCTCAGAGCCTCTCGCCAGCTTTACCATCCTCCACTGGGCACATTCCACTTAGCCAACATCCTTCTTAATCTGTAGTGCCCAGAACTGGACACAGTACTTTGAGCAAGTAGCAAACAAAGCAGAATAGAGCAGTACCATTATATCCCATGATTTGGATGCTACACTTCTGTTGGTGCATCCTAGAATCACATGTAGGTAGCCGTGTTGGTCTGCCGTAGTCAAAACAAAATAAAAAATAAAAAAATTCCTCCCAGTAGCACCATAGAGACCAACTAAGTTTGTTCTTGTTATGAGCTTTCGTGTTCAGATACTTCATCAGGTATCTGAAGAAGTGTGCATGCACACGAAAGCTCATACCAAGAACAAACTTAGTTGGTCTCTAAGGTGCTACTGGAAGGAATTTTTTAATTTTTTATCCTAGAATCACATTAGTCCTTTTAGCTGCTGCATCACAACGCCGACTCATGCTTAGCTTGTGGTTTACTAAAACCCCTAGTGTGCTGGTCCCGTGGGTTACCCATAAGGTGAGGTCGAAGTCCGGTCCGTGGTCAGAAGTGCAACGAAAGGCAGTCCGTAATAATTGAAACTAGGTGCAGGGCAGGGAGGCAGGCGAAGTCAGGAACAGGTAGGCAAGCAGGGAACCAGGACAGGTCAGGAACTCTAGTAGGAAAGCAGGACAGGTAGCAAGCAGGAACTGGTCACCAACAATGTTGCTCCTGCAACTTGGGGCTGGGGCTGGCTGGCTTTTATCTGCCCCGAGGCATAGGGCGGCCCTGATCCTCTGGCGACTTGCCTCTCCTGGCCTGGAGTCGAGCACTCCTCCTGCGGGGACTTAGTTCCCTTCGCCTCTCTGCCCTTCACCTCTGCAGCTCAGGAGAGGCTGGAGGGTTACCGGACCCAGAGGCAACCTCAGCTTCCCCTGACCGGGCTGGGAGTGGAGCACCTGCAGGCAATGGGTCCTCCATCCCATCAGGAGCCAGAGCAGACTCAGCCGATGCCTGCACCTGAGGATCCAGCACAGGTGAGGACCCTTCAGACTCAAGCCCTAGCCCCAGCTCCGCTGATTCTGGAGGCGGGGAATCCTGTGCAGGCTGGGATCCCTCAGGTTCAGCATCTGAGTCTGAATCCCAGGCCATCACACCTAGATCCTTTCTCAAAAAGTCTGCCACCTATCCTCTACTTTAGTTACCTTCTGCTTCCTACCTCAATACACAAATTTACATTTCTCTCTGCTGAACCTCAGCTTGGCCTTGTTCTCCATCCTAAAGAACATATTGAATCCTGTTTCTGTCTTCTCTTAGTTACCTCCCAGCCAGATTAGTGTGGTCTGCACCAATTCATGGCTCCCCCTCCCCAAACACATACAAAATCCTAGGGACCATAGTTTGCTAAGGGAGCTGAAAGTTGTTAGGAGACCTTAACAAACTATAGTTCCTATGATTCTTGGGGAGAAGCTTTGGTGTTTAAAATGGAATAAAGGCACTTTAAATTTATTGTGTGGATGTGCCCTTAGACAGTCTTATTTTTATAGAAAAAGAAATGCCGGAACTTAGCATGAACCTTGTTGTCTTATAATGGCAATGGCACTCACCTGAAAAGTGCTGGAACTGTGTTCCCATGAGTTCCGGTTGAAAAAAAAGCCTGGCCTTAGAAAATATGAAGATCTGGGAAGATGCTGCAAAGTTGCCTTGGTGACACTACATGGGTAGCTCACTCTTACCTGCTGCAAACAAGAAAAGGCAGTGACTGCTGGAAAGTCAGCCATACAAACTCTTAACCTACAGATTGGCAATGCCAATGAGCAATGCTAATAAACACTGGCAGTTTTCCTGCTTTCTTTCAACCTTGAACCTAAATGATCATTAACTTTGCAAGATCTTCCAAGGCAGCCAGAAAATAGGTTGTTCCTTGGTCTCCCTTGACAAACAGAAAAACATGAACCCGATCAGACTGTGTCCCAGCAGCAACACTGCTCCTTTGTTTTCATGGCTACACAAGAAATGCAGCCTGGCTAATAGGATCACAATATGTGAGATGCCAGAGTATTTCTGTGATTTACAATATGCCTAATGAGCAAATCCGATGAAGAGGTTTGTTGTCTACCATAAAACCAGATGGATGTAAGCAGTGATTAGAAGCAATTAACTCCATGCTGCACTAAATAACTTTCTGTCATTAAAGAATTCCCCACCACCACCACTACCACCCCCCTGTTAGAGATAGGGAAGGAAGCAGTACAAAGGGTGCTCTCTCGGTGCTTGCTGTGGACCAGGTGGAAGCAGACCACAGCACAGCAAAACACAAGCAAAAGGAGCAAGGGTTAGGTTGTAACAGGACAGAAGAAGAAGAAGAAGAAGAAGAAGAAGAAGAAGAAGAAGAAGAGGAGTTTGGATTTGATATCCCACTTTATCACTACCCGAAGGAGTCTCAAAGCGGCTCACATTCTCCTTTCCCTTCCTCCCTCACAACAAACACTCTGTGAGGTGAGTGGGGCTGAGAGACTTCAGAGAAGTGGGACTAGCCCAAGGTCACCCAGCAGCTGCATGTGGAGGAGTGGAGACGCGAACCCGGTTCCCCAGCTTACAAGTCTACCGCTCTTAACCACTACACCACACTGGCTCTCCAGTGTGAGGATCAAACCTGCCTCAAAGAGTCCTTAATTTTAATTCCATGGGCATGGACATCGAATTAATTTGTACAGTGCTCATGAAATTACTCTGCATGTACTCAGAGGCACCATACTCTTCAGTCAGATGGTTGCCACAGGTCCATCATGCACACACTCACACGCATGCACACGCATGGCTAACATCTGGTTGAAGTGTGTGTTTGTAGACAGACAGACAGACAGACAGACAGACAGACAGACAGACACATAGTAGTGTGGAGTGCCGATGCTGCCGGGGTTTTTTTGGGGGGTGGAGGAACACAACATTTGTGTTTTTAAATGGATGCTGCTATTTGCGAGGTGTGCCTATGCACACACACACACACACACACACACACACACACACACACACACACACACTGGTGCATTTGTATAGGCACTGTTTCAACCCATCACCAAAAAATATTGGACAACATCCCAGCAAACTCACTTTTTGGCTTGCCATCTTGTTTCAAAATGGTACCTGCTGCCGAGATGTAGATGAGGACTGCCACCTCTCCCTCCGAATCCCTTGTGCCAAGCTGGGAAACAAAATCTTCAGAGGCATCTGAATTGGCACAGGTTGCCACAATGCTCCAACAGCCATTGCCTCTTTCCCTGCCACAACAGCTTCTCCCTTTCTTTATTCTCTCCCATGAGCCTCACCATGAATGGATTGGGGGGGAGCAGCACAGGGAGAGGGAGAGGAGTCACTGAGCATTTGCTGAAACACACTGGCCTTTCGCCTCTCCCACACCGTGTCCATGTCATCATCAATGGCAGGGCAGAATGCTGTTTGCCACCACCTCCTAACCCAGTGGTTTTCAACCAGTGTGCCGTGGCACCCTGGGGTGCCTTGAATGATGTTCAGGGGTGCCGTGAGCAACACTGGCCTCTGTCCCTCTTTCCTTTCCTCCCTCCTTGGATGCCATCTTGTGTCTCTGCCTTCCAAAGGCTTGCACAGCTGTTTGTTGCAGCAGCCCTGGCTCTCTTTGGGGTGGGGCGGGGGCAGCTCACAGACCAGGGAGTGCAGAGGACTCCCAAGGAGACAAGAGATAAAATAATATAATATATTATATTATATAATATTATGATTAAGTGTTGGAGAGTGTTGAGGTCACAGCATAAAATATCTCATAAACTTGAAATAATATTCCTGCACACATATGCCTCAGTTCGCAATGAATTCCCAGTGCACAACTATGGGCCCAGCCATTGCTCCGTGCAATAGTTATCCCAGACCCATGGTTGAACCAGTCATAAGAGTGTCAACCAAAGCATGGGGGTTTGTGATGGTGCATTGTCAGAGGTAACAAGCAGCCGAGCCAGAGACGGGGAACATCTGGCCTTCCAGAAGTTGTCAGACTCCAACTCCTATCAGCCCCAGCAACTGTGGCCGATGGTAAGGGATGATGGGAAATGTAGTCTAACAACATCTGTAGGGCTACAGTCTACTCCTCCCTGAGCTAATCAAAGCAAAGAGGGCTTATTCAGGCAGGCTGTGCCAATATCCAGAGTCTGGTTCTGTGGCACCCAGGACAGGTTTTACTTAGGAAATGTGATCTTACCTTCTTGGATGCACACTGTTAAAAGAGCATCAGAGCATCTGTTGACCATTATTCATATTCTTACAAAAGTAACACCAGTGTTACAAAAGTTGGGTGCCACCCGCACTCTCTGCTGAGTGGTAGCAAGACCCCAGGGGGTTCCAGGAATTCACCCAGGGTCTGTGTTCCTTTGGAGAATTGAGACATGGTGGAGACTGACATAGCTTTAATAAATATTGTTTATTCACCTATTTACAAATTCAGTGTGCATGGAGGGAGTCCAGATCTTACAGCATGGTCATCTCAAGAGGGGCTTGTTCACTGCAGCAGTGCAGCCCTGGAGTCAAAGGCATCTCTCCAACCAGCCTTCAGCCGGCCTGCCCAAAATGGATCCCAGTCTTTTTTCTCTCCCCCTTCTTCTTCCTAGCACACCTTGACAGAAGCCAGAGCACACGGAAATGCCATTTACCTTCCTGCCACAGCAGTACCTCTTTATATATTTGCACTGGTATGCTTTCGAACTGCTAGGTTGGCAGAAGCTGGGACAGAGCAACGGGAGCTCACCCCGTCATTCGGATTCGAACTGCCGACCTTCTGATCAGCAAGCCCAAGAGACTCAGTGGTCTAGTCCACAGTGCCACCCTCATTCCTCTTCCCAGCATACCTTGCTCTAAAGATTCTCTTTTATTGACATCTCAAACACACACCCCATCAACATGCCTAGGTCCAATAATTCCTCTCAGATGGGCCATCCACACCTTTTGTTGTGTTGATGCCTCTATCCCAGGTGAGGCCTTCTCCTGGAATAGAAGCTTAGCCTGTATTTTTCCACTGGCCTGCGATCTTCCTTTCAATATGCCAAATAATCAAAAAGCTACCATTTATTAATTTCTAGGGGGCATGTCCCCTAAATCTGTAACAATATTAAGCCTGCATTGACTGCGCTCTGGAAAAATAGGCAGCACACATCTGCGAGAGACCTGTTTCTTGGGATGTTGGTGTGATGTGTATGTTTTCTTATGCTTCTTTTATCTTAGGAGTGGGGAATCGGCCATAAAAGTCATGTGACCCCTACAGTAGCCATGTGCTCTCCCTCCGAGATCCCATAATACCTTTGCTCCTTTGCCAAACAAAGCTTGCTTGAAGGATACCATTGGTTTTGTTCTCCCGTGTGAACTCCTGTGACTTACGGAGAGTTCGGAGGACATTTGGAAGAGTACGCATTGGGGGTGGGAAGGAAGCATGGCAAGGAGGTCTGGACAGCGATGCTTCGAAACAAGGAAGACGTTATTAACTAATTTTACTTTTAATCTTCCCTTCTGCGGCGAAGTGAGCCGTTCAGCCATCACATCTTCTGACTGTTCCTTGCTGCTTTCAGGAAAGCATATTGGGGCAGAGCTTGCCAGCTGTCGACTTCCTCAGCCTTCTGCTGTCATTATCCTAAGGCACCTCCCCACCTTCTGGCCCTCCAGCTTGTGGGGGGTGGGAAGGAAGAGAAGAGGAGGGAGGGAGAGTTGCTCAGTCTTACACACATATCACTCAGCAGGGAAGAAGCCGAATTTAGTTATACGGCCGCGTGATAGATGTGTTCTATTTATTTTCTCGTTCTTAATCCATTTATTTATCCATAGATCAGGTGCCATCTCCCACCACCACCACCACCCCTTTCTCTTACCCGCTCATTCATTGGCATTTTCTCTCTTTCTCCTTTCCCCCCCATATAATAGTAAATATGTGACACAGAGACAGGCATCAGGTTCAAAACCAGAGATAAAGAGGTTTTGTATTTTTCTCAATGACCAGATTGTACTGAAATAGGAAGTCTGCTTGCCTGCCTGCCTGCCTGCCTGCCTGCCTGCCTGCCTGCCTGCTTGTCTGTTGGCCAGTCTATTAGAGTTGTTTCTGTGTTGTTTTAATGGGCAGAGGGACATGGTTCCTCTGAGCATGTGCAGAGTGCATTCTCGCTCTGCTAGAAGGCGAGGGAAATGAATGTAAAGCACAGAGTGCCCCCCTCCCCGAAGCAAAAACAATGTTGAGTGCATTTTATGGGGAGTATGAAAATAAATTAAAAAAATACGGCCTCGCTTTGAACGCTAGCACACATGCAAATTATCTATAGATGAGGCAACACCTGGACCTTTATATCACAATTTGTTCACTGAGATGAAATGAAGGAACATCCATGGTCATCTCTCAAGTTGGTGAGGCTCATCTTACAGTGACATGAAATTGAGCATTTAGTGTCGTTGGCTCAGTCAGGCTTGTTTCCTGCTGCTCTGGAGGGTAGGACCCAAACCAATGACTGCAAGTTACACGAAAGGAGATTCCAACTTAACATTAGGAAGAGCTTTCTGGCAGTAAGAGCTGTTCGGCAGTGGAACAGACTCCCTCGGGAGGTGGTGGACTCTCCTTCCTTGGAGGAGGAGGAGGAGGAGGAGGAGGAGGAGGAGACGAAGAAGAAGAAGAAGAAGAAGAAGAAGAAGAAGAAGAAGAAGAAGAAGAGGAGGAGGAGGAGGAGGAGTTTGGATTTGATATCCCGCTTTATCACTACCCGAAGGAGTCTCAAAGCGGCTCACATTCTCCTTTCCCTTCCTCCCCCACAACAAACACTCTGTGAGGTGAGTGGGGCTGAGAGACTTCAAAGAAGTCTGCAGCTGCATGTGGAGGAGCTGAGATGCGAACCCGGTTCCCCAGATTACGAGTCTACCGCTCTTAACCACTACACCACACTGGCTCTGGAGGTTTTTAAGCAGAGGTTGCATGGCCTTCTGTCACTGATGCTTTAGTTGAGATTCCTGCATTGCAGGGGGTTGGACTAGATGACCCTTGATGATACCTTCCAAATCTACAGTTCTGTGATTCTATGGATGCAAATACTCATTTCTAACAGGTGGTGGCAGTATTTTTAATCCATGGCAGTCTTTGCACCATTAAAAACACCACCACCAACAACAACAACATAAAACCTTTCCTCCTAGTACCAGGGAAGCCACAACACAGCCAATCCAAGTTGGCTATGTGACAATGTCATGGAGGGATGAGAAAGCCAGTTCAGAGTAAGGGCAATGTGTATTCAGGAAGCAGTGCCTTCACTCTGAACCTGCATCATTTGCCCTTGATGATTCCGTCACCTAACCAAATCTAATTGGAGAACAGGTTATTTTTCAAAAGAAAATGGCACAAAAGCTGCAGCCAATTGAGGACATAAACATCAGCAGATGTAAAAAAGAGAGAGAGAGAGAGAGAGAGATTTTGAGGCCCATAGGAAACCCTTTTGGCCATTCAGGAGCCCCTTTTTAATACTGAAATGTCTCCTGGAGAATACTCAGCTTACGCTTGCAACGCGCATAACCCACATGCAAAAAGCACTGTATTTCAAGAGTAAGCTTTGCTTTTCCTTGTAATCTCAATAAAGCGTTTGCCATTAGAAACCGTTCCAATCAGCTTCACAAGTCTCTCCCCCACCACCCTGCACCACCTTTTCAGGTCTCTGTAGTATTTCGAAAGACAAAAGCTCAGCCAAACCATTTGAGTCAGGCTTGGAACGATGGCAGTTTCACGGCTTGTAGGCTCCAAGCGCTTGCAGTAGCTTGGAAACAAAATCCCACGGGCCTTATACTGTATCGGCGTGTAGGTGTAGCGACTTGCAAAATACACAGCGCATCCGGTATATTGTGTCAACATCGAAGCATCTACAGATGGAAGCAAAAGATGAACAGCATCAAAGTGGTGCAAAGCTTCACTGCCACATGCTCACACTGACGGGAAAAGGATGCTGAACTACCTTTTAAAGCAGCAGTTCCCATCCAAGATGGAGCTGTTGTGCAGCCTTACCTGAAAGGCTCCCCCTGCTTCGACAGACTTGGGCAGCAGGCACAGGGGAGGGAGATACAGTGGCAGAGGAACCCTCTCCGGCACCTGGAGCAGGACGCCAAGGGGTGGGGCAAACCGCCCAGTGGCACACGCACAACATCCGTACAGACTGCGCACACGCGACATCCCATATGGACTGCGCACTCGCGACAGCCTGTACAGTCGCTGTGCAAGCGGCAGCCCGTACGGACGCCCGTATGGAGGGCACGTGAGAGTGGAAGCCCATACGGACACAGTGCAAGAGGCAGCCTGTATGGACGCCCGTATGGTCGCCGTGTGAGAGGCCGCCCGTATGGATGGAGCGCGTAAGTGGCAGCCTGTATGGACGACTGCGCACGTGCCCTCGGCCACTTTACAGCTGGGGGGAGGCAGCGAGCCATCTTGTCACCCCCCTCCCAGAGCGGTACCCGGGGCGGACCACCCCCTCCGCACCTGGAGAGATGTATTCATTTATTTATTCCCTGCCCGAAAGTTCCAGGGCAGGTTCATACCTTCAAACATTTTTAACCTGAAATCCGGGGCATGGGTGCCTCTGGGAAGCGACACAGAGAAGGAGCAGAGGTACGCCTCTCCTCCTCTGGGCACCAGTGCACCAGGGAGCTATGGAGGCTGCAACTTCCTCAGTGCCAGTCCAGCAGGAGGGAGGGAAAGAATAGACATTGCCACTGCCACCAGAGAGGTGCAGAGAGCACCCAGAGCCCCTTTGCCTCCTGTTTCCTCTGCAACGGCAGCTACTCACATTCCCACTGCTGAGATTCATTCCTTTCCATGCTCTGCCGTCACCTTCCTGCCGGACTTGCGGTTCCCCAGGGCTGTGTGCTTTGCACACTCCAGCTGAGCAAAACAAAGTGGAGGGCCGTCCTCACTTCCTCGCTCTGCCATGGAAGGATGCGTAGATCCCGGGACATTCTGGGATCAAATTTGAGACCAGGATGTCTGCTTTAAATTCGTGGTGTCCCGCTCAGAATGGAACAGTTGTGTGGTAT
The DNA here is from genome assembly GCA_034641385.1 of Darevskia mixta. Taxonomy (NCBI): domain Eukaryota; kingdom Metazoa; phylum Chordata; class Lepidosauria; order Squamata; family Lacertidae; genus Darevskia; species Darevskia mixta. The sequence goes on from JAWWNH010000060.1 coordinate 397,857, forward strand.
GCAGGTTACACCATTAAAACACAAGATTAAAAACATTTTTAAACAACTGTCTCAACAGTGGGGATATAAAAGGGCCTCATTTTCCAATCTGCTCTGTATTCATCGCATGCAGTGCTGCTTCCATTCAGCTGCAGTGTGTCTTCCACAAAAAACTACATTATTCATCATCTTGCTTTCCACAGTGATTGCGTAGTGTATGATCTGAATGCGCCATAATCTCTACGCCTGGTAGTCAATGCTGAACACTCCAGGTTAAGCAATTAGCACTGGGTGGCCCCCACTGTAATTACCCACAATGCCCCCAGGAAAATAGAACATCCCTTTTCAGAGGAGCATTGCTCCAAGCAGGACGATGCAGTCCTGTACCATAGCATTACTGTCCACAACTGGCCAAATGCACATCCTGTCTCCCCTGCCTGTTTTTCATAAATCCAGTGACAATATTCTCCTACTTGCTGCCTTATGCACCACAGGTGAATCTGCGGTTTCATGTCAGGAACAGAAAATCAAGGTTAGTCATTCAGCTTTCCTAGTGCACATCAGTGGGAAAACTTCCCACGAAAGGCAGGTTTTCTGAGTGTCCTTGGATGGGGGCAGGACATATGAGAGGGAAAATATGAAAACATGGCTTACATTGCTCAGGCTGTTGAAAACACCAATAAATATCCATTACCTGTCAATTTAATATACAGCGCCGTAAATCATCTTTATGAAAGCTAACCTGGTGTTGCCTTAACGCATGATAAAAGGGAGGCAACAAAATATACATAAAACGGAACCGCTGTTTTTTGGTTTTTTGATTACAGCATTTGCTGAGTAACGAGGGATAGTGAAGGGAAATCACATTTAATATGTGCATAAAACCAGAGCTCGGTAGCAGAGCTCAAGAACCACAACACCAATAAAATGCAGAGGAGGATAAATACAGACTGTGAAGATAACCAGTATCCATGCCTGAGAAATTACAAGGGAAATGAGTAGCATGTCAATAATCAAAGTGAAGGCGGAAGATAACGTAGCAATTGCATGGGTCGCAAAGGGAAGTGAAGGGCCCCCATCTATGCCAGTATGCCAGGGAAGGGATTCCAGTTCCCCAAAACCTGACCTACACTAACACTAACATGCTTCTCTACACATGGGTCATAGAAACACAGAAACTGTCACAGCTTAAAATTAGCCACTGTTTCTTTAATACAAAAGGAACTGAGTCAGCATGAGTCAGCGGCCTACAATGAATCAGCAAAGGCTGCATGACTCATGCAACCTTTCACCCAAGTATGCTTGTATATACAGTGGACGCTCGGGTTGCAAACGTGATCTGTGTGGGAGGCACGTTCGCAACCCGCAGTGTTCGCAACTCACAGCTCCACTTCTGCGCATGCACAGGTTGCTATTCGGTCATGGGCGTACCCAGGGGGGCAGCTGCCCCCCCCCTAGAAGGCAGCTGCCCCCCCAGAAGCAAAAATGATCAGCGTCCGTTCAAAGCAAACCTGAACAACCATGGCTTGCCCCCCCCCCAGTTTTGATCCTGGGTACACCCCTGTATTTGGTGCTTCTGCGCGAGTGCCAAAACCCAGAAGCAACCCATTCCAGTACTTCCGGGTTCGGCACAAGCGCAACCCAAAAAAACGTAACCCGCAGTGTTTGCAACATGAGGTATGACTGTATATAGAGAGAGTGCTCATTGATTATGTGTGCTATGGGTTGGTCAGGTGGTAGAAAGCTGGTTGCATTTGATATGTATAAAGCTGTATGTCGTGGTTGGAGAAGACTTTTTTTTAAGAATAAAAGCAGCATTCTGCAAAGTGCTCTTTCTCAAGGACTCTTTGTGCCGACTAGAATCTGAGGACCAGGCAAAGGAGGCAAAGGAGGTCAGAACCTTTTCCTTTTCAAACACTGACAGAAACAACCCTACAAGATCAGATCTATCTAGTCAAACATCTGGTTGTCCGCACTGAGAAGCCCACAAAAGCCCTGGTTCTTGCTGGATGAAGAATTTGAACGCAGGTTTCTGTTTCAGCTGAAATATTTAATGCTCAAATCAGTATGGTACACATTCTTCGGTGATTACTCGTAGCCAAGTAAGATTGTCTTCCATAATCATGGTCCTAACAGTGAGTCTGTAACTGACTGTGGAGGCCAATTCTGGATCCACACGCCCTTCCACAGCGGGGACATAGGTTTCCAGGCAGGAGTTGATCATGGTGAGGGTTTGCCAAGCGTGCCTTCCTCTTAGCGCGTTTCTCCCTTGCATCCTGAGTTCGAGCGTCTTCAAAACCCATTAGGATGGGATTTAGCCTGGGCGTGGATTTATTTTATGTGTGTAGATCAGTGCACACTGACCAACGCACAGTCTTCGCAGTAAGGCTCTATTCCAATGGCATGAGTATCACGACGACCAGTAGATTCTTATCTGCTGCAGGCTTCATCTGCCTTCACAGCTGTTGTAACATACCGCTTGTTATCTTCTGCCTGTTCTGCCATTGAGGACTTTGCCATTGGATCATTCTTTGTCTAGATCAGGGGTCCCCAAACTAAGGCCCGGGGGCTGGATCCGGCCCAATCGCCTTCTAAATCCAGCCCGCGGACGGTCCGGGAATCAGCGTGTTTTTACATGAGTAGAATGGAAATGCATCTCTGGGTTAAAATGCATCTCTGGGTTATTTGTGGAGCATAGGAATTCGTTCATTTTTTTTCTTTTCAAAATATAGTCTGGCCCCCCACAAGGTCTGAGGGACAGTGGACCGGCCTCCTGCTGAAAAAGGTTTGCTGACCCCTGGTCTAGCTCCTCCCCTTTGAGCTTACTGCCTTGGGTGACCCTACTGGGAGTAAGGTTCATAGGGACATGCAAGCCCACTCACCACGACAAGATGATGATACCCTCCAAGTGTCCTGTATTTCAAGGGACAGTCCCAGAATTACAAAATTCATCCCAGCCTCCGATTTGATCCCAGAATGTCCCTATTTCCCCTGCAAGTACTGCCGCTGCCAAGCTCAGAGGATGAGCCAGCACTTGTTCCGAGCATCTCATTGCCATGGCGTTTCCGAAGAATAAAATAAAATTGGGATTTTCTCAGGACAGTGGAGGGCGTGTGTGCTTTGTCCCATTGTTGTAGCGGTGGTGGCATTCTCTGTGGCAGATGGGAATTGTAGTCTAAAATACATGGAGGTCACCAGGTCGGTCAAGGCTAGTCAAGATAAATACAGCAACACAAAGACAAAGGTTGGCTTCTTTAGTCCAGGGATTCTTTAGTTGTGATTCCTGCATTGCAGAGGGTTGGACTAGATGATGTTTGGGGGTCCCTTCCAATGGTACAGTTCTATGATTCTATGATTCTAGTGTGGTAGGCAGGCAAACACAGGTCTGCCAGTTCCAGCTGCAGCTTATTATTTCACAGAAAGACAGTCACAACATAGGAAACTTCTATCGCACAGGAAGAAAATTAAGCAAATAAAGTGTTGTCATTTAGTCCTTCTCATTAGTAGCTGGAAGATAATGATGTCTTTGGGATAATTGGCAGCATTGGCTATCTGGGACTTCAGGATTCCACTAAGCCAATCAGAAATTAAAAGATTTCAAGGAGAAAAGGCTAAAATTAAATGGCTGCTAATTACGCCTGGACACAGCTGATTCTTTGCCTTTATGCACCCAAGATTCTTCTCTATTTATAAATGTTTGATTCCGGAAATTGACATTGAAAGAGAGGCTGTATAATGGCAAGCAAGTCGTAAGGAATAAAGAAGCCATTATTGTAATGAGATCCATTATCACTCAGAACAGTTTAGAAGGAAAATTATAAATGGCTTCCGAGGGCCCAGCCCATAACTTGCATGTCACTAGCTCCTCGGTTTGAAACTAAGCATTCCATTTTGTCCAAATAGTAAAAGTGAGCAGGAGCTAAGCAGCAGGGGAATCAGGATGCCACCGAGACCCTGCAGTAATTCCCAGGAATATTAGACAACATTGCAGGGTGGGTTGAAGCTGAGAGAGTATAACAACCCTGCTTTTATCCCCGAAATGCATATTGGACTGAGAGGATAGTATGCAACAACAGCCCTGCAGTGTAGTTCACTTTTATACCCGTATTGTCATTTGAAAGGCTGTGGGTTAAACCACAGAGCCTAGGGCTTGCCGATCAGTAGGTCGGCCGTTCGAATCCCCGCGACGGGGTGAGCTCCCATTGCTCGGTCCCTGCTCCTGCCAACCTAGCAGTTCGAAACCACGAAGTGCAAGTAGATAAATAGGTACTGCTCCAGCGGGAAGGTAAACGGCGTTTCCGTGTGCTGCTCTGGTTCGCCAGAAGCAGCTTAGTCATGCTGGCCACATGACCCGGAAGCTGTACGCCGGCTCCCTCGGCCAGTAAAGCAAGATGAGCGCCGCAACCCCAGAGTCGTCCGCGACTGGACCTAATGAGACTTTTTTGAAGTCTCTCAGCCCCACTCACCTCACAGAGTTTTTGTTGTGGGGGAGGAAGGGAAAGGAGAATATTAGCCTCTTTGAGACTCCTTAAAGGTAAAGGTAAAGGGATCCCTGACCATTAGGTCCAGTCGTGACCGACTCTGGGGTTGCGGTGCTCATCTCGCATTATTGGCTGAGGGAGCCGGAGTACAGCTTCCAGGTCATGTGGCCAGCATGACTGGTGAACCAGAGCAGCACACGGAAACACTGTTTACCTTCCTGCTGCATTGACAACGATTTGTCAATGCACTCCTTGAAGCTCTCTCCTTCCTCCTTTCTATACTGCTCCAGGAATGTTTAAAGGCGAGGGGGACACTGCAGCCAGTGGTTTGGTTCTCTTCCCCCTTTAAAAGCTTATCCTTCATCAGGAGCTCTACTGGTTTCCCCAAAACATGCACCCCTTGTTCACTCACCTGCCTGCTGGTCTCTCATGAGGCTGCACTTGGCGTGGCCAGCTGTTGGTGGGAATGTGAACTACAACCTGGTATCGCTTCCAGCACCCTGAGGCAGCAACTGCTGCTCCAGCCGGGGACATAGGAAGGGGAGTGCAGGGGCGCTCCGCCCCAGGAGTCATCCCAGAGGAGGGTGACAAAATCCTCCCTGGGCGGATCACGCCGCCACGATGCCACAATCAGACCCCCGCCAGGAGGATCGCACTGCCGTGCTGTGATCGGACCCCCGGAAGGATCGCACCGCTGTGCCGATCGCTCCCGTGGGAGGACCGCCCCGCCCCTGGGTGCACGGTATGTGTGCCGCTCCGGGTGCCTGAGCGGCTAGCTCCGCCGCTGGCTCCAGCACCCCCATAAGTCTTACTGGCACAGATTCCCCGGCAGTTACAGTGGTGAGTAGCCATTTTAATTTCCCGCAGTGTCATGGAACATTGCTGTATTGGGAATAATAATAACAACAACAACAACAACAACAACAACAACAACAACAACAACAACAACAACAACGTATTATTTATACCCCACCCATCTGGCTGGGTTTCCCCAGCCACTCTGGGCGGCTTCCAACAGAGCATTAAAATACAATAATCTATTAAACATTAAAAGCCTCCCTAAACAGGGCTGCCTTCAGATGTCTTCTAAAGGTCTGGTAGTTGTTTTTCTCTTTGACATCTGGTGGGAGGGCGTTCCACAGGGCGGGTGCCACTACCGAGAAGGCCCTCTGCCTGGTTCCCTGTAACTTGGCTTCTCGTAGTGAGGGAACCGCCAGAAGGCCCTCGGCACTGGACCTCAGTGTCCGGGCTGAACGATGGGGGTGGAGACGCTCCTTCAGGTATACTGGCGTTCTAGCATAACCTCAGGGTCGAGGGGCCAAATTTGCCACCACATCCTCTTTATCAGACCCCTGTGACTCCCCCCACACCACACCATCTCAGCAATACACCCCATCCTCAGGCCACACACCTCACCAGCCCTGTTTCAAACCATTTTTGAGCATGTTTGCATGGCGAAATGTGTCCTTGAACTCTAGTCATGCATTTTGTTCACCCAGATGGAGGACAGAAAGGCTGGGGGTGTAGAAACCAGCCTGCTGAATGAACCAAATATTTTCAGTATGAGAAAGCTGGATTTTTTCTAGAGTCAAAAATGAATCAGGCGGGGGGGGGGCGGATAACAAAAAACGTTCTCTCTGTGATTCCCTGTTTCCATCTTCATTTTTTGGCCACATCCCTTTATTGCCATCTGTTTCTTTCTGGCTACTAGGTACGGGCAAGCTACTGTAACTGCATGAGTATAAGGCCTGACATCTGCTATTCAAATCAGACTATGGACACCATTCACCAAGAAAGTCTCTTCTCCATGCCAGACTACAACATGAGGCAGCAGGTCTGTGATCAGATCTCCTGACATTTTTGGTTGGTTTTTTTTTTAACTTTAAAGCATCTGTGGGGGGTCCAGATTTGATCAGAGCAGAAGTGCTGGCAGAGGGAAAATGTAAGCCATTTCTGTGCACCATTTTTCTACTCTAAATTCGCCCCCACCCAAAGCTGCTATTAGCCCAACATCAGGGCAGAGCAGGGTTGGGGAAACAGGAACCTGCATGCACATAAACCAAAGTAAACCATAAGGAAAGTTCCAAAATACATGGTTGCACAATACCTTTACAGTGGTACCTTGGTTCTCAAACTTACTCCGTTCCGGAATTCCGTTCCAAAACCAAAGCGTTCCAAAACCAAGGCGCACTTTCCCATAGAAAGTAATGCAAAACAGATCAATCCATTCCAGACTTTTAAAAGCAACCCCTAAAACAGCAATTTAAAATGAATTTTACTATCTAATGAGGGCATGGATCCATAAAATGAAAGCCATATGCAATGTACTCTACTAAAAAATAAATAAGACAGTATTGTAGATGATAAAGATTAAAATTATTATTTTTTCTCACCTTCACTGATGATAGTCACTGTTTGGATGGGGGGGGGGCTTTTATCCATTTCCGCAGTCACACAATCAATCAATCAGTAGCTGAACTGGGTTCCGCACAGTCACAAAAACAAATTAACCGAAAGAGCCTCAAAAACAAAAACGCAAAATAAATAGAAAAGAAAAAAAAAGTGCCAAACTTAATCCGTTCTGGAAGTCCGTATGACTTCCGAAATGTTTGAAAACCAAGGCGCAGCTTCTGGTTGGTGCAAGTGCCCCGGAAACAATAGCCGACAGCCGCATCAGACGTTCGTCTTCCGAAAAATGTTCAAAAAACGGAACACTTACTTCCAGGTTCTCGGTGTTTGAGAACCAAGGTGTTTGAGAACCAAGGTACCACTGTATTAGTATAAGCCACACAAAACTGTGAGCAAAGGTTGAGTCCTCCAAGACTCTGGATCAGGCTGGGCATTAAAGAAAGCAGGTAGGCTTGGGGGGAGAGAGAAATGCTGTCTTGGTGTCGCAGCCACAGTTTGCATTTAGTCAATGTCTCAAGATGGATTGCTGGAGATGTTAGCCGACTTCAGGTAGATGGGCTCAACGAGATGCTATGCAGGTTTCAGGTTACATCTAGAATTGCTGGAGCAAACGGAAATTCAATGTCTGATTCCCTGGTTCTGAACCTGTATTCTTTCCCCAGTGAAGCTAATAGCAGCTGTGAATGAGTGGGAGATTTAGATCAGGAAAAGGCAGAGCTTGGGAGGTTCGGTTTATAAAAGAAATAAGTTCAAGTTCAGGTTCAACACATCCGAAAAGGAACTAATTCCAGTTTCCCATTCATCACTTTACAAAACGAGCTAGTTCACAGTTGGCTCACAGTTCAGCCAAATGTTCCCTGGCAAGAAAAATTCCAGTGTTCAGAACGTTACAAGTATAAAATAAGCAGGCTCGGAAAGCATCAAAACAATGTGAATTGTTTGCTTTCTTTCTCCCAATAATTGTGTTTTTCTTTTATTTTTTAAAAAGACCCAAAGTGCAAGCAAAAATAAAACACATATAAGAGGAAGAACATAAAGACGAACTAGAAATAATTCAAAGTTCTTCACTGAAGCAAACTTAATTCAAGTTCAGTTCTCCCGGCAGTTATGGGAACTGCTTTCGAATGTAGCCCATAGTTTTATGAACTAATTCAGAGTAACATTGTTAAGCCAAACTAGTTCACTCTGAGCACTGGGGAAATTCTTGCATTCTATTGTGGGTCTCCACTGTTTGGCCTTCAGTCCTCGTCGAAATAAAGGAGAACTGTTTGAGACTCATCTTACATCAGAATTCACAGAAATTACATTCTTCAAGCATTCCTACTGGCCCAACTGGTTTTAGCCTCCACTCAGGGAAAAGGGTGTGACCAACACTTCAGATCTTAGGGATAGGAAGTGACCTTCAGTTAAGCAAAAATATTAAGCTATGAAGCTATCCTGATCTTCCCAAACCTGGTGCCTTTTGGATGTTCTGCCTTTGCTCCACTGCTTTCCCCTGGAAAACCTGCTCTTTAGTGCTAAATCAGACCAGACATCAATCCAGCAAAAACCCAGTAGACATTTGTTCCAATTCAGCAGTAGAGAGTTTTGTGATGTCACTGCACTCTTTTTGGAGCTTGCTGAAAACATTTCTGTTTAGACAGACCTACCCAGATGCTTAGAAAGGGGAGGTCATTTTATTCTATTTTAAAGTAAGGCTGTAATTTTTTCTTGGTTTTCTAATTTTATCATTTTGTAAGCCACTTTGAGGTGGGCTCCCCCCCCCCCCAGCATTATTTATGAAACAAATAAATGTCAGAACACATCAGCCAACGGTATCAAGAAGCACCGAGAAACCCTGTGGCTGGCCCTGCCCTCTGTGACACAGCGGCAGCTCAGCCAATCACTACCATCACAAAACAGCAGAGCATCCTTTATATAGGACTTAAGAGTGCTCAAAGTGCTTTGCATATCTTACATCAGAAATGACGGCATCAAAATATGGACAGCGAGACCAGGCCTTTATAAGCCAGTCAAGTGGCAAAGCGTGTTTTCCTTCATGGAGAGCACGTGTTGCGGTGGGGGCCAGTAAGTCACCCCTCTGGTGCTGGGCGGGATCGTATGGATGGCCACTGTTGTGATTGGACCCTGGGTGTTGTTGGGGAGAATTGTATGTTTCAATTTATTGATGGACAGCCCAGCGGATATATATTGGTGGGTTTGCAATGTGATCCCCCTCTTGGCTGCGTGCTTCTGATCACCCTCCCTCCCTCCCTCCCTATATTTTAGACCTCTGTGTTGACCTTGCTATGCCTGTCATGGGGTCGTCTGCTGTTGGGGCAGGGGCCTGGTAGGAATTTTCCATTTGGCTGATTGGCTGGTGCCATCTGGTTTCGCCTACTGCATGGCAAATAGTCACAACTTGTAAGGTTGGCGGTTAGGCATTGGTTATTATGTTGGTTGGAAGAGGGGTTATGATTGACTGTGTCTGCCCCTCCAATTGATGCTGGTGTACGGGGAATTCCGTTAAAGGAATCCAGGGGCTCGATATGCTTTTGTCCAAACCCCCGGTCGGGGGCTAGGGCCGTGCAAGAGCCCTGGGAGCCTGTGGGGAGAGAGGAGGGTCAGACCACCCGGCTCCCTTTATCTCTCCAGAGTGTTTTCCCCTTACTGACGGTCGTCAGTTCTGTCCCCAGTGGGACAGATAGTCTTAACCAATGCCTAAGCAACCACTCACATTGTTTGTATGTTTAATAAAGTTGTGGCCAAAATCATGCCAAAAACCAAAACTAAAATTCTGTCGGATATTTGAGGGGTGGTTTGGGGACCTCGACACGCAACCATATTGCTGGTAAAGAAGACTGTCTTTTTAAAGGCCTTCTAAGTGTGCAACCAGGAAGTGGCAAGCAGTACACATTGACAGATACCCTTTGATGCAAATCCCCACCTCTTTGTTAATGCAATGTCATTACCACTTTTACACTCTGGGGACAATCACTTTGCCAGGCATTAAAATAACATGAAAGACAAAAGAAGCATAATTACAAATCTCTCTCTCTCTCTCTCTTTCACACACACACACACACACACACACACACACACACACACCATTAAATGCAACAGCCTTGTTAGTTCTTATTTGACTTGAACAGTACGAAAAGTTGCACCATCCACCCTTTCAAAGCCTGCAGAGCCGAGTTATTAAATAAATGACTACATGGAAGGCCGATCAATAAGCCATGATGCGCAACTATTTATGCTCACAATGTGGGTGGGCAAAGTTGGCACAGACTTTGCACACAGACCTGATTGGTAGTCCTGCTTTGTCTCTATCGAAAAAGAGAGCCCTGGGCCACGTTCAGCTTTGTCCATGCGCAACAGAAGAAGAGCATATAAAAAGGGCCCTGCAGGATCAGGCCAAAGGCCCGTCTAGTCCAGCATCCTATTCTCACAGCGGTCAACCACACAGGTGACTCCTGATTCACAACATTCAGCTACGAATCATTAAGTGCGCAGCAATCCAGGTGGGAAACCTCAGGTGATGTTACATGCAGTAGCAGGTGACTGGGGGCGGGGCAGCACTCGCTTGACCTCTGATTGGTTGCATCACAGCTGTTTACTGGGAGGTGGAGGTGCAAGATGGTACCAAGCTTAGAGCAGTGCCAGTGGCATAGCGTGTGTTGCCTGTGCCCATGGCAAGGGAAGTATTGCACCCCCTAACTGGCGCCTCCATGCAGCACTGCTGCTGCCACAGAGCAGGGGCGGGACATGTATGTGACTGCCGCCACCGCCACCACGAGCCTCACTGTCTGCCCGCCTCCCCACCAGGGGGCGACACCACACAGCTGAGGGATGCAAGGGCCCGTCCTCTCCCATCTCCTGCTCGGTGTGCTGCCCAGGTGAGGTGTACAGGTGGGACAGGAGCACCTCCGCTCAGGGCGACAGCTGAAGAGGCATGCCCCTAATGGGTTTTTTGTGCCCAGGGCAATTGCCCCGGGATCCCTCCCCCACGCTATGCCACTGCGCAGTGCAAACGCAGTGCCAGGAGCAACAAATTGGTTCCGCCAGTGCTCATGCAGTTCATCCACCTTGCTGCTGCCTCCCCACTTCCCCGTCCACCTCCCACTGAGCAGCAGTCAGGTGACCGACCTGCTACTGATTACATGCATGTGTGAACTAGCCCCCGAAAGCCCCATGCCTATCAATGCACACACTCTGGTTTCTACATCCAAGCAGACTGCTTTTCGGAAGCCCAAAGAACTTTGGCACGATACGAAGAGGTGGCTGTGAATATAAACAGATGGTAAAAGAACTGGGCATACTTTGCTAGTTCCCTTAAATGAAGATTGGCGGCAGAGGAAGGGTGGGTGGGGGGCTTGCCTGTCTCCTGAAATACCATCCTTCGATAGCCAGCATCCAGACAAGAGGAAACATGTAGTGAGCTTTTCTCTGGGCTTCTTTTTGATTTTTAAAGTGACAAATTGAATGCCGCAGATGGAGGCATTCAGAACGTTCTGCTGAATTCTTCAGGCAGGTTGGTTCCTTGCGCTCTTCGGCGAACAAAAATACCATCCAGGATCCAAAGAGCTGAGCAACTAATGCTGCGTGCCCAAAAGTGAGTGGCCTTCGGAGTTGTGTTGCTTGAATGCCGCTCTGCCCGTTGCCCGGCCCATGCTCTTCAGCTGCTGCTGACACCAAGGGAGGGTTTCAGAGCAATTCCTAGCTAAGGGCTCTAACTGAACAATAGGGAGCTGCCTAGTGCCAAGTCCCCCTAGCTCAGTATTGTCTACACTGGCTGGCAGCTTCTCTCCAGGGTTCCAGGCATGGAAATGCCAGGGACCGAACCTGGGACCTTCTGCATGCAAAAGAAATGCTCTACCACTGAGCTACAGCCCTTCTGCACTGAGGCACTGACCCAGCCTAGCAGGAGACCTAAACCATTTGACAATCACAGAATGGTATTTTTGTGGCCTTCCGTAAGCAGAGAAAAAAACCCCACAGTTCAAGAACTGTCTTCCTGCTTGTCTTTTATGGATCATTATTGCCGAGCTGCTATTAAAACCGGTGGCCCTGAAGTGCTTCATACATTGCAGTGCTAGACATGTGCTTAACAAAGCTAATCAGAAATGCCGTAATAATGCTCACTGAATTGTTCACTGGATAACGTCAATTTCTTTGGAATGAGAAGAGGGGAGGTTTAAAATGGACCTTGCTAGCTGAGACATTTCCCTCGCTCACTGATGACGTCACTTGGTTGCAACGTGTCTTTTTGCCTGTCTGCTTGAACCAGAGGTGTCCAAGGCGGTGCCCTCCAGCTGTCGCGGGACTACAACTCCCATCAGCCCCAGCTGGAATGGCCAAAGGCCAGAGCAAATGGGAGTTGTAGTACAACAACATCTCGAGGCAGAGGCACCAGCTTGCAGGGGCGATGGGAGGGGGGACGACATTGCATGCGTGATGTCAGTATGTTGGGAGAAGCTGGGACAGAGCTGAACGTGACAGCTATATGACACAATGGCCGGCGGCTCATCCTCCTGTTATGATTTTTGTCCAAGCCGAGCGGAAAACAACTGCAGCTTGGATGATCTGACATTTGCCTGTCTCACTAAGCTGTGAGAAAGTTGCCTTATCTGTTTTCCTACATGGAATGTTTACATTTCACTGTACTATTGTATTCCTAGCCTTTGTGCTCTCTCTTCTGGCTAGACCTGAAGCCGGAAAGACGGCTTTATGGCAGCTCTGTCTTAATGAGCTGGCAGCAGAGATTCTCTCTGCACTATTCCTACAATAAATAGTTTAGCATTAATTATGGCTTGTGTGTATTGTTCTTCACGCTGGGGAACAATCACATATGACTGCGCCACCGGACTACTCCAGTAGCCGGGGATGTGCGCACACAGCTTTGCTCTGGCTTTGGGGCAGTCTCACAAACTGCCCCAGGTGGGGTATTTGCTGACACCTCCACCTCCTCTTGGCAGTGCCACCTGTGGGAGGCTGCTTCAGTCCTCCTTCTCCTCAGTGGCAGGAGGAGGAAGAGAAGGAACTGGCCACAGGAGGCACGGTGTGCTTGGTTTCGTGCTTCAGCTCTGCACTTTTAGGACATAATATTAATAATGATGATGATGATGATGATGATGATGATGATGATAATTTTTTTTTTATACCCCACTCATCTGGATCGGCCTCCCCAGCCACTCTAGGCAGCTCCCAACAGAATATTAAAAACACGATAAAAACTTCCCTAAACAGGGCTGTCTTCAGATGTCTTCTAAAAGTCAGATCATTGTTTATTTCCTTTACAACATTGTTTGGATGGGGGGCTTTTATCCATTTCCGCAGTCGCACAATCAATCAATCAGTAGCTGAACCGGGTTCCACACAGTCACAAAAACAAATTAATCGAGAAAGCCTCAAAAACAAAAACGCAAAATAAATAGCAAAAACAAAAGTGCCAAACTTAAATCGGTTCCGGAAGTCTGTTTGATTTCCGAAATGTTTGAAAACCAAGGCGCAGCTTCTGATTGGTGCAGGCGCCCTGGAAACAATAGCCGACAGCTGCATCAGATGTTCGGCTTCCAAAAAACATTCGAAAACCAGAACACATACTTCTGGGTTTTCAGCGTTTGGGAACCAAGGCGTTTGAGAACCAAAGTACCACTGTATTCCAGTAGTAGTAGTAGTAGTAGTAGTAGTAGTAGTAAGGTAAAGGACCCATGGGTGGTTAAGTCCAGCCAAACTTGACTATGGGGTGCAGTGCTCATCTTGCTTCAGGCTGAGGGAGCTGACGTTTGTCCACAGACAGCTTATACCATGGGTAGGCAAACTAAGGCCCGGGGGCCGGATCCGGCCCAATCGCCTTCTAAATCTGGCCCGCAGACGGTCCTGGAATCAGCGTGTTTTTACATGAGTAGAATGTGTCCTTTTATTTAAAATGCATCTCTGGGTTATTTGTGGGGCTTGCCTGGTGTTTTTACATGAGTAGAATGTGTGCTTTTATTTAAAATGCATCTCTGGGTTATTTGTGGGGCATAGGAATTTGTTCTTATGTTTTTTTTCAAAATCTAGTCCGGCCCTCCACAAGGTCTGAGGGACAGTGGACCGGCCCCCTGCTGAAAAAGTTTGCTGACCCCTGGCTTATACTACTACAATTTGAATAACACAAAAAGGGAAGATACACACACACACACACACACACACACACACACACACACACACACACTGTTTTTCGTCAGTCACAGAGTTAAAAGTATAGGAGGCAATAATGGCCACCAACTTGGATGACTTTAAAAGAGGGTTAGAAAAATTCATGGAGGATAAGTCAATCATATTACCTTTATGATGGCATTATGCCTCTGAATACCTGTTGTGCTCATGTTCATCTTCTGGATGACCACTGTGAGAACAGGATACTAGACAAGATAGGCCACTGGTCTGATCCAGCAAGCTCATCTTATTTCTGGAACCCAAGAAATCTCTGAGATTTCCAGGTGATGACCCGTCCATCTGAACGTAAAGCATATGCTCTTCCATTAACTTATGACCTCCACCCCAGAAATTAGCCCAAGACTAAGAGCCACAGATGGAAGAGACAGTTGTGGAAGCCTCATAAGGTTTGGGAGCAAGCAAAAAGATCTTTGGGTGCTAGCCAGAGCCCAAAGAAGCAGCGTGTAGGGTATGTTGGAAGTGCTGGGATGCAACTCTGCTTGAATTAAGGCTGATGGGGTTTGCATGGGGAGAAACTTCCAAACCCCCTAGACTGCCTGTCTGAGGACTGTATTTTACCCCACACCCTGCTACAATCCCCAGCACCCTCCACAAACTGCGGTTCCCAGGATTTGAGAGGGGGAAATAATGTGCTTGGTGTGTATGCAGGCTAAAAGAAGTCTGTACCCAAAACCTGCACAATAATGAAATTCCAGACGAGGTGGAACCGGAGGATTTTCTTGTTTGTTTGCATGAAGAAGCTGTAATGAAGCTGCATGAAATGCTCATTAGACATCATGAGTTGCATCGATGGCTGGCATTAGTTTGCAGAGATGCCTGACCTTTCTAATATCCCTGGAAAGGAAAAGGGAAAAGGTGAAGTCTCCCCCAAGAATTATGGTGTTTGAAATCCCACTTAATTGGAAGACAGTCTCCCTGGCTTCCCAGCCCACGTCCATTGATTTTATTCCCCACACCCATTTTTTTTATTGCAATTTGTCAGTTGCAAAACCATAAATTCACCATCAATTGTGAGTGGCATTAATTCCAGGGATGAGCTTAATTTTCCGCGGGTGTGCAACAAAGAGAACTGCCGTAGCCGCGCTCCCCTTGTTAGCGTTGATCTCTAAAGTTCAATCCTGGTGGATGCTGAACTACAAGACGAGTCGTTTGGACGTCAGCACTTTCACCTTTGACCCCAGCAGAAGCTTAATTGTTTGCTGGGCTGCGCAATGGAGGTGGTAAACAAATTAGGCATGTAAAGCACAAAGACAATGGCTTGTAATTTACGTGCTACGCTCTGCTTGGCTTTATTGGGCCTTGGCTAGTCATTCAACCAAGCTGATGAGACCAAATGGGGAAATTTAAGGATGGGCCCGAAGTAAATCTCAGGTCACTCAGAGCAGCTGATACTCCTCTCTCACTCCTGCTCCTACTTAGCAGCCAGCAGGCTAGCATACCCTCCAACATCTCTCTGATGAAAATAGGCACGTCCTATTCCAGTGATGGCTAACCTTGACACTCCAGATGTTTTGGGACTACAACTCCCATCATCCCTGACCACTGGTCCTGTTAGCTAGGGATGATGGGAGTTGTAGTTCCAAAACATCTGGAGTGTCAAGGTTAGCCATCACTGTCCTATTCAATAATAATAATAATAATAATAATAATAATAATAATAATACCCTGCCCACTGCCCCAGCCACTCTAGGCAACTTAAAGGTAAGGGGACCCCTGACCATTAGGTCCAGTCGTGACCGACTCTGGGGTTGCGGCGCTCATCTCGCTTTACTGGCCAAGGGAGCCAGCGTACAGCTTCCAGGTCATGTGGCCAGCATGACAAAGCCGCTTCTGGCAAACCAGAGCAGTGCACGGAAACTAGGCAACTTACAGCATATATAAAAACATACCGGTAATAAAGCATTAAACATTTAAAAAAAAACTTCCCTATAGAGGGCTGCCTTCATATGTCTTCTAAAGGTTGTATAGTTACTTATCTCCTTAGCTCGGAAGTCACAGAACTCCATACCCTCCGATGAAAATAGGGATGTCCTACTATACCTCCCAACATTTCTCTGATGGAAATGGGGACGTCCTAAGGAAAAGTGGGTGGCACTGTGGGTTAAACCACAGAGCCTAGGGCTTGCCGATCAGAAGGTCGGTGGTTTGAATCCCCGCGATGGGGTGAACTCCCGTTGCTAGGTCCCAGCTCCTGCCAACCTAGCAGTTCGAAAGCACAAAGTGCAAGTAGATAAATAGGTACCGCTCCAGCGGGAAGGTAAACAGTGTTTCCATGTGCTGTTCTGGTTCGCCAGAAGCGGCTTAGTCATGCTGGCCACATGACCCAGAAGCTGTATGCCGGCTCCCTCGGCCAGTAAAGCGAGATGAGTGCCGCAACCCCAGAGTCGTCCGCGACTGGACCTAATGGTCAGGGGTCCCTTTACCTTTAAGGAAAAGCAGGGCATTCCAGGATCAAATCAGAACCTGGGACAGCTCCCATAAATCCGGGCCTGTGCCAGGAAAATAGGGACACTTGGAGGGTCTGGGCTAGATACTGTATGACAAGTATGCAATAATAATAATAATAATAATAATAATAATAATAATAATGGGAGAGCAGCACAGGTATCTCAGAGCTAAACCACTTTAGAATTCTGGAAAGAGAATGTGTTCCATTTATAGCCCTCCAAAGAGGTACAAGAAGGGTGCTATCCCCAGTTTATCCCCAACAACTGTACTGTGAAGTAGGTTCAGCTGAGAGATTATTACGGTCCTTTTCCACAGCAAGACCCAGGCTGGATACAGCGCTCTAGAAACACAGAGCTCTTCTGTTGCTGAGCCCAATAACAAACCAGAAGGAGCTGTATTCAAATAGTTAGTCCCCACCCCACGCCCCCCACATACACACACAATGGAAAGTGCTACTCTAATTCAAGGGGCCTGAGGTGTTTCTGGGACATCTGCAATGGAGTCATGAAATCATGGAAGTGTAGAGTTGGAAGGGACACCAAAGGCCGTCTAGTGCAACCCCCTGCAATGCGGGAATCTCAGCTAAAGCATCCCTGACAGATGGCCATCCAACCTCTACTTAAAAACCTCCAAGGAAGGAGAGTCCACCACCTCCCGAGGGAGACCCAAGTTCTCACAACTTCAAGGATGGTAATGGCACATTCTCAGGCTAGAGGGAAATGGGATGCTAGAAGCACTTCTGGGGCTGGCCCTGAGTTCCTATCCCCTCCTGCTTCGGACTCTTCTTGGAGAAGAGGAAACAGACTCCTAGACTTCTACACTCCTGAACCCTGGCAATGTCTAACACAAGGTCACACAGCAAGGTTTATTATTGGGTGGGTATTTAAGCCCAAGTTCTCCCCAGTCACTGTGGGATACCTTATCATAGAATTGTAGAGTTGGAAGGGACCACAAGGGTCATTTATTCCAACACCCTCCAATGCCAATCTTTTGCCTAGTGTGGGGCTCGAACCCATGACCCTGAGATTAAGAATCTCGTGCCCTACCAACAGAGCTCTCTCTCTCTCTCTCTCTCTCTCTCTCTCCCTCTCTTTCTCTCTCTCTCATAGGCAGGCTCACCATATCTGTAGGATGTGCCCACGCCATGCACAAATGGGACTGCAATGAAATGTTGCATTGTGGACTATTCCTCATCACTATTAAGAGCAGACCAGATGCTCCGAGGGGAAGCCCCCAATGAGAACCTCAGCACAACAGCCCTCTCCCCACTTGTGACTCCCAGCAACTAGGATTCAGAAACATTCCTGCCTTTGATAGTGGAGGTAAAACATAGCCATCGTAGCTAGTACTGTCTGAACCCCTTTTGAAGCCATCCAAGTTGCTGGCCATCTCTACATCTTCTATTGTTTTAACTATGCACTGGGTGAAGAAGCACTGTCCAAGTCAGTGAGCCATTTGCCTCCTCCATGATATTCCATTTCATTCCCCACTCACCTGGCTTCACTTGTTTTCCGCTTCCCCAACAGTCAGCATTCACTGTCCTCTGAGCATGCTCAGTCCTTGTTGGGTGTCAGACTTCAGGGAATCAGCTTCCTCCCCCCATGGCAGTAGATAAGCAGAACAAAGGAAAAGGAGTCTTCTTACCAGTTAGAAACTTTAATGATCACAGAGAGAGAACAAAGAAACCATCTCCTAGGAATGGCAGTGCTCCCAATTAAGAATCCCACCCCTTACGTCCCTAGTCATCCACGTCACTCCTGTGTCTTGTAACCTGAGCTTGTACCCTCTGTGCTTTCTGTTCTGCCACTTTCTCAGCTCTTCTTGACCTTAGGGAGAGTGGATGAATGCTTTCCAGATACAGTGAATCTGTTAACTCTCTCTCCCCCAGTGCTTCTCCTAGCTGTTCCCCATCCAGCATTTCCCAGCTTCTGCCTTCTGAACTATGTCCCTCTGCAAACCACTGTTCCAAATCTATACTGTCCTCCTGCTCCTGGGAAGATTCTGGATCCGGAGCAGGAGCAGGGGGAGGGGGAGGCTCCCACCATTCCTCCTCTGTGCAGCCCTCCTCAGCACGGACCCTGACATTGGGCCAGCATGGCCAATGGTCAGGGTTGGTAGCAGCTGTAGCCCACCAACAGCTGTAGGGACACAGGTTCCCCATCACTGTTCTACAGGCCAAGGCACCCCTGTTTGCTTCTGCGATTTGTAAATAAACTCAGCAACAGAGGCCTTGCCATAGTGGAGTATTTGAAGGAACATAGCCAGCTGCCTTACACCAATGGACCACCTGGCTCTGGCTTGTCTGCACGGACTGGCAGCGACTCTCTGGGGTTTCAGACAGGAGGTCTTTCTCACTCTTACTTGGAGATGTCAGGAATTGAACCTGGGACCTTCTACATGCACAGCAGATGCTCTGCCACTGGGCTACGGCCCTTCTCCTTTGAAAATCTTTGAAAGTTGACTCCTATTCTCCAATAGGCTGCTCTGTACCCATGCAAGTGAAATGAAAGGGAGCCCAAAACCCACAATTCAGCAATGACTTATTATTATTGCCCCTTACTGTTGACATGGCGACATTGGAGCTGGGGAAAGGGGCTCCAGAGGGAGTCTGGCCCTATTCAGTGCTGATTCAAATGCCTCGCTGGCCTTTGAGTTGTTAATGTGATTTACCCAGGCAACTGGCAAGGCCTCACATGCCCATATGGGGTGGGAGCAGCCACGTCCCAGATGCAAAGAGAAGTGGAGGAACCAATTGCCTTTGCTTCAAGGGCACACGGAGGAAAACAGAAAGCAACTCAGCACAAATGGAAAGAGGTGGGCCTTGGAGACTTGCTGTGCAATGCCACTCCAGCACATCGGCGATAGGGATAGGGATGCAAATCAAAGCTGTGTGTCTGGAAGGGGAGAAATGCAAGGATCCGCCACCGCCACAGAGAGCTTGAATGGAGCACAAAATTCACCACTGGCCCCAGCCTAGTGATCCACCCCACCTTTCCCTATTGCTTCTTAATTGTCAGGGTGCAGGAGAGAGAGAAAATCCCTATGGGTTCTGAAATATACTCGGAGTCAATTGTGAATTTCATGCTCTTTATTCAGCTCATAGTAGCAAGGAATGAATCTTTCCCCAAAACGTCTGCTATATATACATTATTTACACAATGGGCCCCACGTGATTGGCTAATTCCAGGCTACTCCTGTAGGCCAATCAGGTTGCAGATTCACTTCATCCAGGAGCCTGATTGGCTGTTCTTGCAGGCCAATCAGGTCGCTGATTCACTTCCACCTGGAGCTGGATTGGGTGGCTCCTGCGGACCAATCAGACTGCTGCATTCTGGATACTATTGTTCTAGGACCAATCAGACTGCTGCATTTTGGATCCTATTGTTCTAGGATTCAGCTCAGTACATAACAGGTTCCTACTCCACCCTGTCCTGATGGAGGCAACAGTACAGAAGAGGAAACCAAAGAGGTGGGGGAGAGGAAGCCAAAGCGTGAGGCAGTACTGGTTGCTGGGGCATTTGCTAACCAAGCAAGAGTGGTATTTATTGCACAAACTTCCAGTTGCTGATCACCTTGTACAGGAAGCTTATAGGTAGTGCCATTTTGCTAGAAAAAGAGGTGCCGGAACTCACCGCAAATGCCTCCCTTGTTCAATGACAATGGCGCCCACCTGAGAGGTGCTGGTGAGCTCCAGCTAGAAAAAGAAGCCCTACTTATAGGGTTTAAAAAAATTAAAAACAGTTTTATAGAGCCAGGTTGAAAGAAGAAGAAGAAGAGGGGGAGGAGGAGTTTGGATTTGATATCCCGCTTTATCACTACCCGAAGGAGTCTCAAAGCGGCTCACATTCTCCTTTCCCTTCCTCCCCCACAACAAACACTCTGTGAGGTGAGTGGGGCTGAGAGACTTCAGAGAAGTGTGACTAGCCCAGGGTCACCCAGCAGCTGCATGTGGAGGAGCGGGGACGCGAACCCGGTTCCCCAGATTACGAGTCTACCGCTCTTAACCACTACACCACACTGGCTCTCAGCTTGGAAGCTGGAGCTACTCACTCCCACCGCCACCCGTTCTGTCTCATTCACACAGCACTAGCATTGCTTATTGGATTTCACTCGTATTCCTTTGGTTTCTTTGTGTGTAATATATAGAATGCTTTACTAATATTTTGTTTGCTTTTTAGACTATACACCAGGTAGAGATTTTTGAAATCTTGAGAGGTTGATAACTGATTTTAAACCAATAAAGTTCTGCCGAAATTGTTAAACACAATTGGGAATCAAGAACTTCTTGCCAAAGAACCGGAAATCGCATGGATCTAGCAGAGTCCTATCTGCTATCCACCCATTCCATTGTGTGCCATTGATACTCGTCAACTCTTTCCCCACCTTGTATATCCATAATTCTTTATCAGTGACTGTAAAAAGGGACAAAACCCATCTCTCCCCTCCCCCTGCCCAAGACCCTAATTCCTACAGGAGCTCTTCGGTGTCTTTTATTAATCTTGGAGAAAATTAAAAGCAGAGAGCAAGGAAAAGGAGAAGGTATGTCTACGATAGTCTCCGGTGAGCCCAGCAAGGTCAAAGACTAATACACTATGAAACTGTTAACAAAGAAACTTAAAACTAACTAGTCCCCTGGGAGAGATTCTGGCCTAGTGTGCATTGCCTTATGTTCTCTTCATCTCTTATCCTCTGCATATTTGCTCCCTCCCTGTGACTCCTGACAAGGCCAGTTCGCATGGCACCATCAAACTGGCAGCCACAGACAGTCCCAAGGGCACCGGCATCTCCTGGGGGACTAGAATGACATTTTAGTGTTCGTACTTTAGAGCCACTTAGCACTGCTTTTTGCTGACAGAGGAACTGTCTATATGCCGCAACTTACTGCAGTTCGAACCTGTTGATCCGCAAGCTTTGAACCACCAATGCATCTCAGCAGAGCCTGTGCATAAAGGAGAAAATAAGTACATTTTATCAGAGCACAGGGGTCCAGGATGGGACTGGCCCAAGCTGCAAATCCATTACCATAAAGGTGAGGGGGAAATGAGGCTGAATTGCATATTGGGTCTCAGTATATTTATACAAACTACCGGTAATTTCCCTTGTTGAAATAGCTGGGCCCAATAACCTGTTGAAATAGGGTTCAATTTTTGTTGTTGTTGTTGTTTAGTTGTTTAGTCATGTCCGACTCTTCGTGACCCCATGGACCAAAGCACGCCAGGCCCTCCTGTCTTCCACTGCCTCCCGCAGTTTGGTCAAACTCATGTTAGTAGCTTCGAGAACACTGTCCAACCATCTCATCCTCTGTCATCCCCTTCTCCTTGTGCCCTCAATCTTTCCCAACATCAGGGTCTTTTCCAGGGAGTCTTCTCTTGTCACAAGGTGGCCAAAGTATTGGAGCCTCAGCTTTAGGATCTGTCCTTCCAGTGAGCACTCAGGACTGATTTCCTCCAGAATGGATAGGTTTGATCTTCTTGCAGTCCATGGGACACTCAAGAGTCTCCTCCAGCACCATAATTCAAAAGCATCAATTCTTCGGAGATCAGCCTTCTTTATGGTCCAGCTCTCAATTACTGAGCCCAATTAATGACCTATTGGAGCTCTTTGGTATGCAAAATAAGCAGTGCCTGGCTTATGAATTTTGGTTAAAGAGTAGGCTTTACTTGAGCTTCATTAACTATGAACCCCAATATTTGGGATCCCCTCCCAAACGGTGCCAAAGTTTTGCAATCGCTTTGCAGCATTTTGCAGCGCACAATTGAGTAATTGATACATCAAATTGGGGTTCACAGTTAGCACTCAAAAGTCTAACATTCACTCCAAACTGGTATCAACATTTCGCAATCGTTCTGCAGCATTTTGCAGTGCACACCCCACATTTTGCAGGGGCGCCCCCCACCCAAACAGAGTAAGTGATACTCAAACTGATATCTGCCCCCCCATATTTGATTCCAGTTAGGACCCTTGGAGGCAGCAATGCTTCTGAACACCAGTTGCCGGAAACCCCAGGAGGGGAGAGCATTTTCGTGCTCTTCTGCTTATGGGCTTCCCGTAGGCATCTGATTGGCCACTGTGAGAACAGGATGCTGGACCAGTTGGGCCATTGGCCTGATCCAACAGGCTTTTCATATAACAATAGGGAGACCTCCCCTAAACCTTAGAAATTGATAAATAGTAGGATTTTGATAGGGACCCAGGTGGCCCTGTGGGTTAAACCACAGATCCTAGGGCTTGCTGATCAGAAGGTCGGCGGTTCGAATCCCTGCAACAGGGTGAGCTCCCGTTGCTCAGTCCCAGCTCCTCCCCACCTAGCAGTTCGAAAGCACGTCAAAGTGCAAGTAGATAAATAGGAACCATTCTGGCGGGAAGGTAAACGGCATTTCCGTGCGCTGCTCTGATTCGCCAGAAGCGGCTTAGTCATGCTGGCCACATGACCCGGAAGCTGTACGCCGGCTCTCGGCCTATAGAGCGAGATGAGCGCTGCAACCCCAGAGTCGGACACGACTGGACCTAATGGTCAGGGGTCCCTTTACCTTTACCTAAGGGTAAGTGAACAGGAAAAGAGTGTCTTGAGCAAGGCATGCTGGGAAGGAGAGGGAAAGAACAAAGACACAAATCCGTCTTTTGGCTGGGAGAGATGCCTTGGACTCCAGGGTTGCACTGCCGTGAGGAGCAAGCCCCTCTTGAAATGGCCATACTGTAAGACAGGGGGCGGCAAGGTTTACCTCAGCTGGGCCAGTTCACTCCCGCAGAGATCGCTCCGTGGGCTGGATCACGTCTGCGCAGAAGCAATTTCCGACATCTGTGTCTGTGCAGATGCGATTTCCAGCACCGTGGAAGCGAGTCCCCGCTCCATGCTGAGCCGGTTTAGCGCAGCACACGGGGACTCGCCGAGTGGGCAGCTCAGTTCGGGGGTGGCTCCTGGGCCGTTTAAATGAGGGCCGCAGGTTGCCAAGCCCTGCTGTAAGATCTGGAGTCACTCCAGAATAAATATGTGGAAAAATCACATAAATCACTTCTTCAAAGGAGCACAAACCCTGGGTGAAGATCTGGAACCCCCTGGAATCTTGCTACCAACTTTTGTAACAATACGTTCTCCCTTTTCTTCCCTCTCTCTCGCATATGCAAACAAACACACACACCTCCTTTCACAAGCCCGTATGTGAATATTTCTCCTTTTCAGAAGCGTTTCTTGCATTGCTACCCACTCTTCACCCAAAGGATTGTTAGCCTCCTCGCTTTCCTGCTAATATCCAACCAAACCCACCCCTTTGGTTCCCAAAGAGGGAGCTGGATGCAGAGAGGAACCGACATCTTTGATGCTCATCTCCACAAAGCATGTTTCCTGAGACATCCCTTGTTTGTTTTCTGCCTTCTCTGCTTCCCTGCTTTTTGCCCTAGGCTAAGATCAGGTCAACTGAGCCAACCCAAACCAGAAAAGAAGTAAATTTATTGTATTTTTCTTTCTTTTCTTTTTTTTAAATATCCATTAGCACGCAGACAATGGAGAGGGGAAAGGCAGAAATTGCTCTAATAAGTGCTTTTCGTTTTTCGTCCTTTCCAGCTCTTTGCTGAAATGCCGCACAGAGGAGTGAGGGGTGGGGAGAGAGAGGCATTGCGGGTCTCCGGCACAGCCTGCGTGTTGGAGCAAAACAAGCTTGGCTGATTGAATATGTGGCTGCGCATCGCATTATACGGGTCTGAGGGAAAGAGGCGGCGGCTGTATTCCAAACAGGGATGTATAACACGGTCGTGGTGTTGCTGATATTTTACAGTGGTTACCTCTGAAAAAGCTACATGCACACTCTGTTGAGCATTGTAGCCAACGCTTCCAGCATCAAGGGAAAAAAATCTCTTACTATGTCATGGGTGGTTTATCCAACGAAAAACAATAATCGCTGATAACTGCATGGGTCGTCGTCATCGTCCCCCCCCCCCACTCCTCGCCATTAATAGAGCTGAAGAGAAGGATACAATGTGAATAATGAAAACATCACTTTGTGGTGCAACCACACAAACGCAGGCACACATCCAAATAAAAGAGGAACACCTATGGAGTAGAAAAGTCATTGCTTGAGAATTAAACAAGTTGGATTTTTCAGCACACTGTTAATGGCCCCAAATGAGAGAAGATTATGAGGTTCCAGAAGAACTCATTCAATGGCCAGTCTTTATATGAGTTCCTGGCTGGCACAATACATCTTGGGCCTCTTGAATGAAAGGACTTGCTGAAAATTGCACGTCAAAGTGAAAGTGGATAAATAGGTACCACTCCGGCGGGAAGGTAAACGGCGTTTCTGTGCGCTGCTCTGGTTCGCCAGAAGCGGCTTAGTCATGCTGGCCACATGACCTGGAAGCTGTACGCTGGCTCCCTCGGCCAATAAAGCAAGATGAGCACCACAACCCCAGAGTCGTCCATGACTGGACCTAATGGTCAGGGGTCCCTTTACCTTTACCTTTATGCCACATCCTGAAGGCTCAAGGAGTAACTATGAGAAAAGAAGTAGAGCCCTTTCTTCCATGCAAGATGTGAGCTAGTATGAGAAGGCATAGCCTTCTCACTGATGTGCTAGATTACTGCAACTAGGGCGGTTTCACAGAGGGAACATCTTCCCACCTACCATCAGAACAGAGGTGGTAGACTGTGAACTGCTCTGAGACCTGCGGATGTAGGGCAGGATATAAATTCAATGAATAAATAAATACCATTGCATTGTGCATAATGTGCAAACTGACTCTCACAACCTATCTACACATTCCATTTTCCCTTGTCAGAAAGACCCTGCCCACAGAAAACCAGTGTATCAGGGATAAATGCTCTAGACTAGTTATCACCATTACATGGTAATTTTCAATAGCAATGTTCAGATGCAACATTAAATCATGGCTTGGGGCTCTGTAGAAGAAGAAGAGTTTGGATTTGATATCCCGTTTTATCACTACCCGAAGGAGTCTCAAAGCAGCTAACATTCTCCTTTTCCTTCCTCCCCCACAACAAACACTCTGTGAGGTGAGTGAGGCTGAGAGACTTCAAAGAAGTGTGACTAGCCCAAAGTGTGACTAGCCCAAGCAGCTGCATGTGGAGGAGCGGAGACGCGAACCCGGCTCACCAGATTACAAATCTACCGCTCTTAACCACTACACCACACTGGCTCCCTGTAAATGAGCCTGACCTCCTCCAAGGCCTGTAACATTTGCAATTCTCCTTCTTCCTCTCCTCCTCCCACTCAGGGACTTACTGGACAATGAGGAGTGATGGGAGGCTCTATTTGGAGAACCCCCTAGGGAAGCCTCGGGGAGAAAGGATCAGAGTCAGGGGAGTGGTGGTGATAGGATACTGAAGACAGGACAGAGGATGAATGGTTGATTGCTGAACAAGCAACAAGCTTGAGTGTGAGAGAGGAACCAGAGGCAGAAAGCACTGCAGACTTAGGACAGGCAGCTGAGGAGGAGGGGACAGAGGCTGCAGCACTTTCACAGGAGCCCGCTAGTCCTACAGTATTAAGCTCCCATCCTCCCTTGTCTTGCATGTAGCAGAACAAGGAGCACAGAGAGCACAGGGGGCCCCTCCCAGATGGAGTTTAAGATTGCTGGGAAAGTGGGAGGCACAGATTGTCAGTTCTGGCAACTGCTTTACTGGGGGCCAGTCTTGCCCACACTTTTTCCACTTGTATTCTGTTTCCTTAAATAAAGAATCAACTTTACTGCTCATCTTTGAGTCTCCATGCTGACCTGCAGCTGAGCCAGCCCTGACATCCGAGAAGAGGCATTTGGAAGCTTTTGCCTCTAGTTTTAGCGAACCATGGCCTGTTGTTTCATCCAAACAAACGTAGTACGCTTAACACTAACTAACACTAACTACAAGTAGTTTCAGCTGGCCAGCTTCTGAAATCTTCCTCACAGCCATGCAGAAGGAAAGGATCAGTGAGAGTGTGCAAGCATTATGAGCCTTGGAAGAAAGCTAAGATCATCTTCATAGTGCTAAGGGACGTGGGGAAAACCTGAAGAGCCAAAGATTCTCCATCCCTACACTAAACCATGGTTTAGTGTTTAAACCATGGTTTAAGCCATGGTTTAGTGTTACGACAGAACGCAGCTAGGGGGGAATTGTTGTTGTTGTTTCTAGATATGGGTGCATTCAACATTAACATGGATATTGGCTGTTCTCACAGAGATCCTGGGTGTTTCCATCTGCCTTGAGGCATGAACCTAGTCTTTGCAGCAGCTGCTTCCTGGTGCAAAGTGGGGAGGAACTGTGGAAAGAAAATGCTTTTAAATGGAATTTCAAATCAGCCCCCAGTTACTATACAGATCCTGCCCCTTCGAAGCAGATCAAGATGTTGTCAGTTAGGATAAAAACTGGAGTCACACGCTGCATTTTGCAATGCGTAATTGAAGAAATGATCTTAAATGGACCTGGAAATGCTTCAGTGGCAATTCACTCAGGGGCTCCTTTGATTTCTCTCCCCCGCTCAACTTAATTTTCTCAATTCAGAATCATACACTCGGAAAGGGGTTTAGTAAATCTAATGAAGGCAGCACCCAGCAGAAGCAAGTCCCGTTGAGCATTGTGTGACTTGCTTCTGAGTATAAGGCTGGGCTGCAAAAAATAAAATAAAAAATGAGGCTTTCTTTCTCTGCAGATGTTTTGATCTACTTGAAAGCTTCCCATAGGCATGTGGTTGGCCACTGTGTGAACAGGGTGCTGGACTAGGTGGGTCACTCACTGGTCTGATCCAACAGGGTTCCTGTTCTTGTAGCTTTTTGTTAAATCCTTGGCAATCAATTGCATCATTCGGCAAATCCCAGTAGATGCCAGTCTGTGTTCTGTCCACCTTTGCTGTGTTCAGGACATTGTAGGGGAAGCGAGTTGACCAGAGTGGCTGGGGCAACCCAGTCAGATGGGCGGAGTACAACTAATAAAATTATCACCATCTTCATCATTACTAAAGTCTCTCAGAGCAGAACCATTTGCAGGGGCCAAAATCCTTCCACTCTCTGGTTAGGCCTCCATCCTTTGCCTCTCAACATTATTATTTTTTTCCACCGACAAATCTGAATAAAGATTTACACAGGTAATAGGAAAAAATACGACCTAAGTAAATAGCAGCTGTGAGAGCTGGGGTTAATAAATTAGTCAAATAGGAGTGTGGCCGACAGTGTGATTTAGAGGGTGTCAGTTGGGGGGGGGGATATACGAGTGGCCGAATGAACAAGGAAGGGGAAAAATCAGCAGCAATAAAGAAAAAATTAAAATGCCATTGCATCAGCTTCCAAACAAGAGGGCAGAAGAGAAGCAGGAAACTCGATAAGTTGTTGCTGTTGCTGATACTAGCTAGAGTCTGCTTTGTCTTACAATCTTGAAAGTAAAACCACCTACAGTTCCTTCTGTCTGTCTATCTTTAATTTATTTATCTATGGAATATATAATAGCCTCATCCTTGGGTAGAATATTGCTATAAACTTGTTCCTTGATAGTGCAAAGTAGCCCTCTCTCTTGGCTGTCATATTTGTTAGCTTTGCAAAGGAAGCAATGGAACAAGTTGTCGTTGTTGCTGTTGCTGCTGCTGCTGCTGCTGCTGTTGTTGTTGTTGTTATATTTATTACTTGCCCTTCACCAACTAGGTTCCAGAGCAGGTCACAACAATGGAAAATGCAGCATTAAAAACAGTTTGGAAACAAATTGCAACCACCACTAGAGTTGGTCCTAAAAATATCTATCTCACCTGTGAACAGGTAAGGGTAAAAAAAGAAGAAGCAGCACATATTGAAAGCTGTGTAAGGAAGGTACCAGGCGCACCTCTGTTGGGAGGGAATTCCACCGAGAACATCAGCAGCAGAGTTCCAAAGTTTTATCCCATCTGACGGCATTTTCAGTGTGTCTCCCACCACCACCACAGTTCAAGAGTTTGAATTTTGCTTTCCTATGGCTCAAGAGAGTGGATAGTTTTCAAAGGATAGTTTTCATTACACCTTTTGTGTAGTGTGTGCCATATAGAACAGGCTAGTCACCCAAGTGATTGGAGGACCCCAGCTAGACAGGGACCATCCAGTGCAAGTTCCTCTTATGGCAATCCAAAGGAGAGTCTTCTCCACAGCAGCCCACACAGTGTGGTACTACCTCCCCTCACAGGTGTGACAGGAACCTACAATGCAGGTGCCCCACGGGCTGGTAAAAACTTACCTTTCCATTCAGGCATTCCTGGGCACTGATTGTTACTACTGGGTCTACTGAATTGTATATCCCAGTTTGTATATTTTATATTTTATTGTATTGGTTTTATTTTGTAAACTGTCTTGTGATTTTGACAGTGAAAGGTGGCGTATGTGTGATTTTAAGTAAAATAGCGCACAGCCATATTTCTTTGTCAAATTAGCACCTCTGGTCAAAGAGATTTCATGCACACAAAACTCCTGCAGAACCTAGGAGGAAGAAGGAATGTCTTCCGTGTGATTTCTTCTTCTGTGTCCCAGCACAGGGCTTTTCAGGGCTGCAATGAGCCATTCTAACTGCTTCCCAGCTTAATAAAATCACTTCCTCCAGAGACCTCACAAAACACAAGCTCTAGTTTCCCTG
The DNA here is from genome assembly GCA_034641385.1 of Darevskia mixta. Lineage (NCBI taxonomy): Eukaryota > Metazoa > Chordata > Lepidosauria > Squamata > Lacertidae > Darevskia > Darevskia mixta. Next base: position 426,951 of record JAWWNH010000060.1, read on the forward strand.
CTCAAATAGGTGCTTAGTAGAATGAGAATGAACAACATGATCAATCTTATCATTAATGATTTCATTTTAATATACCCTATGGTGTGTATTGATGTATAGGTGTGGTATATTGATTAAAGTGTTGGACTAGGCCCTGAGAGCGTTCAGAGTCCCATGATGCTCCCTAGGTGACCTTGGGCCAACCATGGTCTTTTACCCTATCCTCATTCATGGATTTTTTTATTTATTTAACCATGCTAGCAGCACACCTAGTACCATCAATGACCTTCTGCCTGACTTTGTTTTCTCGATGCTACCATTCTCCTGTGCGTTAGTGAGAACCATTGGGCGTCATCCGCCAGCCCTCAATACCTAGCAATCCGGCAGTTTCGATACCCGGCGGCTTGGCATTTTTGCTGCGGCGGCTTTAGCAAAAGTTGCAGAATTGCAACCAACTTCCGAGAGCAACGGAGGCATGGCAGCCTTGTGTTTGACGTCTCTCACGTTATTAATGCACCCCTTGTGGGTCCCATTCATTTTAATTAGTGATCAATTACCCAGCTCCATAGACAGCATGTAGCAGAGTCTCCTCAGTCCTTGGAGGATAACTTTCCAACATAATAACTCTTCTCTCTCCCCCGCCACCAACCTCCAAGTTTGCAAAAACTCTCTTTACTCATAGCATACATGGGGGGGAGTCTAAGAGAACAAAGGGTCTCCAGATAATTGCTCTGTCCAGCTACTAACACCCCTGTCCTTTATTTGGGGTGGGCTGTTCTCTGCACGTACAGTTTGGGGCTTTGGGGAATGGGGAGGGGGAGGGGCTCAGGACCTGGTGAACAGCTGGGGCCCATCACTTTTCATTGCAGGTCCTGGAGAGACACAGTTGACAGAGTGATACACAGAGGCTGTCCCAGTTAATGACTTCACCATTCTCCATCATTATTCCCATCATTAGGAAATTAGGAGGACAGAAGGTATTTACTGTAAACCTGCCACCTCCCAAGGAGAGATAAATAGAAACTGATAAATGGGATCTTCTGGTGCTGTTCGTCTATTAACCTTCTGCTTCCCAGCTCAGACATATGCATACCATCCTGCCATTAATATCTGGTAATTGGCATGGCAGCAGGCAACAGCATACCTTTTAATACACACACCCCTCTTTCCCACACACCCCCACTTTGAATATAGGTTTACCAGCAAGGAAAACAGAGGAAGGCAGGAGAAGAAAGTTTTGATCTTCTTGCAGTCCATGGGACTCTCAAGAGTCTCCTCCAGCACCATAATTCAAAAGCATCAATTCTTCGGCGATCAGCCTTCTTTATGGTCCAGCTCTCACTTCCATACATCACTACTGGGAAAACCATAGCTTTAACTATACGGACCTTTGTCGGCAAGGTGATGTCTCTGCTTTTTAAGATGCTGTCTAGGTTTGTCATTGCTTTTCTCCCAAGAAGCAGGCATCTTCTAATTTCATGACTGCTGTCACCATCTGCAGTGATCATGGAACCCAAGAAAGTGAAATCTCTCACTGCCTCCATTTCTTCCCCTTCTATTTGCCAGGAGGTGATGGGACCAGTGGCCACCTCCTGGCAAATAGAAGTAAAAGCAGGAAGTGCAATTTTTTATGGTAGCTTCTATGAATACACATATATTACCAGGCATTTTGTGGTAGCTTTTATGAATGTACATATAACCAATTTCTAATTTCATGACTGCTGTCACCATCTGCAGTGATCATGGAACCCAAGAAAGTGAAATCTTTCACTGCCTCCATTTCTTCCCCTTCTATTTGCCAGGAGGTGATGGGACCAGTGGCCACCTCCTGGCAAATAGAAGGGGAAGATATGGAGGCAGTGAGAGATTTCACTTTCTTGGGTTCCATGATCACTGCAGATGGTGACAGCAGTCATGAAATTAGAAATTGGTTATATGTACATTCATAGAAGCTACCACAAAATGCCTGGTAATATATGTGAATTCATAGAAGCTACCATAAAAAATTGCACTTCCTGCTTTTACTGTCAGGGACCCCAGTAAAGAACCAAAGTGTTGTCAACTGAAAGAAAACATTCTGTCTAATGTGCAGCATCTGATTCCCTCCGCTCCTGCTCCTTGTTTTACACCGCAATACTTTTGATTCATTTCTTTCTCCTCCTCCACTTATGTTCCTGAGAACAGGATGGGCCGCCTGCTTGCCAGATAGACAAGATGGCTCTGTAGCCCTGCAGCCAATCAGACAGCTTGGCTTACACCAGAGAGCTTGGCCAGCCAAATCCTGTTTTGACCTCCTTCATCTGCGCATCTGAAAACTTTTGGATGACTGAGAACTTCTGATAGCATTCTGCTCCAGTGCACCCAACCCTGCAAACAATTCCAGGCATTGTGGGATAAAGATATGAGGGAGGGGGGGCTATTTTAATCCACTGGCATCAAACATAGGTCTTCCAAGAGTGCATCTGAAAGTCCAAACAGATTTGCTATGGAGAGTGTCTTCTGTAAATCTCCTGGATGTATGCCGAGGCTGAACATTCGCCAGGCATTCTCTGAACGTTTTCTAAGATACTAGCCAAATATTCGAAATCCGCATTGACATCGGATTTGATTTCAATGCTTGGTCGCATTGGCAGCTGATGTGAGGTGGCATTTCAGTTTCGACAGTGTTTCCCAGGTATGAAGAGCCACCTATAGCTCAAGCGCAATTGTGTGCTTCTCTGTTGAGCCGTTGAGCCATCTGTATGACTTCTTTAGTTGTTCTATCTTTCTACAAACTGCTCTTGTACCTCAAGGCTAGGGAATGTGTAGCCCTCCAGAGGCTGTCGGACTCCAATTCCCATCAGCCCCACCAACATGGCTGGTGGTCAGGGATGGTGGAATTTGGAGACCAACAACATTTAGAGGTTAGCCACCCTTTAAACACACACACACACACACACACACACACACACACACACACACTACTGTATTTATACCCCATCTTTCATCCAAAGAGCCCAATGTGGTATTGTGAATTGTTCTCCATCCCCAATATTATCCTCACAACAACTTTGTTGGGGAGGCTAGCATGCCCTCCAACATTCCTCAGATGAAAATAGGGACATTTCTTACTCCTCCTTCTGCAGCTGACCTTCTTCGACCCCCACTCCCATTGTTGCCCCCATCCTGCAGAGCATTTCCACCACCACTACACCAATGGGACACAGCATACACACCCTCCAACGCCCTGAGAAAAGGGGCAAAATTATATGCGGATGCACAAAGCATTTTTTAAATAAATAAAAAATCAAGACTCCTTGCACTCTACTCCACTCCCCCTGTCTTCCCACCGAAGGAGGCCCTGCCCTCTGCTTGCACCTCAGAGCTGGCTTGTCATGGCGACAGTCTCTCCTCCTCCCTGCCTGCTCTCCAACAGCCACTAAGAGTTGCCTGTCATCTATCTATCTATCATCTATCTATCTATCTATCTATCTATCATCTAGCTAGCTAGCTAGCTAGCTATCATCTATCTATGCATGCAACAAAGGGGCTATTCAACTGGCAGAAAAAGAAAAGGCAATTGACCAGATTATGTTTCATTTGGCCTTTTTGGTTTTTTTAAAAATGCTGCTCACAAATCCTCCCGTTTTGTTTACCTTGCCTGCTTTCTGTGCAGTGCCAAGAGAAATCGTCTCACTTTAGCTATTCTGCACAGCTGGTAACACTGCCAGAGGGTCAGTACGGATTCAGGGAAGATACCATTTGAACTGGCCCCATTTCTGAGGATTTGTTTTCCCCTGTGCAAAATCTCTCCGTTCCGGAATCTGACAGTCAAGCCACCATGGGGAAAAGCACAGGCACTTCAGTGATACTGGGGTTCTGGCTCTGAGCATTCATGAAATGCATTTTTTTTAACCAAAGTGACACTAATTGGGTCTGTCCAGATTGAGGGATTCTACCCTGAGCTTGTTGAACTCCCAGAGCCCTGCTCCCCTATGAACAGCACAGAGACAGAGAGGCTGGATCTTAAAGGCTCATAACTCACACACACACAGTCGGAAAAGGGTTTTGTTTTTTTTAAAGTAATAAAACCCAGTCTCTTCATCATTATTGCTTCAAGGCTTGCCCAACGACACCTTTTCTTTCTAAGATGGGAGAGAGGATGGGAAATGTGAGCAGTTGAAAGAAGCTACTGAGCAAAGTTCACCTCAGTCAACCTTTGCCAAACTGGTGCCCTCCGGATGCTTTGGAATACAACTCCCATCAGTCCCAACCAGTACAGCTGATAAGGAGCCAGTGTGGTGTAGTGGTTAAGAGCAGTAGACTTGTAATCTGGGGAACTGGGTTTGCGTCTCCGCTCCTCCACATGCAGCTGCTGGGTGACCTTGGGCTAGTCACACTTCTCTGAAGTCTCTCAGCCCCACTCACCCCACAGAGTGTTTGATGTGGGGGAGGAAGGGAAAGGAGAATGTTAGCCGCTTTGAGACTCCTTCGGGTAGTGATAAAGCAGGATATCAAATCCAAACTCTTCTTCTTCTTCTTCTTCCACTCATCTGAACTGTAAACTTTCCTGTGTTTCAAATACAATGACTTGTTGTTATTGACAACCACATCATATCAGAAGCACTTAACTCTGCAGAGCAGAAGGTATTGTTGGCATCTGTCTGTCTCAGGAGACAATGGAGTGTGCCTCCAGGGGAGAAGTCAACCCACTGTGTTTGCAACACCAAAGTGACCTCTCTTGGACGCAAGCCTGGGCAGGGTGTATGGAGGCCCTGAACTGTCCAGACGACAAGACCCCCTCTCGGCCTCGCTAATGTGGTCCAAAGGAAAGCAGAGCAAGACATTTGGCACCAGCTTGGCTGCCAGAGTTGCTGGAAGGAGACGAACAAGGTGCTATCCAAGCATCTTAGGGACTCCACTCCAGATTTGTGTAGGGTTTACTCATTAGCCTTTCCTTTTCCCAAGGCAGCAGAGGTTTAGTGTCAGAGTTTTTCCTTCTCCTAGATGGGCTCCCTTCCCAGGTTGACGAGCCCCATCTGCCCCTCACTTCCCTCTCCAGCATGTGCAGAAACCGGCTTCTTGACCATTGAATCCACTATTGGTTTCATCTGCTCAATCCTGTCTTTGCATGCAGAGAAAGTCCCTAACTTACCAAGGGTTTCAGCTACCCTCACCTGGTTTAGCCAGCCAGTCAAAGCCATTCCCCAGGGTGTGATTGCTGTTGCATGCCGACAGCTTCTAAGAGCCCCAGGTGAAAGCTGAGTGCAGGGTGGGGACCAAAGCATAGCTGTCAACTTTCAGATTTGAAAATAAGGGATTTTTTCCAAACTTTCAGATTTGAAAATAAGGGATGCCGCGAGGGCGGTGCAATGGCACCAAGTAGCCTCGCCACCCTGTGCTCCAACGGGTGAGCGAAAGAACGAGCGCATAGACTGTCTGGCTGTCTGGTTGGGCGTGAGGGTCTGGCTGCACAAGGCATGTAAGCTCCGCCCCCAGTCGGTCTCAGACTCCTTATTGGCAGCCGAGCAACGCAGCTGAGGAGCCTCCCTGGCCGGTAGGGAGGGAGAGGAGCTGCTTCCTTTGAAATCCGGGAAATTTAAGGGATATCAACAATCCGGGATAGCAGCGGGAAACGGCATTGGAATAAGGGAGTTTCCCGCCAAAAAAAAGGGATGGTTGACAGCTATGAACCAAAGGTGGACAAACTACCCCAGAAAGTGCATGATGTGTCCCCACCAAAGGTACTACCCCTCACCTAATACCCCATACACCACAGAAGGTCTTAAAGAGGTTTTTATTTTTATCCCGGATTAGGAAATCCCACATATCTGTGAACTTTTCTAGCTATTCCATGTACTTTTCATTGTGGCCCAAATCCCATCACAGAATCTTCAAAAGTTTAAGTTGCATCAAGGTGTGCAAAATGGGGACTTGGGTGGGTGTGTGAAATGATCCAAGTAGCCATCTAGTGGGAAAGAAGGAAACTACCTGAGATATCTATTATTATTTGATTTGTCCTGTTGCAAGGGGAGTGGACAGAAATGTATGTAGCCTATTAAAACAAAAGTTTTCATGTTTTAAAGTTTGGCAGGGGAGGGGAGATGCAGTTCTGGCAATACTTAGTAGAGGGATATTTGGAATGACTAGCTAGCTCACTTCCCTGCTGTCCTCCACTTGTCTGCTGTTGCAAAATTAGATGTGGCACTTTGCTTAAAACTTGTTTACCAGAAGGAGGTTGTAAACTGTGCAGAGACCAGAGATCTGATTAAAAGTTTAATAAAGAGGAGTGTGCGAATATGAGTTTCACAGGCGAAATCTTCCTGGTGGGAAGTGATTTGTCCAGGGGAAACATTGAAATTCATTAACTTTGCAAGGAGCCACTAAGCTACAAGCATGCAAAAATGATGAGAGAAATTCCTGATGTGGGGCTTCAAAAATGAAACTTGAATTATGCTCCTGTCCTGTCATCCTGCAGACCATGAGGCAAAGTTTGAACAGGGCGGGCATAGAGTAGGTGTCCTGATCCACTGTGTTGTCTACTACCAAGAGAAGGTGATGGACTGAGCTAGATAGAGAGGTTCCAGGGTAGGGTTATCCAATGCAATAAAATGTCATCTGAGAGTCAGTGTCGTCGTGTGATGGTTAAGCATGTCAGACTGGAATCCAGAGATTCAAATCCCCACTGAACTATAGCTCACAAAAACAGCTCCTAACCTTTCAGCCTAACCCACCACACAGGGTTGTTGTGGAGTAAGCAGGGATGCGGGTGGCGCTGTGGGTTAAACCACAGAGCCTAGGGCTTGCCGATCAGAAGGTCGGTGGTTCGAATCCCTGCGACAGGGTGAGCTCCTGTTGCTCGGTCCCAGCTCCTGCCAACCTAGCAATTCGAAAGCACGTCAAAGTGCAAGTAGATAAATAGGTACCACTGCAGTGGGAAGGTAAACGGCGTTTCCGTGCGCTGCTCTGGTTCGCCAGAAGCGGCTTAGTCATGCTGGCCACATGACCCGGAAGCTGTACGCCGGCTCTCGGCCAATAAAGCGAGATGAGCGCCACAACCCCAGAGTCGTTCATGACTGGACCTAATGGTCAGGGGTCCTTTTACCTTTACCTTTAACAGGGGTGTGGGTGTGATAAATAAAATCTGTCAACTGACTTGGTTTCTTCTTCTGCAGTGCTTACAGGTCAGCAAAGACACAGGGTCACCCCCGCAAGAAAAAACAGAGCCTGGACCAAATTGAAGAGGCCTGTGCAAATGGGAAAGGGGAAAAATTGATGTCCTCCCTCTGGTCTCATTTCCCTACCGAACATAAGGTGAGCTTTGCTTCCTTCTAGCTCTCTCTCTCTTGCTCTCGCCTGACTGCAATGCACAGCAAAGGCATCACAGGGAGGGGAAAGTGACAAGCTCCTAAGAAAATGAAGACCTCATTCTGTTTGAATATTACATTAACCCCAAGCACTGCCGCTTCATTCGTCAGCTTCCAGCCCCCCCTCCCGCAAACCTCTTCATCTCTCCGGCGCTCTCCCCCCCCCCCTCCGCCCCACCTGACCTGGTTGGTCTGATTATGAATGATCAATGTGCCCATTTGCAGCGGAAACCTCTTTCCACATCTCGAGACCCTCGGCCTTTAGCCGCTCATGCAGATAATAACGGCACTTCAAGTCGCTTGCCCATAACTCCAAGCTTCATTAAACAGAGGGGTTGTCACCAAAAGTCCCTTTAACTGTCGTTCGCCTCTCCGCCGGGGGAAATTGACAGTCCTGAGAAAAAGAGAGCCGGGATATAAATAAAGTAAAATAACCACTTGGATATTCTGCCAAATGCCTGCCATTAGCTTGGGAATGTTGTGCTAGAATCTGCTCACATAGCAAAAGGGGAAAGAGGTTGCAGGAGGCAGGAGGGTTTTAATGCTATCTGGTGGGTGAGCTGGCACCTAAAACATGCCTGCAGTTAGCTTCCCACTTTCTGGGAAGGGATTGGCCAGGTATTCAACAGAGGGATGGTGCTCTTCCATTCCCAGCTGTTGATGGGGTACACTTGGTTGTCAAGACTCCACAAAGTGGCTATGGGGCGGCTGCTCTTCCTTTATCTCTGGGAAGGACATCAGCGTGCAGCTTGGCTGCACACTCGGCAGCTGAAAGGCCTCGGCTTGCATCCAGGTTGCTCTCAGAGCAATGGCAGACTTCTGAGAGTTTCTCTGCCACTTTTATGGGCAAAATATTAACCAGTGTCATGGCCATTCCAGCTGGTTGCCATGAAGGAAGACAGCTATTGGCTACCAACAAGGACCTGGAAACTTGGAAACAGAAGGAGGGAGCACTATGCAGATATATGCTATCTGCTTTCCCCTCACAAAGAAGGCCTCTAAATTGGCTTTGCAGGGACGCGGGTGGCGCTGTGGGATAAACCACAGAGCCTAGGGCTTGCTGATCAGAAGGTCGGTGGTTCGAATCCCTGCGACAGGGTGAGCTCCCATTACTTAGTCCCAGCTCCTGCCAACCTAGCAGTTCAAAAGCATGTCAAAGTGCAAGTAGATAAATAGGTACCACTCTGGAGGGAAGGTAAACGGTGTTTCCGTGCACAGCTCTGGTTCGCCAGAAGCGGCTTAGTCATGCTGGCCACATGACCCGGAAGCTGTATGCTGGCTCCCTCGGCCAGCAAAGCAAGATGAGTGCCGCAACCCCAGAGTCGTCCGCGACTGGACCTAATGGTCAGGAGTCCCTTCACTATTCAAACCCTTACAGCATTTGCTGCAGGAGGGAAGCACATCACATAATTAGGTTTAATACGAATCAGTTAAGGTGCTTATTATTATTATTTTTGCAAGATGTTGCAACAGTTCATTCTTCTCCCTGCCATGACCCTGGAGTCAGATTCCCATTCTTCAGGGGTGAGGCCAAGAATCGGAGTAGGAGGGAATTGTCCTCAAGGCCAGTCCCAAATATACTTAACCAACAAGAAACATTTGGAAAAAAGGCACCTGCTGCTCCTGAGGACAATATATTGCTCTGCTCTGACTTTGAGGGTTCTAGCTCAGAAACCCTAGTGGAATCAATGGCTGGAGAAACAGGCTGGGACCCTTTAAGTGAAGAGGCCTCCCCCATGGAGACCAGAACTAGCTAGTGAGCTAGAGACACAGCTCCAGATTAAAGCTCAATTTGAGGGTGACATCTGAGGTCTCCTGTGAGAGAGAGCCAGTGTGGTGTAGTGGTTAAGAGCAGTAGACTCATAATCTGGTGAACCGGGTTTGCTTCCCCGCTCCTCCACATGCAGCTGCTGGGTGACCTTGGGCTAGTCACACTTCTCTGAAGTCTCTCAGCCCCACTCACCTCACAGAGTGTTTGTTGTGGGGAAGGAAGGGAAAGGAGAATGTGAGCCGCTTTGAGACTCCTTAGGGTAGTGATAAAGCGGGATATCAAATCCAAACTCTTCTTCTTCCTGTTATGGAAATGGTGGAAAACCTGTGCCTCTCCTGATGTTGCTTGACTGCAGTCCTCATCGTTGCTAGTCGTTGGTTATGTTTGGGTGGGGATGGAATACCGCATGTTGCTCTGGTTGGCAAAAATGATTGAATACCTACATCTTGCAAAATTAACAGGGAGAATAAGAGGAAGTGTCATTCAAAAAGTCAATAACGAATGGTCAATTTTCAAAGAACATCTCAAAAATGATATGGACGATGCAAGTCTCCTGGCAGATACAGATTAAATCTTGTAAATAGAGGGAAGGTACAGTAAAATATGTTTAGAATAGCAAAAAAAGGGGAAAGTAGACAATTCAATGTGATATGCGTACAGAGTTAAGATTGGTAACGAAGCATAACACGTGTGGTGCAATGTCAGTCATGTAGGTATGTTGGGTATGTAGTATATGTAATGTATTGTATGGTATCTGTTGAGTTTATGTTAATTAATGTATAATAATAATAATAATAATAATAATAATAAAGATTAATATTTTTTTTAAAGGAAGACCACGTGTTGCTACTACAGGACCACTACAGCACTTTATAGACTATTTTTAGTGTCTTAAGGTGAAGTTACCAAAGTTTTCCACTTTCGTGGTTGTGGTTATGGAGCCGTCTAGTGGTATCAAATGCCTGGCTAGTGCTGTCATACCCTCCAACATTTCTCTGATTAAAATAGGGGTGTCCTATTCAACAACAACAATTTTATTACTTATACTCAGTCCATTAAACATTAAAAAACCTTCCTTATACAGGGCTGCCTTCAGATGTCTACTAAAGGTTGTATAGTTACTTATCTCCTTGGTTCAGGGGTCTCATAACTCCATACCATCCAACATTTCTCCAGTGAAAATAGGGAGGTCCTACCATATCCTCCAACATTTCTCCAATGAAACTAGGGACATTCTAAGGAAAAGCGGGACATTTCAAATCAGAAACCAGGATGGCTTCTGAAAATCCAGGACTGACCCTGGAAAATAGGGACACTTGGAGGGTCTGTGCTGCCCTCATGCATCAGAAGAAGAAGAGTTTGGATTTGATATCCTGCTTTATCACTACCTGAAAGAGTCTCAAAGCGGCTCACATTCTCCTTTCCCTTCCTCCCCCACAATGAAAACTCTGTGAAGCGAGTGAGGCTGAGAGACTTCAAAGAAGTGTGACTAGCCCAAGGTCACCCAGCAGCTGCATGTGGAGGAGCGGGGACGCGAACCCGGTTCACCAGATTACGAGTCTACCGCTCTTAACCACTACACCGCACTGGCTCAGATATGCTTGGCAGCTTGCCCTGTGCCTTATGATGGTCTTTGAGAGAAAGCCTCCCACTTTTATGATGCTGATGCCTTATATATGTGAACTGGGCCTATATTGTAGGAACTCCATGTCCCCAGAGATGCTGTTTGGTTGTTAAAAATCCCTCACCTTTGGTAGACTAGAAAAAAGGGTACTTTGGGAGACTGGGTTAGACGAGGACAGTGCGGAATGTTTTATTTTGTCTTTGCAAGCCACTTTGAGACACAAGTGAGAAGCAGGGTATAAATTTTTAAATAAATGAACGAATAACATTTATTCATTCATATATATGTGCTCTGAAATTTTGCTCTCATGGCATTCAAAGTGGGTTACAAACAAAGCATTGTGAATAATTGCCAAACAACCCAAAATAATAACCTCACTGACAGATGCAGCAGCATCAAGAAATCAAACACAGAAGTATGAAAACAGCAGCTGGGTCACAGAGGGTTGTGCGAAAGCAAGCTTTTAAGCAAAGGTCAGAATGAAGGCACATGAGAAAATAAAACAAAGTTTGGTGTCTATAGTAATGTAGATGCTGAACGAAATTCTGGGGAGGTTGTTTTTTGGCATGGCACAAGTAAATAACAGGTTCTATATCTTCTTACAATCTACCTCTCCTTTGGAGATGGCAGGGCACAGTGAAGGGTCTCAGATTATGAGCATTACGCTTATTTTATTTGATATCAGCTAAGCTACGTAGCATCATTATGAATTTAGATATTGCAGGGGGGAGAGATATGATTGGATATAGTTGGATGTGTGTTTGTTTTCAGATCTTATAATTACTTGTGTGGGGATTGTTTAATTTTGTTGTGTACGTTTTGTCATGTTTTTTATTTACTGCTTATGGGTACTTATATTTTTGTAATTATGTGAACCGTTTCATGTTGAGCATGGTTTTAACTATGAAAGGGCAGCAGACAAATAAACGATAATGACAACGACGATATTTTCCTGGTATTTCTTGTTCTGAAAATGAATGAACAACGACCATGTATCACCTTGAGCGTTCTACTGACCTCTTGAGTAATAGGTCAGTCCTGTAAGTAAGGGTTTATCTCCCTCTATGGGGGAAAAACAAGAGCTATTCTGTAATGTTAGGTGACTATATTGATCATATTGAAGATCTTTTATATAGAAATAACGCACATGAGTTCCAAAAGATTTGACTTGGTGAGTTGGTTCACACATACACGTTAATGGCTTCAACCTGGAGTGATGACTTGAGGGGATGGGACTGTTGTGATTTTTGTCCAAGCCGAGCGACAACAGCTGCGAGAAATGGTTTCACTTTTGCCTGTCTCACTGAACCGTGAGAACGTTGCCTTATCACTTCCTGCATGGAATGTTATTGTATTACTGTACTGTTGTAATTCTAGCCTTTGGGCTATACTCTTCTGGCTACTCCTTGAGCTGAAAGGACGGCATTATGGCAGCTCCGTCTTAACGGGCTGGCAGCAGAGAATCTCTCTGCACTATTAATACAATAAATAGCTTTAGCCTTATTTATGGCTTGTGTGTGTTGTTACTCAATCTGGGAACAATCACATATTACTGCGCCACCGGACTCTCAGTAGCCGGGGATGTGCGCACACGGATTTGCTCTGGCTTTGGGGCAGTCTCACAACCTGCCCCAGACACGGTAAATCATAACAGGGACATCATGGACATAATGTCACAGACTGACCTTTCAGGTCTCCTCAAATCACCTCAAAACATAATGCTTTCCAATGGTGCACATTCCAAGGGTACAGCAAACGAGCCCAGAGAATCCAAGGGTGTCCATGCATGTGTGAAACGGACCCTATGTTTTCTGCTTCCTTTTTGGGTAGAGAAGGAAAGCATCTTGTGAATGAAGAAGTCGTTCTCAGCAAGGATCCAATTCCAGGACTAACCACGCCTGGATATTTGAGGGGACAAATTACAACTGGGTGACATGAATCCAGCAACGTGATTTAGGAAAAGACTGCATTGTCCACATCGACCCCAAAGGCCATTGAACTTTTCGTGGAAGGGAGCAAAGAAAAAGCCCTAAGGAGAAGAGGAGCAATAAATATAAGCACTTTTAGCTCTTTAAAGGAGGGTAAAATGGCCATTTGGTGCCTGGGGGGGCTGTGCAGACAAGAACCCGGACACCTGCCGGACCTAATGGACTCTGAAATGTTGTTTCAGAATTAATCAAGTCATTTAAAATCATGGCCCTAGTCTCTCCATTCATGACTCCTGTACATAGATGTGCTGATCCCGATACTAATCCACATCGGGTGACTTCGGCAGTATATCACTATAATTGCTGTTTTAGGGCTGCAAATTGGAGCTAAAATAACCAGATGCAAAAGAGACGGCCATCTCAGGCTCTCAAGATGGATCTTCAAAGTTCAAGGAGAGTTCAACCATGGAAGAGGCAATAGAAAAGGGTCAAGTGTAAGGAGATTGTTCACGTTCGGGAGGAATTAACTTTACAAATATATTGTTTCAGGAGGTGGTAATTGTCCCATCTTCCAGCTATTCATACCTCATTGAATCTTCGCATTTCTTTCCAGGCATTAGAGTGAGTCTCCCTCATTGAAATAAATTTGATTTTGACAAAATATTCTGGTTTGAAGCCCGCAGCTTATTTCCATGGCACTTTAAATAATCCCCTTGAAAGATGGTGGTCTCGGTTTCAAGATCTTTGGTGAAATGGAGCTGAGATCCTACATTACAATTTGTGTGTGGAAGAGGGTAAGAAGGCATCAAGGAAGTGGCCATTTTGCAGCATCAATATGGTTCCCGCACGAGACCAATGCCTAACTCACCTAAAGGCAAAACACATTTCAAACAAAAGCACAAACCATATACGTTTGCTCCCAAAATTGTTCAGCATTTTGTCTGCAAGGAAGGCTCTGCATGGCATGGTCAGTATTACTGGTGCTGTGACTTGATCCACAGGAGGGTTTGATCTGGGAATCTGAGGGATGTTTGGTGGGAATCCACCCATTGTACCCATTGTTAGGTGGGAATCCACCCATTGGCCATCTCCAGCCACAGAATGATGATGATGATGATGATTTAGGGAAGTTTTTAATCTGTGATGTGTTAATGTATTTTAATGTCTGCTGGAAGCCGCCCAAAGTGGCTGGGTAGACCTAGCCAGATGGGCGGGGTACAAATAATAAATTATTATTATTATTATTATTATAAATTAATTTTATTATTTATATGCTGCCCATCTGACTGGTTTGCCCCAGCCACTCTGGGCAGCTCCCAACAAAATATTTAAAACACAGTAAAACAACAAACATTAAAAAAAAACTTCCCTGAACAGGGCTGCCTTCAGATGTCTTCTAAAAGTCAAATAGTTGTTTATCTGTTTGACAGCTGACAATAGGGCATTCGACAGAGAGGGTGCCACTACCGAGAAGGCCCTCTGCCTGGTTCCCTGTAGCTTCACTTCTCGCAGTAAGGGAACCGCCAGAAGGCCCTTGGAGCTGGACCTCAGTGTCTGGGCTGAACGATGAAGGTGGAGATGCTCCTTCAGGTATACTGGGCTGAGGACATTTAGGACTTTAAAGGTCAGCACCAACACTTTGAATTGTGGGAGCCAGTGTAGATCCTTTAAGAGCTACTGGAAGTAACTGGAAGGATACTTGCTCTTGCTACCCGCACTCTGCTTCTGCCTTTCTCTTCTTTCTGCTCTTATCATCACTCTGCAGCCGTTCCCTCAACCGCCTGGGATCCAGGTCTAGCAGGTGGACAAAAAGGGTCATCTACATGCCCTTGGGGGACGTGGGTGGCGCTGTGGGTTAAACCACAGAGCCTAGGGCTTGCCGATCAGAAGGTCGGCGGTTTGAATCCCCGCAACGGACTGAGCTCCTATTGCTCGGTCCCTGCTCCTGCCAACCTAGCAGTTCGAAAGCACGTCAAAGTGCAAGTAGATAAATAGGTACCGCTCCAGCGGGAAGGTAAACGGCATTTCCGTGCGCTGCTCTGGTTCGCCAGAAGCGGCTTTGTCATGCTGGCCACATGACCCGGAAGCTGTACGCCGGCTCCCTCGGCCAATAAAGCGAGATGAGCGCCACAACCCCAGAGTCTTCCACGACTTGACCTAATGGTCAGGGGTCCCTTTAACTTTACCTTTACATGCCCTTGGAGAGTCCAAAACATAAAGGAGCTTCTAGAGACTAAGTGGACACAGTTCTCCAGCCCTCATGGGTTTGAGGCTACAAACATGTATAGAAAACCCAAAGCATCGGGCAGTTTCCCATTTCTTTTTTGGTTCTCCAGCCCACTCCTTTAATTCTTACAACATCTTGCCAAAAAAGGGGTGGGTGGCATTCTACAGCTTCTCACAAACGCCCACCCTTTTATCTTGTATCAGTGCTTACATGCAGAATTGAAATTCCCCTCTGCATTCCTCCCATCTTTCATAAGCATCACCAAAGGTCTAACCCGCTTCCACCCTCACATCTCTTCCCTTGTTCCACATCTCTTTCTTTCCCTCTCTCTCTCTCTCTCTCTCTCTCTCTCTCTCTCTCCCCCCCCCCCCCCCGCCCTCATATTCAGGATATCAGGCAGATAAGAGTTATCAGGAAAGGTCATTCTCAATTTCTGTACAGAAATTATCTGTCTCCGGTATGTAATAAACATTTATCCATGCCTTTATTAGCTATATTGGATCTGACAGTTCTGTTAAACCATTTTCTTTCATTTTGCTAGGTCATGACGGTTAATGCCACTAAAAAAATCTCATCATTGCTTTGATCACTGTATTGTCTTCCCTGCATAACTGGGATTTTGTAAAGGTAAGCAGAGACTGGAATTACCTATTACATTTACAGCCCGTTGACTTCCTGGTTGGGTTCCGTGCCCCCCCCCCCCGTCCTCTCATATCATCCCAATAAATAAATAAATAAAGCGGAAGGGCTGCACGAGGCATAAATTCTACTTTGGGGGGTTATATTTAGTTGGGCAGGTGACATTTCATTGAGCAGTTGCATTGAGTCTATTCAGCATTGGCACCGCTCCATCTTTTTCACATCCTTGAGCTTCAGAAATTACTACTGGAAGTCATGCCAAAGAAAATGAGCCCCTTTAATGAGGATGTATACCTGGCGATGACGTGCCGGTCAGAGGGATGCTGGAAAAAGGCAAGGTAGGTACCTGCTTTGAATGTGTGTAAGTATGCATGCGAAACATATAGGCAGACGCTTTGCCCCCATTCCCTCACTGACTCGCAGAGCTGTCAGAAAGTCCTACAAGATCTAGAAACCTGGAACATTTGGAATGTGTAGCCCAAGGTATCCTGATAAACAAAAATCATAGAATCGTAGACTTGGAAGAGATCCCGAGGATCTTCTAGTCCAACCCCCTGCAATGCAGGAATATGCTGGTGGCCCGTAAGGGGTTAAAATATATATCAGTATATCTGAAGGAGCGTCTCCACCCCCATCGTTCTGCCCGGACACTGAGGTCCAGCACCGAGGGCCTTCTGGAGGTTCCCTCACTGCGAGAAGCCAAGTTACAGGGAACCAGGCAGAGGGCCTTCTCGGTAGTGGCACCCGCCATGTGGAATGCCCTCCCACCAGATGTCAAAGAGAACAACAACTACCAGACTTTTAGAAGACATCTGAAGGCAGCCCTGTTTAGGGAAGCTGTTAATGTTTGATGGATTATTGTGTTTTAATATTTTGTTGGAAGCCGCCCAGCCAGATGGGTGGCGTATAAATAGTATATTATTATTATTATTATTATTATTATTATTATTATTATTATTATTATTAAAATCCACAACCTTTGCATTATCAGCACCACACTCTAAACAACTGAGCTAACTTTTGAAAATGGAACTTTGTGCCTTTTCCTTCAAAATGGGCGGCACGCCCAAATGGTCAGAGCATTTTCAGATCATCCAGGAAGTTGAACCCTTGCACACTTGTAGCAGACCCTCCAAGTGTCCCTATTTTCCAGGGACAGTCCCATATTTACAGAAGCCATCGTGGTTTCTGATTTGACCCTGCAATGTCCTGCTTTTCCTTAGGACGTCCCTATTTTCATCAGAGAAACGTTGGAGGGTATGGAGTTATGCAACCCCTGAGCCAAAGAGATAAGTAACTATTCAGCCATTAGAAGACATCTGAAGGGTAGCCCTGTATAGGGAAGTTTTTTCAATGTTTAATGTTTTGTTGTGTTTTTATATGTGTTGGAAGCCACCCAGAGTAGCTGGGGCAACCCAGTCAGATGGGCAGGGTATACATAATAAAATTATTATTATTATTATTATTATTATTATTATTATTATTATTATTATTATTATGTAACAGGACGGCCCTATTTTCATCGGTGAAATGTTGGAGGGCATGAATTATACTCCAAAGCCCCTACAGTGTGAAAGTATTGGGAACTAGGGCAGATGGATAGACAGACAGATACTGTAGTTTGAGGGGGGAAATGAAGCTTCAGATCTGGTCAGATGCAGAGGAAAGGCTCACAGCATGCAAGGATCAATGGCGGAGAGACCTTGGAGGCTTCTTAACCCTTTCTCCCCAGGCTCTACTTGTTCCTGTCCATAAAGTCGTGTGATGTATGCTCCACTGCCAAAAGCCCCTGCTTCTTTCTGACATGAATGGCACCCTGAGAAATAAGACAGGCACACACACACACACACACACATTTGCATCTCGGCTTCAGAGGAACACTGACGTCTTCTGCTGCCTCGGAAGATCGCTGCTTTGTGCCTGCTACAAAATCCCACCGATTCCAACAAAGGAAGATCAAGGGTGCTAACCTCAGTGCCCTGGCTAACCTAACCTAAGCGTCCCTCCTTGCGCCCATGTTTGGAGAAAGGAGGGCCTTTTCTGTGGTGCCAACTGGCCACCCAGCTTCAATATCGCTCCCTAATAACTCACACTTGGCCATCGAATCATGGCTTGGAGGTAGACGCTGGCTGCAACACGGCTACCCCTTTCATCAAACTACATTTCAATATGCAAGACAAAAGAGGCACAGACCCAATTGGTGCCCTCTGACCTCAATTTTTCCAGGACAGCAGGCGGGTTAAACAAGAGGCAAGCCTCCCGTGGTCCTGGGAACTTCCAAGTTACATTTTAAACGGTGACTTGATATTGCCAGCGATGAGAGCAATGCTTGAATGAGCTTGACGTCTTTTCTCAGGTATGCCCCCGACACAAACAGCTGGTGCTCGCTCAATGAAATGGCTCCCCTTCTGTTACAATATCTAATATTTGGTATATAAATCCGGAATGTGCTCCCTGACAATGCTTCTGGAGTGAGACTGTGCTCTGAACCTGCCCATGTATTAAGATCAGCCGTCAAAGGACCCATCCATCACCCGGTGAGGTGAGTGATGGCATGAGCAGGGATAGGCAGCGTGGAAATGTGGTTCCGTCCACATTTAAAGACAAACTTGTTAAATCCACACTTTCTGATATAATGCGGGGACTGAAACACAATTTGAAACGTCTCCGAATTTTGCAACGCAGTTCTCCATCCACTAGGATAAAGCATTACAGTGGTACTTCGGGTTAAGAACTTAATTCGTTCTGGAGGTCCGTTCTTAACCTGAAACTGTTCTTAACCTGAGGTACCACTTTAGCTAACGGGGCCTCCCTCTGCCGCCGCACTGCCACAGCACAATTTCTGTTCTCATCCTGAAGTAAAGTTCTTAACCTGAGGTACTATTTCTGGGTTAGCGGAGTCTGTAACCTGAAGTGTCTGTAACCTGAGGTACCACTGTATTTAAAAAATGCATATGTTGGTGACAATAACATGCAAAAGTGGGTTATATTAGGGGAAGCCGCTTGCAAAACTGGTTATATTGGGCAAAAATGCCTAGAAAAAAATGTGCTTATTAGAAGAAAAGTGTGGTAAAATGTTGATTAATTTTTATGTTGACATACACACACACACACACACACAGAGAGAGAGAGAGAGAGAGAGAGAGAGAGGGAGAAAGAGAGAGAGAGAGATGGAAACATGGAGAAGTGAACTTAAGTTTGGAAAAATGAGAAATTGGGAGAAACTGAAATGTGACAGATTTGCCTGTCCTTAAGAGAGAGGTCCTTCTCTGGAACTCTCCATCCTGAGAGGTACTCCTGCCACCATCTTTGTTTTTCCACTATTGTCACCAAATGTACTCACTTTACCTCAGCATATGCATTTTTGCACATTTTACTCGAATAGAGAGCTACATTGCCAAATCTGACATGTCTGGAGGTTTTATGCTCATGCCTTGTTTCCCCCTCATTGATTGCTGCTGCTGTTTTGCTTCATTCATTGTTTTTAAGTCGTGGTTTTTGCCATTTCGCCGTCAGCCACACAGAGAGCATTGCTGAAGAGCAGGCCTACAAACATTTTAATAAATGAACAACTATGCAAATGCTGCTACCCTCACTACTCCCCTAAGAAATGCTGCTCCTCTTACTGAAACCTTTTTGGCTTCCTTCCATAATACCTCAAGATATTTTGGCCTGAGGGGAAACTTCAAAAATGTGGCTACAACCTAGGGATGTATAGGAGAAGCGAGGCCCATTGTTCTGTCGGTGAGTCCTGCCCATTGCTGAGTATCTTTTCCTACACAAGCACAAACACGCCTGCGATGTAGATAGGGGTTTCCTAACAACACCCTTAACAAAGTACAGCTCCAGGTTTCTCTGGGGGAAGCCATGACTGAAAAAGTGCTTTAAATGCATAATGCAGATGTGGCCATGCGACTCATTCTGTGAGCGGCATCCTACAAAGAGAAAGCTGCGCATCCTGGCCCAAAATGTGGCCTATCAAACTGTCAAGCAGTTTTGCAGCTATTATGTAAGTTGACTAATAATAATAATAATAATAATAATAATATATTATTTATACCCCGCCCACTCTGGGCGACTCCCAACAGAAGATTAAAAACACGATAAAACACCAAACATTAAAAAATTCCCTAAACAGGGCTGCCTTCAGATGTCTTCTAAAAGTCAGATAGTTGTTTATTTCCTTGACCTCTAATGGAAGGGCGTTCCACAGGGCGGGTGCCAATACCGAGAAGGCCCTCTGTCTTTCATTACCCTCCAACATTCCTCAGATGAAAATGGGGACATTTCTCACTCCCAACAACTGATCCTCCTCAACCCCTGTTTTTGTATGGTCCCCTCCCCACCTCACAGAGCATTTCCTATCAGAAGAAGGGCGAAGGCCAACACCACTAGCCTAATGGGACATAGCACACATGCCCTCCACCATCCTTAGAAAACTCCTAGATCCTTATTTTATTTATTTTATTCTTTGGTGGATTTACAAGAAGAAAAACACACGCAAATAAATAAATACATTTTAGACGCATTCTATTAAAAAAAATTCAAGACTCCTTGAGTTCTGCTCCCCGTTCCTTCCCACCCAGGGCGGTCCGGCCCTCTGCCTGTCCCTCAGAGCTGGTGCGTCACACAGGGCTGGCCTTCAGTGACGGCGGTCCCTCCTTCTCCTCGCCTGCCACAAGCTGCCCAAGGGAGGAGGCCAGCAGGAGCAGCCATGAAGAGGCCATGAAGAAGCAAGAGATGAGGGCCAGCGTGGTGTAGTGGTTAAGAGCGATAGACTCATAATCTGGTGAACCGGGTTCGCTTCCCCGCTCCTCCACATGCAGCTGCTGGGTAACCTTGGGCAAGTTGGGCTAGTTGGTGCTGACCTTTAAAGCCCTAAACAGCCTCGGTCCTGTATACCTGAAGGAGCGTCTCCACCCCCACCGTTCAGCCCGGACACTGAGATCCAGTGCCGAGGGCCTTCTGGCGGTTCCCTCACTGCGAGAAGCAAAGCTACAGGGAACCAGGCAGAGGGCCTTCTCGGTAGTGGCGCCCGCCCTGTGGAACACCCTCCCATCAGAGGTCAAAACAATCAACAACTACATAACATTTAGGAAATACCTGAAGGCAGCCCTGTTTAGGGAAGTTTTTAATCTGTAACATGTTAATGTATTGTTTTTTAATATTTGCTGGAAGCCGCCCAGAGTGGCTGGGGAGACCCAGCCAGATGGGCGGGGTACAAATAATAAATTATTATTATTATTATTATTATTATTATTATTATTATTATTATTATTATTATTGTCACACTTCTTTGAAGTCTCTCAGCCCCACTCACCTCACAGAGTGTTTGTTGTGAGGGAGGAAGGGAAAGGAGAATGTTAGCCGCTTGGAGACTCCTTCGGGTAGTGATAAAGCAGGATATCAAATCCAAACTCTTCTTCTTCTTCTTCTTCTTCTTCTTCTTCTTCTTCTTCTTCTCTCAGCCACAGCTGCTCAGGACAAGTGCCGGCTCATCCTGCTCCCTGAGTCCAGTGGCAGCCGCACTGGAGGGTAACATAGGGACATTCTGGGATCAGATCAGAAGCTGGGGTGGCTTTTGCAATTCAGAGACTATCCCTGGAAAATCGGACACTTGTCTGTTGTTTAGACAGCGAGAGGAGAAAAAGAGAGAAGCACTCTTGCTCTAATCAACCTTGAACCTAACACAACCTCGCAGATGATTCCGTTCAAAAGCCACGCGGCCCAGCTCAGTTTAATAGTTAAATCACTCGCTCTCCGGCAAAGCAGAAATCCTGCCCTGAAGCGATTAACAGCAGGGCCTGCAGTTTGAAGTCTTGCAGAACGTTCCGCCAACGACCCTTGTGGTTTGGGCAGCGAGGAGGGAAAGCGCTGAACGGCCGTGAGAGGCCGGGGAAAATGGAGGTTCGCAGTATGAGGATATGAAGTTCTGATGGCTGTTACATCAGGGGGGCTTATAGTTAGCGACTCCCTCCGCACTTCGATCCATCCTGTGCCTCTCCCCTGCCACGAGTGTTTATTGTCGAGCCTAATATCGGTCCACTTTGATAACAAGAAGGTTGTCAAGATAATAGCGGGGAAGTTTCCACCGCAGTTTTTTTGTTTTGTTTTGTTTTGTTTCTCAGAAACCAGTTTGCTGTCTCTTCCCTGAGAGGAGGCCTTTGGAAAGAGGGGTGGTGTTGGGAGGTTGATGCAACTGAGCTCATTTTTTTTAAGGGGGAAAGGGGAAAAGGAAAGGAATTTACTCAGGAGAAAGAAATCAGTGTTGGTGTGCAGGTGGCAAAATTAAAATAATGTTAGTTGAACATTTGAAATCAATGGGACAAGTTGTTGTTCAAATGAATGGCAAGGCATACAGACATACCACAATGCAGCTAGAAATTGTATTAAAAGCAGTAAGAAAATAACCAGTTTTTGTTTAAAAACAATAGAAAATGAACCCCCTATGATTCAATGTATGCTCCATTGTTATTAGTGTGAACAAAGGCTCACATTTAAAGCTGTGTCATACTACTTTAGGTAGATTTATAGGTGGTTGGCGGACCAAACCCTAGGAATAAAGGTAACCCTAGGGTAAAGGGACCCCTGACCATTAGGTCCAGTCGCGGACGACTCTGGGGTTGCGGTGCTCATCTCGCTTTAGTGGCCGAGGGAGCCGGCGTACAGCTTCCAGGTCATGTGGCCAGCATGACGAAGCCGCTTCTGGCGAACCAGAGCAGCACACGGAAACGCCGTTTACCTTCCCAACGGAGCAGTACCTATTTATCTACTTGCACTTTAACGGGTGCTTTCGAACTGCTAGGTTGGCAGGAGCAGGGACTGAGCAATGGGAGCTCACCCCGTCACAGGGATTCGAACCGCCGACCTTCTGATCGGCAATCCCTAGGCTCTGTGGTTTAACCCACAGCGCCACCCGCGTCCTAAACCCTAGGAGTACTCATTAATGATTCCTCGTAATCTTGGGGGAAAGTGCCGCAGCGGTCTGTCCTGGACCCGTTGTTTTTCAAGTCTTCATAAATGACCTGGATGAAGGAATTGAGGGTGATGTTGATCAAATCTGCAGATGACACCAAACTGGGAGGGGTAGCTAATGATGCAGAAGACAGAATCAGAATTCAAAATGACCTTAACACATTGGAGAACTGGGCCCAAGCTAACAAAATGAATTTCAATAGGGAGAAATGTAAGGTTCTGCACTTGAGCAGGAAGAACCAGATGAAGAAGAGCCAACCAGGTCAGGCCAGTGACCTATCGAGGGCAGCATCCTGTTCTCATAGAGGCCAAACAGATGTCAATACAAAATTGGACAGAAGGACCTGAACACAACCACACTCTCCGCACTTGTGATTCTCAATAACTGGCATTCAGAGGAACTCTGCCCCTGACAGCAGAGGCGGAACTTAGCCTTCATGGTTAGTAGCCATTGGCCGCCTTATCCTCTATGATTGTATCCGAAGTCACTCACAAGCGCATCATAGTATGAATAACCTCAAAAAACACCACCAAACAAACAATCCATGCAAAATTGTGTAAAACAAATAAGTTAACCTAATTTAATAGCTTAAACTAAGCAAAGTTGAATAAAACAATGCAAATAACATGACATTATTAAATAACTGAAATTCAACAGAAAAGAAAATAATACAATTGGAGAGAAATGGGAGAGTGGCATGGAAAACACTCCTGGCTTGGGGGTGGGGGGCACAATTTAATAGACAGCCCAAACTGGTGATGGTAGCGAAGTAACATGCAATAACTTTTGAGATTTATTATTGTAAGAATTATTGCTTACTTGCTATGCATGCTGGAGAGATGGGGTGGAGGGAGATAATGCCCAAATGGAAACGCCCCCATACCCCTCTGTTGCCCCCTAACTCTCCACCCCTTTCTTTCTTGCATGATATTCCATTCAGAAGTTCAAATGAGCTGGGATGTAATGTGATTTTTTTTTTTAAAGGAAAAGAATAGTTGTATTGTGAAAATCTTCAAAATCAGTATTTCAGAGGGTTTGCAGTCTGGGAAACTCTCACTATTGTTCCCATACAATCAATGCTTTGGAAGGTTTGGGGTTTTTTATCCACAACTGCCTTTTATGCCCTCCATATATTATCAGTACGGGGAATTCTGACCTGCTGACAAGTTTGTAGGCAATGGGAAGCCCCGAGATGTATGGGGGTTGGGAGCCCTTAAACCTATTGATGGGGGGATGCTTTTGAATCTAAAGCAAGCTTGGTACCGGTATCTATTTAGTGAAGGTGCATTTGTGCCACTCTACAGCATGTTGTTGTTGTTCAGTCGTTCAGTCGTGTCCGACTCTTCGTGACCCCATGGACCAGAGCACGCCAGGCACGCCTATCCTCCACTGCCTCTCACAGTTTGGCCAAACTCATGTTAGTAGCTTCGAGAACACTGTCCAACCATCTCATCTTCTGTCGTCCCCTTCTCCTTGTGCCCTCCATCTTTCCCAACATCAGGGTCTTTTCTAGGGAGTCTTCTCTTCTCATGAGGTGGCCAAAGTACTGGAGCCTCAACTTCATGGATCACTGCCTTGTCATGGCGAAGGGGCTTGAATTACTCAGGGAAGCTATGGACAGGTCAAGATGGACAGGTCGTAGTGGAGAGTTTGGACCAAACGTGATCCACCTGGAGAAGGAACTGGCAAGCCACTCCAGTATCCCTGCCAAGAAAACTCCATGGACAAAGACTCTACAGCATAGCTGTCAACTTTCAGATTTGAAAATAAGGGATTTTCCAAAACTTTTGGATTTGAAAATAAGGGATGCCGCGAGGGCGGTGCAATGGCACCAAGTAGCCTCGCCACCCTGCGCTCCAGAGGCTGCGTGCGAACGGGTGAGCGAAAGAGCGAGCGCATAGACGGCAGGCAGGCTGTCTGTCTGGTTGGGCATGAGGGTCTGGCTGCACAAGGCATGCAAGCTCCGCCCCAGTCGGTCTCAGACTCCTTATTGGCAGCCGAGCAACGCAGCTGAGGAGCCTCCCTGGCTGGCAGGGAGGGAGAGGAGCTGCTTCCTTTGAAATCCGGGAAATTTAAGGGATATCAACAATCCGGGATAGCAGCGGGAAACGGCATTGGAATAAGGGAGTTTCCCGCCAAAAAAGGGAGGGTTGACAGCTATGCTCTACAGTAGAAAGCTCAGGGCAGTTGACAAAACAGTAATAAAAAGAATAAGGAAGTGTGAAATGTTGCAGTGTGGACTGCAACCTCAGGATCCCAACCAGCCACGCATTGGAGGCTGGTCCATTAGGACAAGTGGAGCACTGCCCCGAAGTTCAGTCTTCCTCAGCCAAGACCCACCTGCCTGCCTTTCTACTTACAACCAGTCCAAAGGGTGGCACCGGCTGTCAGCTTCCTCCACCTTAGCCCCAGTATTGCCTTTGAAGAACCCAACAGGGAGGAGGTTGGAGACAAAAGCAGATTTAGTTGGCTCTGCCTATAGTTGGCTCTCATTCCACTTATTGTGGGCATCTGACGGGATCAAGCTGGCAGTAAATCACATGAAGTAAATGGGTATATAACACCGGCCCTGAAAGACCTACATTGACTCCCAGTATGTTTCCGAGCACAATTCAAAGTGTTGGTGCTGACCTTTAAAGCCCTAAATGGCCTTGGCCCAGTATACCTGGAGGAGCGTCTCCATCCCATTGTTTAGCCTGGACACTGAGGCCCAGCTCTGAGGGCCTTCTGGCGGTTCCCTCACTGCGAGAAGTGAAGTTACAGGGAACCAGGCAGAGGGCCCACCCTGTGGAACGCCCTCTCATCAGATGTCAAGGAAATAAATAACTATCTAACTTTTAGAAGACATCTGAAGGCATCCCTGTTTAGGGAAGTTTTTAATGTTTGATGTTTTATCATGTTTTTAATATTCTGTTGGGAGCTGCCTAGAGTGGCTGGGGAAACCCAGTCAGATGGGTGGGGTATAAATAAATTGTTGTTGTTGTTGTTTTGTTTTGTTTTGTTTTGTTTTTAAGAAAGAAACAGGATCTGCACAGGAGTGTCTGACCAAATGAGAACAGCAAGTCTTCTTCCGTAGGTCTTGCCCCATTGAAGCAGTTGTGGAGACTGCCTTCCCACAGCTGCCTAATTCCCCTCCTCTCCAGCATTTTCCACAAGTAATCTGAGACTGTACCTTCACGAAGCTAATTTCTCCGCCCTCTTCATGCCTCTCCTGGTTCTGGGAGACCTGTAGAGAAGAGGAGCTAGTTGCTGCAGGAGGAGGAGACATATAGGGTGCTGAGGTCGAAAAGAGGAGTCCAGAACCTTTCATCGTCATGTAGAATATCAGCCAGTGAACCTTAGAGGACAGGATACTGCTCCACAACTGTGAACGGTTCTGGAGCCCTGTCCTGGTTTGCATCTGGCCACTCTCAACGAAGCTTCCATGTTTAAAAGCTGTGGGAATGATGAGAAAGCACGACGCGGAGACAGGATGGATGTACGGGAAGGCAACCTCAACTCTTTCGTGAGGGTCCCTTTTATTAACAATCTCACACCTTCGTTAATGGTTAACAACATATAGGTACATCTCAAGGAACCAAATAAGGAAGCATCTGCCCCAGCTGTGGCACATAGCACCATGTAAGGAGTTGTTTTCCAAAATGTGACTCCCCCCAAACTCCCCCCATGCCTCTGCCATTGCGTACGTGACTGTCCTGCATGCTCCCACCACATGCTCTCCTCATGCACCCTCCCCGTGCTCATCTTGTGACTTCCAGTAACTTTCCACCACCCTCCATTGTTTCTTTGTGTGCCTGATCCGTGTCTGCCATCCTGACGTTCAGCGCAGTGTGGTATGCCAGCGCAACACTTTTAGCCTGGGCAGGACTGCCGTGGTATGCCAACACAGTGTTTTATTTAGCCAGGATTGGCGTGGTATGCCAGCACGCCAACCCAGCATATTCCTAATAATTCCTACAAAAAGCAAAACAATGGTAGAAGAATCTGGCTGTCATGCCTTGCTCGTCAGCTTCCCAGAGGTAACTACCTAGTTGTTATCGGTTACAAAACTGAATGCAGGACTGGGTGGCCCTTTGGTCTGCTCCGGCGAGGCTCTTCTGATGAGGCGCTGGCTTACCTGGCCGAAACCCAGCCATGTTCGCAAATGCACATGTTGAAAGAGAGAACAAGAGCAGACCTCTCCATTTCTGCCTCTGCCTGCTTCGGTTTGGGGGGGGGGGGCGTTGCGTTCTTTCATGTGCCATTCAACGTCCTTGAGGAGCTACCCACGACGGGCTGCTCTGTCCCACCAGGAGGGAAGCCAATCTGTTCAACTGCAAATTAAAACAGGGGGGCATAAAGGAATTACACTGATGGTTTTGACAAAATGGAAGTGCAGGAGTCTACCAGTGGCAGCTCTCCACCTCTGCCTTTCTCTCCCTCTTTCTCTCTCTTTAACTCCTTGAATCTCTCCCCCCTCCCACACACACACACACCCATAGCCATTTTTATTTTTATTTTTTTCTTTCCCTTTTGCACATTGCTGAGCCCTTGCGTATTAGAGCCTCCTAATGCAGCCCTCTCAACCTGGACCACGCTGGCCTGTTCCTCAGAGAGATGCAATATGGGATGGAGAAAGGGAGAGGCATGGGGAAACCAGGAAGGGGGGGGCTCCTTTTCTTTGCACTTGTGCGCGGCTTTGAATGTGGACCATCTGTGCCCCCAGCTGGAATGCCGGAGATGGTTTGGCACTTGAACCACACCATATTTACAGATCTAAACACAAATGGCTGTTGCCTGATTGTTTCATGATTCATTAGGCAGACAAGCTCTCCTCTCCCGCCAGCACAGCTGTTACAGAGTAAACCTTTGTCACTTAATAGGCCTGATTATTACTTTCCATCAAAGGTATTGATCTGTGTCAGCTCTACTTAAGGGGAGGGAAAGTGTTGTGTGTGGGGAGAGAGAGATGGAGTAGAGGAAAGGGAAAGGTAGGACACCAAAATGTGTCAGAAGATCAAGCAAGGGGATGGTGGGAAGGGTGTGGAAGGAGTAGACAGGACAAGTAACGCTGGTCAGTGCTTTTCATCTCCACCGGCTGCACTGTCTTCATTTGTTGCGATGGTCAGTCGGCCAGCTTGTTCCTGGAGACGAAACGTCACACATGCATGATGCAGCAATTCCTCCCCACACAAACACACCAAAAAAACCTTTGCCTGCATTGCTGTGGCCAGCCACACATCCCAGACACAGATGGGAATGGGCAGCTGAATGATGTGAAGAAGACTTTAATTATAATTATTATTATTTTCCTCCCAGTAAAAGCTCTAAACAGCAGGCTGGACTGGGAGCGGGGGGGATCGTTAAACATTAAAAAAAAAAAAACCCACCAAGGTATAAAATAGAAGGCAGGATGTGCTGTTAGATTAAGACGAGGATGGATGGCGTAATGTTTCTAGAGCTGTGGGGTCAGCCTGGAAATGGCCTCACCGTGGTCAAAGGCAATGGTATCTTCCCTCTCCAAGGCCCGCCTCTGAAAAGCTCAGTTCTGCATGATTGCAGCGAAATGCCATTTGTGGACAGCACCAATTGGCTAGCATCCATCAAGTCAACAAGACTCCTTCCCCCTGATCCAGTTTTGCAGCTGTTTGCAGCTATTAAAACATAATAGCACTTTGACCCTTGAAATGTTTTTTAAGGTGGCCAGCCTGCCTGAAATGTGGGGGGGGGGAGGAGGTAGGAGAGAGAGAGAGATGAGAGAGAGAGAGAGAGAGAGAGAGAGAGAGAGAGAGAGAGAGAGAGAGAACACTGACAACTGACACACACCCCAACATGTGACTCAATATGCCTGTAACCCTAATTAATTAATTAATTAATTTTAAAAAAAATACTTTGGGTTTTTGCAAAAATTCATATCTGCACTATGCATTTCAGACGTTTGCTTTTACCTTGCGGACTGTTCCTCTTTCATAGAACACTATTTAAGGTGCACCACTGGGCACAATTCCTTTGGGAAGGCTTTCATTCTCTGTCCTCTCCCTTGAACTAGCATAAAGTTACCTTTATTCAATAGCTTTGAAATATTGCCTGCATTGAGATACAGAAATCTCCCCCCCCCCCCAATAGAATGATCAAGAAATAGCAGTAAAAGCAAATGAGTTAATCCATTAAATAGAACTATAAATGGTTGAGAACTCTCATGAAATACATTTTGCTCCTCATGTAAGTTTTTAGTTAATGCATGTTTTTGAAATGTAGTTCATTCCTGAAATAATTCGCCATTCCGTAGAAGACTTCCCTTTACATAGGCTTCCATTATGCAAAACATCTGAATTCTTCATCGGCCTCCATAGAAGAGCTGCATCATGGTAATCCTATGTAAAGAGTCACCTAGCTTCTCTGAATTCATAATTGCCCAAATGCGTTGGTGAATCCCAAAGTACATGTAACTAGAGATGGACAGACCCCCCCTAATTTGCATTTTCTGAAACAATATGCGAACCAAAATGCAGCCATCTTTGGAACTCCGAACTTCTCCAAATTCTGCAATGCAGTTCTCTGGCCAAGTAATGTGTGCAAAAATGTATCTACTGGGGTAAAGTGTGCCTAAAGATGCATATATCGTCAAAATAGTGTACAAAAATGCTTTATATTGCAGGAGAGTGCTTTGCAAAACAAAACAAAAAACAAAATTTACGTTGTGTGTGTATATTGGGATAAATTCACTTAATGTTTGTTTGTTTGCTTGTTTAATTTGTATACTGCCCTATACCCACAGATCTCAGGGCAGTTACAACGTAAAATCACAATATAAAAACACAAAATGCATAATAATAAAAACAAAATTATTACTACTACTGCTACTATTACTATGTTGCAGGGAGTTTGACTAGAGGACCCTCAGGGTCCCTTCCGACTCCATAATTCCATGATTCTATTATTATGATGATGACGATATACTAAGAGGAATGTAAGTTGAGCAATTAATGTGCATAATACCTGGCCAATGTGCACATTCACCGGGGCCTCATTGAGTGCGTCAGAGCCAATCCAATGCTCCTGTCCCACCCCACTGAGCTCAAGTGCCTCATCACCCCCATCAGTAAGCGGCAGCAATGCTTTTCCGTTTCCTTAGCAGACCATAACAATATTTCCCCTTTCCAATAGCACCAGCACAACGCAACGTTCATACGGCTCGTGTAACTCAAGGTCTGCCCCATCCCAGATGGTGCTGAATATTTTGGAGAAATTTATTCCCATTCCAGTTCCAGAATAGAGACTTCCTGTAATGGTGAGATTTATGAGGCCCTTCCTGGTGGGTGTTGCTCAATGCAACACCGCGGACCTGTGTTGAGTATAACAGTTGATAATTAACTGGTTGTTGTTCTCTAGCAGCTAACATGTGAGTGTTTAACCTTAGATCAGGTGGCAAATATTTTTGTTTGCAAATCTCCATTTTGAAGGGAGTTGCCTTTGGGTTCGTTGTTCCCAAACTCTATGGAGTAAGGATGTAAATGAAGCCCTCCAGGTAAACAGCTCCAGCCCAAAGAGGCTGGAATGCAGGCCATGGAGCCTGAGAGACAGAGACAGAGATACGTTTGTCAGCTCCAATTATAAGTTAAAGCTATTTCTAAGATGCTGAGCTTATGCTGGACAGCACAAGGTATTGTATAGATATTTTTTATTATTATTATTATTATTATTATTATTATTATTATTATTATTATTATTAATTGAATTTATATACCATCCTATACCTGGAGGTTTCAGGGCAGTTCACATAAAAAGATGGCAGTATATAAAAGCAATAACCCAATAATACCCACCCCAAAAAAGAGCCACATTTTAAAGGGGTATGGAATGTTGATCAGGTCAACCAAAGGCTTGGTTAAAAAAGAACGTTTTTGCCTGGCGCCTAAAGGTGTATAATGAAGGCACCAGGCGAACTTCCCTGGGGAGAGCATTCCACAGACGGGGAGCCACTGCAGAGAAGGCCTGTTCTCGTGTTGCTGCCCTCCGGACCTCTGAAGGAGGAGACACATGAAGGAGGGCCTCAGAAGATGATCTCAGGGTCCGAGTAGGTTCATATGGAGAGAGGCGGTGTTTTTGGATGTATCTTTGATGTTTCTATTTTGTTTTGAAGAAAGTTCCGTAAGTAAACTTTTGGATTAAACTTATGGGCCCAGACAAATTTTTCATTCCCAAAGGACTCTGTTTTTATGCACCCAGTCGCTTCAAACTGCACAATGTTAGTATCTGCAATAACCAGCCCTCGCCAATCGCGCTGGCTGGGGGCTGATGGGAATTGTGATCCAAATACCTTGAGGGCACCAGGGTGGCGAAGGCTGGCCTCTCACAAACAATACCTTCTGTAATGCTGGGAATTGCCACTCATTAACACTGTAAGGAAAGAATGATTAAACTAATAGTTCCTGAGAAGCATTTGCGGTGACAGGAGGCAGCGATTAGAATAAACTGACTTCTCTGTGCATTTAGACCTGGGAATAATGGGAAGTGGCAGGAAGCCAATAAGGGAACATGGCCCTCAGCTCAAATCAATGAATTACTCTGCCCCGCCTCCCACCTTTATAGCGCTACATGGTACACTAATGAAAAATCAATAGCCCCCTGTAATTCCAAATTGTACTCAATCGTTTGACCTGACAATTTCTTTCCTTGCATTTTTTTCCTCCCCCCAACCCCCATCACACTCAGTTGGGTTTTTTCCTCCTCCCTCCTCCCCGGGAGGACACAGTTCAGCTGAAAAGTGCAGTACTTCACCAGGCATACAGGAAGAATCTGCCACCGGCTACTAGCAATTTATCCCAGCCGCACAAAGAAGAAGCAAGATCACTGTGCAGAGAGAATTCTACCAGGCCAGAGCTCAGTGGTAAAAACAAGCTGTTTGCATGCAAAACATCCCAGGATTAATCCCTGGCATCTCCTGGTGTGGCAGGGGAAGATCCCTCTCTGAAAGTGACACTTATTATTATTATTATTATTATTATTATTATTATTATTATTATGCCATTTATCCGTAGATCTTAGGTGGTGGCACATAAACTTTGGAACTCCCTATTTTCTAGAGATGTCCCTGATTTAGAGAAGCCATCACAGTTTCTGATTTGATCCCAGAAGGTCCCACCTTTCCTTAAAAGGTAAAGGTAAAGGTACCCCTGGCAGTTAAGTCCAGTCGTGAACGACTCTGGGGTTGTGGCGCTCATCTCGCTTAACAGGCCGAGGGAACCGGCGTTTGTCCACTTCCGCAGACAGTTTTTCCAGGTCATGTGGCCAGCATGACTAAGCCGCTTCTGGCGAAGCCAAAGCAGCGCATGGAACGCTGTTTACCTTCCCACCTGGAGCGGTACCTATTTATCTACGTGCACTTTGACGTGCTTTCGAACTGCTAGTTGGCAGGAGCTGGGACCGAGCAATGAGAGCTCACCCCGTCGCGGGGCCTCGAACCGCAGACCTTCTGATCGGCAAGGCCAAGCAGCACAGTGGTTTAAGCCACAGCGCCACCCACGTCTCCCCACTTTTCCTTAACAGGTAAAGGGACCCCTGACCGTTAGGTCCAGTCGCGGACGACTCTGGGGTTGCGGCGCTCATCTCGCATTATTGGCAGAGGGAGCTGGCGTACAGCTTCCCGGTCATGTGGCCAGCATGACTAAGCCGCTTCTGGCGAACCAGAGCAGCGCACGGAAATGCCGTTTACCTTCCTGCCGGAGCGGTACCTATTTATCTACTTGCACTTTGACGTACTTTCGAACTGCTAGGTGGGCAGGAGCAGGGACCGAGCAACGGGAGCTCACCCCGTTGCGGGGATTCGAACTGCCGACCTTCTGATCGGCAAGCCCTAGGCTCTGTGGTTTAATCCACAGTGCCACCCGCATCCCTTTTCCTTAGGATGTCCCTATTTTCATTGGAGAAATGTTGGAGGGTAAGGAGTTATTCGACCCCTGAGTCGTCTGAAGGCAATCTTGTATAGGGAAAGTTTCTTTAATGTTTTATTATGCTTTTATATACAGTCAAACCTCGTTCTGCGTCCACCTCTGCTTGCATCGACTTCGGTGAACATCCGTGGCAAACCCGGAAGTACCAGAACGGGTTACTTCCAGGTTCGTTGCTCACGCATGCACAGAAGCGCTAAATGGTGCTTTGCGCATGCACAGCGCTTCGATGTGTGTCATTTTCGGGTTGCGGCAGGGCCTCCGGAGCGGATCCCCACCGTAACTTGAGGTTCCACTGTCTGTTGGAAGCTGCCCAGAGTGGCTGGGGCAACCCAGTAAGATGCATAGGGTATAAATAGCAAGATTATCATTATGGAATGGGACACCCCTATTTTCATCGGAGAAATGTTGGAGGGTATGTTCTTAAATTCTTATGCATCTGGCCATGTGGCATAGGCCTTGCCTCCTTGCTGCTGCTGCTTCTTCTTCTTCTTCTTCTTCTTCTTCTTCTTCTTCTTCTTCTTCTTCTCTATTCTACTGTTTCTCTCCATTACTGCTTTGCCTCCCTCCTCCCCACCCCACCCCGAACCCGCCTTCAGCCTCCTTCCTTGGAATATCATCACAGGCTATCCATCCACCTGCTTCACTCCCTACAGTAGACGTGCAGTGTGGAACTTCAGCTGCAGGGCCTCTGCTGCCTGAGGCAAACCAGGACGGCTTAGTCCACTTTGCAGGATGCGTTTGCCGCCTCAGGCATCTTCCTGCTTGGCCTGGGAGTGGACCGCTGCTTCCCCTCCTCTCCCAAAATGTATTAGCAGCACCTGCTGAATAGGAGCACGGGCAAGAATGACAGCTCTCGGGGGCATCAGGGTGCTAGATGAAGGAAGCCTACCTAGGAGCATTCTGGGCATGCTGTTAGAAGTGCAGATGTTTTTTAGGTGTTTATTCCTGTTCTGTTTGTGTCCAAGGAGGATCGAGCCAGGGTGTCAAGTGCAAAACACCAAAAAAGGCAACAGAAGAATTGCCTTTGGCTGCATACGGGGGGGGGGGGGACTACACTCCATCCTCAGAAAGTTATTTAAAGCTATCCCACAGATTGTGGCACTGCCCAGCGGACCACTGCAATTGAAAAAGGCACTGTTGAGTTGGAAGGGATCCTGAGTGTCATCTAGTCCAACCCCCTGCAGTGCATGATTTTTTGGCCCAAAGTGGGGCTCAAACAAAGACCCTGAGATTAAGAGTCTCTTTTAAAAAAAAATATCTATTTATTGGGTTTTCAACAAAGAAAAACAGAAACAAGAAAACTTAACATATTACATAGTACATAATACAATACCAAACACAAAAACACAAACATACATCATAACTTCCCTTTCCTCTTGTCAAATCATATTGGGGTGACTTCCTCCTGTCCCCCCTGCTGCGTTTCATTGTCAATCATCTTTAGTAATTTCCTCTCATCTTTAACTATTTTTTTTATATTACTTATGTTCTTGCTTTATGATCGGTTTAACCAAAAATCATACATTTACATTACTTAATCCTATTATTCTAATCTGTAAGCTGTCATTCCTTCCAACTTTTTTCTATCTTTAAATCTTACAATAGTTCTTTAAATATACTTTGAATTTCTTCCAGTCTTTTTCCACCGCTTCCTCCCTCTGGTCGCGTAGTTTCCCGGTCAGCTCGGCGAGTTCCATATAGTCCATCATTTTCATGAGATTAAGAGTCTCATGCTCTACCGACTGAGCTATTCCAACAGCTTGACACAGCTTGGCACTAGGAACAACACGTTCCCTGTGTGGGACGACAGAGTGCCCCATTTGCCCTAAAGGACCAGCCTCCAATGCCCAGATATCTCTGGAAATCCCCAGAGCAGGACATGAAGGCAGCAGCATCTAGTATTCTTACCTACAGGAAGCCAAAGTTGCTTCGACTTCTTCTGGAGACAAGTTGGAATCAGTAGGACATCAGATGTATTTAAAGTTATGCTTTGTGACCTATAGTATTAGGGCATTTTCCGACAGGAAGAAAACAAGCAAACCCACCAACGTTTCTTGGGTGTTTGGGTGTCTGCATTAATCACCATCAAGCAGCACAGAGAATAAAGGTGTGGGACTGAGTTTTCGCAAGTCTTGCTCTCCTTAGCTACTATACTTTATTCTTTGAATCACTCGATGTTGAGCTCAGGGTGGTGGTAAGATGAATGTGCATTGCTAAGGGCCCCCGGTAAAATATGTTGTCTTGTGTTGCTTGCGCAGGCAAAATTTATATCATCTATTTT
This sequence comes from Darevskia mixta, assembly GCA_034641385.1. Lineage (NCBI taxonomy): Eukaryota > Metazoa > Chordata > Lepidosauria > Squamata > Lacertidae > Darevskia > Darevskia mixta. The sequence continues at coordinate 461,654 of JAWWNH010000060.1, forward strand.
TACCCTTCTGCTTTGAATATAAGGGACAATAGCTGCTGAATTTTTATGTACAGTGCTTTATTTAAGCAGTTAATATGTGCGTGTTTATGTAGAAGTGGTGGTGCTTGAGTACAGCGTTAAAGTCGACAGCCGGGGAAACTCCAGGTCTTGAATTTCTCCTCAGGCCACACCTCACACTGCCCGTTTCATGTCCCAAATGTTTGTGCCTGGCTGGAATGCCCTCAAACTCCCTTTGGCTTGTCTGGATGCAGAGGGAGGAGTGTGCCTAGAAGCTAGACTACTGTCCAAAGATAAAATTTGCATATGTTGCTCCACCCACATTCACTTCCTGCTCCGCCCACCAATGACATGTGGCCTCTGGATAGTTCCCCATCAGGGCGGGTGTCTGGAGCAAGTCAGAAATAACCCACATGGTGCCAGTGAACTCTATTCACATAAACAAAACAGCCAGGCCTAGCGAGCACAGCAACTTTTCCCCGGTAGATGTTGTCCCACTGAGGCAGTTGTGAGGACTGGAGGTCCCTGCCTTCCCACAGCTCCATAAGTCTCCTCCTCCCGTGGTTCCTTCTCAACGAATCCAAGGTTCCTTCGTCTTTCCTGTCTTCGCTCCGCCCTTTTCATACCTCTGAAGTTTCTGGAAGACCGGAGGGAAGGGAGCTGCTGGTTGCAGGAGGGAGAGACAGTCTGGCTTCCTCAGCAGCCTGCCTCCACTCTTCCTCTCCAGCCTCTGCTTCTGTCTTTGGTTCTGGACTTCTCTCTGCCACAGCCTCTTCCTGCTCACTAAGCCCTGTTTCCTCTTCATCTTCCAACACCACTTTTTCCTAGTCTTCTCCCTCTAACCACTCATTGTCGTCCCACCACCAGTCCCCTAGCTCTGAGCCTTCTTCCCTTGGGGGTTCCCCAGCCAATGCTTTCCACCAGCCAGTCCATGACAGAATGTGGCCCTCAGCCTGAAAAGAGTTTCCCATCTCTGGAAGTCTATTGAAGGCTACCAGCCATGAAGGCTATGCTATCGTTCTGTGGTAGGTGAGGCGGCAATTCTTCTGCATAGCAGTTTCTGGAAACCACAGAAGGGGAGAATGTTCTTGTGCTCAGGTCGTGCCTGACAGTTTCCCACAGATATTTGAAGGCATCGATCACCTAGCAGTTCGAAAGCACATCAAAGTGCACGTAGATAAATAGATACCGTTCCAGGTGCGCTGCTCTGGTTCGCCAGAAGCGGCTTAGTCATGCTGGCCACATGACCCGGAAGCTGCACACCGGCTCCCTCGGCCAGTAAAGCGAGATGAGCGCAGCAACCCCAGAGTCGTCCGCGACTGGACTTAACTGTCAGGGGTCCCTTTACCTTTACTATCATGTCTCCCCTTACATAAGACCACAAGAAGAGTCTACTGCAGTGATGGCTAACCTTGACACTCCAGATGTTTTGGAACTACAACTCCCATCATCCCTAGCTAACAGGACCAGTGGTCAGGGATGATGGGAGTTGTAGTTCCAAAACATCTGGAGTGTCAAGGTTAGCCATCACTGGTCTACTGGATCAGGCCAGTGTCTAGAGCATCCTGTTCTCACAGTGGTAGGGTTGCCATATTTTTAGGCTTTTCTTTTTTTTTAGGAAGACCCCAAAATTCTTGAGCTTCTTTTAGGAAAACCTGAAAGTTTTTAGGAAAACATGAACCCCCAAAGTTGTTGAGCTTGAGCTGTTTTTACAAAAACAGCAAGAAAGGTGATGATGATGATGATGATGATGATGATGATTTACTTCAGGCTGCACTGCAAGTTACACAGCTTCCAAATTACACTAGGGGGGAGGCTTTTGAGGGGTGGGGAGAGAAGCGGAGAAGGAGGAGAAGTGAACACTGTTACCTTCAGTCATGAATACAGCCTAAAACCCATGATTTTTTCAAATTGACTTGCCTAAGATCCAGGACAAAATGCCACCTTTCAGAAATTCCTCATGGGCATCAATTCCACCTTAGAAATCCCGGTAACGCCCAGGAAAATCCAGGCGTATGGCAGCCCTTTACAGTGGCCAAGTGGATGCCCATATGAGAAACACACAAGCAGGACATTTAATGTAGCAATATCTTTCCGAGTCAACAGGGCATTTGATTCTTCAGAATTGTTATATCTGACACGTACCCGCCTCCCTTTTTTTTGCTGCTGCTGCTGCACTGGAGGAGGGAAATAAACAAGCCTAACCAGGCAAGAGATAGAGCCAAATGCAAGCGGACTCCATCCGCTCCATCATGCTTCTGCTCATGATTTAAATGTTACTGTTTGGTTCACCGCGTTGAAGGCAATTTCCCGAGCATGTGACTGCCCGACATGTTGAGACGCAGCGGGCTGGCCTCTAATTAATGGGTACACGACCCCGCCATGTTTATTTAGAGGGATCCCAGCGCCTCCAATCCATTTCCCTTGATGATGAAAGGCAACTTTCATTCAAGGAAAAGTTCATAAGCGCCAGCTGATTGACTGCATGCCGTACCTGCCTGCCTGACAGTCAATTCATCATTATCACCATCACCCGCTCCATCAGTGGGATGGCTGGTGGTGGTTTCTTCGCCTAGTAGCTTGCGCGCAAACACAAGGGATTAATACACCTGGCTATTATTTATCAATGTAATGCCATCGGTGCTGCTGAATGGCTGGCAGTGGGAGGGGCATGGCAGCACGCAATATGCTTTGCATTCAGAAGCCCCCTCCAATTAAAAAAAAGGGTTGCGATGGGGAACTTCAGAAACAGGCCTGTAACGTCTGTTGCAGTGAGGCAAAGCTACTCATAAGCATTAGCATTGAATGCTAAGGCCAGATCAAAAGGGACTAAGCAGACACTCTAAGAGCAGGGCTGTCAGAAATAAGTAACTAGACTCCTTAAAATATTTTCACCTCTGCAAGCAAGCAAGGATTTCACTTAAAGAGGCAGGGAAGCTTTTTCAGCTCAAGGGCGGTATACAAATTTAACAACAACAACAACAACAAAAGTTTTGCCTTTGTACAGTAGGTTAGTTTTCTGTACACACTCACACTCTCTTTTATATATATATCATTTTTTATTAGCTTTATAAAAGTACAATAATGAAATTCACATATTTTCTTCACTTCTTATACCGTTTTGGCTTTTTATAGCCGTGACTTCCTTCAGACCTTCCTAATGATTTTCTAATCTCCATACCTTATCTCTATATTTCTTATATCAATCATTGTTCTATTATTTCTCATAATTAATCACTATACATTCATATTAACAACAATATTTCTTCCTTGATCTACAAAGCTTCTTGCATTCCTACCAACGTATTCAATTGAGTACTTTCCTTTATATAGTCTGCAAATTTAGTCCAGTCTTTGATGAACTTCTGGTCCCGCTGTTCTCGGATTCTCCCCGTCATTTTGTCCATTTCTGCATACTCCATTAGTTTCATTCTCCATTCCTCCATTGTTGGCATTTGTTCTTGTTCCCATTTTTGTGCTATTAACATTCTCGCCGCAGTCACTGCATATTGGAAAAGCTTAAAGTCTTGCTTTTTAATGTCTGTACCTGTTATTCCCAGTAAAAATGCTTCTGGCTTTTTAGCAAATGTATATTTCAACATTTTCTTAATCTCACCATATACCATTTCCCAGAAGCCTTTCACCCTTTTACACTCCCACCACATATGATAAAAGGTACCTTCTTCACACACTCACACTCTCCATCCTCCATCCAGGTGAGCAAGAGGCATTTTCACAATCCAAGGGCATGTTCCAGTCAGATATAAACACTGAAGAAGACTGCAATGCAAGGTTAGTGGGGGGGTGCCCTGGGGGGAAAGGGGATGTGGCTAGGGAAGGAGTGTGGCCTGGGGAAAGTCCCAAGGGTCAAGTAGAGGGGCTTGGCTACATTTGGTCCCCAGGGCTTTAGGTTACCCATCCTTGTGATGTGTTTACGCATCACCTGGGAAGACAGGCGAACTAATGCCAGTGTACTGGAAGAAGCAAAGATCACCAGCGCCGAAGCGATGATTCTTCAACATCAACTTTGTTGGAATGGTCATGTTGTGTGGATGTCTGATTATCGTCTTCCAAAGCAACTACTCTATTCCACCTATTATTATTATTATTATTATTATTATTATTAGTCTTGCCATGTAATGCCTAAAATCTTGCTGACACAGCGCATGTGGAAGGTGTTGAGGCATCACTCCTGGAGGGTGCAATTTGCCCATGACTCAGTACCATAAAGCAGTGTGCTAGACCTTCATCTCCCATACCCTTGAGAAACCCTGACTTCAGAAGAGCACCTCTGGACTCTGAAATAAGTTTGTTGCGGCCACTGAACCAATCTGCTGGCTGCGCTGGTTCTGTACGAGTGCAGCACAGCTGGGTCTGGGTATGCAATTCCATCTGAAATGATCCGATTTGGCCCTTGAAAATGAACTGACGTGCTGAGCCCCATAAATATGTTTGCCACCACTCTGAAAAGTGAAATAAAAACCCCATCCAGGATTTGCATGGCCACACGCAGGGAAGCCCATAACAGATTCTCTCAATAGGACGGTGGGAAGCTGGCTACGCTTCCTTTGAAAATATGTGCGCATTCCACGTTCATAAAATCCCGGTCGCCCGCCGAAGTCCAGCCGCTCGTTCTTTGCTGATCTCTTATTTTAGGACTGATTTGCATAGAGTTTGTCGTGAGCCAAATGTGGTCAGAAGTGCAGCTGGGTGATAAAATGGCGATCAGCTCATAGGACGCAACCCAAGTCCTGCTGCTTGCAAAATGTTGAAATATATATTTATATTTTTACATATGATTTCTGGGAGGGGGTCTATACCAGGAGAGGGGATCCTCAGACACAGGAAGAAGAAGAAGAAGAAGAAGAAGAAGAAGAAGAAGAAGAAGAAGAAGAAGAAGAAGGGGAGGAGGAGGAGGAGGAGTTTGGATTTGATATCCTGCTTTATCACTACCCGAAGGCGTCTCAAAGCAGCTAACATTCTCCTTTCCCTTCCTCCCCTACAACAAACACTCTGTGAGGTGAGTGGGGCTGAGAGACTTCAAAGAAGTGTGACTAGCCCAAGGTCACCCAGCAGTTGCATGTGGAGGAGCGGGGAAGCGAACCCGGTTCACCAGATTATGAGTCTACCGCTCTTAACCACTACACCACACTGGCTCTCTCTCACAGGAGACCTCAGATGTCACCCTCAAATTGAGCTTTAATCTGGAGCTGTGTCTCTAGCTCACTAGCTAGTTCTGGTCTCCATGGGGGAGGCCTCTTCACTTAAAGGGTCCCAGCCTGTTTCTCCAGCCATTGATTCCACTAGGGTTTCTGAGCTAGAACCCTCAAAGTCAGAGCAGAGCAATATATTGTCCTCAGGTTCACCAGATTACAAGTCCACCGCTCTTAACCACTACACCACACTGGCTCTCAGGAGCCCTCTTTGAATCTCCCCACAGGCCGCAAGGTCTCTCCCAAGGTCACTGGTGTTGCTTCTCATTCTCCTTGAGCATTTTCACCTGTCTGGGCTGTGTCCTTGAACTCAGATAATGTGTCTTGCTTGCCTGGATGGAAGACAGAGGTGTGTGTGTGTATTTGGTGCAGCTAAAGCAGCAAAAAGAACACCGAAGGCAGCAGTTACGAGTCACCGGTCTCTGCAGCCACAGCAGGCGATGTGCTTCTCCAGTGGTTTGGCTTCACTCCGAAGGTGCACTCCATTGTCTGTTGAGACAGACAGATGCCAAGAAGAAGACAGGGCCTATAAAGCAGCATTTTTATTACTATCTAGCTCAGCTCACTGTGCCTATAATTGGACAGCTCCTTTGCTCTTGCAAAAAAAAATTGATTTTCTGACCTGCTGGACAGCTCCCCATCCTCTTGGCAAGAGAGCAAGCGGAGCTACACAGTCATGGGGGGGGGGCTGAATGAGTCCCTCAGCTATGAAAACCACAGAAGTGAGCTTGCGTCAGATAATACCTTTCCACCTAACCTACCTCACAGGGCTGTTGTGAGGATCAGATGTGGGAGTCGTGTACGTTCCCCTTGAACTCCTTGGTGTGGTATATAAAAGTAATCAATAAATAAAGCCAAGCCTCTTGCAGAAGTAAAAAATAAAATAAAAAGAAGCAGCACCCTAAAGAGGGAGCCCCTCCAAAAACAATTGCACAATGAGGAGTGAACGTACCAAGTGTCAGGAGTGGGGACGGATTGGAGTATTCTGATGGAAGGCATGGCTGGCTGGTACACTGAAGAGGAGCACTTCGCACAGCCAGTGTCAGCCTAGCATCAGATTTATTTATTTTTTAATTGATATTGAGTAGTGGGGGAGGGGCAGTTACTACTGGGAGCGCAGCCCATGGAGGAAGTCTAATCCTCGATAGAAGAATGGCAGATGAAAATGATGGACTATATGGAACTCGCCGAACTGACAGGGAAACTCCGTGACCAGAGGGAGGAGACAGTGGGAAAAGACTGGAAAAAATTTAAAGCATATTTAAAGAACTATTGTAAGATTTAAAGAATGAAAAAAGTTGGAAGAAAGGACAGCTTACAGATTAGACATTAGGTCTAAGTAATATGGATATATGATTTTAGGTTAAGATCACTATAAGAAAAAGATATAAGTATTAATCGCAAGTAATATTTAACGATGGCAAGAAATTACTAAAGATGATTGATAATGAAACACAGCAGGGGAGACGTGAGGAAGTCACCCCAACATGATTAGAGATAATGAAAGGGAAATTATAATATATGTTTGTATGTTTGAATTTTGTATTGCATTTCTTGTTTTATGTATTATGTTCAATGTTAAGTTTTCTTTTTGTTTTATTTTGTTTAAAACCCAATAAATATATATATATATATATTTAAAGGAAGTCTAATCCTCCTCTCCTCCACCATGTCACCCCCCCATGAAAACTGCCCCCTGTGGCAATTAGCCTTTGAAAAATGCCATCTTTGGCACCACAGAGAACTTTTATTCTTAAGGGTAATTTGATGTGCAAGGGTAGTTTTCAAGGGGGTCACGGCTCACTAGGAAAGAGTTAAAACTCTCACATTGCCCCTCCCCCACACACACTCAATTTGCATTTTTAAAAAGGGAAGGACGTCTATGTTGCACTTTTTTTTAAAGTCTTTTTTATTAAAGATTTCTTGATATACAGAAGTTTGTGCAAATCAGTTTCATTTGCTGAGACCCTGGGGAGAAAAAAAGGGGGAAAGAGGTGGACAGGGGTGGGAGGATGGGTGGGGGTGGGATCAGGTGACGATGTTTCTCTTTTACTTAGTATATGTAGGGTTGGATGTCAGCGTTGTTTGTGCAGGTTCTCTTTTGTTCACTTGTGTTCCTTTGGTGGTGAGAGAGGTTGGGGTTGGCTTGGGGTGTGTGTGGTTCGACTTTTCACTTTAGATCCCACTTGTGAAGCTATATTTGCAAATCACCTTGTGTTGGGCAAGGAGGGATGTTTCCATTGGCCATTAACCCCATGGCTGTTATGTTGTATGCAGCCACATATTTACTGGCACAGCTATAGTTTGAACACCCCCCCATCTCCCAGCTCTCAATTTTGCATGTGCATCATGGCAGCTTAGGGTTTCAGCAAACAGCTCTGTCACTATTACAGGGACTCAAAAAGGGGATACCCCGTCATTCAAATTCTGCATCAGTTCTGAACGCAGTGCATAAGCTCCTATCTCTCAGCCCCCACCACCTGCAAGATGTGGGCTGCCCTACCCTACAGGGCCGCTGTTGCAAAGCGGGTTCTCCTCCATGGAGAGCACGTGTTGCGGTGGGGGCCAGCAAGTCACCCCTCTGTTGCTGGGCGGGATGGTATAGATGGCCACTGCTGTGATTGGGTCCTGGGTGTCGTTGGGGAGATTTCTATGTTGCAATTTGTTGATGGACAGCCCAGCGACTATATACTGCTTGGCACGCAGCGTGATATTCCCCTTTGCTGCGTGCATCGGATCACCCGCCCCCCTCCCTATTATTAGGCCTCTGTGTATGACCTTGCTATTCCTGTCATGGGGTTGTCTGCTTCTGGGACAGGGGCCTGGTATGAATTTTTCCATTTGGCTGATTGGCTGGTGCCATCTGGTTTTCTCCTACTGCGTAGCAATTAGTCACAACTTGTAAGGTTGGCGGTTAGGCATTGGTTATTAATTTGGTTGGTGGAGGGGTCAGGGTTGGCTGTGGCTGCCCCTCCAATGCTGCTGCTGCACGGGGAATTCCATTAAAGGAATCCAGGGGCTCGCCATGCTTTTGTCCGTATCCCCCAGTCGGGGGCCAGGGCCACGCAAGAGCCCCTGGGAGCATTTGGGGAGAGGCGAGGGTCAGACCTCCGGCTCCCATTCTCTCCCCAAAGTGTTTTCCCTTTACTGACAAATGTCAGTTCTGTCCCCAGCGGGACAGATAGTCTGAACCAATGCCTAAGCAACCACTCACGTATTTTGTATTTTAATAAAGTTGTGGCCAAAATTATGCCAAAAACCTTAAACTTGAATTTCTGTCTGAAGTGTGTTTCATTTGAGGGGTGGTTTGGGACCTCAACACGCAAAACATGCACTTTGAACACACACGCATATTGGCTGCGTGTTATTACGCCCCCAGGTATTTCTGCGCCTTTCTCAGCCTCTGCCTCTGGCCACCCGTTCTTCTCCCGCTGCCCCCTGCCCAAGAAAAGCCCCCTTTCCCGGCTTGTCATTTGTTGCTAATCAGCTGTCAGCGTCAAAGCGATGACGAGAGGTTCATCTCTCACCGAGGCTAATGGCCTTAAAAGTCACCGAGTCAATGTCAATGGGAAGGCTCCAATTCAATCAGAGGGCTGGATGAGGGATGGTTCCTGCTGACATTAGCACTCATTTTGAGTTCAAGCATCTGGGGCCTAGTAAATAACCATCAGTGGGTGGGTCCGGGGGACAGGTCATTAGCCCCGCGAAAAATAAATATCGCTTCCCTTGATGGCTGCGAGTAATTTAGCTCAGACGAGGAAATTTCACCCTAGATTAAGTATGATGAGGCAGTATCAGTCAGTGGAGGCCAAACAGTGAGGGCTTGATGAGTTCGGAGGAAATTTATATGCAGCTGGCTGAATGCAAGATGAGTTCAAAGAAATGATGGACCTCTTTCTCCCAGTCTTTAGCCATGGAAAGGAGCCAGGCTTAGTCTCTTCCACCTCCCAAGCTCTCCCTCCGCCTGCTTCCACCTCCGCACGTCTGCTCCATTTTTAATAGCTCATTGGCAGAAATGTCCTAGAACGCAACGGTACTCTTATTTTTGCAATGGAAGAGGCCAAGGGCCAGCCTTTTTGCACCCAATCCCCCACCCACAAAATGTCAGCTGGTTGTAATTAAAAAGTAAATTGGAGTTCTTGTTAGTATACGCACAAATAGAAAGCAAACAAAGAACTCGGGACCACCAATACAATTTATGTGACGATGTAGTTTTCGCAAACTGAAGATTTTCCAGTGTAATGTCTCAATAATCCAGCGGACGAAGGTTAAAGACACCGAAACAGGGCCCTGTCCTGGCTTTGGATTATTGTGGACCCTACCTTGCTTTAAAAGACTTCTACATCAAATGCTGTATTGATACTTTGCATCAAAAGACTCTCTAATGGAACTGGAACCTGAACTATTTAATTAGATATTATTGAACTGAGGACATTACATTGGAAAATCTTCAATTTGTGAAAACTACATCATCACATAAAACTACATCGTCACCCTCTCACTATATATAAGGGCAGGGGTAGGCAACCTAAGGCCCGTGGGCCGGATGCAGCCCAATCGCCTTCTAAATCTGGCCCGCGGATGGTCCAGGAATCAGCATGTTTTTACATGAGTAGAATGTGTCCTTTTATTTAAAATGCATCTCTGGGTTATTTGTGGGGCCTGCCTGGTGTTTTTACATGAGTAGAAGGTGTGCTTTTATTTAAAATGCATCTCTGGGTTATTTGTGGGGCATAGGAATTCATTCATTTCCCCCCCAAAAAAAAAAAATATAGTTCAGCCCACCACATGGTGTGAGGGACGGTGGCCCGGCCCATGGCTGAAAAAGGTTGCTGACCCCTGTATAAGGGTCTGGTGACTTCTGTTTCAGTGTATCTGAAGAAGTGTGCATGCACACGAAAGCTCATACCAATAACAAACTTAGTTGGTCTCTAAGGTGCTACTGGAAGGAATTTTTTAATTTTGTTTCCTGCAAAACAAACACTCTGAGGTGAGTTTGGCTGAGAGACTTCAAAGAAGCCCAAGGTCACCCAGCAGCTGCATGTGGAGGAGCGGAGACGCCGACCTGGTTCCCCAGATTACGAGTCTACCTCTCTTAACCACTACACCACACTGGCAAATTAGGTTCACCTTTACATGCAAAACTGAATCCAATTCCTTCCTTCCCTACCCCTACGTTGAATGTTTGTGCCCAATAACCTGTTGGGTGATTGTGCACAGTCAGAAGCAATTCAGCTTCCCACAAAGTGTAGCAGAGGCTGTTTTACTTAGTAAAGGCAAAACACACTAGACATACACTATACCCAGTTGCTTCAAAAAGGCTCCTCTCTCTGAGCCCAGAGAGGGTTCTCAGCTTTCAGAGTCCTTGCTCCAAAATTGCCAAAGTCCTGCAACTTCAGTCCTCTGTTTCTTCTTCACAAGTCTTTCCAGCTCTTCTCCACAATTCTCCACCAGAATGTTGTGAATAGAGCTTCTGATAAGAGCCAAAGCTACATGCCAGTCTGCACAGCAAAAGAGATATGACAGTCATGAATGCTCTGCAGCTGCATCCTGCAGGGGAAAGCTTTTGTACCATCTTATGGAGAATTAACTCATTCCTTAACACGCTAAGGAGCTGTTATGGCACCAACAGGATGGCGTGCCGAAGCCAGGTATCAGTACCGGAGGTCAAGAGAAGCCAAAGTCAAGAGCAGTCCGAGTCAGGAACCAGCCAAAGTCAGGTGTCAGTACCGGGGGTCAAGAGAAGCCGAAGTCAGGAACAGTCCGAGTCAGGAACCAGCCGAAATCAGGTACACAGGATCAGGAGCAGGATGAGCAGGCACAACCACGTGCTTCAGCACAGCAGTTGCAGGTGCTGGTGAGGGAAGCAGCCGGCCTTCCTTAAGTAGCCAGCTCATCACCACGCCTTTTACGAGCTGCAACTGCCTCCAATTGCTCCCTCCATTTCTCAGCTCTACGCTCTACAGCTGAGATGGGAGGAGGGGAGGGGGCCCTCCGGCTCCTCTTCCCCATCTGCTTCTTCCTCTTCTGAGGAGTGTCGCCAGCAGTCTTCTTCAGGTAAGAATCCCTCCATTCCTCTGGACTCTTCCGTGGTTGCCGCTTCACCTAGGGTGAACCCTTGCCACCACTCCTGCTCATCTGGTGCAACCCTGACAGGAGCCCAGATTAAAACTGTGCCTGGAGAAAATTTTTTACAACGAATGGGTCAGCTGGTGGCAAGTTAATATGAAGCTGTGTGGTAGTCAGAAGTGTCTCTAGCAGCAGGTTGGCCATCCCTCTTTGCAGCATTGCAGAGTCCCTGCGGCAGGCAAACCTACTAGCTCAAGAAAATAGCAGGAATTGTCTCTCCCCTTTGTCTTTTCCCAGCCTCCTTTTTTGGTTGTACACAAATGGGATGTTAAGCCGCCAATTGTATCTCAACACTGCTTTTTACTTGTTCTGTCGATCTCAATCTCACCTGCCAAGCGCTCAGGTGACAATGAATGCTGCCCACATTGCCTGAGTGTCATTGCAGCTCCCTGGCAGGAAAATGTGGAAAGTTGAACTCTGGTAGCCAAATGTAATTGGGAGTATCCAAGATGCTCTGCTAAACAAAAACCCAAAGGACCCCGCTGTGCTAAAGCTCTGGGAAGAAGTGTGGAAGCCACTGGAAACAAGGTGGTCAAATGCAAAGTGTGACAGGCAGTTCTCAGACCTTCAATAGAAGTGCAGACTATAAAACAGTTTCCTAGTTTCCCTGTCCTTGTTCCACATATGATAGACTGTCATGGAAGCAGGCAGCAGTGCCAGATTTACGTATAAGCTAAACAAGCTATAGCTTAGGGCCCCACTCTCTTGGGGGCCCCAAAAAAATTTAAAGGAAAAAAACCTGGATGTACATTTCCAAAATTTAAGATAAAAAAAAACAAATAAAACAAAACCTACATACAGCAACAGTGTTTTGTGTTGTGTAGGCTCCTATGATGTAAGTAATGGGCCCCGCCTGCTAGCCTGCTCCCTAAAATATCACTGGTTTGCTATTATTATATCATGTTATAGCAAGTTTCTAGAGACTAGGTTATGAGTCTTTGTAAATTGTGTTTCTAAAGGAACTTTTTTTATTGCCAAATGCCAATGTGTTTGCATTAATAAGTTTGTTATGAATAAAAAAATCATTTTAAGTTAGAGCTTAATCATTATTTCACTATTAATATACTTCTTAATTGTATTTCACTATTAATATACTTCTTAATTGTATTTCACTATTAATATACTTCTTCTTAACTGTATTTCAGTTCAACAATTACTTTGATAAAATACCTATTTTGTTATGTGCAAATGGCTTGAGATACCCATTAGGTCCATACATAACCACATAGCATATATTCAATACAAAAAGCAGTGACAATTTGATGTTGACAAAGGACAGCTGGACATAGAAAGGGCCCCATTGCCTTCAGTAGCTTAGGGCCTCATCAAACCTAAATCCAACACTGGGGGGAAGGATGTCATGATGTCACAACATACTAAAGCTCTACTAGCTGAACACTGCAGCAGGGATAGCGAATGTGGTGCTCTGTGGATCTTTTGGACTACAACTCCCATCAGCCCCGGCCAGCATGGCCAATGGTGAGAGATGGTGGGAGGTGTCGTCCACCGCACCTGGAGGGCACCATGTTGGCAATGGCTGCGCTACAGGGAGAGTTAAGCATGAAATTGCTGGTATTAGTAAGGGATGCGTGTTGTGGCTGGAACTTGTAACCTAGTCAAAAGGAAGGGGGAGAAGAATCCTTCCTGTTCATATTGTAGCCACACATTATTCAAAAGCATAATGAAATTCCAGAGAACATCAGATGCTGAAGTACATGCAGATAATTTTGTTTTTATAACCAATTTCAGACAGATAAATACTAGCCTCCTTTCCAATTTCCCCCCCATGAAACCGAAGTGTCAGTGAGATTTACAGCCCCCTCAAGTTCTCTTTTCATAGGAACATTCATTTACATAAACAGATAATCCAAGATAAAAATTTCCATTAGACAAAGGTGAAATGGATCAATTTTCTCTGCCAAGGCAAATCTTAAATCTTGAACAGATAGGGTCATTATTACACACCAGCCCCATTTCAGAAATAATGTATTTTTTTTTAATAAAAAAAAACACACCATCCGATAGCAGCCATTTCCAGCTTTCCAATTATCTTTAAGAAAAGCTTATTCTGTGGACAATAAAGCACATTACGGCACAATATGATACAGTCCATAAAGATCACAACGTTTTATGAAAGGTTAAAAAGAAAGCTCAGCACATTTAAGAGGGAATGTCATAACCCACAAAGACTTTCGAGACTTTGCCCTGACAGCATGCTCCCGATATGTAAACATGGTGGTCAGAGAAATTCGACAGTGTTTCGTTTTGCTTAAAAAATGAATAGCCGCCCTGCCATAAAAGTGGGCTCTTGCATTAGGCTAAACAACAGAGAGGAATGGTGGTATCAGAAGATGTTGTTTTCTCTTCGGAGAAGACGCTAATTTAGGCTGCATTCTACCTCCTGTTTGCTACGCACTCACGGCATTTCCAGAACTGTGTTTTTAATCGGTGTTCACACAATGATGTTATCCTGCTGGTGCAATCACACAGCGCTCTCTCTCTCCTTCCCTGCAAACAGCAGCGACTCGGCCATCAGGAGATCAGGCAAGGGCTACCCATGCAAAAGTCAAGTGCTGTGGTCTGCCAACAAGCCCTTGTTTTGCAGTTCCAGGCAGGTGGCAAAACGGACATTTATTGCATCCCTGGTGCGCAACCTGACACCAAAAAAGCTCACATTATTATTATTTATTTAATAAAGTTTATATGCCGATTGGTTGCAGGAAAAGCCCAATGTGGCTTTCAAAGCGTCATTCCTGGGAGATGTACCACCTACCCTCCAACATTTTCTCCAATGAAAATAGGGGTGGCACTGCGGTCTAAACCAACCTAGCAGTTCGAAAGCACATCAAAGTGCAAGTAGATAAATAGGTACCACTCCGGCAGGAAGGTAAATGGCGTTTCCGTGCGCTGCTCTGGTTCGCCAGAAGCAGCTTAGTCATGCTGGCCACATGACCCAGAAGCTGTACGCCGGCTCCCAATAAAGCGAGATGAGCACCGCAACACCAGAGTTGTCCACGACTGGACCTAATGGTCAGGGGTCCCAATTGCTAGGTTGGCAGGAGCAGGGACCGAGCAACGGGAGCTCACTCCGTTGCGGGGTTTCGAACCGCCAACCTTCTGATCGGCAAGCCCTAGGCTCTGTGGTTTTAACCCACAGCACCACCCGCGTCCCAGATAATAGTTAGACCTTCCATAATTTCCATTCAGTTTCCTGAAACATTGTGAAAACTGCAACGCAGCTATACTTTGAAATTCCCATTTCTTCATATTTAATGATGCACTTCTCCAGCCAAGTGATGTGTGCAAAAAATGTGCATATTGGTGGAACGTGTGCATAAAATCACTTATGTTAGCAAAAGCAACATGCAGAAGAAATGCATGGGTTGGAAAGATAGCTCAGTCAGTACAGGAGGAGACTCTTAATCTCAGGGTTGTGGGTTTGAGCCACATGTGGGGCAAAAGATTCTGGGTTGGACTAGATGACCCTCGTGCTCCCTTCCAACTCTACAATTCTACGATTCTATGATTAATGAAATTAACATAAGACAAAAGCGCATACCAAATAAACTGTGTACATTAGGAGACATGTAGGCTAAAAGTCATCACGACTTTTTTAAAAATCTCAAACATATGCAAGAATGTGGAGAGCTGAACTGAAGGCTAAAAAAATGAGAAAATGGATAGAAACTGAAACTGAGATATTCATCCATCTCAAGCTGCAAACCTTTGCATGGGAGTAAATCCCTCTGAATGCAGTGGGGCTTACTTCTGAGTAGACAAGCCCCGGCTGCTGCCCAAGGTGGCAACCCTCGTTTCCCACCTAGGAAGTCACAGCATAATTTAAAAGACAGAGATCAAGTTTCTCCGGATCCTCTGGGAGCGGAGTTTATGAACGGTGACAGAAACAAGAGGGATGCACTAGAAATCACTCTCTAATAGACACAGCCATCAAAGCCAAAAACAAGCAGCAGCAAATGCAGCTCATATTTTCTTCGGGGAAGAAACATATTTCTTTACTAGTTAATGAAACCACGTTCCCTTAGGAATCAGGGGCTGGTGGAGGAGAGGAATGGGGCTTGAAGAAACTATGGGAAGATCAAGTGGCAATTTAACAGTGCGATCCTCAATAGACTATTGACCCAAACTTGCAAAGTCATGCAGGGAAAACAGCAGAAATTTTTGCGCACAGAAATATTGGGAGAAATTGTGTTTGATTTGCTATCTACAATGTAATGATCAGACTTTGCATTTTCCTTTTCCTTTTCCGGAAGTCACAACTAATGCAAGGAACCAATTTGTCGCACTCTCAAGGAAGGCAGTCCAATTGAAATCAGTAGGGCTTAGGCATCAGATTGCATTGCACATTGTGTGTCGATGGAATATACAGCCTGATCTTGTGTGTATTATTTATTGGAATATGGGGATTACTCCCAACAAATGTGCATACGATTACAGCCTTAAACACAGCTTGATTCCATGGAAATAGGCTTACAGGTTTTGCTTTTAAATCAAATCCTAAGAAAACCTCACTTTTATAAAACTACTTTTCCAGTTTTAATACCCCAGCTTTTGTGTTTGCTTTCAAACATACCTTCCAAATACTGTATCACTGAGGACTAGAAACTCTTCCTTGCCTGTTTTAATAAAAACTGAGTTACACAGAAACACAAATTCTATGCCAAGCATCATATTCTGGATAGAATTCCATGCATGTGTAATAACATAGTGGTTTTCCTTCACTTTTGTGTACAGTGGTACCTCAGGTTACAAACACTTCGGGTTACAAATGCTTCAGGTTACAGACTCCGCTAACCCAGAAATAGTACCTCGGGTAAAGAACTTTACCTCAGGATGAGAACAGAAATCGCGCAGCGGCAGTGGGAGGCCCCATTAGCTAAAGTGGTACCTCAGGTTAAGAACAGTTTCAGGTTAAGAACAGACCTACCTGGAAATCAAACCTTCTGCCCCTATGCTCAGGTACGAGAGAGTGCATGTTTCAGTTTCTCAGCAACACTCTGCATATGCGCTGAGATATGCTGGAGCACAGTGCACAATCTGGGGCTGGATGATATTAAGCCATAGTCCTATTGTGTGAAACTTTTTCAGTTTTTAAAAAATGTGTGCCTAGACAATTATTAGTTGGGTAGCTGGAAGAGCCATCATAACCTCTAATGATGTAGAGATGCTTGCATTATGAAATTCACAGCTGGGTAGCTACATGGCTCAAGGCAAGTCCCCCCCCCCTCGGTTCCCTCTTTTTAAAGCCAGTGTTTTAGTAACGTGTGGGTAGATGTTTATTAAAACATTATGTCTATTAAAAATATATGACGCATCCATCGGTCATTCCATGTGATGTGATGCCAGGCTGTTTATCAGGCTCTCCACCTGGGATGATGCGTGGGAAAATCTGGCAAATGTGTTTGACAAGCCCACAGCCTCATAATTTAGTAGGCCATCAAACAATAAATACATTTCAACTCCCAGAAATTAAATCACCGGAGCCTCTCAGCCAGTAGGCCTGTCCATAAACTTGGGGTGAGCATAGTAGCGCCTTGGCGGGCGGCTTCTCCGCTGTCACTCAAAACTTGCAATGAGGCCTGACAGTCCAAAAGGTAGTAATTGCTTCATCTTTGCCTCATGTCTGAAGTTGTACAGATGAATAATAACGCTGCTGTTCTTTCGAGAGGCAGTGGGGGGAGGGAGGAGGGGGAGAAACAACCCCCAATAAATTATGCCACTGCTGTTGCTGCTGCCTCATGTGTTAGGATCGGGGTCTTGGACCTCTTCAGGTCAGAGCAGCTGGTAGTTGGGGCATTGCTTGGGGGGGGAACGGTCTGAGGGGGTTGGGGATGGGGAAAAGCGGAGATGGACCCTTAAGGGGTCCCTGCCAGAGCTTGGGAGCCCAGGAAACAGCCAAAGAGGGGGAGGGAGAAGAGGACCTGGCTGGGTCTTTGCTCCATCCTTCCTTACATTCTAAGCAGGGCTGAATTCAGAGGCGTAGGAAGGTCAGGTGGTACCCGGTGTGGAAAATTTCTTGTCACCCCCCCCACACACATTGATTATTTTATTATTATTATTATTATTTGCCTGCAAAAATGGTTTTACGTTATTTCATATTTTCTTACAAAGGAATAATAATAAGTAATAATAACAATAAACTTTTATTTATATCCTGCCCTCCCCGGCCAAAGTCGCGCTCAGGGCAGCTATCTTACTTATCAAACCTTTATTAGGCATTTTACAAATAAAACCACAAGAGATAACATCACATACAAGAGCCTTAAAATATATACAAAGAAGCAACAGTTGAGTACATAGGCTAGTTGTATGTATGTATATATAAAATCTGGAATTTTTTCCTGTTAAACTACTCCTTGGGACACTGCTGCCAAAAACTCAGCTACCCCCGCAGTTACCCTTTGGTCAATGTCAGACAGACAGAATCCAACACTTCCACCGTGCAGAGGGTGCAAACCACCCAGGAGGGAGGACAGCACACGTTCACGCAGCATACTGTGCAGTGGACAATGAAAGAGAATATGCTCTACAGTATCCGGGACATTCAGAGAACATTTGCAGTATCTCTTGTTTCTGGGAATGTTCTGATATCTACCCCTGACAAATGCCGAGGGAAAGACATTCAGTCGGGCCAGCATAAATGCCCTACGTTGGGCTGGAATTATTAACTTAGAAACATAGTTGATCCTGCTGTCTAAGATATTTAAATCATAGAATATGGGAGAGCAAACTTTATTTACAGCTGCCACAATGTTTTGTCTCTCAACATCCTTTAGTCTGATCAGGACATTGTAAAAAATGTGTTGCTCGCTTGAGTTGTACAAGGGCTCCAGATACATCATCAGATACATAACATTGGTAAAAAAATCAAACAATAATTAAATTACCTCCTAAAAACATGTCAAAATCAAATTAAAGTCTAATTAGATGGCTTTCCGCAGGGTTAGGGTTGGGAACAGTAAGTGCTCCACTGAATTGAAATGTCAGCCTTCACGACATAGGAAAACGGCCAAGTAAACAGCTATTTTCGTGGAGGAGGGTCAAGATATTAACTGATATGCATGAAATTTCATATATAGCTACATAATCCTTAGTGTAGTAAGATAAGACCTTTGGAGCAGGCATTTAAAAAAACCCGTTTCTTATGAACCGCCCTAGTAGGGCAGTAATTGTTCCTTGATAATTTGTCACCCCCCCTCCATGATGGAACCTGGGGCCCCCCGCCCCCCACTTCCTATGCCCCTAGCTGGATTAACCATTAAGCAAAATAAACATATGCTTAGAACATCATGGGAAGGGGGTACCACAGAAATTTTCCATTGCTGGATTTTGAACGTTAATGGTCACAAATTGCTCAGCTAAACATTCATTTTTTTCAGTTGAAGTATATTTTTTAAATCCTCTAAACGGCAGACTGACTGCTACACCTTACCTGAATAAACTCTGTTTATGCTCTCAGGCTGTTGATTGCATGAAACCTATTTTACTATACTGTAGGCTGTATAAATAAGCCAGGAACCAATTAATTAAGCCTTTATTGGTAAATTTACCTGGAAAGCCCAATATTTATCTCAAGTATCTCCTTGAAGATAAGAAAAATGATATAACCCTGGCCACGGCAAAATATCTCACGGAGGTAGTAAGAATTACAAATCAACATGTCTTGGATAAAACAGTGACTGCCTAGTATTGTCTTTTCTGTATTTCTGCAGTACTTTCCTTTCGAAATTGTTTTTGCGGGTCTTCAGACCGTAATAAAGAATGTGTGTGTGTATTAAAAATCCTAACAAAACTACTGTTGGATGCCTTATCTCTACTAAGCATAGAAGCAGGTGTATTACATAAGATTAGTTTTGAGGATGTGATCAAAGACTTTGCAATTAGAAAAAAGCAGGAAAAATGTTTCAAATATAAATAAAATGGAAGCATACAAAAAAATTAACATTTTTCCCATCTTACTGCAGGAAGGGGGGCAGCGGGACAGGCCTTAGAAGGGCATAATCAGGGGCAGAAAAGAGGTCCTGGGGATTCCTTGAGTTGACGTCAATCAGAAACGTTCGATTCTCAGCTCCCTTGCCTCTGCTGAGATATCCAATATCACATGTGCTCAGTGTCGTAGTGTGGGTTGCCAGCACCCAGGGCTGCGCAGAGGGGTGGGAGAGAGGGAATGGACAGAGTATGCAGCATGTGCATTCAAGTGCCTAACGACTCTGCATCACCCAGGAAATCACAGCCACAGAGACAAGAAAATAAGAGTCATTCTGTTGCCTGGAAAGGTCACTTCCTGGTTCGCGTGGAGAAGCATTTTCAATGGAGAGCAGCGATGGAAGCACTTAGCTGTATTGAGGCAGCACTGGGAGTTGGAATTTTGTGCCCCTACCAATTTTGCGCCCGGGTCAACTGCCCCTGTGGCTACACGCTATGCCATTGCATGAACACTTACCGAAAGAGGCATAGAGGCATGGAAGATGCTAAAGATTGTGTCTTTCCGAGCCCAGTACGTTTCCGATCACAATTCAAAGTGTTGGTGCTGACCTTTAAAGCCCTAAACGGCTTAGGTCCAATATACCTGAAAGAGCGTCTCTACCCCCATCATTCTGCCCGGACACTGAGGTCCAGCGCCGAGGGCCTTCTGGCGGTTCCCTCACTGCGAGAAGCCAAGTTACAGGGAACCAGGCAGAGGGACTTCTCGGTGGTGGCACCCACCCTGTGGAACCAGATGTCAAAGAGAAAAACAACTACCAGACTTTTAGAAGACATCTGAAGGCAGCCCTGATTAGGGAAGCTTTTAATGTTTAATAGATTATTGCACTTTAATATTCTGTTGGAAGCCGCCCAGAGTGGCTGGGGAACCCAGCCAGATGGGTGGGGTATAAATAATAAATTATTATTATTATTATTATTATTATTATTATTATTATTATTATTCCTGCACTACTTGAAAACCACAAGAAACTCTAAGTCAGCAGTAGCCAGCTCAGTGCCCTCCCAAATCATTATGGGGTGGGGTTAAGGAGATGGGTCTATAGGCTACAACCAGCTCTCCCAACCTGGTGCCCACCAGATGCCTTGTACCACAACCCCCATCACTGCTGAGTGTTGCTGATTGACTCATCACCATCACTGCAGAACTGTCTTTTCCTTTAAGAATTCGCCTTCATCTATAAAATGTTGAATCCAACCCTGTTTCCCAGACAATTATCCAGAAACCATTGCGTATGTGCTTGTTTTTGCACTAGATCGCACTTTAACATAAAAGGACAATTGTCATTAAGCCTAATGGCCAGCAAAATAAAACTGAGCCAGCCAATGGGGGTGACAGTGCACAGCCTCATTGCAAACTGTGGGTGGTGTTATTTCTATTAATGCTGCACAAACAAATGGCCTCCTCTTCCCACCGTAATAATTCCAAAGTGATTTAAAACAAGAGAGCATTTTGGGGTAGAGGGCATGGCTCCATGAATTAGAAAGATACTATGGCACAATTTACAGTTGGCTTGAATTTACCTTCCAGGGCCTATATATTGGCTTAGTCTGTGAGCAAACCCATTTTTTTAAAACTACCATCAGCACTGTGGAGTTAATACAACGGCAATCGAGCAAGCTGTTCTGCCTCATGTCCCATAATTGCGCCTCACACTCAGTGTGTCGAAACACAGAATATTAGCAAATCCAGCTGCCCTCTGAAATTTCAGCTCTCTTCAAGAGAGGAGCATCTGAAGGGCTCCCTCCCCCCCCCCCCCCGCCAGACCTCAGCTTCCTTGGGGAGATGCATCAGGCGAAAATGTCAGCTTGCTATAGACAGCCCCATAATGTGTAGAGTTAAAAGATATCCGTGCAGAACTGAAAGGAAAGTCATAATTCTACAGAAGTAGCATTCAAACTCAGTCCACAGTTATTACAGCATCACGAATGCCCCCTTCCAGGGGCGACGGATGCTGATTGGGACTTGTGGGGCAGAAGGCAGGGAGCGCCAGATCCAATGGCAGGCAGAGGCAACTAATTCCGGTTTCATCCTTATCCACTTCCCTGCTGAGTCCTCCAAGGGGCAACGCTGAGACTGAGGAGGAGAAGGAGCAAGTTGGCAAGTAATGACACCCCCTGGACTGGCTGTCAGTAAGACAGGAAGGGATAGGGGGCTGCCTGGGGGCACACTGAGTTTGGTGGGGCAGTGCCCCATTCACCCTAATGGACCACTTCCAAGGCTCGCTTCTTGCCCAACCAAAGGGAAATTTGAGAAGCACCCTTCTATAACATTAAATTCACTGGCATCAGCAATGCCACAGTCATTTGGCAGCATCCATTTCATTCCTGATATACAAGCTGGGTGAGCAGGGTGGAGCAGGAGCACAGCCTATGTTGAGCTATACTTAAGAGAAGAAGCTGCTACATACCAAGTTAGACCATTGGGTCCTCTTACTCCAGTATGGTCTACATGGACTGGTGGCATGTCAGGAGCGAGCCAGCAGTAGATCACCCAGAGTAGGTGTAGTTATTAGAAAAACAGGAGTTTACCTCTGCTACCACTGTCATTAAATATCCCGCCTGAGGCAGTTTGTGAGACTGGCCCAAAGCCAGAGCAAAACCATGTGCGCACATCCCCGGCTACAGAGAGTCCGGTGGCGCAGTCATATGTGATTGTTCCCAGCATGAAGAACAACACACACAAGCCATAATTAAGGCTAAACTATTTATTGTAGGAATAGTGCAGAGAGAATCTCTGCTCCAGCTCAATAAGACAGAGCTGCCATAAAGCCGTCTGTCCGGCATCTAGGTCTAGCCAGAAGAGAGAATCTCTGCTGGTAGCTCAACACACACCACTAATGAGCACAGCAACTCTTCTTTGGTAGGCTTTGCCCCTATGAAGCAGTTGTGGGGACTGAAGGTTCCTGCCTTCCCACAGCTGCCTATGTCTCCTCCTCTCCCAGTTTTCCCCCAAGGAATCTGAGACAGCGCCTGCATGTCTGCCTTTGTGCCTCCCACATCATCATGCCTCTCCTGGTATGGGAGACCAGCGGGGAGGAGAGCTTGTAGCAGTAGGAAGGAGAGACACCTCATCTCTGCCTCTTGGCCTCCCTCCTCTCCTAACTTCAGCTTCTGCCTTGATTCTGGACTTCTCTTTACCACAGACTCCCCCCGGCTCCCTAGGCCCTGTTACCTCTTCAGCTGCTGACACCTCCTCCTCCCAGTCTTCTTCCTCTGACCACTCATCATTGTCCCACAACTCAACTCAACTCATTTTATTTCGGCTTTAAGCCCATAGACATAACAACCAAAAACAGAAACAGCACAGTCTGGTTTACAATTGCTAACAGTAAAATAGATTAAAAGGGATACTCAATTGAATAAAATATGATAAAAATTAAATTAAAATTTCAAGCTGTATATAACAATCCATTGCGTTTCTTAAGTGTCAGAACTGATGTCAGAAATTTTGCCATATGTAGGGTTATAATCGAGTCTGAATCTTGCAACAGAAGAGCAAGGTAAGACTCTTCCAAATACCCTGGTAGTTTTTGAGTTAATGGAAGTAATAAAGTCTTTCGGGCGGCAGAATACAAGGGGCAGACAAACACTATGTGATGAAGAGATTCAATTGAACGGTTATCACAGGCACATAAGACCGAAACTTGGCCCCTAGAAAATCTATGAAACAGGACGTTTGAGGGGAAGACATTAAACCGTGCTTTAATAAAAACAAAACGATGACTAGCAATAGAAAGAGTTGATAGATAGGCTGGAACTTGAAGTGGTAGTACAATGCCCAGGGATCTCAGTGAGCATGTCCCCCCGCCCAGCATAACATTGTGTTGCAACATCATTGTCCCACCACCCTGGCTCTGAGCCTTCTTCCCTGGGGGATTCCACAGCTGGTGGCTCCCACCATTCCCCTACATCTAAGCAGTCCATGAAATAGCAGCTCTCCAGGATTTGAGACAGGGAGTCCCTCCCACCACTACCTGGAAATGCCGGGGATTGAATTAATCCGCAATTAATCTGCCGCAATTAATCTGGTAGTTTTCAGAAAGCCACAACAAAACTCTCTTTGTGGCCTTTGTTGAGAACAGGGACTGCCAGGGCAGCCCTTCTATTCCTCTATCAGTGAAAGCACTACTTCCAATGGAAATTATGCAGGGACAGAGTGACATCTGCTGGAAAGCATGAGGAAAACTTAAGTTTTAGCAAATGGTAATGAAAAGGGACCCAGGTGGCGCTGTGGGTTAAACCACAGAGCCTAGGGCTTGCTGATCAGAAGGTCAGCAGTTCGAATCCCCTTGACGGGATGAGCTCCCGTTGCTCGGTCCCAGCTCCTGCCCACCTAGCAGTTCGAAAGCACGTCAAAGTGCAAGTAGATAAATAGGAACCGCTCTGGCGGGAAGGTAAACGGCGTTTCCGTGCACTGCTCTGGTTTCGCCAGAAGCGGCTTAGTCATGCTGGCCACATTACCCAGAAGCTGTACACCAGCTCCCTCAGCCAATAATACGAGATGAGCGCCGCAACCCCATAGTTGGTCACGACTGGACCTAATGGTCAGGGGTCCCTTTACCTTTCCCTTTAATGAAAAGGGAAATGTTAAGTTTAAGACAGGGTTACGAAATAGAATTCTGAGTGGCCAGTAAAACTGTAAGTTCCAGGTTCTATCCAAGACCTGTCAGAGTTTTTTCAGCTTCACCCATAAATGTGGGCACCAGGTTCAACTCCAACTCTACCCCAGCTTCTCAGAGTCATCTCATCCAGACTCTCCTCTGGCTCACATGGTTTTGGGGGGCAGGAGAATCATCAAATTGTAGAGTTGGAAGGGACCCTAACACCATCTAGTCCAACCCCCTACAATCCTGAAGTCTCAACTAAAGCATCCATGACAGATGGCCACCCAACCTCTGCTTAAAAACCTCCAAGGAAGGAGAGTCCACCGTCTCTTGAGGGAGATTGCTCCAGTGTCAAACAGCTCTTACAGTCAGAAAGTTCTTCCTGGTGTTTAGTGGGAATCTCCTTTCAAGTAGCTTGAATGCATTGGAAAGAACATTTAAAATCAAGAGTTAACAGCCTTAAGATCAGCCTTCACCAACCTGGTGCCCTCCAGTTCTTTGGGGACAGCAACTCCCATCAACTCCAGCTAGTTTTTTGTTGTTCTGTTTTCTTTTAACAAAGTGGTGAAAGAAAGTACAAAAAACACATTAAGATATAGCATAATGCAATGTGTATTATCAGTTCCATATAGATGATTGATAGACACACACACACACCACACCACACATGTACATCCTTATTTCAGACATTGTTGTATATCAGTATATCGCAATGGTAAAGGTAAAGGACCCCTGGATGGTTAAGTCCAGTCAAAGGCAACTATGGGGCGAGGTGCTCATCTCGTTTTTCGGGTCCAGGGAGCCAGTGTTTGCCCACAGACAGCTTTCCGAGTCATGTGGCCAGCATGACTAAACTGCTTCTGGTGCAACAGGACACCGTGATGAGTGCCAGAGAGCACAGAAATGCAGTTTATCTTCCCGCTGCAGCAGTACCTATTTATCTACTTGCACTGGTATGCTTTCAAACTGCTAGGTTGGCAGGAGCTAGGAAAGAGCAATGGGAGCTCACCCCGTCAAGTGGATTCGAACCGCCGACCTTCTGATTGGCAAGCCCAAAACTCACTGGTTTAGACCACAGCGCCCCCAACCCCTGTGTCCCTCATCGCAATGTTTAGCTGATGATATATCACAATGTTGAAAAACAGCTATTGCTCAGCCCCTAGTCACTGTGTGAAATAGGAACTGCACAGACTGAGTAGATGCTGTAGAAGGGTGTGTATTTTGCATAGTATATGATGCTGTTGCAAACTGTGATGTGGAAAAACTCTTAAGTCATTATCAGCGGGGAGGGGGGATATAATAGGACATTTTCATAACATTCACATGGTGAGGGGAAGTAAGTGCATGATTGATTGCAGGAAATATCTGAAAGTCATCATTCCTGAAAGTGGCTGGAACTGGCAGAATGGTGGCATCAGATGATACAGCGTGGCAGAATATAAAAACTGGTGGGTTATGTAGCATAGCTGGCAGCGTAATTTAATTGCAATTTATAAGGCCACAACATCTGGCCCTTGGCAGCTGTGTTTCCATCTTTTTATTTCATAGTCCAGGTTTTCTGTGCCATGTTGAGTGGGGGTGTGTGGATTGGGTAGGGAAAGAGCTTTCACATTTGGGGTTGAATCGTATGGGGGGGAACCGCTTTTGCTGCCAAATTAGAGAAATACAGAGCGCATGGCAAGGATGTCCCTGTGTACCCTGGTAATTAAATTGGGGTTATAGTGATCCATATTTAGAAGCAACTTCTATGCTCAGCTAAATCTCCCAGATCAAAACAAAGATACCAGCTAGGATACTCGTTCACCCCTACAATTCCAAGAAGCCTTAACAGCTCCTAGGACAAGAGGAGTTAGGAGTCCATTGTTGTTTATTGCAAAGCAATAACAACACATTACAACAACAACAACAACAACAACAACAACAACAACAACAACAACAACAAATTAAAAATAAACATATGAATGTAATAGCCCTAACAGCCACAGCCATTCATCTCTCTTCAGGTTTTTTTTCATTTCTCTTCAGGAACCGATTAGAGGGGAGGGAAGAAATAGAAGGGGAAGAAATGGAGGCAGTGAGAGATTTCACTTTCTTGGGTTCCATGATCACTTCAGATGGTGACAGCAGTCACGAAATTAGAAGACGCCTGCTTCTTGGGAGAAAAGCAATGACAAACCTAGGCAGCATCTTAAAAAGCAGAGACATCACCTTGCCGACAAAGGTCCGTATAGTTAAAGCTATGGTTTTCCCAGTAGTGATGTATGGAATTGAGAGCTGGACCATAAAGAAGGCTGATCACCGAAAAATTGATGCTTTTGAATTATGGTGCTGGAGGAGACTCTTGAGAGTCCCATGGACTGCAAGAAGATCAAACCTATCCATTCTGAAGGAACTCAGCCCTGAGTGCTCACTGGAAGGACAGGTCCTGAAGCTGAGGCTCCAGTACTTTGGCCACCTCATGAGAAGAGAAGACTCCCTAGAAAAGACCCTGATGTTGGGAAAGATGGAGGGCACAAGGAGAAGGGGACGACAGAGGACGAGATGGTTGGACAGTGTTCTCGAAGCCACCAACATGAGTCTGACCAAACTACGGGAGGCAGTGGAAGACAGGAGTGCCTGCGTGCTCTGGTCCATGGGGTCACGAAGAGTCAGACACGACTAAACGACTAAACAACAACAAGAGGGGAGGGAAGCACCAGCCAATCAGGTCGCTCCTTTTCAGCCACGCCTCCCGGCTTCCCAAAGGATTCAAAATCCCAAGCCCCAGATGCCAACCGGCGCCGCGGTTCTCTTTCGACGACGCATGCGCGAGTCCTTAACCCTCCTCTCCCCCCCCTCTCTCTTCCGTCGCTACGCAACGTCAGGCTTGAAGCGCCCGCTCGCCCCCTTGGTTTGTTTGGTTCGGAGCGAGCGAGCGCGCGGCACGTGCGCCGCTGACGAGCCGGGGCTTCGGCGCCTGATTGGTTGCCGCCGTCCTGACGACGCGACTTTCGCGCGACCACGACGGTCGCACGGCGATCGCGCACTCCGAGGGGGGCGGGGCAGCGGGCCCGGCCGGCGAAGTGGGTTCGGCGCGGCTCGGCGTTCGTTCTTCGTCGCTGAGGCGGGGAGCGGCGCTTTGCCTGGCGCGATGCGGGAAGGGCTGGGGCTGCTGAGGCGGCGGCGGCGGCCGGGGTGAGCGGCGGGGCGGGCCGGGTTGCTAAGGGCGCCGGGTTGCTAAGGCCGAGCCAGCGACTCCTCCGCCTTCCCAATGGCCCGCCTGCCTTTCTTCTCGCGCGAGGCGCACGGGGCAGCCGCCTGACGCGCGTCTTCTGCTCGGCATCGGCGGCTTCCAGCGGGGCTTAACTCCCAGGGAAGCGCGTGCGTGTCTGTGTTGCAGAGGGATTGCATCCCCAATGAAAGGGCTGGCGCAGCGCTGCCTTCATTTAGCTGCTGGTAGGGTTTTAATAGATGCATACGGTGCATGCATAAATGCAAGGGTGCTTGGAATGCGTTTATAAAAATTGCAGTGGCGTGTTAACAATTGTGTACTCGCTGGGGAAACCTAGTCGGATGGGCAGGGGTATTATCATTATCATCATCATCATTATTATATATACAGTGGTTTTTTCTATTAAAAAATGTTTAGGGGTGCTCTCATTTTCCTACTCATATTGAAATACTGCCCCTCATTGAGGCCAAACTTAAATTCACAAAATGTTTAGGGGTATGCATACCACCAGGAAAAAAGCACTGCTTATATACTTATCTATTGTATCGTAATACAGTTTCAAGTACCTTTTTTGTTTTTTTCATTTCTTTCACTTGTCCACTGAAATTTTCCAACAAAACATAAATTTTAAAAAAGATACACACACATGCACATAGAGTTTTAATTCTGTCATTATCATTATCATTACTTATAGACCTATATATTGCATTGTATTAGTTTCAAACGCCTTTTTTGTTTTTCCCCCTTTCATTTCTTTCACTTGTCCACTGACAATTTTCAACAAAACATACATTAAAAAACCACATTGAGAGTTTTAATTCTGTCAATGTTTAATTGATTTGGGGGTTTTCTGTGTTTTTACCTGTTCTTCTTTATCTATAAGCCCCCTTGAGTCCCTGTCAGGGGTGGGGTGGGGAATGTGGAGTATAAAGAAATATATAATAATTATAATTGTGGCAGTTGTGTTACTGCTGTGAGACCTCCCACAATGTTTGCCTGTGGAGTTCAAACCGGACTTTCTCCCTATGTATTTCATAATCAAGATGGTGGTGATATTCAGCAGTTAAAACAGTGGATTGTTAACCAACCTATTTGCCTTAAAAAAATTAAATCCAATGGCTGCCTTGGGGTCAATTTTTCAATCCAACAGGCTGTATTGGTGAAAGTTTCTCCTGTGCTTTATAACTTAGAATCATAGAATCATAGAGTTGGAAGAGACCACAAGGGCCATCCAGTCCAACCCCCTGCCAAGCACTCACTTCTACAGTGAGTCTACAGTGTGATGCAGCAGCTAAAAAAGCCAATGCAATTCTGGGCTGCATCAATAGGAGTATAGTATCTAGATCAAGGGAAGTAATAGTACCACTGTATTCCGCTCTGGTCAGACCCCACCTGGAATACTGTGTCCAATTCTGGGCACCACAGTTCAAGAAGGATACTGACAAGCTGGAACGTGTCCAGAAGAGGGCAACCAAAATGGTCAAAGGCTTGGAAACGATGCCTTATGAGGAACGGCTTAGGGAACTGGGTATGTTTAGCCTGGAGAAGAGAAGGTTAAGGGGTGATATGATAGCCATGCTCAAATATATAAAAGGATGTCATATAGAGGAGGCAGAAAGGTTGTTTTCTGCTGCTCCAGAGAAGCGGACACGGAGCAATGGATTCAAACTACAAGAAAGAAGATTCCACCTAAACATTAGGAAGAACTTCCTGACAGTAAGAGCTGTTCGACAGTGGAATTTGCTGCCAAGGAGTGTGGTGGAGTCTCCTTCTTTGGAGGTCTTTAAGCAGAGGCTTGACAGCCATCTGTCAAGAATGCTTTGATGGTGTTCCTGCTTGGCAGGGGGTTGGAATGGATGGCCCTTGTGGTCTCTTCCAACTCTATGATTCTATGATTCTGGGTTGTACGATAGGCCTTCTTGTCTCAATGTTCTTCTCAGGAAAAGAAAAATACCTTGGCACATAGTCTTGTCTATAGTGTGAAACTTTTAAACTTCTCAGAGTTGGATGTATGTAGGGGGGAAGGTGGCCTTATTTTATATTCTTTCCAAAAATATATAAGCCACTTGATGATTTTAAAAAAAACCTCAAAGTGGTTTACAACGAAAAAGAGATATTAAGAGCAGCTCCTCATTAGCTCCCTAAGTATATTGAACTAATAAGGCGCTGAAAGGTCTCTGTATAACTTTAGAGAACTGCTTTGTGATAGACAGGTGAAACGTGTAGTTGGATGTTATCATAATGTCTTGATGTGTTTGCAGGTAAACTGTAGCAGAGGCCTTCAGTACTACAGTACAGTTTTACTCTTGCCTTAATTGGTGAGTGAAATACTGCTGGAATGCATCAGAAGCTCCTGAAGAGTGCTCATTACATTGAGCTTGGAAGTTACCAGTACTGGCCGGTTTTGGTCCCTCGGGGAATTCGCTTATACACCTACGAGCAGATTCCAGTGTTCCTTAAGGACAATCCATACATCACAGATGGCTACAGAGCGTACCTACCATCCAGGCTATGTTTGAAAAGGTATGGAATTGATCCAAATGGTTCAACTTTGAAGTACAACATCAGGCCTAAGTAGTTGATGGATTTAATACTTTTACTTGAAAGCCATTTGTTTCACTAAAAGTCTTGCTTTTCTGTAATCAAAGAAGCTAGCAAAGTAAGGGCATAGATTTCATTAAATATGCTTCTGTGTAAGAGTTTTTACAGCCTTTTGTCTCTGCTGCCCCAACTGCTGATCCTCTTTCAAAGGGTAGAGCCAGATGTCCTGCTACTTTTGCCAGTGCAATAAATTAAGTTGGTTAGAGTGTGGTGCTGATAACTCCAAGGTTGCAGGTTCAATCCCCATAAAGGCACCTGCATATTCCTGCATCACGGGGTTGAACTAGATGACCCTCAAGGTCCCTTCCAACTTTGCAGTTCTGTGAACGCAAAGGAAATGGTGTCAACCAAGCATTAGTGGAAATGAGCCACACAAAAGAGCAAGATGAATACTGACTAGCTTGCATAAGAGCAATAGAGAATACAGCAACCATTTAATCTGGAACACATGATCAGGGTGTCAGTTACAAAAATTGTTCCTTTGACTTGCTCATAGTCTTTACTGTTTTCTTCTCCATTTCGCAGCCTATTCATTTTATCCAATGAAACAGTTAACATCTGGAGTCACTTACTGGGCTTCTTCCTCTTCTTCACTTTGGGCATATATGACATGACTTCTGTGTTGCCTTCAGCGAGTGCCTCCAGAGAAGATTTTGTTATTTGTTCTATTTGTCTCTTCTGCTTTCAAGTAAGTCCCTTGGTAAATTACAGTCAAACATTTTTTTGTGCTTGTGTCAGGGACAACAGACAGGGAAAAAGGTCTGCATTCTGTCAAAAGCTGAGGCTTGTCGAGTCTTTCTGCTAACTCTAGCCCACTTACAATGTCTTGACATTGGTGGTTGGATTAGGTCTGCATTCTAGGGCTGGTGGAGAACCTGCATTCAGGCCACCTCAGCCTTACATTGTATTTATTTATTTTGCTTCCTGTTCTCATTTAAAAGCAGTTGCTCAAAACAACCCATGAATAAGCTACAAGTTTCACTCCACTGCAGATTGGAAGGGCGGACTGTTACTAGATTATAGAACATCGTGCCCCTTCCAATATTTCAGGCTGATAGCTTTTTGTGATGCAACAATATTTTTTAAACTTAGCTGCTGAGCCTGTCTTCATTTCACATTGTAGTTGGCTGTTTTAAGCTGTCCTGATTGAGGCAAATGCATTGAGAGAGTGGATATAGATTGCCTAACAAAATGAAAAAATGTCCCCATGCCTTTGTGCAGTATTTAGTGGGGCCAAGCATCTTTACTGGTTGAGGCCAAGGTGCCTGGGGTGCGTCAGGAGGCTACCGGTAGGGCCAAAACAAGCTCTGCATGCTCACCTGGGAGTAAAGCCTATGGGACTTGCACCAGAGTAAGCATGCATAGGATTGTACTGAAGCAGGACCTGCGGTGAGGCTGAAGGTTTGATCTCTGCCACTTCTGGTTGAGGTATCTTGAAGAGCAGACTTCTTAAGATATTAGGGGTGTCACTTGACTAAAGAAATCATTTGATCATGTTGTAAAATAGCAATGCAGCATATCTGTGTTGGAGTAAAAACAATAGTTCTGAAGGAAGAAGTATTGAAATATGAGTCTTTTAAAATCTGCTGCCTGATTAATCAGGGCTATCTTTTTTATTTTTTTTAGAATGGGTTTGTTTAGCTTAATTAATAGGTTAAATATTGCAGCCCTGCTTCATAGATCCCAGTGAGATTCTGGCATGGTACCTTGATCCCCAGTAACAAGAGATCAGACCAGAATTCTTTTCTAGCAGCAGACCAATCTTCCTCTTGCAGATCCAAAATCTTTAAATTTAATCCAGTTGTTTTTAAAGTTGTTATTGCTTGACGCTGAAGATATTAGACTTTGAGGAAATTAATGCAATTTGTTTGAATGTTTTTATAGGTCTGTATGCTTTGCTCAGTAGGGTATCACCTCTTCTGTTGTCATCGCTCAGAGAAGACCGGTCGACGGTGGATGGCACTGGATTATGCAGGAATTTCCATTGGTATCCTGGGCTGTTATGTATCTGGAGTCTTTTACGCATTTTATTGCAATAATGTAAGTTTAACAGTCATGTTGACTAGTGTAGCTTTCCCATGGATAAAAATCAAATAAAAAGTAGATCTCCTTTCCTTTGAAAAATTCAGCAGTTTTAGTCTTACGTGTGTGTGTGTGTGTGTGTGTGTGTGTGTGTGTGTGTAGTATCCATGTGCTATTTTAATTTTTTTTAAAAAAAACAGGCTTTGAGGTCAGGTTAGTGTTCTAGCTTAAAATGCAGAATTTTGTCCTGAACAAGTGTACCATATTTCATAGTCCAAGAGAGACAGTATGTTGCATGCAAGAAACAGAAACCAGACTTTTCTCAGCCAATTTAACAAGAGGCAGCTGAAGAATTGCCCATGAATCTCCTAAACTGGATCTTCCACAGTACTGTGTGGTATGAAATGTTTTAAGTTCGTTTTGTTCTGTAATGGCGGCTCAACTATATTTCCAACTTTTTTTCCAAGGAAAAAGAAAATATTAAAGGCAATTTTTCCTGATAGGAGGGAGTGGAGTGTTTTTAATATATTAAGTAACAGTTCTCCAGAGTAAATGTTGGTTAAGAATCCTGTAGTAGATAATTTGATTGCCTTGGTTAATCAGTTGAAATGCAGTTCATTGCTTAAAATTGTAGGTGCGTCTAATAGTTGGCTGCAATTGCTAGCACCAGCATAAAATCAATCCTGCCTGTGGAAGGTATTTTAACTACCAGTATAAATCCTGGAATGTGTGGCATTTTCTCAAGGAAAAAGTGACTAAGTGACCAACAGGTGCTCAGTATGAAAAGCTGTCAGTATTTCTATATATTTTAAACTGTGTTAATATTCATAATATAGTCGTACCTCAGAAGTCGAACGCCTTGCTAGTCGAACATTTTGGCTCCCAAATGCCACAAACCCAGAAGTGAGTGTTCCAGTTTGCGAATGTTCTTTGGAACCCAAACATCTGATGCAGGTTCCGTGGCTTCCAATTGGCTGCAGGAGCTTCCGTTTGACTTCCAAGGTACGACTGCAAATTGGAATCTGCTTTAGACCGATTTATAGAATTACAGATTTGGAAGGTATCCCCAAGGGTCATCTAGTCCAACCCCCTGTAATGCAGGAATCTAAGTTGTTACTCCAGTCTGTATAATGAGGAATGAAGAAGCTTGCCTGTAACACTACCAGGGTGGATTTGATTTACTGTAAATCAAATTGATTTAAATCACGATTTAAATCACTAGTCAGTAAGGCTTGATTTAAATCACTAGTCAGTAAGACTTGATTTAAATATTTTTTTTACAGAAAGACTCATTCTTGCTGGTATAATCTTAATATTTACAACCATATGAAGGTTTCATTTTTGGAATAATAAATTTTCAGAGTAGTTTTTACAGTTATATCAAAAATTACTGATTTGGTTATACTACTAGAAATACATAGACAGATAATTATGAAATTATGGTGAGGTTTAATAAGTTAACTGTTTATATTTGGACAACTTTTCTGCTGTACTTTATTGGAAGGAGAAAAATAATCATTTCCTTAATAACCATTGAAACAATTTATTTAACTAAAACAATAACATGATAGCATATGTATCCATGTTTGTTAACTGATGTGGTTAAACATTTAAAAAAAAACTTAGACAGTCTTAGCACACTTGATAAACTTAAACAAATCCTTATTTCCTGATGCACTACAATGTAACTTAAATAGAAGACTATATTTAGAAAGATTTTTCCTCCAAAAGCATTTTATTTTAAAAATCCAATTTAAATCAAAAAAATCTGATTTAAATCAAACAAATCTGATTTAAATCAAACAAATCCAATTTAAATAAAATAAAAATCTGATTTTTTTTATTTTTTTTAAAAAAAATCATTTATTTTTATCCACCCTGAACACTACTACACGTTTTGAGGGAGAGCCCTGTTCGACAGGGACTTCAAAAGACGTGGCATCAAATGAAACATGTTGAAATAAATAATCAAATCTGGATTTTTTAAAAATATAATAATTCTATTTAGATGTCAAACACACTTTTATTGTATGTGCCAAGAGACACTACAGTGCTGCCTTTGTGCCTTTTGTAGCTCTGCTGCAATCTGGAAAAGGCTGCTTTAAGATCACATTCCAGAATTTGAGGGAAAACCAATTTCATTTTGCTCTATTTTGATGCAAATAATTTATTCTTATCACTTAGTGGCTGTCTCCTTTTTTTTCCCCCTCCCCTTTTCCCAGTACTGGCGTCAAGTATACTTGATCACTGTCCTTGCTATGATCTTGGCAGTATTCTTTGCCCAGATCCACCCCAGTTACCTCACTCAGCAGTGGCACAGGCTGCGCTCCGTCATCTTTTGCTCTGTGTCAGGTTACGGAATCATTCCTACCATCCACTGGGTATGGCTCAACGGAGGTGTTGGTGCGTCTATTGTGCAGGTAAGCTAAGGAGTCACCAGGCTTGCATCCCAAACCAAATTTTGTTTTGCTTCCAAAGTACCATATTTTCCCATGTATAAGACGAGGTTTTTTGCTTTAAAAAAATGGGGGGGGTTCCTTATACACGGAACATAGGCATACAGGGGAGGGATTTTTTCATGTTTAAACAAATGTCCGGGGTTTTGGCTTGGGCAGGCTGAGGCAGTCCCTCCTGCCACTGTCCCCTCATTCTCTTCCCCCTGCTGGCTGCGTGCTGGTGACTGGCTCGCCTCCTGCGGCCCCTGCCAGCTCGACCAACAGAGCAAGAGCAGCAGCCGCCAATAGCTGCCTCGGCTATCTCTCCTTGCACTTCTTTCCTTTCTTTCTCACGCCCTCAAAATAGGGGGCGTCTTATACATGGGGGCGTCTCATACATGGAAAAATACAGCAAGTTCCATTGACTTTATTAAGACTTCCTGATCAGCTGGTTTAGGAATGACACCTTTTACTTTATCCTTTTTTTAAATAAACATTTTCTATAAACAAACACAATGGCAAAGAACAGTAGAAATGGAAACTTAGATTGCATTGTTATGAACTGGTTTGTTTTTCAGTTGTGTCCATCACTAGCCCTGATCCAAGATAGTTAGCTTGATATCTACAAAGACATAATGAAGGGTGTGGAGAGAAGAGCTCTGTTGTGGGATTTGTGGGAGAGTTCTTCTGTAAAAGAAATGTGTATCCATTTTGGCTTCTTTTTTTAGGAACATATTTGACTCTGGAGAAAAGCTATGGGGAGAAGGTGACTCAGGAATGCTCATGGTGCATAAATTCTGTTTGTGCCTTTTGCTTAGAAACAAGAAAATCAAGTTAGTAGATCTGGGTTGCATCCTGATTTTAGGGACCAACTTAACATCTTAAATCTGTTGAAAGGATTGCCGTCTTGCCTCTCAGGTATTAGATAGAAAGATGGATGAGGACCTTGCTAACCTCTTTCTGCTGCTTTTGTCTTTCAGGAATTTGCTCCCCGTGTGGTTGTGATGTACTTGATCGCTGCCATAGCATTTCTCTTTTATATTTCTAAAGTCCCAGAAAGATATTTCCCAGGTAGGGCTGAATTTTTGGTAGCTGAATTATCCAGGGCACAGGCCATTCACTGTTAATTAAATGTTGTGGGAGCACTTATTGTCCTCTGCATCTCTTCCCCATGGCTGCTGGTCCCAGCTGTATGGTATAATAAAGGAGTATGCCATTTGCCTCCATGCACAAGTTTTTAAATATCTATCTAAGAATTCAGCTCCCAGAACACACCCAAAGGTACATCTTGCCCAGTGTTCTTGTTTCTAACAGTACAACGCTAAGTGGCTTGGTAGCTAACTTGAAAGGAATGCCACCCCTGTTGGAAAGAGAATTGTCTGAAAAAGGTCACATATTATTTTGTTTCCCAGCAATACATTATGATGCTAGGGATCTGTCACACATTCTGACTGGGAAGGAGACTTATCTCAGCCAGACCACTTTGTGTCACACTGGAATAAACGTACCCTGGTGCGTCAAATCACTGTCCCAATGCATAGAATACATACTCCTCCAGAGCTGCTGCTACTGAATATGTTAGCTAAATTAATGTGTGTGTTTTTCTTTTCCAACAGGGCAGTTAAACTACCTCGGCTCGAGCCACCAAGTATGGCACATCCTTGCAGTAGTGATGCTGTACTGGTGGCATCAGTCTACTGTCTACATCATGCAGTATAGACACAGCAAACCGTGCCCTGACCATAATGCACATTAGCATGCAACGGTATGGCAGTTTCCTGTGCAGAAGGAGATGAAGATGGCAGGGTTGTGATGAGGAAGGGGTTTCGCCTTTTTGTTGCCACAGTTAAAAAGACAGTGGTTGCCCAGAAGTCATAAAGGATCTCCAGCTGGCTATTCAGGAAGATGAGTCCTTTTTGGGGTAAACTGGCCTGCATTAACAAATGTCCTGGAGCTCTTAGGTCACCAGCTGGAAAGGAGACAGAGTGCTGCATGCTTCCCTTTTCACTTGTGCTTCTGCTGCTCCATTCATAGAAAGCTACTTTATACAGAGTCAGACCATTGGTCTGCCTAAGCTTGGTATTGTCTGCCCTAACTGGCAGGAGATGCCAGGGATTGAAGCTGGGATATAAATATATATATTGCATGCAAAGCATATGCTCCACTAATGAGCATTTCAGTTCCTCTTTAGAGACTTTATCCCTGCAGTATTTTGTGTTCCCCTAGCTTCCTTGTATTTGGGCTCAACCGCCTCTCTTACCTGGACAGCTGTTAAATCATGTGGCAGTGCTGTGGCACCTGAAGCCCTGAGTCCACTTCTTTGAATTCGGACTCCACTATATAGGCCGCCCAGAGTGGCTGGGGGGACCCGGTCAGATGGGCGGGGTACAAATAATAAATTATTATTATTATTATTATTATTATTATTATTATTATTATTATTATTATATAGGCTCATGGGTGAGCCTAAAGTCAGACGACCCCTGTTGAGGAAAGTGATAGGGACCCAAATATTTTGCATTGTCTCCCCTTAGGTGGCTATTTAATAGCTCTACTTTAAGGGGCAGAAATTCCAGGGAAGGGATGGTGCTGGAATGTGGCCTGCCACTGTGAAGGAACAGGAAGCATTTTGAAGTATACAACAGGCACATTGCAGTCCCCAAAGCCTTCTTGAAAAATATATATTTTCCCATTGGTGTCCAGGACCGTGTTGATGCTTAACTTTTTCAAATTGCAGTAGTTTTACTGCTCAGCATAACAGGCAAGGAAAATACTGGTTTTCTGTATGATTTATGAGCCCCCTTTGTGAAGGATTAAACCCTGCCACTTCTGATTTCACTGCATGCTGGGAAGAAAGGACTTTCCACAATTTGATTGCACATATTGAAGACTCTGCATTCTACAAAACCTGTTCCACTTTTTTTCTGAAATAGCAGCTGCTGCTGGCATCATCTTTCACTGCTTCCCAAGGAACCTCTCGTTTGTTTTGTTTACAGTCTATGTTCTGGGCAAAAAGTCCCACCAATGCTGTTTACATAAATATATAAAACTAAACATGCTACCAAAATGTCACCACTTAAAGCAGCAGTTGGAAAGTCCAACTGAGCAATCCATGAAATGGAAGCCATTTTAAAATTGTTTTAAACAAGCCCATCTTCTAAAAGGCCCATTTAAAAGCCAGAACTGATTAGCCCAACTATATTATATACCCCTTGGGAATGATGTTCCACAAATGGGGAACCATCGATGAGAAAACCCTATGCCAAGTACCCATTTATGGTACATTGTAGACCCCCTCATCCTCCTCATCCTATTTTGTACATCTTCCCAGACCAAATATGAGGAAACCCAGTGACTGACCGACCCATTTACTTTTGTGTCTCCCCCCCCCCTTTAAAACCCTGCAGAGGCTGACCATCCCCACTACCTCACTGGCTGCGGGAGGCTGATCATGAGATTACTTGCAGTCTTTTGAAATTGATTAATTTTATTTTATTTCAGTCTTATCATTGTACACCAATTTCAGAAGCAGCACCCAAAGCTGCTGTTCTCTTTCCCTTCACATGTTAAGAGGCAATATGTTTAGCAGTCATGCCAAAGACCATGGAAGAGGTCACCAGCAGCCAAATAGCTTGGTGAACACTTGTTGTTGGCCACAGTAGAACAAACCAGATTTGTTCAAACTACTGATAAACAAATTGCAGAAATTGCCAGGAAACTATTTCTTCTGATAGGCTGAGGAAACGTCCCCCAATAGGCATGTGGGGTTCCCGTGACAAATTCTCATTCCAGGATGTAACATTGTAAGTTGAAAATATATTATGTCTACTGTATGTGCAACATGTTCTGTGTCCTTGCACTGATGTCTGTGTTATAATTTAAACATGGATTTTTACTTGATTCCCCCCTCCCTTTCTGTAGAACAGTATCTGCTGTTGTTTTCCTCAGCGATATCATAGACTAATCTTTGGAAAAGAAGTTGGATGCCCCAGTAATTGTAAATTTTGGGGTGCTCTTCAAAATGCTGTTTAGCAGCGAGTCAGAAATTTGAGGTCCCTTGATTAAACATGTCTCAGTGCCCCAGGTTTTTTGTCAAGTACTGACATGAAGCGCAAATCAACATTCTAGCAGTGATGGAACTAAGGAGAATTGCTCTGAGTGATGTTTTAAGAGAATAGCATTTATCTATTGACAAACGCAGAGCAGCTGCTCCTTGCCTAGCCATTGGCAGATGTTGGGGTGTAGCCACTTTGTTTCGAAGTTCCAGCTGACACATCTCAGCTTGAATTGTAGACTTTGCTAGGGTGTAACAGAAGTAAACCTACCCTTATGCATGGCAAATTTGGGAAAAAGCAACAGCAGCTAGGGAACAGTCCTATGGGTTTTCTTCAGAAAACCAGTACTTTCAGAGGCAAGGTGGGATGTAAAAGTAGGAAGTAATTTGCTTGTATAGTTAAGGAACTCTAAAAGTGTATACTTTATGGCTTTAGTTAGAAAGCTTTAGAGAACTGGTCCCCCAAAACTTACGTGCTTTTAAAGAAAATGCTAAGTTTTTGTTTACAGCTTCTTGCATTATAGAGAAGCAACTCCTTTTTGAGAATTCGCTTCTCTACTGGCCCTCACCACCATCCTTGTTTTAATTTTGCATTTAATGCATTGTTTTTTCTAAAAACAAAGTCTAGGATATAAATGTTTAGTATTGCAATTGGAAGAGTTGAGTTCAATTGAACTCGAGTTTGTATAGCTGTATAGAAAAACCTTTTGTAAATGTCAAACCTGTGCATGCGTCGTTTCTAATATTTATATTTAAGGAGTTGTGATATAAATGAGCTTTCTGACAAGAGAGCTCTTCAAGACAATAGAAAATGGAATGCAGAATGGTAAACTATAGATTTTCTGCCTTCTAAGCTTAATAATTGTGATTATCAGCCAGCAAACATGTACCATTATCTGCTGTTGGAGCCTCGTTTTTAAGTTACACCATAAGCCTTGCTTAAGTACAGTGACATACTGCTGTGCCTTTAAAAAATGTTTTAATTCCTTTATCCATGTTCAACTAGATGTACAAAGGAAAGCTGCTGCGATCTATTCAAGCTGTACCAATATGTATTATGTAAATAGCTCCTCTGTGAATAAAATTGTTTGTTGGCAAATGTACTTGGCTCTTGTGTGTGTGAGAGGCAAGCAATGTGTTGGGCTCTATAGAGGTGGGGCAGCTTCTCCTTTCAAGAAGATAACCTTGCGGAATTACTGCTAATCAAGACTGGATTAGAAGAACCAATGGGGAGAAAGCTGTTTTATGCAGAACCATTCATATTATCAGTATGTTTATATTTCTATACCTTCCATATGGTGTCTAGTCCCGCCTTCTTGATGCTTCAAACAGGGTTCTGCACGCCAGGTATTGTCAACCTTTGTCAGACTCGGGGCCTACTTTAAACAAAACCATTTATTTGGGAACCCATTTCTTAATCTTTACTCATATTTTGCATTGTGGTAGTGCTCCTGTTGCAACCCACCTTGTTTCGGGCCATGACTCTGCAGTACATCTATCCTACCACTGGCATTGCTTCCCTCCAAGAAACTCTTAAGCTGTAGTTCTGAAAAGCACTAATGGTATCAACAGCCTCAAAGCTGTCGCAAAACACTAAATCTCGCAAAGTTCTGTCAGATGGTACGACAAAACTTGACGTGATATAAAGCCAAACCAATGTTGGTTAGGATATGGTAGCCCAAGCCCTTGGAACAAGTGAAGTATCAAAATCAAAACTTCATCATAGGTTTGTTGATTGTCATTAAATGAGTTCACAAAGCCAGCTAATTACTGGCACTGACTGCAGCCAAAGAAACAACAGGAGGCATAAGTAATGCAATAAGTTTTTTTCATATGAGGCAACATACACAGGAAACTCAATTAGCATTTTGCATGGCAAGATCTAGAACACCCCGGCTCTGTTGTAAAAATTACACAGGTTTACAGAATCATGGCATCTGGTATATTTGTTTAGTAACAACTGACAGTTGTTCTCAGCTACATTAATTTCACACAAAAGTTCTGTTTTAGTGGCACACACAAAAAAAAAAAGGTAGAAATTTTGAGTCTTGACAAGAAATGGAAGTGTCATTTGAAAAGTGCACTTAAAGCTGTTTGCCAGCAATTAAAATATAGCATTGTTTTATTCTTGAGTGATGTTCTTAGTCACAGAAACAAAACTTGGCTATAGACACTATTACTTTTATTTCTTATTTTCAATGAAGTGCTTTAGAAAAATAACTGGGCAGCCAGTCCTTTGCATTTCCTTGTTACTCTTAGCAGCTTTTGGCTATACTTATTTTTCCAACGCCATGACAATGATTGTGACTGCAATGTTGTTTTAGATCACAAACTCCAAGAGATGTGATGTGTGCATGTATGTTTTATATATGATTCTCTATATAAAAATACACCCTATCATAAAAAAAAAAATCTTCAGATAGACTCTAGTTGCAATTCTCACAGTAGTAGCTACAGCCATTCAATCTCACAGTAGTTATTTCTGGGTGAAAAGGACATACTTTTAGGCAGCCTTCCTCCCGAAGCTTGGGCATTGCTCCTGTCCCTCTAAAATTACCAGACACATGTAACTTAGTTAAAGAGATGCAGGATCAAGCTGTAAGATATAGGCCTCCTTTTCTACAGAATAATTACGTAATTAGTAAGCACCCACCCCCACTGATACTTGGGATAGGGGTATGGATTCAGTTTCTTTCACCAAGATCAACAATTGTACCTTCAAAGAACTGAATCACACAA
Source organism: Darevskia mixta (assembly GCA_034641385.1). Taxonomy (NCBI): domain Eukaryota; kingdom Metazoa; phylum Chordata; class Lepidosauria; order Squamata; family Lacertidae; genus Darevskia; species Darevskia mixta. The sequence goes on from JAWWNH010000060.1 coordinate 502,663, forward strand.
ATTTGGGTGATGGTATAGTAACCATGAGCTGATTTTACCAGTGATGGCTGACATTGAACCAGATCCTGTTGCTTTTAAATCTTTAGGAGAATGTCTGCTATATTAATCTGTACAATAAAAGCACCTTAGGGTGGCCATCATGTCAGAAGTAACACAACACTGCTTCAAGATGATCTAATTCTGCAGCTGATTTTGGAAGATGTACCCAGCTGTCTGCTATATGCTAATTGGAAAGGTCAAACCATTGGAGTAGTGAAAAATCCTCCATCTGGCGGCCACTGATATGAACTAATACTTCACAATCTTCCTATGGTTCCAGGAAAGACCATGGTAGGCTGGATTTCAAATATATGTACACATACATAATGCAAGCAAAAATATTTATCCCAAACTACCAATCACTTCTTTCTATGAAGCCCAGAACTGAAGGAAATTATTAAACCTGCTTTCTGCAGCTCTTGGAAACAAACAAACAGAGAGAAATCAATTCTGTGGGGTCTGCCAGTATACCCCGGCAACCACAAAGGAAAATCAACAAACATTCTTATTTACAAAAACCTATGAAAATATGCAATCATATGCAATCAGTAATACGTGAAGCAAGGCCCTATGAGAAAGCAAAGAATATTGGCAACAATCTGATTGGCCACACATTTATTTTGGCCTTAAAAGGTTATGCTACAGACATTTTGCCTATGGCCCAGTCCTGCAGAGTTGCATCCATTATTAACTCTATACTGCCAAGCTAACGGCATGAACTGAGCAGTGCAGGTGTCTTCCAAGAGACTGCTGAAAAGTGTGTCTCAGGACCTGAGGTGATGACTGAGAAAAACGTGTATATTTTCTATACCAACAAACTCTTAGGAGAAATAGTAGGGGAATTGAAAGAACAATGCAAATGTGTTGCTTCTACTCTCCCCACTGCCTTTGAATTATTGCAGGATAAGATTTACTTTCATCTTGGGTCAAAGGCATTCCATATCTCAATAACAAAATGTTCAGAATGGAATTATCTGCCAATAACTAGGGTTTTGTCAGAAAACCCTTCTGACAAATGCAGGCAATGGTTTTAGGTTACTACAAATAATTAAATGACCAGGTTGTTCTAAATCTAGTGTTCGTATTTCACAGCACATGGAGTCTTGTGGAAAGGAAGGATTTTTCAGACAGCTTGGAATATAAAAGCTGGCTACCAACCGGATGCCAGGTTAAGATCAGACACTAGATACTGTTCCTGAGCCAGAATTTTTTTGTTAAAATCAACAGGACAAGTCCACTACTTTTAATGGGACTGTTAACTTGACTACCAGAGCTGCTGTGCCTATTTTGTGCCACCTGAAAGCACTTAAGACTTTACAAGTGCGCAAGTAGAAGTTATTACACTGAGATCAGCTAGTTGTGGACAGCTCTGGATTAACTCTGCAACTCTAACCTGCTTCAAACATTGTACGTTTCATTCACAGAAAACCTTCCATAGAGGAAACAATCACAAGGGACGTATACATGTTTGCTCTCTGCGTCTATTTGTCTGCTCATTTGCTGGGAACACGCAGCTGATCTCTTTATGGGTAGGAAATCTTGCCACAGTTGAAGCAGCACTTCAATAAAGAGCTGTCTGGTTACAGTTTTAATAAACCTTTGTTACAAAACTTGTATTTACCGGTAGTTCAAAGAGGCTTTGGCACAGGAATAAAAGAGCAGGCATTCTGAGGTATGTGCACAGTTAGCCATTTTTTTTGCCGCATGTGCTTTACAGAAATATTTAGAATGACAAGACATCTAACTGACCTTGGATTTGTGCTTGATATGACAAAAGAGTGAAACATTGCAGGACTAGAAACACATCTGAAGAGAGCTTCCAATCATATTTTGATTGCCAAAAAACCCATCAAATTTTCTTAAAGTTCTCATTTTTTTAAAGCATCTTGTTCTTCTGCCTGTCAAATTTATCCTGTATTAACATCATGTTACCAAAAAAAAGGTTTCTTTTGATATTTTGCTTCTGCACAGCAGCTGGAGAGCAAGAGTCCACTGCTGGGAAAGCATTTAAGGAAAGTCATTCACCCAGGGCAGTAACTGTTTTTAGATTTCTTACTCCCACAAGTTCATATTCAAGTCAGGTAAACAATACCCCCAAGAGCCCAGTTCTTGTACCTTTTGTGTAAAGTCAGATTTACAATGTGAATGGCTATGCAAAGCCCAGGATCCAGAAACATTTCAGGCTTGTATGCATGAAGTAGGATTTTGACTCCTTTTATACAGTTGACCCAATATATATGAAACATTTCAGTTTCATAAATAGTTTGCTATATTTCATGGGAGCAAGGGGTCAGCTGCTTCTGCATAGGCACTAGAACTACATTGCAGTGTTCCATGGATCCTGACCACGCACTTCTGTATGATTTAGGAGCAGCTGTTTACTGCAGTGTTTTCACACCTACATGTTTAAAAGAAAGCCAAGCTGGGCTAGATTGTAACCCAAGGAACTGAAATGCGAAACATATTCAGCCAAAGCTCCCGTAGCTAGTCAGGAATGGGCCACAGACAGCCAAAGACATTATGAACACCTTTGTCCACGTGGGAAGTTCAGAAATGCATCAAATACTCACCTTCTAAGTTCTACATGTTTTTAAACTGTGTCTCAAGGGCACCAAATGGCTCAGAGGTAAAAGTATGACAGGACAATGGTCCTGGCTGTAAGGCATTGGTGGTTTACTATGCAGTTTACTGGTAGCAGACTCAAATCAGCATCCTTTTTTTAAAGGCTTGTTTTATACCTCCAGTGCTAGAAACTGCATAAATTCAAGTTAAAAGTTTTCTTTAGAGTTACGTGTATTCTGTATGAACTCTCAAGATAAGTACAATATTGTGAGACAGAATGAACTCAAAAATATTAAATGGGACGAGCTAAGTGAGAGTGATCCAAAAGACATTTCTAGGGTATACCACGGAGTACAAAACCCTAGAAAAATACACTAGGTGAAAATCCTACTTTATAATAGAGCTGTACAGGTTAGAACTTGACACCAAATTTCCGGCTTTTGTCTTCTCTGTCTTGTCAAATGCTGTATATGCAGGTAAACCAAGCTGGAACTGTATAATCTTCGAAGTGCTGCAGAATCCAGCTATGTATTGTTATTTTCTTCCTTGATTCCCAACTTTATCTAATATTGTATTCCACTAAGTTCTTGAGATCTTAAGAGTTAGAACTATCCCTGTTTTACATTAATGGCACTTACTGGGGGGAAAGCAGAGTTCTGGGAACCACAGCTACAAAGGTTTGGGTTTTTTGTGATGTTTAGGAATCTAATGTCAAGTCAGAAACCTCAGAAGTTTGGAGGTGTTTTAGGAGGGAACCCACAACAAGCAAGTGAAGTAGTCCCAGATCAATCCAGCTTCTTACATATTTAGGCATTTTCTCATTCCCCTCAGGCCAATTATAACACACCTCAAATCAGACCTTTCTTGTAATGACCTCTTTGGTGAAGAGTACATGGTAAAAAGCACACCATGGCTGTTTGTTGATAAAGTAATAGGCAGTAGCTGCAACAACAGATAGGAGATTTTGAAAAGAGATCAGAAGGTCTTAGTGAAATTCTTTTACCTCTTCGCCATCTCAATATTGTATGCTTAACATAGCAGATTTTAAAATATGAGGCTCTCTACTGAGAAATAAATCAATTGTACTTAGAAAAAAAGTTTCTTCTCAGTTGAACCAGATAGTTTCTGGTGGTGCATAAAATCCTTAAATAATGCAACAGTGCTCCTGGTTCAATCTATTGTTTGGAAGGAAATGGAGCAGCCCCAAAAGGATCCAACTCTACTGTCTGTTGCTGCTGGCTTTGTTGAGATGTCCCACTCTGAACAACAAATTCCGTGAAAGGAACTGCCCCAAAATCATCTGTTAATTTTATCCCATCGCCAGAATGAATGGTACCAAGTAGTGAACTCTGTCTAGGTCTACCAGGAACTACTGCATTATAGTCTCCACAATTATCAGCCAAACCTTGATGCTGTGGAAGAAGCACCAGTTCCGTAGGGTGGAAAGGCTTGGCTCCAAAGGGATCCAGAAGACCATCATCTGCTTGCAGAGGGTTGACTCTGTCCTTGCTATCTGAAAGGGCAATACTTATATTTTCCTTGGAATCAGAGATTGTCAAGAACTCATTACTACTCTGGGAGTCCCGACGGCCAGCTTTTTTGTGCCTGCGGGCTCTTTCTGGTGTGCGGTAACTGGGCTTCAAGGTCTTCTTGGTGCTAGTTGGTGTACCATGGTGGCGCTTTCCATTGTTCTTTGCTACTTCCTGCTTCATGCGTCTCTGGCGAGAGGAGAGTTTCTGCAGATTGCGTTGCTGCTTCACTTTTTGCTGCTGTTGGCTCCCTGCTATCTCCTCAAATGGGATAAGCCCAAACAGGTCCTCTTTACTCTCATCATTCTTTGGGATGGAATGAGGGAATGGGATACAGCCAAAAGCATCCACACTTTTGGGCGATATGGGAGAAGGTTGGGTTTCAGAACCTGAAATCAAGTCATCTTGCTGAGATATTTTTCTGCTGAATGGGGCTTTGGTGAAGACATCAAAATCATCCTGATCTTGGTCTAAGCCTGGGAGTGTAGCCTGGGGAGAGAAACCTTTGCTATCATTTTGCTTGGGCTCTTGAGAATGAAGAACAAGGAATGGAACTGCTCCAAAGACATCAAATTCTTGCTTGGGGCTCACCTTGGTTACTGTATTTGGCAATTCGGTCAACACAGGAAATGTTACATTAGGCTCCCTGTTTTCAACACTGCCAGTTCCTTCTCTGTATCTACTGCCAGGCATCTCATCCACAGGCCTAGCATGACAAGAATCAGAGTCAGAACTTGGTTTATCATAATCTTCTGCATCTTCATCAGAATCCATTAGAAGAGGATGCTGGCCAAAGTTCTCTGGTTCAGTATCGTTGTCATCAATGAAATCTCCATGCTCACCCTGCAAGACTTCATCCTCTTGCTCCTCTTCCTCACTGCTCTTAGGAGATGGAGGATCTGATTCAAAGTCACTCTCTGATTCATCATTTCCTTTTTTCGTGTTTCCTTCTCTCACCTTCTTTACATTTTCATGGTCCCCAATAGCCTGGCTTGACCTCTCATTTTTGGTTGGGCTCCCTACCTTGTTCTCTAGACTGCTGTCTGAGTTATTAATTTCATTTCCTGGGGAACCTGAAAGAATATGCAAGAGAACTTCAATTTCTTCTTAATTTTCCACACTTCGGATAAACATACTGTACACGTTTAACACTGCTACTACACATTGAGATGGACTACATTTCCTTTTTTGATGGTGCCAGACTTCACAATAAATGAAGGCAAATGAGAAAAATTAATTTTTCATTGTACAGCATTTACTGCATTGTGGGATTTGCATATGTATTATGTAATGTGAAGAGGACCCCCATTTCAACAACCCTAGGACATGCAAAAAAATACCTACAGTATTTTCCTGCGTATAGGACTACTTTTTAACCCAGGAAAATCTTCTCAAAAGTCGGGGGTCGTCTTATACGCCGGGTCGTATTTCTTATACGGCGAGTATATCCCAAACTCTATATTTTAACTGGAAAAGTTGGGGGTCGTCTTATATGCCCAGTCGTCTTATAAGCCGGAAAATACGGTAACTAAATACCTGCTCTGCTGAATCAAGCCAACAGTCCATGAGATGATAGCTAGTTATTATCCCTCCAATAGTGGGAAATCTAATGCCCCTGGGAAACTATCCTATACTGGCAGAGCATGGGCACTCCATGATTAACTGTTCAGTACCTGAGGAATATTTTTTTTGGGGGGGGGGAGAACCTGCACTCTGATCTCAAGATTCAAGAACCTTTGCTCTCTATAGTCTCATAAAAATAATTCAAAATAAATCTGCACATGCATTTTAAGAAAAAATAGGAATGAGTATAAACATCAGGTGATTAGATCTTCAGGCTATTTCAGATTTACTCCCGGTGTCAGGTTCTTCTAAGTCAAATTAAAATGTAGATTTCATCTCTTGATGTAGATTTCCCAAAGGAATAGCTGTAATAACAGAAATGTAGATGTCCATGCCATCTAAATCCTGCCATTTTCAACATTTGAGTGGATACTGTACTTGTTTACATGGATGTAATTTTGTAAGATTAAAAAGCTTAATCTTTCCACATGAGTATAACACAACCTTGTTGTTGGAATACCAATTTTCAAATGGCTATCAGTACAAGCATTCTTTTATTCACATGTGGAAACAGAAAACTATTTCTTCCTTCCTTAGGGCAGACAATTTTTAAGATGTAGTAAGTTCTTTGTTGATATGAGATTTAAACCAAGAGCTCATGTAGAGCTTTGTAGGTGCTTCTATTCTTCTGCATACCTTAAAGGGCCCATCTGATTTTCTTTGAAGCTAGGATAGCTCAGTCGGTAGAGCATGAGACACTCAATCTCAGGGTTGTGGGTTCGAGGCTTATGTTGGGCAAAGGTTTCCTGCATTGCAGGGGTTAGACTATTATTACCCTCATGGTCCATTTCAACTCTACAATTCTATGATTCTATGAACACTGATTTCTAATTTAACTTTATAAGAGTGCCACATTCAAAATTATTACTAAGAGTCCTAGTAATTCAGCACTACTTCTCTCACAGAATGCTATTTTTAAAATGTTTCCACAAACAAGAGGCACTAACCTATTTCAAAATTAATTCAGCTTCTCAGACCAAACAAATCCATATTTCATTTAACATTGTTACATTTGGGCAAATGCTCAAGAGGAGGAAAATCTCAAGTTCACTTTTAAATTAATGCCATGATAATGTTGTAATAAGGCGCTTTAAGATCAACATGTAGAAAAAGATTTGAAGTAATCTCTAAACTGCTGCAATGAACATTTCAAATCTAAATTTATGAAGAGCTGAATAACTTTGTGGCATAACATCTGCTTGTAATGTATTGTGCAGATTACATCTTTTCTAATCAGGTTTGCCTCTTGTATAAGGCTATTGTTCTTCCTTCAAATTCAATGCAGGTAGAATATCTAATCATAAGATCCCAATCTTCAAGGAATATTTCTGTTCTGATGTTCTTTTTCTAGACATCCGATTATAAGAGGATGAATGGCTTGTAACAACTGGAGTAATTACATGCCTTCTGCTAGTTCATCATTTCAGGGACTGAGAGAAAGCAGAGGCATAACCATTTTAAATCTCCTTCTGAATTGGTAACATACTGCCATCATCATTTCACAACAATTTGCCACATGTCAGCACCAAGGATTACTGAGACACATCAACTAAATCTGCACTGTTTTTTGGCAACAGGCAGAGAGGCAGATGACTACACGGACGGATTTAGGGGCTGCTTACTGCTCTTTATTTTGAGGGACAGACGAAACCTGGAAATTATATTTCTGTATGTCTTTATCAAATACACAACTGGACTTTAAATTTGTCTATAATATGGAAGTCTCTTGTATTCTATTGATGATGAAATTGATCAAGTAGAAACTGATAAAAAAAATTCTTTCAGTGATAAGGAACTAGCAAAAGACAAACTGAATTTATAGTCATCTGAAACAGTGAGAATTTTCTTGTCTTCATTCCATTATTGTAATTTAAATTTTACAAACTGAGGCTAGAGGGTGGCTCTAAACACATGCCTCAATCATTGTCTTTTGTTGAATCATGACAAGACAGAAGTATTGTTTCTGGGGGACAGGGGGCAGGCAGGTGTGGGGGACTGCCTGGTCCTGAATGGGGTAACTGTGCCCCTGAAGGACCAGGTGCACAGCATAGGGGTCATTTTGGACTCACAGCTGTCCACGGAGGCACAGGTTAATTCTGTGTCAAGGCCAGCTGTCTACCAGCTCCCTCTAGTATGCCAGCTGGAACCCTACTTGCCTGCCTGCGCACTGTCTCGTCACTGTCTCGTCAGAGTGGTGCATGCTCTGGTTATCTCCCGCTTGGACTACTGCAATGCATTCTACGTGGGGCTACCTTTGAGCAGCGACTGGGACCTATAACACCAATTCTAAAGGATCTACACTGGCTCCCAGTAGGTTTCCAAGTACAATTCAAAGTGTTGGTGCTGACCTTGAAAGCCCTATATGGCTTCGGCCCTGTACACCTGAAGGAGCGTTTCCACACCCATCCTTCAGCCCGGACACCGAGGTCCAGCTCTGAGGGCCTTCTGGCAGTTCCCCCACTGAAAGAAGTGAATTTACTGGGAACCAGGGAGAGTGCCTTCTCAGTAATGGCACCCACCCTGTGGAATGCCCTCACATCAGATGTCAAACCGATAAAACAACTATATGACTTTTAAAAGACATCTGACGACAGCCCTTCAGCAAAGTTTTTAGCATTTGATGGGATAGTGATATAATAGCTTAGGAATCCAGGAAGAACCAGGACAAAATGGAACAAGGCATTGATGACCCATCAGTGTCAGGTGACTCATTTTGTACTTCTTAATGTACTTTGCTTTGAGTTTATGTTGGTTTGATTTTAATTGAGATTTTGTGATAAACAAATCAAAAGGGTGACATCCAACACATACTCAATGGATTTAAAACCACTTAAGTTCTTTTCAGTTGAGTGTGGCCAACAGTTGTCACCCAATGAAGCTCAACCAGTTAAGAGATAAAACTAAATTTAAGTGAAATGCAACTAAATTCTAGCAAAACACAAAAAAGAAAGGTTCATCCTACATAGGAAGACTGGTACAGCTAAGAGTGATTTTGCCACTTCCCTAAAAAAAACAAATCTATTTGGACACATGAGAGTCTCTGCACCGAGGATTCAGTAGGCATTGATGAATCTTTATTTCTGGACTCCAATTAAGTATAGAAAGAAGGGCAAGAGTCCAGCAAGTTTCAACTAACTGTGAACGGCATGTGTATCACTTAATAGGATCTTCCCAATATCCTGAGACACTTTAAAACACATTTTTGAATTATGTAAGGCACGTGACCAGCACAGAGCTTGTGCATTTGATCAGCTGTTGAATATCGTGAATATGCAGTAGAAATATGAAAATACAGAAATACTGTAAGGATTAACACTGCAATGAACATTCCAGTAAGTTTAACAGAGGGGGAAAGCCTTCTAAATTTCAGTATCTGGTGTTAGTTATCAGGCATGTTCTGGATTAGATAAGCAGCAGGAATAGGAAAGATACTGAAGCAAGTATTGATTTCAAGAACGACCCTAATGCACTATCAAGATATATTTAAATGAAAAGCAGTGATGTTACATTATGTAACTTGCCTGGGTGAGAAATGAAAGGTACAGAACCAAAGGGATCTTCTGGAGGATGGTTCTGTGGAACAGAATGTGGCTCCACATTCTTATCTGAGGAAGTTCTCCTCTCCACGAGCCTATCTGCAAGGATAAAAACGAAAACAGAACAAAAAAGTAAAATAAAAATGGCAGTTTTTACGCCAGCCGAAAATAAACAGATGTATCTTATTACCAGCTCTTGAAAAAATTCATGGGCACAATATCCCAAGACTCTTATTGAAAGACCCACAGAAATAAAAGGGGAATTATGCACGTCCATGTTTCAATAGTTTCAGTGGGGCTTGTTCATAAATTCCTAAAATAGTAATATGGGTAGCCCTGACCTAAAGACTCATGGTAGGCCACACTATTAAAAAAAAACAGGTCTTATAAAAACAATGACTGACTCAAGACTCATCAACTTCCTGCAACCCAGCAAGTGAGGTGAGATAGCAAGTTGCACCACTACTTCCAAGCAAGGTTTCCATCACACAAATATGGAGCAGCCCGCAGAGAACCAACAGACATTTAGCAAAGAAAAAAAAGAATCAAAATTGCTCAAGTCTATGAGGTTAAAATTCAGTACTTTTCCTTGAATCAGAGGATTTGCCTTTTTGTTGCCGCAGCTCTTCTCTTAGTTCTAATCTGCTGTTCAATGTAAAATATGAGAAACGTGCAAGTGTTTGAGCATATCCAAGTCAGTGTTTAGATTCCAGCCTATGTATTTTTCAAAAATCCCTCTGAAAAAAATCCGTAATTAGCAATTCAAAAAAAGCGTCTTAGCATTCTAAACAAGTTTCCAATTCTGATTCAGATCATATTGGCTTGAAACCGGACTTGCAGAAGTAGAGTAGTTCACACAGTGGCATTTCCTGCTCCCTCCCCTACAGCACAACCTCCAGTGCCCACCCCCCACCCCCACTTCTGAGCACCTTTCCCCAATTTTGACAAATTGCACACTGCAGTCTGTCAGGTCCCATCCCATGTTATTCTGAAGGATCCCCCAAACCCACAGAGGCTACTTTTCAGAAGGATACATGATGGGGGACAGAGAGTGAAGCTGCCATCTATTCAGGCAAATCTGAATTCAAGCCATAGTCATTAAAGACATTTTCAGCTACTCGCATCAAAATTCTTACATGAAAATAATTAAACAACAGTATAAAAATTGAAAAAGCAACTTTTGAGCAAGTGCACTTTTCCTTGTACATGCCCCAATTGTCTAGGAATCTTTACTATTTGCTGAATGAAATATAGATGTTGAGTATTCACAGAGCCAAGGTCATGTAGTGATGAACGAAGACAACAAAATGTAAATATTTTTAATTAGCATTGTAAGGGACAATACAGTTAAGGTTGTGTGTTCAACCTTTTTTAAAAAAACACAGTGAATGAAAAATATTCCTTAAGCAATTATTTAAATATGTGGACAGCAAAGCCATGTTTTGGCAAAGCTTAAATTTCCTTAAGTTTGATATTCCTTCTTTTACAAGAGAAAGAAACTCAACAGCCAACCAATTTTTGATACAGGACAGTTTCTCTTCTACATACATATCAAAATGCTTTTTGAAGAGCATAACTAATTATCATTCTCGGAATACACAAGCGCAACTTACAAACAGGATTGATGGAAACATTCAGTCAGCTTATTATGCTGCGTTGCTAATTATATAAAAGCAATTTGGCCAACTGAGGCTTTTATAAAGGTTCGTGTTCTATGCAAACACTAAAAAAGCCACGGGAGAAGATTGGTGTGTTGTATTAGACCTGCTTCAAGTGTGACCACCAACAAGTGGGGAGGACAGACTAAACACAAAGTTCATGAAGAAATATTTAAGTAATGTACATTTCAAGGCTATTATGCGTGCCTTCTTCACACTATGAGGAGCAGTAGTTGTTCTAGTGTTAAATAATTGTGTACACTAGTCAAACCACAATTAAAATGTATCCTTCTTCTTCCTCTCAGATCACTAAAACTAGGGGGCAAAACAGAAACTGGAGGGTTTTTTCCAATTTGCCAACACTGATCCTGATTGGTCTCACTTCCACACGTTACGTAGCTCATTTAGACTGTATTATTGAGTACATATGGTGCAGCAAAAATGCTGAAGTAGTTCTAGCAGCTCCATTTTAAATAACATTCTGTTTATTGATTGGGATCCAAAACAGCTACTAACAGTGAAGCATACAAAAGTTATTACAGCATAAACAATAGATAGAATCTTCTATTAATTTAGTGGGGAAACTACAATTCCAGATATAACGGTAGTTCATCAGAAACAAGGAAATTTGTGGCATTTTATCTGATACATACAAATCAGTACTACACTTTTGTTGCAGTTTTCTCCCACAGTGTAAATGTTATTTCATTAATACCCGGGGTCTGGACATGCTGTTCATCTAACAACTCCAAAGGACACTCGAAAGTCTCTCACTCACACAGCCTTCCAGTTCTACAAGACAAAAATTCTCAGCATGCAATAGAAAACACTGTGAATATATGATTTGTCCACTTCTTTTTTGATCCAGTAATGGTTCAGCTAAATAAAGAACATTCTTGCAAAGCTGAGGGCTGTCAAGTCTTCTATACTTTCTTCTTTAGTATACTTTAGTTACGTAAGTTAAAGAATAAATGGCAACATCAGATGTCAAAACGTAATCAGGATGTCAAGCACAATATGGCAAAATGAGGCAACTGGCAGTTGAGAATGGCCAAGTCTTCAAACTCACTATTGAGACACTGAAAGGATCAGCTCTAGTCAGCTTATCTGCAGACTTTCAATGCAAATGTGAAGGATCCCCAATCATATTTTTAATATGCCTACCAAAATTAGTCTGATTTTCAAAACTATTGCCCACAGAATCGTTGCACTAAGGACTGGAAACTTCATTTCCTCCAGCTTCAAATATGATGGGGAAATGTCTTTCTGACTTTTTGATGCTTTTCTTTTTGTGAAAAAACATTAGAAAATACTAACATAGCAGAAAAATCAACATTTCTTTGCATGCTACATAATGACTTGTTGTTGTTGTTGTTGTTAATGAATTTATATACCGCCATATACCTGGAGGTCTCAGGGCGGTTCACAGAACAAAATGAAAATATAAAACCCTGTCCCCCTCCCCAGTCCAAATAATTCCCTTCGCTAATACATTGCAAGGGATCCTCAAGGCTTGTGCTCAGAATAAACCATGACTTTATGACTGAATGTGCTCAGTCTTTCAAACTAGGGTTACTTTCAAACTTAGGACACCAGAATGCATCACCAATTTCATATACTGTGAGTGTCAATTACGTGTGGAGTGATTTTGTTTTCTGCCAAATTCAGAATCTCTATCCTGCCCTGAACTTTACACCTTCTCCATAATTCATTTCTGTGAAAATTATGTATGAAGAAAACAAGCAGAGGTGCAAGTGATTGCAAGTAAACACGTTAGCTTTTTTTACTTTTAAGAGAGTTTATTCAACTATTGTGTCAAAACAATAAAGCAGCCCTTACATTAAGCCACTCAAAAGACATTACAAAACATTAACATAATGTACTAGGTCATTTCCCCTCTTTCAGTCATTTTCAAAAAGCATTCCAGACTGACAAAAATCTTCTGTTTTAGTGTGCAAGGGAACAATTGCAAAGTGAAGCAATGCAAGCAGCTGACTGGTGTTCTGCATTGTTGTACATCCCATTATTTTCCTTTTTTGAATTTCACACTCAAGAAAAATAAGTATTCAAGAGATGACCTTAACATTCTTTGTATTAATACAAATGCTAAACAATTAATTTCTATTGCACACATTTTTGTGACAGAAGGACAAGACACACAGCGGGCCTAGTTCTGTCCTCAAACGCTCAGAATGTTTTCTACAACAAGACTGTGTGACCCTGGAACAGAACAGTCTTTGGCACTGCCGGTTGAACCTAAAGAGCTCTTATTTACTGTGAAGCGAAATAAGCCTTCAAGCGTCCCTTACTTGATCTCAGAAGGTCAAATTCCCTGTCCAACAGCTCCTCCTCTGTTAGCTTGGAAAAATTGTCTTCTCCGAACGGGTTCCAGCCAGACATATCAGGAGGGTTACTGACGTTCTGTTTTGGATAGCTGGAAACAGACTCAGCATCAGAGGCAGATGACCTGAAAAATTGATTTGAGAAAATTACTTGTGGTGATAATATAATTTAAAGTACATTAAATGTTACTGAACATGCCAATCATACAAAACGATGAATGTAATCACTTTTGTAATTGTGAAGAAAAAGTATTTCATTCTATAATGATTATTCTATAATGAACAATTAAGGTGTCCCACAGAAATCAGAGTGGCATTCTAAGAATCAGATTGGGGAGAGCTATCATACAGCACGTCTTTGTACTCATTACAAACATCAACTGAGAGGGCTTGCCTGTTTGTAGTATAAGGTGTGTCCAACGCTGCACCAACATGAGTTGGAAAGGATTTAGAATGGGGTATTAAGGCTGGTGAGAACTCCTGAGGAGAGGCAAGAAATTCAGGAGAATGTTTCGGAGGTTGCAACTGCTTCACAAGGGCTTGTTGATGTAGGAGAGCTTGTTGGTACTGCTGCACCTCAAAGAAAGAGGGAGAAAATGTGAACCTTCCGAAAATCATGGTATCTTCAACAATTAAATTTCATTGTGTGCAGAAACATAACCTTTAACATTATCAAAGCTAAATTGAATCAACAACACAGATGTACTTACCATTACTGACACTAAACAATGGCATCAACAGAGCCATTCTACTGAGGTTAGAGGTGGGGGGGGGGAGTCTGTGGTGGAGGAACTACCACTTTCTAAACCGCACCAGGATTGCAGCAGCCAGAGCAGAAGGTATGGGCAGTGTAGCTGGCATGGATAACCCCCTGAGCAGGGAGCTTTGGACACCCCCTCATAGCACTTCCATTTCTGCCTCAGACCATCAAGGTGGACCTCAACCACAGATTCCTATGACTGAAGAGGTAGCTCCACAACAGCTTAGAGCAGGCATAGGCAAACTCGGCCCTCCAGATGTTTTGGGAATACAACTCCCATCATCCCTGACCACTGGTCCTGTTAGCTAGGGATGATGTGAGTTGTAGTTCCAAAATATCTGGAGGGCCGAGTTTGCCTTTGCCTGGCCTAGAGCCCTTCTCCAAGGAAACATAGGGTTGCTCCCTAGGTCCCTCATTAAAATGAATTACTTGGAAGTGTGAGATCAGTTGACAAGTGTGACATAACTAAGCATTTGACATCCATTTGATTTTATATTATACTAAACATGAAATGTGACTTTACTTTCACATGGTGTAAGCACAGTAAAATATTTCAATTCAACATGAGATTGAGGCAATATGGCCAAACAGTTTTGTTTGTTTGTGAATATGGGCAAGAATACTTATATCCCAGAATTCAACACAAGGGGAATTTGTTCTTCACTTAAGTAACTATATACAACAGCTATCAAGTCCATTTTGGAAGCACTAAAATTAGTGGTATTATTTCCAAGGTACAGTCTTAAGCAAGGAATGGACTCAAACAAATCTGTGAGTGTTTTACTCAAGATCTTCAAAATCTTTGATTTATTCGTTTTTCCAGAAATGAAACTCTTGCTTCCATAGTTAAAACATTTCATAAGGCATACATTTTGTTGGTAGATGCCTATTGTTTCATAAGCAAAGAAATACCAGGGGGAAAATGTAACATAGAAGATCCAAAGGTGTATCTGAAGAAGTGTGCATGCACACGAAAGCTCATACCAATAACAAACTTAGTTGGTCTCCAAGGTGCTACTGGAAGGAATTTTTTTATTTTGTTTCGACTACGGCAGACCAACACGGCTACCTACCTGTAAATAAATATGTTATCTGTACTATATGCCTTTCATTGCTTTGCTGCAATAAGCACCAGTGTTTCAGTTAAGAAAACCTGTTAATTTGAATTATGTTTTAACGAGTGTTATGTAATGTGTTCAGACATTTATACTGTAATGTATTTGAAGTACAAAGATGATCTGATCCGGTGACAGTTAGTTTGCCTGTTGGCTGAATTCTTAATTTACAGCTGTGGGTTAGAACTCTCAGCGTGCAAAAGAAGGATAGGTAGTATATAATTTTGATTGGTGGGTGGGTGCAAATTCAGAATTTTCAGTTAGATAGTGTGATTGGCTGGGGCTGGACTAGAGGGTATATATCAGGCATCCCCAAACTGCGGCCCTTCAGATGTTTTGGCCTACAACTCCCATGATCCCTAGCCAACAGGACCAGTTGCCAGGGATGATGGGAATTGTAGTCCAAAACATCTGGAGGGCCGAAGTTTGGGAATGCCTGGTATATATGGCTAGGGGCTGGGCCAGCAGTTAAAAGAAGCCGGCTAGTTGTAGTTGCTGGTGATTGGTGTTTGTGGAATCAGCCAGAAGAAGACATCAGAGGAAGAGGACTAGGAAAGAAAGAGAACCCAAAGGGTGGGTAGAGTGGATTAGTGGCTGAAGACTTGCTAGAGATAGCTGAAATCACTTGGCTTAGGCTGAAGAGACAAACGGAGAACCTGGATTCAGCTATATATCGTTTTAATATTTGATTGGAAGCCGCCCAGAGTGGCTGGGGAAACTCGGCCAGATGGGCGGGGTATAAATAATAAATTATTATTATTATACAGCTGCAAATAAAACGTTTTAAGTGCAATATACAATGTGACACTAGATGGCGATGGGGAGCCTTATGGAAAATTCCATGTATTTTTTAAACGCTTTTTTAAAAAGCATTTTCAGAACCGTTTTTAAATGTGTGTAGATTCCACGCCAGTTTGCAGTTCTGAGGGAAGAAGTGGGAAGCAGCTTAAAAAGCTGGACTCTGGTTACTAGTAGGAGTATTAGAGGGAAGATTTCCAGGACAATACAAAAAGACAAACCTAAGGAATAGAAAAACAGGCTTCTAGTGGAGTCCTCCATTAAAGTATATTGGTGAGATTAACTGGGGTGAAGAGAATAAAAGGACAATTTGGCTAAACAGGGTAGCTGTTTCTTTAAAGCTATCTTAGTTGAATATAAACTGTTGGTATTTAAAATACCAGTAACATTAACAAATCCTATACTCATTTAAAGATGCAGTACCATTTTTAAAGTAACCACATAAACTTGTGCACTTAATAATCTTGTAACAAACAAACCAACAAACCAATACCCTTGTTACCTACAATATCTGTGCCTGGTTTTGTCCCATGTCTGTACCACACAATTACCAGGTTATTTTTAAGTTAATGGTTCAGAGGCAATAAGTGAGACTGAATGGTACCAGCGCACAAGTTAAGAACCACTGGAGTGAGAGCTAGTTTTTGCTATTGTAGAGTAAGAAATACCCCCTTTTCCCTTCAGTTTCTATAAAAAGCAGCGACTGTAGTTAAGAAAATATGACATCAACACAGTCATGCTATTTAAGGTAGTCAATCTTTAAGTGGCTAATTATTACCCTTCTTTATCTGTGTAGTAATATTTATCAGTAATCAAAGTAAACAGAATTTTGTATTCAAAGGTTAACTTACCATGGCTGGATAGGATGGGGAAGGTTGCTGCTGGTAAGCAGAGCGCATCAAAAGCTGCTGTTGAATCATGTGCTGCTGCATTGCTTGTTGATACTGTTTTTGAAAGGGACAAATTTTTATCAGTCATCAATACCAGCTGATCAACTGATTTTACACAAATAATTGTCCTTGGGGCATGTACAGCACTTTGAGAAGTTGCACTTGGTAATATTTTATTGTAAATGCTTAATTTTATGTAAGAGGAAAAAGTCAGTCAAGTCAACTTTTGTTCCAAAATAAGAGCTGGACCATAATGTTCCAACTTCTTATCCTCACCTTCTTCCCACCCAGTGTCCAATATAAACCAGATCAGCATGCCATAAGCAGAGAACGTATAATAGAAGGGTACTTGCAGAACAAATAGTTCCAAAAATGTAATCTAGCTAAGCTACAAATGAAGTTGAACAGCCAAAGTAACTAGTCTGACATGGGCAGGAAATTCTTCTCCAAGGGCAAAGTGAGCACAACCATCAACTGAATCTTAGCAAGTTATATTTATAAAGTTGTACTGATTACAGAAGAGGCAAAGCTGAAAACTGGTTTGTACTACAGCCAAAACACATTGGTACCTGATGCATGTATGCATCCTGAATCAATTGTTGTTGTTGTTGCTGCTGCTGGTGGTGGTGATGATGATGATGATGCAAATGATGCAACTGCTGTAGCCTCCAGTCACCTTGCTGTAGTTGTTGCAGTACTCTGTTTTGCTGTGGGGCCTGATTAGTTCCCTGGGACAACATACTCTCTTGGCTATTTCCAGATTTTGAGGCTCCTAGGATATTTTCAATGCACATTATCTGTTCAATGCATTTTTAAAGTCTGAACACAGAAAGTTTCCTAGTAAATTACACATTTAACTTCTCTATTCCAAGACAAAACCACCACAGAAACCCATTTACTTTGTACTGTACTCCTCTACAGAATGCTTTGCAAGTATTTCTTCAGTTAAGTCATTTAAAGCACACACACACCCCCGCCCATGAATCTGTCTCATGGGGACAAATCTCAGCTGCAACTCTGGAGTTAAGTCTCCAGTGATTCTGGCCTTGTTAAGCTGAAATTTCAGCATTACAACAATATGCAAATACAACCATTTGAAATTTAACATATCTCCTTAAAAAGGTGCGTCAATCTCAGTGTTCATTTTCATAATGAATGACATACCTGTCAAAAGGACCTAATACTGAGTTTTCCAAAGCAGTATGTCACCACAACTTTGTGTAGCAACTCTTCTCATACCATGATGCAACTGGGCAACTAAGCAAAGGAGGAACTCATAATTGTAGATATACAGGAATCAAAACAAAATAGTTGTCAAAAGGATTCACAAAGACTTTGCCAAAAGGTGCTATCTAATCTCCAAACTTAATAATGCTTTTCACTCAAATCCACTCCATTAGTTTGAAGAGTTACCTTTTTGTCCATTGTTGAAATCACTAGGGACTGGCACTTTGACTGGTGTTGCTGAGCTCTGAATTGTTAGTACACTAGAAGTGGCAGTGCTTGTATTGGCCTTTGGTCTTTGTCGTGGTGCTATTGAGGTTTCTGTTGGTCCAATGGCATCTGTTATTCTAGAATGAAAGAGATTCTAGAAATTTCTGAACTTCAAAAAGAAGGGTATAGTTAAGATTAGAAGCATATATTCTGCACTGTCATTTATACAAAAATAACTTTTTCCATATATTCTCTCAATGGGCACAATTACCACAAGAAGGGTCTTGAAAAATATTCTCCTTTCCAGGAAGCAACAGCTTGATTCAGCATTCTTCCATGTGCCATTCAACACATCTTTATGGTGTGTATTCAGTAAATTTAACTAACAAGTGTACACTCAAGTATGAAAATACTGCTATCCACAAAATGAAGTGCTCTAATGTTTCCCTCTCATTTCATTCCAGTCTCTGCTTCTGCTCAATCTGCCACTTTTCTCAATGTCTCCTGTCTTCCTCTTTGCACACACAGCCCATAACCAGCACAAGTTATTTGACTGCAATACATGACTAACACATGAGGGATCTAGAATGCCAAACTTATTTCAGGTAGTCAATAGCTCAGTGTTGACTTGAGACTTCTGTTGCACTCACAGATCTCTGAAATTGGATCAGTTTGCAACCATTACATAAGGTCATTTATAAGGTTTCTTCAGTAATAACTCTTATCACTGGACTAAAGTTTTCACAGAGTTAAGTCAGTCATGATTTAGTAATTTGGTTAACACTGGCTAAGAGCTGATTCAAAACAGCTCTTAGCCAGTGTTAACTGAATTACTACACTCCAATGACTTGAATACCAACTTTCCTTCTAGAAATGGAATTAACTTTCATTAATTTCCCCTTCCCTCTGCAGATTTTTGCATACGCACATACACACACACGTTTGCGCTCAGGGTTGAGAGACCCTTCCGAATGCTGCGGGACATTGTGCAGGGAGGAGGTGGATTGAAGTTGACAGAAACTGCTCCCTCCCTTATGTGAACGGAGGAGCAATTTAAGATCCATCTCAGTTTTCTCCTTTCTGCAAAGCAATATTCCACTGAGAACAGGTAAATAAGTCACTGAAAGCAGTTCTTTGTTGAAACTCCACATTAGACGTAGAGTATTATGAATTTGTGCAACTTCTCACTCTTCTTGTGCAATGTGTGATCAAAGTTGTGCATTTTACTACTGTAGACCTGTGTGTGTGTGTGTGTGTGTACCTTACACTGTCACAATCTCCATTCTCTTATAGTGGGAGTAATCAATCCACCACTTGCACTAGTGGCCCCCATCAATGCACCCAGATGCATTTTTCTATTTCAAAAAAGTCTCTAGTCCTCCAAGAAAAAGAGTTATGATGCAAAATGTGCAGATACCTTTTTCTGGTCAATGGATCCACTTGCTATTTAAATAGCAGGCAGCTATTTGAGAGGCTTTTAAAGAATGTGTGTACTGGGGTAAAGGAAGAAACAAAGGAACTGTCTGTCACTTGTTTTGTTGCCTGCTGACCATGTGGAGCAGGTAGCTGCTTGAATCACTTTTTGAAAATGTGGTATGTGGAAGAAACATGCAAATCTTCCAATTGCTGCTGTAGTTTATTGCCTACATGCACATGGAGCAGGGAAGCTGCTTGAGAGGGGCCTTAGTTGATTTTTTTTGGGGGGGAGGGAGGATATGGAAACCTTTTCCTGTCTTTGCTGCATGCCCTACAGCAGGCATTGTTTCAAATGTTTTTTGTGGGGTTTTTGTGGGTTGGACAAAAAAGAGCTAAGTTAGGTTCAATGTGTCTACTACCGGTATGTGTAAAAGTTAGTTGACTCCCACCCACTATTATGATCCCCTCATATACCTGTAATTTTGAGAAGTTTGTAGATGACATTCACAACCTCAACAATTAAACCAGTATAGCCAGTATTTTTCCACTACTATTCTGGTGAATTTATGTATTTGCCTTGTATTTATATTCTTTGCTATTTCATAAAGATACTATAATAAGAATACCGGTACTTGCTAGCCAACATTAGGTATCTCTTTTATTTGTGACTATGCATGTGCACAGCTGGTCTTGAATACTTCCGAGATTATTCCTGAATTCAGTTATCCTTTATATTTTGGTACTAGTCTACAGCAGCACAGCAACAAAAGACAACCTATCAAGCAAGGCTTAACAATGTCTGAAAAAGGAAAAATGTTTTCAAACATTTTTTGTTAGGGGAGGAAAAATAGATTTTACCATATTAAAGTGCAATGTTTTTATGCAAAAAGTGCACAAAACTGCCATACTCACCGAGCTTTTATTTGGCTTTTCTTAGCAGCAGCCTCACTAGCTGTCAGGGGCTCAGGAAGAGTTGAAGGGAGAGAAGAATTCTTGGGGAAATAAATTAACCACGTTATTAGATTTCTGAAAGTAAAATAAGTAGCATGTTCCAAAATAAGTAGCACCAGTAGCAAATAATTATATCTATCAATATCGAGCTCAATTCTCTGACTGCCAGTCATTTTATACCCAGCACATTGCCATTCATGAACAAGAAGAAACCTCCAAGGTTTGTGGAAGTACAAAAAATGTTTTAAAAAAATCCAAGAGGGTACCCCAAAACAGTGTGAGAACTGAGAATGCTCAGTGGCATTGAAATACTGGCTTACTGTTGGGAAGAGGCAAAATGGTAAAGTGTGCAGTGGGGAGAGACAGAATTGAGTATCCTACAGGGGGATATGCCTAGGTGGGTCCAGGAAGTGATTAATGCTTCACCGGGGGTGAGGGTGGGGAGAGAAAGCTACATTCCCTGAAGCCACCATTTTAAAATTTAGCGGTGGTTTCATAATGAATTGCTTAATTATGGAGGAATATGACATTTTAAACGTTTTGGAAGGGTGATACTTTTTATTATTATGTTACAGGTTTTGTGTTTTTATGTTGTACACTGCCCTGTGATCTTTAGATGAAGGGCAGTATATAAATTTACTAAATAATAATAAGCAAATAAATAATATTTTTGGTATCTACTTAGTAAAAAGCTGACACTGGTATGCCAAGAAATACAAACCATAGTCTGGAATCAATTAAGCTTAAAGACCAAGGCTTTTGCAACTCCCTTTAGCTTCAGAAGCTTTCTATGTCACCTAGGAGCAAGAGGGCTACTGGGATTTTTTGTGGGAATGGGGAGAATGAATTCAAAAGCTTTGCTGCACCTGCAGAGTTCATCATGCAGTAGGCTAAATTGTGTCTATAGCAGCATTCTGCTTTACTATGTCCTTGAATTTTGAATACATTTTTTTTTGGGGGGGGGGACCAACTCAATTGCATTAACTGACTGAATTAACAATCCTAACATCTCCAAGAGGAAAGCTAAAAAAAAAGAGAACGTGCCCAGACCATCCAACAATTTTATATTGCATTTGATATGAAAAAAAAGTCCATAGGTTAATGTCATTTACTTTTCAAAGCAAGCACACAGTGTGTTTTTCTGAATTACCATGAAGGCAATGTTTTGAAAAATTATCTGAAGTTACCAAATTTAGAGCCACTTTGTAAGGGGGGGAAGGAGTTCCTATTTTTTTTTAAAAAAAGTCAAAAAGCTAGTGCCATTCCTTTTGCTAACCTTAAAAATATTAGCATTATGTAAGATCTACTTACATTGATATTGGATATTGGACAGTCCTTTTTGGCAAGTTTAAAGGCAAAGTAAGAAACTTGAAAGATATCAGGTCTCTGTTCTTGATCTGGTTCAAGCATATACCCTGTAGATTACAGCAGATTAAAAGATTACCAGCAAGAAAGAAGCCTAGATTTAGCAAAGTAGAATAAAAGTGAATCAAATAGATTTTGTAGTGCAGCTTTCATTGTTTCTATGAACAGACAGGTACCACACAACCAGTTTTTTGTGGTAGGCGGGGGGGGGGGTAAAACTATGCCTTAAAATTAGTTGCTGGAGAACAATGTGAAACAGATGCTGTTCATATTCTGCTTGTGGGCTTCCCGAAGGCATATATTGCCTATTGTGGGAAACCGAATGCTCAAACAAGATCCAGCAGGCCTCTTATTTTCATCTGCCAGGTCCTAAAACTAATTGGGCACCATATAATCTAGAAAAAACTGCCTTCTCTATTATGTTGCATTATATAAAGTAAAATATACAGACACCATTCTTCTCATTTTTTGTGAGAAATTAGCATGTATCACCCTTTCCAGTGTATTACTTTGCCCGCATGCCCCCGCCCCAGAAAAAATCCTATAGCAGCTCATGTGTGTGAGAGAGGGATGCACTTGGAAGATGCATTTGGGGTGGGGAGAGGTGAAAGGTAGAGAGAGATTATGAATATGTGGTATGTGAAATAGAGAGAGATAGATGCACTTGGGCAGAGACGGAGAGATGTATATGTGAAATGGGTATGTATGAGAGAAAGAGATGCATGCGTGTATAAGATCTGTAAGTGCACAGTAAGTATGTATGTGTGTGCAGGAGAGTGAGTGTGGTGCGGCCGCCTTGTATATTTTTCATAGTACTGGTAAATGCTCTGTTATTAGACAGCAACACCATCATTGTGTTCGTGTGTGCGTGTTTGTGAGAGTGAGAGACTGCATTATTGCGTAACCGCCACAATCAGGAACAACAGGACATTGCTGACTCTCCATGGCAAACCTGAGCTAGTCCCAGGATGGAATGGGCAAAGAAAAGTAGTAATAACTGCTGTGTCCAGTGCTTTTTTTCTATAAAAAAAAGTTTGGGGTACTCTCATTTTCCTACTCATATTGAAATACTGCCCCTCAATGAGGCCAAACTTAGATTCACAAAATGTTTAGGAGTATGCATACCCCTGCGTACCACCAGAAAAAAGCACTGGCTGTGTCTAATTCAATGTTATGCCACACATCCCACAGCTGCCATGTTGTGTTATGCCATGAAAGCCAATTTCTGACTAGTGTCCATGGCACTTTTTCTAAATGTGCCTGGCTAGGTAAATCAGGTTGGCAATCCCAGATATATACCTCTGATTATATTAGAATCTTGGTGTTTTTTTAAACAGATTATATGCATTAACATTTGGAGGGGGGGCCTATTTTTCCTTCTTAATCTTCTCATCAATTTATATTTTTCCATTTTAAGGCTATGGTTAAGATTTTGTTTTTGTGGCACTGGGGCTTGGATCCTAGCATTACTCCAATAAGCAGGAGTATCCCAAACAGAGTTCTTCTCATGAAGAAGCCTCTGGTGGAAAGGGAGAAACACTTCTACCAATTTCCCCTTCGACCTCTTCTGGAAAGAACCTTCTAGAACCGTGTGAGAGATGGTGCTGGGAGAAGGACAGTCATAATCAAAGCCAACTCCTCACTGTCCATCAGGAGAACCCTCTGCCAACACAAAAGGTTTCCGTAGATGAAAAGAGCCTTTGTTTGCAGAAGGCAAGATTTAGATCTGACCCAATATATTCATTAGTGTTTGTTGAGGCACTTTTGGATTGAATCATTTTAGGATATGTATTTTGTTATGCAATAATGTATGCAACATGTATTATGTATATTGCTTTCAAAGCACTGAGCAGAAAATAAAATGAAACGAACACTCAAAAAGGCCTGGGGAGGGATTGTTCTTTTATCTTAATATTGGTATGATCATCTACTTGAAAGCAAACATACATTATTTCCACAGATGTACTCAGAAAAGTTCTATGCAATGAAATCTTCAATCAGCAAGATAATTCACTTTTGGTTTAGCACCCCATCAAAGATTAAAGCATTTCACAGACAATGTAATTTGAAAGTTGTCTCAGTTACTTACTTATCAAACAATGTATACCATGGGAGTAACGTGAATTGTCTGGGATGGTAAAGCTTCCATCACAAATGGCAACCTGACTCTCACCAAAGGGAAGTGTGAAGAAACAAAGCTTATATAGCAAGCAACCAAGAGCCTATGAAGTGAAACAGCAGGTAAAACACAGTTATTGGGGGAAATCAACAAATACCAAGACTGTTTAAGCAGCATTTGACCATTAACAATTTAAGCGTAAAACTTAACACTTCAGTGATAATAGAAGCATCACAGCTTCCAAACTAATTAATGAGAGGTGTTTCAGTTTTCTAAATGAATGCAAGAACAGCAAAACTGTTAAAATGTTTTTGCTAATCTGATCATCTCAGCACTTGTGTTTATTTATTTATAAACGTATTTATATACTGTGACATTGTTGCACATCAAGCATCAGATTTACACAGATTTATTAAGCGGAAATTTGGTAGTGTTGCTCACTCATTACAAAAAGCTTTGCTAAGAGCATCTCTTGCTGCTGCTGGCACACAGTCAAGCTTCATAGAGATGGTAAATTGCTCAATCTTTTGCACTACAAAATATACTATAGAATTGCTAATGGAGTGCTTTTATTTAAAGCACTTTACAAAAATTTGAATCCTAATGTTTTGTTTCCATGATTCAGCACAAAGAAACAAGTAACAAGTATAATGATTTATTAATTGAGATTATGTATTTTACCCTATATTTCACTGAACCAACATTCATATATGCAAGCCATTTTGGTTTTATTCATAAAGCTTTTATCTAAATACTATGCTTAATAAAGAAACATTTTGTGGGGGAAATGCAACAAATTCTATACTATTCAACAACAGCAAAATTATTCAGTTTTCTTACCCAGATATCTGCCTTGGTAGTAATTGGTTTCCCTCCATAAAGATTAATCATTTCAGGAGCTCTGTATGATAATGTAGTATACCTAAGAACATATAATTGGATAATTAAAGGTGAACACAAAAATACACTTGTTTTGAATTTTCAGACTGTGCATTACTGCACTAAGACTGGGGCAATGCAATTCAGCAATATGGGCAAAAGCCTAAACGTATCAAAGAGTAACAATTCTTTGACGTATCACCATAGGATGAGAGCACTTTTGTTATTATCCTGAAAGTATCCTCAAAACGTAATGAAATTATGAACTTATAAAGTCAACAGGGTTGCTTTTTCTTTCTACTTGCCCCTTTTTCATGCCTTTACCATTTTGAAATTTTCAAACTGACCTCTGCAGCCTAGAGGGCAAGTGCTTTCTCGCTCTTTTTTTAATAAAATGAAAGCTGCAACAGCGGCATGAGTAACAAAAAGAAAAAGAAAAAAAGCATCTTAGAGGCCCAATGGCACTTGAATGCAATTTTTTTAATTACATTATTATAGCTCTTTGAATGTCCTGATTTGAAACAGTAAATTTGAAACTGGGAATTCAAACCACAATTATAACATACCATCGAAAAAGTGCACTATAATCACAGAACGTATACAAATTGGTGTTCTAAATAGCAAAGAACTGATCTAATCCCTATTCATGGACTGACCCTTGGAAGGAGAGACCATGAAAAGGATTACCATAACAGTACACGCATGCGAGAAAGGAACAGAAAATCATGCATCTAGCATTCAAGAGAGAGATTAATGTATTTATCCTGCTTTAAAAGACACTGATACAAGCTCATATCCAGATGTAGATATATATCCATGTGGTAAACTGGATCTTTCGCCATATTATGATGTTTACCTTCTAAAACACCTATGCATATGTAGAACCACACTTTGAAGTTGCCATGCATGTGTTTCTATTATTAAACATATAATTCTAGGGTTGTCAGAAAACTGTTGTTTAAAAAGCTGCCCTAAGAAATTGAACTTACTTTTTAATTTCTTCTTCAACTACATTAACTCCATCTTTCTGAGAATTAAGGAATTTATTAGTGGCACTGCCAAAGTCACAGAGGACATAGTTTCCACTGTCATTCAACAAAAGGTTCTCAACCTTAGAAAGAAAGAAAAAAAACCACACATATAAAATGGAAGGCATTCCTAATTTTCAAGCAGTCACTTGTCATTTAATGTCTTAATCTGGCAGGTCAGTGGCACTTTAAAGTGTTCATACTTCAGCACCAATACTGAAGGACCAAGCTTAAATACTCTAAAGCAGCCTTACTCAATTTTGGATCCCAATATGTTGTTGGACTACAAGTCCCTTCATCCCTAGTGAGAAGGGCCATTAGTCAGGAATGATGGGAGTTGTAGTCCAACATCTTGGGACCCAAGGTTGCTCTAAAGAAAAAAAAGTATTGCCAAATGTATGTAAGCTTTAGATCCAATTGTTAAAGGATGCTAACCAAATGAAGAAGCTAAGCACACCATGTTACACTGCCATGTTTTGTTCAGATTGATACTCTCATTCAATAATGGCAAACCTTCAATTACAAACACATTATTGGTGGTTATTCCTATAGTGTAGCAAAGTTTGATACCCTCTAAAATAGGGATGGATAACTTATGATACTCCAAAAGTTGCTGAACAACTCCCACTGTCCCTGAACACTGAACAGATGGAATCCAACTCCACCTGGAAGCTACAGGTTTCTCGTACCTGATCCAAAAGTAATAATACACTCATCCTCCTGCTATTTTTCCATGCCCTCACATCCCTTGCAAAAATTTGGGCAGTTTGTTCTCAGACCTTATAAGGCTAGCAGAAGAGCTCTTTCTCCTGGCCTTGAAGGTCATTAGCCCTTTAAAGCCAGAATGAAAAGTACAGATATACAGCTCCCACAAAGTTGCCATTTCCTAGCTGAGTAGCACCAAAAGGTTTTCTGCACTGCCTCTTTCAACTTTAAAGGGCAATACAGCTGGATTCGGACAAGTGGGACATCATGGAACTTTGCGATCTTCAAATATTTGAGTGAAGAGCTCCTCCCAGGTTGAGCAAAATTTCAACCCCCTATCCCCATTCCTAATCCAAAGAAAAGGAAATCTAAGGATGTTGCACATGATCTCCTAAGCAATGCACATCAATTTGCTATTAATACCAAAGTATATCTTATTTCATTCAAGTTACTCAAAAACAATGTAATAATAATAATAATTTATTATTTGTACCCCGCCCATCATTGTACAAAAACAATGAAGTTCTTAAACTTTTGCAGAAAGCTGTTCAAAACAAGAAATCCCAACTGTATCACCACATAAACTTCAAGGATTTTCAGAATTGGTGAATAGCTTTAAAAAGAAAAGGGACAGACGTACCTAAATCTAATTCAAACTCGTGTTGTTACATGCAATAAAACAGGAGTCAAATACAGAGATTTTCTTTCAAGAACAGAATTCCTCTCAGTTCCTCTCACCTTCAAATCTCTATGAACAATGGGTGTTTTGCATTGATGCAGCCTAGCAACAGCTTCACAGGCATCACAAAATATCCTTAGCACTTCTGGCTCAGTAAAGCCTGTCTGCAATCTCTGGTTCATCTGATTCACTACCTGCCCAGCTACAAAAAGAAGACAGATATTACAATAATACTTTAAAGGAGGTGTTAGCACAGTGAAAACACTACTTATTCAAAACACAAACATTTTAAATCTCTGACCAACTATGAGCGTTGATTTTTAAAAGATGAAGTACCACATTAAGACTCTCATTTGCCTGGGCATAAGCCCCACTGAATTCAGTTGGACTTACTTCTGAAAAGACATTTTATTTTTATCTTTTATTTATTAAATTTATATACCACCTTTCATCAAAAGATCTCAGGGTAGTTCACAGAATAAAAAAGTGAATAAGATTGCACTTTTAATATAGCAAGGACTATCATATGAAAGTAACTATTGTGTGTTAGACTTTTTTTTATATTTAAAGTGACAGGCTTACCACGACAGTATTCCATTAAGATGAGCACTTCCCAAACATTATCACTAACAGAATTAACAGCACAATCCAAATACCCTACAATGTTCTTGTGCCCAGACAGTTCTTTCTGAAAAAGGAAGAATAGTTTAGGAATAAAGAAATAAACTTTTTTAAAGGTTGGGAAAAAATAGTATACATGCATTACCGTAATTAGCCTAAAATGCCATAGTCAAAGCTATCTAAAATATTACTATTATTATTATTATATATTTATTTATATCCCTTATTTTTCCCCTCACAGGACTCAAGGCAGTTTACAGATTAACATAAGAATCACTAAAAACAGGATGGGGGTAATATATATTTTAAAATCTATGAAAACTACTGATAATTACAATAAAGGCAGCATGGCGCCATCCCTTTCATTAAAAGCAGCTACCCCAAAGCCTATTGAAACAAAATAGTTTTCACCTGCCGGCAGAAGAACAAGGAGGGAGCCAGTCTAACTTATCTAGGTAGTAAGTTCTAAAGTCCTGGAGCAGCCACTGAGAGGGCCCTGTATCCCTGTGAGGGTGCCAAGACTGAGAGAAGACCTCTCCCAAAGTTCTCAAAACACAAGTGGTTTCGTATGAGGGAATATGTTCCTTCAGATAGCTTGGACCTGAACCATTTGGGCTTTATAGGTCTATCAGCACTTTAAAACATTTGCTTCTCATGATTATCTTGACTAAACAGTTTGACAAATCGATTTATAGAGACTAAGTAAATAGCTTAAGATCGTATCCAATGTTGTGCGAGCAGAAGGCAGCTTGTACAACTGATTTTTTTGTTCCTCCGCCATAAAGATCCCTGTTCCCCCCACCACCAGAACCCCCCTCCCAAGGGTCAAAGGGAGCTACTGGACAATGTGGGACAATGTGCTGCTGTGGGAAGAACTGTCCACAATAAGGACCCCTGCATGAGCAGTTCAAGATTCCTCTGCCTATTATTTGATACAGGTGATGAAGTTCTGTTCAACATCTCTGTCTCACCACCAAAACTGCAATTCCCAGGGTTCTCAAGGAAGACAAAATGACTGTTAAACCAGTATGTCTGGGTTGTAGGTGTGCCCTGAGAAAGAGGGGAAGGAAAAGGTTGTGAGAAAACAGAACAAGAGGGATACATGTCCCACACTGCAGGTTAGGTTTAAAAGGGTGGGTTACTGATTTGAAGAGGTGGGAAACTATAGACTTTATGGCTTGGTTCAGAAGTCACATTAGACCATAGTTAAAATTAAATTATGGTTTTACATGAATGAGAATTGTGCTGGTCAAAAGGTCTCATTGCACTCCACCACTGCTTCCTACGTCACGCAGGGGAGAAAACAGACCGCAGACAGCCTTTGCATTACCCCTGTTGTTTTTTTCGCTTCAAGCAAACAATGGGCAGATGCCAAGGAGAGAAAACAATAATGAGTACTGGTTTGTAGGTACGATGAAGTCAGCTTCTGGTTCATTTCCTTCCCAGTGCGCCAAAGGAAGGAGTGGTGGAAACAGTGCGGTGACACCTTTTGAACCACATTAAACCACAATTTAATTTTAATTATGCTTTAACATGACGGTCAAACCAGGCCACTGTTACATTCACACTATCCTAGTGAAATGACCACGAAGAGCAATCTGTATTGTGTATTGCCCGTGAATGTTATGATAACCTCTATTACTTTTTACACTATGTTTAGACCACATTCAACTATGATTTAGAAAGAAATGAATAAGCCTAGCCTTTCCCAGGCTTACATATTCCCCCTCTCTTCTCTTCCAGCACAGCCAGGGGTTCTGAAGCTTTTGCCCACAGAAGTTCCTATGTCTGTTTGAAAGTAATACAAGTGTAGCCAACATATTCAAACTTTTAATGCATGCTTGGTATAAAAAATGAGTTGCCAGTATTGTGCATGCATAAAAAATGTCTTTCAATATAGAATTGGCCAAGGGAAAGGCAAAAACCTTCTGACTTTTTTGCTGCCTGGGGCTCACTCATGGATTATGTGATGGGACATATATATACAGGGTCTTCATCTTTTGTCTGCCTTCCCAAGACCGTGGAACACTGTCTGAAGTGGCTTCTGTCCTCTGCCATTTGGAGTCCAATTTATTTCACTTTGGATATCTTCAAAAGCCCTTCAACTCCTTGTTCTTCTGCAAGTGGGTGGGAACTTACATGTTTTTATGCTGTTGTTGTTTTCACTTGAAAATCAATAATATATACTCAAAAAAATATGTTGACAATAAGGTATTGTTTTACTTACCATTATTGTTATTTCTCTTTTGCAGATATTGAGATCAGGCACATTATTAACATACATTCGTTTCAATGCACATCGGACTCCACCATGTGTATGCACAAGTAGCACTGTGGAAAAGCCACCTGAAAGAACAGAGACTAAAGTTTACTAGGTCTATAAACATGTTAAGATGCTTAAGTATAAACAAATGATTTTAAAATATTCTTTCTGAGTTACAAATGAGAATCTGAAATGAATGACAAGATAATGGACAAAAGACTATTATTGTACCCCACCCCTGGTATGAATGAATTGAAGATTGGTAGTGGGTCCTCAGAGAAAACCTCTACCATGCCTACAGCCAGCTTCCTGCTACTAAACAAAACAAGACCTAGTCCCTTCTCTGTGCACATGGAGAGGACCTAGAGGTGGCAGAGGACCTAGAAGTCACAGCTGACTAGTAAGCCAAACCAGTATTTGTTGACATTTTTAATTACACCAATGTCCAAATGAAACAGAAGAGTTGCATGAATGCTGTGAAATGCTGGATCTCTATGATGGCTCCAAAGATTGAACAGGACACAAAAGAAGAAAAATGTCATTACAATGGTTCTGGAAACATTTAATATGGATTCAGCTGAGCTTAACACTATCTGGAAAAACAGATTGAAAATCCAAACTGCCATTATACCCTCACATCCAAACACTGCATATTTCAAATGCATTCCAGCAGATGGATTTGAATACAAACCACAAATTTTAAATCTTTAGCATCTATCAAGGCACTACTTTTTTTCTCTTTAGACTGTAATATCTAAACCATTCAAGTATTTTTATGTCCCACCATCTTCAGTATGGGGAAAAAATATGCGTAATAGTGTTTATGACTTGCTTTTATCCATTTACAAGACATTCAGCAGCGCATAAAGACTAAACTCATACTTAAAAAGACTAGATATGCATACTATCCCTGCTCAGTTCACATCATAGGCATAGTTCTGGAATTACTGTCCAAATAACTTTGGGGCTATAGTTGACAACTCATAACATAAGTATCTACTCATGTACCAACTTACCCCCATGGACTGCCGTCCTATTGCCAGAAGAGTAAGCCTCAAAAGGCAAAAAGCATATTATACCTAACTTCTGAAACTGGTCATGTCTCTGCTATTTATAGACAGCAAGACTCTTCACTGCATTATGCCCTATGGTTTATCTTCAATCAGCTTTTAGTGTGGAAGCAAATTTGACCATGCAAATACACCTATCTGTCCCAAATCGGTCAATTTGCCTATCTCAGCAGCTTTTGTACAGCTTAATACACAACACTTACATAGACCATGTACCTCAAGTGATCCAGTAACTTTTCACATGAAGCAAGATTTAAGCTGTGGTTGGCCCTATATGAACCCCAAAGATCCTCCGGCTTGCATGTTCCCTCCTCCTTTGCATGCAACAATTCCCATCCCTCCCTGCTTTGCAGAAAGGCACTTTGTCATTTCATCTAAACAGTCAAATTATGGTCTGCTTTTGCCCCACAAACCAAGATCAAATCATGCTGCCATTGCCACTTCTGGAATCTGATACAGTGGTACCTCCGGTTATGAACTTAATTCATTCCGGAGGTCCGTTCTTAACCCGAAACCATTCTTAACATGAGGCGCACTTTCACTAATGAGGACTCCCGCTGCCGCCGCACCGCCAGCACACAACTTCCGCTCGCATCCCAGGGCAAAGTTCGCAATCAGGAACATCTACTTCTGGGTTAGCGGAGCTTGTTACCCAAAGCGTTCGTAAGGAGGACGGTAGGTAACCCGAAGTTCCACTGTACAGATAAAGCATGTGAGAAAAGAAACTTTACTAGGCATAATCAGATACATGTTAGCAAGGAAAGGTTGGATTCAATACTGCACTAGCAGAGTTCCATTCACCCAATGGATTTTCAGTTTCCTTTATCTCCCCCTCATGCACTCCCACAGTCTCCTCGGCAGGCTATCTATCCCAACCCTGCAGAACTGATTTTAAGGATGAACAGGGGACTGGAGGGCACAGGAGAGAACAGGAAGTTCTGTTGGACAAACAGATCCACAGTACTAGATACAAACCAAAGCATCCAAGAAAGATGATTTTGAACGTGACTGAAATTCTCTAAGATATTGTTTTGAAGGCAAATCAGATAAAAGATTAAGACACGTTGCACATCTTCAGCTGCAGCATTAGTTCAAGCTTCCTACTTCTTACAATCATTTTTAGATTTAAACTGCCAAAGAGGCCCTGTTCAGTGCCAAGGACTTTTCCTGAGCACACACAGTTCCTCCTTGTCCTGCATGAACCACACACCTGCAGCTGTGCACTGTAGGGCAAGAGCAGTAATGGTGGGCAAACTGTTTTTCAGGAAAGTTTGTCCACCAGTTTTCACCTTCTCGCTGGGAAATTGCAGACAAAGTTCCATAGCACGCAACATGGAAAATATTGAAGGGACATGCAAGCAAATACTCTTATGCCATTAGGTGGCAACATAGTCTAATATATACAGTTTTAATTCCATCACAATTCAATCAATAAATTGTGATGATCTGAAAAATGACAATTTATTGTCGCTCACAGGTAAACAAAAAAAGCTACACATTATTTAACTGCTATCAGTCTAATCAAGAAAGTGCTTATATCACTATGTAGCTATAGCTTATATCACTATAAGTAGAGTTGAGTGTCCTGCTAATTAAAATGACTGTAAAATATAACTTGCATAATATAAACAACCTACTTTTCAACAACAACAAATATTTACTAGAGAACTGTGGGCCCTTTAATATCCTCAATACATTCCTTACTATAAACCATAGAAAGATATTTCAGGTTTTTGAAAAACCGAGATATCAAAGCTTTTTCCACTTAAAGCAGGTGTCCAAGTATCTTCAAAGAATGAAGCCATTTCCCAAATTTCCAAATTCCATTCACAGTAACACACTCTCAGACAAATTTTGACATCAAACCCATATTCATGACAAACACTGATATGCAATGTTGTTCCTCAATACTTACCGTAGCACTGTCTGAACTTAAGTTGTAGTATGCAGAGCAACATTTATGCAATATTAGTTTTAAACTTCAGCAAATGAAATTGCTAATCTAAGTTTCCAGACTCTCAACAACTAAGACAAGAAAAGCAGCACATGGCTCTTCATATCCAAGCATGTATTCCTACACACACACCTCTGCTTCAAGAAGTTTTCCGCTTCTCCCATGCTTTCATGAATCAGAGCAAGGAAACCCAATTGATGTTTGCTCTGATTCAGTGTTAAAGAGCAGGTTTTCCTGGGGAAAGTGATGGGGAAAACAGAAAACTACTCAGACCCATGCCTAGAAAGCATGCGAGAAGTGGAAACAACAACAACAAAAGGTAAACTGAGAACAAATCTTGGTTGCCTCATAATTTCTCTGGAGGAAGACAAACCACAACCATAGATTTGGATATGCATCAGCCCCACGTTGTACAGCAGCAGCAGGACTGGAGAGGAGGATCTGAGAACTTTAAAATTTGTTCATGTATATTAAGCCACGGTTTGGCTTACTACACACAAACCCAGTAAAAATGCAAGTGGGGCAGAGGGCCCAATCAACATAGTGTACAAGCCCCTCCCCCCAAAAAAATAAACTTTTGCGGGCACACCTGACTGTTGTTCATTTTAACAATGGCAAGTTTAAATGAGTCAGCTCCAGCAAGTATAGCTTTAAGCCAGGCTTCCTCAACCTCGGCCCTCCAGATGTTTTTGGCTTGCAACTCCCATGATCCCTAGCTAGCAGGACCAGTGGTCAGGGATGATGGGAATTGTAGTCTCAAAATATCTGGAGGGCTGAGGTTGAGGAAGCCTGCATTTAAGCAAACTCTGAAACTAGTCACCATTAATGTTAACACGCACTTGCTGGTTTGGATGGCATGACAAGTCCGCTCACCCCTCTTGGTGCGGAGGCGTTGCAGGACGGCAGAGGCTTCACTGAGGCCCCCGACAAGGGAACTTGAACAACAGTGCCCTTCCTGGTAGGCGGTGGGGGCTTAAACCCCCTCCGCCTATCAGGAACGTATTCTAGCGGGCACCCGGCTTTGGCGAATGGGAATGCAGGCTGGGGACTCGGGCTGTGCCAGGGAGCGGAGCCGATGAAGCAGGTAGGCTTCCCTCAGATCCACCCCTTGCCCATTTAAGCAGCCCGCACCTGGGGCACTATCTGTTTGTTCCTTTGCGGGGGTTTTCCCTGCCCGCCCACCCTAGGTTTAAGCTGATAGGCAATGACTATGCTGTGGCTACAGTGGTCGCGTTCTTTAAGCGGCTGGGTAGGAATTTGCTCACCGGGTGGTTTTGCCTACCTCATAGCAATCGTCACAACTGGTTGGGCACTGGGGAAATCCTTTGCTTTGGATGGAGGGGAGGATGTAGTCTCCATTAACACACACTTGCTGGTTTGGATGACATGACAAAATGCAGTTAAACTAAAGGAGCAAATGCTCATAAACTCCTTTTCTCACCTGCATAGGAAAGATGAGGGAAAAGGGGAGCATGTAAGCCGGCGGCATGCTCCTGTTTAGTGCAACATGAAAAAATATGACCATTCTCTAAAAAATCCTTCCCACAAGCTTTCAAAGATTTTGCTTTCAATGTGCAACATATGGCAATTATATATATATATATATAGGGACCCCTGACCATTAGGTCCAGTATACACACACACACACACACACACTCATACTGTACATGATTTACAATGGTTAGTAACTTTGAAACAGTAAAATTTGATAATGTGTCTATTTGCTGTTGCTTATTAATTTTCTGGAACAATGCTTTCATAGAAAATTAGAACTCTGTACAAAAATATAACAGCAGAATATTTCCATTGTTGGCAGTTCCCAGCCCACCTCACTAGAAAAGATATTTAAGTGAAAACCTTGTTTTTAAACTGCCTGTATTCAGATTGTATAAATACAGAGAACTTTTAATTTAAATAGAATTTAAGAGTAACGCTAGTTTTTAGTCACCATGAAAGGAGATGTATAGAATGATGCAACCTCTTACCACATTAGGAGCCTTTTATTTATATGTTAAGGCACAACCACCTCCAAGCAGCTCCTAACCTGCTGGAAGCCACATGGAATGCCTTCCTTTAAATGTCCCTGTATTGGCCTGGTTACCATACAGTGTGCATAACATCCAGCTATGCCAAAATCTCAGGACACACTGTGCTGGTTCAGATTATCATATCTTGTATTAAGATATACAGAGCCCTTTTGTTGAAGCTGTAATTAAGCCATGAGATGTCTAAAAGCCATGAGATTTCCTTCCTTTGTCCAAACCAGAAAAGTATGGCTATCAAATTAGGAACAAGCCAAGACTATTAAGACCAACTTCAAACCATGGTTTAATACTTCTGGCTTGCTCCGAAGCTGGTAACTACAGATTCCCAGTTTGGGCAAAGCAATGAACTATGGTGAATAAGAAACTTCCTGGCTTCATAGTGAGTGGCTCCCAAAAATGGTAGAAGTTGTTTGTATGGCAAAAGGCTCTGTGAGACTCAACTGAAATGACTGACAACTTTTCACACTGATTTCAAAGCCGTCTAAGTTGAACAAGTCTGTATCCAAATCCTAAACTCCCATATCCCTCTCTAAGTTAGGGTGATCTATTAGGCAAACAGATACAGTATCTCAAACACAGCACAAGGTCAGAGGAAAATCTGATCCTCTATCCAGCTCTAAGCTTAAGTCAGGGCGGGTGGTGGACAGGGACAAGCTTCTGTCTCTGACAGATCAGGATGGGGGTGGGGGACTCTCTATACCTTCTTGATCTTCAAGCTGATGGGGGGAGGCAGAGCTAGCTAGTTTACCTCTGCATGTAGCTCCATATTTAGATTCGAGTTGATCATATTTAGATTAATGTTGTTGATCATAGCCTGGGTTCCATCTAACCATGGGAAATGGGTGGGGGGGAGGCCAAACAAAATCTACCTACCCCTGTCACACATAAAGAACCTGAAACAAAATGCTGCAATACATCTCCAGCTCTTAAAACAGAATTGTTCCTGTTTTGGGCTCCAGTCAATCTGGAACAAGAGTCAGGTAGCACTGTTCAGAACTTGAGGGGAGGCCAGAACTTGAGGGCAGGCCTTTAGGAGAGACAGTAAGAAGAACTCATGAAAACATCCCCTTACTGCACTATATACACTAAGACGCAGGGCTAACTTCCTGATCTGATCCCAAGTCCTCTGCTGCTGATGAGCACGAGGTTTCTTGAGAATGGAAAAAGTCAAAGGCACCTATTTTGTCTACCCACCCGCAAAAGTCTCCCTGTGGCAAGCACCCACACCCATCCCCCTTTTCTAATTTTTCAAGGCTTGCCTAAGCTTGTTACTATCTCAATAAACCAAAGTTTATTATGACAGTAACACAGGAACTATTTCGGAATCATAAATACAATGTCAGATATGCACTCATTCTGTTTTCTATTTCCCTTAATAAACTTTGTTTGCTAATTCTGTCATACTTTCTCCTGTAATATTTCTTTAAATCAAAACAATTGTGAGAGGGATCATATGGATTGAGGTGTTAGCTCTTTCTCTGTACACACATTTCTCCTCAAGATACAATCCCTCTCCTCTCCCATCCAAGCATTCTCTCTCTCTCTCTCTCTCTCTCTCTCTCACACACACACACACACACACACACACAAAACCACTTCACCCAGTTTAAAACTCCTCTCCTTGCTTCCTCCAATCCAGTGTTTTCACACTTTAAAAAACCCTCCCCACCCCTAAACACCTATCTGCCATCCAGAGGTGGGCAGGAGCAAACTGCATAGGAAAAGTCCATTCCTCTGCCCCCAACCACCACCACCAACAGAATGTATCTTCCACATTTCAAGGTTTTAGTGCCCTATACTACCCTATACTAGTTCTGAGGGCATCAAACATATCTGAACTTTAGATCAGAGCTGAATATTTAAGCATTAAAAGATACTAGAGTAGAGGTTTTCAGATTGTCTGATGACTAGCTCCATTCAGGTGGTCCACAAAAAGGCTACGTAACAGTCAATAATTTATATGCTTGGCCCTAAACAAAATAATAATAATAATAATAATTCCTTCCAGCACCTTAGAGACCAACTAAGTTTGTTTTTGGTATGAGCTTTCGTGTGCATGCACACTTCTTCAGATGAAGTGTGCATGCACACAAAAGAAGAATTTTTTTGTTTGTTTGTTTTGACTACGGCAGACCAACATGGCTACCTACCTGTATGCTTGGCCCTGTACTTGATTCTCTCCCTGCCCCACTGCTGAGACCACTTTGACCACCCTTACTGCCTTTGGTTCGGCTAGGTCACAATGGCTGCAGTGAATGTTGAAGCCACAATATAATAATAATAATAATAATTTATTATTTTTACCCCGCCCATCTGGCCGAGTTTCCTCAGCCACTCTGGGCGGTTTCCAGTCAAATGTTAAAACAATACAGCATTAAATATTAAAAACTTCCCTAAACAGGGCTGCCTTCAGATGTCTTTTAAAAATAGGATAGCTGCTTATTTCCTTGACATCTGCTGGAAGGGCATTCCACAGGGCGGGCGCCACTACCGAGAAGGCCCTCTGTCTGGTTCCCTGTAACCTCACTTCTTGCAATGAGGGAACCGCCAGAAGGCCCTCGGCGCTGGATCTCAGTGTCCGGGCTGAACGATGGGGGTGGAGACGCTCCTTCAGGTATACAGGACCGAGGCCGTTTAGGCCACAACTGACAAATCCATCCACTTTCTGGCACCTTGTATATTGGGCCTCATGGCTTCCCTTCCTCCTGGGAGCTCTTTCAAGTTTCTGAGCTGCCCAACCGAAGTATTCCTATCCTGGGACCTGTGGGAGAATTTGAATTCCATCAAAACTCACTACTTTACCTCCTCTCACAAAAGAGACTACACCACTTAATTCAGCCACTCAAATCTTCACCCACAACTGAATCCAAATGTGTTTTCCTATGAGTACAAGAACACTGCCTAAGAAAAAGGAATTGAAATTCAGAGGCGGCACTCTTTTGTTCAAGTCCTTGCACAACATTATTTACTATTTTTCTATGTATTCTGTACCTTGAATTGTTTACAGCTTAAATTCCTTTCTTGTGCACAATCATCAGACATCATAATTAAGTCAGGTGATGGACACCTGTCAAAGCTGGCCCTTGAGCATGGGGAGATAGGTCAATGAGGCTTGCTCAGTCCTGTACACAGCATTTCCCAAACACCTGACAATCAGACGTTTGGGAAGTGCTGCGCACAAGGCGGAATAAGCTTTGCAAGCCCTGCACTAGGTTTTTGGGAAGTGTTGAACAGTGGCTTGCAAAGTGACTTGTGCAGCGTTTCCCAATCAGCTGGTTGTCGGGCATTTGGAAAGTGTTGCATGAATGGCTTTGCAAGGTCTGTGCTAAGTGCTTTCCAAGCACATGGCTTGCAAAGTTATTTGCACAGTATCTGACAATCAGCTGATTGTCTGATACTTCAGAAGAGCTTCACAAGGGGCTTTACATACACAACCAACAAGCAGTGCTTATAAAGTCCTTTCAGCCCAGCCTCATGTCATTATGGCATCAGGTATAGGACAGATGGGTATGGGTTGCCTGAAACAGCCTTGCAGGCCAAATGGGGAGGCCTTGTGGGCCAAATTTAGCCCTTGGGTTAGAGATTTCGCACCCCAGCAATACACAACAAACCAGTATTTTTTCTTTGACCATATGCAGTTTGTTTTGCAATGATTATTCAAATACTGCCATGCAAGACAGAAAACTACTCAGAAATACTGTACATCAAATTCATGCCTGTTGGGAAATACCAATTATTCACAACTCTGGCAAACTTCTGCTTCCAACACATTTTTTGAAAAAATAAGCTGAATAAAATCTATAATAAGAATAGGGCATCTATCCAATAAAGTTAAGCACCATTCAAGTACAATTTATTTAAATACAAGAAGTTTAACTCTGGCTCACTAAGTCTGAGACATATGCTTAACTCTGGCTAGTTCGTGCCTGTGGTAACTTTATCAAATTTAACTATCTGCAGCATATCAGAAAGGCAAATTGCTACTATCAACTTTGCTAATATTTATTTTCTAAATCAACTAAATAAATTACACTCTTGTATTATGCAATTTGAGACTTTCTTTCAAACACAACCGCAGAATAGGGTTAACACACAAGTATTTGCAGGTAACAGGTTATTCACTTGAAGACTTCTCAATTCTATTTCATTTAAAATATGTAAACAAAAAAATCAACACTTGAGCTATTTGGCTACTTCAGAGATTCTTGATACTACAGATTATTAACAAAAACTGGAGAATGGTGGAGATCTAATGGCAAACTTCATTATAAACCAGCTACTTAACTGAATACTAGCATATAAGTAAAGAGCACCCCAGACTTCAATCCACAGGCAAAAAGGAAGGGCTGGATGGATGGATATAAAGGAACCATGAACAGGCCTCCCATTCCTAACATCCCATGCACTGCCAGTATGTAGGTATGGGAAGAAACAGAGCTCTACTAAATCTGTCAGGTTCTAACATGCATGGGTGCTATCCATAGTGCAAATAGATCATTTGCAACATGTTTTTGAACTGAAGAATGCTCAGGTGTTTGTTTGTTTGTTACTTTGAACACTTTCCTCCGGAATATTTTAAATAAAACCACTCCTGGTGTATGGCATTTATACCTCACACAGGAAAGCATTTAAATGACCACAGAAAATATATTGGAGGAAAGGCACCTTCCCCAATCAAGTGGGTATCAATTAAGATTTCAGGATTAAAGTTAGACTTGAGACAAGGTTTCACCTGTGCCAATGAAGCTGCCATCTAGCTGCTCTTAAATGGGCATGGATTATGGTACCTTTGTCCCACAGTAAGGACTATAAGACTAACAAATATTAAAGATTATTTAATGCACCATTTAGGCACCTAAAATGATAGGATTATTTAACAGGATCTTTACCACCTAAGGGAAGTAACTTCAAATAATCTGTTTTTCAGGCTACTTTATAATACAGTTTATTTTACAGGTAAG
Organism: Darevskia mixta; assembly: GCA_034641385.1. Lineage (NCBI taxonomy): Eukaryota > Metazoa > Chordata > Lepidosauria > Squamata > Lacertidae > Darevskia > Darevskia mixta. Next base: position 543,005 of record JAWWNH010000060.1, read on the forward strand.
TTTACACAGACACACAAAAAAAATTTTTTAAAGGAAACCACTTGTAATTTACCTATACCACAGCCCTGGGGAAAGAGGACTGCAAGTTCTATTACAATCATTGCTTATAAACAACATTTCCTAAATCTCTAGAAAAAGAAAAACTCATAAGTTTTAAAGCTTGCATAGACTGGCAAGTGAGTGCTAATAGCACAACCGTAAAGTTCTTTTTCAACATCAATAAAATAGTCTATTTTCCAGGGGTAAAGAGCAGAAATATATCCCAAAACAATATAGGACTTTACTGCATCCTATCATCCCCACAAATGACAGATGTATCTAAAATAACCCCCCCAAAAAAACACATGTTTATGTTCGGGCTTGCCATGCCCCAAGATGAATGGCACTGCCTGCAAACCTAAAAAAAAAATAATTTTTCCCTTAGGAAAGAAGACACACAGTACTGTACATTCATTATTTGATTAACATTATGTCTCAAATGCAGCAGCAGTGACTTTTTTGTCAAAAGATACGGACATTTTTAAACTACTACATGCACCATAAACAGCACAAGTGTTGTGTTTTGTGTGCATTACAGGGACACACAAATTCAGGGCCACTTCCCTGATTTTTATTAAAGGGATACTCCTGTAAGCCGTTTTTCAGGATAATCCTTTCAATTTCATTATTTTATTTACAGCTGTAACTAAACTGTGAATTCTTAAAGAGTGAATGCCACAATATGGCAAGAAATTCTGCCTCACATTCTAGGACAAAAGTGCACACACACACAGCTCCTCTCCCTCTATAAAACCTAATGTGGCTGGGTCCTCCAAGGCAACACACTCCTGTGTATTCCTCACAGTGCTTTTCACCTGTCACAGGATTCCACCCTCCCTGCAAAACACATCCTTATCTAAATGTTTACCAAAACTGTGTTCCATAGGATTTACAGTACTTTCTAATATATGTGCAGCAGCTCGAGTCTGACCCTGACCATCAAGAACACACAACTCCACTGAAGAAGTGTGCATGCACATGAAAGCTCATACCAAGAACAAACTTAGTTGGTCTCTAAGGTGCTACTGGAAGGAAAAAAAAATTATTTTATTTTGTTTTGTCTATGACAGACCAACACGGCTATCTACCTTTAACACAACTCCACTGTTAAAGGACATCAGCGCAGGCAATCATGACCCCCCAGAAGGGAAAAAAACAATTAGAACGGACGTTGTGGTGGCTTTCATAGAGCCAAACAAAAAGGTGGGTGGGGTCTAACTCAGTTTGGGGGCATTAGATCCCCTCCCTATTCCCCAAAGATAAGAAGGGTGCCTCTCTGAGGCCCACAGGCAGTTACGTTGGAGGAAGCTACACCACAGGCAGCTGCTTCGGCACAGAGCCTTATCATATACGGTATACACTGTTGTCGCATTTGCGCCCCACTTAACACGCCACCTTCGGGATGAGGGCACCGGTCCTGGGCGTGTCAAAAGGTGCGCTTTTGAGAGCCATGCATTCGCCCTCCTGGCTTTGCAGCCGACCCTGCTCAAGGGGGCAGCTATGGCCAACGATACGAGGTGTGCAGGTGTGGCCAAGCGTTGTTGGCATCCCCATCTGGCAGTAGTAGCACCTCTTCCCCCAGAGTAGCATGCGGGGTTCTTACATCAGAAAAACACAAGGGAGGGGGAGAGAGAAAGAGGCGGGGGGGAGGAAGAGCACGTCTCATCTGCAGCACTTATAGCAACTTACAGGTTCGGCAACTCCGTGGAGATTCCCACCCACACCCACCCTCGGTTTACCAACAGCTGGCGTTGAACGCAACAGGTCTTGCGAGCCATGGCAACAGCCGAGACCCCACCCCAAGGAGTCCTTGCACCCGATACCGGGGGGTCGGGGTGGAGACGTGGGTCGTGGCGGAGCCCCGGGCGCCCTCCGAGGCCTCTCCGAGAGCCCACCCCGCCTGGAGGTCCTTGCCCGCCCCTCTTCCCCAGCTCACCTTCCGCTAGCAGCTCCTCGACCGTGACCTGGAAGCGCCCCACGGCGAAGACCCTGCTGCTGCCCACGGCCGGCCCGCCTCCGGCCACAAAGCCCGACACGGCCGCCGACGTTCCGCCGCCGCCGCCTCCGCTACTCGTGCTGCCTCCGGTGCCGTCAGACTTGGGCATCCGAGAAAACTTCTTCATGGCGGGCGAGGAGCGTCTCGAGCTCGGGGAAGTAGACCCGAGGAGGAGCGGGGCGAGGGGGAGAAGAAGCCTCTGCCGCCGCCGCCGCCCAAGGAGCCGCCCCTTCTTCCCTCAGGGGCTGGAACCGCGGAGGCTCGCGCCAGTCAGTCAGCGCCCGGCTGGGGAGCCCCAGGCCGCCGCCGCCGCCGCCGCTACTGTGGGAACCTGCACTTGACAACCCCGGCTCCGCCGCGCCTCACATTCCGGGAAGGAAAGCGGCGTGTTATGTGTGCGAGGCGAGCCGAGCCTCGGCCACCCCCGCCTGCAGCGCCGTATCTCTTCCCCTTCTCACACGCGCGCGCTCTCGCGCTCGCGCTTCTTCCCTCACAGAAAAAAAAAAAAGGAGCCGCTCTGAGGGACGGAGAGACCCCTCCCCCTCCCGCTCCAGAACGAGGCTGCAGGCGCGCGCGCGCACCCGCCGCCCTTTAACGTTCCGGCGCGCTCGCGCCGCTGAAGGGAAAGGGCGAGAGGGAAAACCCGAACTGGATTTCGTGGCCCTCTCTCGCTGCTGTGAAATACTTCCAATTTCTCCCTGCTTGCTTTTTTTTTAACCCCTTCGAGCAAGCCAAGGGAGTTGTTGTGGGGGGCGGGGCGGGGGGGGAAGAATCATTGCCCTGAGGGAAGGGTGGGAAAGGCGAGCCTCGCCCCCCCCCAAAAAATGAGGTCTGCGCACGCGCGTGGTCTGCTCGTTACTCTTTTTTTTTTTCTTCCTCCTCCTCTTCTTAACAAGTCCCCGCCCTCCTCGCAACGCCGCTCTGTGCTGCCGGAAGTGAGGTTGCCACGCCTGGGTAGCACGTGCTTTTGAGGGGTGGGGTGGGGGAAGCTTCGAGGGGAAACCGCTTTGGTTTCGCTGGCGCCGCCCATCTCTGCTTCGGCGGGCGCGGGCGCTCACGTGCTTCTGTTGCTGGCCGCCGGGATTTTTTTTTCCTCTTGCGAGGCGAACGTTCGAAACCGTTGGAAAAGGACCGTTAGGCTAAAGTAGGGGGAGGGGGTGGAAGGACTATAATGGAGTTTCTGGGCTGCTGGTGTTGCTGATTTTCTTATTTTATTTTATTTTAATTTATTTTATTTCTATACCGCTTTATATTTTAAAGAAAAATCTCAAAGCGGTTTAGAGCATATTAAAGCTATAAAACATAAAATAATCTGAAGAATGTCAAATATATAGTATACAGTCAAAGCAACAGCACAAAACTAAAATATTATCTTAAAGATTTCAAAATAAAACATTACAAAGGAGGTCAACTAGAGAATACATATTTAACATTTATCTAGTATTGAATTCTGCATGGCAGTAGAATTCTTTGCATTTCTTCAAATTCATACAAAGAGATAATTTGTACTACTTACTGATGCAGAGAGTATGAACTTTATTCTTTAGCAAGCACCTGCTCTAAAAAGCACAGCCTGCTCTCTGGCATCAAGCCAGAAATTAAAAATTAACAGTTGGATCTTAGTTTCAACTAGGAATATGTCAGTTTCCACTAAGAAAAATGCACGTTTGCCTTTAGGAACACCTAATATTTCTCATTTTTCTGATAACAGTTAAAAGCTGGTGTTCCATATGTCCCTCAAACTTTTTTTTTTAAAAAAACCAAAAACTGACTCAAAACTTTGATTTTGATAAACTAAGAATGTACTGTACCCGCACACCCTCAATTATTTGCCAGAGCTTTAGCAGCTGCCTTTAGTTTTCCATTTGGCAGCTCTAGGAAATTCAAGGTACTAATGGCACTTTACCTACTCAATTGCCTTGGAAATAAGATACAGCATATGCAGGTTGGATTTACATCTAAATATCACCACCTTTCCCCCCCCCCCAGATCTATAAATACTTTTTGCAATGTATTCCCAGAATTTGTAATAATCCTCTAATACTGATCTGTGCAAAACACATGCATACACACAAAAGCAAAAGTCTATAGTGTTCCAAAATCTATTTCCTATTCCCAGGTACAAAGAGGAAAATGGTTAACTGCTAGTTTCAGAACAATAATAAAGAAGCTAAAGAGCGGTTGAAGCAAGCCCTCTTTCATTCCCCAGGTAACAAGTAGATTTAGAGAGCCTGAAAAGAAAGCCTCAGGGTTTTTTAGGGTTTTTTTTAAAGTACCACTATTAAGGGGGTTGTAATAAATATGGCAAAACTTATATTTGACAAAAATATTGTGCCTAAACAAAATCAATCTTCTCCATACATCAACTAAAGCAGCAAAGGCAAAGACTTCCTTAATGAAAATATTTTTGCACCTTGTGGTTGAACACAGAACATTAATCCACTGGGGAGAAGAAGAAGAAGAAGAGTTTGGATTTGATATCCCGCTTTATCACTACCCGAAGGAGTCTCAAAGCGGCTAACATTCTCCTTTCCCTTCCTCCCCCACAACAAACACTCTGTGAGGTGAGTGGGGCTGAGAGACTTCAGAGAAGTGTGACTAGCCCAAGGTCACCCAGGAGCTGCATGTGGAGGAGCGGAGACGCGAACCCGGTTCCCCAGATTACGAGTCTACAGCTCTTAACCACTACACCACACTGGCACTGGAGAAGCCTCTTCTAACTCCAGCCGCCGCATTAAAAATGCAATTTCTTATCGCCCAGTTCTCAAGTTCTGACAACTGCTTTGCATACAGTTTTACAGCTGTGTTAATCAAAATTATCAATCTGTAATTGGTACCGGTAGGTAGCTTCCTATTGCCCCCCCCCCTTAAAAACAGGAACCGTAATACTCAAATCCTACCCAAGAGGAAAAAATACCTGCCAAATCAGTATACAGTTGTACCTCTGGTTACGTACTTAATTCGTTCCGGAGGTCCGTTCTTAACCTGAAGCACCACTTTAGTTAATGGGGCCTCCCGCTGCCGCTGCGCCACCGCTGCCCGATTTCTGTTCTCATCCTGAAGCAAATTTCTTAACCCGAGGTAATATTTCTGGGTTAGCAGAGTCTGTAACCTGAAGCGTATGTAACCCGAGGTACCACTGTAATCTTAAACCTGGTTACATTTAAGCAATCTGTATGTCGTTTCATCCTTGGTCCTTGCCTTTAGAGCAAGAATGTCCAAAGTCCGGCCCGCCGGTCGGGTTAATCCAAAAAGAAGCTCAACAACTTAAATCCCAAAAAAGCTCAACAACTTTGGTGTAAAACCGGAAAAAAAGGTCAACAACTTCAACCCTAAAAAAGGTCAACAACTTTGGTCGGCCCTCACGCATATTCACTTCATCAAATCTGGCCCTCTGAAAAAAGCTTGGACACCCCTGCTTTAGAGAGATGGCTCCAGCTTGCTTGCCCAAGATCTCTGCCATTCCAGCAGGTCCACCGGCACCAGGAACCAAGATGGATTTGATGCCACTCCAAAGGCTTTGAAAGCGAAGAGCCCTCATCAATCCAACAGACCCTGAGCAATAAGGGGGGGGGGGAAGCTGCATGGTGTAGCATCCTATCAGGAAAGCACAACTGACCACACTGCCATGCAGTGCACCCATGGAAACAGCCATGTCTCTTCCCACCCCGACCCTGTGTACTTGACAGGATGCTACTTTGGAGAAAGGACTTTACATTGAAGTCCTTTCTCAGATGCAGTTTTGGACTGAGAATCAGGAAGATCGCTGCCACTGTTTTGCTATTGGGGGGTTAAGAATGGGTGGGGAGCAGAGCAGGTGAAGGAGGATGGCATGGGGAGAGTATTCTCTTCAAGGTCAGACAGAGAAGCCTGGAGCATCGTGTTAGGCCATGGGTAGGCAAACTAAGGCCCGGGGGCCAGATCCGGCCCAATCGCCTTCTAAATCCAGCCCGCGGACGGTCCGGGAATCAGCATGTTTTTACATGAGTAGAATATGTCCTTTTATTTAAAATACATCTCTGGGTTATTTGTGGGGCCTGCCTGGTGTTTTTACATGAGTAGAATGTGTGCTTTTATTTAAAATGCATCTCTGGGTTATTTGTGGGACATAGGAATTCGTTCAAAAAAAATTTCCCCCAAAATATAGTCCGGCCCCTCACAAGGTCTGAGGGACAGTGGACTGGCCCCCTGCTGAAAAGGTTTGCTGACCCCTGTGTTAGGCCACTGGACCCAAAGTTCCCCACCCCTGCTGTAAACAGTGTTGCATAGTTACTCAACGTGCTCTTTGGACTGTTACTGGTGCAGGGGGAGAGAGATTTCCAAAGACTTCCCTCTTGTGACTGTTGCCATTTTGGCTACATAAGTGATGGCCTTCTGAGAATTTAATAATCAGAATGGAGGATATAGGGTACCTTTCCAGGAATCACATCTTCCACTGGGGCCTTATCACACAGCAGCTTGTAATTAGTTTCTCTGTTTCAGGATTTATCTATATGGGGCCATAGATTGGTATCACGGAAATTAACATTAACATCTTGCTACGCTAGATCAGGAAAGTCTTACCAAATATAGACAGGAAGCGTGATCCCCAGGCAGGTTGTGAAACACCGGTTGTTAAAATATTGTTATAATAAAAACCATAATTAACTGTTTCTCAGATGTTGGCACTGTTTGAATTTCAGCACCGAGAGAAGCCCAAAGATTCCTTTGGTAATCAACCTTCCTTTTCAAGAGAAATTTATATTCCTTTTTTGCTTTCTAAGACCCTGGTGGACTATTCTTTTTTAGCTGATTTGCACATTATCGAATCATAAAGGTTTGAAAATTGGTTTATTGAAGCTGGGACCACAGGAGCAGTTTAATATTTTCCAGCATTTGTTGGAAAGTACCATAAGATTGGAAGAAGCCAAATCTTCAGTTTAAAATCTGATACACAAGGATTATAGGATCAGATGTTAATAGATTGTTAATATCCACCACAGGCCCATCTCAGTGAAGATATTTAAACTATGAAATTTCTGCCACAATCATATTTGAAATTACAAAATTCCCATAATCGGAATATTTTTTAAATTGGCTTTGATTGCCTATTGAATGCTGCTTCCATTTTGGTGGCATATCAAATCCCCAAAACTTTTGATAACATATGCATAGCACAAGCTCTGGTGGCAGAAATATGTGAATATTTTCCATAACAGTCAATGAGACTTCTTCCTCTTGAAAATTTTAAATGTAACATAGGGCCTATTCCCACATTATATTTAGTGTGTAACTTGCAGTCATGTCAGGAGATTAAAAAGCTAATTATATGTGCAGTTCTCAGGGTTGCCATATTTTGACGAGCAAAAAAGAGGACACATTTGCCGACTTCTACTTTTGTCTATGGATCTCTATGATGACTCTCATAATGGAAAAAAAGGGTGTGTCCTGGAAAAAGAGGACATATGGCAACCCTAGTTGGAAGGATTTAACCCTTCGCAGCCCACCTGTGATCTCAATGAACATTACCTACCCCATGCTGCAGTTAGTGACGGGAAAAGCTCCAGTTCTAGTGCCAACAAAATACAAGAATCCTTAGATTTCATTAGAGGAAGGGAGAAAATGTCCATTTCCCTCAAGTTCCAGTTTTGCTGTAATAGCCTTGGTATTCCTGCCAATAAATATACCAGCCAACGTTGTAACAGTTTGGATAACTATCCTTGTGAGTTTCAGTCAGAAAAAAGTAACATTTTCCTAAACATCATCAATAAAGTATTTGGAATTTCTAAGGGGAATATAAACATTGATTAAAAACTAAGGCCATCTGTCTTCATTCTGGATCTTATCTGTGATGTTTATATTTAATGTGTAGTCTTGAGTTGTTTAAAATAACTTATCATTTTCCCCCCTTCTGCAACTAGAACTTATTCCCAGGAAACAAAATTTCATCAGTGTCACGCTCAGTGACCCAAGTTTGCTGGAAAGAAACATGTTACATCACACTTTTGTTTTTTAATAAACTGAAAATTTCACAATTGCTCTTACAAGGAGACTTCCAGGCTGGTTGGTTGAAATGCTGCAGTTGCTGAAAGGATCTCCAGAGACAGGGTGTGATCCACCTGCTTCCTTGCCACAGGAGGGGAACTGAATGGTGCACAACTTGAGTTACTGCCATAGGATACAATGAACATTATGGATTAATGGCATGTGTTCCTTAATTTAAACGATTTTCTTTTATTCTAGAGTCCCATACAGTTTAAGGGAGAATAGTGTGCTTCATATAGCTCAGTTCTGCAAAGCTACTTTTTCTGCAAATTAGTATATACCGATGTACATTCTTCTGCATTTTCTCTTTGTGTTCTGAGAAATAACTTTTATACAATAACAAGCATTTTATACAAAGAACTCAATTATGCAATCCACTCCCCTTTAGCTTATCAAATGTTCCTTCTTTAGCTCTTTTGCTGATGTCCCTGGCTTATGTACAGTTTCAGTTACAGTTACCAGCCTCCACATCAAATGTTTACTTTTACTGCGGCAACTAACAAAACACACAGGAGTCCTACGGCTTTTGCTCATGTCGGGAGCATAATGTTAAAGATCCAGTGTGGTCCAAGAGATAAGGGCCCAGGCTTACTTCAAAACACATCATAACCGCAGGCATACTGGATGGCCTTTGCTGACAAATTATCTGTCAATTTCAGTTTCCCATCTGTAAATGAAATAAGCATCCAGCCCACATTGCACAAAGCAAGCACAGTGTAAGGGAGGCCTCAGACTAGGAGTGTAGATGGGACTCTTAAGGCAAAGGCTTTAGTCCTGTGGCAAACTAGCTGGGTTTTTGCAACCCCAAGTGCTTTTTTACTTAGGTGTTTATAGGATGTGCACAGGAAGGCAATGACGCTCTGGTTGTTACTAGCTCTGCTACCTTTTGACCGTCTTCGGCGTGGTGTACTGAATTACTGAAAGTTACTTGTGATCGTTTTATTAAGGAAAGGGGCCCTCTGTACTTGCTTGGCTGTCCAGCCACTTAGGAAATACTTTTTATAGTTATTAATCAGAAGGAGGACAGATGTGGACTGGAACCTGGGGGACACATTGATGCTGGTTCCTGTGGGATGCAAGTGCTTGGCAACAGCAATTCTATGGAGGAGTTATTTTTTAGTCATGGCCTCTAGAGGTTCCACAGTGATTTACGGTAGCTAAGGGGTTAGCATTGCTGTGCTGACAGCTGCTCCCCATCTATTATTGCCTAATTTCTAAATGATGATATATTGAAGTTTATAAAGCCATGTAAAAGGGAGATCTCTGGTGTGTGTGTGTTTGGTATTATTTTCCATGTTTCTGTACTATTTAACTTGAAGCATAGGAAACTGGCCTTTACCAGGTCAGACTATAAGTCCATCCATCCCAATATTGCATATTCTGGCTTGCAGCTGTTCTCCAAAGTCTCCCTACGAAGGTCTTCCACATCACTGACTACTTGATCATGGAAGTGTCAGAGGTTGAAACTGAGACCTTCTCCATGGAAAGGAAACTGACAAGGAGAAAGTTCTGAGCCATGCACTCCTATAATATCTAGGTCAAAATTTGGCCAGGTCAGAAAATATCGCATCACTTTTGTGTACACATTCCCTGGCAGCAGAACTGCATTGCAAAATTCAGAGGCAGGCAAATTTCAAAGGACAGCTATGTTTCAGCTCACATATTGTGTGAGTAAGTGTGGGTTTGGCAGGTTCATCTACAAAATCAGTCGAATTTCTCACCCAGCCCTAATGCTGACATCAAATGATTTCCTAGCTAAGGTGAGATCAAAGCCAGAGACATTAAAGCTTGCTGATCTGTAAACTATGCTACAGCTGGGAAACAGGTAAATTCTGCAAAATGTGAAACCTAGCCCATTTAAAGTGCTATATGTTCAAACCAGAGCACTGAATTGTCCCTGAGAGACTTGAAAAAGCCAGTGGAAATGAGCACCAGTGTTAATGCACCTCTAGTGACCTACTCCCATCGACAGGCAGGCTGCTGCATTCTGGGCCAGGTATCAAAGGATGCACACATAATCTAGTCAGCCTTAACTATTGGTTAAAGCAAGCTTTTAAAAGTTTAATTCTGGAGTGGATGCATGCTTAAAAGATACCTAGAAAAGCCAGGACCAGCCAGTAAAATTACACACAGAGACACACACCATTCAATTTTAAAACCATGCCTACTATTCATTCTTGTTTCACTTTATAATGGCCATGGCTTCACTCCAACCTGCTGTGCCATCAGCAATTCTTTATCCTTCATCAGTCCCCAAGGAGCTGTGGTTCAACCCATCACTGTTTAGAACAGGGTGTCAGCTACATAATGACACCAAACACTTATATAGCCCCTTTTATCTTCAAAGCCATCAAGCATATTAACGTAACTCATTTCCTTGGGAAGTGAGTGAGTAACAAGGTGGCAAGGAATGGACAGAGCTCTGTGTTTTGACTGTCAAATACAAAAACTTCAGCATGAAACACTATTCTGATACAGTTAAACTTAACTTCAAATGTCCACAGAAAATCTTCATTATCCAAATGACCTAAATTTACCAAAAGACTTAATAATAATGCTTCCTGGCTAGCAATAAAAATAAAAAATAAGTCACTTTTTCTGCTATGGAGAAGTGGAGAAATGAAGCATTTTGAAAACAACAATAACTAATAGGTCCATTGTCTCCTTAAAGGTAAAGGGTAAAGGGACCCCTGACCATTAGGTCCAGTCGCGGACGACTCTGGGGTTGCGGTGCTCATCTCGCTTTATTGGCTGAAGAAGCCGGCGTACAGCTTCCGGGTCACGTGGCCAGCATGACTAAAACGCTTCTGGCAAACCAGAGCAGCACACGGAAACGCCATTTACCTTCCCGCTGCAGCGGTACCTATTTATCTACTTGCACTTTGATAGCTTGAACTGCTAGGTTGGCAGGAGCAGGAACCAAGCAACGGGAGCTCACCCCGTCACAGGGATTCGAACCGCCGACCTTCTGATCAGCAAGCCCTAGGCTCTGTGGTTTAACCCACAGCACTACCCGCATTGTCTCCTTAGCATAGTGGAAAATTTTAATCTTCCACTTCAGACTACTGGCTCATGTCACTAATGCAATTTTGACTAGCAGAGGTGTTTCCTATCCCTGTTTCCCATGGTCCATTTTGAGTGGAAATATCGAGTCAAATCTGGTGCCTTCTCCATGCAGAACTACCTGCTTCTTTACTGAGTTACAGCTCCTCCTATCAAGGCCTGTTCCAGAGATGAGTGAGATCAGGAATTTATTGGGAACTCAAGAAGAATGAGGAACCCACTGCCCCAACGGCAACAGCACAGCATCCCAAGAAAATCAGAAGGGATTCCCAAGCTTGCAGACACCACGTTTTCTAGGTGGGCCAAATATGGGCCCCACAAAAACCTGGCACCGGAACTGTCTTCAGGAAATTGTCACTTAGATGTTGTCATACTGACACCTTTAAATATATTATTGGTTTATGCAACACCTGAACATTTCACAAAAGTGTAAACACTCTGCCCACAGCAACTTACAGGCAAAAAGCAGAAGATACCAAGAACTGGAGTGGAAGAGTGTGCAGGCTGAAAAGCAAAGTGCATTTGCTGGCAGTTCTTTCCCTTCTAAGCTGTAAAAGCAGAGGCTGGGAAATGTTGCCTCAAAACACGGAGCAATATAGTGCAGGTTAGCTCGGGGCCCTGTGCATTCTATTACAACACCTGAGCTTATGTGGCAGGTGCCTAAGGCAACTGAAATTAATTGGGTTTCCATTAGAAGCAGGGCCTATTTACTAGTGGTACCATCTCTTTGGAAAGTGTGGCCCAGGGAGGCCTGCCTGCTTCCAACTCAACAGCCAGATAAAATCTGGGCTCTTTCAAGAAGGCTTTGGGGATCTTCTGACCTCTATATTCATTGCTTTCCAGCTCTAATGGCCGTTCCCTTTTCATTCATTACTGCATGGTGATGTGCATGGGCTGTTTTAAGTGCGCTATTATTTTTTGTTCTGCTGTTGTGTGTGTTTGTTTGTCATTCATAGAAATTGGTTATTCTCTCAAAGTGCAATTCTATGTGTGTCTGCTCAGAAGAGAGGCTAATTGAATCTAATGGGTTTTACTCCTAGCCTTAATCTTATTTTGCTAGCTGTGTTGTGTTTTTCAAAACTGAGATTTGATTTTTTGATTTTTTTTAAGGAATAGCTAAATAGCAAGTTGCCTGATATAAAGTCCGTCCATTAGTCCATGTAGCTGAATATTGTCTACACTGACTGGCAGTGGCTCTCCAGGATCTCTCTCCAACCAGGACTCTGAAGTGCCACCAATCCAAGCAATCTTGAAGTTACTGCCAATCAGCTGATCAGAAACTCTGAGTTTAGTTGATCCCAGCAGTGCTTGAAGCCATCATTACTCAGCTGATAAGTACTGTCTTGAATCCTGGCTTTTGGGCAGGAATCACATACCCGCCAATATTTATCCAATGAAAGTGGTGGTGTCCTATTCTACACCCTCCAACATTTCTCTGATGAAAATAGGGACGTCCTAAGGAAAAGCGGGACTTTCTGGGATCAAATCAGAAATTGGAACGGTTTCTATAAATCCGGGACTGTCTCTGGAAATTAGGGACACTTGGAGGGTCTGGAATCAGCTCCACTTGGGAATGCCAATTGGGGACTCCCCAGTTGAATCAAATCCAGCAGAACTTGCCTTTGGCACCAAATTATACAGCCCCAAATACAGTCCCCTCCCAGAGGCCTACTGTGCCCACAGTGGCCTTACAAGCCTTCTTCCTTCTATTGGAATGGGGGAGGTTATCTGAATCCCCAAATGCTTATCCCTGTGCTGTGCTGATCTCTATATTTCACTTTGATGCTAAAAACACAGAGCAGGGTAGACTGGTTTATTTCTACTTACTTGGCAGCCCTAAGTATTAAGGTCACAAGTTTTGCAGAATTCTGGCTCAGAATATGCCTGCTTTCAGGAACCCAAAGCACTTTGTCCCCAACAGAAGCCTTAGACCAGGGGTCGGCAACCTCCGGCCCATGGGCCGGATCTGGCCCACGGAGACTGTTTTACCGGCCCATGAGCCACCCCTGAACCAAGCCGCCCGCTCGGCGAGTTCCCCGTGCACTGCACTAAACCGGCACAGCGCAGTGCGGGGACTCGCCAAGCGGCGCCGGAAATTGCGTCTGCGCACATGCAGATACTGGAAATTGTGTCTGCGCATGTCCAGACGCCGGAAATCGCTTCTGCGCAGGTGCGATTTTCGGCATCTGGGCATGCACAGACGCGATTTCCGGTGTCACATTGCACCAGTCCGGCCCACAGACGATCTCCATGGGAGTGATCCGGCCCATGGCCGGTAAACCTTGCCGACCCTTGCCTTAAACAGATAACGGCAGAACTGCACTCATAAACTTGTTTTCTTTTATTTAACTGTGCAGTTCCAACACTATTTCCACCTTTATCTCCCAGCCTTGGCCAAAGGCCACATGAAAGTCTCTTCTTACCTAGCCCATTAACTTCCTGATTGTCTCCCTAGGAACAGCAAAGGCAGCAGGTGATTATGTAAACACCTGGGCATTCCAATCCCCAGCACATCCTGCTGAAACAAGTCCTGCTGACTTGATATAAGGCAGAAAATGTAAGCCAAAGGGTTTTTGAGGACTGGCATGCATTTTTCAAGAAATCACAGCACCAATCAGTCCCAATCATTTGTGAAACAACCACTGGAGCTGGTTCACAAATACATGTATATTAATCTCCCATCTTTAGAAAATTAAATGCTTCCTGGCAGGTACTCAGTCCATGATTTGGAGTTATCACCTTCACCTCCCTTTTCCTACCTCCTTCTTCCATGCCTTGCCCTCTCTCCTATTCTGCCCCCCCTCTGCACAACTCCCCTCCCCAATGATGATATATGTTACTGTATATTTGAGATGAATAGAATATTAAGAGCTATCCTGTTAATTTGGAGAATGTTCAGTTCAGATGCTGCATAGGGAACATACCTGGGTGTTTGCTTGCTGATAAATTATCGCTTCTAAATCACTAAATGGAATCCGATACTTCATGCTGAAGACAACATATGGTACCAGAAGTGAAATACATTGTGTGTATGTACTGTGGAATATTTGAGGATTTCACATCTGTTATCTTTCTCACATTGGGAAGGTGAGTAATGGAAGAGGGAGAGGTCTGAGTACAACAGGAAGGAATGGACACTGAAAGGAAAATAGTGGCTGATAAAACAAGGACAAAATTTGAGTAAAGCAGAGGTGTAGAGGCACTGAGGGGTGTTTTTTTTAATGAGACAAACCAGGTTTAACAAGGAGAAATAGCAGAGATGGGGACAGCACAGAAGCCAACAAACACCCAAAAGCTAACACAACAGAGCCTTTCCAAACCAGCTTATCACTGTACTCAAACCTTGTTTTAAACTTCCACTTCCCTCACACAATATCACCCCCTGCTCACTCTACTCAGACCTCTGCCATTTTTAAAATTGCCACTTTTTCACCTCAGTGTTTCTACCTCCATGCTTTATTCAATCCTCTGCTGCCATTTAAAACCACCATTTCCCACTCAGTGGTCCTCCATTCCCACTGGAAAAGGTTAGCATCCCCTGTATTAGATTTTAATGCTTCCATTTTTATGTAAGATTTGCCTGAAAAGAGATGGATAAATACCTTAAATAAACTTTGTATCTGAAGAAGTGTGCATGCACACGAAAGCTCACACCAATAACAAACTTAGTTGGTCTCTAAGATGCTACTGGAAGGAATTTTTTTTATTTTTTTATTTTGTTTTAAATAAACAAGTGAATGATAAATACCCACACATCCATTTTTGAGCTGATGAGTAGCTACAGAGAGCTGAATGATGTGCTACTTTCCCACTAAACTGGTTAGTGATCAGGTTTACAATGATTAAAAACAAGACATTCATGGCAAGGGAAAGAGGGAGTCTAGAAAACAAACCTTGCTGCTTCTGTTAAAGGAGAAAGGAAGGAAACAAGAGAACACATCATTACTGGCAAATACCCACAATTAACTGTCAGCATTGGAATGTGTTGCATAACAAGTCACTAATGAGGTTTCTAACGATATAATCTTGACTGTTATGTAAATAAGGTATACTTATTGTACAGCCAGGTACTTAAGTCCTTGTTAAAATGCAGATGCAGTCCTGACAGGAAGTTACCCTTCAGGCAAACTGGAGGTGACTTCCAGATGTTTCTCACTCCACTTCTCTCAGCCCCAGATAGCATGGCCAATGGTCAGGAGTGTGTTGGGGGCTGTGGTGCAACATCTGGTGCTTGGAGAAGGCTGTTCCAAGCTGTACTGTGGAGCCAGAAATGTATTTTGTTATGCAAACGGCCCTCCCCTACCACTTCATGAGACGTTGAGCTTCATAGCATGAAATACATTCATTTCTCAATGTATTTGTATTAAAACTGGGCTGAATACCACACACAACTTTCGCAGGACCATTTATCCCCCCACAAAGCAAGCAGAAAATATTCGAGGCTTTTCTGAGGGGCGGAGAATTTTTCAAGTGCCTGGGTTTCTCTCCCTGGTCCTTTTTTTAATGGTTTTTATAAACTTACTGCTAGTTCAAGTGGCAGCTTTGCTGTTCCACCATGTTCCTGGGATAAAATGCCCCAGGGAAAGACTGTGTCATTCCTAGGCAAGGGGGTGGAGGAGCAGGGTGGACAGACAGTGCTCAGCTTTAAAGCAGAATCAATTCCCCCAAAGAAAAGAACATGCTTTGCAGAACCTTCAGAGCAGGATTGCCAAAAAAGCATTGTTGAACCAAAATCCTGCAGGGCTTTTTGGGCGAGTTTGGGTGATGTCCACTGAGAAGGCTCCCCAAAGCTCTTTCTCACACTGTCAGGGTGCACACCCCAGCCTTAGATTCTCACTGCTCTGGACAGGTGCCTCACTAGCTTATAATAAGCCAAGGTTTTGTTTTGCTTGGAAATGGGAATCACTGCTGGGAATCACAAAAGCTGGTGTAGTTACACGTCTCCGTTCCTGGTTGGTTGTCGTGAGTCATAAGGAAGTCTCCTGGGACACAGGCTTCTCATCATCAGCTGCGCTTGCAATTTGGTTGGCACGGGCCGCTCTCTCTCTCTCTCTCTTTTTCTCTTCCTGAATTACTTGCAGCTGTTTTCTTCTGTCTCCCGAATTTGTGGCCAAACTGTTCTCTGGGACTTCTTCCCTTCCTGCTTGCCTTGCACATTTTGATGCTTGGAGTCCTGCTAGAGTGATAGCAACCAGGACTTTGTCAAGCATAGGAAGAATACAGGAAGCAGCAGCCTTAAGCTGAGTCAAACCATTGCTCCATCTGGCTCACTGTTGCCTACACTGGCTGGCAGAGGCTCTCCAGGATTTCACACCGGGCCTCTCCTGGACACTACCTGGAGATACTGGGGACTATTTGCATGCAAAGCACATACTCAACCATTGAGTCACAGCCCTTTTCCGAAGGTGCTAAACACTGGAGATCCAGTGCTAAACAAGCGCTCATTATTTTAAATTTTAAAAATAAGCAGGTTGCCAAGTTGCACAATTATTTACACATGGTGTTTTGTGAGTTTATGAAGATGCCACAAGCAACTCTGGTTCCTGGCTGACATAGTTCTGCAGGTCACAATGGGAGAAAGAAAATAACATACCCTGATGTTTTGCCTTCAACACCCTCCCGATGAACTTGTTGATTTTTTTCAAATAGTGTCCGTTTTAGAGAATGCACAAGTTGCTTCCAAATGTCCTGTTTATTGAGCATGCATTGTGATTGGTTTGCAGCTTACCAGTGCAGTTCCTTGTCCCTTTCCTTATCACAAAAAGTCTGATCTTTTGGGAAGGTGGGTTTATTGCACAAGACCTCCACATCAACTTGAATTGCAAAACCTGAATTTGCCAGTATGTGATTGAATCCCACCTGAAAATATTGGCAGTCTGGAAGCCCCCTGCCCACCCACATGTATTCCCTGGTCTATCACTATTGCCAAATATCAAAGTACTGGTGATGTGGGGAGATGCACGAATAGGATCTTTCCCAAATTTTAAAAAGTAAATAGCAGCAATGGAGTGCCTAGTTCAGAAGGAGGTTGTAGTTCTGGGAGCGACCTTTCCTTCTTGAATTATTTTCCCATCAAGATCTCCCATTCCCCAAGACTACCATTTGCCCACATTGGGCAAAACATGTAGGCGTTTTACTGCCAGCTGTTTGTTTTGTCCCATAAGGTAAATAGCAGGTTGTGGTGGGCAGTTAAATTGGGAAAATGGGGAGAGGAAATTAACCAGCACCCAGCCAGTCACACCCCAGCCATCCCCATGTTGAGTGAATGGGTCAAAAGGTATTCGAGACAGTAGAGTTGGCTCTTTAATTCCTATAATGCAATTGTATTTTTTTTAATAAAAAAGAGACGAGTGGCTACCTCAAGCCTTCTCCCTTCTGGGATGTTTGTGGCTGCAGCTGCAGCTTGGCAGAATGTTGGGGTGCTGGATAGATGTTGTACTGGGACTGTCTGCCTGCCTGCTTGGAAACATATGACATTTTCCTTACTAAAAGAGGGTCTCTTGTACCTGAAAAGCAGCTGTATTAATCTGACCAGAGCACTTCTCAGTCTGACATTAACACAGAGATACCTGTTGGTTCGCATCTCTGTACGGAAGGCATCTTGTCAACTTGGTGCTTCAATTGCTCAGTGAAAGCCAGCCATGAGCACAGCACCTGTCTCTCTAGTCCTCTTGTAAGGCTCATAGCTCTGCACTGTGGAACATGTCCTATCTTGACTCTCCAGTTCTCAAGGGTGTGTGATCAGGTCTCTTACAGAAACAGAATCTGACAGGATTATAATAAAATATAGTTTTATAACTAAGTCTAATGGTCAGTACTTAGCACCAAGTTGACAATCCTGCCCCTACCTTTCCCCTGACATCTGGCAGATAGATAGATAGATAGATGATTATGCTGTTTTAAATGTGAATTTTACGTTCGACTTGCTTTAGTAATGTTTTCTTTTGAAATGTTCAAGATTTTTTTTTGTCAACTGCATTAAATACGCATTCTGTAGTCAACCTCCTTCGTAATGCTTTGTTTTGAAATCTTTTCAGACAATATTTTAGTTTCCTGTTAATTATGTTACTCTGAGTGTATACTTTATAGTCAACTCTCTTCAGTAATGTTTTATTCTGGATTATTTTATATTATATTTCAATGTGTTGTAAACTACTTTGAGAATTTTTCTTAAAAATGTAAAGTGGTGTAGAAATGAAATTAATTAAAAAAAAATACCTGCAATAAGCAGGTGAGGTCAATGGTCTGGGGCACTCAGACACACTTCTTCCAAATTTCTTGCTAGCTCAACATTATAAATTGATTTCTGAATGTTCCGGGGGGGGGGCCTGGAGAGAAAATACGCACTGAAACTGTGAAATTGCCATCAAGTGAAAAGCAGAATGAGAAAACAGTGATCTGACAGGTGGCAAGGCAGATTGCATTTCCATGAATATTCATATTCGTTAGAAATCTGGGTGAGTGTCATATACCTCACACAGAAAACAGGGCACAACATGCGTAGTGAAACAATCAAGCACTGATTGTCAGGCGTATGGCGGAAAATTTAAAGCATGTAAAGCTGTTTTCAAAATGACAAGTTGTTGTTTTTCTAGTATGTAATGTTCAGGCCTGATGCCTGCCTCCCAACAGCCCATACACATCTGTAACATATTCTTGCTGTATAAACTGATTGCTGGTCTACACTTCTTATGTTGCTCCCATTTTATTAGTGCATAAGACCCAGATGTATCTATTACAGTGGTTAAGCACAAGCTGCCTGCAAAGACAGGCTGCGGCGGATTGAGCAGATGAGACCAATAGAGAGGCTCCAATGGTCAAGAACAGGGGTCAGCAACCTTTTTCAGCCATGGGCCGGTCCACCATCCCTCAGACCATATGGTGGGCCAGACTACATTTTTTTGGGGGGGGGGGAATGAACAAATTCCTATGCCCCACAAATAACCCAGATTGTTGTTGTTTTTCAGTCGTTCAGTCGTGTCCGACTCTTCGTGACCCCATGGACCAGAGTACGCCAGGCACGCCTATCCTTCACTGCCTCTCGCAGTTTGGCCAAACTCATGTTAGTAGCTTCGAGAACACTGTCCAACCATCTCATCCTCTGTCATCCCCTTCTCCTTGTGCCCTCAATCTTTCCCAACACCAGGGTCTTTTCCAGGGAGTCTTCTCTTCTCATGAGGTGGCCAAAGTACTGGAGCCTCAACTTCAGGATCTGTCCTTCCAATGAGCACTCAGGGCTGATTTCTTTCAGAATGGATAGGTTTGATCTTCTTGCAGTCCATGGGACTCTCAAGAGTCTCCTCCAGCACCATAATTCAAAAGCATCAATTCTTCGGCGATCAGCCTTCTTTATGGTCCAGCTCTCACTTCTGTACATTACTACTGGGAAAACCATAGCTTTAACTATACGGACCTTTGTTGTCCGTAACTATACAGACCTTCACCACGACAAGGCAGTGATCCATGAAGGGGAATAACCCAGATATGCATTTTAAATAAAAGCATACATTCTACTCATGTAAAAACACCAGGCAGGCCCCACAAATAACCCAGAGATGCATTTTAAATAAAAGGACACATTCTACTCATGTAAAAACATGCTGATTCCCGGACCGTCTACGGGCCGGATTGAGAAGGCGATTGGGCCTCACCTGGCCCCCGGGCCTTAGGTTGCCTACCCCTGGTCAAGAAGATGCTTACTACACATGCCGGAGAAGGAACTAGGAAGGACTTAACTCACAAATTTGTTGACAGCAGCAAGAGTTTCCTCATAGCTAGGAAACGGAAAAAGCAAGGTGGATATCAAATAGAAGAATGGCACAAAGAAGTGTGGTATGCAGCGATTATTGATAAATTGGCGTGTGCTGTTAAAGGAAGAAGGGGAATATGGAAGAGAAATGACTTTGAGGAAATAGGGAAAATATCTGTGGAATTTGTATTGTTAAAACAGAAAGGCGTCAAACCATCTCAAGAAGTGTTATGTTTTTGGAAAGTTGGCTAAGTATGATGAATAATGGTCTCGGGGATGGGGTGCACATTTTTTATTTGCATTATTATTACTTTAAGGAAATAATAATAATAATTACAAAAAAGAAGGAAGTGAGGGGCAGGTGGGGCTTGGCAACCTGGGAAGGTAGCCGTGATCTTAATGGCTGAGCAGAGGTTCTCACCCTGGGCTCCCAGGTCCTAGCCTGACATTCCAGCCACTACACCATCCTGGCCTCAAATAATGGTGGCCTCAGCTATTCTTGAAAGGCTTGTGCTATGCAGTTTGTTCCTGGTGCGCAGCAATGCAGACCAGAATTAACAGCACAAGCTTTCTGCTGAAAAAGGAAAACTGCAAATAACGTATGCATGTGTTTGCTGGAGGACTTGGGCGTTCCGGACCTGGACAATATAAAAGGAGCAGCTTTCCTTTTTATGTGTGTGTGCTGGTTGTACTTCATCTCAAGCTACACAGAGCATAGGAAATAGCCAGGGGTCAGCAAATGTTTTCAGCAAGGGGCTGGTCCTCAGACCTTGTGGGGGGCCGGACTATATTTTGGAGAGAGGGGGGAAATGAACGAATTCCTATGCCCCACAAATAACCCAGAGATGCATTTTAAATAAAAGGACACATTATACTCATGTAAAAACACGCTGATCCCCGGACCGTCTGCCGGCAGGATTTAGAAGGCGATTGGGCTGGATCCGGCCCCAGGGCCTTAATTTGCCTACCCATGGAATAGGCCATCTCTCTCCCTCACTATCCCTCCCCCCCCCCCGATGCTGCACAGCAGCCATGCTAGACAAGCTGTTTTCCTTTCCAGGGAAATGGCACAAGACACCGTGGCATTTTGCCCTCTGGATGGGGAGTTCCAATCTGTGCGTAAGGCAGACTTGCATGGGCTCTGGAAATCTCATTGATTTCTCTTCTGCTCCTTTGGCAAAGCCATCCGTCTGACTGAGCTGGCAGAGGGTTCCATCCTGACAGGCCCACAAGGTGCTGTATTTCTCAAAGCCAGATGGGATACAGACGAGAAGCCAACTGCGAGGTGGCTGCCATGGGGGGTGGGGGTGGGGAAACCCAACAGAGTAGGGTGGCAATAATGTATAAGTGGACACGCTGCAGCTATGAAAGACTTAGGCAAAATTGTTGCTATTTTGTGTGTGTGTGTGTGTGTGTGTGTGTGTGTGTGTGTGTGTATGCATTATTTAGTATTTTATTCACATACACCCTCCTTTCAAGGGAGTGTCTTTCCAAGCTGGCTTAAAAGAGAGTAAAAACAACAGGAAAGAATAATGTTACAAAAGCCTGGTGCCTGCCTTTCTCTCTGCCAAGCGGCGGCAAGACCCCATGGGGTCCCAGGCACATACACAGCGGAGACTGCCGTGCTTAAGAAATATGGTTTATTCACCTATTTACCCTTTCAGTCTGCATGGAGGGAGTCCAGAGCTTACAGCACGGCCCACGGCATTGCAGGCAACTTCCCTCTCGCTGGCTAAGATGGATCTCACCCCTTCTTCCTCCTTCTTCCCAGAAAACCCCTTCCTTCCCAACTCCCTTTTCCAGTCCCCTCAGACATACACTCCATCTATCACCTTGGTAACATCTCACCCCCCCAGGCTAAAAGATGTGGGAATGTTTTGGAACGTGGATGGAGATTTATAATTTAATATATCTCATCCTAACTTGTGCTAACAAGTTCAACTAGCAGAGTAACATTCCCTTTTAAAATACACACAGCGGAAGTTGCTTTGATTCGCTAGAATCAACTTAATCTAGTTTCCTGGTTTGTCACTATATTTCCCCTTTGTCCCTCTTCAAATAAGACACAACACACGTCTTCTATAAAAAGATATAAAATGTTTACTCACATATATCCAGCTCAAGACAAATCCCAAAGAAGGCAGGCTTATTCTTAGTAAAGATATTTACAATTGGAATCTCTCCATGTGGGAGAGAAGTCCGCTAGGCCCCAGTTGGATGGAAGCCAACTGAGCATCCTCCTCGCAGTTCGAGTGAGAGAGTGGAATGGAAGTGAAGAGGCAGAATGGCTGCTGGGCAGTTGGTTTTGCTAATACCTTCCCAGGTGAAGCCACTCCCACTTCTAGCTTGCAAAGGAAGATATCTCAATCCATGTGACCAGGAAGTTGTGGCTGGAGGACTGAGATACCTTCTAGCATTGTTGTACTTGACTGCTCTAGTGTTTACATCCCACAAACCCCTTCTCAGGCAAATACAACATACAAACATAAACAACTTTATTCAACCACCCAGAGTCCCAGCTTGACACGTAGATTCTGGAAACTCTCTTTTGGCAAGGGTTTTGTCAAGATGTCGGCAGTCATCTCTTTGGTGCAGCAATAAGACAGTTCCACAAGTCCATCTTGCACCATCTGGCGTATGTAGTGGTACCTGACCCCAATGTGTTTGGTTCTGGCTAGGAACTTTTCACTCTGCGTCAGCTTCAGGCAACTTTGATTGTCCTCTAGCAGGCTGACAGGTTCCCTTCTCACCAGTCCAAAGTCTTTGATGAGTTCATCAAGCCAGGCAGTTTCTCTGCATGCTTCTGTAGCAGCAACATATTCGGACTCTGTTGAAGACAAAGCTACACAAATCTGTTTATAGCTGCCCCACACAACAGGTCCATCCCCAAACATAAAAACATGACCACTTGTGGATTTATAGTCAGCATTATCCCCAGCCCAATCTGCATCAGTGTACCCAACCAACTTAGGGTCTCTGACAGCTGGCAACTTTAATTTACAATTTATTGTACCTTTCAGGTATCTAATCACCCTTTTCAGCCCCGCTAAATCATGCTCAGTGGGAGAATTCACTTTTCTGCTCAGAATCCCCACAGCATTAGCTAAGTCAGGTCTACATGTGGTAACCATATACAAAAGTTTACCAATTACCGACCTATATTGACTGTTATCTGGCAACAGCTTCGAATCCTGCTGATTCTTCAAGAAGTCTGTAGCCATGGGCGTTGCAACCGGGTGTGCGTCTTGCATCTGCAAATACTCAATCAGTTCATGAATCTTTTGCTTCTGGCTGAGAAGAAATGAGCCGTCTTCTTCTCTTTCCACTTGAATTCCTAGGTAGTACTTGACATCTCCAAGTTCTTTTACTTGTACCTCCTTGCTGAGGTGTTTTACTATTTGTGTATAGTCTCTATCATTTGCAGTAGCAATAATCAAATCATCGACAAAAGCCAATATATATGAATATTGTCCATTACTTGACTTGGTGTACAAGCACTTGTCTGCGTTTCCCTGCTTGTACCCAAGTTGCACAAGCATACTGTGCAATTTCTGATTCCAGGCTCTAGCCGCTTGTTTAAGCCCATAGATTCCTTTCTGGAGTCGACACACGAGGTGCGTCTCATTTGGTTTTGTGAAACCTTTAGGTTGTTTCATATATATTTCTTCTGAAATTCTCCCATGTAAAAACGCAGTACAAATGTCAATGTGCTTCACGTTCAATTGTTTAGAGGCTGCAATGCTCAAAAGCATTCGGACGGTACTATATCTCACGGTTGGTGCGAAAACTTCGTCGTAATCTTCACCAAAACGTTGTGAAAAACCTTGTGCTACTAGCCTTGCTTTGTAGCGTTCCACTTCCCCTTCTGACCCCTTCTTAACCTTGAACACCCACTTGCACCCAATGGCCTTCTTACCAGGAGGGAGCTCTGTCAGGGTCCACGTCTGGTTCTGATGCAGTGCATCCATCTCCTCCTGAGCGGCCTTCTTCCAGAGACTGGCTTGCACAGATGGCATCTTCAGAATCTCTTCCCATGTGGAAGGTTCCTGTGGAGACACCGACCCTGCAAGGTAGGACAGTCGTACTGGTGGGACACCTCTGTTGGTTCTGGATGAGCGTCTGACCTCTGGTTCTGGTTCCTGAACCGCATCAGCTTCCTCACCATCCTCCAACGCTTCCATGTCCCCATCTGAGTCCTCCTCTTCGTCTCTGGAGCCGCCAGGGATCTGGTCATCTGCGTCTTCTGGTGCGTCGCCTGTAGGGGGTGCTATGACACTAGAAGGCAGATTAGTACCATGTGGGGTTTCAGAAGGAAAGTTTATGAGTTCTTGAGTCCATTCTGACTCCTTGGAGCAGCCAATAACAGTGTTCTTTGTGTCTGCTTTTGCATGTTCATCAAAATAAATTGCATGGTGCGCACTCACTTTGCCTGTCTGTAAGTCCATTACTCTGTATCCTTTGCCTCCAGCAGCATATCCCACTAAGATACCTGCTTGTGCTCTGGAGTCAAGCTTGTGCCTCTGTTCCTTGGGCACGTGGTAGTAACATATACTGCCAAATACACGTATGTGCGACAGACTAGGCACCTTTCCATGCCAAAGTTCAAATGGTGTGCGCTGTGTTGCCTTAGTAGGCAACCTGTTCTGGAGATAGACAGCCGTGTAAGCAGCATCTCCCCACATCTTCCTAGGCAGGGACGCTTCCTTAAGCATACACCTTGTCATTTCCATAATGGATCTGAACTTCCTTTCAGCTATGGAATTCTGTTGTGGCGTGTAAGGAACTGTGGTTACATGTGTAATTCCTTCCTTTGCCATAAGGGCTTTCATCTCATGTGAGCAGTATTCTCCTCCATTGTCAGACATTAAGACACCTGGAGCTCTTTGGAACTTGTTCCTAACCATGGCAATGTAATTCTTGAACATCTCTACTGTCTCACTTTTATCTTTGATGAAATATGCCACACAATATCTCGAAAAATCATCAAGAAAAATCAAAATATATTTGTTGTGTCCAAGTGATGGAACACTGAGTGGCCCACACAAATCTGAATGCACGATATCCAGAACTTTAGTACTCCTTTGTTCTGTGCAACGTGTAAAAGAAGGTTTTACTGCCTTTTCAGTAACACAAGTTATGCATTTTGTTGGAGCTTGGTTGCTGCTTCCTTTTACCTGCAAACCTGTGACAAGATCACTTCCCTGTAGACTCTTAATGATGGTGGTGTCTCTGTGTGCAAGTCTTCTATGCCACAGCGTCAAATCTGCGTCATCCTTCTGGCTGGAGCGTGCCACTTTTGCAGACTGGTTCTCTGAAAGATTAACCTCATAAACACCATTTATTAATTTTGCTTCAATGTACACTTCACCATCTTTAGTTACACAGCACTGTCCATTCTCAAATGTGATCTTGAAACCTTTCTTGTCCAAAGTAGAGACACTGAGTAAATTGCAGCTCAGTTCTGGTACATACACAACATTGGACATTCTGGTCCTAAAAGATTCATTGTTTACATTGAATTCCAAATGTATTGAACCTTCACCTTTGGACTTTAAAATATTTCCATCTGCAACCTCAATTTCAGTCTCTTTATCACTTAATTCATTAAAACAGTCTTTTTCAAAACAATAGTGGCTGCTGGCTCCAGAATCTAATAACCACTTATTGCGTGTGTTTTCTTGGCTCTGGACAGCTAAACTCCTTTCTTGCAACAGCATGTTGCGTTCAGATTTTCCTTTCCTTTCTCCCTTTTGGTGAGAAAGATGAGAATCCTTTGCTTTAGCCTTTGGATCCTTGCAATGCTTTGCCATGTGGCCGCTTTTCAGGCATTTAAAACACACAATTTCTCTGGATTTTGTAAATTGCTTTGAAACAAAATTACAATCCTTTCTCTTAGGGTTGCTTTCTGGAGAATCAAATCTCTTTCTGCATTCCTCTCTTAATTCACTGGTCAGTTCCTTAAAAGTTAGATTCTCTTTATGATCCATCAAACTAACAAATGCATCAAAATGTGGCCCTAATGAGGCTAACAGAAATGATACCTTTGTTACTTCATCAAAAGATTGTGGAGTAAGTTCAAGCTTTTGAATAATTTCTGTGAATTTATCAATATGCTCTGTGAATTCTTCTTTTGAATTCATTCTCAGTCTAGTTAATTTGCCCATCAATGTTCTGTAGGAGTTCTTTGTAGATTCTCCATACATGCGCTCAGTATCTTTTAGGATCTGAGATGCATCATCTTTGCTATTTATTAACGATAGATGCTTATTGCGAAGTCCACTCAAAATTATGTGCTTGGCCTCGCTGTTCTGCCTTTTCCAGACTTTAACTTTGGCTTCATCATCTGCACCTTGAGGCTTTGGTTTCTCAATCGCATCCAAAACATCCCTTGCTTCTAAATATGCTATTAAGCGCGTTTTCCAGTGCACAAAATTGTCCTCATCTAGCAGCATTAAGCCTGGCTTTGCTTCACTATAAAAACTGGCACTAGCCATCTTAAAATCCAAAATTTGGAAAAATTTCAAAATTCAAAAATTTGTCAAAATTCAAGATCAAAATCTCAAAAATCTCAAAATGCAAAAAGCAAAAGCCTCAAAATAAATCTTCACTGCCTTTTGGGTCTTTTGTGAGCTCTGAGGGAGGGGAGGGGTAGCTTAATCCCCCTTTCTCTAAACAATAGGACAAAAGACCATGCGGTCTGACCAGGAAATGCTCTCAGAAAAATCCTACTCAGCTCAAAAATGCAATCCAACGCAATCCTTCAAAAATACACAAAATACGTAGCGCTGGGGCCATAAACCCTTTGTGGGAATGTTTTGGAACGTGGATGGAGATTTATAATTTAATATATCTCATCCTAACTTGTGCTAACAAGTTCAACTAGCAGAGTAACATTCCCTTTTAAAATACACACAGCGGAAGTTGCTTTGATTCGCTAGAATCAACTTAATCTAGTTTCCTGGTTTGTCACTATATTTCCCCTTTGTCCCTCTTCAAATAAGACACAACACACGTCTTCTATAAAAAGATATAAAATGTTTACTCACATATATCCAGCTCAAGACAAATCCCAAAGAAGGCAGGCTTATTCTTAGTAAAGATATTTACAATTGGAATCTCTCCATGTGGGAGAGAAGTCCGCTAGGCCCCAGTTGGATGGAAGCCAACTGAGCATCCTCCTCGCAGTTCGAGTGAGAGAGTGGAATGGAAGTGAAGAGGCAGAATGGCTGCTGGGCAGTTGGTTTTGCTAATACCTTCCCAGGTGAAGCCACTCCCACTTCTAGCTTGCAAAGGAAGATATCTCAATCCATGTGACCAGGAAGTTGTGGCTGGAGGACTGAGATACCTTCTAGCATTGTTGTACTTGACTGCTCTAGTGTTTACATCCCACAAAAGATTCCTTTCCTGGGCTGGACCAGCATCGTTCCCTTAATGGCCCTAGCTTGGCCAGGCTGGTTTGCGTAAGCCAGCCCAGGAGTGGCGCCCGCCCTGTGGAACGCCCTCCCTTCAGATGTCAAAGAGAACAACAACTACCAGACCTTTAGAAGACATCTGAAGGCAGCCCTGTTTAGGGAGGCTTTTAATGTTTAATAGATTATTGTATTTTAATGTTCTTTTCGAAGCCGCCCAGAGTGGCTGGGGAGACCCAGCCAGATGGGCGGGGTATAAATAATAAATTATTATTATTATTATTATTATTATTATTATTATTATTATTATTATTATTCCCTGTATGACACAGTTCTGCACTTTAATCCATATCCCAATAAATCAAAATCCTAATATTTATTCATTCCTAGGGTTTAGGGGGATCCCCTCCCATATCTATAACAATAATTAAAGGCTTACCAGAGATGTTTGGATCAGGAGAAAAGTTTTAAACAGTATCTACAAGTCAGCGCAGACACGGCAAGGGCCCATTCCTTGTTTAAAGGTAAAGGTAAAGGGACCCTTGACCATTAGGTCCAGTCATGACCGACTCTGGGGTTGCGGCGCTCATCTCGCTTTATTGGCTGAAGAAGCCGGCGTACAGCTTCCGGGTCACGTGGCCAGCATGACTAAACCGCTTCTGGCAAACCAGAGCAGCACACGGAAACGCCATTTACCTTCCCGCTGCAGTGGTACCTATTTATCTACTTGCACTTTGACGTGCTTTCGAACTGCTAGGTGGGCAGGAGCTGGGACTGAACAACGGGAGCTCACCCCGTCACGGGGATTCGAACCACCGACCTTCTGATCAGCAAGTCCTAGGCTCTGTGGTTTAACCCACAGCGCCACCCGCATCCTCATTCCTTGTTTAGGGAAGTTTTTAACGTTTGATGTTTTATCGTGTTTTTAATATTCTGTTGGGAGCCGCCCAGAGTGGCTGGAGAAACCCAGGCAGATGGGCGGGGTATAAATATATCATCATCATCATCATCATCATCCAGACTTCCTTTTGTGCTGCATTTTCTAGGCACAGATCTGTGCTTTTAAGCTCCACATCTGAGCATGTTGTTGTTGTTTGTCCCAGCATTTCCCCCTGGGGAAAACCTGTGTTTTGACTTGGAGCAAACCTCAGTCTGCAGAAAACCCAGTTGCTGGTTGCTCTGATTCAGTGGTAAAAAGCGGGTTCTCCCAGGGAAAGCACTGGAACAAAAAACAAAACAAACAGACAGACAAACAAAAACACTCAGATATGGAGCTTTAAAGTTCAGACCTGTGCCTGGAAATGTGGCACAAACGGAAGCATGGATGAAGCCTAAAGCTCTATTCATAGAAAGCATTGGAGAATAAGCAAATACAGTGGTACCTCAGGTTAAGAACTTAATTCGTTCCAGAGGTCCGTTCTTAACGTGAAACTGTTCTTAACCTGAGGTACCACGTTAGCTAATGGGGCCTCCCGCTGCCGCCGTGCCGCAGCCACACGATTTCTGTTCTCATCCTGAAGCAAAGTTCTTAACCCGAGGTACTATTTCTGGGTTAGCGGAGTCTGTAACCTGAAGCGTCTGTAACCTGAAGCATCTGTAGCCCAAGGTACCACTGTATCTAAAGATGGCAAGAAAGGATGGAGCCAGTTGGATTTCCCCAAGGAGGGAGTTCCGCAGGTTAAAATGCTTGAGGTGTGAAAGAAGGACCAGGGAGGGGCATGGCCTGGGAGAATTTAAAGGGCCACATAGAGAGGCACGGAGGGCTGCATGTGGCCCCCGAACCTGAGATTCAGCACACCTGGTGTAGGGCTGAGGATTAAGTAATACCCTTTCATTAAAGGTAAAAGTAAAGGACCCCTGACAGTTAAGTCCAGTCGCGAACGACTCTGGGGTTGCGGCTCTCATCTCACTTTACTGGCCGAGGGAGCCGACATTTGTCCGCAGACAGTTTTTCCGGGTCATGTGGCCAGCATGACTAAGCTGCTTCTGGCGAAACCAGAGCAGCGCACGGAAATGCCGTTTACCTTTCCGCCGGAGCGGTACCTATTTATCTACTTGCACTTTGTGGTTTTGAACTGCTAGGTTGGCAGGAGCAGGGACCAAGCAACAGGAGCTCACCCTGTCATGGGGATTCGAATCGCCGACCTTCCGATCAGCAAGCCCTAGGCTCAGTGGTTTAGACCACAGCGCCACCCGCGTCCCTTTCATTAGCCAACATTAAAAACCAAGGACAGTTAGAGGCAGAAGCAGTTTCCTCTTTCCCAGCCAGGATTTTGCAGTTGGTTGGTGGTTTTGAACGTTTGTGCTTTCTGTGCTGGAAGCCTGCCCTTTCATGGCCTCATAGTCAGGTGGTATCTGGTTGCTGTTGTCATCCTGACTGCAGAAGGTGGGGGAAACCCTGCAGGGAAAATGATGGCCTTTGAAACTGAAATTGTGCTGGGGAGGGACAGCTGGGAAACTAGAGAGCTGGGGAAAACGAGACGCTTTGAGAGAGCATGAATGCCTCCCAAAGGCAAAGTATCGCTTCACTTTTTCCATGGACGCTGTATTTTACGCTTGCCAACTTCCCCGTTTCAGAACTGCTTCTTCACATTTATTTAAAGTCCAAAATGCGTAAGGTACTGTATGAGAGTGAAGCAGCAGCGACATAACGCTTCCCCAGATGGGTTACAAACTAAATGTTACATAAGACAGCGCTGGGAAGCCTGAACTGCTCAGCTGGGACCTGCAGTGCATCTATGGTTTGTTTGCAACACATGACCATGTATCCATGCCACCAGGCCTGATTCTAGCACACAGTGTTCTTAGCCGTCAAGACTCCCTTCTGCAATGATGCTTAATCTGGCAGGTGAGCAGCGCCAGGCAGCCTGCACTGTCAAAGGCAGTGTGCATCTGAATACCAGTTCCTGGGAATCACTAGTGAAGAGAATCCTCTTGTGCTCAGGTCTTGCTTTTGGGATTCCCATAGCCGGCTGGTTGACCATTGTGAGAACAGGATGCTGAATTAGATAGGTTTTTGATCTGACCCGGCAGGTCTCTTCAAATGTTCATCTCTGGCAAGGCTAATACAAACTGAGAGATGAACATTTGAGTTTCTTGAGCTGTTTAGCCATGGTTAAATTTTGTTATTCTGTATTTCGTTTGGTGAGTATTTCAAATTTTTACATTTATATTCTAGTAAGCATTTTGTAATGTTGACAGAGTGCATTATTGTTGTTACCAAAGATGAAGTCCATTCCTTGAAGAAACTGTACCGGTGAAACGGGGAGACCTCAAGCTAGCCACCCGTCGGAGGACAGACGAGGACGTCTAAGGGACTTTGTACAACCACTCTAAACACATAGTATTGCACATGGAACTTTGCACTTTAAGAGCTGATTATTGGAACTTTGCACTTTA
Organism: Darevskia mixta; assembly: GCA_034641385.1. NCBI lineage: Eukaryota > Metazoa > Chordata > Lepidosauria > Squamata > Lacertidae > Darevskia > Darevskia mixta. Next base: position 573,684 of record JAWWNH010000060.1, read on the forward strand.
AGAGCTGATTATTTGGAAAGTATGCTATAGGCACAGCACACTATCAGACCTTTAGAAGACATCTGAAGGCAGCCCTGTTTAGGGAGGCTTTTAATGTTTAATAGATTATTGTATTTTAATGTTCTTTTGGAAGCCGCCCAGAGTGGCTGGGGAGACCCAGCCAGATGGGCGGGGTATAAATAATAAATTATTATTATTATTATTATTATTATTATTATTATTATTATTGGCTATGCCTTTAAGGAGATACCTGTGTACATGTATTATATGATGTTACTGTCAGTCTAGTTGTTGGTATAATATATTTTCATAATTCATATCTCAGAGTCGTTCACGGTTTTGTGTATCTTATATTTGGTTATTACTACCATGATTGTCTGTTGTCTTTTGCGCATTTATATGTGCATGGCAAACTCCAGTTCATTCCTTTCCCTCCAACAGCCCTGGCACCATGTTGGGTTGGAAAGGCCTACCCTATCATCTGTGACCCTCTGGCCCAGAATGTGCATTTAATGCATTTGATGCTCAGAAGTGAATTTATATTTTTGTGTGCGCTAATTCTCACGCCTAACTCCTTAGTTACTACAGCACTTCAAATTTCAGCATGCACCCGCATCCACAGCACACATTTAAAGTGCATTTAAAACTCATGTCTTCCCCCAAAGAATCCTGGGAACTGTAGTTTATTAAGGCTGCTGGAAATTGTAGCTCTGTGATGGGTAAACGACTTTGGGGTCTTCCCTTTAACCCGTCTACTTAGCAATCATTTGGATTTGCACAGAGATCACACAACATCACTGTTTACTAAATATTCATTACTTGCACAGATGCTATATGACATATCACTGTGTAGGAATCCATGTGCTTCAGATATATGCTGTGGATTTGACCAAGTGTTGAGTTCCATGTGCCAAAATAGAGCAAAAGGGCTGTCATTCATGCGTCTCCCCCAGTCACATGGAATGGGGGTCTTTAAGTGGGATGCTGAATCTCCTCCGCACCCCGCCCTGTGCAGGGCAATCTGTCTGTCCAGACTGACTTTTCTTTGTCCCTATTGGCAATGCAGAAACTGAACCAGGAACAGAGAAAGATGCCTGCAAGAAAAGAGTCGAGACTCTCTAGGTTAGAATCACTTCACCATATAGTGCTCAACTGCCCTCTATATGATGTTGGCTGGAAGAATTTAGTGCTACCATTAATCCAAAAATTGTCTGGGCACCCGGTTGACTTCCTTCTTGCTTTTTTATTGCAAGATACCCGACCAGTTTGTAACCCTACAAATGGCAAAAAATTTAACTTCTGTTCTGACATACAAGAGACGTAATGGACTGTTAGTAGGAAATTGAAATTGCTTGGAAGCAACATTCACATTATTTGTGTGTGTGTGTGTGTGTGTGTGTGTGTGTGTGTGTGTATAGTCTTTTATTGCCACTAATTTTATTGTCACCAATTTTTAAAAATTCAATTGTGTGAGTGTAACTGCTGTTCCGGCTATGAGCATAAAGCTGAAATAAAGTTGATGATGAAAAGAGTCGAGAAGAAGTCAAGGCCACTACCAGGCCATCAGCATTTTGTGAGCATGATTCAATCATATCCCAGCTGTGCAGTCAGAGTAGCTATAATGCTCTTTCGCTTTTGAGCATCAAACCCACTTCAAAAGAACCACACACACACACACCAAACAAACCCTGTTGTTATTTTGTGGTAAGAAACCTGACGGGAAAATGTACTGGGAAATGCGGTGATAAGTCATATGGCATCTGCGCAAGCAGTGAATATTCAGTAAACAGTGGTGTTGTATAATCTCTGCGCAAATCAAGATGAGTGCTAAATAAACAGGTTAAAGGGAAGGTCCCAAAGTGTGGGAGGAAGAGGGTTCAACCATGTTCATCCTCCTGTCTGCTCCTTTACTGTTAAAGTAAGACTGAAGAAAAAAGCCATAACTCAGTGATAAAACATCTGCTTTGCATGCAGAAGGCCCCTGGTTCAATGCTGGGCTGGGAAAATTCATCCTGTCTGAACCCTGGAGATCTGTTGCCGGACAGTAGACAATACTGAGCAAGATGGACCAATGATCTAACTCGACTTCCTACATTTGTTGTATATGTAAACAAGACAGAAACATAAAAATAAGCTTTTGCCCTATCTTTACTTCTGTCTTATCTCGTTTCACCTCTTGCTGCTTGGAAAAGATATGGGGCTGTATAATAAACCAATTGAAATTAGTGGTTCAAAGTTAACAACTATTAATTCCATGGGTCTACGCTGAGCAGATACAGACCTACAGCCCTGTATCGGGAATTTTTTTAATATTTGGTGTTTTATTATGTTTCATTATATGCTGCAAGCCACCCAGAGTGGCTGGGGAAACCCAGCCAGATGGGCTGGGTATAAAGGATAAAATTATTAATATAAATAAGTGTCTGTTTTAGTTTCAAAGCCACTAAACACCACAGACCTGTACAGTGAATTTGAAAGCAAAACAAACAAACAAACAAACAAACCTTTATTTACAGGATTGTACAGCTGAAGGAGCTATCCTTTATCGTGTGTTATCGTTGTACAATGCAAGTTTCAGTTGTACTCTTGGTTTTCCCCTCGACGTTGCATCTAATTTGTCCTGTTCCGTTCATTTCACCAGTGGGCTTACCCATCATTTCCCAACCAGCCCATGACTCATGTCAGGGACCACAGCCGTTCCATTTCGACACATCAACCCCCTAATTGCATATCGCTCTTGTGGCTATGTCAGGATGAGAGCCTGTGCGGAGTGGAGATGGTGCTAAGCAGACTGTAGTGTGGGGTTTTGTAACTGAAATGCTGGCAGCATCTAAGTAGCAGAATATTCCAAGATTACAAGGACCAGAGAGAGAGTGAGAGAGAATCACAGGCTGAAACCATGTTGAGGACAAGTTAGGGATGAGTGAATCTGTCCATGTCAGCTTCTCTCAGTTATTCATATTTGGACTCTTCATTTCTCCACATTTCCATATCAGTTTGTGGGTTTTTTGAAAATCCATCGGCACTGTATGTAATTCTGTCTAATATATGCATTTTATACAAAGCAATTTTCTCAAACACAGCACATTTTGTATGTCCTTTTCATGGATATATGCAGTTTTATGCAAATGTTTCCTTCAGCTATGTATTTATGTACGCATTACGTGGCTGAAGAACTGCATTGCAAAATTCAGGGAAGCATGAATTTCAAAAGACAGCTGTCAAAACAAAATAAAATAAAAAAAATCCTTCCAGTAGCACCTTAGAGACCAACTAAGTTTGTTCTTGGTATGAGCTTTCGTGTGCATGCACACTTCTTCAGATACTTCAGATACAAGACAGCTGTGTTCATGAATTACTTTGGAAATTGTGATTAAGGGAGGTTCGCCTTTAAATGTGAACTGAATCAACTTCCTCCCCCATTGCTTGGGCAAATCAATAAGTTCATGAGGAAAGGGCAAATGGTCAAATTTGTGCAGAAGAAAAGTCAGTGTTTAATTTCTTCAGTACAAGTTGCTGGGCCTGCATTCTGCAAAATAAGAATAAGAATAATAAGTATAAGAATAATAGCTGAATTTAACACCTTCCCCTGCAACTCCAGGTGTTGTCTGGACTAGTTGTGCTTAGTCAGTGGGGAGGGAGAGACACGTTTCATATCTCATTCATTACAGTGCAGAGCTGACTCATAACATTAAAAAATAATGTTGAGACCAGGTGAAAATCTCATGCTGGGAATCAGCCTTGGGGTATAAGGGGCTAGGAGTAGGTTTACTCATGAAAAATATCCCAAATCAGAATTCAGGTCAGGTTTGATATTTTGTGTCTATCATTTCTGAAATTCTAAATGTCAATCTAAAACCCACCAGGTTTTTTTATGTACAAATCAGAACGAATGTTCAATAAAGGCTGGACTTTGGCCGCATCTGTATCATATAGTGGTAGTTAAAGCACTATTATATCATCTTAACAGTCGTGGCTTCCCCTAATGAATCCCAGTCACTATAGTTTAAGGGGACTAAGAGTTGTTAGGAGATCCCCTTTTCACCTCACAGAGCATAATTTTCGAGTGGTTTATCCATTCCTCTTCCCAGGGAACTCTTGAGAACAGAACTTTTAACGATTTTGTTCTACTTCCTTCTAATAAACATGTTTGTATGCCGTTTGGGTGAGAGGAAACCAGGCCCCCATTCCTCTGTCCTTCTGTGCTGTGGGGATCTGTAGCCTCTCTATGTATTTTTGCCTTTGGCACTTTTGTGTCAGGAGAGAGTGGTTTGAATGAAGCATTATTAATAAACTGGGCAGGTTTGTCGGCGAGTGAATAGCAAGTCTTCCTCTCAGCCATTTGTAATGGACTCGGGCCCTTTCTTCCACACAAGCCTCTTTTCAGAGTTGTGTGAGGCGTTGCCAGGGAACAGTATCGTTCCACATGAGGGTCAGTCATTAACTCTGATTGTGCTTTATTATTTCTCTCTCACACACACACACTACACACACTCACTTTCCTCAGGGGCCATTACTTTGTTTATACCTTCCTTGATACAAAAAACAAGACACACACACACACTCTTTTCGGGGGGGGGATTACAATCCCTCCATCTCTGCATCTTATCCCTCTTGAAGCAGCAGTATGAAATGAAAACAAATGAATAAGTAGAAATGAGGAGAAGAAAAAGTCAAAACAATCCAGCCTGGCTCTCTGCAAGAAGTGGTTCGTACAGACAAGCAACAAGCTAACATTTAAAGGGGGCTGGTTTCAATAAAACTCTGAATTTCTAGGCATCATTTACATGCAAATCTTGGCTTTACTTAGGGTATTTCCACGCTACAAATTTATAATTGTTTCGTTCCAGTCTAGCTGTCAGAGCTTCCCCCGCCCACCCTCTCAAAGAATCATGGGAACTGTAGTTTGGTGAGATCACATGCCGCCATCATGAAACAACAGCTCCCTGTGTTCTCTGGAGAGAAGGAATGACTAGTGAGCAACCGTGTAGGATGCAAATTATGCACTAATAGGGCTGCATATGGCAGCTGTTACAAGCTTGCCAATTTGAGCACCAGGTCCATTTTCTTTATATCAGAAGAAAACTTTCCTTTCCACCATTAGCAGCGATGATACGCGTAAAACACAGTTTGCCAAGGGATGCTACGCACAACATAGAGTGCTTTAAATGGCCTTCACAGCTGGAATGTGTGAAATGGCCCTTAGTTTGCAACCAGTGGGCTGCAAGGACTAGGCTTTCCTAAGTGCTGGCGTAGAGCAGGCACGTCCATCAGGTAGATCATGATCTACCGGTAGATCACTTGACGTCTGTGGTAGATCACTTGTAGATCACTGGCTGAACAACTTTGGCTCCCCTAAAAAATGCTCAACATTTTAGCCCTTCACCCCCCCAAAACAGGGCTTTCCTCCCGCCTCAGAAAAGCTCAACAATTCTGACGTGAACCCCTAAAAATGGGCCTTCCTCCTTCCTAAAAAAATCTCCAAAACTCTGACCTGAACCCCCCCCAAAAGGGGGTAGATCACTGCCAGTTTTTAACTCTGTGAGTAGATCGCAGTCTCTTCGGAGTTGGCCACCCCTGGCATAGAGAATATATTTTCACATTCCTGTTTTGGAGGTAGCAAAGTAGCCTTGCACTGTAACTTTGCCACCTTATCTCCACATGATAAGACTTTTGCCGCTAACGCGAAGGATTTTTTTTCAATCAGCCTTCTGTCCTCCTGCTTATTTCTTTCGCTACTCCCTTAGTCCTACCCAATTAAATGGTAACGTTTTCTCTTTCGGTTTATATAAAGCAGGTGGCAGGAAAGATCAGGTCTGGGGGCTGGATGCAGTTCTCCAAGCCCCTCTATCTGGCCCCTGAGACTTTCCCTAATTATTATTATTATTATTATTATTATTATTTATTACCCTATATACTCGAGTATAAGCCTAGTTTTTCAGCACATTTTTTGTGCTGAAAAAGCCGCCCTCGGCTTATACTCAAGTGAGGCAGGCAGTGGCTCCTATGAAGCTTACCCAGGTTTTTTGTGGTAAAATTGGGTGCCTCGGCTTATATTCGGGTCGGCTTATACTCGAGTATATACGGTATATATACCCCGCCCATCTGGCTGGGTTTCCCCAGCCACTCTGGGCGGCTTCCAACAGAATATTAAAATACAATAATCTATTAAACATTAAAAGCTTCCCTAAACAGGGCTGCCTTCAGATGTCTTCTAAAAGTCTGGTAGTTGTTGTTCTCTTTGACATCTGGTGGGAGGGCGTTCCACAGGGTGGGTGCCACTACCGAGAAGGCCCTCTGCCTGGTGCCCTGTAACCTCACTTCTCGCAGTGAGGGAACTGCCAGAAGGCCCTCGGCGCTGGATCTCAGTGTCCGGGCAGAACGATGGGGGTGGAGACGCTCCTTCCGGTATGCTGGGCCAAGGCCATTTAGGGCTTTAAAGGTCAGCACCAAGACTTTGAATTGTGCTCGGAAACGTACTGGGAGCCAATGTAGGTCTTTCAAGACCAGTATTATAATTTATACCCTGCCCATCTGGCTGGGTTTCCCCAGCCACTCTGGCCGGTTTACAGCATATCTAAAAACATAAAACATCAATCCTTAAAAACTTCCCTAAACAGGGCTACCTTCAGATGTCTTCTAAAAGTCAGATAGTTGTTTATTCCCTTGGGAGGGTGTTCCACAGGGCGGGCGCCACTACCGAGAAGGCCCCTGCCTGGTCCCCTGTAACTTGGCTTCTTGCAGTGAGGGAACCGCTAGAAGGCCCTCGGCACTGGACCTCAGTGTCCGGGCAGAACGATGGGGGTGGAGACACTCCTTCAGGTATACTGGACCGAGGCCGTTTAGGGCTTTAAAGGTCAGCACCAACACTTTGAATTGTGCTCGGAAACGTACTGGGAGCCAATGTAGGTCTTTCAAGACCAGTATTATAATTTATACCCCACCCATCTGGCTGGGTTTCCCCAGCCACTCTGGCCGGTTTACAGCATATCTAAAAACATAAAACATCAATCCTTAAAAACTTCCCTAAACAGGGCTACCTTCAGATGTCTTCTAAAAGTCAGATAGTTGTTTATTCCCTTGGGAGGGTGTTCCACAGGGCGGGTGCCACTACCAAGAAGGCCCTCTGCCTGGTTCCTTGTAGTTTCACTTCTCACAATGAGGGAACCACCAGAAGGCCCTTGGAGCCGGACCTCCACATCTGGACTGAATGATAAGGGTGGAGATGCTCCTTCAGGTATACTTGGTTATACTATATAGACTATCCAAAGTCTGCTGCAAAAGACACAGGATTAAGGGACCCTGAGACAGTCCCCAACATTTTCTCCACGGGGAAACCATCGTACAAAGGTAATCCTGAACACCCATTGCTCTGGGGGTGGAGGAAAAGTACGCATTACAAGTCATGCTTTCCTATGAATCAAAGCTTCATCTCCCTTTGATGTGGCTCGGTCATGAATGAACGAGAATTAATAAGCAATCGAGGGAGATCATCTCATCCGTTTGGATGGTCAACTTCTGTACACCTGCAGAGTGGTAGGGAAACTGGTTTGCCCCGTCTGTCTGTGGATGGGGTGTGTACATGTGGGGGCGGGGGGGAGTTACCAGAAGAGTTTGCAGTCAGCTGGAAAAGATTGCAGAACAATTTCTGGAGAAAAGCTGCTCTTTTCGGATAATCACAGTGAGCTGCTTTTCCTGCAAATATGGTACTCCTTCGTCATTCCAGCTCATCCTATGTATTTCCTACAATAAACAGCTTCATTATTTTCTTACCTACATTTGTCCCTTTCTGTGACTGCAACAGGTAAAGCCTGCTCTCTAACCAAGGCTAACTAACCAAATATTGAAAACAAAATAAAAAAATTCCTTCCAGTAGCACCTTAGAGACCAACTAAGTTTGTTCTTGGTATGAGCTTTCGTGTGCATGCATGGTATCTGAAGAAGTGTGCATGCACACGAAAGCTCATACCAAGAACAAACTTAGTTGGTCTCTAAGGTGCTACTGGAAGGAATTTTTGTATTTTGTTTTGACTACGGCAGACCAACACGGCTACCTACCGTACATGTAACTAACCAAATATTGCTCACTCTGCAGACGAAAAAGTTTAAATAGGTAATTGACCCAGTTATTAATTTCCAGCCCCTAAGAAGCAAACCATGGGCAAAGTATATGGAAGTAAGGAAGTCATTAGGGGGAAAGCCCTGGTCCTCACCCCTAAATGCCTGACTCCAGATAGCAAGAGGATCTGAAACACCACCAATCCATTTAATATAATTCCGGCATTAAAAACAGAGCTTGAATTAATTAAGATCAGAGCTCATGCCATTTGGCTGCCTCCACTCAGGATCTGGTGAGTTCCTCTGCTTCTCGTTCTTTAATTCCTTTTAATAAAAATCAATCAGTTACTTTGCTAATCATTTTTAAATGGTGCAACTAAGCAGCTGGCCCAACCTGATGCCCCCCAGCTGCTCAGAACTACAGCTCTTATCGGAAAGGACCACAGCTCAGTGGTAGGAAATACGGCTTTGCATGCAGAAGGTCTCGGGTTCAATCCATGGGACCTCCAAGAAGAGCTGGGAAAGGCTCTTAGAGAGCTATTGCCAGTCAGTGCGGGCACTACTGAGCTAGATGGGACCATGGTCTGACTCAATACAAGGCAGATGAAGAGTTTGGATTTGATATCCCGCTTTATCGCTACCCGAAGGAGTCTCAAAGCGGCTCACATTCTCCTTTCCCTTCCTCCCCCACAACAAACACTCTGTGAGGTGAGTGAGGCTGAGAGACTTCAGAGAAGTGTGACTAGCCCAAGGTCACCCAGCAGCTGCATGTGGAGGAGCGGAGACGCGAACCCGGTTCACCAGATTACGAGTCCACCGCTCTTAACCACTACACCACACTGGCTCTCCAGACAGCTATGTTCCACCCCGGTCAGCATAGCTGCTCTGGCTATGGCTGATGGGAGTTGAAGTCAGAACATCTGGAGAACACCGGGTTGGGCAATGCTCAGCCAAAACTGCCCTTTAATTGGCTGGCCTCCATTATTTCTCATTTTTGCCCCTGTAGCCCAGCTCACATATTTGCCTCACTGCATCCCATGCAGACTCTCAATCTCCTGCGAAGAACCAATAAGACAAGTTGAAGGCTTCTTGCGAACACACAAACCCCAGCTGAGTCATTGCTATGCTTGTGTTTACTTCGAGAGGAACAATTGCACATTGTTCCTCTCTTTTTCTTTTCCTTTTCTGTAAAGGCACATTGTAACCTTTCGCCACCCACCAGAGATCTATGGGGCAGACTCACGGCTTGAACGCTGGCACAGTGGGGAGTGAGCAGAAGACTCTGCAAGGTGGGGGTGGCCTTTTGACTAAGTTGGGGATCCAGGTAAAATGCCCACATTTCCTGAGCGCCTTCGCATCCTTTGTCAGCAAGAATGCAGCTACAGTACACGTGTTTCTGGCGTCGGAGGAGATACACTGAATCTAGATAAGTTACTGAATCTATTGAGCTTTCTGGGTTCTCTTAATGACCCCCTTTCCTGCTTAAAATGCAGATAAAAGGTAAAGGGACCCCTGACCATTAGGTCCAGTCGTGTCCGACTCTGGGGTTGCGGCGCTCATCTCGCTTTATTGGCCGAGAGCCGGCGTACAGCTTCCGGGTCATGTGGCCAGCATGACAAAGCTGCTTCTGGCGATCCAGAGCAGCGCACGGAAACGCCGTTTACCTTGCTGCCAGAGCGGTACCTATTTATCTACTTGCACTTTGACGTGCTTTCGAACTGCTAGGTTGGCAGGAGCAGGGACCGAGCAACGGGAGCTCACCCCGTCGCAGGGATTCGAACCGCCGACCTTCTGATCAGCAAGCCCTAGGCTCAGTGGTTTAACCCACAGCGCCACCTGGGTCCCTTTAAATGCAGATAGGTTGTTCTTTTTCTCAATTTGGATTGAAGCCGGTTTTGGAAAAATGCATCAAAATGCAGCATGTCCTAAGAAATTGCAGGATAGATACAGGATACAAATTGCGGCTAATGTCGTGTGCATGCCTCTTCCAACGCATTTGATGCCGAGTCAACCGGAGTGTGCGCACAGCCTTAGAAAGAATTGCGTGCCCCACAAGGTGGGATGGGGAGAGAAAATAAACCCAAGGGGGTGGTGCCCATAGCCCTTGCTCAAAAGTCCAAATATGCCCCATGGGTCTAAATATTTCGGCAGTTCCTGCATTAGCGCCACTTGGCTGGAGCATGCAATCAGTGGCAAACGAAGCCCCTTTGCTGCCTGGAGCCGCAAACGCGGGGGCACACCCCCAGGGGTGGGGCGTCGCTCCATCCATGCGTCGTGAGGTCACAACACGTGCGTCATGACGTCACGATGCACAGACGGACTGCGCATGTGCGGATTACCGCACATGCTCAGTCCATCCGTGCTGCTGCTCCCGCGGCGCCCTTACGAGCTGCCAAGTGAGGCTCCTTTACTGGTGGGCCGGGGGCTCGCGGGAGGGCGGCAAGTGTCACCCCCTCCAGGGTGGAACCCGGGGCGCTCCGCCTCCAACGTCCCATCCTTGCTACGCCACTGCATGCAATACGCCTAGCTCCAAGAGGGCCAGGGAAGTTTTGACTCTGGAGCATGGATCCAGGGGTGGGCCAATGCATAGGCCTGAATCAAAGCCGCTGCCAGCTCCCATAGGTGCCCAAGCCACCCTATTAATAGCAACTCCCCCAATCTACCACTCACAATGAGCCGCCTCCCCCGCCTTATGTTTCATGCTAGCACCGCGTCTTCCTCTGTACACAAACAGGCACACGGATTCTCGCAGGGGGATTCCTGTTTCCACGCTTCACATTTCCAGTTCCAATTAATAGCAGAAAGGGAAGACGACATCCATCTCCTCTCTTTCCTCTTTGTCGCAGTGCCAGTCGAGGCCAGCCAATAAGCAGTCAATACTGATCTTGAGATTTAATTACCCAGAGGCATCTGGCTCACAACTTAAAAACTTTAAAAACAACTGCAGGAAAAGAACCTTCGTCTGGTTCTGGCCAGCTTCACTCCCGCCTGCCAAGTCAGCAAAGTCTGCGTCCGAATGTGATGCAAACCTCGGTTATTTTTCATTTCTTTCGCAAGCAAGGATCTGGGTGGAAGGGGTTGCTCATCTTTCCCTCGGCTAAGGAGGAGTTCGCTCAAAAAACTGTTAGGCATTCATTTGTGAGCCAACAGGGCCGAGTGCCTCTAAGTACGAGAGAGAAAAGAAGTGCTTAAATTGGCTTCCGAATTTCAACGTCCCGCTACAGTTATGAGAAACACAGTACAGGATAAATGCTCCAGAAATCAGAGGCAGTACGCCTTCAATTGTGCCTTGCATGTTGTCTTCCCAGAGGCGTCAGGGAAAGATGGCTTTGGAAGTAGTAGAGGGAAATGCAAACCATTATGTGACTTCTCAGGATCCTTTGCTGTCAGGGCTGGAGTCAGATGCAGTTCAGCATGAAGAAACAGAGTCACTTGTCAGTTAACTCTTTGTTCAAGGAAACAGCACACAACTCAGCAACACTTCCCGGTGGGTCTTGCCCCCATAGCGCACTTGCCAGGACTGAAGGTCTCTGCTCTCCTGGATGTTTCCCAAAAAGCCTCAAACTGTTTCTGCACACCTCTGGTCTCTTTTCTACCCTCCGCATTATTCTGCATATTCTAGGAGACCGGCAGGGAGGGGAGATTGTCACAGCAGGAGAGGGAGACTCCCAGGAATCTTGGGGCCCCCAACCTCTGCTTCAACTGCAGAGTCTGAACTGCTCCCTGTCACACGCTCTTCCTGCTCACTAAACCCTGTTGCCCCTTCGGCATCCAGCACCTCCTTCCAATCTTCCCCCTCTGACCTCTCCTCAGTGTTCCACCACCAATGCCCAGGCTCTGAGCCTTTCTCCTCTGGGATTTCCCTTGGAGGTTCCCCACCACTCCTCATTGTCCAGCCAGTCCCTGACACTTGCATGGGCCTGTCCCTGGGGTTCTCAGCCCCCCAGCTACTCCCCTGAGTCCTGACTTCCCCTTAAGAAAGGGAATAGGGAGCCTTTCTAATGCAAAGGCCATCTTTTCATCTGGGAAATCTTCCAGGGGCCACATACCAACAATTGACGAGGCCAGAGTCAAAAGTAGGTGGACCAAGAAATGCAATTTTTACGTGTGGGCAATAAGCTCATTTTTACGCACATCCATCCATTCCTATCCTCCATACACACACAACCAAGAGACATTGTCAGAGGTCCAGGACATATTGCAGCAAAGGAAGAAGACGAGGAAGTAGGGGTTGTGAGGGGCGTGGCCTGAAGAGAGTGGGTGTGGCCTGGGGAAGAGTTTGCATTGGATTTGATATCCCGCTTTATCACTACCCGAAGGTTTCTCAAAGCGGCTAACATTCTCCTTTCCCTTCCTCCCCCACAACAAACACTCTGTGAGGTGAGTGGGGCTGAGAGACTTCAGAGAAGTGTGACTAGCCCAAGGTCACCCAGCAGCTGCATGTGAAAGAGCGGAGACGCGAACCCGGTTCACCAGATTACAAGTCTACTGCTCTTAACCACTACACCACACTGGTGTAGTCATCAGGGCCAGATTGAGAGGCATGGAGAGCTGCATGGTCCTGAGGTTCTCTACCTGTGCATTGACTTAGGCAGCCTCCTCCAGACCTTTTTTTTATTGGGCATCATGATCTGTGTTCATGGTATTATCAGGTCAGTGATACATGTTCTTGTGAAACATGGACCACTTATAAACGCCATTTCCAGCTCCTCGAAAGATTCCATCAACGGTGTCTCTGAAAATTTTTACACATTACTTGGGAAGACATGCAAACTAATGCCAGTGTGCTGGAAGAAACAAAGATCACCAGTGTCGAAGCAATGATTCTTCAACATCCACTTCGTTGGACTGGTCATGTTGTGCGGATGCCTGATTATCGTCCTCCAAAGCAACTACTCTATTCCGAACTTTAAAATGGAAAGCGTAATGCTGGTGGTCAACAAAAGAGGTTTAAAGACTCTCTCAAAGCAAATCTTTAAAAATGTAGTATAAACACCAACACTGGCCTGCGAGCGCTCCAATTGGAGAACAGCCTTTACCAAAGGTGTCATGGGTTTTGAAGACGCTCGAACTCAGGACGAAAGGGAGAAACGTGCTAAGAGGAAGGCACACTTGGCAAATCCTTGCCATGATCAGCTCCCGCCCAGAAACCCGTGTCCCCACTGTGGAAGAACGTGTGGATCCAGAATTGGCCTCCACAGTCACTTGCGGACTCGTTGTTAAAACCATGTTTATGGAAGACAATCTTACTCAGCTACGAGTGATCGTCAAGGAAGAAGAAGGCAACAATCGAAAGTGTTTTTGGATGTAACAGGTTATCTCGACCCCTTGAGATCTTGGTCCAAGCCAGGTTATGGGACTGAATCGGCCTCGGGGGAAGGGCAGCGTGAATGTGACCCTGTTTTCCTCGCTTGACCACTCGGCAGCTTTCGATACCCATTCGGCCAGGGTATCCTCTTGAGCAGACTTAATGGGATGGGTATTACTGTGATCAACTCCCACCTGAAAACCTCTGTCCCCACTGTTATGATTTTTGTCCAAGCCGAGCGGCAAACAGCTGCAGCGAGGTTGGTCTGACATTTGCCTGTCTCACTAAGCCATGAGAAAGCTGCCTTATCTGTTTTCCTACATGGAATGTTTATGTTTCACTATACTATTGTAATTCTAGCCTTTGTGCTCTCTCTCCTGGCTTGCTACGATGCCGAAAGGACGTGCTTTATGCCAGCTCTGTCTTACTGAGATGGCAGCAGAGATTCTCTCTGCACTTTTTCTATAATAAATAGTTTAGCCTTAATTATGGCTTGTGTGTGTTGTTCTTCACGCTGGGGAACAATCACATATGACAGCGCCACCGGACTACTCCAGTAGCCGGGGATGTGCGCACACGGCTTTGCTCTGGCTTGGTGGGGTATTTGCTGACACCCACTGTGGAAGGACATGTGGATCCAGAATTGGCCTCCACAGTCACTTACGGACTCACTGCTAAAATCTTGTTTTGGAAGACAATCTTACTCGGCCATGAGTAATCGCCAAAGAAGAAGAAGACACATTCATGAAGTCAAGGGACACATGAAATTAGACTGAGGACCATAAGTTGCCTACGCCTGGTATCAGCGCTGAGCTGTTTTGTTCCACTACCGTCTCCCGATTAAAAAGCAGTGATGAGGCATACCACGAAAACCACGATGGCTCTGTCGTACCACTTTCAGCGCTCTGAAAAAAAGAGAAAAACAACTATCATCTGTCACCAGCTGTAAGACTGGGTTTGATGTTATCCTGTGGAGAAGGAAGGAAGTGGCCAGAAAAGGAAATGCCCTTATCAACTTTTGCAAAAGAAGACTGGCACGAAATTACTGGGGGGTTTTCAGATTGCCTCGCTGCGGATGTGCCTGAACTTTCATCCAGTTGCGCCTAGGAGACTATTTGGGCCCAGTCCACTGAATCCCAGATACCTATTTTAAATCCTTGTGGCTCCGCCCTAGAACTTGCTAAACGAGAGACCAAAGGAGAGAGTATTTTGGAGCATGTGCAAAAGGTCTACCTCTCAACATCACAAGCCTCCAAAGAGTCAGGAGTAATAAAGAGCCAAGGATCATGGTCAGAGATCAAGGCTTTGGAGAAATGCTTATGCTCCGGCACTGTTTATTTAGCTGCGTATTTCTTTACGCTCTGAGGACACATCAAGAGCGCATGAGAGAAATGAAAAATAAAACACTTGGAAGTAGGGATGTCGCAGAATTCCAACAAAAACCAAAATGGAAGCAGCAATTGCCAAGGCTCACTTATTTGTCCCATGTCTGGAATGGATATCAACCCATCCAATGTGATTTTTGCTGCTGCTGTTGATTTCAATCCACAAATCATATGCAGCTGATAACCTATTTGCATTGTGTTTCCTTTCCGCTGAAATGAATGGAATAATGGAATTACAACATAACTTACGTAATTAATTACATCTTTTAGGTGAGTTATGTAATTTGGCCACAGATGACAGCGAGATGAATCGCTTTGGTTTCGGAGGAAGGTGAATTGCAGCAGAATAGTGCAACAAATATAGGGCAGAATGTATAACGATGCCTTCTCACATAAACCCCTAATTGGAAAGAAAAGAAATTGGGGGTATTGGCTCTGGTTCAAAAATATTTGAACATGGTGTGTTATTTTGTGGTTCTCTGCCAGGTACCTAGCTCCTTATTTTGGAGCTGGATATCATGGCTGCAGTGGTGTAACTAGGTAATTTTAGAACCTGGGACTCAGCTATATTAGTAAGGAAACAGCATTCTGAATGCGTTATAAACATAATAATAATAATAATAATAATAATAATAATAATAATAATAATAATAATAAACTTTTATTTATATCCCGCCCTTCCCCGCCAAAACCGGGCTCAGGGCGGCTAACAATCAAATACAAATATAAAAACACAGATTAAAAATACAGATATAAAATACACTTTAAAACTTAAAAATTTTGAATTTTAAAAGTTACACTAACAAATTACCCCAAAAGCCAAACGGAACAGCTCCGTTTTACAAGCCCTGCGAAAGGGTGCTAACTCTTGCAGGGCCCTCGTTTCTTGTGGCAGATCATTCCACCATATCGGGGCCAGAACCGAAAAAGCCCTGGCCCTGGTGGCTGCCAACCTGACCTCCTTATGACCTGGGATCTCCAGAAGGTTATTATTTGATGACCTCAAGGTCCTACCTGGGGCATACCAGGAGAGACGGTCCCTTAAGTACGAGGGCCCTAGGCCGCGTAGGGCTTTAAAGGTTAAGACCAGCACCTTAAACCTGATCCTGTACTCCACCGGGAGCCAGTGCAGCTGATAAAGCACTGGATGAATGTGATCTCGCGGCAAGGCCCCCGTAAGGAGCCTTGCTGCGGCATTCTGCACCCGCTGGAGTTTCTGGGTCAGCTTCAAGGGCAGCCCTGCATAGAGCGAGTTACAATAATCTAGTCTGGAGGTGACCGTCGCATGGATCACTGTGGCCAGGTCAGGGCGAGAGAGGTAGGGGACCAACTGCCTAATACGGCGGAGATGGAAAAATGCCACCTTTGCTGTGGCTGCAACCTGCGCCTCCATGGAGAGGGAGGCGTCAAAGGTTACCCCCAGACTCTTGACAAGAGGCGCTGGCACTAATTGAACGCCTGCAAGGGTTGGGGGTTGGCCCCCCAACCCCATGTCGTCCCGACCTAGCCAAAGGACCTCTGTCTTCGAAGGATTTAACTTTAATCGGCTCCCACGCATCCATCTAGCCACAGCTTCCAAACACCTGGCCAGTGTGTCTGGGACTATGTCGGGACGGCCGTCCATCAACAGATAAAGCTGGGTGTCATCAGCATATTGATGACAACCCATCCCAAAGCTCCGGACAATCTGGGCGAGAGGGCGCATAAAGATGTTAAAAAGCATTGGGGAGAGAATTGCACCTTGCGGCACTCCACACACCAAGGAGTGCCGCGGGGACATCTCATTCCCTAGCGCTACTCTCTGTCCCCGACCTGAGATAAAGGAGCGCAGCCATTGTCGGACTGTGCCCTGAATCCCCACGTCGGCAAGGCGGTGGTCTAAAAGTTCATGATCGACCATATCGAAGGCTGCTGACAAATCTAAGAGAATCAGCAGTCCCGATCCGCCTCGATCCAGTTGTCTACGGAGATCATCCATTAGCGCGACCAAAGCCGTTTCAGTCCCATAGCCAGGGCGAAAGCCGGACTGAAATGGATCCAAAGCCGAACATGCAACACCAGAGGGCAACATGGAGTAAAAAGAATTTCTATGCGATTTTCCATAGTGGTTTTTTGTTTTGTTTTTTTGGTTATAATGATTTAATTTCTGAATTATTTATAGCTGTTTTTTCCTGTGTGTAGATCCACCCTTGGACAGAGGGTATGTCCCTATTCCGCAGGAAGAATTCAAGCGTATGTCATAAATCTGTAGTAGGTGCCAGCCAGCCAGACCAAATGTCCACTGCTGAGTTGTGCTTCCATCAGCATTTCAAAATTGGGTTCATTGAAACTGATTTGGCACTTGTATGCTCATCTTTAAGTCATCTCTCTCACAAGAACTCGCTCCCATAGAAGGGAGTGATGGCCCAAACTCCAGCTGGTGCAGAATTCTGCAGCCAAGTTGCTCACTGGGTCAAGATGGTTTGAGCCTATTACACCGATCCTGGCATGACTGCACTGACTGCCAATTAGTTTCCCAGCTCAGTTCAAAGAGCTGCTTTTGACCTATAAAGCCTTAAATGGCTCAGGACAACAACACCTCAAGGACCGCCTCTCTCCATAGGGACCTACCCAGACCCTGCAATCATCATCCAAGGCCCTTCTTCATGTGCCTTCTCCATGAGAGGTCCAGAGGGTGGCCACACGAGAAGGGGCCTTTCTTGTGGTGGCTCCCCACTTGTGGAATGCTCTCCCCAGGGACTAATGTCATTGAGTTGCTTTGACAGTTTAATGGAAATCAATTAATTTTCAAATTGTTTTCCTTTTCCTTTAAAACCTAGCGCAGGGGTAAGCAACCTAAGGCTCATGGGCCGAATGCGGCCCAATTGCCTTCTCAATCCGGCTCGTGGACGGTTCAGGAATCAGCGTGTTTTTACATAAGTAGAATGTGTCCTTTTATTTAAAATGCATCTCTGGGTTATTTGTGGGGCATAGGAATTCGTTCATCCCCCCCCCCCCAAAGAAAATATAGTCTGGCCCACCACATGGTCTGAGGGACAGTGGACCGGCCCATGGCTGAAAAAGGTTGCTGACTCCTGCTCTAGCATAGCCTGCCTCTCTCTCTCTCTCTCTCTCTCTCTCTCTCTCTCTCTCTCTCTCTCCTCCCTTTTAGCTTAGGAATCCTGAGACTCATTTTGCTGTGTCTTAAGACTCGGACATGTGTTGTTAGGGGCTTTGGGTACACCATGTATTTTTCTTTCCCACTACTTCTGGATTTCTCATGTGGAGAAAGGGAAAAGCTGGCTCTAGGCAGCACATCATAACTGTGGTATTGGGAGTTTTTTTTGCCAGCTATTTCTGAGATGATTTACAGATGGATTCAGGCTCCCTCCTTTTCTGGGTTCCTCCAGACCAAACAATTTATCTTGAATTTACGTATGTGTATTAAGTGTGATTGATGATGCATCTGGTGATTTTACATTTTTACATTTTTTATTGATTTGTTTATTGATTTAGTCTACTTTTGCATTTGTATTTCTTATAGTGTGTGTGTGTGTGTGTGTGTGTTGCATTAACCATTTCACTTCTTTGGGGGCCTTTGAGCCAAATAAACTGGTATATAAATAAACCAATGAATGGATGGATGTCTTAAGTAATCATCCTGATTTGCTGGCACAAAGCTTATGCAGAGGTTCAGTCTTTCTTGAGAATTCATTCTGGTTTATTTGGGAGGTGGTTCCACGACAGTAAGCATTCATCCGGATTTGCTTGTGGGGTGTCTGACTTCCTGTTAACCATTTGTTTGTTCTACATTTTTCAATTAATTTCCCCATCACTTTTGTAGCGGCAAAAAGTCTGTTTCTTTTTTTTAATAAAAACGTGGATCTGTTGCACTACGCTGACAGGGTGCTTTCAACCACTTTAGTTGTGCAAATCTAAATTCCCCAGCATGCACTTGGCTCCCTCATACAAAATCCACTTGGATCCTTCATAACGGCACAGGCAAATCCTCTTCCAGCTCTACTCTGCTGACGAGGGACCTAATTCTTTGCATCTAGTCCAGGCATCCCCAAACTTCAGCCGTCCAGATGTTTTGGACTACAATTCCCATCATCCCTGACCACTGGTCCTGTTAGCTAGGAATCATGGGAGTTGTAGGCCAAAACATCTGGAGCGCCGCAGTTTGGGGGTGCCTGGTCTAGTCCCAGCCCAAATAAGTACTTCAGATGCATTCGGATCCTAAACCCTAAGCCTCTGGAGAATGTTACTATAGCTCAGAGCTGTAGCACAAAAGCCATGCAGCATCTTCCTGTTAACATGCAATTGCACCAACAGACATGTGGGATTGGCTCCGCTGGTGCATTTGCATGGAGCCAAACTCTCTGCTGCCTCCCCTCTCCAGGGAGGCTAAAATAGTTGCTCTGCCCCACCCAAAGAGTCTATTTTGGATGGAACCCTGAACTCCTCACCTTGCAGTTCAAAAGCATACCCAGATCAGTCCCGCAGAAACAGAGAACCAGAGAATTGTGGAATTGTAGAATCATAGAGTTGGAAGGGACCCTAAGGACTATCTAGTCCAGTGGTGGCTAACCTTGACACTCCAGATGTTTTGGAACTACAACTCCCATCACCCCTAGCTAACAGGACCAGTGGTCAGGGATGATGGGAGTTGTAGTTCCAAAACATCTGGAGTGTCAAAGTTAGCCATCACTGATCTAGTCCAACCCCCTGAAATGCAGGAATATGTAGTTGTCCCATGCGGGGATCGAACCTGCAACCTTGGCGTTATCAGCAGCACACTCTAACCAACTGAGCTATCCAGGCTGAAGACTGGCCACACCTGAGGGTAGCTAATGCTTACTGCTACAGACTGAAAAATGGATTTATTTCAACAACTAACCAAAATTATAGATGATAGATAGATAGATGGATAGATAGATAGATAGATAGATAGATAGATAGATAGATAGATAGATAGATAGATAGATGATACCAGAAGTCTGATAAACAGCATGAATTAGGTTTAGGCTAGATTAGGTTTCTTTCATTTTCTTTTTTTAATACTGATGTTACTGTTCTGATCTACAAGTCAAGCTAACAAACTGTCCCTGAAACAATGAATAAAGGCTCATTGTGTGTTTTCACACTCCGTTGTGTTGGAGATTGTTCTCCCAGAGCTTTTCTTCTGAGCTTCCTTCCCTTCTCCATCCCGTCCTGGTACCTTACTTCTGCTGAATGCACACAGGCAAACGGGGTGGGGGAACCGTCCTGTTATCTCTGCCAGCTGCTGGTTCCTTTGCCTCAGAGCTCATCAGCTGACCCGTTGCTAAAGGCTGCCTTATCACGGTCAAAACCAAGAAGGGGGGGGGGGAGAGAGAGAGAAATAAGAAAACACGGACGGCGTTTTCCGTTTCCCCACAATCTTTCGTCAATGCAGGCACCGTAGATTTTTGCTGGCATCATAACGCCGCCGTTTCCCCCTTCTGAAGCATCAAGCCGGCTTTGGATCTTTGGAGTAAGTAAAAAATCCAGGAAAGTCACGCAGAGTATCTCTGAAGGCTGGGGAAAAAATTGCATCCAGCTCCGACCTTCAAGGGTTTTGGACCATCTGTACAAATCACTTTGAAATGTGCTGTGAATGGAAAACCTTTTAGAGATTGCAAAAACTCACCGGGGAGGCCAAACATAATAGAAGGCCAAACTGCACAAACCTCAGGCAGAATGCGTTATCCTTTCCACATGCCTCCACTCTGTCTCATTCCACAGCTCCTTTGCTTAATATAGATTTTCTTCTTTAAAGAATTGTGCATAAGCATTAAGAGACTAGCTCAGACCCTCTGAGTGTCTCTATTTTCCAGGGAAGTTCCTGATTTAGAGAAGCTATCCCGATTTGATCCCGGAATGTCCCGCTTTTCTTTAGGACAGTGATGGCTAACCTTGACACTCCAGATGTTTTGGGACTACAACTCCCATCATCCCTGACCACTGGTCCTGTTAGCTAGGGATGATGGGAGTTGTAGTTCCAAAACATCTGGAGTGTCAAGGTTAGCCATCACTGCTTTAGGATGTCCCTATTTTCACTGGAGAAATGTTGGAGGGTATGGAGTTATCTGACGCCTGAACCATCTGAAGGCAATCCTGTACAGGGAAGTTGTTTTAATGTTTAATTATGTTTTTACATAGGTTGGAAGCTGCCCAGAATGGCAGGGGCAACCCAATAAGCTTTGTGGGGTATAAATAGTAAAAATATCATTATGGAATGGGATGTCCCTATTTTCGTTGGAGAAATGTTGGAGGGTATGCTAGCTCTGTGGTAGACTATGCTGCTCAGTACCTGAGACAAAATGATGACCAGTTTTGATATTCAGCGCATCAGGTTCTTGAGTGATTGACTGGCTAGGGGAGCATTGCTGGAACTTAATATGCACAAATGCAAAAGGCCCCCCCCTGCACTTTTAGTATTTGTGCAGAAGTGCAAGGAGCCAGGTCCCTGCCCCAAGGAGTCTCCAGTTTTATTTTAGGGCTTTCCCAGTTTAGGGAAGCTTTTAATGTTTGATGGATTGTTGTATTTTAATATTTTGTTGGAAGCTGCCCAGAGTGGCTGGGGAAGCTCAGCCTGATGGGCGGGGGTATAAATAACAAATTATTATTATTATTATTATTATTATTATTATTATTATTATTAGGGGGTTGATTTTGTAGTTTTTATCTCATGATTTTAATTGCGCATTGTAACCTGCCCCGAGACAATTTGGTGAAGGGCAGGCTATAAATACAAATAATAACAAAATGGATGCATTTAAAATTGAGCAGAGGCTAGACCAGACAGTCAGACCAGAGGCGTAGCATTGGGGGGAGGGCAGCAGCGGCCTTCACCCCGGGCACAAATTCAGAAGGGCACAACTGGGCCACAGCCGTCCCAAAGGTGCCGCGAGACTGGGAGGGAGCTGGTTCTTCTTCCTGGCCCAGAAGTGTACAGCATGCATGTCTCGGGCGACTGGGTGGGCTTGCGAGTGGAGAGCGAGCAACCAGCCAGCCCCTTCCCTGTTGGGGCAGAGTCCCCTCTCTCTTCCCACCCCCTTTGGCATCTCCAAGGGCATAGCTAGCTGCTCCAGCACCCGGAGCGGTGGGGGCAGGGCGAGCCGCCCATGAGGGCAGGGCGAGCCGCCCACAGGGGCAGGGCAAGCCGCCCACAGGGGCGGCATGGCAATCTGCACACGGGAGCAGCGTGGCAATCCGCCCAGGGGGGCGCCGTGGCGAGCTGCCCATGGAGTCCGCCTGGCAGTCGCAAGCCCCACGCTGCCATTTCGGGCAGCACGGTGCCCGGAGCCACCGCGTCACTCCCAGGAGAGATGCGTGGCTCTGGCACACTGCAGTAAGTGCCACCCCTTGAGTGTGCCATTTTGTCACCCCCTCAGGGATGACACCCAGGGCGGACCGCACCCCCTTCCTATGTCCCTGGGCTCTTCAGGACAGTGTGCCAAAATATCTGCCTTTTTGCAAGAAGGAAAGCAATGGCGAAACGCACTGGAAACTGTGGAACGACACTTGTTTTGATGCCGTGTTGTCTAACCTCCCTGCAGACAAAGCAGGATAAATGCTCATTGAAAAGCCAACACTGATCTCCCTGCAAACAAATGAGGGTGAACATTCAATAAACAAGACATCTGGAAGTGATTTAAGATGTCATCCGATGCTAATGTCTGCCAGTACTGCTGATCTCATTCACACCTGAGCAGTCAGGTATACCTACCCATTTTCCCTCCGCCCTGCCCCACTGAGGCAGATGCAACCGGCCAGGTCCTTCCATGTTCTTTCACAGCCTTCCTCAAACTGATCCCCTACAGGTCCTGTAGACTGCATCTCCCATCGGCTTCAGCTAGCATGGCCACAGGTCAGGGGTGATGGGAGTTGTAGTCCAACAGCATCTGCAGGGTACCAGGTCCTAACCAACTCTCAGGTCAAAACTACGACTTGATAAATTCCTAATTTGGCGCAAGCATCGCTTTTGACTGAAACGTATGCTGACTTTGAATGCAGCCCAAATCGCAGGCACATGATGTGGTCACTTGGATGCTACCTTTTTAAAACCCACATTGAACCTTCCATGCTGACTTCTGTATCAGTTGGATCCACTTCTGCAGCCTCTGCGAAATTAAGGTCTCTATCTCCCCTCCCCCCCCCCCCCCGATAAGGATGCTCAGTCGACTGATCTCTATCCGGCGTAACAGAAATAGCTACTCTGAATTAGTGGACGCAGGCCCCTCGGCTCAATTCAAAACTGGGTCAGCAATTATTGCAAGCATTATTGGAGAACACTAGGCGTGCCAGGAGACGCATAGGGCTGGATTCAATGAGCCAGGTTCCCTAGCAGAAGACCATCCGAGGACTTACGCAGCATCTGCAAAATTCTGCAGCATCTGCTGGCACAATGGGGATTCCCCCCATCCTCTCTGCCATTCCCCCTGCACCCCTTCAGTTGGCTTGGGGAGGTTCAGGACACCCCCAAAAACAGCACACAGGGGAGATCGTTCCATCAGGAAAACATAAATGTATGCTGAATTGTAATTGTTCTCAGTTGTTTTTATTGTTGGTGGTTGTTGTTTTTACAGCGAGACATTCTACGAGAAGCGATTCACAAATGCCTGGAATCAAATAAATAAACATATGGGTAGTGCCGTTTTGGCTACACGGGAAAAATCAAATGAATGGGTGGTGCTGTTTTGGCTACATAAGCAGCAGCACTCGCAGCATGAACGTCGGGAATAAAGGGAATGATGATCGATTTTGAACTCTCAGCACAGTCTGTACATATACAGAACTTCGTTTGACATATCAAGCTGTGAAAAATAACATTTTCCCGGGTCGGGCATGACCTTCAGTTAGTCAAAGAGCTGAACAGCGCAAGGTAGCTAGATACGTATTCCAAACCAGGGGAGTACAAACCTGGGCAGCATTGCTGAGCCAAACCCAGAACTTTGCTCTGTTGCTTTAACGCAGGTTTGACTGGAATGCTGGGAACTGAAGCTCTAATCTTCGAGTGCTAATTAAAGCTGATTGAGTGTCAAACAAACAACAAACAACAGTGAAATCTGAATCATAGAGCAGCTGGGGCTCTTCAAGTTGAGGCATTAGATCAGCAAGGAGAAAGAATTCTAATACAAGTGGAAATTCTGTTTGGCCGCAGATATCAAACTCAAGCATCTAAAACTGACCGCTGTGGATCCATCCTGTGGAATCGTGCATCCAACTCAATCTTAATTTGGATTCAATGTGGGCCAATAGAGGATTAGGATGTTCCCTTAGTGTGGCAAAGTCAGCAGTTTTTGCTCTTTTTCCTTTCCAAACTAAGCAGGAATGGGGGCGGGGATTAAAATGGTGTGCTTCCCACAGGAACGTGATTGGCTATTATGATAACAGGACTAGATGGGCTATTGGCCTGACGCAGCATTCCACTTATGCCTTTAAACTCCAAATGCCAGCAGCAGCAGCAGCAACAACAACAACCCTATAAGGTAGGGCAGGCAGAGGAAGGGTGTGTGTGTGAGAGAGAGACTGACTGGCCACAAACAGATGTAAAATGGTGAGGACCGCTGACTAAGTAGATCCCCTGAGTGCTCTAAATAGCCAGGAAATCCATTAGCATATTTCACAGAGAAAAGAAGACAGGCACTCTCATTTCTGTTCCTGGGCAGTTGGCGAAACTGGACTCTCGGTTAACTCCACCGCTGCCACTCCATGCTGAAATCTTGCAGCTGCAGAGTTGGAATGGCATCGTGGCCAGCTGCTATCCTGTGCTGGCTACTCCTAGACACCCCCCACCCCGGCCCATGACCAATGGCTTTTGAGGCCACAGTGATATCAAATGCCAGGGGAGAGGGGCAGGAAGGAATCTAGGCCCATGGCTGGATGTTTTGTGGTGATGAGGCCTAAGGGGTATGCGCTGGGGTGGGGGAGAGGCTTCAAGTGAATGCAAAAAAACAAAAACTTAGAAATTCTTGTTGTTTAGTCGTTTAGTCGTGTCCGACTCTTCGTGACCAGGCACTCCTGTCTTCCACTGCCTCCCTCAGTTTGCTCAGACTCATGTTGGTAGCTTCGAGAACACTGTCCAACCATCTAGTTTTGTGCAAATCTGAGGGATAACAAGAAAAAAGAAAATTTTTCGCACAGGAGCGCACCGGAAATAGCTATGAGCCATAGCTGTCAACCCTCCCTTTTTTTGGCGAGAAACTCACTTATTCCAATGCCGTTTCCCGCTGCTATCCCAGATTGTTGATATCCCTTAAATTTCCCGGATTTCAAAGGAAGCAGCTCCTCTCCCTCCCTGCCGGCCAGGGAGGCTCCTCAGCTGCGTTGCTCGGCTGCCAATAAGGAGTCTGAGACCGACTGGGGGCGGAGCTTGCATGCCTTGTGCAGCCAGACCCTCAGGCCCAACCAGACAGACAGCCTGCCTGCCGTCTACGCGCTCGCTCTTTCGCTCACCCCTTCGCGCGCAGCCTCTGGAGCGCAGGGTGGCGAGGCTACTTGGTGCCATTGCAGCGCCCTCGCGGCATCCCTTATTTTCAAATCCGAAAGTTCACAAAAAATCCCTTATTTTCAAATCCGAAAGTTGACAGCTATGCTAGGAGCACTGATGGAAAAAGAAATGAAAGCACAAGCGAATAGCAAAGAGAACCTGCACAAGTGACGCTGGCACAAAACCCCACACATATAAGTAAAACAGAACCATCCCCCCTCACCATTCCCCCCTCCACCTCTTCCCCGCTTTTCTTCCTAATCATTAGGACCTAATGTAACACTAATGTCTCAATAAATGAAACTGATCTGTAGAAAACGTAACTTGAAAAAAGAGACATTGCACATACTTTTGTAAACCAAGAAATCTTTAATAAAAAATACATTAAAAAGAAAAAGAAATGAAAGCATTGAGGAACAACTGGGGATTAGCAGAAAGTAGCAACTGAGCCACCCATGCAAAAACACCCAAACCAATAATGGATTGGTGGGTAAATGTGGAATCTGATTTCCCCCAAATTTATCAGATTATCTTCATTTTGATGAACCTGAATTTACAAGGGAGAGGGAAACACAGGGACTGGTGTTGTTTGAGGGTAACGTCATGTGGACTATGCACATCAAATGGGAACGCAAATAGTTGCTAACATACTGTAAACTTGGGTGTGGACGTGCCCCTGATTTAATGGCAACAGGACTGCCTTCTGTTTGTTTTTCATCTTAAAGGCAGCCGAAAGCAACCAAGGGAAGGAGACCTTTTCTGTGCCATCGAAATTGTTGCTTTGCAATTGCTTTGACCTCTCCGGTCTGCGAGGAAGTTAGCAGCAGGGATGCAAAAGGCCGTCACTTTGCAACTGAGCTAACGGGAAAGGAGGAAGAGAAAGGGCAAAGGGCAGACCACAGAAGAGGGGAAAACAGGAAACCTGGGGCATGACGGGCAGCCTAGAAGGAAAGCCACAGCTGTTTCCCTGCAAAGCTCTTTACATAGATCCTGCAAGAGACCTCATATTTTGGCAGAGACATCTTCCCCTCAAATACTGATGGGCACAAACATTTGCATCATGGGCTGTTGCAGAGTTTTTGGGAGGTTGGAATTGGTAAAAGTGCAAGAGTTATTATTTCTGATTTGCCTTGCTGATCCTTTGTAGTCATGCATGTGTGTTTGCACATGCATGTGCTGCAAGAACTTCATAGCATCATAACTTGTGATCCAGGAAGCAGAAGGGAGTCCTATCAACCACTTATGCCTGGAAACTCCCCTCCAGGGACTGGATAAATCTCTTGTTCTTCTAGCATGCCTGGAACTGAAAATTGCAGGCAGGAGGGGTTTCAAGCAGGCCAGAATGCACACAACTTGTTTGCTGTTTGTGTGTGTGTGTAACCTTTTTAATAAGATCTAATCAGAGGGGTTGGCTAATGTGTTTTTGGACTCTAGCTCCCACCATCCCCAGCCAAGTTGAACAATGGTCAAGGATGCTGGGAGTCTAAGCAGGACCGGTGCTAGGGGTTTTGGTGCCCTAGGCGAGGAGGCGGGGCACGTGATGTCATTGCACATGACGTACGGTGCCCTGCCCTCTGCCCGCCAGGTGCCCTGCGCCGCTGCGATTTTCGCTGCTGGTTGGGGCGGCACCGGGCAGCGGTGGGGGGCAAGGGGCAGGCTGGCCAGCGCCCCCTCCATTTTGGCGCCCCCGCCGCCGCAGTTTTCGCCCCAACCTGCTCGCTCCGCCGCTGGTTGGGGCAGCGGCGGTGGGGGGCAGGCTGGCCAGCACCCCCTCCATTTTGGCGCTCTAGGCAACTGCCTAGTTCGCCTAAATGGACGCGCCGGCCCTGAGTCTAAGGCAATGGCTTAGCCACCCCTAATATTGGTTAAGGAGAGAGAAATTCAAGCCGTTCACTCATTTGTCTAGACCAGTGATGGCTAACCTTGACACTCCAGATGTTTTGGGACTACAACTCCCATCATCCCTAGCTAACAGGACCAGTGGTCAGGGATGATGGGAGTTGTAGTCCCAAAACATCTGGAGTGTCAAGGTTAGCCATCACTGGTCTAGACCCAACCTGCACTCTCCCCGTTTTGTGGTGGGAGGCAGAGATGGGGAATCCATTACCTTCCAGATGTTTCTGGACGACAACTTCCATCATGCCTGGCCATTGGCAACAAACAGAATTGTTGTTGTTTAGTTGCGTCTGACTCTTTGTGACCCCATGGACCAGAGCACGCCAGGCACTCCTGTCTTCCACTGCCTCCCGCAGTTTGGTCAGACTCATGTTGGTAGCTTCGAGAACACTGTCCAACCATCTCGTCCTCTGTCGTCCCCTTCTCCTTGTGCCCTCAATGTTCCCCAACATCAGGGTCTCTTCCAGGGAGTCTTCTCTTCTCATGAGGTGGCCAAAGTATTGGAGCCTCAGCATCAGCATCTGTCCTTCCGGTGAGCACACAGGGCTGAATTCCTTAAGAATGGATAGGTTTGATCTTCTTGCAGTCCACGGGACTCTCAAGAATTATCTGGACACAAATACAGGTGCTCTTGAAAAATCCATTTGGAGGCAGCCCATCTCTGAATACCTGATGCTGGGGGCAAACATTGGGGCGGAAGGGCTTTTGCCTTCAAGCCTTCCTGGTGGTTTCTCAAGAATCAGGTTGGATCTACACACAGGGGGGAAACCACTATAAATAAGTCAGAAATTAAATTGTTATAACAAAAGGGAAAAAAATGGCATAAGCAAAGTTTTGGGCTCTACAGCACTATCTGGTGTTGCACGTTTATAACAGTTATAGCATTATAGCATGAGCAATGTAGCTGAGTCCTTAAACAGATCAAACACATTATTGTTCTTAAATGGTTGCACATGGTCAACAAGGCGACGGCTCATGTTTGCTGCCCTCCTAAAACAGTGGCCTGGCTTGCTTCCTCCAACAAATGAACCGGGATATCCATCGCTGCCATAAGAAATTGCTCAGTCGGAGCAACAGCTTCCACATTGCAACCTAGCAACATCCTAAGATGCAAAGCCACAACTTTATAAATGTACATTCAGGTGTATTTACCAATCTACTGGGCAAGGAAATTGCTGACGGTGGGCAGCACTGAGGACTTTGTTTCTGCTCGAGCAGCATTTGGCTTAAACGATCCTCATAAATCACTCAAAGCAAAGAGCTCTTTAAAAGGTTTATGGAGCGAGTACAGAGCAAAGGCCTCGCCGTTCTGTATCAAAACTCCATAAACAGACGTTTTCCACAAGCTGGTTTGAGAATTACCAATAGTCCAAGATGTCAAATATTCCGTCTTACTTCCTTTTAGGCCGCACTAGACATTATGGCAAATGTGCAGCTGCCTCTGTAGCCAACTTTTCACTTACAAAATTCAGGTAACTGGGCAGTTTCTGCATGTGCTGTAGAGGGAAGTGAGGGGCAGATGGGGCTTGTTCACCTGGGAAGGGAGCCCATCTAGGAGAAGGAAAACTATGACCTTAAACCTCCACTGCCTTGCAGGATAGTTTTGGGAGAAGAAAGGGCTAAGGAGTAAACCCTGCACAAATCTAAAGTGGAGTCCCTGAAATGGTTGGATGGCAACTTGTATGCCTGCTTCCGGCAACTCCTGCAGCCAAGCTGGTGCCAAACGTATTTGCTCTGCTTTCCTTTGGGCAACATCAGTGAGGCCAAGGAGGTGGGGGGTGGGCATAGCTGTCAACCCTCCCTTTTTTGGCGGGAAACTCCCTTATTCCAATGCCGTTTCTCGCTGCTATCCCGGATTGTTGATATCCCTTAAATTTCCCGGATTTCAAAGGAAGCAGCTCCTCTCCCTCCCTGCCGGCCAGGGAGGCTCCTCAGCTGCATTGCTCGGCTGCCAATAAGGAGTCTGAGACCGACTGGGGGCGGAGCTTGCATGCCTTGTGCAGCCAGACCCTCACGCCCAACCAGACAGACAGCCTGCCTGCCATCTATGTGCTCGCTCTTTCGCTCACCCGTTCGCGCGCAGCCTCTGGAGCGCAGGGTGGCGAGGCTACTTGGTGCCATTGCACCGCCCTCGCGGCATCCCTTATTTTCAAATCCGAAAGTTTGGAAAAATCCCTTATTTTCAAATCCGAAAGTTGACAGCTATGGGGGTGGGTCTTGTCTTCCAGACCAGCTGCCCAGGCTTCCTTGGTTTTTGCTTTAACTGTTTATTTTGTGCTTTTATCCTGTATTTTTAATCTTGTGAACCGCCCCAAGACCTTTGGATGAAGGGCAGTAAATAAATTTAATAAATAAAAATAAATAATGGTTAGGGTGTCAGACTACAACCTGGGAGACCAGGGTTCAAATTTCCACTCAGCCATTAAGCTCACTGGGTGACCTAGAGCCAGACACTGTCTCTCAGTCTAGCCTACCTCACAGGGTTGTCCTGAGGATAATGTGGAGGAGGGAAGAAAGATAGTTTCTTTGGAGGGAAGGTAGGATATATACCAGGGGTCAGCAACCTTTTTCAGCAAGGGGCCGGTCCACTGTCCCTCAGAGCTTGTGGGGGGCAGCACTATATTTTGAAAAAAATAAATAAAAATGAATTTCTATGCCCCACAAATAACATGCAGGTGCGTTTTAAATAAAAGGACACATTCTACTCATAATAATAATAATAATAATAATAATAATAATAATAATAATAATAATAATTTTTTATTTGTACCCTGCCCATTTGGCTGGGTCCCCCCAGCCACTCATGTAAAAACACGCTGATTCCCGGACCGTCCGTGGGCCAGATTTAGAAGGCGATTGGACCAGATCCGGCCCCCGGGCCTTAGGTTGCCTACCCATGATATATACATAAGAGACAACATGCATGCATGCATGTGAGATACAGTTTAAGCACACGCAATAAGAGAAACAGTTTGAAATAACTCTTTGCTTTAAACTTTTTAAAATAATAATAATCTTGTGCAATGGTTGTGGCTTTTACACACAACAACCAGCTCAGTTTAAGAAAACGTTTGGATTGTTTCGCTCCCCTGCTAGTATCTAGTAACACAAAGCCACCCAGTTGTGCGGGTGCTGAGCGAGGGCTGCTGGAAGACAGGCAGCTGCGGGGAACAGCTCCCTCCATCTCACCTCAGCTGGTGACCCCAAACAGAAACTCTGCAAACAACAGCTGGAGGGGAAGCACTCAGTTCCTGCCCATCAGGTCCATGCCTAGAACAGGCCAGCCAGTCTCGTTGCTAAGGGAGAGGGAGAGGTTGCCTGGGAAACAACCTAAGAACAAAATAAGACCCTTCTTGTCCAGCATCCTTTTCTCACAGTGGCTGACCAGATGCCTGTGGGGAACCTGCAAGCAGGGTTCAAGCATTTGTGTACCCTCCTCGCCTGTGGCTTCCAGCAACTGGTATTCAGAAGCATTGCTGTCCCTGATCATGGAGTCAGAGCGTAGCCGCCAAAGTTAGTAGCTACCAACAGCCTTCTCCTCCATGAATTTGTTCAATCCTCTTTCAAAGCCACCCAAGTAGCCATCACTGCCCCCCCAGTACAATCAATCACTTTATTTCAGCTTTAAGCTCATAAGAACAACAGAACTAGAACAAATACACAGTACAACTTGATTAAAAAAATTAGAACCAGTAAAACTTAAAAGAGTACAAATTAGAAATAGATACTATAAGGAATTTTCAGCTTCCAAACAGCAGTCCATTACAACGTTTATATGTCAAAACGGAAGTTAAAAATTTCGCCATTTGTAAAGTTACATGCTGATCTGTATCTTGCAATAAAAAGGCCAGGCGAAAATCTGCCGGGTGCCCAGGCAACTTGTGGATTAATGGTAACAGTAAGTTCTTCTGGACAACACAATATAAAGGACATATAAATACTACCGTCTTTCCCCCTTTTTAAGACACCGTCTTATAATTTTTTTTCCTCAAAAAAACACAGGGTGGCTTATTTTCGGGGGGATGTCTTATTTTTATTACATCAGTATGGTATGGTACAGCCTCCCCCTGTGGCGGCACCACGGCTTACTTTTGGGGTACGTCTTACTTCTCACAAAGGTAAAAAAACCCTGCCATGGCTTACTTTATGACTACGTATTAAAAAAGGGGAAACAGGGTATATGGTGAAGTGTTTCGATCGATCTATTATCACAGGAACATAAAACTGAGACTTGGCCCCTTGAGAATCTATGAAAAAGGGAATTTGAAGGGAAAACATTAAAACGTGCTTTGATAAAGGCAAAACGATGACTGGCAATAGCAAGGGATGATAGCCCCCCCCCAGGAGAGTGAGCTTCACCGTTTAACTAAGCACCGCGTGAAGACGCACTCTATCTGCCGTGAATCTTGCAACATTCAGCCTCATTGGATGCCCGCAAATTCCAGTGTTACGAGAAGAGCTTTTCTCTAGGCCAGGCACGTCCAACAGTTAGGTCGTGATCTACCGGTAGATCACCGGACGTCTGTGGTAGATCACTGGCTTTCCTCCTCCCTAAAGAAAGCTACACAATTTAGACCTGAACCCCTAAAAAATGGGCCTTCCTCTTCCCTAAAAAAAGCTCAACAACTTAGACCTGAAGCCCCCAAAAGGGGGTAGATCACTGCCAGTTTTTAACACTGAGAGTAGATCGCAGTCTCTTGGGAGTTGGCCACTCCTGCCCTTTCTCAACACTGCGCATAATTTTATAAACTTCTGTCGTGTCACCTCTGACTTATCTTCTCTCTAAACGGAAAAGTCCCGAATGCTGCAGCCATTCTTCATACGGCAGTTGTTCCATCCCCTTGATCCTTCGGGTGGCCTTTTCCGAACCCAAGAAGAGTCTGGATCAGCCCAATGGCCCATGTGCTTCAGCATCCTGTTCTCCCAGCGACCAACCAGGTGCGTACAAGGGAAATCCCCAAAGCATTGTTCCTGACCTCTGC
This sequence comes from Darevskia mixta, assembly GCA_034641385.1. NCBI lineage: Eukaryota > Metazoa > Chordata > Lepidosauria > Squamata > Lacertidae > Darevskia > Darevskia mixta. The sequence goes on from JAWWNH010000060.1 coordinate 605,808, forward strand.
TCCTACCCCTTGCTTGTCTGGCTGGAGAACAGAGAGGGGTGTGTGTAAAACCAGCAGCCTATGCAAATGTAAAAATTTACATCCCTTGCTCCACCCACTTTCCTCTCTGTCCCTGCCCACTAGGGGCGTGTGTGAGAGGTTGCCCAGAAAGGAATGTGACCCTCAGGTTTAAAAGCATTCTGCACCCCCAGCCGCTGCACTAATGACTGGTATTGACTGTCTGTATAAGCCATGGTGACTATAGTGAGGAAGGACAAGGTACTATTAGTTTTTGTCCTGGTTTCAATTATTTTGCTGAACTGCATATTTTAAATGTGTTCATATTCTGGCGATGGGATATAAGACTTTTTGTGGGTAGTGTCTCAAAAAGAGGATAAATGTATGGAATGAAATGAGATGAACGAAATGAAAACTTGGCCCAGTCACCATGCGGGAACTCCTGTTTTTCAGTTTGGTATGTTTAGCCGATTTGCCTAAAAATCCAGTGCTGTAATGACAGTGAGTTGCCTCATCTGCTTATCTTGGGGAAAATACTCCCCATGAAAAGCAGGACCGGCTGGATGGGAGAGGAAAAAGTCACGCACACCCCATCTCCAACAAAAAAATAACAATCTAGGAAAGTAATTAAGATTTCATGTGCATCTGCTGCAATGCTCCGCTTGTTTTGACTTCATTAACTGTCGGGGGATTTTGCTGCAGAAGTGAGCCTGCGCCTCTGAGCAAATGTATCTAATCCAGGGATTTCTGTAACAATGAGTGGGTGGAATTTCAAGGCAGACTCTTGTATCGGAGGCATGAAAAGGACTCTTTTGTAGGTCGTTCCTCGTCAGCCGAGGGACTTCACACTGAAAGGAAGAATGCAGGGGGGTGGGGGTGGGAATAGGATAATTCCAGCCCGGCTACCGCGGTTAAAAAAACCCTTTTTGTCGCCTGAAGTGCCAGATTCCAACTACTGCAAGGGAACGTTGGCTTTATGACATGAACCCGGCACAATCTGCCCGGCTCTCCCCTCACCCACCGCACTGCTGCTCCTGGTATGGCACAGAGTAGCTCATTTAGCATTTCGCTGAGTAGCCCTTTTCTCTCCCCCGCTGGCAGAAGGCTGTGTTCAGATGGCCATCGCCGGGCGGACGCAAGCGGCGCTGCTAGCGCAAGGTTGCGCAAGAAACAAAAGGAGTTGCTTTCCTTGGCAGATCTCCGAATGCCGACTTATTAAGGCTCTGCCAACCACTTTTGTCCTTGACAAGTGACTCTCTCCGCCGGCAACACTGGCGCCTCTGTGCGAGCCTCTTCTGTAGGGCCTGGTACTTTCCAGGACAATCTGGCGCAGCGAGAAAAAGCTGTGCTGTCCTTGGGCGAAGACCATGGTCGCCCTTCAGGAGAATGCCTCAAGCTGTTCGGTGGAACTGGAAGGAGACAATCCAAACGGATGGTCTCCCCTGCACCAGATACAACCATAAAGCAAAGCGCTGGCAATATGCGGCCTAGGACCCTTGTACCTAAGGGACCGCCTCTCCTGGTATGCCCCGTGTAGGACCTTAAGGTCCTCAAATAATAACATTTTGGAGATCCCGAGCCACAAGGATGCTAGGCTGGCCGCAACTAGGGCCAGGGCCTTCTCAGTACTGGCCCCGACTTGGTGGAACGGTCTGTCACAAGAGACCAGGGCCCTGTGGGATTTGGCATCTTTCCGCAGGGCCTGCAAGACGGAGCTGTTCCGCCTGGCCTTTGGGTTGGTTTTAGTTTAACCCTGATGTTTCATTCCTTTATGGTTTGATTGGTGGGCTACTTAAAAATGAGGCTGCATTTTAAACTTTAAATTGTATTTTAACCTGCATTTTAATTGATTGTTTTGTATGTTTTGTTGTGATTTTTATGGTTGTTAGCCGCTCTGAGCCCAGTCTTGGCTGGGAAGGGCGGGGTATAAATAAAAATTTATTATTATTATTATTAGTTGACCTTCAATGAATGCGTGGGGACAAGGTACATCTCGGCGTGGTTCGCAGGAGATGGTTTTGGCATGCAATGGTTTAACCACCACCAAAAAAAGGGCTTCTGTAGCCTTTCCCATAAAACCAGGCTACTAAGAAACTTTGAATGGGTGGGGGAACAGGAGTGGGTTTTTGTGGAAAATGAAACTTTTCAAACTAGGCTAGAGCACGGGTCAGCAATTTTTTTCAGCAGGGGGCCGGTCCACTGTCCCTCAGACCTTGTGGAGGGCCAGACTATATTTTGAAAAAAATAAATAAAAATGAACAAATCCCTATGCCCCACAAATAACCCAGAGATGCATTTTAAATAAAAGCACACATTCTACTCATGTAAAAACACGCTGATTCCCGGACCGTCCGTGGGCTGGATTTAGAAGGCGATTGGGCTGCATTCGGCCCCCGGGCCTTAGTTTGCCTACCCATGGGCTAGTGTTTCAACAAGTGTCCCCCCCCGCCCTCCACCAAGCGCGACTCAGACATTCACGTTCATTTTCCTAGTGCAAAATATAACAGCCATATTGCTTTCTGTTGTATGCTTTTTAGACCACATCTCGCCGTTCCTTTGCCAATTGCACAGTGAGTTTCTGATTATATACATTTTTCGTACACGTTAGTTGGCTGGGGGACTGCCTTGCAAAATTCAGAGGAGCATGATGGCCGGAGGAAAGCTGTTTTTCAGTTCACGTATCGGTTCAGAAAGTGCAAGCTCACCAGATCCTTCTTTAGATGCAGGTTGAAGCACCTTTCTGGCCCATCCCTGATGGTGACCTCCCGTCACCGCACACAATAAACACCTGTCTGGAAGCAACCTTTGTCCTGATAGCTAAACAGACTCTCCTGCTGTAGTCACAGCATTTCTCCACATAGCAGTTGCTGGGGAATAACACCCCCACACCTTCATTTACCTTGCTTGTGGGCTTCCCTGAGGTATTGGGCTGACCACAGGTGGAAGCAAGATACTGGGTTAGATTGATTTCTGGCCTAACACAGGACAGCTTTTCTTATATCCTTATATAAGATATACACATATACATATGACTGTATTTCATCTGATCCATCTACTGTAATTATTAAGTTTGCAGATGATAGTACCATAATGGGTCTAATTACAGGTGGAGATGAATCAGCGTACAGGGGGGAGGTTCAAAAAGTATCTACATGGTGCCTAGAGAATAACTTGCACCTAAATATTAGCAAACAAAGGAGATGGTGCTGGACTTTCGGAGGAAGGGAGGGGAACTAGCTCTGTTGTATATCTGTGTGTGTGTGTGTGTGTGGAGAGAGTCTCTTCCTTATAATTCCTGGGAGTTTCCCTTAGTGAAGGACTGGATGGCCCTTGTGGTCTCTTCCAACTTTACGATTCTATGATTCTAAGACCTCACTTGGAAAAACAATATAACCCAGGTGGTTAGGAAGGCCCAACAGAGACTCCATTTCCTCAGGGTCTTGCGAAAGAACAATGTTAAACAACAATTGATGACCTCCTTCTACCGGTCCACAATAGAAAGTGTCCTCTCATATTGCATCACAGTGTGGTACGTTGGCTTGACAGCCACGGACAGAAAGTCTTTACAGAGGGTGGTGAACACAGCTCATGATATCATGGGCTGTCCCCTGAGCCCCGCTAGATGACATTGCAAGGGATCGATGCCTTAGGAGAGCGAGAAAAATTCTCAGGGACGATTCACACCCCGGTCAGCACCTCTTTAATCTTCTACTCTTGGGCAGGAGATATAGAAATATAATCAGCCGTACCAACAGGCTAAAAAAGTTCCTATCCGTGGGCTGTTAGGCTGCTGAACGGAAAATAACATAGTGCAACTGACTTTCGTGGTTGGTGTGTTGTGCGACGAGCACACAGAGTGCAATGAAATTGAGTGTTTGGGGGGGGGGGTTGTTGTTGTTCAGTCGTTCAGTCGTGTCCGACTCTTCGTGACCCCATAGACCAGAACACGCCAGGCACGCCTATCCTTCACTGCCTCTCGCAGTTTGGCCAAACTCATGTTAGTAGCTTTGAGAACACTGTCCAACCATCTCATCCTCTGTCGTCCCCTTCTCTTTTTGCCCTCCATCTTTCCCAACATCAGGGTAGTCTCGGTTAATTTCATTGTACACAGGTTGTACAGTGACAATAAAGGTATTATTATTATTATCCTTAACTAAAGGCCTCCGGAAAACTCAAAAGGCAGGCCTGAAAGCAATGGCTATCCCCTTTTTATTTGCAACCAGCTGCTAGTCCTCAGGAGGTACAGGTATACTGCCTTGAACCATGGAGGTTTCATTTAGCTGCCCTGGCTAAAGGCCACTGAGTGATGTGAAATCCTAGAGCTTGTCAAGTCCTGTTCAGAAGCACCTGAGCTAGTCAGCACGTGGCAGCCAAAACCGCAAAAGAGGGGTTGGGAATAGTTCAGGGCTGGTGGCCAAATGCAGCCCTACAGGGCTCAAGGTTCTCCCCCAGGCCATGTCCTACTTGAGCACTTTTGACTGGCTGGAATGTGTCCCTAAACTCTGGTCATGCTTCTTGGTTGCTGGAAGGGAAGATGATGTGGGGTGTGCATATAGGTTTGTTTTTTCATGGTTGGAATGCAGGCTGCTGTACAGGCCACCTCCATTGCCCCGCCCACATTTGCACCTGGCCCCGCCTACTGCCATGGATTGGTTGGACACCGAGGAATGGTGGGAGGAACCAGCTGGGGAACCCCCATGGGAAGAAGGCTCAGAGCCCAGGGATTGGTGGTGGGACAATGATGAGTGGTCAGAGGGAGAAGACTGAGAGGAGCGAGCAGGGAGAGTCTGTGGCAGAGAGAAATCCAGAATCAGGATCAGAAACTGAAGCAAGGGAGGAGGGATGCCAAGAGGTAGAGGTGAGTCCGGCTGGTGAAGAGCCATGGGTGGCTCCCTCTTCTGCCGTGACAAGCTTCCCTCCCCTCGGCTCCCAGCACCAGAAGAGGCATGAAAAAGGCGGAGGTGAGGTTAGCTGCAGGCAGGCACAGTCTCCTTGGGGAAAGCCCTGGCGAGGACTTAAGATAGCTGTGGGCAGGTTCAGCAACTGGTTCATGGGGGCAAGACCTGAGTTGCTGTGCCCATTAGGCCTGACATTCCTGTGCAGATCCTACTTTGGAGTTAACTCGAACTTGCTCTGCACGGTTTACTGCTCGCTCGCCCCTGGCATGTGGCCCCCAGAAGGCTGCCCACGAGGGAATATGGCCCTGATGCTGGGAAAGGTTCCCCATGAGTTGAGCAAAGACATTTACATGAGTAAATGTCCACCCTCCCACCCGCAGCTGCTTATGTTCCAGTCAAGGATGCTCCCCCCCATTCAAAGCCGTGTTCCAGTCTGAGTAGAGCCGTGAAAAGCCTCGTGCTGCTTCCGCCGGTGTTATTAGGGCCATTCACAAAGGGAAATCTCGCACAAATCTATTCCCAGCACTCTGTCCTAATCAGGGCATCGTCTTAATTGACATTGCCTTGCAAGCCCTGAAAAAGAAGAATCTTGCAGAAAAGCAACACCACCGAGGCTGGCTGCTTTGAGGTCCCTGCGGCACACAATCTAGGCCAGGTATCCCGAAACTTCGGCCCTTCAGATGTTTTGGACTACAATTCCCATCATCCCTGACCACTGGTCCTGTTAGCTAGGGATCATGGGAGTTGTAGGCCAAAACACCTGGAGGGACGCAGTTTGGGGATGCCTGATCTAGGCCAAGCTTTCGCCAACTTTGTGGCCTGCAGCTGTTTTGGACTACAGCTCCCATCAGCCCCGACCACCTCATTATCTGAGGGGCTACAAGTTCTGAAAACTCTTGTAGAGGAAACCCCATGCCTTGCACCCCTACCCACAACAAGCCGGCAGGATAAGGAACTGGCATAGATCGAGCCAGCCCTGGGGCGAAGAGCTCGCCTCAAGCATGCCCGTTTCAGTAGGATCCCTGGGAAAGTGTAACATGTAGCCCAGCCACACCACTGGAAGGCTGGAGTGGTTTTGTTGGCATCCGACTGTCTCGAGAGACAATGGAGCGTGCCTCTAAGGGTGAAGTTAGCAGCAGCGAAGTGACCTCCTGAGGGCGCAAGCCAGTGGGCAGTGTGTAGGGAGGTCCTAGGCCGGCCCCTTGGCCTGGTGGATGTGGTCCAAAGGAAAGTAGAGCAATATGTAATGCTGGTCAGTCGAAGCCGTTTCTCAGGTGTGGCCACTGTCACATGCTGACAGGTTCTAGGAGCCACAGGTGGGAACTGAGTGCAAGGTGGGGACCAAAGGTGGACAAACTAGCCTAGAAGGAGCATGACGTGTCCCTCACCAGAGGTACGACCCCTCCCTAAACACCCCTCTAAAGTTACAGGTAGGTAGCCGTGTTGGTCTGTCATAGTCAAAACAAAATAAAAAAATTCCTTCCAGTAGCACCTTAGAGACCAACTAAGTTTGTTCTTGGTATGAGCTTTCGTGTGCATGCACGCTTCTTCAGATACACTGAAACAGAAGTCACCAGACCCTTATATATAGTGAGAGGGTGGGGAAGGGTATTACTCAGAGGGGTGGTGGGAATGGGTGATAGGCTGATAGGTGGGAATGGTGGTGGGAATGGGTGATAGGCTGATAATGGACATAAATCTGACATCAGGAATCACAAGACAGAGAAACCAGTAGGAAAACACATCAATCTCCCAGGACATTCTATACAAGATCTCAAAGTAGCAAAGGAATTTCAGAAATAGACTGGAAAGAGAAGTTGCTGAATTGCAACTCATTGCCAAGCTTAAAACCATGGAGAGACCTGGTCTGAACAAAGACATTGGATTCTTATCTCATTATACATGACAAAGCTATTTTTAACCTTCTCACCCCTTGCTTTTTCCTGTAAGACTAATTGCAGTCGTCAACAGTCGTCAACAGGTTTACCACAGCTATCAGCCTTTCACCCATTCCCACCACCCTTCGGAGTAATACCCCTCCCCACCCTCTCACTATATATAAGGGTCTGGTGACTTCTGTTTCAGTGTATCTGAAGAAGTGTGCATGCACACGAAAGCTCAGACCAAGAACAAACTTAGTTGGTCTCTAAGGTGCTACTGGAAGGAATTTTTTTATTTTTTATTTTGTTTTGACCCCTCTAAAGTGGTAGTCTAGGAAAAACTTCATTGCTACAAATACTTTCTGCTTAATATAGCAGAGGAGCCTGCAAACAGGGTTTTCCCATAAGCATGCTGCCACCTGGTGGCAACTCATGAAAGGAACATAATATGATTGCTGCCAACATTTCATTTAGCATTAGGAGAGAGAGAGAGATTGCTGTTTTGCTACTGCTAAAGCTTGCTCCGGTTCCCCCAGCCTGGAATGATAATTTGGGAGTGGGCGGGCAGGGAAAACAATGCCGTGGGGAGTCGGGGGCAGCGGAGAGAGAAGAAACAGCTTGCAAAATGTGAAACTGATCTGGCTGCAACAGTAAGGAACCCCCCCCCCCCAATCTTTCGCCCTCCTCAGTGGTGACAACTAAGATTCAGCCCAAAAGCCTGGCTGCCACAGCTGCAAGAGGAGGAAGTTGGAAGTGCGAAACAGAGAAGAAAAAGGAGAAGCAGTTTAACTGCGGTATAGCAGCAACTTCTGTTTTTCTTCGACAGTTTGCAGAGGACCAGGGGAGGGGAAAATTTGGACTGTGTCTTTCTCTTGCATGGAAGTGTACGCAGCCCCCACAAGCACACATGGGGTGTATAACTCAACAGGAAAGGCCCCTGTGTTCCAGCCCCAACGGAAATGAATTGGGAGCAGAACAAGCTCAATAGGAGTATAGCAACTAGATCAAGGGAAGTAATAGTACCACTGTATTCCGCTCTGGTCAGACCTCACCTGGAATACTGTGTCCAATTCTGGGCACCACAGTTCAAGGAGGATACTGACAAGCTGGAACGGGTCCAGAGGAGGGCAACCAAAATGGTCAAAGGCCTGGAAACGATGCCTTATGAGGAACGGCTTAGGGAGCTGGGTATGTTTAGCCTGTAGAAGAGAAGGTTAAGGGGTGATATGATAGCCATGTTCAAATATATAAAAGGATGTCATATAGAGGAGGGAGAAAAGTTGTTTTCTGCTGCTCCAGAGAAGCGGACACGGAGCAATGGATTCAAACTACAAGAAAGAAGATTCCACCTAAACATTAGGAAGAACTTCCTGACAGTAAGAGCTGTTCGACAGTGGAATTTGCTGCCAAGGAGGGTGGTGGAGTCTCCTTCTTTGGAGGTCTTTAAGCAGAGGCTTGACAGCCACCTGTCAGGAATGCTTTGATGGTGTTTCCTGCTTGGCAGGGGGTTGGACTGGATGGCCCTTGTGGTCTCTTCCAACTCTATGATTCTATGAAGCTTCCTCCTGGATTTTGCTCCAGGCCACCCAACACCCTCCTTAGCTCTTCTTTAACCTCGTTTCCAGCAGGTATTTCTACTTTAATTACAGGCATTATTGCCCCTGTTTAGAGGTGGCGGCGATTCAAACCTGCAAGTCATTGCCCTCTGGCCTACAAGGTCTTCCTGCACCACCCCTAGATATGTGAGGGTCTCTTCCCTGTGTGTGATTTCTTACGGTAAGGTAAAAGCACTCTGCACAAGCTCAGTGGCACCTTTAAAACTACAGGTGTTTCAGATTGGAAACCATGGCACCAGGAACAGATTAAGGAGAGAGAACCAAGCATGGGCTTCTGCAAAGACAACCCTAATTCTGACAAACTTGTCTGAAAAAGCCTTTGATAACGAGGTCTGGAATACTCTATGTGTGTCAAGAAGATCCATTTCCTTCCCAACTTTTCTCCTCCTAACAATATCTGGGTTCAGCATCCTGAATCGCAGAACTGTAGAGTTGGAAGGGACCCCAAGGGTCATCTAGTCCAACCCCCTGCAATGCAGGAATCTCAGCTCTTATTGCCAGAAAGTTCTTAATGATGTTTAGCTGGAATCTCGTTGGTTTGAGTCCTGCCCTCCAGAGCAGGAGAAAACAAGCCTGTTCCGTCTTCCATGTGACAGCCCTTTAGATATTTGAAGATGGCTATCACGTCTCCTCTTAGTCTCCTCTGTTTCTGGCTAAACATACCCAACTCCCTCAACCGTTCCTCATAAGGCTTGGTTTCCAAATGCTTTATCATCTTGGCTACCCTCTTCTGCACACATTCCAGCTTCTCAATATCCTTCTTAAATTGTGTCACCCAGAACTGGATGTAATACTCTGGGCATAGTCTGACCAAGGCAGAATACAGCAGTACTATGACTTCCCTTGACCCGAACACTAGACTGGATCTGAACACTGTTGATGCAGCCCAGAATAGCATTAGCTTTTTTTGCTGCCGCATCATGTTGTTGTCTCATGTGATCTACTAAGACCCTTAGATCCTTTTCACATGTACTACTGGCAAGCCAGGGATGGAAAATGTGTGGCCCTCCAGATGTTGTCAGGACTACCAACTCCCATCGCTCCCAGTCTGAATGGCCAATGGTCAGGGACGATGGGAGCTGGAGTCCCACAACTCTGGAAGGCAGGATTTTCCAGGAGGTGTTTCGAATTGGAGACATCAGGGTGTGGACGTGGGGCCTCTGGCATGCAACTGAACCATGCACTTGTATTCTCTCTCCTCCTTGCCATGGGACCACATTCATCCAGTGCTATACCAGCTGCACTGGCTCCCGGTGGAGTACAGGGTCAGGTTTAAGGTGCTGGTTTTAACGTTTAAAGCCCTATACGGCCTAGGACCCTCGTACTTACGGGACCGCCTCTCCTGGTATGCCCCGTGGAGGACCTTATGGTCCGCAAATAATAACATATTAGAGTTCCCGGGCCTCAAGGAGGTTAAACTGGCCTCAACCAGGGCCAAGGTCTTTTTGGCTTTGGCCCCAGCCTGGTGGAACGCTCTATCGCAGGAGACCAGGGCCCTGCGAGACTTGATATCCTTCCACAGGGCCTGCAAGACTGAGCTGTTCCGCCTGGCCTTCGGTCTGGGCCCAATTTGACCCCCTTCTATGGGACCCTGTAAGGTACCTCTTTGGCCCTTTTATCGGCTCATGTGGGACCAACATGGATAGCTGGCTCTGATGAATACTTGAGGTTTCCAACACCTATGGTTGTAATTCATGGACAGTCATTTAATTTTATCCTGATTCTAATTTTTAAGCTGTATTTTAATCAATTGTTTGATTGTGTTTTAATGTATTTGATATTTGATGTTAGCCGACCTGAGCCCGGTCTTGGCTGGGAAGGGTGGGATATAAATAAAAATTTACTTACTTACTTACTCACTCACTCATAATGTGTCCCCTGTTGGCAGTGGGACACTTCCTTATTGCCAGCTCTCTCTCTCCCCAAGAATATAACTTATAATAAAGTCAGTGTCAGCTACATCGATTCTGCAATACAGCTTGAAAACCACAATGGCTGCACAAGGCTTTACAAAAAACAGCAGCATGTGCTGATAAGCGAGATCTTCGCCGATAAAAGCAAAAAACAAGAACAAATAATATGGCGCGTAAAGGATTTTTTTTTTTGTGGGGAAGCTATATTCAAACCGTGAGAGAGAGTGTGCTAGATACCGGATATATACAACTCATTGATTTATGTCTTTCATATACCCAGGCAGATTCCAACCTCATGGGCATCAACGATTTCTTTAGCGCCAGCAGATCTGGCCCGTACAATTTCGGGCGCAGGTTTCATCCAAAGGCACAGCGTGTGTGGCGGCAAATGTCACCGGTTGCCTGAAGGGAGGTGCTAAAATAAGCATCTGCTTGTTACGAAGCCTAATTGAGAAAGCGATAAAGAAAAGGCGGTGGCAATTTTACACTCGTTTAAACATTCAGAAACTCCGCAGAAGATGATGGCAGCGCAAAGCAGGAAACTCCAGGGGTCGGCGCTTCCGCCCGGGCTTCATCCCCATCAGTCGTCTCCACCGCAAATCCTGAGCAACGTGGTCTCATAATCCCCAGAAGTGTCAGACTGCAAAGGGTAAACAAAAAACAAAAGAAGAAGAAGAAGTTTGGATTTGATATCCCGCTTTATCACTACCCGAAGGAGTCTCCAAGCGGCTAACGTTCTCCTTTCCCTTCCTCCCCCACAACAAACACTCTGTGAGGTGAGTGGGGCTGAGAGACTTCAAAGAAGGGTGACTAGCCCAAGGTCACCCAGCAGCTGCATGTGGAGGAGCGGAGACGCGGACCCAGTTCACCAGATTACGAGTCTACCGCTCTTATCCAGTATACCACACTGGCTATGGGGATATTGTGGTCTTCCAGATGTTGTGGAACTATTCACACTCCCATCATCCCTGCCCATTGGCCATAATAGCTGTGAGGTGAGTGGGGCTGAGAGACTTCAAAGAAGTGTGACTAGCCCAAGGTCACCCAGCAGCTGCATGTGGAGGAGTGGGGAAGCGAACCCGGTTCACCAGATTATGAGTCTACTGCTCTTAACCACTACACCACACTGGCTCTCAAAAAAACAACCAGTCGGGAAGCCACATTAAAGAGGCATGCTTCTTAACATGGTAAATCCATTTATAGACAAAAGCAGCACTGGCGCTGTGGTTATGGCTGCCGGGCGACATTACCCATTAAACTAACTATGCCACAGAGCAAGACCCAGGCCATGTGAGGACCATTATACTGCGCAAAGGCCTTCCTGTCTAGCAAGAGAACGCTGCTGCTATATAGAGAGTGCTGGCGAAAGGAAACCTTAAAAAAAGACATCTGGATCCCCCATAAAACCACCAAGTTAACAGCTGAGCTTGTTTTCCACTCAACATGATAGCCCGAGGAGCCCTCATTATCAGCAGACATCTGGGCAGCGAGCTTGTCTCCGCAGTCTGTCTATCTGCAGCCTCAAGGAAGCCTCAGCATTTGCACTCGTGGGCATCTGTATATGCAAACATGGTTGCTGTCACACAGATTTTCCACCACTTACAGGTAGGTAGCCGTGTTGGTCTGCCGTAGTCGAAACAAAATAAAAAAATTCCTTCCAGTAGCACCTTAGAGACCAACTAAGTTTGTTCTAGGTATGAGCTTTCGTGTGTATCTGAAGAAGTGTGCATGCACACGAAAGCTCATACCTAGATTTCCACCATGTTACAGGTGAGTTTATTTATTTTTTGGAGTGGTGGTTACAGTTTTAAAGCATTTTCTTTCTTTCTTTTTTGATATGCAGAAAATGCATAGAGGACACAGGGCTCTTGCAACCTTTCCTAGTCGTGCAGATCAGCATGACAAGCTAGACTGGCTGAAAGTCCCTTTTTTGCACAAGGACTGAAAAGTCCCTCTTTTGCATCTGGGCATCTGGAGGGGGGGGGCGAGGCTAGCTTCTGGGTGACCAAAAAGAAAGCTTCAGAAGCTCAAATGCCTGTGAGTAGGAAAGCTTCTGCAGAGCTTCTGCCGCGATTTCATGTGTGACGTTTTCACATCAATGAGGACCAGAAACTTGCATTTAAAAAAAAATGATAGCAGAGGTTCTCAGGGATTCTATGCTCACGGCCCAGTTCAGGAAAGTACTTAAACATTTAGCAGTGTGTTCACTTATGCTGTCTTGGAACAGCACTCAGCATCTTGAGCGAAGTCATGTTTTGGCCAGGGTATTTCATCTTCTTGCAAACCTCTCCAATAGGCAGCATTGCTGAAGCCCAGAAAAGCGTGAGAATGTTTAAAACCTGCAGCACAACCCCAGGTTGCCAGCTAGAGCTTGGTAGGTTTACGGGACTCAGGAGGCACTGTGGTCTAAACCACTGAGGGCTTGCCGATCAAAAGGTCAGTGGTTCGGATCCGCGTGATGGGACGAGCTCCCGTTGCTCTGTCCCAGCTCTTGCCAACCTAGCAGTTCGAAAGCACACCAGTGCAAGTAGATAAATAGGTACTGCTGTGGCAGGAAGGTAAACAGCGTTTCCGTGCACTCTAGTTTCCGTCACGGTGTCCTGTTGCACCAGAAGTGGTTTAGTCCTGCTGGCCACATGACTCGGAAAGCTGTCTGCGGACAAATGCCGGCTCCCTTGGCCTGAAAGCGAGATGAGCGCCGCAACCCCATATTCACCTTTGACTGGACTTAACCGTCCAGAGGTCCTTTACCTTTACCTTGGGTTTACACATGCTATCAGGACCCAGGTGGCGCTGTGGGTTAAACCACAGAGCCTAGGGCTTGCCGATCAGAAGGTTGGCGGTTCGAATCCCTGCGACGGGGTGAGCTCCTGTTGCTCGGTCCCTGCTCCTGCCAACCTAGCAGTTTGAAAGCACGTCAAAGTGCAAGTAGATAAATAGGGGAAGGTAAACGGTGTTTCCGTGTGCTGCTCTGGTTCGCCAGAAGCGGCTTAGTCATGCTGGCCACATGACCCGGAAGCTGTACTTCGGCTCCCTCGGCCAATAAAGCGAGATGAGCACCGCAACCCCAGAGTCGGTCACGACTGGACCTAATGGTCTGGGGTCCCTTTACCTTTACCTATCAGGGCTGAGAGAGGATTGGTCTACTGTGTCACAGAACCCATCCGTGTAGAATTAAGAGAGCCCGGGTGACGTTTAGGGATCTGCCCCAAGTAACAGAGGACAGAAGTTCCATAGTTCCATCACCTTCCATCTCTCTCTGCTTTCCAACAGTGTCTTCCACGTCCAAGACCAAAGAAGTGGATTCACACACAGAGAGAGAAAGAGATCTGGAATGTAGCTGAAGCGATTGAGGTACTCACTTTAATAGCAGAATACAAGGAGACGCCGTACAGTTTCTTATATTCAGCTCGAATATCCAAGAGGTCAATCTCTGACCTGGATGCCAGAATTCTGTTCAGTGTGAATTCATCTGTCCCAGCCCCCTATCAACAAGGAAAGGGATAATAATAATAATAACCATGATTATTTATAAAATTTGTATACCGCCCATTACTCCCAGGTATCAGAGTAGTTTCAACAAAATATAAAAACACAAAAACACACAATAAAATTAAAAACAAAAAGAACCCAGTAACCCCCTCTCCCATTTTAAAAAAATTGTTTCATTTGTGTTTCAGAGCTACAGACCCTGTCCTTTGAAAAGCACACACACACACACACACACATACACTATTTACGTGCTTTGCAAAAAACTGCAGAAAACTTCCCTCTAATTCAGGGATGCCCTGCCATCCTCCAGATATTGTTGGACTTCATATCCCATCATGCTGGCTGGGGCTGATGGGAATTGGAGTCCAACGGAGAGCCCTATACACCTTTGTTTGGCAAGGCTGCTCCATAGCGACACCACCTATACAATCCTCACCAGCGCAGAGCTTTTTCCCTTGCAAAATTCAGTGCTATGCTGCCTGCAATCTTGCAGGAAAGGTTCCAGATTCAGAGAGGTATTGTCTTTGCGGTGCAGGACAGGCCGAGACCATTGCACATGTCTTGTTCTAGTGTCCATTTTATGAAGTAATCCACAACAAATGTTTGAGCCTCATGTTGAAGGAGAGGCTAAACTGTTCTGATTCCTACAGGGTTTCTCTTTTTATTGAATAGCTGTGGGCATGGCGGTATGGAGAAAGGAGCAGAATATGGGAGGAACGCCATGAAACTACGCAGCGCTAGATTTACGTATAAGCTAAACAAGCTATAGCTTAGGGCCCCACTCTCTTGGGGCTCCCCCCAAAAAATTCACTATTAATATACTTCTTAACTGTATTTCAGTTCAACAAGTACTTTGATAAAATACAGATTTTGTTAAGTGCAAATGGCTTTAGATACCTATTAGGTCCAAAAATTACCATATAGCATACATTCAACACAAAAAACAGCGACAATTTGTTGTTGACAAAGGACAGCTGGACACATAAAGGGCCCCATTATCTTTAGTAGCTTAAAGGTAAAGGGACCCCTGACCATTAGGTCCCGTCGCGGATGACTCTGGGGCCACCCGCGTCCCCTTCAGTAGCTTAAGGCCTCATCAAACCTAAATCTGGCCCTGAAACTACGTCGTCATAAGACCTGAGTGGTACTTTTTAACTTTATAGTTTTATCTCAAAGCATCTCCTTCTGTGAACAGATGCCAATTGTATGTTTTGACCCAAATATTCCTGTTTCTTTTGTATGCCGATAAAGGTTGAATGACTGATTGCAGAAGGCAGCGTCTTGTGTCCTTACCTTCAAAGACTTGTGCAGCCTTTCAGCAAAGAAAGCTGGAGTGTTGTTTGCACATTTGACTATCAAAAAGAAAGAAAGAAAGAAGAGAGTTAGCCGTTGACTCCATTATTGCATTTTCTCTGCTGGAACAGCTATGGAGGAGTGCCAAGGATGTGCAGAAAAGTGAAATTGGTGGGCAAGCACAGCGCTAGCAAAACATCCAACCCTCATTCAGAGCCATAGCTGTCAACCCTCCCTTTTTTTGGGGGGGGGGGAACTCCCTTATTCCAAGGCCGTTTCCCGCTGCTATCCCGGATTGTTGATATCCCTTAAATTTCCCGGATTTCAAAGGAAGCAGCTCCTCTCACTCCCTGCCGGCCAGGGAGGCTCCTCAGCTGCGTTGCTCGGCTGCCAATGAGGAGTCTGAGACCGACTGGGGGCGGAGCTTGCATGCCTTGTGCAGCCAGACCCTCACGCCCAACCAAACAGACAGCCTGCCTGCCGTCTATGCGCTCGCTCTTTCGCTCACCCGTTCGCGCGCAGCCTCTGGAGCGCAGGGTGGCGAGGCTACTTGGTGCCATTGCACCGCCCTCGCGGCATCCCTTATTTTCAAATCCAAAAGTTCGGGAAAATCCCTTATTTTCAAATCTGAAAGTTGACAGCTATGTTCAGAGCAGATGCACGTTAGTGCATTCTGTTGCGTGCTTGTTTACAATGCCTTTGTCAGTATTTTTTCTTACTGCTGCCCCCTCGTGGGTAATTATGCTAACTGCATTTGCACAACTCTGCAGACTTCCTTTAGAACAGGTTCTCCCGAACTCCATGAAAATGCAACGGAAACTTCCATTTTCTTGCAAGTACTAAACCGGATTTTGGGAGCTTCTGAATATGTTCCCAAAAAATAATTGGCACAATTGCACCACTTAAAAAAAATCCCAAAAAATCTGCATAATTGCTTCTGGGTGTTGTTGTTTTTTGAGCTCTGAATTAACACGTTGTGGCAAAACTGAGCAGGTTTATTTATTTATTGTTGTGGGGAGAGAGAAATGAAGATAACGAGACTTACCCAGTGCATCAGAACATTTACAGTTAGCATAAAAATAAAAATAAAATAAAAATAAATCTCCAAGGGCTTTAATTTCAGGATTCAAAACTCAAAAATGTCCCACCCACCTAGGCTTGGGTGTCAAGCAATTTCTTTAATTCTGCCCTTGTTAAAAAAGAAATTCACTGTAAAGCACACATGCAATAACAGAAAGAAGAGCACTTTTAGTACTGCAGTTAGGTGCTGCAGTACTAAAAGCTCTAGGCCTTTCCCCCCTCCCTCTGATGAAAATTTTATTATTTATACCTCACCTATCAGACTGGGTTGCCCCAGCTATTCTGGGCAGCTTCCAACATATATAAAAACATAATTAAACATTTTTAAAACCTATATCTATTTTTTTGAATAACAATTTTTTAATTTTCCAAAAAGATAACATCAAAAGTAAACATAAAAACAATATATATAAAAAGCAGAAAAAGACCATCACAAAAAAATTAAACCAGAATTAAAAGCTCTAGGCCTTGATCATAGCCATCAATAAATACACAGGTAAAAGTCAGTTGCCTGAGATTCCATCACAGCCATCAGAGTAGCATGGTTGGTAGAGTATGAGACTCTCAAGGGTCATGGGTTTGAGCCCCACGTTGGGCAAAAGATTCTGGCATTGCAGGGGGTTGGACTAGATGACCCTCATGGTCCCTTCCAACTCTACAATTTTATGCTTCTGTATGACTAATCGCCAGGTGCATTTTAGTCAGGGGTCAGCAACCTATTTCAGCCATGGGCGGGTCCACCGTCCCTCAGACCATGTGGAGGGCCGGACTATATCTTGGTGGTGGTGGTGGGGAATGAACGAGTTCCTATGCCCCACAAATAACCCAGAGATGCATTTTAAATAAAAGCACACATTTTACTCATGTAAAAACACCAGGCAGGCCCCAGAAATAACCCAGAGACGCATTTTAAAAATAAAAGGACACATTCTACATGTAAAAACACGCTGATTCCCGGACCGTCCGTGGGCTGGATTGAGGTGATTGGGCCGCATCTGGCCTACGGGCCTTAGGTTGCCTACCCCTGATTTTAGTGCTATGGGCATAAATCTTACTTGTCCGAGGGTGGGGATCAATAGGCACCAGGAACAAAAGTGAGGGAGACCTCAAAAGGCGGAAATGTATCCCAAAGCAGGCTTATTGTGCCTTGCACTTTTTGAAGTAAGTTGCTCTTCCTCAGAGGCAACATGGTCCGAACTGGCTGGCATCTCCTGTGGCCGATGGGAATCGTAGTCCAAAACATCTGAAGGGCACCAGGTTGGGGAAGGTAGACTCACACTGTGAGCTGACTAATAGTTATATACCACACAGAAGTGTTTTCCTCAAGTCCTCCTTACCTATGGCCAGCAGCAGGTCTTCAAAACTTCCTGAGGTTTCGCTCTGGATGCTGTCTTCCAATTTCTTGCCACTGATATTTCTGTATTCTTCAAAGGCTTAGGAATGACAGGAAATAAGAAGGCCAGCACTGTTAAGGGGCATCTCCAGGTGGTAGAAAAATTCGCAAGACCTGCCTGTTTGCCTCCCTCTAGGTTCGAATCCCCGCAACGCGGTGAGCTCCCGTTGCTCGGTCGCAGATCCTGCCCACCTAGCAGTTCGAAAGCACGGCAAAGTGCAAGTAGATAAATAGGTACCGCTCCGGCGGGAAGGTAAACGGCGTTTCCGTGCGCTGCTCTGGTTTTGTCAGAAGCGGCTTAGTCATGCTGGCCACTTGACCCGGAAGCTGTCTGTGGACAAACACCGGCTCCCTCGGCCTATAGAGCGAGATGAGCGCACAACCCCAGAGTCGTCCGCGACTGGACCTAACAGGGGTCCTTTACCTTTTACTGAATAGCACAGAAAAAGAGAGGACCCCCAGAATGGTTTCTTACTTCGTTTCAGCTGAGGAAAACTGCTGAAGCACAGAACCTCAATGAATTTGCCCTCGTCGGTCCCCCACTTCTTCTCGCCTGCGTTGTACAGGATCTAAAAGAAGAAGAAGAAGAAGAAGAGGACTGGAGATTAAAAGCCTGCCTGTATTCGTTGCCTCGTCTCTGTAGCATTCTAAACATTTCCGAGGTAGGTAGCCAGGTGCAAAGAATGAAGGCTGGGGCTCGTGCACCTTTAGTTGTTGAGGCAATTTCAGCCCCTTCTGCAGCTATTAAAGGTGCAGAAGCCCTCAGAAACCAGGAAGACAATTTTTTTTAAAATGAGTGGGGAAAATATATAACTTACCTTAAAAACCAATGTAAACAATTAAAATTATTAGTCGAATTGGAATAACACTTACAGTTTAAAGTTGAAGATAATGGAGATTTAATAGTTTTGGATTAATAGACAAGATGCAGGAGGAAAAGGTTAATATAAGGACCCGAAAAGGGGAGGAGGTAAATCCAGGAGATTCTTTGGAATTCTCTTTCTATGTTGGTTGTCTGATAATTGTTTGTAAATTTCAAAATCTGAAAAAATTTCCAGAATCTGAAAAAAACTTGTAGCTCATTTATCTGATGTAGAGTAATTATTATTCAATTATTTCTTATATAATGAATTAAGGATGATAAATCTTATCAGACTAAATTTTTAGAATATATTTTAGATTGTATTTCTGATCGATTCTATGTTTTAATATGTGTGTGCTGGTTGTTGACCGTAATAAATATTGATCGATTGATTGAAAAAAACTTAATAAAAAATCAATAAAGGTGCAGAAGCCCTCTTACCTTTTGCCTCTGGCCACCCTCTGCCTGGGGTCATCATTACCTATGTGAATAAGTACTTTTTGCCTCTCCTGAAATCTCCTGCCAATCCATTTCCCTGGCTGACTTTGAGTTCTAACATTATGAGAAGAGGGAGCCCCAGCTGTTTTCTTCACACCGTGCATAATTCTGTAAACCTCCATTAAGAATTTCATTAACCCCTATAGTATCGCCCTGTTTATGTCTGCTTAGAAGTATTTGCCCTCCTTTTCAATGGAGCTTACTCCCTGGCAAGCATGGGTAGGACTGCAGACAGAGGCTGTGTTCGCACATCACGCTAGGCCAAACCATGGCTTAGCATGAACACATGGATGTGCTGGTATCGCACCTGATTTGCATCACCCCGTGCTTTTAAAGTAAGCACAACAGCTAACACAAACCTTGGTTTAGTGCAGGGGTCCCCAAACTAAGGCCCGTGGGCCTGATGCGGCCCAATCGCCTTCAAAATCTGGCCCACAGACGGTCCAGGAATCAGCGTGTTTTTACATGAGTAGAATGTTTGCTTTTATTTAAAATGCATCTCTGGGTTATTTGTGGGCCATAGGAATTCGTTCATATTTTTTTTCAAAATATAGTCCGGCCCCCCACAAGGTTTGAGGGACAGTGGACCGGCCCCCTGCTGAAAAAGTTTGCTGACCCCTGGGTTTAGTGTGTCGTCTGAACCTGAGATCACAGCTAAGATCTCTCCTCCTTAACCACGATCTGCAGCTGAAGGTTTGTCCATACTCTGGCTTACGTCTGCACACCTTACCAATGTATTTCCTCCCTAAAGAAAAGGGGTCTCCAATGCAGAAGGGTCCTCAGGCCACAAGCCTCTGTGTTGCCCATCTTTTGCACTTCCTTCCAACTCTCCAATGTCCTTTTGGAGATGCAGACATCCCGCTGTCCCCCCAAAAATGCATATTCCAAAGGATGGAGCAATCCCAGCCCTGCACAGCTTGCCAGCTCAGAAACTCTAAGAAACATTTTTAAACAGCTCGGAGACTTCCCGATTAGCCAAACCTTCAGCTGACTCCTTTCTGAATTGCTATTACCTGAGCGTCGTTCTTTGCAACCTGCTCATCCGCTCTTTGATTCTCATCTCTTCGGCCCTGTGATCACATTGAGAGAAGTTTTAAAAGCTAAGTAAAATAAGAGCATCCGTCAGATTAAAACAGCATTTGGCACCAGCCCTGTGTCACAAGCAAACGCGAGATGGAGAGCAGACATGGCAAGGTTTCCTTTGCAGGAGGGCACAAGACTTAGGGCATTGCTACAGCGTTTATGTGCAAGTTATATAGGTTGTGCAGGCATTACTAGGCACAAGTCTCCCGTGGGTGATGCCCACCCCACCCCAGGCAACAGATTTGGGGGGCAGGAGAAGGGTCAGCTGAAGCGAAGGGCTGTGGTAGAACATCTGCTTTGAATGCAGAAGAAGACGTGGGATTTGGTAATATGACACCCTGGGCACGAAATTTGGTGCCCATCGCTAAATATTTCTTATTTTCACAATACAGTGGTCCCTCGACTTACGAAATACTCGACATCCGAATTTTTCGATTTACGAATGAAAAAAGTGGCCACACACCTATGAATTTTTCGACATCCGAATGGAAATCGTTGCCGGTTTTAGATGCCGTTTCCTCGACTTATGAATTTTAGATGCAGTCTCCTCGACTTATGAATTTTTCCGAATATTTTTTCTCCCAATGCATTCCTACGGGAAATCGCTTTTTTCGACTTACAAACTTTTCGACCTACGAATGTCCATTTGGAACGGATTAAATTCATAAGTCGAGGGACCACTGTAATTCATTTGGGTAGTTGCTTTCTATGGATCTTTATATGGGACCCATTTAAATATAGGTTTTATAATCACCATCATTTTGTGCCCCTTTGGCTCGGCACCCCGTGTGAGAGAACCGCCCGCACTGCCCTAAATCCAGTGCTGGCAGAAGGCTCTGGGTTCCAATCCTGTCATTTCCAGTTGGAACTGGGAAAGAGTCTTGCCAGAACCGCTGAATAATTCCTGCCATTCAGTGTAAGGTGGACCAATGGTTTGCCTCAAGGCAGTTTCCTACGCTCTGAACTGTGTATTTATAAGAGGCAGAGTGACCAGTTATATAAGCCAATGCAGCTGCAGAGTTCAACATTTATCTCATGCACAGCCTCTCCAGCCCTTCTTCTGAACGTGCCGTCATGATTGGAACTCGGTGCAGGAGGGGATCACAGGACCCAACATTTGCCATAGGGCCTGTTGAAAGAGAGTCATAGGATTCCGAAAAGAAACGAATACCACAAATAAGCTAACGGACTTGGAAATCTTGGAATCGCAACCTGGCCGTAAACGGGCAAGGCACAGATAACAAGAGAATTGCCGGAGGCTCTCTTACATCGGCCAGAGTTAACAGGGCTTGTCGGAAGTCGCCAGATGTGTCGGAGCTGATGTCGTCCCCGAGGCTCTTCTTATAAACTGGAAAGAAAAGGCCCATAACAAAATTTCAGAAACCAGGAGCAGTAAGGAAGAAGAAGAAGAGTTTGGATTTGATATCCCGCTTTATCACTGCCCTAAGGAGTCTCAAAGCGGCTAACATTCTCCTTTCCCTTCCTCCCCCACAACAAACCCTCTGTGAGGTGAGTGGGGCTGAGAGACTTCAAAGAAGGGTGACTAGCCCAAGGTCACCCAGCAGCTGCATGTGGAGGAGTGGGGAATTGAACCCGGTTCACCAGATTACAAGTCCACCGCTCTTAACCACTACACCACGCTGGCTCTCGAATGCCATGCATACAACAATTCCCAGGCTAAATCTTTAGCCTCGCAAAGGCTACAGAAGTGCCAATGTGAGTCCTCTTGATTCCACAGCTCTAATTTTGGCCCATAATTTCAATATTGTTATTTTTAAATGCTTGCCATCTCACACGAAATCAGCAACAAATTTACCCAAACTGGTTCAAACCATGTTTCTCCTAACAGTTTAAGGAAGGGCCAGACAGCGGCTTTGCCTCAATATCCTAAATCTGAAAGATGCCTTTTGCCTGACAATGGCCTTGGAGTATGTTGGAAATTTCTAGAAAGGCCTTAATGGCTGAACTTTATTCTTGAAAGCTACAAACCACAGGCTAACATGCTTGTCCTTCTGGAGAAGGTGCAAGGGCGCTGGATAATGAAGCTGCCAGTTGTGGGAGGAAATTCCATAATTTAAGGGCTGCCACAGAGAATGGCCTCTCCCAGGCCACCCCACTCACCCTGAACCTCTGGAGAACCGGCAAGGACCTTCAGTAGCCGGAATGGACCTGCTTAACTCACCCTGCTGTCATCCCAGTTAGATAATATTCTGATAAAGGCAGATGTTAAGTCAACCCTTTTGTCAACAGAAGAAAGGTACGGCTTTGTCTTAGAGTCAGTCCCAAGGGGCAGATTACGGGCCAACTTCAAAGCCATAAAGGGAGCGTAGAGTCCGCTGTCAAAAGGACTTGACACCCAGTGCAGTGCAGTGTTTAGAGCAGTGGTATCCAAACTTTTTTCAAAGAGGGCCAGATTTGAAGAAGTGAAGGGCTGTGAGGGCCGACCAAAGTTGTTGAGCTTTTTTCAGGACTGAAGCCACAGGGGCCGGATTAAACCGACCGGCGCGCCGGAATAGGCCCCCGAAACAGACTTTGGACATGCCTGGTTTAGAGTGCAATACTAGGACCTGAGAAACCAGGGTTCAATTCTGACTTGGCCCTGAAGCTCACTGGGTGATCTTGGGCAAGCTGCTGCCTCTCAGCCTAACCTTCCTCGCAGGGTTGTTGTGGGGATTCACCGAGGAGCGAGGAAAACTTTGTGCTTGCGCTCCTTGGGAGAAAAAAATGGTGAGATAGGGATGCAGTAAATGAATAAACATACTGGTAAATTGTTATTTCTCAGCTGGCTGACTTAACGCAAGGCGGTGGTCAAGCAGCAAACCGCCTCTTCTGAAACTTGCCTGCTCATCCCCCAACACACACATTCCTCCCTAATCGACGTTTCTCAACCTTGGGTCCCCAGCTATTGTTGGACTACAACTCCCATCATCCCTAGCTAGCAAGACCAGTGGTCAGGGATGATGGGAGTTATAGTTTAGCAACTGGGGACCCAAGCTTGCGAAACACTGCCTTAATTCAATAATAATAATAATAATAATTTATTATTTATACCCTGCCCATCTGACTGGGTTTCCCCAGCCACTCTGGGCGGCTTCCAACAGAATATTAAAATGCAATAATCTATTAAACATTAAAAGCTTCCCTAAACAGGGCTGCCTTCAGATGTCTTCTAAAAGTCTGGTAGTTGTTTTTCTCTTTGACATCTGGTGGGAAGGCGTTCCACAGGGCGGGTGCCACTACCGAGAAGGCCCTCTGACTGGTTCCCTGTAACTTGGCTTCTCGCAGCGAGGGAACTGCCAGAAGGCCCTCGGCACTGGACCTCAGTGTCCGGGCAGAACGATGGGGGTGGAGATGCTCCTTCAGGTATACTGGACTGAGGCTGTTTCAAGAGATAGACTTCCTGTTGCTGTAGCTGGACAGAATTCCGAGGGCCAAATGGAAAGGGCTGGAGGGCCGCATACAGTTGTTGGGCCGGAGATTCCCCCCGCCTGCTTTTAGAGGACACCGCCAAGCAATTAACCACAATCGTTCGCTTGCAATGCCAGCGGGCCTCCAAGAAGTCCATTATGGCTCAATAAGCGTGTTCTCCAAACTTGTGTTATTTGCCTGGCTCAGCTCGCAGGGCGCCCCATTAGAATACGACGTGCTCAAGCATGAAGCTAAATGCACTCCTAGTGAAAAGCTTTACCCACCTCACCAGGAAAACAGCCATAAATCTTCCAGATATTAATCAAAGCCATGGGCCTCGCTGCTACCCCCAGAGCTGTACCGGCTCCAAGTATAGACTCCGCTGGGCTGGCTTGCATTAAACTGTCCAATCCATCATGCTCAGCTTCTCTACAGCTCAGCAATTCATCTTTCTGAGACGCAGCAGAAGAGGATCCTTTCCAGGAAAGCATCTCTAAGAACCGAAGCAATCTGGGGATTGGTTGCAAGGAAGAAGACCTGCCCAGCATCCCAGCAAGCAGAAAACTGGACGGCTGATGTCAGCCAAAACTGAGTGAAGGGGATGAGGGTTTAATAGCTGCTCGCTTGTTCCATTGGTTTCATGACAATTACAGGTATGAACCGATTGACTAGAGACACAGACTTTGTTCGGACAAATATATTGATATCCGGAAAGCATTAATACACAATGTAGTGGGTTATTGGTAACCATATTTAGATTAGGATAATAATGTCACTTATATCTATATAATAATCTATAGCATTGAAGTTTGACTTCACTTAATGTATCACAAGGGACCCAGGTGGCGCTGTGGGTTAAACCACAGAGCCTAGGGCTTGCCGATCAGAAGGTCGGCGGTTCGAATCCCTGCGACAGGGTGAGCTCCCGTTGCTCGGTCCCTGCTCCTGCCAACCTAGCAGTTCGAAAGCACGTCAAAGTGCAAGTAGATAAATAGGTACCACTCCGGCGGGAAGGTAAACGGCGTTTCCATGTGCTGCTCTGGTTCGCCAGAAGCGGCTTAGTTATGCTGGCCACATGACCTGGAAGCTGTACACCGGCTCCCTCGGCCAATAATGCGAGATGAGCGCCGCAACCCCAGAGTCGGACACAACTGGACCTAATGGTCAGGGGTCCCTTTACCTTTACCTAATGTATCGCATTCCCCTTTTGGCCCCTTTTCTCTTCTCTGTTTCACTTTCTTCACATCTTATTTTCTTTTATTCCTTTATAAATGAATATATATATATATTCATACACACACACACACACACACACACACACACACACACACACACGTTGCTGGAGAAGACCCAACAGAATGTGTATATGTAGTTGATCTTAAAGAGAATCAAGCCAGGCGAGGATACAAACACTATCAAGAAAAGGGATCTGACTGCCCCAAAACTTTGCACAAAGGGTATTGAAAGTGTGATCGCATAAAGTGTGAACGCATAAAAAAACAAAACCCAAAAACCATCCTGGATGCACATTCAAAAGGATGTCTAGAAGGGCCCCAACTACAAAAGTACTGGAGGAGTTTGGCCCCATCGTTAAAGTGGCTAATTGACACCATGGAGCTGGGGCTTAATGAATCTTGTGATATATATTTTTCAAAGGGCAAAGCAGCTAAGATTTATAAGGGCCCAACACATTACTCCAGACTGTTTAAGAGATTGCTCAGATACCTCAGGATAACTTTGCCAGATTTACTCCTGAGATTTATAACATTATTGACTCATCCGAGCACAAAGTAGGTCAGCCTCCAGGAAGCCTCTGTTTGCAGGGAAAGAAGATGCTCAAAGTCTTCGTGGCTGAAGGGAACGGCATTCCAATGCTACAGACTAGCTTCCCCCTGCTGCATCCTCTCCACGCCATCCCAGAATTGCACTCCTCAGCTATCCAGCAAGAAAAGGTCTTCTCCCCACCCAACTGCCTGCAACGACTGAAGAAACCTCTTTGACCGATCTCTATCTAGCATTGCCTGCTGGAAAAGTAGCAATTACGGCACCTGCCTCCCTAGAATCCCTTCACTCAAAGTCTTCGTTACCTGTGTAATATGCCTGGGCTACTTCTTTCATTTGCTTGCTAGTCCTTGAGGCCAGGATCTCGATCAGAGCCTGCTCGTCCGTTCCAGTACCCTAGAAGCAAAAAGAAGAGTAAGAGGGTTTGTTAAGCCTGGAAAAGAGGAGACTGAGATTTGGCCATCTTCAAATATTCACGTGGAAGATGGAGCAAGCTTGTTTTCTCCTCCTCCTCCTCGAGGGTAGGAATTGAACCAATGGCTTCAGGTTACAAGAAAGAACATTCCGAGTAAACATTCGGGAAAACTTTCTGACAGTAAGAGCTGTTCATCAATGGAATTGTCTCCCTTGGGACTCTCCTTCCTTGAAGGTTTTTAAGCAGAGGTTGGATGGCCAACTGTTATGAATGCTTTAGCTGAGATTCCTGCATTGCAGGGGGGTGGACTAGATGACTCTTGGGGTCCCTTCCAACTAAGATTCTATGATTTAGGCACTTTCCACTGTAGGTTTCCATTGTAGGGCCTCTTTGGGGATCTAGCATTTAACAAGCTTCTGAAGAGCCAAAAGACAAGATGTCAACAGAGGCGATAACATCCCGAAGATTCATGGCAGAAGAGAGATGGACTGAAGACAATTCAGCCAAGAAATCCTGATCTCCAAACTAACATCAACACAAGGGCTTTAAGTGAGTGCTTAACTTTTTCACTGAAGCCACGGGGGGCTTATCATTCCCTTGACTGCACCTATCAGGATTAGTTAACACCGCTGGCGAACTGTCAATGGTGTGAGCTAACAGTTTAAATGGGCGCCGAAAGCATCGACCAATTAATTGATCAATCCATTAACTGCTGGTCCAAAGTATGGATTTTAGAACTGAGCTGCCCTCTGAAAGGATTGGTGGCATTGAGAAAGATATTTACAGCACATCCTGTCCCAGTTCATTGACACAAATGTGATGGGACAGAATGCCATGCCTGAATCAGAACACCTATGTGTCCTCTGGCGCCAAAATCCAGAGAAGAGGCATGCAGACACCAGAGGCAACTGTATGGAGAAGTGGAGCTGTGCTTGCTCTTGCTCTGCTGAAGAGGCTAGCTGCTGCTCTGTTTTATGAAGCGGCTTATCTCCTCCATTAAGTGACAACTGCTGCAAGGGAAATGGCAAGCAGAGGTCCAGCTTTGAAAGGGGCTGCAACCTCCACATGCCCTTTTCTGAATCCCAAACTGTAAAGGCTCGGGGTTGTCTCCTCAAGAGTAAAGAGCCAGAAACATCCATTCTTCTAAAGCTAATACTTTATTTACAAACTATGTACATCGGAGCGTTTAAGATTCATGTCCGCTCGAGTCAGTTCCAGAATCCGGGAGTGGCTTTCGCCGGTTCCTCCCCCAACATAGAAGCTTTGGAATTCCAAAGCGCCGTCTCCTTTCCTTACGCTTTCCCCCCCTACGCATTTGGGGCGACAGAAGTAGCTGCCTGCTTTGCTTCTTAGACCACTCAGGTGGTGCTGAGGCTCTGTCAGCATCTCTGAGCCCCAGCTCCACCGCACTGCCTGGCAGTTCCTGCTCCTCACCACTGGGGCTTTCCTTGCTATCCCCGCTGGACTCCGAGCTGCTTCCTAAGAGAGGCTGCACTTCCCTCCACCCCTCCTTCCCCGTCTCAAGAGCCTTGCGTGAGGTCAGATCCCTGACACAAACCATGTGCGAAGACAACTTCATGTAAAACGAGACATTCTCGCAATGCAGTATGTCCATCTTTTAATTTCCTCAAAGCAGCAGCGGATGCAAAAAAAATATGGCAAGCGAAATTTCCCAAACAAGTAAATAACAGAAGGAGCAACGCTGTCTTCGTAGACTTACTTTCATGGATTTCTTCAGTTGTTTAGCATCAAACACTGCCGGAGGCGTTACAAGAGCCACCATTATACGCTCCAAATTGCCAGAGAGATCCCCCTTCAAAGCATCTTTCATATCCTTTTCAAAAAGAGAAAGAAACAGAGTTGTCAATGCTTCTCGCTGTCAAAAAAATCCTATCCAGGCTCCAAGGACAGTCTGCCCTTTACAACAGAGATAAACCGTCCACTGAATTTCTCTTTGAATTGTAGCTTCATTCTCAGTGAGGACAAAAAACCCATGCCTGGGCAAGACCACTTCACACAGCACATGAAACAGTCTAAATTTGTTTTGATTGTGGTTTTAAATCTGGGCTGCACGTGGTTTCATTCCATCACTGTTGCAAGCATGGCTTGTTTGTTTTGATCATGCCTTTCATTGCTGATGCTAATGTTTACATGCTGCATTTTTAAGAATATGCTTTCTTTGCAAGATGCCCAGCAAATATTTATTAATGGGTGGCTATGTCAGTTTAAAATAATGCGAGCAGCAAGAAAATAAACACACATGGGAGGGTGCGCTAGGAATGATTGCTCCTGCATCCAAAAGATCCTTGCAGCTGGAAAACTAGGAGAAGGTTGTCTACATGGAAGAGAGAGAGAGGAGAATCCATCACGTGTCACCTACAGCCTGAAGTGGTCCAGCCATGCAAATTGATAATTAGATCTCTGCCTCATCCCGGACTGAAGAGACCTCACCTCCTAACCTCCCAGGGATCCTCACTAATCCACCCTGACTGCTGATAGCATATGGCAGGCTTCCTCAATCTCAGCCAGGGTACTTTTCACTCATAAATATATATAAATAAATAAATTTTTATTTATACCCCGTCCTTCCCGATTTAAAAACTGGGCTCAGGGCGGCTAACAACAAATATAAAACATTGATTAAAAACGACTTAAAAAACAGCTTTAAAACAGCATAAATTACAACATAAATGTAGCATCGCCAGGGCTAGCTGGCCAAGTTAGTCCTGCTAGGGCCAGCAAGGAGACCAGGGAAGAGTTTAAATGCGGGGTCTCAGAAGGGTTTTTTCATAGAAAAAGGGAAGGGGAAAAGGAATGATCAGGCTAAATTGAAGGCCAGGTGGAATAGCTCTGTCTTACAGGCCCTGCGGAAGGAGATCAAGTCCTGCAGGGCCCTAGTCTCGTGGGACAGAGCATTCCACCAGGTCGGAGCCATCAATGAAAAGGCCCTGGCCCTGGTGGAGGATAATCTGGCTTCTTTTGGGCCCAGGACCCTTAAGCTATTATTATTCATGGACCTTAGGGTCCTCTGCGTGACATACCAGGGGAGGCGGTCCCGTAAGTACGAGGGTCCTAGGGCGAATAGGGCTTTAAAGGTCAAAACAAGCACCTTAAACCTGACCCGGTACTCCACCGGGAGCCAGTGCAGTTGGTAAAGCACTGGGTGAATATGCTCCCATGGCAAGGACCCTCATGTATATTATATCAATTCCTGGTGGAGTCTTTTGCAGCCTAGAAATCATCTCCGAACCATACCTTTCCCGCAGCTGCCCTGTACTCCTTCGCAATCAGCTGCCGCTGAGCATTCGATCTTCCCGTGAGGATGTCGATCAGGGTTTTTTCATCAGTGCCTAAAATGCAAAACAGAACCGATAAAAAAATAATAATCTAAAAAGTGGCTCAACTCCCAGGCTAAAAAATCAGAATAATCGCATTCAAATGATGAGTTTAAACCAGGGGTCAGCAAACTTTTTCAGCAGGAGGCCGATCCACTGTCCCTCAGACCCTGAGGGGGGCTGGGCTATATTTTTTGGGGGGGGGAGTACGAATTCCTATGCCCCACAAATAACCCAGAGCTGCATTTTACATAAAAGGACATATTCTACTCATGTAAAAACACGTCCGCGGGCCGGATTTAAAAGGCGATTGGGCTGGATCCAGCCCCCGGGCCTCAGTTTGCCTACCCATGGTTTAAACCCACTGCAGTCTGCTACTCCCTACAACGTATTTTATTGATTCGTTATTACATTTACAGTCTACCTTTCCTCCATGGAGCTCGAAGTGGCATGCATAGCTCTTCTTCCTCTTTCATTTTAGCCTCACAACAACCCAGTGAGGTAGGTTAGGCTGAGAGACTGTGCCTGGCTCAGGGTCACCCAGCGAGCTTCAGGGCTGAGTGAGGATCTTGTTTCCCAGGTCCTAGTCCAACACTCTAACCACTACATCTTGCTTCCCTGTTCGTGCCAGGAGTGTTGTGGAAACTGGCCTCCTGCACATAGGTGAAGTTTGCCTTCTTTCTTCCACCCACTTTTGCTCTGGCTCCGCTCAGAAGCCATGTGGCCCTCGAAGGATTGCCCAGGAGGGTATGTGGCCCTCGGGCTCACAAAGGCTCCGCGTTCCTGTTTTATGCCCAACAAAAAAGAAAACCCTGGATAAAACTCTTTATCCAAAGGAGCAAAACAGCTGGAGTGCGGCTTGAGGGAGATTTGCAGAGATGGGGTGGCAGGATGAGAAGGAGCTGGAAGGCCGGAGTGGGGACCCCAAGGAGGAGGAGGAAGAGCTTGTGGAACCTTTAACTACTGTCAGGGAGCATTGTGAACAGATTGAGAAATGTGTGAAAGCTCGGGAACATTTAGAGGAGTGCAATGCTTGAGTGTCACCAAGTCCCATACAGAGGAGAAGTGTACAGAGGAACTCCTTGACTTCTCGCATGCTAGAGACCATTGTGTGGCTGATAAAACTCTTCAGCAAATTGAAATAAATGTTAATGTGTCCTCCTCATGGATACCTGAGTCTGTTTGGTTTGAGTAAACATGCAGCTCTGCACCTGTGATATGAAAATGAATGCAACTAGCTCTCTGGTAATTCTGAGAGAATTTAAGAGTTGCCAGCAGGATACATCTATGTTATGTAAAAGATTTGCGGCTGCTTGACAAAGTGTTTCTGTAGACTTCGGATATTAAAGATATTTCCTGTCAAATGTGAAGGGGGGAAAGAAACAAAACAGCTCAGGAGGCCAGGCCTAGCGAGCACAGCAACTCTTCCCAGTAGGTCCTGCCACAATGAATCAGTTAAGAGGACTGAAGGTTCCCACCGTCCCATAGTTGCATAAGTCTCCTCCTCCCTCAGGAGCTTCTGGAGCAATCTGAGACTCTGTTGCTTTGTTTGCCTTTGCTCTGCTCTCTTCATCCCTCTTCTGGTTCTGGGAAACCAGTGGGGACGGGAGCTGGTCGCAGCAGGAGGAGGAGACACCCATGCCTCTTCACCAGCTGGATTCATCTCTGCCTCTTGGGTCCCCTCCTCTCCAGCCTCCACTTCTACCTCTGAGTCTGGACTGCTCTCTGCCACAGCCTCTTCCTGCTCACTAAGCCCTGTTACTGCTCCAGCTTCCGACACCTCCTCCTCCCAGTCTTCTCCCTCCTCTTCCCCCATCTGACCACTCATCATCCCCTGGTTCTGAGGCATCTTCTCTTGGGGGTTCCCCAGCTGTTTCGTCCCACCATCCCTCTGCATCCAGCCATGACAGCTGCCACAAGCCCCTCAATATGGCAACCCCTGCGGAAGGTGCATTGGAAGAGCACCCACCAGTTCTTTTGTGATGCTCTATAGGCTGGACGACTTTAAAAGATAAATCAACAAATTCACAGAGGAGAGCTCTGTCGATAGCTATTAGCTATAAGAAGCAGATCAGAAAATAATGAATTTGGGTTTTCTGGAAGGGATAAGACCAGAACATGAGATTTAATTAATTTATGACTAATTACTGGCTGCAGAAATTCCAACTGGAGGGAGGGGGGAACCGAAGCTATCACCGAGTGGGAAATTAAGTGCGGAGCTTTAATTAAATGTGTCGTGTTAACTTATTGGATCAATGGCACAGAAGGGGAAACCGTGGGAAAATGAATTGTTTAGATAACTTTGTTCTCGTTCTTGTACAAGCAACTCTGATTCGGCTGGAATGAATGGAATTAAATTCACGAATTGCAGATCATCATTTATGTGGACCACAGGAGAGTTTTAATTGCTAAGCTGGCATGGAATAATTAGCTGTTCGTTTGCAACTGAGTCATAACTCACTGAAATCAATAGCCTCAAGTTTCATGTCCACCGATTTTGATGTGGGCGTGCTCAATATGACTAACACTGGGAAGGGCCATAGCTCAGTGGTAGAGCATCTGATCTGCATGTAGAAAGTCCTGGGGTCAATCTCCAGGTAGGGCTGGCGGACAACCTTGCCTAAAATCCCGGAGAGCTGCTGCCATCCAGTGTAGGCAACACTGAGTCTGATGCCCCAATGGTCTTCTTTTTACTCCTGCTCGGGGGTGCAATTTGCATCAGGGTCTCTCCACATGAGCTACATGGTTGGACTCTACTGGAGAAAGAAGGGTCAACTAGGGAAGCCCTCAGGCTGATCCTAAGGTTAATCTGGGGTTTGCACAGTGTCCTGAGGGTGACTGCAGGCATCAAAGCCACAAGAGCTGGTGCAACGCTAACGCAACATGAAGCAGGCTGAGCCGGATGCAGAAGGTGGTGTTTATACTGAAATCCTAGGGGGAGGCAACATCTGACCAGATCTTCTGCCTGCCTGCCTGAAGCAGAGAAGGACGCAGAGGACTGAGACCACTTACCTATTCCCCGAATTGCTTTCCGAATTGCTTCAGCATCTCTCGATGCATTAAAACCAGGAGCATCCCGAATCGTTCCCCTAGTGCCAACCTAAAATAGGGAGAGCAGGGAGAAAGGAAGCGTCATATATTTATTATTATTATTATTATTATTATTATTATTATTATTATTATTTCTTATTAAAGTGTTTGGCTGATCGTACTGCTTCATTTCCAATCAGGGCATATCCTGTAACTTCCTACTGAAATCCCGTAACTTTTCATACCAGATGTTTGTGGCATGTGTGTGTTTGTGTGTGTCCTGCTTTTGTTGCACTATAGCCCCTCTGGATAGCAATAATGTGGCAGCATTTGGGAAGCCCAACAACAGCAAACCCTGGTTACGTAAGTTATGCATGAATACATTAATATCCCTCTCTAAATTGGACATATATGTTAAATTATTGATTTCATGTTTCTTTATAATGTTTAGTATTCACTCTGCTGATGAAGCCATAAAGGCGAAACAGGGACAATAATCCGGATATCCTTGTTCTTCTGAGTGCTCCGATTCTATGTTGAAATATCAAGTTTATGTTTTGGACTGGTGCGACACTGCTTTATCACCGGATTAAGCTTTATCATCTTTTGGAACTATCAATTGATTTGTATGGACGGCACCGAACTGTTGCATCCTCACACTGTACCTCCATATAGGAATTTTCTTACTTAATTTGGAGTGTTAGTATGGACATATTGTATGTATATTGATTGATTTGGGTTTAGGCTATATCACACATTGGATTTGGTCCATGTGCATATTTTTGGAGATTATTATTTATAATTTACGTGCTATTACAATTAGCATTTGGGAAGCATCACAAAACGACTAATAAAAAAGAATGAGCCCACCGCTAATGCACTCTTTATTGTGCCAAGAACACGTTGCAGAACCTGAAGTAAAACCCCAGTCTGGAGGGGCCCATACTCCCTCTTTCTTAAATAAAAAATAAAATAATAAAATAATAGACTGAGCACACAAACACACAAGCAATGCTAGCAAATATGGAAGACCAGTCAAGTTCTTCTGCACCACACTGCCAAGTCTATCATGACTTTTTGGCTCTTCCCGACATTCAGGTGTAGGCCATGGCTACAATGACAAGCAAATTGTGTTCATACTTTTTGTCTGCAGAAGCCTGAGGGCTAGAAACATGTCTGCCTTTTTTAAACAACGAAAAAGTGAAATATGACACTATGACAAAAGAAGTCACTTTAATTCGCCACTTTCTGCTGTGTCACGATTTCAGGAATGCCAATTTACTCCTATCTCAAAACGGAAATAGACCACCAAACAAATCAAAGTCCTGGCCTTTTGCTTGTAAGAACTGATCTAACCAGAGGAGGCCAGAGGAAATTTACTTGGGTGTGGAGAGGGGAAAACACACACACACACACAAAAACAAACCCAGGAGCTTATGACCTCAGCCATTCAGGAATGTTGAGTTAGTTCATCCACTGGAAATGAATAAATAAAAGCGAAGCGTTTTCCTGATGCCAAAATCCTGCCTGTGTGGGGCTCCGAACATGCTCAAATTCAGCCACAGTCAAGAACAATGAAAGGCACATGCAGCTCACACATTCCTGAGATTGCTGGTGCAGCACTGCGCACTGCATGCACTAGGCTGAGAGGAAGAGCACCCTATGGAAATGTGCAAAGGGAAAGCCAACCCTTCACATTGTGGAGACAAAGTGCGGTTGAAGCCAGGTAGACAGTGAGTCAGGGAAGTCTTGCATGTGGGCGTTACTCTGCTTTTTACACAAGCCCAACCACTTGCTGGCTCCAGGATGTTTGCTGAAGTGGAGACATGAGCTGCCGTCTCCATCTTCTGCTTGCTTCCTGTTTCTGTAACGGACTCAACTGCCTGTGGCTCTTCAGTTCCCGCAGAGCAGCCTTCTCCTACTTGGCGCCTGCTAGCAGGGGCTGATGGGAGTTGTAGTCCAAAGCTGCAGGGAGCACACCTGGTTGAGGGACCCTGCTGTGATAACCCTGACAGAACAACAGCCTCATTGCATCTAAAGTGTGCGGATGTCGTAGCCACGTTCCAAAGGTATTTGGAAATCCTTCCACAAAAACCGGCCAGGCCAGTTTTTCAGGTCACGTTCCAGCCCTATCACCTCAGCAGGACCCACATTGCTGGCACCTGCCCAGGACCCCCATACTGGGCTTGGGAACCCCCTGTTTTAATTTGCCACAGTGCCCCAGAGTGCTGCCACGTTGAGCATTCTGGAACATTCTGGGAAATTAAAATGGCGGCTCATAGTCGTGGGATGTTGCTCTCGGGTAAAGACACCAAGACATCAATGTTACCAGAGTGACTCTCCTCAAACCTAGAGGCAGTTCCTGAACCTGATTTTTCTGTCACCCTGGGAGCCACTTCCCGAATTTCTTCCATGGCGATATTTTGCCCACTGGGATGTGGGAAACATTTGCTACAAAGCCAAGGCTAGTGTTGAGGAACAAGGCTCATCTTTCCTAGCTTATTTTCTTCTCCCTAAAAGAAAAGTGACAGCTTTGGAGCTACAAGATTAAATGTGTTGTTTCCCCGCCCCCGCCCCACCTCTGGGATGAGGAGTGACCCATTTGCAAGATAACGTAGGACTCCTGCTAAGGAGAAGCAAGTGGAATAAATTTCCAGAAAAATGAATGAATGAATGAGCGAGCAAGTGAATGACTAGTAGTGCAATCATCACATTAGAGAAACCTCAACAGTTTAACCACATGAGTCTGAATCCATCTATCAGTTAATTACCCTTGACTGAGAGGTTTGTTACAAATTCTACAAAGAAAGGAAGTGGAGCAAAAATTTTCATTATCAGCAAGATGATATTCTGAGGAGGTTGGGGGAATACAGACCTTAGAAAGGATAGAACACATGCTTTTTATGCAGGAGGTATTAACTGAGTCATGTTCATTAATTTCAACTCTGAATAAAAGTTAGGTGAATACCACACCTGTCTGAAAATACACCCTGTCTGAAACTAAAGAGGTGCTGCCACTCAGTGTGAACATTACTGAGACAGAACTAATGGATCTGACTTTGGTGTAAGGCAGCTCCCAGTGTTTCAGAATTTGCTTTTAGATGATGCTCTTCTCAGAAGAGGCTGGCTGGCTGGCTGGGATACTAACAGACCTTAAGCAAAGCTGTGATCTCCATACTAAACAAATAATTTCATTATCCGGCAATAGTTTTTCAAAATGGCACATGAGCAAAACAGCCAGAAGTGTGTCATGCAAATGACTCAGACTTTCTCTATTTTTCCCCACTAAAGTTCAGTCTCGAAGCAAACAGACATGATCCCAAAAGCACAAGAGTAAGGTATGCGGACTACATGATTTTACTCACCCAAACAGAAGCCATTATGATCTTCTCTCAGAATGACTCTAGAAGAATAACCATACGTTAACAGAATGCAACACTGTGTATGTTATTATAAAATGCACTAATAATAATAATAATTATACATTTGTACCCTGCCCACTCTGGGCGGCTTCCAACAGAGATTAAAAATACAAGAAAAGTTGTATCTTCTTGTAAAGACTCATCTTTTCCACCGAGCTTTCTCTGACTCCTATGATCAGACCCGGATTAATGTGTATGAAACTCCTGAATCTGTTTTATTTGCTTTTACCTGTTTTTATACAGTTGGGTATTTTTAGGGTCTATTTTTAATTTAAAGAACATTGTTTTTATATTGCACATAGTGAGCACTACTTAAAAGATTTTTTTAAATATTAAAGGGCTTTAAAATGCTATAAAATAAAATGAAGATCATTAGCATTCCGTCCTTTACAATACATTCCTGCGGCAAATCTCGTGATGTTGCTGCTGAGGGGATCCAAACCCCGTTCTGCACCTTTTAAGATTCACAATAACTCTACATCTATAAATCTATAGTGAGGCCTGTGCACACACTGCGAAACTGGCAACAAAAACCAGCTCCCTCTGACTGCTGCGGTCAGTTAGCTATGTCCTCCTGCACTCCGTTCCGCCACAACTGTTTTAGGCACCATTTTGCCTGAATGAAGCAAACCATTGTTTGTTTCCAAACCATAGTATCAGGTCCTGATTTGAGAAGAGAACGACAGCTTGTACAAGCCACAGTTTGCTATATTTGGACACAACATTGACAACCCTTCCCAACTGATGTTTTGCGTTTGCAAAGTCTCCAGTCCCATTCATCCCCCCCCCCCCAAATAAAAACAGGCTTCTGAATAACTCACCATTCTGGCCTGAGTCACAGGCCACAGGGAATGAATAGCAGAGGGAATACACTGTATATCTAACATCCTCCCACCCAGGATTTATTTATTTATTTTACCCAGAGAACTTTGGAAACTGCCCAAGCTCAAATACGCAACACAGGAAAGGCGTATTGACTCAGAGCCTTAAACAGGGATGATCGTTTGCCACAAGCACACAGGGTTTAAAGCATAACGTTAGCTCGGTGTTTTGCTTGGGAGAAATTTGCCCCACCCAACTTGAAGTTATGGAAACAAGGATTGCAGAGGAGTAAAAGCAGTTAGAGAACCTTCCTCTGCTTCTCAAAATCAGGCTTAGTGAAGAAAGGACACCCCAGGGGCAACGAGGGAAAAGCCATCTCTTTAAATGTGGGTCTTCCCCAGTATCATAGAAAGCACAGATGGGGTTCTGGTTTAGAGAACAAATTGGGTACGCAGGCAAGGCACACCCCTCTCCCACAGTGGCGTAGCGTGGGTTGTCAGCACCCGGGGCAAGGCAAGTAATTTGCGCCCCCTAACCCCTAATGGGCCATAGGTTAGCAGACTTACTTTTTAAAAGTGCAATAAAATTATCGTCTTAACATCCTGATCCTAAACTCATTTTGTTACAAAGCTTATTGATTTCAATGATCTTTATTTCAAAGTGTGTTTAGGATCACAGCACAAGTCATATCCATCCTCCACCTTAATTGCAAGTTGGTAATACAAGTGTTTTTTTTTACAGGGGCAGGAAAAGTGCAACATAGTTAATAGCTTCCTACCAGTTTAGTGTTTTTTTGGTTTTGTTTTGTTTTGTTTTGAGGAGATTGGTGTTCTAAGAAATAGTATCCAACAGCAGTTTCACACTTTCATTCCTCATGATGCTGAAGATACAATAGAACATTATTTAAAAGGTACCTACAATTGGTCTGCTTCTGCAAATTACTAATTTTGGAGCCATTCACATGTTGTAGAGGCACACTCTGTAGAGGCACATAGCAAACACAGAAGAATATACACAGTGTCTTTTCATTATCACCAAGGATAAACAGCCAAAAAAAAAAATGGCTGGTATATAGTTTAGCTCAAAAATGTTCACGAATTAATACAAAGTGCAGCAAACATTTAGCCATTTTCTAAATGATGGCGACTTTATACATTTGGCTGCCCTAACAAGTGACTGTGCAGAGTTATTCAGAGCATATTGAAAACTCTTAAAAACCAAAGGTGATGCTTTAGCCCCTAATTTGTGTTAAGAGTCCCTCCTGTCTCTCTTTTTTCCCTTTCCCATACTATCAAGGCAGCAGCGTGCTCATATTCTCAGTGGTGTATCTCCCAAGAGCACGCTCAGGCATGCATTCTCCAGGAGCAGCTTAACATAACCTTGGTGAAAAGGAATTGGTATGCTTTGGCTACATGGAACAAGGCAAACACCAGTTCAGCTTCCATCAAACATGACCATCATACCTGACCAAGCACATTCAAAAACAGTGCCTTCTTAAAAGAAGAGTTTGCTTTAGTGACATCTTTTTTTCAAGCAATCTCCTAGTAAGAAACTTTTGATAACCTCAGATATTGTGTGTGTGTGTGTGTGTGTGTGTGTGTGTGTGTGTTTACAAGGGAAACTGTGCTTTATTTCAAAAGAATTGTGAGAAAATGATAAGGGATTATCCCTCCAAAGTTGGGGAGGGCGAGTAGTAACAACAACAACAACAACAACAACAACAACAGGAGCCAGAGATGGCTTTTTGTACAGGCCATGGAAAGGAGCAGCGAGGCGGGTAGCGTTAGAGAGAACACTTGAGAAAGTTTTGATTAAAAAATTGCTGCCCCATTTAACAGCAGGGAAAGAAAGTTTCAGTAGTTGCAGTGCCCTTTCCCCCTCGTTCCCCCTCCCCCCTAAAACAAAAACAAAAATACACTGCCACAAAACAGAGCACCACCAGGCACAATATATTATGAGGAAAACTAGAGAGGCACACCAGAAACAAAGCTATAAAGCAAGAAAAGTGGGGAGGAATTAAAGAAGTTGTAGTAACCCAAACACTGGGCAAAGTCCAGATTGGAAGGGTCTCCAGGAAGGGAGCTTCCAGATGCAGCAGGATAAAATCTTACATCCATGTTGAAGGGATGGGGGGGATTGTTTGGGGCAGGGGGGGTGGGGAAGGAAGTGGGTGTTGTATGGAAGAAGAGTTAAAGAGAGGAGGTCCGTGTGATCCAAAAAGGGGTGAAGTTCTGAGAGGCTCTCAATAGATCCACCTTTCAAATAAAAAAAATAAAAAAGTGCCCGGGTTTGGAGGGAAGAATGTTGCTCAAGTTGTTTGGGAATCTGCGAGAAGTGGAAAGAGGCGAAGCTTCCTGGAGGACAAGGAGGGAGGGAAGAGGAGGGAGAAAGAGAGGGGGGGGACAAAAACAAACAAGGGATGGGATGATAGAGACGGGGGAAGGGAGGGAGCAGAGCGGCAGGTGATCCGAAGGCGGGGAAGGAGAGGCACAGGTGAGGCGAAGGTGAGGGGGGAGCAAGAAGGGGGAGCCTCTCGCGCCTCTGGAGAAGTGGGGCGAAAGCTTTCTCTCAGTCCTCTCTCTCTCTCTCCCCATCCCCCTCCAATGGCAAGCCCCCGGGTTTTGCCTCTCTCTCTCTGCCTCCAGAACCAGCTGCACCACACAAAGAAGCCACGCGCCCGGCTCTGAGGAGAGAAAGAAGCAGAAGCAGCGGCTCCTCTCTCACTCTCTCGGCTTCTCTCTCTCTCGGCCCCCCTCCTCCCGCCTGCCTCAGGAGAGGGGGGAACGGCGACAGGGCGCGCGGGCGGGTGCGCGCTCCGCAGCCGGCGCAAGGGTCTCTCTCTCTGTATGTGTCTCTTTTTTTCCCCCTTCCCCTCTTCTGGAAGTGATTGTTTTGTGTGTGTGTGTGGAGAGAGAGAGAGAGAGAGAAAGGGCAGAGGAACTTGTGAGGGGAGAAAGAAGGCGCCCAAGAAAAGGAGCCCCGAATAGCTGCGGAGAGGGAGGGTCGCGCGGCAGGCAGCTTCGCTGTCTCCAGGCACACATACGCCCCAAAAGCGGGGCGACCTTAGCGGCTGCTCTTGGCACCGCCCAACTTGAATGAGGCCAAAGGGGGGACTTGGGCGGCGACCCGGCGGCTCGGATCGGATTCGCACAGCCAGCGCTGCAGTGAGAGTGAGTGAGCCAGGCAGGGGCAGAGAGCTGCGAGTGCGAGCGCGCCCACCCCAGATGTTGCGCCCGGTGCGGCCGGCACCCCCTGCACCCCCCACGCTACGCCACTGCTCTCCCAGCAGGGCTCACCTCAGCATCTGATAAAATATGCTGCTTTGAGGCAGACTCTAGGCAGTTCCAGTTTCATAGCTGTCAACCCTCCCTTTTTTTGGCGGGAAACTCCCTTATTCCAATGCCGTTTCTCGCTGCTATCCCGGATTGTTGATATCCCTTAAATTTCCCGGATTTCAAAGGAAGCAGCTCCTCTCCCTCCCTGCCGGTCAGGGAGGCTCGTCAGCTGCGTTGCTCGGCTGCCAATAAGGAGTCTGAGACCGACTGGGGGCGGAGCTTGCATGCCTTGTGCAGCCAGACCCTCACGCCCAACCAGACAGACAGCCTGCCTGCCATCTATGCGCTCGCTCGCTCACCCGTTCGCGTGCAGCCTCTGGAGCGCAGGGTGGCGAGGCTACTTGGTGCCATTGCACCGCCCTCGCGGCATCCCTTATTTTCAAATCCGAAAGTTTGGAAAAATCCCTTATTTTCAAATCCGAAAGTTGACAGCTATGTCCAGTTTACTGTTATTTTTTGAAAGTGATTCAGTCACATGCCAACAAATTAAGGTTGCACACAATCAAAGGCACTACTGAACAAGGAATCTGCTTTTTTAAAAAAAATCAAAAAAGAAAGTAGCAATGCAGTGCACTAGAAAATATGGGATAGCCATTGTTTCACACAGTGCTGTCTAACCTTCCCACAAACAGATCAGAATTAAAGGTGTCAAACCACAGAGCCTAGGGCTTGCCGATCAGAAGGTCGGCGGTTCGAATCCCCGCAATGGGATGAGCTTCCGTTGCTTTGTCCCAGCTCCTGCCAATCTAGCAGTTCGAAAGCACACCAGAAGCGGCTTAGTCATGCTGGCCACATGACCCGGAAGCTGTATGCCGGCTCTCGGCCAGTAAAGCGAGATGAGCGCCGCAACCCCAGAGTCGTCCGCGACTGGACCTAATGGTAAGGGGTACCTTTTTATCCAGCCCAGACACCTTGTGCAAACGACCCAGGAAGAGTGAAAATCAGAGAATCATAGAATTGTAAAGCTGGAAGGGACCCTGAGGATCATGTAGTCTAACCCTCTGCAATGCAGGAATATGCAACTGTCCCATATGGGGATTGAACCTGCAACCTTGGCATTGTCAGCACCATGCTCTAACCGATTGAGCCAGCCACTGCTTAGCATACAGGTCATCTGGAAGCGACCTGTAGAGGAAAGCAAGGCAATGAGGGTTCAGCAGCCCTTACCAATTCACTTCTTTTCTTCCTGCACTGATGCATAGCCAGTGTAGATGTTGACTCGAGCTGGCTTCAGACTGTCCTAGGGCTATTAAGAGTTTATCAGCCTCCACTGTCTCTCAGGGCTCATACAGACTGTTGGTTCTTCAAGAGACAAAGGTGTGCTTGTAATGTGCAAATGCTCAAGTCCTGCACAGCCAAATAGCAGGTTTCCCAGAGAGTTTTACCAGGTGTTGATCAACACAGTCTCTAGACCAATTTAGAGCATATTAGCAGGGAAAGGACACGGGTGCCGCTGTGGGTTAAACTATAGAGCCTAGGGCTTGCCGATCAGAAGGTTGGCGGTTCGAATCCCCATGACGGGGTGAGCTCCCGTTGCTTGGTCCCTGCTCCTGCCAATCTAGCAGTTCGAAAGCATGTCAAAGTGCAAGTAGATAAATAGGTACTGCTGCAGCAGGAAGGTAAACGGCGTTTCTGTGTGCTGCTCTGGTTTGCCAAAAGCGGCTTTGTCATGCTGGCCACATGACCCGGAAGCTGTATGCCAGCTCCCTCAGCCATTAATGCGAGATGAGTGCCGGTCACGACTGGACCTAATGGTCAGGGGTCCCTTTACCTTTACCTAGCAGGGAAAGTTGGGATTACTCTGCCCATACATAATTCCATCTGTTCCAACACACTCTCTCCAAAAGTGGCTTAGCTGAAAGAAAGCGTGATTAAGACTGCCACCATCACACTTTTAACCACAGCATCATATTATATACCAAGATATCCTGCCAAGGTTTCATTAATGTAGGGTTGCCATATTTCAAAAAGTGAAAATCTGGAGACAAATGTTGTAAAGCCTTTTTTGGCAAAGCTGTTGAGGTTTTTTTCCTTCTGCAAAATCTCAAAAAAAAAAAAAGTTTTTGAGCTATTTTAAAGGAAATTCGCCAAAATATGCACTTCCAACATGGATTGCCATATGTCCAGATTTCCCCAGACATTTCAGTGATTTCCACCCAGACACTGTTTTCAACAGCCAAATCCCGGCTATGTCCAGGAAATTCTGGACGTGTGGCCCCTAATTAATGTCTATTATGGATAACAGCCACAGATAGACTGATGCTCCATGAACTTCTCTAATCCTTAAACCAAATCAAATGGTATAGTCCTCTCAGGATCACCCCGCTCCAAACTGCTGCAGTGTGCAAGTGTGTGTGTTATACATTATGAAGCTCTACCACATTCCCTGCACATGGACAGCTTCTCCCTCAAATGCTTGCTTTCCATGACTGAGAGGCCTTTGATCTGAGCCAGATCACAAGTATGCAATTCCACTCAGCTTTACCTTGAAGCGCTACAGTCACAACAGGAGTGCTGCTAGCATGTAAAAGAGCTCCATTCACCCATGATTCCATCCCTATGAGTCATCATGGCCTTTCCCGGCACATTAGCAACATACAATAGGAAGTATATCCTGCACCTCAGAGAGTCTCAAGAAAGCTCTAACAAAAACGGGGGTGGGGAGGGAGAGGAATCCCAAACCCATGTTGGGCAATATCTATATTAGGACTGACTGAGGCTGTTGTATCAAACCAGGCCAGAGATGGAAACCCATCGGAAGTCCTAAGCCAGGCTTGTCAGAATGGGGTGGATGGGAGTTTTTCCCGCTGCACCCCCGAAGATTCCCCAGGCAACAGGACTTGGCCCCGCGACCGTGGCTGTCTGGAGCCGTGGGTGCCATGCAGTCTGCATGGCCCTGGTACGGAATTTTGTGGGCGCTCAGCTCGGGCATCCAGGGCCCCAGGGAATTGACCATCGAACGTTGCCCGGCATAGGTGCCGGCTCCCTGGGGCCCTGGGTGCCCGAGCACCCACAAAATCCAGGAGCTGGCACTCCTGATGGGGCAAAACTGCTGCCCCAAGCGCGCAACGCGCACCGTTTCCAACAATCCCAGGAAGAAGGCGCGGCTGGGG
The DNA here is from genome assembly GCA_034641385.1 of Darevskia mixta. Taxonomy (NCBI): domain Eukaryota; kingdom Metazoa; phylum Chordata; class Lepidosauria; order Squamata; family Lacertidae; genus Darevskia; species Darevskia mixta. The sequence goes on from JAWWNH010000060.1 coordinate 648,475, forward strand.
CGCCTAAGGCTACGGCACCGGCCGAAGCGCGAGAGGCGGGGCACGAAAGCGCGCGCCCTCCAGCCTCAGTGGGGTCCCCCCGGCGTCCGAGAGGTGGAGTAGAAAGTCAGCCGTCCCTTGCTCTCGATGACTTACCCGCCAGCAACAGCCAGACGTACCCCAGGAGCCGCGAGTTTGCAAAAGGAAAAAGTGCCTCTGGAGTGGAGCGACGCCCCGGGGAAAGTTGCGCTCCGCCCTCGCTCGGCCCCACCTGCTGGGCCACGACGCCGGGGAGGGAGGCTGGGCTCACGGCCGGCCCATCCCAGCTCGCTGTCGGGTTATTCCTCGTCGTCACGCTTGGTCTCGCTCGCTGCAACCCCGGAAGAGCGGCGACGCTCCTGCGCTTTGCTAAGTGTTGTGAGGCAGGCAGGCATCCCACAGGGAAAGCGCTCCGCTTTAGCACGTCGTCGCTCTGTCTTTCTCTAGGCTGCATGGCTGCTGTATTAGCATCCCATGTATTTGCTCAGTGCGCGGGCGCTTGGCCAAAAAGGAAAGGGGCGCCAAAGCCAAGGGGAATTAAAAATAAAGCGCGTTTTTACGCAGCTGCCGTTGTTTTTCCATTCAGTGAGGAACGTGATAGGGGAACCCGCTGGAAAGCGTGGTATGGGAATTGCTTGAAAACCACGTCGTCTAATCTCCCCATAAACAAATCTGAATGCTCCATAGTACCGCAAAGTTTGTGCAAACTTATCAGAAGCTGGGCTCAACAAATGGGTCGTCTGGAAGCGACTTGAGGACTGCAGGCTACCTTCCAGCCATGCAACACGCCAGAGGTGTCTAACTCCTCTCCTCACCACCCAGGTACACTAAGAGGAATTATCACAGTTAGAAAATCGTTGCAGTCAGGCAAAGATAGCATGGAACAGGGCTGAAGAGGGGAGGCCTGAGGAGAATCCCAGGGCCAGACAGAGAGTCCTGGAGGGCCGCATTTGGCTCTGGGGCCTGAGGTTTCCCACCCTGCTTTATGACATTGCAAAGGTACAATAAAGTTACCAGATTTTTTTCAATGAATCCGGGGACACTCTTCAACTTCCTACTAAATAGATGGATTTTGTCAGGGTTGTTGTTGTTCAGTCGTTCAGTTGTGTCCGACTCTTCGTGACCCCATGGACCAGAGCACGCCAGGCACGCCTATCCTTCACTGCCTCTCGCAGTTTGGCCAAACTCATGTTAGTCGAGTTGGCCAAACTCATGTTAGTCGAGAACACTGTCCAACCATCTCATCTTCTGTCGTCCCCTTCTCCTTGTGCCCTCAATCTTTCCCAACATCAGGGTCTTTTCTAGGGAGTCTTCTCTTCTCATGAGGTGGCCAAAGTACTGGAGCCTCAACTTCAGGATCTGTCCTTCTAATGAGCACTCAGGGCTGATTTCTTTAAGAATGGATAGGTTTGATCTTTTTGCAGTCCATGGGACTCTCAAGAGTCTCCTCCAGCACCATAATTCAAAAGCATAAATTCTTCTGCGATCAGCCTTCTTTATGGTCCAGCTCTCACTTCCGTACATTACTACTGGGAAAACCATAGCTTTAACTATACGGACCTTTGTTGGCAAGGTGATGTCTTTGCTTTTTAAGATGCTGTCTAGGTTTGTCATTGCTTTTCTCCCAAGAAGCAGGCGTCTTCTAATTTCGTGACTGCTGTCACCATCTGCAGTGATCATGGAACCCAAGAAAGTGAAATCTCTCACTGCCTCCATTTCTTCCCCTTCTATTTGCCAGGAGGTGATGGGACCAGTGGCCATGATCTTAGTTTTTTTGATTTGTAAATCTGGGGACTGTCCCTGGGAAAAAGGGACGCCTGGTAACCTTAAGGTACAACCCTCCTCTTTGTAGCCTTGGCGAATACACTGGGCTGCTTTTCTCCCCTGTCTTCCATTGCCAGCTTACAATATAAAAACACGAGAATATATAACATGGTAATGGACAAAAACAATACCACCCCACCTCTCACCCCTGAGAAAGGCCACAGATCGGCCTGTGAGAAAAGGAAGGCTTTTGCCTGGCACCTATCCTGATGTCTGCATTGCTCTTTACATCTCTGAAATGTTGGTTGAAGGCGAATGTGATGAAATCTGCCTGGCCGATCTGGGTAGGTCTTTGCAACCAATTTACTGTAGATTGAAAGGCAAGTTCAGTTGAAAAGTAACCAAATGTGTTTTTTATTAGCAACACAAAAACCCAGCAACAGTGCGCAGAAAAGGGTATCACGGAAATAAAAACCATTTGTCCCGTAACAAAAATGACCAATGCTCCAGAATACATAAAAGGGAGAGTTTCAAGAAAACGAGTTGACAGCACCAAATGAGATGTACTCAGAGCAACTTAAAAGAACTCTCTCTCGGAATGGGCAGTGCGCAGAAAGACGCTGGAGGGGAAGTATGCATATCGAAAGGGGGCAGGACTTGTATGCCTGCAGGCCTCAACACTCGAACATTTGGTGACAAACAGAAATATGCAATATCCATGTGCCAGCAATTGTACAATTTAGGAGAAAGTATGTGTGCTTATTGTCTCTTGTTTCAACAGCATTGCAATCATTATTCGTATAGCAACACCAATGTGCAAGATGCTCTGTACTACTACTGAGATGGATTTTCCATGGTTCCCCTACAGTTTTGCCAACGCCATGCATACACAATGTCGGCATTCCAGGACTAAATAACTTGGCACAAGATCCTGCCTTCCATGCCAGAGTAACTCCACTGCAATATCATTTTTGTTACCGTTTTATTCCACCTTTTCGAGGAGCCCAGAATGCCACGTGTGTGTGTGTGTGTGTGTGTGTGTGGTCATCCCATTTTAACCCTCACAACCACCCTGTGAGGTAGGATAGGCCTAAAGACTTGCCCTAGATCAGTGGTGGCTAACCTTGGCACTCCAGATGTTTTGGGACTACAACTCCCATCATCCCTGACCACTGGGTCCTGTTAGCTAGGGATGATGGGAGTTGTAGTTCCAAAACATCTGGAGTGCCAAGGTTAGCCACCACTGCCCTAGATCAACCAATCAGCTTGGCTTCTGAGCAGAGACTCAAACCCAGGGCTCCCTGTTCCAAGACCATTCTGGCGGTTCTCATGTTCTTCCCCAGATTCAGCAAGATGCTGTGGGGCCCAGAGGTTTCAATATATGCAATGAACTCCGCCACCCACATTCATTTCAATGGAGGGCAGGGTTCTGGGAGCACATGGAGCTATCCCTTCGTTGGTCTGAATGGGGACAGCTCACAAAGGCAGGGGCTCTGTGCATTCAATGGCGTTGCGTATCAGGCTCTGAAGTAGGGCAGCAGGCTAGACCTTGTACACAACATCCTGGTAGCGAAAGCTCCAGTCCCAATCTGTATGATGGTTTTATGTCAACACAAATGGACTTTCTCCACCTAGGGTCAACCCACTCATGTGAATAGTCCAACAGAATGTTCACTTCACTGTTCAACAAGCCCTGGGGAAAGTCTTCAGTCCAGGGCGCACAGGGGAACCATCGGAACACAGGTCAAAGCATTCACAAGACTTCTTCAAAGCATCACGGATGTTGCTTAATTAGGAACGGCAGAATGCTGAAACTGTGGATAAATGGGCCAGGGTGTATCTGAGGGAAATCCAATACTGCCTGTTGGCATCGATCAAAACCTATACAAAGTGGACTTCCGGTTGGCGTGCCGGAGATGGCGGTCGGGGGGAAATGTCGCTCCTGACATTCCCCCGCCAGACCGAGCAAAGGGGTGCTCGCGCCAGCGCCGCGACCCCCAAAACCCCCGGGAAGGGCGTCCCGGGGTCCGGAGGACCTGCAAGAGCTTGGATGCCGGTCCCGGTCCCAGGGAGCTCTTAGCGGAGCTCCCGGGCGATCGGGCGGCGGAGCTCCAGGGTCCGCAGACGGCTCCGTCTGGCGAAGCTGCCAGACCGCCACAGCCGAGCGCGCCGATTCTTCCTAAATCTTCAATTTGGAACTGTGAGTAATCTACAAAGAAAAATTTTTATTTGGAACTGATTTGAACTTGGCTTGAGGGTGAAAAAACGGAGGTCTGCCCCTTGCCATTGTGTAACAACGACAGGGCATTGTTGCACAGCTTGAGAAGTAATGCTTGGAATTTGATACTTTGTTTTGGAAACTTAACCCCTGCGTCTCCCCCGGTCCTAGGGGGCAGATGAAGTCAATTTAACTTGTATGAGCAAGAGGATTATTTTGGAACTTTGGAACTTTTAAAAAGTTTGAAAAAGTTTGGAAAAGTTAGAAAAGAATTGTTTGCTAAAAATGGCGATGAAACAGGAAGTGGATTTGTCAACATTGTTGGAGAAACTGAAAGAATTTAGAATGGATTACAACGCTGGAGTGAAAGAACTGAGAGCTGAACTGGCTGCTGTTGGGAACAGCTTAGTGACAGAGATAAAGCAAAGCACAAACAATGATCTGATTGGTCAGGATTTACAACCAAACCCTGTGAACAATGTACTTGTTGAGCATAAACAGAAAAAGTTTACCCAGAAGAGACACAGCTGCACAAGAATCATCTACTACAAGTCAAGAGCTGTCGTCATCATCAGAAAAAAGAGAAATATTAAGAGAACTGTCAACAAACCACAGCTCAAAGACAAGCAGCAGAGGGAAAGTCGAGACAATCTGGACCAAACATGGAAGGAAAGACCGAGGACATCAATTGATATTGTTTTGGAGGCTACTCTGCAGCAAAGACAATGGGTTCCAAAGTTGGATCCTGCAGGAATAGGATGAGCATATATACGAAGTAACTGTTTTGTGGCCTACTGGTTTCTGAACTTGGACATGGCAGGAAATGATTACAGCATGATCTTTGGAAAAAATGATATAAGATGGATAGCTATTATAAATGATAAGTAATGATAAGTAATTTTGATATTGATATAAATTTTGATAATGATAAGTAATTTTGATATTGAAATAGTCTGCACCGGGGACTGGGGGGGGGAATAGGGATCTGATTATAGTAAAAGATAAGAATGCTAAAGTTAAAGATGTGAGTGGTTGATAAACGATTTGAAATTAAGAAATAATGGAAATGTTAATGATGTGGAATTAGAAACCTGGTAAGAATGTATATTATGTTAAATGAAAACAATGAGGGGGGGCATGAGGAAGTCATCAGAGATTGTATAATTGTATGTGATCCGGCCTGAATCGGGGCTGGACAAAAATTTGGAAAACCCAATAAAAATTATTTAAAAAAAAAAAACAAAACCTATACAAAGTGATTGCGTGAATCAAACGAAGTAAAGGAACGATTACAGGTCTTTTGACACTTCCAAGTGTGCATCTACAGAAAATATATTGGCAATCTGAGCCAGGTGAAATATTCCACCGCGGTCCGTCAGCTTCATAATTGTCTCAAAACCAGCCGCTATGATGAGACTGTCACAGCAGATTTGCAGCAGATCAAACAGTAATGAGATTAGGCACACTGCATACAATGCATTTATAGCCAACGTTTCTGAAATCAGAGTAGTTCTACTTCAATATCCACAAATATTTGCTCATCTCCTATGGAGGTCACTGTATCTATGTATGTGCAATCCGATCTTATGTACGCTTACTCAGGAACAAGTTCCTTGTTGTCAATGGTATGTATATCCAAGTAGGTATGCTTAGGCACTAACAGCAGAACGTAATCGTTCTACAGTCTATTCCAGGCACTGAAGTTTCAATGCATGTGTGAAGTTCCCTCGTGAAATGATTTCCCCATTCGTGTCAAGGGTGGAAGCCCACCCACAAACATATACTCCTTTCTGTTTGAACATTGGCTCACCCCACTGAAACTATTGAGAAAGCCTGATCTGCTTGGATTTCTGGGTGTCCAATGGAACACTCATGGAATTCTGGACTGGAGAAAATTCAGAAATGTATGACAATTCAGACATTTGAGAAATCAACATTAAGTGGTTTCTACGGAGGAAGAAACCACTTCTTCTACTTAAGTGGAGACCGGCTGAATATTACCCAGCACATTTTTGGCACAAAATAAACAATGGGAGATAGCCTGCTAAGTCCATCGATTTCAAAGGGTCTATTCTGAATACAACTTACCATATTTTTCGCTCTATAAGGCACAACTGACCATAGGACGCACCTGGTTTTTAGAGGGGGAAATCCCCATTTTTTTGAGGATCACCTCAAATTTCTGCAGCTTCTTTTGCAAAGGAGAAAAGCCCCATTTTTTGAGGATCAGCTCAAAGTTGTTGAGCTTACTTTGCAAAGGGAAAAAACCCTGTTTTATGGGGTTTAACTCACAGTTCTGCAGCTTCAGGAAGCCATTTCTACAGTTTCCAGACAGATAATCTAATCAGCCAGTCACATGTCGCTGGGGAAACAGCCTCCCTCTGCAAGGGGGCGGGGCTGGAATCTCTCTCCCTTATCTCTCTCCCTGATCGTTTGCTGAGCAGCTGTTCAGCGGGCTTCCTTTCAACACCCCCTTCTCTCTCTTTTTTTAAAAGCGCGATGTGCTTTTGCCCCTGGGCAGTTCAGCTCCAGGGACCACACATTCGCTCCATAAGACGCACAGACATTTCCCCTTACTTTTTAGGAGGAAAAAAGGGCGTCTTATGGAGTGAAAAATACGGTAGTTGGGCATCACCAAACATATATGGCAGTGGTAGTTTTAGTAATAGCAGTGGTCAGATCTTACTTTTGCTCAAAGAGAATGCATTATGCATTTGGCTTAACATGACAGCACAACGCACAAAGGAAAGAAAGAAAGAAAGAAAGAAAGAAAGAAAGAAAGGATAATTAGCAACTAAAATGAACTTAAAAAGCTGAGACTTCTGTCATGTGCGAACTGGCGCAAAGAGAAGCCCTCAAATCACTGCCAGCTTCCTCTAATGCTGCCGCAGCGTGCTTCACTTTCACTCAGGAGCTGCAGGAACCGGTGCGTAGATATGGTTGAACCTGAGCAGGTCTCAACGTGACTGGTGCAATAGTGGCTGCGAGAGGAAGCAGTGGACCACAACAGTTACTGCCCTGTTGCTTTTTCCACCTCCAAAGAAGCCCCATTTGCATTCGGCACCCTTCTAGTGTTTAATCAACCCCATTCTGCAGTGGAAGATACAGGAAACTGAGCACTGGAGGCTGGATGGGGGTGTGAATGGAATGCTGTCATCCAAGAGACTCGATTCGGTGCCTCCTGCCTGGGGAGCCTCAACGCAGGCCTGCTTATCAATGAGGTAGCTCCGTTGCGGAGTGGAAGCGTGCAAAGACGTGTCGCTTGTTCACCGCTTCAAGCAAACAGTGACCAAAAAGTTATCGCTCTTCCCTTTCTCTCCCCACCACCCACAAAGACCGTTACAAAAATATCAGGGATGGTTTCTTTTTTAAAAACCAACAAATTATAGAAGTTACCCACCCATCCACCCAGCTCCAATTTCCTTTGTACAATTTATAAAAAAGATATTACAAAAAAGGGGGGGAAGAAAAGTTGTGCATGGGCTACTAGACTTCTGTTCCGTCGTGTAAATTGTTGTGGACTTTCACCGCCAAGTTCACTTGCTTGACCTTCGCCCCTTGGGCCTTGTAGGCCCCATCGCTTTCGCAGAGTACGTTCAGGTTCTTCACGGTGCAATACTGCCTGTTGACGTTCTTCTCGACACCGTCCGTGTTCCTCTTGGCGGCCTCCACTTTGGTGTTGAGAGGATACTGCTCCACGGCGTCCCTAGCTGCCTTTTTCTTTTTCCTGTGCTTCCGACACTTCCTGGTCACAAAGCAGAAGACCAGGAGAACCAGCAGGAGGAGCATGATGGCTGCGAAGGCACTGCCGATGGACGCCCCCGTCTGCGACAGGGAAGCGGCGGCCACCGCCTCTTGCTGCTCCAGGTTGAGGGACTTCATGTTCGTGCCGTTCTTGACCTGGTCTCCTTCGTTGTCGTAGATCAAGGAGTCGTCTAGGATCAGGCCGCCCTTGGGGCCCGCCAGGTCCCGGCGGCTGCGTCGCAGCTGCTGCACCAGAGAACGTGGCACCCGGGGACCCGCGATGGTCTCGGGGCCAATGACGTAGATCACTTGGAGGTACCACTGATGCCCGGTTTCCACCTGTTCAAAAAGACACAAGGAGCGCACAAAAATAAACTAAAAAAAAAGAAAAGAAGGCTTCACTAGATGCTTCAGTGAAAACCCTCCTTGCCTGTCAGGGATGTGCCCACCCCTGCCAGTCCGGCACTGAGTGGTTCCCGGCAGCCTCAGCCTCTGTTGTCAACGGACACGTCTCCCAGTGAGTCTGCCAGCTCCTCCCCGGGGGGGGGGGGGAGTTACCAGGGAGTAGCCAGGTGGGAAGAGGTCTCCAGGATGATGCAGATAGACCCAGCACCACTCAGCAGACCCACACGGAGGGGGATACGTCGTTTCCGGCGTATACGCAGAAGGAGAAGGTGGCACTTCAGAGTGCCAAGACTCTGGTGTTGGCGCCGCAACAGGAGGGGGGCACTTCCGGATTCTGCTAGCGACTAGACGGTCATGTTTAGGGATAGCTCTGCACTGTACATACTTTGCACAATAAAATAGTTGAAAGACAAGAAGGACTTGGTCTTTACTCATGAGCAACCGTTAAGGGAACCTGACACTGCCTAACCCCCAAACCTAACTTTTCAGTTACTGGATAAAGGGAATTAATAATTCTTTGTTTATTCCTTATGTTTTGATAGCACTGTGGCGTTTGCCCTCTTATGCTAGTGACGTCATACTGGGATGAGAGGGAAAGAGTTAACTAATTGTAAATGACTGTCCAATGAGAACCCAGGGGGCGGAGTTAACTGCGTATAAGATTTAAGCACAGAGGTTTTTAGAGTAGAACAATGAGAAGGCATAGATTCTAGTGTTCCATTCCACAATCAATTTGTAGAATTAAAACCATGACGTTTGCCTGGGACATTAACTTGTGTCCTACTCACCTTGTAGAGGGCATCCACCTTCATGATGAAGCCGTCTACTCCAGGCATGCTGCTGACCAGGTGGAAATCCGGCAGCTCAGAAGCAAAACAGGCATCGAAAGGTACATCGTGGAAGTATTTGTCAGTCGCTTCTGGCTGAGTCCTGTCCTGGAATTTGAAGGGAGCAGTAGCCCATGGTTACAAGATAAATGGAGACGACATGAGAGCAGGCCTACACAGAAATGCATCATTGTGCAAAGATGGCTCCCTGGAGAAGCAGGCAGCAGGTTGGCCAGCTACTGTGTGCTGATCTGTATCTTTTTTCCTCCGAGCTAATTGTCTCAATCTATTAAGTTCAGTTTGTTTAACTCAAGTTCTAGGCCAACAGGACTTTTGACACTTGTGTGACTACTATCAGTTTGCATTTCTTGGTGCAGAAAGTATCGATCTGCTGTCTAGAGATCTTTCCTGTTCTAATTAATTCAAGAGGGTTCTGGAAGCTTCTATGTGTGAAAGAAACAAGCAGAAGGTTCATGATGTTTGGGTTATTCCTTCAGAGAAGCTGAGTACAGCTAGTTTAAACTGGTCCTCTTATCTCTTTCTATCAAGGTCATGCTGACTATAATAGTAAGGCCAGGAGGAGCCTTGGTTTCCCTTTCTCTTCATATCTCTTTTCCTTCTGGTATGGTGTTCTGTACATAATATGCTTAATCTTAAGGTTTAGTCTTATTGTTAAGTTATTGTAACTTTAAGTTAAGTCTGCTGCAACTGGATTTCTTATGGACTGTGCCAATCCTGAATGTATTGGATTTGTGACCGTGATGCTCATTTGCCTTCAGTAGCTGTCAAGCTCTGCTGGATGAAATATAATTGCCTCTGGTCTATTTTTTTTTTTGGAATCCTGCAACGTGTTTAAGTTGTTACTTTGCTAACTATACATTGGAATCTACTCTAGATCAACATTGAGTAGAATTTCAATGACAACTACAATACTCAAACCAACAGAACTACTGTCAGGGGAGAGAGGAACAACTCTATGATACCTTGAAGCGTTCTCAATGATCAGTGTGGTGTTTCTTCTTAATTCACCACACTTACCGCTTCTCTCATGGAACTAACAGTAATTTGCATGTATTTAGGACCACTGACCAATCGAGCCCAGTGCTGTCTGCTCTTGATTGGCAGCAGTTCTTCAGGGTCTCAAGTAATATTTCAGCTCTGTTACCTGAAATTAGAATCACAGAGGTGGAAGGGACCATGAGGGTCAACTCCCTGCAACACAATAATCTTTTTGCCCAACATGGGGCTCAAACCCATGACCCTGAGGTTAAGAGTCTCATCCTTCAACCTTTTCTTCATCTTCAGATGCCCTCCAGATGTTTTGGACTACAATGCCCATCGTGCTGGCTGTAGCTGATGGGTGTTGTAATCCAGGTGGGCAAAGTCTGGTCTAAATCACCTTGGAGGTCGCTTCCAGCTCTACGATTCTATTGACATTTTGCTGTCTTTTAATAATGTCCACCTGAGGCAAATTTGACCTTGACTGATGCTGGGGGCCAGCCTTGGGGTTTAGCAAGTAGTTGCACTGCACTGTAAAGGTAAAGGGACCCCTGACCATTAGGTCCAGTCGCGGATGACTCTGGGGTTGTGGTGCTCATCTCGCTTTACTGGCCGAGGGAGCCGGCGTACAGCTTCCGGGTCATGTGGCCAGCATGACTAAGCCGCTTCTGGCGAACCAGAGCAGCGCACAGAAACGCTGTTTACCTTCCCACTGGAGCGGTACCTATTTATCTACTTGCACTTTGACGTGCTTTCGAACTGCTAGGTTGGCAGGAGCAGGGACCGAGCAACGGGAGCTCACCCCGTCGCGGGGATTCGAACCGCCGACCTTCTGATCGGCAAGCCCTAGGCTCTGTGGTTCAACCCACAGCACCACCCGCGTCCCTCTGCACTGCACTGTAGTAACCTATAACTTGGTAAATGTATCTCCAGAGGATCCCCTCTGGACATCCTTTCTGTCCCCCTGCCAGACGTGTGGCACAACGGCTGTCCACATCCACCCTAAGCCCAGGGTGGTTGCCCTTCAAAGCCTTTCTCCAAGATGCTAGAGTTACACAATGTACCAGCAGCAGAAATCTGTGCTTCAGGTGTTTGCTGGGTTGGATGCAGCCATACTGCGGACCCTCGTTATAGATGGTCCCCGTGGGGTCAAAGAATGGCACGTAGCCGTCACTCCCTGTGCAGAGATAGACTTTTTCCAACTGCAGTTTGTAGGCAGCGTTGAGATTCTGCTCAGGATTCCACATCACGCGGCCGTAAAGGATTTGGCCTGAGGAAAGAAAACACACAGGAGTCAGGCTGAGTCAATATATGTATTAAAAAATATATATATCTAGAGAGACCAGGCGTTTGTGTTATGAAAGAGGAAGATTTTTTTTCTCTCTATGCCATGTATAATTTTATAAACTTCCCCCCTTCCTATTTATTTATTTTTGACAAAGTAATAATCAGAAATAAATAAGAATAAAAATGTGCACCCAACCAATGAGACCATTCCATTGCAACTATCCAACCTCCCAAAATTTCAACACCTCTTGCGATGGTTTGACCCCTTTCCCTTTTAACAGTACAAATTCCACAAACACCCTCCATATCGCCTCAAAATCATTTCTCCTGCATATTCCCCCGTCTTAACCTTAATGGCGCATGCTAATTTATAAACTTTTATCATGTCACCTCTAACCAACCCAGGTTCCATTTCATTTAGACAACAGCTTTTTATCACTTCCCCTCCTTTTTTTTGCAGTTTCTGCTGGGCAACAGGCGAGGACAGGAAACCGCAACCCAACCCAACAAGGAAACGCGAACCCCTACCCTTTGAAAAAGCTCCTTTGTAGTCCATCTCCGCCATGGACATTTCCGATTTGGTTGGGTCCATCAGAAACACTTTCTCATTGTTGCAGAGCTGAAACTCCGTGTTCAGGGAATACACCACGGGGACCGGCCGGTTAGTTTGCTGGAAGGCAATTGGGATCAGAAATCTAAACAGGGGAGAGAGGAAACAAGAGAGAAATGGCCCTTGAGACAATTTGAGAATTAGTGCAGAGCGTTAGGCACACATTTCCCCAAGACTGACCTGCCCTACTCCCCTTTGCAGCCCCACAATCAGAGCCGGATTTAGGTTTGATGAGGCCCTAAGCTACTGAAGGTAATGGGGCCCTTTATATGTCCAGCTGTCCTTCGCCAACAACAAATTGTCGCTGTTTTTTGTGTTAAATGTATGCTATATGGTAATTTATGGACCTAATAGGTATCTAAAGCCATTTGCACATGTTGCCTTGCAACCAGTCCAGGCAGAATGTAGGCACCCTATATATAGGTAAAGGTAGTGGCGCCCGCCCTGTGGGACGCCCTCCCATCAGAGGTCAAAGAGATAAACAACTACATGACATTTAGAAAATACCTGAAGGCAGCCCTGTTTAGGGAAGTTTATTTTGATGTATTTTAATGTTTGTTGGAAGCCGCCCAGAGTGGCTGGGGGGACCCGGCCAGATGGGTGGGGTACAAATAATAAATAATAATAATAATAATAATAATAATAATAATAATAATAATTATATAAAGCGACCCCTGACCATTAGGTCCAGTCGTGACCGACTGTGGGGTTGCGGCGCTATCTCGCATTATTGGCCGAGGGAGCCAGCGTACAGCTTCCAGGTCATGTGGCCAGCATGACTAAGCCGCTTCTGGCGAACCAGAGCAGCGCACGGAAACGCCGTTTACCTTCCCGCTGCCTATTTATCTACTTGCACTTTGACGTGCTTTCGATCTGCTAGGTTGGCAGGAGCGGGGAGCGAGCAACGGGAGCTCACCCCGTCACGGGGATTCGAACCGCCGACCTTTTTATCCGCAAGCCCTAGGCTCTGTGGTTTAACCCACAGCGCCACCCGTGTCCCCTATATATAGAAATGAGCAAACCAGTGATACTTTAGGCAGCAGGCTAGCAGGCGGGGCCCATTACTTACATCATAGGAGCCTACACAATAGAAAACACTGTTGCTGTATGTAGATTTTATTTGTTTTTTTATCTTATATTTTGGAAATGTACATCCAGTTGTTTTTTTCCTTTAATTTTCTTGGGTGCCCCCAAGAGAGTGGGGCCCAAAGCTATAGCTTGTTTAGCTTATACGTAAATCAATGCGGCCCTGAAATTGAAAGAGGCTCGTTGTTCTTAATATAGCTCATGCCTCCTACAAATTGCATACCCCACCCCTGAAAATAAAGCCTATTGCCCCAGAGCAAGGCTAGCCATGCCCCTGGATGGACTGTTTATTGGAATTGGCCAACACTAATCAAGTGAGAACACCTAGCATTTTTACCCTTCCAGGAAAGAGAGCATAAAATTCAAACAGTTTTCTCCCCTGCCCCGAATGCTTTTCAGTCTGACTGCTGGTGGTGTTAAGCACCGTCTCCATCTTTGGAAATAATCCAAAGAAGACTTTCTGAAGCGCAGCACAAAGGAAAGGCTGTGATCCGAAGATCACAGATTTGAGCCTGCTGTTACCCTGCACAGTGCCGGCTTTTCACACGCCGTGTCAGACTACCGGCCAGATGCATTTGCAGCAATGTTGTCAAAAGCTTTGTTTGATCTGAACAAAACAGAAGCACTGTCGTGTAAAGACGGCTGTGCCAATATTTTCTCCTGGAGCAGGGAAAAAGAGCATTGCACAACTCAGGAATTGTATTATTCTTGAGTCTTGGGGAAAAGGGTTTAAATACCATATTTTTCCGAGTATAAGACTAGGTTTTTAAACCAAAAAATAGGCTTAAAATTGGGGCTCGTCTTATACACAGGTAGTGCTGAGGGGTGTTTTCTTAATTTGGAGTCCCCAAAAATAGGGGGCGTCTTATACATAGGGGCATCTTATACACGGAAAAGTACAGTATGTCTCCCTCTTAAATTTCCCCATTTGTCTGAATGAACAAGCCAAGTTCTGCTTGCCTTTTTTTAAAAATTTTTTCCCAAAAGCCAAAAAGGTACAAAGAAATACAAATAAAAAGAAAAATAATAAAAGATATAAATCACAAAGAATACAGATAAAAGTGCAGAAATAACAAATAAAAATAAAAATTCACAGATCACACCAACCATTCCCCCCCTTTCCCACCCACCACCTTGCCATATACTTTTAACATATTTTAACATATATTAAACTAAAATACGGCTTCCTTCCATCAATGCTAGACCTTATTTTACATTCTTATCTTTATTGTTGTGTTGTTATGTTTCGTTTTATAGATATATTTTATTTTTATTTATTTTATTCCTTTCCCCCTTACAAACTTTGTCATATGCATATCATGATTTCTGTATCTGAGCAATGTTTCACTGTATATTCCTTCACACATTCCCAGTTCTTTAACTTTGTTTTGATTGTCCTCTAATAGCTGCTGTCAATTTTGCTGTTTCCGTGTATTCAATAAACTTATTTTGCCACTCAATTATTGTCAGTGTTTTTATTTCCTTTCCAATTCCTCACTATGAGCACTCTGCGGCAAGAGTTCTGCTTGTCTTTTACACTGGCGATTTGTCACTACCTGAACACATAAAAGACGCAACATTCAAATAAGAAATCTGTAAACAACCAATGAAATCAAGCTGCCCGAGAGGCCATGAAATCTCATTCCTTCAAATGTCTCCTGTAAACTGTTTAGTGTTTATTATATACAGTACAGTGGAACCTCGACTTACGAATTTAATGCGTTCCGAATGCACACTCGTAAGTCGAAAATTTCGTAAGTCGAAAAACTGCATTCCCATAGGAATGCATTGGAAACGTAAGTCGAAAATTTCTTAAGAAAACCCTATGTAAACCTTCATAAGTCGAGTAAACCCCATCTAAAACTTCGTAAGTCGAGTAAACCGCATCTAAAATCCAAGCGGATTTCCTTTCGGAAGTCGAAAAATTCATAGGCGCGCGGCCGCTTTTTCCCTTTCGTAAGTCGAAAAATACGGAAGTCGAGTCATTCGTAAGTCGAGGTTCCACTGTACTAGCAAAATGCCTGTCACTAAGAAGTGGGGATGCATTTGCCAGGATGCCTTAATGGTGCAGTGTGCTTTGCAAGAAAAGGCTTGTTGAATAACACCCAGCCCACCACGATTTTCAAGAACGAGTTTTGCTTGCCACACAACAAGTATCTCCAGGTGAGACATCTCATTTGGGAACATGGATGTGCTTGCAGCTCCTGAATCCAGATGACCTCAAGCCACCAAGAATCAGCCACGTCTGCTGCTGTGAGTCCTGGAAGGAAGACCTGCTCCCTCCTGCAAGGTCCATTTCCACCTGGCCTAGGGGGCGGGGCCCAGACTCACCTTGACCAGCCAAAAGAGGCTACTGGGAGGCCGGAGGGGCATTGCTGGAACAACTCTTGGGTTGGGGCAACTGGCTATTTTTTTATTTTTTTTTAAACGCCGGCTCCCTCAGCCTGAAAGCAAGATGAGCACCACAACCCCACAGTCGCCTTTGACTGGACTTAACCATCCAGGGGTCATTTACCTTTTTACCTATACCCATGTTGCCCCACAACCCTCATGTTTTGTCAGGAGCAGGAGTAGGCAATAAAACACCCAGTGTAGTGAAGTTAACTCTTTCTTCAAAGAATCCAAAACAGCTCAGGCCTAGCGATCACAGCAACTCTTCCCAGTAGGTCTTGCCCCAATGAGGCAGCTGTGAGGACTGAAGGTCCCGCCTTCTTGCCACTCCCTAAGACCTCCTGCCCCAGGTCTTTCCCAAGCAACCTGAGGCTCCTTCCTCTTGTCTCTCTTTGCTCCTCCCCCTTCATTCCTCTGTGTGATCTGGGAGACCAGGAGGGAGGGGAGCTGGTCACAGCAGGAGAGGGAGATTCCCTGGCTACTACAGCAGCCGGCCTCCACTCAGCCTCTTGACTCCCCCCCTCTGCTATTGCCTCTGAGTCTGGACTGCTCTCTGCCGCAGCCTCTTGCTGTTCACTAAACCCTGTTGCCTCTTCGGCGTCCGACACCTCCTCCTCCCAGTCTGTCCCCTCTTCTCCTTTTGACCACTCGTCAATCCCCTGGCTCGAAATAAGTAATTTCGTTGTCCCCAAAGGGGACAATGACAATAAAATATATTCTATATTCTATTTTCTGAGCCTTCTTCCCTTGGAAGTTCTGCAGATGGTGCCTTCCACCACTCCTCTGAATCCAGCCAGTCCACTCAACGGCCAAAGAAGAATGTGGCCCTGTTGGAAGAGCAGAATGGGAGGAATCGGCTTCTGCATGTAGGAAAAGGTGTGGAGGTATCTGTGTGTGCATCAGTCTCTCTCTCTCTCTCTTTACTGATGAATATTCCCAGGCATGGTAAATCAAGCCGCAAATAAAACAAGCATCTCCTTACTTTTCTGGAGCATGAGCAGTGCAGGGTAAAGGCTTGTCTCCTGGATCAACCCATGACTGCGTGGGCTGCACTGTGCACGGTATCAAGTAGATGGTGTATTCTCCCGAGTAATCCTTCCTGGAAGCAGAGAAGAAGCACCATAGTTACTGTATTGATGTGCATTGCTATTTATACCCATGGCCGGTGCGTCCATTTTGGCCAACTAGGCAACTGCCTAGGGTGCCAAAATGGAGGGGGCGCTGGCCAGCCTGCCCCCCGCCCCCCGCCGCCGCCTGGCGCCGCCCCAACCAGCGGCGGAGCGAGCAGGTTGGGGCGAAAACCGCGGTGGTGGGGGCTCCAAAATGGAGGGAGCGCTGGCCAGCCTGCCCCTCGCCCCCCGCTGCCGCCCGGTGCCGCCCCAACCAGCGGCGAAAATCATGGCGGCGCGGGGTGCCCGGCGGTGGGGCACCGTACGTCATGCGCAATGACGTCACGTGCCCCGCCCCCTCGCCTAGGGCGCCAGAAACCCTAGCACCGGTCCTGTTTATACCCCGAAGTCCTTTGTTTAAGGGCCTAGTGAGCTTGGCCAGGTGAACAAAACAAACACAGAAATGGAACAGCCTTCTGGGCAAACAATTTTCCAGCAGCGTTTGAACCACATATAGGCCAGAATATAGGTCATTGGCTGCAGCTTGATATCGAGAAAAAACTTCAAACAGAGCCTGGTTCTTTTACCAGAGCAACTAAGGATGACTTTGGGCATCAACAGGAAGTGCCCAAAGGAGGATTTGTGTATCCTGTTGCTACACTTTTGGGTAGCATCTAAAGCAGCAGCTCACTGCAGAGAAATGTGCATCTTCCCATGGGTTGGATGGGTGAGTTGCCA
Source organism: Darevskia mixta (assembly GCA_034641385.1). Classification (NCBI taxonomy): domain Eukaryota; kingdom Metazoa; phylum Chordata; class Lepidosauria; order Squamata; family Lacertidae; genus Darevskia; species Darevskia mixta. The sequence continues at coordinate 665,671 of JAWWNH010000060.1, forward strand.
CTTCAGGAATTAGATCAAACACCAAAAGAAGATGAAGAAGTCTCTCACATGCAAACTTTTCCCCTAGTCCTTCCAGCTAATGCTCTAAGAGATTCCGCCTCCTGATGCTCCCTGCTACAGATTTATTTTCTTTAGTGCACATTTTCTCACTTTGTAGATGCTGCAAAAAAGACCTCTTTGCACTTCCCTGCACAAGCGGCAGAAGCCAAGTGTAAACCGCTGCACGACCTGATTGGCTGAAATAGTTAAGGAGTAGCACCAATTTTTGTGTTTGTGGGATAGAATTCTTAAGAAAGTAATGCGGCTGGCATACTATTCAGCCATCTTTAGCTTCCCAGACCTGAGAATAACTGCATGGCAGGGGGCTAGGTGGGGTGGAACAGGTCCAAATTCACCAGTTCTATTGATGTTAATTTCTAGCTCACCATCCTTTGAAATTAAAGAGAAAGTTCAAATCTTAGGTCCTATGTCTTCTCTGTTCTGCAACTTTGGTCCAGCAGGCAGTTATGGAGTGTGGAAAAGAAGCAAATCAGAGAAAGTTGCTCTCATAGAAGAAGAGCTAAACAACAGTCCTCTCAAGTACAAAGATGCAAGGAATGGTTCCAGAATCCCATGGGAAACCTATTGCCATGAACAGACTCAGCCGTACTCCTGACCATAGCTGTCAACTTTCGGATTTGAAAATAAGGGATGCCGCGAGGGCGGTGCAATGGCACCAAGTAGCCTCGCCACCCTGCGCTCCAGAGGCTGTGCGCGAACGGGTGAGTGAAAGAGCGAGCGCATAGACGGCAGGCAGGCTGTCTGTCTGGTTGGGCATGAGGGTCTGGATGCACAAGGCATGCAAGCTCCGCCCCCAGTCGGTCTCAGACTCCTTATTGGCAGCCGAGCAATGCAGCTGAGGAGCCTCCCTGGCCGGCAGGGAGGGAGAGGAGCTGCTTCCTTTGAAATCCAGGAAATTTAAGGGATATCAACAATCCGGGATAGCAGCGGGAAACGGCATTGGAATAAGGGAGTTTCCCGCCAAAAAAAGGGAGGGTTGACAGCTATGCTCCTGACTAACCTTCAACTTGGAAACCTCAGTGAGGCAGTTAGGTGTGCAGAACCCTCAACTGCCTTTCAAAACCATCATTCCTCTTCTGCCAGGAGCAGCCTTTATTTTCTGCCTCAGCCTTTGCGTTTCCCCTGCAGGATTCCCAAAGCCCTTGTCCCCCAAATTCCTAATAACTGGCAAAGCCCACCCCACTCCACCCTGTTCCACACAGTCCCTCCAAAGTCCTAGTGCTATGCATAACTCAGTCCAGCATCATTCCCCTGCTGCGCTCAACCCTATTATGTCCCCCTGGTTCTGCAAATTCACCCTGACAGAAATCTAGCATCAAACTGAAGACATCTTGGGCAGCAGCAGGATGGCAGTAGCAAAACATGGCAGGTTGTTTTTTTTTTGGTCTTACCTGCTGTAGGAGCTGGTTGCTCTCCAGAGCTGATAAGGGGAATCAAAAGTCTGGCCACTCCATAAAAGCTGCAGGTCAAACTCCATCCCTCCCAAGTGATCAGGAGTCATGATGAAAGACTTTGCATCTGGCAAAGTGTGGTGTTCCATCACAAAGTGCCCTGCATAGAGAGGGGGGAAAGGATGTTCTCGTTCATGATGATCATAGCGTAAGCATAATTTTGCTTAATCTAAGGCTCATAAGGATTTAGGATTCTGAGCCATCTATGAATACCAGGGCTTAGCCCGGGGACAAGTGAAGGCATAGGAAAAAGGTGTGCTTTAGAGGTTGTAGGGTGCCATCAGGGATAATGCTGCATTGTTTTTAACACTCGATTGGGAGCTGCCCAGAGTGGCTGGGGAAACTCAGCCAGATGGGCGGGGTATAAATAAATTATTATTATTATTATTATATATGAGGGTGGTGCTGTGGTCTAAACCATTGAGCCTCTTGGTCTTGCCAATCGGAAGGTTGGCGGTTCAAATCCCCGTGACAGGATGAGCTCCCATTGCTCTGTCCCAGCTCCTGCCAAACTAGCATTTCGAAAGCACGCCAGTGCAAGTAGATAAATAGGTACCGCTGTAGCGGGAAGGTAAACGGCGTTTCAATGTGCTCTGGTTTCCGTCATGGTGTTCCATTGCACCAGAAGCAGTTTAGTCATGCTGGCCACATGACCCAAAAAGCTGTCTGCGGACAAATGCCGGCTCCCTCGGCCTGAAAGCGAGAAGAGCACCGCAACCCCACAGTCGCCTTTGACTGGACTTAACCGCCCAGGGGTCCTTTACCTTTTTACCTTAGGGTGCCATCATCCTGCAACAGCCAGCATTTGCTCGTATCTGGGATGAGGCATAAGAGTCAGGGGTTCTAGAAAGTGTGACCTTCATCCAAACAGGTTTCCTTGCAGAAATCAAGAGCTGTTTACCTCGGAACTTGGCATGAGTCTTGAACTCAATGACTAGCCGACCATCCTCTCGAATGTAGATCCTTATTATCTGCAGCCTAGCAGAAAGGACGCTGTCGGTTTGAATGCCTGGAGGGAACAAGAGAATCAGCTGCCTCCTTCACAAAGGGATAAAGGAGCATTAATCAAACTGAACTGGTCCTCCTGTCACCACCCCACGACAGCAAGAAGAGAGCTAAGCCAGTTTTTACAGCCGTATTTTGTTTATTTTTCCAAGAAGGTGAACAAATACAACAAAAATAACAAGGGGGGTTCTTGTGTCCAACAAATCATCAGGAAAAAACACTGTATATATAAAAGGATGGGAAACAAGGAAAGGAAGGGGGGAAACAGGATCTGGTGAGTCCAATCCTACCTAACTTAGAAAGCTTCTACAGAGGTTTCTATGAGTAGCTGGGAGATGTTCCCTCTCAATGGACTCGTTTACAAACGAGAGAAAAGGAAACCAGCAAGTGTCAAAGGTCCCAGGTTCCTTACGACCCCTAGCACTGAAGACTGAGAGGATCAGAGACCAAATACAGGGGCTTCAAACATCCAATGTAAAGTCTGATAGATCTTGCTGCTTTCAGCAGGAAGCATACTAAGTGTGTATGAAAAAGTGTTGGGCCCAGTCGCACAGACAAAAGACCCAAAGAGGGAGACTTGGGACCCACCTGTTTTGTAATTGTGGAATCTTGTCAAATAGAATATCCCAGGATCGGTCAACATTAGGACACTGCTACCACATGTGGAGAAAGGTCCCCCTAGTTCAGGCTTCCTCAAACTCGGCCCTCCAGATGTTTTGAGACTACAATTCCCATCGTCCCTGACCACTGGTCCTGCTAGCTAGGGATCATGGGAGTTGTAGGCCAAAAACATCTGGAGGGCCGAGTTTGAGGAAGCCTGCCCTAGTTGAACAACCATGCCAACAGTTGGGCAACGTCTCCTCCTTCACGTGGCTCAGTTTAACTGGTGTCAGGTGCCATCTATGAGTTAGTGCTGTCTCCCATATTGTTTCAGATGTGGTTTTAAAAGGGGATGGTGTCAAGTCGAGTCAAGGGTGGTGGTGTCTCCCAAATCTCACTCCCAAGCCAGCCTCAGGCGATTAAAGTCCCCATAAGCATTGGGTTTTTCATTTGATTTAATATTTGTATTCCTCTTTCCCAAAAACGTTGAGCTAAAAGTGGCTTACAATCATCACCATAGCATTATTTTTAAAAAAGAAAGAGGGTCACTTATTTATTTGGGCTGTGATCCTAAGTCTCATTAAATACAGTGGCTTCTGCATGCTATTTGTTGAAAGGGTTTATCTCCAGCCTTGGAGTTCAAGGTAGCAACGTAGGGGTCCCAGGCCCATCTAGACTCTGACCAGACCTATATCCCGCTTAGCACCACAAGGTTCCTGCACCCCATGCTTTCAAATCATGGGACCAGGCACACCAGCAATGTCGCTGCATAGCACACTTTTGCGTCACAACCACTCACCTGTTCTCCAGAGGACTGTGTCATAGAAGAAGGAAAACTCCATCTCAGTGTGATGCTCCAGAGAGGCCCATCCTCTAGGCGCGGTCACATAAATGTAGGAGACGTACAGAGGGACATGGACTGTCAGGAAGGACTGAGCTGAATCGCGAACCTATCAGTACACATAGAGTGAAAATGTTTGCAATTTTTCCCCCATCCAGGCTTTCCTCCAAAGGAGCTCAGGGCAGCATATATGATCCACCCAGTTCCTCCCTCAGGGCAACCTAGTGGGAAAAGGCTTGGCTGTGGCTAGAGCATGAGGCTCTTCGTCTCAAGGTCATGGGTTTGAGCCGCACGTTGGGCAAAAAGATTCCTGCGTTGCTAGGGGCTGCACTAGATGACCCTCATAAAGGTAAAGGGACCCCTGACCATTAGGTCCAGTCGCAGACGACTCTGGGGTTGCGGCACTCATCTCGCTTTATTGGCCGTGGGAGCCGGCATACAGCCCCCTGTACAGTCATGTGGCCAGCATGACTAAGCTGCTTCTGGCGAACCAGAGCAGCGCATGGAAACGCTGTTTACCTTCCCGCCGGAGCGGTTCCTATTTATCTACTTGCACTTTGACATGCTTTCGAACTGCTAGGTTGGCAGGAGCAGGGACCAAGCAACGGGAGCTCACCCCGTTGCGGGGATTCGAACCGCCGACCTTCTGATCAGCAAGCCCTAGGCTCAGTGGTTTAACCCACAGCGCCACCCGCGCCCCGCGTCTCATGGTTTAGGTTTATGCAATTTATAAATCACTCGCCACTAAAAAAAAATAAGAGTCCCAAAGCAATTTAAAACCAAAGTAAAGGGATACAATAAAAGTCACATAAACATGATTAAAAACAGATTTAATCTGGCACTCAAAGATCTTTCGGAAAGAGAAAGAAAGCAGCAAGGACCATGTTCCGTCTACACAACGCTTTAGACAGAAACTAACATTCAAAGGCAAGTGTGATTATCCATTTTAGTACAATTCCTGTGCATATGACAGCATTAAGCCATCTCTTCCTTTACGGAAAAGCCATAAAAGAAATCTGAAAATCCACTTATTTTACTGCTGATTAATAAAGCAAGCATGGCCAGACACCCAGATGCCCTTTTTATCTTCATGTCCTAACGATTACTATAATTGAGGTGACAGGTGAATAGGTTTCTGTGGCTATTAGCATCACCAAGTAACTTTGGTTTCATTCTTCTCCAGTATCGCTGAAAGTCTCCTAATTTAAGGCCAAGGTGGAGGCCACGTCTCTCTTTTCATGCTCTCTACAGATCCTGAAATGGAAACAAATGATCCCAGAGGATGGTTTGAAGGTGTGTGATGCCACCACCTTGCTGAAGCTAAGCAGGGCTGGCTCTGGTCAGCGTCTGGATGGGAGACCTCATGGAAACCACAGGCATGGCACTTGGATGCCGTGACAGGAGAAAGGTGGGATATAAATGCAGGAAAATAAATAGCTAATAAATTAGCATGCATCCTGCAAGATCTCAAACAAATCAAAATTTAAAATCAGTATGGAAATGCTTCGAAGAATGCATGGAAAAATGCTGCTCTAAAAAGAATATGTCAATATGCATAGATTAAACGTGTAAAGGGGATGTGTGAATATAAATACCATATATGGTTAGCAAGTATAGATTAAGTATGCAAGTATGTAAAGTACAGGTGAAAATAAAATCAGAAATGGTTGTAAGAGATGAAGATGAAGGTTTTTAGAAATGCAATGAAATAATTAAATTAAAAATTAAGGATGTCGAGCCATGGTGGAGGGAGGTCACGGGGGTGGGTAAGGTTTTTTGTTTTAGTTTGTATATGTAGCATGTGTGTTTCTATGTGTATTTGTGGCATCTGTATGTCTTTGTTCATGTATTTCCCCCCCAATAAAATATTTAATTTAAAAATAAAATAAAATAAAATTAGGGCGGGGCAGAGGGTCTTAACAGGCCCTCAAGGGGGGGGAGGAGGTGTCCTGGTGTCCACAGGAATCATACTGGGGATACCAGCATTCAATCCAAGAAACCCAATAGGAGATTTTCCTGACTGGCCCCCAGCTGGACAGCATTACCTGGAAGTCAGCAGTGACCGACCCTCCGCAGACGTCAATTAATTCTGTCATGTCATAGTACGCGTCAAAAGTCCAGATGCAGCTCTTCAGGTTCAGGTGTTTGTACAGCTGGATGGTCTTTGGCTCTCTCACACTGGGGTCGAACTGGTACGGTCGATCGTACCCGGGTCCCAGAACGATGCTATTATAGGTCACTTCATCTAGGAATCCAGCTTCTGGGATGGAAACCAGGGGATACATCAAGGTTTCACTGTTACACTTTGGTTATACATCAGATCTGCTGTGAAATACATTTCATGTGGGATATATCCAGCCAACATGCTTAACTCTAATTAATGCATGAAGGGGTTAAGACCAGAGAGTAAGCTGTCCTGCCAGGCTTAGCTAGGCCACACCCCTCACCTTGGGAGGAAGGTCTATCAAACTCTTTGTTCTCCCACTTACCACCTTTATTCCACCATGTGGACCCCTCCAGTAAGGATGTCTAAGCTGGATGCTTCAAGCTTTGACCGCATGGCTTTAAGAAGCCACCTTTGTGTTTCTATGCATATAATTTAGAAACACTTATCTTTGGGGAGCTAACCTCAGTTTTGCTGCCTGACTTTTCCTGCTGCTGTATGGAAAAGCACATGAATCTAACATGTGAAGATTTAAGTAAACCATTTTTAGCTTACCAAATGTGGTCTATTTCAACGCTAAGGGAAGTGGGAAACTATGGAAGAAACTTAGAAGGGGATAATTTAAAGGTCCAACAGCCTATATTTCCAATTTGCTGCATGTTTTTTTTTAATGTTCAGTCTCTGCTGGGGCTCTCTCACCAAAGAGTACTTGCCCCAAACCTGGATCTAGGCACCCCAGGAATTCTCCTTTTATTTTACCTACCTTTTATTTCCTTTCTGCTTTACCCAAAAACCAACATTTCATGCATAAATAGGCAGATAATATCTGCTATCTACAGCATCAGGGTCAAACTGCTCAGTGAACACATAGAATGTTTGTTTCAGCATCCGGTCCTGCAAGAAGCTGATCTGCAACCCTTTTCAAGAATGAGGGCAGACGAGAAGGATTGCCTTTTTCTCTGCCTGCATCTCTGTGCAAATGCCATGGGGTCTGGAGGCATGGGGCTCGAGAAAGGTCATGGGCCAAGCCCCCTATGCCCATTAATCTATCCCTGGAGGTGGTCTTCTGGGCCTCTCGACAGGGACCCCTGCCATCCAGGCCACCCTCCAGAGACTGGGCTTCGCACCCCAAGCCCTCTTGGATCTGGGCCTTGACCAAGCAAGATCCGAGGTCAGACAAAGAATTGTGGATTCTGAGAGACAGCTGGACTGCTTGAGGTCCCCCGATTTCATTATAACAGAAAACGAGAGATACGTTGCTGCCCCGGCAGCGTATCTCCTTTCTTGAATCCAGAAACTCAAGAAGAGCCTTTACGCTTGCCCGAAGCTTGGCTCTGCCCTCGCCAGTTCTGCTGGGATCCTTCGGAAAAATCCCATACGATCAGAGACTCTGCTCCTGCCCACTGGGGGAAGTAGGTAGCCCTGAGCATCTATTCTTTAGATGCCCTTTTTATGACAAGGCGCGCAGAGACATCATTGCCCCCCTATTGAAGAGGTTAGCTGACCTTCCAGAAAAGACTGAACTAAATGCCCTTTTACTAGGCAAAGATCAAAAGATAACCTGGATGGTAGCTATTTTCTGCACGCAGATTTGCAGGCACAGTCTATCCTCCCAGAACAAACCAGTCAGTAGGGAAAACAGTCGCAGTGAGCCCCCGGGGCGATAGGGTCAATCTGTATGTGATTGATGCAGAAAGCTCCGAAGCACAGTGGAGGTCAAATAGTTCTGGCTCCACACCCCCATTTACTTTGGAGGAGACACTGCTCAGTGGCCTTGTATGTAGAAGATCTCTTGTTCAGTCCCTGACCTCCCCAGAGTATGGAACCTGGTGTTGGGCTGTGGGTAGCGGCTCTTCTGCTCGGGAATGGAATGAAGACCTCGAGCAGAAGCTGGGAAAATGCAAGCTGGACCCTCCTCTTGGATATTTTTAGCCCCTTTTAAATTTTTAGACTGCTATAGTCATTCTGCGTTTTAATCTCCTTTAGCTTTGTAAAGCACTTTTCAGATTTTAAATGCTGGTCTATGACCGTAATAAGGATTTGATTTGATTTGACCCCTGCCATCAAGGACCAGCCCTTCAGGATGCCAGCAGCGAAACTGCTGCTTAATGAATGCGCACATTAAGTGGCAGCAGCCCATAATTGATTACCTGAGATGCCCTTAAGATCTTGGATGCTGACCAGGTTGGAACAGACATGCTGGTGCCTGTAGATGGATTCCGACAAGAGGAAATGCAAGTTGTGCAGAGGCATCGTGGAGATGAGAGGAAGCATCCCGTCCTGGTGTGGAATCTGCACTGAGATATGGATTCTGGAAAACCACAAAGCGGCAGGAGTTGAAGTGGGGAGAGGAGAGAGGATGCACTGGATAAAAGACACACGTATTGCATGAACATAGCAAAATGCAAATTGCACTGCCTTGCAGCACAGGCCCCCGTTTTAAGAGCCAGTGTGGTGTAGTGGTTAAGAGCGGGGGACTCGTAATCTGGTGAACCGGCTTCGCGTCTCCACTCCTCCACATGCAGCTGCTGGGTGACCTTGGGCTAGTCACACTTCTCTGAAGTCTCTCAGCCCCACTCACCTCACAGAGTGTTTGTTGTGGGGGAGGAAGGGAAAGGAGAATGTTAGCCGCTTTGAGACTCCTTAGGGATAAAGCGGGATATCAAAACCAAACTCTTCTTCTTCTTCTTAATCCCTGGAAGGATTGGGAATGTCTCCTGCCTGAAACCCCAGAGAGCAGCTGCCTAGCAGCATAGACAGAACATTGCTGGATGGACTTGGTACAAGGCAACTTTCCAAGTTCATCATCTCACACATCAAGCTTGATGTGTCTTATCCCAGGTAAATGGGTAGAGGGTTGTAGCCATAAAATTAGTGGCCAGCATCCAGAGTTACACACACTTCAGATCTTCATATGCAATCAACCTTGTTCAGCCTGCTGGTTCACTGCCAAATGTTAAGAGAGGACCTACTTTCAGTTAACAGCAGGATGTAGACATGTGGAGGAGCTATTTGAATCTGAGACTCAGTCCTAATATACATGAGGGGCTGAAAATAAAATCTAAGCAGCTCCTTTTCCCCCAGCTTGCTGATCCTTCCAAAAACAAACAGATTCACCAGGCTTGTTTAAGAAATATTTTCACTGATACTTTATTAGCAAAACCTTTTGGTCCATTTCCCGTCTTCGTTTTCAGCCACAGATGCTTTCATTAGCAATACCCTTAATGTTGAAGTGTTTGGAAATTTTTAAAATGTAGACCCCTGGAAATTGATTGCAAATGTGTAAGTCTCCCAGCACCACCCCAAGTAGCATTATATGCCTGCTGTTTCATCTTTTGATCTTCCCTTCATTAAAAAAAATGCAGTAAAAGTTCCAAATAAAGAAAGCAGCGACCATTTATGCCTTTCATTCCTTTCTTTCTCTGGGTCAAGGAGAAAAGTTCTGGGTTAAAGAAAGAACCGGATCATATTCAGAACAGATCTCCTCAAATCAAGGGGCTGAAGCTGCTTAGGTCTACTGATTTTAATAGTTCTGCTCTGAGTATGACTAACGTTGGATATCATCTTTTATCTTTCTTTTTTTCTGAGAATCATTTGGGAGCATTTCTAAAATTAGCATCCCATACTATCTGTACATTTGTTCAAATTTAGCTCAAAATAATCCCCTAATACTTTTTCCACTTTTTTTTAAATGGTCCTCTAATAGATTTAATCTTCATCTGAAAGTGGTTTGTTTCTCATTTTGCATGTCTAAAATTAATGGATCTGATATTGTTCTTGGCCTTATTTCTATTTTCCTCACCTTTAACTCTAATTCTTTGGATATCCAAATTGCATCTATTCTTGTACTGCTTTCATACACATTTGAATAAAAAGCGAACTCTTTGTCTAATAAATGTTTCTCCAAATATCTATTAAATTCAAATTCTCTACCCTTTCCCTGAAAGTTTTTGGAAGTCCTCTACCTGTTGGGGTGTTCCTTGTGCTTAACATCCAGATACTTCAAAGTGGCGATGAAGGATTGCGCTTGAAACCCCCGGGCTGTTCCAGCCACTATTGGCGTGTGGCAGATGGCGCTGTCTGTCCCAATGGTGACTATGTTGCTTCTCAGTGGGGTGCCGGCGTGGCCAACCTTGTCCACGGCTTTGGCCACGCAGCGAACGTGGAATCGCCGGCTGAAGTAAATGCTGTCCAGCACCTGGGAAGGAAGGAAAGAGAGAGAGAGAGAGAGAGAGAGAGAGAGAGAGAGAGAGAGGAAGGAAGGAAGGAAGGAAGGAAGGAAGGAAGGAAGGAAGGAAGGAGAGATGATTCTCAGTGTGGCCTAAACAGCTGATAGCCTTATATAGATTTTAAAATGCTTCAATATATTAATAGAACATTATTACTTTTCTGTCCATCCACAGATGGACAGAACTATGCCACGCACATATTAAAACAGCAATACAGAAGTATAAGGAGATGGAAACAAAGCAGAGAAAGATCAGGAAGCCAGCTAGGACACTTTATGCTCTGATCGCCAGCCTCTCCAGTTATAAAGATCAAAGGCCAAGGGAGAAAAGCTCTTGCTTGTCAAAGGCAGCCTTTTGCCAACTTGGCAGCGAGAGCCAGTGATTTGTGGGGGGACTATACCAGCCAGGAGGCAAGACTCAGAGGCAGGGGAAGCTTCAGAGCTGGAGGGTGCAGCACAGGAAGGGTAGGAGGAAGAGGAAGAGGCAGGTCAGGCAAGTGAAGGGCCAGGTGCTTCCCCACCATCTCCTGCTCTGCTGTCTCACAGAACCAGGAGCGGGCTGAAAAGGGAGGAACAGAGGAAGCTTCCATGCAGGCATAGTCTCTGGCTGTGTGTATGCAGCCCATCAGGGGAAAGTACACAAACTGGTGGAGGATGAATAGCCCCATGTTGGTGCAACTGCTCCCATAGAGCACGGACTTGAGAATAGCTGCCTAGCCACTAGATTGACATGTGTAGGTATTCAGAGCTATAGAATCGACTGTGTTATCTTTGAAAATAAAGAGTTGACTATTTGCCGCTTGCATTCCTTTGGCTGCGAAGTCTCTGCACATACCATGTGATTGACACTGGTGAAGGGAGTGTTGTCTGTAATCGTTTCAAAGGGAGATCTGGCTCCGTTCCCGTCCGTGGGCGTAGCCACTTCCCAACTGAACTGTATGGAGGACTGGTTTATCCCGGCGTCGCCACAGCGCTCTTTCATCACAGAGTACTTGGGGAAGTGAGGGTCGCAAGGCGTCACGCAGACCAACGGGTAGCCTGGAGAGGGAGACTTCTTAGCTCCTTCTTTGGCTTCTTCTTCTACGTGATCATACTCTGACAGCGTAACCACCTGCAGGGACACAATACAAAGCTTGGGACTCCAGGGAAGGGACCTTGCAACTGCAGCTAACGGCTAATCCCAAATAACTCAGGGATCCACCGGTTAGAGCCACTTACAATAGGAGGGGCTGGCAAAATGAGGCTCCCAGCTGCTTCCTGGTCCAGAATGGTGACGATTGTAGTGGTGATCTCCCCCAGGACAGCTTCAACAGGGTCATCTGGCCCTAACACCAGGGAAAAGGACTCGTGCCACTCCCTGTCTTCATTGGACATGATCTCTACCTTAAATACGATGTGGTCCACTCCTGCACGAACAGACACGAGAGAGGGCTGAGTCAAACCAGCTTGTCATCTGACAGGACTTTTGAATGCTTCCATAAAGCAATGCCGAGGTCAGATCCACTAAATCATTGTGATTAAACCCACACAGACACACACCAGGTTTTATCGTAACCCCTTTGGCTGTAATGATGTGGCCCAGGAGCCTTTGGAAAACTAAAAACTACAAAATACGGCATGCCATCTGATGGATTGCTTGGCAGATTTACTAACAGATGCCATGTGAGGATTAATGGTGCCTGTCCGACTTTAATAAAAATCTGTGATCCAAAATATACCTCCCATATTATTGCTGGAGGGCACGTCTGCTTTGATTCTTTACGATAAGCACATAACTCCTGGCCTTGCAAGATTTTCTGTAAGGCCTTTAAGAGCTGCTGTGGATTGCTGCATCAGAATAGGGCTGGGGAAACCCTCGCACCAGATGGAGGGTGAACTGGGCTGTGAATGGGAGCAATGGGGGCCTTAGGAGGAAGGGAGGCTGAAAACAAGGGAGCCGAGGGAACTGTAAACTGGGGAGCAAAGGAAGGTTGTGGGAATAAGCAAAAAACATGGACCCCAGGAAACCACGGGGACAACCCAGCCACCATTCAAAGCAATCTTGAGTCCCACTGACTTCAAGAGGACAGCTTTGAGCACATTGTTACTCAAGCGAAATGAATGGGCCTTTAATTTCAGCAGGAATATCTCCCATGTGTTCTGCAGGGGCTTGGGAGCTGGGCAGCACTGGGATGAAGGAAGCGGACTGGGCAGAGCTAAGGGTACGGAAGGGCTTTAAGGAAAGAGTCTCCTTCCAGCAACTCTTGCAACCAAGCTGGTGCCAAACATATTGCTCTGCTTTCCTTTGGACCACATCAGCAAGGCTGAGAGGAGAGTCCTGTTGTCTGGGCAGCTCAGGATCTCAATACAAACGGCCCAGGCTTGCACCCCAGGAAGGTCACTTCGCTTCAGAGGTGCTATTGCAGCAAAAACAACATGGGAGGCAGAAGTTACGAGTTGGCGGTCTCTGCAGCCACAGCAGGCGCTGTGAATCTCCAGTGGTTTGACTTCACCCCTGGAGGTGCACTCCATTGTCTCTCGAGACAGACGGGTGCCCGCAATTTCGTCCCATGTCTTTTGGATATTAGTCTCTCCTGACAGCCCCACCCACAATGGCGTTCAAAGAAAAGCAGAGAGCATTGTTGGCTGCTCACTCTCCACCTTAGAGCAGATTTATGCCATGAGGTGCCACAGAAAGGCACTGGACATAGTAAAAGATCCATCGCATCCTGGTCACCGTCTATTTGAACTTTTGCCATCGGGACGGAGATACAGGACGATGAGGACAAGAACAAGCCGTCTTAGGAACAGCTTCTTCTCCAGAGCGATCTCGGCCCTGAATGGGAAGCCTGGACTTTGAAAGTCATCTAATCTTACCTGTTATGTTGTATCATACTGTATGGTTTTAATCAGTGTTTTTGTAGTTGATTTGTTTTTGCGTGGAGTGCCCTATCTGGGCGGATGGAGCAGCCGAGTAATTTTGTTGTCGCCGAAGGGGACAATAAAATATATTCTATATTCTATTCTAAAATACATAAGCAAGCTTATTTTTGCCTCCAAACCATGTCCATTATGACAGAACTCGAGGCCTTTCTGTGCTTTACCAGGACTGAACTTGAGGACTCGGCTCTTTGGGTAGTAATCAATCCCAGACTGAGCAGAGCCGTCCCGGGTGCTGCAGCGAACTTTGGAGGTCCTGTTTTGGTCCCCTCTCCGCAGCACCTTGACATTCAGGAAAGCAACCCCTTCAGGCCCAGGCGGTTCACGGACTTGGTAAGCAGCCTCCTCAAACTCGATGGTGGGAGCTAGAGAAACAGAAGAAAAATAGAAGCTGCTTGTTTGTGTCTCCAGATGTGAAGAACACTTTGAGTTAGGTTTATTACACGTGTCTGCTGGAACTATGGAAGCAGAATATTGGAGCCAAGCGCTGTATATATAATAACCATGGCCAGGTTTCTACATGTTAAATTATGAGGAAACTCCCATAAACTAACTAAATATGACTTAGTTAGGAAAATCTGGGAGCAGACAATCCCAATTAAGTTGATAGCGCTGTTGAAAAGCAGAGATAAGTACTCAGAAGTTATGCGCAAGAGGAACATGGTGACCCAGTAGATAAAAAAGGAATTATAAATATCTAGGAAAGGAATGGGTTATATGGTTTTTTTAAGTGCACTCAGGCTGTAAATAAATATATAAGAAATTAACTGCGGGTAAGATTTCTTATGAATTGCAGTTAAACGTTATTACTTATCAACTTTTGTGAGCCATTTGTTCCACAAATTGCATTTAAAGGCCAATGGTTTTTTGTAAATGTTTGCAAGCTATTTTAAAGTAAATTGATTGTTAGGAACTTCAATGTGACCTTTTAACCTCTGTGCCCTGGCTCCCACCCAAGAACAATAAGGCAGGCACTTTCTTGTAGGTGAAGAAGCCGAGTTTTATTCTAGCAGACTCACGGTGCAAACTCGGCAGCAGGAGGAAAGCAGGAAATTAGCAGAGATGCCCCGAGGCTCCAGCAATGTGGCAAGGCTCAAACCAACTTGGGAGAGAGGAGCGTCAGGGTTCCCTAAGCACAATTCGGGGACAAGGCCAGGGGTCGACTGGTCCTCTTACCATCTTCATCATTGGAGATAATAATGGAGGCCATATTATTCTTGCCAACTGTAGCCCCACTCCAGTGGTTTCCAAGAGGGTTGCTCAGGTATACCTGGAACTTCTCCTCTGGTTCAAAGGCAGAGTCGTCATTAATAAAGATAGTGCAGTTCTTTACCTAGAGCCAAGGATAACACCAGTTAAGGACGAGGAGGTAACCCGGCTAACCTGATTATTAAAACAAAATTTAAAAAATTCCTCCCAGTCGCACCTTAGAGACCAACTAAGTTTGTTCTTGGTATGAGCTTTCGTGTGCATGCACACTTCTTCAGATACACTGAAACAGAAGTCACCAGACCCTGATATATAGTGAGAGGGTGGGGAGGGGTATTACTCAGAGGGGTGGTGGGAATAGGTGATAGGCTGATAGCTGTGGTAAACCTGTTGACGACTGTTAACGGCTGCAATTAGTCTTACAGGAAAAAGCAAGGGGTGAGAAGGTTAAAAAAGCTTTGTCATGTATAATGAGATAAGAATCCAATGTCTTTGTTCAGACCAGGTCTCTCCATGGTTTTAAGCTTGGTAATGAGTTGCAATTCAGCAACTTCTATTTCCAGTCTATTTCTGAAATTCCTTTGCAGTAAGACAGCTACTTTGAGATCTTGTATAGAATGTCATGGGAGATTGAAGTGCTCTCCTACTGGTTTCTCTGTCTTGTGATTCCTGATGTCAGATTTATGTCCATTTATTTATGTCCATCTGATTATTAAAAACACAAATATGCTGCCTCTGCTGCAAAATGTTCATGCCAGCTCCCAGCACAATAATAATAAAACATAAGAAATCAGTAATAAGTAGGAATATCTGGAAAAAAGAAAGACTGGGATAGCAGATAAAATAACTAATATGCCCAGAGCGCTAACATTAACAGTTAGGCAGGCCAGGTTTTCGCATGCTGCAAACCATTTGGAGACTGCTTTAAAATATGAAGTGGTATAAAGGTAAAGGAAAAGGGACCCCTGACAGTTAAGTCCAGTCATGAATGACTGGGGTTGCGGCACTCATCTCGCTTTACTGGCCGAGGGAGCCAACGTTTGTCCACAGACAGTTTTTCCAGGTCATGTGGCCAGCATGACTAAGCCGCTTCTGGTGAAACCAGAGCAGTGCACGGAAACGCCGTTTACCTTCCCACTGGAGCGGTACCTATTTATCTACTTGCACTGGTGTGCTTTCAAACTGCTACTGTAGGTTGGCAGGAGCTGGGACTGAGCAACGGGAGCTCACCCCGTCGCGGGGATTCGAACCGCCGAACTTCCGATCGGCAAGCCCTAGGCTCAGTGGTTTAGACCACAGCGCCACCTGCATCCCTTTATGAAGTGGTATATACAGTGCTTTTTTCTGGGGTGGGGACGCAGGGGTACGCATACCTCAAAACATTTTGTGAGTCTAACGGGAGAAGAAATTAATTTTTTAAAAAAAATTAGTTTCTTCTCTAGCACGGTGAATCATCATTTCCATTGAATAGCACTGTGAACCGTCAGTTCTGTTGCTACGCCCGATGGCGGCTTCCTTTCCGTTCCCGTTGTTTCCTTAGTCTTAGACAGAAGCGAGCGTTTAATGTGTGAAGCAGTGTGGAATGTGGATGTGAGGAATGAGAAAGATGTTAGTGCACACAACCTCATGCCAATGTGGAAGTTACTGTAAGCTGTCAGCTGTGTAATATGAGGTAATGAAAAAGAAGAGTTTGGATTTGATATCCCACTTTATCACTACCCGAAGTAGTATCAAAGCGGCTAACAATCTTCTTTCCCTTCCTCCCCCACAACAAACACTCTGGGAGGTGAGTGGGGCTGAGAGACTTCAGAGAAGTGTGACTTGCCCAAGGTCACCAAGCAGCTGCATGTGGAGGAGCGGGGAAGCGAACCCGGTTCACCAGATTACGAGTCTACCACTCTTAACCACTACACCACACTGGCTCTCATGCATGTTTTTTGTACTTTTGTCAATTTTCTGTATTTATTCCCCCCGATTTGAACTATAAAATGGTGATTTTATTGAGTCAAAATGAGAGTACCCCTAAACATTTTTTTTAAGGGAAAAACACTGGGTATATAAATAACCTAAGTAAATAAATGTCTATCTGTAAAAAGAAAGCACTTCGCAGTGCAGTGAATGGGAGTGGTAGAGATGGGCATTCCTAGGCAGGGAGTTTCACAAATCGGATGTGTCCACCAATAAATTGGCTGTTGTTTTATTGTGAGCTACATCCACTCACCTTCTCCCCTTTCAGAAAAGTGACGCGCGATTCCTCCGTGTTTCTCCTTTCCTCAAAGTCCTCCATGGCTTTCGCTGTCTGGCCCTGGGTGTAGCACCTGACAGATGACTCATAGCTTAAGTCTCCAGTGCGGATGATCGGAATGTGGAGGATGCCCTCCTTCTCTTTCACAGGGTACAATTCTTTACTGAATTTCATGTTTGGCACTGTGGAAGGAAGAAGAGGAATCGCTCAAACTTCTGCGGGCCTATAGTGTGCTGAAAAATAAGGGCATAATTTCTCAGAAGCTGCAAGCTCAGGAATGCGTGACTCCTGTTTTAATTAGGTCACAGGGGGTCTTGGTGCCTTGAACAGGGGACAGTGGGGTCCAGGCCTTCTGCCACCAGGGTAGGTTGTAGACAAGAGGAAACAGGTAAAGGGTAAAAAGGTAAAGGACCCCTGGAGGGTAAGTCCAGTCAAAGGCAACTATGGGGTTGTGGTGCTCATCTCGCTTTCAGGCCGAGGGAGGCGGCGTTTGTCCCCAGACAGCTTTCCAGGTCATGTGGCCAACATGACTAAACCGCTTCTGGCACAATGGAACATTGTGAGCCCACGGAAACGCCGTTTACCTTCCCGCTGGAGCGGTACCTATTTATCTACTTATACTGGTGCGCTTTCAAACTGCTAGGTTGGCAGGAGCTGGGACACTAGGTTGGCAGGAGCTGGGACAGAGCAACGGGAGCTCACCCCGTTGCAGGGATTCGAACTGCCGACCTGATTGGCAAGCCCAAGAGGCTCATTGGTTTCGACCACAGCGCCACCCGCGTCCCTACGAGGGAACAGCTGACCTGATGAATGCTACTCTGCAGTGCTTCATCTTCCCATGACTGGAGAATGTGGTACAGATTTCAGGCCCGGCAAGATGAGGCAATCTGAGAACCCAAAAGGTGGCTGCTCAGGTTGACCACTGGATCAGACCAACAGCCTCTCCAGTCCATCAGAGATACCTCTGGGAAGCCCAGAAACAAGGTATGAGCACAATCACCCTCTCTCCTCATCATGTTCCTCAGCAAGTGGCATTCAGGTGTGAACTGGCATCCAGGTCTAAATGCCTGTGAACCTGGAAGCAATGTATAGCCAGCATGACCAATAGCCACTGATATTCTGATCCTCCCTGCATTCATATTTATCCCCTTTTAAAACCATGTCATCTATTGGCCATCCCCGCATCCCGTGACGGTAAATTCCATAAATTGACTATCCGCTGCTCGAGAACCGGAGCAACTTGTTGCTCAGTGTAAGCTGGACTGCTGCATACTGCCTTGAAAATCTTGCTTGGAGCTATGGAACCACATTAAGGGCAATTCCAGTGCTCAAAATTGAGCACTGGAATTATTGCCCTCACTTCATATACAGTAGACGCTCGGGTTATGTTACTCTTGAGTAATGTAAACTTCAGGTTGCGAAAGCAGCAAACTTGGAAATATTTTTCCGGGTTTCGCTGCTCGCGCATGCGCAGAGGTGCTCTATCATGCCGTGTGCGTGCGTGCACAGAATCGCCACCCCTGGATACGGATTTTTTGGGGTGCGCACGGACCCCCAGAACAAATTAAATTTGTATCCAGAGGGTCCACTGTATATAATTTTTATTTAGTCTCCAACAATATTATCATTGTATACATTTTTTTAAGATACAAAGTTTCTTCTTGATTTCCAACCCCTCCTTTCCTGATATTCATTTTTTACTTTTTATTAGCTGTTTTATACCACACATATGTTTATTATCTAAACCCAGCTACCGTTAAATCTTTAGTAATCCACTGCTTGTATTTCAAATCCTGCCCACGACATCATATATTGGTATTAATTTGATAGGTAATCCATCCGGGGTCTCCATTCCTCCTTAAACACTTTGTCATTATGTCCTCTTAATTTGGCAGTTAATTTCACCATTTCAGCATATTCCATCAGTTTCATAAACCATTCCGATAGGCTTCTTCACTTCCAGTTGCAGACAATAAACAAATAAATTCTGCATGTGGTGTATTCCAACACATCACGAACAGGGAGCCAGTGCGCACACAGACATTTCAAAATGCCCACCAGCCCTAAGCTTGCCAAGAAAGTTGTCTTACTGAAGCTCAGTTACATAGCTTAGCCGGTAGAGCATGAGACTCTTAATCTCAGGGTCGTGGGTGCCAGCACCACATTGGGCAAAAGATTCCTGCATTGCAGGGGGTTGGAACAGATGACCCTTGTAGTCCCTTTAAACTCTACAATTCTATGAGGCCCAGCCACACTAAAATATTTCTTTGTTGACCCTCTTACCATCCTGAAAGGTGTCATTAATGGCCACCATTGCTTGAAAAGGCTTGGCCAGCTCTGCTCCTTGTGGTGAACTCAAGTAGACGACAAACGTCTCCACCCCTTCGATGACTGGGTACTGCGCATCATCCAGAATTGTCAAGGTGCAGTACTAGAGGAGATGAGAGAAATAAAAAGGCCTACTTTCTTAATATATAAAACCAACCAAACAGGCAGTGCCGGATTTACGTATAAGCTAAACAAGCTACAGTCATACCTCGGGTTACAGACGCTTCAGGTTGCACATTTTCGGGTTGCGCACCGCGCCGAACCCAGAAGTACTGGGACGGGTTACTTCCGGTTTTGGCACTCACACATGTGCAGAAGCGCTAAATTGCGCTTTGTGCATGCGCAGAAGCATGACCCACAGATGCGGCGCTGCGGGTTGCGAACGTGCCTCCTGCACGGATCACGTTTGCAACCTGAGCATCCACTGTATAGCTTAGGGCCCCACTGTCTTGGGGGGATGGCCAAAAAAAACCTGGATGTATATTTCCAAAATATAAGATATATTATATACTGTATAGTTACAGGTAGATAGCCGTGTTGGTCTGTCATAGTCAAAACAAAATAAAAAAAATTCCTTCCAGTAGCACCTTAGAGACCAACTAAGTTTGTTCTTGGTATGAGCTTTCGTGTGCATGCATGGTATCTGAAGAAGTGTGCATGCACACGAAAGCTCATACCAAGAACAAACTTAGTTGGTCTCTAAGGTGCTACTGGAAGGAATTTTTTTATTTTGTATATACTGTATACTTCTTCTTAATTGTATTTCACTATTAATATACTTCTTAATTGTATTTCACTATTAATATATTTCTTCTTAATTGTATTTCAGTTCAACAATTACTTTGATAAAATACACATTTTGTTATGTGCAAATGGCTTTAGATACCTGTTAGGTCCATAAATTACCACATAGCATATATTCAACACAAAAAACAGCAGTAGTTTGTTGTTGACAAAGGACAGCTGGACATATAAAGGGCCCCATTACCTTCAGTAGCTTAGGGCCTCATCCAACCTAAATCTGGCCCTGCAATCAGGTATGTGTGAGGAGGAGTGCCAGAGGAGTCAATGGTGTTGGGCTCTTCTAGATTCACAAAGGGCACCTGCTTTCATTTGTGCATCGCTGCTTATCTCAGATACACGAAGAAACAGCCAAAAACATCTGGACTGTTAGGTGTACCTGAGCAAAGTTCTGTGCATGTCTTTCCCAGACATCTGATACCTGGGGCACAGTTTGTTTTCTGGGTTATGTAACAGGAACCACGCTGAGCCAGATGTTCTCAGATGACAACTTTCAGGAAGAATTTGGGGGTGGTCAACCAGGGGCTCAAACACAATAATTTTTGACAGGGGAGGGAACTCACCCTCACTGTCTGAAGTTCCTTCCAGCAGCTGCTGGCTGGCGGTCACCATTTTCCCTTGCCAAAAAACAATGACAAATGACCACACAGCATTGTTCCTCCAGAAGTATCTGGGAGGAAAAAATGGCAGCCCCCAGGGAAGGAGTTCTGAGTGGCGGTGGCAAGTTTTAGTGTGGATTTAGGCTCATTATAACCACCCACCAATGTCTCTAGTTTGGTACTGCGCTTTCTAGATACAATTAAAAATGGTTTCGTTCCCATTTTCCAAAACGCTATGCAAACCAAACTGCAGCTATCTTTCAAAATCTGAATTTCTTTGAATTTTGTTATGCAGTTATCCAACCAAAAAATGTCTACAGAAATGTTAGGGGAACATGGGCATTAAAATGTATATATTAGTGAAAATAAATGTATTATATTAGGCAGCGGTCAGCAAACTTTTTCAGCAGGGGGCCGGTCCACTGTCCCTCAGACCTTGTGGGGGGCCAGACTATATTTTGAAGAAAAAAATGAACGAATTCCTATGCCCCACAAATAACCCAGAGATGCATTTTAAATAAAAGGACACATTCTACTCATGTAAAAACACGATGATTCCTGGACCATCCGCGGGCCGGATTTAGAAGGTGATTGGGCTGCATCCGGCCCCCGGGTCTTAGTTTGCCTACCCATGATATTAGGGGACATTACTTGTAAAAATGTGCATGCTGAGCAAAAATAAATAAATCATGTGTATATTGCTAGAAATGCTCACTAAAATGCTGGCAAATTTTTGTAAGGACTTTTGTCTTGTTAAATCGCAAAATGGTGCAAAAATGTGATGATCTGAACTTCAGGCTGGAAAAAATGAGAAAACCAGAGAAACCAAAACTGACAGTCCCATCCATCCCTAATTACCATTCTCTCTCCCCCCCGCCCCAGATTTAACATCTAGTTTGGCTCTTCGTTTGATCTGCACCATTCCTGTGCAGACTAGGCAAGTATAGATAATGTGCATGACACAAATACATTTGAGTGCTCCTTATGAGACAGTGTTTAGTTTGCTCCCAGGTACTAATTGCTCGGTCAAAGCAAAAAATGTAGCGATACCTCCTCAGTTCTTCCTGGACGAAATTCCACTTTCTTGGAGCTGGGTATGTAGTCGACACCCGGAGTTGCCGATGGCGGATCCGATGTCCGAGTGGCACACCATACGGACGTGGGGGTCGAGAGGTCAGGGCCATGCCTAGTAACGGGGATTTCAATGATTCCTGCAAGAAAGAGAGAGAAGGGAGGAGTTTGTGGGGAAAGGTGACTACTGCCAGCATCTCTGAAGCAGCGTTTGCCAGCCTGGTACCTTTCCAGATGTTTTGGGCTACAGTTCCCATCAGCCTCAGCCAGCACAGCTGTGCTGCCCTAAAAAGAAACCTAGGGAAAGATTTTCAGAGAGCACAGTGATCCCTCCCTGAATAAGCATTAAAGGGAAAGCATTACTAATGGATTATTATTGCATGTCTAAATAGCTCATCAAGGAAATAGAAGAGTTTGATTTGATATCCCGCTTTATCACTACCTGAAGGAGTCTCAAAGCGGCTCACATTCTCCTTTCCCTTCCTCCCCAACAACAAACACTCTGTGAGGTGAGTAGGGCTGAGAGACTTCAGAGAAGTGTGACTAGCCCAAGGTCACCCAGCAGCTGCATGTGGAGGAGCAGAGACGCGAACCCGGTTCACCGGATTATGAGTCTACAGCTCTTAACCACTACACCACACTGGCTCTCGAACATGCCATGTGGCTTCCGCTGAGTGCAAGATCCGGAGGCCTAGCTGTTGGCCGTTGAGTCTTCGGTTTTCGAACATTTCAGAACTTGAACGGTTTTCCAGAACGGATTACGTTCGAAAACCGAGGTACCACTGTAGGCTTATGCACTCTGCAGAGCTGCTTTGAAAATAAACTTGAGCCCCATAAGAAGAGAGCAAGGGTAAAATAATCCTAGTCTCTTACCTGCATCCTCGCTGACTGTAAAAGTAGGCGTTCCAAGGGACACTGTTGAGGCATCATTGGGACCGCTGATCATGACCTTCGCTGAAGCTATGCTCCCTATGCGCGCATTCTCCGACGCGTCGGCAAGTGCGATTTCAAATTCTTCCTCCTCTTCATATTCGCTGTCGTCAATCAGCCTCACGTCGCAGGTGGTCATGGTGATGCCAGGCCCCAGCACCACGCGGTTTTCATTGGACATCCCCCTGGACTTGAAGTCTGACCCAGACTGTAAGGCGTGTGCGCTGCTACCTTTGGCGCTTTTGGGGACTGTGTAGCAAACTGCAGACACGATGCTGCTGGAGTCGCCTGTAATGCAATGCACAGGACAGAGTTACAGAAAAGTTGCTTTCCAGGACAACTGGTTCAGAGAATCGCAGAATTGTACAGGTGGAAGGGAACATGTGGGTCATCTAGTCCAACCCCCTGCAATGCACAAATCTTTCGCCCAACATGGGGCTCGAACCCACAAACCTAAGATTAAGTGTCCCCTGTGTGGCGTAATTCTTAGAGGGTTGGACCCTGGAGACCAGGGATGGAATCCCCGTTCTGCCATGAAGCTCACTGTGTGACCCTGGGCCAGTCACCATCTCTGAGCCTAACCTACCTCACAGGGTTGTTGTGAGGATGAAATGGGGAGGAAAACCCTGTGCACCACCTTGGTCTCAATGGAAGATAAAGGTAGCATATAAATGTCATAAATAAATAGAAAATTTCTACTTTTATATTACTTTATACAGAGTTTAGACCCTTGAGTGCAGACTTAAAAGGTAAAGGGGACCCCTGACCATTAGGTCCAGTCGTGACCGACTCTGGGGTTGCGGCGCTCATCTCGCTTTATTGGCCGAGAGCCGGTGTACAGCTTCCACGTCATGTGGCCAGCATGACAAAGCCGCTTCTGGCGAACCAGAGCAGCGCACGGAAACGCCGTTTACCTTCCCGCCAGAGTGGTTCCTATTTATCTCCTTGCACTTTGACATGCTTTCGAACTGCTAGGTGGGCAGGAGCAGGGACCAAGCAATGGGAGCTCACCCCGTCGCAGGGATTCGAACCGCCGACCTTCTGATCAGCAAGCCCTAAGCTCTGTGGTTTAACCCACAGCGCCACCTGGGTCCCAGGTGCAGACTTAGTTTTGCTTAAAAATTTTCTAATGAACTGAAACACGATCCTACATTTTGCTTCATACTGTTGTCTGCTGGTTGTTCGTTTGGGTTGATATATGACTTTAATGCAAATCTAGATTCCCTTTTAGGATTTCTATTGCTAGGCTTCAGTATGAAACGTTAGTGAATTGTCCAGTCACAGTGTAACATTACATTTATTTCTGAGATGTATAGTTTGGCCAAATATACTGAACTGTTAATGAAGGGGCTTGGGATGCTGCTGCTGCTGCTGTGTTTCAAATTGTGCAACCTTAGGATTGTGTTATTTACTGGAAGTCAATTAGCACATGCTAAGAGCTGTTCGACAGTGGAATTTGCTGCCAAGGAGTGTGGTGGAGTCTCCTTCTTTGGAGGTCTTTAAGCAGAGGCTTGACAGCCACCTGTCAGGAATGCTTTGATGGTGTTTCCTGCTTGGCAGGGGGTTGGACTGGATGGCCCTTGTGGTCTCTTCCAACTCTATGATTCTATGATTCTATGCTTCCCATCCCCTGCTCTAAGCTGTAATGCAACACACCTTTCCTTTCAATGGGAGCAGAGAGGATGCCAGCACTCTCGCTGATGTGGTAGACTTTCTTGTCAAACTGCAGGGTAGGCTCATCTTCCGCATCGCTGATGAAGACTTTGGCCTCAGTGATGTCCCCCAGCAAGGCATACGCTGGCATGCTGAGCTCCACAGTGAAGCTCTCCGTGTTCTCAAAGACACTGTCGTCGTTTATCAGGATAGTGCAGGATTTCGTGTCCTCCCGTTCATCAAACTGAACCTGTGTGGAGCGGCGGTAGCGAAAACAGGGTTGTGCATTGACTACGTGCAGAGAGGTATAAAAGGGTGAAGCAGACCTTAACTGGGAAACAGGCCTGCTGCTTTATGAGTTCCACGGCAGTGAGACATTATTTGGGAACGGTCATTATTGACCCAGTGTCGCAACACCCCTTAAGCTGCCCTGTTTGCTTTTCTGCTCTTGCCTTTCTTAACCCTATTCTGTGGTCCAGTTCCCCTCCACATTAAGACACATCTCCCCATCCCAGAGATTGTTAGGGACCGTGCTGAGGAGAGCTGCACTGAGGAAGAATGGTAGGAGCCAACCCCTTCGCCTGATCCTGAATCTTCCCAGAAGCAGGAGGACAGCGTAGATTTGGAACAGTGGTTTGCAGAGGGGCATAGTTCAGAAGGCAGAAGATGGGAAATACTGGATGGGGAACAGATAGGAGAAGAAGCACTGGGAGAGAGAGGGTTAACAGATTCACAGTCTTTGGACAGCATTCCTCCACCGCCCTCCCCAAGGTCGAGAAGAGCTCAGAAAGTCTCAGAACAGAAAGCGCAGACGGTACAAACTCAGATTACAAGACGTAGGAGTGACGTAGATTAATAGGGATGGAGGGGGTGTGAGCCTTAATTGGGAGCACCGTCATTTTAGGGAGATGTGTTCTTTTGTCTCTCACTGTGATTATTAAAGAATCTAACTGGTAATACGTTCCTTTCATTTGATCTCTTCTTATTTACTGCCATGGGCGAGGAAGCCGATTCCCTGAAGCCTGACAGAGATACAGTTAAACAATGGGATGTTAGGGACTTTGGGGCATAAATTGGGACTCACATGGGCCGAGAAGGAAACTTCGCTTACTGAGATACCTGAGATGCTCAGGCGCAGTGGGAAGCAGAACTGAGGAACACCAGTCTCTGTGACTGGCAGACAGTAGGAAGCACCTGGGGTTTTCCAGGTCTTGCCTTCAGCTATCTCTGACTCACATCCCCAAACCTGACACCTGCCTGCAAGTATGCCAAACTGAAGACCCCCTTCTAGGTCTAGATTTGGGTACAGCTGGCCTGGTTTTGATACTGGACAAGAGCCACCGAGCCCAAACTGGAGATGCCTAGTTTAGGTGACGGCTCCTGACTCAATACTCCACGTTTTTCACAGCTGGGTGAAAGGAAGAGGTTCATCCCAGGAAGCTTCCCTGGGCTTGTTGCCATGCCCACCTAACACTTCACCCTTGGGGTAATACCAAGAACAAACTTAGCTGGTCTCTAAGGTGCTACTGGAAGGATTTTTTTTTTATTTTATTTTGTTTTCACCCTTGGGGTAAGACAGTGCAGAGCATACCATTGTGGATTTTTCCCCAGGGTGTGCAGTGTTTTCCCTGAACCCACCTGGCCTGCATATTCCACGTAGTCCTGTTCTCCTGGCCGTGAAGCTGAGCTGGAGGTAGCAGTTCCCTGCTCTGTACGGCACAGAACAATAGCATATTGTTTGAGGTTACCCGTCCTCTTCACTGTGACACTGATGGAGCCTGCCTTTTCACTGACATTGTAGCTGGAAAGAGAGAGAGAGAGAGAGAATGAGGTTTTTCCTCCCATGTAACCAAGGAGATGCAGCCCAGAGGCTGTGAAGTGCACAGAAACCAGTGGGGCTGAATACTGCTAAATTGTGAATTCATGTCCCACTGATTTCAGGGGGCTTTACACATGCTGAAGTCAATCGCTACATTCAGTTTGTATCAGTTTAATTAATTTCAGGGCATTTGCTTCCTCTCGTTCAGGGAAGAATGTGCAATCTCCCTTAATTAGGGTAATTCGCCATAATTGAATTGGCTGAATCTGACGCCGGGGAAAATAAATAAATAAACAAAAGTGCCACGACAAAATTCTGCCTTGTCAGAAATCTAGTTAGTACCAATCTGGTTAAACAATGCATCCTGTAGTGTGTTGCTCGTTATCAGCTAATCACATGTAAATATTATCTGTTGTAATCTGATTTGTGCGCTGCCTTGAGTTCCCCTTGGGAGATTAGGCGGGATAACAAAATATGTAAGTAAATAAAATAAATGAGCAAATACAGAGGCTGAAGTGAGAGAGATCTGGCTGGTTCGTTCAAGTCAGCAAATGGAAAGGCGACCTCATTTCCCCCGCCCACAGCGCACATGCAGACCCACCAGTCTTCGTGTGGGGCAGGTGGCACAATGGGTCAGTGCATCTGGCTGTTAACCAGAAGGTTGGTGGTTTGAGCCCAGCCAGGCAGCCCATCCTGCCTGCCCACCCGGTACCCCTGCCGCTTTCCCTTCTTGCCAATGACACACCTATTTTTCTGTCCCTGTACCTTGTACATGTGTTCCGCTTCCCAACCACCCCTTTCTGTTTCTTAACCCACTGCACAAGGGCTATTTATTCTGCACACTCCCTACCTCCTGGGTCTTCTTGCTATCCGGCTTCCAGTTCCCAGGTCTCTCTAGCACCTTTGCCTCGGTCCCTGATTTCTGATAACAGCACGAAGCTGACCTCCGGAAGTTTTTCCTCCTGTTTAAAGTGACCTCACCCCCCTCACTCCTGTTTATCTATTTAAAATATTTATAGATTGCTTTTCTATTAAAATAACACCCAAAGTGGCTTACAAACAATTAAAACGACGATCCTCAAAGGCAAGCAAGCCTCTAGCCTCCAACTGTTTGTGAACATTCCATGACATCACAGCAGCAAGGACTCAGCCAATGGCTGAAGCGGATTAAAGTTGACAGGCAGCTGCTAGAATCTTTAGCATTCTGAAGTGTAGCATACCTGCTTGGCTGAGTAGCTTACCTGGTGTGCTGAAAGCTGATAAGAGACCACTGGATATGGAAGGTATTGTCAGTGACCATACTGGGTTTGCTGTCCTTTACCAGAAACTGAAAACTGTCTTCCGTCTCTTGAGTCTGCTCCTCATGCAACACGTACTCAATCAATCCCAAGTTCACTTCCTCTGTTAGGAAGAGACGCCTCAATGAACTAATCTTGTAACTTATCAATTTTTGCATACATAGATACCAGCCTTCTCCAACTTGGTTTCCCTCCAGATGTTGTCGAGACTCCCATTCTTGCTTTAGTAGAGCATAAGACTTGATGGGCCTTTATCTTAGGGCCATGGGTTTGAGCCCCACGTTGGGCAAAAGATTCCTGCACTGCAGGGGGTTGGCCTAGATATCCCTTGCGGTTCCTTCCAACTCTATGATCCCAGCCACCATGACCAATTTCTTTATTTATTGAATTTATATACTGCCCTATACCCGGGGGTTTCAGGGTAGTTCACTGAACAAAATCAAGATATAAAACCACAAAATACATAATAAAAATAACAACCCAATAGCACCCCCCCCCAAAAAAACCCACCATATTTTAAAAGGGCATAGGGCAGTGATGGCTAACCTTGACACTCCAGATGTTTTGGAACTACAACTCCCATCATCCCTAGCTAACAGGACCAGTGGTCAGGGATGATGGGAGTTGTAGTCCCAAAACATCTGGAGTGTCAAGGTTAGCCATCACTGGCATAGGGTGTAAATCAGATCAACCAAAGGCCTGGTTAAAAAGGAACGTTTTTGCCTAAAGGTGTATAATGACGGCGTCAGGTGAACTTCCCTAGGGAGAGCATTCCACAGACGGGGAGCCACTGCAGAGAAGGCCCGTCAAGAGATGATGGGAGCTAGAGTTGAACAACATCTGGAGGGTAGCAGGCTGAGGAAGTGATATAAGTCATAAGGATATCCTGGTTTCTGGATGTGGCTTACAAATTAATATAAAATGTTTTAATAAAGCAAGAACGACACAAAGAACTACAAAACAGCCCTGAT
Organism: Darevskia mixta; assembly: GCA_034641385.1. NCBI lineage: Eukaryota > Metazoa > Chordata > Lepidosauria > Squamata > Lacertidae > Darevskia > Darevskia mixta. Next base: position 693,863 of record JAWWNH010000060.1, read on the forward strand.
GGGTGTGGCTTGGAAATGGCTCTGAGATTTCTCAGCCTCCCCATTCATTCATTTATGCAATTTGCATTCGCTTTCAAAAAAATGCATGCAATGATGGCAGCACGGCCTTCGGTCCCTCCCCGTGAAATTCAGAAGCCCCACCGTGTTGTTCCAATTTGTGGAATGTGGACGGGACTTAAAACCAAACACATGTTGAATTGGCGCAAACCAAATTTAGACCGATCGGTTCTTCCCTGGCCTCCAACATACCAAAAAGCAACACAGTGCAGCTATGATGAAACACAAAAGAAGGGCAAATGATTTTCCTAGCATTGCTTTCCTACCTTGAGTAAATGTAGTCACTGACACTCCCGGCTGCAACTTCTTCTCCACATAACCGTGCTGTGGCCCAGCTGTTATCTCATAGATCAGCTGTTTGTCTTCTGTATCGGGATCCATAGTCAACAGCTCTTTCTTGGTGATCAGATTTTTCGGCTGGATTGAAGACACGAAGCCAGTGTTTATACACTTATACAGATGGTATCAACAGTTCCTGGGTCTCAGCCTGAAAGCTGGAACTAAGAGTTTATTCCAATGGATAAAGGCATAGCTGTCAACTTTCGGATTTGAAAATAAGGGATTTTTTCAAACTTTCGGATTTGAAAATAAGGGATGCCGCGAGGGCGGTGCAATGGCACCAAGTAGCCTCGCCACCCTGCGCTCCAGAGGCTGCGTGCGAACGGGTGAATGAAAGAGTGAGCGCGTAGACGGCAGGCAGGCTGTCTGTCTGGTTGGGCGTGAGGGTCTGGCTGCACAAGGCATGCAAGCTCCGCCCCCAGTCGGTCTCAGACTCCTTATTGGCAGCCGAGCAACGCAGCTGAGGAGCCTCCCTGGCCGGCAAGGAGGGAGAGGAGATGCTTCCTTTGAAATCCGGGAAATTTAAGGGATATCAACAATACAGGATAGCAGCGGGAAACGGCATTGGAATAAGGGAGTTTCCTGCCAAAAAAGGGAGGGTTGACAGCTATGGATAAAGGTTATTCCCTTGGGCTACATTCGTAAATCTGAATGTCTGTCCCTTAAGAACTGGCTCCAAAATCTACCCTTCTCAGGAGGCACCAGAGGAAGAGATGAGCTGCTTTGGAAGAAGAAGACGGAAAAAGGAGGGCAAGGAAACTAGAAAGGAGTTATGGGAAATCAAGGCTTCACTATGTGGTCAGTTAACCAGTTTGATAATTTATCTATTTATCCAGTTATTCTTACCCTGTTGCTCAGCCAAGATGATTAATCAGTTCAACCCCATTTGGCTGCTATGATGCCTGTATCCATGAACACAGGAAGCTGCCTTAGGCTAGGACCACTGAGTCCATCTAGTTCAGTGTTGTCTACAGTGACTTGAAACAGCTCTCTAGGGCAGGCATCCCCAAACTTCGGCCCTCCAGATGTTTTGGACTACAATTCCCATCATCCCTGACCACTGGTCCTGTTACCTAGGGATCATGGGAGTTGTAGGCCAAAACATCTGGAGGGCCGAAGTTTGGGGATGCTTGCTCTAGGGTTTCAGGCAGGGAATCTTTCACATCCCTACCTGAAGACATTGAAGATGCCATTTCCCTATATCCAGAGCAGAACATATGTGATGGGAGGAAGCAAAAAGCAGGGTCCAAGGCTGGTTTCCATTTTATTGGAGAAGGAAAACTCTGATCCTTAACCTCGTCAGGAGAAGAAAAGGCTAAGGAATAAATCCTACACAAATCTGGAGTGGAGTCCCTAAAATGGTTGGATGATGCTTCGTACGCCTCCTTCCAGCAACTCCTGCAACCAAGCTGGTGCCAAACTCTGCTTTCCTTTGGACCTCAACAGGGAGGCCGGGGGGGGGGGGCTTGTTGTCTGGGCAGCCCAGGACGTCCATACACATTGCCTAGGCTTGCGTCCTAGGGAGGTCACTTTGGTGCTGCTAATGCAGCAAAAACAACATTGAAGGCAGCATTTACAAGTTGCCGGTCTCTGCAGTCACAGTAAAGGTAAAGGACCCCTGGACAGTTAAGTCCAGTCCAAGGCGACTATGGGGTGCGGCACTCATCTCGCTTCAGGCCGAGTGAGTTGGCGTTTGTCCACAGACAGCTTTCCAAGTCATGTGGCCAGCAGGACTAAACCGCTTCTGGCACAAAGGAACACTGTGATGAGTGCCAGAGCGCATGGAAACGCCACTTACCTTCCCGCTGCAGTGGCACCTATTTATCTACTTGCACTGGTGTGCTTTTGAACTGCGAGGTTGGCAGAAGCTAGGCACTGTGGTTTGACTTCACTTCCAGAGGCACACTCCATTGTCTCTCGAGACAGACGGACACCAACTGGCAAACCTGTTAAATGTTCCTACGGCTAACTGTATATTGCTTTTGGTACAGGTTTTAGTTATTTATTATTTCTTGCATTTATATCTCACCCAGGAGATCTAGGTGGCATACGTGATCTCTCTCCCTCCTCCTTTAATCCCCACATCAACCCTGTGAGGTAGGTTAGGCTGAGAGTCCTCGTCTGGCCCAAGGTCACCCAGTGAGCTTCATGGCTGAGTGGGGACTTGAACCCAGGTCTCCTAAGGTTCTGGTCGGGCACACTAACCTCTACAACAAACTGGCTCTTGAAGGTTTGAACTAACACCAAGTAGGGTGGGAAATAGATGCTCACATCAACACTTATCGCCATAGCAGAGCTTTGAATTTATTTATTTTTAAAAAGCACCTGCCTTCATTTCCACGCCTTTTAATTGGGGATGGAAGAATTGCTTGATTAATCACAGCAATTAATCAACAAGCGCTTCAGGAACACAAATGCCAATAGCAGCAGAGTAAGACATCGGAGTGTGCAGGTCTACGGAGTGGGTGGGAAGGGACTGTGCTGTCAGGGGCCTTAGTCCTGCAGTTTAAGATGGATGGCTTTGTTTAGCCACAGCTGCTGATGCAACAAGCAGTGGAGCCCTGCTCCATCCATCATCATGGCTGGCAGCGTTAAGGAAGAAACACAACTCCCCCTTCACTTAAAGTACTCTTAACTCCAGAACTCTCTCCCCCTCCCCCCCCCCCGTTTTTACAGTCAATACCACATGGCAAGGTTTATACATTTCATGCCCCAGACGATCTGGGCAATGAGGCACAGCTGTAAGGACAACCTGTGGGCATTTAATCATCGGTGGTGCTGGAGAGTAAGCAAGGAGGCGAGATGCTTCTCCAGCAAGCGTTTCAACCCACGTAACATTTGATGTGGAAAAGCTCCACGCCAGGCCTGAAATAAAAGAGGAAAGATGGAGCTCTTCTCCGGTGAGTCGGGAAAAGTTATCTTTTCTTTGGAGAGGGGGTGCGTCAAAATGAGAAGTGCCCCCGCTTGGGGAAAAAAAGAAGTGCACACACTCACACTTGACCGCAGAGTGAGTTTGGGGCTCATTCAGAATGGGATTTGCCCGGGAACTTTGGTGCTACAGACTCCACTGGGCCAGGCAGCAACCCCAACCCCACAACAAAGGTGGGGAGGGCTCACAGTGCCAGCCTTGTGGTGTAGCGCCAGTGCCAGTGTGGTGTAGTGGTTAAGAGCAGTGGACTTGTAATCTGGTGAACCGGGTTCGATTCCCCGCTCCTCCACATGCAGCTGCTGGGTGACCTTGGGCCAGTCACACTTCTTTGAAGTCTCTCAGCCCCACTCACCTCACAGAGTGTTTGTTGTGGGGGAGGAAGGGAAAGGAGAATATGAGCCGCTTTGAGACTCCTCAGGATAGTGATAAAGCGGGATATCAAATCCAAACTCTTCTTCTCTTCGTCTTCTAACAGGTGTGTCATTTGCAGCTGGAATTATGGCGTTTGCAATTTTTAATCTATCTAGCAGATTCATATCCTGGCTTTCCACCATTTAGATCTTTAAAGCAATTTGCAAGCATGTTTGAATACAGTCTGGGTGGAGGGCGGGAGCGGCGTGCCCCATTTCACTGCCTGAGGCGAAATAGGAAGGTGCCTCCCTGCCCCTGCTGCAGCCCCCCCTTATATTCACCCACAAAGTGACAACAGCAGGTTCAAGAAGATCTCGTGAGATCTTGCGGAGCTCTTGTGAGAACTTGCAGAGCGCTGCCTTCTGGGCTTCTGCCACCCAAGGCGGCTTCTTCAGCCCACCGCCTGGGTGGGCCAGCCCTGGCAACGGCTGACTTTCCACATAGAATCGTAGAATTGTAGAGTTGGAAAGGACCACGAGGGTCATCTAGTCCAACCCCCAATGCGGGGCTCGAACCCACGACCAAAGGACTCAAGTCCAAGTAGTTCTCAAATTATATTGCCAATGCAGCTCTCAAGACCTGGAAAAGCTGCCCATTTTCTGTTCTGCACCTCTGACACCTATCCAGTAGCCTTTCCCAATTTTCTCCGTGCACCAAAACATGTGACTTGAAAACAAAGCAAACATGAAAGTCTACCTTGCCATCCATGTACTCCAGCCATTGCAGGCCCAAGTTTGTGACGATTCTCGGGGTCCCATCATCCACAGGAAGAATTTCCACTCTGAACAACTGGGGCACAGCAGTCACAAGCTGGGAAAACATTTGTGCTGTTATTTCATAATAATTTATATACCGTTTGATCGTAACCCCTGCCCCCCCTTCAAAATATCCAGGAAATATTTCACGGGATTGATTGCACTGTTTCTGCTACTCGCATTGCGTTCTGAGGGCAGAATTAGACTGACTAACCCATAATAGTTACACTGGCAGCAGAATCAGATGGTACAGCTCTTGCTGGACTGTATCATTTCAGACTGCCGGTAGGGAGAGCACATGTTTGAACAGCCCCCTACGAAATCAATGAAAACAAATGCACAGTCTCCCAGCCTGAAAACTTACAGGACAGGGATAAAAGTTCTCGACTAGGTCCCCCCCCCCCCGACATGTTAGCTTTCTGTGGATATGGAGGTCTCTACCCATTACCTGCCTGTTGGAGATTCATTCCCCATGTCTACAGTCATGGGATTCTTATCTAACACATGACGGTGTATGTTTTCATTCCACAGAATAGGAAGTGACGTAGACAGGATGTTTGTGTTACTGTGTTCCGTGAAGTGGGACTATTGTCCTTTTTTCTTTCTCTTTGCTGTTTGATGCTAGAGAGAGAGAGGGAGCCATGTTGCAGTGCTCCGTAGGTGTTTATATGTAAATAAAGTAGATTAGCCAAAATGCTTAGTTGCTGAGTTCTGTTACGCAACTGCACAAAATCTGCGGATCCGTAAGTGTGCTAATGCTTTTTGGCATTAGTTGCTGTGATGTTCGGGCTGAAGAAAGCTTTTGAAGCTTCCGAACGATCGCCCAGGAGGGAGGGAAGATGCCAGCCAGGCATGTGTCTCTGCCAGGGTCCTACTCGTGCGTAGGAATTCCTAACACTGCCACCCACAGGGAAGCGTTTAAATTTGCACATCTCAACCTGAAGTTGTACAAGCCAGAAAGTTACATTCGATGCTACCACATGTTGGGATGGACTCAGACTGAGCTCTAAAGCTGGCATGGTTTCCCCACCAACCTCTTTCCCATCCTCCTCCACGACGAAAAAGGGATTGGATCCATCGGACACAGTGAAGGTGAAGCGGTCCTCCAGGGAGTTGCTCCCGTCGTGACTATAGCTGATCCGGTTCTGGAAGACATCCTCCATTGTGAAGGTGTGGGTCTGGCGATAGCGGTGCCCATCACTGGTACGTTCAATCAGGCCATGGCGTGGCGGCTGCACGATCGTGAATGTGATGGATCTGGCCTGCGAGCAAGACGGGAATGTGTGAAGGGGGCCTGAAGAGCTGTGACCAAGGTAAGTGGAGACTATGCATGTGTGAAAACTTCCTCTGCTCCTCCCTTTTCAACCCCCTCCTGGTTCTGGGAGACAGTGGTGCAGGAGAGGGTGGAGAAGCACCTGGACCTTCACTTGCCTGATGTGCGTCTTCCTCCTCTTCCTCCAACCCCTCCTAGCTCAACCCTCCAGCTCTGGAGCTCCCCCTGCCTCTGACACTTACCTCCTGTCTGGTACAAATCACTGCCCCCCTCTCCCGAGTCAGACTCCTTCCCCCCTTCCCCTGGGGCACACTCGTCCCTGATGCAAGGCAGTTCTTATTCCAAATGGATTTTGCAGAATTCTGCGTGCTCCAAGGAGGAAAGACACAGAAAGGGCTTCACCTCTGTGTCCGTGTCGGTGGCTTTAAGCTCAAACTCTGTGATGGTTTTCCTCACTCCTTCTTGCACCCTCATCCCAGGGCTCTGCACAACAGGCAAAGAGTCGTCTACTGGGTTAATGCTGATGTCAAAATTCTGGCTCACCTACAGGGGAAAACAGATGAAGCGAAAATAAAAACCAGATTCCCATCTAATGCGACTTCCATGGACAAACTCTGCTTGAGCATTTGGGGCACTCTTGAAATTTTGCAGGCGGAATTCAGTTGCATACTGGCAAATTCAGGTTCCATACCAAAGTGGATTGGGCAATCTCTTACACAACTTGCCAACTTCCCCCTTTCCCCATAAAATCCGACTAAGTTACGGGAAAATGCCCTGGAAAGTGTGGATAAAATGATTGCTTTGCACAATGTTGACCAACCTTCCTACAAAAAAATCAGAGTGTATGCCCAATAAACAGCTGGCTTTGTATAACCTCCCTGCAAACTTTGTGCAAACAAATATGGATGGACGCCCGTCTGGAGCTGACTTTTGCCGAGAATAGAAGGAAATCCACTCACCTCGTGTGTGCCATCGGAAACGGAGAAGGCAAATGTGTCAGAATGTTTCTCATCCTCACTGGTATGGATGTACTGTATGTTGCGGGAGACCAGGTCTGCCTGTCTGAAGGAGCTAATCCTTCTGCCTAGAGTAGCAGGAAATGGCAGGGGAAAGAAAACAGCAGCAAGCTGATGATTCTGCAGTCTTATGGACTAGAAACTTCCCTTTAGAGAAGCAAAGCTGTTTAGGGCTGCCCTACTCGTGATTTGCGGCTGGGTAGATGAGTCACCTACCACAGCCAGCACCCCAAAGAAGAATTCAGAGTAGTTACATTTGTATAACTCAAGCACAAAATTCATTTGCTGTTCAGGACATAACCCAGGACATATCAGTGTCCGAGGTGGGAAATCCAAACAACACCCCTTCCTACAAAATAAAAAAAAATCCTTCCAGTAGCACCTTAGAGACCAACTAAGTTTGTTCTTGGTATGAGCTTTCGTGTGCATGCACACTTCTTCAGATACCCCTTTCTGCAGGAATTGCTTCCTCTTCGTATGTGTGCACACATGCAAAAGCGGTGGAAAAGGATTGGTATAGCACAACAAGAAGGAACAGTGCTCCAAAGGCTGTCCAATTTTGATTCTGTCTCCGCCCATCCCATGTTAAGTATAATTGTATACTGAAATGGAAAATAACTCTGTAATGGGTCTGCATGTATACCGTGAAGGCATGGAAATTTCAATTGAAGCTAAAGAAGAGCTGAGAAGAAAGCCTAACAGCTTAATGATTCTGCGGGGCTGTATCATGGGACCCTATCTCTGTGCCTCACTCACAAGGCATCAGGATGTATTACAAGTCTGTGCATATGCTAATCTGTTGGCTTCCATCTTGGGTGGAGTGACTCTTTGTTCTCAAGCTACTGAAGAGAATGGATGTGCTAATCTCTTCTCTAGGAAAACAGCCTCAGGCTAATGGAGGCTGGAATGAAGAAGAGACAGAGCTTTGATTTTTAGCTTTGGGTGGAAGATGTTCATAATCTAATATATTTTACCTATGCTGGGATCATAGATCAGATAGATCATTATGCATCTATCTGAATGTAACTTTATTGTTTAAAGTAATAATAATAATAATAATAATAATAATAATAATAATAATAATAATTTATACCCCATCCATCTGGTATAAATGTTTGTTTTGGGTCAACCTCTGTGAGTAAAACTTTTGAACCATATTTTCCATACTAGAGAATTTCTTATTTCAAAGAGTCAGTTTTAATTCACTCAACTGCTTTCAAACGTACAATATTAATAACCTCAGTATCCCAGATGGCCTTTTCCCAATGGTTAATGTTCCTTCATTGGGGGAAAATATTGCCCACCCCTGCCTTAAAAGCACATGGTTAAGTCTTGGCAAGTGCTTGCCTTGATATTGCTCCAAAAAAAACCCCAATGAACATTTGCAAACCTGGTGAAGCAGAATGCTCTATGTGCCCCAGCTGGGGCTGCTTAGTAATCCTGTACAGGAGATCACTTGGCTCGCTGTCCTGATCCACAGCGGACAACTCGAGAGTGGTGATCTTCTTCACAGAGTTCTCGTCCAGGGCCAGTCCTGTGTTGACGATGACGGATGGTGGCAACCGATCTTCTGGGAGAATCAGAGGCAAAAGGATAAGACCAACAGCTTCCTTTCTTCCGTTTTCCGTGCCTCTCATGAATATTCTAAACTAGGCTGCTACCCGATTAAAGAAATCTTAGCCAATTGGCCATATGCATTTTAGCATATCAATCAGTTAAATTTGCATACATTTGGCATCATCTGAGAACAGGCGTTTCCTCCTGAGGAAAAGGAAAGGGGGGGGGCTACGTCTTCTAAGATGGTGTTTGTCATCTCTACTTTTTCGATTCCAAAGAACAAATTAGAGCATCCTTTTATAGTTTAGCAAACAGGGTTTTTTAAAAAGCAAATTAACCAATTAAATGCTTCAATTCTAATTTGCTCCACTCTAGTTAACTACTGCACTATTGTCTATTTTATTGCATTTCAAATATATTTCAAACCACCTCGAAAACATATATTCACAGTTCTGTTCAAGTATTGTTATAGAGTAGATAGCCTTCTTTAAAATTATCTTTGGAAATGGAGCAAGGAACATGGATTTCTTAAACAGAAAGTCAGAGGGTCTGATTACTTACTCAGAGTAGGCTCACTAAAATCAATGGCCACGACTAGGTTGGGCCCATTCATTGTAATAGGTCTACTCTAAGTAAATGTTAGTTGAATGTCATCCATGGAATGATATTTTCTCTCATATCTGTAGCCTTTATTATGACACCACATACTATACAGGCGTGTATTCTCCCTGATTTGTATTGTTTCTTTTATACTTCTGCATGTTTCTCTGTTTTTGCTTCCTTTCTTTTAAATATTTTTGTGATAAAGTCTAAAATTCAGTAAAAACCTTTCTGGGCAAAAAAAAAAAAAAAGAACTTAAAAATTTGCATACATTTGCATTGTGCTTTTAAAACAATAGTTATGAAGAAAAAAACCTCCCAAAGTTTTATTTGTTTTTAGGTGATGCGGAAAAATGCTGCAGCTGGAAGGTGGGATAAAAAATACTGCAGAATAATTAAAAAGCTTGTAATGGTACTTGATTGGAGAAGAGCCAGAACTAATTGTAGAGCACCTCTTTTTCATGCAGAAGGTGCCAAGTTCAGTCCCTGGCACCTCCGGGTATGGCTGGGAGAGACCATTGACTGAAATCCTAGAGCAATGCTACTAGTACATAATACTGAGCTAAATGGACCAAGTTCCCGACTCAGCGTAATGCAGCTTCTTATATTTCAGGAGGTGGCGGACTTTCCTTCCTTGGACGTTTTTAAGCATGGCCATCTGTCAGGTATGATTCTATCTGTGATTCCTGCATTGCAGGCAGATGTTCCTTGGAGTCCTTTCCACCTGTAGCTTTCTATGATTTTGAACAACAAGACAGGGGTGCCCAAAGTGGTAGCCTCCATATATTGTTGGAAGTCAACTCCCATCAACCCCAGCCAGTGTGGCCATTGGCGAGACTCAGCGATGATGGATGCCTCAGCTCAAAATCATATTGAGATCTCCACTTTGTCTACCCCTAACCTAATATATCAGGGGATAAAGCACAATTAACCTGTGAAACCCTCCTGACTAATGACTTGGTAACATGTATATTAGGGAAAATAACAACATAAATTACTATTAAATGAGATGTTGAGGCTATGATGTTACAGAATTATATCCCCTGCCTTATTCTCTTATGGCTCAGGATCCTTCCCCCCAGTGCCAGATTTATGTACAGTGGTACCTCGCCTAACGACGATAATGCGTTCCGACGCGATCGTCGTTAGGCGAAAAAATGCGTTCGGCGAATCCCCATAGGAACGCATTGGGGAAAAAATCGTAAGTCGAAAAAATCGCGTCAAAAATTCGTAAGTCGAAAAAATCCTATTAAAAGCGGTTGCGACGTCTTTTCTTTAGTCGAAGAAATTCGTTTCCGGCGGCCATTTTGTTTTGCCGGAAGTCATTCGTTAGGCGAAAAAGACGTTGGGCGAGTTATTCGTTAGGCGAGGTACCACTGTATAAGCTAAACAAGCTATAGCTTAGGGCCCCACTCTCTTGGGGGGTCCCCAAAAAAATTAAAGGTAAAAAACCCGGGATGTACATTTCCAAAATATAAGATAAAAACAAATAAAATAAAACCTACATACAGCAACAGTGTTTGTGTTGTATAGGCTCCTATGATGTAAGTAATGGGCTGTGCCTGCTAGCCTGCTCCCTAAAATATCACTTGTTTGCTCATTTCTATATATAGGGTGCCTACATTCTGCATGGACTGGTTGCATGGCAATGTGCAAATGGCTTTAGATACTTATTAGGTCTATAAATTACCATATAGCATATACTCAACACAAAAAAACAGTGACAATTTGTTGTTGAAAAAGGACAGCTGTACATATAAAGGGCCCCATTACCTTCAGGAGCTTAGGGCCACATCAAACCTAAATCCGGCCCTGCTTCCCCCTCTGCCGAAACCATGTTCCCTCCTTAACTTCCTTGTTTCCAGTTAACAACAGCCTTCCTTGCCAAAGAGAAAACGGGGGTTTACAACAGAATTCCTTGGCCTTACCCATTACCCGAAGCGTAAACGCCTGGTCTGCCATTTTGTTTCCTTCTGCATCAGCCACATCAAAAACGAAAGCAAATGTCCCACCAGGATGCCCTTTCTCATGGCTGTACTCCACCTGTCCTGGGGTGAGATAGAATGAGAATGAGCTTGTGTTATTGCCTTCTTGGTGTCTGTGACTAGCAGAGCCACCCAAACTACAGGAAGTCAACATAATTTTGGGCAGGGTACATTGTTTGTTGTTGTTTAGTCGTTGAGTCGTGTCCGACTCTTCATGACCCTCTTCGCAGGGTACCTAATGCTGGTGTAAACCATGGGTAGGCAAACTAAGGCCCGGGGGCCGGATTCGGCCCAATTGCCTTCTAAATCCGGCCCGCGGACGGTCCAGGAATCAACGTGTTTTTACATGAGTAGAATGTGTCCTTTTATTTAAAATGCATCTCTGAGTTATTTGTGGGGCATAGGAATTCGTTCATATTCCCCCCAAAAAATATAGTCTGTCCCACCACATGGTCTGAGGGACGGTGGACCGGCCCCCTGATGAAAAAGCTTGCTGACCCCTGGACGATCCCTGTTCCAAACTCCGTTGAGGAGTGAGGAGACTACCCACTGAGCCAGCAAGAGCCCGGCAGAGGGAAAACAAACCTTTTTAGAAATCCAGTTTTGTACTAAAGCATCAATCCGGGAATGTGAGACTCAACTGAACACACATACACTACGGAACTCTGCTGTGGAACAGGGACCGGGAGTGCTCACCTTTATTTATATCCGCCTGTGTGAAGCTTTTTACTGGTCCTTGGGCAGAGACCTGATCTAGGGAATCTCTTTTACGGATACGCAGAACTCCAAGCGCAGGGTCTTTCTTCATAATGTATCTGATAGCCAGATCATCGGAGTCTGAGTCTGTGGCCTTCAAGTGCTGGTCTGTAAGGACTGCCACAGAGCCTAAATGGCAAAAGAAAGTCAAACACCTGCTATTCCTCCTTGCAGAATCATTCTGAATATAATTAACATCTCTGTGGTATAACCACATTCATCCTAGATAAACAGGGATAACATCCCATAAACATTCAGATAATTCAGAAGTTCGGATAAACAGAATTGTTGTTTTAGATGAGGGGGAAGGCTGACTTGAATGAAGGGCCACAAATGGGAAGAGAAAACTAATATTTGTTTGTATTTGATATCCCGCTTTATCACTACCCTGAGGAGTCTCAAAGCAGCTAACATTCTCCTTTCCCTTCCTCCCCCACAACAAACACTCTGTGAGGTGAGTGGGGCTGAGAGACTTCAAAGAAGTGTGACTAGCCCAAGGTCACCCAGCAGCTGCATGTGGAGGAGCAGAGACGCAAACCCGATTCACCAGATTACGAGTCTACCGCTCTTAACCACTACACCACACTGGCTCCTTTGTAAAAGTTTAAAAGTCTACAGGGTATTCGATGTGAATTGCGTGTGCCAATTCTTATTTGCTATTGCTCCTGCCTCTTTCTTACCTCCACTTCCTCTACTGAAATTTACATTGGCTGCATCTGGACATTGCAATAAGCTTAGGGTAGTTTACTTGCTTATATAGGGTCACATGCATTGGAACGATAATAATAGGTGTTGAGCTGTACACTGTTGCCTTTGCCAAGCGAATTTTCAGTTTAAGCTATGGGCAAATCAGATCAGAAGGAGAGCCCAAATGATGCAAAAGATCAAAATATGGGAGAGGCAAGGTGGTACCAGAGATATAGTTAAACTTCAGAGAAGATCTTGCATAGGGCATGAGTCATGGGAGCATTTTGAAGGCAGAAAATGGCCAATTGTGCAAGAAAGCACTGCAGGCTTAAACCTACTTGAATAATTATTCCCTCTTCCTAAGAATTATAGCTCTGGGACAATGAACTAAGAAGGATATCAAAGAATCTCTCAACCAGACTACAGTTCCTATTTGGCTCTATGAAGAAGCTTTCGCTGTTAAAAGGATATAAAACCATAATACACATGTAGCGAGTTACAGTGAACTTGGATACTGGATCTTTCTTCACACACAGAATGTATTGCATTAAAAAAAAAGTTTTTATACAGAGAGTTAAGTTCTGATTGTCCAGTTTGCTGTCAGCATCACTACCACTGCCACAAAAAGTGTGGCTGATGCCCACGCCTTACCGGCAGAAAGTTGCAAGCCCTTGTTCACAACTAATCTTGGTGGATCCGACTTGGGCAACTCAATGAAAAACTCCACCTTCCCAGTCTGCATGTAGAGGCCGTCGGAAAGTGAGAATCGGAACTCATCAGACTGGACACTGGAACTGCCCGGTGTGTAAATGATTAGTTCATCCAGGACATCTTGGTAGGTGAAGGTGGAGCCCTCGGACAGGGTTTGACCATTCTCCAAGGGATCCAGATGAGACTGTCTCTTGCGGAGATAACCTGACAATAAGGTGAACACACCTTTTATCATATGTGATGGCCGTGTAAGGTAATAAAAGCATTCTGGGAAATGACATATAATGAATTTTTAAAAATGTTTAAATTAACTTTTGTAACAAACAAACAAAAACCCCAGAGGGTTTTCTACTAGGAATTGTAGGTGCTGATATTCCAAGGGAAAAACAGAAAACAGAGCAGAAAAGACTCTTTATGTATGCAAAGATGGCCGCACAGATGCTGTTAGCCCAGAGATGGAAAGAAGATAAAGTCCCTACCAGAGAAGAGTGGCAAATCAAATTGTTGGACTATGCCAAAATGGCAAAACTGACGGAAAGCTCAGGAACCAAGAAGACCAAAATTTCAACAAAGAATGGGGGAAATGTACAACTTATCTTGGAGACCACTGTAAGCAGAAGAAAACATTAGCAGGGTTGCAATAGCACTTGTAATGTAGCAAGTACTATGGAGTTAATCGAGTTATATAAAACGTGGACTATTGAAAAAGATGCAGTAGAAAAGGTGTAATAAATAGGACCCATGGAGGGGAAGGTGGGAAGTCAAGAGATTCGGAAGAATCTCTTAACTGTGGATGTGTATGGTTGTATTGTAATAATTTTATATTCGTAAAATCAAATAACAATTATTTCAAAAAGAAGAGAGAATAAGGTGGACACAACTGAGTTGGGTCCTGCAGACTACATCCTTCCCACTTTCCCATGTCCTAATTGTGCTTCCTACCATCCGTGCTAGGTAAAGGTAAAGGGACCCCTGACCATTAGGTTCAGTCGCGGACGACTCTGGGGTTGCGGCGCTCATCTCGCTCTATAGGCCGAGGGAGCCGGTGTTTGTCCGCAGACAGCTGGTCATGTGGCCAGAATGACTAAGCCACTTCTGGCGAAACAGAGCAGCGCACGGAAATGCCGTTTACCTTCCCTCTGGAGCGGTACCTATTTATCTACTTGCACTTTGACGTGCTTTCGAACTGCTACGTGGGCAGGAGCTGGGACCGAGCAACGGGAGCTCACCCCGTCGCGGGGATTCGAACCGCTGACCTTCTGATCGGCAAGCCCTAGGCTCTGTGGTTTAAACCACAGCGCCACCCGCGTCCCTACCACCCATGCTATTCTTCTAGAAAAAGAGGTTCTGGAACTCACTATGAACGCCTCCCTCTTTCTCTTAGAAGGTCAATGGCACCCCCCTGAGAGGTGCCGGAACTGAGTTCTGGCGTGTTTCCCCTGAAAAACAAAAAGCTCTGCCTACCATTGTTACTCATTCCTCAATCAATGTTTGACTAACCTAAGGAATTGGCTACCAGAATATGAGGCAACAGTCATTAAGAACAGCCTTTTGGATCAAGACAATGGCTCATCTAGTCTAACTTCCAGTGGCCAACCAGATGCCAGTAGGAAACCCGCAAGCAGGATCTGAACACAAGACCACTCCCCCACCCAACCCCCGCCATGGCTTCCAGCAACTGGGATTCAGAAACATTACTGCCTCCAACTGCAGAGGCAGAGCACAGATATTATGACTAGTAGGCATTGACCACTAGCTAGTCCAGCCAATAGTCTACTCATTTCCAGAGAGCTTAGATGTAACCATACTTTGCCTGTGCTTTATCAGCTGCACTGAGCTTGAGGATCCTTTTGGAAACACTGAAATGCCTCTTTGTTTAACCTGGGATTTGGCCATCCAAATTAAGAAGGCGAGACTCTAAGTTTAAGCCAAGGTTTTGGGAGTTAAAAATAGGAAGAGTTCTGCTGGATCAGACCAAAAGCCTATCTAGTCCAGCTTTCTCACAATGGCCAACCTGATGGCGATAGGAAGCAGCTACTGGAATTCAGAAACGTATAGCCTCCATGAATTGGTCTAATCTCCCTTTAAAGGCGTCCAAGTTGGCGGCTGTCAACAGCATATCTTACGGCAGTCAATGTCACAGCTTAACTGTCTTCTGTGTAAAGAAATACTTCCTTTTGTCTATTTTGAATCTTGCACCAGCTTGGATGGCTCCAAGTTCTAGCATCATCGGACCATTTGCTTGCTGGGAAAACCCTAAAAAAAATAATTTGAAGTGGATTTGCTCAGCAATATCAGAAACTTACCATAAGTGGGTTTCTTGGTCACTACAAAGACCAGTTGGTTGTCGGGAGTGTCCAGGTCTTTCATGCTCAAGGAGGAATTTGTGATCACAACCCCTTTGCTTTCCTGCACTTTGACAGGTTCCACCTCCATTTCCGGGGGCTCATCATTTAGACGCTACAATAACACAAAGACATTCGTGAAAGACAGTGCACTCATGCAATGCCACAAAGATAAGGGGTGGGGGATAAGAAATGCAAGTAGAAGCTGCAACATCTGATTCAAAATCAGTTTTGCAAATGTAAACACATGCAAACAGCTTCGGCTGAATCTGGAACTCTGTGTGTCCAGGTTTGTTGCGTAAATCTGAATCAAACAAAACCAAAACTCCAAAACACCAAATTGGCTAATAAATATTGAGAGCAGTTTACTCAATCAAACATGTTAAAATGAACACATTGAGGTGCAGCGTGCAAATCCAAGCCTGTAAACACTCAATGAGCTGATGGCATAATACTGAGGCTAATGATAAAGTCCTAGCGTAATCAAATTACGCAAAAGTGTTGCAAACAGGACCGGTGCTAGGGCTTTCCGCACCCTAGGCGAAAATCGCGGGGCGCCCAGCGCGCGGGGGGCGGGGCACCGTACGTCATGCACAATGACGTCACGTGCCCCGCCCCCTGCGCGCCGGGAGCTGCGCGCACTGGGCGCTGCACACGCCGGGCGCTGCGCGATGGGCAGGCTGGCCAGCGCCCCCTCCATTTTGGCGCCCTAGGCAACCGCCTAGTTTGCCTCAATGGTAGCGCTGGGCCTGGTTGCAAATGGTACTCTACTGAACGCGCAAAGTCTTTTGTGAGGGAGCGGTCACAGTCAGGCAAGGAAACATGGTCATGCGTGATGGTAATTGCAGATAGGCCCTCCTCGCCGTCCCTCAGTGAAAGTAGATCTGAAGACCTGAATCCCGGATATAATCAGGTTTCGCGGGAGCTTCTTCAGTTCATCATGCTGTTTTTACAACACCATACAATGAAATTATAGATTCTCACAGGCACAGCAAGAGGGTAAATCGGAATGGCAGCTTAATTCTAAGTTTCTAGAACATTAAGGTATCACAAACAGCACAAAACATACCAGCAATTTGAATTAATATCCCATATTAATATTTGTGGGGTTTCATATATTCAAGCAGGCAAAGCTAATCACAAGAGAGGTTTCAGATTTCTAGTGGATAATGCATGCATCCTCTCTAAACTCAATAGGTTTTATGAACCAAACCCAACAAGTGAGCTCACCTTGATGGTGATGTTGACGCTGCTGGTTTCCGATTGGCTGAAGCCATCGCTGACATAAAAGCTAAAGGTGTCCGTGGATGGCTCAATACTTTCGTGGACGCTTTGAAAGTAATAGATATGGTTCTCCACCACATCTTGAATTGAGAACGAGAGGTCTGAGCTTGCAGTGTGTCCAGGACCAAGTCGCCTACCTGCAAACACAGCATTGCCAACATGAAATAATACTTAATTTCATTTTAAAATGGTACCACACTTTCAGGCAGAAAGAGAAGACAAATTTTTTTTGTTGCTGCTGTTTTTCAAAGATAAGTGGGATGCACTGGGGGGGAGCCTCATTAAGATTCAAAGGAGCCACCTTTCCATTTTTTTAGGGTTCAAAACTTACCTGTTTTGGTGTTTTCAATGTACCCATATCTTGGGAAAGATGCGATTGTCACCACTAAGCCTTCCTGGGCAAGATCAGAGTCAATGGTTAAGGAGTGGTGAGCTCTAAGTGGTACCCTCCCTCCTTCATCCACCTGAAAAGACAAAAGCAAAAACGAGGTTTACATCTGAAGTTTGCTCTAGCAATGCTGTAGCTGACCTACTGCTGTTCCACACCTGGCCTAACACATGCGAATTTTAATAACATGGGGGAAAGGGCTGGAAACATTAAAATCTCCCCTCTTCGCCATCAGCTCCTTCCTTGAGGACTGAATCAAGACCAGGCAGTGGTCGATGGGAAATATCTTGCTGCTTGAGACTCCGAGTAGTCGCTACCTTCCTTCTAAGTCCCATTCAGAATTTAAAATGGAGGGTGTTTGCAGTCCAGCCTGTGACAAGCAATGCTCCTCTTACAACTTTGAACCTGCACCGCCAAGTCCCCGGCTGTTTACGCACCACAATATGGTCGGCAAAAGTGATGACTGGAGGCTTGCTCTGGACAGCCGTGATAGTGATGGTGAACATCTGGCTGTCAAGCCGGTTGCCGTCCTCGTCGAAAACAGCAAAGTGGAAAATGTCGGTGACTGGCTGACTGAAGGTCTCAAACTCTGTGAGGTATCTGCAGAGGAAAGGCAAGAGGAGTTGAGACACAGTGACAGCCAGATGAAAAGCTTTCGCATCGTGTGCTTGAGAACCTTTCTGCAACAATTTAATCTTCGCCACCCTCTTATCTGCTTGGAGGGAAGGAGAAAAGGACTCGCACTTTCTTGTTACCGGGTGAGACAAACCAACTGGGAAAGCTGTGGTCTAACAACTCCAGAAGAAGAGGCAGAAACAACAAAGAACTGGATCAGAGGCGGGAGACATGTTGTTTTCCAGATGAACTACAACTCCCATCATCCCTCACCACTGTCCATGCTGACTGAGGCTGATGGAGGGTTGAAGAGCCACAGGTTCCCCATAGCTAGATTAAGTTTTATATAGCAGGACTGGGGAACCTGTGAAGGGCAAATATAAAATGATATTTGACTCTAACTCACATCAGCATAGTCAGTGGCCAGAGAGGGAATCGGAAGCATTCACTTCAGCTTTTTAAAGAAGCCACAGTTTCCCATTACATTGGTACTCCATAAACTGTGGCTTGATAGAACAGTACAGGATCAATTGTATTCTGAGCCCAGTGCGTTCTGAAACCATAGTTTAAAGAAACCACAGTTTTCAGAGTCCAGATGCAATGAAGAATCATGGTTTGTTTCACAGTGGCAGTGAACATTTCCAATTTCATTCTCATAGCTTGTTGGGGGGAGTACGTGAACCCAAAGCTCATTTATGATTTCCCATTATGCCTATAGAGGCCCATGTCTACAACTCTCTGGAAAAAAAAATAATTTCTAAATTATACTGTACATCACACAATGTTAGAGGTAGTGTTGAGGAGAAGGATTTGGGAGTCCCAAAACGCCACCTGCCTTGCCTGCCTTAGGAGACGGGCACTTTAGCAAATAATTTCACAAGCCATATTCCCCTCAGTTATCTTTTTCCCCAAGTCCAAAAGCACCCAACAGCTTAACACTTTCTTCAAACATAAAGCTTCTCCATTTTCTCTCTCTGCTCCATCCTTCACATTTGTGCTGGGAGAATAATTTTTATAAGCTTTGTTTGTGAAGCGCTTATTTGCAGTAGTGATTCAGTCCACAAAACATGAAAAGATCAGCACTCAATCATCAGACGTTCTGCGAGACAGGCTATAAAAGTACAGTATTGCTGATGTTCAGTGCCTGTCTTCCCTGTAGGTGGCACTGTGGATTTCTGAATGAGCAGGGAGGGCTTAGGGTGCTGGGAAGAATTTCGCAAATCATCCCCAGGATTACCTGATTCTTTTATTGTTGATGTCTTCCATCGTGAAATTATAGACCTCAGAAAACTCCAGAGAATGTTGTCCGGGTATTGTCTGCACCAGAGTTCCATACATGGGAAGGGAAATTAACTGAATTTTTATCTTGGAATCAGGAGAGTTATTATCCTAAGGAGAGAAGCAAGACGAAAAAGAGCAGGAATTAAGTCGGGCTAAAATAAAGGGAACAAGACCAGGTGGAGGGCAGGACTCTTGTCATTTAGAGCAGTGTTCCCCAACCTTGGGCCTCCAGCTGTTTTCGGACTACAATTCCCATCATCCCTGACCACTGGTCTTGCTAGTGAGGGATGATGGGAGTTGTAGTCCAAAAACAGCTGGAGGCCCAAGGTTGGGGAACACTGATTTAGAGTATACATGATTTCTCTCCCTCCTCATTTAATCCTCACAACAACCCTGTGAGGTAGGTTAGGCTG
The DNA here is from genome assembly GCA_034641385.1 of Darevskia mixta. Lineage (NCBI taxonomy): Eukaryota > Metazoa > Chordata > Lepidosauria > Squamata > Lacertidae > Darevskia > Darevskia mixta. The sequence continues at coordinate 713,265 of JAWWNH010000060.1, forward strand.
ACAGACAGTGACTGGTTCAAGGTCACCCAGTGAACTTCACAGCTGAGTGGGGATTTGAACCCTGGTCTCCAAGGTCTTAGTCCAACACTCTAACCACTACACCAAACTGGCTTCAACCATTTGTGGTGTTTCGCTGTGAAACTTTACTTTTGGTGCTTTGCACCAGAAGCCAGAACTAGCAGAAGCAGAAGAAACTTTGCAAATATTAAATGTTACGGCTTCAATTAGGCAAAATCAGAGAAACTGTGCAATGTCCCCCTCTGATTTGCATAACTTCATGCAGAAGTTAACTTATTCAAGGATTGGGCTGCCTGGGCATGAAACTGTCCATCACAGTGTAAAAACAGCCCTACCTGGGCTGTAACTGATAGTACATCTCCCAAGTTAGAATGGACCAAAATGGAGCAGCCCTAAAAGCCATTGGATTCTAGGTCTTTGATGCCTAGTTAATAAATCTGTCAGAGGCTGTGGACTGGACTCTCCTTCCTTGGAGGTTTTTAAGCAGAGGTTGGACGGCCATCTGTCATGGATGCTTTAGCTGAGATTCCTGCATTGCAGGGGGTTGGACTAGATGACCCTTGGGTACCTTCCAACTCTAAGATTCTATGATTCTATCATGGGGCCCCCAACCCCTGTTCCAAAATGAATGAAAGAATGCTTTCCTCTTCAGAACTAAATGTTCTATTCACAAGCAAAGTTATGCAGATTAGTTAATTAGTCAATTAATGATTAAAACTCATGCAATGAATCGACAAGCTGCATACCCAGCCTAACACCTTTGCAGCTCAGAATTCCTTAACATACCCGCCACCCTCCTTTTTTGGTTTTGTTGTTTTTTCCAAATCAAAGTTATTTTTATAAAGGATTTTGCTAGTAACCTCAATGCGCCAGCTGCAGGCCCATTTTAGTTTGTCATCTAAATCCTTAATGAACAGGATGCAGAGATATTTTAGGGGAAACCAGTATTAAAATAGGACCAGCAGCATGAATGGTATGTCCTGCATTCCGACCGTTTTATATATTATATATATAAACATGTTGTGTTAAGCAACAGTCCTGAATACTCAAAATGCCAACAGAGCCTTCCAAGTTGGAGCGCCACATGGGACGAGCATAAAACCATAGAAGCATAGAACTGGAGGAGCTGGAAACCCATATATGCTGTAAGTTACCCAGAGTGGCTGGGTATAAATAATAACATTATTTATTATTGTTCTTATTGGAAGCTTTTCTCTTCAGACCTTCATGGGCTAAATCCACAAAATCAAGACACACACACATACAACTCACAGTACAGTATGTATCCAAAGGCCTCAGTTTCTGAAAGAGGAGTGGTGCCAGTTGCCATTCCCCCCACCCCAGATTTTGGTAATGGAGAAATGGAAAAGTTGAGAGAGCATGAGACTCTTAACGCAGTGGTGTAGCATGGGTTGCCAGTGCCCAGGGCCACATGGAGGGGGTTGGTGGGAGGGAAATGGATGCAGTACGCATTCAACACCCTAATGGCATCCTACATCACCCAGGAGATTGGAGCCACAGAGATAAGAAAAGAAGAGTTGTTCTGTTGTCTGGAGAGGTCACTTCCTGGTTCACAATGAGCCCAGCAACGGATGGGCACAGCTGTATTGAGGCACCTCCAGGTGTTGAAATTTTGCGCACCCTGACAATTTTGCACACAGGGCAACCACCCCTGTGCCCCCCATGCTACGCCACTGTCATAACCTCAGGGTTGTGGGTCTGAGCCCCACCTTGAGCAAAAAGATTCCTGCCTTGCAGGGGGTTGGACGAGATGACCCCCATGACCCCTTGCATCCCGATTCAGCCTTGGATGTTGGGGTGGCGAGAGCTCGGTGGTAGAGCTCATGCGCCGCACACGGAAGCTCATGGAGATGCAGGGCGCAACCTCCTTGGCGTCTCCAGTCGAAACCGTCCAGTTACAGGTGACAAGATGGAAGACCTTTCTCCACCTGAGTCTCTGGAGGAAAAACTGCCAGACGCAGCAGACAGTACTGGGAGAGATGGACAAATGATCTGACCTGATGTCAGGCAGCTTCCTGTGAGCTTATGTGTTCCTTCCCAGGTGAGCCTACCTTTTGCTCAACACTTCAGCACAAGAGGAACCCTGGTGAAGTGGCAGTTCCCTTATCCAAGGTGCTTTTGAAAGAACAGGTATGTCAGGTCCCTACCCCAAGGAGCTCATACACAGGAGAACTGGGGAAACGGGAGGTGAGAGCAGAATAGGTGATTTTTTCATTGACACATACTGTATTTTTCCGTGTATAAGACGACCCCTATTTTCTGGGACTCCCAATTAATTAAGGAAATGGGGGGGGGAGATTGCCCACAGTTGTTAAGCTTTTTTGGGGGGGCTGCTTAGAGTTGCCAACAATCGCTCACCCGCCTGGCCTCGCCGAAGCTGCCAATCGCCCGCCCAATTGCCACAGCAGCAGCCAATCGACTGCCACCAATCGCCCGTCCCCCCTCTGCACTATCCTTGTATCAGACAACCCCAAATTTTTAACATTTTTTATAATAAAAAAAACAATTGTCTTATACATGGGAAAAAAAACGCTACTTTGGCTTAGGTCCCAACTGCACTATACATTTAAAGCAGGATCATGCCACTGTAAGTAGTCAAGGCTTTCCCCAAAGAGCAACTTGATAAGGATTGCAGTCGTTAACAGTCGTCAACAGGTTTACCTCACCTATCAGCTATTCCCACCACCCTTCTGAGTAATACCCCTCCCTACCCTCTCACTAGGGACCCAGGTGGCGCTGTGGGTTAAACCACAGAGCCTAGGGCTTGCTGATCAGAAGGTCGGCGATTCGAATCCCTGCAATGGGGTGAGCTCCCGTTGCCTGGTCCCAGCTCCTGCCAACCTAGCAGTTCGAAAGCATGTCAAAGTGCAAGTAGATAAATAGGAACCGCTCCAGCGGGAAGGTAAACGGCGTTTCCGTGCGCCGCTCTGGTTCGCCAGAAGCGGCTTAGTCATGCTGGCCACATGACCCGGAAGCTGTACGCCGGCTCCCTCGGTCAGTAAAGCGAGATGAGCGCGCAACCCCAGAGTCGGTCATGACTGGACCTAATGGTCAGGGGTCCCTTTACCTTTACCTTTACCCTCTCACTATATATAAGGGTCTGGTTACTTCTGTTTCAATGTATCTGAAGAAGTGTGCATGCACATGAAAGCTCATACCAAGAACAAACTTAGTTGGTCTCTAAGGTGCTACTGGAAGGAATTTTTTTATTTTGTTTCGACTACGGCAGACCAACACGGCTACCTACCTGTAACTTGTTAAGGATGGTGAGGGTTGTTAGGAGAGACCCTATTCCCCCTCACAGAACTACAATTCCCAGAGTTCCCGTGAAAGCTGTGCCAGATTAAACCCTGTGGAGGCCCCTAGGCAGTTGAAATTGGGGGGGGGGCCTCATGCGTGTGTATTGATGGGATAAAGTGAACTAAGAAAGCTTGAATGTAATTTTGCTCCAAGATCAAATCAATATTATTTTGATCTGTTGTCGCGGGGCCTATTTGGTAAACCGGCACTGCGTGAAAGGGGGGGTTGATTATTAAACCACTCTGGGAATTAGTTGGGGTTGATGGGATGTGAAAGGGAACCAGAGTTAAATCTGTTCCCGTTTAGGTCTGCAACCGAGAGCAAACTGCTCCACACCCGGCTAGGCATGCTTTCTACTGCCTCCATGGTGGGCCCGCAAACGAAAGAGGCTTAATAGCACCTGACTCTGGGATTAGCTTAATTTTCATTTTACCTTTGCACTCCACCTCTACCTTCATGTAACAGGCACGGTCCAAAACACCTGGGGTTAGAAATAAAGAACTCATTCTTCCCCCCACTCGTACGCTTTTTTTGGCAGCCGCAAGCAGGACACGGCAGAAAAGGTTGAAACTTCTGCCAAGCGAGAACATTGAGAGGGATGTCGGCGGTTTATGTTACAGCGGACTCCCTCACACTTTTACGGCTTTGGAATGCAGCCGCTGGCTCCGGGTCAGCTTTTGTCTCCAAATAATAAAACGCGAGGAGAGGCCAGGCTACGTGCCAGGTCTGCGTTAGAAGCTCCTTGAAACGCCGGGGAGAGCGGGCCAAGAGTCGCATTTCTCAAGAAATCGCCCTTCACACCTTAACACAATCGTAGGAAGCGTTTCCTCTACAAGGGCCCAGGGAGTGTCAAGGAGGCTCAAACTAATGGCAGGCCCTGGGCCTGGGAAGACATCAAGGAGCCTGGAGATCTTCACTGAGGCGTTGCTAAAGGAAGGGAACTGCAAGACAAATTTGACAAATGTGCAGAAGACAGTCAAATGTCCAAACCGGTCAGGTGGCAAATCCTGCCCTGCACAACAACTTCTGGGTAAAGCTTGGTTCTTTAAAACAAAATAATACACACATATAAATGTGCATGCACACGAAAGCTCATACCAAGAACAAACTTAGTTGGTCTCTAAGGTGCTATTGGAAGGATTTTTTTTATTTTTTTATTTTGTTTTGACTATGACAGACCAACACGGCTATCTACCTATAATTGGTTCTTTAAGGCATTCAAGTTTGCCACATACCTTCCAACATTTCTCCAATGAAAATAGGGATGTATTATTATTATTATTATTATTATTATTATTATTATTATTATTATATTTCACTATTTATGGCCCACCCATCTGACTGGGTTGCCCCAGCTACTCTGAGCAGCTTCCAACACATATTAAAAACACATTAAACATTAAAAAAAGCTTCCCTATACAGGATTGACTTCACATGGCTTGGGAGTTAGATTAACTCCATACTCTCCAGCATTTCTCGACTGAAAATAGAAAAGAGGGACATTCCGGATTAAATCACAAACCAGGATGGCTTCTGTAAAGCTGGGACTGTCCCTGGAAAATAGGGACACTTGGAGGGTATGTTGCCGCTGTTTCTTTTCATATCCTTGGACTGTTTTGGCTCCCCAACAGCAAGTGTTCAAACAAGGACTGAGGAGGTCATGGCTCAAAGCACTGCTCAGCCATGAAGCTCACTAGAGTGATTTGGGCCTTTCACTCTCCTTTATTTATTGCAACCCAGACCTGGGATAGCTCAGCCGGTAGAGCACAAGACTCTGAATCTCAGGGTTGTGGGTTCGGGTCCCACATTGGGCAAATGGATGCCTGCATTGCAGGCGCTTGGACTCGATTATCCTTGTAGTACCTTCCAGCTCTGCAATTCTGTGATGCATGGGATTGTGCTGTGATATTCCACCTTTCCTCCAAGGATATCAAGGTGGTGTGCGTAGCTCTCCATGCCCTCTCCCCAATTTTTCTACACAACAACCCTGTGAGGTAGGTTAGGCTGAGGGTTTGTGACTGGCCCAAGGTCACTTAGCGAGCTTCACGGGGGAGATTGGAACCGAACCCTGAACTCCCAGGCCCTAGTCCAGGGGTGTCAAACTCAAATTCATCGGGGGCCGCATCAGCAGTTTGGTCACCCTCAAAGGGCCGGTTGTATCTGTAGGACTATGTGTCCACTCTTTATTATCTAGCTCAGGGGTGGCCAACTCCCAAGAGACTGTGATCTACTTTCAGAATCAAAATCTGGCAGTGATCTACTCCTGTTTTTTTGGGTTCAGCTCAAAGTTGTTGAGCTTTTTTTAGGGAGAAGGAAAGGGGGGTGACCAGATTTGGTAACCTTTTTGGGGGGAGCACTGCCCAAATACTTTTCTTGCGGAGGACAATAGAAACTTTTAGAGATTTCTTGGGAGAGAGCTGCATAAAATCACTCACAAAACTGTACACCCCACAAACTCCTTTATCCACTCCTTTAACCTACCTATCAAAATTTCTTTAAAAATACATGCCTTCATCCATTGTTAGTGTGACACCTGCGTCACAATTTCGGTAACCAACTGTTCGATATCAAGCAAGTACTGTATCAGGGCCAGCTTCAGGGAATCCTTAAGGTGCTCATCTGTCAGGAGGAGCAGGCGGGGGCACCCTCAGGCAGGGGCTCCATGGCATCATGCTGCCTCCACTCCATCCACGCACGAGTGTGTGCGCGTGCAAACACACACACAAACACACCAGGAGGGGGAAATGGAAGGGTGTCATTCAGGGTCTTAACACACACACACATACAGCGCCTCTCTCTCCTCCCCCCACCCCACCAGATCAATGGGACAAAGGGAAGCGGGGAGGGGGAGAAGTAGAGAAAGATTGAGGGCTGTTGTTTCCAAATGGGCTTTTCAAAAGACAGCAAAGATCTCAAGCAAAAGATCTCAAGCAATTGGCTCTCTATGGAAAACAAGTCTTTTCAGTGAAGTGGTGCGGCAGGGGAGACACCCCAAAGTTGTAAATGGGGATGGGCTGGGGGGGGGGGGGGAGGAGAGGAAGAGAAAGGAAGAAAAAAAGGGCTTCTTTCTCTTCACACCACGGCCAGGTTGGGGGGGGGGGGCGATGGAAAAAGAAAGTCTGCGAGCCTTCTCTCCCCAGCAAGGTGGAGGGTAACTGCACTGAGAAAGGAGACATGCAGCTGGAGAAGATCCGGGAAGCGTTAACGGGGGTTAGACCACGCCCCCTACTATCCCGAGCAGCACACACACACACACACACACACACACACACACAGAGTGGCCAACTCTTTGTCGGCAAGAGGGAAGGAGCTCTCCCTGCAATTGCCCATTGTTATTGAGATTTTGGGAAGGGGAGAAAGAGAAGTCGTTGAGCTTTTTTGAGTGAGAGCTTTTTTTTTTCTTTTAGGCTGCCAATCACTAAGGAACTCACGATCTACACCTGAAGCCACCATATACATCTCTCTCTCTCTCTCTCTCTCTCTCTCTCTCTCTCTCCTCTTTTTTTCTCTCTCTCTCTCTCTCTCTCTCTCCTCTCCTCTCCTCTCCTCTCCTCTCTCCTCTCCTGGCTGAGGAAGGCGCGAACGCGGGGGAAACTAGATCTCTGTCCCCACCCCCTCCTATAAAGCGAGGTTTTTGCAAGGATCCAGTTGGCTCCCGGCTCAATTGGTATTGCTCTTTCGCCTTTAAGCTGTGTGAAACTCGCTCGCTTTTATTACTCTTCTCTGATTACACCGACGCGTGGTCATGAGGTTCTCGGTGTTGCACAATCCTGCTCCTTTCTTTCCCCATTTATCCACCCCCCCCCCCGCCACAACTCCACCTCCCTCCCCGTCTTCAGATTTTAATTTCGGTTGAGGGTGTTTTAATTTATCCCGCCTTTAAATGTCTCAACAGCTGCAGCCACCCACCCGCCTCCTTTGCCGCCATCCTCTCCTCCAGCGTGCACGCACTTGGGCCGCGCTTCCGTCCTTCATCTTCGGCAGGGGGAGGGGAGCGGCGGAGGGCGGGGATGGCGTGAACGCCATGGAGGGAGGGAGGCCAAAGGGGCGCAGGATCCCCAGCAAACGGCAGCGGAGCCGGGATCGAGAGATCTTAACGAAAAAGCAAGGCAGGGGTTACGATCGTGTCAGGAAACCCACGGCGCCGGCCTTTCTGGGCCAAACACACACACAAAAAAAAACGGGGAGGGGGGGCGGGTGGAAGAAAGGAAGTTGCGAGTTCTCGCAAAACACACACACACACAAAAAAAAACAACAACTTGGCTCTCAAAGGAGAAGGCATGACTCCGCCGGTGTATTTATGGCACTTGAAAGCAGCCGGGCGCTGCAGCTCGAGTGCAAGGGAGCAGGCTCAAGTAGTTGCTAGCTCGCCAGGCCAGCGCGCTGGATGGAGAGCTAAGCTGACAGCGCCTGCCTGTCTCGCGCAAAGCCCCTCCAGCTGCCTCTCCCGCTTCATTCCAGCACACGGGAGGTTGGGGCTCTTTTTCGCTCGCCCCGCTCGCTCACTCGCCCCCGCCCCCCACTCGGGCTCGAGCCGCCGCGCAGCCTCCCCAATTGCGCGCCCAACAACTTGAGGCAGGTGCGCGCCCCGCGGGAAATCCTCGGGGACGGGGGCGGCGCTGCGACGGGCGGAGGCGGGGGCTCGCGCCGCCTCTCCCGGCGCCCCGAAGTGCTGGAGGAGCAAGTTTGGTTCTGGGGCGGCGGCGGCGGCTCGGCTCGGGCAGGGGCCGAAGGGGGGGAGGGTCAGACGGAGCCCTTCCGCGAATGCCCGTCCATCCCCAGCCGCCGGCCAGCGCCAGGGCTCGGCACGCCCGAGCGCAAGGGGCGCGGGAGTGCGTTGCGAGCGCCCAAAAAGCCTCCGGAGCGAGGGGAGGGGAGCGGGGAGGGAGACGGCGGGCGCATGCGCCTGGGCCGATCGAGCCATATTGGATATGAGGCGGTGAGCGGAGCGCCTGCGAGCCTTGCCCGAGCCCCGAGCGGCTACACGGGCCACATGACGAGGTCTGGCGGGCCGGATTCGGCCCGCGGGCCTTGTGTTTGACACCCGTGCCCTAGTCCAACACTCTAACCACTACACCACGCTGACTTTGTGGTCCTTATCTGCCTCACAAAGTTGATGTAAAGGTAAAAGAAAGAAACAAAAAGTGAAGAGTCTTTTGAACCTTGTGAAAGTCATTCCCTGTATTACAACCGGGCACCAATGGACATTCTCCTCCTTCTAACGTTTTTAAAACAAACATAGGGAAATGGACAGAAACCATCTAAAATCTATAAGTACTCCACTAATGTAAGAACTTTGGAACTCCTTGCCTATTGATATCATACAGGCTCCTTCATTGTACTCCTTTTGGCACCTGCTAAAAACGTTGCTGCTTAGACAAGCCTATGCAGATGCTTTGGAAGTTGAGGCAATTTTAATCTTTTTTTAGTATCTCAACTTTTGTTATGTTTTAAAGTATGTCTCTAAATTTCCTTGACTTTTTTCCTGCTCGTCCGAGCAATCCAACGGAGCCTGCCTTTGCATGCAGTGGAAGTCCCCGACTCACCGAGGTTTTGAGACCCATCAGCTACCCTCACCTGGTTTACCTGGCCAATCAAAGCTGTCCCCCGGTTGTGGATGCTGTCCAATGTGGGCCGCTTCTAGGTGCCACAGGTGAGAGTGGAGTACAGGATGAGGACAAACTACCCCCAATGTGTCCCCCAACAGAGGTACTACCCCTCCCCTAACACTCCGACAGGCTGATAGACTGGTAAGAGGCTGGGAACAAATGGTGCACTTACAATATAGGCAAAGTGGGATCGGGTGATGATCACAGAGCTTTTAGCAGCCACCGTGATGGCGAGTGAGCAGCCGGGATCCAGCCTGGGGCCTTCACTGTCGATCAGGGCTACTTCGACTTTCAGCACGGCTGTCGCTGTGGTGATGCCATCAGTTACTGAAATCTCCATAGTGTCTTCCACTGAGGACGAACCATCATGGATGTAGTGCAGAGCATTCCTGGTGACCTCCTCATACGTGAAGGTATCTCCTTCTCAGAAAGAAAGGTTGAAATCAGGAGTTTCCCGTGTACAACATGGTGAGAACTGTGGTGCAAGGGTTTGTTTTGCCACAAATACACAGGCACTGAAAAGAGACCTTCTAAGAAACGTGGACCCCTTTCTTTAACAATGTTCATGACCCCAATCAAGACCTTGTTATGCCAACCGCTCAATCTTCTCAGTGGAGAGGTTATGTTAAGTACAGTCGTACCTCGGAAGTCGAATGGAATCTGTTCCAGAAGTTCGTTTGACTTCCAAATCGTTTGGAAAGAAGACCCGGCTTTCGATTGGCTGCAGGAAGCTCCTGCAGCCAATCGGAAGCTGCGGAAGCCATGTTGGGCGTTCGGGTTCCAAAGAACGTTCGCAAACCAGAACACTCACTTCTGGGTTTGCGGCGTTCGGGAGCCAAAACGTTCGAGTCGAAAGGCGTTTGTCAACCAAGGTACAACATTAATAGGTTTGAATATTGACTATTCAATGGATAGAACAAACACCATTAGATGTACTGCCGGATAAGTGTTTAATGGTTCTTGTATTTGTTTTATTTAAAAAGCAATAAAATTTGTTTTAAAAAAATACACGAGCCAGGCCACTGTGACACACAGGGGATGTCTACATTCCAAGAAAAATAGGCACACACTGTTTGCCGTACATGCCACACATTTATCCTTACAGAGAGATGTGTCTTAGTCTACAAAAAAAAAAAATCACACATGCCTACCTGCACTCAGGCGGCTTGGGAATGTGGCGCTGTGCTTGAAGAGATCTCCATGATGAGGAGGATCCACCACCTCAAAGAAAAGGTCTTCAGGACTTGTGTCCACATCACTCACTGTCAGCTGTATCCCTGAGGCATCCAGGTAGGGAAAGCAAAATGCATTTATTTGGGTTTTTATCCTCTCAGAAAAACTGGAGTATGTGTTTAGTATGAGCAGCTTACAAAGGGAGAAGAGTGAGGCATATGACACAAAAGCAACAGTATAAACAGAGGCGCATCGCCGACCAATGCTAAAAGCACAGAAACCAATGCACTTACAGTTTCTAGATAGAGTATTTGATCAGATTCCGAAAGATGTCAAAACAACAGATAAATGCAAATGAGAGAATGCATGCAAATGAATGCTATCGAAAGGTGATTTTTGCCTATTGTCCGGTTAATATTCACTGTCTCTGTGCACTACTGGAAAATGTGACTATTTCCCACACTGACCAATGAACGTGCATAGGTGAATATAACATGCTTAGGAACCAGGCAATGCAAGAAATAACTATGTTCATGATCAAGAATGTTGGAGAATTCCAGCAGAAACAGAGGCGAAAAATGCTGATACGTGCTTACTCGTCCCATGTGCAGAACGGAAATCAGTCAGCAAATACTATCTGTATTTGTTGTTGCTTCCAGGCCACAAATGATATGTAATTGCTAAAGTCCCCCCCCCAACCCCTATTTGCACTGCATTTCCTTTGAACTGAAATGAATGGAGTGGAATAACCTAAGAACGACATAGCTTCATGATAAGTTCACCACAGTGGACAGCAAGATGAACGATGTCGCTTTTGGAGGAACTGCAGCAGAAGGGAAACAGCGCTGCAGGTGGGGAATACTGACAGCGAAGTGGTGTCAGTTTGTGCACGTTGCCCAGCCCAGGACATGGATCCAATGTAAGGGCTGGATTACATGTTGTGTTTGCAGGTAAACACCTCTGGTTTTATAAGCGAACACCGGAAAAAAATGTGTGCCTGAGATAAATTCATGGTTGGAAACACAGGTCTCAACAGGTACACTCATTGGAGAGTGATGGCTGCAGATCCTTGTCAATTGGATACCAGGGGAGGAATGAGATGTTTGTCAACAGAGCTGTGCCTGCTGACTTGGGTCTCCACTGAACATCTGAAAAGAATAGGAGGCAGGGCACGATTGCAGTGGGGAAGAAGCAGGAAATGGAGGACTGCTAGGGCTGAAGGAAACTTCTAGTCCAGTATATCTAAAGGAGCATCTCCACCCCCATCGTTCAGCCCGGACAATGAGGTCCAGCGCCGAGGGCCTACTGGCCTTCTGTAACCTCACTTCTCGCAGCGAGGGAACCAGGCAGAGGGCCTTCTCGGTAGTGGCACCCGCCCTGTGGAACGCCCTCCCACCAGATGTCAAAGAGAAAAACAACTAACAGACTTTTAGAAGACATCTGAAGGCAACCTTGTTTAGGGAGGTTTTTAATGTTTGATGCTTTATCGTGTTTTTAATATTCTGTTGGGAGCCGCCCAGAGTGGCTGGGGAAACCCAGCCAGATGGGTGGGGTATAAATAATAAAATTATTATTATTAGTATTAGTATTAGTATTATTATTATTATTATTATTATTATTATAGCTGAAACCTGGGCAGTCACTGTAGACAAACTAAGCTAGATGGACACATGTTTTGACTCAGCACGAGCGAGATTCCAACGTTCCCTGCTTTTCCCAACTAGGATTACACACATGTATTTCTTTCTCCCACAACTACCGGTAGGAGGAAAGCAGCTGGAAGAGGGGAGTACAATGTGGAGGTGCAGGTTATGATAAGTTCTCCGGGTGGCTTCCTGAAAAACTGCATCCTGCTTCTTAGATGTCAGCAGCAAATCAAGCTTCCTGACCCAAGCATTCAGTTCCTCCAGTTGCCACCAGCTAATTTATGGAAAGATCCTAAGTGGACTGCAATGTGTGTGAATTGCAAGTGGGCTGTGGACTGCAGCCTGAGTCTGCTGGATTTCTTGCTCCTTCTCCTTACCGATGGTGGCTCTGCCTCCTCGCCTGACCTCAAGGACTGGAGCAGTGATCTGGAATAACGGCGATCCGTCATCAGTGGAGAGCAAGTGGATAGTAAATGTCATCTCAGGGCTTGTATGTTCTCCATCTGAGACTGAAGGGAAAACCATTTATATATAAGAACCAGCCATAAAAAAAACAAAACACAATTCTCCCCTACCTACTTGCAAGTGAAGTAAATGACTCACTGCAATTCAAAGTGCCAGTTTTGACCTACAGTGTTACAAATGGCCTAGGATTGGGGTATTTGAAATATGGCATCTTATATGAATCTACGTAGCTATAGGTACCCTCAAAGATCAGGTGGGTGGCTACTAGGAACGGTCTTTTCTGTAGTGGTGGCCTTGCTGTGGAACATCCTCTCCAAACATATTTACTGCTTCACTGTCCTTTAAACACCAGGTTTACAATACAGTCGTACCTTGGATCCCGAACGCCCTGGAACTTGGACATTTTGGCTCCCGAACGCCGCAAACCCGGAAGTGAGTGTTCCGGTTTGTGACCGTTCCTTGGAACCTGAACTTCTGACGCGGGTTCCGTGGGTTCTGATTGGCTGCAGGAGCTTCCTACAGCCAATCAGAAGCCGTGCCTTGGTTTCTGAACGTTTTGGAAGCCGAACGGACTTCCGGAACAGATTCCGTTCGACTTCCGAAGTATGACTGTAGTTTCATTCACCAAACCCCTGTGGTGCGTTTTAATTGCAGTTGGGTTTGGCTGGATATGGGGTACTGCTCCTTTTGGCTATGCATATTTGTTGATATGTGGGGATTTTTCACTTTGTTTCCCACCCATTTTCAATATTGCTAAGTAAACCGCCTTGGACATTAACGTAACTTTAAGGCAGGATATTGTTCAAATCACCATCATCGCCATCACCATCATCATCTAGGATGTGTGTCTCTAAAAATCTACACTCTCCCCCTTTGTCCTTCATAATAAGCATTTTGCTAATCTGTGATAACTAATTTACTTTTATGTAAAGTGTAAGTAAAGGGTTATAAGAACTTCAGTAAGTAAAGGGTTATAAGAACTTCAGTAAGTAAAGGGTTATAATAACTTCAGTAAAATTTATCCTTGCCCCCCTAGGATTTGTCCCCACCCCCACCCACCCAAAACAAAACAAAACTGTCTTCATCATCTGCAGGAAATTCACACTTTTATAGAAAATGCAATCCTCTTTTTTTTATTAAAAAAGAGAAAAAGCTATAATAGCTTCAGTAACTATTCTGCCCCCTAAAAAATAACTGTCTTCCATTATCTGCAGGAAAGTTGCCTATACGTATTAGGTCAAAGCTTTACTTTCTTATTCTGGAAATCCATTATTTCCTGGCAGAACCCAGCTCTGGAATCCTGAGGTCCCCCGAAATCTGCAAAGCACTGTGATAGAATGAGCAGCAGCAGCAGCAGCAGCAGCAAGGTAGCGGAGAAAGGTGAGCTTAAGTTTTCTCCTGCCTACTGCAAGACCCTGCATCCTCCTCGCCCTAGTTGGAGGCGTGTGGAGAAAAGCAGTTGGGGGAAAACAACAGGAGGAGGAAGGGTTAAGCACCCCCCTCACACCATCACTTCTCTCTGCTAATTTCCTTTCACATCCCTTGATACTTCCCCCCCCCCCCTTGCTAAGATTGCTAATCATGCTGTTTCACCTTCATCGCAAGCTAGGATTTAATCACTGTTATTTTTTAAACTAGCAGGTATTAGCAACATACTAAACAAGCTCGCATCGTGTTGGAAAATGAACTGCAGGGCGATGCGTACCTGTAAAACAAAAGCTGACGGATTCCGGAAGGCCTAGAGGAAATTAAACACAAAAAGAGAACATAATTGCTTTCAGCGTGTGGCAAAATACAATGTCGCCTTACCTGACCCACAAAACCACTTCAGCTAGTGAGGCCGCTGAGATTCGGGTGTGTGGGTGTTCCAGAAACAAACTCCCTCCGTTTTGCAATAATGAGCATATTAAGAATTTGAGCCAATAGCCCCTTGGATTTCAGCTCATCTTGTAAATAAACAGCTCACTCCAAGTGGCTCTGCCTCCTTCCAGCAGCAATGGACATGTGAGGTCAGTGGGAGAAGGCTCATCAGTCCTTCAGCAGGCGCTAAAACTCCAGTAATCAGCAGAAAAAATTGTGGGAACGCTTATTAGAATCATAGAGTTGGAAGAGACCACAAAGGCCATCCAGTCCAACCCCCTGCCAAGCAGGAAACACAATCAAAGCATTCCTGACAGGTGGCTGTCAAGCCTCTGCTTAAAGACCTCCAAAGAAGGAGACTCCACCACACTCCTTGGCAGCAAATTCCACTGTCGAACAGCTCTTACTGTCAGGAAGTTCTTCCTAATGTTTAGGTGGAATCTTCTTTCTTGTAGTTTGAATCCATTGCTCCGTGTCCGCTTCTCTGGAGCAGCAGAAAACAACCTTTCTCCCTCCTCTATATGACATCCTTTTATATATTTGAACATGGCTATCATATCACCCCTTAACCTTCTCTTCTCCAGGCTAAACATACCCAGCTCCCTAAGCCGTTCCTCATAAGGCATCGTTTCCAGGCCTTTGACCATTTTGGTTGCCCTCCTCTGGACACGTTCCAGCTTGTCAGTATCCTTCTTGAATTGTGGTGCCCAGAACTGGACACAGTATTCCAGGTGAGGTCTGACAAGAGCGGAATACAGTGGTACTATTACTTCCCTTGACCTAGATGCTATACTCCTATTGATGCAGCCCAGAATTGCATTGGCTTTTTTAGCTGCTGCATTACCCACAGCTTTTGAGCCTAAGCCTTAAATATGCCTGTAAAGCACACATGCACCTCTCAAAGAACTGTAGTTTACCCCTCACAAAGTACATTTCCAAGCATTCTTAGCAAACAACTGTGCCCAGAATTCTTTGAAGAGAAAATGTGCTTAAAATGCATGGTGTGTACGCCTCTCTTAGATCTCGTTGAAGGATAGCTGACCTGTGGCCCTCCATTTGTTGCTGGATTACAACTCTCATCAGCCCTGACTATCAGCCATGAGGGGTGGGTCTGATGGGAGTTGGAGTCCAATATCTGAAGCTCCACAGGCTAGCAACTTTTGAGCTAGCTCCGTGTCCTTCAACCTTAGGTTGAAGGTTAAGCTGGCTGGGAAGGTGGGGGGCTGTAGCTCGACAACATCCGGGACCCCAGGTCGAAGAATATTGATGCGGCGGAAATATTTCAAAGCATTTCATCTGAAGGCAAGCCCAAGAGTCTCTTTTTAGCGTGGGTGACCTATTCAAGGTCCTATATCTAGAAACAGTCAAGCGGTTTGTGTCCCTTAAACTGCCACATGGGCAAAGTATAGCCACTGTAGCTTCAATCTAAGGCATTTGCAGACAGAGAAGCAATAGCTGGACAAAAGAAATGGCTTCTACAGTCATACCTCATGTTGCGAACGCTGCGGGTTACGTTTTTTTCAGGTTGCGCTTGCGCCGAACCTGGAAGTATCAGAATGGGTTACTTCCGGGTTTCGGCGCTCGCGCATGCGCCGAAGCACTACATCGCACTTTGCACATGCGCAGAAGGCCAAATCGTGACAGAAGCGGCGCTGCGGGTTGTGAACATGCCTCCCGCACAAACCACTTTTGCACCCGAGCATCCACTCTATACCTGCTTATGGTGCTGCACTAGACGATTTATCTGCCTGTTGATAACATGTTTTTAAAAATGGGATCCAAACATTGCTGCTTTCTCCCAGAAAGTTCAGCACTAGCAGGATGGCTAAGGTTGCTTCCAGATAACCTGTTTACTGAGCATTTCCTCCGATTTGTTACATGGAGCTTAGAGGATGTTGCAGTGAGTGTAATCCCATACTTAATCGTGAATTTCCCCTTCACTTTCCTTATGGCAAAAAGTCTGATTGCGATGGTGAGACGGGACTGTTGCACAAGAGCAACTGACTGTGCCAGTATCCCACCTGAATCTCATCCGTAAATAGCAATAGTCCAGAAGCACCCCAAGGTTGCAATTCTACCTACCCCAATTTACCTGGGAGTAAACCCCATTTAGTTCAACAGGAGTAGACACAATTAGGACTGCAGACTTGTTCAATCAAGGCTGCAATCTCTATATTGAAAATAAGTCTAGATATAGATGCTATGGATATAACTTCAAGCCGTTTTTTTCCTACCAGTCCTTGCAGGTTGAAAGCTTGCTTGTGATTTTGTAACATTTTAGGTAAAGGTAAAGGGACCCCTGACCATTAGGTCCAGTCGCGAATGACTCTGGGGTTGTGGCGCTCATCTCGCTTTACTGGCCGAGGGAGCCGGTGTACAGCTTCCGGGTCATGTGGCCAGCATGACAAAGCCGCTTCTGGAGAACCAGAGCAGCACACGGAAACACCGTTTACCTTCCCGCCGGAGTGGTGCCTATTTATCTACTTGTACTTTGTGCTTTCGAACTGCTAGGTTGGCAGGAGCAGGGACCAAGCCATGGGAGCTCACCCCATCACGGGGATTCGAACCGCCGACCTTCTGAACGGCAAGCCCTAGGCTCTGTGGTTTAACCCACAGCGCCACCCACGTCCCTTTGTAACATTTTGGTAAGTCCTAAAAGGCATTGCTGCAGATTTACAAGGCAAAAATCTCTCTTTCTTTTGCTGTATGTACTATCTGGGTTCCCACGAGGGACCTCTTCGAAACGGAAACATTTTTGGCCATGGACTGCAAAGCTCCGAAACCATTCCGGAATTGGAATAGGCCTTCTAAATGAACATTCATTTATACTTGTCATTTGCCTCTTCCATGGGACCGGTAAGAACAATTTAAAAGCGAATTTAAAGAAATGAGATATTTTAAAAAACAGTAACAACATAATAAATCCACTCATGGCCAGCTTAAGTATGGGAACCAAATCCCAAAGTAAAAAAAAAAAATGCTGAAAAAAATGCTCAGGTGTGTGCTATTGTACGGTTTCAATTCTAGACGTGTGCTGTTGAACAGCTTCCATTCCTTGTCACTGGGGCTTGAGCAGAAGAACTTGCTAGCGAATGGTACCTCACATAGAATCACAGAATTGTAGAGTTGGAAGGGACCCCCAAAGGTCATCTGGCCCAACCCCCTACAATGCAGGAATCTCAGCTAAAGCATCCATGACAGATGATGCTAGTGCCAAGAGTGTAAGAAAGATGGCTTTGTGTCCTGCTTTAGAGAGGACAGTCCTCTATTTGAATGAGTCCTCTATCTGAAGGGCTGCCTTGTCCATCAAGTTGCCCAGGCGCAACAAACTATGCAGGCATAAAGGTAAAGGGACCCCTGACCAGTCGTGTCCGACTCTGGGGTTGCGGCGCTCATCTTGCTTTATTGGCCGAGAGCCGGCGTACAGCTTCCGGGTCATGTGGCCAGCATGACTAAGCCGCTTCTGGCGAACCAGAGCAGCGCACGGAAACGCCGTTTACCTTCCCGCTGGAGTGGTACCTATTAATCTACTTGCACTTTTGCTTTCGAACTGCTAGGTAGGCAGAAGCAGGGACCGAGCAACGGGAGCTCACCCCGTCGCAGGGATTCGAACAGCCAACCTTCTGATCAGCAAGCCCTAGGCTCTGTGGTTTAACCCACAGCGCCATAGCATCATACAATTAGAGAGTTGGAAGGGACCCCAGGGTCATCTAGTCCAACCCTCTGCTATGCAAGAATCTTTTTGCCCAATGTGGGGCTTGAACCCACGACCCTGAGACTACGAACCTCATGCTCTACTGATTGACCAGTCATCTGATCACAGCTTTCCCCACTATGGTGAGATGTCTTGTATTCCTATTTGAAATATAGTGGCTACTTCTAAATATGCATGTATATGCAAATTTTATGCAGATCCGTGCTTTCTCTTTTGACCACATCAAGCCTCATTTTTTCCTATCCGTAAACGGGCATTTTCTCATTTCAGGCCCATTGGGAGAATTGGGTTGTTTGTTTGCTTTGTACTTTCAAAAATGGCAGCTGTTTGCATTGTAATATACCCCAGAGATCTATGTCTCGATGTCCTGTGCTACAAATTATTTGACAGTGTGCCAGGGAGTTTCATGAACTGATAATTTTATGTCCTGGTAAAATCCAATGATTTAGTAATATAATTGCTTTTAGATTTCATTGCCTTGGAACACGCAGTCCAACAAATGAGAGACTGTATATATCATCAGAACTGCCACATATCATTTGGAAAGGCCTTATAACGAGCTGATCGCATTGCGGATGGGAAGGATGCTGTTCTAACAAAATGGAATGAACGTTCGGGACAAGAAGATGCCCATGGTTAATATAATTCCCTTTGAAAATGGAATTTCTCACACAGAGAACATCAGCACAAGCTCCACCACCCAGCGTGGAGCCAACCTAGGACTCACTTTCATGCCTTGTCCAAGCCAACGCTAAACACCGTTGGGCATACTCCAGGGCGCGCTTTAATGCTCTCCCTTCAGCTCTTTTAGAGGGGAGATACAACAAGACCCCGATCGGACAAAGACTATGTCCCTGTAATAGCAATGAGATCGAATCCATTGGGCATGTTATTTTATACTGCCCATTATATCGAGACTCAAGAAAAGAGCTGATCGAACCGATTCTGAGGAAACTACCCGGTAGTAGTACAGACGATACCTACATTAGACACCTCCTGGCTAATAAAGATGCCGAAATTATAAGGCCCGTGGCAAAATACAGTTACATTGCGACAAGAACAAGACGAGCAGTGATATCAGCAATGGGGCCCGAAAGGTAACCCCGAGGGTCCGATAATAGACAGCAGAGATTTATGAACCTAAATTTTAAACCTTAAGAGGCTGACATATGGTTTTAAATGTAAGCATCAATTCTGTGAATTGGCCCGTATTTTTATCTCTATTTGTAAGATAATACAACTTACACTATTACATTTTATACAAATTGCTTCTGGTCTTGGACCGCAATAAAGATATTTGATTTGATTTGATTTGATTTGATTTGCCTTGTCCAAGCATCATAGAATCATTGACCCAGGTGACTTCTAATCCCTATCACAAAGGAAAATTCACAACATGTATCTACATATTTTTCCTTATCGGAATTCTGTGAAAGGAGCGGCTAAGGAAAGAGAGATTTGTGCAAGATTCTGTGTAAGAGACTTTGATGCCGAGCAGGTCTTTGAACCTGCATAAACCCCATATTCAACCCATATTCTGGTTCTCTTAGGGAAGCCAGCCCAAATCTGGTGCCTCCGAGATACTTTGGATTACAATTCCCATCAGCCCCAGACAGCATGGCCAATGATGGGCGTTGTAGTCCAAACGATCTTAAAGGCACCAGTTTAGAAACGACTGCCCTGGGGCCTAACTGAATGTTACATGGGGGGGGGGGGGATTGAATTACCATAATCCCAATAAAAGCTGCTTCAGGAGAGTACGGTTTAGAAGGGGGCAGTGGTGATTTGTACCTTTCCTGCTCCAAATCACTCATCCCAAAGCTTCTTCCACCCAACCCATAGGGTGCCAAACATATCTGCAAAGGTAAACAGCCCGTTGAAACTCATGGAAAGAGTCATTTTGGAGAGGTAGCAGGTAGGGAGAGGCCAGCTCCTCTGCTCCAATTTACAATCTCAAATCTCTCAACCTCCCTTTTTTAAAAGCAACCTGGGCTTTGACATGTACAGGGAGGACTATACCACTTTAGGCTGTAAATGTGGACGACATGCTTAAATGTACCACAGTGCTGTCATATGGAAAGCTAAAACAAAATAAAAAAAATTCCTTCCAGTAGCACCTTAGAGACCAACGAAGTTTGTTCTTGGTATGAGCTTTCGTGTGCATGCACACTTCTTCAGATACACTGAAACAGAAGTCACCAGACCCTTATATATAGTGAGAGGGTGGGGAGGGGTATTACTCAGAAGGGTGGTGGGAATGAGTGATTAGCTGATAGCTGTGGTAAACCTGTTGACGACTGTTAACGACTGCAATTAGTCTTACAGGAAAAAGCAAGGGGTGAGAAGGTTAAAAAAGCTTTGTCATGTATAATGAGATAAGAATCCAATGTCTTTGTCCAGACCAGGTCTCTCCATGGTTTTAAGCTTGGTAATGAGTTGCATTACCAATTTTTTTTATTTTGTTTTGACTATGATAGACCAACACGGCTATCTACCTGTAACTGGAAATATGGAAAGCTAGCTTGCCAAGAACAAGGATGTGTCTTTTCTCACCTTAGCATCTATTGAAGGGCAATCTTTTGAAGCCCTGGTCTATACTTCAAGCTATGGCACCGAATGGTGACTACGGGAATGTGCAACGTGGTGATCCCCCAAGCAGATATCTGCCTGCCCGTGCTACCCAATTCAACTAGCTTCTTACCAGCAAAGGAGAATTCCATCAGCTCTCTGATATGAGGGGCTGCAGTAGGTGGGCGGTACACAATTTTGCCATGGTTGATGTCAGCCTGTGTAAAGTACTTTACTGGGGACAGGGGCTTATCCCTGTGCTCCACAATGCCTGCAGAGAGAGGGAGAGTTTCGTTTTCAACACACAGCGTACGTTACGTTTCTACAAACATACCTTGTTCCTCCAATAATGCAATGTACAGTGCTGATGTCTTTCCTGTATCTCATCCAATGACCACCCAATAAATGGTCAGTTTATATGAGACTTGAACCAGGAACTCTCTGGTCTGCACACTGCCACCTCTAGTGATGAATACAGATGTCACCGATATCAGTTCTTCTGAGTTTGTAAATAAATGACAGGCACTTATAGTTGTAACTCAACTGCAAGCAGAATAGTACGTTCCATGAGTTCTTCTCCAGCTCAGATTTTAATCTCACACAGAGAAGAACTGCACTTCCCACTCTCTCCCATCTCCCCAGCCAGTCCCTAACATCCAATATCTCTTGGGAAAACTACATTTCCCAGGTCTACTTGGGCCTGATGTGTTTGCACAGCTGTGTGAAAACCTCCCTTTCTAATAAGACTGAAGAGAGCCTAATTGGCATCTCTGCAGTTCCTAAGAGAACAAAATATTTTCCTAACCTCAACCTTGACTTGAGAAGGGCTGACTCATCACGGGGGTCCAAGCTTTCACTATGCCCGCTCTCCAGCTCAATAAATCCAGTTCCGTAAACTCCACAGGAGACAGAATTCACATTAGGCCTTTTGTCACTCCTCATAACACTTCTGCTGTTCTCTGCACACATCCCACCCCCTTGGCTTGACACTTCCGTGTTGTTTATATAGCAGTCGCTGCAGCCGGGGCAGGCTGCTCATCCCCGTCGTCTTGCCAAGAGTCATTTCCGAAATGCCAAGACTGCGTCCTGCAGAGTCTCTAGCCTTGCACAATTCCTCCGAAGGTGCCGGAAGGGGGGCCTTGATTCAGATTGGCTCTGCTTAACCAGAACACTGTTTACAGGAAAATAACTCTGCTTAATCTAAGCCAATCTGATACGAGCCTAGGAAGGGACCCCTGACCATTAGGTCCAGTCGTGACCGACTCTGGGGTCGGCGTACAGCTTCCAGGTCATGTGGCCAGCATGACTAAACCGCTTCTGGCAAACTAGAGCAGCACACGGAAACGCCATTTACCTTCCCGCTGCAGTGGTACCTATTTATCTACTTGCACTTTGACGTGCTTTCGAACTGCTAGGTGGGCAGGAGCTGGGACTGAACAACGGGAGCTCACCCCGTCACGGGGATTCGAACCGCCGACCTTCTGATCGGCAAGCCCTAGGCTCTGTGGTTTAACCCACAGCGCCACCAGCGTCCCTCCATAAATAGTGGGTTGCAAAAACGGAGAAAAAGAAGCAATAGTCTCACCCTTAGGCTTTACCTGAAGACAGCTCTCTGGTCTTCTCTGAGCTAGCTTAGGTATAAACATTATTCTAGGCCAGGCCTGATTCATTGCTTCTATCCCCCACAATCCACCCCCCCCCCTTTATGCTTTTTTTTTGGCCAGTCTCCAGGTTTCAACTGTCAATAAAATAACACAACATTTCCTTTACTAGGTTATCTTGCCTTGATTTGGTGGCAAAGGTACAGTCACATTGTACACGACTTTCTCAGTTGGACTCTCCGAGTTGACAAAGGAGAGATGATGGGGTTCTATTGGGGTCAGACGATCTTCTAGAGCCTGAAAGAAATTAAGAAGTGACAAGCTGAGACCAAGATGCTTAGGAGAGTTACACCCCCCCCCCAAAAAAACCCACAATGGACAAATTAAGGGAGCAGCTGATATACGACAGAGATAGGGAGTTATATGTCAGTGTTGGGATTGAGTAACTTGAGTGACTTCAAAACAGAAACCTCATCTATCTGAAAGCATGATGAAGCTAGAATTCTGCCAAACTTCACTTGACCTCCCTATGTAAGTTATTTAAACCTGTTTCAAGGGGACATAGCACTGAGAACCTTCCTTCCTGCAGGCAGCAGCCAATCTATTCAGAAAGAATTTAGGAAAGCATCACACAGGCTTGATCATGATGATGCAGGAAACCATTTTATGAAGGAGAGATTGAGAAACATGGTCTCTCTGCACATGGGCACACACACACACACACACCGCCAGAGAGCATGGAGAATCCCATCAGTAAAGCATAATATGTCATTAAATCCTCAAATTCCATAGCAAGCAATTTGCCATAAAACCCCAGAAATGTTCCGAACAACCAATACCTCTATCATTATTATTTTTTGCTTTATAAAAGGATCAAAATCAAGTCACCATAGCATGGCGCAAATAGTCATTCCCACACAGCTGAAAGCTGAGCTGTACAAATTGCTTTTATCTTCAGCTCTTGAAGAGGAACTTTAGATGACTGGCTCAGTGTCAGGAACTGGACTGAGGAGGAATGGTGGGAGCCACACCCCCCCTTTTCCTGAACCTTCCCAAGGGCAGGAGGACAGTATTGATTTAGAACAGTGGTTTGCAGAGGGGCATAGTTCAGAGGGGAAAAGCTGGGAAATACTGGGTAAGGAACAGCTAGAAGAGGAAACACCAAGAGAGGGACAGCTGGCAGATTCGGTGTCCTTGGACAGCATTCCTGACCCCCCCCCCTTCGCCCAAGACTAGACTGGCTTTGAGATAAGATTACCCGACGTAGGAGTGACATAGATAAATGGGGACCGAGGGGGTAAACCTGTACTGGGAGCAACGCCGTTTCTAGAAAAGATATGCATTCCTTCATCTCTTGCTGTGATTATTAAAGAAACTAACTGATAAGAATGCTCATTCCGCTTGATCTGCTTATTTACTGCCACCAATTCCCTGACCAACTCCTGGAGGTGCCAACCAGACCCCATGGAGCTGTTTTCCATGGAACCTGGTGCACTACCAGCACGGACTCTGCAGGTAGTGTTATTATACTAATGTTTGACCCAAACCCATCTCTCAGAGCCACTTTTGCTTTCAGCTGCTAGCTCCACCCATTTTGCATAATAAGGAACAGGTAGAATGTCTCATGGGAAATGAGCAATTCTCCACTTCAACACATACAACAATAGCCTCTCAATGTATAAGTCTGCTGGCCACAGATAGGAGTGCTCCTTGGCCAAATGGTTGTAGCTCAACTGTTTGAACATCAGCTTTGCATGGAGAAGGTCTCAGGTTCAATTCCTGGCATCTCCAGGTACGGCAGGGAGAGTCTTCATTCTGAAACCCTGGGGAGCCACTGTCAGTCAGTGTAGACCAGGGTTTCCCAAACAGAGGTTTTTGGACTACAGTTCCCATTATCCCTGCTAGCTAGAGATGATGGGGGTTGTAGTCCAACAACAGCTGGAGACCCAAGTTTGGGAAACCCTGGTGCAGACAGTAATGATGAGATAGACCACTAGTCTGACTCAATATAAGATTAGTGACTCTATGAGGACTAATCCACATGGGGTCTGAAGTGGGGCAGGCAGGGGGAGAAACAGAGGCACCCTAAATGGCATCCTGGCTACATTCTAAATCAGTGATGGCTAACCTTGACACTCCAGATGTTTTGGAACTACAACTCCCATCATCCCTAGCTAACAGGACGAGTGGTCAGGGATGATGGGAGTTGTAGTACCAAAACATCTGGAGTGTCAAGGTTAGCCATCACTGTTCTAAATGTTTTATCAATATTTTGCAACCATTCACTTTAAGTAACCTAAAAATCAGTTTAGGATCGTGTGGAGTTAAGTTACACAACCAGAGATTTGTTTTAATATTTCCTGAACTAACAGTGCAGTCTTATAAATATCTACTCAGAAGCCCCCTGGAATTCAATGGAACTTACTGCCGGGTGACCAGATACTGGATTGCAGCTTTAGTTGCAGGAAATGATTTACCAGTGGATAAAAAAACCCAGGAAATACAGAGGAGCAACTTCTTTTCACTGTTTATTGCCTTGGGTTGGACTTACGGTCATGTGGAAAGAAGACCCCAGGGAGATCATGGGGGACTCCGGGGTGTGTGGCAGGATGGCAATGTTGAGCAAGTGTGTCTCCAGATGGGCTTGTTGGGCGACAGCACTAGAGACCTGCAAATGTGGAATCACAGAAATGAATAAGGATTTTTTTTACACATCATAACAAACAGGGGCAACGGCTGCCTTCTAAGGTTTATTGCGCAATCTGTTCCTCTCCAAAAGTTGCCTTTAAAAAACAACAACAACTCAGTGTGGTGTAGTGGTTAAGAGCGGTAGTCTCGTAATCTGGTGAACCGGGTTCACGTCTCCGCTCCTCCACAAGCAGGTGCTGGGTGACCTTGGGCTAGTCACACTTCTCTGAAGTCTCTCAGAGTGTTTGTTGTGGGGGAGGAAGGGAAAGGAGAATGTTAGCCGCTTTGAGACTCCTTAGGGTAGTGATAAAGCGGGATATCAAATCCAAACTCTTCTTCTTCTTCTTCTCTGCCTAGTTTCCTACAGGCTAAACACTCATTCTGTGCAGGAAGAGCATACAAATAAACCAATTCATAGTCTTTTCTCAACAAACACACCATTGTTGTGTTGTGTTGTTGCACTCCTTAGAAGATTATCGGGGGGTCCCTTGATGACATCAATTATGAACTTCCCTGCGAGTCAGCTTACCAATTTTCTTCCACGAGGCACATCCAAAAGGGAGCACTGGGATGCTCCGGAACGCACTCACCATTCATGTAAGGCAATCATGAGGTCCCAAAGGCTTGGCCAGAGTGCCATTCATGAACTAAGGATGCAGCTGAGAATGTGCCACAGAATGGCAGACATACGTTCTGGTGAGCAGGGATCCCATGGAAGACAAGAAGTTGATGTGCAAACTATGCTCCGAATTCAGGAAGTGAGAAGCACTGAGAAGTGATTAATAATAATAATTATAATAACGCAGCTCAGTACAGTCATACCTCGTGTTGCGTTCGCTGCGGGTTGCGTTCGGCGCGGGTTACGAACGCGCCGAACCCGGAAGTACCGGAATGGGTTACTTCCGGGTTCAGCGGTTTGCGCAGAGGCAGACGCGCAAATTGACGTCTCGCACATGCACAGAAGCGCCGAATCGCGTCGCACACATGCGCAGACACGACGCTTCAGGTTATGTGCTGCTCATTATGCAAACGGGGCCCCGGAACGGATCCCGCTCGCATCCAGAGGTACCACTGTATTTCCAACTGTATTCTCTTGAGCAAGAGAATGGGCTCAGAATGTTGCAGCATGGAATATCTGTGGGGACATGGAGAATTTCCCTCTCGCGGATGGGAATGGAGAGCCCATGTATTCTACACAGTTTTCTGGACTGCAGCCGAATGTTTTATCAACGGAACCATGGGAAACGGCTACATTAAAAAAAAACCCAACAAGTAAATAATAAATCTATAAATTGACTTGTGGGATCCGTTTTTATTAGAGGTCACTGGAAGCGCAGTTCCCTGAACGCTAACAAAAAAATAATTCATCTGCATTTCCTCCGCAGCGCCAACCCCATTCATCAGGAAGCCGGCAGATGGATTATTGTTTTGCGGTAGGATAGAGCTAGATGTGGCTTCTCTCCCCTGGCACAATTTACCGTACAATTATGGCCCCAGCAGCAAGGTGCTACAGCAAGGAAAACAGCACCCCTCAGTCATGCAAAATGCATGCAAGTTAACAGCAACACAACCATTAAATTAAAGATTAGCTTGTTCAACATCCGGCACTTCAACACTTCCTCATTATCACTTATGTTAATTACCTCAGAAATTACTTTAATTGCCTCCCGAGTGCTACCGTAATAGCTTCTATGCGGTGAGGCAAACGTACAAAACATGGTGCGCAAGCATTCGAGTTAGCTTAGCCTTTCAGGAGAGTGTTAAACCTAATGAGAGGGGCCTTGTTGAGAAACACAACTTGGCATTTTTTCTAAAAAAAACAAACCCACAATTCGTATCTTGGGAAAGAGGCCTGATAGTAACACAGTTCTTTGCCTGCAGGGACTAGGGCTGGGCGGTATATCGATATAACATCCTAAACTAGTTTGAAATCCATATTGTGATATTGGTTTCATAATTTATGACCTGGCAATATATTGCGAATATCATAGTGTGCGTGTGTATGTGTGCTATGTAGAAAGCACAATATGGGAAAAACCATGAAGCCAGCCAGCGCCTCTGCATAGTTCCATCCTAATAATAATAATAATAATAATAATAATAATAATATAATTTATTATTTATACCCCACCCATCTGGCTGGGTTTCCCCAGCTACTCTGGGCAGCTTCCAACAGAATGTTAAAATACAATAATCTATTAAACATTAAGAAGAAGAAGAAGAAGAAGAAGAGTTTGGATTTGATATCCCGCTTTATCACTACCCGAAGGAGTCTCAAAACGGCTAACATTCTCCTTTCCCTTCCTCCCCCACAACAAACACTCTGTGAGGTGAGTGGGGCTGAGAGACTTCAAAGAAGTGTGACTAGCCCAAGGTCACCCAGCAGCTGCATGTGGAGGAGTGGAGACTCGAACCCGGTCCCCCAGATTAGAGCCTACTGCTCTTAACCACTACACCACACTGGCTCTCCCTAAACAGGGCTGTTAAAAGCTTCCCTAAACAGGGCTGCCTTCAGATGTCTTCTAAAAGTCTGGTAGTTGTTTTTCTCTTTGACATCTGGTGGGAGGGAGTTCCACAGGGCGGGTGCCACTACCGAGAAGGCCCTCTGCCTGGTTCCCTGTAACTTGGCTTCTTGCAGGGAGGGAACCACCAGAAGGCCCTTGGAACGATGGAGGGTGGAGACGCTCCTTCAGGTATACAGGACCGAGGCCATTTAGGGCTTTAAAGGTCAGCACCAACACTTTGAATTGTGTTCGGAAACCAACTTATTTCAAACATTGTGATATATCGGGAATATGACAATGTTCAGTTGGTGATGCCCCACAATGCTGAAAACCAGATACCGCCCAGCCCTAGCAGGGATCTTTGCCAACAACTTTGAGGAATCTGACAAGTGCGACTGATGCCGTGGCTGGCAAGCTGGCAAGGAAAGCAGTTCTGCGAGGGATTAAATAAGCAAGGAGTTTGGTGACGCATAACATGCCTGGAAGCGAAAGGAGTCGCTCTCCATCTCGGATCCGGAGTGCCTGTACCAGATCACGCCTTCGTTGATGTCTCGCTGTGTGAACAAGGTGGTTGGTGTGGCTCCTCTTCCGCCAGGCAGAGGCTGCCATACTGGCCCGGGGTCATCTGCCGGCATCGGGATCAGAAACACCACTTCGCCTGAGGAGGGAGAGATGAAGAGGGAGATGGCTTTTCAAGGGCGACTGTCAGGAATGACCAGGACGCCAACACAGAACTTGCAGCTTTTTGCTAAAGGTTGGGTGTATAAGGTGGTACCAGTGTTACAGTCTTTGGGGCATCAGGCAAGTGCATTTTTATTTGCCGTAGCATTTTGTGTTGTTGCCGCTGTCGACAAAGAAAATAAAAAGAACGCAGAACTATACCGATCCAAAATCTTATACCACTTGTTCTTCTCCCGTTGAAAAGTTAGTTCCGCTTATTTTAATGGGTGAAAAGGAATTAAGGTAAAGGTAAAGGGACCCCTTTTGTTGTTGTTGCAGAATGGCAACTTGGAAGAAAGAGCAAGCCCAGACATTGACTATTAAAGGGTAAAGGTAAAAGGTAAAGGTAAAGGGACCCCTGACCATTAGGTCCAGTCGTGTCCGACTCTGGGGTTGCGGCGCTCATCTCGCTTTATTGGCCGAGAGCCGGCATACAGCTTCCGGGTCATGTGGCCAGCATGACAAAGCCGCTTCTGGCAAACCAGAGCAGCGCACGGAAACGCCGTTTACCTTCCCGCCACAGCGGTTCCTATTTATCTACTTGCACTTTGACGTGCTTTCGAACTGCTAGGTGGGCAGGAGCTGGGACCAAGCAACAGGAGCTCACCCCGTCACAGGGATTTGAACCGCCGACCTTCTGATCGGCAAGCCCTAGGCTCTGTGGTTTAACCCACAGCGCCACCTTGGTCCCTTTTTTAAAGGAATTAAAAAGCACAAAACATCGTCCCGACCCCACCCCCCATCTCCCCCACCCCTCTTTCTCCCTTTTCTTCCTAATGTCTCAACAAATGAAACTGCCTTGCAAAAATGTTACATGGGGGAAAAAAATACGAGAGAGACATTGCACATACTTTTGTAAATCAATAAAATCTTTAATAAAAATACTTTTTTTAAAAAAGCACAACGTTATCATAGTTCAGTCGGTAGAGCATGAGATTCTTAATCTCAGGGTTGTGGGTTCGAACCCCACATTGGGCGAAAGATTCCTGCATTGCAGGGGGTTGGACTAGATGACCCTTGGGTTACCTTCCAATTCTATGTGCGCTCTATATATTCCCCTCATTCTAAAGGCTGGTGCATAATGCTCATCTTTCTATACATTTCTTTGTTTTCTAACAAGTCAGTTTAGTTAACCACTCTGGCATTTTAAAGGGTTTTTGTTGCCTCTGTGTCTACTTTTAAGTTTTTACACTTTCCTATTGCCTCTCGGTCTGCAAACGGCTACGATTGCAATGGGTTTTTTGTGTGTTTTATCTGAATAATTTTAATTTTATTTTATGTTCACTGCCCTGGAATCCATTGAATGGAGGGGGGAGTTTAGAAATATTTCAAACAACTGAGAAAAGGAGAAAAGCGCCCGCAGGACACGTTCACGCCTTGCTGGATTTCAAGGCCTGCCTTGCAAGTAACGCCGGCTGAAGCATCCTACATTAATCCTTTGTAACATGCACATCTAACAAATATACTGATCTCTACAAAAACACCAGATGTTACTTATGCTCCCTCTTCCAATGAAAGAGGACTTTTCGAAGACAGTCTCAGGGAAGCGAGACGACAGTTAAGCAAATCCAAGGGCAGCTTCAGACAATGCAGATGAGCAGTAGCAGCTGAATAGGCAATAATAGCCTGGAGAAGAGAAGGTTAAGGGGTGATATGATAGCCATGTTCAAATATATAAAAGGATGTCATATAGAGGAGGGAGAAAGGTTGTTTTCTGCTGCTCCAGAGAAGTGGACACGGAGCAATGGATTCAAACTACAAGAAAGAAGATTCCACCTAAACATTAGGAAGAACTTCCTGACAGTAAGAGCTGTTCGACAGTGGAATTTGCTGCCAAGGAGTGTGGTGGAGTCTCCTCCTTTGGAGGTCTTTAAGCAGAGGCTTGACAGCCACCTGTCAAGAATGCTTTGATGGTGTTCCTGCTTGGCAGGGGGTTGGACTGGATGGCGCTTGTGGTCTCTTCCAACTCTATGATTCTATGATTCTATTATTCTAATTGCAAGCCCCACACATATGGGAGGCGGGGGACAATTGGGCACCAAAAACGGCGACCATCTTGTTGGCGGGCTTCCCAGAAGCAGCTAACCCAACTGGCCACGGTCAGAAACAAGACAGGGAAAAAAGGTCAACCTTTTCATTTGATCCCGCAGAGCTCCTCTTACATGCTTGTCATTGCGGGATGGAGATGCAAAACATAGCCTGCTCATGATGTGGGGAAACATGACCAGCCAAAGGCATAAAGGAAGGTGCATTCACTCTGCGATTCTTCCCCACAAGGTGGTGGAGCAGCCTGGTTACCCGGCTGAGAGTTGGATTTAAGTTCCATGAAATCAGGCAGTAAAGGGGAAAGGCTAAGGCTGAGGGTTGACCAGGTGTTGCGGGAGGCAGATCTCACCTGACCTCTGAGTGAAGAGGCTATAGCATCACTCCCTCTATTTCGAAAGTTCAGGGGATGTGAGTCATGGGTTATGTAGACAAAATGGCATCACCTGAACACTGGAGGGAAGTATCAGCAGACCCTGCAGATTTGCGGAATCATAGAATTGAGGAGTTGGCCTACTTTGGAGAAGGGCCAGTTGAGGAATAGGAATGGGTGGCCTAACTGCACATAACCTCTCAGCCTCTGCCAGACCTTTGCTGGAATGAATAGTTCTCAGGGGGAGGAGGAGGAGGAGGAGGAGGAGGAGGAGAAGAAGAAGAAGAGTTTGGATTTGATATCCCGCTTTATCACTACCCGAAGGAGTCTCAAAGCGGCTAACATTCTCCTTTCCCTTCCTCCCTCACAACAAACACTCTGTGAGGTGAGTGGGGCTGAGAGACTTCAAAGAAGTGTGACTAGCCCAGCAGCTGCATGTGGAGGAGCGGAGACGCGAACCCGGTTCCCCAGATTACGAGTCTACCACTCTTAACCACTACACCACACTGGCTCTCTCAGCCAGCTGCTGTACTTCCAGCCTCAGCTCCCAGCAGTCTATATTTACAGCACTTGTGTCTGATCCTGACTGGGCCCACTTCAGCTCTGAGGTTGCCTTCAGAGAGCACCTGCTTCACATGCAGAAGGCATCAGCATCTTCAGGTAGGGCAGTGAGAGAACGCTGCCTGAAATCGCAGACAGCCACTGCCAGTCCGTGTTGACATTGCTAAGCTAGATGGACCCAATGGTCCATATAAGGCAGCTTCCGTGCCACCGTTGCTGCTTCTACGCTAAGAATGATAATACGAATAATAATAATATTTGTATGCCGTGCATCTGACTAGGTTGCCCAAGCCACTCTGGGCAGCTCCCAACAGAGTTTTGAAAACACGATAAAACATCAGACATTAAAAAGCTTCCCTATACAGGGCTGTCTTCAGATGTCTTCTAAAAATCAGATCATTGTTTATTTCCTTGACATCTGATGGGAGGGCATTCCTCAGGACGGGTGCCACTACCGAGAAGGCCCTCTGCCTGGTTCCCTGTAGCTTCACTTCTCGCAGTGAGTGAACCGCCAGAAGGCCCTCAGAGCTGGAGCTCAGTGTCTGGGCAGAACGATGGCGGTTGAGATGCTCCTTCACGAATACAGGGTATACTAGTATGCTAAGCCCTTGCTTTCTCCTCAGCCGGCTCAGACCTCAGGAAGCGGAACCTCCTGCTGAGGCTGTTCCATTTTGTATTTATGAGGCCGGAGAGGGCTCGGCAACACCGAAAGCTTTGTAAAACCTGCACTCCGCCAGCATTATTACAGACGTTGGGACAACTCTCAACAGAAATCCTATCACGCTGACAATAATATTGGGATTCAATATTAGCGCCGCTGCCTGCAGCTGTCCTCTGGGTTGCTGATGGGACGCAGGCACTGAGGCCTGTAATCTATTTTGACACCGGAGTTACAGATTCCATTACGCTGACAGTTTGGAGGCCGCTGTCTTGCGGCCCGTGTTTGTGCTCCTGACAGATCGAGTCCCATCGGGGCTCCCGCGATGTCTATTTAATATCTAACTGCTGAATTATTTAAAGTGCATACATCTCAATTAAATAAACCCACACACCAAGCCAATCTGGCATGTAATTGATACTTCCTCTACGTTTCCCAGCCTTTGTGAAATCACACTGCAGTAGCTAAATTTAGCTCAAATCATTGGGGGGGGGAGGAGAGAAATTGACCGATAGTAATAATAATGATCTCTCTCTTTCTCTATTGTAAGACTTGGGGGAGTTGGCGAAGAGAAGCTTACTGGAGCCAGAAGTGTTGTTGGCTGCCTTAATGGTCGTCGCGAAGTGGCGAAACACCTCCCTTGTTAGATAAATAACACAAAACGACTAGGAAATAGTTACAGGAAATAGAAGACTCCACCGAAAGGGCTGTAGCTCAGCAAAAGAGCACACGTTTTCTATGTGGACAGTCTCAAGGTTCAATCTCCAGCTTCTCCAAATAGATCATGGAAAACCTTTATCTTAAGCTTAAAGGTTCTTCCATGCCCTACCAGAGAGGAATGGCCGATCAAGTTGATGGATTATGCCGAAATGGCTAAAATGACCGGAAGAATAAGAAATCAGGAAGACCAAACTTTTAATAAGGAATGGGGGAAATTAGTAATTCATCTTAAAAACCATTGTAAACAGTTAAAATCGTAGGTAGGATTGGAATAACACTTGTATTTGAATGGTGAATTTTGGACACAATGGAGAGGTAAAAGATTTGGATTCTTATAAAAGATACAGGAGGAAATGATTAACAATAGGACCCACAAAGGGGAGGAGGGAAGTCCAGGAGATTCTCTGGAATATTATTTTCTACCTTTATCTGAAACTCTGGAGAGCCACTTCCATGGTTTAGACCAGAGATGGGCAACCTTTTTGGTCCTGCGGGTCACCTGCAGTATTGTTTTAGAAAAAGCATGCCCTCGCTGTCTGTCTGTCTGTCTGTCTCTCACTCATACACAGGAATGTTTCTCCTAAGATGGTACCTTGCTGCCATATTTGGCATATAAACAATGCAAGTGGGTGGTGTTAAGTTTTGCTCAGGGTAGATCTATTGGGTCTAAAACTGGTTACACAGCCCAGCGTTCAAATTTCTACAGCATCATGAAGCTTTCAGGTTGGGCCAACTGATTTCTCTCTCTCAGCTGAGCCTAACTCACAGGGTTGTGGTGAGGTTAAAGTAGCCCATATCAAAGCACACCATCCTGAGCTCTGTTGAGAAGAGGTGGGGATACCAATGTAAACTTCAGCAAACCATCTTCTGCTTCACATCTCATTTAAATAGGCCATCTCTAGAGACCTCCCAACATGCTGGGACAAGAGGGCCTCAGGGGGATGCCTGTTGTTGTTGTTTAGTCATTTAGTCGTGTGCGACTCCTTGTGGCCCCATGGACCAGAGCACGCCAGGCACTCCTGTCTTCCACTGCCTCCCGCAGTTTGGTCAGACTCATGTTGGTAGCTTCGAGAACACTGTCCAACCATCTCATCCCCTGTCGTCCCCTTCTCCTTGTGCCCTCCATCTTTCCCAACATCAGGGTCTTTTCCAGGGAGTCTTCTCTTCTCATGAGGTGGCCAAAGTATTGGAGCCTCAGCTTCAGGATCTGTCCTTCCAGTGAGCACTGAGGGCTGATTTCCTTAAGAATGGATAGATTTGATCTTCTTGCAGTCCATGGGACTCTCAAGAGTCTCCTCCAACACCATAATTCAAAAGCATCAATTCTTCGGCGATCAGCCTTCTTTATGGTCCAGCTCTCACTTCCATACATCACCACTGGGAAAACCATAGCTTTAACTATACGGACCTTTGTCGGCAAGGTGATGTGTCTGCTTTTTAAGATGCTGTCTAGGTTTGTCATTGCTTTTCTCCCAAGAAGCAGGCATCTTTTAATTTCGTGACTGCTGGGGATGTCTATAGGCCACACATTATTTTAAAAAAACACCCCGCTTTCTGTGCTTCCCTAAAGTTTCTTTATTTAAGTTCTAAAAAGAATGTATCATAGGAAAAAAAGAAAAACCTAAGTATTTCTGATAACTTCCAAGTTCAGGGGTTTTCATCTACTTACTCCTGTCCTGAAGCAATAACTTCCCTTGTTTGTGTCATCAATTAGTTGTCGAGGAGATAATTGGGACGATATAAGGAGAGGAATTATAACTTCAGACAGAGAACAGGCTCTGGGAAAATAAGAACGCCTAAGGATAAGATTGCTGTCTTTTACAATAATGCTTCTCGTTCATACTAATTAGCAGAGAGACCCCCATCAACAGCACAAGTCCTCTGCTAAAGTCACTTCGACTGCGGCGGTTTTATACGTGAGCTCTCTCTCTGCCAGCCGTTGCTTTAAACAGCATCTGGTTTGTTATATATACACACACACACACACACACACACATATATATACAGCAAGAAAGCTGTCAGGATAAACTGACTCCATAAGTAGACATGGAGCTGTTTCCTGGATTTTGGATTTTTAACTGAGAAACCTAAGGCAGAGGTGAAGAAATCTGCAGGAATATCAAAAGGAAGCTTCAGTGAAAAAGGTTAGTGAAAATTCTCAGAAAATTCACCTCCTGCGGACCTCTGTGTTGCCACCTAATTTTATCTAAAATGAAGTCTGAGGCAAATGTTCTGCTCATGCAAGGTAGCCCTGGCAATTTCAGGAAAAGGGAAGCTGGTTTTCTGTGAGGTTCGCTAGATTATTCAGGGTGGTTTCATACACCCGCTGCTTACCGTATCGTGGCTGATCTCTAATTGTGTAGACGATTGCGGAATCGCTGACCCCTGGCACCTCAGCTTGCAGAATTCTGTTGGTGATTTGCAGCATCCCTCCCTCCGGGACCCACACCATCGAGCTGGCAACTAATCGCGGCAGCCCATTGCTCTGCAAAGACGACAGAAAGCGACCACAGTCATTAAACGCTGACCAACAGGAAACACATTTCGAAGACACGATTAAGGCTGACCATCTTAGGTGGTATTATTAGAAGTTAAACTGAAAACCTGAACCAGCCCACCACTTACTTTTTTTCTCAGGGATGAGGAACCCTTTTTCAATCCAAGGGCCACATTCCCTTCTCAGCAACCTTCCGGGGGCCAGAAAAGTGGGTGGGGCAACAGATGTAAATTTTCCCTTTGTAAAAATAGGCTGGGTCCTACATTCACTCTCACACGCCTCTGTATCCTCCTCCCAGACAAGCAAGGGCTATGATCAGAGTTCAACGACGTATTCCTTCCAGGTAATAACGTTCAGGGTGCGAAGCAGAACCACTGAGGGGTGTGGCTTGGAGAGAAAGGGTGTGGCTAAGAGTCCTGAGGGCCAGACAGAGATATATGGAGGGCCATGTTCAGCTCTTAGAGGCCATGTTCAGAGTCTTAGGTTCCCCACCCATGCAGTAAGCAGTCAGGAGACTTGATTTGGGGAGACCAGGGATTTGGGGAAAGAGCACAACCACCTTAAATATTGAGGAACAATCTTAGTAGGAACATCTCTGGGGTCTCTGGGAGTGGGATGGTGGCCCCAGTGTGATCATTAAAATAGGAAAGGTAAGTATTAGCTAAAGCAGTGATGGCTAACCTTGACACTCCAGATGTTTTGGAACTACAACTCCCATCATCCCTAGCTAACAGGACCAGTGGTCAGGGATGATGGGAGTTGTAGTCCCAAAACATCTGGAGTGTCAAGGTTAGCCATCACTGAGCTAAAGGCTGCTGCTGTTGTTTTAAAATGTTTCAAAATGTTATATGTTAGTTTAGATTTTTGTATTTGCATTTGTGGGGTTAGGGGCTTTTGTTGGGTGGTATATTTTTATTAGTTTGTATACATTAGTTTTGTTAATTGTCTTAATTATTTTTATGATGTATTTTGTGCTTTTATGTTGTGACTTTATATGTTGTGAACTGCCCTGAGACCTACGGGCATATAATCTTTTAATAAATAATAATAATAATAATAATAATAATAATAATAATAACTTTATAGTAATAAAATAAATATGTAATAATAATAATAATGTTAAGCAGAACATTAAAAAAAATATTTTGCTGCAGAATCCACTGCACTTAAAAGAAGCTGAGTAGCAGGCATTTCATAGAAAGTGGACCTCTTGAAAAGGTGAAGAAGATTATCAGAATTATTACATCAAGGGAGAAACCAGAGAGTCTGGATGTGCTTTGAAGTCCTATAAGCATGTAGGATCAAAACACTGCTTTGCTTAAGCATCAAGGAATACTCCTAAGTATATATGTATTTTTTAAAAGTCCAAGGAGTTTCTAGATTGAATCCATCTTACATTCACTTCAACTATACGTGGAAGCAGTCCTGAGGGCCAGGAAGAGAGGTTTGGAGGGCCACGTTGGGCCTGAGGGTCCCCACATACAACTGTAGGCGTAAAGGGCTCTCTCCCCAGTCATGTACAACTTCCCTTCCTCCCCTCCACAAATCTAAAAGAGGCTAGGATTTCATCAGTGGAATGCTGGAGAGTTTGCTTTTATTCCTCGTAAATGGACAAAAATAAGAAATAAGAAATGGACAAAAATAAGAATGTTGTTTTTGAAACAACATTCCTTCTTGGCAGCCTTTGATGCTTTAATCTAACAAATAAATAAAAGTGAAAGAGGCTCTTATTATTATTATTATTACTATTATTATTATTATTACTGTTCATTTCATTTCTATACTGCTTTCTGTTTTTAAGAATGGAATCCCAAAGCAGTTTACAACACATTAAAAGATAAATTAAAACAATCCAGAATAAAAAAAATTGCTGAAGAAAGTCCAATATAAGCCTAGGAAGTTAACCATAAATAAAAGGTAAAGGGACCCCTGACCATTAGGTCCAGTCGTGACCAACTCTGGGGTCGGCGTACAGCTTCCGGGTCATGTGGCCAGCATGACTAAGCCGCTTCTGGCGAACCAGAGCAGCGCAAGGAAAAGCCGTTTACCTTCCCGCTGCAGCGGTACCTATTTATCTACTTGCACTTTGATGTGCTTTCGAACTGCTAGGTTGGCAGGAGCTGGGACCGAGCAACGGGAGCTCACCCTATCACGGGGATTCGAACCACCGACCTTCTGATCGGCAAGCCCTACGCTCTGTGGTTTAACCCACAGCGCCACCCGCCTCCCTTAGAAGGCATTAGTAATCCCTTTCTAAAATCAAAAAATAGATTTGACCATATGGAAAAAATGGGAGACTGCAGCTCTGCACATGCTCTGGGGTATTTTCAGCACACGCAACAAATGAAAGGCTGTTTTCGTTCGCCTCTGGAAAAATAACTCTGCACATGACTCAAGCTGTTTCAAGCAACAACAACAACAAAAGGGGGGGAGCCCTGCTTGTGTTTTGCCAAGATTTTGGAAGTGCCGCTCTCCTAACAACTGGATTGCTTTCAGACCCAAGCAGCTGAAAACATTCCTGGCAGCAGAAAAGCCCTCTCAGTTAAACCCTCTCAGTTTCTGTCGGCACTCTTTTTTGTTAGCGCCTTTACGATAATGTGTTTTTATACGGCTTTTTTTTAAAAAAGGTGTTTTTTAAAAAAATAAAAAAGATATATTAGACTTTAAGCTGAAATTCTACAAATGCCCTTTCAAATCAGGGCATACCACACTGAAATTGTTCAGCCTTTCATTCTAATAAGGTGCATGTTCACAGATAAGCAGCGTGGGTAAAAGGAGGCCTCCAGCTAGGGTTATTCCAGCATCTGTAACAGCTCTTGGATAACAACCAAGCAGAAGAAGAGGAGGGAGGGAGAGAAGAAAGAAAGAAATCTCTTTTATGTATGTCTAGACGCCGCTTCTCCAGAAATAAACCTGGCATCTGGTTTGTCTCCCAAGGCTATTGTGGAAAGGTGATAATTAGGCTAAGACAGAAACTGGGCCCTTGCCAGCCCTACCTCACACTAAATCCTCTAGGGGGTTTCCGTGGCTCTCAAACCAGCGCTAGCTTTTGCTCTTTTCCCCCCAAACGCTTGCAAAGTGGGATTCAGAAGATAATGAGACAAGGGAGTGTGAAATTGCCTAATAAAGCAAATTATATTCCGCAACCCACCTTCATCATTGTTTGTTAACAAAACCTGCGTGATCAACAGAAGGCGGGGGAATAATGCTCTCAACGCCTTAGAATCAAACAC
Source organism: Darevskia mixta (assembly GCA_034641385.1). Lineage (NCBI taxonomy): Eukaryota > Metazoa > Chordata > Lepidosauria > Squamata > Lacertidae > Darevskia > Darevskia mixta. Next base: position 751,238 of record JAWWNH010000060.1, read on the forward strand.
CCACCAGTTTGTTGTCTCGTGGGGAAACTGAGATGTGAAAGGCGAGAGATTTATACGATCCGAAGAGAAACCGGAGGATACAAAACTGAGATACGAAAGCTAGGAGCTAAATGGCACCTTAAACCTAAGCTATGGGTGCAACAACGGAATGTCCAGGCATGCTTTTTCTATAACAAGGATACAAAGCTGAAAATGAACGAACTGCACCTGAAATATTATGTTCATTTTCCCCACGGTCTAGTCCTTCCCCTGCTCACCCCCCTAATATTCTTAAGAGGGTCTCTTTTCCAGTTTTCAGGGAGTAGCTGGAGTGTTAATCTGAAATCTTAGGCGCAAGTACTGCGCCCAGAGATCAGAAACTGCTCATGCGAATGAAATTCCCTGTCGCAAAATGTGCTTATAGTTCCGAACACTGAGGGCACGGCATCAGATACACTCAGAGGCTGCGGTTACATGTCACAGTAAACCATGGCTTGCCGTGCATGAGCGGATTGCACCAGCTCTACTCCTCCTCACTAGCCCTGGGGAGAAATAAACCACAACCCCCAGTTTAGCATTATGTACAGGTTGGCAATCGTGGTATGTTTCGCTCCAAGGTTTGTTCTTGGCTTACCAACCATGGTTTGCTTGGAGTGAAACAAGAGAAGATCCCGGGCTCTAAGCCAGAGATTTTCGGTTCGTTTCATTCCCACACTAGTGGGGAGAAGCAAGACAGCCTGGACAGATGTGCTTTAACCGTGGCTTACGAAGGTTTGTGAGCTGGACCAGTGCTATGGTACACAATCTGGGAGCAAATGAAGGTTCCTTGGGAAAGACAAGGCAGTTTTCCTCAGTCCTGTATACCTGAAGGAGCGTCTCCACCCCCATCGTTCAGCCCGGACACTGAGATCCAGCGCCGAGGGCCTTCTGGCGGTTCCCTCACTGCGAGAAGCAAAGCTACAGGGAACCAGACAGAGGGCCTTCTCAGTAGTGGCACCCGCCCTGTGGAACGCCCTCCCACCAGATGTCAAAAACAACTATCTGACATTCAGAAAATACCTGAAGGCAGCCCTGTTTAGGGAAGTTTTTAACCTGTGATATTTTAATGTATTTTAATATTTGTTGGAGGCCGCCCAGAGTGGCTGGCTAGATGGGCGGGGTACAAATTATATATTATTATTAATTATGATGATGATGATGATGATGATGATGATGATGAATGGCTTTTGTGTCACCTTGTTGCCTGTAAATGTTTGACTAGTACAGATGAATCCTAACCCATTTCTGGAGGGAGTCACCTCTGGTCCCCCAAAAGACTGGTGCCATAAAGCCACACAAGCAAAAAAAAAACATGGCTAGGAATATTTCCTTTTGCAAGGAAAGTAAAAGCGGAACTGGAAATCATATAGCCCAGATCATGCACAAACGTCTGGAATGATAATGTGCAGTTTTGGCAACTGTCTCAAAAAGGAAACAGCAGAGCTGGATAAGGGGGGGAAATGGCTATGGGATGGAGCATCATCTCTTCAAGGTGGAGCAGAAGGAAAGGCAGAATGGAGATGGAAGAGGAGCAAGTTGACAGCCAGGACCAACCCCTAGGCTAGCTGTAAGTAAGACCTAGGCAGGTGGGGCTGGCTGAGAGCAGATTGAGGTTGGTGAGGTCATTATTACTAAGGAAGCAGCCACCACTGGTAAGACAATAGATGTTGGCTTCATATATATATATATATATATATATATATATATATATATATATAGGGGGGTAGACATTAAGGAAGGAGGGATATGCTGGAGGTATTATCCAAGGATTAGAGCAGACATAGGCCCTCCAGATGTTTTGGGACTACAACTCCCATCATCCCTACCTAATAGGACCAGTGGTCAGGGATGATGGGAGTTGTAGTCTCAAAACATCTGGAGGGCCGAGTTTGCCTATGCCTGGATTAGAGGGCAGTTTGCAGTATAAAAACTCAAAAAACAAAACAAAAACAAACCCATAACAACAAACAAAAACAATACCCTTCTCACAGTTTAAAAGACCATTGATTGCTTAATTAGCCAAAGGCATGTTCCGCTACTGGAGAGGCTAAAAGAGAATATTCCCAGGTCAGCTCTGGGTCTGCAGAATCCAAAGCCCCCTCACCCCCCCCCATAAAAACAGGTCCCAAAACTGCAACAGTGGTGCAAAAAGAGTGTACAGTGAGAAATTGCTACTCTCCAACTCAAAGCAGTAGAACGTGACACCATCCCACGACAAGACTGAGCAGCAGATTGTGGACAAAGAGAAGGACATACATTTAAATGCAAATCACAATTACTAATTGTATGGAATTCACTGCCACCAGCTAGCTTAGGGTGGTTTTTGAAAGCGTTAGGCAGGATAAGCAGCAAGTTCTGAAAGATGAAATTGGAGCTTCCCTACTGAAAAGCAGTATACCACTAGTTTTCAGAATATCAGGGCGTTCCCAAAGGTTCTCTGGCTAGCCACTGCTGGAGACGAGAGTGGACTTTTGAGGACAAACATGGAACACTTCTCATTGACAAGGACACTGGGTTCTGCTGTGTTACAGCATGCCCAAATTACACAAGAATCGCTCTGTGCCATTAAGTGCTTTACAAACATATGCAGAGCGAGAACAATCCATGCCTCTTACACATTCGAGGCCTCTCGAGTTCAGGGTTTGGCAGATGATGAAAGCCGAGCCCCACCTTGCATTGCTTGCTAGCAAGCCACAAAGTCCAACTGACAAGTTACTACAAACCAGCGCCAGCTGTGCATGCAGTGGGGGGTTCCCCAACACACACACACACACACACCTCTTTTTTCTTTGCATGGGTTTCTGTTCAACAAGGCGATCGTAAGTCTTATTACCTGACCCTATTTTAAGACGTAGTCATAAAATAAGCCATAGCAGGATTTTTTCGCATGGGCGAAATATAAGCCGTACCCTGAAAATAAGCCATAGTGATAGGCGCAGTTCTGGAGGGCATCCAGTCCCGCCACCAAAACCAGTCAGCCCCAGAAGCAGTGCTCAGGAACTCGGCAGAGCAGGGCGCACAGGAAGGAGCAGCGGGCGCGACAAAGGCACTCCGAAGGTCTCTTTGCCCGTGCGCTCACCCAACTTCGCTCGGTGCAGAGCGCACGGGGTGGCCGCCGTGGCGGAGAGGGAAGGCGGAGAGCAGGGAAAGCCCGTGCCGCCTTCCCCTGCTCACTGCCACGACAAAATCCCCCGAGCCGCACCGCGCGTCGCCCAAGAGGCCCCTTGGAAAACAAGGCTTCTGTCGAGTTTCGAGGAGGGAAGGCGGAGGAGGAGGAACAGGAGAGAGCGCCCAGCGAAAGCGGGTCTCTCTGGTGCCCGTTTCCTCAAAGCTCAGCTTGGATTCTCCCCCCGCTGCCAGCAAGCAAACAAAGAGCTCCGCGCCCGTCCTGTCCTTCGCAGCCCCAGAACTCGAGCGTGGCCTTGCCAAGGCGTGCTTACATAATAAAAATAAGACATCCCCTCGAAATAAGCCATAGTGTGTTTTCTTGAGGAAAAAAAAATATAAGACGGTGTCTTAAAATAGGGGAAACACGGTGAAGTCCAAATGACAGCCCAGAAACACCAGAAACACACAGCAATCACGAAGGCAGGCTGCAGCCACCTCCCCTAAAAGATGGCAGTATCTCTCCCCTAGCTAAAATTGGAATGATGAAATAAAGGTCTGAAAGATGCTTAAATGCCATCTACTTGATGCCATCCCAAATTTTCAATACCATTAAGCTCCTTAGCAGGAATGTGTTTGACCACAGGTGATCGAATGCACCTTAATATGCAAAATTCCATCCATGCAGAAAGCTAGTTCTTTAAGATTAGGTTGGAATCATTTCCCCCCTGACCTGCTAGTTTTCTATGTGCATGGAGATATAAGATTATCTAGATCTAGATACACACCATGTTCTGGCTGCTCCCCTATAGTGTGGAATAAGCCCCACTTAACCCAATAGGATTTAATTCTGAGTAAACGGGCACAGAGTTACACAGCGCATTTATGGCATAGGAACACTCTATGGGGATTTCCATTCATGGCACTTACTTTCGGTGCAATTTTGATGCGGAAGAGTATATTCTGAAAGTGATACCCGTCGCTTGCCTGCAGAACCGCCGTGTCTTCCAGACTGTCAGATCCATCGTGGATGTAATGCACAAATCCCTGCAAGAGGTCATCAAGGTGGAAAAGATTCATCGGCAGTGATGTGTCCCCAGAAAGCTTGGCTAGCTGCCCGTGTTTCGGAGGATCTAAAACAGCCAGCGTCACATCCTCAGGATTATCACTGTCTCGAATATCCAGCAAAAGGTTGGTGATGGCTCCAGCTTCCCCTTGGCCAAGAATGAGGGCTTCGTTCCTTAGAACGTAGGGAGCCTGAAATATAAAGACAGCGTTCAGTTCCTCGCTTGCCATTATGGTTTAAACCCCTTGCCACAAAATCACAGCTGTACCAACAACAGCTCATTTCCTCGGCCTGTGTAAATTTGCGAGCACAGATGCACTTACTTGTTTTACATAGATCCTTATAGCCACAGGGAGGAAAAGGGAAGCATTCATTCAGGTTACAAACTACCGTATTTTTCGCTCTATAAGGCGCACCTGACCATAGGATGCACCTAGTCTCCTTCCCATTTGCCACATTTTTTTGAGGATCAGCTCAAATTTCTGCAGCTTCTTTTGCAAAGGAGAAAAGCCCCATTTTATGAGGATCAGCTCAAAGTTGTTGAGCTTACTTTGCAAAGGGAAAAAAACCCTGTTTTATGGGGTTTAACTCACAGTTCTGCAGCTTCAGGAAGCCATTTCTACAGTTTCCAGACAGATAATCTAATCAGCCAGTCACATGTCACTGGGGAAACAGCCTCCCTCTGCAAGGGGGCGGGGCTGGAATCTCTCTCCCTTATCTCTCTCCCTGATCCTTTGCTGAGCAGCTGCTCAGCGGGCTTCCTTTCAACACCCCCTTCTCTCTCTCTTTTTTTAAAAGCACGATCTGCTTTTGCCCCTGGGCAGTTCAGCTCCAGGGACCACACATTCACTCCATAAGACGCACAGACATTTCCCCTTACTTTTTAGGAGGAAAAAAGTGCGTCTTATGGAGCGAAAAATATGGTAATTCTGTTCCAAGGGAAGGGAAAGAAAGCAACTTAAGGAGTTAAGACCACAGCGCCACCCGCATCCCAGGCATTTAGGAAGTTTTGTTATCTTCCATTGTTGCATTACTCCCTGCTCCTTGTCGATTTTATGTAGATGGTTAGTCCTTTCGGGCAGTAGGCCAGGGTGAAACTGAATTAATCACAGAACAGAGGGGAACTAGTGATCATCTCCTTTCCCCCCTCATCCCAGTTTCCCCACTTTTTAAATATTCCTTTCCCCCTCCACCAAGAATGACATGTATCCCATAACTCTACCACATCACTGCAGAGTTGTGCAGAAACTTGAGTGTTGGCTATCAGGATTTCACATCTGAGAAACGAGGTGTTGTGTTTTTAAAAGCCAAAAACAACAACCCATGTCTCTAGTCTTCATGAAGGTAAGCAAGAACAACTCCACAAATAATCCCATCATTAGAGTGTGATGCATAGCTCAGTGGTTGTCGCGTGCATAGGGTGTCAGGTTCAATACCTGGCACCTCCAGCTAAAAGGCTCAGGTAGTCGGAAAATTCTTTCTTTCTGATGTTTTGGGGAGTTGCTTGCGGCCAATACCAGGTCTACATGAAGAAATAGCTTTGCCTGGTGTAAGGAAGCTTTCTACACCTTTCTTCAAAGTATGCAAAGCGGATGAAAACATGTTGTCAGGGACCTGCCCTCCCCTGCCAGCCCGGCGTTGGGTGGGTACCGGCAACCCCAGCCTCTTCTGTCGACGGACACGTCTCCCAGTGAGTCTTCCAGCGACTCCCCTGGGGAGAAGGAGTTAGCTGTGAGCAGTTGGGTGGAGAGGGATATGCAGGTTGCTGCACAGAGAATCAGCACCACCCTGCAGACTCACTCGGAGGGGGAGACACCGCTTCCGGCGCCCGTTCTGCGCAGAGGGGTCAGGGGACCAAGGAGGCGGCACTTTAGGGTGCCGAAACTCTGGTGTTGGCACCGCAACCAGAAAGGGGCACTTCCAGATTCTGCTAGCGATTAGGTGGTCATGTTTTGGGTAGCTCCGCAGTGTAAATAGTTTGCACAAATAAAGCAGTTAATAGACAAGACGGACTTTGTCTTTACTCATGAGCAATGTAAATGAGCAATGTAAAAGGATAGTAAACAAAACAAATACAAGAGCTGAATTGAAATGAATTTGCTGTGCCCTCCATTGTCTTTAACACCAGATGATTCTTGTACCTAAGGAATAGGATTTCATTGTTCTGCATGGCTCCCATCCCCAATATTCTTGCACTTTCCTGCCTTCTGGATTTAGGGCTATTTCCCTTCTCTTCAGCTCCCATTTCATGGTTCTAAACTAAGGTTAAATCACAGAGCCTAGGGCTTGCCGATCAGAAGGTTGGCGGTTCGAATCCCTGCGACAGGGTGAGCTCCCGTTGTTTGGTCCCAGCTCCTGCCCACCTAGCAGTTCGAAAGCATGTCAAAGTGCAAGTAGATAAATAGGTACCGCTCCGGCGGGAAGGTAAACGGCGTTTCCGTGCGCTGCTCTGGTTCGCCAGAAGCAGCTTTGTCATGCTGGCCACATGACCCGGAAGCTGTACACCGGCTCCCTTGGCCAATAAAGCGAGATGAGCACCGCAACCCCAGAGTCGGACACGACTGGACCTTACGGTCAGGGGTACCTTTACCTTTAAATGCCTGGAAAGGTTGGTGTGCAGGAGGGCTAACTGTCAAACGGGAAGCTTTGCGGCCTGGAGACAAACCAGGGATCAAATATAGATCCGGATACATATTTTCCCTTCACATTTTTGAAAAAATATATACAGATCATAGCTTACCTTTCTTGATTGTGCTTGAACAGTGAATGTTTCTGGTTCAGAGAAGTACTGTTGATGGCTGATCTTTAGGGAAAACTTCCCATTCCTACCCAAAGAAGGTTATATAAATATGTAGCTTTTTGATAGGAATACAGGTGCACAGCTTGATTCATTGACTACAGCAGAGGAGTTGTACTATTTATTTTTAAAAAAATGCTTTTAAAAAGGTGCTAAACCTTTTTGATCGGTGATAATAGCAGACTAGAAAACATCAACCTTGGAAGTATTCATTCTGATCTGTCGGTGCGGAGGTTGTATGACATTGCCAGCTAGTGGTTGCTATTCTGCACTTTACAGAGCAATTTCCCATCACATTTCTTACTGGACTTCTTTCAGCTAGAAAAAGGATGGGATGATTGCCCTTGAAAGTGCGAGATAACAGCCAAATTTTGTTGGAATAAACAGCCCATCTGGAAGAGCCCCTTGTTACCACAGCCAAAAATGGCTCTGCCATAGCGCCTTCAAGGCTGCATGCGTATACTGTACTGAGATTTCACCAGGCACTGCTGTCGTATTCTCAAGCCTCCCGCCCCAAAAAGAAATGAGTCTTGAGGACCAGAAACTTGCATGTTTTTAAATAAAAACTACAATTCTCAGACCACTGCAGTCTGTACTTAGACCAGTCTCAATTTCTGCACTTGTGCCCCAATCATATATCTGGTGGTATCACTTCAATTCTAATCTTTCCCTTCCTATTATTATTATTATTATTAAATTTGAATACAGCCATCTACCCATAGATCTCAGGGCAGTTCACAACATAAAATTGCAAAAAAACAAAAACAAAATACATAATAAAAATAACAAAGACAACCTGATAATCCACCCTTCCACAACACATCTAAAAGGGCATAGGTTAGTACACTTTCTACCGTACAGTGGTAAAATGCCCTCAACAGGTCCTGTGATAGATTTGTTTTTTCCGGAGGACTCTCAGAAAGTATAGCTTCTGCTGTGCTCTCTTCATCAGATCTTTACTATTTGCTCCCCACGTTAGATCATCTCTCAACTCCATTCCCAGAAAGCGAAACACCGAGAGTTGTTCCACCCACTCCCCCTCGATATTAAGTGGTTGAATATTCAAGTTACATTTCCTAAAATCCACAATTATTTCTTTTGTTTTCTTTAAATTGAGGAATAGATTGTTTTCCCTGCACCACTCCATCAACTGCTCAACTTCCTTCCTATAGGCCACTTCCCCCTCTCCAGACGTAATTAGACCAACCACCGTTGTATTGTCTGCAAACTTAATGATCTTATTACTAGGGTACTTGGGAGCACAGTCAGATGTATAGAATGTACCGGTATATAAAAGCGGGCTCAACACGCACCCCTTCGGCATCCCCGTATTCATACTGAGGTCCGCAGAGACGTGAGAACCCATCCTGACCCATTGGCAATGGTTTGACAGAAAATCTAATATCCACCTACATAAGCTTGGCGGAAGTCTCAGGTGTAATAGTTTGGGCACCAGTCTATGTGGGAGAATAGTATTAAATGCAGAATTAAAGTCTACAAATAGCAGAGATGTAAGGAAGCAGAAAATCACCTGGATTTCTTCTTATCATGCATGAAACGAACTCTCTTCCCCTTCACATCTTCCACGGTGAAACGGTCGCCCTGGGTCAACTCTGTCTCCTTCCCATTTGCCACGGTCAGTAGTTTGCCGTTGGTGGGAGCATCAGCCACATGAAACGAGAAACCTCCTCCATCACTAACAGGGCCTTGCAACTCCAGGATGGAGAGGTCAATGGGCTTCACCTCACCAATTCCTACCTGGAGTGAACCATTTGCCCTGAGAACAGGAGTTTGCATGACAGCTAAACCGAAACAAACAAAACAAAACCCAGTTAATATATAGACACAGACCTCGGCCTTTATTTCACTAGAGATTTCTATACTTTCACAGTGCAGCTAACAGAAGTTGCAAAACTGGCCGCAATGCTTCCCCTTCAGCCCAGCCCATCCCTGTCCATCAGCAACACAAAAAATACACAATGCCTTATGTCCCATTTTTAAAAGAAAAAAATCCAGCACTTTTCTAGACCTCTCTTCGACCTTAAGTGAAATACATAGGTTCGTTGCGGTAGAGAACACCAGAAAAGAGAAAGATGGATGTTTTTATAGTACCAAAGCCACTAATTTTAGGTAATACACCAGGAAGTTATAGGTTTGAGAGTTCTGATGCCTTTTATCAGAGATCCCCTTGCCCACACTTCTGTATATATACACAACACACATATATTGAACTACAATTCCCATGGATCAATAAGGTTGATAAAGAGAAATGGATCTGTCTGTTAAATCAGATTGTCTGTGGTGTAGATTGATTGATTGATTGATTGACTGACTGACTTATTTATTATTACATTTCTATTCCGCCTTTCCTTCAAGGCACTCAAGGTGGAATACATAGAATCATAGAGTTGGAAGAGACCACAAGAGCCATCCAGTCCAACCCCCTGCCAAGCAGGAACACCATCAAAGCATTCTTGACAGATGGCTGTCAAGCCTCTGCTTAAAGACCTCCAAAGAAGGAGACTCCTCCACACTCCTTGGCAGCAAATTCCACTGTTGAACAGCTCTTACATGGTCCCCCTTTTTATCGCAACAACAACAACCAAGCAGGTTGGGCTGTGAGACTATGACTGGCCCAAGGTCACCCAGCGAGCTGGATGGCCGAGTGAGGATTTGAACCTTGGGTCTCTCAGGTCCTATTTCAATGCTCTAACCCAGGGGTAGGCAACCTAAGGCCCATGGGCTGGATGCGGCCCAATTGCCTTCTCAATCCGGCCCGTGGGCAGTCCGGGAATCAGCGTGTTTTTACATGAGTAGAAGGTGTGCTTTTATTTAAAATGCATCTCTGGGTTATTTGTGGGGCATAGGAATTCGTTCATATTTCCCCCCCAAAATATAGCCTGTCCCACCACATGGTCTGAGGGACGGTGAACCGACTCATGGTTGAAAAAGGTTGCTGACCCCTTGCTCCAACCACTACACCGCTCTGTCTCTGATCACCAGCCCTCCTCACAACCCATGAGGTTCACTGTTACCTCATATGAACAGATGGGAAACTGTGAGAGAGTGACCCACACCACCCAGGTGCAAAGGGGAGCATTATGGGGAAATACTCACTTTCACACTTTCTGCTCCAGGGATTTCCATAGAAACCATGGCTGCAGTTGGAGCGGCAGCGGCTTTCCTGCAGAAATGTAGTGGAGTCGCAAACTCGGCACCGACTTGATTTGTCGCATTCCAAACATCCTTCGGGGCAGGCTAGCATGAAAAGGAAAGGAACAAGACTTTCAAAGAAAGATCAAACGCTACCACTGCCATTTTCTAGTCTCGGAAAACAAGGCCACAACTGTGCTATTACTTTATTAATGGTCGAAGAAACAAGAGTCCAATCACAAAGGGCTTGTTGAGCCAACATTGCCCTGAGCGCTGGGGGGTGAAGGGCAATGCAACAAACAGGACACTCAGACTATAAAATCTTCTCCATTCATTTCAGGAAGTACACATTCCTTTACATGTGGATACCAGTGCCTGGGCACATGAGCGCATGAATACACACACACACGTTTGAGATCACACTCGATTGTGCCTCAGGAGCTCCTAAATCTGTGGTTGGCTTCCCAGTTAAGCACACTAAGCAGTTATTGTTATAAAGAATTAAAGGTAAAAGTAAAGGGACCCCTGACCATTAGGTCCAGTCGCAGACGACTCTGGGGTTGCAGCACTCATCTCGCTTTACTGGCCGAGGGAGCCGGCGTACAGCTTCTGGGTCATGTGGCCAGCAGGACTAAGCCGCTTCTGGTGAACCAGAGCAGCGCATGGAAACGCCGTTTACCTTCCCGCTGGAGCGGTACCTATTTATCTACTTGCACTTTGACGTGCTTTCGAACTGCTAGGTTGGCAGGAGCAGGGACCGAGCAATGGGAGCTCACCCGTTGCGAGGATTCGATCTGCTGACCTTCTGATCGGCAAACCCTAGGCTCTGTGGTTTAACCCACAGCGCCACCCGCGTCTCTGTTATAAAGAATTACAGTCTTAAATATGAAGAATGCAAAGAGACAAATCCCCATGCTTTAATAAAAAGGGAGTCTGCTTGTTCAACATTTTTAAATTTGCTCCAGTTACTGTGGCTTCCAGATAATCTGTTTGTTAAGCATTCTTCCTGAATTCTTTGCACAGTGTTTGTGGGGAAGGTTATACAACACCACCTGTTTATGGAGGATTCACTCTGATTTGCCTGTGAGGCTAAATGATGTTGCATCAAGCAATTGTTATCCCACAGCCTCCAGCGCATACCCCTGTCACTTTCCTTACTGCAAACCTACCCCTCCCCCCAAAACACATTCTTTTTTGGGAAACAGGTTTGTTGCTCAGGAGTGTCCCATTTGCCAGTATGCCGCAGAACCCCACTCACAAAATAGTGCCCCAAAGAAATTCTTATGAAGGCCTGGCTGACCTGGAGAGTTTGGATGAGAAGGCAAGAATGTTTAGGCAGGATTAGCAACCAGTAGAAAGCTGATATATTGGGTTAATTGTTTTGCAAGATTAATCCATCTCTCGATTGTAAAAAGCCTCAGGGCACTTTACAAAAGCAGCATGAGCAGCTTGGACACCTGTGGCCAAGAGGCCGTCTAGTGCGAGCGAAGTTCAGCTGAGTAAGAACTTCCAAAAGCCATGTATAAATCCACTTAAAACAGATTCTTCATCCCTCCTTCCCTAGTATTCTCTATGCCAGCCTTCCTCAACCTCGGCCCTCCAGATGTTTTTGGCCTACAGCTCCCATGATCCCTAGCTAGCAGGACCAGTTGTCAGGGATGATGGGAATTGTAGTCTCAAAACATCTGGAGCGTTGAGGAAGCCTGATCTATGCCAGCCGGCAGCAATTCCTAGAAATCTGCCAGGAATTGAGGCCCAGCCCTACCATGGAGCAGAGAGTGGCGGCTGCTTCAGGCGACAGAACTGGGGAGCGGGGAGCAGAGGTTGGCTGTTGGAGGACAAATACGATGGTGGACACTGTCCTGCTGCTGGTGTTGGAAGTAGCTTCCTTATGTGGAATGGGAGGGGAGGGAGCTATCTCCTTCCTTGGAGGTTTTTAAGCAGAGGTTGGATGGCCATCCGTCATGGACATTGCAGGGGGTTGGACTAGATGACCCTCGGGGTCCCTTCCAACCCTACAATTCTATGATTCTATCATATTCTTTGCCTGAGGCGGCAAAATGTCTTGGGCTGCCCTACTGTATGCCACGCATATGCAGAGAATGAGCTCTGGTCCGAGATGAGTACAAAGCAAGATAAACGATCAGGAGCTCTGCTACAGTTCTTCATGTCATACGTGACGCACAATCTGCTCCACTTACCTGTGGGGAGGAGTTGTGGTGGACCGCGTGGCCACCCTCTCTCTTCCGGGGGGTGGGGACGCTGTCCCTTGTTGCCCGGAGGATTCCCGCCCGCGTCATCAGCCAGCCAGCCAATTGTCTGGCTGGTGGGGCGTGGCCGGGACCCTTTTATACTGAGGCGCGAGTCCGAGGGCTTCCTTTTCGGCTCGCTTCCTCAATCTCCCGCCCTCCCTCCCTATTTGCAGGTTTTCTTCACTGGCCTTGCTTTGGACTTCGGTTGGTCGCCTGTCTTGTGTCAGGGGCCTGGTAGGAATTTTTTCCACTTGGCAGATTGGCTGAGCCATTTGGTTTTCGCCTACCTCTTAGCAACCGTCACAACTTTGTAAGGTTTTGTGGTTAGGCATTGGGTGACCTTATGATGGGGGGAGGGGACGCCTGGCCATCGCCTGCCCCTCCAAGCTTAAGGGTATTCCGTTAAAAGAATCCGGGTGTGTGGATCTTGTCCGAAGCCCGGGGCGGGGCTAGGGCCATGCCACGACGCCTTCAGGAACCCAGGGGGGAGCTTGAGTTGGTTTGCATCGACGGGGCTCCCCCTACCAGTGGTTTACCCTTACCAGACTTCCTGTGCAGCGGGCAGCAGTCAGATATAGTCAGGTCTGCTCAATGCCTAAGCCAATACCGCTCACATTCTGTAACCAATAAAGTTGCGGCCAAAATTTGCCCAATAACATTAACCTTATATCCTGTGTCCATGTGTTTTATTCATCTTCGAGGGGGTGGTTGCGGGGTCTCGACACGCAATTAGTTTTCAAAGACCAACGACATCAACAGGTTTGTTTAAGTGAAGCACATAAGCTGGAATATTATTTTATCCAGCCTGTGGATTCTCAAGTCCTCTTTTTGCTCAGGCTGTTACCTGTGAACTCAAGTGTGTTTTAAGCTTTAATCCCCTCATTGATATTCACCTGAGCACCTTTGCTCTCCGTGGTCTGCATAAAACCGCTTTCCACATGACAAGACGCACTGGGACCCCATGAGGAGAAACGGGGCTTCACAGCGAGTGCATTCACTCGGGGCACGGCACTTCAGGCAGCGGTCATCATCACATCCTGGAAAACACACACAAATAACTTGGGAACAAATTCCTCTAGACATAAACGCATGACACAGTTCTGTGTCTTGTGATCTGATTACACCCTGACCAAGACAGCATACACAGAGTTAGCTCATTCTGTCCTTACAATACTCTCGTTGGGCATGGCATGTCCAAGGTCACACAGTGAACTCCATAGCTGAGCAAGAATTTGCTTTTACTTTTTATATAATTTTTTTAATTAAGTTTTCTGTTCTACAATTTAGAATATTCATTTAAGCAACCTTAAGATATCAAAAACTTCCCTTCTTCTCTTTCCATGGTTCATTTTGCATAACATAAATCCCTGCATGAAAACTATTCCATTATTACATCTTAATGCTGCCAATGTTTTCAAGTGTACACAATTTCCCCCCATATATTCAATAAACATTTTCCAATCTTCTTTAAACGTATGTTCTCCTTGTCTTATTCTGTGTGTTAGGCCCGCAAGCTGCTCATATTCCATCAGTTTAAGTTGCCATTCTTCTTTAGTTGGGACCTCGCTCGTTTTCCATTTTGGGGCTAACAAAACACAGGCCGCAGTAGTGGCATACATAAATAACCTTTTTTGACACCTGGGAAGCTGAACAAGAATTTGCACTTGGATTGTCTACATCGAAGCCCAACTTTCTAGCTACTGCAGACTGTACAAGTGTGTGTGCGTATGTATGTGCAAGCATACAGAGAGAGAGAGAGAAACACAAAAATATTGAGTATAACAGATGCTACCGGATGATTAGAGCTGGCAGGACAGAAGCCACTCAGCACAAGCAGACAGCGCTGGATGGCTAGCTCAAGTGCAGGTGGACATTGCCTCAGGGTCCCAGTTTAGGTGATGCACCAGTCCCACCACTCAAGGGAAGCCATCAGCAGCACCCACCTCTTTGGTACCCTGAGGATATGGCTCTCCCGCCATCCTTGGGGTGTGACATTCCTGCAGCCTCTCCTACTCTATGCAGGAGCATGTGGCTGCAGAACAGGCTGCATGCCCTTTAAAGAAGAATAAGAGTTTGGATTTGATATCCCACTTTATCACTACCCGAAGGAGTCTCAAAGCGGCTAACAATATCCTTTCCCTTCCTCCCCCACAACAAACCCTCTGTGAGGTGAGTGGGGCTGAGAGACTTCAAAGAAGTGTGACTAGGTCAAGGTCTGCATGTGGAGGAGCGGGGAAGCGAACCCGGTTCACCAGATTATGAGTCTACCACTCTTAACCAACCGCACTTCAATGCATTTCTATGGGAAACAGCGCATCTAGTGGTTCGCCAAGCACCGTGCTTCGCAAGACGAAAAAACTCGCAAGACGACAAGACTCGCAGAACGAATTAATTTCGTCTTGCGGGGCACCACTGTATAAGGTCCTACTGGGAGCTGTCCAGGGTGCTGATCTGCCTGGACCTGGACAGGGCTTTGTATCCGTTACCACTTTCCTTCAAGATCCCAAGCCTCAGAAGAACATTATATGCCAGCTGAAATGCTGTTGTAGGTCTTGAGGTGACAGCGCAAATTTGCGGCCAAGCTTTTCTGAGTAACGGGCTCTTTACTGTTCCTGTATGTCCTAAATCACAACAGGCAGGCACTGTAAACCCAAAACGCTGTAAGCATAGCAGGGATCACATTGACAGGTCTCATTTGAAGGCAGAACTGCCACTCTGAATAGGATACCTCTGTCACTACAGTCAGATGGTGTCAGGACCAGAATTCACAGATTCAGACCATGAATCTGGAGGCTGAGGAGTGGGGGGTGGGTTCACTCAGGCCAGCCCACCACCAAGCTCAGACCAAAGTGAGGAATTACATCCCTGAAACATCAGTAGGTTGAAACAGGTCATATAGCAAGCTCTGAACTATAGAAAAGCTTCCAAGTTGGACTTGCTCTCTGGTATCAGTAAGAACAGAAATCTGTTGTTGCTGCAGTTGATGCTCCCAGTTCTAGCCACCGAGCAAATCCATCCCACTTCTCATTTGTATTAGTATTATGCATTTCACATGTACCCCACTTTCTTCCGAGGAGCTGAAGGAAGCATACATAGTTCTCCCCCCCTCCATTCTAGACTCACAACATCCCTGTGAAGTAGATCAGATTGAAAGACTAACCCAAGGCAACCCAGTCAGCCTCATGGATGAGCAGAGATATGAACCTGGATATTCTAAGTCTTAGCTCAGCACTCTCACCAACACACCCAACAGGCTGACTTTGCTCCATCTCACTTTGTCTTGGGGATGGGAGCTTAATCCAGGCTTGCCTTCTCCTTGTAACCTGTTTCCCTGACTTGGCAGCAACCTCATTTGGCAAGTAGAGGCACCAGGGCAGGAACGGAGAACCCAGGTCCACAGGTCAGCAAGATTTCACCCAATCCTCTTAAGGCTCCCCAACTCTGCACTAGTGAATCAGGTAATCTAATCCCTTGGCACTGCCACTCACTATATTGATACTGCCTCACTACATTGATACTGCCTGGAAGAAGGATAGGATGCAAGCCTCTTACTTCTGCCTTACAGCAATGCAGCCTACTCTACACAAATGACAGTCATAGACTCATAGAATTGTACAGTTGAAAGGAATCCCAAAGGTCATCTAGTCCAACCCCCTGGAATGCAGGGGGAAAGGTCTGCCCACTTTTGCACCTGGCCCCGCCCATTACAGATATGTGGCCCTCGAAAAGTTGCCAATGATGGAATGCTGCCCTTGGGTTGTAAAAGATCTCTCACCCCAGTCATGGACTGCTACGTTCCCATGAAGGCACGTGGACAGCACAGCAACTGCTTGGCATACCCTTCTCACCAATGAGCTGATGGGGAAAGACCCAGGCAAGACATAGCATGAGCTCTCCCCCTTCTCCTTGTGTCTTTTACCGCCCAGGTCCAAAGCAAAATCTCGACTGGTCTTGCAAAGTGACAGAGGACCATCCCACCGCCTTGTCTCAAATGGGGGCCCAAGACACCATCTGTCCAGCAAGGAATTAGTGAACTTCCATAGAAGTATCTGACAGAGGTCATTTGTGCATTGCGTCCTGGAGAAAGGAAATCAAGTACAGTCATACCTCTAGATACGATCGCTGCAGGTTGTGAACGGCGTGGGTCACGAACGTGCTGAACCCAGAAGTACCGGAACGTGTTACTTCCGGGTTCAGCGGTTCGCGCATGTGCAGATGCATCAAATGACGTCACGCGCATGCACAGAAGCGTCGAATGGCATCACACACATGCGCAGATGCGACGCTTCAGGATACGCCCTGCTCATGATGCGAACGGGGGCTCCGGAACGGATCCCGTTCGCATCCAGAGGTACCACTGTACACTTACCCTGCAGGTAAAGTAGCAGATACTTACTTTGGCAAGTGTGGGATTCCTCGTAGAAAGCAGAAGGGCAACGCTCCACACAGGAACCTCCGTGGAGAATATATCCCTCCATGCACTGCAAGCAATCGGTGCTCTGGGGACCACTACAAGCGTTGCAGCTCCAGTCACACTCTGGAATACAAAAGAAGGAAGAAAATACACACACATCCTAAGCAAAGCCCACGGTCTGCTCGGCTTCCACCCACCCATTTTAACATACCAAACAGTACTGACTGCAGATGCAATGAAGGGCAAAGAGAGAACAGCGGAACAGATGCAAGGCAGGAGAGAAAATGCCTAAGGAGATGTTCTTAGAATAACACAGATCTTTCTCTGGGGTTTAACATTTCCCAATTATGTTAAACATGGACACAGGAGGCTGCTTTTCAAAGGTCCAGTCAAGCAGTCGCAACGGCTGCTCCCTCTCGGTGCTTGCGGTTGCTGTCGGCAGACATTGCTCCGCGGCGTCTCCTGCCACGGTTAAACCGTAAATCTCTTATCTTCCACGCCTGCGGACTTCTGGGATTTCCCCGCAGGCGCTGCTAATTAAGCAGGCCGAATCAATGACGAAGGTGACATTGCCCTGAAGTCAAAAGAAATTTCGGAAGAGAGCGTGGCAAAGTTAATAACAGGGAGGCAGGGACATCTCAGCTGCTGCTCCAGGCAGCTGTTGGGTGCCTCCTGGGAGACGCATGCAATAACTGTGAGAGGACCACGCTACTGTGAAAAGAGCTGAGCATTTATTCAGCACCAACAGAGCGCCAAGTGCTATACATCAGGGGTGGGCTTAAGAACCTAAGAACAGGCCTGTTGGATCCAACCAAAGGCTCATCTAGTTCAGCGTCCTGTTCTCAGGGTGACCAACCAGAAGCCTATGGGAAGCCTGTAAGCAGCCCTTTCTACACCTGTGGTTCCCATCAAATGGGATCCAAAGGCTTACTGCCTCCATCTAGCAGTTAGAACTATCGGATCTAATCTGCTCGTTATAGAACCTCATGATCTATTAACCGGGGCCATGTGCATAATCGTGAAAGTAATAGTAATCCGGTTAGAATCAAAGGACAAGGTGCCTCTGAGCATTCTGAGGTTAGGAAATTTTTTCCAGCACCAGAACTCAACCTCTAGTCCAGTGATGGCTAACCTTGACACCCCAGATGTTTTGGAACTACAACTCCCATCATCCCTAGCTAACAGGATCAGTGGTCAGGGATGATGGGAGTTGTAGTCCCAAAACATCTGGAGTGTCAAGGTTAGCCATCACTGCTCTAGTCCTTTCATATATGTCTATTCCTTGATAACTTGCTTCATTCCAGCAGATTAATTTCAGAGGAAAATGCTGCTTTCTTGTTGATAAACCTTGGCTGATCTGCTGCTAATCGCCCAGAGATGTTTCCAAGCACAATTCAAAGTGTTGGTGCTGACCTTTAAAGCCCTAAACAGCCTCGGCTCAGTATGCCTGAAGGAGCGTCTCCACACCCATCGTTCAGCCTAGACACTGAGCTCCAGCTCCGAGGGACTTCTGGCGGTTCCCTCATTGTGAGAAGTGAGGTTACAGGGAACGAAGCAGAGGGCCTTCTTGGTAGTGGCACCCGCCCTGTGGAACGTCCTCCCATCAGATGTCAAGGAAATAAACAACTATCTGACTTTTAGAAGACATCTGAATGTTTGATGTTTTATTGTGTTTTTAATATTCTGTTGGGAGCTGCCCAGAGTGGCTGGGGAAACCCAGCCAGATGGGCAGGGTATGATTAATTTATTATAATATATTATATTAATTATTATATTATATTATATTATATTATATTATATTATATTATATTATATTATTATCAGACCCCAGTCTACTTTCACACACCCCTGCTGTGCAATACAGAGAAGCAATTTACAAGGCGGATAAACAGAGGATGGGATATTGGCAAAGAAAATGGTGATGGAGGTGTGGAAAGGGGGAGAAGCTAGCACAGGATGTAGCAAGCACAAAAATCCTGGAGGAACAGGGTGGCATGGCCCTGCCCTGGAGATAGAAGCTTCATCAGTCAGCTGTTACATAGACCCAGAGAGGATGACGAGGGAGCCCTGCTGAGTCTAAGAATAGCCCCTTCTGCAAGCTTAAGAAGGGTGGCTGCTGTAAAAAAGAAACCAAGGGTGCGCTGGCACTCTAGCTTTCCAGACCTCAAGGTGAGCCAGGGTGCAAAAACATATGTGCAATAAGAAGTTGGAGCTGTCCTTGGATGCCCTGACAAGAGAAACTTGAGCAGAAACAGTGAAAGTGGGCGTAAGAGAAGGAGAGAGAGGGGACATGGGGCCACTGTACAAATTGACGTTGCCCCTTGAGCCCCAGCTGCAGCATTTAGAACTATATGGCATGTTAGATGGCTGGCATCATGCTGCAAATCTGAGCAACACCATCCCACTTCCTGGAACCCACCCTCAGTGGCGCTGAAACAACATCTGGGTAGCTCTTCTGTATGGTACGTAGTTCTGGGTGCTGCAGCTAGATCAGAGATCACTTGTCACGGGGGTGAGGGGGCTCTTTTAACCTGTGCCAAAGCAAAAGTTTTTCTCCCATAGAATCCACACCCTACAGCCACATGAAACATCAGCTCAGTACTCCTTTTGAAAATCCTGAGCTCCTTCTCCAATATACATCAGGAAAAATACAGCCTGGCGAACCCCCAAGGATTTATTTTACATTCTAGGTTAGTTTGGGAATCAGGGTAGGAATTTAGGATTATAAATGGATATCAATTTCGGTTTCTTTCAGTTTCTCACTTTTCCAGCCTTAAGTTCAGCTCTCTGCATTTCTCCATTGGTTTGTGTCTTTTTAAAAGCCACCATGAAAATTCACCAGCATTTTAGTGCAAATTTCTCCCGATCTATTTGTATGCAACTTTACCCTGATATGCACATTTTTGCAAACAATTTCCCCTAGTGTAATGCATTTCTGCATGCTATTTTCACTAACTTGCGCATTTCTAATGCATGCTTCGCCCAATACACACATTTCTGCACATCTTGTTCGGTTAGAGAACTGCATCGCAAAATTCAGAGAACTTCGAATTTCAAAGAGAACCCCATTTCGGTTCCTGTGTTGTTTCAGGAAGTGCAAATTAGGACGTTTCATATTGAAATGGGAACTGAACTGAATTTCTTCCCCACCCCTAATTAGGATAATAGTAAAAATTAGCAGGTTGCTGGATTCTGTCTGGGGGCAAGGGGGGGAGAGCTGTCCTTTTTGACTCTTGACCTGATTTCACTGCTAAACAGTTTGCAATGAATTTTGAACTCCACACATCTCTATATGCTCATATCCTGCTGTGACATGAAAGTGAGTCAAGAGCCCCTTATGAGTCACACGTTCCTTAGCTTAAACCTTCTTCCACCTTGGATAGCTAAAAAGAGTCCCAGTGTTTCAGGTTAGTTAATTATACAACAAGCCTTCTGAGGGTGATGCACAATAATCTTTGATGATGGTGCATTTGCAATGTAGCTTTATACAAATTTAATAAAATAATAATAATTACGAAGGTATGAAAGGGGAAAGAAGGAAATATTCATACTGGGCCTGGTTTTCTTTCTCAGAAAACACAAACGTGGAACCAGCAGCATGTGCTGAAGGCTTGTTCCTTCAAAGTTCTCTCTTGAAATATGTATATTCAGTCTTGCAATATTTATAAATCAGAGAAAATTCCAGCAAATATACAAAATCTTATATAAACGTTAAAGGGGAGGAGGAGGGATTTAGCAAGTTAAGCTCACCCATCATTCGACTGAACTGCTAGCTGAGCAAACGGCAAATCTTGACCCTCGGAAGAGAGTTTGATGGCTCACTTACTCAATCATTTACGAGGGAAGGATTTGCAATAATCTTGTTTTTCACTGGGAGCAGAATCCCATGAAAGCAGATAACCAGGGGAGCGAGGAGAGCAGCAAAGGGTGGGAAGGATGGGGTTTGGGAGGAGAGAGGGAAGAAGGCTCCGCTGTGGCTTAAACTAGACTCTTAACCATTGTTATTGTGGTCCAAGACGAGAACATCTGTCTGTTTCTTTCACCTTTGCAGGTCTTGGTGGAGAAGTCAAGGTAATACTGCGGAGCGCAGCCGTCATCCTGGCATTCGCCAAAGAGCAAGACGTGGGACGGGTCTTTGCAGGATGTGCAACGGGTCCCCGAATCACAACTCAGGCACTGACTACTGCAAGCTGTAGAGGAAGATAAAAAGCAAGACGACTGACTGCAGTTATTTTTAACAGCTGGAGCACAATAGCCGCTAAGAACACGAGCTGGGAGGTCTCCGGTTTAAAGCAAGCTTCAGCTACCAGCCCGAGACAAGCCATTATCTCTCGGCCTACCCATCTGCAATATGGGAACAATAAGTGTCTGGAATGCTAGAACAATGATGATTTACTGAGCTATTGTACTTAGAGCACTTTGAACACTTCAAACAGCTACAAAACTATATAAAGTGTGGGAAAGTGGCTAGGGAGAGGTTGGGGGGACACAGGCAGAGAAAGAGTTATCCAATCCTGCAGTGTTACAAACTCCAACCATCCTGTTCAACATAGAGTCCAGGCCACAAATGACTTTCCTAAATGGGTCAACAGCTATTCATACATACACACACACGGACGACTCTGGGGTTGCGGCGCTCATCTCGCTTTATTGGCCGAGGGAGCCGGCGTACAGCTTCCAGGTCATGTGGCCAGCATGACTAAGCCACTTCTGGCGAACCAGAGCAGCACACGGAAATGCCGTTTACCTTCCCGCCGGAGCGGTACCTATTTATCTACTTGCACTCTGACGTGCTTTCGAACTGCTAGGTGGGCAGGAGCTGGGACCGAGCAATGGGAGCTCACCCAGTCGTGGGGATTCGAACCACCGACCTTCTGATCGGCAAGCCCTAGGCTCTGTGGTTTAACCCACAGCGCCACCCGCGTCCCAGAGAGGTATGTACTTCTCTGTAATTTTTGTTAGTCGTCTACTGAAACCCTTCCTCACTTGCCTTTTCCCTGGGAAATTCAGCCACAAGGGAGACGACTTCTTCAATGAGGTCACCTGGGCCTTAGCACAACCCCACCTAAAGAGGCCCAACTCACACCCACACAACAATTCTTTCAGTGCCAGGCTAAAACTTATTTTTTTAATTATTTGCCCAGGCGTTTCAAATGCATAATGGTCTAATCTGCTCTCTTTTGTCATTTATTTCTGTTGTTATTGCACTAAGGTATAAATCATTTATTATATGTCTATTTCACTGCCCTGGAATCCAAATTGAATGAAAGGTACCATACAAAGCTTTTAAATCAATAAACACTGAACCATTTCTTGTTGCCTCCTTTCCATCGTCTCCCTCCAAGGTGGCTCAAATGTTTTGAAAGTTCATGCAGCGCAGCTCTCTTATGAGACAGGAATGTAGAAAAGGGACTGCTTCTTTGATTAAAACAGCCCGCATATCAGAAACTCCCTGCATGAAGAAAGCTAGCAAATCAGGGGAAAGGCCTGGCATTAAATAGTCCAGGTGGACTATGCTACATTACCTTGCTAAATGTTTGAATAGATTCCCATTGAAGAGCCAAGAAGGGAACTATTAGAGTTAATGCAGCTTTAGGGTTTTCCTGTCTGGGTATTCTTTGCCCCTTAAGGGCACACAAATCTTCATTCACAGTGACACCACCCTCCATCTAAAATCTCTTATATACCTAATTTTCTGTGCTGCAGCATCTGACTCATTTTGTGTCACAAGTCTTAATTAATTCACATTTGCAACACATCTAAGAAGCTGTGTGGATTAACAGAGCGAAGAAGTAGCTAATAATTAGATGTTTGATGAGGCACATTTGCAAACCTCAAAATATACCAGTGACACATTATTCAAAATGAGAAAGAAAAGGCAAAATAAATTTGCAATATAAGCTAGTTAAGACAGAGCTGTCTTTACACTGTATGTCTTATTAACATTACTTGACACGAGGTGTTGTTTTTAAATGCAAAGCTGTTTTGTGAAGGCTCTTAAATATAAATCTCAAGTTAATTCGCCCAATCCCGCTATTTCTCCCTCCCCCCTAAAAACTCTTTCCCCACCCCACGGCTGATATGCTTGGATCTGAATCACAGCAACTTAGAATCATAGAATTTTAGAGTTGAAAAGGGTCCTGTGGATCATCTAATCTAGGCAAACTTGGCCCTCCAGCTGTTTTGGGACTACAATTCCCATCATCCCTGACCACTGGTCCTGTTAGCTAGGGATGATGGGAGTTGTAGTCCCAAAACAGCTGGGGGGGGCAAGTTTGGCCATGCCTGATAACCCCCTGCAATGTTTATTTAAATAATCTTTCAGCTTTTTTCTTTGTTTAAGCAATAAACAGATAAAGCAATAAGCGGAAAGACATACATTTGCAATGCTGGTTCTCATCCCTGTAGAACCCGAGGAAGCAGGTCGAGACGCAGGTGCCAATGTGAGAGAGAACAAGGTTCGAATCGCAGGAGGTGCAGGAGGAAGGCCCCTCTCCTTGGCAAGTTCTACACGAAGCATCACACTCTGGAGGGGAAAGACAGGTCTGTGAGAAGAGCGTTACCATAACTCTGTGCATCAGGGAGAAAAGTGTGTTGGGTTTAGAGCGGAGGAGGCTGGATTCAAATCCTGGTTCAGCCATGAAGCTCACTGGGCAACCCAGGTCTCTCTGTTACGAAGATGGGGTAGCTTTTGCTCTCCAGATATTGTCGGATTCCCATCAGCCCCAGTCAGTGTGCCAGCATAGGGATGATGGGAGCTGTAGTCCAACAACATCTGGAGGGGGGAAGGTTTGCCACTATCTGCTCTCTCTTTTGAGAGGAAGAATGGGATATAAATTCAATGAATGAATGAGTATCACCACTGTGGTGGTGGTTGTTATTCCTCTTTACCCAGCCCTTTGGCTATTAAATAATCTATGGCCTGTGAAAATGTGGGGGAGTAGATTGTTAATTATGATGACAATTTTATTATTAGGCTATCATTGCATTTTTTTAATTATGTTTTCATCATTGATACTCTGCAGTGTGCTTTTATGTTGTACACCACTTTGGGATCTTCTGACAAAGAACAGTATATTATTATTATTATTATTAATATCTGGAGAGCAAATAATAATATTATTATTAATAATAATAATAATAATAATAATAATAATAATAATAATATGGTGGTCCTCTGGCTGGGTTGCTCTACGCAGGGCTGCCTTCAAATGTCTTCTAAAAGTTGTGTGGTTCTTTTATCTCTTTGACATCTGATTGGGAGGACGTTCCACAGGGTAGGCGCCACTATCAAGAAGGCCCTCTGCCTGGTTCTCTGTAACCTCACTTCTTGCAATGAGGGAACCTCCAGAAGGCCCTCTGAGCTGGACCTCAGTGTCTGGGCGAAACGATATGGGTGGAGATGCTCCTTCAGGTATACAAGGTTGAAGGTATTTTTTTTCCAGATGCTACTCACTTCGACACTCCCCGCCAACCTTGTAATATCCCGTGGGGCACTCAGGCAAGCAGCGCTCTCTCAGGAGCAAATGATGGAGGTTTTGGCACTTCAAGCAGATGCTTCCCGTGTCCTGGAGATCTGCCACGCACTGTGCACACGAAGGGTGGCAATCTGCAGAAAGGAGAGGAGAGCGTTGGCACGAACGTGAGAATAGTCGATGAGACCGCTGCCCAAAGCACAGCACAGTCATAGGAATGTACGAAGAGCCTGCTGGATCAGGCCCAACGGCTCATCTGGTACAGCATCCTGTTTTCACAGTGGCTGAGCAAATGCCTGCGGGAAACCCACAAGCAGGATCTGAGCACAAGAGCAACTCTCCCCTCTTGTGATTCTAGAAATTGGGATATCAGGCTATGACTGTCACAATGTTTCAGAAGCTTCTGCCATATGCTTTGGTCTGTCGTGTTGATATTGGCCTGTTTTAATAGCTAAATGGATACTTTTCTCCAAGGGATGAAAATCTGGGATGTAATTATTATGGATAGCTATAGCAAGGACGCGGGGTGGCGCTGTGGTCTAAACCAGAAAGCCTAGGGCTTGCTGATTAGAAGGTCGGCGGTTCGAATCCCCGTGACGGGGTGAGCTCCTGTTGCCCGGTCCCTGCTCCTGCCCAACTAGCACTTTGAAAGCATGTCAAAGTGCAAGTAGATAAATAGGTACCGCTCTGGCGGGAAGGTAAACGGTGTTTCCGTGCGCTGCTCTGGTTCACCATAAGTGGCTTAGCCATGCTGGCCACATGACCCGGAAGCTGTCTGCGGACAAATGCCAGCTCCCTCAGCCTATAGAGCGAGATGAGCACTGCAACCCCAGAGTTGTCCGCGACTGGACCTAAAGGTCAGGGATACCTTTACCTTATAGCAAGGAGAGAATCATTCAGTGGAGACTGGAGGCAGGGGTGGATTAGATGGGGCGGGGGAGAGAATGAGTAGATATTCATGTAAAAAATAGTTATTAAAGATGCATTGACTTGATTAATTGAATTTATACACTTGTTTGTGTATTATGGACATGGAAGAAGAAGAAACAGGCAGATTGCCTGTTCAATGTAAAAGCAGCATCAGACCTGGCTCTTAGGTGGCTGAAGTAGACAATTAACAGCAATTATCAGACTCAGTGTGGCTTCTCTTCCCTGCTTCCGTTATGTTCATCCTGCTTTTATTTTCGAACACTGAGGTGTTGAGCACATTTCCTTCCCCTCCCAAGGCTTGTGCCTTGCTTCAGTGCCTTGGAGACTCCCTAATGAGCACAGAAAACGCTTGGCCTGAGAGGGCTGCTTGGACGCTCAGTTGCCTTTTGGGATTCCTCTTTGCCAAAACCACTCTGTCACTTGGAAACTATTTCTGAAAGCATGGCAAATGTCCAGGGTTGGTTCCGATATGAGATAAGGCGGTGAAACTGCCTTCAAGTGCCACATTTCCTTCAAAGCAAGCTAAGCCTGAGCCTCCTATAATACTAAATCAAGTATGCTTTATTAAACCATGGCTTAGTATTATGTGTGCACCCTGTGAGGTGAGTGAGGCTGAGAGACTTCAGAGAAGTGTAACTAGCCCAAGGTCACCCAGCAGCTGCATGTGGAGGAGCGGGGAAGCGAACTCGGTTCACCAGATTACGAGTCCACCGCTCTTAACCACTACACCACGCTGGCTCTCATGGTGTGTTTACTACCAACAAACCAGGATCTGAAGCCATGGTTTGCTGTTGACTTACAAACCCTGGTTTGTTTTAACTATAGCTTGCCATTATGTGTGAACTGGTTGATGTGCAAAGCCCTTAACAACTTGGGTCCACCATACCTTAAAGTCCACCTAAGCCTTAATATCCCAGCTTAAATGCTAAGGTTTGTTGGAGGAATGCTGTTAACTCTCCAGCATGTGAATGAGGCCCACTTGGCATCTACAAGAAATGAAGCACTCTATATGGCTGGTCCAGCAATGTGGAAAGCCCACCCAATAGAAACCCACCAAGCACCCTCTTTTTTATTTTTAGACAGCTTCTAAAGACTCTCTGGTATTAACCAGCTTTTCGAGCTGGATGCGTTTCACACAAGTGGTGAGTTTCTTATACCGTTTTCTGCTTTTATATTTTTCTTGTGTTCATATTTGCTGTTTGCCACGTAAGACATTTCCTACACAGGCTAGATGTACATAAAAAAATTTTTTATAAATAAAACAGAAACTCAAAAGTGGGAAGACTTTTCGTTCTTCACTAAAATGTTAAAAACTATTTTAAAAACAGCGGCAAAAGCCCATCTAAGTACCCGCAGCCAGGAACACGAATCAGCTGATGATGCCATTTAAAATGAAGGAGTTTTCAGCAGGTAAGAATCTGATAGGGTAAAAGGCGCAGAGCCCTTTAGGAAGAGAGTGCCACAAGGAAGGTGCCACTAGTAAGATTTATTAGGGTGAAGATAGGCAGGCATTCTCCATTCGAAGGAAGTAGCCTCAACACAAGTTCTCTTGTCCTGAGAAAAGATGCCTTGAAATACGGTTAACTTGGAACTGAAAAGACTGCTTATGTACGCTACAACAGCTGCAAGGATGCCGCTTGCCCAGAGCTGCAAAGATACCTACTAGGGCGAACTGGCAGGTGAAATTACTGGACTATACAGAGATGGCAAGATTAACCAGAAAAATCAGAAATCAGGAGGATCAAAACTTCAACAGAGAATGGGACAAATATATTGTATTTGAAAGACTACTGTAAACACTCGATCTCTTTGGCAGGTTTTACATAACTCCTGCAATGATACAGATTTTGGATACAATGGAGTACAGTGGTAACTCGGGTTACATACCTGATCTGTTCTGGGGTGCCGTTCACACCCAGAGCAGTGCGCAACCCGGGCATCCATTTTGCGCATGCACGAAAGTGCGATATTGCGCTTCTGCGCATGCGTGAACTGCACAGAACGCTTCTGCACACGCACGAACCGCACAGACATGTGCAGAAGCGGAGTACGCAACCCAAACGTACACAACACAGAGCATATGCAACACGGGGTACGACTGTACTGTTAATTAGATGGACTTATAATATGCAGTTGAAAAGGTTATTTAAAGAACCCGAGGAGGGGAGTCCTAGGATTCAGAAGAATGTAAAATTGTGTAAAATTCTAATATTTGCAATAACATTATTTGTGTGAATGAATTTGTAAAACCAAATTTAAAAAATATATATTTAAAAAATGAAATACAAGCCATGTGTTCAAGCCATTTTCACCACACTTAGAAGGTCCATGGTCACTCTTTTTGTATTTTTACCAATGAGAGCCAAAAGTGGGTGAGGGCTATTTGGGTTTTCTGCCACTGGCACTTGCATTCTGCACATGCCCGAAATTGCAGCGCCACCGTGCCTCCACAATGACCATGTTTTCAGGAAAGCGCTGGGCATGTCATCCGCATCCAGCCACCTCTCAGCCTAGAGAGGATGGAGTTCACAGCAGGAGGAGGCAGACTCAGACCCCCTCCTACTTTGCCAGCAACCCATCAACAAGTGACTCATGACCTTCCCCTGAACCAAAGCAGTTTCAGAAAGTTTTACAAGAAGTCTTTTGTGCACAATGCAGGGACAATGGAAGGGATCCTGGAAGCCAAATTATTCCTCATTACGGTGATTCAGAAAATTACATGGGAAATGATGGCTGTCTTGAAAGCAATGCAATCATGCCTTCGAAGTACCGTGCATAGCTTGCTGCCAGGTTTCCTGCTGGAAGTTTACCTTCCCGTCCGTTTCCAAAAACTTCCACTACAAGCGAATGAAAAGATGTTGGGATTCTGCAACCCGGACCTGGCACTCCAAAGGAACCGAAGAGAATTAAGGAGCTCAAATTCCAATGGCAATAGACTGGCAATGAATGAACAAAGCAAAGACCTTTGGGGGGATGTCATAACCCAGCGTGAAACCCAAAGTTAGCAGGAGGTGGAATTGCAGGCGTCACGACCCGATCATCCGGACAAGGACTGAGAGCTCAGCCCTGTCCGATTGGAGGATTTCCCGCCCGCATCGCTCATGGGCCGACCAATCGGGCTGACCTGGGTGTGTGTCTTGCTTCCTTTAAGCAAGAAGCGGGCGGGAAATCCTCCATCTTTGCCCCGCTCCCCAGCTGTTTAGGTTCACCCACCATCCTGCCCTTAAGTCTAGCTCTTGACCTTGCTGTGGACTTCGGTTGGTCGCCCTGGTTGGCCAGGGGGCCTGGTAGTTCTTTTTCCCACTTGGACTAGCCAAATTGGTTTTTTCACCTACCTCGGAGCAATCTGTCACAACTCCTGGTTTGGCGGTTAGGCATTGGAAGAAGTCCCCATAGAGGTGAGGAGGGGAGGTAGCGCCATCACCTGCCCCTTATCTTGAAGGGTATTCCGGTAAAGGATTCCGGGGGCGTGGCCATGTCTGAAGCCTAGGGAGGTTAGGGCCCCAAGGCACGCCCCTAACGGTGATCACAGGGGGAGTTCCAGTCGATGTACATCACTGGGGCTCCTTACTGGTGGTTAACCCTTCCTGGACTTCCAACACACGGGTTGGGGTCGGATATAGTCTGTTAGGGTCCAATGCCTAAGCCAATACCGCTCAACATCTGTAACCAATAAAGTTGTGGCCTTCTCGCCCATTAAAATTGTACGACGTGTCAGTGTCATTATTTCAACAGGGAGGGGAGGGACATTGCCATGCAAGCAATGTGTTTGGAACAATGCTGTGCATGATCTTAACCGCTTGAGGTTGACACTAGCTAGACTAAACTGAAAGCAAATTCTCCCTCCCGTTCATTTCAATGGGTGTCGTGAAGGACACAAAGATAAATATAAAGAGAAAATATTATTATGGTGGAAGCGGGAAACATTAAAGAGAATTCTGTGTTCCTTTTCGGGGGTTTTTTATTCTCTAGCTCAAAGGGAAATGGCTGTGAAAAATCCAAACAAGTTTCTACAGTATAAAGTACCTCTTTTCCCTCATCCCTCCATCCCTGGTTCCCCGTGGTCCATCAAATTCACTACAAGCCTCTCCTTTTCTCTCGTTTTTCTTCCCTCTGAGAGAGATCAATAGCGTGTACTAACGTCCTTTGATGTCCCCGTGGTCAAAGCAGTGCTGCAGGATAGAGAGAGATCTGTGCTCCCACCAGGAAGGAAAGACTCACTTATGGAATCTGTGTTCGCACACAGAGGCAAAAGCAAACAATTTGTGCAGACGTACGTTTGTGCAATGGCATGGAAGCTAAAGTTGTCCTGGTTTAATGTTTGGGAGGTGTGTGGGAGCATGTCAGAGACTAAGTCAAAATGCCAATTCTTTATTTGTATTGCAGTGGATTTCACCTGGACGAACTAGTAGGTGGGTGCTATATAGTGCAAAATGTAAGTCCCATCAGTCCCAGGCAACATGACCAGTGGCAAGGGATGATGGAAGGCCAGTGGCTCACCATCCCAGCTATATAGTGAGTTTTCCCATTCATTTCAAGAGGGCTTGAGGAGAACATGATAGCCAGGACTGGGGGGTAGCTGGGATGAAGCCTCTCTGAAAACAGGGTGTTGGTTGGTAGGATTCCCCTTAGGACAGCCTTCCCTAACCTGGTGTCATGGGCTGGCTGGACACAGAGGAATGATGGGAGGCACCAACTGAGTCACCAGCAAGGGAAGAAGGCTCAGAGCCCGGGGATTGGTGGTGGGATGATGATGAGTGGTCAGAGGGAGAAGGAGGAGGTATCAGAAGCTGAAGAGGCAACAGGGTTTAGCGAGCAGGGAGAGTTTGTGGTAGAGGGAAGTCTAGAATCAGAGCAAGAAGCTGCAGCATGAGAGGAGGGAGGCCAAGAGGCAGAGATGAGTCTGGCTGCTGAAAAAGCCTATGAGTCTCCCTCTCCTGCTGTGACAAGCCCCCCCTTTCCCCGCCGGTCTCCTAGAAGAGGTATGAAGAGGGAGGAACAGAGGCCGGCCGGCGTGGTCTCAGATTGCTTGGGAAGGACCATGGTGAGGGAGATTTAGGCAGCTGTGGGAAGGTGTGGACCTTCAGCTTCTACAACTGCCTCATAGGGGCAAGACTTGCCAAGAAGA
The DNA here is from genome assembly GCA_034641385.1 of Darevskia mixta. Lineage (NCBI taxonomy): Eukaryota > Metazoa > Chordata > Lepidosauria > Squamata > Lacertidae > Darevskia > Darevskia mixta. The sequence goes on from JAWWNH010000060.1 coordinate 781,576, forward strand.
GTTGCTGTGCCCATTAGGCCTGGCGCTCTGAATCTGACCTTGCTTTTTCTTTTTAAAAAAAGAGAGAGTTAATTTTACTTGCTCTGTGTGATTTATTCCCAACACCTGCTCCTGACACCTAGTGCATTCTGTTTTGGACTGCAACTCCCATCAGCTCTAGATTAGTCAGGGCTGGGTGGGGCTGGTGGGAGTCCAATAGATCTGCAGTGTACCAGGTTGGGGAAGGCTGCCTTAGGCTACTGAATTTGCTGCAAATAATAAAGGGTTCCGACTTGAGAGCAAGGAAGCACCTTAATCCATATGGTGTTCAGGGAAATAGTTGTATACATACAGGTAGAACCACATGGCTTCTCCCAGCAAGACATTGCCTAAACTGAGGAAGCTGGCACCAAGCTTTTCTACTTGCTGGTAGCTCCTGATTGACCCTCCTCTATCACTTGATTTCCCAGGTCAGAACTTGTCAGGGCTGTTATGAATTTCCTGGCTAGAAGTGTCTGTAGGTTCTCCCCTGCAGCCAGCAATCCCTTGTGGCAAAGGGAGCCAGTGTAAGAATTAGGAACACAGGGCAAGGCTAAGCCTAATATTAAGCACTCCCAAAACTTTTTGATTGTTGTTGTTTAGTCGTGTCCGACTCTTCGTGACCCCATGGACCAGAGCACGCCAGTCTTCCACTGTCTCCCGCAGTTTGGTCAAACTCATGTTGGTAGCTTCGAGAACACTGTCCAACCATCTCATCCTCTGTCGTCCCCTTCTCCTTGTGCCCTCCATCTTTCCCAACATCAGGGTCTTTTCCAGGGAGTCTAGTCTTCTCATGAGGTGGCCAAAGTATTGGAGCCTCAGCTTCAGGATCTGTCCTTCCAGTGAGCACTCAGGGCTGATTTCCTTCAGAATGGATAGGTTTGATCTTCTTGCAGTCCACGGGACTCTCAAGAGTCTCCTCCAGCACCATAATTCAAAAGCATCAATTCTTTGGCAATCAGCCTTCTTTATGGTCCAGCTCTCACTTCCATACATCACTACTGGGAAGACCATAGCAATTTGTCTTTGTTCCCCTTCTGCAACTATTACTATTCCTCCGCAATTCCCATCCTCAAGTTTTTCAGAAACATCCTGCCAATTAAATTTACTTGCGCTAATTGGTTCACGTAGCCCAGAGTCTCCTTTAAACCTGAGGAACTGCCACCCACTCTGAAAGATAATGATAGTTGCCTTTCTCGCAGCCGTAACGCTCTCTCTTTGCCACTGGCTTTCTCGCTGCAATTAATTTGCAATTGGCAAACAATTTCCCTTCAAGGTACTGAAGAGAGTCATATTTGGCTTTGAGTTCCCTTGAAGTCCCAAATACATAGTTCCACCTCAAGGGTCTGAAGGAAAATTCTAGATTAACAAGCAGCATTGATGGATGGGAAGATAGCTACGAAAACATTATTATGAAAGCGGAGTTCTTGTGGGGGTTTTTTCCCTTATAAAAAAGAACCTTATAATAGTTTCTGTGGTATAATTTAATGCTTTCAGTTGCATGGTTTCATGTGACAGCTACTTGTTAACCCATGATTAATAACCTCTGAAGGCAAATTCACATGGTGACATTTCAATAAGTGTTGAAGAGATTGAGGTGCGGCAACAGCACAGACAGAGACAAGTCATTCATTACGGGAGAAAAAGCAACTTTCCTTGACAGGCCAAGTCAAACCCTTCAAGCTCGCAAGGAACCAAATAATATATGCAAATTATGCCGCTTGTGGCAATATATGATTATTCCAATCGATCAGGTTTCAGTAATTAGACGGCGGGAACAAATGACTGAACTTTATGAGGGGAGAAGAGGTGAAAGTTTCACTCAGGTCACGCAAGTCAACAAATCCCTGGACAGGCGTTTGCTTCAGGGCTAATATAACCATTGTGCTACATATATACTATAGGATAATAGTCCCAGGAAGCTATCAATTATATGGGCCAATTGCCTAAACACCTCATTTTGCTTTCTGTGCATTTATTTATATTTATTAAAATTGTGTTTCTGAGCTCCCAGCCCATTCTTTTTAATTAAAGCCATTTCCGCCCATAGGAAGGAAATGGGGTTGCGGGAGTCACGGCCCTTTCACGTGCTCAGGGGATGGCTATTCATCCCCTTGAGCCATTGGGGGAATTCCGGCCGCGTCACTCCCCCGAGCGACCAATCTGGTCGCTCTGGGGGCGGGGCCTCACTGCATTTAAGCAGGCGCGCGGCCGGAGCTCTCCCTCTTTTCCACTCACCGCCCAGCCGATTTTTCTCTCCCGCCCACCCACCCGTTAGGCAGGTCGCTACTGACTTTGCTAAGGACTATGGTTGGTCGCCGTTAAGGGGCCTGGTAGGAATTTTCCCATTTGGCAAATTGGCATTGGCCTGGTGGTTTTCGCCTACCTCGTAGCAACTCGTCACAACTTTGGGTTTGGCGGTTAGGCATTGGATTATCTCAGTAGGGGTGAAAGAAGGGGGGAGGAAGTGCCATCACCTGCCCCAAATACTGAAGGGTATTTTGTTAAAGGAATACGGGGGGCGTGGCCATGTCCGAAGCCTATCAAGGTTAGGGCCAAAGACACGCCCCATACAGGTGGTCACAGGGTGAGTTCCTAGTTGACGTGCATCAGCAGGGCTCACCTTGGGTGGCTATCCCTTCCTGGACAATGGGCTGGAGTCGGATATGGTCGGTTAGTTCCAATGCCTAAGCCAATACCGCTCATCATTCGTAATCAATAAAGTTGTGGCCTATCTATGCCCATTAACCTTAATTCTGTGTCCTGTGTCTTCATTTCACGGTGGGGGGGAGGGACATCGCCACGCAAACATCACTTTGCCACCAGCCGCCTCTCCTTTCCCTTTCCTCCTTAGCCCTCTACTGCCTGAGCTTATCTGCCTTTTCCTTTTTCTTCTCCTTGAGGAGGGGCCCTCTTCAGGAACCCCTTCTTGGAGTAATGGACGCAAATACCTTCTGCATGCAAGGTGTGGCCTCCACCGCCAAGCTATGGCCCCCTCCCCAACTACAGGCCCTTCCCTCCTTTAGATGCTCTAATGAAAAAGTTGCAGAATTCATCTGGGTACAAACATTTTGCCCTCATTTTATCTACACCGATCTCTTCATTCCCAGCCTCTGCTGCAAGGAGACGAAGCAATAACTCTGCTGTGGGTGGGAAACAAATAAGCCGTGGAAAAAAATTACTTCTCGAGATCAAAGAAGTAAGTCTTTTGGCTCAAAAGACGCAGGAGAACTGTTGCGAAGGGGAGTCTGAATGATGAACTAGAGAATGATACCATTTAAATCTTTTCACATTTCCCCCTTTTTTTCAGGTCCATTATCTTTCTTGGAAGCTTCGAGTGCTGGCATAAGCTCTGCAACTGTTATCTTTCCTTTGATAAGCTAAAAAAAATGGCCGTGGTAAAGCTCTGAAGTGACTGGAACGGTTCCCAGGCAGTGTTTATGCTTGTCCTCCTGATAGATTAAAATGTGATTAATCTCCCTTAAATAGGTAAATGCAATTAGCAACTTCTGGCAGGAGTTTCACGGGGGCGCACAGGGTCCATTGGGCCCAATCCACTAGGAAAGATATCCTGCACGAGTCCCGATGAAACAGCGAAGCTCTTGGGCAGCTGGCATTAAGTTTCAAGGAGGCTCGGGGCCACAGTGGATTCTTCCTACGTAAGAATCAACCCCTTTATTTCCAGCGCTCAGAGTGCGAGTGCCGTTGCTTACGGTGCAAAAACAGCATCACACACAAACACTCCGCGGCTGCAGCCTTTGGGGAACTGCAATGCTTGCAGAAGTACCCAAAAACAAAAAATCATCTTAATATTGGAGGGGAGCGGAAAGAGATTAATGAGGATTGTGTTTGAAGAATATAGATGGAGAGAAGTGTTTGAAAAATATAGATGCAAAGGAGGCCAGTTAAAAATTAAATAAAACCTAGGACCAAGCGCATTAGTATTAACCAAAATGCAACCCAAATAAAATGGCCTTTTGGAGCTTCCGAAATAAATTCCCAGCTGAGTTATTCAATAACGTTAGGAAAATTGCAAAGTACACTCTTCCCCAGTCTCTACTATTTGATAGTTAGGTAAGTGCCAATATGTTGGCATATAAACATTTTTGGCACAGGTTTTCTGGGAGATAAAATATATCCTGACATACACACTTTTGCTTATCATGTTTGTAGCCCTCAGCACCTCTCTAAATTTTCTTGCTCTTATCTGCTGCTTCAGGACTATTTTGGGTTGTTTTACCTCCTACTTCCTGGAAAGGTGTTGCGAGTCAATCAGGGATCAGACCTCAATCATTACGACATTATGACACTGCACAACACATCAGACTTGACTATGTAACAAAGCCAATTCAGAATAAGAGCAGGAAGAATCGCCTTCACTCTGAACAGGCTTCTTGACAAGGTCAAGTAGCCAAATCAGATGGGAGCAAACGTTGAAGGGGAAGAATTTTTCCTCAGGGAAAAGTCTCCTCAAGAGAGGGAGGCATTTTGCTGGGTTGTAAACAAGTTTGAGGAAAACATGCACATCTCTTTTTTGTCTCAGAACCCTACACTAGCAGGCTTCACATCACAAGATCCCTGCATGTAGAAAACTGGCACGTCAGAGAGAAAGTTCTAACTTTGACCCACGAGGGAGAAACTAAATATTCCAGTCTACTTTGCCTGCGCAAGCATATATAGTCTGAAAGGAAGCAGTGCCATGGGACTTTTACCATGTGCTTTCCCCCTAAATGCCTAAAACGACTCTGACACTAGGGCTCTGGGAAGCCTCTGGAGATTCTGGCACAGAGGAGGCCTCTTAACACACCTTTTCCGACTTTACCATGTTAACTCGATAGGAGTTTTCACGTCAACCTGTCATGGGTGGTGGCTCTGCAAAAACGCACCTCTTTGCGAGCTTATTACGAGGTCTTGCTGAATACCCATCACAGAGGCAATGAGGCCTGGGAATTGCCCTGTGGTGAGCTGGTTCAGGACTTGCCAATCTACAAATTATACAGAGACATGCATCCCTTGCTCTTCATCATGGCAAGGAGAGGGCCAGCCTGGCCAAATCCAACGGGATAAGATGAGAAGGTGCAGAAAGCTTGCTTCCCCATCTCCCTGCATGAGAAGACATTGTTCCAGTTGCCAGTTACCTGGCACTGCAGAGTTGAAGGAAGGTATACTCTGGCTTCTGCCATCAGCCAGGTTGTCCTTAGGCCCTGGGAGGCAGCACCCCTTGCCTCCCAGGAAGAAGAAGAAGAAGAAGAAGAGGAGGAGTTTGGTTTTGATACCCTGCTTTATCACTACCCAAAGGAGTCTCAAAGCGGCTAACATTCTCCTTTCCCTTCCTCCCCCACAACAAACACACTGTGAGGTGAGTGGGGCTGAGAGACTTAAGAGAAGTGGGACTAGCCCAAGGTCGCCCAGCAGCTGCACGTGGAGGAGCGGAGATGCGAACCCGGTTCACCAGATTACGAGACTACCGCTCTTAACCACTACATCACACTAGCTCTCACCATGGTAAAGGGATGATCCATCTGGCCCCATCCGTTAGTCAAAGGAGCAGCAGCAGGGAGCATGCGGCCCACCCCGCCCGCACTACCTCCCAGAAAGAACAACCGGCTTCAACTGGCAGAACAGAAAGGAGGCACAGTTTGTTCCCTTTAATTGGGCGCGGGCACACACGCACACACACAAAATTTACAATCTGTTGGAAGCTCCCTTGATGATCAATGGGTCAAAAGACAGGATATAAATCAGCTGAACATAAACAAATAAATCAGAACACTGTAATCTAATGTTTATATTGGGCTGGCAGTGTGCTAGGTGTTGTCTTCATGGGTCAACTGAATGGCACGGCTGTTGCTTGATTTTTTAAAAGGCAACCTTCATGGTGCAGTGCCCAGAGAGTAGGTCAAGGGAACCTGGATGCAAACCAGCATCCAGCCACAAAGCTTTAGTGAGGAGCCTCGGACAAGACACAGCACCCAAGCCTAATGCACTGCAGGGAGCTTTTAAGGATAAAAGGACATTTTTTAAAATTATTATTATTATTACCTGTATTATTATTATTACCTGTATTATTATTATTACCTGTATTATTATTATTATTATTATTATTATTATTATTATTATTATTACCTGTATTATTATTATTATTATTATTATTATTATTATTATTATTTTATGTAGTTATATTCTGCCATTTTCCCAAGCTGGGATTCAAGGCAGCTTACAACATTACAAAATGCAAAGTAGCTTAAAACAAACTAGTTAAAAACAATAACTAAAATACATCAGAACATATTTAGATCAGCAACCCAAATGCAGTTTGCCCTGATAGCAGCCCAGCTGCTTGCAGGTCCACACCATATATTTAAAGCACATCCTCCGCACATTTAAAGCACATGACTTTCCCCCCAAAAAATCCTGGAAACTGTAGTTTCACCCTCACAGAGCTGTATTTCCCAGCAACCTTAACCAACTGCATTTCCAACGATTTTGGAGGTGGGGGGGGGGCATATGCTTTAAATGCTCATTGAATGTGCTTTACATGTATGGCACTGATCTCCTCTCCGTTTTCGAGGGCCTCTCTCTGAATAGGAAGGTCTCAGCCTGCTGGCAGAAGGGTAATGTCAGATTCGCTTAACAGTTGCTCATGAGTAAAGACCAAGTCCGTCTTGTCTTTCAACTATTTTATTGTGCAAGTATGTGCAGTGTGGAGCTATCCTAAAACATGACCACCTAGTCGCTAGCAGAATCCGGAAGTGCCCCCCTCCTGTTGCGGCGCCAACACCAGAGTCTCGGCATCCCAAAGTGCCGCCTCCTTTCTCCCCTGACCCCTCTGCGTAAAGCAGGTGCCGGAAACAGTGTCTCCCCCTCGGAGTGGGTCTGCTGAGCGGTGCTAGGTCTTTCTGCACCATCCTGGAGACCTCTTCCCACCTGGCTCCTTCCTGGTAACTCCTCCCCCCCCCCCGGGAGGAGCTGGCTGACTCACTGGGATACGTGTCCGTCAACAACAGAGGCTGAGGCTGCCAGTACCCACTCAGTGCCGGACTGGCAGGGGAGGGCACGTCCCTGACAGGTAACATAAAGGGAGCCAATCTAAGCTCTCTTGGGAGGTAATTCCGCAATATGGGGGCAGCCACAGAAAAGGCTCTGTCTCATGCGTCACCACCTGTTGGAATTTTCCATTCCACCTTTAGTTACAGACTGTGTCTATTTACATTCCAGCAGTGTTTGCTGGTGCAAGCGGAACTTCCAGGTTTCTGATATTGATGGGACAGAGAAAAGGTTGGATTACCGACCACCCTGAGCTCCCTCGGAAAAGACAGAGCACGAACGCGGAAGACAGAGAAGCAAGAAACAGCGCTGGAGACTGTAATGTCCCTCTTGCACTTACCAACACAGTAGCCCACCAGATTGAGGTATTGTTCCGCCTTGCAGGGAGTCCTGCACCTTCCTTTGGCCTGAGTGGCGTGAGGGTGGCAGGTGGCGCAGTCCACATCCGACGGCCCATGGCATGTCTTGCAAGAGGGATGGCACACTGGGTGGCAGCAAAGAAAACAGAGAGCTCTGCTGAGACAACCCACGTCTTCGACAAAGGCAAAAAAACCCATTGACTTTGTGGCTGGCAAAAAAAAAAATACGTGACTACGTACACATGTGTGTCTAATGCACACATGCCGAGGTTCATGTATAAAGAGCGAAAAGGAACAGATGTTTCCCTGAGCTGCAGCATTGATGAGGGAGTTCTGGCGCAGAAGTGTGACATTCAAGTGCATTCTGTGCATTGGATGTACGTCACATTCAAAAGCAAGAGCAGCAGCTGTTTGTGGAAAGGCGAGTTATCCTACTGGGAAGCATCTGGGGCTATTGTCAGGGCAGGATTAACTCTCATGCAAAGTAGGCTACAGAGCCATATCCTAGCTACCTGGAGCTTCTTCCATTCAGTTCCTTGTGCCACAGATCGAAATGCAACCATCTGTTGCGTACATATGGGCTCAGATCTTCTACATACCCATAAGAGAGCGTGCCGGCTGCATGAAGAACTCTCCTGCGGCCAGATAATAACTAACTTCAATAGACTCTTCCCCCTGTATCTCTGCAATGTTTCCTCCTCCATAAACCTCAGAGCCTGTAACAGGCACTAAATGAAAAACAATAACCCAATACACTGCAACAAAAGGTTTATCTCGCCTGTCGGCTCGTGGCAAATAGACTGTCCTCAGGCCACCTGAAACATCGGCGGCATATTTTCCACAACCGTTTCCCATTAATAAAATAAAAAGAGCAGCTCTTTTGTTATCTGCACAGCTATGAGGCAGGCATTCCTCTGGACCTGTACTCACAAACTCAAGTCTGAAATTAAATGGGATCTTAATGGAAGATTAAGGTCCACATTAATCTTTGGCGTTTCAAACAAACATAAAGCAAGGAAGAGTCAGGGCTACCAACGCCATCCCCAACACCCTTCCAGGCTGTTTTATTTATTCAGGAGGATGGATACACATACACACACACACACACAGTGGTCCCTCGACTTACGAAGTACTCGACATCTGTATTTTTTGACTTACGAATGAAAAAAAGTGGCCGCATGCCTACGAATTTTTCGACATCCAGATGGAAATCGGTGCCGGTTTAGATGCGGTTTCCTCGACTTACAAATTTTAGATGCAGTTTTTTCGACTTACGAATTTTTCCGAATATTTTTCTCCCAATGCGTTCCTATGGGAAATCGACTTACGATTTTTTTCAACCTACGAATGTCCATTCGGAACGGATTAAATTCGTAAGTCGAGGGACCAGTGTGTGTGTGTGTGTGTGTGTGTGTGTGTGTGTGTGTATATGTGTATATATATATATATAAACAAGCATTTGAATCATTTCCCCCAAGATGCTCTGGAATGTTTTCTAGATATCTATATAATATAGATATTATATTAATAGATATTATTATAGATATTATATAGATATTATAGATTATAATAGATATTATTATAACTAAGTGGAGTGGGAAGGACATAAGAACATGAGAAGAGCTTGCAGGATAAGGTTAGATGCTCATTATGGGAAGCCTATAGCCAGGATCTGAGCACAAGTCCCGCACAAGTCCCCCTGTGGTTTCCAGCAACTGCCATTCAGAAGCATTACTGCCTCCATCCTTCTCTTCCACGAAAGAAGCCTTCTCCTCCATGAAAGCATTAAATCTAATAATTAATATAATCAATTTTTTAAAAACAAAACGCATGCAATGCCTGCAAGGCTACCCCGTCCACAGAGCAATGCTCCATCATTCTGCACAAACCAATTTTGTTTCTTCCCCCCCATTCCCCATTTATATTGGTTTCCTGGAGACTGTGTATATCTCACAATCCAGGACGGGAGCCCATGTCTCTCCGTCAAGAACCCCGCAGCAAAAGGGATGTCCTGATGAATCAAGCTGTTGCCCATGCAGAAAGCCCACAGCACCCATTGATTTTACACTGTGGCAGCAGATGACACCATTGTCACTAAAATAAAATATGGGAAGGAGGGTTTCCTTCGCTTGGTAATGTTTTTTGTTAAGGCGTTACATACGAGCCGCGATCAAATGTGCTGGTGGCAGGTATGCAATAAGCAGATGTTCAGTGTTGCAGACTCACGGTAGCACCTCGCCTCCTGTTGATACCATCCATCCAGACATTCAGAGACACACCGGCCTTCGTAAAAGGTTTGTGGGGACGCACATGCGGTGCAGTTCTCTGGCGATTTCTCCATACAGGATAAGCAGGAGGAGTGGCACTCTGCGGCAAAGAAAGAGATGGGAGAGAAGTTCAAGAACGTGAGCGCAGTGTGGTGTAGTGGTTAAGAGCAGTGGGGACTCATAATCTGATGAACCAGGTTTGCGTCTCCGCTCCTCCACATGCAGCTGCTGGGTGACCTTGGGCTAGTCACCCTTCTCTGAAGCCTCTCAGCCCCACTCACCTCACAGAGTGTTTGTTGTGGGGGAGGAAGGGAAAGGAGAATGTTAGCCGCTTTGAGACTCCTCGGGGTAGTGATAAAGAGGGATATCAAATCCAAACTCTTCTTCTTCTTCTTCAATTGCATTTGCCTCGTTTTGTTTTGCTCACAGCACCGTCTTGCACAATGCTTGCACAATGCTTGGAAATGCTGCTGCACAACTTTTTCCTCTGCTACAATTTCCACTCACCCTCTCCAAAAGGTGGGCGGGGTTTGTGACACCGCGCGGGCTTCCTGGGACCGGGAAGCCACCCAGAGGCGGTGGTACCCGGTGCGGAAAATTTCTTGTCACCCCCCCACACACACATTGATTTTTTATTTTTTTAATTATTTTTTTGCCTGCAAAAATGGTTTTACAGTGATCCCTCGACTTACGAAAGACCCGACTTACCAGTTTTTCGAGTTACGAGGGATCAAAGCGGCCGCTGCTTCCGAATTTTTTCGACTTCCGATCGGAAGCCGCGGCCGCTTTAGATGCGGTTTTTTCGAGTCCTGAAGGTTTTTTCGACATACGAATGTGTTCTCCAACGCATTCCTATGGGGACTCGAGTTACGATTTTTTCGACTTATGAGGAATCCATCGGAACAGATTACCTTCGTAAGTCGAGGGTCCACTGTACGTTATTTCATATTTTCTTACAAATGAATAATAATAAGTAATAATAATAATAATAAACTTTTATTTATATCCTGCCCTCCCCGGCCGAAGTCGGGCTCAGGGCAGCTAACATCAGATACATAACATTGGTATAAAATCAAACAATAATTAAATTACCTCCTAAAAACATGTCAAAATCAAATTAAAGTCTAATTAGATGGCTTTCCGCAGGGTTAGGGTTGGGAACAGTAAGTGCTCAACTGAATTGAAATTTCAGCCTTCACGACATAGGAAAACGGCCAAGTAAACAGCTATTTTTGTGGAGGAGGGTCAAGATATTAACTGATATGCATGAAATTTCATATATAGCTATATAATCCCTAGTGTAGCAAGATAAGACCTTTGGAGCAGGCATTAAAAAAAAATTAGTTTATGAACTGCCCTAGTAGGGCAGTAATTGTCCCTTGATCATTTGTCACCCCCCTCAATGATGGAACCTGGGGCGGCCGCCCCCCTGCCTCCCACTTCCTACGCCCCTGGAGTCACCCACCTTGCTACAGGGTGGCCATCGCCCCGCCCCCATCTCGGCAGGCCAATGGGCTGCTGGCTGGAGCTAGGGAGAAAGCCAGGAAAGGGGCCGATGGTCTCCGGCCCAAGTTCACTTGTTTTCTTTCTAGTTTCACCTGCCCAACCCTCCCTAAATATAACAGGGTCTTCTTTTGCAGGTTAGTCTCTTGCTTCATAGGTCAGCGGGGGCTGCTATGGTCATAAGACGGTTGCTGTATTCAGAACCGGGAAGGAATTTCCCTGCATTGGCAGATTTCACCTTTCCCGTAGCAATTCGTCACAACTTTGGCGGTTTTAGGCCTTGGTCGGTCCCATTCTATAGTCTATCCGTGAGTCGGGGGCAGCATATGGATGCACCCCCATGCAGCGGCCCATTAAAGGGTTGATTGTGGGAGTCACTGGCCCTAGAGCGGCGGCATACAGGTCAAACGCCCGGCTTTGGTGAAGTGGGAGGGCACGCTTTACAGTCCCCTCCCACAACGCCTGACTGCCCTGCGGATCCTCATCCCCTATCGGGGATGAGAGACCTAAGCTAAGGTTCCTACACCTGAAATCAAATAAAGTTGTGGCTTAATTTTAAACCCATATATTGTTAAAACAAAATAAAAAATAAAAAAAATTCCTTCCAGTAGCACCTTAGAGACCAACTAAGTTTGTTCTTGGTATGAGCTCTCGTGTGCATGCACACTTCTTCAGATACACTGAAACAGAAGTCACCAGACCCTTATATATAGTGAGAGGGTGGGAGGGGTAGTACTCAGAAGGGTGGTGGGAATGGGTGATAGGCTGATAGCTGTGGAAAACCTGTTGACGACTGTTAACGACTGCAATTAGTCTTACAGGAAAAAGCAAGGGGTGAGAAGGTTAAAAATAGCTTTGTCATGTATAATGAGATAAGAATCCAATGTCTTTGTTCAGACCAGGTCTCTCCATGGTTTTAAGCTTGGTAATGAGTTGCAATTCAGCAACTTCTTTTTCCAGTCTATTTCTGAAATTCCTTTGCAATAAGACAGCTACTTTGAGATCTTGTATAGAGTGTCCTGGGAGATTGAACTGTTCTCCTACTGGTTTCTCTGTCTTGTGATTCCTGACGTCAGATTTATGTCCATTTATCCTTTGGCGTAGGGTTTGGCCTGTTTGTCCAATATAGAGAGTTGTCTTGTCTCATTTCCAGGGGGGGGGGGTGTAGGCTCCCGGGGATAGGGCTTAGCACATGGGCTCGCAAAGCTAATGAGATGCAACTCAGAAGGTTCCAGCTTCAATTCTTGGCTTCTACAAGTTGGCCTGGAAGGACTCCTGTCTGAAATCCGGCAGAGCTGCTGCCACTCAGTGTAGACAAGACAGAGCAATGGTCCAATTCAGTATAAGACAGCTTCACATTCTCCATCTCCAACAGGTGGTTGTCCAGCCTCTGCTGGACTGCCAAGGAAGGAGAGACCTCCACGCTTGTGTTTTCCTTGTCAAGCTGCTCGTATCATTCAAGAAATTCCTAACGCTCAACCCAAATCTATGACTGCAATGTCCACAATCGTCTGCCCTGGGCCAATTTTCAGTTTTGACACTGAACGCAAACCCTGAGCTCAACAAGTTCTCTCTGCTGCCAGTTTCGGAAATATCTATATCGTAAGCAAAGTTATTTTCCGCAGAGCATTTTATTTTTTTTGGGGGGGGGGATACAAATGCTGACCTGGAGATTTTGAGAAGGAATCTGATGCAGCCTTGTTAAGAGGAGACCCTCGAGCGCAACAAAAGTGCTCAGAATTACCTTTGGAACAGACCGTCTCCCAATAAATGTCAACACAAAGTAAAACAGCGAGCAAAACAACCTTTTACTAGTCCATCATTTCTGGACAATTTATTCAACAAGATAAAGGAGGAGGGAGACATCTAGGTCAGCAGAATCTCCCTGCTTTGAAGATGGCCCATCCATAGCTGCATCTATCTAGACTGTTGGGTTTCCTTTCAGGGCATTTTTTCTTTCTTTTTTTTGAATAGTTGAGTGCTTTGGTGGGGTTGCTGCCCTACTGTGACCCCCCACCCCGCAAATAATTGCAGAGCTGCCATTTCTAACCAGCATCACACTGGTCCAAGTGACTTTAAAACACACACAGGAATCTAGGGATGATGGAGGGATTCAGTAATCCCTATATGACAGGAGACGATCCGCACAACCTCAGATTAATGCGCGCATCGGAACTCAGCTCCAAGGAGCCCAAATGCAGAGTTAAGAGAAGACTCGTTGAAACTAATGAGACTTAGTCGATGAAGATGTTCAGGATGCAGAATTTGGCTTTCCTTGATTCAGAGTGACGTCTGCCAACGAGTGCAAGACAAATCTGCTTGTGCAACTGGACTTTGGTTTCCCTCCAGCCCCCCCATAAACCCACAGTATCTCTCCCCAGAATATCTCTCAAACCTCTACAACAGATCTGAGGGCCATGCAGGAAGCTAGAGGGGAGAGAAAAGGAAGGGAAAGCCCCATTGGGTCTCACCCTGTAGTTTTTTATAAAGAGTGAACCAATGAAGATAAGATTCCTTCATTATTATCCTGGGAGTTTCCTTCACTCACCTTTGCAAATCCCATCACTATGGAGGTAGAAATGGTCTTTGCATTGGGGTAGGCAGACACCAACAGACGTCCCCTCGAGCATCATTCCAGGTTGCAACCTCTCCTCTGGCTTCATGCACTTTGTACAGTGCGAATGTTCAGGGCCAATGCACTCGCGGCAAGACGAATGGCATCCTGCAAAACAGCAAAGCCGCTATGAAATCCCAAGAAAAGTTGTGCTGCATCTGTGGAAGAACGAGAAGCAAATACTCCTTCCGGAGAAAGGAGGACGGACCATGTTTGTTTTCTCCTGCTCCGGAGGCTAGGACCTGAACCAATGGCTTCAAGTTACAAGGATTTGGATTTGATATCCCGCTTTATCACTACCCTAAGAAGTCTCCAAGTGACTCACATTCTCCTTTCCCTTCCTCCCCCACAACAAACACTCTGTGAGGTGAGAGGGGCTGAGACTTCAGAGAAGTGTGACTAGCCCAAGGTCACCCAGCAGCTGCATGTGGAGGAGCGGAGACGCAAACCCGGTTCCCCAGATTACAAGTCTACCGCTCTTAACCACTACACCACACTGGATCCAGAGACAGTCTACATATATACTGGCCTGTTTCTACCTCTGTTTCTTAATGGTGACACAGACCATTCATAAGGTAGGGATTTTCTTCACAACTGTGAGCAGGGCAGTCTGGCGGGGTAAGTGAAGACAAGCGGCAACAATTAACTATAATGCTTTTCACTGCTTCCGCTCTGGTTGCCCAGAAAAAGTCCAACCCAGCAGCTGCATGTGGAGGAGCGGAGACGCGAACCCGGTTCCCCAGATTACGAGTCCACCGCTCTTAACCACTACACCACACTGGCTCTCCAAGGAAGGAGATTCCGACTAAACATCAGGAAGAACTTTCTAACAAGTAAGAGCTGTTTGGCAGTGGAACAGTCTCCCTTGGGAGGTGGTGGACTCTCCTTCCTGGAGGTTTTTAAACAGAGTTTGGATGGTCATCTACCATGGATGCTTTAGTTGAGATTCCTGCATTGCAGGGGGTTGGACCAGATGACCCTTGGGTCCCTTCCAACTTTACAGTTCTATGAGAGCCAAGGCATGGGCAGAACGAGTGGGACAGAATCCTAGTTAGCTCAGTTTGGGGTGCCTATCTTTCAGTTTTCCACCATAAACATTCAACAAACACAACCGCTTCCTCCAGGACTGTCAGACATTTGGATTCAACAGAATTCTTCCAAGGAAGTCAATGAGAATAAAGGTAAAGGGACCCCTGATCATTAGGTCCAGTCGCAGACGACTCTGGGGTTGCGGCGCTCATTTAGAAAATACCTGAAGGCAGTCCTGCTTAGGGAAGTTTTTAATCTGTGACATTTTGATGTATTTTAATGTTTGTTGGAAGCCGCCCAGAGTGGCTGGGGGGAACCCGGCCAGATGGGCTGGGTACAAATAAATAATAATAATAATAATAATAATAATAATAATAATAATAATATCATCATCATCATCATCTCACTTTACTGGCCGAGGGAGCCGGCGTACAGCTTCTGGGTCATGTGGCCAGCATGACTAAGCCGCTTCTGGCGAACCAGAGCAGCGCACGGAAATGCCGTTTACCTTCCTGCCGGAGCGGTTGGGCAGGAGCTGGGACTGGACAATGGGAGCTCACCCCATCACGGGGATTCGAACCGCCGACCTTCTGATCGGCAAGCCCTAGGCATTACAATAAGTTTATTCGCATGACAGTGGCAGTGGCAACCTCCCAGCGGCAGCAATGTCACACTCATGGAGGCAGGGACAGGATGAGAGATTTGTGGATTGGCAGCAGCAGCCCTGGAGCTGAAGTTGTCAACCCAGACCTCCCCCTGCCGCAACCTCGCCACCAATGCTTCGTACCCTCCTTGAGTGCAGTCCTGCTGCCACTTACAAGCGACCTCTGCTACCCCTACATGAGCCACAGCTGCATTAGAGCCTAGTCCTGTTGAGATCGAGCTGCAGGCTTTCCTTTTAGGCCTGCAACTAGAAGCAACATTTCTCTTACCTTTGCAGATGGTGTGGTCCTGGTAAAAGCCCTCTCCACATGCAGAAAGGCACTGACCCCGGCGCAGGGCTAGGGGAAAGGAACATGAAGCACACTGAGTAGACAAAGGTCCGACGCAGCTGGTGCAGGAGCGGTGGCAAGCTGGTAAAGAAGGAACAGAGGAAGTTTGTAAGCAGGGCATACTTGACTCTCATTCTACCCAGCCACACTGTTTCTTTCCCATATATTTTCTTCCACATTTCAGAACATAAGGAGATCAGACCTAGCTCACCAGATACCTGTGGAAAACCCACAAAAAGAAAGATTGGGCACAGCAACAACTCCCCCCTCCTGAGGTTTCCAGCAACCAACATTCAGAGGCATAAAAGGTAAAGGCAAGAAGAAGAAGAAGAAGAAGAAGAAGAAGAGGAGGAGGAGGAGGAGGAGGAGGAGGAGTTTAGATTTGATATCCCGCTTTATCACTACCCGAAGGAGTCTCAAAGCGGCTCACATTCTCCTTTCCCTTCCTCCCCCACAACAAACACTCTGTGAGGTGAGTGGGGCTGAGAGACTTCAAAGAAGTGTGACTAGCCCAAGGTCATCCAGCAGCTGCATGTGGAGGATCGGGGAATCAAACCCCGTTCACCAGATTACGAGTCTACCACTCTTAACCACTACACCACACTGGCCTTGTTTAAGCATCTGGTTTCTAAGGACCCCTGAAAGTTAAGTCCAGTCACAGACGACTCTGGGGTTGCTCATCTCACTTTACAGGCCGAGGGAGCCAGCGTTTGTCCGCAGACAATTTTTCCGGGTCATGTGGCCAGCATGACTAAGCCACTTCTGGTGCAACGGAACACCGAAACCA
This sequence comes from Darevskia mixta, assembly GCA_034641385.1. Classification (NCBI taxonomy): domain Eukaryota; kingdom Metazoa; phylum Chordata; class Lepidosauria; order Squamata; family Lacertidae; genus Darevskia; species Darevskia mixta. Next base: position 798,192 of record JAWWNH010000060.1, read on the forward strand.
GAGCAGCGCACGGAAACCCAACTTACCTTCCCACTGGAGTGGTACCTATTTATCTACTTGCACTTTGACGTGCTTTCAAACTGCTAGGTTGGCAGGAGCAGGGACCGAGCAACGGGAGCTCACCCCGTCGTGGGGATTCGAACCGCCGACCTTCTGATCAGCAAGCCCAAGAGGCTCAGTGGTTTAGACCACAGCGCCACCCGCGTACTTACTGAATACTATTTCTTCTATTGACCACATTAGTGAATTTCTCCATGTAAGCAATTTCTGATGCTTTAAATGTATCACTTTCTGGTGGTTGGAATTGCTCCATCCACCTGAGGCCAGTTGACCTTCTCTGTTTTAGTTCCAGCTAGGGAACCAAATTCAAGTTTTGGGAAAACGCATACAAAAAACGGTACAGTTATACATATAATGATGCATGCAATTTGTGCAAACTTTTCATGTATTTCCCCCCCAAAAAAATATTCACCCCCAAATGGAACAGATCAGACCAGTGACTTTCGCCCAACATGAAACAGAACAGATTTGTGCATTCCTAGTTGTTACAGTATTGTTATCGCTAATTTGATTTATATGCCACCCTTTATCCAAAGATCCCAAGGCAGTGTGCATTAAGAACATAATTTATGCTGCATAATGCTAAAAACACAATACACAGCATCGTAATAAAATAATCATAATAACAGACCTCCCACCCGCATTTAACAGGCCATAGATCGTTTAATGCCCGAAGGCCTGAGTGAAGAGGAATGTTTTCACCTGGCCTAAAGATATGTAATGATGGCTCTGGGGATTCTGCATTCCGCAGATGGGGAGCCACCACAGAAAAGGCCCATCCTTGTTTCTCAGCAGCTCCTATAAAAGGAAGCATCTGCTGGCAGACGAGTTAGGAACTTGTGCTTGGAGTTTGATAGTCCTGATTTCACTGGCCTGTTTTGTTTTGGCATGGGATGCTTTGGCTCTTCAGATCACTGCTTGAAAACTAATATTTATAGTCAAGGCGTGACAGCTCTCCCCCCCCCTCCAGGCCCCCCTCCCCCCACAGTTTTGTAATACCAGAAAAGCAGCAAAACTAGAAGCTTTAGCAAATTCCGACCAGACTGCTGGGATACCTTTACTTGGTGGACCCCAAAGCTAAGCATGCCTGCTCTACAGATTCAGTAAAATTAAAAGCACAGGTCTGACTTTCCACAAATAGCATTGCCTTGAGTCCAACGTGTGTGTTTGTGCTTGGAACTTTTAACATACAAATGATTTCCTTTCCACTTAACCGCTCTATGAAGTAGGTCATTGGTGTTTCCCATAGGGCTAAGAGAGTGAATGAGTTGCCTAAAGGAAAGGAGAAGGAAAGGGACGAGACCTGGATTATGGGATAGCTAGAGGCTAAATTGGCTGATTGTCAAGAGAATCTGCAAATGGAGGAATCTTTCTCTAACGGCAGGAAGTTATTTGTAGGGCCAGCCATACCATTAGAGAGGATGATGCATCCATCTCAGATGCTTGGGGGGGGGGCAGTGGCAGTAAGGCGTCGAAGAAAATAATGCTAATAATGCTAATTAATAATAATAATATTATTTATATGCAGCCCATCTGACTGGGTTGCCCCAGCCACTCAGGGTGGCTTCCAATAAATTATAAAGCCACAGTAAAATACACTCAAACATTAAAAACTTCCCTATGCAGCCTTCAGATGTCTTCTAAAAGTCAGGTAGTTGTTTATTTGAGATTGAGGTTGAATCCTGACAAGACAGAAGTACTGTTTTTGGGGGACAGGGTGCGAGCGGGTGTGGGGGACTCCCTGGTCCTGAATGGGGTAACTGTGCCCCTGAAGGACCAGGTGCACAGCCTGGGAGTCATTTTGGACTCACAGCTGTCCATGGAGGCGCAGGTCAATTCTGTGTCCAGGGCAGCTGTCTACCAGCTCCATCTGGTGCACAGGCTGAGACCCTACCTGCCCGCAGACTGTCTCGCCAGAGTGGTGCATGCTCTAGTTTTCTCCCGCTTGGACTACTGCAATGCGCTCTACGTGGGGCTACCTTTGAAGGTGACCCGGAAACTGCAATTAATCCAGAATGCGGCAGCTAGACTGGTGACTGGGAGTGGCCGCTGGGACCACATAACACCGGTCCTGAGAGATCTACATTGGCTCCCAGTACATTTCCGAGCACAATTCAAAGTGTTGGTGCTGACCTTTAAAGCCCCAAACGGCCTCGGTCCTGTATACCTGAAGGAGCGTCTCCACCCCCATCGTTCAGCCCGGACACTGAGATCCAGCGCCGAGGGCCTTCTGGCGGTTCCCTCACTGCGAGAAGCAAAGCTACAGGGAACCAGGCAGAGGGCCTTCTCGGTAGTGGCGCCCGCCCTGTGGAACGCCCTTCCCTTCAGAGGTCAAAGCGATCAACAACTACATGACCTTTAGAAAACACCTGAAGGCAGCCCTGTTTAGGGAAGTTTTTAATCTGTGATGTATTAATGTATTTTAATATCTGTTGGAGGCCGCCCAGAGTGGCTGGGGAGACCCAGCCAGATGGGCGGGGTACAACTAATAAATTATTATTATTATTATTATTATTATTATTATTATTATTATTATTTCCTTGACATCTGATGGGAGGGCATTCCACAAGGTGGGCGCCACTACGGAGAAGGCCCTCTGCCTGTTTCCCTGTAACCTCAGTTCTCGCAGTGAGGGAACCACCAGAAGGCCCACAGAGTCCGGGCAGAACGATGGGGGTGGAGATGCTCCTTCAGGTATACAGGACCGAGGCCATTTAGGGCTTTAAAGGTCAGCACTGTGTGCCCCACATGGCCTGCTAAGTTAGCCCTCAGGTCCCTGTGTTTAAATAAGACTCAACGGCCAGGCACTTCTGAACATAGAACGGAAAGGGGTGCCATTTTGTTCTTCACCTCAGGCAAATCAGTCAAGCACTGCTCTGAGATTCTGTCCTTGCAATCGGGTGGGGATGCCTAGGGTTCAAGATCTCTGTTCGAAAACATCACAGAGCCTTTACTCTGGTGCATTTAAATGTTCTTCCATCAGAAGTTCTGGAAGGGAGTTTCCAAAAAAAAGGAAAAAAGAAATCCCCTACTGTCAACTTAAACGCCTCTGTGAATAACAAAGAGGCAGAATCGATAGATCACGTTCTTCTGCATTGTTCCCTTTATCATGATATATGTAAGATTTTTACTGAACCCTTTTTATGTGAATTCCCAGGACGATCAGATGCATTTTTATGCTTTCTTAATTTTTTGGCTCAGAATGCATTCTCCTCTTCCAGGGTGGCTAAATATTGTGTTGCTGCAGGTAAAACTCTCTAGGGACTAATTTTAGGAAGCTTATTATGTTGTTCTCTGTGCCTAGCATTTTATAGTACAGTCACTAATAACTTTATCGTTATGGGTCTCTAGTTTGTTTCTTTGGCACTATTTTATATACAGTACTTGCGCAAAGTTTCTTTTTTGAATGCTGGCCATTCACCGTAACGAAGAAACTGAGTGATCAAGCAACAAACACAAGTTTAAATCATTATTTCCACTGTAGACTTGATACAGTTTTGAGTGGAATATTCCTTCACTTCCAAGCCAAAAGAACAGCCCGATCTGATGCATGTTCGCTCTGAAGTTGGCCCCGCACTGCGCTCAAAGGGACTTGCACCCAGGTAAGCATGCAGGTGGTAAAGGTAAAGGGACCCCTGACCATTAGGTCCAGCCATGTCGGACTCTGGGGTTGCGGCGCTCATCTCGCTTTATTGGCCAAGAGAGCCAGCATACAGCTTCCGGGTCATGTGGCCAGCATGACTAAGCCGCTTCTGGCGAACCAGAGCAGCACACGGAAACGCCGTTTACCTTCCCGCTGGAGCGGTACCTATTTATCTACTTGCACTTTGACGTGCTTTTGAACTGCTAGGTTGGCAGGAGCTGGGACTGAGCAACGGGCGCTCACCCCGTCGCAGGGATTCGAACTGCTGACCTTCTGATCAGCAAGCCCTAGGCTTTGTGGTTTAACCCACAGCGCCACCCGCGTCCCCAAGCATGCAGGTGATGGCAGCCAAAATTGCCAAGCTGTCAGAAATCTGAGAAGCCCTATTCCACGGTGAGCTGTTGGATTGACATAAAAGTCAGAAAGGCTGAGAACACCAATGAAAGAACGCTAAAGGAATCACCTAAATGTCTGTGTCTGAGTGACTGCTCTCATTTCCCCCAGAAAGATGGCCCAGCTAGGACTTGACAGCTGTTTATCCTGCGTAGCTATAAAGCCTTTAGCATCTTCTTGAAATTTAGAAATGGCTCAAGTATTTTATTTTATTTTTTGAAAAAGCAAAGGCTCACTTTTTAATTATTATCCATTTCTAAAATGTATTCCCTACCCTTCGGCGCTCATTAGCATCCTCGGGACAGCTTACAACAGCAAACAATAAAAATACAATCATACAGAACAACAATACAACGCAACAGCTGTGTGCATGAATAAATCTCCAACAGAATCAGATCAGTAACTTTAACATCTCCCAGCGGTCACTGGAAAGGTTACTGCAAACAGTGGTGTGTGGGTGTGTGGGTGTGTGGGTGTATCAATAGATAAACACACACACAAAAAATCTTTACATTTTCCTGCAGACAGTGCCATGTAAATCTAATCTTTACACTCAGACGGAGAGGCACAAATAAGGCTGCAAACATGACGTCCGCCTTGCATCTGCAAGACAGAGGGCATTTAATGCTCCCGTGCTTAGGTTGTGGGACTCCTTTCTATTACCGTATATTCCGGCGTATAAGACGACTGGGCATATAAGACGACCCCCAACTTTTCCAGTTAAAATATAGAGTTTGGGATATACTCGCCGTATAAGAAATACAACCCGGCGTATAAGACGACCCCCAACTTTTGAGATGATTTTCCTGGGTTAAAAAGTAGTCTTATACGCAGGAATATACAGTAGAAGGAAGCAAACACCACCAATACTTTGCTTCAGCCGCCCATTCGAGACTATTCTTGTTTACGCAGGGCTTTTCTGACACAGGGCTCAACCTCCCGTCGATTGCGTTTAATGGATGCGCTGCCTTCGCTCTTTTGATGACCGTGCAGGATGCAAGCCTATAAATGAAATAAATAATTGAAAGCAAGCCTCACCTCTGCATCTTTGAGAACTGTCTGCGTAGTAGCCGCCGGGGCATTCCGACACGCAGCCCCCGCCGTGCAAAAGTCGGCCCGAAGGACAGGCTGAGCATCTGGGCCGGTCTGAGTAACATTTATCGCAGGTCTCGTTGCAGGCTAACGGAGGCAAGAATACCAGTCGTGAGTTGCGACAGGCAAAGGGAGGGGAACAGCAAGAAAAGTCGTATCGTGTTTGGTGTACATAGTCTCAATGCTGTAGGATTTTCAAGGGTTTTTTAAAAGCCCTCCTTTTCCATAATGTTCCCCCCCCCTTTAAATAAAGCCAGGGCATCCTCTCGGGGCCTTATTTTAAGAAAGGGAATTTCAAATATGGTGTCAATTCCCAGGTTTTTAGATGGCTCTTAATGCTGCTCTGGTTTGCCAGAAGCGGCTTTGTCATGCTGGCCACATGACCCAGAAGCTGTACGCCGGCTCCCTCGGCCAATAAAGCGAGATGAGCACCGCAACCCCAGAGTCGGTCACGCCTGGACCTAATGGTCAGGGGTCCCATTACCTTTACTTTAATACTGCTAAAACAAAATAAAAAATAAAAGAATTCCTTCCAGTAGCACCTTAGAGACCAACTAAGTTTGTTCTTGGTATGAACTTTCGTGTGCATGCACACTTCTTCAGATGAGCTCATACCAAGAAAAAACTTAGTTGGTCTCTAAGGTGCTACTGGAAGGAATTTTTTAATTTTTTATTTTGTTTTGACTATGGCAGACCAACACGGCTACCTACCTGTAACTTTCATACTGCTGCCATTGTTGGTTTTTTACACCGTGTGTGGCTTTTAAAATTCATTAATGATACCATAAGCCATTTTGGGTGGGCTATACCCAAAGAAGGGTCATATAAATTATTTTATAAATATTTATACTATTAAAAAAGCACAAGAGCCACATGCCATAAATTTCAGGGTGTTTTCAAAAGGGGAGGTAAAGCAGGGCTCACCAAGTTGGTCACATCCAGTTAACCACATATAAATTGCATTGTTTGGCTGCCTGCCGAGAACTGCCATGACCCTTCCCCCCCCCCAAAAAAGGAGGGAGTCAAGCATATTGAAGGCCACATGTAGGGTTGGAAAGGACCCCAAGAATAATCTAGTCCAACTTCCTGCAATGCAGGAATCTCAACTAAAGCAACCATTACAGATGACCATCCAACCTCTGCTTAAAACCTCCAAGGAAGGACAGTCTACCACCTTCCAAGAGAGACTGTTTCACTGTCAAACAGCTCTTACCGTCAGAAAGTTCTTCCTAACGTTTAATTTAGGCTTGTTGCTCCAGAGCTTTTATAGGCATGTGCCAAGGGCTATCTGATTAGCCCTGGAGAGTAAAACATTTTTAAGGACCGAACGCAGCTGGCCAACCCAAACCAACCCTATTAAATAGCTGCAAAACAACAGGAGCAGGTTGCAATGTCTACTAATGGAGAAGCGAAAGGAATGTCGCGTAGGACACACCACTATTTCAAGGGCTGTGAGGGGACCCCCTTGGGTTTGAAGGCGCCCTCTGTTGGAAGGGCTGCCCAGTCTGAATCCAACTTAAAGAGAAAGACCCCCTCAGAAGGGAGAGCAGGGGGCAGGGAGGTTTGCAACAGTCTATCAACAGGTACGGTAAAGGTAAAGGACCCTTGGACGGTTAAGTCCAGTCAAAGGTGACTATGGGGTTGTGGCGCTCATCTCACTTTCAGGTTGAGTGAGCCGGCTATTGTCCACAAACAGCTTTCCGGGTCATGTGGCCAGCAGGACTAAACCGCTTCTGGAGCAACGGAACACCGTGACAGAAGTCAGAGCGCACGGAAACTCTGTTTACCTTCCCGCCGCAGCGGTACCTATTTATCTACTTGCACTGGTGTGCTTTCGAACTGCTAGGTTGGCAGGAGCTGGGACCGAGCAACGGGAGCTCACCCCGTCGCGGGGATTCGAACCACCGACCTTCTGATGGGCAAGCCCAAGAGGCTCAGTGGTTTAGACCACAGCGCCACCCGCGTCCCTCTATCAACAGGTAACACCTGGAGAGCAGACTGAGCAAGCACTCAGATCACCTGGTCAGCCTTCCCAACTATGGGGAGACGTACCATATTTCCATTTAAATCATAGCACTTCTTTCTCAATTTGCATCTAGGCATATCAATTAACATATGCAATGCTATGCAAATCGGTGCCTTCCCTTTTTGGCAATGCGTAAGTGGCCACCCTGTAAGGAGTGCTCAACCCTTCCTCGCTGGACGTTTTTTTGGTTTTGCCCTGCGATCTCCGCCTACCCCCAGCTGCTTTCCTTCCAGCCAGAGTTGAAATAGTTAAAGAAGCAAGCCCAGTGAAGAAGTTGGCAACTGTGGCTTTTGCCAGCAACCTCTGCAACTGCAACAATCCCCCTTGCTTTCTACTTCTGCCCCAGGGATAGGTAGTCCTGAAACCCAAGACGCCTGTGTGCAAGGAATCCTCGCTTAGACAGACCATAATCATAACATTATCTGGGTGAAAGGGTTGGTTTCTCAGCTGAGGACAGACATGCCCGATAGCATACATTGCTGATACTAAAAACGCCACTCCTTTCTAAAGAGAACTTGGTTGTTATAAATAATCGGATGCTGAAAGATTGGCGGTTCTCTTGATTGCTGAGCAGCAATGAAAGCATAAAGGAACATATTTTCAAGTTGCACAAGACCACTCATGGGAAAGGTGCAGGAGCAGACCTTGCCAACAGTTGATTTCCAGTTGTGCAATTTTTCAGGATTATGGGGACTAAAGACTGCTGTTGGTGTAATTAAAAAAAATACGGAAGGGAAATGTAAAAGTCAGGGGCCAGTCCCTCTCTCTGCCGAGCAATGGCACGAGCCCATGGGGTCCCAGACACAGGGTCTATGCTCCTTTGGGGAATTGAATAGGGGGCGGAGACTGTCACGCTTTAAGAAAAATGGTTTCTTCACCTATTTACACCTTCAGTCTGCATGAAGGGAGTCCAGATCTTACGGCATGGTCATTCCAAGAGGCAACAGCCTCTTCCAAAGAGGGATCTCAGCTCTTCTTCCTGCTTCTTCTTCCCAGAAACCCTTTTCCTGTCCCCTCAAACATACACCCCATCGCCTTGGTAACAGGTCACTCCCCAATGGCTCATCCAGGGCTGGATTTAGGTTTGATGAGGTCCTAAGCTACTGAAGGTTATGGGGCCCTTTATATGTCCAGCTGTCCTTTGTCAACAACAAACTGCTGCTGTTTTTTGTGTTGACTATATGCTATATGGTAATTTACGGACCTAATAGGTATATAAAGCCATTTGCGCATAACAAAATATGTATTTTATCAAAGTTGAACTGAGATACTATTAAGAAGAAGTATATTAATAGTGAAATACAATTAAGAAGTATATTAATAGTGAAATACAATTAAGAAGAAGTATATTAATAGTAAAATAATTATTAAGCTCCAACTTAAAATGATTGGGGGGCCATTACTTACATCATGGGTAGGGCAAACTAAGGCCCGGGGGCAGGATCCAGCCCAATCGCCTTCTAAATCCGGCCCGCGGACAGTCCGGGGAATCAGCGTGTTTTTTACATGAGTAGAATGTGTCCCTTTTATTTAAAATGCATCTCTGGGTTATTTGTGGGGCATAGGAATTCGTTCTTTTTTTTCTCTTCAAAATATAGTCCGGCCCCCCCCACAAGGTCTGAGGGACAGTGGACTGGCCGTCTGCTGAAAAAGTTTGCTGACCCCTGACTTACATCATAGGAGCCTACACAACACAAAACACTGTTGCTGTATGTAGGTTTTATTTTATTTGTTTTTTTATCTTATATTTTGGAAATGTGCATCCAGACTTTTTTTTTGTCCTTGAAATTTTGGGGGGCCACCCCCAAGAGAGTGGGGCCTTCATCTATAGCTTGTTTAGCTTATATGTAAATCCTGCACTGCGCTCATCAACACCTTTTGTCATGTTAACAGGTTTGCTCCTCATCGAGCCAACTGGGCTGATTTGTATAAGCCAGCCCAGGAATTCCCGGAATTCCCTATCTGGCACAGTACTGCACTTTAGTCCATATTAATCAAATGCCAATTAATCAAAAACCCTGACATTAATTTCTGGAGTTCAGGGGGATTCCCGCTCCACCTTAAATCTATACCAATACAATGTTGGAGGAGGAGGAGGAGGAGAAGAAGAAGAAGAAGAGGAGGAGGAGTTTGGATTTGATATCCCGCTTTAATCACTACCCGAAGGAGTCTCAAAGCGGCTCACATTCTCCTTTCCCTTCCTCACCCTCTGTGAGGTGAGTGGGGCTGAGAAACTTCAAAGAAGTATGACTAGCCCAAGGTCACCCAACAGCTGCATGTGGAGGAGCGGAGACGCGAACCCGGTTCACCAGATTACGAGTCTACCGCTCCTAACCACTACACCACACTGGCTCTCATAGAACTCCTCATAGCTTGGATAAAGAGTTTCACTGAGGGAATGGAGTGTCACTTTGCAGGTGGAGATGCCGAAGAGAACTGAGGGTGTGTCCTCACTGTCATGAATCCACTGGCTCTCTCCATATGTGGACGCTGCCACCAGCGACGTCAGCTGATGAGCAGGACAGACATGGTTTAGCTAAAATGCCCTGGCAGCCCAGAAAGGACTCCCAGGCAATTCCCCACCCCTGCTCTAAAGGAAGCAATTCCACCACCACCACCACCCCGGGACTCCTACCAAAATGTGAAACCACAAAACGGATACCAGTTTCACTCAGAAGAACTTTGCAATAGATGAAAAACAAATGAACGGCCACTAGACAGCTTGAAGCTTTTTTTTTTACCTTTGCAAACACCATCCTGGATGTAGAACCCCTGGCCACAACTCGCAACGCAGGTACCTTCCCGTAACGCGTCAGACGGGTCTTTGCAGGTGAAGCAGTTGTTAGCATTTGGGCCCCAACAAGTAGCGCAGGATTCATGGCAAGCTGAAGTCAAGAAAAAAGTTTGCAGGTCAGCCGATAACGGAGTTGCCTCATCCAGTCACTGGGCATCGGAAACCTCCCTTATAGGATTGCTAACTTCTCAGCTTGCCCTCGTAGCAAAGGTTTATAAACAGCAGCATGTCCCACAGACGTGTGAAAACATACGTCCCCATTCAGTGGTAAGGTTCCTTGGCTATTTTCTGCATGTCAAGCTACCAGAAGCTATGGAGGATGGTCGAACAGGGAAACCAAATCACCATTACATATTACTGTTCCGGTACAGACCCAAACCTTATTGGTGTATGTTCAATCTCATGTCTCACCTGCAGCTGGTCTATGCTGGGCATTAACCATGAGCTCATTTCGCTGAAGCAGTTTTAGTGTAACTAATATCATACACACACCAAGAGCAAAACCAGGGGCTGAGTTACATCAGCTGTGTAGGCGCCAGCATGCTCGGCGAAACTAAGGCTTGCAGAAGAAGAAAAAGAATTCTTTAAAGGTATGAAATAAAGAAGACAAAAGAATCCCCCCAAATAGCCCAACGGGGACTGAGAATGCTCAGTGGCCACAGAATGGCAAGTGTTTGTTAGGCGGTAGGAAATCAGAAAATGGGGTTCATGGGAATTGAATGGAGTATCCTGGAAGAGGCATGGCTGGAACACTGAGCAGGGCCACCCGAACTGCAATGTTTTTGAAGTGTAGGTGGGTTCCCATGAGGCAGGACACAGGGATAATAATAATAATAATTTTTATTTGTACCCCGCCCTCCCAGCAAAGCCGGGCTCAGGGCGGCTCACACCACCAAAATCACAATAAAACATGAAACATAAAAGAGAAAACAATTAATTAGAATACAGATTAAAAGATTTTAAAAAATTAAAAACCGCCTTAATGCAACAGCAAATGAATTTATAACACATCGGGGAGAATCTTATAATACAATGTTATATTATAACACCAGGGTCAGGCTGAATCGGACTCAAAAGCTAGGCGGAACAGCTCCGTCTTGCAGGCCCTGTGGAAAGCTGTCAAATCCCGCAGGGATTCTTGAGACAGTGCGTTCCACCAAATTGGGGCCGAAATTGAAAAGGCTCTGGCCCTGGTTGAGACCAGTCTAGCCACCTTATGGATAACAGCAAGAACTTTTGTTGAACAAAATCACTGGGAAACAGGGGCAGAGCAACTGCTTATATACATTTCTGAAAGCCTGGGCCACTCCCACTCCCAACGTGATTGGCTGTCTAAACTTGCAAGCTGCGAATCACGACTCAGAGTTCAAGGGCCAATGACAGAGGCCCAAATCCTGAAATGTTCTGTGATTGGACATCATGTATCGAATCAGAACACAGGAGCTCAGAATCCTTAGTCCAGACTCAAGGTCAGGCAAACACAAACCACTGAATACATATAACAGTTTTGTTGCAGGCTCCATCTGTTCACATTATTATTATTATTATTATTATTATTATTATTATTATTATTATTCCTGCTCAACATGCAAGCCTGGTAGACCTTCATCTCTCATACCCTTTTGGAGAGGCGAGTCATTGTGGAGCTAAAACCCAGTTTGCAGCAGCAACAGATATGTGTCTATTTTCTGGGAGAGGCAGCAGTTCGTGCTGAATTGTGTACAATGAAATAAAGGGAAGTTATGGACATCAGATCTACAAGAAGATACGCATAGAGAGCACAGCGGGTGGAGGGAGACAACATGCTGCTATGATCTGTGCAGAACAAGAGAGATTTATCTCTGGCATTCAGTACGGCTGCGGCATGTTAAGTCATGTGCAGCCAGCGCTAACACAAACACCGCAAAATCTCTTTGGTTTTAGGTATTGTTGCTTTTTAAAATTGATTACGCCCAAGTTTTGTCCCGAAGATGTCCTGAACTTTTATTGTTCCTCAACAAGGCACGTCTTGGCTTGCTAAACAGACAGGAGTGAACCCCTGGTGACATTTGCTCCTGACTTGTCTGGGGGGAAAGGCATGGATATATAAAAACCAGCCCAGAGGGTGAGAATCCTACATTGGCAATTTGCGGGGCTGGCAATTTGCTAGCGTACCTTTAGGCATTTTATAAAGGTATAAATTATACAAACTGGGTCAGGATCAGGGTAGAACACAGCTACCATTATGATATGACAGGGCTCCTGTATCATTTTATGATCGGAGGGCATGGGTTGCTGGTGTATTATTAAAGCTAAGCAGATCTCGGCCTGGTTAGTCTCTGGACATTGGGCCTCCTGGGAGCTCCACGTAAGGCTCTTTAATCTTCCCATAGGAAAAAGATATCAGGGATCAAAGCATAATTCAGAAATAAGATTAGCAAGCAGCTCTCTCACATGCAGCCGTTTAAATCTCGGCTCGTAGGATAGAGCCTAGTCACTAACAGAAACAAATTATTCAAGAGAGGTTGATCACTAGGGCAAGGTAAGGGGGCAAGAGACCCCCTACCATTTTTTCTGCACCCTAAAATCCAGTCCTAAAACTGGCATTGGGTCCCTTCCAACTCTACGATTCTATATTCACAGGCTTCCTATCACACAGAGACTCCCTGGTGTCTTTTCTGTCTCTATCTCTTGGCATAAGCAGACCTGAATAATCACAGGCACATCTAGGTGTTGGATGCTGCCAACATTTCTCGAATATCTGATGCTTGTGTCTGAGAATGGCTGAAATGCCCAAGGGAGAAGGATGGGGAGAAAAGCCAAAGTAAGTAAGACTCTGCCTGCAGTGGCTGCCTGGCTTTGCCTCCCATTAGTTGCATTAAATGCTGCCCTGCATTGAAATCAGGAGTATTTAAACTCAAGGGTCACATTCCAGCGGTGAGCAGGGCCAGAGAAGCAAAAGTGGGTGGGGCAATAAATGTAAATTTTACCTTTGTACAGCTGGCTAGTTTTTACACACACACACACACACACACACACACACACACACAGCCCTCTACTCAGGATAGCAAGAGGAATAATCAGAGTTCGGGGACACATTCCATATCTGTCAACTGCCCTGGAAATAAACAGGACACCCCATTTTTCCGCTTGAGAGGGCAGTGTTCAAAATGGCCACTGCAATCTTGTGTGGTTTTGGGCTGCACTTTCCCCGGAAAATGCGACCCAAAATGCACATTTTGGGGCACCGTGCAAGATCGCTGCCCCCCCAAGAAGTGCTTTTGGGAGATAGCAATCTTGCACACTCCCCCAAAACATGCATCTTGGGGTGCTGTGCCTGGGGAAAGCGCTTTGGGGGGGGCCCCGATCTCATGCAGGGGTGCAGCCATGGAAGATGGTGTTTTGGTTTGGGGCTGTTTCCTATTGCAAGGTCATTTCAGTCAAGCAAAAACATTCAAGGAGGATGCAAAGCCGCTGCAGTGAGGGGCAGGGCCTGGGGAAAGGGGGTGTGGGCCAGGAGAATCCCGAGGGCAAGATAAAGAGAGACTTGGAGGGGTGAATTTGAGCCCTGGGTCAGAGGTTCCTCACCCTTGCTTTAGATAGTTCAGTTCCTTGGAGCAGAGATGTCGACTTCTGCTTATCCTGCTTCATAAAGTGCCATGCAGATGGTTTAATAATGACCCTTTTTTGGGAACACAAGCTGGGATCCTACCATATCAGATCGCAAGGGAACAATTGCCCTCATGTCACTATCAGAAGGATTCATAAACAGACAAAAGGATTGTGAGAGGATGTATCTAATGCCCATTATTAGCCACAATTATGATCTCAAACTCCAGAGCTGGCTCACCTCCAGAGAAGAGAGAGAGGAGGCGTCTGTCTCAATTTGCAGGCCAAATGAGGACAGCGAGGTGTAGGAACCATAATTAGGAAACAAGCCTACTCAAATTGCCTTGTTTCTCAGATCCATTCCCCTCGCTACCCTTTCCGTTCCCTCCTTATTGGACGGTTTTAAAAGCAGAAATCGTTGCAAGGCTCTTGCCTAGCTGGGAGCAGGACGTCTATATTTAGTGCTGCGTGGACGGCGCAGATCAAATAGGAAAGGTCCATAGGATCGATATCTCCCTTGGGATTGCCTTGCATGACACACACTCCTAAGGTGTCCCTCATGTGACCGAGGAAGCATGTGAACAGGTACAGAGAGTCTCAGCTCAGGACTGTCATTCCCCCATCCAACGCTCAATGATTGGTGGCACATCCTCTGTGATGGTTGACACATCCCCTGCACTGGGGGGTTCAGAGCAACTAAGGAGAGGGAAAAGTTCTGCTAACCCAAGCAGGTCTACCGGGGGGGGGGGGGAGATACAGAAGGAAGCTACAGCGCCAACTGCAACCTTTCCGAATTCCACTGTGAGGTCTATTTAGAGCATCACTGTTGTGAAGCGTCCAACCTAATCGGCACAATAGTTTTGGGAAACACGGATCATTAATCTGCCCTAAAAGCCGATCACAGTCTTTTTCTAAAGAGAAAAGGCACTGAGAATCTGATCAGCGCATCAAGTGCAAATCTGATCAGCGCATCAAGTGCAAATAAAAGCCGATCACAGTCTTTTTCTAAAGAGAAAAGGCACTGAGAATCTGATCAGCGCATCAAGTGCAAATATATACACACACATATGCCCAAATACAATAGCGGCTGTTGTGCAATTTGAGCTCCTGCGCCCACGAGGAAAGCCGTTGAGGCAATTTATCCTAGGCTGCTTTTAAAGAAATAAATAAATCCTAGCAACTATCGATTCCTCCCGCCCCCCGCCCCCCCCCCCCCCGGCCCACACTTCACTCTGCAATGTCTCTTTTTTCATTTGTCTGGGCGGTTCTGGAGACTAACGGAAGATCTAACTAAAGGGAAACAGAGCCAAGCCTCAAGACATGGGGGCTTCTGTGGTCTCCAGCTCTTCCTTCCAAGAGAGAGAGAGGGGGGGGAGGGAGAGGGAGGGAGGGAGAGAGAGATTCTTCAGCTGCAGAGGAAGAAGAGGTGGGAAGGGGACCACTCGTGTCTGGGCATTTTTTGCAAAACAGAAAATGACAGTCCAGCCCACCCATCTGCCTCCTCTGCTGAGCAAAGAAAGAGCATCTTTCCAGAAGCGTGCTCCAGATTTGTTAGAGCCATTGCAAAGAAGGCAACCACCTTCTTCTCTCCGCTCCACCCAAGACAGAACTGGAGTAAGTTTTTCCTATGGATTTTAACCTGTGCTGAAAGCAAGCATGGTGAATCAAAGAGAACTGAGCTTCCAGGCTCCCCACTCTCTCTCTTAGTCTGGGAGGAGGAGGAGGAGGAGGAGGAGGAAGAAGAAGAAGAAGAAGAAGAAGAAGAAGAAGAAGAAGAAGAAGAAGAAGAAGAAGAAGAAGAACAAGAAGAAGAGGAAGAAGAAGAAGAAGAGGAAGAAGAAGAAGAAGAAGAAGAAGAAGAAGAAGAAGAAGAAGAAGAAGAGGAGGAGGAGGAGGAGGAGGAGGAGGAGGAGGAGGAGGAGTTTGGATTTGATATCCCGCTTTATCACTACCCGAAGGAGTCTCAAAGCGGCTACACCACACTGGCTCTCAAAACCCTGCTTCAGGCCCCTGTGTTGGCAGCCCTGTTGACCCCCCTGTTCGTAATATTGGTTTTTTTCCAACATCTGCATGGAGCCTGAACCTGTAGCTGAGGTTCAGCGGACAGCATGGGCCTATATGGGGAAAGCTGCCCTCTGAGATATGCCGTTCCCCGTGCCCTAATCCATTCCCCCTGTCACCCATGGTTCCTATGAGTATTAATTGTGCAGTTAATGTTCCCTACAGAGTTCCAATTTCCGCTTTTCAATGCATTTATAGTTCTTTCAAAGAAGTGTCTGTCAAGGAAGAAAGAGCCATAGCAAATTAGTTTGCGCGCAGATCTTCATTCTGGAAGAAAACATGTCGTGGGGTGAGCGGGGAAGGAATGATTAAAGGAACGTGGTTGCTCCTTGATGAAACGGGGAAAGAAAAGTTGGAAATGGATAATAACTGGCAGGTCTCCCCTTCAACTCTGAACATGCCCACAGATTCAAACCTGCCTCTCCCATCTGAAATTGCCCTCCAGCTGCTGACAGACTTGCTCCCACTCTCATGCCTCATCCTTTGCATTGGTGTGTGTGTGTGTGTGCCATTATATTGGTTGAGTGTCATTAACTTTAGGTGAGGGAATTCACATGGGCAATGATGAACCTAGAGTTAAAACCCAAAAAAGAACAGGTTCCCTGCAGACAGAACCACAAAGGACTCGTGAATCCAAACTCAATGACAAGGAACACAAGAAGGAGGAGGAGGAGGAGGAGGAGGAGGAGAAGGAGGAGGAGTAGTTTGGATGTGATACCCCGCTTTATCACTACCCGAAGGAGTCTCAAAGCGGCTAACATTCTCCTTTCCCTTCCTCCTGCACAACACACACTCTGTGGGGTGAGTGGGGCTGAGAGACTTCAGAGAAGTGAGACTAGCCCAAGGTCACCCAGCAGCTGCATGTGGAGGAGCGGGGACGCGAACCCGGTTCACCAGATTACGAGTCTACCGCTCTTAACCACTACACCACACTGGCAATCGTCGCTTTGTGCAGGAGTTACGTTTCAGACCCCCGTGAGCCTTTGTAAAAAGTTCCACCCCGCCCCTGTTCCACCCTTTCAGTGTCGTTTTCAGGTCACTTCCGAGTTCAGCGCTGTGCGCTCGCATCATTCTGACGCGTGTCAATCGGTTGTTGCCTGAACACATAAATTCCGAGTTCTAGCCCCCATGGGTAAAAATACTATTCAGAAATGATTCCAGCCAGTGGTTCTCAAACATGCCCCCACCTGGACCATTTGAAAATTGATTGGCAGATCACTCAAATATCTTTTCTTCCCATTGTTTAGCGACTGTAGTGCTTGGAACCTCGCCTTGTCATGCCAGCAGCTGTGGCTTTAATCCTCTGAGGAAGGCAGAGCCTCCTCCTACCATTCTTCACACACGTGGAGCTACGCAGAGTCCCAGCACAGACCGCCTGAATGAAGTTCATGGGCCATGGGTAGGCACACTAAGCCCTGGGGGCCGGATCCGGCCCAATCGCCTTCTAAATCCAGCCTGCGGATGGTCCGGGAATCAGCGTGTTTTTACATGAGTAGAATGTGTGCTTTTCTTTAAAATGCATCTCTGGGTTATTTGTGGGGCATAGGAATTGGTTCATTCCCCCAAAAAATGGCCCCCCACAAGGTCTGAGGGACAGTGGACCAGCCCCCTGCTGAAAAAGTTTGCTGACCCCTGTCATGGGCCATGCCTTGGGAACCCCTGTTCTAGATAGTTGTTTCCAGAGGCCATCATGGATACGACTTTGCTGGAAATCCTGATACTTAATTTCAATTATACTTTCATTATCTCTTTGATATAATATTTTTTTCCAGTGCTGCTTTTTTTTAAAGGCTCCTTGGACATTTCTAATAGACATTTTTTTCAAAAAAAAAACATGTAATAAACATTTCTAATACAGTCTTACCTTGGTTCTCTAACGGAATCCGTTCCAGAAGTTCGTTCGAGTTCCAAAAATGTTCGAAAACCAAGGTGCGGCTTCCAAGTGAATCGGAAGCTGCATCGAACGTTCGGGTTCCAAAGAACATTCACAAGCCGGAACACTCATTTCCGGGTTTGCGGCGTTCAGGAGCCAAAACATTTTGAGTCACAAGGCGTTCGAGAACCAAGGTACGACTGTATACATTTTAAATTTAAAAAACCAAATACAGTGGTACCTCAGGTTACATACGCTTCAGGTTAAGAACTCCGCTAACCCTGAAGTATCTGAAGAAGTGTGCATGCACACGAAAGCTCACACCAAGAACAAACTTAGTTGGTCTCTAAGGTGCTACTGGAAGAATTTTTTTATTTTTTATTTTGTTTTGACTATGACAGACCAACACGGCTACCTACCTGTAACCAGAAATAATGCTTCAGATTAATAACTTTGCTTCAGGATTAGAACAGAAATTGTGCTTTGGCGGCGCAGCAGCAGCGGGAGGCCCCATTAGCTAAAGTGGTGCTTCAGGTTAAGAACAGATTCAGGTTAAGAACGGACCTCTGGAACGAATTAAGTACTTAACCAGAGGTACCACTGTAAATAAATCAAATGATGAAGTGGCAAATACTGCGGTGTGCATGTAACCATGTGGGAAACTGGGAATCTGCTTTTTATTGAGACAGACCACTGGTACTACGGTATCTGCACTGACTGGCAGCAGGGGAAGCAGTGGCCAAGCTGAGAGAGGCATCTCACCACTGGGACACTTTCCCAGATTTCTGACTGCATGGCTAGGAAAATTCTTTTCACCACCTCGTGGGACTTAACGGATGGCCGTCGTCTCACGACGTTTCAGCACTGAGCATCAGGGGGAAGTAATCGCTGGGGAAGTTATCCATTTGTAGTCGCTCTGTATGAGGGTACAGAGAGGGGCTTAATGTCAGCTTAATCTGTCTTCTTCTCGCTAATGCCTCAAGCCAAAAACAGACACGTGGTGAGGGAAGTGGATAGGCCACTGAGTTATGAACAAGTTCTGAAACCCAGCACTTTCTTCCATGGGTTGTTTTCCCCACCCTCCCCACTTCTTTTTATGCAGAAAAGTGCAGTCAGGCAGAACTAAAACAAATTGCTTGAACTCCTTAGAGGAAAAGAGAGAAGAAATTTCCCCAGCAACTTTCTCCCGCCGACATGCATGAGTGCAAATACGGATGAAATGCGGGATGAGTGAGCTGCAAAAGCAGTAATAAGGTGAAACGAATAGCCATATTTGGCTGCCGGGGGGTGGGGGGGCTCGCCAATTAAGAGATGCTGAAGAGAGCTGAGCAAGTGGGGAAATGTAAAACTCAGTAGGTGTAGACTGGAAGGAAAGCCTGTTCTGCTCAGCCACATGGGAAAGACCACCTTTTCAATCTACTGTATTTTTCGCTCCATAAGACGCTCCTGAACATAAGACGCACCTAGTTTTTAGAGGAGGAAAGGGGGAAAGCCCTGTTTTTTTGAGGATCAGCTCAGTGGTGCAGCTTTTTTTGCAAAGGGAAAAGCCCTGCTTTTTTGAGGATCAGCTGAAAGTGGTGCAGCTTCTTTTTCAAAGAGGAAAAGCCCGTTTTTATGGGGTTCAACTCACAGTTTGCAGCTTCTAGTCCTACAGGTAAGGGAGCCATTTCTACAGTTTCCAGACAGATAATCTAATCAGCCAGTCACATGTCGCTGGGGAAACAAACAGCCTCCCTCTGCATTCAACAACGGAGGCCTAGGCAAGGGGGCGGGGCTGGAAAGGGAGCCTTATCTCTCTCCCCGATCGCTTGCTAAACAGCTGTTCAGCGGCTTCCTTTCAACACCCTCTTCTCTCTTTGTAAAAAAAAAGAGCACAATCTGCTTTTGGCCCCTAGGCAATTTGGCTCCAGGGACCATGCATTCGCTCCATAAGACGCACAGACATTTCCCCTTACTTTTAGGAGGAAAAAAGTGCGTCTTATGGAGCGAAAAATACGGTATTTTTCAAGGCTATGTGTGTTTCGCTCACATCCATTAGTTCACTGGGCAAGTGCAAAATTCAGATTTTGCCATCAATATTTGCGAATTCTAAAGGAACATTGCTTTGTGCACTGTGCATATTCTAAGTGGGGACTTTTTTATTATTATTGAATGCCATCTTTATAAAATCCCAGCTTCCTTTCCCCAGATGCAATAAATTTCTAGACCTTGTGATTCTAAAAACCTCGGACCCAGAGGCAACACATTTCTCACGCAAGGCAAAATGACAACATGAAGGGGACTTTAGGTAGCAGCTTGGCTATGAAACCAGTTTTTTGCTGGAAGGCTACTTTAAAAATGATTCGGGATACCACATCTCCCACCCTGCAAAGTATCAGCCAATGTAAACTCCTTCCAAGTCTCATTTCGGTCTCAGTGTGTGATTTGGCCCAGGGGCTGTCTAATTCTGACCCCCGTTGTAAGAACTATTTGGTAACCCATTTGCAAATTATCAAGCCACACATGCACAGGGTCGCACAGCATGTAGGAACAGTGCCTCTCAAGCTTTCAATCCTCCAGCCAGAGCTTCAGGAGGCTGAAAATTACAGAGATCCATTGGTCCCAAAATGGTGGCAGACAGGGGCAGTGTTTGGCATAATCAGCTGGCAAGTACTGGCATCATGCAGCTACCATATCAACATGCAGATTGCCAGCTGCTTCCTACTCAGAATTCCATCTTGCATAAAGATGGAGAAACACTTACAAGCAAGAGGGGAACCTCCTGCTGTCATATTGGCTGCTGAAAGTGTGCTATTATTAAAGGCAGCATGTTGCAAATGGTTCAGAGGGGTCAGAAGTGAATCTATTAATTTTTTTCACTGGAAGGACATCAGTCTTTGCAGGAAGAAGAAGAAGAAGAGTTTGGATTTGATATCCCGTTTTATCACTACCCGAAGGAGTCTCAAAGCGGCTCACATTCTCCTTTCCCTTCCTCCCCCACAACAAACACTCTGTGAGGTGAGTGGGGCTGAGAGACTTCAGAGAAGTGTGACTAGCCCAAGGTCACCCAGCAGCTGCATGTGGAGGAGCGGAGACGCGAACCCGGTTCACCAGATTACGAGTCTACCGCTCTTAACCACTACACCACACTGGACACTGTCAGACAACGGCACGATGATCCTAAAACTCCGTTATTTCGGGGAACGTGGCTCTTCTTTCTACAGAGCACTTGTGATTTTCACAATGTGACTATTTTTAACAAATGGATTTGTGGCCTAAATTAAACTAGGGTTTCCCAGCGACTAGGAAATCAAGCTTACTTGAGAGTAAGCCCCACTGAAGTCAGTGGATTTTTCTTCCCAGTAGACATGTTTGAACTGCTCAGATTAGATTAGAACAACAAGGGTTGAGCTGGGCTTGGCTGCCAATGTTTCATGTTCACTCCCATTTCTCTCAAAACGTCCTCCCCAGACCCTGCTCATTGCCTCTGTGCCCTCATCTTCCCCTGTTCCCCTCTGTCAGCCTTTGCCAAAACACATTCTAAATTCCTAAGACGCCTGGATCATGGAAAGAAAATGAGTTATGCCTTTTCATGCCTACGCAAGTGCGCTCTATTTGCAGAATTGCTTTCTACCCACATAATATATGATTTCTCAGCAAAATGCAATTTGAGCCCACTGTTAACAATGCGGTAATTAGGCCAAATATGACCTTCTAAATGAGACTGGGAAAATACCTAAAAAGCAACTGATCACTCTCTCTCTCACACACACAACAATTTTTCTTGATTTCAACAATCACGTAATAATTATTAGATCTGTACACAATGGGTGGTATTCAATTTACTCAAAGTTAGCCCATTGAAATTAATGAACATGAGTAAGTTAGGTCCATTAATTTAAAAAGGTCTGTTCTGAGCTTAATTTACAGTGTAATCCTGTGCGTGTGTACTCAGAATTAAGCACCATTGAGTCCAATGGGTTTTACTCCCAGGGAAGTATATGAGCATAGGATTGCAGACTTAGCATGGATTAGCATGGCCAGGGTATTATTTAGGAGTTTTTGTTGTGGTGCATGTGTTGCTTTTATTAACTTTTTTGTATCATTATTTTAGATGTTATGATTTATGTGGAAAGTGTTTCAATGTGGTTGTGTATTATTTGATATTTTATTTTATTATGTTACGTCTGCAATTGTCTATTTTTTCATGTTGTAAGCTGCCCTGAGCATGGTTTTATTTTATTTTATTTTATGAAAAATTTATTGGGTTTTACAATTTTAAAAGCACAAAACATACATAGTGGTTAAATTTTCATACTTCCCCCCTATCACCGTGGGAAGCCAAGATCCATCCCCCCCTCTCACAGGGGTAAACATATTCATTGTACATTTAACCTTACTACTTTTTTTTACTAACATTGCTTAGGCCTGGCCCAGTTCTGAGGGCCAGATTCTATCTTTCTCCATTACATATTTCGGTTGACTTCCTCAAGTCCCCCTCTATTGAATTCTTTTTGAATCCTCTTTAACAGATTGATACATCTATTTTTATAACATCCTAAAAACATGGTTTTAACTGTAGAAAGGCAGCTTACAAATAAAATTATGTGTTTATCAATAAACCCTAACATTCTTCATATATTTCATTTCCACTTAGTTATGGCAATTGGCAGCCGAGATACAAAATCTTCCATTGTTCTTGTTATTTTTTAAACCTTGTTGTTTTTTTTTTGTATCAGTTTAATAACAGCAGCTGCTGTTTGACATTTTTGTTTTGTATTGTTATCAAACATCTCTTTCACATAAAATGCTAGCAGCCTTGTACTCAGCATTGCTCGAGAATTCTAATGTTCAGTCCGCCATCTTGATTCAAAATGGCACCCAACTGTATCCAAAAACTTCTCTTTGATCTCCAGAAACCATCACGCACATTGTGGCTGAAATATTGTAAGAGGTGTCCAAATGCACAGAGGAAAAACAACTTTCCAAAACATATAGTAGAGAGAAAGTCGTTCAGAGATTAAGAGAGCATTTGAGACCAGCTCCACAACAAACATGCTATCTATTGTTGGGCCATACTGGCTGTCCTTACTACAACAAGGAAAATACACAAACAACTCATGTCATCAAACATGGGCATCTATCTATCTTACCTGCACACTGGAGGGGTTCTGGAAAGAATCCGTCACCACATGATGCCACGCACTGGCCATCCTTCAACTGCAGCAAATCTTTGCATGCTGTACACACAAACCCGTCCGTGCAATTAGAGCATGTCTTCTTGCAGGCTGGCCAAGACAGGAAAGAAAGAAGAGTTTCTTACAGAACAGGAATCGGCAACTGGTAGCCTTGCGGCCATATCTGCACACTTTGGAGTCTACCCTTCCACTCCCTCCTTGATGTGGCCTTTCAGGTGCTTATGAAAGAGCTAAATCATCATATGGGTATCAGTAATCTCGGTAGAAGGCTCTGCTACAGATGATGATGAGTGGTTCCTCATCATCCTGGGGGAAAGTGACAAGAAGGGTGCTGCAGGGTTCTGTCTCGGGCCCAGTGTCGTTCAACAACTTTATGAACAACTTGGATAAATGAGTTGATGGGATGCTCATCAAATTTGCAGATGACACCAAACTAGGAGGGGTAGCCAATGCTGCAGAAGACATAATCAGGATTCAAGATGACCTTCACAGATTGGAGAACTGGGCCAAAACTAATGAAGGGAATTTCAATAGGGTCAACTGCAAGGTTTTGCACTTAGGAAAGAAGAACCAGCTGCACAAATGTAAGATGGGGGACACCTGGCTTGCCAGTAAAGGTAAAGGGACCCCTGACTGTTAGGTCCAGTTGCGGATGACTCTGGGGTTGCGGCGCTCATCTCACTTTACTGGCCGAGGGAGCCAGCGTACAGCTTCCAGGTCATGTGACCAGCATGACTAAGCCACTTCTGGCGAAACCAGAGCAGCGCACGGAAACGCCATTTACCTTCCTGCCAGAGCGGTACCTATTTATCTACTTGAGCTTCATGCTTTCAAACTGCTAGGTTGGCAGAAGCAGGGGCCGAACAACGGGAGCTCACCCCGTCGCGGGGATTCAAACTGCCGACCTTCTAATCAGCAAGCCCTAGGCTCAGTGGTTTAGACCACAGCGCCACCCGTGTCCCATGGATTGCCAGTAGTACATGTGAAAAGGATTTAGGGGTCTTAGCAGATCACAAGCTCCACATGAGACAACAGTGTGATGCAGCAGCAAATAAAGCTGATGCTATTCCAGGCTGCATCAGCAGAAGTCTAGTGTCTATTTGGTCTTGGTCAGACCACACATGGAGTGAGTGTTGTGTCTAGTTCTTTGGACCACAATTTAAGAAGGATATTGACAAGCTGGAACATGTGCAGAGGAAAGCAACCAAGATTATCAAGGATCTGGAAACCAAGCCTTATGAGGAACGGTTGAGGGAGCTGGGTATGTTTAGCCTAGACAATAGGAGACTGAGAGGAGATAGGATAGCCATGTTCATATATCTAAAGAGCTGCCACATGGAAGATGGAGCAAGCTGGCTTTCTTCTGCTCCAGAGGGTAGGACTTGAACCAATGGCTTCAAGTTACAAGAAAGGAGATTCTGACAAAATATCCGGAAGAACTATCTGACCATAAGAGTTGTTTGACAGTGGGAAAGACTCCCTCAGAAGGTGATGGACTCTCCGTCCTTGGGGGGGGTTTTCAGCAGAGGTTGGATGGTCATCTGTCATGGATGCTTTAGTTGAGATTCCTGCATTGCAGGGGGTGGGACTAGATGACCCTTGAGGATACCTTCCAACTTTACAGTTCTATGATTCTGTGATGTTTCTGACCAACTGAAAACCACAAAGGCATCCCTCTTGTTGAAAAGCACACACTGACGAACTTTGAAAGTCAACACAACTCTGGGCATGCTGTTAGCACCCTTTTTTCTGACAAAGGGAAGCCACAATTGACAGATTCATCCTTCCTTACCTGGAATCATCTGCAAGGAAGAAGGGCAGGTTATGAAGTCATTATTTTATTTGTAGGGGAAAGTTGATACGTCTGCTTTTCATTATCCAGAAAAGCACGCCACAGAGAGTTACAGGCACACACAAAAAACCATGAAAATGTTTTATTTATTTCTGCAGCTAAGTATGATTATTTGAAATATTGTAAATAATAAATAGATTACCTAAGCAAAGCCCAGCATCCTGATAATATCCGGATCCACAGCTGGCCACACAGCGCCCAGCCTGCAGCCGCTTGGTTGTGTCACGGCAGACGTCGCAGAGGTCAAAAGACTGTGAGCAGCTCACGCAATCCGCATGGCACCGACCTGTTGTTGGTGAAGAAGAGGCGACTCTGTTCCAGTATAGTTGTGATGGCCTGGGATTCAGACTCAGATGCTGAACCTGATGGATCCCAGCCTGCACAGGATTCCCCGCCTCCAGAACCAGCAGAGCCGGGGCTAGGGCCTGAGTCTGAAGGGTCCTCACCTGTGCTGGATCCTCAGGTGCAGGCATCGGCTGAGTCTGCTCTGGCTCCTGATGGGATGGAGGACCCATTGCCTGCAGGTGCTCCACTCCCAGCCCCGTCAGGGGAAGCTGAGGTTGCCTCTGGGTCCGGTAACCCTCCAGCCTCTCCTGAGCTGCAGAGGCTCAGGGCAGAGAGGCGAAGGGAACTGAGTTCCCGCAGGAGGAGTGCTCGCCTCCAAGCCAGGAGAGGCGAGTCCCCAGAGGATCGGGGCCGCCCTATGCCTCGGGGCAGATAAAAGCCGGCCAGCCCCAGCCCCAAGTTGCAGGAGCAACATCGTTGGTGACCAGTTCCTACCGGTGTTCCTGCTTGCTACCTGTCCTGCTTTCCTGCTTGAGTTCCTGACCCGCCCTGGTTCCCTGTTTGCCTACCTGTTCCTGACTTTGCCTGCCTCCCTGCCCTGCACCCCGCTTCAATTATTACGGACTGCCTCTCATTGCACCTCTGACCATGGACCGGACTTCGACCTCGCCTTACGGGTAACCCACGGGACCAGCACAATAGTTGAGTGAAACAGTCAGAGGGCAAAGATTTTATCATGCCTCTTCTCGCTCAACTGTCATTTGGGGGCAGCCATTTTATCAGTGGGAGAGATAGGGATAGCTGTCTAGAAATTCGGGCCTGTTTTTTTTTTTTGAGTCCCCCACACCTTCCCTCCTTGTCCCCTGTGTTGTATTTTTGTTTGTTTGTTTCTTAGAATGTAAGCCTGAGGGTAGGGAGCGTCTTGTTTTGATTTCATGTAAGTTGCTCTGGGAGCTTTGCTGGCTGAAGAGTGGGGTACAAATGCTATTATTATTATTATTATTATTATTATTAATTATTATTATTATTTCTTTATTTATATGCCACCCACTCCGGGTGGCTCCCAACAAAATGTTAAAAACACAATAAACATCAAACATTAAAAGCATGAAGAAATAAATAAAAATATGCACATATACAGTATTGTTCTGGTTAAGAACAGTTAAGAAGAAGAAGAGTTTGGATTTGATATCCCGCTTTATCACTACCCGAAGGAGTCTCAAAGCGGCTCACATTCTCCTTTTCCTCCCCCCCCCCACAACAAACACTCTGTGAGGTGAGTGGGGCTGAGAGACTTCAAAGAAGTGTGACTAGCCCAAGGTCACCCAGCAGCTGCATGTGGAGGAGAGGAGATGCGAACCCCGTTCACCAGATTATGAGTCTACCGCTCTTAACCACTACACCACACTGGTTAAAAGGCAAACACACCCACCCACCCACCCACCCCTAGATCCTTTTGTGTTGGGGATCTTTGTAAGACACCCTTTCCGGCTGAAGAGCAGGGCAAAGACTCTTCAAATAAACAAGACAAACGAGTAAACAAACACAGTATACCTGCCCCCGAGCCTTCAGGGACAAGGAGGGGCGAGACACTTGAAGAAACAAAGTTCAACGGTCATAAAAAAATACCTGGCTCGCAAGGAGGGCAGCATTGTCCTGCCGCAGCAATTGCCACGCTGCCTGTGGGGCAAGTCGGACAGGACGGAGAGGAGCAAATCACGTCGGAGTCCTGGCACTCGCATTCGTGACACAGACCCTCTTTCCATTTTTCTCCGCTCTGCATGAGAAAACAATAACGGCTACGGCCTACTGTATATTTTCAGTACTATATCATTTATTAAATTTCGCAGTAAGTGGGGCCAGAGCCGAAAGGGGATGGAGCAACAAGTGCCGATTTTACCTTTGCACAGTAAGGCGATTTCTAAAAACACAGCTGCAGCTCCCAAAGGGGTTTCACAGTCAACCCCTCTTCACAGGGAACTCCGGGAGTTGTAGTTCTGAGAGGTGTCCACACAGCTGTCAGCACCCTTAGCAAACTACAGCTCCCAGAGAAGGGCTAGGGGAAGCCATGACTGTTTAAAGCAGCATCGTTGTGCTATAAATGTGTGGTGTGAATGAGGCCACACATGTGCACATAAAATGTACATCTGTACATGTCTTCGGATATAAAAATAGGCATCCCACCCCTTGACAAACAGCTAAACTAGCCTTGGAAAAGGAATGCTTTGCTCTACCGGCAAATGCTTTGATGCAGGCTTAGATGTTACAGTTCAGACAAAATTGATCTTTTCCCCCTGCCTGTATTGATTACACTGTTAGGAGCCATTCAATTGTACAAATGTAGCAGCTAATATCATCATTCAATTGCCAGAATAAGGATAGCCCTCAAAATCTGATCGCATCAAATTATGATAAAACAGCTAAACATTTGGGAGCAAGAGTAAAACATTATCGAAGGAGGTAATCCCATTCCAATAAAGCTGGCAATTGACAGAGAACATTTCAAGATTGTTTCGAAGTGTCCTGAAAGTGCCTTTCTGTTGTGCAACCTCTCTACCTCTCTCTCTCTCCCTCTCTCTCTCTCTCTCTCTCTCCCTCTCCTTGAAACACACTGTGATCAGACCGCAAGTGAGTGGGATAGTTTTGCCGTTGGGCAAAGGGCTGGAATAAATTTCCTTTGGGTACTTCTGTGACATATACCAGTAATGCTATGAATTTGGCAGTCCTGGCTACTGCGAACCAATCTTGATTTTTGCCTAGAGTGACTGGGGCAACCCCATCAGATGGGCAGCAATCATCACCTGATTGACAGTCCAGGAGGCCTGACAAAACATGAAGTGCAGGAAAAGTCAATAGTCTCTCAGGGATGGCATTCACCATTAATCATGGTGGTAGCCCAGCATGCTTATTTGTTCCTAAGGTGTTTATTGATTGCTGTTTTGGCTGCAAGCTGTTAGCAGCCTGGCTACCATTTTGTATCCTCCATCAGGCCCTGTATCTATCATCAATCAATCAATTTTTTTATTACGGTCATAGACCAGCATAAGTAGGTGGGGGTAAAATCATTTAAAATTTGTGAAACGTTTTGGAAAGCTAAAATTATTAAAACAGAAAGTATATATAAAAGACTATAAAAAGCTAAAAGAAGGGTTAGGGGCATTAAACAAATGTGGAAAGAAGAAGAGAAGAAGAAGAGTTTGGATTTGATATCCCACTTTATCACTACCCGAAGGAGTCTCAAAGCGGCTCACATTCTCCTTTCCCTTCCTCCCCCACAACAAACACTCTGTGAGGTGAGTGGGGCTGAGAGACTTCAAAGAAGTGTGACTAGCCCAAGGTCACCCAGCAGCTGCATGTGGAGGAGCGGAGACGCGAACCTGGTTCCCCAGATTACGAGTCTACTGCTCTTAACCACTACACCACACTGGCTCTGGAAGGCTCCTGGAATGTCTCTCATTACAGAGCAATGGGGCAAGAACCTAAGGACTGATTGATAGACACAGCCATTTCCCGACAGCCCAACACACTGAAGCATGGGCCAAGAAACAGATCCCAGGCAATTCAGACAAGAGCTGGCTTGACTCTCGCTGCAGACAAGGGCTAGCCTCATATGCAATGGCTCCCCATGAGTTCTCCTCTTTGGGTGAATATCATTCTTCAATCCATCACCCAAACAGTTCTATGTGCCCCAGGTTTTCAGGCTACTTACATATTTGGTACGCCCTTGGTGAACACAGGGCCTGCCTCTGGAAATGCATTCAGGACAGCACTTGCCTTCTAAATGAACTAATTCTTCACCCTGTGGAGAAAGAGGCAGACGCAGCATGATACCCAGAATTAGCATTTTTTTAAAAAAATTAAAAATACAATGCTGGAAGAAGACAGTGGGAGCCCGACCATTTTTTTTTTTTACTGGAATGCAGTCTTTAAGATCCTATTTCCCTTTATCACTCCTGGAGCTCATTCCATCACTCTTGGTTCTTTCCCAAAAGATATGTGTGCTTAAATACCTTTGTGGCTGCAGAACAATTCCCGCAAGCTCCCAGCCGAAATGCCGCAAAGCTGGCAGTGGATCAAAACAGGGATCCAGTTTCACGGACTGAATCCAGCCCTCATGGCTATCACCATCAGCTTGCTTGATTACTTTGTCGTCCATCACAAAGGTTTCCTCTAAAGAGCTCAAGAGTGCTGGAAAGGGCAATGGTCCCTTTTTAGCCTCACAACCCACCCAGGCATAGATTAGGCTGCTGAGAGAACGCAAAATGCGTGATTGCCACTGAGCTACAAAGGCAAATGGGGACTGGAAGCTAGGCTTCCCCGGTCAGGCCAAGGAGATAAAGGTAACGAACATGGTAGAAGAAGAAGAAGAAGAAGAAGAAGAAGAAGAGGAGGAGGAGGAGGAGGAGGAGGAGGAGGAGGAGGAGGAGGAGACAACAAGCCTGTGAGGTAGGTTAGGCTGGGAGAAGGTAGCTGGCCCAAGCCTACCCAGCGAGTTTCACTGCTGTGGGGGGATTTGAACTCGGGTCTCCCAGTTCCTAGTCTGACACTCTCACCACTAAATAACACAGGCTCAGTGGATAAACCCATGGGCAGATATATGTGTGTATCCATGACTGGATCTAAATTCTCAGCCACGTACGCTAGCTATATCCCACAAAAGTCATCTTCACGATACCCGTGTTTCTCCTAAAATAAGACACCGTCTTATATTTTTCCCCCCTCAAAAAAACACAGTATGGCTTATTTTCGGGGGATGTCTTATTTTAACCGCTCCGCGTTGGTACACTGCATAGCCACGCCTATCTTAAGGGAGAGGCACCGCGTCACTATGTCTTATTTTCGGGGTATGGCTTATATTTCACAAATGCGTAGAAACCCTGCTACGGCTTATTTTATGGCTACGTCTTATTTTAGGAGAAACAGGGTACATATAAAAATGCAGTAATATTCTAGGTGCCTAAATCCCAATTCTAGGTGCCTAAAACCCAAAAAAAAGAAGAGAAAAAAAACCCTACAAAACTAACTCATCCCCCTGGAACACGGAAGAGGGAACAAGCTTGTTTTTTCTTGCTCCGGAGGGTAGGACTCGAACCGATGGCTTCAAGTTGCAAGAAAATAGATTCCGACTAAACATTCGGAAAAACCTTCTGACAGCAGGAGCTGTTTGACGGTGGCACAGACTTCCTTGGGAGACGATGGAGGTTTTTCAGCAGCGGTTGGGTGGCCACCTGTCATGGATGCTTTAGCTGAGATCCTGGCATTGCAGGGGGTTGGACTAGATGACCCTTGGGTCCCTTCCAACTGTACAATTCTATGAATCTATGGTTCCTCTGAAGGCAACATTTCGTTGACCCTTCACGGGGAAAAGCTTTGATCAATGTTTGATTACCTCTGGGAAGTGTGCTTCTAGGAAAGGGAGGTTAAACTATTTATACATCTGTTGCAAAATTATGCGGTGTGGAAAGAGCCCTTGTCACAGTACATATTGTTAACATTCCCGGTTGGTGCTGTTACCTCCGCCAGCACGCACAAGAGCCCACTTCACATAAAAAGCAAGGACAAATATGTATGGGGTGGGGTCCTCCCTGCCAAAAAATGTCCGCCTGCCTGCCAAGATTCAGAGCTGGGGAGGATCGTTTAAGATAACGGTCTCATTTTTCGCTCCCCAGCTTACAATGCGAGGCCAGGAGCCACGGGAGTGGCAGTTGAAATGAAAGCCTCTTCAAAGGTCTACAACACGATAGTTTGTGCCTCGTGTGATCCCCATGGCGACGCTACGTTCTGCAAAGGGAAACTGAAGCAAGAAAGCACTTGTTCTCTAACGTTTTCTCCTCAGAACATCATGGCCTCCCGTTCTGTTGGGTGGGGAACCTCTTAAGAGCAGTCCTGCAGGATCAGACCTGGGGCGGCATACAGCTAAGCCCTACTCAGAGTAGAACCGCTTGAAATTAATGATCCTAAGTTGGGTGTGTCCATTAACTTCCAAGGGGTTTACTCTCAGTAGGATGAGCGTGGAATACCACCTCAAAGGCCTAGTTCAGGGGTTGGCAAGGTTTACCGGCCATGGGCCAAATCACTCCCACGGAGATTGTCCGTGGGCCGGACTGGTGCAGCGCGGGGCCAGAAATTGCTTCTGCGCATGCCCAGATGCCGAAAATCGCGCCTGCGCAGAAGCAATTTTCGGCATCTAGGCATGCGCAGGTGCAATTTCTAGTATCTGCCCATGTGCAGGCGCAATTTCCGGTGCCACTCTGCGCGTCCCCGCACTGCTCTGCGCCGGTTTAGCGCAGCGCGCGAGGGACGCACCAAGCGAGCGGCTCGGTTCAGGGGTGGCTCGTGGGCCAGTAAAACGGACTTCATGGGCTGCATCCAGCCCATGGGCCGCAGGTTGCCGACCCCTGGCCTAGTTGGTCCAGCATCCTTTATCACCAGTGCCAACATGGGGCCTCTGAGAAGCCCACAAGCAGGATAGGAGCACAGGGATGTTCTCTTGCTCAGGATGTTCCATAACCAGCATTCAGGAACACCCTGCCTCTGAGCCCGGGGGGAAACATACAGCCATCTTTTCCTTAAGTGGAGCTACCTTTGACAGTGACTCAGAAAATACAACTAATCCAGAATGCAGCAGCTAGACCGGTGACAAGGAGCGGCCACTGGGACCATATAACACCTAAAGGACCTACACTCTCCCAGTACATTTGCGAGCACAATTCAAAGTGTGGTTCTGACCTTTAAAGCCCTAAATGGCCTCAGCCCTGAATACCTGAAGGAGCATCTCCACCCCTATCATCCACTAAGGTCCAGCTCTGAGGGCCTTCTGGCAGTTCCCTCACTGTGAGAAGTGAAGTCAGAGGGAACCAGGCAGAGGGCCTTTTTGGTAGTGGCGCCTGCCCTGTGGAACGCCCTCCCATCAGATGTCAAACAGATAAACAGCTATTTGACTTTTAGACAACATCTAAAGGCAGCCCTATATCAGGATGCTTTTGATCTGTGATGTTCTGTTGTGTTGTTGCTGCTGCGGCTATGTTTCTGTATATTATGTTGAAAGCCATCCAAAGTGGCTGGGGCAACCCAGTCAGATGGGTGGCGTATAAGTAATATATTATATTATTAATTATTATTATTAATTATTATTATTATTATTATTATTATTATTATTATTATTATTATTATTATTTGCTGGGCCTGAACTCCTTTTATACAAAGCTACTGTGGAAATATGAACCTTGAATGGTTCACGTTAGCGCTGCTCATCCCACATAATGTGCTGTCGCCGCTTCTCAAATGCAGCTGTTCATTGTTCAAATGCATGCACACGAAAGCTCATACCAAGAACAAACTTAGTTGGTCTCTAAGGTGCTACTGGAAGGAATTTTTTTATTTTTTGTTTTGTTTTGCAGCTGTTCATTGTGAGGGAACAGGCGTATTAACCCGAGCCTCGAAAAGAAACAGAAGCCCCCGCCGTGCTCAGGAAAAGATCTTAAACGCCCACAGTGGCACCCTTTTAAAAATATCCCAGAATGCCAAGGATATTGCTCTTTCTCTCTCTCTCAGAACAGCAGAGCTGAGGCGGGAGCTAGCAAGAGAGGATTGTGGGATTTCCTGGGGCAGTTTGATGCCTGCAAACAAGCTCCACCCTTCTCCCAGTCACCTGGTAATAAATAAATAAATGCAAACCCACGTTTGCCAGAGAACTTAAGAGACAGCCACCTGAAACTCGCTGCTTGTTGATAGGCTCATCCCAACCAGTTTGCTGGAAGCGTGTAAGATGAGCCCTGCTTCTTTTCTTGCATAGGCACCATAATCCTGTCCCTGCCTACCTGCCCTGCCTACGCCAGTGGCCTCGTTGCAGCTTAAACAGAGTTATGTGACCAGAAAAGTTAATTCTTCCCCAACGAAGGATGAAACCTGCGGAGACCTGGCTTCAATTTAGCTCCGGTTTACTGATGCAAATGTCCTAAATACAGAACTAGCTGGGAAGATTCGGGAGGGTTTTGAAAGCAGACGGAAGGGGGGAGAGAAGCTACCTGCTGCTTTTGTTGCCGACTTTATAAAATATTTCGGTGGAATGGCACCGATGACACCTCTGGGGGCTGCTGAGCTAGAATACATCACTGATAATAAGCCGCGGAGTGTGCACTCTGGACTAAAAAATACATATCTATCCATCTAAAGTTAATCCAAATTCCACATCCAAAAGAGTCGAGTTCGGCTGCCCCTGTAAATAATGCAAATTTGCGAAATGTCTTTTACTTTGCATAATTGATGCTGTGAATCCTTACACACACACACACACACACACACACACACACACACTATCTAGCGTCATTTATTCTGCTTATGAAGCAGGGGCAAAAAAGGTGGCAAGACGGTATGGACCCCTTGCCCGGTTGTCAGGAGCAACTGCAGCTAGGGCTGGCACCCCATAGCTCTTGGGCACAGCTGCCCCATAAGCTGCCAGGGTTGGATATGTGGGCATCTGTGGCAGGAGAGGGGAGAAAGTGGGCAGCCCCACTGTCGAGAGCACACGGCAGATAGTTAACTCTTTATTGTCAAAGATGACACTTGCATCGCTTCTACAGCTCTACACTAACTTTTACAGCTGGATATCTACGAATACCAATCTAGTGGCTAGCCAGCTATTTCCAGGTGTGTACTCTATGGAGCAAGGGGCACGGGTGGCGCTGTGGGTTAAACCACAGAGCCTAGGGCTTGCCGATCAGAAGGTCGGCGGTTCGAATCCCCGCGACAGGGTGAGCGCCCGTTTCTTGGTCCCAGCTCCTGCCAACCTAGCAGTTCGAAAGCACGTCAAAGTGCAAGTAGATCAATAGGTACCGCTCTGGCAGGAAGGTAAACGGCATTTCTGTGTGCTGCAAACCGCAAAAGGGGGGGAGGGAAGTCTGATATGTATTGATATTGGAAGTACTGTATGAGACTGTATGACGTGTATTCATAAACTGAAAATAAAATTTATAATGGTTTTATCTAAACAAAAAACAAAAACAAAACAAAACAAATAAAACACAACCCCCAGATTCCCAGCTTTCATTTCTGCTTTTCCTGCTGGGTTTTTTAGTTTTTAGTTAGTGTTTCTGGGAATCTTCTATGTAAATAAATAATAGAACTAGATGGATAAGGTTGCTCAAAAAGTGGTCATTTTTCTTACCAGGGCACACTCCACCTTGGCACACCCTCCGTGCCAGCAAGAGACTCGCCCTCCGTCACACATGCAGAACTCGCACCCGGTACCGTTCCACATCTCGCCGTGGTACCTTACGACACCGTCATGGATGCAGCTGCCCTTGGAGGGGACGCATTCTTCGCAGCAAACTCCAGGACGCTGTATTTTGCTCTCCCCCTAGGAACACGCAATTCAGATGCCTCGTGAAAAGAGAGAACAGCAAACTGCCAGGATTCTCCCAGGATTCCAAGCTGAGGAATTACCTTCTTGCAGGTCACAGGTGTGCAGGTCTGCCTCAGACACCTGGGCTCCCCTCTGTCGCAGACGCAGGTTGTGCAGGCATCTTCCTGCCACTGCTCGCCGTGCTGTGCAACAGAAAAAAACGTACCGTATTTTTCGTTCTATAAGGTGCACCTGACCATAGGACGCACCTAGTTTTTAAGGGGAAAAGCCCCATTTTTTGAGGATCAGCTCAAATTTCTGCAGCTTCTGTTGCAAAGGAGAAAAGCCCCATTTTATGAGGATCAGCTCAAATTTCTGCAGCTTCTTTTGCAAAGGAGAAAAGCCCCATTTTATGACGATCAGCTCAAAGTTGTTGAGCTTACTTTGCAAAGGGAAAAAAACGTTTTATGGTCCGTTTTAACTCCGTTTTAACCGTTTTAACTCACAGTTCTGCAGCTTCAGGAAGCCATTTCTACAGTTTCCAGACAGATAATCTAATCAGCCAGTCACATGACGCTGGGGAAACAGCCTCCCTCTGCAAGGGGGCGGGGCTGGAATCTCTCTCCCTTATCTCTCTCCCTGATCGTTTGCTGAGCAGCTGCTCAGCGGCCTTCCTTTCAACACCCACTTCTCTCTCTCTTTTTTTAAAAAAGCACGATCTGCTTTTGCCCCTGGGCAGTTCAGCTCCAGGGACCACACATTCGCTTCATAAGATGCACAGACATTTCCCCTTACTTTTTAGGAGGAAAAAAGTGCGTCTTATGGAGCGAAAAATACGGTAAGTACTCCATTCAGGTTAACCGCTGATGTCCACATGGGGTGGAAAATACCACAAAATAGCCTGATGAAGACTGAGCATCCACAAAATGGTGGCTGGCTGTTGGGAGGAGAAAAATGAAAAACTGGGTGGTAGGAAGAACCAAATGGAGTAGGGGGGGAGCTAAAGGACCCCTGAGCAGGCACACATAGAATAATAGAATTGTAGGGAAGGGACCATGAGGGTCATATAGTCCAAGCCCCTGGAACATGTGCAGAGGGACCAAGGTGATCAAGGGTCTGGAAACGAAGCCTTATGAAGAACGGTTGAAGGAACTGGGTATGTTTAGCTTGGAAAAGAGACTGAGAGCACTGAGAGGAGATAGTCGAAACAAAATAAAAAAATTCCTTCCAGTAGCACCTTAGAGACCAACTAAGTTTGTTCTTGGTATGCACACTTCTTCAGATACACTGAAACAGAAGTCACCAGACCCTTATATATAGTGAGAGAGTGGGGAGGGGTATTACTCAGAGGGGTGGTGGAAATGGGTGAAAGGTTGATAGCTGTGGTAAACCTGTTGACGACTGTTAACGACCGCAATTAGTCTTACAGGAAAAAGCAAGGGGTGAGAAGGTTAAAAAAGCTTTGTCATGTATAATGAGATAAGAATCCAATGTCTTTGTTCAGACCAGGTCTCTCCATGGTTGGTAATGAGTTGCAATTCAGCAACTTTCCAGTCTATTTCTGAAATTCCTTTGCAATAAGGCAGCTACTTTGAGATCTTGTATAGAGTGTCCTGGGAGATTGAAGTGTTCTCCTACTGGTTTCTCTGTCTTGTGATGTCAGATTTATGTCCATTTATCCTTTGGCGTAGGGTTTGTCCTGTTTGTCCTGTAAGACTTCTGTTTCAGTGTATCTGAAGAAGTGTGCATGCACATGAAAGCTCATACCAATAACAAACTTAGTAGGTCTCTAAGGTGCTACTGGAAGGAATTTGTTTCGACTATGGCAGACCAACACGGCTACCTACCTGTAATGAGAGGAGATAGGATAGCCATCTTCAAATATCTCAAGGGCTGTCCCATGGAAGAGGGAACAAGCTTGTTTTCTCCTGCTCCAGAGGGTAGGACTCAAACCAATGGCTTCAAGTTGCAGGAAAGGAGATCCCGACTAAGCCATCAGGAGAAACTTCCTGGCAGTAAGAGCTGTTGGAACGGTCTCCCTTGGGAGGCGGTGGGCTCTCCTTCCTTGGAGGTTTCTAAGCAGAGCTTGGGTGGTCATCTGTCCTGCATGCTTCCTGCATTGCAGGGGGGGTTGGACTAGATGACCCGTGGGGTCCCTTCCAATTCTATGAATGCAGGAATCTTTCACCCAACTCGAGGTCTCCAAGCCCACTACCCTGATATGAAGAGTCTGGTGCTCTACCAACTCAGCTATCCCAGCTTGACAACTTAAAATGTTTCGTCCCATGCCCAGGGCCGGCGCGTCCATTAAGGCGAACTAGGCAGTTGCCTAGGGCGCCAAAATGGAGGGGGCGCTGGCCAGCCTGCCCCTCGCCCCCCGGTGCCGCCCCAACCAGCGGCGAAAACTGCGGCGGTGCGGGGCGCCCGGCCGGGCAGGGGGCGGGGCACCGTACGTCATGTGCAATGACGTCACGTGGCCCGCCCCCTCGCCTAGGGCGCCAAAATCACTAGCACCGGTCCTGCCCATGCCCTGCTCGCATAACTCTGTAACGCATCAAATGCATTCCTGATTTTTAAAATAAAAATGCAAAGCTCAGTCCTGGATCGCCAGGGCCTGTTATCTCCCACCCGCCCTCGCCCTCCTCTTGCACACCACTTTTCAAACTATGTTAACAGCCAACGGCCTTATCTACGCTGGCCTGTGAATTGAGTTGCCTCTCGCCAGCACATTCCTTTCTACTTCTTAATCCCCTTCATTTCGTCAGGCTCCCCAGGAAGAAGAAAAGCAGCAGGTTGTAAAAAGAAGAAGAAGAAAAGGCGGAGGGGGAGAGAAGTCGTTAATGCCGGCAAAAGCCTCGGGTGCCGGGAGAGGAGCAGAAATGTGTCATATGCAGCCCACGCCGAGTCGATTCCTGCCTGCTTTCATCAAAGGGTTCCCTTACCTCATATGCTCTCCCAGGTGCCGAGCAGGATTTCGGAGTGCATTGTGGGCAACACCTCCCAGCAGGTACAACCACACTTTCATCCTGCGCATTGGGGGAAGAGTGGGTGGAAAGAAAGAAATTGCATATAATTAATAAATAAATAAATAAATAAATAAATTTTTATTTATACCACGCCATTCCCAGCCATGACCGGGCTCAGAGCGGCTAACACCCATAAAATCACAACAAAACAAAACATACAAAACAATCAATTAAAATGCAAGTTAAAATACGATTTAAAATTTAAAATGCAGCCTCATCTTTAAGTAACCCACCAATCAAACCATAAAGGAATGAAACAGGGTTAAACTAAAACCAACCCAAAGGCCAGGCGGAACAGCTCTGTCTTACAGGCCCTGCGGAAAGATGCCAGATCCCGCAGGGCCCTAGTCTCTTCTGACAGACCGTTCCACAAAGTCGGGGCCAGTACTGAGAAGGCCCTGGCCCTAGTTGCAGCCAGCCTAGCATCCTTATGGCTCGGGACCTCCAAAATGTTATTGTTTGAGGACCTTAAGGTCCTACACGGGGCATACCAGGAGAGGCGGTCCCTTAGGTATATAATAAGAGAGACACCAGACCTGGGGGTTATAGGGACAGAATGACCCAGACTGCATAGAAATTTATTCATGTATGCGACCACGGAGGCAAGAATGTTGCTTGCCCCAAAAAATGGAAAAGAAGAAGTCCCAGCAAAAGAAGAATGGATACAAACACTTATGGAATATGCAGAAAAGGCGAAACTTATCGGGAAAATAAGAAATCAAGATAAAAAACTCTTATAAAAAGAATGGAAATGGTTTATTGAATATTTGCAAATTAACTGTAAACAGATAAGAACACTGGCAGGGTTATTGTAATAATCTGCAGTTTTATAAGAGTATATTTAAAGCAGACGAATAAATGGTAAAATTAAGTGAATTTGGATATGCAGAAAATATTAAAAATTAACTGAAGGAGCCGCAGAAAGAGAGGGGAGGGAGTTTTGAAATGCAAAAAAATGATTATAAAATTATTGAAATGTATAAAATTGAAGGTCATAAATAAAATCATTTTTAAAAGAGAAAGACAGACAGTCAGACACCATACCAATAAGGAAATGTTTCACCTGGCAGGTCATGGAGCAGAGCAAATAGCAAAAGCTCTCAAATCAAGCAGCCCTCTTGATTTAGGACCTTCACCTCTGAGATCTAATGCATTCCATAGACCCCAAAAGATGAGGCAAAGAGGGGGCTAGACCTCCCCTTAACTTTGTCCCGGGTAGCTAAGCCCCTTTCCCCCAGGATGATCAGGTAAAATGACTGTAACAGTTGGTAAAGGTAAAGGATAAAGGTAAAGGGACCCCTGACCATTAGGTCCAGTCGTGGACGACTCTGGGGTTGCGGCGCTCATCTCGCTTTACTGTCCAAGGGAGCCAGCATACAGCTTCCGGATCATGTGGCCAGCATGACTAAGCCGCTTCCGGCGAACCAGAGCAGCGCACGGAAACACCGTTTACCTTCCCGCCGGAGTGGTACCTATTTATCTACTTGCACTTTGAGGTGCTTTTGAACTGCTAGGTGGGCAGGAGCAGGGACCGAACAAACTCAACCCGTCGCAGGGATTCGAACCGCCGACCTTCTGATCGACAATCCCTAGGCTCTGTGGTTTAACCCACAGCGCCACCCGCGTTCCAAAGGCAAAGGATAGATACAGCCTATTTTCTAGCACCCAACAACCAATTATGCCAGCAAGGGAGAAAGGAAGTGAACTGCGCTGAGCACTAAATGTGTGGAAAGAGAGATACAGGCAGACAGAGAGACATGAGTTGAGGCTGAGGGCGAAGAGGCCACTCTGTTCTGTTGTTCTACAATATTAATGAACTATGTCTCGGGATCCCTTTTGCATTTAATTTTTGATTATGCACGCTGTATCACCTTGACATATCCTCCTCCAGCACTTTCAAAGCACATCCAAGGGTCCCCGATTTCACCCCTTGGAGACTCCAAGGGAACAGCTGAAGCTTTGCAGCTTCAGGTCCAACTCTGAGATCTCTCAAATCTCAATGGGAGCCACTGATTCCATGGAGAAAAGCGAAGGCGCTGGTATCCTCAGATGATGGGGAGCCCATAGCACCCCATTCTACACTGTGCTGCCTTGAGGGTGGGCATTTTCATCCTAGTCTGAGGATGACTCCCTTGCAGGCTCTCCTACCACACAACTGCACAGGAGCAAGCAAATGCAGAATAGTTCTACAGGCCCCGGAAATACTGCTCATGGCTCGCCATGAGAGCCAGTGTAGTGTAGTGGTTAAGAGCGGTAGACTCGTAATCTGGGGAACCGGGTTCGCGTCTCCGCTCCTCCACATGCAGCTGCTGGGTGACCTTGGGCTAGTCACACTTCTTTGAAGCCTCTCAGCCCCACTCACCTCACAGAGTGTTTGTTGTGGGGGAGGAAGGGAAAGGAGATTGTTAGCCGCTTTGAGACTCCTTAGGGTAGTGATAAAGTGGGATATCAAATCCAAACTCTTCTTCTTCTTCTTCTTCTCCCAAGGGGCAGCAGCTACTGGAAAGAAAGCCCTGCCATCTTTGTCCCCATCTTGCCCAACTCAGCCAACAAGGGTACCATAGCTGTCAACCCTCCCTTTTTTTGCGGGAAACTCCCTTATTCCAATGCCGTTTCCCGCTGCTATCCCGGATTGTTGATATCCCTTAAATTTCCTGGATTTCAAAGGAAGCAGCTCCTCTCCCTCCCTGCCGGCCAGGGAGGCTCCTCAGCTGCGTTGCTCGGCTGCCAATAAGGAGTCTGAGACCGACTGGGGGCGGAGCTTGCATGCCTTGTGCAGCCAGACCCTCACGCCCAACCAGACAGCCTGCCTGCCGTCAATGCACTCGCTCTTTCACTCACCCGTTCGCGCGCAGCCTCTGGAGCGCAGGGTGGCGAGGCTACTTGGTGCCATTGCACCGCCCTCGCGGCATCCCTTATTTTCAAATCCGAAAGTTTGAAAAAATCCCTTCTTTTCAAATCCGAAAATTGACAGCTATGAAAGGTACCCTTGGGAACTGAGCAAGGTCCCGTGAACCACCTTGCCTTGGGCTGAGCCGGAAGAGTCTCTGGCAGTCATTGCCGCTTGCCCTGTGCATCCCCCAAGCCCCAGCAAAACAGGGCAGCTGTCGTCAGCCATGACCCTTGAGGAGGAGACAGACCCAGCCTTTGCTGGCCTCCTAGCCTTGGGGAGGCAATGGAAATCTTTCACTTTGGGAGAAGGAACAAAGACGCAGCGTTGCCTTACTG
Organism: Darevskia mixta; assembly: GCA_034641385.1. Taxonomy (NCBI): domain Eukaryota; kingdom Metazoa; phylum Chordata; class Lepidosauria; order Squamata; family Lacertidae; genus Darevskia; species Darevskia mixta. Next base: position 838,633 of record JAWWNH010000060.1, read on the forward strand.
ATGGACACTTTGCCAGTACGGGAATGAAAAATGAGAGAGAAGAATCAACAGGGTAGGAGCCTCAGCATTAAGGCTAATGCATTTTCCATTAGAGCCTCATCTTAGGAAACCTATCAAACATTCTCAAAATTAGCTGAGGGTTGCTGTTGCTGCGTTAACCCCAGAGGCCTGCAGGTCTGATTATTCACACCTCCTTGTCTCACTGATACATCTCTTCCACATTCTAATGACTGGCTGATTAAGTAATAGTGTGATCAGTGGCAAAGATGTGGGGTGAGATGAAAACGTTCAAGAATCTCCCATCAACTTGTCCTGAAGCTCATTCGTGTTTTGCGATGCATCCGAGCCGGCGCAGAGCATTTTAGCATGCTGCCTGAAAACGGTTTTATGCTCTCGTCAGAAAATGAACTGGCATTAATCTGTTAGAGGAAATAGGTTGGTTACATCTTTATGAACTAATCCTCTGACATGACAATACCCTCTGGAACAAAAAATGTGTTTGGCTGTTAACTGCCGTTAAATGTTACTGCGTTATAAATTCTTCTAAAATTGGGAAGGGGGGTGAATCTAATAAAGGAACTGGGTATTACTAATGTGAACACCTGGCTGCTTCCAACGCAGGTGAGAAGATGTTAAGAGAGAAAATAAATTTATGAGGATGGAGATTGTTTGCTGAGTGCCTTCCCCGGCCAAGGTTTCAGCTGCTAACCTGGATGACTAAGCCCACATATCAAGGGCGCTGTTCAGTGAATGTAAAAAAGGAATGTGCTGAGCAGCAAAAATAATAATAAAGGTAGCAACCTCCTGACACCAACTGTAATTTGGAGGGTGGTACTCAGCAATGAAGAATGGAAACAGGGCTCTCTGCAAATGAGTTGGGAGGAAATGTACCCGCCTTATTTCTTGGCAGGAACATTTGGTATTGATCTGAATAAAGGCCACCAAATCTGCCCCACCAAATCCAGCTTGTATGAAATCTGAGTGCGGCCTAGGATTGTGTTCTTACAGGCAGCAAAGTAAAAATGGGCATATGTGGCAGGAGACAACTCAGGCCAATTGAATGAAAGCAGTTTGGAGACCCTACAATTTGAAAAGACCAAGGGGGCGACCACCTATGGGAAGGCTGGATTATTTAAAACCAACAGAAAGGCTGGTGTGGATGCGGGAAGGAAACAACAGAGAACGCTGGAGATAACTTGAAGACGTGCTTCTCCAAAAATGAAGGAAGAAGAAGGCAGAGAAGATGTAAGACATCTCTTTTGGGGGGGGTGGCCTGGGATGCGGGTGGCGCTGTGGTCTAAACCACTGAGCCTCTTGGGCTTGCCGATCAGAAGGCCGGCAGTTCGAATCCCCGCGACGGGGTGAGCTCCCGTTGCTCTGTCCCAGCTCCTGCCAACCTAGCAGTTCGAAAGCACACCAGTGCAAGTAGATAAATAGGTACCACAGCAGCAGGAAAGTAAAAGGCAATTCTGTGCGCTCTTGCTTCCATCAAGGTGTCCTGTTGGACCAGAAGCAGTTTAGTCCTGCTGGCCACATGACCCGGAAAGCTGTCTGTGGACAAACGCCGGCTCCCTCAGCCTGAAAGAGAGATGAGCGCCGCAACCCCATAGTCACCTTTGACTGGACTTAACTGTCCAGGGGTCCTTTACCTTTTACCTTTTACTTAGATTTGGTCCCAATCAGAACATGGTTTTTTTCACATTGCCAGAAAGTCTCGGTTTTCCACAATTAGCGACCATAGCCATGGGCCACTAAGGGAGCAGTCCCTAATACAGTGGTACCTCGGGTTACATACGCTTCAGGTTACATACGCTTCAGGTTACAGACTCTGCTAACCCAGAAATATTACCTCGGGTTAAGAACTTTGCTTCAGGATGAGAACAGAAATCGGGCAGCAGCAGCGCAGCGGCAGGGGGAGGTCCCATTAGCTAAAGTGGTGCTTCAGGCAGTGGCGTCGCGAGGGGAAAAGGGGGGCAGTGTGCCCCGGGTTCCAGGGAAGGGGGGTGACACTTGGGCCAGCCCCGCCCCGCCGGCAGGCCCCAAGCAAGCTGTGGAGCAAGGCTGCTCCGCCCCGCGGCCTGCCCGCCCTCCGGCTCGTGGGGCTGCCCCGTCCGTGCTGCTTTAAAGCAGCACGGACAGGGCAGCCCCATGAGCCGGTGCTCACTTGGTGGGTCGCCGCGGGTGCAGCAGCGCCGGGCGAGATGCACTGCGCATGCCCGGAAATTCTGGGATTTCCGGACATGCGCAGTCCGTCCTGACGCATGCATCGTGACGTCACGACGCATGCGTCAGGATGCCCCGCCCCCAGGGGGTGCCTCCGTGCGGCAATATCGCCCCGGCGCCCAAGAGGCTTCCTACGCCTCTGGCTTCAGGTTAAGAACATTTTCAGGTTAAGAATGGATCTCCGGAACAAATTAAGTACGTAACCAGAGGTACCACTGTAATTGTTTCCCATAACAGGCTACAAAATTCACAGGATCCTTTGTGGAAGGCATGGCTCTCAATGTGGTACGAAAGTGCTTTAAATGTATAGTGTGGGTGTGACTTTAGTCTCTCTTGTATATCCTGTTTCTCTCCAAAGCTTAAGTACGCAAGTGTCTCTGTCTGTCTACCCCCCCTGTTCCTACACAAGTATCTTCTTACTCCATCCTCATTTTGGCTTTTCTAATCCAAACCTCATTGAGCCTACGTCTGCTCAGGGTGAATTGGTTCCATGTCCTCTAGAACCACGGTGGGGGCACCTCACTGTTATCAATAGTAATAGGACTGCAAACATTTTCTCTCTCAAAGAGGAGATTTGGCATCACGTTGCAAGCAATGTAATGCATGTCGCATTGCCATGCAGTCAAACTAAACCACATGACGTCGACACGAAGCCGAGTCAGAGCTAAGGCAATAACAGTTTTGCTCCATTCCTCTCCGAAACTGGGGAGTCATTTTGCAGGGTGCAAAAGTTTTCATGAAATGCCTGCCCCCCCTTTTTTAAAAGCTCAGCTCCAGTTAGTCACAGTAGACGAAACAGATAAAAGTTAAGACAATGCCTTGTTTTTTTCAGTACCTGGAAGGCAAAGTTGAACATGAAAATAAATAATAACCATTAAAAAAAAATAGTTGAATAAAATGCAGAGAGGTCTTGCACGATCTTACCTCTTTACACAATATAGGCTGACAAACGACGGTGAAACACTGTGCAGTCCCGTTCCGACAGACACATCCGGCACACTTGCTGGGCTTCCACTCCTCACCATCCAGGTACGTTTCACCATCGAAAGAGCAAAACTCTAAAAGGCATTGAAGACAATTGGTTTTTTCCTATGTTCACAGAACATTCAATTTTTTAAAAATAATCTTTATTAACAATTTACATGCACTTATTTTTAACAAAGGTTTACTTTAGCTCTCATGCCAGTACATTTATATAAAATTATACCATTAACATAAAACAAAATAAATGAATAACCTGAAACAAAAGTTGACTTCCACACTTCCTTCTTCTGCTTTGAAAAGACATTTCAGCTTTTCACGGTTTTACACTCTTTATATATTAATTCATACTTCATAATTGGTGAGTTATTAGTAATTGTACTTTCTAAACAATCGTTTCAGTATTGTTCCCATGTGTTTTTGTCAGGGCTGCCCCCCTTCGCCGGTCGTTCAATCAATAGTCCGAGACATCCAGCTTTGAAGCTTTAATCTGGTCTAATTACTTTACAATGCAGAGCTAGTCATAAACATGTCTAATCAATCACTTGCAGAATCCGGAAGTGCGTCGCTACGATTTTCCCGCCAGCATGCCCATCTGGGGAAACGAAAGCATCGTTTCCTTTTCCTCTTTCTTTCCCCCGGATGCCCTCCCTGTAAGCTCCGAGGTCTCTCCCTGCTTAGCCCAAGCCCTTGCAACACCTCCTCTTCTCGCCCACTGCTGCTTTCAGATGTGGAGGAGGAGTCTGTCGTTAAAATGGGCATCTGTTCTCTGTACACACTCAATGCTGGGCTGGAAGGGGGAGGGAGCCCCCTGACAGTTTTCCATATACCTTACTTGTATCTTAATTTTAATCAATTGACTATAAATTGTATTTGTTGTTTCATTTGAATCACAAATAAAGAGATATATAATTTCAGTTGTGAGGTCTCATTCATTCCACTGGTACACTTATTTTTCATTAATCTTTTCAATATAAGTCATAAACTTTTTCCATTCTTTCTCATATGTTTCGCTACCTTGCTGGCGGATCATAGATGTTAATCTAGCTATCTTCATGTATTCTACCATTTTCTGTTGCCATTCCTCGATCGTTGGGATTGTTTCTTGCTTCCACACCTGAGCTAAGAGTATTCTTGCCCCTGTCACTGCGTATCGGAACAGTTTTATGTCATATTTTGTTCACGGAACATTCTAGAGCAGGGCTGGTGAACCTCTGGCCTCCAGATGTTCATAAAGTCTGGCTCCCATCAGGCCCAGACAGCGTGCTGAACAGCCAGCCATTGTTCAGAAACATCTGGAAGGCCCAAGGATTCCTACCCCTATTCTAGAGTCGGTGAGATTATACTGTACTCTTCTTTTTTCAAAGAGCAATCTCACAACATCAAGCATACCTGTAACACTTCCGTAGTTATGTTGTGCTCTGAATCTGTCCCTTGTGGTCAAGAAGGGATGCAGACGCACATGGAAAGTCTTCCGTTTCAAAGGAGAAATGTGTGTTCCTCTGGTGTATCCCTATTTCCCCCCCTTTCCCAAGGGCAAAATAATCACAGAAGAATGGAACGATACCTTTCTCCATGAGCATCACGATGAAGCGCGAAGGAGGGGAGTAGGTTGTTGTTTTCATTTTGATTATATATTTTGTGGCTTTATATTTTGATTTTGTTCTGTGAACCGCCCTGAGACCTCCAGGTATAGGGCGGTATATTATTAATAATAATACATAATAATAATAATAATAATAATAATAATAATAATAATAATAATAATAATAATATAATCATAATAGATGGTGCCTCCATTCCCAGTTTTCATGCTCTAATTTGTAAATCTGCATAGAACTGATGCACACACAACTGGACAGGCATGGAATTCTGCGTGATCTTGAAAGTTCCCTCATTAAAGGTATCGTGTAAATGCAAATCAGAGATCACACAGGAAGCCAGAAAGTCTGTCTTAAACGATGCATAATATGTGTTGCGGTCAATCCCTGCTTCTACATGTCTCCTCAGAAAGGCACATGCATAGAAAGAGAGAATCTGTGTGGTGTAGTGGTTAGAGTGTTGGACTAGGACCTGGGAGACCAGGGTTCAAATCCCCAAGTAGCCATGAGGCTCACTGGGTAACCTACCTCACAGGGTTGCTGTGAGGATAAAACAGAGAGGAGAATTATGTACTTGAGTTCCTTGGAGGAGAGAGATATAGATGCTTTAATAATGAAAGAGGCAGCTGTGAGCCACTGAGAGGACAGCCCAGCACAAAACAGGCATAGCTGTCAACTTTCGGATTTGAAAAGAAGGGATTTTTTCTAACTTTCGGATTTGAAAATAAGGGATGCCGCGAGGGCGGTGCAATGGCACCAAGTAACCTCGCCACCCTGCGCTCCAGAGGCTGCGCGCGAACGGGAGAGCGAGCACGTAGACGGCAGGCTGTCTGGCTGTCTGGTTGGGCGTGAGGGTCTGGCTGCACAAGGCATGCAAGCTCCGCCCCCAGTCGGTCTCAGACTCCTTATTGGCAGCCGAGCAACGCAGCTGAGGAGCCTCTCTGGCCGGCAGGGAGGGAGAGGAGCTGCTTCCTTTGAAATCCAGGAAATTTAAGGGATATCAACAATCCGGGATAGCAGCGGCGGGAAACGGCATTGGAATAAGGGAGTTTCCCGCAAAAAAAGGGAGGGTTGACAGCTATGAAAACAGGTTGCGGTGGGAAAAGGTGAGCCTAGGTTGGCATTTTCAGGGCACCAAAATTAAGCCAAGAGGACACTATCAGCACGTAAATAATAATGAATCTTTGGCCTATTAAAATGGGGGGGGTGTTTTTGTTTGTTAATATGTTAGATATTTTTGTGTTTTTATATTGTAAACCACCCTCTGATCCCCGGATGAAGGGCAGTATAATAAGAAAATAATAATAATAATAATAATAATAATAATAATAATAATAATAATAATAATAATAATAATAATAATAAAATATTTGGTCTAGAAATCAAATGGATGGATAGCTGGAATGCCAGATTTTCCTCCCCTATTTAAAAGTGGCTATAGAAATCCTGCAATAAGCAACAGCTTATTAGACAAGCTTAGATTACATTTGGCTAAGCTGCAGCGACGGCGGCAAGTCTGCTTACGTTTTCAAGACAGGCAAATCCAGGCCAAATCCCCTCTCCCTTCATCACCCTTAACTTACTCACCTCCGCTGCCGACACACCGTGAACAGCACTCTCCTTCCCTGGGGGGACCCACTCCCTCGCAGGAGAGGGCAGGGCAAGCCTTGGGGGTGCAGGTGACCTCCCCGCTGGCACAAGAGCAGGTCGTACATCCGGAGCCAGCCCATTCCGTACCATGCTACAGGGGGAAACAGAGCGGGAGAAACACGTACCTGTCAATTGTTGGCAGCAGAAGAAGCTGTGGGACTATATTTTCCCGTTTCCTAATCCCATCATGAAAATGACGCCAAGGAAACCAGATCATTTGACTATAAGGCAAGCCCCGCTAGATCAAAGACCAATAGCCCATTCGGGTCAGCATCCTTTTCTCCTAGTGGCTAACCAGATGCATATGGAAAGCAAGACATGATGCAGAAAACTCTCCCCAGTGTGGTTAAGAGTGGTAGGCTCGTAATCTGGTGAACCGGGTTCGCTTCCCCGCTCCTCCACATGCAGCTGCTGGGTGGCCTTGGGCTAGTCACACTTCTCTGAAGTCTCTCAGCCCCACTCACCTCACAGAGTGTTTGTTGTGGGGGAGGAAGGGAAAGGAGATTGTTAGACGCTTGGAGACTCCTCCTTGACAGCCATCTGTCAAGAATGCTTTGATGGTGTTCCTGCTTGGCAGGGGGTTGGACTGGATGGCCCTTGTGGTCTCTTCCAACTCTATGATTCTATGATTCTCCTTCGGGTAGTGATAAAGCGGGATATCAAATCCAAACTCCTCTTCTTCTTCTTCCCCACCTGTGATTCCCAGCAATTGGTATTCAGAGGCACACTGCTCCCCCCCAAAAAAGCAGAGGCCATTATGGCTAGTAGCTGCTGAGGGTTTCACCCTCCACGAATTTGCCTCGTCCTCATTTAAATCCATCCAAGTCACCACAGCATCTTCTATTCCAAACATACTTTTAAGTGCATCCCACTTCCCAAAGGTGGTATTAAAATCTCAGGCACCCACACTTGCGTTTCCTTTTTTGGAAAGAAGAGATTGCTGGAGATTTAAGGCGTCTCTGTAATATTTGCAATGGAGGTACACAGCTTGGCTCCTACTAGCAGGAAGCCCCACTGCCCCACCTCAGATTTCCAGAGAGAGGGAATTCTGAGGGTGCAGCTCCAACCTTGCTGCTCTCAGTCTGTTTCCCAGTCTGTCTTACATCATCCTTAGTTGGTAGGGGGTGTGATGGCCTGGGATTCAGACTCAGATACTGAACCTGAGGGATCCCAGCCTGCACAGGATTCCCCGCCTCCAGAATCAGCAGAGCCGGGGCTAGGGCTTGAGTATGAAGGGTCCTCACCTGTGCTGGATCCTCAGGTGCAGGCATCTGCTGAGTCTGCTCTGGCTCCTGATGGGATGGATGACCCATTGCCTGCAGGTGCTCCACTCCCAGCCCCATCAGGGAAAGCTGAGGTTACCTCTGGGTCCTGTAATCCTCCAGCCTCTCCTGAGCTGCAGAGGCTCAGGGCAGAGAGGCGAAGGGAACTGAGTTCCCGCAGGAGGAGTGCTCGCCTTCAAGCCAGGAGAGGCGAGTCACCAGAGGATCGGGGCCGCCCTATACCTCGGGGCAGATAAAAGCCGGCCAGCCCCAAGTTGCAGGAGCAACATCGTTGCTGACCAGTTCCTGCTTGCTACCTGTCCTGCTTTCCTGCTTGAGTTCCTGACCCGCCCTGGTTCCCTGCTTGCCTACCTGTTCCTGACTTCGCCTGCCTCCCTGCCCTGCACCTAGCTTCAATTATTATGGACTGCCTATCGTTGCAACTCTGACCACGGACCGGACTTCGACCTCGCCTTACGGGTAACCCACGGGACCAGCACAGGGGGAAAGATATATCATCTACCTCCCACCCTGCTCAGATGGGTTTCAAACCCCTGGGTCTGATAGTCACTGAGACACTACCAAAGAAGAGGACACTGTTTTGCATAAAGTGTACATGTTCTAATGCAGGCATAGGCGACCTTGGCTCTCCAGATGTTTTGGGACTACAACTCCCATGATCCCTAGCTAACAGGACCAGTGGTCAGGGATGATGGGAATTGTAGTCCCAAAACATCTGGAGAGCCAAGGTTGCCTATGACTGTTCTAATGTATTATATGTATAGATGCAAATTTAGAAATATCCTGATTCTGGGATGTTTCTGCTATTCCCTGGCCACTGGTTCTGATAAGAGACATTTTCCTAGCCACTAAGCCAGCAGTCACTAAACTCACTACCAGCAGTATGGCCAGATCTTCATGGCAGGCTTGTCCAGAACTCATAACAGTATTGCCCTTCCTCCTAGCCCTGGTTTGAAAATATAGCCAGGCTCATATATTTTAATGTTTGCATTTGCTCCAATTATACTCTCGGACATGCATTAGAACCAGAACCATTATTGCCTTGCTTTAAAACTAAGCAGGGCATTTAAATCTTTATATTCTGCCATGTTTCTCCATTTTATGTCCCTGTTTAGCCTGCTGGCAAATAACACCCCTGCGAGACCCTTTAGATCTCAACTTTCTCTGTTGGTGAAGCAAGCAAAGGAAAAGTTACATAAGCAGCAAAGTGGGCAGAGACCAAAAACATAGAGCTGTAGCCAGTGAAATCGCTGTCAGAGAAGAACACCTTCCGCTCATGCAATGGGAATTCCCATTCCTCTCCTTCCCCCGACGTACCCGCCATCACACTCCCAAAAAACTGATGTCCTCCAGAACAGATTGGAGGGTGCAGGGCAGCTGCTGTGGGATAGGAATATTTTGTTCAGGGTGGATAAAAATCAATGATTTTTTAAAAAAAAAATCGGATTTTTTTTATTTAAATCGGATTTTTTTTTTAATTTAAATTGGATTTTTAAAATAAAATGCTTTTGGAGGAAAATTCTTTCTAAATATAGTCTTCTATTTAAGTTACATTGTAGTCCAAAAGCTATTCATCAGGAAATAAGGATTTGTTTTAAGTTTATCAAGTGTGCTAAAACTCAGTCTAAGTTTTTTTTAAAAAAATGTTTAACCACATCAGTTAACAAACATGGATACATATGCTATCATGTTATTGTTTTAGTTAAATAAATTGTTTAAATGGTTATGAAGGAAATGATTATTTTTCTCCTTCCAATAAAGTACAGCAGAAAGGTTGTCCAAATATAAACAGTTAACTTATTAAACCTCACCATAATTTCATAATTATCTGTCTATGTATTTCTAGTAGTATAACCAAATCAGTAATTTTTGATATAACTATAAAAACTACTCTGAAAATTTATTATTCCAAAAATGAAACCTTCATATGGTTGTAAATATTAAGATTATACCAGCAAGAATGAGTCTCTCTGTAAAAAATATATTTAAATAAAGCCTTACTGACTAGTGATTTAAATCGTGATTTAAATCAAATCCACCCTGATTTTGTTTACAGAAGTCGTTCTGCCCGCACAATGACTTTCATTGAATCATAGAGTTGGAAAGGATCACAAGGGGCATCTAGTCCAACCCTCTGCAACGCGGGAATCTTTTGCCCAATGGGGGGGCTTGAACCCAACGGCTCTGAGATTGAGAATCTCATGCTCAACCGACCGAGCCATCTCAACTTTGTGGGATTCAGCCCATAAAAACTGTGCTTTCTGAGCCACACAAGAGGTCCACCCATGCCCAGTATCCTTGGCAACAGCTGGCAGCCAGATCCATTTAGCTTTCACAGCCACCTGCCCTGTTGGACCGCGGACGGGGAAGCTGTGATCTAACAACATCTGGGGGTCCAAAACTCCCATCTTCCCAGACCACTGACCATTCTGGCTGGGGCTGGTGGGGGCTGGATTCCCAGCAATGCACTGGAGGGAGACATGTTCCCCATTGCTGTGTTGCATCCATTCTCTATGAAAAGTCCACCCTGTAGATTCTTTTTTTCTAACAGGAAATACTAGAAAAACATCACTCTAATAGTAGTCTAATCTAGAGCAGGGGTGGCCAACTCCCAAGAGACTCCGATCTACTCACAGAGTTAAAGACTGGCAGTGATCTACCCCTTTTTGTGGGGTTCAAGTCAAAGTCTCCGTAATAGCTTCGTAAGAATAAGGTCATGAAAGCTTTCTTAGCCTCTTTTGAAAATAATTTACAAGCTATGGGGCTTGTGTTTGAACCTTAGTGTAGGTTTTTACCTTGGAGAAGAAGCTAAATCAGGTGTTTTGAGTGGTTAACATTTTGTTGGGGAGTTTTCTTTTTGAAGTCCTTTTGATTCTCCCCTTGAACTTAACATCATTTTTGCCTTATTGGAATTAGAGTTAACGTATTACCCTCTTTTTTTCCTTCTGAGGAAACTGTTAGACTTTCAGTGAAACGAGTTTTATAGCTGGCACCTCATTAAGGTTGTTTTGCAGTATTTTCATTATTTGTTATTTAGTAAGTTTGTTTTGTAGTATATTACATTAAATGAAATTCAGTTGAAGGGCTCTTGCCATTATTTATATCCTTTTCAAAGAATTTTTTTGAGAGTAACTTAAAACATTTTTTTGAATACACGTTTACCTCATTTCAGGGGGTTTTCACGGGGTTATTTCCCTTCTTTTTTGCTGATCTAGAGTGATGGCTGGTCCCTGTTTGTCCCTAGCAAATGGAACTTGAAGATACACTGCCTCTGCACATGAAGGTTCTATTTTCTGCTAGCATGGTGAAGACTCGTTGACAGGCCTACTATTTGGAGCAATGGCTGCTTTCTGGAGAGGTGTCTGTTGGCAGTCCTACGCTACTCCTTGCGAGCCCCAAATTTTCTACAAATGGGAGAAACTACAATGAGCAAACGAATGAGATGATTAATGGTTCTTCCCCTATACTTATGCAATAAGCGAGCTCCTGGAAACGAACATACTCATATTCTCACAGATAAAATGCCAAGCTTGTGAAAATGACCCAGTTGGCAGCGAGAGTGCGCCAGTTATTATTATTTTTTTCCCATTCCTCTTCTCATCTTTGGGTATCTGCCCAAAAGTTAATTTGCAGCAATAACTTTGGTTAGGCCATGTGTGAAGCCGCATAAGACTGCTCTGACCTAGTTCCCCGAATGGAAGAACTGGAGAAAAATCTAAGGCAGCCAGAGAATTGGCCGAGCGGATCAATGCAACGCTTTGTGGATATTAAGAAAGCCCGGCCATCAAGCGACCAGACTTCTCTCGGCCCGGCATACCAGACAAGCAGCTAGATCTCACTCAGATTGTGTTCCCAACATGAAGTTCTCTGAATGTCTCTCTGCAGGAGCAAAGCAAGGTCCCAAGAGCGAACGAGACAAGAGTTATTTCCAAGAAGAAAAGCCAACTGCAAGTTGATAGGGATACACAAGAAATGCTCACCTCGTGGGCCCGTCCTTCATGCTCACAAAATCCCTCCGTTTGAGAAACGCACTCAGGGCAGCAAGCGTTGGCAGGTGTTTGTAGCACTTCCCCCTGAATGAGAAAAAGCAATTCAGCGAGTGTCACAAATCCATCTGTCTAGAGAAGACCATTCCTGGTACAGTGGTACCTCGGGTTAAGTACACTTCAGGTTAAGAACTCCGCTAAGAACAGAAATCGTGCTCTGGCGGCGCAGCGGCAGCAGGAGGTCCCATTAGCTAAAGTGGTGCTTCAGGTTAAGTACGCTTCAGGTTAAGAATGGACCTCCGGAACTAATTAAGTACTTAATCCGAGGTACCACTGTATTCCAACACACAGTCTCGACAATATAAGCCTCCTCTGTTCAGAATGGAAAGGAGGAATCCTAGCATCCATGTGGGCATTACTATATTATTATTATTGTTGTTGTTGTTGTTGTTGTTGCTGTTATTATTATTATTATTATTATTATTATTATTATTATTATTATTTTGTGGGGAGCTGTGTTTAATCTAACAGAAGAATGCAAATAGGGAGAGCAAGTAAGTCTCTTGTGCATTGTAGACACCACATAACACAGGTCCTGAAAGACCTAGATTGGCTCCCAGTACGTTTCCGAGCACAATTCAAAGTGTTGGTGCTGAACTTTAAAGCCCTAAACGGCCTCGGTCCTGTATACCTGAAGGAGCATCTCCACCTTCATCATTCAGCCTGGACACTGAGGTCCAGCTCCGAGGGCCTTCTGGCACTTCCCTCACTGCGAGAAGCGAGGTTACAGGGAACCAGGCAGAGGGTCTTCTCGGTAGTGGCACCCGCCCTGTGGAACGCCCTCCCAGCAAATGTCAAGGAAATAAACAACTATCTGACTGTTAGATGACATCTGAAGGCAGCCCTATTTAGGGAAGTTTAGGAAAGCCAGTGTGGTGTAGTGGTTAAGAGCAGTAGACTCGTAATCTGGTGAACCAGGTTCACATCTCCGCTCTTCCACATGCAGCTGCTGGGTGACCTTGGGCTAGTCACACTTCTTTGAAGTCTATCAGCCCCACTCACCTCACAGAGTGTTTGTTGTGGGGCAGGAAGAAGGGAAAGGAGAATGTTAGCCGCTTTGAGACTCCTTCGGGTAGTGATAAAGCGGGATATCAAATCCAAACTCTTTTTGATGTTTGATCTTTTATTGTGTTTTTAATATTCTGTTGGGAGCTGCCCAGAGTGGCTGGGAAAACCCAGCCAGATGGGCGGGGTAGAAATAATAAGTTGTTGTTGTTGTTGATGATGACGATGTGGGTGCCATAGGATGTACTACTGGGCACCTGCCACATTGGTAACCCCTGTAATAAACTAAAATCATAGAATCGTAGAGTTGGAAGGGACCACGAGGATCATCTAGTCCAACCCCTTGCAATGCAGGAATCTTTTGCCCAATGTGGGGCTCAAACCCACGACCTTGAGATTAAGAGTCTCGTGCTCTACTGACTCAGCCACACTTTCAAACAAAGAAGAGACAATAGGAATATGCCTTAGATGGAGTTAAACCACTGGTCCATAGAGCTCAGTGCTGTCTGCACTGACTGGCAGCAGCTCTCCAGGGTTACAGGCGGAAATCCTTCCCAGCCCTACAAGAGATGCCAGAGATTGAACTTGGGGTCTTGCCACGACCACTCCATTTCTCCACACGGACGTCATTCCGTGGCCTTACCTTCCCAAAGTCGCAGTGAGGGTTTTTGCAAACGACGGCTTTGCACAGGACAATGTCGCCATGGCAACTGCACTCCCGGCAGGAGTCTGGCTTCCAAGCGGTGTTGTTCTGCAAACAAGTCATAAGCTTGGAATTAAAATTGCATTAAAAAGCGTTAACACTGCACGCAATTACGGGGCAGCAAAGAGTTCAAACGAATTAAAAAGGGAAAGAGCCCCTTCACATTGCAGAGGCAAACTTGGCAAGCCAAGTCTCTCTGCTACATGCCGATTAGTACCCATGGCTGTAACAAGTCCAAAGCTATTCATTCCGTACTTCCAAAACATGTAATCAAAAGGCTCGGGCCTGCGATGAAAAGCAATCAATTCCAGCTGCAAAATAATTGATCCACCTAAGACCCGGTAGCTACAATCTGATTAGAGCTTCTCTTCCACCCAGCGACGGCTTCTATAAACAGACTCGGGCTGGGAATTTAACAGCCTCCAAAGGAGCTTTCGACGCTCCATTCATATTAAAATTAATGTGCTAGAAAAATTTCCTGGGGTGTCAAACAGCGTCTATGTATGGGGAAAGGCGGAAAAGATCTGGAGTCCTCTGGTTGGAGAGGAGGCAGGGAATGTACGTGAGAGGAGAGGAAAGTTCCTGAGCTGGCGGAGCAAGGAAATGTTCTGTAGTCTTTGGTAAAATAATTTTTTTGTAGGAGCGGCTTGGGAAAATTAAGGAGCCGGGGGGGGGGGAAACCCAGCATTTCCCCCCCTTTTCTCTTTGCACTCGATATACCTGAAAAGTGACTCCATTATTGTGTGTGTGCTTCCAACTACCCTCTCGAAATTTCAGGGCAGGGTGTTGTCTTAAGCCCAATTAAGCAGGGAATGGCATTTTCCAGAATCTGGTCCAATTATATCCAGTATATCTGAAGGAGCGTCTCCACCTCCATCGTTCTGCCCGGACACTGAGGTCCAGCGCCGAGGGCCTTCTGGCGGTTCCCTCACTGCGAGAAGCCAAGTTACAGGGAACCAGGCAGAGGGCCTCCTCGGTAGTGGCACCCGCCCTGTGCAATGCCCTCCCACCAGATGTCAAAGAGAACAACAACTACCAGACATTTAGAAGACATCTGAAGGCAGCCCTGTTTAGGGAAGTTTTTAACGTTTGATGGATTATTGTATTTTAATATTTTGTTGGAAGCCGCCCGGAGTGGCTGGGGAAGCCCAGCCAGATGCGCGGGGTATAAATAATAAATTATTATTATTATTATTATTATTATTATTATTATTATTATTATTAAAGTCCTACACACCCAGACAGTTCAGATCATGTCTGCCAAGAAGGACCCGCAGTCTGAGCTCTAACGTTAGACTGCATTCACATGAATGTTACCAATCATGGCCAGTGTGTCAACTGGCCTTGGAGGCCGTAGGAATCCAACCACCAACCAACACATTGAGCGATCCGAGTGTGAACCAAACGCATGCTCTGACATTTCTGTGTCATCTTTCCATGTTCTACTTGAGTTAACTAGAAGTTTCATGCAAACTCAGCCCCAATGTGCTTTTTAAAAATGAAAAGCAGTTTCAAGAAGGGAAATCCACACACGTCGTTTCTCTGCTCTAAGCAACCCTCTATCAAAGCTGCATTTAAATAAATTTTTAAAAAGTGACACTGGGGGCACTTGCACACATTTGCTATTTTCAGGTGGGATTCAGTCCCAAGCCAGCACAATTCACAATGTGAAACAGAAGTTAATTTGGAGCTCTGGCACAACAACCCTGCTTTCTCCCACCACCCCGTAAAAAAAAACCCCATCAGATAACATTTGCTTGATGCAAAATTGTCTTAACACCCCAGAAAACAAATCAGAATGAATGCTCTGTAAACAGGTCGTTTGGAAGCAACCTGGGAATCAGTTATATGGATTTGCATGTAGTTAGCTTCCATGGAAGGCGAATATATCAAGCTCAGTGCTCGGGCATCGTTGCTACTGCCGCATCAGTTTCCTCCAATGCAGTGTCCACTTCATAGCGTAGCATTCTAGAGCTGGAAAGGGACCATGGGGGTCATCTAGTCCAACCCCCTGCAATGTAGGAATCTTTTGCCCAACGTGGCGATCGAACCCAGGACTCTGAGATTTGAAATCTCACTCCCAGAGGGAGATGTTTCCCTGTGTTAAACACCATCCTTTTAGTCGCACTGATATGCAGCTATAAGAAAATCGGAGGCTTCACTCCTTCTCAATGAAACAGTACATGAAATCGAGTCCTCTCTAATAAAGCTGATGAGAATATTAAAGCTAAGTACTGCCACAGATCGGTGCAAATTTACAGCCCTGGAGCTCAGGAAATGATACGGGAGAGGGGATGTCATTTTGGCTCTGATAACATAACTGACCCAACGTGCAGCGGCAGGAGCAGTAACATGGGTACCCTGAGAAAACTGTCTTCCTGGGGCTGATTTACTATACAGCTGCAGAATCAATTGAGGCCAAGTTATATGGGTGTCAAGCTCTGCCTAACTCTCATGCTGTATTTAATCCATTCCTGTGCCTTAAAAAAAAAAAAGGCGGCCGGGGGGGGGGGGAATAAAGCTGTTCCGTGTCAGACACGATGCTTTTTTTCAAAGATACCTGGAGCAAGTTCCAGGGTAGAATGATGCTCTGCTTTTGCGCCAGGATTAATGACCTTACCTGGCCGCTCATTTCGTTCCTGTCCTTGCTCATCCCAGCAGTAAAGGGGTTGGGCGGGATGTCAACACGAGCAACAAGGGAGCTGAAGAAAGGCGCAAGGAGGTTTCAGGAGTTGTTACTAAGACTCTTGCAGACTGCTGCAGAGGGGCGAATGCACTGTCTGTAAGGAAGGTGACTGCTTTTTGTAGAGGATGGCAATCTTGGGCCTCCAGCGCCCAGGTTCTGTTAGGGCACCAGTAGTAGCAGCTGTGTGGTGGGGCAGAGCTTCAGAGGTGTCCTCCCGACACCAGTGTTCGCTAAAGCTTATCTAGATGGGGCAGGTCAGGGTTGTGTGTGCACTATCTGAAGACCTGGTCCATGTCTTGAGTTAGCGTACACACAGTATCTGGATGTTCTGGGGTAAGGGTGTCAGGTTCACTGGGTTGCCATAGCAACATCAAGCGTATGCCTTGCCAAGTCATTCGCCCTCCCATTGGTTCGGGAATGTATAACAGTCTCTAGAGCCTTGCTTGCATTAAGCACTGTTGCAAATCCTGATGCTGTCCCCTTTTCTGTCAGGGTCTGACACAGAATCCGTGAGAGTCAGGGGGAGAGGCTGTGGGTTAGCATGGTGATAGTGTTAGCAAATATCTCTGTACATATGCATCTTTACTTCAAAGATTGGAAGAAATAGAGTGTCTTGTGTCTGGAGTAGTGTCATGTGTCTGGAGACAATGCTAGGATACTTGCAGACCACGCTAGACTAAGTAAGTAACAGGATTGCTGTTGTTGTTTAGTCGTTTAGCCGTGTCCGACTCTTCGTGACCCCATGGACCAGAGCACGCCAGGCACTCCTGTCTTCCACTGCCTCCCGCAGTTTGGTCAGACTCATGTTGGTGGCTTCGAGAACACTGTCCAACCATCTCGTCCTCTGCCGTCCCCTTCTCCTTGTGCCCTCCATCTTTCCCAACATCAGGGTCTTTTCCAGGGAGTCTTCTCTTCTCATGAGGTGGCCAAAGTGTTGGAGCCTCAGCTTCAGGATCTGTCCTTCCAATGAGCACTCAGGGCTGATTTCCTTCAGAATGGATAGGTTTGATCTTCTTGCAGTCCATGGGACTCTCAAGAGTCTCCTCCAGCACCATAATTCAAAAGCATCAATTCTTCGGCGATCAGCCTTCTTTATGGTCCAGCTTTCACTTCCATAACAGGATTACTTAACACAAAATAGTTCATCCTTAGGCCAGGGGTAGAGAACCTTCTTTCTGCTCAGGGCCACATACCATGAGGCGTAATCTATTAGGGACCGCACGGCGGAAGTGGGTGAAGTCAAAGCTAGTGATGGGTGGAGTTTTCTAGAGTAACTCGTTGGAAACAAAGCATGGCTTGCTTCAGTTTTCACCATGGGTACCTCAGCTTCGAATTCCCAATCCTACTTAAGAGTAAGCCCCACTAGGTTTGATATAGTAACTCTCAAATAAATACAGAGAAGGCTTTCTTAAGTGGAAAACAACTCCCATTAGGGCTGGGCGATATATCGACATACTGTCCAAAACCAGTTTGAAGTCCATGTCGTGATACCGATTTTTTTGCCCTGGCGATAACTTGCAAATCATGATGTTTGTGCATGTGCTATGCAAAAATCACAATATGGGGGAAACCATGAAGCCAGCCAATGCTTCTCTCAATTCCTGCAGCCCCTGTTAACTCTCTCCCCTGTCTCTTGCAGGGGGCAGCAAATCACAAGAGCAAGCGCTGGTAAAAATCATGATGCAGAGAAAACCGTGAAACCAGCCAAAGCCTTTACATAGCTCCATCCTTATTTCAAACATCGTGATATTTGCGCTGCTTAGCTGGTGATATATCGCAATGTTGAAAACCAGATATCACTCAGCTCTAACTCCTATTGACTCTGACCACTTGCCATGTTGGCTGAAGCTGATGGGTGTCTAACAACATCTGGAAAGTTGCTGATGAGCCACCACTGACAGGGATGCAACTTGCCAGTCAAGGTGTCCCTATGTCGGATGTATCTATTGCAATGGTCCTCAAGCTAGATGGTTACTAACTCCCAGTCCCAGCTGCAAAGCTAGACACCTTAGTAGAGCAGGGATTGGCCTAGATTATTGTGGTGGCCTCCACATGACTAACCAAGGTGGACATCTGATGCATGCAACAGCTGCTTTCTCTTCCAACTCATCCTATGTTTCATGGGGCTGTATGAAAGCATTCATGCAGTGCCTAAAATGTAACTAGAGGCCAGCTCCTGGGATATGCTGGAATATGAACGCTGGGCATCTGTTTGATGGTATCTCTTTCACGGCATAGTGGAGGTGGGGGAGAGGCACTGGTCAATAGTTGATGCAAATGGCGGGGGGGGGGTAAATGGTCAGCATTTGTGGGTACGGCTGAATGATTTGCACAAGGCAGGTGTGACCCCGTGTCTGTCCATTTTTGGTAACCACCGTCATAAAGGGAAAGCGGTGGAAGTCATCGTTGCAAATCATTCTTGTGCGTTTACTTGGAATGACTGCTTCTGATAACCACCATCAATGGGGACCAGGGCCATACCTCAGCAGAATAGAATCTGCCTGCATGCCAAGGGTTCAAGGTTCAATCTTTGGTATTTCCAAATAAGAACATATGAAGAGCCTGCTGGATCAGGCCGGCAGCCCATCCAGTCCAGCATCTTGTTCTCACAGTGGCCAACATGATGCCTGTGGGAGACCAGCATGCAGGATTCAAGCACCAGAGCCCTCTCATCTCCTGTGGTTTCCAGCAAGTGGTATTGAGAAGCATTCCTGCCTACGACAGTGGAGGCAGAGTATAGGGATCATAGCTGGTGGTCACCAATAGCCCTTTCCTCCATGAATTTGTATTATGAACACTGGGAGAGACCATCATCTGAACCCTGGAGGTCTACTGCCAGTCAATGCAAACACCCCTAAGCTAGAAAGATGCAATGGTAGTGTCAGGAATGAGCCAGCTCCTAGTGGAACTTTACAGCCTGCTGCAGAACAGAGAGGCTTATATTTGACGCAGGCTGAGCAAAGCAGTCAGTAGTGACTCCTTCAGACATTGGAATACCGGTTGCTAAGAGAACAACTGAGAGCGGGCTGGAACACAGCTCTCAGGAAGCTCAAACAGGCGCGAACAGACACAGAGACTATCTGTCAGAACAGGAAGAAGAGTAGGCAAATGGGAGGGCTGCTAGATAGGAAGCAAAACAAGAGACGTAAGGGGCAACGGGTTCAATATATTCTGTAAGAACTGGAAGAAGTCTTCAGAAGGGTCATCTTGAGTGATAATGACGGAGGATATGTTAGAGCAGTGATGGCTAACCTTGACACTCCAGATGTTTTGGGACTACAACTCCCATCATCCCTGACCACTGATCCTGTTAGCTAGGGATGATGGGAGTTGTAGTTCCAAAACATCTGGAGTGTCAAGGTTAGCCATCACTGTGTTAGAGCCTTCTGGAGCTATGTTTGTTTTTGCAATAAATCCTCCTTTTTAATTATCAATGCTTACGGTGTTATCAAGCTGGGAACCTGGACTCCTGACAGGTAGCTTCCTATGCTCTTTCTCCATAGCAGATATCCCTTGTGGCTTTTACAGATTTCCAGTTTCCGGTACATAGACGATCATGCTTATGGTGAACATGTGTCTTGCTTTTAATCTTCATATAGCACTTTGTAGATTTTCATTGCTTCAACAACAATGATGTTCAGACTGTTGGCATATGTAGAATTCAGAGTCTACCAATGCAAGCACTCACAAAATCCCCCCACCCCCAGTCGACGTACTCTTCATCCTGCACATGCCATCAACTGGCACACAAATGCCTCCATGTACACCGGTTGCATCTAGAAGCAGCGTTCTTTACCCTCCGGCACTTGACAAAGTCCCCCTTTGCCATACATTATTGAGTTCAGCCAACTAAAACGTTTGGCTTTTTAGCCGTTTGGAAGCAGATCAAGGGAGAGTAGCTAAAGCAGGTGCCAGAAATAGAGAATCAGCACATCCACACAGCAATTTTCCACTCTTGTGGTTCAGCATAATCCAAGAACACACGAACCGTTCCTAACAAGAGGTCAGCTACCTTTTCTCTCTCTCCAGAGCAGGTCATTTTGTATGCCAAATGTTACACTGCCATTTCTGCTTTTACTATATTGAAACAGCATTTGAATCTTTTATGCAAGCCGCCCAGAGGAGGAGCTTCTTCTTTGGCGATCACTTGTAGCCAAGTAAGATTGTCTTCCATAAACACGGTTTTAACAATGAGTCTGTAAGTGACTGTGGAGGCCAATTCTGGATCGATACGTCCTTCCACAGTGGGGACATTGGTTTCCGGGCGGGAGTTGATCACGGTGTGGATTTGCCAAACGTGCCTTCCTCATAGCACGTTTCTCCCTTGTGTCCTGAGTTCAAGAGTCTTCAAAGCCCATGACACCTTTGGTAAAGGCTGTTCTCCAATTGGAGCGCTCGCAGGCAAGTTCCTCCTCTCTGGCAGCTATAGGAGAAGGGCGGGGGTGGCCTCCACCATTCCTTCTCCTCTTCAGTAATAATAATAATAATTTTATTATTTATACCCGGCCCATCTGGCTGGGTTTCCCCAGCCACTCTGGGCAGCTCCCAACAGAACACTAAAAACAGAATAAAACTTCAAACATTAAAAACTTCCGCAAACAAGGTTGCCTTCAGATGTCTTCTAAAAGTCAGATAGTTGTTTATTTCCTTGACATCTGATGGGAGGGCATTCCACAGGGTGGGCGCCACTGCCGAGAAGGCCCTCTGCCTGGTTCCCTGTAACCTCACTTCTCGCAGTGAGGGAACCGCCAGAAGGCCCTCGGCGCTGGACCTCTGTGTCCGGGCTGAACAATGGGGGTGGAGACAATCCCTGACACCTATGCATGATCTAACATCTAGGCATCTCTATGAAGCAGTTGAAGCAACTGGAGCCCCCTCCCCCTCCACCAGCTTATGTACCTTCCCCCGATGTAATGCACACATGCAGCCAGGGACTACGCCATGTGGAAACTTCCTCTGCTCCTCCCTTTTCAATCCCCTCCTGGATCTGGGAGACAGTGGTCCAGGAGAGGGTGGGGAAGCACCCAGCCCTTTCACTTGCCTGACCTGCCTTTTCCTCCTCCATTTCCAACCCCTCCTGTGCTCCACCCTCCAGCTCTGAAGCATCTCCTATCTCTGACCCTTGCTTCTTGGCTAGTACAGGTCCCCACATATCACTGGCCCCCTCTCCCGAGTCAGATTCTGACCCCCTTCCCTCGGTGCACACTCCTGGCAGTCCCTTGCCAGCTGTTGCCTTAGTGCCCAGCTTGTGTGTTTCCTGGAGGCACCTGATTGGCTGCTGTGGAGTGACAGGATGCATGGCTGCTAGATGCATGCCTGGTCCAACGCAGCTCTTCTTGCGCTATTCTGCGGCCATTTGCAGTCACCCAATTTATCCCTCCCTTGCTGCTCTCCTGGGCAAAGCTGGCTTTCTGTCGCACCTCTTGCAAGGACAGGCTGCCGGTTGGTTGGCACCAGCTTTTTCCGCATCGCTGAGCCTGCTCTGGCCGCCGGCCATGACTGGCATGTGACAGTGGCATCTTCACTCCAGGGAATGGAGACAATGCAGCGCACGGAAGCAAGGGGGGAAATTAGCTGCCAGTTTTGCTGGCAATGACATATTGACAAAGTACTTAGCCTGTGTTATCCACTTCAGCATTCAGAGAGAGAGAGAGAGAGAGAGAGAGAGAGAGGCGGTTTCATCCTCTTTCACAGTGCAAGAGTCCACAATTGGATTCACTTCAAGTGCGGCATTCCGTCAGAGAGTATCGGAGAAAAGCCAGTATCGGATGTCTCCAGTTGAAGGATACCGGACTTGCTTTGTGAGAAAAGCTCGAGGCAGAGAACGCAGAGCAATTATAACTTCTGGTACAATTACCAGAAGCCTTCCCTTGCTCTCTGCCAAGCGAGGAGACTTGGCAGCTTAATAATATGACTTTCCATTTTTTGCACTTCCACTCCAATTAGCTGACAATACCAGGCAATTGGCAGGATCAACCAAAGTCCCTAAGGGACCCTGAGAACCGCAGAAGTGGGATTACAGAGATACAGAACTGCTGGAACAGGAGAGAATTAAGGGCCGTCTGGTAGCGAGCAGAGGAGGGAGTTTTACACCCTTTGCACCAGGATCGGAGGCGCTGGTGTGATATCCTCTCCCCAGGAAGGGGTGGTTGGGCTGCTGCAAAGAAGATGGAGAGGTTGGGTACATGATGTGATTCCATTGCGGTGCTGGGAACTCAGGGCTCGTCCACATGCTTTCTGGGCACAGGGCAAGCGAAGTGGATACGCCCTCATCCCAGGAAGGACGGCCACTTAGAAATATGCCACCAAACGAAAAAGGAGGGCAAAAGATAAGGCATGTTGATCAGCGTAACATACGGAAATGCTGTTGTTGTTGTTCAGTTGTTCAGTCGTGTCCGACTCTTCGTGACCCCATGGACCAGAGCACGCCAGGCACGCCTATCCTTCACTGCCTCTCGCAGTTTGGCCAAACTCATGTTAGTAGCTTCGAGAACACTGTCCAACCATCTCATCTTCTGTTGGATGAGAAGAAATGCTAGTTTATATGAAAAGATGTACATTTAGGAGCAATTGCTGTGATTTCAAGAGGAATAAGGTAAAAGGTAAAGGACCCCTGGACAGTTAAGTCCAGTCAAAGGTGACTATGGGGTTGCGGTGCTCATCTTGCTTTCAGGCAGAGGGAGCCGGCGTTTGTCCACAGACAGCTTTCCAGGTCATGGGGCCAGCAGGACTAAACCGCTTCTGGCATGAAAGAACACCGTGACAGAAACCAGAGTGCACGGAAACGCTGTTTCCCTTCCCGGCACAGCAGTACCTATTTATCTACTTGCACTGGTGTGCTTTCGAACTGCTAGGTTGGCAGGAGCTGGGACAGAGCAACAGGAGCTCACCCCGTGACGGGGATTTGAATCGCTGACCTTCCGATCGGCAAGCCCAAGAGGCTCAGTGGTTTAGACCATAGCCAGGAATACAATGCATCTCACCATAGTGAGGAAAACTGTAGGGCAGCGCCAAAAAAAAGGGAAATGAATAGAATAGAATAGAATAGAATAGAATAGAATAGAATAGAATAGAATTAGATGGGACCACGAGGGTCATCGAGTCCAACCCCCGGTAATACAGGAATATTTTGCCCCTTGTAGGGCTCGGACATTTTTCACCAAAAAGAGGAAGGCAGAGTTCTGCGTAAAATTGGCATATGCTAATTTTAGGTATAGACGCTACTTTCAAAGTAATTGCAGTGATTTAAATAGAAAAACACTACACCTCACCATAGTGAGGATGACTCTGACCAGGTGGCTTGTGTACCTGCTCAATCTGTGGTCCAGGTGATAAGGGTTAGCAGGCAACCCTCCTGCTTTCCCATTTTTAGGGATCCCCCCCAGCTCTTCAAAGAGAGGGCTGCTTTCTATAAAGCATGACACAGGGCCATTCTAGAAGACTGTGATTGGCTAACCTTGTGTACCTTTTCATTCTGCTGATCGGTTCCCTGCCCCAAATGGTCTGGATGCTACAAAATGATGCAGCCTGGCTCTTGGCAGCTGCTGCAAGGAGGCATCATATCAGCCCAGTCCTGAAAGAGCAGCATTGGCAGCTGGCGAGCTATGAACCCAACTTAAGGTGCTGCTGTTAGTATGCAAAAGCCATGGGAAGGGCAGTAGCTCAGCGACAGCACATCTGCTTTGTATGCAGAAGGTCCCAGGTTCAGTCCCCGGCTTCTCCAGGTAGGGCTCCTGCCAGAAACTTTGGAGAGCTGCTGCTAGTGAGAGTAGGCCATACCCATTGCCCTGGGCCTCTCAGTTCTGTCGGAAACTGAAATGTCTTGGCAGCCATTCAGAAGGAAGAGGAGGGGAGAGGATGCAGAGGGAGACTGGTACCCAGGGAGGTTCTCCCCTTGTGACTCTAGATGTCAGAGAGGGGGAAGCAGATCTGCCGGCTTTCCTCATCACCCCTCCTTCTGATCCTCATTCAGGGAGGGGGAAGACTTGGTCCAGCCAGCAGGAAATGCTGAGCAGGAGGAGATGTCATCATCATCATCATCATCATCATCATCATCATTCTTTTATTCGACCGTCAGTCAGAAGAATACATTTGTACAGAATTAAAAGCATCTGAGAGAACTTTGAAAAAAGGAAACATAATGTACAATAGAATGGAACTAAACAAATAGCCCCATATCGATACAATCAATTAAAATCTTGCGACGCTTAGAAGCTAAAAAAAGAAATTTAGCCACCAGGGAGGCTAGTAATATTATTCAGTAAATATAAAACCTGTCTTTCTCTGGGTAGAAAGCTAGATTGACGTAAAAGTGGAGTTATAAGATTTTGCCTAAGTTCTACATAGAGAGGACAAGACAGAAGGATATGTTCGGTAGACTCAACCACGCCCATAGTACAATGACAGGTTCTCTGGGCGTATGGAACTCCCTTGTACCTTCCCCACAATACCGCGGAATCAAGGGCGTTTAGTCTAGCCGCTGTAAGAAGTCTGCGGTATTCCACATAGTGGATTTTCGCGAGATAGGGGGCTGGTGTCATTTGATATATCTGGTCCCCTAGGAACATCCCTGGTTTCACTTGAGCTATGTCCTCTTGTCTGGCAATATCGCTCAATCTCTGGGAAATTGCAGTTCTAGCTTGATTATACGTCATGGACTCCAGGTAGAGGTGTGACAATCCACAGGACTGCACCTCTTTTATGACCTCCCTTTCCTATGATGACTGGAAATCATCCCTCAATGTCAAGGGGGCGATGCCCTGGAGGAGATATCAATGGAGCTGGAGTCAGAGCAGGGCTGTCTTTAGCATATGCGCCACCGGGGTGCAAAGATCCGCCCAGCGCCCCCAAATTTAGTTTAGCCACCCTCTGATTTTTTAGTTGTTGAGCTTTTTTCAGGAGGGGGGAAACCAAAGCTGTTGACCTTTTTTGGGGGGGGGGGAAATCACTCACCTGCAACGACGACGCAGCGGAAATAACTGTTTTTGTTTCCTGGCTCGTCGAGAATATTTGACGCTACGGAGTAACAGAGCGACGGAGGAAGGGGGCGGGGGCTTTAACTGCCGCCGATCAAGAGGGACCAGTATACAGTAGGTATACATTTGGTGCCCCCAGAATACATTTGGCACCCCCCAGAATTCGGCGCCCGGGTGCACTGCACCCCTTGCGCCCCCCAGGTGTTGCCGCCGAGATCCAGGCAACACTGAATCGCACAAAATGGGCGGGGGGGGGACTATGCAAATATCCTCAAATTGCATCATTCATACGGGTCACAAAATTTTATTTTTTCTTGGCACAGAATTCCAATGGCAGAATTTATTTATCTTTAGCAGGCAGTATACACAGCCCTGCTGTGCAAAGACAGTCATATTACCCACTTTTTTTTCCAAGGGTGAAGACTTCACTTTATCACTGGAGCAAATGACGTTTTCAGAAAAAAGTATGCTCATTAGCATTTTTCTTTGCTTATCACCCAAACTCCTAAATGTTCCTTTTTTAAAAAAAAAATGTGGAGGTTTTATGCCA
Organism: Darevskia mixta; assembly: GCA_034641385.1. Classification (NCBI taxonomy): domain Eukaryota; kingdom Metazoa; phylum Chordata; class Lepidosauria; order Squamata; family Lacertidae; genus Darevskia; species Darevskia mixta. The sequence continues at coordinate 864,336 of JAWWNH010000060.1, forward strand.
AACATACATGGATCAAGCGCTTTAGTACAAATGCTGAACGAGGCCATTATGGCTAATGCTGCGGATTTTGAAAAGAGGAGCATGCCGAGTGTTTTCATACAAAATGCTTATGCATATTCCATTTGAGAAATAATTAGAAAGCTTTCCCCCTTTTCTCTGAGGTGTGTGTATATGTGTATATATATCATTTACGTTTGATCTCTTCTATAATGCGTAATAACAATTTTTATGTTGCCTTATTACTACACAGTAAAATCAAGGGCTTAACTTGGACATAAAATCTCAATCAAGGGTACAGCAGGGAAAGATCAGCATTTGGAGGTTCTCCTCCCCCCCATTCCCATTCACTTGCCAGATCCTACTTGGTTAAATCAGAATATTGGCCCCCTTTTGTTTTGCACCCCAAATAAATTCAGACAAGACTCAAATTTTGGTTTGGTTTTTGGCAGAATTTAGGCCACAACTTTATTGATTACAGCATGTGATTGGTTGCATAGGCTCTGGTTCGACTAGCTCCCTGCTCCGCAGGTAGCGCTGACCCAGGGCACCAGCCTAGGTCAGCCAAGGGTGAACACCTGGAAAGCGGAAAGCCGGGGAGCTGCTCTATCCACCACCCAAATGTCCCCCTGGACTCAGGCACGGGCACAATCCCCTCTCAGGGGTTGACCAAACCATTGAATCCCTGGATTCCTTTAACGGAATACCCTTCACATAGGGATGGCGAGAGCGTTCTCCCATCCCTATCACTTGAACCAGAGCCTATCCGCCACTTACAAGTTGTGACGATTTGCTACGTGGCAGGCGAAACCCAAATGGCAACAGCCAATCAGCCAAAATTCCTGGCGTGCCCCTGTTCCAACAACAGACGACACACGACGGCATAGCAAGGTCAAGCGCATAAGCCCTAAAGTAGGGAGAGGTGGGCAGGTGTTCCAATGCACGTGACGAAAAGAGGAAGCTCAGGGTCACGTGCATGGGTATATATAGGTCCCTCGATCCATTTAGCTTGCGTCCCATTGGTCAGATTGAACCCTCCATTGAGGGACCTAGATTGGGTGTTGTGGCTGTCAATCACTCCCACCCACAACACAGGGGTTTGGTTGCCAGGTCTCACAGCAATATGTGTCCTCTTTAAGGGAGGACCCGATTATAATCTGAGAGCCAGCAAGGTGGAGAGGTCAAACTAACAGAACACCAAATTTAACTTTATACAGCCAAATCAACTCCAGTTAGCTGCCCTTCAACCACGGCCACCTTACAACAAATGCGATTTTTATTTTAATCTGGAGGCTGTGTGAGGTTTCGTCTGATCAGCTATCCTGGATGCATAAAGTGATAGGCCAAGGTTTTGTACTAAGGGAGATGAATTGTGAGTGGGTTGAACAATGGAATGCTGTTTAAATATGGTTTTTTATTTCATTATCACTATATTGTTGTGAGTAGGTTTCTGTTTCGTACCACCATGAATTTGCCTGGCCCTCTTTTAAAGCCAGCCATCGTTTCATCTTGTGGCAGCGAGTTCCATAGTTTGGTGGCGAATGGTGTGAAGAAAACTGGTGCAACCAAAGGGGAAGTGAACCCAGACAGACAGACGGCATTTTTTCAGTCAATTCTTGGACTTAAAGTTTTAGGGCCAAACAGACACAGCGTGTCCATGCAATTAGCAGTTTTGTGAATGGCTTTCAAAAAAAGAAACAGTGGGTGTAGAGACCCCAATATTTACTGGAACTACATGGGGGTAAAGGGCTGAAACTCCCTGTCACTTATCTTCAGATTCCAGGACAGCACCTGCCTCCCTACGAGGAAAAGATTATTGGTGAAGATGTTTCTGAAATGCCCCTACCAGGAGAGGGCACTACCCCCGACACATCCTTACACTAGGGGTCACCAATCTTGTGGGGCCACTGGGCACATTCGGGATTTTGAGAAAGTGTCATGGCCGCCAAGCGCAAAATGGCCGCTCTGTGGTATGTGTTGTAACCAGAAAAGGCATATGTGAGGGCGTGGCGGGATACAAAATGGCTGGCACATCTAAAAGAGCAAAGGAAGAGACAGGCGTGCAAAATGGTGGGGCCATCCCTGCCTGGCCAAATCTCATGTATGTAGGGTTTTGGAGGGGGTATTTACTTAGATCTTTCAGACGCAGCATAGGAGGTACTGCCAGGGCAGGTGCTGGTATAGTGATCCCTGCCAAGCGCTCCCAAAAACAAGAAGTCCCAGAGGTCCTTGGCTGTTGCTGGCAAATGCCATCTGTACACCAGCAAAAGAAACCAGTAAGACACCACATGTGTCTGGCAGCAGTGTAATAACTGGGGATATTGGCATCCCAAGGACAGTGGGTCAGCACTGCGGATGGGATTTAGAGATGCCAGAACGTGTCTGAGGAAATGAAGCAAGACTTGTGGCCTCCAGAGCGCATAGAAGAAGTGACAATAGCTCTGAGACGCCAGAAACAAGAATTTAAAGGTCAGTTGCAGATGTAAATGTATATAACAACACCAGCCAGCTAGCTACATTTTCATAAAATAGGGGAGCCCTATTAGAACACGGAACTCAGAGCCACCAATCTAACTGATTTAGAAGTCCTCCCAGCCTACATATTATGTAGTGGGCGTTCCACTGACATATTACGTCAAAAACCAGCAGAACTCCAGACCATGTCCAAAGGACACTTTAAATGTGGTCATTGTATAAGTTGCAAATTTGCCCTGCCTGTTAAGTCTTTTGTCAATACGACCAATGGTAAACGCATTGTGCTGCAACAGTTTTCCAACTGCTCTACCAAGAACTGTGTATATTGTATACGTTGTACATGTGGTTTACTGTATATTGGGAGCACCACGCGGGCAGTGAGAACTAGAATCTCCGAACATAGATCAAAAATACGCAATAAGTGCGTCGACGCCCCTTTGGTTCAACATTTTATATCAGCATCACATTCTGAGAATGACCTAAGCTTTTTTGTCGTATGGACCCCCTTGAAATCCTCCTTTAGTTCTGTGGATATGCGAAAAATTCTATTACAGAAGGTATACAAGTTAATTTTTGAATTAAATACCCTACACCCTAAAGGCCTCAATACTGAGTTTGATTTACAATGCTATATTTAAAATGCTGTACCTTTAAGAGTTAATTGATATCTTGGTCTGTTTGTCCTATTTAAGTTCCCATTGTGTTAGTCTTTTCAAGCTGTGCCTACATTATTTGTATGTTTGATTGATCATATATACTTGAAGGTATGTTCTATATTTTAACAATATATGGCATTATATAATTTGTATAGTCTGTTATGATTATTTATTGTATTGTAATTGACATATTATCCATACAGAACTGATGAAGCTTTCTTTGCGAAACCTGTTGTAATCCGGAAGGCAGGTCTTCCTCCTTCTTCTCAGTTGCCCTTCTGTGAAAGGATCCTAGATGACTACATCCTACTATCGACAGTTTTGTCTCTCTGTCCCAGTGAACTTTTGAAAACTTATGTTGGCACTGAGTTGTTTGAATACATCCTAAGCTGAATGGTTCATATGTATTGATTTTGGTCATATACGTTACATGTATATAAGTATATTTGGTTCCATTGTTTGATTTTCATTACAGTATCTTTGATATTATTATTATTATTTTCGTCATTATTATTTCAGCCGATGTGCAGTGGTTTTGTTGTTACTTTTGCTGTTTAGCACCACTGCGGTACTGTCCATTGTTTACCAATCTTGTGGGGCCACTGGGCACATTCGGGATTTTGAGAAAGTGTCATGGCCGCCAAGCGCAAAATGGCCGCTCTGTGGTATGTGTTGTAACCAGAAAAGGCATATGTGAGGGCGTGGCGGGATACAAAATGGCTGGCACATCTAAAAGAGCAAAGGAAGAGACAGGAGTGCAAAATGGTGGGGCCATCCCTGCCTGGCCAAATCTCATGTATGTAGGGTTTTGGAGGGGGTATTTACTTAGATCTTTCAGACGCAGCATAGGAGGTACTGCCAGGGCAGGTGCTGGTATAGTGATCCCTGCCAAGCGCTCCCAAAAACAAGAAGTCCCAGAGGTCCTTGGCTGTTGCTGGCAAATGCCATCTGCACACCAGCAAAAGAAACCAGTAAGACGCCACATGTGTCTGGCAGCAGTGTAATAACTGGGGATATTGGCATCCCAAGGACAGTGGGTCAGCACTGCGGGTGGGATTTAGAGATGCCAGAACGTGTCAGAAGAAAAGAAGCAAGACTTGTGGCCTCCAGAGCGCATAGAAGAAGTGACAATAGCTCTCGGACGCCAGAAACAAGAATTTAAAGGTCAGCTAGCTACATTTTCATAAAATAGGGGAGTCCCTATTAGAACACGGAACTCAGAGACACCAATCTAACTGATTTAGAAGTCCTCCCAGCCTACATATTATGTAAATGGACTTGAAGTGTCCTTAGCAAAAAATTAAACTCATGCAACCACAACAAAAAATAAAAGGTGGAGAATATTTGTTTTTTAACCTTCCACCCACTTTGCAAAACTGGAGCAGTTTCCAGCTCCACCCTCTGCCTTCCCTCCCTAAGATTATGGGAAAATTTAAGGCCCGCCAGGCTGGTTTATAGCCTGTCAGTGAGAATGACTTGTAGTAATTACTCGATTCTTCGCCTGAAATGAAAGGACCTCATTCTTGGATTCCTGCCTAGCATGGAGTGAGGCACTTCACTCTCTGGAGAGACAGATGTTGAACGGGAACCGAACACACAAGAAACCTTGACAAATTAATGTTGATAGAGAGGTATGAATAAATCAAACAAAAGGTAATCGCTAAATAAATCTGCAGGAACATGTCATTTAATTCCGTAGAATTAAGAGGAATCAAGGTGCACTGAAACACCGAAGAAGCCTGTGGACAAGGAGTTAGTTTAATATAACAATCCTGTTTGACTCAAAGCAAGGCGCTGTTCCAGAAAACACAAGGGGTGGTAAATTACACCGGCAATCCAACCTCTATACTGGCTCCTTGCTGTCTTTGGAGTACAATTCAAGGATCTGGTTTTAAACTATAACGTCTTGAGTGGCTTGGGTCAGCCATATTTTTTTACATATTAGATTTGTCCACATCCCAGTTACCCCAGTGGATATGGCCTGACTATGACAGAGGGGCTTCTCAGCGATGGTGCCCTGGAATAAGCTCCCTGTGCAGATCCAAGAAGGTCTAAGAGGAAGGGCAGGGTATAAATTAATAAATAAGAATATTGTCCTTTCATGGGCCCCTTGGCTCCATCAGGATCTGGCATGGCTTGGCAACCACAGATGGACCAGGAGAAGGAGGAGGAGGGGGAAGAGGCAGAGGGTTCCTGGAAGGCTGGCATTCACGGAAGGAGGAAAGAGGTCTTCTTCTTGTGACTTTAGATGTCAGAGCTGCTGGGTCTCTCCTCCACCCTTCCTGTGGAGCACAGAGGTTCATGGGGGAGAGGGGAGGACTTTGATCAGCCAAGGCGAGGGGCTGAGAAGACAAAGGTGGCAGCAAAGCGAGATACACAGGGAAGGGCACAGTCTTCCTGCTGAAAACCAGGTGCCACCTTCGTAGATGAGATCTGTAGATCCACTGAGATGCAGCACACATATGCATGTCTTGTAGGGCAAGAGGGTGTCATGCATGAGTTCAGCCTATCTTTAAAAGCTTCTCAAATACAGTCGCAACACATGGGTGTTCCAACCAGTGCTAGTGAGCTCTGATCCACAAGTATTACATTTACCTGTATGGGTATTCTATCAAAAATTATTTGCTGACGAAGATTCACCTTCGAAACAGTTGATTCAATCCGGGCATACTGTTCTGTTCTGCTTGTTTGCTGGTTGCTATTGAATTCTTCATGTTGGAACACCCACCACAAGACGACCTGGATGGTCGCCAGATTCTGCGTGCAGATTTGCAGGCGCAGACCACCCCCCGAAACAAATTAGTTTGCTAGGAAAACAGTCGAAGTCAGCCTCCAGGGTGTCAGGGCCAATTTGTAGCCCAAATTTTTAGGTCTTTATGTGTATATGCGCTTATCTTAGATTTTAATCTTTATGCTGTTGTTGTACACTGCTTTATATGTATATTTTATTCTTGTGAAAGCTGTCCCAGTTGTGCTTTTCGAGCTGGTCTTTGACCGTAATAAATTTTGAATTGAACATTGAACACCCACCACCACAATACTTTTGGACATTATCCATTGAAAGGCATCCTGCCTGCAACGTGGTGTTCCCTCCCAGCAATTCATTACACTGGCTACTTCTTGGTTATGGACTGATATATATATATTATTTTGAAGTTGATGACTTGTAAATTTTGAATGACATTCTAACCACTAATAATAATACATTTACTACATTTATTAGCCACGTGTTGCGGCTGTATTTGAGCAGATTATTCTGTATTGCAACACAGGGGTTTGTTTTGGTCACTATCTTTAAAAGCTTGGCAGGAAGGACGTGTCAACTGTTGGGACATCTTCATAGCTTCCGTTCAGTTATTAACTTCCTGCCTAGCTCTTGGACCTTTGAATCTTGGCTTCTGGACCTTGTTACTGCTAATGAGCCTGTACTGCTATCAGCCTGACTAAAGATATCTTTTTATTTAGATTAGTTTGGGTTTTATTCTATGGTTTCTTTGTTTTTATTGTATTCTATGCTGAAAACCTTCAATTAAAAAACAGGAAAAACCTGGGGCAGGGGAGATCTCTTCCTTACTTGCAAGTAAGAGTCAGTGTTGTGTTTTGGGACAGGAGCCTGACACATCCCACTTTTCCTTCATAAGAAGAGGCCAACTGGATCAGGACAATGGCCTATCTTGTCCAATATCCTGTTGTCACAGTCAGGGCTGGCCCAAGACATTTTGCCACCTGAGGCAAACCACAAAGTGTCACCCTCCTCCCCTCCAAGGAAGAAGGGGTGAGTGAAGATCTACATCAGGAACAAGGGAGGGAATGAAGAGCTACATCAGGATCTGCTGCTCCTGAAGATCTTGCCGTCTGAGGCAGCCTCTTCACCTTGCTTCCTGGGTAGGCCAGCCCTGATCACAGTAGCCAACAAGATGCCTATGGGACTCTTGCAAACAGGCTGCTCAGAAACCCTGTGAGGCTGGTTAGAATAAGGGTGTGATGGCCTGGGATTCAGACTCAGATGCTGAACCTGAGGGATCCCAGCCTGCACAGGATTCCCCGCCTCCAGAACCAGCAGAGCCGGGGCTAGGGCCTGAGTCGGAAGGGTCCTCACCTGTGCTGGATCCTCAGGTGCAGGCATCTGCTGAGTCTGCTCTGGCTCCTGATGGGATGGAGGACCCATTACCTGCAGGTGCTCCACTCCCAGCCCTGTCAGGGGAAGCTGAGGTTGCCTCTAGGTCCGGTAACCCTCCAGCCTCTCCTGAGCTGCAGAGGCTCAGGGCAGAGAGGCGAAGGGAACTGAGTTCCCGCAGGAGGAGTGCTCGCCTCCAAGCCAGGAGAGGCAAGTCACCAGAGGATCGGGGCCGCCCTATGCCTCGGGGCGGATAAAAGCCGGCCAGCCCCAGCCCCAAGTTGCAGGAGCAACATTGTTGGTTACCAGTTCCTGCCAGTGTTCCTGCTTGAAACCTGTCCTGCTTTTCTGCCTGAGCTCCTGGCCCACCCTGGTTCCCTGCTTGCCTACCTGTTCCTGACTTTGCCTGACTCCCTGCCCTGCACCCAGCTTCAGTGACTACAGACTGCCTTTACGTTGCACCTTGCACCACGGACCGGACTTGGACCTTGCCTTTCGGGTAACCCACGGGACCAGCACAAAGAGAGAGATTTGCCGAAAAGACCGTGAAATGGAATTTTTTACTATACTTTTTTACTTTGCTATGGATACACAGCACATTGAAGAGGTTCCATATATTTTCAATATAGCACAACTAGATTTCTGATGAGTCAAAGGCAGTTGTTTCATAAGAAGACTTCCAAGTGTGTGTTTTTTTTTGGGGGGGGGAAGAGTTACTTCACTGCAGCCAAGTGGGAAACTTATTCAATAAAGAAGTGGGTAGCAGGGAATCTGGGTGAATTGTCAGAACACATTCTGACAGATCCAGCAGGATGATTGATCAGTCTGCAGATGTCATGGCACATGGAGGTTTGCGAGCAAGATTACTTTTTCTTTTTGGCAACTAAGCCTTGCTTCCCTGCATTTGTAGACCGCCATCACTTCTCCCTCAACCTGAGACATAGCTGAAAGACCGCTGAACCTGCCCAGAAAGGGCATTCGGGAAAAGCACAAGGTTATTTCCACACATACACTCCAATGGTCCGCAAAAGTGCACTCCTTCATTTTCTCCTACATAAATGCGTGGCTGCAACTCCACTGTTGTGAGTCCCATGAACTGTGCATCACACTCCCATCACACACTCACCTACCACTATGGTGTGGGGGACTCCCTGGTCCTGAATGGGTTAACTGTGCCCCTAAAGGACCAGGTGCACAGCCTTGGGGTCATTCTGGACTCAGCTGTCCACGGAGGCCTGTGCCAACTCTGTGTCCAGGGCGGCTGTCTGCCAGCTCCATCTGTTGCACTGGCTGAGACCCACCCTGGCTCACCAGAGTGGTACAATTCAAAGTGTTGGTGCTGGTCTTTAAAGCCCTAAACGGCCTCGGCCTATTATACCTGATGGGGGATACACCCCCATCATTCAGCCAGCTGAGGTCCAGCTCTAAGGGCCTTCTGGCAGGTCCCTCGCTGCGAGAAGTGAGGTTACAGGGAACCAGGCAGAGGGCCTTCTTGGTGGTGGCGCCCACCCCTTGGAACGCCCTCCCATTAGATTTCAAGGAAATAAACAACTATCTGACTTTTAGAAGACATCTGAAAGCAGCCTTTTAATATTCTGTTGGGAGCCGCCCAGAGTGGCTGGGGAAACCCGGCCAGATGGGCGGGGTATTATTATTATTATTATTATTATTATTATTATTATTATACATGCTCTGGTTATCTCCAGTAGATTGGACTACTGCAATGCCAGGGGCAGATGGGATCTGAAGTCCAGCTGCATCTGGAGGACCGCATCAAAAAGAACTTTCTGACAGTAAGAGCTGTTCAACAGTGGAACGGACTCCCTCAGAAGGTGGTAGACTCTCCTTCATTGGATGTTTATCAGCAGAGGTTGGATGGCTATCTGTCAAGGATTCTTTAGCTGTGATTCCTGCACTGCAGGGGGTTGGACTAGATGGTTCTTTGCGTCCATTCCAACACTACAATTCCCTGGTTCTCTGGTTCTATAAGCCAAATGTAGCCCTCCAGTGGTCTTCAACATGCTTGGCCACATCTCTTTTGGGCCGGGGTGTGTGTGTGTGTGTGTCATGGTAGTTTTTGGCAGGCAACCAAACAACAAGGTTTATATGCTAGATGTCGTCAACTTGGTGAGTTCACCTGTTCTTCAGCCCTGCTTTACCTTCCCCTTTTGAAAACACCCTGCAATTTATGGTATACGTGGCCCTTATACTTTAAGAAAAAATAAATATAAAATAATTTATATGATCCTTTTGTGTGTATAGCCCACCCAAATTGGCTTATGGTATCATCATTAATGGTCTGAAGCTCAACATCAAAAAAACTAAGATCATGGCCACTGGTCCCATCACCTCCTGGCAAATAGAAGGGGAAGAAATGGAGGCAGTGAGAGATTTTACTTTCTTGGGTTCCATGATCACTGCAGATGGTGACGAAATTAAAAGACGCCTGCTTCTTGGGAGAAAAGCAATGACAAACCTAGACAGCATCTTAAAAAGCAGAGACATCACCTTGCCGACAAAGGTCCGTATAGTTAAAGCTATGGTTTTCCCAGTAGTGATGTATGGAAGTGAGAGCTGGATCATAAAGAAGGCTGATAGCCGAAGAATTGATGCTTTTGAATTATGGTGCTGGAGGAGACTCTTGAGAGTCCCATGGAATGCATGAAGATCAATCCTATTCATTCTGAAGGAAATCAGCCCTGAGTGCTCACTGGAAGGACAGATCCTGAAGCTGAGGCTCCAATACTTTGGCCACCTCATGAGAAGAGAAAACTCCCTGGAAAAGACCATGATGTTGGGAAAGATTGAGGGCACAAGGAGAAGGGGACGACAAAGGACAAGATGGTTGGACAGTGTTCTCGAAGGTACCAACATGAGTCTGACCAAACTGCGGGAGGCAGTGGAAGACAGGAGTGCCTGGCGTGCTCTGGTCCATGGAGTCACGAAGAGTCGGACACGACTAAATGACTAAACAACAACAATCATTAATAAAGGTTGGGTAGCCATCTGCCAAGGATGCTTTAGTTAAGATTCCTGCACTGAAGGGGGTTGGACTAGAGGACTCTTGGGGTCACCTTCAACTCTACAATTCCATGGTTCTATCATTCTGTGACTGTAGGTTCCCCATCCCTGGTGTAGACAGTACTTAGCTAGATGGACCAATGAGTCTGACTCAGTAGAAGGCACGTTCCTAGCTTTCTCTACATGAACAGAATAATCCCAGTTTGGGCATAAACTCGGCAGCCGTTGATTCTTCAAGGCTGAGCTTCATGTCCGGTGCCGTTCAATGCGCAACCCATTTCACTCAGAGGCTTCACTCCATGTGCACAAATTGGTTCCTTTGGTCAAAAAGCGAAAAGGTTGTCAAGATGATTTGCGGCCATCATTGGATTTCAAATGCTGCGGAACAGCAGGCCGCTACTGTCCATCGAACCACTGCTTGAAAAACCATCACAGCTTCCAAATAGGTTGAGCTATAAAAACAGCCTTAATCTCGCGCATAAATTACCCTTGAATTACTACGGTCGGCGGAGGAGAGGGAGACAGGAGGGGCTTTGGCTGGGAAAGGGCCGTTTCGCTACAAGTTCTAGGAAAGCTAGACGGAGTTGCTTTGGGAGCAAATTAACTCCTGTTCCAGGAAGAAAAGCCCTTGGTACAGTGGCACTGACGGCATGATTAAAACAGGCACTCCAGTGAGACAGATAAACTTTAAATTCATCCTGTGTCACACTGCAGTGAACAGCCAGGCAACGTTTGAAATCTCAGCTGCAACTGGCCAAGCCACAAGGTCTGTTGGTGGAATAAAACCTTTCATCCCATCTCTCTACTTAAAAAAAATAAAAATGAATCATCAACAACAAAATTGGCTATTAAAACAAGCAATACAGCTCCAGTCAACAAGCTGAATGAGGTCTCCAGAAATTCGGCGAAATCTCTGCACATCCTATCTGGGTTTCCAGGGGTCGATTAGATGCCTTCCTGCCTTGTTTGCAAGCTCTCCAGATGCATATGGCTGTCCACTCTTGGAAACAAGACACTGGAGTTGCATTTGGTTTGATCCAGCAAGACTCTTCCTATGTCACTATAGTCCTCCTTCCACTGCCAGCTTATGCGCTAAAGCAAACTTTTATGTCTTCACTTTTAATCCAAGTTTCCTAAGTACGAGATTAATAAACTGGTTCTCTTGTTCCTCGGGAGGCAAAAAGAAAAAAGGAGAAAAAAGATTGCAGAAATCTTGCAGAGTCATTAATCTTTGTGAACAAAGACTTCATTACTGAATGAAAATGATTAGCAAGGTCGGAAGCAAATAGGCTTTTGTGAGCTCTCTTGGCGTCTTCCAGGCCTGTTGCAAAAACTTCCCCCTGCCCCGCCAAGTCCCCCTGGTTTATTCATGGCTGTCAAGATCTTAACTATAATTTTACACTCAGCCACATCGAAATAAACGACACTAAAGTTCTGCAATAGCCCAGCATTTGCCAGAAATTAGTAAATGAACCGCAATTGCTACAATTGTGAACCTGTGCAGCAGGTCTAAATCTACATCGAGGAAGAAGGTGTTTCCATTTTTATTCTTCAGAAGGAGGAAGATGGACTTTGGGTTTTTTGTGTGCTGGATGTCAACCCACCAAGCTCTGGAGTCACGACATCCGCTTGGGAGTGTCTATGGAAATCTTTTTTGAGATGCCCGTTTGCCCTAACGGGAGATTTTTCAAAGCCTGACCTGGAAGTTGGCACAAAACTCTGGGCGTTTTTGAGTTGGCCCTGTCATTCTATGGTTTTCGGTGCTGCTTAAAAACCCACCTTTCCCCCCAAGCCTTTGGGGAAAATTGATTCAGTAAAGCCAGTTGTAATTGAGGCGGTCTGTCTGCTGTAGTGATAAGGTTTGCTTTTAATGTTGCCATATTTTCACAGAATCGTGGAATTGTAGAGTTGGGACACCAAAGGTCATCCAGTCCAACCCCCTGCAATGCAGGAATCTCAGCTGAATTTTATTGCTTTACAGTAAACCTTAATGAAGGGTGGCTTATTAATTGAAATAACATGAACAAGAACAATCATGATTGGCGGCAGGGGTGGAGTTCCTAGATCCCATGATGCCCATTGGCCAAGTTATGCCCATAAATGCCAGGTGTGCGGCAGGTAAAGACACGACTCCTTGCTGAAAGTGGAGTTTGCAGGCACCGAATATCACCTGATCATCTGCACCTGCAAAGCCCTGTGTTTTTGCCTGCACCCAGCCGGTAAAATGGCTTCCCTTGTTCCTCCTTGCTCTGTTCCACCGCCACCAAAAAGGGCTGGACAGCTCATAATTTGCCAGGTTAAAGGCTGGCAACCCTCAATGCCCTCAGCAGCCTCCTGATAACAACAAACACAAGCTGGTTTTTCCTTTCCGCATATTGTTTCCGTTTTACAGAAAGTGTTTGGTTTTACACTTCAGCTGTGTTCTTCAGACCTAAGAGACAATGGAAATTACCACAGGAGCTGGGTGCTTATTGTTGTTGTTTCATTTTCTTTCTCCCTTTTGTCTGAAGACCTTTTGTCAGACAAATCTCTACCCACTCGGTTTCTCGGTTCCCTGAGTCATAATTTTCTCCCCCTGCAATTTCCCTGGATTCCAACATGCTGTCATACACACTGAGTCATTGTGCCAGTCCATATTCCCAAGGGATGGAACTAAATTAATTAAGTTTAACTATGAGGAAAGATGGGGTCCCTCTCGGTCTCTCTCCCCCCCCCCCCCCGCCCAACATCTGAGGGAAGCTTAAATGCATTGCAAAGGCTTTCAGAGAGCAAGGGCAAAAGGGCTAAGAAGCAAGACTCCCTCTGACTTTTTTCCTGCTCTGTCCCACGACATCGGCGTGACCTTGGGATTTCTGCCTTTGTCACCCTTGAACTCCAGCTAGGAATCTCCCCCTACCCTGGTATCGAAAAGCCAGCCATCTCCTTAAACAGTGATTTCTTCTTTCCTTACAGCTCACGTGTTTAAATGGGTAGAATGAAACATATTGCAAGTAATTCAAAACCATCCTTGTCTTCTCAGTCGTACCATCCAATTGTGATTAGGGTTCCCCTGGTCTACTTTTCATTTGTTTCACAAAGGATATTTCTCATTCAACCCCTTCTAAGTGAGATCAGGGGTGCTGTCCTGTCCTCAGTAGATCCTTTAGCTCCAGGGGGGGAAGAGCATTAGATCTGGATCGAGGACTCATGGGTGAAATAATGTGATGGGCCTGGATCTGCCAAAGTTACCAGTAGCGGAAGCCAAGAGCCATGAGGAGGTCCAGCCCTGTCCTTAGGCAGACGGAGCAACTGTCTCTCATATATATATAATTTTCTGTTTTACAATTTAAAATACTCATTTAAACACCCTTAAAATATCCATGACTTCCCTTCTTCTCTTTCCATGGTTCATTTTGCATATCTTAAATCCCTGCATATTTTACATAAACTAAACCATTCATTATTCCATTATTGCATCCATCAAAACTTGTTTACACTGTTGAGTTTATCTTAATGCTGCCAAGCGTTTTTAAGTGTACACAATTTTTCCCATATATTCAATAAACATTTTCCAATCTTCTCTAAATATATGTTCTCCTTGTTGTCTTATTCTGTGTGTTAGGTCCGCAAGCTGCACATATTCCGTCAGCTTAAGTTGCCATTCCTCTTTAGTTGGGACTTCGCTCGTTTTCCATTTTTGGGCTAACAAAACACGGGCCGCAGTAGTGGCATACATAAATAACTTTTTGAGACACCTGAGCATTTCAGTCTGAATTATCCCCAACAAAAAGGACTCTGGTGTTGTGTGTGTGTGTGTGTGTGTGTGTGTGTTTTGGGGGGGAGGTGCTTTTAAACTTTTTTTTTTAAAAAAATAATAATAATCATTATGGATCATTTCCCAATACTCTTTTACCCTTTTACAGGTCCCCCATATATGAAAGAACGTACCCTCGACCTCATTGCATCTCCAGCACTTATCTGATTCAGTCTTAAACGTCTTAGCAAGCCTACTCGGTGTTAAATAAAATCTGTAAATCATTTTGAGAAGCAGATGATGACTGAGAGCAGCAATGGTAGGTGCTCTGAACCGCTTTTCCTGAGCCTTTCTTCTGAACAAAGCTGGATGTGACACTCAGCCTGTTCTCCATAGGTGTGGCGGTAAAGACACTGTTGGGTTTCCAGTGCTGAAGTAAGATTCAACAGCCACAGGTTCTCCACAACACGAATCCTATGAACCTGCCCGGGTTCTGAGATTTTCGGGCGACACCCTTCTCTCAGACCTGCCACCCTCACAGGCACGCTTGGTGGGAATTCAGGAGAGGGCCTTCTTGGTGGCTGCCCCCAAACTTTGGAAGTCGCTCCCTAGAGAAGCTAGACTGGCTCCCAACTTGCTGTGCAGATGAAGACCTTCTTACTGCAACGGGCTTTTGGGAAATGACTGATTTCAAGGAAAAGGCTGGTGCTGTGTTGTTTTATGGCAATTATCTGTATGTTTCTTTTGTTTTTGTTTTTTTGTTTTTATGCTGAGATCTTTAGATGAAGGGCAGTATACTAATTTAATAAATTAATAGAGGAGGAGGAGGAGGAGGAGGAGGAGGAGGAGGAGGAGAAGAAGAAGAAGAAGAAGAAGAAGAAGAAGAAGAAGAAGAAGAAAAGATTGTAAACACATAAGAGAAAGAGAGTTTTAATTCTACAGTGGTACCTCGGGTTACTAACACTTCGAGTTACAAACTCTGCTAACCCGGAAGTAGTACCTCGGTTTAAGAACTTTGCCCCAGGATGAGAACAGAAATCACATGACAACGGCGCAGCAGCAGTGGGAGGCCCCATTAACTAAAGTGGTACCTCAGGTTAAGAATGGTTTCAGGTTAAGAACGGACCTCCAGAACAAATTAAGTTCATAACCAGAGGTACCACTGTATTAATGTTTAATTGTTTTTTAATTGTTTTTCTCTATGTTTTTAGCTGTTCTTATTTTATCTGTAGTTAGGGGGAAATATGGGACCCAGGTGGCGCTGTGGGTTAAACCACAGAGCCTAGGGCTTGCTGATCAGAAGGTCGGCGGTTCGAATCCCTGCGACGGGGTGAGCTCCCGTTGCTCGGTCCCGTTGCTCGGTCCCGTTGCTTCGAATGCACCTCAAAGTGCAAGTAGATAAATAGGTACCGCTCCGGCGGGAAGGTAAACGGTGTTTCCGTGCGCTGCTCTGGTTCGCCAGAAGCGGCTTAGTCATGCTGGCCACATGACCTGGAAGCTGTCTGCGGACAACCGCCAGCTCCTCGGCCTATAGAGCGAGATGAGCACTGCAACCCCAGAGTCGTCCGCAACTGGACCTAATGGTCAGGGGTACCTTTACCTTTACCTTTAGGGGGAAATATAGGGTATGAATGAATATATATTAACAATAGGACACAGGGGAGATGGCGGAGAGAAAGGTGAGGTGGGTTGCTACCAAACGCACACACAACTTTCACTTCCAATTAGTTGAGGGTGGTCCGTTGAAGTGAATGAGGCAAGGCCCTGCCAACCTCAGTTTGCCCTCACCTGCCTGCCTTCTTATGGAGGGTGGTCCTGGCTGTCAGCTTCCTCCTCCTATGTCCCAAATGCTGCACCTTGGCTGTGAGGTGGGTGGCAGCAAAACTAAACCTGGCTCTGACGCCACCTACTGCTGACCTCCTGCATGACGCCCTACTAATGACTACCGCAGCTTCGAATATTTATGCAGCTAACAGAAAGAAGCAGTTACTTCACAGCAGGAGCCAACATGATTTCAAACGAATCACTGTTTCATGAGCATACTATCAGCTTTGCTTAAAAAATGCAGGGGTGCGGGTTATATTTTAAACAGTTTGAAGTTAGCGTACACGTTAAAGGAAGATTTATAAAAGGCAGCGAGAAAAACAAAACGTACTGGAGGGGAATCCTTAAAATCGTCAGTAACGAGGGAAACAGATGTAGCAGATTAATATGTTTAATATTGTAAAAACCTATCCATTCTTAACCTATCCATTCAACCTATCCAACCTATTGTAAAAACCTATCCATTCAACCTATCCATTCTTAAAGAAATCAGCCCTGAGTGCTCACTAGAAGGACAGATCCTGAGGTTAAGGCTTCAGTACTTTGGCCACCTCATGAGAAGAGAAGACTCCCTAGAAAAGACCCTGATGTTGGGAAAGGTTGAGGGCACAAGGAGAAGGGGACGACAGAGGACGAGATGGTTGGACAGTGTTCTCGAAGCTACTAACATGAGTTTGGCCAAACTGCGAGAGGCAGTGAAGGATAGGCGTGCCTGGCGTGCTCTGGTTCATGGGGTCACGAAGAGTCGGACACGACTGAACGACTGAACAACAACACATTGTAAAAACAACAACTGTGTGCATAATATAAAAATAATAATCCTAAAATGAAAACATTTTGTATAAAGAACACAATAAAAACTGAAAGGCCACATTTGTCATCAAAATCTGGCTTTAGCTTAAACAAATGAAAAGGGCTAAGAAGTGGAATATTAAGAAAAAATTGTGAATGTACATACTGGCAATCCTTGTTTTGTGTGGGGGTTATGTTCCGGATCCACCCGCCCCATGCTGCCCCTTTTTGCGATGTCTTTATGGTGTTTTGGGGCTACTTCTGGGTTTGGCGCATGTGTGCGCGCAGGATCGCGCATTGTTCAGACGCACCTAAATCAGCCATTGCCTGTACTGTAGTTTCTGGAGCAAGATTTTCTCATGGGCTGCTAGCTGCAAGAGGCCTTGTATCTAGTTTTACATCCTGGGCTTCACGACGTTGGAAGATTATTCCTTTTGCTGCCGGCATGTTCGCAACTGAAACCTAGCGAGACAGGGAGCTGCCTTATGCCAAGCCGGACCATTGCTCCATCTAGCTCAGTACTGTCTACACTGACAGGCAGCAGCTCTCCAGGGCTTCAAGAATGGGACATTCCCAACCCTACCTGGAGATGCTGGGGATGGAAACAGGAACCTTCTGAACGGAGAGCACATGCTCTACCACTGAGCTACACCCTTCGCGGTGAATTTTGCAGGAGGCACAACACTTATCTGGTTTAATGGCTCTTAGTCCCAAGCAGAGCACAGACACTCATTTATCCCAACCTTGATCTGGGCATGTGGGTCTGAAAACTGCATAGCATGCCGAACAACTGAACAATAGGAATGAAAATGCTGGAACTACTTGCTGTTGGCATCCATCTGTCTCAATGGAGTGCACCTCCAAGGGTGAAGTCAAACCACTGTGCCAGCAGCACCAAAGTGACCTCTCCGGGGTGCAAACCTGGTGCAGGGAGGTCCTGGGCTGCCAAGACAACAAGACTTGCTAGTGTGATCCAAAGGAAAGCAGAGCAATACTTTCCACCCCCATCGTTCAGACCGGATACTGAAATCCAGCTCCGAGGGCCTTCTGGCGGTTCCCTCACTGTGAGATGTGAGGTTACAGGAAACCAGGCAGAGGGCCTTCTCGGTGGTGGTGCCCTCCCTGTGGAATGCCCTCCCATCAGATGTCAAGGAAATAAACAACTATCTGACTTTTAGAAGACATCTGAAGGCAGCCCTGCATATGGAAGTTTTAAATGTTTTCTCGCTTTTTTATTATTAATAATATTATTTTGAGAAACCCAGCCAGATGGGTGGGGAATAAATAAATTGTTGTTGTTGTTGTTGTTTGGCAACAGCTTGGCTGTAGGAGTTGCTGGAAGGAGGCATACAACAAGGCGCTATCCAACTGTCTTAGGAACTCCATTCTGGATTTGTGTAGGGTTTACTCTTTAGCCTTTTCTTCTCCCAAGGATAACCTGCAAGGCAGAAGAAGTTTAGGACCAGAGTTTTCCTTCTCTTAGATGGGCTCCCTTCGCAGGTTGACGAGCCCCATCTGCCCCTCACTTCCCTCTACAGCACATACAGAAACTACCTTCCTGGCTGTCGGACCCACGACTGGTCTTGTCCACTCCATCCATTGGCGAGTGTTTTTGCATGCAGGGGAATTCCCAAACTCACAGAAGGTTTGAGACCCATTGGCTACCCTCACCTGGTTTAGCCAGCCAGTCAAAGCCTTTCCCGGGGTTTGGTCACTGTTGCATGATGACAGCTTCCAGGAGCCACAGGCGAGAGCTGAGTGCAGGGTGGGGACCAAAGGTGGATGAACTATCTGAAGAAGTGTGCATGCACACGAAAGCTCATACCAAGAACAAACTTAGTTGGTCTCTAAGGTGCTACTGGAAGGAATTTTTTTTATTTTATTTTGTTTTGACTATGACAGACCAACACGGCTATCTACCTTCATGTTGGTAGCTTTGAGAACACTGTCCAACCATCTCATACACCCCTGTAACTACTACCAATACAAAGGTGCATGAGAGCAGGGCAAGGGGGGAACCAGGAAGTGGGCGAGGCAGGGAATATGGGGCTGTGCTCTTTTTATTGTAATAATGAAGGGGTCAGCAAACGTTTTCAGCAGGGGGCCGGTTCACTGTCCCTTACACCTTGTGGGGGGCTGGACTATTTTGGGGGGGATGAACAAATTCCTATGCCCCACAAATAACCCAGAGATGCATTTTAAATAAAAGGACACATTCTACTCATGTAAAAACATGCTGATTCCTGAACCGTCCGGGGGCCGGATTTAGAAGGCGATTGGGCCGGATCTGGCCCCCGGGCCCCCATGTAATAATGTAAAATGATTGCATACAAGGGAAGCTGAAGAAAAATGAAAGAGAGCAGTTCTTGACTGGCTAAATACAGGACCCTGTGAGCTGACTGTAATTCAACACACCCTGAAAGCACATACACTTCCTTGTTAATATTTGATTTAGGGATTACATCTGTCCTGCTGTTATCTGCCTTATCAGCAGATTCTGCCATGCAGGAAAACTCTAAGGGTATCACCCCCGCCTCCCTCCCTCCCTCCCTCTCATACACACTCATACAATTTCCCCTTGAAATACGCTTGACAGCTCCTTGCATTCTCCCTATCTCCTTTCCAAGAAAGAGGAGGAGAAAAGGTGAGTACCTCTCATGCCGTAAAAATAAAAAATTTAAAGGCCAAGCCAAACCTCTCTCAGGTGTTAA
This sequence comes from Darevskia mixta, assembly GCA_034641385.1. Classification (NCBI taxonomy): domain Eukaryota; kingdom Metazoa; phylum Chordata; class Lepidosauria; order Squamata; family Lacertidae; genus Darevskia; species Darevskia mixta. The sequence goes on from JAWWNH010000060.1 coordinate 883,662, forward strand.
CATTTTCAGATCAGCACAGATCATTGAAAACGGAAAATTGCCCTCTCCCAGTCTGGTTCTGTGTATCCAAAAGCAAGTAGTGGACTTGGTGCCATGCAAAACTTAGCGTTGCAGACGCAAGTTTGAAAGAATGTGGGAAATGCCATGTTAAATCACAGGAGTTAGAGGGGAAATGGTTGGGCTTTATTCTCAGTCTACAAATGGAATGGGTTCAGGCATCATGTTCAGGCATGCTGAACCATGGTTTGGCACTAAGCTGTGGAAGACCCCTAAGTTCACAAAGTCCTTCGCCCCATCTCACACTGCGGTTCTTCTCCTCCTTTCCTGGTCTAAGTCAAAACCAGGGTTTACCATTTCTTCCTAACGGGAAAGCAATGCTCACCTTGCAAACCAGGGTTACCAACCAGGATCAAAGTGTGGTCGGTCAAGAAAACCAGATCATTTCCACAGTGTAAACAGGGAGAGGGAGAAGAGAGGATGTGAGCCAAAGGATACCTTAAGGCTTATTGGTGTGGTTCCAAACCATGTCTTGGCTTTATATGTCTGAACCACCACATTTTTTTTGATGGGGACGATGAACACCAAGGCAGAGTTTTGTGGGTGGCTGAGAAAAATCCTCCAACGCTGAGAGCCAAATTCAACTTTACAAGGGCTGCCTCCAACAAAATGACACAGTGAACTCGGGTTCAGAGTTCCAACCAGCCATACCTGGCTTGAGAGCAGTACATGTGAAAAGGATCTAGGAGTCTTGGTAGACCACAAACCTGACATGAGTCAACAGTGTGATGCAGCAGCTAAAAAAGCCAATGCAATTCTGGGCTGCATCAATAGGAGTATAGCATCTAGATCAAGGGAAGTAATAGTACCACTGTATTCCGCTCTGGTCAGACCTCACCTGGAATACTTTGTCCAGTTCTGGGCACCACAGTTCAAGAAGGATACTGACAAGCTGGAACGTGTCCAGAGGAGGGCAACCAAAATGGTCAAAGGCCCGGAAATGATGCCTTATGAGGAACGGCTTAGGGAGCTGGGTATGTTTAGCCTGGAGAAGAGAAGGTTAAGGGGTGATATGATAGCCATGTTCAAATATATAAAAGGATGTCATATAGAGGAAGGAGAAAAGTTGTTTTCTGCTGCTCCAGAGAAGCGGACACGGAGCAATGGATTCAAACTACAAGAAAGAAGATTCCACCTAAACATTAGGAAGAATTTCTTGACAGTAAGAGCTGTTCGACAGTGGAATTTGCTGCCAAGGAGTGTGGTGGAGTCTCCTTCTTTGGAGGTCTTTAAGCAGAGGCTTGACAGCCACCTGTCAGGAATGCTTTGATGGTGTTTCCTGCTTGGCAGGGGGTTGGACTGGATGGCCCTTGTGGTCTCTTCCAACTCTATGATTCTATACCCCTTCCCAGGATACTCCATTCCACCAGCAGCCCTATTCTTCTGCCCATCAGGAGGCTGTGAATGAGACCGGAAGAGGGACAGCGGCACTTTACCCCCTAGCTGCTTTGCCAATCCAAGTTGTCTGCCCATGTTATTAAGCTCATAGTTACGGCACTGAAAATGGCAGATAACCAAGTTCCTGCTGAAGAAGTTCAGATATGTGACCTAGGGATGGCCAGCATTTGGATTGGCAACCTCCCATTTGGTAATATGACTTGGGGGGCGTGTCTTCCTTTCCAATTACAGTGGTACCTCGGCTTTCAAACTTAATCCGTTCCAGTTCCGAAACATTCGAAAACCAAGGCGCAAAGAGCAGTCTGCAAATTTTAATTGAGAAAATTGAGAAACACTCAGCGGAAGCTGTTCAACTTCCGAGGCGCGTTCGAAAACAGAAGCATTTACTTCCGGGTTTTCGGCATTCGAAAACCGAAACGTTCGTCAACAGAGACATTCAAAAACCAAGGTACCACTGTACTTCTCTCTCTCAAAAAAAAATAAATAATTGGCCAAATCTCTTCTGTACTATGGCAAGAGAAATAAGCACTTTATGATCCTTGGCCTTGTCTTAGCATGCATTTCCTTCTCAAAATATTATGGCATAGAACCACTGTATGCCACTTGCCAGCAGGTATTTCAATCCCAAAATATTAATTTTTTCTGATTTGTCCTGGAAACTGGGCAATCCAATTCCTAAGACAAGGCAGCTGTGTGTGTATGTGTGGGCTTGCTTTAATAAATCCTGTTAGCTTTGCTGTTTTTATTATACATATTTTATTGATGCTTTTATTGCTCTTGCCCTTTTACTGTTTGTATTTATTCTATTTTATTTTTCCAAAACTGCTTGGTATAAATCCATAACACAAAAAATATTCCCTGAAAACAAGTACAGGCGCTGGGTTTGTATTTCCACTTGCAGCCTATTCGATGGCTCTATTCATGTTTGCCCTTTACAAGAGCATTCGAAATTCATAACCTTTTGTCCAGGAGAGTTGGACAAGTATCTTCAAAAGAATGGCCTTTCTTTACAGACAGAGCTGGTTCACAGGACACGGAAAGCCAAACTATGGCTTGCAGAGACCACACAAACATGCTCATGGCTTGTGAGGAGTGAGCTCATCATGTCATGCAAACCAAGTCAGGGACTCAGTTCAGACATCACACGAAACCATGGTTAAGGAAGCTTAACTATGATGGAAAATCAAGTTGATGGACTATGCCAAAATGGCAAAACTAACTGGGAAGCTCAGGGATCGAGAAGACAAGAAATTTAAAGAAGAATGGGACATGTTTAATAATGTATATACAAAATCATTGTAAACAGATCAAAACATTAGCAGGATTATAAATGTTGGAGATTAATTCCCCGTGTGCAGTCATGGGTTTGTTGTCTATCACATGACTGGGTATGTGTTTTGATTCCACAGGAATGGGATGTGACGAAGACAGGATGTTTGTATTACTGTGTTTCCTGAAGTGGGAGTATTGTCCTTTATTCTTTCTCTTTGCTGTCTGATGCTAGAGAGAGAGGGAGCCATGTTGAAGTGCTCCGTGTGTGTTTATATGTAAATAAAGTAGATTAGCGAAAATGCTGAGTTGCTGAGTTCTGTTACGCAACTGTGCAAACCTCTGCGGATCCCTAAGTGTGCTGATGTCTTCTGGCATCAGTCGCTGTGATGTTCCGGCTGAGGAATGCTTTTGAAGCTCCCGAACGATCACCCAGGAGGAAGGGAACATGCCAGTCGGGCATGTGTCTCTGCCAAGGTCCTACTCGTGTGTAGGACATCCTGACAATAAACACACTTGTAATATAACTGAACGTATAGATAATCTAGGAAGATGAAAAACTGGAGAAGTGCTGATATGCAGTTGAAAATAGAATCAACAGGGCCTATGGAAGGGATGGGGGGAAGTCAGGAGATTCAGAATAATCTTGATAATTAGATTGGGAATTGTGGTACAGAATTTTTTAAAATACCAAGAAGCAAAGTAGCTGCAAACTTCCTCTGCAGAAGTCTACACATTTGTGTGCTCCTATTAATCTGTAGTTTGGCTTACTGTTCAGAACGCCATCTGGCTCGACAAAGCATGATTTGTAATCAGCTAGCAAGCCCATGGTTTGAAAAATAATAGTTTGCAAATCACGGTTTGCGGATGAAAAAGGGAAGGAAGCAAAAAGCTCTACGCCATGGTCTGCCTGACAATTTGGGATGTCAAATCATGGCTTGGATTTGAAACTATGGTTCGACTTGACCTGCTAAGTGAGTGACTGATATTACTTAAAAACAAAAGAACTTTTTCAGTGTGAAGCAAGCTACTTATGCAAGCTTCCAACATTCGTTTTATTTAAAGTAAAGGCACCATCATTCTGTTACAAAAGGTATTGGAGCTTCGCTATGGGTTCATAAAAAAATATGAGCTGATGGCTGATTCATGCTGTTTTATTGCCACTGTTCCAAACTTTATAGCATTGAAGAGATTAATAAATTATAAGCGTTTGCTTCTTTCTTTATTAAAAGGTGCATCTGAGAAAACCCATCTACTCCACAGCATGGATTTTCCAAAAATTCGAAAAGTTCAATTTTATTGAACTCCGTGTTTGCAAAAAAAATAAACACAGAAAGAGATGGGGAAGAACACCGTTTCAGAACAGCCTTAATTGTCAAATGATACAGAGCTTTGCACACACAAGCACTGAACAACGGAGCCCTTTCTTAGCAGAATAAATCAGGAACAAAATACCACTATGCAGTTTATATGGCAAGTACATAACAGTGATCAGAGCAGTAAGAAAGAGAGAGAGAGAGAGAGTGGGGAAAATAACATGTTTAGCTAAGCTCCTGCAAACGGACCAAATGGCCCTTTTATCTTCCCAGTACTCAAGTCTTTAAACTGGGGTGCTTTTTATTTCAACTTTATTCTTTTACTCTACCATTATATCGATCAACAGGCTCCATGACTATAAAATATTTAATGTGGCACACAAGATGTTTGAACAAAGTAGGAGGACGTAAAAAGCACTTTCATTTCACACACACCCCATCCCAAGTGGTTAGCAGTGATGGCTAACCTTGACACTCCAGATGTTTTGGGACTACAACTCCCATCATCCCTGACCACTGGTCCTGTTAGCTAGGGATGATGGGAGTTGTAGTTCCAAAACATCTGGCGTGTCAAGGTTAGCCATCACTGGGTTAGAGCAAGCAGAGAAAGCAATTCAAAGCGACACCTGGGGGAGTTTTAAAACACCTGCGGAAAGCCCTGCAGGAGCCACTTAAGGTCTGGCCTCCTAAACAGGTGTAAATTAATGCAGCCTGGTGCATTTTTTTCCAAAAGCAGGCCTTGGGATTGCACAAAATCGTGTCACGCTCAGGGCAATCTAATAAAGCAGGGGTGGCCAACTCCGAAGAGACTGCGATCTACTCAGAGTTAAAAACTGGCAGTGTTCTACCCGCTTTGGGGGGGGGGGTTCAGGTCAAAGTTGTTAAGCTTTTTTTTTAGGGAGTGGGAAAGCCCTGTTTTTTAGGGGTTCAGGTCAAAGTTGTTGAGGGTTTTTTTAGTAAGGAGGAAGGCCCATTTTTTAGGGGTTCAGGTGAGAGTTGTTGAGCTTTTCTGAGGTGGGAGGAAAGCCCTGTTTTTTGGGAATGAAGGGCTAAAATGTTGAGCATTTTTTAGGGGAGCCAAAGTTGTTGAGCTTCTTTGGGGAGAGCCAGTGATCTACCAGTGATCTGCCACAGACGTCCAGTGATCTACCGGTAGATCACACTCTACCTGTTGGACGTGCCTGTAATAAAGCAATGTTTTTGCTCTGTGGTCCATTCAGCCCCAGTGTTAGAAATTTGGCAGGTGCAAAAGAATATAGAAGAAGAAGAAACAGAAAAAAGAAATAGAAAAAGAGATAGAAGATGATCTTATTTACAATAAAAAAGAACCTTCTAACTATGCCCGTTGTTCTATTTTGAGATTTCTTTTTTTACACAGTTTACTGAAAATATTTTTCTCCTTTTTTATTCTAGTTTCCTCTGATATTACCTTATGTTACAAGACTCATTCAATATCTGCCATAAAGCTTTTGTTACCACAGTAACCTTTGAAATATTCTTTGATTACTATCCATTCTTTAACATCTTGTATTGAGTTCCCTCTCCTCTGAAATGTAATGTTTTATATTGTATGTATTTTAATATTTCTGTATAATAAAGGTTGGTTTAAATAAAAAGGGAAAAAATAAAAAATAAATTCGGCAGGTGCTAATTTTGCGACCGGTGCATATCGAAACTTTTCAAACTTCACCAGTCCCAAGTTTTGGTGACTCCTAAAGGAATTGCCATATGAAAATGAAAATATTTTTGTAGTACTGGAACACAGGAAGCTTTCCTTGGTCCATCCACCTTGGTATGATCTGCTATACAGATTGGCAGCATCTCTCTGCGGTTTCAGAAAGGAATATTTTCCATCTTTGTCTAGAGAGTGAACATGGAACCTTCTGCAAAGCCTGTGTTTTGTCCCAGAGCAACAGCCGTCCCTTCAGATGGACATTGGTCTGATCCAGCAAGACCAATCCTACATACTGTATATATGTTGAGATTTTACATAGCCGATGCTGGTTAGGCTTGGCTAGTGGGATTAGTATAAATCACATGAGATGTCTGAGAAGAGGAGGAGGAGGAGGAGGAGGAGGAGGAGGAGGAGGAGTTTGGCTTTGATAAGCCGCTCTATCACTACCCAAAGGAGTCTCAAAGCGGTTAACATTCTCCTTTCCCTTCCTCCCCAACAAACACTCTGTGAGGTGAGTGGGACTGAGAGATTTCAGAGAAGTGTGACTAGCCCAAGCTGCATGTGGAGGAGTGGGGAAGTGAACCCGGTTCACCAGATTACAAGTCCACTGCTCTTAACCACTACACCACTTAACTGACGTGTGTGGGAACGGAAGGCTGTCTTATCTCTTCCGTCTGAGCGTGTTATTGTACTGTACTTTCACTTTTGCAGTATGCAACAGCCTCTTCTGCCAGAGCTTGGAGAACACAGATGTGATTATGGATTCTCTGTATAGAATGTAAATAAAACGTAGTTTAGATCTACAGATGTGTCTCTCTTCCTGCTGCGAGATGCCAGAAGACTTGTGTGCACTTTTCATATGAAAGCCGTGCCTACCAGAGTCTTCCCAGAGTGTCTGCTGACAATATATACCTGCCTTCCTGCAGGTACGTGCAGAGGACTGTAGCTGGCAGGTGTCAATAGACAGAATAATCTACTCAGCAGAGATATGGGTGCAGGCAGCCAAGTTGAATCAATAAAGTCCATCACATCCTGTCCATTTAGAGATGAGGCATGTTGTGCAGTCAGCTGGGTGGAATGGCAGAAAGGCTTTCTGTTGTTTGTTCAGAATTAGAAAAGTGCGGGGTGTTTCTCATCGATATGTTGGACTCAAACACCGGACAGCTTTTATGTCGTTAAAAAAGAAACAGTACCAGGGTGTCTGTCTCTCTCTCTTTCTCTGACTTCCTTTCTGCCCCCTTTTGTCATCAAGGGAACAGATGCACCCAGAACTTATGTGCACATAAAGTTACTATTTTATTTGTATTTATTTTATTTTTAAAGATATATACTTATCATATATACACTACCTTCTCGGTAGTGGCACCCCGCCCTGTGGAACGCCCTCCCTTCAGATGTCAAAGAGAACAACAACTACCAGACCTTTAGAAGACATCTGAAGGCAGCCCTGTTTGGGGAGGCTTTTAATGTTTAATAGATTATTGTATTTTAATGTTCTGTTGAAAGCTGCCCAGAGTGGCTGGGGAAACCCAGCCAGATGGGCGGGGTATAAATAAATTATTATTATTATTATTATTATTATTATTATTATTATTATTATTATTATTATTATTATTTGCTTGTTAAAAACACAAACAGAACTCTAAGCAGTTAAACATTAAAATTACTGATAAAAAGCAGTGATAAAAAGTATTTAAAACTATTCAAAAGGTGGTTAAAATAAACAGTAGCTAAAAAGAAATGAAACAAATGTAACTTCTGCATGTCTAAATAGACTGGCCTAAACAAAAATGTTTTAAGCAGGTGCCCGATATATGGGGTAAGGCAGCCCCGTTGATAAACTGGTCCCAAGCTGTTAAAGAACTTTATATACCGGTACCAATATTTACACACAGCAACGGGGCAGATTGCTCAACTTTACCCATATAAGCAAATGCCTTGTGTGTTTCTAATTTGGAACAATCCATTTCCCTCTGCCCGCAGGTGCTCTGAAAGCGCAAGTGTTCCAAAAATAGCATCGGTGATGGCAATGCATCTGTTGCCAACAGCCAGGTTCTGAGCATGACACCTCCCCTGGGATCCAAAGAACTGCACAGCTACATTTAGCAAATACGTTATTCCTCATCAGGTACCTCAACAATGTTCCGCTTGCCCATTCTTGCCTGAAACAATCGTGGCCGGCGACTACTTTGCCAGGGGCCAATCTGAAGAGCTGGTTTCAGGTGGCAGGCCAGGTCTTCCCCCACTGTTGGCACTAGAGGCTGGCATAGCTAGACACCTGACAAGGCTCACATTCCAGCAGAAAGAGCCCGGCCAACCTTCAGAGGGTTAGCTCTTCTCTGCCTTGGTGCCATTGCCTGCTCACCTGTCCTTTCCAAGCACAGCAAAAAGAAAGAACAGCAAGCTCTACTTGCCTTGCCCTCTACTTAGGAACACAGGAAACTGCCTTAGAAGAAGAAGAAGAGTTTGGATTTGATATCCAGCTTTATCACTACCCAAAGGAGTCTCAAAGCGGCTCACATTCTCCTTTCCCTTCCTCCCCCACAACAAACACTCTGTGAGGTGAGTGGGGCTGAGAGACTTCAAAGAAGTGTGACTAGCCCAATGTGCATGTGGAGGAGCAGAGACGCGAACCCGGTTCACCAGATTACGAGTCTACCACTCTTAACCACTACACCATACTGGCATAGTCAGTCACACCACTGCTTCTCTTAGCTCAGTATTCTTACTGGAAGAAGCTTGTCAGGAGTTCAGACAGGGTTCTCTCCCAGTCCTAAATGGAGCAGTGTTTGAAATTAGGCAGGCGCCAGGTATCGCACCTGGTATCGGCCACTAGCAACCAAGTGAGGATGCCTGGGTGCCAGGATGGCGCCTGACATCTCCACCACCTGGGGATCATTGGATCTGGACCGTTTTCACAAACTAATGCCCCATCCTGTAGAATTCTATCCATTACATTTTATCTGCACAATCAGAATGAATTTCAGGAGCCAGAATGCTTTTTCTGGGCAGCCTGAGCGGAAGCAGTGAAAAGCATTATAGTTAATTGTTGCCGCTTGTCTTCACTCACCCCACCAGACTGCCCTGCTCACAGTTGTGAAGAAAATCCCCACCTTATGAATGGTCTGTGTCACCATTAATAAACAGAGGTATAAACAGGCCAGTATATATGTAGACTGTCTCTGGGTCCTGGGACTTTTCTTCTTTAACTTCTCAAAGTTATTAACCTAGCCAAAGGTAGTCATCTGAACTAGGCTAGCCAGATCTTCAGCTGAGAATCAATCACAATCAGTGCTTCATTTGAAAAGTAAGACTTCAGAGCCGTCTTGTCCCCAAATGGCAACTAGACATTTCATATTGGTGACTGTAAACTTGGTTTTAGGGACGTGGGTGGCGCTGTGGGTTAATCCACAGAGTCTAGGGCTTGCCGATCAGAAGGTCGGCGGTTCGAATCCCCGTGACGGGGTGAGCTCCCATTGCTCGGTCCCAGCTCCTGCCAACCTAGCAGTTCGAAAGCACGTCAAAGTGCAAGTAGATAAATAGGCACCGCTGCAGCGGGAAGGTAAACGGCGTTTCCGTGCGCTGCTCTGGTTCGCCAGAAGCAGCTTAGTCATGCTGGCCACATGACCCGGAAGCTGTACGCCGGCTCCCTTGGTCAGTAAAGCGAGATGAGCGTCGCAACCCCAGAGTGGGTCACGACTGGACCTAATGGTCAGGGGTCCCTTTACCCTTTACCTTTAAACTTGGTTTAAGAGGCCATTTGGCCCCTAGCTTATGTATCTGAGTGTCTAACACAGAACTGGAGGTGTCAGGGATTGAACCTGATGCTGTAACACTAAGCTATGGCCCTAATAATAATAATAATAATAATAATAATAATTTATTATTTGTACCCCACCCATCTGGCTGGGTCTCCCCAGCCACTCTGGGCGGCTTCCAGCAAATATTAAAATACATTAACATGTTACAGATTAAAAACTTCCCTTCCTTCCTTCTTGGGAGTGCTGGGCATAAACTTCAAGAGATTGTAGGCAAAGGGGCAGTGGTAGTACTGGGAGGGGGCTGGCACTGACAGCATCGTGTGCAAATGCCATACCAACCCTAGAGCCAGCAACTGCCTCCCGTTCAAAATAAGTCCCATGACTTCTACTCCCTCCATTCAACTCCCTTGACTGCTGCGCAGACGGCATTCTTCAAGGGGCTAGTTGCTGATCTTTGCCATAACGGTATCTGCACCTCTTACTCTATTACAAAAGACTTGTCGTTTCCACAGCACACACCTCTTCTGAGTGAAGAGATCCCAGCCATCATTATTCAGGAGAACACACCGACAACAATTTGCTGGGAATGATTTCAGCAGGCAGATGCCTCGGTGGCTTCTCTGCCAGGTAATTGAATGAAAAATGTAATTCCCGGAGCCATAACAAGTCTGGATTTATCGCTTCACTGTATAGATCACTGTCAGCACTGCACATGCTTTGTCATCTCCCAAAGTAACACAAGCAAAAAGAAGCCGAGGTCAACTTTCTGAAAGCACCCTCACTGCCTCCCCTCTGCAGGCTTTGGCGGCCTGAGTCGAGTCATAGAATCATAGAATCATAGAGTTGGAAGAGACCACAAGGGCCATCCAGTCCAACCCCCTGCCAAGCAGGAAACACCATCAAAGCATTCCTGACAGGTGGCTGTCAAGCCTCTGCTTAAAGACCTCCAAAGAAGGAGACTCCACCACACTCCTTGGCAGCAAATTCCACTGTCAAACAGCTCTTACTGTCAGGAAGTTCTTTCTAATGTTTAGGTGGAATCTTCTTTCTTGTAGTTTGAATCCATTGCTCTGTGTCCTCTTCTCAGGAGCAGCAGAAAACAACTTTTCTCCCTCCTCTATATGACATCCTTTTATATATTTGAACATGGCTATCATATCACCCCTTAACCTTCTCTTCTCCAGGCTAAACATACCCAGCTCCCTAAGCCGTTCCTCATAAGGCATCGTTTCCAGGCCTTTGACCATTTTGGTTGCCTTCCTCTGGACACGTTCCAGCTTGTCAGTATCCTTCTTGAACTGTGGTGCCCAGAACTGGACACAGTATTCCAGGTGAGGTCTGACCAGAGTCTCCCTGCTGGTGCCAGAAATCTTCAACTTGAGAGCATTAGCTCTTCAAATTGCCTCCTAAGCCCCTAACTCCTTCCCTCTTGGAGGGGTGAGCCACACCTCCGTCATGTGCAAATAACCCCCTGTAGTCCCTTCCTGTTGTAAAGTAGCCTTGGGAAGGGGGTGACTTACACTGGAGAAGAGAGGGGAATGCTTGCCCCTTTCCAGTTGTCCCCAACCCAAATCGGGAACATTTTGCCCACAAGTAGTTCCAAAGGTTATCAAAGGTCCTTAGCACGAATGGAGGTAGGAACCAAGGGGGTAGTTCCATGAGAAAATAGACTGGTATGGAATGGGTTAAATATTCCCATCCTTTCTCCAATAATTCCAATTTAATATGGTGGCCCACACAAGCCTTATGAGGAACGGTTCTGGCTATGTTTCACCTGGAAAAGAGGAGACTGAAAGGAGATATGATAGCCATCTTCAAATATCTCAAGGGCTGTCCCATGGAAGATGGAGCAAGCTTGTTTTCTCCTGCTCCGGATTCAAGTTACAAAAAATGAGATTCCGACTAACCATCAGGAAGAACTTTCTGACAGTCAGAGCTGTTTGACAGTGGAACGGTCTCCCTTGGGAGACGGTGGACTCTCCTTCCGTGGAGGTTTTTAAGCAGAGGTTGGATGGCCATCTGTCATGGATGCTTTAGCTGAGATTCCTGCATTGCAGGGGGTTCGGATTAGGTGACCCTTGGAGTCCCTGCCAACTCTACAAGTCGATGATTCTACGAACTGTGCTCCTCACAGCACTTTGCCACAGAAAAAGGGCCACAGGGAACTTACTTACACGTGGCTGCAATGTAACACACCTTGTGCTCCTCAAATGGAGCAATATCTCCTGTCGGACTGCATGAGAATCCGTTCACTAGGCTTCCCTAATGAAAAATAATTTCATAAATTGCCTATCTTTGTTTCTCGATCTGATCCTTTTACATGGTTTCATATGCATTGTGGCATTATTTTTAGTGCCCTTGTTTTTAGCGATTAGTCATTATTTATTGTAATGGTTAAGAGTGAATTCTTGTTTAATTATTTGCTGGTGTTTTGATAGTTGCATACTATTATATTCTAAGGGATGACTGAATATTATTTTATTTGATACCGGTAGAAGTTGCTTATTTTAAAGTTATTTATTACAACTTTTTTTCCTACTGGATCAGTTTATTATAAGGTGTGTGATCTTTGTTGATCTATTTTGTTGTTGTAAACTTCCTTATGTGTCGTAATTGACATGCTACCTTGCTTTCGAACAAATAGATCTGTCAGGGCAAGCCAACTGGATCTGGCCAATGGCTGGATCTCACCCAGCATCCTGTTCTCACTGTGGCCGAGCAGATGCCTGCGGGAGGTCTCTAATATGAAAAATTAGGATACATTATTTAAATGACAATAAATAATAGCAATGCACAACATCTTCGTTTGCTTTTCTGATTCTGGCACCTCTTTCGGAGCCTTCCTAAGAGAGAGTTGAGATTCCGAGGAATGCAAGGAACATTCCTGCTTGTGACCTGACATGAAATTACAGTTCACAGAAAAGTGCTTTGCGAAAGAATAAAGATCAAGTTTGCGCTGGGGAGCTCCCTTGGCCGTTGGCTGAATCAGATATAGTGTCATGAAATATTCACCAACACTCCCAACTGCTCAGGAAGGGGAGCAGCCAGCAACAAGATTCTGTCAATCGATGCCTCAGCTATGAGCGAATGGAAGGTCAGTTTAGATGGAAGGAAAAAAACCTTGTATCAGGCCTAGAAATTTGAATGACTGACAGCGGACCAAGCGAGATGAGACAGAAAGGCGGCCCAGGCACCAGATGGGCAGGGAGGAAGGGGAACAGGAAGCCAAGTGACAAACGTGGGCATATTTGGAAGTAGTGAGAGGCTTATTATTATTATTATTATTATTATTATTATTATTGCCCACCTTTTCTCCTGATGACACTCAAGGCAGCTCACAACTAAAACAGAAACAGCTCAAACAATACAAGCAATCATTGAAAAACAACTAAACATTAGCAGAATCAAAATCTACACCGCTGTAAGAATTTGAGGACGTTTCCAGGTAAACGGGTCCGATTCCGGGTGGAATCCCAAAACCCCAGCAGGACATTGTTTGAAACCCCTGCTGTCGAAAAACAGAGACCGGACCAGAGTTCTAGTGAGAAGCAAAGCAGCTGCTAAGCCTGACCAGTTTATTTTAAAGTGTAGAGCTGTTGGCAACAGGGTTCTTGCTTACATGACAGACGATGGAGAAGAACCCAGAACAAAAGAGCAGGCGAACTTTTATACACTTTTGACACAGTACAGAACAAAAGAGATAATAGCATTACGTGGGTGAGGTAAGGGATTTGACCAGGTGTCAGAAGGGAGGGGGTTCCTCTGGTGGAGGGTCATGTTTAGATACAAAAGGTGTTTTTTCCAGGTGGTCGTTGTCTTTGGGAGTGTCTGTTAACCCGTTAACGATGATGTCTTTTCCCAACTGTTGGGAGTCGCCTGACAAGATTTTATTTGTGTGAGCATTTGCCCTACAGCTTTATTTGCTTAACAAAGATCCCTTCTCCTGACTTGGGTGGGTTTGTGTATTCTTATGCAAACACGTTGGAAGACCAGTGGGCAAGGATACAGAGAGTCACAAAAAGTTTAACACACAGGAGAAAGGGGTAGGGCTGTGGGGGTGCAGACACAGTCGTGTTTCTCAGGAACGAGTGCATTTCTTCCATTAATAAGCGCCCCCCCCACAACAATTACATATAAAAGAACATGTACGGATTGTTACAATAAAAACAGCCCAGCACCAGCAAACCCGGAAGTAAGTGTTCCGGTTTGCGAACTTTTTTTCAGAAGCCAAACGTGCTCCGTTTTGAGTGTTATGCTTCCGTTTTGAGTGTTACCCTGAGGTCTGTCTGTTTTTGCTATTTATTTTGCGTTTTTGTTTTTGCGGCTCTTCGTTTTTGTGACTGTGTGGAACCCAGTTCAGCTACTGATTGATTGATTGTGTGACTGCAGTACATTGTTTATTGTTTTCATTTTATGGATCAATGGTCTCGTTAGATAGTGAAATCCATGTTAAACTGCTGTTTTAGGGTTTGCTTTTAAAAGTCTGGAACGGATTAATCCATTGTGCATTACTTTCTATGGGAAAGCGCGCCTTGGTTTTGGAACGCTTTGGTTTTGGAACGGACTTCCGGAATGGATTAAGTTTGAGAACCAAGGTACCACTGCATAACTAGTGATTTCCTTGAAATAAGAATGGTGTGGCTACCTGGTATATTTTTCCTGGTACTGAGGAATGTTCCCTGGTTCTCATATCCTGCCTTTGCATGGAAAACATAAGATTGTCGGGGGGTGGTAGACTCACCAAACACACTCACCCTGACAGCCATCTTTGTGTTATGCCACACACACCCCCCTCCCTGGGAAAGATTTTTTGGCTGGTGCCTCCAGCACTCTCAAAATTCAAAACGTGCCCATTAGCCCAAAAAACGTTGGCAACTCTTGATATACATCACCTCACCGTTTTCTGCTTTGTTAACACACCTTATTGTCACGTTTTAAAGCCTTCCTTATCATGCCTTTAAAAAGGCCTTTAAAGCCGTGCATTTGAATTTTTTATTTATTCCATTTATTTAAAAGATTTATAACCTGCTTTTGGAGCACCTGCTCCACATTTAATCTCACTTTCGTATTCTGGCACCCAAAGAACAGGTTTATGGCTTTACTCTGTGAGGTGAAAATGCTGCTGAGTAATTCTCATAAATCTAAGCCAGATACTCAGCCACAGCCTTAAAAAAAAGGAGCATTCCTTCTATAAGATTCTATATATGTTGAAAAACAAGCATCCTATTTTTTATTTTATTTTTTACCGTTGTTCAATTCATTTCAGCTTCTGATGAGGTGGGTTGTAATCTACAAAAGCTCACATGCTTAAAATAAAATATGTTCATCTTCATGTAAAACCTGACAGACCGAGCTTTTTCCTATTTTAATAAACATTCGCAGACTCACACGACTCTGCACTTGAGCTACATAAACAGTGCTGATGCTGCTTTGCTGTTCATCTAATCTCCCTTTTGCACACCTAAAAGCATAATTCTCCATTCCATTTTCCTAAGTGATGGGCGATACTGACACAGCAACATTTTCCGGGGAAGGAAATTACAATATCTCATTTGGCTGATGTCGCACAGGACTCCAGCTAAAGTAAATAGGTGTGTCACGGTAATGAAAAACAGCTGTCTATGGCTGCAATCCTCAAGGCGCTTACCTGGGAGTAAGTCCCATTGAACTCAGCCGGGCCTGCTTACAAGGAGACACGCGCAGAATTGTGCTATATTCTATATTCTGAGAGCCAGTGTGGTGTAGTGGTTAAGAGTGGTAGACTCGTAATCTGGTGAACCGGGTTCGCATCTCTGCTCCTCCACATGCAGCTGCTGGGTGACCTTGGGCTAGTCACACTTCTCTGAAGTCTCTCAGCCCCACTCACCTCACAGAGTGTTTGTTGTGGGGGAGGAAGGGAAAGGAGAATGTTAGCCGCTTTGAGACTCCTTCGGGTGGTGATAAAGCGGGATATCAAATCCAAACTCTTCTTCTTCTTCTATATGCTTCCAGCACCGATATTAACAGCGAACCATTATTTCAGGCAGCAAAAATTCCAAATTGGGTGCAATATTTGTACCTCCAGGCTTTTTTTACCTTTTGTGTTTTGAATGACTCACAGTGTAGGGTGGTTGTTGTTTTTAATCACACTTGAATAAATTGATAATAATAATAATAAATGCAATGTATTTTAGTGCATGTAATTGGCGTGCTCTGGTCCATGGGGTCACGAAGAGTCGGACACGACTAAACGACTAAACACAATTGTAGCACAGGCTACTCAGAAGCAGCCATTGTGTCTTCTGTTGCTTGCGAACGTAAGAGGTTAGGAATCTTACCACTGTGGGAGTTCAAATGTTCTGAACTGAAAAGGGGAGCAGAGCAAGATTGCCCTGGAAGCTTCTAAATCTGGTACCACTTTGGATCTCTTACAAATACCACCTCTCATCTGTTCACGGTTCCACAAATACTGGACGGCGTCATCCTGAACATCTATATTGGTGGTGGTGTCATGCTACATTGGAGGGAGAAGAAGGTATTTTTATTATTAACAGAGAGATGGCACAAGGATTAGGCTCTCGGTATTTGGCTGTCTATTTTGAGGGAATGGCTTGCATCCACGTCTGACGCCCTCCTACCCTAATCCATTCATTTGCTAAGGATGGAAAAGATAACGACAAATAGATTCAGGTCAGAGGGTCAAACTGGTGCGATCTGCAATGAAATGTTGCAGCGCGGACAGCTTCTGCTTGAAGGTTCCAGCTGTTTCGTTCCATTACACTTCGCTCCGTCCCGGTTTTCTGTTTCGTTACTTACTTTATTTTATTTCAGAAAATGTCTACATCGCTTGATTGTACAAAACCTCAAAGCAGGGTTGTGTTTTCCCCCTTCTCCCATCAGTTGGCATTCCATGGTCCCTGAACACAACCACTCCTCATGGGGGCTGTTTTGGGGGTCTCCCTCAATAGACCCCCCTTATATATTCTGTATAGTTCTATAAACCCCAAAATCTGCAGATACCACTCTCTTTTAGCCTCGTAAGCAACGGCACTCAGAGCCTGAACATCAGAAATTAGAGGGAATAATTAGATGTGCCGTGTGAATTCCGTGACTGAAGGTGTTATGTACTGAGCTGAATCCTAGAACAATAGGATCAAAAATGCAGCAGTCTGATTGGTCCTAGAACAATAGGATCCAGAATGCAGCAGTCTGATTGATCCGCAGGAGCCACCCAGTCCAGCTCCAGGTGGAAGTGAATCAGCGACCTGATTGGCCTGCAAGAGCAGCCAATCAGGCTCCTGGATGAAGTGAATCCGCAACCTGATTGGCCTACAGGAGTACCAATCACGTGGGGCCCATTGTGTAAATAATGTATATATAGCAGACGTTTTGGGGAAAGATTCATTCCTTGCTACTATGAGCTGAATAAAGAGCATGAAATTCACACCTGACTCCGAGTACATTTCAGAAACTCTCAAATATTATTTAATTCACAAGATTTGCGTACCGCTTGGTCGTAGCAAAAACCTCTAAGAAATAATAAAACCATCAGTAAAAACGATTAAAATAGTTAAAATTAACAACAAAAGAGAAAACACACCACCATTTCATCAGATGCTGAAAATATATCTCTCCACCTTTTTAAAAAAAGAACATGAAACAGTCCACCAGAATATCAAGAAGCCCAAGAAAAGATAAAACCATCTTATTAACTAACTAATTTTTATGCATTTAGTTCTGTTATATTTCCAGGCATAGCCACATGTATATAGATCAGTGGTTCTCAAACTTTTTTCTCTGGGCTACATTTTCAGGATAAAGGTTTGCTTGTGCCACACCAATTTTTTTTATTGATAAGAAGTGGTACATTAGGAAACAGAAAGAAACGACTCCTAGCAGTGCTTGATTTATAACCTAGAATGCAACTACTTTTTAACATGATCATGGGATGTCCAGGAAGTATAAAACAATGTGGTTAAATCTGAACGGAAATCATTCCCAAAATGTAATGATTTGTCCTAAAATCTTCCCTCCACCCCTCTTTCCACCCTCTCCTGCCACACCCTTTGAGAACCACTGAGCCCCCGTGACCATAAATCCTTTACTGCCTCAGGTCAATGAATCAAAACAGAAAGGTTGCCTTAACACAACACCGTTGACCTCTCCCAGCATGGCAATATTTTATTTTTGCTTGTTTCCAGGTATATTTTTTCCTTTCTTCTGAAAGGGAGGAGCATGGACAAACAAGGGGGACGCAAGTTGCGAAGAAAGAAAAGCAAGGAGTTCATGAGACCTCTCGGAGATTTATGGTTGCCTCGTACCATCCCTATCTCAAAGTCCTGTTTAATATACGAAGCGGAGAGCTTCCTACGCAAAGGCCTTGATTTGTCTTAATGACTTGCAGATTTGTGCGCTCAGCATTTCTGAGGCAAATGAGTGTGTCCAGACCGCCTTCCGTCCTTCGGCCCCCTCATATCTGCTTAAACCCCAAGCAACTCACCCTTCAATTAAGCCAAGGTGAAGTTTATTTTTAAAAAGAGGAGGAGGAGGAGGAGGAGGAGGAGGAGAAACGGTGTGTGCGAGGCTTATGTTTATATCTCTCCCATTTCAGGGGGCCGTTACCATCCATCCACTTGTCAGAGAGGCTTTGTTATCATGCGGTCAAGGCGCCACCTTAAAATTCCCCCAAGAGAAAATGCAAGAAGAGCCATTTATCTGCTCAACGTTGGAAGATTTGGTAATGAAATGGACCAGCTCAGCCGTCACCTTAAGAAGATGCAATATTCTATGATCAGTGCTGTTTTTCTAGAAAAAGAGGTGCCAGAACTCATCGTGAACACCATACGCTCCAACATTTCTCAGATGAAAAAAAGGACATCCTACCTATTCCATGATGATGATGATGATGAACATTGAAAAAACTTCCCTATACAGGGCTGTCTTCAGATGTACAGTCGTACTTTGGAAATTGAACGGAATCGAAGTCCGTTCGACTTCCAAAACGTTCGGAAACCAAAATGCTGCTTCTGATTGGCTGAAAATCTGCGTTTCTTTTATCCCTGTTTTACTTCTGGAACATTTTTAGGATATTGATATGATTTTTGTTTTCTCTGATTACTTGAATGCTGCTTTTTAGAATTCTGTGTTTGCGTGTTATGGTTTAAATTGTTTGTATTGTATGTCGCCCAACAGGCTGGCTGGCTAATAAATACATCAACAGGAAACCAATCTGAGCATTTTACAACGGAGGCCAGAGAGCAAATCATGCCCCTCCCCCCTTAAGGCTAGACCCCCGTTTCAACTCACTCTAGCCACAATTTTCCAGGGTTCTCTCTGCAATTCAGACTGCAGACTGGCTCCAGAGAAACTATTTCTTTGCCTATCCGCCCCCCCCCCCAGTTGGAGGGGAGGGGGTCACCTTCCCAGATTCTAATGGGTATTGCATGCCAAAAGCTGGAGGGAGATTCACAGCTATCAGAAAGCAATCTCCTTTTATTACTTCCCATTGATGAAACATCAGCTATCTTGGATTATTGGAGCCAAGCAGGCATGGTGGTTTTCATAATGTAAATAGCAACTGCAAGGGAGGGGGGGAGCAGGAGTGGCACTGGGGGCGGCGTTTAACCCTTTTCCTTCCTGCTGTGATCCCCACAAAAACTGGGGTCCCCTCCCAAGCTGGGATACGCATAGGGACAAAGCTTCCAGCAGTGCTGGATGGGATCTGCACAATTAATTCCCTCGTGTGCCATTTTTTAATCTTCTCACATAACACTGCAATTAGTCAACCCAGCGTAGCCGAGCGGCTATATCTAAAAGGTGCCAGGATAGAGCTGTGGGCAAGAGGAAAGGTTACTTGGGCATGCAGCATTAGTCCTAATGGTTCCTGGAAGATTAGGCTCCTAAAAAGCTTACTCTGCTATTAATACTTTTTGAAAACTTAATAAGATCTCGCTCGCACATCACGAGATCTGTGGAAATTTAGACTGCCTTGTCCCCTCCCCACACACTGCACATTACAGAGAGCATCTCTGGCTGCTTTTTTGTGCAATTTGAAAACAGCTGCTCTGTGACTGTTTAATATTCCCTTCAAAAATATTTCTACACAAACGGCTACCCCCCCACCCAATCAAGTAAATAAATAAAAATACTTAACTGACCAATAGTGTCGCAGATACCTTGGTTCTTCCCCCACCGCCCAACATAAATCCTGGCTACGCCCATGCACACCTATATTTATACACTTTTCAGGTATGTTTGTTTGTTTGTTATACCCCACCCATCTGACTGGGTTGCTCCAGCCACTCTGGGCAGCTTCTAACAAAAACACAGGAAAAACAGGAGGAGGAGGAGGAGGAGGAGGAGGAGGAGGAGGAGGAGGAGGAGGAAGAAGAAGAAGAAGAAGAAGAAGAAGAAGAAGAAGAACAACAACAACAACAACAAACAAACAAACAAACATTAAAAGCTTCATTAAACAGGGCTGCCTTCAGATGTCTTCTAAATGTTGTGTATTTCTTTATCTCCTTGACATCTGAAGAGAGGGCGTTCTACAGTGCAGGCGCCGCTACTGAGAAGTCCCTCTGCCTGGTTCCCTGTAACTTCACTTCTCGCAGTGAGGGAACCAGCAGAAGACCCTTGGAGGACTGGGCTGAACGATATGGGTGGAGATGACTAGCCCTTGTTCTCCATTGTTTTCCACACGAGGGCTGGCCCAGGGCATTTCTCTGCTTGAGCCAAAACAGAAAATGGTGGCAGCATCCCCACCACCGCCACCATCTGAGGCAACTGGAGGCGGCTCAGGGAAGGCCCAACACACTGAAGGTAGCAGGAGAGAAAAAAGGAGGCCGGAGAGGAGCAAGCAATGGAGGAGGAAGCGGGTACAAGCCCAGAAGGTGGTGACTGGGGAACCTCTCCGGAAGCCCAGATCTGCCGGCTCTCCCAGCCGTCCCCAGCCTACCACCTGAGGCAACTGCCTCAACGAGCCTCAAGAGTGGGCCGGCCTGGTACACACACACGCAGACCCCTAATGCGAAGACAAAATTTCATAGTCTGCAAAAAAGAAAGCAGGGGAGAATTGGCCCGCATAGTTTTAAAGATGGCTGTGTTTGTCTTGGTGGATCACAAGTTGCGCAGACTTGGATAGGAGAACGTTCCTTTCTTGTGGTGCAAACACCTATAGAAAGTCACGCCCTGGTCTTGCAACCCACCAAGTTAAATGCAGCTAACCAGCCTTCTGTAGCAGCTCACTAGGGACTTAAGAAACCTCCTGTTTTCGGCCCGGCATTGTAAAAACAAGAAAATTGTTAAGCACCAGATAGGTCATGAGGTCTGAAGGTCCAGACAATCATCATTTTAAAAATTATGGTCTAAATATTGTACATCTATATCGAATAGTGTGTGTGTGTGTGTGTGTGTGTGTGTGTGTGTGTGTGTGTGTGCAATGCCACACTAAAGGCAGGAAGGCCTTGCTTTTCTTATTTAAAAAAAATAACAAAAATTAAAAGAAGCATAGCTGCAAATAGAATACTTCAATGTCAAAAACCGCTACGTTTCATTAGCTGTGCCCGAACAGGCCCATATAACTGGTCACGCAAGCATGGGTAATATTGTCACCTGGAAATATGGAGGGAAAGTTTCTTTGTGCAGTCATACCTCGGGTTACGGCCGCTTCAGGTTGCGCGATTTCGGGTTGCACACCGCGCCAAACCCGGAAGTAACGAAACGGGTTACTTCTGGGTTTCGACGCTCGCGCATGCGCACAAGCGCTAAATCACGCTTTGCGCAGAAGCGCCGAATTCCATCACGGGCGTGCGCAGACGCAAGGGCGCAGGCTGCGAACGCGCCTCCTGCACGGATCGTATTCGCAACCCAAGCATCCACTGTATTTGCATTTTGATTCCCTTCCCCACCTCACACCCCAGTCCAAGTACACATAACCCGGCCAGGAATAATTCCAAGGGGTTGTTGCCAGGATTAGAAGCATTTTCCTACCACTCCAGCCTTCAGTCACAGTATCCTGAGGTCCTAAGGTTGCACAGGTTCAATCTTTGACTTTCTTTTATGCCTGCAAACTATTTTTTCCCCTAGCATTATTTATTTATTTACTTAGGTAAAGGTAAAGGGCCCCCTGACCATTAGGTCCAGTCGTGTCCGACTCTGGGGTTGCAGCACTCATCTCGCTTTATTGGCCGAGAGCCGGCGTACAGCTTCCAGGTCATGTGGCCAGCATGACAAAGCTGCTTCTGGCGAACCAGAGCAGCGCACGGAAATGCCGTTTACCTTCCCGCCAGAGCGGTTCCTATTTATTTACTTGCACTTTGATGTGCTTTCGAACTGCTAGGTGGGCAGGAGCTGGGACCGAGCAACGGGAGCTCACCCCATCGCAGGGATTCGAACCGCCGACCTTCTGATCAGCAAGCCCTAGGCTCTGTGGTTTAACCCACAGCGCCACCTGGGTCCCTTTATTTATTTACTTATAGCTTACTAAATTTTTATATGTACTGTACCGTCCTTCCTCCAGGGACCACGGGGCGGTTTACTGTATAAAAACACAAAAATACACAGCATAATAACAAACAAGCAGTGTTATTCCTGCACACAAAAACTCCCATCCTATGGACTTACAGGAGGGGGAGAGAGGCACATTTTAGATCTTTTTAAAGGGAGGTTAAGAAGAGTTCTCTGTCAAATCCGCACAGCATTGTATGACCCACACCACAGAACGCTTAGGAGAGAGCGTGGTTATACGAATCTGCCCCAATTTGTAACTGCACTTTTATACTCCTTTGCTAGAAGGAGACAATCTCAATCTCAACTCACATTCATGGAACTTATTAATGGGATGCTACACTTGATGTTTTTTTGGTTTTTGACTGAAGATATGCCAATACGTGTAAGTCAATGCTAAGGACTTTTTCTTTCACTAATCATAATAATTCCATCATCTGTTCATTACGCCAGACATTCTGCATACAAAGTAGCTTCATAAAGAGAAAACGAGGCTCGGAATTAACAGGACAAACTGGTTCCACCAAGAGGAGACCCTCCAAAAATCTTTTAGCACCGGCACAATCTTTTAATCAAGGTCTTTTGATTCTACAACCAGGCTTCATCGCACAACAAACAGGTCATTCATCTCTCTCAAGCTAACTACGGCACCCCATTCAAGGAAATGAATTGGGCCCACTTCAAAGCTCGTTGAGGATAATAGGATTCTTCTCCTTGATTGTGGGAAGGTTTTGGGTCCAAGCCAAAATGATGCAACCACCTCAACTCCTTTATATGATTACCCTGATCCAAGTATATTCTACATATACCTGATGTTTCCTTCAAGGAGCTCCGAGCATCTTACATACTGTTTCCAGTAGGTCTACTTTGTTGTTGTTGTTGTTTAGTCATGTCCGACTCTTCGTGACCCCATGGACCAGAGCACGCCAGGCACTCCTGTCTTCCACTGCCTCCCGCAGTTTGGTCAGACTCATGTTGGTAGCTTCAAGAACACTGTCCAACCATCTCGTCCTCTGTCATCCCCTTCTCCTTGTGCCCTCCATCTTTCCCAACATCAGGGTCTTTTCCAGGGAGTCTTCTCTTCTCATGAGGTGGCCAAAGTATTGGAGCCTCAGCTTCAGGATCTGTCCTTCCAGTGAACACTCAGGGCTGATTTCCTTCAGAATGGATAGGTTTGATCTTCTTGCAGTCCATGGGACTCTCAAGAGTCTCCTCCAGCACCATAATTCAAAAGCATCAATTCTTCCGCGACCAGCCTTCTTTATAGTCCAGCTCTCACTTCCGTGCATCACTACTGGGAAAACCATAGCTTTAACTAAGGAGATTCATTGGAGTAAATCAACTTAGCTTCTGCAGTGGACGACTGCTTGGGGCCTCAGAGCTCAAATACCCTATAATATACACAGATCTGCTGCATGGGAGATGAGGTGGGGGGGGGGACATTTCCATTCCCTCCAAAGGAAGGTATGCATCAATTGGTCTTTTCTATTGAAATGTGTGGAGAAGCCCTTCCAGATAGGCGATCCGTTTTTCCAAGACATTATGGTGCCTGAGGTGAAATGGCAAATGGTGCCATCCTTCCCATCCCCCTCAAGTACCCAAGGATGGCCAAGTTATTTTGGCCTCTGGGGCAAAAAATCCACAATCTTCCTGGAAGTAAAAAATAAATAAATACCATATATCACAGTGTTGAAAACCAGATATCACCCAGCTCTAGTGCTGAGAGATATTTGGCGATCCCTCTTTCCTTCAGGGAGCTACCATAGCTGTCAACTTTCAGATTTGAAAATATGGGATGCCGCGAGGGCGGTGCAATGGCACCAAGTAACCTCGCCACCCTGCGCTCCAGAGGCTGCGCGCGAACGGGTGAGCGAAAGAGCGAGCGCATAGACAGCAGGCAGGCTGGCTGTCTGGTTGGGCGTGAGGGTCTTGGCTGCACAAGGCATGCAAGCTCCACCCCCAGTCGGTCTCAGACTCCTTATTGGCAGCCGAGCAACGCAGCTGAGGAGCCTCCCTGGCCGGCAGGGAGGGAGAGGAGCTGCTTCCTTTGAAATCCGGGAAATTTAAGGGATATCAACAATCTGGGATAGCAGCGGGAAGCGGCATTGGAATAAGGGAGTTTCCCGCAAAAAAAGGGAGGGTTGACAGCTATGAGCTACCATTCCCAGAGTTCCCTAGGAAGAGGGATTGATTGGAACTGTAGCTTTGTGAGGGGAAAGGGGGATTCCTAACAACACTTTACAGACTACAATTCCCAATATTCTTTGGGGGCATCCGTGACTGTTTAAAGTGGCATCATAGCGCTTTAAATGTCTGGTATGGATGTGGTCAAACATACTTTCATACAGCATTCCAATTCCCTCTTTCCAAAATGGCTCCTTCGTGGCCACCAGTGAGTCTTCACTGGACTGGAAACTTAACTTAGCTTTTTCAGATAAAATACTGCATTTGCAGGATAATCGCCAGGAGTGGAGCATGTGTGGTCCTTTAGAAGTTGTTGGATTCCAACTCCCACAAGCCCCGTGGCCACCCAGGTTGTCTCTGTTGTTGTTTAGTCGTGTCCGACTCTTCTCTACCATCTCCCTATTGCATTTTGCTTTCAGAATTAATTTCCTAAACCTCACCCAACTATGAGGATGGTGGAGAGAAAGAAGGCATTGCATTTGTTATCCCCCCCACTAGGCAGTCTCCTACACTGGACCTCATGAATCTCTTTTTCTGAAACATTCATTCGGTAGAATTTCCGGGATTTTAATTGGGATTTATTTATTTTCTTAATTGCTCGGAACTCTTAGTTGAAACTCATTTATTACAGCATCCTTAGATTTATGCCACATGCAAGGGTACCATTTCAATACTAAACTCATAACAGTGTTCATACTCTGTCTCATGGAACTATGATCATAAACTAGCAATGAAATGGATGCAACGTCATCTGATTTTATTGTAATAAATGCATGTGCTTTAATTGTTCCAAAGTACGAGCTGTTTGTATATTCAGAGCATCATCATTAACTCTGATTAAGCAGCTTGAAACCCATTTATTTGTGTGTGTTTTTCCTCCTGCGCCCCCCACCACCACAGAAAAACAATGCATGCATTTTCTAAAAAGCAGTTGCAAAACAATCTGCCTGTTCATTCATGTCCGTAGTTTGCCAAAGAATTTCTCCATACTCATACGACATTCCAAGTGGTGCTCTCTACCTAAGCCAAGCATCTCTTCCAACTGAGAGAAATTTAAGGGCAGACAACCTACTCGGCTCCTACAGATCCCAACGGAACCCGATCCGGATTAATGCTAGTACTCCTGTTTTGCTCACATGCACATATCTATGTATTCTGCAATCTGGCTCAACTTTCCCCAATCGAGCCAACTGTATTGTTTACGCCAGAAGGCCGTAACAACACCATCTGAAAATATACAACTCATATAAACATAAAATGGAATTCTATGAAATATATGGATCAGAAAACAGGCATTAAAAACCCACCGCGACAATCAATTTCAGAATGGTATTCCATCTGATATTACTTATCATCTTGGGATCAGAAAGCCTATCATACACAGCATACCACAATTCTCTTTATAATATTTTATAAAGGAGGCTGCCAAGGAGGCTGGGAAATAAAGAGTACCACACTGGGTAACAAATGTATCCAAACCATTAAACAGGAAAAAATATATTCTGTTAGCTCTCAGATAACACAGATAGTACAGTTACAATAATTAGTAGCACTAATTTACATAGTCAGCATGAACATGATAAAGCCCAACTCGTAGCCTGCACATATTTTACAGGGTTCTTATCCTGCAACTATCTTTAAATGCTAAGTTTCTTTGGACCCGATTCTTATTCGATGGCACTTTAGGCCACTACACAAATATAAAAACCTTATAATTTGTTTATTTATTAAAGATTTTCTTGACTTACAAAGGTATGTGCAGGGAGAGGTGGCAATAATTTGGAAAGGATCTGGCTGCCAATTCCCCTCCACCTTCCAGTCAGTCCTCTCTGATATTCCCACACTTCTTCCTATAAGATCCTACACCCTTTAATATGAGCTAAGAAGAGCCTCCTGGATCAGGCCAATGGTCCACGTAGTTCAGCGTGCTGCTCTCACAGTGGCTACCAAACTCTCAAGCAGGACCCGAGCATCTTTCTGGGAATTCTCCTTGAGATACCAGGATTTGAACCTGGGACCTTCTGCATGCAGGACACTCTACCACTAAGCTACCGTCCTTCCGACAGTTTGTTCCGTCCTGTATTCCTGTTCCTCCCAGATTCTAGTTTTAATTTTTAAAGATTATGCAGCATGGCATAGGTTCCTGTTGCTGCTTCACTGAATCTTCACACCTCCCCTTCCTGTAAGGTAAAGGTAAAGGACCCCTGGACGGTTAAGTCCAGTCCAAGGCGACTCTGGGGTTGCAGTGCTCATCTCACTTTCAGGC
Source organism: Darevskia mixta (assembly GCA_034641385.1). Taxonomy (NCBI): domain Eukaryota; kingdom Metazoa; phylum Chordata; class Lepidosauria; order Squamata; family Lacertidae; genus Darevskia; species Darevskia mixta. The sequence continues at coordinate 910,071 of JAWWNH010000060.1, forward strand.
CGAGGGAGCCGGCGTTTGTCCACAGACAGGTTTCCGGGTCATGTGGCCAGCAGGACTAAACCGCTTCTGGCACAACAGAACACCGTGGCGAAAGCCAGAGCATGCAGAAACATCATTTACCTTCCCGCCACAGTGGTACCTATTTATCTACTGGCGCTGGTGTGCTTTCGAACTGCTAGGTTGGCAGGAGCTGGGACAGAGGAACGGGAGCTCACCCCGTCATAGGGATTCGAACTGCCAACCTTCTCTTCGGCAAGCCCAAGAGGCTCAGTGGTTTAGACCACAGCGCCACCCGCATCCCAGGATCTCTTCCTGTATAGTGTCTTGACAAGACACTAGGAAAAGCAAAGGTGATGTGATCATACAGTATACGGCCAGTGTGTCATACTGGCCACAGAGTTGAACTAGGACCTGGGAAACTAAGGTTCAAATGCCCATTCAGCTACGAAACTCACTGAGTGACCTTGAGCCAGCCACTGCCTCTCAGCCTAACCTCCCTGCCAGGTCAGAAATGAAACACCTTGTGCCAGTGAAGTTAACCTTTATTCAAAGAAATCAAAACAGCACAGGCCTAGTGATCCCAGCAACTCTTCCCAGTAGGTCTTGCCCCAATGAAGCAGTTCTGAGGACTGAAGGTCCCTGCCTTCCCACCGCTCTCCAAGACTCCTTCTCTCCCTGGTTCTTCCACAGCAGGCTGAGGCTCCGTCTAGTCTCTCTTTGCTCTGCCCTCTTCATTCCTCTATGGGAGACCAGGGAGGAGAGGAGCTGGTCACAGCAGGAAAGGAAGACTTCCTGGTTTCTTCAGCAGCCCACCTCATCTCTGTCTCCTGGTTCCCCTCCTCTCCAGCCTCTGATTCTGGACTGCTCTCTGCCACAGCCTCTTCCTGCTCTCTAAACCCTGTTGCTTCTTCAGCTTCAAACGCCGCCTCCTCCCAGTCTGCTCCCTCTTCTCCCTCTGACCACTCTTCTCCCTCTGACCAGCCCCACCACCACTCCCCTGACTCTTGCGTCTTCTTCCCTTGGGGGTTCCCTAGCTGGTGCCTCCCACCATTCCTCTGTGCCCAGCCAGTCCACAACACTACCTCACACGGTTGTTTGTGAGAACAACATAGGGAAGTGGGGGGAACCATGTATGCTACCTTGAGTTCCTTGGAGGAAAGATGGGAGAGCAATGGAAGCAAAAAGAAGGCAAATTGACGAAGCACATGCCTGGTGGGGGTCCTCCGTTGTAAATAAGTCCATTAACTTTTCACACCACTAATGTTCTGGGGAGATTTCTGTCCCGCTTTTGTTGTGCTATAGCCCCTTCGAACGACAACGATACGGTAGCATTATGGAAGCATCGCAGGGCAACTAATAAAGCAGAATAACTCCACTGCTAATGCCTTATTGTCGGGGCAAGAATCTGGAACGTGTCCAGAAGAGGGCAACCAAAATGGTCAAAGGCCTCGAAACGATGCCTTATGAGGAATGGCTTAGGGAGCTGGGTATGTTTAGCCTGGAGAAGAGAAGGTTAAGGGGTGATATGATAGCCATGTTCAAATATATAAAAGGATGTCATATAGAGGAGGGAGAAAGGTTGTTTTCTGCTGCTCCTGAGAAGCGGACACAGAGCAATGGATTCAAACTACAAGAAAGAAGATTCCACCTAAACATTAGAAAGAACTTCTTGACAGTTAAGAGCTGTTCGACAGTGGAATTTGCTGCCAAGGAGTGTGGTGGAGTCTCCTTCTTTGGAGGTCTTTAAGCAGAGGCTTGACAGCCACCTGTCAGGAATGCTTTGATGGTGTTTCCTGCTTGGCAGGGGGTTGGACTGGATGGCCCTTGTGGTCTCTTCCAACTCTATGATTCTATGATTCTAGTGCAGAACACACCCGCATTAAAACAGCAGGCTGGAGAATCTGAAAGCAGCTGTCCTGTTGGAGGTCTGCACTTGCAGCCAGGTACGTAGACAGGTAACCTGAACGCTCCATCATAATCCTTCCCCCCCCACCTCGCTGCGAAATTTTCAACAGCTCCCGAGCAAAGTCATGATGATTAATTTCATCCCATAAATTTCCCCCTTGCCTTGTCTGCATTTAGCTTCGTAACATCAGAAGGAACTGCTCTGGCCCGATCAAATAAGGCATGGTGTGTTGCTAACTAAGAAAAATCGGGAGCAGATGAGCCAAAAGAAGATTATTCTCCATTCCGACTATGTGGCAGTTTTTAAAAGGTGGAGGATTTTTTTGGAAGGGGTTTTTTTTTTTAAATCACCCTAAATGAAAGTGTAGCTTTGAAGGATTTAGAGAAAGGAGAATTTTAAAAAGGGAGAAAAAGCTTTCCTAAGGTGAAATTCTACCTCTATCATTCTTATCCAGGGGCCAGCAACCTTTTTCAGCCGTGGGGTGGTCCACCGTCCTTCAGACCATGTGGTTGGCAGGACTATATTTGGGGGGGGGGGTGAACGAATTCCTATGCCCCACAAATAACCCAGAGATGCATTTTAAATAAAAGGACACATTCTACTCATGTAAAAACACGCTGATTCCTGGACCGTCCACAGGCCAGATTGAGAAGGCGATTGGGCCGCATCCGGCCCACGGGCCTTGGGTTGCCTACCCCTGTTCTTATTGTTTCTTCCTCCTTCCTGGGAGAAAAGTGTGTTTCCTTGAACTTCATGCACCCTGTTCAGGGGTCTTGTTCTTAAACTACAGGGTGGGGCATAACTAGGGGGAGCATTCCTGTGCCCTCGTAAACCCTCCTTTAAGGAGAGTCAGGGGCTTCTGTTTGCCATAGGAAGGGTCTACTCATAAAGGAAAGTTAGCTGCCCTGGTGGCAAGCGCTTCCCTCCCTGCAAAGGATCTGGCTTTCAGCTCACGTTTTGAAATATTTGTACAAGTTAGGTGCAAACTCCTAGGAATTCAGAAGTAATTTTCCAGCCCTGGTAATTTATGCCATCACCTGCCAGGAATGCCCTTCAGTGTTTTCGCATCAACCTAACAGGAAGTTGAGAACAAATGAATTGCAAATCAGACCTCTTTTGTGTTTTTTTCCACACGCGCAAAAATGGACAAGCACCATTTGCCTCCACTGGCGTTTAGAAAATGGGAGCCTGGACTATATTTGTATTGACAAATGATTTATCGGTGTGCAGTCAACATTGCTATCTGATTTCTCCTTGGAGCTGAATTAATATTGTTTATCTTGGGCAACCTCCAGTCCTGCACATTCATTTCTCCTTATCTTGCGGCTGAGGACCGGTCCTGCTCCGCAGGTCTGTCTCCCTTCCTCCCAAACTTAACTTTGCAAGAGAAGTGGAGAGATTAGCGTTCTTAGGGAGAGAACACTGGAATCTTCTCCAAACAAAACATTTACATTTTTGCTTATCTGAATCATCGGTGCCAATGCCTGACCTTGAAATATGTTTCTATGCCTTGTTTAGTACAGTCGTACCTTGGTTTTTTAATTTAATCCGTTCTGGGAGTCCGTTTGAATCCCGGAACAGTTCAAAAAACAAGGCGCGGCTTCTGATTGGCTGCAGGAGCGTCCCAAAGCCAATCTGAAGCCGTGCCGGACGTTTGGCTTCCGGAAATCGTTCGAAAATCGGAACAATTGCTTCCAGGTTTCTATCGTTCGGGAGCCGAAACGTTCGGGTTCAAAGGTGTTTGGCTTCCGAGGTTTCACTGTAGTTGGATGGGAAGATTTTCTAGGATTTCTGCTTTTCTCCTATGATGGTGACAAGGAGAAAACAGCCCAGCTGTGAAAGGCAAAAGAGCCTTCCTAGCACCTGGAGTTTTATCCTTGCTGAATGTGATTAGCTGAGTGTTAGAAACTCAGATATCTAAGCTAGGTGCCCAAATGGCTCCTTTAAACCAGGGTTACAGTCGCCAAAACGGAATGCCTCGTTGCTATTTTGGGGCTAGACAGCTCGAAAGTTGTATTTTTCAATAGAACTTTTTGGTTCCTGGAATTGATTCTGATTGTGCAGATAAAATAGAACAGATAGAATTCTACAGGATGTGTTGCTGGTGTGTGAAAACAGTCCAGATCCAAGGATCCGCAGGCATGCACCTCCAGATGGTGGAGACATCGGGTGACATCTTGGCACCCAGGCATCTCACTTGGTCGCAAGTGGCCGATAGCCAGGCACAAAATGGACCTGGAGCCTGGTGAATTTTGAACACTGATTAGCAGTATCAACAGCATTTATATTAGCACTACCCATAACCATGGATTTCTTGTTGTTTAGTCGTTTAGTCATGTCCGTGGGGCTACCTTTGAAGGTGCCCCGGAAACTGCAATTAATCCAGAATGCGACAGCTAGACTGGTGACTGGGAGTGGCTGCCGGGACCACATAACACCGGTCCTGAGAGAGCTACATTGGCTCCCAGTACGTTTCCGAGCACAATTCAAAGTGTTGGTGCTGACCTTTAAAGCCCTAAACGGCCTCGGTCCTGTATACCTGAAGGAGCGTCTCCACCCCCACTGTTCTGCCCGGACACTGAGATCCAGCGCCGAGGGCCTTCTGGCGGTTCCCTCACTGCAAGAAGCAAAGCTACAGGGAACCAAGCAGAGGGCCTTCTCAGTAGTGGCACCCGCCCTGTGGAATGCCCTCCCAGCAGAGGTCAAAAAGATAAACAACTATCTGACATTCAGAAAATACCTCAAGGCAGCCCTGTTTAGGGAAGTTTTTAACCTGTGATATTTTAATGTATTTTAATATCTGTTGGAGGCCGCCCAGAGTGGCTGGGGGGACCCGGCCAGATGAGTGGGGTACAACTAATAAATTATTATTATTATTATTATTATTATTATTATTATCCAACTCTTCGTGACCCCATGGACCAGAGCACGCCAGGCACTCCTGTCTTCCACTGCCTCCCGCAGTTTGGTCAGACTCATGTTGGTAGCTTCGAGAACACTGTCCAACCATCTCGTCCTCTGCCATCCCCTTCTCCTTGTGCCCTCCATCTTTCCCAACATCAGGGTCTTTTCCAGGGAGTCTTCTCTTCTCATGAGGTGGCCAAAGTATTGGAGCCTCAGCTTCAGGATCTGTCATTCCAGTGAGCACTCAGGGCTGATTTCCTTCAGAATGGATAGGTTTGATCTTCTTGCAGTCCATGGGACTCTCAAAAGTCTACTCCAGCACCATAATTCAAAAGCATCAATTCTTCAGCGATCAGCCTTCTTTATGGTCCAGCTCTCACTTCATAATCACAGGCAAAAGGCAGGCCACTAGCACTGGCTCCATGATTTAGGGGGGGGCGCACGGCCACAGCATCCTCACTTGGTCTCCCAAACCTGGGAGAGGCAGGACATGCAATCCAGTAATTTCCTTAGATTTCATCTCATCTTTCTGCCAATTGGAAATGGTAGCACTATGAGCCCTCGACTGAACTTGGGGCCCTGTTCACAGTTTTTTCTGGTTTTGATAAAACAGTATTGTTTTGCTGCTCTTAAAATAAATTAAAATCTAAAAACAACAAAATAAGCTATAGAGTAATTTAGGAGGGCCAGAGCAGACTGGATGGTACCTCACCACTGCTCCCTGTGCCCTCAGCATTTGTCACCTGAGGCAGCTGCCTCACTCTGTCGAATAGTAGAACCGGCCCTGTCTCTCCTTGATGAAATCTCTTTCATATACCTGTATACATTTACATACATATATCCATATCCTGGAATCTGAAGCTAGGAGTCATTTTATCTTTACTCAGAAGATATTCCAAAGTGCCTAAAATGGTTGGGATCGAAGCTAAGCCGAAATCCCTGCAGCCCTTGCATTTTTGGATCATGTATATAAGCCCTTGTTTATTTATTTTTTCTTTGAAATAAGTTTATTGGGTGCTTTCTTTGAGGGGTGGGGGAACAGGGAACTGCTAGTCCCTCTTGGCGGCTGCTTTCCTCATGGCCGCCAGGACGTTTCTCAGCTCCTCCCTCTTCTTCTTGGTTCAGATGTGAGTGCCCACACTTTTCTTGATGGAACTTCAAGAAACGTTTCCTTGAGAAGCTCCATCGCGCACCTCTCGTAGGGGGCGAAGCCGCACACTTCCCGGATCATGTCCTGGATGAACTTTGTGTGCTTGGTCAGCTGCCCACGACGTCGGCACTGGTGTGGCTTCACCACGTTCTTGGTCACCTTGTGGCCCTGGCTTAGGCCCACGGCCATCGGGTAGAGGATCGCCATGGCTGCTGCAGCTGCTGCTCCGTCCAAGCCCAGCCGGAAAAGGCGTATATAAGCCCTTATGAACCACTTCAAAGGTGCAACCACTGCTTTTGAGATCTCTCCCTCTAAAGGAACAGCAGCAGACATCAGACCCGAGGAATGAGCAGGTTCTACCAAAGGACCACTGTTAATGAGAGAGCCAAGGGGCAGGGGGACTCATTTCCTGCCCTCAGTCGTAAGATGTTAAGCAGGATGACGCTAAACAGAAATATAATTAAAAAGTAGAATCCAGGTGCCGCAAACCAGTGAGAGCTTCTTATTGGGGGGAGAAGGGGAACAGCTGCCATAACCTACAGCATCAAAAGCTGGGGAAGATTTGCCTTTTATTTTATAATTAAGTGTAATTCTAAGGTACAGAAGTGAGCAGAGATGTCTCTGGCTGATGGACATCCGATGCCCTTCTAAATGTGTTGTGGGAGGGAGGGGGGATTATTGGTTTGGCTTTGTTCTTCTTTTTATTATGTATTTTTCGTTTTCTGTTTTGTAATGTTATGTTGTGAGCCTCAGAACATAAGCCCCGTATAAATGGGGAGTTGCCTGTAAATGCATTTAACTGATAAACATCCACACACACAAATAACAACCTCAAAATATTGCGAACAGTCATCTTTTGATTCAAATGTTTCTCATCAGAAGAAACAGTCCTACGTTTTTGGATCTAGGATTCCAGAATATGCCATTGCATTGTTTTGGAACTGATGGGGTTTTGATTGCTACCCATTCAGATAGTATATTTTTACGTGACCAGCTTAATTTCTAAAAGCATCAAAAGAGCAGAACCAGAGATGAGGCAGCTACAGGCCCTGTCCTTTTCCCCGTAACCCTTTAACAGATCAAGATGTGATCTATCTACTCTGTTTTTCCATCCAAGCTCCATATATCATTGGCTGCTGTTGATCGGGATGATGAAAAGACACAGGTGAGACCACCTAAATGCCACAGCGAGAGAGCGAGGAGCTCAATATGAGGATGCTATTTTTGGCAGAAGCCCCGCGTTGAATGTCACTTCCAGTTATCTGGCACTTTGACTCTAGCGCTGTCTAGAGCTCAGCTTGGTAAAAAGCTGCCCTTAATTCCTGCTGGGGAAATCTAGGGAACGTGGAAGCACAAGGAAATAACTTGCCCGGCAGCTCAGAATGCAAACTTTTACGCTTAGATGTGGTGACACCATACCTTTGAAAAACATGGCTTCCCTCAAGGAATCCTGGGAAGTATAGTTCATCCCTCAAAGAGCTACAATTCCCTGCACCCTTGACAAACTACAGCCCCCAGGGTTCTTTTGTGGAAGCTGTGCGCTTTAAATGTATGGTGCCGATACAACTTTCGCATCTAAGTGTAAAAGTTTGAATTCTGAACTGCAGGGCGAGTTATTTCTTTGTTCTTCCACATACCCTAAATCAGGGGCCAGCAAACTTTTTCAGCAGGGGGCTGGTCCACTGTCCCTCAGACCTTGGGGGGGGCGGACTATATTTTTTGGGGGGATAAACGAATTCCTACACCCCACAAATAACCCAGAGATGCATTTTAAATAAAAGGACACTTTCTACTCATGTAAAAACACGCTGATTCCCAGACCGTCCGCGGGCCGGATTTAGAAGGTGATTGGGCCGGATCCAGCCCCTGGGCCTTAGTTTGCCTACCCATGCCCTAAATTTCCCCCTTTTTTTCTGATTCCACAACATCATTCTCAAAACTAGATTTTTGAAATTCAATACACAACAGCAAAGTTATTTTGCTATGCAGGAGAAGAGCTGTAGCTCAGTGTTGGAGCATCTGATTTGAGAACCAGTTTGGCGCATTGGTTAGAGCAGGCACCCCCAAACTTCGACCCTCCAGATGTTTTGGACTACAATTCCCATCATCCCTGACCACTGGTTAGCTAGGGATCATGGGAGTTGTAGGCCAAAACATCTGGAGGGCCGCAGTTTGGGGATGCCTGGGTTAGAGTGTCAACCTAGGACCTGGGAGACCAGGGTTCAAATCCCCACTCGGCCATGAAGCTCACTGGGTGATCTTGGGCCAGCCGCTCTCTTTCAGTCCAACCTACCTCGCAGGGTTGTTGTGAGGATATATGGAGAGGGGGTAAACCATGCAGGCCACCTTGAGCTCCTTGGATAAAAAAGGTGGAAATGAAATAAACAAATAAAATAAAGTTGTAGCCTACCAGATAAGCAACTCTTTCTCTCGCCCTCATCTGGAGTTTCCTTTTCTAACTTGGTTACTAAATAATTGTAATTGTTGTAAATGCTGAAAAATTTGACGAACGATGACATTTTACTGGTAATTCTTAAGAGTTCAAGAGGCTTAGAGCGAAATGTCAGACGATTCTGACATTTATTACTAAATCTCAAAGGTAACGGAATGCCCTGCCAAATGTCATGTATATATTTATATTTATAAAAACACCTTTATACTGCTTTTCGGCCCTAACACAGATTCCCCGAGGCAGTTTACAAAACAGTGATAATAATAATAATAATAATAATAATAATAATAATAATAATAATAATTCTTTTATTTGTACCCCGCCCATCTGGCCGGGTCTCCCCAGCCACTCTGGGCAGCCTCCAACAGGTATAAAATACATTAAAATATTACAGGTTAAAAGCTTCCCTAAATAGGGCTGCCTTGAGGTATCTTCTAAATGTCAGATAGTTGTTCATCTCCTTAACCTCTGCTGGGAGGGCGTTCCATAGGGCAGGCGCCACTACCGAGAAGGCCCTCTGCCTGGTTCCCTGTAGCTTTGCTTCTCGTAGTAAGGGAACCGCCAGAAGGCCCTCGGCGCTGGATCTCAGTGTCCGGGCTGAACGGTGGGGGTGGAGACGCTCCTTCAGGTATACAGGACCGAGGCCGTTTAGGGCGAACGAAACACCATCAAGAAGCAGAAGCTAAAACTGTAACTTTAAGATCGAAAGCATTTAGAATAAGAATGTTTTCATTGCCTACCTAAACATCACCAGGGATGGAGCTAGTCTAACCTTGGTGGGGGAATTCATCAACCAGGGTTATGCCACAGAAAAAGATCTGCCCCACATTCCAACAAACTGATCCTCTTTTGGTGGTGTGACATTTTTATCATTCTTACTATTATTTTGATTTCAATTTAATACCTGCTCTTCACCATCAGATCCCAGGGAGGGTTACAGCCATTTAAAAACTCAATATTAGAAACAGTTAAAACAAATTTCACTCACAGGAATAGTGTGGAGCTATAATGGGGCAGTTATCGTGCCATAGGTGTTAAAGAAGGCCTGAAGTGTAAACACTATTGACAGACACATTTCTGACATTTCCCTCTTAAAATCTTAAGAATTACTGGTAAATGTCTACATTCACTGTAAAATATTAAAAATAAAATATCAGCCCTCCAGTGTTTCTGACAAAAGTGATTTGGCAAGTTCTGATGAGCTTCCAAAACACACATCTAAACAGGCCATCTTCAGAGTATCTTCTGGAAATAATCAGCGTTCTGTCTTTCAATGCATACTTGGAACAAGTTTGATCATGTCTCAGTTTCATGTTTGCAGATATGAGGGGTGGGGAACAAGGCAGGGTGACCAGATGAAAAAGGAGGGCAGAGTTCCTGCACCTTTAACAGTTGTGTAGAAGAGGGAATTTTTATAAGCACAGCTTGCACAACTGTGCCTGCTGAAATTCTTTCTTGTCCTGCCCTCTTATTCACCAGGTGGCATCTATACTGCAAAAGCCAGAGACGGCTAGGTGAGCCTCAGAAATATAGAAATCAACAGGATTTAGGATTGCAATCTGAAATACAGACCCTCCAAATGTCCCTATTTTCCAGGGTCAGTTCCAGATTTACAGAAGCCATCCTGAATTTCTGATTTGAACCTGGAATGTTCCGCTTTTCCTTAGGACATCCATATTTTCATCGCAGAAATGTTGCAGGGTATGGAGTTATGCGACACACACACACACACACACACACACCCAGCCAAGGAGATAAGTAACTATACAACCTTTAAAAGACATTTGAAGACAGCCCTGTATAGGGAATTTTTTTTAAAAAAAAAGTTTAATGTTTTATTATGTTTTTATATATGTTGGCAGCTGCCCAGTCAGTTGGGTGGGATATAAATAGTATATAATAATAATAATAATAATAATAATAATAATAATAATAATAATAGAATAGGACGTCCCTATTTTTATCAGAGAAATGTTGGAGGGTATGTAAATACCCTTACTCACTAGGGAGTAAGTACCACTGAACGCAGCAGGGCTTACTTCAGAGCAAGCGAGCAAAGGATTGCATTGCAAGGCTGCAATCCTACGCATGCTTACCTGGGAGTAAGTCCCAGATCAGGGCTTGAGTAAACATGCCGTAGGGTTGGACCATCTAAACCATGGGTCGGCAAACTAAGGGCCACGGGCTGGATCAGGCCCAATTGCCTTCTAGATCCGGCCCGCGGACGGTCCGGGAATCGCCGTGTGGATCGCCAGTGCGTGTGTTCTTTCCCTCTCCCTCACACAGTGGCGCTTTTCTCCTCAGGGACGGAGCAATCTTGTCCCATGCCAGGCGCCGTCGAGAGTCAGCTTGCCCGCCTGCCCGCCTCAGCAGGGCGGCGCTGTGAAGGGGGCGTGTGACGCCGGCTGCCGGCTGCTGCTGCGTTTTCCTCCTGCTCCTCCGCCCTCTCCCTCAGTCCACCCTTCCTTCCTTCTCTGCACCTCTTTTCCGCACTGCTTCCCTGCACGCTTTCTTCGCTGCCACCTGCCTCCCTCCCTCCTTCATTCCTATCATGGCGTTCAGGCGGGTAGTTGCGATGGCCGCAGCCACCACTTTTCGGGTTGGTGGGCGGCTCTGTCTTCTTCTCCGCAGTGCCTCTTCGGAAGCAGCAGCAGTGGGTGGCGGGTAAAAGCTCCTGCGACACCCCGGTTCCCCTACCTCCGTCTGTGGCTCCTCCACCAGGGCTGCTGCTTCTGTCTTCACCGGCCAACACAGCCTGCTACTGTAGCATAGCTGTAAAGTTTCGGATTTGAAAATAATGGATTTTCCCAATCTTTCGGATTTGAAAATAAGGGATGCCGCGAGGGCGGTGCAATGGCACCAAGTAGCCTCGCCACCCTGCGCTCCAGAGGCTGTACGCGAACGGGAGAGCGAAAGAGCAAGCGCATAGACGGCAGGCAGGCTGTCTGTCTGGTTGGGCGTGAGGGTCTGGCTGCACAAGGCATGCAAGCTCCTTATTGGCAGCCGAGCAACACAGTTGAGGAGCCTCCCTGGCCGGCAGGGAGGGAGAGGAGCTGCTTCCTTTGAAATCCGGGAAATTTAAGGGATATCAACAATCCGGGATAGCAGCGGGAAGCGGCATTGGAATAAGGGAGCTTCCCGCAAAAAAAGGGAGGGTTGACAGCTATGCTGCTACCCCACCATGGCACCTGGATGGCTGGAGAAGCCCAACTGCGGCTATTGGGACGACAACTGGGACAGGTTTAGGCTTAGGGAGCTGGGTATGTTTAGCCTGGAGAAGAGAAGGTTAAGGGGTGATATGATAGCCATGTTCAAATATATAAAAGGATGTCATATAGAGAAGGGAGAAAGGTTGTTTTCTGCTGCTCCAGAGAAGCGGACACGGAGCAATGGATTCAAACTACAAGAAAGAAGATTCCACCTAAACATTAGAAAGAACTTCCTGACAGTAAGAGCTGTTCGACAGTGGAATTTGCTGCCAGGGAGTGTGGTGGAGTCTCCTTCTTTGGAGGTCTTTAAGCAGAGGCTTGACAGCCACCTGTCAAGAATGCTTTGATGGTGTTTCCTGCTTGGCAGGGGGTTGGACTGGATGGCCCTTGGGGTCTCTTCCAACTCTATGATTCTAAGGGGCAGAGTGTGGCCAGCTATTGCCGCCACAGGACGCGAGCAGATCTAAATGCTCCAACTCTCCGAGGAATGGTTAGGAAAACAATTCGGAGGTCTGTTTATTGTAAAGATTTCAAGTGCTGGTTTAAAAATAAAAAGCAGCTTGGAGAGCGACACTTCCTGGTTCACCTTTCAACCCCTCCAGCTGTGTTCAAGCCACTTTTGACATCTTCAACAATGGCTGGCAAAGGATGATTTAGTGTTTCGCTAACTAATTAGCTGATCTGCATGTGGCATCTGTTTGGGGTTCTTTCTAACAGCTGGCCCTGAAAGCAATCCATACCTGTGATATATAGCAAAAAGGATGGTGCACAGAAGGTTAATTACAAGCCCTTCTTTTGGCTTTAAGTATGGATTTTAGCAAAATCTCCTGGTTGCTTTCTTTTCTTTCTTTCTTTCTTTCTTTCTTTCTTTCTTTCTTTCTTTTTTTAAGCCATCCATCTACTTATCCAAGCCCCACATATCACAATTTTGGGATGATCTGTAACTGACTTCAATTTGCTGTAAGCTCATAATAGTGCAAACGAGGCTGATGCGGGACGTTTCAAAAGGAGCGTTATTATTAAAACTAATTTGTGCCTCCTTTCCACACCTCAAGGCAGTTAACCAAGAAGAAGACAAACCCAAAGAACGCATCAAAAGCAGCAGAATAGAAGTCACGATAACAACAATGCAACGAGGAGCAGAAAACAGAATAATGACCCAGAAGATCCAAACAGCAGGATGCTGAATTAAAAACAATCTGCATCGTTTGCAAAAAGAAATGAGAGACATATAGCTTTGCACCATCCCAGAACCTTCAAGCAACAGGAGAAAAGACCCTACCAAATTATGCTCAGTTCTGACCAAATGGCTACCTTAACAAAGGCCCAGTTTGGACAATCTTAAGCAGAGGTGTGTGTTGTGTATTGATTCAGAGTGTTATCATATCTGTATTACTATTGTCTGTAATCACATTAGGGTAAAGTAACTGCCTTCCTGTCCCAGAAGGAACCGTTACTATTGGTGCATTCAAGTTGCTGCATTTGGATCCTCTGTCTTATTGGTTCCCACCAAAAAGCAGCTGTGTGATTGCTTGAGTTTGTTCCCTCCAAAATGTATCTTTTCCTAGTCAGTCTTCTGTCCCTATAAATGTAGCTTCCCTACCCTCAGTTCCCCCAGTCTTGTTTGCCTGAATAAAGAGTTGCTACATGAAGACGCTGTCTCCTGCCTGCTATGTCAGAAAGCTGAAATCACTTGCTGAAATCATTAACTCACGCTACAACAGTGTGTATGAGCCTTTTGGCAATGCACTCAGCCACTTTGCAGTGTGAGCAATCAAACCAGGGAGTCTCTAATAGAGCTGGGCGATATATCAACATATCACCCTAAATTGGTTTGAAGTCCATATTGTGATATCAGTTTCATAATTTTTGACCTGACAATATATATCGCGAATCTTGTTCTACATTAGGGCTGGGTGATATATCATCCAAAACCATTTTGAAGTCCATATAATGATATTGGTTTCATAATTTTTGATCTGGCAATATATTGCAAATCATGGTGTGTGTGTGTGCTATGCAAAAATCACAATGCGAGATAAACCGTGAAGCCAGCCAATGCCTCTAAACCAGGGGTAGGCAACCTAAGACCCGGGGGCTAGATGCGGCCCAATCGCCTTCTCAATCCGGCCCGCGGATGGTCCGGGAATCAGCATGTTTTTTACATGAGTAGAATGTGTCCTTTTATTTAAAATGCATCTCTGGGTTATTTATGGGGCATAGGAATTCGTTCATATATTTTTTTTCAAAATATAGTCCGGCCCCCCACAAGGTCTGAGGGATGGTGTCCCGGCCCACTGCTGAAAAAGGTTGCTGACTCCTGCTCTACAGTTCCTTCCTTACTTCAGACATGGTGATATATTGGTATATGGCAATGTTTAGCTGGTGATATATCACAACGTTGGGAGCCAGATATCGCTCAGCCCTAGTCTCTAATTGACCATAGTTTCCATTTCATCCAAACCTAGAAACTATGGTTACCAGCTTCAGGATAAACTAAGATGTTAAATCAGCTTAATTCTTATTCTGTCTTGTTCCAAAGAAGTGCAGCACTAAACTGTGAAAAATAGCTGGTCTAAATATACCATTTCTGTATTCCCGTTTCTCCTCCCATGAGACATTATTTTTGCAACCAAGTCAGAGAACCAAACTAGCAGCAGTGACGCTTTCTGGAAGAAGCTGTTACCGCTGTCTGCAAACGCCGAATCAAGCTTGTGTCTAATAAGACAATAATAAGTCAACTATGGAAGCAACATTTATCTAACAAGAGATGCCTGATTTATTCTGTTCACTGAGAATTATGCAGCATTCCCATTTTAATTTTCAATGATCGACCAATGCAAACATTGTGGAGATAGTCGGCTAAGGGTAATTTTCATTGAAAGAGCAAACACTTAGTGGATTGAATGTCAGGAGCAAAAAGAAACGCTGCTTTGCTTTTTTTTTCTTAATTACTAAATAAATTCATGGAAGTTAGACCAACCAATGGATAATTTGGTGATCATCCCATCCAGACAGTCAGGCTGTGTATCCACAGCAGTGACCAGAGGAAGAATGACCACTGGAAGGAGCACAGAGAGAAGAAACGCCATGGTGCATCTGCAGCAGCACACCGGACGCCTTCGTCTGCCCCAGCTGCAACAAAACATGTCTCTCCTGTACCGGTCTCTCCAGCCACAGCAGGTGATGCAACCTTCCAACAGTTTGACTTCACCCTCGAAGGTGCACGCCTCCATTGTAGCCCAAGACAGACAGATGTCAATAAGTGGGAAATGCCTCGGCCCAGTATACCTGAAGGAGCGTCTCTACCCCCATCGTTCAGCCCGGACACTGAGGTCCAGCACTGAGGGCCTTCTGATGGTTCCCGCCCTGAGAGAAGTGAGATTACAGGGAACCAGGCAGAGGGCCTTCTCGGTGGTGGCCCCCGCCCTGTGGCCCGCCCTCCCATCAGATGTCAAGGAAATAAACAACTATCTGACTTTTAGAAGACACCTGAAGGCAGCCCTGTTTAAGGAAGTTTTAAATGTTTGATGCTTTACGTGTTTTTAATATTCCCAGAGTGGCTGGGAAAACCCAGCCAGATGGGCAGGCTATAAATAAATTATTACTATTAGTAGTAGTAGTAGTAATAAAAAAAAATTGTGATTTTTATTGGATAGTGTAATTTGTGAGTTTTAGGGCTGCAAACGCGCCCACACCGGAGGCGCACTCCATTGTCTCTCGAGACAGGCGGATGCCAATTACATCTTTTTAATTTTGAGTCTCTCTCTCTCTCTACATATATTAGGATATAAATGTCTGTGCCCTTCCTTGTCCTGTTTTGGGATCAAGGCAGCTTCCTATGTTCCTATGGATGGCGTATTGAGGAGCACCTGACCTCCAGACGGCAGAGTCGCTGCTTCTCTAACCAGGAAGGAGAGGGGAAGGGGCACAGCTCCACAGAGCAGAAGAAGAAGAAGAGTTTGGATTTGATATCCCGCTTTATCACTACCCGAAGGAGTCTCAAAGCGGCTCACATTCTCCTTTCCCTTCCTCCCCCACAACAAACACTCTGTGAGGTGAGTGGGACTGAGAGACTTCAAAGAAGTGTGACTAGCCCAAGGTCACCCAGCAGCTGCATGTGGAGGAGAGGAGAATCGAACCCGGTTCCCCAGATTACGAGTCTAGCGCTCTTAACCACTACACCACACTGGCTGTAGAGTTTTCACATTGCAGGGGGTTGGACTAGAGGACCCTCGGGGGTCCCTTCCAACTCTACATTTCTATACTTTGCCATTGCAGAATTCTTCTCCTCCAGCCTTATTCCGTTCTGGCCTCTTAAGCCCAGCAGTTGCTGTTAACTGCGAGGCGGTGTGGAATCCACTTCCAAGTCTGTTCTCTCTGCGCCACGAACCGGTTCACAAGGAGCCCAATGATTCCTGAAGAAGAGGAGATTTCAATAGAAAGGAAATTGCTTCCTATCCCCGTGTACCACCAACTCCCTTCTCATTCCGCCCTCCTCCCTTAATGATCACCATGCTAGAGACTTCCAGAGGCTTTTCTTATGAGATTTTGGCCTCCTTGTGTTTCAATTGCCGGTTTATTGAAAACATCTTGCGCAAGGTGACCTTGGGAGCTACCAGCTACCCAACAAAGCTGCCTCGATAAATGCGGCTGCATGCAAGTAGCAAGAAGGCACCAGGGATTTCTCCAAACCCATCTAACTTTTCAGCAGAGTTTCTGTTCCCTTTTCTCCTCCCCTCCTTGGATATTTTCACAAGGTCATACAGGAGGAATGTAGCCCTGGAGAGTTCATGTGTCCTGCTGCTCCTCTATTTTAAAAAAAGCCCTCCGGTTTAAAGATAGAATCCTAGGATTGTAGAGTTGGAAGGGACCCGGAGGATCATCTAGTCCAACCCCCTGCAATGCAGGAATATGCAGCTGTCCCATAGGGGGATTGAACCTACAACCTTGGCGCTATCAGCACCATGCTCTAACCAACTGAGCTATCCCAAGCAGGAAACTGGGGGTGTGCACACCATACATATAATTAGTTGATACATTACCCACCCTTCCTTAGCAGGCCCCAGGGAAGTTTACAACAATTTAAAATTCAGAATATAAAAACAATTAAAACAGATTGCGGTCACGGGAATAAGGTGGGCCCTGAAAGCACATTCCAAAGAATCCTGGGAACTGTAGTTTACCCATAACAAAGCTACAGTGCTTTGGCCTTATGATCAAGGGTCTGGAAACCAATCCTGATGAGGAACGGTTGAAGGAGCTGGGTATGTTTAGCCTGGAAAAGAGGAGACTGAGGAGAAGAGGAGGAGGAGGAGGAGTTTGGATTTGATATCCCGCTTTATCACTACCCGAAGGAGTCTCAAAGCGGCTCACATTCTCCTTTCCCTTCCTCCCCCACAACAAACACTCTGTGAGGTGAGTGGGGCTGAGAGACCTCAGAGAAGTCTGACTAGCCCAAGGTCACCCAGCAGCTGCACGTGGAGGAGCGGAGACGCGAACCCAGTTCCCCAGATTACGAGTCTACCGCTCTTAACCACTACACCACATTGGCTATCACACTGGAGAGATATGATAGCCATCTTCAAATATCTCAAGGGCTGTCAAATGGAAGATGGAGCAAGCTTGTCTTCTCCTGCTCCTCAAGGGTAGGACTCGAACCAATGGCTTCCAGTTATAAGAGAGGAGATTCAGGAAGAGCTTTCTGACAGTAAGAGCAGTTCAACAGTAGAACAGAATTTCTAAGGAAGTGGTGGACTCTCCTTCCTTGGAGCTTTTTAAGCAGAGGTTGGGTGGCCATCTGTCATGGCTGCTTTTTATCAGAGATTCCTGCATTGCAGAGGGTTAGACTAGATGACCCTCAGGGTCCCTTCCAGCTCTTCCAAGTTTATGAGTCTATGATTCGTCTGCATCATCACCATGGAGAGGTATTCAAGGTGGAGTAAAGCCAGCCACCAACTAGTAGCTGCCGAAAGAAGTAGTGCGCTGTCAGCGGTTTGGTCCCACCCTTAATATATGCCCCACATGGACGGCCTTTTTAATTCAGCAATACTTCACACAGCATATAGAATGCAAGCTCCTCAGGTCAGGGGATCAAGCTTTTTCGCTAGGAAGCTGTGTAAAGTGTTATGAACATCAGTGATGATCCTGGGCTCCACCTTGCATCAGCTCCAATTGGCGCAAGTTAACAGTCAGGTACAACAATATCTGGATTTCCCCATCCCTGGTGGCACATTGCTGGCACACTGCATGAACAATAATACAAATTTAATCTCGTCTTCTCACAAGGGAGCAGGCAAGCGAGCAGCAGTTGCTACAGGTTCAGGAGTGTGGGGTGTGGGTGCGGGTGTGGAGGACTCCCTGGTCCTGAACTGTGTCCCTGAAGGACCAGGTGTGCAGCCTGGGAGTCATTTTGGACTCACAGCTATCCATGGAGGCGCAGGTTAATTCTGTGTCCAGGGCGGCTGTCTACCAGCTCCACCTGGTACGCAGGCTGAGACCCTACCTGCCCGCAGACTGTCTCGCCAGAGTGGTGCATGCTCTGGTTATCTCCCGCTTGGACTACTGCAATGCGCTCTACGTGGGGCTACCTTTGAAGGTGACCCGGAAACTGCAATTAATCCAGAATGCGGCAGCTAGACTGGTGAATGGGAGTGGCCGCCAGGACCACTTAACACCAGTCCTGAGAGAGCTACATTGGCTCCCAGTACGTTTCCGAGCACAATTCAAAGTGTTGGTGCTGACCTTTAAAGCCCTAAACGGCCTCGGTCCTCCTGTATACCTGAAGGAGCATCGTTCAGCCCGGACACTGAGATCCAGCGCCGAGAGCCTTCTGGCGGTTCCCTCACTGCGAGAAGCAAAGCTACAGGGAACCAGGCAGAGGGCCTTCTTGGTAGTGGCGCCCGCCCTGTGGAACGCCCTCCCATCAGAGGTCAAAGAGATAAACAACTATCTGACATTCAGAAAATATCTGAAGGCAGCCCTGTTTAGGGAAGTTTTTAACCTGTGATATTTTAATGTATTTTAATATCTGTTGGAGGCCGCCCAGAGTGGCAGGGGGGACCCGGCCAGATGGGCGGGGTACAAATAATAAATTGTTGTTGTTGTTGTTGTTGTTATACCTTCCCATTCGGACCAATATTGCCTCCCTTTTTTTGAAGTGAAGGGGTGTCTCACAGAACACACACACACAATGAGAAGACATGGCGTCAAGGAGCTGCGTGGGAATCGAGAGAAAGGTACAAGATGGATGGCTTTGGATTTCTGCACCTGAAGCCAACTACAAACCTGACACAGCAGGGAGAGCGCCCAAGGAAAAAGAGCTGGCTGGCTGGCTTCTTCTTCTTTTCTTCTTCCCTGGCCAGAAATCAGAGAGCACCAGAAACCCTGAGCAACGCTGATGTCCATTAACAGAACCTAGACTACGCAACAACGCCTTTCAAATCTGGCTGAAGGGACTGAGCAGTGAGTCTTAGCTGGAACATTAAAAGCTTTTTCACTGCTCCCTCAGCACTCGGTTGCCTTTTGGCAAACCTGAAAAGACAACTCGTGAGACATTCGGGGAAATCAAACGAAAGCAGAGGTTCCCTGTACCGTGTGAACGAGCACGAAGGCTTATTTGACTGATGGCGATCATCAATCATCATCACCAGACTTTATAATATACTGCACAAGAAAGGCGTGCGTTGTCATTTTTAATATAACTTCCGGAAAATGGAAAGGAAAAATTATTGGCCGATAGATGCATTTGACAGATGTTCTTATACATGTTGTGGGGTGTCTGGAGATGGACAGTAACTCTGTTGGGGGACATATCACACTCCTTCTGGGATAGTTTGTCCACCTTTGATCCCCACCCTGCACTCAGCTCTCACCTGTGGCTCCTGGGAGCTGTCAGCGTGTGACAGCAGCCAAACCCCAGGCATGGCTTTGACTGGTCGGCTAAACCAGGTGAGGGTAGCCAATGGGTCTCAAACCCGCAGTGAGTTAGGTAAAGGTAAAGGTACCCCCTGACCATTAGGTCCAGTCGCAGACGACTCTGGGGTTGCGGCGCTCATCTCGCTCTATAGACTGAGGGAGCTGGCGTTTGTCCGCAGACAGCTTCCGGGTCATGTGGCCAGCATGACTAAGCCGCTTCTGGTGAACCAGAGCAGCGCACGGAAACGCCGTTTACCTTCCCGCTGGAGCGGTACCTATTTATCTACTTGCACTTTGATGTGCTTTCGAACTGCTAGGGGGCAGGAGCTGGGACCGAGCAACGGGAGCTCACCCCGTCGCGGGGATTCGAACCGCCGACCTTCTGACCGGCAAGCCCTAGGCTCTGTGGTTTAGACCACAGCGCCACCGCAAAGAAAGGCTATGGTGGATTGAGTGGAAGAGACAAATTGTGGGTCCAACAGTCAAGAAGGGAGTTTTGCACGTGCTGAATAGGAAAGTGAGGAACAGATGAGGGTCATCAATCTGGGATGATAGCCCATCTAGGAGAAGGAAAACTCTGGTCCTAAACTTATTCTGCTTTGCTGGCTATCTTTGGGAGAAGAACAGGCTCAGGAGTAAACCCTACACAAATCCGGAGTGGAGTCCCTAAGACAGTTGGATGGCGCCTTGTATGCCTCCTTCCGGCAACTCCTGCAGCCAAGCTGGTGCCAAACGTATGGCTCTGCTTTCCTTTGGACCATACCAGTGAGGCTTATCGTCTGCGCAGCCCAAGACCTCCATACACACTGCCCAGGTTTGCACCCCAGGGAGAAGAAGAAGGGTTTGGATTTGATATCCCGCTTTATCACTACCTGAAGGAGTCTCAAAGCGGCTCACACTCTCCTTTCCCTTCCTCCCCCACAACAAACACTCTGTGAGGTGAGTGGGGCTGAGAGGCTTCAGAGAAGTGTGACTAGCCCAAGGTCACCCAGCAGCTGCATGTGGAGGAGGGGAGACGCGAACCCGGTTCACCAGATTACGAGTCTACCGCTCTTAACCACTACACCACACTGGCTCACTGCTAACACAGTGGTCTCACTTCCTCCCCCGGAGGCACACTCCATTGTCTCTCGAGATAGACAGATGCCAGCAACTGCTGTTTTACAAATAAAAATAATTAAGCGTCCTTCAGCAACGTTCACTTTCGAAATCTAATCATGGTTCGTAATTCTTTCTTCCATGGTTGTCTTGTTATTAAACCAGACGCAAACTGGTATATAATTTTCCCGGGGAAAACGATCAGCCTTGCCGAGGAAGAGATGGAGACGGGGACTCAAGTATAATTGGAAATTCATCTCTCGTTTTTACAGCTGTTGTAGCTAAGCTCCGTTGCCTTCATTGGAAGATGGCAGAGGGGGGGGCACGCTGGCAAGACTGCCATGACAACTCGGATTGTATTTAATACTCAATCCATAAATAAATAAAAACTTAATGCAGCTATGGAAGGGCAAAAAGATTCAATTACCAGGATTAAGATTATTATTATTATTTTTAGATGGCCAACCAAGAATAACAAGAGCTTAAGGGATGAGTCCTACCAGATCAGAGTGCCTTCGTTTCCTTTATAAAGGTTTCCATTTTTATAGGGAAAGAGTTTGCTGCCAGGCTGGTGGGCGGAAGGAATACAATATCTATAAAAACGCACAGCAAAAATCCATTCCAGAATCAAACCACTTAAGAAATGTGAGTGCCCTATTTTTCAGGGAAGATTCATTTATCTGAGGAGCTGTCCAGTGCAATTTCATGGGGGATACATAGCATGGCCCACAAGCCCTACTTTGAAGGGCTGTTTGAGCCCATTTTAAAGATACAGAACAGTAAGAAGGCAGAGCAAGAGGAACCTTAGAATAGAAGAATAGAATAGAATAGATTTATTGTCATTGTCGCCTTTCAGGGACAACGAAATTACTCGGCTGCTCCATCCACCCAGATAGGGCACTTCACGCAAAAACAAAACAACTACAAAAACACTAATTAAAACCATACGGTATGATACAACATAACAAGTAAGATTAGATGACTTTCAAAGTCCAGGCTTCCCATTCAAGGCCGAGATCGCTCTGGAGAAGAAGCTGTTCCTAAGATGGCTTGTTCTTGTCCTCATCGTCCTGTATCTCCGTCCGACGGCAAGAGCTCGAAGAGACGGTGACCAGGATGCGATGGATCTTTTACTATGTCCAGTGCCTTTCTGTGGCACCTCGTGGCATAAATCTGCTCTAAGGTGGAGAGTAAGCAGTCAACAATGCTCTCTGCTGCCTTAACAACTCTGCACAACCCTATCCTGTCCTGGGTAGTACAGCTTCCGTACCACACACATAAGCCATAAGTGAGCTTGAAGTTGCCCATCAACAGTGATCGCCTAGGCAGCAAACTGAGCAGGCACACAGGTCACTCAGCCTTCCCTGCTATGGTGAGAATAACTTATTTCTATTAAAATTATTGTAATTCTTTCTCAATTCACCTCGATACTTTTCACATTAAGGTAAAGGGACCCCTGACCGTTAGGTCCAGTCGCGGACAACTCTGGGTTGCGGCGCTCATCTCACTTTATTCGCCAAGGGAGCCGGCGTACAGCTTCCAGGTCATGTGGCCAGCATGACTAAGCCGCTTCTGGCAAACCAGAGCAGCGCACGGAAACGCCTTTTACCTTCCCGCTGGAGTGGTACCTATTTATCTACTTGCACTTTGACGTGCTTTCGAACTGCTAGGTGGGCAGGAGCTGGGACCGAGCAACGGGAGCTCACCCCGTCGCGGGGATTCGAACCGCCGACCTTCTGATTGGCAAGCCTAGGCCAATTTAACCCACAGCGCCACCCGCGTCCCTTAGTAATGCTATAGTGATCGATTATTTAAGAGTCAATACTCTAATGAAATGAACTTTTTTTAGCCTTCTTGAAAGCAAAGTCTTTAATCAAATAAATGAAATACAACCAAATGAAATCAGTGCTAATCCTTGCGACATAGAAGACTGATCTTCTATGCTGCGTTCTTGTAGTATACAAGAGCACAAATGTTTTAAAATCAATTTTCAGCTTTAATTAAGTTTACATGGAGGTGCCATGCCTTCAGCCTACAAGCCAATGTTGGCTTTCCAAGGGATCCAGTTTGGTCCACAAGAGGAATATCAATTTAAGTAGCCATGACTACTTATGGTGGTATAAGAGTGCTTTAAATGAATAGTGCAGTTCTAGGGATGTCAGAGAATTCCAACAAAAAGGGAAAAGGGGGCAGAAGATGCTAAAGTTTGTGTGTTCTTCTGTGGTTCGGAATGGAAATCACCCAAATATTCGCATCCCCGTTGTTTTTAAATCCACAAACAGTATGTAATCAATGACTTTTTTTTTTACATTGTTTTGACATTTTCTTTAATCTAAACGAATGCAAGTTGCATAACTGAGGAAGGTTGTTATGTAACTTATAGCAGGCAGAGAGATGAACTATGTAGTATTTTTGGTGCAAACTGAACTGCAGCAGAAGAGAAACAGCGCTGGTTGTGACAAATGCAGGTTGGAAGGGAACCTGCCGCCTCCTTAAATCTCTACCTTTGTCTAAAGGAATTGTTGCAGTTGGCAACTTTTTATCCAGAAAAAGTATGTACTCCAGAAGTGTATTGTGAGTGAACGTGAATGCAAAGTATGTCATTATTTTATACAATACAGAAAGCCAACGGCGAGGATGATCTAAACTTGGCTTTATATAAAGAGAGCCTTATTCTCCAAATACAAATGATCCCTGCCATGATATATAGGGCTGGCTTTAGTGTCTGAAATTCTCCGATTCTGGCTGACCAAGCACCACTCCTGGAAATGAGTGCAAAATCCTTACTGCTATAATTCACAGTCTATCCTGAAATAGAGAAACAAGGTTGGATGGTTAACGATCAACCAAGACAGAAGCAGAAGATGAAACAGGATAATAAATTCTAAATAAATGGAAAGCAAACTGCCTGAAAAACTCTGCTTGTTACCTTCTCATGCCTCCAGGGGGAAATTTAGCAAAACATTCTACTTACTAGGTACAGTTCTGCATCCAAATTATCCTCCTTTTTTCATTTTTTGTAGTGACTTTACGCTCAGAATAAATGAGTTACTGCATGCTTGTCCTTGATTGCTCCAGACTGAACCACACACAAAACAATCTACCTTGCATGCACTTTTTTTGTTGTGGAATTTACACAGAGTAGGTTTACAACACAGTTTGCCTAGGCCGCAAAAAAATAAACAATGTCCCAACATTTCACCTTTTACAAAAAATAAAATAAAATAAATCTGTACACAAAAGGTGCCTGGGACATAACAATCTTTCAAGTGTAACATAATGGGTAATCTTTCCCTAACAACAAGGAAACAAAAATAAAACAACCCCAATGGCAAATAATAATAATAATAATAATAATAATAATAATAATAATAATAATATCAGTGGGTTTCAGATTTCTTTTTGACCCAGACTGTTTTTGATTATTAAAAATAAAACTCTATATTATTATTATTATTATTATTATTATTATTATTATTATTATTTGCCATTGGGGTTGTTTTATTTTTGTTGTCCCAACCAACAAAAATTGATCCAGAAAAGCAGGCTTAAGTAACCTTCCTCTGTTTGTGGACATTGATGTTGAGTCTGCCTTCAAGTAGTAAAATGTTCCTAAAAAGTGTTTGCACTTATATTTTTAGTTTGGGTTATTGGCACTTCCTGGTTCGCCAGCACTGATCCACAGTGAAGGTTTATGGTGAGCTACAGAACCCTTGAATTCTGCATTCTATGGCTCCTGGCTAATGATCCTGGCTCCGGGTCAAAAATGGTGACTCGCAAAGTGCCACACTAAAGTAGGGACGCAGGTGGTGCTGTGGTCTAAAAACCACTGAGCCTCTTGTGTTTGCCGATCAGAAGGTCGGGTGAGCTCCCATTGCTCTGTCCCAGCTCCTGCCAACCTAGCAGTTCGAAAGCACACCAGGACAAGAAGATCAATATGTACCACTGTGGTGGTAAGGTAAATGGCGTTTTCATGCGCTCTGGTTTCCGTCACGGTGTCCCGTTGAGCCAGAAGCGGTTTAGTCCTGCTAGCCACATGACCCAGAAAGCTGTCTGTGGACAAATGCCGGTTCCCTCGGCCTGAAAGCAAGATGAGCTTCGCAACCCCATAGTCGCCTTTGACTGGACTTAGCCATCCAGGGGTCCTTTACCTTTACCTTACACTAAGGTGTTCCAAATAATTCAAATCAATTATGTTTGCCAGTGTTCTGGAGAAAGAGGCTACTAATGGGATTTCATTTCTATTTAGCACCCACCCACCACCACCCTATTATATTGTCCTAGGACCAGAAGCTAAATTCATGAACCTAATGCATACCCTCTAACATTTCTTCGATGAAAATAGGGATGCCCTATTCCATAATAATATTAATTTTGCTATTTATAGGTCGTCCCTATTTTAGAAACCCATTTTGCTATTTATAGGACGTCCCTATTTTAGAAACCCATCTGACTGGGTTGTTCCAGACACTCTGGGCGGCTTCCAACATATATAAAAACATAATAAAGCATGAAACATTTTTTTAAAAAGCTTCCCTATACAGGGCTGCCTTTGAATGTCTTCTCAAAGGTTGTATAGCTACTTGACTCGGGGATCACATAACTCCATACCCTCCATCATTTCTCTGATGAAAATAGGGACGTCCTAAGGAAAAGCGGGACATTCAGGGATCAAATCAGAAATTGGGATGGCTTCTGTAAATCCAGGACTGTCCCTGGAAAATAGAGACACTTGGAGGGTCGGCTACTATGCTATTTCCCCTGCTAGATAAGGGGCAAGGAGGGTTCTGCTCTTACTGCAAAATAACTTGGACTGAGTAAGTGTTTTCAAGGACTGTGGCTGGATGGAGAGGCAGCCAAGATGATATATATTTCCTACATAGGATGTGGGCCAATGCTTTTGCAGACCCTTTTGGACTCTGTCCTGTAATGCATTACTGAATAACGCCTGGCTAACTGAGAATCTGGTTTGAGCCTCCCCACTGGAACCCTCAAGGGAATTTTCTCCCACAAATTTACTCAGCATGCTGACCCATTGATTTATTATCACGTTAATTTTGGGCCTTAGGTCTTAGGCGGCTGTTGGTTTTGTGCATTTTAACTTGCCAGCCTGCCTATTTTAAAACCATTACTTGAGGCACCCAAGCAAGAATTCACTTAACGCCTCTATTAACGTGGAAGACGCTGAAATATTTATAGCACTTACAAAGTGATTCACCGTTTTGTTCATGGGAATGTAAGGACACCAGATGTCTGATTGCAGGATATTCTGAGTTTACTTATAAAGCTGGTGGCCCTCTTGAACAGGATCCGCGACTCACTTGGGGGTTGTGACCCACAAATTAGGAAGTGCTAGTATACATAACTCTAAGCTGGATAGGCCAATGATCTGACTCAGTATGGCAGCTTCCTACGATCCTACGAACTAGCCACATTTTGGCCTGAAATATCAGTAATCAACCAAGTCTGGTTCATCTGTCTAGAATTCCAAGTGAGCCAACTGTTTAAGGAGTGAGGATTTCCTTTGCCTCTGCTTAGCTCTGCCCCAACGCCACCAGCATGAGAACAACTAGGAACAAAGGACCTATGCAAGACCCGCCCACACGGTCCACGGTCAAGGAGATTTATCCCAAAGTACAACAGAGTAGTCATAGTACCACTCTATTCTGTCTCGGTCAGATCACATCTGGAATATTGTGTCTAGTTCTAGGCACCACAATTTAAGAAGGATGTTGACAAGCTGGAACGTGTGCAGAGGATCAAGAGACTGGAAACCAAGCCTTATGAGGAGCAGTTAAAGGAGCTGGGTATGTTTAGCCTGGTAAAGAGGAGACTGAGAGGAGATATGGATCAGGGGAACGCTGTGGATGTAGTGTATCTTGATTTCAGTAAGGCATTGGACAAAGTCCCCTATGATATTCTTGTGGAGAAGCTAGTAAAATATGGACTGGATGAGATACCTTTTAGGTAAATTTGTAAATGGTTGAGTGACTGAACCCAAAGAAGGAGATCAAGATGATCAAGTGTCTAGAAGCCAAGCCTTATGAGGAGTGGTTGAGGGAAATGGGTAGGTTTAGCCTGGTAAAGAGGAGACTGAGAGGAGATATGATAGCCATCTTCAAATATCTCAAGGGCTGTCACATGGAAGATGGAGCAAGCTTGCTTTCTCCTGCTCCAGAGGTTAGGGCTCAAACCAGTGGGTTCAAGTTACAAGAAGGGAGATTCTGACTAAACATCAGGAAGAGCTTTCTGACAGTAAGATTAATTCAACAGTAGAACAGACTTCCTTGGAGGTTTTTAAGCAGAGGTTGGGTGGGCATCTGCCATGGATGCTTTAGTTGAGATTCTATGAATCCAATTCGAAATCCCAATTCCCACTAAAGGAATCTGAGCTAAAATTCAGAGACCCAAACTAAGTAAGGATGTTGGCTGCAGCTTCAACCACTTACCATTTTGACTATGTTTTGAGGACTTTGTGTTGTGAGGTAGTAAACCTAGAGAGCAAGCATTCCCAATGTTGTTGGACTACAACTCCCATCAACCCTCACCATGCTGGTTGGAGACTGATGGGCGCTGGAGTTCAGCTGGTTGTCTAAAATGGAATGGTGGCGATGAGTGCTGAGAATACTTTTAAGTCCTAACCTTATCACAGACCCTCCGTGTCCCTATTTTCCAGGGACAACCCCAGATTTACAGAAATTTTGTGATTTGATCTCAGAATGGCCCACTTATCCTTAGGACGTCCCTATTTTCATCAGATAAATGTTGGAGAGCAAGAAGTTATCCAATCCCCGAGCGATCTGAAGGCAGCCCTGTATAGGGAAGCTCTCTAATGTTTTATTTTGTTTTTATATATGTTGGAAGCTGCCCAGAGTGGCTGGGGCAACCCAGTCAGATGGGTGGAACATAAATAGTACGGTAAATAATAAGTATTATTATTATAAATTATAAATTATTCATAATAATAATAATTACTATTATTGAATAGGATGTCCCTATTTTCATCGGAAAGCTGGACCATAAAGAAGGCTGATCACTGAAGAATTGATGCTTTTGAATTATGGTGCTGGAGGAGACTCTTGAGAGTCCCATGGACTGCAAGAAGATCAAACCTATCCATTCTGAAGGAAATCAGCCCTGAGTGCTCACTGGAAGGACAGATCCTGAAGCTGAGGCTCCAATACTTTGGCCACCTCATGAGAAGAGAAGACTCCCTGGAAAAGACCCTGATGTTGGGAAAGATGGAGGGCACAAGGAGAAGGGGACGACAGAGGACGAGATGGTTGGACAGTGTTCTCGAAGCTACCAACATGAGTTTGACCCAACTGCGGGAGGCAGTGGAAGACAGGAGTGCCTGGCGTGCTCTGGTCCATGGGGTCACGGAGAGTCGGACACGACTAAACAACAACAACAACATTTTCATCAGAGGAATGTTGAAAGGTATGCTATCATGACTGGGAAAGGATTTCCCCCCCCCCTTCCTTTGTCTTTAAGTAACCAACTTCCTTTTTTATCCTTGCTTGCTTTAGGGCATGCAAGAAGTTGGGCAACTGAAATTCCAACAGACCCGACCTTTAAACTTAGCAGCTGACAAGTGTTCAGCCCTGCCGGTACATCTGCAGAAAGCAAAGAATTAAAAGGACCTTTTAAAAGAGACTCACAGCATTCGCCAAAGGATGCGAAAACACTGCAGAGCCCAAGGGGAAGGGACACAGTTGGAAGAAACCTCTAATGTCTTCTGGAGCATGTTACATTTATCCAATTTCCTTGCCCTTCCTGTGAAATAGCAGCAGGTCAAAAGTGCCATGGTGTGTGTGTGTGGGTGTGGGTGTGTTTAAAAATAAAAAGTGGGGGCAGTACCAGAGCAGACAGCGCTTCCCAAAATGATTCAGCTTGCTACTGCCCTTGGGCAAAAAATAAATATTCGACAAGAACAGCCTGAGGTTGAAGCTCACCTGATCTTAGCGCTGCATCTCTACAGAGGGAAATGGAATGGAGTCTTGATAAAGACTTGCTTTATATCAAAAACCATCAAAAAGTTAAGACTGGAGGCTGTGGCAACTCCCTCTGGACTTCTGCAAAACTAAGTTAGTTTTTGGATGATTCTGATGTCCTAGGAGTAGACTTTCCAGTTTATTTCCAAGCACTGGGGGAGGAAGAGGAGTGCGGGGGGAGCGCACCGCCCCCGGCAGTGCGATCCCGGTGGGGTGCCATCGGAGCTGCCCCCCGCCCGTGCTGGGCACCACGCCCCTGCAGGCGGCATACCACACACCTAGGATGCGCGCCACGCCCGCGGGACGTGTGCCAGCCCCACCCCCGCCTGCTCTCCGCCCCCAGGTGCCAGAGCATGAAGCTCCGCCACTGTTTCCAGGCATGATTCAAGGTGCTAGATCTGACCCACTAGCTGCATTCACACCTAGCACTAAGCCATGGTTTGTTTTGACAAATCACAGATCACCTGACAGGTGAGCAGAGAAACCATAGCTTGTTTCTCCAGAGTTTACCTTGCGTTCTAGCTGCTCTTGTCTTGCGCCTCTGCTGCTTGATGAGTGTCTGGATTGTGTGGCCTTACATACCATGGTTAAGACTGTTTGGTTTGGACATAATGCCAAACCATAATTAAAACAAGCCACAGTTAATAAGCTGACAGCAAAACATGGCTTTACAATATAATTGGTTAGCGGGGTTGGGGGAAGCATGTTAGTTTGCTGGGCTGGGTTCACATGTTCAAACAAACCATAGTTAGGCCACACAAACCATGCCTTGCTATTATGTCTGAACCAGACCATAAAGCCCTCAAATAACTGGGTTCTAGGTTCCTTAGCTCTCATATGAACCTCCCCAAAGTTTAAGAACAAACAGAGAGGCCCTACTTCAACTTCTACTTTATTCAGAGTTTTGATTGGTTTCTAAAATAAGCAGACTCTGAAGATTTGAAAACCCCTGCACAGGCTCCTTCTCTTAGGACAGGGGTCAGCAACCTTTTTCAGCTGTGGGCCGGTCCACCGTCCCTCAGACCATGTGGTGGGCCGGACTATATTTGGGGGGGGGGGGAATGAACGAATTCCTATGCCCCACAAATAACTCAGAGATGCATTTTAAATAAAAGCACACATTCTGCTGATGTAAAAACACCAGGCAGGCCCCACAAATAACCCAGAGGTGCATTTTAAATAAAAGGACACATTCTACTCATGTAAAAACACGCTGATTCCCGGACCATCAGTGGGCCCGATTGGGAAGGCGATTGGGCCGCATCCAGCCTTAGGTTGCCTACCCCTGTCTTAGGAAATTCCAAAGAATGGTAAAAACATCCCATTTTCAGCTGTACTTGGGGTGTTTCCCCCTTCCATTGTTTACTAGGGTGGTGATTTACACACAGCCAGAAAAAGTGAAAATGCATCACTCAAAAAGAGGATGAAAGAGAGGTCAGGGTTGGTGTAGGGTGTGATTATTCGCTTGTGGTAGGCTGTGGTGATCTTTGGTTTCCTGTGTGAGAGGGGTGGGTGAGTGTTTTGGTCAGGTTAGCCAAATCGATTTGTATGCTGCTGGTACGAAACTACTGTATAAAAATGTTACATGGAAAGAACATGAAAGAAACAATGCATATACCTTTGCAAATCAAGAATATCCTTAATTTAAAAAATAAATAAATATATGGACAATAACTATAAAGTTGAAAACACTGACAGCACTATGATAAATTCAACAGAGTAAATAATTTTGATGGCTATAAAAGTGGAAAAATGATTTGCATGGAAAATATGCAGGAATACTATGTAAAATGAAGGAGAAGAAGGGAAGTCATTGGTTATTTTAAAGTTTGTTAATTGTTTATTTTGAAATGTAAAATTGAAAATTTAATTTAAAAAATCATTTTAAAAAAAGAGGATGAAAGAAGATTTCAGTTTGTATGTGCTAATGTATACGGATACGTGCAAAATTAGAAATAATTGCTCTAATTAAGATAGAAACACAATATATCTCATCACAGTGGGGAATACCTGCTTGCCTGCTCAGTCTACACCCAGGTGCTATTAATCGCCAGACCTAACCAAAGAGCCCCCCTCTTGTGTTACAGCAAAGCTCCTTTTCCTTTTTCCTCAGTGCACATTTATAATCTACATCAAACTAAAGCAAATACTCTCTGTCTAGCAATGCCTGGGTTGTATGTACAAACTTTGCAATGCAGCTTACTGATCCTTTTTAAAAAGCCATGCACTAAACGTTGATATAATACCATATTCCCAGAACTGCAATTAGAGGCCTCCCACTTCTATCATAATTATTATAAGATGCTGTTTTGCACAATTTCATTCCCAACTAGAGCTTTTCTGTGGCTGCTATTATCATCCAGAAGACAAGACAAGCCTACTCAGTGGGATCTTGTTTGCCAGAAATTTAATACGCAGGCAAGAGATAATGGATCACCTTTTCCTTTTTTAGAACCAAAATAAATTCCTCCAGCATCTGCTTGCATAATGTCAGGGTGAAAAATCTTCCCTTTTTTTGTTAAACTTTACGCAGCGCACATCAGTCATCTTGGCATTAATGGCCTTGTGCTTCAGATGACGATCGCTTGGTATTTTTCTGTGTCACAAATGCCCTCATCAGTCTGGGCTCTTGGAAACAGTGGAAAAGACGTGTTATGGTCCCACGCCCCACTTCTCTGACCAACGAAAAGTTCCGGGATGAAGCAGCTCACCCAGGTTTGGAGGTCTTTGGCTAGTAGTCATGATGAAGAGTTGGGATTTGATATCCCGCTTTATCACTACCCGAAGGAGTCTCAAAGCAGCTAACATTCTCCTTTCCCTTCCTCCCCCACAACTAACACTCTGTGAGGTGAGTGGGGCTGAGAGACTTCAAAGAAGTGTGACTAGCCCAAGGTCACCCAGCAGCTGCATGTGGAGGAGCGGAGACGCGAACCCGGTTCCCCAGATTACGAGTCTACCACTCTTACCCACTACACCACACTGGATATGATGGCTTCACATATCAGAGACTGTGCTTGAAGACTGTGGAAACAGAATGATGATCGAGATATGCCTTTGATCTGATTTAGCGAAGCTCTCCTTATGCGGCTTATAGGCATTTTGGGATATTTGGGTGTACAGTCGTAACTTGGTTGACGAACGCCTTGCGACTCAAAAGTTTTGGCTCCCAAACGCAGCAAACCCGGAAGTGAGTGTTCCGGTTAGCAAACTATTTTTGGAAGCCGAACGTCCGACGGGGCTGCAGGAGCTTCCAGTGTGAGCCCGTGTGGTGTAGTGGTTAAGAGCGTTAGACTCGTAATCTGGTGAACCAGGTTCGCGTCTCCTCTCCTCCACATGCAGCTGCTGGGTGACCTGGGGCTAGTCACACTTCTCTGAAGCCTCTCAGCCCCACTCACCTCACAGAGTGTTTGTTGTGGGGGAGGAAGGGAAAGGAGAATGTGAGCCGCTTTGATACTCCTTCGGGTAGTGATAAAGCGGGATATCAAAGCCAAATTCTTCTTCTTCTACTAATGTGCTCAGATCCCACTTCCGGACTTCCGGTTGGCATCCGACAGGCCGCTTTTAAAGCCATCCATGTGGCTGTTCATCCCCGCATTTGGGGGGCAACAAATCCCAGACTTAGCCCTTTGTGCTGTGTAAACAAGTCCGTCTTCAGGCTGCCCTGAATCTCTTGCTCAGGAAAGGCTCTGTTCAGGGGCTTCCTAGAGGAATCTGGTTGGCCCCCTTTGGGGAAACGGATGCTGGCATCAACGGATGCATCCTTGGTTTGATCCAGCAGGGCTCTTCTTTTCGTCTTACCTGAAGGGCATTTGGAATCCTCCGACTGTGAAAGGGATGTGCTCCCCTTTTTTTTTAATGAGATTTTTTTTCCCCTTGCTGGTTTTGTTGCTGTCCTGCTGCTTAATTGATTGTTTGGGGTTTGACGTTTTTTTAATTAGTTTGAATATTGTTAACCGTCTCCAAGTGCCTGTGGCCCACAAGGCAGGCTGCAACGGCTTTAATTAATTAATAAGTAATACGTCAATCACTGCTGCAGATTAATGCATGACAGGGGTGGGGAGGAGGGAAGAAAGAAAGAAAGAAAGAAAGAAAGAAAGAAAGAAAGAAAGAAAGAAAGAAAGAAAGAGAAGGGGGGTTCAGCAGGCACAGCCCCTAAAGTCCTATGTTAGCCACCATGAGAATCATAGAATCATAGAATTGTAGAGTTGGAAGGGACCCAAGGGTCATCTAGTCCAACCCCCTGCAATGCAGGAATATGCCGCTATCCCAAATGGGGATCAAATTTGCAGCCTTGGCATTATCAGCGCCATGCTCTAACCCAGGGGTCAGCAAACTTTTTCAGCAGGGGGCCGGTCCACTGTCTCTCAGACCTTGTGGGGGGCCGGACTATATTGGGGGGGGGGAATGAACGAATTCCTATGCCCCACAAATATCCCAGAGATGCATTTTAAATAAAAGGACACATTCTACTCATGTAAAAACACACTGATTTCCGGACTATCTGTGGGCCGGATTTAGAAGGTGATTGGGACGGATCTGGCCCCCGGGCCTTAGTTTGCCTACCCATGCTCTAACCAACTGAAACAGGATGCTAGACAGGATAGGACCTCGGCATGTACGTGGTATGAACTGGGCTAGCAAACAGCATCTTTGTATCCTACATTCCATTTTCCCAAACTATCTTTGGGGAAGGAAATAATTCAAGAAGAAGAAGAAAAGAAAATGACTCGAAACATCCCTGCCATTTTTTATTTTTTTTAAATCCTGACTTTCACAGGCTCCTACTTTAAAAAAAATCAAATCAAATTAAATTACGCAGCTTTCTCTTTCCCCTTCCTATATATACAAACCGCCTGCGAAGTGTGATGGACCCCATGCACTAAACTCAAGCACTTGCAGCGGTTGAAATTCAATATTCCTCCTCCCACTCGGTATAATTTTAATTAGTTCACAGCACGACACGCTGCCTCCCTCCCTCCCGGGTCAACCGCAGAGAAGCAAGCGACTTCTAAAAATTCCTAATCATCACCAGGCACACAAGCGGATTCCCACTTCAGTGTCTTTCCTTGTCTGGCTGCAATTAAGCGAGAGGCCAAAAATAAAAGATATCCGCCCGTAAAAACTTACTTTGGGCTGCTAGAGTTCAACAGGGCAGGAATACAAGCCAGATATGTCTTATGCCTGCCTTTCCCTTCCGTCCTTTCCCCAATTCAGTTTCTGGTTTCCACACACTGTCTCTCTGCTTATTAGGACCACACTTATCTTTTAATATATATAGATAGATATACAGTGGTACCTCGGGTTAAGTACGCAGCAGCAGGAGGTCCCATTAGCTAAAGTGGTGCTTCAGGTTAAGTACGCTTCAGGTTAAGAACGGACCTCCGGAACGAATTAAGTACCGTATTCTTCGCTCTATAAGGCGCACCTGACCATAGGACGCACCTAGTTTTTAGAGGGGGAAAGCCCCATTTTTTTGAGGATCAGCTCAAATTTCTGCAGTTTCTTTTGCAAAGGAGAAAAGCCCCAT
The DNA here is from genome assembly GCA_034641385.1 of Darevskia mixta. NCBI lineage: Eukaryota > Metazoa > Chordata > Lepidosauria > Squamata > Lacertidae > Darevskia > Darevskia mixta. The sequence continues at coordinate 944,228 of JAWWNH010000060.1, forward strand.
TTTTTGAGGATCAGCTCAAAGTTGTTGAGCTTACTTTGCAAAGGGAAAAAATCCTGTTTTATGGGGTTTAACTCACAGTTCTGCAGCTTCAGGAAGCCATTTCTACAGTTACCAGACAGATAATCTAATCAGCCAGTCACATGTTGCTGGGGAAACAGCCTCCCTCTGCAAGGGGGCGGGGCTGGAATCTCTCTCCCTTATCTCTCTCCCTGATCATTTGCGGAGCAGCTGTTCAGCGGGCTTCCTTTCAACACCCCCTTCTCTCTTTTCTTTAGAAAAAGCACAATCTGCTTTTGCCCCTGGGCAGTTCAGCTCCAGGGACCACACATTCGCTCCATAAGACACACAGACATTTCCCCTTCCTTTTTAGGAGGAAAAAGGTGCGTCTTATGGTGCGAAAAATAAGGTACTTAACCCGAGGTAACACTGTATATTTGCCACTTCACATTTTTAAACAGGGCGATATTTGCTTAGCCGTTGGTCCCCAAAAAATGTGGAAAACCCTATAAAACCAGCCTTGCACTAACTTGTTCTCGACAGTGTGGTGTAGTGGTTAAGAGCAGTATTGTAATCTGGTGAACCGGGTTCGCGTCTCCGCTCCTCCACATGCAGCTGCTGGGTGACCTTGGGCTAGTCACACTTTTCTGAAGTCTCTCAGCCCCACTCACCTCACAGAGTGTTTGTTGTGGGGGAGGAAGGGAAAGGAGAATGTGAGCCGCTTTGAGACTCCTTCGGGTAGTGATAAAGCGGGATATCAAATCCAAACTCTTCTCTTCTTCTTCTTCTTCTTCTTCTTTTATTTAAGCTTCACAACAGCATCCATTTATAATGCGAACTCCATAGTTACATCGATCTTTTTTAAAAGAATGTCATTTATTTTTAAAAGCATGTTTCGAAGCTATATGAATATCAAAAACCCAGAAAACAGAAAAAAGGCTTGACAATACATGGGGAAATCTCAGAAAATGGGGTCTAGGGTAGCAGCTGCTAAGATTTCAATTGATCGTCAGGGATTGGCTCATAATTGCCCTGCATAGCTGCTTGTTCGCAGGAAAGATTGTGAAAAATATTGTGAGAAAATGTCGCAGCAAGGAATGCGACTGTTCACGAGTTCCAGGCACCCTATTCTATCCACTCCTGGTCCAATCTTCTTAACGTCCTCTAAACATCAGTCACTGTTCCACACCGTACCCCACACCACCCAGGGGGTAAAGATTTTATTATACTTTTCTTGTAAATTTCAGTGTTTTTCCAAGCTATCCTGGTTGCATAAGCATATGGCAATCTTGGCCTGAACACCAGGGCAGAGGGCCTTCTCGGTAGTGGCGCCCGCCCTGTGGAATGCCCTCCCACCAGATGTCAAGGAAATAAACAACTACCGGTATCTGACTTTTAGAAGACACCTGAAGGCAGCCCTGTTTAGGGAAGTCACCGAAACCTTTGGGCGTTGGAGCACAGACATGTGATATAGGAAGAACATGTAAAATGTTTTCTGAGCATGCACTGAAGGCCTTCCCTGAAAGCCACATCTCCCATACCTGGCATTAGGAAGAATGTTGGGGATAACATAGAATTATATTATCATAAAATTGCAGAGTTGGAAGGGACCCTGAGAGTCATCTAGTCCAACCCCCTGCAATGCAGGAATCTCAGCCAAAGCAGCCATGTCCGATGGCCATCCAACCTCTGCTTAAAAACCTCCAAGGAAGGAGAGTCTACCACCTCTCGTGGGAGTCCGTTCCACTATAGAACTGCTCTTACTGTCAGAAAGTTCTTCCTGATGTTTAGTCAAAATCCACTTTCTTGTAATGTGAATCCATTGGTTTGAGTCCTACCCTCCAGAGCAGAGAAAGCAAGCTTGCTCCATCTTCCAACTGACAGCCCTTGAGATATTTGAAGATGGCTATCATATCTCCTCTCAGTCTCCTCTTTACCAGGCTAAACTTACCCATTTCCCTCAACCACTCCTCATAAGGCTTGGTTTCCAGACCCTTGATCATCTTCATCGCCTTTGTTGGGTTCAGTTAGTCAACCATCTATAAATTTGCCTAAAGGTATCTCATCCAGTCCCTATTTTACTAGTTTCTCCACAAGAATATCATAGGGGACTTTGTCCAATGCCTTATTGAAATCAAGATACACTACATCCACAGCATTCCCCTGATCCACCAAGCCTGTAACTCTATTTAAAAAAAGAAATGAGATTCGTCTGGCCCTAGCCCCTGCCCATACAAAATTGACTGAAACCTATTGCCATTTGCACATTATTTCTCAAACAGTGGACTGGGATCCACCAGCGGTCCTTGAGCCAATACTAGGTTCTCCACAGTACCACTGTTACAGACCCAGTTTGGGTTGGACCTGGATTGTGGACTTTAAACAACAGCCCTGCTGTGTATGCCAAGGGTGATCAGGCCTGAGAGACACAGCACAGAATCTTTTCTTTGAAAAAGGCAAATGCAAGGATTCCAGGGAAATCGACCAGACCAAAAACGAACGTTCAAAGCTGTTTTACCCAATCAAGTATTACACAGCTTAGGGTTTTGTCTCCCTTGCGAAGAGAAGCCCTGGAAAAGGGGGGCAGAGATCGGATGAAAGGACTTGTCCCACTAACACACTAACTGTTTGTCTGATCCACTGGAAACAGAGAGGAAGGGAGTAAGAGAAAAATCTGTTACAAGGAGAAGAAGGGAATGTAAATAGACCAGGAAAGAAACTAGCAGTTTAGAGGGGGTGAGGGATAAGGTACAAGTTGAGTATGACAGGGGAATGGGGGCATGGCTGTGAGGGCTGTCAAAATGAGCTCCTGCACTTGAAAATTCACTATTACAAGCCCAGGAGGGAGGGATGCCGTAGGAGAGAGAGAAAATGTTGCATTTTCCATTCTTTGTTCTAAAATAGTGAAGCGTTGCTCTTTTATAGCATTCACTCTCTTGTCATATAAAACGGAATTATTATGCAGCTTTAAAACATGTGCCTTAATCCGCAAAGTGATTTGTTTCCGATTAAATAGACAAAATTATCCTTAAACCCTTTGGGGATTTTTCCTTCGGTTTGCACTTTCCATCTCTTTTGCTTCATGTCATCAAAACAGAGAAGATCCCACCAGTTGTGGCAATTTATAATCTTTTCTCCTCCTCCTCCTCCTCCTCCTCCTCCTCCTCCTCCTCCTCCTCCTCGACAGAAGCGGCACATTGCTCAGAAAATATTTTATCCTGGATCCCCTATTCCTTTAACGTTTTTTATGTCAGCCAGCATATTACAGAACACAAAAATCCATGGGGAATGAAGTGTATGTTGGCAAGCACATTAATGGTAGTAAATTCTTCATTGTGAACAATTCATGGAAGTTTCATAGAACAGTTTTGCCCTGGCGAATACAGCTGCGAAAAGCCAAGTATGATGATATGACTGGCCTCCATCTCTAGGTTGGGATCCTAAGATTTGTGGTCTGCTCAATGTGAAGTCAAGACATTTTCCGATGGCCTAGTTCCAACATTGCATTTCCAAAGTACCACCCCGGAGGAAAAGGATCCACAAAGTGGAATTAGGAAGGAAGAGGGCAAATGTTGCTACCCACCATTGATTTCTCTGTTGGTTTGGTAACATGTTAACATTTGTTCCCCACCTTTCCACCCAATGGTGATTCAGGCACCTAACCAAAATACAGCAAAACAGCACTAAATGGTTAAGAAACAAGGTAAGTAAATGCCTCAGGGGGGAAAGTAAAACAGAGATGGGAACCTGTGGCCCTCCAGATGTTGCTGGGTGCCCCAGTCAGTAATCACACAGTTCAAAGATGGGAGTTAACTCTTTATTAGCAAAAACACGACCTCCACAGACTTAGTTGAGTGTCAGGTGTAATGAGCAAAGCAGCTCGTTCCCTTTGGTCTTCCTCTGTGAAAATCAGTTGCCGGGACTGAAAGTCCCTGCCTCCTCACAGCCATCAAAAGTCCCCTCCTCTCCAGGGCTTCTTCCAAGCAATCAGAGACTGTGCCTGAATGCAGCCTGCCGCTGCTCTGCCCATTTCAGCCCTCTTCTGGTTCTGGGAGACAGAGGGGAAGGGGAGCTCATTGCAGCAGGAGGTAGACCCCCCTGTGCCTCTTCACCAGCCTGACTCATCTCTGCCTCTTGGCCTCCCTCCTCTCCTGCTGCAGCTTCTGCCTCTGATTCTGGACTGCTCTCTGCCACAGAATCTCCCTTCTCACCAAGCCCTGTTACCTCTTCAGCTTCTAATGCATCCTCTTCATGGCTTGCCCTCTCTTCTCCCTCTGACCACTCATCACTCTGAGAGTTGCTGTGAGAGTGGGGGTTCCCCAACTGATTCCTCCCACCAGTCCTCTTCGTCCAACCACTCCATGACACTGGGCTGCAACTGCCACCTTCCCTGACCATCGGCCATGCTGGGAGTTGGAGTCCAACAACATCTGGAGACCACAGGTTCCCCATCCCTGCTTCACGAAAATAAAAACATATGGACATAAGCAGAGCCTGCTGGATCTGTGGTCCATCGGGTCTAGCTGTGCTGGCCCAAGGGTATCCGGGAAGCGAGGTCTGGGGTTTGAAGAGTCAGCGAGGAGTCAGTCAAAAGAGTCAAGGCAGGGAACGGAGCAGGGGACCAGGCAAGGTCAGGTACAGGGACACAGGCAGGATCAGGCAAACAGCAATGTTGCTCCCGCAACCTGGGGTGGGGTCCGGCAGCCTTTTATCTCTGACGAGGTAATGTCCGGTCCCGATCCCCCGACGACTTACCACCCTGTCTCGCCCGAAGGCGAGCACTCCTCCTGCAAGTACTCAGGTCTCTCCTTTCAGCCCTGAGTCTCTGCAGCTTGGGAGACGCCGGTGGGTTACTAGACCCAGGGGCCGCCTCAGCCTCTCCTGACCCAGCCGGTAGTGGAGCAGCTGACAGTGATGGCCCAGCTGAAGGCAATGAGGTATTCTCCGCACCTGGAGCCAGGAGAGGATCAGGCCCCTGACTCAGCTCAGTTGGTGCTTGTTGCAGGGGAACCTGTGCAGACTGGGGCTCCTCAGGATCAGGCCCCAGAGTTGGTTCAGACGATGTCTGGGGCAGAGGGTCCTGTACAGACTGAGACTCCTCTGGTTCCAAGTCTAAGCCCGAGTCCCAGGCCATCACACTAGCATCCTGTTCTCACAGTGGCCAACCAGATGCCGGGGGGGGGACACCCCAAGCAGGGCTTGAATGCAACAGTGTGCTCCCCACTCGTTGGTTCCTAGCAACTAGTATATAGAGCAGTGATAGCTAACCTTGACACTCCAGATGTTTTGGGACTACAACTCCCATCATCCCTGACCACTGGTCCTGTTAGCTAGGGATGATGGGAGTTGTAGTTCCAAAACATCTGGAGTGTCAAGGTTAGCCATCACTGATATAGAGGGATATTGCCTCTGACAGTGGGGGCAGAACATCGCCATCATGGCTAGTAGCCGCTGATAGCTTTCTCCTCTATGAATTGGTCCAATCCTCTTTTACAGCCATCCAAGTGGGAGCAAACGGGAGCCATCCGTTTTAAGCAGTCCAACTGACAGATTTGGGCTCCGTCCGAAACTCGCAGGCACACCCAAAAGTTCATTCGTTCCCTTAACTTTCTCTTTCTCTCTACGCCCCGGTGAGACTAATCCTGCTACCTGGCAGAAAGGATGAAGGAAGCGGCTTGCATTAGCAGCGATGCAGGCTGCCAGCTTTTCTGCGAGGCAAACAAAGAGGTGGGGAATCCAAGCCCAGTTTCTAAAAGAAAAGCTGAAAAGGTCAAACGCCTTTGGAGGCCTCTTCTCAGAGGGGAAAAAAGAGCCGGAACACAAGTTGACCCCCTGGTATTTAAATGAGGAGCTAACTAAGTCAGGTGTGTGTTCAGCCGTAAACATTTGTGCCACAGTGTCTAGTTACAACTTCAGAGACCGGAGAGGGGAAACACTAGCAAAAGAAGCATATCCGTTCCAAAGCCCAGGTGCTGCTTCAGTGGGCAAGGAACAGGGACCAGCCATTAGCTTGACCTACTAGGACCTCTGGTTTTGTTTTGTTTTTCCCCTTGCCCACAATAACACTCTCAGCAGTGCAGCCAGGGTTTTCCTAGAGGCAGGGCTGTGCTTGAGCAGCCTCAAAGAATTCAGAAGTGTGTGCCAAGACAAGATGCATTCCATGATCTGCGTAAAACCATGCAGGAATCCGTGCATTGGCTTCTCTTGCTTCATCCCAGCAGTCATGCAGAAAGGCACAGCGCCTGAAGCCCTGGAAACCCTGCTCACCCATCTCACCCCTTCTGACGTTTCCACAGAGCGTGTTCTCCTTCAGGGAGAGCACGTGTTGCGGAAGGGTTAACAAGACATGCCTAGGTTGCTGGGTGGGTTAGATTGGATGGCCACAGGTATGATTGGGCTCCTCTTGTTGTTGGGGAGATGTTGATGTTGCCAATTATTGATTGACAGTTATAGGCTTTATATTCCCTGCGCACGGCGTTGAGCTTCCTCTTTTTGCTGCACGCATCGGATCACCCGCCCACCCTCCCTGTTTTCAGGGCCTTTTGCGTTTGACCTTGCTATGCCTGTCATGGGGTCGTCTGCTTTTGGGGCAGGAGCTCGGTAGGAATTTTGTCCATTTGGCTGGTTGGCTGGTGCCATTTGGTTTTTGCCTACTGCGTAGCAAATCGTCACAACTTGTAAGGTTGCGGTTAAAGGTAAAGGGACCCCTGACCATTAGGTCCAGTCGTGACCGACTCTGGGGTTGCGGTGCTCATCTCGCATTATTGGCCGATGGAGCCGGCGTACAACTTCTGGGTCATGTGGCCAGCATGACTAAGCTGCTTCTGGCGAACCAGAGCAGAACACGGAAACACTGTTTACCTTCCCGCTGAAGCGGTACCTATTTATCTACTTGCACTCTGACGTGCTTTCGAACTGCTAGGTGGGCAGGAGCAGGGACCGAGCAACGGGAGCTCACCCCGTCGTGGTGGGGATTCAAACCGCCGACCTTCTGATTGGCAAGCCCTAGGCTCTGTGGTTTAACCCACAGCGCCACCCATTAGGTTAGGCATTGGTTAAAAAATTCATTGGTGGAGGGGAATGGGTTGGCTGTGCCTGCCCCTGCAATGCTGCTGCTGCAAGGGTATTCCGTTAAAGGACTCCAGGGCTTCACCATGCTCTTGTCTGAACCCCTGTCAAAGGGCTAGGGCCACACAAGAGCCCCTGGGAGCATTAGTGGAGAGGTGAGGGCCTGGCACCCAGCTCTATTCTCTCCCCTAAAGTGTTTACCCTTACTGACTTCGCTGGCTAGCGGATGTCAGTTCTGTCCCAGGGCGGAGGACAGATAGTAGGAACCATTGCCTAAGCAACCACTCACATTTTATGTATTTAAATAAAGTTGTGGCCAAAATTATGCCAAAAACCTTAAACTAAAATTCCATGTGAAGTGTGAATTTATTTGGGGGTGTCTTGGGGCCCTCGACATGCAACCCCCTCATAAGGACTAGAAGCTTCGAAATGAAAAGCAAGTTTCTCAGGGCGCCAAATCTCACCATCAGTCACGAACTCCACCCATTGCAGACACGAGTGAGGAACTATGAAATGCGCATAGATAGATAGAGCATGCAGAATCCACAGATGTCCCAGACTTCTCGACCAGTATACAGAAGAGGTTGCTTTACTTCAAAAGGGCATGAGCACAGTTGCACCCGGGAACACTTTGAAAAGAAGAAGAAGCTGAACACAGCAACCAATGAAAGTGGCAAGGATTTCCCATCACCACGTCAATTTCACAAAAGTGCAGGAGGGGCGGGTGGAAAATGGCAATGGAGCCCGGCTAGAAGGATACCTGTCAGATTGCGTTCAAGCCTAGTGATGGGCTAGCATGGAAGAGTCTCCCACCTGGTGCAAGGGGGCAGAGTGACCGCTAAAGTGGGGAAAGAATGACATGCGAGCAGATCATTAACTGAAGTAGAAGGAAGATGCCCCAGTGATTATCAGAGCGCTTTAAACTGCATGTGTGAATTTAATCATCAACTGCGAAATTTCAAGGCACAGCAATTTTTTAAATGCCCGTTACACGGCTACCCCGAAGAAGAAGAAGAAGAAGAAGAAGAAGAAGAAGAAGAAGAAGAAGAAGAAGACCTCACCCATCTGACTGGGTTACTTAAGCCACTCTGGGCAGCTTCCAACACATATAAAAACACATCAAACATTAACAACTTCCTGATACAGGGTTGCCTTCACATTAAGGTTACCAGATTTTTTCCAATGAATCCGGGGACACTTTTCAACTTCAATTGATTTTGTATGGGGACTGATTTGTAAATCCAGGTAACCTTACTTCACATGTCTTCTAAAAGTTGTTGTTCTTTATCTTCTTGAAATCTGATGGGAGGGCAGGGCAGGTGCCACTACCGAGAAGGCCCTCTGCCTGGTTCCCTGTAACTTCACTTCTCGCAGTGAGGGAACCGCCAGAAGGCTCTTGGAGCTGGACCACAGTGTCCGGGCTGAACAATGTGGGTGGAGACTCTCCTTCAGGTATACAGGGCAGAAGCTGCTTAGGGCTTTAAAGGTCAGCACCAACACCTTGAATTGTGCTCAGAAACGTACTGGGAGCCCATATAGATCTTTCAGGACTGGTGTTATATGGTCCCGGCAGCCGCTCCCAGTCACCAGTCTAGCTGCTGCATCCTTCCATAATGGGGCAGTGGATTCGTTGCCTTCCTTCAGACACCCTTCAGCCATTCCACCGCAAGGCAGAGCAGGGACTGCTGTCCAGCCATGAGCCAGGCTAACAAAAGACAGACTTTCCGCCAAGCTGGAAAGCCTTGTGGTCCTTTGCCGCTGCCATGAAATGTGGCACCACTCACAAAAGGCTGGCAGCCTCCACTGCTAGTGCCAGCCAAGCTTCTCCGGGCGAGATGCACCTCATTACCACAAAAGCAACAAGGGAGGCACTGGAAATCAGGAGCCATGATCACCGTGCAAATCAGACCTTGACACCTGGACAGCCTTTGCTCGGCTCCCAGGCTGCGATGCTGTAATAACAACAAATGGCAAGACGAGCAGGAAAAGGGCCGCATCAGAAACAGCGGCTGAGCTAGGAGGCTGCTGCCCCTGGCTTTGCAAGTTTTCATTCCATCGCAACTGCGTGCGAGCTTAAGTTCACAATTTGAGGCAGCCTGGGGTAGTGGGATGCGGGTGGCGCTGTGGGTTAAACCACTGAGCCTAGGGCTTGCTGATCAGAAGGTTGGCGGTTCGAATCCCCGCGACAGGGTGAGCTCCCGTTGCTCGGTCCCTGCTCCTGCCAACCCAGCAGTTCGAAAGCACGTCAAAGTGCAAGTAGATAAATAGGAACCGCTCTGGCGGGAAGGTAAACAGCGTTTCCGTGCGCTGCTCTGGTTCACCAGAAGCGGCTTAGTCATGCTGGCCACATGACCTGGAAGCTGTACGCTGGCTCCCTCGGCCAGTAAAGCGAGATGAGCGCCGCAATCCCAGAGTCGGACACGACTGGACCTAACGGTCAGGGGTCCCTTTACCTTTAGCTTTAGGGTAGTGGGTAGGGCATTGGCTTAGCCTCCTGGGAGACTCAGGTGCACTTCTACTCTCGACCACAAAGCTCACGGGGTGACTTTGGGCCAGTCGCTCTCCGTCTCAGCCCTACCCTACCTCGCAGGGTTGTTGAGAGGGGAAATGACTGGATACACTGCCTTGATAAGTTTGCAGGCAAGTGTCCCAGAAGTGGTTTCGGCATCCGAGCTGAGTAAATCGGTGGCTGGCATGTGTTGCTTGCTCCAACAGTCTCATGGACGGCAGCCTTTTTAGATTCAATGGTTCTGCTAGTTGTAATGAAGGTTGAAATGAAAGGGGGGTTCCTTTTTTCCTCAAAATTGACATGTAATAAAATGATGAGGGTTCTTTTTAAAATAAAACACCCCCCCCCCTTTTCTCCTGGGCCCTCATCAGAATTCTGTGCTTACTCTCTGAAAACCATTTCAAACCTGAAGCCAATATCCTTTCGTCTTTTTCACGGACACTGTGATTATTCTGTGCCACTGCGAACTTCAGCCTCTTGAACCATCCCATTCAACTGCCACATCCTCTGGTAATTAAGGTCATTCTCTCCCCCCCCACCCCCCAATCTGCTGGATCTGCAGGAAGAAATAATTATCCTGTCTGATCTTGTTTTCCTTCAAGCCCAGTTCTGGTTTCACCTGCTCGGCTTTTCCATCTCGATCAGGGAGTCAGCAAGGGGGAGTACGCAGAAAACAAGAAAAATCCAGAAAACCCACAGACAGCACGAAATTCAAGATCGGCGGCGCTTAGGTGTAGTTTGGGGATGGGTGGGGGGATTTTGAGCACAGCAATCAAACTGGAAATGCTTCATGCTTTGATAAAGCATATTTTATTCCCAATGTTCATAGCTGTGTGTATTTCCCCATCATCATTATCATTCAGAGTTCTGTGCAACAACCCAAAAGCAGAAGTAATAATTATGTTAAAATGCCCTAGCATATATTTGCTTATTTCCCATGGTTTATCTTGGACCAAAAGCTATGCAGGACCAGGACTCTCTACCATTGGCCACAGGAAGTCCTGTTTAGAGCCATATTTAAGGGCTAAAAACTTTGTGTGTGTGAGAAAACTGGGATTGCATGGCTATGTCCCTCCCTCCCCTTGAGTAAAGACACAGACACATTATATGAATTTTAATGGGCGTGAAGGCCACAACTTTATTGGTTACGGATGTAGAGCGGTATTGGCTTAGGCATTGGACCCTAACAGACTATATCCGACCCCAACCCGTGTGTTGGAAGTCTTGGAAGGGTTAATCCCCAGTGGGTAGCCCCATTGATGTACATCGGATGGGACCCCCCCCTGTGATCACCGTTGGGGCGTGCCTTGGGCCCGAACCTCCCTAGGCTTTGGACATGGCCACGCCCCCGGAATCCGTTTACCGGAATACCCTTCAAGATAGGGGCAGGTGATGACGCTACCTCCCCTCCTCAGATCTATGACGTCTTCTCCCAATGCCTAACCGCCACATGAGCCCCCCCCCAAAAAAGGGGGGGCTCGCAAGGGCTAGAAACTTTGTGCGTGTGTGAAAACTGGGATTATCAGAATTAAAACCATGTCCTCAAATGACCGGGCAAACCATAGAACCACATGCAAAAGCAGAAGTCACCTCCATCGCTCCGCACACACCTGTCTCTGATCCTGACATCCATTGGCATCTGACCCCCAGGAGGTTCACTGTAAGGGAATGTGGCCCTCAGGCTGCCAAAGATTCGGCCCGCCTGCTAGGAGTAGCAGCCAGAGAGCCCTTTCTTCACCTATATGAACCATAAAATCGTCAACAGAGGACTTCTTCTGAGTGTCCCCTCAACCAGAAATTCAGAACATGGCAACCAGGAAGAGGTCTTTTCAACAATGTCTCCCTCTCACTTGCAGAAGTTTCCACCTAGAGAGAATTGTAGAGTTGGACCCCTGGGGGTCATCTAGTCCAACTCCCTGCAATTCAAAAATCTCAGCTTAAAGCATCCATGGCAGATGGCCACCCAACCCCTTTTTAAAGGCCTCCAAGGAAGGAGAGTCCACCGCCTCCCGAAGGAGTCCATTCTACTGTCAAACAGCTCTTACTGTCAGAAAGTTCTTCCCGATGTTTAGTGGAACTTGAAGCCATCTGTTAGAGCCCTACCCTCCGGAACAGGAGAAAACAAGCTTGTTCCTTCTCCCCATTTTATCTACATGACAACCCTGCATAGTAGGCTAGGCATGAGAATGAGTGACTAGCCCAGGGTCACCAGTCAGCTTCATGGCCTGGTGGGGATTTGAACCCGTGGATCACACCAGTCTCCCAGGTCCTGTCATTTTACTTCCAGGTGATCAGGTTGCAGGATTGCAGAAATTATAATGCATGCTACGCATTCACAGGGGGACCCAGGTGGCGCTGTGGGTTAAACCACAGAGCCTAGGGCTTGCTGATCAGAAGGTCGGCGGTTGGAATCCCTACAATGGGGTGAGCTCCTGTTGCTTGGTCCCAGCTCCTGCCCACCTAGCAGTTCGAAAGCACGTCAAAGTGCAAGTAGATCAATAGGTACCACTCCGGCGGGAAGGTAAGCGGCGTTTCCGTGCGCTGCTCTGGTTCGCCAGAAGCGGCTTAGTCATGCTGGCCACATGACCCGGAAGCTGTCTGCGGACAAACGCCGGCTCCTCGGCCTATAGAGCGAGATGAGCGCCGCAACCCCAGAGTCGGACACGACTGGACCTAATGGTCAGGGGTCCCTTTACCTTTACCTGTACGCATTCACAGAAGTGCCTTTTTTTTATTAGGTCACATGCAGGTAACTCACAACTTGCATGAATTTAATTTGCGTGCGTTTGGCAAAAAAAAAAAATTGGAAAGAGGGCAGAGAATCGTGGGGGGGAAACCTTTGGCAATCCTTCCCGACGTTTTCACTGTAAATGATTTTGGCCCCTGGAACGCAAGCCCTGGGGAAGTTGAGAGTCACCTGCACTCCAGGGATGGACTGGTGTCAGGGACGTGCCCTCCCCTGCCAGTCCGGCACTGAGTGGGTACCGGCAGCCTCGGCCTCTGTTGTCGATGGACACGTCTCCCAGTGAGTCTGCCAGCTCCTCCCCGGGGGATGAAGAGTCACCAGGGGGGAGCCAGGTGGGAAGGGGTCTCCAGGATGATGCAGAGTGACCTAGCACCGCTCAGCAGACCCACTCTGAGGGGGAGACACCGCTTCCGGCGCCTGCTTTACGCAGAAGGGTCAGGGGAGAAAGGAGGCGGCACTTTAGGGTGCCGAGACTCTGGTGTTGGCACCGCAACAGGAGGGGGGCACTTCCGGATTCTGCTAGCGGCTAGGTGGTCATGTTTTAGGATAGCTCCACACTGTACATACTTGCACAATAAAATAGTTGAAAGACAAGACGGACTTGGTCTTTACTCATGAGCAACTGTTAAGAGAATCTGACAACTGGAGTCAAAGATTCTGGAGCTTAACCTCAGCAAAAATTATGCCCATGCAGCTGAATTCTACCGTGTCCTCACACAATGAGCCTCCCACCATCACTGTTGTGACCAGGCCTTTGACCTTTCTGCCTTTTGTCTTCCTTCAACTATAAAGCGGTGAATCTTCGAGGATTCTCGCAGGGAAACGCAGGCCGCCTTCAGAAGGCTCAAGAAGGGCCATGCAGCTTTGAGAATGCGGCGAGGGACAAGTTTGATTAATCCATGCGACAAGCGGCCATCCCTTTGCACAAACACAGCCGTCGCCAGGCTTCAAAGCCTCCGGGGGGAGAGGTTTTTGCAGGCAGGGAGCCCCATGCGTGTCCGGTCGATGAATCGCCAGCAACATCTCCCTGGGCGCCGTCGTTCAAAGAAGAGACGGAATCATTTGAAAATCGAACAGTGATGGCTAAGAAGTTACAGTTCAGCGGTACCCAAAGTGGGTGGGCTCCCTATGGGGCACTAAGAGGCCAGGGGGAGGGAGGTGTGAAAATGACCTACCCCGACTTTGAAAAGCTGGTATCACTGGATTGTTTTGTTGAATCAATTAAACCAAGTCGTTTTAACTGGATTTTGAATAAATGCCCAATTAATTGAATTTGATTGTGCTGCTATCTTCCTTTTTTCCTCCTAAAAAGTAAGGGGAAATGTCTGTGCGTCTTATGGAGCGAATGTGTGGTCCCTGGCGCTGAACTGCCCAGGGGCAAAAGCAGATCGTGCTTTTTAAAAAAGAGAGAGAGAGAGAAGGGGGTGTTGAAAGGAAGCCCGCTGAGCAGCTGCTCAGCAAACAATCGGGGAGAGAGATAAGGGAGAGAGATTCCAGCCCCGCCCCCTTGCAGAGGGAGGCTGTTTCCCCAGCGACATGTGACTGGCTGATTAGATTATCTGTCTGGAAACTGTAGAAATTGCTCCCATTCCTGAAGCTGCAGAACTGTGAGTTAAACCCCATAAAGCAGGATTTTTTCCCTTTGCAAAGTAAGCTGAGCTGATCCTCAAAAAATGGGGCTTTTCTCCTTTGCAAAAGAAGCTGCATAAATTTGAGCTGATCCTCAAAAGTGGGGCTTTTCTCCTTTGCAAAAGCAGCTGCAGAAATTTGAGCTGATCCTCAAAAAATGGGGCTTTTCTCCTTTGCAAAAGAAGCTGCAGAAATTTGAGCTGATCCTCCAAAAAAAATGGGGCTTTCCCCCTCTAAAAACTAGGTGTGTCCTATGGTCCGGTGCGCCTTATAGAGCGAAAAATACGGTACATCATCCCCTATGGGGATTCAGAGTGCCTCCCCCCCCCTTTTTTTTCTTTTTTGCACAAACCTTAAGAAGAGTTCCTTCTGCCCACCCACCCCCATTAAGTTCACTGGGGTGGGGGATGGGAACACTTTTGCATAAAATATTGTTTTTCAGCATTTACCATTGCACACAGCCGTTAAGTGCTTAGGAAGCAGGATACAATAGCACATAATCAATCCTTTCTGTAATGCGCTTCCTTCAAAGCCTGGTGAAGACAAAGAGGAATGTAGCTGACTGAAAAGGAAAGTAGCTGACTTAGACACCTATTTATCTATTTTATTTTTTATTTTATTTTTTTAAAAAAAGAATGAGCTGAATGCCTCGGAGGTGCAGGAGGGAAGAGACGCTGGGGAGGAGGACGAAGGGAAGCTCGTGGATCCAAAAGGTAGAATTGCTTTGCTCAGGAAGCAAAGGTTAAGGTGAGCACTTCTGCATCACACAGAATCACAGAACTGTAGTCAGAAGGGACCTCTGAGGGACATCTAGTCCAACCCCCTGCAATGGAGGAATCTCGACTAGATCATGCTCAGAGTGGTGCATGCTCTGGTTATCTCCCGCTTGGACTACTGCAATGGGGCTACCTTTGAAGGTGACCCGGAAACTGCAATTAATCCAGAATGCGGCGGCTAGATTGGTGACTGGGAGTGGCCGCCGGGACCACATAACACCGGTCCTGAGAGATCTACATTGGCTCCCAGTATGTTTCCGAGCACAATTCAAAGTGTTGGTGCTGACCTTTAAAGCCCTAAATGGCCTCGGTCCTGTATACCTGAAGGAGTGTCTCCACCCCCACCGTTCAGCCCGGACACTGAGATCCAGCGCCGAGGGTCTTCTGGCGGTTCCCTCACTGCGAGAAGCAAAGCTACAGGGAACCAGGCAGAGGGCCTTCTCGGTAGTGGCGCCCGCCCTGTGGAACGCCCTTCCAGCAGATGTCAAGGAAATAAGCAGCTATCCTATTTTTAAAAGACATCTGAAGGCAGCCCTGTTTAGGGAAGTTTTTAATATTTAATGCTGTATTGTTTTAATATTTTATTGGAAGCCGCCCAGAGTAGCTGGGGAAACTCGGCCAGATGGGCGGGGTACAAATAATAAATTATTATTATTATTATATTATCATACATGGCAACCTCTGCTTAAAAACATCCAAGGAAGGACAGTCCACTACCTCTCATGGGAGTCTGTTGCACCCCAACAAAAAAGAAACCAGTCTGGAAGGGTTGCCAGCATTTTTAATTTTTAAAAGGTTCTGCTCCTGTGCTTTTTGCACGACACAGATGTCACAAGTGACGCTTCCCACACTTGTCTCTATGCCAAGAATACCTTCCTGTGCTTCGTTTCATCCGTGTCAGGCTGCTGTAAAAGGCACAGCGACAGAGCCTATTAAAAAATGTGGCCACTAAATAACATTTGAATGTGCCCTTTAGCATGCAGAAAAAGCAACCGGCGAGATCCACTCCAGTGACCCAGTTACTGCCAACCTTGCGATATCTAACAGCAGCCCATGCATTGGTGATCACTGATACTGCTTCCCTTCCACGGCTCACCCCTTGCACCCACACCTTTTTGGCTGCTTTCATTGAATGAAAACGCAGATTCATCAAGGAATTCATTTCTATCAGCTGCTGGTAGCACGAAGAGTTATCGAGATTCTGAAATCTTCAAGAGATTGCTTAGATCAGGCATGTCCAAAGTCCGTTTTGGGGGCCTAATCTGCCCCGCCAGTTGGTTTATCAGCCATTTCCAGTGCTATGGGAATTGTACCGCTGTGGGTCCCGGGGGAGATGTGTATCTCCATCAGGCACTGAGCTTCTCTCAGTCCAGCACTGTATCGACTTCTTTTGCCACTGCCACCAAGACCTTTGTGAGTACTTGAGGGGCCAGATCACACTGCTCAACTGGGGTTAACAACCCCACATTGGCCACCTCCCTTTTTAGACTCAGCTGAACAAGCAAAACATTTCTTGTTAAACACAAACTCTGACCTGGTTACAGCCAGCAAGCAGCAACATGCAAGGAAATACCTATGCAAGAACAGCAGTGGTGATCTCTTTTTATTTTTGGTCTTGACTGTGGGTGTTCTTCCCATCATAAAGGCATTTTTCTATTACAGTGGTACCTCGGGTTAAGAACTCAATTCGTTCCGGAGGTCCGTTCTTAACCTGAAACTGTTCTTAACCTGAGGTACCGCTTTAGCTAATGGGGCCTCCCGCTGCCGCAGCGCAATTTCTGTTCTCATCCTGAAGCAAAGTTCTTAACCCAAGGTACTTTTTCTGGATTAGCGGAGTCTGTAACCTGAAGCGTCTGTAACCTGAAGCGTCTGTAACCCAAGGTACCACTGTATTTGGATTTGAAGAAGTGGTGCAGTGGCTAAACTAAAAGTATTGGACTAGGACCACTGGTGTCGCAAGGGAGGGCGGAGGGGGCGGTACGCCCCGGGTTCCAGGGGCGGAGGGGGTGACACTTGGGCTGGCCGCCACTGGGGGGGTGCCGCAAGGGCGCCGCGGGAGCAGCAGCGGCCCGGCGACGGAGTGCGCATGCGCGGCATTTCGCACATGCGCACTCCGTCGTGACGTTGCGTCGTGACGTCGCGACGCAACATCACGACGCCCCGCCCCCAGGGGAAGCCTCCGTTCGCCGCCCCGGGTGGCGAGGAGGCTTCCTCCGCCCCTGACTAGGACCTTGGAGACCAGGGTTCAGATCCCTGCTCAGCCATGAAGCTCACTGGGTGACCTTGGGCCAGTCACTGCCTCTCAGCCTGACCTACCTTACCAGGGTTGTTGTGATGGTGGTGGTGGTGGTGGTGGTGATTCCACTTTTCCCCCCAGAACAAGGACTCAAGGAGGCTCACAAAAATTAAAACACACAAGGGGGCAACTGAAAGAAATGTTTAATGGCAAGTGAAGTGATGACAAGTAGAGACTAATAAGAACTGATGCATGTTATTTGATTAGAGAGAACCTGATGAAAATGCACCACAGGTGGTACCTTTCGCCGGATAGGAAAGCCAAAATAAATAAAACCAACCAAAATAAATGTTGGAAGTGTATGAAACAAAAAGGATCGTTCTACCATATGTGGTGGGCATGCCCAGAAATTGGAAAGTACTGGAGCATGGTACACAAAGAATTGAAGAAAATACTTAAGATCAACATTAGTAAAAACCCTGAAGCGTATTTACTAGGGATAGTAAACAATGAGATACCAAAAGATAAAGTTACAGTCTTTTTATATGCCACCTCTGCGGCAAGAATATTGTTAGCAAGATACTGGAAAGAGAAACATATACCCACCAGAGAAGAGTGGCTTCATAAAGTATGTGAATATCTGGAATTAGCTAAATTGACAGATATAATAAGACATAAACCCAAAAGTCAAGTGAAAAGAGAATGGAAATGCCTGAATTAGTATTTTTAAAAACAAGGGCCAAATTCGAGTACAGTGGTCCCTCGACTTACGAAGATAATCCGTTCCGATGGGACCTTCGTAGGTCGAAAACATCGTAAGTCGAGTCCCCATAGGAATGCATTGGGGAGAAAAAATTCGTAGGTAGAAAAAAAACGCATCTAAACCTCGTAAGTCGAGGAAACCATATCTAAAACGGCAACGATTTCCATTCGGAGGTCGAAAAAATTCATAAGCGCGAGGCGCTTTGATCCCTCGTAACTCGAAAAATACGGAAGTCGGGTCATTCGTAAGTCGAGGGATCACCATATCTGGTTGAGTCTAGAATGAAATGAATTTGTGAAGAGTCAAAAGATTGTAAGGTGAGTTACCTGGAACCATATTCAGAAAAGATATAGGAAAGGAAAATAAAACAAAACGGACGGAGGAATGAGATTGAAATGAAGTGCTGTATGGCAGGGGGAAGTCAACACTTGGTTCATATTTTTGGTACTGCAGCAAGGCAAGGAGAACTGTTGTTAAGACAAGTACGGTAATGTGATAATGTACAGTTAGATCTAAGCAGTATATCCTTTGCATTGTTAGAGGTATATACAGATATATATATATTTGGGTTTTTTGTGTTTTTTTTTCTTTTCTTTTCATTTTTCTTTTCTTTTCTTTCTTTCTTATATTAAAGTATTGAATGTCTGTTCCTAAATAGTTGATATTGGAATGTTTTAATGCTGTTGTGAAATTGTTAAACATGAATAAAGTTTAATTAAAAACAAATAAACAATTAAATAAGAACTGATGCAGTGATGTGGACACATCTTGGACATATTACGCAACGGGGGAGGGAAACCCGATTTTAAAAAATTGTATTAAAATTAATTTAGTTTGATTTGTAATAATTTGGAAAATTAATTTTAAAAAAAATGGCGGAAGGAACAAAAATTAAAAACACAGATTAAGACGCAACTAGGCAAGCTACAGCTCTTCCTGCCATTATCTGGTTCAGCGTAAGGCAGATGTTCAGTCCCCTCACCCACAGCCATGAGAACTTTCCTTCCTCCCACGACATCTGCGGAGATGCATGGAGAGGAACCAGCAGTCTATCATAAGCGGAGGGCTAAGAATCAGTCACTTGGGCTGTGCCACATGACGAAAGGGAGCTCTGTACGTGTCTGGCATCCGTCTTTGCTACCTAGGAAAACCTACAAGCCTGGTGAAAAAATGTCCTGCAAATATCAGCCGCACGTCAGCAGGCGGTGGTGACATCCTGATGTCTCATTTCCGCGTGTTCTGAGCACCAGTATATTACAGTACTTATCGAGCCAAGATGTGGAGGGGAGAATTATCTGCCGCACAATTTATTAGAGTTGATGGAGTGTAGGCAGATTTCTCAATAGCCTTTAAAACATTGTGATGCTCCACAGTATATTTTTAATGGAAACAAATGCATGCAATCTGCTCCGGCTTTTCGCCGAGCCGTCCGCCAAAGACAACGGGCCGTAAATCAATTTCATCTCATCCCCCCCTCTCTCTCTTTTTGCAACAGGACAGCTTTAAAGGGACAATGTCAAACTTGGGAGGGAAGAGGAATTTTAGCTCCAAGAGGGTTAGACGCAGGGAGCAACTGGCGGGATACGGATGGAGGAAAGCAAACCGCATTTGCACAAAGGCACTAAATTGAGAGCTAAATCTCAGTTAGCAAGGTCAGACCCAGAACAATGGGGGGGCACTTCACACCTCACAAGGTAGGGGATAAAAGGAGTTGCATAGAAACCACCTAGTCCATGCATGCTGGAAATAATTGGAACTACATCTCCAGGAGGCCTGGGCAATATTTGGTTTTCAACTTCTTGATATATTACCAGGCCCTTGCAGAGCCAGGCAGAGGCCCAGGTCAGGTAGATAATGTGGCCCCCTTTTTTTTTTTACCCTGGGGATCTCCAATAACATATTTTTTTTAATAATGTATTATAATTTTAAATACATTTTACAATAAACACATTATTTAAAAATGTATCACACAATTTTAATAGTTCAAAAATGTATTTAAAAATCTATTTTTAAGTAGACAACTTTGACTATTATTTATTATCTTCTTATTCTACTCTTAAAAAAGATGCATGCTTGTGAGAAAGCCACTATTGCTCGTAAGCCACTATTTCTTTAAAAAACATGGTTTCCACCAAAGTTTATCCTCATTGAGCTATATGTACTCCTCGGGTGTAAGTAATATTCCTGGCCTAGTCAACAAAATTTCAAAGAAAAACTCACCAACTTTTAACAGCATTAAAAACATGGCCCACCATCACAAACACTTGACTTAAGACCTTACTTGCTTACCGAGGGAGCATTCACAATCCCTCACCTCTCCAACACAACCAGAGGGCGCTATTAGCAGGTTGAAACGCACCACCCTCCCGCCCTTCGTGTTTTCTGGGTTCCCCCCCCCCCCTGATTTTTTACATTCACCTCAGGTGAGCGATTGTGAATATGCTGACCGAGGCCCCCTTTGGAATCGGAGGCCCGGGGCCAAGTGGCACATATGGCCCACCCTCTGTCTGGGGCTGTATATTACCAGCTAAACATCGTGATATACTGATATATCACAATGTCTGAAATAAAGATGGAGCTGGTTTTCAACTTCATGATGTATCACCAGCTAAACTTTGTGGTATGCTGATGTATCACAATGTCTGAAATAAATATGGAACTATGTAGAGGCCTGTTGTCTTTGTCCATGGAGTTTTCTTGGCAGGGATACTGGAGTGGCTTGCCAGTTCCTGCTCCAGGTGGATCACGTTTAGTCAAAACTCTCCACTATGACCTGTCCGTCTTGGGTGGCCCTGCACAGCATAGCTCATAGCTTCTCCGAGTTATTCAAGCCCCTTCGCCACGACAAGGCAGTGATCCATGAAGGATTGATGCTTTTGAATTATGGTGCTGGAGGAGACTCTTGAGAGTCCCATGGACTGCAAGAAGATCAAACCTATCCATTCTGAAGGAAATCAGCCTGAGTGCTCACTGGAAGGACAGATCCTGAAGCTGAGGCTCCAATACTTTGGCCACCTCATGAGAAGAGAAGACTCCCTGGAAAAGACCCTGATGTTGGGAAAGATGGAGGGCACAAGGAGAAGGGGACGACAGAGGACCAGATGGTTGGACAGTGTTCTTGAAGCTACCAACATGAGTCTGACCAAACTGCGGGAGGAAGTGGAAGAAAGGAGTGCCTGGCGTGCTCTGGTCCATGGGGTCACGAAGAGTCGGACACAACTAAACGACTAAACAACAACAAATGTAGAGGCATTGCCTGGCTTCACGGTTTTCCCCCACATTGTGATTTTTGCATAGCACACACATACACAAACATCATGATTCACAATATACGCCAGGTCAAAAATTATGAAACCAATATCTTGATATGGGCTGTAAACCAGTTTTGGATGATATATCGCCCAGCCTTAACACACACCATGATTTGCGATATATTGCCAGGTCAAAATCACATACTGGTGGAATTCACAATGCAAAGTAGGTGCTATCGTACAACAAAACCTCCTCCCAAGAAGATCAGCATTCTGCCAAAGAGGTAAGCAACGGGAAAATACAATGCAAAGTTTGGGGAAACACTTGGATTGATGCAACATTGTCTAACCTCCCCACAAACAAATCAGGATAAATAGTCCTCAAACAGGTCAACTGGAAACAACCTTAGAATCTCTCACCGCTTTCCTCCTATGGAAGATTGATGGCAGCATTTTTTGTTAAGCACACCATGCAATGAAATGTTAAAAAAAAAAAGACCCACAGCTGAGCCAAAAATTGGCCCAGCAGTACTAAGGACAGTTCACCCTTCTAAGGCAGAGATTAAAAATCAAACCGTACCCATCTCTCAGGCACTTGCAACCTAATCCCACATGCCACACTCTACATAGGGGAAATGTTTACATACATTTCCTGACACAGCTAATACTTTCTCTTACAGCATGGCTAAGCCGACAAAGATCATTACTCTTAAAAAAAAAACCAAAACCACTCAGCAACAATTTATATCATAAAATCAAGGCTTTAAGAGTATTAGCTGAAAATCGTCTCCTGTGCTCACTCCTTCAGCCATGGACAAAAACACAGCTGGCTAAAAAAAGGGAAATTTAATAAAAGCTTCGGAAATCTCAAACACGTTCTGTACCTCAGGGCTTACAAAACACACACCCCTATATACAGCGGAATCCTATGCATGATTCTGTGTCTACCCAAAATCAAGCCCCATTCAATTTAATGGGACTTACTCCCAGGTATGTGCATATAGGGGTGCGGAGGGGGGGGGTTATGTCACACACACAAATGCATAGAATAGTTAAACACAGTTCAGTAACATTTTTTTAAAAAAAGTTTACTTACAACCAAAGCAGGGTGGATTTGATTTAAATCAAACTGATTTAAATCACTAGCAGGGTGAATAAAAATCAATGATTTTTTTTTTAAAAAAAAACAGATCTAAATAAAAAAAAATCAGATTTATATATTTTAAAAAATCTGATTTTATTTATTTATTTTTTTAAAAAATCATTGATTTTTATCCACTCTGCTAGTGATTTAAATCGTGATTTAAATCAGTTTGATTTAAATCAAATCCACCCTGAATCAAAGTATAAAAGGGTCATGTAACAAATACAGAGTTACCTTTCAGATCAATAAACAGTGCAATTCTATGAATGTTATCCAGATGTTTTCCTGGGCTCAAAGGAGTTAGTGTGTTGAGGGTTGCAGTCAAAGCCTTGTGTGTGTTTTTTAAAATGATTTTTGCAACTTCGTAAAAAGGTAACATTGCAATGAAGGGATAGCATTGGGGAAAGAAGCAGATAGGCCTTTTGCAAAATCTGCAAGTGCTCCCCTCCCCCAAGCCCTCTCCTCCTCCCGCCAGTTCTAGCCAACTTGTGCCCTATGGTCATAGCTGTCAACCCTCCCTTTTGGGGGGGGGGGAACTCCCTTATTCCAATGCCGTTTCCCGCTGTTATCCCGGATTGTTAATATCCCTTAAATTTCCCGGATTTCAAAGGAAGCAGCTCCTCTCCCTCCCTGCCGGCCAGAGAGGCTCCTCAGCTGCATTGCTCGGCTGCCAATAAGGAGTCTGAGACCGACTGGGGGCGGAGCTTGCATGCCTTGTGCAGCCAGACCCTCACGCCCAACCAAACAGCCAGCCTGCCTGCCATCTATGCACTCGCTCTTTCGCTCACCCGTTCACGCGCAGCCTCTGGAGCGCAGGGTGGCAAGGCTACTTGGGTGCCATTGCACCGCCCTCGCGGCATCCCTTATTTTCAAATCCGAAAGTTTGAAAAAATCCCTTATTTTCAAATCCGAAAGTTGACAGCTATGCCTATGGTAGCCATCTCAAAAACAGTAGCAGAGGATGCCATTGCAACAGGTATGCAGGGCTAGGAGCTCTCCGGTCCCACCATCGCCCGAGTGCTGTGCTTTCATTCTTCCAGGCTAGAATTTGCTTCAAGGACAAAGCCCCTTCCATGCCATAAAATGAAATCTAATTCAAGCACAGCTAGTCACAAATAACATTAAATATGACCTACCTGAAATGTTGAGCCTCGGTAGACACATACACCTGAAAGACCAGAAAGAAAATTGTGTTAGACAGACATAAAAACCATTAGGAAATGGGGGGGGGGGGAGAAGCACTTTTAACAGTCCCTACAACAAAGTAGCCCATTTTCCACAAGCAGTACAGTTTCTCCAAATATCCCCAGTGTCTGGAGGGAACAGCCTGAGCAGAAGCAGTGAACGTTATACACTACAGTCGTACCTTGGTTTTTGAACAGCTTAGTTATCGAACATTTTGGCTCCCGAACGCTGCAAACCTGGAAGTGAGTGTTCCGGTTTGCAAACGTTCTTTGGAACCCAATCGGAAGCCGCGCCTTAGTTTCCGAACATTTTGGAAGTTGAATGGACTTCTGGAACGGATTCCATTCAACTTCCGAGACACCACTGTAGTAAATTGTTGCCGCTTGTCTTCACTCACCCCACCAGACTGCCCTGCTCACAGTTGTGAAGAATATCCCCACCTTATGAATGGTCTGTGTCACCATTAAGAAACAGAGGTAGAAACAAGCCAATATATATATAGACTGTCTCTGGATCAAGTGACTTTTCTTCTCAAAGTTCTTAACTTAGCTCAAGGTTGTCATCTGAACTAGCCAGATGTTTAACCAAGAATCAATCACAGCCAGTCCATCTATTTAAACATAAGTTTCTGGAGTTGTTCTGCCCCAAAACAACAACTAGACATTCCGTTTTGGTGACTGTAACCTTGGTTTAAGGAGCCGTTTGGTACCTGGCTTCTATATCTGAGTTTCTAACGCTGCTCATACACACCTCTGCTATCCATCCAAGCAAGCAGGGTGCACCAACATCCAAGAACACAGATCAGTCAGTGGGAAATGCTCAAGGAGGGTGCAAAGCATGGCCGGTGAGGGCATGGCCTGGCAAAAGAGGGCATGGCTGGAGAGGGGGTGTGGCTGGAGAATTCCAAGGACCAGAGGTTGCCCGTCCCTCCTACAAGCAGTGAAAGAAGTTTAGAGATTCAGCCGCATTCTGCCTTCCCTGCAACTCCTCTGAGAAGATCACGAGTTGAAGGACTGGGGAGGGATGATCCCTGGCAAATCCGCGGCTCCAACTCGCAGTTGCCTTAGGATGGCGGAGTTGAAGAACAGCACAATCTGGAATATGCCAAGGGGCACTAGAATGCAGCACCCCTTGCCTGGCCTCCCAGGAAGAACATCATAGCCAGAGGGAGGGAAGCCCCTCCACCAATCTATCAGACAGAGAAGTGCTTTCTTTCCTCTGCCCTCCCTATTCCTTTTTCCTTTTGTGTGGTTTCAATTGGGTTTTGAGCTTGCAAGCAGGGACTGTTTTATACAGTACTAGCTGACCCGGCCACGCCTTGCTGTGGCTATGTGTGTGAATGCTGTGGTGTTGATGGCTGCGTCTGTGGGTGGTGGTAGGAGAGGAGAGGGCCGGCAGTGGCTGTGGGGATGGTGTCCAGCCTGCCTTTCATGGCAGCTGCGGTGGGGAAGTGGGCAGCGGGCGGCCCAGGCTGGCTCTGACGGCGGCGGCGTGAGCAGCTGTGGAGAAGGGCCGGGGCCTGCCTTTCATGGTGGCGGGGTGGCTAAGGGGCCTGGGCGGCGGTTGGGCTGGGCCTGCATTTGATGGCGTTAACGGCGACGACCCAGGCTGTGGTGACAGTGCCGGCCTAACTTTCACGGCTTTGTGAAACTGAAGAAGTTCACCTGTTCAACTTCCGTCTGCCCCTTCTCTGTCCCCACCCCCATTTTCAATTACCGGTTTGCGAGCTTGCAAATGGCCAACGGAGCTGTGAGGTTTTGCTGTGATGTATAAAAGCTGCGCCATTGTTTTGCTTTTGTAGCTGTAGTACCAGTATAGCCGTCACTAGAGGGCGCTGTTTTGCTGATGACATCTAATGCCTATGACTTTTTTTGCGTTTAAACTTTATTTTAGGTATGACAGGTGTGGTTTTTATGAATTTTTATTATGCCAGATTAGTATGCGATGGTAATGGAACGCTGTGTCCTAATTTGATGCGATTTGGTCCAGCGGTTACGCAGCAAGGGTGCTTCGGACAAACACGCAATGGGAACATTTTTATATATATAATTATTTTTCCCTTTACATATAAGGTGCTATTTTTCAAGGGCGGAGGAAGGGGGGCGATGGGAGCGCCCCACCCCCATTGGCGCGATCCCGGGGGGGTTCCATCGTGGCTGTCCCCCCACCTGCGCTGGGTGCCCCGCCCCCGCAGGCTGCGTGCCACGCCCCCAGAACGCACACTACGCCCCTGTGGGCAGCGTGCTCCCCCCCCAGAATGCACACCACGCCCCTGCGGGCGACGCACCACACCCCCAGTATGCGTGCCCCGCCCCTTTGGGCGGCTCACCACGCCCCGGGATGCATGCCAGCCCTGCCCCTGCCTGCTCCCCGCCCCCGGTGCCGGAGAATGAAGCTCCGCCACTGCTATTTTTAAAAGAGGAAGATAAAAGTGAGGGAAATAAAATAGGCAAATACATATAGTATATCACTATAACAGTTGTTAACAGTTACCAATTACATTTATTGTTTTAACCTACTGTATTTTGTATAAATGAGCTCCAGATTTCATTATACTTGTCCATGCAAAGTCTGAACTTTTAATATCTTCCTAGCCCTATGTTGGGTGCTTTGTAAGTGAGAAAGAACCACAGCAGAAATGAGTTTACCCTTTAACAGCCTGTCTTCCACCAACTTCAAACCTGGAAGAGTGCTTGTTCCTGTTGAAAGGAGTCTAGGAAACCACAGATGTTCCTAAAATAAGTTATCATCCGTTCTAAAATGTATCTCAGCAGCTGCAGGGCGTGAAATGGCACACTGCAACGAACTATGCACGGCACTTTGGTATGAATACACAGAACATGCTAGAAAGGATGCAGCTGGCCCAAACGCTAGAATTTTAGCTTCTGGAGATATTAGGGGTTTGGGGCAGGACCTGAACTCAGATCCAAGGGAATACATCACAAGAATTTTAGAAATTCACGCAGGAAAAAATTAACAGGGTATCATAGGGGCAAAGCAGAGCCAGTGACGGATTGTGCCGGCCAAAATAGAGGCAGAGGGTTAAAATAAGTACAGTATTTGTGCTATTACCATCACATCTAGTTTGACCCTCACTTAGGAGAGACCAGAAAATAGAAGCTGACCTGGTAAACAGGGCAGTTGGAGCATATGCAAAATGAGGTCTGGGCACGTCCCTCTCAATCCGATTCAGGGCACAATCTAGTGGAACAAATCAATTGGGACAAATAGGGACCAATTGATCCTGATCGATTGAGAGTCCTAGCAGTCTTTGATTAGGGTTGAACCCCTAACTAATCACAGAGGTTGCACAAGTATTGGAATTCCACCTTGGCCCATGAGAGAAAACTAGACAACTCTTTCCCATTCTTGAGCAAAGGGTATTTTTTGTTTTAGCAGAGGTCTCATGGGAGACAGGAGCGGTTTCGTTGGCAAAAGACTACACTTCCCATCATCCACTGAAATTATGAAGGGAGGGAGTGGGAGGGAGCCAGAGAAGGAGGTGGGGCTATAAATGGCCGTGCCAAAGCATGAGCCGAGGTCTGTCAATGGGAACAATGACGCTTTTGATGAAGCGACGTGACCCCATTTGACAACCCCATATTGCTCTGGGTGGACCCAATCCAGCACTGTCTCATCCTGTTGTGGTCAAATTCTGGGTCAAACTGATTCGGTTTGGGGTACAGGATTTGGCATGAGCCAGTAAGGTAAAAGGTAAAGGTAAAGGACCCCTGGACATTTAAGTCCAGTCAAAGGCAACTATGGGGTTGCAGCACTCATCTTGCTTTCAGGCTGAGGGAGCCGGCGTTTGTCCGCAGACATCTTTCCGGGTCATGTGGCCAGCAGGACTAAACTGCTTCTGGCACAATGGAACACTGTGATGGAAACCAGAGCGCATGGAAACGCCGTTTCCCTTCCCGCCGCAGCGGTACCTACCGTATTTTTCGCTCTATAAGGCGCACCTGACCATAGGACGCACCTCGTTTTTAGAGGGGGAAAGCCCCATTTTTTGAGGATCAGCTCAAATTTCTGCAGCTTCTTTTGCAAAGGAGAAAAGCCCCATTTTTTGAGGATCAGCTCAAAGTTGTTGAGCTTACTTTGCGAAGGGAAAAAACCCTGTTTTGTGGGGTTTAACTCACAGTTCTGCAGCTTCAGGAAGCCATTTCTACAGTTTCCAGACAGATAATCTAATCAGCCAGTCACATGTCACTGGGGAAACAGCCTCCCTCTGCAAGGGGGCAGGGCTGGAATCTCTCTCCCTTATCTCTCTCCGCGATCGTTTGCTGAGCAGCTGCTCAGCGGGCTTCCATTCAACACCCCCTTCTCTCTCTTTTTTTAAAAAAAGCAAGATCTGCTAGCGAAAAATACGGTATTTATCTACTTGCACTGGTGTGCTTTCGAACTGCTGGGTTGGCAGGAGCTGGGACCGAGCAACGGGAGCTCACCCCATCGCGGGTATTCGAACTGACGACCTTCTGATCGGCAAGCCCAAGAGGCTCAGTGGTTTAGAGCACAGCGCCACCTGCATCCCCATGCACCAGTGCACAACCCTGGCACACTATCCACAGAGGGTTGAGAGGGGCAGTGGATGTCCTCTGGTCTAACCTCCTGCTCAAGATAGGATCTGCAACTCAGGTTGTGACTACAGCATCCTTGGCAGGTGGCAGCTGAGTCCCTGCTTAAACTCCTCTGGCAAAGAGAACCCAGCCCAGCATGGAAAGGTTGCAACCTGAAAAACATTTCCCCGCTTGAAACTGCGGGCAAGCATTTCACTGTATCTTAAACTAAAATGTAGCAAGGATTAAATCACACACTCCTGAGCTGGCAAGCTCTTGCTTAGAATAAGTCACAGCGGACACTCATGCAAAAATCACAGGGTTAGCTGCTGTTGCTTTTTTCATCTGCTACAATTTTTTTTTTAATGCACCTTCTACAAATGAAACTTAACAGGGAGGACTATAAATTATCGCGAAAAGGGACTAAGAAGGAGTTTATTTAGGATTTGGATTTTATAGCAAAAACTATTAAAATAAAATGCAAAATCAGAAAGAAAGTTAGAAAACCATTAGTCGAGGTTGACGGCTTTGATAGCCAAAGGTTTGTTATAAGATGGGGTGTTATGTTTGGAAAACATGTGCAAAAAACAATAAAAATTATTTTAAAAAAAGAGAGAGAGAGAGAGAGAGAGAGAGACTGACTTACAGGGAAGACATCCTTTGCCAACCTGGCACCTTCCAGATGTTTTGGACTACAACTTCCATGAGCCCCAGCTGCTAGTTGGGACTGATGGGAGTTGTAGTCCAATGCACCAGGCTGAGAAGGCCTGGGTAGGAAATAAAGCCTCTTGGATTTTTAAGAGAGTAAAGCAATGCTTTTTATGGAAATCACGCTGCACCACTCCTTCCTTCCTTTCTTTCTTTCTTTCTTTCTTTCTTTCTTTCTTTCTTTCTTTCTTTCTTTCAAAAAAGAGAAGTGCCTAAAGGGAATTGCAAAAAACGTCAAGCCAGACACTGGCCATTTGTTTGGTGAAAAGTGATGCCTCTCTTGCCTTTGAGGCGCAAGTGGCTCTGCTGCAGGATGCAATCGCTCGGGGTTCTGAAGGACACGAGGATTTGGTTCAATGCTGCCTGGGGACGCGGAGACAAAGGAAGGGTTTATGGGCAGCGCTGCAGTTGGTCTCCCTAAGGAGGCAGCAACAGTCACTTCTGCACGGCACCTGCCAGACCGTTAATAAAAGTGTCAAGGCCAGGGCCTTCGCGGGAAGCTGATTGCCTGCTTCCAACGCTATGAAATCCAATGCGGGAGGGCAGTTTTGAAAAGCAGGAGATGGCCCTACGAGAACATGCGGTAAGAAAGCAAAGTCCGGAATGCAACAGGGGACAAGGCATTCAATGCCCACAGAACCAAAGATCACCAGGGGCCTCTGATTATCACAACGAAGCCCAGTTTCCCACAGTTTATTCCTGCCAAAATGGCCCAATCCACAGAATCACAGACTTGGAAGGGACCCCCAGCGGTCATCTAGTCCAGCCCACTGCAATGCAGGAATCTAAACTAAAGCATCCATGACGGATGGCCACACAAACCTGGGCAGGTTCGTGTTTCATTTTCCGCTAACAAGCCCCCCCCCCCACGTTATGTTAACGCCGCTGACCTAATTGCAAAATAAGTTGTTGTTGCTGTTGTCAACAGCATCCATAACTCATCCTTCCTCCAAGGAGTTCAAGACAGCGTACACATAGCTGCTCTCCCGTTTTATCTTCACAACCATCTGACAAGGTAGGCTGGAACAAGAGAGTCCCAGAGTGGTTTAGCCCGGAAGAGTCAATCCCTCTTCGCAGGGGTGCCTGGAGAACTGTAGCTCTGGGAGGAGAATCTGGGGCCTGCTGACAACTCTCAGCGATCTTAACAAACTACAGCTCCCATAAATATTTTGGGAAAGCCATGGCTTTTTTTAGGAGGGACGCGGGTGGCTCTGTGGTCTAAACCACAGAGCCTAGGGCTTGCCGATCGGAAGGTCAGCTAGTCGAATCTCCGCAATGGGGTGAGCTTCCGTTGTTTGGTCCCAACTCTTGCCCACCTAGCAGTTCGAAAGCACGTCAAAGTGCAAGTAGATAAATAGGTACCACTCTGGCGGGAAGGTAAACGGCGTTTCCGTGCGCTGCTCTGGTTCGCCAGAAGCGGCTTAGTCATGCTGGCCACATGACCCGGAAGCTGTCTGCGGACAAACGCCGGCTCCCTCGGCCTATAGAGCGAGATGAGCGCCGCAACCCCAGAGTCGTCCGCGACTGGACCTAACGGTTAGGGGTCCCTTTACCTTTACCTTTATGGCTGCTTAGAGCGGCCTCACAACACTTCAAATGCATGCTGTGGGACTTCAACTGTTGGCAGCTTCCCCCCCCCCAAAAAAAGTGACTGGTGCAGCCAGACAGACAGACGCAAAGACCATGTGGATGGAGGGGGAGAGAAAATTTAATTTAGAGAGCTGCCTACTCTTTTGCCTCAGATTGTGAGCAGAGAGCCAGGAGTTCATTATTCCAAACTAATCCATCACAGCAAATGCCCACTTCGGATAGCGGAAGGACCAAGGAAACCTGCCCTGTGGACAATCTTTAATCACCCTTATTGCAGGACAAAATAGTTGCCGTTTGTTGAAGGGTAACTAATAGGGACATAGGAAACTGCCTTATCCTGAGTCGGATCGTGGCTCCAATTGAGTTCCGTGTTGTCTACACTGGTGGGCAGGGCCTCAGTCTGCAAGGTTTTAGGTCCGGAGGCTCTTCCAGGCCTTCTTTGCCAGGGACTGACCCTTGACTCTTCTGCATACAAAACATAAGCGCACACTCTGCCCCTGGAATACAGCACCTCCCTAAGGAAGTCCGCTCACACTGAGTCAGACCACTGGTCCATCTAGTTCCATTCTGTTCACACTGGCTGGCAGCAGCACTCTACGGTTTTAGACAGGAGACATTCCCAGCATAATAATAATAATAATAATAATAATAATAATAATAATACCCCACCCATCTGGCTGGGTTTCCCCAGCAACTCTGGGTGGCTTCCAACAAAATATTAATCATCATCATCATCATCAAACATTAAAAACTTCCTTAAACAGGGCTGTCTTCAGATGTCTTCTAAAAGTCTGGGTGGCAAGAGCAGGCAAGAACTCTGCTCCCCAGCCATACTGCCCATGGAACGGACACCTGAACAACGTTCTGTTAGTGAATAGGGATGCACTGAGCTTTTGATGGATATTGAGCTAAAGCAGGGGTAGACAATCTTTTTGAGCCGTGGGCCAGTCCACCGGCCCTAGACCTTGTGGTGGGCCGGACTATTTTTTTGCGGGGGGGGGTTAACGAATTCCTCTGCACACTGCGGCAGCGCCCGCTCCTGTGCTGGGTTGGCGGCTGCAGCGACAGCAGAGGCAGGAGCGGAGGAGGAGGCACGGGCCACGGCGCCACGGGTGGCGGAGGCAGGGGAGGCAAGGGAGGAGGCGGCAAGTAGCAAGTTCCGGCATGGGCTGCTCAGCTGCAAATGGCTCTGAGCCAGCTCAGCCCAGCCCCCTTCCTCCTCTCGGCCACGCGCAGCCGCCCACCCATTGGCCGGGGCCTCGATCCTTTGGGAGTGATTGGCCTATGGCTGCACCGGGAGGAGGGAGGGAGGAGGTTCCCCTGCAGTCGGGGGGGGGGGATAGCGCCGAAAAATAAAATGGTGCAGAATTATTATTTTTTCGGGGGGAATGCGCGGACCCCCCACGCCGATCCACGGAACGGCTGTGGGCCGGTTGCAGGAGGCTCATGGGCTGGATCCGGCCCTTGGGCCGTAGGTTGCCGACTTCTGAGCTAAAGCAATGTATCCCATCAGGCCCCCCTTGCCTGGAGTTGGGTCTGCAGCACCCATGGAGCTGGTTGGTGTATGCACAGCATACGGGCATAAGCATTGCTTGCTAGCTCTGATCAAAGCCCTTTTGAGCCCTTTTGAACTCTGTGGTTATGTGAACACCAGTGGTTTAAAACCCAGTGAGGTTGCTTCCTTCCCACTGCATTTCAAGTTGCGATTGCACATTGTTGCACACGCCAGAGAGGGGGAGGGAATGGAATCACCTGTTGCACATTACCTGTTTGGCTTCCCCCGCCCGCCCGCCCCCCTGCATTCATACACTCTTTTCTTGAAGTTTTAATCTGAGGATGATGCGCAGCGGCTCTCTCAAATGAACACACACACCTCTGCTTAACCGCAAAATGGACGTGGCTTTGGTTAAAGCTTGGTTAAATGCATCAAACAGCAGCATTGCTCCAGAAACTACAGGATAGCTCTTCACTGTGGAGAAGGTTGTGTGAGCTCACTGGGGCCAGAACAAACGGTAATGTGTACCCAAACTGCATTTTCCCCAAAACAGCTTCTAGGAGCCCACAACATGGTGTGAAAGTTTGTCCTTTCATTGATCCTCATATAGACTGCCACTGTACAGAGAGGTTCAATTTTTTAAAACGTTTTTAGTTTTCAGCATTAGTAGCTAAAAGACTGGTTCTCCATGAATCTTATTTAAATAGATCTATCCTCTATGAACTAAAAACCCTGCAAGTTAGTGAGACTCATCAGATTCTGTGGAAACGTGTTCCACAAGTTAATTATAATTTGCACAGTGGCTCCCTTCATCTCTAACCTCCAGCCAATCGCTTTGTTTGAAGTGCCTGAATTCTGGTGAAAGTGAGCAAGCGAAAGAAGGAGCATCGATTTACAAAGTTCTACTGGGGGCTCTCACTTGGATGAAAACTAAGCAGGCATAAGACCCCAAAATTCTTGAGGTTTTTTTAAGACTCTCTCAAATGTACACACCTCTGCCCAAAGTAAGTTTTTGGGCTTTTAAAAACATTTTATAGCATTTTTATTAGTAGTATTATTTTAATCGCCCTCCTTGCCATACGTCCGGGTTTTCCCGGACATTTTGCCGACTCAGCAAAAATCATAGGAAGCTGCCATGTACCAAGTTGTACAGTGGTACCTTGGTTCTCAAACTTAATCCGTTCCGGAAGTCCGTTCCAAAACCAAATCGTTCCAAAACCAAGGCACGCTTTCCCATAGAAAGTAATGCAAAATGGACCAATCCATTCCAGACTTTTAAAAACAACCCCTAAAACAGCAGTTTAACATGAATTTTACTATCTAACGAGACCGTTGATCCATAAAATAAAAGCAACAAACAAAGTACAGCAGTCACACAATCAATCAATCAGTAGCTGAACTGGGTTCCACACAGTCACAAAAACAAAGAGCCGCAAAAAAGAGACAGACCTCAGTGTAACACTCAAAACGGAAGTGTGGCTCTCAAAACGGAGCAAGTTCGGCTTCTGAAAAAAGTCCGCAAATCGGAACACTTACTTCCGGGTTTGCAATGTTTGGGTTCCAAGTTGTTTGAGTACCAAGGTGTTTGAGAACCAAGGTACCACTGTACTGTCCACACTGACTGGCTGCAGCTCTCCAGGATTTTAGACATTTTCCCCCTACCTGGAGATTGAACCTGGAACCTTTCTGCTTCCAAAGGCAGATGCTATACCTCTGAGCTACAACCCACTCCCTGGTACTTTGATGGCCGGTCCATGCTCACATCATCTCTGACTGCGGCATCAAGCCAGGACTTTGTGAGCCACCCCAGGAGTAAATCGCCACAGACCAAAGGCCCGCATCCCCTAAAGTCAATTCCAAGAAGCAGCGGAGGCAGCTCACGCTTTCAGCAGAGAGTCGCCGAGTTCAGAGAAATCAAACACCTGGCTTGAGAGCAGTACATGTGAAAAGGATCTAGGAGTCTTGACATGAGTCAACAGTGTGATGCAGCAGCTAAAAAAGCCAATGCAATTCTGGGCTGCATCAATAGGAGTATAGCATCTAGATCAAGGGAAGTAATAGTACCACTGGATTCCGCTCTGGTCAGACCTCACCTGGAATACTGTGTCCAATTCTGGGCACCACAGTTCAAGAAGGATACTGACAAGCTGGAACGTGTCCAGAAAAGGGCAACCAAAATGGTCAAAGGCTTGGAAACAATGCCTTATGAGGAACAGCTTAGGGAGCTGGGTATGTTTAGCCTGGAGAAGAGAAGGTTAAGGGGTGATATGATAGCCATGTTCAAATATATAAAAGGATGTCATATAGAGGAGGGAGAAAGGTTGTTTTCTGCTGCTCCAGAGAAGAGGACATGGAGCAATGGATTCAAACTACAAGAAAGAAGATTCCACCCAAACATTAGAAAGAACTTCCTGACAGTAAGAGCTGTTCGACAGTGGAATTTGCTGCCAAGGAGTGTGGTGGAGTCTCCTTCTTTGGAGGTCTTTAAGCAGAGGCTTGACAGCCACCTGTCAGGAATGCTTTGATGGTGTTTCCTGCTTGGCAGGGGGTTGGACTGGATGGCCCTTGTGGTCTCTTCCAACTCTATGATTCTATGATTCTATGAAAGAACTAGAGATAATCGGGTGAAGTAAAGAGAAATCGAGCACCTGCCCAGGTCAAGTGGCCATCTGCTTGGCAGCAAAGCACGAAGCTGGGATCAGAAATGTGGCTGTTGTGGGTGAAACGACTCTTGGAGTAAGGGGGGGGGACTTGAGCATGAGAGCAGGTAAGAGAGTTTTTATGCACAATTAAACTCTCCAGGCCTTATGTCATCCAGCCACTTTTTCCACTCCAGGCGGCTCCAAGATGGCAATAAATCTTACTGTTCCCTGCATGCGCTCCAGGAACAGGCGGCGTCGGTGGGTAGTCCATGCCGAAGTAATGTCAGCCGTAATGTTCATCGCGCACTGCCTTGATGGATTGTTTTCCAAACAAACAAGGCGTCCCAAAATTGATATTGGCATGCCTAATGCAGGCAAGCAAGACCTCCCGACACACGGGCAGGTTTTGCACACCATCGAGTGCAGAGCTGGTATTAAAATTGTGAAAGGACTAGTAAATAGGGAGTCACGTTTTACTTCACATTTCTGGTTTCTAATGAACATGTAGCCCAAAAAAACTCTTAAGCGTAACAGCAACTGCCAGGGGCGAAGATATCTCAGCTCTGGGCGCTTTGCCACTTTCAGACGAGCCCCTTTGAGCTTCTCTTGCTTCTGCATGTGTGAATGCCGTTACTGCCGGGCAGAAAGCATAAAGGAGCCAGTTTTAAACAGCCAATTGTGGGTTACGCATCTATTAAAGGTGCACCGCTTCCATAGCTTTATGTACAGTACAAACGCAGCCTGGATAGACTCAGATGGCTAGAGCGTGGTGCTGATATCGCCAAGGTTGCAGGTTCGATCCCCGTTTGGGACAGCTGCATATTCCTGCATTGCAAGGGGTTGGACTAGATGACCCTTGGGTCCCTTCCAACTCTAAGATCCTATGATTCTACAATTCCATGATTCTATCCCTTGGGAAGGACCGTGTCCCAGTGGAGCAGCATCCCAGTGTACACAACAGGTCACGGGTTCAACCCCTGGCATCTCCAAGTAAGACTCCTGCCTGAAACCCTGGTGAGCTGCTGCCAGTCAGTGCCAACAATACTAATCTCGATGGTCCGAGCAATTTGGAAAATCAGTTGGCATAGGAGACATTCTGTTTTTCAAGGTGTGCCACCTAAAGGCAGAACTTCGAAAGCAGGTACTGAGTGTTGAAGTAAGTACGGTAGTTCAAAGATGTTCAGAGCACACTGTTGGACCCTGTGTTTAAAAAAATGAACAACCACGCATTCGGCAAGTTTGCTGCCATGCTCTTTACATTGCCTGTGCAAAAATGATAAGGGAGGGTGCCTAGGTTTGATCCAATTGATTAAATGCTCTTTGCAGACAATAGATAGTTCCATAAGGGAGACTGGGGTGCAATTTCTGGTGGCTGCTGGGCTAAGCAGACCTCGAAGGGGTGTGGCTCAGTGGTAGAGCACCTGCGCTGCATGCAAAAGGTATCCGGTTCACTGTCCCTAGTGACTGCAGATAGAATCATAGAATTGTAAAGTCGGAAGGGACCCCTGAGGGTCATCTAGTCCAACCCCCGGCAATGCAGAAATCTCAACTAGATCATGCATAACAGACCCCACCCAACCTCTGCTTTAAAACCTCCAAGAGTCCAGCACTTCTCATGAGAGTCGAACAGCTCTCATCTCTAGGGAGCCTGTCATAAAGCAATCCTGAAGTAGACTGAACAGTGTTTTGACTCAGGATAAACCAGCTCCATTTGTATGATGGAGCCACCGATCTGTGGCAGAAGACCTGCTCTGCGCACAGAAGGTACCGGGTTCAATTCCCGCCATTTCCAGATAGGGCTGGAATAAAAATTCCTGCCTGAAATCCCGGGAGAGCTGCTGTAAGTCAGTGTAGACAATATCAGGCTAGATGAACTGGTGATAAGTGCTTTAGTCTGATCCTACATTGCACTTCTTGTGCTCTTAAGCCAAGAGTTGCAGGCTCTGTCTGGGCAACTTAACACAGAGACTAGCGGCATTTTTTGCTCTTGAGAGAGAGACCCCTAAGCATTCTTCCTCAATAGGATCACAGAGATTCTCAGGTGGTAATAGTCGGGTTTGTTGCTTTAAAAAATAAAAATTTAAAAAAAGCAAGACGGTGCCAGATTGAAGCCAGCCCACCCAGATCATTCCCAGCCCAACTTCTGCAGGGAAACCTCGCCGCAGAATCTCATTAAGCGGCCCAACTTCCCTCTGTAAAGCGAAATCAATGAAGTCCAGAGCTGGAGCTTTTACTCACCTTCAGCCTGATGGGGCAAAACGGCAAAAGCAGCCAAGACGAGCAGGAGACGCATCCACGCCGCCAGGAAATCCATAGTTAAGCAGAGGTTATATTTTAAAAGGGGGGGAAATGCGTTCCTTTTTTCTTAAGCCCCAAAGGACCTTCTCTCTCTCTCTTTCTCTCAGCAGGAGCTTCGTTCGTGCAGCATCCGAAGGCAGGTTTGCAAAAATCAAATAAAAATCAAAGCCTTTTTCTATCCCGGGAACAATACTAACAGCAGGTACACACACACCGCTTTTGGTTCCGGGGGGGGGGAAGAGTCCCCTGGTTTTGGGGGGTTCGTGGAGATGTCAGGTAGCGCTCCAGTCTTGGTGGACAGGAGGAGGGTCTCTCCGCGCTCTGGCGACCCCAGCGCGTATTTACAGTGTGGGCGAGCCGTAGGGCAGAGAGCAGCCGTAAATCATCCGGCGGTCGGTGGGTCACCTTTGCGCCCAGGGACGGATCGGGGGAAGGAGCAAGGCAAGAACCGCCGCCGTGCGTCTGTCTCTTCGGAGAGCTGCCGCCCAGGCGGGGCGCCCTCCTCTCCAAGTTGTCCCCCTGCCCGGCAAAGTTCCCCCCGGCGGAGCGATTGGTCGACAAACACCCGAGGCGAGGAGACCTCTCGCCCCTCTCCTCGCCCTCCGATTCCTGCTTTCTCTCCGAGTCCCTCCCTCCTTTTCAAAGTCCACTTTGGGGCGCTGCCGCCGCCGCGCCACCCACAAAGGCGCCTCGGATCTTGCGGATCCTCCGCCTGGCGCGCCACGCGCCCTGGATCGGGCACAGCGCCAAAGCGCGCCCCCTTCCCACGCCGCCGGGATCCTTCTTACACTCCTCGCCCTCCTGATCTTTCGGGGGGGTGGCTCCACGAGGAAACTTTGCAGGTCCCCTCCAGAAGCAGATCTCCTCTCACGCCGCTTCTCCTTCGGAGGCAGCAAGAGGAGGCTGCCTGGCTGGTTGGTTGGTGAGAGGGGGAGAGAAAGAGGGGCGTTTCTCCAGAAAGAAAACAGAGCAGGCTTTTTTTTTTTTTTAAGCGGGGCTTTCCCTCCCCTCCCTCCGCCTCGCCGTGTGTGTGAGATGGTAGAATTTATCCCTCCTTAGCGTAGCAGATCCGCGCAAAAATGGGGAATTTTTAAAACGCTCCCCCTGCAATACGTCCTGGGAGCAGAGAGGATAATTTCAGTCTGCAGGTGATTTGCAAAGAGATACCACAGGCACACATGCAGGCGGGCAGCCGCAAAGACTCTCCAAGGCGCCTGTAGTAGAAATCCACTCTCCATAGGAGGGAGAGGGGGCAAGGTCCCTCCTCCTCCTCCTCCTCTCTCCTGGCTTTCTTTCTTTCTTTTTTTAAAGTGGTTCTCCTCCACCTCCCTCTCCCATGCAGTGCGAAAATGGACCCAGGGAAAAGGGGCTGTGGTGATATTGCTGGCAAAGATTCCTGAGAAAGTCACGTGGGAAAGAAAGAGGGGGGGGGAGAGAAAGAGAGCAACCTGATCCCCTTATTCATGCTGCAGAAGTTTAGGTTCCTATATGCTTGTCTGCTTTTGTCTTGAGATCGGGTGGAAATTGGCCAGAGAGAAAGGAGAGAGAGGGGAAGGAAGAGGGCAAGCCACATCTGTTCATGGGGGGCACACCCACCACTACGCCACCCAGGATGAGCTGCTGCTGCTGCTGCCGCTGCTGCTGCCATGGTTTTAAAAAGTTAGCATTGCAGGATTTCTTTCCAGTTCCGCCTGGCACCACCCAGGCTGAAATTACATCCATCAACATTCCTGCATTGCAGGGGGTGGGGCTAGATGACCCTCGGGGTCCCTTCAGTTCAATGATTCTATGCCCTTCATTCATCCCCCTACCCCCCCCCCCCACACACATCTTAGTGAATTTGCATTACAACCATTCATGCTTTCCTTGCACCCACTCACAGCTATCTCAGAAGACAAAAAGCTCACTTGGTCCATATTTCCCTGTCTCCAGAGATGGAGACACTGTCCTGTCCCCCCTGGTGATCTTGGTGATAGCCAAGCAATGTGTAACACCGCAGCCCCTGTGATCTGTCCCCCGAACAGTCCCACCGCCATTTCCTCTCTCCATCCAGTGAAACTGACAAGGTCAAAGGAAGATTTTTCTTCGTGCTGTCCATTCATCCACCTGGTCTCTGGTGAAAGTAGTCAAGTCTCCGGTCCTGCCCTTCAGTGGAGGGATTTCATTTCCCCATAAATGGTTGTGCGTAGCAAAACCTGAGCTACAAGGGCAACACAACAGGCAGGACATCAGGGAAACTGGCAAGGCATACTTGCATACTTGGACGCAGGTCTGTGGAAGAGGGACACAAGTACAAAGATGTTGTTGGCATCTCTGTTCCGAGAGACAGTGGAAGAGTACGCAATGGTGAGTGGAAGGACTGTGATGGACTCGGACTCGGAACCGGAAGCGTCTCAGCCTGCACCGGACCCTCGGCCTCAGACATCAGCTGAACCAAGTCTGGGGCCTGATTCTGAGGAGCCTCAGTCTGCACAGCCTCCCCTGCAACAAGCACCAGCTGAGCTGAGCCTGGGGCCTGAGCCTGCCCTGGTTCCAGATGCAGGGAATACCTCGTTGCCGTCAGCCGGGTTGTCACCAGCAGCTGGTCCACTACCGGCTGAGGCTGAGGCGGCTCCTGGGTCCAGTAACCCACCAGCGTCTCCCGAGCTGCAGAGACTCAGGGCTGATATAAGGAGAAACCTGAGTACTCGCAGGAGGAGTGCTCGCCTTCAGGCGCGACGGGGTGATGAGTCGTCAGGGGATCGGGACCGACCGTTACCCTGTCTAAGATAAAAGGCGGTCAGACCCTGCCCCAGGTTGCGGGAGCAACATTGCTGTTTGCTCGATCCTGCCTGTGTTCCTGTTCCTGACCTTGCCTGGCTTCCTGCCCTGCACCCAGCTTTGGCTACATCGGACTGCCTCTACGTTGATAATAATAATAATAATAATAATAATAATAATAATAATAATAATAATAATAATTTATTATTTGTACCCCGCCCCTCTGGCCGGGTCTCCCCAGCCACCCTGGGCGGCTTCCAGCAATTATTAAAAAACAAAACATTAAAATATCACAGATTAAAAGCTTCCCTGAACAGGGCTGCCTTCAGGTGTTTTCTAAAGGTCATGTGGTTGTTTATTGCTTTGACCTCTGCTGGGAGGGCATTCCACAGGGCGGGCGCCACCACCAAAAAGGCCCTCTGCCTGGTTCCCTGTAGCTTCGCTTCTCGGAGTGAGGGAACCGCCAGAAGGCCCTCGGCGTTGGACCTCGGTGTCCGGGCTGAATGGTGGGGGTGGAGACGCTCCTTCAGGTATACAGGACCGAGGCCGTTTAGGGCTTTAAAGGTCAGCACCAACACTTTGAATTGTGCTCGGAAACGTACTGGGAGCCAGTGTAGATCTCTCAGGACCGGTGTTATGTGGTCCCAGCGGCCACTCCCAGTCACCAGTCTAGCTGCCGCATTCTGGATTAACTGCAGTTTCCGGGTCACCTTCAAAGGTAGCCCCACGTAGAGCACATTGCAGTAGTCCAAGCGGGAGATAACTAGAGCGTGCACCACTCTGGCGAGACAGTCTGCGGGCAGGTAGGGTCTCAGCCTGCGCACCAGATGGAGCTGGTAGACAGCCGCCCTGAACACAGAATTAACCTGCGCCTCCATGGACAGCTGTGAGTCCAAAATGACTCCCAGGCTGCGCACCTGGTCCTTCAGGGGCACAGTTACCCCATTCAGGACCAGGGAGTCCCCCACACCCGCTCGCACCCTGTCCCCCAAAAACAGTACTTCTGTCTTGTCAGGATTCAACCTCAATCTGTTAGCCGCCATCCATCCTCCAACCGCCTCCAGGCACTCACATAGGACCTTCACTGCCTTCACTGGTTCTGATTTGAAAGAGAGGTAGAGCTGGGTGTCATCCGCATACTGATGAACACCCAGCCCAAACCCCCTGATGATCTCTCCCAGCGGCTGCATATAGATGTTAAAAAGCATGGGGGAGAGGACGGAACCCTGAGGCACCCCACAAGTGAGAGCCCAGGGGTCCGAACACTCATCCCCCACCACCACTTTCTGAACACGGCCCAGGAGGAAGGAGCGGAACCACTGTATAACAGTGCCCCCAGCTCCCAACCCCTCTAGACGGTCCAGAAGGATGTTATGGTCGATGGTGTCAAAAGCCGCTGAGAGATCCAGCAGAACTAGGAAACAGCTCTCACCTTTGTCCCTAGCCCGCCGGAGATCATCAACCAGTGCGACCAAGGCAGTTTCAGTCCCACGATGAGGCCTAAATCCCGATTGGAAGGGATCCAAATGGTCCGCATCCTCCAGGCGTGCCTGGAGTTGACTCTTTGGACCACGGACCGGACTTGGACCTCGCCTCTTGGGTAACCCATGGGACCAGCACAAGGACAGTCTCAAACAATGATGTGCTCTCCCAAGTCCACATTCCCAGCATGTTCACACTCCTGTCTCAGTGACGTCTACACTGGCTTGGTCAGGTCCACAGAATGGAAGGTGGCAGGATCCCCAAGGATGCTTCTGGCACCAGGCCTGTTGGCACACCAATTCTGTGTCGCAAAGATGTCTGCAAACATGACTTGAAGGCTGGCAGCATCAACCCGACCACATGGGAATCCCTTGCAGACGACCGCAGCGCCTCGGGACAGGCAGTCAGTTTGTGTATCCATAGCAGTGACCAGAGGAGGAATGATCGCTGGGAGGAGCGCAGAGAGAAGAAAGGCCACGGTGCATCTGCATCAGCACAACCGGACGCCTTAATCTGCCCCAGCTGCAACAAAACATGTCTCTCCTGTATCGGTCTCTACAGCCACAGCAGGAGCAGCTTGACTTCTAGCTCTACGAGCCTCCTGTTCTCTCATGTGGGTACCAGTGCAGATTGTGCATGAGCTGTGTGGCTTACAGCAGAGGTGGTTTTTGGGTAGAGCGACCGGTGCAGCCGACCTGGGCACCACACTGCAGGAGGCAACAAAACAATGCTGTAGAACAAAACACGAGAGGCGCACTGCAGGGAGTGCCTAACTTTAGTGCCACACAGAGCGCGACTGACATTTTAGAGTCTAAAGTCTGCCAATGCTTATAGGAGGGATGGTGACTCTCTGACCCCAGAGGCCAAATGCGGCCTCCAAGCCACACACCCCACTCTCCTCTAGCCACACCTCTTCACCAGCCTTGCTTTGCGCCCTTTCTGGAATGTGCAGGAATGTGCCCAGGAGCTCTGATACTGTCGCTTGCTTGTCCAGATAAAATACAGAAAAAGGCATTTGAGTGTATGTATGGACCAGTCTTCCATACAAATGTAAAAAATTGTGGAATGGGTTTAGCTTAAACATGGAAGCTAAGACAAGGCTGATTCTAACATTCTACAAACAAGAATCCAGGATGTTTTAAGGCAGACTGGATTTTCCTGGTATTACCCCTTTTCTCCCCCTTAAAAACAATAAAACACATTGCTTTATGATGAAATAAAAGTATTTCTTTACATAACCTAGGTCTTGAAGTTGCTGTCTACAGTAGCAAAATGAAGGCAGGTTTAAAGCTACTATCGAAGTTACAAAAATACAAAATGTAAGTTCAAACATGCCCATGAGGTCGGCTTGGAAACATGATGAAGAAAGAGAGGGATGCCCAGGCAGGAAGGAAGTATGTCGTGATATACAGCTTCCTGCCAAGGCAGGAAAAGGAAGTGATCTCACAGAGTTCTCTCTAGCAAATTTACAGGAAAGCTCTGTGAGCCTCAGCCTCCTCATGTGCCCATCTGGCAAGGCATGAATTGTTGGTTTGACTGCAATAATGTCCCACAAAATTTACATCCATTGCCCTGCCCACCCTGGCCTCTGGCCCCACCCACCAATTTGCATACAGCAACCGGGAGGTCGCTCAGAAGGGAATGTGGGTCTCAGGCTGAGAAAGACTCCTCATCCCTGACTCTTAGGGATAGGCGTGGACAGAGAGACTGTGGGAACTTTTATCCCCTTGACCTGCTGAGGAATCCTCCCATGCATTTGTCACAGACTCTCAGTGCACTGCAGAGGACTGGGAGGGGCTGTCCTAAATCAGGGGTAGTCAACCTGGTGCCCTCACGGTACAACTCCCATTGGATATGATGGTCGGGGCTGATGGGAACTGTAGTTCAACAAATATCTGGAGGGAACCAAGTGGGAGACCCTTGTTCTAGTGGGAGGCCTTGGCAGGACCTTTTGCCGAAGGCAGTTTTTAATGTTTCATGTTTTATTATGCTTTTATATTTGTTGGAAGCCGCCCAGAGTGGCTGGGGGAACCTAGTCAGATGGGCAGCAAATAAATAAAACCATCCTAATAATTTAACTGTATAATGGCTTACATGCAGGAAGAATGCAGCTGAGGTGCCAAAGCCTCTGTTTCCTTTTTATTATGATGATGTGGTTTTTTAAAATGTATTTCGTGTTCTCATTTTGTGTTTTTCTGTTGTGCACCACCCTGAGATCTTCGGATGAAGAGCGGTATACAAATTTAATAAATAATAGTAATGCTTTGGGGAGGAGAGGGCTAAAGAGCGCTTTGCCTGTGTCTTGATTCCGTGAAGGAAAACACAGCTGAAGTGGAGGTTGGGTCCTTGAGATGAAGAGACAGATTCATTCCCAGCTGCTGTCAGGGACTGGAATGAGGAGGAATGGTGGAGACCCCCCTCCCCCCACCTCCCAGACAAGAGGGAGACAGTATATGTTATGTACTGATATAGATAGATTTACAACAGTGGTTTGCAGAAGGTCATTGTTCAGAGGCTGCAGAGGGGAGAAGATGGGAAATATTGGGTGAGGAGCAGGAAGAAGAAGAAGAAGAAGAAGAAGAAGAAGAAGAAGAAGAAGAAGAAGAAGAAGAATGGGAGAGACAGCTGACAGACTCAGTATCTTTATAAAGCATTCCAGACACCCCTTCTTCCAGAACCCGACAGGCATGGAAAGCATAGCTGTCAACCCTCCCTTTTTTTGCGGGATACTCCCATATTCCAATGCCGTTTCCCGCTGCTATCCCGGATTGTTGATATCCCTTAAATTTCCCGGATTTCAAATGAAGCAGCTCCTCTCCCTCCCTGCCGGCCAGGGAGGCTCCTCAGCTGCGTTGCTCGGTTGCCAATAAGGAGTCTGAGACCGACTGGGGGCAGAACTTACATGCCTTGTGCAGCCAGACCCTCATGCCCAACCAGACAGACAGCCTGCCTGCCGTCTATGCACTCTTTTGCTCACCCGTTCGCACACAGCCTCTGGAGCGCAGGGTGGTGAGGCTACTTGGTGCCATTGCACCGCCCTCACGGCATCCCTTATTTTCAAATCCAAAAGTTTGAAAAAAATCCCTTATTTTCAAATCCGAAAGTTGACAGCTATGATGGAAAGTAGGAGAACAGAAAGCTCAGAGGCAGAAAGCACAGATCAGCCAACGTAGGGATGACGAATAATAGGAGAGATGGAGGGGGTGGGGCTTTGCTGGGAGCAACGCCATTACTGCAAGAGAGGCACTTTTCAAAGCCTCTCTCTGTGAATATTGAATAAAAGACTTGGTAAGAACTCTTCTTGTTTATCTAATTCCTGGCTGCCCATCGTGGGAGGGATAGGATTCCCTGAAGCCTGACAGCTGCCTACTCAGAAAATACAGGGACATGTCTTGTTTCGTCTGAAGAACACAAGAAGAGCTTGTTGGATCAGGTTGGATCTAGTCCATCATCCTGTTCTCATAGTGGCCAACCAGGTGCCTGTGGGAAACCTCCAAGTAGAACCGGTTGCCAGTGAAAGCTGACCCATTACAGTGAATGAGCCCAAGCTCATTAGGCAGCCCCCATTCACTTAGCTTCCTACTTGCAACCAGTTCATGTGAGATGCAATTGCCGTCAGCTTCCTCCTTAGTGACCGTGTTGCCCTAGTAGCAGGGAGAAGAATGGGAAAAGAACAAGAATTATTTGGCTCTGCCTGCCTTGGGCTTTGGCACCGCATCCTGTTGGCCTCTCTGCCATTCCTCCTGCCACCACTGCCGAGTGCAGCAACAGATCCCAGCAACCGGTCTTCGGAGGCATGCTGAGCCCAGCCATAATGGCTTGTAGCCATCAAAAGTCCCCCATGAATTTCTCTAGTCCTCTATTGAAGTCACTCAAGTGGGCGGCCATCACCACATCTGGGGGGAGCAAGTTCCATAGTTTTAACTATGCACCGGGTAGAGAAGTTCTTCTTCTTGTCTGTCCTGAATCTTCCAGCTTCAGGGACGTATTGTTAGGAGAGAGGGAGAAAAAGGTCTCCTGGGCCGCTTAACATGAGAACCGA
This sequence comes from Darevskia mixta, assembly GCA_034641385.1. Lineage (NCBI taxonomy): Eukaryota > Metazoa > Chordata > Lepidosauria > Squamata > Lacertidae > Darevskia > Darevskia mixta. Next base: position 989,105 of record JAWWNH010000060.1, read on the forward strand.
AGAAGAGCCTTGCTGGATCAGGCCAATGGCCCATTTAGTCCAGCATCCTGTCCTCACAGTGGCCGGCCAGATGCCTTTGGGGAAACCAGCAAACAAGATCTGAGCACAAGAATATTCTCCCTTTCTGCGGATTCCAGCAACTGGTACTCAGAAGCATCACTGCCTCCAACTGTGGAGGCAGAGCAGATCCACCATGACTTGTGGCCATCAATACCCCTCTCCTCCATGAATTGGTCCAGGCCTCTTCTTAAGCCATCCAGGTTGGTGGTCCTCACTGGGAACAGTTTTAACTCTGTGTTGCGTGAAGAAGCACTTTCTGTTACCTGTCCTGACTCCTCCAACGTCCGTTGGATGTTCACGCGTTCCAGAGTTACGATAAATTTCTCCACCGCACTTTCTCTGACACGGACATAATCTTATAAACGTCTATCATGTCCCCTGTCATAAAGTCCCTGGAAGGACCATACCTGGGATCCCACCCACTCACAACAGCACACCATCCCTGGAAAAAGAGGTTTGGATGTTATCGGGACGAATGAAGATGGCGACTGTCCGTGATTTGGCTTTTGGAATCAGAGTATCAAGGGGCAAGGCGATCGTATGGAGATGAAATATGGACTTAAATCCACACTGGGACATTGTTTGTTTTGATTTATCTTGCTTGTTGGAAGACATCAGAGGCTGAGAAAATATTGGAAGGGTAAAAAGCAAGGACAAATAGTTGATTAGATAACTCCGGAGTTTGAAGCATGGGAAACCTCAAAATAAATTTAAAGAATAATTTGGCAGAATTGGAACTTTTTTATATATATAATTGGATAAATAATTTGGAATGTAATTTGGAATGTTTCAATGTGATTATGTTGTATTGAAAACCTTAATAAAAATGATTTGGCAAAAAAAACAAAAGCACACCATCCCATAAATGAGAGCCTTAAACAAAATGTGGTCCTAGAGATTCATGGCTATGAAATCACACGGGGTTTCCTTGTTTGGGGTTGGGGCCCCCCAGGTGCTATGGTAACAGAAGTAATAATTAACTGTGCCCTGCTCGGTTCGTTAGCATTAAAGCTTGCAGGGGTGGCCTTCCCTCTTTGATCTCGCCTTCCCTGCTGCTGCACCTACCCTGCCCCCTATGCCAGGGAGCGGAATATGTAGGGGCAGAGCTGGCCTGGAGATCTGCCTCTCTTTTGGGGAAGAGGATTTTGCCGTCTCAAGTTTTAATCAACAAATTAATTATTTTCCCTCTTGGCGCTGTGGGGCTTTAATAAAAAGCCGTTTCTCTTGTACAGAGGCTTACACTTTTGATATTAAGAATATGGTCATTAGCTCTCCAGGGAGAGCCGAGAAGTGAATTTTTTGTTCCTTTTAAAAATGCATCTAAGCACTAACGTCAGGGAGAGAGAATCGCGTTGGCCTGGCATAATGGTCTCCTGGAGGGGCATACATGCCACTTAATGGAAAATAAATGTCAGGGCACAAGCAGGGCATCTATTATCAAGGCAGGAGGTGCTGATCCTATGCCAGGCTTAGATTCCCCAAAGCCTTGCTTTCATTTAAATCCAGGGAATGACTGGCAGAGTGCTGCTCGCTTTTATTCGGATTCCAACGCTGGTAGAAAGAATGGTACCCAACTCTCTCAAGCTGTTCCACTTCAGAGCATACAGAACAACTCCTCCTCAGCCAATCCTCAGCAGCTGACTCCTCCTCGGCCAATCCTCAGTGCCCAACTCACCTCCTTTCTCTCTGATTGGCTGCCATCAGCACAAAGGGTGAGAAGACATCTTTTCAGAGGCTCAAAAGCTCCCATTTCATGCTGATGGGGACCCTTCTGGGACCTTGCTGCAGAAGGAGTAATGGGACTTTGGACCACTACACCTTTGCTTAAATTAAAATTTTGTTTTCATCATTTCAGCAAACAGACACCCTGGGAAAGCGGGGTTCAGATCTCCACTCAGCCATGAGGTTGTGGACTCCCCTGGAGGTTTTTAAGCAGAGGTTGAGTGGCCATCTGCCATGGATGCTTTAGTGGAGATTCCTGCATTGCAGGGGGTTGGACTAGATGACCCTCAGGGTCCCTTCCAACTCTACAATTCTATAAAGCCCACTTTGGACCTGTCATTCTTTCTCAGCCTAGCTACCTTACATGGTTGCTCGGAGGATAAAATGGAGAGGGGGTGGACTGCGTATGCCACCTTGACCTCTTGGGAGAAAGCATGGAATATAAATGTAAGAACAGGAGCACACCGGGTGTAGGATAAATAGGACTGTGTAGACAGCCTCAGTCAGTATAAGACCAATTCTGGCTTCTTATGACTTCCCAAGACGCTGCCTTTAACATCTCTCAGTCAAGGGCTGCAAGCTCATATGTATGCAGTACTAGTCCAAAAACCACGCCAATACTTTGAAGTATTAAAATAGTTCTCTAGCAATTATTATTATTACTATTACTATTACTATTACTATTATTATTATTATTATTATTATTAAGTTAAGGATGGCCTGGAAAAGTGTGGAGGGGGAGGAAAAGGATCCTTCCTTTCAATGATCCATTTAGGTCAAGGTGAAGAGCATTTGCAGCCTGAGGGCCACATTCCCTCCTGTGCAGGCGTCTGGGGGCCACATGCAGATGGTGAGTAGGCTTAGAGGCAAAAGTGGACAGAGCCACAAATGTGAATCCTAACTCTATCCAGTAGGCTAGCTCCAACCCACGCCTCTCTACCCTCCTTCCAGGCAAGCAAGAGGTGTTATTAGAGTTCAAAGGCACATTTCAGCCAGGCAAAAACATTTGAGGAGGGTGAAAAGGCCAGTGAGGTGCGTGATCATAGAATCAGAGTTGGAAGGCACCCTGAGGCTCAGCTAGTCCAAGCCCGACCATACGGGGATCGAACCCACAACCTTGGCATTATCGGCACCACACTCTAACCAACTGAGCTATCCAGACTGAGCTTGAGCAGCAGGTAGAGCAAGTATCTTCAACCTTTGCAGACTCACTTTTAACCCATTTGGAAACTCCTTTCTTAATCTGTTACCAGGTATGCATGGAGGTAGTCCTCCTGTTGCAACCCACCTTGGATCAGGTCAGGACCCACTAGCAGGATCCGACCCATCAGTTGAAGACCAGTGAGGCAGAGGGTCCTCTAAGGGCTGTATTTGGTCCACAGGCAAGAAGTTCCCCGCTCTTGATTGAGATCAACTGTACATATCTCTGTTTCCTAGAATCAGGATTCCCGAGTGGCCTTCTTGGGGGCTTTATTTTGGAGTGGGGTATGTGTGAATTCCATCCCTGTTTGTTGTGGCACATCTCTCAGGAGCGTCACAAAGAAGGATGCCGCATGGATCCCCATTGCAAATGACAATTTGCATGATGAGTTGCAGTGCTTTAAATGAGCCATTATTCATTAGCAACCAGCAGGAGATATTCAAGGCATGAAGGCAAGCGCCGAGGCAACTTAGCACAGTAATAAAGAGCAGGACCCATTTTTAAAACATTAAAGTTAATTAATGCTATGTGCACTAGTTTAGAACACCGTAGGAACAATTACAGTCAAAAGAGGTGTGGGGGACTGATTTCCCTCCTGTTCAGAAACTCATGGAAATGTTGGAATAATTAAAAGTGGTTCACTATAAAGCAGGGGTCCTGACTTACCGCGCGGCGGGCCGGTTCCTCCGGCGCCGATTGCGCGGCGGGCCAGAGGGCGGGGGAGCGCGCGCCCATACGCGCGCGCACTCGCTTTTCCCGACACCGGAAATAGCTTTTGCGCATGCACAAACGTCATTTGCGGTGCGCTTCTGGCGCGGCGCGGCACCAGAAATAGCTTGTGCACATGTGCACGGCCCTCCGCAGACCTGGAAGTGCACCGGAAATGACGTTTTGCACATGCGCAAAAGCTATTTCCGGTGCCGCGTCGACCCGGAGATGGGCAGCCATGCTGCGCTGCGCTGGTAAGAGCGGGCGGTGGCAGCGGGCGGTGGGGGTCGCCGGGGGTCACCAGGGACCACATAAATGAGTCCCTCAGGCCGCATCCGGCCCGTGGACCTTAGTCTGGGGTCCCCTGCTATAAAGGGACATCTTTTCTTATGCTTTGCCTGGTCAAACGCTGAATGATAGCAATATTTGCCTCCAGCTGACCTGATTTTTTTGCAGGGAGATTAGACCATGTTGTGGATTTAACAAGCACTGGTTCTTATTTGTTTGCAGCTTCAGGGGGTGTTAAATGATGTTGCATCAAAGCAAGAGTCTTCCCACACTTTACGGTGCCTCACTTTCCTTACAGCAAAAGATCTGGTCTTTGGGGGAATCAAGTTTGTTGCGCAAGACATCCCAAGCAGCTATAATTGCACAACTTGGATCTGCCAGTATGTGACTTGAATCCCACACGAAAATAGCGAGAGTCTGGAAGTCCCCTCTTTGAGTTCAATGGGACTTCCCTGCATTGTAAGTGACCATACTAGGAGTGCAGACTCAGTCTCATGTTGGGTTGCTTGATCAAGGGGTTTAGCAGAAGATCAGAATGAACTGAAAGCAAGAAGAAGAAAAATCCTCTTGTTATTCAGGGGCTCCTTTTTCTTACTTCTGCTTTATTCTCAAAATAAGAGGCTGTGTAAATAACATGGGAGTTGCACCCACTGAAGCTAATGGAGGCGATGGGGTCTTTTAGTTGGGTACAACCCACAGGCAATAACACACAGTTTTGAAATTCACTGACTTGTCTTTATAATCAAGAATTTTATATGTAGTGGACATGTACACTGGTAAAGGCTTTGTGGGAAATGATATACAATGAATTAAAGAAAATGTTTAAAAATTACTTCGTTAAAAAACCAGAAGCTTTTTTTGTTAGGTATAATCATAGGTGAAGAGATACCAAGAAAGGATAAACGACTTTTTATGTATGCAACGATGGCAGCGAGAATGTTACTAGCCCAGAGATGGAAGGGAGGAGAAGTACCAACAAAAGAAGAATGGCAGTTGAAACTGATGGAATATGCAGGGATGGCGAAACTGACAGGGAAGATCAGAAACCAAGAAGATCAAGTTTTTTTAAAGACTGGCGTAAATTTTTAATTTATTTTAAAGACCACTGTAAACAGTTAAAATCATTGGCAGAGTTGTAATGACACTTGTAATGTGGAATTAACTATGGTAACTATGGATATGGGACGCGGGTGGCACTGTGGTCTAAACCACAGAGCCTAGGGCTTGCCGATCAGAAGGTCAGCGGTTCGAATCCCCACGATGGGGTGAGTTCCCATTGCTCTGTCCCTGCTCCTGCCAACCTAGTAGTTCGAAAGCACGTCAAAGTACAAGTAGATAAATAGGTACTGCTCCGGCGGGAAGGTAAACGGCGTTTCCATGCGCTGCTCTGGTTCGCCAGAAGCGGCTTAGTCATGCTGACCACATGACCCGGAAGCTGTACGCCGGCTCCCTCGACCAATAAAGCGAGATGAGCGCCGCAACCCCAGAGTCGTCCGCAACTGGACCTAATGGTCAGGGGTACCTTTACATTTTTAACTATGGATATAAAACAGATGGAAAATGGTAAAAGATGCAGAAAATCTAATCTTAAATATGGAATCCATGGAGGGAGGGAAGGAGGTTCCAAAGAACCTTTTACTTAAATGTTTGAAATGGTTAAAGTTAAAATGTATAAAATTGTGTAAAACCAATAAAAAATATTATATATAAAAAAAGAATTTCTGGTTCAGAATACCAGTCTAGAATCAATAAACTCCAAAATAAATGCTTGCATCCATTATATATATTGGCCTTATTGTTGTTGTTTAAATCTCTCTCCTGCTCCAGCCATTTGAAACCTCTGCTTTCGATTTCCATTTCTGCCCCTGCAAGTTTCCATCCCTTCCCCTCCAACACGTTCTCTCCATCTTCCCACCTGTCTCGATCGTCTTTCTCCTTGCTTCATCTCTTTCTCCCAGCAGGTCCTCACAAACGTCTTCTCTTTCTTTTCTTTTTGGCAATTGCTGATGCTTCGACAGCTGTAAAGTGACAAGACACAAGATCCATCTGCTCGCCTAGGAGCAGAAGACAAATGTACCTGGTATGTCTTGCCGGCTTCACGCTGCTATGGAGACAGCAAGAGTTTCTTTTCTCAGCGCCGCTAACAAAATATAGAAAGCGGCAAGGCGCAGATAAGGGCCTTGACCTGCTCAGCTATACACTGCAAAAAAACAAATGAGATGCTTGTGTGTTCGATGAAATGAAACTTTCCTGTTAACAATGGAAGCAAGTAGAGAGCGGAGACAGATGCAAGCGTAGGTTAAGCTCTTGCCTGGCTCCTGTTCATGCCATATGGCAGGCACGTCCAACAGGTAGATCATGATCTACTGGTAGATCACGATCTACTGGTAGATTGTGGGGTGTTCCTGGTAGATCTCTGGCCCCTCAGTGATCTACTCCCCCCCAAAAAAAGCTCAATAACTTTGGCTTCCGAAAAAAGCTCTACAAATTTGGCTTCCCCAAGAAAGCTCAAGAACTTTGCCTTTCCTTTAAAAGTTCCACAACTTTGGCTTTCCAAAGAAAAGCTCAACAACTTTGGTTTCCTAAAAAAAAAAGTGGGCCATCAGATTAAGTTCCACTATCGGACTGGGAATTCAGGACCCTCAACTGTGTTTTATATAATCAACTTTTGATGAGGTTCTGTGTATATCGCAATGCTCATTCAGTTCCATTCATTCATATATTCAGTTCCATTCATTCATTTGCTCCCTAAAAAAGCTCAACCACCTTGGCTTCCCCAAAAAAGCTCAACAACTTTGATCCATCCAATGACAACGGGTAGATCACTGCCAGTTTTTTTACACTGTGAGTAGATCACAGTCTATTGGGAGTTGGATGTCCCTGCCATATGGGCTTAGCACCAGCGCCAGCTTCTGAGATGCACTCAGAGGGTCCCTTCCCAGGATATGCTCTCCTTCTTCTTGCCCATCTCCACCCCCATCATTCTGCACGGACACTGAGGTCCAGCTCCGAGGGCCTTCTGGCGGTTTCTTCATTGTGAGAGGTGAGGTTACAGGGAACCAGGCAGAGGGCCTTCTTGGTAGCGGCACCCGCCCTGTGGATCTCCCTCCTGTCAGATGTCGAGGAGATAAACAATTACACAACTTTCTATAATACCTGAAGACAGCGCTGTATTAGGAAGTTTTTAATACTTGACGTTCAGTTGTGGTGTTTATGAGGCAACCCAGTCAGATGGGTGGGGTATAAGAAATAAATTTTCAACATCACCATCATCATCTCTCTGGGCTGAACCTGCACAACCATTTTAGGGTTTTTCTTTTTCTTCAGCCCTCCACATTTCCATTTCAGTTTGCAATTTTTTTTAAAGTCCTCCCAAAAACTTACCAACAATTTGGTAGACCACAAACTTGACATGAGTCAACAGTGTGATGCAGCAGCTAAAAAAGCCAATGCAATTCTGGGCTGCATCAATAGGAGTATAGCATCTAGATCAAGGGAAGTAATAGTACCACTGGATTCCGCTCTGGTCAGACCCCACCTGGAATACTGTGTCCATTTCTGGGCACCACAGTTCAAGAAGGATACTGACAAGCTGGAACGTGTCCAGAGGAGGGCAACCAAAATGGTCAAAGGTCTGGAAACAATGCCTTATGAGGAACGGCTTAGGGAGCTGGGTATGTTTAGCCTGGAGAAGAGAAGGTGAAGGGGTGATATGATAGCCATGTTCAAATATATAAAAGGATGTCATATAGAGGAGGGAGAAAAGTTGTTTTCTGCTGCTCCAGAGAAGCGGACACGGAGCAGTGGATTCAAACTACAAGAAAGAAGATTCCACCTAAACATTAGAAAGAACTTCCTGACAGTAAGAGCTGTTCGACAGTGGAATTTGCTGCCAAGGAGTGTGGTGGAGTCTCCTTCTTTGGAGGTCTTTAAGCAGAGGTTTGACAGCCCCCTGTCAGGAATGCTTTGATGGTGTTTCCTGCTTGGCAGGGGGTTGGACTGGATGGCCCTTGTGGTCTCTTCCAGCTCTATGATTCTAATTTACTGCAAATTCATCCCAATACGCACATTTTTGTGTGCGATTTTGCCTGATAGCCACCTTTTTGCAAAGCAACTTTCCCTAATCCAGTGCATTTTTCTATATTATTTCTCATGTGTCTATGCATTCTTATGCACACTTTAGCGCATACATTTCTGTACACATTGCTCGGCGGGATAACTGCATTGCAACATTCGGGGAAGTGCAAACTTCGAAGGATGTTTCCCTGGTCGGGGAAGTTTGCTTTTCCCTGCAAACCGAATCAAATCTCTCCCCCCCCCCCCCCCGATCCCTAGTGCAGAACTTTCCTAAGAGCCGCTTGCTGCATTAGTTTCCCCCCTGCGTATCTTTGAACAAAAAGTCCTTGTCGGCCCCAGGGAAGAATGGCCTGCGCATGTCTCTCCACTGACAAACGTGTTGCTTAAGACTCACCTGACAAGGCCCTCAATGGCAGAGACGTTTGGCTTTAATAGCAACAGGCTGCTAAACCGGAAGGCAAACAGCAGCTCCTTTAGACATTTAGCAAAACCCTCTTTTGTTTGGGTGTTTTCCTTGGCACAGGACAGTAATTCAAGATCAGCCTTGTGTTTGCCGTGGCCACAAGCGCCAATTGTGCCTGCCCTAATTCATGGGTTTCGGAAGGGAGCAAAACAAACCAGCGGCAGAAAATGGCACCTCCCGGCTTTCCATTTGTTTTTGCAGATGTGGGATTCTTGCCCTGGCAACATCTAATCACAGGTTTGGCCATTATTAATGCCTGTGTGTTTCTTATATAGTTCCAATGTATGTTATCAGGAAGCATGACAGATTAGCAGTGCCTTTAATTACAAGACAGCCAGAAAGGTGTTCAATTGGGATTAACTTGTACAAGTGATCACTGTTTATGAGTCAGTGCCATGATCTGGTTTCCTTTCTGGGCTTCCGTTATCAAAAGTGTTGCTTTCGCATTCCCCACTTCACCAGCCTGTGGGAAGTTCTGCTATGAGATGCAGGGACATACCCTCCAACAATTCTCTGATGAAAATAGGGGCAGGCGAACTAATGCCAGTGTACTGGAAGAAGCAAAGATCACCTGTGTCGAAGCAATGATTCTTCAATATCCACTTCGTTGGACCGGTCATGTTGTGCGGATGCCTGATGATCGTCTTCAAGCAACTACTCTATTCCGAACTTAAAAATGGAAAGCGTAATGCTGGTGGTCAACAAAAGAGGTTTAAAGACAGTCTCAGGGCAAATCTGAAAAAAATGTAGCATAAACACCAACAATTGGGAAATACTGGCCTGAGAGTGCTCCAATTGAAGAACAGCCTTTACCAAAGGTGTAATTGGTTTTGAAGACACTCGAACTCAGGACGCAAGGTAGAAACATGCTAAGAGGAAGGCACGCTTGGCAAAGCCACACTGTGATCACCTCCAGCCTGGAAACCAATGTCCCCACTGTGGAAGGATGTGTGGATCCAGAATTGGCATCCACAGTCACTTACTGACTCACTGTTAAGATCGTGTTCATGGAAGACAATCTTACTCGGCTACGAGTGATCGCCAAAGAAGAAGAATACTAATACTAATACTAATATTTATTATTTATATCCCATCCATCTAACTGGGTTTCCCCAGTCATTCTGGACAGCTTCCAACATAAAGAAAAACATAATCAAACATTAAACATTAAAAACTGCATTTAGCAGAAGGTCCTACAGTTCCCATTAGCTGCAGCAATTACATCCAATTGTTGGGGGGATGGAAGTTGTAGTCTGACAACATCTGGAGGGCACCAGGTTGGCTGCTCCTGCTTTAGGACATTAAAAAGCTTCCCTATACAGGGCTGCCTTCAGATGTCTTCTAGAGGTTGCGTAGTTACTTATCTCCTTGGCTCGGGGGTCATATAACTCCACCACCTCCAGCATTTCTCCAATGGAAATAGGGACCTCCTAACATCCTCTCCAACATTTATCTGATGAAAATAGGGACATCCTATCAATAATAATAATAATAATAATAATAATACCCTGGGTTGTGCTGGTCCCAAGGGATATCCGATAGGCGAGGTCTAGTCCAGTCCAAGGTCAGTCCAAGCCAGAAGTCACGAAGCCGAAGTCACGAAGCCGAAGTCACGAAGCCGAAGTCACGAAGCCGAAGTCACGAAGCCGAAGTCACGAAGCCGAAGTCACGAAGCCGAAGTCACGAAGCCGAAGTCACGAAGCCGAAGTCACGAAGCCGAGGTCAGGAAGCCGAGGTCAGGAAGCCGAAGTAACAAAGCTGAGGTCAGGAAGCCGAGGTCAGGAAGCCGAGGTCAGGAAGCCGAGGTCAGGAAGCCGAAGTAACCAAGCTGAGGTCAGGAACGCAGGAACCAGGAACAGGAACTAGGCAGCACCGATGTTGCTCCTGCAACTTGGGTCTGGGACTGGCTGGCTTTTATCTGCCCCGAGGCAAAGGGCGGCTCCGATCCTCAGGTGCCTCGCCTCTCCTGGCTTGGAGGCGAGCACTCCTCCTGCGGGAACTTAGTTCCCTTCGCCTCTCTGCCCTTAGCCTTTGCAGCTCAGGAGAAGCTGGAGGGTTACCGGACCCAGAGGCAACCTCAGCTTCCCCTGACTGGGTGGGGAGTGGAGCACCTGCAGGCAATAAGTCCTCCATCCCATTAGAAGCCAGATCAACCTCAGCTGATGCCTGCACCTGAGGATCCAGCACAGGTGAGTCCCCTTGAGACTCAGGCCCCAGCCCTGGCTCTGCTGGTTCTGGAGGCAGTGAATCCTGTGCAGGCTGGGATCCCTCAGGTTCAGCGTCTGAGTCTGACTCCCAGGTCATCACACCATCCCCCCTCCCAGGCCCCCCCCTCAACCGAGGGGCCGGACCAGGCTTGCTGGGGTAAGTCGCATGGAAATCACGGAGGCAGACAGGCGCGTGGACGTTCTCCGCTGGTTCCCACGACCGATCCTCGGGCCCATACCCCTTCCAGTCGATGAGGTATTGGAGCTTCCCCCTGTGGTATCGGGAGTCAAGAATGTGCTCCACCTCATACTCGGGCTCCCCCTGAACCAAAACTGGCTGCGGTCGTGGATGGTCTGGGTGGAACTCGTCTGGCGGGGCGACCGGACTGAGTAGGGACCGGTGGAATACCGGGTGGACCTTCAGGGTCGCGGGTAACCGGAGACGGAATGCCACAGGTGAGACACGGTCCACGATCGGAAATGGGCCGGTGAAGCGGGCATCCAGCTTCCGCGAAGGCCGAGAGGGGTGCAGGTGGCGGGTGGAGAGCCATACCAGGTCTCCGACATGGAGTTCCGGCCCCTCCTGCCGGTGACGGTCAGCCTGGGCCTTATACGCGTCCTTGGCCTGGCTCAGTTGCTCCGTCAGAAGCTGCTGCTGTGACTGGAGCTCTTGTAGCCAGTCTGTCACTGCGGGAACTGCGGATGCCGGCAGTACGCTTGGAAACAACCGCGGGTGGTACCCATAGTTTGCCTGGAATGGGGTCTGTTGGGTGGAAGCGTGCACTGCGTTGTTATATGCGAACTCGGCCAACGCCAGGTGGTCGACCCAATCGTCCTGGTGGAAGCTGCAGTAGCACCGGAGGTACTGTTCCAACACCGCGTTTGCCCGTTCGGTCTGTCCATCCGTCTGTGGATGGTAGGCCGAAGATAGGCAGACCTCCGTCCCGAGAGCCTGATGTAGAGCGCGCCAGAACCGGGAGGTGAACTGGGCACCACGATCAGAGATCAAACGTTCCGATAGGCCATGTAAGCGGAAGACGTTTTGTAGGTACAGTTGCGCCGTCTCCTTGGCTGAGGGTACAGATCGGGCACGGGGCGCAGTGCACCATTTTAGTGAAGTGGTCTGTGAATACCAGGAGGCAGGTACACTGACGGGATGGGGGTAGGTCTACCACGAAATCCAATGAGACCGTGTGCCATGGACGAGGGGGAACTGGCAGTGGCTGTAGCAGTCCCGCAGGTCTCCCGGTCGATCCCTTGGCTCGCCGGCAGACCTCGCACCCCCCAATGTACCGTGCCACGTCGGCCTTCAAGCGGGGCCACCAGAACTCCTGGCTGACCAGGTGGGTGGTCCGATACCTCCCGAAGTGGCCAGCTGCCGGGGCGTCGTGTGACATTTGGAGTACCTCGGCCCGCAAAGGCCCTGGTGGGATGTACAACCGACCACGGTGCATCAGCAAACCCTGGTGCACAACCAGTTCTGGGTATCGAGGACATGATCCACTGGCCAATTCCTGAATCCGTTCCTGAGCCCACGCGTCGACCCGTTGCTGCTTCCGCACTCGGTCCAGCAGCGACTCAGTCTCATGAACAGCCAGGAAAGCTGCTGGTGGGATGATCGTTGTTGGGGCCGCCTGCTGCACCGTCTCTGCAATGTCCTCCGGTTTCCGGGACAGTGCATCCGCCTTCTGGTTTTGGGAGCTGGGGATGTAGCGGATCCGGAACTGGAACCGGGAGAAGAACAGTGCCCACCGGATCTGCCGCTGGTTTAGCCTGCGAGTGGTCTGGAGGTACTCCAGATTCCGGTGGTCGGTTCTCACTTCCACCGGGTGTCGTGCCCCCTCAAGATGATGGCGCCAGACCTCAAAGGCCACCTTGATGGCCAGTAGTTCCCGCTCCCACACGGTATAGTTACGCTCCGCCGGAAGGAGCTGCCGGGAGTAGTAGGCGCAGGGTAACAGTGGCGCATCTGGTCCGTGTTGCTGGGACAAGACGGCACCGAGAGCCGTACTGGAGGCGTCAGTCTCCACCACGAAGGGACGAGAGGGATCAGGATGCTGCAAAATTGGCGCCTTCTGGAAACAGGCTTTCAATCCCTGGAATGCCACCTCAGCCTCCTCATCCCAGGCGAAGGGCGTCTTGGGGCGCAGCAGTCGGGTCAACGGGGTGGTGCGATGAGCATAGTCCGCAATGAATGTCCGGTAATAGTTGGCGAACCCCAAAAACCGCTGTAGGTCCTTGCGGTTCCGCGGCGCCGCCCACTCTCGAACCGCAGACACCTTCCCGGGGTCCATCTGTACACCGTCAGGGGAGAGTCGGTGTCCGAGGAAGTCCACTGACCGCTGGTGGAACTCGCACTTGCTGAGCTTAGCGTACAGGCGGTGCTCCCGCAAGCGCTGCAACACGGTCCGGACATGACTCTCGTGGCGAGCTGGGTCACGGGAATAAATCAGAATGTCATCGAGGTACACCACCACATACTTGTCGAGCAAGTCCTGGAACACGTGGTTGATGTACCGTTGGAACACGGCGGGCGCGTTGCATAGTCCGAACGGCATGACCAGGTACTCGAACTGCCCATAACGGGTCCCGAATGCGGTCTTCCACTCATCCCCGGCATGGATCCGAATCAAGTTGTAAGCCCCCCGGAGGTCCAGTTTGGTGAACATCTGCGCCCCTTGCACCCGCTCCAGCAACTCTGCAATTAGGGGCAAGGGATACCGGTCTGGGATGGTGATCTTATTCAGGGCTCGGTAATCATGGCAGAGGCGAAGCTCCCCACACTTCTTCTTAACGAAGAGTACTGGAGCGGCGGTGGGAGAGGTAGAGGGCCTAATGAACCCCCGCTCCAGGTTCTTGTGAAGGAAGTCCTGTAAGGCTTCACGCTCTGGCTCCGAAAGAGAGTATAGGCGACTCACAGGCAGAGGCGCCCCAGGCTGGAGGTCTATGCCGCAGTCAAAAGACCGATGAGGAGGCAGCCGGTCTGCCCCCTGTTCCTCAAACACGTCTACGTAGTCCCGGTACACGGCGGGGAGTGTTGACGCAGCCTCCCCCATGGAGGCGGCCGAAAGCATCTCGGACTGAGCAATCGAACCCGAGTCTGGGAAGCGTACAGTTCGATTGACCCAATCGATCTGAACATTGTGAGACTCCAGCCAGTCCATCCCCAGCACCAGGGGAAACCGGGGCATGGTGGCAATGTCCAGGGTACGCACCTCCCGGTGCTGCTGGTGGCACAGGACCAAGGGCTGGGTCTCCCGAGTAACGGCGCCTGACCGCAAGAGCCGTCCGTCGATTGCCTCCACCTGCACCGGTTCTGGCTTGTTCTGGAGCGGCACCCGATGCTGAGCGGCGAAGGCAGAGTCCATATAGGAGCGGGTTGCCCCTGAATCCACCAGAGCGTGGATGAGAATCCAGGGCCCGCCTGGGGGGTATAGACGCACTGGGATCATGAGGTGTTGCAATTCCACTGGTGAGGGCCCATCATGCGATGCTTGGGACCCCAGATAGCCTGGGCCATTGGCTACTGGGGTTGGCGGTTTCCCTGCGGCTGGCGTTTCTCGGGGCAGGTTCGGGCGTAGTGTGCACTCCCCCCGCAGTAGAGACACAGGTTTCCCTCCCGACGTCGTGTCTTCTCCGAAGGGGAGAGGCGAGGCCGTGCTGCCCCGAGCTGCATCGGCTCCTCCAGTGACTCGGCTCTGGCCGTGGAACTGCTGGGGAGCACTGGAGTCGGGAGCCCAGAGTGCTGGCGGGCCCGGGCCTGGCGCCGGTCCTCCAACCGATCGTCTATCTGTAGACTCCGTTGGATGAGGGCCTCCAGCGTGGCGGGGCGATCCAAGGTGGCCAGCTGGTCCAGTATCTCGTCCGAAAGCCCCTCGAGATACTGGTCCCGAAGTGCGGAATCGTTCCAGGTCAAGTCCTGCGCCAACAGCCGAAATTCCGTGGCATAGGCGGCCACTGTGGACTTGCCCTGTTTCAACCGCCGAATTGCCCGATTGGCTTGACTCGCCTTCTGAGGGTTGGCGAACGCGGTTTCAAAATGGTTGCAAAACCCCGTATAGTCTGTCAGCAAGGGGGAGTCTTGCCGGAGCAGCGGCAATGCCCACTTGGCTGCCTGGTCCTTCAGCAAGCTGATCAGGAAGTGCACCTTGGTGCGGTCGTCGGGGAAATCCCGGGCTCGCCCCTGAATATACAGTTTGGCCTGGGCGAGAAACATGGGAAAGCTGCCCGGGGACCCATCGAACTTTTCTGGCAGGGCCACTGGGTACTTGCCTGGAGCTGGGGCGCCGGCACCAGGAGCCGGTAAGGCGTCCAAACGCTGCTGAAGCGCCGTAACCGCATTGCTTAGCTGCTGCACTGTGTGGGTCAAGACCTGGTTCTCCTGGGCCAATGCCACCAGCGCAGCCGCCTGGTCAGTCATGACGACAGGTTCCTCCCGAACGCACCCCAACGAAGGGGGAGTGCGGGTGTGGCAGGAGCAAACTGTGCTGGTCCCAAGGGATATCCGATAGGCGAGGTCTAGTCCAGTCCAAGGTCAGTCCAAGCCAGAAGTCACGAAGCCGAAGTCACGAAGCCGAAGTCATGAAGCCGAGGTCATGAAGCCGAGGTCAGGAAGCCGAGGTCAGGAAGCCGAGGTCAGGAAGCCGAGGTCAGGAAGCCGAGGTCAGGAAGCCGAAGTAACCAAGCTGAGGTCAGGAACGCAGGAACCAGGAACAGGAACTAGGCAGCACCGATGTTGCTCCTGCAACTTGGGTCTGGGACTGGCTGGCTTTTATCTGCCCCGAGGCAAAGGGCGGCTCCGATCCTCAGGTGCCTCGCCTCTCCTGGCTTGGAGGCGAGCACTCCTCCTGCGGGAACTTAGTTCCCTTCGCCTCTCTGCCCTTAGCCTTTGCAGCTCAGGAGAAGCTGGAGGGTTACCGGACCCAGAGGCAACCTCAGCTTCCCCTGACTGGGTGGGGAGTGGAGCACCTGCAGGCAATAAGTCCTCCATCCCATTAGAAGCCAGATCAACCTCAGCTGATGCCTGCACCTGAGGATCCAGCACAGGTGAGTCCCCTTGAGACTCAGGCCCCAGCCCTGGCTCTGCTGGTTCTGGAGGCAGTGAATCCTGTGCAGGCTGGGATCCCTCAGGTTCAGCGTCTGAGTCTGACTCCCAGGTCATCACATGGGTTTCCCCAGCCACTCTGGGCAGCTTCCAACATATATAAAAGCATAATAAACATTAAACAAAAAACCTTCCCTATACAGGGCTGCCTTCAGATATCTTCAAGAGGTGGTATAGTTGCCTGTCTCCTTGGCTCAGGAGTTGCATAATTCCATCCCCTCCGACATTTCTCCAGTGAAAGGAGGAATGTCCTAAGGAAAAGCGGGACATTCCGGAATCAAATTAGAAACCGGGACGGCTTCTGTAAATCCAGCACTGTCCCTGGAAAATAGGAACATGTGGAGGGTCTGCACCTATGGCTGGACAAATTAATGGAAGATAAGGCGGGTGGCTCTGTGGGTTAAACCACAGAGCCTAGGTCTTGCCAATCAAAAGGTTGGCAGTTCGAATCAACACATGGGGTGAGCTCCTGTTGTTCGGTCCCTGCTCCTGCCAACCTAGCAGTTCGAAAGCACAAAGTGCAAGCAGATAAATAGGTACCGCTCCGGCGGGAAGGTAAATGGCGTTTCCGTGCGCTGCTCTGGTTCGCCAGAAGCGGCTTAGTCATGCTGGCCACGTGACCCGGAAGCTGTACGCCGGCTCCCTCGGCCAGTAAAGCGAGATGAGCACCGCAACCCCAGAGTCGTCCGCGACTGGACTTAACGGTCAGGGGTCCCTTTACCTTTAAGGCAATCAATAGCTACTAGTCATGATGGTTATATGTCATTCCCATGGTTGGAGACCATATCCCTTGGAGCACCAGTTGTTGGAAATCATGAGCGGGGAGGAAGCGGTTGTGCTCACATTCTGTTTGCGGGTTTCCCAGTATCATATTGTTGGCCCCTGTGAGGACAAGATTCCGGATTATGTGGGCCTTTGGCCTGATCCAGCTACCTAGCCAGGACTTTCTTTTTGCAAAATATATGCTCTACCTAGCAGTGGGGAAGAAAACGATTCATTGTAGACATATTTGATTTGCACTTTGGGAATCAACCTCCCAACTGAAACACAGGAATCCAATGCTCTCTGAATTTTGCAATATAGTAAAAGGAAAAGGAAAAGGTACCCCTGACCATTAGGTCCAGTTGTGAGCGACTCTGGGGTTGCGGTGCTCATCTTGCATTATTGGCCGAGGGAGCCGGCGGACAGCTTCCGGGTCATGTGGCCAGCATGACTAAGCCGCTTCTGGCGAACCAGAGCAGCGCACGGAAACGCCGTTTACCTTCCCGCAGGAGCGGTTCCTATTTATCTACTTGCACTTTGACATGCTTTCGAACTGCTAGGTGGCCAGGAGCTGGGACCGAGCAATGGGAGCTCACCCCGTTGCAGGGATTCGAACCACCAACCTTCTGATCAGCAAGCCCTAGGCTCTGTGGTTTAACCCACAGCGCCACCTGGGTCCCTAGCAATATAGTGCTTCAGCCAAAACACACGTACAGAAATGAAAGTAGGAGGCAAGTCGGAACCTGGGTTGGCAGTCTTTGTTCCAATGCAGTGTGTAATAAACTGGTGCCCTTGGCCATAACCTTCAATAATGCAGTCAAATGATCTAAACATTTGCATGCCACATCTGCTGTATGGCGATTTCTAAATCTTCTGAAATGGGCCACCTTTCTCGTGAGTAATTACTGGAAAGCACTTCCATTACAAGGTTATTAGTATGGATTTGACGTGTCGGGGAATGAAATTTAACGGTGGCAGTGCAGAAGGGCTTCAATGGGCACTCCAGCCACACACACACCCCCACTGCCATTTCAACATATCGCATTTGGCTGATATGACGAGCCGGCAGAGGCTGAACATCCACAGACTCCTGATGCGGCAGACAGGCTGTGGCTTATCGAAAACTGAAGCACAACAGGTATAGGCTCAGTCTGGTTGCAATCAAACATGTTTTATTGTAGCATCATAGCAGGGCCGTCTTAAACATATCCGGCGCCGTGGTACAAAGATCCCTCCGGCGTCCCCTCTTTCCCAGAGTTGACCTTTTTTAGGGCTGGAGAAGGCAGGCAGCAGCTGGAGGGCGGCTCCTCCAGTGGGGAAGAGGCGGAGGCTGGACAGGGCACCTACCGGCTCAGCTGGCCGCTTCGTACCGTGGTGGCCATGGCAGGCAGCACACCGAGCGAGCGGGCCTGCGCCGAGCGAGCGAGGGCGCATGTGACGCTCCCGCCGAGCGTTGGCTCGGTTTTTTCCCTTTTAGCCTTCTGCCGCCGCCTACAAGCTAAAAGGGAAAGAACTGAGCCGACACTCAGCGGGAGCAGCGCACACACCCTCGCTCACTCAGCGCGCTCATTCAGTGTTCCCCGGACTCTCGCCTGGCACCCTCCAGAACTTGGCACCCTGGCACCCCGTGCCACTAGCCTCTATGGCTAAGACGGGCCTGCATCATAGTTCTGCCACTAGGTGCAGAGAAAAAGTGACACAGAAGTGTTTGGGAGATAGCTAAGTCACTGTAGCTTTCCAGCAACATGCAAGACCTAACTTTCTTAGGATATTGTCAATGTTATTTAATCAGTTGCCATGATTTACACAGAACCTCATTTTCCCTCTCGGATACACATAGGATTGCTAGACCTCTAGGACTGACCTGAAATCTCCTGGTTTTCCTGACCTTCTTCCAAGTGGTATGTGGACGGGCTGAATCTCCAGGTGGGCAAGAGTGCCTTAGTATTAGTATTAGTATTAGTATTAGTATTAGTATTAGTATTAGTATTAGTATACCGCTCTATACCTGAAGATCTCAGGATGGTTCACAGTATATCTGTGAAGACTGCAAATTATAGCATACCGGTAGACATTCTGTGAGGCCTGCTCTTGTCCGCGTCCCTCTCCCAATTAACCTCCGTTTCCAGGGCTCACCATCATGACATCACCAGGTGCCACACCTAGATCTCAGGTATGGACCCTGAAATCTCAGGATCTGGGATGCCTCTGACCTGGCAACCCTGGACAGACATATGCTTCAGAAGACTTTCAAATCTTTATATGATCCAAAAGAGGAAATGGGATACCACAGCAGGTGGACTTCTCCTGCAGAAAAGTTGGGCATCTCTCATAAACAAGAAAAGGGACATCACAGCGTTCCCCAGCCTGGTGCCCTCCAAAGATTTTAGGACACAATTCCAGCCCCAGCCAACATGGCCGTTCTGGCTGTGGCTGGTGGGATTTTTAGTCCAAAACTTCTAGAGGGCAACCGGTTGGCCAAGGCTGTATTGGGTTTGTGTCGGCGAAGCCTCTGGCAGGAGGGATGATACGCTGCAACATTTTGTCGCAGGGCTTCTCGTAGGGTCTTTATGTGGCAATGTTGCTTTCAATAAACTGGAGCCAGCCCTGAAGACATGGATTACAGCTCTCTCGGACTACCCGGATCAATAAACTATCAGCAGCAAACAATGTAAGATCAACACATAAAAACCGCTAGTTATTTATTTTTTAAAATGTCAAACAGGTAGGCTATAACTTTCAATGAGGCAGAACTCCTAGTCCCACAAAAATGGCTTTGTTCAGCACTTTGGGAAGAGCTGGTCAAAGGCAATCATTCCCCTTTTGTCTTTCGTACTATTCTTTCCCCGCATTACTATCAGCCATTAATTAATCTGTGAAGTTTCCCTTACTCAGGATTTTTTTTTTTTTAACTTAATTATTTTGGCAAAGGAATCTTCAAAAGAAAAATCCATTCTCTCTTGAGATCTGCAAGCTGTATATAAGCCTGTCAAAATTTGGGTGTAATCTACCCCCTTCCTAACACACACACACACACACACACCCCTTGAGCTGAAAGAGTGGAGAGAGGGGAAAGAAAAGGCACAGAGAGAAGGGAAGGCAGTGATACGCAATACTTCAAGCTCCACCCACTTTTGGCTCTGGCCCCACCCACCAGTCTGCCATGCAGCCCCATATCATCTGACCTGTGAGCAATCTGCATCCTCATACTATAAGCCCCAGAGGACACATCAATCTGGAAGCTAGAAAGGAACTTTATTGTCTCTTTTAAATGAGAACAGAACAACCCTAAGAAAGTCATGATTCCATCCTGGTCCAGAGCCACCAAGTGGCCAAACTGTATAATGACACTATCCATGCAGCCCATTTCTCCTATAGTACAGTCGGGGCATTCGTAAGTCGAGGGATCACTGTAGTGAATTTCTCCTTTGGGGGAAAATAAGACAGGGGACTTGGGAACCCTATTGTATCTCAGTTTGCTTATTTCCTCTTCCCTCCCAATCCATTTTCCTTTCGTGCCATGTCTTCTTTTTAGATTGTGAGGACAGGGGCTGTGTGGTTTAATTGTAGCGATCCGTAAGGTACTCTGGGAACAGGATAAAAGAAAAAAATAATGACTGTTTTGCTGGTAACAAGTGGGATACTCAAGGCAAAAAGAGAGAGCATCCTGACTGTTATAAGCTTCAGAAGAAAACAAAATATAGTTATTTTAGGGCTGCCATACATCTGAATTATTGTTTTTTTTGGAGTTTTGGCAAAAAAAAAAAAAAAAAAAGCTCAACAACGTTAGTGTCCTGATTTTCACTTCTTGAAATATGGCAATACTAGTACAGACAATAGGTTGTTCTCTTGCAAAATCTGAGCGAATGTTGCGAATGAATGTTCATGCTTAACCTCGTGAACGTTGCAAGAAGCAGCTGTCATGGGGCATCAATCCCAATTGTTTGGAGGCAAGAAAATGAAGCCATATATATGGAGCATGCCAGCGTTGGATAGTATTTCCTTTATGAATTTGGGGTATGGAATGTGTGGCATGCTGAGAGAGTTTTCTTAGATTGCCTTCCTCTTCTCTTTTCCGTGGTGATTTTAGAGCATCGACGTGACCCACCCAGACTGGACATTTTGAAGGGAGCAGCAGCCAATTTGGGACTTTAGCTATTAAGTCAGAGTAAGGTGGCCACGCAGCCTCCTTTTCAGAAGACAGTCCTCTGTTGGAAGCCCTCTGCTAGGCAGTCCTCTCTCCAGTCCAAGTCCTTGTGTGATTGGCAAGTCCAATTTAAATATAAATACTGTAACCTTAGAAAGGAGAGGAGGAAGGGCCTCAAAATTTTTATTACAATTATATGCCACCCTATGCCCATAGATCTCAGGGCAGTTCACCACATAAAATTGCAATTAAAAAACAACAACACAAAACACATAATAAAAATAAGAACAAAAACAAACCAACAATCCTCTCTTCTGCAACACATTCAAACTGGCAACGGATGTAAATCAGACAAAGGCCTGGTTAAAGAGGAACGTTTTTGCATGGCACCTAAAGGTGTATAATGAAGGTGCCAGGCGAGCCTCCCTGGGGAGAGCATACCACAAGCGGGGAGCCACCACAGAAAAGGCCCCGTTCTCGTGTTGCCACCCTCTGGACCTTTAATGGAGAAGGCACACAAAGAAGGGCCTTGGAGGATGCTCTCAGGGTCTGGATAGGTTCATATGGAGAGAGGCAGTCCTTGGGTATTGCAGTCCTCCGCCGCTGCCCACCAACACTGGCTGGGAGCAGTTCTCCGGGGTTTCAGGCAGGGGACCCAACAGTCTCTCCCTGCCTGACTTGGAGATGCTGAGAAGTCAACCTGGGACCTCCTGCACGAGATCAAATGCTCTGCAGCCGAGATATGGCCCTGCCAAACGGCAGACAGAGGCAGGCACACAGGTCACAGTCTTCCATACAACAGTGTGGCATAAGGTAAAGTGACACAGTTGCAAACGACTCTGGGGTTGCGGCGCTCATCTCGCTTTACTGACCAAGGGAGCCGGCGTACAGCTTCTGGGTCATGTGGCCAGCATGACTAAGATGCTTCTGGCGAACCAGAGCAGCGCACGGAAACGCCGTTTACCTTCCCGCCGGAGCGGTACCTATTTATCTACTTGCACTTTGACGTGCTTTTGAACTGCTAGGTGGGCAGGAGCTGGGACTGAGCAACAGGAGCTCACCCTGTCGGGGGATTCGAACCGCCAACCTTCTGATTGGCAAGCCCTAGGCTCTGTGGTTTAACCCACAGCACCACCCGTGGCATACTGTGTTTCAAATGGAATTAGAGTCAGTATGTCTAAATCTGCATCTGTATGTGTGCATTAGCATTTAGAAATGCTATGCACACCTGTGTCTCCTTTCGCCATCTCTTTTGATGATGCATTCCACTGGGTAGTTGGTTAGAGCATGCTGCTGATAACACCAAGGTTGTAAGTTCGCTACCCATATGGGACAGCTGCATATTGCAGGGGGTTGGACTAGATGATCCTTAGGGTCCCTTCCAACTCTATGATTCTATGATTCTGATTTTGGGGGGATGTGTAAATGGGAGGGTATGAGAGCCAGAGTAAGCGGCAATTTTTACACAGCCGGAGTCTGGTTTGGCCTAAGGAAGTTTCCTGCATTAATAACACTGCTTATCATTTGAAAAGAAGCAAGGCTTGATTGGTATTCTAAAAATCCAGGCTGCGGCATGACAAAACATATAAATTATGTCACTGAGTTAGGGAAGGAAAGCGAAAAGATGTCCCATTTATTGAAAAATGGTTTCTGCGTGTTGCTTTATGGAATGAGAAGCAACAATCTATTCCTCTTATTTCCTGATACTTCTCAGTATCATTCTCCCACCCGCCCAGACCATAAGTTTAGTTAGAATACCATGCTTTGTATTAACCCAGGGTGTCTCCAGACTGTCATTGTTTTGCTGGGAGGAATTTAAACGCACACTGCAAATGTAAGTTTGCACAATTAAAATAAATTAAATCATCTGTGACTCTAGTGCAACAAATCCACTTTTTCCTGGGGGGGTAGGTTTTTTTTTTCAGTTGGAAAAGTGATGGGAAAATGTACTGGAAAGTGTGTTGTGAATGAATGGCTTAATGGAAAGGAAATCAGGATGAATGGTCATTGTTGTATAGCGGCCTTGCAAACAAATTGCAATGAATGCTCCATGAAGACGAGACATAATCTAGCAACCAAGTGAAAACTGTGTGCAAGCTAATCAAGATGAATGCTGAATAAACAGGGTGTCTGGAGGAGTCCTTAAGCTATATTAAAAATCATTCTGAAAGCTATGGTAGCCTCATCCTCCTGAGATTATTTCCTCCCCAAGGCCTATTTACATAAATTCCTGTTTTGCCCCGTTAAAAATAAAAGCGCCGTTCTGCATCTGCTATGCAAGATTTCGCTCTTTGACGGATAGCTAGGAACTTGGAACAAGTGTTTGCAGTTTTAGACGATGCATGACCTTAGCTGTTGTAATCCGATTCTCTCCTTTTAAAAAGCAGTATTAATAGATTGGAAGCCCCAAATATGGTGCAGCTTCGACAGGCACAGATTTAGAGACTGCTAAACATTTGACAAACGGGGAGCAGGGGAGAGGCTTTCCTCTCTAGCGAGCAAATCCTTCTACTCGGAACCGAGGCCTGAACAGGTCGGCCCAACTCCTAACATGTCGCTTTGCAGACACCGCACCTCCCCGTCGCTACAGCCGTGTGCCCTTCTCATTTTCCCCCGGGGAGATCTCCGCTAGCAACCCTTTTCCATGGGCGGACTCTGATGGAGCGACTTCAGAAGAAGGGATCAGATAAGGGCCAAGCATTATATTGCAGTCGGCTGCTCTTTGATGTGATTCGAGTTTGTATCTGGCCGTCAGCTGCACCATTTCCCTCTCCACAAGTTTTTGCATTGAGGTTGCGTTTGTTATCAGAGCATAGCAAGAGCCTTCTGGATCCGGTTGTGACCCATCTAGTCCTGCATCCTGTTCTCACAGTGGCCACCCAGATGCCCTGGAGAAACCTGCAAGCAGGACCCGAGCCCAAGAGAAGAAGAAGAAGAGTTTGGATTTGATATCCCGCCTTTCACTCCTCTTAAGGAGTCCCAAGCAGCTAACATTCTCCTTTCCCTTCCTCCCCCACAACAAAATAAAAAATTTAAAAAATTCCTTCCAGTAGCACCTTAGAGACCAACTAAGTTTGTTCTTGGTATGAGCTTTCGTGTGCATGCACACTTCTTCAGATACACTGAAACAGAAGTCACCAGACCCTTTATATATAGTGAGAGGGTGGGAGGGGTATTACTCAGAAGGGTGGTGGGAATGGGTGATAGGCTGATAGCTGTGGTAAACCTGTTGACTACTGTTAACGACTGCAATTAGTGTTACAGGAAAAAGCAAGGGGTGAGAAGGTTAAAAAATAGCTTTGTCATGTTTAATGAGATAAGAATCCAATTTCTTTGTTCAGACCAGGTCTCTCCATGGTTTTAAGCTTGGTAAGGTAAAGGTAAAGGGACCCCTGACCATTTGGTCCAGTCGTGTTTGACTCTGGGGTTGCGGCGCTCATCTCGCTTTATTGGCTGAGAGCCGGCGTACAGCTTCCAGGTCATGTGGCCAGCATGACTAAGCCGCTTCTGACGAACCAGAGCAGCGCACCGAAACGCCGTTTACCTTCACGCCGGAGCAGTTCCTATTTATCTACTTGCACTTTGACATGCTTTCGAACTGCTAGGTGGGCAGGAGCTGGGACCGAGCAACAGGAGCTCACCCTGTCGCAGGGATTCAAACTGCCGACCTTCTGATCAGCAAGCCCTAGGCTCTGTGGTTTAACCCACAGCGCCACCTTGGTAATGAGTTGCAATTCAGCAACTTCTCTTTCCAGTCTATTTCTGAAATTCCTTTGCAGTAAGACAGCTACTTTGAGATCTTGTATAGAATGTCCTGGGAGATTGAAGTGTTCTCCTACTGGTTTCTCTGTCTTGTGATTCCTGATGTCAGATTTATGTCCATTTATCCTTTGGCGTAGGGCTTGGCCTGTTTGTCCAATATAGAGAGCTGAAGGGCACTGTTGGAATTTGATGGCATACACAATGTTAGCCGATGAGCAATTAAATAGTCCTGAGATGGTATGTTTGATGTTGTTGGGGCCAGTAATGGTGTTGTATGTATGTGGCAGCAAAGTTGGCATCTGGGTTTATATTTTTGGAATATTTTTGAATTTTTTATTTTATTTATTTTTTGTTTTTTGTTTTGTTTTGATTATGACAGACCAACACGGCTACCTATCCCCCACAACAAACACTCTGTGAGGTGAGTGGGGCTGAGAGACTTCAAAGAAGCGTGACTAGCCCAAGGTCACCCAGCAGCTGCATGTAGAGGAGCGGAGACACGAACCGGGTTCACCAGATTACGAGTCTACCACTCTTAACCACTACACCACCCTGGCTCTCTCCCCTCCTGTGGTTTGCAGCAGAAACATTGCTTCCTTCCTCCTGGCTAGTAGCTATCAATAGGCTTTTCAACCACAAATGTGTACAATTTGCTGTTGAAGCGGCTTATGCATATATTTTTCTGCGGCCTCCTTTTTATGATACTTTTCAGGCAATATGCCAATGTTTTTCTTTCACACAATCCTGTTTGCATATTAAAATAATAATTATACACCGCTGTATCCTTAAAACTATATCACAGCGGTTTACAGCAATATAAAAAGGTAAAACCGAACTATGAAATGTTAAGAAGTTAAAAAGGAGTTAAAAAGCAAAAAGCAATTAAAAACAGGCCTCAGCAGACCATTGTGGAAGGATATACTCTTAATTGTCTGCGTAGGCCTGGCGGAATAGCAGGTATTTAGAAGATGGCATGGAAGGTTCCTGCTGAATCTCTAGTAGCAGGAAGTTCCACAGGACTGAGTCGATGACACTTATGACTTGACTCCACGTTGTTGTCAAGGGAGCCTCCCCAGCTCAGGGAGAACAGCACTTGTGTGTGACCAAGGTGTCATGAAACAAATGCCACAGATGGAAAATTCACATTCCCTCAGACTCAGTATGTTTCATTCAACAGAGTTGGGTCAGGCATTTAAGGTGAGGTGTTTCAGGGTGATCAGAGTGACATCTGTCCAGGTGTCAACCAGGCCCACCAAAAAAGCCAAATGAGACAAGAGATTGTGAGCTGCATAACAAGCACAATATAAATGACTAACAAACACTGATGGAAACAAAATAAATAAATTCCTTCCAGTAGCACCTTAGAGACCGACTATGTTTGTTATAGGTATGAGCTTTCGTGCGCATGCACACTTCTTCAGATACCTGAAGAAGGTATCTGAAGAAGTGTGCATGCACACAAACGCTCATACCAATAACAAACTTAGTTGGTCTCTAAGGTGCTACTGGAAGGAATTTTTTTATTTTGTTTCGACTACGGCAGACCAACACGGCTACCTACCTAACTAAAACACTAATGGATTTTACTAACAGTTACACTTGAACTGTGCTCTAACCTAAATATCTCTCTGCAATAGCTACCGGTATTCATCATCAGGCTCACACAATTGTTTTGCACAATTTAGCTCAAATATATGCTGCAAGCCAGCTGGAACATCAGAGCACTGCAGGTAACAGCCTCGGCTTGCTGGGAATGTCATCTGTTCGTTTTCCTGAGTGACAGATGGATTCGGCTTCAGAGAGACTTCTCATATGATACACAGAAGTCTGATAGGAAACGTTGGCTCAGGAATCAGCCAGCCAAATCCAGGTGAACTACAGCTCAAGGTTTGAGTAAACAGCATACCTTGAACCCTGGAAATCACGGCTGAGATGTTTCGTTGATTCAACAGTAACCCAAGTAAAGGTAAAGGGACCCCTGACCATTAGGTCCAGTCGTGTCCGACTCTGGGGTTGCGGCGCTCTTCTCGCGTTACTGGCCAAGGGAGCCGGTGTACAGCTTCCGGGTCATGTGGCCAGCATGACTAAGCTGCTTCTGGCGAACCAGAGCAGCGCACGGAAACGCCGTTTACCTTCCCGCCAGAGCGGTACCTATTTATCTACTTGCATTTTGACGTGCTTTAGAACTGCTAGGTGGGCAGGAGCTGGGACCGAACAACGGGAGCTCACCCCGTCGCAGGGATTCGAACCGCCGACCTTCTGATCAGCAAGCCCTAGGCTCTGTGGTTTAACCCACAGCGCCACCTGGGTCCTATCTTCAAATATCTCAAGGGCTGTCATATGGAAGATGAAATAAGCTTGCTCTCTCCTGCTCTGGAGGGTAGGACTCGAACCAATGGCTTCAAATCACAAGAGATTCCGACTAAACATCAGGAAGAGCTTTCTGACAGGAAGAGCTGTTTGAAAGTGGATGGTGGACTCTCCTTCCTTGGAAGTTTTTAAGCCGAGGTTGGGTGGCCATCTGTCATGGATGCTTTAGCTGAAATTCCTGCATTGCAGGGGGTTGGACTAGATGAGCCTTGGGGTCCCTTCCAACTCTATGCACTGCAGCAAAATGTTGCAGTATGGAGAGCTTTTGTTAAGTCATGCTCCTTTCCCTGTCTCCCAGGTTTTCATCCTCTCCTGACACACAGAATTCTGAGCCCAGCACACATGCTCAGTCCCCCATTAAGTCATTTTGGAATTTCACCCGCATTGGGGTTTATGTTCCATTTGGATTTGTTTGCACTTCTAAAAATACTGGGAGTTTCCCCCAAGCCTCTTGGCACCAGTCTTGTGCATAGAAGGTGGCATTTGGGCAAGGGAAGGATAATCTTTGGTGATCACCCGTAGCTGAGTAAGATTGTCTTCCATTAACACGGTATTAACAGTGGGTCTGTAAGTGACTGTGGATGCCAATTCTGGATCCACACATCCTTCCACAGTGGGGACATTGGTTTCCAGGTAGGAGTTGGTCATGGTGAGGGTTTGCCAAGCGTGCCTTCCTCTTAGCGCTTTTCTCTCTTTTGTCCTGAGTTCGAGCATCTTCAAAGCTCATGACACCTTTGGTAAAGGCTGTTCTCCAATTGGAGCGCTCGCAGGCAAGTGTTTCCCAGTTGTCGGTGTTTATACTACATTTTTTTACATTTGCCTTGAGAGAGTCTTTGAACCTCTTTTGTTGACCACCAGCATTACGCTGGATAATAACACAGTGAAGGAGAAAATAAGCAAAGGTAGCAACCGTTGTTCTGCCAAGGGACAATTTTCAGTTTTTCCCATGGCTACCTCAGATTAGAATTCCTAGTCCTGAGCTACACTATCTTGACGGAGTTGCTCTCAGATAAGTGTATGAGCGCGTTTGTGTATAAAACACACACACACAAGAAGATGAGTTACAATGGTAAAATACAGTGGCACCTCGGGTTACAAATGCTTTGGGTTACAAACGCTTCAGGTTACAGACTCCGCTAACCGGAGGTAGTACCTCGTGTTAAGAACTTTACCTCAGGATGAGAACAGAAATCTCGCGGCGGCAGCGGGAGGCCCCATTAGCTAAAGTGGTACCTCAGGTTAAGAACGGTTTCAGGTTATGAACGGACCTCCAGAACAAATTACCATAAGTTCTTAACCAGATGTACCACTGTATATAAATCCATAAAAAAGAAGTTGTAAAAAAAAACATTAAAAACAATTCCATATATAAAACCAGTGCTTTTTTTCTTTTTTAAAAAATGTTTAGGGGTACTCTCATTTTTCTATTCATATTGAAATACTGCCCCTCAATGAGGCCAATGTGGTCCTCCCTGCTACCGTTTTATTGTTACAATGGTTAGGCTGAACATTACTAAGTCAGCATCTGGAGCCTTGAGGACTAGAAATTTGAATAATTACAAAGGAAATCTGGCGCGAGGGCTGAATTCCGCAGCCAGGATCAAATGATCCACTGTAAACATGTAGATGTCCTGGAAATATTGTTCACACTCAACGGCTGCTTTCCTCGACAGAAGCACCTCCATCCATAGCCACCGGATTGGCTTTAATTATTTTGATAGCTGCTAATAAATCACTGTTGTCATCCTCACTTTCATAGCAGCAGTGAATTCTGTCTGGTTAAAGACCCATGAGAGGAAAGTGTTTGTGCTGTGTGGGGAATGAGCACCCTCTGGTGGCGACAGTGTTTTATACCTTTATTTCACACCAAAATAAAGGTAGTCATTCCTGGACCAATAATGCAATCGCACAGGGATTCTTTTCCAGTAGGAAATTATATTCGGACACCCAGATCTAGCAAGAAAGCTGTGGCTGTTCAGATTGTGCCAGCGTGCAATGCAATGCTTTCCCGGTTCACCTTGAACAAGTACACCGCAGTCAAAATGGAGAATCAAGACTTGGAATGGTTAAATCTGTTGCTCGTTGGTGGGGAAAGCAGTTGACCAAACAAAAAAGTGACTAACAACTAGTGTGATCCTGTGTTGACCCAGCAGCTTTGGAAAAAAGGCAAAGTCCACGGTAATGGATCATTAAGAGATGGTGAGGTCACGCCGTTTACAATCGTCGGGCACCTTCCTGGAAGGTGCTTTGGCAATCGTAAAGGTTGCATCAAAGCACCTCTGGGAAGCTGGACCTGCAGCCGTGGGAAGCAGAGGACAGTGGCATAGCATGGATTGCCGGTGCCCGGGGCGGGCAAGCCGCCAACACTATTGGAGTGTCCCCCCCCCCCTGGAGCCAAATGGGACCCAGGGGAGCCCAGTCAGTTGCCGTGTCCCTTAGTGGGTAAATGCCCTTGACGCCTGCAGAGAGGAGCACCGGGCCATGCTAGGTTCACCCCTTGCTCGCTTTCCTCCATCTGCACTTGCTCACACTAACTAGGGGGATGTCTTCAATAGGATGCACAACAAAGCTGCTGAGGGACCTGGCATGGAGGGGTGTCTCAAGGACCAGCTGGTTGTTTGTGCAGAGGAGGCAGTCCTTTCCCCCTCTTTACGAAAAGAGTGGCACATTCCACCTGGCCTGTCTACTGCACCCTAAGCTAGCCAGTGGCCTGCAGGGGACACAGCTGTCTCACCGCCAGCATTGATGTAAGATTCAGCTGATGTTGGATTCGGC
This sequence comes from Darevskia mixta, assembly GCA_034641385.1. Classification (NCBI taxonomy): domain Eukaryota; kingdom Metazoa; phylum Chordata; class Lepidosauria; order Squamata; family Lacertidae; genus Darevskia; species Darevskia mixta. The sequence goes on from JAWWNH010000060.1 coordinate 1,018,751, forward strand.
ACATGGAATGGAGGCTGCCATCTTGTTTGTTGCCTCAGGCAGAAGAATGCCTTGAGCCGGCCCTTCTATCCCGGCAGCAGCTTTATGAACCTGTTGAGTTGATTGAAAGAGGTAGGGGCGCTCAGTCTTCTGCCCTGAACAGTCACAGAGCGGCCCACATTTCCCTGGGCACTTGACCACCTATCTCTAGGCCAGGGCAACAGAGTTCCACTGCTTCTGGCAAGCAGCACTCCTTGTTAGGAAACATTCTTCCAACCAAGTGTGGAAGAGCAGTTAACGTTGCACTGCTCAACAAACTGGAGCTGGTTCCATAGCAAAGACTACTCAATGGATTGCATCCAATTGCAGAGCCAGACCCTTCAAGGGTCTCTGTTTTCCAGGGACAGTCCCAGATTTACAGAAGCCGCCCTGGTTTCTGATTTGATCCCAGAATGTCCTGCTCTTCCTTAGGACGTCCCTATTTTCATTGGAGAAATGTTGGAGGTTATGCAGAACCCGTGCACGATCTCCTTTTTGACAAAAGTAACATTGACAGTGATAGCTTTTCATCTTGAAATTGCTGTCAGTGAAATTGCATTCCTTGGCTTGGGGGTCACATAAGTCCATACCCTCCAACATGTCTCCAGTGAAAATAGGGATATCCTAAGGAAGAGCAGGACATTCAGGGATCAAATCAGAAACCAGGATGGCTTCTGTAAATCTCCTTTGAGGACATACATACACACACACACACACACACACACAAATTGATTAATGACTGTTCATTTACAGTCAAAGGCAATAGGGCAGTACAACTACTCATATGAACTGAGAGAGGTGTTGCTATGCAAGTTGTTTTAGCTCATCAAATATTGGGTTGGACTCTCAACAAAAACTTTTAAAATACATATTATTGCCAATTCCTTATGCCCTGACGGGAGAACAGCTGGGAGGTCTTGCACTGCCGCAAGGCCCCTGTACATAGATTAGGACGTGGTCACAGATTTGCTTCTGTAAAAGGGTTTTGTAAAGAGAGAAGGATAAAGACATGTGCGCAACACTCAAGCTAGCTGGACTTTTGCATTTCTTCTTCTTCGTCATCACTGCCATCGTCTTTCACCTTCTCTGCCACTTTTTCTTTCACAATTCTTTTGGGGAGAAAGCGCTCAACTTTTAAATCCAGGCTTTCACTTGTTGAACTGCAAATGCTCAAGTGTGTCACAAACGGGCCTAGAAAAAAGAAAAGGGGGAGGAAAAATCCAGCTTATCACTTTGGTTCTACTGCTGACAAGCCAAGCAGCATGCGCTGCGAGATCTAGAACATTGATCACACTGCCCTCAAGTTATTAAAAGTGCTTTAATAGTGTTGTAGTACAGGGTCAGGTCTAGCCAAAAGTAAAGCCCTTTTAAGGCTCTTAAATTTCAGTGTGAGAGATTTAGGAATGTACTAAACTTGCCTATGGGAAATGGACGTCATGTATCTGTTCTCAGCTTTGGCTGAGAAATGTAGCTTTGACTTAAACGCTGTAATGAAAGGTGTAAAAATAAAGGTTTGCTGCCGTCACCGAATTGATATCTGACAGATTGAGCTCTTTCACCTCCACATCTGGCGACAGGAGAAGACCCTGCTTCCATCCTGGGATTGTGAATGTGACAACCTGCATTACTTCTGTAAACACGGTTATTTACAGTATCTAGTGGCAAACCTTGGCTTTCAATTTGATCGTTGAGCTGGTGTTGTGGAGCAGTTTAAGAGTGTGAGCTGGAAAGCCCCACCATTTCAAAGCAACAACAGGAGACACAATTTCTATGGTGCGCTGAAAATGGATTAAAAACATTTGTGTTGGTGTGCAGTGTTCTGTAGTCTGAAAAGGAGTAACCCGGAGAAGTATAGATGCTTAAAATCCTGGCCTAACTTTGCAGCGGCCCCTTACTTAACTAATATCACTAATGAAGCCTATAGATGGGCCTTCTCTAGAGCCCGCTTCGAGACAATGCCTTCAGCAGTGCTGTATGGCAAATTTATGAGGGTTCCAATGCATGCGCGTCTTTCCCCATGCTTGTCTAACAAGGTAGAATCCGTTACTCACATTCTTTTATTTTGCGAATTCTAAAGTGAAGAGCGTGCTCGATTTATCTTACCCCTTTTAACAAAGTTTATACCTTTACAATATTATTTGGAATCATCCCCCGAAATGTTACAAAAATATCTCTTGGAAGATTCTTCAAGTCTAGTATCCTATGATGTGGCTAAATTTTGCACTTTAGCTATTGAGAAGCGTAAATCTCTTTTATTGAATAACACATTGTAAAGCTCTTTTGTGCAATTGTTTTATTTTTGATGATGTTGTTGCCGATTTTTACCTGTTTGGATTTATGGCTTTCTGTGCTGCTGGCTTTTGCCGTAATAAAACTAATTGAATTGCTACTGAAAAGGAGTAACTCGCTCAAATTATCCACCTGCAACAGGGGTAGTGAACCTGTGAGGCACGGCGAACGTGAGAGCCAGATTCGTCCCACAAAAGCCTTTCAAAGTGGCCTGCCAGCCCACAACTTCCTTCCCATAGCAGGTTGGGAGGACAGCCTCTTCCACACTCCCCATGCAAATTAATGGAGAGATTGTGCTTACCATTAACTTGCATGGGGAGGTGCACCCACAATAATGGTGGGGTGGGGATTATACCCCCCCCCAAAAAAAGGCCCTGTTACACCAAGGATCTCTGACTGATGGGAGTGGATAGGCTTCTTCCCCCCCCCCCCAGCCATTTTCAGGGCTGCAACCTCTTGCATATCTCTCTCTCCCCCCCACCTCCTGCCCTCGCCAGCTCTCAAAAGTCAGGCACACCTTGAATGTAGCCCACAGGATGAAAAAGGTTAGCTGCCCCTGAGCTGCAATATGGGGGGAGAAATTCTCACCGACCTTTCAACGTTACTGCTGTTGGATATTCTCTCTATGTATGTGAGAATCATTTGTTCCAGAAACAGAGAGGAACAGAGAAGAAATTGCAAGAAGCAGCAGAAGGCTGAGATTGTTTTGTCTATGCAAGGACTTTTTCTGTGGGGACACGCAGCGTGACAGGAAGTACTGATAACAACAGTTCTGTGTAACTTGTTGTGAGTCTCTTGCTTGCGGCGAGAGAAGAAGAAGAGAGAGTCTTGGACTCTAAGCATGCCTTGACCATGGCAGGGGTGAATGTCTGTATATATTTGCTACCAATATGCTTTAATGCAGGGGCCAGCAACCTTTTTCAGCCGTGGGCCAGTCCACTGTCCCTCAGACCATGTGGTGGGCCAGCAGGGTGGATAAAAATCAATGATTTTTTAAAAAAAAAATCAAAAAAATCGGATTTTTTAAATTTAAATCGGATTTTTTTGATTTAAATCGGATTTTTTTGATTTACAGTAAATTGGATTTTTAAAATAAAATGCTTTTGGAGGAAAAATCTTTCTAAACAGAGTCTTCTATTTAAGTTGCATTGTAGTCCAAAGGCTATTCATCAGGAAATAAGGATTTGTTTTAAGTTTATCAAGTGTGCTAAAACTCAGTCTAAGTTTTTTTTTTTTATGTTTAACCACATCAGTTAACAAACATGGATACATATGCTATCATGTTATTGTTTTAGTTAAATAAATTGTTTAAATGGTTATTAAGGAAATGATTATTTTTCTCCTTCCAATAAAGTACAGCAGAAAAGTTGTCCAAATATAGAATAGAATATATTTATTGTCATTGTCCCCTTCGGGAACAATGAAATTTAGGGACATATCCCACCTTAAACAATATTTTTTTCTTTTTTTTTTAAAGAGACCACTATCAAAATTTGCACTGGGACTTTTCAAAGCCATTCCATAGGAATCTGCAAAAAGATGGCGCTTGGTGTTTCAAAAGCTGCCGGGATTAGGCTGGAGCCAGGAAAACATCAAACACCATTCCAAGAGGATGAGAAAATAGCTTCCAAAAGCTTCCCTCTGAAAGGAAAGAAGCAACTTACTACTACTAATGATATCCTTTAAGTACATCCCTCTTGACACAGCGCTGCCTGCTGCCTCTTAAGTGTTCCTTATTGCTGGGCTTGTCTGTTTGTGTGGTGTGTGTGTTTTTTTATAAAAAATAATAATAAAGTCATTTCCCCTCCTCGGTGATGGAAAGGTGCCCCCTTTATTCATCTGTGTAATATAATTAGCTTTTAGTGTCAATTAAGGGACTAAAAGAGAAGAGCAGCTTACCATAGCTCAAAGGTTTGTATTTACAAACGTCTTTAATAACCGCATCCAGATTGGCAACTATCTGATCATTAGGCATATCCAGCTGAAAGAAGTTAATGCAAAATTAATGAAGCAGAAAACATTAAACGCTCCCGGATTAATAAAAACTGCAGCGGCTGGGGTAAATATTTAATCAGAGTTCTGGCCTTCCTTTTTTTTTTTTTTAAATAAAAGATGGAAAAAACATTTTCCTCTCTATTGAAGATGCAAAGTGCAATAAATCCCATTAGCGTCATTAGCTTCAAGATATTCTGTTGTGGGGGAAAAAGATACATTTGTACTCCAACTCAACCACTGTAAATATATAGGTGTATATACCCACTGCGAGAATCCCTGCTTGGGCTGCCTGCTATGGGATTGACTCTCAATATGCAAGTCCTCAGATAAAATCAAATCTGTAAGGTTTAATATGCAGCAAGCAGCCTGGGAGCCCAGGGCAAACATCATCTCCTTGGGGGCAAAAGGGGAGGAGAGGAAGGCAAACTAGCCAGAGAGAAGCTGTGGTCTGAAGTAAATCAATCTATCAGTCTTAGTTAAAATATGGATTGAGAGAAAATTACATACTACGTAAAGATCAGACACGGATTGTAAAATTCTCATCCGCGAGCAAAGCTGTTTGTGAACATTCCATAGCATCTCATCAACAAAGGGCTGAGGACTGGCTTCAAGCATCAGCTGTGGCGAAGCCAACGGCCCTCCAGGTTTTGATGAACTACATCTCCCATCAGCCACAGCAAGCATGTAGCCAATGGCCTGGGGTGACTAGGGCTGTAGTTCCACAACTTCTGGAGGGCCAAAGGTCCCCCACACCTATCCTACACAAATAGTGGGGCAGTATTGTTCAGGAAGAGGGCGAGGCTGGCAGTCTGAATTGGCCCTGGGAGGCTTTGCAGGGCGGTTTGCAACACGGAAAACACAAAAAACCCACAACACACTTAGCAAACGCAAGCAATACCTCTCTCCCACACAAAGACACTTGAAAAGGCCACAGGTTATAAGGCTAATTTAGTACAAAAGACTTTCGCAATGTAGAGCGGGGCTTCCTAAATTTGGGTCTCCACAGCTGTTTGTTTGTTTTTTACTACAAATCCCATCATCCCTAGCCAGCAGGACCAGTGGTCAGGGATGATGGGAACTGTAGTCCAAAAAAAAGCTGGAGATCCAGGTTTGGGAAACCCTGATGCAGAGGAAGAGTGAGGGGAGACCAAGAACGTTAAGAAGAGCTCTGCTGGATTGGGCCAACCTAGTCCAGCATCCCATTCACACAGTGGCCAATTCGATGCCTATGGGAAACCTGAAAGCAGGGCCTGAGTGCAACATTCCTCTTTCCACTGGGGATGGGTATTCAAAGCCTCTGACAGCAGAGTGCCTTTGGGGATTAAATGGGAGGTAGTTGGTGCTGTGGGTTAAACCACAGAGCCTAGGGCTTGCCGATCAGAAGGTTGGCGGTTCGCATCCCCGCAACGGGGTGAGCTCCCGTTGCTCGGTCCCAGCTCCTGCCAACCTAGCAGTTCAAAAGCACGTCAAAGTGCAAGTAGATAAATAGGTACCGTTCCAGCAGGAAGGTAAATGCCATTTCTGTGCGCTTGCTCTGGTTCGCCAGAAGCGGCTTAATCATGCTGGCCACATGACCCAGAAGCTGTACGCCGGCTCCCTCGGCCAATAAAGCGAGATGAGCGCCACAACCCCAGAGTCGGTCACGACTGGACCTAACGGTCAGGGGTCCCTTTACCTTTACCTTTACTTCATCCTAGCCCAGCCACTAAATAAATATTTCTACAAAAACATGCTTTCTGGTAGGAGAGTTCCCCTGTGCCCTAGGCCACTGAGAAGCAGCAAATAGGGAGAACAGCTCTCCCTCTTCCCTCGCTTCAGACTCATGTACGTGACCACACTGACAATCTCGTCTTGGAAACTCTGAAGACTTTCCCATATAGTTCCAACTATATTTCTGGCATTCACCAGATCCACAGGTAGCCAAGCAGAGTAGTTAAAAACTACTGAACACAAAGTAGTTTTTAATATACAGAACGTATTTGAGAAACGCAAGCAGCTGACTCTGCCTTCATGTGAGTGGAAGTGCCTCTTCTAAGCTGGTGTGCCACGAAGCACCGGTACACTGTCAAACAAAGTATGTGTCTTGCTCCAGAATGGCTTTTTATTCATGTGTAGCTTTATTAAATTAAAAGGCATATGATTAAAGCCACTAAGATTTCTTTAACTACGTGACAAACCGATTTTTGGAACACACGGTTTTCTGCCAGGTATTACAACTAGGCAGTTGCTGAATGTCACCTCGACATTGCAGTTCAATGCCATTTTGTACAGTGTGTTTTACAGAGGCAAATCCACTCAGATAACTGCAAAGGTCGCCACCCCCCGCTGCCCAGGGGACTCTCCCATAATCTGAGAAATACTGACCTATTCAGTATACAGTTTGCTACCCACCCCTGGCTTTTAGGAAAGAGCAGGTTATTAATGTATTTTATTAAGCGGCTGCTCCTTGCCAACGTAATGTAAACCTTGCTTTCTGGTGTATTCAGAAAGGAAACCTCTTACGTTAGCAGAGGGTAATGATTTGCAGACTTTCCCCCCCAACTGACTGTCCTGTGGGATGACCCATTTCGAAGTGTTCCTGAAATGCAACAGAGCAAACGGAGAACGAAAGCTGTGTACCTGTGCGTACTTTCGGTAAATGATTAACGACAGCTCGAATTCGGCCGGACAGGTTGCCCAAAATCCCTTGTGAAACTTACCATTCCGATGGGCGTGTGGATGAGGTTACCGTTCTCTACTTCGTACTCGTGGCACACTTTAAAGAACTCAAGCATCTGGATAATGTCGAAACTGAGAGAACCTGGTTCAAAGTGGGGAGAGAGGTGGAGGGAGGTGTCAAGGCAAATGCTGCAGGGCAAACAGAGCTGTGTGTCAACAGGTGTTTCGTCACACGCCACGGTGGGGACCTGGGTGCAGAGTATCATTCCCTGGTGCTAAAAGAATGTGAGGAATCCTGTCTGCACGGCAAAGCCTTGCTATGGCCAACATTTGCAAGTTGAGCAGGTTCCCAATCTACCGTAGGTAACGAGGGGGGTGGGGAGGAACTGGCGTTCACGTTTACAATCTGCAAAATCTTGCAATGCAGCCCAACAGCTGACCTCCGCTTCTTCTCGCCTGATCCCTAGAGGACAAGGGCTCCACTGAGAAAGGGAGGTATCCTGTACCCTTTGATCCCTTCTACAACCACTCCTTGCTTTGCAGGATTCTCTCAGCACCCTTACACTACAGCAGCTAATCGCCATTAAGGCTTAGGGTTGCATTCAACTAAATCACAGAGCAACTTCCACGCAAGTGCAGTGGAAATTGCCCCTGTTCCCGCCACGTCCCCTGTGTTAAGCCTTTTGCAGGAAGAGTCCCGTGACTCCTCAAAGGCTTAACAAATGGAGGCCGAGACCTTTAGGCCTTCCAGATCTTAAAGGTAAAGGGACCCCTGACCATTAGGTCCAGTCGCGGACGACTCTGGGGTTGCGGCGCTCATCTCGCTTTACTGGCCGAGGGAGCCGGCGTACAGCTTCCGGGTCATGTGGCCAGCATGACTAAGCCGCTTCTGGCGAACCAGAGCAGCGCACGGAAACACCGTTTACCTTCCCGCCATAGCGGTACCTATTTATCTACTTGCACTTTGACGTGCTTTTGAACAGCTAGGTGGGCGCAGGAGTTGGGACCGAGCAACGGGAGCTCACCCCGTCGCAGGGATTCGAACCGCCGACCTTCTGATCAGCAAGCCCTAGGCTCTGTGGTTTAACCCACAGCGCCACCTGGGTCCCAGATCTTGCTGAACTACAACTCTCATGGTTAGGGGTGGTGGGAGCTGCAGTTCTGGAGGGCCACAGATTCCCTGCCCCTGGCCTGGCTCCTGTGCAACAACTGCATATCCGATTGTTGTCGCTGTTGCAATTTGTATAATGCCCTTTATCAAAATATCCCAGGGCAGTGTACAACCTTAAAAACACATTACAGAACATCAATGATAAAAAAACATGATAAGAACATAATAAAAAGCATGCTGACAGACAGCCTAATAAATCGGCCTATTGGTGTGGCTCGTGGAACTTCATCGGGTGTGTCTGCAGCTGATTTCACGCCTGCTTTATGGGGTGTGTTGAATGTTGAAAATGCTTCCTACAGAAAACCCCCAGACATAATTACTGGAAAGGAAGAGATCAAGGAGGGTTACACTCACGCGTCTACAGTGTTGTAGCCTTACATTCTTAAGGAGACACAGCATGCTCACTACAATTTTGACCCTCACCATTTCTGGTCTTTGGGAACCTTTGCTTCAGCATCCCCCTTAGAGGAGTAATCTTGGATGACATCATAGGCACGCCAACATAAAAATCTGCCTTGATTTCACCATCCAAAATCTGGCGGGGAAGAAGAAAAGATTATGATGATTTGTGCTTATGTCCCTTTTAGAAATTAAGTCTAGCAGAAGTCGATAATCAAAAAACGAACACACAATTTGCCTCCTTACTTCCTTGCTAGGCTTAAGAAGAGCAAGGGGGGAGAGAGAAGAGATGAACCTGTGGTCCTCCAGGGGACTTCCAACTTCCACCAGCCCCAGCCAGCATGGGCAAGAGTCAGGGATGATGGGAGCTGTAGTCTAGCAACATGGGATGGGCCACGAGCTTCTTATCCTTGCACAAAGGTAACAAGGACGAAAATGTGGTAGCTATGTTTGTCCTAATGCTGAAGCAAAGCTGGTACCTGCTGTCAGGAAACGGCCTACTCACACGTAGAACCTCAGCAGAGACACATGCCCGACTGGCATGTTCCCTCCTTCCTGGGCGATCATTCGGGAGCTTCTTATAAGCTTCTTCAGCCCGAACATCACAGCGGCAGGTGCCAGAAGACACCTGCACACTTAGGGATCCGCAGAACATGCACAGTTGCGTAACAGACCACAGCAACTCAGCATCTTGGCTAAATCTACTTTATTACATATCTACACACACGGAGCTCTGACATGGCTCCCTCTCTCTCTAGCATCAGGCAGCAAAGAGAAAGAACCAAAGACAACAGTCCTACTTCAGGGAACACGGCAAGACAAAACATCCTGTCTTCCATCACTTCCCACTCTGTGGAATGAAAACACATACCCAGTCATTTGATAAACAATAATCCCATGACTGCACACGGGGAATGAATCTCCCAACACCTGCATCCTCTTTAAAACAGGATAGTGATAACACCAGGCCATGCACAACAGCCCTTTCCCATGCTAGTTCTGTTTAGCTGCTGTTTCTCAGATGGACCTACGTTTCCCTTCCTTCCTATATCAATGTGCTTCATGAGACAGTCTCCCAGTGGGGATTCACTTACCCCTCCCATGAAAAGCAATGATGCAAATATATCGCTTAAAGTTCAAAGCTTAGCATCAAGGCCAGAAGTCATAACATTCAAAAGGTGACGATAACTTTTCCAACGGCTACAAACGGCAGCAAGAACATATTTCTTATACAGAAAGTAGTAAGGGTTTGGTCTACTTAATCAGATACGCAACAAATCCGTGTTGGAGACAAATATTTAATGATCTGTCAAGATGGCAATCTAACGTATAAGCTTCAATAATACTCAGACAATGCTAGTGCAAAAAGAAGGGCGTTTATTTTCATTGGAAAGCAGGAGGGCTGCTTTTCTTTGCTTCTGCATAAATGACCACGATGTTCATGATCATTCTGCAGCTGAGACAAATATTTACTTTGTGCACTCTCAGTTCTAGGGCAAAAAAAAAAAGGTGAAGTGGAACAGTCTCTATTTTCTCTGTTTCACAGACACAATGTGTAGCTTGTAGGGAATATTACAGTACATTCCCACTACAACTAGGGACAGCATTTGCTGAAATCCAAAGACAGCAGGTTTTTCCATGTGCAAATTTCAGCACAACTGGCTAAATAATTTCAAGACATAACAATAACGTAGCATGTCAAGGTTCTGCTCTGGGACGAACCAAAGAGGCTAAAGCAATCTGTATATGTAAATATTTTAAATTCTGTTTTTTGGTTCGCAGGAGGCATCCTCATTCTGGAAAAATACCCAACCAAGAAATCAAAAAGCTGAATCATTTGTTCTACACTCTGAAACAGAGAGATGCAACTATTCAGCTGAGAACACATTTTAATAAGAATAAGAGTAATAATTTTATTATTTATACTCCGCCCATCGGGCTGGGGTTTCCCCGGCCACTCTGGGTGGCTTCCAGAACATATAAAAACATGGTAAATAAATGTCAAGCATTAACAACTTCCTAATACAGGGCTTCTAAAAGATGTCTTCTAAAAGTTGTATAGTTATTTATCTCCTTGACATCTGCTGGGAGGGCGTTCCACAGGGTGGGTGCCATTGCTGAGTATGTCCTCTGCCTGGTTCCCTTTAACTTCACCCCTTAGAATGTGGGAACCACCAGAAGGCCCTCGGAGGTGGACCTCGGTGTCTGGGCAAATCTTGGGTAACCCTTCCTGACACACATGCATCAATTTGAGCCAGTAATTGGAAAATTACAAATATATCTTCATTTCAGTTGGCAGAATCCCTTAAAAGAAACATACGCACATAAACACAAAACCCAGAAGAGGTACTTTTTAAGGGAATTTATAACAGCCTTTAAAATTCTGTTCTGCAACAACTTCGGGAGACCCTTGACGCCAATATATCTCTGCACTTATAAGGAATCTGAAAATATACTTTGGATTCTAACCTTCTGAAGTCGTGGGATCCTGTTTGCCTTCCTAGTACCTCCAGAATTTCAGCAGCCTTGAGTGGCACCATAAACAATGACAAGGGTAGCTATACTGGGGGGAAATGTAATCCCCCATAAAGGAGCAGGAAGTAACATAATACATGTATCTCAGTAGGTTCTGGCAGTGGACTCTTTTGAAGGGCTGCAACCAGGCTGTTTGTAATAATAATAATAATAATAATAATAATAATAATAATAATTTATTATTTCTACCCCGTCCATCTGAATGGGTTTCCCCAGTGCTAGTATTCTCCCGCAAGAACTGATTTCAGATTACGTAGATGCTTTCTACTTTTCTTTAGGTCTTCTCACAGTACTTAATTAAAGTCATCTGTTAATTACCGGTTTGATTAATTCAGTCCCTCCTGCAAATGTAGCTCCATTTTCTCTTGCTAGAGCAGCTTGCTCTGCATCCTGTAAGGAAACGGAAGTTCAGAATGAGCACTAGATATTTTCCCATGAAGCTGGTGTTTCTTCAAGGCTTTCTTAGGCAGGTGAAGGTGCTGCTAGGTAGGAAATGCAGACCCCCCCTCCCCTCTGGCCAAGTGATAGGTGTGTTTTGACTGGGTGACCCCAATGAGTGCACCAGAATTTGGATGGGCACAATGGGCATGGCCATGATCTCTTGAGGTATCAGCTAACCAGTTAGAAATCTTGAGCATGCATTAATGCTTTAAAAAGTGCCTTGGGTGGCCAGACAAAGGCTAAGTTAATCGAGCATATTTTGCAGAAATCACAGCACCCAACAGAACCAGGTTGATTTGCTGGATATTTGACAGGTCCACCAGCGGACTGCGGTTTTCCTTCTGCCCAGCCCTACTTTATAGGGCTGTTGTGAGGGGTTATGGGTGTGAAGTACTTTGAACATTCTCTGATATCACTTCACCCATTCCAAGATCAAGCTCTGGCTCAAGTGTTCTCAGGAACATCGTAATCTAGAACACACTGTACCAAACACACACCACGGAGAATAAAATATACATTTAGAAAACCTTCTGGATATATCCAAAACGGTGAGATATCTGCTAGATTCTGCAAGAGTGGCATCAAGGCCACTGCCTCAAAACACTTGCCTGACTAACCTATACAAGCTCAAGAAGGCATTGCAGAAACATGCTGTAACTCACCGCTGTGAATACGACGACCTTATGGATGTCATCTGTGAAATGGTGAGGCAGACGAACCGTACCAATGAATGGTTCCAAAGGTTTCTGAAAGGTGCCAAAGCAAACACGCAAAATTGAAAAGCCTCACATTATTGAATTCAGCAAAATAAATTTACTTAGTTGACAAAGGCAAGTCGGTCCAAAATTTAGATATGTGCTCTGAATTCCTTTTCATGTGCACAGAAACCACATTAAGATTTTTTAAAACTATTTAAAATATACATAAAATACACAATAGTGAAGGTCCAAACAGCTGCTCAACTAGCTTCTATGAGCCGAAGGAAGCTTTGGAATAGAGATTCTTGAACAAAAACTGCCCTCTCCCACCGTGTAATATGGCAATTCTGAAAACTGATGGGAATTTCAAAATTATTGTAAAATAGCATGAGGAGGTGGGGAAGGGTAAGCTGTTCAAAGTAAGAAGCAAATCCTACTAGGCACATACCCGTGTTTCCCCTATTTTAAGACACTGTCTTATATATTTTTTCCCTCAAGAAAACACACTATGGCTTATTTTGAGGGGATGTCTTATTTTTATTACGTAAGCACGCACAGAACGACGGCGCTGGAAACTTACCAAGCGACGGCGCTGCTGCGAGGCTCCTGGGGAGCCGGTTAGTCCGCCTTGTCCCTGAAGGCTGGAGGGATTATATTCGTCCCCCTCCCCTTGGGGGTAGCAACAGCCAACAGAGAGTTATAATAATAATAATAATAATAATAATAATAATAATAATAATAATAATTTATTTGTACCCCGCCCATCTGGCCGAGTTTCCCCAGCCACTCAGGGCGGCTTCCAATCAAATATTAAAATAATACAGCATTAAATATTAAAAACTTCCCAAAACAGGGCTGCCTTCAGATGTCTTTTAAAAATAGGATAGCTACTTATTTCCTTGACCTCTGCTGGAAGGGCGTTCCACAGGGCGGGCGCCACTACCGAGAAGGCCCTCTGTCTGGTTCCCTGTAACCTCGCTTCTCACAATGAGGGAACCGCCAGAAGAACCTCGGCGCTGGATCTCAGTGTCCGGGCTGAACGATGGGGGTGGAGACGCTCCTTCAGGTATACAGGACCGAGGCCATTTAGGGCTTTAAAGGTCAGCACCAACACTTTGAATTGTGCTCGGAAACGTACTGGGAGCCAATGTAGATCTCTCAGGACCGGTGTTATGTGGTCCCGGCGGCCACTCCCAGTCACCAGTCTAGCTGCCGCATTCTGGATTAATTGCAGTTTCCGGGTCACCTTCAAAGGTAGCCCCACGTAGAGCGCATTGCAGTAGTCCAAGCGGGAGATAACCAGAGCATGCACCACTCTGATGAGACAGTCTGCGGGCAGGTAGGGTCTCGGCCTGCGTACCATATGGAGCTGGTAGACAGCCACCCTGGACACAGAATTAACCTGCGCCTCCATGGACAGCTGTGAGTCCAAAATGACTCCCAGGCTGCGCACCTGGTCCTTCAGGGGCACAGTTACCCCATTCAGGACCAGGGAGTCCCCCACACCTGCCCGCCCCCTGTCCCCCAAGAACAGTACTTCTGTCTTGTCAGGATTCAACCTCAATCTGTTAGCTGCCATCCATCCTCGAACCGCCTCCAGGCACTCACACAGGACCTTCACCGCCTTCACTGGTTCTGATTTGAAAGAGAGGTAGAGCTGGGTATCATCCGCATACTGATGAACACCCAGCCCAAACCCCCTGATGATCTCTCCCAGCGGCTGCATATAGATGTTAAAAAGCATGGGGGAGAGGACGGAACCCTGAGGCGCCCCACAAGTGAGAGCCCAGGGGTCTGAACACTCATCCCCCACCACCACTTTCTGAACACGGCCCAGGAGGAAGGAGCGGAACCACTGTATAACAGTGCCCCCAACTCCTCTAGACGGTCCAGAAGGATGTTATGGTCAATGGTTGTGGCTCCCCCCCCCCTCCAGCTCACCCCGGCTGCACATGGCTTATCGTCGCCGCGCTATGTGCTCCGGCTGTGCGCCACGCACCCGCCTCGCCAGCCGGCCTGAGCAACAAGCAGGAGCTGGAGCGGGTGGCTGGAGACAGCAAGGCGGGCACTGGAATCCCCGGCAAGCAGCATTTAAAGGCACATGAGAAGCTGGATCAGGCTGGAGCTGTTGCCGGGAGGCGCCGCGTCCAGCCCCGCCTCTTCCTTGGCGCCCTCTAGAACTACGCCTATCACTATGGCTTATTTTAGGGGTACGGCTTATATTTCGCAAATGCGGAAAAATCCTGCTATGGCTTATTTAATGACTACGTCTTAAAATAGGGGAAACAGGGTAGCAAACCCTTGTTGGCTCCAGCCCCTGAAAATATCCCTATAATCCTCTTCAAAGATCATCAGCACAAGCCAAACATTCTGCAGTGTGTTGCAGAAAATATCCTGGATGACTAGAGGCTTCCATCTCGCCTTTGCTTCTCCTTCCAATAGCATTTTTGCATCGACAATTGCATGACACAAATTTAGACAAAGGTCTCCCCAGTGGAATGAAGGCACACGGCAGAGAGGGGCAGAGCTTGCAATTCAGTGCAAGCTTATAAAATACAAGTGAAGATATTTCAGCTAAACGTTCTGGGAGCCCTTCTTCAGGCATCATGTCTGAATGAACAACTTCGAAAAATTGCACTGAATATTTTAAAAAACTAACTTTCAAAGTCCCAGAAATAATTTCAGTTATAAAGGAAGGCGGCCACGAATACTTGCAAACAATGAGCCTTTTCCAGCCTACCTTCTTCTCCATTGCCATGTCCAGGGTCATATCAATGTATACATGCTGTTTGGGGGAAGTGAAGTCCAGTTGCTGAAACGTCTTCAGCATCTCTAAAGCCTCTAAAGCATCATAAACTGGCCTTTGATAGCACCATGTCAAATAAACATCGTCCTTTGGCTCACTTGGCAAGGGAAATGTGTAAGGGTCCTTTCTTTTCTTGGGCTTTGATTCTGCGGTCTTCTTTTTGGGGTTCCATCTGGGTTTGTTCTGGGAACTAAAACAGGAGAGCTGCCTCAATCCGTGGCAAAACAGAGGAAAACATTTCAAGGTGCCGCAGGAGGCTGCTTTGTTTTAGAAAACTGCCTACCAGGTTTTGAACTCACTGCTTTTCCTTCCCCTTGGATACTTTATTTTTAAACTTTCCCCAAGATGATAGGTTCTCTTTCTTCATTTACACCTGGAAATAAAACCAATTGTCTAGCACTAATCTTCAGCTAGCAGGCTGGGACCTGTGTCACATCATTCTCTTATTTTGTTGAGAAGAAAATCTATATCCTGCCTTGCTCTGCAATGTAATAAGGACCCTAACTACAATACAAACAAAACAACAATTAAAAGAACAGATATGAAAACAATTAAAAAAAATTAAATGACATGTACGGGGAGATCTTGAAGACCGAGTCCTGCCCCAGAAACAGGTTGCCTTTCTGAACTCAGCTACCAGTGACATGCTTGCCTGAACCTATTCAATGTTGCTATTTATACTTTGATTTCAAGTGTCTTTTATTAGTAAGTTTAAAAGAAATAAAAGTTATTTACTTACTTTGCAGCATAGTGTCTATTGGAAATCAGCAAATTGGCAAAACTGGGAAGCACTGCAGAATGCTGACAAATTCTGGGGGAAATACGGCTAGGGCAATGAGCTGAAACTGTTTAAAGACAAGGGGGGGGGAGAGAAACCATGCTAATGAGCGCCAGGAATCAGCAAAGCTGCAAAAGAAGTTATGTGACAGAACTGGCATTAATAGGCCTTTGCATTTAGTGATTCCAAGGATATATAATTTCTTACCCTCCTTGCACCGTAAGGTCCCACTGCAGGTTATAACAATATAATTACACAATTATAACAACAAGTAAAACAGTTCCAAACAAAAGCAGTATAGCTTAAATGTGACACCAAAAGGCCTATGTAAGGTCCAAGACTGAGCACACTTGGGCTGTGTACATCTCTCCACACAATAGTCAGAATTTATATTTATACCGGTACTGCATCTATTCGGTCATTTCTTGTTATATGCTGCATTTTGATGAGCTTTGAAGTAAATTAAGAAAAAGAACAACCTAACTGCATTTTAAGCTGGTAATATGTTCACAGCCTTACTTGGAAGTAAAATTTGTTGAAATCAATGGTATATTCTTCCAACTAGAGAGATTTCTGGTACAGTTCTCACTTATTTCTCCGGTCTTCACCACTTCTGACTGCAGATGGGTGCTCACATATCTGAATGTTCATCTATTAAAACATGCCTCCACATAGAAAACGAAATGTCATGTTTGAGGCCAAGTTAGAACACAGTCTTCCCTAGTCTTCTTTCTGAAAGGAACTTTTTGTGTAGAGGAGCATTCAGTCTGCTGCCAGAAATAATAAAGTCAATAAGTTTATTATTTCATTGAGAGTTATGTTAGAATCTTTAGAGAGAATAACTGTTTTTACTCCAGTCATCAAAATCCATTTGGCTGCTTAGATAGAATGAATTGGTCCATCAGTAAGCAAAAATGTGCTAAGATATGGGATGTTTTCCAGGTTAAAGAAGTAAAACTCTAAGGCTAGGGAGCTCAACACAACTACCTGAGGGTTGGTTGCATTGAGTACACATATTAGGACTACAGTATAATGCCACCATAGGGTTCTCAAGAACAAACTACAGTACATTAATAGTACATTCCATTAATTTAGGGGAGAGAAACCAAAACCTGGCTCTGGAAGAAAAATCTCAGCATCACATTATGTATTTTTATGTTGTGAACCACCTTGTGATCTCCTGTTGAGCGGCAGTATGCAAATTTAATAAATGAAATGAAAATTCCATTACTATACTGATCCTCACACACATCTTTCCCTACAAGCCTTTCATAAACTTTTGCATGCTTTAAAGCAGGGTGGCGAACCTTTCTTTCGTTTCACTGTTTTCTCTTATCGTAAACCGCTTCGAGGTTTGTTTGTTTGTTTGTTTGTCAATCAAGCGGTGTATAAATCTGATCAAGTAAAATAAATGTATTCAATTTTTAATGATTTACAATTTTATACATTTCAATAATGTTACAATCATTTTAACATTTCAAAACTTGACTCCTTCCCCCTCTTCCTGCAGTTCCTTAAATTTATTTTTATTATTTTCTGCATATCCAAATTAACTTAATTTGCTCATTTATTCATCTGCTTTAAATATATACTCTGATAGAACTGCTGGTTGTTTCAATAATCCTGCCAATGCTCTTATCTGTTTACAGTTTATTTGTAAATGAATGCAATCCAAGCCCTTATTGCTGGAAATAATTACTTCTCTGCCGTCTCTTCTGGCAGCGCTTGCAGTGTAATCCTATATACGTCTACTTAGAAGTAGGTCCCATTTGAGTTCTCTGGAGTTTGCTTACAAGTGGAGGAGCAGAGGACCCTGCTAACTACGGCGCCTTCTGTCTTAAAACCTCGCAAAAGGGAGACCGAGCACACACACAAAAACCCAAACAAACCCAAAAACAAAGCACGTTTTCCAGGACCGGGGACGCCTCTCTCACCTAAAACCCGCATGCACCGAGTTCAATGGGAGTCGGCTCTCAGGAAAAGAGACCCTCAGCCCTAAAATATTTCGAGGAGGGTCTGGGGGGACAGAAAGCAGCCGCCCCACTTCTCAGTTCTCACCTGTCCTCCAGCAGCATCTCATCACGGGCGCCGCCATCTTGCCGGGGGGAGGGAGGGAGGAAGGAAGGAAGGAAGCCGAAGGGTGCAACGGCAAACTGTCCCCGGCTGCCCCGCGGAGCCGGGCAAGGAAGGTTCCGCCCCTGAGGAGAAGGGATTAAAGTTCCTCTTCTTATTCAAAACGTTTATATCCCCACCTTTCTCCCCAAGTGGAGATTCAAGGTGGCTTACATAAACATGTAAAGACACCCATTACAATAGACAGAGAGATACAAAGGAGCTTAGTTCAAAGCAATAACCAAAATGCACCAGGGCACAGAGCAAGAATGAGAGTAATAATGCACCAGACAGTTGATGGTGAGGCCCTGTGTTCATTTATCTGCATCGCTTGGGAAGACAGGCAGACTAATTCCAGTGTGCTGGAAGAAGCAAAGATCACCAGTGTTGAAGCAATGATTCTTCAACATCAGCTTTGTTGGACTGGTCGTGTTGTGCGGATGCCTGATTATCTTCTTCCAAAGCAACTACTCTATTCCAAACTTTAAAATGGAAAGCGTAATGCTGGTGGTCAATAACAGAGGTTTAAAGACTCTCTCCAGGCAAATCTTTAAAAAAATGTAGTATAAACACCAACAATTGGGAAACACTGGCCTGCAAGCATTTACCAAAGGTGTCATGGGCTTTTAAGACACTTGAACTCAGGACGCAAGGGCTGAGGACATTCTAAGAGGAAGGCATGATCAACTCCCACCTGGAAACCAATGTCCCCGCTGTGGAAGGACGTGTGGATCCAGAATTGGCCTCCACAGTCACTTACGGACTCATTGTTAAAACCGTGTTTATGGAAGACAGTCTTACTCGGCTACAGGTGATCGCCAAAGAAGAAGGAGAAGAAGCACCATTAAAGCTGGTCTTGACTTATCCGGAGAAGGAAATTGACAAGGTGAGGGGGTGGGGAGAGGCAGCAATGCAACATCGTCTAGTCTCCTCAGTCTGTAAAGCGTGTAGCTCTTCAATGTAGGTTCAAGCACCACCTGGGGCAAAAGATTCCTGCATTGCAGGCGACTGAACTAGATGACCCTCATGGTCCCCTCTAACTCTACAGTTCAATGATTCCTCGGAAATACCATCAGAATGGATGCTCCGTTAACAGGTCTGGCCCACCTATGGGGCAAGGTGAGGAGGTTGCCTCAAGTGGCAGGATTCCCTGGGGCAGCAGATCGCAATGTCCATCTTTCTTTCTTTCCCCTTCACCTTGTTCCTGATTGTAGACGTTCACCTCTTTTCAGCGGTGGAAACTAATTTACAATCCCATCAATTTTTTCAATTACATTTTTAAAATTAGTGCTAAAATGCTTTCCTGGCTAGAATAATTATTTTTAACCGGTATTTAAATATTAGTGAAATATTGCTGAAATGAAAGAATGTTATAGCACTATAACTCTTTAATGCTAATTAAGAAAAAAACAGCAACACTGCAACATGTTCTTTTTCCTAATTAAACGCTTCCAATCTATGCTTATGGTCCATTAAAAAATAAGTAGCAAACTACTGCTTAAACCAAAGTGATATGTGTAATGCTGCAATACTAAAATCAGTCTTACTGGTGGCCATCATTCTAGATTCAGGTAGGTAGCTTTGTTGGTCTGACACAGGTGAAATATATATATATAAATTGTTTTTAATTGTCCAGTAGCATCTTAGAGACCAACTAAGTTTGTTCTTCGTATAAGTTTTCGTGTGCATGGTATCTGAAGAAGTGTGCATGCACACAAAAGCTTATACCAAGAACAAACTTAGTTGGTCTCTAAGGTGCTACTGGACAATTAAATTTTTTATATATATATTTGGTGGCCATCATGTTAGAGATGTGGTTTCACCCAATTAAGCACTTTCGATCTATGCTTCCTGTCCACAACAAGTGTTTTGGTTTTTGACATTTCATGAGTAATAATGGGCAATCACACTTAAATGAGTAAGTACTTAGAGAGGTGTGTAATAATAATAATAATAATAATAATAATAATAATAATAATAATAATAATAATAATAATAATAATAATTTATTATTTATACCTCGCCCATCTGGCTGGGTTTCCCCAGCCACTCTGGGCGGCTTCCAACAGAATAATAAAATACAATAATCTATTAAACATTAAAAGCTTCCCTAAGTAGGGCTGCCTTCAGATGTCTTCTAAAAGTCTGGTAGTTCTTTTTCTCTTTGACATCTGGTGGGAGGGCGTTCCACAGAGCGGGTGCCACTACCGAGAAAGCCCTCTGCCTGGTTCCCTGTAACTTGGCTACTCGCAGTGAGGGAACCGCCAGAAGGCCCTCGGCACTGGACCTCAGTGGGTAGATTCAACTATCATCTATCTGTTATGGCTTGGGAGTTGTTGGAATAGCTCAGTCTGTAGAGCACAAGACTCTTAATCTCAGGGTTGTGGATTCAAGCTCTACACTGGGGGCATTGCAGGGGGTTGGACTAGCTGATCCTCGTGGTCCCTTCCAACTCTACGATTCTGTGATTCAGGTGAATCAGACCACCACTTCCTCACCCACAACAAATATGCTGCAACTACTGTTACGGAAAGAATATGGTGGTGGTGGTGGTAGTGGTTTTTATTTATATCTCACCCTTTTCCATCACAGGCAGCTTACAACTCAAGGCAGCTTACAACTAAAATAGAAACAGCTACAAACATAAGGGGGAAAGCAATTCTTTAAAAAAATAATTAAACATCAATAGATTAAACTTTTAAAAGTTCATCTCTTTATCCTAATTTTAATCCAAAGGGGGAAATATTAAAACAATTATTAAAATATTTTTCTGCCTGTTGCACGAAAGGTCCTTCAAGGCAGTTAACAATGTTAAAAAGAAAAACTATTAAGAACAGCAAACTTGAAGTGGTCCAACATCTAAGGATCCCCGGGGACTCCAGAAGTTTTGATAACGGTTACACCATCTCTGACTCTACTGTACAATAGCATGGAGTCCCTCGTGCTATTGGGAGCTTTTTGTACAGGAATCTTTTCCATTCATCCCCCATGTTGTCAGAAGTGTTCACATGGACAGTCCAAACCTTGATGGTCCCACAGCGACACTCGAGGGGCAACATTTAGGAAAAGCCCCGATAGTGTGGGAAGTCAATTGCAATTCCACTTGTATCTTACAGTGGAAGACAATTTCAGCTCCAGGTTTTAGAGAACCCTTAGGCAAGACACCCTCCATGGTCCCCCACCTCGGTGAGTCTACCTCCGCATTGCGGCAGATACAACCAGCTCATACCAATGCTCCCCTCCGCCGGAAAGTAGACCCACAGCAGAGGCCCAGCTACGCTGTTCCTTGGTGCTGGCCCTGGCAGAAGAGAATCGTTTGTTATTTATCAGGAGCCACCTGTCTGGAAGCAGCCCTGTGTACACACTTTGGCTTTAAAGCACATTCAAAGCATGTTTCCCCCCTCAAAGAATTCTGGACACTATAGCTTGTTAAGGGTTGCTGAGTTTTGTAACTCCGCAAGAGGGAAACAACAGTGCCAGGTCACTCCTCCTGAAATGAAAAGGAGGTGAATCATCAAGCTTGCAATTTCACAAGGGATTCTTGACCTTTTGAGTTTAGTTCAACCTCCGCATTACTCCTTCGGAGTCTCAGAGGTTGGCAAGGATTCAGGGCGTTTCATCCCAAGACTGCAGTTTTTATAATCCGCCTGTGCTCTTATTACAGGAACAGAGCCCGCATGGCTGGGCTAAATCAAAGCTTTTAGTTTACCTGCTGAGTAAAACACTAGGGACTTGCTTTAAGCATTCATTATTCTGTTTCCTTTTTAATTAGCTCGACTCTGGTCTCGGATCAAGTGAGTTTAAATGGGATCATGTACTCCAGATTTAACTACTTGTGTTTTCTTAATACTACAATAATTGCATGTGGGAACAAAACGGGACAATCATGGAGAGGGGACGGTTATCTGATCTGGAGCAGGCCATTTGTGTGTGAATGCATATCTAGTCCAGGGTTGTGAACCTGGCACCCATGGGAGATGTGGCACCCATGAAGTCTTGCACTAGTACCCTTGGGCAGGTACCCCCCAACTCTGAGCTTTCAGATAAAAATATAAAGTAAGTCTCTAGCCCTCCTACGAAGAAAGTTATAGGGCAAAATGTGCAGGTATCTTCTGAGTGAATTCTGTAAAATGAGCGTGAGTGTTGTGTGGCCACTTTGTATATTTTCCTGGGGCTGAGGAATGTTCCCTGTTGCTATTCGACAGCGTGTGTGTGTGTGTGTAAAATAAATATTGTGTATAATCTCCACCATCAGAACAAGCAGGACATATGACTTCCCATGGTAACTATTATGTTTTCAGGGGTGGCTGTCTCTAATTTTGTGTTACGCCACACTCCCCATGGAAGCCATTTTGTTATGCCGTGCCCTCCATAGCATACCCTCCAAGGGACGTAGGTGGCGCTGTGGTCTAAACCACTGAGCCTCTTGGGCTTGCCGATCAGAAGGTCAGCGGTTCGAATCCCCAAGATGAGGTGAGCTTCCGTTGCTTTGTTCCAGCTCCTGCCAACCTAGCAGTTCAAAAGCACACCAGTGCAAGTAGATAAATAGGTACCATTGTGGTGGGAAGGTAAACGGCATTTCCATGCATTCTGGTTTCCATCATGGTGTTCCATTGCACCAGAAGCGGTTTAGTCATGCTGGCCACATGACTCGGAAAGCTGTCTGTGGACAAACGCCGGCTCCCTCGGCCTGAAAGCGAGATGAGCGTCGCAACCCCGTAGTCGCCTTTGACTGGACTTAACTATCCAGGTGTCCTTTACCATTTTTTTCTCTTTTTTAGCATACCCTCCAACACACTAAGGCGAAAAATAGGGACACTGCCTTCCAAGGCACCGCTCCTGCGTGAGTCACATGATCCGGGGGAGATTGCAGACCCCGAAATACACACTTTTTTCATGGCAGCTGCCAAAAAACACATGTTCTGGGGCACTGCGTGAGATTGCAGCCCCGAAAAAGGGGCCTGATATACTGCATCTCTTTTTCCTCGCTCTCTTTCACACTCTTCAGGTGCGTACTTTAATGCTTTTGGGGGGGGGGGCTGATGAAGGCAGACAAAGAGCTATAACCTGAGATATAAAAGTGTGATACGGAAATTTAGAGGCCACAAGCAAGAAAGGTCAGGGTAAAACCACGCACACAATCAGAGTAATGGCTGTAAGAGCAGATCCAAAGTCGCTTACTTGGAAGAAGGCGGATCTGTATCAAGTGTTGGTGGGGGCGAGGAGAGTTGGTTGTATAGATCCACTCCAGTTTCATCTGGATTCCACCGTTAATTATCTGTCTGCATGATGACACCGAGGGAAAAAGCAAAGCAAAACCGCAGCCCTGTGTGAGTCACTTCCTCCTTCCATCATTCCCAAAACATCATCTTAATAACAGCTGCTCATACCTCGTAGGTTATAATTATTTGAAGCGTTCCACTGATACCAAAAGGCAACTCATCAGATTGTAGTTTGGCCTGAATAACTTCATCTGTCCCTGCTCCAGATAAGATCTAAGAGGACTTGTGGAGAAGCTAGTAAAATGCTGGTTAGACAATGTTACTGTTCAGTGGATTTGCAGCTGGTTGACTGATCAACCCCCTCCCCCCCCACCCAAGTGCTCACTGAAATCCCCAAATTTTATTTAAATTATACAAATGTTTTTCACCCTTCGTTAGAGTTAACCGGCATTTCTTTCTCCTATACACTCACACCATTTTCAACAATCAAGGACACTTTCGTCTCAGTCAGAAAAGAATATGTTTTAAATATGTTTTCGTTGTTTTATCACTTGCTGTTTTGCCTGCCCAGGGCTCCTTTGGGAGGAAAGTCAGGATGTAGATATAATACGTAAAGGGAAAGTTTGACACACACAACCCAATAAAATTGTCAATGGCTATGCATCAACAAAAGCATAGTGTTCTTATCAAGGGAAGTAATAGTGCCACTCTATTCTGTTTCGGTCAGACCACACATGGAGTGCTGTGTCCAGTTCTAGGCGCCACAATTTAAGGATATTGACAAGCTAGAACGTATGCAGAGGAGGGCAACCAAGATGATCAAGGGTCTGGGAACCAAGCCTTATGAGGAGCGGTTGAGGGAGCTGGGCATGTTTAGCCTGGAGAAGAGGAGACTGAGAGGAGATAGGATAACTATCTTCAAATATCTCAAGGGCTACCATATGGAAGATCGAGCAAGCTTGTTTTATCCTGCTCTGGATGGTGGGACTCAAACCAATGGCTTTAAGTTACGAGAAAGGAGATTCTGACCAAACATCAGGAAGAACCTGCTGACAGTAAGAGCTGTTTGACAGTGGAATGGTCTCCCTTGGAGGTTGATGTTGGATGGTCATCTGTCATGCAGATTCCTGCCTTGCAGTGGGTTGGACTAGATGACCCTTGGGGTCTCTTCCAACTCTACAATTCCATAATGCTATGCCTTTTGTCTGTGAAATATTCTTAAATCTCATAATAAAATAACAAATGGGTTTTTTGTAAATAAATAGGGGATCTTATTTGCTCATCCTAGAAGGCTCTGAATCAGGACCGAGGAGGTGTGCCTGGTTATATACAGAAATAATAAATCTTGGGAGATGGAAACAGAAACCTGACGGAATGGAGATAATCAGTGATAATTATCTAAGGACGTAGACTGTAAAGGAAAGAGAGGATATAACTCTGTATGTGAGAGGGCATACTCTGAGCCCTATTAGTAGTTTAATACTGGAAACATTATTCTAAATTCTGAAGATGTTTACTTATGACAGCAATGTAATGAAAGCAAAAATGCTGAAGATCTAGGGGCTATAGATTAGTACACGTTGTTCACTGTGGCAAAAACAAAACATAACTTTACTGTGCTTTAGTATTATGACAGGAATGTTTGCAAATATAAAAAAGCCTTCGTTCGCATGCATGCGTGCATCATTTCCCATTAAGTCTGTAACAGAAGGGTCATGGCAACAGAATGTTTTTCTACAGAAAAACATTACTGGGAAGTGGAGGCCCATAGGAACAAAAAGTGGGATTAGAGGCTGACCTTGAATCTGCCATTAAAAAAACAAAAATTTGCACTTTCTCTTCAGAATGGCTACTGTGTCATTGGACTCAATGGTAGGAACAATTATGGAGTTCGGACAGAGCAAGTGAATGTAAAAGGTAAAGGTAAAGGGACCCCTGACCATTAGGTCCAGTCGTGACCGACTCTGGGGTTGCGGCGCTAATCTCGCTTTACTGGCTGAGGGAGCCGGCGTACAGCTTCCGGGTCATGTGGCCAGCATGACTAAGCCGCTTCTGGTGACCCAGAGCAGCACACGGAAACGCCATTTACCTTCCCACCAGAGCAGTACCTATTTATCTACTTGCACTTTGACGTGCTTTTGAACTGCTAGGTTGGCAGGAGCTGGGACCGAGCAACGGGAGCTCACCCCGTCGCAGGGATTCGAACTGCCGACCTTCTGATCAGCAAGTCCTAGGCTCTGTGATTTAACCCACCGCGCCACCTGGGTCCCTGAGCAAGTGAATGGGAAACCTACAAAAGGAGGGATATTCCTAAACAGATCATCTTGGATTCCACTGTTAATTATCTGTCTGCATGATGATACTGAGGGAAAAAGCCTTGAAGCCTTTCTTTATATGATATTCACAGAAAAAATAAATCACACACTTTTATAATCCATTGTCCCGAAAAACTTTATTTCGCCTTCTCCACAAGATCTGTAACCAGAGAGATTCTGAGCCCCCAATAATTCCACCATGGTTTGAAGATGAGATTGTTAAGGAAGGTTGGATAAACCAAGCATTTCAGAGATGGCTCGGGATTAGTGCAGATTAATTTCATCAAGTAATTGTACTTTTAGTGGGCTCACAGTATGAGAGACAGAGGAGGGATGTAAAAAAAAAACACACCCCTATATTTCAAGACCTTCTGGTCTGAGTTTCAAAGGTTTGTATTATCACAACTACTGCTTTTGATAAAGGCTTACAGAGACCTTGGCATTTTCATTAGTGACGGGAAAGGAGCCTTGTCGCCTAAACAACACTGAGAGAGCTTAACATGTTTTGGTAAACTAACCCCGGAAGTGCGTTAAAGGTCCTTGATACAGCAGAGTTCCCAGTTGCTCATTTCCCCACCTCCCAGATGGACGATGATAATTCATAGTCTATGCTTTATGAACAGTAAAATTGACGGAAAGTTTTGATAGAAAGGTCCAGCCTCCTACTTTTTTCTTTCTGGAGGTGCTAGGCATTGAGTGTTTTTTTAAGGGGAAGGCTCCGGAGTGAAAGGGAGAGCACTCTGACACACAGCTTTAGAGTGGACCTGTGCCTGGAAACTGCAGGCCAAAAGGTAAGTGTGGATGAGCCCGCTGCTTGGAAACACCTTTTGGGGATAGTTCGGTTGGTAGAATATGAGACTCAATCTCAGGGTTTGGGAAAAAATTCTTGCATTGCATTGACTGGATGACCCTCGTGGTTCCTTCCAACTCTGCAATTCTGTGATTTCCTTCCCTGCTCTTACCTGCCTTGCTTTGCCTACGCTAAGGATTTCATGTCATTTCCATTAAGCTTTGTATATCCATAAATGGAGTAATGAATTTATGTTACATTCAGGAGTCAGTATGTGTGTGTTATATGCAAACTTATGAGTGTAAGCTTTGCTCCTTCTTCCTCTGGGTTGCTACTAAGCAAAAGCGGATTTGACTGGAATCCAATGAACATTGGTGCATTGGCCAAGATTTGGCATGGTGTGGACCAGTGTTGATTGGCTCTCCAGATTAACACCACTGAATTATGCTAATGTCAGAATGGTCCTTCCAAAGCACTAATGTGTTTTTGTGGTCCACTATGCTGTGAACACATCCATTTCTAATGCAAGTATAGAAAATAAAATACCGTAGTTCTTATTGTTGCAAAATAGTGAACACTTGAATGTGCATGCAAAAATGTAACATACCATAGGAATCAGTCAAATCAGTGATTTAAAGGTTGGGACCTGCCAGGCTGTGAGAATTTGTTGGGGGGGGCGGGCGGAGGTGTTTTAAAGAAGATATCTTACCTTTTTCCATTGGAAAAACTATATGCGTGGCAGATATTTTTATGGACTAAAGGAGCAGATGATCAGGGCGGCAGATTGAATGGGGTGGCAACAACTGTTCCTAGTAATTGTGCGGATTAGGAACTTGTGCAGTGTGAATGCAACTGGGGGGGGGGGCTTTCTTCCCCCATATCCGCAGCCTTGGATTCAAACAGAAATCAAACATCTCTCTTGACTTTCTCTGTTCCCAGCTTGCTGCTTTGCTTCTAGCTCACATCACTCCAAACTCAGAGTCCTTTCCTTAGCAGCCCAGGAAGCGAGCTTGGCTATTCCAAAAATTAGAAGGAAGCCAAGGTATTCAGACTAACGCCCTGCCCGCCCCCCCCAAAAAAACCCCTCATAGTAGTATTTTGGTGTGTTCTTATATTGTAAACCACCCTGTGCTCCTCGGGGAGAGGGCAGTTTAGAAATCCAACAAATGAACTTCTGTCAAGGATAAATCCGAATTGAATTAGAAGTAGAAGGGGGCCAACTAAGGCATTCAGCCTAAGCCCCGTCCCCCGCCCCAACCACTAAAGGAACTCTCATAACAGTATTTTTGCGTTCTTGCGTTCTTTGACCACCTTGTGCTCCTTGGAAGGGAGGGCAGTATGTATATAAATCCAACAAGTGAAACAAATGAAACTCCTGCTAAAGGCGGGGAGGGGAATAATACAAGAGCTGCGTTCTGGCATCGCCTTCCGCGCTGGGCACACGCACGCGCGCAACGCGCCCGCAACAAACCCCTTGCGCGTGTGGAAGCGCCCTTGAGAGTGGGGGGTACGCGCGTGTCGCGGGTGAAAAGCCTCGAATCTGGGTCGCGTGCGCGCGCGCGCAAGAGGGGGGCTCGTCGGGACGCCTTAGCCGAAGAAGAAAAGAGGCGGGAAGAGACGGTGGTGGCGGCGGCGGCGGCTGGGTCCGTCCCTCCTCGCCGTGTCATCTAGGCCCCTCCTCCGTTATTAATCCCTTTTATTGAAGGGGGGAGGGTGGAAAGAAGAGGCGGCCCGGGACTGCCCGCTTCCCCACACGCAGTCAATATACCGTCCTGTCAGCGGCGGCAGCAGCGCCGCCTGCCCGCGCTTTCCCTCTTTTCCCCCCCACAGACACGCGCGCACGTCTGTATTCCTCTAGGAGAGACACCCGGGCGCGCCTCTCTCTCTCTCCCAGTCCTCGTCCGCCTCAGCGCCAGGCCCGCGACTCCTCCGCGCTCGGCCCGGCCCGGCCCGGCCGCCGCCTCCTGCATGTCTTTGCTGCCCTCAGCCCCGCCGCCTGAGCAGCCGCCTCAGCCCCCTCGACAGACGCCCAGGCTGCTGGATGCAGGTGAGCAGCAGCCCGAGGGGGGGGGGGGGAGACAGGGCCGCGCGCGTCCCGCCCACAGACAGACAGACAGACAGACCCACCGCCCGGCTCGGCTGGCTGACGGGTGGGGGGAACTGAGGCGGCGGCGGCGGCGACCGAGAGGCCTTGTTTGTTTCCGAGGCGGCCTGTGGTGGAAATGGCCGCTTCTTCCCCGCGGCCTCGGCCCGGTGGAGGTGAGGAGCCGCCAGCCGCGCGAGAGGCCCCGTCGCCCCCTCAGGCGACCACCCCTCGGGGACGGAGAGCCTGCCCCTCCTGACGTGCGGGGGTTGGGGGGGGTGGTGGTTGTGTCTGGCCGTGTGGCGGAGACGGTCGGGGCGCGTACGTGTGGAAGCGGGGAGACGGAGGAGCGTGTGAACGGGCGGCGCGCCTGCGCGCGGGTCGGACCCTGGCCGGAGTCAGTGGCGTAGGAATCCACGGGACTTAGCACCCGAGTGGGCTGCGTGTGTGTGTGTTCATAGGGCTGCTGCTGCCGGGTTGTGTGTTCACGGCATGGTGGCGAAAGGCTGCCGGGTTGTGTCCGTGGCGGTTGCACGGAGAGTGACGGGAGCGTCGTGCTTCGAGGCGGAGGGGTGGCGAGCGTGGCCGACCCAGGCAGTCGTGCTTTTAAGTGCGTGTTTGTTTGTTTGTTTGTGTGTGTACACATATGCTTCCCTGGATAGCTCAGTTTGGTTGGAGCGTGGTGTTGTTAACACCAAGGTCGCAGGTTCCTACCAGACGGCTGCATATATTCCTGCATTGCAGGGGGTTGGACTAGATGATCCTCAGGGTCCCTTCCAACTCTTAGGATTCCATGTGTTGTAACCGCTTGCTGCATTTTTGGTTCTTAATCTCTTCTCGCTCACAGGCACTCCTGAAGCGATTAACTGCGCCTGAAATTGCAGGGCACTGAGCGCACACACACACACACCAAACCCCGACTTGGAAGCTGCGTGCTTCCAATA
Source organism: Darevskia mixta (assembly GCA_034641385.1). Taxonomy (NCBI): domain Eukaryota; kingdom Metazoa; phylum Chordata; class Lepidosauria; order Squamata; family Lacertidae; genus Darevskia; species Darevskia mixta. The sequence continues at coordinate 1,048,005 of JAWWNH010000060.1, forward strand.
CTATAAACTTATGAATGTAAGGGTTTAGCTCATGTTTGTCCTTGGGTGACTTCAAATCACTGTTGTAAGCCTTCTCTGGCTGGAGAGGAGGGATAGAAACACTTCGAAATAAATAATGTGGCTCAGTTGGTAGAGCATGAGACTCTTAATCTCAGGGTTGTGGGTTCTTGCCCCTCATCGGGCAAAAGATTCCTGCATTGCAGGGGGCTGGACTAGATGACTCTCTTGATCCCTTCCAGCTCTTCAGTTCTAAAAATGTTGGTGATGTTCTGAGGATAACTGTTAGATTGTGAGTGTTTGGGGATTGCGATGTGATTTTATATTGGAGTGGGCCTGCTAGGACAGTTTTTCATGAAACATGGCAATGAATTACAGTATGCTCAACAGAATTATAGGCTGAATGCAGCTTTCTGACATGTGTATTTTCAATTCTTGTCTGCCACATAATTTTCATCTTTGGGTGACCACTTTAAAAACCCTTAATATGTGAAGGGGCCCAAATAAATATGTTGTATGAGTTCTAGATTGAAACACAAGCTGATCCAGTGTAGGGTTAATTGTTAGGGTGTTGGAGCTGGACCAAGGAGAGCTGGGTTTGAGTCACTTCATAACCATAAATCTTCCTGCCAGTTGCACTTCACTTAGTGTTGTTGTAAAATGGGATAATAACATCTCCCTCCGCCTGCATACCAACCTGAGATCCTTGGAGGAATGGTGGAAATGTGAGATATAAATAGCTGGTGTCCATTATGTTTTCTATTAGCATGTAATATTGTGTTGTGAGATGCTCTGGAATAAGGAAATCGGGGGGATTTGACAATTGTGCTCTTTAAGAAGTGCATGTGTTCAGAGGAAATCTGGGCAATTTATAGGGACTGTTCCCTAACAGCAAGAACACTGTGAATTTACACATCAAGTCTGGGTTCAATACTACCTGTACATCCATTTACCTGGTGTAATCCCACTGAACCCCAGTGGGACTTACTTCTGATTAGCTCAATTCTCAGACTTGGATAGGATTGCACTGTAAAATGGTGTGAGCAAGGAGGGGCTGTATGCACATAGCTATATCTTGGGCACATCCTGATGTACATACTTGGTGTGTTGAAACTTCTGTGTTTTGTTCCCCGCCTTTCCAAGGTTAGTGTTTCTGCTGTCTTGAAAAGAATGTTTTAAAAACTCCCCACATTCATTAAATTGAATAAACATACACACAGGGCTTAAAAAATACAGACATGTAGAAGGCATGGCCCCTGAATGAACATTTGGTTTGCTGATGCATATGTCTGTCTAAAGCACTGTAAAGGAGAGGGGAAGCCAGGCTCATTCTACAGGAGAGAAAACCCTGGCTGCTCCTTTTCAGTCTGCATGCACTCTTTAATGGGGGAACTTTCAAAATGTAATAGTCACTCTAAATGTTAATATTTGATTTGCAGCTTCCTTACTGCTTCAGAACTGTTGCTCTCTTCCACCTTTCTTTGGATCTTGTACAAGTAGCAATGCTGTCCAACCAAGGTGTCATATTTCACATGTATTAGAGCAAGGAGAAAATGTTTCACGATATTTTCAAGATCAGAGTGAGGTGGAAAACTGCACTAATCCCCCTCTTCCCCAATATACTATTTGGACTAGTAGGACTCAGGCAAAGGATCTGAAGTTGCAGACCCCATGTGGACTAGTGCTGTCAGGTATGCTGAATCTGGGTATGTAACACATGAGAAAGCCACCACTGATAGGCCTTATCTAGCATTTTTGGCAAAGTAGTTGTGTTTCAATTCTAGATTAATCCTTCAGTTTTTATAAATGGATCCTTGTAGTCTCTGGAGTTTTGATTTTAGTGTCTGTACTTTAAGAAAGATTTATTTTCACATTTTATTAATTTATGTCCTGTTAGACTATTATTATAAAAATTTATTAAATTTCTATACCATCCTTCATCCAAAGATCACAAGACAGTTCACAATCTAAAAATACCTACCATAATAACAAACAAAAGCAACAATACCGCATATGCTTCAGATGATATGTGTGTTTGCACACATACCTGTTGTGTTTGCACACTTACCTATTGTCATGCACAGTTTTGTACTGATAGCTTATTATGTAAAATTACCTAGCATATTTGACAGGTACAGACAAATACGTAGCATGTGAAAAGCATGACAAAACCAATATATGCTTTTTAAGTGTTCACTAGTGTATTCTGACTGTCCATAAAATACTGGAAACAGCTTTAAGGCACACAGTGATTTCAGAAAAAGTTGGAAATGAAATTTAGAATGAAGCTCCAATGGTAAGAGATCTATCTTTTGTTTATGGTGTTCTGCAAGGTGTAATGAACACTAAAGTTGCGAAAGTTAATAGGTTTCCAATGTTGAGTGGAAAGATTTGTTTCAGCATGGCAAAATTGTGAGTTTGAGTGCCTTCCGTTAATTACATAGCTATCTTTATGCTTCTGAATAGACCCGTGGATTTCAGTAAATAGTATGGTTGCTAAACATACTTTGTAAAAAGTTTGTCTGAGTGGGATCAGGTTTAGTATGTGATAGACAAACTTTCATGTAAGTGGACTGAATTCCCTTTGTTTATCTGATTTTCTCTAGAGCTAATTATTGGAAGAAGCATTGGATTGGCCTTGTCTTTAAAGTGAGGAAAAACACCAACAGAAAAACACTCAAAACTAGCCGTGAGCTTAGAATTTAATGTTGTTGCTCTGACTCTTGTTCCACTACAAACTTGGTGGGTTTGCTGTTTTCCATAACCATGGTGAAATAATCTGTGCAAACAAGAATTAATGCAACAGATACTGCTAAATGTACAGAATAACCTGGAAAAATAACTTTAACTGAATAATCTGTATCCTATTTAAACATATTACCAAGCCTTGTCACTTCAGTCAGCATTGTGCCTAGTTCCTGACTAATAGGAAGGGAAGCTGATTAAAGAATGGATACTGCTTGATCTGATTTCACCATTTGCTCCACTTCTACCCTGCCCACCAGATGTAAATAAGTTACAGCATGTCAACCTTTTTACTGAAATAAGACTTTACACGTGGAACTATTTTTTTTTTTTTTAAATGCAGGCAGCTTGGCCTAATATTCCTGTGCTAGCATTTAAACTTTTGGCAATCCTCTACAGTACATTGATTAGGCACATTAACTTCAGGCAAGCTAAAATCAACTCTGACAATGATAATGGTGTCCTTTGTGTATTCAGTATTTGCTGATCTCGTGAGTGGGTCTCCGGCATAGTGAGCATATTCATGTGCAACAGGTGCTTCTGAGGAACCTATCCTTTTTCACAGAACAGGCATTACTCACATTCAGGCTGTACACCAGCTGCAGACTGGTATCTAGCATATTCAGCTAACTTTGTTTGAAATGCACTATGGATATATAAAAACACGCAAAATAGCTCCTTCTTTGAACATGTTGGATTTCTTTAAAAAAAACCTCTGGTGCTCGACCTTCCAACTCCTATTTTCAAGCAATTTCACTATCATCTTTTGTTCATCGATATTAACTTGTCTTAGCTCTGGGATGGTCAACGCTCTGACATCCAGATGTTGTTGAACTCCCAACTGTCATCAGCCTCAGCTGGTATAGCCAAAGGTCAGGGATTATGGGAATTGTAGTCCAACAGTATTTAGAGGGTGCTACATTGGCTACCCTTGCTGTAGCTAGGCAAGGATGCATGAACAGGGTGTTCAGCGGTTGCACCTTCTTAGTTGAGTTTTGTATAGCATTTTTGCTTCTCTTAAGAAAATAGAGTTTGAATGTATTATGTTGACTTCACAGCATCAGGAAAAATAAGGGTTCACAGTATTTTTCTGATGAGTGACAAAGTTGTCTGGATAAATTCATTCATCCACATCTTACTCATAGGTCAGAGACAGAAACCTCTGTGGCTTATGTATAGACTGATGTATAGATTTTTCCTTCACTGTTGCCACGATGGGGAAAAATAATAATATAATCGTCCTAGCAAATAGCTTATTGGCACAGAAACTTTCTTAGATGTTGTGTCAACCGCCTTGTATTCTTATGACTTTTATGGATCCCTGAGTGTCTGAATTCATAAACTTGGTAAGAACTTTTAGGTTACACTTACCAGGATAGTCACAATCCTGTGATTTCACTACTAATTCATGGTGATTAAACAAATGACATCTTTTAATGACATACTGGTTGGATATTGAAACAAAATGGGAGAACAGGATATTGGAAGTAGTACTATGCTGGATTCTATTTACCTGCAGCTGGTTATGCAGTTATAATTGTGGGTATGGTCTACGGATAAAATTAAGTAAAGGCAAGGTTTATAATGGTCGTATTTAATATATTGCAGTGGCTTGAATTTTTAATCTCTCACTGCATGGCTTGATTTCCCAATACACCCTTTCCTCAGTTTTTTTCCCCAAGAGAGCTGTATTCCAAGAATTGTTTTGTTTGCCTTTTCTGTGTTGTGCAAGGTTAAAACCTTTAAGCGAAGCTAGTACACATTTAATGGTAACCTCATTTGGAAGCAAAGCTTCAGTTCCTTCTTAAGTCTGATCAAGTTCATTCGCATGCAAAGTACTTCACCAGAGGAAGTGATTGATCGGGCTATAATTCAGATAAACATAAAGCCCCACAAGCTAAGCCTGGTTGTGAAAAGGATTTGGCAGTTAGTGTTCTTCCTTGACAAATATTGTAATGCAACATAAGAAAGCCAAACTTTCACCAGTCCAACAAATGGTATGAGCTATGCTTTACTAGTGGAATAACATGCACCACCCCCATTGATACTCATGCAAAAGTGTGTTTAATGGCACAGTCTTACTATAAAAATGGAAATCTCATCACTGCCCATTTAACATAGCATAATTATGCAGCAATATTAAGCTACTGAAAAGGAAAACATCTGCTTTTGGCACTTTAGTAGATTCATAAGTTTGAGGGCTAATTAGAATGATGCTTATAAGATGTGAGAGAGCTTTGAAGGCTGTCATGGGTGTTACATTTTGTTAACTTCTTCCAGTGTAAATGTATTAGTTGATTTTCTTAGGGATTGGGAGCTCATAAGTTGTGGTGTATATCTAGCCATAATAGAATACACTAGGTTTCCAGTTCTTTATTCTAACCACCAGTTTGCAAATGCTTCCCAAAAAGAACTGAACAGAGGGTTTGTTTTGTAAAAAAATAGTAACATCTGTGCTGTTTAGAATTCATATTTCTGGGGAAAGTAGTTGTTGCATTTTTTAGGTTTTGTAATTTTCCAGGCAAAACTATTCAATGTCAGGCCATTTGCAAGTACTGTACCAAGTTTTTGGTAAAGAAAGTGAGAACAATTGAATAAAAAACTGCAAACACCATACATAGAGTTAGTGGGTCATTGCAGTGTACTACTGAGGAGTAAGAAATACCTTCTCTAGTACATTCAAATGGGATTTCTGTTAGACTGCTTTTTGACCGCTGACACTTTTGACTGGTAGTCCGTGTCTCTTCATGGTTAATGCTTCAAAGCTAGGACTTGGTTATTGTAGTGGTGGTTGGTTGAACTAAGTTCAATGTTTTTAATAAAACTTGGAATTATCCGATGAACTTTTTAAAAAAGTGTGTAAGCATATAAAATATATTCTCAGCCTTTTGGCTAAGAAATCATTCTCTTAAGATAAAGTCATACAGATATTATTACGTATTAATCAGCATAGCAACTTATTAGTGTTAGTTTTCTTTATGTTTACCACTATAAATATTTCTCAGCATTCATAGATAATTGCTGTATTGCAAGATACAGTTATTAACCCCTTAGACTAGAACCACTGTGTTTGTTTGTTTGTTTATTAGATTTGTATTCTGCCCTTCATCCAGAGATCTCAGGGCGGTTCACAGCATAAAAATACAAAATAAAAACACTAAATACATGATAAAAACAAAGCAAACCTATAATTCGCCCACCAAAAGAACCACACCACACTTAAAAGAACAGTGAGCTTCCTTGGGGGGGGGGAGCATTCCACAAGCAGGGAGCCACTGCAGAAAAGGCCCATTCTTGTTACGACCATTCTCCAGATCACAGCATCTGGGTTGGTTCACAAGGGGTTGGTTTGCAAGTTTTTCATTGCAAAAACTCGTTTTCCCTGGGCAATTAACACCATTCAGGAGGAATTTAATCACTTCAAATTTGTTGATATCAATGGAAGAAAATCAGGAACAAGCCTAACACCCCATTGAAAACAATTGGGACAAAATGCTTAATATCTCTTGTGAATTCATATGTTTAATGCAGAGCTCTTTGTGTTCTCAGATAGCTTCTGAAAGCTTCATTAAGTGTACTTGTGCAGTGCTTCTCTCAATGTAGCTGAGATGTTCAGCAGCTTGTAGATCGAGACAGCAGTTCCATGTAAATAGTTTGTAAAGCAAGTTAAAACCTGTTAATAGGCAGGCTTGCTGGATCTGATCCAAGTTCTCTAGTGGATTTATGACTGTGGTATGAATTATTACACACTTGTGTGAGAATTTCTATCACATGATGATACTGCCTTAAGTGCCTTTGCAACTGCTTTACAGTTGAATAAATTTTAGCTTGTTTCTCTGCCTATACATAGTTTTATTTAAAAAAGGAAGCCAAACCTCTTGCTTTGCAGACTTTCACTAGTGCATATTAGTGAATGAAGACTTTCTTGCATGTACTGTACAGTGCTTTATTTCTTGGAGCAAGTACTTGGGTTTCAAGGCTGCCTTCATTCCATAGAAATCTGAGTAAACAAAAAACAAATGGAAGAGCTGCTCAGTCTCTTCAGTTCTGTGGATTCAGTGTCTCACATTTGCTTTTAAGTTAGATGAGAAAATAGAACTGCAAATTGAAGCTGTAAAATAAAGGGATCTGATAAGCAAACAAGCAAATTGTTTGGCAATTTAATGTGAGGGGTTGTAACCCTGCACATGTTTTATTAAAGCAAAAATGGTAGATATATTTGAAGGTCAAATTTCATAACATATTAAAATGGTTGTCCAAGCTGCATTTTCACAATCTTTGTTGTGTCCTGCTACAATTGAAGTGTGCAGCTTGTTTGTATCTCATTGTTGCACAACTATGTGTCCTGGAATTGAATTTACAGACGTATTTGTGTCTTTGAAACTGAAGACATCAGGTGATGCAACCTGTTGTTGACTAAGGTCTTGATTTATAGACCAGCTGGTTGCCATGTATGTCCCTCTTTCCTTACAGCTCTTGATCAGACTTCTCAACTACCGGTAATAGTGGGTTTGCAGTCATTCCAAATAGTTTTGGAGGCCCCTCTGAATTTAATTTTGATAAACCAACCCCTGACAGCCCTTTCAGAGCCTAGAAATAGGGATGACCTCAGGGAAAAGTCGGTGTTCCCAGAGAAAAATGCATGTTTGAGTGTCTCTTTGTCCCCCCTCTCCCCCCTCCAGCCAAAAGACACTGGAGGCATCTAAATGGCTACAATACAGAACTCTGCATGTTTGATTAACCGATGCCTGATTGATGTTATCAAGAATAGGCAAATTATGGTAAAGCATTATTGGTAATTCTTTTATTTGAAGTTGTTGCAGCTAACCCTCAGTTCAGGGGTCTGAGTTGGCCTGCTAAGCAATATTTTCTCTTCACCCTACCACCACTCCAAGATTCTACCTACTTAAAATGACACAGTGCTGGAGTGGGCAGAGCCCAGTAGCCTCATATTGCCCCCCTCCCCAATCATCAGATTGACCATTCAATAGGAGGCTGTATGCCTGTGTGTGTCCACACGTGCAGTGTGAGATGCCCACAACAATTTTTGGCTGTACCCGCTGCTGGCATGCAGTTCCCAGAGATTTGGCCAAGGGCGAAAGTGGCCCTCCAGCCAAAAAGGTTAGCCTTCCCTGCTTTAGATGATGATGGAGGTACAGAATTATCAGTTCCCACTATTGGAAATGTGACCTGACAAGTTCTTGCCTTTTTTTTTTTTGTGAGTGCTGGGATTTTACTTTTCTTGTTGTTTGGTCTATTTGTATATGCAAAGTGTGGCTAATTCTGGAGATTCAATAATCAGCACAAGATGCATTCCCTACCCAGTAGAATGTTCCACTTTGTGTGAGACTTCTTTTGCATCCTTTTGTTGTGGAAATGTAACAAAATTACCCTTTTGAAGGGTAAAATAAGACTAAAAAAGTTAAGTGATAGAATGGAGTGCCGGTAAGACCTGGGGCCAGATCTCAGCTGATACACCTTATCCTTGCCTCAGGTTTTGGCTACCACACATTTTAAATAGACAAGCTGCGCAAATTAAGGCTCTGATATCACAGGTTATTTTCCCCAAGTATTAAGCGCACCCCTGTACTCTGCCAGCTTGAGTCTATTTGAGGAAAACAGTATACCAAGAGTTGCTAAATATATTCCAGTATTGTTTGTGGTTCTCCTCTGGGCAAGTACGGTATATAGCCATTTTCAAAGTTCACCTTTGAGTAAAAATTGCCTCCAGGTGATCAGTCAGGGAAATTTTGTAAATTGCTCTTTCTTTCTTTCTTTCTTTCTTTCTTTCTTTCTTTCTTTCTTTCCTTCCTTCCTTCCTTCCTTCCTTCCTTCCTTCCACGTAACTTGCATAGCATATGAGACGCACCAGGTTAATAACTTATTTGCAAGAATTATGTATAGTAATAGTTGTGGTGACTGCAGGCAGGGGTGGGGGGTGGGAAATTACTAGCAAACTTGAGCCCTGTCCTGAAGTTTCTATTTATTTGTGGTATGCTGGCTTTTTTACTTGTGTTAGAAGAACTATTAGAAACACGACCTTGGTATTTTTTATAATAAAAACAACAAACCTTTTTGTAGTAAGGATCATATTTACCCTTGGCTAACCCTTTGTGGATGCCAGTGCTGGGTATGGCCACCTTACCACCTCACAAGGTACATGCAGACACACACACACACACACACACACACACACACACACACACCCCTTGGCTGATCCATGCAGATTAATTGAGGTGGTGGAGGAGCTATTACCCCCTCTGAAATATACTCAGAGTCGAGTGTGAATTTCATGCTCTTTATTCAGCTCCTACCGGTAGTAGCGAACAATGAAACTTTCCCCCAAACGTCTGCTATATATACATTATTTACACAACGGGCCTTGCATGATTGGCTGATTCTGGGCTGCTCCTGTAGGCCAATCAGGTTGTGGATTCACTTCCTCCAGAAGCCTGATTGGCTGCTCCTGCAGGCCAATCAGGTCGCTGATTCACTTCCACCTGGAGCTGGATTGGGTGGCTCCTGCAGACCAATCAGACTGCTGCATTCTGGGTCCTATTGTTCTAGGATTCAGCTCAGTACATAACATCCTCCCAGTTTATCAAATGATCAATCGGATCATTGAGAAAGGGTTGATTTGCATCTCTGTTCAGGTGCTGGGAGAAGCTTAAATGTCTCCCTGCTCCAGTGTTGCATCTACTCTTTAATTTTATTTTTGCAGCCACCAGAATCAGTGGGGTCTTAGGGAGGCTTGGGGGGGATATTGGGGCTAGGGCCAGATGTGCAGCTTTGGTTTAACATGTTAAAAGAACAGCCGATGTGAAACTTCACAGAATGCGATAGAATGAAAGTTGCTTTCAGTAAACCACAAGGCAAATTTTAAAAAAGAAATTAGATATTCTAAAAGGGCACTGGACAGATCTTCAGGTCAGTGTATTTATTTAACCTGCAAAACAAAGCTTTTTAAAATGAACAGTTAGAGCCCATAAATTAAACTAGGTGTTCCAGATTACATGACAGAAACAACATTCTTAATTGTGCCCATGTTCCAACTTTCAAGCTGCTCTATCTTAAGGTTTATTTTGTCGGTATTGAGTCAGGTCTGGTGGTTAAGGGGCTTGTGCACAATAATAATGTCTACAATAGTTTCTAGCCCTTATTTACTGGAAAATAGCATGTAACCCTGACCAAATTCTCTACAGAGACCCAGCCAGATGGGTGGGGTATAAATAATAAATTATTATAAATTATTATTATTACAGAGTCATGTGCTTTCCCAAGGATTATTTTTGCGTTATTTATCATACTTGCTGTAAATTGTTCAAGGCACATTTTGTAGAAAACATACAGGGAGACCTGCATCAAAGGATTGTGTGTGGGGGAAGGGAATTGCAGTGTCCACCACAGTATATGTAACCATATGGCTGGCATAAAATCACATTGTGTTTACCTGGCATGCTGTTCATATGTTTGACTAATGTTTTAACATAGACTAGCCATCGTAGCCAGGGGTGGGATGATGGATTCTCTGTCATATTCACTGCCCTGCTGACTTCTGCCAACCAAGGGGGAAAGGAGCAAATTTTCTACCTATTTTGTTGTGCCAACTCCAGGTTGGCACAGCACAGGGGTCCATTTTGTGTCCCTCACCAAAGCTGACTTAGGATCCAGTAGTTTCATAATCTTTTTTGTGTGCTTTGTATGTATACTGTATACAGTAAAACTGCAATGGGTTGCATGCAAATATGGATTAATCTATACAGTAGCTCTTCTATTCAGTGTGAGGAATGGAAAGAAAGAAGATGGGAACTGTACTCAAAAGTGTGTGTCCGTCATGGAGTGGGTGGGGAAAGCTTAGCAAACTTGTGACAGGTGGAAGAATGATGTGTAGATTGCAGTGGAGTATAATCCCTATTAGCCTTGCTTGCTGGGGCTAATGAGATTTGTAGTCCAGTAACATCTGAAGGGTCACAGGTTTTCCATCCCTCCATCCATAAAATATTGTGTATTTTATGCTGGAGTTGTGTGTGCATCATAGGTTCTCCTGACTCGCTAACTAAGCCCTAGTGGTTTCCTACTTGCAGGCTTTTGTATTCTGCATCTCTAAGCACACATACATAGTAGTGTGTTCATAGAAACGGAAGCATTTTAATTACCTGTAGGAATTTTTAGGAGTCAGGTGTAAAAGCATAAATAATTAAATGTATAGTATATATTCAAGCCTCTCATCTACACCAGTTTGCAAAACATGGGGTGTATGCTAGCAAGGACAAGATGTATCACCAGAACCTGTAGGCATCAACATAATCTACTTCATGTGATCTGTGTACTATATTAGGACTTGAACAGACAGAAACTTAATGCATTACTTTTTATGCCATGAGTATTAATATCTATACCAAGAAAAGCATGCATAATATAGAAGTTCTGCCTAGTGCCAGCTTCGTAAGCATATTGCAATGGAAAAAAACCATTCACCCAGCCATTCCCATGTGAGATGCCTGCAACACACATATGAACTGTGCCAATTGTCATGCTGAAAGCTGTTGCTCCACCTCTTGCAAGATGAGTGTGGGGCAACTGTAGCGCAAAACCAATTACCAGAGTGCCAAAAAACCAGAACCTGTTAGTATTTCTTTCATAGGGAAGTAGTCTTCTGAAAGCACAATATTTTGAATGGAAGTTTAGTCTAAACCAGTGGGTCCCAAACCTTCCCCTCATGGGCCACTTGAAAATCGCTGAGGGTCTTGGTGGACTACTTAAGGGTCATTCCACGCCAAATTTTGGACCAAAAAATCTTTAAAAATTAATTTGAGTTTATCTCATAGGTATGTACACACACAAAAAATTTTGAACAAAATCTGAGACGTGAGAGCACGATCGAGTATTAAAATCAGGTGATTTGGCATGGAATGACCCTTAATTATTTTTCTGTTTGTGGTAGCAATTGTGATTCCATAGTGTTCAAGTTGTAATACAGCTGGCAACCACTTTGCGTGTGACTGATGGACACACGACCGGTGACACATGCTTTCGGCCCGAGAAGGTGGCAGGGTGAGGGTAGAATGGGCTCATGCACAACTGCTGGTGTGTGCTGGTGTACCCAGAACACAGCCCTCATGCAAACAGGGGCTTGCCTATAGAATAAAATTCAATATAAGAAATAAAGGAAACAATAAAAAGGCAATGTGAATATGTAATGTGATGGGTATGCCATCTCCTGTATTCAACCACATCCACATAAACATCCTGTCCCACCTGATTGAGGTTTGGGGGTCAGAGTTTAGGAACCCTAGGTATAAACTTTAGTTACTTGGAGACATTACTCAGCACCAAACCACATTTTTCATACAGTATTAAGACAACAGGAGACAATCCCAGTTTTCTGATGTATCATGCACAAATTCCTGAAACCCTTGTTTGTCATGTTCACATCCTGCCTTTCTAGGTGTATGCATCAAAATTTTAATTTGTGAAGAAGGCCTTTTTATACAATTTTATGCAATTTCTGCAGTTGGTACTGAGAAAAACACCTTGTAAATGTCTCTTAGACTTCAGACAAATGCTCATTGAGATGTTTGCCTATATTTTGGTGTATAACCTTTAATTTTGGGACGTGGGTGGTGCTGTGGGTTAAACCACAGAGCCTAGGGCTTGCCGATCAGAAGGTCGGTGGTTCGAATCCCCACGATGGGGTGATCTCCCGCTGCTCGGTCCCTGCTCCTGCCAACCTAGCAGTTCGAAAGCACGTCAAAGTGCAAGTAGATAAATAGGTACTGCTCCGGCAGGAAGGTAAACGCCGTTTTCGTGCGCTGCTGTGGTTCGCCAGAAGCAGCTTAGTCATGCTGGCCACATGACCTGGAAGCTGTCTGTGGACAAACGCCGGCTCCCTCGGCCTATAGAGCGAGATGAGCGCGCAACCCCAGAGTCGTCCGCGACTGGACTTAATAGTCAGGGGTCCCTTTAACCTTTAATTTAGTAGCAAACAAACGGAAATTATTGCTGTGTCTCAATTAAGGTGGAAGTTTTTAGATGGCAAATGTCTGAGTTGCATTTACAACCATGACAGAATATCTCTACAAAGTCTCAAGTACTCTGAGAGCTTTTGTGAACAGTTGGGCAAAATATTTTTTATGTTTATTATCTAAGTGACTTAACAAGATGCTGACCTTTATTAAATAAACCTAGAGTTCAAATAACTACAGTCAACCAGCTAAACATAAAATCCAATATTCAGTCAGATGAAAGAGGAAAATAACATCCTAAATCTACCCTCTGGTGCAGTTTGGCAGTCTGCAATAGCCAGTGTTTTGACTCAGCTATATTTTGTTATAATTTATATGGCTTCTTAACACAGATTTTAGAGGCAACACCTGCCCTGAGGTCTTGCTTAGCCTTAGATCAAAGCAACTGGCCTTCATCCATTGCTATTTTCTCAGCTGCTAGACATTTCTGTAGCTGCCCCAGGACAAGGGGCATGGGTGTCAGTACAGTGGTGTATAAATTTTGCATTCCTTTATTCTGCAAATATCCCACAGTTGCAGAAATCAGTTTGTAAAGAGGAAATGGTTGCGTGAATTGGCCCTTGATCACTCTTCTTTATAAGTGTTTGTATGGTAGATTGGCCAAACTGCGAGAGGCAGTGAAGGATAGGCATGCCTGGCGTGCTCTGGTCCATGGGGTCACGAAGAGTCGGACACGACTGAACAACAACAACAACAACATGGTAGATTCATAAAGGATGTTTGGGGATACCATCGTGTAAATCATTTGGCAGTGTGTACAGAGAAAAAAGTTGGCTTCCTCTTTAGAGGCAGGAAACTCCCCCCTCCAGATAATCAAAGCTGCTGACCAATGTCCAGATAGGAACAGCACAGCTGCTTATAGCGTTCATCTGGCAAGCCATCAGTCATCTACCACGAATATCTTTGCACAGCAATCTAGCTGGCTCTCCAGGATAAATAAGCCTTGAAAGCAAAAACATCAGTCCACCTTTTTTGGTCAGTTTTCTGAAACTGTATTTAGAGAATCTGACAGTGTTTACATTGCTTAAAATAAACCTTTTAAACATTAAAAGCCTACAGTTAAGATTTAGAGGCTAAACTTTAATGGTGAACTACCAGGCTAGCTGAACTTCACCTGGGATCTTTCCTTTGTCCTACTTCATTGATGTTTTTGAGAACAGCCTGCAGCTGCTGATTGTGAGGAACTGGAGGCATATCTTCTGTTTGGACTGTTCACAGGACATTGCCTCTTTTTTGTTTTGTATACTTATTTCTGAGCAGAGCTTGTGTTAGGACTAGAGGCTGCTGCATGAGTCCTGCAATGAGTCCTGCAGCTTTTCTGCTTTGTAGCTTTTATGTTTTCCTTTCCTCTGCACAGCTCTGAAAATTAACATTTGGTTTCAGTGGGAATGCACTTAAAATCTGATTGTGATTCTGTGAATTCAAAATATTACAAACATCCTTTGAGTTGTTCCTAAGAAAAAGAAATGTCTAATCCAGGGGTCAGCAAACTTTTTCAGCAGGGGGCTGGTCCACTGTTGCTCAGACTTTGTGGGGGGCCGGACTATATTGGGGGGGGGGATGAACAATTTTTGCCTGCCCGCAAAGAGACCTGAAGATGCTTCGCTTTACCTGTCCCAGTTGTCATCCCAATAGCCGCAGTTGGGCTTCTCCAGCCAGCCAGGCTCCATGGTGGGGGAACCGGGGCGTTGCCGGAGCTTTTACCTACCACCTGCAGCTTCCCGAGAGGCACCACGGAGAAGACAGAGCCGCCCACCAACCCTCAAGCAGCGGCCGTGGCCACTGCAACTACCCGCCTGAACGCCATGGGAGGAAGGAAGGCAGGCAAAGAAAGTCCGCGAGGAAGCTGCGCAGAGAAGGAAGGAATGGCGGACTGAGGGAGAGGGCGGAGGAGCAGAAGGAAAACGCAGCAGCAGCTGGCAGCCGGCGTCACACGCCCCCTTCACAGCGCCGCCCTGCTGAGGCGGGCAGGCGGGCAAGCTGACTCTCGACGGCGCCTGGCATGGGACAAGATTGATCTGTCCCTGAGGAGAAAAGCGCCACTGTGTGAGGGAGAGGGAAAGAACACACGCACTGGCGATCCACACGGCGATTCCCGGACCGTCCGTGGGCTGGATCTAGAAGGCAATTGGGCCTGATCCGGCCTGCGAGCCTTAGTTTGCTGACCCATGGTCTAATCCAGGCATGTCCAAAATCCGATTCGGGGGCGTAATCCTGCCCCTGTGGCAGTTTATTTCCTGGGATAAAATCCTTTAAAAAAAAGGTCAACAACTTCAATCCTAAAAAAGGTCAACTTTGGTTGGCCCTCACGGGCCTTCACTTCATCAAATCTGGCCCTCTGAAAAAAAGTCTGGAGACCACTGGTCTAATCGGAACTTGAAGAAACAACATTTTCTCTGTGTTTTTTGATCCTTGCTAACAGAAATTGGATTGATAACGGGGCTAGAGCCTGTCATTCTTGTATTACTGTAGTTTATTTGATTAAGGCTGCAATCCTTACCACTTTTCTGGGAGCAGACTACTTGAGACTTTTGGAACATGCATAGGCTTGCACTGTAAAACATTTGTAGCCCTACTGTCTGTCCCATGCTCTCATGGTGGGTTAACATAAAACCAAACCATTAAACTTTAGAAGAAAACACACAGCAGTGGAACTCTATAACAATAGAATAAAGCAGTTACAGTGGTACCTCGGGTTACATACGCTTCAGGTTACATACGCTTCAGGTTACAGACTCTGCTAACCCAGAAATAGTACCCCGGGTTAAGAACTTTGCTTCAGGATGAGAACAGAAATTGGGCAGCGGCGGCGCAGCAGCAGCGGGAGGCCCCATTAGCTAAAGTGGTGCTTCAGGTTAAGAACGTTTTCAGGTTAAGAATGGCCCTCCGGAACGGATTAAGTACGTAACCAGAGGTACCACTGTATTCAGTCAACAGTAGAGATGTAAAATTTCCAGAAATTTAGAAGCTCGGAAAACCCCCCGGTTTCCCCCCGGTTTTTTTTTGGAAAAATTGAAAAAAAATGCTACATTAGCACTTCTTTTTTTCCAGATTGAAAGTCATTCTGTTACTTTAGAAACATAAAATATAACTATGGACAATTTTAATGGGCATAAAATTATCACAACTAGCATGTTAAAAATATAGTGTATCCAAACAATTATTACAAACAGAATTTACTTTTAAAATAATATATATTTGTATTTGTAACAAATGGAGTAACAATCTCCTGAACTGTTTACTAGTGAAGAGGAACGGAACCAATGCATACCACACGCATGCAAAAACAAAACTGAAACCTTTTTCTTTTCTGGTGACAACAGCACCTCCTAAAGGAAGAAATGTATCTTGTTCTTGCAATGGAGAGTTCAGTTTGTAACCTAGGACTTGCTTGTTCTCACAGAAATTAGAATAATCTGATACCATACGTATTTTTTAGAAATGATTTATAAAATATTTGAACCCCTTATCTTAAAATATTTTATTCATCATGTTAAAATAAAACATTCCATACTCTATTTTTTATTTTTTCAATTTTTCGGAAAAAAACAAAAAAGGCTTCAGGGGAAAAACGGGGTTTTTTTCCAAATTTTTCCGGGCCTTCACATCTGTAGTCAACAGCTGCATCTGCACCCAACTCCAAATGGCAACAGCTCTCTAGGATGAGGAACAGAAATGCTGCTAGTCTTGCTACCCAATATCTTTTTAATTTGAGAAGCCAAGGATTGAATCCCATCGGAGGGCGCCGGGGAGGGATGCAGCAAAATTTGTGCATGAAAAATGGGAGGCAGGGAGAGACATATAAATAGAAAGAAAGCTGCCTCCCCCTCTTTGGGGTGTGCGTGGAATGCATACAAAATAATTAATGAAAAAGCCCAGGAAAAGCAATGAAGCAAAACAGCGACTTTTTATGTAGAAGGAGGAGAAAGAGAAAGGAAAGAAGGGAAAGAAAGAAAGAAGGAAGAAAATGAAAGAAGAGAGAAGGTTGGAGAAGGCACTGGCCCCTCACTTTCCTCATCCAGGGTCTCTCCAGCTCCATTGGGTGAAAGGAAGCCAGCATGTCCTGGGGAGGCGGTGAACGAGGCCAGGCCAGGGGCTACCAGGCAGAGTAAAAGCCCGTCTCGGGGTGGGGAAGGGCCAGACAGAGGCCGGGCGAGGTGAGGGCTGGGGAGCAACGGTAGGGCTCTGCCTTGCCTCTACTCAAGTCTCTTATTTGGATGTGAAATCTGCAGCTACTAACTTCAGGGGCCACAGGCTGGCCTGCCCCTGTCACACGATCGTTCTCCCACTCTGTATGAATGAGTAGTAAGTAGTACAGTATAGGGACTCGGTGGAGATTGTTTGTTTTTAAAACCCTTGTCACTTTTTCTGAAAGTATTGTGCAGAGACTTACGGCTCAAAGCAGCCACGTTAATATGCGTAAATCATTGTGATAATCACAATGATGGGGTTCCTGTCTCTTTGAATAATTCCGTGGGGTTCCTGTCTCTTTGAATAATTCCGTGAAAGGAGTATTTCAGCATCTGTAGCTTTTCCTCTCTTTGTGTGGCAAAACTCTATGCTGCCCTTTCAAAATCCTTTTCTCAAACACTGTTAAGGGTACAGGAGTCCCTTCCACAATTGATGTGTTTAGAACGATAACAGCTATTTTAAGAAAATGGTTGCTTGTTCTAAGTACAATTGTGTTTCAGGTTGGAATGCAATTCTTTTGGCAACTTGTATTTCCAAGGATGCCTTTGGAAATTTGTAGCCTGGAGATTTGTTTTGTCTCCATTAAACACAAATGCCAGCTCTTGAGATACATACATGGGATGGAAGGTCTTTTCAACATGTTTCTGCCAAACTCGATCGCTGTACATTCAGTTCTTCAAACCTTTTTGAGGACATATAGTAACTGACATGTACTCTGAACTAGGACTAAGAGCATTATTCACTGGAAGAAAGCAGCGTACATCGAGTTTCAATGAAAGAACCACCAATAATCCATGAATCCTTTGCTAATTGGGGGGGGATTTAAATTGTTTTTAAAGATACATCATCTTTTGCAGCAGTCCGTCAGGGTGAAATGGAAACTTTCCATTAAAATTTCCACCAGCAGGTCTGGTTCTAAATTTCACTCTCTGATTTACAGCTATTAGGTCTAAGGCAGTAATCGTGATATTTGCATGGGAACGAGTCCCATTGAAATTAGAGGTACTTCAAAAGAAACATACTTGGTAACATGTAGCTTGCAGAACATGGATTTATTTTAATCGGGGTGGAAGGTAGAGGTATTCAAAGGGTTGTTGTTGACTCCCATCTATCCTTAAAGAGCCAGCAGTTTTTAAGGGCTGGAAGGGTGACTAGGGGCTTGCCTGGAGATTTGTACACTGATTAGTTACAATAGAGCTTTGGAGCTATCAAGTCCTCTTCGTCTTTCCCATCAGATAATGGGTGGGCAACCTGTGGCTCTGCGCCTAAATACATGTGGGTGGATAGAGCCGGGGTGGGGGTGGGGTGGAGGGAGTCAGAACAGGTGAAACGAGGGAGGAGGAGGTGAAAGCCTTCTGCAGGTATCGGTGCACCTCTGGCGAGAGTGAACTCTCCCTGCCCTAGCAGCCTGTTGGGTGGTGGTGAAGAGGAAGACTGGGAAAGTGAGAGAAGGTGGCAAAGAGGGGAAAGTCACTTTGGGGTCTGGCCTGCCCACTGCCAGCATCTGGCCTTGCACAGATTCTCCCCCAAGGGAATGTGGACCTCAACCCTTTCTCCTGACTGGTTAGAGTTCAAAGCCAAGGAGGTCTGGATGACCAGGGACAGCTTTCTTTGAAGGTGGAATAGAAGGGAGACTTGTGGCCACTGAATATCTTGGTCTGGGGTGGGAGAGGATCCTTCTTCTGCTCCATAGTGTAGCCTGCTGGCTATTATGAAATGAAGTTGAAGACCCTGGATCTCAAAATTCCTAAACACAAGTTACTCAGACTCGTTTATCTCATAGTCCACAGTGTCAATCATCATCCCCCAAATTGTGCTTTTCTTCACTAACTTGAATTCAGGAAGTGAGAACTTTTCTGTCCACAAGATTTTGGATCAGTACTCTAAAGGAGAGCATAGTTCACTAGCTTTTTATAAGCGTTAAGATAAGAAACAATTAATTGTGTGATATATTACAAGGTTTGAGTGTTTTAAGTTAAATCAAGATCACTTTTGTTAACAGCACACTTTGACTAGGAAAAAAATACCTAGTTACAAGTTTTCCAGAAAATTTTTGTTTTTAGTTCATGAAGAGAAACTGGGAATCATCATTAAATTGTTGCAAAAATAGTATCTCTCTTGTGATATTATGCTGAGGCCAGAAAAATAATTTTATCAACCATAAAAGATTGAATTGTGAGCTTTTTGGGAGAGACATTCATCACTTTAATTCATGTTGCTCATCTTGGGTTTTCTTGTTTGTGTGCTTAGTCCAATTCTTCTCCAGCGTTTGCTTAAAGGCCAAACTAGACATGACAGTTGCAGGCACTGTGGTCTAAACCACTGAGCCTCTTGGGCTTGCTGATCAGAAGGTTGGCAGTTTGGGGTGAGCTCTCATTGTTCTTTCCCAGCCAACCTAGCAGTTCGAATGCACACCAGTGCAAGTAGGTAAATAGATACCGCTGTGGTGGGAAGGTAAACAGCGTTTCCGTGCGTTCTGATACATGTCACGGTGTCCCGCTGCACCAGAAGCAGTTAGGTTATGCTTGCCACATCACCCAGAAAGCTGTCTGTGGGGAAACGCCGGCTCCCTCAGCCTGAAAAGCGAGATAAGCAGCGCACCCCATAGTCTCCTTTGACTGGACTTTACTATCCAGGGGTCCTTTACCTTTACTACCTCATGTGGTTAAAACATTTAACTGCCGAAATGATGGCAGAATCCCAGTGTGGGGTGTTTCCTGTGCTTGCCGTTTAAGTCTTTCCCAGCTGTTGTGATTTCTAGTATCTGAGCTCAGATCAGCTGAAAGTGCTTAAAGAGAGAGGGAAATTTGAAGCAGCAAACTGACTGGATGGAGGATTCTGTGTTTCTCATGTATGTGCCCCGTTTTCGTCTCCCAGTTCTGCCCTGCATACATAACTGGAATAGTTCTGTTTAAACATGCAGAGTGTCTGCCATCATGTCTAGTTCATTCCTCACTGGGAGTGATGCTTCTAGCAGACAAGGCTTCTGTCTTACATATTATACTCTAGGGTTCCGTCTCAGTGTGGTGGGCCATTTAATGATAAGAAAAATTTTGGTAGCACATTGTGGTAATCATATGGTTTCTCTTTCAGACTAATAGGGATGCCAAAGGAAAAATATGATCCTCCAGATCCTCGCAGAATTTACACCATCATGTCAGCAGAGGAGGTAGCCAATGGGAAGAAGTCCCATTGGGCAGAATTGGAAATCTCGGGTGAGTTATGAAATGATTTGCCTATCAGGTGGGAGGTGGAGGTGGTTCTCTCTGACTTTAGGCCAGGTATCTATCCACTTGCCTGATAAAACTTGTGAATGGATCAGCAGGTCCTCAGAGGCAAGTTCATCAGTGTGTGAAAATCTTGCCTTCAAGATATCTGGTTTCAGTTTGCCTGCAGTCTGAGCACTTGAAACCATTCACATTATTAAGATGCAAGTGGGCATCCCCTATGAAATGCCTTAGAAAAGGCACTGTAAGAATTAGAGATATGAATCTGGGGTGACTGGACAGAGAAGTATGTGTGTTTCTATTGTTCCGCCCCCTCCCAAATCTGAAATGGGGGGGAGGGGGAATCTAATGTTCATTTCAGAAAAAAACATGTTTTCCATTTATCACTTACTTCCAAAAGTGGCTTCAAAGTGGTTTCATGTGCAATTTTCTACAATAAGCTCAAGCAACTTGAAAGTTGCATGGCTCCATTAAAAAATAATAATCATTAATTAATATGAATTCAGAAGGGATTGGGTTAGAGTGACCTTTGTTGGTTATCGTTGATAGTTGGGGATGAAGGTGAGGGGTGTTAATGGGGAATAATAGAACTCAACCCATTAAAGTCATCTGATATCGTCAGATTAATGTAATATTTGTGCACTCTTTCCATTTTAGATTTTCTCTTCCTTTGTTTTATGCTGTTGCTGTTATGAGAATCTGTATTGTGTATTTTTATTATAATTGCCTTTCTGTAACTTATGATTTCTATAACGTATAGATATTAAGTTATGTATTATGTTGTGTTGTAAAGTACCCAATGGTTTTTTTGATGAACAGCATCATATAAATGTAGTTAATTAATTAATTACGTGACTACAGAGTTGTTTCCTTCCCCCTTCCAAATTGGAGGGAAGCCCTCTTTCTTCCCCCTCCCCTTAGCAAAAAAAACCTTTCAGCTGCCTTTCTCACCCTCCCCCCGCAAAAAAAGCTACAATGGTATATTTGCCAAAAAGTCATAGCAGATATCCTGCATTTTATTATGTTTTGTGGTGGGCATGAGATGATAAATCAGCACATTTTTGTTGCAAAACTATCAGTATACTTGTAGAAACAGCTGCCCAAATGCTTAACATTCTCCACATGCTCTTCATTTTAGGCAGAGTGCGGAGCTTAAGTACGTCTCTTTGGTCACTAACACACTTGACTGCTCTCCACCTCAATGACAACTATCTGACTCGCATTCCACCTGATATTGCCAAGCTTCATAATCTGGTTTACTTGGATCTCTCATCCAACAAACTCAGAAGTTTACCAGCAGAACTAGGAAACATGGTATCTCTCAGGTGAGGAGTTTCATTGCCTCTTACAAAATAATTACAGAAAGGTTTTAGGCTGCAACTTTAGTTTTGGTCCAGCTGTTAAATTGATGTTGCAGTTTAACTTGGCTGTTGATGTACACAGTTTCTGTACTTGAGGTTTCAGAACTTATTTTGACTCTACCTTCTTTTTGAACCATTTTGTGTGGTTCATGGTATGATACTCAGGTTCTGGTGCCTTGTCCACATGATGCCAATGGTGATGAATGGGAGTGAGGCAATGGGCAATGCTAGGATGACAGTGTTACATTTTACTGCACATTACAGGGGGAGAGAAGAGAGCGCAGCAGCAGCAGCACCCTCACATTCTCCTAACATGTAGCTATGTCATTAGGCTACCTTTTATAATGACGCCAATCTTCGCCTCCATATTTGCCCACAAACTTGATAATGTTAATGTTTCATTGTATAGAGAAGATCTTCCTTTGGGATTTTGTGCCAAAATGATTAACTTGCTGCTACTATGCAAAAAGGAAGATGGAGTTTTCCCCTGAAAAGCAATGGACAGTAACTACCAATCCTTGTACTATAATAATAATAATTTATTATTTGTACCCCGCCCATCTGGCTGGGTCCCCCCAGCCACTCTGGGCGGCCTCCAACAGATATTAAAATACATTAAAATATCACAGGTTAAAAACTTCCCTAAACAGGACTGCCTTAAGGTATTTTTTGAATGTCAGATTGAATGTCAGTTTATCTCTTTGACCTCTGCTGGGAGGGTGTTCCACAGGGCGGGCGCCACTACCGAGAAGGCCCTCTGCCTGGTTCCCTGTAGCTTTGCTTCTCACAGTGAGGGAACCGCCAGAAGGCCGTGGGCGCTGGATCTCAGTGTTCGGGCTGAACGATGGGGGTGGAGACGCTCCTTCAGGTATACAGGACCGAGGCCGTTTAGGGCTTTAAAGGTCAGCACCAACACTTTGAATTGTGCTCGGAAACGTACTGGGAGCCAATGTAGCTCTCTCAGGACCGATGTTATGTGGTCCCGGCGGCCACTCTCAGTCACCAGTCTAGCTGCCGCATTCTGGAGTAATTGCAGTTTCCAGGTCACCTTCAAAGGTAGCCCCACGTAGAGCGCATTGCAGTAGTCCAAGCGGGAGATAACTAGAGCATGCACCACTCTGGCGAGACAGTCTGCGGGCAGGTAGGGTCTCAGCCTGCGTACCAGATGGAGCTGGTAGACAGCCACCCTGGACACAGAATTAACCTGCGCCTCCATGGACAGCTGTGAGTCCAAAATGACTCCCAGGCTGCGCACCTGGTCCTTTAGGGGCACAGTTACCGCATTCAGGACCAGGGAGTCCCCCACACCCGCTCGCACCCTGTCCCCCCAAAACAGTACTTCTGTCTTGTCAGGATTCAATCTCAATCTGTATGTCACCTTCTGCTTTTTTGGTCCTTATCCAAGGATGAATGATAGGCTTGGGTGGGGATTTAGCATTTTTTCAGGGGTTGTCGACTTCCTTCCAACTTCTGATTCATCATTTCAGTGTGAAAACAAATCAGAGTTGTAAGTTGGGTCATCCCCCCACAACAGCCTTCTCCAACTCAGTGCCCACCAGAAGTTGTGAACATCAACTTCTCTCAGAGGTGATGGTTGGGGTCTATAGTTCAAAGCCTCTGGATGGCACCTGGCTGGCCGGGCTGTTCCAGAACACCAAACTGCAGACACTTAACCACTGTAGAGCTACCGGTAATTTATTTGTGGCCATTAATGTGTGTATTTCCCCTTCGGCAATGGAGCCACTCAAAGAAATATCAAAACAAAAGTTGGCATTTTGCAAGATAAACAGAACATACAATATGTGAATTCTTTTAAAGTTGACCCTGCTAATGTGTTTCTTCTGTCTTTAGGGAATTGCTTTTAAACAACAATTTGTTACGAGTTTTGCCTTATGAACTTGGACGGCTCTTCCAGCTACAAACACTAGGTTTGAAAGGTAACTGAAATATTAAACCATACATGTCCATGATTCCTTGTTCTCTCTCCTTTATTTCCTTTATCAATTCCTTGATCTGTCTTCTCACCAAAGAAACCTGTAGGGCTGAAGTGTAAAACCTTGTGCAAAGTGTAGGTAATGGGTTTCTTAGCCTACTATTTTGTTTGTTATCTATTTATTCATGATTAAGCTTTAGCAGAAGTCCTGAATTGTTCTTTTGGGTTTTTGCTGTGCCCTTTGTCTTGCTGTCTTCCTGCTGTATCCAGACCAGATGAAGCCCTTAGAATCATAGAATCATAGACTTATAGAGTTGGAAGGTACCCCAAGAGTCATCCAGTCCAACCCCTGCAATACAGGAATCTCAACTAAAATATCCATAGCAGATGGCCATCCAATCTCTGTTTAAAAATCTCCGCTGAAGGAGATTTACCACCTCCCGAGGGAGCCTGTTCCACTTTCAAACAGCTTTTACTGTCAGAAGGCTCTTCCTAATGTTAAATTGGAATCTCCTTTCTTGTAACTTGAAGCCTGACGCTCTGACCACTCTTTCACTCCTCTGGAATTCAAATACTGCTTTAGGACATCCCTTTCAAATCTACCATCCTCCCCTCTGACAGAATGAGAAGTTGGGCTCTAGCTGATGTTAAATGTCTCACTTTTATTCTAGGCAATCCTTTATCACAAGATATTCTCAGCCTGTACCAGGACTCAGATGGAACACGGAAGTTACTGAACTACATGCTTGACAATCTAGCGGGTAAGAAGTGTTTGCCTTCACTTTGATAGCAGCGAAAGGCTCGTCTTATATGACAGATGGCATTTGTGCAGAGGGGGAGTTTTCATATTGCAGACACTCCTAGATGGGTGCAGTGGGTGTGCTATGCATTCCCAACATAGTGTGCCCCTTTCACTACACAATTCTAATTGGGTGGATTGCCTTTGCCTATAATGACAAAATTGCCACAATTGCAGTATACTTTACTGTAACAAAACATGGTGGGCATTTGGTTATGTGGGATAAAGTAAAGGCATGCACTTGATAACATTAGGATAGAAGCTAAACCCCTGTTCCCTTCCCCCATTGATCCCAACCATTCAAAATCAAGCCTGATCCTACTCCCACCTGTATAGCTCTGTCTTGGGTCTTGTTTCTCGGTTACACTGCAGGGGGGGTGTAATATTGGGAACTGGCTCTATCTGTTTAACTTTATACCTAACCACCTGCCCAATGATGTTGAGTGCCAGCTCATCAAGAGTCTTGGGTTCAAAGGTCCACGTAGTAGCTATTCCCAGATCAGGGATTCATCTCTTACTTGGTGAGGATTTCCGTTCATTCGGTGGAGGAACTGACCTCTGTATATACTGATAATTCCTTTTTAAAAGAGACCACTTGTAGCTGGGAATCTTATGTGTGTACATCAGGTCTTCCATACGCAAAACAGCTTTCTGGATCTGGCTTCAGCTAATCTCAGTTGTTCTGGATTGAAGAGCCAAGTGGAAACCATGCTCTATCTTTTAGTTAAGCCTGCATGGGATGATTGTCACTGGAAAAACCCTTCAATATGGAAGGGATCAGCAGGCTGCTGGTATGAATTGTTTACCCTGTAACTTATTCCCATCACATGGAATGTTGCATGGCTATTGAACCTCTTTTGCAGTTGCTGATACTAGTTTGTGATCGTTCAACCTTATGGGCAGAATAATAAACTATTCATACATTTCCACCCCAGCACTTTTGAAGCAATTTTGGGTGGCGACTGTGCCACTAAGGTATATGTTACACAGGCTTTAGTTGATCCAATAAAGTGATCACACCAAAATGTGGCTGTTCCTTTGGTTCCTGTGTGCGTGTTTGAGTGAGTGAGAGAGAAGGTGAATGAAGTCAGGCATAATTGTTCCCAAATAAAATTGGTACTACCATTGGAAATCTCAGTGAGGATAAAAGTGAAAAGGAAACTAAAAGCTAATTAAAAGACAAAGCAGTGCTGTTGAGGGCCCACCTATATCTAAAGGTACGAGAAACCTGCACCATCTAAACATTTTCTCTACTCATATCCCACTTTCAGCTTACAGTTAAATGCTTTCTTTTCTGAACTTCTGTACTACAATATGGAGTGTTACTATTGCAAGTTCTTGATGGATACTGGGCTTTCTAGCGCTCATTAATGTTCACTTTCTCAATATTTCAGTGCATCCAGAGCAGCTGCCTCCAAGGCCATGGATTACATTGAAAGAGCGAGACCAAATTCTGCCCTCCGGTAATTATGTGGCTTTCTCTTCTTCCTGTAAATTAAAGATAAGCGCGTGGAAGCAAGGAGATATCTTTTTGTACAGCTGTACTCCTCATTTGTCAAGTTTTATTCATCCTTGATGATGATTGAAGAAACCTCATAGCCCACAAAAGAGAGTTCTCAGCCTGCTTTATTTGTGTAACCAAGCAGCTGCCTGGGACATAAACAGGAAGTTCCTTGAGGGTCTGAAGGCGGCAGTAGGCAAGGAGAGCTCAAAGTTACTGGGACCCCAGAAAGACCCCAGCTTTGTGCTGCTGCAGTAGGTGAAGCCAAGGGGCAGGGGTTGAACTGTCTGCAATAGTATCAGATGGCTGGTAACATGATACAAATCCACATATTTATCATTCCTTTTTTAACTACTCAAAATCTGCTCCCAGAAAGGGTCATTGGAACATTTTTCTCCATTGCCATCATAAGGCCACGTGCAGAAGTAAGACTTGCAATCTCTTTATCCATATAAGAGAATGAGGAAGATGTGGTCCTTCCCCCTTGAGCTAACCAGCTGGTTACCAAATCCTGCTTCAAGAGACCTCATTAGAGTTTGCTGTGGATAGCCAGTACCAACATAAACCTCAATCTCAGTGGAGAAGCTATGGGGCAGGAGCATGTGATCACCATTGTTAAGAGATTGGCAAATGGGCTGGTGCTGAAGTTACCAGTGTAACTGAGCAATAACTGCTTCCGCTTGTAGAGAGAAGACCAATTTGTGTGTTACAAATCTGTTCAAACTTGTTCTGCACATGCGATCAGTGAAATATCAGAGCAGGGTTCACTTGGAAGAATGTGTGGCTACTTTGTGAGGAGTGCTGAGAAAGTGAAAAGTCATTTTAACAGAAATATCAGTGTGGTCATCCTCTGGTGTTGTACTGCTCATATGAGCCGTTAAAGGTGAAAGGGCCAATTCATAATGTATGAATCTGTCTGTTGAATCTAAGTTTTCACCTGATGTTCTTAGCTACTTGAATAATTTAATTAGCAACGAGCTGCAGCTTTATCTCATTTAAGAGAAACCTAATAGCCTTTTATGTTATCTGTTCTGGCTGAAGTAATGTGCAAAAATATGTAAACCTGAAGAGTATGCTAGATCATCTCTGCAATGTACTGTATAAGTTTATTTCTGCAGATAGTTCCACCTATGCAAAGCAGTTAGCCACGTAGTTAAAATAGAGGTTAATGAACTCTGGCTTCTTAAACTAGTACTTGACATCTGAAAGAAGTTTTTGTTCTTAATGTTACGATTTAATTACAGTCTTTATGTTGGCCACACAACAACTAAGTTCTCTGGGTGGCTCACAAAAATAAAATACAACATTGAAAATACAAATGAAAGAATTGCAATATACAAATTAGAGGAATTCTGGAAGCTTTTGCAAAACTGGCCTTTAAGTCAGAGATATCTACTTAATTCCGCTGAAACTCCTTGTTCTAAGGGGTGATAACTTCTGTGAAAAGAGTGTGGTACCTCAACTCTCTCATCACCAAATATTTACTTTCTCTCCTTCCAGCTTCTTTTACAGTCATGTGTTATAATGTGTTGTGTGATAAATACGCCACCCGACAGCTCTATGGCTACTGCCCATCATGGGCATTAAATTGGGAATACAGAAAAAAGGGAATCATGGAAGAAATTGTGAACTGGGATGCAGATATCATTAGTCTTCAGGTAATGATAACAGAATATGGCCCTTTGAGTTTCATCAGGAAATAGTAGGAATATGGTTCCCTTATTCTCTTCTTAAAATGTTGATAGAAAGCCAAGGGCATCTCTTCAAAGTAGTACTTCATGTTTTCTTCTGTAGTCTTACAGCTTTAATTTTTTAAAAGTATGTTAAAAAAACATGTTAAGATGTGAAAATAGCAAAAGATCGCCATTGGCCAAATACTTTTTGCAGGGTCCTTTGTCCATTGTTCATTTTGAATAAAGCATAATAACTTGGCAACCATGGCTTATGATGACTTGTAAATGTGACTGCTTAGTCCTCTCTGAAATAGGCAAAAATGAGGCAGCCTACATTTGTCAGCACAGTTTTCATCAATGTTAACAATCATAGAATCCTAGAGTTGGAAAGGACCCAAGGGTCATTTAGTCCAATCCCCTGCAATCCTGCCCACAGCCATCCCTGGATGGATTCAAACCACCAGCCTTCTGGTTAACAGCCAGAGACACTTACCCACTGTGTGATGTTCCTTTTCAGGAAGTAGAAACTGAGCAATACTTCACCCTCTTTCTGCCAGCATTAAAAGAGCGTGGATATGATGGGTTTTTTTCTCCAAAGTCACGTGCCAAAATCATGTCTGAGCAGGAGCGAAAGCATGTGGATGGTTGTGCAGTATTCTTCAAAACGGAAAAGTAAGAGACTTTCGCTGATTTGACTTTGTTGTTTCATGCCCGTACCTTAGATGTGTTTGATAGTTTGCAAAGCAACATCTGTTGTTGCTTTCATGTGGACATGAAATTGACCTTTGTAATTAAAAACTGAGAGGGAGAAGTTTTATATCCTGGCTTTCTAGTAGTCTCCCCCCCCCCTTTACCT
Organism: Darevskia mixta; assembly: GCA_034641385.1. Taxonomy (NCBI): domain Eukaryota; kingdom Metazoa; phylum Chordata; class Lepidosauria; order Squamata; family Lacertidae; genus Darevskia; species Darevskia mixta. The sequence continues at coordinate 1,076,313 of JAWWNH010000060.1, forward strand.
TTGTACGTTTTTATATCTGTTGACTGAGTTATTGGGTATGTTTTACATGTTTCAGGTTCACATTGGTGCAGAAGCACACAGTAGAATTCAACCAAGTGGCAATGGCGAACTCCGAAGGATCAGAAGCTATGTTGAATCGAGTGATGACAAAGGACAACATTGGCGTTGCTGTCGTGTTAGAGGTGCATAAGGAACTATTCGGGACAGGTGGGTGTCAGGCATTTTCAACACGAAGGGGGAGAGGCTTCATAAGGCGTACTAGTTTTTAAACAAGTGAACCTTTCCTATATAGAAATAATACCACTTTATAGTACAAATTAAGTGGAGACAGAACAGTACCAGCTCAGTGGACTGCTTTGCTGAAGTAACTTATGAAACAGATCTGTTCATCCCTATGAACAAAAATGCTGTCTTAAATTGAGTATGACCATTGGGTCTATCTAGTGTTGTTCTGGCTGCTATGACTTGTGGTAGTGCTCAGTCAGGGGTCTTTCCCGTCAGTGATCCTTTCTACAGGATATGTTGAACCTGTAGCTTGAACCTGTTACAGGCGGCCCCCCACTTGCGGAAGGGCTACGTTCCGGCCCCCTGCACGTATAAGTGAAATCACGTAAAGTGGGGAGCATCTTCTCAACACCCCTTAAACACCCTCTCTGCCAACTCTCTCTTCAATCCATACTGCTGCTGCGCTACTCCACTCCACACATCAGCTGTTAGGCAGGGAGGCGGAGCAGCGTAAGCAAAGCCCTGCTGTGCCTCTGGTCTCTTCAGGGCTCCTTCCCGGATTTCCTCTTCAAGGTCCGGGGAGGGTCTCCTTGCAAGCCACAAGGACTCTCCAGCTTGCTCTCTCTCGCCATTTCTGGATTTGAATTGAATTATTTAATTATTTGCTGGCGCCATGCGTAAGGGGGGGGGGGAGATTGCCTGCATTTCCTGCATGCAATGTATGAGTTTGTCCATGCAGTTGTGGCCTTTGCCACTCCAAAGCACATGGCGGTCACTCAGTTAGAAAGAATGTGTTCCTTCTTTCTTCAGTCTGACCTCTTTTTTCATAGCATTTTGTTTTTCCTAACACGATTCTCTCTGAAACTCTGCATGGATGCCACTAGGTATGCCGCATGACTGGGATCAAAGTCACAGTACTATTTGGTCTGAATTGGCACAATCATGTGCATAGTATACCCTCAACTGCCTTAATTTCTATCAGGCCACCACTGTCACGGGAATTGAGATAAATGCAGATACGCTCCCAGGCCACAAGTCCAGCAGTATCTGCACAGTGAAGAGCATTTCCTTTGCATGTAATTTAATGACTTTCTGTTTGTTTCTGTATCATGGAAGGAGTTGAATTAACTTAGAATTCTGGAAATTATCCATTGCCTTTAGGTATGAAGCCTCTCCATACCGTGGACAACCAGCTGCTTATTATAGCAAATGCCCACATGCATTGGGACCCTGAATATTCAGATGTAAAACTTGTCCAGACAATGATGTTTGTCTCGGAACTGAAAAGTATCCTTGAGAAAGCCTCTAGCCGGCCTGGAAGCCCAATAACAGATAAGAATTCCATCCCTCTGGTGCTGTGTGCAGATCTTAACTCACTGCCGGATTCAGGTATTTAGAAATAGCAGTTATGCTTTTACTTCAAAGTTAAGACTTACCTTTTTTATTTAAAAAATGTATTTATTAAAAGGTTTTATTGGGTAACAGTAGTACATACAGAGTCTCTGTTTTCAAGTCATAGAATCCTTCAAACAAGTCGGTCACATTCAGAGTGAGACATTACTGTTACAGGCAATATGGAGTTGAGGGGGGAAAGAGGGCAGGAAAAGGGGAGACAGTAAAATTCCATTATTTTATATAGTATATGAGTAAAGCTTTTGTGTTAGCGTCACTTAAAACATGTATTTTATTTTTGTTGGCGGTACGAGAGACCGGAGGGCCCAAGGCACGGTTGGTTGCAGTCGATGGGCTGCAAGTGTGTCATGTTTGTGTGTTGTGACGGGAGCATATCGATTTGTATGCTGTCGGGTGCGGGGAGGGACATGGTATTGAAAGTTAATACTATCTTGTATCATCTTTCCACCAACGTTACACCTTGTGGAAAATGATCTTTTTCAATGTCTTTTGTCTCAAGGGGAAATTTTAATGTGAATTGCTGAATTGCTGTCTTGTATTCTAAAATGAGAGGAGGTAATAGGGTAGATTTGGGAGTTGGTAAGGTGAACAAATGCAAAGCCTCTGTTGAACCAGTGTTGTTTGCCCAGGGAAACTGCTATTTATAACCAGATGAATGATAAATTACAAGAACCACCATCACATTTAGTACATAAATCACTTCCCTTCTAATTACAAATGTTGTCAGCCTTAACCAACTACTGGTGGTATTTCTCTAACTGCTAAATAGCTTATTTCTTATTTTAAGCAGGTGGTTATATAGCTACTTGGGTGATAATTCTTCCCTCCTGGTCATGAAAACATTTGCAGCGTTAATAATTCCCTGGCCGCTGATGGTGTACATAGAGCTCCAGAACTGAGTTCATGTTAAGCTACAGGCAAACAGGTGGCACAATTCAGCATTAGCATCCGGCAGCAACAGATTGGCTGTTTTGTTTTGCAAACAGGTGTCGTGGAATACTTAAGCAACGGAATAGTAGCCGACAACCATAAAGATTTCAAGGAGCTGCGTTACAATGAGTGTCTCATGAACTTCAGTGGCAATGGGAAGAACGGGGCTCCTGAAGGAAGAATCACCCACGGCTTCCAGCTGAAGAGCGCTTACGAAAACAACTTGATGCCTTATACCAATTATACCTTTGATTTCAAAGTAAGTAGAGCTGTGGCAGAAGCAATTAGGAATAGATCAGCTGCGTACTGGAATGGCTGATGATTATATTTACTGTGAATTAAACCAAACACATTTAAACCTATGGGTAGTTGCAACTCAGACCGTGATTCAGTTGCAAATGCATTGAAGTGCACAGATGAATGGCCACTGTTGCAATCTGCCTGCCACAATCCCTGTGTTCGTTGCAGGATCACCCTGCTTCGTGCCATTTCTATATGAAGAAGTGGAAGCAGGATTTAGGTTCTGACCCCTGGCTCAGATTCTCCTGTGCATGAAAGGCAGGTTGATGCTTATTAGCGTCGACTGGCAACATGACCTGGGGAGCCCAGTCTTGGCTGCAGCTTCCAAGGGTGTGCCCACTGCATGTTTTCCTTTAGGCATCTCCTCCTGCTTTTATACCCGGAAGCTGTCTGCGGACAAACACCAGCTCCCTCGGCCTATAGACCGAGATGAGCACGCCACCCCAGAGTCGTCCATGACTGGACCTAACGGTCAGGGGTACCTTTACCTGCTTTTATTAACATGTTGCAACCACCTTTGATGTTTATAGGGTTGGTGGAGCTGCAGCAAGTTCCAGGTCCCCCCTAGCCAGCTTCTAAGCAACCTGGATGTGGCCGTGCATTTCTCCCTGGGGTTCAGTCGAGACGCTCCCAGCATCTCTTACTACCTAGCAGTGCAACAGGTGGTGCAGAGATTGCATTGGAACAAAAGCAGGCAGCATAGAAGGTTCTTGGTGGCTTGATTTGTTCATAGGACCCCGTTTTGAATTGCCTTTCTCTCCCTCCCTTCCGCAGGGTGTGATTGACTACATTTTTTATTCCAACACTCACATGAACGTGCTTGGTGTCCTGGGGCCTTTGGACCCTCAGTGGCTGGTTGAGAACAACATCACCGGGTGCCCCCACCCTCACATCCCTTCAGACCACTTCTCACTGTTGACGCAGCTGGAGCTCCATCCTCTGTTCCTGCCTCCTGTCAATGGCATCCACTTGGCCAGCAGGCGGTAGTGGGGCCCCTGCCCCTTTTGAGGGCTGGGACCCATTTGTTTGTTTATGGACCTGTACAGTTGTAAATCAAAGTATGTAGGAGTGAAGTATGGCCGACCTTTTAAAAGCTGCTGCTTCAAGCTCCTCTCATTATATGTGTTGATGATACAATTTTGCACATTTTTTTTCTGGTGCATATTGGTACCATTTGGCACTAGGGCTGGAACCAAAGTTTTTGTTTGTTCCCTTTTTCCAGGTTTTTGCTTTTAAGGTATGCATATATATATATAAAACCCACACATTTTAAGCTGGCGGGCTCTTGTTTGTTTCATTGGGAAGCTGCCTTTGTAAAAGGACGTCAGACAGCAGGGTTTGCGTATGCTTTCTTTCACATCTTAGCAAAATGAGCCATACCTCTCTTCCCCCAGCCCACTCTCATTTTTTTTTTAAAAAAAGCATCCTGAAATAGAGTAGGTCTATTTGATGTTTCGGTCCTGTTGGGAAAAGTTTGGTAACTGGAGATAGCACTTGCCGTTGTAAATTATTTGCAGTACAGACTGCTCTCTTATCTCTACTGAAATGTTAAGTTAATTTAGAAAGCCAAAGGTGGTGCAAGACGCAAGACTTCCTGCCACAGAAAAAAAAATTGTGCTGTTCCAGTGGAGAAGTTGCCTGGAAGCATCTTATTGCATATACCAGGGTCCACTTGTTTGTGGCAATCTTCATTTCCGATCAGTAGGAATTCGCATCCTGTCCAAGCCCATGAAAGCAAATGGGGCTTGTGTGCAACCTATAGATCTCTGACCCAGTGAGCTCTGTGCATTGCTGTAGAAGGGACAAGTCTAGCTGACGATGGGGAAGCTCCAGGTGCCATCATAAGGCCCAACTGCTGGCTTGTAGCTGTGGATTCTTACCAAAAGAGAACCATCTCCCTTGCAAAAAATTATGAAGGATGCCAGCATAATGGATGGGATCAGTTTGACAGTAACCAGCAGAGCAACACTGGCAATTCAACAGACCGCTGTGGGGAACAGACACTGCATTAACTGGAGGAGAATTTGGAATTGTCAGCAATTTCCGGGAGGCAGGTGCAGGGTCCTCCATTAAAAATCTGCACCTAGGATTCTTGGGTTTGATTTTCACAAAGTGAAAATGCGTTTCAACACAATCCACTGGTCCCTTTTTTGTTGTACCTTTTCCACCGCCCTCCCTTTCCCCCAGAAAACCTTTAGGATTATTCAGCTGAGAAGAGCAGATGAGGAAATGCCTCCGAAAGCCATCTTGCACCTGCCTCCTCTGTGCGTGAGAGCTGGCTTTCCTGGGTGCCCTTTTCCCACATGAAGGTGAGAAAGTGTTGGCCATCATCAACCCTCAGATTCATCTTCTTCCTGACCTAGTCGCCAAATAGTCATCCCGTGCTTTTAATTGCCCTTATTTGGTTTTGTTTTCTATCAAGGTTTCTTTTTAAGCTGCTGGTTCATTCCCAACAGTTAATTGCTCCCTTTAAGATGTACTTGGAAACTTTTCTTCTGCTTTCCTTCCCCCACCCTCTTCCTGGTGGCCATTAAAAAAAAAAAAAGCTTTTTGCCTTGAAAGAGCAGAAAAACCATACATGCCATCTCTTTAGAAAGCCGTGGCTGCAGTTTGCTCAGAGGAGCTGCCAAGCAGCCTCTGTTCATTTTGGTAGAGCTTTGCAAGGTTTCATGAATACAGCCTGTTAGAATGAACGGACGTTGCTTCAGCAAAGCCTCTTGAGCGGATTGAGCCCGACTCTGCGTTTCAAACAGCAAAAAGTCCAATTGACAAGGAAAGGTTGTGTCTATGTTCCTTTAAGTTTTTCTGTATTCTGCTTCTTTGCTGCTATATACGATTCCTTGAGCTTATATTTTAAACTTTTCATGCACTTTACTGTTTCTAGTCTCAAAATGTGATATTTTTAATAAATGAGAATTTTTTTCCATTATGTGAATGAAAATTTTTAAAGAGCTTATATCTGTCTCATTCATACACTTAAAAAGGAAGAATTGAAAAAAAAAGCGTGAAACAGCTGAATCGGTCTGTTGCACAAAACATATACCTTAAGTTAATTTCTTCCCACCCACCCACACTCACTTTGCTAGCTATGTATAGAATGGCAAAGGAAATTTGGAATGGGGCTAAAGAAGGAAATGCTGCCTCATTTTTGTGCTTGACTATGGGGTTTAGAGGAAGGAGTTGCTTCTGTGACGACCACAATTTGCTCTCGGAAGTACCTGCATCCGACAGTTCCTCAGCGACTGGAACTGGTTGTATTTATGTGAAACTTTCAGGATGGAACTACATTAGGCAACAAATGCAGGGCGGCGGCTGCTCAAAAAGGCAGCCTCAGGTCGAATTTTCCCTCTGTGTGCTTGCCAACCTTTCACATCACATCATTGGTTCTCCCCCAGTGGGAATGGGGAAACACCAAACGTCACGGCAGCAGCAAAGAAGGTAGATTGTATTGGATTTGGAAGGGATTTGACACTGAGCTCCTTTCCCCCCCTTTTTGACAGCCGTCCTGTGTTTCTTACAACATGTAGCTCCATCCAGAACAGCTTATAAAGCACGACAAAGTTATCTCATTTCAGAGAGAACATTTCCCCCTCCCCAATATTGGTGCAGGTATCTCTTCTTATATACCTCAAAAGTGTTACTTACACGGCCGTGTATATATGAATTGATGACTCAAATAAAAGATAGTACTGGAAAGTAGAATAGCATGAAAAACTTAATTTGGTGGACATTAGCCTTTTCAGTTAATTTTATTTTTATTTTTGTAAGGACCCAGTCCGCTGGGAAGTTCTCATGCTCCAGCCCCACTGAAATGTGCAAGAGTTGCCCAACTCCCTGCTCATTTCAGTGGGGCTTACACAAAAGACTTCCCTCCTGGAATGTGTTCCAAGTCATCAGCTGTATCTTTACTTGGGAGGTATGCACTAACAATTTTCCTCCTCTTCATATGTGCATGTTAACTAGCAATGTGAGCAATATTTCCTACCATACTTCACTCCCAACTATTTTTTTTTTGAGATGTTTGTATAAAATGGAGTTTTAAAAAAAAATTCGCCTGTGATTGTATATGAACTGCAGAGGAGCCGGTTTATTAAATAATAATTATTATTAATAATAAAAACCCACCAATCTTTTGTAATGTTGTTGGGAGGTTGGGGGTGGGGAATAAAATAAAAATATTGGGAAACATTGCAAACAGTTTAAGTTCCTCTTTTTGCTTAGTTTAGTTGTAATTAGCCGATGCACTCGGGGGTTGAGATGGCTTTCCTCTGCTTCAAAGTTGACTTGTATCTTAACCTGTGTAACTCTCTTGGTTTTTCTCTCCGCCTTTAAAAAAAAAAAACACCGCCTGTTTGAAATGTTGCACAATTCTTTTCTTTAAGCAGTTGTTGTTTCGTTGGCCAGAGAAGCACCAGGAGGAGGTTTCCGTTCCTGGAAGGACTTTGTGCCTTAAAGTTTTCCACATACCAAAGTGTTGGTTTAAAAGCAGGGACTGGAAATATTTGTCCAGAACAAGGGTTGAATTTTCTTCTGGGGCCACATACCAATGCTGGGTGGATCCAGAGGCAAAAAGTAGGTGGAGCAGTGAATGTAACCTTACGTTTGTACAGTCGACTAGTTGCTACACAGACCCCCCCCCCCCATGCAGGGAAGCAAGAGAAATTAACAGAGAAATGAGATTGCAAGAGGCGTTCCAACCAGACAGGAACACTCAAAGAAGGTGCAAAGTAGGGCTGGGTGGGTGTGGCTGAGGACACTAGCAAGACAGAACCTCTTCTTTCCAGGCACTCCCCCCATGTGAAGAGACAAGTTCATTAAATCAGGGCTGTTTCTATGGGGACAGCTGGATGCACTGGGCATGTCCACCTATTCTTAATGGGAATGTGCATTTTTTTTCTATTTTCAAAAGGAACTATTGCATTGCACATGCTCAGGTAATCGTAAACACTGCCGTCAGTATGCTGAGATGTAGAATCTGGTTCATGTTATAGTGTTTCCTCCTTTAAGGGGCTTCTGTGACCCTATGTTAGGGTGGAACCTGGAAAGGACATTGCAGTTGAACAAATCGTAATGGTTATGTGTGTAAAAAACCCACTTGTCCCACTTGTCAACGCACAGGAGCACCTCCATGTGTCCTAAGGCATTGCTGGAAACTAATTAAATGTATACAGGCATCTCCCCATTGACACACATCTGCGTGGTGCCGGGAAATAAATCAGTTTAAACCGCAGAAAAGCACAAAAAAGAACAGGGGAAACTGCAAAAAGAGAGGGGAAATGGCTAGCAACCCAAAAGCCATTGTACAAGAGTCCTGTGGAGGGTTGGCGTTTGAGAAAGGCGGTTTGAAGGGAGCGATTGTGGTGGAGTTTGGGCTTTTCAGATGGTGTTCCCCACTATACACAATTTCATGGTACCCAGGAATGTAGCCCCTGTGTAAGTGGAGAGATGCCTGTATACCGTTAAGTGTGGGCACACAGTATGTTTTCAGAAGAAAAGTTGATCATTACATTTAATGTGAGCCCCTCCCCAACTTTATTAACAGGCAGAACTGTGAAAAAACTAACCCACCCACCTACCTGAAGTTCTACTAGTGTGGATTGTAGGCAGATAGGCAGCCTCTGGGATGATCCATTAATGGCTCTGGGAAAAGGTATTGCTGAAGCGTTTGTAACCCTACAAACGCTGAAGCGTTTGTAAGCCTACTGCTGACTTTTTGAGGTAAAAATGGCTTGCTTCTCTGTTTTCCATTCTGATTAAACAAGGCATAGGAAGAAGGCTGGTATTGTAATCCACTTTCCCGTTAACAGACTTGAAAGGTTTTTCTTCCTTATCTACAAACAGGATCGTTGACAAAGAATTTAATTCCTCTTTATCAGTAAGCATATTGTGTGGGAAGAAGCAATTCATTCTGGCAGAAATCCCCAGTACAGTGGTACCTCGGGTTACAAACGCTTCAGGTTACAAACACTTCAGGTTACAGACTCCGCTAACCCGGAAGTACTACCTCGGGTTAAGAACTTTACCTCAGGATGAGAACAGAAATCGGGCGGCGGCAGCGGGAGGCCCCATTAGCTAAAGTGGTACCTCAGGTTAAGAACAGTTTTAGGTTAAGAACGGACCTCCGGAACTAATTAAGTTCGTAATCCGAGGTACCACTGTATTACTTAGATCCACACCCTGTTCAACATTACATTTTTAGGTAGAACTATCCATACACCTCGCTGAACCTGAGATATCTGTGTTCATCCTGCAGACTACGGATTACCACTGGTCAGAGATGAAGCAGGGAGGGTTCGCATTTTGCTTAGGTTGCCTTGGTGTGCATCTTTAATGCATCTGTATTGTGTATTTGACTGAATACATATTAACACTTAAGAGAGAGAAAAATCAAACTTGGAACGCATCTGCATGCGTATATGCAGGCTTCTGAGCTCTTGTTTTGGTAAAATGGGATTGAACGAATTCATTGAAAACAAGTCTGAATGGCTATCGGGCATCATGTTCTTGTATATATAGCGTATATATTTCCGCCACACCATGCTAGAGTTTCATTGCATTTGGTTCAGAGCTTTCCAGGTAAAGCTGGATGGTACCTCTTTGAAACCAAATGCAGCACTTCTGTGTTATCCACCAAAAGGTTGCATTCTTACAATACCATTAACACTTGTACCGGTATTAGCAGATGGGAATTCATTCCCAACACACGTAGCAAGGACCAGTGGCATAGATATGGCTTCAGAAAGAGGATAACGTGAATTGAGGACTATCAGTGGAATAAGAATAAGGCTATCCATGACTACTTGCCATAATTGCTATGTTCTGCCTCCACTGTTAGGGGTAAGTTGTGTCTGAGTGTCAGTTGCTGGGAATCACAGGGAGGGAGAGGCTGCTGTTGCATTCATGTCCTGCTTTTGGACTTCTCATGGGCATCTGGTCAGCCACTGCGAGAACTGGATGCTGGACTAGATGGGCCTTTTGGCCTGAGCCAGCAGGATCTTATGTTCCTATTAGGGTGAGAGTTTGGAAACTTTTTAGAAAGACAGCCCCGCTAAGAAGACAACAGTGCCTGGGTGTGAGCAGGACTTGGGGCTCAGATTTGCAATTTGTGCTAGACCAGTGTTTCCCAAAGTTGGGTCTCCAGCTGCTTTAGGACTGCAACTCCCATCATCCCTAGATAGCAAGACCAGTGATGATGGGAATTGTAGTCCAAAAGCAGCTGGAGACCCAAGTTTGGGAATCCCTGGTCTAGACTCATGAGTAACGGAAGCTGCTTTAACTAGAAAAGGAACTCTTTTGTAATGTAACTGCCCAATTATCCGAGCTATTTGGCACATTTTGAGTAACAAAATGCTGATAATGTAGAAATTGCACAGTAGCCGTTCAGTATAATTGTTTAATGGTTGCTAGAAGCATTCGTCTTTCTTAATGCTATTTTGCATTCTTTGTGCTTTATTCCAAATGAGCCGATGCAGTCACTGATGTCCACCGTTCAACCATCTCAGAAGGGCACAGTGGTTATAAAGTGTGGTTTTGAATATATATATATATATAATTACAAGATAGAAAGCATGACAACAGGGCAACACTCCATCACTGTTTCTTCGGGCTCCTTGTACATTTTTCCACCTCCAGGAAGACTCCCATTTGCGGTCACTGGCTGTTATATGTTGAAATTAGTAAAAGAGAAACTGGTTAAATTCCATTACATAAGCCAAGACTGTCTCAGATGTTCTTCGGAGTAAGGCTAGCACATTCATAAGTGGCCCCCATCAGAAGCAATAAGGAATAAGTGCAGTGCCTGGGCTGTTGTGGAGGGATTTGGGCACCCTTCACCCCCCTAAAAAAAAATACCTCTGAGTCTGTTCAAATTAATCCTTACACAATCCAGCAAGGTAAGCTAGTATTGTCCTCATGTTGCAAATGGGGAGCAGAGATTCCTTGCCTAAGGTCAGCTAGTGAAGGCTGCATACATATACCATACATTTAAAGGACATGACTTCCACCTTGGGAGCTGCAGTTTGTTAAAGGGGCTGGAAATTGTAGCTCTGTCAGGGGTAAGCTGCAATTTCCAGCAATCTTTGGGAGAAGTCATCCGACTTCTTTAAGGTGTGTAAGGCTTTAAAAGTGAAATCATGGTAGACGGAACTGCAGACTTCCTCATTCATAGCACAGTCCCTTTGCTGTTAGTGTTCAGGCTAAACTGCACATATAGGAAAATCAACCGTAACCTTTAAAAAAAACAAAAACCAACCACCCTACAACCTGCTTCTTGAATGAAAAGTTGCACCTGGAGAGGAACCATTTTCAGAAGAGAAGGAGGGAGGAGGGACTTGACCCTTTCCCGTAACCACTTTCCTGCTGCTACCCTCCTCGACTGCTTTCCCTCAGCAAAATTCCAGGTGTATGCTGAGCTTGAATCCCATGGGAATGGTGCATACAAGCTGTGAAAAAGCAGGATGGTGGGTTAAGCATCCCTCGCTGCAGCTCCTCCGAAAGGCACCTTCTAATGCTGCTTTTCAGCAGAAAACCATGCATGGATTATCTCAGGGATTCATGCCATCTACACAGGGATTTTGTGTTCTCTGCTCTGGGGCAGGGGACATAAAAGAATGCTTGGTTTTTCAGATTTTTCCTATGATTCAGGTGACTTGGACTATTCAACAATAGCACACATTCATATTTTAAGGGACTTAATTTTTTGGTCATTGGGGTGCCTTGGACAATGTGTGTGCCAAGGGTTAGTTTTTCTGGTTATACTGAGAGTTTGGGCTGCTTGGCTTGCATTTACCCATGTAGCAAATTTCAGACTGACTTCTGCTTGAAAGATGAAGGGAAGAGCTTCAGCTCAGTGGTAGAGCATGCAGATATCCCTGGATTAAGTCTCTGGCATTTATAGGTGGGGCTGAGAAAGACTTGGGTCTGAAACCCTGGAGAATTGCTGCCAGTTCTTCTAGATCAGTGTTTCCCAAACTTGGGTTTCCAGCTCTTTTGGGGTTAAAACTCCCATCATCCCTAGCTAGCAATTGTAGTCTGTTCTAGATGATGCTAAGCTAGATGGGTGAATGCCCTGACTTGGTACAGGGCTGGTTCTTGCACCAGTGAGCAGCTTGATTAAGCATATAATATCTGCATTGGCCAGATGAGAACAATATTAGGACCACTGCTATTTGTGTGTTGCTCGAGTTTATTCTTGACTATCAAAGAAAACTCCGCATTCTGCTAAATCAGGGGGCTCTCATATTTTGGGAGGCTTGGGGGCACTTGTGCAAATCCATTGTGGGCAACATATAACAGCTGTTTTGCAGAAGGAAAACTGGTGTTGCTCAGAACCCTCCCCCTAAAAAGAGCAGAATACCTACAATCTCCCCCAAAACAAGCAAAATTCATACAGAAAGTCAAGCAAGCCCTTCCGCCAAGCAGCTAAACAAACAAACAAAAACCCCTTTTTCTTTTTCTTTTAAAGGAGGGTCTGAGGACCTTGGTAGGTGCCAAGGGAGGTCACCAAGGGAGCCCTGGCTGTAACTGAATACACAAAATCATACCTCTTTATCAGCCTCTTCAACAATTTCTGCACCCACTGGGCAGTAGGTGCCACACAGACCTGCCACTTGTCTTTCAGGGTTAATCTGAAACGTAATGATGGTGTCATTATTAGCCTTCTTCCTCACCCTCTTCAACGTGGCAGGCACGTGGGCGTGCTGGCATCACTTACATTATTTCTGTCCTCCCGCACTGTATTCCCCGGGGAATGACTTGAATGGATTGGATCTGTTTCGGGCCGAAGGCCGAGAAGGTGTGCTTCTGGCATTTGCAACGTCCCACTACGCGGCCCTCCATAGCAAGACCTTTGTGAAAATACGAGAAATACTCAGATTCTGGCACACATAATTTCAATTTCATTCCGTGTTTATGCTTCCTTTAGTACAAAGAGTTTAGGGTGACATGGGAGGCCCCCTGCATTGATCCTCCCAGTAGCCCTGCGAAGTGTCTTAGGCTGAGATATACCGGTACTTACAGATAGAGCAGGTCCCTGTGAGCTTCACTGCTGAGCAAGGGTTGAGCCTAGATTCCCCCAGTCCTAGCAAGGGGTGGACTTGTAGGGCAGAAGGTAAGGGACCCAACGTTAGGTGCAGCCAGAGCCAAACTAACTGTAGCTTTGTCCCCATCCTCCCTGCTGGGTTTGACAAGTCACAAGAGCAACGGATAGTAAGGAAGAAGGAAGCTGATAGGCAGTACTACCCCCCCCCCGGACCAAGATTGTAAGAAAGAGGTCAGCCAAGTGGGATTGACTTAGGTTGGTGGGTCAGGATCCTATTCACTAACGGAGCGGCCTCCACTGGTCAGCCCAACGCTCTTAGCAAATTATGATTTTAGGGGGTATGCGGTGGACAGTGGTCCTAAACGGCAAGAAAGCGATGCACCATTTTGCCTTACGTCCCAGCCGGATCCCTAAAGCAATTTGCAGAGCTCCTGCCTGTTGCATGCTAGTTCTGTAAGCAAGGACAGACATATTTGGCTAGCTGAATAAATGACTGGCAGTGTTCAGAACCCTCTCCCTAAAAAGAGCAAAAGACCTACAGATGTTTCGCACGTGAGCTGGAGGGACGCTGCAGCTTGCACAGCTGATGCACAGGGAAGCAGAGGCTGCTGCGCTACCCTGAAAGTCAGCTGTTCGTCAGGGAGGCCTCAGCAAAGCCCTGCTGTGTGCCTCCAGCTTGCAAGGACACCCTCCGCAGAGCCTGATGCGGATGTCCTCTTCAGGCTCTGGAGAGCGTCTCCAGAGGACTCTCCAGGGTGCTCCCAATAGGCGCGATTTCAGTTACACGTGTGAAGGCATGGAGCGTAACCCCCGCATAAATTGGGAGTTGCCTGTACCATAAGCCTGTTGTGCAATGGGATAAACCCCCGTCCTTTTCATACAGGGGCGTGTACCCTAAACCCATCAAGTCCTTGTTGGGCTTTCCTCTTCATGCACTTACAAGGGCATAAATGGGAGAGTGGGGTCACGCTTCTTGGCCTCATCTTGACCCCTCTGGTGCCTCAGCCCACGTGCCTCCAGCATGTTGCAAGGGTAATGTTTTGCAGCAGGAAGCCTGCTGTAGGCATATGGACTTCAGAGCATGAGAGAGGCAGACACCCCAGGCAACAAGGGCGCATCAGATGCCGTGGGGGGCAGGAAGTGCAGCCCTGCTCTTCCCCCTTGTGCAATTGAAATAAGATGAGGGAAGTGCCCAAATGGGGCTGTGGAAAGAGGATTGCACCTGCCCCCCAACCTTTGAAACTTTCGCTTGACCCATATTTTGATTGTTTTGTGTACCAATTCATTTTCCTAGGTCCCAGAGCTTTTGTTGTTCTGCAGCTGTGCCTTGCGAAATCCGATCTTACCTGCCGAATCAGATCTTATCAGGCGCACGGAAAATCCAAAGAGAGGTTTTGCTTAAAAAACGAGCTTCAGTTCAGCAGGTAAGATCTGATTTTTGAGAGGCACAGCTGCAGAAAAATGAGAAAAGCCCTCAGACCCAGGGGAATTAAACAATACCCAATACAATCAAAATACGGGCCAAGCAAAAATGTGAATAAGCCCTAAGAACATACAGCTAGGTGCATTGCAGTTCTTTTTTTTATTGTTGAATGACAAATTATGAAAGTTAAGAAAAAGAGAGAGAGAATACACATAAGATAATGTTACATTATGTATGCTTCTAATAATACCAATAATAATACTGGTAATAGGGCAGTCAACTAAGTATTGACCTGTTCAATATAAATGTAATGACTTCACAGAAACACGTGGGGAGAGCCTGTGCACTTGCCACAGACACATGTATAGATTCTGTTTCTACCTTCCGCTTAAGTTGGTGATAGTTGTGAGCAAACGTAATTTGTGTGATCACAATTTTCATTCAGCCACCACCACCCAGCTTTGCAGTCACTGAATATGCAAAAATGAATTTTGCAAACAATAATGCAAAATGTTTGAGACCCGAGAGATGCGAAGCCTGCTTTGCAAGGACAGGGTATTCATGGATTTATCTCAGTTAGGGATGGTTGAATTTGCCACTTTCAGTCTTTCTCAGTTTCTCATTTTTTTCTGCCTTAAATTCAATTCTCCACATTTCCACATCGGTTTGCAATTTGTAAAAAAAGTCATCACGAAAATTCACCATCATTTTGGTACATATTTCTCCTGGTGCATTTTAATGCAGTTTTGCCTAATATACACATCTTTGCCTTATAATTTTTGCATCGCTAATGTACATTTTTAGGCACACCTGCAGTACATGCGTTTTGGCACACATTACTTGGCTGGAGAACTGCACTGCAAGATTCAGACAAGTTCAAATTATGAAGGAAATATGAGTTTTGGTTCTCATATTATTCCAGCAAGTGCTGATCAGGTAGGTTTGCCTTTAAATGCAAGCAGGATCAAATTTCTCCCCTATCACTAATCTTAGTACTGTCTGTTCTGACTACACACAAGCCCAAGGTCTCTGGCTGAATCCTTTCCCCAGCTGTCTGATCCCTTTTTAATGCCAGGGATTGAAGCAGAGACCTACATAAAAACATGTGCTCTGCTACCTCCCCCTGGTGCACACCATTTCAAACAAGAAGCCATCAAAGAAAGTTCTCAAAGCAAGCAATAAGATTGCAAACGTAGCTTGCTTCACAAAAGGAGGAGCACCGGTACCCAAAAACTCTCTATCAAGCCGACTGTGACTGTTTATTTATTTTACATTTATTACATTTCTCCCAGGTGCTCACGGTGGCATAGATGGTTCCCTCGCTCCCCATTCCAGCCTCACAACAACCCTGCGAGGCAGGTTAGGCTGAGAGAGAGAGTGTGTGTGTGTGTGATGGGTTCAAGGTCACCCGACGAACTCTGTGGTCGAGTGCAGATCAGAACCCCGCTATCCCAGGTCCTACCAGGACACTGTGTCCGCTACCACTGAACTGACTCTTTTACACTACAGTATTGTTTTATGACTCCCGTTTTTGCACTCTTGTTTCCTGCTGTAAAGGGCCGGCTCTGCCATGAGGCAGAGTGAAACAAAAAAGATCCCCTGTGTTGCAAAAGTTGCAAATCAGACAATCCAAAAGCAACACGGTAGGCTAATCATATAATTACAATACTTTATTGTACGTTTATCTGATTGTCAATTAAGATATAATTCAACAGGGATATAAAAGTATTGTAATTATATTATTAGCCTACTGTGTTGCTTTTGGGTTGTCAGATGAGGCAGAGTGAGGCAGCTGCCTCGGTCGGCAGATGCTGGGAGACGGCCGAGAGCGATGGCAAGGGGTTGGAGGGCAGAGTGGTCTATATCCCGCAGCCTGCCCTGTTCCCATTTCCCCAAGCTCTTCCACTGCCATTTGGAGAGTGCAGGATGCTTCCCCACTGCCATAACATCATAGAATGATCGCTCCAATCCTCCATCCCTTGTCACTGTTATGTTGGCTACATTTCCAATCCATGCAGACACCCCCCACACACAACTCCCTGCCGGAATCCCTTAACTTCTTACACCACAAATGCTCTGGTTTATTTTTGTCTGGCTTTGATTGCGTTAGAGCCCCTTCGGACAACAGTAATGTGGAAGCCTTGTGGAACCAAACCAAAGAATAAATTGTGTTTGCTCCAGCTAGACGCGCTGGACTTATACTGATACTAGTTGAAGTTAGCCCGTTAAATAACGGGCGCTAGAGGAGGAGGAGGCAGGAGGAGGCAGAGCCCCAGGAGGAGGAGGCGAGGAGGCCCGGGTTGAAATCCCGCCTCAGCCACGGCGTCCTCCTCGGGCCGCTTCCCCCGCCGGGCGGTAGAACAGCGTCCGCTGGGGGGTGGAGAGGGGCTCCCTCCCCCTTCTTATTTTTCCCTGGGGGTGGCTGTAGCGGCGGCGGTAGCGGCGGCGAGGATGGGGCGGCCCTCCTTCGCTTCCGGAGCACCGGCGCTCCGCTGGATGGGCCGTCCCAGAGGGGCTCCCTCCCCCTTCTTCTTTTTCCCCGGGGGTGGCTGCAGCGGCGGCAGTAGCGGCGGCAAGGATGGGTCGGCCCTCCTTGGCTTCCGGAGCACCAGCGCTCCGTTGGATGGGCCGTCCCAGGCCGCTAGGCCTCGGAGCCACGGGGATTGGGCTCTGCGTCCGTGCGAGGCAGCGGCGCTGGCGCAACTGACAACGCGCGTGCACCGCCGCTGCCTCCCGGACACGCCCCCCTCTCCGGCCACTCCAATGCCTGCGTCCCTGTTGGGGGGGAAAGTAGAGCTCTCCAATCCGTGCGTCCCTGTGGGACATGCGCACTCGCGCAGTTCCACTGACACACAGTGGACACAGGGACACTTGAAGATTATTATATGTGATTTCTCCTTGCAATTGTGGATTCTAGCCCCAAACACTTGAGCGCTGGAAAGGGGTTTGCACCGGCTCAGAACACCATTTTCATCATTTAGTTGACACGTCCCAGGGTTCACTTCTAGCAAAGCCCTGCTTCAGATTCGGGGAACCGACAGCGCAAAGCAGAAAGCAGACCCAGGCTACTCACCGCAGAGAGGGACTATGTTGCTTGCAAGCAGCGCTAAGGCCAGGAACACCACCATCAACGCCTTCATTGCGGCCGCACCTTGATATTCGCAGCGATTGTGCTTTGTGGGTGGGTGAGCGGAACCTTCCCTTTATAACCATCCTGGAAAAGGGAACTTGCAGATACAGTATTAGGTGGGTGCGAGGGAATCCACACGACACATCGACAAATATATTTGTGTGCGTCTGAAAATCCCCCATGCTTTTGTCCTTCCTCAAGTCTAAATAAAGAGATGCAAATGGGAAAGAGAAACCATTGTGCACAAAACAACCTTCTCCTGCTGCTCCCATTTCTGCCAATCTCCCATTCTCGGGCCATGCAGCAATTTCCACGCCTCGGCCAACCCCAAGGGCTCCCGTTTGTGGCTGCAAAAGCTCTGGGGTGGGCAAGGTTCCAATTGACTCGCGTCCCGTAGCTTCCTCCCGAAATCCTGTAACTTTCGATGCTGCAAATGTTCGTGGTTGGACGTGGTTGTGTCCTGTTGTTGTTGCGCTGTAGTTCAAGACTTGTCCCTCCAAATGGAAATACAGCCGTACCTCGTGTTACGAACGCTGCATGTTGCGTTCATCACGCGTTACGAACACGCCGGACCCGGAAGTACCGGAACGGGTTACTTCTGGGTTCGGCGGTTCGCACATGCGCAGACACGCAAAATGACGTCATGCGCATGCGCAGAAGTGCCGGATCGCATCGCGCAGATGTGACGCTTCAGGATACGTGCTGCTCATGATGAGAACGGGGCTGCGGAACGGATCCCGTTCGCATCCAGAGGTACCACCGTAACACACCAAAATTGGGGAAGTGTCGCAGAACAAGTTAATACAGCGGAAGGATGTGCGGACACTCTGGTATAAATCCGTCAGCAATGTGCTACTATTGCTTCAGTGACATGTTGCAGAGGACAAGCTCAAAAAACAACAACCCCCAACTCACCAGTCTGGGGCGCCTTTAATAGATGGTGTGGGAAGGAGGGAAAGCTGGTTAGAGACTGTGGCACAGGCAGAGGGGGTCATGACCCTTTGCCACTGTCTCCAGTCTCAATCAGAGTCACCCATTTCGTGCGGAAGCCTTGTGGCGTGCTTGCGTGAAGCAAACACATCCTGTGGCATCAGGGCCATCTTAAGCATATCCGGCGCCGTGGTGCAAAGATCCCTCCGGCGCCCCCCCCTTTCCCAGAGTTGACCTTTTTTTAGGGCTGGAGGAGGCGGGCAGTGGCTGGAGGGCGGCTCCTCTGGCGGGGAAGAGACAGAGGCTGGACGTGGCACCTCCCGGCTCAGCTGGCCGCTCTGTGCCACGGCAGCCACGGCAGGCAGCACACCGAGCGAGTGGGCCTGCGCCAAGCAAGGGCACATGCGCCACTCCTGCCAAGCATCAGCTCAGTTTTTTCCCTTTTAGCCTTCTGGCGCCCCGCAGAATTCGGTGCCTGTAGACTAAAAGGGGAAAAAACCGAGCCGACATTCAGCGGGAGCATCGCACGCACCCTCGCTCACTCAGCGCGCTCATCCGGTGTTCCCCGGACTCTCGCCTGGCGCCCTCCAGAACTTGGTGCCCCGGCGCCCCGCACCACTATCCTCTATGGGTAAGATGGGCCTGTGTGGCATGTGTATGCGACCGCCAGAGAACTTTGGGGGAAGCCTCGGCCCCCATGGCCCCGCACAGATGGCACGCCTAGCCTGTGCGGTGGGGATCTAAGCCATTTTTCCTCTGTATCATTGGTATTCCGTGGTGCCTTTGGCAGCTGGTTAGGCTTCCAAATTCCTGCATTGCAGGGGGTTGAACTACATGACCCTGGGGGTCCCTTCCAGCTCAGCAATTCTCTGATTCAAATGTGCCCTGGGCTTGAAAAGACTGGCGACCCTTGGCCTAAGAGCAACTCCTGAGGTTACAAGTGTCTTCCCACATGGACTAACTTCTTTACAAGTAGGGTAATTCCTGCTTTTGTCTACGGTACTATTTGTTCAGCATTTTACAGGAATTGGTCACAATTGGGCACAATAAACCATTCAAAGATCTTTCCTCTTTGTTTTTTGTTTTTGTTTTTTTTAATTGAAAATAGTTTTATTTCACAAGTTTGCAATACATATCCATACATTACAACCATACAAACAGATCATACAAACAAATTACACAAACAAGTCATACAAACCAATCATATAAGCAAATCATCCTCCCACAATTCCCCCCCACCCCCACCTACACAGAAATTAAAATTCACTTCCTAAAGTCTTTCCTCATGTTTTCTATCTTTTTTCTTCCTGTTACATTGCGTTTGTTCATAATACAATACATTATTTAATTGATCTATCTGATATCATAGTTAAGTTCTATATATATTACAGTTTCTTTCCTTCCGTCTATCTATCACTCTAAGCAGATCGTCAATTCCGTTTTCACTCCTTCTCTCCTTAAGTATTCCTCAACGTATTTCCATTCTCCTCTAATCTTTTGTTTTGTTATATTTTGTTATATTTCTGATTGCGGCTGTCATTTTAGCCAAATTCATAAATTCTACTATTTTCACATGCCACTCCTGCACCATCGGGATCAAGATCTTTCCTCTTTGGTAAGGCTAGCTTTCAACTTGTAGTTTAATACAGCAACTCTACTAATAATAATAATTAATAAATAATAATAATAATATCAATAATTTTATTCTTTATACCCTGCCCATCTGGCCGGGTTTCCCCAGCCACTCTGGGCTGCTCACAACAGAATATTAAAAACACGATAAAACATCAAGCATTAAAAACTTCCCTAAACAGGGCTGCCTTCAGATATCTTCTAAAAGTCAGATAGTTGTTTGTTTCCTTTATATGTTATGCGGGAGTTCCACAGGGCAGGCGCCCCTACCGAGAAGGCCCTCTGCCTGGTTCTCTGTAACCTCACTTCTTGCAGTAAGGGAACCGTCAGAAGGCCCTCGGAGCTGGACCTCAGTGTCCGGGCTGAACGATGGGGGTGGAGACATGTTTTGCTTGGTCACACCTAAATGTCTCAGTTGAGACCCACTGAGGCTGCCCCATCCATCTCAGCCTGTCCATAGCCACTCTCCTTGCCCACACCTGCCTGCCTTTTTACTTACAATCAATCCTGAGGGTGGTGTTGCCCACTAGCTCCCTCCTCCTGAGGTTTGCCCTTGTAGAACTTAGCAGAGAGGATGAGTCAGCTCTGCCAGCTTCTGGCTTGGGCACCACCTGCTATTGACCTCTTTGCCTTCTGCCCCACCAGCCACCACTGACAAGTCTTCTTTCTCCTGCATCAGGATGTGTGGAAAGGGGTGGGGTGGGGTCCGGATTCACAGCCACACACATGTCACGACTTGTATCAGTCAGTTGGCCCACGACCTGTCCAACATGGGCCTGCTATCTGTTGCTACGCCACCACACTTCAACTGTTGTGACCAGCAAAGCATGTACAACCCTAGCAAAACATCAGGAGTGTTCCTGCTTTCCAGTAGTTTGCCTTCTCCAGAGTTCCTGGTTAAGAACTCTCCTTCCCTACTCAGCTGAAATTAAAGTATGAAAATACCTAGGCTAGAATAAATCACAGACATGCAGCTCCGCCACACACTCCCTGGCCAGTTGCAAGAAGGTGGATAGGTAGGTGTGGGACCGGATAAGGACAGGTGGAGGTTGGTGGGTCAGTGTCCCCCTTAGCCTCCGCTGCACTAAAGGCCTGATGTCTAATGGTGCAGAATTGCACACAAGCTATAATATATTGTAGATATCAGTTTAAACCAGCAGCAGGCTAAAAACCTTGTAAAAGTGCTCACCAAAAGTCTAGATTTTTAAAACCCCACATATGTGAAGTTCCAGAATGCAGATGAAGAGGGGGCTGTTGTTGGATTTCCCCTGAGAGGAAATCCTGTTACGGGGGGGGGGGGAGGTGCCACCACCGAGAATGTATGGCAAGCATCTCTGAATGTAGCTGCAAACGGGAGGCTAACTGCCCACCACAGTTGTTCAGAATCACCTCTCAAACTGTGTCCGGAAGTGAACGCAATCACTTACGTTTGTTGGGTTCTTGGGGGTATCCCCTGCTCTTGGGGTTAATGCAGCAAGGAAATCGCCTCAATGTCGGTGCCACTTCTACTTCTGAGCCCCAGCTGAAAAGCCATTAAATTTTTCGCACGTCACATATGGTAACATCCAGCAAACTTCTCTTCTGCTGAAGTTTCCCTTACGGGGAGGGGGGGATTATCTTTACCTTAATCTTAATCTCAAATCTAACTCCCTACAATGGCAGCAGCAAAAGGTATCCATAAGTCATGGGTAGGCAAACTAAGTCCTGGGGGCAGGATCCGGCCCAATCGCCTTCTAAATCTGGCCTGCGGATGGTCCGGGAATCAGCGTGTTTCTACATGAGTAGAATGTGTCCTTTTATTTAAAATGCATCTCTGGGTTATTTGTGGGGCATAGGAATTCGTTCATTTATTTTTATTTTTTTCAAAATATAGTCCGGCCCCCCACAAGGTCTGAGGGACAGTGGACCGGCCCCCTGCTGAAAAAGTTTGCTGACCCCTGCCATAAGTCCTTTCTTTGGTTTATTTCTTACCTCCTTGAACAGAAGCATCCTGATCTAATGGCTGTAATTGTTTTTTAACGGCTTTAATTATTATGCTTTTCAACTGGCTAGTGATGATGATTCAATTTATTCATGCTTTTTCTCGGCACAGGCAACTCAAAGCAACTTTGCAAAGCAAAACAAAACTTGGATATTCATTAAAGCCAAAGGGAAGAAATGCATTTAAAAATCTCTCGCCCCCCCCCCACATTTTAACATGTGAACATTCATTAACAGCCAAAGGCCTGGTTGCAGAGGAATGAAGATGGTGCCACAAGCAGGAGGCAAAAGGGCACCTCATTTTAGGGGGTCGAACTTAATTTTTGCGAACTTCTTCAGCAAGGGATCTTAAAAGTATGTCAGGCAATGCTAAACAACAACAACTTTGAGACCAGCAGCAGCTGGGAAGAGAGGAGTGAGTTCAGGGATATTTTTAATAAAAAGTTTTATAAGTTGTGTGTTTTTGTTTCTCAGTTTGATCCTTTTACATGCTTTTGTATGTTTTGTAGTATTTTATGAATTGTGATTTGCTGTCATTTTTATTGATTATAGACTGGTAATTCTTTATTGTGGTTGATAAGTGTGAACTGTTAAATTTTTATTTGCTGGTGTTTAATTTTGCTGTTTAGTATTAGAATCTGATGGATTGTTGAATATTGCTTTGTTTGATATAAGCTGTTTATTTTAAAATTATTGTGACTTTTATACTGGATCAGATTGTTACTATTAATGCTTGCTATTTTATTGTGGTTTTATGTGTTGGAAGCCACCCAGAGTGGTTGGGGCAACCCAGTCAGATGGGTGGGGTATAACTAAATTATTATTATTATTATTATTATTATTATTATTATTATTATTATTATTCTATTGTTTAACTGCAAGTACTTGGCAATCATTTTAAATTTAACCCAAATACCTTTTGTATTCCGAAGTCATGTTGCAATTTCTTAGCACCTCTCATTTTTGGAATTTGAAAGTTGAAAAATTCACAGTGCCTTATGGGCACAAGCCCAACAGCATTTCCCACACTTGTGATCCCCAAAAGCTGGTGTTCAGAGGCATCTTGTCTTTAATATTGGAAATTATAAAGCAATCATGACTAATAGTGGCCATTGACTGAGTAACCGAATGTGTGGGAGAGGTACGGAAAAGGTCTTTTAATTTTCTATTCTCTGAGACGCAGGAGGACAAGAAAGAAACGCAACTCGGGTTATTTTTGTTCTTAGCAAAAAACGTTTCTTCCTTTTGAGTTCTGCAATAGAAAGGAAACAGGGAAGGACGAAAACTGGTGGTTCATTTTCAAGACCTAAACAGAGCCACAAAGGAAGTCGTTGTTCTGTCTTCAACTTTTACAACAGGGCAAGCCAAAGTCTCAGGGCCCGAAAAACTGTGCAGTGGAAAAACCCTTCACCTGTGACTAGTGGAAGTCAAACAGTGAATGATGCAAATTGAAGAAATATTAGAGCAAATTTCGCAGTCAATATTCAGAGTTTCGGCAGGGCAAGGATTTCCGCTTGTGCTGTGGAACTTTCATACCACCTTTTGCCATTCTCTCCAAGGTCCTGATTTTCCAGGAACAGTCCCGGAATTACGAAAGCTGCCCCAGCTTCTGATTTGATCCCAGAATGTTCCTGTTCCCACCAGTGCCAGATTTACGTATAAACTAAACAAGCTATAGCTTAGGGCCCCACTCTCTTGGAGGGGCCCAAAAAATTTTGAAGGGAAAAAACCTGAATGTACATTTCCAAAATATAAGATAAAAAAACAAATAAAACAAAACCTACATACAGCATTGTCATTGCTTTTCTCCCAAGAGAACCTAGACAGCATCTTAAAAAGCAAAGACATCACCTTGCCGACAAAGGTCCGTATAGTTAAAGCTATGGCTTTCCCAGTAGTAATGTACGGAAGTGAGAGCTGGACCATAAAGAAGGCTGATCGCCAAAGAATTGATGCATTTGAATTATGGTGCTGGAGGAGACTCTTGAGAGTCCCATGGACTGCAAGAAGATCAAACCTATCCATTCTTAAGGAAATCAGCCCTGAGTGCTCACTGGAAGGACAGATCCTGAAGCTGAGGCTCCAATACTTTGGCCACCTCATGAGAAGAGAAGACTCCCTGGAAAAGACCCTGATGTTGGGAAAGATGGAGGGCACAAGGAGAAGGGGATGACAGAGGACCAGATGGTTGGACAGTGTTCTCGAAGCTACTAACATGAGTTTGGCCAAACTGCGGGAGGCAGTGAAGGACAGGCGTGCCTGGCGTGCTCTGGTCCATGGGGTCACGAAGAGTCGGACACGACTGAACGACTGAACAACAACAGAGACTAGATTATGAGTCTTTGTAAATTGTGTTTCTAAAGGAACTTTTGTCATTGCCAAATGCCAATGTGTCTGCATTATTAAGTTTGTTATGAATAAAAAATCATTTTAAGCTAGAGCTTAATAATTATTTCACTATTAATATACTTCTTCTTAATTGTAATTCAGTTCAACAATTACTTGTATAAAATACACATTTTGTTATGTGCAAATGGCTTTAGATACCTAAGGTCCATAAATTACCATATAGCATATATTCTACACACAAAAACGACAATTTGTTGTTGACAAAGGACAGCTGGACATATAGTTATTTATTTCCTTGGCTCGAGGATCGCATAACTCCATAACCGTCAACATTTATCCAGTGAAAATAGGGGCATCCTAAGGAAAAGCTGGACATTCCGGGATCAAATCAGAAACTGGAACGGCTTCTGTAAATCTGGGACTGTCCCTGGAAAATAGGAACGCATGGAGAAATTTATTTATTGGTGTGTGTTTTCCTTTTTGTAAATCTACCAAAGAATAAAATAACATTGGGATTAAGGGGAAGCAGAAATTAGGGGTGTGCGTGTTGAGGAGGGTCAGTTGAAGGGGAGTGATAAATGTTCCTATTTTCATCTGAGGAATGTTGGAGGACAGAGGTGCCAACTTGAATAAAATATTGTGGGTGCCCAGGTAAGTCCAGCCCCCTATAATATAATATGATGCAGTGTACACACACCATTGAATGGGAATGCCAATCAACTTTGCGGGGCCCCAGCCTCCTCAAATATTTTATTGTGGGGGCTAAAGTCCACATGGCCCCCAGGGGTCGGCTCCTATGTTGGAGGATAGCCTGCTACTTCTAGTGTCTCTTGTATCCTGGCTGTTATAAGCTCCCCCTGTTCACTGATCCCCTCTTGTAAGCCAATCTCCAACTGCTCGTTTCCTGACAGTTTAAAGGTAAAGGTAAAGGGATCCCTGACCGTTAGGTCCAGTCGCGGACGACTCTGGGGTTGCGGCGCTCATCTCGCTCTATAGGCGGAGGGAGCCGGCGTTTGTCCGCAGACAGCTTCCAGGTCATGTGGTCAGCATGACTAAGCCGCTTCTTGCGAACCAGAGCAGCACACGGAAACGCCGTTTACCATCCCGCCAGAGCGGTACCTATTTATCTACTTGCACTGACAGTTTATGTGCATGTAAATGTGGAAGTAGGGCATCGCTAAAGAAAGAAACTAGCAAGCAATTTTGCCTGTCTTTGGTAAGATCCCTTTGGCTCAGAGTTCCGGTGCAAAAGGGATATCAAGGGAGCCAAGGCTAGTCCTACTCACTGAAATTAATAAATCTAAGTTCGCTGTTACAAAGGGTTTCGAAGGGTCTGTTGTGAGTAGGAATGGTATTGCTTGCAAGCATCACTATTGCATGTCAGGATGAAGCAAAATGTGCAAGTTACAGGTAGATAGCCGTGTTGGTCTGTCATAGTCAAAACAAAATAAAAAAATGCACACGAAAGCTCATACCAAGAACAAACTTAGTTGGTCTCTAAGGTGCTACTGGAAGGAATTTTTTTATTTTGTTTTTTCAAAAAGTGCAAGAAAACCTTGGGCGTGGGCTGGCCCTTGAGTCACAGAATTCAAAATCTACAGATAGCCCAAGAGGTCTACAAATTAGTTCAGGGGAGGGCTGTTTTTCTTAACCCTCTTGCGAGGCTGATGTGCACAACATTTGGCAAATGAACCACTAGTTACTGAAAAGAACTAATTGCAACGGGACTTGCAGAGATCTCTCTGCCCACCAGAGTGCAGTGTAGTCTGGTGTTTATGGAGGAAAGTTCAATTTTCTCAGATGCCTCAGACAAATAGAGAACAAGGTTGAAAGTGACACAGGAAGCGCAACTTGAACATTTCTGCTTCCCTACATCTCCTCCTGAAAATGTATCCTGTGATAAAGGTGTGTGCTGGTTTTTTCAGCGAGAAGTTGAGTCCTTTAAAACTCAAAAGGACTCAAGCTTCCATAGAGACTCTCACCTCCTAACCAGTGGGGATAATAATAATAATAATAATAATAATAATAATAATAATAATAATAAATTTATACCCTGCCCATCCGGCTAGGTTTCCACAGCCACTCTGGACGGCTCCCAACAGATTAAAAACAGAATAAAACATCTAACATTAAAAACTTCCCTAAACAGGGCTGCCTTCAGATGTTTTCTAAAAGTCAGATTGTTGTTTATTTCCCTGACATCTGATGGGAGGGCGTTCCACCGGGCAGGTGCCACCACCGAGAAGGCCCTCTGCCTGGTTCCCTGTAACCTCACGTCTCTCAGGGACGAAACTGCCAGAAGACCTTCAGCGCTAGACCTCAATGTCCGGGCAGAACGATGGGGGTGGAGGTGCTCCTTTAGGTCTACAGGACCGAGGCCATTTAGGGATTTAAAGGTCAGCACCAACACTTTGAATTGGGCTCGGAAACATACTGGGAGCCAGTGTAGGATGCGACATGCGACAGCGACACCTCCCTATGCTATTGGATTTCCAACTTCCATCAGCCCCAGATAGCATGGAGGGCTGGAGGCTGCTCACCTGGATAACATTTGCAAGGCTGCAGGTTGATCATCCTTGCCTGATCATGGAGAGACCTGGTCTGAACAAAGACATTGGATTCTTATCTCATTATACATGACAAAGCTTTTTTAACCTTCTCACCCCTCGCTTTTTCCTGTAAGACTAATTGCAGCCGTTAACAGTCGTCAACAGGTTTACCACAGCTATCAACCTTTCACCCATTTCCACCACCCCTCTGAGTAATACCCCTCCCCACCCTCTCACTATATATCAGGGTCTGGTGACTTCTGTTTCAGTGTATCTGAAGAAGTGTGCATGCACACGAAAGCTCATACCAAGAACAAACTTAGTTGGTCTCTAAGGTGCTACTGGAAGCAATTTTTTTTATTTTATTTTGTTTTGACTATGACAGACCAACACGGCTATCTACCTTTCATCCTTGCCTGAGGACAGACATGCAATCTGCATATGCTCACGAACACGTCACAGCTCCCATACGTGTGGACTGATCCCTGGAATAATTTGTCCGTATCAGCACAACTTCTTCAAACAAGACTGAACTGATAGGCTTTTTTAGAAGGTGTTTTGTTGCTCCCAGAGGGTCTTGCTTCCACCATACATGGTCCTGGATTTCAGCCAAAACTCGCCGGAACTCAGTTCTGGCACCTCTCAGGTGGGCGCCATTGCCATTTTAAGAGATCAAGGGAGGTGTTCATGGTTCATGAGTTCCAGCACCTCTTTTTCTAGAAAAACAGCACACCTTGCTAAAGTACAACCCCAAGGAATCCTCATTTGTTGTCTGGGAGAGGGATGAGTATGTGTTTTTGTGACTAATGCAACAGGCTCAACCAACCAAATTTTATTGCCCTAAGTGCATCTGATTTTGTTCCTAACATGAAATTTATTGTCATTTCAGCAGACAAGAAGGCAAATGTATCAATAAAATAAAGGATCATTAACCTATTGGAGAGCTCTTTAACACAGCTTTAGGGGGTGGGGAACAGATAAATTCTTAGTCATGTTGTATGCCATGTTTTTGGTTGTTTTACTCACAAGTAAAATGTCTGTTTGAAAAACTATTTCCAAGTAATGAAACTTAATGCAAAATCATCTTTAGAATGATACAGAATTATATATGAAAATTAAAAAAAAAGAGTCTGTAGGTTGACATTTTCATAGAATTGCCCTGCTAGCAAAATATAAGACTTTCAGTTTTGAGTACTTCTGTAGCTGTACCAAATGCTTGTGTGTGAAGGCCAAAACCCAGTACTCTCTAAAATCCGATTAAAAGGACACACATCACTTAGCGAGATAAATTTTATTGTTTGACTTTTATGTACTTAAACATACAGTAACAAAAACAAACAAAAAACCCAATCACTTTAAATATAATCACATTCTAGCGGGATTGTTAATTAAAAAAACAAAAACAGATTACAGGAAACAGCAACAGTCTGCTAGAACAGGGGTGGCCAACTCCCAAGAGACTGCGATCTACTCACAGTTTAAAACTGGCAGTGATCTACCCCCTTTTTGGGGGTTCAGGTCATAGCTGTTGGGCTTTTATTTAGGGGAGTCTAAGATGTTGAGCTTCTTTGGGGGAAGCCAGTGATCTACCAGTGATCTACCACAGACGTCCAGTGATCTACCGGTAGATCACGATCTACCTGTTGGACATGCCTGTGCTAGAAGATATAATAGCATGTTTTTTGTTTTCTTTTAATTGCCTTCATTTATGCTAACAAGTGAATTGCCACATTATTCTTCTGTGGTTCTAATCATATCACAATACCTGCTCCAGCAGTATTTTAAATATATTTCGATTCTGCTAGAAAGCAAGTGGTCAGGCTTCTGAAAACAGGCTGAACCAAGAAAGGACAAACCTGGGAATTTTGGGAACCGCATTTCTGGGAAGGGAGAAACCTACATTTCAAAACACAGGATGACAGAGAGAAATGGAGGGGGTGGAGGAGAGACACAGGGCTACAATGGCACATGTGGAACAGGCAAGCAGGACTGGGACATTGAACCCACCCTCCACCCCTACTTTCCCGCTTGACCCATAGCTGTCAACTTTCGGATTTGAAAATAAGGGATTTTTTCTGACTTTCGGATTTGAAAATAAGGGATGCCGCGAGGGCGGTGCAATGGCACCAAGTAGCCTCGCCACCCTGCGCCCCAGAGGCTGCGCGCGAACGGGTGAGCGAAAGAGCGAGCGTGTAGACGGCAGGCAGGCTGGCTATCTGGTTGGGCGTGAGGGTCTGGCTGCACAAGGCATGCAAGCTCCGCCCCCAGTCAGTCTCAGACTCCTTATTGGCAGCCGAGCAATGCAGCTGAGGAGCCTCCCTGGCCAGCAGGGAGGGAGAGGAGCTGCTTCCTTTGAAATCCGGGAAATTTAAGGGATATCAACAATCCGGGATAGCAGCGGGAAACGGCATTGGAATAAGGGAGTTTCCCGCCAAAAAAGGGAGGGTTGACAACTATGGCTTGACCCCCAACCCAATCAGATTTTCTTCCAGCCACACGGTGGGACAACAGTTGCCACTTCTCAACTTCAGGCGAACCTCCCCCCAACCACCCATGTAGTTTATAGCAATTTTGCATTTCTGAAAATCTCGCATTCTAATGCACAGTTCATACTAATGCCGTGTTAAGATATCCTGAGGGTCTGCAGAAGTCTCACCTAAAGCTACAATTTTGCGGAGAGGTGGAGTTAGAATCATAGAATTGTAGAGCTGGAGTGAGAGAGGCAGATTTCCAGAAATACAAGCCCTGTCTAATTTACAGCTCGGACAAGATTGTGGGTGGTCTCTCCTCCCAACCCCCATTGCCTCGAGCAGACAGAATTTGAAAAGCAGAGAGGAAAAGTGTCGAGCTTCACATTTGGGACTGGCCGGGGCACCATTCGTCGTTTGCCTTCCAAGGCCATCACAGACCTCGATTCGCACCAGCAGCAGCAGCAGCAGCAGCAGCCGCCTTTTGAATTCCTGCGATTAAATTGTAAATAAAAAAAAAAGAAATGGAATATGGTTAAAATCACATAGGCGCGTTTTCTGTGTTGACGCAGCCCTGCAGAACTTGTGACCCCCCAACCAAGGTGAACGGAGAGGCTGGGGATCAGTAAACTTCCTCTTTTCTTTTCGCGGCAGGCCTGTGGGCAAGAATCCAGTAATACTGCGGTCAGCTTGGCGGCCTGCACATTCTGCAGGCTGCTTATTTAAAAGATGGGGGAATTCCATTCTAGGGCCAAAGGGCATGCTATCCGAAATGCATCCTTTAGCAGCACTAGAGGAGGTCAGGGACATCTCCAAGCAGGACTGGTGCTGGCAATTTTTGCGCCCTAGGCGAGGGGGTGGGCCACGTGACGTCATTGCACATGACGTGTGGTGCCCCGCCCCCTGCCGGCCGGGCGCCCTGCGCCGCTGCGATTTTCGCCTCTGGATGGGGCGGCACCGGGCGGCGGCGGGGGGCGAGGGGCAGACTGGCCAGCGCCCCCTCCATTTTGGCGCCCTCGCGGTTTTCGTCCCAACCTGCTTGCTCCGCCGCTGGTTGGGGCGGCACCGGGCGGTGGCGGGCGGCGGCGGGGGGCAGGCTGGCCAGCGCCCCCTCCATTTTGGCGCCCTAGGCAGTTGCCTAGTTCGCCTAAATGGACGCACCGGCCCTGTCTCCAAGTAGGAGAGCAGAGAACGGTCGCTGCCTGGGACCTAGACAGACCAGAGCACAGGCTCAAAGGCAGCCAGGGAGGGGAATGTCTGTTGGAACTTAGTTCCAGTTACAGGTAGGTAGCCGTGTTGGTCTGCCATAGTCGAAACAAAATATCTGAAGAAGTGTGCATGCACACGAAAGCTCATACCAAGAAAAAACTTAGTTGGTCTCTAAGGTGCTACTGGAAGGATTTTTTTTATTTTGTTGGAACTTAGGTAAAGGTAAAGGTAAAGGGACCCCTTTAGGTTCAGTTGCGGACGACTCTGGGGTTGCGGCGCTCATCTCACTTTATTGGCCCAGGGAGCCAGCGTACAGCTTCCGGGTCATGTGGCCAGCATGACTAAGCCGCTTCTGGCGAACCAGAGCAGCGCATGGAAATGCTGTTTACCTTCCCGCCGGAGCGGTACCTATTTATCTACTTGCACTTTGTGCTTTCGAACTGCTAGGTTGGCAGGAGCTGGGACCAAGCAACGGGAGCTCACCCCGTTGCGGGGATTCGAACCGCCAACCTTCTGATCGGCAAGCCCTAGGCTCTGTGGTTTAGACCATAGCGCCACCCGCGACCGCAAGCTGTTGGAACTTACGTACTTTTAATTATCCCCTGCACCCATATTGCTTCAGGGCTGACGCATACTCTGGTTCCTTTCTGCTTGAGTGTGATTCTGTAAAACAAGCAAAGTGGAAAGAATTTGGAATTAGCAGTTTTGTGCCAAGCAGGCAAGCTGAACTAGAAGCCTCATCAAGAAACCTTTGAGAGGAGACTGCTTGATGGCCACAGAGACCAATCTTCAGCCCCCTGCTCAGCTATGAGCTGAACATTGCACCCACCTAATCAGTTTTGTGTTTCCTTCTATGATAACAAGGAAGGTCAACTGGCAGCCTGCACCCAGGAACAACAATGCAAGTACAGCAGTACCTGCAATTGCTACTCTACATTTTTTCAGGCATCTAGTTGCTATGTTGACTTTGAAATCCAGCACCTGCGCAGTCATAGAATCATAGAACTGTCAACTTGGAAGGGACCCCGAGGGTCATCCAGACCAACCCCCTGCGATGCAGGAATGTCATTCACACAATGCACCTTTACATAATGCGTGAACATCTCTTGTAACCCAAATGACCCCATGGGCCAAATGGGGAGGTCAGTTAGGACCACATAGGCCAGAGGTTTCCCACCATAGACATAATACAGCACATGCCAGGGTGATTTTGATAATTCAAGCAACCTCTGTGTTGCAATCTTCAAACAGAAACCAAAATCGAGCAACACGGCGGCCAATGAAAGTAGTATATTTTCTATCATGTATAATAACAGTTATACATGATACATGTTTCCTCCCCTTATGGTTTTGATTATGGGCGATAAATGAAGCGGCATTTTAAATTTTAAATTGTATTTTAACCTGTATTTTAATTAACGGTTTTTTCTTTCTTTTATACTCTATTGTAATTTTATTGATGTTAGCTGCCCTGAGCCCGGTTTCGGCTGGGAAGGGCGGGGTATAAATAAAATTTATTATTATTATTAAGACAACGGACAGTGATCCGGTATTAACACTGTTTCGTGTACGTCTTCTTCAGCATGTAACTCAATATACAATGGAGACAATTTTCTAAGGAGCAGTGGTCATAAGAATATTCTTACTGTTATTAAGAATATTCTTACTGTTATTATACATGATAGAAAAATATACTACTTTCATTGGCTGTCGTGTTGCTCGTTTTTGGTTTCAGAGTGATATTTAATGGCAAGTAATGTGAATAGCATCACACTTCCCGGCACGTACTGAGAAGCAGGAGCGTGTGAACACAAAAAAAATACACTAGAGATGGCAAGGATAACGGCCAAACAAAATAATGGAAAAATGCAACAGGGGCTGCTGTGTATCTGTCAGGACATGATTCATAGAAGTGAAAGGACCACGAGGGTCATTTAGTCCAATCCCCTGGAAGGCAGGAATATTTTGCCCAACGTGGGGCTTAAACCCACAGCCCTGAGATTGAGAGTCTCATGCTCTACTGACTGAGCTGTCACAGCACAGGAAATGCCAGTCTGCAGAGGAAATAGAGGAAATCTGCTAATGAGGGAATAAGACCCACTGAAGAGAGTGAGGCTTACTTCCAGGTAAACATGCGTAGAATTGCACTTTTAAGTGACAGTGAACTTTAACCACAAATAACTTTAGCATGTTCTTTTTATATACAGAACACTTACACAGGGCTTGTTTCCACACCAGAAGACAGAAATCAGTTGAAAGATTGGGGGGGAAGTAATTAGTTATGTTACGATTGCCATAACAGTGAAAATCCGGGCAGAAAAGTTGTTGAACTTTTTCTGGCAAAGTTGTTGAGCTGCTTTGCCCCAAATTGCCGAGCTTTTCTTGTTGTCTGAGGTATTTTTTAATAAAACATGGGTTGCCATGCCTCCAGATTTTCCCAGACATTTTTTAGCGATTTCTGCCCGGACACTGCTTCCAACTGCAGTATTCCGGAGACGTTGGGGAGGAAATTCCAGACGTATGGCAACCCTAAGTTATGTAGGAAGTGTGGAAGTTGTTTTGGATCTCTGCTATGACAGTCATGCATGGCTGAGGTCACTTACATTACTTCCATCTTGTTGCAGGCGCTTCCGTGTGGAAAAATACTGACGCTGGCATATTTTGAAGGAGGGATGAAGCTGGACCTTACTTTTGCACATCTGCAGCCTATCAGCGGATCAAAGATACCTGGGGGCCAAAGATACAGTGATCGAGAATTTGAGAAATCTCTAGGCAGACATAAAAAAATCCTGACAAGACAGAAGTACTGTTTTGGGGGGACTGGGTGCGAGCGGGTGTGGGGGACTCCCTGGTCCTGAATGGGGTAACTGTGCCCCTGAAGGACCAGGTGCGCAGCCTGGGAGTCATTTTGGACTCACAGCTGTCCATGGAGGCGCAGGTCAATTCTGTGTCCAGGGCAGCTGTCTACCAGCTCCATCTGGTACCCAGGCTGAGACCCTACCTGCCCGCAGACTGTCTCGCCAGAGTGGTGCATGCTCTAGTTGTCTTCCGCTTGGACTACTGCAATGCGCTCTACGTGGGGCTACCTTTGAAGGTGTCCTGGAAACTACAATTAATCCAGAATGCGGCAGCTAGACTGGTGACTGGGAGTGGCCGCTGGGACCACATAACACCGGTCTTGAAAGACCTACATTTGCTCCTAGTACGTTTCCGAGCACAATTCAAAGTGTTGGTGCTGACCTTTAAAGCCCTAAACGGCCTCAGTCCTGTATACCTGAAGGAGCGTCTCCACCCCCATTATTCAGCCCGGACACTGAGGTCCAGCGCTGAGGGCCTTCTGGCAGTTCCCCCACTGCGAGAAGCAAAGCTACAGGGAACCAGGCAGAGGGCCTTCTCAGTAGTGGCGCCCGCCCTGTGAAACGCCCTCCCAGCAGAGGTCAAAGAGATAAACAACTATCTGACATTCAGAAAATACCTGAAGGCAGTCCTGTTTAGGGAAGTTTTTAACCTGTGATATTTTAATGTATTTTAATATCTGTTGGAGGCCGCCCAGAGTGGCTGGGGGGACCCAGCCAGATGGGCGGGGTATAAATAATAAATTATTATTATTATTATTATTATTATTATTATTATTATTATTAAGGCATTGCAAAGCACCCTGGACTTTGCAGAGCTGCCTACTGAGAACAGCATCTCTACATTGTTTAGCACTAATCCTATAGTTTCTCACTGATTTATTGGGAAGGGCAAAATGCTCTAGAGGAGGCACAATAGTACAGTTAATGTTTGCAGCTTCCTTGCACCTCAGTCGATAGGTCTGGTCTTTAGTTTCTGCACAAGCAAGCAGATGGGGGGTGGGAGCCGTGTACCACCTCGAACTCTTTGAAGCAAAGGCAGCATAGAAATGTAAAAGTAAATACATTTCTGGCAGGTTCAGAATTCTGCCCACCTCGAAGAGAAAGGGTGGCCTTGAGCTAGCTACTGTCTCTCAGGCCCAGCCCTCCCTCGCAGGATTGTTGTGAGGCAAAGAGCCGAGCTCTGTGGGCGGCAGGGAAACAAAAGACAAAAGCAGTTTGCTTTATACATTTGATGGTTTTTAACCTCCATCCTGTAAATTGGCCAGAGGACCTTGGTTACTGGGCAGTACAGAAATACATTAAATGAATCAAAGGGATGAACTTAAGATTGTAATCATGAATGATTGATCAGAGGGGGAAAGCAGGAGAAGAAAACCCCGCGGTGATACTTACCTGCGTAGCTGATGTGGCAGGTAAGAAGCAGGGCCAACAGCACAGGCAGGAAGCGGGATCCCATTCTGGATTCGGTTGTCAGCTGCACACTCAGCAAAGGGAGAAAACTCAGCCTTCAGCGCTTGCCGGGATGCAGTTTTGGTGGCCAACACGGGCTCTATTTATTCCATAGAGCCGGCCTTTACATCATCAGCCAAGGGGCTATTTTTAGAAATCATATATGCAAAGTTGCATCATCTCCATTTCCCACCCTTTGCCTCAGAATTTGCATTGCTGAATCGGCAATTTGAAGCACAGAAAACTTCCAAAAAACTGATGTCCTTTCTCACTTCTCCTTTCTAAGCCACCTTTCCATTACAGGTCTTGCCACCTTTTCCTTCAAGTTTCCATTGCTTCTGTCATCTTTCTGCTTCAATAATTTACTTTATTTTGCTTCTGCTGCTGCTGTTCTTCTGTTGTCTCTTTTTCTAGGCA
Source organism: Darevskia mixta (assembly GCA_034641385.1). Taxonomy (NCBI): domain Eukaryota; kingdom Metazoa; phylum Chordata; class Lepidosauria; order Squamata; family Lacertidae; genus Darevskia; species Darevskia mixta. The sequence continues at coordinate 1,111,614 of JAWWNH010000060.1, forward strand.
CTCCATGGTACGAAGGCAGCCTCTGCACATTTGAAACACTAGGTAAAGGTAAAGGGACCCCTGACCATTAGGTCTAGTCGTGTCCGACTCTGGGGTTGCGGCGCTCATCTTGCTTTATTGGCCGAGAGCCGGCGTATTTTTTGGCTGTGATTTCTGCATTGCAGGGGGTTGGACTAGATGATCCTTGGGGGTCCCTTCTGACTCTACATTCCTCTGATTCTATGACTAGTGAGTAGCATCCAAACCTGAGGTGGGAAGAAAAGAAACACATATAAGTAGCAAGGGGGAAATGGCAGCCTATTCAAGCAGCTCCTGTGATTCTTCCTCTAAGTTCCCTCTGTGTGCTCTCTGTCTCTCTCTCTCATGGCTGCAAAACAGTCTGAAACCTCCCTTCTGCTAGTATCTTCTTCTTCTTATGTGGCAATCCCTCGTAGCCGAGTAAGATGGTCTTCCATAAACACGGTTTTAACAGTGAGTCCGTAAGTGACTGTGGAGGCCAATTCTGGATCCACACGTCCTTCCACAGTGGGGACATAGGTTTCCGGGCGGGAGTTGATCACGGTGAGGATTTGCCAAGCATGCCCTCCTCTTAGCGCATTTCTCCCTTGCGTCCTGAGTTCGAGTGTCTTCAAAGCCCACAACACCTTTGGTAAAGGCTGTTCTCCAATTGGAGCGCTTGCAGGCCAGTGTTTCCCAGTTGTCAGTGTTTATACTATATATTTTTAGATTTGCCTCGAGAGAGTCTTGGAACCTCTTTTGTTGACCACCAGCATTACGCTTTCCATTTTTAAGTTTGGAATAGAGTAGTTGCTTTGGAACACGATCATCAGGCATTCGCACAACATGACCAGTCCAACGAAGTTGATGTTGAAGAATCAGAGCGACAATTCCCAGAGTTCCCTACTTTGGGAACTGTAGCTCTGCAGGAGGAATAGGGATCACAGAGCCTGTAGGCCAGGAATGGCTGGCCTGTGGTCCTTCAACACCCATCAGCCCAAGCAAACATGGCCAATAGTCAGGGGCGACGAGCAGTTGCAGTCCATAAACATCTGAAGGATTGCAGTTCTCTGCCACCATTGGCATCATCCTCAGGTGCACCGGGAGCAGCCCTCTGCCTCGCTCGAAGATGTGATTTGGTTTCCCGAGGGCAACAATTATAGCCCGATCCTGCCAAGAAAGGATGAAAGGACTTTATTGAAGGTTTGGCTGAAATACAAACATCTACTGGAACATCAGGTGCCTTGGTGGAACTCTCCAATTGAGGCCATAGCAATGAGGCGGGGAAAAACACGAGACCATTGGCTCACGTATCGGATGCTGTTGGAAGAAAAAAATAATAAATTAGAACTTAAAACGTACGAACAACTGAAAGATAAAATTAATGACTGGTTTACGTACCACCAGCTGTTTGAAAGATTTAAAATTGATAGAAAAATAGGATTTGGGAAAGACACCTCTAGATTTGAAGCAGATGTTATAAATTCCAAGATAAAAACATTATCCAAAGCTTACCGGTTATTGTTAGATTGGACCGTTATAGAGGAGCAGACCAAGTCCTCAATGATCTCGTGGGCGCAGGACGTAGGCCACAATATAATGTATTCAAGATGGGAAACTTTGTGGGGAAAAAACTGGAAATTTACCACATGTAATGCAATTAAAGAAAATCTTGTAAAAATGTTTTACAGGTGGTATGTCACCCCATATAAGCTTTCCCGTATGTATAAAAATGTGAGTAGCTCATGTTGGAGATGTGAAGAAATTGGAAACATGTACCATATCTGGTGGGAGTGTTGCAAGGTACAAGCCTTCTGGGAAGAAATACATTTAGAAATGGAGATTATCCTTAAAATTAAATTTGCAAAGACACCAGAGGCATATTTATTAGGACTAACCTCACCTGATGTACCTAACAGAGTGAAAAACTTTTTCTTGTACGCCTCTGCGGCGGCAAGAACGTTGATTGCAGCTCACTGGAAAAGTGCCGTGCTTCCAAGTAAAAAAGACTGGCTTTACAAAACCTTAGATTATAGCGAACTGGCTTTCCTTTCTGAAAAAGTTAAAGACAACCCAAGACGTAAATACATTGAGGAGTGGAGTGACTTTCTGTTTCACTTAAAAGAACGGTGTAACACAAATATGGTGTATATATTGGATTAATCCTCGTATTGTGTTAAAGGAAAAGGAAAGAGGTAAATGAAGATTAGAGTAATGATAAATGAAGACTTAATAGACTTAATAATTTAGATGTCAGTGTCAAAGATTTTCTTTTTTTTCTTTTTATAAGTTAATATGGATTAATGAAGAGAGAGACAAGGGAAGTGTACAAGAAGTAGATGTAATATATTGACAACATATTGTTTTGAATGTAACTTGACTAGAGAATGACTATGTTAATCTTTTTTTATTCTTTGTATGTATGTTAATATGCAGTATACGATAAGCATATGAGTATACGAGTATACGAGAGGTTGAATGTATGTATAAGGTGTTTGTGGGTGTGGTTGTGGTAATGTTTGTAGTGGATGTGGTGTAATAGAGATATATGGGGAAAAATGCAATAAAAATTAAATTAAAAAAAAAAAAAGAAAGGATGAAAGGAGACCAGAAGCACTGCTGTTGCATCTTAAGCCACCAGATCGCAGCACAGAGCAAGACAATGGCAGCCCCAACAACCAAGCTAGGTATCTACCACACCGTTCTTAAAGGGCTACTGTCCTGTATCCAATTACCTGGCGCTGTGGGTTAAACCACAGAGCCTAGGGCTTGCCGATCAGAAGGTCGGTGGTTCGAATCCCCGCGACGGGGTGAGCTCCCGTTGCTCGGTCCCTGCTCCTGCCAACCTAGCAGTTCAAAAGCACATCAAAGTGCAAGTAGATAAATAGGTACCGCTCCTGCGGGAAGGTAAACAGCGTTTCCGTGCGCTGCTCTGGTTCGCCAGAAGCGGCTTAGTCATGCTGGCCACATGACCCGGAAGCTGTACGCCGGCTCCCTCAGCCAATAAAGCGAGATGAGCGCCGCACCCCCAGAGTTGGTCACAACTGGACCTAATGGTCAGGGGTCCCTTTACCTTTAAGCTCCATTAAAAGCAAAAGGGCTTACTTCTGAGTAAACACATATACCGTTGCATGTATACCAGGGACTTCTTAATGAAGGGGTGCCCAACCTTTTTTCAAAGAGGGCCAGATTTGATGAAGTGAACATGCGTGAGGGCCGACCAAAGTTGTTGACCTTTTTTTAGGATTGAAGTTGTTGAGCTTCTTTTAGGATTTTGCCCCAGGAGATAAACTGCCACTGGGACCCTGATTAAACAGACGGGCGGGCCGGATTAGGCCCCCCAAAACGGACTTTGGACATGCCTGTCTTAATGAGTACCTTTGCAGCAGAAGACATTTAAAGGTCTCTGCAAAGAATTCAGTTTGCATCGCTACTGGGGGCGAGTGTGGGGTTCTTTGACAGTCACACAAACTCATTGTGTAGCGGGGGTTTTTTTGTTTAACTTCTAGAGAGTACCTGATTTCAGAGGGAACCACCACAGGAAAGATCCAATTGCTAGAAGAAAAGGAAGGGTGAATTACAGTGACCCCAAGCACTAGGAAATGATACAGAAGTGTATTAAAAGGTATTAAAGGAAAACAACAGTTCTTTAGGGACCCCAATGATTCCTCTTGTCTGATGTCTAAACAACTCACTTGTCAGTCACTGCTCTGACTTGACTCAGTGGCGACAAACAAGGAAAGGCAGGAGCAGCCAGGCTTGTTTGAAGGAAGTGTTACTACTCACATTTTTCATTCTGGTTTTTTATTTAAATGTTTGGAACTGTAGGGATGTTTGGAATGTGGATGAGGATATATTGCTGAAGATATCCTTATCCTAACTTGTGTTTACAAGTTCCAACTAAGTCAGCAGAGTTACATTCCCCTTTTAAATCACACAGCAGAAGGTTGCTCAGGTTTGTTTAAACCTCTGTAAAAGTAGTTTCCTGGTATTACCCCTTTATCCCTCGTCAAAATAAGACACTACACAAGTCTTCTATAAAAGCATGTAAAAACGTTTACTCACAGACATCAAATGGTCACAATAAGATCACAGATGAAGGCAGACTTAAGCTTAGAAAATATATGTACATGTGGAGACTCTCCATGTGGGAGAAGGCTCCATTTGGGCCCTCTTGGCTAGAAGCCAAGAGCCCATCTCTGCTCTAAGATGTTGCTTGCTTGAAGTCCTGATCCAAGAGAGGGGAAATGGCCACCGACCTGTGGTTTTGTCCTAACCTGCCCAGGTGAAGCCACTCCCACTTTCAGTTACTTAGAGGAAGTTGTCTCAGTCCAGGTAAACAGGAAGTTACGGCTGGAGGACTGAGACACCTTCATGTCCACTCTAGCAGTGTTATATTTGACTGCTCTGTGTGTTTACATCCCACAGGAATATTATTATTCTATCTATCTATCTATGGGGGGGGGAAGGTTCCCAAAAAGTGGGGTGCAACAGCAGAACAAACCTTCAGACAAAAGACAATAGTTTAAAAGGAAGTTATGCTCTTGATCTCCCACAATCATTCAGACAGGGGAACTTGCTTTCTTACTCGCCTGGTTTGAATGCATGCATTCTGAAATTAGGGAAAAAAGCCCCTAAGATGGTTATTGGCAGAGTTGGGGGTCCAATCGGTAAACTGAACCAGCATTTTTTTTCCATTTCCCTTTCTCCGACCCTAATTATTCTCGCAAACAGGGCATTTTGGCATCTTCAATAGAAAAGAGCTCACCCCCCCCCCTTCCTCTTTGTCGTGATAACGGCTTTCTTGGGAATGCCCCTCTCTTCAAAAGTTTGCTGCCTCTAAAGAATGTGACTCTGTTTGTGAGAGGGGATTTACAATCACCATCGAAAAAAATCAGCAGAAAAATGTCTTATCGGCGGTTCAAGTGGGGAACAGAAGGTGCAGAAAAGTCAGAATCTGTGCTGGAAGCTGGAGATATTGTCTCTGATGAATTCAGAAAAACCCTGTGCTTAATAGCCTTTTAGGGTAGACCTGATGATGGCTGGCTGGCCGCCTGAATACCAATGACCGTGATACATACTGTACCTTTAAAGCACACTCTCCCCTCCCAAGAATCCTGGGAACTGTAGTTTAACCCTCACAAACTATAGTTCACAGCAGCCTTAACAACCTACCAGATCTTCGGGAGAAATAACATGCTTTTCAATGTATGGAGTGCGCACATCCATCCATGTTCAGAAGCAGAGTCTGTTCTACTGTCAAACTGCTCTTACCATCAGAAAGATCTTCCTGGTGCTGAGTCGGAATATCCTTTCTTGTAACTTGAAAGCCATCGGTTCAGGTCCTACCCTCCAGAAATGGAGTTCAACAACACCTGGACGACCACAGGCTCCCTGAATTACAGCATGCTTGTGAAAACCCAGGACAACCTGCCCTTTTTATGGCACCATGGAAGGCGTGTCATCTGTCAACAATAGCAGAAGACGGGCTCTTCACTTCTCGCATATGTGTTTGCTCTGCAACCGTCTCCTCTCAATTGGGTTGTGTGAAATACCCAACTCTACAATTCTACGCTTCTATGTTATTATGAGGGACGCAGGTGGCGCTGTGGTCTAAACTACAGAGCCTAGGGCTTGCCGATCAGAAGGTCGGCGGTTCGAATCCCCACAGCAGGGTGAGCTTCCGTTGCTCTGTCCCTGCTCCTGCCAACCTAGCAGTTCGAAATCACAAAGTGCAAGTAGATAAATAGGTACCGCTCCGGCGGGAAGGAAAACGGTGTTTTCGTGCACTGCTCTGGTTTGCCAGAAGTGGCTTAGTCATGCTGGCCACATGACCTGGAAGCTGTCTGTGGACAAACGCCGGCTCCCTCGGCCTGTAGAGCGAGATGAGCGCCGCAACCCCAGTTGTCCGCGACTGGACCTTACGGTCAGGGGTACCTTTACCTTTACTTTTATGTTCTTATGACTCAACACACCTGTCTATTAAGGCCCTCACTTCCTCCCAAAACCAGCTGCCTTGCCTGCCTCAGTTTTGGTCCTGAAGATGTCTTTGGTGGTGATTCACTGGAATAATACTCTTTCCTCCCATAAGTATCTTCCCCTGCAGCTGAGGTAGAGGCATAGCTGTCAACTTACGGATTTGAAAATAAGGGATTTTTTCTCAAACTTTCAGATTTGAAAATAAGGGATGCCGCGAGGGCGGTGCAATGGCACCAAGTAGCCTCGCCACCCTGCGCTCCAGAGGCTGCGTGCGAACGGGTGAGCGAAAGAGCGAGCGCATAGACGGCAGGCAGGCTGTCTGTCTGGTTGGGCGTGAGGGTCTGGCTGCACAAGGCATGCAAGCTCCGCCCACAGTCGGTCTCAGACTCCTTATTGGCAGCCGAGCAACGCAGCTGAGGAGCCTCCCTGGCCGGCAGGGAGGGAGAGGAGCTGCTTCCTTTGAAATCCGGGGAATTTAAGGGATATCAACAATTCAGGATAGCAGTGGGAAACGGCACTGGAATAAGGGAGTTTCCCGCAAAAAAGGGAGGGTTGACAGCTATGGGTAGAGGGTTCCTCTGACCAAAAAGTGCCAATAGGGTCGCAGTCTCAATCACTGTGCTGTTGATTCACTCAGCTGCTGTTCTGCTGAGCTGTCAGATCCTTGGGAAGGTAGCGGGAGTCATGAAGCAGATCTGGGTCCTGTGAGGACACTGCTGCGCCCATATGTTTGGCCGAGAGTGCAGGCCAGCTCCCAGCTGGAGAAGCACATGCACAGCACGTTTGCAGAGGACACCAGCGAGGGGTTTCACGCCTCCTGCTGCAACTGAGCGCCGGTCAGAAGTCTTGGCTAATCGCGTTGTGCAAGGCCTCCTGTGGAAGGAGCATGGAGGAGGCTGGGGCGCGAGAAGGAAGAAGGGAGGTTGCAAAGGGGGGGGAGAGACTTCAGGAGTGGAGAAGTGAAAATGGCCGGGAGGCAAAGCAACCGCTGACATTGGAGGGAATGGAAAAGAAGGAGGGAAAGACGGAGGTCATGCAGAAGATTGAGAATCTGAAGGGGATTCATGCATAAAAGAGACTGAGAAAGATTTGGAGATGGGAGAGAGGGAAACTCGATTCAGTTCATATTTAAAGGTGCAACAGACTTGTGCTTTTCTGGGGGAAAGGTGACATCCTTGAAATTCCACACTTCTCCAGATTTTTGCAATGCGAAATTCTCCAATGTGTACAGTGTGCCGTATTAACACAGACATCAGTTTTAAAAATACTGTTGGGTGTCCAGAAATGCTGGCGAACTTCCGTGAAGCCTTCTAAAGAAAAATTTGCAGACTGGTGTGGAAATATGGAGAGCAACAGAAGATTTGGAAACGCATTTCTGAGCAATAGCAAGATCATAGAGGGTTCCGGGGGGGTGTTCCTTTGGAGAACGGAGAAGCGGCAGAGACTGTTGTAGCTTTAAGAAATGTGGTCCCCCCCCCCCTATTTACACCTTCAGTCTGCATGGAATGAGTCCAGATCTTACAGCGTGGTCATTTCAAGAGGGGCTTGTCCCCCACAGAATTGCAACCCTTGAGTCCAAGGCCAGCCTTCAGCCAGCCTGCCCAAGATGGATCCCAGTCTTCCTTCTTCTTCCAAGAACACCACACCCTGCTAAAAACTCTCTTCTCCTGTCACCTCACACCCAGTTTCCCTGGCAGCCTTCCAAACCCTAGTCTCTGTTCACACCTCAGAGCAAGCGGGGAGGACAGTTTTCTCAGGGGTGTAGTGTGCCGCTTGACTACCGGGGGCAGCAAGCCAAGCGGCACCCCTGGGGGCGGGGCGTCGCTCCGTGCGCATGATGTCACAACGTGCATGAGCACGGAGCAACGCCTCCGCCCCTTGCCCCATGCTGCGCGAAAAAAGCTGCTGAAAGGGGGGGAAAGGAAGACAAAGCTTGAAAGCGCCTGCTTTATTTTCCTCCCCCCCCCTCTTTTAGCGGTTTTTTTGCCCCTCTCCTCCATGCCGCGGCTCCGCCCAGGGAGCCCAGCCAGCGGCGAAAAAACCGCTTAAAGGGGGGGAAGGCTATTTTCGGCGCTGCCGGGGCGGAGCCGCAGGGGCGGCCAGCAAGGGGGGGGGTCACGTCAGCGACAAGCGTGACACCCCTCCTCGCTGGTCGCCCCTGTGGCTCTGTCCCGGCAGCACCGAAAATAGCCTTTAAAAAAACAACAACCGCAGGGCAGCTGCAGGGGGTGGGGGCCCCGCCCCGAGTGTCACCCCCACCAGGATGCTGCCCGGGGCGGCCCGCCCCCTGCCCCCCTTGCTATGCCCCTGAGTTTTCTTGCACTGCCAGTGGCCCTCAATGGTTTCTTAATAGCCCTAGTTTGGCCAGGTCATTTTGCATAGGCTGGCTCAGGAATTCCTCTGCAGCTTGTATTTCTCCTTTCACAAATAAGTCCTACCATTTATTAATTTCTAGGGTTTAGAGGGCCCTCCCCACCCCAAAAAAACCCCTATAACAAGACGTTCAAAATGCATTACATTGGGGGAGCTTGCTTTGCAAACAAGTGTATATTAGGCAAAATATCAGGCACGGATGTGTGCATTTAGAGAAGTGTGCCCATAAATGCTGATCAACTTTCGTGAAGCCTTCTAAAGAAAAATTTGCAGACTGATGTGGAAATATGGAGAACAGAAGATTTGGAAACACCAAGAAACTGAGACGGACAAATTCACCCATCCCTAGGTGAAGTTAAGGACTTTGGATTGGGGAAGGAAAAGGAAGGAAAGGGACAGCTGTGGTGAGGGCACTATCATCTTGGTTATATAATAATAATTTATTATTTATACCCCGCCCATCTGGCTGGGTTTCCCCAGCCACTCTGGGTGGCTTTCAACTGAATATTAGCAATACAGTATCAAACATTAAAACCTCCCTAAACAGGGCCACCTTCAGTTGTCTTTTAAAAAATAGTTGCTTATTGCCTTGTGACACCTGCTGGGAGGGCGTCCCACAGAGCGGGTGCCACTACCGAGAAGGCCCTCTGCCTGGTGCCCTGTAACCTCACTTCTCGCAGTGAGGGAACCGCCAGAAGGCCCTCGGAGCTGGACCTCCGCGTCCGGGCTGAATGATGAGGGTGGAGACGCTTCTTCAGGTATACTGGGCTGAGGCTTGAAAGGTCAGCACCAACACTTTGAATTGTGCTCGGAAACGTACTGGGAGCCAGTGGGTTGCCCTCCTCTGCACACCCTCCAGCTTTTCCACGACTGCTTTTACTTCCCATTTTGCTTATGAATAAAGAATCCTAATACGAACGAGCACGTGGTGAACACTCTACTTTCCTGAATGTTGTCTGAAGATGCCGAATAAATGTAAGACAAAACCATTCCACTGAATTGGATGTTTTGCAATAGTAGTTCCGCTGGCACCACCCCGTTGCACAAGTAGCTTCCGCTATAGCCATAGCTGTCAACTTTCGGATTTGAAAATAAGGGATTTTTCCAAACTTTCGGATTTGAAAATAAGGGATGCCACGAGGGCGGTGCAATGGCACCAAGTAGCCTTGCCACCCTGCGCTCCAGAGGCTGCGCGCAAACGGATGAGCGAAAGAGCGAGCGCATAGACGGCAGGCGGGCTGGCTGGCTGGTTGGGCGTGAGGGTCTGGCTGCACAAGGCATGCAAGCTCCGCCCCCAGTCGGTCTCAGACTCCTTATTGGCAGCCGAGCAACGCAGCTGATGAGCCTCCCTGGCCGGCAGGGAGGGAGAGGAGCTGCTTCCTTTGAAATCCGGGAAATTTAAGGGATTATCAACAATCCGGGATAGCAGCGGGAAACGGCATTGAAATAAGGGAGTTTCCCGCCAAAAAAGGGAGGGTTGACAGCTATGGCTATAGCACCTTGGCTTAGGATCCCCCTGCTGTGCCACCTTGAGAAACAGCCCTCTGCTATTGCCAGAGCCCTTGGGCCAGCAGAAAGAGAATATTGCATATGCACAACCCAAAGTATTTATTTTGATAGGTTTGCCCAAGTACAGTTGTCTGCTGGGAATTTTTAGGGTGTCCTGTGATTCCTCTATTTTAATCTTATTCACTTAGGCAGCGTTTCTGAAATGCGTGGGGAAGATTCCTCAGTACCAAAGGCTCTCTGCCAACTTTCATGCATTTGCATTAGTGCACGCTTCCTCAATCTCGGCCCTCCAGATGTTTTGAGACTACAATTCCCATCATCCCTGACCGCTGGTCCTGCTAGCTAGGGATCATGGGAGTTGTAGTCCAAAAACATCTGGAGAGCCAAGGTTGACGAAGCCTGCATTACTGGATTTGAGGCTTTGGTGGCGTACAGGGCAGTTCAGATTTGGAATTATGTGCCGTATTTTTTTGTCTATAAGACGCCCCCATGTATAAGATTGCCCCCTATTTTGGGGGACTCAGATTTAAGAAAATGGGGGGGGGGGGAGATGGCCCCGTGTATAAGACGCCCCCTAATTTTTGACATTATTTTTTAGGAAAAAACCTAGTCTTATACACGGAAAAATACGGTAAATATTCTCAGCACTTTTCCTTCTTATGGATGCGGCAGCTGTTTTAAAGTAGCAACAGTCCTGTTATATGGTGATGTGGCTTTCTATATTGGGCTAAGACGCATGGTTTAGCTTGGCATATGTATATGTAAGAATTTGAGGCTGACTTTAAAACACCACTGATAACAACCACTGGTGATTAATAATAATAACAATAATAATAATAATTTATTTATTTATACCCCCCCCATCTAGCTGGGTTTCCCCAGCCATTGCTACGCAAGTGTTCTGCCTGTCTATTCTTTATGCCTTAAGGTATTTGTTTTTACATTTTTGTGGTTATAATTGGATATTATTTAGTTGCACAGTGTTGGAGGGGGCTCCCCCCCCCATATATTTTATTTCCCAGCTTGCTAGGAGTGGAAATGAACACACCCAGAATCAGAGCCTCATCCGCCTGGTCCAACCTTCACATCCCCTACGCATCCATCTCTATTTCTAATTGTTTAATTCACACTGAAAATAGAAAGTAAAGCTTTGAATCAAACTGATAGGCCTGGGCAATGTTTTATTCCAAAAGGAGTTAGTTTTTATGCATCCAGTTGCTTCAAGCTGTACAGTATCTGCAACACTCTCTTGGTCTGAAAAACCGCCGTTTCCTCTGCACAGTCACCAGTTCAAAGAGCTTCTTTAAAAACCTTGAAGCAGCATCTGGAGATTTCGTTTACTGCTACGAAGTGTGCTGACTAAGTAGGGAAGATCCATTGAAGAAGTGCTTCTATGCATAAAGGGAGGAGGTTAAACTGTTCCTGGAGACCAAATGGAAGGCTGTACCTAATCTGAGTGTTCAATGACCGTACTTTCCTTGTTGAGATGTGGGTGGGGCTGTGGTCTAAACCACTGAGCCTCTTGGGCTTGCTGATCAAAACACCAGCAGTTCAAATAATAGAATCATAGAATCATAGAGTTGGAAGAGACCACAAGGGCCATCCAGTCCAACCCCCTGCCAAGCAGGAAACACCGTCAAAGCATTCCTGACAGGTGGCTGTCAAGCCTCTGCTTAAAGACCTCCAAAGAAGGAGACTCCACCACACTCCTTGGCAGCAAATTCCACTGTCAAACAGCTCTTACTGTCAGGAAGTTCTTTCTAATGTTTAGGTGGAATCTTCTTTCTTGTAGTTTGAATCCATTGCTCCATGTCCTCTTTTCAGGAGAAGCAGAAAACAACCTTTCTCCTTCCTCTATATGACATCCTATTATATATTTGAACATGGCTATCATATCACCCCTTAACCTTCTCTTCTCCAGGCTAAACATACCCAGCTCCTGAGTGAGCTCCCGTTGCTCTGTCCCAGCTCCTGCCAACCTAGCAGTTCGAAAGCACGCCACTGCAAGTAGATAAATAGGTACCACTGCGGCGGGAAGGTAAGTGGCGTTTCCATGCACTCTAGTTTCCGTCACGGTGTTCCGTTGCACCGGAAGCAGTTTAGTCCTGCTGGCTGCATGACCCGGAAAGCTGTCTGTGGACAAACGCCGGCTCCCCTGGCCTGAAAGCGAGATGAGCACCGCAACCCTAGAGTCGCCTTGCACTGGACTTAACCGTCCAGGGGTCCTTTACCTTTTACCTTACTTTCCTTGTTGATACCTACCACTGGTCATCTTTCAGATCTCAATGTGAAGCTGCAAAGCAGGGCAGGAATCACCTGCACTGTGAACTCCGCAATATATACTGTATGAATGCTTATGGGATGGTTAAAGCTTTTCCAGACACACTTGCACTTGCTGAGCAGGAAAAACAAGCAAACCCTGTGCAATATGCAATAAGGGTCCAAACTTACCGGAGGTGTTTAGTGCATGTTTTAAAGACCTTACAAATGCAGGATCAGCAATTCTCTTTGAGAAGCTCTTCAGTTTCAAAGTAGAAGCTGTATCACCTGATATTCAATCTGAGCTGTTAAAATCACAGAGTAATACAGTGGTACCTTGGTTCTCAAACGCATTGGTTCCCAAATGCCAAAAACCTGGAAGTACCGGTAAGTGTTCCAGTTTTTCTTTACGCTTTTCGGAAGCCGAACATCCAATGCAGCTGTTGGCTATTGTTTCCGGGGCACCTGCACCAATCAGAAGCTGCGCCTTGGTTTTCGAACATTTCGGAAGTCAAACGGACTTCCGGAACGGATTAAGTTTGGAGCTTTTGTTTTTGCTGTTTATTTTGCGTTTTTGTTTTTGAGGCTTTTTCGGTTAATTTGTTTTTGTGACTGTGTGGAACCCAGTTCAGCTACTGATTGATTGATTGTGCGACTGTGGAAATGGATAAAAGCCCCCCATCCATCCAAACAATGACTATCATCAGTGCAGGTAAGGAAAAAGTTAAATTTTTATTTTTATCATCTACAATACTGTCTTGTTTGTTTTATAGTACAGTACATTGGTTGTTGCTTTCATTTTATGGATCAATCAATGGTCTCGCTAGATAGTAAAATCCATGTTAAACTGCTGTTTCGGGGGTTGTTTTTAAAAGTCTGGAACAGATTAGTCCGTTTTGCATTGCTTTCTATGGGAAAGCACACCTTGGTTTTGGAACGCTTTGGTTTTGGAACGGACTTATGGAACGGATTAAGTTTGAGAACCAAGGTACCACTGTACTGGCCAAAAAGAAGGTGGTGTTTTAATATGGCTTCGGTCTTTTAAGTATGGAACCGAGTTCATTCTACCCTCATTTTATTTGTGCACATGTCCCTGAAATTGCTTGGCATTAAACGGCTTAATAAACAAGATAGCCTGAACGTGCCATTTTTGTCAGCTGCAGATCATCAGCTTTCCAAAGGCACGCATTTTTCCCAACTTTTTTCCCACATCTTTATGTCCAGCTAAACCACAGAGCCTAGGGCTTGCCGATCAGAAGGTCGGCGGTTCGAATCCCTGCGACGGGGTGAGCTCTCGTTGCTCGGTCCCAGTTCCTGCCAACCTAGCAGTTCGAAAGCACATCAAAGTGCAAGTAGATAAATAGGTACCGCTCCGGCGGGAAGGTAAACGGCGTTTCCGTGCGCTGCTCTGGTTCGCCAGAAGCGGCTTAGTCATGCTGGCCACATGACCTGGAAGCTGTACGCCGGCTCCCTTGGCCAGTAACGCGAGATGAGCGCCGCAACCCCAGAGTTGGACACGACTGGACCCAATGGTCAGGGGTCCCTTTACACACTAAACAACAATAACAGACCTGGAGCATTTCCCCTGGGAAATTTGGCCAAAACAGGCAGCAATTCTCCCACAGAGCAAGGAAGTTCCTAGCCAAAGACACATCAACCACAGCCCGACACTGACACCCAGTGGTGAAAGAAAGGATCTGTGTCTTGAAACTTCTGTCTTGAAATTTCTGATTTGCTCAAGGGGAAGACTAAGCATAGCAGCCAAAACACTTTTATAACATTGGTAAGAGCAGGGGGTTCAGCATTCCCAGATATTATAACTAAACACAATACTACATCACATGATAGATTGGTCTATCCACGGAAAACTTCAATAATGCAGGCAGGCAACAGTACCTGGGCTTGTGGAGGGTTTATGAGCTTAAAAGCGCTTAGTTTATCTTCTGTTTTGTTAATGCTGCTAATGTTGTTTGATAGATTATAAATGCTGTATCGAATTGTTAATCAGATAATGTGACATTTGATTTGTCTTCTTGTTGCTTCGTTATAGATTGCAATTGGTTCAACGGCAATTTGTTAATCATTCTATATGATTTAGGCTGTTACAGGTAGGTAGCCGTGTTGGTCTGCCGTAGTCGAAACAAAATAAAAAATAAAAAAATTCCTTCCAGTAGCACCTTAGAGACCAACTAAGTTTGCTATTGGTATGAGCTTTCGTGTGCATGCACGAATTCTGAAGAAGTGTGCATGCACACGAAAGCTCATACCTATAACAAACTTAGTTGGTCTCTAAAGTGCTACTGGAAGGAATTTTTTTGTTTTTTATTTAGGCTGTATTTGTGATGTTCTACTATGTGCTACTGTTTTAAGGTTGTTTATTGTTTGCAAGCCGCTTTGGGATTCGTTTGAATGAAAAATGGCATAGAAATATAAAAAATCAAAATTAAATCAAATTGGGTATATTTGTTTAGTTCCATTCTATTGTGGATTATGTTTCCTTTTTTCAAAGTTCTCTCAGATGCTTTTAATTCTGTACAAATGTATTCTTCTGACTGACGGTCGAATAAAAGAATGATGATGATGAATCAAATTGAAAATGTCCGGCAGTGTTTTCCTGTACAGTAAGGGACATAAAAAAGGCTGATCGCCGAAGAATTGATGCTTTTGAATTATGGTGCTGGAGGAGACTCTCGAGAGTCCCATGGACTGCAAGAAGATCAAACCTATCCATTCTGAAGGAAATCAGCCCTAAGTGCTCACTGGAAGGACAGATCCTGAAGCTGAGGCTCCAATACTTTGGCCACCTCGTGAGAAGAGAAGACTCCCTGGGAAAGACCCTGATGTTGGGAAAGATGGAGGGCACAAGGAGAAGGGGACGACAGAAGATGAGATGGTTGGACAGTGTTCTCGAAGCTACCAACATGAGTCTGACCAAACTGCGGGAGGCAGTGGAAGATAGGAGTGCCTGCCTGGAGTGCTCTGGTCCATGGGGTCAAGAAGAGTCGGACATGACTAAATGACTAAACAACAACAAAGGGACAGGAGGGGCATGTCCCCAACCTGGCACAAAGGGAAGGTCCCAGGGTGGGTTACAGCATTAAAACAGAATATTAGAAAATATGCAAAGCAATTTACAATCGTAAAAATAAGATTGGTCCTAAATACATATGTGTTCATTCATAATTTTCTTGGTGTGCTGCTTTTCAACACGCAAAAAAAAAAAAAAAAAACCACTAAAAGGTGCTTACAAAAAAAGAAACAAACAAAGGAATACATTACAAGAAACAAAAACAAACAAACAAAAGGAATCAATTTCAAAATCAACCATCACAAGAATAGCTTCAGCTCAGGGGCTCATGAAGATTTGCTTTCCAGAGCAATTATCTTATTGCAACAACAGCTGCCATTGTGGGATGCAGGAAACTCAACAACTTCTACAGAAGAGAGAGAATGAAGAAACCTAAAACAATCGCTTGGAAACTCCCTGAAATTACTTTAGTTTAATTTTCCAGAGAATTTACTCCGTTGACCCAGAAGGCTCTTTGACCTACTGAGGTTTCTTGGGCGTGCTTAGCAATGCAACCAGGCAGAGGTTAAACACTTGCAACAGCAACAGCAAAACCTTTGTACTTGCCGGCTACATGGATGGCCAATTTACAGAGCAGTAGGTCAAGAATGTGGTGGAAATGTGAATAAACATCTATTATTATTATTATTATTATTATTATTATTATTATTATTTCTCATTTATCGGTGGCTTTTTACAGTCTCAACGTGACTTGACAAAAAAAAATGAAACGCAGTATATGAAAAAAAAATTAAGAGGAGAGAAAAATTAAAGTGCCAACAATACAAGATACGGTATTTTTTCCTGTATTCTTGTTTTTTGTTTGTCTTGGTTAAGAAAAAGTAGAATTTATGTACAGTATTTTCCTGCGTATAAGACTACTTTTTAACCCAGGAAAATCTTCTCAAAAGTCGGGGGTCGTCTTATACGCCGGGTCGTATTTCTTATACGGCGAGTATATCCCAAACTCTACAGTATTTTAACTGGGAAAGTTGGGGGTCGTCTTATACGCCCAGTCGTCTTATATGCCGGAAAATACGGTAGTATGTGAAGAATTGTATGATTTTTGTGTGTTGTTTGTTGTTGTTTTGTTTCGTTATGTGTTATGTATTGTTTTGTACTGTTAATTATGAATGAAAATAAATAAAGTTTACTTTAAAAAAAAAAAAAGATACACAAATGCACAGTAAAATAAGGATCTAGTCCTAACCACCCGTCTAAAGATGAGCACCACCACAGGAGGCAGCACTATTAATTAACAAAAGACCTGGATTAACAGGGGGGAAACTTAGCCTGGTACCTAAAAGCTGCCAGAAATGGTGCTAGGTGTCTCCCTAGAAAGAACATTCCATAGGCAAGGGGGCCAACACTAACAAGACCCTTGTTGCGTGACCAAGACCCCTGCGTTTCCCACAAGTGGGAAACACAGAGAAGGGTTGGTTCATATGTGGAGAGTCCAGTCAGCGCTTTGGGGCAAATATCATATTACACCTGGACTTGCACGTATTACACCTGTGCTGGACACAGAGGAATGGTGGGAGGCACCAGCTAGGGGAACCCCCAGGGGAAGAAGGCTCAGAACCAGGGGACTGGTGGTGAGATGACAATGGGTGGTCAGGGGGAGAAGAGGGGGCAGACTGGGAGGAGATTGTGTCGGAAGCTGAAGACGCAACAGGGTTTAGTGAGCAGGAAGAGGCTGTGGCAGAGAGCAGTCCAGACTCAGAGGCTGGAGAGGAGACAGAGATGAGGCAGGCTGCTGAAGAAGCCAGGGAGTCTGCCCCTCCTGCTGCGACCAGATCCCCTCTCTCCTGGTCTCCCCAGAACACAGAGAGGAATGAAAAGGGCGGAGCAACGAGAGAATAGACGAAGGAGCCTGAGATTGCTGTGGAAGGACCAGGGAAAGGAGGAGTCAGAGAGAGCAGTGGGAAGGCTGGGGACCTCCAGTCCTTGCAACTGCCTCATTAGGGGCAGACCTACAGAGAAGAGTTGCTGTGATACTAGGCCTAAGCTTGTTTTGGTTTCTTTGAATAAAGAGTTAACTTCACTGACACCTGTGGTTTGTTTTTTTATTGCTGACCTACTCCAGACTCCAGCTCCTTACATCAAGTTCCGGTAAAATATCCGAACAGTGCAATGCAGTAGAAACGGGAACCTATTACGTAACAAATGAAAACCCATCAATAGTCATGTTTCAGAAGAAGCAGACCTAAAAAATTAGGGTGCGTTATCACTAAAGCCTTAGCCCTTCTCAAAACGAAGGGCGAGAGTTTCCAGAATGGTGCAAAAACGATACCGAAAAAGAAATCCCCCAAACTTTTTTTAAAAATGTCTGTTGTTACCCAGTCTTGCTCAATGAATAACTCCTCTCAGAGAACCCCCTGCAGGATTTCTCCTTTGTGAGGAGTCAGGCCTCACCGCCGCTTCACTTTCCTGGTCACCTGCGCCGTACAATAGTGAGAAATAATCTGAACGAGGATGGTGCAGTTGATAAGGAGGAAGAGCAAGCCTGCTAGCCAGACGAGCAAGAAAGTGTTTTGCCCTTTAAACTCCAGGAAATAGGCTGGCGCTAGCCACAGACCCTGCCCAAGAAGCCACAGCAGGAGAAGCGTGGCGGCTCGTGCCCAGGACATCCTCAGACGAGGCAGCACAGGTGGAAGGAGGCAAAGGTACCAGAGGAAATACTGGGATGTGCACACTTTGTTGAAGCTCACAAACACCGCAGTGTTCAGGAAGCAGCAGAAGACAAGGTCCTGGTAATAAGCCAAGGAAATGACCAGCAGGAGGAGGAGCTGCGGAAGGAATGCCGCGAGTCCGAGGGGGAAACTCCACTTGCTTTCCGCCGTCAGGTACAGCATGTAAAAATAAGGCGAGAAGTTGTGGCGGATGTCTCTGCGCGTCAGGTGGTAGAGGTAGGTGTGCTCCAGGAATTCCCAGCCGTAACGGAGGTAAAACGCGAGGCCCAGGGCTGCAAACGTGGAAGCGGCCACCGTCCCGAAAACCAGGACGTCGCGACTGGACAACAGCCTTAAGAAAGGCCGCAGGAAGTCGCCCGCGACGGAGAGCTCCCGCTTCGAAACGTTTGTTTCTCTTCGCTCGGAGTTCCCGCGGCTTTGCAAATGAAGGGCTAACGGCAACGCATAGGTCGCCGGGTAAATCTTCATATGCACGGAGAGACCGTAAAGAACAGCCGCCGTCGCCAAGCGCCTCTTGCCCACGTAGTACATGGTGCCAAGCACCAGGCTTGCGACGAGAGATTCTGCATTCCCCCGGCTGGACACGGTCATTGGCAGGGGATTGAGGAGCCAGAAGGCACAGCAGCCACAGGCCTCCCTGCCCCCCAGGCCTCTGAGCAGCAGGATCTCGTAGATGAGGTAGGCAGCAACCATATCCCCAGCAACAAAAAGGATCTTTCCGTACAGATCAGTCAAGTGGACGTTTGGGGTTAAGATCCAGGCCAGCAGCGGGGTGTAACGGTAAGTGGCTCTCAGGTAGGGAGATTTCCCTTCCGTGACATACTTGGCGGCATCGGTGAAGACCTGATAGTCGACGTCTGTATATTTCACCAGCATCGTTCTGTCCTGGTAAACTCCGTAGAAGACAAGAGCCAGCCTGATGGTGAAAGCAGCGCTGAATAGAAGTTCTTTCCTGAGGAATCCAGAAAGGATTCGTTTCCTTAATGTCTGGTGTGGCGCCATATTTGGGTCTCTTTGAGAGGGGGCGTTAAAACAAGAAGCAGATCCCACTGCTGGTCCAGACTTGAGCCATCCTTCACGGTCACTCCTGCCTTGCTGTCGACTTCTTCAGATGCAAATCAAATCAAAAGAGCTCTGCATAAGTAACAAACAACCCTGTTTAAGAGACAGCAAGAGCCAGAGAAAGGTCAGCTGTTATTGGCATTTTACAAGGGCTTTTTTATTTACCCAGTGCTGGGGAAACCCTTTGGCCTGCCGGCCATGCTTCTTTGTTTATTAAATTTGCATCCCACCCAAAGCAGCCCAGAAGTGGGGACAAATTGTATTGTTTTGACATCGAAATGTCAAAACAATACAATTTCAAATAAGGTGGAAAGCCTATTAAAAGCAATTGAAAACCACCAAAAACACATTTGCAAACATTGGCAAAGCAGATTTCTCCGGGCTGACCAACACCACAGTTTTTAAGGAAGGGTGAAAAGCAAATTTAAAATAATCATAATACAAGCAGCTCCCCACTAGCACATGATCTGCTTGTGTGTGATTGAGCACCCCACAGCGCTGGAAACCCGGAAGTGGAACCTAGAAGTGGGGAGCACCTGGGAGAGGCCTCTGCGGAGGGTCCACTTCCCTTTCTGGGTTCCCTGTGAGAGCCAGTGTGGTGTAGTGGTTAAGAGCGGTAGTCTCGTAATCTGGTGAACCGGGTTCGCGTCTCCGCTCCTCCACATGCAGCTGCTGGGTGACCTTGGGCTAGTCACACTTCTCTGAAGTCTCTCAGCCCCACTCACCTCACAGTGTTTGTTGTGGGGGAGGAAGGGAAAAGGAGAATGTGAGCCGCTTTGAGACTCCCTATGGTAGTGATAAAGCGGGATATCAAATCCAAACTCTTCTTCTTCTCTTCTTCTGTGCCGCATGTGTACGCAGTTGCACAGAAGTACATCATGTGCAAGTGGAGAGTTGCCTGTACAATTAAGGCAGAAGCCTGGCTTTTGACTAGTGGAGCTTCCTTGTCTTGTTTTGTAAGCTGCTTGGGAAACACGGTCGGAAGCAGGGAAACTAGGAATCTGATAGAACGGTGTGGAAGGTACATAATGCAATTTGACAGCTGGCGCTAAGCGGGTCTCGTCTTGCGAGCTGCCTGGGCAGGGATGCCATTTCCCCCAACCTTCTGTTACATGCGAGAACAGGTTGGGAAACCTCCGCCGGCCTGAGGGCCTGATTACTTAAGTGGAAACCTCTCAGAGGCTGTATTTCGACAGCAGGCAGGACCAGACATGCAGAACCACAATCACAATCAGACACACATTCCTAATGCACGTCCTTAGAACATGCATGCACACAGAGAGACAGAACAGGGCACATTCCCAACACACACAAACACACTCCTAACTCACACTTTTAACTCAAAGAATCAGAGGCACAATTCTACACCCATCCTTAGAGCATGCATGCATGCACGCACGCACGCACGCGCGCACACACACACACACACACACACACACAGAATGAGGTACGCATTCCAAACCCACACCACACGGGGGGGGGGAATCAGACACACAGTTCTAACACACAACCTGCGTGCGTGCACACAAACAAATGAGAAGACACACACTCCTAAGTCACCTTCAGCATACACTCACAAAAAGTCAGATCCACACAATACACTGAGAGAGGAGAATCTGCATAGAAAGAACAAATGGTAAAAGAAGACCCAAGCAAAGAACAGGAAAGACGGAGTATTGAATGGATTGGGGGGTGGGAATAAATCGGGAGACGAGGCCCAGGGTGGGGTAGAGAGGAGGGCCTCGGTCCAGAATATCTGAAGGTGTGTCTCCACCCCCATCGATCTACTCGGACACTGAGGGGCCTTCTGGCGGTTCCCTCACTGCGAGAAGCCAAGTTACAGGGAACCAGGCAGAGGGCCTTCTCGGTAGTGGCACCCGCCATGTGGAACACCCTCCCATCAGAGGTCAAAGAGAACAACAACTATCAGACTTTTAGAAGACATCTGAAGGCAGCCCTGTTTAGGGAAGCTTTTAATGTTTGGTGGATTGTTGTATTTTAATATTTTGTTGGAAGCCGCCCAGAGTGGCTGGGGAAGCCGAGCCAGATGGGCGGGGTATAAATATTATTATTATTATTATTATTATTATTATTATTATTATTATTATCACTTGGGAGCAGAGGGGGAGCTGCCTAGGGTGGGGTCCCTCTCCTCCCTCTGCTGCTCAAAGAGAAGGATCTGCTTGAGAATAACTAGAGGGCTGTCCCTGCTGTTGGGAGCTCAGAGTTGCAGCAGCAACAGTGACACATGGAGCAGAGAATCGTGAAGTTTTTCGAAAAAACGGATGGCAAAGAAGGAGGGAGGGAGGGAGGGAGGGAGGGAGCCGGGGCTGTCACTATACAGAAGCAGATCAATGATTAACAGAAATCCGCTCTTAACGATGATTGAACTTGGAGGTTTTTTAAAGCAGAGGTTGGGTGGCCACCTGTCACGGATGCTTTGGTTGAGATTCCTGCATTGCAGGGGGTTGGTCTAGATGACCCCAGGGAGTCCCTTCAAACTCTACAGTTCTATGGCTCTATGCAGGTAAAGCACGTGCTTCGCCACTGAGCT
Source organism: Darevskia mixta (assembly GCA_034641385.1). Classification (NCBI taxonomy): domain Eukaryota; kingdom Metazoa; phylum Chordata; class Lepidosauria; order Squamata; family Lacertidae; genus Darevskia; species Darevskia mixta. Next base: position 1,133,107 of record JAWWNH010000060.1, read on the forward strand.
ATGTGCATTTCATGCGCCCACGTGCCCACCTTTATATTTATGCGCATTTAGCCCGGATATGACCATTCCTTCAAGGAAGGAGAGGGAGCAGAAGTAATAATGGGGAGGAATATTCGCCCCAGGGCGGCAGGTGCTCAAGCAGCGAGCAGGACAGGAGTAGGACCTTTGCAGGAAAGGGTACCTGTGAGGGGGACTCCGCCGCGCAGGCTGCTCCGGGGAAGACGGTCCGCGAAGCCGCTTTGCAGCATTTAGAAAGCAAATCTCCTCGCCTCCAGGAAGCAGGGGCTGCTTGGGAAAGCGCATGCGCAGTTACGGAACTGAAGCCCCAGCCTCTGCCCTTTCTCGTCCTGCTTCGCCAGGAGAGCGAGAGGGGAAGGGAAGCGGGCAGGAGATGGGAAGTGAGGGCAGCGCCAGGGCTACATGTTGCCGTACGGCGCATGCTCGGCGCTGCGAAGGTAGAGGTTTTTTTTATTCTTGGGTAGAAGGAACGTGTTTTGCGATTGTTGTTATTATCAGTCGGTTTGGTTTGCCGCATTTCTATGCCGCTTTCCCTTCAGATGACTCTCGAAGCGGCTTACGAGCAATAAATAGCAATGCCGTAACAATAACAGAGCATCGCAAATGCAGCACAAATCATACGAAACTACAAATCATCCATAAAACAGTTGCAACCTATAAAACGCCATTAACGAAGCAGCAGCTAAAAGGAAGCAAAACACAATTACGGTAAAAGTCATCACATGTGATTAACAAATCAGGATGGCATTTATAATTTGTGAAATAATATTAACATAAAAAAAATTAGCAGCTAAAAAGATAAACGTTGTATAACTTATTATTAGGCACATGTTCTGTGGTTGTTGTTTTTTTGGTTTTGTTTTTCACTTATTGTAGGATCCAGCTCTGGTGTCGCAAACAGCCAAGTTAAGAGCACATAAGTACGCGAGGCATAAGCACGCGAGGAAGGTGCAAAGCAGAGTTGGTGGGGGCAGAGAGGGAGGTGTGGCCTAGGGAGAGAGGGGGCGTGGCTTGGGCAGAATCTCCCTCCCATCCTAAAGGAACCAGCTTTATATAAGGGCTTCTGGCTCAGTTGGTAGAGCATGCTACTCTGAATCTCAAGGTTGTGGGTTCAAGCCCCATGTTGGGCAAATGGTTCCTGCATTGCATGGGGTTGAACTAGATGACCCTTGTGGCCCTTTCCAACTCCTCTACGATTCTAGTCTGGGGTTTCTCCTAGACCCAGCACTGTCCTGGGAGTGTTTTGCTCTATGGATTTAGGAACTAGAGCCCTTTCTGGACAGAGGTAGCCTTGTTACAGTTCAGTTTCATAGGTTCTGATTAATAAAGAGCATGAAGTAAGTAAATGCTCTCAACTTCCCACAGCAATCCAAATTTCTTACATGCCCTTTTAATATATGCCCCAAAGTTGCCCTTCTTCAAGTTTCAGCTGTCCTTGTCAAGCTATTTGGAAGTTGAGTATCTGAGAGGCATCGCCACATTGAACCCTTTTAGTATACATGAATTTACGTTGTGGCCTTCAAATAAAGATTCCTACCTCCTGTTCAGGGAACGAAAACATCTCCTGCCCTGCACTTTTGACCAAGACTTATTTTCCCCTAATGAAGTTCACCTGGCCACCCTAAGATTTCAGAAAAATCATGGAGGCCTTAGGTAGTCGGGGTAGTAACATGGCTGTTTCTGACTGTACTGAAATGTTTTGACCAGTTAGGTAAAAGTAAAGGGACTCCTGACCGTTAAGTTCAGTTGCGGACGACTCTGGGGTTGCGGCGCTCATCTCCCTTTACTGCCCGAGGGAGCCGGGGTACAGCTTCCTGGTCATGTGACCAGCATGACTAAGCCACTTCTGGTGAACCAGAGCAACACACGGAAATGTCGTTTACCTTCCTGCCAGAGCGGTACCTATTTATCTACTTGCACTTTGACGTGCTTTCAAACTGCTAGGTGGGCAGGAGCTGGGACTGAGCAACGGGTGCTCACCCCGTTGCGGGGATTCGAACCTATGACCTTCCGCTCAGCAAGCCCTAGGCTCAGTGGTTTAGACCACAGCGCCACCCGCGTCCCATCGCTTCTGTTGTTGGGGTGGTTAATTAGAAACCTTTATGTGAGCAAAATAGGAGACAATTGAGCATGACCATTATATATATATATATATATATATATATATATATATATATATATGTATATGTAAAAACATAAAATAATAAAGGTAGCCATTTTTACATAAAATATGCCATGATTCGTTGGGGAAAAATGATTATTTACTTAACACAATGTATTACCCTAAGTATCTGAAAGCAGTAAGATCATATGGCTTGGATCATGGGGCGACCGAAATATCCTCCATTTAAACAAATGAGACTTACAATTCTATATAGAATAGATAAGTCTTTCTAACCCTGAAATCCTAGTATGGTTCCTGCACATTTTTTGCTAAGCCCTGGGAGCCAATCTGTTCCAAATTCTGGGAAGTGCATTTCCCCATTAAGAAAGTTTTTGTTTCCATTACTTACATTCTAACTGATAAAAAGCTATCATATTCCAGAAAGGGCATCCTGGTATTTCTGACTTATTCCCAGCCATATTTCCATGCTGATTGCCAAAATCACAGCTGAGACTTAGTTAGGAAAAGCATTTGGTTTTATTGAACTGAAGCAAAGAGATCCGAGTTATCTGTGAGAGAAAATAGCTTTCAGAAAACATCTTTTGAGACTCTGGCTTGCAGTACCAAAAAGGCAAATCTTCAATGTACAGTATTTATATCATATACAGAATACAATAAATTAATATCTACATGCAACATACATGAAAGTTACATACACACTGTAAAAATACAATATTTTTCAGCTTATTTTGTTTTTTAAAGTTTTTATACAGATTTTAATTTACATTTTTACACAATTTTTGTAAACTTTTTTTTTCCTTTATAAAAATCAGAGCACACCATACATCACCATTCACATCTGCACTTCAGCCTAGACACGTTGGCCACACAATGCTACAAAATCCTAACTTATGCAGCCCCTTCATTTCTACCATGACATTGCTTTTACATTATTATACTACGGAGTAAATTTCTTCTTTTGCTCACTTTGCATATATTTGAAAATATTAAGTAAAGCAACCATAAAAGTCTGTGCTTTAAGAGAAAAGAAAATGGCAAGCAATTAAGTGTCATTACAACCACTTTCATCAACTTCACATTTACCAACACTTCTGCATAATCAAATAGCCTTTCCGCTAACAGCTTTCACTTAAGCATGCAAACGTGTTATGATTAAGAAATTATTTATGACAATGTAAAATACTGGAAAAAAGCTACAGGAGTTAGTAGTAGTAAAAGGGAAAGTAGACTTTACATTGAATGTCAAAATTTCTAATTTAATAGTTTGCTTTTTCACATTAACACTAAGGTTTTCTGAATACACTTCAGTTCCTAAAATGGATAGGAAAGCCGACCCTTGAGAAGTTTTAACACTAAAATATACCTGGCACATTGAACCAGATTACCCTCTGGTTTTCACTTTAAAAGGGGAGATTATTCATCCCTAAATAACGCAAGCATATTCCTTATTTAATACACTTCCTGAAATTCAACAAAGCTTTTTAAAAAAGGAGAGAGAAATTCCTTTCTTAAAAAAGAATGCACAACTAAAGTTTTGGTTAAAAGTACTTCAGTCCAAAGAGAAACAAGCATACACTTCTTTGCAATTCAGCCTATCCCAAAAAATAGTTCCCCATATTCAACCTCTAATTTCAGCAAGGCATTCAAGCACATATCAAGCTTTACAGCTCTCTTATAGCCTACTAATACAGTGTGCACTTGTTCACGCTCCTCACTGGATAAAGACCTAAATGGTTGGTTGGATCAACCCTGCTACATTTGACTTTTGCCACAGTAAGTGGTGTGTATGTTTTGGGTACTGCAGGAGACCTTGCGTCAAGGTACAGAGGTGCCTATAGTACTATAATGCATTAAAAGCTCAGTCTAGCACACGGGGTGGATTTTGGCTTGAGGTCAAAGAAGAAGGTGCTTTCCAGGTCACTTGGTGGAGAACTGCTAAGACTTTCTTCTCCGCAGCTCATATCTTCACAGGAGTCCTCACTAGGGGGTAAAATACGAAGAATTATATGCAGCTCACATAAGTGAAAAATGATTAAAAAAAAAAAAAGTATTTAAAAACCCCACCCCAAATAGACACTGTTTATGAGGGTCTTTTTCTACTTTTGGGTTGCATTATTTGCATCACATTTCTTAGCTGCATCTGAGTGCTTATTTATTTATTTATAATTCCCTAGCAGTCTGCACTGCACCCAATTGCATTAAGAATAGATTCTGCTTTCATGGTGTGAGGGTTCTGTTAATGACATTATGTACAGAATTTCCAGTGCAAAATCAACAAGAACCTGACTCTGATTATCAGTTTCTCAAGTGATTAAAATGTCCATCGCTGTCTACAATTTTAAACTAAGCAATGTCAGCTGCTATGATTCAAATAAGTTCTTTCACTTTAGATAAGGTCAATCAAGGACTGCACTGCTGCTAACTGTCTTATCGCACATTGATCTCGCATTTCATTACTGAGCATCCAACTTCTGGAGCCTCAAAGCATAACTGGCCAATTCAAAATGCAGCATTGCTTTAAACCAATTTAAACAGCACAGAGTGCTTGTAGTCTCCTCAAATTATTTACTGTCAGAGAGACCCACATTATAGTACTCCAAAGAATCTGCAGTAAGTTATTAACATTTACCTATGTTTTCTTCACTTGTTAAGTTCAAGAATTAAGATTGTACTATTGCAGTAGTGATTTCCACTTGTTTACAGAATCAATAGCCCTTCTACATGTAAAAGGAAGTGTGTAAACACCCTCACAACTGATGCAATACAAGCTGTTTGGTTTTATGGGATCTGGAACCCACAAAGTTAGTAAATGTACTGGTAGTTCTAATATCTGAAATGCTAACAAACCAATACTACTTGGTTATCATCGAACTGTAAATTGCACACATGCCACAAAAGAAAGTTACCATTAAATTTAATGAGCTGCAATTATTTAAAAGATGAGCAGGTAGGTAGAGAAAGCCCCATGGGATATACCTACCTCTCACTCTCATCAATACATCCAGCCTCTGGGATTGTGGGCAACTCAGGAACACTGTAGTAGCTGTTTTGAAGATTTTGAGCAGTACGCCTTGAAACAATCCAAACTAGTTTTTTATGGTCTGGCTTGCAACAGGCAGGAGACGAGTAATCCACTAAGCATTTTGAAACCAGCTCTCTCCAATAGAGCAAGTCACTGTCACTGATCTAAAAACAAGAGAAGACACTCATATTTATTTGTATTCCTTCAAGAGACCTCTACTACAAATCCACTATGCCTGTAATCTCATCCACAATAACCCGAGTGTGGGGCTTGTGTTCAAAAAAAGACCAACTGGAATCGCAGTCTGAGGGATGCGCTGAGAAGCTCATCACCAGTATAGCTGGATGCCTAAACACACTGCAGTGTTTGCATTCTGAAACACTTTCTGTGTGTCAGCTGAGCTCAACTTCCGCTTCTGGCCTAGTTCTCATACCATTCCCCCAACATACTGTGCTAAGATCCTACAAAAGAATAGTAATTTAAAAGACCCCCCCACTTAGTCTCAATTGCAGATTCAGCCACACACCACATCTTCAAAGACTTTACATATAACTTTGAAAACTGTTAACTGAAATTCCACCACTGGCACCGTGTGAGCTGATGAAGTACTGCAGTTAATGACAGTTTACAGAATGCTTCTGGTTGCAGATGAAGGATGTGCAATCTCATACTGCAACAAATGTCTCCTGTATAGAATCATATTATGGAAGATAGGTAAAATGGGAATGTCTTTCATTTATGTGTCTATGCTACACTTTTACTTCTGATACTTGCCTCTGCAAAGCTATTTGAAAGCTTTTCAGCCATGTGACCTTCCCAATCTCCCTACATCATGCATTTGGAAACTAATTCCCATATTCAGAGGAGCACACTGTATTAGGATTGCTGGGTCCAAGTGATATAAAGCAAAAATGGTTGAATCTCTTACCTTTGAGTGCTTCTGAACATACAGAACCATCTCGAACAATTCAATGGATTTCAGAGCCTGCACTTCCAGGGACAGAAGGCACAAGGCCAAGATGGATGGCTGAAAGTACAAACACACATATATAGCTCAGTAACACATTACTGGATTCCATATTTTGCCTGTCAACTACCCACTTCAGGTTTACTTTTGCTTTAACTTAAAAAAAAATACTCCCACCACCACCAACACATAAAAGCCATAGTACAGAGACAAGTAAATGATTTATATTTCACATTAATGATATACCGTAGTAATATTTCCTTTTTATCCCCGGGGATCATTCCAGAGTGTACCATGAGAAAGAGGTGGCAATGACAAATTAAGACTGATCTCATACCCACTACAAGAAGACAAACTACTGAGATTATAAAGCCAACTTAATACTCTTCATGCTGTTATCACTTTTCTATGTTTGCTAGCACCTCCAATTTAATGGCCAAATATAATTGTGCCATTCATTATATTGCCCATACTCCTCCTATGCTTTGCTGTTATTTACTTACTTTTGCTTTTGAAAAGACTAGTCGGCAGTTGCAAGCTTTAAGTTGTGCTTCCAGTTTGTCAAGATTCAACAATTCTTTCCTATACAAGGGACAAGATGGGAAAATGTAAACCTTGGTTATCTAGCAGTGTGGCAGAGTTCAACTCAACTAAGATGCCTGCAGCGTTACTCAAAATGTAAGGCGAGTCCACTGACCCTATTTCCCAGTCTACAACCCTCAATGCACCTGACTGCTCCCATTCGTCTTGTAGAGACTACGGGCTCTCCAATCTTGGCTGCATTTCCTTATCTCACTGTGCATGATAACATATTATTGGGAAACAATAACTGGAGCATCTGCAGCCACAGCAAGCAGGAAAGTACAGGCAACAACGGGAGAGGGATGATCCAGAAGGCTAACAGACAGAATGAGGGCTTCAAACTACCCACTGAACAACAGGGAATAAGACTGATCCCACACGTACCTTTCTGAGGTATGACAGAGTACAATAGTATGGTACAAGTGCAAAAAGGTTAAGGCAGTAGTAGCTTTGAAGTCAAAGTGCAGCTTTTCTGAGATTATTTTCTCCATCCGCTTCAGGTCGGACACAGTGCATTTGCATTGGCTAATCCGGATGACATCATGGAGGGATGGGATGTTGCATTCCTCTTCAACCACTCGAGCAGCCAGCTGGAAGCAACAGACTCCAATGCAGGACAAGTGCTTAGGTTTCACCTAGGGAGAAGGAAAAGAATGTTGGGAACAACTAGCAGCATGGCTGGTAAGCTACCTAGCAGCAATGTGTAATGGGCAAATAATGAAAAAAGGTACTGGAAATCCATCCAGCATTGTATGGGTTGTACTGCATACTCTTATTGCCTAGACTGAACAATAAGGTACAGGGGAGTACCATATGCCCAGAGAACTTGTCATTGTGCCATGGGCGTGGTCGAGTCCACCGAACATATTCTCCTAACTTGCCCTTCTTATACAGAGCTTAGGCAAAATCTTATAGCTCCACTTTTAGTCCAATTTAGCTTCCTATCCAAAGAAAACCAGGTTTTATACTTGCTGAATAATGCTACTAGAAATGCAGCCTCCTTGGTGGCCAAATTTCTTTTTTTAGCTTTCAAGCGTCGCAAGACTAAAATTGACTGCATTGACCTGGGGCTATCTGTATAGCCCATTTTAGTGTTGGTTATGTTTTAAAAACCCTCTCAGATGTTTTAACTTTGTATGGATAAATGTATCTTTTTCTGACTGATGGTCGAATAAAGGATGATGATGATGACTGAACAATAAGACCCTTATAGAAGAAAGCTGGCTCGTACTATGCAATACTAGGACAAGGTTTAGTAAGTTCAGCCTGTAACAGTACTCCTGCTGGTAGTGGGCATTTACTACAAATTCAGCAATATTATTCACTAGGTGTCATCTGGAATGGTGGCATAGATTCAGATAACCTCACTAAGAAGTGTAATATGACTGCAATTTGGCTTTGGAGCAAAAAAAGTGAGAGACAAAGACAGGGAACTGAAGAAGACAATGAAAACATGGGAATGCTATATTCTGTATCTGTCACACACACCTATAATAAGGCAATATGCTCCAAGTTTAACTCCCCAATTCTGCATGCAGCACTATGGAATCATCCTAGACTACCGTATTGCCTTAAAGTCAAAAACAAGTGTCAAAGGCTATAGAAACATATTGTTATTGAATGTGCAAAAATTCATACAGCTGCTCCTTCTGGATGTACCTTCATGAGTGCCAAAAATCTGTCTAGGATGTTGACTGCCAAGACAAATGTTTCTGTGGCAAACCCAAAGAAGTTGGTAAGACTCCAGAGATCTTCAACTTTTGCATTTCTCAATCTTGGACATAAGGCGTTTTCATTCTGTGTAGCAAGAGAAATAGCTTCGTGTTATATGTACAAACTCTGCACAGAAATGTCTTCGAAGTTGATCTATACATTCTGATGTGGTGTGACAGCCAACCTCATGGTGATTGGGAGTGGGGATGAAGAGTGTGCAGGCAAATACTCCATAGTTAAGCTGTCCAGAAGCTAGAAGGCCCTTCCCCTCAACATGTCACTGAATCGCCAAACAGCCTGTCAATAACGTATTTTGGGGGGTGGGGAATTCCATTGCACCACTGGAAGTCTTTGCACCAACAGGATAACTTCACTGGATACAACCCAAAATCTCTTTACAAAGTATCACAATATATAGAATGAAGTATGTGCCAATTTCTTTTCTTCTGAACCTAAGTTTGAACAGGAACCCTTTGGGGGGGGGGGGAAGGAAGGAAATGCAGTTCAGAAGAAGTCCTGGTTTAATCTTGGACTACAAGCCACAAAATGAATATATATTTTGCAGTTTGGCTATAATGTCATTCATCAAAGCAAGTGTACAAGGAAAGGAACAAGTGCACAGTGATCTTTCTACATTGCGAGTGCTACATCTGATCAAGCCAACTGTATGTGATGTGATTTGAACACCCTATAGCACTTTTAATACCAGTACAGTGGTAGTTTACGAACTTAATCCGTTCCGGAAGTCCGTTCTTAAACCAAGGTGTGCTTTCCCATAGCAGCGGGGGACTCAATTTACAAATGGAACACACTAGTGCTGGACTAGGAACTGGAAGACCAAGTTCCAAATCCCCACTCAGCCATGAAAGCTCACTGGGTGACCTAGAGCTAATAACTCAGAGAGTTGTTGTAAGGATAAAAGGGGAAGAAAGAGAATCAATAGTCCACCTTGCTTTGAGAGAAGATTGAATATATGTTTAATAAGCTACATGAAGAATAATCTATGATTTTGGTCATTTCCCTATCAAATCTCCCACATGCAACCGAAGCTCAATCATGTATATCATTAATTCCCAGACCCAGAGAAAAGCTTTTCCTCACCTCAACAGTGCACTCAATCAAGCTCAGCCCCTTTTCCCGAGGCTGGTATTTCCATTCTTGCTCCAAATGGATTTTCAGCTGCCTGAAGAGCCAACTGCTCATCTGTTCTTCAACTCCAATGTCCTTCATCTTAGAAAGTAGGGGAGAGGAGGAAGGAAAGACAATATGAAGATTCTCAGAGGAGGGAAAAATTACATCCATTTCAGAGGTTAAATGTGTGTTACAACAGCAACATAATCACCACTCAGAAGCAAATAATTAATGCTGTATTTCCAATTCACCCAACTTGTGTTGAGCCAATGGAGATAACAAGCCTTACAATTAAAGAGCATATTATTTGACAATTTCAGATGACACGTTTCTCTGAACTGCCCACATGCCCATCTATCTAAAATGTTTACAATGTATCATACTAAAACCATGCAATGGGAGAGAAAAAAACATAACACTCCTCTCTCTCCAGCTGAAAACGAGGGCCTTTCACCCAGTGCTTGACTAAGAGGCCAGTGCATAGGGAGTTGGGCAGGGGGGTGGGGGTGGGGTGGAGCATAGCTGAATGCTGTCACGTAGACACAGTGGAAGCAACTTCCGAATGACTGAAGGGGGCAGCAGCAGAACAGACATACAGACTCACCAGTAAGAAACATCATCAGGCTACAACACTCAGAATATTTCCCTGGGAAGCAGACCCACAATAATAAAGACAGCTTACTGTTGAGTAACTTGGCATAATGATATCAGGCTGCCCAAATGATAGGGCATTCTGATAAACTCTCCTGACCACTTAAGCATATAACTCTGCAATTCTACCTGCTAAATTTTGGATTTTACCCACCTGGCTTTCCTGTGATCCCAATACAGTGGGAGCTTTGCAGTATCTTACTTACTACTCTTTCCTTATTAGGTTTCAAATTAATTTGTTTGTTTCTAGTCCTTAGACCGTTGCAAAAGAAAAAATAACAATTTAAATTCCTTATAGGTAATCTGTCAGACACACACACCCAATCACTCACTTTGAGTCAGCCTGTTTTCAATTCCACCCTAAGCAAAGGGATAATCTTTGTTCAACCTCGAAACAACAACAAAAATCTGGGGAGCAGAGATGAGTGGGTGGTGGCAGGGAGGGAGGGACGGAGAACTGTCAAAACATTTGTCCCGAGGCCTAGATCATCTGTTGCCATCCTCAGCCAAGCCCTCACACACAAAACTAGTAAAACACAAAGGATTTCACTCTCAACCAACAGCTTGGAGTTTGGTTAAGAAAATGCCCTTTAGACAGAAGCTGAAAATGATTACTCTGTACAATCTGCATCTAGCATAAGAGCACCCCCAAAACACAAGAGATCTTTTTAATCCTCTTTGCTGGATGTGAAACCAGCCAAAATCTCCCTCAGTTCTCATTTTTTGCCCTACTTCTCTATTTCTATTCAACTGATATTTTTCTTGAAAGCCCCACCTACAGCACTGCCACATACATTCCCCTCAAATACACATCCCAACATCATCCTGCTTATCCCACATGCAACCATTTCCTCCTTTCTGGGGAACTTACATGGGGCCTTCCCCCAACCCATGACACACTTGTCCAGCTCTACGTGCCTCCTCCCAGCTATCAAAGCCTGGACAGTTATTGCAAAATACTTTCTGGTGTCCTCTGTTCACCTCCAACTAGCCCTACTGACAAGTTCAAGCAAACTCTTCCCAAACACACAGCAATAGGGTTTGGCTCAATTCCCACCGATCCCTTGCAACCCAAACCATCAAGAGCAGGGGTCAGCAAACTTTTTCAGCAGGGGGTCGGTTCACTGTCCCTCAGACCTTGTGGGGGGCCAGACTATGTTTTGAAGGGGAAAAAATGAATGAATTCCTGTGCCCCACAAATAACCCAGAGACGCATTTTAAATAAAAGGGCACATTCTACTCATGTAAAAACACGCTGATTCCCGGACCGTCCGCAGGCCGGATTTAGAAGGCAACTGGGCCGCATCCAGGCCCCGGGCCTTAGTTTGCCAACCCATGATCAAGAGTTTCTCCAAGCCAGCAGTCCTACCTAAGGTCCAGGGGGGCTTTGCCCTCCCAATTACCGATCGCTTTCCATCACCAAAAAATCTTTTCACCCCACAGGACACCTCACCCTCTTAAGCAAAGCTACACCCGTCAGCCTCCCCCAACCCTTTCTAAAACTTGTTGTTGTTTAGTCCTGTCCGACTCTACGTGACCCCATTAACTCTTAAGTCTCCCATTAAAGCTCTCCCGGGATCTGTGGCAGACAAAAGCTTTCAATGGGGCTCGCCCCTCATGAGCCTTGTCTCCTCACATACCCACCCCCCAAAAAATCACTGCGCTCCACTCCCTATCAGCTCCTCCCCTTCATATGGATATTACTGGCTTGCCTTATTTTGCACCAAGGCTTACTAGACTGATTGAGAGGCACTTAGAAAATGAAAATATCCTTGCAGCCACTGAGTGAGCAGCAGGCAGGCAGAGACCACCTCAGTATTGCCTTGGTACATTGCTTTAGTGTAATATTTTAATACTGGGGGATTGTCGTAGTTTGATACTGTTACTGTGCAATTTTATTCATTTATCTTCATGTTACTTGCAAGCTGCCTTGAAAAGATTTGGATCCAAAAGGGGTATAAATAATTGCAATAAGTAAATAAACAATCGGTTCAGCTCTCTTAAAATCTGTTCTTCACAGGACACCCACAACGCCCCTTCAATCTCACCCCTCCCTCGCCCAGCACAGATTTAACTTTGTAAATTAGAGTGGCTCACATCGCAACAAAGAAAGCAAACCGTAACACACAAATTCCCACCCCCAAACACAGCAGGACACATATCTCCAAACAAGCTGCGTCCTCCACCCCCCTCAATAGTACTATTTTAAGAAACAGGCAAGGACAAGGGTGCACAAAAAGGCCTTTGGCCAATTATTTCCTCTTCCTGGCATTCCGACGTTTTATTCCAGTACCTGCTTTTACAATTGTTTTCATGGCCCTGCCTTTTTCTTCCTTTTTTGGGGGGGGCTAATACTTTGATTCATATGAACTGTCTGTCTGTCTATCTATCTATCTAGACGGTTCATATGAATCATATATATGTGTGTGTGTGTGTACATTTATGTACATACAGTATATATGCTGTGTATGTATGTATGTGTGTGTGTGTGTATGCTATAGAATCTGAAACTATCACCACACATAAATACCTAGCCTGTTAAGTCTTTTTCATGTCTTTTCGTGTACTTTAAAAAAAACCCAACCCCTAAAAATAAATACAATCGATAGATCGGGGGTGGAGGTGTAATGCACAATCACCCCGAGCGTACTGTCAAAATAGGCAGGACACAGAAGCTTTTAAACGTTTGTGTGGGGGGGGGGGTTCTTTTTGGTAAATATGCCAGATTTGTTCTAATGATATATATTTCGTGGGTTTCGGGGAGCACTCCTTGCTCAGCCGATTTTCGGAACATGAAGCAGTTTACAGGGGACGCTTTTAAAGGAAGAAAGCGACGCTACAAAATGTTTAACCCCCCGCCCCCCCCCATTTTTCCATCTCTCAGCTGGACATACCTCTCCTCAGGGGCGCCGCTTCTCGTCTTCTCGGGACCCCGGAAGGGACGGAGGAGGGAGGCCGGGGGCTGGAGCGATGGGAGGCGGCCGGCGGTTGTCCCCTCAGCCCCGCCAGCGGCGGCGACAGCAACAGCGAACGGCCGAGGCGCCCGTCCTCACCGACCCATCCAGCCGCCCTCCGCCCACTCCAAGCCCCGACCTTCCCCCGTCCTTCCCGGCCCGGCGTCAGCGCGAAAGCAGCAGCGGCACCATCGCCTCCCGCTCCCCAAGCCCCGGAGACCTCCGCGGGGCAGCCGAGCCGGAGGCGCCTCAGACCCACATCAAAATGGAGTCCGCTCGGAAGAGAGCCGAGGAGTCCCGGGCCCCGCCCCTCTTTCCGTCACGTGACCGCCCGCCCCGCTCTCCTCCTTGTTTTGTTTCCCTCGAGTTGCCTTGGGCGGAAGGATTCGTAGCCGCGGCGGCGATACGGTTCTGTAGAAGGAGGGGGAGGGGGGAGTGACGAAAAAAAACCCCAACCCTCTCGTTTTCTCATTTCCCGCACCCTACTAATGGAATACCTCATCGAACGCCAGTAGCGATTTGGGGAACGGCGGGAATGCTTCCTCCCATCAACCGCGCAAATGATTGCCTTTGCTTTTCCTTTGGCTTTGAACCGAGAGGCGGAAGGACACTCCATGCCTTGGGACGCATCGCTCCTTTTAAAGGGACAAAGGTGGGGGTGGGAGCGAAACCTTAGTTTTGAAAAGTCCGCCCAAAAGGCTGCTTGCTGATTGGTCGGCGGCTGCAGAGCGGTGATTGGACGCGGGGGGGCGGGCCTCTTTTTTGTTGTTGTTCTTGCGCCGGCCATCCTGGTCTCTAATGTTTGGTGGTTCGGAGGAGTTGGCGCTGACTGGTGGGAGGTGACGGCAGTTCGCTGTCAAGATTAGCCAATGAGGAGAGAGACCTTTGGCCTCGCCCGCCCTCGGGGCTCTTTTTTGTTTTCCTCCTCCAGCTGATTCTACGGCGAGGCGGGGATGACGTGGGGGAGGGGAGAGAAGCGCTCTGCTGCCCCAACTGCCATTTCCCAACTGTCATTTCTTAGGGTGGGGGCTGGGCAGAAGAAAATGGAGGGGCGCAGCTTCACCTCTTGCTCAGCTGCAGCCTTTTCAGAGTCAAGGTCTCCAGAGGGCATTACTCAACCCCAAACATTGTTTGTTTGTTTGTGTTTAAATTGTACCAAGGTCTCCAGAGGTGAATTCCCAACTGCATTTATATTTATTTGTTTTTGTAAAAATAGTGTGTGGGGGGGAGAACCTCAGTGGTTTAACAAAGAAAGAAAAAAACGATGAAATTATTGCTAAAAGTTGTTTTTTTTACAGCCGTAATTTAAAACACACAGAAAGTAAAAAACCACAACAGAACATCAGTTTTAATCAGGACAAACAATAGTTTTTGGTCACGGGACAGTTGCAAGATGGAATTTTCTAGTGCAACTTCATGCTTTTAAACAAAGGCCGTCAAAGCTGGACATTTTTAGCTCTAAAGGTGAATATTTTGGAAACCATTCACGGAAACTATTTAGCAATCTGAGCTTCTACAGGTTTTTCGGGGCTATGGTGTGTTTTAGGGATAAACAATGTTATTTTTACAAAGCAACGCAGTATTCACATAGAATATTTTGGGTGGCTCTAATCCTTCTGTTGTTGTTTAGCTGCTAAATTGCAGGCTGGTATTACATGGATTATTTTAAAACAAACCACAGGAGTATCATGTTCCCAATGGTCACCAAGCTGGTTTTTTTGCATAATACCGAAAGCAGCAATAGTTGTAAAGCATTATTACAATGACGCAAGTCCAGTTCAGGGGTGTTGGGGCACTTAATCAAGTCAGCCTAACATACCGTAATTTGGGCTAATTAATTAAGTCAGCCTAACATAATTTGGGGGGTGCGAGGCCTTTTTTTGCTGGGGGCATTTGGAAGTTGAAACATCAAAGCAATATTTAGCTATGGAAATAATAGCTCAAAGGTGCTGATGTGTACCAGCAATGGAAATATGGAACAGAGCAGAGGAATACATTGGTACTAGGGAGGGCCAAGCAACCTCATTCAGAGGGAGAGCTTGCAATGGAGCTATCCCTCTAAATGTCATTTCCATGAGTGCAGAGTGCTGCAAACCAGGATGATGAGAGGCATTGCTTCTCATTTTTTGGGCAGATACCTCTCCTGTTGGGAAATGGCCCTGAAGGGCCTTACATCCAGGGGCGTAGCAAGGGGGGCAGGGGTTCCACCCCAGAGGGGGGGTGACACTTTTTTAAAGAAAAACTTTTTTAATTTTAACTTCATTGAAAAAAAGAGATAATAGGCACACACACACAACCCCCACACCTCACAAAGTGGCACCATCAGAGGTTGGTGACACTTTTTAATTTTTTTTAATTTTTTAATTTTTTTTATTTTTTATCATTTTTTTTAACTTTATTGAAAAAAAGAGATAATATACACACACACACACACACAACCCCCCACACCTCACAAAGTGGCACCATCCAGGGGGCGTGACACTTTTTAATTTTTTTTTTAAATTATTTTTTTATTTTTATTTTTTTATTTTTTTATTTTAACTTTATTGAAAAAAAGAGATAATAGACACACACACACACACACACACACACACACACACAAAACCCCCACACCTCACAAAGTGGCACCATCAGAGGGGGGTGACAATTTTTATTTTTATTTTTTTTACATTATTATTATTATTATTTTAACTTTATTGGAAAAAAAAGAGATAATAGACACACACACAAAACCCCCACACCTCGCAAAGTGGCACCATCAGAGGGGGTTGACACTTTTTAATTTTTTTAAATTAAAGTGGTGGGGGGGTGACAAAAAAAATTACGCCCCGGGTACCACCTGGGCTTGCTACGCCTCTGCTAGGGAGGAGGATAAACTTTCCGAGGAATAAGTGAGAGCGTGATTAATCCTGCCTTCCCTTCCAGATGTGTCACTGTCCTTTCCCGCAGAAGGGTTTTTCTGCTCGGTTTCTGTCCTGATTAGACAAATAACTAATTGGGCACTTAATATTGTCAGCAAGACGAACTATCACTAAACCCTGCAGGAATACAACTGGAGATACGCTTCACACACACGCACAACACACCTTTGTTGGGAATGAGATACCTATTAGCGTTTGACGTTAAGATCTGGGGAAATGCAGCCCTTTCCAGCCTTATAAAATTCCCTTTTCCCCTCTCCAATCTTTCACCAGGAATTGAGGGGCGAACGCGAAAGGGTTAAGAGACGATTTAACAAACACACGAAAAAAAACCCTCTCAGTATGAACCAAGAAGTGACAAATCTATACAGATTTGTATAGAGCCTCTCTTAATTCTTTCATAGCTCTGTGGCCCCTCCTTGTCTCGCCCAATCAGCGGTCGTGGGATAATACTGGCCCCGCCCCCAAGCTGTAGGATGGTGATTGGGCGAGTGGAAACATGGCAGAGAAAAGCCAGGCGAAGCGCTTACGGGAGGTACACGTGGGATCCAGGGGGTGGAAGGAAGAGGCTGCTGTGCATTAGGTTCAGCTTGGGCATTTACGCGGGGGAAGGTGAGAGGGCTCAGCCTTCTTGGAGGGTGGGAAATCGGGGCCACGCTTGGGGTGAATAAGGAGATGGCGCTGATGCTTGAGGAGCGCGGGGGACGTCTTGTTCTTTTGGAGGAGGGAGCACCTCTTTTAAATAATGGTGGTGGTGGGAGAAAATGACCCTTTGAGAGGGCGAGGTAAAGTCACACCCTTCCCAACAACCTCATATTCCAAGGTAGGCAGGGTTGGGACATGGAGGTTTCACTCAGCTGTCATTTTTTGTTTAGCCACAGACTTTAATCTAATACCAGTTCCTCACCCGGACCCATTCTCCTTCTTGGTGCCCGCCAGATGTTCCACAAACACCAGGCAGAGAGATGAGTCTAACCCAGGGCTTGCCAAGCACCTCTGGATGCTCATGAGTAGAGCTGCCCATCTTTTACCCACAAGATGGGACCCATTGTGGGCTTCTCAGTGGGGCATCTGGTTAAGATGCTAATTATCTGATGGTGATTATTATTTGATGTTCATGATTATAAGATGCTGGACTAAATGGGCCTTCGGCCTGATCCAACAGCCAGACTCTTTCTTAGGTTGTATCCCAGGGACCTTACAGAGAAGGGTGGGCAATTAATAATGATAACAATGCATTATTATGGATACATAACTGCCAATCGATCCTGGAATCGAGTGTGTGTCTTGAACAGAAGTGGGAGATGTGAACTACCTGTGTGACCATCCTTAAGGCATCTATCCTGCTGAAGCAGCTAATGGGATCTGTGTACTTTCCTCGTTCCTAGGGAGAAGACAGAAAAATGGACTGGCGCAAATGGAAGCAGGAAAGTAAGGATGCTCTTTGGGTTCCTGGGTCTTCTCCCCACCCCCCCAGACTTTATTTTTTATTTTTGGCAAGTCAACACTGGGAATCTGTCCTGCCAAAGAACATAGGAAGAGCCATGCTGGATCAGGCCAAAGGCCATTCCATCCAGCTCAAAAGAAGAGGGTGTTTTGATATGGTTTGGGCCATTTGCCGTTAGTGTAGAAAATAAGCTCATTCTCCCATTTTACAATGTGTGTAGAAGCTTGCCCCTGTCGTTGCCTGTTGTTAAGTGCCTAATAAACACATATGCTTATGGTGTCTTAAGTTTACCAGGTTTCAAACTGTACATTATTGGCTTTCCAAAGCCCCACCCCCTTGCAACACAACATTTTTGTCAAACTGTACGCGAAGAAAAACAAGTTTGTGTTTCTGCTTTCCCCAAGTGGATGTCTCATTTTGGCTTAGCTTGGCACCCCAGCAGTATTCCAAGCCCGAGAATCCTGGGAGAAAAGCACTGCGCAGTCCTTGCTTGATTATTCCCAGTACACCTTAGTCCAGGGCCTTCTGCGTTGCAACTGTTTTAACCCCAATGCTAACTCTCAGGGATTTCACTTATTGTCCATTCTGTGTTCTCACCTCTCTTTCAGAGAAGGAGGAGAAGAAGAAATGGAAGGAGCTGAAGCTGCTGAGGAAACTGGATAAGAAGATGATGCAGGAAGTGGCAGAGAAGCAGCAAGAGGAGGCAAAGCCCATTGAAGATAAAGGTAACGGATAACCACGAATAGGAATGAAACTGGACTTTGCCTGGAATGTGCTACAGAACAGCCTTTGCCAATCTGGAGCCACCTCCAGATGTTTTGGATGACTACTCCCATCAGCCCCAGCCAGCACGACTGATGGTACTCCAAAACATCTAGAAGGGGGCACAGGATTGGTTCATGCTGCTATGGAGGAAGGAAGTAACCTGGGACTTTCTGCATGCAAAGCTGAGCTGGGTACGAAGGGTAAACAAACAAAAACCCTCCTCCTGAAATCTAGGAACGCTTACTGTGCGCTGCTTCTCCTAAACAGTAAATTCCTTATTTCCTAGGACGCAACTACACAGTCAGTGTCGCCCTTCCGGGCTCCATTCTCAGCAACGCCCAGTCGGCAGAGTTGCGGACTTACCTTGCCGGGCAGATCGCCAGGGCCTGCGTCATCTTCTGCGTGGACGAGATTGTGGTGTTTGATGAGCAAGGGGAGGATTCAAAGTAAGGACTCTGGTTGCTCACGAGGCTCCCCCCCCCCCCCCAGCTAGCTGGCATCATTTCCATGCAGGGATTCCTTCCCAGCCCTACCTGGAGATGCCAGTGGGGAATGAAAGTGGGTGCATGTTACCACAAAGACAGCAGATGCTCTCTTATAATAAGACACACTGCAGCAGCGTCTAAGTGGCCCATAGAAAGCCAACAGGGTTTAACTTTTTTAAATTTTATTCCAAAGATTGTACTGTTTTCTACCCCCCCCCCCACCTCAATCTTTTCAGGACGGTAGAAGGTGAATTTGAAGGGATCAAGAAGAGAGGTCAGGCCTGTGTGCAGCTGGCCCGGATTCTGCAGTACCTGGAATGTCCCCAGTAAGTCATTCTGCAAGAACTTGGGAAAGTGCCTTTAATGGCTTTTATGCTACTGATGCTTCCTCAATATTTATTGTCGAGGACTGGAATTTGCTGCGGGTGGTGGTGGTGGTGGGAGAGAACAATAATGCCCCAGGGATTAGACAGGCTTGTATGTCTCTCAGCAGGTCCTTCATGGGATGAAGGGGAGATTTTGACCCTTCGCCCCATGTATATCTCTCAGTGCACTCCACTTCTGCTTGTGGGCCTTAGGTCTAGCTGGCTTGATTTTTCTGTTGGCTGCTGTGTTTTGTTTTATCGTCACTGGATAATTTGAGCATTATTGCAGCTGAATATTGGAAGCTGCTTCTTCTCATTTGCCCTTCTAAAAGCATTTCTTCTCCTCTATTGGACAGGTACCTTAGGAAGTCTTTTTTCCCCAAACACCAGGACCTCCAGTTTGCAGGTAAGGCCTAGAGCAATGGGAGGGCCACATTCCCTTCCGGGCAAAATTCTGGGGGCCATATTCCAGTGGTAGACGGAGCTGGAGGCAAAAGCAGGCAGAACAATTAATGCAAATTTTACCTTCTGTATAGTAGGCTCATTTCTACACGCGCGCACACACACACACACGATTTATGTATCGATACATCATCCAAAACAGTTTCATGATATTTGACGTGGCCATAGATCTCGAATCACAATGTGTGCATGCACTATGTAAAGAAATCCCGTGAAGCTCATGCTTCCTGCTGCTCCTGTTGCTCTGCCTCCCCACCTCTCCACTGCCTCTTGTAGGGAGCAGTGAACCACAAGAGCAGGTGCTGAAGAAAGAATCCTACCTGGGAACTTTCCTCAGTAATGTAGACACCATGAGCTTCTTGTTTTAAGTGCAGACCCAGGCTGGTAGGTGGTTGAGGGAGACACCTGTCACAGCACCTCCAGGCTTCTTGCTGGGAGCCCCTTTCCCCTGCCTTTCTCCTACTTTGGACTCTCTCTGCTGGCAGAGCTGCCTCCTCACACCTAAGGGCTGCCAGTGTCCTCGCGAGAGCAGGAAGCCTCTCGGCTCCACCTCCTAAAAGCCCCCCCTCCCCCATGTTGCTGCCCAAGCCTGACTTTTGAAGGGCTGTTGCCCCTAGCCAGGGCTCGCTTGGAAGCCACTGCTAGTCCCACGGAAAAATAAAATGGGGCTTATTTACTTCTGAGTTGTTAATAATAATAATAATAAACCTTGCCCTGTTGTTTAATCCTCCTTCCTTACTTTCCCCCTTCTCTCTGTGTGTGTCTCACCTCTACATAGTGACATCATTATATATTGGTATATCTCAGT
Organism: Darevskia mixta; assembly: GCA_034641385.1. Classification (NCBI taxonomy): domain Eukaryota; kingdom Metazoa; phylum Chordata; class Lepidosauria; order Squamata; family Lacertidae; genus Darevskia; species Darevskia mixta. Next base: position 1,153,523 of record JAWWNH010000060.1, read on the forward strand.
GTTTAGCCCGTGATATGCCACAATGTCAAAAAACAAACATTGCCCCCCCCCACTCATTCTTCCGAATGAAAAGGCATTATCAGAGTTCAATGGCATTTTCCAGCCAAACAGTCTCAGGTCAGGTCACAGTCAGATGAACAAATATTATACACTCAATAAGGTCCCTCAAAAAATAAAGTAAGAGCACATAAACTTTACACTAAATTGATTGGTTCCCTGTAATAAATCAGTAGCTGAGTATATCAGCACCCACCCCCCGAAAGACTTAGAGGAATTGTTTGGTCTCCAGTGGATGCCAGAAGGTGAACAATGTGGGCTGAATCTCAGGAGTAATTAATTAGTCCTGTCTTGGGTTGTTGCTTTTTAGTGGGTAGGGACAGCACACATGTGCACATGCACTCTGGCACATGTGAAAAGCAGTGTTACCGTTTGTTTTGCATTGGAGGGTGAGGGTGGGGGTGACTCCATATTACTCACCTTGGACATGTTGTTTCAGGGCTCTTAAACCCCTTAGACAGCCCCCACCACGTGCGGATGAGTGAGGAATCGGAGTATCGTGAAGGAGTGGTTTTGTCACGGCCCACCAAGCCTAGCCGGGGATCCTTTGTGAACTGTGGAATGCAAAAGGTAAACCCTCACCTGTCCTGCTGCTGCATCTTAAAGGGGTCCTACTTTTACCCCTCCATGATCCTTAACCAATCTCCATCCTTGATGGAGCGGGTGAGTTCTGCAGAGGCAAGCAGGATGTCCCTGCGGATCAGGGGGAGACGGGACCTTTCCCAGCCCCAGGGCTGCATTCCATCAAGGATAACTGCCGGGGGGGGGGCACTTGCCAGTGAGGGATGTGGCCAAAGACCAAAAAGGGGACAGAGCAATAGATGTGAAACTGTAGCTACTCATATTTATTTATTTGTTGCATTTCTATCCCACCTTTTTCTCCAAGGAAAATATGGTTCTTCTCATTTAATCCCCACAACAGCCCTGTGAGGTGGGACAGTGACCCACCCAAGACCACCCAGTGCACTTAATTGCCCAGTGGGGCTTTGAGCCCTGGTCTACCAGGTCCTAGTCCGACACCCTAACCACTACACTGTGTTGTCAGCTGACCCCTGTAGCTTATATTGCACCCTTGCCTGGCTGTGCATTCAGCAGGCCTGAGCCAATGTTCTCTTCCTACAGGAGGTACAGATCGATAAGCAGCTGGAGGCAGGCCTTCGTGTTACAGTGCGTCTCAACCCACAGCAAAACACAGGTAGCGTAATTGACCCCACACCTTGGCCCAAATGCTGAATGCCCCACCTCTACCACTGCACTCAGGTGGTTCAAATTTGTATATGGGGGGCAAAATCTCCTTTTCATAACATTTCCCTGAGTTTCATGATTTCAAGAGTCGTGAGAAGTTTAAGTCATAATTTGCAAGAACCCCTCTCCTTTTCCCGTGCAGCTGGGAGGCAGGTTGCCCATTTGCAGCCCAACGAAAACCTGGGTTCTTGTGCGTCAGTCAGCCCTGTTAACCCCCCCCCCCCTTTCTTCCCTAGAGAGCAAAACACAGAAGGGGGTGGTCGTTTCATCACATCAGCCCCGAACTGCTTCTGGGCTCTACTGGGGCTACAGTGTCCGCTTGGCATCCTGTCTGAGTAAGTGTACATGCCTACTTCTTAAAAAGACCCCATAACAAACTGTTACAATTAAGTATATAAAGCCTTTAACAACTGGCTTTATATACTTAAGATTGCCTTACCTCATTATGCCCACTCAGCAGCTTTGATTGGGGGAACAGGCACTATTACAGGTCCCACATTATAACTGCTCTGCAGCTGTAAAAAATGATCTTTTAGTGTGGCAGCACCTACCCTTGGGAACCCCCTTCCTATTGAAATCAGGCGTGCAACACCATTGCACTCTTTTCAGTGCCTGCTAAAAGCATTTTTAGTTAGACAAGTGTACCCAGATGCTTAGAAGTTAGTGGGAGTTTTAATCTGTTTTATGTCTATTGATATTTTGATTTTCTGAAAGCCTGGAAATATTGCTGTTCTTATTGATGATTTTCTTTTATCATCTTTTTTGTAAACTGCATTGAGATTTTTCATTATTATTTACAATTAAGTTACAGGTAGGTAGACATGTTGGTCTGCCATAGTGGAAACAAAATAAAGAAATTCCTTCCAGTAGCACCTTAGAGACCAACTAAGTTTGTTCTTGGTATGAGCTTTCGTGTGCATGCACACTTCTTCAGATACACTGAAACAGAAGCAACCAGACCTTTATATATAGTGAGAGGGTAGGGAGGGGTATTACTCAGACGGGTGGTGGGAATGGGTGATTGACTGATAGGTGTGGTAAACCGACGGCAATTTGTCTTACAGGAAAAAGCAAGGGGTGAGATGACTAAAAATAGCTTTATCATGTATAATGAGATAAGAATACAATGTCTCTATTCAGACCAGGTCTCTCCATGGTTTTAAGTTTGGTAATAAGTTGCAATTCAGCAACTTCTCTTTCCAGTCTATTTCTGAATTTCTTTTGTAGTAAGACAGCTACTTTGAGATCTTGTATAGAATGTCCTGGGAGACTGAAGTGTTCTCCTACTGCTTTCTCTGTCTTGTGATTCCTGATGTCAGATTTATGTCCATTTATCCTTAAAGAGAAGTTGCTGAATTGCAACTTATTACCAAATTTAAAACTATGGAGAGACCTGGTCTGAATAGATTCTTATCTCATTATACATGATAAATTTTTAGCCATCTCACCCCTTGCTTTTTCCTGCAAGACCAATTACAGTCGTTAACAGTCGTCAACAGGTTTACCACAGCTATCAGCCAATCACCCATTCCCACCACCCTTCTGAGTAATAACCCCACCCTTTCACTATATATAAGGGTCTGGTGACTTCTGTTTCGGTGTATCTGAAGAAGTGTGCATGCACACAAAAGCTCATACCAATAACAAACTTAGCTGGTCTCTTAAGGTGCTACTGGAGGGATTTTATTTTATTTTATTTACAATTAAGTGGTGTATAAATTTTATGAAATAAACTAGATGACAGTTCCCAGCATTCTTTGGGGAAATGTATGATCTTAGGCTTAAATTGCTTAGAAGCCATTAAGTGATTTATAAATTTAAGTGGCATTAAGTGGTTTATAAATTTAATAAAAATAATTTGGAGAACCGCAGGTTTCCTGCATTGCCTAACATTTGTCTTCTGCTGGTCAGGTGCTGTGTTTGCTGAGTCCCCATATAAAGAAGGCTACGATCTCTCCATTGGAACCTCTGAGCGAGGGGCCTCTGTGGACCAGGCAACTCTGCCTCCTTTCAGGTACACCTTTACAATCCTACCAGGTTTTATGGGGACTAGAATCATCTCTCTACATCCCGTAAACCTGCTTTACCATTTCTTCTGTCTCCCAGACATGCTTTGATAGTTTTCGGAGGCTTGCAAGGCCTGGAGGCAAGCGTGGACATGGACCTGAACCTGGAGGTCACAGATCCAAGCACCTTGTTTGACTTTTATTTGAACACCTGTCCGGGGCAGGGCAGCCGCACCATCAGGACCGAGGTGAGGTTTGTTTGTTTTTAAAGGATGAGGCCAGTTCATGGAGGCTAATGGTTACTAGTCACAGTGACTATGTTCTCCCTCCATTGTCAGAGTCAATATGCTGGAAATCACAACGGGGAAAGAGTTGTTGTTGCTGTGCTCAGGTCCTGCTTGCAGGCTTTTCATTGGAGCATCGATGCTGATAGGTGCCCAGTCCAACAGCCAGGCTCTTTCTTTGTTCCTTATGGTGGCCTCCTGCACCCATACAAAAGAAGAATCTGCTAGGTTAGGCGAACAGCCCATCTCAGTCTAGCATCCTCTTCTCACAGTGGCCATAAATTTCTTTTTTGGGTTCCCTTTCTAGGAAGCAATTCTCATCTCTCTGTCGGCGCTGAGACCTCGGATCGAAGAAGCAGTGAAGAAAGGCAGCAGCCTCTGAACAGAAGCAGAAACTCAAGCATCCAACATGGGCAGACCATCATCAATCTTTACCTCTCCCAGCCAACTTAACACCAAAATGTGAAGCAGGACTATCTTCTCTCTCTGGTGGGAGGTCAGGAAACTCACCTCCCTGCTGCCACTGGATGATTGAGAGCGGAACAGGTTGGAGCAGGGATCAGCAAACCTTTTCATCAGGGGGCCGATCCACTGTCCCTCAGACCTTGTTGGGGGCTGGAGTATATTTTGAAAAAAAATACGAACGAATTCCTATGCCCCACAAATAATCCAGAGATGCATTTTAAATAAAAGCACACATTCGACTCTAATAATAATAATAAATAAATAAATTAATAATAATTTATTATTTGTATCCCACCCATCTGGCTAGGTTTCCCCAGCCACTCTGGGCTGCTTCCAACAAAGATTAATTTTAACTTCATTGAAAAAAAGAGATAATAGACACACACACACACAAAACCCCCACACCTCACAAAGTGGCACCATCAGAGGGGGGTGACACTTTTTAATTTTTTTAATTTTTTGTACAATTTTTATCATTTTTTTTAACTTTATTGAAAAAAAAGAGATAATAGACACACACACACACACACAACCCCCCACACCTCACAAAGTGGCATCATCAGAGGGGGTGACACTTTTTTTTTATTTTTACATTATTTTTTATTTTTTATTTTTTATTTTATTTTAACTTTATTGGGAAAAAAAGAGAATACACGCACACACAAAACCCCCACACCTCGCAAAGTGGCACCATCAGAGGGGGGTGGCACTTTTTAATTTTTTTTAAATTAAAGTGGTGGTGGTGGGGTGACAAAAAAAATTCCGCCCCGGGTACCACCTGGGCTTGCTACGCCTCTGCTTACATCTAGGGGCTGGGTGGGGATTCTTTAATGGACAATTATTTAGTTATGTAAACTAATTTCTAGCCCACTTTTTTTCTAGACAGATACTGCATAGAGTAAACAGGAGTTCGATGCAGTGATACGGAGATCGTGGCCTGATGGGGCAATGACCCCTCTCTTCCTCCACAACGCTGTGGTCTAAACCACTGAGCCTCTTGGGCTTGCCGATCAGAAGGTTGGCAGTTCAAATCCCCGTGACAGGGTGAGCTCTCGTTCTTTCCCAGCTTCTGCCAACCTAGCAGTTCGAAAGCACGTCAGTGCAAGTAGATAAATAGGCACCACTGCGGTGGGAAGGTAAACAGCGTTTCCGTGCGCTCTGGTTTCCGTCACAGTGTTCTGTTGTGCCAGAAGTGGTTTAGTCATGCTCGCCACATGACCTGGAAAGCTGTCCGTGGACAAACGCCTACTCTCTCGGCCTGAAGCGAGATGAACGCTGCAACCCCATAATCGCCTTTGACTGGACTTAACCCTCCAGGGGTCCTTTACCTTTTTCTTTTTCTTTTTCCCTCTAGCCAATAGGTGGGGGTCACAGGGGGGAAGCCTTGCTGTTCTAGCAGAAGTTCTTGTGTGGGTTTCCACTAGCAAGGGGCTCATCGGTTGAATCCAACCCACAGTATCAACAATCAAGACGCGTGAGACTTTTTCTCATTTATTTCTTTTAGTCAGTGCTATTTTTCTAGAAAAAGAGATGCCGGAACTCACCATGAACACCTCCCTCGTTCTCTTAGAATGGCAATGGTGCCCACTTGAGAGGTGCTGGAACTGAGTTTCTGGAAGTTCCCCCTGGGGGGGAAAGCTCTGCTTTTAATTGTGTTTTTTAATCTCCCCCCCCCCCCATCTCAACATAAGTGTCAGGGGCTGCCCCAGTCCCAAGGCAGGGGCGGAGGACACAGGCAGCGTAGACAGCGTGCAATTAACTCCAGAAGCGGCGCTTAAACTATGGGAGGCTGAACAGGCAGTGCCCGCGCAAGGAGGAGCTCCGTTAACGCCAGAAATGTTGCTGAGGCAGTGGGATGCTGAGAAAGCCCTGGCCCCGCCGGAAGGAGAAGGGCTTAGGGACCCAAGTGGAGCTGCAGTGCAGGGGAACGGCGAGGAGCAGGAAGTGGAGGGGAACAGGGAGGAGATGAGTGCGGAGGATGCTGTCCAAGCCCAGAAGGCAACTGGCATGGAAGAGGAGAACGCAGGGGAGGCGACTAGCGCCACCCCGCTCAGGGCCAGACCGCGGAAGCGGAAGGAAAGGGGGCGGCGCCTAGGTTGTCCAAAGCTCTTATGTTGGGGGAGGAGCCACCAACCGGTATTCCGGGAATCTGATTCAGACGAGACGGATGATGAATTGTGAAACCTATAACGCTTGATGCTGTAAATAAAGCTATTAGCTTAAAAGCAAGCGCGTATGGATGCTTACTTCTGAGGAGACCTCACACACCTCTCACAATAAGTATGTATCTGATTGTGTTGAATACTTAGTAAATATAAAATTAAAAACATGAAAAACACATAAGACAAATAAGGGACGTGGGTGGCGCTGTGGGTTAAACCACAGAACCTAGGGCTTGCCGATCAGAAGGTCGGCGGTTCGAATCCCCGCGACGGGGTGAGCTCCGGTTGCTTGGTCCCTGCTCCTTCCAACCTAGCAGTTCAAAAGCACATCAAAGTGCAAGTAGATAAATAGGTACCGCTGCAGCGGGAAGGTAAACGGTGTTTCCGTGCGCTGCTCTGGTTCGCCAGTCATGCTGGCCACATGACCCAGAAGTTGTACGCCGGCTCCCTCGGCCAATAATGCGAGATGAGCGCCGCAACCCCAGAGTCGGTCACGACTGGACCTAATGGTCAGTGTTCCCTTTACCTTTACCTTTAAGACAAATAAAAGGCAGTTAGAAATGTCAAGAGTACCAGTGGAGGATGGTCGGTTAGGGCGAATGGGACACCGCCCCAGCAACCTCAGCCTGCCTTCTTACTTCCTACAAGTCCTAGAATCATAGAGTGGGAAGAGGGTCAACTAATCCAAGTCAACTAATCCAACCCCCTGCAAGCCTTCCCAAAGCTGTCCCTGGGTTTGCAAGAACCACTAACCTTCTGATTAACAGCCAGATGCACTGACCCCCTGTGGGGGTGCTACTACCTGTTGGCTTCCTCCTCCTTAGTCCCTTGTGCAACTCAGCAGAGAGGAGGATGGTGAGAAAGCTATAACTAGTTGGCTCTGCCTGTTATTGGCTTTGGCTCTGCAGACTGTTGGGCTTCCTGCCTTCCGCCCTACTACTCCCAATGGGAACCAGCCAGCACTGAAGTGAACAACCATCTTTTTAAAACAACCTTAAGGTTACCAGAGTTAGGTGATAATGTCATAACTGGAGGAGTCTTGCAACTCCTAAGCTGCTTGGCTAGCGAGATGGCGGCAGTCCAACAAACAAAGTTGCCGATCACTGCTTCGCCCAGTCAAGAGCCTAATGTTATAACACTACTGGCTATAATGGAAACTTCTGTAACTCCAAACTATTCATTATCACGTGTGAAAGCCAAAAGGAGCTACTTACTATGTGAGGCTTAATCAAGGAAAATGAAAACCCAGGTATCACTAATTATTTATTTAATATATTCCTGTAGGACATCCAAGAGCATACGATATGTAGGCAATTCGCATAAATTGAAGATTGAAATGCAATATTAAAATACAAAACAGTAAGGAAACCAAATGTGATGTGTTTTCCTTACCAATGGCAAATGCTACTCTGGGGTTATCAGTCAATATATGTTTCTAGCTAATGGTGTGCATTGAACATTTAGTTATGACTCATCGCAATTGCAGTGCAAAGCCTCCATCCCATTTTGTGTCCAAGGGAACTCTCCTTCATTGCAGTGAGATAAGAGAGACTGGTTGGAATGAAAGCAACACTAACAGCATAGTCCTTGCCATTTCTTCTCAGAAGTCAGTCCCATTTGATTTAATGGGTCTTACTCACAGGTAAGTAGGCTTAGGACAGCTGTCAGATATGTCACCATTTTATTGAACATGTAAGGTGAGAGCCAACTAAGTCAGAGTAGACTCACTGAAATGCAAGATACTTTACATTCCAGTGGGTCTACTCTGAGTATGACCTACCTTGGCTATCACACATTATCTCCATGAGTCAGATAATGGCTCCAGCATTGCAACTGCTGTATTTGAAAAAACATAATTACCATTCATGTGAACTGGGTTCATTGGTCATTGACTGCGCTTCACACTAGTAAAGTCTAACAGGCCATGCCTGTGCTTCAAAATGAACTGTGTTATGACTTCACCCAGCACAGCACAGGAAGATTATCACCTTTGATATATCAAGGAGAATAATAACATAAGTTGAAGACACTCCTCTAGTGAGCAAAATAAATGGATTCATATTAAACTCTCCCTCAAGTCAGAGAAACTTGACTGAGCAACCCAAAGACTTGCTGTAAGGAAAGACAGGTATGTTTAGGGAGGTGGCAGAAATAATGTTAGTCTCAATTGGAACAATGCCAGCTCTACACATGATATTTAATTAGATTTAAGATTTAAGCTACGATATGACCTGTGTGGGTTTACCCTCCCAGCATATTTTTAAAATTAGTGTGGGATGATTCAGAAGGAAACCATGCCTGTTCTTACAAGGAAAAGGATTTGGTTTCATCAACGTGATTCCGTGTACAATAAGAGTCGCAGGCCACCAAGGAAAAGGAAATTAGCAAAAAATTTCATGGGAAACCAAACCTTTTTTTCTGCATAAAAGGCATGCCCATAAATGGCAGAAGTGCCAGTTATGCCACAATTGTCTTCTGAATAACCCAAGCATTCAAAAAATAAATAAATTATGGTAAGGGTTACTTACGATCACAAAGTAGTCATTATGATTGAACAGTCTGGTTTCCAAATATGCGTTCACAAGCGGGCAAATTACCCAGGGGCATGACTCAGAGTGGGATAATTCAAGATGATAAAATACCCATTAACTGAAAACAAAAGGAATAATTACAACTCATTTGTGGAATTAACCATTTTGCTAAAAAACAAGGACGGATCTAAAAACCATGCGAAGGACTCTTATCATTGGCTGAGTTAAGATAGCTTTAATTCTTCTTGAGCAGAAGGCACAGCTGTGTAGTAAAAAACAGGCAGCCCTCATGTGGATTGTCATATGTGACCATGTTGTACATGTATTCTGTGGCCACACAGTGTTGTTGCATCTTAGTGTATATGTAATTATCATGTGCAATTCTCACATGCAATTATTTATACATGGGTTACATGTTTTTTCCTACATAAAAGTATTTTCTATGTAACACTGACATGGCCTTCAAGCCTACTTTATGCATTGTCCCTCTGCCTCCGAGAGACCTCTCTGTGTACATGTTCATAAGACGATGTAAATGCCATATCATTATGAATACTGTACATGAATTTGAGAATCTAATGCATGTGGTGGTTTCTTGACTTATGTGCACATGGTGAAAAATCTGACCCTTTCCCCCCCAAATATATGACAAAGTATATACTTTTTCCAGTAGGAAGATTAATGTAGAACTCAATGCAAAATTAGGGAGCAAATCTTTTTTAATGGATGTCAATTAAATTGTACAACAAAATAATAAGAACACATATAACAATTATAATTATCCATGGATTGCAATGATCCCTAATATAATTTCATACACAAAGATCACTTCTACACTATTTAATATATTTCTGAGAAATCTCAGTATGTTTACATTTCCATATGTCGAGAGGCAATCTTCCTTTAATTACATCTCCAAGAACTACTTGAAGATCTAGTGCCGGTTTCTCTCCCCATCCCCCACCTAAATATGGGGGTAATATCACAGGAATTGAATAAAGGCTCCCCTTCAACTGTGTACTGTATCTACTGAATATCTCAGACTTCAGCATACATGAGCCTATTGCTCAGCCTCTTCTAAGCTGTATATCTTTATCCCAATGGCTTTACATTTCAGTGCCAAACTACATGTTAAGAGAAGTATGCACTTAAACTGGATACTTGGGGATACTTGGGAATCTGTGCCAATTTTCTGCTGAACCTCCTCCCATAGCTACTTTGCCCTCAAAGGTGATGTTTGGAGTAAACAAGACTTTCTGGGGTAAATAGCACCTAGTTCAGTGGTTTTTGGCAGGACACCAATCTGGATCAGAAACACATTCCAGAATGGGGCCCTGTGGCTGTTTTTTCTTCAAAATAAAAACTTTCCATTTATCACATCTGGTTTGGGACTTTGCTTCTTAGGCCCAAGTGATTCTTAGTTTAAAGGGGGGCAGTTGTATTGAACAAAATATATGCAGTTGTTAAATATGTTTTTGTGTAAGAACAAATCCTCTTCCCCTAAGCTCCTGACCTGACAACCCTACTTCTGAGTATCATTTCTCCACCAGAACCAATTCAAAAACTCAAATTCTGCTCTCCAGGACTGAGGTGAGGTGTAAATGATTGTTCACACCATTTCTATTCATGTCAACAGAACTGCAGCAATGCAGATACCAGAACAATCCGCTTTTTGTACTTACCTAGTGATGAGTTGCCTTTCATGCAAGTTAAATTGTATGAAAGTGAGCTGAATGTTTCACTAAACCCTTAGCTTGTGTCTGAGCAAGACTGGGCAACTAGCAATTTGCATACAGGTCTCTGGAACATCCTGCCCCTTCCCCACCCCTTTTATTTGAAATAATATACAGTACATTATATAGAAGGCTTTTTATATTGACTACAAAATGTGGGTGGTGATTTGGGGTAAAGAGGTTACAACTGGGGAGAAAAGACTTAAGGCTCCCTTCCCATGCTGTGATTGACCACCACCACCACCAAAACACCCCATTTTGTTGGCATCCATCTGTCACGAGAGACAATGGAGTGTGCCCTCAGGGGTGAAGTCAAATCACTGTGTTAGCAGCACCAAAGACTTCCCCATTGCAGAAGCCAGGACAGTGTGCAGGGAGGTCCTCAGCTGATGTGGTCCAAAGGAAAGCAGAGCCATGCGTTTGGCTCCAGCTTGGCTGCAGGAGTTGCCGAAGGGAGGCGTATAAGGCACCATCCAACTGCCTTAGGGACTCCACTCTGGATTTGCATAGGGTTTGCTCCTTAGCCTTCTCTTCTCTTGAAGACAACCTGCAAGGCAGCAGAGCTTTAGGGTCAGTTTTCCTTCTCTTAGATGGGCTACGTTCCCAGGTTTACAAGCCCCATCTGCACCTTCTATAGCATGTGCAGAAAACACCTTCTTGACCATTGGATCCACTATTGGTCTTGTCTGCTCACTCCACTGGCACCTGTCTTCACATGCAGGGGAAACCCTAACTCACTGAGGGGTTGAGACCCATCGGCTACCCTTACCTGGTTTAGCCAGCCAGTCAAAGCCATTCCCCGGGATGTGACTACTGTTGCATGCTGACAGCTTCTAGGAGCCACAGGTGAGAGCTGAGTGCAGGGTGGGGACCAAAGGTGGACAAACTACCCCAGAAGGAGTATGACATGTCCCCTCTACTCTTAACACCCCATACACCCCAAAACACTCCTCAACACACCATGATCAGAAATGGAAAGCTCTGCAATGCAATTTAAATTACAACGATTACAAGATTAAAAGAAAAAGAAAAACCACCTAGCCTATTTTTCTCTAGATAGAAACACATACAAATATAGGAGTAAAAATATGTGTCATAATAAATACAGCTGCATTGGATCTGAAATTGTTTTCATATATGTAACTTTTTAGTTTTTATGTTTTATTTTGATTTTTTAAATTATTGAATAAAACAAAGTATATAGGATTGCAGACAACTAGAATAATTCCCCCCCTCTGGGTCATTTTTATAATAGTTATAATACTTAATAATAGTTAATCATCCTAACAACAATGATGATTAACTAATTAAAAATACAATATAGAATAATTTTATTAATGTCTTTGTAATCTGCTTGTTGTTTCATAAAGGTGCTGCTAAATCATGACTCATTGTGTGTTTTAACTGTTCTAATATATGCAATTGTTTTACCGGTATATATGTTTTTCTTGCATTGTGAAATCACTTTGAAGCCATTCATAAATTAATAAATAAGCAATGCATGTTCCTTTTTTATCTCCAGCTTTCAGCCACTGCACACACTGCACCAACAGGCAGAGACCAGCCCATTCGTGGCCAATAATAATAATAATGCTGGGCCGGGTCTGGATTTCATAATGCAATAAAAATCCCTGCTCACGTGTATTTATTTCTTTTGTGTATATATGTGCAGGATTCCTTACATGCCCTTCGCCGTCAGGTCCCAGGGCAGGTTACAACAATAGCATCTGCAATTATGAAAACAACAAAAACCCATGACGCATAAAACCATTCCAAGCAGAACAGAACAATATAAATTCAGCCAAAGAGGCGGATCCCACAAAAACTAAATATCTTAACTGTCAAAGGCCGGGGTAAAGAGGTGCTTCTTCAGCACGTGGTAAAAATTATACAAGGAAGGTGCATAAGAAGAAGCTGCTTTTACTGAGCCAGACGCACTATCTAGCTTAGCACTGAGTGGCAGTTACTTTCCAGGGTTTCAGGCAGAAAGTCTCTCCCATCCCTTCCAGGAGATGCCAGGGATTGAACCTGAGACCTTCTGCATGCAAAGCAGATGCCCTGCCACTGAGTTACTATGACCCTTTGCTAACACACCTTTGTGGGGAGGGAGTTGTACTGTTTGTTGGAATTTTCCATTCTACCTTTAGTTACAGATGTGGGATTGTTACATGTCACATGTCTGTTTACATTCCAGCACTGTTTGCTGGCACAAGCGGAACTTCCGTTGTGTTGTTGTTGCTTTTGCTTTACTCTCTCGGAAGAGATGGCAAGGAGAGAGTCAACATGTTTCTTTGTTTCTGATTTATGATAATAAATCTGTAGTTTGCTAGCATGTCTTCACAAGCCTCAAGCCTCTTTTTGCTGTGCAGTTTGCTCTGCTAAGTGAAGTGTGCCCATGTCAGCAGACTTGGGTCACTGATTTATGTTGCATCAGAGGTTGAGGGATCTTTGCAGCGAGACGGCTGGAAGGAGACGATCCAGCTGGGGGCTAGCCAGCTGGCCGTTCGACCCCCGGGTGCCAACACTGTTCAGGGGCTTCCACGAGGGAAGCCCTCGCCCAGGCTGCCATTCCTCATACTTTAAAAGGGACGAAACCATCAAGAGGGATGGGGGGGAGCATTCAATTCAGTTTGCATTTAAAGGCAAACTTACCCCCACACATTTCTCAAAACAAAATGTAGCTATTCTTTGAAATTCACACTTCTTGAAATTTTGCAGTGCAATTTGCCAACTAAGTAATGTGTAGAAAAATGCATATACAGTGGCACCTTGGTTTTCGAATGTAATCCATTCTGGAAGACCGTTTGAGTTATGAAATGTTCGAAAACCGAAAACTCAATACGGAAGCCTCAGTACAGAACACTCAATACGGAAGCCGCATGGCATGTGTAACTTCAAAGGCGTGTTCGAAAACCGAAGCATTTACTTCCGGGTTTACGGCGTTCGAAAACCGAGGTACAACTGTATTAACATAAAGTATGCATAAAATGCATTTTTTCTTGGGGGGAAATTAAAAATGCCATGGGTGCCTTTGAGAGGAAGGATGAGATATTAATATTAATAATAATTTTATTATTTATACTCACCCATCTGGCTGGGTTTCCCCAGCCACTCTGGGCAGCTTACAGCATATCCAAAAATTATTATTATTGGAAAATTGTTGTGCAGAACACGTATATTAGGAAAGTATTGCACTAAAATCTGCTGATTTTTCATAATGACTTTAAAAAAAAAAAAGCAAGCTGCTGTGGAAAACTGAATTAAAGAATGGGAAAATGAAAAACTGGGAGAAACTACAATGGATAGATTCATTCCTCCCTAATCTTAACCTGGGGCCCTGATGGCACTCTCTGTCCAGTTTTGTTCTGGGATCAGCACACAAAAAATGACCAGGGCAAGGCCTTAGCACCACAATGCAAGAATAAGGCCCACATGCCTGGCTGCTGCAGCTGCTTTCTTTGAAGGATTGCTGGCAGCGCCTTCTAGGTTGTCCTTTGGGTTGTGTGGTGGGCCCTTGGAAGCGCAGTCTGGCCAAGAGACAAATTGGGTTTGTGTGTATTCTTGCTAACACGGAGCATCCATTTACCTGTTCTCTCCCTGACAGATAATGAACTCTTAAGGATCTGAACCACCGAGCGGATCAAGAGAGAATTCAGAAAGACAGTTTGACAAAAGGCACTTCAGCGTTAATTTACCTTGTTTGTTTTGTGTGTGTGTGTGTAATAAAAATATAACCTTGAGCTCTCCATATTTACCTGCAGAGAGCCCATGGGATGATAAAAGTGTGCATTCTCATCGCATCAAGTCCAGCAAAGGCATCTTCTTTCAGTCCTCAAAAATCACTGAATTAATATTTGGAGAGCGTAGTTACCGCATCTCTCCGCCAACAATGTGTCAGACACATAGCCGTCATCTCTTATCACAATGTGAGTCAACTTCTTGCCTGGGGGTTTGGACAGGGGGAGGGGTTTAAATGCTGGTAGTAGACAGGGCTGAAGACAGCAGTGAGTGGAGCCAGAGGCAAAAGTGGGTAGTGAACCCCTCTGCTCTATGTCACCCCCCTTTCTACCCCCCTTTCCTCCCTCCTTGTCGCCTGCATGAAAAGAAGCTGCTCAGCTTGTTCACCCCGATGTAAATAAATCATTTACAACAGACTCCAATGTGTGTAGGAGAGGAATTCACCGCCCAGCCTTTCTGCATAAACCATCCCAAAGACTCCAACACGACTAGATCCGGCCAGCTCGGTTTCCTTTGGGGACGTGGGGCCTCTCTGGGCTTAATATAGTGACAAGTACTTTTTTGGCACTTACAAAAAATAAATAAATATGCAAGCCACATACTTCTCATTCTTATTCTCATGTAGAAATGAATGTAAACAAGCTGCTGTAGAAGAAAGCTGGAAGAAAGAATGACAGGCTGAACAGGCAGTTTGGAAGAGCAGTTTTACTAGTAATGATTAACAAATACCATATGATGACAAAGCAAAAATACCAGCCTTACCCAGTAACATCCAGGGGTTAGGAGTGGGAAATCATTGAATCATTGTGACTCCGGGTTTTATCTGCTTTCCTTTGCCAACAAAGATACACCTGGTTTCATAGTGGTGTCAGTCTCACTTAGCTTCAGTGACTCAGTACGGTAGTGCAGGGGTCAGGAAACTTTTTCAGCAGGGGGCCAGTCCACTGTCCCTTAGACCTGTGGGGGGCCAGATTATATTTTGAAGAGAGAAAATGAATGAATTCCTATGCCCCCTGAATAACCCAGAGATGCATTTTAAATAAAAGGGCACATTCTACTCATGTAAAAACACGCTGATTCCTGGACCATCCGCAGGCTGGATTTAGATGGTGATTGGGCAGGATCCGGCCCTTGGGCCTTAGTTTGCCTACCCATGGTGTAGTGGTAAATTCTGCAGTTCAGATACTCTTCCAAACAAGCTGTGCCCCTAAAGCAACATCCAACAAGTATGATTTTTTTGGCTGATGTAGGCACTGCGGCTTCAATACCACACCAGCAATTTTTTTCTTGCCCTCCCTCCTGGTTTGCCTGTCTTCCAGCCTGATAAAGAGTTCTGGTGGACTCTGTAGCTTACTATTTTGTGACGTCTTAACAAGGTAAAGGTAAAAGACCCCTAACAGTTAAGTTCAGTCGTGAACGACTCTGGGGTTGCGGCGCTCATCTCGCTTTACTGGCCGAGGGAGCCGACGTTTGTCCGCAGACAGTTTTTCTAGGTCGTATGGCCAGCATGACTAAGCCGCTTCTGGCGGAACCAGAGCAGCGCACGGAAATGCCGTTTACCTTCCTGCTGGAGTGGTACCTCTTTATCTACTTGCACTTTGACGTGCTTTCGAACTGCTAGGTTGGCAGGAACTGGGACCGAGCAATGGGAGCTCACCCCATTGCGGGGATTCGAACTGCCGACCAGCTCATGAAAAGCTTATCCCATGGTAATGGCCCCCACAAGGAGTGCTTTAAAGAGATCTCCACACAGCAGTTCTGACCAGTGTACAGTGTATATAAAACCAGCGTGTGCTTTTGCCACATTAGAATAAGTTCAGAGGTCCATACACCATGTGCATCAGCAGCACCTTTTGTCATGAATTGTACATTCCCTGAACATGCATGTAATTGAAGGAATCTTAACTACAGCCTGTAGGGAAACTGGGCATGAATCTGCCTGTCTGAGACTAAACTGCTTTTGACGCGCCCAGTACTTGGCTTCCTCTTGCAGTCTCTGCAGCGCTGCACAAGCAACTAAATGGAGACAAACGGTGATTAGAAAAAATTAAATGTGTCGGTTTGGCCAATTCTGATGACTTTGTTAAAATAATTTCCCTTTCGTCTAACCAAGAGAAATATGTTACATTCCAAGCTGCAGGATCTGCCCAGAAACTGAGAACCAAACTGAGTCTGGTAAATGCTATAAACTATGGAAGTGTACACATGCATGTACCAAAGCAAGCCTTTCCCAGGCACCCAGTTTGTTTCATTGCTTGCTTACATAGTTTAATCTTGGGCGTCGTTTTATCCCAGTCCCGAGTTTATCTGCTTGCACGAGTGAACAAGTTTTGTAATAATCAAATAGATCTAACAATACACATTTGACCTTAAGACCAAATCTCTGGAGAGTCGGAACCCTGCTGTGCTTTTAAGATGTGGATATTTGTACATGTCACTAGTCTGGCTTGGTCAATATGCAGTGGTACCTTGGTTCTCAAATGCCTTGGTTCTCAAATGCCAAAAACCCGGAAAGAAATGTTCCGGATTTTGAACGTTTTTCGGAAGTCAAATGTCCGATGCGGCTGTTGTTTCTGGGGCACCTGCACCAATCAGAAGCTGCGCCTTTGTTTTTGAACATTTCGGAAGTCAAACAGATTTCCGGAACAGATTAAGTTTGGCATTTTTGTTTTTGCTATTTAATTTGCGTTTTTGTTTTTGAGGCTTTTTCGGTTAATCTGTTTTTGTGACTGTGTGGAACCCAGTTCAGCCTCCGATTGATTGATTGACTGATTGTGTGACTGCAGAATGGATAAAAGCCCCCCCCCATCCAAACAACGACTATCATCAGTGCAGGTAAGAAAAAAAATAATTTTAATTTTTATCATCTACAATACCGTCTTATTTATTTTATAGTACAGTACATTGATTATTGCTTTCATTTTATGGATCAATCAATGGTCTCGTTAGATAGTAAAATTCATGTTAAATTGCTGTTTTAGGGGTTGTTTTTAAAAGTCTGGAACGGATTAATCCACTTTGCATTACTTTCTATGGGAAAGTGTGCCTTGGTTTTGGAATGCTTTGGTTTTGGAATGGACTTCCAGAACGGATTAAGTTTGAGAACCAAGGTACCACTGTACACCCAAGAAGCCAATTGTGACTCATCAGCCATGAATGGTTGTCACCAGAGGTTTGATCACTTGTTTTTGCTTGGTGGTGGAACGCAAGTTGTGCAAGCCAATATACCAGAGATTTGGAGCCTTTGGCCATCTGGAAGTTGCTAGACTGCAGCTCCCATCACCACTGACCATCAAGAATGCTGACTTAAACTGATGGGAGTTGGGAGTTCAACATCTGTAGGGAACCATCTTGGCTACACCTGTGATGCACCAAATTGGCTCTGCGGTGTCATTTACAATGGGTCTCATGCTTCCAAGGACTTGACTGTTACCAACAATTCTTCGAAAGAAGGTAACTACTCAGGGCCTGTCTACAAAAAGAGCAGCCACATTAAAAGTCTCAGCATGGTGTGTGAGAAGCTGTGACTAGCTGGCCATCTAGTGGGTGGCGCTGTGGTCTAAACCACAAAGCCTAGGGCAGGGGTAGGCAACCTAAGGCCTATGGGCCGGATGCGGCCCAATCGCCTTCTCAATCTGGCCCGTGGACGGTCCGGGAATCAGCGTGTTTTTACATGAGTAGAATGTGTCCTTTTATTTAAAATTCATCTCTGGGTTATTTGTGGGGCCTGCTTGGTGTTTTTACATGAGTAGAATGTGTGCTTTTATTTAAAATGCATCCCTGGGTTATTTGTGGGGCATAGGAATTCGTTCATTTTATTTCAAAATATAATCCGGCCCACCACATGGTCTGAGGGACAGTGGACCGGCCCACGGCTGACCCCTGGCCTAGGGCTTGCCGATCGGAAGGTCGGCTGTTCGAATCCCAGTGACAGGCTGAGCTCCCGTTGCTCGGTCCCAGCTCCTGCCCACCTAGCAGTTCGAAAGCACGTCAAAGTGCAAGTAGATAAGTAGGTACTGCTCCGGCGGGAAGGTAAACGGCGTTTCCGTGCGCTGCTCTGGTTAGTCACGCTGGCCACATGAACTGGAAAAACTGTCTGCGGACAAACGTCAGCTCCCTTGGCCATTAAAGCAAGATGAGCGCCGCAACCCCAGAGTCGTCCACGACTGGACCTAACAGTCAGGGGTACCTTTACCTTTACGGTGAAGCAGACACACAGTTGACTTTGGCCAGGGAGACACGGGTTCGAATCGCCACTTCATTCTTGCAGCTCGGCAAGAGACCTTCCACTCTCTTGCACCCAAACCTATCTCACAAGGTGGCTGTACACTCTTCAGAAATGTGAAGGGTAAATTGCTTGTCTGCCATCGAAAGCAGAACTGGGAGTTCTGTATTCACTGGAGATGAAATGTGCTTTGACTGCAGTCACACCTCTCCTGTCTTAGTTATACTTGGAAAAATGTGAGCATTTCTAGCAGTGTTTTGGTCGCCTCTGGCTCCTCTCCGTGTCCATTACCAAGGCTGGTCAGGAAAGCGTGAGTCATGCTTCAGTTTTCATCCATAATGGTTTCCTAATGCTAATGGGATGAAATACGAACTCAGTGCGGGCTTCTGCACAGTCGCTTCCACGCCTGCTTGGCTTGCGTTAAAAGCAAAGAATGCTGGGCAGTTCTGAGCAACTCTAATATCACACGAAGAGTCTCTGAGAAGAAACGGCTCTGGAAACAAACACAAGCATCTAAGCAACCTAAGCAGGTGTGTTTACCATTGTTTATTTGCTTAGATTTTCAATGAAGCTGGTTTATATTGATTCAGGCCATTGGCGCATCTGGCTCAGCAGTGGTTTTGACTCCCCAGAATTTCAGGCAGGACCCTTCCACTAGAGATGCTTGGGACTGAACCCAAGGCCTTTTGCATGCAAAAGTACTCAGCTATATACCTTCCCAACATTACCTTATTCATACCGTGCAGTGCTCCTTCCTGTGTGGCTTGGGTGATGTCAAAAGCCCTTGCCCACGAGCGGCAGTGGAGAATCTGTGAGCATACAAAAAGACCACACATTCGGTAAGTTAAAAATGGTTTACTTACAAACGCTTCAAAGGTCAGGTTCATATGCTTTTCCATGTATCAGTCAGAAAACACAGGCAGTACAACTTGGCTTAGTTACAGCGGCGAAAGCTCCTAAATTATAGGTAGAGGAATGCAAGAAAGGCTTGTTAGAGCCATGTGGTCTGAGCTTGGAACAACCAGCTCAGAGCTCTTTACACACTGAGCTTCTCGGGTAGACAGATGGGGAACAATAGGCTTGATTACCTTCCTCCCAATGTGAGGGGGAGTGACCTAGCTAAACATGGCAGGACAGCTTACTCTATGGCATTAACCCCTTCATGCACTGGTATGTTGGTTGTATGAGGCTGGTTATCCCACAGAAATGTGGAAAACTAAATTCAATACT
This sequence comes from Darevskia mixta, assembly GCA_034641385.1. Classification (NCBI taxonomy): domain Eukaryota; kingdom Metazoa; phylum Chordata; class Lepidosauria; order Squamata; family Lacertidae; genus Darevskia; species Darevskia mixta. Next base: position 1,173,199 of record JAWWNH010000060.1, read on the forward strand.
GGAAAACCCTGAGTGAAGCCGAAAACGACAGTATTTACCCATTCCTAGGACAGAATTAACATTTCAATTGGCCCATCAAAAAATATAATGAACACATTCAATACATCCAGAGTTGCTCCCCACACATAACACCAGCTTATCACAGCTTTGATTCTCTGGCATTTTCTTTCTCCCTTTCTCTGCCAACAGCAGCTGCCTCGCTGGGCATGCATCATGTACTCAGCTCTCTCTGAGCTGGGAGCATGAAGGGGGGGGAAGGATGGAAGGGAACATGCCTCAGCACACAGCTGCTACCTACTTGATCCTTCCACTCAGACTTGAATGAGCAAACAAGTCCCTTCTCAACAGCACACACAAAGGGATTTGAGTGGAACAGATTAAAAAGCAGGGCTCTCATAATTTGAGATCATGTTAATCAGTCCAATGGATGCAAGCAGCAAATCAGGCCATGTTTATCTGTTAGGTATGTAACATGCCAACAGGAACACACAAGAATTCTGCTTGCCCATTCAACCTCGCCAAGGAACCTTTTCATTCATTCAATAAATATAGCAAACCTTTATTAAATAAGACCAACCAATGTGCCACAAAATAGCAAGCAAGCTTTTGAGATTAATTAACATGCGGTGATAAGAACAAAAGTCACATGGTTGCTTGCATACCCAGTTTGGAACCTCTATTATGTAATAACCATTATTTATCATTTCTGTGGCATTCAGCAATGCATAGAAGCAATGATCCTATTTATCCTAACCTGTTTAGCCTGTGATTAAAATTCACGCGCTTCTGGTTACTGCTTTCATAATGTATATGATCTCTTTATGATGCGTAGCATTTCCTATTGTGTTAGAGGTGACATTAATTCAGCAATACATTATATATACCGGTTATCTCAAATGATTGCTATTGTCATTTGAAATCATTAGAAGTATTGATAGCCATCTAATATATAAATCTGTGAGATACTTTACTTAGGTAAAGGTAAAGGTACCCCTGACCGTTGGGTCCAGTTGTGGACTCTGGGGTTGCAGCGCTCATCTCGCTCTATAGGCTGAGGGAGCCAGCGTTTGTCTGCAGACAGCTTCTGGGTCATGTGCCCAGCATGACTAAGCCGCTTCTGGCGAACCAGAGCAGTGCACAAAAACGCCGTTTACCTTCCCGCCAGAGTGGTACCTATTTATCTACTTGCACTTTGACATGCTTCCGAACTGCTATGTGAGCAGGCGCAGGGACCAAACAATGGGAGCTCACCCTGTCGCGGGGATTCAAACCACCGACCTTCCGATCAGCAAGCCCTAGGCTCTGTGGTTTAGACCACAGCGCCACCCGCATCCTCTGGGTAAATTCTGTTCCTGGCACTGCATCCATAGAGTGGTGGCCCAAAACCAAGCAGTTTCTGCTGTTGCCCCTGTATTCTCTCTGCCATGCATAAAGTAGCAACCCTCAGTTGCTTCTGATGGCTCTGTAAAGACACAATGAGCACAGCTCATTGTAGAAGTAAACACAATCAAATCAGATTTAGCTCTATCGCTAATTCATAATAATAATAATAATTTTATTATTTATATGTTGCTCATCTGACAGGGTTGCCCCAGTAAAAGCTGGGAGCTTTTTCTCTGACTAACGGGCAGGCTGGAAATGCAACAAACAGCTTGGCAGTGGAGCGTCTTGCTTTGCACACCAGAGGCCTCCAGCTCATCTCCAAGCAGGCACAGGAAGAATCTTGCATCAGGAACTCTGAGAGCTGCAGCAGCTCAAGACCCCAAGGGGGAAAGACAGTCGCAGCTGAGCCGTAAAGCCTCTGCTTTGCAGGCAGAAGGTCCCAGCTTCATTCCTCAAGAGCATCTCCAAGCTAGGCCTGGAAATGTCGCTCGTCTGAAACCCTAGAGAGCTCCCAGCCAGTCAGGTAGTGCTGGCCTTGTTCTAGGTAGAGCAATTAGTTGGCATCCGTCTGTCTCGGGAGACACCTTTGGGGGTGAAGTCAAACTGTTGGAAGGCTGCAGCGCCTGTAGAGACTGATACGGGAGAGACATGTTTTGTTGCAGCTGGGGCAGATGAAGGCGCTCGGTTGTGCTGCTGCAGATGCACCATGCTGTTTCTTCTCTCTGTGGTCCTCCTAGTGGTCACTCCTCTTCTCCTCACTGCTGTGGATACACTGCCTGTGTGTCTTCTGCAAGGAATTCCCATCAGGTAGGGTTAAGGCTGCCAGCCTTCATGTCATGTCTGCAGACATATCTGATGGGGCGTACCTTCAGGTTGGGCCTGCCAAGGGCACAAGAAGGGGCAAAAATCACACCTGTCCACTATGGCTTGGAGTGGCTAGAAGCCTGCCTACTCCCTGGGCTGCTCCTCTGGGTGGCTGGGTGAGGTGTGCTGTCTCCTCTGGGTAGAGGAATCCGGGCTCTGGTGTGGACCATCACAGCAGCCCTGCGGCGCGGCACAAATACATCTTCTTGCCAAGAGAGCCAAGGAGCCTAGGAACACCTCTGCACCTTGCAACACAGAGTTGGCGGCGCACTTCTGAAACCCAAGCAAGCCTCCTTTGCAATCACAGAGCTGGTTTCACGTCCTGCCCTTTTCCATTCTGTGGACATGACCAAGCCAGCGTAGAGCCAGGAACGCAAACATGCTGGAAACGTGGGCTTGGGAGAGCACATCTTTGCTGGAGACTCGAACTACACAAGGCAGATTCCTTTGCTTTCTGAGTCGGCGGCGGCGGCGGCGGCAGCAGTTCCGCCTCCTCTTTCCCGGGTCTCGGCGCGCGCTACGGCGGCCCAGGATCCCTGCGCAAAGCCCGCCCGCCTCCTCTCCTTTACGCACGACTTTTGCGCGCAGGAGGCGGAGCAGCGAGGCCGGGGGAGGAGGCTCAGCTGCCCGCTGCCGGCTCTTCTTTCCCTCCCCTGCTCCCCCCGGGAAGCGGCTCGCTCTCTGCTTCACTCTCTCTCTTTTCTTGTTTTTCCCCCCCTTTAATTATTATTTTCCACCCCCCTTCCCCTTCCCTCTTTCCCCCCCTCTTCCCCTTTTCCTTTCGCCTCCCCTTCCTAAGCAAGCAAGGAGCTTTTCTCTGCCCTGGGGGCAGCAGCAGCACCAACCACAACAAAAGGGCCAGTTTTTCTCTCTTTCTCTTCCTCACCTCCCCCTTCTCTCTCTCTTCCTTTTTTTTTTTTTTGCTTTCCCTCCAAAGCGCAACGGAGAGCCCCAAGCGAAGCACCCGCCACCATGGAGGCATGAACACCGGAGGCAGCTGCAGCCCCGCCGCCGCCTCTTCTTCCCCATCAACCATGGACCGAGCAGGAAACTAACGAAGAGCAACTAAGCAAACCATCTCTCTTTCACGGCTGGAGCTGCCACCATGGGGTTTTAATGGACCGGATGCTGGCCAATTGCAACAGGGGATTTCTACGGCTTTGCAGGGGAGGTGAGCCAAATTAATAATAATAATAATAATAATAATAATAATAATAATAATAATAATAATAATAAATAATTGGCCGTTGCGGATCAGGATGCAAGCCTCTTTGTTGATATCCGTGATAGAGTCTGAAATCCAAGCAAGACTCCTTTTGCAATCGAAGGCTGAATCCTGGCGTTCGCCTGTTGTATGCAACGTTCGCCTGTTGTATGCATTTCTATATCTTTGCATTGACCTGTGTTTGCACCCTTGACCTGCCCAAACCTCCATGCACAAACCATTTGTGCGGAGTAGGCCAGAGCAGGACTTGAGCAACTTCAAATATACGCAACGCTGGTGTTTTGAAAGCGGTTCCTGTTTGCATTCTGCCGGATTACGTTATTCTTTTTCGCACTCCCCTGCTGCATTGTTCCATATTTTTCGCCCCGCGTGTGCGCTTTAAGAGGGAGGTGCTGCCTAAGCCATTGCCCGTGTTGTTGTTTACATAATACATGCGGGGACCCTTCCGCGGGCGGCCTGCTGTGTAGCAAGCGCGCTCTTTCCGCGCTGCTGCAACGCCGAGCGCGTCTCCAAGAAAACCGCGCGCGCGGCGCGTTTGCAACGGGGTGCAGAACGTTTATGCGCCCGGTGCAGGACGGTTGCGGCTTGCATGCGACGCGAAATGTGAAGGAAACAGGCGGGGAGCAGTCAAGGCTGCGGTCGGATCGGATGCAAGCTCTCTAGGGAGCCAGACCCATTGTACTCTGCTGGGGTTTGCATCTGAGTTTATACGTGGTTAGGATCCGGCGCCTGCTTTGCGCGCGCTTTGACCTTCTTTTGAATGCCTTTGGAGCAAGTTCAGTGGTGCATGCTCCGTTTCGATCACTGGGGGCGTGGGGGGGGCGTGGCGGAAAACACTCAGCCGTGGCAAGAAAAGAGGGGGGGGGGATTCAGTTCTGCAGAGAGCACCTAGCGGGAGGCCTTGCATTGTTTCCTGGAATTCTTGAAACGCTGTGCATTTGGCTGCGAAGACCCTAAAATGTGGAAACTCCGCTGCCCCCAGCGAGTGACTGTTATGGAAAAGTGGCTCTCTCCACCCCCGCTCCTAATCCTGGCCGTGCCTGGAGTTTCTGTTCCAGGTTAGCGCTTGTTTATGTCCTAGCGGCCCGCACCGCTCCGTCTGCTGGTTACGTCATTGTGGCTGCCAGAAACGTTGCAGAGTCTGGGAGCCGCTGCATTTGAAAGGCAGTTTGGGTTCTGTCGGAGCTCATCTGCAGCAGTGATGCCCCAGGAGACCAGCGGACGATGCCTGGGGTTACTGAATCCTTTTTTTGCAGAGTTAGGTTGCATCCCTCTTGTCTGGAGGGGGTGACAATCCTTGCAAGCCAATGGTTGTAGCATTAAAGGCCTAACTCCTGGGTCTGCACAAGGAATTGGAGTGGGGGGCTTGCCATAGTCCATGGGTGGGCAAACATGGGCCCAGGGGCCGGATCCGGCCCAATCACCTTCTAAATCCGGCCTGCAGACAGTCCGGGAATCAGTGTGTTTTTACATGAGTAGAATGTGTCCTTTTATTTAAAATTCACCTCTGGGTTATTTGTGGGGCCTGCCTGTTGTCTTTACATGAGTAGAATGTGTTCTTTTATTTAAAATGCATCTCTGGGTTATTTGTGGGGCATAGGAATTTGTTCTTTTTTTTTCCTTTCCAAAATATAGTCCGGCCCCCCACAAGGTCTGAGGGACAGTGGACCAGCCCCCTGCTGAAAAAGTTTGCTGACCCCTGCCTAGTCAGTGCAACATTGCAGTAAAATACCCAGGATCTTGCCCTTGGGACAGTGCCGCTGCACAAAGCCTTGCATGCCAGATGTGGGCAGAGGGAGAGGTGTGTGGCAGGGGCTGGAGGTGGGAGTGGCCACGCTTAGCGCAGAGTTCAATCCTTGCCAACAGGGACTAGAGATCCCCTTTCGCTGGTGTCATGTTGCAACCACCCAAATGCAAGCATTAACTAAAAAAAGAAAGCCCAGCGTGCCAAGACCTGTAGCCAAAACAGATTGCCGCGTGCCAAATGATTTTTTTTTAAAAAACACAGTGTAATTCTTCCTTGCAAAGCAAAAAGGGTTCCCTGCTCTGAGGACCAAATAGTCTTAAATAGATGTGTCTAGTTTGCGCCGGTGCAAGGTGTTCGTTTTGCTTATGTAACAGTTCTGCCACACGTGTAAACGAAGCACAGAATGTGCTTCTGGGCATATCGTTAAAACTTTCTGGGTATCTGTTTCCACTTTTAAAAAGTTACGTTTCTGGCAGAAGTCCTTGCCACTCCCTGTGACTAGGAAAGCCAGAAAAAATTGGGCGCAATGGTAACCATTGCTGAAAAAACCATGTGCAGATTCAGAGAAGAAGAATGGTATTTCTCAGTGGTTGAGTAGCACTTTGTGTATAGAAGATCCCTGGTTCTGTTGCCTCTAGGTAGGGCTGTGAAGGATCCTTTGCTGCATTTTGGGCACGATTGGCCATTGGTCTGGCGCTGTATAAATCAACTTGTTATGTTCCTTTGAACCAGGCATGTTGTCTCTGCTTTCGTAGTTGACTCAAAAGCATTCATCTTTCTTTGGCAAAGGATGTTAAACTTTTTCCTTCGCTTGGAGCAAAAAAAAACCCCTGGCTTTGGGTTAGCTTTCATGAATGACAAATGGAAATGTTTTCAATAAAAAGCCTGCTTTACTGATGATTCATGTATTTCAATAGAAACACTCCATAGATCCTAAAATACGACCTACACCAACTGCAAAACTTCCTGAGTGATCTGTGCTTCTCATATAGCAATCCGTACTCCATCCCAGGTGGCGCTGTGGGTTAAACCACAGAGCCTAGGGCTTGCTGATCAGAAGGTTGGCGGTTCGAATCCCTGCGACGGGGTGAGCTCCCGTTGCTTGGTCCCAGCTCCTGCCCACCTAGCAGTTCGAAAGCACGTCAAAGTGCAAGTAGATAAATAGGAACCGCTCTGGCGGGAAGGTAAACGGCGTTTCCGTGCACTGCTCTGGTTCGCCAGAAGCGCTTTGTCATGCTGGCCATATGACCCGGAAGCTGTATTGGCTCTCGGCCAATAAAGCGAGATGAGCACTGCAACCCCAGAGTCGTCCGCGACTGGACCAAATGGTCTGGGGTCCCTTTACCTTTACTCCATCCCTGCAAGATAGATCGGTATTATTGTCCTGCTCCTGCAGATTTTGTGGGGATGAAACAGATTGTGGCTTTTCTCCTTAAACAGGGACAGAGGAAGCTGTATTATACTGAGTTCAGACCGTTGGTCCATCTGGCTCAGTACTGTCTACACTGACTGGCAGCAGCTCTCCAGCGTTTCAGGCCAGGTTCTCTCCCAAATCTACCTGCCAATGAATTCAGAGGATCATACCTCTGAGTAGACGTGCACAGGATTGCAGTTATCTGCATTCCAGCTCTTTTTCTTTTTTTAAAAAAATAAATAAAATATAAACATACTACAAAACCAATTCCGAATCCAAATGCTGAGATTACTTTGAATCTCCTGACTTTCCCCCATCCCTTCCATGGGTCCTATTAATCCTATTTTCAACTGCACATCACTACTTCTCAAAAAATAAATAAATTCTAACCTAAGTTATCCATACATACAGTACTGTTACATTACAAATGTGTTTAAAACCCTGTCAATGTTTTAACCTGCTTACAATAATCTTGTATATACATTATAAACTTTTCTCATTCTTTTTTAAAGATCTTGTCTTCTTGGTTCCTGAGCTTCCCAGTGAATTTTGCCATTTCGGCATAGTCCATCAACTTGGTGTGCCATTCTTCTCTGTCCGGGGTTGTCTCTTCTTTCCATCTCTGGGCTAGTAACGTTCGTGCAGCTGTTTTTTTTATAACAAAAGTTATTTTAAACACCCCCCCCCCCCCAATTTCATTATATATCCATTCCAGCTCTTTATAATACAGTGGTACCTCGGTTTAAGAACAGTTCTGTTGAAGAGCGATTCAGTTTACAAACGGAAATAGTGTCCCGGTTTGCGACCTTTACCTTGGTCTAAGAACAGAATCCGAACGGTGGAAGGGCACCGGCGGCGGGATTAAGTTCGTAAACCAAGGTAAAGGGATGCCTGACCATTAGGTCCAGTCGCGGACGACTCTGGGGTTGCGGCGCTCATCTCGCTCTATAGGCCGAGGGAGCCAGTGTTTGTCCGCAGACAGCTTCCGGGTCATGTGGCCAGCAAGACTAAGCCGCTTCTGCGAACCAGAGCAGCACACGGAAACGCCGTTTACCTTCCCGCCAGAGCGGTACCTATTTATCTACTTGTACTTTGACGTGCTTTCGAACTGCTAGGTGGGCAGGAGCTGGGACCGAGCAACGGGAGCTCACCCCGTCGCGGGGATTCAAACTGCTGACCTTCTGATCGGCAAGCCCTAGGCTCTCTGGTTTAACCCACAGCGCCACCTGTGTCCCTGTAAACCAAGGTACCATTGTAAATAGAAAATGCCTTGTGTCTGCAAAGGTGTCTTGTTAATACAGTTTGGAAAGTGTACGCCCAGTGATTTCTGGATGTGCAACCTGTGAACTGTGGTGTGGCACAACTGCCTGCGATCTGTGGTTTGGGCAGTAGGGACCCCTTTTAACAACCTCATTCGACCCTATTGGGGTAATAGAGGCTTTCTTTGAAGTTCTTTCATCCCCCCCTTTTGTAGTGATGCCTTTGTTGTTTGAGAGTTTGGGATCTTCAGGATATAGCTGATTACAGCAATTCCCCCTCTCCCCCTATAATCTCCCTGCGGGCGCTAGGATTTTGTGTGTGCATATTTTTGCAACGTGAGCCTGGCTCAAACGTAACTCACGAAGCAGCCGCAGAGAATTAATTGCTGTCTTGAGGGATTCTCTTTCAGATCTTGGTAACAATATTTTTTTTTTTCTTCTGTTGAGAAAAAGGTCTGCAGGGATGCAATAGTGCACCTTGGAACAGCCACACAATCTCTGAGCCACCAGGTCAGGTGTGAAGTTTTTCCTGGAAAAAACCCCGTATTTTTGTCCCTTTCCCAGAAGGTCTAGCCCAGGGGTCAGCAAACTTTTTCAGCAGGGGGCCGGTCCACTGTCCCTCAGACCTTGTGGGGGGCTGGACTATTTTTTTTTTGGGGGGGAATGAACGAATTCCTATGCCCCACAAATAACCCAGAGATGCATTTTCAATAAAAGCACACATTCTACTCATGTAGAAACACGCTGATTCCCGGACTGTCTGTGGGCCAAATTTAGAAGGTGATTGAGCCAGATCCGGCCCTGAGTTTGCCTACCCATAGTCTAGAAAAATAGCTAATGTTCTTAAGGCACTAGTGCTAAATTTCTGGGGGTCTGGGTTCGGAGGGCTGCATTCAGATGAGGGGTTTATTGCAGGGTGGATTTGATTTAAATCAAATTGATTTAAATCACGATTTAAATCACGATTTAAATCACTAGTCAGTAAGGCTTGATTTAAATCACTAGTCAGTAAGACTTGATTTAAAAATTTTTTTACAGAAAGACTCATTCTTGCTGGTATAATCTTAATATTACAACCATATGAAGGTTTCATTTTTGGAATAATAAATTTTCAGAGTAGTTTTTACAGTTATATCAAAAATTACTGATTTAGTTATACTACTAGAAATACATAGACAGATAATTATGAAATTATGGTGAGGTTTAATAAGTTAACTGTTTATATTTGGACAACTTTTCTGCTGTACTTTATTGGAAGGAGAAAAATAATCATTTCCTTCATAACCATTTAAACAATTTATTTAACTAAAACAATAACATGATAGCATATGTATCCATGTTTGTTAACTGATGTGGTTAAACATTTTTTTAAAAAAACTTAGACTGAGTTTTAGCACACTTGATAAACTTAAAACAAATCCTTATTTCCTGATGAATAGCCTTTGGACTACAATGTAACTTAAATAGAAGACTATATTTAGAAAGATTTTTCCTCCAAAAGCATTTTATTTTAAAAATCCAATTTAAATAAAAAAAATCCGATTTAAATCAAAAAAATCCGATTTTTTTGATTTTTTTTAAAAAATCATTGATTTTTATCCACCCTGGTTTATTGTGTTAGTTTTGCTGGTTATATTGGTAGTACACCTGTCACGGTTTCTAAGGTGGGTTTTACGCTGTAGTACCTGTTGCTTTAAGGGATGCGGGTGGTGCTGTGGGTTAAACCACAGAGCCTAGGACTTGTCGATCAGAAGGTCAGCGGTTCGAATCCCGTTGCTTGGTCCCTGCTCCTGCCAACCTAGCAGTTCGAAAGCACGTCAAAGTGCAAGTAGATAAATAGGTACCACTCCAGCGGGAAGGTAAATGGTGTTTCTGTGCGCTGCTCTGATTTGCCGCATGACCCGGAAGCTGTACGCCGGCTCCCTCGGCCAGTAAAGCGAGATGAGCGTTGCAACCCCAGAGTTGTCTGCATCTGGACCTAACGGTCAGGGGTCCCTTACCTTTACCATTACCTGTTGCCTTATGGAACTATGGCAATAAGTTTATGATAACAAGACCTGTTCGACAGAGGGGAAGTCTCCTTCCTTGGAGATTTTTAAGCAGAGGTTGGATGGTCACATGTCATGGATGCTTTAGCTGAGATTCCTGCATTGCAGGGGGTTGGACTAGATGACTCTTGGGGTCCCATCAAACTCTACAGCTCTATGGTTTTATGTGCCTTCGTTCACCTATTTCAGGTGTGTTCCCCCTGGTGATGTTCTGGAGTTCTGCCCATCTCTCCTCTGCGCTGCCCCACATCATCAGCAGGTGGGGAAATGATGTGTGTAACTTTAAAGTAAATATTATTGTGTTGTTGCTGGGGAGAGAAAACTTGCTTCAAATGAGGCAGGCCCGTTGTGTGCTCAGTATCACCTTGGGTTGTGGCCTGGAGTGATGCAGTTGAGGCCCTACGTTTTCGCAATGCATCCCAAAACATCTCTGGCAGTATATAAACAGGAGCAGCAAAATAATCTGCACTTTGTTGGATGAAAGCAATTGCTCCTTTGATGTTCTCAGCTGGAGGTATTTTGCCTCCGGGGCTTTCAGCTTTCAGGGGGAAAACCAAAACCTAAGGTGTGTTGTATTTGGGCCCTTTCCAGATGATTGCATTTTGTATGTAAAAAAAATATATGGTATAGCCAGTATGGAATTCTGGGTGGCTGAGGAGGGATTCAAATGTGTACCTCCCAAGGGATTCTTTACAAACACTCCAACAGAAAAATATTATTTGTTTTCTTGGGGGGGAAATAATTTTATCCCCTCTCCTCCCACCACCATATGTACCGCTTTCGTTGCTGTCTTTTACATAGGGATGTATGAATTGTGATTCTGCAAGGCCCCATCCGCACTACAAATTTAAAGCACGATGATACCACTTTAAACAGTCATGGCTTCCCCCAAGGAATCCTGGGAACTGTAGTTTGTTAAGAGTGCTAAGAACTGTTGGGAGACTTGTATTCTTCCTCACTGAGCTGGGGTTCCCTAGAAGTGGGATAATAATAATAATAATAATAATAATAATAATAATAATAATAATAATAATATGCTTTTTGTACACCCGCCCATCTGACTGGGTTGCCCCAGCCACACTGTCCAGTTTCTAATATAATATACAGAAACAACAACATAATTGTTAAACCCTCTGGGAATTTTAGCTCTGTGAGGAGGGCAGGAGTCTCAGCGCCCTTAGTAAACTACAGTTCCCAGGAATCTTTGGGGGAACTCATGGCTGTTAATAATGTTGTAAACGTGTCGTGCAGAAGGCGCCCAAGTTTGATGGTAGCATTTGGGGGGGGACTTACCATAAGGCACAATACAGTGATGTCGGAAACAGCTGGGTCTGTTCATTTCTTTGGGCTTTGTGGATAGATATATAATCCTGATAGATTATTCCCACACTAATGAGAAGGATGGGAACACAGTTCGAATTGTCTGTTTCAAGCACCAAAGCATATTCACTTGGCCCTGCGGGCATCTGTTGCCTACTTAGTATTGTTGCGCGTAAAATGGGTCTTCATATGTGCTTCCTGGGTTTTTTTTATAAAAAATTTAGTTTATGGATTTTTGTTGCTGTGTCAGGGTTTTTTCCTGCCTGCAGATGTTCTGTGGCGTCTCGTAAATGTGAACAGTGCTTGGAATAATCAACTGGTCCCCCAGGGAGACAAATCGGTCTGGCATTAAGTTGTGTTGCAAAAAGGTGTGTATGGTTTGGAGGGGGAACCACATCCCAGAGTTCTCTTCACCTCCCTGCCTTGCGCAGATTGTAACCCAAATTGGGCAGTGCAGAATATCTCTTTCCTTTGCTGAAATCTTACCAGGAGTTGAGTCCCAGTCTGCATGCACACCGCACATTTAAAGTACACGCAACCTCCCAAAGAATCCTGGGAACTGTAGTTTATCCTCTCACAGAGCTACAATTCCCAGCACCCTTAACAAACTACAATTCCCAGGGAAGTCATGTGCTTTACATTTATTATGTTTATGCAGCCTCTCTCCAGGCCTCCTGTTTTCAATTCCAAAGCTGTTGAAATCACGTATTTTCTCCTTGTTTGAACTTTGGAGCGGGGGGGGGGGGGGATAAGGAGCCTCTTCGCTTAATGGTTAACCTGCCCTGTCTTGTCTCAGCCATTTCCTTGCGTGCTTTTAGCCAATTGCTTAATACGGGATGGAACACAGAGGATTTTAATTGAATAATATTAGGGTTAATACAAAGTGTGTGCACACTTCTTCCTGTTAGTATATACCCCGCCTGGGGTAGTTTGTGAGACTGCCCCAAAGCCAGAGCAAAACCGTGCGCACATCCCCGGCTATAGAGAGTCCGGTGGCGCAGTCATATGTGATCAGGGTGGATTTGATTTAAATCAAATTGATTTAAATCACGATTTAAATCACTAGTCAGTAAGGCTTGATTTAAATCACTAGTCAGTAAGACTTGATTTAAATATTTTTTTTTACCAGATTGCTGGTATAATCTTAATATTTACAACCATATGAAGGTTTCATTTTTGGAATAATAAATTTTCAGAGTAGTTTTTACAGTTATATCAAAAATTACTGATTTAGTTATACTACTAGAAATACAGAGACAGATAATTATGAAATTATGGTGAGGTTTAATAAGTTAACTGTTTATATTTGGACATCTTTTCTGCTGTACTTTATTGGAAGGAGAAAAATAATCATTTCCTTTATAACCATTTAAACAATTTATTTAACTAAAACAATAACATGATAGCATATGTATCCATGTTTGTTAACTGATGTGGTTAAACATTTTTAAAAAAAACTTAGACTGAGTTTTAGCACACTTGATAAACTTAAAACAAATCCTTATTTCCTGATGAATAGCCTTTGGACTACAATGTAACTTAAATAGAAGACTATATTTAGAAAGATTTTTCCTCCAAAAGCATTTTATTTTAAAAATCCGATTTAAATAAAAAAAATCCATTTTTTTTATTTTTTTTAAAAAATCGTTGGTTTTTATCCACCCTGTATGTGATTGTTCCCAGCTTGAAGAACAACACACACAAGCCATGATTAAGGCTAAAACTATTTATTGTAGGAATAGTGCAGAGAGAATCTCTGCTGCCAGCAAATTTAGACAGCTGCCATAATGCCGCCTTTCCAGCTTGAGGTCTAGCCAGAAGAGAAAGCACAAAGGCTAGAATTACAATAGTACAGTAAAACAGAAACATTCCATGTAGGAAAAGATAAGGCAGCTTTCTCACCGCTTGGTGAGACAGGCAAAAGTAAAATCAGTCCTCGCTGCAGCTGTTGCCGCTCGGCTTGGACAAAAATCACAACACTTTCCCCCCCACCAACCCCCCCCAAACCCTCAAAAACCTGAATATTCGTCCAGGGAGAGGAAATCGATGTTGCACAGCACCTCTACAGAATTCCCAATCCTGTGTCTGCCTCTAATATGAGACAGTAAAGGGTTACGTACCCTCCCTCCTGCACATTCTCCCTTGCAAATGCTGCTGCAAAGGCATCCCTTCATCTGAGTCAGTTGGCCTGCATTTGCAATTGCTGGGGGTTTTTTCCTGGAAACTCCCCTGTTTCTGTTTTCCCCCCTCCCCACATGCGTCCTGCAATAAATCTGGAGCATTGTAAAGCCTACCATGAGATGACGGTTCAATAAAATGCTCCAGGGGCACTTGGCTGCAGGACGTGCGGTCTTGCACTCCTCTTGTTAAATCCCTGCTGTAAATCCGGCAACAAAATGTCCTGAAAACCACCCAGAAGGTCAGCCCCACTGCCTTTTTCCCAGCAGCCAAGACTGGAAGCGGAACGGACTGGTCTATTGTAGGGGAGGGTTGGGAATGGGCCATTTTGCCTCCGGGGGTGTGTGTGGCTAATGGGTAGGAGTACAGAATTACCTGGTGGTGTTTGGAGCGCAGAGTTAACCAGTTTGCCTTGTCTTCTTTCAATCTTCTTTCCCCGCTTGCGCTTGTCGTTGGGGTTGCCTGGCTGGTTTGGGGCCAGTGTCTTCACTGAGCTGTCCACTACGACCCCAAGGTCTTGGCTACTTACTGGTCAGTCGCCGCCATTTCAAACCCCAGGAGCATGCATCAAATCGCACTTGTTTTACATTGAATTTCATTTGCCATTTTACTCAGTCTTGGAGAGGTCCTCTTTAGAGCGCTAGGGCAGGCAGTCTCCTTATGTTTTAAACCACCCTCAACAATCTGGTACAGTGGTACCTTGGTTTACGAACTTAATCCGTTCCGGAAGTCCGTTCTTAAACCAAAGCGTTCTTAAACCAAGGCGTGCTTTCCTATAGCAGCGGGGGACAGTCAATTTACAAATGGAACACACTCAACACGAAGCGGGAAACGTCTCCACTCCCATTATTCAGCCCGGACACTGAGGTCCAGCGCCGAGGGCCTTCTGGCGGTTCCCTCACTGCGAGAAGCAAAGCTACAGGGAACCAGGCAGAGGGCCTTCTCGGTGGTGGCGCCCGCCCTGTGGAACGCCCTCCCAGCAGAGGTCAAAGAGATGAACAACTATCTGACATTCAGAAAATACCTGAAGGCAGCCCTGTTTAGGGAAGTTTTTAACCTGTGATATTTTAATGTATTTTAATATCTGTTGGAGGCCGCCCAGAGTGGCTGGGGGCACCCAGCTAGATGGGCGGGGTACAAATAATAAATTATGATGATGATGATGATGATGGTGCTTCCAAGGCAAAGTTCACAAACCAAAAACACCTCCTGGGTTTGCAGCGTTCTTAATCCAAGTTGTTCATAAACTAAGCTGTTTTAAAACCAAGGTACCACTGTATTGCAACTGCTCACCCCTAACTCTAGAGCAGTTTTGCTTCTGGCCCCACCCACCACTGGCATGTGGCCCCAGAAAGATTGCCTAGAAGGGGATGTGGCCCTCAGGCTACAAACGGTGCCCCAGTCCTTTCACAGATGCTCTGAACGTGGTCCTTTCGTGACACCTCCCCGAATGGGGAGGTTTTTAAATCTGGGAAGTCGCCATCCAAAGATCAGCTGCACTGAATAGCATGGTAAGAGTTGGGGTAGCTCTGGTGGCGTGATGCAAATGAGCCCAGGAGTTGTGAAGTATTGCCAAAACGTTTCAGAGGTGTTCTTGAGAGCCAGGCTGTGGATGAGTCATCGTGAGCAAATGGCAAGAGCCTATGTTTTAAGTGCCAATCTAAATAATTGCTTCCTATTTCATGAACCTCGATGGCATGCCATTAAGACGCTGGCTGAATTTTTCAGCTTGCAAGAGGTAAAATACCCTGTTTCCCCTTTTTTAATACGTAGTCATAAAGTAAGCCATGGCAGGGTTTTTTTACCTTTGTGAGAAGTAAGACGTACCCCCAAAGTAAGCTGTGGTGCCGCCATTGTTCCTGTCACCTCCTCAGCCCCTCCTGCGTGCGCAGGGAGCCAGCAAACCAGCGAGAGGCGCGGGGGGGAAACGCGCCTCTTGCGGAGTTCTGCCCCGCCTGCTCAGCGCGCAGGGGGAGGCTGTAGCATACCATACTGACGTAATAAAAATAAGACATCCCCCCGAAAATAAGCCACCCTGTGTTTTTTTTGAGGGAAAAAAATTATAAGACGGTGTCTTAAAAAGGGGGAAAAACTGTAGGTCTTCTTTTCTTCCAAGTGCAAATAATGCTTGTCATCCCCCATAATATATATAAAAAATAGAGGAAATGTATATGTCTACAATGGGTCATCATTTTCTTCTGCACAACCAGGACTTCGAAATTATTTATTTATTGTATTGCTGAATGGCTGCAGTCGTACACATGCTTACCTGGGAGTGAGTCCCACTGAATTCAGCAGGGCTTACTTCTGAGTAGACCTGTCTAGGCTTGCTCTGTTAGAGCACAGACTTCGGCGTGCTTACTTAGATGTAAGCTCCGCTGTGCTCCGTAAGGCTTACTCCTCAGTAAGCATGCCTAAGTTTGCAACTTGCATTGCTTATATCCCAACCATCTTTAGCCAACAGAGCGAATGGCGAGAGCAAAGGCGAGATACAAATTTAATGGGTGGGGCGTTCACACTTCACTGCTCAATCTCATCTGTCTTGAATCGTCTTCTTTAAGATGAAGACACGTACCAAAGCAGACATCGTCACGCAATTTCAATTAGCTTCATCTGTGTAAATGCATTTTTATATCACTTTATATTTTAAAATATCCAAAGCGGTTTACAACTACCCGGAGCTGTTGGGGATTGAACCTGGGACCTTTGGCTTGCGGAACAAATGCTCTGCTGGCTGCCCACTCTCGAAGAGAAGGCTGTGCGCCCGCTTTTGACTGGCACTGTGGAACGGGAGCCTTGCAGCCACTTGGGATCGCAAGCAAACAAAAATACGCTTCCCCTCTGCCACAAACCCTCCTTTTGCATGTGTGCCT
The DNA here is from genome assembly GCA_034641385.1 of Darevskia mixta. Taxonomy (NCBI): domain Eukaryota; kingdom Metazoa; phylum Chordata; class Lepidosauria; order Squamata; family Lacertidae; genus Darevskia; species Darevskia mixta. Next base: position 1,189,510 of record JAWWNH010000060.1, read on the forward strand.
TATAAACTGCTAGACATAAATTCCTGTTTTGTTTTTAAAATTTTATTTTTAAAAGCATAAAGGTAAAGGTAAAGGGACCCCTGACCATTAGGTCCAATCGTGTCCGACTCTGGGGTTGCGGCGCTCATCTGGCATTATTGGCCGAGAGCCAGTGTATAGCTTCCAGGTCATGTGGCCAGCATAACAAAGCTGCTTCTGGCGAACCAGAGCAGCGCACGGAAACGCTGTTTACTTTCCCGCCAGAGCGGTTCCTATTTATCTACTTGCACTTTGATGTGCTTTCGAACTGCTAGGTGGGCAGGAGCTGGGACCGAGCAACGAGGACTCACCCCGTCGCAGGGATTCGAACCGCCGACCTTCTGATCAGCAAGCCCTAGGCTCAGTGGCTTAACACACAGCGCCACCTGGGTCCCTTTAAATACGTCTGATCAAAATCTGTCTCTGTGCATGTGTATATATTCTATTCTATATCTATCTATCTATCTATCTATCTATATCTATCTATCTATCTATCTATCTATATACACATATACACATCTATCTATCTATCTATCTATCTATCTATCTATCTATCTATCATCTATCTATCTGGAAATTAGTTGCAGTCCTCCGGCAGGTTGGCAAGTCGCCAGGGCTACCCTTGGCTCCACAGAGCCTGTGCTCTGCCATGACTTGAAAGTGTCCCCTTTTAAGTGTTTGCATATAGATGCCCCCCCTCTTTCTTGCTGATTTACTTCCCTAATACAGGCCTCTGTGTCTTCCATTTGGCAGATGTTCAATTTAGAAAACTGGCAGCGGGCTCCAAGATTAACATATATTTTTTTTTTAGATTAGGAGGGTCTGGCGCTCTCTTGTCTGCCTGCCTTCCTCTCCCTTCCAAGGGGCCTGGGATTTGCCTGTGAAGGGCAGTGTGGGAAAATGCCCTTCACCTGCTCCTTCTGAGCACCTGCTGAGGTCTTGGGAAGGGGGGGAAATCTCCCCCCCCAAGCAGCTGGGTCTTGGATCAGCCTCTAATCCCAAGAGAGGAAGGCTGGAGACCGCTCTCTCTGCTCATTAAAGTTAGGCACTTTTGCAAATGCCTCCTTGGAATGAATGGCAGCCGGGAGTGTGGGATGGGTTTTGGTTTTTTATATATTGCTTGACTGCAGAAAACAACAACCACCCCAGAGCGGATTACCCCCCCCAAAAGATGAAACAATAAACCAGGGGTGGCCAACTCCCAAGAGACTGCGATCTACTCACTCAGTTAAAAACTGGCAGTGATCTACTGGCAGTTTAGTTTTTTCAGGGAGGAGGTAAATTGTTGAGCTTTTTTTAGGGGAGCCACAGTTGTTCAGCTTCTTTGGGGGAGCCAATGATCTACCAGTGATCTACCGCACACATCCAGTGATCTACCGGTAGATCACGATCTACCTGTTGGACATGCCTGCAATAAACTATTCGCTAAAACATTCACAACCATACAGTGCTACCTTGGTTCTCAAACGCCTTGGTACTCAAACAACTTGGAACCCAAACACTGCAAACCTGGAAGTAAGTGTTCTGGTTTGCAAACCTTTTTCGGAAGCTGAACGTGCTCCGTTTTGAGTGTTACGCTTCCGTTTTGAGTGTTACGCTGTGGTCTGTCTGTTTTTGCTATTTATTTTGCGTTTTTGTTTTTGCAGCTCTTCTGTTTTTGTGACTGTGTGGAACCCAGTTCAGCTACTGATTGATTGTGTGACTGCAGTATATTGTTTATTGCTTTCATTTTATGGATCCATGGTCTCGTTAGATAGTAAAATTCAAGTTAAATGGCTGTTTTAGGGGTTGTTTTTAAAAGTCTGGAACGGATTAATCCATTTTGCATTACTTTCTATGGGAAAGCGCACCTTGGTTTTGGAACGCTTTGGTTTTGGAACGGACTTCTGGAACGGATTAAGTTTGAGAACCAAGGTACCACTGTAATTCAATGGCTAAAACTGCAAAATAATAGACTAAAACAAATCAAAAGGGGAGGGGAGGACTAGTGGGTTGTTCTTGTTTTTTTTTTAATGTATTTTGTGTTTATATATTGGGATTTTATGTTGTAGGCGCCCGGAGACCAGCGGCTATACAAATTTAAATGACAACAACAACAAATCAAAGCTCGTACAAACTTTTCTGAGCGTATGGGCAGGTGTGTCTAAATAAGAACTGCTTCAGCAATGGCTGAAAAGAAAGCAGCAAAGGTTCCTGCCTGATATCAATAGGCAGGGAGTTCCAAAGTTGCCACATGAAACAGATGTGCTGGTGTTATGCGGCGCCGCTGACCTAAGGAGTCGACTGGGCATGTATGGGGCAAAGCGATCTCATGGGTTACATTTTAAAACATAACAAGGCGGTGTATGGCTTAAAGGCCGAATCCAGACAGCACTTTCCCTGACATTTCCTTCGCTGGTTATAAGGCCGTGTTCTGTGTTCTTAGACTCCCACGGTAGTGGGTTTGGGAGAGAAGTGTCCTGCTCTCTTGCAAGTTTACTTTTGCCCGTGGAAGTAAAAAGGTATCTCTGCTTTTTTACTCCAGTTGCTCAGCAGGAATAGATTTGCTCCTCCCAGCCTCTTGGATTCTCACGGATGAATGGAAAGTTACTGGGATGACGGTCATTTGCACTGGTGTTTGTTTGTCCCTTATTTCTCCCTGATTTTATTACAGAGCAAGTTAATTTTATCTGTTTATTTAATAACTCTTGTTTTTTGCAACAACATTTTCCTGTTTTTTGTTTTTGCGTCAGCATAATTCCACTGCCCCTCCCAGTGTGTCCTGAAGTCCCCCCCCCCCCCCGGAGAGAGATTTTGCCCACAGGCCTCTCTTCCTGCGTAATGAATGAAGCATGTGTTGGGTTGCGTGCGTGTTTAAATAGTAAAGGACCAAATTGGCTCGGTTCCCCGTTAACATTTAACTTGCTCTGTGAGGCTTTCCATCTGCTGCAGGAATTTCTGAAACTGCTATGTTTCTCCTGCCTAATCCTGATCACTGGTTTCCCCAATGGTGGTTGTATGTCTGGTTTGATGCAGAGGAATGGTGGAAGGAACCAGGGAGAGGAAGGCTCAGAGCCTGGGCAGTGGTATCGGTAGTAGGACGACCACGAGTGGTCAGAGGGAGAAGACTGGGAAGAGGAGGTGTAAAAAGCAGAAGGGGTAACAGGGCTGGGTGAGAAGGGAGATTCTGTGGCAGAGAGCAGTCCAGAATCAGGCAGGAACTGAAGCAGGAGAGGCCCAGAGGCAGAGATGGGTCAGTCTGGCAAAGAGGCACAGGGGTCTCTCCCTCCTGCTGCGATAAGCTCCTCTCGCTCCTGGTCTCCCAGAACCAGCAGAGGCATGAAAAGGGCGGAGGAGAGGCTGGCTGCATGGAGGTGCAGTTGCCGGTCGTTCAGAAAAAAGCTTCAGAGACAGCGTTCGAAATTCACAAGGCGTATTTTGCGACCAAGCGAAGGTGCCCGGGGCGCCAGGATGACGCCTGACGTCTCCACCATCTGGAGGTGCGTGCCTCGGGATCCTTGGATCTTGACTGTTTTTGCATACTAGCAACTCACCCTGAAGAATTCTATCCGTTGTGTTTTATCTGCAAAATCAGAAGGAATATCGGGGAACGAAAAGTCGCATTGAAAAACAGCCCCCAAATGGCAACTAGGCGTTCCGCATTGGCCACTGCAGCCCTGGTTTAACAACTCGGGAGGCAGCCGCAGTTACGAGTTAGCGGTCTCTGCATTCGCGGCAGGCGCTGCGATTCTCCAGCAGTTTGACTTTGCCCTTGTAGATGCCCTCCGTCGACTCTCACGACAGACATATGCCAACAACTGTTTCTGATGCTGGAAGTAGAACATTGCCATTGGGCTAGTAGCTGGACTGCCACGGTGGTGTACGCTGTGGTCTAAACCACTGAGCCTCTTGGGCTTGCCAATCAGAAGGTTGGCGGTTCGAATCCCCGCGAAGGGGTGAGCTCCTGTTGCTCTGCCCCAGCTCCTGCCAACCTAGCAGTTTGAAAGCACACCAGTGCAAGTAGACAGGGTGGATTTGATTTAAATCAAATTGATTTAAATCACGATTTAAATCACGATTTAAATCACTAGTCAGTAAGGCTTGATTTAAATCACTAGTCAGTAAGACTTGATTTAAATATTTTTTTTACAGAAAGACTCATTCTTGCTGGTATAATCTTAATATTTACAACCATATGAAGGTTTCATTTTTGGAATAATAAATGTTCAGAGTAGTTTTTACAGTTATATCAAAAATTACTGATTTGGTTATACTACTAGAAATACATAGACAGATAATTATGAAATTATGGTGAGGTTTAATAAGTTAACTGTTTATATTTGGACAACTTTTCTGCTGTACTTTATTGGAAGGAGAAAAATAATCATTTCTTTAATAACCATTTAAACAATTTATTTAACTAAAACAATAACATGATAGCATATGTATCCATGTTTGTTAACTGATGTGGTTAAACATTTTTTAAAAAAACTTAGACTGAGTTTTAGCACACTTGATAAACTTAAAACAAATCCTTATTTCCTGATGAATAGCCTTTGGACTACAATGTAACTTAAATAGAAGACTATATTTAGAAAGATTTTTCCTCCAAAAGCATTTTATTTTAAAAATCCAATTTAAATCAAAAAAATCCGATTTAAATAAAAAAAATCCGATTTTTTTGATTTTTTTAAAAAAAATCATCGATTTTTATCCACCCTGCAAGTAGATAAATAGGTACCACTGCGGCGGGAAGGTAAACAGCGTTTTCGTGCGCTCTGGTTTCCGTCACGGTGTTCCATCGTGCCAGAAGCGGTTTAATCCTGCTGGCTACATGACCCGGAAACCTGTCTGCGGACAAACGCCGGCTCCCTCGGCCTGAAAGCAAGATGAGCGCTGCAACCCCATAGTCGCCTTGGACTGGACTTAACCGTCCAGGGGTCCTTTACCTTTACCTTTTTACAGCATTCGAGCGCAAAACGCCCTCAAAAGCAAGTCAGATTGTCATAAAAGCGGCTAGCCGTTCGGAAAAGCAATAGGTAAACAGCTGCAAAGGCCTGTTGGCATAAAACGATCTTTAAGAGATTCCCGAGAGTCAGAAAAGCTTGTTTGTGGCATTTACACATTACGTGTGCGCGCACTTAAAATATCATTTACAGTGTGATGTGTGAAGCAGTCCTGGGTGTTTATTCGACCGGCAGCTATCTCCTTTTGCAAGATGCATGCAGGCAAGAAGCTAGATGTTTTGCATCACCACAGGAACTGACCCAAGGTGGGGAGTGGTGATATGACACAGGGAACTCCCGCCCCCCTCCCTCAGTGAGTCACTTCTTGTCTTGCTTCTGCTTGCGACTGACTTCCTGTCTCTCTGCCAGTCTGTATAAAAGCAAAGACGCCAGATTGCCCCTGCCGTGAAAAAATGGCAAGAGCACAGCGGCAGAGGCCTTGAAAACAATGGGGAGCCCCACAGAAGCCTCAAGAAGGTCGCTAGGAAGGAAGGCATGGACTACCACTGTTCACAGGAAGCCGAGGTGAGGGGCAGAACTTAGGTGCACAGGTGAGGCCACCAGTGGCCGAGGTTTAAGGGTGGTGCAGCAGTTAGAGCGAGGGACTGGGTTCAAATCCTTAACTGAGCCACGAAGCTCACTGGGCGGCCTTGGGCCATTTCCTCACCCTCGGCCCACTCCTACCTCGAAAGGTTGTCGTGCGGACGAGACGAGGAGTAGGAGAGGAACCGTCTACACCACCTTAAGCTCCTTGCAAGAAAGGAGTGGGGTATAAAATGCAGTAATAAAACAAATAATTCCTGGTGAGCTGTTGCCGGTCAGTGTAGACAATACTGGGACACATGGTCTAGCCTGGTGTAAGCAGCTAGAAAGGCTGCAGGGCATGGAGATTCAATCTGCCATCTCCAGGCAGGGCTGGGAATGTCTCTCTCTCCCCCCCTCCCCCAAATCTGAAAGCCTGGAGAGCTGCTGCCAGCCAGTGTAGACAGCACTGAATTAAACACTGAAGACCTGGCTTTGCGTTAAGCTTCCTTTGTTCCTGTGTAAAAACAGGAGACTTTCCCAGATGTGTTAAATGGCGTGGGGATTTAGGTCTGCATGTGCGATAACTGTTCCTGGACAATACACTCCCAGAGTATATAGGATTGCAGCATACATGGAACTGGAAAGAATTGAGGTCCAAAACAATAGTTTCTGACCGAGGCTATATCTTTCCTGGAACAAGGTATTGTGAGCCTGGATTGTCTCCACCTTGGTGGTTATGCAAACTTTCTTGTAATTATTTATACAGGTATGTGAACTATGCCTTCAGGTTGGGTAAAAGGAGGGGATGTTTAGTTTGCTCTTTTTCTATTTTGCGGACATTATAATCATAGAATTGTAGAATTGGAAAGGACCCCGAGAGGCATCTATTCCAACCCTTCGTAACGCAGGCATATTTTGCCCAACGTGAGGCTCGAACCCACGGCCCTGAGATTCAGAGCCTCGTGCTGTGCTGACTGAGCTATCCCAGCTGGGGATTGGACTTCAGCTCCCAGCAGCCACCATGGTAAGTGACCAGGGTTGATGGGAGATGTAGTCCCAACAAGATTTGGAGGGCCATCTGCCATGGATGCTTCGGCTGAGATTCCTGCATTGCAGGGGGTTGGGCTAGATGACGCTCGGGTCCCCTTCCAGCGCTACAATTCTAAGATTCTGTGACCCGCAAATTCCCGACTCCCGCTGCGTTGGCTGGAAGGGGAGAAGGCAAGTCTTCCTTAGAGCATTCGACAGATATCTTTGCAAACCACAATGGAGGCGTCAGAGAGTTTTTGGCTTTTTTCCTGGTTTCATCTGTGGAGTTCTGTCAACTCCAAAACGAACCAGTCTGGTCAGAAAAAAGCAAAACTAGCCCAGGTTCCTTTTGTGCTGCGAAACAAAACACAGTTCCCTTCGTTTCCAACAGAAGTCACGCCATGGAATGAACCAAAGGGAATCCTCTTCCCTGTTTTGTAACCAGGGAAGCTTAATCATTACATGATTTGCAATTTTAGAGCGCTACTCTCAAGTGTCCTCTTGAGCAACCAGGCTCAAGGTATTTCCCCCCAACTTGCAAGGTATTGGGTAAGCTGCTTAGAAAAGCAGCTTTGGGGGGAGCAAACTGACGGCCTTCCCCCGCTCCCCGAAAAAGCTCAATATGCTAAGAGGAAGTTTCTGTCTGAATGCAGCTGGATAGTAGACTCCCTGCTTAGAGACCAGTCCATCTCTGCATCTGTCTGTTTGGAACATGTGGAATGGGGTGGGGTTAGGGCAGCCCCAGCCGACCCATGGCCTACTTGCAGATGTCCAAGATCTTGTTTGCCAAAAATCCTACAGTTGCAATTATGCCTTGCAAAAATGGGCCATCCTAGTCCAGGGGTGAGCAACCTTTTTCAGCCGTGGGCCGGTCCACCATCCCCCAGACCATGTGGTGGGCTGGACTATATTTTTTTGGGGGGGGGAATATGAATGAATTCCTATGCCTCACAAGTAACCCAGAGATGCATTTTAAACAAAAGCACACGTTCTACTCATGTAAAAACACCAGGCAGGCCCCAGAAATAACCTAGAGATGCATTTTAAATAAAAGGACACATTCTACTCATGTAAAAACACGCTGATTCCTGGACCGTCTGCGGGCCCGATTGATAAGGCGATTGGGCCGGATCTGACCCCCGGGCCTTAGGTTGCCTACCCCTGTCCGGAATCTCAGCTAAAGCATCCAGGACAGATGACCACCCAACTTCTGCTTTAAAACCTTCAAAGAAGGAGAGTCCACAACTTCCAGAGGGAGACCGTTCCACGGTCAAACAGCTCCCACTGTCAGAAAGTTCCTTCTGATGTTTGCTCGAAATCTCCTTTCAATTCAATTCAAGTCCCACCCTCCAGAGCATGAGAAAACAAGCTTGCTCCGTCTTTGAGTTTGGTGGCACCACACTTTGGGACTGCCTTGTGTTATCTACACTAGGCAGGCTCCTTCCCTCCTCTTTTCGGCACGTGCTTAAAACGCCGGGAGAAGTTGGGTTTGTTTTATTTCTTTTTAGCTACTGTAGATTTGTATTATCTCTTGGATCGTTCGGTCATTTTAAAAAAATCAGTAGTTCAAATGCTTTGCGTGTGCGCACGCGTAAACCGCTTAGAGCAGGGGTCAGCAAACTTTTTCAGCAGGGGGCCAGTCCACTGTCCCTCAGACCTTGTAGGGGGCCGGACAAATTTTTTTTGGGGGGGGAATGAACGAATTCCTATGCCCCACAAATAACCCAGAGATGCATTTTAAATAAAAGGACACATTCTACTCAGGTACAAACACCAGGCAGGCCCCACAAATAACCCAGAGGTGAATTTTAAATAAAAGGACACATTCTACTCATGTAAAAACACGCTGGTTCCCAGACCATCCGCGGCCCAGATTTAGAAGGCGATTGGGCCGGATCTGGCCCACGGGCCTTGGTTTGCCTACCCAGAGGTTTTCTTGCAATTAAGAAAATGCAGTTACAGGTAGGTAGCCGTGTTAGTCTGTCATAGTCAAAACAAAATAAAAAATAAAAAAAATCCTTCCAGTAGCACCTTAGAGAAAATGCAGTTTTCTTAAAAGTAAAATAAATCTAGTCCCACATCCTTTTTTCAGGGAGACCAACCAGATGACTCTGGGAAGCCCACCAGCAAGATTTAGCATCCTCTTCTACTTCTTATCCCCAGCAATTGGTCCTCAGAGCTTTAATGCACATGTTCAATTATATGCAAGTTGGCCTTTGTGCAAATCTGTTCACAGGGGTTTTGCCTTATGAAGTTGCTGGACTGTTAAGATCTTCTGCAGATGCGTATCTTAAAAGTCCCTTGCTGCAGTCACTTAGGGCAGGGATGGGGAGCCTCTGCCCTGCAGATGTTGCTAAAATCTCCCATCCACCCCGGCTGCCCTCGTCAGTGGTCAGCAACATCTGGAAGACCACACCCTCCACACCCTGACCTATGGCCATTTTAAAAACTCTTGTCTCTACAAGATTAATTTGATGTGTAAAGATTTCTCTGGACGAACTTTGTGGAGATGGAAAGTTTTGTCTTGCAATGTCAGGGTGGATTTGATTTAAATCAAATTGATTTAAATCACTAGTCAGTAAGACTTGATTTAAATATATTTTTTACAGAAAGACTCATTCTTGCTGGTATAATCTTAATATTTACAACCATGTGAAGGTTTCCTTTTTGGAATAATAAATTTGAAATTTAAAAATCTTATTATTTGACATTTTTATCCACCCTGGTTGGAAGGGACCCCCGGGGGTCATCTAGACCAACCCCCTGCAATGCAGGAATCTCAACTAAAGCATCCATGACAAGAGGGCTATCCAGGTCAGATGCTTTCCCCTCGTTCCCCTCCATGCCCCCCAGCAGTTGCTCACCACATGCACTGCCTGCCTCCCCCCCCCCCCCACTGCAATAAATATACTCTGGTTAAAAGGAACTTGAGCTGCAGGCTGAGGTCCGTGGGAAAGCACGTTCAGCTTGGAAAAGCTTCTGCCAGGTTGCGAAATCAGACGCCTAGGAAGTTGGCCAGCTCTTTGGTCAAGCTGCTGACAAAAGCTTGCGTTTGTGAGATTTACAAATAGCCTGGGTGCACCTGTAGGATCTAAATAGCAAGCGAGACGGCGTTTTCAGGCAAGCAAGAAATGACGGAAGTCGGCACTGGAAACAAACTAGCTCAACAACAACAACAACAACATTGCACAGGGTGGATAAAAATCAATGATTTTTTAAAAAAAAAAATCTAAAAAGATTTTTTTTTATTTAAATCGGATTTTTTTAATTAAAATTGGATTTTTAAAATAAAATGCTTTTGGAGGAAAAATCTTTCTAAATATAGTCTATTTAAGTTACATTGTAGTCCAAAGGCTATTCATCAGGAAATAAGGATTTGTTTTAAGTTTATCAAGTGTGCTAAAACTCAGTCTAAGTTTTTTTTAAAAAATATTTAACCACATCAGTTAACAAACATGGATACATATGCTATCATGTTATTGTTTTAGTTAAATAAATTGTTTAAATGGTTATTAAGGTAATGATTATTTTTCTCCTTCCAATAAAGTACAGCAGAAAAGTTGTCCAAATATAAACAGTTAACTTATTAAACCTGACCATAATTTCATAATTATCTGTCTATGTATTTCTAGTAGTATAACGAAATCAGTAATTTTTGATATAACTGTAAAAACTACTCTGAAAATTTATTATTCCAAAAATGAAACCTTCATATGGTTGTAAATATTAAGATTACACCAGCAAGAATGAGTCTTTCTGTAAAAAAAATATTTAAATCAAGTCTTACTGACTAGTGATTTAAATCAAGCCTTACTGACTAGTGATTTAAATCAAATCCACCCTGACAGGGCACAATGGGTCAGTGCATCTGGCTGTTAACCAGAAGGCCGGTGGTTCGAACCCAACCATGGGACGACAATGGGCAGGATTCCTGCCTTGCAGGGGGTTGGACTAGATGACCCTTGGTGTGCCTTCCAACTCTACAATTCTGTGATATTTAAGTTCCCCTCTCTGTTGGAAAACCTAAGGACACAGACTCGTTGAAACATTCTGCTAAGGTGTTCTTAAGCCAGAAAGCATATCTGTCCAAAGTTCACTTAGCTTGGGGAGTGATGGAGATATGTGGAAAAACAAGAACCCTGTATCAATGCCCTCTTCTCTCCCACCCCCTCCCGTTACTATAAAGGAATGTCCAGGGGTGACAGATGGAAAAGTCCTATTTTGGATGGAAAAAGGGTAGAGTCAGGCTGGTGCAATGTTGAGAAACTCCAGGGCTTGTGACTGGCTCGCAAAGTGGAATCGGAAACCGTGGTTTGAAGTGGGTATGCAAACCATGGTTTGCGGTACAGATGGTTTTTTTGCGATGCCTGAATAGACCAGGGGTCAGCAACCTTTTTCAGCCGTGGGCCGGTCCACCATCCCTCAGACCATGTGGTGGGCCGGACTATATTTTTGGGGGGGAGAAATGAACAAATTCCTATGCCCCACAAATAACCCAGAGATGCATTTTAAATAAAAGGACACATTCTACTCATGTAAAAACACGCTGATTCCCGGACTGTCCATGGGCCGGAATGAGAAGGCGATTGGGCCGCATCTGGCCCACGGGCCTTATGTTGCCTACCCCTGGAATAGACAAACCACACTTCATGGCCGCTGTTTCCTCTCCAGACGCCAGCACATACTGGAGGAGACAGGAGCAGATGCAGAAAGTGTAGAGAGAACGTAGAAACTACCGATGAAACTACACCTGAAAGCAGACACACACCTTCAAAACTTGATTTGCCAGTTGTCGATTTGGAAGGTTGTGCTGATTTTTGGCACGGGGACTGAGTTGGGCCTCTTTCTAGGTCGGGGGCAAAGTCCCTCTTTTGCAAGTAGGGATTTAAGAGCAGGAACTCCATTCAGCTGGAGCAAGCCGGCCTCAAAACGCTGGAAAAACAAGCTTCCTCCTTTGAACAGTTTTGCTGCCCTTCTGGAATCCTGCTTTTGGCCAGACCTGGAGCTCAACTCTCTCATCTCATGGAATATTCCACATGCTGACATTTGAGGCTTTGTTCCAGCTGGCTGCTCTTAGCAATTTCAGATTGAAGGGGGGGGTGGCATTTTCAGGGAGGTGTGCCCGGGCTCTTAAATGCACAGAAAAAATCTCAATGCCAAAGCAGTATAGCATAGCACTTGTTGCTGACCAGTCTGCAGGTACGAGGCTGAATCCAAATCTGGGCACGGCAGATTGTGTACTTAGGTGTCATAATTTCAGTCGACTGACTTCTGCATTTTATGTCGGGACTTTCCAGAAAAGCAGAGGCGAAAACAAGGCAGCAATTAAGAGCTTGCAAGACCCAGAGTCTTGCCAGCCTGGGCTTCCCCATTCATTTCAATGGAAGATCCAGCACAGCCTAGGTATCCTCCTGCATTTACTGAATGGCCACATCCTCTTGATTCCCCCCACTTAACTTTGTTTGCTAGCTGCTTTTCTACTTAAAAGCACCCCAACTGACATGCAGTTAACGATGAATGAAATGTAAACAGTGCATCATTTTTTAAAAACACATTAAAAAACAAAAACTCCACCGAAACCTTGGGAAGAGCCATAGATAGCTCAGTGGTATCGCCACCTGCATTGCATGCAGAAATTTGGGTTACTGCAATGCATTGCATGTGAGCCAGAAGCCAGAGCTTTTGTAAAATGAGTCACCCTGGCTACTGATTGGGGTGCCCAGACTTCGTGCACATTGCATCTCTTTTAAAAGAATTCAAGGTTTTTGCAGACAGCTTACCCAAAGATGTGTCTCCTCCCTATTTGAAGACTTTAGTTGGCTGTTCAAGACAGGCTTATGCAACCAGACCTTCTGTTTTTAGTTCCAGAAATCGGTGTTGATGGTTTTATGTTGCCTGGCTCACATGTTGCATTTCGCGATAGATCTGATTGATATTCTAACTTGCCTTCCGTTTCTGTATTTGCCTGTATGCCACTTCGTAAAATTAAAAGAGGTATAAAATGCACAAGTAAATTATTTGCAGAGGCAGCTCTCAGTAGTTCAAATATGGTTAAAGCTGTTGGGAGTCAGAAACCTTTGCCGACCTGTTGCAAATCATCCAGAAATCTTCCAGTAGGAGCAGATCTCCATTTTTGCCCACTCCTGCTTTAACCAGTAACTTTCCGTTATGTTCTTTTTCCCTTTGCAGGTAGCTGTATCCAGTTGGGTGGCCGGCAGTCCCTTGGGGTGCCATGAAGTTTTCAGGACCCCTGGAGAGCCAGAGGTTGAGTCTCCTTCTGGAGACGGCAATCTCTAGGGAAGCTCAGATATGGAAAGTGCACCTGCGCAGAATTCAGCCCAGTCAGGTAAAGTTGAGTGGGTTGATTTGTCGGTTTAGCGCAGGGTTTTCCAAACCGATTGACTCAAAGTTGTCATCAACCCCAGTGCAAATTCACAGGCATTGGAAGTCAAATAAAGTCAGGAAATACCTATATAGAAGCAACACTTCTTAATCATCGATCACCATTACTAGAAGTCCTAAAATGTAAAAAATATGGAATATTGTTGTACTGTGGAGTCATCTTATTAAATGCAGAGGTTCCTTGCTGGGAAGGGAGGTGTATCCCCCCCCCCCGAGGGTCATAGTTCCTTATTAATTTGTTCACACTATACCTGAAGGAGCATCTCTACCCCCATCATTCAGCCCTGACACTGAGGTCCAGCTCCGAGGGCCTTCTGGCGGTTCCCTCCCTGCGAGAAGTGAAGCTACAGGGAATCAGGCAGAGGGCCTTCTCGGTGGTGGCGCCTGCCCTGTGGAACGCCCTCCCATCAGATATCAAGGAAACCAACAACTATCTGACTTTCAGAAGACATCTGAAGGCAGCCCTGTTTAGGGAAGTTTTTAATGTTTGATGTTTTATCGTATTTTTAATACAGTCGTACCTTGGATGCCGAACGGAATCTGTTCTGGAAGTCCGTTCGACTTCCAAAAAGTTTGACTTCCAAGGCGCGTCTTCTGATTGGCTGCAGGAGCTTCCTGCAGCCAATTGGAAGCCGCGGAAGCCCCGCCAGACGTTTGGCTTCCAAAAGAACGTTCACAAACCGGAACGCTCACTTCTGGGTTTGCGGCGTTTGGGAGCCAAAATGTTTGATTGCTAAGGTGTTTGTCAACCAAGGTACAACTATATTTTGTTGGAAGCTGCCCAGAGTGGCTGGGGAAACCCAGCCAGATGGGCAGGGTATAAATATTATTATTATTTATTATTACTATTACTAATACTATTCACACTATACATAGGAAACTTTCCCCCCACCCCAAGCCCTTTTTGATATCTTGTCTTTATTCACCCCATATATGGGGGGAGAGGGTCAATATTAACTATTTTGTGAAACCCTGATGTCAGGAATTTTCTGGAGCCACCCCACATTTTCAAGAGACTGGGGGTGGAGGGCCTTTAACATTGCTTCTTTTAAAGTAGCTCGATCCATTCAATCAAGAGGTCCATTTATTTATATTGAGGTGGGACCGTGACGTTTAATTCATCCGCATGAGTAATGCTTTGTTTGGGGAGCAGATGCGCAGCGCAAAGAACAGGCTGTGCTGTACGGCCACAGTTGTTAAAACATTCCTGCAAGGAGCACACATGTGGAACAGCCTAATTGATGCTGACTCCCATATTTATTGGATTACTAAAATTCACACTTAAGGAGTTGACCGCTGCTGGGCAACACTTTTGGGAAACGCCTTACGCTTGATTTCTGTGGCTGCCTAAAGGCTCCCGGTATTTTGCAGGATGGATTAAAGCGCATAGCGGGAATTTAGGTTTGCACAGTTAAAGTGGATTAAGGCGACCTGCCGCAGTGAATCCACTTTCTACCCTGATAATGAGAGTCCACGAAAAAGTCTTGGGAGAACATGGCTTGCGTTGACTTAGTAAGATTTGCCCAAAGGCCTCCCCAGCTCGGGAGACACCTGCAACATACATTTAAAATACTCATCTTACTGCTTGAAAGCTGGGAACTGTAGTTTGTTCAGGCTGCTTGCGAGTTCTTAGGATACCTCTATTCCTCCCCTGAGCTGCAGCTCCCAGAGTTCTCTGTGAGGGGAACTGGGGGTCTCAGCACCCCCAGCAAACTACAGCTCCCAGGATTATTATTTTTGTGGAAAGTCGTGACTGTTCAATGTATTTTTAAACGCATAGTGCAGAAGAGGCCCAAATTTGATGGGAACATCTGGAGGAAGACTTAGGACGAGGCACAATAAGGTGGCAACAGCTGGATCTGTTCATTGCTTTAGGCCTTGTGGAGAAGAGCATCATGATAGATTATTCACTATATTAAATCTGTGGTGTGACTGGCCTTGCATAGCTCAGCCCCATAACCACTGCATTGCGTGAGCTGTCAGAGATTTGCAATGGGAGGGAGCGTGTTTCTATTAGCCCACATGGTATCTATGGCAACCGAGGGATGCTTTCATCTGTGTTCCAGCGGCAGTACGTAGGTTTAATTATTATGGTCTTGCCTCCCAAGCTATATGCATTTTGCAGGCATGGGTTCCGTGTCAAACACTTTAAATTGTTGCTGGGACAGATTGTCCCTTTCAAAAATTATGTCGTGCTGGTCATTGTCAAGCCACAGAGCCAAGTTTGTTCGTTCCCACCTTTTGCAGAACGGAATCCTTTGTGGTTTCATATTTGCGTTCGGGTCGATTAGTTTGGGATTGCTGTTGGCTAGCTGTCAGGCATAAAAAAAACCCAACCCATGTGGGTGTGACTATCTGGCTTCAAAACCATGGAAACGGCCTTGTGAAAGACTCGCACCCGTAGGTGTCATGCAAGGTTGGCCCTTCATGTTTTCGTTTAACGTTTAGAATTGGGGTCCATGTGCAGAGTTGCGTTTGAGCAGTCGCAATGGTTGTCAACGTGTGCGGAAAGAATTTTGTTTTAGTTAGCTGAGGTTTCTTTTCATAGGTTAGTAAAGTCGCAGGTGGTCGCAGGTTAGTAAACTGCAGGTGGTGACAGCAGTCACGAAATTAAAAGACGCCTGCTTCTTAGGAGAAAAGCAATGACAAACCTAGACAGCATCTTAAAAAGCAGAGACATCACCTTGCCAACAAAGGTCCGTATAGTTAAAGCTATGGTTTTCTCAGTAGTGATGTATGGAAGTGAGAGCTGGACCATAAAGAAGGCTGATCGCCGAAGAATTGGTGCTTTTGAATTATGATGCTGGAGGAGACTCTTGAGAGTCCCATGGACTGCAAGAAGATCAAACCTATCCATTCTGAAGGAAATCAGCCCTGAGTGCTCACTGGAAGGACAGATCCTGAAGTTGAGGCTCCAGTACTTTGGCCACCTCATGAGAAGAGAAGACTCCCTAGAAAAGACCCTGATGTTGGGAAAGATGGAGGGCACAAGGAGAAGGGGACGACAGAGGATGAGATGGTTGGACAGTGTTCTCGAAGCTACCAACATGAGTTTGACCAAACTGTGGGAGGCAGTGGCTCCTGCCAACCTAGCAGTTCGAAAGCACGTTGAAGTGCAAGTAGATAAATAGGTTTAGCAGGAAGCTAAACGGCGTTTCCGTGCACTGCTCTGGTTCGCCAGAAGCAGCTTAGTCATGCTGGCCACATGACCCGGAAGCTGTACTCCGGCTCCCTCAGCCTATAGAGCGAGATGAGCGCCACAACCCCAGAGTCGTCAACGGTCAGGGGTCCCTTTACCCTTTTAATACTGCTTTAAGTGTTTATAGCAGATGGGACTGAATCGTGTTAAGGGAGTGGCAATGTTCAGTCTGCACCACCAGCGATAGCTCTCCAGGATCTAATGCAGAGACTTCCTCAGAGCGCCAACTACATGGAGGTGCAAGGATTTGAACTTTGTGCCTGATAGGTGTCTGTCGATTGTAAGGAAAAGGTAAAGGGACCCCTGACCATTAGGTCCAGTCGCGGACGACTCTGGGGTTGCAGCGCTCATCTCACTTTACTGGCCGAGGGAGCCGGTGTACAGCTTCCGTGTCATGTGGCCAGCATGACTAAGCTGCTTCTGGCGAACCAGAGCAGCGCACAGAAACGCCGTTTACCTTCCCGTCAGAGCGGTTCCCATTTATCTACTTGCACTTTGACGTGCTTTCGAACTGCTAGGTTGGCAGGAGCAGGGACTGAGCAACGGGAGCTCACCCCGTCGCGGGGATTCAAACCGCCAACCTTCTGATCAGCAAGCCCTAGGCTCTGTGGTTTAGCCCACAGCGCCACCTGGGTCCCCTGTCGATTGTAGCTCCCTTTAAAAGAGAGGGGGGGGGAGAGAAATCTCTATATAAGCATTTTAATGGGACACCAACTTAGGGCCTGAAAGTTTCCACTTAAGCAAATCTGCTTCCTCCTACTCACTAGGTCAACATCTGCGCTTGGAAGCAACTTACATTTATTTTTAACACCGCCTTTCCAGTGGATTATCAAGTTCTTTCCTGCGTTAGCATTAACTTGTTTGGCATTGATTCAGACTGGGCTTTTAGAAGCTGCAATTCTGATAAATTGCTTTGAGCCAAATATGTAATGTAAGTATTTTTTTATTTTTTTTAAAGGACACGTTTTCAAGTGGTTAGGATTCCTGAGTGCATTTCATGGGGGGCGGGGGGGGGAACAGTGGGGGCCCGAGGCAAAATAAATAAATAAAGCCAAATATGTCACCACAGAGAAATATATTTGAGTGTTTGTCAATCCTGGGTTTATTGCAGCAATATAAAATCATTTATTTTGGAATCGGCACGCTTGCAAAATATATCACAAGGGACTCTGGACTTTTCTGTTGAAACAAGGTACTTCAGCTTAGCGCTAGATACCAATTTTTTATTTTCCCAGTCAAAGGTCAACAGTCTCCTAACTAACTAATCTGAAGATATCGTATTTATTAACACTCTCTCAGTTCATTGCACTAGGAAACTGTGACCTGTTAACACTGCGCTTACTGCTGCAAATGTCCCAGTCATTGACAGGGCCTTTGCAAGGCTGTGTCTGCTGTAAAAGTAAAATTCTCTGCCCGAGGTGACTTTAAAATTCGGCAGTAAAAAAGCGGGCTCCTGGCTTGTGCACTTAAAAGTAGCTCGCAAATAGCGAACACCTTTGCATGTTTTCAGTGGTACCAATTTGAAGGTGATTGTAAAGTTGAAAGGAATCCCAAGGGTCATCTAGTCCAACCCCGTGCAATGCAGGAATCTCAGCTAAAGCATCCATGACAGATGGCCATCCAACCTCTGCTTAAAAACCTCCAAGGAAGGAGAGTCCACCGTCTCCCAAGAGAGACCGTTCCACTGTCAAACAGCTCTTACTGTCAGAAAGTTCTTCCTGATGTTGAGTCAGACTCTTTCTTGTAACCTGAAGCCATTGGTTCGAGTCCTCCCCTCCAGAGTAGGGGAAAACAAGCTTGCTCCATCTTCCATGTGACAGTCCTTGAGATATTTGAAGATGGCTATCATACCTCTTCATTTCCAGACTAAACATACTTAGCTCCTTCAACCATTCCTCATAAGGCCTGGTTTCCAGACCCTTGATCAACTTGGTTGCCCTCCTCTGCACACATTCCTGCTTGTCAATATCCTTCTGAAATTGTGGCGCCCAGAACTGGGCACAATATTTCAGACGGTTTAATTATAAAACCCAATAAAATTCTTATTTAAAAAAACCCAACAACAATATTTCAGACGGATGCCAACAACATTTGTGTTCGGATTTGAATTCCATTTCCACAGAATTCAGTTTGTGATACTACGAAATGCAATGTAAGACGTTAGGAAAGCAATAAAAAGACAAGTAAAAATCAATACAAAATATTTAATGCAATGGATGGGCTATACCACCCATCTTCAGACACAAATCCACAGACACACCGGTCAGGACCACCTGAATGAAACTCGTGCAAGCAAATCGCTTCCCCAGAACATACTTAGACAGTGGTACCTCTGGTCGCGGACAGGATACATTCTAGAGGATTGGTCGGATCCCCAGGTTTCCGCAACCTGAGGACTGCTTCTGTGCATGTGCGTGGGGCGAAACCCGGTCAAATATTTCTGGGTTTACCGCTTTCGCATCCTGAAGTTTACATAACCATGGAGTTACGTAACTGGAGGTATTACTGTATTAGGTATGTGTGGAAAATCCAAGGCCTAAACGAGAAAGATAGAGAATTCTAACTGGTTGCCTGGAGGAGATTTTTTTTTTTTAATAAATAATTTTTATTCATTTTATAAGAAAAAACAGACATAAAAAACAAACAAAACACAAATAATTCTTCTTAAATCAGAACTTTCCTTAACATTGTTAGAAGACTTTCCCCAGTCCCCCCCCCGAAGTTCATTTCTAATCATCTTAGACAATTTTTAACACACAAAAAAATAATTAACCTAAAAGGGACCCCTGACCATTAGGTCCAGTCGCGGACGACTCGGGTTGCGGTGCTCATCTCGCATTATTGGCCGAGAGCCGGCGTACAGCTTTCAGGTCATGTGGCCAGCATGACAAAGCCGCTTCTGGCGAACCAGAGCAGCGCACGGAAACGCCGTTTACCTTCCCACCAGAGCGGTTCCTATTTATCTACTTGCACTTTGACGTGCTTTCGAACTGCTAGGTTGGCAAGAGCTGGCAGGGATTCGAACCGCCGACCTTCTGATCAGCAAGCCCTAGACTCTGTGGTTTAACCCACAACGCCACCTGCTCTAAAACCTTCTATACAACGTGACCTACATTCTACCTTAACACCGAAAGCCTATATTAACTTCTCTAAGGTACATTAAATATTACAATATTTTTTCAAGTATAATTTACATTTCTTCCAATCTTCCTCCACCTTTTCTTCTCCCTGGTATCGGATTCTCCCAGTCAGTTCAGCCCAGGAGATCTTGACTCGCCAGTGGCGACCAGGTGCGCTCATGTTCTATTGTTTTTATTTACAAGCCTGCATCAGATACTGGAGAATGAATATGGGGGATTGGGAGCTAGTTAGCCAGCCAGCCGCCTTCTGTTCTTGAAGAAGCTCTCGCCTTGGCTCAAGGCCCAGGCAGGTTTCCTGTGTGCTGGCATCCGGACAGCGTGCAGCGATTGCCACCAGCATAACACAAATACCACGGATTATCCTGGATTTCCGGGCCCCGCTGGTACGGATCTAAGGAGCCTGGGTGGCAGGAAGGGCCAAGGGGCTCCGAGGCAGCTGTTAAAACTACAGTCCCCGAGATCAGGGTGGATTTGATTTAAATCAAACTGATTTAAATCCACTAGCAGGGTGGATTTAAATTTAAAAAAAATCAGATTTTTAAAAAAAATTAAATCGGATTTTTTGATTTAAATCGGATTTTTTTTTTATTTAAATCCACCCTGCTAGTTTGATTTAAATCAAATCCACCCTGCCCGAGATGCAATAGAGTTGCGTCGGGTCCCAACTGTTCATTTATTAAAAAATGGGGTAGCAATCAGGGTGGATTTTATTTAAATCAAACTGATTTAAATCGTGATTTAAATCAAATCCACCCTGGTAGCAATTAATACAGAGGGATGTTAGTACAGGAGAAAGAATTGGAGATGTCCAGGCTGTGGAGCAGCCGGTCAGAACATCTCGCTCTCTTTGTCTTAGCTGTGCGTACATCGGATACATGTGGAATTACCTATGGCCTGGAAGCCTCCTGTCTAGATTGCTGCAACGCCTTCTACATGGGGCTGCCTTTGAAAAGGTTTCAGAAGCTGAAGTTGGTTCAGAGTCTGGCTTCAAGAGCGGCAGCTGGCTCCGGGTGATTTGGGTGGAGGGGGTGCACAATGAGTACGATTGGGCAGGGGCGTAGGAAGTGGGGGGCGGGGGGCGGGGCGCCCCAGGATCCATCATGGAGGGGGTGACAAATTATCAAGGAACAATTACTGCCCTACTAGGGTGGTTCATAAAAAACTTTATTTTTTAAAATGCCTGCTCCAAAGGTCTTATCTTACTACACTAGGGATTATATAGCTATATATGAAATTTCATGCATATCAGTTAATATCTTGACCCTCCTCCACGAAGATAGATGTTTACTTGGCTGTTTTCCTATGTCGTGAAGGCTGAGATTTCAATTCAGTGGAGCACTTACTGTTCCCAACCCTAACCCTGCAGAAAGCCATCTAATTAGACTTTTATTTGATTTTGACATTTTTTTGGAGGTAATTTAATTATTGTTTGATTTTATATCAATGTTATGTATCTGATGTTAGCCGCCCTGAGCCCGACTTCGGCCGGGGAGGGTGGGATATAAATAAAAGTTTATTTTTTACTTATTATTATTCCTTTGAAAGAAAATATGAAATAACATAAAACCATTTTTGCAGGCAAAAAAACAATATGTGTGTGTGTGGGGCGGGGTAACAAGAAATTTTCCGCACCGAGTACCACCTGACCTGCCTACGCCTCTGCGATTGGGGGCTTTTCACCTCTGGGCAATCCTGAAAACATTTTTTTTTTTTTTTTTTTTTTTTTTTTTGCAGCTGCTGAGCCATCTGCTCTAGCGCAAACCTGGCTTTTGCAGAGAGCCAGATGGGGGGCACTTGGAAATGCAAAAAGGGTTTTGCAAAGTCCCATTTCTGGACCCGTGCCACCTTTGCTATATGTTCAAGCTCATCCTTTAAGCAGCTTGGAACCCTTTTAACCTCCCCGCACCCCAGACTGCACAAACCTGGTTATAGTTATGTAATCTTACGCAGGGTGAAATTCTGCTGTTCCTCAGACTGGTATGGTGGCTGCATTTGTGTTGAACGAAAGCACGCCAGTGCAAGTAGATAAAGAGGTACTGCTGCAGCGGGAAGGTAAACGGCGTTTTCGTGTGCTGCTCTGGTTTCCTTCATGGTGTTCCGTTGAGCCAGAAGCGGTTTAGTCCTGCTGGCCACATGACCTGGAAAGCTATCTGGACAAACGCCAGCTCCCTCAGCCTGAAAGCGAGATGAGCGCTGCAACCCCATGGTCGCCTTGGACTGGACTTACCATATTTTTCGCTCCATAAGACACACTTTTTTCCTCCTAAAAAGGAAGGGGAAATGTCTGTGCGTCTTATGGAGCGAATGTGTGGTCCCTGGAGCTGAACTGCCCAGGGGCAAAAGCAGATCGTGCTTTTTCTAAAGAAAAGAGAGAAGGGGGTGTTGAAAGGAAGCCTGCTGAGCAGCTGCTCAGCAAACGATCGGGGAGAGAGATAAGGGAGAGAGATTCCAGCCCCGCCCCCTTGCAGAGGGAGGCTGTTTCCCCAGTGACATGTGACTGGCTGATTAGATTATCTGTCTGGAAACTGTAGAAATGGCTTCCTGAAGCTGCAGAACTGTGAGTTAAACCCCATAAAACAGGGTTTTTTCCCTTTGCAAAGTAAGCTCAACAACTTTGAGCTGATCCTCAAAAAAATAGCCTTTTCTCCTTTGCAAAAGAAGCTACAGAAATTTGAGCTGATCCTCAAAAAATTGGGGCTTTCCCCCTCTAAAAACCAGGTGCGTCCTATGGTCAGGTGCGCCTTATAGAGCGAAAAATACGGTAACCGTCCAGGGATCCTTTACCTTTTTACCTTTACCTGCAGTTACCTTTTCCCCTGTTGAAAGGGAACAATTTCCCCTTTCTATCCTAGCTCATTTATCCCTTCCTCTGACCAGGCAGGAGATCTTCCCAAACATGAGGCCAAACCAACACTGGCATCTCAAATGTTGACCTTTGTGAAACCTGCCTGCATGTTTACATGGATGGCATCTGGTCCAAAAATCAGTACTTCTAAGGACAGGGTGTGCTGACCATTGTTCACTAGCACAAACCATGCGATTCTCTTAACATTATCTCATGGTTTGCGGGGGGTATGCAGCTTGGAGGTTGCTTTGCAGGGGTGGAATGCTGTGTTTTTTAATTGTCCATTTCCTCGCCTCCATTCATGAGCTAAGGACTGTGCAGCACACCCTGTTTAGGTCACAGTCACTGGCTGAAAGCAGTCAATACCGGAATCCACAGAGCTCTGCATCGTATCCAGCGCCGCTGTTCTGCTGGGGGCAGAAGACTTCCACTTGTGCAACTCTGGATTGTTAAACCACCCTGGGAATTGTCCTTTTTATTATTATGTTTATTATTCGAAGATGTACAGAAATACCATACCCATTACAAAGCATCTTTTCTATAACGTACTGAGATAAAACAGCTACTTAATCTTATAAAAAAGGAACAAAGTCAGAAGGAAGAAAATACAAGAAAAGGAGAAATCTAAGGAAGGAGAAAGGCAGAGAAAAGAAAGAAAGAAAAAACTATAAAGAAACAGTAAAATAAAAGGACTCTCTGCAGCTACATACGCTACTCATTCTTTAAGATCCAGCCGTTGTACTATAAACCAGTATTTTTTTCAATCTTCCAATCCAGATATTACAAGTCCTTTTTTCCCTTTCACGCAGAAAGTCCATAAGAAATTTCCAAACCTTAACAAATGATTTCTATCTAATTGAACATGTCAGCTTAGCCATCTCAGCCAAGACCAGTAATTTTATCAGCCATTCTTCCATAGGGGTAAGGCCGTTTCTTTCAGTCTTTGTGCATGTAGAAGTGAAGCCGCAGTAATCGTATATTGGAGTAGTCTCCCACAGCCCCGGGAACTGTAGTTCTGTGAGGGGGAATAGCTGGTCTTCCAACAACTCTCAGCACCCATAGCAAACTACAGCTCCTAGGGTTCTCCGGGGTGTTTAAATTAGCATCGTAGTGTATTAGATGTATAGTGGCAAATCTCGCTCCCTAAAACCACGCAGTTCTCCTTTTGCAAGCGCTTTCTTCTCCAGGCCTACGAAGATCTCTGGTCACGGATGGTTAAGTAAAGCACATTTGACTCGCATCTGGCAGCTCCAGCTAATACTCTGGCTCTGCAGGTTCCTTAGAAATCACCTGAGGGGGCAGGACTTTTCCCCAGATGCCAGGCAGCTGAATGCAAATATTCCAGAAGGCCAAGTCTTTGGGCACAATCAGAATGGGGCCATGTTAGCAGTGGGAGCAGCTTGCATTCATAGGCTTAGAACTCCGCTCCTCTCACAAGCGCTGTGTAATTTCAGGAAGTGTTGTGGGTGTAAACGGTGTAAAGGGCTCAAATTTTCCACTCCCCGC
This sequence comes from Darevskia mixta, assembly GCA_034641385.1. Lineage (NCBI taxonomy): Eukaryota > Metazoa > Chordata > Lepidosauria > Squamata > Lacertidae > Darevskia > Darevskia mixta. The sequence goes on from JAWWNH010000060.1 coordinate 1,213,159, forward strand.
GTCGTTGCAAACCCCGAGAGTCTCCTCCGCCCTGGCCGTAACTTTCCAGTGAAACGTTTGGGTGGTTCTTCAGATAGAGGAGAACTTCTCCCGGAGCAAAACAGAAGCAGAGTCTGCTGTGCTGGCCTCATGCACCAAGGATCACAGTGTGGCCTGGGTGGCAGCACCAGAGAATGGCCCTTCCTTCCTTCCTTCCTTCCTTCCTTCCTTCCTTCCTTCTCTCTCTTCCCTCCCTCCCTCTTTCCCCCTCTCTCTTTCCCCCTTCCTTCCTTGTCTCTCTTTCTTTCTCTCCTTCCTTCCTTCCTTCCTTCCGTCCGTCCATCCTTGCTTGCTTGCTTGTCAAGAGTTCAGGCAGGGCAGCTGCCCTCCCAAGTGCTGCAGCCTGGTTCCTGTGGAACAGTGATGGCCAAACCTGGCCCTCCAGCTGTTATGGGACTACAACTCCCATCATCCCTGACCACTGGTCCTGTTAGCTAGGGATGATGGGAATTGTAGTCCCAAAACAGCTGCATGGCCAAGTTTGGGCATCACTGCTGTAGAGTAGAACTACAACTCCTGTTTGGACTACAACTCCCATCAGCTCCATGGGTCCCCCCCCTTTATTGGGGCATTGAGCATGGTGTGCCCAGTGGGCCCTTCTCTCTGTACTGGTCCCCTTCCTTCTTGTCAAGGAGGTCATGCCCACCCATCATTTTCCTTCTCCCTCTGGACCTGATTTATACAACCACGCAGAACGAAGGCACAGAGCAGGGGGCTGTACCCCTTTGCTCTTGTCATGGCTTGCATGCTGACTTCACTGCATGCACCCCATTTCATAGTGCTGGTTTTGAGCTATAAAGCCTTAAACAGTTTAGGACCTCAATACTTCCCACCTCTCCCCATAGGAGACCAACCCGGACTCTGCGATCATTGTCTGAGGCCCTTCTTCGTGTGGTGCTTCCATGTGAAGTCCGGAGGGTGGCAACGCAAGAAAGGGCCTTTTCTGTGGTGGCCCCCCGTTTGTGGAATGCTCTCCCCAGGGAGGCCCGCCTGGCGCCTTCACCATACACCTTTAGGTGTTTTCATTTTGCATTTCTCTATTGTGAACTGCTCTGTGATCTTCGTACGAACGGCGGGTATACAGATTTAACGAATTACCGTATTTTTCGCTCCATAAGACGCACTTTTTTCCTCCTAAAAAGTAAGGGGAAATGTGCATCTTATGGAGCGAATGTATGGTCCCTGGAGCCAAATTGCCTAGGGGCCAAAAGCAGATTGTGCTCTTTTTTTTACAAAGAGAGAAGAGGGTGTTGAAAGGAAGCCGCTGAACAGCTGTATAGCAAGCGATTGGGGAGAGAGATAAGGCTCCCTTTCCAGCCCCGCCCCCTTGCCCAGGCCTCCGTTGTTGGATGCAGAGGGAGGCTGTTTGTTTCCCCAGCGACATGTGACTGGCTGATTAGATTATCTGTCTGGAAACTGTAGAAATGGCTCCCTTTCCTGTAGGACTAGAAGCTGCAAACTGTGAGCTGAACCCCATAAAAACGGGGCTTTTCCTCTTTGAAAAAGAAGCTGCACCACTTTCAGCTGATCCTCAAAAAAGCAGGGCTTTTCCCTTTGCAAAAAAAGCTGCACCACTTTGAGCTGATCCTCAAAAAAGCAGGGCTTTTCCCTTTGCAAAAAGCTGCACCACTTTGAGCTGATCCTCAAAAAAACAGGGCTTTCCTCCTCTAAAAAGTAGGTGCGTCTTATGTTCAGGTGCGTCTTAAGGAGCGAAAAATACGGTAAATAATCAAATAAATACCCACCTATCCTAAATGGGCGGTTGAGGTAGTGACTTGTTTAAGGCAAGTCATAATGCAGTGACTTGCAGCAGGGTGGCTGTTGTGGATAATATTGCAGTGGTACAGCTAAGGCATGTAATAATAATTTCAGGGCCAAGCAGTCGCGCAGTTACAGCGGCAGGTTCCCCTTTTGCAATTCAGGAAGGTGTTTTAGAAACCAGCTGAAGAAGGAAATAACTGGTGCATCAGGTTTGGGGTCCGTTGTAATGAGAGGTGGAAACTTGAGCCCTCTCGGAGGTGGCTGTGGAATTGGGAATCTCTGCAAAGGGCATCCCACTCTGGGACAAGGAGTCCTCAAGAGCCGTGCCAAGGAATTACTTTAGTAGCAATAGCGGTTGTTCCTTCAAAGAAAAGCCCAGCCGTATAAATTACCTGCAGCTTAACTGCAGTTTCTTTGGGACACCCGAAGCTGATCTAAGCTCTCGTTTTCTTCTCCTTTCTTCTGTTGACGCAGCGAGATCTTTTCTCAGAAGGGAAGCTCCTCTGGTTACCCCAGATAAATAGCAATAATGGAAGCTTTGGACCGAAATCAATGCAAGCCGGAGGTCACGGCCTTGCCGTCAGATGAGGTTTATGGAAAAGCAAGCTGGCTGCTCTGTCCCTCTGCAGGTTTTCATGGGAGCGCTGTTTCTTTTTTAAATAAAACCTGTATCATAGCTGAAACAGATTTGCTCAAGATTGCACACCTCTTGTCTTTAATGGACTTAACATGAAAACAAGTGTCAGCAAGCCTACACAGATATATAATTTCGTTATCTTTCTTAGCTTCAAAAGGCTTGCTGATTTTATCTGTGTTTCACTGATAATTATCTTACATAGCCTCGTTTCTTTGAAACAAGCTTTTTAACTGTGTTTTATAGATAATTTTATTAAAGCACACTGCTTAGAGAGTTTCACGACATAGTGGGATGTAAATCTTTCGAAATGAAATGAATAAATGGCGTTTTGATTTCAGGGACGCTCCAACCAAATACTTTGTGAAAGTGCATTTATTATTATTATTATTATTATATTATTATTATTATATTATATTATATTATATTATTATTTTATTTTATTTTATTATTATTATTTTATTATTAGTATTATTAATTTTATTTATTTCTATCGATAAAACTTTTACATCCTCCCGTCCCCCTGCTCCAATTTGGACCACATGGGTGACTAATGACAAGAATAAACAAGATTTAAGACAAAAGTCACAAAAAATGCAAAAAGAACCTACTAGCAATCAAACTTCACCCAGAAAGTAATATTTCCTTATGGTCCCAAAGCCTGGCCAAATGAAAACGTTTTGGCCTCCTCTTAAACATTGCTGCGGTGGGGAGAAGACTAGATTCCGCTGGAGCAGGGAGCTTCCATAGGTGAGCTGGTGCCATTGAGAACTCCCTTCCAAAGCAATTTAAAGTCCCTTGATTTTTGGAGGGAGAATCGGACAGGAGCATAGCCCCCCCGCCCCAGCGGTGTTTGAAAGAGCCAGGCTTCAGTATTTTGACTTGTAAAAGCAGCACCCAAGTGAAGTGGAGTGGAGTTCAGCTCTGGCGTTGTGGGTTAAACCACAGAGCCTAGGGCTAGCCGATCAGAAGGTCGGCGGTTCGAATCCCCGCGATGGCGTGAGCTCCCGTTGCTCGGTCCCTGCTCCTGCCAACCTAGCAGTTCGAAACCACGTCAAAGTGCAAGTAGATAAATAGGTACCACTCCAGCGGGAAGGTAAACGGAGTTTCCATGCGCTGCTCTGGTTCACCAGAAGGGGCTTAGTCATGCTGGCCACATGACCCGGAAGCTGTACACCGGCTCCCTCGGCCAATAAAGCGAGATGAGCGCCGCAACCCCAGAGTCATCCGCGACTGGACCTAATGGTCAGGGGTCCCTTTACCAGTTTCGAACCCTTAACCTTCCAGGGATATAATAGACAACATTTGGATGCCTTGTGAGAATCTCCACATTAATTGTTTGCTGTTTTTTTTCCATTCTGTGCTGGAGTTCTGTAATGTCTGAAGTGTGGCCTCTTGGGTAGCCGTCAGATTATGTTACGATGGATCCCCCCCCCTTTCTTTGTACGTGTGCTGGGAGCTAGTTGATGTTCTCATGGGTGTTTTGTGTTGTCGTCCCCCCCCCCCTTTGCTCTCTACAGGATGTAGGCATTTCTCCAACCCAGCGGGACGAAGTGGTTCAGTGGATGGTCAAACTCAAGTTCCAGTTTCACCTTTACCCAGAAACGTTGGCCCTGGCTGTCAGTCTCTTGGACAGGTTTTTAGCTGCCGTGAAGGTAAATATTTGACCACCGGGATCTTGGGAACGATCTGTTCAACCTAAGCCGGCCGTTTTCCAAAAGCAATTTTGTTTTTCCTTCTTCCATCTCCCCTGTGACATTTTTTCACGCGGCAGTTTTCCTTCTGCTCAAAGATCAAATCCTTGATCTCCATCCCCTCAGCCCTGCCTCCTATGTGGACAAGCTGAAGCAAATAAAAAATAACCAGTTTGTGTGTAAAGGAAGAAGTTTATTTGCTTTATTCAAACTTTAAAGCATTTATCAACCAGGCCTTAAAATAAATAAATAAATCTGTGAGGGGTCTGCAACATAAAACCAATAAACATGTAACAGCTATCACAGTTAGACCTGCAGTGGGCAACCTCTGTCCTAATTGGGAACATAGAATTGCAGAGTTGCAATTCTATGTTCCCAATTGGAGGGGACCCCAAGGGTCATCTAGTCCAACCCCCTGCAATGCAGGAATCTCGACTAAAGCATCCATGACAGATGGCCATCCAACCTCTGCTTAAAAACCTCCGAGGAAGGAGAGTCCACCGTCTCCCGAGGGAGACTGCTCCAGTGCCAAACAGCTCTTAACGTCAGAAAGTTCTTGCTGGTGTTTAGTCGGAATCTCCTTTCTTGGAACTTGAAGCCATTGGTTCGAGTCCTACCCCCCAGAGTAGGAGAAAACAGGCTTGCCCCATCTTCCATGTGACAGCCCTTTTGATATTTGAAGATGGCTATCCTGTCTCCTCTTTTCCAGGCTAAACATACCCAGCTCCCTCAACCGTTCCTCATAAGGCTTGGTTCCCCAGACCCTTGATCATCTTGGTTGCTTTCCTCTGCACACGTTCTAGCTTGTCAGTATCCTTCTTAGATTGTGACGCCTAGAACCGGACCTGCCCTCTGGAGCAGGAGAAAGCAAGCTTGCTCCGTCTTCCATGTGGCAACATTTGAGATATTTGAAGGTGGCTAACGTACCTCCTCTAACATAGCTAGCCTCATGGTCAGGAACATAGCAAGTGAGCCAGTGTGGTGCAGTGGTTAAGAGCGGTAGACTCGTAATCTGGGGAACCGGGTTTGCTTCCCCACTCCTCCACATGCAGCTGCTGGGTGACCTTGGGCTAGCCACACTTCTTTGAAGTCTCTCAGCCCCACTCACCTCACAGAGTCATAGCTTTCAACTTTCGGATTTGAAAATAAGGGATTTTTTCAAACTTTCGGATTTGAAAATAAGGGATGCCGCGAGGGCGGTGCAATGGCACCAAGTAGCCTCGCCACCCTGCGCTCCAGAGGCTGCGTGCGAACGGGTGAGCGAAAGAGCGAGCGCATAGACGGCAGGCAGGCTGTCTGTCTGGTTGGGCGTGAGGGTCTGGCTGCACAAGGCATGCAAGCTCCGCCCCCAGTCGGTCTCAGACTCCTTATTGGCAGCCGAGCAACACAGCTGTGGAGCCTCCCTGGCCGGCAGGGAGGGAGAGGAGCTGCTTCCTTTGAAATCCGGGAAATTTAAGGGATATCAACAATCCGGGATAGCGGGAAACAGCATTGGAATAAGGGAGTTTCCCGCCAAAAAAAGGGGAGGGTTGACAGCTATGCACAGAGTGTTTGTTGTGGGGGAGGAAGGGAAAGGAGAATGTTAGCCACTTTGAGACTCCTTCGAGTAGTGATAAAGCATTAGCTCAGTATTGTTTGCACAGAGTGGCAGCTGCTCCTCAGTTCCAGGCAGGGATGCCGCTGGGAATTGAACCGGGCGCCTTCTGCTTGTGAGGCAGGCATCCTGCCATTGGACCACAGCCTCTCCCTCTGCTGCTCTTGCCAGGTGGCTCTCCGGAGACGCCGTTCCTGAGCTCTCCCTCTTTTCTCTCTCCTAGGCCCGTCCAAAGTACTTGAACTGTATTGCAATCAGCTGCTTCTTCCTCGCTGCCAAGACCATTGAGGAAGATGAGGTAAGTGCTTTCCCCCGGTGTGTGTGTGTGTGTGTGTGTGTGTGCAGAGCCGCCACGTTTGCATTGCGCCACCCGCTTCGGAAAGCTGTCGTAACACGCTTGCGGTCAGGGCTGCCTTGCCAAAGCAGTAGTGAGAACGCCGTGGCTTTGATTGTCGTGGGCACCCTGTGGGTATAAGGATGGGGTGGCGGATGCCTCTTCTGCCTGCACCCTGTGGGGTTGTGTGGGGTTGGCACACTGGCAGGTAAAGGTTGAAGCACCCATTATTTCTTGTGCTCCCCTTCCCCCTGAATTTGATAAAAGACACACACACACAAGCGCATCTTTGAGAGCCAGTGTGGTGTAGTGGTTGAGAGCGGTGGACTCGTAATCTGGGGAACCGGGTTTGCTTCCCCACTCCTCCACATGCAGCTGCTGGGTGACCTTGGGCTAGTCACACTTCTCGGAAGTCTCTCAGCCCCACTCACCTCACAGAGTGTTTGTTGTGGGGGAGGAAGGGAAAGGAGAATGTTAGCCGCTTTGAGACTCCTTCGGGTAGTGATAAAGCGGGATATCAAATCCAAACTCTTCTTCTTCTTCTTTCCTCCAACACCTAGTAACTATAGTCTTAACACAAAAATCATAGAGTTGTAGAGCTGGAAGGGACCATGAGAGGCATTAATAATAATAATAATAATTTATTTATTTATGCTCCGCACATCTGGACGGCTCCCAACAGAAAACTAAAAGCACAATAAAACATCAAACTTCCCCAAACAGGGCTGCCTTCAGATGTTTTCTAAAAGTCAGATAGTTGTTGGTTTCCTTGACATCTGATGGGAGGGCGTTCCACAGGGTGGGCGCCACCACCGAGAAGGCCCTCTGCCTGGTGGTTCCCTGTAACCTCACTTCTCGCTGTGAGGGAATTGCCAGAAGGTCCTCGGAGCTGGAAGGTCCTCGGTGGGGGTGGAGACGCTCCTTCTGGTCTACTGGGCCGAGGCCGTTTAGGGCTTTAAAGGTCAGCACCGACACTTTGAACTGTTTTCTGAAATGTCCAGCCCCCTGAAATGCAGGAATATTTCGCTCAGTGTGGGACTTGAACCCATGACCTTGAGATTAAAGAGCCTCAGGCTCTACTGATTACCAGGAAAAGGGAATGCCTGCCAGCAAAATGGTTTGAGGGGAACGGGCCTTTTCTGCGATTGCTCCCCACTTGTGGAATACTTCTCCCATATCTTTAGGCAAAAACATTCCTCTTTACCCAAGCCTTTGGCTATTAAATAATCTAAGGTAAAGGGACCCCTGACCATTAGGTCCAGTCGTGACCGACTCTGGGGTTGCAGCGCTCATCTCGCTTTATTGGCCGAGGGAGCCGGCGTACAGCTTCCGAGTCATGTGGCCAGCATGACAAAGCTGCTTCTGGCGAACCAGAGCAGCGCACGGAAACGCCGTTTACCTTTACATAATCTATGGCCTGTGAAAGCTGGGGCGGGGGGCTGTTATTATGATTATTTTATTGTTATCATGTCCATTACTATGCTTTTTATTGCGTTTTTGTTTTTACGCTCTGCAAAATGTGTTCTTAATGTACGCCGCCCTGGGATCCTTAAAAGGGTGGGACATAAACCGAAATCATCATAATCCAGGAATCCATGCAACGACTGAGTGATGATTGCTCTTCCCAGTGTTCTTCTTGACTGAGCGCAGGTTTGGACCTGCGGCTTGTAGCCTGCCTCATAGCAACTGTTTTCTTTCTGCTCTGACTTTTGCAGAGGGTTCCAGTACTGAAGGTCCTGGCCAGGGACAGCTTTTGTGGCTGTTCCCCAGCTGAGATTCGCAGGATGGAGAAGATCATTCTAGACAAGTTGGACTGGGATTTGCACATAGCCACCCCCCTGGACTTCCTTCATATTGTAAGCACATCAATCAAAGGCATTTTTTTTTTGTGGGGGGAGAAAAGAGTGGGAAGCTTTCGGGGGTGTTGGGTGGGAAAAGGGACAACTCTCTCCAGCATGCAGGAACTGGGGAGGGAGGTAATGTATATGCCTTCATGCCAAGCCACTCTTTTAAGTACATTCAAATGCTGTCGTTTCCGAACAAGAGCCTTTGGGATCGAGCGAATTAGAATTAAAACTTGGATTGAATCAGTAGTCGGGGGCCGTCGCTGTGCGTTTTCCACAATGCCACCGTGCAAATGCAGCACAGAATTTGCTGTCGCTTTTAAAGGCTTTCTAATTCTGAAGGCTTTGAAGCCGGGTGAGAAAATGTGTAGGTTTGCCTGGGAGGATGTGCAGATATCTGACGCGGGTGGCGCTGTGGTCTAAACCACTGAGCCTCTTGGGTTTGCCTATCAGAAAGTCGGCGGTTCGAATCCCCGCTACGGGGTGAGCTCCCGTTGCTCCGTCCCTGCTCCTGCCAACCTAGCAGTTTGAAAGGACACCGGCGCAAGTAGATAAATAGGTACCGCTCCAGCGGGAAGGTAAATGGTGTTTCTGTGCGCTCTGGTTTCCGTTAATTTTTCCCGATGCGCTAGAAGCGGTTTAGTCCTGCTGGCCACATGATCCGGAAAGCTGTGGACAAACGCCGGCTCCCTCGGCCTGAAGTGAGATGAGCGCTGCAACCCCATAGTCGCTTTTGACTAGACTTACCCTTCCAGGGGTCCTATACCTAGGGAGGTGGTGAGATCTCGGTCACTGGATGAACACTGAGGATGTTCTAACTCTGGATTTCCAGAATGACGCCCTTCAAATTGGTTTCAAAGCCGTTGAACCCCAGCCACCGAGTCCTGCGAGTTACCGGTGTGTGTGGCTTTAAATTAGACAAATTGGTGGAGGAGATGGCTATCTATGGTGCTGCGCTCAAATCCTGCTTGCAGGTTTCCCGTGGGCATCTGGTTGGCCACGGTGAGAACAGGATGCTGGACTAGATGGACCATTGTCCTGATCCAGGAGGCTGTTTTTAGGATCTTTTGTGTGTTGGCACTAGCAATCTCTAGCAGGGAACTGGCACTAAAGGTAAAGGGACCCCTGACCATTAGTTCCAGTCGCGGACGACTCTGGGGTTGCGGCGCTCATCTCGCTTTACTGGCCGAGGGAGCCGGCATACAGCTTCTGGGTCATGTGGCCAGCATGACTAAGCCACTTCTGGCGAACCAGAGCAGCGCACGGAAATGCCGTTTACCTTCCCGCCGGAGCGGTACCTATTTATCTACTTGCGCTTTGACATGCTTTTGAACTGCTAGGTTGGCAGGAGCTGCGACAGAGCAACGGGAGCTCACCCCGTCGTTGCGGGGATTCAAACCGCCGACCTTCTAGTGGCAAGCCCTAGGCTCGGTGGTTTATCCCACAGCACCACCTGCCTTCCCCAAACTGCCTTTCCTGTGGCAGAATTGGTTTTAAGCTGAATTTGTGCCCTCAGGGCAGCCGTTTCTTAAGCCCCCTTACTTACTGTAATGGATTGGCCCGAAGTTGGTACGCTCTGGCTTAGAAAGAGTTAATTCGCTTCCAACGTAACTGACAGCGCGGCCGTTAGGGGGGTGGGATGGTGCCCGGTTTTTTAAAAGGAGGGAACAAGAAATTTGACTGTTGAGGCGGGGAGAGTAAAAGAGAGTGAGTAGCTGGAGAGCTAGAGGAGAAAGAAAAGAGGAGTGAATTGGGTTGGTTACTTTTTTGTGAGGTTTAGAACAACTTGAAGTTGAAGTTCAACGAAGCTGATGTATAACTACAGTTAAGATTGTGATCTTATAATTCCTCAAGAAATATGTTTACAATAATATAAAATACATTTTTGTGTGTGTGTGTGCCAAGAAAAATCGTCTTCGTTATTTCATACGAAAAACTTAAATTGGGGAAGACTCGAGAGGGTGGAACTTGCCTAAAGGAAATAAAGGATAGTGCATGTCCTAGAGCAGTGATGGCTAACCTTGACACTCCAGATGTTTTTGAACTACAACTCCCATCATCCCTAGCTAACAGGACCAGTGGTCAGGGATGATGGGAGTTGTAGTCCCAAAACATCTGGAGTGTCAAGGTTAGCCATCACTGTCCTAGAGTCACCCCGGAGGGTCCATGAGATAGATAAGCGAAAGGGGGTTAGTCGCACTTACGCTGCCCTTTCTCCCCCAAGTTCCATGCGGTGGCCTTATCCACCAGGCCTCAACTGCTGACCACCTTGCCCAAGATGAACCCGTCTCAGCACGTGGCTCTTCTCACCAAGCAGCTGCTCCACTGCCTGGCCTGCTCCCAGCTGCTCCAGTTCAAGGGGTCCATGCTGGCGTTGGCCATCGTCAGCCTGGAAGTGGAGAAACTCATCCCCAACTGGCTCACCCTCATCATTGAGCTGCTCCAGAAGGCACAGGTAGGCCTGGCGCGATGAGGGAGCAGCCCAAGAGCCCTGAGGCCTAGCTGAGAACGACAAGCCTTGCCTTTTCACCGCAGGCGCCATCTTGGAATTTAGCATGGACTGAACAGGGTTTTCCCCTCCTGGGCGTCTTGGCCTGCTAATGAGAGAAGGGGGTTTCCTTGCAGACTTGGGTTTTTCTTACCGGACGGTGACTCCGTCCCAAGAACACCCCAATCTGCCCAAAGCCCTCCTACTCAATCCTTTGTCTCCTTCAGAGAAGATCTCATAACCTTCGCTAGTCTGTTGACCCCTTCCCCAGCCTGCTGAGACTGATGGGAACTGTTGTCCAGAGCATCTGGAGGGCACCAGGTTGGGAAAGGCTGTATAAGAAATCCGGCATACTGATTTTAACCTTATGGTTTTGGATCCCTGTTATCTGAAGGACTGTCAGCTCTCACATGAACCTGTCCGAACATTGCAATAATGTTTGGAGAGCCATCTGTCTAAGGCAGGCATAGGCATCCTTGGCTCTACAGATGTTTTGGAACTACAACTCCCATGATCCCTAGCTAACAGGGCCAGTGGTCAGGGATGATGGGAATTGTAGTCCCAAAACATCTGGAGAGCCAAGGTTGCCTGTGCCTGCTCTAAGGCCTCGACCTTAGATAATTTTGGGGAATTTTGTTTCGCCAGCACCAGGCAAAGGGTTTTCATCTCGTCATCCTGCCTTTAGATTGCTGCCCCCTCCTTTTCTTGCTTGAATTTTTCATTGTTTGAGCTATATTTCTAAGGCATCCTGGGAGTTTTGTCTTAAGCTGGAGGACTAAATTTCTTAAATCAGGGATGAGCCACTTTTGGCCTAGGTGTTGCTAGACTCCAGCTCCCATCATTCCTGAACATTCGCCATATGGAGGCCGATGGCAGTTGGAGTCTAGCAACATTCAGCAGTCTGCCGGTTCCCCATCCCTGTCTTAAATAAACAGGTGTGTGGCCATTCTGCCAATGTTAAGCACCACCCCTTCAGATGTCTTCTAAAAGTCTGGTAGTTATTTTTTCCTTTGACATCTGGTGGGAGGGCGTTCCACAGGGCAGGCGCCACTACCGAGAAGGCCCTCTGCCTGGTTCCCTGTAACCTCACTTCTCGCAGGGAGGGAACCGCCAGAAGGCCCTCAGAGCTGGACCTCAGTGTCCGTGCAGAACGATGGGGGTGGAGACGCTCCTTCAGGTATACTGGACCAAGGCCGTTTAGGGCTTTAAAGGTCAGCACCAACACTTTGAATTGTGCTTGGAGATGTACTGGGAACCCAGTGTAGGTCTCAACTGTTGCGTGCATAGGCTGTGCACATCACACATGAATTTACTGCACAGGAATACAGCTCGGCTGTTTGCATGCGCAGGAGCAGAGATTTTAGGAGCTTGTGATTGGTTGGCGATAGAAGCTTTTGGTGCATTGGCTGGCGGACCCTGCAATGCCTCGATTCCCCAATGCAAGCTGGCAGGGGGGGTGACTCTTCTCTCTGCTTCTTCCTCTCCTCTCTGAACCCAGATGGACAGCTCCCAGCTCATCCACTGCCGGGAGCTCGTAGCACAGCACCTTTCCACCCTGCAGCCGTCTCCGCCGCCCAACTCGGTCTACGTCTACAGCCCCCTCAAGCACAACCTGGTGACCTGCCATGCCGGACCGGGCTTCCGATTCCACCCAGGCTCCAAGGACAGCCGCAAGCCAGAAGTGCCAGCCAAGGCCTCCGCTGCGCTCTCCCAGCGGCGCCAGCGGCCGGCTCCCGGCAGGTGCAAGCAGGCGACGGCCAAGCGCAAAGTGGAGGAGATGGAGGTGGACGACTTCTACGACGGGATCAAGCGCCTGTACAACGAGGAGAATGCCCCCGAGGCCGTAGCCCTAGAGAGCAAGGCCGCCTCCGCCTGCGGGGCCGATGTGTCGCGGCAAGCGGCGTCCGCGTCGCCCTGCCCTCCTTTGCAGCCTGTTTCCGTTATGTAGTTGGCTGCGCGTCTGCACGGCGCAGCCTCTGGCGGAAAGAGGCTACTTCCTGCGCCCGTGGCAACGGGCAGCAATACGGCTACTGCGCTGACAGGAGCGAAGGCCGTACCTTTCAGGGCCGAAGCAGAAGGGAGCTAAGTTATCCTTTAAAAAAAGATTCCACCCCCCCACCCTCTCCTTTCCTTGTGTGGCTAATTATAGTTCAACTATGATTTAAGTACTTAAAAATAAAAACAACCACAAAAAGTATAAAAAACCTTTTAAAAATGACCCAAAAACCAAACAAAAAAAAAAGTAGCAGAAAATTGTTCCTTTCTAGTGTCCTCCATTCCACTGTTTTATTAAATCTGCTGTTTTGTGTGTTGTAATTCCATCAGCTGCGTTGGAGATTTCACACGGAGTGTGCAAAAAATCCTTTCCAAAGTTCTAGCTTTGCAGCCTCTCGTTCTGAGTTAGTTTCATTCTGAGAACGCCCTCTTCACCTAATCCTCTTTTTTTTTTTTAGCTTTCTGGATGTCTGGTGTGCGACTTCCTGTATTTTTGCACTTTTACTCGGGCAGCCTTCCGTTTTATCCCCCCTCCGCAAACAAGACAGGAAACTCCTCCTCATCCGTCTCTCTTGTGTTGTTGTTTTTTTGGTCATTTAGCACTTTGGTGTTTTAAATGTGATATCTAAAATTAGGTCTGCATTTAAAATCGGGGGGTGGAGAAAGGGGGGAGGGGGGGAAAGGGTGCTTGTGAACTGTCCTGCATTAAGTAAAATTATAAACCCAGATCTTCGCAATGGGAGATTGCGTCCGGACAGGTGTATTTTTGCTTTGGATAGTTCGATTCGCAGGCAGAAGAATGAGCATCTTAAGTTTTACGCAATCTTTCTGGCTGCCATTAGATTGACCAAAGCAAACACTTTAATGGGCTTTTTACACAAGCGCGCACACGTATACATACACAAGTTGAACGAAATGTGCATCAAATGCAAAATGTAATTTAACGGGGAGGAAAAAAAACCTTTGGTGACGTTGGCACTGCTGTTTTGTCTGTGCTGGGGCAGTTTAGTAATTGTGAGTTTTCACTTGTAATATGTAAAATGATCAGCACGGAGTTCTCTCCCCCCACTCTCCCACCTCCCCAACTTTTATGTTAATGTAACTTTTCAGCCTTGAAGGAGGAGCAAAGAAAACCTCTAAAGAGTGTACTTTAGCTGCTCGTAAGGATCTCGATTTTAAAGCTCCCTTTACTGCCCCCTTGGAAGGTATTGCGTTCAGCGGTCATACCTGGGAAAGTCTTCTGGTAGCAATAAAAAAAACAAAACATGTTGTCCTTCAGTTTGTGAGTCTTGCGTTTGTTTTCAACACAGGTTGGGACGGAATGAATGAGTCCTCAACCCAGCACCTCTCTGCTTACCGAAATTCAAACTCCCATCCTCATTCTCTAACAAGAGCACCTGAACTTGGGGGATTCCTGTTTTATTTATTTAAATCTTTTTCCCCCCTCTACCCCCATCGTTCTTCCCAGGCACTGAGGTCCAGCGCCGAGGGCCTTCTGGCGGTCCCCTCGCGAGAAGCCAAGTTGCAGGGAACCAGGCAGAGGGCCTTCTCGGTAGTGGCACCTGCCCTGTGGAACGCCCTCCCACCAGATGTCAAAGAGGAAAACAACTACCAGGCTTTTAGAAGACATCTGAAGGCAGCCCTGTTTAGGAAAGCTTTTAATGTTTAATAGACTATTGTATTTCAATATTCTGTTGGAGGCCACTCAGCGTAGCTGGGGAGGCCCAGCCAGATGGGCGGGGTATAAATAATAAATTATTATTTTTATTTTCTGCCCATGAGGGAGAGCCAGGTGCCTAGCCCTCGAACCTGTGTGTGCTTTCTGAAAGTGAAAAGTGCCAACTGAGGTCTTTGCTCACCCATCCCCGATGGAACTGGTCAGATCCCAGTCTGGTATTGAGATCCTGAAGCTGGCTAGCTCCTAGTTCACCAGAGATGTTGCAGTGGAAAGGGCTCCCTTGGAAGGTGGTAGACTCCCCTTCCTTGATGACCATCTCCTATGGATGCTTTAGCTGAGATTCCTGTATTGTAGGGGGGTTGGATTGGATGACCTTTGGGGGTCCCTTCCAACTCTCTGATCCTGCGATGAACCCAAAAGTTTTCAGATCCTGCATCCTTTTTTTTCGGTGGCGATGCAGATAAATTCAGCATGTGCTATACAATCTTTTTTACGGCACGTCTTTGAGCTAAGTGGGGCTTACTCTCAAGTAAGTGGGCATAGGATTGCAGCCTAGGAACTTGAGTAGAGGATAGCCACTAGAGGCTGCAATCCTGTAAGCGGCTGTCTCGGCACTAGCACCCTTGAGCTCGAGTAGACACATCCAGGATTGTATGCGTCTCTTGTCTCTGGAAATCCCCATTGCTCTGAGAATATAAAATCATAACACTTAAATGTAGTCTCTAGCTCCCTCCTGTGGCCTCAGTCACACTCGCCTTCCTAATTATTTCAGGCCAAGAAATCCAGCTTTGTAAAAAGAAGGGTGGGGGAAGAGAGAAAGGCAACAACCATAATATGTCAATTCTGCTGGGTTAGCTCAGTTGGTAGAGCATGCGATCCTTCATCTCAGGGTTGTGGGTTCAAGCCCCATGTTGGGGAAAAGATTCCTGCATTGCAGGTGGTTAGACTAGTTAACCCTCATGGTCCCTTCCAACTTTACAGTTCTGTGATTCTATGAGAAGCAGCAGTGCTATTTCAACTTTAAAGTTTTGGGGTGTCTCGATTCATTTACAAACTACTACTCCTGCTGCCTCATCACTACTGGAAGATGGGAGTTGTGGCCAGTAGTTTAGGATTCAGCATAGTTGCAGGTAATAGATTTTTAAATCTGCTATCACAGAATCTTTGGAAGAAATGTATTTGTTCAAAGCCGCCTTAGGCTGTTCTTCAGCTGACAAAAGACCTACGCAGTGACTTCTGATTATCAATTTGTATACCTCTGGGTACCAAAGGATGGGAAGAAGCAATTGCTTTCATAGTTTGCAGACGACTTCCCAATTGCAGGTCAGCAATAAATCACACGGAGTAAGTGAAGTTAACTCTTTATTAGAAGAAGCAAGGCTTGTTTAATGCTGGTAGATGAAGTGCTGGTTCAGATCAGCTTTGGACAATCTGGTGTTCCTCCAGCTCTTTTGGCCACATCCCTGATTGTGTGCTTTAATCCAAAACAGTCGGAGGGGCAGTGGGCTGTCTAGATAGCGATTTTGCTTGGATAGGTCAATGCAGTGATTGCTTTTGCAATCCTGAGACTCTTCTGCCAAGCCCCTGCAACCTGGGTGGCCGGTGGCTTTCCTTAATGAGGGGCAGTTGAGACAGCTGTGTCTGGGATTTGATTTTGCAGTGGTGGTATAGATAAGGAAGCGAGAGATTTGGGGTAAATGGTGATGCCTGGAATTGACAAGGCTGGGTTTCTTGGCCTGAGATGGAGGGTTCACATGCACACAATCTCACATCATGGCTGTTGGGCAGGTCAGCAATAAATCACACGGAGTAAGTGAAGTTAACTCTTTATTAGAAGAAGCAAGGCTGCTTGGGATGACAGGCCTAATGAGCACAGCGACTTCCTAGTAGATCTTGCCCCTATGAGGCAGTTGTGGGGACTGAAGGTCCCTGCCTTCCCATAGCTGCTTAAGCCTCCTTTCCTGGGTCCTTCCCAAGTAATCTGAGACTCTGCCAACATGTCTGCCTCTGATCCTTCCTCTTCATACCTCTTCTGGTTCTGGAAGACCAGAGGGGAGGGGAGCCCATTGCAGCAGGAGAGGGAGACACCCGTTCCTTTTCACCAGCCTGACTCATCTCTGTGATTCCAGTCTTCTCTGGCAGACTCACTAAGCTGTTACCTCTTTGGCTTCGAGTTTTCTCTCTGCCCACTCTTTGGCTCCCCATTCCCCCGGCACTGAGCCTTCTTCCTTTGGGGGTTCCCCAGCTGGTGCCTCCTACCGCTCCTCTGCATCCAGCCCATCCATGACAGTTGTATACCATATTAAGTTATCCCAGAACTACTGCCCCCCCCAGCTGTGGGTTTTGTCTTTTTTTTTGGAAGCTCCACCAACTCAAATTAGAATCGCAGCCTTGCTGTCTCGCAATTGCTAGCCTTTCCCCCCCTTCAAATTATCCTAGGCCTAATAGGAGCACAAGAAGCTATTTGCACGTCAGCAAAATTCGCACATGCAAAAAATAGCTCTCTGTATCGTCTTGGGCCCTTTTGTGGGTGGTGGTGTGTGGATATCTAAGACAGCTGCATCTCCCTTCCAATTCACCTAAAGAAAGCTAATGCATAGAATAACTTAGCTGCGGGACACCCGTCGTATATAGTATCTCGCATAACAACTACCCAACGTGAGAAAACGCTGCTTTTTTATAGTGAAAAATGCAAGAAATCTCGGGGGTGGTGGTGGTGGTGAATGAGGGGAACCTCACAAAAATTTGAAACAATCATTTAAGCTAGCATTAAACATGCACTTAACTCTGCATCTCAAAGCAGCTACCAAGTGTTTAGAAATCCAGGATTGTCATTGGAAGCCTTTAAAAAAGGTAAAGGGTCTTACCCAGGCATCAAGTCTTACCTCCACGCACAAGAGGAATCCAGAGCAAATGTGGCCGGAGGATATGTTGGTTGTGGGGTTTGCTTGCCTGCCTGTGCTTCCCTCATTTTCTAACCTGGAGTGGGAACCCTTGTCAACAGTTGTGAGAGGGCATATTGGGTAGGCTTAGTGCTTGCTTGCCACACCTGTTTGGATACTCAGTTCCTCATCCAGCTTCCACATGAAGTAGTTTTGGTTTGTGCAAGATGGTCTGTGGTGGTTGCCGACGTCTCGCCTGCAAGTCATCGCTTGGCACAGATGGGAAAGCTCATCTCTTGGGGGGCCTGGTGTATTCCCTGGTTTGTGGGCACCTTCCCAGGCTCCCCTCTCACCAATCCCACTTTTCATCATCCTCAAAAGGTTCATGCCCATCACGAAAGTGTCCTTGCACTCTGACAACGGCTCCTGCTTGCCCAGGTGTGTATGGAAATTGCCCAACTGTATACAGCTAAAATCTGCGTTTCTTGTTGCATGTGTGCCCCTAAAAATGTAATGTGTGAACTGGTCCATGGAGAGGGCACTACAGTTGCAGGAACATGGCAGTGTTATATATATATTATTAGGCAAAGATTTGAGATAAGTTGGTCACTATAGGGTGGGGGGGAATGTACATCTTCCCAGACGAAGGAACTCCTCTAACACAAACAAGAAGCAGATCACACTTAACAGACCCACTAAAACCATGCTAATACATCATCGTTCCATGCTTGCCTTGCTAGCAAGATTTTTGGCACGTTCCGGGCTTTATTCCAGTCACTTTTACAGTTAATTTGTTTTTGCATATGTCCCATACAGAGGCTATAGTAAGCTATTAAGCAAAAAATAAAGACATGGAAAGGATAGGAGGCTTCCTCCACACAAACAAAGTAAAAAGGAGGGTAGGAAGTACTCTTCCAATGGCAATGCAAAACATCAGAGTTTGCAAGTAAAACCCATCTTCCTGCAGGACCACTTGGGAAACACGGGCAGATGTGGACATGTGGGTTTTTTAAAAAGACTTGTACCAAAGTTTTTTTGTTTTTTTTAAGGACCCTTACCCAAGATGTTTGTAAAATACGAACAACGAACAGGAACAACTTGTATCTACAAATATGTGCATCACAAAAACTTAACTGCTTAGGATATCAGGATTGGCTGTTTTTTCAGCTTCCTTGCGGATAATATTTACAGTGGCAAACCCCTTTGCCACCGCCTAACGTGTGAAAGGGGCATCTCAGAATGAGATCGTTATCAAACGGTGGAGGTTGGCGAGAGATCTCGGTGAATGCAACATTGTGCTAAGGAAGCTTAAAGGGTAAAGGACCCCTGACAGATAAGTCCAGTCGCAGACCACTCTGGGGTTGCGGTGCTCATCTCGCTCTATAGGCCGAGGGAGCCAGCGTTTGTCCGCAGTTTTTTGGGTCATGTGGCCAGCATGACTAAGCCGCTTCTGGCGAAACCAGAGCAGGGCACGGAAACACCGTTTACCTTCCCGCTGGAGCAGTACCTATTTATTTACTTGCACTTTTTGGGGTGCTTTCAAACTGCTAGGCTGGGTCTGAGCAATGGAAGCTCACCCCGTCGCGGGGATTCGGACCGCTACCTTCCCCAAAACCCAGGACCTACCTTTTAATTTTTTCCCTGTTAAAATGCAGCATTTCAAAGCGTGAGATCGAAGGGGCCGTTATTGCAACGGAGCAAGTGAGGGTGCTGCTTTGGTGGGTGGGGGAGGAGAAGCCCACTGTGGAACTCGGGAAGGTGCCTTAAACAGATCATTAGTCCATGTAGCTCCATACTGTCTACACTGGCTGGCAGAAGTACTTCAGGGTTTCAGGCAGGGACTCTCCCAGCAAGACAATCTATTGTTGAGCTATCTACCCCTTACCTCCCATAAAGAGTTGCTCATGTGCTTCTCTGAATTATACCCTAGAACAGTGATGGCTAACCTTGACACCCCAGATGTTTTGGGACTACAACTCCCATCATCCCTGACCACTGATCCTGTTAGCTAGGGATGATGGGAGTTGTAGTTCCAAAACATCTGGGGTGTCAAGGTTAGCCATCACTGCCCTAGAAGTAGCTTGATAAATGTTTGTGCCACGGGCATCTCTACATTGGGACTGGCACAAGGAACAGAAACTCTTGCTTTTTGCCCATATAGCCCAGTGTAGTCGACTCTTGACATGCAGTGGTTCTCTGGGGTCTAAAGAAAAGTTGCACGCCCACCCCCTACACACGCCTGCATCCTGGTTATTTTAAGTGGAGATTTGAACCTGGGATGTCCTGAGGTCCAGCCTTTGCTCTGCTGAGTTCCTCCCTTGACTTTACACTTCCCCAAGTCGCAGCAGTGACATAATCCACAAGGAATCCTTACAAACTTGGCAGGGCTTTTTTTTTTTGGGTGGGGATTTTAGGCTGTGGTTAATCTTAAATTTCTACACAGCTGCTTCACCAAAATAGCACCCAAGACAGTTTATAATGTTCAGATGTCTCTTGAAAGATGGAAGTTTCTCAGCTTGATGATGTTTCCACTGGACACTGTAATTAAAGGACTTGACTCCCAACGAAATCAGCTAGATTAAAAGGTTTAACGGACTCTGACTGTGCTCATACATCATGTAAAACAATGGTTTAGCACTACGTGCATGAGCATGGGAGCAGTGTTTACTTAAGTTGACCTGGAACTCAGCTTCCCATTGTGAGAACTGAGGGTTGTGTTTCATATAACTAACTCAGTTTCAAAGCAAGCCAACTTCAAACCATGGTTTATCAAGTTGGTTCATTTAAACTAACCATAGTTAATGTAAATCACTGCCACTGGTTCCCATGCAAGAAGCAAAGTTTAAAGGAAAGCCAGCAGTGCCAGACTCCTCCTCAGCATGTGGCCAGAAGCCCGCGTTTGCTCAGGGTTGTACTTCTCATGCATGTCACACTAAACAATGGTTTGGCATAATGTTCAGACATGGTTTTTTCTGCCCTGTTGATTTTAATTATAGGGCTGTCACCTGATAAAAGAAATCTCAGCTCAGTAACCATGCAAGTTTTAGTTGATTATAAATGTTGCTGATCATACCCAACTTGGTTCCTCTGTAACATCTGAATTGGGAGTAGCTGTGCAATCCCTGGATCCGTGTCGGCTTGTAGTGGTGGGCTGGATGTTGGCCAATGAACTGAGTCTGAATCCTGACAAGACAGGGTGCTATACTTGAGTGGTTCCCGTCCATTACCTGTTCTAGGCAGTGCAGCACTCCCTTTGAAGGAGCAGGGTACGTAGTCCGGGGGTACTCCAGGGTCCATCTTTTGTCCATTGACGCCCAGGTGTCCTTAGTGGCCACGACTGCCTTTTGTGGGACTTTTTGCTGCAAGCCACTGAATGTTTTCAAACATGACTCAGGTGACAAAGCGCCCAATCAACAAGGGGGCACGTTTTTAATTGCTACACACCGCTGGAATTGATTTATCTACTGAACGTTGAAGCTCTAATTCAGGGTTTCCCAATCTTGGGTCTCCATCTGTTTTTGGACTGCAATTCCCATCACCTCTGACCAATGGTCCTGCTAGCTAGGGATGGTGGGAGTTGTAGTCCCAAAACAGATGGAGACCCAAGATTGGGAAACCCCGATCTAACTTATATGTGACTTAAGCTGAGCTTTGTGTACTGTGGACTTCAGTATGTGCTGCACTGCAGAAATCAAAAGTCCTGGGATTGGTGGAAGTTACCTTATTCCCCCTCTGCTAGTCACTGGGAAGTGCAAACTCTCCTTAACACCCCTCTGTCTTTTGAGATTTTACATATGCTTTCAACCCTACCATAGTTGCAGCCATGAGGACAAGAAACCTGTTTAATTTCTTCTCTTTCCAAAGTGCCCCAGGCTGCTGAATTTTGCATCTAATACCGAAGCCAGTGTGCTCATGTCCTTGGTCTCATGTGGCTCTGCTGGTGATCTGAGGATAGTGCCCAGGGTTTCATCCCATCCCATTCCAGTTCAGCAACAGCCTTAACAGAGCAGACCATGAGACTCAATGGAAGTTCAGGACTCCTCTGAACCAAAACCAGAGGTGTTGAGACCTACAAGTGTCTAGGCTGCTGGTCTCTTGAACCGGGACAATTGTCTTCATTTCTTAAATGTGGGCCAGTTTGAAAATCCGAGAAATCAGCCCTTACACCCCAGATAAGGGAAAGAAAGGAAGAAGAAGAAAAAATGGGAATTTTTCTTCTCAGATCACTTCCACCCATTGCATTTTAAGTATATTCTTGAGAAATAATAATCAAGCATACACCTGAGAATACAATGCGTGAACGAGATAAATATGAGCACCACACACAAAGCAGTCCTTTCCAAGAGTCGGGATCAGTGACGGCTTCCTGCCAAGAGTACCTGCAGGGCCAAGCCTGAGTTTCTGCGGGAGATCCTACACAAATGAAACCTGATTAAAAGCAGGTTGCAATCCGAAACATGGATGGCTCCTTCCTTAAGTTCGGATATGTCCAAACCGGTGTCGTCGTTACTTCCCCCACCCTCAATTTAGGGAGTGTTATGAAGACAAAATACTGGGAACCCTTGAGAGTTCATATGGCTTTCAGAGCAACCAATTTTTTTTGCGGTGTCTCTTGGAGAGAATTAAATTTAGTGCTAGAGCTGCGTAGGGTTTCAACGCTTGAGCAACCATCTCTGGCTTTTACACACACACACACACACACACACTTTTGCAGTCCACAATTTCCTTGTTCTCATGTCGAGCGGCAGTTGCCTGTTGTATCAAAAGGAAAGGAAGAAGAAAATTCCCAGTGCAATGTCTTGGGTGCCACCCAAGTTTTCTCGGCCACCTTTTGTGTCTTGTCAGTCTGGGCAGTGTGAAAAGTCAAGATCGGCCGTCAACAGCGAGTGGACTGACACTCGGGTAAGACACGCACACATACGCACACCGCAGTGAGTCACAGTTTTCGAAAAAGACAGAAAGGCAGAGGTGGTGGAAGAATGAGGTAACTTGTCTCCCAATGGGTGTGTGGCATATGCCATGCTGGCTCCTCTAATGTCCATTAGGAGGGAGGGAAGTGGACCTTGGCAAGGTGACTGACAGCTACATAAAGAAGAAGCTACGGAAAAGAGAGAGAGAGAGAGAGAGAGAAAGAAAAGGTTCAGAATCCAAAAAGGGGGAAGCGAAAAGGAAAACAAAAAACCCCAACAACAGCTGTTTGTTTAAAAAAAAAGGAAACTGTGAGGGGAAAGTGAGAAGGGAGGTTGGGGTGGGATTGGATATAGTCGGGGCTGGCGGGCATCTGCGGCCCTTCCCAAAAGAAACACAGCTTGGCAATCTGAATCAAATCTAATGATGCTTATTCTGCCTGTTTTGTAAATATTTCATTCTGTTCCACATGGGGGAGGTAAAGGTAAAGGGACCCCTGACCATTAGGTCCAGTCGCGGACGACTCTGGGGTTGTGGTGCTCATCTCGCATTATTGGCCAAGGGAGCCGGCGTACAGCTTCCGGGTCATGTGGCCAGCATGACTAAGCCGCTTCTGGCGAACCAGAGCAGCACACGGAAACACCGTTTACCTTCCCGCCGGAGCGGTACCTATTTATCTACTTGCACTTTGACGTGCTTTCGAACTGCTAGGTTGGCAGGAGCAGGGACCGAGCAACGGGAGCTCACCCCGTCGTGGTGGGGATTCGAACCGCCGGCCCTAGGCTCTGTGGTTTAACCCACAGCGCCACCCGTGTTGGGGGATAGGGGGGGGCAAATCTCGACCCTCAAGGGGGGTTTCCAACATTAGGGCAAGGATTTCCATGTGCACCTTCTTTGCCTCCCCCTGCCCCAAATCTGCTCCAGATTTAAGAGGTGCACAGGGAGAGGGAAAGGAGGAGCTGTTCTGCTGCACAGTCAAAACCTGTGCAGATCTGCAAAATACTGCAGTGGGTGCTGCCCTGCAGTCCCACCCCAGCCAGTGTCAAAACCTCAGCTGCCAAAATTTTGCAAGGCACCTCCCCCCCCATGCCACTGAATGCCCGTCCGCTGCTACACTTATCCCTTTCTAAACTGAAGCAAAGGATTCTACTTGGACTACTGCAATGCGCTCTATGTGGGGCTACCTTTGAAGGTGACCCGGAAACTGCAATTAATCCAGAATGCGGCAGCTAGACTGGTGACTTGGAGTGGCCGCCGGGACCACATAACACCGGTCCTGAGAGATCTACATTGCCTCCCAGTACGTTTCCGAGCACAATTCAAAGTGTTGGTGCTGACCTTTAAAGCCCTAAACGGCCTCGGTCCTGTATACCTGAAGGAGCGTCTCCACCCCCACCGTTCAGCCCGGACACTGAGATCTAGCGCCGAGGGCCTTCTGGTGGTTCCCTTACTGCGAGAAGCAAAGCTACAGGGAACCAGGCAGAGGGCCTTCTCGGTAGTGGCGCCCGCCCTGTGGAACACCCTCCCATCCCATGTCAAAGAGATAAATAACTACCTGACATTTAGAAAACACCTGAAGGCAGCCCTGTTTAGGGAAATTTTTAATGTGTGATATTTTAATGTGTTTTAGTGTTTGTTGGAGGCCGCCCAGAGTGGCTGGGGGGAACCCGGCCAGATGGGCGGGGTACAAATAATAAATTATTATTATTATTATTATTATTATTATTATTATTCTGAGGGTTAAGTCCATGCCAGATACTGGCAAGTCCTCCTGCCCTTTGCACTGAATGCAGGAATGCCAAAAACAGACCCGAGTATATAAAGAGGCTGGAACATGCAAGGATGAAGCACAAAGATATCTGGACCTTGCCAAGATGCTGTGAGGGGCGACAAGAGAGCACAGGATGGACAATTTAAAATGGCAGTGGCTGTGCCCAATGATCTGTGACCAAAAAGGGGGGAGCAAAAGAAAAAGGGGATGGGGTGTGCGTACAATGATAGAAGAGACCCCTAAAGGCTGCAAACCAGCTGGGCTCAAGTGGCCCCTGTTCCCAAAAACTTTTCCCTCCCCACCACTCCCAGAAAGATTAAGTGGCAAACCAAAATATTTTAAAAATGAAGGCCGCAAAAAATAATAATAATGCATGTTAAATTCTGCTTTTGCTTTTTTAAAAATGTATTTTCTCCTTCCCGCTTTTGTGTGTTCGGACTCTTCAGAAGTGAACATCCAAGAACATATACAAAACCAAAAGGAAACCCCAAACCCCGTTTCTGTCCAATGCACAAAGATGCCGATTGTTGGTGTTGCTTGGAAAAACCAAACCATTTTTGACATTGAAAAGTGTTAACAAAAGTCTAATGGACGGATACATAACATATATATTTGGCGCTATATTAACACTGTAAGTCGGTTACAAAGTCATTCTGGTAAAAACATAGGATACTTTCAAAATAGGAAATGAATAGAAGAAACTACACCTAAAAAGTTTTAAGGCAGTCAGCAAACCCCCCCCCCCTTAAAAAACAACAACACAAAAATCCCACAAAACAGAAGTATACAAACGACATATTCCTACGGCTGTTCACAGTTCAATATCGATAGAATTGGGGGGAAAGGAGGAGATAAAACAGAACCCTTCATATATGTTTCAAGGCTACACTGCCAGGCTCCAGCTACACAGGTGTAAGGACTACTTTACCGTAAATGCAACCGTGGTTTCTGACCCCCTTCTGGTGCAAAGGTATGGCAAGGTTACAGGTTGGCGTCCATTAATGGCAAGTCAGAAAGGTACAAACCTCTTAAGGTATAATAAATGTTCACAACATGCGTCTCAGTTTGTCACATAGCAAAACAAGACATTTGTAAGCACCACCCCTAGTAAAACAAATAGGGCAGCTCTTGAAGCGGGGAGCCCCATGGTCATACTGCATAGAAAATCCATGATTTGGTGCGCATGGGAATAAATGGCATCAATCTGCTAACTCTGGCTGTGTTTGTGAGTGTTGGCTGCCTATTAAATGGGGCTCACTTGAAAACAAAAACCGTGTAAGCATCTACCTGGTAACAATGCAAACGTTTTTGAAAAAAACCAAACCACCCCTCAACACCAACACCAACCCTCCCAGGGCACAGCAAGGGGGTATGGTTTTTATCCAAGTGCAAAAATATATACAGCTGCAGCTATTACAGCCTTCGGCACTTGGAATAAGACACCGTGGACATTTCTTGTGTTCAGCAATAAAAAATAAAAAATGAAAAAGCAACCAAATTAGATGAAAGTTTGGGTCTTGTTTTCCTGCTCCTTTTTATAGCAAGCACTTCTTCCCAAAAAATAAAAAATAAAATAAAAATAAGCAAATGGTAAACTTCTTGATCACTTGACCTTCCTGACTAAACACTACCAGAGCTGGCCAAATACAAGAGTGAGGATTTACCCAAGGGCTGGTCATCATTTCTTTATTTATTGGTTTGAGTGACAGAGTACCAAGCTAAGTGGATGACCAGCTGGCTCCAGGAAGTTATATGTCTCGTAGCATGTATTCATAGAATCACAGAATTGCAGAGTTGGAAGGGAGCCTGAAGATCATCTATTCCAACCCCCTGCAATGCAGGAATGGGCAGCTGTTCCATACATTAAACCGCACAGAAAATAGAAAATAAACACGTAAGCATGCATATTAAAAATGGAGCTTGTTTCTCTAAGCTGTGTTTTTTTTTTCTAGGACTACCAGTAAAACCTGGGTATTTAGGGTGGTTAAGCTGGGAGATCACACAAAATGGTGAAGTGGGCTTTTTCCTAGCACGAAAAATAAAAATGGGAGCACCATGAAAGCACTGTTGCTCGAAGCAAACAGGGCTGGAATTGCGGGAGGCTCCTGTCAGTGAAGGGCCAGGCAAAAAAATAAAAAATAAATACAAATTGCATAGCCCTACCTCCAAATTGTTGGGGTAGGAGTAACTCATTCCTGGATAACCACCGCTGCTGAAAGTGAACTAAACGTTCACCACTTGGATATTTTTACTTGGCAGTATGTTCCAATGATCTCTCAATGAAACTTCCTGGATATCAGATCAACAGAACAATCCTGAACGTCTTCACTTAGAAGACCGCCCTGCAATCAATATGTACAGTACAGCACACTTACTTGGAAGTAACTTCAACTGAACTGAATATAATTTCTGGTTCAACATGCACAGGCTCCAGCAGCAAAGCAATTAAATACCCTTTGAACGTCATTTGCGACTAAACTGTGCCACTGATCAACTGTTGCTGGACTGGAGTCACTGTGTTTAGCCACCTGCTGGTTCGCCCCTTCTGACTGTACTACCGAGTTGCAATTTAGCCAAAGTAATATTGGAACGTCTCTGCACCCCTGCAGATCACGAGCAGACCCGTTTGCAAAAAAAAACCCAGCCCTTTCGGGTAAGTTCCTAAAGGTGGGCAGAATGGTCTTGTGCAGCTATACTTACATGCAAAGGAGAAAGCACATCCAAAAAGCTTTTGAGGAGAGACATTATTCCGTGCAGAGCCAAGGACTGCTGTGAAGAAAGGCATAGATACAGAAAGGAGAAGCAAGTGCAATATTTAGCAAGCTAAACGTGGTCCGGGGAGTGGCTAAAGTAGGGCAAGACCCTGGCTCTCTGGCAGTTAATTAGCTCCCTGAAGTCATCCGGGGAACCCGTGGCCCTCCAGATGTTGTAGGACTACAACTGCCATCTTCTTTAAGCACCGGCCGTGATGGTTGGGACTGTTGGGAGACCAGCAATATCCAAAAGGCCACAGGTGCGTCCCCTTTCTGAGCTAAGGGGACCCATGCAGGTAAGCCAGCTTTCCATGCATGCATCTCTCGTTGGATCAGGAGCAGATAAATCTGGTGTGTCTCCAAATATATGCTGGGATTTGCATCTGAGTGTGGCTGCTGCTTATCTGTACTGAGCTGCTTATTATTATATAATTATTATTAACTGAATGTATATTCCGCCCTATACCCGGAGGTGCTTTCGACTGCACACGCATTAAAATTCTGGTGCACCTAGTTATGAGCAACCAACTGACAAGAGGTCAGTCCACTCTTAAGGTGCCATAAAGACGCCATGTTTTGAAACGGGCGTTAAAAAGTCAGATTGGAGCATACATCAACAGATAACTTTACGTTATAGGGGTTTCTGAAGGGGGAGGAGGGAGATCAGAGCAATAAGGGAAAAAATATTAAATCGCCCTCCCCCAAGAATGAATTTCATCCTCTGGATTAGTGGGCTAAGAAGGAAAGAAAGAAACCCGCAGAGTTCAAAAAAGAAAGGAGGACAAAAGCCAGAATACATTTGGCAAAGGGGTTTGCAACAGGAGATCTATAGAGACATCTAGACCTAGGCTGCGAATAGCAGACTCTCCAGGGGCTGGGTGCCTGCACTTGGTCCTTATTTTTGTCCTTCTAGCAACCAGGCACTGCAAGGACAGCTGTGCTCTTTAAACATATGCTGGGTCTAAACCCACAGGCCCTCAGGGACAAAGAACCCTGCACCCTGCTTCAGGGATGTTCCAGACAATGCAAATCTCAGCCCATATTAGCTTGGAAGGCTGTATATCAGCACAAGCATCCCTCGGGCTGAAAGAAGAGCCCACCCATGGCACAGAGGCTGGGGATAACTTTTACCTGTTTCTCCACCACTCGAACTGCGTTACTAGCCTGCTGAGTATCTGAATGGAGCTATACTGACTGCTGGAAATTGACAAGACAAAATGCTTGCTTTAGCAAGGACGCATATTGTGGGCTACTATCTGTCTTCTAAGGGACCCAGGTGGCGCTGTGGATTAAACCACAGAGCCTAGGGCTTGCTGATCAGAAGGTCGGCGGTTTGAATCCCTGCGACGGGGTGAGCTCCCGTTGCTTGGTCCCTGCTCCTGCCAACCTAGCAGTTTGAAAGCACGTCAAAGTGCAAGTAGATAAATAGGTACTGCTCCGGTGGGAAGGTAAACGGCGTTTCCGTGCACTACTCTGGTTCACCAGAAGCGGCTTTGTCATGCTGGCCACATGACCTGGAAGCTGTACGCTGGCTCTCGGCCAATAAAGCGAGATGAGCGCCGCAACCCCAGAGTCGGACACGACTGGACCTAATGGTCAGGGGTCCCTTTACCTTTACCTGTCTTCTAACCTGGCACATTAGCCACTTGTCTACTCACCTGTGGTGACTAAGTTCTGCTTCCAGGTGATCAGATAAGGATGCTTTTGAAAACTGAAAGGTGCTTGCAGGGGGAGGGAACAGGAGGTGGCCTAGGTGCCACAAGGGCTGGCACTGGCATGCATGGGCAGGCTGGCTTATCTGCAAGGCTGTCAAGAGCCTGGTAAGTCACGTGCCTGTACGGCCTCCTCACCAATCTGGGAAGGGAATTTTATTACCCTCCTGTTCTGATTTCTGGGAAGAAACCTCTGGTCAAGTTCTCTTTACTGCTCGGTAGGTTGCTATAGGTGGCAAACATCTTATTTCTCAGAGGGGTTCTCTTAAACTAAGCAGGAGGAACAAATAAAATACTTTGAACAAATTGAGCAGGCACAAAAGCCGATTGGGAATAAGGACACACACAGACATGGCTGGTGCAAACACGGCACACAAGCATTCAAGCTTCGGGAAACTTGAACATATAGTTGCACAACGAAGCTGTTGCATTGCATGGTTAGGAAACTGGCTCCTTCAAGGCCAAGAGAGAAGCAGTTGCTGGGATCGCTACTTTTCATCCAGATTGCTTAGCTGGCGAGCCGTTCTTTCAGCCGCCACTCTTGCATTGAAGCAGCTTTAGCCAACCTGGAGACCTTCAGGTGTTTCGGACTACAAGTTCTGAAGCATTTGGAGGGCACCAGGTTGGCGAAGGCTGCATTATAGCATAGCGCAAAACTGTTCCTGTCTTTTGCTGATCTGCCTCCCTATGGGCAGGTTTTCAGCCATCCTGCTAAGGGTGTTCACACATCATATTCCACAAAGGTACCACCTGTGCATGCAGACAGCCGAGATTGACACTTGAACAGTTGATGTAATGGTTCAACAAGCGCAGTCCGTTTGTACAACCTCTGGGCTCGACAAATCGACACGTTCACACCCTGCCACACGAAGGCTTGCTCATCTGCAGAGGCAGCTTGAACCTGTGTTTAGTGTGATGTGTGAACCAGCCTTCTGGCTTTTGCTAAGAACTATGTTCTTAGCAAACAGATTAGCCTTTTTGCTGCTTAAGAGCAAGGGAAGAGGAAAAAGGAAAAAGACACCTTGGCGGTTTGGCAGAGAAGCAAGCAAAGTCGGAAAGCGAAGGGAGGGTGGTGACTTTGGTGATGAGCGTAATTTCAAAGAGTGCTTAAAAAAATATAGGTAAGAAACAGGAGACTACCTAGCTGGAAGCAGAGGGAAAATTGGCTGCACGTCAGCAGTAGTGAAAACGCTGAGGGAAGCAGGAGGTAAACAGGA
This sequence comes from Darevskia mixta, assembly GCA_034641385.1. Taxonomy (NCBI): domain Eukaryota; kingdom Metazoa; phylum Chordata; class Lepidosauria; order Squamata; family Lacertidae; genus Darevskia; species Darevskia mixta. The sequence continues at coordinate 1,242,463 of JAWWNH010000060.1, forward strand.
CTCGCCATCTCTTGGTTGGAAAGTGTCAGAAAGGAAAATGTTCTGTCCAGCACAGAAAAATACAAACAGTTAAATACTTCAGATTCAGCTTCACAACAGTTAAAGTGAGAGCGAGGGAAAGCAAAGGAGGAAGAGGAGGTTGGGTACGGGGTGAGATTTCATTCCAATATTTGCCTTGGCTGGCACATACAATTTCAAAGTAGAAACAGTAAAAGTAATCTGGACAGGAGAGGCTTGTCTTCCCTCACAGCTCTAGATTGACACTGTGAGTCCGAGCAAGTTTATAAATTTGTTTGGCTGCCACACGGCTTCACGTTCTGCTGAAGAAACCTGGCAAATGCTGTTTTTAAACAAGGGTGCCGAGACCACAAGCTATGTCTTCCACAGTTCCCTGGGAAGTTGTGGTAGTTAGACCAGCTTCAGAAAGTTGTGACGTCAATGAGATAGAAATTGATCTGAAAGTCACTGGAATTCAAAGGCACTTTCCTTCTATCCCTGCTTGGCTCAACTTTGGATGGACAGTACATTGGTTGCAGGCAAGGTGTTACTGAAACCTATTTAAAAAAATGCATGTGGCATATTTGCTCTGCAGAAAGTCAGGGTGCTGTAGCCATTTCTCTCTCCTGTGGGCCCAGCCTTTGACAAACATGTCCCCCGCCAAAACGTTCTGGGCTACAACTCCCATTAGCCCCCATCATGGGCTCTGGCTGGGCTCTTTTGGGAGAAGTAGTCGAAAACATGTGAAGGTTGGTGAAGGCTGCTCTACCCTCTCTGTACGTTCCAAACCCCTCACATCCCCACAATACTCTTACTCTCTACCTACTTGCCAGTTTTTGTTGTGTAAATCCTGCTAACCGTTAACAGGCACACTCATGCACACAATCAACAGGGAGTTGCACCCATTCCTGGCACTCTGGTGAGCATGCGTGTGCTGCCAAACACCTATTTTTCAACACCACAACTTAAAACTTTGGTTCTAGTTACAGGTAGGTAGCCGTCTTGGTCTGCCGTAGTCGAAACAAAATAAAAAAATTCCTTCCAGTAGCACCTTAGAGACCAACTAAGTTTGTTCTTGGTATGAGCTTTCTTTCTTTTTTAAAAAATTATAATCTTTATTGTTTCAAATCACATACACACACGAGCTTTCATGTCTGAAGAAGTGTGCATGCACACGAAAGCTCATACCAATAACAAACTTAGTTGGTCTCGAAGGTGCTACTGGAAGGAATTTTTTTTTTTTGTTAAAACTTTGGGTGCACGCTCAGAAACGAAGCAAAGCAGATTTGGGTGCACATCTAAAATTGTGCGAATAAGCCCTCGAGCAGGTGCCTATGACTGTAGTCTGGCAAAGCCTTGCTCGCTCAGCCTATCTTGTCCTTGCAGCAGCAATTCTGAAGTCCTGGCCCAAGCAGCTTTGACAACAACCAGCAACTAACCATGGTTTAACAAATGGCGTGAAGCCTGAGGGATGGTTCTTACGTTGCAGGAAAAACATGGTTGTCTCTCTCCTATGGCTGCATCCAGTGCTTTTTTCCTGGGGCGTACGCATGGCCCTAAACACTTTGTGAATCTTTGTACTTTTTGTCCATTTACTGTATTTATTTTTCCCGATTTGAACTATAAAATGGTAGTTTTCTTGGGTCAAAATGAGAGTGCCCCAAAACATTTTTTTTAAAGAAAAAAAGCATTGGCTGCATCCATACCTCACTTCAACAATGTTAAAAACAGGAGAGATCACATGGGAGCGCTGTGATGGTAAGACCCACAGGCTATTTGGAACTGCTATTCGCTTCTAAGAACTGAGAAATGAAAGATGAATCTTTTACATTGAGCTCATATACTTACACAAATTTAGGAAGATAGTCTTATTCGTTTAAAATCAGATGACAAGAACAACACCCATCACCCATAAGATGGAGCCCTAAGGGGGTAGGTTTAATTTCTTCATTTCAGAATAAAACATATCACTAATTCTTTCAGTAAATCCTTGATGCTGTAAAGATTATTAACATTCCAGGGATGTTTCTCCTGTTCTATCTGATGCCCTTGTGGCTCCTCTGTGTCCAGACATTTGTAGGAGGTTATCCTCCATCAATTAAGAATAATAACGTGAAGCTCTGGTTTGGACACGTGCTGCGTTTGTTAGTTATATCATGTTTTGCAGCGAGGTTTGGTTAAAAGCAAGATCAAAACTTACTGGGGGAGCCTGTTAAAAAGGACACGCCAAAAGTGAAAAGCATCCAATAAGTCACAAAAGGCATCATGCGTGTGCGAAGTCATGCAAGGTCAGTAAGAGACATGTCACAAATCCTGAGCCTGGGGCTTCTTCCGTGGACTTGCGAGCTATTTCCAGTCTTAGACGGAGTGGGACTGGTGGGTTTAGAACACTTTTGTGTCAGGATGAAAGAGCCTTAGGACCCATCTGCACTCAACATTTAAAGCAGTATCATACCACTTTAAACAGCCATTGCTCCCTCCCCTAAATAATTCTGGGAATGGTAGTTTAAAATTGCTCAGAGTTGTTAGGAGGTCGCGATTCCCCTCGCAGACCCACAATTCCTAGAGTGGTTTAATACTCAATTGTTTTTCCCAGGGAACTCTGGGAATGCTGGCTCTGTGAAGGGAACAGGGGCCTCCTAACACCCTTGCCACCCTTAACAAACTCCACTTCCCAGGATTCTTTGGGCGGGAAGCCATGACTGTTCAAAGTGGAATGTTTTTGGTTTTTTTAAAAAAAGTTTAGTGTAAACACAATGTATTAATGCATAGGGCAAGCGGGGCCTTACTCTGTATCAGCAGTTTGCTTCAGAGGTGGTCCCACAGGACTCCTCAGGCTACTGCTCTAAGACAGTGTTTCAGCTGTTTTTGGACTACAACTCCCATCACCCCATCACCTTGTTCAGTCCTGGGCTGGCTTTGCTAGTTGTAGAAATGGGTTGTATTTGGGGGGTGGGGTGGGGAAGGTTTGTGTGAAAAGCTGACCCTAGTGAGCCAGTTCAGTATAAATGGAATGTGCTATACATAGCCAAAATTCCTGAGCATGGCTATAATCCTCCTTCGCTCCGACAAGTGATGCAGTTTTTCAAAATAACATGGCCCTGGTGCAGATTTGCATGTGTTGTGGGACTTCTAATTCTTTCTTCTTCTTTTTTAAACCCTAAATAGTACCCCCTTTGCACTAAATCTTCTTCTGAAGGAAAATCAAGGCACGGCCCTGAGACTCACAGAAGCCCCATTGATTTCAATGGGAGGAAAATGTAAACGTGTACTTAAACCTTTCGTAAAAGAAACCCATGGACTTTAAAGGGTTTTATGGTGGCTGGATGGTGTTCTCTCTAAGAGGTGTGTTGGTGCAGGGGGTGGGATGTGGGGGTAGGAGTTTGCCATTCAAAATGGAAAAGAAGAAGAAGCATAAGCCCATTGTATGAAAGCAACCCAAGTTTCAGACACCTCAAGAGGATCTCAAGAGGACCATGGCCAAAAGGTGGTACTCAAGTGCAATGAACATGACCCAAGTTTAAAATTTGTTGCAATCTAGTTCCAGCTCCCATTCCAATCAATTTTACAGTTTCTGTTCTTTGGAGGAAGAAGGAATATCCCCAGTAAAGGCCAAGGCCAGGTAGCCCTTGCTCCAACACCCACCCACCACAGTATTATTAATATAGTAAGGATTTGTGTTTAAAAGGGAAGAGAGAGAGAGAAAAACAAAGATGGCTGAAACTCATTACTGCAAAAGCAGGTGAATGCAGGAACATCCTTTGACTTGACAGGCTTTATGTGAAGCTTGAACTGCAAATCAAAAAACAAAAACGAGAACAGAAATGTTAGAAATAATAGCAACTCAAAAAAGAGGGGGGAATTAAATTGGGGGGGGGGAAATCAGTGGGAAATGACAAGGAAGCTGGCGACAGCTTCCTGCTTCATGGCAGAGGGTCGTGCAAAGGGGATTATTATGGGATGGGAAGGAATGAAAACCAACCAACCCTTAACCTTTAAAATCCATGCTAAGTTCTTATTGTGTGGAAGCCTAGTAGCAAAGGCATGAAACACAGACCAAAAGCCACACAGCATTTTTAAATTTAGGGCCATGTGTGACAAAAACAGGATGGGCTGGTCAGTTAATTTATCCATTTCCCCGGTTAATGCTCCGGTTCCAGCGACAGACACAAGCAGTTGCCTGCATAAAATTATAGTGTTGGAAGGGACTCTGAGGGTCATCTAGTCCAACCCCTTGCAATGCAGGATTCTCAACACATGGTCTCCCATCCAACTTGGAACCATACCGGACCCTGCTTATCTTTGCAAGTGTGCCAGCAGTTTTATTGCTGCACCACTAGGAGGCTCCACTGGTCCAGCTACCTGTCTGTTCCAGCCTTCCCAAAGCTGGTACTCTCCACATGTTTTGGATGTCCGTTCCTGAGCACTGGCCATGCCAGCTGTGGCTGATGGGAGCTTGGAGCCCAACAACATACGGGCAGTTCCAGAGTCGCAGAATGCATGCAAGAGGTTCCCAGGCTCAATCGTCTGTGTCTCCAGGTTGGGTGGGGGAAAGACTCCTCCTGCCTGAAGAGCTACTGCCAATCAATGTAGACAGGACTGAGCTAAATGGACCTATAATCTGTACAAAGCAGCTTTCTGTGTACCTCCAAGTGCTCAGGCATAGGCCTTTCCCCAGCTTTGCTACTGGAGAGCCTTTCAACTGGGCATGCCAGGACTTGAACCCGGGGCCCTTCTTCATGCAAGCACACACATTCCCTCTAATGCCCTCCTTAGATGTGCATGGGATGCGCCATTGATTCAGATAAAGGGAGCAGAGCCTCATGTGCAAAGAAACGCGTGTGCAGATGGGCTCCCTCCACTGAAACGAATGCAAAAGTTTCTGCAAGCAGTGGGAGCCTGTGCATGTCTTGGGACAGATTGGAACACAACAATTTAATTGCAGATTTAGAAAGCATATACCAGTTAATTGGCAAATCACTATCCTTGAGTAGCGTACTGTACTTTGCACTAAACACCAACCCCAACAACTCTTAATTGAGCAAAGGAACAGACACCCACCACAAAACACTGGGCAAACTAAGTGCCTTGGAAAAGATCTTTAGTAATCTTGATGAAGCAAACAAAGCTGCGCATCTCCCAGAATTAACAAGCTAGCATGTTTGGAAATTGTAGCTAAAGGAATGCATGCTGCAAGAGTGCATGTTACATGCAGGAGTCAGGGGGTACAGAATTTCCTGGACTGCACACCAGGGAGATCTCTTGTTTGAATGCTGGGGGAATGGAGGGAGTCCCACTAGCAAATTCTCTCCACATCAAAAAAGCAATGCAAGACAAGAGCCTAAGTCTGGCACTGATAGAAGTTATGGCAACAGGTTGAGGAAGCCTGGCAATGGCTGTCTTAGGATGAGGGTTTCCCCCACTCCTGCTTCCTGAAATCATTCCTGAAACTGGAGAAGTTGATCTGGAAGTTCTGCTTCTCTCCAAAATGCAAAGCACATTGTCTCCCGGAAGTGTTATAAAAATGCTAGATACTATATATTTTGCCTTGCCACAAACAAACGGTGTAAAACCTCAGCTGCCCAGTTCTTACTTTGGATTAAAAAGGAGCATTCCAATGTGCTGGGTTTCAGAGGGAAGTCATGCCGGCAGCAGTGAGCAGTGAGCAGAACTATGGGTTCTGTTACCAAGAAAAGTCCTCCAAACCCTTTCCTAGGCAAAGTGGAGCACTGCATTAAAGGGCAAGCTAAAACTTAAAAACCTTTAAAAAGCAGAAGTCCAGGCTAGGTTGCAACAACTGTGGGTGTGCATGATAAATATATATGCATATATATTGTAAAAATAATGACATACTCTCACTTTTCCATTTAAAGCATTCAACAGCACTAAACTGCACATCTGAGCACACAACAGCTTCTAAAAGTGGAGTGTGGACTCCCAGAAAAGAGCTACCTGCACAGAAAGTGATTCTCTGCAGGAGAGAACTATAGAATCCTAGAACTGCAGAGTTGGAAGGGACGCAGGGGGTCATCTAGACCAACTCCCTGCAACGCAGGAAAGAGCATGCAGCCCATTGTGAATTGTTAAATGTGGCCATCAGACACAGCCAGCATTTGCATGCAGTGCCAAGTCACGAAGTATCGTTTATTAAAGCATAGTGTGCATGCAGTTCCAGCCCTTAGGCTACATGCCTCTCTTCTGCATGCAGGTACACAAACTGTGAAAGGTTTATGACTGATTGGTTGAGTTTACTTATATGCTGCTTTGCCACAATAAGCTGTGCCCAGTGTGCCTTGCAGCAAACATTCAAGACATCAGAATACAAATATACCCAATACAGAGCATGTCAGTAAAGCTAAGTGATGCCCGAGATCATGGTTTGTTCCATACAGGCAAATCACAATAGCTTAGGTAAAAAACAGGTAACTGTGGTTTGGGCAAAACAAAGGTTTGGATGCAAAGCTAAGCTAACCTGCTCATCATTTGTTTACCTGCTTACAGAAGGAAGGAGAAAAGCAGGAGCACTTGGGCTGCATTAATAATCCACCCTCTGTAGCTTAGCACATGTGCTCACATATTGACAAACCACAGTTTGTCAGAGGGCCCCATCTTGAAAGAAGCTACAGTTAGCCTTCTCTTGCCAGATGCAGGCGCCAAGAATATGACCCCATCGGCCTTGAGGGGGGAAAGTGGAAACCCCTTCCCCCCCCAGTCCAATTGCTGGCAACTGCATGGAGTTAATGCGCACGTCCATGTGTGGTCGCGGTGCATGAGAGTGTGTGTGGCTTCCAAGTGTGCATTGTGCTCACACGGTGTGGCCCCTGGCTTAGCATTCTGTGTCAATGTGGCCGCGCTCTGTCTGGGGCTTATATCTGTGCTGAAACCTTGCCAGCTGTAACTGGGAGGCCTCTCAAACCACCAAGGACACCCAACGGCAGACGGCATGCAGCATCTGGGTTGGCCAGGCGTGTCCTAACTATCAGGAGGCTGGAGCATGCCCTGCCCACTGCATTTCAGGCTCCAGCACCACAAATCCACTTCTGGCAAATGACAGTGGGAACCGGGGTTGGGGAAAAACCTATCAAAGGGCATGATTTAGATATGCAGCCCTGTGCGTGTCCTACATGCGTGTGTTGTTGCATGTATGAATAGCGCACGTGTGCAGGAAAGCTGAGCCAATCCACAGCTCCCTAGCACATGTATACATGCAGTGAAAGACACATTACAACTGTGACCAGCCAGTCTAAGCCAGCCAGAATCTGGCCCCATGTTTGAAGCAGCAGCCCTTAACAGTATTATCTGCAAACCCTGCGACTGCTCCTCTGGCGTGACAACTGCAATGGCAGTCTGAAGTCACGTGGGGGAACTCCAGACACATAAAAAGAAATAACCACCAAATGTTTTATGGATCCGCTACAAAAACAACCTTGAGAATTCCATCTTTCCTCCCCTCCTTTTCTCTCTCTCTCCAAAAGTTAATACTTTAGGCCCTTATCGTTGCAGCAAAAAAAGACGAAACCAAACAAAACCTGGAATGTGTCCATAGAGCCTGATAAAAAAATATTAAGTTCCTGTGGCCCCCATTCAGCAGGCTCAGCCTTATCTCCTGGGTCTTATCTCCTGGAAAGCTTTTTGGGATGCTTCTCAAAAAAGGGTTGGTTTCTGCAGGGATGCCAGAGTTGCCATTTTCAGGCTTCGCCCTTCCGTTAGCTCTAAACATTACACCTCTGAGAAAATGGCACGTCTAGGCTTTGCCCTCCCTCCCCATCCTTCCTAAATTTTCCTTAATGTAACACCTGCACTTCCCCTAACTGACCCTTCTTTATAGTGAATGATGGGCAAGGGGTCTGTTTGGGATTGCAAGTTTGAAACCCAGGTCAGATGTTACGGTTTATTTCATTTCTCTCTTTTTTTTACAAAATTCACTGCCGCATCTCAGACGCATGCTCAAACAAGGAAGCAAAAATGTCAACCTAATTTATGGCTTTAGTTTTGAGAAAGAAAATATTATTATAGAAGAGATTGTGCTTATATAGACAGCAACGGTCTATGCAGCAGCTACAGCTTTCTCTGAGCTAGGGGTCAGTACCAGAAACTTCCTATTGCCAGGTTCAGCCCTGGAAGATGTGATATTATAGTAATGTTAGGGAAACCCCTCTCGCACAGAGTGCTTTTCCTTCACCACCGAAGAACCGCAGCCAGCCCCACAGATCTGGTGTTGGAGAAGGGTGTCTAAATCCAAGATGAATTATCTCCAAGTGAAGCTCATTTCCACCTCCTCCTGTTTTAGAAACTGAGCTTGGGACACTGAACATGGGACTAAATGAACCAGGCATGGGTGGGGAACCTGAGGCCCTTACTGGCATGGGCAGAGCTCAGGACAATGGGAGCTGTGAGCCAGCCATATCCAGAGGTCTACAGGCTTCCCAGTCCTGGTCTGTGATCAATGGGAGAATACTCTTTCATAGCTCTCCATTGTGGGTTCTGCACAGCAGAATGTCTGACTGAATTAACTGCTCCACAATAAAGGTGCATTGTGAACAAGGCCAAAGGGGCACAAGGTGAGGTGAGATAGCCAGCCGATGCTGAAAATATACAATTTTCCAAAGATGGTATGTCCTCCTGTAATTTGCAAATTCGACCAAGTCCAGAGACAGACCTCCTTGACTAGGTCAAGCAATCACCATTACAGATGTTTGTAAGATATACAAAAAAATAGAGTTTCTTCCATGTAAAGACAGCTTCAAAAATAATTACTCTTTCAAAGAATCCTTCATTTAAAAAAATATAACCTACATATTAATTCCCCACCCCCACAAGGGAAGCACAGTGAGAAGCTAGAACAGTCAAAATGGACCTCGCTCTGCCCATTTTACAAATTGCAGAATAGGACTTCGGTTATAGCAGAGAGGTAGCCGTGTTAGTCTGCCGTAGCAAAAGCAACTAAGAGTCTTGTAGCACCTTAAAGACCAGGACTAAATTTGTGGCGTGAGCTGTCATGAACATGAACCCAATTCATCAGATGTAGGAAGTGGCAGGGGATATATACTGCACAAAAATTTAACGGATCTACCGAAGTCCTTTGCAACCCATGTCATTTGGCAACTCCGTGTATGGAAATTATTTTGGCCCCTGCGTTACATGATACTTATGTCATGTGACTGTTGTTGGTTGCCTAGCCAAAATGGCCTCAATCCACGCACTAAAGAAGCGGGACGAGATCATCAGCAAGACTGAGGGACAGACCCCAAATTTTGCATAAGTTAAAAATAAGCCTTCCAAAAAGATCCTAAGGGAAGGAAATTTAAAAGCAGTTCAGTGAGGACAGAGTGTGGTCAATGGCCACAAAACGTTGGGTGGAAGGGGAGGAACTAGAAGTTTTGAAGAGCAGCACTAACTGCAAAGAGCAACATTGTGTTGCAAATTTTGTAAGGAAGGATTATGTCTTTAAGGTGTCTGTTGTTTTAGCTACTGCAGAAACTAAGCCTAGCTTCAGGACAAGTAAGAGAGAAAGAAGGAATGGATATAAAGATGCTCTTTGGTGGGTCAACTTCTGCTGGCAGAAGTGTAACTAAAAGGAGTTTCCACACCAAAGTTTTTGTGGGTGACTGGCACTCTGAAGCAGAGTGCCGGTCACTCACAAACAGACGTGTGCAGGGAAGGGATCAGGTCCCTGTGCTGATTGCCCTTCGCCCGGATGGGACTTGCAGCATCAGCCTGGAAGACAGAACTGGCCATGGTGGCTCTAAATTTGCAAAGGTGGTAAGGAAAGACCTTTGGGGGGGGTGCACACCCCTGGTTACATTCTTGTGGTGCGAGATTGCTCCTGTAACTCTCTTCAATGGTCGCAACACCTTTAAAGAAAGGTCAACACGAAAAAGGCAAATCTGTGTACCTACATTGCAAGTACATAATCTTTTGCACTTCGCCCTTTTCAGTACCTTGAGACCTTGTAAGTGACCTGCAGGAGCACTCCAATGTTATAAAAATGCAACCAGGGAAGTCATGGAAGTGGCAAACGTCACCCAAACCTGCAGATCCCAGTGGCCACTTGTACCCCAGCTGTGTCTCCTTAGGGTGCCATGTGTGCAGAGCCATATGCACAGGTGCGGAATCAAAAGGAAACCCGCTGGAGCCCTGGCACCCACCAGGATTAGCAGAGAAAGGTCTGGAGAACAATGGCGGGGGAAGAGAAAGAGCTTCACGGTTCTGCTGTAGACCAGACACCTGTTAAGGTTCATGCCTAGTATGCTTCTCTCTTTCTCAAGAGACACTGCAACAATGCTTTGAAATTTCCCCTGAAAGGTACCGTATTTTTCACTCTATAAGGCGCACCTGACCATAGGACGCACCTAGCTTTTAGAGGGGAAAAGCCCCATTTTTTTGAGGATCAGCTCAAATTTCTGCAGCTTCTTTTACAAAGGAGAAAAGCCCCATTTTTTGAGGATCAGCTCAAAGTTGTTGAGCTTACTTTGCAAAGGGGAAAAACCCTGTTTTATGGAGTTTAACTCACAGTTCTGCAGCTTCAGGAAGCCATTTCTAGAGTTTCCAGACAGATAATCTAATCAGCCAGTCACATGTCGCTGGGGAAACAGCCTCCCTCTGCAAGGGGGCGGGGCTGGAATCTCTCTCCCTTATCTCTCTCCCCAATCGTTTGCTGAGCAGCTTCTCAGCGGGCTTCCTTTCAACACCCCCTTCTCTCTCTCTCTTTTTTAAAAAGCACGATCTGCTTTTGCCCCTGGGCAGTTCAGCTCCAGGAACCACACATTCACTCCATAAGACATTTCCCTTTACTTTTTAGGAGGAAAAAGGTGCGTCTTATAGAGCGAAAAATACAGTATTTATTAAGAGGAAACATACTGCCTTTGCATGTGCTACTGCTCCTTCAAGAAGCACTTGGGAGACCCATGTGCATAGCTCCAGAGCCCCATCCATGCATGGCACTCCCATTGCTGGTGCAGTTAAGTACCCTTACGTGCCTGAAGAACTTTTCTTCACTTCCGCAACCAAGCAGCGGCTAAAGGTCTGGCTGCAAATATGCGGGTTTGGCTTGCTCCAATGATGCCAGACTGCTGATTTTATTTTATTTTATACTTTTACAATAAGAAGCATTGTACTGCAGTCACAGCATACCCAGCACTGCTAATTTGTTTGGCTAGCAGAGGTGCAGAACTGGCACCAGATATATAAGTTTATACTGTAACTAGAGTTACTTGCACGCTCTAACAGCCACTTTTCCAAATAGTCGCTTTTGGCACTAAGCGACTCCGAGCTGAATATACCTCTGGCTGGTTACGAATGCAATATGAGCCAAGTCGTTGCGTGCAGTTAAGGGGGTTGGGGCCACAGGATCACATCCTCCCCCTCCTGCCCGCAATACCCGGAGGCGAGGCGAGGGAACCCGGCTGCATGATCCTGCGGCCCAACACAATCACTTAACCACGCAGCTAACACTCAGGAGAACTGTCACCTCTGCACTGGCCCACCGTGGCAAGGCTTAGGTTTTTACACAATGAATTAAGCACAGACCTTTGGAAGCATCACTGGGGAAGACAGTGAGAGACGGGCCGCTATGTGTTTTGCTTCGACAACAGAAAATCCAAGACTTATTGCAAAGTCGGTTCAGCCGATCGCTGGGTGGGCTCTCTTTCGGTCTCTGCTCTCCAACTGCTCTCTTGCTTCTTTGAACAAGCTAGTCAAGCTTTTACAAAATATTATTTAGGTACCCTCTGTATAAAAAAATAAAGCCGGTCATATTCCCTCCCCGCTCCTCTTTTAAGGAAAAAGCAAACAAACCTGCATTTCTTTTATATATATAAAAAATCAGTCTGGGTTTTTTGTTTTTTTTTGAAGTGTGTGTGGGGCAGGGAGAGGGAGGGAAGCCCAGTTTCCAGTCTGATAATGGGAAGAAGCGGATACAGACATGCAACGGAAGACAGCACACTGGAACAGAAGCCCACAGAGCTCGACCTGAGACAATGGCTTACTTTTTCTTGTCCTTGTCTTTCTTGGTTTGTTGAGAGCCAGCCTGTTGCCCTTGTGACTGTAGCAGCTGGGCTGCCGCTTTCTTCTTCTGGAAGTTGCCCAGCTCCTCCTCGAGCTCCTTCTTCTTGTCGTCCACTTTCTTCTTCTCTTCCTGGTGAGTCCGCTTTAGGTGGTCAAACTTCTCGTGAAGCTGCCCAACCAGAAAGGAAGAGGGAGGTCATGGACACAGAGAGAGAGGCAGAGAGAGAGAGAGAGAGAGAGAGAGAGAGAGAGAGAGAGAGAGAGAGAATAGAACCGTTAAGTGGAGAGGAAAAAATTGTAATAGTCCAAACCTGCTGCACAGGCTCAAAGGATGGAAGGGGCTTGAACAAGCAGACTCATGGCCTATGGCCAGAGATCACAGCATCATAGAATTGTAGGCTTGGAAGGGCCCACCAGGGCCATGTAGTCCAACCCTGCAGGAATCTTTCACCCAATGTGGGTCCCTAAGATTAAGGGTCTCCTGCTGAGCGAGGTCTTAGCACCCTCTTCAAGCAGAGAAGGGAAACAGGGTGTGTGAAACATCAGCCCCCTTGATTGGGAAGCAGTTTGGAGCCTGTGGATTGATCCACTCTGACATAAACACCAGGAATTTGGCTGTGGTTGAGTGGTAGCAGTGCCTTCTACCTGATGAACGTTAAACTCCAGACTGGGAACAGCCCTATTCTATCTCCCTCTCTAGCCCAACAAGTGACCTAGGTGACTCTGGTCAGGATTGACAATGGGCCCCTCCAGAAATCTTTGGAGGGGGTTCTATGTGACCCCACTTTCAATAGGGTTCATGCCTGCAACACTTTCAGGGTGGACATACTGCTTTGCTTCCAGTCGGTGCATGCCCCATAGCTTCCTGCAGAAGTCCTGTAATTTGTTAATACCTGGTTTTTCATTTTATGTTCTGCGTTTTATTTGGGGCTTTATTTTTTGTCCTGTTTTTGCTGCACTGCACAGCACGGGAATCCAGTAACGTGGTAACTCTTGGGAACCTTTGCGGAACAACTAATATAGTGGCAGGATGTCCAGCACAAATGCGCTATTACTGCGACAATGACTTGTTGCTGAATGCACACCCCCCCAAAACACCAGTATGGAGGGACCCTATACATGATCAAGCCAAAAATAACTCTGGTTTGTGTTTTCTGCTTCACACAAATGCTCCCATATGGACCCCCTGACGATTCCAAGCTGAATCATTCAGAGTCGGGTGGGGAATCATGTATTAAGAGCGAGGGGAGGAGTTCACTTACATCCTTTTCTGCTTCTTTCAACTCGGCTTCTTTTTCCTTTACCCGCATGACAAACATTTGCCTCATTTCCTCCTCCTTTTTCTGGAGCTCACCCAGGAACTCGTTCCTCTTGGCTTCATAGGTCTCTTGCAGGCTTGTTATGGAAACACCCCGTAAAAAAAAAAAGAGGACGTGGTGGTCGTGGGCAGATAGAAAGAAAGCCAAACCTCATTAGTATCAAGGATGAGTAACATCGAAGGAAGAACAACAACAAAAATCAGCAGCTCCTGGTAAATCAGCTAAGGTTGCGCATGAGCCTGTGACATACCTTGCAGGGTTATTGAAAGGATAAAAGGTGGTATGAGCATGGGAGGTTGCCTTTACACCAAACTCTCCCATGAGTCCATCTAATGCATTATTGGCAGAAGCAACTCCCCAGGGGTGTGTGAGTGAGTGAGTGAGTGAGTGAGTAAGTGTGTGTGTCTTCCCAGGCCCGCTAGCAGAGATCTGGGAGGTACAACTGGCGGCTGAACTTGGAACACACAAAGAACCAGGCAGAGGGCCTTCTCGGCAGTGGCGCCCTCCCATCAGATGTCCGAGATAACCAACTATATGACTTTTAGAACACATCCGAAGGCAGCAATGTACAGTGGTACCTCTAGTTACAGATTTAATTTGTTTCGGGGTGCTGTGCGCACCCCAAAAAATCCGTAACTAGAGGCGCCACTTCTGCACATGCGCACAGAGCGCTTCTGCGCATGCACGAATGGCAAAACCCGCGGCCATAACCCAAAGATTCCGTAACCTGGAGGTTACGCAACACGAGGTACCACTGTATAGGGATTTTTTCAGTGTTTAATGTTTTATTGTGTTTTTTTATAGTTTGCCAGAAGCTGCCCAGAGTGGCTGGGGCAACCCAGTCAGTTGGGTGGCATATAAATAATAAAATTATAATGTACCAAACAAACAAACAAACAAACCAGCCTTGCCACCTTATACACAGTTCAGAGCTCTTTGAAGGAAGGACAGGACAAAAATGGGATACACTGAATAAATAACTGTTCATCCCAACAATATTTACTTCCAGCCAGGATTTTTGTGGCGTGGAAACATCAAGTCCTCCTCAGCTGAAAAGTGTTTTTGAAAAGAAGCACAAAACTGGATGAAAAGCAAAGAAGGCCTGAGTAACTTACTTACTCACTCACTCACTCATTCATTCTACTGCGACTGCTACTACTACTACTACAGTCCTAAAAGCCTGCGTGAATTAAAAAATATATTGGCCTAGTGCCTAAAAACCAACATTGATGGTGCCAGGCATGTTTCCCTGGGGAAAGCATTCCACAAACAGTGGGGGCCACTACTGAAAAGTCCACTCTCTGCACCTCCCTTGGATGAAACTCCTGGAGAAGGCACCATTACCAATGCTTCTTCTGTGTGGTGCAAACCACTCCTTCCCTTCTTTTGCTTCACCCTCAGCAGAGCAAAACGCGACAGCCAGGCTGCTTCCGCCACAGACCCTGCCTCAGCTTCCCCCTTTCTTAGAACTACACCAAAGCATCGCTTGCCAAGGAGCTTGATGAAGTTTGCCTGATAACGGGGAAGCATCTAGTTCCTCTCGCCCCTTATGTGCTGGGTCCTTTGTGAAGCAAATGGTTTGTCACCACTTCTTTATCCAGCTTGGTTTCAATAGTTCCTGGAATGCTTTCTGCTCCCTGTCAGGAAGCAAGGCTGGCTTGCTGAAGGGTCCAGGCTGGTTTGAAAAGATTAAAAGTGCCTGCACTTCACTGGAGGGAAACACATCTATTCTCCGACTTGCGCTATGAGGCAAGAAGAAAGTACCCTTATCTGTGGCCCTCTATCTCCTCTCTTTCTCCACTTCCTCTTTGCTATCTGAACTTGAAAATAAATAAATTGCTACTTTTGGCTCTGTCCTACCCCTGCAATTTTCTCATTGCAACCACCAAGTGGAAGCCATTTTTTGGATCCATTTGGCCAGAGGTTTTCAACCTTTTTGAGTCCATGGCTCCCTTGACCAACTACATTCTTTCTGAGGCACCCCTGTGGGGCTCAGGAGCCCAGTTAGGTCACCCCTTGCCTGCAGAGCTGGCAGCCTCTCACCCTTTTAAAAACACCCTCCCTTGTGGAGGGTTTCCTCAGCCTCCTGTTCCCTCTCTTTGGGAGTCTTCTGGGCAGCCGCTGCTGCCACCATGCTGCCCCCCCCCCTGCCCCAAAGTGAGGTGCCTCCTCGCACTGCCCCACAGAGGCCTGGGACTTGTCTGTCCATTCCAAACAGCAAGGGCTGGTGGACTGGCTGGCTGGGCTCCCTCGCCCGCTTGCTTGCTCACTCCGAGGCCGCCTCAGCTCCTGGCAACCAGCACCCCCTGGCCAGCCCCAGAGGCATCGTTCGCCTGCGGAGCTTATAGAAAGGGCTGAAGAAGAAGAAGAAGAGAAGAGTTTGGATTTGATATCCCGCTTTATCACTACCCAAAGGAGTCTCAAAGCGGCTAACATTCTCCTTTCCCTTCCTCCCCCACAACAAACACTCTGTGAGGTCAGTGGGGCTGAGAGACTTCAAAGAAGTGTGACTAGCCCAAGGTCACCCATCAACTGCATGTGGAGGAGCGGAGACGCGAACCTGGTTCCCCAGATTACGAGTCTACCGCTCTTAACCACTACACCACACTGGCTGCTGCAACAAACAGCTGTGCAAGCCTTCGGGAGGCAGAGACACAAAAGGGCATCAGAGGAGGGAGGGAAGGAAAGAAGGACAGAGGCCGGTGTTGCCCACAGCACCCCTGACCATCATTCAAGACACCCCAGGGTGCCACGGCACCCTGGTTGAAAACCACTGCATTTGGCGATTGCTGCCATTAACAAGACAGCATCTACCGGTCTTGCCAACATTTTTAGGCCTGTGGGCACATTTGGATTTTTGAGGGAGTGGGGTAGGTGATAACTTCTCTGGTCTTGTCTCTCTCCTCCTCCTCCCAGACCAGATAATCCCCCTGCCCCATAAAAGAACGAAAGAAATAAAGCGTGCTTCACTTCTCCAAGGGATCTGGGCAAGAGTCAGATCCAGCAGAACTAATCTGAGCCATGAATTGCAAATAGAACAGAAAGAGGAAGAGAAGAAGAGCATCACTACCTTCTTCATGCCTATGTATTTTCAAGGGATACAAAGGTAAACACAGTTAAGAAGGCTTTGGAGTTATCAATATATTACATCCTCGGGCAGCGTGTTGGAGACTGCTGAGCTATAGTGTTGGATTTTGCAACAGGAAGATCTGGATCAAAATCCCATCTTAACCGTGATGCTGACAGTGAGTCGTAAGAACCTAAGAAGAGCTTGATAGTTCAGGTCAGTTGTCCATCGACTTCAGCATCCTGTTTTCACAGCACACACATATACAGTTGTACCTCGGTTTCCAAACATAATCCGTTCCGGAAGACTGTTCCGAGTTCCGAAACATTCAAAAACCGAGGCGCAAAGGGCGGTCTGCAAATTTAATAGAGAAAATTGAGAAAAATAACATACCCTGTTTCTCCTAAAATAAGACGTAGCCATAAAATAAGGAGTAGCAGGATTTCTACGCATTTGTGAAATATAAGCCATACCCCGAAAATAAGACATAGTGACGCGGCGCCCTCTCCCTTAAGACGGCCTGGATAGGCGTGGCTATGCAGCGTACCGACGCGGAGCGGTTAAAATAAGACATCCCCCGAAAATAAGCCATACTGTGTTTTATTGAGGGGGGAAAAATATAAGACGGTGTCTTATTTTAGGAGAAACACAGTATATACACTCAGCAGAAGCTGTTCGACTTCCGAGGCACGTTCGAAAACGGAAGCATTTACTTCCAGGTTTACGGCGTTCGAAAACTGAAATGTTCGTTCAATGGAAACATTTGAAAACCGAGGTACCACTGTACACACAATTATAGCTACATACCCGTCTCTAGCTCTCTATGCCACCAAATGAATCGAATTACCATTCCCAGGAAACAGTGCAGATGCTTCTTACTCCAATTAAATAACATAACCATGTTCATATACTATTTCTATATGAAACTGATTTAAGATGCAGACTGATGCAGTAGCAGATAAGCTGGAAGCAGAGTCTGGATCCAGACCAGGCAAAAGCTTGGCAGGCTGTGAGGAGAACCTGCTTAGCCACATGGACGGGGAGGAAAACAGGAGAAGGTAGGTGGGGAACGAAAACACGACGTCATCTGCCAGTCGCTAGCGCACAACTCTGGCAGAGGGAGCCAAGCCTGCCTTTGGCAGATTAGACCAAGAAACCATCATGTTCAGAAAAAAACAGTGAACTGGGGTAGATGAGACCCAACGCTTTGCTCCTACGCTTGCGTAATTGAACAGAACACTTGTTGTTGCTCAGAGATAAAGCAGGGCTGTTTTATAAATCTGAACTATTTTATACATTGACAAAAGAGATACTGGCTCAAATAGCCACTCATCCTGTTGCCCAGCAAAGAGTAAGGATTACCCATAAAGGAAAGGGAAGTTTTTGTCAATTATAGGAGTCTGCTCTCTCTTTTAGGCCACGGATGGATTACCAAGGAATGTGTTTACAGGCACACTAGCCACCTGGTAAGTTCTGTAGACTTCTTCGCCATGCTGACATGCACACATATCACTAATAAAATATATCCAGGGCTTTATGCATTCCCCAAATGGGGACTGCCAAGCAAGCGTAGAATTTGACCTTTGGTACAGAGTCCACCATCTTGCACATCTCAGCCGTCTTTCCCTTTACAGCTGAGGAGATAAAATTTGAAAGCATATGGGGAGGATTATGGTGTGGCCTCATCTCAGAAGCGACAGGAGGCTGGGAACCGTTATCAGGAAGTTGTTAATCATTATTTAATAGCTATAAAGCCAGCCATAGGATAATGTCTCTGGTCTGCATAGCAGATCAGTGGAAGGGCTGGTTCTGTGGGTCGACATAGTTACTATTCAACCAGTCAATGAGTCCAGCTCCTTCTATTAGGGGGAAATGGGGCATTACCTCCCCAACTTCAGCCTGTCCACAGTTAGCCTCCTTACCTATGACCAGTCCAGGTGGGGTGGGGTGGGGGAACTGCCTGCCATTTACTCTGGTCTCCTTGCCTTCTGCCACAATGTGCATTAGCCGCCATTGTCCCATTTCCTATGAAAGGAATAACCTGGAACCTGAACTGTTATGACTAACTGCCAAGGAAAGACAGTCTCCCAACTCTCTCTCTCTCTCTCTCTCTCTCTCTCTCTCTCTCTCTCTCTCTCACACACACACACACACACACACACACACACACACACAACTACAAATCCAGAATTGTATTGAACCTTGGTGTGGATTTAATTAAGTGCTGCTATGGGAGCCATTCTTGCCTGAAAAGCAGGTATGAACTTATCATCATCATGGGTAGGCAAACTAAGGCCCGGGGGCCAGATCCGGCCCAATCGCCTTCTAAATCCAGCCCGCGGACGGTCCAGGAATCAGCATGTTTTTACATGAGTAGAATGTGTCCTTTTATTTAAAATGCATCTCTGGGTTATTTGTGGGGCATGGGAATTCATTCATTTTTTTCCTTCAAAATATAGTCCGTCCCCCCCACAAGGTCTGAGGGACAGTGAACCGACCCCCTGCTGAAAAAGTTTGCTTACCCCTGATCATCATCATCATCATCATCATCATCATCATCATCGAGCTTTTAAGCATTCAAAGAGCTTTGTGTGTTTGTTGTAATCCTCACAACAGCCCTGGAAGGTAGGTCAATACATTACCCCAAAATTGCAGGTGGTAACTGGCTTGCCTAAAGGGAAGCTTGGGAACATGGCGACATTCAAAACGAGCTGTGCCACTATGCCCATCACTTCTGAAACTCTTACAGCAGAATGCCTTGGGCAACGGCTCCAGAAATATACTCAGCTTTCCATGCCGGTTGGGTGTTGCAGCTTCCTTACCTGAATGGTTTGCTGTCGGGGTCTGTGTCTTTGAACCCCATCTCTTCCAGCTTGCAGCGGCGATAGAGCTCGTAGTGTCGGCTGTGAGTCTGTTCCCTCAAGTCCTCCATGTTCACTCTTATGAGCATTTCACGCAGCTTCACAAAGTCACAGTGGTTTTCATTCTCAACTACAAAACAAACAAACAAACAAACAACCAAATAAAACAACAACAACAACAACAACAACAACAACAACAACAACAACAACTTATTATTTATATCCCACCCATCTGGCTGGGTTTCCCCAGCCACTCTGGGCGGCTTCCAACAGAATATTAAAATACAACAGTCTATTAAACATTAAAAGCTTCCCTAAACAGGGCTCCTTTAGCAATCTAAAACTTATCAAGGTTCTCTCATCTTCACCCTCCCCTCCCCTCGCCCCAATTCCTTTTCTACACACAAAAGCCCTGATTTCCCCTGGGAAGATACTAGTCATTAGACCAGTTCCATCACTCCAAAGGATTTTCCTATGAGCTTAAGGCACTTTACATACAATAATTCAGCAATAGCTACAACAACCCTGTAAAGTAGGCCAGCATTCTATACAGACGGGAAGCGGAGTTGGAGAGCTAATGGCTTGCTCCAGTTAGTTCATGGATGAGTTGAGTTTTCATGAATCAGGCCCTTTAATCATTATGCTACAGCTGCTCTGAAAGGCACCAGCTTATATCTCTTTGCAAGAGACACAAGAAACGGAGCGTATATATTAAACAAGCCATAGCTTTCCAAACAGCAGTTGTTCCCAGCTGTCATTTCTGGTCTTCACTTTTGTAGTATTGCCGTCTCCCATGTGTCCCAACCAGAAGGCAGTTTCTAAAGTCTCACTCTGTGCCCCCAGTGAATGCTCCCTTTTGCCAGTTGACTGTTACAGCTTAAAGAGAAAGGCGACTCGGCCTCCATGCTTCAGCCATGCCTCCCCCCCTGGATTCTTATCCCATGGTGTTAAGGTTGCAAACATTTTAGCGTCTGATAATGTGTAGTACAGTGGTACCTCGGGTTACAAACACCTCGGGTTACAAACACTTTGGGTTACAGACTCCGCTAACCCGGAAGTAGTACCTCGGGTTAAGAACTTTACCTCAGGATGAGAACAGAAATCGCGTGGTGGCGGTGGCGCGGTGGCAGCAGGAGGCCCCATTAGCTAAAGTGGTAGCTCAGGTTAAGAATGGTTTCAGGTTAAGAACGGACCTCCGGAACAAATTAAGTTCTTAACCAGAGGTACCACTGTATAGTGCACCTGTAAACAGCACAGTGCACAACTTAACCCAGGCAAATGCATGAGTATGGATTTATACTCTGGCCTTCAAGTCAGAAACTCTAGCCAGATACCCAGTGCCAGAACTCCTTGTGCAAACAGCAGATCCAGAAACTGCAATCTCCAGGCCAAGCACAAGGGCAGCCCCACAGAAAGTGCACTGCAGTAATCTAAATCCTGAAGTTAGGTAAAGGTAAAGGGACCCCTGACCATTAGGTCCAGTCGTGACCGACTCTGGGGTTGCGGCGCTCATCTCGCTTTACTGGTCAAGGGAGCCGGCGTACAGCTTCTGGATCATGTGGCCAGCATGACTAAGCCGCTTCTGGCAAACCAGAGCAGCGCACGGAAACGCCGTTTACCTTCCCGCCGCAGCGGTACCTATTTATCTACTTGCACTTTGACGTGCTTTCGAACTGCTAGGTTGGCAGGAGCAGGGACCAAGCAACGGGAGCTCACCCCATCGCGGGGATTCGAACCACCGACCTTCTGATCGGCAAGCCCTAGGCTCTGTGGTTTAACCCACAGCGCCACCTGTGTCCCGTGTCTAAAATACTGTGGTTAAAACTCTCCCAGTCCAGGAACATATCAGGTGCAGCCGGTAAAAGATGCTTCTGGGGTAGGAGGTTTGCAAGTGAAAGAAAAGATTCCTGCATCTGACACAGCTTTTGGGGTCCCAGCTACCATCTTAATATGCTCTTCACATTTCCCCCCTCTCTCTCTTTTGCTGTTGCTCAAAGAAATTAGGTTTTATAGCACCACCCTGCCTTTCACTAAACCGAAGCTGAGCAAGCAGACCTGCCACCCGACCCCACCTCTGCAGCCGACATACCTTGCACGACTCCCCATGGGTATTGCCTGGCCTTGGCCATCTTATTGCCAATTTTCACTTCTTCGGTGCTGCCAACCACAGCAAACGGGAGGTGGACCTGCAAGGCAAGAGGCAGAGGAAGACCATGGGAGCCTTCAGTTGCTTTGCCAGACATATTTTCCTTAAATGAAAAAAAAAAAAGCGAAGTAAAAGCAGTGGGAAGAAAACACTTCAATAGACAACTGTGCTGGCTTCCACCGATTTAGAAGTTGTCCAAGTGTTTCTGGAACACAGCCTAACTTTTCGAAGGACGGGGTTGGTGGGAATCAAGGACAGCAAAGCGGCAGATCAAAACAGCCTCCTAATATCTGAGTGGTATTATAGGCTGAGTGATCTGGTTTCTTCTTCTTCTTCTTTGGTGGCCTGGTTCTCTGGTTCCCTTTTATTTGTTTGTGTGTTTAGAATTGCGTATTGGTGGGAGATTTTCAGTTGTCTGCTTGTTTTGCTCTTAGGTTTGTTGAGACCAAATGCATAGGGGTATATGCTCCCAAGTTTTTACTGTTTCTTTGCTGGCTTTCATTTGATTATAGAAGATCTTAATAAACAGTCTTAACTGCACACCCAAAGAAACAGCTTCCTTCCCTAGGAATTAAACACAAGCTTAGCATTTGCATTGGGCAGTATTTGGATACAGTTAATAATAATAATAATAATAATAATAATAATAATAATAATAATAATAATTTATTATTTGTATCCCACCCATCTGGGCGGCTCACAACAGAATATTAAAACATAAGACATCAAACATTAAAAACTTCCCTAAACAGGGTTGCCTTCAGATGTCTTTGAAAAGTCAGATAGTTGTTTATTTCCTTGACATCTGATGGGAGGGCGTTCCACAGGGCGGGTGCCACTACTGAGAAGGCCCTCTTGCCTGCTTCCCTGTAGCTTCGCTTCTCGCAGGGAGGGAACCGCCAGAAGGCCCTTGGAGCTGGTCCTCAGTGTCCGGGCTGAACGGTGGGGGTGGAGACGCTCCTTCAAGTATACTGGGCCGAGGCTGTTTAGGGCTTTAAAGCTCAGCACCAACACTTTGAATTGTGCTCGGAAACGTATGATCAGTATCCCTCATGCTTGACATGGGGAGCAGTAAGCAACTAGGTAGAGTACTGAAAGCATGTCCCTAATCACTGGGAAACTTATTCAGCCTCTCCTCTCGCTTCTGAGGTTTAGCTGGCTGTATGGGCAACACTTTCATGTACATCTCTGCTTGCTTTTTAAAAACGGAAGCAGGGATTCTCAGGACGTTGAATCTTGAGACCACTTTCTTCTGTGGTCCTGCAGAATTCTAGCCACATACGTAGTCTTCCTAACAAAGAGTGCACCCCTTGGGTCCATCTAACTCAGTGCTGCCCACACTGACTGGCAGCAGCTCTCCAAGGTTTCAGAATGGGAGTCCTTCCCAGCCCTACCTGGAGAGGCCAGGGGATTGAACCTGGGACCTTTTTCATGCAGAGCTGATGCCCTACCGCTGAGTTACGAACCTCGTCTGAACTTCACATCAGCACATGCAGTTCGACCCATAAATCACTCCTGAAACCCAATGCACGTATGATAAATATTGCGAGTCGATGACCCGCCACCCGTGTGGAGTAAATAAGACACACAGACACATGATTTAGGTTAATGGGTAAAATAAGGCCACAACTTTATTGGTTACAGCGTGTGAGTGGTATTGGCTTAGGCACTGGACAAGAGCGCAACACAAGGGTTAACAACCAGTGGGAGGAGCTTGTTGATGCAAATACAACTGGAAGCTTGTCACCAGGGGTCATGCCATGGCCCTAGCCACTAGCAGGGCATCGGACAGGATCCACGACTGCCGGAACCCTTTAAAGGGATACCCCTAGGAGGTAGGTGATGGCCACAACCTGACCTCCGACACACCACGCATATTACATCACCTATTGAATATTCCAATGCCTAACCGCCAATACCATAAAGTTGTGACGAGTTGCTACAAGGTAGATGAAAAAACCAATTTGCCAAATGGATAAAAAACTCCTACCAGGCCCCCTGGGCAACCAACCAAAGTCCATAGCAAGGTCAGAAAGCCTAGCAAGACCTAAAGGGAGGGAGGGCGGGAGATCCGATGCAAGCAGGAGGCAGAATGAGGGAGCCGTTGGTGGGCTGCTTGAATGCCGCCAGACACCGCCCCCCCAGCCCTATTGGCTGGCTATGGGGCTTGATGCGGTA
The DNA here is from genome assembly GCA_034641385.1 of Darevskia mixta. NCBI lineage: Eukaryota > Metazoa > Chordata > Lepidosauria > Squamata > Lacertidae > Darevskia > Darevskia mixta. The sequence continues at coordinate 1,266,037 of JAWWNH010000060.1, forward strand.
GGAAGGAGGGGCTAAGGCAGGCAGTCGAACACAGCCCCCTGCAAGCACGGGAGCGAATCCAGCTCGCAACTCCTCCCCCCTGCAATGGGGAGAGGTCTTGCCAAAGAGCAGGTGGATCTGACTTTGGATGAGTGTCACATGCAAGCAACGTGAGTAAGGCAGAGGGGTCAATCATATCTCATACCTACCCCACAAAAAAGCAACAAAATCTGAAAGGGGCCTGAATGCTTATACCTTCAAATTAGGATTGATGGAATGTTTTTATTGTATCAGCTGGCACTGCTTTTATTTTCCCCCTTTCTTTCTTTTCATCGTATTTGCAAATATTGTTTTTTTTATTTACCTTTTTTTAAAAAAAATATATGGATGGGGCCTGAGAATGCACAGTATCTCCCAAAACACGCAGTAGCTGGGTGTGCTTTCCTTCTTGGGGGAGGGGAGGGGGTTGCAAGACAAACAGGTACGACAGCAATAAATGGGCTGACAGAATCATAAATTGACCTGGGAAAGGAGTGGTCACGGGAGAGCATTGTGACTCAGGCACTCGCTGCCTGCTTCCTCCTCGTTCTGTTTAGATGCACTTGTGCAGTTTACATACTGATGGTCCGTAGCACAAGCCGGCGCTGACACTTCCTAGGGAGTGGGGAGCAGGGTGAATGGAAGGAAGTCGAGATTCTACCCACCCCGTTTTATTAGCTTTCACTAAAGGAGGAAGGAAAAGGGGACTTTAAAAGGGGGGGGCAGGAAGCCTGGCTCTAGTCCAAGACGCCTAAACTAGCCAGCCAGCCAAGGCAGCAAGGAGAATGCATAGATGCTTGTCTCAAAAGGGTCAGCAATAGTTATTGGAGGCAATGCAGCAGCAAGTGAGGATATTATAAAGCAGCGAAAACAGCAGCGATTAAAGAACGGTTCTCAACAGATATAATTACAGTAGAAGAAGAAGCTACGATAAAAAGAATTTTAAAAGCGTGCTGTGATACAAAGATATCTGGGAGAATATTTCAGGAAAATATACCTTCTCCCTATGCACCATTAAAAGTTTGGCGTGGAATTAATAATCACTGGGATTCTCACCAATAATGGCACAATTGTATAACAAATATTTGAAGCTTGGTTCGGGATGCAACAAGAACACTTAGTGCAGGCACGTCCAAAGTCTGTTTTGGGGGCCTAATCCGACCCCACGGCCAGTTTTATCCAGCCCCTGTGGCAGTTTATGTATTGGTGTCTAATCCAAAAAAAGTTCACTCCTAAAAAAAGCTCAACCATCTTAGGGGTAAAATTGGGGGGGGGGGGAAGGTCGGCCCTCATGCATGTTCACTTCATCAAATCTGGCCCTCTTTGAAAAAAGTTTGGCCACCCCTGACTTAGTGGTAATAGGGAGAAGCATGCATACACTTACATTCCTACCAACCAAGGTGGGGGACAGACACCAGTGTTCTTCTCCTTCTCAATGGTAAAACAGACTAAGAACATAAGAAGAGTTCTTCCAGTCTAGCATCCTGTTCTCGCAGTAGCCAACCAGATGCCCATGGGAAGCCTATAAACAAGACCTCCATGCAATAGCATTGTGTGGTTTGGCACAATGCATTTATATTGGTTTTCAAACTGTTCATAAGTGATGACGCCTTAACTGGGTGTGTTTTTTTTACAGACGAAATTGTTTTACCGATGTTTTTATTGTTAACTCTCTTCCGAGATATTTCACAGGAAGCACTTCATGAATGAATCAATGTATTGCCTGGACAAGCCACAGCTGAACAGTATCTCTGCCTCGAGAGGAAGGTGGACCACAGAAAACAGGAGTGTGTCCTCTCATGTGGTCGGAAGGGTCCAACCATCGTCTGGCTTCTAAACTGTGGCTGGAGAAAACATGGTTTGGTGTGATGTCTGAACTGAAGTCATTCTTTCAGATACATAAAGCTGAAGTTTGTGTGTCCTTTGCTCAGCAGTTTGCTTTGCTGGAGAACCCCTTTGGAGAAGAGAATGTGGGATGGAAGAATCCAGCCTTTCCAATGAGCCACCCCACATTGCATGGCCTGCTATCATGCCCCAGCGTTACTGCTCTGGAGTCAGAAGGGTAGAAAGCGCAACGCATTTAGCCTATGGACCACTACTTACTGAGCACTTTTGCATATGGTCAACTCTTCACTGAGCTTCTAACCATGCAATGCATTAAGACAGACAAGACACACAGCCCTCTGGCCTGGCCAGAACGGTGCACTTCATTTCCTCCTGCATTTCCTAAGCTCCAAACCAAAAACCTCAAAACCACACTGGAGCTCTTGGAATCTGCCAGTAAACAGCAGCTGAGCTTGTGCCGAAAAAAGATGCGCCTAACCCAGCCTGCTTAGCCATAAAAGATGCACTTGGGATTCTTCCCCGTCCAGGATATTGTGTGTTTAGAAACGAGAGCCAAAGCCAAGAGGAAGCTGGGTCTGTTTTCGGTCTCTCGGGACTCGTCCAGGTGGTGTTTTCATTACGCTGTGTGCAATTCTGAAAGGCTGGCTTGCATTTTGGGGGGAGGCCAGGGGCCATGCCCAACCCGGGGAGGGAGAAGAGCCAAGAGCTGGGCAGATGGGTGGAGAGAGGCTCTCGCTTACAGGCTGTGCAAGACAGCTGCCGCTTGGACATTTCTGTGGCTGAAATAACTGTCTCTCCTCCCTGCTCCCTGTCCCCTTTCCACAAGCACCCACACTGGGGCAGCTTCTACTCCACACTGTGGCTATGGCCAAGCAGCACCGCCCTGGGGCAACCTCCGGCCCCACCTACTTCTCCTCACGCATTTGAGCTCTTCTGTCTCTCTCACCATCGGTATAGCTGAAGAGCCAGGAAAAGAAGTGTTCCCCATTTACTTGCATTGCAGTGACAAAAGGAGGAGTCTAACTCATGGAGGAGAAGGCTCTCCGTAGCTACTAGCCACAATGGATCTGCTCCACCTCCGTTGTCAGAGGCAGAGTGCCTCTGGGTGCCAGTGGCTGGGAGCCACCAATGTTACACTCAGAAACATCTGGTGTGGGGTATTTAAAATGCAGTCAAACCAACAATTCCTGTTTTGATAGATACCGGTAGGCAGCGTGCAAATAAATTTATTATTATTATTATTATTACAGTTCTACTTCAGTTCTCAAACGTTTCCACTGATTAACGTTTCAGAACCCGAACGCCGAAAACCCGGAAGTAAATGCTTCCATTTTCAAACATGCCTTGGAAGTCGAACATCTTCCATTGCGTGTTTTTCAATTTTCTCAATTGAATTTGCAGATAGCCCTTTGCACCTCGGTTTTTGAACGTTTTGGAACTTGAACGGTCTTCCGGAATGGATTACATTCGAGAACTGAGGTACCACTGTAGTATTATTATTATTATTATTATTATTATCATCATCATCATCATCATCATCCTTTTGCTCCGCTCTTTCCAGGTAGAGACCAGCGCTTTCATGCCTCATGCCTAAGCAGTTTTGGGTGTTTTTATTGGCTCTGAGCTTTCGTAGTGGAAACTACTCTTTAAAGCTGAATTGGAACAAATGCCAACTGGGTGATGTTTGCACCTATTGAGCTTTAAGGAGCAGTTTTTGCAGAGAAAGCTCCGGAGCAAAAAAAAAAAGGGAGGTGGGTGGGTTGGTGGGATGGGGCTTGGACATGGAGCTTTAAATGGTGGACCATGCCTGGAAAGAGTGGAGGAAAGGTTAAGTGTGGATAAGCCCTAGGCTGCATCCAAGATGTAGTTGGCTTAGAAAGCCAAAGAGTGACATAACACGGCCTGGACATAGCCCAGAGGTTAGAGCATCTGCTTTGAATGCAGAAGGTTCTAGGTTCAATCCCCAGCATCTTGAGGTTGGTCTGAGAGAGACCTTGATGTGAAACCCTGGAGAAATTTTGCCAGCCAGTGTAGGTCGTACTGAGTTAGATGGGCCAGTGGCCTGACTCTGTATAAGGCAACTTCCTATATTCCCATGTCTTTCAAGAGCAGGGATGGAGGACACAAGGAAAACAAGGCTTACACTCATTGTAGCATTAATCTCAGCCACTGTCTCTTCGTCCGTCGGGAACTGATAGATCTGGACTCCGTTGCTGACCAGCTCGCTCATGATTTTGCTCTTGAATTTATGCAGCTCATTTTTCGCAATGGTGTCAGCTTTGGCGATTATAGGGATGATGTTCACCTGCAATGCAAACAGAGAGCAATCAGGCATACTGCACCAGTGGCTGGTGATGCGGGGACTCTCCAATGGCAAGCAGGAAGAGAAGAATGGGAGTTTAGACAGCACTTTCTGAAAGGGGCATGGAAGGGGTGCGAAAAGTCTCCCACCCCCCTCTCCCCTCTCCCGAGATACTCTTTATGAATTCCATGCAATATTAGATATGACATTCCATGCACCTGGTTGGGCAGGCATTGTAAGTCACAAGTGGAATAATACTGCACCCCTAATATTTAAGAGTGTGCAACGAACTTTGCATGTGTAATTTTGTAAAGCTAGTCCCATATATCCAGTAATTGTGCTCATCGGATGATGCAGTGCTGAGAGTACTACATGCCCCAGAGACTTGCTTAGTTTGTATTAAAAACCAGGTTTTTACTTTCAGGTAGATAGCTGTGTTGGTTAATTTATTTAGTTGAAATAAATTAAAAAATTGTCCAATAGCACCTTAGAGACCAACTAAGTTTGTTCTGGGTGTAAGCTTTCGTGTGCATGCACACTTCTTCAGGTATCTGAAGAAGTGTGCATGCACTGTTGCACTTGAATGCTGAGCTCTGATTATTTGACAAGGAAGAACTGCAGCTGCTTCTTGCCAATTATGGCAGGGGTGTGGAACTGGCAGGCCAAATCCTTAATTCCCCACACCCTGCAGACCAGGTTTGGCAGATACCTGTCGATTCCCTGACGTCAGGCAGCAAGCCCTTTGGAAGCCCATTTGCAGGGACATGGGGGCAGGTGGGAATGGCTTACAGGAAACTGGCATTGGGAGGAAATAGGACTCATGCCAGGCCTAATCTATGGCACCTAACATCTGCCATCCCACAAGGCCAATTGCCACTGCCCTTGATGGTGGCTATAGCATTTAAACCTGCCCCAAGCTATTCTCTTCACACAGCTGTCACCCATAAAAATGCCAGGCTGGCAGATCTAACTACATTTCTTTCATGTCACGTGTACCGTCTATTTTGTTCAATGCAAAGCCAAGCCAAGCTTTCCAGGTGATGGAATTCAGGTTATAAAGTTGTGGTGAATGAAGATCTTATCAAATACCCTTGAATGTGAATTACAAACCTTTGTGTAGCCCACCTTCTCATATCCTTCTTTTTCTTTTCTTAATTAGCTACACCAGCAGTGAAACAGATAAGATCCACCAATTTGCATTTCAGAGCAAAGGAGTTGGCCATAAATAGAAGTCATACACAAGTAGCTGTTTCCTCTCTGCTTTCTACAGAGGTGGTGAACAGGAAATGCTGTATGTCACCCAGACTGTAGTAATGCATTACAAACCAAAGGAGATAGCGCAACCATGAATTTGAATTCTAAGAGCTTTTGAGCTCCTTGGGTGCTGCTATCTGTGCACACACACACGAATATTCTGAATGTGAGCTGGAAAGAAGATAGTTCAGCTCCATATGGAAACCTGTTTGAAATCTGCCAGAGGCTCAGTGGTCTCGTTCTGAGAAAATTTAAGTGAATAAACCTGTGCACATCTCAAGCTCATGCGGTCCCCATCCACAGACAACTGCAAGGAGTAGATCAGACGCTTGCATTTCACTCATTTTTTATTAGCTTTATCATTACATCGTAATGATCATTACCATTGTCATTATCATAACAATGGTTTGCTGAAACAATCCTACTTCGGTAAAGCAAAGTTTGAAGTTGGCACACTTCAGTAAGCCACAGTTAAGGCAAACCACAGTTTCTTCTGCGTTCAGACATGATGCTAAAATGAGAACAGATAAAAATGGAAGAGAAAGGTGCTGGAAGAAGGGAGGGGAAAGTCCAAGGCTTGCACAGGCTCCTTTGCATAACAACAAACCACAGTTTACCATGACAGTCAAGCAAGACCACTAAACAGTCTTAGGAGATATCACTTGTTTTTCAGATTAGTTTCCTATGCATAAAGTGGGAACAATAGTCACAGGGTTGCTGGGAAACAGAGCAGATCAGGGCTGCGGTTGCAACACCTACTTACTTAGCAGAAAGTCCTACTGGGTCCTGTGAGACTTTCTACTATATAAATACACAAGGTTGTGCAAAAGGTAAAGCATCTTGAGGACTTTCCTTAGTGCTATGTAAGTGAGTCACAATATGCTTCCAGGGCCAAAAACTGGGTTTCTCTCTTGCTTTATGAGGTCGATCATTTGTGAGGAAAAAGAAGGAACCACACATAAGCAACAAGGTTAAGGACTGCTTAGGTGCAATTTCCTTCCATAAAACCAGAGGATTTACTTTTTTAAAAAAACAACAACAGCAACCCTGGTAGAGATGATGTTAATATTGACCCAGAAATCAAGAGCTTTTTAACTACAGACAGTGCTTGACAATCCTCTTATATTATATAAACTCCCTTCCTGTGGGTGCTGCTAATCCTTATTTGGAAGAAAAGCAAAAAAACAAAACAAAAAACTTGTGCCAAAATTAAAGGCCTTATTTTAAGCAAATGTCTATTCTGGGGGGGGGGGGCAGAATCTGGAATCATTTTTAAAATTACTTTTTAAAGGAGCATTTCAGTTGATTAACTAGGTTTTAAGAAGTAAATCTGCCTGAATTTGAATAGGCACAATTTGGGGAGGGGGGTGGGCAAGGAAGCACATTGAGGGCAAAACAACACATTAAGTGGCATCAGCCACAGTTTCAGAATCCTGCCCCTCCATCAAAACGCCACCTCTCACTCTCAAAGCTTCTTTACCATTAAGTGAATTAGCATGGCATTTTTATTTCGCTCCGCAATTCTCCGCAACAGAAATCTGCTTCACTGTTATAATTGTGCGACTAGCAAGGCAAGGTCTCATCAAGGTGAGAAGTGGAGAGTACCTTACTATCGAGCTTCTTCATGGTGACCAGATCGAGAGATTTCAGCGAGTGGCCGGTAGGTGCGATGAAATATAAGCAAGCGTGAATCCTGGTGTCGTGGTAATTAAAGAGGGACCGCTTGATCTTCAGCTCCTCTTGCAGGTAGGCCTCAAACTGGGCATCTATGTATTCCACAATGGGCTTGTAGCTGAAAACAGAAGAATCACATTTCAAACCCGGATGCAACTGCCATTGTAGGGTTTTCGTCAAGGTGACTTCCAGTGCAGTTATAAGACCAGTCTTCCCCTCAAACACACTAAAACCAAAAGCCAAGGTATCAACGGGAGAGGAAGAGGATTAGGTTTCTTTCCAAGTTCTTCAACCACCCCCTGTCCGCCATCTTGTGTAATCATGGCAAGCACATGTCAAGATGGTGGGAAGGCTGGCAAGCGTTTGCTCAAGTTTCACATAGTAGGCTGCTGGCTGGCACCCTACACAGGGCAGGTAGGTATTACCATGTCTGAAAAAATGTGACCCAGCCTGCACACTTGGACTGCACTCAGGCTATATATAACTTTATAAAGCACATCCGAAGCACATTTTCCCTGCAAAGAATTCTGGGCACTGTAGTCTGCTAAAGCTTGCTGGGGATCATAACTCTCTGATGGATAAACTACAATGCCCAGGATTCTTTGAAGGAAATAATGTACTTCAAAAGTACACTGTGAATACAAGCCTTACCATTTTTGCCCTTTGCTGTGTCTGAGGGGCTTTCTTTTTGCCCCACTGCTTTCCCCAGGAAAAACCGGCAGAATCAGAACAAATGGCAATTCGGGTTTCCTGCAGACTGTCGCTGGGTCTGATTATTTATTTTATTTGTTGGTTTGTTTTATTATTTATTGACTGTCTGGAGACAAGACAATCACGTCGTGTGCCAATAGCAGTGACAAGAGGAGAAATGACCACTGGGAGGAGCAGAAAGGGAAGTAACGCTGTGGTGCATCTACAGCAGCAAAACCGTACACTGCCCCAGCTGCAACAAAACATGTCTCTCCCTGCATTGCAAGGGGTTGGACTAAATGACCCTTGGGGTCTCTACTTCCCAAGAGTCCCATTCCCCATGGTTTTCCCATATCGGTCTCTACAGCCACAGCAGGTGCTGCAACCTGCCAGCAGTTTGACTTCATCCCCCAAAGGTGCAGTCCTCCATTGATCTATTAGTAGTAGTATGGTAGTTCACAGCTATGGTATTCCCAGTAGTGATGTATGGAAGTGAGAGCTGGACCATCAAGAAGGCTGATTGCTGAAGAATTGATGCTTTTGAATTATGGTGCTAGAGGAGACTCTTGAGAGTCCCATGGATTGCAAGAAGATCAAACCTATCCATTCTGAAGGAAATCAGCCCTGAGTGCTCACTGGAAGAACAGATCCTGAAGCTGAGGCTCCAATACTTTGGCCACCTCATGAGAAGAGAAGACTCCCTGGAAAAGACCCTGGTGTTGGGAAAGATGGAGGGCACAAGGAGAAGGGGACGACAGAGGACAAGATAGTTGGACAGTGTTCTTGAAGCTACCAACATGAGTCTGACCAAACTGCGGGAGGCAGTGGAAGACAGGAGTGCCTGGCGTGCTCTGGTCCATGGGGTCACGAAGAGTCGGACATGACTAAATGACTAAACAACACAACAACAGTACACATTCCTTCATCCAAAGATCTCAGGGAGGTTCACAGCATAAAAATACAAGATAATATGATTAAAAATACAATTCTATGGTGTTTTGCAGGGGGAACTAAAAGAAAAAAGTGTTCAGACACAGAGCTTTGAACTATGGATCTGTCCCTAGAAATGTGACACAAAAGGAAGTCTGGGTGAACCCTGATTCATCCACAGCCAAGGGGGTCTAAATTATGTGGCAACGTCCCCCCGCCTCCAACCTTTGAATAGCCTTTTATAGCAGATCAACTTGGGGCAAGGGAACCTGCTTACGTGCTGACTGGGTCCTGAATTCTGTGCTTTTACAGAGATACTGCCCACAGCTGGCTGTTCAACTGAAGATGAACCTTCTTTGTCAAAACAGTTTGTAATGAGCTGGGAGCTGCTGTGATTGAGTGTCCGGCTATCAGGACATCCCGTTTGTACGCTGGGAGCTAAATTAAAAAGCTGCTAATTCCCCCCACAGCTGTTCCTAATGTCCTGTTCCTCGGTTTTAAAGGGGAGAGGAGCTTTTATACAAGGAGTACGACAGCCTACAGCAAATCTCAATCTTAAAAAGAGAGATTCAGTGATTAAAAACGGAAAACGTGTGCTACTGGGATTGCCAAAAAAAAATTTTTTTGCTAGAGTGTAATGACAGGCAGTTAGAAAACCAAATGCATTCTGGGAAGCAGGCTTTGAGCTGCAGTTTTGTGCCTAAGGCATTAAGTGCAAAAAACATTTTGGGTCAAGTAGGAGAACACTGTGGTTTGACAACTCTCAAGATTGTATGAATGACCAACCTCAAGCCATTGGCCCCACGTAAGCCAAAGCAGAGGGACCCAGGTGGCACTGTGGGTTAAACTACAGAGCTTGCTGATCAGAAGGTCGGTGGTTTGAATCCCTGCGACGGGGTGAGCTCCCGTTGCTCGGTCCCAGCTCCTACAACCCAGTAGTTTGAAAGCACATCAAAGTGCAAGTAGATAAATAGGAACCGCTCTGGCGGGAAGGTAAACGGCGTTTCCGTGCGCTGCTCTGGTTCGCCAGAAGCAGCTTTGTTATGCTGGCCACATGACCTGGAAGCTGTATGCTGGCTCCCTCGGCCAGTAAAGCGAGATGAGCACCGCAACCCCAGAGTCGGACACGACTGGACCTAATGGTCAGGGGTCCCTTTAGCTTTACCTTTTGAAGCCAAAGCAAGATATTCTTCAGCTCCAGGGTCAGAGGTCTGGGCTTGTTAATTGCTTGAGGAGATAGACTTTGATGCTGGATTGTTTGGATCCTGGTTTCTTGGCATTTTGATGTTTTGTTTTGATTTATGTATAGTCGTAGTACATGAAAGAGTCCCCTCCTGCACCAAAGACACTCATTTACGGTATGCTGACAGCCCATAATGTGTTAACAGGGTAGAGGGCTGTGAACATGTAAAAAGTAGGGGAAAGTGAAGAGGGTTAATGGATGGGTTTTAGGAATTTGACCTTTCCTGCCACATGAACTGAGATTCTCAGGAGGCCAAACTCTGCTCCAGATTCCATACTTCATGCTGGGCAGTTGTGCAGAAGACCCACAGCCAAATTTCTGACAGGGCCTCATAGCATGAGGGTAGGATGCAGAGGACTGCAACGCCTGCGTCTGTGGCCTTTTGCATCGCTGTGGAATGTGAATACTGAGCTAAGGAGAAGCATGGAGGGGGGGTGGGAAACTGGGAAAAGAAGGGGGAAGAGCGAAGGAGCAGCTGGTGGCTGGGGGGAGCCGGAGGCAAGCAAAGGGGAGTGAAGCAAAAGGACTATAAAAAGAGGCAGGCAGAGAAAAAGCAATACTATATCCGAACACCCACAATGTGGCAGAAGAAGAAGAAGAAGAGTTTGGATTTGATATCCCGCTTTATCACTACCCGAAGGAGTCTCAAAGCGGCTCACATTCTTCTTTCCCTTCCTCCCCCACAACAAACACTCTGTGAGGTGAGTGGGGCTGAGAGACTTCAGAGAAGTGTGACTAGCCCAAGGTCACCCAGAAGCTGCATGTGGAGGAGCGGGGAAGCGAACCCGGTTCACCAGATTACGAGTCTACTGCTCTTAACCACTACACCACACTGTTAGAGAAGGTTGAGGGCCCTCTGCACTTTTAATAACTAAAGATTCTGTGGCCAGGCAATCCAAAGCCTGAATCAAGAAGTGCTGATAATGCAAATGAACCCAACTCATAATGTACCTGTATTTTAAAATATGCTTTACGCTGGTTTTGCTGATTGTGTGGAGGGGTTAAGGAGCTTCGTGGAGGTGGGACACTCAGGTCCCAACCACCATCACTGGAGATGTTCCTCAGCCACCCTTCTGGCTCCTAAGGCATGCATTGCCATACATGCACTTTCAAGCCTCTATCTACAGACGTTAGGGACTAGGAAGTTGCTCAATTAAGCACATGAAAATAGATTCTCAAGAAAAACTGAATTATGCGCACAATACAACCAGTGTTTGAAATTAGCCAGGCGCCAGGAGTGTTTTGCTACTGCCATAGGTCCATTTGGGACTACGTGGATATTTCTGGGCACCAGGTTGGTGACCACAGTTTAAAAACCTCTGCCTTAGCCCATCGTTAATACCATTTCCATTTCCGCTGTGTGTGTTTCTCCTTTCTGCACTGCGACAAAGAGCAAGTCAAGCATAGTAGTTGAGATCACAGAATCATTAAATTGCAGTGTTAGAAGGGACCCAGAGGATTATTTAGCCCAGGCATCCCCAAACTTCGGCCCTCCAGATGTTTTGGACTACAATTCCCATCATCCCTGACCACTGGTCCTGTTAGCTAGGGAACATGGGAGTTGTAGGCCAAAACATCTGGAGGGCCGCAGTTTGGGGATGCCTGATTTAGCCCAACCCCCTGGTGAACAGACATTCCGTTGTGGCGACCGTAACCTAGATTCAAGGTGCCATTTGGAGCCTAGCTTATATACCCGAGTTTCTAACACTGAATATAACATTCAGTGCCCCTTCTGCGCTCCCACAGAACTGAGGCAAGGGCACAGACAGCTGTAGTTCAGGACACACAAAAGAAAATACTTCTACACAACATCAGGATTCCTGCTTCGGACAAAGGCTTGCTGCAAATATCGCAGCATCCGAAGGAAGCCACTCTCCTACAGAAGACAGTTGGCCTGCAAATAACAGGTAAAAATATAAGGTGACCCTGCTGGATCTGGCCCATCTAGTTCTCACAGTGGCCGGCCAGCAGTGTTCGAAACTCCCATTGTTCTAGGCGCATTTTGCAACAGGGAATTTCTGAGCAGTTTCTGAGCTCTGGGCGCAGTCCTGCGCCTAAGATTTCAGTTTAAAACTGCAGAGTGGGAGGAAAGTAGCACCTTTTTCTGCCTCCCCACGTCCAGCTACTCTCTGAAGACTGGAGAAGAGACCCTCTTAAGAATATTAGGGGGGTGGGCAGGGGACTAGACCATGTGAAAAATGAACGTAATATTTTAGCTGCAGTCCATTCATTTTCAGCACTGTATTGTTATCAAAAGAGTGTGCCCAGACTGTGCCCATAACCAAGGTTTAAGGTGCCCTTTAGCTCCTATCCTTCATATCTCATTCATATCTCCTATCCTTCATATCTCTAACATTCTGCCGACCAGATTCCTGTGGGAAGCTTGCAAGCTGAACATGAGCGCAACAGCCCTCTGCCCACCTGTGAATCCCAGCAACTGGTATGCTGAGCCATGACGTCTCAGAAGCCCTGCGGTTTGTTCCCCCACTCTCCAGTTCTTTGTCCCTCGCTCCCTTTGCCCACATGTTCTAGAGATAACTGTATTGCTTTGTTTCTATGGCATAAAGGCGGTGCTTCAAAGTTCCTGTAGCCACGGGCACAATTGCTCTCCTTGTCTGTGCTCTTACCGCCAGCACCTCAGACGTGAACATAGCCTAGGTTTGCCCGATGCAACTCTCCTGGGTTTCTTCCCCAGCTCTGCAACCAGATATCCTTTCCAGAGGGAGCCAGCATGGTGCAGCCATTGCAGCAAGGGGGGTGGGGGAGTGTTTTCAGATCAAGTGACACATTCCCTTCTGGGTGACTTTGCCTGTGGTGGGGCCAGAGGCATAAATGGGTGGAGCAATGAATATCTATCTATATCTCTATCTACACACATACAGTTGTCTAGTTTTATGCCAGGGGTCGGCAACCTAAGGTCCATGGGCCACAAGCGGCCCGTGGGGGTGGTTTAACCGGCCATGGACCCCCGCCGCACGCTCTGGATCCCCGCCACTGGCTTGGTCATCTCCCATGTGCCGCGCTAAACCGGTGCAAAGCGGAGCGGGGACCGCCTTCCACGACGCTGGGCGGCTTCCCATTGGCTGCAGGAAGTTCCCGCAGCCAATGGGAAGGTGCGCACACCTCCTCCGCACCAGAAGGAGTGCCGGAAGGAGCATTTGCTCAGGCCCACTGCGGCGTCTGCGGGACCGTGAACCGGCGCAAGCCGCAAAAACTTTGCCGACCCCTGTTTTATGCGCACATCTCTGCCCTGCATCCAGGGAAGCAAGAGGCATCGTTGGGAGTTGAAGGACACAATTAAACCAGGCAGAAACACCCAGGCAGGGTGCAATGCAGGCTTGGGGAGGGGTTTGGACTGAGATGCGTCTTGAAGGCCAGATACAGAGTCCTGGAGGGGCACATTTGGGACTGAGGTTCCTCACAGATTAGGAGTGGCATGAGCTGCGTTGAAGGATGACCTAGAATCATAGAATCATAGAGTTATAGAATCATAGAGTTGGAAGAGACCACAAGGGCCATCCAGTCCAACCCCCTGCCAAGCAGGAACACCATCAAAGCATTCTTGACAGATGGCTGTCAAGCCTCTGCTTAAAGACCTCCAAAGAAGGAGACTCCACCACACTCCTTGGCAGCAAATTCCACTGTCAAACAGCTCTTACTGTCAGGAAGTTCTTCCTAATGTTTAGGTGGAATCTTCTTTCTTGTAGTTTGAATCCATTGCTCCGTGTCCGCTTCTCTGGAGCAGCAGAAAACAACCTTTCTCCCTCCTCTATATGACATCCTTTTATATATTTGAACATGGCTATCATATCACCCCTTAACCTTCTCTTCTCCAGGCTAAACATACCCAGCTCCCTAAGCCGTTCCTCATAAGGCATCGTTTCCAGGCCTTTGACCATTTTGGTTGCCCTCCTCTGGACACGTTCCAGCTTGTCAGTATCCTTCTTGAACTGTGGTGCCCAGAATTGGACACAGTATTCCAGGTGGGGAATATATACCACAGTATACCTCTGGGCCAGCCGCTCCGTTTTCAGCCTAACCAACCTCACGGGATGGTTGTGAGGATAAGGAACCGTGTGGGTGAATGGAGGCCTCAATATGCAACTATGGCAATGGTGCCAGGCGCTGCGCTATACCCTTCTCTCCTTCCATGTGCTGTGGCAGCTGCGGTATCTCACCCACCTTTATGGAAGCCAAGATGCGTCACTTTCAGAATGGGTTAAAAAGCAGGCATCCTTGAAATTCTTCCCCACAAGCCACACATTCCAAGAATTCCTTGCTAAAGCTTATTTCCTATTTAGGAAAGTTTAGATGAAGTCATTAAAATAGCTTTGCCGCCAGATAAAGCACAGTCAGCAAACTGCAGGCATTTAAAGTTCAGCTACGACATGCGTTCGCAAAACTGGTTTGAAACAAACTTAAGCATTCTTGGGTTTCCAGTGTGGAAATAGCCCTGCCAGCTAAACTGGTTTTTAAAAAGGAGATAATAAGAGACAGAGCCATTCAAACAACATATTCCGGGTTTCAGGTAACATGCAAACACTGAAATGAATTGTTTTAAGAAATGTTTTGGCGAGGCTCACCACCTATGGGAGTGGCTCGCCCATTTCACATGTGGCTATGCAACTGAAAATCCCCTTGCTCGTTTACTTGATTATGTTTTTTAAAATGTATATACTGACTTCGTAGAAGGTAAGGCTACACATTATAAATAACACAAACACCAGGAGAGAAATCCCCAGAATTGTAAAAATGAATAAAAGACAAAACGTAAGTTAGTGTTTAGTCTGATTATTATTTTGCCTCTCTTCACAGGTTCCATATACTTGATCATGTATTGGTCAAATATTAGGAGTCCAGCAGCGCTGCATTATGCTCTATGCAGGTTAAGAAAGCTTGTTATGCATTTCAAGCACTCTCCAACTGGGATACAAATCCTCTAAAACAGAGCTTTCCAAACTGTGTGTCGTGACCCATTAAGTGTGTCGGCTGCAGTGTGTAGGTGTGTCACGCAAATGCTTCCCGCGCTCCTCCTGGGGGATGGAAAGGAGTTAGTTTAAAATAATAATAAATAATTTATTTATTTATACCCCACCCATCTGGCTGGGTTTCCCCAGACACTCTGGGCAGCTCCCAACAGAATAATAATAATAATAATAATAATAATTAATAATAATAATAATAAGCGATAAAAAAATCAAACATTAAAAACTTCCCTAAACAGAGCTGCCTTCGGATGTCTTCTATAAGTCAGATAGTTGTTTATTTCCTTGACATCTGAAGGGAAGGCGTTCCACAGGGCGGGTGCCACCACTGAGAAGTCCATCTGCTTGGTTCCCTGCATAGCTGTCAACCATCCCTTTTTTGGTGGGAAACTCCCTTATTCCAATGCCGTTTCCCGCTGCTATCCCGGATTGTTGATATCCCTTAAATTTCCTGGATTTCAAAGGAAGCAGCTCCTCTCCCTCCCTGCTGGCTCAGCTGCATTGCTCGGCTGCCAATAAGGAGTCTGAGACCGACTGGGGGCGGAGCTTGCATGCCTTGTGCAGCCAGACCCTCACGCCCAACCAGACAGACAGACAGCCTGCCATCTATGCGCTCGCTCTTTCGCTCTCCCGTTCGCGCGCAGCCTCTGGAGCGCAGGATGGCGAGGCTACTTGGTGCCATTGCACTGCCCTCGCGGCATCCCTTATTTTCAAATCCGAAAGTTGACAGCTATGGTTCCCTGTAACTTGGCTTCTCGCAGGGAGGGAACTGCCAGGAGGCCCTCGGAGCTGGACCTCAGTGTCCGGGCTGAACAATGGGGTGTGTGTGTGGAGACGCTCCTTCAGGTATACTGGGCCGAGGCCATTTAGGGCTTTAAAGGTCGATTTGCTAGTAAAACTGAATTACTGTGTCACAAAACGATGCATGTCTAAAAAGCGTGCCACCAGTTTGGAAAGCTCTGCTCTAAAATACTGCTAGCACCGACAACACTGATGAGAATGTCTTGTGCCGCCTGAAAGAGAAACCCATCTTTGGCTGACCTTGTGACAGACACGGGTACCGAATGCAGCCCTGGGTAATCAAGCTGCCCGGCCACAGAAGACCCACCAGCATGCATAAAACTGGAAAAGACAAAGGAAAGTCTTGAAACGAGATGCATCTTGTGATCCTGATCTTTTTCCCCCCACCTGACCTGCCTTCTTCAGAAACTAGAGACAACGCGTATGTTCCACAAGTGGTCTCCGTCAACAGTGCACATTGTAAGCAATCGGCGTTGACGTCTTAGAGCTTGTCCTGCCCTGAGCTTAGAGAGACGAACCCCCTTGTAAATCACTAAAATGAGCCAGTAGAGCCCAAGCCAGGGCAGGAGACTAATTGCAGCCGCGATGCTTAGCTTGCGATCTTTGGGACAAGCGCCCAATTGTGACAAGGTGCAGAGGAGGGTTAACGGCTGTCCCATTCACGCCGCGGGTCATAGCGAGAGCCCTCTTGAACAAAGGAGGTCTTGACAGATGAAGGGAGACAATGCTTCTGGCCCTTGCTGAATTAAATCAGATGCAAAACGGTTCAGGAGACAAAGTGGCAACACATTTGCATATGGAACACCTGCTCCTGGGGTGGGGGCTTTTCATTTTAAAAGTCCTTTCCCCCTTGGTTTGTGCACGTATGTGCCACTTCAAAAAATAAGAGCTGTTTCAGTGCTTGCGTACACACACACAATACACACATCCAGGCTTGATGAAGGGAGAGGAGAGTTCAGCAAAGGAGGGCTGAGATTCCCAGCAAGGTTTGAAACCTAAGACCCCATCTGCACATTTAAACCAGTACCATACCACTTTAATCAGGCATCGCTTCCTCCCAAAGAATCCTGGGAACTGTAGTTTGCTAAAAATGCAGAGAAAGATTAGGGGACCCTTATTCCCCCCCAGAGAGCTACAATTCCCAGAGTTCCCTGGGAAGGAGGATTGATTGCTAAACTCAGGGCTTTCCCCCCCCAGCCAGAACTTAGTTTGGGCACCTCTCAGGTGGACACCATTGCCATTATAAGAGAACAAGGGAGGCATTTGTGGTGAGTTCCGGCACCTCTTTTTCAAGAAAAATAGCACTGGTTAAACTGCTCTGGGAGTTGTAGTGGGTGAAGAGGGGTCTGCTAATAAGTCTTGGCACCCTTAATAAACTACATATCCCATAATTCTCTGGGGGAAGTCATGCCTGTTTAAAGTGGTATCACAGTCTTTTAAATGTATAGTGTGAATGGGGCACTGATATTACTACATATTTACTGATACCCCACCATTTTCGCTGACAGGACTCAAGTTGGCTTACAGATAAGAACAGCTGAAAACATAGAAAAATCAATCGTCAAAAAACCCCCAAAATGGATAGAATCGAAATTATACACACATATAAGATCTGTTTTAAAACATACCAAAAATTACAATAAAAACACGGCACCAGCCCTTTTAAGTAAAAAGCAGCAATGGGCAAAAGCCTGCTTGGAGGACAAAGCCTTCACCTGCCAGCTTCTCCAGGGAGGGAGTTTCAAAGTCTAATGTACAAAAGTAAGACTCATCACATCCATTGTTCCACTTAAATCTGAATCTGCCCCTGCCCCAAATGGATAAGTCAAAAGTTGCCTGTGCCATCGTATCTTTCTCACGGAGGGCTGTGCCACCTCAAAAGGCACTTGGGGAGAAATCGCATGCTTGAAAAGCACACCACATTTCATCCTGCAGATCAAGAGGCAAATCGAACGTGTAAACTTTCCGCCGAAACCTTCCAGCATGAGGACATCTTACACGTGTGATTTCTCTCTAATCTGCAAAGCGCTTGGCCCTTCAAAGAAGAGTCTGGAGCCAGAGGCGTAGGAAGGTCAGGTGGTAACTGGTGAGGAAAAATTCTTGTCACCCCCCACATTGATTTTTTTTTTTTTGCCTGTAAAAATGGTTTTACGTTATTTCATATTTTCTTACAAAGGAATAATAATAAGTAAAAATGAACTTTTATTTATATCCCGCCCTCCCCAGCCAAAGTCGGGCTCAGGGCGGCTAACATCAGATACATAACATTGATATAAAATCAAACAATAATTAAATTACCTCCTAAAAACATGTCAAAATCAAATTAAAGTCTAATTAGATGGCTTTCCGCAGGGTTAGGGTTGGGAACAGTAAGTGCTCCACTGAATTGAAATTTCAGCCTTCACGACATAGGAAAACAACCAAGTAAACAGCTATTTTCGTGGAGGAGGGTCAAGATATTAACTGATATGCATGAAATTTCATATATTGCTATATAATCCCTAGTGTAATAAGATAAGTCCTTTGGAGTAGGCATTTAAAAAAAATTTTTTTTTTATGAACCACCCTAGTAGGGCAGTAATTGTTCCTTGATAATTTGTCACCCCCTCCATGATGGAACCTGGGGCGAACCGCCCCCCCCACTTCCTATGCCCCTGTCTGGAGCAGCCTTAATGCTACCTGTCATCTTTGTTGATCTGGTCTCCAAATCCCACCGTGTCAACGATCGTCAGCTTCAGGCGGACGTTGCTCTCCTGAAGTTCGTAACTCCTTGCTTTCAACCGCACACCAGGCTCGTTGTGAGTGGCTGGGTCGCTTTCAAACTTTGTGTTGAACAGGGTGTCCATGAGCGTCGATTTGCCAATGCCAGTTTCCCCTGAAAAGGACCACATTCAGGTTAGGAGTCCGAGAAGCCCATAGCCGCTACCTTTAAGCCTTCCAGTGACTTTCTTCCTGGTGTCCAAATAAAGGATATTCTGCTTAAATGAGACATTAGAATGCCAAAGTTACAGGAATGGGGCAAGGAAAGCATTGCTTAGGAATGAGACTCCATGGTCTGCTAGATTAAGTAATTTATCTCTAGAAGAACTATACAGTTCCCGTTGCCTTAAAACGGTTAACAATATTTTAAAGGATCCATCTCATCCAGGATATAGTCTCTTTGCACCACTGCCTTCGGGTAGAAGATATAGAACAATTAGATCAAGAACAAATAGATTGAAGAACAGTTTCTACCCAAGAGCTATAACCATCTTAAATGCTGTAACCAGATAATATTACTTTGGAGAGCTGTGATGGGTGTGTGTGTGTGTGTGTGTGTGTGTGTGTGTGCATGTGTGGCTTTTTTTGGTGTGTGTGTGTTTTGTGCTTTTTTTTTCTTTTTCTTTCTGGTTTTTATGGGATGGCATGCAATTTCGTTGCACTTGTATAGCGTGTTGTGCTTGTACTTGTGCAATGACAATAAATAAATTATCTTATCTTATCTTATCATCTTATCTTATCGTTCAAATCCTAATTTCACAAAGAGGTTAAAGCTGGGCAAACTTCAGGCTTGCAGAAGCTACTTCATTTTTTTGCCAGGACTCTTAAATTGACCAACGGGAGTAAAGAGAAAAAGTCGTAGGTTTGAGTCCTACTTGGAGCGGACCCAGTGAAATTAATGGACATGAGGCTATTCATGTTTTTTAAACTTCACTTGGTCTACTCTGAGTAGGACTAACACTGAATGCAACATGTACACTCAAAGTTACGGGATTCTGAGCTCAGGAGGTCGTTTCAAATACTAGACCTGGCATTTTGTTGCTGCTACTGTTTAAACAAGTGAGTGTCAGAATTCCTTGGGACTCAGGCTGCTTTAGTTTATAAACCAGCATGTTCAGGTCACACAGTTAAAGTGCATTTGGCACTCCTGTGCAACAAACTGGACTTTCTGCGGTAAGGAAAGTGAGGGGGAAATACACTGGAGAGTGTGGGATAACAAAAAGTTTGATGTGGGATTATTTCACACCTTCTCACAGATGATATAATAAATTATCAATATAAGTTGTATTATGTGTGTGTGGATTTTATAAAGGTTTAAAATATTTACTTAGCTATTTAAAGTGATTTATTACAGGCATGTATGTATCTACTTGTCTCTCATCAGCTGATTTCATTTTCATTTTCGAAACTACCCTTAACCACCTTGCAACTCAAATCATAAGACATTCATTCATTTTTAAATATGGTAGGAGAATCTTTCTGGACCTGCACCAGATATGCTGTATTAACTTCTGGGACTTACTTTTGCCTGGCAAACAATAACTGGGAAGAGATTTATTATTCCCTGGACAGACACAATTGTTTCTTTTTTAAAGAGAGAGGTTGCTATTTGTGAGCTATACACAGGTTTGCATTGCTTCAAAAATCTGCAAGACCTATTTCATCAGTTCTCAATTAAAACTGCAGTCAAAAGTTACATCAAATCAGAAGTCTACAACTGCTAGAAGCTAGTCCTGGACCAGCATTGACACACACACACACACACACAGAGAGAGAGAGAGAACTTTGGGAAATCTATTAAGAACAACATGCCAACATTGTTTTTGCAGCACTTACAAAACTCAGCACGTTAAAAAGGATCTAGGGGTCTTAGTAGAACACAAGCTTAACATGAATCAACAGTATGATGCAGCAGCAAAGAATGCTAATGCAATTATAGGCTGCAGCCAAATAAGTATTGTGTCCAGATCAAGGGAAGCAATAGTACTGCTCTATTCTGCCTTCGTCAGGCAGAACCTGGAGTCCTGTGTCCAGTTCTGGGGACCACAATTTAAGAAAGCTATTGACAAGCAGGAACCTGTGCAGAGGAAGAGAACCAAGATGACTGAGGTCTGGAAACCAAGCCATATGAGGAGTTAGGTATGCTTAGCCTGGAGAAGAGAAGACTGAGAAGAGATATGATAGCCATCTTCAAATACCTGAAGCGCTGTCACATGGAGCAGGTTTGCTTTCTGCTGTTCCAGAGGCTAGGACCCAAACCAGTAGATTCAAATTACAAGAAAGGGGATTCTGACTAAACATTAGGAAGAACTTTCTGACAGCAAGAGCTGTTCAAGAGTTGAATGGACACCCTTGGAAGGTGGTGGGTCCGCCTTCCTTAGCTGTTTTTAAACAGAGGTTGGATGGTCATCTGTTGTCAGATTCGCTTAACAGTTGCTCATGAGTAAAGACCAAGTCCGTCTTGTCTTTCAACTATTTAATTGTGCAAAGTATGTACAGTGCGGAGCTATCCTAAAACATGACTACCTAGTCGCTAGCAGAATCCGGAAGTGCCCCCCTCCTGTTGCGGCGCCAACACCAGAGTCTTGGCACCCTATTTCTATTTTCCTTTAGCAGGAAAATATATGTGTGTGTGCCAATTAGCACTGGGTTTCAACCTTAATCGGTTTAGCTGGAAATGGGTGGGAGGGACCAGAACTTAATAGAGAAAGGCTAAATTTAAATCGGCGGGGCTGGGAGTTTATGGGCACGTTTACTCATTTTTTTCTGAGGTCATTTTGGTTTGGGTATGTTACTGTAACAGGAAGTAAAGAGAAGCAACACAACTGGGGTTGGCCTTTCCTTTTTGTGGCAAGTGGGACCTTCCACTGGTTAAATTATAAACTGCCGCATATTTCCTGCAAAAAAGGCATCGGCACAGAGGTTTTGGCAAGGGTACGAAAAGCTCAACTGTGTAAGACCATACATCTCATAGAGGAGAAGGCTGCCCATGGCTACCAGCCATCATGGCCAAGCATATACAGGTGAAACTCGAAAAATTAGAATATAGTGGAAAAGTCCATTTATGTAAGCAACTGTTTTCATTAGCTACTGGAGTTTAATATATGAGATAGACTCATGACATGCAAAGCGAGATATGTCAAGCCTTTGTTTGTTATAATTGTGATGATTATGGCGTACAGCTGATGAAAACCCCAAAGTTAAAATTGTTAAGTTGGGGTTCTCATCAGCTGTACGCCATAATAATCACAATTATAACAAACAAAGGCTTGACATATCTCGCTTGGCATGTCATGAGTCTATCTCGTATATTAGTTTCACCTTTTAAGTTGAATTACTGAAAGAAACGACCCTTTCCACGATATTCTAATTTTTTGAGTTTCACCTGTACTATCTCCAGGGCTTTTGACTGCCAATTGCTGGGATTGAGGAGAGCTTCCCATAATGTCGAAATCAACTTCGTGACATGATATATTGTTGTTGTTCAGTCGTTCAGTCGTGTCCGACTCTTCGTGACCCCATGGACCAGAGCACGCCAGGCACGCCTATCCTTCACTGCCTCTCGCAGTTTGGCCAAACTCATGTTAGTAGCTTCGAGAACACTGTCCAACCATCTCATCTTCTGTCGTCCCCTTCTCCTTGTGCCCTCAATCCTTCCCAACATCAGGGTCTTTTCTAGGGAGTCTTCTCTTCTCATGAGGTGGCCAAAGTACTGGAGCCTCAACTTCAGGATCTGTCCTTCTAATGAGCACTCAGGGTTGATTTCTTTAAGAATGGATAGGTTTGATCTTCTTGCAGTCCATGGGACTCTCAAGAGTCTCCTCCAGCACCATAATTCAAAAGCATCAATTCTTTGGCGATCAGCCTTCTTTATGGTCCAGCTCTCACTTCCGTACATTACTACTGGGAAAACCATAGCTTTAACTATACGGACCTTTGTTGGCAAGGTGATGTCTTTGCTTTTTAAGATGCTGTCTAGGTTTGTCATTGCTTTTCTCCCAAGAAGCAGGTGTCTTCTAATTTCGTGACTGCTGTCACCATCTGCAGTGATCATGGAACCCAAGAAAGTGAAATCTCTCACTGCCTCCATTTCTTCCCCTTCTATTTGCCAGGACATGATATATTAAAAAGTAGCTTTTCAGTTGATCACCAAGTCCAGTATGTACAAAATACAAATCCTATTTTGTCAGTGCCGTAGTACATTCTTTTCTAATTTCTTCATCTTCTCTTGTATTTTTCTGTCTGGCGTATTCCACTTGTGGAGGGCTGTTCCATTCAGGTCCTGCTTGTCAGGAACCTGCCCTCGCCCAGAGCCAAGCTGACGGGGGCGGGGGAGGCGGTTGGAGAGGGGGAGAAGTCATGTTGGAGAGCAGTTCTCAGGAGAGCCAGGAAAGCAACAGTGGCAGGGAAGAGGAACTGCAGGCAGCCAGGGGGTTGCAAGGGCTTGAAGATGCTAGCAGAGACCCAGGAACACCAACTGGAGGGGCCGAGTGTCTGACGGAGCAGCACAGCGCCAGTCCACAGCTGTGCAGGGGTACAAAGCGGAAAGAGAAGAGGAGGCGCTTTGGGTTCCCAAAACTCCTATGATGGGGGAGGAGCCGCGAAATGCCACTCCCTGAATCTGGAACTGACTCAAGCGGTCATGAACCTTAGGAGCTCTGATGTGTACTTTTGTAAATAAAAGCGATTAGTTTAGCAGATAACGTGGTCTGGCTGATTACTCTCGAGGAGACATTACAGAGCCCTTACAGCACTTGAGATCTTCCCATAAGGCATCTGGTTGTCCACTGTGAGAGAAGGATGCTGGCCTGACCCAGCAGGCTTTCCTTATGCTCTTAAACCAGCTGTGGACGCAAGTCACGTTCCTTTTCTTTTTAAAAACAACAATGGTGCAATAAAACCCCAGTCAATATTTTCTCTTTTAAAAGGAACAGCGAAGCTGCCTGCTAAAGTTTCATTGTAAAAACAAAACCGGATTTCATATAAACAGGCAGCAATAGGAATAGCTCAGCCCTGCCAAGCGAAGTGCAGAGTTCAATGGTTTCATTTTGCGGACGCACAGAAATGCCTTTCAGGGGATGCAAATAGGAAAGGTCTCGGGAAAACAACATCGCTCCAGCCTCTAGAAGCTCAAACCACTTTGTTCAACAGCTTGCTGCGGTTTTGACGACATCTCTTTTCGTCGTTGTTTTAATTTGATGGATATGAAAACACTAATCCTCATGGGAGAGCGAAGAAGAGGCAGCGGCCTTTTGCATTCCACAGATAAAATTTGACTCTGGGTGACTTTGGCTGCAACCTTGAGGAGAGTTCACCCTGTACGCAGCCTCAGAAGAGAGGCTATGTGTGGATGCCACAATTCCCACGAGACTGCGGAGAAAGCAAAGCGATGCGAACGGATGCAAACTGCAGCTATCAGCCTGCTGAGCTTCCTTTTTATTAAAAAAGGGGGGGAACTCAAGTTTCTAGTCCCTTGTGATTACAAAGAGATGGAAGTGCGAGGGAATTCCCTGCTGAAATCTCAGGAGCCAGAGGGACGGCTGAGCGAGGCTTCCAGTCTTTGGGGACATTTGCTTGAGAGTTTCTCTAGGGCTGCAATTTGGTGCTACATAGGTTTGTGAGGAATTCACCGGGGTGGGGAAGAGGCACAATTTGGCATATGTATATTTCCAGTTCTATCAACTTGCCCTGCAGCCTTGGCTTATTTATTTTTCTTACAAAATTTATAGACCACTTAATAATGAAATAAATAAATAAATCTCTAAGCGATTTACCTAAGGTACTAGAAAATTTTAGGACGCAGGTGGCGCTGTGGGTTAAACCACAAAGCCTAGGGCTTGCTGATCAGAAGGTCGGCGGTTCGAATCCCGTAACGGGGTAAGCTCCCGTTGCTTGGTCCCTGCTCCTGTCAACCTAGCAGTTCGAAAGCACATCAAAGTGCAAGTAGATAAATAGGAACCGCTCTGGTGGGAAGGTAAACGGCGTTTCTGTGTGCTGTTCTGGTTTGGCAGAAGCGGCTTTGTCATGCTGGCCACATGACCCGGAAGCTGTACGCCGGCTCTCGGCCAATAAAGCGAGATGAGCGCCGCAACCCCAGAGTCGGACATGACTGGACCTAATGGTCAGGGATCCCTTTACCTTTTACTAGAAAATTTTATAGTTATATTTTATTTTTTATTTAGCATATTTTATTTATATTTTTATTTATATTTTATTTACTAGAAAAAATTTATATTTATAAATTTTTATATTTATATTTATAAATTTAATATAAATAAATTTATAAATAAATAAAATAAATTTAATATATTTAATATATAAATATAAATATAAAATAAAATTATATTTATATTTATAAATTTTTTATATTTATAAATAAGCAGGGGGATTACCGTATATATATATATATATATATATATATATATATATATTATATATATATATATTATATATATATATACCGGTAATCCCCCTGCTTATGGTACGAACTTCTGCCCTTTCTTTGCCAATATATGGGCAATGACGTAATTCAGTGCGAGGAAACGGAAGGATAGAGTGGAGTTCCCTTTGAAACGGTTGTGTCAATGCAGGGTATTTTGTACTTCCCACTCGCATTTCCCCCAATGTTAGCTACAAAATTCTCCACGCTTCAGAAGGTGCATTCGCATTCGTGTCAACAATCGCTCACTTTTTACAGGGCAAAGTGTGGGGGTTCCACATTTGAACACCTCGTGTGGGTGGCATGGCCCCATTCCTTAGCCCTGAATGACTGCGGAAAGTGTAGGTCTGTCATGGAGAAGTGGCACAAGCCACGGTGGCTATGATCTATGATTCGGAGCGGTATGCCTCTGTATACCCATCACATGGATTCAGATGTGGGGAGAGAGCTGTTGTACTCAGGTTCTGCTTGCAGAATTCCCAGAGGCACCTGGCAGCCCAACAACTAAGAACAGGACACTGTTCTTCTTATGTCCTGACACCAGGTGCTTAAGCAGACACCTAAACGCCAGTACTGGATGTTCTTATGTACAGCATGCAATGCTCAGTGGCAACTAGGCTACAGCTTCCCAGTGTCCCGATCATCTGTGTAATTTTCCATAGACATCTGGTATATTTGCAATTTTAACTGAGGAAGAACAAACTTTTGCCCAGGTTTCTAAAAATCCAGGAAACACCAGCTAAGCACCCAACATCATTTCCCACTTTAGTTTCGGTTTTAAACATGTGAGGTTCCAAATGCTTGAAATTTAAACTGCTTTGCTGGTTTTTAGACTTTTTTTTAAGGTGGGGGGGGGGGGAACCTGTACGAAAAGCTGAGCATTTCCATTTAAAAGATTCCCTGTGATGCTTCATGTCTTACACTCTAGGTACCACCAAGCAGGGGGCGGGTTTTATATGCTCACACTGCATGTTGCCTCCGGGAAGGACACACAGATAATCTCTTTGTTCAGAAGCCCATTATCATCACTTACCGACACAAAGGATGTTGAAGCAGAAACCCTGCGAGGTTGACTTGTTGACCAGCTGATCGGGGAGGCTGTCAAACCGACGTGGCCCGACAGGGACAGGTTTCGGAGATCATCGTTCTGAAATTCCGAGAAGAAACATGTCGAGTTTTTATAGAGTTGGCTTTATTATTGCTTATCAATGAGAGGCAACCACTGCCACCGATATCACACAATCAGGTGACATCACGTAAACGCATCCTCCGTTGAAATAAACATATCTAGCTAGCTAGCACTGCCTTTCAAATACAGTACATACATTTAAATGCAGAAACTAGAGCTCTTTGGAGGAAAGATGCGATAAACAGCAAGAACAGGCAGCTTCTAGGTTCCTAGTAAAGGTAGAGGGACCCCTGACCATTAGGTCCAGTCGTGACCGACTCTGGGGTTGCAGCGCTCATCTCGCATTATTGGCCGAGGGAGCTGGCGTACAGCTTCCAGGTCATGTGGCCAGCATGACTAAGCTGCTTCTGGCAAACCAGAGCAGCGCATGGAAACGCCGTTTACCTTCCCGCCGGAGTGGTACCTATTTATCTACTTGCACTTTGACGTGCTTTCGAACTGCTAGGTTGGCAGGAGCAGGGACTGAGCAACGGGAGCTCACCCCGTCGCCTACCTTCTGATCGGCAAGCCCTAGGCTCTGTGGTTTAACCCACAGCGCCACCAGCGTCCCTCTAGGTTCCTAAGTACTCTGTTAAAACTCGTATGTGGTCTTTTCATGGAGGGCAATATAAAAGTCTCTCAAACATAAGTAAATCTTTTTTTTTTTTAAAGCACCTTTTAAAAATACTGATTAGCACCCTGCTTCTCAGGAATAAAAAGATAAAGCTGTATGGGAAGAGAAAAAGTTCCCTTACACAGAGTCAGACTAGAGATGCACTGGCCTGTCTAGGGCTCCATCTCCTCTTTGAATTTAAATAACTATCATACTACTTTAAACAGCCATGGCTTACCCCAATGAATTCTGGGAAGTGCAGTTTGTTAAAGGTGCTGAGACTTATTAGGAGACACCTATTTCCCCCCCACAGAGCTACAATTCCCAGAGTTCCCAGGGAAGAGGGATTGACTGTTAAACCACTCTGGGAATTGGAACTCTGCGAATGGGAGAGGGGTCTCCAAACATCTGGTTTGGCCAAAATTGGCACGTTTAATTTTATTTATTTAGAAAGATGCGCAAGCCGTGTAAATCTCCAAATTCTCCAAGCTGTGTGCATTTATTAAATTATCAGTAAGATGCAGGTAAAATTGAACAACTACACATAAAGCACAGCTAAAAATCGATCAAACAGAGATAAAAAAATCAATAAAACTTTTAAAAACAAATACAGATAGCAAAATTATATGCATGGGCAGGCTTGCTGAAATAAAAATGTTTTCAGCAGGCGTCTCAAAACAATATAGCGAGGGCGCCTGCCTAATGTCAACAGGCAGGGAGTTCCAAAGTTTAGCTGTTGCCACACTAAAGGATCAGCTCCGTGCAAATGCAGAACATGTGACATATGGGGCTTGTAACAGCTTAAGCTCCAACACTCTTCACATAATATGTTATGTTATACCAACTTCTTGCGACAAAAGACTGCCAGGGGCGGGGTGGTAGTGGTGGCTAGTAGCCATTTGGGGAAAACTAGTTGTGATTAGCTGCATTGCACTGCTTAAACCAGACTTTGCCCTGCCCTGGAGCCTGAAGGGAGCTTTAATCCAAAAACATCTGGAGGGCACCAGGTTGAAGAAGGCTGATCTAAACTATCAGGGGTCTGTACTATCGATTTTGAAATTTGGGGCAGCCCCATTGATATTGAGGGCACACTACAGTCCAATGTGTGGGTTCCTTTCCCATTCACAGAGTGTGTGTCTATATGTTTGTTCGGGGGGGGGGGCGGACTTTGGTAATCTTTGGTAATGTGGTGCCCTGGGGGAGGTGAAAAACTGGCACCCCCAAATGGATCTTCTCAATTTTGTGGCGCTTTGGCTCAAGTGCCCTGTACAGGGAAACCCTCCATGACACCCTAAATCTGGCACTGCGTTTTCTGCCTATCTATTATACACATATATCTATTTTATTATTATTAATTGGATTTATATACCGCCCTATACCCGGAGGTCTCAGGGACAAAATATAGAGAGGAATGAACAGGGTGTGGGGTGGAAATACAACAGAAAGAACGTCATTCCAGGAGAATAGTAAAAGTGAGAGGCCCGGGGAATAAGCGTTTCCCTCGCAACCACCCAAAAAGCACAGAAGGAAAGTTTGCCATGTGACGGCCAGCCACTTCTGGAATTGCCATCTTCACTGTGGGCTGCTATTTATAAAGCAAGCTGGGCTCTGCTAACCGGAGCTAATAAAATTGAAGCGCCGCAACTGTGCCCTAAGTCATCTGCTGTCCTTCAGCAGGCCTTGGAGGAGGAGGAGGAGGAGAGCGCAGAATTCTTCTGGCTCAAAGAGAAAAGAAGATTTTCCTCCTCCCCCCTTCCCACACAGCCCAAGGCTCAGATCCAAACCATGGCAGGGAAGCAACACAGAAGACTATTTCCAGTCTCAGGAAAAAGTAAAGGGGGGAAACCCATTAGCTTGACTCACACTTTTCTCTCTGGCGAGATACATTTATTCGGAGCAACCGGTGCAAACTCTAGTCTTGTTAATGACCGCCATAAATGTTAACGCTGTCCTTCACGTCTAACATTTAGAATTTAGAAAGAAATGGTGAAATGGAATATTTTATGGATGTGTTTGTTGCCCAGGGCTCCTTCTGGAAGAAGGGTTGTACATAAAATCAAATAAAAGAAACAAATAAAATTCTGGCCTCAGCTCCACTTAAGTCAATCTTAAAGGTCATGATGGAGCCTTAGGAGGGCATTATTGGTCTGCCTTCCAAATATATCTACACAAGCTACCAACTCAGAAACCTCTTTCTTTCTTTCTTTCTTTCTTTCTTTCTTTCTTTCTTTCTTTCTCTCTCTCTCTCTCTCTCTCTTTCTTTCTTTCTTTCTTTCTTTCTTTCTTGTCATTTGTGAAGTAACCAAACAGTTTGAAACCAAAGAATCATGTGCCTTCCAATTTACACAACTAGCCCCTGCCTACTCACCTGGAGGAAATTCCAGCTCATCACAGATGACCAGGCAAGTGGCTATTTACAAGCAAGTTTACTGTATCAGTACAACAAGGGCTTGCAGATGGGTGTTCCTATTAACTGCCCCTCCCTTGGAAAAAACCATTCTCCTGTGGACTAGTCAAAGCCAGAGCCCGCGCTATCTTCCAGAATTGAAGTGAGATTTTATTTCTTATTCGAAAGGTTGCAGCAGACCTTTTTATCTCTGGCAGGATTTCAAACAGGATGAAATAATATATCAATCTTGGATGTGTTTGTGGATACTGGGTTCACAGCCAAGAAGCTCAGGGGATTTCCCAAATCCCAGGCCTTCATCAAACTGGAAACACAGAAGTTTTTTTGGTAAGAGAATTTGCTTCTGCTCAAGGTACGGCAGTGGGTAGCATTTCGAGGCTTTAACAGAAGAACAAGCCTTGCCGAGGAAGGTTTAGCATGGCTTCTGTACAGGGAAGCCTTGCCTTTCCAATGGGAAGCCTTGCCTTCTTCAGGAATTCCTTGCTCCACTGAGGCTCAGCGAGACAGCTGCCTCAGGTAACTTTGTAACAGAACCTCCGCTTTATGGAGGATATGGCTATCAATGGCTACTAGCCATAATGGTTATGTTTTACTTCATCTGTCAGAGGCAGTGGACCCTTGAAGACAGGGGAGAGGGCAGCTGCAACACTCAAATCCTGCTTTCAGGCTTCCCATTGGGGCATCGGCATGGCCACTGCGAGAACAGGATGGTGAACTAGATTGGCCTGATCCTGCAGGCTCCTCTTATGTTCTTATGGCAGATGTGCTGGTCAGTTTTCAAGGCTGCCGTGCACTCTCTTTTTCCACCCGGAAAGACCTCCACGCTGGGTTTGTCCGCTTGTCAAGCAACGCCTGCTTTTCCTGGATCCCTCTCTGGTTTGTACTAATTTTAAAAGACGCCACATAGACAAAGTTTACCAAGCCAGCCAGGGAGCACAATAAGTAACAACCAAAACAACAAGCTCATGATTTGATTTAAGTTCTTCCCTCCAAGGAACCCTTTCTCCCTCCAAAGCTTTCCCCCCTGCCAAACAAATCTTGAAAGCTGTAGGTATTCTTCTCCTTAAGACATGCAGCTTAAAGAAAACCTGCTAGAACAATTTACTCGCTTATGGCAAATGTCGTGAGCCAATTGCTGTTGGAGGGAAGTGAACTGAGGATCCTACAGTGTATGGATCCCACCTGTAACTGATAGAATCACTCTTGCATCAGAATTCAGAGAGGTGTGCTTGCTTTTGAAAAACATTTCAGCAAAGCGGCTGTGCTTTCACTAAGTGTTTATGAGTATCTGCTCCCCCAACAGAGGAGGCTTACGTTGTGTAAGCTGTGCATGAGGAATATCTTAGAATAGATATGCAATTGTTTGTATAGATGAGTGTGCTTTTATATGGGGAACATGATGCACAGGTAAGCTTGTTATCTGAACAAAATGTGCACCAGTGACTCACACCTGTGCCATTGTCTGTGATCTTGAAAAGGAAACAAGAGGTGCTATACTGGTCGCATGCAATGCAGAAAAAATGTTGGGGTGGGGAAACCGTATGCCTACTTTTTTTCAGATCAGTGCCTCCCCAGTTTGTGGGGAGGCAGAAATGACTGCAACAGCAGGCAGGACCGAGCCTGAAAATACGGCAAAAGGGAAACAGGGTTGTGCCTAATTAAGTCCAGCTCAGCGTGAAACTCATTAAAAAAATGGACCTATATTAGTCATGTCCATAAATTCCGATGGGTCTACTCTGAGTAGAGATAACATCTGCTGCAATCCAATGTTAACAACCCCCTGGTTCAAAAGATGCTTATGTAACTCGCTGGAATTGCATTCAGAGAAGCAAGCATTTTGATCTCCAAATACAGCGGGGGAAAGGAGGCATTTAGTCTACCAGAACACCCTTGGTGAGCTTCCGAGGGAGAAGACGTGTTTATTTTCCCTTCTCCCACTTAAGGATCCTACAGAGGAGATTCCACTTTAGTGTTTAGTGCCTGGAGCTTTGGGGGTGTGTTCCCCGCCCCCTGCCCCCATATCTTCGTTTTTTTGAAAGAGCCCCGGCACAGACATGACAATCCGACCTCGCTCACTGCAGGGAGAGCAAACTCTGATCTCCAAGGCAAAACTGTTTGGCTAGAAAGGTCAGTTCAAACTCCAAGCAGTAACAGCACCACTTCTGCCAAGAAACGACATAAAAGGCCATTTCCCTTCCTTAGGGTTTTTCCTCCAAACCGCTAAGATTTCTATTTGGAGTAGAAGTGACTAATGCATCTACCAGTTCTCATGTCACAAATTACTAACCAGCAGAAAAAGCTGAAGGGTGTTTTTTCTTCCTTCTTTCCCCTTTCCTGGTGGGGGGGGGAGGAAGATAAGAACCATGTGTGCACATTCCTGCAAGTCTTGTGAAAGGGGGGGGGGAACACACACACACACACACACACACACACAGCACCATGTGACAAACAAATATGAAGAATTTCCAACGACAAAGTCCAATCAAAAACAGATGCTCTTCCCTCCCGCTTCTGCACATGCCTAGTCTTGAACTGCCAATCTGAACTGCTGCATTTAAGCCGATAAAGGCAGAGTGCATATCGGTCGTTTCCCAAGACTTTTAGGTAGAAATGCCACATTACTGCCATTACTACAGCTAAGAAAGGAGAGCAGGTTGAGGGCAAATGCAATGGGTTGCATCCAACTAGGTTCTGCTCAGAGCAGAACCACGGACATGCATGCCCATCAACTTCAATGGGTCTACTCTTGAGTAGGGCTGGTACTGGAGACAGCCCAATGTGGCTCCCAAAGGAAACCAGAGGAAGCCCAGAGCACAATCTCTTGAGTCGCAACTGGATGAGTTCCTCTTGGCTTGTGGGTCTGCTCACATCCTTTGGAATAAGGAAATTAAAGCCAAGTTGTTGTTTTTTCCAGGGCAAAGGATGCCTTGATTTGTTTGTGTATTGGCAGCATTGTTTTGAGGAGCCACAAGGACGGTCTTGAATTGTATCTGAAGAAGTGTGCATGCACACGAAAGCTCATACCAAGAACAAACTTAGTTGGTCTCTAAGGTGCTACTGGGAGGAATTTTTTTATTTTTTATTTTGTTTTGAATTGTAAAGCTATTTAGAAGCCCATTTTGACTGTTACAACTTCCCCCCTTTTTAAAAAAAAAAAAAACCTTCGAGAACTGCACCGACATATAAAACTTACCTACCATTTTATCATATTGACAGCCAGTGTGGCGAAGTGGTTAGAGAGTTGGACTAGGACCTGGGAGACCAGGGTTTGAATCCTCCCTCGGCCACAAAGCTCAGTGGGTGACCTTGGGCCACTCACCACCTCCCAGCCTAACCTACCTCACAGGGTTGTTGTGAGGGTTAGATGAGAAAAGAAGACAGCAGAAACCCACTCCTTCACCTCCTCAGCAGCACAACTAAGCAGCAATTGCCCATTTAAAAGCTGGGTCCCATAACCAGTCTCCTATGGGTTTGGTGGGTTTCTCCAGGGAATGAGTCTCATAACAAGAGAGAAGCCACGGAGATGTCCCTGTCCCTTGGGCCCACTTGCCACCTCTTTGGAAGCTCCCAATAGCATAAGTGGAAGCAGAGAGCTGAGGATGCTTGGAAATATTAAATATTCCCCAGGCTTCCAGTTAACCCAGTTAAGGGCCATGGCTGAACAAGTTAGAAGCCGGTTTAAAAATCGAAGCACAGATAGCATGCCCACAGTCAATTTAGTTCAGATGTAGCTCAGTGGGTAAAGGCAGTGAGAAACTCAAGTTAGGTCACCAAACTGCTCCTTAAATCAAGGTTACAGTTGTCAAAACTTGTTGCCATTTTGGGGCTAGATGGCTCTCAAGTCCTATTTTTCCGATGATGGGCTGACTGTGATTGATTCTCAGTTAAACACTTGGCTGGCTCAGATGACAACCTTGAGCTGGGATAAGAGCCTTGAAAACTTAAAAGAATTAAATTCACTTGATCCAGGGACGGTCCACATATATGT
Organism: Darevskia mixta; assembly: GCA_034641385.1. Taxonomy (NCBI): domain Eukaryota; kingdom Metazoa; phylum Chordata; class Lepidosauria; order Squamata; family Lacertidae; genus Darevskia; species Darevskia mixta. The sequence goes on from JAWWNH010000060.1 coordinate 1,299,154, forward strand.
TGGCCTATTATTCCGACCTCTTTTTCTTAAGATTGGCTGCTCCTGCTCAGGCTGCACAGGAAAAGCATTTTGGCTCCAGAAATTTGTTCTGATTGTGCATATAAAAATATAACGGACAGAATTCCACCTCCAGGTGGTGGAAATGTCAGGCGCCATCCAGACATTCGGGCATCTTCACTTGGTCGCAAGTGGTCAAAAGCCAGGTGCAAAATGCGCCTGGCGCCTGGCTAATTTCAAACACTGTCTGCCTTATACTGAACCAGGCCACTGGTCCATCTAGCTCAGTATTGTCTACACTGATTGACTATACTGCGAGTCTCTCCCAGCCCTACCTGGAGATGCTGGGGACTGAAATTGGGACGCAAAGCAGATGCTCTGTCACTGAGCTATGGACCTTCCCATAGTTGCCATGCATGCGCCACCCACAGGGTGCAAGGCGCTGCATGACCTGTGCTTTGACAGGAAGAGAGGTTTCAGTTTGAGGCTGTTGCAGAGTCCACGCCAGCTTCCTTCCCTCTGAGGAGGAAGGCAAAGAAAGAGAGAAAGAGAGGGAACACCACTCTGCGAAGTGCAAAAATGTGAGAGTTTGGAATGCCTGCACTACATCAAACTTATGTATGGACAAGTACGAGGGAGGTAAATCTCTTTTGCCCAGGTGTGGCAGGCACCATGCCCATGCCAGTGATTTTACGCTGACGACATAAAAAAGCATACCCGTCCATCTTTTAAGGTGCCATAAGACTCTTGTGTTATTTCAGTGACTTGGGAGACACACACACAAAATAACTCCAGCCGTCTTCCAGCTTACAAAGGCAGCTTGATCGCCTGCAGGCGTTTCATATTCACCCTGGGCGAATGGCTATTTTAAAAACTCCTGCCATAATCACAGTGACATCTTATATATGTATGTATGTATGCAAAATGCTATTATGTGCTATCAGCCTTAGCTAAAATCTTTGATTGGGCACCAAATTGTGCTTAAGCTTCTGAAGCCAAAAAGCTCAGCTTTTATTAATTTTTATTTTGCAGACAGAGGGAGAAAAATATATTAGCTGTGCCTCAGAGAGCTCTCCCAGCTGTGGATCTCACTCATGTGTGATGCAGAGTCATAATAAATACTTAAGCAGTGGTGGCGAGGGGTGAGGAGAAGGCATCAACCCACATAACCATTTGATATGACTCCTCTCCCCCCTCCTCCTCCTCGCCGCTGCATTAATAGAAGTCTACGTAGAAAAAACCCACACCAAACAACATAAAACCCAAACATTCTTTACATAGGCGAACAGAGAAAGGAATGTTCTCACAGTTCCTTCGCATTCTGTGCCCACAGGGGACTAGAACATGCATGCATCTGATTATTCTACTCTTAAGTACCACATCAATATTTTAGGTCATAAACAACTTTCCAAAATCAGCTGTATAGAAGCTCATGAGACACCCCAGAGTGTTAAGAGCCTCATAAAGGAATTATAATGAGGCTGATAATTAAACATCTACAGCAGAGGCAAAATTGAATCCTTTGGCCTTATCAACACATGCCACAGAAACAAGGTGGTAGAATAAACTGCACAGACAGCAAGGCAGGGTGGAGAGGACGGAAAAATTACATTTTAATGCTCCTCTACATTTTTTAAGGGACCCTGGATGGAGAAAATGAGCACAGCAGGGAATGGGCTGTTCCTGAATCTTACCCCCTGACATGCTAGTTTTCTTCTTGCATGGAGTTTTTCTTTTAATGGGCGCCCCCAAAATAGCATATTTGTCCATGGGTTTTACAGACTTCCTCCACTTCTCCCCAACACTGTCTTCACCCCCCTCCACCTCTTCTCATTTCTACTTACAAGTGGCTTCAAATTTCACTGCTCCCAAGTAACAAGGTGATTTGTACATCTAAGCTACTTAAGCCAAACGTTTACATGTATTAAAAAACTACTTTAACAATTTCTGCATTTGAAAAGTACTGGGACTTTTCATGCCAAAGTCAATAAACTCTTGCCTTGTAAAGACAAAAGGAGGGATCCAAAGATATTTCTACCCTTCACTACCAGACATTTGTGCATCCCAATTCTGACACACACACACACACACACACACACACACGAGAAAGCCAAACATAAGGAAATATGAGCGCTCCTATCTCCTTTTCCATGCAGAGGTAGTAGATTCATGGCTGATGTGGAGTTTAAACTCTGGTTTAAGTCCATACTTCAACCATGGAGACCTCATGTGGGGAGGAGAGAGGTTGGGAGTATGGAAAACGCAGGTAAGTAAAATCGGGGAGCTGAAGGAATGGCACTTGTGGGGTGGGGTAGAAATTTGGTCTATGTACAGTTGGAAGAGAGCTGAGAGTGGAGGGGATTAGCTGGGTGGGAATGGTTTAGATGGGGATTACTAGTTCTAATCCTATTCATCCCAGACTTCAGTTTGCTGTGAATTTGTTTTCATTGCTCCTCAAATAAACAAACACTCTGCTCTCAAACCTGGGTAACTAACTGTCTGTGAAATCCTTGCTTAAAGGATCTTGGGGAGAGACTCCATCAGGCAAGGCCTCCTTCCACCTGCCTTGCCCCACCCTCTAGTCTCTGCTTCTCAATGTGTATTGTATTATTTTATGTACTGTGGTTTGCCGTTGTTTTATTGATTATAGTTTAGATATTATTTATCGTAACTGTTGAGTGGATTTCTGTTTAACTTTTATATGTTGATATTATATGTTGACCCAGGTGGCGCTGTGGGTTAAACCACAGAGCCTAGGGTTGCTGATCAGAAGGTCGGCAGTTCGAATCCCTGCGGCGGGGTGAGCTCCCGTTGCTCAGTCCCAGCTCCTGCCCACCTAGCAGTTCGAAAGCACGTCAAAGTGGAAGTAGATAAATAGGAACCGCTCCGGCGGGAAGGTAAACGGCGTTTCCGTGCGCTGCTCTGGTTCGCCAGAAGCGGCTTTGTCATGCTGGCCACATGACATGGAAGCTGTACGCTGGCTCTCGGCCAATAAAGCGAGATGAGCGCCGCAACCCCAGAGTCGGACACGACTGGACCAAATGGTCAGGGGTCCCTTTACCTTTACTGTGGTTTGCTGTTGTTTTATTGATTATAGTTTAGATATTATTTATCGTAACTGTTGAGTGGATTTCTGTTTAACTTTTATATGTTGATATTATTTTTTATACTATTCTAATGATTGCTGAATGTTACTTTTTGATGTAGGTTGCCTATTTTAAAGTTTTGTTTTATTATCACATTTTTGTATTGCATTAGATTGTTATAAGATGTACGTTAAGATGTACAGCGCCACCTGGGTCCCTCCTTGGGGTTGTACAGGGCACAAACGGCGATGTTGACAGCAGCATGCCCCACTTCTCTTTCTGCTTTCCTGCAACCTGAGGTGCTGGAGGTTCAATCACAGAATCTTAGAACCTTAAGAGTTGGGGAAGGAACCCAGGAGAGTCATCTTGTCCCTCCAAGGAACTTACATGTGGGATGAGAAATCTGCAATTTGAATGCACTTCCTCTTGATCAGATTGACTGGCTGAATGGATCCTGAGATACACCTTTACTAAGATTCCAACCCAACCGCTTGACATTGTTCTTCAGGTCACCTTTGGATATTCATTCCATGAACTTGTGATACGAGCCCTAACCGCGTGATTTCAAGTTGATTGGATTTTTGCATACTTTGAGGTTAGCTATAACCGAGGTATGATTCTGTTTTGCTACATTTCACTGTATGCAGGCTGTGTGCGTGTGTGCATTTAAAAATAAAACCCAATCACACTGTCTTATCTGTAGGGGCACACCTGGCTCCAATTTGTTAAGTGTGGCTGCAATCCTGGGATCAACTGTCTGAATGCATGGATAGATTTTTTCCAAGCAGGGAAGAAATCCTGCTATCTTGTGCATGACGGGCCCCCAATTCTTTGGCCCACTGGGTGATTGCCCAGTGATGCAGATGCCCAGCCCTCACCTTGCCAGATGTGGAAAAACTCTTAGATGTGTCAGGCAGCATCTTCATCTCTGCCTCTTAGCTTTTCCTGCCTTTGTTTTCTTTTATAGCTCCCCCCCCCCCCACAACCAAATATATCTCAAGCCTGCTATTTTTTGCTGATACTGTAGCTACTGGGGCTTTTCACAACACAAGGGTAGTGCTTTATGTGCAGGATGCAGAATACATAGGACTTGGCTTTCTCTGCAATATATTGGGGAAAAAATACATTGCAAACAATAGTAGTTTGGGCTTTTTATTGCTACTTGGGTCCTGTACAATGCCACATTAATTGCATAGCTGTCAGGCAAAAGCCTCTGCTAGCTTTCTGACATTTGCAAGGCAGTTCAGTGAGCAGCTGTTTCAAGGCCTCTCGTATTCATGTCACTTGGGGGCATCTGTAAGGTAGCCTCCATCAGTGCTTCAGTGTGTAACAATTTAAAGCATAGTGGTTTGGGTCAACAAACGCCTTTTAGGATAACAGTTCCAGGGTGAGTGGTTGTTTTCGGATTACTGTGTGTGTTTTAAAGTCAAGCCTACTATCTTTAAGGGACGCAGGTGGCGCTGTGGGTTAAACCACAGAGCCTAGGGGTTGCCGATCAGAAGGTTGGCGGTTCGAATCCCTGCGACAGGGTGAGCTCCTGTTGCTCAGTCCCAGCTCCTGCCCACCTAGCAGTTCGAAAGCACGTCAAAGTGCAAGTATATAAATAGGTACTGCTCCGGCGGGAAGGTAAACGGCGTTCCCGTGCGCTGCTCTGGTTCACCAGAAGCGGCTTTGTCATGCTGGCCACATGACCCGGAAGCTGTATGCCGGCTCTCGGCCAATAAAGCGAGATGAGCGCCGCAACCCCAGAGTCGGACACGACTGGACCTAATGGTCAGGGGGCCCTTTAGCTTTACCTTTACAACCCCAAGGAAGCAGCTGTAAGCCTTGGTGAAAAGCTTGCTGTTAAGCTTGGCAGCCTTGATCACTGTGGGGGAGAGGCCAGACTTTGTAATGCTGATTAACTAGCTAATAGACAGAAAGGATGCGCTGATAGTGGGGGCTAATGGTTTTAGGGGATATTTCTCCCCTTAATAGCGCAATCTACCTGCAGGGGGTAGGGACTGAAGCCAGTGCTATATAAAGGGTGGGGGGCTGGGAGGGCAGAAAAAGATGGCCATTTGTGCTTTGAATTGGAAGAACTTTGAATTACAAGTTATGAGCAGGGCTATCCCAAGGTTTTTTGCTGCCCAAAGCAGATAAGCATTCCCCCAAATTCACCACGCTGGAAGTTGCATCTCACATCAGCAATAGCAGTGGGATACTCTCCTCCACTGCATTCTAGTTTAGAGGGCGCATGATTCTTCTTCTTCTTCTTTGGCGATCACTTGTAGCTTAGTAAGATTGTCTTCCATAAACTGATCTCCAGCAGAGGGGAATGGGCAGGGGATTCCCAGTGCTGCCCCTCCACCCAGGATCTGCCAGCGCCCCCTTGCCTACTGGTAGGGCTGTCCGAGCTTTAGGCAACCCAATGAGATGGGTTAGCAGCTGGGCGTTTTTGCCCCCAGTGTGTTCTGCTTGTGTATTTGGAAACAACTCAAATATGAGAGACGTAGCAGGGTCCACCCAGCAGAACCGCCCTGGAATGCCTCACTGCTTGGGACCATGGGGAATACTTCACAGAAGGCTTTGCTAGTCCTACTAATTTATTTGCGAAGTTAACAGTTTGCCGGATTTAAAAATCATTTGCTGAGGGTTTTGAAGACCATGGCATTATCAAACAGCAACTTTCCAGAATCAAATCATTCCCGCCCACCCAAGTCTGCTGCGGCCTCCACCGCTAGCTGCCAACAGACTGCTGCTCCACAGTGCAGGTTAAATTATAGCCCTCATCCATGCAAGTGAATGCTATTCCCTGCTTTGATTTGGCCTGCGTATGTGGTATTTGAAAAGGAGAGTCAAAAGCAGGTTTGTACACAAAGGAGTTAACTTTAAAACACTCCTCACCTATGCCCAAAATACACTACACTGCACTATTATTGATAGCAAAATTTATGCCCCCCAAAGCACCTTAGATCTACCGGAGAGTAAATATGCAATCTGGGTTGTGGGGGGAGTCCCAACATTGTGTTGAAAGCAGTGGAATGGGCCTTAAGTCACAACCAACCTGCCCTTCTCATTTCACTAGGAAATACCCGTAAATTAGTAATTCTTGCTCAATTAGAAATGCTGTTAACTGTCTCTGTTGAGGTCAGATGCACATGACATATTATTATTAATATTTTTTATTAAAGATTTTCTTTGATTTACAAAGGTATGTGTAATGTCTCTCTCGTATTTTTTCCATGTAACATTTTTACAAATCAGTTTCGTTTGTTGAGACATTAGCACACAACATATTAAATTGGCCCTAGCCTAGTACAAAGAATAAGTAGAGCACAGTCCAGACTTACTGGGAAGCAAATCCCACCGTACTTAACCAGCTTACTTTTGAGTAAGAATGTTTGGGCTCAGACTGCAAGACAGCCAGCACTGCACCTGTTAAAGCTACACCTTCTGTTGTGTTTAGTTTCAACTGCAGTCCTACACAATTACCTTGGAGTAAACCGCATTCAGCCTACTTCTGAGGATTGCATTCTCAGTTCATAGACTAAAAAACCCATGCAGTTTAGGTGCAGCTTTCTACTATGGTGCAAGGAAACAGACCTTTTTTCCTGCAACAAAGAACTATGCACAAGCCAGTGTTTAAAGTGGGAATTAAATTTAGTCCTCCTGGATTTACCCTTCAAGTTTCTGGCTGACTTGGTTTAGAAGTAAACGTGGTTTTGCCAGTGCTCAAATAATTGTTATTTTAAATTAGATTAGGAATAAAGTTACATAACACAAAACGTAGGCAAGGCATGTGCGTGTCATCCCCAAAACGCTCACAATTCATTTAACGGCAAACCACACAATTCGTTTGGCAGGTTTAACTTCCTCCAAATAACGCTCCTGCGGTAATTCAAACGAGGCTTTTAGGAATGTTTCCTCCAGTTCAGTCTTCCCCAACCTCGTGCCCCCTACAGATGTTCTGTAGCCTGTGTAGAGCATGGCACCCCCACCTGTCGGACCGCCAATAGTTATCCTAAATCTTCCTTTCAGTGCTTTGAAACCTGTTGTTCCTACTTGTTTACAGCAGGTCAAGAACCAAGGCCAAATCAGAGTTTAATTCTAATTGGCTCAATACAGAACTAGTGTTCTCTTATTCCTTAAGCCAATAGTCATTCTTTGTACAATACAACAAAAGGATAAAGAATGTTGTCTAGTAATACACACACACACACACACACACACACAGAGAGAGAGAGAGAGAGAGAGAGAGAGAGAGAGAGAGAGAGAAAGAAAGAAAGAAAGAAAGAAAGAAAAATGTTCCCATCATGCATTCTCTCAGTAAGCATTACACAGAGTTACTTCAACTAAGATGAACAGGAGGCTCTAAGGGGAAAACAATTTCCAACAGAATATCTGGATTCCTGGAGGTGGACTGCAGTACCTTTTTTTGGCTGAGGTATGCATCAATAAACGCCACTCGCTCATCTCCAGCATGTGTCCTGGAAGGCATCTGATTATCTGAGGGGAAATGGTTTTATTTCATCCCTCGATCCATGCTTCCTGTTGAATTCAGAACAGCTGTGGTATTGAATCGCTGCTGCACACTTGGAAGCCAAAGATTCAAGCCTTTGCTGGAACAGCCCCAAGGCTCAGCAGGGAAGTAAGCCCAGGAACCACAGTGGTCTTCATCCTTGGGATAGGATCAAACTAAAAAGGTTTATTTGTGTTCTGTATGCAGGGCCCATTTGCAGAACAGGAATCTCCGACTGCGCCCAGATACCAATACGGATGCAATGTTACCGTTAATCATGGCATCCATCTAAGGTAGGGCTGTATGCACATCACAACTGAACTGTGAAATTGGTATTGGCACAGAATTAAACAGTCGAAGAGCCTGAACTTTTTCTCTCTTCAAAAGCAAACAGAAACAAGTTTCTAGACCTTATGACTGGGTCGACAAAAATGTGGCACTACTTGGTATGATACCTGGTTCCAGTCCTTATTGACAGCCACTTTCAGCTCTTCTGAGGAAAGAAGGAATAAAAATGTTTTGAAGGCTGAGCGCATGACTTTCACTCCCTAGCAGAACCAAAACCAATTATGCAATGCGTACACATTTGAACTGATGGCCAGAATGCAGAATCTGGGTTGCTTTGGCACAGAATTTCCAAACCCAGCTCTCATCCAAGGAATAAATCCACTGGATTGCTTCTTATAGTCTCGGATAAGAGTGTACACATGCACCAAAAAAACACCTGCGGCCGCTATGTCTATGTGCAGGGAATGTGTTATCTTCCCTAAATGGGGGCCGGGGTGGGGGTTCCGAAGATAATTGTCATTACTTAGCATATCAGTTGCTGGGAACCTGCGTTTTCCCTACAACCCAAATGGCTTTATTAGCTGTTGCTGGAGAAAAGCAAGTTTCCCAGCAGGCTAACATTTCCAACATCTACCGGTAGTAGGAGTGAGTGAAACCAAGGGACCTGGGACTCAGTTTGCAACTGGAGTTTTGTCTGCTCTAGAACAGTTGCTCTTAGAAGGTGCAGCTCATAAACAGCTCTGTTTTTCAAAGCCACCTCTGATCTGCCTCCACACCATCTGATCTGCCATCTTCTCTCCCCCAATGAGAACAGATGGGAAGGGGTGGAAGAGGTTTGGGGAGGAATCAGGCGTTGATCATAAGCTTTCGAAACGGCAGTTTAAAAGGATATAGAACAGGGGTAGGCAACCTAAGGCCCGTGGGCCGGATGCGGCCCAATCGCCTTCTCAATCCGGTCTGTGGACGGTCCGGAAATCAGCATGTTTTTACATGAGTAGAATGTGTGCTTTTATTTAAAATGCATCTCTGGGTTACTGTATTTGTGAGGCATAGGAATTCGTTCATTTTTTTCTTCAAAATATAGTCCGGCCTACCACATGGTCCGAGGGATGGTGGACCAGCCCACGGCTGAAAAAGGTTGCTGACCCCTGATATAGAAGGTTACTTAGCAGTAGAGAGGAACTTGGCCCCCGAATCCTTGAACCATGCAAGCAGTTTGGGAAAACATACAAGCCCCATTTGAAAGCTTTAAGGATTTATACTTCGGGAATGACCCAGAATCAAAAGCAGAATAATTCACCAAAGGCCAAGTTCTGAAAACACTGCTTGAAGGAGGCAAAGTAGGATTCTTAATTTGTTTTATTTTTCTATCCGCTTGAATGTGCCACTACATTGTGTCACAAATTGCTCTTGGAAATGCTCTCGATTTCCAAAGCATTCTGCTTCAGACAGAGGTGGGGGGGAGAGGACTGCTGTTGTACAAATCTGAAGTCTGACGCTCCCTTGGAGTTAGTTGTGTAGTCCTTGGAATTAGGGACAACAGGCTGAAAAAACATAAAGTACTTTTGCACATGCAGGAGTAGTGCATAGTTAAAATTATGGGATTTGCTCCCACAAGATGTTTCGAGGACCACCAATCTGGATGGCTGTGAAAGAGGACAAGGCAAATTCAAGAATATGCCATCAATGGCCATTAGTCATGGTCTACCGGTACCTTGACTGCTGGAGGCAGGGGGTATAAAAGCAAAAATAAAACTGAATCAGACATGTGTAACATTTCATTCACGTAACAAAATTACACATCAATCCACATTCGTGTTGAGAGATCTGCCCCACCTGCTGATTTCCTACTGAGCCAAATTTCAGGTATTACTATTAGAATATAACGCCCTCAGCAGCATGAGACATACAGGCCTTACCCTGTATGTGCCAACTCATTTTGATCTGCAGAACTAGTATTTCTACAAGAGCTGTGTTACGCACTTACAAGGAGTCAATCCTTCAGTATGGCAGTACCTGCTCTTTGGAACTCTCTCTGCCCATTGATATTAAGCAGGAGATGTGCTGTTTTCAGGGCCTGCTAAAACATTTTTTTTAAAAGCCTATTCAGACATGCAATTGCATTATGCATATTGATTTTAGAACTCCTGCATTTATTTATTTTTGTTTGATCTATTTTGCGTCAACTTGTTTTTAACGTTTGGTTTTACTGGTTATTTTTAAATTGACCGTTTTATATTGCTTTATGTAACCTGCTTGGAGGTTTCTGCAAGTGGTCTGCAATCTGCAAGTGGTACATATAAATCATGCTAAATAAATAAATATACAGTTACCATAAATACCACGTTTCCAAGGATACAGTTACTGAAAGTCCCTGCAATAAACCATTCCTGGCAGTCCTCAGGCCACCATACAATGAAACCAGCTAATTGTTAAGTGTGCAATTGCTTGTTAAAGTTATGCAGATGTTTACCTGAGCACAGCACCTGCTTCAAAAACCAATGGCAACCAATGTGGTGATTCCATGCACACTTAAAACATATTTAGGATCGTGTTGGTTTTCTACATCTTGAGAAACCAGACAATAAAATTTGCATGTATTGTTTGCCCTAATAACCCAGACTCCGATTAAAACAACAGCAACACACAGCTGAAGAAAGGTAAAAGAAAACCAGGTCATTTGCAAGAAAAAATGCCAATTATTTTTATACATGGTGCCTGCTTGCTCCAGAATGATGGGTAATTCTACACCCACAGTTGTCAAGATATTTGCAGAAAACTCCTGCTTTTCATCAACTGCCATATGAAAGTGACATGTATTTAATATTAATGAGGCTGAAGAAGAACAGCGGGGCTAAGCCGGCATCTTATCATATACCGTATTTTTCTGTGTATAAAACGCCCCCATGTATAAGACTCCCCCTATTTTGGGGCACCCCAAATTAAGAAAACACCCCACAGCACTACCCGTGTATAAGACGAGCCCCAATTAAAAACCTATATTTTTTGGTAAAATAAACAACAACCTCGTCTTATACACGGAAAAATATGGAAAGTCACTCTGTGGCAAAAACACGACATCCTTTAACATGCACAACATGTTGGCAGCCTTCTCTTGGTTTCACATTGCATACAGTATTTTGGAAATTATCTTAAAAGTATACGTAAGCAGAGGAAAGGCTGTGTGAGGAATGCCAAATTTCAAAGACACCATGGATTTTAGATTGTTAAAAGAGTGGGTGTAGGTAGGGAATTTATGGTTCTTAACTCAAGGCATTTTAAGAGCCATCTATATATATAAAATTGTTCAAGTTGGATTTTTGTTAACGATCGCCTTTCTCCGTAACCCCTTGATCGATTCCGTTCAAATTTGGACACAACGTTCCATGCCCATATGGGAGTGATCATATGTACTTACATTGCACAAATACCACACCTTTCCCAGGTAAAAATGTGATTTTCTGCAAAAAATATAGCGCCCTCCAGTGGGCGTTAAACAGCACAGCACAATAAACAGTTGTAGAAACGAAGACAAAAACGGGAGGGACAAACAGAGAACACATAGACTGAACTTCAACGAGATAAGGTGTAAGTAAACATACGCTTTCTCTTTCATACTGTATCTTACTTTTGCATTTCACCAAATCAGCCACAGCAAGGCGTGGCCGGGTCACCTAGTTTCCAATATTATGTGGCTGAATACCTTACTTTTCGATTTTGCAAATGAGCATGCCCAAATCCAGACTTAAGAAAGCTCTAGGTATGTCTACAGGGGTTTCCTCCCTTTTTTGCCCTGTACAAAAAGTACACACTTGCAGTGTGTACTTTTAGGACCCACCTTATTTCTGAGTTGTTTTAAACTCTTTTTAAATATTGTTTTAATTGTTGTAACCCACCCTGGGACCGCAGGATAGGATAATATTAACAACAGTAACAATAATAACAATAACAACAGTAATAACAGTGATAACAATAATACCATCACTGGGGTTTTTTTTGTTTTTTTTTAAAGAAAAAAGGTGAGTAAGGAAGCCCATAATAAGTGACAACTAAGCTTCTCATCATTGGGCTGGGAAGAAAGGAGATAGGTCAATTGGTAGAGCATGCGACTACCATTTTAGGATCAGGACTAATTTCAGGATTGTGGGTTCAAGCCCCACATTGGGGAGAAAATTCCTGCATTGCAGGGGGTTGGGCTAGATGGCCCTTGTGACCCCTTTCCAACTCTACGATTCTGTAATTCATTTTGCCTGACATACAGATGAACTTCTATTTCAAAAACTAAGCGAAGGATGAGAAACACAAAGGCCCCGTTTGCGCGTAATATCAAACCCTAGTTTGAAAATTAAACTACCGGTATGACTGAACGCAAACAGTGCTGATGTGCACTGTTCAACATTGCTTCATTTTCCTCACTCTGACTTTGCTGCACCAGGGAGTAAACAAGCCAGAGTCTGGCTCTGCATTATGTGCAAAGTGGTTAGTTTCCCCCAAAAGAAACCACAAGTGGTAAGCAGAGAACAAACCTTTGCTTCAAATACTAATGGTATTTGAAGAGAAGCAACAAGTGCTGCAAAGCCAGCCTCTGGTTTGTTTTCCTCCCTGGTACAGCAAAGCCAGGAGTCAGAGACAAGTCAAAATTAGGACTTTTGAGCTGCATGTACTTATGTGCTGCTTATTTTAATTAAACCATCGTTATTCTTTAACTATAGTTAAATGTTACAGGCTAGCCATCGGGACGCGGGTGGCACTGTGGGTTAAACCACAGAGCCTAGGGCTTGCTGATCAGAAGGTCGGCGGTTCGAATCCCTGCGACGGGGTGAGCTCCCGTTGCTTGGTCCCTGCTCCTGCCAACCTAGCAGTTCGAAAGCACGTCAAAGTGCAAGTAGATAAATAGGTACCACTCCAGCAGGAAGGTAAACGGCATTTCTGTGCGCTGCTCTGGTTCGCCAGAAGCGGCTTAGTCATGCTGGCCACATGACCTGGAAGCTGTATGCCGGCTCCCTCGGCCAATAAAGCGAGATGAGCGCTGCAGCCCCAGAGTCGTCCACGACTGGACCTAATGGTCAGGCGTACCTTTACCTTTACCTAGCCAGCCTAAAGTGTTTTGTGGCACCAGACAAACAAGTTTTATGATAGCACAAGTCTTCATGGGCTAAAGCCCAGTTCATCAAACGCGTTAAGTGTTACCCATGGATGGTTGGCAAGACTGGTTGGCAGGATGGATGAGGACAGTGTGGTCAAATAAGAATGAAATGGTGGCGAAATGGATAGCCTGTGAGAGATCAATCAAAGGCATTTGTTTTATTTATTTGCCGATTCTATAAACCACCTTTCACTGCATTGTAATTCCAGAGTGGCTTCCAACATGTAACAAAGGTGATCTGCAATACATCAAAACACTAACAGTTTAAAGTAAGTTGATGGAATATAATAGCAAACAGAAAACAAGAGCAGATGGAACCTCTAGACCCAAAACCTGACACTGGTTAAAACCAAGACAACTCAACTCATTCAAAGGCCTTAGGAAAGAAGCATTGTGAGTAATCAAAACAGTAGTAATCGCCGATAACACAACTGGTCTTAACACTGTTAAAGTTAATTTACACCTGCATTGCTAAAGGAAAGCTATCACGTTTCTCGGTAAGTTCTAATTCAGCACTATCATGTGGGAGGCTCCCTTTTAAAAGACATGCACCACTCAATACATGAATACAGCACTCTTGTCTTGTTGGCCAAGCCGTAGCCTGTATGCCAGGGATAGGAAAGCTTGTTGTTTGACTCCAGCTCCCATCATCCCAAGCCAATGGATGATGGGAGATGTAGTCCAGCAACACGTGAAGAGCCAACGATTCCTCTTCCCTGTTCCTACTCAAACTGGTCAGCAACTGCTGTGTATATATTGGATCCATGTATCCCAGTCAAAAAGAGACTCAAAGGATCTCAGGACACCATAGGTTGTTTTCCATTCATGGTGCCCTCACAGCAATCCTGTGAAAGGGTAGGTTGAACTGCTGGCTCAAGATTGCCCAATCAGTTCTAAGCCAGGGAGGACCTTTCATGCCAAGTTCCATTGGTCAAGTTCAAAGAACAACACTGATCTGAGTAGGGCTGTAGCTCAGTGGTAGAGAATCTGTTCTGCATTCAGAAGGTCACAGGTTCAATCCCTGGCATCTCCAGGTAGATAGATAGGGTTTCCCAAACTTGGGTCCCCAGCTGTTATTGAACTACAACTCCCATCATCCCTAGCTAGAAGGACCAGTGGCCAGGGGTGATGGGTGTTGTAGTCCAACAACAGCTGGGGATCCAAGTTTGAGACATGGGATGTAGACAATACTGAGCTGGATGTGTCATTGGCCTGACTCTGTATGAGGAAGCTTCCTATGTGCCTAAAGCAGCCTCATCTTTACTTTTGCTGTCAGCTAGTTGCCCTTAGAGACACACCCCAACCTTTTTTTTGGTGTAAAGGAGGCAAAGCAAGGAAATCTCTAGGTTAAAGCAACTGACCACTGCAGATCAGCACAGGATGTGGTTTGCTCATTGCTCAAGAATGAACAACGTCCGTCCACCCCCCGCTTCAAAACTCACACTATTGTTTCTGCTGCAATAACAACACTTTGCAGCAAGAGAGGGGATGCGGTGTGACCACAGTAGCCCATTTTTATAGAGAGAGAGCAGGGAGGATGCTGGGAACCTCCAGGAGTTCAGTTCCTCTACAGCAGCAATGCCCAAATTGTGGGCCAGCGTGAAAGAACTGTTACTATGCCACAAGAAATAAAAGTATTTCAAAAGTCCCCAATAGCTGAATCTATAGAGGGGCGTGGCAAAAGGAAGCTATTTGCAGCATCTCTGCATGAGTTTCTGTTCTGGTCTTTCATTCAGCCTCTGCTGGGGTTAAGTAGGCATTTCTGCCTTAAAATTGTAGACTCACAGAATCGTAGAGTTGGAACGACCCACTAGGGTCATCTAGTCCAACCCCCTGCAATGCAGGAATCGTTTTGCCCAACGTGGGGGGCTCAAACCCATGACCCTGAGATCAAGAGCCTCATGCTCTACCGACTGAGCTATCCCAGCAATGATTCAATGGATGATTCCATGGCTTCCAAGGCAGCGATCCAGCAGAACTCCCAGTCCTTGGAGCACCTGTGACTCACAATAGACTCACAATAGAAATGCAGTGGGCTGAGCTCTTCTGAAGGTGTGTAATTCTAACACATTCTGAAAATAAAACTCCAATTTCTAAATTGGGGGAAGCGGGACAAATATGCACTGGCAACCATAAGTTGGGAGGAACATTGGGCTCCAGAGTACAGAGACTCCCAGTGCTCTAAGTGAATACTGGTTGCCTAACCTCCAAAAGGATACTGTAGAGTTGGAGAAAGTTCAGGAAAAGGCAACCAAAGTGACCAAGGGAATGGAGCAAAGGCTGCACCATTTGGGACTTTTTAGTTTAGAGAAAAGGCGAGGCAATAAAAGTTTATAATATTGGAAAGGGGAAGGGATCCCGGCAGTAGAAGAATGGCAGGTAAAATTGGTGGAATTCATGAATTTGGCTAGGATGACAGCAGCGATAAGAAATATAACAAAGCAAAAAATTAAAGGAAAATGGAGGAATGAGGAATACTTAAAGAAAGAAGGAGTAAAAACAGAATTGACGATTTGCTTAGATTGATACATAGAGAGAAAGAAAGGAATTATAGATAGAATAAAATATGTTACCAAATAGGTTATGAAAGTGTGATATTATAATATTAAGACACATCGCAAAATTGTAGGGAAGAATGTAAAGGAGGAATATGAGGATGAACTTTAGGAAGTCAATTTTAAATGTTGTGTTTGTAAGAAGAGGGGGGAGGGGGGATGATTCTATTGTATGAATGTAAAATGTTTGTTTGTGAAATGTGGAATGTATGAGATTCGAGAGATGTGACGTATGTTGTAATTTTGTGAATTAAATAAAGATTATTTTAAATTTAAAAAAAAAGTTTATAATATTACACATGGCATGGATAAAGTGGACAGAGAAAACTTCTTCCCCCTCTCTCATAACACTAGAACTTGCAGGCGTCCAATGAAGCTCAGTCAGTAGAGCATGAGACTCTTAATCTCATGGTTATGGGTTCAAGCCCCAGGTTGGATGAAAGATTCTAGCATTGCATGGGGGTTGGGACTAAATGACCCTCGTGGTCCCTCATGGTCTAGGATTCAAGGATTCAAAGAAGGTATTTTGTTTAGTCATGTCTGACTCTTCGTGACCCCATGGACCAGAGCACGCCAGGCACTCCTGTCTTCCACGGCCTCCTGCAGTTTGGTTAGACTCATGTTGGTAGCTTCGAGAACACTGTCCAACCATCTCGTCCTCTGTCGTCCCCTTCTCCTTGTGCCCTCAATCTTTCCCAACATCAGGGTCTTTTCCAGGGAGTCTTCTCTTCTCATGAGGTGGCCAAAGTATTGGAGCCTCAGCTTCAGGATCTGTCCTTCCAGTGAGCACTCAGGGCTGATTTCCTTCAGAATGGATAGGCATGATCTTCTTGCAGTCCATCGGACTCTCAAGAGTCTCCTCCAGCACCATAATTCAATTCTTCGGTATAACAACCACAAAGCCCTTTGAACAGCCCACTGGACCAGTGAGAGGGCAACATGGCATCTTACAGATAGAACCATAGAATCATAGAAGTGTAGAGTTGGAAGGGACTCAAGGGTCATCTAGTCCAACCCCCTGCAATGCAGGAATCTCAGCTAAAGCATCCATGACAGATGGCTGTCCAACCTCTGCTTAAAAACCTCAAAGGAAGGAGAGCCCACCACCTCCCGAGGGAGACCGTTCTACTAGTTCAGTTGCTGCTGGACTACAACTCCCATCATCCCTGACCACTGGCCATACTGGCTACGTCTAACGGGAGTTCTAATCCATAACCTCTGGAAGGCAACGCAATAAGTATCCTTGAAATACATCCTCCTCTCACTAGAGTAGGTAATAATAATATTGGGAGCATGAGCAGTTCTCTAAACACTTTGAAACCAGGAGGCATCTGAGTCAGGTTCTTCAGTCCAGAACAACCCCCGTTCCTTCTGTCAGTGATCTTCCTACTAAAGCTCTCTTCCCAAACATGATATCCTCCCAATTTGTTTGGACTCCAGCTCCCATCAGTCCCAGGCAGCACAGTCAATGGTCCAAGGTATCGCAACAACATATGGACGATATCAAATGGGGAAACACTGCTCTTAAATCTTCACCCTCCAGCTCTTGAGAAAAGCTTTCTTTTTCTTTTTTTAAAGCAAACTGAAATAAACTCTTCCATCAAATCAAACACTGCAATTGCCATAAATTTCTGTCTCCAGTCCAAGGCTTAACAGTGGCCAGCCAGAGGCCTCTAGGAAGGTTACGAGCAAGGCATGGTGGAGACAAGTCTCTGGCTTTCTCCCCAGCCTCTGCTACGCCCAGTCTTTGAACACAGAGGTCCCACCCAGCCCAGCTGACAGCTCCTGAACAGTATTCCCCTCTAACCCACATTTTAAGACAACTGGGTTGCTGAATGTCACAAATTCCTGTGGCAAACAGTTCCATAAGTTTGATTAATAAAGGTTTGCATGCAGCTAGTCTCAGAATATGAAAACCTACAGAAAAGAAATCAAGACACCTGCCTAAATATTCTGCTAAATAATGTATTCCACTAAAGTGAATGTAATTTAAGATGGTGCAGCAGCAGTTTTTGGATTGTGGCCTGAACCTTTTGGGTTTATTTCATTTTTAAAAACAAGTTCACCAAACGCAGCAAATCTCAGGACCAACCAACTTCCGCCCAGTTGAAAGAGTGCAGTAACTGCTTTAGTGAAAGGTCAGTGGTTTGGATCCACTCCCAGCTGAACTCGCTGGTGCTTTTCCCTTCTCACCAGCTCTAAGCAAGCAAGGGGCATGAGCACAGAAAGCAGGGCGAGGAGTTAGTGGCTGGCACATACAAAACAATTATACTGGTAAGTTCAGTGGGGTGTTCTGGGGCCCAGGACTGGGGCTGGCCCTACCATTGGGCAGAGCGAGGCGACTGCCTCAGGTGGAATGCTGGGAGACAGTGGCAACAGTCCCCTAACTAATCCTCCTCAGCCCCAGGGCATTTGCCCTCTGTTAGCGGATAGTGATATGCATGCCACATGACGTGTCCTAAATGAGGCTGCTGCCTCTTCCATGTGTGCCACAGAGTGCTATCCTGTTGCTAGTATCAAAGTGAGAGTCTACTGCCAATCTAGTTGGTGCCTTATGCATGGAATAGGGGGTAGGGATGCATCTTGTTCATTGCCTCAGGCAGCAAAATGTCTTGGTCCAGCCTTGCCCAGGACAGAGATCCGGAGAAGCCCTGTTACTTGCACACCATATTACAGAGGCCCAGCTAGCCTCAGCTAGATGTCGGGCATTTAATGCTGCTGGTCCCAAGTAGCAGAACACTCTTCCAGCAGAGATTCAGTGTGACATCCTTCCCGCTTCCAACTTTCAGGACCCGTTTTTGTGCTGGCAGGCCGATGCAGCTGTTCAAAACTTTCTTGATTAGCCAGTCATTTTAATGATGGTTTTGTACTCTGCGTGTTTTTTTAATGGGGCTTTGTTTTATTGAATACACATTGGTGTATGCTTCCCTGATAAGTTTCGGAGAGGGCTGTAAAGTGACTTTTATAAATGAGGAAATAAATAGAAGATCCCTTCTCTTCTGACTGTTCATGCACTGCACTGGGACTCATGGGAAGGAGAGGAGAAGGCAAAGGAGAATGCACAACCACAGCACCCCAAGTCTGCAGAACTTGGGAGAGCAAAGTAGCCTGGCTTATCGCCCTTCCTCTTGGGTGCTTGTTTGCAGGAGGTGAGAGAAGCCAAGACACCCATTGTGCTGCCTGCAAAAGCTCTCTGCAAGGCAAGGCAAAAAAATGCCCCTCTATCCCACCAAGCTCTCAGCACATGCCACAGGGCTCAAGAAGAAGAAGAGTTTGGATTTGATATCCCGCTTTATCACTACCCGAAGGAGTCTCAAAGCGGCTCACATTCTCCTTTCCCTTCCTCCCCCACAACAAACACTCTGTGAGGTGAGTGGGGCTGAGAGACTTCAGAGAAGTGTGACTAGCCCAAGGTCACCCAGCAGCTGCATGTGGAGGAGCGGAGACGCGAACCCGGTTCACCAGATTACGAGTCTACCGCTCTTAACCACTACACCACACTGTTAGAGAAGGTTGAAGGCCCTCTGCACTTTTAATAACTAAAGATTCTGTGGCCAGGCAATCCAAAGCCTGAATCAGGAAGTGCTGGTACGAGTCTACCACTCTTAACCACTACACCACACAAGAGGCAAGGTATGGACCTGCAGCAAACACAAAGAATGGCTGGCTAGTTAGCGGTCAAGCCAATATGCGTAGGCACTTGATGCTGCCCTCCTGCTTCATTCATTTTCCCCTCTTCCCTCTCATCATTTAAACCCATAGCTCGCCATGCAGCTCAAGCCACAATGGCCAGAATGATGTGAAAGGGGGCCTGCCACAATCACAGAGCAGCAAATGAAGTCCCCAAAATGTCTGCTTTTGTTTTTGTTTTTAATAAAAGCATGTTAGGAGAGAGCAGAGGAGAAAGAAACCAGCTAGGAGAAATTCTAAGAGTTTAGTAAAACGCGTTGGGCAGAGCTTTCAGTGGTCAAAGGATACGGATCAACTCAATCTCTATATTAAAGCCTAAGGCAGTGGTCCTCAAACTTTTTTCTCTGGGCCACAGTTTCAGAATAAAAATTTGCTTGCACCGAACTGAATTTATTGGCAATAAATACATTGGAAAACAAAAGGAAAAAAACTCCTAGCAGTGCCTGATTCATAACATGGAACACAACTACTTTATAGCATGATCATGGGGGACCCAGAAAGTATAAAACAATGCAGCTACATAAGAACATGTAAAGGTAAAGGTACCCCTGACCATTAGGTCCAGTCGTGTCCGACTCTAGGGTTGCGGCGCTCATCTCGCTTTATTGGCCGAGAGCCGGCGTACAGCTTCCAGGTCATGTGGCCAGCATGACAAAGCCACTTCTGGCGAACCAGAGCAGCGCACGAAAACACTGTTTACCTTCCCGCCAGAGCGGTTCCTATTTATCTACTTGCACTTTGACGTGCTTTCGAACTGCTAGGTGGGCAGGAGCAGGGACCGAGCAACGGGAGCTCACCCCGTTGCAGGGATTCGAACCGCCGACCTTCTGATCAGCAAGCCCTAGGCTCTGTGGTTTAACCCACAACGCCACCTGGGTCTCACATAATATATAATTATAAGTGAGCCTCTTACATATGTACCTTAAGTATGCCTACAAACTCAATGAGAGGTGTGAGCTTGCTTTTGCTGGGTAATCTCATTTATATTAGGTCTGATTTGAGACAAACAAATTCTCATTTCCTCATCAACACAAGACGTTCTCTTTTCTGATCTTTCTTATTTCTCAGAATCGAAAATCCCTGTTGACAACAATATGTGGTGCAGAACTGCAGCCAGTGTTCTTGAAGAGAGGCGAAGATACTGTTTTTCTGACTGTATATATTAAAATATATTTCGATACTATGTTATACTATACTGCACTGAAATGTTTAAACTTTTGATTATCCCTGAATCTTCCTGCCACATTTGTCATCCTCTTCTGCCACACCCTTTGAGAACCACTGGACTCCGTAGCTCAGAGGCCCGAGAGCTCAATTATTCGAGCCCAGGGCCTGGCCCAACAGTAAAAGCTAACAGCAGTATTCCGAATAATAATAATAATCTACTACTACCAAATTATTTACAGATTCACAAGAGGAGGTGTAGGCTTCCAGGTTCCCTGCAATCCTCAGACTGTGTGTTTTTTGCCCACCCACTTCTGAAAGAGACCCTTTGCTGCCCTCCTGAACCTGCAACTTCTAAAAAGGGAAGGAAAAGAAATTGCAGCAAATGAGGCAAAGAAAACAAAACAAAACAGGAAAACAAAACCCACCACATTCCTTCAGGTGCAGGCACTGAGCCAGGAAAATCTTGCTTTGGAGAAGAAAAGGTTTACAAACCAGGGAAGAGACTCAATTGCTGCTGAAATTAAAAGTATGCTTGTTTGCGAAGAGCCAAGCAGCTCAGAAACTCTCAGCATTTAAAGGGTCTTAGTAATTCAGGCTCTCTGGCATTTCCCCCAGCTTGTGCTAAGGAAGATGTTCAAGAACTTCCCACGCTCCTTGACACTCACACAGCTTCTCTGGGGTTAGCAAACTGAAAGAAATCAGCAAAGCCACAGGCTTGCTAGAAACCAGATACCAGCCATTTTATTCTAAAAGGGCAGCATACATTGCAAGTCCGGTGCATATTGGGCGAAAGCTGCTACAGAACAAGAGTCTCCCCCCCCCTTTTTTTTTTGCAAGTAAGAACAAAGCATATCATATTCCTAATCTGTGCTCTTTGGTAATTCCATGTCCACACAAACAGATATCGTCTGATAGAAGGAGAAGCAGCAACTCATGTACTCAGGAACCAACTAAAATTCTCCATCTAAAAAAAAACAGGCTGCAAGGTTTGATGGAGAACTGAAAATAACTTTTGACCACTACAACACACGTGTGCATCACCTAAAGACAACAAGAAGTAAACTTCTTGCTTCAAAACCATTGTTTTCACCACTATGTGATTTTTAAAAAAATCAATTTTTAAGTTAGTTTCCGTCAACTAATATTTATTTCACCAATTTGCAGCCCTATTCAAAAGTGCTAGTGAAGATGAGGAACAAAGACCTGTGTAAGGTCCGAATATAAGTCCCCAGTTTTGCTCAGCATCCAGATGATTTTGGGAAGCAAATGAGGAGGGCAGGAGGGCAGCCATTCAACAGTTTTCAACTCTCCCCCCCTTGTTTCTTAAGGCAATACTCACTGTTTGTGATTATGACACAGGACATTCCTTACTTATGGCAATGCTCCCTAGTCTTTGGGGGAGAGGGGGCAGATTGCCCTTCCCCTCATCCTGCACCAGATCCCATAAGACCAGCATGAGCAGCTATTCTGGGAGCAAAAACAAGACTGCAAGATCTGAAAAGCAGTGGTTTCAGAATGAGTCCACAAGACACCCCCCCCAAAAGGTGGTGCAGTTTTGATTACTGCATTGACATTTCCTCTTACAAGCACTGAACTCAAGGCTCTTGGGGATATGGATGCTGTTATCTGGGTGCACCTATATTGCTGGTTCACACAGACATGTCCATCCAGCGCCAGCATGTATGAACATGCCCTCAAAAGGCAGAACTTCAGGTCACATCGAAAGCTTTCCAAGTAAGTCACTTTACACCTTCAGCACCAAGCCACCAAGTAATGCATGTCTGAACCAGCCCGTGGAATTGTTCTGAGCAAGGGCAATGGAAACTCTACTAAAATCAGGACCTTCTCTGCATGGAACCAACACTGTTGTCACTGCTAATTTGCCACGAATAGGGCTGCTGGCTGTTTCTGTGCCTTTTTAACTACAAAAAGGCAGAGTATTATAATGAAACCCAGGTTCAAATCCTCACTCAGCCAGAGTGGTCACTGAAGAACCTTAGGCTCTCTCTCAGCCTAACCTACCCCATATGGTTGTTTTGATGCTGCCATGGGAGAGGGATGCTTGGGCAAAAACTATTTCTTCCCATAACCCCCATTGGCATTCAGCATGGTGAAATCCAAAGCAGACCGAAGACCTCTAGTGGTCCATCCATCCAGTGTGGTGTAGTGGTTAAGAGTGCTAGACTTGTAATCTGGTGAACCGGGTTCGCGTCTCCGCTCCTCCACATGCAGCTGCTGGGTGACCTTGGGCTAGTCACACTTCTCTGAAGTCTCTCAGCCCCACTCACCTCACAGAGTGTTTGTTGTGGGGGAGGAAGGGAAAGGAGAATGTGAGCCGCTTTGAGACTCCTTCGGGTAGTGATAAAGCGGGATATCAAACTCTTCTTCTTCTTCTTCTTCTTCTTCTTCTTCTTCTTCTTCTTCTTCTTCTTCCATCCTCCATGCTCTCAGCCCCTTCCCTGGACTGATACCTCCTGGATCCCACCAACTTCCCCCATCTCACTTGGGCCTTCCCCAGGGTTGCCAGCTCCAACTTGTTGAGAGCTCCTCCCATTCCTCCTCAGGATCAGACCATGTATGACGCCGCCATGGGACTCGTGGCATCTACAGGGAAAGACTAAAACACTTGTGGCTTTTTTATTTAAGTGGCAGGGACTCAACAGAAGCCTACAGAGTTACTAATGGCTCCTAAGCGGCTTACAAGTACAAAATCAATACGTAACTCAAATACACAATAAAACAATTTCACATATGGCACACACACAGAGAGAGAAGCTGTCAGACATTGTTCTCTCTCTCTCATATAACACTGGAAACCAGCTGCATCCAAAGAAGGCTGTCGGTTCACAACGGGCAAAAGTGCCATTTTCAACAACCGTTGGGACTCTCTGCCACTAGATTAGAGGGGTCGAAGGAAAGGGACCCAGGTGGCGCTGTGGGTTAAGCCACAGAGCCTAGGGCTTGCTGATCAGAAGGTCGGCAGTTCGAATCCCTGCGACGGGGTGAGCTCCTGTTGATCGGTCCCTGCTCCTGCCAACCTAGCAGTTCGAAAGCATGTCAAAGTGCAAGTAGATAAATAGGTACAGCTCCGGCGGGAAGGTAAACGGCATTTCCGTGCGCTGCTCTGGTTCACCAGAAGCGGCTTAGTCATGCTGGCCACATGCTGTATGCCGGCTCTCGGCCAATAAAGCGAGATGAGCGCTGCAACCCCAGAGTTGGACACGACTGGACCAAATGGCCAGGGGTCCCTTTACCCTTACCTAGGAAAGAGTCACTGGAGAAAATTAGCAATGACATCTAAATAGAGCAAGCAGGGTCTCCCCCTTCAGCAGAGGGCTGGACTACATGGCATCTGAAGTGCCTCCCTATTCTATGGTTCTTTGTTCACGGGTGGTATAACTCTGATGCATACAGCTCAGAGGCCATGGCTCAGCAGCAGAACACATGCCTTGCATGCTGAAGGGCTGGGAGCTGCTCCCTGCTTGAAACCCTGGAGAGTTGCTGCCAGTCAGTGCAGACAATACTAAGTCAGACGGGCCAGGGCCAAAGGTCTGGTTCACAGCCCTCATATCCCGCTTGTGTGTTTCCTAGAGTCATTTAAGTGCCCACAGGTGGCAATAAGATGTGGGATTGGATGGAAGTCTCCCCTCTGATGCAGGAGAGCTTTTCGTATAGTCTTATGCGAACAGCTTCTGCAAAGCACCTCACTGCTGAAGCAGCTGCTTTGCATAGCCTATTTTTACATAATTAGCAGCTTGCACGGAACTGGCACACTTTTAAAGGAGGAACTATTGGCAACATGCAAATCAGGTACAGTACTAACAACCAGAGTCTGAATAAACAGCAGTGGTAAGCAAGATCCTGTTGCCAGTTCCAAATTATTCAAATTATGATGAATTGAACTATAATAAAAATGGGAAGCTCCTCACTTGCCTTCTGGGGACAGCAATCCTTTCGAACCTATTGCACTTGCATTCCCAAGAAAATTAACAGAGACATGAGATCTAGAAACTTGTTTATAACATCGGTGGAAGTTGAAGCTCTCAAGATCAGTAATGTGAAGCCAAGGAATGCTTAGGAGGGGGAAATAAAATTAGGAGAACAGGAATGAAAGAGGCAGATACTAGGTGTGAGGGAGAAAGATAGACAATATGGCAAAAATATTAACTGGGCGCCCTGTTGCAGGCTAAGGTTAAAGGCGGGTCTTGGGTCTGTAAAGGTAGAAGACTAAAGCTTTAATTAAAAATAATGAAACTTTTGTCTTCATAGACAGATCCCTGCTGCAGACTGGAGTCTGACAGTAGCTGTTCTGTTACAAATAAGGATATACTTTATACTTTAGATAATGTTACTCATAAAAGTAGCTAGAGCAAACCACCAAACAGAGTGGTTTGCACGATAACGTTCGTCCTTGTTACTTTATGTGCATTATTTTATAATCAGCGCAGTGTCATTTCCCCAGTACATCTCAGTGGGCAAATTCCGTGACTCAATAATGCTATCTTGGTTTTGTTAAACCAAGCCAGACTGATCTTTCTTTCAGAGTTCCTCTCCCCACATCCTACACACAAGCCAAATGTGCCCTCTCTCTCCGTCCATGCCCAACAGTTTTATTAATGATTAACCCAATTAACCTGCTCATCAGAGCAGTAGTACAATAGGCAGATTCCTGCAAAGATATGGAAAGGAAGTGTTAGGTAATAGTAAACTGGACCCCCAGAGTCTATGAAAGGCCACAGTTTGCTAATGCCAACTGCTGTCATGCTAAAACAAGAGGGGGGGGAGTCCTCTGTGCCTAAGACTCCATGCTCTCTAGAGACCATCCATTAAATATGTCACACTTCATGGGAAGAATAGAGGAGCTGCAGGAAAAGGATTTGGGATAGGTTGACAAGGAGGCAAAGTACTACTTGGGGTGTGTGTGTGTGCTAAAAGGAGTTTTAAAAGTCTGACGTGCTTTTTGAATAGTCCCCATTTCCAGAGATGTGATGGTTTGCTGGGATGAGTTAATGACATTATACTCTGTACATGCTCAGGGATATCACCCCCCCTTTCTATTCCGCACGCACAGAGAAAAGAACTCAAGAGAGAAAGTAATCATCAATGAAGAGTTTCAGACTCTGGCATCTCCAGGTGGAGTCAGAAAAGGACCCTGTCTGAAACCCTGCAGAGAGCCACTGCCCATCAGTGTAGACCAGGGGTTGTCAACCTCCCACTAGTGGGCGTTTCAGGATTCTAGGTGGGCGGTAGGGGGTTCTACGGCACAAGCTGAATCCTCCTTCCATTGAGCATTGGTGGGCGCTAAGGAAATTTTACCATCAAGAAAGATGCATTAGTGGGCGGTAGATATAAAAAGGTTGACTACCCCTGGTGTAGACCATACTAGACTAGATGGACCAATGGCCTGTCTTGGTATAATCCTAGTCATTATACATGACTTACCATGACATGCAAACTGGGCCATTATGGGGAAGATAGTCGAGATTCTTTAAGCCATTGTTTGATGTAGAAGGTGGAATTTTAGTGCTAAAACTCTCATTGCTGTCCACAACACCAGCTTCGCAAACAAGGACGCAAATGTTACGAATGTGTCTGCCCACAAATACATGTCAATCATATGTGTCACTCTTGTTACCTTGAAAGGAAAGGAAAAATACCATCGTTCTCTTCCATCTTACAGAAGCTTACCTGCTCAATTGCCTGGAGACTATTTCAACTCACCATAGGAGAGCGGATTTTCACAAAGCTACTCTCAGCTCATATATCTCACTGCCTCGGGCTGTGGCCCTGTGAATCAACTACAATACCTTCTATTTGGGCTCCCCTGTGGCTGGACCCATTTTGCCCTGGACCCTTTCAGAAAGCAACAAATCCAGATCCAAATTGATAAGTAATTGTTACCAGTCGCACTGAGGAAATGGTGGGAAGAGTGTAATTTTTGTTTATTTAAAATGACAAATGCAACTCTCCCCCTCCTCCTGCATTTACATGAACAATGTGCTTTTAAAAAAAATGTGGGGTGGGGCGGGGCATGATGCAATTGCCAAAACACAATTCAGTCCATTACCCTACTAGAGCCACAAATTGTATTATAAAACGGTAACAGAGACTAAGCAAGGGAGCCAGGTCACATCTTGAATGCAGACACCATTTTTCACATTCTGAAAGTAGCCACACTGAAGTCATTTGCTCACGCGCAACATCTGTTTTACTGGCATGCACTTAAAAAAAAAAAAAAACGAACAGGAAAAAGTCAATCAAGTCCTCTTCTCCCTCCCTCCCCCCACCTTCCTTCCCTCCCCACCTCCTCAAGATGTATAAGAGTCCTTTCATATGGTCAGCATTTACTTTCACCAACATCTCTCTAAGTTATAGACATAATAAAAAGGATCTCTGTGTCTCTCTTTCGGTAAGGATCTCTTTATGTGAAGCTGCCTGGCAAGTCTGTGAAACAAAGTTTCTCAGACGTTACTGGTTTATCAAAAAGAAAAGGAAAAGGAAAGAAACCCTACCAAAAAAAGTAGGGAGGAGAGACTCCGTCGGAGATCTAATTTCATCCCAACATCTCTCCAGGGTATCCTTCCTATTTTTAATGGCTAAGAAGATCCTCAAGCCTGAATCTTCAACCTTGAAAAGATATGTCTTATTTTTTAGCTTCCATTTGTATAAATCTTTCACCCACAACCCCAATGCACACCTAGGTAAAGGGAGTAGAGGGACCCCTGACCATTAGGTCCAGTCGCAGACGACTCTGGGGCTGCGGCGCTCATCTCGCTTTACTGGCCAAGGGAGCCGGCGTACAGCTTCTGGGTCATGTGGCCAGCATGACTAAGCCGCTTCTGGCGAACCAGAGCAGCGCACGGAAACGCCGTTTACCTTCCCGCCGGAGTGGTACCTATTTATCTACTTGCACTTTGACGTGCTTTCGAACTGCTAGGTGGGCAGGAGCAGGGACTGAGCAACGGGAGCTCACCCTGTTGCCGACCTTCCGATCAGCAAGCCCTAGGCTCTGTGGTTTAGACACCTATATGTATGTATGTACACCTATATGTATGTGCACACCTTTATACACCTATAGGTGTGCATTAGGGTGCACACCTATATGTATGTATGTATATATATATATATATATATATATATATATATATATGTGTGTGTGTGTGTGTATAAAAACTGACACCTTCTCTTATCTGCTTAGGGCTTTTGCCACAGGATGTATGAGAAACCCTTAAGGTGCTATAGGCCTTGCAGAGGTTTCTTATGGCAAACTACTGCGTCCAATCAAGTAGACATTTCTCAACTCCCCACCTTAACAAAAAACAGAATTGTACAGTGGAGGGGCAGCAGCTGGATGCTTCAGCGTGTGGGAAACTGCTTGAGAAGCCATTAAGAGTCAAACAAATAAACTGAGTCGCCAACATCATTTCTGTGTCTATTCTTTGGGGAACCAGAGAGAGAGGGAGAGAGAGAGAGAGGACAGAGGGGGTGTTAAGCAAGTTAAAAGTTTATATGAATGCCAAACTTCTTCTAGTTGCCTCTATTGCTTTTCCACACAGCTCTGCTTCTGATCCCAGAGAATAATGTAACTTTTCGCCCAAGTGGTTGTTTTTTTTCCAGGGGGGGGGGGAGTTGGGAAAGGAAGGAGAAGGCTAGGTTAAGGCATCTCCATCCAGTACTCCATTACCATTGCTGCTGCCTGAACAGAGGATGTTTGAAAACCTCCCAAGAATGCAGTTCTGAAAGACAGACATCCTACTATATGCAACCCGTTTGCCTTGCCCTGTTTGAAATGTGGTTAACAGGCCACCAGGATACAATATATACAACCCTATATACCTACAGCTTGTTTCCCTTTCCAATGTTGACTAAAAGATGAATTTCTCTGAAAAGCAGTAAATCGGAAACCACACACGGGTGTTGCAAGCCTGCATTCTTTATAGCACTTTAATTTTCTATTCTTGGGTCATGATCTGCAAGGAAATTCACACCCCAATCTACTAATATAAATACTAACAACGTATGCACTTATGGCTTGACTTTTAAGTGCTCACGGTGTTTTGCACACTTACAACAACCCTGTAAGGTAGATCACTACCATTGTCCCCTTGCAAAAGATGAAACATTAGGAAGCTGCCTTAAACTGAGTCAGGCCACTGTTCCAGCTCGCTCAGTGTTGTGTACACTGGTTGGCAGCAGCTCTGCAGGGTTTCCAGCAGGGGTGTTCATCAGTCCTACTTGGAGATGTGAGGGTTTGAACCCTAACCATATTCAGCATGCAGATGCTCCACCACTTAGCTATGGCCCTGCGACCTTCTGCATGCCCCACAGATGCTCTCCCACGTGGCACGCCAAAAGGTTTGCCATGGCAGGGGTGAGATTCCAACTCAGGGCTTGCAACTTCATAGAATCACATGTCTCTCTCTTTCGTTCTGGGGTGTTGTTGTTGTTTTCCCCAATGGAAGGGGGTGGGGAGAAGATGCAAAAGAAGATAAGACAAAAAGCCAGAAAGATAGAGAAGGGAAAAGGCAGGCTTGGGGGCGGGGGAAGGATGCCCCATATTTTTTTCTAGTCTTTCGTATGAAAAGATTCAAAGTGACAGCTCTAACACCACCCCCTTCTGCATCATGGAAAAGCAAAGGGAGTCTTAGAATCATAGAATTGTAGAGTTGGAAGAGACCACACGGGTCATGATCGGTGCAGGGATATTTTGCCCAAAGTGGGGCTCGAGCTGCAACCCTACATGGCCACATCAGAGTAAGTCCCCTGAAAGAGCATTTCCCCCCAAGCAGACATGTGTAGAAGTGCAATCTTACAAATTTGCATGTGCTAGTATTCGCCTAGATGTGCTGGCTTGGGCTGACGGGGAGTTGTTGTCCAGCACATCTGGGGGCGGGCACCACGCTGGCGAGGGCTGGTGCGGTGCTCCGAGAGGTTGTGGGGTTGCAACTGTATATCACCTGGCTGCTCCGCCAGCTAACAAAATCTCACAATGGTTGGGGGGGGGGGGAGGCGGCCATCACGTTATGCTCCCCATGCCTTCCTCACAACACACCACGACCCTAGAGGACAACTTTGCCGCCTTCCCCATCCGCAACATCACGCACGTTTCCTTTCGTTTATTTCATTAGCCTCAAGCCACGCACCTTCCTTCCATTTACTGACACCGATCTCGGGCACCTTTTCAGAATCGCCAGGGAGGGCGGCCTATTCCTGTTTTCGTCTCCCCTACCCACTCCCTCCGATTTTCCTCTGGGGTGCCCTATTTTTAGATAAGAAGACAACCAGCTCCATATTTTGCTACTACCACACACACACACACACACACACACACACAAACAAACACACCCCTTTCCCAGCTTTCTTTTCTTTAATTCTCTCCCCCCTCTTTTTTTTTGGGGGGAAAGCTTGGTACACGGCAAAAGAAACCGGGATCCCGGCCCTGCTCCTGGCACGTAACGTCTGAACGCGCCCCGTCGTCCCGTCCCCCCCCCCGCCAGCCCGATCCACACCCAGCCTCTCACCCCACAGGCGCCCACCTCCGGCGATCCCCTTTGCAATGAATGGAGAGTGAGAGAGATGGAAGAAAGGCGAACGGGCGGGAAGGCGGGGGGAATGCCGCGGACCCCAGACGGGGTCTCTTTCTCGCGCGTTCCCGGGAAGCAACAAGCGGCCGCCGCCGCCTCGCTCGCTCGCTCGCTCGCTCTCCCGCCTCAGCCGCCGGAGAGGGAGGCTTGGGCGCGCTTTTCCCCATCCCCGTTATCCGAGCCCGGGCGCTCCGCACATGGGCTGCACGCAGCCCGCCCAACCGGGGAGCTCCACACCCCGCGGGAAAGGCTCCTCTGCCCTCACTCACCGAGGGTCTCCCCACCGCCACGGCCATGCTGCTGCTGGGGGGTGCGAGGGCGACGACGACGAGGCTCCGGCCGCTGCTGCTGCTGCTCGCCTTCTTCCCCGGCGCCTGACGCGGCTGCTGCTCCCGAGCGCCCTCCCCGCTCGCATGAAAAGCAGCCTCTGGCTTCGCCAGCGCTCGCGATTATAAGCGGCAACATGGCCACCCGGTTGGAAGCGACCATTCGCTGGCGAGAGGGGTGGGTGGAGTGGGTACGTGTGCGCCTCTGTGCGATGTGGACGTGTGCGGCGGGGGTCGCGCGGCGGCCTCCCCCCGCAGCTCCCCTCTCTCCCCGTTTTGGCCCGCCGCGCGCTCGGAGGCGCTTGCCCAAAAGGCGCGCGAAGCAGGGGGCCCAGGAGGCGCCTCGGGGAGAAAGGCGGCCAGCGGGCGCGGCGGCGGCGCTTTCCCTCGACGGGGCTGAAGGAGCCATTGGCGCCAGGCGCCCCTTCGGCGGGGGGCTCGTGCCCGAGTCCGTCCAGGCAGAGCCCGCGACCGGGGACGGCTCTCTCTCCTCCAGGCGGCCAGGCGCGGGGACGCGGCGGGTGTTGGGGGGCTGAATTACCCCCCTCAGCCTTCATCCATGTGTGCATGGGAACGGCCAAGGTGCGCAGCGGAAGGGACCTCCCGCTCTCCCCTCGACTGCTGCTGGCGGTGGGAGTTGGGCAAGGCAGGGCCGTGGCTCAGTGGCAGAGAGCGTATGCTTTGCGCGCGGAAGGCCGCGGGTTCAATCCCAGGCAGGGTCGCTGCCAGCGTGGGAAGACTCCCAAAACTCCCCCCCCCCATTTCTAAGGGTCTTGGCAGCCACTTAATGATTTCTTTCCGGTGCTGTGTGCTACTTCATTGTATTTTTATTCCATCCTCTAGTGGTTTCCAATCTTTTTTTGGCCATGCACCACCTACGGTAAGCATCTCTAAAATCCTGACACTCCCCCCCTCTTTCTGTGACATTTAATTCTTATTATTAAAAAAGTGAACTATTCACATGGAGGAAGTCTAAAAGGCCATTAACTGTTAATAACTCATTCTCAAATTGCCCCCCCCCCTAAAAATCAAATTGCCCCCCGTGGGACATGCACCCCATGTTGGGAACCACGGCATCTAGTCTATTGCGAATGTTGCACAAGAAAGCACAACATGAGAAGTGAAAGAAGCAGGAAGATGCCTTTAAAAAGCAGGGTGGCTTATACTGAATGCCGGTATCCTGCGGACCCCCAGCATGAAGATCACGGACCACTGGTATGTCATGGACCAGTCTGGAAACTCCTGGTGTCGGAGGACTTCCTTGCACCCTTGGCAAAGAGCGGCGGGGGGAATGCATGAGTGGGCAGGCTCCTACCGGTAGCTACTCTGAGCCAGAGTGGAGAGGCGCAATTTTTGTGCCATTTTGGCTTGCGCCCTTGGCTCCCAACCTCTAGGTACGTCCCTGCCTGCTGTAGATAATACTGAACATGGTGGACCAACATTCTGCCTAGGTGTAAGGCAGATTCATATATTGGGAGCTTCACAGCACTTTCCTTTTTTAAAAAAACAACAACATACCATTATTTCTCTTTCATAAAGAATTTCGTTCTAGATTGCACAAAAGGTCCCTCTAGGCCAGCATCCTAGGCAGGTTTTTTTATATAAAAAAGTGTGCCCCATATTTTTCAATCTTCTTTGCTATGAAAAGATTCAAAGCTCTAACACCACCCCTTCGGCATCATAGAAAAGCAAAGAGAATCTTGCAGAACAAACCTTTTTTTTTTTGCCCTGCAGCAAACGTCACTCAATAGATAGAGTTCCCCCTGAACACTGAGGCTCAATTGGACTTGTCATGTTCACAACAGACCTCCAAAGCAGATTCCAGGAATCCCGAGAAGGCTGGCCTCAGCCAAGACACACTGACTTTCTATGATGACTTGTGAGGTCACAGGGGGTGCCTAAGGCAGGCACACATAGAAATGCCACAGTGGGGCACTATCCACCAGGTTTCATGCACATGCCTACTTGGAATGCATGGGCGATGTGAGCACTACTGCACTCATACACAACTCCTATTCATTTCAACTTTCCAAGACAACATCCTGATGGAATATGCCCACTACGTCCAGAATTTCCCAGACATATCTGGAATACTGCATTCGTCAGCAGTGTCCGGGTGGAAATCAGTCAAGTGTCTGTGAAAATTTGGACGTATGGCAGCCCATGTCGGCAGCACTGATGTTGGCAGCAACAACTTTTCTGTCCGGATTTTCACTGTTTGAAATATGGCAACCCTAAATAATGGGCTGGACCAGTGGCCAGACCTGCCTCATGGCAGACCCCCCTCTATGAGTGCAGCTCTTGTACTGAGCACAGGCCTTTCTGACTGCCCGCCACTTCCACTGGCACCCCCCAAAAATATTGTTGGCTGATGACTTCTTTTTGATAATGGCCAACCGCAAAGAACTCTCAAAATGTTATATTGCCAAAGTTGCTTTGATGCAAAGCATCAAGGATGCAAAAAGAAAATTTGCCACTCTGCAGTACGCTTGGTGCATGATGGGCCCGAACTCATCAATTTCTTCTGATTGCAATGTCTCATGCTATTTGACATTTCATTGTCGTTTCATATATTGTTGGGCATTGGTTTTATACTTCATGTGAGTGGGTGGAATATAAATACTTCTACAGGAACATGAAAGGAAACTGCTGACAGGCCTGCAATCCGATACTGCGCTCAACATCTGACTCACCGAGTGCCATAGGGCAATCTCTGTGTGTGTGTGCCTCAGTTTCCACATCTGTGAAATGCTAACTATGGCAACATGTTGTAAACAAATGAAAATGAATTGTGTACAAAACAAGTTTTCATTGGTCACGGTCTAAAGTCCAAACCAGATGTTGTGTGTAGTGTGTGTTAACTCCCCGACACTTGAAAAATCAAAAGAGGCCGCTAACCCTTTCCCCTCTCTTGACTTCCTGCCATGCATGTTTGTTGAGAGGCAAGTTATGAAACAGAACCACTGTCCTACCCAAACCCCATTTGCGACGCAATCTGCTTTCTGTCTCTTAATCTGTATGGAACTCATGATGACTGTCATTTAGAGGTTGACGACATAACATAGTTTTCTTATATATTTCATCTGCTGATAGTTGAAATATGATTTATTGATGGTTGGTATTTTGTTTTGACCTCCCCAACACCCTTCGTTTGCTGAGAGTTTTGTTTCCGTTGTATTGTGAGCTTTATTTTGTTTCGTTTCTTTTATATAACCGAAAATCAAGAAAAAGTTATTTGTTAGAAAACTGACTGCAGCTAAGCTTAGAAGACACAACTTTCCCCACCTTAAGATGTCAGTGACCTCAGTGACCAACTCCTCAGTGAACATAGTGCTTTTTTTTTTTTTTAACAGTATACCAGGTGGCTTCCTGGACATTTGCGAGACAAACATCTACCGTAATCTGCCAGTCCTGATGATGATCACCGAGACTTCAAATGCACCAGCAGGATCTGTACAGAAGCAGGGCTGGTAAAGCAATGTTCATCCTGCCTAGGATGCTAATTCAACTTGTCTTGATAGAACCTACCTCCTCTGTGAGGTTTTCTTCCTATTTTCTTCTAGGTTTTCGCTGGGGAAGTTTCCAAGACAGGGGTAGCCATCTTAGTCTGTTGTAGCAAACACTACCGGTACAAAGAGAGGTCCTTTGGCACTTAAAATCAGACTATCAAATTTTTGTGGCATCTGAGTCACGGGAGACGTTGGTGCAGGGAAGCCCTCTGGTGGTCAAACCAAAGGGTGCTTTTCTCCAGTTCTGTTCATCTCCTCAGTTCCTTCGCTGCTGAAGCATCTTCCCAGTGCCTGTGCATTTGCCCACCATTAGACTATTCATGATTATTTCCCCTTTCTTTCTCTCCCCTTCCAAGCGGCTTCCTGCAACAGTATCTGAAGCTGTTTAAAAAGAAGAAAACAGGAAAGCTACACTGGGATTTCAACTTAGTCAAAATTGAGTGTGGCGATTCATGCCTCGGAGATCTCCAATCGGAAGTGGTACAGCCTAGGACACAGATAGTGTGGAATAGTTTACGGCTGCTTTCTATGCTCCTAAAATATTACACAGGCGGTTTTGCTTCTTTTGCACAGTTTATACCAATTTCAATTTTTCTCAGTGCAGAATCTGGACTCTCCTGGTGCTCTGATTTTCTTTTTATGTGCAGAAGATACTGGTCTCCTCTCTCGTCCTCTCTCTTCACTCCTCTTTCCTTGGAGCACAGATGCACACAATGCATTTTATTTGTATAATTTATAAATGAAAGGAAGCCCATTAAACCAACTGCTGAAATAACACACACAGTCGTTTCCTTGATAAGCTCTCCGAGGTGGAGAGGAGGAATTCCTGTGCTGGGGCTCTGTGATGAGGTCTGGTGGAGGAGATTACATAATGTGGGTGAGGGTTTATGTAGGTTTCACTGTGATTAATGCTGCATAATAAGGCAGCGAGGAGGGAACCGAGTATTGCTGGGCTGGGCTTCCAAAGTGCATTTCAGGCACAGAAAAGAGAGAAATGGAAATAGAAACATTTTCCACCCTGCACTTTCCCCTGCACAGTTTTGCATAAAAATACAGACCTCCCTCATCCAGGAGAGAGAGAGAGAGAGAGAGAGAGAGAGAGAGAGAGAGAGAGAGAGAGATCAGAGTGCTGATAGTCGTGGTATGATAGTGCGTCTTTGCCAAGAGGCACGAAGACACAGGCAGCCTGGAGATCCTGTTGCTCCTGTTGCTGCTATTTATAGAAACTATTGATCCCAGAAGAAGACAGAAGGATGCAAGCATACCATGAGAAAACCAGGCCACATTTGGATTAGCCTGTGACTCACAGGGTTGCCAACTGACCAGTGGAACCCAACCTGGCCTGCTCTTGCATCTTGGACAGCAGCTCAATTTGCACATGACTTTGGCTGAAGGGACCCAGGTGGCGTTGTGGGTTAAACCACTGAGCCTAGGGCTTGCTGATCAGAAGGTCAGCGGTTCGAATGCTCCTGCCCACCTAGCAGTTCGAAAGCACGTCAAAGTGCAAGTAGATAAATAGGAACCGCTCTGGCGGGAAGGTAAACGGCATTTCCGTGCGCTGCTCTGGTTCGCCAGAAGTGGCTTTGTCATGCTGGCCACATGACCCGGAAGCTGTACGCCGGCTCTCGGCCAATAAAGCGAGATGAGTGCCACAACCCCAGAGTCGGACACGACTGGACCTAATGGTCAGGGGTCCCTTTACCTTTTACCTTGGCTGAATACTGTTGCAAGCCAATCCATCCCAATCTCCAAGCGGTGAGATATCCCATGGGTTCCAGGCGCTAAGTCCAGGTTCGTGTTTCCTTTTGGAAACGAGGCACAAAGGAGACTGTAGTCTATATGGTCTATTTACACACACATATATGGAACATCTGCTTTGAATGCAGGTCTCACTTTGAATCCCCAATGCCTCTAAGTATGGCTGGGAGCGCCACTACCAATCAAGGTAGGCAATACTGAGCTAACTTGGCATAATAATAATAATAATAATAATAATAATAATAATAATAATGGTGTTGCCCATCTGACTGGGTTGCCCCAGCCACTCTGGGTGGCTTCCAAACTATAAAACCATACTAAAACATAAAACATTAAAAACTTCCCAATACAGTGCTGCCTTCAGATGTCTTCTAAGTCAGATAGTGGTATATTTCCTTGATATCTGACGGGAGGGTATGACTACTGAGAAGGCCCTCTGCCTGATTCCCTGTAAGCTCACTTTTTTCGGTGAAGGAATTGCCAGAAAGCCCTCAGAGCTGGACCTCAGTGTCCGGGCTCCTCCAGGTATAAAGGGCAGCTTCCTAGGTTTTTAAAACCTCCTGCACATCAAAATGCTGGTTTCTGCACTTTCATCAGACTGAGGCAGAGCCGCAGGGCCCAGGCACAGTGAGTGGCAAGCCTGCTGACGGATTCTTGCTAAGCACAGCACACTCCCCATTTCCCATCACTACGCCTTGAAGATACCACTCTGTGTCTGAGCCAATTAAGATCACCTGGTAGGAGCTCAAACAACCTGCAGCAAAGGATATAGCCTTTTACAGCTATATCCACCCCCATCCGCTGCTGCCTGCAATTAGGAACACAGAAAGCACACCTCTACCAAACTAGATCACTGGTGCATCTAGCACCCTAGTGCAACTGTTTCCAAACCTTTTTGGGCCACTGTCTGCTTGGTTCCATAAACCCACCCCCCAGTGTGCCCACTGCCCCATAAAAAGCATAATTCCAAATAGCGGTTTGCATGATCCATCAAGGACAATAACAACACAATAAAGTTCAAAACAGTAACAATTAATTGCACATTTATTCAAAATCCAATTTAAACTATTTGGTTTAATTGATTCAACCAAATTGATGAACTTGATCCAGGGGGTGCCAGCTTTTCAAAGTCTTATACCAGTAATCACGTCTACTTCCATTGCCCCCTGGCACCCCCTTGCCTCTTAGCACCTAGGTAATCCTACTGCCCTCCGGCCAAACACACTGGATGTAAAGCAAGGGCCAATGATGAAATGTGGCCAAGGGTGAAAGGGGTGTAGCCTGGAAAGAGTTTTGAGGGCCAAATCGGCCTGATGGGCTGCATTTGGCTCTGGGCCTAAGGTGTCTAACCCTTGCCTAGACCATGCAGAACTAGGTGGACCAAAATGTCTAAGGCAGTTTCTGATGTTACAAAGCTCTTATCCACACCTCTTAATCTCTCGCTGTTTTTTCCTGGGGGAAACCGCTCTTTAGCACTTAATCAGAGCAAATGGAAATCGCTTAAGAGCAGGTTTTCCCTTGGAAAGGAGTGGGGCATAGGGGCAATCACTCAGACCCATTTGTAGAAAGTGCGGATCAAGCAGAAAACTGCTCCGACCCATGTTTTCTAGGCATGGCAGAATAAGTGTGAATGAGTCCTAAATCCCACCCCCATCTCCATCTGTAAAATATCGTTATTGATGATCCCTGCTGCATTTTAAAGCAGATACAGATTTATAGCTGATCCATCCTAGTAAACGGCAAATTGCTTGGGAAAATGAAGGTGGCAAGTTTTGAAGCCGCTTACTGTGGAGCAGATCAACAAAACACAAGAAAAGAGTGCACCCTTTCGATCTGGGTTGGCAAATCCAAGATCCTCCAGATCTCTAATGCAGATTTCATAAACGACATGAAACCACAGGAGTGGCGCCGTCCCCTGTGGAACACACTCTCTTCAGATGTCAAGGAAATAAACAGGGAAGTTTTTAATGATTGACGTTTTGTCGTGCTTTTACTATTCTGCTGGGAGCTGCCCAGAGTGGCTGGGGAAACCTAGCCAGATGAGTGGGGCATAAATATGATGATGATGATGATGATGATGATGATGATGATGATGATTATTTATACCCCACCCATCTGGCTGGGTTTTGGCAGCCCCCAACAGAATATTAAAAACACAATAAAACATCAAACATTAAAACTTCCCTAAACAGGACTGCCTTCAGGTGTCTTCTTAAAAGTCAGATAGATGTTTATTTCCTTGACATCTGTTGGGAGGGCGTTCCACAGGGTGGGCGCCACTACCAAGAAGGCCCTCTGCCTGGTTTCCTGTAACCCCACTTCTCGCAGGGAGGGAACCGCCAGAAGGCCCCTGGAGCTGGACCTCAGTGTCTGGGCTGGACGATGGGGGTGGAGACGCTCCTTCAGGTATACAGACCGAGGCTGTTTAGGGCTTTAAAGGTCAGCACCAACACTTTGAATTGTGCTCGGAAACGTACTGGGAGCCAATGTAGTTCTCTCAGGACTGGTGTTATATGGTCTTGCTGGCATAACCATACATTAAAATATTGGGGTCGGAGGAGACAGGGGTTACCCTGTTTATGCATCCAGAAAAATGGCTGAAAGTACACCTTAACTGCACTGAGCATCCTCTGGGACATTTTATGGCCGAACAGGTTACTCAACTATTTCTGGTTGGAATTCAGAAATGGTCACAGGACATTAAATCACATTTTTAAATTGCATGTTTGGGGAACGAATGCTAATTGCAGCTCTGCCAGAAAGCATTTATTATAGGACTTAAGCTGCAAAATTGTTATGCCTGTGTTAGTGGTTTATACATGCTCATTGCTTCTAGTTCACAGCAGGGCTAACTCTGTCTGGACAGTTACCAAAAACATTATGGGATTAACCACATTATTCATTTCAAGCACTTTTCACCACTGTAAACAATCGTGGTTCCCCACAAAGAATGCTGGGAATTGTGGTTTGTTAAGGGTGTTGAGAATCCTATCACCCTCACAAAACTACAATTCCCAGAGTAACCTAGGAAGAAGGATTGCTTGCTAAAGCACTCTAAACCTGACCCATTTTTCTTAACCATCCTCACTCAGCTCCCCCACATTTGCTAGCAATGACAGCAGTCGTCTCCAGAATATATCAGAACAAATACAAGTGGTACCTCTGGTTATGTACTTAATTCGTTCCAGAGGTCCGTTCTTAACCTGAAACTGTTCTTAACCTGAAGCACCACTTTAGCTAATGGGGCCTCCCGCTGCCGCTGCGCCACCAGAGCACAATTTCTGTTCTTATCCTGAAGCAAAGTTCTTAACCTGAAGCATTATTTCTGGGTTAGCGGAGTTCTTAACCTGAAGCGTATGTAACCTGAAGCATATGTAACCTGAGGTACCACTGTACTCCATAAAGACTGGGCATAGGACACCTCTGAGGTGTATATTTTTTATCACCCACCTTCTTTTACTGATTGCAAGCTGTTTTAAACAGTTTTTAATGTTGCGTTTTAGTGTTGTAACGCGCTCTGGAACCTTAGGGTAGAGGCAAGGAAACAACAGCAATAGTCTTTGCTCTATCTTAAAAAGTCCCTTGCAAAGGACATTCCAAAAGGCAGAACTAAAATTATAATTGTGATAAAAAGGTAATGAACAAGCAACAAAGTTGTGCATAGTATCAACGGACATATAAATAAGTGAATCTCCTTTATTCATTACTTTTTTAAAATTGCTTATTGACACCCATAGATCCTGCTCAGCCTTAAACCTATTAAACTGACAGCTGAAATAATGTGTCCACTTATAGGCACCTAACATATTTAGCCTAAATATTGTATTTATCCTCATATTTTGTCATCTCCTCTTTGATCCTCCAATTAAGTCATTACATGCTCTCTTGGCTTCGTCTCAGCAATATCCATGGCAACATATAGATGTCATAAATACAGGATTACGATGTCAAAGCAGGAGTCATCTGATGATTAATAGCTATTATTGGAGCTGCGCAATGCAGCAGAGTAACGGGCATTGGGACTTTTCAAGAGCATGAACTTGTCCCTTGCTGTCAGAGTCATGTTGCGATTTCTAGCTGGCCTGAAAATTAATCCAGATAAAATTGGAACAGCAGTATCTATTGGTCACTTTCCCCGCCAATGCAAGTTTGACCCAAAACAACATACGAACATTAAAAATATTACAAAATAGTGCCAACATTAAAAATCAAGGCTCGATCTAGACACAGAAAAAAAGTAGTTTCAGGAAAACACGTTGTAAACCTCAGAATGGGAAATCGTGTTGCCAAAAGGTGGGACCCCCACAGCGCCATCTGGTGCCACAGTGTTATAACGCATTTAAACGCTTTTTTTCTTTACTAATGTAGCTGAGTCCCGACTCTTAAACCCTAACAATAACAAAAGCTTATGTGGGACATCCTTGCACTTGATCTCTTGATCTGGAAGTTGCAATTAGAACAGAGTGCTGCAGCACAACAAAGAGGAAGGCACGCTTGGCAAATCCACACCGTGATCAACTCCCGCCCGGAAACCAATGTCCCCACTGTGGAAGGATGTGTGGATCCAGAATTGGCCTCCACAGTCACTTATGGACTCATTGTTAAAACCGTGTTCATGGAAGACAATCTTACTCAGCTACAAGGGATCACCAAAGAAGAAGACTATTAGCATATAAAACCCTTAACAGCTTGGGATAAGTTTGCCTGCATCGCCTTACGTCAAACATACCCACTTGATCACTTTGATTAGCAGAATTTGGCACTATTCCTGGTGCCATGTAATACCCCTTCTGCATTTATAAGAGCTTAGTCTTTTAGTGTGGCAGCATCTAGACTTTGGAACTCCCTGCCTATTGACATCAGGCAGGTGCCATCACGGTACTCTTTTCAGCGCCTGTTAAAAACATTTATCTTTAGACAAATATACCCAGATATTTAGAAAGTTGGTGCAAGTTTAATCTGTATTTAACTTATTGTTATTTTAACATTCCAAGGGTCTTAAATTCTGATTAAATTTTCTTATTGATAAATTTATTGAGCTTTTTTTCTTTTACAATCAAGGGGTGTATAAATTTTATGAAATCATAAATCATAAAATAATATAAAAGGCAGGCTGAACACATCCCAACCACATTAAAAGGGGGCGCAATCACATAAAACCCCTCCAAATTAAGGGCCAAAAGCCTGATTAAATTAAAAAAAATTGCTTCAGCATCTAAAAATAGATCAAGATGGTTTGGAATATTTGAGAAAGATCTATGATCAAATGAAATCAGGGGGAAGGATTTGAATTATGAGCAGCAGATTGAGAAGGACAATAAACGTAAAATAGGAAATATGTATTAGATAAGGTTTGACATATAATGCAGGATGTTATGGGTGGGGATAAAAACACCACAGAGGTAATTTTACAAGAAAACGTATATTGAATGTGAAGTTAATGTGTTTAAGTTTTCAAAATTGAATAAAATTTATTATGAAGGGGGGGGGGAAGATCAAGATGGCAAATGCATATTTTCACCAGTGTTGTTGTTGTTGTTGTTGTTGTTGTTGTTGTTGTTGTTGTTGTTGTTGTTGTTGTTTTGCCTCTGTAGCCCTTTCCTGAAGACTGGCTTAGCCCTGGCAACTCACCCATCTGCATTCTGGGAACACAGGGGATATATTTCTGAAATAAACAAGCAAAGGATAAAACGGATCCTGGCCTTGTGGGAAGTTTAGTGCTCCTTTTGGTGGACCAGATGGCAGGCTGTTATCCAACAGCTCCCTTATGCAGCCAGATCATTTTTCAGCCTGCGGAAGGGTGTGCTGCAAACAGTTACCTTGCCCTCATGCTGAAAACTGATCTGGCTGGGGGTGATGGAATAGTCAGAGGACCACTTTGCCATGTGCCCAGGTGCAACATGCCCTAAAATTACCTTTCAGTTATGTGAATTAGTCCTGGATCCAGGAAGGAGCTAAGACAATGCCTTTGAAATAAATCGGAAAGGGGAGGAGTAGGCCATTGCTGTTCAGGCTTGGCCTGGCAACTGTTAACAGATTCTTAAAATAAATGTAATTGTAACACTAGCCTTTGTGCATAACACCAGAGAGAGGAGGTGGCAGACTTCTAGTTGCTACAGTAGAAGTTTCAGCTCCAGCAGAGAGAAGCAACACTGTCTATAGTACTGTAAGGCAAAGTGCCAACTATTATTTTCTTGGAAGGAGAACAAATGTGCAGGGGCGTAGCAACGGGGGAGCGGTGGGGGCGGTGTGCTCCCGGTGCCACGTCTCCGGGGGTGACAAGGCATGCGGTTTGCCGCAGCTGCCGCTCCAGCGCCGTACGGACGGTGCCAGGATCCTCTGCTTGTGGCTGCAGCCACATGTAGAGGATCCTCCGTCCGCGGTTGCAGCCGCGAGCAGAGGATCCCGGCACCATCCGCACGGCGCTGGAGCGGTGCCGCCGGCAACCTGCTACATAGCGCACATGTGTGGCATCGCTATGTATGAAGCTGCGCATGCGCGCTATGTAGCCATGCCCCCTCCCCTGGTGCACGTCATGTTTGCCGCTCCGGGTGCCCGAGCGGCTTCCTACACCTCTGCAAATGTGCTTGCAATCCTAACCTCAAGTTACCTGGGAGCAAGCCCCTTTGAATTCAGCAGGAATTGCTTCTGAGTAGACGCAGTTAGGCTTGCAATGTAACTTTTTGTTACTGTGTTGATTTATCGCATTTGTAACTGGCCTTCTTTCCAAGGATCTCAGCTTTAGTGTTAATTGCAACATACCGAGTTATTCATATCTTGGTTTTTGCTACAACAATTTGAGCAGTGACTCAGTGGAGGGGGGGGGGAGCAGAATACAAATTTGATTTGCTGACACATTACGGGAAGGTATGCAAGTTGTAAAAGAAATGATGTCCGGGTTCTTTCCAGTTTTTATATAATCTACGGTAACTCTGTGCTATTTTTCAAGAAAAACAGGTGCCAGAGTTTACCATGAACTTGTTCTCTTAGAATGGCATTGGTGCCCACCTGAGAGGTGCCAGAGCTCTGGCTGAAAGAAAAACACCCTGATCTAACTATACATAGAAATGGGATCTTCTGGAACTGTTCGGGTGTGTATACCTTTGCTGGCTCCAAACAAAAACCCTTCTTCTTCTTTGGCGATCACTCATAGCCGAGTAAGATTGTCTTCCATAAACACAGTTTTAACAATGAGTCTGTAAGTGACTGTGGAGGCCAATTCTGGATCCACACATCCTTCCACAGTGGGGACATAGTTTCCCGGGCGGGAGTTGATCACAGTGTGGATTTGTCAAGCGTGCCTTCCTCTTAGCACGTTTCTCCCTTGTGTCCTGAGTTTGAGTGTCTTCAAAACCCATGACGCCTTTGGTAAAGGCTGTTCTCCAATTGGAGCACTAGCAGGCCAGTGTTTCCCAGTCGTCGGTGTTTATACTACATTTTTTTAGATTTGCCTTAAGGGAGTCATTAAACCTCTTTTGTTGACCACCAGCATTATGCTTTCCATTTTAAAGTTCAGAATAGAGTACAGGGGTACCTCTGGTTACGAACGGAATCTGTTCCGGAGGTCTGTTCGTAACCGGAAACCGATCGTATCCTGAGGCGCCATTAGCAAAAGTGCACCTCTGCCGCACGATTTCCGCTCACATCCCGGGGCAAAATTCGCAACCAGGAGAGGTTACTTCCACGTTACCGGAGCTTGTAACCCACAGCGTGCGCAACCAGAGGTGATCGCAATCAGAGGTACCACTGTAGTTGCTTTGGAAGGTGATAATCAGACATCTGTACCGGTACAACCTGACCAGACCAACAAAGTTGATGTTGAAGAATCATTGCCTTGACACTGGTGGTCTTTGCTTCTTCCAGTACACTGAATTACAACAAAGGTGAAAGATCCCTGAAACGAGATGAACGTATATTTATATAGTGATACTCAAACAAACAATATGTTTAATGGTTCAAGAGCAGAATTGCTCAAGAGCAAAAATACTCCAAAACGTTATAAACTAATTCAAATAAATATAACTCAAGAAAACCTTCCAAATAACAAAAATAACTCAAGATAAACGGTCAAATAACCTTGACGAGTTGCCGGCTAAGATTCTCGTTTCACTGTTATGATCTATCAGTTTCCTCAGAAGGAAAAAAGTTAATTACCGTATATACTCGAGTATAAGCCAACCCGAATATAAGCCGAGGCACCCAATTTTACCACAAAAAAACCGGGAAATCTTCATAGGAGCCACTGCCTGCCTCACTCGAGTATAAGCCGAGGGCGGCTTTTTCAGCACAAAAAATGTGCTGAAAACTAGGCTTATACTCGAGTATATAGGGTACTTTATATAACTCAAAATAGCTAGTTTGCTATTAAATCTAGGGGGAGGAATAAAGAAACTTCAGAAAAAAAGAACACTCCCAAACAGTAAGTGGTAATTATCCAAACTAGGAATTCTAATTTTGCCTCATCCAAAAGGTTAAAAACCTTAACCCAAGTTCAAAGACAAGCTCCATAGCTTGTAAAACACGTCAACAAGGGGCTATGGAAGCTCCCACGATCTTATTGTTACGAAGCTATTGCAAAGACTGTTCCAGTACACTGGCATTAGTTTGCCTGTCTTCCCAGATGATGTGTAAAAAAATTTGGAGACACCGTTTGATGGAATCTTTCGAGATGTTGGATATGGTTTTATAAGTGCTCCATGTTTCACAAGCATACAGCAAGGTTGGTGGTACCATAGCTTTGTAAACAAGCATTTTGATTTCCCTGTGAATGTCCCCCTCCACTCAGCTTTGCAGGCGCCATTGCGCCCTCCCCCCAGGGACCCACAGGCTCCCTGACCCCAAAAGTGGAAGCATCCCCCAGTAAGCTCACAGCTTCCTTGTTGGCATATGGAGTTTGTAGTGCAAAAGCAGAAGTTAACGTTTCGTGAACTGCATGGTGCACAACTTAAACTGGAAAGCATTCAGGCTGCGACTTGGTATAAAGTTTTAAAAAGCTTAGGTTCATTAAGGGAAGCACAGTCTTGATAGGAAATAGTTCTATAGTACTAGATAATTTATATCTAGTAAATATTCCAGAATTTATAAACAACCCCTAAAACAGCAATTTAACACGGATTTTACTATCTAACGAGACCATTGATCCATAAAATGAAAGAATAATCAATGTACTGTACTATAAAAAAATTATTGTAGATGATAAAAATTAAAATTACTTTTTTTTCTTACCTGCACTGATGATAGTCATTGTTTGGATGGGGGGCTTTTATCCATTTCTGCAGTCAATCAATCGATCGATCAGTAGCTGAACTGGGTTCCATACAGTCCCAAAAACAAATTCATGGAAAAAGCCTCAAAAATAAAAATGCAAAATAAAT
This sequence comes from Darevskia mixta, assembly GCA_034641385.1. Taxonomy (NCBI): domain Eukaryota; kingdom Metazoa; phylum Chordata; class Lepidosauria; order Squamata; family Lacertidae; genus Darevskia; species Darevskia mixta. The sequence goes on from JAWWNH010000060.1 coordinate 1,344,135, forward strand.
AGCAAAAACAAAAGCGGCAAACTTAATCTGTTCCGGAAGTCCGTTTGACTTCTGAAATGTTTGAAAACCAAGGTGCGCTTCTGATTGGTCCAGGTGCCCCAGAAACAATAGCCAACAGCTGCATCAGACATTCGGCTTCTGAAAAACATTCAAAAACCGGAACACTTACTTCTGGGTTTTCGGCATTTGAGAACCAAGGCGTTTGAGAACCAAGGTACCACTGTATATTTTTATCAGCAGCCTGACATTCAGAAGCTAAATTGGTTAATATTTTCCCATCACTCTCCTTTCCTAGAACAAAATACCTTGCTTGATTTCTGTGCATGAGACTGCAGTTCAACGTACAGAAACAGAGCCAGTTTTTGTTTTTATTTTTAAAAAGAGAGAGTTGACAACATTACACCCACTGAATCACACTGTGTCCCCTCAAACAAAGCTTCTTGCAATATAAATGTATAGATAAAAGCATATGGTAGAAAGAAACACACTTTGGCAGGCAAACAGGATTGCAAAGTTCCTTCAGCGGCAGCTTGATATATGGAAATTGGCAAGTGAAGCTTTTATTACAGCTCAGAGACTGCAGGGGGTTGGACTAGATGACCACTGGGGGTTCCTTCCAACTCTATGATTCTAAGATGAGCATTATCACCAGCTAATATCTACACAAGAGAGATTTTATCGGTGTGGGCAACCTTGCGTAGAGGACCTGTACCACTATTTATTGCAATTCCTGCTATATATAGAACCAAGAGACCGGTTTATAAAACCCCTGCACACGAATGAAACACACTCGAACAGGGCGGAAGGGGTGAAATGGCTGCTGAGTGATACTGATGACCGTAACTTATAAAGTAGCACTATATGCGTTGGCAAGAGACGTGGGTGGCGCTGTGGGTTAAACCACAGAGCCTAGGGCTTGCTGATCAGAAGGTCGGCGGTTCGAATCCCCGCAACGGGGTGAGCTCCCGTTGCTCAGTCCCAGCTCCTGCCCACCTAGCAGTTCGAAAGCACATCAAAGTGCAAGTAGATAAATAGGTACCACTCCGGCGGGAAGGTAAACGGCGTTTCCGTGCTCTGCTCTGGTTTGCCAGAAGTGGCTTTGTCATGCTGACCACATGACCCAGAAGCTGTACGCTGGCTCCCTCGGCCAATAAAGCGAGATGAGCGCCGCAACCCCAGAGTCGTCCGCGACTGGACCTAATGGTCAGGGGTCTCTTTACCTTACTATGTGTTGGCAGCTAAGAAGATCAGGAGAAAAGAACTAGATAAAATAGCGGTCAATTGCAAAGGTGATTTGAACATTTAAGCTGGCACCATCTATCTGAGAACCCCCTGCAACAAATAATTTCTAGGAGACATGACCGTGGTTCATTGTATTTGCAGTGCCTGATGTTTTTATGGTTTTTATGCTTTTTGTTGCTTTTCTTTTTCTTTCCTTTGTGAATGATGCCGTGGCCTTTGGCTAGTGCAATAAAGTTTATGAGATGACTGAGCCCAGGAGGCATGGCAAAGGCACCTGGGCCCAGCCTATATCAATCTGCCACAAATATATATATATATCTGCACATCAAACTGCTTTTAAAGTCACAAATATGCTGGCTGAAAAGCTGGAGATGGATTTAGGTTTGATGAGGCCCTAAGCTACTGAAGGTAATGGGGCCCTTTATATGTCCAGCTGTCCTTTGTCAACAACAAATTGTCACTGTTTTTTGTGTTGAATATATGTTATATGGTCATTTATGAACCTAAATGCAAGCAGTCCATGCAGAATGTAGGCACCCTATATATAGAAATGAGCAAACCAGTGATATTTTAGGGAGCAGGCTAGCAGGCAGGGCCCATTACTTACATCATAGGAGACTAAACAACACAAAACACTGTTGCTGTATGTGGGTTTTATGTTATTTGTATTTTTTATCTTATATTTTGGAAATGTACATCCAGTTTTTTTCCTTTCCTTTTTTGGGGGGCCCCCAAGAGAGTGAGGCCCTAAACTATAGCTTGTTTAGCTTATACGTAAATCCGTCACTGACCCTAAGTATAAAACGCTGGAGTGAATCAATGGAAAACAAGTAGACACAAAAGACCTTGTGGTGGCAGCGCAGTGGGAAAGACTTTCTGAATCTCTAGCTGTGGGTTTTTTATTTTGTTTTTTGTTTTAATTGTAAAACCAAAGCAATTATCTCTCCCAGCTATGAAGATAACCTTCAGCCTGCTATAAAATCCATTCATGCTTGTCCTCTCAGTCTGCTCCTCTGCCAGATTAGAACAATCTACTCCAGGGTCTGGCTGATAGTTTCCTCCTCTTGATAACAGAAGAACGATTCTAAATTCCCTCCCCACAAAAACTGGAAGGGTATTTCCTCTGCAAACACTTAACCCCCCCAAAAAAGAAATTTATTCCCAGTCCAATATAATAGTGCTCAAATTACAGGATGGGTTGTCAGAGAAGAACCTCCCTGGGTACCTTTTGTGATTTTTACAAGGGTGCCGTGAAATGGCAAAAATTGGAGGAAAATGTGGAGTGATGTTTGCGGGTTTCTTTTAGGCCGCAGTGGTGGCCAAACTTGGCCCTCCAGCTGTTTTGGGACTACAATTCCCATCATCCCTAACCACTGTCCTGTTAGTTAGGGATGATGGGAGTTGTAGTCCCAAAACAACTGGAGGGCAAGTTTGGCCACTTCTGCTAGGGCTACATTTATTATTATTATTATTATTATTATTATTATTATTATTATTATTATTATTATTATTATTATTATTATTATTATTATCCCAATAATTTGAGCACCGAACCTTACTTTCCATTATTTAAAAAATGAATCTCTCTCTCTCTCATTTTATTTTTGGAAATTTTAACAAATTTTAACAATCATAGGTAACAGAACACAAGGCCAGATCATAGAATCATAGAATCGTAGAGTTGTAAGGGACCACGAGGGTCATCTAGTCCAACCCCCTGCAATGCAGGAATCTTTTGCCCAACAGGGGGCTTGAACCCACAACCCTGGAATTAAGAGTCTTCATGCCGAAGCGATTGAGCTAATTGAGCCCGGGAGCTATCAAAGAACAAAAAAATAATAATGGCTATAACAATTACAAACCTTCCCAATCAACCCCGCTCTATCCTTGTTGTAACCAATCCATTACTATTATTATTATTATTATTAAACCAAACTTTTAAAATAGCACAAGTTTATGTTTTGATGGGACGTGGGTGGCACTGTGGGTTAAACCACAGAGCCTAGGGCTTGCCGATCAGAAGGTCGGCGGTTCGAATCCCCGCGACGGGGTGAGCTCCCATTGCTCAGTCCCTGCTCCTGCCAACCTAGCAGTTCGAAAGCACGTCAAAGTGCAAGTATAGATAAATAGGTACCGCTCCGGCGGGAAGGTAAACGGCGTTTCCGTGTGCTGCTCTGGTTCGCCAGAAGCAGCTTAGTCAAGCTGGCCACATGACCCGGAAGCTGTACGCCGGCTCCCTCAGCCAATAAAGCGAGATGAGTGCCGTAACCCCAGAGTCGGTCATGACTGGACCTAATGGTCCGGGGTTCCTTTACCTTTACCTTTATGTTTTGATGTGGCTTGGTTTGTCTCCCACAGTCCCAACTTCTATTCCTTTCCGAAGAGGCTGCTGCAGCGAGATGAGTCTGCAGGTTTGTGTCTCTGCAGAAAGACCACACATCTCTCCGAAACATTATGCAAGGAACACTGTATTCCACTTAAGCTCTACGGGCCAATTAGTATTGGCCAGAACAATACATTACGTGGCCAAGATGCATTTCCTAACCCCCGAACCCCTAGTTATTCCCTGCAAAGCAGCACTGAGTAGGGAGCGGGGACGCAGTTTGCAAAAGGAATAAATAAATAGTGATTACAGTATGATGGTGGTGATGGGTGATTTGGAAGAAATACAACTTGTTTGCGTGGTATGTAATCCCAAGCCACAGGCTTTTGCTTATTCAAAGAAGAAAAATGGAAGATGAACTACTGGCTATAGGTGGAAACGGCAAGATCATTAAGGAAAGGCCAGTGCTGTAGGATTGAAAACTGACCCAGGGGAAAAAATGACTTGGTTTGCTCCTGTGCCTTTTACAGCAGGATGACCTGCTAAAGGGGGGGCTTCTTAAAAATACAGCATTGAAACAAGCATGATTACTTGCTGATGCAATGTAGCTCAAGCAGCCGTTAAAGGCACAGGAGCACAGGTGAGTAGGAAAGCTGACCACTTCAGCTCTGTTTAATATGATGGTCAAACAGAGTAACATTAAAATCTGAGCAGTTCAGTCACAGCCGCTACATAATGGAACAAAATGCTGATACAATGCAAAGTTAAGCAGTATCAGCAACCCATAATAGCCTCCATGATAAAATCGGCAGCTCTGTAATTCTGGTGTAAGAAAGTGGGATGGAACCAGAAGAAGGTTTGCCACATTTTTTTAAAATCTGCCCTGTTCTGCCCCTATGCTCTTAACAAGCCTGATCAGCAAAAAGTAAGCCCAGAAGCCGCCTCCTCCATTTCAGGGCTAGGAAAAACTTTACCTGTTACATCTGTCTGTGCCTTTCTGCCATTAAAAGACACAGTAACAGGACCAGTAAAAAAAAGGTGGCAATCCTGAGCCACATTCTCTCCTGGGCTCCTATACCAATAGCCATGTGATAAGTGGAAATTCTAGGGACGCGGGTGGCACTGTGGGTTAAACCACAGAGCCTAGGACTTGCCGATCAGAAGGTCGGCGGTTCGAATCCCTGCGACGGGGTGAGCTCCCGTTGCTTGCTCCTTGCTCCTGCCAACCTAGCAGTTCGAAAGCATGTCAAAGTGCAAGTAGATAAATAGGTACCACTGCAGTGAGAATGTAAACGGCGTTTCCGTGCACTGCTCTGGTTCGCCAGAAGCGGCTTAGTCATGCTGGCCACATGACCTGGAAGCTGTACGCTGGCTCCCTCGGCCAATAATGCCAGATGAGCGCCGCAACCCCAGAGTCGGTCACGACTGGACCTAATTAGGTCAGGGGTCCCTTTACCTTTACCTACGTGGAAATTCAGCTGCTCCAGCTGTCTCCAGCAACAGTATACATTAATGGGGATTGGGGAAGGATACACCTATTGAATTTCTGCCTAGCGCCCAGCTCTCAAAGGCACAGAAGCCACAGCAGGGTGGGGGAAGCATGCTAACTAATATAAAGGAGCATTGTAAATGTGTCGGTGCAACTTGGTGTACACCTGAGCATCCTAAAACACAAGGGAAGTTTCTCATGAAACATACAAGAACCTTTCTCCTCAATTTCAGATTGGCAGCTGAACCAGCTCCTGTAGCACTTTGGACCAACAGTGTGCTGAGATGGCAGTATTGGGGAGACGGGACAGGTTCCCCATCTTTGTTTGAGGGTCTTGGCATGCTTACTTTAGCTCATGATGAAGACATTATTCAAAACCATCTGCCCAGTCCTGTGGAACTCCCTGCCACTAGAGATTCAGCAGGCACCTTCTGTGCCAACCTTTAAATGCCTGCAGTAAATTTTTCTATTCAGCCAGGCCCATGCAGGCAATTAAGAACACATCCTTCCATGTGGTTAACTGGTGCATTTTAAAAACTTTTTAATGGTTTCTATTGTATGGTTTTGCATTTTTATTGCTGCAAATCGCTTCAATATTATTATTTTTTATGACACAGGGGTATACCGATATTCTTTTACAAACCAACAAATAAAGTGGAGACAATTAGGCCAGGTTTCCCTTGAGAGTTTTTGTTGCCCTTGCCGATGACAATGGGATGCCTTTCCCTTGTTGTCGTCCATCTCAAGTTTTCCAGGCACATCAATGGCACCTCGCAGCATTGATTTCAAGAGAGGCCCAGGATCAGAGCCAGCTGCCCAGCCTCTTTGTATCAGCCGTATTGACTCCGATTCAGCTTAGTGGTTTGGAAATCTGCACTTTATCACTCTGCACTACGGGAATGTCAATCCTTATGGGACTGTGCCAATACCATCTGGGAAATATTAGGTGTGTTAAATGCATATGGCCTCCCATGCAAGTTTCATTGCTCAGAGATAGTCTTCCATGTAGATTTTTGGAATTCTATCCTCCTTTGTTTCATGGTACATACCGGTACATAGGCATAACTTGTTCACTCGAGCCTTCCCCCAAAAGATGAGGTTTTATCATTTTATCACTTCTTGTTTGCTACCCTGTGCTCCTTTGGGAGGAAATACAGCTAATTAATTAATTAATCAATGCATGATTAATTTATTTACTAATTAATGCATTATTAATTTATTGATTGATAAATGTATTGTTAGTGTTAATAACAATCGCATAAAGCAACGCAGACATGCTTTTAAAGAAATGAATAACGTAAATAATCATTCTGCCTGGACACTGAGGTCCAGCGCCAAGGGCCTTCTGGTGGTTCCCTCACTGCGAGAAGCCAAGTTACAGGGAACCAGGCAGAGGGCCTTCTCGGTAGTGGCACCCGCCCTGTGGAACGCCCTCCCACCAGATGTCAAAGAGAACAACTACCAGACCTTTAGAAGACATCTGAAGGCAGCCCTGTTTAGGAAGGCTTTTAATGTTTAATAGATTATTGCATTTTAATGTTCTGTTGGAAGCCGCCCAGAGTGGCTGGGGAAACCCAGCCAGATGGGCGGGATATAACTAATAAATTATTATTATTATTATTATTATTATTATTATTATTATTATTATTATTATTATCACCGGTATTATTATTATTATTATTATTATTATTATTATTATTATTATTATTATTGCTAAATGCTTCAAAGGTGTCTGATGTGTTTTTGGACTGATTTAGCAACAGGCTGGCGTTAAAATGGAATGAATACAGTGTGCAAGGTGATCAGAAAGCAAATCAGGATCTAACTGCAGGTCTCTCAGTGATTTGCAGGTGATCCAGCAAGGGTTTCTGACTCCTGCCTGCGGTGTGCTTTGCATTTGGCAGCAACAAAAAGGGCCTCTTTCGGTTCTTAAAGGAGGCTGTTGAAGCAGAGGAAACTTGAGTTAACAATTGTGTGAGCTCAGTTCACGTCTGGTTCTGAAAAGCCACTCCTAGGCTCAGAGTGCACCTTGCTCTTTTATTTTAACTGTATGCCTTTTTGCAGCTGGTTGTAGTCCCCCCCCCCTTTTCCTTTCCTTTTCTTGTTACAAAATCATATGTACATGTGAATCATAAAACATGACATGACTAACAGAAAATAGGTCACCGGGGGGTTAAAATACTAAACACCTTATTTTATGGTACATACATAATAATGAGATGATTGCAGCAAACCAGTATAATGAGTTTTTCAGTAAATCAACTTGGTAAACACAGAGGGAGCTAATGAGAAGTGCCGGATTATCTACGCCAGGCTGCAATATACATGTTATATTCCTCATTCATGCATTGTTTTGTTTGCACATCAGGCTCTAGATCTTGAGTTTCTAGTAAAACCCCCAAAGAAAATGCAACAAACCTAAAGTCTGCGGGTCTGTTGTAAACCACAACAAAGGCAGGTTGCTCACACCTTCCTTGCACACCTTTTCTCTCCAACCTGGGCGTGCCAACTTATCGATCCTCTGCTGCACTGAATCAACAATGTCAAGCCACACTACTTAGAAGTAAGGTCCACTGAACCACCAGGACTTAACTTCCAAACAATGTGTGCAGTTAAATACTGTGCATGTTTATGAAGCAGTCCCACTGAGTTCAGCGGGGCTTTACTCCCTGGTAAGTGAGTTTATTTATAGGCATTTTTACCCTGCTCTTCGGTCAAAAAAAGACTTCCAGAGTGGCTTATAACACTTAGTAGTAAGAAAGTCTCTGCCTTCAGCTTGACGAAAGACATGACACAAAAGGAAAAGGGATTGGGAGGGAGGAGGAACAAAACAAATCCAGGCACTAGTTCTTAGACTGCATACCGTACATACAGTACTGTAAATTTAATCCACATTTCTGCCCACCCCCCTACAAAGAATCCTGGGAACAGTACAGTGGTACCTCGGGTTAAGTACGCTTCAGGTTAAGTACACTTCAGGTTAAGAACTCCGCTAAGAACAGAAATCGTGCTCTGGTGGCGCAGCGGCAGCAGGAGGTCCCATTAGCTAAAGTGGTGCTTCAGGTTAAGTATGTTTCAGGTTAAGAACGGACTTCCGGAAGGAATTAAGTACTTAACACGAGGTACCACTGTAGTCTGTTAAGGATGCTGAGTATTGTAGCTATGTGATGGGGAAACTAAAGTTTTCCCTAGGATTATTTGCAGAAGGGGGCGGGGAATGTGCTGTTCTGTCTCAGGTTGAGACAAAAGAAGAGAAGGTTAAGGGGTGATATGAAGAGAAAGCCTGGAGAAGAGAAGGTTAAGGGGTGATATGATAGCCATGTTCAAATATATAAAAGGATGTCATATAGAGGAGGGAGAAAGGTTGTTTTCTGCTGCTCCAGAGAAGCGGACACGGAGCAATGGATTCAAACTACAAGAAAGAAGATTCCACCTAAACATTAGGAAGAATTTCTTGACAGTAAGAGCTGTTCGACAGTGGAATTTGCTGCCAAGGAGTGTGGTGGAGTCTCCTTCTTTGGAGGTCTTTAAGCAGAGGCTTGACAGCCACCTGTCAGGAATGCTTTGATGGTGTTTCCTGCTTGGCAGGGGGTTGGACTGGATGGCCCTTGTGGTCTCTTCCAACTCTATGATTCTATGATTCTATGATTCTATGATTCTAAAAAAGAAGAAGCTGTGCACACTTTTGTTTACTCCAGGGGTAGGCAAACTAAGGCCCTGGGGCCGGATGCGGCCCAATTGCCTTCCAAATCTGGCCTGCGGACGGTCTGGGAATCAGTGTGTTTTTACATGAATAGAATGTGTGCTTTTATTTAAAATGCATCTCTGGGTTATTTGTGGGGCATAGGAATTCGTTCATCCCTCCCCCCCCAAAATATAGTCCGGCCCCCCACATGGTCTGAGGGACGGTGGACCGGCCCCCGGCTGAAAAAGGTTGCTGACCCCTGGTTTACTCTGACTGCACCACTGTGTTTTGATGCACTTTTCCCCAAACCAGCTTTGATCCAAACTGAGAATAAGGATAACCTCACTGCACTGTAAGTCAGTATTTTGTAGGCAGCTGATGTCCCCCCCTTCCAAGGAGGTGGTTGTGGTGGGGGTAGGGCATCCTCCCAGAGCATCTCTGGTCCTCTGGCTGATAGCAGAGGCCAGAATGTGCCACTTTAATTATCGGTATGTAGGTGGTTGATGGGCAAGGAAAACCCTGCAGGAGGAGTTCCTGCTGTAAGCCAGGAGTAAAATATTCTTGGAAACGGAACCAGACTTTCCTTTGAAGGCTAATTAAGCAAAGCCGGAGGGTGTTTGTTTTTGTTTGTAAGGCTCTTCTGCATTCCACCCTTACCTGGCTGCCCAGCTGCATTCCTCATGAGCATCGTTTGCTTGCTGTGTGTCTTTGCAAAAGCTGAGCAGGCTGTCTGCAACCCATCATTGATTGTAGGATCTGAGAAGTAGACAACAGACCCTCATCAGCCTCCCTTAATGAAGTGGTGTTTCTAAGGAGGTGCAGCAGATACAATTCCTTTCATCTGGCCCTCATTTTTTGGTGCGCTGTCTCTGCTATAAAACACATGCCCTTGAAGCTGCCTTTGGACATTAACCACTCCCCAATTAAGGGGTTTGTGAGCCTGTACAGTTTTTTGGATCGATGGTGAGTATTCATTTAGAATTATCAGCAGATAATTTAAATTTGCAGCAGAGAACACAAGAAAATAAAATAGGCAGGGGGCACTTCTCAGAACAGGTTTCAGCCTAAAAGAGGCAACTTAAAAGCAAGGATGTGGAATGGAAGAGGAGAGTAAAGAAATGCAAAGAATTCTTAGGCTTGAAAGCCTGCCAAGGGCTGTCTGATCTGGTCCCTTTTCTCTGCAAAGAGCCAGGCTACATGCCATTGTTCTTGGAAGTCAATCAAGATTCTGTGCATCTTTTTGATTTAAGGTGTGCCTCCAGTTTGAAGCCTTGTGCTCAAAAAGTGGACAATGGAAAAATGACTTTCAGCACAACCCAATGCATGTTGACTACTACTATAATTATTATTTTTATTATTATTATTTGTACCTCGCCTATCTGACTGGGTTGCCCCAGCCACTCTGGGCAGCTTCCAACACAAATAAAAACACAATAAAGCATCAAACATTTAAAAAACCTTCCCTATACAGGGATACCTTCAGGTGTCTTCTAGATGTCAGATAGTTGTTTATTTCCTTGACATTGGACGGGAGTGTGTTCTACAGAGCGGGCGCCACTACCGAGAAGGCCCTCTGCCTGGTTCCCTGTAACCTTACTTCTCGCAATGAGGGAACCGCCAGAAGGCCCTCGGAGATGGACCTCAGTGTCCGGGCTGAACGATGAGGGTGGAGATGCTCCTTCGGGTATACTGGGCCGAGGCAATTTAGGGCTTTAAAGGTCAGCACCAACACTTTGAAAAGTGCTCAGAATTGTGCTGGGAGCCAGTGTAGGTCTTTTAGGACTGGTGTTATATGGTCCTGGTGGCCACTCTCAGTCACCAGTCTAGCTGCCGCATTCTGGATTAGTTGTCATATCCGAGTCACCTTCAAAGGTAGCCCCACGTAGAGCGCATTGCAGTAATCCACCACTCTGGTGAGACAGTGCGCAGGCAGGTAGGGTCTTAACTGGCTTACCAGATGGAGCTAGTAGACCCTGGACACTATTATTTTATTTTAATTTATTCCTTGCCCTTCATGCTAAGGTCCCAGGGCAGTTTACAGCAATTATAAATGCATTAAAATTGTTTTTAAAATTAAAAAAAAATGCAAATCTCCCCCCAAATAGCACCAGACTGATTTGCCATAATGCTATGGTCTACTTTCTAGTATGGGACGCAGGTGGCTCTGTGGTTTAACCGATCAGAGGTGGCTCTAGGGCTTGCCGATCAGAAGGTCGGCGGTTCGAATCCTTGTGACGGGGTGAGCTTCTGTTGCTTGGTCCCTGCTCCTGCCAACCTAGCAGTTCGAAAGCATGTCAAAGTGCAAGTAGATCAATAGGTACCGCTGCAGTCGGAAGGTAAACGGCATTTCCTTGCGCTGCTGTGGTTCGCCAGAAGCGGCTTAGTCATGTTGACCACATGACCTGGAAGCTGTACACTGGCTCCCTCAGCCAATAATGCAAGATGAGCGCCACAACCCCAGAGTCTGTCACGACTGGACCTAATGGTCAGGGGTCCCTTTACCTTTACTTTCTAGTATAGTCCAACCTAGCAATCTTCTTGCAAGGCAGACAAAGTACCTGCTGACTTGGCTGGCATGCCATGGGCCACGTTCACAGACTGGACCCTGTCCTCAGGGTAATCTGAAGGGTGTTTATTCAGATGTTAGTTCCAGTGGGGCTTCCCCCCAAGTAAGCATGCACAGATCTGCAACCTTTGATTTATTTGCAGACCAGACTTTCAGCCCTGTGGTATGTGACAGTCTTGCTGTCAGCTGAAACATCAGAAAGCCAGTGCATTTGCAGACAGAGCTGGCCAGGACAACAAAGTCCTGTGGACAGAGAGATAGGCTAGGATAAAAGAGGATAAGCTCACGGATGTCGCTTCGAGTTCCTTGGAGAATGGATGGGTAAACAGCAGGATATGCAGTGACTTCCACTGAGATTTAGTGATCTCCACCCATCCAAGGACTGACTGGGTCTGCACCTGCTTAGCTTAGCAGAGGGTGTTCAAAACCCGCTCAGAGGCATCCAGGAAACAAATCACGTTCTCCTGGGGAGGGTTCTGAGGGCCAGATAGAAACGCTTGGAGAGCCACATTTTTGCTTCCCCCACCTGAGCCCCCACCCCCGCAACAGAGTAATATAATAATAATAATAATAATAATAATAATAATTTATTATTTGTACCCCGCCCATCTGGCTGGGTCTCCCCAGCCACTCTGGGCAGCTTCCAGCAAACATTAAAATACATGAACACATCACAGATTAAAAACTTCCATGGGAATAGAGTAGAGTAAGTGAACGAATGTGCCTCAGATCCGGCTGCAATCCTGCACACACGCTTACCTAAGGGTAAACACCATTGAACAAAGTAGCACTTCCTAGTAAATCACACCGTCTGGGACTGTGCTGTTAATGTATAACTCCTCTGTAAACTTTAAACTTTTAGACAGCCCTGTTCAGGGAAGTTTTTAATCTGTAACATGTGTATGTATTTTACTGTATGCTGGAAGCTGCCTAGAGTGGCCGGGGAGACCCGGCCAGATGGGCGGGATATAAATAATAAATTATTATTATTATTATTATTATTAAACAGGGACTTTTCTCCCGCATTCGTCCCTGCCGTCTGCAATTTCTGAAAGACTGCAGGGAGACATAGCAAAAGCGTGTAAAACTTTAGTAACAGCTTCCTCTTTCCTGTTCCTTTTAACCTTAAAGATGGGGTGCTTTGTGGAGCGGGTACTGCTGCCAGGATTCATGTAGCGTTTCTTCCTTAATGCACTTCAGGAAGTCCAAGTAATGCAATTCCTGAACACACACACTTCACAAATGCGATACCAAAGTGAAGCTGTAAGGTGTGTTCCCCCCGCATGGTAACGTAATTCACCTGAGGGTAAGATACTAACAGTTCTCTCCTGGAACTCTTCCTGGGCCTCACCTCCGCAGACACACTTTCCTTGACCTCCGCTTGGGAATATCTCCAAAACAGGTCAGGCTGATTTGCAAAGAAAGCGAGAGGAAGAAGTTTAGTTGTCACGGATAGGGGAAAGAGCAGAAGGGGCGGGGCCAAGGCACGGGAGGGGCGGGGCCACGAGGTGGGCACGTGGGCGGGGCTACGGAGGCCAGGTGAAACTGACTCCGGGAAGAAGTTTCATCCTGGGCGCCGCCCCGGGGGAGAGCGCGCGTGTGCGGCGGTTTCTGTTCCCGAATGCCTCGGGCGTGCGGAGCCGCGGCGGGGCTGGGGAGGAGATAAGCTTGGCGAGGTGGAGCATGGCTGGATGGAGGAGGAAGCAGCGGCGGCAGCAGCAGCAGCAACGAGAGCCGTGCGCGCTGGGCCCGCGGAGGTGATCCGTGCGCCCGGGATTTCGAGGTCATCATGGCCAAAGAGCTGAGCCAAGCCGAGGTACTGGACTTCCTCTGCCAGGCCGGGGGGAGCGTGGCCAACGCCGCCTTGCTGAGCCACTTCAGGCTCTTCTTGCGGGACCCCGACGCGTCTCCGGCTCAGCTGCAGCGCCGCCGAGAGCTCTTCAAGGGCTTCGTCAACTCCGTGGCCACCGTGAAGCAGGACGAGCCGCCGGGCGCCGCCAAATACGTGGTGCTCAGGAAGCGCTATCGAGAGCTGGTGGGAGAGGAGCCCAAGGCCCCTGCCGACGATGCCGCCCACAGCCAAGCCGCCAAGCCGCCGCCGCCGCCGCCTCTGGAAGTGGAAGTCGGCCGGGGGGCGCTGCAGGGCCAGCCCGGGGTGCAGCTCGCGCCCAGGGCGCACGGCGAGGAGCCTCCCCGGCGCCAGGTGGAAGAGGAGCGCGCCGGCCCAGGCTCGGCCCACCAGCTTAGGACTTGCCCGGAACCTCGCAGGTGCCACCCGGGGGGGCTGGGCGGGCGATTGGGGGCGCTGTTTCCGCCAAACTCCACGCTAGGCGGCCGGAGAAGCCCCTCGGAGCCGTGCGCCCTGCTTGGAACGGAGCAGCACAGCCAAAGGGAGCCCCGGCAGGCTCCTCGCGGGGACCCTCCGCTCCTACTAGGCGGGGCGCCGCAGTCAAATGGCCCCTATTTACCCGTCGGGAAAATGGGTGCGCCTCCAAGTGCCGCCAGCCCCCAGCAAAGGATCCGCGAGTGGGTGGAGAGGGCGCATGCCGTTACGCACCAGTCCGCCCTGCCTGACCCCCTTCTGCAGCGTGAAGAAGGGTCCTCCTGGCCAACCCGGCCGTCGCCCCCCAGCTCGGTGCGGAGCGCCTGCCTTTCTCAGGATTCCTTGCCCGGGCTGGATGCCCGGCGGGACCCCGCGCCCGTCTTCCGGAGCATCCGGTGCCAGCTCTCCCTGCAGGACCTGGAGGACTTTATCGAGAAGGCGAGCTCGGCGAGCGAAGACGGCAGCAGCGCCAGCGGAGGCAGCGACTCCTATCGGCCTGAAGGGCGCTCCGGCGCCCTTCACCAACCCTTCCCTGCGAGGCAGAACGGCCACGGCGGTAATTCAACAGGGACAGCCCGGGCCAGGCCAGAGAGCCTCTGCTACAAACCCCACGGAAATGGCTTGGCCAAGGATGGAGCCATCCCAGAGCACCTCGCCTTGCTCAACCGGGTGGTGAGCAGAGCCGCCTCCTGGGACAAGCTGTGGGACGCAGACTCCCAGAAACCTGGCAAAGAGCCACCCAACCACTGGAAAGTGACCAGGCTGTCTCCCTCTCCCCTGGAGACCCCCCTGAGCCCACGGCTGGTCCAGAGGCAAGGATGCTCGGCCACTTCTACTGACGTGCAAGGGCTGGGCCCAGACGCAGATGCTCCGAGCGAAGGCAGGTCCTCCTCGGTGCCCTTGGAACCCCGAGAGCACGCCTGGCTGGTGAAAGTAGCCACCGGTTCGTGGATGCAAGCCAGGGCGCTCTTCCTGGAAGACCCCCACCTGGCCACCCGCAAAGATTTCATCATGGGCTACACTGTGCTCCACTGGCTGGCCAAGCATGGGAACGTGCAAGTGATGCAGGACTTTGTCGCCGGCGCCAGGAAAGCCGGTGTGGACCTTGATGTGGACGCCAAGTCCGGCTGCGGATACACCCCTTTGCACCTGGCTGCCATGCACGGGCACCAGCTGGTCGTCAAGCTGCTGGTGCAGAAGCTGCGGTGCAGCACGCAGGTGCGCGACAGCAGCGGCAAGAGGCCCTGGCAGTACCTGAGCAGCGCCACCTCGGGGGAGGTGTGGCAGCTCCTGGAGGCTCCACAGGGCAAGACCATCTTCCCTGCCCACCCCATAGCCAGGAGCTCTGCCTCGCTCAGCGCAAAGAAAGGCAAGAGCCCAGAGCTGGGCAGGAAAGTCAGCAGGAAGACTTCCTTGGCGGCGTACTTGAAACCTCAGCACATCAAGTGGAAAATGGGGAGCAGGTTCCAAATGCTGCAGGAGAGGGAGGAGGAGTACAACGACTGAGGGACCACAGGGGATGCTCTCCGCTAAACCACTGGAGAGGGTGTCACAGGAGAGATTCCCAAGGGCTTTGCCTCCAATGTGGCTGGGTTTGGCAAGGGACTAGAGGAGAGCAGAATTGAGCACTTTATCCATATTTATTTTAATTGATTTTATTTTTTTCAATTATCCTAGGCTGGTGCTTCTATTGGGGTCAATTGATGGAGAAGTTTTGCAGCATCCACTGCTTCCAGTTTTGCTGCTCTCTGCCCCATTTTTAACCATGTTCTTATTAGTGCTCTGTCTTCAGGATCGGGCGTGGGAGAATGTACTCTGTTTGGATGCTGGTGGGGACAGCTTTGGCCTCGTAGGAATGCTTGTATGGAAGGGTGAACCAAACAGCTAAGAATCTCCAACCCATTTTTAACTCCCCCTCCAAAGAGTGGGGTTTTTTTTTGTATGCAGGAGAGCTTTTAATATGTAGGTGCTTGGGGAATTGGGGCTGGTGGATTGTAGCCGAAACCACCATAATAACAGTATTCAGGATGCCACTTCGGGTGAAGGTGGCCAGGCTTTTGAACTGGGGTGTCATTTGCCCTACAACAGCCACAATTAATTATTTGCCTTTAGGAACAGGTTGTGAATGAGGCAGACAGACAGACAGACTGGGGACTCCTTTTTAATTAAGCTGGGATCACCTTGTAGAGGAGTTTAAACCTAAGAAAAACAACAACAACAAAATGCTATAGTGGAGTTGAAGTATTATCTCAAATATTGGGTTAATGAAATGAAATCCTTTCCCTCTATGGCCACCCCAAAGCACAGAGCTGAAAAGAAAACAATCAGCAAAACCTCGGAATTTATTTTACTATGTTATTTTTAAAAGCCTGTTAATAAATTTATTTTATTTTTCTTTGCTCCTTGACATATATTCAATATAATTTGGCTTGTGGTAGACATATTGCTTATGTCAATGTTGCTGGAATGCTGGGTGGCACAATGGGCTTCCTTTTTTTTAATCCACTTTTGTTGTTGTTGAACAAGCCTTGGTTACAGCTCATGGCAAGCGAGGGAAAGAAATTAACTTGTTTTGGGCAGCAGTCATGCCTTGGTTTAACTCAGTGTGAGACAGCAGCAAAAAGGACCAGGGGAGCTGCAAAGTGTCTTCAAGTTCCACTCTGGGGGGCCACATGGTATTGCTAAGGCAGCATTGAGCTTATTGTGTTGTCCTCACCAATATTGGACGACATTGTCATGGATGGTGCAATATAGTCTTGACTCTGTCTAAAGCAGCTGTACATATATGTCTTCACACAGTGCATAGTTAAACTATGGAGTTTGTTCTCTAAAGAGGTGGTGATGGTTACCAACTTGGCGTGGTTATTTCACCTCTACAGTTGGAGGCAGTATGTCTCTGAATCAGTGTTAGAAACTGAGATATATACCGGTAAGCTAGGGGCCAAACAGCACCTTAAACCCAAGGTTACATTTGCCAAAACTGAATGTCTAGTTGCCATTTTGGGGCCAAGTGGCTCTAAAGCATGGGTAGGCAAACTAAGGCCCAGGGGCCGGATCCGGCCCAATCTCCTTCTAAATCCGGCCCAGGAATCAGCATGTTTTTACATGAGTAGAATGTGTCCTTTTATTTAAAATGCATCTCTGGGTTATTTGTGGGGCATAGGAATTTGTTCATTCCCCCCCAAAAAAATATAGTCCAGCCCCCCACAAGGTCTGAGGGACAGTGGACCGGCCCCCTGCTGAAAAGGTTTGCTGACCCCTGCTCTAAAGTCTTATTTTTCAAATGATGGACTGACTGTGATTGATATCTGTTAAGCATCTGGCTAGTTCAGATGACAGCCTTGAGCTAGGTTCAGAGCTTTGAGAACTTAAAGAGGAAAAGTCACGTGGTCCAGGGACAGTCCACAAATATATAGGCCTGTTCTGACCTCTTTTTCTTAATGGTGACTTGGGCCATTCATAACGTAGGAATATTCGTCACAGTGCAGTAGGGTGGGGTAAGTGAAGACAAGCTGCAACAGTTAACTATCATGTTGTTCACTACTCCTGCGCAGGCTGCACAGATGAACCGTTTTGGTTCCTGAAATTCATTCTGATAGTGCAGATAAAATATCACAAATAGAATTCGACAAGATGGGGTGTTACTGTGTGAAAACTGTCCAGATTCCAGGTTCCCCAGATGGTGGAGATGTCAGGTGCCATCTTGGCACCCAGGCACCTTCACTTGGTTGCAAGGGGCCGATAGCCAGGTGCAAAATGTGCCTGGCTAATTTCGAACACAGCTCTGAATGCCAGTTTCTGAGAATCGCAATCGGAGGCATACCTAAGCTCCCTTGCGCCCTTGGCAAGGAGATATCGTGGCTACCCAGAGCAGCAGAAGAGCAGCCAGGGGAGTGTGTGGATGGGCAGGTGGCCTCCTAGCCACTCCGAGCCAGGTTGCAGAGGCATAGCTGTCAACTTTTGGATTTGAAAATAAGGGATTTTTTCAAACTTTCGGATTTGAAAATAAGGGATGCCGCGAGGGCGGTGCAATGGCACCAAGTAGCCTCGCCACCCTGCGCTCCAGAGGCTGCGCGCGAACGGGTGAGCGAAAGAGCGAGCGCATAGACGGCAGGCTGTCTGTCTGTCTGGTTGGGCGTGAGGGTCTGGCTGCACAAGGCATGCAAGCTCCACCCCCAGTCGGTCTCAAACTCCTTATTGGCAGCCGAGCAACGCAGCTGAGGAGCCTCCCTGGCCGGCAGGGAGGGAGAGGAGCTGCTTCCTTTGAAATCTGGGAAAATTAAGGAATATCAACAATCCGGGATAGCAGCGGGAAACGGCATTGGAATAAGGGAGTTTCTCGCAAAAAAAGGGAGGGTTGACAGCTATGTGCAGAGGTGCGATTTTGGCCTGGGTTCTTTGGCGAAGTCCAATCTGGCCAACCCCTAGATACACCCCCCCCCCAATCACAAGTAGGGAGAATGCTGTTACACTTGGATCCAGCTATAGGTATCTGTTTGGCCACTGTGAGAACAGGATGCTGAACTAAATGGGTCACTGGTCCGAACCCACAGAGCTCTCCTTACTTAAGCAACACACACACACACACACACCCGCTGGCACATGCAACTGCAGCCCTGCTGGACGCTGAGCGCTGCTCAGTTTCATTCGTTCTGCTCTTTTGGGGATGAAGGAAATATTTCTCCAGCGTATGCAGTCTTGTTCTTTTCGTGCACAGACGATGAAGCTGCAGAAGAGTGAACATCTTGTGATGAGCACAGCATGCAGAATCAAGCAGCCTATTACCATAGGAAGTCTCCTGCCAGCTTTATCCTCGCAGGTGTTGCCTCCTTTGTTCCAGAGCATATATAGGAATTTGTGCCAAATAAGCTGCTGTGCGTTTTGAAGTCGGGTACCATTTTTTAATATATATATATATAAAAAGAAAAGAGGGACAATGTTCACCTGAGGGTTAAGGCTGCACACACGATGGCTGGGAGCCAGGGTGGAGCCGCACATTCTGAAACCTACACCTGTCAAGAAAATCCAAATTGGAGGGAACGGGGCATTTGCAAGGGACATTGGGCTGGAATGCGGATGGAATTTTCCCCAGACAGGCTTTACTTAACACATTTTTCAAGCACAAAGCTCTGAAAGTTAACCGTTCTTCTGACACAGAGCATACATGGCTGACGCAGAGCATACATGGCTGGGGGGGCAGGACTCTAAAAATTACAGGGAGGGATTTGCCCAGGGTTAAGGGACTGTGCAGTTCCTCGAACTCTGCAGATTCAATATAGTGTTGCACACCAAGTGCTGTGAGATTCCAGGGGTTTTAGACACTTACCCAGGCAGTGTTAGAAACTCAGGTATATAAGCTACAGTGGACCCTCGGCTTACGAATGTAATCCGTTCCGACGGGAGCGTCGGAACTCGAAAAAATCGTAAGTCGAGTCCCCATAGGAATGTGTTGGAGAACGCATTTGTACCTCGAAAAAACCTTCGCAAGTCGAAAAAACCCTATCTAAAGCGGCCGCGGCTTCTGATCGGAAGTAAAAAAAAATCGGAAGCGGCGGCCGCTTTGATCCCTCGTAACTCGAAAAATACGGAAGTCGGGGCATTCATAAGTGAAAGGATCACTGTAGTTTGAATCCATTGCTCCGTGTCCTCAGGAGCAGCAGAAAACAACCTTTCTCCCTCCTCTATATGACATCCTTTTATATATTTGAACATGGCTATCATATCACCCCTTAGCCTTCTCTTCTCCAGGCTAAACATACCCAGCTCCCTAAGCCGTTCCTCATAGGGCATCGTTTCCAGGCCTTTGACCATTTTGGTTGCCCTCCGTATGTAATAAACATGGTTTATTACATACATATACAATGCAAGACTATGATGGAGGGGTTTGCAGCATTTACACCCCAAGAAGTCTTGCCTCTCCCATAGCCACAGCTTTGGCTTCAAGCAGAAATCAAGCATGGGTCTCACTCTCTGGCTTCTAGCCCAGCTCTTTCACACAATTCTGGCTATTGTCCTTCTTGATACCAGCCATCCCACCCATTTGCCCTCTGCTACAGAGCAGCTTCCTTTGTCAGACTAAGGTGGTAACTAGGAACCTTGCTTGGCTAATTCAGAGAGGGGATCCTCCATTAAATTTTAACCCTTGCTGGATGCAAGATCCCATTAAGCCTAGGGACTCTGACGCCATGTAGACCACGGCCATTCCGTCCACAAACTCACAGTAATAGATAGGATCAGGGTGCACCTGTCATTGCTGTGGGGACATGGCAACTTTTCTTTTTCTTATAATTTTTATTAAATTTTCTCTTTTACAATTTAGAATATTCATTTAAACTACCTTAAAATATCAATGACTTCCCTTCTTCTCTTTCCATGGCTCATTTTACATAACATAAATACCATTCAGTATTCCATTATTACAGCCATCAAAACTTATTTATACTGTTGAATTTGTCTTAATGCTGCCAACATTTTCAAGTGCACACAATTCCTACCCCCACATATTCAATAACCATTTTCCAATCTTCTTTAAACGTATGTTCTTCTTGTTCTCTTATTCTATATGTTAGATCCGCAAGCTGCTCATATTCCATCAGTTTTAAGTTGCCATTCTTCTTTAGTTGGGACCTTGCTCGTTTTCTATTTTGGGGCTAACAAAACACGGGCTGCAGTAGTGGCAAACATAAATAGCCTTTTTTTTGACACCTGGTAATTTCCATCTGAATTATCCCCAACAAAAAGGACTCTGGTTGTTGTTTTTTAAAAGTGCTTTTAAACATGTTTTTCAATTCATTATAAATTATTTCCCAATACTCTTTTACCCTTTTACAGGTCCACCACATAATGAAAGAAGGTACCCTCGACCTCATTGCATTGTATTCTGCATTTCTAAGGTCTTCCAAGGTGGTGGATTAACAAGAGAAATGAAAAGCACAGGGTTGACTTCTAAGCTACTCAAACAGCAGCAGTAAGGACAGCAGCAGCAAAGTCAAAATGATAGCACAATTTATAAGCAATCTCAAGGCTGCACGGCAGCAAGGCAACACTTGTGGATTTGCTTTAGTTTTTTTGTTTTTTAATAAAAAAGAAAACTTGGGTTATGTGGGCGACTCGGTTCTGCATTCTGCACCAGTGGATGATTGCAGGATAAACACAGCCACCCTGGGTGCAATCCACAGAGTTTCACTTCTGGGTGCCCAGAGACAGGTGCCAGTGACAGGGCGAACTCTTGGTTGCATTTCAATGTGGACCTGTTTTCTTTGGCTTCCTTTTCAGGTGCCTGGAGAAAACTTAAAAGTGTTTGGATTTTACGAGCCATTATTGCAAAGGTTATCGTTTAGAGCAGTGTTCCCCAACCTTGGGCTTCCAGCTGTTTTCGGACTACAATTCCCATCATCCCTGACCACTGGTCTTGCTAGCGAGGGATGATGGGAGTTGTAGTCCAAAAACATCTGGAGGCCCAAGGTTGGGGAACACTGATTTAGAGGGTAAAGGTAAAGGGACCCCTGACCGTTGGGTCCAGTCGTGACCGACTCTGGGGTTGTGGCGCTCATCTCGCATTATTGGTTGAGGGAGCCGGTGTACAGCTTCCAGGTCATGTGGCCAGCATGACTAAGCTGCTTCTGGCGAACCACAGCAGCGCACGGAGACGCCGTTTACGTTCCTGCCAGAGCGGTACCTATTTATCTACTTGCACTTTGACATGCTTTCGAACTGCTAGGTTGGCAGGAGCAGGGACTGAGCAATGGGAGCTCACTCGGTTGCGGGGCTTCGAACCGCCGACCTTCTGATCGGCAAGCCCAAGAGGCTCGGTGGTTTAGACCACAGCGCCACCCGCATCTTTGGCTTCCTTGTCAGGTGCCTGGAGAAAACTTCAAAGTGCTTGGATTTTACGAGCCATTATTACAAAGGTTATCATTATTTTAGAGGGTACTTTTACATAATGACCTTCTTGAATCACAGAGGATTTTGATATGCAGAGCGAGGGCAATTCAGTTTTTTGAAACAAGCTTTTCTCCAGAGGCACCCAGGCTGCCAAGGGCAGAAACTGGCAGAATGGCTTTGCATGTGCTGGAGGGGTACACAAATAGATGCTTCATCTAGTAACACGGCAGCACATGCTCATTTGCGACTGCCATCTGATCTCTCCTTCATCCTCTCCATCTGTTTGCTGCAATTGCTGGGCTTGGATTAATTCTTTCAGCTTTTCTCTCTTGCTAAGGCGGTGCAAGGGACGCGGGTTGCAAGGTACGCGGGTGAGCTCCCGTTGCTCAGTCCCTGCAAGTAGATAAATAGGTACCGCTCCAGCGGGAAGGGAAGCGGCATTTCCATGCGCTGCTCTGGTTCGCCAGAAGTGGCTTAGTCATGCTAGCCACATGACCTGGAAGCTGTATGCCAGCTCGAGAGCCAGTGTGGTGTAGTGGCTAAGAGAGGTGGACTTGTAATCTGGGGAACCGGGTTCGCGTCTCCGCTCCTCCACATGCAGCTGCTGGGTGACCTTGGGCTAGTCACACTTCTCTGAAGTCTCTCAGCCCCACTCACCTCACAGAGTGTTTGTTGTGGGGGAGGAAGGGAAAGGAGAATGTTAGCCGCTTTGAGACTCCTTCAGGTAGTGATAAAGCGGGATATCAAATCCAAACTCTTCTCTTCTCCCTCGGCCAATAATGCGAGATGAGTGCTGCAACCCCAGAGTCGTCTGTGACTGAACCTAATGGTCAGGGGTCCCTTTACCTTTACCTAAGGCCCTGATGTTGGGAAAGATGGAGTGCACAAGGAGAAGGGGACGACAGAGGACAAGATGGTTGGACAGTGTTCTCGAAGCTACCAACATAAGTCTGACCAAACTGCGGGAGGCAGTGGAAGACAGGAGTGCCTGGCGTGCTCTGGTCCATGGGGTCATGAAGAGTCGGACATGACTGAACGACTAAACAACAACAAAGGCGGTGCAACCGTTTTGGACCAGTGAGGTCTGGGTGCAAATCTTTCAAAAAGGAGACCCTGCTGTTTAGGGGAGTTGTAATAGTCACTTAGGTATCACCTCCAAAAAAAGAAACACATTACTCTCCCCCCCCCCCAAAAAAAGAAAACATGGGTTTGCATGAAATTGGCATGTGTTAACTTATACATAAAGGTGCAAATTTAGAAAGACCTCCCGGTATAGGGCGGTGTATAAATTGAATAAATAAAAAGAAAATAATAATAATTAACTGCTGTGATTTAAATAGAAATGCATACATCTTGCCACAGTGGGGAAGAGCGTGAGCAGGTGATTTGTACACCTGCACAGTCTGACATCCAGGTGATCATTGTAGGTGGGCAAATTCAGTGCACCTGTTCTCCCTTCTTAAGGTTTCAATCAATCTTTAAACCAGACCTGGACCCCGACAACCTTTCAAATAGAGGACTCCTTCAGTTAGAGAATTGTCCTCTAACAATCCCTTCATGAGAGCCAGTTTCAGGTGGTAGGTTGGTCTGCCGTAGACGAAACAAAATTAAAAAAAATTCCTTCCAGTAGCACCTTAGAGATGCATGCACACGAAAGCTCATACCTTTAAAAAAAAATATTCTTTTTAAAAGCAAGAAATAACATAAAAAGACATGAAAAAGGAAAAAACAAAAAGAGGGAAAAATACTTCTTACAATATCATAACTTCCTATCAGAACCCCACCTTCTGAATTTCAAATCCCTAATCTTGTTTGGCAGCTCCTAAATATTAACATCTTAACCAATATTTCTCTCAAAAACATCTTAAATTTACCCTACTTCCTACCTAAATTCCGAATACCTATAATTAATTCCATAGGCTTTAATAACTATTACAATATTTTTTCAAATATAATTTAAATTTCTTCCAATCTTCCTCCACCGTATCTTCTCCCTTGTCGCCGAGTCTCCCAGTCAGTTCGGCAAGTTCCATAAAGTCCATCATCTTCATTTGCCATTCATCTATAGTTGGTATATCTTGAGTCTTCCAATTTTTAGCAAGTAGTAGCCTTGCAGCAGTTGTGGCATACAGAAAGAATGTAATGTCTTTTGGGGGGATTTCCTCCCCTACTATTCCCAGTAAAAAGGCTTCTAGTTTCTTAATAAAAGTGTCCTTCAACACTCTTTTCAACTCACACGAAAGCTCATACCAATGACAAACTTAGTTGGTCTCTAAAGTGCTATTGGAAGGATTTTTTTTTATTTCATGAGAGCCCTTTGTAAAGTAGCAAAGTATCAGCCTGGATAGCGCAGTTGGTGAGAGCGTGGTGCCAAGGTTGCAGGTTCGAGTCCCCCATAAGGGACAGCAGTGGTGAGATGGCTAAAAATAGCTTTGTCCATGTATAATGAGATAAGAATCCAATGTCTTTGTTCAGACCAGGTCTCTCCATGGTTTTAAGTTTGGTAATGAGTTGCAATTCAGCAACTTCTCCTTCCAGTCTATTTCTGAAATTCCTTTGTAATAAGACAGCTATTTTGAGATCTTGTATAGAATGTCCTGGGAGATTGAAGTGTTCTCCTACTGGTTTCTCTGTCTTGTGATTCCTGATGTCAGATTTGTGTCCATTTATCCTTTGGCGTAGGGTTTGGCCTGTTTGTCCAATCTGAAGAAGTGTGCATGCACACGAAAGCTCATACCAAGAACAAACTTAGTTGGTCTCTAAGGTGCTACTGGAAGGAATTTTTTTTTATTTTATTTCGACTACAGCAGACCAACATGGCTACCTACCTGTAGCTAAAAACACGGATCGTGTTAAGGAGTCCTGAAATGTCACGTAAACTTTGGTCCTAAATTTTATTTGGCACCCACCCAACCCTCACGTAGCAAGGTGCGATGCAGCTAGAAATTCCTAAACTTGAGAAGCCGCTTTGATTCTGATCCTAAACAGAACGAACAGCAGCCGATCAGATCTTATTACTCAAGCTGGCCTGAGATGTAAAACCAAATGGTCAAAAGGCATATCATCCTGAGACATCCTTTCACTATGCATAAACATAAGATGTTCTTGGTGACATGAGGACCGTGACTTGTTGATTGACTGTTGCTTAGCCTCCTCCATGAATTGTATAGGACTGGGAGCTTAGAGCGGGGAAATGGTTTGAGGACAGCAAGACTTGGCAGCAGCTGACCTCCAGGAAAATCAAACCAGACACAGAAAAGTCCTGGTTAGCGGGACATTTCACCCAATATTTGGATTAAAGCCAGCTCCCGTGATCAAGATTCTTTTGACTCCAATCCAATTCACACCCTGATGCTGTGGAACTTTCCATTGACTTTTTCTGAGTAGCATCTTTTTAGAAGCAGGGGAGGCCACCTTTAGCCAGGGGTGGCTCTGCCTGTGTTGGTCTCCCTGCTTTCTACCCTACCAACCCCAGTAGGCACCAGCCAGCACTGTTTAGAGTCATAGAACTGTAGAGTGGAAGGGAACCTGAAGGTCATCTAGTCCAACCCCCTGCAATGCAGGAATCTCGGGATCGAATCTAAACTGGGGGATTCTTCCTCCATCCCTCATGGGACTTCATCCTTGCTGCCCAACTACACCACTGATTATACATCCCACACATCTTCTGGCATGGAATTCAAGGAGTACTTGGAGTAATGGTTAGAGCATTGGACTACAACCTGGGAGACTGGGGTGGAATCTAGACACCCTAAAAAAATGCTTTTTAAAAAAACGTTTTGAAAAATATATTGAATTTACCATAAGCTCACCATCGCCATCTATTGTCACATTAGTATAATGCACTTACAATACACTTAAACGTTATTTTTGCAGCTGTAGGGACCCAGGAGGCGCTGTGGGTTAAACCACAGAGCCTAGGGCTTGCTGATCAGAAGGTCGGCGGTTCGAATCCCTGCGACGGGGTGAGCTCCCATTGCTCGGTCCCAGCTCCTGCCAACCTAGCAGTTTGAAAGCACGTCAAAGTGCAAGTAGATAAATAGGAACCGCTCTGACGGGAAGGTAAACGCCGTTTCCGTGCGCTGCTCTGGTTCACCAGAAGCGGCTTTGTCATGCTGGCCACATGACCTGGAAGCTGTACGCCTGCTCTCGGCCAATAAAGCGAGATGAGCGCTGCAACCCCAGAGTCGGACACGACTGGACCTAATGGTCAGGGGTCCCTTTACCTTTTTTAGCTGAGTCTTAGGGTTAATAATAATAATATTCATTCATTCATTCATTCATTCATTCATTTAAATGCTGCACATCTGATTGGGTTGTTTCAGCCACCATGGGTGGGTTCCAACAAATTAAAACATCAAGCACAGCAAAACATCAAATATTAAAAACCTTCCTCTGCAGGGCTGCCTTCAGATGTCTTCTAAAAGTCAAATGTTTATTTCCTTGACATCTGATGGGAGGGCATTTCATAGGGGAGGAGCCACTACTGAGAAGGCCCTCTGGTTCCCTGTAACCTCACTTCTCGCAGAGAGGGAACCGCCAGAAGGCCCTTGGAGGAGGACTTCAGTGTCAGGGCTAAGCGATGGGGGTGGAGACGCCCCTTCAGGTATGCAGGTTCAAATCCTCATACAGCCATGAAGCTCCCTGGGTGTCCCTGTCTCTCCGCCAAACCCACCTCACAGGGTTGTTGTGAAGATTAAAAACAGAGGGGAGAATTATGCACACTCCCTTGAGGGCCCTAAAGGAAAGGGGTATAAATGCAAAAACAACCGTATTTTTCACTCCATAAGATGCACTTTTTTCCTCCTAAAAAGTAAGGGGAAATGTCTGTGCGTCTTATGGAGCGAATGTGTCCTCCCTGGAGCTGAACTGCCCAGGGGCAAAAGCAGATCGTGCTTTTTTTTAAAAAAAAAGAGAGAAGGGGGTGTTGAAAGGAAGCCCGCTGAGCAGCTGCTCAGCAAATGATTGGGGAGAGAGATAAGGGAGAGAGATTCCAGCCCCGCCCCCTTGCAGAGGGAGGCTGTTTCCCCAGCGACATGTGACTGGCTGATTAGATTATCTGTCTGGAAACTGTAGAAATGGCTTCCTGAAGCTGCAGAACTGTGAGTTAAACCCCACAAAACAGGGTTTTTTCCCTTTGCAAAGTAAGCTCAACAACTTTGAGCTGATCCTCAAAAAATGGGGCTTTTCTCCTTTGCAAAAGGAGCTGCAGAAATTTGAGCTGATCCTCAAAAAAATGGGGCTTTTCCTCTCTAAAAACTAGGTGCGTCCTACGGTCAGGTGCGCCTTATAGAGCAAAAAATACGGTAATCAAGTTCCTAGCCAGCCCCTCATCCAGAGCCAGACCTGCTTATCTCCAGCAAGTGTAGGATGTTGTATTTATTTACCCCAAAATGTATGCCCCACTCCAAGCGGCTTGCAAAAATACATTTTAAAATTACAATAAAAACAGTTCAAATGCTGAAATTGAATTCATAACAGTGAAACTAGGGAGCATGGTTAAAACCACTCAGCATTAAAACAAGGAAACAACTTTAAACCACCCTGAAAGCTTTGGGGTAATAAAGATATACTCGCTCGCTTGGAGCTTAAGAGAGAGAGTGAGCCAACCGATTGTCAGCATACAGATTCTTTTTTGCCTGCAAATGACATTTAATCTTAGCTAAAGCCACAAAGGAGACTTCAGGATATGAAGATATACAGTCACTAGTCTGACTGGGGCTAATTTATGGCACAATTTATGCAGGTACCTCCCATTTCTTGCTGTGACACAGGAAACAAATATACATTTTAATAAGTGAATTAATTGGCTGCCATTCACAGTATATGTCCTAAAACATAGTTAAGAATGAAGACTGCCGTGTAAACTGCTTATTTTTATTTGCAAATACGTCATAAATCTGCAGCTAACCACTCATTATGCTCCTTGTACGTGGAGTTAACTGACGACTTCTGGGCCCAGACAAACCAGTTTCTCCTCTGCTAAACCTGTTTCAGACCTTTTCTGGTTTTTCAGCCAAGGAAATCTGGAAATTATAATTGTGTGAAGGTGCTGCTATCAGAAAAATCTTTTCTTTTGAAAGCATTTCTGAGAACAGGTTACCGGTAATAAGCGTTCTTCCTGCTGCCAAGTAGTGTTTTCTTGCTGTGATGGATTGGTTTTTAATGCGTTGTATATCATCTTAAAGACTTAAGGTTTTGGTTGTGTATGTATGTGTGTGTGCATGTATTTTATTTAAACCCTGCCTTTATATTGAGCCTTTGGCCGGATCCAACAGGGCTGTTATGCTCTTAAACTTTTAACTTTTCCTCCAAAGCAGCATGCATGGTCCCCGCCTCAACCAACAACAGCCCTATGAGGTGGGCGAGGCTGAAAGACGTGTCTGGATTCTGGTCGGTGAGCTTCATTGTTGAGTGGGGATTTGAACCTGGGTCTTCTCATTCCTGCACCACACTGGCTCTGTTATTGGAAAGGTAATTAATAAATGTGTTTTTAAAAAACCTAAAAGCAGAAGGCAAGTGAATTGGTGACCTTTACTGAACCCATTCGTCTTGCTGGAAAGGTTTTTTGTTTGTTTGTTTGTTTTTTTTTAAAAAAACACCATAGGACCATTCAAAACCAAATGTTCTTCTGAGAATAAGAAAGAACCAGTAGCTTTCATACAGCAGTTCTACAACCAACATGCTTAAGGAACATGTGCAGAGTAAGATTTATTTATTTTTTTGCCTCTGGCCCATCTGTGCCACATTTTAAAAATGCCAGATGGAAAAGAGGATGTAGAAGAGGAAGAATTCTAGATTTTCTCATAGCTAAGCTCCTGTGGTCAGCAGGAGAGCTAAGTATCAAGACAGGTGTACCTATTTTATCACAGATCTTGGAAATAAGAGGCCTATGTTTGTTCCTTCAAACACACCTGAAATATACTCGGAATCAAGTATGAATTTCATGCCCTTTATTCAGCTCATAGTAGCAAGGAATGAATCTTTCCCCAAAACGTCTGCTATATATACATTATTTACACAATGCGCCCCACGTGATTGGCTAATTCCGGGCTACTCCTGTGGCCAATCAGGTTGCGGATTCACTTCATCCAGGAGCCTGATTGGCTGTTCTTGCAGGCCAATCAGGTCGCTTATTCACTTCCACCTGGAGCTGGATTGGGTGGCTCCTGCAGGCCAATCAGACTGCTGCATTCTGGATCCTATTGTTCTAGGACCAATCAGACTGCTGCATTTTGGATCCTATTGTTCTAGGATTCAGCTCAGTACGTAACAGCACCCAAGGGCAATTGGGTTCAGGCACCATCATGCACACTTGGTGGAACTGGCACGCTTCAAAGTAAAAAGCTAATTTGAGGAGCCCCTACCCCCTGTCCTCCTTTACAGTAGCATTTTCATTGCTAACAGAGGTTTATTATTCGGGGGGGGGGGAATCCTGAAGCCCATTCTTAGCTGAATTTTTCACATCTTGAAAGAATACTGTGACATTGTGGTAGCTGATCCTCCTCCTGGTCCCAACAGGCTGTCATTTGGCAAGAGGCCTTTGGCAGAGCGGGGAGATTGTCTCAAGAATCCCATCCGGGTGCAAAAGGACAGGAATCCTCAGGCCCCAGGCCACGTCTGGAGGAATTTGAGCTCCTCTGTCAGTTCATCAGGGCAAGGAGGAAGCTGCGAGGAGACAGCGCTTGGCTCTCCAGACCTGTCAGCTCTTATCACCTTTCAGCAGCACTTAAGTGCACCAAGTAATCAATAAAATGGGACCAAATTGAGGAAAACGCCTCCTCTGCTGACTAGCGGAGAAGGCTTAATGCTTCCCAGCAGCCACCTATGGAACATGAATAGACAGACAGAGAGAGAGAACACAAATCAAGAGGGAGTCTCGTATTTATTTCTCATTTCATTCCGAAAGCATTTGGACAAAGACGTGGCTCCAAAATAGCACTCCCACTCAGGAGCACAGGAATCCAGACCCTCCAAATGTCCCTATTTTCCAGGGACAGTCCCGGATTTACAGAAGCCATCTTGGTTTCCGATTTGATCCCAGAATGTCCCGCTTTCCCTTAGGACTGTTAGTATTTCACGCCTCCGATGCTGCAGGTGAGAGTGGTGTAATACACATGCCTGTCTGGGAAGAGCTTGGGAACCGAAGACAGCCTTATCTCTTCTGCTATATGCACTATTGTACTGTACTTTTGCTTTTACTTGTTCCTGTTTCTTCTCTTGGAGCTGGAGAGAGAGGACGCCATGGCTCCTTTTTCTGTACATAGTGTGTAAATAAATACGTAGATTAGCTCTACGATGTCTCACGCTTCTTGCTGTGTTATGCTAGAAGATTAGTGTGCATATATCATTTGATATATGTCGCTGAAGCGCACTGGAGAAGAAGGGAAATGCCTTTTCCAGAGCTGCTTATACCGGAGGATGCTAATGTAATAAGAAATCAAGGCCTTTTATATATATATTAAATGTTCATAAATGTGCCAAGCAAACAAGGCCACATGTGTGTATTTCTTTGTCTCAGGAACAAAAGGAGGTTGCCCCTCCAGCTACTCAGCATCCCTCCCTCTGCCTGAGTGATAATTCCTGGCATCCTGATACCTGAGTGCCAGACACCTGTCTGGCACTCAGGTATCAGGATGTCAGGAATTATCACTCAGGCATGCCAGAGATAACAAACCCAGATGAAGACAAAAGGGTGTGATTAACTTGGCTGAGAAACAGGGAAATGTAAATACCTCTCTTGTTTCACTTGGTGGGTGTTTAGTGGAGGGCAAGAGGGGGCAGGGTCCAGGATGCTCAGATTGCTGCCACCAGACCTCCCCTTTTATGATGTAACCATGATGTATCTGGGGGGGGTGTCTTGGGCTACACCCCTGCTATGGTGTATGCATGGTGTTTCTGGGGGGTGGTCTTGGTCCAGGGCGGGGGATTCAAAATGTCTATATAGGGGCGGGCGCACCTTTGTTCTAGGTTGCTCCTCCATCCAGCATGTGGTGAGTGAGAACCCTGTTGCAACAGTATTTGTTAATAAAGATCAGGCTTACTAGCCGCCCTGCTTTCCATTAGAACTCTGGTCGGGTCCCTGTCTTTTTTTTTGCGCAGGCAGGGGTTTCAAAATAACGTCCTGCCGAGGTTCAGGATTCCACCCGGAACCGAACCCTTTATCTAGATAACTCTCCTAAATTCTTACAACACTAAGAGTTCAGGGGCTGCAGGGCATTTTCCAACAAGGACGTCCCTATTTTCATCGGAGAAATGTTGGAGGGTATGAAGTTGTTGTTGTTGTTTTTTTTAAAAAAAAATTAAAATAAAGATTTATTGGTTTACAAAAGTATGTGCAATGTCTCTCTTTTCAAGTTACATTTTCTACAGATCAGTTTCATTTGTTGAGACATTAGTGGTACATTAGGAAGAAAAGGGGGAAAGAGGTGGAGGGGTCCCTGGAGAGTGGGGGGGGGGTTCGGGCGGCAAGGCTTCTATTCTACTTAGTGTACGTGTGGGGTTTTGTGTCAGCGCCACTTGTGTGAGTTCTCTTTATTATTCGCTTGTATTCCTTTGGTTGGTGCTTTTTTTTCTGGGGGTACACAAGGGTACGCATACCCGTAACATTTTATGAATCTAAGTCTGGCCTCATTGAGGGGCAGTATTTCAATATGAGTAGGAAAATGAGAGTGCCGCTAAACATTTTTTAAGAAAAAAAAGCACCCCCTTTGGTAGTGAGAGAGGTTGGGGTTAGTCTAGGGTGCAGTTGTTGGTTTGTGATTGGCTGTGGTGATCTTTGTTTTCGTGTGTGTGTGTGTGTGTGTGTGTTTGTTTGTGTGTTTGGATCAGGTTAGCCAGATTGATTTGAATGCTGTTGGCGAGTTCTTGTTGTTATCTTGTTGGGCTGCGTATGTGATAAAGGGTAACCATATCGGGGTAAAGGCGTCTGAGGGTCTGAAGTTATGCGACCCCCGAGCCAAGGAGATAAGTAACTATACAACCTTTAGCAGACATCTGAAGGCAGCCCTGTATGGGGAATTTTTAAACATTTAATGCTTATTATGCTTTTATATAGGGACCCAGGTGGCGCTGTGGGTTAAACCACAGAGCCTAGGGCTTGCCGATCAGAAGGTCGGCGGTTCGAATCCCTGTGACGGGGTGAGCTCCTGTTGCTCGGTCCCAGCTTCTGCCAACCTAGCAGTTCGAAAGCACATCAAAGTGCAAGTAGATAAATAGGTACCACTCCGGCAGGAAGGTAAACGCCGTTTCCGTGCGCTGCTCTGGTTCGCCAGAAGCGGCTTTGTCATGCTGGCCCCATGACCCGGAAGCTGTACGCTGGCTCTCGGCCAATAAAGCGAGATGAGCGCCGCAACCCCAGAGTCGGAGACGACTGGACCTAATGGTCAGGGGTCCCTTTACCTTTCTACCTTTCTACTTTTATATACTGTATGTTGGAAGCTTCCCAGAGTGGCTGGGGCAACCCAGTCAGATGGGCTGGGTATCAACATCATCATCATCATCAATTGAATAGGACGTCCCTTTTTTCCTCGGAGAAATGTTGGAGTGTATGGGAATCTGGGGAGGGAAAATATATATATAGAAAGCAACTGCCCTCTCGCATGAGGACTTGGGCAGCTCAGGGCTGGGCCTGATGTGGCCGATGACATCACAATGAAAACAAACTACCACCAAGGAAAACACCAACTGGAATGGTTCCTCTCTTCCTCTCCCGCAATTGCAGGGATGGGGAGCCTTTTTCTGACTGAGGAACACATATTGAGCAACCTTCCGATGGCTTCCTACTGGTGGTAGGCGGGACCAGAGGCAAAAGTGGGCGGAGCCACAAATGTGAATTTTACCTTTGTACAGCAGGCTACTTTTTACTTGCACTCAGGCAGTCCTCTCTGCCCTCCATCCAGACAATAATAGAATAGTAGAATTGACCCCTAACTGTCAGGGGTCCCTTTACCTTTAACTCCTATCAGCTCGAGCCAGCACAAGTCCAGAACATCTGGAAGACACCAACTTGGGAAAGTCGGATCCCAAAAATTATCAGCTCTATATGCAGCTAGCCAGTGGCAGACCTTGGGGTCCCAAATTTTGCACCCTGAGTGATGCCAAAGTTTGGTGCTCCTCTCTCCTTCCATTCAACGTCATAGTTGTGGTGCCCCCACCCCCAAGGCTCTGCACCCAATGTGATCAAACCGGTTGCACTCCGTTAACTCTGCCTCTAAGTTAGCTTCTCTGCCTTGTCAACTCAGTTAGACTGTTCTTTAGACACGGCATAAGTTTTTGGCCAGAAAACGCACACATCCCTCAGGCTGGCTGATTTCTGAATCTCTCTGGGCTTTTCTCCAAGTCAAATCCCTCCCCCCCCCCCCCCGGCCCAGCAGGGCCCAGAGAAAATAAAATGTTCATGATCAGAATAATTGTTACTGACAGAATGTATTAAGAAAAATGTGATTCTCTGCTCCCTAGCATTTCTCTCCCTCCTATCAGGCTTTGGTAGCAGTATTGACAGTCATGAATTGTGATAACAGTGCGGTCCCATGTCTCAGGCCTCTCCAAGGGCATCAGACAGCATCTGAGAATAACGACTGATCACTCAGTAATTGGGAAAATTTGGAATGAATTGGAGCAGAGAGGAAAAGGGAAATGGTTGGAAAGCAGATATTTGGGGGGAAGGTGTTAGCTGGGATAGCTTAGCTGGTAAAGCATGAGACTCTTAATTGTGGGTTCGAGTCCCACGTTGGGCAAATGTTTCCTGCATTGCAGGGGGTTGGGCTAGATGACCCTCAGAGTCCCTTCCAACTCTACAATTCCATGATTCTATGAACTGAATGGAGGCAGAAGGTAACAATTATTTATGGCAGTGATGGGGAACCTATGACCCTCCAGATATTGCTAGACCCTGGCTCCCATCATCCTTGGCCCTTAGCCATGCCTGCTGGGGTTGATGGCATTTGGAGTCCACAAATTCTGGAGGGTTCCCTGCCACTGCTATAAAGAGAGGCAATATTTTTAGTACCTTTGGGGGCTAGTGATTGTGCTTGACGGCTGCAGAAGACAATAAGAAGTGCTTTGCTGGCCCCACACCAAGGTTTGCCTAGCCCGGCATTCTATGTTTATTTCCATTTATTTAAAATATTTATAATCTGCCCTTCATCACAGAGTGGTACCAAGGCACAGGAATTAAAGTCAAGCGATCTCAACAAAACAGATAACAAGGAGCAAATAAAATCGCACCATGGTCTGTACCAACAAGAAAATCAAAGGAACCGGAAACTCGTAAGTGGGACATATTGTTTGCTTTCTGACATTTGTCCTTGAGAGGTATACTGCCTCTCAACAAGGGGGTTCCAAATATTTCCTTGGTGTAGTTCACAAATACTTTCCATAAAACCGCATCAACAATGTACTAAACAGCCCCACCTACTGAACAGGTGCAAATAAACTCAAGAAGTGGCACATCCATCAAACAGAGACCGAAATCAAGTCTTCAAGGTCGTCTTAAAAGGCAGCAGGAAGAGGGTGATGCACGGGGCTTTGGAGAGGGAACAACAAAGGCACGGGGCCACCACAAAAAAGGACTTGGTTCCGATACCTGCATATCTAGCATATCATAATGGCAGAGCCGAGCCAGGAATGGATTTTGACTCTCCGTTATTCCCTCTAATGCTATGAGCATATAACACCACACTTGGCAGCAGACCTTGTCCAACGATTTTTAAATGACCCTGCTCTGGGGCCACTTGGCCAATAAATCAGAAAACAATAGCTTAGACAAAAGTATTGTGGAAAGTTAATGCTTACGGCAGTATGCCTCTGCTGCTATCAGGCCTCATACAAATACCTGTCTGACGGCATCCACTTATTCTCAGTCTTTCCTGGAAGTAAATCCTCCCCTGACTTCAGTGATTCTTATTTCCTCTTAAGTACAGTTAAGACTAACACCCTTTGATGCTCCACATTTCCAACAAGCTGTATTAGCGTGCCAGCTCCTTTCCTTGACAGCACAGCTTGCAAAATCGAGAAATTATATCAGTGAAAAGATTCAAAGTGACAGCCAGCCGCCTGATGTGATGCCACCAGCCTCTGATGGAAACAGGGGTCTTCATCCTGCCATAAGCATCTCTTTGTTCCATTCAGCTGCTCACACAATTAATAACAGGGGCAAACATTTTTTATTATTCATTTTTTAATACATAGAAAGGAAACAGAAAAAGAAAAAGAAATTCTTTACATCAATCATACACTTCTTCAGGTAAGCTTAGATTCTATTTACATATCATTAGCATTAGAAAAAAAAAGAAATGCAAAATAAAAACATGAATAGCAATTCCAATACTCACAAAAAGAAGAACTTAATCATACGTAAAGATAGATAGATAAATAAACTTTATTTGCAAAGCCAACAGCCATAGCAATAAAAGACGCACAATATACAAATAAAAACAACAATGGATAAAATGTATAAAATTATACATAAACATTGACTTCCCTTTTCCAACTCTCCATTGATTCAAAGAAAAAAACATAATACTGATTTTAAATCTGATCAAATAGCATCCTTAGTCTCACAATTTAATCTTAACGCTGTTATTCCAAAATTGTTCTACAAGAGTTAATCCAAGCATCCCCAAACTTGACCCTCCAGATGTTTTGGGACTACAGCTTCCATCATCCCTGACCACTGGTTCTGTTAGCTAGGGATGATGGGAGTTGTAGTCCCAAAACATCTGGAGGGCCGAGTTTGGGGATACCTGGGTCAATCCAATGCGTAACCCATGTTGCGGTCGCACCCCTTTTTTAGATAACGTAAAAAACTGTTCCACTCTTCAACAAATTTACTTCTCGGATTTTCTTTTATTTTTTCTGATAGAAAAGCCAACTCAATATAATCTATAGTTTTAACATTTAAATGAATAAACAGAAGGGATTTGCTCCGTGCAATTAGATTCCAGAAAGTAGGAACTCTGCAGAGCTTTTATTGATATAAAGGTAAAGGTAAAGGGACCCCTGACCATCGTGTCCGACTCTGGGGTTGCAGCGCTCATCTCGCTTTATTGGCTGAGAGCCAGCGTACAGCTTCCAGGTCATGTGGCCAGCATGACAAAGCCGCTTCTGGCGAACCAGAGCAGTGCACGGAAACACCGTTTACCTTCCCGCCAGAGTGGTACCTATTTATCTACTTGCACTTTTGACGTGCTTTCGAACTGCTAGGTTGGCAGGAGCAGGGACCAAGCAACGGGAGCTCACCCCGTCGCAGGGATTCGAACCGCCGACCTTCTGATCAGCAAGCCCTAGGCTCTGTGGTTTAACCCACAGCGCCACCTGGGCCCCTTTTTATTGATATATATAATCATAATAACCATAATATTATTTCTATCCTGCCTTTTCTTCAGACAGCTTACACCTAAAAATACAAAAACACAGGTCTTGAGTTTGATCTGCATCTGTCCCTGTTTCAGTAGAGCATTATAGGTAACCTAAGTTGTGCTGGGGAGGTTTCTGTCCCTGAAAGGGCTAATCTAAAGGAATAATTCACCTGTCCATCTTTGAGGGAAGAGCATAGGAATGATTTTCTCCTTTGCAGAATTGGGACAGGTAGTTACTTTGTGAATGCATATGCAAGCAACAAAATCACAAGCAAACGTTTACCAGGAAAGGACACTTGTGACTCTACTCTTAGGAAACTGTCGGGACGTGTCTTTAAAAATGCCTTGAACTATAGGAATGAGTAGGAGAAGCTTTCCACTGCAGGGAGATAAGCAATTTTGACCTCCCAGTTGCTGCATTTAACAGCTTCTGTTAAAGGCACAGCCGCAGAACCTGATTGGAAAAATGGGCAGCTCCAGAATCTGCAACAGCTGATGCAACAGCACCCCAGGAGGGCGGAGGGATTTTTAATGGGCTCTGCAAGTCTTTGAAGATGCCTTGCAAGCTGATTCACATTACTGCAAGATTGCTGCTGACACTTTTTTTGCTGCTGCCTCTTGCACTGGGCCCACGTAAAGAGTCTGTCTCCAACTACCAGGAGAAATTAATGGGCCTGTCAACAATGTAGATTAATTTCAATGCATCCCCACCCCCCAGCATTGGACTAACATTAGATGCAACCCAATATTTTCCTTTCCCCCAAAAATCTGTATACATAGAAATGTTTGTATTTACGATCTTTATAAGATCTTATGCCACAATATATTTGTTCGTAGGAAGCCAATGTGGTGTAGTGGTTAGAGTCATGTCAGGCTGTGACAGGTGAGTCCTGGGTTCAAATCCCCCAGGACTCAGCCACGATCCAGTCTCTATTCTCCAGCCCATGGGAAAGCAAACTGAGGCCCGGGGGCCAGATCCGACCCAATTGCCTTCTAAATCCGGCCAACGGACGGTCCGGGAATCAGCATATTTGCCATTTGGGGGCCAAGTGGCTCTAAAGTATGGGTAGGCAAACTAAGGCCCAGGGGCCGGATCCGGCCCAATCTCCTTCTAAATCCGGTCCAGGAATCAGCATGTTTTTACATGAGTAGAATGTGTGCTTTTATTTAAAATGTATCTCTGGGTTATTTGTGGGCCATAGGAATTCATTCTTCCCCCCCCCCAAAAATCTGGCCCCCCACAAGGTCTGAGGGACAGTGGACTGGCCCCCTGCTGAAAAGGTTTGCTGACCCCTGCTCCAGCCCTTCCACACTGAAGACCAGGGGTCCCCAATCTAAGGTCTGGGGGCCGGATGTGGCCCAATCGCCTTCTTAATCCGGCCCGCAGACGGTCTGGGAATCAGTGTGTTTTTACATGAGTAGAATGTGTGCTTTTATTGAAAATGCATCTCTGGGTTATTTGTGGGGCATAGGAATTCGTTCATATTTTTTTCCAAAATATAGTCCGGCCCCTCACAAGGTCTGAGGGACCGTGGACCGGCCCCCTGCTGAAAAAGTTTGCTGGCCCCTGCTGAAGACCAATAAAAGTGTTTCCCAAACTTGGGTCTCCAGCAGTTTTCAGACTCTGATTCCCATCATCCCTAAC
Source organism: Darevskia mixta (assembly GCA_034641385.1). Taxonomy (NCBI): domain Eukaryota; kingdom Metazoa; phylum Chordata; class Lepidosauria; order Squamata; family Lacertidae; genus Darevskia; species Darevskia mixta. Next base: position 1,381,652 of record JAWWNH010000060.1, read on the forward strand.
CATTGGTCCTGCTAGCTAGGGATGATGGGAGTTGTAGTCCAAAAAACAGCTGGAGGCCCAAGTTTGGGAGACCCTGCTCTAACTCCTCGTTTTCCATTGGCTCAGTTGCCTGGTGGCCTAATGTTGTGATGTGAACGAGAGGAAACCATGTATGCCATCCTGGGGTTCTTGGAGGAAGAGTGGGGGCAAGGATGTCCTCTCCAGATGTTTTGGACTACAGCTATCATCACCCCAACCTGCACAGGTGAGGGCTAATCCTGATGGGAGCTGCAGCCGCCAAAGCATCTGGAGGGTACCAGGTGAGTGAAGGGTAGCAGGCAGAAATAGCACCAGCTGTTTGAGTTAATAAATCACTGTTCTCCTGCATTCAAAGCAGGCCAGCTGTGTTGCTTGTTGACCCTGATTTTCCTCCTTTCTAGAGAGCCTTTTTGTCATGTGGTGCATTCCCCCCCAGCTACTTAAAGACACCAGGGGGCACTTTCCTTTTTCAAGGTAGCTGGCTGGTACTTCTTTTGCTGAGGCACAGAACTGAGATTGGAAGGGAGAAGGCATTGCTGGACCCGAGCAAGATTGTATCATGGATCCTGTGAGTCCTCTTTATTGTTGCTCTTAGGTACAGTAAAGCTAAAGGGGCCCCTGACCATTAGGTCCAGTCGTGTCCGACTCTGGGGTTGCGGTGCTCATCTCGCTTTACTGGCTGAGGGAGCCGGCGTACAGCTTTCAGGTCATGTGGCCAGCATGACTAAACCGCTTCTGGCGAACCAGAGCAGCGCACGGAAACGCCATTTACCTTCCCGCTGCAGCGGTACCTATTTATCTACTTGCACTTTGACGTGCTTTTGAACTGCTAGGTGGGCAGGAGCAGGGACCGAGCAACGGGAGCTCACTCCGTTGCAGGGATTTGAACCGCTGACCTTCTGATTGCCAAGCCCTAGGCTCTGTGTTTTAACCTACAGTGCCACCCGTGTCCCCACCACTTAGATTATTGATATTGAGATTGTTTTACAAGCAGCAGGACCTAAACAAGGCCATAAACTTTTAAGCATCAATAGGTCTCTTTGGGGAGCGGTGTATCAGCTAGGAAACAAGCACATTTTGTATGTGTCAGTGTTGCATGTCTGATTTCTATATTTTTCTCTTGCTTTGGGGTTCTTGATAACCTATTCTTGGTGCATCGGTAGTAGGGCTGTCCTGTGTTAATGATGATGATGTGCTATCCATACAGTTGTGCTTTCTAGCTTAAGGGGGGGGGAGACTGGTCTCTGCCCTGCAGAGCTTACAATCAAAGGTCTGCCTGTGGGAGAGATGAGTGTAATCTAACTTAGGGGGCGAATGTATGCCAATGCAGTTCAGCATACTCAAAAAGTCTTTCTAGAAGGGATGGGTGTTGAGGCTTCACAGAAAAGGCAAGATTTGAAGAGGGCTTGGAAACATGTGTTTGAGTGAATACCGGTATGCAAAAAAACAAACTATGATTTATTTACAGTGTCTTTAGGCTTCCCTATAAGTGTTAGTTATAGGGACCCAGGTGGCGCTGTGGGTTAAACCACAGAGCCTAGGGCTTGCTGATCACAAGGTCGGTGGTTCGAATCCCTGCGACGGAGTGAGCTCCCGTTGCTCGGTCCCTGCTCCTGCCAACCTAGCAGTTCGAAAGCAAGTCAAAGTGCAAGTAGATAAATAGGTACCACTGCGGCGGGAAGGTGAACGGCGTTTCCGTGTGCTGCTCTGGTTCGCCAGAAGCGGCTTTGTCATGCTGGCCACATGACCCGGAAGCTGTACGCCGGCTCTCTGCCAATAAAGCAAGATGAGCGCCGTAACCCCAGAGTCGGACACGACTGGACCTAATGGTCAGGGGTCCCTTTACCTTTAGCTTTATAAGTGTTAGTGTGGGACATGGGTGGCGCTGTGTCTAAGTCTAGGGCTTGCCGATCCGAAGGTCGGAGGTGAGCTCCCGTTGCTCGGTCCCTGCTCCTGCCAACCTAGCAGTTCGAAAGCACATCAAAAGTGCAAGTAGATAAATAGGTACCGCTCCAGCAGGAAGGTAAACAGCATTTCCGTGTGCTGCTCTGGTTCGCCAGAAGCTGCTTAGTCATGCTGGCCACATGATCCGGAAGCTGCGGACAAACGCCAGCTCCTTCGGCCTATAGAGCGAGATGAGTGCTGCAACCTTAGAGTCGTGCGCGACTGGACCTAATGGTCAGGGGTCCCTTTACCTTTAAGAGTTAGTGAAAGCAGCACTTTTAATTGGAGGTTGCTACTGGGAATAACATGGCAGGAGGGAGAAGTAATTGCTTGCTATATGGGACTAGCAGGCTGCTAGTCCTAAAGATCTGGCAAGCTTTGGATTCCCAACACTGGCTGTAGGAAATGAAACGCTCCGTGCTTCTGCCCATTGATTTATTGGTGTCTCCTTCCTCTTATCCCATCCCATAGGTATTAGGAAGTGCCCTCATTGATCCATGGACCCGGTTTCACTCCAAGCCAATGAAGGTAAGAGCATTCACTTTCTTGTCCCTTTCCTTCCTAAGTCTCACCATTCCACCACCGCAGTTGAAGACATGTTTCCCTCTTCGCTAGGGGCTGGTTGCGACGGATTTTCTCCTTCTGCACGGAGAGACTGTCCAAGTGAAAGGGAGGATCCCGTCGGATGCCAAAGAGTAAGTTGAGAAGGAGGAAAGCGTATTGAGACTCTTGTGGTGCATTCATATTACTGCACTGGAGTACAGGGAAGTTGCTATCTCCTCTGGCCCCAAGCTGTTCATGTCAGCGTGGCTTCAGTTAGCTAGTATACACACCAGAGAGCACCGATGGAGCGGAGATGTCTAATTCCTATGCAAAGGTGTTCGTGGCTTGGCTAGAGATGAGTTGGGAACACCTTAAGGACTCCAGTCTTTATGAAGCAGGGTTGAGGAACAACTGCACCAAACTGTTGCCTGTTACACAGGATACCTGTTTGTAATTTATTATATTTCTATCCCACCTTTCCTCCAGAGAGTGAAAGGTGGCATGCACACCTTCCCCATTGTTTTATCCTTGCAACAACCCTGTGAGGTAGGTTAGGCTGAGAGACCGGGGGGGGGGGAGTGCCCCATAGAGTTTCTTCTTCTTCATCATCATCATCACCATCATCATAAATAATTTATTTATACCCCGCCCATCTGGCTGGGTTTCCCCAGCCACCCTGGGCGGCTTCCAACAAAACATTAAAATGCAATAATCTATTAAACATTAAAAGCCTCCCTAAACAGGGCTGCCTTCAGATGTCTTCTAAAGGTCTGGTAGTTGTTTTTCTCTTTGACATCTGGAGGGAGGGCGTTCCACAGGGCGGGTGCCACTACCGAGAAGGCCCTCTGCCTGGTTCCCTGTAACTTGGCTTCTCGCAGGGAGGGAACCACCAGAAGGCCCTCGGCACTGGACCTCATTGTCCAGGCAGAATGATGGGGGTGGAGACGCTCCTTCAGGTATACTGGACCGAAGCCATTTAGGGCTTTAAAGGTCAGCACCAACACTTTGAATTGTGCTCGGAAACGTACTGGGAGCCAATGTAGGTCTTTCAAGACCGGTGTTATGTGGTCTCGGCGGCCGCTCCCAGTCACCAGTCTAGCTGCCGCATTCTGGATTAGTTGTAGTTTCCGGGTCACCTTCAAAGGTAGCCCCACGTAGAGCGCATTGCAGTAATCCAAGCGAGAGATGGCCAAGCAGGGATTTGAACCCGGGTCTCTGAGGTGCAAGTCCAGCGCTCTAACCACTACTCCACACTGGCTCTCAAAATAATGCCGTTTAGATGACATCATGCGGATTTAAAGCTCCAGAGGGAGTGCAGAGTCGACAGGAGTGCAAACACAGCCTTGGATGGTTTTGCTAATGCAGGGGTGAGGATAAAAAGTGAGCCTCCACACCGTTCTCTGGTCTTTGCCCCTTTCCCCAGGCTGAATCCCTCGCTGGCCCTGATGCCTGCAGAGTGTTCTTGCCTGGTTGGAATGTTCCATTGAACTCTTAATTCTTCATGCTAGCTAGGATGGAGCATGGAAAAACCTATATTGCACACTTTGTGACTCCCGTTGTGCAGGGAGTGGGGTGGGGGGCTGGGGCATTGGCATGGGTGACGACAGGGCTCTCCAAACTCTGATCTGTGAGCTTCACTCAGGTGGTCCACAGCCTGTCTGTAAAATGCAATTCAGAATCCTACAGCACAGAAAAAATCGCTAAGTTCCCTATGCGGACCTGCGGTGATTCTCAAGTGAACCGGGGGGGGGGAATGTTGGGGTACCACTGAGTTCAGGCACTTAAGAGCCATGGGGGAAGGAAGCAGATTTGGGGGTCTATCCTGCCACCCCAACAGTCTATATCAGGGTTTCCAAAATTTGGGTCTCCAGCTGTTTTTGGACTACAACTCCCATCATCCCTAGCTAGCAAGACCCAGTGGTCATGGGTGATAACCGTAGTCCAAAAAGAGCTGGAGACCCAAGTTTGGGAAACCCTGGTCTATATACTGCTCTAGGTTGCAAATTCCTGTGTGATTCTCTTGCAACCATGAGCGCTAGAACCATGCTTTATTTTTATTTATTTTTTTAAAGCTACTGTTCTCATGAAGCCCAAATACAGCACTAAATTTAACTGTTATTAAATTTAACTGTTTGGCATACAGGTAAGATGCCCAGGAGAGGGGCTGCGTAGTTGTTGTTTGTTTATACAGAAGTCCAGGAAGCCTTAACCTCCACGCTCTTGTTTTCCATAACTTCCATCCTCTTCAAGTTTTGTCGTAAATCTGGGCCATGATCGCGACAACCTGGTCCTTCACTTCAACCCTCGCTTTGACTACCAGACGGACGAGAACACCATTTTGAACACCATCGTGTGCAACTCCTTGCAGAACGGCGTATGGGGGGAAGAACAGAGAATCACCGATTTCCCTTTCGAACAAGGTGCCAAAGTTCAGGTGAGGGCGTGCCAATCTTATCAAAGGTCTGTGTGTGAATGGAGCAGGCAAGGGAGTGGCTCCTCTGTAGAGGACATGAGACATACAATGATTGTACTCCTATTGGTCCCAGCCAGTATGGCCAATGGTCAGGCATGGGAGCAATACCTGAACATCTGGAGGACCCCAGGTATCTTTTCCTGATCAATTTATATGTGTAGAACTGGAATTCAGGTGTTTGGAGACTGGCTTGACTGAATAAGACTTCTGTGCTTTTTTTTTTTTTTAAATGTGCACAGGCCAGCTCACCTTTGCATATAGAAAACTAGCATGTAAGGATTCTAGCCTGGCCTTTCCTGAGAAGCTAGTTTTCTGCACACAGGTTCTTTCCCTCCTTTGATTCTCATCTCTAGCTCTGCATTCTGTACCAGCTCCACTCCAAGCTCGGAGGAGGCCCCTGCAAAAAAAATAAAAAAAAATAGATGGAAGTAATTTTTATGTAAATTATGCTTCTTCAGTACAAATTAGCAACTCTGTCTTAATTCTGGGTGTATATCAGTTTGCATCTGACCTGAGCAAACACTGTAGCTGCAGTGAGACTGCTCATTGGGAGAATTCAGTGTGCAAAATGCAAGGCTGGCACAGTGGCTTGGGCGATACCTTCTCTTGTTCTAATAGAATTGTAGAGTTGGAAGAGGGAGCCCAAGGGTCATCTAGTCCAACCCCCTACAATGCAGGAATCTTTTGCCCAACATGGGGCTCAAACCCATGACCCTGAGATCAAGAGTCCCACTTGTTCTTCCACATAAGTGCCTGCTGGATCAGGCCAGTCTAGTGTCCTGTTCTTACCGTGGCCAGCCAGATGCCTGTGGAAAACCTGCAAGCAGGACCTAAGCACAGGTTCAGATTTAGGTTTGATGAGGCCCTAAGCTACTGAAGGTAATGGGGCCCTTTATATGTCCAGCTGTCCTTTGTCAACAACAAATTGCCACTGTTTTTGTGTTGAATATACAGTGGTACCTCTGGTTGCGCTCACTAGAAGGACAGATCCTGAGGTTAAGGCTCCAGTACTTTGGCCACCTCATGAGAAGAGAAGACTCCCTGGAAAAGACCCTGATGTTGGGAAAGATGGAGGGCACAAGGAGAAGGGGACGGCAGAGGATGAGATGGTTGGACAGTGTTCTCGAAGCTACTAACATGAGTTTGGCCAAACTGTGAGAGGCAGTGAAGGATAGGCGTGCCTGGCGTGCTCTGGTCCATGGGGTCACGAAGAGTCGGACACGACTGAACGACTGAACAACAACAAAACAAACCTCTGGTTGCAAACAGGATCCGTTCCGGAGCCCTGTTAGCAACATGAGCAACACGTAACTTGAAGCGCTGCGTCTGTGCATGTGCGCGATGTGATTTGGCGCTTCTGCACATGCACGAACCGCTGAACCTGGAAGTAACCCGTTCCGGTACTTCTGGGTTTGGCGCGTTCATAATCCGCGCCGAACGTAACCTGCAGTGAACGCAACACGAGGTACGACTGTTATTTGTGTTATTTGTGGGGCATAGGAATTCGTTCATTCCCCCCTCCCCCCCCCAAAAAAAATAGTCCGGCCCACCACATGGTCTGAGGGATGGTGGACCGGCCCACAGCTGAAAAAGGTTGCTGACCCCTGGTCTATGTAGTAGTTGCCATTCCTTTTAGTCTTTCAGGGCATATAAAGTGTTTAGTGTCCTGGTTTTCTCATGACTCCTCCTCCTCCTCCTGCTTCTTCCAGCTTTCCTTCATTTTTCTTTCTGCGGAGATCAAGGTGAAGCTGGCAGAGGGTCATGAGTTCACCTTCCCCAACCGGCTGGGCCTGAAGACCATCGGCTACATCAGGGTGGAAGGAGACTTCAGAATCAGAGCCCTCAAATTTCTCTAATTTCGCCCTGTGTCCCTGTAGTCCTGCAACAAGTCTGAATAAACTCAACTGTTCTTCAAAAGCTGCCTGCGTGGTTTTAGTTTGTAACAGTGAGGGGAAATGTTTTTGAGTCCAGGAGCCTCATTCCCTGATGGGGAGCCGTCTGAGGCCCACATGACCATGGTGGGTGGAGCCAGAGGCAAAAGTAGGCGGGGCAACAAATATAAATATTGCCTTTGAACAGTAGGGTATTTTCTAGGCACACTCAAAAGACCCCACTCACTTCTCCCTCTACACCAGCCTCTCTCAACCTTGGTTCCCCGGCTGTTGTTGGGCTACAAATCCCATCATCCCTAGCTAGCAGAATCAGTGGTCAAAGGTGATGCGAGTTAAGCCAAGGTTAAGAAAGGTTGGTCTAGACCAGTGATGGCTAACCTTGACACCCCAGATGTTTTGGAACTACAACTCCCATCATCCCTAGCTAACAGGACCAGTGGTCAGGGGTGATGGGAGTTGTAGTCCCAAAACATCTGGAGTGTCAAGGTTAGCCATCACTGGTCTAGACTCTAGACCAGGCACCCCCAAACTCGGCCCTCCAGATGTTTTGGGACTACAACTCCCATCATTCCTGGACCAGTGGTCAGGGATGATGGGAGTTCTAGTCCCCAAAACATCTGGAGGGGCAAGTTTGGGGATGCCTGCTCTAGACCAGTGGTTTTCAACCAGTGTGTTGTGGCACCCTGGAGTGCCTTGAATGATGGTCAGGGGTGCCGTGGGCAACACTGGCCTCTGTCCTTCTTTCTTTCCTTCCCTCCCTCCTTGATGCCCTCTTATGCCTCTGCCTCCTGAAGGCTCGCACAGCTGGTTGTTGCAGCAGCCCTAACTGCAAGCTCCCCAGGCGAATAGTGCCGGCCAGGGGGTTGCCAGGAGTTGAGGCGGCCTTGGAGTGAGCAAGCAAGTGGGCGAAGGAGCCCAGCCTTCCAGTCCGCCAGCCCTTGCTGTTGGGAACAGACAGACAACAGGGAGCTCAGGCACTGTGCTGGCCTTTTTGTGTTTGCAAGGCCTGCCTGGGAGTTCAGTGCCCGTCGCTGAAGCCTTTCTGCCATGCAGACCTGGCAGCGGCCACTGTTGCCTCCCAAGATAAGGTGCTGGTCTTACGTTCATCTTTGGCCAGTTTGTTGGGCCACTAAGGCTGGGGGCATCCTCTTCCCCGGTCCCTGTGGGGCAAACCACACTTCGGGGCGGGGGTGGGGGCAGCTCAGAAATCAGGGGCAGTGGCAGCGACTGCCCAGAGGACTCCCAAGCAGAGGGGAGAGGAGGCTGAGGGAACACTCCACAAGGGAGGGTGTTTGAAAAAGGGTAAGATGCAGGCAAGGGGTGACATAACTCCTGAGCCCCACAGGGGTGCCACAGAAAGAATGTAGTTGGTCTAGGGAGCCGCGGACTCAAAAAGGTTGAAAACCTCTGCCCTAGACAGCAGGAGGGATTGGGCAAGATCACTTGGAGATGTGAAATAGGACCAGTGAGGGGTGTGTGGCTAGGAAACATATTGAGGGCCAGACAAAGGAGGCTTGGGGACCACATTTGTCTTTCTGGACTGAGGTTCCCCACTTGTATTTTATAAAAATTGTTTACATCCTGCTGTCCTGCATTTGCAGGATGAAAATGGGAAATTCTGGTGCCCTCTTCTACAGTTTCCTGTGTCAAAATGACCCGAAAGCCTCTTTTGTTTGCTACCTATTCTGATGGGTTGTCCTGGCTGGCAGTTTAAATCACAGGAGATGTGCCTGTCCACAAAAGGGTTGCAATCTCAAAGGCATGACGATGCACATGTCCATGTTTTGAAGCAAGATCGTGGTAATTCTTTGCACATTTGGGGCAGGTAAATAATCTAGATGGACAAAACCATAAGCAACCACTTACCAGGAAAGGCCATTGAGGAAGATCGCCTGGGAGGTGGGGAAGGAAAGTATATTCAGAAGCCACATTCTGTGTGCCGCCCCCGACCCCTGCCCCAATGACACAGCAGCTGTGGGCGTGAGCGAGAGGATGCTATATGAGGTACTGTGGCATCACCCAAAACAGACACTTTGGGGCCTGAAACTTGAATGGAAGAGGTCTAAATCAGGCACCCCCAAACTTCGGCCCTCCAGATGTTTTCGACTACAATTCCCATCATCCCTGACCACTGGTCCTGTTAGCTAGAGATCATGGGAGTTGTAGGCCAAAACATCTGGAGGGCCGCAGTTTGGGGATGCCTGGTCTAAATGGTTTGCATCCTCCAGACATGACTGGAGTTGTTCCACAATTCTTTGCTTGATTGCGTTGCCCAAGAATGGAATATAGGAGACTGGGCCATAGTGGCCGGGTCCAAAGATGGTTTAATAACTGCTTCTTTAAGAGGCTCCAGGAAGACTCCCTCACAGAGGGAAGCGTTCACCACCCCACGGAGCCCATTGCCCAGCTCTGCCCAGCTCGCTTTTATGAGCCACGATGGGCAAGGGCTGAGAAGACAGGCTGTCGGTTCTACTTGCGCAAGCAGCCTGTCTGCATCTTCGGAGGCTTCCCCAGCTGGTGTGGGAGGAGACATTTCCAAATCTGCCCAGTGCTCAGCTCTGTGGGAATAGCAACGTTGGCAGGAAGTTAGTGCAGTGTAGCGGTTAGAGTAGTGCCAGACTAGAACTAGCGAGGCCCCAGTTCCAAAGCCCTAGACATGAATCACCAGTCACAGTCTCTCAGCTGAGCTGAGCATGCGGGGCTGCCATGAGACTAATGAGGGGGAGTCATGCCTGCCACCCTGAGTTTCTTGGAAGGAGAGTGGGCCAGAATGTAATTATTTATAATAACAAAATAATGGTAGGGTGGATGGTTGGAAATATACACATTAGTTCACTGGAGATGCCAAAAGCACAAGTAGCTTTAAATCTATTTTTGAAAATGAAATACAGCAAATATATCTGCCTTCCTGCATGGCTATCCCAGAACTGATCTACCACCATCCAAATGGATACAAAGCAACCTGGGAAGAGTCTACTGTTAAATATTGTTACCCACCCACCCACTAGCCCAATCTCCAAGCCTTGTGAGATCCAGGGGGCCTGTGTTTCCTTTCGGACAAGGAGGCTCAGCGGAGACTGTGGTGTCTTTATGTTATACGATTTATTTACACAAACAGTGGTGCCTCTGTTTAGGAACTTAATCCGTTCCGCAAGTCCGTTCTTAAACCGAAACCGTTCTTAAACCGAGGCACGCTTTCCCTAATGAGGCCTCTCGCTGCCGGTGCCCTTTCACCATTTGGCTTCCGTTCTTAGACCGAGGTAAAGTTTGCAAACCGGGACACTACTTCCTGTTTTGTGGAGTTTGTAAACCGAATAGTTCGTAAACAGGGCTGTTCTTAAACCGAGGTACCACTGTATACAGTGGTATACAGTGGTATACAGTGTATACATTGGTACTTTGGATTGCAACCATTTTGGATTACAACCACGTCAAACCCTGAAGTGTGTGTCCCTTTTTTGGATTATGACCCATTTTTTTTTATTACAACCAATTTTTTAAAAAATAATTTTTTGGAGGCCCCATTGGTGAAAGCGCGCCTTGGGTTACAACCTGTTTTGGTTTACAACCGGACCTCCAGAACGGATTATGGTTGTAAACCAAGGTATCACTGTATACAACCTGGGTCCAGATGGCGAGATTGGTCTAGATGGCGTTTGCATCCCAGGAGGGTCCTGTTCCTTCCAGTGCTGCCGTCTCAGATTCCAAGAGACCCCAAACATTGTGTCTTACCCTCTGTGCAGCACAAAACAGACAGCCCCCCTTCTCTCTGCCCCCCAACCCAGATTGCAAAACTGACACTTTTCTCCCATTTGCTTACATCATCCAAACTGCCAACCTGGGACTTCCCCCTCTCCGCTCTGGCATTGTGTTTTGCTAAGGGTGGGGCACATAGCCTTGCTGACAGCTTCTCTCTCTCTGTTTCACTAGGTCGATCTGGGCTGGCCCCTCACAAACTCACAACAGTGCCAGTGCTAGAACAGGGGGGCCCTGGGTTCAAATCCTCACTCAGCCATGAAGCAGTCCCGTGCTCCATCCATTCCCCACTGAAGACCAATCAAAGCGATGGGCACCTCAGCTCTTTCCTTTCATTGGCTCAGTTGTCGGCTGGCCTGCTTTTCTGCTCTTGTGGCATCCAAAATCCAGGTCAAAGGGGGTGGTGGTGGAGGGAGAATGGACAAATGTCTGAATGGTTACCAGCCAGGAGGCTGTTGATTTAAATTGCATAAGGCGTTGTTGGCCAACAGTGTGCCCTCCATAGGTTTCAGACTCCAACTCCCATCAGCCTCACCTGAGCACAGGTGAGGGCTCAGGCTGATGGAAGCCGTGTTCTCAAACATCTGGAGGTACTAGGCTGGTGTAAAGAAATAGCACCAGCTGTTGGAGTTTATCAGGTGTGTTCCCAAGCCAGCTGTTTAGCCTATTGACTCTGATTTTCTCAGCCTTGCCTTGCAAACCCTTTTTGTCACGTGATGCTGTTGAAAAGGACCTTGAAAACAAGCCTCAGCTATTTAAGGTGTAACTGGGGCTTCTTTCGCAGAGCTTGGAAGGAATAAAGTTTTGGTTACTTGCTGGACCCTTGGAAGAGATTGCCATGCAGCCTGTGAGTCTTGTATGACCATTTTTGAGTTGGTTAGAATTAGGAGGCAGTTTTTACTGAAGTTGTAATACCACCAAGTGCATTAGAATTGGACTGGAAATTTAGAAGGATTAATAGGAGGCTTGTTCTTTCTAGGGAGGAGCATGATTGTTTCACAGCTGCTAACTCTTATATCTCTGACTTTTTGCTTCTGTTTATCTTGCTGCTTCTGGGTTCTTTAATTTTTTATTGAGAGCATTTCAATTGAGCAAAATAAAGTAAAAATAAAAAGTCATAAAGAGAAAAAGAAGGTGCATTGTATCACTATATATGCAATCAACTACAATTCCACAAGTGCTTCTCTAGAATACAGGCATATAAATGTTGTTATTATCCAAATACCTGTAGGGTTATTTAGAACCATATATTTGTAAATATGTTCCAAATTTCATTATACTGCTTCTAAAGTAGGTCCAGAAGCAGCAGCTACTGCGAAATGCAGCAGGTCAGTTGCTCACTGGGAAAGGAGGAAGGGCGAGATAAAAATTATATAAATAAAGGACCTAGCAGGAAAACGTGGGATTTGAGAAGGGCTCGAAAACATGCATATTTCAGTGAACATAGCTAAGTCATCTATTTTATATATTTAAAAAATCCTTCCAGCAGCACCTTAGAGACCAACTAAGTTTGTTATTGGTAGCTTTCGTGTGCATGCACACTTCTTCAGATATCTGAAGGTATCTGAAGAAGGTATCTGAAGTGTGCATGCACATGAAAGCTCATACCAATAACAAACTTAGTTGGTCTCTAAGGTGGACCCAGGTGGCGCTGTGGGTTAAACCACAGATTCTAGGGCTTGCTGATCAGAAGGTCGGCGGTTCGAATCCCTGTGACGGGATGAGCTCCCGTTGCTTGGTCCCAGCTCCTGCCAACCTAGCAGTTCGAAAGCACGTCAAAGTGCAAGTAGATAAATAGGTACCGCTCCGGCGGGAAGGTAAACGGCGTTTCCATGCGCTGCTCTGGTTTGCCAGAAGCGGCTTAGTCATGCTGGCCACATGACCCGGAAGCTGTACGCCGGCTCTCGGCCAATAAAGTGAGATGAGCGCCGCAACCCCAGAGTCGGACACAACTGGACCTAATGGTCAGGGGTCCCTTTACCTTTACCTTTAAGGTGCTACTGGAAGGATTTTTTTTATTTTGTTTCGACTACGGCAGACCAACACGGCTACCTACCTGTAACTCATTTATTTTATGGTTCACTTACTATTTGTAGGCTGCCCTAAAGCAGAGTTCCTGGAAGCAGCTCATTCTATTAACCTGAGCTGCACAGGTTCCCTAGCACTGCTCCAACCAATGCTATCTGTGCTCTTGTCTGTCTGTTGACGGCTTCCTTTTGTCCTCCTTTTGCAGCAACCTCCAAGTCTGCTCGGTGGTCCCTGGGCTCACCTTTTTTCCAGGACAAAGACTGTAAGAGCATTAATTTCCCTTCCCCTTCCCCTCCTGAATCTCATCCTGCCACCACTGCAGTTGAAAAAATGTCTCTTGTGTCCCCTGCCATAGGGATTGGTTGCCACGGAGTTTCAAGTCCTGCATGGAGACATGGTGCAGATGAAAGGGAGGATCCTGCCAGATGCCAAAGAGTGAGTAGGGAAGGGGGAAGGGAGGGTATCGCATGTCTCCGGGAACTCGCGTGTAGGCACACTGTTATGTACTGAGTTGAATAGGATCCAAAATGCAGCAGTCTGAATGGTCCTAGATTAGAACAATAGGATTCTGAATGCAGCAGTCTGAATGGTCCGCAGGAGCCACCCAATCCAGCTCCAGGGGGAAGTGAATCCGCAACCTGATTGGCCTACAGGAATATCCTGGAATTAGCCAATCACGTGGGGCCCATTGTGTAAATAATGTATATAAAGCAGACGTTCTGGGGGCACTTTCATTCCTCGCTACTATGAGCTGAATAAAGAGCATGAAATCCACACTCGATTCCGAGTATATTTCACACACTGTGTACATAGCCCTTAAACGTGCTTCTGAGAGCGGAGAATCTCTTATGTATGCCAGGCAAGCTCTGCCCTGGTCATGCGTCCAGGACATAGCGATTCACACCTGCACCAAGATCTTAAGCTGAACGGCGAAGCACTGGGTTTATTAAAATAGGGCATGGAAGGGCGAATCATGATTTCCTACTACAGCCACTCCCTTAAAATGGAGAGTAAATTAGGAGAGATTGCATGGGTGTATGGAGAAAACGCCCTACTGTACAAAAGTAAAATGTATTTGCCTACCCTCTTCTGCCTCTGGCACTGCCTGCTACTGGCATGTTACCTAGGAAGGAATGCAAACCACCTCCCCACTGGGCTCAAACAGGTGCCCCACCCCCTGTGCTAATGTGTAGGTGAAATCCTCTTCCTTGGGCTGGTTCCTACCAGCTGGCTGGGGCCGATGGGAGTTTCCAAAACATCTGGAGCAGGCATCCCCAAACTGCAGCCCTCCAGATGTTTTGGCCTACAACTCCCATGATCCCTAGCTAACAGGACTAGTGGTCGGGGATGATGGGAGTTGTAGTCCAAAACATCTGGAGGGCCGAAGTTTGGGGATGCCTGATCTGGAGGGTACCAGGTTATGGAACGCAGTAGCCAGCAACAAAATAAACTTGCTCCATCATCAGTACGGCAAGCCCTTCAAAACATTTGAAGATGCCTTTCCTATAGCATCCTAACTCTCTTGTCTAGGACCTGCGTACCTTACTTGGTCCCATTAACCAAGTTGCCTTCCCTTAACCCCCTCATCTTCAGCAGGGGGATGTTGGCCTTCCTTACAAGGCTGTTGTTAATGATGGAATGGGGAATGTGGGATATTGGTGTGAGTTAAGTAATTTAAGAGTCACGGGGATTGGCAGACACATTATGCAGATCTTTGGCTCTATCCTGACACCTCATTGGTCTATATCAGGCACCCCCAAACTCGGTCTTCCAGCTGTTTTGGGACTACAGTTCCCATCATCCCTGACCACTGGTCCTGTTAGCTAGGGATGATGGGAGTTGCAGTTCCAAAACAGCTGGAGGGCCGAGTTTGGGGATTCCTGGTCAAGCTCCAGGTAGATAATTCCTGAATGAATCTCTGCAACCATGAGTACTAGAACCTTGCTTTATTTTTAATTTTTAAAGTGTTTTCATGAAGCCCAATCCAGCAAAATATATGAATTTGAGGTGGGGTTTTTTAGGCTATATGCCTGGGTCCCCTTCTAATTCTTGGATCCAGCATGGATACAATTCCTAGACTAGCCTGAAGGAGCGTCTCCACCCCCATCGTTCTGCCCGGACACTGAGATCCAGCGCCGAGGGCCTTCTGGCGGTTCCCTCACTGCGAGAAGCAAAGCTACAGGGAACCAGGCAGAGGGCCTTCTCGGTAGTGGCACCCGCCCTGTGGAACGCCCTCCCACCAGATGTCAAAGAGATAAACAACTACCTGACATTTAGGAAACATCTGAAGGCAGCCCTGTTTAGGGAAGTTTTTAATGTGTGACATTTTAATGTATTTTAATCTTTGTTGGAAGCCGCCCAGAGTGGCTGGGGAAACCCAACCGGATGGGTGGGGTACAAATAATAAATTATTATTATTATCATTATTATTATTATAGCCAGGCAAGATTCCTGGTTATTCCTAATGGCCCTAAGTATGGGTCGTTCAGGTAGCAAAGGAAGTGGCTCAGTGCCAGGGGGCAAATGGGTGCTCCCCCCCCCTGCCCAACTCACTGGTAGTTACAAAGACAAAGACTGGAAGAGAGAGTTGATTTATGTGACCTAGAAGCTGAAAGCAGCAGGCTGGGAAGCCAGGGAGACAGAGCCATGCCTGATTTCTGCTTGAATCCAAGGCTGCATCTAAGGGGGAAGCAAAGGGGGTGTTAATGTTGTGAACCTCTCCATCGTAGGTTCAGGTTGTTTGTTGTTCTTGTTCAGTCGTTCAGTCGTGTCCGACTCTTCATGACCCCATGGACCAGAGCACGCCAGGCATGCCTATCCTTCACTGTCTCTCGCAGTTTGGCCAAACTCATGTTAGTACCGTGTTTCTCCTAAAATAAGACATACCTAAAAAATAAGCCATAGCAGGGTTTTCTAGCGGTAACAAAATATAAGCCATACCCCGAAAATAAGACGGGGTGATACCTGCTAAGGTGGGTGCATTTCTGGAGGGCACAAAGGAAGTGGAAGAGCCCCTGGCGATCGGGGCTTGGAATAAAGAGTCGTGCGCTGTGGCTCCTGCTGCGTCCCGAGCGATCAGGGGATGAAGCGCTTCATCCCCCGATCACTCGGACGCAGCAGGAGCCGCGCGCTCTTTAATCCAAGCCCTGATCGCTCGGGAACCAGCAAGAGCTGCAGCACGTGGCGCTTCATCCCCCGATCACTCGGGACGCAGCAGGAGCCGCGCGCTCTTTATTCCAAGCCCTGAGCGATCTTAATAAATATACTTAATAAAAATAAGACATCCCCCGAAAATAAGCCATACTGTGTTTTTTGGAGGGAAAAAGAATATAAGACGGTGTCTTATTTTAGGAGAAACACGGGTAGCTTCGAGAACACTGTCCAACCATCTCGTCCTCTGTCGTCCCCTTCTCCTTGTGCCCTCAATCCTTCCCAACATCAGGGTCTTTTCCAGGGAGTCTTCTCTTCTCGTGAGGTGGCCAAAGTATTGGAGCCTCAACTTCAGGATCTGTCCTTCTAGTGAGGACTCAGGGCTGATTTCTTTAAGAATGGATAGGTTTGATCTTCTTGCAGTCCATGGGACTCTCAAGAGTCTCCTTGTTCAGGTTGTATATATGTGCAAATAAACCATATGTCATAAAGGCAACTCGGTCTCTGCTGCACCTCATTCTGAAGGAAATGCGAAACCTGGGTAAGCGCTTGAAACCCCTGGAAGCTCACACCCCTCAGAGATTGAGGTGGCATCTAACAATGTTCTCAATATTCTCATGGCAAGCATGTGAACACCTAGGAGAGGGGCCCTGTTGTTGTTGTTGCAGCTGAAGTCCAGTAAGCCTCTCACGTTTGCTATTCTTGTTTCTCTCACAACTTTCAAACCTCTTCAAGATTTGTTGTGAAACTGGGCCAAGACCCTGACAACCTCGTTCTTCACTTCAACCCACGTTTTGACCGCCAGAAGTGTCCGAACACCATTGTGTGCAACTCCAAGGAAGATGGGGTGTGGGGGGAAGAGGAGGAGAGCATCTCCAAGTTCCCTTTCGAGCAAGGCAGCAGAGTTCAGGTGAGGTCTGAGCAGTAGATCAAATGGAGCCAGGCAGGCAGTTTCTCCTGGAGTTCCCTGTTCCATTGTCCCATTATAATCCCAACTCCCATCAGTCTCGGCTAGCATGGCTGATGGTCAGGCAGGATGGGACCAACAGGCCAACAACATCTGGAGGGGGGGCAGGTTTACTTTCCCTGGCACATGGGAAAGTGGGACATAGGAGGGTTCATTTTATATGTGCAGAACAACTGGAATGCCAGTTTTGGGGGACCTGGCCTGTCTGAACAACAATTGTGTCCCATTTTTAATTACAAGGGCACACAAATGAAATGATCGTCACCTTTGTTTTGTGGGCGCTGTGGGTTAAACCACAGAGCCTAGGGCTTGCTGATCAGAAGGTCGGCGGTTCGAATCCCCGGACAGGGTGATCTCCCGTTGTTCAGTCCCTGCTCCTGCCAACCTAGCAGTTCGAAAGCACGTCAAAGTGCAAGTAGATAAATAGGTACCACTCCAGTGGGAAGGTAAACGGCGTTTCCATGCGCTGCTCTGGTTCTCCAGAAGCGGCTTAGTCATGCTGGCCACATGACCTGGAAGCTGTACGCTGGCTCCCTCGGCCAAAAAAGCGAGATGAGCGCCGCAACCCCAGAGTCGGTCACGACTGGACCTAATGGTCAGGGGTCCCTTTACCTTTACCTTACACCAACCTCATCTTCCTGATGACAAGTCCCTTCAGCCTGAGACAACACATCTGGAAGGCACCAGCTCGGCTAAGAAACAGCTGGGAAGGCGAGATCTTAGAAGAAGACACACAGTGGAGTTCCAGTTGTCCTGTAAAGGGGTCCCTTTATCCTTTTTATGAATTCCATGTGTTTTTATTACGATGGTGTTTTTTTTTTAAGCCTATGCTTATGCACTTACGTATATATATCTTGCAAGTCAGCTGGATACATTTTTGGTATGAGTGGCTCTATGCAGATAGGCATAAAAATGCGGCTGTCTTTGTCCTTGGGCTTTGATGTACTACAGACTCATCAGCAGTGGAAAGGCCTTAGGGGTCAAAGCAGCCTTTGGTGCTGTTGTCAGGAAAGGGAAACCCAGAATGGCTAGCTTGCACTGTTGACAACAGTGTCTGCCATTCCTTTAGAATACTAGAATTGTAGAGTTGCAAGGGACCCCTAGAGTCATCTAGTCCCACCCCTGCAATGCAGGAATCTCGTCTTAAAGCATCTGTGACAGATGGCCGTCCAACCTCTGCTTAAAATCCTCCAAGGAAGGAGAGTTTGGATTTGGATTTGATATCCCGCTTTATCACTACCCGAAGGAGTCTCAAAGCGGCTAACATTCTCCTTTCCCTTCCTCCCCCACAACAAACACTCTGTGAGGTGAGTGGGGCTGAGAGACGTCGGAGAAGTGTGACTAGCTCAAGGTCACCCAGCAACTGCATGTGGAGGAGAGGGGACGCGAACCCGGTTCACCAGATTACGAGTCTACCGCTCTTAACCACTACACCACACTGGTGAAGACTTCACCACCTCCCGAAGGAGACTGTTCCAATTTAAGAAGTTAAAATGTTGCCAGGTCATTTAAAGAACTATTCCGTGTCCTGTGTTGATGCCTCCCTCTCTGCTTCTTGCAGCTTTCCTTCACATTCCTTACTTCTGTGATCAAGGTGTTCCTGGACGACAACCACGAGATTTCCTTCCCCAACCGGCTGGGCCTGAGGGTCCTTGAATACATAGCGGTGGAAGGAGGCTTCAGAATCAGAGTCCTCAAATTCCTCGAATCTTGATTTCCCATAGTCCTGTAACATGTCCGAATAAATTCAACTTGGTTATTTGAAACGGGCAGCTAACATGGTTTTGTTTTACCTACACCAGGGGGCGGGTGGCACTTTTTCAGTCCGGACGCTGCATTCCCTGCGGGGTGGGCAACTTTGTGAGGGCCACGTGCCCACAGTGGGTGGAGTCAGGGCAAAAGTGGGCAGGGCAACAAAGATGAATCTTGCCTTTGAATAGTAAAATAGTTTCTAGACCTCCCCCTGGTCTTCATCCAGACAACCAAAAGGCATTGTCAGAGTTCAGAGAGAGACAACTAGGTGTAAGCTGTAGGGGTCTGTGTTTTAATTCATTTATTAAATAAATTTCTAAACTTAATATAAAACATCTAAGCCAGGAACAAGAATATATAAAAAATATGTAGGATAAAACCAGCGATAAAGCACAATAAAAAATCCTTCCTTGCAGACCTAGTCATGAGGTTAACGTTGATTGCATGAAGTATGCTAGCCAGATTATCCCTGTGCAAGTATGCTCACAATTGCCTCAGGAAGTAAAAGGTCTTATGGCTGCCCAACTAATTGTTTTGCGTACCTTTTTTGTATGTGCATCTTAGGTTTAGTTTTCCACAAGGCCATAAATCTAGGCTGCACCACTTCAGACTGCAGGTAGTAATTAACTTCAGGCTTCTTCGTTTATTATTTTTAAAATTCCTTCCCAGCCAAGAGACTTAACATGCCAGCAGGCAATGAGAGAGGTTCCAGCTTGGCCATCATTGCAACATGTTAGTCTTCAATGCAGAGGGAATATTTTGTATGCAGGTGAATTCTGTCATCTGACCAAGCGGAGGTGGTGCAGCCCAGACAAAAATATTGCTTCCTTCCTCAGTGGAAAAATGTGGCCTTTATTCGCACTCTGCCAATGCGGGCAAAGCCCAGTTCCTTCCAACCCACTTGTTTCCTCTTTTTAGCACACGCTCTATATTAGCTCTCATTTCTACTTAACTCTCTGTTTAACTCACTCACTTACTCACTCACTCTCATTTGACTTCTGTCTCTCTCCCCAACATCCCTGCAACCCACCCAGGCAATGAGCAACCTTCAGATGGCTCTATTTTTAGGAAACCATCAGAATGTGCCTTTAATAGCACCTCTGGACTGTGTGAGCTTTTCACTGCAAGGAGATGAGCAATTCTCACCTGCCAATTGCTGCATATAAAGGCTACTGTTAAAGGCACAGCTGCAGAATCGGAGTGCAAAATTTGGCAACTCCACAATCTGCAACACCTGCTGCAACAGGTGTTCAATTGTGGATTGAAGACGTAAATCGCACTGATGCAAGACCAGTGGGTTCACCCTTTTGTTACCTCTTGCATTGGACACCCGTAAAGGATTGTGTGCAGCTAGGTTCTACTCAGAGAAGACCCATTGAAATTAATGGGCTTAAGTTAGCCAAGTCTATTAATACCTCGGAGTAGGACTAATGTTGGCTACAACTCCAAATTATTTTTCAAAAACAAAACAAACCCTGGTGATGTTTTTATAGTCCTTGTGAAACCTTAGACCACAATATTTTTCTTGGTCAAAGAGACAGTTTGTGGATTGGTATACTTTTATCATGTACGGGAAATTTTGTGGGACCTCCTCCACCTTACAAAATGTTTTGGTTGCTATGTTTGCATGTGGTAACTAGAATTGTCACACAAACGGAAGCTGCCCTGAGTGACAGGAAATCCAGCCAGGTGGGCGTGGTATAAATAATAAAATTATTATTAAAATTATTATTAAATACAACTATTTAAAGGATGTAAAAATCTGACCTCATGTCTTGGAAAAGGGTAGATGGGTTTTTATTTCCATAGAATCATATCAGCACTACGCTCTAACCAACTGAGCTATCCATTTTAATATTGTTTATTCTGTAATATGAGATTAAAACATTTTTTTAAAAGAGGCACTCTTTTTATTGCTTTGGAAATTGTAAACTGCGTAGGTTAACCTTTAAATGTGAACTTGATCAAAATTCTCCCTAGTCACAAGATACTTTGGGTGGAATTCAGCATGTCACTCTGACAAATGCTCCATCTGCACACACTTCACAGCTTGTGAGATGGAATGATCCCTTCTCTCCTTTTCTGGCACACTCTTGGGCAGGGGTAGGCAACCTAAGGCCTGTGGGCCAGATGCGGCCTTCTCAATCCGGCCCGTGGACGGTCCGGGAATCAGCGTGTTTCTACATGAGTAGAATGTGTCCTTTTATTTAAAATGCATCTCTGGGTTATTTGTGGGGCATAGGGATTCGTTCATCCCCCCCCAAAAAAAATAGTCCAGCCCACCACATGGTCTGAGGGACAGTGGACCGGCCCATGGCTGGAAAAGGTTGCTGACCCCTGCTTTTGGGGGTTCTCCTGACTCTCACCGAGCCAATTTGGATGGTACATGGTGGTGGTGGTAGTCCTTTCACACAGCCACTGAATACAGTGGCGTAGAGTGGGTGGGGGCCACAGGGGCAGCAAAATTTCAACACCCCTGCTCCAATTCAGCTGCATGCTTCCATTGCTGGGCTCTCTTGAAAATGGTTTCTCCGTGCGAACCAGGAAGTGACCTCTCAAAACAACAGAAAAACTATTCTTTGCTTATCTTGGCAGCTACGATCTCCTGGACGACGCAGACACAGTTAGGTAGTTGAAGTTGAATGTGCATGTGTACTCTGCATGTGTTTCCCTTCCACCCACCCCTCTGCACCGCCCCGGGTGCTGGCAACCTACGCTATGCCACTGGCTGACAGGGCCTGTTAAGTGACTCTCTCCCTTTGTTGCAGCAAATTAGCATGGCTACCCCTCTGACATTTGCTGAGGCTTCTCCAGATTCCAGAAGATGTGGAAAGGGACACTTCTGCATTGGCCGCAAGTTCTCAGCTCTATAGTAACAGCAACTGGTAGGAAGCCAGTGTGGTGTAGTGGTTAGAGCCATTCCAGACTACAACAGGCAAGACCTGGTTCAAATCCCCACTCGTCCACGAACTAATCACCTTATTCCACTGAAGACCATTTATTTCCTTGGCTCCGTTGTTTGCTGACCTGCCTTTTTTGGTCTGCTAGCACCCAAAACCCAGATCAAAGTAAAAAAATAGAATGGACAAATGTTCCAATGAGTGCCAGCCGGGAAGCTGCTGATAATCAATTGCATAAAGCAGGCTTTACCAACCGTGTGCTTTCCAGGTATTTTGGACTACAGATCCCATCAGCCCATCTAGCACAGGTGACGGCTCAGGCTGATGGGAGTTGTAGTCCGAAACATCTGGAAAGCAAAAGGTTGGTAAGGGCCGGCAAAGCAAACTAGCACC
Organism: Darevskia mixta; assembly: GCA_034641385.1. Taxonomy (NCBI): domain Eukaryota; kingdom Metazoa; phylum Chordata; class Lepidosauria; order Squamata; family Lacertidae; genus Darevskia; species Darevskia mixta. The sequence continues at coordinate 1,403,468 of JAWWNH010000060.1, forward strand.
AGCTGTTTGAACATATCATCACTGCTCCCATTCATCTGATTTTTGCCAGTCAACCCAGATTTCATCTGCCTTGCGTTTCTGGGTATCTGAACTGACCACCCACTCACAGCAGACCCTTTTTGTCATGTGATGCTGTTTCCCCAGCTATTTAAAGCAGCTGGGGCTTGTTCTGCTAAAATTGCAGAGCTGAGGCAGAAGAAAACGTTGCTTACCTGTCGGCCGGACTCCTGCAAGAGTGTCCCATGGATTGTGTGAGTTTCAGGTGCTCTCTGGTTGTTAGCATAGGAGACCGTTTGCAGGGAGGCTGCAGTTTACCGTAAACTGCTGGGACTGAGCAGTTTTAGAAACCTGAAAGTGTTAATAGGTAGCTTGTTCTTGCAGGAGAAGAGTTAGCATGTTTCCTAGATGACAAGTGTTGTTCCTGCTTTTGTATCTTGTTGTTTCTAGTTCCTTGCTAAATATTGTTGGTGCTTTGTCGGTGTGTGTGTGTGTGTGTCCTGTTAATGCAATACCATCAATACATACAAAGCTTTCTGGAGCTTAAAAAAAGACTGGTCTCTGTCCCTAGCAGTTTACAATCCAAAAATCTGCCCATGGTAAAGGCAAGTACAGTGTAATTTAATGGGAAGTGGGTGCATAAATGTGGTTTTGTATTATAAGAAAAACTGCTCCCTTTTCCTTATGGGCTATTCTGGAGCCCGTATAGAGTTCTCCTCCTATCGGTAGGAGAAAATAACAGAAAGCAACCAGAGAATATTGAGAAGCAAAGCGGCTAGTAAGCCTGATCTTTATTAAAGGAACTGTCGCAACAGGGTCCCCACTCATCACACGCAGGAGGGAGGAGAACCCTGAACAATGGTGCGCAAGCCCTTATATAGACTTTTGAAATTGCCCACCCTGTAGCCCAAGACCACGTCACTAAAACATCATACATACATCACAGAAGGAGGTGGTCTATAGCATAGGAGGTGGTCTACAGCAGAAATCCTGCCTGCCAGGATACCTGATAATGGTCACTGATTGCTCTACCTGGGCAGCCTGGCCATTCTTTTGTGATGGTAAATACTTTAGTTCAGGCTTCCTCAAGCTCAGCCCTCCAGATGTTTTTGGCCTACAACTCCCATGATTCTTAGCTAGCAGGACCAGTGGTCAGGGATGATGGGATTTGTCTCAAAACATCTGGAGGGCCCGAGGTTGAGGAAGCCTGCCTTAGTTCCTGAATCCAGATCACAGGCTCGCCCTATCCAATACACAAATATGGCCTTAAGACAGGATTTGCAAGCAAAAAGACAATGGGGAGGCTTTCCCCATTTGCCTCCCTTACTGCAGAGGAATATTTGAGGCCATTGGGAGAGTCAAAATGACTTCAGGGTTGCTCTCCCATACTATTTCAGTCACATGGTTCATATATTTAGATATGTGTTTGCATTTATGAATATTCATTCTATATTTGAGACCTTAAAATTCTTATAACAGTGCGCTCAAAGGGTTTGAAGTAAGGACATCACAGATAATGTGGGTTTGGCAGAATGCATATTTGAGTGAATAGGTCCAATTTATCTGTGGTGTTATTTATTCACAGTATTTTTACATTGCCCAGTGATAGAGTTCTTGGAACCAGCGCTGTCTTTTTTAAATGAACAAGGAATAAAACAGGGGGCGGAGGGAGGAAAACTCTGGAGGTGCAGTGAAGTTCAGGCTTCTGATCCTAAGCAGCTCAGAACTCCCGAGTCAGCTTTCCTACCCCTGCTCTAACAAATGAGATGTTATGCGTGTGCTTCTCGTTTATTGACTCATAGCTGGCTGCTTCCTTTTCTTCTGTATTGTAGGATTCGTGTCTGAACCTTGATGCATGGGATGAGCCTTGCTCCAATTCAAAGACTGTAAGAGCGCCAATCCCCCGCAGTTCCCCTTTCTCTGCAGAATCCCATCGTGCCACCACTGCAGCTCAATTTGTGTCTTGATTTCCCTTTCTGCAGAAATTGACTGCCACTGAATTTCAACTTGAGCACGGAGACACCGTTCAAGTGAAAGGGATGATCTTGCCAGATGCCAAAGAGTAAGGCTGCGCAAGCTCCCCCATTTACTCCCCATCCATTGTGCTCCCACTGCTGATTTGGGAAGCAGCGTTTACACTGTGTTAGGTAAAGGTAAAGGGACCCCTGGCCGTTAGGTCCAGTCGTGGCCGACTCTGGGGTTGCGGAGGGAGTCGGCGTACAGCTTCTGGGTCATGTGGCCAGCATGACTAAACCGCTTCTGGCGAACCAGAGCAGCGCATGGAAACGCCGTTTACCTTCCCGCCAGAGCGGTACCTATTTATCTACTTGCACTTTGACGTGCTTTCGAACTGCTAGGTGGGCAGGAGCAGGGACCGAGCAACAGGAGCTCACCCCGTCACGAGGATTCGAACCGCCGACCTTCTGATTGGCAAGCCCTAAGCTCTGTGGTTTAACCCACAGCGCTATCCACGTCCCACAGCACCATCCACAAACAGTAGAAATTGCAGAAAGATTTTGACAGTTTTTTCTGCCAATAATGCGAGATGAGCGCTGCAACCCCAGAGTCGGTCACAACTGGACCTAATGGTCAGGGGTCCCTTTACCTTTACCTTTACTGTTAAGTTAAAGGTAGGTAGTCGTGTTGGTCTGCCGTAGTCAAACTTACTGTTAGTTAAGTTAACTATGCCCATGCCCTCCAAGGCAGTTTGTTCCAGCTCTTGCTGTTTCTAAAATATGTATGATGTGAATGTGGCCCTTCGGTCCCGAGTTCGAATCCAAGAATTGTAGAGTTGGAAGGGGCCGTAGAGTCATCTAGTCCAAGCCCCTGCAATGCAGTCACCAGTAACCTTTTCATATTGAGTTCATGTTCACGCCCCCCCTCCCCGAATTGGTCATCCTCTTAAAGGTTTTCCGTGAATCTGGGCGAAGACTGTGACAATCTCGTCCTTCGCTTCAACTCACGCTTTGACAACCAGAATGACACGAGCACCATTATCTGCACGTCCAAACAATATGGGGTGTGGGGGAAAGAAGAGAGGATAACAGACTTCCCTTTTGAGAAAGGTGGCAAACTTAAGGTGAGCATTTAGCTGTATATCATAGAATCTTAGAGCTGGAAGGGACCCAAGGGTCATCTAGTCCAACCCCTTGTAATGCAGGAATCTCAGCTAAAGCATCCATGGCAGATGGCCATCCAACCTCTGCATAAGAACCTCCAAGGAAGGAGAGTCCACGACCTTCTGAGGGCATCTGTTACACTGCTGAACAGCTCTTACCCTCCAGAGCAGGAGAACACAAGCTTGCTCCATCCTCTACATGCCACCCCTTTTGATATTTGAAGATGACTATCCTATCTCCTCTCAGTCTCCTCTTTCCCATGCTAAACATACCCAGCTCCTTCAACCATTCCTCATAAGGCTTGGTTTCCAGACCCTTGATCATCTTGGTTGCCTTCCTCAGCACACGTTCCAGCTTGTCAACATCCTTCTTAAATTGTGGCACCCGGAACTGGACTAGATCAGCGATATCAAAGGGTGTGTGTGAATGGAGCAGGCAGGTGTGTGGCTTCTGTGGGGTCTCCCCTGTGGAGGGAGTATTTTGGGGGTGCTGAACCTGCAACCCTCCAGATGAAATTGCACTCCCAACTCCCATCAGCCCCAGCTAGCATGACTGGTAGTCAGACACAATGGAACCAATAGTCCAACAACATCTGGTGAACTCCAGGTTCCCCTGTGAACGGGGTGAAGAAGAAGAAGAGGAGGAGGAGGAGGAGGAGGAGGAGTTTGGATTTGATATCCCGCTTTATCACTACCCAAAGGAGTCTCAAAGCGGCTAACAATCTCCTTTCCCTTCCCCACAACAAACACTCTGTGAGGTGAGTGGGCCTGAGAGACTTCAGAGAAGTGTGACTAGCCCATGGTCACCCAGCAGTTGCATGTGGAGGAGCGGAGACGCGAACCCGGTTCACCAGATTACGAGTCTACCGCTCTTAACCACTACACCATACTGTGGGTTGTTTGTTCCCCCCCATGAGAGTTTGTTCCCCCCATGCAAAAGGGAGCAGGATCACTAACAGTGACCCAGTGACTAACAGTGACACTGGCTCTCTGGGGGATACTTCCTTGTAACATAGCAAGGTTCAGTTTATGTGTGCAGAACAACGGTTGGGGGCCTGGCATGTGTGAGCAGTACTTGTGTGGATTTTTTAAACTGTGTTGAGAAACCAACCCGTCGTTGCCTATGGAAATCGAGCTTGTAAGAGGGCCTGTCTAATCTCCGTTGGGAGGGACTTCCTCAGAAATTGGGTCCCTAATATCTAATGTGTAGCTTCTGGTGCAAACAAGCATTGCATTCTCATCACTAGCAGAAAATCAACCCATACCAGCAAGTTAACCTGGATTAATAACATTTATTTAACTCTCTGTAGATAAGAGTAAAAATGGGGGTGCAAGGCAATTCTGGTGTGCCATAGACTGCCACACGGGGTCAGAGCAGCCTGGGGTGCCCTTGCAGGAACCATTCTTTTAAAACAGGCATAGGCAACCTTGGCTCTCCAGATGTTTTGGGACTATAATTCCCATCATCCCTGACCACTAGTCCTGTTAGCTAGGGATGATGGGAGTTGTAGTCCCAAAACATCTGGAGAGCCAAGGTTACCTATGCCTGCTTTAAAAGCTTTCAAATGCTGCTCGGGACATGTGTTTTGTTTTTAAAGTGTGTGGTGTCCCCCGCTGGTCATGATTATTCCTTTTATTTCTTGTAGCTTTCCTTCACTCTTTTCCCTTATGAGACCAAGGTGCTGCTGGCAGACGGCCACGACATATTCTTCCCTAACCGGCTGGGCCTGAAGACCATCAAGTACACTGCGGTGGAAGGAGACGTCAAGATCACAGCCCTCAGATTTCTCAGATTATTCTAGTCCCGGGTCACTCTTGTCTTTTTACATGTCTGAATAAACACAGCTTGTGCTCTTCAAAACATGTCATTTCACATGGCTTTATTTTGTAACAGGGAGGAAGGGGGCAATTTTCAGGCCAGGAGCTGCATTCCATTAATTGTTATTATTATTATTATTATTATTATTATTATTATTATTATTATTACCCTGTCCATCTGACTGGGTTTCCCAAGCCCCTCCGGTTGGCTCCCAGCACATATACAAACATAATAAAATGTCAAACATTTAAAATATTAAGAGTTTTCAACATATGATACAATAAAAACCCAATTAGATTAAAAAAATAATAATACCGGGAAAAGAAGGATAAAGGAGCAAAAGAGAAAAGAGAGAAAAGAAATAAAAGAGCAAAATCAAATAATATAATAAAACACAAAGATAGCTGATAGATAAAATCACCTATCTATCTATCATCTATCTATATCTATCTATCTATCTATCTATCTATCTATCTAATCAATCTATCACGCTTGTTTCTTAATTTTCAATCGGCATACAGAGAATTGAATTCTCCCAGCGCTTCCCCCCCTTCCTCAGTCTCAGTGTGGTGTAGTGGTTAACAGCGGCAGACTCGTAATCTGGGGAACCGGGTTCGCGTCTCCGCTCCTCCTCCACATGCAGCTGCTGGGTGACCTTGGGCTAGTCACACTTCTGTGAAGTCTCTCAGCCCCACTCACCTCACAGAGTGTTTGTTGTGGGGAAGGAAGGGAAAGGAGATTGTGAGCCGCTTTGAGACTCCTTCGGGTAGTGATAAAGCGGGATATCAAATCCAAACTCTTCTTCTTCTTCACATCCTGAGAAAAGCCACTCTAGCTTGCTTCTCAAACAGCTCCCTTTCTCTTTGGTCTGTCACCTCTCTGGATCTACCTTCATTTATCCTGAATTTATGTCTTCAGAGATCAAAACATACATATGAATAACGTTACTAGGTAAAGGTAAAGGAACCCCGGACCATTAGGTCCAGTCACAGACGACTCTGGGGTTGCAGCGCTCATCTCGCTTTACTGGCTGAGGGAGCTGGCGTACAGCTTCCAGGTCATGTGGCCAGCATGACTAAGCTGCTTCTGGCGAACCAGAGCAGCGCACGGAAACGCCGTTTACCTTCCCGCCGGAGCGGTACCTATTTATCTACTTGCACTTTGACGTGCTTTTGAACTGCTAGGTGGTTAGCAGCAGGGACCGAGCAACGGGAGCTCACCCCGTCGCAAGGATTCAAACCGCTGACCTTCTGATTGGCAAGCCCTAGGCTCTGTGGTTTAACCCACAGCGCCACCCGCACTGTGGGTTAATAGAGAGCCATAAAAAAATTTAAGATCTTTGGGACTGGGGGGTGGGGGTTGGAGAGGAAAAAAGCCTTTGAGGGCCACATTCCACTGGTGGGTTGGGGTCGGGGACCAAAATGGGTTGAGGGACAAATTGAAGTCTTTTCTTTACGGCTTCTGTGCGCACACAGGCAGAGCACTTTGCAGCAGTAGACCCTACCCCAAAGCGACTGGGGTCAGGCCGTAGCTTAGATGTAATGCCCAAGGTCCCAGGTCCAATTCCTGGCATCTCCGGGTAGGGCTAGGAATGTCCCTCATCCAAAACCTTGGACAGCCACTGCCAGTCATTGCAGACCTTTCAAGTGTCCCAATTTTCAAGGCACAGCCCCTGCATTACCCTATACGGCCTCGGTCCAGTATACCTGAAGGAGCGTCTCCACCCCCATCTTTCAGCCCAGACACTGAGGTCCAGGGCCAAGGGCCTTCTGGCGGTTCCCTCGCCACGAGAAGCAGGGAACCAGGCAGAGGGCCTTCTCAGTAGTGGCACCCGCCCTGTGGAACACCCTCCCACCAGATGTCAAAGGAAAAACAGCTACCAGACTTTTAGAAGACATCTGAAGGCAGCCCTGTTTAGGGAGGCTTTTAATGTTTCCTTTTCCCCTCCCTCCACATCTCGGAGAACAATTAATAGTGGTGTGGGGGGGGCAAAAACGGAGCCCTGTTTATCCCGAAAAGAAAATACCTGCACCCAATGAAAAAAAGGGTGATGCTGGCATACGAAGCCCTTTGGTGGAGAAGGTCACCACTAAATTCTTTAACTGCAATACTTCAGCAGCCAGCTGCTTCTTAGGAAATGCAGGGAGTGTTGATTCCTTTACTGTAAATGGAGCCGTGCACTGTCTACTCAGAAGTAAGCCCCCCTGTAATCAATGGAGCTTGCTCCCAGGTAACTGGGTAGCCTTACACTGAAGTTCTAAGCATTTTTACTCAGAACTAATTCCCACTGAGTTCAATAGGATTTACTCTTTGATATGTTCCTGAGCATTCTCACAGTTTCCATCATTTTCATTATTACTATTACTATATTCCACCTTTCTCCCTGACAGCGACTCAAGGCAGCTTTCAGCTAAAATTTTATTTCATTCCATTTATCTGCAGAAGCTGTTGTATATAATCCCTTCCCTTGCATATTTATTCTTTGCAACAATCCTGCAAAATTCACTGGAGAGCTTGTAATTGGCTCAAGGTGACCACTATACATGTGTGTATTCAGTCTATGTGTTTGGCGAGATCAAATGCAGGAGTAATAATAATAATAATAATTATTATTATTTTTATTTATTTATTTATTTATTTATTTATTTATACATACATACATACATACATACATACATACATACATACCCCACCCACCTGGCTGGGTTTCCTGAGGGGGAAGAGGATGTCCCTATTTTCATCAGAGAAATTAGGTAAGGCAACTCCCAGTGTTTAAAATAGTGCTTTTGCGGTTCCGTAAAGTTTGTTGGAATAAGCAACAGACTGCAATGTCCACTGTGCCGGGAGAATATCAGCCACCAAATGGTTATTGAACCTAAGAACAGAAAGCTAAGTGGCCCTCCCACATTGTGTGCTTTGCTTTCCCTTTAGAAACAACAACAGACAGTCACGGTAACTATACAAATGATAATATACAAAACCGTGAACAGCTATAGATGAAAATGTATTGAATCATGAACTAAACAGACAATGTCATACAAAAAGCATTCATAGGTATTTCCTCAGAGACAAATGCCTGTATATACTTTCAAACATTAAAGTGCTAATTCAAAGTGCAAAATACAGTGTTGGAGATGGTTGTGCAAAGTCCATCAGACGTATGGGTCTATCTTTCCAGTGTTAAAGATGGTTAAGCAAAGTCCACCAAACGTATGGGTCTGTTTTCCCAATGGGTGGCCAGCTTCGAATCTTCCCGTTTCACCAGCAGTTTCGTCAAGGACTGGACTTTATCATCAACATAGAACTAGGATATTCCACATAGCTAAGCTATTCTAAGAAGCTCAAACACTCATCATTCAAATAAAGCTAATCTTTATTTGATAATCTGATAAAGTCCAATATATATATATATATGGTTTTGTATATTATCATTTGCTTTCCCTTTAAGCTTTCCTGCTTCTTTCTGCTGTATCCCAGAAACACCTGCTGAAATTAAAGGTTTACAGCAGAGAACCAGCTTCCAGCACCACCAATCAGGAGCACTTCGCTGCTGCAGGCCTATAAAAGCGATTTACATCTAAATCTAATTTAATTGGCCGGCCGGCCTTTGCTGGTTGTACTGGTTTCCAAAATCCAAATCAAATAAAAGAAGCAATGACCAAATATTTCAAGGAGCCAAGCCAGGAGGCTGCTGAGATCAATTGCACATTAAGAAGTAGCATCAGCTGTTTGAGTTTACTACCGTATTAGTGTTTCCATTCATTTCAAGGCCGCTAGCTTCCCACCCCATTGACTGATTTTTTTCCCCTCCTTGCATTTTTGCAGGTCTGAGCAGACCCTTCACTCAGAGGATAACCTTTTTGTCATGTGATGCAGTTTCCCCAGATATTTAAGGGCAGCTGGGGGGTCTTTGCTGAAACCTTTTAAAAAGCAGCTGGAAGTGGCTTGATTTGTTGAATCTCAGAGAGCAGAGGGAAGAAAGGATTGCTTACTTGCTGGACTCTAGTGAGATTGTATTATGGAGCCGGTGAGTCCCGGGTTCTCTGTTGCTGCTGTAAGACTAGGAGACTGTTGGTATTGAGGTGGTAATACAAGCAACAGGCAGTGAACCAGGGCTGGAAACATATCAGCTTGGGAATGAGTTATCAGCTAGGAAACAATCTATGCGTGGCGCTTCTAGCCTTCCCTGTCTTGTTGTTTCTGGTCTCTTACTAAATTCTTTTGTGTGTGTTTTGTCAGTGGGACTTTCCTCTGTTAATGACGAGACTGTATTATCAAAATGCATGGTGATTTCCAGCATAAATGAAAAGATGGCCCCCACAGAGCTTACAAACAAAGGTTTGCCTGTGGGAGAAGCAAGTATAATGTGGTTTGAGGGGATGGAGGTGTGCAAAAGTAGTTCTTTATGCTTCTATTTTAAAAATAGAAATCTCTAGCCCACCAGAAGGAAAGTTATAGAGCAAAAGGTGCAGGTACCCTTCTCAGCAAGTTCTGTGAGGTAATGTTAGCCTGGCTCCTGCTGCCTTGCAGTGTTTTTAACCAGTGAGTGAAGTCATTTTTTAAATTATTATTTCATAAAATTTATATACTGCTTGATTGTAGGAAACTTTAATGTAGTTTACCCTGCTCTGCCTCTCCTGTGACAAATGAGATATTACCTATGCTCTTGTCTATTTGTTTGTTGCTGGCTGCATCCTTTGGTCCTGTCTTGTAGTAATTAGAAAGTCTTCTCTATCCATGACCCATGGGCTCAGTTTGTTTCCTGGCCAAAGATTGTAATAGCACTAATTTCCCCTCTCCTCTCTCCATCTCTCCTAATCCTCACCATGCTATCGCTGTGGTTGAAAATCTGTCCGGTTTCCCCTGCCGTAGAAGCTGATTGCTACCCACCTTCAACTTGAACACGGAGACACAATTCTCGTGATTGGGAGGTGCTGGGAAGATGCCAAAAGGTAAGCTGAGAAGGCAGGAAGAGTGTTCCCAGGACACACCAAGATGGGGCAGCCTGTTCCACTGGCTGTTGGCTCTTGCTGTCAGGACTGCAGTGGTGAGGAACCTCAGCCTTGGGGCAGAATGAGGCCCTCCATCTCTGTCTCTGGCCCTCAGAACTGTCTCGGACTGCATATTTCCCTGGCCCTGCTCCACACCCTTCCTAAGTATTTTGGAATGTGTCCTTGAACTCTGATATGCCTCTTGCTTGGATGGAGAGGGGTATGACAATGTGTATAGAAATTATCTTACTGTACAAAGGTAAAAATTACAACCAACTTTTGCCTCTGGCATGTTGCGTTGACCTGGAAAAGGTCCATTCCCCTCTGTGTTGTGCTAGTCTGCACATGAAATCCTCCTTCTTGCAATCTTAACTCATTGGTTTCATTCCTACCCTTTGGATCAGGCTGCCCCAACCTGGTGCCCTCCAGAACTGAAATCCCATCACCCCTGACTGCTGAGTATGCTGGCTGGGGCTTGTCCCAAACATCTGAAGGGTGGCAGGTTGCGGAAAGATGCTCTTTAACCAACAAAATACAGTTGGGTCTGCTGATCTGCCAATTCTTCAAAACATGTGCAGATGGGGAACACATAGCCTCCTTGACCATTTTTTCTCTAGGCTCTGCTTACCCCGCTCGGTCCCTTTATGCAAGTTGTTAGCCCTCAGCTGCAGTAGAGGGATAATAGTGCCATCCTACATTGCAAGGTTGTTGTAAGTTCCTGCATTGCAGGGGGTTGGACTAGATGATCCTTGGGGTCCCTTCCCAACTCTACAATTCTATAAGAAGCTATTTAAGGGTGAATGTAGGGTTGGGAGGGGGTTGGCATGGGTTAAGTAACTTAAGAGCTACGCAGAAGGAAGGCACAGCAAGCAGAGAGTGGGCTCTATCTTGCCACTCCATCAATATACATCAGGGGTCAGCAAACATTTTCAGCAGGGGGCTGGCCCACTGTCTCTCAGACCTTGTGGAGGGCTGGACTATATTTTGAGGGGGGAAATGAACGAATTCCTATGACCCACAAATAACCCAGAGATGCATTTTAAATAAAAGCATGCATTCTACTCATGTAAAAACACCAGGCAGGCCCCACAAATAACCCAGAGATGCATTTTAAATAAAAGGACACATTCTACTCATGTAAAAACACGCTGATTCCTGGATCATCCGCGGGCCAGATTTAGAAGGCGATTGGGCCAGATCTGACCCCCCGGCCTTAGTTTGCCTACCCATGATATACATTCAGCTCCAGGAAGACAAAGACTTCATTATTCTCTGCAATCCAGAACCTTGATTTAAAGTTAAGAGTTCTCACGAAACCTAAATCTTTGGGCTGAAGACATCCTAGCTGCATAGCCCACATATCAGAGCCTCGTACTGGGGGGCTGTATTAGTTACTCTGCTGGTTTCACTCTGTATCCTTGCTTCGTATGCGTTCTCCTCGCCAAGCTTTGTTGTGAATCTGGGCCAAGACTGTGAAAACGTCGTCCTTCACTTCAACCCCCGCTTTAACTACCAGACCGATGTGAACGTCATTGTCTGCAATTTCAAGAAGTTGGGGAAGTGGGGAGCAGAGGAGAGACTGAACTTTTTCCCTTTTGAGCAAGGCGGCAAAGTCAAGGTGAGGATCTGGCAGAAGTGGGGTGGGTGGGTGGTTTCTCTGTGAGTCCTGGTTCCATTCTGGTGGAGGTACGCTGGGGGGGTGAATTTGTGGTCCTCCAAGTGACATTGCGCTCCAAACTCCCATCAGCCCCAGCCAGCTTGCCCAGTGGTCAGGCACAATGGGGCCAGCAGTCCAACAACACTTAAGAGTCCCTATGTACAGGACAAGTGGAACTCCACTGTGTGTCTTCTTCTAAGATCTCGCCTTCCCAGCTGTTTCTTAGCCAAGCTGGTGCCTTCCAGATGTGTTGTCTCAGGCTGATGGGACTTGTCATCCGGTAGATGAGGTTGGTGTAGACTCTGCAAAATTCACAAGTTCACACTGAGTCAACCAACCCTCCTAGGCCATCCTGCCAGCTGCCCTAACAATACTTTAGCTAGATTAGGGGACCATAATAGCCAGAAGGGGCATGGGTGGTGCTGTGGGTTAAACCACAGAGCCTGGGGCTTGCCAATCAGAAGGTCGGCGGTTCAAATCCCCGCGACGGGGTGAGCTCCCGTTGCTCGGTCCCAGCTCCTGCCAACCTAGCAGTTCAAAAGAATGTCAAAGTGCAAGTAGATAAATACTCTGGCGGGAAGGTAAACGGCGTTTCCGTGTGCTGCTCTGGTTCACCAGAAGCGGCTTAGTCATGCTGGCCACATGACCCGGAAGCTGTACGCCGGCTCCCTTGGCCAATAATGCAAGATGAGCGCCGCAACCTCAGAGTCGGTCACGACTGGACCTAATGGTCAGGGTCCCATTACCTTTAATCTAGCTAGAGGGGGACGCGGGTGGTGCTGTGGTCTAAACCACAAAGCCCTAGAAGGTTGCCGGTTCGAATCTTTGCGACGGGGTGAGCTCCCATTGCTCGGTCCCAGCTTTTGCCCACCTAGCAGTTCGAAAGCATGTCAAAGTGCAAGTAGATAAATAGGTACTGCTGCAGCGGGAAGGTAAACGGCATTTCCGTGTGCTGCTCTGGTTCACCAGAAGTGGCTTAGTCATGCTGGCCACATGACCCAGAAGCTGTCTGTGGACAAACACCAGCTCCCTCGGCCTATAGAGCGAGATGACGGTCAGGGACCTTTACCTTTAATCTAGCTAGAATTGCAACACAGAACCTACCTGGACCCTTAGCTCTTCATTGGAGACCCTTCTTTGGTGGGGAGAGAGGGCTTTCCCCCCAGTTGTGTCTCTGACATTCAAAGGCCATAGCTGGCATCTTGTGGGGTCCAGGTGAAACCTTTACCTTTATGTCCCCACCCCCAATCTTTAGTTGGAGTACAGGACTGCTTTGCAAATTTTATTGAATCTAACTTTTTATCATATTGTACTTTTTGCCTGTGCTCATTATAATTAAACATACTTAAGACTCCTGGAGACCTCCTTTTTTTTGTAACAAGCTGCTAACCAGGTTCACATTCATATAGGGATACCCGCCCCCCCCCATGTTATTCTGGATTAAGAGCCTATCTTTGGTTCTGTGTGGATAAGTGTTGAAATATGGCCTCAGTACAGTCGTACCTTGGTTCTCGAACAGAATGCGTTCTGGGAGTCCGTTCGACTCCTGGAAAGGTTTGAAAACCAAGATGTGGCTTCTGATTAGCTGCAGGGGCATCCTGCAGCCAATCGGAAGCTGTGCCGGATGTTAAGCTTCCGAAAATCGTTCGAAAACCAGAACACTCACTTCTGGGTTTCAATCGTTTGGGAGCTGATTTGTTTGGGAGCCAAGGCGTTTGAGATCCAAGGTACAGTCTTTTAATGGGTGGTGTTAACATGTAGAGTTAAGACAAGTCTGGCTCTTGGAAGGGCACAAACTCGGCCACCAGGAAGAGCCCTGGGGTCGAATCAGCTCATGATGCTCTTGCACAAGACCTGGACACTGAATGGTCAAGTTGCCACGTCTCTATAATGACTGCTATTCTGCTAGAAGTTTTCAAACACCATCGGGCTTTGTAAAAAGTGTTTCTTGTCCAACGCCAGTTGTGATTCCTCCTCCTGCTTCTTTCAGATCTCCTTCACCTTTCTTTCTTCGGAGATAAAAGTCTTGGCAGAGGGCCACGAATTTACCTTCCCCAACCGGGTGGGCCTGGATGTCATCAGCTACATAGCAGTGCAAGGAGACATTAACCTCAGAGTCCTCAAACTTGTCCCTCCTCGTCGTGTGGATGAATAAATTCAATTGTGTTATTCAAAGAAAGGCTGCATTGCATGTTTTGATTTTAGAATGGGAATGACAAACCGTTTTTCAGCTTGAGGGCCTCATTCTGTCCTGGACAACCTCCAGAGGGCCATGTGGGAGCAGTTGATTGGGTCAGAGGCCAAAGAGGGCAGAGCAACACATGTGAATGTCACCTTTCAGGTTTCTCTGCACTCTCACCCAGCCTTCTCTGGTCCTCCATCCAGGCCACCAAGAGGAATGGTCAGATTTCAAGGACACATTGAAGCCAGGCAAAACTCATGGAATACAGAGCAGGGTTAATAATAATAATAATAATAATAATAATAATAATAATAATAATAATAATAAATCTGGCTGGGGGGGGAACCGGCCAGATGGGTGGGGTACAAATAAAAAATTATTATGATTATTATTTATTAAATTTATTATTTATACCCCACCCATCTGGCTGGGTTTCTCCAGCCACTCTGGGCGGCTTCCAACCGAATATTAAAAACACAAGAAGTGTGCATGCACATGAAAGCTCATACCTATAACTAACTTAGTTGGTCTCTAAGGTGCTACTGGAAGGAATTTATTTATTTTATTAAAAACACAATGCAGCATTAAACATTAAAAACTTCCCTAAACAGGGCTGCCTTCAGATTCTTTTAAAAGTAAGATAGTTGCTTATTTCCTTGACATCTGATGGCTTGTTGAGGGTTGTGGCCTGGGCATACTTCCAAGGGTCAGATAAGAGGGTCGTGGGGGCCACATTTGGCTCCCTGTCCTGAGGGTCTCCACCTGTATTTTATAACATCTTTTGGATTACACTCTTCTGCCTTTGGTTGACGGCAAAGAGGAAGCCATGATGCCCTCTGCCGGGGTTTCCTGAGTCATTGACCTCAAACATTTCTCTCTCTTGGCTTGGTATCTATTCTAAACAGGGGTCTCCTTCTGTATGAAGCAGCATCAAAGGTTGCCCTCATCTGAAGTGGGAGGGGTGGTGTGTTTACTGTGCAAAACTGCATCAAATATACGAAACTGGATTCAGCCTTAGTTTTTGGGGATTTTTTTTTTGGGGGGGGTCTTCAGTTAGCTAAGGCTTGCATGTGATGGCACATGCAAACTTAGATGTTCTTCTGTTACTTTTTGCTTCAATTGTGGCAGTTCAGTATAAATGGATGGGTATCTTAAATATAATTCAATTTGGTTTTACAAATGCATTGCTATGTTTTTAAGAGAAGCAAGGCCAAGATGCTGCTGCTGCTTTGTCTTTAATCTAGAGTCAAAGAAGCCTAGTATTAGTTCCTTCTGCCCCCCTAAAATGCAGTTTACAAGGTGCGTTCTTGTTTTCTGAAACATAACTGTTAATAAGTAATGCTGAGTGTGCCACCTATTGGCTGAATCAAGTTGCAGGTCTTATTAAAGGACTTGATTTTATATTTTTGCTTCAGGTCTACCTATGGCCTTTCCCCAGTGGCTTTGGAGATGGGGTGCTATTTGGATCTGGAAAACAGTTGATGTGGGAGAGCTAAATACCCCTCTCCTCCAGCACCACCTCCCTGGGGAGTTTTTAAGTAAAAATAAAGTAGTGGGGAGGAGTTCATTTGAAGGCTTACCAATAAAAATAAACCCATCCCTCTGACTGGGTTGCCCCAGCCACTCTGGGCAGCCTATAAAAAACATAGCATTGTAGGATTGTTGGAAGGAATCCTGAGTGTCATCAAGTCCAACCCCCTGCAATGCAGGGATCTTTTTCCCAACGTGGGGCTCAAACCCACAACCCTAAGATCGAGAGTCTCATGTCCTACTGACTGAGCTCGCTCTCTATATGCATCTAGGGCACAAGTCTCTCCTCGAATAAATGTTGCTAAATAAGCCACAAGGACACATGTATTTTAGGCTAATGGGCTAAATAAGGCCACAACTTTATTGGTTACACAGCATGTGAGTGGTATTGGCTTAGGCATTGGATCAAACAATCTATACACGACCCCTCTCCAGGGCGACTAAAATTAAAAATTAAAATGCACGGCACCCGAAACTCGAACAGTAGAAGTTGGAAGCAGGGGAGGGGAGCTTAACAAAGTGGAGGGAGCAGGTGGCTGTGAGAAGGAAACCAAGATAAAAGGTGGGCAAACAAACGCACACACATGAAGCAGGGAAGCCTTGCTAAAGGGCTGGCAAAGCAGGCAAATTAGCAAGGGCACATACACAAGTTAGCCGCTTAAATCAGCATCACAGATCCCCTTCTAAAAGAATGAGGCTAACTGAGAAACCATAAAGAAGGCTGATAATCGAAGAATTGATGCTTTTGAATTATGGTGCTGGAGGAGATTCTTGAGAGTCCCATGGACTGCAAGAAGATCAAACTTATCCATTCTGAAGGAAATCAGCCCTGAGTGCTCACTGGAAGGACAGATCCTGAAGCTGAGGCTCCCAGACTTTGGCCACCTCATGAGAAGAGAAGACTCCCTGGAAAAGACCCTGATGTTGGGAAAGATTGAGGGCAGAAGGAGGAGAAGGGGACGACAGAGGACGAGTTGGTTGGACAGTGTTCTCGATGCTACCAACATGAGTCTGACCAAACTGCGGGAGCCAGTGGAAGACAGGCGTGCCTGGCGTGCTCTGGTCCATAGGGTCACGAAGAGTCGGACACGACTAAATGACTAAACAACAACAAAACTGAGAAACCAAACGTCCGCAAGTCAGAGCCGCCCACGCAGACAATGCTCAGTCTGAAGACAGATTTACAAACAAGTAACACGCACAGGGCTTCCTCTTGTGTAGTCAAAAACAGTGCGGGAAAGAAAGGGAATTAGATCTGGCCCGGTGCCCCCGCTACACAAACAAGCGAGCCTCCAACCCCCCAACCCCTCTTCCTGATGCGGCTATGTTAAAAAAGCGGACGAAAGGGGAGTCCGAGATGGGCAGGAGAGAGAAGCGTTCCAGGGAGTGTTTTCTTTCCAAAATAGCGATAGACAAAGGGACGTGGAAGGGAGCTAAGGAGAAGCGGCAGCGAGGAGCAAAGAAAACCAAGCCGCTAGGACGGTGGGCGCATGGAACCCTTAGCCCCCAAGGTTGGAAAAGCGCTAACGTCCCCACCCATGCACGCTAACGTCCCCACTCCCTCCCTAACGCCCCCCCCCACAAGCGCAGGATACCGCTCGTCAGCTGTTTCCGAAGAGCGCAGTATTTGTCCAGCGCGGGAAAGCTCAACCGGGGGCTGGCGGGAGAAGGAAGGGAGGGCGAAGGCGAAGGCGAAGGTAGAGAAGGAGGCAGCATGCGCAGCAATTCGTGCTGGGGTAAAAACGGGGTCTTGATCCTAAGTGCTCTTGATCCATTGAAAACAGGAGCCGAATGGGACCCCAAAGCTGCCGCGGCAAAACCCGCCCCCAAGCCAGCCCTATTGGCTGACTGAAGGGCTTGGCGCGGCAGCTGGGAAAGATGACGTTGTCGTTTAGTCGTGTCCGACTCTCCGTGACCCCTGGACCAGAGCACGCCAGGCACTCCTGTCTTCCACTGCCTCCCGCAGTTTGGTCAGACTCATGTTGGTAGCTTCGAGAACACTGTCCAACCATCTCGTCCTCTGCCGTCCCCTTCTCCTTGTGCCCTCCATCTTTCCCAACATCAGGGTCTTTTCCAGGGAGTCTTCTCTTCTCATGAGGTGGCCAAAGTATTGGAGCCTCAGCTTCAGGATCTGTCCTTCCAGTGAGCACTCAGGGCTGATTTCCTTCAGAATGGATAGGTTTGATTTTCTTGCAGTCCATGGGACTCTCAAGAGTCTCCTCCAGCACCATAATTCAAAAGCATCAATTCTTCGGCGATCAGCCTTTTTTTTTTTTTTATATTAAACCTTTATTTAGTCTCATTAAAAAGATACAGAATACGAAAAAAGGTGAATGAGAATAAATGAAAGGGAATTTCCTTAATATAACATAGGTAATAAAAAATTGATATATTCAAATTTTCTATACCTCATTTCAACCAAATTATTATTCAGTTACATTCCTATTCCCAAAAATAAATAACAAACTAACCCATACACAGTAAACTCTTTTCTTCCTTCTGTATCTGGCGATCAGCCTTCTTTATGGTCCAGCTCTCACTTCCATACATCACTACTGGGAAAACCTTAGCTTTAACTATACGGACCTTTGTCGGCAAGGTGATGTCTTTGCTTTTTAAGATACTGTCTAGGTTTGTCATTGCTTTTCCCCCAAAAAGCAGGCTTCTTTTAATTTCATGACTGCTGTCACCATCTGCAGTGATGATGGAACCCAAGAAAGTGGAACTCCATGGACAAAGACCACCAGCATCACGCTTTCCATTCTAAAGTTTGGAACAGAGTAGTTTTGGAAGACATAAATCGGGCATCCGCACAACATGACCAGTCCAACGAAGTGGTTGTTGAATAATCGTTGGTTCAACACTGGTGATCTTTGCTTCTTCCAGCACACTGGCATTAGTTCGCCTGTCTGCATCAGGAACAAGGGGTGAAATGATGATTACATGGGGAACAAGGCTGAGAAGAGACCTGCAGTGCCACCTATTCTCCAAGAGGTTGCTGTAGAGGTGGCATGGAGGGGGACTGTCAGGGAGGTGTGCTGCAGCTCTCCCTGCCCCCATGGCAGGAGCAGCAGTCCTTGGAGTCTGGATCTGCTGCCCCTGTAGATTTTGCCACCTGAGGCAAGCAATTGCTTCCCCTTGCCTGATGGGTGGGCTGGCCCTGGGGACATGGGCGGAGGAAGCCTCCTCGCTACCCGGGGCGGTGAACGGAGGCATCCCCCTGGGTGCGGGGCGTTGTGACGTTAAGTCGTGACGTCATAACACAACGTCACAACGGAGTGTGCATGCGCGTGTGCGCACTCCCAGTGATGGAGTGCACACGTGTGGCATTTCGCGCATGTGCACTCCGTCTTGACCGGCGCCGCTGCCCCATGAGCTACCGAGCACAGCGGCCTCACTCCGCGGCTTCCTCAGGGCCCGTGGGTGGGGCGGGGCGGGGGCGGCCCAAGTGTCACTCCCCCCCCCTGGAACCCGGGGCGAGCCGCCCCCGCCCCCCCTTCGACGCCACTGCCTGGGGACAGGCAATGCTCCTTGGTGTTGCAAACAAGCAAGAGTGAACTGCCTTTTCATCTTTGAGGTGCTGGGGAGGGTGTAAGAGAGAGCTGCAAGACTGGCTCCAAACAGGTTAAATAAAAGAAGAAGAGAAAATGGACGTAAGCTTGCAAGTGCATTCCTCTTCCTGTGTGTTGAATCCCCAAGGGGGTGATAATGTTCCAAAGATTGCCAAAAGATTCCAGCAAAGGCAGGACGGAGGAGAGAACTCTTCCTGGGAAACAATCCGTTCCTTCTCTGAAGGTGCTTTGTTGCTGCGAGGTATTTTATTCCACAAACAACTGCTTCTTTGACTCTGCCCAGTTATGCTTGCTTTTCCTGGGCCGTTAAAAGATCAGTTTGCCATTTTTGCCATTTTTTCAGAAACTCTGGAGGGATCATTAAAGGGATGTTTATTAATTCAATTATCGAAAAGCCTGCCGGTTTAAGATAAGAAGGCAACAGCATGTTGGCTCATGTTCTGCGAAGCTGGAAATCTGGAAGCTCAGACCTGTGCCTTAACAGATGTGTCTTGTGATCAGCAATGATGTTGTGCAATGTAATGAATTGTGCTTGCTTACAATTTGCCCTCATTTGGGGCAATTTTGGGCACCCCCAGTTGAGAGCCAGTGTGGTGTAGTGGTTAAGAGTGGTAGACTCGTAATCTGGTGAACCGGGTTCGCGTCTCCGCTCCTCCACATGCAGCTGCTGGGTGACCTTGGGCTAGTCACACTTCTTTGAAGTCTCTCAGCCTCACTCACCTCACAGAGTGTTTGTGGTGGGGGAGGAAGGGAAAGGAGAATGTGGGCCGCTTTGAGACTCCTTCGGGTAGTGATAAAGCAGGATATCAAATCCAAACTCTTTTCTTCTTTTTCTTCAGTTACTATTTTTAAACTTATTTTAGATATTGGGGATGTACTTACAAGCCCTTTGCAGATAGAGTAGAGCTTTGGGCTGGACAGGAATCAACCCAGTCCTTCAGAGAATGCAATGGGTGTATGATTTATGGTGTCCCAAAGCTAATTTTGGGGGTTACATCCTGATTTTCTCAGTTGTTATTAGCCAATAAAAGTGATTTACACCTAAGTCTTTCCAGTGTCTTATGCTGCCTGGTTTTCTGCTGGCATCCATAACCCAGATCAAACAATGAACAAATGTTTCAGCGACTGCCAGCCAGGAGGTTGCTGGCATCGGTTGCACGCAGAAATAGTGTCAGCCGCTTGTGTTATCAATGTTCCCATTCATCTGAAGCAGGTTAGGGTTTTTGGTTTTTTTTGCCCATTGACTCTGATTTTCCCCAGCTTGAATTTCTGGATATCTGAGCAGACCCTCCACTCACAACACACACTTTCAGTCATGTGATACAGTTTGCCCAGCTATTTAAAAGCAGCTGGGGGGTCTTTAAAAAGGCATCTGGCTTGACTTCTTTCGCTGAGTCACAGAGCTGAGAATAGAGGGAAGAGAGCCTTTCTGGCTTTATTCACTGGCTGGACCCAAGCAAGACGGCATCATGGAGGAGGGTGTGAGTCCTGGATTCTCTGTTGTTGCTGTTAGGACAGCAGGCTGTTGCTGCTGAGGTTGCAAGGCGTGCTACTGTAACTGACCAGGGCTGGAGAACTAAGGGGCATTAATAAGTAGCCGGTCAGAGGCAGTAACGCTTCTGAATACCAGTTATTGGGAACTGCAAGAAGGGAGAGGGCTCTTGTTCTCAGGTCCTGCTTGCAGATATCCCATGGGCATCTGGTTGGCCACTGTAAGAATAGGATGGTAGACTAGATGGGTCATTAGCCTCATCCAGCAGGTTCTTCTGATGTTCTTGGGTTGTTCTCTTTGGAGAAAAGTTTGCCTGATAACTGTTGTGTGCAACTTGCATTTCTTCTTGTTTCTGGTTTCTTAGTAAACATTCTTGGTGCTTTGTCAGCGGGACGGATCTCTGTTGATGATACTGTGCCATTGATCACACACACACACACACACACACACACACACACTGCTTTCTAAAAAGATTGGTGTCTTGTCCTAAATAGCTTATTATTGCAGGAGAGACAAGGGTAACGGAAGGGATGAATGCATGCATGCATGCAAAAAAAGAAGAAGACTTTTTGCATGCTCAAAGGGGATGTGAGCCGAGGTTTTAAGTAAGGACCTCACAGAAAAGAAGGGATTTCTAAAGCCCAGTGTGTAAACTGACATTACTGAAGGATGCTTCTTAGCATTTTTATTTCACAGTGGATCTGGTGGCTTCCTCCTCACAAGATATCTTGCTCTAAATGCATTTAGGGCTCTGATTTGGACTGAAGGAGTGGTGCTGGGGAAACTCGCAGCTTAGTGCTGAATTGGAACAAATGCTGGATAGCTCCGTCGGTTAGAGCATGGTGCTGATCATGCCAAGGTCTCAGGTTTGATCCCCATTCAGGACAGGTGCATATTCCTGCATCGCAGGGGGTTGAACTAGATGACCCCCTGGGTCTTCCAATTCTGATTCTATGATTCCGATGAAATGGCAGCCATGCTTTCTGCAGATTGCTGTTTGTTCCAATTTATCACTAAAGAGTGGGTTTTATAGGGGATAATGGTGGAGCAAAGGCAAAACCGCTTGGGTCTGTGCTTTCTAGGCATGGGGCAAGCTAAAGTGTGGACAAGCCCTGTCTATTTCTATCTGGCTTAGCTGTTGCTGCTTCCTTGGCCCTGTATTCTCACCTCCATTTTCCCGGGGACTGCATGCAGACTCGCGCATCGGTAGCTCGCTCAAGAGGGGCTGGCTGCAGAATCTGAACACAAATTGTAACTGCCATGGCGATCACTCCCTTAGCGTTAGCAGGGATAGAGGCTTGTTTTTAGATATAGCTGAACAAAAGAGGATTGATCAGGTTGCAGGCAGCCAAGGCCATCCTGGTTTGCGGAGACCCGTTAGACAAGAACCCCTGGAGGCCTTTGCCCACCTGGCCTGGGATGCCTCGGACTGACTCCAGCTGCAAAGTCTGAGGCTGCTGAACCAACTTGGGGGGTATTTTTTAGTGGGAGTTTTTTGGGGGTGAGGTTGTTGCTGGTTTTTGATATTAATTTTTTGTATCTTAACTTTAGATCTTATGTTGGTAGTTCGAGCCCACCCAGCTGTGGGAGGGATTCCTGCACTGCAGAGGGTTGGAACAGAAGGCTTGCCATATGTCTGGAATTTCCAGGACATAGCCAGGATTCGGTAGTCAGAAACAGTGTCAGGGCGGAAATCGCGGAAATCTCTGGGAAAACCCAGACATTTGGCAACCCATGTTGGAAGTGTAGATTTTGGTGAATTTCATTAAAAACAGCTCAAAAACTACTACTCCTTCTTTTGAGATAAAACTCAACAACTTTGTGTCCGAATTTTCACTTTTTGAAATATGGCAACCCAATAATAGAGGAATCAACTCAACATTTCTATGATTCTATGGTTCTATGTGGAAAGTGTTTAAGTTTGTTATGTATTTTGAAGTTTTATTTATTGTTTATGACTACTGTATTATGTTTAACCCCCCCCCCAAGGTTGTAAGCCACCTTGCTCATGGCTTTAACTATGGAAAGGTGGCATACAAATAAAATTATGCATTTATGAGTTGTGTCCTTAAGTTCTGACAGTGGTTGGTTGGCTGGAGGACAGAGAAGGGTGTGTACCTCACTATGACACTGTGCAAATTATGATGGTGGCTCCACCCACCTCGGCCTCTGCCCCCACCCACCACTTGCATGTGACCCCTGGACCGTTACCGAGAAGTAAATGTGGCCCTCAAGCTCAAAGAGGTTCCTGTTTATTGCCTATTTATTTATTGCTGGTTTGCTTCCTTTTGTCCTGTCTTCTAGCAACAGGGAACTCTGCTCCTCCATGATCCATACTTTCAGTTTGGTTTTCTTGGTTTAATTTCCACTCCCCTTTCTCCAGGGCCATCTTACCCATAGGCGCTAGGGGTGCAGGGCACCCGGGCGCTGGGCTCTCAGGGGCGCCAGGCCAAGAATCTGGGGCCCAAGATCTGAGTCCGGGGAAGAGCCCGCCTGTTGGTCGGAGCTCCACGGCGGGCTCTTCCACTGCGGGCGGCTCTGCACCGTGAGTTTGGGGCGACCGAGCCAGCCGGACGCTGAGGCAGCCAGCTGGCTCCACCCTCCTGCGTGCCTGGGACTGGGCAACCGTGGGGTGGGGTGGGGCGCCGGGTGGATCTTTGCAACCCGGTGCCGCATATGCATAAGACAGCCTTTCTCTCCTGAATCTCAAGTAAGTCTTTTCCCTCCTGCTGCAGAGACTGGTTGTTACTTATCTGAACCTTCAGCATGGAGAGACCGTGGAGGTGATGGGGAAGATGTTGCCCGATTGCAAAGAGTAAGTTGAGAAGGAGGGGAAAGGGTCTCCAAGCAATATTGGGACTTGTGGTGCTTTTGCTCCAGCTGTGGTGGGCTGAGGAACCTTAGGTTACAGGAGCCAAGTGGGGCCTTCCACACCTCTGACATATGGCCCTCGGAAGGCTGCCCAGAAGAGAACACAGCCCTACCTTTCAAGGTTGTTGTGACTTATTGAAGCAGGAATGTGGGGCTGGGACATTGGCATGAGTTATGTATCGTGTCATGGGGAAGCATGATTTAGGCTCCATCATTTCACCTCATCTGTCAGGCTTCAGGGAGTCCAATCCCTCCACCAGTAGCAGCCAGTAAGCAGACAAGCAAGAGGAAATCTTACCAAGTAATTTATTCCGTAGATCACAGAGAGAGACAAATAATGGCGTTGCTCCAAATAAAGTCCAACCCCCTCCATCCCTCTTATTCTACGTCACCCTTATAATGGCTAATCTGAGCTTTCTGCCTCTGAGCCTTCTGTTCTACTACTCTTAATGCATGCCTGGTCCTGGGAGGGGGGCAGGAATGCTCTCCAAAGACACTGAGTCTGTTAGTTGTTTCTTCTTCCTGCTGTCCCTCTCTCAATATTTCCCAGCTTCTCCCCTCTTGAGCCTCTGAAGAGTGCAAGCTACTGTTCTGGATCTATACTGTCCTCTTGTTCTTGGGTAGGTTCAGGAGAAGGGGGGCGGCCCCCACCATTCCTCCTGCTGCACAATACTCTGCAACAATGAGTGCTCTAACCTGGTTTTTCATTTTTTTAAAAAAACCGAAGTGTTTTCATGGAGCCCAAATCACACAGAAGATATTCCAGCTATCACGTGTCTATGCCTAATATAGGGAGCTGCATAGCAATTGCTGCTTCTATGAAAATCCAGTAGCTTACTCACGCACGTGTTTCTTCTGAACATAGGTGTGTCAATTGGATCTTATAATATGGTTTATCTCTGTAGATCGCATAGCGTAAGTATAAAGGTTGTCATAACTTAAATATGACATGAGATTCTCTCTCTCTCTTTATATAATTTTTATTAAATTTTCTGTTTTACAATTTTAAATACTCATTTTAACATCTTTAAAATATCAGTGACTTCCCTTCTTTTTCCGTGGTTTATTTTGCATATCATAAATCCCTGCATATTTTACAAAAACTAAACCATTCAGTATTCCATTATTTCATCCATCAAAACTTATTTACACTGTTGAATTTATCTCAATGCGCCAACGTTTTCAGGGGTACACATTCCCCCCATATATTCAATAAATGTTTTCCAGTCTTCTCTAGACATATGTTCTTCCTGTTCTCTTATTCTATATGTTAAGTCTGCGAGCTGCGCATATTCTGTCAGCTTAAGTTGCCATTCTTCTTTAGTTGGGACCTCTCTGGTTTTCCATTTTTAAATATGACATGAGATTCTCCATCACAAACCTGGCTTGACGTTGGTACAAGCCTCATACCAGCCTCATCTCAAAACGTGTCCTGAAGGTATTCAGGAGAGCATCGTGAGTTCCTCACACCTTGCATAAAGGTCAATGCATGTACATCAAGTTGCCAAGTAGAGTCTATTCAATCAATCAATCAATCAGAACCTTTATTGACATCACTTACAAACAATTAAAATAAATCAATACGCCGCACCATCCGTTCAGATGTTTTGGGACTCCAACTCCCGTGATCCCTAGCTAACTGGATCAGTGGTCAGGGATGATGGGAATTGTAGTCTGAAAAAAATCTGGAGGGTCGAGTTTGCCTATGCCTGGTCTATTCCAATTCTTGGATGGGGGCCATCAAGAGAATGGGAAGACAGAGAGCATGCAAAAGACACCCAGTGCAGTCATAGCTCACAAGGGTGAGTTTCATTCAAACATTTAATTTGCAAAATGGTTCAGCTGGGCGGGAACTCTGGGGGAAAGAAAACCAGAGCTACTGGAATTGCTCATCTCAAGCACCCCTCCATTCCCCACTAAGATGTATTAGCAAGAAATATTATAAATACACCAAGTTCAGAACAGTTGGTGGGCTCTCCTAGGTCCCAAGGAATCAGCAAACACCTCAAGGACAGATCTATTCTGTCTCTCTACCCCCCACCTCTCTACCTCAATTTCTTAACTTGCTATTAGTGTGGGTTCTCTGGCAAAATTGTCAGGCCCATGTTCTATAGGCTTCGAAAATAGTTAGGGGTTCTGTCCCTCTCCAGATGAAGGTGTGTACGCATGGTAGAATCTGCTGCCTGCTTAAATTGTAATTTTACCGTCTGAAACGGCATGCATGGATTCTGTGTAATAAACTAAGCTTTCTTTGTTGATTCCCCTCTCAACAATCTTAAGGGTAAAGCTATTGGATTCCCTCTCTAAAAATTACTGGGTGACCTGTCTGGCATTTCAGGGGTCTTTAGGATTGCCAGCCCAGAATAAAACAACGTTATTGGATGTCAGGGGTTTTATTTAGGTTTTATTTATATAGAGGTGAACACATATTCGTAAACAGACACATGTTATAGCGCTAGCAAAAGAGCCCAAAGCTCTTGTTGGGGTGTGTGTGTGTGTGTGTGTGTGTGTGTGTGTGCGTGGGCACATGTGAGTGCTGGACACGCATGTGAATTCAGACACATACAGCAACAGTTCTGTCTGCCATCCTCTCCAAGGTTTGCTGTGGATCTGGGCCAAGACAGCGACAATGTCGTCCTTCACTTCAACCCGCGTTTTGACTGCAAGGGGGATGTGAACACCATCGTGTGCAACTCTAAGGAGAATGCGGAATGGGGAGAAGAGCAGCGAGAAACCAACTTCCCTTTTGAGCAGGGCGGCAATGTTCAGGTGAGGGCTTAGCAGTGTATACCAAATGCATTTACTGAAGATGTGCAGAAAAATGCATATATTATTGGTGATGTTCGGCTTATTTTTTAGTTGCTGTTTTGTTGTTAAGTGTTTTGTAGACTGCGATTGCTTCATTGACGATTATTTGACTGATGATTTGTTAATTATTTCATGTGATCCATGCTGTGTTTATGATGTTCTATTATATTTTATTATGTCATTGCTGTTTATCGTTTGTGAGCCGCTTTGAGATTCATTTGAATGAAAAGTGGCATAGAAATAAAAACATGCTCATTCACTCCAATGGAGGCGAGTGGAACAGGCAGGCAGGTGGCTTTCCTGGGATTCCTGGTTCAATAATAATAATAATAATATTTATTTATTTATTTATTCATTCATTCATTCATTCATTCATTCATTCATTCATTTATTATTTAATATTTACACCCTGCCCACCTGGCTGGGTTTCCTCAGCCACTCTGGGCGGCTCCCAACAGAATATTAAAAACACAATAAAACATCCAACATTGAAAACTTCCCTAAACATGTAGGGAGGCAGTATGTTGAGGTGACGAAGATGCCAATAGACACTCTCTGGATAGCCACTCGCACTGTCTACATAATAATAATAATAATAATAATAATAATAATAATAATAATAATAAATGAATAAATGATTTATTATTTGTACCCCGCCCATCTGGCTGGGTCCCCCCAGCCACTCTGGGTGGCCTCCAACAGATATTAAAATACATTAAAATATCACAGGTTAAAAACTTCCCTAAACAGGGCTGCCTTTTCTGAATGTCAGATAGTTGTTTATCTCTTTGACCTCTGCTGGGAGGGCGTTCCACAAGGTGGGTGCCACTACCGAGAAGGCCCTCTACCTGGTTCCCTGTAGCTTTGCTTCTCGTAGTGAGGGAACCGCCAGAAGGCCCTCGGCGCTGGATCTTAGTGTCCGGGCTGAACGATGGGGGTGGAGACGCTCCTTCAGGTATACTGGACCGAAGCCATTTAGGGCTTGAAAGGTCAGCACCAACACTTTGAATTGTGCTGGGAAACGTACTGGGAGCCAATGTAGTTCTCTCAGGACCGGTGTTATGTGGTCCTGGCGGCCGCTCCCAGTCACCAGTCTAGCTGCCGCATTCTGGACTAATTGCAGTTTCCGGGTCACCTTCAAAGGTAGCCCCACGTAGAGCGCATTGCAGTAGTCCAAGCGGGAGATAACTAGAGCATGCACCACTCTGGCAAGACAGACTGCGGGCAGGTAGGGTCTCAGCCTGCGTACCAGATGGAGCTGGTAGACAGCCGCCCTGGACACAGAATTAATCTGCGCCTCCATGGACAGCTGTGCGTCCAAAATGACTCCCAGGCTGCGCACCTGGTCCTTCAGGGGCACAGTTACCCCGTTCAGGACCAGGGAATCCCCCACACCCGCTCGCACCCTGTCCCCCAAAAACAGTACTTCTGTCTTGTCAGGATTCAACCCCAATCTGGGCTGCCATTCCCCTTTGGGGCATGTAAAAAAGAAGAAGAAGGCGTCTCCCACACTGGTCATGATTCTTTCTTTTGCTTCTTGCAGCTTTCCTTCACCTTTCTTCCCGATGAGATCAAGGTGCTTGTGGCAGAGGGCCATGAAATCTCCATCCTCAACCGGCTGGGCCTGAAGACCATCGATTACCTTGCGGTGAAAGGAGACTTCAAGGTCCAAGTCCTCAAATTTCTCTAATCTAGTCCTCCTTCCCCGTCGCCTTGTTACACGGCTGAACAAAACTCAGTTGTGTTCTTCCAAAAAAAAGTAGGCCGCTTAACATGGTTCTATTTTATAACTTGGATGGGGAAACCTTTCTCACCCAAAGAGTTGCATTCCCTCCTGGGCGACCTCCCAGTGCATCGAAAAACAGCTTCATGGTAAAAGATGAATAAATTTTGGGACAGCCAACTGTGTAAGATATCCCATTCTTCCACTCGCAGATGGTTGGAGTGTTGTAAGATAGTAAAATCCTGGCTGGGGCTGAAGGGAGTTGCAGATCAAAATATTGGGAGAGCATCACTTTGGTAACAGCTGGTGTAGGGTGGACTTCAGGACAGAGCAGAGTTTGCTCAGAATCACCTTAAGGTGCTGGCTCTAGGGGAGACTGGGAAGTGAGAGGCACAAAATCTTAGAGAGCAGCTGGCTGTCATTGTGGACATTACTGAGCTAGATGATAATAATAATAATAATAATAATAATAATAATAATAATAATAATAATAATAATAATAATTATTATTATTATTATTTGTACCCCGCCCATCTGGCCGGGTCTCCCCAGCCACTCTGAGCGGCCTCCAACAGACATTAAAATACATTAAAATATCACAAGATAAAAACTTCCCTAAATAGGGCTGCCTTGAGGTATTTTCTGAATGTCAGATAGTTGTTTATCTTTTTGACCTCTGCTGGGAGGGCGTTCCACAGGGCGGGTGCCACTACCGAGAAGGCCCTCTGCCTGGTTCCCTGTAGCTTTGCTTCTCGCAGTGAGGGAACCGCCAGAAGGCCCTCGGCGCTGGATCTCAGTGTCCGGGCTGAACGGTGGGGGTGGAGACGCTCCTTCAGGTATACAGGACCGAGGCCGTTTAGGGCTTTAAAGGTCAGCACCAACACTTTGAATTGTGCTTGGAAACGTACTGGGAGCCAATGTAGTTCTCTCAGGACCGGTGTTATGTAGTCCCAGCGGCCACTCCCAGTCACCAGTCTAGCTGCCGCATTCTGGATTAATTGCAGTTTCCGGGTCACCTTCAAAGGTAGCCCCATGTAGAGCATATTGCAGTAGTCCAAGCGGGAGATAACTAGAGCATGCACCACTCTGGCAAGACAGTCTGCAGGCAGGTAGGGTCTCAGCCTGCGTACCAGATGGAGATGGTAGACAGCCGCCCTGGACACAGAATTAGCCTGCGCCTCCATGAACAGCTGTGAGTCCAAAATGACTCCCAGACTGCGCACCTGGTCCTTCAGGGGCACAGTTACCCCATTCAGGACCAGGGAGTCCCTCACACCCGCCCGCCCCCTGTCCCGCAAAAACAGTACTTCTGTCTTGTCAGGATTCAACCTCAATCTTACACAGATGATCTCTGTGTAAGGCAAAATTTTCTATATGTGAACACAAAAGCTGAGGGCTCTCATCACTTTGGGGCGGCGGGGGGGGGAGCAACTGTGAGAGTTGCAGTCTTCCCAACCTGTCCCCCGCTTCATCCATGGAGACAGTAAAATGAGGTTTCCTTGGACTCAAAAAGTTTTCGAACACTTGTGCTTGTTTGAGTGATGAGCCAGAAGCAAGAGGAATGTAGCTGCTCCACCCTTCTTGGTTTTCACAAATCCTGATCAGTGGAAACAGCTGGGAACGTTCTCTCTCTGGCCAAGGAATCTAAAAGCAGCAGATGATCAGAGTGGGAACAGGAAACAGTTCACACTCTTATTTATCTGCAGGGTTGCAATAGCTGTGCACTGGCTACACAGCACAAGCGTTACTTTCCTTTTAAATTCAGGTAGGTAGCTGTGTTAGTCTGACGCAGTTGAAATAAATAAATTGTCCACTAGCACCTTAAAAGGTAAAGGGACCCCTGACCAGACGACTCTGGGGTTGCAGCGCTCATCTCGCATTATTGGCCGAGGGAGCCAGCGTACAGCTTCCGGGTCATGTGGCCAGCATGACTAAGCTGCTTCTGGCGAACCAGAGCAGCTCATGGAAACGCCGTTTACCTTCCCGCCGAAGCTGTACCTATTTATCTACTTGCACTTTGACGTGTTTCGAACTGCTAGGTTGGCAGGAGCAGGGACCGAGCAACGGGAGCTCACCCCATTGCGGGGATTCAAACCGGCGACCTTTTGATCGGCAAGCCCTAGGCTCTGTGGTTTAACCCACAGCGCCACCCGTGTCCTTAGAGACCAACTAAGTTTTTCTGGGTTTAAGCTTTTGTGTTCATGCATACTTCTTCTGAAGAAGGGACGCGGGTGGCGCTGTGGTCTAAACCACTGAGCCTCTTGGGCTTGCCGATCAGGTGGTCGGCGGTTCGAATCCGTGCGATGGGGTGAGCTCCCGTTGCTCGGTCCCAGCTACTGCCAACCTAACAGTTTGAAAGCACACCAAAAAGTGCAAGAAGTGCCATTGGCTTTCAAGAACTCAGGTTCCTGCTCTGTACAGTTGCTGGTATTGCTAAAGAAACATTTCAGTTGGCCGAGTGCAGGGAGAACGTTGCCTTCTCTCCATGGAAGTTTTGAGTCTCACAGGTGGGAGAAAGAAACACCGCCGCCCATTTCTGGCATCCTCTTCCCCCTCCCCGCCTGTTTTGCAAGCACAAACAACCAGAATCCCAGCACCAAACAGCTAAGCGCTATCTTGAAATGCTTCATCCATTTATATCATGTAAGAGCTTGTCAGTGGACTTTAGCAGTATCAGCCACTGTGACGTTGCAAGCTTGCATTTGTTACTCATGCAGGTGTGCCTTGGGAAACCTACCTACTCAAGGCAATCTGCATATCCATCCACAGACAGGTGGGTCTTCTAAACCTTGTAGCATGGGAAAAGTTTCCTGCTCTTCCAGAGAGGTAGGAAATGGCTCTGTGCCATTTCACCTTGCTGTGGGGGTCATAGGGTTGCTTCGAGACACTTGTGTACACTTGTCTAGCGACCAGGGGATCTGGGGTGCATTTACAGGTGTGCATGTTTGCTATGGAGACATGCCAGTGCACCTGCAGCATTTGTTTGCTGTGCGGTGCTATCCCATGAGATCATTAGGACTGCCTGTGGTGGAAACAACAACCTGAGACAGGCCTGCAAGAATCCTGGGTAACTTTCTGATGATGTGGAGAGGAGAAGTTGAGTGGTGGTTTTCATACAGGTTAAATTCTTGGCATCTCCTGGTAGGGTTGGGAAGATTCCTGTATGAAACCCCGCATTGCTGCTGCTGCTAGTCAATGTAGACCATAGTTCACTGAACCAATTGGGGGGGTCGCAGTTGAAATGTTCCTCCCATGTTTAACAAAGGCTTGCACACATAGACACCAGGCGTATCAGAGAGAGGTTCTGGCTTCTCCCCAATGCACTACACACACACACACACACACACACACACACACACACACACAAATGCAATGAATGTTTGTTTTATACGGAACATTCAATAGGGTGAGCCAAAGGACACAAAGACTCTTGTAAATGCAGGATGAGCTACAACAGAAAAGCAGCACAACGCAGAGCTGATCATAGCCCCCATGGGTGCTCTAGCAGAGAGGTGGGGGTGAGGAGCCAGGGTAGAGGTCTGGCAAATGCCTGACCATGCAGACTGCTGACACAGCTAAGGTTTTAGGGATTTGTTATGGATACCAGTCATGACAATCCATCTGCCATGGATGCTTTAGTTGAGAATCATTCAGGGGGTTGGACTAGAGGACACTCAGGGCTCCCTTCCAACTCTACAATTCTGTCATTCCATGTTGGGATGGGAGGTAGGGAGAGCAGAAGAAGGGGATGTGGTTTGTTGAGTATGTGGGATGGGTTTACAGGCAGAAATGGATCAAGTCAGGTTGCGGCTGGAGCAACTGTAAGTTCGGCTACCAATGCATCACCATGTGGTCTTTTAGTAAAGAGGAAAGATAGAGAAGAAGGATTTGCTTCCAAAGGCACATCCAGATGACCTGCTTATTGAGAATTCATCCTGATTTTGTTCATAAGGAGTTCAGATTATGTTGGCTACTTAATGCGCATATATCCTGATTTGGTTGCAGGAAGGTTTGATGATGCTGTGTCAAAGGAAGCATTATCCAACACTTTCCAGTCCATTTTTCTTTCACCTTCCTTATCGCAAAAGTCCTCTCTTTTGGGGAAGCAGGTTTGTTGGGTGGGACCTCCCAATAAACTACAATTGTGCAACCTGAATTTGCCCGTGTGCAATTGAATCCCACCCGCAAATAGCAACACTCTTGATAAAGGCCAGTGGAGCTTAGCCGGAAAGGAAACGAAAGGATCAGAAGTCACAATCGAGGCAGGAAGAAACAATTGCACAGTGAACTATTAACCTTTAATTGTTTCCAAGTACACATCACCATCCTCTTTACCAATGTTGATCATTCATAAAATTAAAAAAAAAACAACCCAGAGAATCATGACAATCTTTAGATGAGGCAGTGCAAAAACAAAACAAACCCTTTTATTTAACCAACCAACAACCCACTCACTGCAGGAACAAAGGGGTGCTATGCAGGGCCGGCCAATCCATGAGGCAAGGTGAGGTGACTGCCTCAGGCGGCAGACTCAACAGGGACAGCAGAACCCAATGTAGGTCTTCATTCCCCCTTGTTCTTGACGTAGATCTTCACTTGCCCCGACTTCCCTGGCAGGGAAGAGGGGTGCCGTTTTGTGGTTCACCTCAGATGCCAAAATGTCTTGACCCGGCCCTGGCATCTTGTCCACACACACACACAACCGGAGTCCCCTTGCCTGCCACGAAACAGACAGATTTTTAAGGCCACCAAAACCACATTATTGCCAATAACCAGTCTTGCCCATTTGCTTGAGGGTATGCCAGAATAATTTATAGGCCACCAGCCTGGGAAGCTTATATAAATTTGATGAGTTGGTGGGTTTTCTCTTTATGCTCTCTGTATGCCACAAAATCCCAACAGAGGGCCGTGTAGGCAAGTGGGCTAGGGCATTTTTAAGGGGCTAATAGTGATTATGGACATATTGGAGTGTATTCAATGCAATGCTGCCTTAAAGTCATTTAGTGGTATAGTGCTCCACTGGAGAAAGGTTTTGCACCAGTGAAGCATTGTTGGGCAAGAGAATGCATAAGCAACCTGTTGCATAATAGGTGCACGGAGGGTTTCTGCTAATGCGACTTTTGCATTGGATCCCTCAGTTGCGTAACATTAAAGCTTAGCCATCTGCTAGCACAAGATCCCTTGCATTAGCAGACAGAGAATGTTGGATGCAGCCCATTGGCAAAGCTGATGCGAGTTTGCCCTGGGATCTTGGCCCTCACTCAGGTGACATTGTAAATATTCAAACAGCACACTAGCGTTCCTCACTCGGCCCTCAAGACTGCATCACCAAAGGAGGCTGCTTGTGGTGGGAGGTACCCCAAGAAATACAAGGTAGTTCTGTACTATCCCATGCTGGACTGTGCTCTTTGGACCAGCAGCAAGCCCAGTTGGTCTACTGAACCTGCCATCCAGAAATGCCCTATGACAACCAGCTTAAGTGCTTAACCAGAAATGGCCTCTCCATCTTTCACTGATAGCAACACCATTATTCTACCTCCTGTAACTTATTGGCTTTCTACAGCTTGCCAGCTTAAAACACAGCCAAGTCATTCGTTTTCTCAATTTGGATCAAAACTGGTTTGGGGAAAACATCTCAAAACACAGTATTTCATGAATGACAAGATAGAAACAGGATAGTTTTGGATTGTATACACCGCTTCCCAAACCAGTGGGGGGAAACTCACAGGATGCAATGTAAACAGGAGCCTTACAACACAGCCTAAGGAGATACTAGGACCAAGACTTTTCTATGTAAGCCAAAATCATGTAAGCCAAAGGCAAGGATGCCAAGATCCCTCCTGCTCTAAGATAGGCTTAGCCAACATGGTGCCCTTCAGACAATATCTGACTACAATTCCCATCAGCACAAGCCAGTAAAGGCCAAAGGTCATGGATGATGGGAGTTATCGGCCTGCAACTTCTGGAGGGCACCATGTTGGCTACCCCTGTTCCACTGGTCCAAAATCCTCCCAGAGCTTCACTGATGTCATTAAGCACAATTATACTGAAACCAAGAAACATCCTAGCCAGAGCAACAGGGCAATTGATCAAAAGCATAGAGTATTACAAGTTATGCCTTGAGCACCTACACTGCAAAATCAGTCTGATTCCGAATCTTAGAACTGCAGCGGAGCCTAAATTGTGAAGGGTTGAGATTCTGCACAGTGCTCAATGGGATACTATGGATCTGAGGCCACGTTGCTGCTAAAAGATGCATTTTAGACTTTTGTGCTTGCTTCTCTAAAAAGAGCAAAAGGGAAAGTACTCCACATGGTTTCTTTGGAACAAACTTTATCTGATAAAGGATCAGAGCCAGAGAAGCTGCTTGGAGCCAATCCACATCCAGATAGCAGAACGCTACGGAGGACAAACACCCATTGAATGGAGATGAACCAAATACCTCATTGATTGTTGGAAGAAATGCTTTTCACACAGGCAAAACAAAATCACCACTGTAAGAGATTCAGCTTTGCAGTTAGGCTAGGGAGCTTTCCCACGGGCAGCATATGCTTTGAGCCAGCGTATGCACATGATAAGCATTTGGTAGACTTGCCCTTCTGCAGGGCAACATATAAAACTTCCAGACCTTGGAAAACATCTGGAAGTGATGCACCTTGCAGGACAAATAAAGGCAGGGCAAATCTTGCCCTAGGCGAGTGATGGCTAACCTTGACACTCCAAATGTTTTGGAACTACAACTCCCATCATCCCTAGCTAACAGGACCAGTGGTCAGGGATGATGGGAGTTGTAGTTCCAAAACATCTGGAGTGTCAAGGTTAGCCACCACTGCCCTAGGCGGAGATGATGGTATTCCTCTCTCCCCACTATTCCACATACGGAAGCCAACCAGAGTGGCAGCAGACTCTTGCTTCAACACTAGCGATGAGACAACTTCCTCCGCTGCACCTGAGGCAGCGTGCCAGATCATGTGAACTAAGGACAGGCAGGGTGGTATAAGCAGCTGTGTCCTCCAACAGAAGGGAATGGCTAGAAGGTTCCCATAGCAGCTTCCCAGCATCCCACCTCATTCTGCCTAATGATAGGGCCGGCACTGCATAAAGGTAAGAAGAGCCAGTCTTGGCTAAAGAAATAGTCCTATCTGTATGATGAGTGCCTGGCTGGTTTAACTCATCATTTTTCAAGCCTTGCCTCATGTTTGTAAGCAAGAGGAGTTAAGAGACCTACTTGCTTGTTAGAGAGTCACCGTGAAAATGAACAGGCCTTGCATAATAGGAAAAAGCTGCCACAGAAGAGGTTCATGAAGCTTAGTGCAAGGATAAGTGTCCTGCAGCCTTCCAGATGTTGCTGGACAATTAGCCATCTTGGCTGGGGCTGATGGGTGTTCAGCAACATCTGCATGACCACAGGTTCTCCATCCCGGCTTAGTGGGAAACCTGTGGAGGGCACAGAAGGGGATCCATTCCAGGTTGCAGGAGCAGCAACATCAAATCAGAGGTAGCCAAAGTCTGGCCAGCCACATCAAAGGTGACGCAACTGGTCTATAACCCAAGCTAAGCAACCACACTGGGCTGAACAGAGCATACAAGCTGCAGGTGAACAGAGTCTCAACAGCACCTCTGTTTTCCAGCCGATTCCCTGGGACACCTTCGGCAGTCAGATTGGGCCACTTCAATCAACAGTTAAGTAAACCCGTGTGCTTGCTAGGCATGCATTTCTTTTAAACATCACAAAATCCCTTTGTTTGGAAAGAGAGGCCGGCTGTTTGCCTCGCTGGCAAGGCTGCGATAGTTAAGACGAGCTACGAAAATGAAAACCTATAGGATGAAAAATGTTCTTAAAAATAGCACTCCTGTTCCTTGTCATTAAACTCTGGGCAGAGCTGTGCATTACGAGTGAAAGGCAGGCTTTGTAACCCGTGTGTTTCCACCATAATGCTCACGAGTGGGGTGGCCAGCAAGGGAAAGTTGGCAGGTGGGAGGGGGGCATCTACAGGCTTTCTCCTGCTGACTTGCTCTATCCTGCCACCCACCCACACCTGCCGGCTATGACTTTTTAAACTTTCTTTCCCCCTAAAGAATCCGGGGGGTGAGGTGGATCCGGTGTGTGTGTGTGTCAGCAAATGCACAAAGGGTGAAGCCTCCTCTTTGCAACCTCCTTGCAAATGCATTAATCAGCAGATACATTTCTGCTGGTATCCTATGGAGTTCTACCCCTCAATGCATCTGGAAGCAGCCAGGTCTTTGCTGAACGCTGGTCACTCAGCACAAACAGGAAGGACTCCTTCTCTCTTTCTGCCTTAAAGGTAAAGGGACCCCTGACCGTTAGGTCCAGTCGCGGATAAAAGATATGGAGCAGAGCACATGGAGGCAGTATTCTGTTTCATCAAAATCAGAGATGATAAACCTCCAAGAGCCAATTCTCACCCTCTAGGCCCATCTGACCCCAAAGATTCTTTCTCAGTCTTTGCCTCTTATCCACTAGGCCAGGCATAGGCAAGCTCGGCCCTCCAGATGTTTTGGGACTACAACTCCCATCATCCCTAGCTAACAAGACCAGTGGTCAGGGATGATGGGAATGGTAGTCTCAAAACATCTGGAGGGCCGAGTTTGCCTATGCCTACACTCAGGACCGGTGCTGGCAATTTTGGCGTCCTAGGCGAGGGGGTGGGCCACGTGACATCATTGCGTATGACACGCGTTGCGGAGTGGTGCCCCGCCCCCTGGCCAGCCGGGCGCCCCCCACCACCGCGGTTTGCTTGCTCCGCCGCTGGTTGGGGTGGTGGCAGGCGGCAGGCTGGCCAGCGCCCCCTCCATTTTGGCGCCCTCGCCGCCGTGGTTTTCGCCCCAACCTGCTTGCTCCGCCGCTGGTTGGGGCGGCACCGGGCGGCGGCGGGGGCAGGCTGGCCAGCGCCCCCTCCATTTTGGTGCCCTAGGCAATTGCCTAGTTCGCCTAAATGGACGCGCCGGCCCTGCCTACACTATGCTAAGCCCCTCAATGGCTGTGTCCTCCACAAGGGCTTTCGCCTGGCTGGAAAGTGTCCTTGAACTGGGATTATGGATCATTTGGAAGATGGGAGAGGTGTGTATGCCAGAACCTGACTTTTGCATAGCTGGAGCGTAGCCCACTTTTTGCTCTACCCATTTCTGCACCTGGACCCTCTCGCCACTGCCACCACCCCAAGGCTGCCCATGAGAGAATGTGGTCTGAAAAAGGTCTCCCATCCCTGATCTAAACAAAGGGGGAGTGCTTTTAGCAGAGAGAGTTGAAGAGACTGTGGGGTGGGCAGCTCTACCTGCGCAACTTTTGCGCTTCCCACCTCAGTTTTGGGTAAGGTTGGCTTTGGGGGCTGGCCAGTTCCAATGGGGTTTAAGCAAAGCACCGCTACATTTAAAAGAAACAACCAAGGCTAAGGATTTCATTTCCGTTTCCGTTTAAAGCAATCTATAAATAAGGACATTCAATGAACCACCTCAAGAAGTCATTCAAATAAGTTTGCAGGCTGCATGCAGTTCCATGCTTTCTCTTGTTACTGTTTTTCTTTTTAAAAAAATAATAATATCACAGAGCCCAAGAGAGAGTCCCGAGGAGGAAGTATCTCTTTGCTTCAGTTTCACGTTGACTCCTGAGTTGTTTGGTTCACACAAGTGCTTGTTCCAACGGCGGCTGCTTCGCACTGCAGATCTGGAAGACGGGATTTTGCTGTGCAACGCTTTCGTGGAAAGGTCACTTACTGGCAACATTCGCTGGGCACTGAGAGAGATAAAAAGCTGCAGTCCAGTGACCGCCTCGATGGTACACGGGTGGGGACCCTGCTCACGGACCTGCACTGGATCCCACCATGCAGGGGGGGGGGGGAGAGAGAGAAAGGACAGAGCCATAGCACTCTGACTGGGGGTCCTTGCCCAGGGAAAACGAGGCTGCATTTTCCATCTGCCTCCTGCTGCAGATGCCAAACTGTACCCACATCCAACATCTGGGCTGACATTCACCAAGTACATCTTTCTGCATGCAAGCATCCTTGGATCCTGGCCTGTAGCTTTTCCTGCTAGTCGTTTATTTAGATATGGTGTGTGACAATGGGGTTTTTTGGGGGTGGGGGCGAGCGTGTTCCTCTTTTCTTTTCCCATGTTAAGTACAAAAAAAAAATATTTAACCATTTCCCCCCTACGTACATGTTGAAGTAGAATCGATAACTGGTTAGCGTATGTACAAAATCTTTACAGAATTCTATCTTGTAGCTTTAAAAAATATAAATATGGATATTGTTCAAGACAGCAGGTCTCTCATTTAATATTTTAATTAAGGCTTCATTATTGTATATCCTTCATTATTTTAACGACCGTCAGGTGCTCAGAGGGGGGAGGGGGGCAAGACTCCTTCAGCAGGGACAGCTTGAGTTTATAATTAGCTAACGACCTCCCCCCCGAAGAACGTGCTGCCGGTCTCTTCTGCATCTTGCTTGGCCGCAAGAATCCAGTCCCTTCTCAATGTATTCCAAACAGATTTAAGTCGTGATCTCCGGGAGAAGACGAAGAAGAAAAAGAAATCTTTCCGTGCTGTTTATTCCCTCCTCCCCTCCCCACAACGTTAATTAAAAAATAATAATTAAATCCTCCCTCAATTCTTTTTTTTAAAAAAAAGTTAAAAGAGGTTTCTGATTAAATAATTCTGAGAAGAAAAGGTTTGACGCAGCCGCGTCTGGAAAGGTCAGAGCGAAGATGCTGGAGGTTGGCTGGTCCCGGTGGCTGTTGGAGGCTCTACTCCCTTTCTGCTGCTAAGCGTGAAGTCCGTGGGGAGGCTCTCCAGAAGGCACTTGAGCTGTTCCTGCCCGAGTTTGATCTTGTCGTCCAGCTCGCGCTGTTCTATGAGCAGCCCGGATTTCATCTTCACGAAATGCTGGTAGTCTCGGAGCTGCTCCCCCGAGAGGTAATTGCATAGGATGTCCAAGACCACGTGCTCTCGCCGGTCCAGGTTCTCCTTCAGCTCGCGGGCATCTTCGTGCTGGCCAGCCAGCATCTTCCGCTTCTCGTTCAGAGAGCTCTGTCCCACGTGGGGCGGGAGGGAAGGAAAAGGGAGATGTTTAGCGCCACAGCTCTTCCGGCTAAAATCTGCCCTCATCTATTACCTCCCCCCACTTCCGCAGGGCATTCCTAACTACGTCCGCTTAGAAGCAGGTCCTATTAAACCCCACGGGGCAATTCACACGAATGTCTGCAACCTATTCCTTTCATGCTTCCAATAGACGCTGCTCTGCTCCGGCATCCCACACACAGGATGCACAGAATGGACCATAATGAAGACCCTTATTGTCCCTCTGTGATGGCCTGGGATTCAGACTCAGACGCTGAACCTGAGGGATCCCAGCCTGCACAGGATTCCCTGCCTCCAGAACCAGCAGAGCCGGGGCTGGGGCCTGAGTCTGAAGGGGCCTCACCTGTGCTGGATCCTCAGGTGCAGACATCGGCTGAGTCTGCTCTGGCTCCTGATGGGATGGAGGACCCATTGCCTGCAGGTGCTCCACTCCCAGCCCTGTCAGGGGAAGCTGAGGTTGCCTCTGGGTCCGGTAACCCTCCAGCCTCTCCTGAGCTGCAGAGGCTCAGGGCAAAGAGGCGAAGGGAACTAAGTTCCCGCAGGAGGAGTGCTCGCCTCCAAGCCAGGAGAGGCGAGTCACCAGAGGATCAGAGCCGCCCTATGCCTCGGGGCAGATAAAAGCCGGCCAGTCCCAGCCCCAAGTTGCAGGAGCAACATTGTTGCTGTCGAGTTCCTGCTTGATCCCTGTCCTGCTGTTTTGCCTGAGCTCCTGACCTGCCTTGGTTCCCTGTTTGTTCACCCGTTCCTGACTTCGCCTGACTCCCTGCCCTGTACCCTGCTCCAGTTATTTTGGACTGCCTTTACGTGTACCTCTGACCTCTGACCGGACTTAGACTTCGCCTTCTGGATACCCCATGGCACCAGCACACCCTCTTCCTTTCTCTAAGCACACTTCAAAAGTGAAATGGAAATCACTGGGGCAAGTGAATGGGATTAGGGCTGCGGCCTCAGAGAGAGAGAGAGATTCTCCCAAGAATGTGTTCGATCAGGGCAGTCTAACGTGTGGCCCTCAAGGCCTTTTTTGGCCGGTCCTCAGCAACATTTGATGCCCCACAGCTGCAGCCCTCACACTGCCTTCCCCAAGCCAGGTAAGTGAGGTGCCGGGCTTTGGGAAGGAGGTGTGAGGGCTCAGACATGGTCCTAGAATCCTCATACTTCCTGCCCAGAGCCCAGAGCCTCACATAGCCAGCTTTGGGAAGGCAGAGCAAGGACTGGGGTGGGAGCTCAAATTTTGTCCCCGCATAACAAGGCGGTGTGCGGCCCGCAGGTTCTAAGTATTCTTGCAGCCCACTTGGTATGAAACGTTGGGCCGCCCTGTGTTAGATAAAGCCAACCTGAGCTGATCTTGCAAAAAAAGAAGAAAAAAGTAGCTAATAATAATATAATTTATTTATATCCCTCCCATCTGGCTGGATTTCCCCAGCCACTCTGGGCGGTTCCCAACAGAACATTAAAAACACGCTAAAAACTTCCCTAAACAGGGCTGCCTTCAGATGCCTTCTCCTTGACATCTGATGGGAGGGCGTTCCACAGGGCGGGCGCCACTACCGAGAAGGCCCTCTGCCTGGTTCCCTGTAACTTCACTTCTCGCAGTGAGGGAACCGCCAGAAGGCCCTTGAAGCTGGATGTACATGTCTGGATCACAAGACAATTGCCCCGTGCTGCCCCTGGATGCAAGAGCTGTCTCATTCACTGCAATAGGGAGGACAAGACAGGGCTGGGAAGAGCTGCCTTTGAGCTTGAAGCGAACCAGGGAGCTCACTTGTGCAGTAAGCTCCCTGAACCAAGTGAGCTGATGGCGCTCTGGATTGGAGAGCTCTTTCAACTCACTTTACAAAGACCTTTCATTGCCGAAGCTGCTGCTGTAGGGAAGCGCCACTCGTGCGCAGGCAACAGTTAACATTTGCACGCTAGTCTTCTGAATCTACCTACCCGTTCTTGATTATCCGCATCCTCACTGAGGCTGCTGAGAACATTCTCCACCCGAGCGAGGCGTCCTGAGAGTGAAAGCAAGAGATTGACCACCTTCTCCAGGTCTCCGATGAACATTCTGTATTTCTCAAACTCATTGGGCTTGCATAGACCACTGATTAAAGCTTCGACTTCCTCTCCCAAGGCATTGTTGAGCTTGATGTCTGCCAGCAGGCTCTCCTTGGCTTCTTTCAGGGTCTCCAGCTTGTGGGACAAGCTCTCAATGAGTTCAGCCTGGTAGGACAGAATTCAGCAAAAATCACCCTCTACTACTATGTCAGGCAGCCGTCAAAAGTTGGTGTGGGGAAACTGTGGCCCTCCAGATATTCCAAGGGACTCCAATTCCCATCAGCCACAGTCAACGAGGTCTAGGATGATGGGAGTTGTAGTCCAGCAACATCTGGAGAGCCCCGGACACCCCACACCTGTTTTAAAGCATGTGTCTGAACATTCCTTATGAATTCCTCCAGCCGATAAAAGTTATGGTAATACTGTACTGAAAACTATTAATAATAAAAATTTAAAAAGCTATGTATACAAAGAAACTAATCAAGAATAAGGGTTCCATTATGGATGCTATTGTGATAAACAATTCACAGTTGTTTGATCTTCTAAGGAACAATGCTGTTCTCAGTAGTACAGTATAGGCTTCTTTTGCTAAAGAACTAGAAGGCAAGTTGGAGAATTTCACCCTGGGGACAGAATCATTGCCTTTGCATAAATAAAGAGAAAATGCCTTGCGCCGGGTGTCTTCTTCTGGCACTACGGAGTCACTGCATTAAGAGATCTCTTGAAAAATGAAAATAAAAAGCCATCCAGACTTTTTGCTTGCATAGCACCAGCCAACAGGAGGTCATAGGTACACACTGAATTGAGGAATTAAGCTGACCAATGGAAGCAGGTTTACTACAAATATCTGACTTGAGCCAGAAATTAAACTATTTCTGTTCTCAACAAAAGACCGCAGATCTTCAGAAATCTTTTATGTTTCAAAAGGTGGGGACTTGTCGAATTTCAGCTAGGAGCACACCAGCAGAGCACAAACCACTTGGATTTTGTGCATGAACATAACTGCCATTAATTAGTCTTAAGGGTTAGAAGCGTGATTTTTCTTGTTTAATTTCTTGTTTAATTCTACTCCTTGCACAGTGCAATCTGGGACTGACAGAGCTCTGGTTATGATCATGGCTGACCTTGGTACCTTCTGTGCTGAGAGCTGCTCAAAACTCACCTTTTTCTCATTGATTGCCACCTGCTCTTCATCGCCACCTGTTTCCTCTGGCAAATCCTTGACTTTGTTCAGGAGTTCGGCTTTGGGTACTGACACGTTGTAGTAAGCTGAGCACGAGGCCAGCGTTGAGGCAGAAGTTTCTTTCTCATCTTTCCTAAACCATGGCAGAGAACAGATATGTATGTAGGAGTCTGGGACATACATGGCTGCCATTCTTGTACCGATGAAGAAACACGCATGCACAAACTGCAGAAGGAATTTTGAACTCTGCCCTTGTGCCTTGCTTTGAGATCCCAAACCCATGGCTTCTTTGGTACTCCCCCCCCCCAAATAAGTGAATTTAATTGGGGATTGCCAACAGATGGCGCAAGTTTAACTATTTTAAAAATGGTTCATGCTTAATCAACATCTCCACGCATATAGCACAAGACTGCCTAAACCGCCCCCTCCCACTAAAAACCACTGAGAGTCTTCGCAGACCACTTAATGATTTTTCTCCCTGTTGTGTAATGGGCTGTGCTAGGTGGTGCATGATTTGTACAGTGGTACCTCGGGTTAAGTACGCTTCAGGTTAAGAACTCCGCTAAGAACAGAAATCGTGCTCTGGCGGCGCAGCGGCAGCAGGAGGTCCCATTAGCTAAACTGGTGC
Source organism: Darevskia mixta (assembly GCA_034641385.1). Classification (NCBI taxonomy): domain Eukaryota; kingdom Metazoa; phylum Chordata; class Lepidosauria; order Squamata; family Lacertidae; genus Darevskia; species Darevskia mixta. Next base: position 1,446,174 of record JAWWNH010000060.1, read on the forward strand.
TTCAGGTTAAGTACGCTTCAGGTTAAGAACAGACCTCCGGAACGAATTAAGTACTTAACCCGAGGTACCACTGTAATTTCATTTTTACTGCTCTTTTGGTTCTTACAATGTAATTTTATTGCATTGCAATTCAAATTTAGTAGAACCGCAATCGCAAGGGTTCTTCACCAACATGCCATGGACCACCTGAATGAAGTGCACGGGCTACTGACAGTCTGCATCAAACGCCCAAATGCAGCCCCCTCCAGGCCACACCCCCTCCCCAGGCCACGCCTCTCACTGGCCTTGCTTCAGGAAAGCAAAAGGTCCAATCAGAGTTTAAGGACATATTCCAGCCAGGCAAGAGCACTCCAGGAGATTGTGAAGCGCGATTGTTAAAGGCAGTGGCCTGGGAAGAGGTGGTGTGTGGCTGGCGAGGGTGTGTGGTGTTGGGAGAGTCCCGGGGGCCAAGCAGAGTGACTTGGAGGACCAAATTTGCCCCCCCCCCGCCAGACCAGAGGCTCTCCACCTCCTGCATTGGAACAAACCCCTGTGGCTTCATGTTGCGGAGAAACGTATCTGCTATTTCTGAACCTCTTGTTGCAGGAACTCCGATAAGTTTCTGGGAAATCATAACTGTTCCCTGAACTGAACTCGAGAGCCACCAGAATAAAGAGGTGCTATTCATTCTGCACATTCCTCTCAAGCTGCAGGACGGATCGATTCTTAGATATCGCGTACTTTCTTTCAAAAGAAAGTCCTTGCAGAGATTATGCGACATCCTACCCTCGAGCCAATAACACAGACAAGCAAAAATCAAGCTGTGTCCCTTTTCAGGGGAGCAGGTAGGAGCCTGGAATAGCTCTTTGGATGCTTTGCAAAGAAAAGGAAAGGAAAAGGAAACCTGTGTTCACTTGTGTGCATTAAACCAGCAGGGATGGTACAGCTGCCAAATGACAACAACAGTAATGTTGTAACACGAGTAACGGCCCCCCAAAAGAGTCATTTTGCAAAAAGCCTGACAATGGCAACACTGCCAAATTTTATTTATTTATGAACCGTGCAATTCTCATCTCGGTGTTGTACAAGAATAATCCAATGGGGAATGGTGTGTTTTGGACTCCTTAGGTCAGGCTTCACCAACTTCTGCTGGGCTCCCACTTGTGGGATGCTCTTCCAGGGCTTTCATTGTACACCTTTGGGCGCCAGGTGAAAACACTTCTCTTCAGCTGGGCCTTGGGCTGACTGACACCCAGTGCCATTTTAAATGTGTTGTGGGAAGGGGGTTATTTGTTGTCATTGTTTTTATTATGCGTTTTGTGTTATGCTACTACAGTGGTACCTTGGTTTAAGAACAGCTTAGTTCAGGTATCCCCAAACTCCAGATGTTTTGGGACTACAACTCCCATCATCCCTAGCTAACAGGACCCGTGGTCAGGGATGACGGGAATTGTAGTCCCAAAACATCTGGAGGACCGAGTTTGGGGATGCCTGGCTTAGTTTATGAACAACTTGGATCAAGAACGCTGCACACCCGGAAGTAGGTGTTTTGGTTTGTGAACTTTGCCTTGGAATAAGGACATGTCCCGCTTCCTGTTGAGTGTGTTCCATTTGTAAATTGAGTCCCCCGCTGCTATGGGAAAGCACGCCTTGGTTTAAGAACGCCTTGGTTTAAGAACGGACTTCTGGAACGGATTAAGTTCATAAACCGAGGTACCGGTACCACTGTACTGCTATTACTAATTATGTGCTGGCTGTGGCTGATGGAGGACACACAACAAGCCTTCCGGCAGTTCATAACTCTGGCATCATAGGAGCCATTTATAAAAAGTAACAAGAACACCAATGTTTCGTACAGCCCACTTGCGCTTCGATTCGAGCCAGCGACGCAAAGGGATATTTGAACTCACGGGAAGCCTGTTTGGGGCAGCCAGCAGCTGCCCTATGGAGGTCCTGATGGGTCAAGGGAACTCTCTGATGGTTCCTGACAGAGAACTCCACAATGGAGTCAGCACTGGTCAGCTGATTGGTGCTGACAGCAAGCCTTCCTTGCCAATGCACAACTGGGAATGCACTTTAAGGCTTCTGATCGTTATTTGGCAGCTGCATCTTCACCCACCTAGAATCATAGAATCATAGAGTTGGAAGAGACCACAAGGGCCATCCAGTCCAACCCCCTGCCAAGCAGGAAATACCATCAAAGCATTCTTGACAGGTGGCTGTCAAGCCTTTGCTTAAAGACCTCCAAAGAAGGAGACTCCACCACACTCCTTGGCAGCAAATTCCACTGTCGAACAGCTCTTACTGTCAGGAAGTTCTTCCTAATGTTTAGGTGGAATCTTCTTTCTTGTAGTTTGAATCCATTGCTCCGTGCCCGCTTCTCTGGAGCAGCAGAAAACAACCTTTCTCCCTCCTCTATATGACATCCTTTTATATATTTGAACATGGCTATCATATCACCCCTTAACCTTCTCTTCTCCAGGCTAAACATACCCAGTTCCCTAAGCCGTTCCTCATAAGGCATCGTTTCCAGGCCTTTGACCATTTTGGTTGCCCTCCTCTGGACACGTTCCAGCTTGTCAGTATCCTTCTTGAACTGTGGTGACCAGAATTGGCTTGTTTGTGGAGCATTCATCCTGCTTTTCTCGCACAAGATTTGCCTGGAGGTTATGCAACATTGCCATCTAGTGGTTTTTACTCCATGCAATTTCCCAACACTTTTCTTAATGCGGGAAGTCTGACAGAAGTGACGGGAAACTGCACTGGAAGGTGCAGGATAACAAGCACCAGATGGCGACACCGTATAACCTTGCAATAAATAAAATAGTAACAATAATAATGCGCTTGCGATGAATGTTCAATGCGCAGGTAATGTTGTATAACCTCTGCACAAATTTTGTGCAGGCGCATCGGGATGGGTGCCTGATAAACAGGCAGATGGGGGAGCCCAGTGATTTGTCTTCCCTCAACGGTCAGAAGAAGCTTAAAACATGTCCCACCGTGTAAGTGGAGTTAAAAAAAAATCTGCTCTATGGGGTAGAAGAAGAAGAGTTTGGATTTGATATCCCGCTTTATCACTACCCAAAGGAGTCTCAAAGCGGCTCACATTCTCCTTTCCCTTCCTCCCCCACAACAAACACTCTGTGAGGTGAGTGGGGCTGAGAGACTTCAGAGAAGTGTGACTAGCCCAAGGTCACCCAGCAGTTGCATGTGGAGGAGCGGAGACGCGAACCCGGTTCCCCAGATTACGAGTCTACCGCTCTTAACCACTACACCACACTGGCTCTACAGGGGTGCAAAAACCTTAAGAAAATGGCACTTACTTGCTATCACTGGGCAGGACAGAGCCACTGCCAGAGCTGTTGGCCCTTTTCTGCATCATTTTCCTCTTCGAGTTCTCTCGAAGCACCCTGGCCCCGCTGGGGAATATCCCTTCCATCAAGTCCATGGTGGTCTTCATCTTGGAGTCGGGATCCAGGATGTCGGCCAGCGACTTGTCCTTGTGGATGATCTCCTTTGCCAAAGCCTCGTCCCTGATGTCCTCCGGGGTCTTCATCTTCCCTGGGTTACTCTCGGGGCTGAGGTCACCGTTTTTGGGCTCGCTGCTGGTGATGACAGGCACGAGAGGCTGACTGGCAGGAGCTTCGCCAGGCGGCCCCTGAACGGGCAGAGGCGGCTGTTGTGCTTCCGAGGAAGGCGTGGCGCCATTCGCTTTGGGTCCTGAGGTTCCGGCAGGGGGCGGTGAAGCAGCACGGCTGCTCTTGGCGTTGGCAGTGGAGGCAGTGTTTGGTCCTATTTCCCCTCTCTCGCCAAAGTTCCTGGGAATCCTTTTGAAGTTTCTGCCGATAAGCAGGGGGGAAGGGCTATTTTAAACCAGGGTTTCTGAAACTCTGTGCCAACACGCCTCTCCCAAGACAAGAACAAAATCATTTGAGCCTCTCGGCCATGTGCAGTAACCATCAAACAAGGCCAGTCATTAAATGCATGCCTACTAATATGAATATGCCAACTATAAAAAAAAGAACAGTGGTTCCCAAAGTGGGTGGCACCATTCCTGGGGGGGGGGCAGGGATCTACCAGGCGGAGGGTGCTAAGAGGCAAGGGGTCAGCAGGGGGTATAAATGACTATCAGACTTTGAAAAGCCGGCATCACTGGATGAAGTTAATCAATTTTGTTGAATTAGTTAAACTAAATAGTTTTCATTTGAACAATGGGGACACTGGGGACGAATTTATGGAACCAAGGGGGCAGTGCATCCTCCCCCCCCCCAAGTTTGGGAACCACTGAAATAAAATTAAATACTGCCTGGATATTAACTGCCATTGAACATCTACTGAGATCAAATATAATCAGAGGTTACATGCCAAGGTTTCAAAAACTGAAGTGGGCAATTATTATTCAAAGAACAGTTGACCTCAACAGCTGTAAAGCAGAATTTTTGGGAGCAAATACATGGTTAAAGGTAAAGGGACCCCTGACCATTAGGTCCAGTCATGAACGACTCTGGGGTTGTGGCGCTCATCTTGCTTTATTGGCCGAGGGAGCCGGCGTACAGCTTCCGGGTCATGTGGCCAGTATGACTAAGCCACTTCTGGCGAACCAGAGCAGCGCACGGAAACGCCGTTTACCTTTCCGCTGGAGTGGTACCTATTTATCTACTTGCACTGCATGCTTTCGAACTGCTTGGTTGGCAAGAGCAGGGACCGAGCAACAGGAGCTCACCCCGTCGCGGGGATTCGAACTGCTGACCTTCCGATTGGCAAGCCCTAGGCTCTGTGGTTTAACCCACAGCGTCACCCGCGTCCCAAGTAAATACATGGTTAGTTTGGAACAAACAGATCAAATAAAAATTGAGGCTCTATGCACCCTTTAAAGTACTGTTGCTGGAATCCCAAGATGAAGAATGATTGCTTGGGAAGTAAGAGCAGGGAAGGGTATGCAAGAAGCGCCTTACCTGGGTGCAGGCCCCTCCGCTCCAAGGCTGGCAGCGTTCCCGACTGCTGGCTCGTTCTCTTCCAGCATGCCGGCAGGAGGAGGAGGGAATTCTTCCATGGTGTTTTCAGCAGCGCTGGGGCTCTGAGCAGGGAGTGGAAGCGGAGGGGGCGAAAGCTCATAGGCGGCATCCAAAACGCGAGGCTGGAAGAAGACGTCGTCATCGCCCTCCTCCTGAGGAGACACCTGCAGGCAGGACTCTGAGATGCGGAGGGAGAGCCTGCTTTGGCCAGAAGGAGTCTCTGGCTCAGAAGAGGAGCTGTTTTGAGATGGAAGGCTTTGCCACCTCTGGAAGGCCTTCTGCCCAGATGTCTGAAAAGGCACGGCACTTCTGGAGGAGCCGTCATCTTTGATCCGTTTAATTGTAGGCGGGAGGTGCCTTAGAGGCAGCGTTGACTTCCACCTCCAGGTAATTTCTTCCACAGGCTCTTTAGGTGGGCAGTTGGAACTTTCCGGACCCTGGCCCTGAACAATGTCATCCCTCTCAGGTCTGGGGTGCCATCTTGTTACTAGGTTTTCACCGGCAACCTGGAAATCTGAGGGAGCTGGCATGGGGTTAGCACCGTTGGATGGCGACCAGCCATATCTGGAAGGGGTAACAAGCCTGGCGCCTGGCTTAGGTTCGGGAAGATGACCCTTCATATCTGCTGGAGGTGAGGCAAATGCTGAGGTTCTGCTGAGGTGCCTGAGGAGATCTGGAGCTTTCTGTCTCTCATTCGGTATGAACGAGCTGCTGACACTCTCATTGCTATGGCGAGTGTGGGGACGATATTGTGTGAACGCCGATTTCTCCTTTTGACTTCTTTCTTTGCTGCCAAATGATCTAGGACAGGGTATAAAACTAGTGAGTTTTTTTAAAAAAAGGCAATCAATCAAGTTGATGCATCAATTTTATATCACTGCGGGCTCCAGGCTTTTGCAATAAAAAATAATAATACCCCAAGTTCAAATGCTGCAAAAATTCAGCAATGAAAATAAAATCTGTACAAATGGAGAACCTTTGCATGCACCCAATATTCTCATTATACTGCAATTACCTGTGTTCTTGCTGAGCGTGTTATTTCTTTTATCAAGAACTCAGGCAGTGAAGGAGGCAGACTGAAAACATGCTGTGTGGGAGGGGAAGGTTTGGGTGCATGAAGCAAAAGTAGAAGCCTTCTGTGCCAAGAACAACACATAGTCCGCTTCTGATCTCTGAGCCTCTACCCTATGTTCCTTATGCTCACAAGCAATTTTCTCCCCAATGTTAAGGACTGGAAGCTTGCTTTTTATTTTAAAATGTGTGTACACCTCACAGTCTCCATATAGCACCATGATTGCTATCTGATATTCATTCCTATTGCATATTTTTATCCCTTCTTTTTTCCAGATAATAACACCTGTTTGTCTTTCTGTTGAAGTAGTTCCTTCTGCTTTAGCCCAACATTCACTATCTCTCTTTCTTCCAGTTGTCGCTCCTTGAAAAGATATTTCAACTTATACCATAACTGTTCTGTTTTATGGAAAGCCAGTGATGGAGACTTTATCAAAGGCTTCCTGGAAGCTCACAAACCTTCACTTCCTTATGGATGGCGAATAATGATCTCTGGCTTATTGATACCTTCAGAATTCTGGCAGAGCCGTGAGCTAAGCTTTCTTTTCATCAGGCCCACCTTGACTCATCTTCAATAATAATGCCCAGTGATCATTTGCATATTTTAGCTAGTCTGCTGTGAACTATTGCTTTTCCAACTCAACCGGTTCCCTTCTTTGGAGCAAGGGTGGGGGAGAGAACTGTAAAACAATTCCTGAACACAAAAAAAAGCTTTCTGCCAGAGGAATGCGGTTAATGTAACACATACATTGCTGATGCAGCAACAGCATTCCGAAGACCTTAAGACGGTAATAAGCACTTAGGAATGTCAGCCTTGGCAGCAAGGCATATTACTTAATAGCCCATATCCTGCTCCCGTTGCTCGTTTCTCTGCAAGTGTCAATCTCGTTACTTAAGAAGCTGCATGCAGAAGCCAACTCATAAAAAGAGTCTCGAAACGCTGATTAATTGGGAAGGATGAGACGACAGCCAGGGTTGCTTTCACGCAAAGACCACTAAAAGCAATTCGAAAACTGTTTGCTAGACTCCCACGGGGCAAAAGTCTTGGCTCCTCTGGCTTCATAATACTTTCCTAGAAACCAGGCACCGACGCCAAGGCTGGCTTAGCAGTTGCAATTCCAAGTTAATCACTGTTTTCTAAAACTCTTTGTATTCGAAGCTGTACATCAGCGTTTGCAAACCTGGTGGCCTCCAGACTAGTAAAGGTAAAGGGACCCCTGACCATTAGGTCCAGTCGTGTCTGACTCTGGGGTTGCGGCGCTCATCTTGCTTTATTGGCCGAGAGCCGGCGTACAGCTTCCAGGTCATGTGGCCAGCATGACTAAGCTGCTTCTGGCGAACCAGAGCAGCACACGGAAACGCCGTTTACCTTCCCGCCAGAGCGGTTCCTATTTATCTACTTGCACTTTGATGTGCTTTCAAACTGCTAGGTGGGCAGGAGCTGGGACTGAGCAACAGGAGTTCACCCCGTCGCAGGGATTTGAACCGCCGACCTTCTGATCAGCAAGCCCTAGGCTCTGTGTGCAGCACAGCCATGCTGGCTGGAGCTGATGGCAGCTTTAGTTGAAAACACCAGGAGGGCACCAGGTTGGCAAAGGCTGCTCCAAGTGATAAGAGGCTATTTGTGGTGCATCGAAAGAAAGCAGAGTCTGAATCAGCTGACTCAGAATACATCGTGAGCTTGCACCTCCTTCACTGTGACCCCTGCGCCATGGAGGCGGCAGCAGTAACCATGGTTCAAGGTGAAGTTTGCATGGATATTGCGCTATGAGTGGGCACAGAAAATCCAATAATCTTTTGTGTCTGAGCAAGAATGCAGTTCACACCTACAGGTGTGCCCCAGAGCTCATAGGGAAGACATACCTTTGAATTTGTTTTAAAAGTTTTCGGTTAGTTTCTGTGCCTTTGCCAATCTTTTCAGATATATTCAATTCCCTTACTGCTTCGGAGTACACATTGAAACGGGGTTTTGTTTTTGTTCCAAAGGCAATCGTGATTTTTTTATTTTTAAACCTGCTTCTCTTGATGAAGATGTGTGCAAGCTTTCCCCCCTCAGCTATATACGGGGCAAGCTCACCTACTATTTTTAATGCATTTTCCCCCAATATAAGGTGATCAAATCCCTTATATTGAACATTCATTATGCTATTGTAAAGACGCTGCAAATATCTTACTATTAGTTTCATTGTGTGCTGTGGTTTTTAATGGTGTAGTTTACTTATTCTTACAGAAACTGCTCTGTCATCATTTGGTAATATGTGCTCTACACACACACACACACACACACACACACACACACACACAATGAATAAGCACCTACCTGGTGCCAGCAGCCACTACATAGAAAGGATCTTTCACAAAATGGCTGAACTCACTACTTTCTCCCATCAGGATGTCCTTAAGGAGAAAGAGAAGGAAAGTTAAAAGCAAACGGAAAACTGAACATTCTGCAGGCAGGCAAAAATACAGTCATACCTCAGGTTACGGCCGCTTCAGGTTGCACGATTTCCGAACCCGGAAGTAACGGAATGGGTTACTTCCGGGTTTTGCCGCTTGCGCATGTGCAGAAGCGCCGAATTGCATCACGCGCGTGCGCAGACACAGCGGCGCATGTTGCGAACGCACCTCCTGCACGGATCGCGTTTGCAACCCGAGCGTCCACTGTACTGCTTTAGAAGTATAGGATGGTAATTAATACGTGCAGTTATTTGTTCAAATATTTATATTCCACCTTCTAACATAATCCATCATGCCACATTCTGTAATTAAATAACCATGGGTGGTATTTAACTTTGTTTTACCGCATGTTGAGATTCCTGCATTGCAGGGGGTTGGACTAGATGGCTCTCTCGGTGTCCCTTCCAATTCTGCCATTCTATGGTTCTATGGAATATTAGCTGCTGGAAGCCGCAGGAGGGGAGAGTGCTGTCATGCCCAGATCCTGCTTGCGAGCTTTCCACAGGCATCTGGTTGGCCACCATGAGAACACGAAGGATGCTGGACTAAATCAGCATCCGACATCCAAAACATCTGACGTCCAAGACACAAAGAGACTTTGCTGCCAGTTTAAATTCACCTGCACAATTACCGTATTTTTCGCTCTATAAGGCGCACCTGACCATAGGACACACCTAGTTTTTAGAGGGGAAAAGCCCCATTTTTTTGAGGATCAGCTCAAATTTCTGTAGCTTCTTTTGCAAAGGAGAAAAGCCCAATTTTTTGTGGATCAGCTCAAATTTCTGCAGCTTCTTTTGCAAAGGAGAAAAGCCCCATTTTTTGAGGATCAGCTCAAAGTTGTTGCGCTTACTTTGCAAAGGGAAAAAACCCTGTTTTATGGGGTTTAACTCACAGTTCTGCAGCTTCAGGAAAGGGGAGCCATTTCTACAGTTTCCAGACAGATAATCTAATCAGCCAGTCACATGTCGCTGGGGAAACAGCCTCCCTCTGCAAGGGGGCGGGGCTGGAATCTCTCTCCCTTATCTCTCTCCCCGATCATTTGCTGAGCAGCTGCTCAGCGGGCTTCCTTTCAACACCCCCTTCTCTCTTTTTTTTTAAAAAAAGCACGATCTGCTTTTGCCTCTGAGCAGTTCAGCTCCAGGGACCACACATTCGCTCCATAAGACACACAGACATTTCCCCTTACTTTTTAGGAGGAAAAAAGTGTGTCTTATGGAGTGAAAAATACGGTACATTCTTACCTATTAAGATATAGTGAATAGTTTAAAAAACAGGAAAAACCCAATTCCAGAACAAGACAAAGAGTCTGGGAATTTGCACACAAATATAGACTTAAAAGAGTTGCTAGATGTGAAGAGATGCATGTTTTGAGATCAAGGAGCTCGCAACTCAATCTATAATTCTCCACTCCAAAGATTGCCCCCCCAAAAAAACCCAAAGTTTGCCTTGCTGTGTTGTTAGATGCAAAGGCGGTAGCCAGGACAGGGTGGGGTGGGGAGTTTTAAGTGCTTGACCAAATTTATAAGCCGGAGATTTATCCGGCACGCAGGCTGAGACAAGCTAAAAGAGGAGACGCAGAAGAAGATGGAGAATGTGTGGTTGAAGACAGATGGGCCAGCAATTCCGCATAGCTATCAATTTCCTCAGATCTTTAAACAAATTCCTTCAGTGACACTGCAGTGTAATTTATAGTCCGTCTGCAGGGAACAGTATATATCCCTTTTAAAAATATATAGCAAGCCAAAAGCTGAGGCACGTCTGCTGCTGCAACAGATAAAAAGGCTTTGGCAAACCTGATTTTTTAAAAAAAGAAACAGGGAACAAGGGGGGGAAAGAGAAGATCCTGTTTTGCTTTAACTGCTACTCTTTCTCTGTCCTCACCCCCTTCTCAAAACATGTTTGGGGTTTGAAGGAAAACATTCACATGCAAACCACAGGCTGGCTGCAACTAAATTGACCAGGCCTGGGAGAACCTGTGTGGCCACAGAGGCTTTTATACCCTCCAACTCGACTTAGTTCCTCCCTGTTTGGTCACATCTACACCAAACATTGGCTCCCCCCCCCAAATCCTTAAACTGAATCAGCAAGACAGAGGGGCTAGGATGGACTCGCAGGTCTTTGGAACCAGTGAGATGCCCTGTTGTGGCTTGGGATGCACTTCGCCTCTGCAATGCTTGCCTTTTCATTTCCCAAGCTCAATTCAAGGTGCTGACAGTAAGCCCTAAATGACTTGCAAACACTGTCCCCATACCATCCTGCCAGCGGGTGAAAATCTGCAGAAGCTACACTTACATGTGGCCCCACCAGTAGGTGAAGCATGTGTTAGGGACGGTGGTACATGGAAGAGCCTTCTCTGAAGTGACACCCTATCTCCAGAATGACTTCCCCCTTGGACGTCCAACTCCCAAGAGACTGCACGATCTACTCACAGAATAAAAAACTGGCAGTGATCTACCCCTTTTGGGGGGTGGGGTGACTCAGGTCAAAGTGGTTGAGCTTTTTTTAGGGAGAGGGAAGGAGAAAGGGGACAAGTAAGAAGAGAAACAGCCTCGCGGCGACAATTCCGTCTCCCGTTCTAGCGATCATGCGCAAATGGAGGACAGGGCGAGGGGGTGGGGCCGGAAGGAAAAGGAGCCCGCGATCAACCGAGATCGACCGAAACCTCCACGGTATCGACCAGTCCATCCCGATTGACCTGTTGGACATCCCTGATCTAGTGCATCGGTGTGTCTACAGCTGACACTGTTGACTTTTTTTCCAGTTGGCTACCTCTTCATCCAGGTCTTTGGGATGAGAACTATAATGCTGATGCTCGTTGATCTGAGGATGTTTTCTGCTTTGATCATTATGTGCCTATGGTTATTAATTTATTAACTTGTTTTATCGTTGGATTCTGACCTTGGGACCGGCTAGATGAAAGATGGGTCGGAGATACCATAAATGAATAAATGAGATATTGACATGTAAAGTGGTGTCGCTCTATTCCTATATCTATATGGTTAAACCCCATATACTTGCAAATTATAGAATCATAGAATTGTAGAGGGGACCCTGAGCAATGCAGGAATCTCATACATGACAGATGGCCATCCAACCTCTGCTTAAAAACCTCCATTTGATTCCATTTATATTCCACATTTTTCTCCCAGGGAGCTCAAGGTGGCATACAGGGTTCTCCCTCTCCTCAATTAATCCACACAACAACCCTGTGAGGTAGGTTAGGCTGAGAGGCAGTGACTGGCCCAAGGTCAGTGAGCCAAGTGGGGACTTGAACCCTGGTCTCTCAGGTCCAAGTCCGACACTCTAACCCAGGCATCCCCAAACTCGGCCCTCCAGATGTTTTGGGACTACAATTCCCACCATCCCTGACACCTGGTCCTGTTAGCTAGGGATGGGAGTTGTAGTCCCAAAACATCTGGAGGGCCGAGTTTGGGGGTGCCTGCTCTAACCACTACACCACGCTGGCTCCTTAAAATGCCAGCTAGTTCAGCTTCATGCCGGATGTGCTCATAAGGACTGCAGTGTGGCTCTCGTCGTCAACACAGTTTCACAGAGCTACCGGTAATTTAAAAGTGCCAAAATGCACGATGGACACCAAGGATGTTAGTTAGCTAGACAACTTGGCACAGCTAGAACATTTGCTTACAAACCAGGGACACGCGAGAAAGTTGGTGGTCCGCAGCTGCTTAAGCATTTTGCCTCCTTCACTATTTTGCTTTGCTATTTATTCTGTCCTGTTTTGCAAACACAAGCTTGGTAGGTCTGGTGGTGGCCTTACAGACAACCTGATACACCCAGCACAAGAGCACAGAGAAGCCAGCAGGAGAAAGAAAACAACAAAAGGCCTCAGACTAAGCATTTTGCAATCTGGCAGGGCTCTTGGGCTTTACAAAGAGAAATCTCAGAGCAAATGGTTTTCCAGATTGCCTTATAAAATACCTGGTGGCAGTGGTGGTAGCAATAAGAGGAGAAAAGGTTTTTGTGTGTCTGTGTGGTTTATTTCCTCCAGAAACCCAGTTTTTTTCCTCTCTCTAAAAATCCTCAGCAGGCAGAAGGCTTCCCAAGAGTGCTTTGCACCAGCAGCTGGATGCAGAGCTAAAACTAAAAACGTTTGCCCAAAGCCAATTTAAATTCCATTGTCACCAATAAAACAATATGACAGTCAGTTTGCGGTGTAGAGGGGTATTATAGCATTGCCTTTGAAACGGGGAGAGCCAGGGTCAGATTCCCAGGTAGCCCTGTGAGGACAAAATGCATGGGACACATCCAGTGTTGCCCTTACGTAAATGGAAGGACATTACAAGATGCAGTTCATGAACCCTCAAAGGGAAAAGCAGGATGCATTTGAATAATAAAAAAACACTATGTTTCAGCAAAGATAGGTTATACCACCAGCCAAACATTGTACAACCCACCTTTCCTTCTCTGGTCCCATGTAAAGGAATGGAGCTGTGTAATAAGAATGCTTCTTCACAAGTGACTCTCATTTAAACAGGGCTTGTGCTGGAAATTTTCATTGTGGATCAGGCCCATTATGCCCCAGGATCCAGAGCTCCATGCACCCAGGGGGTTCCAGCTCTGTGTGTGGTGCAATGGGTCAGTGTGCCTGGCTGTGAACCAGGCGGTTGGTGGTTTGAGCCCACCCAGGGACAGCTGTGGGGAGGATGCCTGCACTGCAGGGAGGGTTGAACTAGATGGCCCTTGGGGTCCCCTCCAACTCTACAATTCTATGGAGAGGTGGGGAGGGAAACCTCCATGCAAATGTGAAGATTCTCATAGAATGTGAGGTTATTATGGCTTTTATATCCACCAAATTCCACTGCTCACTAGAACCTTCGCAATAATGGATTGAACCCAACTAAGCTATGCTAATAGTAGACGCACTGGAGTTAATGCCTCCATGGTAGTCACACCCATTAATTTCAATGGGACCACAGTACTTTTGAGCAGAACTAACAGTGGATACAACCCAATGTCTGCACTCCAGCATAACCAGGGGGAATGAACAATAGATGGACCAAGGAAGCCCCATATCTTTTACATACCTGGCACATTTTATCCGCTGTGGGAGACGACCTGGATCGGATGTGCACGGCGACTGCCTGGTTTTCTGATCTCTCCAGCAAGTCCTCTGCAGAGGCCGACTTCCCGGGCTTCTTGGTGGGTGCCAACCTCTTCTCCAGAGCTTGGCTATTAACGTGGCATGGCTTGGTGCACACGTCAAGATCTGTCTGGGTGCTTTTGGTGAGCTCTGGGTCAGCTCTGCAATCCTGACGCCGGTCTGCTTTCAGCCAACTGGTAAAGGAGCTGCTCCTGCTGCCGTTATTTGGGCTGGTCACCTTCCTGCCCTCAGGTCCGCTGAGATCGAAGCAGCCCGTAAGCCCAGGAGGAAGAGTGGCAAAGCCACGCCCTGCTCTCGAGACCGGCTCCAGGGACTCCCGGCGATGGCAAAGACTCTGGTCCTGGAGAGAATTCATGCTGGATGAGGATGAAAGAGACTGCCCCTCTTGGGCGCCTGTTTGCGTGCAAGAGGACTGAGAGCCCTCCTGCAGGAAGCTGGAGTCTTGGGATGCAGAAGAGGGCCGCTTCCCAGTTTTGCGTTCAATGTAATCTGCCAGCGCGTTTTGCTGCAGCTGCTTCAGCTCCGGCTTGGAAAGATTGATGGTGGAGCACGCCTTGTTCTCCCTCTCAAATATCTTGCGGCGGTCAGCCACCGTACTCTCTGGGAAAACAAACTGGAGGGCTTTCTTCTGGTGGGAGAAGGGCGACAGCTCACTGTCAGACACACCCACTTCATTCATCTTCTCCGGCTCGGAGTAGGACTTCTTTTTCTGGTCGGGGTTCAGGCGCCTCCTGCCCCCAATGCGTGCCACGTGCAGAGGTGCAGGAAGACTCTCTTTGTTGGGATAATCCAGCTTGGTCTCTGTCGGCGTGATGCTATGCCTCTCCTTTGGGGTATGGGGAGACGCTGCCATGCTCCTCATCCCAACATGTGCTGATGCCGGCCTTTGCACGCTCCTTCTGGGCTCCTTCCCACACTGAGGGCTGATGTTGAGGTCCTTGCGGCTGAAGGAGGTGGCCCTCAAAACCTTTGACTGGGCATCTTTGATGCTGTTCCTATAAGCCCTGCTAAAGGGGAGGTCCAGCTGCGAGCCGTTCGAGTCCTGGGTGCTGCCCTTCCACAACATTTCTCTCTCACGCTCCTCCGACAACTGGAAAGCACTTCTGCTTTGCGGCAGCTGCCCAGCCGGTTTCGGTGGCTCGCTTTCAGAGGTCCCGGCCTGATTATAGATGCTGTGCCATCCTGGCATCACCACAGCAGCACTTGCTGCTTCCATCTGCTGCTCTGCACCATGCCAATTAGCCCTCTCTGGTCTGCCAGCCCCACTCTCGCTTGGGCGCTGCATATATGCGGCTGGGTCTGAGCTCCTTACGCTGGCCAGGCGGCTATGATCTCCAAGCAAGTGAAGATGCTCTTGAGAGTTCCGCCTCTTTCGGATGTCCTCAACATGGTTGAGGTTGGGCTTGCTTGAGCCGAAATTCTGGCTGAAACTGTTTGGGCTGAGACTCTGCAGCCACTGGCCGCCTTGTTCGCGTTGCTCTATCTTGCTGACTTTCTCCAGGACAGAGCACCGGGCCTTCCGAGAGTCCAGTTGCCCATACTGAGAGTTCTGGAGGTTGCTAGAACCCAGCTGGTGGATATTTAAGTCTGACATCTTTGGGGCCATCGGAGAAGAGGGCTCCTTGTACTTTGGCTCCACCCCATGGAAATGTTCTGCGTTGGCAATGGCATCCTGGTACCCTTCCAAGCTGTGCCACTCACCATCCTGCCAGTGCCCAGGGATCTGCCCCTGACACATCTTCTCCGCTTGGCTGCTGTAATTCACAAAATGCCACTTGGCACTGGAGTAGCTCTGTGGTACCTCCTTCAGATCCGAGCTGTTCTGCAGCTTGCTGCTCTCCGGGATGTTTTGCAAGGAGGAAAAAGCGTGCTGCTTCGCCTTGCTGGGGTTCCACTGGTTTTGAGCTGTGGGATCTCTCTGCAGGTTTGCATTCTTATCTTCCTTCTGCTCTCCTGCCCCATACCCCTTTGAGTGGCAGAGGGCTTTGCTGTCAATCGCATCCCTCGGGTGAGGCAGGCGTGCCTGAGAGCTGTGGTTCGAGTGCTGTGCGTTTCTTGCACTTTCCTGGATCGAAGCGGTTGTCATATACGGCGGTGCCGAATCGTCCTGCCTGGGAGATGCGGGGTACGCTTCAGGATGCATCCTGTACAAGACAAACTTGGCAGCTGCGTCTTCCACCTCCTGCTTCTTCCCTGGCGCGTACTCAGGCTGGTAGAAGATGGCAGCCTTGTTCGGCGGGCTTTGGTTTCCGTTCTCATCCAAGCCAGCGTGCTGCCTGCAGGCTGCAACGTTTTCGTACGAGGATGGAGAAGACGCAGGGGCGTGTGCGTACCCACTCTCTTTGGCAAGCGCTGGGTAAAGCATCCCGCTGTTGCTTGCGGAAGGGTGAGGAACCTGGGCAAAGTGGGGCTCGGGAGAAGGGACAGGGTAAACACCAGTAGGAAGCAAAGGCTGCCCTGGCTGAGCTGCCTGCGAGTAAAATTGTTTGGGTTTCATGGTGGGACTGCTCTCTGGGCTCTTCTCCATCACAGTGTGAAGCTGTCCTTCTAGGAACGCAGGTTTCTGGAGATGCCCTGGAGGAGGGGTGCCCTGGCCTAGATGAGGCCAGGCACTTTTGGGGTGAGTCCTACAGGACTTCCTGTGTTCAAGGCTAGACCAGGAGCTGGGCCTCTCGTGGTGCCTGGTTGCTGCGTAACTGTCACTACGGGTCGGTGGCATGGGGGCCCCCTTCATATAGTGGCTATCGCTGTCAGACGAGCTCCGAGTTGGTAGGCCCTTGTTGTAGCCATGCAACCTGCTGTAGCCGTATCCTTTAGCCTGGGACTCACAGCTTGGCGAAAGAGCAGAGGACTTCACTTCGTATTCCTCCGAAACGCCTCGCTGGGCGTTGTAGACAGTTTTAATGTACCTGATGTCGGCCTGCCTCATCCCCCCTTCTTGCGGTCTGCCCCGGGAATGTACGTTCTCCATGGAATAGGACCTCTCCTTGCAGAACGTGGGCGCCATATATTCGGGGATGCTGGAGCTGGTTGAGAAGGAGCTGTATGCGGAATCCCTCTTGTTGTGGAGATGGGCAAGCTGGTCAATACTATTGGTGGATTTGGCTGGCGAAAGGTGGCAGGGGTGATGTGTATACCCCGCAGGGGTATGGTCCAAACTCTCCATGCTTCCCCTAGAGCTGTACTGGTCAGGACTTCTTCTTAAATAGCCATGCTCATAGCCGGAGAGATCGCTTGTGGAGGAACTGGAGGTAGGAGCGAGAGAGAAGTGAAAACTTGTTAACATGAGAGCAAGAGAGAGTTGTACTGGCTTATAAAGGGACTCTGAGGGATATGTTTAGTTTTTAGGGGAAGAGACGAAAACCCATATTTGGGCCTTGTTCTGTTCTTAGTCTGCAGTCATCCTGGTTTGCTCGGAAGAACCGCTTGACATTGCAACACATGTCTCTTATTTATCACTAGGAAGGGAGGGGAAAAAATAGATGGGAGGCAGGTCGCAAGCAGGGGAGGCTTTGCAGGGAAGGCCAAGCATGTCTACTCCACCCTCGCAATCCATCAAAAGCACCCTAAACGTCACCAAAATACCCAGACGTCCACGAGTAAGAGAGAGAGAGAAAGAGAAAGAGGGAGAAAGGAAGAACAAGAGAGAAGCTTGAGGATGGAGAGGAATTTGCCCCCTCCTCCATGCCCCCCCCCCTCTTTCTTTTTTCGCTTCTTTTCTTTTTATGGAGGTGAAGGCTATACGCTGGCAGTGTTCCTGGAATCTTCCAACTGAACTTGGAGACATTTTGTTTGCTGTGAGAAAACTAAACAGACATGACAGGAAAGGAGGCAATGAGGGATGGGGTGGAGATGGGACAGAGAACAGGGGAACCACAACAGCTTCAGTAAGTCCATGGCAAGAGCTTTTCATCACGGACCAAGTTGACGAAAAGTCAAAGGCTGCTCCAGAAAGGATATGACACAGCTATTTGTCAAGGAGGCTCAGTTGCAGGCATGAACCCTCCAGTTGTTGTTGCTGCTATTTGGAGAGTTAGGTTGATTCCTTGACATTATTTCCCCTCATACAAGCTGATGAAGATGTGTAGGCCTTGAAACCAGCCTGGTTCACTGTCATTATTACTCAGATACCCAGTGGCTCAAGGGATCCATGTTGAGTCATTACTATTCAACATTGGCAAAATGGGATAATACATTATTTACCTCAAAGGAAGGTGAATCCTTCACATTGACACCAGGAAGCTTGGGAACTACATTTCCCAGAGCGCCTGAATGCTGCTGCAAGTGCCAGCAGTGGAGCTGAGACTTCAAGCCTGAGGCCTATGATTGCCACCTCATCCTTTCGGTTAAGAAATGGGGTGGCAGGGAGGACATGGGTAAACTGTGGGAAAGGACGGGGAAATAAAAAAATGGTTCTCTTCTGAATGATGCCCACACTCAATCAGCAGTGGGCTTGGTTAATAGAGCTGGGTGTTTGAAATTCATTCAAATATGGCAACCCACAGCCCCAGCCTGGCTCTGGCACAGTCAATTTCCCCTCAGCCCCATGACAGCATAAACTTGGCCTCCTCAAGCCAAGTTGCTTGGGCCTGACGGGCCCACTGAAAACCCCTCAATTTCCTTATAAGCCCATCTGTTGTATCTCCTGCTGTAACAATGGCAGGGCCTTGAGGAACCAAGGTCTCGTTCCCGAATTGCTGTTTGCTCCAATTCGGCAGTAAAGAGCGGGTTTCTGTGGGAAATGAGCCTGGGGGGGGGAAACAAAAGTTATTGGACGTGAGAGTTTTAAAGCATGTCCCAAGAAAGAACAGTGCAAAGGGTAAGTGTGGATGAGCCTTTAGTGTTCCAAGGCCCAACTGTTGCCTGGTTTGTGTTGTTCTCCTGCTTGGCAATATCTTTTCTCATGGTACCTCTTAACCTAAGGATAATATCCCCACCACATGGAAGCAAAAACATAAAGGCAAAAGGAAGGATGCTGCAAAGCAACTATCTAGGGACTGAGCTGTCTGCCAAGTGAAGAAGAAGTATGGAGAATGAGAAAGAAACCAGATCTCAGAGTATGAGGAGGAGGAGGAATGGTTTCAACAGAACTGGCCATTTTTCTGGTTTCATTTCCTCAGCCGCTTGTGCCATTTGCTTTCCTTTTTAAAACAAATGTTCTCCCAATTTGACCACTCTGGCCCTCACCTATTACCAACAGATAGCGACAGAAGAAGGCTGGCAATCCGACCACTAGATGCCACTGGCGTTCTTCAGTGTTGAAACACCTGGAGCGATGGCTTCTATGCCAGCAGAGATGCAACAACAGAGATGGCAGAAATCTGGGGCTTGGAACTCTATGAGCAAAGAATAATTTAAAAAAAGCAGCTCCCTGGGATGGAATGAATGCCGTTGCCAGATGATTTGTGTTGGGTGTCAAGGAGAGAAAGAGAACACACATCTCTGTTGGAATGGTTTCTTTTTTCGGTTCTTTTTGTAATCCTAGAGTTTCTTCCTGCTTTCCCATCCCATGCTTCCTTTGATCTCAATAAATTACTATTGGTGCCAGTATTTAGGTTTCACAGAGGTCTTGAAATTCCAGCGGCTAAGCTGGGGAGGAGGAAAAGCCACTGTGCTGATGCTGAGATTCGGAATCGGCTACAAAGATTGAAAGACTGGGGATTTGTCTATACATAGAAAAAGAAACACCACTAAGAACTTTCCAGTTGTGTTATGTTCCATCTTTCAGAACAGATACAGAAAAGTGGAAACACATTGCAGGGAACAGGCAGAAGCTCTTACATGATCAGCTCCTTTAAAAAACATATTCCTGTGCCGAGAAAAGCTGAATTCTGAAACCTGTATGTATTCTGCAAATGGAACAAACTTGCAAAGGATAGAGCATGGGTAGGCAAACTAAGGCCCAGGGGCCAGATCTGGCCCAATCGCCTTCTAAATCCGGCCTGTGGACAGTCCGGGAATCAGTGTGTTTTTACATGAGTAGAATGTGTGCTTTTATTTAAAATGCATCTCTGGGTTATTTGTGGGGCATAGGAATTCGTTCATTCCCCCCCCCCAAAAAATATAGTCCGCTCCCCCCACAAGGTCTGAAGGACAGTGGACCAGCCCCCTGTGGAAAAAGTTTGCTGACCCCTGGGATAGAGCAAGCAGAACAGACGATGCAAAAGAAGCAAATGCATGAAATCTGAACAATGTGTAAAGGCTATAGAATTCAGAATTTTGATTTATCTGCTCTTTTCTATTTTTTAGTGCAGAGCCTGTAGAATTCTACAACCAGCAGGGAAATTTGGGCAACATTTGCTGTTTGATAAGGCCCCTGCTCCACCACCACGGCCGCACAGCTTTTGCAAAAATGGCTGAGGGTACCTGCCTGTTCAACCTGATGCACCATTGTTTCAGATCCATAAAGGTACCGGTAGCACAGCACTTGGCAGCGAAAGCTCAGCAGCTTTTAAAAGAAAGACTGTGAGGTGAATGCAGATTACTGCTCAGAGAGAGAAAGAGAAAAGGTTCCTTTCAAGGTGGAGCATAAATTGTTCTCTTCCTGGAATGGGAAGCACACAACACACCAATCCTCGGATACAGGGTTTGTTTGTTTTTTGGCCAAAATGGCGTGAGGCTTACCTGGAATGGTAGGCTTGATGCCAAGGAGTGCCAATCATGCCAGGAGATATTTGCATCATACTGAGATCGGTCTGGTTCTCTATGAACTTGGCAGAATGCCAGGAGTGCGGTCGGCCCACAGGGTCGCTTCGTCTGGGAAAAGAACAAAAAGGGGTAAAATAATTAGAGACAGGAACTCGCTCAGATACCATGACAGGTGGAGCAGGAGCAATATGATTATTATTTAGCATTTATTCTGTGCCAGAAGCGTGACCCTGTCAAGAATACAAACATTTCACGGTCTCTGCTCCCTAATGTTTATTACATTCTACTCTGGTGCTATGCATCAGTGTGTTCCACTGAGACCATCCTGTTGAAAAACACACCAGCCATTTCATCGGGCCTGGTGCAAGGGGATACCCTAAATGTCAAAAATGTCATTAGATTAATCCTGAGGCTTTGGTGGCAACCTTAAGAGGAATGTGGCTTGGAACCTACTAGAGAGGCTTGCTTCAACCAAGGGTATCTGTTTCACTCTGAGGGCCGCATTCAATCCTGCGCAACCTTCTAGGGGCCACATGCAAGTGGTGGGCAGAGGAACAAGTGCAAATTTTTCCTTTGTGCAGTAGGCTAGTTTCTGCGCATGCTCTCACACCCTTCTCTTCGTCCAGGGAAGCAAGAGGACTTATCAGAGTTGATAGCACATTACAGCCAGGCAAAAACACTCTCACAGAGGGTACAAAGAAGGGGCAGCAGGGAGTGTGCTGGTTGGTAAACCACGCAGTCAAAAGTTGGGAGTTTAACTCATTATTTGCAAAAACACGCTCTCCACATACTTGGCTGAGTCAGCCCTAATGCACACAGGAGCTCATTCCCTGTGGGTCTTACTCCATGAAATCAGTTGCCGAGACTAAAAGTCCCCGCCTCCCCACAGCTGTCATGTCGCCTCCTCTCCATGGCGTTTCCCAAGCAATTGGAGACTGTGCCTGCATGCTACCAATCTCTCCTCTGCCCTTTTCATGCCTCTCCTGGTTCGGAGAGATAGGAGGGGAGCGTGTCACAGCAGGGGAGGGAGACACCAGTGACTCGTCTCTGCCTCTTGACCTCCCTCCTCCCACTTGCTACCTTCAGCTTCTTGACTTCCCCCTGCCACCGACTTTCCCAGCTCACTAAGCCCTGTTTCCCCTTCAGCTTCTGACACTTCCTTTCCCCAGTCTTCCCCCTCTGACCGCTCATCATCATCCCACCACCGCTCCCTGGGTTCTGAGCCTTCTTCCCTTGATGGTTCCCAAGTTGGTTCCTCCCACCATTCCTCTGCATCCAACCAGTCCATGGCAGTGTGACTGGTGTGTGTGTGTGTGTAGGTGGCCTGGGGAGGGTCCCAAGAGGCAGGCAGGCAGGAATGGAGCATCACATTTGGTCTCTGGACCTGAAGCTTCCCACCCCTGCTTCAGACTAATGTTGACAATGCAAGTGACACCCTCAACATTGTGTTTGGCTTAAGTTTCATTTAAAAGCAGGGTAAGGGAAAGATCACAGGAGAGGGTGGCCAGATACACAGGAGACACAAGAAGAAGAAGAAGAAGAAGAAGAAGAAGAAGAAGAAGAAGAAGAAGAAGAAGAAGGGTTTGGATTTGATATCCCGCTTTATCACTACCCGAAGGAGTCTCAAAGCGGCTCACATTCTCCTTTCCCTTCCTCCCCCACAACAAACACTCTGTGAGGTAAGTGGGGCTGAGAGACTTCAAAGAAGTGTGACTAGTCCAAGGTCACCCAGCAGCTGCATGTGGAGGAGCGGAGACGCGAACCCGGTTCACCAGATTACGAGTCTACCGCTCTTAACCACTACACCATACTGTGGGTTGTTTGTTCCCCCCCATGAGAGTTTGTTCCCCCCATGCAAAAGGGAGCAGGATCACTAACAGTGACCCATTGTTACACCCATGTGCTCAGCCCTCCATCCTCCGCATATTGGAGAGTGAACATCTGCAACAGGGAATCTGCTCTCCATGGGATTACGAACCCTGTTGGTGTTGGGAGCCTCCATGAGTACAACTGTCTAATGGGCACAGACATGCAATGGAGGGAGAAGGGCAAGCTAGCATGTCCTGCTCTCCCGGACGTGATTCTAATCACACGGGGGAACTGAATACCCAAACAACAGGGTTAAAGAATAAAGGAAAGCACGGGTATATTGAAGCACAAAAAAGCACATGAAATAATAATAATTTGTACCCTGCCCATCTGACAGAACAGGGAAGATGCAAATAAGGCAGTAAAACTCTGAACTGGTTGCTATCATTACACTGCGGAATTTCATGGTCTTGATGGAAAACCAGTCCATTAACCTAATTCATGTGGAAAACTAGTCAGAGGTATATAGTTTCTGATAATGCTTCTTTCATCAACCTGTATTAGAATTCTGGCAAAGGCATCTTTTCTCATCATGACATGGGGCAATCTACCCATGCCCACATTCTCTGCTGTGGTTAGTGGGACAGGAGCTCTTGTCTGCCTCTGCACCTGCTCACCAAGAGGAGGGGAAAGCTGTATACATATGATAAAAACTAAACACAACTTGAAGTGGCTTTCATTTTTGCAGGTTGGGCCTGAAAAAGTCACAGACTGGGAAGGGGAAGCCTTTTCATTCCCTCTACTGGTGGCTTCCAACCCTGCTCAGTTCCTTAACAACTCACTGTTGCAGTGTGATTCCTAAACATTGTGGGTTGTGAGAGAATTGCATTCATACAATGAGCATAAAAGAGGGTGCCTGTTGCATCTCTGAGTGATTTACTGATCTGGGTCATTATTTGTCCAGCCAGCCTCTACTGGGTGTGGGTAACTGCTCTGCATGAAGGATCATACATTCACTCCCAAAGAAACACCACAGTTGCCTGCTTTCAGAGGCAACAGACACAGTTCACTGACTCATGCAGAAACTCAGTGACTGTTTTATTTTTCTGAAGGTGGGTAGCTCTTACTCTTAAGACATTCCAAGTTTCACCTGTTTCAGTTATAAGAATGAGAAGGATGCACCAACAGCTTTTATCTTTTTAATTTTTCATCCAAACTATTGTTATCCACGTCCAGAAAGAATTGCAGAGATTGAGAGGGAGGATACAAATACTTTGCATAGTAAACATGCCTTCTAGCTGGGAAACAGAGCCCAAGTCTTTGGGTTTCATGAGCCTTTTTTGAATACCACCAAAAGAATGAGATTCTCTTACTCCTCACCACCCGCCTCTGTTGACAGAATCATATTAGTAAGGGGGTGAAGGTTCCTAAGAGGAGCTGCACAAATTAAATATCATATATAGGTGCCTTTCAGACAGAGGCCCCTTGTAGCCTCCTTTGCCAAGAAAACAAGGAAACTGAATGCCGTAGGCTAGGAGGCAGACAGAATGGGATTTAACTCAGCAATTCACAGCCTGATCTTCAGAGAGACCCTCAAGATGTCTCCACGCAGCACACAGAGAGGCCAGAGGGATTTAAAGATTTCTTTGTAGTTCTGGTCGAATCAAAACCTAGGACATTCTCATTTCTTGCTTGAGAAAGCACATTGTCTGACAGAAATAAAGCACCCTCCCCCTCGAAGCAGCCAGCAACTGGCTTCTGAGAGCTGCCTTGCCAGGGTTTTGGTTTTATTTTATTTTTTAAAGCCTGCAATATTTTTTAAAGCACTTCAGCCAAACAGCCCCAGAACAAAGTAATCCAGTAAATAATTAAGCTGTGGACCTGAACCAAGAGACAAGTATAAATAGCTGTGGGGCAAAGCTTTGCATTGTGTCTATAGCCTACCTCTGTTCGGAAAATGTGGATTAAGTGTCATGCGATGAGTGTTGCGATTTCCAAACAGGCCAGAACTTCCTCCTGTTGCAAAGGTTTGAACTGTGTTTGTCTGACTAGGTGTGGCGTCGTTTGGTCTTCGGTGGATTGGGGAGGAGGAAAACGTAGGCAGTTCTACTTGGTAGTCAACAGAAATCTCTCATTGACTTCAAAATGGCAGATCTGCATGTAACCAGTCCTCAACTATTGCCCTTCAACTGGATAAGCAGAATTGGGGTGAAGGGTAACTGGGAGAAAGAGGAAAGTAAAATATCAGAATAACAGGTCCTTATGTCTGGGGCGTATCAGTTAGCAAACCAAAGTTCGATCCTATTTGGTTTTAAGGATTAAAATAAACCACAGTTCCTCCATTTGTATGCAAAAGGAAACTGTGGTTTAGTCCAATGTGTAACTGGAAACATTTGTGGTCCTCCTTGCCGCCGCAAATGAGGAAAGGGGAAGGGAAGCACACAAGATCAAGGCTTGCTTTGGCTCTTCTGCAGAAATCTAACCATGGTTTAGAACAGAGCATAATCTGAACTGATAATCTAGATCTGAGGTGGGGAACCTGGGGCTCTTCAGGTGTTGTTGAGGGTGCCACTCCATCATCCCTGTCGTTGGCCATGCTGGTTGGGCTGAACAGGACTGGAGAGTTAACAGCACCTGGTGGGCTGCAGTTTCCTCACCCTTGATCTAGATATCAGCTCTACAGAATTGCCGGGTTTTATATTTTCAAAAATGGGCAATTGGCTGTTGTGTGTTTCTTCACTCTAGATGTAACCTAAGACCTGTCCAGCACTTAGGAGAAACTAATCTACTGTATTAAGTCTGCTAGTGCTTTCCACATCCCGGCTGCATACACATACATTTAAAGCACATGACTTCACCATAAAGGAATCATGGGAACTGTAGTTTACCCCTCACAGTTCCAATTCCCAGCACCCTTAACAAACTACATTTCCCTGAATTCTGGGGGGAGCGGAGCAATGTGCTTCAAATTTATATTGTAAACTTCCCTCTGACCCTCAGAGAAGGGAGGTGTGAAAATAATAATAATAATAATAATAATAATAATAATAATAATAATAATAATAATAATAAATGTAAGATGTGTGTACACAGTCTCCATCTTATGACCGAGACCAGTGTGGACTTCATTTCCTTAGTACCACGGCAGCTTTATTTGTTCTGCTTCTACTACGCGACACTTTGCTTGGTACCCAACCAAGTGAAGAGCTTTGGAGAACTTGAAAGCTTGCAGTGGCTATTTGGGGACATTTTGAATGGCCTAATAATGGTATTGCCCTAGTATGGATTTCGGAGCCTGAACCGTGTGTCAGTGCTGTGGTAAAACTGAATCAAATGCTGGTGCAACTGAATCACGGAACAGAAGTGACCAGAGCACAAGTCTGTCCTAGGGCATCTGTGATGCACACAGAAGAAGAGTTTGGATTTGATATCCTGCTTTATCACTACCCGAAGGAGTCTCAAAGCGGCTAACATTCTCCTTTCCCTTCCTCCCCCACAACTAACACTCTGTGAGGTGAGTGGGGCTGAGAGACTTCAAAGAAGTGTGACTAGCCCAAGGTCACCCAGCAGCTGCATGTGGAGGAGCGGGGACGCGAACCCGGTTCCCCAGATTACAAGTCTACCGCTCTTAACCACTACACCACACTGGCTCTCACAGATGAAGCAGGACCAACTAATCTGCCACAATTACACTTTTTCTTCTTCTTTTCATGTTAAGAAAACCAGCAGCAATAAAAACAACTATGCCGTGAAATTTCATTCTTTTCTCATGCACGAAGTGGTTAATGTAAATTAACAGAAGTGGAAGGAAAGCTAAAGTGAAGACAACCTATGTTTATTAAGTAGATTCTATGCTGTAACAGAATGTACCTTCCTGTAGAGCCACATCAACAATAGCAAACACAGACTCTGGGCCAAGTTAATCAACACACTCCAGCTGAGTTCTTTTGCTTCAGCCACATCAGTTAGATATAGACAGTGTGTGTGTGTGTGTGTGTGTGTGTGTGTACACACAGATAGTCTTTCTCTTTCTCTCTCTCCCTCCAAAGAAATACTGTATTTAGGTGTCAGATACCCATGCTGATCTACTGAAAATCACCCTAAGGTATACACCCTGATCTATCTTTTGCCCACTGCAGCTTTAATTTATAAAATGGCTAGTATTGCTTCTGAGCAACTTCACTCAAGGAAGCTGCATGCACACTTCTGATCTGGCAGCTGTCCCTCTCAGCATGAACTGGGAGGCCTTTGTTAATGCTACATCCCTGGATTAAGGTGCTGGGACCTGAGGTGAAGACCTCAAGGTCAAAGGTGGAAGGTGTGTATGTACCCAAGACCAGTTTTCACACTTAAGATACTGCTGTTTCTCACACTGGTTTGCTGGTTTGCTTGCTTTTGCATATGTGTGCTAAACGCAGAGCAGAAAGCAGATTCGCCATATTTAAATCCAATGGGTATTATCTAGCCAAGGCAGCAATTGCATTCAATTTGCAAATGCAGCAAATGGGAGAGGAAAAAAAGCAACCCCATTCAAACATCATGTGTGAAAGTGACCTTACATCCTAATCTGTAGCTGTGTTCACTCAGAACTGCGGCAAGGCTAGGGAAGTAAGTCCTTCTGAGATCAGCAGGCTTCCTCCTGAGTAAATAAATTTATGGAGCAGGCATATTTTCACCCAAGTCTCCCTGTTCTGGATTGCAAATGTTGGCAGATACGAAGTTGCCTTGTGACATTCATCAGCACTTTTGACAGCAAAACTCTGGCCAAAGCAATATCAAATGAGCTTGGTATTTGGCCCTAGGCTGTTTCCTCCTGTTCCTTGTTGCTTATCTTGTTTTTTTCTTGGATTAGCATACTCAATAGCAAAGCTTCCTAGAAACTCCAGTTCTTGAATCACTTTGAGACACAAAACCTCAGTTTCCCTAACGGTACCCATCACATCTGAGAGGTCTGGAGGTAGGCATTTGATGCATGGAAACACACACACACACACACACACACACACACACACACACACACTGCAAGGAATTGGCTCATGTCTGACCCTTAGGAGTGCAGAAGAAGAAAATGAAATGCAATGGGAGCGGGAGGGAACAGAGAACCACAGGGTGGGATGCTGGATGCTGAATGGTAGAACACCTGATTAAACCACAATTCTCCAGTCAGTAGAGCACAAGACCCTTAATCTCAGGGTCGTGGGTCCAAGCCCCACATTGGGCAAAATATCCCTGCCTTCATAGAATCATAGAATCATAGAGTTGGAAGAGACCACAAGGGCCATCCAGTCCAACCCCCTGCCAAGCAGGAAACACCATCAAAGCATTCCTGACAGGTGGCTGTCAAGCCTCTGCTTAAAGACCTCCAAAGAAGGAGACTCCACCACACTCCTTGGCAGCAAATTCCACTGTCGAACAGCTCTTACTGTCAAGAAATTCTTCCTAATGTTTAGGTGGAATCTTCTTTCTTGTAGTTTGAATCCATTGCTCCGTGTCCGCTTCTCTGGAGCAGCAGAAAACAACCTTTCTCCCTCCTCTATATGACATCCTTTTATATATTTGAACATGGCTATCATATCACCCCTTAACCTTCTCTTCTCCAGGCTAAACATACCCAACTCCCTAAGCTGTTCCTCATAAGGCATCGTTTCCAGGCCTTTGACCATTTTGGTTGCCCTCCTCTGGACACGTTCCAGCTTGTCAATATCCTTCTTGAACTGTGGTGCCCAGAACTGGACACAGTATTCCAGGTGAGGTCTGACCAGAGCGGAATACAGTGGTACTATTACTTCCCTTGATCTAGATGCTATACTCCTATTGATGCAGCCCAGAATTGCATTGGCTTTTTTAGCTGCTGCATCACACTGTTGACTCATGTCAAGTTTGTGGTCTACCAAGACTCCTAGATCCTTTTCACTTGTACTGATCTCAAGCCAGGTATCATTGCAGGGGCTTGGGCTAGATGACCCCTGAGGACCCTCCCAACTCTACAATTCTACGATTCTCCTTTGAGATGGTCTTGCAAGCTACAACTAAAGTCTCTCCTCTGAACAGAAAAATCACTGCAAATTTGCGAACATTCACTACAAATCCTTGGAATACATTTTCCCTCTGTTTTTCATTAGCAAGAAAATACCATTTGAGAAAATAGTCACTGAGAAAGAACGAAAGAGAAAGGGGGGGGGGGAGAAACCAATCAAAGTCCCCATTGATCTCAATGGGAGAAAATTAGGCATGTATGTTCCTTAATTTCATCAATTTCAGCCTGCACTGGCCTCCCGTTTCCTTTTGGGCCAGGTTCAAGGTATTACTGTACAAAGCTCCAAACGACTTAGCCCAGGATACATTAAGGATTGCTTCACCCTGTATGTCCCAAGCTGAACACTGACACCATCTGGGAAAACAGCAGCTTATTAGTGGTCCCCCATGGACCAGAAGCGCATCTCATGTCAACAAGGAGTCATGTACTCAGTGTAGTGGGTCCAACTCCATGAAACTCCTTCCTATTAGAAATTATGCAGCTGCCATCCCTCTTAAGAAGCCAGGTTAAAATGGTTTTATTTCAGAAGGCATTTGTACCATGAGCATTGCCCTAATGTTTCTATTTTCTGATGCTTTAAGCTATGTTTTAAATTTTGCATATTGTGTGTTTCCCTATAAGCCACTTGGCGTGGCTTCTTTGTGATGTGGGGGAGAGGGGTTAACATGGTAGAACCACAACTTATTTTTCAGTTTAACATGTGCAGCTGGTGAAAGCCAACTGGAAGTAACTCCCAGTGAATCCAAGTGGAACTGATCCAGTAAAACGTGGGCTGCCAAAGTAGTCCTGTGAATCCAGCAGTTCAGCAACCACAAGCATTTTCTTAATGGTCAGGCTTGTGTTGGGGTAAAAGGATACACATCAACCCAATTTTCTGTTCACAAAAGGTACGTTGGAGTCAAATGCAATAAAATCACACTGGTTGTGATCTTATAAAGTAGTGAGGAACATGCCAGTTTAAGACTGCCTTCCAATTAAAGAAAGCTTAGTTCATTAATGAGTTGATGAAATTTGCATACCTTTGCACATAAATCTGAATGGGGGGAAGCTCTACAAAGGACAGCTGCTTTGTCTTTGTATTACACACGTGTAGGTGTCATGGACCCAGACCAAGAGGCTTTGGAGGTGGAGTCCACAAGCAGCAGCTGCAAATACCAAGTAGGACCTCCCAGGATCCTGTCCCCAGGCTTCAGACTCCTCTGGACCATTCGGTACCTAAGTTGCAGCCTTCAGGGGAGTAGAACCTTCAGACTGACTTTCTTTGTCAGACCATAAAACCTGGGTAGTTGCTCCAGGACATTAACTGCAGGATTGCTGGCCAAGGTACTGAGATTTAGCCAGCCAGTGACCTCTGGATCAGCACCTCCAGTCTTGTCCAGGGTCCTGATCTGTGATGGATAAGGAGAGTAAGATGATTCACACGACACGGTAAAACATGCTATGGTTTAGGAAGTCCATGCAAGTATGAAGGTTATTAGAGAGGAGTTTGAGTGCTCACTAGAAGGACAGATCCTGAGGTTAAGGCTCCAGTACTTTGGCCACCTCATGAGAAGAGAAGACTCCCTAGAAAAGACCCTGATGTTGGGAAAGATTGAGGGCACAAGGAGAAGGGGACGGCAGAGGATGAGATGGTTGGACAGTGTTCTCGAAGCTACTAACATGAGTTTGGCCAAACTGCGAGAGGCAGTGAAGGATAGGCGTGCCTGGCGTGCTCTGGTCCATGGGGTCACGAAGAGTCGGACACGACTGAACGACTGAACAATTGCAGCTGCTTTGCTTCTTCCTGGTCCTTTTTACTGCCACACCAAGGTTTGGTTTAGCATGCTGTCGAAAGCAAAGCTCATGGTTAAGCTCTGCTAACCAAGAGTGTTAAGCAAGGTTATAGCTTGTAGTTGGCTTAACTGTGAGCCCCGGTTCGGACAAGATGCTAAGCCAAACCTTGACTTAGCACAGCAGTAAAAATGGCCAGGGAGAAGGAAAGTGGCTGTGAGCTTCTCTCTGGGAGCCTACATATCTGCATGGTCTTGCTAAGCCATAGTCTGCTTTACAATGTTGGGCAAACCAATCACTGTGTTGCAGCAGACACCTAAATAGGTGTTCATTCCTCTTGCACATAAAAACAGGAAATGCCTCTTCTAAGGAGCCAGTGATATCTGCAGCTGTTACATGTAAGTTATAGGAAAAAACCATTAACACCCTTTGAAAGCATTCTGCTCAATTAACAAAGGACACCTTCTTAGGCAATCAAAGGACTGTTAGTTGACACATCTAACCAATTAACTGACAAAATGCTACAGCCCTAGAGGCTCCTGCAAAACAGCCTACATAAACATCAGGCATTTCCCTTTCAAATGATGGATCGGTACCACCACACTCTCTTTGCTGAAAGTAAGATTTCAATAGTTCATTCTCCAGAACCATCATAAATGCCCTGCTGTGTTGATATTGTGACTCTGCTGCTATTATAGTTATTTTTAGCATATTATTAAACATGTCCTTTGCTCCTTGAGAGGAAAGATGGTATATAAATAAAATAGGAATAAGCTGTTCAATTCAATGTAAACAAAACAGAAAAGAGAATGTCATTATAATAATATAATAATAATAATAATTTTTTATTTGTACCCTGCCCATCTG
The DNA here is from genome assembly GCA_034641385.1 of Darevskia mixta. Taxonomy (NCBI): domain Eukaryota; kingdom Metazoa; phylum Chordata; class Lepidosauria; order Squamata; family Lacertidae; genus Darevskia; species Darevskia mixta. The sequence continues at coordinate 1,476,949 of JAWWNH010000060.1, forward strand.
GCCGGGTCTCCCCAGCCACTTATTTGGAGAAATGGCTTGAAAATGGCCTATGCTCCTTCCTCCTTAAGGAATCCTGGATTTTACATTATTTTAACTTTATGTGTATGCAAAGCAAGTCGTACGCAGAGCAGATTCATTGAAATTCGTGAATGTTACTAACTTATGTCCACTCATTTCAATGGGTCTGCTCCAGTGATTCCCAAACCTTTTGCCCCATGGACCATGTGAAATTTGCTAATGACTTTTCTGCCTGTTGTAGCAATTGTAGCTCACTTTACTAGATGCTGCATTCCCCCCAATTGTATTTGTATCACTCCTTTGATTTCCTATACGTACTGTATTTTATTCTGCTGCAATTTGAATTCTGCGGAATTCAAACTGCAATGCAACAAAATACAATTAAGAAATAAAAGAAGAAACAAAAATGCAATTAAAAAACGGGTCTGTCCCAGCCTTAGCTGGAGGCGCTGGGGATTGAACCTGGAACCGTCTGCATTGAGCTAAAGTGGGGGTAGCAGCGACGGGAATGTTGAATTAGGCCACCACATAAAGTTTGCCTTTACATAATTCTGGCAACACCACACCAAAGCACTTGGAAGCTTATTAGGATTTCAGTTGCACAAAGCCTCAATCCTCTAAAAAAAAAAAAAAAAGTTGGTTGCAATCAAGATGAAGCCACATTGCTGACAATAGCATGCTGGGAATTAGGCCAAGCTACTGCAGATTGATTCCTCCATCCTAAGCCTGTCTTTTTAGGTTCCTAGAACTCTGTTACCATGTGCCAAGGCTGGGTTGGAAGGGAAATGTGATAAGCACAGTATTGTTACACCAAAGTAGCACCACTTCCAGAGGTGCTGTTTCACATTTAAGGAGGTGGGAAAGAGTTGTGTTTTTGTTGGGGGGGGGGGTTGAGACGAGTGGAGAATACAGCAATGTTCAAAAGCCAGCTCTTGCTTATATGCAAAGTTAAATTGCAAAAAAAGCAATGCAATATTAGCAAAGTTGTCATCGATACAAGCCAGTCACCTCTTTATTTAATGCAAAGAGATTTTTGCCTTTAGCAGGTACGTATGTCAAACCCTCATTTAGTGCTTTAAAGCAAGGCATTCAGTGGTTAAAACCAGTGGCTTGGTCAAAGACCGTGGTGTTTGCTTCTGAGGAACAGGGATGTTATTCTTCTGCTTCTTTGACGATCACTCGTAGCCGAGTAAGATTGTCTTCCATAAACACGGTTTTAACAATGAGTCTGTAAGTGACTGTGGAGGCCAATTCTGGAGCCACACGTCCTTCCACAGTGGGGACATTGGTTTCTGGGCAGGAGTTGATTGCGGTGTGGATTTGCCAAGCATGCCTTCCTCTTAGCACATTTCTCCCTTTCGTCCTGAGTTCAAGCGCCTTCAAAGCCTATGACACCTTTGGTAAAGGCTGTTCTCCAATTGGAGCGCTCGCAGGCCAGTGTTTCCCAGTTGTCAATGTTTATACTACATTTTTTAAGATTTGCCTTGAGACAGTCTTTAAACCTCTTTTGTTGACCACCAGCATTACGCTTTCCATTTTTAAGTTTGGAATAGAGTAGTTGCTTTGGAAGACGATCATCAGGCATCCGCACAACATGACCAGTCCAACGAAGTTGATGTTGAAGAATCATTGCTTCAACACTGGTGATCTTTGCTTCTTCCAGCACACTGGAATTCGTTCACCTGTCTTCCCAATGTCTGAGACCAAGGTATTTTGCCCCAGACCTTAAGTTTTCCTCCCCCCATTTTTAAACTTTGCTTACAGGGTGGACTTGCCCTCTGAAAGTCCATCTGATTTTGCATCTATACATAAATATTAGCACCTGCAAAGTTCATGCAAATGTGTGTCATGAGCTAGAGCCCTTCTCCTTGAAACTATTTCCCTCCAGTCATTTTTCTCTTGGCAGGGATTCCTTCTGCTTTTAGAGAGGCTCACTGGAAGAGGGGTAAAATAGATGGGGAGCAGCTTGGCACTTTCCTTCAAACAACTCATGCTCTACTGCACATGTGCTCTGCTTTGTAGGGATTTGACAACAGCCGATGGCACTACGAGCATTACGCCTAGCTTGCCACAAAGTGCAAGCATGCACATCAGTGCCACCATCCAAATTAAATACAGTGTAATAATTTCCAATTATTGCTTAAGTTAAATATGGCTATCTACTGCTTTGCATACTGAAAGTATCACACATATTTGAAGGTCTAAAAAAGGAGTGCATTGTCTTATTCCCCCCCCCCCCGAAGTGTCCCTAGTGTACATAGGCATGTTGGAGTTTTGTGCATAAAATAATTTTTAAAATAAATAAATGAGTAGCATCTCAATTAATAAATATTAATAACAATTAAGCTGCATTGGCCATGCCTTGCTAGAGCATCCCTGCCTCTTTCATTTTAATCTAAAAGGCCCCACAAAATTCTCCCTGGGGTATCACGCAGCACCAAGACAGGAACCGAGGCAGTGAACGTGAAGTTAAACAGAACCATGCTGGATATTGCCAGGTCATAGGCCATAAAGCCCCCAAGTTTCCCAGAAGACTGAAAACAGCTATTTTATCCTTTCCGCAATTTCACACATTGCTATGCCATCTCATCAATCTTTCTGTGTTTACACAAGTAAATGAGAGGCATGACTGCAGTCAGTGGCAATGGCCAAGGCTAAGGAGGCAAAGCCTGGAATTCCCTCCTACACAAACATTCTTCTCCAGTGGAGCTGCTTCCTGTTTGCAAGCACTGCTCTCAAGAAATGTATACTCTCCATCCACACTGCAACACAGGGTGGATTTCAGAAAGGTGCCTTCCAAGGGCACAAACCAGAGAGCTACTTAGGTAAGCCAGAGTAGGGCATATGGATGGATGGATGGACGGACGGACGGATCATCATCTATCATCTATCTATCTATCTATCATCTACCTATCTATAGAAGAGTAAAAAAGCAGCATCAAATGGTCCTGAATGAATATACTTAGAACCTTAATAAAATAACTGCATGTCCAGCACAAGAATGCAACTTATTGAGCATTTCTAGTAAGGTAACATCTCACCTAGGATACTCAGATTGTTCTGCCCCTATGGAAGGTTTCCATTAAAATGCCCTGGGCATTTCACAATTGGATAAGACTTTCCTGTCATATCCAATTTGGCCCTTGGATTGCGTTCTGACAAGCGCACTTAAAAGTGAAAATCAAAACTGGCAGGTGTTTTAACCTCCCACTTTGTTTTAATATTGTTCAGGATATTCATCTGTTATTGATTTTTGAGCTGTTGACAATTCAAGCTCTCCCTCTCTCCTTCTTTCTGTCTCTCAACACACACACACACACACACACACACACACACACAGATACAGGAATCAACTGATTTGTGTGCGTCCCGTTGAAACGCAATGGTGCATGCGTGCACGGCACCGAACCCAGAAGTGACCCCAAAACATCACTAAAATGCCACTAAAAGGGTAGGGCGGGTTGAAACGGGGGCAAAATGCTTTATGCGGATCCCATCAACGCGCGCAGGGGTAACCTCTGCGCAAAACAAGGATTGCCTGTACTTCTGAGTATTTAAGAGAAGCTCAGAACTGCTATAAATGTGTAGGATTTGTCATCCACATAAAAAGAAGCAAAGTTAAGGCCAAAAGAAAAACAAAACCAAAAGGCCACTTTTTTTTGGAGTGAAACCTTGTGTCCTCAAAGGCCAAATCTGCACACAGAAAAAGCAACAATTTCCCGTTTGCTGCCAAGTCTTGACACAAGGCTGGCTGCTTTAGCTGATCATTGTGCTTCCATACACATTTAAAGCACCCAGTATGTGAATCTGACCTGTGTCATATTGCATTAAAATAATCAAAGAATGGCCATTTGCAAAACCCGGCCTTTTCTTTCTGCTGATGTTTTAACCGTCTCTGATGCAAGTGTCATATGCTGAGTGCTTTTGCCTGCGAAAGAAGATATTCTTCTTTAGCAGTACAGACCCAGGTGACTAGACTGTATGTGTGTATCTAGAGCTTTTCATGTTGGTGACACACTTTTCAGACATGAATCATTTCATGACACAGTAATTCAGTTTTACTAGCAAATCGGAGGTTAAACTAGCCCCCTATAAGAGCATTTGCGCGACACACCTACGCACTGCAGCCAACACACTAACGTGTCGTGACAGAGTTTGGAAAACTCTGATCCAAAGAGAGACCGACCAACCGAGACAGAATACAGTGGTACCTCCGGTTGTGGACGGGATCCATTCCAGAGCTCCGGTCGGATCCTGAGGTTTCCGCAACCGGAGATGTCACTACTGAGCACGGCGTGATAGAGCACTTCTGCGCATGCGCGAGTGGCGAAACCTGGAAAAATACTTCCGGGTTTGCCGCTTTCGCAACCCGAGGGTAACATAAGCCGAGGTTCTACTGTAAAGGTAAAGGTAAAGGGACCCCTGACCATTAGGTCCAGTCGTGACCAACTCTGGGGTTGCGCACTCATCTCGCATTATTGGCCGAGGGAGCCGGCGTACAGCTTCCAGGTCATGTGGCCAGCATGACAAAGCCGCTTCTGGCGAACCAGAGCAGCACACGGAAACGCCGTTTACCTTCCTGCCGGAGCGGTACCTATTTATCTACTTGCACTTTAACATGCTTTCAAACTGCTAGGTTGGCAGGAGCAGGGACCAAGCAATGGGAGCTCACCCCGTCGCGGGGATTCGAACCGCCGACCTTCTGATCGGCAAGCCCTAGGCTCTTTGGTTTAACCCACAGCGCCACCCGCTACTGTATAGATATATATAGAGAGAGACAGACAAACAGACACACGTACACAACTGTACAATTCTATGACTCAACAGCCACTTCTTCCCTGCCCCCCCCTCAATCCACACACATATCCAATGATCATATTATCAAAGACACTTACAAGAAAATGTAAACATGTGTTTTGTATTGGGAACAAAGTTTACGGACATTTACAGCAACAGCATCACAGAATTCTTTTTGTTTTTTTCTTTTCATGCTCGTGCTATTGTAGTGCCCTGTCGGCTTTTAAAAATATGTGAGTGTAGTTCTCGGGGTGTGGCAGACAAGCAAACGCCACCCACACATTCCTGCAGCCAAGTGCTGCCAGCATCTGCCAACACATTTAGACACAAGGAAAGAAAGTGTGGAGGAGGACGAGAAAGAAAACAGGCACACAAAGACAGAACCAGGATATCCTGCAGTGGGAAGGAGACTTGGGGACAAAGTTGGTAAGGCGCTTCCTTTTATTTACCTTATGGCTTTAAAGCTCTCTTATCGACTATGCTGCTACAATATAAAGGACTCACCTTTCCTCCTTTGTCTCACCCATCTTCTAAGAACCTTATTCCACAAACTGAATGCAACCATCAGAAGGTGAATATCTACACAAATAAGAATACAGGGAACATAAGCTGCCACCTAAGAAAATAATTCACGCATGGCAGGCAGAAGTACTTTTGAAGTTTTTCTCTGCTGTTCCCACTGCCAAAGAGGCAAGGTGCTGTCCAGTTTAAAAAGAAAATGCCACAGGGAGCTTGGGAAACAGATGCATCACAGCGTTTGAAATTTGCCAGGCACCAGGCACATTTTGCATCACTTGCAACCAAGTGAAGATGCCGGGGTGCCAGGAAGGCGCCTGATGTCTCCACCATCTGGAGGTGCATGCCTGGAGATCCTTGGATCTTGCCTGTTTTCGCACACTGACAACACATCCTGAAGAAATCTATCTGTGATATTTTATCTGCACAATCAGAACGAATGTCAGGAACCAAAAAGTCGTATTGAAGAATACAACTTTTGAGCCACCTGGGCGCCGAATGGCAACTAGACATTCTGTTTTGGCGACTGCAACCCTGGTTTAAGGAGCCATTTGGCACCAAGCTTATATATCTGAGTGTATTAACACTGATGCACCACATTATTCACACATGAAATCCTTCTTTGGGTTGTTGTTGTTCAGTCGTTCAGTCGTGTCTGACTCTTCGTGACCCCATGGACCAGAGCACGCCAGGCACGCCTATCCTTCACTGCCTCTCGCAGTTTGGCCAAACTCATGTTGGTAGCTTCAAGAACACTGTCCAACCATCTCATCCTCTGTCGTTCCCTTCTCCTTGTGCCCTCCATCTTTCCCAACATCAGGGTCTTTTCTAGGGAGTCTTCTCTTCTCATGAGGTGGCCAAAGTACAGTACTGGAGCCTCAACTTCAGGACCTGCCCTTCTAGTAGCGGGCTTTAATTTATAGGGCTCCAAGGGACCTGAGCACCATGTAGCAGCTAGATTCTTGATCAATCGCCGGCAGTTGCTGGGGACCACAAGTGAGGAGAGGACTGCTACACTCAAGACCTGCTTCTGGGTTTCCCATTGGGGGTGTCTGTGGTTGCTGTGGTTGCTGTGAGAACAGCATGCTGGGCTAGATGGGTCTTTGGCCTGATCCAGCATGGCCCTTCTTATAATAAAATCATAGAATTGTAGGGTTGGAAGGCACCTTGAGGATCATCTAGCCCAGTGATGGCCAAACTTGGCCCACCAGCTGTTTTGGGACTACAATTCCCATCATCCCTCACTACTGGTCCTATTAGCTAGGAATGATGGGAGTTGCGGTCCCAAAACAGCTGGAGGGCCAAGTTTGTCCAACCCCCTGCAAGGCAAGAATATGCAGCTGTCCCATACGGGGATCAAACTTGCAACCTTGGTGTTATCAGCACCAAACTCTAACCAACTGAGCTATCCTGTTCTTAAGAATACTGAATCTTGCATTCCCAACTCCACTTATCACCTTAAACTACATTGTTCAGATTATACAATTAAAATTCTTTCTCCATAGGGAAAGGGGAGGGCGGGGAAAACAGAAGAGGTAAAAGAATAAGAGAAGTAGAAAACAAGCGGAGATGGAACTGGAAAACAACCAAGCCACACCTGAAACTTCTTCTATTAGCCAAACCTTTCTGAGGAACACCAGCAACCGGGATCTCAGGATCTCTCTTCCCAACCGCTCTTCTACCAAGGCAGCTGCAAAGATGCATCACCAATGCCCAGAAGCTGAGCTTTGCCCACAACACAAGACTTGACTTTTGCACTGTCTCCTCTCTCCAGCCCTGTGCTGGAGGAGTAACAGGTAGCTGGGAAGGACCTTGGAGGAAGTGGGGTAATTGCCATGATCTAATCAGTGTCTCCTCCTCCAGAAAAGGTGAGACTTGGTGATTTACAAGAAGAATATTTGGCCCACACCTCCAACAACATAGTACTGCATCCTCCGCTTCAACAAAGCTGAGCTGGTTCCGTATGTGTGAGGGCACAGAGGACAAAGGCATCTATTTTTTCATCTAGTAATTCAGATTTTTCTCCCCACCCTTGGATGTTTCTGCTCTGTCATGCAGTAAGGGAACAGCCCCCATGTTCTGAACCGCAGGGATGTTTCAGTGTTGCTTCTGTCCAGTGCTCAGTATGCTTAAAGAGATGTAATAAAATCCAGAAAGTGGAAGGAGCCATATTACAGAGCATTCGGTAACAGAGTTTATGGAGCCCCGGAACACTCACATACACTGTTGCAGTTAAACAGTTGATAGCAGGGTGTCCCAAACTTGGGTCTCCAGCTGTTTTTAGACTACAGCTCCTATTGTCCCTAGGTAGCAAGACCAGGGGTCAGGGATGATGGGAACTGTAGTCTGGAAACAGCTGGAGACCCAAGTTTGGGAAACACTGGTCAATAGGATGGGAAGCAAGTCATTGCCCCCTCATCTGCCAAAGAACCACCTGGACGATACTGCATAATGACACTATAGCAGGCATCCCAACCTGCGGCCCTCCAGATGTTTTGTACTACAACTCCCATGATCCCTAGCTAACAGGAACAGTGGTCAGGGATGATGGAAATTGTAGTCCAAAACATCTGGAGGGCCGAAGGTTGGGGATGCCTGCTTATTTGCAACCCTGGCTACTTCCTCCATGGTGGCTTACTTGTCTAGTACTGATTGGCATCAGCAATGTTTGGGAAGAACATAGTCTGGGGAAAAAATTCCTCAGTACTTTGTTTTTCCCATGGAAAATTTTCAATTTCATAAACTCATTTGTAACAATGAATGCAATTCCAGTTGCAAATGCAATATCGGGCAAGCCTGGCTGTTTTGAAGTTGAAGCACATTAGTCCCAATCTCTGTGGTGCAGTATGATCAAAAAATATATATATCATAGGGTACTTTTTGAAAAAGCTGTGTTTCCTAAATACAATTAAGATAAATGCTAGTTAAATGAGATCTCTCTCTCTCTGGCAGCAGAAAAATTTCCCATGCAAACTGAAAATTTCCTGATGCAAATTACCCTAATGGCCTCTTTCCCTAAAGAGAGAGCAAATTTTCATTTGTTATAGTTGAGTGCATATGTCTTCCCTTCTGGGAAAAAAACTGGAAATAAATCTAATGGCTTTTAGTAATTTCCTCCGTGCTCTAGCCCACAATCTATCTTGTGTAAGCATTTTCTTTCTGAGGATATTGTGTCAGCCACATTTGGAAGATAAGATGTATTGGGAATAAAGTTGGGAAACAATGGCAACATCTTCACTACATACCCTAATTTGCCCTGGATACTGCAAAATCTCCCCATTCAAAATGGAAAACCAGAAAGCCCACATCACTAATTAGCTAGCAATGCCCTGCTATTGTGTGAAATGTTTCCTTACCAGCCTTGGGCTTCCCAAAAGGGCAGCTGGTGCCAGCCAGGAAAATCTCCATGCAGCAGAAAGGAGCCGTGTGACAGCCACTGTTAAGTAATAGAAGGCTGGAGTGGGAAGTCACCCTGAATATGTGGCCAGTGTGTAACTTAACTACCATGTAGAGTGGGCCCAAAGGAGCTGTCCATACAAAGCATATATCTTGCATACATTGTGTGCCCCAGGCTGCAATGTGCAATATGAAAAGTTGCTTTCAGCACCCACTGATATGGCGCTGGAGAACGAGAAAGACAGAAAACAGGAGTAGACAGAGGAAGAGCATGTGTTGTTCCCTCTGACATACATCTGGGGGGGGGGACCCACAAGTTCAAGCTGCACATTCTGTTAACGGAAGCCTTCTAATCTACACACTCATTTGGGATTTCTTTTAAAGACTCCCAAAGTTATCGAAGTATGCTAGATCCAGACACTACCAAGCACAGACAAAAAGAATGACCAAAATTATCTTGTATAGGGCAAGTGGCTCTAAAGGAGGCTTCCTCAAACTCGGCCTTCCAGATGTTTTGAGACTACAATTCCCATCATCCCTGACCACTGGTCCTGCTAGCTAGGGATCATGGGAGTTGTAGGCCAAAAACATCTGGAGGGCAGAGTTTGAGGAAGCCTGCTCTAAAGCAAGGCTGGGGAGCAGGATCCGGCAGGCGGAACTAAATTTCTTGAGCCCCCACACCCGGTCCACACACTCTCCCCAGGGATACCTTTGCTTTGACAAGTAAATGTCTATTGCCTGGTGTCAGTAAGAAGTCAGGTAACTTAGCTTCAAAGGAAATATTTGTGAGTGCAAACTTAAGAGTATGCTCCCTACTTCATTCCTTCCTTCCAGACCAGGTGGAGTTGAAGCCAGGATGCAAAGGGGGAAAAGGGGGAGCTGATTCCAGTGGGCCTTGCATTTGCTGCTAATTTTAAAGTGCACCCAAGGCTCACAGAAGCACAATCTGGGGCACACCGGTGGTTCCTTTGCAGCTGCACCTTTAACTGCCCGGCACATGACACCAGAGGTTCCCCTTGACCGGCCTGAAGTATACAAGAAAGAATCAGAAGTGCAGCAACCCTGGCAGAAATGTCCCACTCCTCACCTGTTCTTTAAGCGCAGTTTAACTCCAGCAGGCCATGGGGTTTTGCTGTATTGCAAGTCAGACCTGAGACACTCTGAGCTGAGGGAACGGGAAGCTGTAATCTCAGTATGTCCTTTTGCTGCAAAGGTATCCCTGGGAAAAGAAACACACCAAAGAGAGGAAGATTGAGGATGGTGCAATCACACTTCAGCAAGGAGCGTTCAGGATGAAATACTGACTTCTCTCTTTTTAAATAAAATGCATTAGAGACCACAGGTGCATATACTTGATGCTAATATTTATTTGAGTATTTCTATCCCGCCTTCCAGCATGAAGACCACAGAGGTGTTAACAATACAACAATGAAATAATCATAAAACAACCATTTAAAAGGAAATGGAGCAACACAACAAAAAGCCACGAGGCATAAAAGCAGCAAGATGCAGGCTTGATTCAAAGCAGGATCTTCTGAAAACCTGAGAGAGAGCAAAAATCTGTACTTCAAAGCAAGTCTGTTGCGCTCAATGGGAGCTACTCCTGGGTAAAGCATGCGCAGGGTTGTAGCGCTGCACTCCCAGAATCAGGTTGTCTAAATCCCACTGACGCATCCTGAATGCAGCTTTGCAATTATATAGCCTGATCTTGTTCGTGCCAAAGCAAGTCCTACCTAAGTTCAAAGGGGAAAGGGATAACTCCCTAATGTGCAAAAGGAAAAAGAAAGCTGTCTTCTGCCAGGCCAGACGGTTGTGTTCAGACAGGCAGCAGCTATCCCAGGGAGAGGTTACCTGACATCTTTTCAACAGGAGATGCCATGGACTGAGCCTGAGGGGTGTTCACACAAAGCAAGGGCTCTGCTACCGTACCCACTGAGCTATCGTTCTTCCCGGTACATCATAGCTCCAGTTATAATAAAATAAAAAACCTGACAAAACAAATGCAAAGCCAGCCATGGGAGAGAGTTTTCAGGCATAAATTGCAAGACTGACTCCCATAACTGAACCCATTGGTACAAGGAGCAGAGAGTTTGGATTGTAGTTTAAAGATGGGTGCTGTGAAAAGAGCTGAATGCTACTTCCTTGTATGCCACAGTTGCTATAGCTCTCGGTCAACTGAGATGGAGCTTTGTTATTTCCACAAACTTAATAGTAGTATGGGAGTTCAAAACAAAACAGAACAACCCTCTCTCATTCCAATCCGGGTTGCTTACACATATACCGTGTTTCTCCTAAAATAAGACAACGCCTTATATTCCCCCTCCTCAAAAAAACACAGTATGGCTTATTTTCAGGGGATGTCTTATTTTAACCGCTCCACGTCGGTACACTGCATAGCCACGCCTATCCAGGCCGTCTTAAGGGAGAGGCGCCGCGTCACTATGTCTTATTTTTTGGGTATGTCTTATTTTCGGGGTATGGCTTATATTTCACAAATGCGTAGAAATCCTGCTACAGCTTATTTTATGGCTACGTCTTATTTTAGGGGAAACAGGGTACTGCACCAACCTCAATCTGCAACAGACACATATCAATTTAGTATTTTCAGAACTATTGATAGGTGTATCCCAACTTTATCCCAAAGTGCAGAAAGACTGTACCCCTCCAGATTGGGTGGGTTTTGTTTTGTCTTGCACAGGTGAATTATTCTGCAACATGTCTTTGGTGCAATAATAGTGCATTAGTGGTGGTTTACATCAGACCACCCACACAGCTGTTCTGCAATGCTTCCCCAGTGTTACTGCACTATTGCCGTTTGGAGGAGCTGGACTGCACTGTAGAGCAACAAAAGCGGGACAACAACAACAACAACAACAACAACAACAACAACAAATCAGAACATTTGTGGTACAGGAGCTCAGAAGGAAGTTACCAGACATGCACAGACTTGAAACAAAGCAGTATGCTTGCCCCACAACCTTTGCACGTATTAACTTATTGAAAGAGGAAATGCATGTAACTGCCCCAATATCATCACAAGCACAAAATCATCATGAATGCAAAATAAAAAGGATGCCAAGGAGGGGCCTCTTATCTGTGGCTACATGTGGCTGCCATGATATCCTCAGAAAGAAATATGCTTAACACCAGACAGAATTGTGGGTTGGAGGGAGAAAATCACTAGAAGCAAATAGGGCTGCCATATTTCGAGAAGTAAAAATCCGGACAGTTGTTAAGCCCCAAACTTGTTGAGCTTTTTTTGCACCATTAAGCAAAGGTTGGATGGCAGCTCTCCGGGACTTCAAGCAGGGGGTCTCTCCCAGTCAGGGGCCAAGCACTGAACCTGGGTCCTACTCTGCACACAAAGCAATGCTCTTGCCATCGAGCTATGGCTGCTCCCTGTACCTTCCGCACCAAAAGGATGGTACGCTGGAGAGCCAAAGCTCCTGATCCTCAAGACTGGGATGAAAAAGAACAGGGAAGAGAAACAGCGGAACAGAAAGCTGCGTGAGAGGGAGACATTCTGTCCTTCCCTCCCCGTCAATAAAAGAAGAAAAGAGTGCTGCTGACAAGGGTACTGGCATGGCTGTTCTATGTTTAGGGGGCTTATGGCTCAAGCCACATGCCATCCTGTGAGGCTTGGGGACGCTTCGGATAGCTGAGATTCCATTGCAGTGAGGGAAAAGAAAGAGCAGCCTTCTTTGAGGCAACCCAAACCCTCCCCTCACCCTCACTCCTCCCCACACGTGCCAGGCCAGGAATTTTAAGCCGCCACACCGTCCGTTAGAGCCAGGAAAGTGGCAGCGCCCGCAAGACTTTCACCCACCAGAAGGGAGTTTTCCAGCGCCCGGGCGGCATTCTTGCGCAAGCCTGTTGCCGTATGTCACGCCTGCGCTTCAAATCCTCCCTCAGCTGCTCGCCCTCGGCCTTTCCTCTAAATCCCAGCCCGCTTAAGCTTCCTTGCTCGACATGTGCCGCTTCTCCGCATAAGCCGGGAAGGGCCTTTTGGCGCGTTCGTGACTGAGGGCGCACGGTGGTGAAAAATCACTTCAGGTGGTCATCTGGCGTGAGCAAGCGAGCTGCCTTTCCCCCGTCAGCAAAACAACTAGCAGGCCAGGGGTCACGGAGCAGTTAAGAGAAGGGTCTGGCTTGCTATGTTCGCCGTGAAGTCACACACCCACTTTCAAATTTTACCTCACAAGAGCCAACTGTGATAGGAGGAAGAACGCGTTGGGCTGAACCAGGGAAGATAGCCTGTGTATGGATGAATCCCTGCTGAGTTGAGAGACTCGCAAAAGTGGCCTTGAGCAAGTTGCTTCCTCCCACTTTAATCTGCCCCACAGGGTTGTTATGAGGATAAAATAGGATAATCCTTCATATACTGCCCTGAACTCCTGGGCAGGATACACAAAACAATGCACCTGTCAGATCCAGTCTGTAATATAGGGATGGCAAGGCTAGCCTAGTTTACAGGGCTGTTGTCAAGGATTAAGGGTGACAATGTTACATGAAGCAGCCCTACCTGACCTGGGATCTGCATATCCTAGGCCAGGCATCCCCAAACTTGGCCCTCCAGATGTTTTGGGACAACAACTCCCATCAACCCTAGCTAACAGGACCAGTGGTCAGGGATGATGGAGGGCCGAGTTTGGGAGTGCATGTCCTAGGTCTTCCCCCTGCCATACATTTAAAGCACTCTTGTTCCACTTTAGACTGTCAGGGCTTATCCCAAAGAATTCTGGGAGCTGTAGTTCATTATGGGTGCTGAGAACTGATAGGAGACACACAAACCCAATTCCCCTTATGCAGCTACAATTCCCAGAGTACTTCAACCGTCAATCCTTCTTCCCAGTGGACTCTGGGAATCATAGCTCTGTTTGGGGAATAGGGGGTCTCCCGAAAACTTATAAAGAGGCTCCATTTTTCTACAAAGAGGTTATCAGATTGTCTCAAAAATATTGTGAGAACCTGAGAATGTCCCAGATTTTAATGACCCCATCTTTTATGATGGTGTCTTTTTATTTCCATCCAGTTGCTAATATAGGGAATCAATCTTGTAGGTATCACTAAATGCTGCATTAGGTCTCCCATCCTATAATACAATTATTATTATTTATTAAATTCATCTATTTTATCTAACCAAATCACAGAATTAAGGGATCCATAGCTAGTCTATATCCAGTTATTTATTCAATTTTAGTTATTACTTCTTCCCATCCACCCCCTAAAATGGTTTTGGGGGCAGGCCCAAATAACCTAGCATCTCTGACGCTCTCCTTGGCACACACCCTGTTTTTATGCCCACAACATCCCTTTACGGTAGGCTAAGTGGTAGTGATTGGTCCAAGGTCACCCAGGAAGCAGAACCCAAATTGGAGCACAGGTCTTCATGGCTGGCCCAGTGTTCCTACGTGACCATATGGGCTCTCTTTGTGCCACAGCCAAAACTCAATCCAAATGTAACCCGGTATGGGGAATATATGAAGCATCCCAGTAGAATAAAGAACTTGCTCTTTCCAAAACACACAATTGTTTTGTTTACCTCACTCACGCAGCCAAGAGATCACCCCAGAGTTGTTGAGCAAGATTTAGGACTGCTGATGTTCTTGATAAGTAGCACTGGAAATGAGCCCTTTTAATTGCCTGACACATTTTTTTTTAAAATACTAGTCTTGTCCTTCATCTGGGCATTAGAAAATTAGATGGAATTAGATGGAATGCTGAACAGTAACGATTATAAGTAATTGGACCAATATTTAGTGCGATTAGAGAACAGGTAATTAGAGGTTGCATTCTTAGCATGAACCAACTTAAAGATGGAGAGGGAACCATTTCAGAGCTATCTCTGGAATGTACCACAAATGGAATTTCACATGACATCCTAGGGCAGGGGTAGGCAACCTAAGGCCCGTGGGCCGGATGTGGCCCAATCGCCCTCTCAATCTGGCCCACGGACGGTCCGGGAATCAGCGTGTTTTTACATGAGTAGAATGTGTCCTTTTATTTAAAATGCATCTCTGGGTTATTTGTGGGGCATAGGAATTCGTTCATTCCCCCCCCCCAAAAAAAAATATCGTCTGGCCCACCACATGGTCTGAGGGATGGTGGGCCGGCCCACAGCTGAAAAAGGTTGCTGTACAATAGAAGACTGGCAAATGAAAATGATGGACTATGGAACTTGCCAAAATGACCGGAAGACTCCGTGACCAGAGGGAGGAGACGGTGGAAAAAGACTGGAAAAAACTAAAAGACTATTTTAAAAAGCATTGTAAGATTTAAAGGTTGAAATAAAGGTTGGATTATATAAGAGACTGCAGATTAAATAGACAGTATGATGTATTAAGGATAGATGACTTAGGTTAAAACTATTGATTAAGGAAATAGCATTAGTGTGAATTATAAAAGATGTTCAAAGATGTTAAGAGATTACTAAGATGATATAAAAAGAAACGCAGCAGGGGGGACGTGAGGAAGTCACCTCAAAGATGTGTATAAAAAATGGAGGGGAAAATAGAATGTATGTTGTGTATGTTTATTTGATTATATATTAGAAATTATGTTAGACAGGATGATTTCTTTCATTGTTTGTTATTTGTATGTTTAATAATAAAACCCAATAAAATTTGTATAAAAAGAAAAAGAAAAAGGTTGCTGACCCCTGTCCTAGGGTAATGTTGCTCAATTCCTCCTGTCAGGTAGCTCAGTTCTACCCTGATTTGCAACTATTGCCAGATGCCACTCATCCACTGTTTTTGCTGTAGGATAAAGAGGTGAAAGTGAGCCTAGAGAGGTGAGGGTGGGACTGCCTTCTCCTGTGTTTTTTGGGGGGAGTCTTCACCAAAACATGGAAATATTGCTCTGCTTCACATGTGACTGTGGAGGGTTTTCAAATGTATTAATGACCCCATGATGAGGAGACAGCATACCTACTGGGTTAGCCTGGCTCTCGGTGCATAGGTCTAATGCGAGCAAGACGTGGTCTTGGGTCAATCCCTGTTTATTACAGTTGGGTATCCTGATGAGTTGTGCTCAGTGCACTGTGCCCAGTGTCTGACTTTTTTTTTTTAACTGAGCCCCCAAAAAAGCCCGAGATGTGTTTTTATTAAAAATAAACGAAAGCTGGCGTTCTCAGGATTCCAACCTTTGCGCCGGGTTCCGTGCATTCATGGCGCATGGCCAGATACGAACAGCCCTATTCATAGCAACGATTGCAAGTGTTCATCCCTGAAAAGAACAGACGAGCATTTGTCCTGCCTTTTAACACACGAAATAAGGGCTTTCAGGAGCTATTTCAGACTGAGTTATATCCTACTGACCCATCTCGCCCCCCTCAATGTTGGCAACAGCATTTGAAATGTTTTCTCTCTCTACAGAGATCACTTCTAGCTGTTCACTGTTATTTATACCAGCTGCTCCCATTGTGCCTTTGGAATTTCATGCCACACACATTTACTGTACAAACACATTCTGTAAATGCTTTCTTGGGCTTAACTGTATGGGATGACATCCAGGGGAAAGTTAGCCTAAATCCTATTGAATTCAGTTAAGCGCTTGTGCCCCACTGGTTTCTGTGGGTCCCGCAGTCCAAAGCTATGCATGTTTCCTCAGAAGTAAGCCCCTGCAAGTTCCACGGTGCTGACTCCCAAGTAACTATGCAAGGAGTTGCAGCTGTAGATGAAGCTTTACTTTCTCCAGGTTGCAACTGTAGAATTTCAGCTCTTCGCATAGCACTAGCTCAGCCACAAAACAAATGCACATAATCCCTTTCTTAGAAGAAGATATTTGTTGTGGTAGTCATGGCAACTTTTGGAGACCCCCTAAAGTCTCAAAACACCACTATATACTGATAAATGTACAAATATCAGATAAAAGAACATTTGGTTTAGAAAAGTACTGTGTTGCTGGTATAAGAGAACATACAAACTTGATGCATTTTTGGGGGGGCCGTAGCACCCCACACCACTTTCTCCACATATTGCTTCAACCCTTCCTCAGATGGCTTCTCTACATCCTTGAACACTCTCTTGCTGACTTACAGGCCAGAATCAGTTCACCGTTACATTTGGGACAACTTTCCTGTCCTATTTCCCATTTTTATTTATCGTTGCTTAATAAATTATTATTATCACCATCATTACAATTTATGGCCTGCAATTTGTTGCTGTTTTATTGATGTTTTGGGTTTTAGTCACCTTATGCAGAACGATGGTGCAGGATATCAAAGTGCAAATACATAGAGTTAAAAAGATCATACGAGGGACATGAGCTCTGTTACAACGGCAATCTTTAGAGGGTTCACAGTTCCCTCTTGCAGATTTCACCCAGTTAAAAACATTTGCGTACAAATGAAATGGCATTTTCGTCTGATACTTTACTAACATACCCCACCCCTCTATGCATTAAAAGGTTCTTTATTGGTGCCATGTGCTACTGTGAAAACAGCGCATTTCTAGCTACCAGCTGCATTTTGCAGGTGGTATGTCATGTGCCTCTGAAAGTTTGCAAATCATCAAGGAGGCCTACTCTCTAAGCACAGCCCCAGATGGAATGGGAAGACTCTCTGAGTAAACCCCGCATAGCTCCCATCTTCATGGGAAAAACTATTCAACCATATCTTTCCAACAAAATGGCTAGACAGATCTCATCAGCAAAGGCATTATTTTCACTGGCGCCACATCTGGCAATAATATGGATAGCCCTTCAAAGGGGGGGGGGAGTCCCTCCTGGACAAAATATGAAAGCGAGAAGGAGCTCTTTCCAGACAGGTTCTGTCGATGGCAACTCCTGTGAGGAGGGAAGCAGCAAGAAAAACTATATTGTGTGCATCAATTACTTGGCATTGGTCCAAAACCTAGATGCTAATGTGTCCAGGCCTCCATCCCTGAGTGCACTTAAAACATTGCACTATATATATATATATATATATATATATATATATATATATATCCAACATTTCAAAAAGATAAAAGGATCTATGTATCAAATCCATATGTGGCTGCATCCTGATCTGCGTTCACTTCAAAGCCTGCTGCCAGAAGATGAATGGGACTGCAGGTAACTGCAAAGGCAACAGACAATTTTTTCAGTTTCTGTCCACTGCATTTCATTCATTAACGTTAAAAGCCTATGAATGAGGCTATCCATGTTTCTCATCAATCAAAATTCTACCTGGCCGCAGCCCCTCTTACATGGTTGCTTAACAGGAAGGCCAATTTCTTTTTCACTACTAAAATTAAATGCAAAAATGAGTTTTCTCCTCACTTGCATCCCCGATGCAGATGGCTGGCAGGCGGCTGGAGGTAGCTGGGAGAGCCTGGGCAGATCTGCACACCATAAAGCAGTGCCCAACTTCCTCCAAAGAATCCTGGGAACTGTAGTTTATCCCTAACAGAGCTATAAATCCCAGCACGCCTAGCAAACTACAGTTCCCAGGATTCTTGGGAGGAAGCCATGCACTTTATGTGTGCATGGGGTGGATCTGCCCCTTGTTTCCAAAACTACAGTCCAGGGGTTCAGTGTGTCTGGCTGTTAACCAGAAGGTTGGTGATTCGAGCCCACCCACGGACGGCTATGGGCAAGATACCTGCATTGTAGCAGGGGGTTGGAATAGCACACCCAACAGCTAGCGATGGTGGAAACTAAAATCTGTAACAATATGGAGACCTGCAGGTTAGTCACCCCTCTTTGGAGACCTGATGCAAGGTGTCTACTTGCCTCTATTATGCACTGCTTGAAAACATACCAACAAATATTACAAAGAAACAGGGTGGATTTGATTTAAATCAAATTGATTTAAATCACGATTTAAATCACTAGTCAGTAAGGCTTGATTTAAATCACTAGTCAGTAAGACTTGATTTAAATATTTTTTTTACAGAAAGACTCATTCTTGCTGGTATAATCTTAATATTTACAACCATATGAAGGTTTCATTTTTGGAATAATAAATCTTCAGAGTAGTTTTTACAGTTATATCAAAAATTACTGATTTGGTTACACTACTAGAAATACATAGACAGATAATTATGAAATTATGGTGAGGTTTAATAAGTTAACTGTTTATATTTGGACAACTTTTCTGCTGTACTTTATTGCAAGGAGAAAAATAATCATTTCCTTAATAACCATTTAAACAATTTATTTAACTAAAACAATAACATGATAGCATATGTATCCATGTTTGTTAACTGATGTGGTTAAACTTTTAAAAAAACAACTTAGACTGAGTTTTAGCACACTTGATAAACTTAAAACAAATCCTTATTTCCTGATGAATAGCCTTTGGACTACAATGTAATTTAAATAGAAGCCTATATTTAGAAAGATTTTTCCTCCAAAAGCATTTTATTTTAAAAATCCAATTTAAATCAAAAAAATCCGATTTAAATCAAAAAAATCCGATTTTTTTGATTTTTTTAAAAAAATCATTGATTTTTATCCACCCTGCAAAGAAATAATAATAATAATAATAATAATAATAATAATAATAATAATGTTTGTATCCCACCCTCCCCAGCCAAGGCCGGGCTCAGAGCAACTAACATCATAAAAATAACACATGCCAAGTCTCCAGTTCTCTTTGATCGAAGAAGAAGAAGAAGAAGAAGAAGAAGAAGAAGAAGAAGAAGAAGAAGAAGAAGAAGAGTTTGGATTTGATATCCCGCTTTATCACTACCCTAAGGAGTCTCAAAGCGGCTAACATTCTCCTTTCCCTTCCTCCCCCACAACAAACACTCTGTGAGGTGAGTGGGGCTGAGAGACTTCAAAGAAGTGTGACTAGCCCAAGGTCACCCAGCAGCTGCATGTGGAGGAGCGGAGACGCGAACCCGGTTCACCAGATTATGAGTCCACCGTTCTTAACCACTACACTACACTGGTAACCAAATGTTCAACACTTGGAACCTTGCCACTTGGGGGGAAAAGATGAGCATATACCAAAGGTGTTCTTCAACCTGCAAAGCTGTCCTCGTTCCATTAAAAAGACCTTGATGATGCCTAGTGAAAATAGTGCATTACAGATCAAGCAGACCATCACCCATGGTTGTGAATGACAGCCCCCATTGACAGACACAAACACATTCGTCTTCAACAATAAAACCTCTGCTGTCTGAATAATTCTGGTCCATGGTAACCTCTAAATTGGGCACAGGGAACCTGTTGCTCCCCATCTATGGCCCCAGCCAGCACAGCCAAAGAACCAGGGATGATGGAAACTGTAGCCCGACAAAAAATGGAAGACCACAGGCTCCCCATCCTTGTTCCAAGCACTGACCCCAATCCAGAGCTGGTTCTCTCACAAGTTGTTGTTCTGCGATAACCACCGCCGTCTGCACAAGCAAGGCATTTCAACCTTGCTGTTGAGAGTCATTCACAGGTCACTGTTTCACTGTGGAGCTGCAGATTCTTCCCACAAAGAGCCTTGCCAGTTTTGTTTGAAAGAAACTGGCTGTGCTCCTGCGCCTTTAATAGCAGCCTGAACTATTAAGCAGCCAAAGTTCTTCCCAGCATTTACCGTATTTCCATGCCAGGAACGGCTGCTGGATGTCTATGTGCCCAGCAGCTGTAAAAAGGCACAGAGGGGAATGGGGAAGAGCAATCCTATTCTGCCACTGCTGTTTACCCCTTAACTTCCTGGGACAGATGGTTGTGGGAGACTGCTGAATGCACTATACTACCTGCTGCCAACTAGAAGGGCATCCATAGCCCTTTGGGAACATAGGATGTTGCCTTATGGCAAGGCAGACCATGGCTCCATCTAATTCACTACTGTCTAGAATCACAGGATTATAGAGCTGGAAGGGACCCTGAGGATCATCTAGTCCAACCCCCTGCAATGCAGGAACATGCAGATGTCCCATATGGGGACCGAGCCTGCAACCTTGGCCTTATCAGCACCACGCTCCAGCCAACTGAGCTCTCCAGGCTGACAGTGGTTCTCAACCTTTTTTTCCTCTGGGCCACATTTCAGAATAATAATCTGCTCTTGACACACCATTTTTTTTATTGCTAAGAAATACATTGGAAGACATTAAGAAACAACTCCTAGCAGAGCTTGATTTATAACACGGAATACAACTACTTTATAATATTATCATGGAGCATCCAGAAAATATAAAATAATGCAGCTAAATAAGAACATGAATGATTCCTGAAATATAAACAAAATAAAAAAAAAAAAAAATTCCTTCCAGTAGCACCTTAGAGACCAACTAAGTTTGTTCTTGGTATAAGCTTTCGTGTATCTGAAGAAGTGTGCATGCACACGAAAGCTCATACCAAGAACAAACTTAGCTGGTCTCTAAGGTGCTACTGGCGCTGTGGGTTAAACCACAGAGCCTAGGGCTTGCTGATCAGAAGATCGGCGGTTCGAATCTCTGCGACAGGGTGAGCTCCCGTTGCTCGGTCGCAGCTCCTGCCCACCTAGCAGTTCGAAAGCACGTCAAAGTCAAGTAGATAAATAGGTACCGCTCCGGCGGGAAGGTAAACGGCGTTTCTGTGCGCTGCTCTGGTTTGCCAGAAGCTGCTTAGTCATGCTGGCCACATGACCTGGAAGTTGTATGCCGGGAGAGCGAGATGAGCGCCGCAACCCCAGAGTCGGACACGACTGGACCTAATGGTCAGGGGTCCCTTTACCTTTAAGGTGCTACTGGAAGGAATTTTTTTATTTTTTATTTCGTTTTGACTATGGCAGACCAACATGGCTACCTACCTGTAACTGTCCTAAAATATAATTATAAACAACAACTAGGGTTGTCCTTGTATTGCATAGAATCAGAGAATTGTAGAGTTGGAAGGGACCCCAAGGATAATCTAGTCCAACCCCCTGCAATGCAGGAATCTAAACTGAAGCATCCATGACAGATGGACACCCAACCTCTGCTTAAAAACCTCCAAGGAAGGAGAGTCTACCACTTCCCGAGGGAGACCATTCCACTGTCCAACAGCTCTTAGATGATGCTGTTTTGAAAAGGAATCTGTCCCTATCCTACAGATACCGGTAATTTGTTTTTATACAGTACTATGCTGTACTACACCACACTGAAATGTTCAAGTGTTTCTTTTGATTGTCCTTGAATCTTCCTGCCACACTTGCCATCCTCTCATGCCACACCCTTTGAGAACCACAGGCCTACACTGACTTGCAGTGGCTCTCTGGGGTTGCATGCAATCTGTCTCCCAACCCTGCCAGGAGCAATTGGGGGTCGACCCCTGAGCAGATGCTCTGCTGAACTATACAACACTCTTCAGTGGCTAGAGTGGAGGCGGGGGAACTAATAGTCCACTTCTTCTCCTGCATCTCTAAATTACTTGCGATAGGACCGCTCTATTCTTAGCAACTGTTGCTTGGCAGACGTAAAACAGAGTGAACCATAACTGCATGGTGAAAAAAGAGTCTATTGCAGTAGCTAGCAGGACCCGGAGCTAGGCGAAAGTTTCTTTTACTGGCATGTGCCCTTATCTACCACCTCCCAGCAATCTGCAGGTATGCGGCCGGCATCATGCAGCAATGGCCTCAGCAACACACTGTCAAGCAGTAACTGCCAGACCATGGGAGCGATTCAGCCTTTTTCTTGAGTTTGTTTAAATTTAAAAGAGTTTATTTTGGTCTTTTCTGGAATTTTTGCCTTTAAGGTTTTCAAACCTTTTTGTAAATTTAGTATTAAGATTCTGCTTTAGAGTTTTGGGTGTTCTACCCGTTGCTTTTGAACCTTGGTTATTGAAGTAGAGCACTTTCTAATTTCCTTCTGAGGAAACTGAATAGTTCAGTGAAACGAGGTTTATAGCAGGCATCCCGTTAAGGTCTTGTTTATTCCTTTAGATTTTTCCTTTACTCACTTTATGTGTTTAGTCTTACTTTTTACAAGACTATTCAAGCTTTATTTTCCCTCGTTTCAGGGATTTTCACGGTACCTTTTGGTTTTGTGCAGATTCTTAGTCCCGTGACTGTCTTTTTTCTATTACCCTTTAAGAGATGGCAAATCTTTTTATACCTGGAGGGGTTCTGCCCTGTGGAACACCCTCCCGCCAGATGTCATAGAGATAAATAACTATACAAACTTCAGTAGACATCTAAAGGCAGCTCTGTATCAGGAACTTTTTTTATTGTGTGATGTTCATTCATTTATTTAAACGGTCACAGACCAGCTTCGACTCACACAGCATCAAACAGTAGAACATGTGAAAGATACGAAGAACACCACAAATAAAGCATCAATTTAAAATTTGAGAACCTAAATTAAAATCAGATGTTTACATGCCCCCACTAGTTTCCTTTAAGAAGTTCTTGTTTCCTACGTTTAATAGCAGATACACAGAATTTAGCTACATTAATCGTAATTTCGGGGTCCTTGATTGTGTGACGTTCTGTTGTGTCTTTGCATATTTGTCGGAAGCCGCCCGCAGCAGTTGGGGCAACCCAGTCAGATGGGTGGAGTACCAAAAAGGAATTGTTATTTTTATGGGAAATGATGCCCTAACCCTTCTCTTGCAGGGGCTTGTGTTACACAATGTTACTCACTGTCCTAATATCTCTGCCCAATCAGGTCTGGGTTCAAGCAAGTGAGATAAGGATAGAGCACTTGGGTGTTAACTCTCTCTATCCTCATGCCTCAAGGTTAAGGCAGGCTCTTAAAGGGACAGAGGGACAGATGGTGCAAGGACTGCTTTCTCCGCTCTACTTTTTCTGAAGGACAAGGGAGGAGCATTTTGTGACACAGCAGGGAAGTGAATGGTAATTCCCCCTGACACAAGGGAGAATTAGAATCACAGGAGTTGGAAAGGGGGCCCCCAGGCATCATCCAGCCTAACCCCCCCTGCAATGCAAGCATCTCAGCTAAAGCATCTGTGACATTTGCAATTTTTGCAAATGACCTTGGCTATGTCTGCGGCAGAACAGACTGAGAGAGCAAACAAATGTAAAAGGCAAAGGAAGCCTTTGGTGGTTCATGACCCGGAAGCTGTACGCCGGCTCCCTCAGCCAATAAAGCGAGATGAGCGCCGCAACCCCAGAGTAGTCCACAACTGGACCTAATGGTCAGGGGTCCCTTTACCTTTATTTTAATAGATATTCCCAGGATAATGAATCCCATCGGTTTCCAAATTCCACAAATGCAGTGTAATCCTCTGGGAATATCTGAAGAAGTGTGCATGCACACGAAAGCTCATACCAATAACAAACTTAGCTGGTCTCTAAGGTGCTACTGGAAGGAATTCTTTTACTTTGTTTCGACTACGGCAGACCAAACTTTAAAGCCCTAAATGGCTTCGGTCCAGTATACCTGAAGGAGTGTCTCCACCCCCCATCATTCTGCCTGGACACTGAGGGCCGAGGGCCTTCTGGCGGTTCCCTCCTTGCAAGAAGCCAAGTTACAGGGAACCAGGCAGAGGGCCTTCTCGGTAGTGGCACCCACCCTGTGGAAAACCCTCCCACCAGATGTCAAAGAGAAAAACAACTACCAGAATTTTAGAAGACATCTGAAGGCAGCCCTGTTTAGGGAAGTTTTTAATGTTTAATAGATTATTGTATTTTAACATTCTGTTGGAAGCCGCCAAGAGTGGCTGGGGAAACCCAGCCAGAAGGGCGGGGTATAAATAATAAATTATTTATTATTATTATTATTATTATTATTATTATTATTATTATTAACTAATCCTCTGGGTGTTTGTGATACATACAGCTCTTCTTAAGATAGCTTTGTGGGAGGGATTTTTTTAATAATATTTCAGAACACGCAGCATTTTGCCCTTTGTATTGTAATAAAGATCCCTCCTTCCCCTGTAAGCAAGAACTGCATAGAACATGCAGTTAGCGCAGGGGACATCGCTGTCATTAGCACAGGATGCGTTTCTACTTCACCAGGTAAAGCAAGAAAAGATGGGACAGAGGAGAAGCCAAAATCCTGCCTTGCCAAATACACACGCACAGAAGCATATCAAACTAATCCCGCAAGCTTCTAGCTCTGCATGTGGGTGTGTATTTTACGTGGTCTCTCTGTTTGATTAGATCTGACCTCAATTCCTCACACGGGCAGCTACGTGGAGTTGCTGCTTTGCCTCTGTGCGAATCCAAGAAGAGAACCGAACGTGGAATTTCTCTCAATTGTGGGGTGGGGTGAAGAGTACGTGAGTGGGAGGGGATTCTGTTCTCCACTAATTTGGCACCGGCGGAGAGATCTTTGAGAAAATGAACTCTGTTTTTGCAGGAGACCTAATAATCCTTCCTCTGCACTGGGGGATTATCGGGTACTTAGAGAGACACTCACATGCACATTTTTAGCCTGTGCCAAGCGTGTTTTGTGTCCACAGGAGCCAGGCTTCATTCTGCTCTTTCGCTGGGAGTGAATAGGCATTCCAAGGCATTTAAACGCAGCCACAGACCTTCTACCCTAAGCTTTTCACCCTTTTAAAGTCCTCTGAATTGCTGGTTTGGGGGTGTTTTTTTGTTTTGTTTAATTCTGTTTGCAATGGAGGCTCTACATTTGCTTCCAGTATTCTGTGGCGCTCCCCTCCCCTCTTTTTGCTCTGTCTGAGTGCATCGCTGTCACGCTGCAACATCTGGCCCTGGATCCTCGATCAGAACACATAGTCCCAACTGTGGGTGCATCTTTACTTTCCAGGTGTCTGCACATGAGCCCTGAAATTAGCCCGTCACCCATAAATTGGGAGGTCAGCAACCAACCGCCTTAGGGTCAAATACACCCCAGACATATTGACTTCTAAGCTAGCTCACCCACCTGCTCTGCCTCCCAACACCCCACACATCCAGCGACACCTGTTTACTCCCTGCTTCTTTCCTCCCCCTTTTCTACTCTTCCTGCTTGTGGCAATGTACCAAGCAGCGTGAAGTGGAATCGGTAACATAGTCAAGTTCAAAAGACCCTGGTTAGGGGGTGATATGATAACCATGTTCAAATATATAAAAGGATGTCATATAGAGGAGGGAGAAAAGTTGTTTTCTGCTGCTCCAGAGAAGCGGACACGGAGCAATGGATTCAAACTACAAGAAAGAAGATTCCACCTAAACATTGGGAAGAACTTCCTGACAGTAAGAGCTGTTCGACAGTGGAATTTGCTGCCAAGGAGTGTGGTGGAGTCTCCTTCTTTGGAGGTCTTTAAGCAGAGGCTTGACAGCCACCTGTCAGGAATGCTTTGATGGTGTTTCCTGCTTGGCAGGGGGTTGGACTGGATGGCCCTTGGGGTCTCTTCCAACTCTATGATTCTAACCCCAGGGGTGGGCACAAAAGAGACCTGGATCTCTTTATTAAAAGTACTCATAAACTGCTTTCATGTTTGAAAATCCCAAAGTGGTCTGGAAAAACGGGGGGAGGGGGGAAAAGCATGAAGATAAAAGCAGGATAAAATAAAAATCCACAACTTCACAGCAACCAGTAGAATAGATAGATGGCCAATATCAGAATAGGTAAGAAAAATATGGGAGACGCTCTTATCTCAGACAAGAGCTGGGATAAATTTCCAAGAGAATAAATGTATCAAAAGGTGGGCTGTATTTATAAAATGTTGGAATGACAATATTGGAGACAATATTCCATGCTTCGCCTCCTACACCGCTGCCTAAAAATATATATCTAAACCCCATGGGGGGGAGTATAATATATGAATTTAACTCTGTAATCTTTACTTGTAATATCACCTTTATCATAAAAATAGTAAATAAAGAGGACTGTGTGCCCCATATCACTACTCTGAAAATGCTTGGTTGAACAAAAATGCTTTTAGCGCACTCCAAAATGTAAACTCATCAGTGCATGCCTTATTTCTAAGGGGAGAATGTTCCACATGGCAGGTGCCACCACAATAAAGGCCCAACTCCTGCATGGTAGATCTCTAGGCGATTTGAAAAAAATTGGCAAGCATTTCTAACTCCTATTTAACAGTAGCAGCAACACTGCTGAAATAAGAAATCTTGGCATAAGGAGTAGATTTGTGTCTATAGTAGGATTGCGAGTGTCATTTCAACTCCTGGGCTCAGAGGGTTGTTTTAAATTCTAAGTGTACTTTTTTTCCTCCTGACTCTGGTTGGTGGATCTCAAAGGTTCCAGCCAAAAACAAAAGGAGGTCCTGAAAGCCCTGATCACCCCTGCTCTAGACCCTCCAGGAGAGCTGGCAATGCTAGCCACCCGCCCAACATCAGGACTGGCCTCAGCCAGTCTTGCTTCCCCTCCCAAGGTGGACATGCTGCAAGCATGAAAAGAAGTGTGGTTGGGCTGGATGGAAAGAGGCAGGAAAGGTTTATAGGAAGGCACTCTTAAAACACACACACACACACACACACACACACACACCCTGAATATCTCTACCAACCAAGCACACACGGTCACTCGCCACATGGTGTGCTTGGTTGGTAGAAGAGCAAAACGCAGAGGAAACTGGGGAAAACCACCATTCCAAAAGCCTAGGAAATATATGGATGTAGAAAGGACAGGAGAGGCAGGGGTGCTCCCTTCCCAGGCTCTTGTGGCAGGAGAGGGGCAGAGAAGCAGGTGACAAATGGGTGAGAAGGATGCTCAAAGCAAAAGGAATGTAGAGGTCTAGAAGGATGAATAGGGGAGGGGAATGGACAGTGGGGGAAAGGCTTACCTCCCCTAAAGAAGACTGTGCCCAGAGTTCCAAATATATTGACGCTTTTGGAGCAGTGGGACAATCTATTTGCTGGCCGCTGCTGCAGGAATTAAAAAATGGCCCAGACAAATATTCCAAACCTTTAAAAATTGGAAAAGTACAAAGGTACCAGACATAGAAGACTGGCAAATAAAATTACTAGGTTACCAAAATATGGCAAAGAAAATAGGTGAAAACAGAGGAATACCCGAGCAGGCAATAGAGAAAGACTGGGAATCATTTCAAAATTATATAGGAAATAAAGTGGAGAGAGCCAATCTTCTGACAAACATATGAGTGGGCCCAAAGAAAAAAATACAATAAGGAGTAACAATAGAATCAGGTATATAATCAGACATAGTTACATAAACCACAATGGCGGAATGGCTGGAAGTCAAGCACAAGGGGAGGGGGTAAGCTTTTTCTTTTTTCTTTTTCTTTAATGTACTTAAATTCAAATATTTGTAAATGTTTTATTGTATGTTTGATTGATCTATTGTTTGATATATTTTGTTTGATATTCTGTATAATTTGTTTGACTTTGTTTGATATTCTTTCTTTATGTTGTTTGTTTGTTGTCTAAAATGTAACTATTTTTTAAATTCAATAAAGTTTATTATAAATTTTCCAAACCTTAAACTTAGTGAGATGCAGAACATGGGAGAGGAAATACTTTGCATTAAGAAAAACAAAACCCAAGAGCGATTAAAATTGTTTGCCAAGGTGACTCAATGTGCTCCCCTGCCAAGCTTGAGTCTAAAAAAAGGAAGTTGGGATGGGGTATGTGCCAAGCACTAATGTATCAGGCAGCTGATGCTTCAATGTTAGGCATTATTTTTAAAGTTTTAAATGATGGCATGAAATCTTCTCTCTTTTTAGGCTAGGGAACCCTTTGTCTGCAGACTGATCACACAGTTAAGCTCAAATGTTATGTACATAATATAACTCATCCCTGCAGTGGTGGTGATTTTACTTTGATGTCACCTAACTCTTTCCTCTGCAACTCTTCTTCAAGAGTTCTCACATACGCATAATCTCTAATTACAGTAAAAGTGGAGGTGATGAGTGTTTTATTGGTGTGGGGTTAAGCGAGGGTGGGTGTGGAGGAGAGGAGATTTATCAGCTGCCTGAGGTTAATGGCCCCTAACCCATCTCTTCCTGGGCAACTGCTAAATTCTGGGATGCAAAAGGAATCTCAAGCCATGCTAATTTTAATCCCCACCCACCCACATATTTTTGAGACAACTACTGAAATCCTCATTCAAAAACAACTCACTGACTCTCACCATTTTTAGCTTAAAGGCATGCTAAAACACACTTCACTATGTTGTGTATTCTCCAAAACAGCAAAAATTCCAAGGATCCTCTGCCATTACAGAGTCCGAGAAGAACACATAATCATAGCAAGAAACTGGAACCAAGTCATTTGTAATTTGACAGGAGAATGGCACGGACAAATATGAATGGTTGTCTCAATGGAGAAATTAACCCAACAAATAATAAGAAAGAATCCACCCCAAAAAGAACACTTTTCATGTCAAATTGTATTGTTTTGTAGCTTATGTGGCCCAGAAGGAATGCATTTGGAGTCAACCACAGATTCATGCCTCATTCTGGAAGGATGTCTTGGGTTAACTTTTTCACAGCTTTAGAAATATGTGTTTATCTATTTTTTTGTCTTGAAGGTAAAGGTAAAGGGACCCCTGACCATTAGGTCCAGTCGTGTCTGACTCTGGGGTTGTGGCGCTCATCTCGCTTTACTGGCCGAGGGAGCCGGCGTACAGCTTCCGGGTCATGTGGCCAGCATGACTAAGCTGCTTCTGGCGAACCAGAGCAGCGCACGGAAACGCCGTTTACCTTCCCGCCAGAGCAGTTCCTATTTATCTACTTGCACTTTGACATGCTTTCGAACTGCTAGGTGGGCAGGAGCAGGGACTGAGCAACGGGAGCTCACCCCGTCGCAGGGATTCGAACCGCCGACCTTCTGATCAGCAAGCCCTAGGCTCTATGGTTTAACCCACAGCGCCACCTGGGTCCCCCCCTTTTTTTTGACTTACAGAATTACAATTATTATTTTATGAGCAACTTTAATTAAAAAAAATACTGCATGGTGGTGAGGGGTCGCTAAGGGGAAATGAAAGGGAAAACCCTGTATACACACACAAATCTTTTGTGCAATGGGGATTGTGGTCCACAATACAAAAAGGAAGTGCATGTAACCTGCATATGTAACAGATGGGGGAAACCCACCCCCAGTGCAAGTTTGACCTCAGCTATGGTATAAACTCATCCAGCAACTACAGGCAATCCATTATTCTCTTATCCCTGTCACCCCATTTGCAATGTGCAACCTAAACTTGCAGGGCTGCCATAAAAAATTACTGAGATAATAATATAATAAAAAACCAGATCAAGGATCAAGTTTTCCTATAATTGCTACATAGGACTAAGGTTATCAGTGGTGTCTGGTAACCATTGGAACTGGCGGGACAGAAGCCAGGGAGACCACAGGAAGGTGGAGTCAGAGCCAATGACACACAGAGCAGTTTCCACTGACTAGCATTCTCTAAAATGAAGAAATACAGTACATTACTTGGTCCGTAGGTTTGCAACTGACCATCACAGAACTCTAGGCATTGGAAGGTATAGCAAATCAGTACATCAAACATAGGTGGGATTCCAATTTTTCAGCTGCTGCAGGGTTTTGTTTTGTTTTAGTTGAGTCTGAGCAATTCCTGTTTGGTTTGCCATTTCTTCACTATCACCAATTTGTCACTTATTAAAGATCCCAGATTCGTGAGCACAGACTTGCACAGCATTGTGGGCTTTGTGCTATTCAGCTCACAGAAAACAGTTCTTGGACATGTGTTCAAGAGCAAGAGAATGAAGATTAAGATATTTTAACTCTACTGTGCTGCATTATTACTGGAAATCAGGTGCATAGCTGTCAACCCTCCCTTTTTCTGTGGGAAACTCCCTTATTCCAATGCCGTTTCCCACTACTATCCCGGATTGTTGATATCCCTTAAATTTCCCGGATTTCAAAGGAAGCAGCTCCTCTCCCTCCTTGCCAGCCAGGGAGGCTCCTCAGCTGCGTTGCTCAGCTGCCAATAAGGAGTCTGAGACTGACTGGGGGTGGAGCTTGCATGCCTTGTGCAGCCAGACCCTCACGCCCAACCAGACAGACAGCCTGCCTGCCGTCTACGCGCTCGCTCTTTCGCTCACCCGTTCGCACGCAGCCTCTGGAGCGCAGGGTGGCAAGGCTACTTGGTGCCATTGCACCGCCCTCACGGCATCCCTTATTTTCAAATCCGAAAGTTTTTAAAAATCCCTTATTTTCAAATCCGAAAGTTGACAGCTATGATCAGGTGGTCCCGACATGCAAAGGATGAACTGCTACACGCATGAACATACCGTAGGAGCACACAGCAGCTTCTCCTATAAATGCCTCTCTAGAGCAGTCTCACAAAACTTGGTGGATGTCAGAATGTCAGATCAGGATTCTGATGTGAGGGAGCTGCAATACTTACTCCAAATTCCATCCATAAATTTCAGCACCAAGTCAAGAGACAAAGGTAATTTATTCTGTTGTTCATTCAGCTTGTAGTGGGTGACTATACAGTGGAACCTCGGTTGTCGAATGCTTAGGAAGTTAAATGTTTCGGCTTTCGAACTCCAACAACCCAGAAGTGAATGCTTCCGTTTTCGAACACGCCTCGGAAGTCGAATGGCTTCTGAGGCACATTTCTCCATTTTTTCAATGGATTTTGCCAACCGGCAATTGTGCCTCAGTTGTCGAACGTTTTGGAAGTCGAACGGTCATCCAGAACGGATTACGTTCGACAACCGAAGTTCCACTGTACTGCAAATGTCTTGCCTGTCCATTCTCCACTCCTTCTATTTCTTTTTAAACATATTCTTTTTAAACATCAATATTTAACTGATGTCAGTGTTTAATACCATCTCCAACTTCTTCATTTGATTGAAGAGCATCTCAGGGTCATGGGTTTGAGCCCCACGTTGGGCAAAACATGCATTGCAGGGGGTTGGACTAGATGACCCGAGGGGTCTTTTCCAATTCACAATTCTATGATTCTATGACCAGTTCCCTAAAGCTATACCTCTCTGCTTCTGCATCCCAGTGCTTGATACAAAGAATTTTAATGTGTTTTTCCAGCCTCAAAACACTCACAGAGGATCAATGAATCCATGACTCATTTAGTATTGAGCTTTCCCTACACTTAAGTCACTTCCAGATTGAATTCTACCCGAAAAACCACTTTGAGGTCTTTTACAATCAAGTGATGTGTAAATTTCATGAAATAAATAAATAAATAAGCACACAGTGGCAAATTCAGATGGCCCTATAAAAGCTGATTTAGTGCTCTAAATTTCATATTTAATAGGGTTTGTACGCTGCTTCATCATCAAAACCTCTAGGCTCATACACAACAAACCTGCCACCCACCTGCCAAATTGTAGGCTACAGTTTGCAATAAAGAAAGTGCACTTGAGAGTGTGGGATAACAGCTGCTTGATGAAAAGTGTCTAATCTCCCTGAAAAGGAACCAGAATGAATGCCCACATCATCTAACCTCTCCACAAACATTGCGCAAACAAATCGGGATGAATGCTCAACAAACTGGTCACCTGGAACCGACCTTAGTTTTAGCACCATAGATTTTGTCTTTCCATACTAAATGCTTAAGTGTCATTTACGAAACACAGGAAAGAAATACTATGAAAATTGACTTCTGCAGACTGAAGGGGGGAAATTGCTCAGTACTTCTTACCTACTGCTGCCATGATGCAGGAACCTCTCTCTCAAAAGGAGGAGCTCAAACTCCCAATTTTGCTCTGCCAGGTTGAAAAGCCTAAGAATTTGCCCTCTCCCTTTACTCCCCTTCAAAAAGGGTGAATTACAATTTAGCCTTCTGGTGCAGAATCTAACAGGGCATGAATGGCTTAAGCCAGACAGGGGTTTGTTGAGCAGGATTTCATGTTCCTTTTACAACCAGGAAGGTGGTTGTTGTAACTATAGGAATTGACATAAAGGAGCTAATTTTAGAAGGCACAGAAGGAGGGGCAGGAGCTGTTGGTTCTAATTTCCACTAAGTTCCAGCAAAGTGGAAAGTGTTGGAAGAAAAAATTGTGGAAATCTCAGCAATGGGACAAAGAAGCGCAACTCATCAGAACCACCACAGGCCATAAAGGTGAAAAACTCCCCCATTTGGTTTTGATTCCCCATTGTCAGAAAGCTGCAATCAGGGAGGTGGTAATCACATTTTCACACATTCATCACACACCCATGTTTGTCTCCCCTTCCTCTTACTGAAAACTCTGCTGAAAACCCCACTAAGCATCATGTGTGCTGATGGCTCTCGACAAATCATGTTGTACGATGTGGCATCTTTGCAGAACGTATACTTGCAATGCACGCACACATCAGCAAGCTTCAGAAATGTTAGGAACGGAACTACCTGTCCCTGAAAGAACTGTTGCCAGGATGTTACCAGCCATCGCCCAAGCAGGGTCAAATAGCAACTATTTGGGGGGGATGATTAGAAGCTGCTTGCAAACCAGATCCCTGTCCATGTTGCAAGGATGCCATGGACATTCAGGGAAGCTGAATGTTGGAAGATTCATGACAGATAAAAGAAAGGACTTCTGCACACAGTGCATACCTAAACTTTGGAGCTCACTACCATCGGAGGCTGGGGACGCAGGTGGCGCTGTGGGTTAAAACACAGAGCCTAGGGCTTGCCGATCAGAAGGTCGGCGGTTCGAATCCCCTATACCTAATTATACCTAATTGCAAATTCAAATTTATCCCTATCATGTGTTATGATTTTCTTGATACTGTATGTGGGCTGGAACTGGTCTGTGACTGTAATAATAAAATTTCATTTCATTTCCCCCACGACGGGGTGAGCTCCCGTTGCTCGGTCCCTGCTCCTGCCAACCTAGCAGTTCAAAAGCACGTCAAAGTGCAAGTAGATAAATAGGTACCGCTCTGGCGGGAAGGTAAACGGCGTTTCCATGCGCTGCTCTGGCTTGCCAGAAGCAGCTTAGTCATGCTGGCCACATGACCCGGAAGTTGTACGCCGGCTCCCTCGGCCAATAAAGTGAGATGAGCGCCGCAACCCAAGAGTCGGTCACGACTGGACCTAATGGTCAGGGGTCCCTTTACCTTTACCATAGGAGGCAGTGATGGCCACCAACTCGGATGGCTTTAAAAGAGGATTAGATAGATTCACGGAGCAGCAGGAGGCTATCAAAGGCTACTAGCCATGAGGACTATGCTTTGCCTCTACAGTTGGAGGCAGCAATGCTACTGAATACCATCTGCCGGAAACCACTGGAAGGGAGAGAGCAGGGGTGCTCAAATCCTGCTTGCTGGTTTCCCACAGGCATCTGGTTGGCCATGGTGAGAACAGGATGCTGGACAAGATGGACCACTGGCTTGATTCAGCAAGCTTTACTCACCGTACATTCTTATACTAAATGTTACGGTCAGGGTGGATTTGATTTAAATCAAATTGATTTAAATCACGATTTAAATCACCAGCAGGGTGGATAAAAATCAACGATTTTTTTTAAAAAAAAAATTTAAATCAGATTTTTAAAATTTAAATCTGATTTTTTTTATTTAAATCGGATTTTTTTGATTTAAATCGGATTTTTTTATTTAAATCGGATTTTTTTAAAAAATCATTGATTTTTATCCACCCTGCTAGTGATTTAAATCGTGATTTAAATCAGTTTGATTTAAATCAAATCTACCCTGGTTAGGGTGCAGTTCTCCAACTGCACCCCATAAAGCAGATATTTAAGGCACCCACCCTTCAGCTAGTCTTCCCTTGTTCTGGGGAATATGCCTGCAAAGTAAGTTGGGTGTGGTAGTCGAGGACAGGGGAAGAGAAAGATCACACTTCTTATTTGGCTTCTTTTCAAACTTTCTCATCCCTCATAGCTGCCACCACCACTTAAAACCCTTCCCCCTCCTTGCATCCTGCCAGCCAAATCCTATTAAGCACCCATCACTGTCAGTGTTTATTTCTAGCAAAAGAGCAAGGCCAGTTTCTTAATAAAGTGAGAGGCAAAGCCTGCAAGGAGAGGAGAGAAGCAGGGTGGACACGAGGAAGATGACCAGGACTCATTAATTAGCACCTGCCCTGCGAAACACTGACAAGAACAAGACCCTAAACTCCGTTAAGCCACTTAAGATGCTAAAGCTCTTTGTAAACTACCGGGGCTGCTCTGCAGGTTGGATCCGGGTTTTATTTATTCGTTTTGCTAGATCAGGGCCCCAGTGAGATGGGATAAGACTCCACCAAATCCAGATAACCAGTTCAGGACATGGGGTGGGTCCAGGCAGGCCAAGGGTCAAAAGTCCCAAAATACGGAGGTAGTGCAAAAGGTCCCAACTAGCAGGAGCAAACAACCCGGGAAAACAAGATTGAGGCATAAGCCAAAATCCCAGCAGAGCAATACATAGTGAGCAGGGCAGGAAAGCAAGGTGTTAGGTGTTAAGCAAGGTCTAAGGGGTTTGCCTGGGTTCCCCAAACCATGACTAAGCCGCATGAACCAGCGAATGAAAATCGCAGCATCATGCTACAAAGCCATGGTTTGCCTTAGTGACAGTATTGTGCAAAGCAGGTCCATGAGCAGAAGATTGTGTTTATCACAATGGTGGGGAGCCCTTTTCAGCCCTGGGGGGGGCACACATTCCTTTCTCTAGGCTACCCTTTCAGGGGCCACATGCAAGTGGTAGGCAGGGCCAGAGGCAGAAAGAAGATGGAGCAATGAAGCCACGTTAGCTTTGTTCAGTAGGCTCAGTTCTACACATTACACAACCCCCTATCTGTCCCCCACCCAGGCAAGCAAGAGGCATCACCAGAGTACTTGCAAAAACACTCATGGAGGGTGCAAAGCAGAGCTGGGGAAGATGTGTGGCTGTGGAGAACCCTGTTGGCCAGGTGGGCATGAGAGCTCACAGTCCCTTCCAGTTTCTCAAAAGGGAACCTTTGCCAAGCTTTTGGAATCATCCAGATTATTTCGATGTAACCTAGTAGATAATTGATAAATTAGTTCAAAGGAAGATTTTAAAGGTCTTTTATAATGCTGGTGTGTTTTTTTTTAATTCTCATGGACTTTTTTGAGTGTTTGTTCAGCTTTATTGTCAGCCACCCCGAAGCTGGGGTACACAGGCATAAAATAATAAACTAAAAACTTGTAAGCTGACAGCTCTAGTTAAAACAGAGTGGGGAAGGAAAGGCATATAATGTGTTGCTTTTGGGGTGTTTGTTTATTGAATTCATATCCCGTCCTTCCTCCCGAAGGAGCCCAGGGCAGCAAACACCATGACAATCAAGGAAAGACAAAGTTACCGAAACAAAAATTGCTACTTCTCCTTAACCTATTGAAAAGCCAATTGTAGCATTTATGAGCACAATACTCTTCAGGTCTTTATAATGATACACAAGGTCCTCAATAACTTCAGGCAGCAGTCGAAACAAAATAAAAAAATTCCTTCCAATAGCACCTTAGAGACCAACTACCGGTATGTTTGTTATTGGTATGAGCTTTCGTGTGCATGCACACTTCTTATGTTCAAGTTTCATCAACCTACAATAAGGAAGGCTGAATCCTATATGCAATCTTAATAAGCTCCATCGGCTGCATTGGGACATGCTTCCCAGTACAGTCATACCTTGGTTGTCGAACAGAATCCGTTCCGGAAGTCCGTTCGACTTCTGAAGTCGTTCGACAACCAAGGCGCAACTTCCAATTGGCTGCAGGAGCTTCCTGCACTCAACCGGAAGCCGTGGAACTCGCAAGGCGTTTGGCTTATAAGGTACTAGTTGAATTAAGCCCATTAATAATGGGCGCTAGCGGCGGCAGCGGGGACCCGAGGCGCTTCCTTCTCCCCGCCTCAGGCGGCCAAGCCACCACCATGGCGGAGCCGCCTGTTGCCGCTGCCCTGCCGGCAGCCCCGGCGACGGCCGCCCTCCCCGCTGCCGCCATGGGCGGCTGAGGCGGGGAGAAAGAAGGGAGGGGGAGAAGCAGCAGCGCGCGGGGAGCGGCCGCCATTGCGGCTGAAGCGGAGAGGTTCGGAAGCTCGCGAAGCGCAAGCGCTTCACTCGCGCTGCGCTCCAACCTCAGGCTCCTCCTCCTCTCTGCGCTCCAATCCGTGTGTCAGTGGAGCGCATGCGCAGTTGCGATTTCCACTGACACACGGACGGCGGACGCAGGGACACAGGGAGATTATTATAGAGGATGACTGTATATGTGTAGAGGAGTGGTTCCCAACCTTTTTCTGGCCATGCCCCACCTAAGCATCTCTAAAATCCTGATGCCCCCCCCCCACAAGACATATAATTCTTATTATTCAAGAAGTGAACTCCTATTCTCGTGGAGGAAGCCTAAAAGCCCATTAACTTGGTCTAAACAAGTTTCCAAAGAGCATGGCATCCATGAAAGAAAAAAATTCTTTTTTATATATATGATGCCCCTAGAACCATAAGAAATGCAAAAGAAATTCAATGTTAATAACTCAATCTCAAATTGCCCCCCTGAAAAATAAAATCCCCCCCTGTGGGGCGTGTGCCCCACGTTGGGAACCACAGGTGCAGAGGATCAATTTTCAAATGTAGATACAAAATATAATGCACACTCTCGGCATTTGGGAACTCTTTCCTGCCTTCCTTCCTAACCTGTTGAAGCACCTTCTCCTTCCTAGGCACCTTCCCACCTCCTGTCCCTGCCCAAAAAATTAGCAGCAGCTTCCTCTTTGTGTTCCCAGAACCATGTTGTATTCCATGATCTCCTCCACCCCACAAAAAATGTTTTTTTTCCTGGCGGCTAGCTAGCCGCTTGGCACCCTCTGAAGGTTTGGTACAAACATCCCATCAGTCCAAACAGATTGGAGTGGCAACTCCCTCATTTTACACTCGCACACAAACACACTCCCCCCGCCTCTCCCCAGTGGGTTGAAATATTAGAAAATTTGTAGATTATGACAAGTGCTTGCTGTAATTACGACACAGACATTTGCAACTAACAGAGTCATCTAAATGAATCAAAAGGAGGAAATGTCAGGGGAAACAAAAGGAAAGGTATTCAATCACATCTGAGCAAAACTGTATCTCATTAGCCACCCTTTCATGTGCAAATCCACTGGAAAGTATTTTAATTAAAAGCTTAATCTTGACATTCTTCCCCCGCACAGCCCTTGTTAAAACAATTGCGGGCCGTTGTGTGCACACTGTTTGTGCGCGAACCCAGTGTGCGCCAAGGAAATCCGAAACCTATGTTTACATTTATTTAAATTGAACTAATTTGCCTAAATTGCATTAATTTGCTCTGCTAGCCAGGCTGGAGTTTGTGGAAAATCGGAATATTTGGCAAGAAGCAAGAAAGGAAGGGTGCGGGAACTCAGTGGCGGTGCACATGCTCTGCATTTAGAAGGGTCTTGGGCTGGCTCCCCAACGCTGCCAGATAAATAGATGTCAAGTAGCAGCTGATGGCAAAGATGGCTGCCAGAGACCTTAAAGCAGTGGCTCTCAAAGGAAGTG
Source organism: Darevskia mixta (assembly GCA_034641385.1). NCBI lineage: Eukaryota > Metazoa > Chordata > Lepidosauria > Squamata > Lacertidae > Darevskia > Darevskia mixta. The sequence goes on from JAWWNH010000060.1 coordinate 1,514,871, forward strand.
GCAGGAGCATGGCAAGGGTGGCAGGAAGATTCAACGACAATCAAAGGAACCTTTATACATTTCAGTAAAGTGTAGCACCAAAATAATGTTTAGTATCAAACACAGTGTCAAAATAATGTGTATATACAACCAGAAACAGTATCCACACTTTTCTTCAAGAGCATTGGCTATTCTTCTACAGTTCTCCATGATACAGTGGTACCTTGGTTTTTGAGCGTCTCGGAAGCCAAACGTTTCGGTTTTCGAACGCCCAAAACCCGGAAGTAAATGCTTCCGTTTTCAAACGTGCCTCGGAAATTGAACTTCTGAGGCAGCTTCCTGTTTTGAATTTTCGGTACATTTTGAGGCTTCCGTATAGTTTTTGGTTTTCAGACGTTTCGGAAGTTGAACGGTCTTCCGGAAGGGATTACGTTTGAAAACTGAGGTTCCACTGTGTATTGTTGTGAACAGAGATTTTCAACTCTTGACAAACATGGAAGATCAGAAAAGAGAATGGCATAAACAGCTTGGACAAGCTTGTAAGCCAGGGTTGGAGAAACCTGTTTGACCCTAGAGCCACAGCAACCAATATACCGTATTTTTCCAATATGCACACATTTTTCCTCCTAAAAAGTAAGGGGAAATGTCTGTGCGTCTTATGGAGCGAATGTGTGGTCCCTGGAGCAAAAGCAGATCAGCTTTTTAAAAAGAGAGAGAGAGAGAGAGAGAGAGAGAGAGAAGGGGGTGTTGAAAGGAAGCCCACTGAGCAGCTGCTCAGCAAACGATCGGGGAGAGAGATAAGGGAGAGAGATTCCAGCCCTGCCCCCTTGCAGAGGGAGGCTGTTTCCCCAGCGACATGTGACTGGCTGATTAGATTATCTGTTTGGAAACTGTAGAAATGGCTTCCTGAAGCTGCAGAACTGTGAGTTAAACCCCATAAAACAGGATTTTTTTCCCTTTGCAAAGTAAGCTCAACAACTTTGAGCTGATCCTCAAAAAATGGGGCTTTTCTCCTTTGCAAAAGAAGCTGCAGAAATTTGAGCTGATCCTCAAAAAAATGGGGCTTTTCCCCTCTAAAACTAGGTGCGTCCTATGCTCAGAGCGAAAAATACGGTAAACATTATCTTTGTCCAGCAGGCTAGTTTCTACACACACACACACATGCAACTGTCTCTAGCTTCCATCCAGACAAGCAAGAAGCATTATAACTTCAAGGGCACATGGGATCATAGAATCCAGCCAGGTACGTGGGCTGCATAGCAAAACCAGAGAACGGTGTGGCCTAAGGGAATGTTCCAAGGGCCAGGCAGAGAGGCATGGAGGGCCACATTCAGATCCCAGTTCTGGGGTTTGCCCCCTCCAACACCTGTTGTAAAGCTTCCAGTAGGCAGATGACAAATTGCTTGCAACTCAGAAGCAGCATTGATTGGACTGATTGCCAAATGCTAACGAACGAGTGAAATCTAAGACTATCTTGTTGGAAACTGAATTGTCTAATCATGTAGAGTTCTTGGGCTTAATTCAGAGGTGGACAACCTGCAGGCTGAAGGCTGTATGCTGTGTGCAGGCTATTTGAAGTGGGTGGCAAGGGTGGGGGGCCAGGAAAGGGGGCGGCGGAAGCAGAGAGATGTTCTAACATGGACAGTAAAAACAACATAGAACTTCCTATCGGGAAGAAATCTCTTGAAATCAATCCCAAAACACTTTTGATACACTCCCGTTACAAATTGTCAGACTGTTGGGACTGGGAGATCAGCCTTCATATTAGCTACTCAGCCAACAAATTCGCTAGATGGGTTTTGGCCAAACCAGTTAAACAGAGCCTCAGTTTCTCAACTGTAAAATGTTAACAGTGACCTATTTCAAGGAATGGACAGAAACAGGCTAATAAAGCATTTCAGCAATACAGTATGCACATTTTAGCAAACTTCAAGAGGTTCAGTGAGTTGGGGGAGGTGGCGCTGTGCTCGCTGCTGCAATTCTAATCATGTCTATTCATGAATAAACTACATTTAATTCAATGGGGCTTACTCCTAGGAATGTGGAGTTTGGATTGCGGCATAACTCTTATCTGAATCGTTGCGATTTATAAGTGCCTCACTTTGCCTGGGTTAAGATTCTCCATCCCCTGGACAGCCTTGCGAGGCAGATCAGGCTGAGATCTACCGCTATTCCCAAACCTCATAAATGAACAGAGATTTCAACTAGTCTCCCACATCAAAGCCCACCACTCTAAGCGAGAGTGTGGTAGCTTTCCTTTTTTTTCTTTTACAGTCTCCTTGTGCTTTGCTGCGGTTTTCCCTACAGTGATCTAGGGAGATAGCACCAGAGACCTCACTCTGTGTAACCGTCAGTCCCACAGACACCCCTATTATCCAGGCCCTTCCCCAAACATGAGGGTTGGACTAGATGACCCACAGGGTCCCTTTCAACTCTGCAGTTCTATGCACTGCCTCTGCCACTTGCTGCAGGCATGCCTGCCACTGCATCATTAACAAAACTCCTTCCTAACCTACACCCCCCCACCTCCAGAAAATAATCTCCTGGCTTCTCTTGTAGAAATGAAGCCTCATTGCCCTTTTAGCAGCAGCAGGAGGACTACCTGTAGCTAATTAAATGCATTCCTCCTGGCTTTTTTTTTAACGCTGTCATTATTGCATCAGTTGCAAATGCTCTGCAAAAAAAATGGGGTATGACATACATTCAATCTGTGTCCTCTAATTCAATATACACCTTTAAAAACCAATAATTAAAAGGTAATTTGTCAACTTGGCCCACATTTACATTAGCAGGGTGGGCAGTTTGATTTGCTTCCCCCTCCCCCAAAAAAGGGTACTCCAAGAGTAATCCGATAGAATTTCACTCATATCTGCTAGCAATTCACCGGCACTGGAAACTCTAAGGACTTCTACAGGTTTATATGTCTGATTTATTATCCCTGCACATGAAAGGAAAGAAGCCATGCCCGCAAGACGCTTTTGGGTATGATGAATCACTCAGCCTAGCAAGGTGCATTCCTCTCCCTCGCTCACTGTGGCGAAAGAAAAATTGTTTCTTAGAAAGTATTTATACCAGAGATTTTTAAAAACCCCAAAAATGCAAAATACACACGTGCGCACAAACACAACTCTCCCCTTAACTAAAATGCCCCCAAATCCTTCCCTTTGCCACCCATTGCATTCTAATCCTGTTCAAATGAGAGAGGGGCTCCCCCCCCCCAATTTTTTAAAAATGAAAGAAATGCGGGAAGAAAGAAGGAAAACCGAAAGTTGAAAAGGAGGGAAGGAAGAAACTGTGCTCTGAGAGAGAGAGGGAGGGAGAGAGAGAGAGAGAGAGAGAGAGATGGGGGGAGCGTGTAGAGGGGGAGGCAGAAAAGATGGGCGAGAAGGTGAAGAAGCGAGGGAGAAGAAGAGTGAAGGAGGAAGGGACCCGCGCGAAGGGAAAGGAGGAGCAATGGAGAGAGGGAAGCGGCTTTTTCCTCCTCCTCCTCTCCGTTTCTCCCTCCCCTCCTCGAGCTCCAGCGTGAGGGCAGCGCGGGAGCCGCGTCCCTAACCAGCCCAGCCCCGGCGGCGCCACTTACCGCTCCTGCCGGCCGCGGCCCAACGGCGTGCCCAGCCCCGCCGGCCCCGAGGGCTGCACATGGGCCGCCTCCTGTCAGCAGCCGCCCAAGTTCAACGGCTTCCCCGGCATCATCCCGCGAGGAGGGAGGGAGGGAGGGAGAGAGAGAGAAGCCCCCGGCGGCTGCAACAATAGCCCTCGCCGGCGCAGCGCCTCAGCAGCTCCCGGGTCGGCGCGCCCTCGGAGCGCGCAGCAGACGCCGCCGCCGCCGCATCGCTTCTGCCCGGGCTGCAGCGGCAGCAGGAGCCGCGGGAAGGGGAGGGGGCTTCGCAGCAGGAGGCGGAGAAGGCGGAGGGGCTCTACGCCGCAGAGCCAGGCCTTGCCCCCGGGGAGGGACGGAGGGCGGACCTCGGCTCGCGCCCCCGCCGCCGGGTCTGTGGGAAGCGGAGGCAACTCGAGCGCGCAGCTTCTCGGCTGCTCGGCTCGGCCAGCCAACCCGCCAACCCTCCCTCTCCTCCTCCTCCTCCCCAGGTAATCCCTCCTCGGGCGGTAATCCCGTCCCGATTGGCTCCCGCCGGCCGGATTTGCATGTCAATGCCCCCCGCCCCCGCTCGCCCTCCAAAGTCGGCGAAAGGATCGGGAGTCCGGGCAGAGGGGGAGGAGAAGCGCGGCTGCGTCGCGCGCTGCGCAAAGCGCGCCGATCCTCCGCCACGTGGGTCAGGGGGTTGGTGGTGGGTGTGTTGGGGGAGGGTCGGGGCGCGCCAGAAATGCCCCGCAAGGAGCGGAGCCCGACACGCGCGGGAAGGGTTCGAGGAGGGAACGCGCATGTGGAAAAGAGTTTCAGTTGCACGTGTTTCCCACTCACCCGTGGCGCAACAGTGAAGGCTCGTCTGCCACCAGAAATGTACGTGGGGCAAGGAGCAGCAGGCGGCAAAATGGAACGCGTGACTTGGTTTCTCCTGACAGGTGATCATCATGACAAGACATGTGAATGTACACCTTACCTTGGCAGCCTGCACAACTGCAGGGCAAGGCAGGAGCTGCACAGGTTGTCCCTCGAGGGAGATCAGAGCCTTGAAGAAACAAACAACCTGGAGGAACTTGGGGCCATATTTACACCATGCATTTCAAACACTAAGATGCCACTTTAAACAGTTGTGGCTTCCACCAAATATTTATGTCAGCTGTAGTTTAAGGGTGCTGAGCAGTTCTTAGAAGGAAAAGATGCTGGCACTCACTGTGAAGTTGTTACAGTAAGTGCCGCACTTTTAAAATTTTGGGGGGAAAGGTCACAGTACTATGTACACTTGAGTACCCCCAGAAAAGAAAAGCACTGGTGCTGAGAATTGTTAGAAGACACCTGATTTCCCCTCCCAGAGCTACAATTCCCTGTGAAGAAGAATGGTCAAACCACTCTGAGAATTGTAGCTCTGTGTGAGGAATAGGGGTCTTCTAAAAGCTCTCAGCAGGGACACAGGTGGCACTGTGGGTTAAACCACAGAGCCTAGGGCTTGCCTGTCAGAAGGTCGGCGGTTCGAATCCCCACGATGGGGTGAGCTCCCATTGCTTGGTCCCTGCTCCTGCCCACCTAGCAGTTCGAAAGCATGTCAAAGTGCAAGTAGATAAATAGGTACGGCTCTGGCGGGAAGGTAAACGGCTTTTCCGTGCGCTGCTCTGGTTCGCCAGAAGCAGCTTTGTCATGCTGGCCACATGACCTGGAAGCTGTACGCCGGCTCCCTCGGCCAGTAATGCGAGATGAGTGCCGCAACCCCAGAGTCGGACACGACTGGACCTAATGGTCAGGGGTCCCTTTACCTTTTAAAAGCTCTCAGCACCCTTAACCAACTACATCTCCCAGGAATCTTTGGGGGAAACCCTAACTGTTTAAAGTGGTATCATAGTGCTTTAACAGGGTGGTATGAATGTGGCCTTGGTTACAAGCTCTCACTTCCTTGCATGATAACAGCAGGATGACGTATTTCACCAGGATATGCCGGACGAGATGTTGCTTTGTGGCAACGTAAGAAAAGTTTTGCTGGGTCGAATCAAAGGCCTATGTCGTCCAGCCTTCTGTCCCCGCAATGGCCAACCAGATAGCCATGGGAAACCCACAAGCAGTCCTCTCTCAACTGTAATCCCCAACAACTGGTATTCGGAGACCTCTGATAAAATAACCATCATGACTAGGAGTCATTGATCAGCCTTATCCCCCATGAATTTGACTAACCCCTTTTAAAGCCATCCAAAGTGGTGGTATATACCATAGTTTAACCATGCGTTGTGTGAATACTTCCTTTTGTCTGCCCTAACCCGTCTATAACTCATATTCATTGGATGGTCCTGCCCCCCCCCGTGCACTTAACCCCCCCATGCTTACACGATACACCTCTTATCATGCCTAAGGATCGCCACATTTGCCAATTTAAGTTTTGCTCTGTTTCTTGCTTTTCCAGCCTTAAATTCAGTTCTCCATACAGTATTAAAAAAAAAGATTTTTTAATGTCCTCATCAAAATTCATCATTTTAAGACAAATCACTCCCAATATACACATCTGCATACAATTTTCCTTGATACTCTTAAATGCAAACTCAGTCAAATTTCTCCTCCATCCCTATTCATGCCCCCCTTTGCCTTTTCTCCAAACTCAGAAGTCCCATGTGCTGCAACCTCATTGTAGGGGTGTTGATCAGCCCCTTTGAACATTTGATTCTCCTTTTCCGCACCTTTCCCCAGTTCCACAATATCATTTGGAAGTGCTACAATGAGAACTATGCACACTATTCTAAGTGTGGAAGCACCACAGATTTATACAAATGCATTGTGATATCGGCAGGTTTATTTTGATCCCTTTCCTAATGGTCCTCAGCATGGAGCTTGCCTCGTTTGCAGCAGCCAAAGATTGAATCACTACCGTCTGATTAAGGTAAAGGTAAAGGGACCCCTGACCATTAGGTCCAGTCGTGTCCGACTCTGGGGTTGCGGCGCTCATCTCGCTTTATTGGCCAAGAGCCGGCGTACAGCTTCCGGGTCATGTGGCCAGCATGACTAAGCCGCTTCTGGCGAACCAGAGCAGCGCATGGAAACGCCGTTTACCTTCCCGCCAGAGCGGTTCCTATTTATCTACTTGCACTTTGACGTGCTTTCGAACTGCTAGGTGGGCGGGAGCTGGGACTGAGCAACGGGAGCTCACCCCGTCGCAGGGATTCGAACCGCCGACCTTCTGATCAGCAAGCCCTAGGCTCTGTGGTTTAACCCACAGCGCCACCTGGGTCTGATTACCACCCCCAAAAGTTCCTACCCCAATAAATCTGCATGTTTCTAATGCACCACAAAACACTTTGGCTGCAATCCAGCACTTTTAAACACCATTCATTTCATATACTTAATGATTCTGTTGAAAACCAATGGTATCTTTACTGCTCAGCTTTGCCCGAATCACATCCTTTACCGTTTTAGTCGGAGCATTACACCAGCTTACTATAGTAAGAATGAAGACTGCTGGGGTAGCTCAGTAGGTAGAGCACAATACTCTTAATCTCAGGGTTGTGGGTTTGAGTCCCACACTAAGCAAAAGGGCTACATGACCTTTGTCCCTTCCAACTCTTCAATTCTACGATTCTATGAATCTTTCAAGGATCAGTGCAGCTGAGATCTACGGATGAAGGACCATCTTCAAATTTAATAAATAACAATATCTACAATCTCCCTTGGGTACAGATGGCAATTATCCAGGGGTAAAATTAATTTATCCTGATGGAGCATCTCCACCCCCATCATTCAGCCCAGGCAATGAGGTCCAGCTCCAAGGGCCTTCTGGTGGTCCCCTCATTGCAAGGTTACAGGGAATCAGGCAGAGGGCCTTCTCGGTAGTGGCACCCACCATGTGGAATGCCCTCGCATCAAATGTCTGCAAAATAAGCAACTATCTGACTTTTAGATTTTAATGTTTGCTGGAAGCCGCCCAGAGTGGCTGGGGAGACCCGGCCAGATGGGCAGGATACAAAGAATAAATTATTATTATTATTATTATTATTATTATTATTATTATTATTATTATTATTCAGACCTCAGCTTTCCCAAAAAGTTACATGCTTCTGTGTTAGCTCTAAATTTGGCGAGGAGAAAGAGAAACTTCGGCTACTTTTTCGACATCCGAAAGGTATCTTTTGAAATCTGGGGTGGGTGGGTGGGTGTGCATGTAAATCTTTATGCCTATCTTCCAAGTCAGCCACGGCCACACAGACACAACCCAGCAGGTCAACTGGAGCATTGATTATTGGAGGTAAAAAGTTCACCGCTCGTAAAAAGCTCATGTTGCAGCAAATGGGAATTATCATCTTCCCTCTTTGCCTTGCTCTAATAATAACAAGCAAATGGCAAAGCCTGGCATCCGAAAGCCATTCCTCTTGTGCAGCAACCAAATGGTTGATTGGAAATAGGAGTGTCTAGGTGTATCTTTTCCCCAAAGAGCAAACAAAAGACAGGGCAGGGCTGATAAAGGGCCCCCACTCTTGTGCTCTTTCTTCTGGGTGGTGGTATCATAGCTGTCAGCCCTCCCCTTTTCTGCGGGAAACTCCCTTATTCCAATGCCGTTTCCCGCTGCTATCCCGGATTGTTGATATCCCTTAAATTTCCCAGATTTCAAAGGAAACAGCTCCTCTCCCTCCTTGCCAGCCAGGGAGGCTCCTCAGCTGCGTTGCTCGGCTGCCAATAAGGAGTCTGAGACCGACTGGGGGCGGAGCTTGCATGCCTTGTGCAGCCAGACCCTCAAGCCCAACCAGACAGACAGCCTGCCTGCCGTCTATGCGCTCGCTCTTTCGCTCACCCGTTCGCGCGCAGCCTCTGGAGCGCAGGGTGGCGAGGCTACTTGGTGCCATTGCACCACCCTCGCGGCATCCCTTATTTTCAAATCCGAAAGTCTTTAAAAATCCCTTATTTTCAAATCCGAAAGTTGACAGCTATGCTAATGAGTAAACAAACAAACCCGTGTTGCAAAATGTTCATCAGCAATATCAAAAGCAACACGATGACCAGAAACAAATACAATATGAAAAACTTTATGAAACGATTCGAAACATCAAAACTAACACTGCAGTGACTACATAATTGAATGAGCACTGTTTCAGAGTATTTTTCATTATATCTATTCGAAAAAAGATTGGTTTATGAAGAAATTACATATCTTTCTACTAACGAGAGTTTTTCATATTGTATTTGTTTCTGGTCATCGCGTTGCTTTTGATATTGCTAATTCTTCTGCCTAATGGCAGATCCAGCCCTGAGCTAAATAGAATTCATGCCGTGCATGCTCAAGATCCACCGCTGTGTCCTCCTTGCTCTCCCTTTTCAACACATTATGCCAAATATTGTTGGCATCCATCTGTCTCAAGAGGCAATGGAGTGCGCCTCCGGGGGTAAAGTCAAACCCCTGTGTTAGCAGCACCAAAGCGACCTCCCTGGGGCACAAGCCTGGGCAGGGTGTATGGAGGTCCTGGGCTGCCGAGACAACAAGAGCCTCCTCTCATCCTCACTGATGTGGTCCAAAGGAAAACAGAGCAATGCACTTCCCCGATACTATCACATTATTGCTGTCTGGAGGGATTGCAGCGCAACAATAGCAGGACTAAACCTAAAATCAAATTCCAGAACATTTGAAAGATTGCAGGATTTCAGCAGGAAGCTATGCTATATGATGCCAGGGGTCAGCAAACTTTTTCAGCAGGAGGCCAATCCACTGTTCCTCAGACCTTATGGGGGGCCGGACTATATTGGGGGGGGGAGGGATGAACGAATTCCTATGCCCCACAAATAACCCAGAGATGCATTTTAAATAAAAGCACACATTCTACTCATGTAAAAACACCAGGCAGGCCCCACAAGTAACCCAGAAATGCATTTTAAATAAAAGGATACATTCTACTCATGTAAAAACACGCTGATTCCCGGACCGTCCACGGGCCGGATTTAGAAGGCAATTGGGCCGCATCTGGCCCCAGGGCCTTAGTTTGCTTACCCATGCTATATGCACTGACAGGAAACAACCACCCCAAAATATTTGTAGACTCAGACGGTGGGGAAAGCAGGATCGAATGTGACCAAAATGTGAATTTGTACTTGTTGCAACCTTTCCGGAAATTGTTCCTGCAAGAAGATTGCCCAAAAGTGAAATGAATAAGTATTGGAGTCGGCACAGCCCAACGCTTAGCCCCAGAGCCCAATAAGGCAGCTGGTGTGTATTTAAGCAGGTCAAGTTAGAGGCTAAGCAATGCCTTGAGTTAATGCAGGATGTCCTCCAAAGAAGGGTCAGTTCTTCCTACCACTCTGGACTCAATTTACAGGTCTTTCTATTGTATTCCCTCGTAGAGACTTCAAGTTTCATGATTAATCACGGGGCTACGAAAGGCTTTCTGGGGTCATGAAGTTCAACCCCCATTTGAATCCTCGTTTGGCTGCTTCCATTTGCTTCAAGGGGTTTAATTTACAGCTGTTGTGATTACTGGTGCTGTTTTTGCTATTGATTTGCTTTCGTTATCTGGTTTCGCTGTAAAGAGCTCAGCTCCCAAGGTACCAGCGGCAGAGCCGGTGTCTTAATTCCGTGGGTTCCTCAAGATGTTACTGCGGGGGGGGGGGGTCTCCTCTCGTAAATAGCAAACAGGCTGGATGATTAAATGGAACCAGGATCTCAGCCTTGTAAGGGAAAGGGATGCGGCATTTTTCAAAAAAAACAAGCCCTCCGCCTTGCAGTCATCAACACTGTTGATAACGGAGGAGGAAACTGCAGGTAGTTTCTCCTTTCTGAAGGCAGAGAAGAGCTTGGCTGGGTTTCCCTGGGTTTCATTTTTGTACAGTTAAAATGCACATTTCCCGCCATGGTAGAAGTTTGTAATGGTATCGGTATGCAAGTCACATGGACACAGAAAGCCCTCAGCTGCAGGGATGGAGGGAGATGATTGTTTCATACAGGTTGGTTTGCAGCCTTACAGCTATGCAGATCCTAGGTAAAGGTAAAGGGACCCCTGACCATTAGGTCCAGTCGTGACCGACTCTGGGGTTGCGGCGCTCATCTCACTTTATTGGCCGAGGGAGCCGGCGTACAGCTTCCGGGTCATGTGGCCAGCATGACAAAGCCGCTTCTGGCAAACCAGAGCAGCGCACAGAAACGCCGTTTACCTTCCCGCTGCAGCAGTACCTATCTATCTACTTGCACTTTGACATGCTTTAGAACTGCTAGGTTGGCAGGAGCAGGGACTGAGCAACGAGAGCTCACTCCGTCGCGGGGATTCGAACTGCTGACCTTCTGATTGGCAAGCCCTAGGCTCTGTGGTTTAACCCACAGCGCCACCTGTGTCCCTAAACAACAGATCCTAAACAAGCATTAAAGAGAGACAAAGCCTTAGAGCACAGGAAGTAGGGTGTTATTTATATATGGGCATCTCCTAGGAAGGCTCACCCACCCATTTCTAGCTCACTTTCTAAACAAGGACTCTTCTTTCTGGATGTTATTCAAGAATATGGAAAAATCGTAAGACGCAATACTATTTTCTATGTATTTCAGTGAAGTACTGTTAGTGAGCTGTCAATTGAATTATCGACTACAGTTCAGAAAGCACGTGAGAGCTCACATCCTGTCTTGCTTACCTACGGCCTAAGTTTCCATTGCATCTTTTAAGAGACTCACTCAGTATGTTGGGTTTCTTCATTTTCGGTCTCCCCTCCCGAGAGAGTCCTTGAATGCCGAATGCCATTTCACAGGCAAAGGTTATATTTAGACATCGTGATGGTTTATCATGGAGGAAATGAGTCTGTGTGAGGCTTGGGCTCGCACAACCCCCTCTGCCCTCCAGAACTGTCACAAGGAGGATATCAGAAGTTTCTACCTCCTTTTTTTGATTGACTGCAGTTTAGTGTTTTTGAACCCCAAATTGAGGTTCATGTTAGTTATGGTTTGTGGAAACAAGCCAGCTTTATAAACCATGGCTTGAGGTGGGATTGTTTCAAACAGACCATAGTTAAGACTAATTACAGTTTGCCAGGTTTGGATCAAATGACAAGCTATGGTTAATTAAAAGTGGAAAGACAAGCTTCCCAAGAGGGGGAAGGGGGGAGTGAGAAAGTCCACGGTTTCTGTAGGCTCATTAGCATCACAGTAAACTATGGTTTATCATCATGCCTCAAGGCAGTCAAAATTATATTCCATGTTTTCTGTTGTCCATTAGAAAATGCATGCAGAATCCATAGCCTGGGTTAAGAAAACCTTTAACATCTCATAACTGTTTCCTTTTGACCAAGGCAGTGATGAGAGGACAGTGAACCACCAAGGAAGGGAGGGGTTAATATTCGTTTGGTAACATACAGGTGAGAATAATGTGGAATTATTGGAAAAGTGGATGGAACAGAAATCCAATGCTTGATCTGAATACTTGACTATGAATGTATCACAGGTAAAAGATATGTTATGTGCACAGCAGAAAATTCCAGATTCCTCAAATTTCAATACCCATGACCTCTGACTGTTAGACCCAGGGAACCATAGCTCACTAGAAGGAATCCCCAGGGAACATTTCACAGCAGTTGGGAAGGGAAGAATTTGAACTGGCTTCAAACACAAAGCTACATAGCACTTAGGGATGGCAAAATATGTGTGTAGCTAACCGAAGAAAACTGCTTCCTAACTACAAACTGCATTGGTCAAGTGTTCTCTTCTTGATCGTGAGCAAATCCATCCGCCAGCTTTTCCCAAGAGAGAAGGGAGGGATGCAAAACTTCAATCGAGGCTCAGGTCATTATTGACATAAATTAGGGTGCAGGGATGAATAAAACTCACCACTGAGCCCTGTTTGCATTCTGCCCACCCAGCCAACAACTTCACTTTGCATGGCTCATCTCTATGTTGCTTAATAATAAGTGGCAGCATTTTTTTTAATGACACTTAGCATTTCACATAAGTAAAGGTAAAGGTAAAGGGACCTCTGATCATTAGGTCCAGTCGTGTCCGACTCTGGGGTTGCGGCGCTCATCTCGCTTTATTGGCCGAGATCCGGCGTACAGCTTCCGGGTCATGTGGCCAGCATGACAAAGCCGCTTCTGGCGAACCAGAGCAGCGCACGCAAACGCCGTTTACCTTCCCATCAGAGCGGTTCCTATTTATCTACTTGCACTTTGACGTGCTTTCGAACTGCTAGGTGGGCAGGAGCTGGGACCGAGCAACGGGAGCTCACCCCTTCGCAGGGATTCGAACCGCCAACCTTCTGATCAGCAAGCCCTAGGCTCAGTGGTTTAACCCACAGTGCCGCCTGGGTCCCTTAGCATTTCACATAAATTAGCTCAATAATCCTAACAACAGCCCTGTAGGGTCAGACAGCATAATTATCAACACACCGCAGATGAGAAAAGGGAGCTGAGGGTGGAGGAGGGAAGGAAGGGGTGTGTCTGCATTGTTGAGGCTAAAATTGAACCAGGGGACTTTAGTTCAGCCTTCGCCACTCCACTCCACCAGCTGCCCTTTCATGCAAATTTGTAATACTGTACTGGGGGTTGGCCAAGGCAGCTGCAGTTTGCAATACTGATCTGCATATCGTGTTTCCCCCATCGCCACCTAACAGGCCAGGTGTCTTCCCATTTTAGGAAATGAGTAAAGCACAGCCTGCATTTTATAGGGTGTGTCCCACTGTAAAACTGGACAGCATCTATTACCATTCCAAGAATATTCCACTGACTGCCAGAGGAAACTTGTCCGAAACTTCCAGGTGTTAGCTGGTGCCATCCTGGTTTGATGGCTCCTCCCTGAAAACAAAGGGGGAATCTTGATTTGATCAATCAGTGCCGGCCTCAACAACGTCCCTGCCTAGTGCAGAGACACAAGCAGCCAGGTATCGCCGTCGTTGTGTGATGAAGTCTAACAAATGCCACCTAGCCTGTAGAACTGCCTTAAACCGGCAGGTGTTTATTTCAGCATTTTCTAGCAGTGACAAAATAAGGCACAATGAGCAAGCCATCGCCTTGGCTCTTCCCATCCAGAAATATCCAGTAACGATCACAACAAGCAGTTGTTCGGAGTTATTCCCTGGCGTTGCATGAGGAAGACGTGGTCCTGGCCATTTGCTGCTTCAGGCTAGTGTTGTTTCACGCTTAACAGGCTGGAGCTCAAACAAGAAAGCTCTGTTCTGATTATAGGTGTGCAGCAGCGAACAGCAGTTGCTTTGGGGAAAAGGATACCTGCACATGCTTTTAAGACACTTGTATAAATGGCTTGTGTTCATGGTTCCAAGCCCAATCTACTTATTAGGGCTGCAGGTATGTAGCCCTGATCCTTGAAAGCCAAGCATTGGATCTAGACCAGGAGTAGGCAACCTAAGGCCTGTGGGCCGGATGCGGCCCAATCGCCTTCTCAATCCGGCCCGCGGATGGTCCGGGAATCAGCATGTTTTTATATGAGTAGAATGTGTCCTTTTATTTAAAATGCATCTCTGGGCTATTTGTGGGGCCTGCCTGGTGTTTTTTACATGAGTAGACTGTGTGCTTTTATTTAAAATGCATCTCTGGGTTATTTGTGGGGCATAGGAATTCGTTCTCCCCCACCCCACCCCACCCCAAAAAGTCCGGCCCACCACATGGTCTGAGGGACAGTGGACCGGCCCACGGCTGAAAAAGGTTGCTGACCCCTGATCTAGACCCTACTAACACAGTTGTTTAGTGTACTGCCAATAGTCAACTGCAGGGCGGGGGAACCTCAGATTCAGGCTTCTCTGCCAGCCCTGTTTAGGCCATGCCTTTGAAAACGTTCCTTGACATAACATCAAAACAGAACGTGAAGAAACTAGACCTGGTCTTTCCTCTGCCCTTGTAGCATTCTGGCATGCTTGCCTGAAGTCAAATGACAAGCCGTCCAAGTGAAATGCTTCAGAGAGGTATTTGTCTACCACTTGGGGTGAAAAGGCCAGTAATTACAGAAATAATTCGCCGGAGGTATCTAACACTGCTGAACTCCAATCTTTGCCATGATCTAAATGCCAAATGTTTACTAGATATACCTTCGCATCCCCATAGGGTTGCCAACTCTTTTCTGAAAAGGCTCCTGTGCTTTGAAATCAGTCCTGAAAAGGGGCTGCAGGGCAGTGATACATCATCTTCTCAACATGCATGATATCCCGGGTCCAATCCCCAACATCTCAAATTATCAAAGCTTCCGACTTACTGGAAACTTTCCTTATTTTCTGGCACCAGCCAATACTTTTGTTTGGCTACTCTTGGCTTTCTGAGTGGTTTGGGGGATGTGTTTTAATGTTTTGATACTCAAACCCTGGGTGGGTTGGGGACTTCCCCTGCGTGCCAAGTCAAGCTCTGGCAGATTGAGCGGACAAGAATGATTGTGGGCCCAATGGTGGTTTCTGCACATCCTGTAGAGCAGTGTTTCCCAAAGTTGGGTCTCCAGCAGTTTTTGGACTACAACTCCCATCATCCCTAGCTAGAAAGACCAGTGGTCAGGGATGATGGGAATTGTAGTCCGAAAACAGCTGGAGACCCAGCTTTGGGAAACATTGTTGCAGAGGGAAGTGAGGGGCAGTTGGGGCTCATCAACCTGGGAAGGTAGCCCATCTAGGAGGAGAACTCTGACCCTAAACCTCTGATGCCTTGGGAGATATCTTTGGCAGAAGAAAAGGTTAAGGAGTAAACTGGAGTGGAGTCCCTAAGACGGTTCCTCCTTCCGGGAACTCCTGCAGCCAAGCTGGTGCCAAACCACTGGCGCTGCATGGGGGCGGGGGGCGGTACACCCTGGGTTCCACGGGAGGAGGGGGTGACACTTGGGCTGGCCCCGCCCTGCACGGGGCCCGCGCACTGGCGCCGCTGCTGCTCCCGCGGCACCCTTGCGAGCCTCCATGCCAAAAGCAGCAGCAGCAGGGCACCCCCATGAGCCGCCGCACGCGATCGCCGACTCATCGGGGTGCCCTGCCGCTGCTGCTTTTGGCGCAGCACCTCGCAAGGGCACCATGGGAGCAGCGACGGCCCGGCGACGGAGTGCGCACGCGAGGCATTTCGCGCATGCATACTCCGCCGTGACGTTGCATCGTGACGTTGCGTCGTAACGTCATGACGGCCCGCCCCTAGGGGGAAGCCTCAGTTCACCGCCCCGGGTGGCGAGGAGGCTTCCTCCACCCCTGTGCCAAACGTCTTGCTCTGCTTTCTTTTGGTCCACATCAGCGAGGCCAAGAGGGGGGTCTTGTCATCTGGGCAGCCCAGGACCTCCATACACACTGCCTGGGCTTGCGCCTCGGCGAGCAGCAGTTTGACTTCACCCCTGGAGGCACACTCCATTGTCTCTCAAGACAGACGGGTGCCAACTCTGAAGGATGAGTTGCTAGAGTTGTCATTCTTCAGGTTCCAGTCCTAACCTTGGGGTGGGTCCAGATAACTGCCATTTTTTGAAAAAAAAACACCTGTCCACGTGGCTTCAAGCATAGCTCACAATCAGGGGCCTACCCAGGCAAAGATGTGGCTGAGTGCTGTCTTTTCTTACACTGTTCTCTAGGCAAGAGCTCTTGATAAATCTCTGAGCTTTGGTTTTAATTCACGGGGCTTTCCCCCCGCCCCCACCCAGGAAAGGAAAACCTTTGCTGCAACAGCAGGTAAGCAAGAGAATTAAAGCCAATAAAAACATATTATCTGGCAAGCTCATTGTTCTCAGAGTCCTGAGATAAGGCCAGTTCCCAATGTATGAGAAATTTCTTCTATTCCTTCCGGGGGGGGGGGGCACCACATTCATCTCATGCTTTTTTTCTTTCTTTCTTTTTTTGCACAGGCTTTAATTTGGTGAGAAAATATATTTTCCCATCAAGAGAAGCTATTCTGCCTCATTAACTCTCATTAAAAAAAAAAAGCCCTGCACCCCTCCCACACCTCACCCGGACCCCTAACCTTGAAACCTGAAAAGGAAGCATCAATGAAGAGGGAACTTTGTTGTTGGTAGACTGAATTAACAAACAACATTTAAGACAAAACACAAAAGGGCCACAAACAGTCCTATAAATTAAATTTATGGGGAAACACAGAAGTCTCCGTTTCTCAGCCACGAACATTTTCTGAGGTGTTTGCTTTTTCCCTTTCTAGGGAGGGATGTTGCCTATTGGAAAATGGTGGCCTGGTTTGCTATTTTCTTCCATTGTTGGAAGTTCCACGCACCCACCGTGGTAAGTTTTAAACTTCTCTGGTGCTATCAATTAGGACTTAGAAAGTTGCCTGCTTCCCTTCTTTGTTGTACAAATGAAGTTCACAACAGAGTGCCTTGAAGTCACAATGATTTCAATTAGAGAGTTAAGCACATGCCAGAGAGTCTCCATAGTGCTTGTAATTTTTTGAGTATGAAAAATTCAGGGTTTTTTAAATAAAAACAATAATATCTCTCTCTCTCTTTCTCTCTCTGGGAAGAGAAAAATAGGATCATATTCTCATTTCAATATTCTGCCATTTTACCTTCTGGGTTCCTCAGTCCCCTCAGGAAGGGAGCTGCTCATCAGCCCAGAGGCCCAATCCAGACCTCTAATCCAATGTTTCTGGACTCAAGAGGCCCTACCAATTTTGGGGAAGGTGGCAAAAAGAAAAGAAGGTTTACAGCAGACACACTGTTGGGGTGGGCTGAGGGGTTTAAAACCTAAACCTCCACTGCCTTGCAGGATATCTTCAGGAGAAGAAAAGGCTAAGGAATTAACCCTACAAAAACTCCAGAGTGGACTCCCTAAGACAGTTGGATGGTGCCTTGTATGCCTCCTTCTGGCGACTCCTGCAGCCAAGCTGGTGTCCAACATCTGGCTCTGCTTTCCTTTGGACCACATCAGCAAGGCTGAGAGGAGGGGGTCTTGTCGTTTCGGCAGCCCAGGACCCCCATACACACTGCCTGGGCTTGCGTCCTGGGAGGTCACTCAGGTGCTGCTTATGCAGAGTTTTGACCCCCAGACAGTGGCGGAGGAAGGGGGATGAGAGGGGTGCGGTCTGCCCCGGGTGTCATCCCTGAGGGGGGTGACAAAATGACAAAAATAGGATTTAATAATAATAATAATAATAATAATAATAGATTGAGCTCACAAAACCTTTTAGTTCAGTCAACAAACGTAACGAAACGTGGCTGGCACTGGGCACCACGCCACAGGGGCAGGCACTTACCGTGGGCCCTGTAGCATGCCCAAGCCACGTATCCCTCCTGGGAGTGACATGGTGGCTTGGGTGCCTTACCTGAAACTGCAGTGTGGGGCTTGCGTCTGCCCTCTGCCTCTCCCTCCACTGCCCTACAGCTGAGGGGGAGGCGGTGGAGAGGCTCCACGCAGCACGCCCTGCCCCCATGGGCGGTTCACCCCATCCCCGGCTGCAGGACGCGCGTGCCACATCGGGCACCCGAGCAGCTAGCTATGCCGCTGCCCCCAGAGGCTCACTCCATTGTCTTTCGAGACAGACGGATGCCAACCATAACAAGTGCCTGAGCACCGCTCCAGACAGTGATAACATTGGAGAACCATCGCGGAATGAAGCTGTTCATAAAGCAGAGTGACGTGTGGATGGTCCAGTGTAGAAACATAGGAAGCTGCCCATTGGAAACCATCAGCTCAAACCATTGGTGCATCCATCTCAGCACCAACTGGCCCTAGGCTTCAGACAGGGGATCTTTCCCAGTTCGATCTGGAGATGCTGGGGATTGAATCCGCAACCTTCTGCACACAAGGCAGATCCTCTACCGCTGAGCTATGGCCCTTTCCCAAATCTGCCACTAAAGCACTATTATTGTATCCATGACATGTTGCAGAACATAAAGGTAAAGGTAAAGGGACCCCTGACCATTAGGTCCAGTCGCGGACGACTCTGGGGTTGCGGCGCTCATCTCGCATTATTGGCCGAGGGAGCCGGCGTACAGCTTCTGGGTCATGTGGCCAGTATGACTAAGCTGCTTCTGGCGAACCAGAGCAGCGCACAGAAACGCCGTTTACTTTCCCGCTGCAGCAGTACCTATTTATCTACTTGCACTTTGACGTGCTTTCGAACTGCTAGGTTGGCAGGAGCAGGGACCGAGCAACGGGAGCTCACCCCGTCGCAGGGATTCGAACCGCCGACCTTCTGATCGGCAAGCCCTAGGCCACCCACTGAAAAACCAGTCTGGAGGGGCTCGTGGAGCAAGACATCTGTGATACTGAAGAGCATAGCAGCAGGCCTTTTGGCCACATCACGTTGGGGAGAAGGGGTAATAAGGGTGAAGCCACCCACACAAATTGGATAGGGACCTGTGAAGATCTTCTTCCAAGCATCACTCAATCCATTAAGGTCTTGGCTGGTGGAAGACTTCACTTTGGATCCTGTCCCTCCCTGGAAATTTAACACACACCCATCATTCAAGGTGCCTGCTCTATGGCTTGCGAATCCCCGCATTAGGGGGCCTGTGGCTTGGGCAGTGCCTTGAGGATGTGGCCAGGAGATGTTGACTTGGCCTTGGATGTGATTCTACTACAGAGAAGCTAGCATTAGTGCCAGTCTGAATGGGCCTGTGCTTTTTAGGCGGTTCGCTTTGTCAAACCCGCCTTCAATTCTTCGAGGCCTTGGTAGGTTTCCTTGGCATTTTACAACCTGACTCCTTTCTCCCCCCAAACCCAATTGCCTTTTGTGCTGAGCCCAGTGGCAGAGGTTAGAAACCACCCCCTAAAAAGAAATCATCCTGATTAAAGCAGCTTCTATCTTATTCCAAAAGCAATTTCCTCTTTCCCTTTCTCAAGCCATGTCTGCTCCAGCGCCAGGCAGCCTTTGAATCTCACATTCGCTGCCAAGCGCTGTTTTACACAGCCTGGCCGCGGATTTACAGGAGTCAGGCAGCTTCACCAGCACGAAAGCCAACAGATATAAATAACCCCTGCAAGGCAGCTCTCCTTTCACAAGGATTTGCCATTGTCCTGTATAAAACTGATGGAATCTTTCTTGTTTTGTTTTGTTGGTTGCTTCATCACTGTGAACTGAAAATAACCCGTCTTCCTCTGTGTGATAAACGACAACACTCGGAAGACAAAATATATCCCCCTGGATCTCCTGCTCTCGTTGCCAGTGCAGGACCATTCCGGCAGATGATTTGCACACCTCTGGCTGCTGCAACCCAGAAAGCAAGGCTGCTTTCGCACGGCTCCCTTGATTTATTTCAATGCGGCATGTGTGGGGACAGGGAAACTGCACGTCCTCCTGCGTGATTTAAATTTATTCCATTAAATTTACACCTCGTGCCAGGAGAGAGGCCATAGCTCCGTAACAGAGCACATGCTCTGCATGCTAAAAGTCTCAGGATCAATCCCCGGAATCGCCAGTTAAAAAGGATTTTAGATGGCTGGGCAGGGGACACCTCCAGATTATACTCCGCTACTTGTAACCATGATCTGGCTCAGAATGGCATCTTCATAGGTTCAACTGCTGTTATGGAGGGGCCAGAGTTTAGTGGCACAACATGCTCCAGCCTTTCCCAACCTGGTGCCCTCCAGATGATGATGGACTACTCCAGGGATGGGGAGCCTCAGGCCTGGGAACCATATGCAACCCACCCACCCCCTGGCCTCTCTATCGGACCCAGTGTTTCCCAAACTTGGGTGCCCAGCTGTTTTTGGTCTACAACTCCCATCATGCCTAGCTAGCAGGACCAGTGATCAGGGATGATGGGAAATGTAGTCCAAAAAAACCCAACCAGCTGGAGACCCAAGTTTGGGAAGCACTGATCTCACAATTCATCATGAGCGCCGCAGCGCTGTTGGGATTAGGGTTGGGCTGGGAGGCACTTGCGGAAGAAATGGGGGAAGACTGAATAATGGGAGCCTGGGTTGGAGATGGGGAGGAATCTCCCCTTTCCACTCCAACTTCAGTCACTTTGGAAGGGGGAGCAGGGGGGCAGGATCTCCCCTCCAACCTTCCTGCAGAGGGTTTTGAAGAACTGAAAGGAGAGACCTGAACAAGAAGGTGCAGTCTCAACATTCCTACAAGGCTCCATGCCTCATCTCTAAAAGCTTAGTGGGAGGGGTTGCGGAAACTCATTTGGACATGTTCGTCCTTTCTAGCTGGCTTCTTGCCTTGCTACTGAACTCCTGAATTGTGACTCCAGAGCTCTGTGTCTGCTGCTGAACGTGTAGCATTAATTGGCTGAGTAAACTTTAAAGGTCTCTTTCTTACTCACAAGTAAGAGCCTCAATCTGTGGGGGTTGGGTGAGAACCAGGGTACAATGGGGATTCTCCCCAGGCCCACCCCACCTCCCCAGGACATACTGGCCCTGCATCACACCTTCCTTCAGTGTCATGTGCTGTGCTGGATGGACACAGAGGAATGGTGGGAGGAACCAGCTGGGAAACATCCAAGGGAAGAAACCTCAGAGCCTGGGTATTGGTGGTGGGACTATGATGAGTGTTCAGAGGGAGAAGACTGGGGGGGGGGGGAGTCCGTGGCAGAAAGAAGTCCAGAATCAAAGGCAGAAGCTGATGCGGGAGGCCAAGAGGCAGAGATGAGTGAAGAGTCTACCCCTCCTGCTGCGACCAGCTCCCCTTCTTGTTGGTCTCCCAGAACCAGAAGAGGCATGAAAAGAGCAGAGGAAAAGTTAGCTTCACACAGGCACAGTCTCCTATTGATCTGGAAAAAACCATGGAGAGGAGGGAACTAAGACGGCTGTGGGGAGGCTGGGGTGGAGGAAGGGGGCAGTGGGGGCGGTTCACCCTGGGTGTCATCACTGAGGGGAGTGACATTCGATGCGCCACCCACGACTCCGAAGCCTATCCCGAGCCGCCGGGGGAAGGGGCAGAGCTGCGCCGTCTTGCCGGCGGCCTTCCCCAATTCCCCCTTCATTTTGACAGCTCGGGGGAGGCTTGGGGCAGGTGGCACACCGTTGCTCCCCACTCCCGGGCTGCTTCGGGGGGAGGGAAAGCCTCCCCCGAGTTGTCAAAAGGAAGAGGGAAAGGAGGAAGGCTGCTGGCAAAGTAGCATGGCTCCCTCCCCCCCGCCCAGGAAGCAGCCCGCCATGGGCAGCTCACTCCGCCCCCATGGGTGGCTCGCCTGCTGGGACACTCGCCACACCCCCTGGGATGCTCACCCCGCCCCCATGGCCCCACCCCCGGGCCATGCTCCGGGTGCTGGAGCAGCTAGCTCATCCTCTGTGGGGAGGCGGGGATTTTCAGTCTCTGCAACTGACCCCTGGAGCAAGACCTACCAAGGATGAGCTGCTGTGCTCATTAGGCCTAACACTCCACCAAGTCTGGACAGATTGGGGTCTCTCCAGGGTTTCAGACAGAAGACCCAAAGAACCCAGAGATTGGACCCAGGACCCTTTGCATACAAAGCATGTCCTGATTTCCGACATGAGCAGCTTGCCATGCTTCAGAGGAAATGAAAGGGATGTGAAAAATAAAATACTCCATATTTGCATGTGTAAAATAATCTACAGATCCTTGAAAAATATGGAAGCAAATTATATTTTCAGTCGTGGAGGGTGAAAATGGCACAATGAGTGTAGCATCAAGTACTTCCATACATATTCTACGGTCAAGTAATTTGTGCCAGGCAAATAAATTCAAGATCGAGCATGGATGCCAACAGCTCCAATATTTTCAATTAAGGAATCATATCACAACCAATATAAGAAATGGGGCCTTGAAGACTACTATGACAACACTTCAAATTCCTGTTATGAACAAGAAATCAACAAAAGGAATGCTATATAAAATGTCACTCGGACAGAACTAGGAAGCCAGGTGGGAAATAAAGACAAAATGGGAGAAAATGACAGGCAAGATGGTATATGGAGTTGCTTTCTTCATATACAGAGGAAATGCTTGAAGATATATCTGTTTGGGTGGGGGGTTCTTTCTGCAGCCAAGTCAGGCAATATTTCCTTGGGCTGCACTGACAATTCAGGTAGTAAAGAACATCAAATCTTTAATTTGGAATCTTTTAAAAAGCAGCAGAAAACGGGGTGCTTTCAAATGGCAGACGATGATAACACCCTCGGTTTGGATTACCCAAGGACTGACAAATGGCAAAACTAATGCAGTCACAAAAAGACAAAAGAAGGACGGTATTGAGATATACTGAGCTGCATTTATTAACTGTTGTAAATTACAATACAGTCTCAAGATAGGCAAATACAGGTGTCTTGCAGTACATTCTTTATTCTCGTGTATTTATGTGTTCATTTAAGGCTAATGGTTTTCATTATTGTGCCCTGCACACAATGAACATTTTGTGCCTTATGATTAAATTTGATTGAAATGATTTGAAATGCAAGCGGGTTGTCTTTTTCTGTTGGCGCAGTCACAGCCTGGCCAGACTTGTACAGCCGGCACAGTATTTTTAATGCTTTATTGTTTTAACTGCTTTAATTGCTATGCTTTTAAATTGTTTGTTTAATTGCATATTTTAATTAAGGATGTTCTAAGGCAGCTGTGGGTTAAAGCACAGGGCCTAGGGCTTGCCGACCAGAAGGTCGGCAGTTCGAATCCCCGCGACGGGGTGAGCTCCCGTTGCTTGGTCCCTGCTCCTGCCAACCTAGCAGTTCAAAAGCACGAAGTGCAAGTAGATAAATAGGTACGGCTCCGGCGGGAAGGTAAACGGCTTTTCCGTGCACTGCTCTGGTTTCGCCAGAAGCGGCTTAATCATGCTGGCCACATGACCCAGAAGCTGTACGCCGGCTCCCTCGGCCAGTAAAGCGAGATGAGCGCCACAACCCCAGAGTCGGTCACGACTGGACCTAATGGTCAGGGGTCCCTTTACCTTTACAAACACCATCAGCTTCACATAAGCTATAGTAAATATACTGATGATTGCCCGCTTTATTGATGTATACATGCATGTATGTTAGGGTGCTTTCTGGATTGTAATCGATATTAGACCTTCCAGAATGTCAGCCGTGCTTCATTGAAATCAATTGACAGTAAAATATGTCTAATCAGAAGAAAGCTTAATTTAGTTCAATGGAGCATACTCTCAGGTTAGTATCTACAGCACTGCAGCTTTCATCTGCAACCCTGAACCCTTTCCCCTCATTGTCTTGATCAAAATGTCTTCTTTTTTCTTCGCTACATTTCCCTGACAAAGACTTCTGTGCAACCTGCAGGCGAACGACCCAAAATTACAGAAGCTGTCCGAGAAATAATTCTCACTGCGTCTTTGTAGCTCTCGTTTCCTGGGACACACAAGGCATTCACAACTCTCTGCATGAAACTACAAAATCATAGACAAGGAAGTTGTGGCAACCAACAAACAGCCACTCCCTGTGAAATCAAATACTACGGGAATGAGGAAAAAAGGGGGGAACTGGACTAACTCTGGATGAGTAAACAGGTTGCAGAAATTCCAGCAGTTAATGAGGGTTGATTATGCTGCTAGACACCTGCACATTAATAAAACTCTGAATAGCTGCTCTGTAAAACTGTGTGATAAGTGTAATACAGGAATATGTGACAGAGAGAGAGAGAGAGAGAGAGAGAGAGAGAGAGAGAGAGAAGAAGAAAGAAAGAAAGAAAGAAAGAAAGAAAGAAAGAAAGAAAGAGAAAGAAAGAAAGAATTTTTTTAAAATGCTTCCTTTCTTGGAACAAAAGATTAGGATATCATAGCAGCAACACCAGCAAGAGACAACTGAGGTTAAGGAAGGAAACTAGCATATGAACAAGAGAGGACAAACTCTGGCTTCTGCATCATATCAAGGGCCGGATTTAGGTTTGATGAGGCCCTAAGCTACTGAAGGTAATGGGGCCCTTTATATGTTCAACTGTTTTTTTGGGTTGAATATATGCTATATGGCATTTGCACATAACAAAATATGTATTTTATCAAAGTAATTGTTGAACTGAAATACAATTAAGAAGAAGTATAAAGGTAAAGGTAAAGGGACCCCTGACCATTAGGTCCAGTCGTGGACGACTCTGGGGTTGCGGCGCTCATCTCGCTTTATTGGCTGAGGGAGCCGGCGTACAGCTTCCGGCTAATGTGGCCAGCATGACTAAGCCGCTTCTGGCGAACCAGAGCAGCGCATGGAAACACCATTTACCTTCCCACCAGAGCGGTACCTATTTATCTACTTGCAGTTTGAAGTGCTTTCGAGCTGCTAGGTTGGCAGGAGCTGGGACCGAGCAATGGGAGCTCACCCCATCGCGGGGATTCAAACCGCCGACCTTCTGATCGGCAAGCCCTAGGCTCTGTGGTTTGTTTTATCCTCCTAGGATTTTGTGGAGTTACTGTGTGAACTACTTAAGCCTTAGCCATTTTACAAGTGTTAATGATTTTGGTTTTTTCACCACCACCACTCCCAGTTGAATTGCTGTTGTGTTTTTCAATCTAAGTCTAAGTAATTAAAATACAAGTAATTTTGGGGGGGAAAGGCTCTGTGGTTTAACCCACAGCGCCACCCGCGTCCCATAAGTATAGTAATAGTGAAATACAGTTAAGAAGAATTATTAAGCTCTAACTTTAAATTATTTTTTATTCATAACAATAATGCAAACACATTGGCATTTAGCAATAACAAGGGTTCCTTTAGAAACACAATTTACAAAGACTCATAATTTTTTTGGGGGGGGGCCCAAGAGAGTGGGGCCCTAAGCTATAGCTTGTTTAACTTATACATAAATCCGGCACTGATCATATGTCAAGGAAAATCAGCAGATTGCACCAACAACCCAGGAACATTTCACAAAAGCTCTGGCTGAAGCACCTGAGGGGGGGGGGGAGAACACAACCTGACTGGATTGGATGCTATGGATTAGGAGAAATCCCTCCGACAGAGTGGAAATGAAAGAGTGTGAGGAGTTGTCTTCGTGGACATATGTGGGATGGAATGCCAGAAAGGGCTTGTTGCACATCACCAAATCTCTCGTAACGTCCGCCGACCTGAATTAAGAGTTGCAAAATTCAACAGAGGGGGACTTGAGGAAGTCAATCAAAATATGAAATTGAGGAATGAAGGAATGCCTGGCCCACAGAATTGGGCCAGGCCCAAGCAATGATACTTAAGAATGTTAGTGATGTTAAATGTACAATGTTTATGTTTACCCTGGTGAGAGAAGGGGGTGAATATTGCTTCTCTCAGTGAGAGGGGGGAAGTACAGTGGTCCCTCGACTTACGAGTGACCCGACTTCCGCATTTTTCGAGTTACAAGGGATCAAAGGGACCGCATGCCTACGAATTTTTTTGACTTCCGAAAGGTAGGGTTTCCTTGACTTACGAAGTTTAGATGCGGTTTTTTTCGACGTACGAATTTTTTCGCCCAATGCATTCCTATGGGGACTCGACTTACGATTTTTTTGACCTACGACGGTCCCTTCGGAACGCATTAACTTCGTAAGTCGAGGGACCACTGTATGGAAAATTTAACAGTAATGGTATGTGCTTAAAATTGTTAAAATCAATAAAAAAATTGGGGAGGGGGAAATAAGAGCTGCAAAATTCCTTCCTGAATCTGTATATATAGCAGTCCATAAGATTTAGATCGTGAGCAAACTCCATTTGCGAAGTGCGGCTTCAGAAGAAAACGCGCAGAGAGGTGGGAGAAGCATGGGAACTTCTCCCCATGCTTCCAGGTCACATTCAGAGTAGGGGATACATGCACCCCCTGCAGATCAATGCATGTTCTGCCCCTGCGTTGGTATAATATTCAACTCTCCTTAGAGAAAATGTGCTTCACAAGGCCCAGAAACAGAGGGAAGGGAAGCTCCCCAAGCAAAATCCATTGCAGTTCAACCCCACTCTAGCTAGCACCCTGAACACAACAGCATGCAGGGATTTCCCAGGTTCAACCCCACGTGGGTCTGGGAATACTCTCCTTCCTGAAACCCCAAGGAGCCACTTCTAGTCAGTGTGGGAAACATCTGACTGGCTAGGTGTTTGACAGTTTCCCTCAAGGATGGAGATTTTTTTATAGCAGAGCCTTTATGGGGCTATTAAATAAGAGCTTTGCATGATGAGAACACTGCTTAGCTCTCAGAATGAAGGGTGAGGTTACTGGTCCTGCAGCTAGGAAAATGGTTTTACTACCAAATGAGGCGTATTTGCTGTGCAAATCGTAAGAGAGAGGGAAAGAGAGAGAGAGAGAGAGAGAGAGAGAGAGACCAATTCCAGCAGTGCTAGTTTTGCAAAATTGCTTTGTCCTCTTTGAACTGCTGTTTACTACCAAAAATAAAAATGAAATGCACTGACAGGTACTTAGGGCTTCTGGGAGGGATGGGAGCAGTGAGGGTCATACATTTCCAGGGCTGTAGCCGCTAGCTAGCCTTCCTTACTAGGTGGGGATCTACGTTTCTTGGTGGGGTTTCTTCAGAGCCATGCAGAAATGTCTGTAATCGTACTGTCAAGGTCAAATGCCTGTGCGTATTCTAAAGTCACCGAGTTCTTAGCACCTGATGCCTATACTTTGAAGAAGAATAGCGGTTTTCATTTCAGAATCTGCTCATAATTCTGTTTAACAAGTAAAGCACCTCAACCTTTTGAAATGTGCTACCAAGTGTACAATCCCAGTGGCTTAAGGAAGAGCTATCCCCTGAACACATGCGTTCCTGATGACTTATGAATGATAAATGATATCGGTATCAGGGGGGAAATCTTGAGCCAGGGAGAATCTTGGAGCTGTAGGTCTGGGCCATAGCTGTCAACCCTCCCTTTTTTTGCGGGAAACTCCCTTATTCCAATGCCGTTTCCTGCTGCTATCCCGGATTGTTGATATCCCTTAAATTTCCCGGATATCAAAGGAAGCAGCTCCTCTCCCTCCCTGGCGGCCAGGGAGGCTCCTCAGCTGCGTTGCTCGGCTGCCAATAAGGAGTCTGAGACCGACTGGGGGCGGAGCTTGCATGCCTTGTGCAGCCAGACCCTCACGCCCAACCAGACAGACAGCCTGCCTGCCGTCTACGCGTTGGCTCTTTCGCTCACCCGTTCGCGCAGAACCTCTGGAGCGCAGGGTGGCGAGGCTACTTGGTGCCATGGCACCGCCCTCACGGCATCCCTTATTTTCAAATCCGAAAGTTGACAGCTATGGTCTGGGCAGCCTGGATGGATGGATGGAATTTTGAGAATTACCACTTTGGGGACTCACTACTGATTTTCCCATAAGAAATGACACACATTTCAGATTTTAATGTCTCTGTCTCGATTATGGCTGGGATAATGCGAGCATAAAAGGGTAGCGAACAACAGGATTGTTTAATTATTAGGGGGAGAGTGCATGCGAAGCAACCTGAATGCTCCAATGTGCTATATAAACGCTAACTTGATATTCCTTTCCCACAAAATATTGCTGTCAGGGTGTTCTCAATAAGAGAACTAGGATCAGTACCGGTATAAATCTCAACACAGTATGCAAGGTTTCCAGCTACACTTAAGGCTTTCTCAGTCTAGACGCCTGGTAAGGGAATTAAAAGCAAAGGAAAACAGCTCTCTACATTTCCACATCATCTTGTGAGAAAATTCACATGCACTTTAACACAGATTTCCCCAATATATGCATTTTTTGTCTTCAGTTCTGCACGATATACACATTTTTGTGAAGCAATTTTTCCTTAATACAATGCAGTTTCTAATCTGTGCAGTTAAATGCACACTCCACCCCACAGCGTGCATTCTTGTAGACGTCACTTAGCTAGAGAACCGCATTGCAAAATTCAGAGAAGCACAAATTTCGAAGGATGGCCGTGTTCCGGTTTGCATATTTGAAATATACTCGGAGTCAAATGTGGATTTCATGCTCTTTATTCAGCTCATAGTAGCAAGGAATGAAAGTTCCCCCAGAACGTCTGCTTTATATACATTATTTACACAATGGGCCCCACGTGATTGGCTAATTCCAGGATACTCCTGTAAGCCAATCAGGTTGCGGATTCCCTTCCACCTGGAGCTGGATTGGGTGGCTCCTGCAGACCAATCAGACTGCTGCATTCTGAATCCTATTGTTCTAGGACCAATCAGACTGCTGCATTCTGAATCCTATTGTTCTAGGACCAATCAGACTGCTGCATTCTGAATCCTATTGTTCTAGGACCAATCAGACTACTGCATTCTGAATCCTATTGTTCTAGGACCAATCAGACTGCTGCATTTTGGATCCTATTCAACTCAGTACATAACAATATTGTTTCAGAAAGCGCAACTTAGGCAGGTTCACCTTTCAATGCGAAATGAATCAAATCTCTCCAGCAACCCTGTTAACAACTCAAACACCCATTAATGACCTCCACGCGCATGATGCCTTCTCATGTTTGTCCTGGCTGCTGCTTGCTATGCTGGCTGAGCATATCCCTTCAGGCTTTTTTCTTTCATTCTTTTCACTTGGCATCACAGCTTCCACCTCACATAAACAAGTTAAAGGGAAAGCAGATTCTTATCAGGCTGCCATTTGCATCCAGAGCAGCTTGTGGCTGTTGCTGAGTTCAGCATGTGATTCCTTGCTTTGCATTTCCTGTGGCAGGCTTTGGTCATGTTCACAACACACCGACCATCCTCAGAAATCCACACCCTGCTCCCATCAACTGACTGCCTGATAATTCAGGGCAGGCTTAAGGCCCCTCTAGACTTTGGGGTTTTTGTTTTGTTTGCATGTGTACCTTGCAATATGTCACTGCTGCAATTATAGTGCATTAATGGTGGATTTATACTGTACTGTACATCGTTCCTCTTCATCAGTTGCTCTGCATAGCTTCCGCAATGCCACTGCATTCACAGGTGGCGCTGTGGTCTAAACCACTGAGCCCTTTGGGCCTGCCGATCGTAAGGTCAGCAGTTCGAATCCGTGCGACGGGGTGAGCTCCCGTTACTCTGTCCCAGCTCCTGCCTACCTAGCAGTTCGAAAGCATACCAGTGTGAGTAGATAAATAGGTACCGTTGCAGCGGGAAGGTAAACGGCATTTCTGTGAGCTCTGGCATTCGTCACAGTGTTCCGTGTGCCAGAAGCAGTTTAGTCATGCTGACCACATGACCAGGAAAAGCTGTCTGTGGACAAACGCCGGCTCAACGGCCTGAAAGCGGAGATGAGCACCGCACCACATAGTCAAATTTGACTGGACCTAACCGTTCAGGGGTCCTTTACCTAATAATAATAATAATAATAATAATAATAATAATACCTTTATTGTCATTGTACAACCTGTGTACAATGAAATTAAACGAGCCCCCCCCCAAAACCTACTCAATCTCTTATCAAACAACACACCATTTCGCAAGTCAATTTCGCTATGCCATCTGGAGGAGCATTCTTGTGCTATAGTGCAACAAAGGTGGGACACAAAAGCCCCCCGGAACATTTGTGGTATGAAATGTTAGGATTTCTATAGAAACCAATGGGACCTGCACTGTTTGGAAACGATGTAACATATCCGCCCCGAAACTTTTTGCTGGTACAAATTGAAAGCAGGATTGCGTATAACCACACCAATACCACTGCGAGTACAAATAATCATGAATGCACAACAGAAAAAGACATTCTGAAACAAAGAAAGAGTTCCCAAACCCATATCTGCAGCTACTGTACAATGAATTCTGGGGAGATAGAGGGATTTTCCAGACCGCCATTATTTTCAAGGGGGGGGGGAGGGATTCACACACACACACTTGCAAATTCGGGTTGTGCAATTAAAGTGGATTTAGCCATTCTGTTGTGCAACAGAAACGGTCCCCCAAAAGATCAGACAAGGAAAGTGATGGGGAAATCCACTCTGAAGTGTTGGATGTAACACTCGCTTTGATGCACTGTTGTCCAGCTTTCCCGCAAACAAATCAGGATGAATGCTCAATAAACAGATCCTCTGGAAGCGCTCATATGCAAAGGAGAACTGGCAGGTGCGAGGGGCTGGTGAAATTCTCTCACGCTTATCACCATTTCCGAGACCAGAAATAAACCCGGCTAAGGAGAAAGATGGAAGGTATGGAAGAGAATGGGTGGTTGGGGAAAGAGTCAAGCAGCCCAGCCCCAAAAAATCTCCTCTGCAAATGCACCTCACCATTGGCCATCCAACAGATCCATGCAGGGCACTATTATTATTTATCACACTAGTTGGTTGCTTTTTCTTGCCCAAGGAAACTCAAGGCAACTTGCAACCAGGCATAAAGGTAAAGGGACCCCTGCCCATTAGGTCGAGTTGCGGATGACTCTGGGGTTGCAGCACTCATCTCGCTTTATTGGCCGAGGGAGCCGGTGTACAGCTTCCAGGTCATGTGGCCAGCATGACAAAGCTCTTCTGGTGAACCAGAGCAGCGCATGGAAACGCCGTTTACCTTCCCGCCGGAGCAGTAACTATTCATCTACTTGCACTTTATGCTTTCGAACTGCTAGGTTGGCAGGAGCAGAGACCGAGCAACGGGAGCTCACCCCATCACGGGGATTCGAACCGCCTAACTTCTGATCGGCAAGCCCAAGAGGCTCGGTGGTTTAACCCAAGATAACATGTTGGCCCCATGAGCCCTTTCGCCCTCTTGATGCCCCATATAAAAATCAGAGCTGATTCATGCTTCATATTTTGAACTCAGACGCAAAAAGGACCTGAGCTTACATGGCAAAATAGAAACTTGGCTTTGCCCATTGCAAGTGGGGCACACTGGTTTTAATGGTCAGACTTCTCTGCAAAAAAAAAACCCTACAGAAAAAGGGGTGGGAGAGAGAGTGTGTGTGTGATGCTTGTGTAATGTAACCCAGTGGCTAAGAGTAGCAAGTGAAAAGTGGCGAGTTCAAGTCTCACATCAGCCACAAATTCACAATGACCTTCTTGGGCAAACCAACCCTTTCTCAGATGCTGCAATGTGTGGATAATGATATTAACTGTCTTAAAGGATTACTGAGACTGTCTTTATGCTCATACACTTATTTAAGCTTATTTCTGCAGCCAGAGTGGAGAGGTACTTTCTTCTTTTTAAAAAATGGCAGCGAGGAGAGACAACAACACAAAGCCTTGATTTTTCAGGTGCCGTATTCTAAACCAAAGATCAAAGTCCATGCTTTTGCAGTGCCATTATAAACATAGATGGCATGATACTGGTAATGTTAACTTTGGCTGGGAGTATACAGAGCCAAACTTTATAATAGCACTTATTAACAGTAGGTAAAATTGCTGTGGTGCGTGGACTTTGATCCTTGTATAACCATTGGTAATAAGCAAATGGAATGGCATTATGTACACAGCAAGTTACAAGTCATGGCATATAGGGCTGGGCAATATATTGATATATCGTCCGAAACCTGTTTGATGTCCATATCATGATATCACTTTCATAATTTTTGACCTGGCAATGTATCGCAAATCATGGTGTGTGTGTGTGTGTGTGTGTGTGTGTGTGTGCTATGCAAAAATCACAATGTAGGGGAAACCGTGAAGCCAGCCAATGCCTCTACACAGCTCCATCCTTATTTCAGACATTGTGATATATCAGTATATTGTGATGTTTAGCTAGATATATCACAATATTGAAAAACAGGTACTGCCCAGCCCTAATGGTATATCATGGCTAGAATTAACTTCTGTAGTCTCCTCCAGATTGTCAGTATTTTGCACAAGAGAGATTCCAGTATGTGCAGAAAAAGCGCTCTGTTACCCTATTGCAAACAATCCACAGTGTGTGTGTGTGTGCATTTTTTGTAATTTTGAAAATGGACTTTTGCTGTTAGGAAAGTGATGGGGAAATGCACTGAAAAGTGTCAGATAAGCAGTTATTAAACAAGAAGACAAGCAGCCAACACACAAGCAAATCAGGGTGAATACTCATTGTTCTATAACCTCCTTGCAAACATATCAGAGCAAATGCTCAATTGAGAGTGGAAATATTTCTGTAAACTTCCTGCAAGCAAATCAAGATGAATGCTAGATAAACAGGTTGCCTGAAGGAGCCCTTGAGCTCATCCACAATCATTGATGCCTTTGATTATTATTAAGAGCATTACCATTGGTAGTAGCGGGGATCTTATTGGGTTAACTGACCTTAAAGGCAGACATTTTATACCACAAAGAGTCAGACTGGACCACACACACACACATACATTTGCAGTGTAACCTTACTGGCACTCAAGACAAAAGCAATTCTACCTATTGATTTCCCAAAAGAAGACATCTGAAGTTTTTTGCTCTGAAAAGCCCTTGCTGCAATAGTTGGTTAGGTGCGTCTGAAAATTGCTTTGTTCCCATGATATCCTTTCAAGTAGCTGAAACCTGCTTGTGAGAGTCCAACAGGTGCCGGAGATTATTTTTACTTCTTAGCTTCTACTGTGGAAGTTCTCTTCTATTTTACGTTCTCCCCTCTTCCCCTTTGTGCATTTGTGTGATGATCCCTGGGGACTGGAACCACCAATGAGACTGTGGGCGATCCGCCGAGTGCAATTGCCAGGGAAGGAGCGGCAATCACAAAGGATTAATCTTTTAAAGAGCTTATAAAGTTTCACGAAGGATATTGCCAAGCGCCTTTCAACGAGCCAATTAAAACATCACTCATCTTTTTGATATGCCCATTCTTCAGACTGTCTCAGCTGACTGCCTTGCTGGAAGCAAAAGCCTTTAAAGTTTATATTTAAACATGGGATACAAAGGAAGCAGGCGGGAAGGGGGTTGTGTGTAAAACCCGCCATGCATAGTGCTGACCCAGCCTCCGACGCCGATTTCCGACGCCAGCTATTGAGGGTGTGGGTCTCCCCTCCCTTCTGGTTGCTGCCCAGACCTGGTGACCGAGTCCTACTAGCTGCCCCACCTTGCTAGCTGCATTGGTTGATTTAAAATGAAAAACAATGGTCTAGGTTTCTGGAAATCCTATGCAATGGGATGGGAGGTCTTCTGGAGCAAATCCTATTTCAGCTAATAGGAGATGCAAAAGCTTTATAGTGCTTTTAGGATAGCTCCCATTGATTTCAACGGGGATTGCAAAGAGGGGCCTCCTGGTGGCTGTTACCCTTCGTTCTCATCCCTGAAGGAAAGGAAGTCTTTTTATTCTTAGTTACAGGTAGGTAGCCGTGTTGGTCTGCCATAGTCAAAACAAAATAAAAAATAAAAAAATTCCTTCCAGTAGCACCTTAGAGACCAACTAAGTTTGTTCTTGGTATGAGCTTTCGTGTGCATGCACACTTCTTCAGATACACTGAAACAGAAGTCACCAGACCCTTATATATAGTGAGAGGGTGGGGAGGGGTATTACTCAGAAGGGTGGTGGGAATGGGTGATTGGCTGGTGACTTCTGTTTCAGTGTATGAAACAGAAAACAACAAAATGGAAAACAACAAAACCAAAGTGGTCTTGCAATGGAAGAGTTTTATGCTTGTAACTAGAGATTGCCAGATCAGTCTCTTTCTGATCTGTCTCAGATTTGCATGTGACTGTCCATAACATAATCTGTATTACTATTAATCCTAATATGACAACAACAATAATGAACACATTCATAGACCACTTCACAGCACTGAAGTATACAGAGCAAAAACAGCAAAACACAGAAACATACGTTCTAGAAACAACAAAACTCCTAACAAAATTCAGCAGGCAAAACCACCCATGCAAACTCTAAAACCAAGAAAGCAATTAAATGAGGTATACAACTGGCTGTCAGTATTTCACAGGAGAGATTCAATCTCATAAGTGCGCATTAACTTTCTACTCTGTCACTCTAGGACAACAGAGCCACAAACTTTTTTGAGGATGGGAAAGTGACAGGCAAAGGCACTGAAAAGTGTGGGGTGAACAAATGACTAATAGGAATATGTATTAACACCCCACAAGGAAATCAGAAGGGATGCTCATTGTTGTGCAATCTCTCCGCAAGCAAATCTGAATGGATGCGCAGTAAAGGTCTGACACAGGCATCCCCAAACTGCGGCCCTCCAGATGTTTTGGCCTACAACTCCCATGATCCCTAGCTAACAGGATCAGTCGTCAGGGATGATGGGAATTGTAGTCCAAAACATCTGGAGGGCCGAAGTTTGGGAATGCCTGGTCTGACACAATCTAACCCCCTCGTAAAGTTTAGGCAAGCAAATCAGGAAGGATCTTTAATCCACTCTGGGCTCTTATATGCACAGTCTGTCCTGTAGGCTTCCCTGGGAGGAAGGGATGTGAATAAATAAAATAATAAGAATTACATCACCTGGAAGAGCCCTAAAGGACATTTGGAAATGGCCAGAGATTTCTCTCTCTCTGACACACACGTGTGCTTCAGATTTCCCAGAGAATGCAATTTCCAGACGGGTAGCCATGTTAAGTCTCTTGCAATCAAAACAATTCAGCGTCAAGCATCACTTAAAAGCCTAACAAATGTATTGCAGTATAAGCTTTTATGGACTCTCTACCGTAATACATTTGTTAGGTTTTAAAGGTTGCCACTTGTTCCTTTGTTGTATTTTGAAACTCAGTGCACTTATTTCCAATATACTGACCAAAACTTTTTGTTTTTTCTCCCCAGACTTCTCTGGTTAACTCTCCTTGTTACACAAAAGCTAAAAAGACTTGCAACCCACAACTTATAAGCCAAGTGTGTGTGTGTTAATTGTTCGTTTAAAAATAATAACAAATCCTACATGTTATTTTATTTGTTTATTTGGGTGGAGAAGCAGGGTATAAATTCAAATATTTGCACACACACAACTGATGAACAAGGAAATTAATTATATCACACTCAAGCATACATTTCTGTCCACAAGGACCCTGTGACTTAGGAACTGTCCAGGGCCACTCACTTAGGTTCACAGCTAAACAACAATCTGAAAACAGCATCTTGATAAACACTAGCATCGCAAAACTCGCTGGAATCTCAGGGAACTCAACGGGACAGCAATAGGACTACTCAATCACAAGCATGTTTTGGACGGTTTGTCCTATGCTTAGGGCAAGCGAAGCATTCTAAGCCAGCCACGGGCATTGGATGTCAACACCTGCAAGTTAATTTACAGACCTTGATTTGGGCATCCAGCAAGCCAGGAACTTCAGAACACAGTGCAGATTGGAAGGCATGGCAAGTCGTCCCCACAGAAGCGCAAGTTGCAATCCTGTGCCCTTGTGAGCATCAGTGCATGCGGCTTAGTCACAAAGAGACGACTCTCCGGTCGGGAAGCTGCTCCAGAGCAAAGGCGAGAACAGATTCCCAGGTTGTGCCTTTGGCTGACATGCCCGACTAATGCTGATGCTGGTCTTGCTACTACGTGTACACACACTGCAATCCTCAGCATTACTCCAGGCACTATGAGGCCACAGTGAGTAAGGGAGG
Source organism: Darevskia mixta (assembly GCA_034641385.1). Classification (NCBI taxonomy): domain Eukaryota; kingdom Metazoa; phylum Chordata; class Lepidosauria; order Squamata; family Lacertidae; genus Darevskia; species Darevskia mixta. Next base: position 1,550,598 of record JAWWNH010000060.1, read on the forward strand.
GGAGGGGAAGAAGTTTTGTGAAAGCATGTGATGATTTGTGCTTCAGTGTGAACTTGCTGGGTATTCAAAATCAGAACACTTACATAGCTCTGAATATTTTTTTTTATATTTTGACTTGATTTTGATTACATTTCTATGCCGCTTTTCATTCAAGTGAATCCCAAAGCGGCTTACAAACAGCAAATAGCAATAACATGACAGAACATAATAGAGCATCACAAATACAGCATGAATCGTGTAGAATAATTTACAGATCATCTGTGAAACAGTTGCAATCTGTAACACACAGGTAGCTCAGCAACAACTAAAATAACAAGCTGAATGTCACAATTGAAGCGAAAGTCATGATTAAACAAATCGATACAGTGTTTATAATCTATGAAACAATATTAAAAACATTAACCAAACAGCAGCCAAAAGACCAATACACACACACTCTCCACGATTCATAATCTTTCACTCTATTCCTCTCATTATGATCTCTGTAGGAATATTCGGCTCAGGGGTAATGCGAGTTACTGCTGGAAACAGGCCCCAGGAATTAAGTCAAACACAAAATAGGTTGTCTGGAAGCACCAAAAAGGCACAGTCCAAAAGTTGTGCGCCAAGATCCCGTGACCCCGTTGCTCCCTAAGTTCGAAATAACCAGACAAGACAGCAGGTATAGACTGGGTTCAGTTAGGCCACAACTTGATCGCTTACAGGTATGAATGGTTTGGCTGAGGTATTGGGTAAAGTAATTCCCCTGCCCCAGCCCATCTGCTGGGAATACATCTAAGGATAAACCATCTCTAGGTAAAGGTAAAGGGACCCCTGACCATTAGGTCCACTCATGACCAACTCTGGGGTTGCGGCGCTCATTTCGCTTTATTGGCCGAGGGAGCCGGCGTACAGCTTCCGGGTCATGTGGCCACCATGACTGTAAGGGCCGAGCCCTTACAGTCATGGTGGCCACATGACCCGGAAGCTGTACGCCAGCTCCCTCGGCCAATAAAGCTGTTGTCTCGAGGTTGTCTCCTCGAGAGTAAAGAGCCAGAAACATCTGTTCTTCTAAAGCTAATACTTTATTTACAAACTATGTACATCGGAGCGTTTAAGATTCATGTCCGCTTGAATCGGTTCCAGAATCCGGGAGTGGCTTTCACCAGTTCCTCCCCCAACATAGAAGCTTTGGAATTCCAAAGCGCCACCTCCGTTCCTTACGCTTTCCCCCCCTACGCATTTGGGGCGACGGAAGTAGCTGCCCGCTTTGCTTCTCAGACCACTCAGGTGGTTCTGAGGCTCTGTCCGCATCTCTGACCCTCAGCTCCTCCGCAATGCCTGGCAGTTCCTGCTCCTCACCACTGGGGCTTTCCTTACTATCCCCGCTGGACTCAGAACTGCTTCCCAAGAGAGGCTGCACTTCCCTTCACCCCTCCTTCCCCGTCTCAAGAGCCTTGCGTGAGGTCAGATCCCCGACAATGCCTAAGCTGTTTCTGGCGAACCAGAGCAGCGCACAGAAACACAGTTTACCTTCCCACCCGAGTGGTACCTATTTATCTACTTGCACTTCGTGCTTTCGAACTGCTAGGTTGGCAGGAGCAGGGACCGAGCAATGGGAGCTCACCCCGTTGCAGGGATTTGAACCGCCAACTTTCTGATCAGCAAGCTTTAGGCTCTGCGGTTTAACCCACAGTGCCACCCGCATCCCTCAAACCACCTCTAGGGGGCCCCTAATTACCTACATCAAATAGGGGTACCCCTGAGGGGTCCCCGTTGGAGGAGTGCTATGGTCCTAGCTCTTGCCTAGGCATCAGACAGAAGCAGCTCCTCACAGATCTCATCCCTGGGATACCCTTAACCAAGGAGGAGCAGGGAGAGGCTACAACCTCCCATTGAACCATGTCTAGGCTTACCCAATGCCTAACCGCCAATCGAGCCTTTCCATGTCACCTGACCATGGAAAGTAGGCAAACTTCCTGGCTCTACCCAGGTGGCTTCTGTGGCCTCCATCAGTGCTGCCAAGCCCAAATATGTATGATCTTATGCTTACCATTTTTGACCCAGTCTTTTCATTGTTTGGTTGATAAGAGTTAGTCGCTCCTTTCTGCCTGCCTCCTCACAGCCTGATTGATTGTGACAGCATAACAAACATCACAGCTGCCATTGAACAAGGAGTGGTCCCTGCCGGCAAGGCTCCGCTCTCTCCGTGCAGCAAATCAAGTCCAAAAAAGAAAACATCTGGAGGCTCAGCAGCTATAATTAGATCTTTGGAAGGTATCGCAGTTGCAAGGAGGAGGGAAGGATTTTAATTACACCGGGTGGCTGATGCAGCTTTGTGGAACTAGTTCTGTAATGGCCAGCTCTGTTGCTGCTGCTCTAGAAACCACAGCTACACCCTAGCTGTGTCATTCCATGCAATGCCGCTTTAGAAACAGGTGATTTACTCCTTTTAATTTCCGGAGCAATTTATCGTAGATAATAATTTCAACTCAGAATCAGGCCAGGCTTAATCTCTATAACGCACCCTTTCCTAAACTGGCTTCCTCCAGATGTTTTAGCTGGGGGCTGATGGGAAACTGAAGTCCAAACATCTGGAGGGTGACAGGTTGGGGAAGGCTGTATAATGTGACTCCCCCATCAAAGAGGAAGGTGCTTGAGGAACGTTGATGTTTGCAAATGTTGATAGCCAAACAGACTTCCTCACCTCTCAAAACTAATGTGTAGTTTTGAAATTAGCTATCCGGCAGAGTTTGCAATGGAGTTTGTGTTTAAAATTGTGCATTTGGAGAGAAGATTTATTTTAGAATTCATGCTGGAGAAAAAAACCAATTCATAAACATTTTCCCTTCCTCCCAATTTATTTTACTTGTTTATTATTATTGTTATCTCTATTTACAAAATCGATAATGACGATGTCTCAGATCATCAATGAACGTATTTCCATATCAGCATGATTTCACAGAAATGCAGAACAGATTTGGTCCTGATGCAGATGAGGAAGGAAGCGCAAATCCCTTCACACTTCCTTTCCCTCTGCGTTTCTGTCATATCTGAAACAGACATCTTCTTCCGTCTCCCCAAACTGACAGAGAAGGACATGCATTGCCTCATGCCACATGCTCAGGCAAACTCCAAGGAGCAAATAAAGACACCCCAGTAAACGTGACCACAGCATTATGAGACCACAGAGATGTAACCAAGCTAAGAGCGATCAACACAGACACCGTTTATTACCATATAAAACTGGGATAAACAAGGAGCAAGGGCGTTGACCAAACAATGGTCCTGTAACCAATTCAAAGAAGGATATTTGTTTCACATGGCAGTAAAACCAAAATGCTGCTTTAGATGTAGTGACCACTTCTTTTCCGAGTGTGTTGCCTGTGCTTATTGCATTATGCAGTAAATGAGGTTAATTCCTCATGCACAGCTTTTATTGTGGCATGGCATGAAACCTGAGTAAGAATCTCTTCCCTTTTTTTGGCGGGAAACTCCCTTATTCCAATGCCGTTTCCCGCTGCTATCCCAGATTGTTGATATCCCTTAAATTTCCCGGATTTCAAAGGAAGCAGCTCCTCTCCCTCCCTGCCGGCCAGGGAGGCTTCTCAGCTGCGTTGCTCGGCTGCCAATAAGGAGTCTGAGACCGACTGGGGGCGGAGCTTGCATGCCTTGTGCAGCCAGACCCTCATGCCCAACCAGACAGCCTGCCGTCTACGCACTCGCTCTTTCGCTCACCCGTTCGCAGCGCAGCCTCTGGAGCGCAGGGTGACGAGGCTACTTGGTGCCATTGCACCGCCCTCGCGGCATCCCTTATTTTCAAATCCGAAAGCTTGAAAAAATCCCTTATTTTCAAATCCGAAAGTTGACAGCTATGATCTCATGCCTGGATTAACCATAGCAAGAGACCACCCTCTTCGTATAGAACAGGCATGTCCAACTTTCAAGAGATCTACTCCCACTATAAAAAAACTGGCAGTGATCTACCAAAGTTGTTGAGCTTTTTGGGGGAAGTCAACATTCGGGGGGGGGGGGTCCCGCGATCTACCACGGACACCCCGCGATCTACCAGTAAATTCCGATCTACCTGTTGGACGGCCCTGAAGAAAGACTAGTACTGTCTGCTTCTTCCACAGAACCCTATTACAGAAATTCTCCCACTCCCGAAACATCGCTGCCAATATGTACCGCACCTCCATTTCTTTTCTACGGTGCATTTTCTATGGTGTACCACAGCAAGAGAGTGCTTTAATCCACTTTAATTGCTCAAACTTACTTTTCTTCCCATGTCCCAAAAATCAGGGAGCACAGAGTTCAGACATACGGAAGCCATTCTCTCTCTCAGCCTCAGCTTTGCATCTCCACTGGCATGCAGAGTTGCTATAAGGGCTGCCACAAGACAAGGTCTATGAACCACTCTGAACACACACTCTACAATCCTAGACATGTTTACTCAGAAGCAGGTCTCACAGGATTCAGTAGGGCTTGCCCACAGCAATAAATTGTGCATAGGATTGCAGCCCAACATGCTATGGGGCCTAGGACCCTCGTACCTACGGGACCGCCTCCCCTGGTATGCCCCGCAGAGGACCTTAAGGTCCACAAATAACAACATTTTGGAGGTCCCGAGCCACAAGGTTGTTAGACTGGTTTCAACTAGGGCCAGGGCCTTTTCAGTACTGGCCCCAACTTGGTGGAACGCTCTGTCACAAGAGACCAGGGCCCTGCGGGATTTGACATCTTTCCGCAGGGCCTGCAAGACAGAGCTGTTCCGCCTGGCCTTCGGGTTGGATTCAGACTGATGTTTCCTCCCCTTATGGTTTTGATTATGGGCGATAAATGAAGCTGCATTTAAATTTTAAATTTTAACCTGTATTTTAATTAACGGTTTTTCTTTCTTTTATATTTTATTGTAATTTTTATTGGTGTTAGCCACCCTGAGCCCGGTTTCGGCTGGGAAGGGCGGGGGTATAAATAAACATTATTATTATTATTATTATTATTATTATTACTACTACTATTATTATTATATGCACATAAAGTATTACTATTGAACACAACCTCTCTCTTGAAGCAGGACACCTTAGTCTGAGAATGGCCAAGGTCGGCATCTTGGGAGTAATGATAGAATCGTAGACTTGGAAGATACTTCAAGGGTCGTCTGTTCCAACCCTCTGCAATGCAGGAATGTATAATCTCTATATATGAAGCCACACCATTCCTTATATCATTTATTTATATCCTCCAAGGAGCTCAACGCACCTCCCCATCGCCAGACGCATTTTATCCTGAGCATCAAACCTGCAGGGTATATTTAGCTGGGAGATACTGACTGATTTGGTGGCAGCCAGTGAGCTTGGTGGGCAGGGCAGGATTTTAAACGGCCTCAGCCCAGTATAACTGAAGGAGTGTTTCCACACCCAGCGTTCAGCCCGGACACTGAGGTCCATCTCTGAGGGCCTTCTGGCGGTTCCCTCACTGCGAGAAGTGAGGTTACGGGGAACCAGGCAGAGGGCCTTCTCGGTAGTGGCGCCCTCCCTGTGGAACGCCCTCCCGTCCAATATCAAGGAGATAAACAATTATCTGACTTTTAGAAACAGGTAGGTAGTCGTCAACAGGTTTACCACACCTATCAGCCAATCACCCATTCCCACCACCCTTCTGAGTAATACCCCTCCCCACCCTCTCCCTATATATAAGGGTCTGGTGACTTCTGCTTCAGTGTATCTGAAGAAGTGTGCATGCACACGAAAGTTCATACCAAGAACGAACTTAGTTGGTCTCTAAGGTGCTACTGGAAGGAATTTTTCAATTTTTTATTTTGTTTTGACTTTTAGAAGACATCTGAAGGCAGCCCTGTTTAGGGAATTTTTAACGTTTGATGTTTTATCGTGTTTTTAATATTCTGTTGGGAGCCGCCCAGAGTGGCAGGGGAAACCCAACCAGATGGGTGGGGAATAAATAAAGTATTATTATTATTATTATTATTATTATTATTATTATTATTATTATTATTATTATTTACATCTGATTTGGCCACAGGTTCCAACTGGAATTTGGACCTTGGGAGCAGATCTTAACCTAGGCTGTGCCCTAAGAGGTTTCCCTATATCAGACATATTTTGAATTCCTCTTTAGCCTTGCCATGTGCACGAGGAAAGAGCTTAGAAGTGCATTATACCTTCAATGCTGATTGGAATGTGTGAACGTGATCAAAGGAATCCCCCGGCTGCCGAAGTGCAGGGCATTAATTTGCTGGAAATATCTTGACACAGAACTCTTTTTCAACCCCCCTCCCCTTCCACTTATTAAAGCAATAACGTTTCGCCACATGGCAAAAGCATTCCCGAGGGATTAGGGAGCCGGTTGGGTTTAATGTATCTCTTGCCATCACTCAGGAGCTGATTAATCCACCAGCAAACACTTTCTTACCTTGATCTTGAGGATTTGCGAACGTCACGCCCCAAATACCACCTGGCTTCAAAAGGTACGAAGTCAAACCTGCAGAGCCAAATTGGTTTTGGAAACATGAATGTTTTTGAAACGTGGAAGAAGAAGAAGAGGGGCTACCCACGGGGAAAGGGCCACGGCATTGGCGTGACCCTAAGCACTTATAGGGGGCAATTTGCCCACTGCATGCCTTGCAGGATTTCTACAGGTGTGGGAATCAGTCTCAGGTCTATAGGCTTAGAAAACAGAAGTCGGGGGAAGTCGGGGGGAACATAACCAGGAAGAAGAAGTGTTTGGATTTGATATCCCGCTTTATCACTACCCTAAGGAGTCTCAAAGTGGCTCACATTCTCCTTTCCCTTCCTCCCCTACAACAAACACTCTGTGAGGTGAGAGGGGCTGAGAGAAGTGTGACTAGCCCAAGGTCACCCAGCAGCTGCATGTGGAGGAGAGGAGACGCGAACCCAGTTCCCCAGATTACGAGACTTCCACTCTTAACCACTATACCACACTAGCACCCATAATCTGCAATAGGGAATCCGTACCCCACAACTATCCTGGAAAAACCAGGACATCCTGTTTTATATAGCAAGAGAACAGGGCCATTTGGGTTGCCGGGATCACATGCAATTTCACGGCATGGTTCCCCCCTGAAAAAGCGCTTTTGGGGAGGGGCCCACGATCTTGTGTGGTGCCCCAAAATGCATGTTTTTGGCACCATACTGGAAAAAGATTTGGGGGGGGGAGCCGTATCACGAAATCACAAAAGATCATGGCTTAGGGCCCCACTGTCTTGGGGGGCCCCAAAAAAATTAAAGGAAAAGAAAACCTGGATGTACATTTCCAAAATATAAGATAAAAAACAAATAAAATAAAACCTACATACAGCAACAGTGTTTTGAGTTGTGTAGGCTCCTATGATGTAAGTAATGGGCCCCGCCTGCTAGCCTGCTCCCTAAAATATCACTGGTTTGCTCCTTTCTATATATAGGGTGCCTACATTCTGCATGGACTGGTTGCATGGCACCATGTGCAAATGGCTTTAGACACCTATTAGGTCCATAAATTACCATATACTGTAGCATATATTCAACACAAAAAACAGTGGCAATTTCTTGTTGACAAAGGACAGCTGGACGTATAAAGGGCCCCATTACCTTCAGTAGCTTAGGGCCTCATCAAACCTAAATTCAGCCCTGGTCTCTGCCCATCAGTGTTGAAGATGGGCTCATCCACACTTATCGTTTTCCCCAAGCTCCATGTCCAAGCGCTTTCCCCTCCTTGGCCTGCCACTTTCCCTAGGAAAACTCAGCCCTTCAACACTGAGTTGGAACAAATAGCAATTCGGGTTTTCTGCGGGTTGACGTTTGCGCCGATTCGACAGTAAAGAGTGGGTTTTCGCAAGGAAAGCACCAAGGGGGAACACAGAGCTTTAAAGAGCAGACCTCTGTCTAGAAACAAAGCACAAAAGGAAGTCTAGATGAGCCCAATATTGAGCAAGATGGACCAGTGGTCTGACTCAGTGTAAGGTAGATTCCTACATTTCTGAGAATTCATACGGGAATGAACCCATTCAGAGACGTTTTTAAGCAACGTAAGGGAGAAGCTTCACAACCGACAGCTGAAGAAATTTATTTCCTGCCTACTGAAAAATCAGAATCACCTAACCATTTTGACTGCACTATTTCATTATTAAAATTTTTTTTTAAAAAAAGAAATTTTCTGGCTTTTATGGCTGTGAAGAGAGGATTTACATTTCCCAGGGTTGTCAGCTGGTGAAGGAGACTTTATAGCTCATTTCTTTTCTCGTTGGTTACCTAAAGCAGAATAAATTATGCAAAACTAGGGAAATGCATTACTTGCGTAATTTATACTTGGCACAATGTTAACTTTTCCCAGTGCAAAACGAGGTGTGTGTATTAATGTATTAATGTTTGATGTTTTATTATGTTTCGATATATGTAATAATAATTATTATTATTATTAAATAGGAGATCTCTATTTTCATTGGAGAAATGTCAGAGGGTATGATATAACAGTTATCTGCAAATCATCATGACTTTTGTCTCTGACTAGGGATCCACTTCCAAGACTCTAGGAAAATCAATATTCCACTAAAGAAGAGCTGAAGGATGAACTAAAAGTTTGGCAGCAGATCCAGGTCTGGGAAGCTGGATGTTTTCCAAACAACTGCAGTGCAAAAGAGAAAGGTTGCAATTTGTAGTGGAAAAACTGTAGGTGGGAAGGATGCTTAACCCTTTTCCTGGCTCCTGTTTCCCCCTGGCAGCCTCTCCCGCTGCCGTTGCCACATTCTTGCCAGCTATAGTTCTGTTTGCTGCATCCTGAGGAGCAACTACTCTGGGGAGGAGGTACCGGTAGTAAGGGAAGAACAGAAGGCAGGGGGAAAGGGTTAAGTCCCATTCTCCCATTTGCTACTTTTCCAGTAGGAACCATCCCATCCCTGCCTTGCACTGCAGCTGTTAATATCTGGGTCAACTACCCAACATCTAGTTCCACCCTAACTTTCTTATGAATTCTGGACAGAAGTATGCATCTCAAACACCTGTCTATGAATCACAAGACAGAGAAACCAGTAGGAGAACACTTCAATCTCCCAGGACATTCTATACAAGATCTCAAAGTACCGTAGCTGTCTTATTACAGAAGAATTTCAGAAACAGACTGGAAAGAGAAGTTGCTGAATTGAAACTTATTACCAAACTTCAAACCATGGAGAGACCTGGTCTGAATAGAGACATTGGATTCTTATCTCATTATACTGTACATTGTAATAAGAGTTAAAAGGGGTCCTTCTCCGGGAGGGAGCCCGGACCTCCGGCAGGGCACAATTGGAAGTCCTTACTGGCTAGTAAAATGCAAGAGACCAGACCAGAATTCTGGTGAAAAGCAAGGCGGCTAGTTAAGCTGTTGCAACAGGGTGCTCCCCACACACACAGAAGGGAGGAGGAGGGACCCAGAGCCATGCATGCAAGCCCTTATATAGACATTTTAAATTGCCCGCCCTGGAGTCCAAGACCACCCCCAGAAACATCATACATACATCACAGAAGGGGTGTACCCCAAGACCACTCCCCAGATACATCATACCTACCGTCTTTCCCCCTTTTTAAGACACCGTCTTATAATTTTTTTCCCTCAAAAAAACACAGGGCGGCTTATTTTCGGGGGATGTCTTGTTTTTATTATGTCAGTATGGTACGGTACAGCCTCCCCCTGCGCACTGAGCAGGCAGGGCAGAACTCCGCAAGAGGCGCGTTTCCCCCCGCGCCTCTCGCTGGTTCGCTGGCTCCCTGCGCACGCAGGAGGGGCTGAGGAGGCGACAGGAACAATGGCGGCACCATGGCTTACTTTTGGGGTACGTCTTACTTCTCACAAAGGTAAAAAAAACCTGCCATGGCTTACTTTATGACTACGTATTAAAAAAGGGGAAACAGGGTATATCATAGAAAAGGCGGTCTACAACAGAAATCTGAGTGCGTTGTTTTGGCAAGTTACATGATTGCTCATACCAAGAACAAACTTAGTTGGTCTCTAAGGTGCTACTGGAAGGAATTTTTTTAACCTGTCTATGAGTAAGATCACATCAAAGCAACAACTCAAAGGATTGGGCTGAACACGGCACTGCATAAAATTAAAACCAATTAAGAACAGGGCATTAAAATCTGAAAATGTGAAGCCACACGTATGGCTGTCTCATCTGGTGAATCAACGTTCCTGTTCCTTTCTAAAGCTGACTCGCACACACAAGTTAGCTAGAGGCAGAGGAGATACACTGGACTCTTATGCAGAACGGAATTGTTTCATTCAAGATACTAAGACGTTTGGGCTGGACTTGGCATTGGTGCCAGCTCTTTAAAGACCCTGGAGAAGAGATGAGAACTCAAGAAGAGCAAACAGGATGCAAAAGAAATGAGGTCTGAAAGCATGAAAGTGGGAGCATCTTTGTATGCAATCTTCATTAAATCCTGGAAGTTCTTATACTGTAATTTGTTGCATATATTGAAATGGAAATGTATTTTTTTTTAAGGGGGAGGTGCTTCTGTTCTCTGATTTTCTTTCCATCCTCATCCAGATAAATCTTCATTCCTAGAATTTACTTTTCTCCTCCTCCTTCTCCCCCACCTCAAGCTGTGAGTCTGGCAAAAATTCTCCTGCCTTTTTTGCTACTCCCAGAGGGGGGGAAAAGCCAGGGCTAAACTGCAAAGAAACAGTAAATAATTGGCAAAAATTTGCATCCATGACAAGAGGAGGAACAAGTCACCAGTTTATTATTAACAACCCCAACAACATGCAAACAAGAACCAGCACCCAGGATTCCTGCTGATTCCTAAGGAGAAGCACTGACTGCGTGTTTCACCTGGCAGCTATCCCAATACTTGTTAGTTTTGCAGAATAAGGAACCAGGAGAGAAGGCGGAGACTTACGCGGTGCCAGTGAAGAGGAAGGACACTGCCAGAAAAGATAATAGGACAAACAGGGCACTGATTTGTATAAAACAGGCTTATATTAACTTCTATGCCTAGGTGCAGGGACCCATGTGGTGCTGTGGGTTAAACCACAGAGCCTAGGGCTTGCCGATCAGAAGGTCGGCGGTTCGAATCCCCGCGACGGGGTGAGCTCCTGTTGCTCGGTCCCTGCTCCTGCCAACCTAGCAGTTCGAAAGCACGTCAAAGTGCAAGTAGATAAATAGGAACCGCTCTGGCGGGAAGGTAAACGGCGTTTCCGTGCGCTGCTCCGGTTCGCCAGAAGCGGCTTTGTCATGCTGGCCACATGACCTGGAAGCTGTACGCCGGCTCTCGGTCAATAAAGCGAGATGAGCACCACAACCCCAGAGTCGGACACGACTGGACCTAATGGTCAGGGGTCCCTTTACCTTTTTATGCCTAGGTGCATAGAAGCAGTCACGAAATTAAAAGACTCCTGCTTCTTGGGAGAAAAGCAATGACAAACCTAGACAGCATCTTAAAAAGCAGAGACATCACCTTGCCGACAAAGGTCCATATAGTTAAAGCTATACGGTGATGTATGGAAGTGAGAGCTGAACCATAAAGAAGGCTGATCGCCGAAGAATTGATGCTTTTGAATTATGGTGCTGGAGGAGACTCACAGAATCATAGAGTTGGAAGAGACCACAAGGGCCATCCAGTCCAACCCCCTGCCAAGCAGGAAACACCATCAAAGCATTCCTGACAGGTGGCTGTCAAGCCTCTGCTTAAAGACCTCCAAAGAAGGAGACTCCACCACACTCCTTGGCAGCAAATTCCATTGTCGAACAGCTCTTACTGTCAAGAAATTCTTCCTAATGTTTAGGTGGAATCTTCTTTCTTGTAGTTTGAATCCATTGCTCCATGTCCGCTTCTCTGGAGCAGTCCCATGGGACTCTTGAGAGTCCCATGGATTGCAAGAAGATCAAACCTATCCATTCTGAAGGAAATCAGCCCTGAGTGTTCACTGGAAGGACAGATCCTGAAGCTGAGGCTCCAAGACTTTGGCCACCTCATGAGAAGAGAAGACTCCCTGGAAAAGACCCTGATGTTGGGAAAGATGGAGGGCAAAAGGAGAAGGCGACAACAGAGGACGAGATGGTTGGACAGTGTTCTCAAAGCTACTAACATGAGTCTGACCAAACTGCGGGAGGCAGTGGAAGACAGGAGTGCCTGGCGTGCTCTGGTCCATGGGGTCACGAAGAGTCGGACACGACTAAACAATAAAAATGCCTAGGTGCACATTTATAAATAAATGCTGCAATTTAAATAGAATGCCTCTCACTGCGACCAGGTAACCTCCAGGCCTGCTCAGGTGCTCACGGTTGATGGGTGAATTCATGGCTCCCCCAGCCCCAGCAAGAACCCTGGGAACGGTAGTTTGTTAAGGGTTTTGAGAAAAAAATGCCTCACAGAGCTACAGTTCCCAGCACCCTTAACATGCAGGTTTTACCTATCTGTGGGCTCGTCCACATTCCCACTTGTCCCACACCTATAAAGCACTGATCCCAGTGGTTTACCTCTCACGCCACGCTCCTTTCCCAGGGAAAATCACTCTTTAGTGCTAAATCAGAGCAAACATCAATGCGGAAAAAACCCCAAATTGCCATTTGCTCTGACTGAGCACTAAAGAGTGGTTTTTCTCCAGGGGAGAAAGGAGTGTGTGTGGGTAAACCCTCAGCTGCTGTGTTTTGTGCTGATTTTAGTTCTGCCTCCTGCCCACGTGCCTCAAAACGGGATTTCTGCTTTGTTTTAGTGATATCCACCCCCACCCCCTTTTGAACTTGGGAAGTGTGTTTGTACTTTATTATTTTATTTAAACCACCCAGGAAACCTGCTTGGATGGTTGGCATGGAAATGCAATAAATAAAATAAATAATGATTGGATGGTATTGATCCATCAGTGGTGTAGCTGGGTTATTTCAGACTCTGGGCGCAACTGTCTTATGAAGGGGTGACTCTGTAAATGGTAATGAGAATTAGTTCCATTACTTCAAAATCTGGCAAGCCAGCCCTGCTATGGGGCTGGGGTGGGGCTGGGGGGCTCCTGTTCATTCTGCAGAGTGGGGACCTGGACTTCTGCCCTGGACTCCCCTACACACAAATCCTACTGCAGCAACACCATTGTTGGCACCATTGATTATTAGTTGATCAATGAGTCAACATGATTGGCAGTTCGGAGGAACAAGGCAAGGGCATGAAAACGAGAGCTGTCTGGTCTTCCAGTATATGGCTTCTTGTTTATTTCCTCTGTATCTGCAAGGCTAGGAAGGCTAAAGAGTCTCAGCCCAGCAGCTTTTCAAAGAATTGCAAAACTTCCATTGTTACGTAGTCATAACTCATGTCATATCGTCAGTGTTCCCTGACAAGTATCCCCTTATTATGAAAAATTGGAGGTGGGTACATGGGTGGCGCCGTGGTCTAAACCACTGAGCCTAGGGCTTGCTAATCGGAAGGTCACCGGTTCGGATCCCCGTGACGGGGTGAGCTCCTGTTGCTCGGTCCCTGCTCCTGCCAACCTAGCAGTTCAAAAACACGTCAAAGTGCAAGTAGATAAATAGGTACCACTCCGGCGGGAAGGTAAACGGCGTTTCCGTGCGCTGCTCTGGTTCGCCAGAAGCGGCTTAGTCATGCTGGCCACATGACCCAGAAAAACTGTTTGCTGACAAACACCGGCTCCCTCGGCCAGTAAAGCGAAATGAGCGCCACGACCCCAGAGTCGTTCACGACTGGACTTTACTGTCAGGGGTCCTTTACCTTTTTTTTGATAATATTTGTGGTGCCTCCTTCCTTTTTGGCTGGTTTTTCTGCCTATGCAGAGCCCTCATTTTTAAAATTTATTTATACTGTAATTTTAAATAGTTTTATTTAAGCGTATAGAGGCAGCTCCCAACACACGAAACACAGCAAAACCGGTCCATAAACATTGGTAAATCGTAATATTCCCCGGTTCACATCAAATCTCTCCAGCGCTCTCTGTCTTCTTCTTTCGATGCTCGTTTTCAGGGAGCGCAGCCGCCGCAGACGATTCTCATGCTCCCCTCCTGTCCCTTGGTAACCTTCGAAACAAAACCATCCTGAATGGCTTCAGAAGTTATTCAGGCCAGAGCAAATGTTGCTCGCGTTCTATCTCCCGGGTAACTCAGAAACCTTCCAAGAATGAAGTCGCAGGAGCAGGGAAAGAGCTGGCGAGCGGTAACCTACTGTCTCCCTCGTAGACAACAAGGCCCCAGTGTCAAAGCCACAGGACCAAGGGCACACACGTACAAATGTGTGCGCACGCAGGCGTACACACACGCACGCACACAGATACGAGGCGCCCTGAAAGGCACTCAAAAAACCATCTAAATGCCTCTTGCAAGCAGGTGGCTGAGTTTTGAAGAAAGAAGGACACAAAGGCACACACACACAGAGAGAGAGAGAGAGAGAGAGAGTGAACAAGCAATCTGGCCTTGCCAGACATGGGGTATCTTCCTGCTTTTGTGCCATCCGAGGGAATTTAAGGATTCCTTCGTTTGATTATTTATTTTGCAAGTGTGTGAACAACTTCACTGCCCAAGGCCATCCAAGCGGTGTGCATTAAGCTTAAAATAAAATAGGAAAATTCTTAAAGACGTTCTTACACATTTGAACACACACACACACACACACACACGGTATATATATATATATATATATATATATATATATATATATATATATATATATATGCATATATGGGACACGGGTGGCGCTGTGGGTTAAACCACAGAGCCTAGGGCTTGCCAATCAGAAGGTCGGCAGTTCGAATCCCCGCAACGGTCCCTGCTCCTGCCAACCTAGCAGTTCAAAAGCATGTCAAAGTGCAAGTAGATAAATAGGTACTGCTCCGGCGGGAAGGTAAACGGCGTTTCCGTGCGCTGCTCTGGTTCGCCAGAAGCGGCTTAGTCATGCAGGCCACATGACCTGGAAGCTGTACGCCGGCTCCGTTGGCCAATAATGCGAGATGAGCGCCGCAACCCCAGAGTCGGACACGACTGGAGCTAATGGTCAGGGGTCCCTTTACCTTTACCTTTATTCCATAAATAATAATAATTATATATTGCTTTATACTCACACATGGATTCATAGAATCACAGAGTTGCAAGGGACCCCAAGGGTCATCTAGTCCAACCCTCTGCAATGCAGGAATCTGTTGTCCAGTGTGGGCCTCGAACCCACAACACTGAGGTTACCAACTGAGTTGCTCTGCCAACTGAGCTCTGCTCACCTTCTATAGTTTAAGCATTTTCAAGTAAGAGTCAAACTGGATGAGATACTGGGAGGCCTGTAATCATATATAGTGTAAAAAAAAATTCTCCCAGTTTGAACCAGCAGCATCTCCCCTCCCCCCTGCTGGATCAGTTCTTCTGGGGAAGGAGTTTTTATCCTCCCCCCCCCCCATTTTCCCACATTAAATTCCCTCCCAACACCATTTGCCCCATGGGGGAAAAACATACTGACACAAAACAGAGGGCATTTTATATCTCTCATCCAGGGAGGCGGAATACCTGGGGGAACGGGGACACACAGGTACAATAGAGTCTAATACAGTCAGGGCTTTTGGGGAAAACGGCAGGTGGAAATCCATCCCAAAAGTTAATCACCGAGAGCAAATACCGGAGCAGGAAAATAAAAATGTAGACAGGCTGCTTACAAGGTCTGGGAGGGGGTTGGAGCAGAATACTTTTCATTAAAAAGATAAGATCGTCCAGGATGCTTAGGTAGCTTATAGAAGTTAATACCCCTCAGTCCCTCAGACCATTTATTGTTTTCTATAACAATCGGACACACACACACAGAGAGAGAATCTTGCATGCCTTTCTGTTTCATTACAAGTTTAAAATGTAAAAAAAAAAGGGGGGGGAGGAATCACGTTAATGACTGGTAGAGGGAAAATGAGAGCTGCCCTTGTTTCTTTAAGGAAACCTACCTGATAAGTTTTCCAGAAGGTGACTGACATTTGTCCAGTAAAGGAAATCTGAAATGTTTATCAGTATTATCTCAGAGTCTTTTTACACTCATTACAAGCTATACATTCAGGGAGCTATATGGGAACAACAGCCTAGTGCTTTCATTCAGACAGCAATAATTGAGGGGACATTGGAAACGGCCTCATACCAAGGCTGGATCTAGACGCATCAAAAAAGCGTTTCAGTTAAACACATTGCAAACTCTGTATGAGAAACCGGGTAAGCAAAAAACGGAACTCCACAGCGCCACCTGGTGCCACAGTGTTAGAATGCATAAAAATGCATATAAAGCGATATTTCTTTATGTAGCTGAGTCCCAAGTTAGACTATTGCTCTATCTAGTTCAGAACTGTCTACACCAGTGGTTCTCAAACTTTTTTTCTCTGGACCACACTTCCAGAATAAGAATTTGCTTGCATCACAACATATTTTTGGCAAGTCCTAGTAGTACTTGATTTATAACATATAACACAACTACTTTATAATATGATCATGGGGCATCCAGAAATTATAAAACAATGCAGCTACATGAAAGAATGAACCATTCCCAAAATATAATTACAAATGAGTCAGGTTACGTCGCGAATTAGAAACACATAACTCATATGTTAACCGCAGCAAGAACAACCATTGCCAGGACATGGAATCATTGCAATTAATGGCCATAGACCATATAGTGCAATCTACCAGGTAGCATTACTGGAAAAACGTACATGGAAACTGAAGACAGCAAGAGGCCAGGGGAAATAGGATAACTTTTATGCAGTCTGGGGGAACTTTATAGATTATACGAACAATGAGGCATATGGCAGAACGGTGCCTATGGTCTTCTACAGCTCAGTTTGGCATGCATGAAGCATGTATTTTATATATTTTAATTATCTTTTTTCCCCTTCTTCCCTCCTGCCTTTGGATAAACCCTGAAGAACAGAACTGCTTCTGAAGCAATATAGCTTTTTAGTTGCAGGCAAGAGTCCAAGCGATGGAGGTTATGATGTATCATTTTGTGATGATTATGATTATGATTATGCCACCCATCTGACTGGGTTGCCCCAGCCACTCTGGGCGGCTTCCAACACATTAAACACAGTAAAACATCAAACATTAAAAACTTCCCTATACAGGGCTGCCTTCAGATGTCTTCTAACTGTCAGATAGTTGTTGGTTTCCTTGAATTCTGACAGGAGGGTGAAATAATCAGAAATCTGCTCTTATTCCCTTATGGGGTACACAAGAGCCTTCCCAGGTTCTCCATCGGTAGGAGTAAATTTACAGAGGCCAACCAGAGAAAAATTGAGAAGCAAAGTTTTATTATATCTGTTGCAACAGGGCCCTCACTCCCAAAATGGAGGAGGGAGGAGGAACCCAGAACAATGGTGTGCCAGCTCCTATATAGACTTTTGAAATTCCCCCCCCTCCCGCTCAAGACCACCCCCTATACATCATACATACATCACAAAAAGGGGTGTAACCCAGGACCACCCCCCAGATACATCACAGCTACATCATGAAAGGGGAGGTCTGGTAGCAGTAATCTGAGCATCCTTGACCCTCCCCATGCCTCCTCTTGCCCTCCACCCAAAAGCCCATCAAGTAAAACAAAAGAGATATTTACATTTCCCTGTTTCCCAGCCAAGTTAATCACACCCTTTTGTCTGGCACTCAGGTATCAGGAAGCCAGGATTATCACTTTATTTTCCGGAGACAATCCCCCCTCCTTCCTTGCAGAGAAACAGTTTGTCAGTTTGGGAGTCAAAATGGAGACAGACCTGTCTTCCTGTTCTGCTTCAGACATGTGGCCTTGTTTTGCTTGAAGACCTTGATATTCTTACAACAAGGGCGTTCCACAAAGCAGGGGCCGCCACCGCAAAGGCCCTCTGCCTGGTTCCCTGTAACCTCACAGTGAGGGAACCGCCAGAAGGCCCTCGGAGCTGGACCTCAGTGTCCCTAAAATGAACAGAAGCTGCACTAAAGCCTTCCTGTGCGCTTCCACCAGCCCTGTTCACTTCAGCAAGCTTTGCTCTTTGCACATTGTGCCTTGTGTTGTTCGGGCTCCCCTCACACAGTCCTGCTCCGCCACACCTCTGCTGGGCGAGTCTTTCTGGAAAAAGAGACCAAGCAAGCTGCTCCCAGTCTGACTTGGTCCCAGTTTCCCAGCAGCCCTAAATTAGGAAGCAGGAAGAGCCTGTAAGCCAGTTACTGTTGTTCTGTGGTCCAACCTGTTCCCTGCTTTGGAAGGGAACATTTGGCTCCCTTTGGACTTGTAAATTCTTTGCTGTGGCTGGATGCTTTGAGCCTGAGATGATCTTCGAATGCCAGGAGTCTTGATCTCAATCTAACAACGCTGATCTGATTTTCCAAAGGGGCTGACACCCACCTCTAGCCTTGGCTGGATAGCCAGCCCCAGCCCTGTGCGTGTAACGCAGTTGCACTAAGAGGTCACGACAGTACCTAGAAACCTCTTATGACAAAAAGTTGATTGTGTACATACGCAAAGAGCCATTCCCTGCCCCAAAGAACAAACATGAGTCCGAATTGACAAAAGATGGGGAGAGTTAGTATAATAGAGGCTCAGAGGATGAAAAGCTTTGCCAAAGGTCAGGCTGCATAATCCAAATTCAGTGTATCATGCTATATCTCAAGCACTTATTTTATACGGACTAATTACTTGTTGCCAAGAGAGGGAGGGAGAGAACACTCTTGCAAGACTTTTTTGCAGGCAGTTCATCATGTTTTTACTTGAGGTGTAGCCAACAATGGATGGTTGGGGGTTTTTTTTTAAGGTTTTGTCAAACCTTGTATAAGTGGGTTGACACGTTCCCAGATGACCTGCTCAACTACAGCTCCAGTCCAAAGCCATCCCCACGCGGCTGTCTCTCAGGCTGCATCAGTAACCTATGGATACTTTTGATCGCACAAATAGCCTGCCTCAGGTGGAGGCTTCCCAAGCAATTTCATTGGTGCAGGTAAATGGACAGTGGGTATTATTTGAGCCTCAGTTTCCAATAGGGAAAAATGAAGGAACACCTCTCCGCAAAGGAGCAACCTAGCTATGTGCATTCAAAGGGCCTGAAAAGCATCTGAAATATGTGTCCTAATAGTTGCTGTTTTTCCTGTGGGATAAATAACACTGGTGCAGTCAATCACAACATTCCTAGAATGTACACAAGGGGTCTCAGTCCTCCAGTTAGAGTTTCCTGTTCCTGGACTGAGACCACTTCCTCTGTGTGACCAGAGGTGGGAGTGGCCTTACCTGTAGTTATTCAAAGTCACAAGTCAGCTGCCATTCTCTCTTTTCCTCATCGGATCTTCGAGCCAGCAACATCTCAAGAGAAGATGCACTCTTGGCTTCCAGCTTAAGGACTAGGGCTGGGAAAAGGTGTTTCTGTTACAAGAGCCTGTAATAGCAGGTGAGTTATACAAGTTACCAGTTATACAAGCTTCCAGCCAAGAGGGCCCAGATGGAGCCTCCTCCCTTAAGGAGAGTCTCCATGTATATACATTTAATCTAAGCTAGCCTGCCTTTCTGAGACTTGTAGAACCTTGGAAATGTCTGTGAGTAAACCTTTTTACTTTTAAAAGCATTGTGTCATGTATTTACTTTTAAGTGGGAACCAGGGGAAATATATGCCAGGAATCTGCCTTGTTCTAGAAGTTCAAAAGAACTTAATCGCCACGTTTTGCTGCGCTTCATTGGGGATGAGAATCTCTGCTAGTTTGGAGCTTGTTAACACAAGCTGGGATAGGAAATATTAAACAATATTCCCTCATCCACATTCCCACTCATCTCCCACATTTCCGTTATGTTTTATTACGTTTCCAAAAATGTCACATATACATTCCTATACATAACAGATTTTTCTTTTGTTTTGTCAACTTCCCACCCCATTTTCCTATGGTGTTTTTTATTTCTCCTCTGCGCCTTATCTTCTCTCTCTTACATCATGAAAATAGTCAAAACAAAATAAAAAAATAAAAAAATTCATTCCAATAGCACCTTAGAGACCAACTATGTTCTTGGTATGAGCTTTCGTGTGCATACACACTTCTTCAGATACACACATGAAAATAATACAATATTTTATCATGAAAATAATACAATAATCTCTAATTCCTTCCGATGTTCATAGTTCGAATCCTGCTTGGAAATTCACCGTACTGTAAAAATTTATTTAAACAGTCCTAATAGTTGCTTCGTCAACAGCGACCAAACAGCCATGAGTCAGGTCACTCAGTCTTGTTTTGCTACCTTTTACAGGCTTCTCCTAGGACGAAAGGGAGGTGGAGAATTGGACACCTTTCACCCCAGGGCTTGTATTCAGTCACAAAGGTTAAAATGCCTAAGAATAGCTTAGCAAATAAACAACAACCAATGCCACCCCAACATTAGAGATACAGGCAGAACACACAGGGGAAGGTGGAACAAATCTAAGCTTAAGGACTAGGGCTGGGAAAAGGTGTTTCTGTTACAAGAGCCTGTAATAGCAGGTGAGTTATACAAGTTACCGTATTTTTCGCTCTATAAGGCGCACCTGACCATAGGATGCACCTAGTTTTTAGAGGGGAAAAGCCCCATTTTTTTGAGGATCAGCTCAAATTTCTGCAGCTTCTTTTGCAAAGGAGAAAAGCCCCATTTTTTAGGATCAGCTCAAAGTTGTTGAGCTTACTTTGCAAAGGGAAAAAAATCCTCTTTTATGGGGTTTAACTCACAGTTCTGCAGCTTCAGGAAAGGGAGCCATTTCTACAGTTTCCAGACAGATACTCTAATCAGCCAGTCACATGTCGCTGGGGAAACAGCCTCCCTCTGCAAGGGGGCGGGGCTGGAATCTCTCTCCCTTATCTCTCTCCCCGATCGTTTGCTGAGCAGCTGCTCAGCGGGCTTCCTTTCAACACCCCCTTCTCTCTCTATTTTTAAAAAAGCACATCTGCTTTTGCCCCTGGGCAGTTCAGCTCCAGGGACCACACATTCGCTCCATAAGACGCACAGACATTTCCCCTTACTTTTTAGGAGGAAACAAGTGCGTCTTATGGAGCGAAAAATACAGCATATAAGTATCAAAGAGCCACATAGGTTTGCTTCCCTTCTCCATAGACTTCTCTAGTCAACAGAACCAGAATAGATTCTCTTTCTGTGCTAACAAGAATAAATGTACAGGTTGTTTCAAGTCTCAGTGACATCTACGGTGGCTTGGACATGTCCCCAGAATGGAAGATGGCAAGATCCTCAAGGACGTTCTCTACGGGGAAGTGGCTACTGGCACCAGGCCCGTTGGCATACGACCTCTATGCTACAAAGATGTCTGCAAACATGACATGAAGGCTGGCAACATCAACCCTGCCCTGTATCCCTTGCAGATGACCGCAGTGACCGGAGATAGGCAGTCAGGTCGTGTGTCCACAGCAGTGACCAGAGGAGGAATGACCACTGGGAGGAGAGCAGAGAGAAGAAACGCCGTGGTGCATCTGCAGCAGCACAACCGGACGCCTTCATCTGCCCCAGCTGCAACAAAACTTGTCTCTCCCGCATTGGCCTCTGCAACCTTCCAACAGTTTAACTTCACCCCCAAAGGTGCATTCCTCCATTGTCTCCCAAGACAGACAGATGCCAACCATCCAACCAATCCTGGTTAGCATGTCCTGCATGGTAATGTTTCATTTTCCAGTATGTCCTGCTGCAATGTTGTTTGTTGCGCAAATACCACTATAGTGACACCTAGCTGCAATTTACAAGAACTGCAAACATCAGAACCATTTTATAAGCAGCGATTCTCCACCTCCAGCTGGACTGCAGATTGTTGTAAAGGTGCCTCCATCACTCATTCTCCCTGCAGCTTCTGACCACACTGAAGTCTCAGAACCAGTCTTGAAGCCTCAATAAAAATGGCGTGGTAAGAACCCCATCTTAAATTAAATTGAAACGTGCACAGGAAGTCTCAAAGGATTGAACAAAGAGATCTGGAGGGGCAAAGCCTGAGGTTCCCCACTTCTGCAAAACTGCTCAAATGCTTTATGAGATTTCACCTCCTACTTTTAAAGTTTGTTTTTGCCTTCATAAGGGCTAGAAATCTTTTCTTTTTTAGTGAATGAATCATATCGGGATGCTAAATTCTGTGCTCAGTACCAAATTCTGCACTTATATATGATATTATCATGCCACTGAGAGATACATAAATCCCTTTTTCTTAGAAGCCTATTGAGCCATAACAAAATGGAATAAATTCTCAGCCACGTACAAATGATTCTACTAACCCAGGCATCCCCAACCTTCGGCCCTCCAGATGTTTTGGACTACAATTCCCTTCGTCCCTGACCACTGGTCCTGTTAGCTAG
The DNA here is from genome assembly GCA_034641385.1 of Darevskia mixta. Lineage (NCBI taxonomy): Eukaryota > Metazoa > Chordata > Lepidosauria > Squamata > Lacertidae > Darevskia > Darevskia mixta. Next base: position 1,572,853 of record JAWWNH010000060.1, read on the forward strand.
GGACCATGGGAGTTGTAGGCCAAAACATCTAGAGGGCTGCAGTTTGGGGATGCCTGTACTAACCACATCAAGCCACCAGTTTAATAAACGCAGAAAAATTGATTCTTGCATTACTGGATGACCCTTGGGATCCCTTCCAGCTCTACAGTTCTGTGATTCTATGAAATCCATTAAATAAATCTAGTTTACACTGTGGAACACCTTAAGTTAATTAGTCAGCTATGCCTCTTTCACTGTGAGTCTACAATAATAAAGTGCAAGTGTCTCTGCGTCCAGTCCCTGTGTCCGTCCCTGTGTCCTACTGCGCATGTGCCCCACGGACACAGGGATTGGAGCGCAGAGACTTCGGGCGGCCGGGCGAAACTGCGCATGTGCCCCACGGGCACAGGGATTGGAGCGCAGAGACTTCGGGCGGCCGGGCGAAACTGCGCATGTGCCCCACGGGCACAGGGATTGGAGCGCAGAGACTTCGGGCGGCCGGGCTGTTGAAGCGGCGGGTGCGCACTCGCGTGGACTTACTTCTAAGCGGCAGCGGCCATTACAAGTGGCGGCTGAGTTGGCCTGCCAGGGCCTGGCTGGTGCCAGTGCCGCCGCCGCCGCCACGATGCGCCTCCTGTGCTGCCTGCTGAAGGGCCATTCGGCGCTGGCCGGGGCGCCCAAGTACATCGAGCACTTCAGCAAGTTCTCGCCGTCCCCGCTTTCCATGATGTTCTAGCGCCCGTTAATTTAACGGGCTTAAAGTCTACTAGTAGGTAATAATTATATAAAAGAGAGAGAGGTAACTGCATGATGGTTTTTAAACAACTTCTAGTCAAGCACACTGTTCCAACACACTTACAAATAACATTCTGCCCTCTTGGGAAAATGAAGAGCATTAATCTAGGGCAGATAAAAGCAAGCAAATTCCTTTTTTTGCACTTCTCTGATTCTTTGCCCAACCAGAGACACAAATCTGTCCAGCAGTTAAGCAGAAGGAACAAACAAGGCTTTTCCCCCACGCCTTGGATTGCTTCATAACAACGCGCTCACATATCTGGACAGAAAAACTAGTCCGTGACCCAGAGGATTGTGATTTATTTGCAACTTCAAACACCATTTGTAAACACAGCGCTGGGGGGGGGGGGGAAGGGGAGCACAAAGCAAACTTCTAACAGCAGCTCTCCTTAAATGACTGTATTATGTTACATGAGTGGCAGCCTAGAGGAATCAAGATTTCAAAGCGTCCTATCAGATTTTTCCACCTGGAGTGGAACTCGTTAGTTTCATCCTCCTTCCCCCAACCTTCAGTCCAGGGCAGAGTCAAGGACACTTTTGTAGCTCAAGGGCCACGTTATCTCTTGGGCAACCTTTTGGGGGCCATCTGCCATAGATGCTTAAGCTGTGATTCCTGCATTGCAAGAAATTGGAACAGATATCCCTTGGAGCCCCTTCCTAGTCTATGATTCTATGTCGGGGTGGGCAGGGCTAGAGGCAAAATTGGGCAGGACAAAGGATGTGAAGTTCACCTTTGTACAATAGGGTATTTCTATACGCACTCACTCACCCACACAAACAAACAGCCCTCTCTGTCCTCCATCCTGGGAAAGCAAGCGGCATTATGAGCTCGAGGACACATTCCAGTCAGGCAAAAACACTCAAGGAAGGTGTGGAGCAAAGCCATTGAAGGGTGTGGACCAGGAAAACACTGAGGGCCACATTTGTGGGATGTAATCCACTGGGAGCAGTCAAATACAATATTCCTTGTTTTGCTAGAGTGGACACGCAAGGGAATGTTTGGTCCAGCCAGTCGAGACTTCCTGTTCCTCCTGGCCTGGAGCATCCTTCCTTGCATGTGACTAGTGGGTGGGCATGACCTTTCCAGACCTGGTAAAAGAACAAGGCATGCTGCTAAGAGTTTGGATTTGATATCCCGCTTTATCACTACCCGAAGGAGTCTCAAAGCGGCTAACGATCTCCTTTCCCTTCCTCCCCCACAACAAACACTCTGGGAGGTGAGTGGGGCTGAGAGACTTCAGAGAAGTGTGACTAGCCCAAGGTCACCCAGCAGCTGCATGTGGAGGAGCGGAGACACGAACCCGGTTCACCAGATTACAAGTCTACCGCTCCTAACCACTACACCACACTGGCACATGGAGTACATGCCATGGACGAGGACTGTCTCGGTTCAACCCAAAGGATCTCCAATTTATAGGATAAGGTAAAAGTTGATGGCGAAGAACTCTGTCTGCCCGATACTCTGGAGAGCTGCTGCCAGTCTGAGCAGACAGTACTGGGCTAGATGCGCAACTATTCTGAGCTGCTGTAAGGCAGCTCCGTGTTCCTCTTCCATGAGCTACTAATGCAGAAAATGACCATTCTCTGACGTCTAAACAGAATATTGCACCACAGAGGCAACATCTTCCTGTATACCCACACAGGTGTATGTCCATAACAGCCCCAAATTCCACCCATAACAAGATTTGTAATTATCATTCATAGACAGAGCTTCTAACTCAGGAACAACCTAATGGTAAAAGAAATGACCGGTTAGAGAAGGAAAAGTGACTTGCCACATCTTGGCACAGGGCTATTTTCAGAGCAGATGAAGATCTGATCTTCAGGACGTGGACCTTCCCTTTGTTCCACAGTGTGTTTTGTACACTTTATTTGGTGTGTGTGTTAACTTTGCATTTTGTAAAGGAGATCCGTGGCTGGGGTTCCCAAGCTGTGGTCTGCGGATGAGCTTCAGCCGGGGGGTCTGCGGTGTGTTTGCAAAATTAAAAATCACACAGCATCCAGCAGATTGCATTACATTTTCTAGAAAAGACAGGCAATATTATTATGTGGTCCACCAAGACACTCAGCAATTTTGAAGTAGTTCATGGGAGAAAGAAGTTTGGGAACTAAAACCCCCGGGAAGGGCGTCCCGGGGTCCGGAGGACCCGCAAGAGCTCGGACGCCGATCCCGGTCCCAGGGAGCTCTTAGCGGAGCTCCCGGACGATCGGGCGGCGGAGCTCCAGGGTCCGTTTACAGCCCCGTCTGGCGAAGCTGCAAGATCGCCGCAGCCGAGCGCGCCGATTCCTCCCAATTCTTCAATTAGGAACTGTAAGTAACCTGCAAGAAAAAGCTTTAATTTTGAATCAATTCGGCTGGCTTGAGGGCGAAAATACGGAGGTCCGTCCCTTGCCATTGTGTAACAACGACAGGGCATTGTTGCACAGCTTGAGAAGCTTGAGAAGTAATGCTTGGAATTTGACACTTTGTTTCGGAGATTTAACCCCTGCGCCTCCCCCGGTCCTAGGGGCAGATGAAGTCAATTTAATTTGTGTGAGCAAAAGGATTATCTTGGAATTTTGGAACTTTTATAAAGTTTGAAAAAGTTTGGAAAAGTTAGAAAAAAACTGTTTGCTAAAAATGGCGGTGAAACAGGATGTGGATTTATCAACATTGTTGGAGAAACTGAAAGAACTCAGAAAGGATTACAATGCTGGAGTGAAAGAACTGAGAGCTGAACTGGCTGCTGCTGGGAACAGCTTTGTGACAGAGATAAAGCAAAGCATAAACAATGGTCTGATTGGCCAGGATTTGCAATCAAACCCTGTGAACAGTGTACTTGTTGAGCATAAACAGAAAAAGTCTACTCAGAAGAGAATCAGCTGCAAAAGAATTATCTACCATAAGTCAAGAGCTGTCGTCATCATTAGGAAAAAGAGAAACAATAAGAGAATAGTCAACAAACTACAGCTCAACGTCAACGTCAAGCAGCAGAGAGGAAGTCGAGACAATCTGGACCAAGCATGGAATGAAAGATCGAAGACATCAATGGTTATCGTTTTGGATGCTACTCTGCAGCAAAGACAATGGGTTCCAAAGTTGGATCCTGCAGGAATAGGATGAACATTTATATGAAGTAACTGTTTCGTGGCCTACTGGTTTTTGAACTTGGATATGGCAGGAAATGATTACAGTATGATTTTTGGAAAATAACGATATAAGATTGATAGATATTATAAATGATAAGCAATTTTGATAATGAAATAGTCTGCACCGGGGACTGGGGGGGGGAATAGGGATCTGATTAAAGTAAAAGATAAGAATGTTAAAGATGTGAGTGGTTGGTAAACGATTTGAAATTAAGAAATTATGGAAATGTTAATGATGTGGAATTAGAAACCTGGAAAGAATGTATATTATGATAAATGAAAACAATGAGGGGGGGCATGAGGAAGTCATCAGAGATTGTATAAATTGTATGTGATCTGGCCTGAATCAGGGCTGGACAAAAATTTGGAAAACCTAATAAAAATTATTTAAAAAAAAAAAAAAAGAAGAAGTTTGGGAACTACCTGATCTACCGCAATCATTACCTCATTCTGCTTTGTGTTCATGTCTGATAAAATGAGTAAAAAGTGAGGTCACTGGTATTTGCAGCTTCCAACAGCAAGTATAGCTTCTTCCCTTTTGCCCGAGACAGTGACTTTTAAAAGAAGCTCTTATCAATCAGAGGGATACAAAAGTGTGTGTAACTTGATAATGCATGTCTGAAGGGTTGCAATGTGTGTCTGGTCTCGAGCATATAGAAGGCCTTTGCAGCTGCAAAATGGGAAGAAGAAAAAACCGGTCAAGAAATTATGACTTAGAAAGCTGTCTCCTCTACCCTGCCACCCTACCCCCCAATCAGCCTTAGCAAGGGAGAAAGAGGTAGCCAGGAATGCGGACCATCAGATAAGACGGCCTTTAAGAAAACAACATGGTTTTCCAACCTGGCTCATTCATAACACAGGGAGGGCCTTTCAAAGGCACAGCATTCGCCTAGAAAAAGAGGGAGGCCTAGAACATAGCTGTCAACTTTCGGATTTGAAAATAAGGGATTTGCTCTGGGTGGCTTCCAACATATATAAAACCATAGTAAAGGGTAAAGGGACCCCTGACCATCAGGTCCAGTCGTGTCCGACTCTGGGGTTGCGTGCTCATCTCACTCTATAGGCCGAGGGAGCCGGCGTTTGTCCGAAGACAGCCTCCGGGTCATGTGGCCAGCATGACAAGGCTGCTTCTGGCGAACCAGAGCAGCGCACGGAAACGCCGTTTACCTTCCCGCTGGAGCGGTCCCTATTTATCTACTTGCACTTTAACGTGCTTTCGAACTGCTAGGTGGGCAGGAGCTGGGACCGAACAACGGGAGCTCACCCCATTGCAGGGATTCGAACCGCTGACCTTCTGATCAGCAAGCCTGTGGTTTAACCCACAGCGCCACCTGGTCCCTATATAAAACCATAATGAAACATTAAAAGAGAGCCAGTGTGGTGTAGTGGTTAAGAGCGGTAGACAAATACAGGATGGGTGATACCTGGCTTGAGAGCAGTACAAGTGAAAAGGATCTAGGAGTCTTGGTAGACCACAAACTTGACATGAGTCAACAGTGTGATGCAGCAGCTAAAAAAGCCAATGCAATTCTGGGCTGCATCAATAGGAGTATAGCATCTAGATCAAGGGAAGTAATAGTACCACTGTATTCCGCTCTGGTCAGACCTCACCTGGAATACTGTGTCCAGTTCTGGGCACCACAGTTCAAGAAGGATATTGACAAGCTGGAACGTGTCCAGAGGAGGGCAACCAAAATGGTCAAAGGCCTGGAAACGATGCCTTATGAGGAACGGCTTAGGGAGCTGGGTATGTTTAGCCTGGAGAAGAGAAGGTTAAGGGGTGATATGATAGCCATGTTCAAATATATAAAAGGATGTCATATAGAGGAGGGAGAAAGGTTGTTTTCTGCTGCTCCAGAGAAGCGGACACGGAGCAATGGATTCAAACTACAAGAAAGAAGATTCCACCTAAACATTAGGAAGAACTTCCTGACAGTAAGAGCTGTTCGACAGTGGAATTTGCTGCCAAGGAGTGTGGTGGAGTCTCCTTCTTTGGAGGTCTTTAAGCAGAGGCTTGACAGCCACCTGTCAGGAATGCTTTGATGGTGTTTCCTGCTTGGCAGGGGGTTGGACTGGATGGCCCTTGTGGTCTCTTCCAACTCTATGATTCTATGATTCTATGATTCTATGATTCTATGACTCTAATCTGGGGGACCGGGTTCGCGTCTCCACTCCTCCACATGCAGCTGCTGGGTGACCTTGGGCTAGTCACACTTCTTTGAAGTCTCTCAGCCCCACTCACCTCACAGAGTGTTTGTTGTGGGGGAGGAAGGGAAAGGAGAATGTTAGCCGCTTTGAGACTCCTTCGGGTAGTGATAAAGCGGGATATCAAATCCAAACTCTTCTTCTTCTTCTTCTAAAAAGCTTCTCGATACAGGACTGCCTTCAGATACCTTCTAAAGGTTGCACAGTTATCTCCTGGGTTTGGGGGTTGCATAACTCCATACCCTCCAACATTTATCCAACATTTACTCCTTAGGGATGCCATAAGGAAAAGCAGGACATCCCACCTTCCTGCAGATATTTTTAGGGCATCACCAGCCACCATTATTTAACATCTAGGCACACACTAAGTCCTTTGAAGCCAACTGGAACATTTTCAAGGGTCTGTCTCTCTGACGTTCATGAACAAATATGCTATTGTCATGCAAGTGAAATTCCCCACAAGGTTCGTCAAGAGAGTTTGGGAGGGAACAGAAGGATGAATTGGAACAGGAGCTTGATGCCTCTCTTGGAGATACAAGTTTTTCCTGCGCCGAGCCAGGGAGTAAACCAGCATTTCAGAGTCAATCGTCATTTTTGCTCCTAGATGAAATACCCCTTTTATAATGGCAGAAACCTGTGGATTGGCAGACACATTCTTTACAGAATATTTTCTTTCAATAAAAGGAAATGACCAAATTGTGACTCTTTTGTCAGTTGGGGCAGAGGAGCAAGATCTCATGTCAGTTTCCCTGTAATGATGACATTCTTTGGCTTTCTGCTCATGACAGTCAAATGATACCTTCAAGTTGAAAGCACCAACAGGTTTCCTTTACTTTCCCCCCAGTGTGCAGGGCAAATAATTCTCAGAAACCTGAGACAGGAGCAATTTGCCTTCTGCAAACTGACAGCCATCGGGTGATAATGATTACCTGTTGATTAGAGAGAGTATCTCCAATATATTCCTTATAGCACTATCATCTTGCACTAAAATTATCTGTGCTCTCTGATTATCAAGGCACATTTTTGTTCTAGATGCTGAATTTCAAATATTTCCATGATGCTTGCAGCCTGACCCAGGGGCTTCCTATCCTCCAAACGCAAGAGATATTTCAGAGGTCAAACAAAGGCATGGAGAAAAATTCCCAGTAGTAACAAATTTCTTTCCTTGATGTTTTCCCTGCCTGTTTCTGAATAAACTATAATCCAGCATTTATACATTTGGACAAGACATGCTTTGAATCAGAATTCATCAGAGTAAGAAATCTGATCCCTCCCAGGGCTGACAGTAAGATGGAAGTTGAAGTAATGATTTAAAACAAGGATAGGGAACTTCATGCCCAGGGGCCAAATGGTTACTCATAATGATTACTCACAATGTTTTTATATTATTTGCTGTGATTTAATTACGGCATTGCTTGTTAGCTGCCTTGGAAAGTTCGGTGTGCTGAACGACAGGAATGAAACATTCATAGGGTCGCCATATTTCAAAAAGTGAAAATCCACACAAAAGTTGCTGAGCTTTTAAAAGCAAAGTTGTTAAGCTTTTCTTTTTGGGGTGTGTGTGTGTGTAAGTTTTAAAGCTCTTTTTTAGGACATTTTGACCAATTATTGGAAATTTCACCCGGACGCCATTTTCAACAGATGAATCCCGGCTACGACAGCCCTACATTATAAAAAAATGAAACCTAGAATCCAAAAAACTGTGTGTACCCTTCCAAAGATCACAGCCACACCAGGCAACTACATGACTGTACATTTGACAATCATGACTTCCCCCAAAAACTCCTGGGAACTGTTAAGCGTCATGAGAGCTATTGGGAAACCCCTGCTCCTCTCACAAAGCTACAATTCCCAGAATGGTCTAATGGTCAACCCTTCTTCCCAGAGAACTTTGGTAATTTTAGCTCTGTGAGAGGAAAAGGGGTCTCCCCTCAGCACCCTTGACAAACTAGGATAAAATAAGCAAGCGGGGAACCACCTCTGCTTCGAGAATAGAAATGTAATACACAAAATAATAAGTGGCCTAAAACCATACAGTGGTACCTTGGTTCTCAAACTTAATTCGTTCTGGAAGTCCGTTCCAAAACCAAAGCGTTCCAAAACCAAGGTGAGTTTTCCCATGGAAAGTAATGCAAAACGGACTAATCCGTTCCAGACTTTTAAAAACAACCCCTGAAACAGCAATTTAACATGAATTTTACTATCTAGCGAGACCATTGACCCATAAAATGAAAGCAATAAACGATGTACTGCAGTCACACACACAATCAGTCAATCAGTAGCTGAACTGGGTTCCACACAGTCACACACAAAAAGAGCCACAAAAACAAAAATGCAAAATAAATAGCAAAAACAGACATACCTCGGTGTAACATTCAAATCGGAAGCGTAACACTAAAAACAGAGCACGTTCGGCTTCTGAAAAATGTTTGCAAACAGGAACACTTACTTCCGGGTTTGCAGTGTTTGGGTTCCAAGTTGTTTAAGTGACAAGGTTACAGGTAGGTAGCTGTGTTGGTCTGCCATAGTCAAAACAAAATAAAAAAATTCCTTCCAGTAGCACCTTAGAGACCAACTAAGTTTGTTCTTGGTATGAGCTTTCATGGTATCCGAAGAAGTGTGCATGCACATGAAAGCTCATACCAAGAACAAACTTAGTTGGTCTCTAAGGTGCTACCGGAAGAATTTTTTAAATTGTTTTTCGAGTACCAAGGTGTTTGAGAACCAAGGTACCACTGTATTTGGACAAGGGTACCCTTAGAGGGATGTGGGTGGCGCTGTGGGTTAAACCACTGAACCTAGGGCTTCCTGATCAGAAGGTCGGCAGTTCAAATCCCCGCGGCGGGGTGAGCTCCCATTGCTCGGTCCCTGCTGCTGCCAACCTAGCAGTTCAAAAGCATGTCAAAGTGCAAGTAGATAAATAGGTACCGCTCCGGCGGGAAGGTAAACGGCATTTCCGTGCGCTGCTCTGGTTCGCCAGAAGTGGCTTAGTCATGCTGGCCACATGACCCGGAAGCTGTACGCCGGCTCTGTCAGCCAATAAAGCGAGATGAGTGCCGCAACCCCAGAGTCGTCCACGACTGGACCTAATGGTCAGGGGTCCCTTTACCCTTAGAGGCAGCAGGCTACAGATTGCCATGCCCTGTTATTTGCTTGTATTTAAGTTTGAAGCTCGTGTCTGAAGTGGTCCTTAGGAAGGATTTCCTGCAGCAAAACATTATCTCAAGGGTTTTCCACCACCCTTGTATCAAATATATGTTTAAAAGGAGAACAACAAGGAAGTGCTTTGAAATACTTACTGGGCAAAAGGTGTATGTTTATTCATTTATTATCTCGGTCTCGAACCAGCCCTTTCGGGAGGCAGTTACTCAGCAAATTCTTGTGGAAACTGCCTAGGAAATGGCATCTTGGTTCAAGGTGATTCTTGAAATGAAGCAGGCTCCCGGACCTCCCAGATTTCCGGATGTTTAAAAAGCTGCTCACCTAGTGACCCTGCAGTGGCACCAAGTCAACTCTTAAATGTTGACCCAAAACCAAAATAATAGGCCAGGAGTAAAGAACCTCAGACCTGGGGTCTGAATGTGGCCCCTCCAGACCTCTTTTTATCCAACCCTCAGGATTCTCCACAGACCTCCTCCCTCCGGTCTACCTCTGCTCTGTATCTTGCTTAATGGTTTATGCCTAACTGGAAAGAGATGGAGGGGAAATTTGGCGTTTCAAGGCAAATCTTTCAAATCCCCACTTTCTGAAACAGTATGTGAACTGAAATACAGCCAGTTACATGTAGGTAGCCGTGTTGGTCTGCTGTAGTCAAAACAAAATAAAAAAATTCCTTCCAGTAGCACCTTTGAGACCAACTAAGTTTGTTATTGGTATATAATTGCAACTTATTACCAAACTTCAAACCATGGAGAGACCTGGTCTGAATAGAGACATTGGATTCTTAGCTCATTATACATGATAAAGCTATTTTTAGCCATCTCACCCCTTGCTTTTTCCTGTAAGACCAATTGCAGTCGCTAACAGTCGTCAACAGGTTTACCACAGCTATCAGCCTATCACCCATTCCCACCACCCCTCTGAGTAATACACCTCCCCACCCTCTCACTATATATAAGGGTCTGGTGACTTCTGTTTCAGTGTATCTGAAGAAGTGTGCATGCACACGAAAGCTCATACCAAGAACAAACTTAGTTGGTCTCTAAGGTGCTACTGGAAGGAATTTTTAAATTTTGTTTTGAAATACAGCCCTCCTTCGAAATTTGCACTTACCTGAATTTTGCGGTGCAGTTCTCCAACCAATGTTTACAAAAATGCATGTATTAAGGGGAAATATGGCTAAAAAAGGAAAATACCAGTGAAAATAGTATCCAGAAATGCATTATATTAAACTGCTTACAAAAGTGCACATTACACATAAAAATGTGCTTGCTAGGAGAAATTAGCCCTAAATTGCTGGCAAACTTTCATGAAGATGAAAACGAAAATCGTAAATTGCAGCAAAATGTGGAGAACTGATTTTAAGTTTAGAAAAATGAGAAACCAGGAGAACTGGAATTGATAGAACCTTTTTAAAAAGGCGAGTCACTCAGGGGTCTCTTTTGAGGAATGCAAGGGTAGGTATAAAGGGTTTTCATAAATTAAATATAAATAAATAAATCTCATTTAATTTATTGATTCTAAAATATCTGTCCCAAATTATATTCCTCTAATAATCGCTCGTAGGGGATTCTGCAAAAAATGAGGAAGCCCATAAAATAAAACCATAGGTGCATGCAAGAGAGGTTGGGCGGTGACTAACTAAAACACAGTTATCCACAACTACTCTGTCACATCTGGGACGCGGGTAGCACTGTGGGTTAAACCACAGAGCCTAGGGCTTGCCGATCAGAAGGTCGGCGGTTCGAATCCCCGCGGCAAGGTGAACTCCCGTTGCTCTGACCCTGCTCCTGCCCACCTAGCAATTCGAAAGCACATCAAAGTGCAAGTAGATAAATAGGTACCACTCCGGCGGGAAGGTAAACGACGTTTCCGTGCTCTGCTCTGGTTCGCCAGAAGCGGCTTAGTCATGCTGGCCACATGACCCGGAAGTTGTACGCTGGCTCCCTCAGCCAATAATGCAATATGAGCGCCGCAACATCAGAGTCGGTCACGACTGGACCTAATGGTCAGGGGTCCCTTTACCTTTACCTTTTTACTCTGTCACATCAAGAGGGAGCAAAACTTCCTTAAGCAGCAAAATGCTTTCTTCAGTATCCAAATCACAGCGGGGCGGCTTTGGATATTCTTACAGGGCCAGAGCCTCCCTGCATATAGTGAAAGGCTGGGCTTTCCCCTGATAAGCTAGGCTTCTGCATGCAGGGAGCTTGGAGTGTTGCAGGAGCGGGGAGAGGAGCCGTGGATTTGTGCAACTCATTACCCACAGCCTGAAGCGAAACCGTCTAGGGAAAGCTGCCCTGCCCCTATAAGCTAGGCTGGGCCCTAAACCTCTGCCCTGCTTATCCCAGAAAAAGTGAGAGTTCTTGATGATAATAAAAATCAGTCTTGAGGAGCTGTTGCTATGGCAAGCTGCCGCTCAAGGCAGATGGCATTGAGAGCCTCTGTCCTCAGCGCCGGGCTCTAAAGCTGCGCACTCAAGCATGCCTCTGGCGTTCTTCGCATTCCTGCGGCCTTTGCAGCTTCAGCTCAGGGCAGCCGCTGCCCTCTAGACAAACCCCGGGCAGGCAGCTGCTCGCCTGTCTCCAGACAAGGGGCTCTTCCCCGGTTAGTCTGGAGATGCTGCAGGAGGAAAGGCCATTGTCCCCCGCTTCTGGTTTGCCCATCAGGTGGCAAGGGAGGGGGAATAAAGATTTGAGGTTGGGCGGAGGAGGGCAGGCAAAATAATTCAGTAGCATGGGACGCGGTGCAAAGGTCTTATGAACTAGAGGGCTCGGGCTCATTAGTTTGTATCCGTATTTTAGGATCTGTCCTCCAATTCAGGAATACTGAACCTGATTCAATGAATCTGCAAATTGCCAAAAACTTCAATATAGCTGTTGCTTTTTGAGGTATCAAGCGCACGTGTGGCATAATCACAGCAGCACTGTTACTGCACATCTGCTGAAAAAGCTACATTTTGGTTTGGGTAGTATATGCATTTCTTTTAAGTTACAGTGGTACCTCGGGTTAAGAACTTAATTCGTTCTGGAGGTCCGTTTTTACCTGAAACTGTTCTTAACCTGAGGTAATACTTTAGCTAATGGGGCCTCCCGCTGCCGCCGTGCGATTTCTGTTCTCATCCTGAAGCAAAGTTCTTAACCTGAGGTACTATTTCTGAGTTAGTGGAGACTGTAACCTGAAGCGTCTGTAACCCGAGGTACCACTGTACTATGTAAGGTTTCTACATCAACTAAATATTCCTTAGTCAGATGACAACCCTGAAGCACCACCACTACTACTGTTAATAATGTTAATGTTGCTAATAATGTTAATAATGTTAATAATAATAATAATAATAATAATAATAATAATAATAGCATGTTGTTGTTATTACTTGTAGTAGCAGTACCAGAGGTGGTGGAGGCAGAACACAGGTATTGTGGCTAGTAGTCATTGATGTGTATGTGTGCGTATTCTCTGTAACTATTATGGTGACAGAAATGACCTCTGCACCTGCTCAGGAGCACTTTAATCTGATCTGAAATAATTAACTCCAAGGTCGAGCCCAGACATCTCAGAACACAATAAAGCGGTCCTGGGGTTATCTGTACGGAATTTATGTTGGCTTGTTTTAATATTATTGCTTAACGTTGACTTTAATTTTATGTGTTTTCACCCTGTTGGTGTGATGGCCTGGGATTCAGACTCAGACGCTGAACCTGAGGGATCCCAGCCTGCACAGGATTCCCCGCCTCCAGAACCAGCAGAACCGGGGCTGGGGCCTGAGTCTGAAGGGGCCTCACCTGTGCTGGATCCTCAGGTGCAGGCATCGGCTGAGTCTGCTCTGGCTCCTGATGGGATGGAGGACCCATTGCCTGCAGGTGCTCCACTCCCAGCCCTGTCAGGGGAAGCTGAGGTTGCCTCTGGGTCCGGTAACCCTCCAGCCTCTCCTGAGCTGCAGAGGCTCAGGGCAGAGAGGCGAAGGGAACTGAGTTCCCGCAGGAGGAGTGCTCGCCTCCAAGCCAGGAGAGGCGAGTCACCTGAGGATCGGAGCCGCCCTATGCCTTGGGGCAGATAAAAGCCGGCCAGCCCCAGCCCCAAGTTGCAGGAGCAACATTGTTGCTGACCAGTTCCTGCTTGATCCCTGTCCTGCTTTCCTGCCTGAGCTCCTGACCCGCCTTGGTTCCCTGTTTGTTCACCCGTTCCTGACTTCGCCTGACTCCCTGCCCTGCACCCTGCTTCAGTTATTTCAGACTGCCTTTACGTGTACCTCTGACCTTGGACCGGACTTAGACCTCACCTTTTGGATACCCCACGGGACAGTAGAAGGCAATTTATACATATGATTGGTAAATAAAATAAGTGACTACATTTTCAGAGGGGAAGCCTCCATCACACTGGGGCAATGCGTCACAACAGACAACTGGAGGTATCATGGCATGGACATACACAGAGTTCATTGAAATAAATAATAATTATTATTTTATTGTTTTTACCCCGCCCATCTGGCTGGATTTCCCCAGCCACCCTGGGCAGCTTCCAGCAAAATATAAAAAAATAAATAAAACGTCAGACATTAAAAAACTTCACTGAACACGGCTGCCTTCAGATGTTTTCTAAAAAGTTGTCTAACAGTAGAATATTTGAAATAGTTGTCTTACACAGTGACAAAGGATTCCTTTTAATCTCCTCACCTCGCCCTGCATTACTCAATAGCCATGCTTTCGAATCTGGATCATTTACACCTTTGTAATATGAGACAATGACTGGTGGGGAATTAACACAGGCTGGGTTTGCTGGCATGCAAGAATTTTTCCACACACAATAGTTGTGATTTGGTATTTATGAGCTTAACTTGGGCATAAAGGAAGAATGAAATGTTCCAGGTGGCTCTCTCATTCTTTCATCTCTATCTTTTTTTGGTAGGTTTTTTGTTTTGTTTTGTTTTTAAAGTAGTGATTAATCCAATCACTGTTGCTACTTCTATAGAGTAAAAGGGCCCCGCTTCAGGAGTCTGCTCTCACAAGGCAACTTACGTTAAGTAATTGCTATGTTGTCTGTGGGAGCTCCAGTTGGTAAAAATAATTGAGCAATGAACCAAATGACAGGATTTTGCAGCTGAAGTAAACCAATATGTAACATCACTAGTACTCTTCTGAGAGTATGAAAATTAAAACAGTATGTTGCACTTAAATCTCGCTTTTTTAAAGCATTAGGTATATATTACTTCACAACCCTGTAATACAGGCATGTATTATTGTCCCCATTTTACAGATGGGAGACTGATGGACAGAGACTTGCCCAAGGCCTCCCGTTTGAAATCTGAATCAGGGAGTTCACAGTTCAGTCTCTTTACCACAGCACTGTATTATCCAGGCTGAATTAGAAGCTAGGTATAACTTGGGAGCTCCAAGTTTATTTTTCTCTCACTTTCTCTTTATTTTTTAACTTAATTGGCAGCTCTACACAATGACGGGGTGAGCTCCCGTTGTTCGGTCCCTGCTCCTGCCCACCTAGCAGTTCAAAAGCATGTCAAAGTGCAAGTAGATCAATAGGTACCGCTCCAGTGGGAAGGTAAACGGCGTTTCCGTGCGCTGCTCTGGTTTGCCAGAAGCGGCTTTGTCATGCTGGCCACATGACCCGGAAGCTGTACGCCGGCTCCATTGGCCAATAAAGCGAGATGAGCGCCGCAACCCCAGAGTCGTCTGCGACTGGACCTAATGGTCAGGGGTCCCTTTACCTTTACCTTACACAATGACAGGGCTACATAGTGTGCCAGTCAGGGTTTCCATAACCTTTAAAAACAAAAAAGCAACAATCCAGGTGATCTTCGAGTGGTGATGGGCAAATCTGCAAATTCAAGTTTCTCATTCTGCCTAACTTAAAGTCAGTTCACATTTCTGCATCAGTTTCTGATTGGTCTTTAAATCTCCCATACACTTGCCACACTTTAAACTGCATTTATCCTGACAGACACTCAACAGTCTGTAAAGAGCAATGAAGGACAGCAAGAAATAAAAAAAGAAAAAGAAAAATTCATTGTAACAGAGACTTCCCTGCAAAAGATTTTAAGAATGTAGGAAGAGCCTGCTGGACCAAGTTAATGGCCAATCTAATCCACCATCCTGTACTCACAAGGGCCAACCAGATGCCTGCGGGAAACCCACAAGCAGGATTCGAACACAAGAGCACTCTCCCCTCCTGCGGTTTCCAGCAACTGATATTCAGAAGCATTACTGCCTCCGACAGTATAGGTAAAGCACAGCCTTCTTGGCCAGTAGCCACCGATGGAATTTGTCTAATCTTCTTTTAAAGCCATCCTAATTGGTGGCCACCACTGCTTCCTGTGTCAGGGAGTTCCGCAGATTAACTAGTTTAAACTACACCAGACTACAACAGCCTCAGGTAGGTTCAAGGAATGTCTTCAACTACTGGGCAGTGGGTCTCTCTCCCCACACACCCCACACCTCAAACGTTCACAATTTCCTATAGATGGATAGGTTCAGGTTTCACTTATATGCACCACAAAAATCGTTTGTCACTCAGGATCTGGCCTCCCACTTTGAAAAGATAGGCGATGCTTCGCTAAGAATCTCACATATCATAGCCAAACAGCAAAACTACTGGAAAAAGTAGAAGCAGAGTAGATTGAAAGATGCACATTGCTCTCAGATCTAGGATTTTATCTTTTCACTATGGGAACCGAAAACCTAGCCGGTAAATTTAGTCATGATTCAAAGTCCATTGCATCATAGTTTGATAAGACATCTGATAAAGTTGTGTATGTTATTGGGCATAGTCTCACCCAGTGCAAACTAGGGTGGCACCATTGTGGAACTGCACACCTAAATCAGGATTAAGTCTACCCAGGTCCTTTAAAAACATATAAAGCCCTAGGGAAGAAGAATAAGTAACGCTCTCTTCCACACTTAACATCCATCATCTGCACCACAAAGATCAAAGTATTTTAACACCGATGAATTAATTTGAAATTGTTGGCACTGCTGGCTCTGTATTCACAGTACAAAACAGTGCATTTACAGCATCATTCCAGGATAAGATTCAGGTAGGTAGCCGTGTTGGTCTGACGCAGTCGAAAAAACCACAGAGCCTAGGGCTTGGCGATCAGAAGGTTGGCGGTTCGAATCCCCACGATGGGGTGAACTCCCATTGCTCGGTCCCTGCTCCTGCCAACCTAGCAGTACGAAAGCACATCAAAGTGCAAGTAGATAAATAGGTACCGCTCTGGCGGGAAGGTAAACGGCGTTTCCGTGCGCTGCTCTGGTTTGCCAGAAGCGGCTTAGTCATGCTGGCCACATGACCCAGAAGCTGTACGTCGGCTCCCTCAGCCAGTAAAGCAAGATGAGCGCCGCAATCCCAGAGTCGTCCGTGACTGGACCTAATAGTCAGGGGTCCCTTTACCTTTACTAGTCCTTTGGAAGCTACCTTTGGCACTCCATCCTGCTACCTATCAGACAGGTTCCATCTCTATTGCCTTTTTTGGGCACCTGTGGAAAACCTTCCTTCTCCATCATATATTTTGTTTGTTCTGGGTATAAGCTTTCGCATGAGTATCTGAAGAAGTGTGCATGCACACGAAAGCTTATACCCAGAACAAATTTAGTTGGTCTCTAAGGTGCTACTGGACAATTTTTAAATTTGTATTTATTTATTCCAGGATAAAATATTGACACGCTTTTACTCTCGCAAGATTGAATGTATTGCCCTTGGCTGTACTCGAGGGACGATTCCAACAGATTCCATATGAAAAACGCTTACCGTATGTCCCTGTGGAGATCGCAGTACCGAATCAGTGGTGCATGCCCTTCTGGCTTGCACTCTTTATAAAGATTTGAGGAATAAGATTATCACCCCTTTTTTATTGTCCATTCTGGGTTGCCCAACCACTGCCACAGTGTCCTTTCTCTTGGCAGATCAAGGTGAGCAGGTGACAGCAAAGGTTACAAGGTTTTTTAGCTGGGGCAATCAGAATAAGATCCACTATTTGACTATTGATTCAAAACCCTAAAATATATATTATATAATTGACTTTTTATTTCTATTCTTTGTATATCATATTGTTGTTATATTGCTATGGCCGATGGCTGACGCAAATAAAGATTCATTCATTCATTCATTCATGGGCTCAATTCTACTGCTCAGAGGATCACCTTCCATGGATCAGTCTTACCTTCTCACAAAGTTGCTGCAAGGATAAAATGACCGGGGGGGGGGGCATGCACACCACTTTGGGCTCCCTGATGAAAGATGCAAAAATGAGTAATACACAATTCGAGTTTATAGAATCCCTGTCCACTGAAACCCGCTCTTGGGTTTTGCATCCAAGGCTGCGCCAGCTGTTGCCAATGTGGCACCCTCCAGATGTTTTGAACTACAACTCCCATCAGCCACAGCCAGCACCAGCCACATGGGAGTTGTAGTCCAAAATATCTGGAGGGCATCAGGTTGGGCTACGCAGAATAAACACTGCAAAACGACTGCTTACCCGAGTGGGTGGCTGTTGCAGCCCGTAAAAGCAGGCTCAGATGCCCAGGGAGCAAAGCTGGGGATAGGTGGCCAGCAGTTGGGGGAAATCCCTGGGCCGGCCACTCGGATTAGTGGGCTTTCCCGCCATTTGAATCCTGGCCAATCCAGCCAGGGTGAGTGGGCGGGGCTTGGGAGCAGACTGAAGCAGGCTTCACTCTGGTCCACCGCCAGCCTATAAAGGCCGGCTGCACCCAACCCCAGGGACTGTAGTCGGTTGAAGAACAAAACAGGTGAAAATGCCCATCTACAACCAGGCTTTTGGCTGATTAACAGCTGATACCTCCTTTTAATGTTTTAATGTATTTGTGGGGGGATGGGGTTATTGGTTCCCCCCCCCCTTGTTTTTATCATGTATTTTGTGCATTTATATTGTATTTTTATGTTGTGAACTGCCCTGAAATCTGCGGGTGAAGGGCAGTATACAAATTTAATTTAATTTATTATTATTATTATTATTATTATTATTATTATTATTATTATTATTTATACCCCGTCCATCTGGCTGAGTTTCCCCAGGCTTCCAGCACATATAAAAACATAATAAAACGTCAAACATTAAAAACTTCCCTATACAGGGCTGCCTTCAGAAGTCTTCTAAAAATTCAAATGTCTTCTTCAGATGCCTTCTAAAAATTATTTATTATTCAATAAATAATAAAGCAGTATACAAACAATACACAAAGTGCTCAACAACACAAGAGTGTAAAGCAGCAAACCCATGTTCTTCCACAAAGGTACAGTACATAATAAATTAAAGGGACTTCCCCGAGATCTGCTGACAATGGAAGGTTACACCATAAAATATTACACACTCCACCAAATCGATTCATACACAGAGGGGACTAGAACAAAAACTCAAAAAAGTTGTTTGCTCATATGTAACATAAATTTCCACCAAACTGCAACATAGTTTTCTGGATCAGCTTGGTCTCTGAGTCTTTAGGTGGTGAGTCATCTTTAGAATGCTATTTAACACATTTTCATTTCAATTGATAGGACTGAACTGTTAAAATTGTACCCCCCACCCCTTACCCTGCAACAGCACACAAACTCCAAAGCAACCTTTGGAGACATCTCTTCAACTTAAACATACTGGCCTCAAATACCAAGTCACATTTACATCTCTGGGCCTCTTACACCAATCTATTTCACTAAACAGTGTTAAATACAGTGTTTGCCTGACTGCTTCACTGCAGACACCTTCAATCTGTGCAAGTTAATTTCATAACCCTGTTTCAGCAGTCCTATTATTATATACAATCAGGGCTTTTTATTTGAATCCAGTTTCAGGTAGGTAGCTTTCCGTGCCAGGCTTCCCTCCGGAACCTGAGAAGCATCGAATACAAGAGTGCCTCTAAGCGTGTGCAGAGTGGTTTCCTCTCATTTGCAAATAATTACAACCATCAACTGAAACTTGCAGGAATTTGGGATAGTGCTTCCGGGTTTGAAAGAACAACTTCAGGTAACCTTAAACCCTGTTAAATTACCTCCCTGTGATCCATCGCTTTTCTCCCAGCCCAGCTCACTTCCAGTGAAGCAGCAAAAGGAGCTAAATCAACTGACAACAGGCAGGTAGGTAAAATGCGGAAGGGCCGTGTAACCCTCATGCACACACCCCATATTGATGTTAAAATCAGCCACCTCGTCTGCCCCTAAGTAGAAGTCAGTTCAGCAGATTTCCCACCACTGCTTCTCTATGCCAGCAGAAACTTCACCTGTTGAATTTCTCCCGGTCACACGTCTGTTAAAGAGACAGGAGCTCTGCCTGGGCGTGGGGGGGGGGGGGGCAGAGAGAGGAAAAAGTGGCCACCTTCCATACAGAACAGCCTCTACATTTTCAAGTTTCACTAGAAAAGCCCCGAGACAGCAGGTGAATCATTTGTAGGAGACAGAACATGAGATTTAAATCGTACACAATATCCCACGTCATCATGTGTAGGGCTTTAAGCCAACTCTTTTCATACTCCAGGCGGCCTTTCTTGATTTTTAATCTTAAGGCCTCAACTTTGAAGCAACACCTCTTAACAGAACTTCCTTACCTCCCCAGCCAAGGTTTCAAAACTCCGGCAAAGCCTGGGCAAAGTCTCTATTTGTGGCAGGATGTAAACTTGTCGCAGAGAGACTGGACGGTTTCTCCAGCTGTCATCACCGGGATACTTGTTTGTCCACTTTATGAGCCCTACAGAACCATTGAAGCCGGCCACCTGGATTCCTGAGATTTCCACCTCCCTCCTCCAGAGCCCTGACAAAACATAGTATATCCAGGTTCCAGGTTCAACTCTCCCTTCTTCTTGGTGCTGAGTTAAGCAAAGATTGCTTTACCTTACAGAATCCGGAGGAGAGTCTTGTCGACAGCCATGCTTGTTCGGAGAGGTGCTGAAAGAGGCGAAGGTGGCGGCGGCAAAGCAGTGATCATCTCAAACACGTTTACGGGGAAGGAAGGAAGGAGGGCTGAGCAGCCTGTTGCTGGTACATAAAGGAACTGAAGGCCAGCAAATAAGTAGCAAGCCAAGGAGGCAGGTGGATTCTGTCTGTTGCCTGACGGCGCCAACTGCTGAATGCAGCTCTTAGATTACTGCTCTACCTGCCAATTGCCAGCAGGCTGGGCTGCAGACAAGGGCTGGAGCAGATGGGGGGGGACGGGAAGTGGCGGAGGAGTGTGAGTCAGCTTTTGCCAGGAGTTTTGGGGAATGCAATTATGCCACACACATAGACAGGAGAGAGGTTGGAACAGAAGTAAATCCCGAAAAAGCAAACATGCCAGAGATATGCAGCGCTGCAATTTATTACATGGTAGAATGGATGCTTTTGAATTATGGTGCTGGAGGAGACTCTTGAGAGTCCCATGGACTGCAAGAAGATCAAACCTATCCATTCTGAAGGAAATCAGCCCTGAAAGGACAGATCCTGAAGCTGAGGCTCCAATACTTTGGCCACCTCATGAGAAGAGAAGACTCGCTGGAAAAGACCCTGATGTTGGGAAAGATGGAGGGCACAAGGAGAAGGGGACAATGGAGGACGAGATGGTTGGACAGTGTTCTCGAAGCTACCAACATGAGTCTGACCCAACTGCGGGAGGCAGTGGAAGACAGGAGTGCCTGGCATGCTGGGGTCACAAAGAGTCGGACATCACTAAACAAGAACAAGCCACCGCCACCCCAAATTTCTCTATAAAGGGACTTGGGGATTAAGCAGCCAAGAGCTCAACCCTTCAAGAGATCCCAATCACTAGGGAAGTCTGGAAACAGGACACCTGTATGTCTCTGCCCTGCAAACGTGGAGATCGTGAAATATGGTGCAAATACTCCAGGCCACTTAGAAAGGTGAAATCTGATGCGCTTGTGTTGGAGACACCACAGCCACACAAAAAGTGTAAATATAAGCTGTTTTCCATCCAGTGGCCATCGGGAACTTAGAGCACACAAGCACATGGAAAGCCTAGGCAGTGCAGCGTAGTGGTTAGAGTGGTACCTTGACTTACAGTGGTACCTTGGTTCTCAAACTTAATCCATTCCGGATGTCCATTCCAAAACCAAAGCATTCCAAAGCCAAGGTGTGCTTTCTCATAGAAAGTAATGCAAAATGGATCAATCCATTCCAGACTTTTAAAAACAACCCGTAAAACAGCAATTTAACATGAATTTTACTATCTAATGAGACCATTGAGCCATAAAATGAAAGCAATCATCAATGTACTGAACTATAAAATAAATAAGACAGTATTGTAGATGATAAAAATTAAAATTAATTTTTTTTCTTACCTGCACTGATGATAGTCATTGATTGGATGTGAGGCATGTGTGTGTGTGTGTGTGTGTGTGTGTGTGTGTGTGTGTGTGTGTGTGAACACCATTATGTCAGTCATTGCACACAACTGCCACCAGATTTACATTGTGGATTTTCAAAACCCAGCTATAGAAAAGTGATCATGTGGACACTTCCCATTTGGCAGCTTTATATGTTTACCCAAGGATTTTCTGAATGAAGACCTTTTGTCTTTAGACCAACTAGCCAAAGGCTTTGAGATTCTATGTACCACGGTAAATGGTTCCAACCAGACCCAACAATGTGAAGCCAATGCATCTAAAAGTTCACCTTGAAAGCTGAAAGTCTGATGAAATGTATCTGCAGCAGCACCACCCAAAGGGTGGCGGGAGAGAGAAGGAGGTGATTAATACTGCACAAAACTAATTCAAGCAGATCATTAGCATCCGCTGCTGCGGCAGCAAGCCCTCCAAAGCTACGATTGGATTCATAATGACTGGAACCAAATCCATCTGCTAATTGATTCCATTCACAAAAGTGGGATTTAGTTGATTTGCTTTCTTGGCACTCTGTGCCAAAGCTCACATGAAGTGACATTAATGCCGCAGCAAAATTAAAAGGGGGGGGGGGGAGAGATTAGGTTGACATGGTTTGTGAACTATTCTACTGGCATCTTGCGTTTTTTGTAAAAATGCCAGATACTCTTGAGGCATAATCCATTAACTCCTGGTAATGAAAGAAGAAATGCTATACCTGACTGAAGAATGCTAAAAAGCGGCAGGAATATTTCCTTTGATTCAGGGCGACTCTGGCTGTTAAGCTTCCTTTTCCTCCTTTAACTCCTATACCAGGGGTAGGCAACCTAAGGCCCGTGGGCCAGATGCGGCCCAATCGCCTTCTCAATCCGGCCCGCGGACAGTCTGGGAATCAGCATGTTTTTACATTAGCAGAATGTGTGCTTTTATTTAAAATGCATCTCTGGGTTCTTTGTGGGGCATAGGAATTCGTTCATTTCCCCCCCAAAAATATAGTCCAGCCCACCACATGATCTGAGGGACGGTGGACCAGCCCACAGCTGAAAAAGGTTGCTGACCCCTGTCCTATATAGCAACGGCGCACTCCTTCTCCAGGTGCCAATACTTATGTATGCCAAAACAACACCATCCATTCACAAGATACTTGGGCGAACCTCCAGGTTTGCAGAAGTATGAAATAAAACTCCAGAAAAGAAATCCTAAGTGATGAGGCGAGAAAACAGGAAGCCTGAACCAAGTGCTCTAGGCACTGCAACATTTTGTTGCAGGGCCCACTTTTCTACAAACCATCTGCTTCAACAAAATCACCCCGCAGCAATTTTAGGAAACAAATCCCCTGCACACAGAAAGCTACAGGAGTTCCAGCTTGGACCCGCGACTGTGGGTAACCTGGTGCGTGCATGGCTCTGGCACTGAAATTTGTGGGTGCCTGGCCCCTTCATGGGGAATTTTGTGGGTGCTCGGGCACCCGGGGCCCCAGGGAGTTGGCACCTATGGAAAGGTACAATACCAAGAACGTGTGCAGAGGACGGCAACTAAGGTGATTCCGGGTAAAGCACCTAGAAGCCAAGCCTTATGAGGAACGGTTGAAGGAGCTGGGTATGTTTAGCCTGGAAAAGAGGAGACTGAGAGGAGATAGGATATCCATCTTCAAATATCTCAAGGGCTGTCCCATGGAAGATGGAGCAAGCTTGTTTTCTGCTGCTCTTGAGGGCAGGACTCGAACCAAGTTACAAGAAAGGAGATTCGGACTAAATACCAGGAAGAACCCTCTGACGGTAAGAGCTGTTTGACAGTGGAACGGACTTCCTCAGAAGGTGGTGGACTCTCCTTCCTTGGAGGTTTTTAAGCAGAGGTTGGATGGCCATGGATGCTTTAGCTGAGACTCCTGCATTGCAGGGGGTTGGACTAGATGACCCTTGGGTCCCTTCCAACTCTACAATCTAAGGAAAAATGTGAGATGAATTCTTCTTGATATCCAATTTTATAAATGGGAGAACTGGGGCAGAGGCAGGAGGGAAGTAGAGGTGCAAGCTGAATTGGTATGGCCCAGACCAGACACAGGCTGGCCACATGAGTGCTCCTCCACAAGCCATAAATATTAGGTTTTTCAGGCAGTTATATACCCACTGTGGACACAGGTGGCGCTGTGCTCTAAACCACTGAGCCTCTTGGGCTTGCTGATCAGAAGGTCAGCAGTTCGAATCCCCGCAACGGTGTGAGCTTCCGTTGCTCTGTCCCAACTCCTACCAACCTAGCAGTTCGAAAGCACGCCAGTGCAAGTAGATAAATAGGTACCACTGTGGTGGGAAGGTAAACAGCGTTTCCGTGCGCTCTGGTTTCCATCACGGTATTCTGTTGTGCCAGAAGCAGTTTAGTCATGCTGGCCACATGACATGGAAAGCTGTCCGTGGACAAACGCCGGCTCCCTCGGCCTGAAAGCAAGATGATCGCCACAACCCCATAGTCACCTTTGACTGGACTTAACCATCCAGGGTCCTTTACCTTTACCTTATACCCGGTGTGTTAAGTTACTGCTTGGGAAATGGTCCTTCATTCAAAGTCCACTGAGATTCCCGCTCGCCCTGCTTTACATGACTGCTGAAGCATGATAAAAAATCTGTTCTCCCTCACGAGTTGCAGATTACAACACTGCTCTGCAGTGGCAACATGATCAGCTGAGTAGCTGGACAACTGGGGGCTGGGTAGTTGGATTCACATCACTGCTTGTGGACCTTATATATACAGTATTTATCCCATTCATCAAATGGACGTCAGCCTTTGCCCCCATTCATTTTTATCTACTGTTTGCTTTGCATGCCTTCCAATAACTGTTATGCACTTATAGTGACCTGAGAACTCACCTGAGTCAGCTTTGGTTTCCCCCTTCGACAGAAACCGAGGTCCGGGAGTGACTTGTCAGCTATATTGCAGAAAGTTCATGTTCCCCTATCATAAAATGCATGGTGGAGGCCAAGTGAACTGTACGGCAATAAATTAAATCAGTAGATGTAAAACAATTTAATAAATGCACTGAAGGGTAGAAGGCAGGGCAATTTGAAAGAAAAGTCAGGCCACTGGGATTTTAAGTGTATGAGGATCATAGGCAGACTTACTAAGAGGTGCTTATTTTTTCACAGCGGTTTCCTAAACAGTATCAGTGAGCAGTACTGAGATAAGTAAACTGCTCATCAAACCAGAGCTCCTTTCTAGAATTCAGGGGACGCGGGTGGCGCTGTGGTCTAAACCAATCAGAAGATTGGCGGTTCGAATCCCCGTGACGGGGTGAGCTCCCATTGCTCTGTCCCAGCTCCTGTCAACCTAGCAGTTTGAAAGCACACCAGTGCAAGTAGATAAATAGGTACTGCTGCAGCGGGAAGGTAAACGGCATTTTCGTGTGCTGCTCTGGTTTCCGTCATGGTGTTCCGTTGAGCCAGAAGCGGTTTAGTCATGCTGACCACATGACCCGGAAAGCTGTCTGTGGTCAAACGCCGGCTCCCTTGGCCTGAAAGCAAGATGACCGCCGCAACCCCATAGTCGCCTTTAACTCGACTTAATCGTCCAGGTGTCCTTTACCTTTAACTTTACTAGAATTCAACCCCCTCTGTGAATTTCTCCCGTATGTTCGCCAGATTATATATGCTGCTGAATTTTCATGAAGACTTAATTTTAATGCAAACTGTTTGGAATATGGCGAACTGAAAGAAACCAAGATTGACAGATTGGACCCTCCCTAGCTTTTACTGGTGATCAATCCAGTATCCATGGTCTACTTATCGCACTATTCTGTGAACATGACGCAAGCATTTTTGTTTATACATGGAGGTTTATCTGTCTTGAAATAGCCAACTCCCAAACCCGCAACACACACTTCTGCTTTATTCCTTCTGTCTGAACAGTCAAGGGGGGTTGGACTGGATGGCCTTTGTGGTCTCTTCCAACTCTATGATTCTATGATTCTATGAAATGCGAGGAAGGAACAAATGAATCTCATAGCATCCTGGCCAAAGTATCTTTTGTGAGAATAGTAGTTCAAGCGAATTAAGGGTTTATTAAACCAACAGTTCTTTTGTGGATAATAGCCAGAACGTATTTAATGTAGGAGAGGTGTTTTGCTGTTCTTTGTCAACATATAGGATACTTTACTCTTATAAAACAACTTGTAGACTGTAAGCCCGTTAAATTAACGGGCGCTAGAACATCATGGAAAGCGGGGACGGCGAGAACTTGCTGAAGTGCTCGATGTACTTGGGCGCCCCGGCCAGCGCCGAATGGCCCTTCAGCAGGCAGCGCAGGAGGCGCATCGCAGCGGCGGCACTGGCACCAGCCAGGCCCCGGCAGGCCAACTCAGCCGCCACTTGTAACGGCCGCTGCCGCTTAGAAGTAAGTCCACGCGAGCGTGCACCCGCCGCTTCAACAGCCCGGCCGCCCGAAGTCTCTGCGCTCCAATCCCTGTGGCCGTGGGGCACATGCGCAGTTTCGCCCGGCCGCCCGAAGTCTCTGCGCTCCAATCCCTGTGTCCGTGGGGCACATGCGCAGTAGGACACAGGGACGGACACAGGGACTGGACGCAGAGACACTTGCACTTTATTACTGTAGATGCAAGCCCACCCCCAAAGGCAATCCTTGCTCCACAGTTTTATAAGCCATTCTTGCAAACATGCATTTCCCAACATGCAGCAGGGAAGAATCACACATCATGCAAGACATGAGGCTACTGTCCAAAATGGCAGCCTCGTGTCTAATTACCACCCCTTTCTTGGATAATCTTTAGGCACCAACCCATATTGTGAGGTCATAGCCTCTTCTATATGTTCACCCGTACCAGTAGCAGCCAATAATATGGAGCATGGGTGAGGAAAACACCCAGCATGATGACATCGTAACATGGGTTAGTACAGTGGACTCTCAGGTTGCAAACGCGATCCGTGCGGGAGGCGCGTTCACAACCCGCAGCGCCTGTAACACGCAGCGCCGTGTCTGCGCATGCGCGGGTTGTGATTCGGCGGTTGTTCGCATGCGTGAAGCATGATTTAGCACTTCTGCGCATGCGCGAAGCGCCGAACCTAGAAGTAACCCGTTCCGGTACTTCCAGGTTCGGCACGGTGCGCAACCCGAAAATGCACAACCTGAAGCGGCCGTAACCTGAGGTATGACTGTATGTCATACAGGGCAGGGGCCAAATGCAGTCCTCTGTTTGGTTGTCATGGACTGACGGGACACCGGGGAATGGTGGGAGGAACCAGCTGGGGAACCCCTAAGTGAAGATGGCTCAGAGCCTGGGGAGTGGTGGTGGGATGATGATGAGTAGTCACAGGGAGAAGAGAGAGAAGACTGGGGGGAGGTGTCAGAAGCTGAAGATGTAACAGGGCTTAGTGAGCAGGTAGAGCCTATGGCAGACAGCAGTCCAGAATCAGAGGTAGAAGGTGAAGCAGGAGAAGAGGAGGCCAAGAGGCAGGGATGAGTTTGGCTGGTGAAGAGTCACAAGTGTCTCCCCCTCCTGCTGCAACAAGCTCCCCTCCCTACTGGTCTCCCAGAACCAGGAGGGGCATGAAGAGGGCGGATGAGAAGTTAGCTTCACACAGGCATAGTATCAGATTGCTTGGGGGAAACCCTGGAAAGGAGGGGACTTAGATGCCTTTGGGGAAGTGGGGACCTCCAGTCTCAGCAACTGATTCATGGAGCAAGACCTGCCACAGATGAGTTGCTGGGCTCATTAAGCCTGAGCAGATCCTGTTTTTGCTTAAAAAAAGAGAGTTAACTTTATGGTGCTCTTGTGCTTTTATGGGCTCTCACCATAAACACAGTCTTGAATATAACTAGCAATAACTTCTCAGGTCACATCCACCCCATGTGTTTAAAGCACAATCAAGCCCCTTTGATTGCCAAGCAGAATCCTGGGACCTGTAGTTTGCTGATGTCACAGAGTCACAATTCCCAGCTTTCTGAACAAACAACAACTCCCAGGATCCTCCAGGACTGTCAGAGTGATATGATAGTAAGGTAAAGATAAAGGGACCCCTGACCATTAGGTCCAGTCGTGTCCAACTCTGGGGTTGCGGCGCTCATCTCACTTTATTGGCTGAGGGAGCCGGCGTACAGCTTCCAGGTCATGTGGCCACCATGACAAAGCCGCTTCTGGTGAACCAGAGCAGCGCACGGAAATGCCGTTTACCTTCCCGCCGGAATGGTAGCTATTTATCTACTTGCACTTTGACATGCTTTCGAACTGCTAGGTTGGCAGGAGCTGGGACCAAGCAATGTGAGCTCACCCCGTCACAGGGATTCGAACCGCCGACCTTCTGATCAGCAAGCCCTAGGCTCTGTGGTTTAACCCACAGCGCCACCTGGGTCGATATGATAGCGCTTTTATTTATAAATCAGTATGGGAAGAGTAAAGCTGATTCAGGGAGTGAAGGGGTGTGCAACTGAGCAATGAAAGCAAATAAGCAAAGGCTTCTTCTTTTAGGGGAAAGGCCACAAACCAGTTAACAGGGCTAAAAGAGAATCTGGAAGGTGTCCCAGGCCCTGGAAATAGCCGTGCTGCTCAGGTGATGCTGATGGAATGCAAGCTGATTGTTCTCACTGAAAGGAGTCAGCAAACCACTAGGGCTTGGCTAACATCGACACTCAAACTGCATGGATTCTGTTTTGTTTTTTGACCCGATTCTGACTCAGATAAGCCATTCTGGAAGCACAGTGTGCTTGGCAAGGTGAACTGCTCTGCCTCCACCTGCAGAACTCTTGCTGTAAAGTGTGGGTGGGGAAAGGGAACTTAGAACTAAAAATAGACCAATATTAAAAGATAGACTAAAATAGACTAAAATTAAAAGGGGGCAAGGGAGGGGGAGGACTGAGCCCCATGCATGGCTTCTTTCTCATGGACTGCTAACCGCTGGTGATCAGGTCGTTAGAATCGGGGTGTGGGCTGGGCAGGGGGAATCTCTTTTTCCGTAAATGGAAGAAACTTGAAGATGCACAGAGAGAGGAGCAACCAATGTCACACAATCACAGAACCATAGAATGGTAGAGCTGCCAAGGGCAGGGGAGAAATTAGGCTTTATTTCACCCGGGTCAATGACCCAGTTTGGAACCCCCAGGGGCACAGAGTGGGGGTGCCATGGCCCCAGGCACACATTTTTGAGGGGGCACAATCAGGTGGCCCCATGAGCCCTGGCAGCTGAGGTGCAGCGGCAGGCAGGTTGGTCTAGTGGGCAGGTGGATGGAGGCAGAGGGCGAGGAGCCTATTGGAGGTGGGTTTCATTCATAATCCACGCGGGCTCCATGTGCACCCCCCTGGTGCACCCCACCCCAGCTGCCCAGTCCACCGGGAGGCAGAACACTTGCCCCACCCCGGGCACCGGCAACCCACACTATGCCACTGCCCCCCCACATGCATTTAGATATACACATACAGCCTGGGAGCCTCACTGGCACCCCCCTGGAGGCTTCATCTGGGGCAAAAAAACAACAACCCTGGCTAGCCCCCCCCCCCAGCTACAGCACTGCTAAGGGTCACCTAGTCCAACCCCCTGCAATGCAGGAATCTCAACTAGATCATACATGACAGATGGCCATCCAACCTCTTCTTTAAAACCTCCATGGAAGGGATGTTGTGAATTAAGTATCAAGGAATTCATTTCAAAGATATGCTTCCTGGGGAGGCCGAGGTTTATAAGGAAATAATAAAGGTTTCAGCCTCAAGAACTCCGAGAGCCCTGCCTTTTCTTCCTCAGTAGGAATGGGTATCGTTGGGAGACACCAGGTGAGGCATAAAGCCAATCAAGATTTTCAGTGTGTGAACCACAAAGCTTACTCGTAAGTAAGTGACATACAGAATAGAAGTTTCCTTTTGAGAAAAGGTGCATGAGATCAAGCTTCTAAGACTGCAGTCCTATGAACATCTACTAGTGTGGTGTAGTGGTTAAGAGCGGTGGACTCGTAATCTGGGGAACCGGGTTCGCGTCTCCGCTCCTCCACATGCAGCTCCTGGGTGACCTTGGGCAAGTCGCACTTCTCTGAAGTCTCTCAGCCCCACTCACCTCACAGAGTGTTTGTTGTGAGGGAGGAAGGGAAAGGAGAATGTTAGCCGCTTTGAGACTCCTTCGGGTAGTGATAAAGCGGGATATCAAATCCAAACTCCTCTTCTTCTTCTCTTTGAAGGAGAATTCTTTTTCTCCCCAACAGCCTGGACCTTCTCAATACGAGCTGTATTGTTGAGAGACACCAGGTAAGGAGGGGTAAAGTCAGTACAGCACATGATATTATTTCTGCCTGCTGTAGCATCATTAAGTGGCCGGCCTGCCAAGACTCTGAGCAATTTTCAAGTGGTCCATCGAGAAAACAAGTGTTGGAATCACTGCCATTATGTTTAGACTCATTCGCAGCTATCTGGATTGCATTTATGAAACAAGAGGGTGGGTAAGCAACAACGATCCCTAGGTATTGGATAGCCACATAATTTTAGCAAGCACCACAAGAGCTGTGACAGAATTGCAAAGGCATGGTACGCAACAACCCCTTGCACCTCCAGCGTGGCTTATGCTTACCTACCTGCGGACAAGCAGTTTCAATTTCTTGCATGAGCCTTTCACTAAGGAGATGGCTTTCTGCCTGGAACTGCTGAGGTCCACCTCGTTGATGTTCACCACTTCATCTCCAGGCTGCAGCTGAGAGTTCAATAAATCTGCTTTCCCTCCTTCTTCAATCTGGATTGGGGGGTGGGGGGTGGCACAAGGAGAGAAACAGAACAATGGTTTCAACAGGATTGCTTTTCGCCACTCGCTCCTTCCTCCCACCCTAGAGAAATTGATGGAATTGTTGTGGACGTTCAAACTTCTTTCTAGGTGCTGCATGAATATAATGTTGCTGTACTCAACCCTGCTGAAAGTTTACTCAGTTCTCAGCCCCAAAGCTCTTGCAAGATTTCCAGAAACAATATTTCACAGCCTCCTTTGGCAGGTTCCCCCCACCCTAGTACTCAATTGTTCCTACTGTTAAAGGTAAAAGTAAAGGGACCCCTAACCATTAGGTCCAGTCGTGACCGACTCTGGGGTTGCGGCACTCATCTCGCTTTACTGGCACACTTTCTATATGTGAACACAAAAGCTGAGGGCTCTCATCACTTTGGGGCGGCGGGGGGGGGGAGCAACTGTGAGAGTTGCAGTCTTCCCAACCTGCCCCCCTCTTCATCCATGGAGACAGTAAAATGAGGTTTCCTTGGACTCAAAAAGTTTCCGAACACTTGTGCTTGTTTGAGTGATGAGCCAGAAGCAAGAGGAATGTAGCTGCTCCACCCTTCTTGGTTTTCACAAATCCTGATCAGTGGAAACAGCTGGGAACGTTCTCTCTCTGGCCAAGGAATCTAAAAGCAGCAGATGATCAGAGTGGGAACAGGAAACAGTTTCACACTCTTATTTATCTGCAGGGTTGATATAGCTGTGCACTGGCTACGCAGCACAAGCGTTACTTTCCTTTTTAAATTCAGGTAGGTAGCTGTGTTGGTCTGACGCAGTTGAAATAAATAAATAAATAAATAAATAAATAGTCCACTAGCACCTTAAAAGGTAAAGGGACCCCTGACCAGACGACTCTGGGGTTGCTGTGCTCATCTCGCTTTACTGGCCGAGGGAGCCGGTGTACAGCTTCCGGGTCATGTGGCCAGCATGACTAAGCCGCTTCTGGCGAACCAGAGCAGTGCACGGAAACGCCGTTTACCTTCCTGCTGGAGCGGTACCTATTTATCTACTTGCACTTTGACGTGCCTTCGAACTGCTGGGTGGGCAGGAGCAGGGACCGAGCAACGGGAGCTGACCCCGTCGTGGGGATTCGAACCGCCGACCTTCTGATCGACAAGCACTAGGCTCTGTGGTTTAAGCCACAGCGCCACCCGTGTCCCGTTCCTACTGTTAGGAAGCACAAATCTCACAGGGAATTATATCTGTCCCCAGATCCTAATATTGTTGGGTTCCAGTTGTGCTTCATTTGTTTCAGTACTTAAGAAATATCAGGAGATTGCACAATGTATCTGCCAAGTTGAATTGTTCTTTCTTTCTTTCTTTCTTTCTTTCTTTCTTTCTTTCTCTCTCTCTCTCTCTCTCTCTCTCTCTCTCTCTCTCTCTCTCTCTCTCTCTCTCAGAACCATTTGTTTGCAAGGAAACAGCCTGAACCTTGAAACCAAAAGTCAACAAGACACAGAAATCAGAATGTGCCAGGGCTCCTCAGCTTGGCGCTTCTGGCCTGAAGTGGAACAAAACTTCCTGAAACATATGTGATGTGGCCTGTCAGACTGTAGCTGGTATTTTAGAACCAAGCTGTACGATCACAAGAGTCATGTGGTATGACTTTTTGTTGGGCTGTGCCAATTCAAACTGCAGATGGGGGGAAAACTGCAAAGAGAAATCTGCAGGCAGATAAAGTGACATTTCCTCAAGCAGGCATTATCCCCCGTCTTCCATTGCATTTTGGCATCACTTTACTTATTGCAAAAAGTCCAATCTTCTGGGAGAAAGTGGGTTTGTTGTGTAAGGCTTCCCAAACAACTATAATTATGCAGTCTGAATTTGCTGGTATGTGACTGAATTGCACCAGAAAACTGTAACGGTCCAAAAGCACTCTTTGATAATACTTACTTTATTTTATTAAATTTGTATACTGCCCTTCATCTGATTTGGGCGGTTCACAGCATAAAAAGGCAAAATAAAAACACAAAATACATAACAGAAACAAGAGCAAGAACAAAACAAAAGAATAACCCCCTCCCTCCCCCCCAAAAAATAAACACACAGGCCTGGTTGAAAAGGAACATTTTCGCCTGATGCCTAAAGGTGTATAATGAAGGCGCCAGGCGAGCCTCTCTAGGGAGAGCATTCCACAAATGGGGAGCCACTGCAGAAAAGGCCCTGTTCTCGTGTTGCCATCCTCTGGATCTCTTGCAGAGGAAGCACACGAAGAAGGGCCTCAGACGATGATCACGTTTAGGAGGCAAACAGTGAGCTTGAGAAGTTCCACACATTACATAAGAAAGCTGTGCATCAATATATCGCTTCAGTTTGGCTCCTATGCGTACACTGTATAAACCAGTTGTCTTTATCCACCTGGATAAAAATATATAGTAAAGTTGAAGCTAGCCTGTCAAGTTGGTTGATCTACTCCTGTGCTTTTTATTATTAACAATCAATCAGCTTTTTAGTGATGTCTCAAGGCAAATAACAAACAAAAAATCAGCTAAAAAGAATGTTAAAAATAGTAAATGTTTCTGGTATTTTGGGGACTTTAAGGAGAAACTCTCCTGCTGCTTGCAGTGACCTATAGGCAGAGGCGTAGGCAGGTCAGGTGGAACCCGGTGTGGAAAATTTCTTGCCCACCCCACATTGATTTTTTCTTTTTTTTGCCTGCAAAAATGGTTTTACGTTATTTCATATTTTCTTACAAAGGAATAATAATAAGTAAAAATAAACTTTTATTTATATCCCGCCCTCCCCGGCCGAAGTCGGGCTCAGGGTGGCTAACATCAGATACATAACATTGATATAAAATCAAACAATAATTAAATTACCTCCTAAAAACATGTCAAAATCAAATTAAAGTCTAATTAGATGGCTTTCCGCAGGGTTAGGGTTGGGAACAGTAAGTGCTCCACTGAATTGAAATTTCAGCCTTCACGACATAGGAAAACAGCCAAGTAAACAGCTATTTTCGTGGAGGAGGGTCAAGATATTAACTGATATGCATGAAATTTCATATATAGCTATATAATCCCTAGTGTAGTAAGATAAGACCTTTGGAGCAGGAATTTTAAAAAAGAAAAAAAAGTTTTTTATGAACCACCCTAGTAGGGCAGTAATTGTTCCTTGATAATTTGTCACCCCCTCCATGATGGAACCTGGGGCGGGGCCCCCCGCCCCCCGCCCCCCACTTCCTACACCCCTGCTATAGGATATATAAGGGGTATGTTGTATTAAAGATCACCAAGGGCTAGGGCTGAAGCTGAGCTGAAGTGAGTTCACTCAAAATTAGATCACACCCTAGGTTTTCAACAGCATCTTTGAGCTTCCGGTGCATTGCAATTTAAACAGGGCCATATTCTGAAAATAAACCTGGAAGAAGTATTTGCATTTAGGGTGTGTTGTCAACCCCAAGACAACAGCAGTTCTCAGATTCAGCAAGTGACGTCATATGATACACAACTCTCCCTTCAGCCAACGTCACCATGATTGCAAAGGCAAACAAAAGCCCAGTGGGAGACACCACCTATTTCACCAAGCACCTGTTTCAACAGACAGGCTGGAAAACAGTGAAACCAGGAAACATGAAACACAGCATGCCAACATGAGACAGATCAGGATTGGTCTGTTGATCTCATGGTAGCCAGACTGGGGATACTGTCCAAGTGGCAAGAGAAGGAAGTCTATTCTAGGCTTTGGGATCTAGGTGAACATTAGCCGAAAAACCCGCGAATCCCACAGGCTCCTGAGCACCCAAGGAAATAATCCAGGGCAGCATCTAGAACTGACCACTGGATGTGAGAGATGCAAATTTAAATTCCTACTCAGTGTCTGGTGGCGGGTGTTGGGTACAGGTCTGCAATAACTCACAAGGTGTCCATGAAGTTAACTCTTTATTCAAAGAAACAAAACAGCTCAGGCCTGGTGAGCACAGCAACTCAACTTCATGGTGAGTTCCGGCACCTATTTTTCTTGAAAAAAAGCACTGGCGGGAATGGGTTCCGTAGTTTAACTATAAGAGCATTCATTGTTTTCAACAAGAACTACAGAGTCAACTGAGTCCGCTTTGGGCAAGAGCAGAGAGGGCAAGCTGAAGGAAATAGCTCAGTAGACATCTTTTGAAGCCCACACTGCAAAGGAGGTGGTGATATCGGCGCACTGGAAGGAGGCCTCAGAACATCTGGAGTACCACTAGATGCTAAAACAAAATTCTGAACCAAATGTTTCCACTTATCCCCAATGTGAATACGGTAATGTCTGTTAACAGTTGTCTGCATTGTGTTTTCTGCAGATACACCATGGTGTGTGGCAAGGTTAAGGGGACAGTGACATAAAACGATTTAGCTATTATATTTACAAATGTGCAAATGAGATATTATCTAATTGGATTTTTTGTTAAGTATGATATAGCAATCAAAGGAAGCTACTTTATAAGGATTTGGACCATTTGTCCACCTAATTCAGTACTGTCTACTTGGACTAGTAGCAGCTCTCCAGTGTGAGAGCCAATGTGGTGTAGTGGTTAAGAGCGGTAGACTCGTAATTGGGTGAACCGGGTTCGCTTCCCCGCTCCTCCACATTCAGCTGCTGGGTGACCTTGGGCTAGTCACACTTCTCTGAAGTCTCTCAGCCCCACTCACCTCACAGAGTGTTTGTTGTGGGGAAGGAAAGGAAAGGAGCATGTTAGCCGCTTTGAGACTCCTTCGGGTAGTGATAAGACAGGATATCAAATCCAAACTCCGCCTCCTCCTCCTCCACCTCCTCCTCTTCTTCTTCTTCTTCCAGGATTTAAGAGAATAGACACTCTAGTCCTACCTGGAGATGCCAGGGTTTGGACCAGGGGGCCTTCTACATGCTGGCCGATGCTGTGTATTATGAGTAACAGCCTCACAAATGCAACAAAATGGGAAAGGCAACCTATAATTTCTGCATGCCTTGAAATTTTGAAAGGAAATCTGATCTGGAAGGAAGAAGGAGGACTGAGGGCCACAGCAACTGCCCTGCTCTTCTCCAAGATAATTGTGGCAAAACAACCAGCACAAATGAACTGCTGGTGTTGATAATACACTATCTGCAGGAAATAGTTTTAAAAATAAAATAAAATAAAACTAAGATAATGAGAGAGTGACTTGTGTGGTTGCATGAAAACGTTGCAGATTTATATTTGAGTTTCTCTCACAGTGATCATAAAGACTAGAAACCTGCTAGAAAACCAAATTTGCTGCCGGCATCAAAGGTGTAAACGGGATTGTGCTTACTTATCTGACTCCTTGTGGCAACTCTGAATTCTTAATCCAATAGCAGAAAGAAGGCTTAGCCCTTAAGTTGATTTTCCACCTGCATGAGCAGAGTCATTCCTGGCTCCACGAGAGATTTCTATTTAGGAAGCAAAGAGAAGCTCCTTCTCTTCATCTCCTAACTAAACAAAGATTGAGCTATAAATATGAAAACAAGGAAAGCATCAAATGTTGAAGCAGCATTTCTTGCTCAATGACCAGGGAAAGGCAATATATGTATTAACTCTGCTAAGACAATCAAACTGCCGCAGCAGCATAACACAAATTCTATATTTAGTAATTGATATGAAATTAAATATATTTGAATATATTTTGCTCCTGCTAGTCACAAGGAGCAGCAAATGGCTCTATAGGGCATTAAATTTCCCCACCAGAAATCTGGCCTGGCATCTGCATTCTGTATCAACACCATTTTTTCCCTGGCCTTTGAAAAGACATAGTCCCAGTCAAGGTGTTTGGGCACAGTGGAAGAGAATGCAATTCTAGGAAGAGGCGGATTTAGAGAAGCGTGACAGGTT
The DNA here is from genome assembly GCA_034641385.1 of Darevskia mixta. Taxonomy (NCBI): domain Eukaryota; kingdom Metazoa; phylum Chordata; class Lepidosauria; order Squamata; family Lacertidae; genus Darevskia; species Darevskia mixta. Next base: position 1,608,987 of record JAWWNH010000060.1, read on the forward strand.
CACTCACACTGGGTGCAGAGTAAATGGATCTGGTTGTACTTTTTATAGAGTAGCTGCAGCTCAACAGCATTCCGCAACAGTTGCTGCTTGGATAGGCAGTTTGGAGCACCGTCGCCAAGATATAGAAAAGGCAGATTGGCACAGTTAACAACAGACATATTTAAAATGGTAGAAGGCACCTGCTTGGTGGGGACACAGCCGCTGTGCTCAGCTTCCCGGGAGCAGTATCACTGCTGCTTAACCCAAGAGGTGAAGGGGAGTCCACAAACACCAGCTGGGGCACCAGACTGGCTCTGCCAGGGCACCCACATTAACCTCCCTGGTGCTTCATCTCATCCCTCCCATAAAGAGGTGTAAATTCCACTGCCAGAGAGCTAGGAAATGGCCCACTAGTTGAGCCATTTCTAGAAAAGAGGATCCCTAGAATCTGTACAAACGGAAAACTAGGAACCAAACAAGGACCAGAAAGTAGGGACTGTGTTTGTTGTTATATAGGGACTCCAACCTCACTGGATCTGCCATTTGTAAGGCCAACCACAACTCAGGCATGCTAGCTCTGCTCTTGACATCTCTTTTATTTGGGTGTGTGCATTCCATGTCCCTTCTCAAAACAAACAGAGGCCATCTTCCAAAGGGCAATACTTCTGTTCCCACAGACACAAGAGGCCGTTGGGCTTGCATTTCTCAAAGACCAGACCAGCCTCTCCTCGTTCCCATCCTCTGCATAGATATAAAGGGCTGCCACTCCCCTCTCCGCACCAGCTTTTATCAGCTTTTTGAGTCAATTCATTAGCGTGAAAATTTCCCCACCACCGTTTACTTGCATGCGGTATCAGGACTGTTCTTAAAAGGCACAGGAGGAAGGGCAAGGAAAAACTTTTGTCCCACAAGTTCCTTTCGAAAGGGAAGGGAATCCGGTTGTGTTATGGCAAGGAGAGAACAAAATTCACGCGGCGTGCTCAAGAAGCACTTTGGACCCCAAAGTTCCCCATTACCAGGCAATGGAGATCTATCAATTCCCATTTCTTTCCAGCCTTAAGTTCAGTTCTCCACATACCCACATCCAGTGAATAAAAAAACACACACAAAGATTCGTCAGCGTTTTAGAGCATTTTCCTCCTAATATTCACATATACATATTTTTGCAAAGCAATTTCCCCTGAAATAATGCACGTCTGCATGTTATTTTCAGTAATAAATGCACATTTAACCTTAGTACATTTGCATTTTTGTACACATTGCTTGGTTGGAGAATCATGGAATCACAAGATTCAGAGAAGAGTGTATTTCGATGGTTGGCTGTGTTTCGGTTCTCGCATTGTTTCAGAAAGTGTGAATTAGGGCAGGGTCACCTTTGAATTCGAACTCAGTTGAATTTCTCCTCCATCTCTTAACAGATCTGGGCCTTCTGGGGGAGGAGGCAATGCATTCCATACCACAAAAGTCCACAGGGAAAGATATTATATAAAGAACAGATGCGCTCCCAAGGTGCAATCCTCTTGCACACTTACTTGGGAGTAAGCACCCTTAATCTCAATGGGGCTTATTTCTCAACAAGCATGCATAGGATCAAGTGCCACCAGGCAAAGCCTCAGAAAGAAAGTGAACAAAGAGGTAATAAACATTCAGGGTCCCCATTCAAAGCAGGACCTCAACCTAACTGCGTCAGCCTCATAAACGCTGCTTGGTGGCAAAGGTCATTGCCGCCAGCCCTTTCAGTCCTAAAATGATGCTTTAATGCCAACGACCATCACTGTCACCCATACGATGCTGTCTATAAAATGCTTGCCTTTTATGAGGCACACGCGTGGCCTTTTAGCATCAATGGGAATTCACGGGACATGGAATGAGGCAGGCGTATGGCCGCAAGCGCAGGAGCTTTGGCTTTGTAAAATCTGCCAAATAAACCCCGGAAATTGTCTCCTTTTGTCCATCTTAGATCGGCAGCGTGTACCCATAAGGAGCGCACAAGCCACTCAGCCAGGTTGTAAAACCACACAGCAATGCTAATGGCAAAGCACCTCTGATTATTCTGAATGACCACTGACTTAAGTTCTGGATGGGGAAGTCACATGCAGAACTTTGCAAACAGGGCCATAGCTGGCGAGCACACTGAATTCAATTTAAAAAAAAAAGTGGGCTCTGTTTTGTTACCTTTAGAACACATCTGCGCAAGGTATTTAATGAACCATTGTACCACTGTATCATTGTATCAGTCATGGTTTCCCCCCAAAGAATCCAGAGCACTGTAGATTGTTAAGTGTGCTGAGAGTTGCTAGAAGACCCCTGTTCTCCTCCCAGAGCTACAATTCCCTAAGAAGAGGGATTGATGGTTAAATCACCCTGTGAACTGTAGCGCTGTGCAGGGATTAGGAGGTCAAACTACAGTACCCATGGTGCTTTAGGGGAAGCCATGACTGCTAAAGTGGTATAATAGTGCTTTAAATGTGTGGTGCAGATGTGGCCTTAGGGACAGAAGAAGTTGCCATGTAAGTGGTCAAACTATTCGTCCATCTAGCCCAGGGGTCAGCAAACCTTTTCAGCAGGGGGCCAGTCCACTGTCCCTCAGACCTTGTGGGGCCGGACTATATTTTTTTGGGGGGGGGGATGAACCAATTCCTATTCCACACAAATAACCCAGAGATGCCTTTTAAATAAAAGCACACATTCTAATGTAAAAACAAGCTGATTCCCGGACCGTCCATGGGCCGGATTTAGAAGGCGGGGGGCCGGATCCGGCCCCTGGGCCTTAGTTTGCCTACCCATGATCTAGCCCAACATTGTCCCCTCTGAGTGGCAGCTGCTTCCCTGCATCTCGTTAGTACCACCTGCCACCTGAACTTCTTATGTGGTGATGCCAGCGATTGTACCTATGATATTCTGCCTGCAAAGCCAGGTCTCTCTCTCACAAGCCCCAAATAATGTTTTATATCTGCATGCTTGTTTACCTTGTAATACAAGCAGGTGTCCCTTTCAATGATCTCCTTTCACGCGTTGGATTCTAGACATTCAATTCACCCACTTGGCGGCCACGGCATAAGGAAATGTGGCAATTCACACACAAAAAAGTAGCAAACTGCAATGGTCGACCTTGACAGAAAACAGTTTAAAGAACTAACCCCCTATGCGTGTCTTGAGCCCCGGTCTTGGCTGGGGAGGGCGGGGTATAAATAAAAATTATTATTATTATTATTATTATTATTATTATTATTTTATTTTTATTTTTTTATTGTAACCATATATTACGAATGTGGCGTCCGATGAAAAACTGTTTCCACATCGATTGGTATGGTAACATGAGCACACCCAAGTTGGATAGGAACATAGAAAAATCTGGTTTTGCCAAATCCAAGTCATTGCCATTTGTGATGCATGTATTAGTATCCACACATAGATAATTGCGCACAATAGTCATTATTGCGCAGTTTAGTGCAGATCTGAAATATTGTTGCTCATCTAGCCTCCCTTTCCAATGTATCTTGCATCTCTTATCTCAATATTTCAAAAACTAGGGCCTGTTCAGGACACTTATCAGCAGCAATGGATTTGCCGTCTGCTTATTTATTTTAACAAATGGGGGGGGAGGGACACAGATTTTTATGGTACCCCTAGGCCTCAGTAATTTGCCAGGTGATTCCAGCTGATGCCAAACATGGTGAGCAAAATTACCTACCTTCCAGTTACAACCCAAATGACAACTGGCTGTTTTTCAAAATAAAATGATAGGTATCCAAACTTCGTGAGAGATGGCCATTGCTAGCTAATGGATCGGTGAATCATTTGGGGCGATCTTCAATCCTGTTTGCTCCTGCAACACGCTAGCCTTTGCTCTGTAGGCTTCCCAAGAGGCAGCAGGTAGTTTCAAGGAGGAGGAGAATCCTATTAAGGGCCCCTTGGCTTCACAAAAGCTTAAGTTTATTCTGTGCATAGATAATTTCCATGCAGAAGATTATGTCACTGTTATATACCGGTACTGAGCTGAATCCTAGAATAGGATCCAAAATGCAGCAGTCTGATTGGTCCAAGAACAATAGGATCCAGAATGCAGCAGTCTGATTGGTCCGCAGGAGCCACCCAATCCAGCTCCAGGTGGAAGTGAATCAGCGACCTGATTGGCCTGCAAGAGCAGCCAATCAGGCTCCTCGATTAAGTGAATCCGCAACCTGATTGGCCTACAGGAGTAGCCCGGAATTAGCCAACCACGTGGGGCGCATTGTGTAAATAATGTATATATAGCAGACATTTTGGGGAAAGATTCATTCCTTGCTACTATGAGCTGAATAAAGAGCATGAAATTCACGCTTGACTCCGAGTATATTTCAGTCACCCTCGTCAATTATTGGCTTCACCTGCAGTTCATTCCACAAATTCCATTCTGACGCATCACCAGGTGATGCAAACTCGATCCCTTTTGGGTTCTGGTGGTTATCATGGTGATGCAAAGCCATGAGATTTCGTTAACTCTGCAGCAGCTGCTATCTCTTATTCTTCCCCTCAGCAACCTCCTTCCCCAAAGCGTACAACTCTGCCAACAACGCTTATCAATGTGTTAACATTTGCTCTGCAGCATAATTGCAAAAAAGTATTTGCCAAAGGGAACAGAAGGCATATTCAATATAATGCCTCCCATGGATGAGAATTATGCTTGGGAACAATGGCTAGGTCCAGAGATCATACAGGTCAGGCCGATACTGGAGACACCAGACTTGGAGAAGGGGAGGGGAGGAACGAAGCATAATACTTTGCACTTCCATTTTCATTTTTTGCCGGGATCTTAGGAAGCTTGTTAGCAGCTGATTTGGGGCAGGATAGAATGAAGTATTTTAAAATAGGGCATGTTGGTTGCCTGGAACCCTGAACAGAAGTGCTTCATCATACCCTCCAACATTTCTCTTATGAAAATAGGGCTGTCCTATTCCATAAATAATACTTATTATTATTATTTATACCCAGCCCATCTGACTGGGTTGCCCCAGCCACTCCAGGCAGCTTCCAACATATATAAAAACATAATGGAACATTAAATATTAAAAAAAACCCACTTCCCTATATAAAGCCTTCAGAAGGTTTGTGGGTCGGATAACTCCATACCCTCCAACATTTCTCTAATGAAAATAGGAAAGTCCTAAGGCAGTGATGGCTAACCTTGACCCTCCAGATGTTTTGGAACTACAACTCCCATCATCCCTAGCTAACAGGACCAGTGGTCAGGGGTGATGGGAGTTGTAGTTCCAAAACATCTGGAGTGTCAAGGTTAGCCATCACTGTCCTAAGGAAAAGCGGGGCATTCTGGGATCAAATCAGAAACTGGGACACCTTCTATAAATCTGGGACTGTCCATGGAAAACAGGGGCACTTGGAGGGTATGCCTCATGCTGCAAAATTTTGCAGTTTATTTGTAAAATAATTACCTTCTGCACCCCAAGTTATGGCTAAATCATGGTCTTTTTGATCTGCATATATATTGGCTAGAAGGGCATTTTGCTAGCATAGGAAGGTTAAAGGTCTCTGGCCGTTTCCTATGGCAACGTTCCTATGGATAAACAGCATTTGCTTGTTGTGTCAAGCACAGTAGGTGGGTAGCCTTCCCTGCCGGAAAATCAGCTCACCAGGAGGCACCCAAAGCCCTGTGCCATATGTCTCTTTGCTGTCTCTCTGGCCCGCTTACTCCCATGCCGACATTTGTATGACATGTGTTGCAGCAGACAGGCAAACAGAAGCATGGGAATAAAGAAGAACTAGTCCTTTAGGCGCGGGTGGCGCTGTGGGTTAAACCACAGAGCCTAGGGCTTGCCGATCAGAAGGTCGGCGGTTCAAATCCCCACGACGGGGTGAGCTCCCATTGCTCAGTCCCTGCTCCTGCCAACCTAGCATTTCGAAAGCACGTCAAAGTGCAAGTAGATAAATAGGTACCACTCCGGTGGGAAGGTAAATGGCGTTTTCGTGCGCTGCTCTGGTTCGCCAGAAGCAGCTTTGTCATACTGGCCACATGACCCGGAAGCTGTACGCCGGCTCCCTCAGCCAGTAAAGCGAGATGAGCGCTGCAATCCCAGAGTCGTTTGCGACTGGACCTAATGGTCAGGGGTCCCTTTACCTTTACTAGTCCTTTGGAAGCTACCTTTGGCATTCCATCCTGCTACCTATCAGACAGGTTCCATCTCTATTGCCCTTTTTTGGCACCTGTGGAAAACCTTCCTTCTCCCATCAGATATTTTGAGTGGAAATGTAAAGGAAAAATCCTGTAAATGCATTTAAAAAGAGAGACAGAGAGCTTTAACTCTTCAAGGTTAAAACACTGTCCTTTACTGCCACCTTATGTCCAGAGTTGGAGCTCCGTTGGACAAAATTCTGAATGCATATGCTGCTCCCACAGAAAGGAGAGGAGGGCCAGTTAGATTTTATGTCCTCACCACTCTGATTTATATTGTTGTCAGCCACCACGGGAGTCCGGTTAGGATCAGGTCACTGGAGTTTGGGAGTCCCAACAGAAATCAAGGCCAGGAATTTGAAGAAGCACCAGGCTTGGAGCTTGGCAAGGAAGCCACCAGAAGGAGCAATTCACTTTGTTATTGTTACTACAGTGGTACCTCGGGTTACATACGCTTCAGGTTACAGACTCTGCTAACCCAGAAATATTACCTCGGATTAAGAACTTTGCTTCAGGATGAGAACAGAAATCGGGCAGCGGCCTAATTAAGCCTAATGCCTGCCTTCAGGAATCACACTTTGTTCTGCCTAATAGTGAGTAAACTTTCGTGACTTATGAATAAGACTGTGGTGTCTTTATTCTTTTAGGAGGGATTCAAGGGGTCTTACCAGGAAAATATTAGAACACATTTCAATCTGGACAAGCCAGATTGAATTGCATATTGTCTTAAAAAAACCTCACATGAGTTTGCAACTAGTTTTCTGCTGTGTAAAGAGGAATGCACTCTGCTAAGTAAAGGAACTTGCTAGTGCAAGTTAGGAAGGATATTAATAAACAATGTATCCTCTCCTGTCACCCTGAACATTCCCACAAGAACGTACTCTCAACCACATTGCATCTCTAGCACCTATCTGATTCAGTCTTATACATCTTAGCAAGCCTACTCGGAGTTAAGTACCATCTGTAAATCATAGAATCATAGAGTTGGAAGAGACCACAAGGGCCATCCAGTCCAACCCACTGCCAAGCAGGAAACACCATCAAAGCATTCTTGACAGATGGCTGTCAAGCCTCTGCTTAAAGACCTCCTAAGAAGGAGACTCCACCACCCTCCTTGGCAGCAAATTGCACTGTCGAACAGCTCTTACTGTCAGGAAGTTCTTCCTAATGTTTAGGTGGAATCTTCTTTCTTGTAGTTTGAATCCATTGCTCCGTGTCCTCTTCTCAGGAGCAGCAGAAAACAACTTTTCTCCCTCCTCTATATGACATCCTTTTATATATTTGAACATGGCTATCATATCACCCCTTAACCTTCTCTTCTCCAGGCTAAACATACCCAGCTCCCCAAGTCGTTCCTCATAAGGCATAGCTTGTCAGTATCCTTCTTGAACTGTGGTGCCCAGAACTGGACACAGTATTCCAGGTGAGGTCTGACCAGAGCGGAATACAGTGGTACTATTACTTCCCTTGAAAATCATTTTCAAGTAGTTCTCCTTCAAGGAATAACATGCTGTAAACTTCAGATCACCTTCGCTATCTTGCTTCCCTTGCATTTGCTGAAGCCCATCAGGTGTTGTTGCAACTTATGCAAAAGACAATACTTTGCAGATGTGACATTCAAAAGGATTTTGGCAGTACTAAGGAGGACATAATAAACCTGATTCAAACGTGTCTAGTCTCCTACCACCCCTGCACACGTGCCTCAAATATTATGCATTTTGTCCTGGACGCGTTGTTAAAAAGAGAGCAGGAAAAACAGCATCTACTCTTTAGCTAATTACCACGATGCAGACCTCTTTTTTTGGCTACCATTGGATCCCTAATTGAGTCTCTCAGTTGCCAAACAGCTTTGCAGGCTGTGTGCCCATGCAGAATAAGGCCATTTGAGGAACATGGAGAAGGAATGCTCTGAAACAGGCAATGGTAATCTTGGAACAGGGACAGCTGTTCCTCTGGCTGCCTTGTCATTCATAATAACATTCAGAGCCACTTCTTTCCATAAACTGGATCCAGAAGTGGCTTTTTCTAGGTGCCTGGCAACAGCCAACACACCCTTTGGACCAAATTGGCTCCATTAACTTGGCGTGGCAGCCCCTCCATGACCCCTGTCCTCCAAAAACAGCTGGATACCTGCCACCCCCACATCTTTGGCTGCAGCAATTCGAGGCTTAGTTCCTGGTAGAATGAAGGTGGTCTGTCTGGAGTGAATGCACATTCATTGGGCCGTCCTGTGCTTCTGCCATATTGATCTCACAGACAACCTAGAATTGGCAGCGGTGGCAGCCGTCCCCCCACTTAGGTGTGATAGCATATATACCATATTTTTTGCTCTATAAGGCGCACCTGACCATAGGGCGCACCTAGTTTTTAGAGGGGGAAAGCCCCATTTTTTTGAGGATCAGCTCAAATTTCTGTAGCTTCTTTTGCAAAGGAGAAAAGCCCCATTTTTTGAGGATCAGTTCAAATTTGTTGAGCTTACTTTGCAAAGGGAAAAAAATCCTGTTTTATGGGGTTTAACTCACAGTTCTGCAGCTTCAGGGAGCCATTTCTAGTTTCCAGACAGATAATTTAATCAGCCAGTCACATGTCGCTGGGGAAACAGCCTCCCTCTGCAAGGGGGCGGGGCTGGAATCTCTCTCCCTTATCTCTCTCCCCGATCGTTTGCTGAGCAGCTGCTCAGCGGGCTTCCTTTCAACACCCCCTTCTCTCTCTTTCTTTTAAAAAAGCACAATCTGCTTTTGCCCCATGGCAGTTCAGCTCCAGGGACCACACATTCGCTCCATAAGACGCACAGACATTTCCCCTTACTTTTTAGGGGGGTGCGTCTTATGGAGCGAAAAATATGGTAACTAAACAATTCAATTCAAATCCAGAAATGGCGGGAGAGCGCTGGAGAGTCCTTGTGGCTTGCGAGTAGACCCTTCCTGGAACCCGAAGAGGACGTCAGTGAGGGTGGATGAAGCCCTGAAGAGACTGGAGGCACATTGGGGCTTTGTTTAGGCTGCTCAGCCTCCCCGCCTAACAGCTGATGTGTGGAGTAGAAGCTAGCAGCAGCAGCTGCTTCCCTGGATGTCCTCCAGACTCTGCCAGAGCTTCAACGCTAGTTATGGATATTTTTGGATACAGTATTTTTTTGGTCTACACTGGAGAGAGAGCAGCAGAGGGGGCATTGAAGGGATGTTTAGGGGCTATTCCCCACTTTGTGCATTTTCACTTATGTGCACAGGAGCCCAGAACATAACCTCCACATAAGGGGGGGGGCGGGGAGTCTCTAACCATGGCAGTGGCAGAATTTGGTCTTTCAAATTTCAGCTGTACCCTGTGGAAGGCCAAAATTCAGCAAAACTGCCCCCTCGCCTCTAACCAGTGGCGTAGGAAGCCGCTCGGGCACCCAGAGCGGCAAACATGACGTGCACCCGGGGGCGGGGCATCGCTACGTAGCGCGCATGCGCAGCGTCACTACATACGATGCATGCATCGTATGTAGCGATGCCGCACATGCGCTGTACATAGTGGGTTGCCGCCGGCGGCGCTCTAGCGTCATACGGACGGTGCCGGGATCCTCTGCTCACGGCTGCAGCCGCGAACAGAGGATCCTCTACATGCGGCTGCAGCAGCGAGCAGAGGAACCCGGCACCGTCCGTATGGCGCTGGAGCGGCACCACCGGCAAACCGCATGCCTTGTCACCCCCAGAGATGTGGCACCGGAAGCACACCGCCCCACCCCCCGTTGCTACGCCACTGCTCTAACCTTCCATTCTGCATATTGGGGAACTGGCCACAGTGCCATATATCCAGCTCTGACCATGGGCTCTAGCCAAAGTTTGTTCTTAGCTGCAGCTCATGGTTAGGGAGATGAGAGCTCAACCACAAGTCCATGAATTTCAATGGTTCTACTCTCAAAAGGGATGGAAAGCTCCATCCATTTCTCTCTCTCTCTCTCTCTCTCTGTTTCTTGTTTTTCCAATCTTAAATTCTGCTCCCCACATTTCTGTAGCAATATCACTCCTCATGAACATTATTTAGCATTTTAGTGCAAATCTATCCTCACAAACTGGTTTTTGTGTGCCGCTTTGACTAATGGGAGTTGTAGTCCAAAAACATCTAGAAAGCACCAAGTTGGGCAAGGCTCTTTGAGGTCTAGTAGGCAGGAAACAAACATTTGCCAGGGAAACCAGAGTGGCTCAAAGGTGAAAAGATGCATCTCATCTGAGATTCGTCTCAGTTTTGGAAAAAGGCTTGCTAATATATTTGATGTGGGTTGTTGCTCCCCCCCCCCATCCCGCTGGCGCATTCCTGTTACGCAATTCTTTTGTTGCTGTATTATTTGTGCTATGGAGTTGTTGCTGTGCCTCAACCCAGATTTCAGAACAACCATAATAAGACTAACATGGAAAGCTCATTACAGTTCAGTATAACAGAATGTTCTAGCCTTAGGGAAGCATGATTTTTTTGTTCTGCTGCTAAACTATTTGGTCCTCTCCCTATTCCGCCTCCCCACAATGACTATTAGTCCCTTCTTACGACCGTGAGCCCAGATAATGGCTCACATAACAAAAAGAGCTCCAGGGAAATGGCCTTCTCCCGAGTCAGGCCATGGACCCATCTCGCCCTAACACTGCGTTCTCCAATTTGGCACCGTCCGGATGCTTTGGACCAGGGGTCAGCAACCTTTTTCAGCTGTGGGCCAGTCCACTGTCCCTCAGACCATGTGGTGGGCCGGACTATATTTTGAAGGGGGGGAAATGAACAAATTCCTGTGCCCCACAAATAACCCAGAGATGCATCTATATAAAATTGTTCAAGTTGGATGTTTGTTAACGATCGCCTTTCTCCATAACCCCTTGATCGATTCTGTTCAAATTTGGACACAACGTTCCATGCCCATATGGGAGTGATCATATGTACTTACATTGCACAGATACCACACCTTTCCCAGGTAAAAATGTGATTTTGTGCAAATGTGATTTTGTGTACATTTGTCAAAGCCCTGCCAGTCCCTGACACCAGCATAGCAATGGAATTAAGGTAAAACCCAGCCAGATGGGTGGGGTATAAATAATAAATTATTATTATTATTATTATTATTATTATTATTATTATTATTATTTAGGTTAGTCTGCTCTTTTATTGCATTGTATTATGAAAAAGACTCAATAAAATTTTATTGGGGTGGGGGGACAAGCCGTTCAAGTTCACCGTGCTCAGTATTGTCTTTACGCTATCTGGCAGTGTAAAGCCTGGAGTATTTCCTATTTCTTCCTGGAGATATAACAGACTAAACTTGATGGCTTCTGCATTCAAAGTATGTGCTCGCTCACTGAGCTGAAGACCTTCATCACCCATCTCCCCATCCTGCCACCTCTCCCCTTTTTCTTCCTAATGTCTCAAAAAACGAAACTGCTGTATAAAAATGTTACATGGAAAGAACACAAAAGAGACATTGCATATACCTTTGTAAATCAAGAAAATCCTTAATAATTTTTTTAAAAAATAACAATAAAAATAAAAAAATAAAAAATAAAATCATAGCGATGTAATTTTTCAGAGACATTATATATCTAATTATCCAGATGCTGGAGACCTGCAACGATGAATATTACCATTGTGCCTTCCTTATGAACCTTCCTGAGTCAGCATGACTGCTGCCATGTGCAATGCAGAATCCATGCCAGAAATTGTGGCAAAGGAGTCTCCATGCCCTCATGTAAAGTATCAGGTTCACTGCTTTTATGCATCGCGTGACAACGCCAGGACTTCCAATAGATTAATCCTTAAAAGGAAATCCTGCCTCCAGGACCAACAAATGACATCACCATAATCATAAATCCCCAAACCAACCACACATACATGACCTCCTTAGGAGGATCAGGGAGCAATGAAGGTACATTTTCCCTCTTAAATACACTTTCCCCCCCTCCATTTCCCCCCCCCCCAGGTCAGATGCCATGTGCTTTAAATAGCTGAATTCTTTATCAGAGCACATGTGGTTATTTAAAAAAAAAAACCTTGTTCTTGCTGAATAGCTTGTGCATTTTTGCTGCACCCATGTGCAATTTTAATGGTCCGAGATAGCTGGCTCGCCTCATTAGCACGCTCGTGCACAAATCCTGGTATGGAAAGGAAAGCTTGCCATTGTCCCTTCACATACTATTCCAATTGTGATGGTGCCTCTCATGTGGAGAGGGTGGGGTGGGAAAGAGAAGCGCTGAGCCACGGCGGAACAAGGAAAAGTTACAGCCACGGTGCCTTTGTCCTGAGCTAACCTCAAGGCTGTCAGTGTTAGTTAGGTGTGACATGTCCCCACAGTTTGCCTCGGTCTCTGAGGTTAGCAGCACTCACTGGAAGACATGATTGAGCCCTTAGAAGTGAATCTGAAGTGAAGGAATTTCAAGCAGTTGCTCCAGTTCAGAACTAGCGAGCAAGAGGAATTATTCTCCTGGTGAAGCTCAGAAAAGCCCAGGGGAACTTGGCATGTCCTGAGCCAAACCGGATCCCACTGTACCGTCTCGGAATGCAATAAAAACCATTTAAGACAATGCAGAAAGTACAATACCAAATAGGCACCCATGGCAGAGACCTATTCATCCAGAATTGAAGGCCCACAACTAAATTGAAATCTTCCCACTCAATTCACTCTTTATTATGGTTTGCCAGAGTTCGGGGGGGGGGGGGGGTTTAGTTGCCCCCACAGTTGAGATATTTCAAAAGAATATTGTGCCACAATTATTGTACGGTGCAGAGATTTGGGGATATAGTAATGTCCTCCCGTTAGAAGTGGTGCAGAACTCTTTCCTGAAATCACTGTTGATTGTCCCCAAAGGTACACCCAATCCCTTTTTAAGAGCTGAAACAGGGCTAATTCCCTTACAAACCAGTGTGCATATAGCGGTAGCCCTATACTGACTGAAGCTGGCTAGCATGAGTAATACTAGGCTCTGTAAAAAATGCTTCCTAGAGCAATTGTAATCTATGCCCCGAAGCACTGGAGAGCCAGGGTGGTGTAGTGGTTAAGAGCGGTAGACTCATAATCTGGTGAACCGGGTTTGCGTCTCCGCTCCTCCACATGCAGCTGCTGGGTGACCTTGGGCTAGTCACCCTTCTTTGAAGTCTCTCAGCCTCACTCACCTCACAGAGTGTTTGTTGTGGGGGAGGAAGGGAAAGGAGAATGTGAGCCGCTTTGGGACTCCTTTGGGTAGTGATAAAGCGGGATATCAAATCCAAACTCTTCTTCTTCTTCTCTTGGGCAAACTCAGTCAGTAAGATTCTCCATTATTATGGGATTAATGTGGTCTCCCTACCAAATTTTGCCTCTAACAGAGTCAAACAACTCATCAAAGAAAAAATTGCCGTATTTTTCCATGTATAAGACTAGGTTTTCCCCCTTAAAATTAATGTCAAAAATTAGGGGGCGTCTTATACACGGGGCCATCTCCCCCCATTTTCTTAAATCTGAGTCCCCCAAAATAGGGGGCGTCTTATACATGGCGGCATCTTATAGATGGAAAAATACGGTAAATGGAGGGACCTTCATTCACTTTCCCAAATGGCATACTCATCCTGGTATCCAATATATAAAACATCTTTTGGGTTGGAGCAATACCGGTATAATCTCACGCTGGCACCACTTAGAAAAGCATTTACAGCTTGGCGTTTTCAGTGTATGCCCTCCACATATCTAATGGGAAGATTTAATAACCCCCCTGTGTACCAAAGACTGCATCTGTGAGTCGGGAGATGTGGAGCACATCCAACACTTTGTTACAATGCAACTTTATATACATCCCCTAGACAAAAATTCCTTGATTACATCCTTTGCTCTTTCTCCAACCGACCTCCCCTTGAGCAAATCTCTATTCTGCTAGCTGGCAATAACGTATTTATTACTGCACAGGTTGCAAAATTTGCCTTGGCTGCAAGTAAGTTGAGAGCTAGGCACCAAGACAAGTACTGTATCATAAGGGGGAGTGTGAGAAGTAGAGTGCTTAACTTATGCAGGTGTGATTTTTGTATGTTTTGCTTTGCTGTTGTTGCCGTTCAGTTTTAAATTAATTGTTTGTATTTTATGCATTGTGACGGCTTATAGATTTTAGCAATAAAGATTTCATTCCAGTTGAAGGCTTTTCTGAACAGAAATGCCTCCAATTGCTTCTGGGAACTTCAAGTAGCGGGTACCTCACACATCTCAACAAGGATGTTGTTTCACAGAACAAGGGAAGTCACACTAAAAGCCCTGTTGCAAGTTATTGTGGTGGGGGCTTCTGAGATCTTGTACCGCTAGTTATGCAGCAAGACAGTAGATAGCTCAGCCTAAAGGAGCAAGAGTTCCCTACTGATAAAGTTATAATAGTGAGTGACACTGAGCCTCTTGGGCTTTCCGATTGGCAGGTCGGCGGTTGAAATCCCCGCGACAGGGTGAGCTCCCATTGCTCTGTCCCAGTTCCTGTCAACCTAGCAGTTCGAAAGGACACCGGCGCAAGTAGATAAATAGGTACCGCTGTGGCGGGAAGGAAAACAGCATTTTGGTGTGCTCTGGCACTTGTCATGGTGACCCGTTGCACCAGAAGCAGTTTAGTCCTGCTGGCCACATGACCCGGAAAACTGTCTGTGGACAAACGTTGGCTCCCTTGGCCTGAAAGTGAGGTGAACGCCACACCCCATAATCGCCTTTGACTGGACTTTAACCATCCAGGGGTCCCTTACCTTTTACCTCTCACAGTGGCCACACAGGTGACTGTGGGAAACCCGTAAGCAGGACCCAAGCACAATAGCAAATCTCTCCTCCTGTGGTTTCCAGCAACTGGGATTCAGAGGCATCCTGCCTTGCCCCCAAAGGCAGAAGGAGAGCGTAGCCATTGTTGCTAGCCTTATCCTCCATGAATCATTTACCTTTTACCTTTTGAATAATGGAATTGCCTTCCTTCCAAGTTACCTCTACTTGCTCCATCATTTTCGATGATGGATCAAGAGACACACGTCTCTAATGGGGCATTTGGTTGAATGGCCACCTTCCTGACTGCATTGCAGTTCTGTGCTCCCGTTTTGCTGCTTTGCAACTGCTTTGTGGCTTTATTCTACGCTTTGAGTGACAGTTCTACCTGCTTTAAAGTCTGGTGTTTCTCAAACTTGGGTCCCTGCCTCTTGTTGGACTACAACTCCCATCATCCCTAGCTAGCAGGACCAGCGGTCAGGGATAATGGGAGTTGTAATCCAACAAGAGCCGGGGACCCAAGTTTGAGAAACTGTGACATTTGTGTAACCCACTTTGAGGCCATTGGCTATACGTGCAAATAATTATAAAAAGATACTATTATGTAGAAAACATCTGGACATCCTTCCACACAAATCAGGGATGGGGGGGTCTGCCAGATGTTGATAGACTATAGTTTCCATCATTTCTGAGCAATGGCCATGCTGGTGGGGGATGATGGGATGATGAGTCCAACAGGTTTCCCTTCCCTGATTTAAGATTCCTGCATCGCAGGGGGTGGACTAGATGACCATTGGTGTCCCATTGGGGCCAGTGTGGTGTAGTGGTTAAGAGCGGTAGACTCGTAATCTGGTGAACCGGGTTCGCGTCTCCGCTCCTCCACATGCAGCTGCTTGGTGACCTTGGGCTAGTCACACTTCTTTGAAGTCTCTCAGCCCCACTCACCTCACAGAGTGTTTGTTGTGGGGGAGAAAAGGAAAGGAGAATGTTAGCCGCTTTGAGACTCCTTCAGGTAGTGATAAAGCGGGATATCAAATCCAAACTCCTCCTCTTCTTCTTCTTCTCTTCCATCTCTGTTGTTGTTGTTGTTGTTGTTGTTTTGTACCTCGCCCATCTAACTGGGCTGCCCCAGCTACTCTGGGCAGTTTCCAACGTATACAAAAAAATAAAAACATTAAACATTAAAAACTTTCCTATACAGGTTTTTCCTTCAGATGTCTTTTAAAGATTGTCTTATCTTCTTATCTTCTATGATTCTAAAAGGCATGCAAAGTTTTTACAATGCTTAACACACAAATGAGGATGCAACAAGCAGAAAGAAACTCAGGTAGAAAGATAGAAGAATCATGTCTGACAATGAAAGATTGCATTAAAAAAAAACCTTTCATATATCACTCTCAATCACCCCCATCCAATGTGTGGAGTGGGGGGTAGGGGTTTTTTTGGGGGGGGACCTCTCTTATTCTTAGAGTTGCTTGACAGGCAACTCTGAGACCCTTCGTGCAAGATCAACCCAAAAGTGAATCCATCATTGTTTGGTTTCTGTCACCCAGCTGCCTGGGTCAGAGTTTCTCTCTGACCTGAGCTTGCAAATGATAGACAGGGCTGGCAAGGGTATTATGGCAGTATAATTGGACAGAGTGAAAAGGAAAGCCCTGCACTCTCCTCCGTCTCCGCCTCCCTGCCTGTTTGATAACTTGAGCATAATATGGCACATTTCTTTTCACTGCAGTCTTCACTGAGAAATTCTGAAGCAGAGAACTCTTGAAAATGTAGCTGCCAAAGCTGTGATTTGCAAAACATCTTTAATCGAGAAACTCCTAACGTAGTCACAAAACCTCTGCCGTATATACCTGAACAAGGGCAATGCTGTTCTTTTTAGCTGTAGACTAGCCTGCCAGTCTGGATACTTGTTGAACAATTATTATTATTATTATTATTAAATTTCTATACAGCTTTTCAGTCGAGGGTCACAGAGCAGTTTACAATGTCAAAGCACATCCCATCTCTGGAAAAACTATACAGTTCCCGTTGCCTTAAAAAGGTTAACAATATTTTAAAGGATCCATCTCATCCAGGATATAGTCTCTTTGCACCACTGCCTTCGGGTAGAAGATATAGAACAATTAGATCAAGAACAAATAGATTGAAGAACAGTTTCTACCCAAGAGCTATAACCATCTTAAATGCTGTAACCAGATAATATGACCTTGGAGAGCTGTGATGGGTGTATGTGTGTGTATGTGTGGCTTTTTTTGGTGTGTGTGTGTTTTGTGCTGTTTTTTGTTTTGTTTTTTCTTTCTGTTTTTTACGGGATGGCATGCAATTTCGTTGGACTTGTATAGCGTTGTGCTTGTACTTGTGCAATGACAATAAATTATCTTATCTTATCACAAAAAATACATAACCAAAACGATAACACACACATACACCAGTTTAAAAGGCATAAGGATTGTTTAGTTAGCCGAAGGACTGGTTGAAGAGGAATGCTTTTGCTTGGCACCTAAATATAAGTAATGAAGGTGCCAGGCAAGTCTCCCTAGGGAGAGCATTCCACAAACAGAGAGCCACTGCAGAAAACAGCCATTCTCATGTTGCCACCCTCCAGGCATCTCATGGAAGAGGCATGCAAAGAAGGGCCTCAGATGATGGTCAGAGGTTTTGGATCACTTCATATGGGGAGATGCGGTCCTTGAGGTACTGCACATGCTTAAAGCTTGGCTATGGAGTGCAAATTCTTTTTAAATGCTTGCAATCTCATCCGCCATCCATGCCATCCCATTCAGGGCTGTGCACACATGTGTTACTAATGCTACATTCACCTTGCAAATTCTGTTTCTAAACTAACTATTTCTGTATTATTATTATTTTGTTATCATGAATACACTGGCTGTCTGGTTTAATGCCTCAATTCTTTTCCAGGTTTTTCAAGCAAGACATAGTTCAGCTGAGGACTGGATTTCAAGGGTAAGCAAACTTTTCCAGCAGGGGGCCGGTCCACTCTCCCTCAGACCTTGTGGGGGGCCGGACTATATTGGGGGGGGGTGAATGAATTCCTATGCCCCACAAATAACCCAGAGGTGCATTTTAAATAAAAGCACACATTCTACTCATGTGTACTCATCCGCGGGCCGGATTTAGAAGGCAATTGGGCTGGATCCGGGCCCCGGGCCTTAGTTTGCCTACCCATGGATTAATTCCTCAAAAGTTCAACCTGACTAACACATTTCCCAACACTGGAGGAATTCACACATCACAAAATGAGCTTTCAAAATGCCCATTTTTGAGCAAGGCGGACCTACTTCACCGGTACAGAAGTAACCTTCTGTTTTAAGTTCTTTAGCAGCATGCATCTCCAAAGGCTAATTCTGGATATGGAATAATGCAAAATCCTCTTAGCTGACCTAGAATGAGACATTTCCACAGAAACTTGAAAGCTTGCATTTTGCCCCACCCCCCACCCGAAAAGTCTTGCAGTCATTGAACTAGGGGTTTGGGGGCACATCTCATCAGCAATTTAACCAAGGCATACATGCCAACAACTTAATTATTGACTGTGTGCCAAGGGTGCCACAATACACCTATTAAACCAGTCCGTTCTACATGACTAATTCTCCTAACCTTTTTGCTGTCGCCTTATATGGAGGTCACTCGCTGCATCTCTTATGAGTGGGTGCTATTCATTAAACATCGGCAAACACATTACACAAACATGGTGGGGTCTAGAAAAGATGAAGATAATCCCCCCCCCCTGCCCCTCCATCTTCGTAAAGCTTCTACACTACATCCTCTTTTGAGACGAGACTAGCATCTTGCCAGACATACATTCCTGGAACAGTGCCAGACCTTGGCCCAAATTCCAGCAGCTAATTTCTCAGTTTCTATGAGGCTTGGTTTGAGAAATGTTGGGTGCCTCTAAGCCTACTTGCAAAATTGAACACAGCAAGGCAAGAAGTTTAGAAAGGAGATGCAGCTCAGACTCTTAACCTAAAGTAGTCGTTTGTTGTTGTTGTTTTTCTAATTTTGGTCGCTATTATAACTAAGTGCTACCAAAAGTTCAGGAGAAAATAAATCGTTCCAAAAGAAGATAACCGCCTGCTCAGCTTCCAGTTTGTCTATTCAATCACATACAGTGGCACTTTTAGTTACAAACTTAATTCGTTCCAGAGGTCCGTTCTTAACCTGAAACTGTTCTTAACTAGGGCAAAGTTCTCAACTCGAGGTAACTCTTCGAGGTTAGCGGAGTTTGTAACCCGAAGTGTTTGTAACCTGAGGCATTTATAACTCGAGGTACCACTGTACTGGCAAATATAAGTTGTGCAATTGAAGTTGGTTTGCAGCTCTTGTGCAACAAACCTCCTTCCCACCCCCAAATTTGACTTTTTCTAGTAAGGAAAATGATGCAGGAAATGCACTAGAAAGTGCTGGATTACAAATGGTCAGTGCACCATTGTATAGACTCCCCCCCCCAAACAAATCAGAATGAATGCTCAAAACACAGGTTGTCTAAAAGAGACTGTTGTGTAGAAACCCATGCACACATTCTACCACATAAATCTGAATGTTGCTTATCACACATGAAGGGTAAGTGGATGGGTTCCCACGAGGCAAGACACAGCGATAACAGAAAGAACCTTCACTACATAACTACATAACTGGGAAACAGGGGCAAAGCAACTGCTTATATACATTCCTGAAAGCCTGGGCCACTCCCACTCCCAACGTGATTGGCTGTCTAAACTTCCAAGCTGCGAATCACGACTCATAGTTCAAAGGCCAATGGCAGAGGCCCAAATCCTGAAATGTTCTGTGATTGAACATCATGTATCGAATCAGAACACAGGAGCTCAGAATCCTTAGTCCAGACTCAAGCTCGGGCAAACACAGACCACTGAATACAAAACAACAAAGAAGATTGAACAGGCTTGTTCTTTGCTGCTCTACAGGGCAGGACTAAAACCAATGGATGGATATTGCAGGGAAGCAGATTTTAGGTAAACATCAGAAAAAACTTCATAATAAGAGCCAGGCCCGTCTCTACCCAGTGGTGCAAGTGGTGCCGTGGTCTCAAGGGCGCCAGCCTGAGTGTCCAAGGAGGAGAGTTGGAGTCCAGCCAGGAGAGTCTGCGGCACTCGGACGGGCTCTTCTGCTGTGAATCCTCCCAGGCGGAAGGGGGCGCTCATTGTCAGGTGCCTTCAGGGCGCAGGCAGCGGCTTATCGCCGAGCTGCTCCCTTCCCTTCCGTCCCTCCTCATTCCCCAGCCAGCGTGAGCGAGCCCAGGGAGCGGCCAAGGTGCCATCTTGAAGAGGGTAACATTTGGCACCTCCACCTGAAGTCCCAAGCAAAGCCGCAGCAAAGCCAGTGTGTAGGCTTGGGACTCACCACAGCCCTGCTAAAGCATTAGCCCTGCTTGCCTTACTCAGTCCACCTGGACCTGGGCTATCATCTGCCCACACCCCTTCAAGTCACAGCGAGCACAGACAGCGCTGCCCCACAATGCTCTGCGGCACCAGCATAGAACTCAAACCCACAATCCTGAAATTAAGAGTCTTATGCTCTACCGGACTGAGCTACGAAAGATGTGTGAAAATATACTGTACAACTATATGGACATTTGGTGGAACCAATGGTGGGCCTTGAGGTCTCAAATGTCAGTGACGCCAAAATTTGGGGCCCCTCTGCCTCTCGTCTTCCATTCGGCAACATAGTTGTGGCAACCCCGAGGCTTCATGCCCAGTGCAACCGAACAGGTCACACTCCCCTAAATTTACCTCCGGTGGAACGGGTGGCCTTTATGATCTAAGGTTGAAAACAGATAATTTTTAAAACAGGCTCTGCTGTCCACAGCCTGCACACTGATGTACTTTACCTCACTTTCATTTCTGGTCAAACAAGTTTGGGAGGTTTCACAAAACCCTGCAAAACTAGACACCCACACAGAGAGAGATGCACAAGGGAGGCCTGTTCACACAGAAGTTGATTCCATGGGAAGAAAAGTCTCTCTTGCCACTGGAAGTTGGAATTGGATTTCAGGCCAGTTGATCACCAAGGAAGGACTGCAGGAGTGAAATGACTCTGCATTTGCCTGGCAATGGCACCAGCCCAATGCTACATGTTTCCAGGGGGAGAAGCTAAGGAGGCAGGAGGAATGTACATAAATCCTGTTATTTCTTAATGGGATTTTGGAGCTTATTTCCAAGCCAACACTTTGAAATGTACCCTGCAGCCTGCTTCATACTGAATTTTCAATCATGCTGAATAGCAATGTCCTTATCAGCAGTTCTTACACTCCAACGCTTTATCCACTATTTCTTACTTCCATGGTCAGATCCACACCATACTCTCAAAGCCCATCCAACATACATTTAAAGCACATTACACCTCCTCCTCAAAGGATCTTGGGAAATGTAGTTTCCTCCTCACAGAGCTACACTTCACAGCATCTCCAAAGAAACCACAGTTCCCAGGACTCTGGGGAAAGTCGTGTGGTTTAAATGTGCATTGGGTGTGTTTTAAATGCATGCTGTGGAACTGCGCAGGGCCCACATATAGTTCTCAGTGAAACCAAGGAAGAAAGTTAGTCATGACTCAAGACCCATTGATTTCAGTGGGAACTAAGCGCAATAATAGCAGCCCAGATCCAGCCATATGTCTGTAGAGCCACTGAGTAACTATGAAGAATGAAGATACACTAGTTTTTAACCTGAAGAAATTTGGAGTGTAATTTGGCATCAGGATTTAGACTTCAGAATTAAAATTCATTACCAAACTGATTGCCTTTCTCAGGGCTTCAATAAATCTTGTACTTGAACTATTAGAACCAAAAGGAAATTGTGTACTGTGTCAATGACAGACTTAGGTGCTCCAATAATCAGGATGCATTCAGTTACCCCATCGTTCTTACCCTATTATATTTGTTGTTGTTGTTCAGTCATTCAGTCATGTCCAACTCTTCGTGACCCCATGGACCAGAGCATGCCAGGCATGCCTATCCTTCACTGCCTCTCGCAGTTTGGCCAAACTCATGTTAGTAGCTTCGAGAACACTGTCCAACCATCTCATCCTCTGCCGTCCCCTTCTCCTTGTGCCCTCAGTCTTTCCCAACATCAGGGTATTTTCTAGGGAGTCTTCTCTTCTCATGAGGTGGCCAAAGTACTGGAGCCTTAACCTCAGGATCTGTCCTTCTAGTGAGCACTCAGGGCTGATTTCTTTAAGAATGGATAGGTTTGATCTTCTTGCAGTCCATGGGACTCTCAAGAGTCTCCTCCAGCACCATAATTCAAAAGCATCAATTCTTTGGCGATCAGCCTTCTTTATGGTCCAGCTCTCTATTATATTTACATTTGACCAATGGCACCCCTCTTAAAGCTGCAGAAGCAACATTATTCTCTTGTGCACCTGGCTACATGACTGTGGCAGGACACTGTCCCATAAAACGCTGCAGATTGACTGTCTGTGCTGCACTCACTCGGTAACCCATGCTCCCTGCCTGAAAACTCCAGCTGTTTAGGCTTGAACTCCAAAAAGCAGCTTCTTGCACATCAGCCCAAACACGATCAACCAGTGTGTGCAACAGAAGGAAACAGGAAGCCTTTCGTGCTAAAGGAGGATTGACAGCCGAATAGATACGGGTAACAAAAGGGTCCTTTTAACTGCACACAACCTATTGATCTAAGAAAAGATAAGATATCTTTTACCCAAGAGCTTGCACAAGGTGGGACACCATCAGCATTATCCTCTGGGAGCAACCGGGAATTTTGAGGTGTTCCTCTACTCGGCGTGTGTAGGATTTAGGAGACAAAGAAACTGCACTTTGGTTTTTGTCCAGTTTAATTTCCCATTTTTCTGTTGGTTGTATCCATTTTGCAATTGTTATCTCTCTCCCTCTCCAGGTGGCATTCTTTACCTGATTTTGCACCTTCTACATATCAAAACAAGAAAAGCAAAAAAGGGGAACCCTGGGGTGTATGGGGGTGCTTTAGCAGAGGGAAAAGACAAATGAGACTGAAAAGGGTGGAAAATTTACAAAATTTACAAAAGTACCCACAGAGCTTTGAAAGAGAATTTCCCCCTCTCATAAACACGAGGACTCTTGATCATCCAATAAATCAGCAACAAATTCACACAAAAAGAAGTATTTCTTTGTGTAATACATGGTTAACTCATGCTTTCATTGCCAGAAGATAGGCTAAATGGCTCTAAAAGAATTAGATTTATCCTCTATCAATGGTTATGGGCCACAGTAGAAAGATACAACCTTCCACAACTTGGTGTCCTCCAATTATTGTTGGACTGCCAACTGTCATCAGCCCCAGTCAGCACAGCCAATGGTCAGGGATGATGGGAATTATATTATATTCCTGAGATTACCATATGGCAGGAACATCCACCAAATGATTGCAGCATCCCCTGGGAAGATCACAAGCAGAGCATGAAGATATCTGCTTGGGAGTCCGAATTGTGGCCATCTGATCTGATTCAGGAAGGCAAATCCTTTCTCATGAGTGGTTCCCAGTTTGTCCCTAAAAGTAAGGAGATGATGGCACCTCTGACCAAATGGGGCTCCACTGTCTTCAAGGTGGTCCTTGCCATTTCACAAAATGCCAACAAATTCATACCGGTAATTGAGAGCAAAATGTCAGGCAGGGTGAGTAGGAATGTGTCCACCTGGCACCCAAAGACTGAGATAGCCATAGCAAGTTTTATCACTTGCTATTACCCTACCAGCAGGAAAATATTTTATTCTTCTTCGCCTGCTTCTTGCAGCTACCAGAGTAGCTGGATGCTTATGAGTTTAAGGAGATGAATGGGCAATGGCACAGCAGGTAACAGCATTCCCGTATTGCTGCAACCCAGGCAAGAATGCAGTTGAGGTCTCTGTTCCTAGGACAAGAATTTGCTCTCTTGTTAATTATGTGGCTGTTGAATTTAAGATTAGAAAGGGCATTTCAGAGAAGCCCTGTGGCATGTTAAGCTGTTCCAAAACGCCTGAGCTGTAACCACTGAATGAGCAGATACAGTGGTACCTCGGCTTAAGTACACTTCAGGTTAAGTACGCTTCAGGTTAAGAACTCCGCTAAGAACAGAAATCATGCTCTGGCGGCGCAGCGGCAGCAGGAGGTCCCATTAGCTAAAGTGGTGCTTCAGGTTAAGTACGCTTCAGGTTAAGAATGGACCTCCAGAATGAATTAAGTACTTAACCCGAGGTACCACTGTAAATGGATCTTAGTGAGCTGGAGATCCTCTAAACATTGAGCAACTGTTCTGCTTGCTACCGGTACTATATAACGAAACCAACACCTGTAGACATCTTGGCACTATATGGTCATTAAATGTCTGCTACCAGAGTGGCACAATCCTAGAACACAGAGAGACGCAGCTCTGGCAAGGACTGTGCTGCAACTGCATGGGAGAAGGTCAAGCCAGGTGAAGATTGCAACTGAGGCTGCACAGAAAACCTACACACAGATCCAGCACAAAAGCTGCTAAGGGACAGGGCTTAGCTCCACAAGGAGTGTGTACTCAACCTAGAAGAGACCAAGAAGACCAAAGACAGCGGTTTTCAGATGGGCAGTCCTGGGATTTCTTGGGAATTTTCTACAGGTTGTTTCATGAGAAGATCAAAGCAGGCAAGCTTTGATCAAAGCAGGCAAGCTTCTCTGAAAGACATCCTGCCCATCACCACTGCAACACAGAGCCTTAGGTGAGTTCAGGTGCCCTCTTGCTGTTCCCACCATTCAATAGAGTCAGTGTGGGCCATCCAGATGTTGCCGGACTACAACTCCCATCATCCCTGACCACTTGCCCTATTAGCTAAGGCTGGTGGGAGTTGGGGGTTCACATTTGCTACCCTTACTTTAGAGAATCTTTTACAGGACACAAGGGTCCTCATCAGATAAACCAATGTGAAGAAGGTTCCTAGAAGGTAGAAAACTGGGAAACTGTTATTCTGTGGCAGCATTCCCCAACCTGTGCCCTCCAGTTGTTATGTAATACAACTCCCATCAACCCGGACTTGGTATGAAGAATGGGAATTGTGCTCCAAAACACCAGGAGGACACCAAGCTTGGGGAAACTGGTCTAGAGTCATGTCAGGGGTGGAATCAGATGCTGGTCAGCCAAAGAAGCAGAGCCAGTTGTCAGTGAAGTTAACTTTTTATTTAAGGCAACAAGCATCTACTCAGCAACATTCTCAGTAGGTCTTGCCTTATGGAGCAGTTGCCAGGACTGATGGTCCCCACCTTCTACCCTCTCTAAAGCTCCTCCTCTCCCAGATGATTCCCAAGCAGTCTCAAACTTCACCTGCACACCTCTGGTTTCTGTTCTGCTGTCCTCATTACCCTGCGTTTTCTTGGAGACCAGGAAAGGGAAACTCGCTGGATTCTTCAATAGTCCATTGACCTCCCTCCTCTGTTTCAGCCTCAGAGTCTGAACTGCTCCCTGTCACAGGCTCTTCCTGCTCACTAAACCCTGTTGCCCCTTTGGCATCCGGCATCTCCTCCCACTCTTCTCCCTCTGAACTCTTCTCGGTGTCCCACCACCAACCCCTGGGCTCTGAGCTTTCCTCCTCTGGGGCTTCCCTTGGCGGTTCCCCGGCTGGTGTCATCCAGCCAGTCCCTGGCAGATAATGGGTTCATATCCGGAGGAAGCAATTTGGACATAAGAATTCAGGTATTGGTCTTAACATGAAACCATGGGCTAGCTAAATCGTGATTTGTTTTGACATTGATACCCAAACCTGCCTACAAACCAGGGATTTATTTGGGGGGACGGGTAGCAACCAGGATCTGAAATAATGCTTTGAAGTTGGTTTACAAATTAGTTCTAGCTGTGGGTTCCACTTACCGTATGTGCAAACTCAAAACATTGAGTCAGGAAGCTCAGGCCCTACAAGCACATAAATACAATGCCACAATCACAACCTCTTTCAATAAGTAACTTTTAAAAAGAAAAACAGAAGTACCAATTTTGCGCAGACGTTTTAAGGAACAGGAACAAAGAGACTGCGCTCCCGGTGGTATCATGCACACCCCAGGCATGTTTGACATTAAGGGAGTTGGTTGTTGTAGAAACCAAGTCCCATAGACTCATTAATTTTCAGCAGTAAGCACCATCCATCCCTCTTGTTGTTGTTTAAAAACTATGAGCTGAGCATATTACACTTATTATACAACAAAACACTCTTCCCTCTAAGCCAAAAGAGGTGGAATACCTTGTTTCATCTCTCAGTGCTAAATGGCTTGCATTTCATATTGTTCTCACAGGAGAGGATTTTGCTTAAATTTAAAATAGGAAGAGGAGATCAGGAGTGGACTGAGGATTGTGATTTCCCTTTTTCTGAACTTTCAGTGCCAATGCATTCTGTCAGAGCCCTCCTGCCTCCTTCCCAAAACCCAGTGCCTCACTTACCTGGCTTTGGAAAGGCAACACAAGGGTTGCAGGGTGGGGTGGGATGAATGGGTCAGCATATAGCTCCATGGGACTGCAAAGGTGTGGCAAAGCAGTATGCCAACTTGTGAATGTTCAAACTGCAGGGCCGGCCCTTTCATTGGGCAAAATGAAGCAAGTGCCTCAGGTGGTGAAAGCTAAGAGATGGTGCTCCGGGACCCCTCATTTCCTTGCCTTGCTGCCAGCCTGTGATGCTGCTGCCACCTGCTCACCTGCTGAGGTTCCCAGCACTGTGTGGGACTCTCCTGAGTTCCCACTCCATCCCCATGCCCATACTGGGAGGCTCTTTCTCAGAGTGAGGCATTCTGAGCAAAGTAATCCTGGCCTGCCACTGCTCTGCCATTCTGGCTAGTTTTAAACGGAGCCTTTAAACTACTAATTTTGTAAGGTGAATTTCTAGCCACTCTCTTGGTCCACCTTGTCTAGAACACCTTGCTCTTAGGTCGCTGCCCTGGACCAGGAGCCATCAGAGCAAAGTGTTTCAGCAACTGCAGCTCTGAAGAGTAGAAGGACCCATGCCCTGGTCTGTGTGCTCTAATCAGCAAGGACAAACCTCTCCCACCTACATACAGACAGCTGGTCCACAGATTCCTCGGAGGATCAAGAGAGCCCTAAGGAGAGTGTTGGGTTTTGGTTTTGAGTAAGCCGGTCTGATGTCAGTACTGTCTGTTTAAGAAGCAGGAGGAACAGAAGAAACAGGTGCCAGTGTTCTGTTCCTAATTGCCCAGAGCTGGGCGTTACTCTGTGTATATAAGGCTCAGTTAGAAAGCAGTTGTTGTTGGGAGTTTGGAGGATTGGTGATGTGGGAGTACGAGTTCTTTGACAAAGCATTTTTGGAACTAGTTTAAAAGAGTTTCTGAGAGAAGGCTAGTAGCAAACAGGGAGTTCTGACTTCATTTACTTAGAATTAAAGTCTGTTGGGAAAGGTTTTTTTTACTCTTGGTGGCTTGCCTCAGCTAAGTCAGCTTCTGTTGCGTTTATTTTTCTTTTAGCTCTGCTAGAAGTGTACTTTAATGGGCCACTGTTAACTGGGTGTAAGTTTTTCTGATGCACCTTTGTTCAGTACCCAGTTACTTTTCCATTAGAGAGATCCCCACAGATGGAAACCCCACTACCTCCAAGGGAACCAACAGCTGCAAAAGGCCCCAGCCCTTTAACTAGCCGAAAAGCAGGACTCAAGGGGTGAAGCTTCCGCTCAATAGCTGCTAAGTCCTGCAGACAACTTGGGTGTTAGGCGTCAGGAATGCTCTCTGTGGTTCTGGAGCCTTGGCCTCTCTCCAAGGGACTTATATTCACTGGCGGAGGACGAGGAGTGCAGGGGGAGTGCACCGCCCCCAGCAGCGCAATCCCAGTGGGGTGCCATCGCGGCTGCCTCCCCACCAGCGCTGGGCGCCATGCCCCCACAGGTGGCACGCCACGCCCCAGGACGCGTGTCATGCCCCTGCGGGACACGCGCCAGCCTCGCCCTCACCTGCTCTCCGCCCCCAGTGCCGGAGCTTGAAGCTCCACCACTGCTTATGTTTGCTCTTCCATGCACGAGGAAACAGGAGCTACTGACCTCCCCCTGCTTAGACCATCACCCCTTCTTGATGGTGGTCATCTCTCGAGCTCAGGACAGCTCAGAACTAAGCAGAAAGTAAGTGGAGAGACTTTCAGTGACAACAACGCACTAACAGCAACAAAAGAGTTTCAAAGTAGGGAAAGATGAGAAGTTGGCACCACGGGTGCCAACTTGAATATAATATAAGGAAGGCCCAACCCTCATAACCGATCACAAGAATGGCAATGCCCATCAACTTGGGAGGGGGGAAGCATCCTCAAATATTTTATGGGGGGTGAAGGGACCTTGGCCCCTAGGAGTTGACTCCTATGGTATGCACATTGTGTGCAAAATTCTTTTTAAAGTAAGCCAAGGGGGCAGAGGAAGAGCTGGCAGCACCTTGGGCACCATAATGCGTTTCACCGGCATTCACCCGGCGAATTGTGTCAATTAGCAGCAGCCATCAGTGAGAGAAGCAGGATAGATGTGGCGACCCCGGGAGGCAGCGCAGGTCCCAATGTCTTCAGTGTGGCTGGTGCTGAGATCTCGCATGGGGGATGGCTACGGTTCCCTCACAAGATCTCAAGGCGAGAGTTAGGGGCAAGGCTATATACAGATTACAGCCTCCATATTGGGCAGGCAAGCAGGACACTTTTTCTCTTCAAAGATAAAGAGACAACTCTTGACCTGATTTTGTGCTCTGATATTGAAGAAGCAGATCAGATCACTCACTTAATCATATTTTTCAATGTGCAACCTATGGCCTATGCTTTGCAAAGCAAACTAAAAGGTAGAGACGGTCAGATACTGCAAATGTGATGGTATATTTTCTGCCCTGAAAACAAATGTCTCAGACTGCAGTGAACATATCTTCAAATCAATTCTGCCACACTTGACTCTGCATCCCTGCCCTCACATCATTATTTTCTTGGAAGAACATTTGTCTGTAAGATTATATTGGTTTGTGGTCTCCCAAAAAGCTTTTGTGCTGCTTGAAAAAGAGTTCAGTGAAACCCCACAGCTTGCACATTATTGATTAAAGAGTCCACTTCAAGGCTTCCCTCTGTTACTTTCTCTAGAACCAACAACACAGCAACATCCTGTAGTTACAGCTAACATTTCACACAAACCAGCTACCTGAATTTAAAAACCAAGAACCAAAACACTAATAACAAATAAAGTTTCTTTTTTCTCTTTCTCTCAAAACCGATGGATGCTGCTTGATCTGCTAAACTTTGACATGAATTAGACTAAATCAGTTTAAGTCCAAGTATGCTAGCTTATTTTAATTGTAAATTAGGTTAGCATTATGAGAGATTTCCCCTTGAATACAGAAAAGTAATTTAAGTGTAGGATGTATCCTCTTCTGCGCAAGCTCCTTTGGAACACGATTTTTGCACAATTCCCATTTATTTTAATGGGGTTTGTGCAAAAGAAGTTCCCCGTGGTTTGCACCAAATGTCATTTTGCTTCACAGTATACTGAATATATCTATATAACCACTCAGTGAATCAAAGAGTTCAGAGCAAGCACATCCTGGACTTAAAAAAAAAAAAATTTTTTTTTTAAATCCACTCTCCACCTGGATTACATTTTAAACACAATTTTAAACACAAATCTGCAGCTGAACGCATCTTTAATTCAAGTAAACAAGGTTACCTTGGAGATGATTAATGGTTCCCCATGCTCCAGTCCACCTTTCAAAGTAAATCCCCATGGAGGACCTCCTTGTAGCAGAACCTCCAAATAAATGTATCTTCCTTTATGGGTTAAGTTTGCTTCTGAAGAAGAAATAATAGTCCTGTCTATATTATCCAGCATCCTCATGTTTATATTCTCAAGCACTCACTGAAGCCACAAGCAGCGACTGGAATAGTCTGGGGTGGAGGAGGAGAGAGTAGAAGATTAAAATCCCTCACGTCCATGATGAATTGTCTCATAGTCTACAGGATCGCAGGCTGCTAGGATTGCCAGGAGGTTATGTTTTCCTTCTCAGCAGAAGTCCAGAGGGCAGAGCTCAATCTGCACATCATTTCTATCTCAGAACTTCCAACTTTTTGGATGCAGCTTTTTGAACACGAAGCATTTCTCCCCGTGCAAACATTTGTCCCGTGTTAAGATCCTTCCTTTTACCTCTTCATTCTTTCCCTTAACATTTCCAATCGGTGGCTTTTCAGCATAAAAAGGAAAAAAAGACATTTAAATGCTTTGGGTAGCGAGCTCCTCAAATGCACACCAGCGCTTCATTATTATTTTTTTTATATTGATTATCAGCCCTCTCTCCCCTTCTGTGAGCAATTTACCATTACAATGGCCGTTTTTTCCTCAGTTCATTGCATCTAAAGAATGAAAGCATCTCCCACCCCCTGTCTGCCAGCTCGCTTTTCTGCTAACTTCACAATTTTGTGACTTGTCAAAAGTAGCAGGGGGAAGGGAGTAAAAGCCCGGACCTTAAACAACTTGTTCCCTCGAGCTGGGGACTTGAAATAGTTTCCCAGCTGAGTTTATAAAGGGGGGAAAGAGAGCGTGCCAGGAAAACAGGAAAGGCAGGTGAAATTAATCCCTTGAAAAAATGTTAAGGAGATAGCTTAGCTCTTTTCAGCACTTTCTCACTGCACTCGCTTGCCCGTGTTGTCAAGCCTGCTGCTAAATGAGAGTGTTCAACTGGGGGAAGGAGGGAGAGAGAGAGAAAAAGAAAACTTGTCTGTTTTTACCACTGCATGCCAAAAAACTGTGTGGCGTCTCATAAGTGAGGTTTCCATATTTATAAGGACTCCAGAGGCTGCTACCGTCATGGAGTTTCTTCTGCCTTCTGGGGAAAACATCACTTTGCTAATTATTTGTTGAAAAATGCTTTAGAATCTCCACTCCAATTTAGTATTTGTTGGCCACAAATATGATTATGTGTTATGTGTTAGGGAGATCCCGCCCCAAAATGATCCATTTATATCATAGATTCATAGCATCACAGAACTGCAAAGTTGGAAGGGACCAGAAAGTGCATTTTTTTTTTTTAGAATCATAGAATCGTTGAGTTAGAATGGACCACGAGGATCTAGTCCAGTGTTTCTCAACCAGTGTGCCTCCAGATGTTTTGGGACTACAATTCCCATCATCCCTGACCACTGGTATTGCTAGCGAGGGATGATGGGAGTTGTAGTCCCAAAACATCTGGAGGCACACTGGTTGAGAAACACTGATCTAGTCCAACCCCCTGCAATGCAGAAATCTTTTGCCCAACGTGGGGTTCGAACCCACGACTGTGAGTTTAAAAGTCTCATGCTCCATCCCAGCATCACATGAAGCATAACATTATGGTATTACTGTTACTGAAAAAGAAAACTCAACATACACCAGCAAATACCACTTCAGGGAATCTATATCTTGAGATTCTTAGGATCCCTTCCAACTCTACAATTCAAATGAAAAATCAAAGGAGCAGCTCCCAACTTCAATATGAATGGAGTGCTTTCTTAAAATTGTTTTTTTACAGGGCCATTAAAGGGCCTCCTGTTACCTTGTGGTCATTTCTGCTCATCCTCCAAACTCCTCCCCCTGCTATTGCTGGCTTTACTTCTGAGCTCCATACATAAAGGTAAAGGGACCCCTGACCATTAGGTCCAGTCGTGACCGACTCTGGGGTTGCGGCGCTTATCTCGCATTATTGGCCGAGAGAGCCAGCTTCCAGGTCATGTGGCCAGCATAACTAAGCCGCTTCTGGCGAACCAGAGCAGCGCACGGAAACACCATTTGCCTTCCTGCTGCAGCAGTACCTATTTATCTACTTGCACTTTGACATGCTTTTGAACTGCTAGGTTGGCAGGAGCAGGGACCGAGCAATGGGAGCTCACCCCATCGCAGGGATTCGAACCGCCGACCTTCTGATCTGCAAGCCCTAGGCTCTGTGGTTTAACCCACAGCGCCACCCGCGTCCCGAGATCCATACATATATAACTATAAAGAGTCCAGCTATTTTCTCAAAACAGCAAAGGCCCCTTGTTATCAATTTTGGGCAGAACAATCGCAATCCACCACAGTTAGGATGTGTAAGAGGTGCCCTTTTGCTGCCTGGCTCTGCCATCAGGAGGCTTCTGCTGCTATGGAGGTCCCCGCTGAACCAGGGGTGTTTCGGGAGCAGAGGCGGGCTGGTCAAGGAAATGCTAGATTTTACGCTGGCCCAGCTACTGCCAGTGGATCTGGTCCAGTGTTAGAAACATAGATCTATAAGCTGATCAACAAACCTAGGTTACAGTTGCCACTATTAACTTGGATCAAACACCACAATGGAATGTCTAACGGTCTTTTATTTTTTCTTAACAGTGACATTTATTCTTCTTCTTCATTTCATTTCTATACCGTTCTATATTTTAAAGAAAAAATCTCAAAGCGGTTCACAACACATTAAAGCATCAAATCCAGAATTCTTTTTTAAAAAAAAAAACAAGGTTGAAGGAGCATATTTCAGATCCTTCTCTAAGTGACATTTTGCTTTCCCCATATTTTTTTACCTACTTCAACATGGAGGAAGGAGACTGTTTATGGTCTCCCTATATCCATTTTTGAATGTGCCTTGACGCGCCATACCCAAACATCTAACTCCTTTTGCATGGGGGAGCCTTGGGGGTTGCAAGCCTTATGGAGGGCATATTGCATGATTTTCCTTCTATTTTATAATCATTAATATTTAGTATTATTAATTGTAAATACATTTTATTATCAAGTACCCATCTCATAGGAACAGATCTTTACCAGCTGGTTTCTGTATTGGATTTTATTTTTTTCACATGTGCTCTGGTTGTTGTTTTAAAATGTGGATAGATGATAGATAGATAGATAGATAGATAGATAGATAGATAGATAGATAGATAGATAGATAGATGTTGTTGTTGTTTTTTAAAAAAATTGTTTCTATGTGTTTTTATTGCATTTTAAATCATAGTAATACCTTCTTGTTTCTCTCTGGAAAGGGATAGATGAGATTTATTTTATGAAATTCTTATGTTCTTGTACTGCTAAACCATGGAACACGCTTCTATCTTTGGTCATGATAATAATAATAATAATAATAATAATAATAATAATAATAATAATAATATTTATTTATTAATATTATTTATTTTATTTTATTTTATTTATTTATTTCTACCCTGCCCAACTGACTGGGTTTCCCCAGCCACTCTGGGCAGCTCCCAACAAAATATTAAAATACAATAGTCCTTCAGATATTAAAAGCTTCCCTAAACAGGGCTGCCTTCAGATGTCTTCTAAAAGTCTGGTAGTTGTTTTTTCCTTTGACATTTGGTGGGAGGGCATTCCACAGGGCGGGTGCCACTACCGAGAAGGCCCTCTGCCTGGTTCCCTGTAACTGCTTCTCGCAGTGAGGGAACCGCCAGAAGGCCCTCGGCACTGGACCTCAGTGTCTGGGCAGAACAATGTGGGTGGAGACGTTCCTTCAGGTATACTGGGCTGAGGCCGTTTAGAGCTTTAAAGGTCAGCACCAACACTTTGAATTGCGCTCGGAAACGTACTGGGAGCCAATGTAGTTCTTGTCAGTATTTTCATCCCTCCCATTGCAAGGATCACCAGATCATGTTTGTTTTGGTTTCTGTGAGAAAGGTGGGGGCGGAAACCACTTCTCTTCCTGCCTCCGTCTCCAGCGCTGAGTGGTTTTTCTTTGATCTGTCCAGAGACAGGATGGCAATAGGAGAGAGCTGATTCTCTCATACATGTTCGTTATGTTCTTTTATTTGTTTTAATCAGTAGAAATAAAATTAGGTATGCAACAAAACCTCCACAACATTGCTTCCGTTACTCTGCTACATTTGAGGTGCTCATATTAGCAAATGTGAGTCCACTGCACCAGGACCTATTCCTTGGGAATGCTGTGTTGCTGTTCCTTCGTTTCTGTGATCGGAGGGTCAGAGAAGGTGCTCCCGACACCCAGCCCATGCAGGTGCAGAAGACACCAACAGAATCTGCCTCTTCTTCATCAGAGTCTGCATTTTCATCACCTGAAATGGGGATGGCATTGAAAAATGCCCACTTTGTCCCATTTTGTGTTACACTGCATACTCCTGGTTATTCTTATCACTTTCGTGTCCGTCATTAACACACAACACCCAGCCCACGCAGGCGCAGAAGACGTGGGCTGACCATGGGTACAGGGAAAGGTTTGGCCTTTGTGGGAAAGTTCTTTCAGGACCGGTGTTATATGGTCCCGGCGGTCACGCCCAGTCACCAGTCTAGTTGCCACATTCTGGATTAGTTGTAGTTTCCGGGTCACCTTCAAAGGTAGCCCCACGTAGAGCGCGTTGCAGTAGTCCAAGCGGGAGATAACTAGAGCATGCACCACTCTGGCGAGACAGTCCGCGGGCAGGTAGGGTCTCAGCCTGCGTACCAGATGGAGCTGATAAACATCTGCCCTGGACAAACCTTAACACTAAGCATACTATGTACAGAACACCGCACCAGAAGGAAAAGAGATAGAAAGAGAAAGTGAAACCCAGGCTCTTTCTGGCCTTTTATAGTCAGCATGACATTGACAGAAAAGATAACAGAACCAGTTTGGACAGCTGTGAGTCCAAAATGACTCCCAGGCTGCGCACCTGGTCCTTCAGGGGCACTGTTACCCCATTCAGGACCAGGGAGTCCTCCACACCTGCCCGCCACACCTGCCCACCTTATTTCAGTTTAAAATTGTGTTTCATCAAAGTTTCCCCCAGTTCCATAAAATGCAAGAAAGTGATGCGCTTCTTCAGCAAAGAGTGACAAGATATTTTTTTTAGTGCCAGGAAATTCATAAGCCAAATACCAAGCTGAAACTCCTTGTAAAATAAGTTCCTTTTTCAGAGAACAGTATGTGACACTTGAGATTTCAAAAGGTAAGAAGTGGTGACAATATTTGCAGCAGTTTCTCATTTCAGCTTCCCATATGACATGATTGAAGTTGATATGACAAATATCTCTTCCTTAAGAGGTTTCAAGCATATACCGTATATATGCACCTTATTCCTGCTATTCAAATTCTACACAATTACTTACTCTAACTATTTTGCTCTCTCTGTCGCTGCACTTTCAGGATCTGAAAAATATCCCTCTTAGTTGTAGATTGAATACGATCAGTTTCTGTTACAGTAGGTGAAATACAAGCAAAGCATCAAGACAGATAAGTCTGCTACAATTAATGCTTGGCTGCATGCTTGATAGAGCAGCTCTCCCCAACCATAAACATGTATGAGTCTTCAAATGTGGTTTGATGCCAATTGTCATCAGCCTTGGATGGTATGGTGTATGGACTATGGTCAGGGGTGATGGGAGGCATAGTCCAGCAATATCGAATGCCACAGATTCCCGTACTGAAGGGGTCAGCAATCTTTTTCACCAGGGGGCCTGTCCACTGTCCCTCAGACCTTATGGGGGGCCGGACTATATTTTTGGGGGGGAAATGAACCAATTCCTATGCCCCACAAATAATCCAGAGATGCATTTTAAATAAAAGCACACATTCTACTCATGTAAAAACACCAGGCAGGTCCCACAAATAACCCAGAGATACATTTTAAATAAAAGCACACATTCTACTCATGTAAAAACGCGCTGATTCCTGGACCGTCCACGGGCCGGATTTAGAAGGCGATTAGGCCGGATCCGGCCCCCAGGCCTTAGTTTGCCTACCCATGCTATACCTTATCCCTCAACTACGGTAGAAGTTAATACCTAGAAAGTAGTTAAAAATAAAAGCCACCAGATGTCAGTAGAGGCTCAAGTTCCAATATTAATTTATTTCCTTTCCTTTCCATTTGCAGACTGCTTCCTATGAAACAGCAAAGCAATTATCAAGTGTCTCCTTCAAGGATTGTGGGGTCTGCTTCTAATAGGTCAGGGATGCACTGAGGGTCCAATATTTATGCAAAAGTGTCAACTAAGATCTATTACAGTAGGTGTTTCCATCCATGGACTTTCTTAGATGTACTCAAGTGTTTATGTTCCTTTTTAATAAGCAAAAAAACAAAAATTATTGTAATTCTGACATATATCAAAGTGGATATTAGTAGCTTTGGAATTAATCCACTCAAAATTTCCCCCCAAAACTCTTGCTTCTCCCCTCCAACTGTAATATACCATATTGGCCCGAATATAAGCTACACCCGAATATAAGCCGCACCTTTAAAATTGGAAGGGGAAAAAGGAAAAAAATAAAAAAAATACCCGAATATAAGCCGCTTCATTCCTCACTGCTCCTGGCTGCATACTGGAGTGGGGGGTGGGGAGCCACACTGCATTGCAGCCTTTCCCCTTCCTTGCTCTCTCCCTTCCCAGCCTTGGGGGAAAGGACGGGAGACTACGCGGGGGGCTGGCGTCGCTTTGCTGTGCTCCTGGCTGCATACCGTAAGGCCGTAAATATAAGCCGCACTTTAACTTTTCAAGGTTGGAATTTGGGGGGGGGGGAGTGAGGCTTATATTCAGGCCAATACAGTATATACCAGATCACATTACATATGGATTCTTCAAAGAATGAACAATTCTCTTTTCATATGTATTCCATTTATAGATTGGGCATCACTACAGCCAGAGGCTACACCCAACGGCTACATCTTTTTCTTCATTTTGCTCCCCACACCTTTTGCCGAACAAGAAATAGTTCCTGTACAAAACTATTTCTGTCACCAAGAGGGGAAAAAATGGGTTGCAGGATGTCTTTCCTGTTTCCTTCCTAGGGTGTAGAGTCATGAGGTAATACTAGTATAGAGTTATTGTACATCTATTGTTATTAAAGTGTCACTATCATCCGCTTCTATTATGTTACTCCTATTTAAAGTCCATGGAATCTCGTATGTAAGAGGGAATCAAAGGAACAATGGCTTTCAAAGTTAATCCATAAACATAGAAAAAATGCTAAAGAATGAAATTGTACCCTGATGTCCAGGAGAAGGATGTACTTATTCCCTTTATGGATTTTAGGTAGGTTGTAAAAGAAAAGAAATAAAGAGTCTTATTGGAAATTTATTATGCAAATATATTTGTTTCTCCTTTGTGATTTTCCTGAAATACAGTCCTCCTTCTAAAACAAACCTTATTTCTATTACTGGCTTAATTTGCAGGATTTACTGGACCTAAGTGATATGCTGGCTGACTTCTAAATGACAGTTAACTTTCATAGCATGAGTGGTTTACCACAGCTTCCTCTGCTGTGACTAATCTTGAACAATGTGATGATCCTCATGATTTAAATCAAACCAAGGATGAACTGCTGAGAGCTACGCACATCAACTCTTGTAAGTTGTTACCAATCCGTCTGTCCGATACTAATTCTAATACAAATCAAACTGTCTGATTTTGTTGAAAAGTCTTTACTGACCAAATTCTTGTAGCTGATATTTATATCTAGTAATTTCATCCGTGCGGGTTTTGTGCTTGTGAGTTTTCCATTGGCATCTGGTTGGCCACTGTGAAAACAGGATGGCAGAAGCAAAAATGGGCGTGCAATGGACTCCGACATTTGCATCGCAGGCTATATTCCAAAAGGTTTCTACACACAGAGCTGCACTTCTCTATCCAGGCAACCAAGAAGGATTATCACAGTCAAGGACATATCCTAGCCAGGCAAAAATGATTGAGGTGGGTTGGTGAAGGGCATTGCTTGGGGAGAGGAAATAGCCTATGCAGAGTCCTGAAAACTAAACAGAAAAGCTTCGAGGGCGACATTTGACACTTAGGCCTGAGGTTCCCTGCAATGCTGAGGTTCCCTGCTGCTGTAAATGCTTCAGCAATAAATTCAGGATCCTCCAAGGGTGGGCCAACTCCCAAGAGACTGCAATCTACTCACAGAGTTAAAAACTGGCAGTGATCTACCTTTGGGGGGTTCAGGTCAAGGTTGTTGAGCTTTTTTTAAGGGGGAAAGCCCCGTTTTTGGGGTGTGCAGGGTAAATGTGGAGCTTTTTTTAGGGGAGCAAAAGTTGTTGAGCTTCTTTGGGAGGAACCAGTGATCTACCGGTGATCTACCACAGACGTCCAGTGATCTACTGGCGGTAGATCACGATCTACCTGTTGGACATGCCTGCGAGAGGCTTACAACATGATGCAAACTCCGGATTTCCCAGGGACATTCCTGGAATTACGAATGTCACCCCAGCTTCTGATTTTAATCTGGAATGTCCTTATTTCCCCCGCCAGTGCTGCCACCACCAAGCTTGGGGAGGAGGATGAGCCAGAGCTTGTCCCAAGCCGTGGTGGCTGCGAGGGAGCATCCCATTGCCCTTGGACTTTACTGCCTATAAAACCCAATTGAGAGAATGGATCTTGATCAAAACCTGGAAGGTGTCAAAGTTGCAGCCCACCTGTGAAAAGCCTCCTGAAGAAAGGTTCTGGAAGTGATGTCAGAGGGAGTGGGGGGTTGGATTTTACATTGCAATAGGCGGACGTGATACGGTAGGTGTGAACTTCATCAACTTTGCCCAGACTTTATTATTTCAAAGGGGTCCAGGACCTAAGTCCTGGGGACCAGCATTTATATCTCACCGGGGCGGGGGGGGGGGGGGAGGTAAGAAATGTCCCTGCTTAAGTAATGTTGAAGAGTATGCAATTTACAAATTAGTACTCCACCTCTTCAGATCAACTTGGTAGTTCTTTTCCTATTCATGGATATTTTTCTTGCTGGAGTACTAAGTTGGGAGCTATCTACGTACTATCTGACTGTTTTACTTTAATGCCATCCTGAACATGTTGGTTTATAAGCAGCTGAGGCACTTTTCTTATTCGCCTTTGCATTTCTTAGTGCAGGAAGTCTTGATCTGATGTGTAGAGATCTTTCCTATTCTACTTAATTCAAGAGGGTTCTGGGAGCTTCTCTATGTGAAAGAAACAAGCAGAAGGTTCATGATATTTGGGTTGTTCCTTCAGAGAAGCTGAGTACAGCTGGTTTAAACTGGTTCTGTTATCTTTTCTGTCAAGGTCATGCTGACTATAAAAGGCCAGAAGGAACCTGGGTTTCACTTTCTCTTTCTATCTCTTTTCCTTTGCTTAGTGTTAAGGTTTGGACTTACTATAAGTTATTGTAAGTTTAAGTTAAATCTGCTGCAACTGGATTTCTTATGGACTGTGCCAATTCTGAATGTATTGGATATGTGACCATTATGCTCATTTGCCTTCAGTAGCAGTAAAGCTCTGCTGGATGAAATACAATTGCCTCTGATCTAGTTTTTGGGAATCCGGCAACGTGTTTAAGCTTTCGCTCTGCTAAGTAAACGTTGGGATTCTACTCTGGATCAATATTGAGTAGAATTCAATGACGAATAATACTTACTCACTTGCCTTTGCTCAACCTGTTGTGGTCTCCCCTCGGCATTGAAAAGCACAACACAGCTGCATGCAAGCCAGTGGAGCACAGCGCTGACCACTGAGCGCTGGGTTCAGGCTGGGATGAAGTCTAAGGCGCTAATTCAAAATAATCTCCTTTGCCACATAGAGTTGTTGTTGTGATTCACAGGTCTTTGAGGGTGGAAATCCAAGCCAGCCTCAGCACCGCCTCTGACCGGCCATGTTAGCAGTGGACCGCAATGCAGGGGCGTTGCAAGGAGCTCTTAGTCTCAGCCTCACCCCCAACCTGTATTGTGTCCATGTTCTAAGCTGCTGCCTTCCACACATTCGCATGCGTGTGATTTATTTATTCCTGTTTTGCTTTATTACGCTTTATGTCTGTATCCAGGGGTTCCCCCCCCCCACGACAGATCTCACAAGAACTCTCAAGTGGGCGCCATTGGCATTATAAGAGCTCTGCGAGTGCAGCTTTCTCCCGATTGAAATGCAGAGTGCTTGAGAACAGGGACATTCGCAGGGAAACCAAAATACTTGTTTACAAAGCTATTGTACTACCGTACCAACCTTACTGTATGCTTGCGAAACATGTACTACTTATAAACGCCATTTCCAACTCCTCGAAAGATTCCATCAACGGTGTCTCCGAAAAATTTTGCACATCACTTGGGAAGACAGGCGAACTAATACCAGTGTAGTGGAAGAAGCAAAGATCACCAGTGTTGAAGCAATGATTTTTCAACATCAGCTTCATTGGACTGGTCATGTTGTGCAGATGCCTGATTATCATCTTCCAAAGCAACTACCGGTACTCTATTCCGAACTTAAAAATGGAAAGTGTAACGCTGGTGGTCAACAAAAGAGGTTTAAAGACTCCCTTAAGGCAAATCTTTAAAAATGTAGTATGAACACTGACAACTGGGAAACACTGGCCTGCAAGCACTCCAATTGGAGAACAGCCTTTACCAAAGGCGTCATGGGCTTTGAAGACACTCAAACTCAGGATGAAAGGGAGAAACGTGCTAAGGCAAAGCCTCACCATGATCAACTTCTGCCCGGAAACCTATGTTCTCACTGTGGAAGGACATGTGGATTCAGAATTGGCCTCCACAGTGTGCTGAATCCTGATTCAGCTCATTTTATTGGTTTATATAGGGCTTTTTACCAGTATCTGTAATATGTGTCTTTGATGCAATGGCCTGTAGGCTACGCAAATAAAGTTTGTTGTTGTTGTTGTTGTTGTTGGCGGCCTCCACAGTCACTTATGGACTCACTGTTAAAGCTGTTTATGGAAGACAATCTTACTCAGCTATGAGTGATCGCCAAAGAAGGAAAAGAGAAGAAGGGAGATGATTTCCAGGGGAAATAGCCCTGGCTATACTTGTTCAACAGTGAAGAGAGGGGGAAATCCTCTCAGAGAAAGATGTTTGGACAAGGCAGGCCTAGTGGCAGTTGGGTTTTGTTTTGTTTTTTGTCTTTTATTATTTTCCCATCGGCTGTTCTTCTGACTCTGGTGGGGGACTTTTTTTTAAAAAATAGCTCCTATCTGAAGAAGAAGGGGAGAACTCCAACGAAAAGTATAAATAAAAAAAGCTCCGCTGTAGTGACACAACGACACGCGTGTCGCTCTGCCTCATTCCTAGCTCTGTGGGCTGCTTCTTGGTCACCCATTCCCTTTCGCGCTCTCTCTTTCGCTGCCGGCTATTGGCTGGCCTTGGGCCACGTGCTCGGCGACGGGCCCGGCTGTCCACCATCCCGCTGCCCAATGCGCACCAGCGCCCCCGCTTTCGCCCTGGGTGCCTCTCTCTCCGATGGGACTTTCTCGGTCGCGAGGCCCAGCGCGGAGGGAGCAGGGCCGGGTTCGGCCCGCAGAAGCGGAGGATCCCTCCGCTCCGCAGGTTAAGCGCGGAGTCGTCGTCCGGCTGTGCAGAGGTAACGGGCAAGTATAGGCGGCGGTGATTGGCCCGGATTGCTGCGGAGGCGGGCCCGCGCGGTCGCCAAGTAACGGGAGGGTTCCCTGGTTCGGAGAGGGAGAGCAGCATCGGCAGCTGCGTTAGGCTGAGCCAGGTCATTGGCCCGCCTGGGTCAGCGTTGTCTGCACTGGCTGGTAGGTGAGCACTGCAGGGTTTTCTCGGGTGGGAGGCGCAGCGTTTGGGGATCGAACCAGGGACCTTCTGCATGCGGAGCAGGCGCTCTTACCCGCTGGGCTACTGCCCTCACCCGGGTAAGTTCTCCCCAGCAAAGCCTTACTGGCATTTTCTTGGGTGATTGATTGATTATTTGGTTGATTGATTGGGTTATTTATTGCATTTGTTTATTTATTGCATTTATTTATTTATGCATTGCATTTTAATGCATTTATTTATTGCATTTCGTTGCATTTGTTTATTTATTGAATTTTAATGCATTTGTTGTTGCATTTTGTTGCATTTATTGCATTTTCTCTATGGTGCTCAGGTGGTGCGCATGGTTCTCTTCCTAACCACCCAGCTGCTCTCCCACCCCCCACATTTAACCCCCCACAACAACCCTGTGGGTTAGGCTGAGAGGCTCAAGGTCAAACCAATGAGTTTCATGTGGCGGAGCAGGGATTTGAACCCTGGTCTCCCAGGTTCTAGCCTATGTGACACCCACTCTCCTCACAAGAAAAGGGAAAGTTCCCATTCACTTCTATAAGGTTTCCTGGTGGGTTGTGTCCTCATTGTTGTGCATCGTCTCTTGCTCATCCTGATGCCCCCAAACTGATCAGCTCTTAGTTAGGTTCACCATTATGGACACCTGGGGTTGTGCCCCAAAAGTTCTGTTCGGAGTCCATTGCAATTAATGGACCTAAATTAGCCATGTCTGTGAACTTAAGTAGGTGTACTCTGAGTAGGGCTGGTGTTGCTTACAGTCTCCTGTATTGGGCTGGCATATGGCCAGTGATATAGATCTGTGATCTCCTTTCATGCCCATCTGGTATCTGTCTTTTTTTCTTTCTAATCTGCTGACCCTTTCCCTCAATTGATTTGCAACTATTTTCCCCCATTAATATGCACAATCAGCAATTTCAGTATTTTTTATGTAATTACATTGACAAAGCAATATC
Organism: Darevskia mixta; assembly: GCA_034641385.1. Lineage (NCBI taxonomy): Eukaryota > Metazoa > Chordata > Lepidosauria > Squamata > Lacertidae > Darevskia > Darevskia mixta. The sequence goes on from JAWWNH010000060.1 coordinate 1,651,234, forward strand.
TCAATGACGGTGATGGTTCATGAAAATAAAATCCCAGAATAAGAAAGTGTGGCTTAGTGAATGCAGCTTTACTATTCAGTGTTTTGCTCCGGAGAATTGTAACAGGTTTGTGTGAATTGGATAATAGTTTTGGTGTAGTTGGAGACTAAATCAGGCTTTCTGAACTTCTGTATTTATATACAATATTTTTGGCTCCTCTTCCAGATTTTAGGGGGGGTGAGAAGTTTGAGAGAAGAGGTGGGTTACAGATCTCCTCTTCCACCAGAAAACATGAGGTAGAAAAAATAAGCAGTGCTATTCCATATCTCTTGCTGACTTTGGTTGCATCTTCTTCTTCTTCTTTGTAATCTACCTTTTTCCCTTATAGGGACTCAAGGTGGCTTGCAGATAAAAATAAGAACACTTAAAAACATTTGGGGGGGGGAAGCAATCATTAAAAACCAATTAAACATTGTTAGAATTAAAACTCTTTATTAGAATCGCAGAGTTGGAAGGGACTCTGAAGTCCAACCCCCTGCAATGCAGGAATGTCACCTAAAGTATCCATGACAGATCGCCATCCAGCCCCTTTCAGAATACACTCAACCTACACTTTGCCCTGGTTCAGAATGAAAAGCCTAAATTCCACCCTGTTAAAGATGGGCTTCCAGGTGAATTTTGAACACTGCTTCCAAGTACCACCTTCCACCTGCAGGCCCCTGTGACCATTTTAACACCCATTTTATTAATTAAAAGAACAGTTGCATATGAGTGGAGTATTGCGTTTGCTCAAGATGATGACTGGATTGGCACTGTAGAACATGGTTTAGGAAAAAATTGGCCCTGCATACAAGCCTCATATGCCAATTTCTACCACCGAGTGAGGTTTTTAAAACTGCAGAAGTGTATATTGAAAGTGCTGACAGTCACAGTCTTAACAATGGTAGAACAATATATCTGTTAAAGCTGTTAAAACCATACAAATAATTACAGTAAAAACAACACAGCACCAACCCTTTCATTATACGTGCCCTATAAATATGCAAACAAACAAACTGGAACTTTTAAGAACTGGTGCCCGAGCTTGCCTCTTTCTTCCTCCCTCACCCCCATCCCTTTTCCGTGTGTCTTCTGTCTTTTAGATTTGTAAGGCTGAAGACAAGAACTAACTACTGGCTTTCGTACGCCACTCAGGGAGCTTTTCCCAATAAAGCCCATTGGGACTCAAATGGCAGACAGTAGTTGGAACTGGAGCTAATGAATCAACAAACGGGGCAGAGTAAACTAATTTTAGTTTTCTCCCCATCTTCCTCTCCGCTGAAGTTCTTTGAGGGCAGCGCTGAGGCTGAGGAAGAGAAAACTGATAGGCAGTGCTACCCCCTGGACTTGGGTGTAAGAAAGAAGGCAGGTATGGGCAGGCAGAGGGCAGGCTGAGATGGGTGAGGTAGTGACCCATTCACTCTGGTGGACCAGCCTCCACTGGGGAAAAATGCTTTATAATAATAATAATAATAATTTATTATTTATACCCCACCCATCTGGCTGGGTCTCCCCAGCCACTCTGGGCGGCTTCCAAAAGAACATTAAAATACAGTAATCTATTAAACATTAAAAGCCTCCCTAAACAGGGCTGCCTTCAGATGTCTTCTAAAGGTCTGGTAGTTGTTGTTCTCTTTGACATCTGAAGGGAGGGCGTTCCACAGGGCGGGCGCCACTACCGAGAAGGCTAGGTTAGGGCACCTGGCCATTATTAATTAATTAATTTTGTATACCCTCCTTCATCTGTAGAGCTCAGCTTAAAAATACAAGGGGGGGAAACCAGAATACATAATAAAAACAAGAACAAAACAATATTCCCCGTCCCACCAAATGCATGTAAAAGGATATACAGGTAGGATGTTATTCAGCCTGGTTGAAGAGGAATGTTTTCACCTGATGCCTAAAGGTGTATAACAGGCATAGGCAAACTCCGGCCCTCCAGATGTTTGGAACTACAATTCCCATCATCCCTAGCTAACAGGACCAGTGGTCAGAGATGATGGGGATTGTAGTCCCAAACATCTGGAGGGCCGGAGTTTGCCTATGCCTGGTGTATAATGAAGGCGCCAGGTGAACCTCCCTGGGGAGAGCATTCCACAAACGGGGAGCCACTACAGAAAGGCCCATTCTCCTGTTGCCATCCTCTGGACCTCTTGCAGAGGAAGCACACGAAGAAGGGCCTCAGATTCTTAACTGTCCAGGACGGTTTATATGGAGAGAGGTGGTCCTTGAGGCATTGCAGTCCTGAGCAGTTTAAGGCTTTATAGGTCAAATCCAGTACTTTGAATTGGGCCCGGAAGCTAATTGGCAGTGACAGCAGTTGGGCCAGGATAGGTATAATATGCTCAAACCGTGAGCAGCCTGGCCTCCGAATTCAGCAAAAAAAAGGGGGTGGGCCAAAAACAGCTATTAAAATAACGGTAGAACAAACAAACAAATGAAAACAGAGCTTCAAAGTTCCAAAGTTTTCATGAAGGAATAAATATGAATGTTTTCCCCTTGATAAAGATATATCTGAAACGAACAGTGAACATTTCACTCTTCGTAGCTGCTTTTTGTGTGAGTAAAACCTGCAATTAAATGGACGCTGTGTGTGTATTTAGTTCTTTTGAACTCCAATTCCTTTCTCGTTTTATAGAATGGTATTCTTCCACCATTCTGTTCTGAAGAAATGCACTTCTGATCTAAAAGAGTTCACATTTTAAAGGAAAGTGGTGATTGTGCCCATTAAAGTATTGTTAGACATGTGGAAAAAACAAATATAAATAATAGGTGTATCCAAAACTGGTGGTGTTTGATATAACCACAAGCCTGACTGTGAGACGAAATCATTAGAGAAGAAACAGTCATTTGCATTGAGCCTAAATGCTTTATTGTGGTGTAAAGTTTTGAGGGGCAGAGACCACATTATCTGATACAAATCTTGCACATTTGAGGAAACCCACAAGGCGTATTTGCTCATTTATTGCTTTGTTAGTCAGTAGCAGCAAAGACTGCTCACTGCAACATTTTGGTGGAACAGCAGAGCTATCGCACTTGAGCAGTCTGGCCACTCACAGCAGATGAGCAGGCAGATTATGCCCAGCTCAGCCCCACCCTAAGAACACCCCATTTTGGAGCTTTCTGCCAGGCACTGCCAGCGGGAATATTAATTTAATTTATTTATTTATTTCGTAAAAATTTATACACTGCTTGGTTGTAAAATAATAATAATAATTGAACTGGTTTGCGCATTGTGGTTTATTGAGAATGAGCAGCTCATGGTCTGGAGAGAAACAAAACTGCAAGTGCTGGTTCACATGTAATGCGAGGAAGCACATGAAAAAGGGCCTCAGATTCTTATCTGTCCAGGAAGGTTTATATGGAGAGAGGTGGTCCTTGAGGCATTGCAGTCCTGAGCCGTTTAAGGCTTTATAAGTCAAATCCAGTACTTTGAATTGGGCCCGGAAGCTAATTGGCAGTGACAGCAGTTGGGCCAGGATAGGTATAATATGCTCAAACCGTGAGCAGCCTGGCCTCCGAATTCAGCAAAAAAAAAAAGGGGGGTGGGCCAAAAACAGCTATTAAAATAACGGTAGAACAAACAAACAAATGAAAACAGAGCTTCAAAGTTCCAAAGTTTTCATGAAGGAATAAATATGAATGTTTTCCCCTTGATAAAGATATATCTGAAACGAACAGTGAACATTTCACTCTTCGTAGCTGCTTTTTGTGTGAGTAAAACCTGCAATTAAATGGACGCTGTGTGTGTATTTAGTTCTTTTGAACTCCAATTCCTTTCTCGTTTTATAGAATGGTATTCTTCCACCATTCTGTTCTGAAGAAATGCACTTCTGATCTAAAAGAGTTCACATTTTAAAGGAAAGTGGTGATTGTGCCCATTAAAGTATTGTTAGACATGTGGAAAAAACAAATATAAATAATAGGTGTATCCAAAACTGGTGGTGTTTGATATAACCACAAGCCTGACTGTGAGACGAAATCATTAGAGAAGAAACAGTCATTTAGCATTGAGCCTAAATGCTTTATTGTGGTGTAAAGTTTTGAGGGGCAGAGACCACATTATCTGATACAAATCTTGCACATTTGAGGAAACCCACAAGGCGTATTTGCTCATTTATTGCTTTGTTAGTCAGTAGCAGCAAAGACTGCTCACTGCAACATTTTGGTGGAGCAGCAGAGCTATCGCACTTCAGCAGTCTGGCCACTCACAGCAGATGAGCAGGCAGATTATGCCCAGCTCAGCCCCACCCTAAGAACACCCCATTTTGGAGCTTTCTGCCAGGCACTGCCAGCGGGAATATTAATTTAATTTATTTATTTATTTCGTAAAAATTTATACACTGCTTGGTTGTAAAATAATAATAATAATTGAACTGGTTTGCGCATTGTGGTTTATTGAGAATGAGCAGCTCATGGTCTGGAAAGAAACAAAACTGCAAGTGCTGGTTCACATGTTGCACCTGGCTGCAGGCAGGGTGGAGCAAAATGGGAGTGATTTATTAGCGGGAAGGCATAAACCATGGCTTACCATGATGTGTGGATCAGCTCAGTGTCTGAGGCCGTGTACAGCATTCAAAATTTGCCAGGCGCCAGGTGTATCTTGCATCTGGCTATCGGCCACTTGCAACCAAGTGAAGATGCCTGGGAGCCAGGATAGTGCTTGCCGTCTCCACCATCTGGAGGTGCATGCCTGGGGATCCTTGGATCTGGACTGTTTTCACATCCTGTCGAATTCTATCCATTATATTTTAGATGCACAATCAGAATGAATTTTAGGAACCCAAAAGTCATATTGAAAAATACAACTTTTGAGTCACCTGGCCCAAAAATGGCAACTAGGCATCCTATTTGGGTGACTGTAATCCTGGTTTAAGGGGTCATTTGGCTCTTCAAAATGACCTTAACAGATTAGAGAATTGGGCCAAAGCAAACAAGATGAATTTTAACAGGGAGAAATGTAAAGTACTACACTTGGGCAAAAAAAAATGAAAGGCACAAATACAGGATGGGTGACACCTGGCTTGAGAGCAGTACATGTGAAAAGGATCTAGGAGTCTTGGTAGACCACAAACTTGACATGAGTCAACAGTGTGATGCAGCAGCTAAAAAAGCCAATGCAATTCTGGGCTGCATCAATAGGAGTATAGCATCTAGATCAAGGGAAGTAATAGTACCACTGTATTCCTCTTTGGTCAGACCTCACCTGGAATACTGTGTCCAGTTCTGGGCACCACAGTTCAAGAAGGATACTGACAAGCTGGAACGTGTCCAGAGGAGGGCAACCAAAATGGTCAAAGGCCTGGAAACGATGCCTTATGAGGAACGACTTGGGGAGCTGGGTATGTTTAGCCTGGAGAAGAGAAGGTTAAGGGGTGATATGATAGCCATGTTCAAATATATAAAAGGATCTCATATAGAGGATGGAGAAAGGTTGTTTTCTGCTGCTCCACAGAAGCGGACACGGAGCAATGGATTCAAACTACAAGAAAGAAGATTCCACCTAAACATTAGAAAGAACTTCCTGACAGTAAGAGCTGTTTGACAGTGGAATTTGCTGCCAAGGAGTGTGGTGGAGTCTCCTTCTTTGGAGGTCTTTAAGCAGAGGCTTGACAGCCACCTGTCAGGAATGCTTTGATGGTGTTTCCTGCTTGGCAGGGGGTTGGACTGGATGGCCCTTGTGGTCTCTTCCAACTCTATGATTCTAAGTTGGGACGCGGGTGGCGCTGTGGTCTAAACCCCAGAGTCTAGGGCTTGCCAATCAGGTCGGCGGTTCGGGTCCCCGTGACGGGGTAAGCTCCCGTTGTTCGGTCCCAGCTCCTGCCCACCTAGCAGTTCAAAAGCACATCAAGTGCAAGTAGATAAATAGGTACCGCTCCAGCGGGAATGTAAACGGCGTTTCCGTGCGCTGCTCTGGTTCACCAGAAGCGGCTTAGTCATGCTGGCCACATGACCCGGTAGCTGCCTGCGGACAAACGCCGGCTCCCTTGGCCAGTAAAGCAAGATGAGCGCCGCAACCCCAGAGTCGTCCACGACTGGACCTAATGGTCAGGGGTACCTTTACCTTTACCTTTAATAAGGAAGTTGCCATTGCTGTGTGTGTACGTATGTGCATGTGTGGCTGAAAATGTGTTGTTGTTTTGTTTTTTGTGCTGTTTTTATGGGATGGCATTCAATTTTGTTGCACTTGTGCAACGTTGTACTTGTACTTGTACAATGGACAATAAAGAAATCTTATCTTATCTTCCTTTCCATTCTTAATTTATTACTGTCCTCTTAGCATTTGCTTTCAAACTTTGGAAACATTTCATAGATAAATATAAAATGCATTTGGTAGACATCGTACTTTGAAAAAGCCAAAGGCTTCTAGAATAGAGTCAGAGCTGTATCATGTTGCAAATATTAATTCATGCTCAAACAACAGCAGTTAGAAGTACTCTGCAAACAATGCAAGCATGATGTGTGCCTAATATATATTTAAAAATACTTCAATGAAAACGGAACTTGAGAACCTGGCAGACATTTTTATAACTGCCTTTCAAAATGTAGCATACTCTGGTGTCTGCGTGCAGTTAATTCTTGGGTGAGCTGTGAGGCTGCACAGATGCCTCTCTTGCTAAAAAAAACCCTATGGTGCATAGTTTTCCTTGGGCTGGAATAGTGTGAAGATGTGGAGATAGCAGGCAGATGCGGGTGGTGGTGTGAAATAACGGTCATGCCTGCACAGTTTAATATCCAACCAAAAATATACCACGGTTACGTAAATATATAAGCCAACTCACACCAAACAAGAACGTTGTAGATGCCCCCTTGGTAAATCATTTTATTGAAGCATCACATACAGATGAGGATGTTACGTTTTTTGTCATTTGGACCTACCGGTATCAAGGACCCACGGAGCAGGCACAAAAGATTTTGATGCAGAAAGAGACGAGGTTTATCTTTTTACTGAGTTCTTTACATCCTTCAGGTCTAAACACTGACATTGACTATAGTTGTTTTTTATGAGTTATCAATATCTTTGAGTTTTATATTGTTTTGTATGTGTATAGCGCTTTAAGAAGACACCATGGCTGTGTAATTGCTAACACCTGAATTTGTTTGTATGCTGTTCTATTTAACTGGAGACTTCAGTAATGTTACCTTATGCTAGCAACCTTTGGTCATTACCATTATGATCTTGTTGAACAATGTATGGTAGGTAAGATTTGGAGTTCGATCATTTATATTATTGATTTGGTGCGGCAAGGATGTTAAAACCTTGTATCATATTTATTTATATAGAAGTCTGTACCACTGAAGAAGCCCGCATGGGCGAAACAGGATGACTATTCCAGGAATCCTTGTTTGAAACTTGTGACATTATAACAACTTTGTTGCACCTGTTGATTGTTTGAAGATTCATGTGGAACCTGAAAAGCTCTTCAAACTCTTTATTTGCACCTGTTGGCTCCCTATATATACAGGAATCACTAAGACTGCACTAAGACTAGTTTTTTGAACTAGTACAGTGGGGTGGCTACCCGCTTGGTCGCTCCTTATTTGTTGTTTCCCTATTATTATATTATATAATTTTGGCTACGGTCCATTTGTATTTTTAATTATGTTCAGCAGGTTACATTTGGTGCACAGTTTAATAGCCAGCTGCTCAAGAAACAGAACCTGAGATAGGATTATAGAGGCAGAAGCAGGCTGGATTCTCAGTGGCTGAAGTCATTGGATCCAGGCGGTAAATGAGTCAAATTGTGTCCTGAACACGCAACTTTTCGTTCTTCCGTATACAGGAGGAGTTGCTGTTATCTCTTGACAATATTGTTGCAGTGAGGATAAAACATGGCCTTCACCTCTGGGTGGTTTTCTTCTAGGAGGAAGTTTTCAGTATATTTCATGCGCAGAATGCAGGGACTTATGCGCGCGCACCCTCCAGGGGGTGTTTGCAGTTACAGGCTCTGCTGCCCCATGGTGAAGACATAGCCCCCTGTCATTATGACAATTAATATTTTATTTCTGTGGGTCCTTTATCAGTCAGTGATCTTGGATAGCTTTACAACACACAGTGAAATTCACTTGACCTCTTTAAGGCAGGTGGAGGGTATGATGCAAAACAGTCATAGAGAATGAACATACCTTCTTCTTTTTTTAAGAAAGGGGGAAAGCAGCAAAGTGTGAATCATAAGTGTATCCCTTCAAAGCCCAGAAGTTGCTGGGAAATGTGTTAAGGGAGAAACACAGCTAACTATCTGGAGGACGAGACAAGTTCCGTACTGTACTGTGCGGTCAACTGCTTTAAAGAGTTCATCATCTATTGACTTGAGTCACAGTTATTGACCTACCGGTACTTAGAAACTCAGATATATAAGCTAATCACCAAATGACACCCTAAATTTAGGTTATGGTCTCCACAATGGAATGTCTAGCTGCCTTTTTTTACAATAAGATTTATTATTATTATTATTAATTATTCCTTGCATTTCTATACTGCTTATATATTAAAGGAAAAAAATCTCAAATCAGCTTACAACACATTAAAACATCAAATAAAACAACCCGGAATCTAGCTCAGTTTGGTTAGATTCTATGATTCTGCTCCCAAGCCAGTTAAGAGCTTGCAATCTTCAGAACAAATTCAAGCCTCAAGGAAAATATTTCAGATCCTTCTCTAAGTAACGTTTTGCTTTCCCCATATTTATTTACTTAATTAATTTATAAAGCTGCCCCATAGCAGAAGTACTCTAGGGAGCCGGTGTGGTTTAGTGGTTAGAGTGTATATAGGGTGAGTGGTTATTGTTGGTTTTTTGCCCTTCCCTTCAATCACTCCTGCCCTCTTTTTACCATTACAGTAGCTTGTTCTGGGAATGCACACATGTACTTCTGTACCCGTGCATCTCTTTCTTTTAAAAACGTTACCAGCATTTAGAGATCATGCTTCCCAGTAGGCAAAACAGAGGGTTGTTTGGGCTGGTTTAAGGGCAGAAGTGTCTCTCTCTCCGAGGAACCTAAGCCAGAACATATGGCTTGGCAAGGTTTCAGGCAGGCTGAGATCATTTACCAGGATGAAGAAGAAGACATAAGGCTCTTTAGCCGCTCTAAGTGACCTTCATGAGAATCCCTTATACCCCGATAAGGCTTGGGGTAGTGCCAGACGCTAAAACAATGGAGAACTGTTTATCCTGTGAACTGCCACTTGCCAGATCGAGGCAGATTTTAGTTATGAGCAAGCAGGGATTAAAATGGGCACAGGCAAACTCGGCCCTCCCGATGTTTTGGGACTACAATTCCCATCATCCCTGACCACTGGTCCTGTTAGCTAGGAATGATGGGAGTTGTAGTCCCAAAACATCTGGAGGGCCGAGTTTGCCTATGCCTGGATTAAAACAAACCAATCAACAAGCAAGAGAAGATTTCTGGAATGTCAGGGAAAAGAGAGAAGTGGCCTTTTCCTTCTCTGGACTCCCATCTTTGCTTCATCTCTTTTTCACACATGCAGTTTATTCTTGCGTCCTTTGATAACATAACAAAAGAAGTGCCATGGTCAGATCACTTCCTGGTGCAACTAGACTTCTCCGCGACCCTTCCCCTCTGCCGGGATGTGGGACCGATTCGGATGGTCTGCCCCCGCTACTTAATGGATCCAATTGGCTTCCAGAGTGTGATAGGGGATGTTTTATCCCATGTTGATGGCCTTTCAGCTGATTCCCTGGTGGCCCACTGGAATGTGGAGTTAACCAGGGCTATTGACTGTCTGGCTCCGAAGCGCCCTCTCCAATTGCATGGAGCCCGGACAGCCCCGTGGTTTTCCCCGGAGCTGAGGGCGATGAAACAGTCGCTGAGACAGCTAGAACGCCGGTGGCGGAAAACTCATTCTGAATCAGACCGGACACAGGCTAGAGCTCAACTTCGAGCCTACCAAGTGGCAATGGCGACGGCGAAGAGGACCACCTTCACCGTTTCTATTGCATCTGCAGAAAACAGCAGCAGGAGACTCTTCCAGGTGGTTCACAATTTATCAGAACCACCTTTGTCATCGGGGCCTGGTAGGGACCCCAAGATCTCCTGCAATGCTTTTGCAAAGTTTTTTGCAGATAAAGTCGCTCAGATTCGGAAGGAGGTAGACTCCACCGTGGGAGCAGGGCCGGGAGAGTGCTAGAGTCCTGTCTAGTCATGTTTCATGGGATCAGTTCCAATCTGTTACCTCCGAGGAAATGGACAGGCTGCTTGCTTGGACAAGTGAAACCGACCACCTGTCTCCTTGATCCTTGTCCATCCTGGCTAATAAAAGCAAGCCGGGAATGGCTGGGCGATGGGCTCCGCGGGCTGGTGAATGCTTCCCTCTGCAAGGGAGTCTTCCCAGACCCGCTGAAAGAGGCGGTCATTAAACCGCTTCTTAAAAAAACATCTTTAGACCCGGCCAATATGGCCAACTATCGCCCAGTCTCAAATCTACCATTCTTGGGCAAGGTGATTGAGCGGGTGGTTGCTGAACAACTCCAAGCACGCCTGGAGGATGCGGACCATTTGGATCCCTTCCAATCGGGATTCAAGCCTCATCATGGGACTGAAACTGCCTTGGTCGCGCTGGTCGATGATCTCCGGCGTGCTAGGGACAAAGGTGAGAGCTGTTTCCTAGTTCTGCTGGATCTCTCAGCGGCCTTTGACACCATCGACCATAACATCCTTCTGGACCGTCTAGAGGGGTTGGGAGCTGGGGGCACTGTTATACAGTGGTTCCGCTCCTTCCTCCTGGGCCGTGTTCAGAAAGTGGTGGTGGGGGATAAGTGTTCAGACCCCTGGGCTCTCACTTGTGGGGTACCTCAGGGTTCTGTCCTCTCCCCCATGCTTTTTAATATCTATATGAAGCCGCTGGGAGAGATCATCAGGGGGTTTGGGCTGGGTGTTCATCAGTATGCGGATGATACCCAGCTCTACCTCTCTTTCAAATCAGAACCAGTGAAGGCGGTGAAGGTCCTGTGTGAGTGCCTGGAGGCAGTTGGAAGATGGATGGCGGCTAACAGATTGAGGTTGAATCCTGACAAGACAGAAGTACTGTTTTGGGGGGACAGGGTGCGAGCGGGTGTGGGGGACGCCCTGGTCCTGAATGGGATAACTGTGCCCCTGAAGGACCAGGTGCGCAGCCTGGGAGTCATGTTGGACTCACAGCTGTCCATGGAGGCGCAGGTTAATTCTGTGTCCAGGGCAGCTGTCTACCAGCTCCATCTGGTACGCAGGCTGAGACCCTACCTGCCCGCAGACTGTCTCGCCAGAATGGTGCATGCTCTGGTTATCTCCCGCTTGGAGTACTGCAATGCGCTCTACGTGGGGCTACCTTTGAAGGTGACCCGGAAACTGCAATTAATCCAGAATGCGGCAGCTAGACTGGTGACTGGGAGTGGCCGCCGGGACCACATAACACCGGTCCTGAGAGAGCTACATTGGCTCCCAGTACGTTTCCGAGCACAATTCAAAGTGTTGGTGCTGACCTTTAAAGCCCTAAACGGCCTCGGTCCTGTATACCTGAAGGAGCGTCTCCACCCCCACCATTCAGCCTGGACACTGAGATCCAGCGCCGAGGGCCTTCTGGTGGTTCCCTCACTGCGAGAAGCAAAGCTATAGGGAACCAGACAGAGGGCCTTCTCGGTAGTGGCGCCCGCCCTGTGGAATGCCCTCCCAGCAGAGGTCAAAGAGATAAACAACTATCTGACATTCAGAAAATATCTGAAGGCAGCCCTGTTTAGGGAAGTTTTTAACCTGTGATATTTTAATGTATTTTAATATCTGTTGGAGGCCGCCCATAGTGGCTGGGGAAACCCAGCCAGATGGGCGGGGTACAAATAATAAATTATTAATTATAATATTATTATTGGCATATAGCCTAATTAAAGAATCTGCAGCACGAAGCTTGATGTCTGGGCGACAGCCCAGAACCGCAGCAACAAACTTGCTGAGCAGTAACTTGGTTCTTTGTAGCTTTATTATGTACAGTATAGCAACGTACAGCTTTACACAAGTTACTACATACAACTTCGTCATGACCTGGTTTTCTCCCAGTTCACTAATTGATTCACTCACAACCTGCCGTTTCTCATGGGAACACTCAATACACACAGAGAAGAAAACTTTGCCTTTAGCTTCCATTCTTACTAGGTGTATTAATTTTGCACCGAGTGAAGCTTATCTGTGCGGAATTTTCCAAATCCTTTTTGAACAGCTCTGATTCCTGCTGGAGGTTCAGGCTTCACTATGGGGGAAAAAATCTTTAATTTTTACCTGTAGTCATTTTTTGTTTGGATTTTTCCAGGATCAAATATCCTGGAATAACAGATTCATTTAACTTCTATCTAAGACCACAGGAGCCTCTTGCCTGGAATCTCACTCTGGATTGGGAGCTCTTAAACCAAAAGCCATGTAGGTGAGACAGCCAGGATAATGTAGAATTCAGCAATGGTTAAGGCATAGTTAATTTTATTCTTGCATATTGCTCTTTTTTGAGTTAAGTTTAATAGTTAAAATATTCATATTTTATTTTGTTTTCCATATAATCATTAGCTGTATATGTTCCTTATTTCTTTCTTCTCCAAAATTCATTCATGTATACTGTGGTGTTGATTTCTGTTTGACAATGAGGAGTATGTCAACAACTGGCAGAAAACAATGGCAAAAAAGCCACCTCTATTGGTCTGTCACCCACCCAACTCTATTGCCTGGGTTATGAAGGTGCCCTAAAGACTTTAAAGCAAAGACTCTGGGATATTACACACAGTAACTTGCGACATCGATCACACGCAGTCTGCAGTCCTCTGGCAGTAGGAGTACAATATGGGCATGCCTTTAAGTTAACATCTTATATTAAAAATCTGACAGTTCCAAATTAACGAAGGCTATTTACAAAAGCCAGACTTATCGTCTTTCCTTCTGCAGTGTTGGATGGCAGATTGAGAGGAGATCCATACCAGGACAGACTATGCTCATGCGCCCAAGACATTGACTCTATAAAACATATTTTGCTGCACTGTGTGAAATTCGAGCAAGCCAGGGAAGACTGATATTACCCTTGCTAGTACCTTTCCCGGGAAAATCAGAGGCTTACTATGTCAGGTTCCTACTGGAAGACCGGACAAATGACAGAACATTAGCAGTGACGAAGTTTCTGTTGGTGGTTGCAGGAACCAATGATCCCTATTCCTAAGTCTGAACAAAATGCTTGTGTAACCTGAAGGTGGGCTGTCGAAATTGTGTATTGTTTTGTAATGAATTGTTGGGTCTCTGGACCGTAATAAAGATTTGATTTGATTGATTTCTATTTGATATTATCATAATCTTTCATAAAAACTTACCGTATATACTCGAGTATAAGCCGACTTTTTCAGCACACTTTTTGAGCTGAAAAAGCCGCCCTCGATTTATACTTGGGTGAGGCGGTTGGCGTCGGAGGGGCAGGCTCGCCCCACCGCCGCCGCTGCCACCCACAGCAAGGGCACGCACAGGAGCCTTGGTTTGGAGAAGCGCTGCGCTGCTCCCCTCCAAACCGAGGCTCCTATGCGTGTCCTTGCGGGCGGTAAAGGCAGCGGTGGGGTGATCCGGCCGCTGCCGCCCACAACAAGGACACGCACAGGAGCCTTAGTTCGGAGGGGCGCTGCGTTGCGCCCCTCCGAACTGAGGCTCCTGTGCATGTCTTTGACGACAGCAGCGGATGGGATCACCCCACAACCGCTGCTGCTGGCAGCGCACAGGAGCCGCAACTCAGAGGGGCGCATGAAAGCTAACTTTAGTCCAGGCTTTAAAAGGTTTCCTCTGCCATTAGATAGAATTTGCCTCCAAGTTTTCATTTCAGTGTTGGCATTTACTGCTCCTGCTCTTGGCCCCTTCTCTCTGGCTTTAAAACTTGCTCTCTCTTGCGGAGGAATGGGGAAATGGGTCAATGCCACCAACCAACAATATCTCAAGGATTATCTGAGCAGTAAAGGCTAAGTAGGCAAAACCAGATAACCCCTCCTGAGTTCTCATTAACATGCCAACCTTTGTTTGCCAAGATCTGATTTAAAAGAAAAGAATACAGATCATATTTTTGGTGCTGTCACTTTAATGAAAGTATCACTTGCCAAAACCAACAGAGGAGAGAGACATTTGCAACCGGTTATGTTATTGCTGATCAGTCAAATTCCGTTGAAATTTACATGTTGAATTTTGTTCAGGGTTGCTGATAAATTAACTGGCAGCCTAGTGCTGAGATCCAGTATCAGTCTAATATCACATTGGTTTAATTTGAAATGCAAAATAATAATAATTATTATTTTTTTATTTGTACCCCGCCCATCTGGCCGGGTCTCCCCAGCCAAAAGAAGTGGGGGCATTTGTGGCAGGAGGCTAATGTAAGCTACACGGTTATTAACACAGTGTAGCAATAGAAATCATTAGCAATGGCTGGAGAGATCCCTTTTTTGGGTACCCCTGACCCAATCAAAAGCAGCAGCATTTGAACAGGGTATACATCAGAATGGGACTGGGCTGTGTCTTATGTAAATTCATAGCTGTGGCTACTTTTAAACTTCTGCTTTCACAAAATATAAAATTATTCCTCATAACCACAAGAGGAAGTTGGGTACTTCAGCATATAATTCAGAGGTTACCAAATTGCTGGCTAACAATCAGTTTATGGAGAAATACTTGCTTTGCACTCCTGCCTCTGGGGAAGATACCGGTAGTGATATTTCCTCCCCACGGCAGATGCGCTTCTTGGGGGTTTCCGCACAGCTCCATTTTCTGAGTTAGTACTGACATTTTGAGCTATCAAGTCATAAGCTTTTGGGGGGGGATGGAAGAGACCCAATCAACTGATGTCTTCAGAAAACAGTTTGATTTAAATGCATAGAAAATAACAGGTAAACTGAGATGAAGAGTCAGGGTGAGCAGATTTTTCATGGTCTTTGGAAGGATCTTTAGCACCTTCTGTTTGCTTTTGCCTTGAGGCTGATTCATTAGGAAGGTGTAAAGTGAGCTCCAATAAGCCATTTACATTTGTAGAAGTTGCAGCTGCCTTAAGAGAAAATAACCTGAAAAACTGATGAACTATGCGGAAATGGCAAAGTTTAAACACATGAGAAGGACAATCGGGACTTTAAGGAAGAATGGGAACTTTTTACAAATTACTTAAAAAAAACGACTTGGACTCTTTGGCAGGTTTTGAGTAAACATTCACAAATTTATTGATAGACAAAGCAGTGATATGCACAAATTTATAACATGCAGGAAACAATATGTATAAACAAATCAGAGAGGGGAGCTGAGGGAAGTCTTGGGAGGGTGGGAGAGAGAGGGAGGGAGGGGAGGGAATAAAAGGGGGAAATGTAATTGATCATACTGATTGACAATTTATTACGTTTAATAAAAAATATTTTTTAAAAAAAATTAATGTAATTTTATTGGTATCTACCGCAATTTTTATTTTTGAAATTTACCAGTAGCTGCTGCATTTCCCACCCTCGGCTTATACTTGAGTCAATAAGCTTCCCCAGTTTTTTGTGGTAGAATTAGGTGCCTCTGCTTATATTCGGGTCGGCTTATACTCGAGTATATACAGGTAGTTGGTCTCTAGGGTGCTACTGGACTGACAAACTTAGTTGGTCTCATTCACTGGTCTTCTGCTGGTGTCTTTAAATACTTTATAACAGATTTTATCTTCTCTGAAAGTTGAGTCCTGATCAGTCAGCACCCTCTTGCATGTTGCAGCAATGTAAGAACCTCATTATCAAAGGGTGCATTTTGAGCTAAAATTGTAATTAAGCTTTCACCATACTGTTTGCATGGAGGAAACCGTCAATTACTGTGGGTGGGTGTTTTCTTTTAAAGTGCAATGTAAGTACCTTGTTAACGGGATTTCTCTTTGCAGCAATGCGGAGTGAAGATCACACTATTAACCTGAAAAAGGAATGCTTGTCTTCTGCGCCATGCTCTAAGGTACCTGCACATGAAGATGAAAATGCTAAGTGGGTCTCTAAAAGGTACTTTCAAGTAAGTGACTCTGTCTGTGATACCGGCCGTAAATTCTTGTTTAACATCTTGTTTATTATTTCTCCTTATGGGGTAGGGTGTTAAAGCCTGACTGCTGGATTTGTTTTAAAAGTTATAAAAAGGTAAAGGTACCCCTGACCGCTAGGTCCAGTCGCGGACGACTCTGGGGTTGCGGCGCTCATCTCGCTCTATAGGCCGAGGGAGCCAGTGTTTGTCCGCAGACAGCTTCTGGGTCATGTGGCCAGCATGACTAAGCCACTTCTGGCGAACCAGAGCAGCGCACGGAAACGCCATTTACCTTCCCGCCGGAGCGGTACCTATTTATCTACTTGCACTTTGACGTGCTTTCGAACTGCTAGGTTGGCAGAAGCAGGGACCGAGCAACAGAAGCTCACCCCGTCGCGGGGATTCGAACCGCCGACCTTCTGATCAGCAAGCCCTAGGCTCTGTGGTTTACCCACAGCACCACCCGTGTCCCTTTAAAAGTTATATTTGCCACTAAATTCTGGAATGTTTTAAAAAAACCACACCACCCATGTTTGGGTCAGTGAAAGCACAAGAAAAAAGAAGTTGTGCTTTGCTTATGAAAAGTTTCTGATTTATTCCACTGCTTTCTGAATACTATTTTCAGACTTAGGTTTTATCCGCACTTCCTCTTGTTCCACTGCATTCCTCTGGGGGGAAACCTCTCTTTAGCGCTCAATCGGAGCAAATGGCAATTCAGGTTTGTCCCAATTGCCATTTGTTCTGATCTATCGCTAAAGAGCAGGTTTTCCTTTGGAAAAGAGCAGTGCAAGGGGGAAACCGCTTGGACAAGCAGAAATATGGATGAGCCCTTAATCCAGTGGCAGATTACCATATTTTTCTGTGTATAAGATGCCCCCATGTATAAGACAACCCCTATTTTTTTTAACCCAAAATTAAGAAATTAAGTTGTTTAGCTTTTTTGTGGGGTGGGGGAGGTCACTTCCGCCAATCGCTCACCCCCTGCCACAGCCACTGCCGATCACACACCTCGCCGCAGCCGCCAATTGTCTGCCCACTTGCCGCCACCAACAGCCCACCCGCCCACTTGCCGCAGCCGCCAATTGCCTGCCAAATTGCCGCAGCCACAGCCAATCACCAGCAGGCCTTGCCGCAGCCACCAATCACCCGCCCAATTGCCGCTGCCAATCTCCTGCTTGCTGCTGCCATTAACCGCACATCCTCCCTCTGCGTTCACTATCCGTGTATAAGACGACACCCAATTTTTGCCTATTTTTTTAAAGCAAAAAGTATCATCTTATACACGGAAAAATACGGTATGTTGTCCATAATGTAATTAAATGGTTTTGATAGCACAGTCTTTTGCATTTTTACTCAAGTTCTGCTTATTTCATTGGGACTTAATCCCCAGTAATTGTGCATTGGATTGCTGTTTGGGTCTGTTATTTGTGTCAAGAGCTGGAGTCTTAATATTAGATGTGAATTTTACTACGCTCAGGAGAAGGAAGCAAGTAGGGGAATAGGGGGACCCTATGGACGCGGGTGGCGCTGTGGGTTAAACCACAGAGCCTAGGGCTTGCCGATCAGAAGGTCAGCGGTTCGAATCCCTGCGACGGGGTGAGCTCCCGTTGCTCAGTCCCAGCTCCTGCCAACCTAGCAGTTCGAAAGCACGTCAAAGTGCAAGTAGATAAATAGGTACCGCTCCGGCGGGAAGGTAAACGGCGTTTCCGTGCACTGCTCTGGTTCGCCAGAAGCGGCTTAGTCATGCTGGCCACATGACCTGGAAGCTGTCTGCAGACAAACAGCGGCTCCCTCGGCCTATAGAGCGAGATGAGCGCCGCAACCCCAGAGTCGGTCACGACTGGACCTAATGGTCAGGGGTCCCTTTACCTTTATGGATGAGCAGTTCTCAAGTCTGGGAATTGGTTTGTGTACCAGCTCTGAGTGGAGTTGCATTTTCCCTGAAGGAGCAGGTGCATAGTTTGGGGGGCTTCTAGATGCATTGCTGTAGCTAGAGGCCCAGATGGCATCAGTGGCTTGGAGTGCCCATTTGCAGCTTCAGTTGGTATGCCAACTCTGACTGTTCTTGGGCTGTTCTCAAGTTTCCGTTTCTAGAAAATTTCACACACACACACACACAAATACAATGAAAGAAAGCCTTTCTTGATTTTATTAGTATGTGCCATTTTCGTTTTAGTGTTGAATTGTGAATAAATATTACTCACACTTATGGGACACCTTTTAGTGCTATTATGCTTGTAGAGAAATAACAAAATTTCTCCTTTTTATTTTTAGACATGTCATCCTAGTTGTGATTGGCCTTTGCTTTGTCTACATGGTCAAATTAAGCTTTCATTCCAAAGAATGTGACATGGCAAGAATTCATTATGTCAACCCTGAGCACGCAAAGGTTAGTTATTATGTCATACTGAAAAATACAACTTTAGCCCCCAAATGGCAACTAGACATTCCGTTTTGGTGACTGTGGCCCTGGTTTAAGGAGCCGTTTGGCCCCTAGCTTAGATACCTGAGTTTCTAAGACTGCATTTACAGTGGTACCTTGGCTCAAGAACAATTTTGTTTACAAACTCTGCAAAACCGGAAATAGTGTCTTGGTTTGAGAACTTTACCTCGGTCTAAGAACGTAATCCGAACGGTGGAAGGGCACCGGCGGCAGGAGGCCTCATTAGGGAACTGTGCCTCGGTTTAAGAACGGTTTCGGTTTAAGAACGGACTTTGGAACGGATTAAGTTTGTAAATCGAGGTACCACTGTACAGCTTAACTTCTGTGTCTTCATCTTCTAGAGAGCACAGAAGTATGCTGAGGAAGTTGTTCAAGCTGAGTGCCGACCATCTTTTGTGAAGAAAGGGATGGGCAGAATATTTCTGGAAAAGTACAGTATGAATGCATCTCCTTTTGTAAGAAGAGACATAAATACGCAAGAAGCCATCTTCAAATACGAACCGCCCTTTGGATTTCACAAGTTTTCTGAAAAACTTCAAGACCTGTTGGAACTTTTACCCGAATATGACCTGCCGGAAAGCTTGCAATCGAAGCCTTGTAAACGCTGTGTTGTTGTTGGCAGTGGCGGGGTTCTTAATGGACTGGAGTTGGGCTACGCCCTGAACCAATTTGATATTGTTATAAGGTATATATTGCATTTTTGTCTTAAAGATTTTGAGTGAATCATTGAGTGAATCAGCAAAGCACAAGATAAGATAAGATAATTTATTGTCATTGCACAAGTACAAGCACAACGCTATACAAGTGCAACGAAATTGCATGCCGTCCCGTTAAAAAAACAGAAAGAAACAAAAAACAGCACAAAACACACACACACACCAAAAAAGCCACACATACACCCATCACAGCTCTCCAAGGTCATATTATCTGGTTACAGCATTTAAGATGGTTATAGCTCTTGGGTTTTTTCAACTTTGCTGAAAAAACTTTGGCCTCTGTGAGATTTGTGCTTCTTGTGCTCAGTTTGTGATCGGTAGTTTTCCAGTTACGACCGTTTAAAATGTGATTGTCACTATGCTTTTCCGTTTCGAAATGAATCTAAAATTGTAGTTAAGCAATTACTACAGAGGGATCTTTTAAGTTTGTCTTTACAAAACTCATTAAGATGGGCACTCATTCATGTGATTTGTTTTACTTTACAGGTTAAATAATGCACCAGTTCAGGGATACACAGATGATGTTGGTAATAAAACTACCATAAGGATGACGTATCCAGAAGGTGCCCCCTTATCGGAACATGAGTATTATCCAAATGGCTTATTTGTTGCTGTTTTGTTTAAAAGTGTTGATTTTGACTGGATTCAAGCAATGGTGAAAAATGAAACACTTGTAAGTAATATCCATATAAACACCTTATCAACGTTTGGGTTTCCTGTTACCCAGTGCTATCTTTCCAGAAAAAGGGGTGCCAGAACTGAGTTCTGGCTGAAAAAGAGCCCTGATATTACCGATGTAAATAACATTGACTTTTTTAAAGCTCAGGACTGCCAGAATCAATACGGTTTTCATGCTTACTGTTCAAAATTCTTGGAAGTCTGCATAATCTGAGGATGTCTATCCCGTTTCATGGAACGTATTGCACTGTTTGCTTAAGAGGCATTTCCAAAGGCAGGCTTAGGAATTCTCCCAATTGTGTTAGTCTACATAAGAACATTTAGTCCACCATGGAGGCAAAGCACTCCATCATGGCTAGGAGTGACTTAAACATGTAACCAGTCCCATGATTTATACATAAATAGCTAGTAGGGACTATTACTATGTGTACCCTTCACTTTTTCCAAACCTAAATGTGTTTTGGGAGGGCAGTTGTCTAATAAAAATTAGACTGTATTATGAACCTGGGAAGTGTGTGTTATACGTATATTATGGATTCCAAACTTTGTAATCATTTTGATACTCTTTTTCTTGTAGCCACTCTGGATGCGGCTGTTTTTTTGGAAGCAGGTAGCCGAGAAAATACCAGTGCCACCTAAACACATTCGCATCTTAAACCCGTTAATAGTCAAAGAGACGGCTTTGGATATTCTGGAGTACCCTGAACCTCGAGCAAAGTTCTGGGGGTGGGACAAGGTGGGTATATGTTTTGCGGATAAAAGAAGATGCTGGCATTTTTCTGCTGCAGTTCAGTCATTGTTAAGGATACGTGAAAATGCCTTAATCCAGGGTTCCCCAAACTTGGGTCTCCAGCTGTTTTAGGACTACAGCTCCCACCACTCCCTAGCTAGCAGGACCAGAGGTCAGGGATGATGGGAATTGTAGTCCAGAAACAGTTGAAGACCCAAGTTTGGGGAACCCTGCATTCCGACAGCCATTCACACTTTCACCTGGTATTTTCCATTCCACTGCAATTTGTTTAATTTGCACAAGTTCCATTAGACATGGATGTGGAAATACTTTTTCATGTAACATGCAACAGACACACATATCTCATCTCTCGACAATATTTATATACCCTGGGTGTTCCCTGGCAAAGCTGATAAATTTCCAGAGGTGTGGCCCTGATAGTCTTGCACAGCAAAAACAGCCAAGAGTCTTGTCACACCTGAAAGACAAATAAATTTAGCAGCTTTTGGCCGTATCCCAGCTCTACAAATGTATGATCAGCTAATACCTTTAACATCATTTACTTTTATTCTTGATCAAAAGTGTGATTGTTAGTGTGGTGGTTTTGTTTTTAATTTTCTTTGTTGTGGTCAGTTTTGTTTCTTTGTTTACTAGTTGCCATTGACTGCATTGGGTGGCTTTAACTATTTTTTATTGATGTCACCTGGTGCCTTTGGCGTTAGATAACTAAATAAATTCAATAAATAATGATAGATCACAATTCCGCAGTAAAACTGAAGTTTCAAAACAAAAACAAAAAATAGAATATTGCAACAGCCAAGAAAGTATCACATGTTCCTTCATAAGAAATCATAATTGCATGCACATTCTCCATGATTTTCTTCATTTTAAACCAAGCAAAGAATATCAGGCATGGCTTAAGTCTAGGCAATCTTGTGGTTGCCAGTGTTTGGACAAGATGGTGATCTATTAATTGATTCCTTTACTATATTCATTAGTAATTAGTTGATTTTCAGCAGTAGTGTGTAAAACAGCATTGTCACCCTAATATAACAAGCATACTCTAATTTGGGAATGTAATTTCCTCCCCTTTAGAATGTGCCTACAATCGGTGTGATGGCAGTGGTTCTGGCCTCGCATTTATGTGACGAAGTGAGCATAGCTGGATTTGGATACGATCTGAGTCAGCCCAACACCCCATTGCATTATTTTGACAATCTTTGCATGGCTGTGATGAACGGTCAGACAATGCACAATGTGACTACAGAAGCAAAATTTCTTCAGAAGTTGATAAAAGAGAGAATTGTAAGAGACCTCAGTGGAGGAATACATTGCGACTTCTGCAGAAAGACAAGCTAGTGACTGAAAATGAGCCCAAAGACTGGATTCTGTGTGTTCCTGCAGGCTCCTCCTCCCCAAAGGAGGCACTCTCAGTGTTTCCATCTTGCAGGATGCCCTAAAGGACTTTTTATTACCGTCTTCAGCTGCTTTCCTTTCTAATTTTATGTTCAGTTGGGTAAGTATTTTTTGATGTACATGAAAATAGCGTCTTGCTTCCCACAAGGATTTTGTGGGTAATTTAAATTTCCTTAATGCATATTTAATAGTTTAGTGTTTGGACTTTTTATTATATAGGTTTCTGTGCCTAGAGCTGTGTTTCTTGACTTCATGAAAGAAAAAGTTCTCAATTGGTGGTTCATTCTAACATCGTACAGCACTTTTAAATGTGTGGATTTATTATTATTTTATTATTATTATTATTATTAGAGAACATGAATATTGGGATATGGAAGTGACTCTCATTACTGGGTGAAGCGATCACTTGCATTCCCATCCACAGACCATATTCCTGACATTTTAATTCTTCCTCCAGTGAGTCTTTTAGACTGCAGAGCCAAAGGGTTTCAAAGCCCCTTTTCAGTCACACGGCCAGAAAGTGCAGCATCTACTCCCAATTTAGAGGCCAAGGCCTTTAATAATTCCCAAGCACGATCTGGGCTGGGGCTGTTTGAAATCCGTCTTACTGTGAAGATACTGACTTCCTTGAAACAAGCAAATAAGAACAATTTTGATAACCCGGTATTACAGTATTATAGGTGTTTGCCAGGTGTTAAGTATTTCTCTCCTTCCCAGTCATGCATTACCTAGGGAGGTATAGCAATGATATGGCAGCTTCCCATAAGACCTGAATATCCCACGTGATTCTGTCTTTCAAATGTGGTAAACCTGTGGACCTGTTGCAGCCCTCCTCCCATGATTTTTGGGGGGGCACCCCCAATGTGGGTTGCTGTGAATCACAAACCCAGAGAGCTCCCTCCTGTTTCTGGAGCACTTATCTGTTAGCAGTGGTAGATAGGGACAGGAGGAGAGGCAAGATTTCGGCGCCTCTTTTTTTGCTGCCCATAATCCCCATTGCAGAGTGCCACTGCCAAGGGACCATTACACTAACAAGCATCCTCTTACCATCCTCACACCAAGTGGTAAGAGTTGGAATTCAGCAACGTCTCGAGGGCTGACAGTTCCCCAATCCTAATGTTAAGGATGGCGTATGTACAGTGGTACCTCTGGTTGTGAACAGGATCTGTTCCGGAGGCCCGTTCGCAACATGAAAAGTCTGCAACTTGAAGCGCCATAGCTGCGCAGCGCGATTTGACACTTGTACGCATGCGCGATTTAGCGCTTGGGCGCATGCGCAAGCGGTGAAACCCGGAAGTAACCCTTTCCGGGTCGCCGCAGGACGCAACCTTAAAAAACGCAACCTGAACCAAACGTAACGTGAGGTATGACTGTAGAAGCGACAAATGAAATAGTATTTACTGTTACGGGTTGGTTGCTGTAGTGTGAAATAGTAATTTCATGAAGAATGAGGTTTCTGTTAAGATGAGCTTCCCATGTGGTCCCTGTGGCATGATGGGACCTACAGTAGAGATGCTTCTTCCTAACAAGAGAAACCCCTGCAGAAGATCATGTGGGAGAATCCCAGTTTTCCAGGGGTGGGGGTGGTTCCTGGTGTATGGTAAAAATGCAGTGTTGGCTTCTCAAGTTGTTACCCTGATACTATAGCAGGGAGCGACACTGTGGCAGTTATCATGGGTAACATAGGACCTAGGGCCCCTCCAGACTGGTGTTTTATCGCAGGCATATTCTGCATCATTTTCTTGGCACATTAATAATGCACTAATGGTGGATGCGTTCTGCTTTATTAGTTGTTCTGCGATGCTTCCTTAACACTACATTATTGATCTCCAGAGGAGCAATAGGAGCTTAAGAAGCTGCCTTATACAGAATCACACCATTGATCCATCTAGCTCAGTGTTATCTGTTATCATTGTTTATTAAATTTACAGGTGATACTCAAAAAATTAGAATATCGTGGGAAAGTTCATTTATTTCAGAAATTCAATTTAAAAGGTGAAACTAACATATGAGATAGACTCATGACATGCAAAGCGAGAGATGTCAAGCCTTTATTTGTCATAATTGTGATGACTGTGGCGTACAGCTGATGAAAACCCCAAATTCACAATCTCAGAAAATTAGAATATTAAATGAAATCAGCAAAACAAGGATTACAAATAGAACAATATTGGACCTCTGAAAAGTAGAAGCATGCATATGTACTCAGTACTTGGTTTGGACCCCTTTTGCATCAATTACTGCCTCAATGCGGCATGGCATGGATGCTATCAGGCTGTGGCACTGCTGAGGTGTTATGGAAGACCAGGATGCTTCAATAGCGGCCTTCAGCTCTTCAGCATTGCTCGGTCTCATGTCTCTCATCTTTCTCTTGACAATGCCCCATAGATTCTCTATGGGGTTCAGGTCAGGTGAGTTTGCTGGCCAATCAAGCACAGTAATCCCATGGGCATTGAACCAGGTTTTGGTACTTTTGGCAGTGTGGGCGGGAGCCAAGTCCTGCTGGAAAATGAAGTCAGCATCCCCATAAAGCTCATCTGCGGAAGGAAGCATGAAATGCACAGTGGACCATAAAGCACAGTGGACCAACACCAGCAGATGACATGGCTCCCCAAATCAACACAGACTGTGGAAACTTCACACTGGACTTCAAGCATCTGGCATTGTGTGCCTCCCCATTCTTCCTCCAGACTCTGGGTCCTTGGTTTCCAAATGAGATGCAAAAGTTGCTCTCATCAGAAAAGAGGACTTGAGACCACTGAGCAACAGACCAGTTCTTTTTTTCTGTAGCCCAGATAAGACGCTTCTGACGTCGTTTCTTGTTCAGGAGCGGCTTGACAAGAGGAATATGACATCTAAAGCCCATCTCCAGGATCCGTCTGTGTGTGGTGGCTCTGGATGCACTAACTCCAGCCTCAGTCCACTCCTTGTGAAAGTCCCCAACACGTTTGAATGGTCCTTTCCTGACAATCCTCTCCAGGCTGCGGTCATCCCTGCTGCTTGTGCACCTTTTTCTTCCACATTTTCCCCTTCTGCATAACGTTCCATTAATGTGCTTTGATACAGCACTTTGGGAACATCCAACTTCTTCCGCAATTACTTTTTGAGGCTTTCCCTATGGAGGGTCTCAATGATGGTTTTCTGCACAGTTGTCAGGTCAGCAGCCTTCCCCATGATTGTGATTCCTACTGAACCAGACTGGGAGACCATTTAAAGGCTCAGGAACCCTTTGCAGGTGTTATGGATTGAGTAGCTACTTCACCTTTTCACAATATTCTAATTTTCTGAGATTGTGAATTTGGGGTTTTCATCAGCTGTACGCCACAGTCATCACAATTATGACAAATAAAGGCTTGACATCTCTCGCTCTGCATGTCATGAGTCTATCTCATATGTTAGTTTCACCTTTTAAGTTGTCTTAACGAGTGCACAACGTACTAAAATCATCTGGAGAAAAGGAGTGGAGTCTCCACTCTCAACTGTAAGTCGTGTCAAATCAAATATATGGGGATGTCGTTGTCTAGACGATGTCTTGACGAGTGCACGAACGCACTACAGAGTTTGGCGATAGGGAGTAGATTCACCACTCCCAACTGAAGACAAGGTTAACCTTACTTACAGTTGAGAGTGGAGACTCCACTACTTTTCTCCAGACGATTTTAGTACGTTGTGCACTCGTTAAGACAACGACCTTTACATTTCTTTCGATTGGCATCTTTACAGCAACCATCTTCAAATCCAGTACGATCTGTCTTTGGGACTTTATCTTTACAAAGGACTTGATTTACTACTGTGTTGACTTTCATATTACTCCATATGTGTTGAAGGTCATTTTACTTTTACTTTTGGTGTGAATGTATACGCAAGTTGAGATAAAAACGATGTAAAGTAGATAGCAACTTCAGCCTGTTACGTTTATGGTGTATGATATATGTGTGATACGTAACATTTGGTTTATTCGTGTTTGATACTGATTAATGATACAGTCTTACGTTTTGCAAATACAAGCGACTCCCCCATTTATGCGGGGTTACATTTTGAACCCATGCGCCCGTCAGGGAAGTTGCATAAAATGGCGAGTCACCTGTCACATGAACCACCACTTTCTTGTGCGTCAGCTGGGAGCCTCAGCAAAGCCCTGCTGTGCCTCGGGCTTGCGAGGAGACCCTCCCCAGAGCCCAAAGAGGATGTCCCCTTTGGGCTCTGGGGAGATCTCCTCGTGAGCCGGAGACACAGTGGGACTTTGCTGAGGCTCATCAGGTGTCCCGTCCCCCCACTTCCAGGTTTCCAGAGCTGCGTGTAGATTGAACACACGTAAATGGGAGGAACCCTGTACATGCATCTTCCCAAGAGCCTATATTTATTGAACAAATATCTCAGCAAGTTCAAGAACTGGCTACACCTGCATCCAAATGAAAAAGGAAAAAAAAAGCTGGCCTGCTTCATTTGGCTTGTGTTGCACTCAATTTAGTTTGCCCTCAACTTAGACACACTCAGTAAGAAAGCACCCAATTTAGATCATACTTGAATTAATATAATAAGAATTTGAGGAGCACAACTTTCAGCCATCCTAGCATTTCAAAAAGTTTGAGTTCTTGATGAATAGATGCAGAAAATAATGAAGTAACAAGAACTCAGACCAATTTCAGTTTTGCAAGTCTTTTGTGAATATATTTCTTAATATTTGTCGAATGGAAACAAAGTACCAGGACAAGGCCCTGTTTCGGAGATTCTTCCTTCTTCAGCTAATTAGGTATTGAAGTCTTAAGGTCAAAGTGTGCTGATGTGTTGTTTAGGATTCAATTTGTACTTCCCCAGCACAGCCAAAGCAGGATAAAAATAAAATAATTTGTGGCATAAAAGGTGATGGGATTTTAGCAGAACATTGCAGGATATGCACTGATTGGAAACGAAGCAGCAAGATCGCCCCAAAACATTTGCAGGTGGAAACAATATTGAAAGTTACACCCAAATTTTTATTTATTGTATTTATGTCCCACCTTTTTCTCCAAGGAGCCAAAGGTGGTACATGGTTTTCCCCCTCCCCAATTAATTCCCACAACAGCCTTGTGAGGTGGGTTGGGCTGAGAGGAGGTAGCTGGTGCAAAGCCACCCTGTGAGCTCCACAGCCAAGTGGGGATTTGAACCCAGATCCTAGACTGACACTGCAACCACTACACTACACTGGCATTGCAAGCACAAATTATTATGAATGTGCGCAATAAAAAATGATGTCTGGAGGGGCCTACTAAGTACTAATAATTTTTTGTATGAATTGCATCAGTTATAATAAACGTTATTTCCATCAAACTTTTAGTTGTCTTGTTTTTCTTAATTCACCTCTCAGGCCTGGCTCCAACACTTCAATATGAGACAAGGGCCTCCTTCATAATTCTCTTACCACTTTCTAAAGCGTTAGACCTAATTGTGTGTCATTGAGACCTAAAATCTGTGCATATGAATTATATGGGACCACTCTAGAGGCAAAATAGGTACAGGTGCTTTTTGCTTCTTCTCACTCAAGTACTTGAGCTGAAGTGCTTGGTTTTGCAACATTGGAAATCTAAATGTCCCCCATACAGAGGGTAAGCTTAAATGAAGAATTGGATGGAGAATATGTTGTACAATGGAAGAAGGAGGTGGGGGATAGAGTATTATTGGAATGAGCCTGCTGGATTAGGCCAAAAGTCTAACCAGTCTAGCATTCTTCTTCTCAGAGTGGCCAACCAGTTTCCCAGGGTGCTTCATTGCTGAGTGGGGATTCCAACCCTTGTCTCAGTCACAGAATTACAGAACTGTGAAGTTGGAAGGGACCCTGAGGATCATCTAGTCCATGGGTAGGCAAACTAAGGCCCTGGGGCCGGATCCCTGAGAGTGGCTGGGGAGACCCAGCCAGATGGGCGGGGTACAAATAAAAAATTATTATTATTATTATTATTATTATTATTATTATTATTATTATTATCCGGCCCAATCATCTTCTAAAAACGGCCCACGGACGGTCCGGAAATCAGCGTGTTTTTACATGAGTAGAATGTGTCCTTTTATTAAAAATTCATCTCTGGGTTATTTGTGGGACATAGGAATTCGTTCATATATATTTTTCAAAATATAGTCCGGCCCTCCACAAGGTCTGAGGGACAGTGGACCGGCCCCCTGCTGAAAAAGTTTGCTGACCCCTGCCAACTCCCTGCAATGCAGGAATATGCAGCTGTCCCATATGGGGATTGAACCTGCAGCCTTGGCATTATCAGCATCATGCTCTAACCAACTGAGCTATACAGCTGAAATCCAATGCACTAACCAATATACCATGCTCCCCCCCTCTCATTGGTAATGAAGCTGTGCGACCGCCCCAAAACCTTTGCAGGTGCAAACAGCGTTGAAAGCATGTGACTGCCTTGATAGCATCAGGACCACAAATCCCCAGAAATGTGCCGTAAAGGTTTCCTGCTGCATTACAAGCCCCCCACAGCTAGGGGAGGGAGTCATGACATAAAAGCAGCAAACTTGGAGATAATAAAGCACCTTTCTGCCTCTTTTCTGCCCAAACCTCTCCCATCCCCAAAGCAGCTTCAACTAGAAACAACAGCTGCTGGGATTCTAATACTTAAGGGTTCTGTGTAATGTGTAGGTTGGCTGTGAAAGCCCAGCCTTAATCAGAGATTCTGGCCTTGTAAGCAGAGCTTATGAAATGTCCAGCGTTTCACAGCAAGGAAAAAACAAGTCTGTGCCTGGGTACACATTACCACTTCAAAGCGCGGCCAGGTCATTTTCTCGGTCTGGGAGCCATAAAAAAAAGCATGTTGGGATAGATACAAGATAAATATGGGGTGTGACTCACCCGGTGTGTTCACCTGTGTACTCTTGCATCCTGCGTGTTGGATGCAGAGTACACAGGAATATGTGCACAGTTTCTTTGTTGTGTATGTTACAAACGTGTGTTAATTCTGATAGGAGGTTCTATAAATCCACCCACCCCTAAGTGCATAAGGGCTTATGCTGACCAGCAGCAGAGAAGCATCAGCAAGCGCTGTAGCATGGCAGTATTCAGTTTCCTTCCACAGCAATTACTGAGATGCATGAACAAAAGCAGTCTTCTGGAGAAACCAAACACCAGAAGCGGCATTCATTGGTTCCCACACATGCACACAACAGCTACTATCAGAGGTGGAGTTTGTTGCCTAGGTTATTCCATACGCCGCCAGCCGGAGGGAGGGCTGCTGGCTCTCAACGGTTCTGCACTTCAGGAGTCCTGTTTGGCATTCAACTGTGGCCCATGTGTCGTGTGCAAAAGAAGGAGGGAAGCATGAACTGCAGGGCAGCCCTGGGAGAGAAGCAATGTGGTCCCTTCTCCCCTTGTGTGTGCAGAGCAAGGTCATCATCACACAAGACAGTTCAGCACAACTCCTGGCCTAACAAACATTTTCACGCTTCGCAAAAGACTGCAAGGCACAAACCCCACAGGTGTCTCTCTCAGAGGTAGGTGCAATGCAACAAGTCCCAGGATAGGACTTTGTTGTTTGGAAACTTCTTTCTCTCTCTGCACACTGCAACGGGATTTTCCCGCCTGAAAGCCTCCCTCTTCTTGGATTCTCACACAGTGGCTTTTTATGGCCTTGGTTCCTTTCTCATGAAGCACAGTGTGCATAGATAGATAGATAGATAGATAGATAGATAGATAGATAGATAGATAGATAGATGTCTTACCCTCATTGCATACTGTTGCAGAGTCTGGGTGAATTTCTATTGCAGATTATTTTGGGGGACAACCCTAAGAGCTCCAGATTGAACACTTAATGTACCTGACACCTGCACATTATCACAAACATTACAGTGTGGCTGCTTTTTTCCTCAATTTTTTTTTTTTTGTTACTTTTCTGTAAACCCGCTTTGAGGGTTTGTTTGTTTGTTTCAGTCAAGTGGTGTATTATGAAATAAACAAATAATCTTTTTTAAAGCTCCCCCTTTATTTTATTTTATTGGGTTGGGTGTTTTTTTTTACCTTTTTGTAAACCTCCTTTGATGCATGTGGTTTTTGCTTTACAATCATATTTTATTAAGTCTACACATTTTTAGCATATACAGGCAGACCACCATTTCATCTTTTCTCTGATTTTTTTGTCGACTTCCCACTCTTTTATTCCATGGAGTTTCTGTTTCTCCCCTTCTGATGAACCCGATCTCCTATCTATCAAATCATAACCACAATATTATGATCTAATTACTTCTGTTGCTTTGAGGGGTTTTCTTTGGTGCTTTTTGGCAATCAAGTGGTGTGTTATGACATAAATAAAGAGCAATCTCTTTTTTAAAGCATGACTGTGTCTCTCCCCCCCCCCCGCCCCAATTCTATTGCTTTTCTACCTTTTGGCAAACCCGCATTGAGGTCTTTCGTTGTTGTAGTAGTAGTAAAATAAGTAAACATATGCCTCTGCCCCTAACTAGGCCTCAAGGGGTACATATAAGTATATATATAATATATATAAGGCGGTGCAGGGAGGGCTTGGGCCTAAGGGAAGCCTCTGCAGTTCCACCTCCCACCAGCAGGGGCTGCTGTGGGCTCCTAGTTCACCTGCCCCAGGTGTGTCCCTTCCCCTACTTGGAT
Source organism: Darevskia mixta (assembly GCA_034641385.1). Classification (NCBI taxonomy): domain Eukaryota; kingdom Metazoa; phylum Chordata; class Lepidosauria; order Squamata; family Lacertidae; genus Darevskia; species Darevskia mixta. The sequence goes on from JAWWNH010000060.1 coordinate 1,681,854, forward strand.
CCTCTTTCAGGTGAGGAGTGGGAAGAGGACAATCCGTAGCAGGTGGGACGCAGGCCTTGGGCCTAGGAGAAGATGGCGTTTCCGTGTAGGCCAAGGGGCCGGCCACCCCCTACTCTACCGCCCCTCCCCAAATAACCTTTACTGACCTTGCGGTTCTAAGCTTTTAAAGGTTTGGAGCATCTCCGCCCAATGCGTAGTCAAGCGACCGCCACAATCTCAGAGCTACGTTTTGGGGGGTGGGGTTGTTTTTTACCTGGCTGCTCAATTTTTGGCCTGGCAGGGCGTTCAAGCAGCCAGACAAGGCTTTTGGACACACATTTTCATATTTAGCAGGTGAAAGTGTTGGGACTTGAAACACAAGGAGGCAGGCAGCTTGCCCGCCCGTGACACCTTTTTCGCCGGGGGGGGGGGGGTGCCCTTAGCTTTCCTGTTTCTGAGGAATGCGTAGTCTGGGGCGGATTTTGGGAATCTTTCATCATATGGTGCCCCGAGTGAGGCCAAAATCCGGTGCCCCCAAACGGATCTTCTCAGTTATGAATCTTCTCAGTTTTGAGCCCCTTCGGCTTGGCAGGGGAACCGCCCGCACTGCCCTAGATCCGGCACTGGTGTGTTTTCTCTGAGAGTTACAATACAACAGGTATGGACTATTGACAATTTCACCCCTTCCTCGCAGGACCCAGAGTGTGCAGACTGTCAGCACGGCCCAGTCCTCGGGTCCCTGAGTAACTGCTAGTGGATTGTGGGTTAAGGATGCCAGATTATGGATATCTTGATTGTTGAGTTCTTAAATCTGCTGTTTTGCTCAGAGGGTCCGAAAGGCCTGGGACCTGCCTATGTCAGCCCGTCAAGTTGCCTTGGCAGTTGCTTCCCTGTATTAATTTATTTTATTTATATCCCACCTTTTCTCCTGAAAGAGCAAACGGCATCAATAATAACATGATTTTTTTTAAGTGTTCATAAAACATTGTTTTGAAACATTATCTCAACCAGTGAACTCAGGGTTGCCAGGAAGTGTCTTTCAGCCATCTAATGCCTAGGTAAAGGATTTCTTTAAAAATTCCTGAAAGTCATGAATGAGGGAGACAGGCACACCTCACCAGGGAGAGCATTTCACGACAGGGGAAGTGCAAAGGTTCTGTTACAGGTCAGCACCAATCGGGCGGTCTCCCCACCCCAGGGGTGGCACCACCAACAAGGTGAATATGTCACAAATACAGAAAATTCTGATATCCTGGTTTTAAATTATCCCTTCTCCCCTCCCAAATCCTGAGTGGTCCTCTTGGTGTTCTCTCCTTTTTCACCATTTCAGCCAGCTTCATTCATTTACTTTCTTTTCTCCTATGCATTGGCCTTATATGTTGCATTTTAAAAGAGAGTCAAGAAAGGCAGATCCCAAACATCTTATAGTACTCTACGCTACCATATTACCGGTAATAAATGAAAGAAGAATGTATTTGACATGGCCTAGAGAGACCTTGTTACTATAAAAACATATTTAACCACTTCTAGTGCCCCTCTTCGCCTATTATTGAGCTCAGTTGTCAGCTTTTCTTAGGTCACCCCTCAAAGCTTGATACTGATTGCGGGGGAAGGAGAATAAAACCGTATCAAAAAGAAATAAGTATATGTATTTCAGCCTTGAAAATAAGCCCCCCTTCCCCAGTAATAGCCTGCAAAATAAAAAATACTTGCCGTTTTTTTATGCAGCTTGAAAGCACTGCAGACTGCCAAAGGAAGGACAGAAAACACAGGCTTCCCCCCCCCCATATATTTATTGATTTTCAAGAATACAGTGTTATGTAAAGAAATAAAAGTTAAACTGCTACACCATTCCTCCCAATTCTTCCCCCTCCACCTTTCCTTGAGTATCTAGATTTCTTTGTTATCTGAGTTAAGGTTAGTATAAATTCCATACTTTTGTAACTGTCCATACAGTTTCTTCTTCACCAGCCTGTTTTCTCTTCCTCCATACCCAGTGGGGAAGTTGAGCAGGATGATGAAGGTGAAACCTGCTAACTCTCCTGGAGAGAATTCCACACACTTAGCTGCATGGAATTCCAGGTTGCCAATGGCAACAAGGTGAGTGTTTAAATACAAGAGCATCAAAGTTCACCCAGGCATATTTATTCTTGCAAGACCTCCCATTCATTTGTGGTTGCACAGGCACAAAAATGTAATTTATTTATATAAAAAGGTTAAATGTCTACAACGTAGCCAAAATATTTTCATCTGTGTTAACTGGATTGTGCCTTTTAGAGAATCAGCAAAGCCTCCCTTTTCCCTGGTGGATGATGCTGGGAGGATCCCCTGAGAATGTTCTCCTGATATGTTTTTCTGGACAGTGCAAAGGCAAGATCTTAGCATCTTATTTTCATCAATGCAAGTGCTTTTTTTTACATCCCTCATTTTTAATTAATTATTATCCTTCAGAACATCCAGGCTCCATGAAACATAAGGCAATTGTATTATTTTCAAGAGCTTTTAGGCACCTCCCAGTCCAGCACATCATTAGCACACAATTAGTCCTACTCTCCTTGTCTTCTGCATCTAGCCCCTTAGGCAAATTCCACATCACCATTGTTCGCAGCTCTTTGTTGAAACTTCAAAAGTCCTCCTGACTTGCACGTGCATCTTTGAGACTCTGTGAGCCAGCAAAGTTGCTGCACTTTGCTGATTTGTCATCCAGCATATTGAGCATGATGTGCTGAATGGTGATCTGACCAAAAGGCAAAAAGGCAAAGCAGTCAAATGCATCTGGCTTCAGTCTGCATCCTCTTGTGTCACATCTGCATAAGCAAAGAGCTGAGCAAATTTATACTACATCTTTTATACTTGAAATTGGAAGTTTGAAATTGGAAATTGAAAATGTGAAATCTCTTATCTTGCTTTTCTAAAGGTTCTGCCTTCTAAAAGTATGTGTGACTTTTGAATGCTGATAAAGTTTATATCTATTTAGGTTTGTCGTGAAATCCTTTTGCGGTTCTTGGAGAGGACAAACACCTTTTGAGGTATAAATATTTTGGTGGTAGATCAGATTTTTATTGCTGTTATCTGGCACAGGCTGAGTAAGGGGGGTATTTATTTGAATTGCCCTGCAGTTCCAGAATTCTTTGAGGGAAGCCATCTACGTTAAATGTATGTTGTGGGTGTAACCACTGGGTATAATGGGGATGGTCTCAAATAAATATACTTCTTTCCCCCATCGATACAACCAGGAAAAACACTTTTATTTAAAAGCCACACACTTATTTTCATTCAGTAAAATACTGTTCCCTTCCAACTATTCAGACACTACATAGAAAGCCTGAAAAGGCAAGGAACAATAAGGATAAAATGAACAGATAGTTAGGAATCATGATGGGATGGAAAGTTAGGTCAGTTTCATAAGGCTTGGAAGACCACATAAAATGTGGTTGGTCCCTGTTTTCCAGGTTGCTCACCTGTTCAATAGTACAAGGCAAGATATTAATTTTTTAAAAAAAGTTATAGTAAAGAAGCTTTCTTGTGAAAGGAGCTTTTCTTAAACTTTTTGTTTGTTTTGAAATGGAAAAGAGCAAAAATACGTAATTTTAAAAATACATAATCAGTTTGTTAAAATATGTAACATTTAAGAACCATGGATGGATTCCAAAATAATTGTATCCCATGTATACTTGTAATGCTCTTGCATTCATTTGTATATTTTTATCACAAAGGTTTTCTGAAATTGATTTCTTATGAAATAATTGTTGTTGTTTGCAGGTTTTGCAAAAATGAGCAAGAATATTAAAGAACTAAGGTAATACCTGCTTGCTTTTACAAGAAGTGTCAATAATCTGCAGTTGACAATTTGAGTACAGGAATGTCCTTGATAATTAATAGATTCTCGGGAGAATCTAGTAGTAAAGTATTACTGTCACTGTACATTTAGGAATGTGACCTGCATGAAAATATTAGGCCAGATTATGGGATTAATGTACAAGTAACTCACACCACTGAGCCTAGGGCTTGCCAATCGGAAGGTCGGCGGTTCGAATCCCCGCGACAGGGTGAGCTCCCATTGCTCGGTCCCAGCTCCTGCCAACCTAGCAGTTCAAAAGCATGTCAAAGTGCAATTAGATAAATAGGTACCACTCCAGCGGGAAGGTAAACGGCGTTTCCGTGCGCTGCTCTGGTTTCGGCTTAGTCATGCTGGCTACATGACCCGGAAAAACTGTCTGCGGACAAACGCCAGCTCCCTCAGCCAGTAAAGCGAGATGAGCGCCGCAACCCCAGAGTCGTTCGCGACTGGACTTCAACTGTCAGGGGTCCTTTACCTTTATCTTTAACTCACATCTTATGGAAGGGTTCTGTTTTGGGGTCAATGTGTAAACACAAAATCACGTAAAGCCAGGAAACCCCAAAACTGTGCCCCCCCCCGCAGGGAACCATCCTTACCTGTCTGGAGTGGGCCTTGATCACCACCTTGCTTAGCAGGCTCTGGGAGCAAGGAAGAGGGCTCAGAAAGCTCTTTCCACAGTGCGCTTTCCTGTAAGGTGCAAGTCACCTGTAGGCGGTGTAATTCTTCTTCTTTGGCAATCACTGGTGGCCAAGTAAGATTGTCTCCCATGAACACCATAACGGTGTGTCCTTAAGTGACTGTGGAGGCCAATTCTGGATCCACACATCCTTCCAAACCTATGTGGGGACATAGGTTTCCAGGCGGGAGTTGATCACGGTGAGGGTTTGCCAGACATGCCTTCCTCTTTGCTTGTTTCTCCCTTTTGTCCTGAGTTTGAGCATCTTCAAACCCCACAACTCCTTTGGTAAAGGCTGTCCTCCAACTTGAGCGCTCACAGGCCAGTGTTTCCCAATCTTCCGTGCTTATACTGCATTTTTTAAAATTTGCCTTGAGAGCGTCTTTAAACCTCTTTTGTTGTCCATCAGTGTTTCGCTTTCCATCCTACATAGTCTCTGCTCATATGCAGCCTTTTGACTCCACAGGGAAGCACTGCAAAGGCAAACCCAAGAGACCTTGAAACTGCAGGAAGAAGCAACCAAATTCTCAGTGGAATCCCTCACACGCCAAGGATGTTCCTCTCCTTCAAACCTCTTGACAGGTTCAGGTATGAGCAACCTGCATGTACATAAAGTGTAAAAGTGGAGTATGCTTTGCAGCTGACCATAGAGGCAACAAGGTGATTTCAGAGCTACTAGTTGCGTTCAAAAGATGGATGAATAGGTTAAGCCTCTTAAATTTCAAACAGGCAGCCCTGGTTAAAACTCTACAAAAAAGTGAGTTGATTAGATCAGTTTAGCGAGAGACTTAAAATGTTTTTTATTATTATAAAAAATGGAGCAAAAGTCACTTCAAATATGTTACATACTCGAACCAGTTCTTCATTCAGACAATAAATACCCTCAAACTGATCTAGGTCTATGCTCAAAAGGTTGGGATTTTTATACCATTCCAAGAAATTAGATACCTGACCCAATTAGGGAATCAAGTGTAATAAGCATCCTGCTTAAATTTTCATATACCTGATTCACTCTTTAAAACTATCCTGCCAACGCTTATTCTACATTATTCTACAATATTATTATATATTGCAACAGCAAAAAAATGTTATAGTTAAACCCAATACAAATGGAAAATAGAAAAGGTTTATATAAAACACAGGAAAGTTAAGAGTCTGAGTTTCCCATCACATCTGTAGCTGTTATCCAGTTGATACCCTCATCAAGCCCATTAGGCAATAGCATTACCCTTATCTGTGGGCCTTATTTGTTGGCAAGGTTTACCTCGCTGGGGCCGGTTCACTCCAGCAGAGATCCCTCTGTAGGCCGGATCGCACCCGTGATTTCCGGCGTCTGCGTAGACGCTTTTTTCGGCGTCTGCTCGCCCACAATTTCCGGCATCTGCGCATGTGCAGACACGATTTTCGGCGCCACGGAAGCGAGTCCCCGCACCACGCTGAGGCAGTTTAGCGCAGCGCACTGGGACTTGACGAGCGGGCGGCTCGGTTCAGGACCAGCTCGTGGGCCAGTTAAACAACCCCCGTGGGCCTTAGGTTACTGATCCCTGCTCTATTAGCTAGCCTATTGTTTGCTCTCAATTTTTCCCCCATGGATGTGAATGGTTGTGGAATAGGCAAGCAGCCAGTCGCTGTTCACTGCACTTGCACCGCTATTGCTACTGTTTCACTTTCTTCAGCTGCCCTGAACGTCTTTGTTGTTTTCCATAGGCACTTCTTCTCCATATAAGAGCATCCCAAATGCACCATCTTCCAGACTCGGCACACTGATGGAGGGCTCCACAGGTTCTACCTGTAGTACAGCCCCTGCTGGTGCTGCCACCACCAGTAGCCCTCCCAAAATTTTATACACTAAATTTGAATTCGACATGGACATGGAGACCAGTAAAAGGCCCAAGAAATGTCCAGAGAAAGGGAAAGAGTCCATTGAGTCCATCTTGGAAGAATATTCTCAGCAAGTCAGAGATCTGCAAAAGAAGCTAAATGAAGTGAGTTTCAAGCTTGGCAGAAAGGCTCTCAGTGTACTGATTGTCATTTACCGGTAACTGCGGGGTGTGTGTGTGGATATCACAACCACAGCAATGTATTCCCTGCACTAAAGGTGGTAGCAGGAGAATCAAAACCATTGACCAAGGTAACTTAAGGTATGCACCAAGAAAATCTGAATGCAGCAGATTGGGATCATACAGGAAGGGTTTTATAATTAATTATATTTTTTTCAAAATTTCATAATCAACTTTTAGGAAGTTTTAATAGAAGCATTTTAATAAATAAATGCATACATTGATATTGGTTACACTACCAAAATGTTGGGAACTGTTTGTTAAGGGGAAGGAAGCCTCTCTTCATCTCAGTTCGGGAGCCCAGTTTAACTAGTTTAGTTTTTATTCTGCAGATATGCTTTCAGAGCCTGGATTTTAATCTGCAACTGCATGCCTTCGTGTGGTGCATGTTTGTGTGAATGAGGGGGTCTTGTTGAAGGCTAGGGCTAGATCAGACTCCCTTTAATGGCTGGTTCTGTTAAATGAAAATTGTCTGCCATGTCTATATGATACCTTTTGCACTCATCAGATTAGCAAAACAGCCAGAGCCAGATTATTCATTATGGAAAACTGCAGCAAGCCTTCTCTTAATTACAATCATCTGACTTCTGCAACTCTGAAGATCTGTCCTAGAGCAGTGCCGCCAATATTTGCCTTGCTCCATTTCTCAAATTGCATTTTGTCTACTGTTAATACTGTTTCATGATCTTATTTCGCTTCCCGCAGGCTACAGAACAACACGAGCATCAGAAATTAACTTTAAGACAGACAATAATTGAGTTGCAGACAAGCCTTCGGGAGGTAACAAGGGAAAAAGAGTCTATAACTGACCTCAGGTGAGCACCCTCATGGTACAAACTAGAGAGGGTGTCATGGACTGGTTCAACACAGAGGAATGGTGGGAGAAACCAGCTGGGGAACCCCCAATTGAAGAAGGCTCAGAGCCCAGGGAGTGGTGGTAGGATGGTGATGAGTGGTCAGAGGGAGAAGACTGGGAGGAGGAGGTGTTAGATGCTGAAGAGGTAACAGGGCTTAGTGAGCTTGGAGAGTCTGTGGCAGCTATAGATCAGGCTTGTGAAGAAGCATGGGTGTCTCCGCCTCCTGCAGCAACAAGTTTCCCTCCCCCAGTCTCCCAGAACCAGGAGAGGCATGAAGCGAGAGGAGCAAATACAGACAAGCAGGCACAGTTTCCAGTTGTTGGGGGGGGGGAAACCCTGGAGAGGAAACATAGCTGGCTATGGAGAGGCAGGGACCTTTAGTCTTGGCAACTACTTCATGGGGGCAGAACTTCAGTTGCTGTGCTCATTAGGCCTCCCACTCCTGGGCAGATCCTGTTTTGCTTATAAGGCGTTAACTCCAGCTTGCTCAGTGTGATTTACTGCTGGCTCACTCCTGTCAGAGGGCCACAGTTCTAAGACCATTTGTATATTCTAATTGCAGCTTCCCAGCTAGGCTCTAAAATTATGACCTGGGATCAAAGAAAGCATCTTAGGAATGGCCACGTGCCCTGTGCAACTCGGGTAGCTGGTATTGTTTTGCGGGCCTCCAATTTTCACAGGTAGTGGGAAGTTCCAGAGTCAGTTGCTACACGGTCAGTTGTCTTGTGACAATGACATATCAGAAGTTTAACAGTGGTTTCTTTTTCATATTGTTACGGGTTTTGGGGGACCAGGGGCAGAAAGCTTTTACAGCCCAAGAGCCACATTTCTTTCAGGGCAACCTGCCAAAGGCCACATGCCATTGGTGGGTGGGGCCAAAAGCAAAAGTGGGTGGGGAGACCTATGTAAATTTTGCCTTTGTACAATAGTCTAGGTCAGCATAGAAGGGCACCCAGAATAGCACTAAAAGACTGAAGCTGTACACCTGTTTGAGGCTGCAGAAGAAACCACAAAACACAATTGTGGAGTGTTGTCAGAGGCCCCTGAATTTGCATTGGATGCTTTCTTTTCTGATAAATAGGAGAAAAGAGTCTCAAACCCAAGAGGATCTCAATTGCAAGCTGAAGGCTACAATCAATGAGCTGCAAACAGCCAATCACCTTCAGGAGGAGATGCTGAAGGAAGCCAACAACCAAACAGAACATCTGAAAAAGATGGTACAGGGCCATGAAGACGTCCTCCAGGAACTTCGCAATGTCCTACTGGCCTATGAAGAAAGTTCGGGAAAGAAGATCTTTGATCAGGAGAGCGTCGCCAACCTTCATGTCTGCAACCTTCCCAGGGCTTTCAGTAAAGTTCTGCGAGATCTGGATACGGAGATGTCCCTGCTCAAAGCGAGGCTTACTCCAGTAAGTGCCCTTCAACTCATTCTGAATGAAATTTAAGTGTAAGATCACTGTGTACACAAGACAGGAGGGAATCTAGTGGCATAACCAAGGTCATATTGACAGCTGGATTGTAACCAGGTTACGGGAGCACAAGCTCAGCTCACATCCTGTGGTCATTTTTACACTTGATTATCCTATTTCACAGGACAGAATTAGGTAACCATTTTGGATGTAACCACAGGTATCTCTTTTTGTTGGCCAGTGTCATTGGCCACATTTCTGTTGCACAGCCATGCACGCTCTGGTCCCTTTGAAAACACTCAGGCTTCAATTCAGATAACTGGATTGCACCTCTGATGGGCTCTGGGCCAGACCTGGTGTGAAAATGTCCATTCCATGTGTCAAAACTTGGGTCACCTCTCACTCCTCATAAGGCTGGAGTTTAGAGCTGGTCGGGGAGATTCACAGGGCAGCAAAGGCAGGTGGGAGGGGGCATTGAGCTCCTGCCAAATCTCACCCACCTCTGCCCAGAATGAATTCTTACCTCTTGTCATTATTTTTTTCTTGCTGGGATTTGATGAAGGCAGAACAATCAACTAAGATTTTAATGGGTGTTAAAGCCCTAACATGAATAAATTATTGTTAATAACCACAAGTATTATTATTCTCCTATTTATGTAGAACCACTTTTTCCTCAGAGAGACTCCACCAAACTCTAATTAAGTTAAACGCATCGTTAGTTTGACCTTGTGCGTTTATTTATTTTATGTTAAATAGCCACAGTGAGCCCAATGTGGACCAGGACTATGGCATAGTGGAATAGGGGTGTTTTTAATAATTCAGATGGCACCAATAAGGAGTTTTTAAAGTGTAAACAGAGACCTTGAACCTTTTCCTTTTCTTCTGCTGAAGTTTTGTACATCCTCCTAGGGTGCTCCTTCTTTCCCTATCTGCAGCCAACTTCATTTGCTTTTGTTGGAGTGCCTCCAAAATGATCCCATTTCCAGTCCGAATGCCTCATCATGGTTTATTGGGATCCAAAGACCATGGGAAACTCTCATTACTATAATTAATAGTTCAGTAAGGTATGAGAATACATTTTGGCCTGGATGGCAAATGGCTGCAGACCCCCCTAGTCCAAAGAGCATCAGTCTCTTAAGACAAAGTGACATCAGGTGTAGGACAGGTATAGTCACGCCTCCTTGCTGAAAGCTGGATTGCAGGTGCTGCCAATCATCTGATCAATGACACCTGCAAACCCCTGAACCTATGCCTTAGTAGTCTGGTTTCAAACTATACAGAAAGATGTCTCACCCCCTGAAGGGGGTCAAGATCAGGCCAGTTTTTCCAGCCCAGCATGCAAAAGGTCCCAGTTTCAATCACTAGCATCTCCATTTGGAGAATCTTGGGTAGCAGAGCTGGGAAGGAGCCTGAGACCTTAGAAGACCCATTGCCTCTCTGGGGAGTCAACTAGGCACGTTCATAGTCATGGTGTTATGCTGCTTACTGCAGCCTTCCCAAATCTCTGGTCCAAAACTTCCACATGCTTTGGACTACAGTTCATCCCATGCCGTTGGCCATGCTGGCTGAGACTGGCAGGAGTTGTTCACCAAAACATCTGGAAAGCACACAGCTGCGAAAGGCTGCAGTCAATCTCATAATATAGTCCGGTCCCCCACAAGATCTGAGGGACAGTGGACCAGCCCCCCACTGAAAAAGTTTGCTGACCTGCTCTACAGCATGTGCAGAAACCACCTTCTCCACTGTTGTACCTACTATTGGTCTCATCTGCTCAATCCGCCAGAGCCTGTCTTCGCATGCAGGAGAATTCCCTATCTTGCTGAGGGTTTGACACCCATCAGCTACCCTCACCTGGTTTAGCCGGCCAATCAAAGCTATTCGCTGGGGTGTGGCTGCTTTTGCATGGTGACAGCTTCCAGGAGCCCCAGGTGAGAGCTAAGTGCCAGGTGGGGGACAAACTACCCCAGAAGGAGCACAATATGTCCCCCACCAGAGGTACTAGCCCTCCTCTGACACCCCATATACCTCCCACCCCCCACCCCCACAGATGCAGCTGGAGTTCTTCAGAATACACAGTCAGCACTGGTTGTATGTTAATGATAAACCACCATGTGATCCTTATCAGTCTAAACATAGGAGTGCTGAATCAACAAACTTCGCTATCCCCCTTAAAGCTTGTGTTCTGTAAATAGGCCGCTGTAAGGTCCTTTATGAGATACGTTCAGGTAAGACTAATTGCTCACTTGGTTGTGAATCATGACTGTTTATTAATAACAGATGGAAGAGCAAGTGGAGATGGTGAGGAGAGAATCACAGTGCAAAACTGAAGCTTTGCTTCAACAGCAACAAGAGAGGTACACTGTGCTCTTATCTTCTTCCTTTATATTTGTTTAGAAAACAATTCATAACAATAAAATTTAGAACAAAGAACAAAAAAATGACTGCATTTGTCAAAATATGCTGCCACCTTGAACTCTTGGAAGAAAGGTGAGATAGAAATCTAATAAATCAGTAAATAGTTAAAAGCCCATCCAGTTTCATAGACAGGGAGTTCCCATTTCTTTTTCCACCTCACTGCACATCCACTCTTGAGTTAGAGAAGCTGGCCTGATCTGGAGATGGTTGTCAGTTGAGACGAGGTTGGCTTGGGAAATAGGTGCTCCCTCACTACTACTACTCCTTCCCGCTGCCTCAGCAGTGATAAATGGAAAGGTGAGCTGCAGGGATGGAAACTTCCAGCCTTCCATGTTGCCCCTTTGTAGGAGATGAATTGAGGATTGAATCTGTAGATTAAAATTTAAACCTCCTATCCTGTGTGTAGGAGAAATACAAAAAGTCAGCAGGCTGAGAAGTCTTTTTAGCAAACACTTGTTTTTGCGTCTTACTAAAGCTTAGGAATTAGGCTATTGTACCTTTTAATCCCTTTTATTTGTGGTCTGCTGCCCTCCTCTGTTTACCCCTGTTGCAGAGAATGAGCCACATGTTTTAAGTAAGATAAAACAAAAAAAAAACGTTCACTTACATTTCAATGCAGGCAGGAAATACAGCAAAATAGTATGCAGAAAACTGCTTCCAGGTTACAGTAAAATAAAAGTTGGTAGTCTCAGTAACTTGGCTGAAACCAGGAGCTTCAACAAAACATGTTTGCTTAGCTTGCAAGCATGATGGAAGAGAGTAACTGTAGTTTACCCCTCACAGAGCTGCAATCCCCATACCACTTAACAAACTTCAGTTCCCGGTATTATTTGGGGGAAAGATGTGAGGTGTGTACCCAGCCTGGATTGTCCCCGAACACAGAGCTTTCCTTTTCCCTACAAGAATGTACGATCCCAGAGACATTAGAAATCAAGGCACCTGCTATCTGCATTGCTTCATCTTAGGTTGTTTCTTTATCACACTAAAGCATGACTGAGGACTTGCCCACACTTCTTCTTGTGCTGTGCCTAGAAAGCACGAGTTTGAGAGGTTTTCTGCTTCGCACGTCCTTTTTAGGCATGGGTCCGAGCAATTTCCCCCTTGCCTTGTTCCTTTCCAAGGGAAAACCCATTCTTCAGCAGTGGGACAAATTTTTCTCTGGGGGGTAGTGGGAAGCAACGAGACAAAGTGAAGTGTGGGTAAGCCCTCTGTTTTTGCCACTGACTTCTCTACAGATAGATCACTGATGTCTTACTATTGCATCTCTGTTGTTTTAATTTTTTTATTTTTAACAACAGTGTTGAGAGACTGATAAGTGCACATGAACAGGAATTGGAAGCTCTGAACGAAAAGCTGAACAGCTCTCGCAGCCATGCAAGCAACATCGAAAGCCAGCTGGAGATCATCCAGTAAGTGTCTCAGTAATGCGGTTCTGTAAGTACATCACTGAAAAGTATTGCAAGCAAACACTGTCTGCTAAATACACAGAAACCCTTGATTATACCAATGCAGGACACTAATTGTTTACTAGATTTCTCTTAGGATTCATTAAACCTTTTAGGGTGAGAATTCTGGGGTGGAAGAAAGCTGGTCAGGACCCCTGTCCTACTGCTTTCCCAGTGTAATGCGGTATAAATTTAAGTAGAAGAGAAATTCTAGTGACACAGTAAGAATGTGTAGTAGACTATAGCTGGGGCAAACTTAGGGCTCATTCACAATTTTGCTTGACCCGTATTTTGAATGTATTATTGTTGTTTAGTCGTGTCCGACTCTTCGTGACCCCATGGACCAGAGCACACCAGGCACTCCTGTCTTCCACCGCTTCCCGCAGTTTGGTCAGACTCATGTTGTTAGCTTTGAGAACACTGTCCAACCATCTGGTCCTCTGTCGTCCCCTTCTCCTTGTGCCCTCCATCTTTCCCAACATCAGGGTCTTTTCCAGGGAGTCTTCTCTTCTCATGAGGTGGCCAAAGTATTGGAGCCTCAGCTTCAGGATCTGTCCTTCCAGTGAGCACTCAGGGCTGATTTCCTTCAGAATGGATAGGTTTGATCTTCTTGCAGTCCATGGGACTCTCAAGAGTCTCCTCCAGCACCATAATTCAAAAGCATCAATTCTTCGGCGATCAGCCTTTTTTATGGTCCAGCTCTCACTCCCATACATTACTACTGGAAAAACCATAGTTTTAACTATACGAACCTTTGTCGGCAAGGTGATATCTCTGCTTTTTAAGATGCTGTATTATATTGAATTTATTATATTGTGTATCAATTAATTCCCCCAGGTCCAATAACTTTTTTCATTGTTCTGTGGCTGTGCCATGCCAAAAACTGATCTTACCTGCTGAATTGAACCTCGGTTAAGCAAAAACTCTCTTCGGATTTTTCACACATCTGTGAAGATCCAATGCAGTGTGCAATATCATATTTTTGGAAGGCACAGCTTGCAGAATAACAATAAAAGCTGGGATAATTAATTAATAATAATAAAATGGGATAATTAATTAATTAATTAATTAATAATAAATATTTATACCCCGCCCATCTGGCTGCGTTTCCCCAGCCACTCTGTGCGACTTCCAGCAAAATATTAAAATACAATAATTCATCAAATATTAAAAGCAGTATACAATATGATCAAAATATGAGTCAAGTCAAAGTGTTATTGAGCCCCATCCTGTGCTCTCTACACAATATAAATGTGAACGGTACAATTAAAGTATTTGGAATATTAGGAATCTGAAATATTTTATCGCCCAGTAGTAAGCCATTGCAGGTGTACTGTAGTTATAAGTCTGTTTTATGTATTCCATTTCTGGCATGCTGTGTCTGAAGGGCTTGGGAGCTGGGATAGCTCAGTTGTTAGAGCATGGGGCTTTTAATCTCAGGGTCCTGGCTTTATGTCTGCGCCATCTCTGTACATGTTGCACTTACACATTGGTTTCAGGTTGTTCACTTTTTCTCTTCCTTCTACTATATTTTTAGAGAACAAGCAAAAAACCAGAACTCATTGTACATGCGGCAGGTCAGTCAGCTGGAAAACACTGTGTCCTCGCTGCGTTCTGAGCTCCGAGAATCAAGGAGGATGTCTCAGGACAAGGTGGGTTGCAAAATGATGTTGGCGAGACATCTGCAATTAAATTCTGGGTGTGTGTGTGATCATGAATGTAATGCATTTAGTATTATCCACCGGGACCATATAACACCAGTCCTAAAGGATCTTCACTGGCTCCCAGTACATTTCCGAGCACAATTCAAAGTGTTGGTGCTGACCTAGAAAGCCCTAAATGGCCTCGGCCCAGTATACCTGAAGGAGTGTCTCCACCCCCATCGTTCAGCCCGGACACTGAGGTCCTGCTCCCAGGGTCTTCTGCTGGTTCCCTCACTGCGAGAAGCAAAGTTACAGGGAACCAGGCAGAGGATCTTCTTGGTAGTGGCGCCCTCCCTGTGGAACGCCCTCCCTTCAGATCTCAAGCAAATAACTATTTGACTTTTAGAAGACATCTGAAGGCAGTCCTGTTTCAGGAAGTTTTTTAAGGAATGATGTTTTTATTATGTTTTTAGATATGTTGTAAGCTGCCCAGAATGGCTGGGGAAACCTAAACAGATGGGCGGGGTATAAATACCGTAATAAAATTAGTAGTAGTAGTAGTAGTATTTTAGGGTAGTGAAGAGGAGGAAATAAAAATCAGTAGCAATGCAGTATCAGTTTTTTTAAAAAGGTATTACCCAGCAACAGAGTGGTTTTTAAGGCCCCTTTGACATGGTTTCCATTGTAAAAAAAAAAAAAAATACGTAACATAGTAATAAAAAAACCCAAAAAAACCCTCTCCCAGTTTAAAAGGCCATGGATTGTTTAATTAATCAAAGGCCTGGATGAAGAGGAATGTTTTGCCTGGCTCCTAAAGATAAATAAGAAAAGGCACCAGGTGAATATCCTTTGGGAGATCATTTCACAAGCAGCGAGCCACCACATAAAAGATTTGTCCTAATGTTTCTGCTCTCCAGACTTATCACAGTGGAGGAACAAAAAAAGGGGGGCCTTAGACAATGATTGCTTAGAGGAAGATTATACAATGGTACCTTGGTTCCCGAACGGCTTAGTTGTCGAACAAATCGGCTCCCGAACGCCACAAACCTGGAAGTAAGTATTACGGTTTGTGAACATTTTTTGGAAGCCAAACATCCGACGTGGCTTCCGATTGAGTGCAGGAAGCTCCTGCAGCCAATCGGAAGCCGCGCCTTGGTTTTTGAACGGGCTCCCGGAACGGATTAAGTTCGAGAACCAAGGTACCACTGTACTTTTGTCTTTTAAAATTTAGAGGCAATAATTCACACATAGTCATTTGACTTCCATTCCCAACTGCAGCTTAGGTTACAAGCCACATTGGGCTGGGCAGGTTCCTTCTTCCAAGTTACAAATGAATGATGTTTTCTCTTATATAGAAAAGTCCAAGAAATCAAATAACAGGTAGGCTGATCAAGGTGACATGGCAGTAGATATCAATAGGTTTTTTTTGTAAAGCGATGTAGTACATACTTTATTGAGTTCCACATGCCGTTCATTTACTTTTTCATGTATTGATCACGGAAGTGAATCACTAAGCACATGTATTCTTGTGCATGCACCCTTGCAATGAATGGGTGTTGGTCAAGACCACAGATGAAGTTGTGCTGAGATTTGATTGGTCTGTGAATTGTGCCAGTTTTCCAAACAAATATTTGGAAGTATTCCGTTAATGTCTTAACAGCCCAGTCCACTTCCAGATTAGTATTGGATGTTGTTTTAGCAGCCATAGTGAAAACTAATAACACGACTTGCTTTCTACCTCCACCAACTAAGAGGGCGTTCAATCAACCAAAAAGATTCAAGCAGGCAATCCAAATTATGCGCTGAGGGAAAAAAGAGAATCCTGAAAGGAGTGTCAACTTTGCAAACCAACCAGACTTGCATTATGTCTTGCTTTGCACTAATGGTTGGACAGTTTTAACTTCTTTGCACAATTCTAGTTTTTGCTCATCAGAAGCAGCTAGTTGCTCTGTAGGATCCTGAAGGCCTGCCCCCAAGCACTGCAAATATCCACCCAGGCACCTTTTGGATTCCTGACAATTCAGGAGGCACATTCCATATACTGTCAAATGTGCCTTCAAAACTGCAGGCTAGAAAAAGCTTTTGTTTAAACAGAAAGGAGAGCTAAGGTTCCCAGGAAGCCAAGTTCTGCTCTTAGTACCTCATTCTGTGGTACTACGTTTGTCCTGTTGCAGAAATTGGATCACAGCAGACATGCTACCCCTTTCTTCCTCGTAGAAATCTGCTGTAAGACCATTTTTTTTGTGTGTGTGTGTCTTTGTGTTAATATCTTAGATAGAAGATCTGGAGAAACAGCTGCATTTGGTTCATTCTGAGATGGCTGAGACTCAAAATGAAAGGGACCAGTATAGCCAGGAAACTGGAAACTTGGACGATCAGGTTCAGCAGTTGGTGGTAGGCATCTGAGACTGAATCACTTCCATGAAGTTTGCTTTTTGTAAATCACTTTATTAACTGTCCAGCTACGTAAGTAGATCAAAATTCACTCCTTTGTGTGAAACTGTGGGACACCAGAGCTTGTAATGAAGAGCCAGCTTTAATCTGCATGCTACATAAACCCTCCACTACATAAAGCAAGGAAAACACACGTTGGAAAATTCTTTGAGAAAGTTGAACAGTTAGCACAGCCACAGATCATTCGCAGGGGCGAAGGAAGGCTAAGCAGTACCCGGAGCGGGGTGTTGGGGCAGGGCAAACCGCCCGCGCCGCATGCACGTGCGCTGTACGGCGCATGCGCCACCGGGCAGTTTGCTGCCAGCACCACACAGACAGTGGCTGGATCTTCTGCTTGCGGCGGCGGCAGCAGCATGATGGTGGCGGCGGCAGGGCAAGCCCCCACGGGTTACCTTCTTGTCACCCCCTCAGAGATGGCGCCCTGGGCGTACCGCCCCCTTCCTCCACCACTGATCATTCGGAACTTGGAAAATCGTGCTGGGGATGGTTCTTTAGCTGCATGTGAAAGAACGTCACACAGGCATAGTCCAAGGAATGCTGTTGACGATTGCTGCTACACTCACACAATAGGATTCATGAGAGGTCTGAATTGTTAGCTTCATTTAGGACAGGAATAATTTCATTGTGAATTGGGTGCGATCATTCATAAGTAAGACTAAGCAAGGGGTGGTGGTGAAGGGGAAGATGGGCATTGGGGCAGGGAAAAGAGGAGCCTCCTATACCCTTATGCCATTTTTCCCCGCCCCGGTTTTCCCAACTTGCTTTCCCACTCATTAGGGAAAGGGAGCTTGGGGTGGCTCTTTTCATCATGGTGGGGGGAGCACAGATGGAAAGTAATAGGAAACTTCTTAGGCTCCATCTCATCTTCAGATTACAGCCTTACTTTGAGGATGGAGAAACATTTTAAGGGAAGAATATATGTTGGCCTTTAGCCCAAATCAAGGACGGCATTTCAGGTGTTAATAGCTAGCCAATGTCTGCCTGCCAGACAGACAGCGTACCTTTTGCATGTTCTTTCTCTTTCTGTCCCGATAATTTGGATATTGTAAATACTGGAAATCATACCCTATGTTTAATTTGAGCTGGAGTTCATTGTGCATTTAGCTTACTCACAAATGAGTCACTCACCTAGATCTTCCCTGCAGGATTAGTCATTTATTATTATTTTCCTCAAAGAATTTAAAAGAAATATCATCAGAAATAACAATTATCGCAGTCTTCATTCAAAAAGGGCTCCAAAAGTGACTTACAAATAATTGAAACAAACAAGCAAAAAGCAGTTCCTGTCCTCAGAGTTTTACAACCTAAGAAGACACAACAAAAAAGGAAAATGGATTGGGTGGGAGGAAGAAATCGTTGTTAATAAATAACAAGTAATAAGTAACTAAGCAAACTCTGTTCTTGGTTATGAATTCTCTTAAGGGCCAGCTGTGTCGATGGAGACTTAGGGTTGCCATATTTCAAAAAGTGAAAATCTGGACACAAAAGTTCCGGGGGGGGGGGATTTTTGCCATTTCCACCTGGGCACTGTTTCTGACAGCCGAATCCTGGAATCCTGGCTATGTCCAAAATATTCCGGATGTATGGCAACCCTAGATGGAGTGATCTGGCAAGCCTTCTCCTCCTTCTTCTGCTGCACGCTGCCAGAAAGACTGCTGCCAGATGCAGGAAGGGAAGAAGGAGCCTGATTTCCCAGTAGCACTAATTGTGATGCTACACCCCTCCTCTTCTACAGCCTACTATTGTAACGGCTGCTAATTAGACCCATGGAATACTTTTTAAAGCTTTATTTAATGCTTGAAAAATTCCTCGCCTTTCAGAGTGAGCTTCATAAGAAAGATATGGAGCTGAATCTGGAAAAAGAGCAGAACAAGCGGCTCTGGGATCGGGACACCGGCAGCAGCATCACCATTGACCACTTGCGGAGGGAACTGGACAACAAAAACATGGAACTGCAGCGCATGGAATCCATCGTGTCGTCCATGAAGATGGAGTCCCAGGGGCAAATGGAACGTCAGGTCAGGAAAGATGGCCAAAGCCGGGAACAATCCAAACACCCCCCAAGCACCTCCAGCACCATAATTCAAAAGCATCAATTCTTCGGCGCCTTCATTTATAGCTGGAGGTGTGCTTCACTCTTATGGCTGCAGAGGTTTCAGTTGTGGGCAATCTATGGGTATTTCTTCAACTGGCCTGCAGGTGGCATGATTGCAAAGGCAGTGGTGGGGTTGCAACCGCAGGAAAAATTGAGGCACCGAGCAGTTGTACCAGGCAGTAATGTAAGTACCACGGCCCTGGACATCTCACATTTGTGCTCGGATGAAATAATTTATTTTAATGCTTGTAACGAAAAGTTGTGAAAAACAGCAGTGGGGCAGCATCTGCTTAACCCAGCCTGAATGATGCCATCCAGGTGTGTTGTGAATGCAATGGCCAGCATGCTGACCGACTAAGATTGGGGAGATAGGTAGGTTCAAATCCCCACAAAGCTCATTTTGGCCCTGTTGATCTCTCTGAGCTTAGCCTACCTGTTGTTGTGAGAATAAAATGGGGGGGACGGGACATCATGGAGAGAGCTATATACACTGCCTTGAGAGCCGTGGAGGAAAGACAGGATACAAATGTGATAAGTAAAGGAGGAAGCCATGCTGATGCACTGTTAAAGAGAGCTTCCTCTCTTTTGGAAGCTTAAGTTCAAGCAACATTACCCCTTTTCTTCTTTCAGTGTCCGTCTGAAGCTGAAAAGGTTTTGAATCTGTTCAGTCGGATTAAAGCCTTGTTTGAATTCTGTGAGGCCTAGTATTTCATGCACTGCTGTGCGGGAAGGTCACAAGAGGACCTTCAGAGCAGACAGCTTGGTGGGTGTTAAATGCCACAGAGGTGGCAAGGAGAGGGAGCCTCTGGCCCTCTAGAAGTATCACAAGATTTTTTTCCCCCAAGCATGGTTTCCATCCAGGAAACCACGCTTTGCCATACAGAATGGATGTGGCTAGCAGATATCCAAAACTTGCTAGACACTGTCTTATGAAAAGGGAATAAGTGGTTGAGAACAGGCAAGCAAGAAAGAGATGGCGGGGAGTGACAGAGTGATGAGGAAATCCTGCACAGGTGCCTAGGTGAAAGGTTCACTGGAGGAGAAAGTGGATAAAAGTATTAAGCCCACCCCTCTGATCTGAGGCTTTGCGTTGGAGGGGGAGGCTACTGGCTTGACCCCACATACACTTCAGCCCCCACGCCTCCCCAATCCCACCCCGGGCAGTCAAAATTGTAATAACCTGTACCGGTAATTGTAATACTGTATGATGAAAGCATCTGGAACCTTTGTCGTCCCGCCCCCCCCCCCCAGATGTCTGCAATTAAGGAAAAGAACGAAAGCATTGAGAGGATGGCCTCCATGGCCTCCCAGCAAGAGTCCACCAAAGAGATGCTCCGCAAAGTCGTCGAGGAGCTGACGGAGAAGAAGGTGAGCTTGGACGCCGCAGAGAAGCACGTGGCGGAGCTGACCTCGTGCCTGCAGGAGAAGGAGAGGGTGATCGAGGCGACCAACGAGGAAATCCAGAAGCTCCGCGGGCGCGTGGACGGGAAGCTGCAGGAGCTGCAAGTGCTGAAGAGCGAGAGCGACCACATGCGGAGCGTGCGCTCGGATTGCGATTCCCTGAAGCTGCAGGTGGTGGAGAAGGAGAAGGTGATCGAGATCCTGCGGAAGCAAGTTGAGAACATGACTCAGATCGTAGGCCAGCATAGTCGGACGGCTGGGTCGATGGAGATGGAAAAATGCCAGCTCGCGAAAGAAGTCAACGACAAGAAAATGGAACTCCATGAGCTTAAGGTGGGCAGGTTTCGCTGTGTGCGGGAGGGTGGGGGGAAGTGTTGGTACATTTTTTTTAAAGATAAAGCTTTTCTTTTGGTCATGGGAATTCTGGGTCAGAAAACTAGACCAGAAGAGCCAGCTTTAAACAGAATGCTTGACTAAATGCACATTGATCTGGTCCAGGAAGGCAGTTCGCATGGCATGTCTTTAGTGCAGCCTTCACTAACATGGCGCCCTCCAAATGTTTTGGGCTTCAACTCCCATCAGCCCCAGCCAGCACTGCTGTGGTGGTTGGGGCGGATGTCACTTGTAGTGCAAAACATTTAGAGGCCAGCAGGTTGACGAATGCTGCCTTAGTGTATGGGTCAAATGGGCCCCCTCCACAGCTGATGTTGGTCATTTCAATCATCTAAAAAGATAGTTGTGTCATCTGGATGAATCCATTGTCTGCAAGGGTTGAGAGAGTCTTGAATCAGGGGCCCGGGCAGGCAGAGTCAAGCAGCTTACTCTTTGCACCGCTGTGGCAGTTTTCCAGAAGGAACTGTTGGCCAGCTCTCTGCTGCCCTTGGGCACCATCACTGCAGGTGGCCTGAGGATGCTATTGCAACTACCGGTACTAGATCATCAGTGGTCAGGTAATACAGTAGGCCCATGGGTATGACCCTGGCCATACAAAGGCTCTGACTCTCATCTGTCGTCTCAGTCTTGAGCAACTTGTCATTCGGACAAAGACTGTGCTATCAGCACCCTGCTGTCAAAGTGGTGTGTCTTTTCCCATTCTGTTCTCAAGCTTAGAAATTACCATTTTCTAGTCACCTGCGGCAAGTAAGAATTGCTTTTCAGGTGACCAGCTATAGAAGGAAATTTTGCAGAAGTTGTGTCTCTCCCCCCCCCCCCCCTTATTTAGGCTAGCCCTGTGAAGGTCAAATGCGCTAGCACGTTTAGTCAAGGAGCATAAAGGAGGATTAGCTTGTTTTTATCTAGATTTTGCTGGACAAGAAAGACATCCAGGTTCGTGAGCTGGAGGCCAGGCTGAGCGAGATGGAGCTGGAGAAGGTGAAACTGATGAACGCCAGCTCTGAGAGGCTCCGGGCACTGAAAGACGTAAGCATGGAAAAAGAAGAGCTTATGAGTGAAGTAAAAAGCAGCCGCATTGAGCTCGCTACGCTTGCAGGTATGGACCACCAGACAGGATATTATTCACCTGCTTCATCTTTCTTTGGGTTGCCTTCACAACCAAACAGTACGCGCCAGCAGGAAGGCCGGATTGGCCCTGCATTTGCACTATGCTGATCTCTCTGCTGCCTCGTCCCTCCCCTCTCCGGTGTGTAGCAGTGACTCAGCCAGAGGTAGGTCAGGTTAGCAGCACAGCCCCACCACGGCATCCCCTGCTGCATCCAAACTCTAGCTGGGGAGCTGCAGAGCACACCAGAGTGGCAGATTCACATCTGAAGCGCTGTTGCTCACAGAAGAATGCAGGAGGGTGTGTGTTGTCTTTTGTGGCTTGCAATGAAGTGACTTGGTTTATTCAGGTGCTAGAGGACCTGCCTTCTCGGAGGCAGAGAAAGCACAGATGTTGCTTTCCTATTGTGCTATCTCAATTCTTCAAGGAGACAGACTATACCAGGCATCCCCAAACTTCGGCCCTCCAGATGTTTTGGACTACAATTCCCATCATCCCTGACCACTGGTCCTGTTACCTAGGGATCATGGGAGTTGTAGACCAAAACATCTGGAGGGCCGAGTTTGAGGAAGCCTGGACTATACTAACTGTGCTCCATTACTCTCTTTCTCTTTCTCTCCTACTGCTATTCTGTTTTCACTTGTATCTTTGCATTTATATTTGTGTGGTGTATCCCCCCCCCCCCCCGCTGAAACTGGATTTGCTCTACATGAGCTAAATTTTGCCTTGCTAGGGATCTGGCAAGGAAAAATACGATTTATGCCTTAGTAAACCTCTACTAAAGACTTTTCCTGCATTCTGTATCTTGTTGGAATTCACATGCCTGTCAAAGTTCCGCTGCTCTGCTGAACAAACAATGAGGCAGGGGTGTCCCAGGTCTTGGGGCACTGGTTCTTGACAGTGCCAACTCCAGGCTAATGCAGTTAATAGGCCTGAATCTTTCCCCTCTGGGAATATATTGACTTAAAATTCAGTGGCCCCATAGGCAGCTTTGTACCAGCCCTGCTACACACCTGTAATACCCTATTTTGAGGTCCTCCACTGGCTACTCCCCTTCTGTATTATACTGTGTTATTT
The DNA here is from genome assembly GCA_034641385.1 of Darevskia mixta. Classification (NCBI taxonomy): domain Eukaryota; kingdom Metazoa; phylum Chordata; class Lepidosauria; order Squamata; family Lacertidae; genus Darevskia; species Darevskia mixta. Next base: position 1,704,704 of record JAWWNH010000060.1, read on the forward strand.
TCAGTTTACTTTATAGACCAGGAAGAAGAGGAGGGGGAAAATATCTATATTTATTTTATAAATCATGGAGTTCTGCAGATACCATCATTTTAAACTGATTTTTCCAATCCACTCATCCCTCTTGGGAGTACTTTTCTTGCTCTGAAACGGCCCCAGTGGAGATCTGTACTTAAAAATTAGACCAGGAAGTTCTGAATAATAATAGCCCAGTTACAGATCTTCCTTTCTGGGGTAAGGTTCTTAGGATTGCTTAGGAAATGTTTAGGATTGCACAGCGTTTACCTAGCTACTTGGGGAGTAAGCTCCATTGAATTCACTGGGACTTACTTTTTAGTAGACCTGTAGAGGCTTGCAGTGGAAGGCTCAATTTACACACTCCACGTGTTCCTCTAAAAATTGCTTGCTGCTGAACCATTGCAATCAAATAATTTAAAGTGAATTGGTTACATTTTCCTTCAAAATTATAGGAAGGGATAAATACAAAGTGCTTTGTAGGTCAGCTTCACGATCTCCTTCATTTGATGCTGGTATTTTATTTCCAGTATAAACAGGACTCTGTTTTTGTAGCTGATTCTATACAGCAGGCATGTCCAACAGGTAGATCGTGATCTACCGGTAGATCACTGGACATCTGCAGTAGATCCCGAAGAAGCTGAACAACTGTGGCTCCCCTAAAAAAAAGCTCAACATTTTATCTCCTTCCTGAAAAAACTCAACAACTTTGACCTGAACCTCAAAAAGGGGGTAGATCACTGCCAGTTTTTAACTCTGTGAGTAGATCGCAGTCTCTTGGGAGTTGGCCACCCCGCTATACAGCAATGTCCTCTTTGTGTATTCACATGGTGTAAACATGTTTGTTGTCCTCTAGCCTGAGGAGATTCCTGAGGACCATGCAGCATAGCTCAGTTGGTAGAGCATGAGACTCTTAATCTCAGGGTTGTGGGTTCAAGCCCCATGTTGGGCAAAATCTTCCTGTGTCGCAGAAGGTTGGACTAGATGACCCTCGCGGTCCCTTCCAACTCTACAATTCTATGATTTGGTCCCTAAACCTGAGGCTTCCCAGTTCTGTGCTATATGCTTCAGACGCTTCCTCCTCCCTCCTTGCTTCCTACCTGTCTGCCCTGGATCCTCACTTACAATTTGCTCTGTAACTGATCCATTTCTGATTCCACCCTCAATCCAGTTCTGGCATACACTTGGTGCTGCCATGTAAAACCTTAAGTACTGCTTCTCCAACTGGTCCCTGAGATACGTATGTTGATTTTGTGTTCATTTCGTTCACATGTGTTTGGAGATACGCAATGCTGTGACTTCATTGTGACTCTTGTGCCTTGCAGATGAACTGGAAAGTACGAAGAACAGCTACCGAGATAAAAGCGAAGAGATGGAAACCACTGTGGGCAAGCTGAGAGTGCAACTGAAGTCCGCTCAGATTGAGCTGGAGCAAACCAGGGCCACTGTAAAGACTATGGAGGGATCTGATGGCCACGGTAATCGTGGAAGTGTTATTTCATTTCATTTTTTAAGATCATTACCTTTCAGGCAGAATTTGTAAACCTGTTTTATTTCATCATTTGATATTCAGATAGGAAAAATGCCGTGGACAACACTTAATCAAAACGGAGTGTTCAGTGTAGATTTATAAAGCCATGGAACCGATGAATCTTGCAGCTAGAGATGATCAAAATTGTTGTTGTTGTTGTTGTTCAGTCGTTCAGTCGTGTCTGACTCTTCGTGACCCCATGGACCAGAGCACGCCAGGCACGCCTATCCTTCACTGCCTCTCGCAGTTTGATCAAAATTAGTGGTTCCCAAATTGTGAACGGGCATATATGTACTAGGCTTTAGAGCTTATGTGGGGTTTGCTGTCAAAATCACAAATGCATGTTTTGCTAGACAAGCACAGGGCTAGTACACAGAGAGTTTTTGATCTTCCTAGAGAGAACCCTCTGTGTATGGTCACTTGCTTTGTTTCCTCTGGATGGGAACTTTATAACAAAGGAGACAATCCTTTACATTTCCTTCTGCCTGTGAGGAGACTCTCTTTCCACCATGCCTTCAAGATGATCACACATCGATGACTAAGGCTCCTGGTTTCAGCCATATTAGCTAAGACCACCAACTCTTAGAAGTATTTTTCTACACATTGCTTTGCTGTATATGTTGCTTGCATTGAAATGTAAGTACTGTAAACCTCTTTCCTATTTATCTTACCAAACAAACCAAACAAAAATGTGGTTCATTCTCTGCAATGATGGTGAAGAGAAGTCAACAGGCCACAAATAGAAGGGATAAAAAGGTGTAATTGCCTAATTCCTAAGCTTTAATTAGCTGCAAAATTTACATGTTTTAAACTGCTGAAAAGTCTTCACCCAGCTTTTCTTCTTGTATTTCTCCCACATATTTGGGATAGGAGGTTTAGAGCTACATCTACAGATTTAATCTTCAATCTGTTTCCCACATTTTAACAATCTTTCCCCCTCTCCAGAGAAAACTGAAAAGGGTGGGGTAGAAATCTCTTAACAAAGAATTCTTAGTGTTCTACAATTCCCAGGTTTTGGGGGGTGGGGGTAGATTTGTAGTGTAGATGCTTCTGTTTACATAAGAGCTCAGCAATGGAATTGTTTTATTCTGGGTCTATGGATCAAGATTACATGCTAAGTAAAATTAGACCTACATTCTACACTGCCATTCCCTACTGCCAGCCTTATCAATCTTAAACACCTTCAAGCTATTTGTGCATTCCTGCCTACCATTTAAGAACAGTTGGGTTAGATCATTAGTCGTTATAGTATAAATATACTTTAATTATGCACACTGTCTTCCTCTCATTTCAGACATAGTAAAATAATGTTATTTTTGCCCAGGACAAGAAGCCTTAAGCCCTGCCTCCACCTAAAGCTCAGTATATTACCCACAAGGCATTTCTTAAATTTTGCTGTCAAACGCGATGCCACTAATGCTTTGGAAATCTTGTCTTTTATAGCAATGAAAGTTGCAATGGGGATGCAAAAGCAAATCACAGCCAAGCGCGGACAGATAGACGCTTTGCAGAGCAAGATTAAGTTCCTGGAGGAAGCAATGACCAACGCAACTAAGGTCAAAACTGCTAAGATACATAATTTAGATAAATGTGTCCCAGTAGAATGGCTGGACCAAATTCTAACATGCCAAAGCCATGCTAAAATGAGTGTTATCGGTGTAAATCTGCCTTGAACGTATGTATTTTGCACTAGCAAAGATTCTTACTGGTGGGGGAGGAATCAAATTTACTTAACTAAGCTCACAAATCCCACTGAGCATTATCTTAGGGTTGGTCCTTTTGTTTATTAAAAAAACTCTCTGGGTACTTGTGATATAGCAGCATTTGCTAGGAGAGTTCAGTCAAAATATGTAGATTGTTTACATGAAACCCGCATAGAAGCATCTTCCTTTGGCTAATAGAAAGGACAGAAGATCAATCAAGTTGATAGGGCATTTGAAATGGAACAGTATATCAATGTTATGATAACTTTTACAGGGAGGTTTTGAATTTGTTAAGTTGTATATTTCAATACTGATTTATTTTATTTTTTAATGATTTCCCTCCGTACGTTTGCTATATCACATTTTGAGTTGGGGCCAATGATCATGTGCAGCTAGAGTATTTAACCTACCAGCTAGTATGCAGATACAGAATTCTGATCAGTTTTTATGTGTTACCTCATAGAAGTGGGGTCATTGTCCATTTAATCACAATCTGACTAAATTCCAGGAAATAATTATCAGAAATTCAGATTTTGAAATCAAAATACAGTGCTGCGTTCACCTTTTCTTCATATTTTGTTCTATTCTTTCAACTTTGTCCATCTAGGAGAAACATTATCTGAAAGAAGAGAGAAATAAGTTAAGCCAGGAATTGAGCTGTGTGGCTTCTTTAAACAACAAAATGGCAGGAGAGCTGGAGGTTCTTAAGTCACAGGATAAACGGTTGAGAGAAAAACTTGCTACCATGGAGGCAGCTCTGGATAAAGTAATAATAATAATAATAATAATAATAATAATAATAATAATAATAATAATAATTTATATTTTGTACCACACCTATCTGACTTTGTATTATTTTGTCCCTGGTATTCGTAGACATACTGTTTGTTTTGAATTATTAGAGGGCATAATTTTTTGTTATTTTCTTCTGCATGTATTTATGCCAGTTTGTAACCATCTTTTGATCCCAAGCCTATCACATGTTCAATTTCTTAGGATTTATTTCCTTTTTTGTACCACTCGGTATACTAGCAACCAAGCCCCCAAACAGGACTGTGGGTGGTATTTAACTCAGTTTTGTTCAGAGTAGCCCCATTGAAATGAATGACCATGAGTATTGGGGCCATTAATTTCAGTGGGTCTACTCTCTGAGCAAAACTTAGCTGAATACCATCCAGTGGTATTTCGTTGTTGCTTTTTTTGAAAAGCTTGTTTGAGTTTACCAAGAAAAACTCTTTAAGGGCCTCAAATTTTACTGATAATACACAAAGTTCCCTCATGAAGGCGGATAATCTCCACCGTTTTCCCTCGCAGGCTTCTATGCAGTTTGCAGAATGTCAGTGCATTATGCAGCGGCAGGAACAGGAAGTGATGCGCTTCAAGCTTCAGCACACTTTAGATGTAAAAGTAAGTCTTTGGCTTCATTGAAGAGGTGCACTGGGAGCATATCCTTTATAACTAAATTTAATTTTTGAAAACCAAGCTTATCTCTTACCCCAGAACATTCATAATGTATGCCCACACCAGCTAATTATTGCGCACTTTGTCCCAAAGCAGACTTTGAGGGGCAGGGGGTAGCTTGTGGTTTCCAAACTGCACCCCATGTTTACCTCAGAATCATAAAGTCTTAGAATCGTAGAGTTGGAAGAGACCACGGGGGTCATTACTCCAAACCCCTACAATGCAGGAATCTTTTTGCCCAACGTGGGGCTTGAACCCACAACCCTGAGATTAAGAGCCTTGTGCTCTACCAACTGAGCTATTAAGTCCACTAATGAAAGCTGGTGCCTCATAATTTGCCTGGTAATTAAACTTGTACGAGCCTTTCTGCAACGTTGCTTATGCATAAATCCGCTCTTGACTGAGCCCTAAGTGAACAGAATCAGTCTGGTCCAGCAATATCACCATGGAAGCTTCTTTCAGGTAAGCAGTGGCATATCTCCTCCCGGTTTCTGAATATCAACAGTTTTTATGTCGGATCTGCATCCATTTATTCTCTCATGGAGGGTCGAACCAGTGTGGCATCTATCGCTTTGCGGGATGAGCAGGTGTATGAGCCTTTGATGGTATGGCTGCTGTTATTGGCTCTTATAATAGTTCTTCCTGCATAGATGCGGCCAGAAAGCACATACTGGGATGAAACATTCTTTTTTTTTAATGTGCCTGAACTGGTCACGTTTTATTTTGAAGAAAAAGTGACTACAGAGTCCCAGTTCAGAGTGTGCTGCTCATCATGCTACAAACTCCCCACCCAACTCCACAAGATGTTATTTGTCCCTAAAGGTACTGTTTGCACTAAAAAGCACCTTTGGGGGTGGGAGTGGGAATTGTGCACAAGGGTGGGGATGGAGATGCATGATCTGACCGGAGTTGGCATCTAGGTTTGTTGAAGAGCCTAGTCCCCATATTTTATATTTTTGTTAACTGGCCCATCATTAATGCTGGGCAGCTGCTGTAGATTGCAGATTAGGGAGCTCTCTGTAAGTGGGCACACGCCTAATGTTTCTCTGGCAACCTTCCATTCTGGATTCCTTGCCGAAACCGAAGCCCTCTGAACATAAATTTTATTCTGCTTACTCAGACGCTCCTTCATCCACAGGAGCTACAAGGGCCGGGGTACCTGCTGGGCTCCTCTTCGGCCAGGCCACGCCTTTCATCCTTGCCTCATTCCCACTCTTCTAGCGCACCAGCATCCCAAGCCTTCGCTGGCCACATCGTAAGTATCACAAAATATCCCTGCCAGGTTTAGCAACCGATAACTTCCATAAATTAACTTGGTTAATACAGCAGTGCAGTTTAGGGAACATCCCTGCTCTTTGAAAGGGGGGGGGGGGAGCGAAGACATCTGTAGTATTTGGACCAGGTGGGCATCACTACCTCCTCTGGGATAACAATTCTTGGTAATTGGTCAGACAATATAAAAATGAAACTAGACGTTGCTTTTAACCAGTGCCAAAAAAATTACTATATTTATTTGAGGGTGTTTCGTTATGCTTCTGAAAAGTGAAGACCTGTTTTCATAGTATTTGAAATCCATATTTCCATTCAGATACCATCCAGGGCCAGCTGCTCTGGCAAGGACGACCCATTACGAGATTTAAAGCAACTTCTCCAAGAATTGCGGTGTACCATCGATGAGATCCCCTCTACCATTCTCCCCAGAAGAGAAAGTGACAGCGACCCCGATTCAATTCTGGAAAGCGCTAGCAATTTATTGTAAGGATGTACAAAAACACCATGAACATGCCTTCAGAAATGGCTGAAATCTTATTATCCATGGGTTTGGAAAAGAATGATTCGTTTCAGAAATGAATGATTCTTAGGCAAGGGACTTTCTGCTCATACAATGTGCGACAAGTACTGTGGTCTCTGATTTACTGATACATCACCCATGCTGTGTTAATGCACTAACAGGCTTCAAATTGGACTCTAGTTTTGTCCTGCAGCAGGCAGGAGTGAAAGGTGATTGATGTAGTAGGTGAACTTTGAAATTCAGATTGGGCTAGTTATTTCAAATGAACATGGAACTTGGTGTCCCTCACCCATGCAGCTCCATGTACACCTCTCATTTCTCCCTCTTCTCTTCTCTCCCCCCCCCCCCTTTTATTCTTCTCAGGCTCCTCTCTCTGATTTTCTCCTTTCTCCTGCATTTTTCTGGCCCCCTCCAAACACCTGTTCTGCCTAGGCTCTTCAGCCAGCCTTGCCGCTCTCTTGTGATCTCAGCAGCTGAACCTCTAGCACCCACAGATTCCCTTCTGGGTTCAGGAGGGCAGCTCAGCCAATCACCGAGAAGCTTAATCACCACCACAAAATCTTTTAAGTACATTACACCAAGGGAGGGCAGAAAGTAGATCAGGATCTACTGAGAGATCACAGGGTGATTTGCAGTAGATCAGCAAGGATTTCTGACTAACAATAGCAGCAACAAAATCACTCTCACCCCACCTTAAATTATACTATTGAAGAAAGCTTGGGGTAACCCAGATTGGGTTTTGATATTGAAGGACTGTGTGTTTCGTTCACTCTTCCACATTTCTGCAGCAATTTGCTGGGGGTTTTTTGTTTTGTTTTTGTTTTTTAATGCTCGTGGAAATTATTCAGCCGCTTAGTGCGAATTTTCATAATAAACACATTTTCATATGCCATTTTGTCTAACACACGTATTTTTGCAAGCAATTTCTAATATAACACACTTTTGTATGTTACATTCATTAATATATTCATTTAATTCACATTTCCAGCAATACGGGGTTTTTTTGTAAACACTGGTTAGAGAATTGTGCTATAACATTCGGATAAGTGTGAATAAGTGCAAATTTTGAAGAATGTCTGTGTTTCCGTTCTCATATTGTTTTGGAGCATGTGTATGTGATGGTTTTAGCTTTAAATGTAAACTGAACTGAGTTTCTTCCCCCTCCCTGCTGCTGAATCTCAGGATTCTAGTAAAAACAACAACTCAAAGTAGATCCTGCAGGCCTGAAGTCTGCCCACCAACCCACAGTGCTACATTATAGATAGGCATCATCTTTGGACAAAGGCTTAGCAATCCTATACTTACTTCAAAGCTTTTTATTACTCTCCAGGGTGGGGGCAGATTAGGAATTTAAACAAGCACCTCTAATGCGGTATTTTCCTCCCACACAGGGACCTTGCAAGCAGAGACTGCCTTGGCAGGAGATCACATGAAACTTACAGCAGGTGAGCCAATTCAGCCAAGGCTCTGAAATTCCTTTGAAGATCAAAGTTTCTGTGGTGCAGCCCGGTAGAAGAACGAGGATGCATTTGTGACAGTTCTGTATTTCTTTTAATGTACAAGAAGTTGCTCTTTAGTTTCATGAAATCCTACTGGTCACTTCTGTGATATTTGTATATCTATGAGCGTTACTTGGCCGCTCCAAAAGCTGTTCCAGGGACAGCCAACAGATGGAGCTCCCTCCAGCCTGCCTTTTTGCCTTCGTGCCACAGTTACAGGTGTTTCTTGTGCTGACTCAAACGCAGCAGGAGCCAACATCCGCGTCTGGCCTAGAGGCAGGGTGGGACTTGCCCAGAAAGTACAGCCTGCTGAGCAGCTCCCTTAGGAAGGAGGATTGCCCAAGCAAAAAAATGTAAAATACTCTCCTGATTCTCCAGCAATGTCCATCCAGCATGGAAGAATGAACCACTTCTTCTTAAAGTGTGGGATGGAGCAGCTGCCAGATAGGAAACAGTGCCTCTTTGTGCACTGCTTTGGCCTATGAGCCACTGCTACCCAAGCAACTTGCTCAGGAAGAGCACTGGTTAAGAAAAACAAGCATAGAATTGTAGAGTTGGAAGGGACCCTGAGAGTCATCTAGTCCAACCCCGTGCAATGCAAGAATCTCAGCTAAAGCATCAATGGCGGGTAGCCACCCAACCTCTGCTTAAAAACCTCCAAGGAAGGAGAGTCCACAACCTCCCAAAGGGGGAGACCATTCCACTGTTGAACAGCTCTTACTGTAAGAAAGTTCTACCTGGTATTTAGTAGGAATCTCCTTTCTTGTAACTTGAAGCCATTGGTTCGAGAGTCTACCCTCCACAGCAGGAGAAAACAAGCTTGCTCAATCTTCCGTGTGACAGCCCCAGAGATATATGAAGATGGCTATCCTCTCTTCTCTGTCTCCTCTTTTCCAGGCTAAACATACCCAGCTCCTTCAACCGTTCCTCATAAGTCTTGGTTTCCAGACCCTTGATCATCTTGGTCACCCTTCTCTGCATAGTGGGTGCCATCTCAGAGGAGTCTTAATTTTATTTTTAATTTCTATTCTCCCTTTAGAAGAGTGTTCTCCTTTTTCACCAAGAGGGATTTCTCCAGAGGGGCTCAAGTATTGCTTTGTGCCTGAGCATCATCACTTCTCCCTTTAATTGGGAATTATGTCTCTCAACACAGGGAATCTGCAGTCCGAGACTTGCCTTCTGATGTCAGCATGGGGAAAGATAGTTTCAGCAGGTGAGAAATCAGGGCCATCTTAAGCATATCCGGCACCGTGGTGCAAATATCTCTCTGGCACACCCACCCACACCCGTTTCCCAGAGTTGTCAACCTTTTTTAAAGGGGGGGGGGGACTTCGGTCTGGCTTGTTTACATCGTGTGGTCTGACACGTGCTCGGCGCTGCACGTAAGAGGTGCCCAGATCGCAGCCCAGGCGGCCTCCCGCGAAGCCTCCCTCTAAGCGACTGGTGCCTCTTACCTGCCCCCGTACAGGGAAGTCCGCGCAACAGGAGGGCCAGCAAGCAGATCAGGTGGCTCGCTCGCTGTCCTATACTCGCTCGGTGCCGGGATTGCACAGGGCGCTTCCCTGCTCCGCTCGCAGACTCCGCAAGGAGGCGCGCAGGCAGTGACGTGGCCAGAGAGGGGTGGGAGAGACACGCCCGCCCCCGATTGTACCCGCCAGGTGCCCAGGCAGCCCCGGTGGGAGGGGACGCAAAGGGGCTTCCCTGAGCCGGACGCAGCGCGCTCCGATGGGCAGCTGAGAGGAGAGGAGCGGGCTCCCCCACAGCGGGGAAGAGAGCGTGCCCTGACTCTCTTTCCTGGACACTCAGCCTGTGGCGCCCTCCAAAATCTGGCACCCCACGCCACTAACGTCTATGGGTAAGACGCCCCTTTGAGAAATGATGCCTTCGGTTTGGGTCCTCTGACATGACAAATTTCTCACTCCTCCCTTTTTACACAAAGGAGAAATGTTTTAGGGAGAGAGAGAAAATCTCACCACTGATACAGTGGCAGCATCCTCTTAGCATAGTTTCTGTAAATGTATGTATTTTTTTGTCCTGGCAAGTGATAGGTAGTTTTATGTTGCACCATTATGCATTGGGGCTCCTTGCCAGAGCTCAGGAAACCCAAGCTGGTCTTCCAGAAGTCTCCTGCCTCTCTGCTTGCCTTGAACCAGACCCAACAAATTATACAGCAGGCCCTTGAGGATCACACACAACTCCTGTAGCATATTAGCTTGCTGTTGCCAGCAGCAGCAGGTCTGAGTGTAGCTAGAGGTAAAAATCTTCCACTGCAGTTCAATAAATAAATAAGGGTGTGTTGCACTGTACATTCATTTGGTCCATTCTACACCCCATGACATATCAGGCCCTATACGAAGACTTTACCCTTTAATTTAGAAAGCCATAGGCTTGCTGGTAACAGAGCACAGCAGGCTGCCCCGGACAGCTGTCTCTCTGCTGCGGAATTTGCCCGCTGAGAATTAGACACACGGAAATATTTTTATATCAGGAATGACTTTCTGAGACTAAGCTAAGTTGAATTGCTACTAAAAAAAACAACCAATCTTATCACAGAACAAAAACGTAACATGAGATTAATACAAAAATTCACGAAATCATAGCACAGATAATACAAAACTTCTAAGCGTAATTGTGGCTTACCAGATTTATATCACACAAGTGGACAGCTTTCAACAAGAAAACTGTCAAACTTGCTTTTTGTATCCCATCTGTGTGCATGCTCTTACACACTATTTCTTTAACACCCTAAATTAGCTATTAATACAATTAAAAATGCTATAAATCAAAACTACAAAACAAGAACAGTTGTTTCAAAGGATGCAATCATACAAACTTTTACTGTTAGTAGAATGCTGTCCCCACGGAGGTTTGCCTGGCATCTTCATTATACACCTTTAGGCACCAGGCAAAAACGTTCTTCTTTAACCAGGCCTTTGTCAGGATGCTGTCAGCGGCTCCTGGCTGGTTGCCCAGGAAGTATAAAGACAAGGAAGAGTTTCCTGCAGTCCTTTTTTATTTCAATATTTACAGAGAGAGGCTATAGAACCCAGCCTATTGGATAATGGCGTTGTCCCGAGTGAACCTCCACCCCCACCCCGTCTCTCCCTCATTCGTCACTTCTACGAGTGCTGCTACATACCCTCTGTCTTTGAGCTCTTTGCTCTCCTACTTTCAAGGCTCTCTGGGAGATGGTGGGTCTGGAATGCTTTCTAGTGACGTGTCAGCCAGCTGCTGCTCCGGTTCTGCCTGCCCCTCCTCTCCCATTATTTCCCAACTTTCCCCCTAATCTGCCTCTGAGCTGTGACCTCCTGCAAACCACTGTTGTAAATCTCTACTGTCTTCCTCCTCCCTGGGAGGGTCAGGGTGGGGAAGCGGTCTCCACCATCCCCCCTCTGCCAAGTCCCTGACAGCCTTTGGCTGATTGACATCCAATGCCCTTTTAAAATGTGGGCTGGGGTTGTTTTTGTTTTTATTATGTATTTTGTGGTTTTATATTAGGATGATGATGATGATGATGATGATACAAATATTTTGAAAAGCAGATTTTTAAACTCACATGCATATGACTATGTATATGAGAGACATATTTTAATCTCAACCATTTTATACACCCAGCCATAATGCTAAGGTTTAATTGAGAATTAATGAATTCTTTTTGTGTGTGCATATGTAAGAGTGTGACTGCTTCCAGAAACATATCCCCTAGCACCTAAATGATGTTTTTGTGTATGAAATGGTGTGGTTGCAAAGTACTTCTGCCCCCTTGTGCAGAAGTACTTTGGAGCAACACGACTGCTTTCTGGACTTGTGTGGCTCTTGCACAGCTCTGCTTACCTAGAAGCTCTGCTTCTTGGGACAGAGGATAAAGCTTTTGAAGGCTACTATCCAAGAAAGCTATACTCAGCCTCCATGGTCAGAGGCAGTGTGCTTCCGAATGCCAGCGCTGGAGGGGAGAGTGCTGTTGCGCTCAGGTCCTGCTTGCAGGCTTCCCGTGGGCACCTGGTTGGTCACTGTGAAAACAGACCCCTTGACTAAATGGGCCATGGACCTGATCCAGCTGGGCTACTCTTGTGTTCTTCTGTTTGTGCACAGGGAACCTTTAACGTTACATGCTACAGACCTCGAAGTTTCAGATGCTACCCTTCCCTTCACGTCCAGTGGTGAGTTCCCATTAAACAATGAAAGAACTAATATTCAGGTAGGGCACAGTATCGGCTTGGAATATGGACTCAAGTTTTGTTTTCCAGGCCTTAATGTTGTGTTGCCTAACGTGCTCTTTCTAGAAGGTTTGTTTAATTTTTTTTAACTACCCTTTATTATTGCAATGCTGCCTTTGCCACATCCAGTGTCTAAAGGAATCTTCAGTTCCACTCCTCGCTTTACTTCTTCGAATAAACTGTCCCCAGAGGAGAGGTTCAAAGACAGGTCTCCTGTACACTCACTGTTAACGGCTCATCTGGATGAGCTGAAGGCACCGGTAACTCCTGCAGTCTGTTCAGAACGTCGGTCAAGTCTGAAGAAGGGCAGCTCCCCGGAAGCTACATCCTCTTCTGCCTGTAGAAGTAAGTGCCAAGCAACAATCTAAAGCCAGCCATAAAACCACTGGAGCAAGGGGTAGTTGGGGTTTCTTCATATGGTCTTCCCAACCCATATTAGATTTAGGAGAGAGCCAGCTGGATAGCTCAGTCGGTTGAGCATGAACTTCTTTATCCCAGGGTCGTGGGTTTGAGACCCACGTTGGATGAAAGATTCCTGGATTGAAGGGGGTTGGACTAGATGACCCCTGTGGACCCTTCCAACTCTACGATTCTATTATTGCTGCCATGAGCAGGGCAGCTGCAAGATACTGCACCGTCCCATCCCCCTTCCCCCTTAATTTTCAAGTGTTTCATTGCTGCTAATATGGCGGCAGTGCTGGCAGGCTCTCTGCCTTGCTGTGTGGAAGGGGGTCCTTCCTCAGAGTGAGGCATTCTGGGCAAAATGCCTTTGACACCACTTTTCTACGATGGCTTGGAATTATCTTTTAAATGTGGTTAAAGTGGAAGCTTAACGTTTAACTAATTTTTTTAAAAAAGAATTTCTAGCCGCCGCCACAGAACAGCTGTTGCAGTGCAGCCACTCTCCCAGGTCCCCCTACCCAGCAAGTCTTGCTTTGGGAAGGACTCTACCAGAGAGCCTCACAAGATCTGGATAGGTGGCAGGGGTGGCAACAGTTGAGTGACAGCAAATAAGGGCTGTGAGGCACACACATAAGGTAAAGGGACCCCTGACCATTAGGTACAGTCGCGGACGACTCTGGGGTTGCGGCGCTCATCCTGCTTTATTGGCCGAGGGAGCCGGTGTACAGCTTCCAGGTCATGTGGCCAGCATGACTAAGCCGCTTCTGGAGAACCAGAGCAGTGCATGGAAACGCCGTTTACCTTCCCGTCAGAGGTAAACTATTTATCTACTTGATGTGCTTTCGAACTGCTAGGTTGGCAGGAGCAGGGACCGAGCAACGGGAGCTCACCCCGTCGCGGGGATTCGAACTGCCGACCTACTGATCGGCAAGCCCTAGGGCTCAGTGGTTTAACCCACAGCACCACCCGCATCAATTGCCTCATTTTGCCTATCGGATCCCCTGACAGAATGGCAATGTGCTTCAACAGCCAAGTACTATATATTATTAAAGGGAGAAGACATTGCCCACAGGCTTGGTGATAACATCACAAGGAAAAGGGAAAGAACAGAAAATGTAGGGGCATGCGGAGGACTCAGCCCAAATTTAGCTTTTTGGCATCAGGGCCAGCTACAGGCCTGAGGAAGCCATCAGCACAGTGCTCCCGTGGTTTTCACCAAGCAGCAATATAGCAAAAGGTGTCAGCAAAGTGAGCGTTTTAAATTGCCCACAATGCCCCTGACATTCAAGTCATTCAGGAGCACTCGTGGCATGTTAAAATGGTGGGTCTCAAGCTACTAAGCTGGGTGTTGCAGCCCCATTCCCAGGTGCCCAAGGATGCCGTGTGCAGAAGTTGGGCCTCTTTTGGCATGCCCAGTCAGTGCAAACATGCAAAACCTCCAGGTATAAAGGTCAAGTGGCACCTTTTATTGTCATGAAATCATGATCTAAAACCACATTATCTTAACTGGGGTTTTCCTTCTTTCCAAACAGGTATCTCCTTTGGCACCTCTTGTAAGTGAACTTTTGCTTAAGCATTTTGCAATGTTTCTTACTAAGTAATTCTGCTCCCACTGCTGTAATGTGTCAGCAGTCTCCCAGCTCGCTAAAATAATGAGAAAATGTAATTTTGCCTACTTCATACATTCCTTTTCGTCCTTGCCTTGGTGGTTGTGGTTGTTTTATTTCTTCAATTTATATACCATCAAAAGATCTCAGGCCCGTGTACATTAGAAACACATTACGAAACATCAATGATAAAAACATAGCAAAAAGCACACTAACAGACAGCCTAATAGTAAAATATTCATAATAGTAACGTTCCTCTCCCCTACACTTTCACAGGCCATAGATTATTTAATGGCCACAGGCCTGAGTATTAATTACTGATAGACAGATTTTGGTGATAGGAAAATGGCCAGCTTTCTGGAATGTGTTTTCCCCAAGCAATTGCTTCACATTGCTTCATGTTAAGCCAGTTCCAGCTGGGTTTCCCCACAGATGATGGTGAACGTGGCCTGGAATCTGCAGGATTTTTAGTCGGCTCCCGTTTCATGTACAATCTCCCTTTTCTGCACACTTCTTTTCATGAAAAGTGTAAAGCATACTTCATTCCTGTTTTGTAAACATGGCCGAAATGTTAGCAGCATTCCCATTGCATCTGTTTTGGCCCTTAAACAACTAGGATTTCAAGTGTAAATGTGCTGATCTTCAGAAGATCAACATGTTCACCACCATTAGCCAGTGTCAATGTGATACCACTAATAAATTGTGACCTGGCCCAGTTCCAGGGTCTTCAACACTATGCTGGGCCTGCTTTCAGATGAACACGCCGTCTATATCTCTGACTGTGATTTAATATTTTGTCTGTAGCTATTCAGGCAGGGGAAGCCAATGGAAACGCCTGCAGGAAATTACAGAATAAGATGGAGAGTCTGCAAAACCTAGTGGAAACATTGCAGTTGAAAAACCAAGGTACGAAATCATACACTGACAATTCAGTAATTTGCCTGGAATAAGACTTGTCTTCCTACATGTTGCTGTCAACAAAAAAAGAGAAGACTTTCTACACAGAAAGCACCACTTACTAAAAAAAAATTCAAATGAACTGTTTTGCAAATTATTTTACTGCCCATTGCAAATATGTATGCTGTATCACTTTGGGGATGAGTGATTCTGAGAGTCCTGGTGCAGCTGCTGCAAACTTTTGAGTAGACGCACCAAGAAAGGAAACAGGTATAGTTAGGTGATTTTAAACTCTGGACTTAATAGTCGGGGTGGGGGGGGGGACACACATCCTTTAGTTAGCAACTTATTTCAAAACACCAGTTCATTTAATCGCCTTCTGTACAATCAGTCTCAAGGCGACGTACAATAAAAACAGCAAAAACCATGGTAGGCCAATCCTGTTATGGAGATGGGGGGTGTGGCTGCTCATTCTGCTTAGTAGGGCCCCAAGCATTCCCCCCCCCATCCCTGCACCTGCTCTGGCACCACCCCTGCAGAGGAAGGGCAAGTAGCTCAAACCACCCCTTGCTGACAGAATGCCATCAGTATGTTTGAGTGTACATGGACACATCTCTACCTGGACGGGACATTTGACCCAGGCAAAGCAGAAAAGAGGAATGGAGAATGCTGGGAAAAGGCACCTTCATTCCTTTGCAATGCACTGGGGACCACCCTTCTGTTCCCAGTGCTGGTTGGATGGTACTTGTGACAAGAGGAACCAAGCTCTGACCTTAAATGCAAAAGGTTCTTTGCCAACCTCATCCCTTCCACTGGTGCGCATTGTTGAATACGGTCCTGGGTTTCATGAAGAGCCAACCTGCAGGGGGACAGGAGCGTTGTTGTTTTGTGTTTTCTACCCTCCTTTGTTGTGTATTAATGTTCCTTCCCTCAATGCTACCTTCAGCAATGTCTACAATGATCCGATGCCAGGAAAAGAAGATTGAGAAGGCAAAGGAGAAGGAGAAGAAACTGTCCAAATGAAATGTGTGTGGTTCTCAATCGCTCAGATGTATGTAGATTGTGCTCTGTTAAATGGAATGCTAAAAGCCTACTGTTACTGTTTAATAATAAAAGTTGCCATAGTTTTGTAATCTGCCTCTCTGTGTAGAAAAAGCAAGTTTGGCAGACAAAGTGCCAGTCTCTTGTTGGCATAAAAAAGGCAGTGGCCAGATTCACCAAATGGCGAGTAAAAATGGATGTGCTCAGCTGCAACCAACTGCCTAAATGTTCATACCATCTTAACTTGCATTTTATCCTTTATTACTTAAATACCTAGGACTTTTAGGAGAACCCAATGTGGTAGCTCAGTTGGTAGAACATGAGACTTTTGATCTCAGGGTCATAGGTTTGAGCCTCACGTTGGGCAAAAGATTCCTGCAATGCAGGGGGTTGGACTAGATGACCCTTGTGATCCCTTCCAACTCTACAATGCTATGATTTCAATGAACATCTTATATTTATACCATTACACTGCGTTCCCTTTTTAGCGCAATTGTGCAGAATGAACTGGGGACCCTGCCCCGCACATGGCATTTTCCAGTCAAAGTTGGGAGAGGGAGGGGCTGGTTGGAAATCTATGCCAGTGCTCAGAGATATTTATCTTGTTACTTTGTACAGTCATGCAACTCTTACTCAACGCAAACACAAACTACAGTTTCCTTTCTCTGCTGCCAAGGCGGCTGGCTGTGCAGTGAATTAAGGGGTGCCCTGTCTCAAATGGAGGTGCCAAGGGGTGCCATCTAACTGTATTCTATGTTCTGCATAGAAGGCTGCCTCTCCACCCACCCATCATATGAGCGCTCTTGCAGGCTGGCAGAAGCGCCATCAGTTCTCCCTACCTCATGAAACTGCACCCCCTCGGTATATGTGTTTATGTTCAGTTCCTATGTAGACTTTGGTCTTTTGTAAGGTTGCACAGCACATTCCTCTTTCGTTCCCTTTATACATCTCAGCCAAAGTAAACAGCGCCCATTTCCAAAGGGTTGTATTCAAACACAGGCATGATTTTAAAGTTACTAATCCACTGCCAAGTCAATGGAGTAAATCCTACAGTTGGTACAATCTTGAGTTAACTAGGAAGAATGAAACTACTGACCCAGGCTTGCATGCTACCCGTTACTTCAGACTGATTAGAGCCTGCCATTTACTCTAACACACATGTTGGTGGGTAGTTTAAAAATAAATCTAATATGCCAAGCATGCCAGACATTCAGAGAGACATATATAGCATACAGAACACTCTCCCTGCTGTCTTCTAGGTGTGTTTTAACATGGCTGTTACCTTTTTTAGAAAACTGGAATATTCCCACTCTTGAGTCTAAGAATAGGTTAAGATCTTCCTAAAACCAAGCTAGTGTTTAGTACTAGATTATAAAAAAACAACAACCAAGCTATTATATGCCCAGCCCCTAAATCTAATTAATTAATTAATTGTTGTACTAGAAAAGACAATCTGTTAATGTGCTCTAAGCACTGTCTCCCTAAACAGCTAGCCAGAAGCCCCAGCTAAACTCAGATGGGTACAGATTCAGAACAGGTTTGAGCTGGACTGCTGCAGCCTTACACAAGATGCACCTCCCTGTATCTGTCTGTTATAACAAACACCACAGCTTCAGCCGTAATGGGAATGAACAAGTCCCAAAAGAGGCATATTTGCAAAACCATGGCATCTTACATATACGCCACTTAGCATGGTCAGACAGGTCTTCAATTTAATTGTAAGAAAGTTGATCTAAAGGCTTAAGTACCACTTAGTCGGCTTCAAAATGTAGTTATCTGGAAGGTCAGTTCTCTGTTTTGAGAGCAAACTCTCATGAACTCTGCTACAGCACCGTTACACTGCAAACCTTCTGGTTAAATAATGACCATGTAGTGAGGCAGTAGTTTTCTTTCAAGTGGTAGTGCAGGTCTTTTGGACCTCCCTGTTGCCTGTAGTGGCTCTATGGAATAATAGAATTGTGGAGTTGGAAGGGACCACAAGGGTCATCTATTCCAACCCTCTGCAATACAGGAATCTCGACTGTAAAGCATCCATAACAGATGGCCATCCAACCTCTGCTTAAAAACCTCCAAGGAAGGAGTACACAACCTCCCGAGGGAGTCCTTTCCACTGCTGACCCAGACCTCAGACAAACTCTGCATGAGCCTGCAGACCACCCAGTACTAAAGTCCAAGATGCACATATGCTGTGGGAAATGAGATGTACTGCTTAGTATCTCTGGACTCTGAAACAGGTTCCAGGTGGATTTTCCTTTATCAACTTGGAACAGCAGCACAGAAGCTGTCTGCTAAACACAGCTTTGCAAATTGAGATTACGAGCCCAGCTCCTGTCCATGCAAGAATAAACTCCCCAGAAACAGACACTGAGCTATTCTAGTGAAGGGTAAGTGGCTTTAAAATGCGAACATCTGAATCAGCTAAATAATGCAGATAATCCTCTCAGACAGGCCTCCAACATGCCTTAAACCCATTTGCAAAACTTAAAAGCCCTTGTTAAGACTGCTTTAACCTTTGTAATGTGTCAGTCAACCAAAAAACTCTGAACACCAGCAGAAATATTTGCATTCAAGGAAGCCCCTTCTGTCTTAGTATTTGAAGAGCATGGCAAGCTTCAGCTCAAGTATGCATGAAAGTCTTGATATACTGTACTTAAAAGCGGCTGGTGGTGATACTATATTGCAAGACAAAGAGTATTACCTATTTGCTTTTCTATTGAATCCTGAGAGCAAAGGAACTAGAAGGGGGATTGAGAAAACCCACCACAGCAAGTGCCGAGGGACAGGACTAGGACCACAGTAGGTTTAAGAACATAAAGAGTCCTGCTGGATCAAGTCAAAGGCCCATTAGCCCAGCACCTTGTTTGCATGGTGGCAAGCAGGCAGTGAGTACAATAGCGCTGTCCGGTAATAAATGTGCTCTAGTTGTTCCATAAA
The DNA here is from genome assembly GCA_034641385.1 of Darevskia mixta. Classification (NCBI taxonomy): domain Eukaryota; kingdom Metazoa; phylum Chordata; class Lepidosauria; order Squamata; family Lacertidae; genus Darevskia; species Darevskia mixta. Next base: position 1,723,800 of record JAWWNH010000060.1, read on the forward strand.
GAACGCGGGTGGCGCTGTGGGTTAAACCACAGAGCCTAGGGCTTGCCGATCAGAAGGTCAGTGGTTCGAATCCCCGCAATGGGGTGAGCTTCCGTTGCTCGGTCCCTGCTCCTGCCAACCTAGCAGTTCGAAAGCATGTAAAAGTGCAAGTAGATAGGTATCGCTCCAGCGGGAAGGTAAACGGCGTTTCCGTGTGCTGCTCTGGTTCTCCAGAAGCGGCTTAGTCATGCTGGCCACATGACCCAGAAGCTGTAAGCCGGCTCCCTCGGCCAATAAGATGAGCACCGCAACCCCAGAGTCATCCGCGACTGGACCTAACAGTCAGGGGTCCCTTTACCCTTTACCTTTAGTTGTTCCATGCTAATGTTCCAATGATCAGCTTGCCTTCCCACAACTGCTATTACATTATTAAAAGCCATACCTACAATTGCATGAACACCATTTTGTCTTCTTTGGCACAAAACCTCATATTAATGGTAATCCCACTGACTTTAGGACTTCTTCATAGTTGGGTACCGTGGCCAGGACCTTCCAATGATACTGCAAAGTTTACCATTTGGCCAGAGCATGTTTGTTGCTGTTTTCTTGCACCCTCTCTGCAATTCCTTGAGGAGAGAACAACCAGCTCTGAGGCACCTTTAAAGATTAATGAATTCATTAAGCATGGCAGAAGCTTTTGTGGAAGCCCGAAGCAAATTCCCATGGTTCCCTCCCCAGATAGACTTGCCAAGTTAATTGTGGTGCCCAAAGCATTTGTGGTATAATACTTTAAGGTGGTCTGTGGTCAATGCTAATAATATACCCTGGTCCATTTTGAGCTCTTCAGGAAAAGTATAGAGACATCTTATTGAACAACTTTCATCTTCACTTCTTTGCAGCCAAACAAGAGGGCTGGCCTTATCTGATACCAGTACCTAGCCATTTGGAGGGTAAAAAAACCCCTATTAACATTTTGTGCCTCTTATCTCAGCTGCCATAATTCCAAATAGGAATGCACAGATAAGCCAAAGTTCATCCCATTTCACTCTTGCTGGCATTCAATCATAGGCCCATTCAATCCTACTTTGTATAGATCTTTTTCAAATAATGCATGAAGTTTACATTTTAAGTTGTATGCATTCCTCCCCCCCCCCCAAAAAAAATAACATTTTCCCAGAGAATGTGTTTTGTATTTTAACTGTGAAATACTGTATTTTTATATGCATCTGTGCACCCAAACTGTTCTGCAAAATCAAGCAGAACATGTGTATCTGAAGAAGTGTGCATGCACACGAAAGCTCATACCAAGAACAAACTTAGTTGGTCTCTAAGGTGCTACTGGAAGGAATTTTTTTATTTTGTTTTGACTATGACAGACCAACACGGCTATCTACCTGTAACTGCAAAATCAAGGTAACTGCAAATCCAATTGGGAGTTTCTTTCTGATCCACAAGCAAGTTCTGACCCACTGAATTGCGTCTGCTGCAAAAAGTGCACTGAATGAACTCTTCCATCCCTAATTTGAAGTCCATTAATGTAATAGTGATGTAAGGATCAGATTTTGTGTAGAAATGAACACTGAAACATAAAAAATAATAATCCTGTAACTTTAGGCTGGGGGTTGAGTGAGTGGATCCTTCTCTCCCATACCTCATGGGCCATGTTTGACAGATGGGCAGGGCTGCTCACCTGTCAATCACTCAACATTGCAATGATGTCAGCTGAGCTGCTTTCCTTTGCCCACTCAATCTGAAATCAACCCATGTGGGCAAAGCCACAGTGCTCTGAAAGGGCTATCATCTGACTAGCAACACTTTGCATGCTGCAAACCCCCTTTCAGCCCAGCCACAATTTTACCTGCCCTACACTTGACATATCTAATAGCAGGTGTGCATGGTTGGCCAAAAGAGCTTCATGGGCCAAACAGGGCAGCTGCATTAGGCCCTGCAGACCATCGGTTCCCCATTGCTGATCTACACCAAGTAAGAGTTCGACCTCCCTTCATTGTTTTCTTCTTAAGAGAGAGGGGGCTACATTTCCTTCAAGTCTTTCAACAACCCCGTCAAAGACCCACCGCTGGTTAGAAAGAAACCATTACCTTCCATTGGAAAGATCCACAACCTCTGGATATGTAGTTGCAGATATTCCTGCTGTGCAAAGCAGCAGCAATTTTGAAATCCTATCAGGGGAGAACAAGCCAGGGAAACTAGGATCTTCACTATGGTCAACATGCTTCTGTGACAGTTAACACATGTCCCAAACATGTGCTGAGCATCTCAAATGGGAGGAACCAGCCCATCGCCATTTCTCTGTTTCTCACAAAAGTACATTGTGAGAAAAGTGGCAACGAAGGATTTCTGTTGAATCATGAGGGCAACCTGGGAAGGGCAAAGGAGCTTCTGTTTAATTCCTACTGACTAGAAGGCAGAGACAACTTCTACTTTAGGTCTCAAGATATAAAGGACGGTCACCAGTCTAAAAATCATCTTTATTGTTTCCTTTTGCAGTCATGATAAGTTAAGAACATTTTAACAGACAGTTACAGTGTAGTTTAACTGCACCTTCTCCTGCTCTGTCAGTCCAGTGTCCACACTCAATGCTCCTATCTCCTCGCACAGTACAATCTCAAGTTTAGGGATTAAAGCTTTTCTATGCAGGGAGCCGTTTTGAAACACCACCCACTAGACAGCTCTAACATGTCTGTCACTAGGAAGGCTTTGGTCTGATTTCAGTTTGAAGAGTTTTCTTCATATCTTAAAAGCCTAAGCTAGCAGCAGAGACACTTTAATCTAAGGCAGTTCTGGCAAAACATGCAGCACAGAGATATACTAAGGTAGGCAAAAACAGGAAAACTCCCTATAGTGAAATGGAATAAAAACAGAACCCCTGTGCTAAGCCAGATTCAGTGAAATCCCCACCACTTATGGGCCACTCGATCCTCATGTTCAGTCATCAGGGTTCGATTGTCACATTCTTCCCACCGTCTGACTTTCCCATTCTCCACCACTATGAACTTCCACTCAACTCTGGTATCAACTGGCAAGATGACAGAGTCCGACCAGAACCCATCCTTGTCACACCTGAGTGGTACATAGTGGTGCCACTGGCCTAGACACTCATGGTCACCTGTGATGGCAATCAGCTGGGCTTCCGAGTGAGAGATGTAATGTACCCGAAAAGTCACATGGACAGTCTGAGGCATCGGAGACACGGCAGCAACCCTCTTGGCTTGCTCTGGGTCCTTGCTGCTTGCATCGTCCACGCTGCTCTTCCTTGTAGCTTCTCCCCACGCTGAATGCTCAGGGACGATTTCCCATTCCTCGTGGTCCACACAGTGATGGCGCCTCTGTTCTGTGCATCTCTCCTCATGCTTGTCACCAGGGGCACCTGCTTCTGCTGAAGTACTCGCCTCATGAACTTCAGCTTCTGGGTTCTGTTTAGGTGCTGTCGTGGGGTAACCGAATGCTTCGTTCCTTAGATATTCCTTGTAGTTCATTAAGGGGGTCGTAGGCTCCTCAGCCAGTTGCTCTCCTTCATTAAACTCTCCAGGAACATCGGGGGAACTGTGTTCTCCTGGAGGACCCAGCTGGTTCCCCACTGGCTCCTGGGGGCTGGACACATTGATTGACTTTGTTTCAGGTGTGGCAGGCTCATAGCTTCTCTGAAGGGATTCTAAACAGAAAAAATGTTAGTTAGCTAGGAAGAACACAGTTCCTAGGTCCCTGTCTGTGTCTCAATTCATGTACTGTAGCAAATTAGGCTTCTTTAAATGGGATGGTATTTGCTATTTCTACCAACACCAGTCCCAGGTTCATTCATTTCAGTAGATTTACTCGGAGCAGAACTTTGCTGAGTGCTACTCAAAGTAATTTAACTACCTCACAAATTGTGCTCTCCCCTGCAATCTAACACTAGCACACACACACATTATTTTTGTCCCCAGCAGCAACTAGTGAACATCAGATTTCTAATAATTCCCACGGTCCACCACCATGTGAGATCATCCTCATCAGGTTCCTCCTGCCTTTCCCAACTGCAGCACCTTCAGCCACACCTATCTGTAAGTGTGTGTGCAAGGTTTTTTTTTTTTAAAAAAAAATGCTTTCCTTGCACTTACGGGAGTGCTGAAAGGTTTGTTTCCAAACTACAAGGATAAAGCAAATTTAACTGCACATGAGTGAGCAAGCCACAGCCATTACCCTGATCTGGCTGAAGCTTTGCAAGTGAAACACTATACAAAACTAAAAATATATAAGCAAGAAAACTGGCAGACAACCAACCCTGGGGAAGGGCTCTAATGCACCACTTACTGGACCACATCCAACTATCTGCTGCTAGATGCCAGATTGTACTTGAAGCCAGTTGGCAGATGAGCAACTATAGTCATAGCAGAAAACGGCTTGGCCACACAATGACAGAAATGGCCCAATGAAAGAATTTTGCCCAGATTTGGCTCCTCACAAATGTATCACTAAATCTCACCCCTTCTTTTCTCTGTTCCAGTTGGACAGAAGTTGGACACAGCAGTATTAACTCAAATGATAGTGGCATGCAGCCATCATTATTTTCCCTAAACAGTAATATACTGACACTCATTTGCCTTTCTTTTTTTTCTCACGGAAGTTTTTTTTTAAACTCATGGTCAGCAAATGCTTCCCCAGCCATAACCTTGCATTTTATTGTTTTGGACTCTGCTAGGTTTTACAAGATTCTTGTTCTGCTCCGACATAAATATGCTTAATGACAAACATGCTATTCCCACATGGGAACTAAAAATAGCTGATGGCTTGATTTACATTAGCGTTGCCCATAAGTGTCCATCAGGCTAGTATGCAGCCCAAGTTCTTAGGAGAGGATTCCCACGGGACAGCTAGAACTAAAAGACAAGAGCTCTGCCTGATGGAAGTGCGGCAACGCAAAAGGTCACAACTGCCAATATACTTCTCCTGCCTGCCTTTCCATAGCAGCTGAAGCCATGGAGAAAAGTTGCTTAGTAGGCTAACAAGAAGCCAAGAGATTCCAGCTCACTCCTTCAGGTTATGTACTCTGATCATATCTCCTTCTTTTCTATTACTGAGAACAAGCAGAAACAGAAGCATAGAGAGCAGGTTGCGGGGAGATAATGCCATTAACAGCTTTAAAGGCTGATTCATACATGAACGTGAATCACTTCTTTTCCCATTAGAGGATTACTTTCACTTCCGTTTTCATTTAGCATGTGGTAAAATGAAACCTGTTTGCAACTATACAACACTTCCACACGTGTAAATCTTCGATGCAACAATCAGCAAGCAAGCAAGATGCATAAGCAGCAGCAGGAGGAGATCAGAGTTGGTTTTTGCAGTAGCTCATGTATGAAAGGCTGTGGCTCAGTGGTACAGCACCTGCTTTGCCCTAAGAAGGTCCCTGGTTCAACCCTCGCCACCTCAAGGTGGGGCTGAACATGTCCCCTGTCTGAAATCCTAGGCAGCCACTGGCAGTCCGTGTTGACACAGTGCCAAGTTAGATGGGTTAATGGTTTGGGCTCCTTCCTGTGTTTCTCTGAGCTCAGGAGAGCTGAAAAGAGTGAGGGGTCCATTTCCTCCAGAAGGAGGAGAAGAGGGAAAGGCAAAACATGGAACAGGCTTTTCAGGTAGGGGCCTCAAGCAATTAAAGGAAGCAGGTGCTCCCTATTCCCTTCATTACTTCAGATCAGGAACCATAAGGCATGTTATGGGAGGAAAATTACTGCCCACCACTCCATCCTGGGTAGAAGCGGCATCTCCTGAATTTGCATGCAGTGCACAACAGCCCTGCAGGGCAGGCTTCCCCAAGCAGGTGCTAGTTTTGCACCGGGATAATGGGTGCTGTAGCCTAAAACATCTGGAGGACCACAGGGTGGGGGTTTGGGGGGGGCGAAGCTTCTCCAAGGAGCGTAGAATCACAGAATTGTAGAGCTGAAAGAGACCCTAAGAGTCATCTACTCCGACCCCCTGCAGGAATCTCAACTAGATCATACATGACAGAGGACCATCCAACCTCTGCTTTGAAACCTCCAAGGAAAGAGAGTCCACAGCCTTTCTGTTCCCCTGTCGAACAGCTCTTATAATAGTTGCATGTGTTATTTTATGTTTAAGCATCTAGTACACTGGGGTGTGGGTATAAATTTGCAATATACAAATTTAATGAATAAAAAAACACCCCAAAAGCAGAGGGGTTGAACCCCCTTCAAACAACACGTACTTTGCGTTTGCTCTCAAATGCACGGAGGGCAGATTTTGTTTTTTTCTAACCCAACTCGCGCGCCCTTCTCGAGACCACCGGAGACACGTGAAGGGAAAGCGGGGCCGGCGTGGAAAGCGCATTGCGGGGAGAAGATAGAAAACCCCACGTTTTTTTGGGGGGGGGGTCACACCCCTTCCAAATCATGGGGCAGCGAGGAGAACCCCACAAAGACCCCCTCAGGGACGAAGCGAGGCAGGAAAGGAAAAAGTTAGGAGAGGAGCAGTTAGGGGAGCCAGGAAAAGTTAGGGTACCAACTTAGCAACGCAGTCAGGTGGGCGGGGCAGAAAGAATAAAAGTTATTATTATTATTATTATTATTATTATTATTATTATTATTATTATTATTATCATCGAGTTCCCCTCAGGGAGGGAGGGAACCAGGGTCCGTACCTCGGTCTCCGCGCTGCCGCTGAGGGGACCCCCCGGCCTCCTCCTTCCCCTTGCCGTCTCCGCGGCCGTACCAGAGCCAGGCGAGGAGCGCCGCCACCAGCGCCACCAGCAAGGCAGGCCACAGACCCGCCACGGGCTCTCCGCCGCCGCCGCCGCCGAGCGGGTGAGGAGCGGGGCGAAGAGGCGTCGCCGGGGCGTCGGCCTGGGCGCTGCCGCCGCCGCCCTCCTCGCCCGCCACAGCCATGACCGGGGAGACGTGAGGCGAGGCACGGCGGCAGGCCCGAGCGAGGGCCGGAGGGGTCTGCCTCCCGCGGCGGGAGCCTTATATGGGCCCTGAGAGGAGCCCGGAGCCCGGCCCAGGGAGGAGCCTGCCGCTGCGGGCCAGGACGGGCCTTCGGGGTGGAGCCGCCGCACCTGCTCTCATTCCTCTTATTCTCCTCCTCCTTGGGTTAAGTGGAGCTGCAGCGGCGAAGCGAAGTCACTCCGGATTAGCTTCGGCTCCAGCTCCGAGGTAGCCGTTCATTCCGCGCTTGCACTCGCTTTACTCTCCTCCTGGGAGAAACGCAGCGGGGCTTTACGGCTAATACTGTAAAAAGTATAACTTGATTTATTTTTATTTGAATGTTTTGCCCCCATCTCTATGCTCTCTATATATGCTGCTATTTATTCATTTATCTGTTTCATAAAGTTTATACACCTCTTGATTGGAGAAAGGGGAAGCACTGAGCGGGAAAACCTGCTCCTCTTTTCCAAAATCACTGAGATAATGTAACAGTGCTTTTTAAATGTTATTGAATATTTTTCGTAGAATCATAGAATTGTAGACTTGGAAGGGATCTCGAGGGTCATCTAGTCCAACCCCCTGCAAATGCGAGAATCTCAACTAAATCATAAAAGATGAATGGCCATTCAACTTTTGCATAAAAACCTCCAAGTAAGGAGTGTCTGCCATCTTCTGAGGGAGTCCATTCCATGTCAAACAGCTCTTACTATCAGAAAGTTATTCCTGATATAGAGTAAGACTATATTAAAAAATCAGATTTTTTTTATTTAAATCGGATTTTTTTGATTTAAATCCACCCTGAGCCTTACTGACTAGTGATTTAAATCGTGATTTAAATCAGTTTGATTTAAATCAAATCCACCCTGCTTTCTAGTAACTTGAAGCCACTGGTTCTGGTCCTACCCTCCAGAGCAGGAGAAAACAAGCTTGTACCATCTTCCATGTGACAGCCCTTAAGATATTTTAAAATGCAATATTTGAATATTATAAATGGTGACCCTGCACCATAGGGTCCCAGGGAAAACAAGCTTGCTCCATCTTCCATGTGACAGTCCTTGAGATATTTGAAGATGGCTATCATATCTCCTCTCAGTCTCCTCTTTTCCAGGCTAAACATACCCAGCTCCCTCAACCGTTCCTCATAAGGCTTGGTTTCCAGACCTTTGATCATCTTGGCCACTCTCTCTGCACACATTCCAGCTTGTCAATATCCTTCTGAAATTGGAGTGCTCACAATTGGACACAGTATTCCAGATGTGGTTGTTCTGACCATGGCAGAACAGATCGGTACCATAACTTCCCTTGATTGGAACACATTTTTTATTTGCCATTTGGTGAGGAGGGGGATACTTAGAGATATTCTGGCCAATAACTGAGTCACCTTCTAGTGCCACCTCCCCACCCCTTCTCCTAGTGAAAGACTAAAAGACATTATCTTCTCTACTTTGCTGAGAGTCCTATTTCCCCTCTTACTAAAACAAAATGCCTATTGCCTTGTGATGTCCTGAGTAAACTGGGCAAATGGGCATGTATGTGGAAGGGGGAGACATACAGATAGCCATCGTTCAATGAACTAGCATACTGATGTCAATGGGTTAAGTGGGAAAAGGTCCTCAGCCTGTGTTATTGTAAGAGTGGACCTGCTTGCTTGCAACACAGCTGGTTTAAAGACAAAGCAGTCTGAGACTGTAAAGGAGGCAGGCAGAGTTTTGCACAAGAGGTTGGGAGCCTAAAGTGTGGGGCCCCACACAAAAAAAACCTCCATTGCTCCTTCCTGTAAGCAACAGCGACAAATTTCAATCTGTTCTCATGTAATAGAAGGGTTATTGCTTCTGTCACCCTCTCACGACAAGTTCAACATCAGGTGCTGTGAAGATGAATTCCAACAACTGCAAGCAGAATTACGATATTTATGAGGGTTGTTGAGCTTCCTAAGTGCTATAATTAAATGCAGGATTCAATCCACCCCCCTCCTTTCTCTTCTGGAATTACTTTTTTTCTTTAAAAAGCTCCCACAAACTAGATTAGATTTCTTAATACCACATTGCCCTTCCTTATTTGTGATGAAGTCCAAAGAAATGAAGGATTTTGCAAAGAGTGGGCGGGTAAGTCTTGTCAGGGCTATCAGATCCTATTAAAACAAATTAGATTTACTAATTATGCTAATTCATTTTATTACCCATTTTGATGCTACTCTTGAAGCAGTGATGTCAGATTTTAGGACAGGATTAAAAGATTATTCTGGTGAAAGATTAAACCAACAGCCAAGGAAGTTGACTGCAAGAAGCTTTGCAATACAGACATTGCAGAGCTACAAAAAATGATAAATTAGATGTCAGTAGAGAGACTCTACATCAAGAAACTCATTTAATTGCTGCTTCAAATGCTGGAAAATATACCCACATCCCTTCTGAACAGAATATTTATTTGCAATCCATTATTTTTATCTTTCTTTAATCATGGTCATAATTTGAATTCTAAGACGCACTAATGAGATCTCATTCCCTGCTATCTCATTAAAAAAGGGAATGGCTAATTGGATGTCTCTGTGAATCTATTTCCAGTAGTTAGGGTTCTTAATCTTCCCATGTCATTCAGAGCTTTTAACTTGATGGGATATTAAATGTCATTTTAATTTATAGACACACAAGTGTCCAGTCTTCACAGCGGCAACATCAGACTTCTCATATTTGAATGCCTGCCTCTCCACAGCTCATAGTCAGAAATGAAACAATCATGCCTTCATCTCCATGTGGCTCAGTTCAAAGTAAACGTGTAGGATTGTGCTGTTAGTGCTTATGGTTTCCTTCCTTCCTTCCTTCCTTTTGCTATGATAGACTAAACACAGCAACCTTCCCTCCAAATCAGACTTCAGGTTGTAAGTGCCATTGTTTTGCGCAGCCAAAACAGCACTCCCCACATACAAGAGGGAAGTCGGCAGAAGTTTGCAGAAGTGCAAGCCTACATGGGGAGGGCAAAAAGAACTCACCGAGGACTAAGCATGCTCCCTGCAGCTTTCTCCAAAGAATCCTTAGAACTTTAGTTCACACCTCACAGGGCTACAATTCCCATCACCCTTTAAAAAACTAGAATTCCCATGATTTATTTGTGGGGGACATCATGCACTTTTAAATGTATAATATGTTAGGGTATACTAAAATGTATGGGAGAAGAAGTGGAATGGAGTATCTTGAACAGGAGCAATATACAATTTTTGCTGCAGGGCCCACTTGTTCATTACATTTTGTATTTTGAGAAGTGGCAAACAGTAGTAACATTTGTAACCTTTCAGGTCTTTTAAAAGCTACATTGTTAAGCTTGTACCATTTTGCAATTATCTGAATTTGTACAGCATCCATTTGAGGGCACAATCCACCAGAAAGTTCTCCTGTGTAAGCCCCATGGAAATAGTGTTCTTGCACATCTTCCATACATTTCACTTGGACTTGTGCAGAGGAAGTTCCCAGTGGATTGTGCCTTTATACACATGGACTGGGTGTTCTTAAAGCTGTATATTGGGACCTCCCCACGGTTAACTTAGCATTGCACATTCAGATCTTACTTTCCTGCAAGGGTAGCTACACAGTGGCCCTCCGTATGTTGCTGGACTCCAACTCCCAGCAGCCCCAGCCAGCATGGTCAATGGTTGAGAATGATGGGAGTGCACAGCAACATCTGAAGGTCCAACCCTAAGTTTATTGGGTAGGAAGAGCAGAAAACGAATGGTTTTTTCCTGAAACCACTTAGAAACGATTGAGCAAGTCCAGAGTAACTCCCTACCATTGCCAAATGGAACTTGCAGTGCTGAAAGAAATACAGGTGGACGTGCTAGGTTTGGGTTTCTTAAAAGATTCACAAAAGCCCTGGAACAAGAGGCCTCACCCTCTCATAATGAGTAGCGCTGTGGTTTATTTATCTTATGAAGCATTTAGCACCTTAACCATCTGTTACTGACTGTCAGGACCAATCTGCTGATATTGTAAAAGTGAAATCACAGCCAGCTTCCCAGGAAGCCTGTGCAGATAAAGGTGGCTCTCCTGCTGTGGGTGGTTTCAAGGACAGTTCCTGGGCAAGTCTACAATTAGACGTCAAGCAGAACCATTTATTTAGGCCAGCCAAAATCAAATACCTGTGCAGTCCTGTATTCAGAAATCTACCATATTTTTCCATGCATAAGACTATATTTTCCCCTAAATTTTTGCAGTTTAAAATAAGCGGTCGTCTTATACATGGATAGTGCATAGTGCATTTTCTTAATTTTGAGTCCCAAAAAATAGGGGGCGTCTTATACACAGGGACGTCTTATACGTATATTCAGAGTTCAATGCTATGTATTTCCAAGCAAGGAGTCATACTATTAATTTTGTTTTTGCTTGACTGGCTGCAACCCATTTGGTTCCAGTTCAGGCCAGCAAAGGGCCAGTAACTCGTTCAGAACATATAGCCAACCAGCCTGGGCTATTATAGAATTAACCCAGAGGAGGAAGACGAATGCAAAATCCAGTGGAGGCTGCTTCATTATGGCAAATGGGGCACTGTCTCACCAACCTTGATCTGCTCTCAGCCATCCCCCAGCTGCCTGCCCTGGGGGTGGCACTGCCAGTTCTCCTCCTCCCCCCTTAGTGTTAATGTTGCCCTTGCAGAACTTGGGAATGAGGATGGGGACAATAGTAGAATTATTTGGCTCATTTCTGTCACTATCTGTGACAGAAGCTGCTTATTCAGAGTTCTTTAGGGTGCTGCAACTGGCTCATCCTGCAGCTTCCTGGGTTGAAATTGGGACAGAACATATGTTTTCTGTCCTAATAATAATAATAATAATAATAGTAGTAATAATAATAATAATAATAATAATAATAAATATTCACACTACATTGAAGATCAAAATCAGGCAGTAATTTTGGTCAAGTTCAGAGACAAAGCTTTTTTTATTAGATACAGCCAGTATTTAAAATGCAGTATGTAAATTATTGTGTTAAACAACAGTTACACTGATAATACATGTACTAAGTTTCTCCTAATATACAATGTCTGAATAATTCTCTCTGCTACCCCTGTAATAGTAGACATTATAGTGGCCAATTTTTATTTGAATTTTATGGCCTCACCCATTTCCTTAGTTAATTTATCTATGTGTGTAACAAATCATGCTTGTCTCTGCAGTTTCTGATGAAGGAAAGCGGGAAATCTGAGACAACTCTGGCGATCTCTTTACAAGTAACTTTTTGCCTTGGTTTTTAGTAAGTTAAAACAGGCACTCGCTGACCAGGATGGATACTTAGAAGATTGAGGAGGAATGCCATCTCATTTCTTCAAGGGCCTTCATAGATAATCTCATTGAGGAAGGGTCATCCTCCTCTAATAGCTTGTCAGAATTATTTTCAGGCAACATCTGCAGAAGGAACTGAAGCAGACAAACACAAGAATTATCATGTTGCCTTAGCAATAAGCTACATAGGGGGCTGCGACTTTTTCATGGTAAATCACAACTTAATTGTATTTTCTGTGGCGTATTAGCCATTGTCTGATAACTACAATGCTGTAGTTGTTGCATCAGTGTAAGAAACAAACTTGCTGTGTTAAAGTAAAATTGGTAGCCAACTGAGACAGCTTTCACAGTGTGTGTGGTTGGATGGCTAAGCCAGTGTGGTCCAGTTAGTATTCTGTTGGTCTAGGGCAGCCTTGGCCAACCCCATGCCTTCAACAAGTTTTGGACTACAACTTTTGTCAGCTGAAGCTGAAGCTGATAGGAGTGCTAGTCCAAAACTTCTGGACAGCACCAAGCCTGGTTTAGGGACTTAGGGAATTTTCTTTAACATCTTGTGCTAGTCAGAGTAGTTGCAGCTCTTACGCAGCCACTGCACTGTGCATGTGGAGCCCAGTTAGAGAATCTCAGAGGCAACAATAAACCTGAGTGGAAAGTCAGGAATGAGGAGACTTAATCAGGGCAAAGCGTGCTTCTCCTCTCAAACTACTACTTATTTCTGATTTTTCTAACTGGGCTCTATGAGAGCAGCAGCCCCCTCTAAGTTCCAAGTTAGGTATAAACCTTTCCCCTTCTGTGCCACTTCGCTAACAGATTTTTTCCCCCCTGTGCAAAGAGATTCTCTCTTTCCCTTCACACGGTGTATTCAAAAGCTGTGACAGCCTCAAATGGTGCAAGATGTGCTTTATGACTTGATTTTGCTGAATGTATAAAAACAGGCTCAAAAACAAAAGTAGTGCAAAGAGACAGGATCAATAGGAAAGAAAATGTACATACCGTATGTGGATATACCACACATTTCCAAGAATGATCTAAAACATTATTTATTCATGTTACAAGTAGAGACCGGGTCGGGGGGAACGTAGGAAAAGTTTCCTTTTCAAATAAATGGGAGGAAAGCAAACACTTTTCTTGAACTCCTCTAGTTTAGCTTCATGCAGCTGCTTCAGGTTCTCGGATGAAGATACCGGTATGATCATGTCCTTTGCTCCAGTCTTCTTTGTCTTAGTTTTCCCTGTTTGATCGCCAAAGCATTTGACTTTGCAAACAGCTTTGCCCTATCACGTATAAATGTGCATTAATATGGTCACAGGGAAGAGGTTTGGAAAGGAACAGGGACGTTTTTGGTATCACATACCCCCTCAGTTTCTAATGGTAAGATACCCATATAGTATATCTACCATACTGAAGCGAAGTGGAGCATCCACACCAAAAATGTAGAAACCAGACCCGAAACCTTATCTGCATAAGAAAGCTGCTGTAGAGAATCACTTGCAGGACTAGGAAGTGTTAGGCAGAAATGAGCACCTGAACGAGCATTTAAATGCAGCAGCCATCTATTTCTCTCAGGGAGATGCATGTTCAAATGCACATCACTGTCCACATTCTGGCACAACCAGAATATTGTGGTGTGCGCAGGTTGGGTGCTTGCCTTGATGCTTAGCTGAAGTGGGTACTAAGTTGAGCTGAGTCTTTGTTATCATTTATTTATTTATTTATTGCCTGCCCTTCACCCTAAGGTCCCATCGCTACTTACAGCATGAAAGCACAATATTCAATATTAAAAATCACAAAATAAGGCGGGTGCTAAAAATATACACTTCCGGTGTCAACAGCCAGGGTAAAGAGGTAAGACTTCAGCATTCTCTGGAAGCTGTATAATCAAGGTGCCAGACAGAGGGAAAGATGGAGTTCCACAACTTAGGGGCTGCCACAGAGAATGCCCTCTCCTGAGCCATGTTTTCCCTCTGGGGGCAGAGGAACTACCAAGACTGCCCCTCTGCTCAGGGCTGGCCCAGGATGTTTTGCTGTTTCAGGCAAAACAGAAAATGCCACCACCTCTTCCTCTGTCATCATTCCCCCCCCCCCGGTGTGGAGGAAGAGGAGGAGGTGGGCGCAGAGAAAGTGGGAGTGATAACCAGGTGCAGAGGTGGCCAGGTGCAAAGGCTATATCTGCCACTGAGGAAAGTGCCTCAACTCACCTTGAGCAGGGGGGTGGCTGGCAGCAAAACAGGACATTACAGAGAGGCAGCTCATGGGCATTGCTAGTGAGGCCTGAGAGCAGGAGGCCCTCTTACACTGCTAGATTTTGCAGCCCAGTTTTGCAATCCACTCAATTTGGCAGCCCTGCGAAACTGGCCACAGAGGAGGGGCCGCAGCCCTCCTTGTCCACTCTTTGTCCCCAGGTTGCCCCTGGGCACAGTCTTCCAAGGATAAATAATTAAGGGGCTTTGTTGTGTTGTACAGGTGTCATCTCCAAGAGGAAGGTTGCTCGCCTGCCTTCTCCCCACCTGCCACACCAGAACATTGTGAGTAATTATTCCAGTTGGTGGGCCCTTAACTTTATGGGAGCAGCACAATTGTTGCAGCAGAGGCAGACGGGTGGGATGTTTCCTTCAGGGGCAGGGCAGAGTGTGTGTCAAATAAGCCCATTGTGCCTACAGGGCCCACAGGGAATTCTTGTTCTACTTTGTGTTGGTTTTTTGTTCACTTTGCAAAAATGCTTGAGAATGCAATTTATTCTGCTTAGGGCTGCCACTCTTTTATAAACAGGCACTTTGTGACTTTGGGAGCTGCAAAACAAGCAGAATGACTGCTGGCATAGCATAGTGCAGCCTTCCCCAACCTGGTGTTTTGGACTACAACTCCCATCAGCCCCAGTCAGCATGCGTCCAAAACATCTGGAGGGCACAAAGCTGGGGAAGGCTGGCAAAGTGGTTTACACTACAATCCTGTAGGGATGGAAGTTAACCTGGGTTTTCCCAAATTAGGTGAAAAAAGATAGGTCGGGTAGAGGAAACTCCCCACAAACACCCCATCTAAAAGCAGCTTAATGGGTGCAATTCCCATTAGAAAAATGGTATTGCAGGGGATAGGGGAAGGTTTCTCTTTTCCCTTAATGGCTAATTTATATTCCACCTTTCCTCTTAACATAGTCGTGTTAGGTGTAAACAACATTTAAAAGACAATAATCCATAAGTAATTAATTAAAATAATTAAAACCAGAAACAGCATGGCAGGTAATGAAAAGATCAGGTCATCATAAAATACCAAGGTTGAAGTTCCCCTGCCCTCGCTGCTGCAGCCACAGTCCACTTGCCCCCATCCCCACATGCGCAACTACTTCAGTGCAAAGAAAAAGAGATCAGGAGAGCCAATCTACTGAAACATTGGCTAAAACCAGCTCTAACCAAAAATTTAACCCGGGGTTGATACCTCTTAAACTCAATTTGTAACTGATAGTCGTCGTTTTCACTGTGTTCATGATTCTTAATCGTTGCAATATTTCTTATTCTCGCCATGAATTCTTAACTTTTATTGTTTTATTGCTTAATAGTGAGCAATATGGGCAGTTTACAATGAAATACGATACAGTAAAAAACATAAAATTACTCTACAAGAGTGTCATAAAATATATACAGGCATTCTCCATCTTAAAAATCCTAATTCAGAGAAACAGTCTTGGGCTACCTTTCTTCTAAAAGACAACAAAGCATGACAGGTGATATGTCTTCATCAAGGAATTACCCAAATGCGGGTGCCACTACCAAGAAGATTCAGTCTTATGCCAGCCCACTGTGTGTGTGATCAGTGTTATCAAAGGATGGCGAGAGAGCCAGGAAAACCAGGAGGCGTGTTGCTTTTTCTATCTATCTCCCGGCAGAGGTCATCCATCAGCTTGACCAAGGTAGTGGCTGTCCCCAAATCGGACTGTGATAAGTTCCTGTTCTTTGGATCAGCCTTGCAAAATTGTTTCCACCCTCCACTACTGTACACACCAAGGCCATTTCACACATTATGTTGCAACATACCCACATTTGTCGCCACACATACATTTAGCAGAATACTGTTGCCGTTCATTGGTCCTTACGAGTATACCCATACAATGCATGTGCTTGTGGCCGTTGTACCATCATTAGGTGCACACTTAGAATCACAGAGTTGGAAGGGACCCCAAGGGTTCATCTAGTCCAACCCCCTGCAATGCAGGAATATGCAGCTGGCGTGTACGGGGACCGAACTCGCGATATTGGCATTATCAGCAGCACCATGCTCTAGCCATGTGAGCTAACCGGATGGCCTCGCTTGGGGGGGGGTCTTAGGTGTGCATAACATGAAGTGAACTGTGCAAGGTGAAGTGGCACAGGTGTGTGTGTGTGTGTGTGTGTGTGTGTGTGTGTGTGTGTGTGGCATCTCGGAGAAATGGCCTGGTTTAGTACTCCTCCCCTCCTGCCCTTTTTCTGCAAATCACATCTTTGTGAGGGTGCTTTGCAAGAAAGAAGCAGCTACCTGTCTAATGGGACATTTGGCTGTATTGTAACAAGTAGGAGAGGGAACTCTTTGTTTCCATATTACAGCCTTCCGATTTATTCCCTGCCAAATTCTGCATGCCTTCAGATACCAGCAGGTGTCCTGCTGATATCCTTTTGAGAAATGCATGGTTGTCTTTTTATCACCGAAACAAACAGAAAGGGCTATATTTAACTGAGCTTTAAGTAGAGTACACACATTGAATAAACACTGGAAATCTAAATGTATGCAGTCGTGTGAACTTGTATTATTTAGATGGTGGTTTTTTTTGTAGTTGCAAGTTTTTAAATATTGTTTTTAAGATTGCATTTTAAATGGCTGTCACCCACCCTGGGAAATTAGGGGGAAGAGTGGGTGATAGTAACTATAGTAATAGTATAAATTAATCAAAAGATAGCTAAGTTAGGCCCTCTAATTTCAGCGGGTGTACTCTGAGTAAAACTTAGTTGACTACCATCCATTAGGAGAAGAGTGAACCAATACAACACAAAAGCACCTAAAACACACTGGAACTCTTGCGCTCAGGTTCTGCTTGCGAACTTCCTCTAGGCATCTGGTTGGCCTCCATGAGAACAGGATGCTGGAGTAGATGGGCCTTTGACTTGATCCAGTAGGGGTTTTCTTACATTGTTATAAATGACAGTGCTTAAATAGGGAGAGGATTATGTTAGGCGATAGTTTGTACCGGTACTGTATATTGTTTCAGAAAACCAGCAAAGTGTGTTTGGTCAGCAGTGAAACAAAAGGAAATGCATAGGAAGAGCCTAAGCTATGAACCAATTAGTCCCTGGTTCAAATCTCTACCATTAATTAATTGATCTGATGGCCATTAGCACACCTCAGTCAGCATTAAGGGGATGATAAAACTGCCTTAATCTTGCAAGGTCACTGGGAAAACCACTGAGAAAATATATATCAAGCACTTTGAACACTCTTGTGCTATGTAAATGCTGCAAGTTCCCATGCCATCTCAAATCATTATCTTATTTCTTCACATACTGGATAGTTAAACTATGGAACTCTCTCCCGCATGATATAGTGAAAGCCACCAATTCGGCTAATTCCCTTCTGGGCAACCTTCTGGGGGGGTCACATACCAGTGGTGGCCAGGGCCAGAGGCAAAAGGGGGGCAGAGCAATTAATGTAAATTTTACCTTTATACCAGGTACCCCCAAACTTCGGCCCTCCAGATGTTTTGGACTACAATTCCCATCATCCCTGACCACTGGTCCTGTTAGCTAGGGATCATGGGAGTTGTAGGCCAAAACATCTGGAGGGCCGCAGTTTGGGGATGCCTGCTTTATACAGTAGGCTACTCTCTACACACACTCACACACCCCTCTATCCTCCATCCAGACAAGCAGCAGTCACAAGGGCATGTTCTAGCCAGGCAAAAATACTAAAACATGTGAAGCATAGCAGGTGAGGGGTGTGGCCTCAGGAAGGTGTGTTTAGATAGGGGTGTGGCCTAGGTAGAATCTCAAGGGCCAGGCAGAGAGGCCTGGAGGCCACATCTGCCCCTTGGCCTGAGGTTCCCCACACCTGCTCTAGACCAAACCTATACAACCCATCAGCCATGCATGATGCCTTATTTTGCTGCCTTGACTGCAAAAACAAAGGGTTGTCAAGTTAGGCTTGGCAGGTCACACATGGTTGGGAAGGTTTGATGTAGCCACATAAAAACGCTGCCTCTACAAAGCTGCAGCAACTTCAGTTCTGATCTCTAGTTGTATCACGGACAATGGAATTTGCTCACCTTAGGCTTCCTGTAGCCTTTCCTTTCAATAAATTGCTCAAAGGCGTAGACTGCATGCAACCCACTTGTGTCCTCCACCTGCAGCAATAAATTTTACTAATTTCACACATGAAAGGAATGTTCAGACACTACTTTCCACATATTCAGGTTTACCTATATCATTGCCCCTAGGGACCAGAGGCGCACCAGTGCACCAGGGTAATTTTCTTACAAATAAGGTAAACAAATTTTATGGTGCATTTTCCATTCACATTTATTATTTTGTGTGTCAGTTTCTGAATTGCTGCTCATTCAGAAACTTTGGAACTGTTTACTTATACTTGTTCACTGCGACATCAAAAAGTACTGTTTCTATGAGTGAAAATCTTAGCCACCGTGCATCAAATTCCACTTACTGAACTTTCATATCACTTGACAACACATCAGCTAGAGCCCTGCAGCTGTGTTGAGTGGCGAAATTCCAACCCACACTGCCCCCCTCTATAAATAGGGAAATCCTGACAGATACCCAAGGACAAAATCCAATGCACCTCATGTCAGTTGTGAATGGCACAGATGCATTCAAATTACCACTTTTCAAGCTTCCCAAAGGCCACCAGTGCCTGCTTTTTGTCACAGACAAAAGGAGTTCCTTGAATGCATGTGTCTATTCAAAACTGAGGCAAAGTGAGTGCATTTGGTACCTATATAAAGGTAAAGGTAAAGTCGCGGACAACTCGGGTTGCGGGGCTCATCTCACTTTACTGGCCGAGGGAGTTGGCGTTTGTCCACAGACAGCTTCCAGGTCATGTGGCGAACCAGAGCAGCGCACGGAAACTCTGTTTACCTTCCTGCCGGAGCAGAACCTATTTATCTACTTGCACTTTGATGTGCTTTCGAACTGCTAGGTTGGCAGGAGCCTGGACCGAGCAACAGGAGCTCACCCCGTCTCAGAGATTCGAACCGCCAACCTTCTGATTGGCAAGCCCTAGGCTCTGTGGTTAAGACCACAGCGCCACCCGCGTCCCACTGGTACCTATATAAAGGTAAAGGGACCCCTGACCATTAGGTCTAGTCGTGACTGACTCTGGGGTTGCGGCGCTCATCTCGCATTATTCGCTGAGGGAGCTGTCGTACAGCTTCTGGGTCATGTGGCCAGCATGACTAAGCCGCTTCTGGTGAACCAGAGCAGCGCACAGAAACGCCGTTTACCTTCCCGCTGGAGCGGTACCTATTTATCTACTTGCACTTTGACGTGCTTTTGAACTGCTAGGTTGGCAGGAGCAGGGACCGAGCAATGGGAGCTCACCCCATCGTGGGGATTCGAACCACCGACCTTCCGATTGGCAAGCCCTAGGCTCTGTGGTTTAACCCACAGCGTCACCCGTGTCCCTTGGTACCTATATACTCAAGCACAAAAACATTGCTGGAAGATGGCTAAAAATTACTGACATTTATTTACCTCATGAATGCCCTATAACAAGAACTGCCCAGCATAGAACACTATGGGCATTTTCATTACCTTTGGGGCCGTCTTCTTCTTCCTTAAATCCATAAAGGATTGCAGACATACAGGGATTTCTTCCACATCTCTGGCTATTTTCTTTTTCCATTTCTTGGGGGGAAGATACCAGGCTCCATATTTAATCTTGTCCCATTTTGGCGGAGGAGGTGTCTGATAGGCAAAAGAACAAGGGCACGGTATTAGGTTGGTTTTTTGTTTTGTTTTTTGCCATGTCTGTCATTTTATAAATACTCATTTTGTGCTTACGTCTCACCATGATGGCATAAAAATTACTCACCATTCGTGCAGTCTTGTTGGTCTGGCATGCAACGGAGTCTGGTCCATTAGGGCAAGTGCAGGGGTTGCCCCACCAACGTAATTCTGCCCCCAGGCAACCCCCACCTGCTTGCCTTCCAACTTGCAACCAGCCCGTGGGGTGGCATTGCCTCTTGGCCTCCTCCTCTGTAGTCTCAGTGCTGCCCTTGCAGAATTAGTTGACTCTGGCTCTGCCTGTCCTTGACCTTGGCTCCGCCTACTGTTTGCCTCCTTGCCTTCCACTCTACCAGCCCCAACAAGAACTACCCACCTTCGCTGGTATGGATGGGGAAAATACTGGTATGGATGGGGAAAATACTGCTAAGAGGGAGGGGAAAATATGTCCCTTTTCACCAAGGAGAGAACAGTCCCCAAATGTTCCTTTACAGGGGGAAATATCACAACATTAGGAAGCCACCTGCACTTCTGTAATATCCGTAACCTTGATTACACCAATCCTTGCCCTCACCTCAGACCTATTTGTGTGCCTAGAAAAGCAACCAAGGAGCAGACATACTTGTGCCCAACAGGCTTGGAGGTTAAGGATCAAGAAAGGACGCAGGGAACAACTGTGAGTCCCATTCAACTGCAGACCATCTTAAGGGCCAAATTTCCATACATATTCCCACCAGTTGGTGGACATTTTCTTGGTATCTAATGAAGAGAGAAGCCATCAGCCTGCAGATCTCTGTGAATGCAGTACTACAGAGTTACCAGCAAGTGGCAATCTAAGAACATTGTTCTGAGTAGCAGAAATGCCAAACAATTCATAACCCTGGAATCGAGCCCCTCCAGACATCCTTTCGCTTGTGCATTCATGATGGCTTGTGATCATGACGCTATCAGGGCAATATGCAATTTGGCTTTCAGTACTGTTTTGCACCTGCAGAGGTTTCGGGGCAGTCATACTGCTTCGTTTCCAAACACTGCATGTCCTGTAAGTTCCTGTTGAAATTATTTTTATAACACAAGTGTTCTGGTTTATTTTTTGTGCCACTTTTGCTGTGCTGTAGTGCAAGAGTGCCCCTCCAGATGGCAATAATACGGTAACACCGAGGAAACACTACACAATGATGTGTGGAAGCTCCAGTATAAATCCACAAGAGTTAAGCAACCACTCCTTTCCCCACCCATCCCACTGCCATTCCTTTGCTCAAACTCACAGCCCACTGAAACTGGGATTTTCTTGCAATTTACCTTCATAGAGCTCTTGATGGTTTGCCAGTCCGGACGGCGCCCCCTGCACTCCTTCAGCTCTCCTGGCACATTGTAAAGCTGCACAATTTTCATGGGTGAGGACGTCTTGGATTCTGATTCGTAGCTTGTGTCAAACAATTTCATGATGGTGGCTTCGTCAATTTTATACTTTTCAACTCCCTGGAATTAGAAGCCCAAGAACACTTTCAGAAGGCAGCCGTTTCAGTCACTGCAAACACTCCCCAAGGAAGATAATAGTGGTGAGCTGCACATTTCAGCAGATGGGCAAGGGCCTGGAAGAAGACTAGTTGTATCACCAGCTCTAATCGCCACAGCTTTTAGAGCAAAAACCTTGGCCTCTTGTTTCGCCACCGTTAGGTCACGCTGATTAATTGTGGGCATATGACTGCAGTCTTTTAGGGTGCTCTGCATTCACACATGCACTCAAACAACAGCAGGTTACTTCAGCAGCAAAGAGTTGTTCCATTGTCTGGAGGGGTCACTTACTGGTTCACATGGAGAAGCCATTTCCAATGGTGCCCAGTGATGGAAGTGTGGACAACTGTATTGAGGCAGCACCGAGTGTTGAATTTTGCGCCCTTAACAATTTTGTGCTAGGGCAATCTCCCCTGTGCCCCCCCATGCTATGTCACTGCCCCAGCATTCAAAATCATACTTCCCTTGCCTGCAACCTGAAGTGATGTAATATAAGGGGGGAGGGGGGTTACTTCTTGATTCTACTAGTCATTTGCCCTAGAGGAGATGACTAATGAGACCTGAACGTGAAGTCACTCCAAATATTGCATCGGATGACACTTATGTCACCCACCTTCCTGCCTACAAACCATGTTGCTCCAGAGAGCACCCAAAATCACATGCAAAGAGGGGGGAGGAGACCACAAACAAACAAGTCATCAGAAGAGAAATAAGAATATAACCCTTCACAAAGCTTAACTCTTCCCGGGGGACTGTTCCAGAATGTTATCTCTCTTAATTTGGAGGAAGAAGCATCAGTTCCTGTTCAACCAGAACTGGTTGAAAGCAAAACGTTTGTTCTATCCTTTCCCCTGTTACTTTTTTACTTACTGAAAGTATTTATTAAAGTTTATGAACATGTGTGCAATAAACAAATAGACAACTACACAACAGAACTGTATGGCTCACATTATGTAAACTATTGTTTATGCATCTAAGTGTTCGGCTGTAATAAAGAAACAAGTGGGAAAATAGCTAACTTATACTGGCGCAAAGGCCCACATGTGTCTGAGTAGCAGGAACTGTGAGAGGCCAGGGGTACTATGGATCTGCATTGCCTTAAAACATGCAAATTATAAGATAACCAATGTTCCAAAACCACATCATCAGTAAGTTTTTCCCGCTAATGCTAAAGCGAAGACTTTAAACCACTAGCTCTACACCCTGCTGCTATTTTTTAGGACCTCACAAGATTGGCCAAGTCATGCTGCACGTGAATCACACTGGATAATTTCACTGATGTTGAATTAACAAGTTTCTCAGTTCCTCTTTCCTTTTGCTTTTTACTCAACAGCACAACAGAGATCAAGAAATGTGTCAAAGTTTCCCATACCATGTATTTTTGTATTCTGATTTCTGAAAGAGTGGACAATTCTCCTTCTATTTAGCATATTATTAAGAGCTAAGGGTGCTTTCAGAATCCAAATGGGGGCTTAATATTGCAAACAAATGGTTCCAACACCCAATATTAAGGTTACTGGATTTTATGCCAAAAGAGTAAATCTGAATTAAACGAGGAAAAATATGGACTGACATTTTGATGCCAACAATGTTGTGTGGACACTGCAAAAATTGCATGTGTAAGAAGCACCCATCACACATTAACACTCTTCTGGAAACACAGCGGTTTGACTTCATCCCCAGAGGTGAACTCCATTGTCTCTCAAGACAGACAGATGTCAACAACAAACAAGCACACTAAAATAAATAAGGATATTACAAACAAATCCATTATGCTTAGTGAGGTGGTGGTGCCCTATTTGTGCTAAGTTTTAAATACTGCACAGAGACTGGTCAAAGGGCTTTACATTTATGGAAGATGAACACAGAAACAGCTATCAGGTGGGATGCTGAAAAAATCCCTCACATAGCCATTTTCTGCAAATATTCTGTGTTTTGTGGAAGTAGTCTGAATACACATTTTCAGCCTGAAAATGCAAATATGAATCAGACCACATCCACCACACTTCAGAATGTCACTCTATTTCAGGCATAGGCAAACTCAGCCCTCCAGATGTTTGGGGACTACAGCTCCCATCATCCCTAGCTAACAGGACCAGTGGTCAGGGATGATGGGAATTGTAGTCTCAAAACATCTGGAGGAGGGCCGAGTTTGCCTATGCCTGCTCTATCTCGACAGGAAACTCAAGAGCTCATAGTTGAGTATGTTTAGCCGGGGGGGGGGTAATTGAAAGGCGAAAGGAGAGTCATGTTCAAATGTTTGAAGAGTGTCACATAAACAATGGACTAAAGGAGCAATCCAAAACAAAGATGCGTCAGGATAAGGCGTCGTCGAAATAGTCGGGATGAGGGAACTTTGGAATGCCAGCTCAGCAATGGGTCAGTGTGTCTGGCTTTTAACCAGAAGGTTGATGGTTCGAGCTCCGCCAGGGATGGCTGTATGCAGGATTCCGGCATTGCAAGGGGTTGGACTAGATGACCCTCAGGGTCCTTTCCAACTCTATGATTCTAGGACTTTTATGAAGTCCCCCATTCTGGATCAGCTGAACCCCTTGATGGTTTTGCCCTGAAGTCTGCCATTGCACCTCTCTTAGCTTACCATTGAGCTGACCCACTCAACGAACTCCTTCGTTGTACGCTTTACATTCTCATCCAAGGGAGGAATATAGGCTATTTGGGCTGCCTTTTCTCTCTCGCTCACTTCTTTTTTACTAAACCATGTGTACGGGTTCTTGCTTTTAGGCGCCCACGGCCTAAAGAGAAATGACAAATACATAATGATCATCAAGTTTCTGTCTCACGGAATCGATTACATTTCCCTCCCCCACACTGCATTTAATGGAATGGGAAGGAATAAGATAATGACAGCTTTATTTACATATGTTACATGATTTCACCACAGTGGATAGTGAGGGTAATAATATAGGTTTTTGGTGGAAGAACAACTGCAGTGAAACAGAATCAATGCTGCATGTGTTGAATATTGAGCAAAATGGAAAATTATGCCTTATTATATCACAGAACGTAGGACGCGGGTGGCGCTCTGGGTTAAAGCCTGATGAAAAGTCACATGATGGAGACCGGAAGGAGATTTGAAGACTTAATTAGATTAGCCTGTACTGGGTGATAGCAGGATTGTACCAAGACGCTGTGGGTTAAACCACAGAGCCTAGGGCTTGCTGATCAGAAGGTTGGCGGTTCGAATCCCCGCGATGGGGTGAGCTCCCGTTGCTCGGTCCCTGCTCCTGCCAACCTAGCAGTTCGAAAGCATGTCAAAGTGCAAGTAGATCACTTCCGGTTGGCGTGCCGGAGATGGCGGTCGGGGGGAAATGTCGCTCCTGACATTCCCCCGCCAGACCGAGCAAAGGGGTGCTCGCGCCAGCGCCGCGACCCCCAAAACCCCCGGGAAGGGCGTCCCGGGGTCCGGAGGACCTGCAAGAGCTCGGACGCCGGTCCCGGTCCCAGGGAGCTCTTAGCGGAGCTCCCCGGCGATCGGGCGGCGGAGCTCCAGGGTCCGCAGACAGCTCCGTCTGGCGAAGCTGCCAGACCGCCACAGCCGAGCGCGCCGATTCCTCCTAAATCTACAATTTGGAACCGTGAGTAATCTACAAAGAAAAATTGTTATTTGGAACTAATTTGAACCTGGCTTGAGGGTGAAAAAACGGAGGTCTGCCCCTTGCCATTGTGTAACAACGACAGGGCATTGTTGCACAGCTTGAGAAGTGATGCTTGGAATTTGATACTTTGTTTTGGAAATTTAACCCCTGCGTCTCCCCCGGTCCCAGGGGGCAGATGAAGTTAATTTAATTTGTATGAGCAAGAGGATTATTTTGGAACTTTGGAACTTTTAAAAAAGTTTGAAAAAAGTTTGGAAAAGTTAGAAAAGAATTGTTTGCCAAAAATGGCGATGAAACAGGAAGTGGATTTGTCAACATTGTTGGAGAAACTGAAAGAATTCAGAAGGGATTACAATGCTGGAATGAAAGAACTGAGAGCTGAACTGGCTGCTGCTGGGAACAGCCTAGTGACAGAGATAAAGCAGAGCACAAACAATGATCTGATTGGTCAGGATTTACAATCAAACCATGGGAACAATGTACTTGCGGAGCATAAACAGAAAAAGTTTACCCAGAAGAGACCCAGCTGCAAAAGAACTATCCACTACAAGTCAAGAGCTGTCGTCATCATCAGGAAAAAGAGAAATATTAAGAGAACTGTCAAAAAACCACAGCTCAACGACAAGCAGCAGAGGGAAAGTCGAGACAATCCGGACCAAATATGGAAGGAAAGGCCGAGGACATCAACTGATACTGTTTTGGAGGCTACTCTGCAGCAAAGACAATGGGTTCCAAAGTTGGATCCTGCAGGAATAGGATGAGCATCTACATGAAGGAACTGTTTTGTGGCCTACTGGTTTCTGAACTTGGACATGGCAGGAAATGATTATAGCATGATCTTTGGAAAAAAATGACATAAGATGGATAGCTATTATAAATGATAAGTAATGATAAGTAATTTTGATATTGATATAAATTTTGATATAAATGATAAGTAAATTTGATATTGAAATAGTCTGCACCGGGGACTGGGGGGGGGGGAAAGGGATTTGATTATAGTAAAAGATAAGATTGTTAAAGTTAAAGATGTGAGTGGTTGGTAAACGATTTGAAATCAAGAAATAACGGAAATGTTAATGATGTCGAATTAGAAACCTGGTAAGAATGTTTATTATGTTAAATGAAAACAATGAGGGGGGGCGCGAGGAAGTCATCAGAGATTGTATAAATGTATGTGATCCGGCCTGAATCGGGGCTGGACAAAAATTTGGAAAACCCAATAAAAATTACTTAAAAAAAAAAAACAAAGTGCAAGTAGATCAATAGGTACCACTCCGGCAGGAAGGTAAACGGCGTTTCCGTACGCTGCTCTGGTTCGCCAGAAGCGGCTTAGTCATGCTGGCCATATGACCCGGAAGCTGTACACCGGCTCCCTCAGCCAATAAAGCGAGATGAGTGCCGCAACCCCAGAGTCGTCCACGACTAGACCTAATGGTCAGGGGTCCATTTACCTTTACCTTTATATCACAGAACAAATCCCTGCAAAACATTCCCAGAGCTTTATGTGCAGGATCTGGTACTGTAAATGATCTGGCTTGAGTCCTGCTGCTACCATGGGCAGTGCCGAATTTACATATAAGCTAAACAAGCTATAGCTTAGAGCCCCACTCTCTTGGAGACCCCCAGAAAAATTAAAGGGGGGAAAACTGGATGTATATTTCCAAAATATAAGATAAAAAACAAAATAAAATAAAAACTACATACAACAACAGTGTTTTGTGTTGTGTTACTTTGATAAAATACGAAGAGAGAGGGGGGAAAGAAGGAGGGAGAGAGGGAAGGAAGGAAGGAAGGAAGGAAGGAAGGAGAGAGGGGGGAAGCATCTCCCTCCCTTCCTCCTTGTGCTCTCCAGGGGCGGGGGAAGAACAGACATCCCGAAAGGGCTGCTTTGGGGCTGTCTGTTCCTCTCCCGCCCCCTTTGCTGCTGTGCGGGCATCGGCAGAGGGGTGGGGTGGGGAGGAACGGACATCCCAAAAGCGCTGCTTTTGGGCTGTCCGTTCCTCTCCCGCCCCGCCGGGAGCCATGGCTCTGCAGTGGCAGCCGAGGGATCCCGCTGCCAGCCAGTGCCTTCGCTCCATAACGCGCACAGACTTTCCCCCTTCCTTTTTAGGAGGATCAAAGTGTGCGTTATGGAGCGAAAAATACGGTACTTATTTTGTTATTTGCAAATGGCTTTAGATACTTATTAGGTCCATAAATTACCATATAGCATATATTCAACACAAAAACAGTGACAATTTGTTGTTGACAAAGGACAGCTGAACATATAAAGGGCCCCATTACCTTCAGTAGCTTAGGGCCTCATCAAACCTAAATCCGGCCCTGACCATGGGATCCCAGTTACCTTGTTCCCACATTAGTCATCAGAGTCATCTGGGTTATCTTGTTTCCTTATGTGGAAATGCTATAAGTGCTGTATGGTAAAGAAAGATGTTGGCGAGGAGTCATCATAATCATAGATTCAGGGGAAAGGCAAGGAGAGCAAAATGAGAAGTGGCAGATTTTTTAGAGATTTATTGTGCCTTTGCAGTAGCTTTAGAGAAGGGAAACTCTTGCAACATTGCCTGCTTGTAGATAGGATCAGTTTCTATGGGTTGTGTCAAGTTCCCAGAGGATGCTCTTAATGAGGGGTCAATAAAGGTCAAAATAAGTAAATAAATACGGGCCCCAAAATAAGCTCTGCTCTGTTTATCTCTCTGTTACATCTCTCTCTGATTACAGGGAAATAACCAAACTGTGTGCTTTCCATGTGGCTATACGGGTTTGCAAGGCAGATTCAAAAACTGGGACAGGCGCTTAGCATGGAGTTCTCCATCTTGGCAATCCCAGCTACCACTGCCAGATCCCAGAATGGATGAAGGTAGTTGGTGTCTAGGAGAATAACACCTTTGCTGACAACACCACAAGCATTCTTGATATGTAGCTTCCTGGAATTCGGCAGTTTTGCAGCCTGGGCTATGTAGGGTGGGTTGGAGCAAGAGATAGTACTGCTGACATATCCCTCAGCTACAAGACTGCCCTGTTAAGCCATATCTCCTTTCTCTGCTCCTTATGAGAAGATGAGAGAGTGCATCATCGCCATCATTATTCAAAGTGAGACATAGAAGCATCTTGCAAAATTGAATGTTTTGAGGCACACTTGAATGGTCACGCAGAAAACCCAACAGACATAATGCTGTTTCTAATGGTTAACCTCTAAGCCAGGGGTCAGCAAACTTACCGCGCCTCGGGCCGGTGTCTCCAGCGCTGATCGTGCAGTGGGCTGGAGGGCGGGGGAGTGCGCGCCCATACGCGTGCGCACACGCTATTTCTGGCGCACTTCCAGGTCAGAGGAGCACCGGAAATAGCTTGTGCACATGTGCACAGGCCTCCTCCGACCCAGGTGTGCACCGGAAATAATGCTTGTGCATGCGCACAAGCTATTTCCGGTGCTCCTCCGACCCGGAAGTGGACAGCCGCGCCGCGCTGCACCGGTAAGAGTGGGTGGCGGCAGAGGGCGGCGGGGGTCACCGGGGGCCGGATAAATGAGTCCCTTGGGCCGTATCTGTCCCCCGGACCGTAGTTTGGAGACCTCTGCTCTAAGCTTTTGTATTTCATCACACCCAGAGGCTTACCTAGGCTCCCTTGTGTGCTTGGCAGTGCCTCCGAAGCCAGGAAAGACCATGGACCAGAAACACAAAGTTTGCTTTTTGCCACCTTTCACACTCTGCCAGTGATTTCCTCCATGGCCATCGGGGTTGGGTCCGCTCTGCTCTGTTCAGCCTCTCCTCCTTTATTAGTCCATCTGTCTGAGTGTGCAGACAGGCGGACGGGCTCTTGGCCACTCTGAACCAGAGTGGAAAGCTGTGATTTCCATGCCCACTGGGCCTGTGCAGCTTCCTCTCCATCAATTAAATAATGAAAAATACTTAACTAACTGATTGCATCACAGATAACTCAGTTCTGCCCCCCCACTAACATAAAGCCTGCCCATGGGCGTACCCAGGGGGGGCAGGGGGGACAGCTGCCCCCCCTAGAAGGCAGCTGCCCCCTTCCCCTAGAAGCAAAAATGATCAGCGTCCGTTCAAAGCAAACCTGAACGACCATGGCTTGCCCCCCCCCCCTAGTTTTGATCCTGGGTACGCCCCTGAGCCTGCCCCCTCCTAAAATAAATCCTGCCTTTGCCCATGGCTGTGCCCTTGGTGGGGGCCACCCTAGCCAACCCCTAGGTATGGCCCTGGTCACACCACAGTCCATTTCAAAGGAGCAGAAGCTTCAAAGTCACCCCAGAGTTAACAGGAGATCAGTTTAGGGGAGTATTCTTTTGCATTACACATTTCACCTGCAATACTCACGGGGTTACTTGACTGAAGCTTGTATCTGACTTTTTGTCATACTGCTGCAGCCGATACTGAACCGTAGGGGGAATCACTTCCGTTTTGCTATAGTCAAGTGAGCCTCTGGCCAGATGCATTTCAGGGTCTAGGAGTTTCACGACATCCTGAAAAATCTGTGGGTAAAGCAAAGGGAAGGTGAGGCCTCAGAAATGTTGCTGCAGACCTGGCCTTGCAATTACATATACATATCATATCAGCTGGTGGCGCTGTGGTCTAAAACACTGAGCCTAGGGCTTGGCGATCAGAAGGTCGGCGGTTTTAATCCCCGCGACGGGGTGAGCTCCCATTGTCAGTTGCTGCCCGTCTTCTTAACCGCTCCACGTCGGTACGGTGCATAGCCACGCCTATCACTATGTCTTATTTTCGGGGTATGGCTTATATCGCGCAAATGCTTAGAAATCCTGCTATGGCTTATTTTATGGGTATGGCTTATTTTCGGGGAAACGGGGTATATACATGTTACTTGGCCGCAGAACTGCACTGCAAAATCTGAACAATTTTCTGAAGAAGGCTGTGTTTCATTTAGCAAATTGTTTCAGAATCTGCCAATTAGGTAGACTCATTTTTAAATGCAAACTAAATCCATTCCCACACTGCCTCTGCCATCCCTAGAGCCTTGTATAGCATTACAGCCCTCTCCCAACCATTAATTTGTTTGCTTAAAAGATTTCTAACTTGCTCTTCAGTGGCGTTTCTAGGGTGCCTTATAAAAGTAGATAAAATACAAAAATAAAATATATTTAAAAAGTAAATTAAAATACATTCAAGAGCTTGGGAGAATAAAAATATATTAGCCTGGCCCTCGATAGGTAACAGTGTTGATGCCTGGCAGGTCTCTTGGAGGAGGGAATTCCACAAAAAGGGTACAATAGCTAAGAATACTCTGTCTCTGATTGCCACTACTCTTGTTACTGATGGCAGGAGCACCTGGAGGAAAGCCTCTGAAATTACCTGAATATATGGGTACATTGGGACGCGGATGGCGCTGTGGTCTAAACCACAGAGCCTAGGGCTTGCTGATCAGAAGGTTGGCGGTTCGAATCCCCACGACGGGGTGAGCTCCCGTTGTTCAGTCCCTGCTCCTGCCAACCTAGCAGTTCGAAAGCACGCCAAAGTGCAAGTAGATAAATAGGTACCGCTCCGGCGGGAAGGTAAACGGCATTTCCGTGCACTGCTCTGGTTCGCCAGAAGCGGCTTAGTCATGCTGGCCACATGACCTGGAAGCTATACGTCGGCTCCTTCGGCCAGTAAAGCGAGATGAGCGCCGCAACCCCAGAGTCGTCCGCGACTGGACCTAATGGTCAGGGGTCCCTTTACCTTTACGGGTACATTTGTATAGAAACAGACATTCCTTCAAGTACCTGAGTACATTATTTCCCTCAATAGATACAATATGTTTTAAAGGCAAACCAACTTTTAATGCATCTACCCATTTTAAAAATACCGTGAGTTTCTGTGTAAGCTTTTCCATGTAGGCTACACAGTCTTTTTGATACCAGTAAGTGATTGAAGCAAATGTTTGGTGCGGTTTAACGCAAAGAGTTAAAGTATTTGCTTCCCCACCACCACCTCTCTTTCCCTGGCTATACTTTGGTCAAAATGTGAGAATGGGAAATGGGAAATTAAGGGTCAAGGAACCTGCAACTCCCCCTTTTGATTGAATGTATATTGGTGGAAACTTGTCGATGATTTTTTATTTTTTTTTACCTCTGGGGGCAAACTGTCCTCCAGATGAGGATAAAGGGCAAGTGGATGTTGGGCCAGGCAGTGCTCAGTCTGTGCAATGTACTCCTTCTTGGCTCTCTGAGAAGCACTGAGCTTGGAGAAAACAATGTCGCTTCTGGTCTGCAGTCCTGTGTCTGTATATGGCACAAGCTGTGAAGGAGTTGGTTTTTTGTACTCTAGAATCACTGGTACGGGCCCCTTTTTGCCTCGGATGATGATGTTATCAGAAGGGGGAGGGTAGCCATTTCTGAAGTCATCCAGGCCACTTTTCAAAAATCTCCATCGCTGGCCATTGAGGGCATCAGAAAACTTCTCTTTGTTAGTGATGCGCTCTTGAAAGCACTTGATAGCCAATCTCTCCTTATACCTGAAAACAAAGCATTATGGTCAACACCTGAAGCCAATCAGTCCCAGCCTGGAAACCCCAGACTGTGCTAGAAATTAACTGGAGACTCTCAAGTGGTGTAGTGGGTCATTGGGTCTGGCTGATAACCAGAAGGTTGGTGGTTCGAGCCCATCCAGGGATGGCTGTGGGCAGCATAGCATTGCATTGGGTTCCAACTGTACAATTCTTTGATTCTTTGGGTGTCCCCACAGTATTCACCTGAGCTATTCCGCCACAGTTATTTTGTGTTCTGCTCAGAATTAGCATTTAATTGGACTAGATGACTGAGAAGACAGGAGTGCTTCCAGACGGTTGCTATTTCTGGGTGGAATTCAGCCATATACCGGCAAACTAATGAATCACCCCACTCAGAACATTTCAGAGAAATATTCAGCTTTTACCTAGACATTAGCTGCCATTAAGGAAGTATCTTCCTTATTACTGGATAGGCCAGTAATCTAGTAATAAAAGGCATCAACCCTTTTCTGAACAAACATTAGGTCTCCCTATCCTGGTCTTGTGTTTTTTTTAAGGCTAAACATTTTCCTGCTAAAAAGAAAAAGAAATTAAGAAATAGGTTAACAAATACATGGTTGGTTTAAGTAAAGCACAAGTTGTTTCCCCTTTACCGAAATCAGTCCCCTTAAAGAGGAAAAAGTTAAAAGTTAACCCCTTTTGCAATCTCTGTTCAGACCACAAATGTTAACAATACAAAAATGCAAGGTTCAGGAGCATCACAATTCTTCAGGCTCCGAACCCCGTTTGCTGCTTACGAAGCACAAAAATCTCAGAACTCACATGGTTCCTCTAGTACCCATAAGATTATGAGTTTCATTGACATGGTTAAACCAAGGATATGAGAGTCCCACTTTGTGACATCAGAGCTGCATTGTGGAAAGAGGTATTTACATAAGATAGTTCAATTGTCTTCACTCCTTCTGTACAGGAAGTATTCAAAAACATGTTTCTTGCTGTCCTAAAGCACTCACAAAATAATCACTGTCAGTTACACTCCTTTGTGAAGTCACATTTCTGGTGAGTAAATAGTCGGGGAGCCCTCTTCCTTCCCCTAACCCCCAGACAAGGGACTTGAGGTGGCAACAGTGGCGCTGAGAGGACAGGAAGGTCCCTGGCGATGGCGATGGAGATGGCAGAGTTGGCTTGAGCGAGGAGAGACAAGTGCTCACTAGCTGGCTCTAGCCTGGCAAGAGGAGGAAGAGCGCCGTCACCTCCATCGCAGCCACCCCAGACTCCTCTCCCTGGGCACCAGCAGGGAGAATGATGGAGCTCCAGTCTGCACTGCTACTGCGGAGACAGCTGGCATGTCGGTCCGTCGGTCAGGGCAACACAAAATGTTTAGGGGTACGTGTCCCCCCCAGAAAAAAAGCACTGACTGTATGCCAGATCCTTCTAACCCCTCGATCCAGCAGATATAAAGCAGGCTAGCTTCCTGTGTTGAGATGACCATCTGAGTGATTGGCAATTAAGAGAAAGGAAAGGGGGCTCTGTGTGAGATGGCAAATATATGGGGCGCCCTTCCTACTCAGAGAGAGAGGGACAGTGTCTGAGATTAGAGTCGAAAGGGGCTGTGGTGTGACCTAGAAGTAAAGCAGCAAGCTGGAAAGAGAGTCAGAGCAACTTTGAGAGCAATGCTTGATTCCTGTTTGAATCCAAGGTTGTGGCTTTGGGAGAAACAAGACCTTTTTGGGGTGTTGATGCCATGAACCCCTCCCTCGGGGGCTCAGGTTGTATATATGTGTAAATGAACCATTTATCATAAAGACACCACAGTCTCCACTGTTCCTCATTCCCAAAAGGAAACACAGACCCTTGGTAAGCTTTTGGAACCCCTGAGATCTCACAACGCTTGGAGACTGAAGTGGCGTACAACAGCATTTAAAATAATTTAGGCCTTTTAGTGTCGAACCTCTGTAAGGCAGCTTCCATTATATGGCCTGCAGTCATAACATTTTGCACCAGACCAACCAGCAGCTTAAAGATGATACACACTGCTCCTAGCACCATGTAACTCTTCAGGCATATTGCACAGTACAAAATAACAAGATGTAATCCTCTACTCATGTCCATTTGGCTTAAGCCCAACATTTATCTATAGCTAGAGGGTGTGTGCATGTGTGCAAGGTAGGGTTGCCATATGTCCAGGAAAACCCGGACATGTCCTCTTTGGGGGGGCGCAGCATGCCCATCCGGGCAGATTTTTACATTTTAAAGGAAATGTCTGGTTTTTCAGGGCTTGGGCTCAGGCTGAGGCTGCTGCCAACCTGAGCCAGGGAAAGAGGCTCAAAGGCATGGCGGCTGTAGATTTGCTGTCTGGAAATGCTTTTACTGTATGGTTTTATGTTTTTCTTGCTGTAAACCACCTTGATTTGTTCTTACTATATAGCAGTATACAAATAAAATTAATAAATAGAAAAGAGACTTCCCAACTAGTGGAAGTAAGCATCTCTTAAATTGTTCTGGAATAACTGTCACGCCAGCCGCTCATCATCACAATACAAGCATTTGGATCCCTGCAGAAACACATCTCATTCAGTTCCGCGGAGTACTCACTCCTTGGCTCACCCTGGGGGGAAGTTCATGGTGATGGATGCAAGGGCTCTTGCTACTGTGGATGAGATGAGGGCTCAGCTGCGAGCCTCTGCTTCTCCTTCGGCCAGGCAAGGCAGAACAAAGCAGCGCTGTGAGCCTCTAACTTCCAGCAACCAGTTCAAAGCCAACCATTCATTCATTCTCACGCTGGAAAGACTCTGGTTGCCAGGAGACAGTGGTGGCCAAGCTGTGGCAACAGTTGGCGGACTAACTGCCACAAAGGCTCTGGCTTACATTCTCTGAACTAGTGCTGAAGCTAAATCCCCTCTTCCACATATTCTCTCCTGCAAAATTTGATGCTAAACGTTCCCTAGATATTGTGGCAAGTAAGGGGGGGGGGACGTGGTAGAGATGAGTAAAATTAAACATGGTATGAAGGAAGGAGATAGAAATACTAGAACTTGGGGACATTCCGCTAAGCTTAATGTTGGATGGTTCATGCCAGGCAAAAGAAAGCACTTATTCACACAGCACACAGCTAAGCTATGGACTGGCTGGATGCTGAGGAATGGTGGGAGACACCAGCTAGGGAACCCCCAGGGGAAGAAGGCTCCGAGCCAGGGGACTGGTGCTGGGTTGACGATGAGTGGTCAGAGGGAAAAGAAGGGGAAGACTGGGAGGAGGAGGTGTTGGAAGCTGAAGAGGCAACAGGGTTTAGTGAGCAGGAAGAGTCTGTGGCAGAGAGCAGTCCAGAATCAGAGGCTGGAGAGGAGGGGGACCAGGAGACAGAGATTAGGCAGGCTGCTGAAAAAAACAGGGAGTCTTCCCCTCCTGCTGCGACCAGCTCCTCCTCTCCCTACTTGTCTCCCAGAAATCACAGAGAAATGAAGAGGGCAGAGCAAAGATAGACAATACAAAGGAGCCTTAGGCTGCTGGGAAAGGAACCTGGAGAGGAGCCTCACTGGAGCAAGACCTGAGCCACTGTGCTCATTAGGCCTGACACTCCTGTGCAGATCCTGTTTTGCTCATAAAGAGTTAACTCCAGCTTGCTTGGTGTGATTTACTGCTGGCTTGCTCCCGTCAGTTATGCACATTTGTGGCATTTCACTTACTTTGCATAATGCAGTCTGCAATCTGTAACGTGTTATACAGGACAAGGAGTTGTGCAGGACAAAACTGGAAATCTTGTTCCACTACCCCTGTGGTGTCTGAGAGTTTAGTAGGCATTACCCACATATTTTCAAGCATATTTTGCACCTTGGTGTATATTCTCAGGAAGATGGATACTATGCCCAATACAACATTCTGGATTGTAGTTTTCTTGTGTTTCTGTAGAATGGTAACCTACACAAAGGCCTGATTATGCATGTATGCTCTTCAATTGATGCTGAAATAATTCCATATCTCATCTGCTAACAGGTTCTTCTACTCTGTATTATTGTACGCTGCTCAGGTTGATATACTTGAGCTGCCAGTTTCGCAACCAGAAGTTGCCTATAGGTGTTAACAGTGAAATAATGCAAATGACAGGTGAAAAGCGAGTTTTTATAGAAAGTGTCATTAAGGAGTTTCCCCTGCACATCTGGTTTGCTGACCCTTGAATCTAACGCACTAAGACGGCATTATTACATACTGTACTCTTACACAGAATTAAGTCACACAAAACTCAGCTGGAACTTCTGAATAAAGATGACTAAGATTTCTCTGCGGTCTTCTTTGCCCCCTTTGGACTAGCATAAGACATCGAGGCCAGTTAGTGGCTATGAAAACAGCCTCTGAGCCAGGCCTTTGTCTTCTCAATAAAGTTCCCCTTTGTGAAAATGGTTCCACTGCCACCCACAAAGAATTGCTGCTCTCAACTGTGTTATAAGAACTGTAACTTTAAGCATGTGTGCTCGAGTTTGCTTTTTCCTCCTCCCTCCCATTCCTTTTTCCTTGTGTGTCACGTCTTTTTAGATTGCAAGACTGAGTGCAGGGGCTGTCTAAATACCGATTTCTGTATGCCGCTTTTTGTCCAAACAATGGGGTATAAATGCTGTAAGTAGATAAATAATAAGTAGTTGGCAGCAATAATATTAAAAGGGACAGGACACACATGGCAGATGGTGAGGCTGAGGCAACAAAGAGAGAGGCTCGTCTAAAACTACCTAATAAAAGTGGCTGAGATATAATTTGGATTAGGTACTTCATAGTGCCTAGTCTTAAGCACTATATTATAAATTAAGAATACAGGCATCCCCTGTATTCTGGGCCCGCACATGTAAGTGAAATTGTGTAAAGTGGGGAGCACCCTCTAAACACCCTTTAAATGCCCTCTCTGCCACTCTCCAATTCATACCAAAAATACTGTCTCCAAAAATATCCACAACTAGAATTGAAGCTCTGGGGCCAGCAGGAGGCTGGAGGATGTACAGGGAAGCAGCTGCTGAGCTACCCTGCACATCAGCTATTAGGCGGGGAGGCTGAGCAGCGTAAACAAATCCCACTGTTCCTCTGGTCTCTTTGGGGCTTCCTCCGCCCTCACTGATATCCTCTTCGGGCTCCGGGGAAGATCTCCTTGCAAATAATGAGGACTCTCCAGCTCTCTCTCTCACCATTTCCAGCTTTGAATCGAATTATTTGATGATTTCCAGGCGTTGTGCATATATGTGGTTGTGCACGTAAGTGGGGGGGGGGGACGCTTGTATAAGAGCCATGCTGGATCCTACCTAAGACCTACCTAGTTCAGCATTCTGTTCTCATAGTGACCAACCAGATACCAAAGGGAAACCCACAAGCTTTACATCAGTGATACTCCTGTGATAAAGGCTGCAATGTGCGGAGGGTTGATATTTGTGCCTCTTCACAAATATACTGAACTCATTATCTATTCTATCTGTACCTCTGCCTCATCAAAACAGCAATTTAAAAAATGAGGAGACTTGCACAAACCCTTTCCACGCTGCAGTTAGAGCATAGGTGTGGCAAGTGGGTACATGTTTGTGAATAAAACCTCTAACGTCACGCCTTCAGATGTAGGTATGTGGCTGCCAGCAATCTCACCCACATATTAAAGAGTGACTCTCCCAGACTGCAACATGAAATAAGTCTACAAGCCTGGAAACGTTCACTTGCCAGCAAGGTGCATCAAACTTAGTGGAACATACATCCAATGAAAAATGCATACTAGAGTCTGGCTCTACTTATTTCATGCAGCACACACCAGCTGAAGGGTGAGTTAGGCGTGGGAAGCAACACTCTAAAAAATGGCAAAGTAAAGGCCTTTTATTTCAAAAGAAAACAATCAAGACATAAGTTGTTTTGGTTCTGCTGATCTGAGAATATTTATTAGGGGAGCTTATCCTAGTGCTCAATTCTGTTGAGCAAAATTAATATCCAGACAGGATTTATGGCGACAACCGAAAACAGGTGCGGCATGCATATATAAAATTATCCCATGCTGCCTTCATCCTTCTTGAATGCTCTATTGGAAGGGAATGTCAGCTCCATTGGTGAGGTGGGCTTTTACTACCATTGGGACATCTGGACTCCCTCCGGAGGTGGTAGACTCTCCTTCCTTGGAGTTTTTTGAGGTTGGATAGTCATCTGTTGGGATGCGGGTGGCGCTGTGGGTTAAACCACAGAGCCTAGGGCTTGCCAATCAGAAGGTTGGCGGTTCGAATCCCCGTGACGGGGTGAGCTCCCGTTGCTCAGTCCCTGCTCCTGCCCACCTAGCAGTTCGAAAGCACGTCAAAGTGCAAGTAGATAAATAGGTACCGCTCCGGCGGGAAGGTAAACGGCGTTTCCGTGCGCTGCTCTGGTTCGCCAGAAGCGGCTTAGTCATGCTGGCCACATGACCCGGAAAAACTGTCTGCAGACAAACGTCGGCTCCCTCGACCAGTAAAGCGAGATGAGCGCCACAACCCCAGAGTCGTTCGCGACTGGACTTAACTGTCGGGGTCCTTTACTTTTTTAGTCATCTGTCATGGATGATTTACTTGAGATTCCTGCACTGCAGGGGGTTGGACTAGATGACCCACAGGAACCCTTCCAACTCTATGATTCTATGCTTTGGCATGCTTGCACTGATGAGTTGCCAGCCCTGCCTGAATATTCTGGATCCCCTGAGGCACCAACAAGAGAGACAGTACTTAAGACTAAAAAATAATACGTCACATTGAATTTTATTCTTGAACAAATCTCTCACCACTCCCACCCCCAAAGCAACCCCCCATCCCTTGTCACACCCCGCCAAACCCCACGCACTACTGGCCCATTAGACCAGGGGTGGGGAACACTTTTTGGCACCCACCCCATAGGCCAAGCTTGACAGCTGGGTGGCGCAACCTACAGGTCTATCATTTGACATAACTTCAATGTCGCTTGATTGGCAGGTGGGTTGCCCAAATCCCAACATCGCTTTGAAAGCACGGGGAGCTGATCCGGTCGACCTTTTGCCATCCTCCTCCATCTTTTGCTTTGCCCCCCCCCACCCATGGCAGAGGTGCAAAGGAGTGCCAACCCCACCTCCCTCACCAAAGCCCCCAGTGCCCATTGGAACCCACCAAGCCTCTCGCCCCCCCCCCCTTAGAGTGTCATGGGCCAGGAGTCAGCTTCACCTGCTGAGTAGCAGCCTGAAGGAGCAGAAGGTGAAGTGACTCCACCTCCTGCTGATCAGCCTACTTGCTCCTGATGAGAACCAGCTGGCTCCAGCTTCCTTAAGCAGGGTTTCCAGCCTCAGTCAATTGCTGGAAACAACATTTGTCGTTCTGGCCAGGACTTGCTGCTTCTTGGTTCTCGTGACCTTGGACCCTCAGCTTTCTTGACCCCTGGATCATCTGACTATGTGAACTGAGATACTCCTGACCTTAGGACTGGACTGGACCTTGTATATGGACTCTGCCTCCAGGCAAGTACCTCCCCTGAGACTTGCCTGGTTGGCTGGCTTCTCCCTCCACTGACCTCAGCCGTGGCTGGCAGCACACGACTACGACAATGAGGGTCACAGAGGAGAGGACTATTGATGGCTAGCAGCTATGATGGCTGTTATGTACTGAGCTGAATCCTAGAACAATAGGATCCAGAATGCAGCAGTCTGATTGGGCCGCAGGAGCCACCCAATCCAGCTCCAGGTGGAAGTGAATCAGCGACCTGATTGGCCTGCAAGAGCAGCCAATCAGGCTCCTGGATGAAGTGAATCCGCAACCTGATGGGCCTACAGGAGTAGCCCGGAATTAGCCAATCACGTGGGGCCCATTGTGTAAATAATGTATATATAGCAGACGTTTTGGGGAAAGATTCATTCCTTGGTACTATGAGCTGAATAAAGAGCATGAAATTCACACTTGACTCCGAGTATATTTCAATGGCCATGCTCTGCCTCCACAGTCAGAGGTAGCAATGCTTCTGATTGCCAGTTGCTGTAAGCCACAGTAGGGGAGAGCGTTCTTGTTCTTGAATCCTGCTTGTGGGTTTCCCACAGGCATCTGGGTGGCCACGGTGAGAACAGGATGCTGGACTAGATGAGCCACTGGCCTGATGCAACAGGCTCTTCTTATATTCTTTTGAGGAGGAGGAGGAGGATGAAGGCACGGACAGGTGTGTCCAGGCACACCACACAAGAACAGTCACGACAGGTTGTGGCTGCTCTGTCCTGCTCTCCCACAGCCCACCACTTCCTTCATGGTTGTCCTCTGCTGCCAAGGCTGAAACGGCATCGTCAGACGGGTGGGCAGCAGAGCAGGGTGGTTGCTAACAGTCCGCTCTGGCCTGTCATAACTATTCCTCCAGGGATAGTCTGAGCTGCAAGTATCACCACCTTCTAGTGCCGCTGTGATAGCCTGGCAGCTCTCAGAAGGCTATCCCTTAAGCCAGGGGTCAGCAAACTTTTTCAGAAGGGTCCCTCAGACCTTGTGGGGGGCCGGACTATATTTTGGGGAAAAAATGAATGAATTCCTATGCCCCACAAATAACCCAGAGATGCATTTTAAATAAAAGGACACATTCTACTCATGTAAAACACGCTGATTCCTGGACCGTCCGCGGGCCACATTTAGAAGGTGATTGGGCCACATCCGGCCCCCGGGCCTTAGTTTGGGGACTCCTGCCTTAAGCCATGGGTAGGCAAACTAAGGCCCAGGGGCCGGATCCAGCCCAATCGCCTTCTAAATCAGGCCCAATCAGTGTGTTTTTACATAAGTAGAATGTGTGCTTTTATTTAAAATGCATCTCTGGGTTATTTGTGGGGCATAGGAATTCGTTCACCCCCCCCCAAAAAAAGTCCTCCCCCCCCACAAGGTCTGAGAGACACTGGACCGGCCCCCTGCTGAAAATGTTTGCTGACCCCTGCCTTAAGCTGTAGTTCTCTGCGACACTTGTTAGCAGCCAGGAGATTTTCAGAAAGTAAAAACAGACATTTCACTGTCGCGTAGGATATAAGAAAATAGTATTAAAACATAACATGCAAGCCTAATGGTTTCCTGCCTCTTTCTAACTCCACGTCTGCAGTGCATTCTGACAATGAATCATTTAAAAGATGCACATTTTTCAGGATGGAAAACGAACAGCAGGGAGATGGATAGAAAACAAATCAGCAGGAAGATGGTTTGACTTATTTCCTCCTCCTACCTCCCCAATCTCTGTCCCATGTAATGATCTTTAAATTTACTCTGTAACAATTAATGCTTCATCAATAAACAACAGACAGGTAATTTATTGATCGTGGCTGTCCTATTTTTGTATATCAGCTATGGCTCATATAACCTAAAAAGACAGGCCATGTATTTTCTCTCTATTGTCTCTTACCCCTGCCTAGGACTACCATTGCATTCAGCCATTTGGCTCCATTTC
The DNA here is from genome assembly GCA_034641385.1 of Darevskia mixta. Lineage (NCBI taxonomy): Eukaryota > Metazoa > Chordata > Lepidosauria > Squamata > Lacertidae > Darevskia > Darevskia mixta. The sequence goes on from JAWWNH010000060.1 coordinate 1,764,961, forward strand.
TGCTGCTAAAAAGACATTTTACATCTGTTTGGGGGTATTTTAATGGTTGTAGAGGACACAGGAGCCTTACATTTCCTTGCCTGAAAGTTTACGATCTGCAACAATAACAGATACTGATACATAAGTTCAAGAGACGGGGTGAGGCAAGACAGACACCCTTTGAACAGGAGATATGACAAGGCCACAGCAATTTGGGAAAATTTCGTATGGTTTCCAGAAAAGAGCTTGCTCAGGGTTTTTTCTTCACAACGGGGAAGAATGACTTTGGTACGCAAAGAGGCGGAGGAATGTTTCTCCCAGGTCTTGACAATTATTTCCTACAAGCTTATTTCTGTTCTTGTATCACTTCCTTCACGAGTGTGAAAGCATCTAATGTCGGATGGGGTCTGAGTGGGAAAATGTCAGAAAGCAAAAAAGCCCTTGCTTCTGCCGCCGCCAACATTCTCATCTCCCAAATGTCTGCCTTTTGGTTTATGTTTCAAAACCCGGAGGAATAATCACAGGACTGCCTAATAGGGTTCTTTCCCCAATAGCAAAGCATCCTGGACCCTACAATTGGCTAGAGAGATCTTTTAGGTGGAGCCCCACAGGTGTTGACAGATCTGCAAATACCTGTTCTATAAACAACACAAGAAGATCCTGCTTGATCAGGCCAGAGGCCCACCTTCTTTTTAATTTTATGTCGAATAAGCTGCTTTCAGCATTGTGTAACATGGTTTTTTAATATTAACCTTGTATTGTAATAGTTTCAACCAACCCTGGGACCCTATAGTGCAGGGTCACCATTTATAATATTCGAATATTGCATTTTCAAATATCTTAAGGGCTGTCACATGGAAGATGGAGCAAGCTTGTTTTCTCCTGCTCTGGAGGGTAGGACCCGAACCAATGGCTTCAAGTTACTAGAAAGGAGATTCAGACTTGGCATCAGGAAGAACTTTCTGACAGTAAGAGCTGTTTGAAAGGTCTCCCTTGTGGACTCTCCTTCCTTGGAGGTTTTTAAGCAGAGGTTGGATGGCCATTAGCTGAGATTCCAGCATTTCAGGGGGTAGGACTAGATGACCCTCGGGATCCCTTCCAACTCTACCATGCAGTGATTCTATGAAATAACAACAGTCCAGTACTAGGGCCGGATTTAGGTTTGATGAGGCCCTAAGCTACTGAAGATAATGGGGCCATTTATATGTCCAGCTGCCCTTTGTCAACAACAAATTGTCACTGTTTCTTGTGTTGAATATATGCTATATGGTAATTTATGGACCTAACAGGTATCTAAAGCCATTTGCACATAACAAATAGGAGCCTACACAACACAAAACACTGGTTACAGATAGGTAGCCGTGTTGGTCTGCCGTAGTAGTTGGTCTTCAGTGTATCTGAAGAAGTGTGCATGCACATGAAAGCTCATATCAAGAACAAACTTAGTTGGTCTCTAAGGTGCTACTGGAAGGAATTTTTTGTTTCAACACCTTCTATTTTGGAAATGTACATCGTTGGTTTTTTCCTTTAAATTTTTTTTTGGGGGGGGTGCCAAGAGAGTGGGGCCCTAAGCTACAGCTTGTTTAACTTATAGGTAAATCCGGCACTGTCCAGTACCCTGTTCTCACAGTGGCCAACCAGGTGTTCCTGCGCAAAGCCTGCACGGATTTGAGCGCAACAGCGTCTCTCCCCACTTGGGAGATTGCCAGCAAGCGTGAAGAAGCTGCAAAAGATCAATCTGCCGAAATTGAAAATCAGGGCTCTGCAAAAAAACAACAACACACGAGGTGATCCCTGCGTTTGTGTGGAGGGGAAAGAGGAGGCCATCGCCGGCAGCGCAGATAGCGGAAGAGATTGCGTGACTAATCCGGCCAGTGTTTCCCTTGGATGGGAAAGCAAGCCGCGGGGCCTGGCCGGCGGTGAATAGCCCGGCAGCAGCAGCCAGGCCGCTTCGCGGCTCCCCTACCAGCTGACCGCCTCGCCCAGCGCTGAGCTCATCCCGGGCAGGCGCACGAGCCAGCGCGCCTTGGGGAGCCGGGTCGCCTCGCTGGGTCGTCGCCTTTTCGGGAAACCGAAACTGAAGCGCGTCGCTCCTCCCCAAAACAGCCGCCGCCGCCCCGCAGGACCCGGCTTCTTTTCCTCCGCCTTCTCGGGACGAGGGAGGCGCTTCGCCGGGAGGCGCGCCTGGTCGGCCCTCGGCTGGGAGCGCCCAGTGGGAAGGGCGCGGAGCGAGCTCGCCTTCTCCGCCCGGCGCATTTACGCAGCGCCTTCGCCCCGGCCTAGCCGCTCGCTCGCCCCTCTCGCCTGCCCGCCTCGCCGCCATGAGGAAGCTCTGCCTGGGCACGGTGGGCGTGCTGTCTATGACCCTGCTCATCGCCAGCGTCGCCCTGCTCGTGGCCCGCGTCTTGCAGAAAGCCGTGGAGCTGCAAGTCCGACAGGTGAGGAGCGGGCATGGCCCGAGGTGGCCTCTGCGCGCAACTGCTCGTATTCACACGTTACGGTTAAGGAGGGTTGGGGCCTTAGGGTTGCGCTCAGGTGGTTGGGGAGAGGCGGCGGGGGGAGATCGTAAAGGCTTATCTGGGGGTTGTTCTATAAGCTGACCTGTTGTATTTAAAACAAAACAAAACGCGCCCTTTAAAACTCCCTATGTTTGTCTCTCTTTGCACTTTGTCACTCTTGGGACAGAACTTTTCCCCACCATCACTTCCCATCAAACATACGGCACCGTCCCCAGGGGATTTTATTTTTAAAAAAATTATTTGCAGGCAATAATTATGGGAAAATACAATACACGGGGGAACACATGACTTCCCGTTAAACGTGGGTGCTGTTTGTATTTATCACTTGCAGAGATGCAGGGTGTTCATTGAGGAGTAGTGAAAAGTTCACTGTAAAATAGAAGGAAAGAGAGGACAGGGAATCAACACCTACCCAAGTTGTGCAGTTGCTTTGCTTTCCTTTTTTAGTTTAATTTTTAAATTAAATTTTCTGTTTTACATTTTAGAATATTCACTTAAACAACCTTAAAATATCAATGACTTCCCTTCTTCTCTTTCCATGGTTCATTTTGCACAACAGAAATCCCTGCATATTTTATATAAACTAAACCATTCAATATTCCATTATTATATCCATCAAAACTTATTTACATTGTTGAATTTATCGTAATGCTGCCCATGTTTTCAAATAAACACAATTTCCCTTCATATATTCAATAAACATTTTCCAATCTTCTTTAAACATGTGTTCTTCCTGTTCTCTTATTCTATATGTTAGGTCCGCAAGCTGCACACATTCCATCAGTTTAAGTTGCCAGTCTTCTTTAGTTGGGACTTTGCTAATTTTCCATTTTTGGGCTAACAAAATACAAGCCGCGGTAGTGGCATACATAAATAACCTTTTCCAACACCTGGGAATTTCTGTCTGAGTTATTCCCAACAAAAAGGACCCTGGTTTGTTTGTTTGTTTTTTGGAAAAGTACTTTTAAACATTTTTTCAAGCTTCTTAATTCTTATTAAACTGCCCTCTCACGTATAAAACGATGGCGCTAGGAAAGCAACACAACACGGGAATGGATGTTTGCATTTTCATCACAAGCATGGTGTCTCCCTTTGTTGCGACAGCAGCTCCTTCCCCTTATGCATGGCATAAATTAAACCAGTCAGCTCTTGGAAGCCAATATTTCTGTGATGGAATCCCTGCTCCTCAAAGCTAATGCCACTTGGGTTGCACAACAAGTGCCTTCCTTGGTTTATCATCACAGTTGCCCAACACTTGATTACTGGCAGGTAATGGTGTGAACTCATAGCACTGAAAAAGTTCTATGTTCAAAGCGGTGTCAGATGCTGTTGAAGGATCTTGGCCAGTCATAAGCAAACTCCGGCCCTCCAGATGTTTGGGACTACAATTCCCACCATCCCTGACCACTGGTCCTGTTAGCTAGGGATGATGGGAATTGTAGTCTCAAACATCTGGAGGGCTGGAGTTTGCCTATGCCTGATCTTGGCCCTGGTGGTTAAGCTGTAATAGCTCCTTTTTAGGACTTGTGGCCAACTTGTGGTTGATTGACATACATGTGTGAATTGCCCCTGAGTGTTAGGGTACTTGACGGTGAGCGAACGGCAGTTGGCACATGCTCAGAGGCAGTATGTTCACATAACATAGTTCCGTTCCATAGATCTGGCATAGTTTGGTGGTTGAACTCTGAAGGGGGGAGTCCTGATCAGCTTTCTTCACTGCCATGAACTCATCGCCATTATGAGAGAAGAATCATTGAATCGTAGAGGTGGAAGGGACCCCAAGGGTCATCTAGTCCAAGCCCCTGCAGTGCAGGAATCTTTCGCCCAACATGAGGCTCGAACCCATGACCCTGAGATTAAAAGTCTCGTGATATGTTAACAGAGGTATCTCAGTTTATTATACAGAAGCAGAGAGGTTTCTCCTAGAGGTTTGCAGTCTTAAAAGCATGAGATAAACAGAGAACTGGGAAATGCTCGGCAGTGGTTTGGGAAGAGAGGTAATGTAAACAGTAATTAATCTAGGAGTCAGAGAGGGGAATCGTAAATGCCAAATAGAATACTGAGAAGGAAACGCATGAAGTAATTTCACAGGCGAAAAAGGGGCCACCGGCCAGATATTTAGAGGGAGAGTTTGTTTAAGTAACAAGATTTATATACTGCTTAATCAAAATAGCTTCTAAGCAGCTCACATAAAACAATATGAAGTTCTACTTGGTCCTACTTATGGGTTTCCCACAAGCATCTGGTTGGCTACTCTGAGAACAGGATGCAGGAATAGGTGGCCGCTGGCCTGATCCAGCAGTTCTCTTACCCTATGTTCTTGCACATCTCTCTCCTGACGGGAGCTACTCCTGGATGACAGGTACTTTCTGTCGGCCCTCTTTCATTTACCATAGGAACAACCTGCCATTCCAGAGTTGTTGTAAAAGTCCGTAATCTAATACCTGAGCATTGCTTTCAACTCTTAGGGCAAGAGCTAGACAAGTATTAAACTTGTGTCGGTGTATGTTGCTAAGCTCTTATACAAAATACATGTGTATATGTATCTGTCGGTGTAGGTCAGGGGTTGGAAACCCCTGGGGGTCTTCTGTCTGGCTCCTGGGACTCACCCCAGGCCACCCCTCTCACCAGCCCTGATCCTCACCCTTCTGGAGTGCTTCTGCCGGGCATAAGTCCTTGAACTTTTGAGAATGCTTCTTGCTTACTGAATGGATGGATGAGGAGGTTCCTGTGTGTACATGTAAGAGCTCTAGACTTTTGCACGGATGCTATACGAATGGAAGAGCAGAACCTGTTGCCCCCTCCTCTTTTACCTGTGACCCTTCTAGCAGGCCCTGTAAGGTTCCTCGTGAGGAAATGCAGGCCATGGGCTGGAAAGGTCTCTCCCCCCCCCAGTGTACAAAGCAGCAGTACTGTATGAGCAAGCACCTAAACTTGAAACAAGGGGTGTGGTATGGGTGGGTGAGATTTGAGAGCCTTGAATGAGAAAGCAAAAATTAATAAGAGTCCCATGCTCCGCCAACTGAGCTATGAATTGTTCTATATGGTTTGTGCTGTGTCTGTGATGTTCCATTCTGTTCCACCATGTTACCGTTGTTTATTGTTTGCAAGCCACTTTGGGATTCATTGGAATGGAAAGTGGCGTAGAAATGAAATAAATCAAATCTTTTGTCCCAGGGTATGATCCAAAGGAACATGAGGCCACCGACTTGCTGAAGCTAAGCAGGTCTGAGTCTGGTCAGTGTTTGGATGGGAGACCTTCTGAAACAGCAAACGGTTCCATGAGGGAATAAAGGAGAGATATAAATGGAGGAGGAGGAATAGGGAGGCATTCTGAGTTACCATATATAACCTGGCAACCGTATTCCCCACTGTGATCTCTGGATTGTGTGGGGCTCCCTGTGTGCAAGTGGACAATTTTACCTCTTGGCAAGAGGTTGTGCTTGGTGACTGAGGTTGTTGCCTTTTGAGAATGGAAGTGACTAAAAGAATATGGTGGGAGTCCCCAGAGGAAAATGTCATTCCCCTCCTTTTTCTTCTCTCTATGTTATAAAAAAGCAGTGTTTGAAATTAGCCAGGTGCCAGGCGCATTTTGCACCTGGCTTTTGACCGTTTGGGGCCAGGATGGTGCCTGACATCTCCACCACCTGGAGGTGCATGCCTGGGGATCCTTGGATCTGGACTGTTTTCACACACTAGCAAGACATCCTGAAGAATTCTATTCATTATACGTATTTTACCTGAACAATGGGAATGAATTTCTGGAACCAAAATGCTTTTCCTGTGCAGCCTGAGCAGGAGCAGTCAACATTAAGAAAAAGAGGTCAGAACAGGCCGATAGATATGTGGACTGGCCCTGGATCAAGTGACTTGTCATCTTTTAAGTTCTCAAAGCTCTTAACCTAGCTCAAGGTTGTCACCTGAACCAGCTGAGAGTCAATCATAGCCAGTCCATTATTTGAAAAATAAGACTCTAGAGACGTCTTGCGCCCAAAGGGCGACTAGACATTCCGTTTTGGCGACTATAACCTTGGTTTAGGAGCCATTGGGCATCTTCTAATACTGCTGGAAAACAATGGCAGATGAAGGCTACTGCCTCAAGTACTGCTTGTGGGTTTCCCAGAGGCACAAAGAGGAACTGGGACCTTTTGACCACACAGGCCTTGGGTCTGATCCAGAATAGCTCTTCTTGCATTCTCAAGTGCAGCTGTGATGCAGCTGTCTGAACAGTAGCCATGTCAGGTGGGTAAGCTAGACACGTGGCCCTTTAGTCACAGGATCACCATGGCACAGGATCCGATCCCACAGAATCGGCAAATATGCCTCAGAGATAATGTGCAAAAACTGTATCTTTGTAGCAGTGTTAGAAACTCAGATATATATAAGCACTTAGACAGAGTCAGATCCCTGATCCAGCTAGCTCAGGGGTTGGCAAAGTTTTTGTGGCTTGGGCCGGTTCACGGTCCCGCAGACGCAGCGGTGGGTCGGAGTGCGCGTGTGCATGCACACATGTTCAAACACTATTTCCGGCGCTCCTTCCAGCGTGGAGGAGGCGTGCACAGCTTCCTATTGGCTGCAGAAGCTTCCTGCAGCCAATGGGAAGCTGGCCAGTGCCGTGGAAGGCAGTCCCCGCTCTGCTCCACACACGGGAGCCGACTAAGCAGGTGGTGGGGGTCCATGGGCTGGTTAAATGACCCCCATGGGCCACTTGTGGTTTATGGGTTGCCGACCCCTGAGCTAGCTCAATACTGTCTACTTGCTGGCTGGCTGCCACTGTGTCCAGAGTTTCGGACAGATGTCTCTCCCAGCCCTTCCAGGGAGTGCTTTTGGGACCTTCTGCATGCAAAGGAGGTGCTCTGCCACTGGAGGGGTCTTCAAAAGGGCATCTACTTTACCTGCATGTGATTTCTGAGGCCCTCACATGCAGTCTAGACCTACTTCGGCACTGCCTCCAAGTTAGCAGTGCTGTTCCGTTGTGAAGGTGTGGTTTATGTGGGCGAGCAATGTCAAAACCCAAGCTGGTCAGACACGTTCCTCTTAACTGCAAGACTGGGTTCTCTGCTGCTTATCTTTTTTGCCCATCACCTTTATTTGGGTTTCATGTGTTCCTGCTTTGTGCAAAATCAAGTCGTGCATCTAATGCATCCTTTTATGTGCCAGGTTCATTTGTCAGCTGAGGAAGAGCCCATTTGTAACCTCTTCCACCTTCGCAGACTTCTGCTGCTATCTGCACAGACTTGTTTGCCGTTTCCTGCTCTGTCCGATGAGAAAAAGAGGCCTTTGTTTTTTCTGAAGCAGCCTCTCTGAGCCTTCTAGAATGCAAACAGAAAAAGGCATCTTGGTCCATCGGAAAAACAAAATCTGCAACAATTAGGAACAACTAACATTTCACAAAATATCAAGCAAACTTCCAGGTTCTTCAAAACCTGCCATCAGGTTGATTGTTTAGCAGATTTACCTAACTTTAAGCCTGATGAAAAGTCACATGATGGAGACCTGAAGGAGGTTTGAAGACTTAATTAGATTAGCCTGTATTGGGTGATAGCAGGATTGCACCAAGGCGCTGTGGGTTAAACCACAGAGCCTAGGGCTTGCTGATCAGAAGGTTGGCGGTTTGAATCCTCGCGACAGGGTGAGCTCCCGTTGCTCGGTCCCTGCTCCTGCCCACCTAAGCAGTTCAAAAGCACGTCAAAGTGCAAGTAGATAAATAGGTACCGCTCTGGCAGGAAGGTAAACGGCGTTTCCGTGCGCTGTTCTGGTTCGCCAGAAACGGCTTTGTCATGCTGGCCACATGACCTGGAAGCTGTACGCCGGTTCCCTCAGCCAATAATGCGAGATGAGTGCTGCAACCCCAGAGTTGATCACGACTGGACCTAATGGTCAGGGGTCCCTTTACCTTTACCTTTACCAAGGCCGTTGAGAGAAAGAAACAATTGTGGCAGACTCCCTAGTATTTTTCAAAAATAATATAAAATCCAGCCTTTACTCATGCCCATCTCTTAGCAAAATACACAGGTTCCTTGTGAGGCAGAAAACAGAAGTACTGTAAAGAAGAAATGAGGCTGTCTTATATTTGCAAAACTGGAGATGAATTGTAATTGGTGCAATAGGTAAAAAGCTTTCAGATGATAACTTGCTCCATTTTTGTTAAGGGAGTTGTTCTTGGGACGATTGAACAGCAGGCTTTATGGCAAACGGCTTTCTTGAATGTGGGAGAGGTTACAGAAAAGGGGGGAGGGGGGAGACTGATGTTTAAGTTATCATTTTTCTTGGGAATACCTTAGAATTCCAAGCAGGAGGTTTGACTGATTAGCATAGATGTGGCTGTTTGCTGAGGACCACCTCATGCCTGCCTACCTGGCTATCTCAGTTGTTAACGGCCAAGATAAAAAGGTGGTCTTTAAGTATATGACAAAAGCTATGGAATTCCACAACTTAGGGGCCACCACCATCTCCCGGAGTGGGAGTGTTTTTAAAAAGCTGTTTCGAACTGCAGGTCATGTTTCTTAATAGTGCTTGGTAGAACAAGGCACTGCAGAAGACTTTATTATACAATGAAACTCATTAAAGCCACTAAATGCAGCCGAGCCCAGATTCTGTGGCAGAGAGTTCGGCAATCAGCACATCTCAAGACTTGCGCTTGAAACCTAAATTTGAAAATCACATCAGCTACTAAGCATAATAGAATTTCATCTTGGTTGCAGTGGCTCCTGCATTGAGACACACCCTTCAACATAGAGAATATTGGAAGCTGCCTTCTATGGTGTCATACCGTTGGTCCATCTAGCTCAGCGTTGTGTACACCAGGGACGGGGAAATCTTTCGCCCATGGACCTTTCACAGCTCAGTCAGTATAGAGCAGGGATGCCCAACAGGTTGATTGCGATCTACTGGTAGATGCCCAGGCATAGCTGTCAACTTTCAGGTTTGAAAATAAGGGATTTTTTCTCAAACTTTCGGATTTGAAAATAAGGGATGCCGCGAGGGCGGTGCAATGGCACCAAGTAGCCTCGCCACCCTGCGCTCCAGAGGCTGTGCGCAAACGGGTGAGCGAAAGAGCGAGCGCATAGATGGCAGGCAGGCTGTCTGTCTGGTTGGGCGTGAGGGTCTGGCTGCACAAGGCATGCAAGCTCCGCCCCCAGTCGGTCTCAGACTCCTTATTGGCAGCCGAGCAACACGGCTGAGGAGCCTCCCTGGCCAGCAGGGAGGGAGAGGAGCTGCTTCCTTTGAAATCCAGGGAATTTAAGGGATATCAACAATCCGGGATAGCAGCGGGAAACGGCATTGGAATAAGGGAGTTTCTCGCAAAAAAAGGGAGGGTTGACAGCTATGTGCCCAGGAGGTTTTGGTAGCTCGAGGTTGATCGCTGGGTCCCTTTTCAGCCCTGCCCCCTCGCCTGCCCTCCATTGTTGCATGACAGTTTACTAAGTGAGGCTGTTTGTTTCCCCAGCGATTTGTTGGCGAGTGGCTGTTCCTCTCCCCCCCCCAAAAAAACCCCCTTAAAATCAGGGCTTTCCTCCTCCCTAAAAAAAGCTCAACAACTTTGACCTGAACCGCCCACAAAAGGGGCTTTCCTTCCCCAAAAAAGGTCAACAACAACAACAAAAGCAGGGGTAGATCACTGCCAGTTTTTAATTCTGTAAATAGATTGCAGTCTCTTGGGAGTTGGTCACCCCTGGTATAGAGCATGACTCTCAGGATTGTGGGTTCAAGCCTCACATTGGGCCAACAGTTCCTGCATTGCGGGAGGTTGAACTAGAGGGTCCTTGTGGTCTCTCCCAACACAGTTCTATGAAATCTGTCCTACCAGGCCGTTTCCCCCAAACGTCACCCACCTGTCCTGGCGTTTTTGTATTTAAATTGAATTTTTTTGATTTAAATCGGATTTTTTTAATTTAAATTGTATTTTTAAAATAAAATGCTTTTGGAGGAAAAATCTTTCTAAATATAGTCTTCTATTTAAGTTACATTGTAGTCCAAAGGCTATTCATCAGGAAATAAGGATTTGTTTTAAGTTTATCTAGTGTGCTAAAACTCAGTCTAAGTATTTTTAAAAAATGTTTAACCACATCAGTTAACAAACTGTAAAACTACTCTGAAAATTTATTATTCCAAAAAAGGAAACCTACATATGGTTGTAAATATTAAGATTATACCAGCAAGAATGAGTCTTTCTGTAAAAAAAATATTTAAATCAAGTCTTACTGACTAGTGATTTAAATCAAGCCTTACTGACTAGTGGTTTAAATCGTGATTTAAATCAATTTGATTTAAATCAAATCCACCCTGGTCTGGATTGGCTGGGCACACATCTGATCCCTGCAGGAAGCAGGATTGAACTCCCTACCTATCACCTGATGAGCAGGGAGTTCAGTTCTGCTTGGTCGTTACTGGTATCTCAGCCCACCAACACCACCACCACCCCCGGCCAACTTGAGCAGGGAGGTGGTCCCTCTCGCCTATCATAGTTGACCAATGGGTGAGAGAGAGAGAAAGATATGGTCTGTCAGGTGGGAAATGTCCCCAGCCCTTATCTATATGGATTGGTAGTGATCTTGGGAGACATTCCACCTTCTACTTGGAGATGCTGGGGATTGAACCAAGGTCCTTCTGCAAGCAGAGCAGATGTTCTAATCACTGGGCTATGAGTAGTTCATTGGACACTAATAAGAAGGCACAAATGAAGGTCGCCAGCACCACCTGCCCACCTGATTGCTTCCCATGCTACTGATTTTTCATGCAGAAGGAAGTACGGGAAGTTCCGCTAGGAAAGGCATCCTTTCAAATGGAATCACTTCTGAGTAATTCAGTTCCAAACAGCGCAGACCAAGAGGTTTTGCCAAAGGCCAGATTTTATAGTATTCAAAATAACTGACATTCTGGGGGGGGGGGGTCTCCAGCATATTATATTCCTCCATTTCAGGGGGTTGGACTAGATGATCCTCAGGTTCCCTTCCAACACCACAATTCTATGGTGATATCTTTGAAGAAGCGCTGATAAGCAGAGCCTAGGTGTTTCTGCACTTGTTTTGAATTAGCTCAGTAAATGGCATTGGAATGTTTTGGAAAGTCTGGTGGAGGTCCGCCCCACAGCTTCCTCCACTTGCAATCCCCACCCAACCCCAATAATGCCTCATTTCACCTTATGCAACTGCTAAGGTGACCCCGAAACTGCAATTAATCCAGAATGCGGCCGCTAGACTGGTGACTGGGAGCTGCTGCCGAGACCATATAACACCAGTCCTGAAAGACCTACATTGGCTCCCAGTACGTTTCCGAGCACAATTCAAAGTGTTGGTGCTGACCTTTAAAGCCCTAAACTGCCTTGGTCCTGTATACCTGAAGGAGCGTCTCTACCCCCATCGTCCAGCCCAGACACTGAGGTCCAGCTCTGAGGGCCTTCTGGTGGTTCCATTATTGCGAGAAATGAGGTTACAGGGAACCAGGCAGAGGGCCTTCTCAGTAGTGGCGCCTGCCCTGTGGAATGCCCTCCCACAGATGTCAAGGCAATAAGCAGCTATTTTACTTTTAAAAGACAACTGTTTAGGGAAGTTTTTAAAGTTTGATGCTGTATTGTTTTTAATATTCAGTTGAATGCCACCCAGAGTGGCTGGGGAAACCCAGCCAGATGGGCAGGGTATAAATAATAAATTATTATTATTATTATTATTATTATTATTATTATTATTATTATTATTTATTACTAAGCTCCCTTTTCATCTTCCCAACCTAATTCTCTCTTCAATTCTGCCCTCCCTTGGGCCCCAGCCAATATGGCCAGTGATCAGGAATTATGGGAGCTGTAGTTCAGCAATAGGGTATATTGGGTGTTGAGGGGGGGGAGTACCTCTGATGGGGACACATCATGCTCCTTCGGAGGTAGTTTGTCCACCTTTGGTCCCACCCTGCGCTCGGCTCTCACCAGTAGCTCCTAGAAGCAGTTGGCATGTGACAGTGGCCACACCCCAGGAAACAGCTTTGACTGAGCAGCTAAACCAGGTGAGGGTAGCCGATGGGTCTCAAATCCCTCAGTGTGTTAGGGATTTCCCCTGCATGCAAAGATAGAATTGAGCAGATGAAACTAATAGTGGATCCAATGGTCAAGAAGGTGGTTTCTACACATGTTGTAGTGAAGGGTTTGTCCGCCTGGGAAGGTAGGCCATCTTCTAGGACAGGCACCCCCCAAACTGCGGCCCCCCAGATGTTTTGGTCTACAACTCCCATGATCCCTAGCTAACAGGACCAGTGGTCGGGGATGATGGGAATTGTAGTCCAAAACATCTGGAGGGCCAAAGTTTGGGGATGCCTGTTCTAGGAGAAGAAAAACTCTGATCCTAAAATGGGACATCTTCAGGAGAAGAACAGGCTCAGGAGCAAACCCTGCACAAATCTGGAGCGGAGTCCCTTAGACAGTTGGATGGCGCCTTGTATGCCTCCTTCCGGCAACTCCTGCAGCCAAGCTGATGCCAAATGCATTGCTCTGCTTTCCTTTGGGCCACATCAGCGAGGCCGAGAGGGGTGTCTTGTCTTCTGTGCAGCCCAGAAGAGTCCACGTATGGGAGTCCACACATACTGTCCAGGATTGTGTCCCGGAGAAGTCGCTTTGGTGCTGCTAATGCAGCGGTTTGACTTCACCCCCAGAAGCGCACTCCATTGTCTCTCGAGACAGATGGATGCCAGCAAGTTCAGCAGCCTCTGGAGGACCGTGGGTTAGTCACCTCTGTTTTGACGTTTAAATGGTTTCAGTGGAGTTATGTGCATAGCAGTCTCTCTCACTGAAACCTGTGGGTTTTTTAAGTGCTTAACTTACGAATACTAATCATGCCCAATTATTTATTTTAAAATATTATGGGGCTTGGGAGGAGAAATAAAACCCAATTACCGTCTTTCCCCCTTTTTAAGACACCGTCTTATAATTTTTTCCCCTCAACAAAACACAGGGTGGCTTATTTTCGGGGGATGTCTTATTTTTATGGTACGGTCAGTATGGTACAGTACAGCCTCCCCCTGCGCGCTGAGCAGGCGGGGCAGAACTTCGCAAGAGGTGCGTTCCCCCCCCCGTGCCTCTCGCTGGTTCGCTGGCTCCCTGCGCACGGGGAACAGGTGGGGCAGGAAGAGGCGTCTCCCCCCCGCGCGCGCCTCTCCCTGCGCGCTAAGCAGGCGGGGCAGAACTCCGCAAGAGGCGCATTCCCCCCCCCGTGCCTCTCACTGGTTTGCTGGCTCCCTGCGCACGCAGGAGGGGCTGAGGAAGCGACGGGAACAATGGCGGCACCATGGCTTACTTTTGGGGTACGTCTTCTCACAAAGGTAAAAAAAAACCTGGCATGGCTTACTTTATGACTACGTATTAAAAAAGGGGAAACAGGGTACATGGGACTTATTCTCACTAAACTTGGGAATTACTTCTGAGTAGATGTGTGTAAGAGGGACGTGGGTGGCGCTGTGGGTTAAACCACAGAGCCTAGGGCTTGTCGATCAGAAGGTCGGCAGTTCGAATCCCTGTGACGGGGTGAGCTCCCGTTGCTCGGTCCTTGCTCCTGCCCACCTAGCAGTTCGAAAGCATGTCACAGTGCAAGTAGATACAGTAAATAGGTACCACTCCAGAGGGAAGGTAAATGGTGTTTCCGTGCGCTGCTCTGGTTCACCAGAAGCGGCTTAGTCATGCTGGCCACATGACCCGGAAGCTGTACGCCGGCTCCCTCGGCCAGTAAAGCGAGATGAGCACCGCAACCCCAGAGTCGTTCGCGACTGGACCTAATGGTCAGGGGTCCCTTTACCTTTACCTTTAGATGTGTGTAAAGGTGCACAACAAGACAGGTCCCCGCCCTGAGGAGGGTACAGTCTAAAATGCAGTAGGAAGGAAACGAAAGGAAGACATTCAATTCAAGAATTTCACCCACAATTCTATACCTTCGTACCTGGGAGTAAAACCCACTGAACTCACAGTGGACGTGCATAGGTTTCAACTGTTGATCTTAAACCCTACCAATGTGATTTTTTCAATCTTGGTCCATTCGTTGTGTCAGTCACAGGGCTGTTTTCAGGAAAAAAATGTGAGAGCGTCCTGTATTGCTACCCTGAATTCCTTGTGGAAAGAACAACTTACAAATGTGATAAGTTACATTTTGAGGGTCGTTAGAGGGATAGTGGCTGGGTTCTAATATTTGTTCACCACAAGGCTGATTAACTGGCCTTGGAAAAGTCATTATCTCTGCACCTCGTCTGCTTCAAAAGCTTGGTGCTGCTGCCGCCGCTGTTATAAAAAACTACCCAGAGTTCCTTGAAACAACTTGGGGATTTAACACAAGAAGAGAGCCACCAAGCGTGCGTAAAATCAATATTTTCATTACTGCTGACTAACTCTTTGCACAGTTCTTTAAGAATTAAATTTATATTGATCTTCTTCCAGAAAGAGGCAGTCGATACTCTTCAAATGGACACATGAGAACACGCGATAGAAAGCAGGGAAGAGAATAAAAAGGATTGAAAGGATTTTAGCCTCAACTCCCACCCAACAACTCTTCACAGTTAAGGCTGCAGCCCTAGTTTAGGTGACCTGTGAGTTACTCTAGCACATTTGCAAAGCTAAGCAGGGTCCTGTATGGTTTCAAATTGGAAGGGGGACCATGTGTTGAGATTCCTGCATTGCAAGGGGTTGTGCTAGATGACCCTTGAGGTCCCTTCCAACTCCTACAGTTTAGGAATGTGCTATAATGCCACAGCCAATGACTTCTGTTATCACAGTGCGTGATCACTGTGGTTATTTTTCATATGTTTCAAACTTTAATTGAATTTTTACAGACTGGAGTTTTTGCGCCTCGTGGTCATTTGACCCCACCATTTGTGATGGGTTCTCTCTCTCTCTCTCTCTCTCTCTCTCTCTCTCTCTCTCTGTGTGTGTGTGTGTGTGTGTGTGTGTAACATTTTGTGCATCTGCTGCAGTGAACTTGACCACTTCGTGCTCTAATAAATTGTGTAGTCTTTACAGCACCCCAAGACTCTTCCTTGTTCCATTGCAGCAGATTAAAACAGCTACCCTTCTGGAATATTGACTTTCATCGACGGCGAACATAGAATCAAATGGTTGCAAGGTTTGTTTTTGGACTCTGCCATTCTGGCTGCATGTCGGAGATTGCATTTTGGAGAGCTCTTGGGAGCAGAGGAGGAAAAATCCCCGCATGTAGAAAATCAGAATGTCAGGGGGCAAAGATTCTAAATCTTCTCCTTCCGTGTCAGTTTTCTGCTGGATCTTTCTAAAGTGTTTTCCGACCACCACCAGGCATGGCACAAGCTATATCACGTGGTTCTGCTGCACATGTAGATCAATTCCCTTATTTGGTGCACTTTCTGGAAGTATATCAATAATGTTCTTCCTTTCTTCTTCTTCCTTGTAGGAAGCTGTGTTAAAAAATGGTACAGAACTTTTTGAAATGTGGGAGGAGCCTCCGCCGCCAGTTTATATGCAGTTCTATTTTTTTAACTTGACCAATCCTTTGGAAGTGCTTCAAGGTGAACCTCCCATTGTGAGACAAGTTGGACCATACACTTACAGGTATTTTTGCTTCATTCAGTACTCCAGGACAGTGTATAAAGAGATTGTGCTTTGGCTCCCAAAACAAGATTCTTGCCGGGGTCAAGGGATGATGGTGAAGGCAGGAATCACAAGGGTGTCAAAATGTCAGGACAACTTGTCCACTCAGAGAAGTAAGAAAGGAGCTGGTGGGTGAAGGATTAACTGTAGAGTGGGATCTGTATAAGTTTCTAGCCCTCATGGATATAGAAATAATATTGTATAAGAAATACAGTGGTACCTTAGTTGTTGAACTTAATCCGTTCGACTCCCGGAACCGTTTGAAAACCAAGGCACGGCTTCCGATTGGCTGCAGGAGCTTCCTGCGCTCAATCGGAAGCCACATCGGACATTCGGTTTCCAAAAAACCTTCGCAAACTGGAACACTTACTAACTTCTGGGTTTGCGGCGTTCGGGAGCCAATTTGTTTGGGAGCCAAGCCGTTTGACAGCCAAGGTGCCACTGTACCTGGTGGATTCTCAGAGAGCTTAAGGCAGTGTCAACCTTTTTGCACCAGTGGGCACATAAAAAAAAATTAAAGATCAGAAAGCGCTGTGGGTGCCAGTCAGAAAATGGCTGCCATGGGGGTGTGGCATAGCGCAACATGGGGGGGGGCATGGATCAGGGGTTCTGAGCTGGCACTGCTATGTCCAGGGTGGGGAAGCAGTGATGGCAGCAACACCAACTTCTGGTGTGAAGGCATTTACTGTATTTTTCGCTCTATAAGGCGCACCTGACCATAGGACGCACCTAGTTTTTAGAGGGGGAAAGCCCCAATTTTTTATTTTTTTTTAGGATCAGCTCAAATTTCTGCAGCTTCTTTTGCAAAGGAGAAAAGCCCCATTTTTTGAGGATCAGCTCAAATTTCTGCAGCTTCCTTTGCAAAGGAGAAAAGCCCCATTTTTTGAGGATCAGCTCAAAGTTGTTGAGCTTACTTTGCAAAGGGGAAAAACCCTGTTTTATGGGGTTTAACTCACAATTCTGCAGCTTCAGGAAAGGGAGCCATTTCTACAGTTTCCAGACAGATAATCTAATCAGCCAGTCACATGTCGCTGGGCAAACAGCCTCCCTCTGCAAGGGGGCGGGGCTGGAATCTCTCTCCCTTATCTCTCTCCCTAATCGTTTGCTGAGCAGCTGCTCAGCGGGCTTCCTTTCAACACCCCCTTCTCTTTTTTTAAAAAAAGCACAATCTGCTTTTGCCCCTGGGCAGCTCAGCTCCAGGGACCACACATTCGCTCCATAAGACGCACAGACATTTCCCCTTGCTTTTTAGGAGGGGAAAAGTGCGTCTTATGGAGTGAAAAATACGGTAACTTCTAGCGAGATCTTGTACCCTCTGGCCTTTGGCACTGTTTTACTAGAGTCAATGTACTGCACTAGCATGAACTGAGATAAAGCTACTTTTCTCTCTCTCCTCTCTCTCTCTCTGCAGGGAACGCAGGCTCCACGTAGATATTCACTTTTTGGACAACGGCACCAAAGTGTCTTCTCTGAATCCAAAGACTTACTTCTTCGAGCCGGAGATGTCCGTGGGGGACCCGGAAGCTCATCTGATCAGGACTATAAACATGCCTGCGCTGGTGAGGTTTCTTTCGGGCAGCTTTTGGGAGGTTTCTTGTCACTTTCACGCTGCTTTAATCAGAGACGCCCATGATTGAACCTTACGCCTGTAAAGCCAGGGTGGGGGAACTTTGTCATGCCAGATGTTGCTGAACTGCATCTCCCATCATCCCTCACCATTGTTCGTACTTGCGGTGGCCAGTGGGAGTTGCAGTGCAGCATGACTGACACTCCTTCCTGCAGTTTTAAACCTGCTGTGCACCCTACACTTTGATGGTGAGGGGTGCGTAGTCTCTTTTCTTTAAAAAAAATTGCAACCTGGCTTATTACCAGCATCAAGAAGCATCACAAAACAGAACAAATGCAGTGAAAAGCAAGTGGCGTTCATACTCCCTAACCCCAAAGTGTGTGAAATCACAGTCCTGCGTGTCCTTTAATAGCAAAATTACTCAGACAAACGGCTTTAAACCTGTCCAGCCTAGCTCACACAAATCTCATGGCTGTTACCTGTAAAACTCAAAAATAACTTTCCAAGAACAGATCCTTGTTCTGGAGCGATTAGCCATGCAGACTTCATCTGTGAGTTTTTCTTCTTCGTTGCAGCAGTGATAATTTGGATGCCCTCTGGTTGACACAGATTGCTACCTATCAGAGAGCAAGACTCACCAGAAACAGGTTGGGCCTGCTTGTCAAAAATCAGATCGTTCTGTGACAGCAGCAAAGGGGTTGTCAAGTATTTGCCGTTTATAGAGTGCTTATTTAGAATAGGGGACGTGGGTGGCACTGTGGGTTAAACCACAGAGCCTAGGGCTTGCCGATCAGAAGGTCGGCGGTTCGAATCCCCACGAGGGGGTGAGCTCCCGTTGCTTGGTCCCTGCTCCTGCCAACCTAGCAGTTCGAAAGCACGTCAAAGTGCAAGTAGATAAATAGGTACCGCTCCGGCGGGAAGGTAAACGGCGTTTCCGTGGGCTGTTCTGGTTCGCCAGGAGCGGCTTAGTCATGCTGGCCACATGACCCGGAAGCTGTACGCCGGCTCTCGGCCAATAAAGCGAGATGAGCGCTGCAACCCCAGAGTTGGTCATGACTGGACCTAATGGTCAAGGGTCCCTTTACCTTTACCTTATTTACAATAAGATCTTACTGAACTGTAGACTTGAAGGCAATCCAAGGTGTTACGGGCTGGGGCTCTACCTTGTGGTGGATTGAAGAACTGCAGGCATTTAGGCATTCCATAGACCAAAGTGCACAATACATGGCAGGTGATGGGAATCTCTCACATATTTTGAGCTTAACCGGAACCCTTGCTTGGAGGGAGCATCCATTTTACCATTGGATGTAGTCACACTGAGACTCTTGAGTTTAGTAAGATAATAAAAAAAGCTAAGTCGGTTAAAGGAAATACATGCTTGACAGAAAGTATCCTAGTTCTATGGAGCCAAGGTGGAGATACAAAGAGGCATGCTTGCTCTTTCATCTCTGCAGGAGAGACATGCAAATAGGCCTCCGTTCCCAAGGTAAGGACAAAATAGGAAATGAGATCGGCCACCCTAAGGGTGTCAGTCTGGCATCGTAGGAAGATCAGTGCAGGTCAGAAATACAGTCTAGGAAGTATGGAGGACCCCCTCTCTATCTACTCTCTCTCCCCATGCAAATCCACCAGTCTTCAATACAAGCTGAGTTGCACTCAGCACTTGCAAAAGATGGCTTAACTCTGCCTCCCCTTTCCTTTTGGACTACCATCAGCTACAAAGGGGAAAACATGCAGGCACTCAATGTGCAGTTTCGCCCTAATGATGTCTGAGAGCCAGTGTGGTGTAGTGGTTAAGAGCGGTAGTCTCGTAATCTGGTGAACCGGGTTCGTGTCTCCGCTCCTCCACATGCAGCTGCTGGGTGACCTTGGGCTAGTCACACTTCTCTGAAGTCTCTCAGCCCCGCTCACCTCACAGAGTGTTTGTTGTGGGGGAGGAAGGGAAAGGAGAATGTGAGCCGCTTTGAGACTCCTTCGGGTAGTGATAAAACAGGATATCAAATCCAAACTCTTCTTCTTCTTCTGAGTAGCACATTTCACAAGTTTAACATGCATTCTCTTAATATTCTTTACAATGGCCCCGTGAGCTAGGTTGGTGCCACTTTGTGCTCCTGAGAGAAAAATGACTTGCCTGTGGCCGCCTGCTTGAGTTTTATGGCCGCCATGAAATTTAAACTGGGGGCTCATGTTACTCGTTTTAAAACGTACATCCTGTTTTTCTTTATAAAAGACATTCAAAGCAGCTTGCAGAGGGAAGTTCTTAAAAGACACAGAATACTTTTTAAAAATAATAATAGCAGAACCAATTATTAAAATCAGTTCCCAGTTTTCAGTTCCGTTTCATCTATTTCGGTTTGCCCAAATCTCTGTCCGTCCTCTCAGGTGTACAAAAAAAGTACCAGGTGTTATAACGATTATAATACAACAAAACCAAAACACCAAACCGGCTTGCAAATATAAAGAACAATTTTGCTCAGTTAAACACACTAAAGTGCAGCATGCATGTCGAAGCCTGGAGATACTTATACACAGTCAACTAGTGGCACAACTCTGCCAATAATGTATATAATAATAGTCGAAACAAAATAAAAGAATTCCTTCCAGTAGCACCTTAGAGACCAACTAAGTTTGTTCTTGGTATGAGCTTTCGTGTGCATGCACACTTCTTCAGATACACTGAAACAGAAGTCACCAGACCCTTATATATAGTGAGAGGGTGGGAGGGGTATTACTAAGAGGGGTGGTGGGAATGGGTGATTGGCTGGTGACTTCTGTCTCAGTGTATCTGAAGAAGTGTGCATGCACACGAAAGCTCATACCAAGAACAAACTTAGTTGGTCTCTAAGGTGCTACTGGAAGGAATTCTTTTATTTTTTATTTTGTTTTGACTACGGCACACCAACACAGCTACCTACCTGTAACTTTAATAATAGTGTCATAGCACAGTGCAAATAAGCAAAACGTGCTGCAGATAGTTCTCAACTGGACGCGCAGAGTTGTATAAGAGGGAACGGTCGCAAGAAAGGATTCATCACATAGCCATATGTAGAGGCAGGGGTCACACGTGGTGGTGGTCTCAGACAGGCACCTCCTCACCGTCCCTCGGCGAAAGTGGTACAGTAGATCAGAAGACCTGTATTCCGGATGTTATGCAGGTTTCGCTACAGCTTCTTCTGTTCATAATACTATATACTCAACACAATGCATCAAAAGTATAAGATCTTCACAGGCACAGCAAGTCCTCTCAGGTGGTCTGCTACTGCAGTACATTGACTCCAGTAAAATGGGACCCAAAGTCAGAGGATCCAAGATTTTGCCAGAAGGTGGCGCCGCTGCCAGCACTGCTTATCCCAATGGTGGCTAACCTTGGCACTCCAGATGTTTTGGGACTACAACTCCCATCATCCCTGACCACTGGTCCTGTTAGCTAGGGATGATGGGAGTTGTAGTTCTGGAGTGCCAAGGTTAGCCACCACTGGCTTATCCACAGATGGTGGGATGGGGGTGGGCAGGGAGCCTTTGGGGGCACCCCATCTTGGGCTGCCCGAGGCAGCTGCCGCACCCCACCTCATGGGTGAACCGGCCCTACACCCCCTCTAGATTCCATTTCCTACCAGTTCCTGGGAGTCAGGACTACGGAGAGTGCTCTTGTGCTTAAGTCCTGCTTGTGGGTTTCCTGCAGGCACCTGGCTGGACCCTGTGAGCCCCACATGTTCACATGCTTTCCTCCTCCTCCTCCATCAGGTTGCAATGAACATGGCTACAGCAACGCCCATGCGTTTCCCTGCAGAGGTCTTGCTCATACTCTTTGACGAAAACATGTTCACGACACGCTCTGTCCATGAACTGCTGTGGGGCTACACAGACAAGCTTCTCAGCGCCCTACACAAATTCCGCCCCAGTATTGACCCAGACTTCGGCTATTTTAAACAGGTAAGGTTCTGACTGCGCAATCCGAATCCAGGATCTGCTGGGGCGAGAGTTTTTTATTTGGTGGATTCTGGGGTTTCCTAGGGGAGCTGGCAAGAGAGACACCGGCATAAGTTAGCCGGCACCATGCCAGCTGGTATAAGCCCCCCACCAAGGGGTGATCCAGGGGTATGTTGGGGGCACAGCAGGGCAAGGAGCAATTTACACGTGTTCCAAACCCAGTGGATCTGAGCTTCCAGGAAGGTGGTGTAATTCAAATTCCTCCTGAATGGAGTTTGGAATGGGCATGTCTGGGATAGCTCAGTCAGTAGAGCATGAGACTTTTAATCTCTGGGTTGTGGGTTCGAGCCCCACATTGGGCAAAAGATTTTTGCATTGCAGGGGGTTGGACTAGATGACTCTGGGAGTCCCTTCCAACTTTACAATTCTGTGCTAACTTGGGCCAGCATTTTATAGGTAAGATTGCTTTGTTCCTTACAAGGCAAGGTCTTGCCTGTTTTCTTTGTTGTTTGGAGCCATCGCAAACATTTTCTCCCACATCTCGCCAGTCAAACGGAACAAGGCCTGCTCGCCCACCTTGGATTTTGCTTCAGGCCAGCAGCAAAGCTTGCCATCCCAGTATACAAATCTGCTGTGCATCTGTGTTTAGAGTGCTGCGCATGGTCTGCGCCATCTCGAGTAGGGTGGCTGAGAAAATCGGGGAGAAGGGTTTGCTGTTCTATGTAGACACCGTGGGGCTTGACTGGATGTAGCTGGCTCTTCTCCAGTCCCCTCCTTCCTTCATCCATCTGATGTTAGATGAACTTTTATTGCCTGCAGGCATCTTCAGAAGCCCCTTTCAAAGTGTTATAGTGCAAGAACCGCTGATCCAGCAACCTTTTGGCTGAGGCAAGTGCAGGGCCACTGAGTGTGCCTTAGCTGAAATGTTCTGGCAGGCCAGATTGAGAAGCTGGCCAGGCCCAGTTCAGTCTACAGGCCAGAAGTTACCCAATCCTTTCCCATCAAAAGATTTTGGAACCAGGGATGTAGAGAACTTCACTCAGCCAGCATCTGCAAGCAAACCCGACCTATTTAGCACTTCCTAGCTCACTGATGGGATGCAGGTGACGCTGTGGGTTAAACCACAGAGCCTAGGGCTGGCCGATCAGAAGGTCGGCGGTTCGAATCCCCGCAATGGGGTGAGCTCCCATTGTTTGGTCCCTGCTCCTGCCCACCTAGCAGTTCGAAAGCACGTCAAAGTGCAAGTAGATAAATAGGTACCGCTCCGGCGGGAAGGTAAACGCCGTTTCCGTGCACTGCTCTGGTTCACCAGAAGTGGCTTAGTCATGCTGGCCACATGACCCGGAAGCTGTACGCCGGCTCCCTCAGCCAGTAAAGCAAGATGAGCGCCGCAACCCCAGAGTCGTCCGCGACTGGACCTAATGGTCAGGGGTCCCTTTACTCACTGATATTTAGATTGGCATATTAATCTGGGCTGAAAAGTTTCCCAAGTCCTGTAAGAGGGTGAAGGATCAGTTGTTTCTTTCCTGTCCCCTCATCCCACCAATCACAAAAGCGGTCATGAAAGCAAAAGCTCGCTATCTCTCTCGTTTTTCATTTCTAGAAGAACGGGTCCGATGATGGCAAGTACATTGTCCTAAGCGGGGAGAAGAACTACCTTGACTTCACGAGGATCGTCAAATGGAGAGGGAAAGAGTAATGTTTCTTTCTTTTCCTTTTAAATTGAGCGCTGGGCTCCGTGGTTAATAATTCGCGTTTCAAATTTTGAAAGCCAAGGACGTGCAGAGCAAGAGCTCTTGGGCGATGATGGTGATGATTTGATAGAGTTAAACGGCCTCGGTCCTGTACACCTGAAGGAGCGTCTCCACCCCCATTGTTCAGCCTGGACACTGAGATTCAGCGCCGAGGGCCTTCTGGCAGTTCCCTCATTGTGAGAAGTGAGGTCACAGGGAACCAGGCAGAGGGCCTTCTCGGTAGTGGTGCCCTCCCTGTGGAATGCCCTTCCAGCAGAGGTCAAGGAAATAAGCAGCTGTCCTATTTTTAAAAGACATCTGAAGGCAGCCCTGTTTAGGGATGTTTTTAATATTTAATGCTGTATTGTTTTTAACACTTGATTGGGAGCCGTCCAGAGTGGCTGGGGAGGCTCAGCCTGATGGGCGGGGTACAAATTAATAATAATAAGGGGATAAGAAGAAACAGAGATGAGGTTCTATCTGGGGCCTGGGGAAGTGACTTGGGAATAATAGCCCTAAACTATTTGAGGCTGCTGCAAAACACTGTTCCTCCTCCGTATGTCTTCCCTCTGTAGCTCACTAGACTGGTGGTCGTCGCCAACTTGTAACATGATAAATGGAACCAACGGTGATACTTTTCACCCATTGATAGACACCAGTGAAACCATCTACGTTTTCGCGTCAGACTTCTGTAGGTAAGAATGGCGGAAGGTGTCCCCTTGGATTCCGGAAAGTATAATCCAACATTAGCAATGTGCACCAGCAAGTTATGGGCTTGGGATGCCCCGTATATCCCACTGAAATCCACTAGTTAACTTTCCTTGTGGCTGCCTGAACCTGCTCCTTCCTAAGTGTTGTTGTGACAGTAAGAAAAAGCACTGCGATATGAACAAATGAGCTTTGGCTTTGCAAAAATCCCAACATCCGGCAGCTTCAGTGGCCTGTTCTTTCATTTTGCCTAAACACATTTATAAAATGTTCACATTGTGGGAATAGAGCTGATTTAACTCAAGTGCACCTGCTTATTCCATCCTGCCTCCCTATCTTTTATTTATTTTTTGCTACCTCAGATGTTGCAACTGCAAGGTTATAATCGTGTTAACCAGTGCAGCAAAAGGCTTGTAATATAGCAGTGCCCTCTTAAGAAGCACCTGGGGCATTTCAGTTCCCTTTTGTGTAGTCCACTTAACTCCAGTGCACTGCAAGTTAAGCCAAAGGGACCAATGCGCTCATGAGTTTTGGAAAAGGCTGCATAAAATGACGCAAGCAATTTATAATGTGGAGGGAAAGTGAGATGATTGAAAAGAAGGCTGAGTAGAACGTTTTGCAAAGAAAGACCTGCAAAATTACTTGCTCACAAGCTCAAAGCCCTTTCTGATTATCTGCAATGCTTTTTAGTCCTGTATTAATGCCTGTGAAAAGATAAAGATGTTCCTGAAAGACTTTCCCTATCCCAACTAGGTTTCTTTGTTAAAGGTAAAGGTAAAGGTAAAGGGACCCCTGACCATTAGGTCTAGTCGTGACCGACTCTGGGGTTGCGGCACTCATCTCACTTTATTGGCCAAGGGAGCCGGCGTACAGTTTCCAGGTCATGTGGTCAGCATGACTAAGCCGCTTCTGGCGAACCAGAGCAGCGCATGGAAACGCCGTTTACCTTCCCGCTGCAGTGGTACCTATTTATCTACTTGCACTTTGACGTGCTTTTGAACTGCTAGGTTGGCAGGAGCAGGGACCAAGCAATGGGAGCTCACCCTGTCACAGGGATTCGAACTGCCAACCTTCTAATCAGCAAGCCCTAGGCTCTGTGGTTTAACCCACAGCACCACCCAGGTTTCTTTTTTATTTAGTTGCAAATTGTCACAGGTATCCTATGAGCATGCTATATATATAAAAAGCCACTTCCTCAGTTCATCTTCGCTCAGATGTCACGTTCCAGCATTGTATCGAGAAATGAAACTCTGTGCGGGGCAAGCGGAATAGATGGCTCGCTTGGCGTTCTGTGGGTTACGTCAAAATGGCCTCCAATCCAGGGCCTCGCAGAGAGGGAGCAAAACCTGAACCACCTTGTCAGAATCTGGGGATACCAGAGGCATATTTAGACACAAGCCTATTGGTATCCGTAAAACACGAACTTTTTCTTTTTCTTTCCCCTAGATAATTGAAAGGCTGATACTCGCTTGTATTGGGTGGGCAGATATAAAGTTATGACCTTGGGGTCAGCAGAATGTTATAATGGGTGGGAAAACTGCCGGTCTCCCCCACCAGTGGATGTTCCAGCTTCCACTAACAAGAAGCTCACTGGCGCTTGGTGACAATGAATGAAGTTAATTATCTCTTGCCTTTCCACCAAGTGGCTTAGCAGGATGTACCGTATTTTTCGCTCCATAAGATGCACTTTTCCCCTCCTAAAAAGTAAGGAAAAATGTCTGTGCGTCTTATGGAGCGAAGGCGGTGGCAGGACCAGCGGCCCGAAAGGGCTCCTTTTGGGCCGCTGGTCCCATCTCCTCTGATGCTCGCCCTCCGCTTGCTCCTTGCTGAAAAGCAAGCGAACCAGAGCATTCTCCCCTCGTCCCTGGCTCCCTTTAAAGCAAGCGGTGGGTGAGCCGCTAGTGCAGCGTCAGGGCGGCTCACCCCCGCTTGCTTTAAAGGGAGCTGGGGACGAGGGGAGAACCGGAGCGTATGTGGGTTTTTCCTGCCTCCTCCCATTTTATCCTCGGGACAAACCTGTGAGTTAGGTGAGCTGAGAGACAGCGACTGGCCCAGGGTCGCCTTCTGAGCTTCGTGGGGATTTGAACTTTGGCCTCCCCAGCCTTGACCCTGAAAAACACTGTACTGCATTGGTCCACGTGTGTGTGTTTGTGTTTGGAAGAGCCAGTGTGGTGTAGTGGTTAAGAGCGGTAGACTTGTAATCTGGTGAACCGGGTTCGCGTCTCCGCTCCTCCATATGCAGTTGCTGGGTGGCCTTGGGCTAGTCTTTGAAGTCTCTCAGCCCCACTCACCTCACAGAGTGTTTGTTGTGCGGGAGGAAGGGAAAGGAGAATGTGAGCCACTTTGAGACTCCTTCGGATAGTGATAAAGCAGGATATCAAATCCAAACTCTTCTTCTTCTTTGGAAGACGGAAGAGAGAAAACGGGGTGGAGAAGCTGAGCTTGAAGCAGCTGTCCAACAGGAGCTGCGAACCAGATGCCACAAACCAGAGGAATTGGCAGCCAGGAATACAAACTGGGAAGTCAGATCTTAAGTCCAAAGCCAGAGCCAATGTGTGTTGTTGCCCAGGCAACCACACAGCCCCGCACAGGAAGCTTTTATCGTTCTTTCTAATGAGGGGATGCAATTGCCAGCCTAGGTGGGTGAAGTCTGGCTGGAGCCCATTCATCCATTGCCAGCCAAGTGATGCTCTAACCAGCAGCCTTGTTGGCTCACTGAGTAGGGCAGCCGTTTCCAGCTCGATGGGTCTGTGGTTCTTGCCCCAGGAGTTTCCAGTGATACAGGCCCTCCATTCACACCACAGCAATCATGAAGAGCACACAGTGTGTCTTTTGTTTCCGATCAAAGCCCGCGGCTTCAGGCTTCAGGCTCTTCTTGTCCTTTCCAGGTCCATGTACCTCACGTTTCAGAAGTACGTGACCGTTGAAGGGATCTCGGCCTACCGGTTTTCGCCTCCCGAGATGCTCTTTGCAAACTCCTCTGTCAATCCAGACAATGCTGGGTTTTGTGTACCGGCAGGGAACTGCCTAGGGGCAGGGATCCTGAACATCAGCGCCTGCAATCAAGGTACGTGAGCCAGAAGGGATGCCAGGGCAGAACAGACTTTGCCAGCCCTGCCATTTCCTGTCGTCATAGACAGGCTGCAAACCTCCCTGTGTCATTTTGCAGATTTGTTTGGGTGTGGGTGGGGGTGTGTGGGTGGGGGTGTAATCTCTGACTCCTGGAAACCCCCAAAATAGCCCGGCAAGGACTGAGCATCCTCAGTGGGTATGGAATGCTGACTGACAGTTCGAGGGAGCAGGAAATGGAAACTGGGGGAGCAGGGGGCATGCAGTGGAGTATCCTGGGAAAGGGTATGACTGGCTCGAAGGAATCCTGAACAGGAGCACCCCACGGTGCAGCATTTTTTGTCAGGGACCGTGTTGAGGAGGAATGGTGGGAGCCTCCCCCTCCCTGCTCCGGATCCAGATCTTGAATCTTCCCAGGAGCAAGAGGACAGTATAGATTTGGAACAGTGGTTTGCAGAAGGACATAGTTCAGAAGGCAGAAGCTGGGAAATACTGGATGGGGAACAGCTAGGAGAAGAAGCACTTGGGGGGGGGGGAGTTAACAGACTCAATTTCTCTAGAAAGCGTTAATCCGCTCAGCCCAAGGTCAAGAAGAGCAGATAAGGTGACAGCACTGAAAGCATAGTGGTTGCGAGATCAGGTTACAAGACGTGATAGTGACGTGGGGGTCTAGGAAGGAAGTGGGGGGAACCCTTAATTGGGAGCACCGCCATTCCTAGGAATGGATTCTTTGTTCTCTCGCTGTGATCATTAAAATTTCTAACTGGTAAGAGACTCCTTTCTCTTTGTTCTGCTTATCTACTGCCAACGGGGGGCGCGGGGGGAGGAAGCCAAGTCCCTGAAGCCTGACACCACTTTCCCCTGTAAGGCAAAAGATTCTTGCATTGCAGGGGGTTGGACTAGATGACCCTTGGGCACCTTCCAACTCTGCAATTCTATGAAATACTGCTTTGGCACCAGTGAGAATTTTGTGTGCTGGGATGTCCCTGGTTCAGTTCTCACCTCTGGCTCGAATTCATTTGGTGGTCTGTCAGGGAAGCTTCTGCAGGATGGGGATAATGATACTAGCCTGTTTTGTAGTGCCTTTGAGTACTTAAACTGTGCCATATAAATGCTAACTATCATGATTACAGCAGCTTTGGTTGATTCGTTACCTGGCTTTTTAATCCATCGAAAGTTACATCTTAATCCACGATGTTAAAACTGCTGTATGGAGGAAAAACCATAAACCTGTTGCAGAGTTCCTAAAAAATAGACCAGAGGCAATTGTACTTCATTCAGCAGAGCTTTACTGCTACTGAAGGCAAATGAGCATAATGGTCACAAATCCAATACATTCAGGATTGGCAAAGTCCATAAGAAATCCAGTTGCAGCAGATTTATCTTAAACTTAACAAGAACTTATAATAAGACTAAAGCTTAATTTAAGCATACAGAACACCACACCAGAACAAAGTCCCATCCTTCCCGATATCGGAAGAACGAAGATACTTGCCGCTCCCAGCCGACTATCTAACCCAGCTAGAGATTCCATCACATAGAAGGGCATTTACGTTGGCTAGGTTCCATACTCTACCATCAGCGGTTCTATACGGGAAGTATAGACAAGTCCCCTTAGAAGACAGACTCTGTCCGTGCAAATCAGGAGAAGTGGAGACCATCGGCCATGTTTTCTTTCGTTGCTCCCTATACAGAGACCTCCGGAAAGAATCTACCCTAGGGATATTTGATGGGTTACCAGGACAATCTGAAGAATGGCAAATTAAATGGCTCCTGTCAGACTCAAATTCAAAGGTCACCGCTATGGTGGCAAGATTTTGCGCCAATGCTATTAGAATCCGGAGTGCCTACACAGGAGATGCTCAAAATAGCTCCTGATCTGAGCCAGACTGATTTCGTTTTAATTTGTAGTGAATAGTAAATAATTAATATAACCTATGGATCAAAGGATGCTTGATCCATTTTTAGATAAGTCGTTTTAGTGATTTTAGATAAGTTATTCTAGTTTATACCAAAATTTAAATATTGAGAATGTAATGCATTTTACTATGCTGGTCGGTGACCGTAATAAAGAATACTTACTTACCAGAACAAAGAGAAAGTGAGTGAAACCCAGGCTCCTTCTGGCCTCACTGTTATAGTCCGCATGACCTTGACAGAAATATAACAGAACCGGTTTAAACCAGCTGTACTCAGCTTCCCAGAAGGAATAACCCAAACATCAGAAACCTGCTGCCTGTTTCTTTCACATAGAAATAAACCTTCTAGAACCCTCTTGAATTAAGCAGAACAGGAAAGATCTCTACACATCAGATCAATACTTTCTGTACTAAGAAATGCAAACTGACAAAAAACACTGATACAATTTATTATTATTATTTATGCTTGTATCCAGCATAGCGTTAAGTCCATGAGATTTAAGGGGTGAGCAGAATCAGGACACTTACTTAGCCCTACTTTGGATACGAGACTCAATTTATATCCTGCCTTTCCTACAGCAACCTGAAGGTGGTGTCTATGGCTTTGCCCCTCTCCATTTTATCCTTCCAACAGCCCCGTGAGGGAGGTTAGGTAAATGGCTGGCCCAGGGTCACACAGTGAGCTTCGTGGTTGAAGGCAGATGTGAAATTGGATCCCCTAAGTCTAGTCCAACACTCGAACCACTATGCCACGCGGGCAGAACTGTGGTTTCATGTCTGGGGAGAATTTTTAAAGGGACATGTGCCCTTCCCCGTTCAGTTTCTGACAGCTGTTGTTCTTACAGGTGCGCCAATATTTTTATCGCCCCCACACTTTTACCTATCCGATGACAAGTTTGTCCAGGACATTGATGGCATGCGCCCGAATCAGGAGGAACACGAGACATATTTGGACATAAACCCTGTAGGTACACCGCTCTGTCTTATAGATGTTACGGTTTGGCTTTCAGGAAGGACCTGTGAGCTCATGGGGGCCCCTTTCCTTCTCCTTTCAGGGGTGCTAGTTTCCTTTCCCACTTCCTGTTTCGCAGGAGCCACAGTTTGCCGTTGGCATCTGAATTGGGCAAACTATAGTTTGCCACTGACCAATGGTTTGGCTCCAAACCAGAGCTCGAAACGCAACTTCTGACTCAGCGGGGAGACCAGAGGCGTAGGAAGGTCAGGTGGTACCCGGTGCAGAAACGTTCTTGTCCCATCCCCCACATTGATTTTTTTTTTGCCTGCAAAAATGGTTTTACATTATTTCATATTTTCTTACAAAGGAATAATAATAAGTAAAAATAAACCCGGCCGAAGTCGGGCTCAGGGCGGCTAACATCAGATACATAACATTGATATAAAATCAAACAATAATTAAATTACCTCCTAAAAACACGTCAAAATCAAATTAAAGTCTAATTAGATGGCTTTCCGTAGGGTTAGGGTTGGGAACAGTAAGTGCTCCACTGAATTGAAATTTCAGGCTTCACGACGTAGGAAAACGGCCAAGTAAACAGCTATTTTCGTGGGGGAGGGTCAAGATATTAACTGATATGCATGAAATTTCATATATACCTGTAGCTATATAATCCCTAGTGTAGTAAGATAAGACCTTTGGAGCAGGCATTTAAAAAAAAATAAAAAATTATGATCCACCCTAGTAGGGCAGTAATTGTTCCTTGATAATTTGTCCCCCCCCCTCCATGGTGGAACCTGGGGCGGACCACCCCCCCCGACCCCCACTTCCTATGCCCCTGGGGGAGACAAATGATGGTTCAAAGAAACTGCCGCTTGCCAAATGTGGGTGTTGCCGCCAAATAAGGCTGGGAGAGAATTCTCTATGAAGGCTTGGAGAGCTTCTGCCAGGCACTGTAGACAGTGCCGAGATGGGTGGGCAAGAAGCTTTATTTGCTAGAAGTCAGTTTCCTCTGATGCAGCAGGTTGCTCACCTGTAGTACAGGCAACTGCCCATTTACGCGGGGGTTACGTTCCGAGACGCTGCACGTTTAAGTGAAATCGCGTCTGTTAGGAACACCATTGGAAAAGCCTGCAAGCACCACCGTCGTTCCCTCCAAACCTCCTTCCTCAAACTCCCAACGCTCCACAAGCCTCAAAGGTTGCTGCACGGGCTCCTGGGATTGCTAGGCACTATTTTTGTGCCATTTTTGCAGCTCTTTTAGGGCTGTTTTTGCTCCCGGGTTTGCGGTTACATGTGCCTTGAACACGAATGGAGAGTTGCCTGTACAGTGGTAACTCGGGTTAAGAACTTAATTCGTTTCGGAGGTCCGTTCTTAACCTGAAACTGTTCTTAACCTGAGGTACCACTTTAGCTAATGGGGCCTTGCGCCGCTGCCGCGCGATTTCTGTTCTCATCCTGAAGCAAAGTTCTTAACCCGAGGTACTATTTCTTGTGGGAATGTTTAGGAATGGGGGGGGGGGATATATTGTTTAAGATATCCTATCCCAACTTGTGTTTACAAGTTCTATAATATCTGCATAGTTAACATTCCCCTTTTAAACACACACGCAGCAGATAGCTTGCACAGACTCGCTAGAGTCTCTAGAAATATTGTCCTGGTGTCTTCCACTTTCAAAATAAGACACTGCACAGTCTTCAGTAAAGTATAAAACGTTTACTCACAATAAATCATCTGTTCACACAAAGGATCCCAGAGGCAGACTTAAAAGTTACTTAACAGTATACAGTACATGAGAAGACGTATCTCCTTATGGGAGAAACACCCCTTTTTCATATCTTAGCTTGAAGCGAAGAGTGCTTCTTAGTAATACTGTTGTTAAGATGGCATGGTGAGAGAGAAGACAGAAGAGGCAAAATGGAGGCCTGGCCTGTGGTTCTTCTTCTCTAACCAGGAGAGGCCGCACCCATCTCAAGTTACATACAGAAAGTTTTGTCTCAGTCCAGGAAGGCAGGAAGTTCCGGCTGGAGGACTGAGACAACCTTCATGTCTACACTAGCAAATGTTGTGTTTGACTGCACCTGATTCTTACACCCCACATTTCTGGGTTAGCAGAGTCTGTAACCTGAAGCATCTGTAACCCGAAGCGTCTGTAATCCGAGGTACCACTGTATACAGGATTAACAAATCCAGCAAGCAATTAACATGCATATGGGTAGCCTCCATAAGCAGCAGGGGGCATTGCTTCTGCTGCAGCCCACATGGCATGGCGAGGAAACACCATAACTCAGTGGTAGAGCGTGTTCTTTGAATGTGAAAGGTCCCAGATTGAATGCGAAAGGTCCCTCCCAACATCTCCAGGTTGAGGATGTAAAACCCTGGCGAGCCTCTGCCAGTCAGTGCAGGTAAATCTGAGCTAGATAGGTCAATGACTCTTGGGTTGAGCACTGTTCTTTGCTCTGTAGGGATGTCTCCTTTGGGCACCATCTTAGGACGGTTTATGATGATGGCAGAGGCCCTATTCTAGGCTTAGATGCAAATAAATAAAAAGTGTGCAGACTAATGCATGTCAATAACTAATTTCTAAAATCTCACTGTCACAATTCCTTTATCCCTCAGTTGACAGGAGTGCTGGTCAGAGCAGCCCGGCGAATGCAGATCAATGCTTACGTTGAACAGCTACCAGATTTTATGTAAGTACTCTCTTGGGCAGGCATCCCCAAACCCGGCCCTCCAGATGTTTTGAGACTACAACTCCCGTCATCCCTAGCTAACAGGACCAGTGGTCAGGGATGATGGGAATTGTAGTCCCAAAACATCTGGAGGGCCGAGTTTGGGGATGCCTGCTCTTGGGGTTTTTAAATTTAAAAAAAAATCAGTATAAGAAAACCATTAAAATGAGTTGTTTATAAAGCAGGGTAGGAGAAAGAGAATGAAGGACGTTAAATTAAAAGGTGCAGTAGATACTTGAAAAGAAGAATGAGGTTTTTAGGATATTTAATTATCGCTTTAGCATTTTGATGTTCCCTGGGAATTGTAGCTCTGTGAGGGGGGGATAGGAGTCTCGGAACAGCTGTCAGCATCCTTAACAAACTGCAGTCCCCAGGATTTGCTGGAGGGAGCAATGACACTTACAAAGTGGTATACTGTATATTCCTGCGTATAAGACTACTTTTTAACCCAGGAAAATCTTCTCAAAAGTCGGGGGTCGTCTTATATGCCGGGTCGTATTTATTATACGGCGAGTATATCCCAAACTCTATATTTTAACTGGAAAAGTTGGGGGTCGTCTTATACGCCCAGTCGTCTTATATGCCGGAATATACGGTAATAGTGTTTCAAAGGTCTGGTGCCGGATTGGCCAGGGATAAGTGCAAGGGAAGGGGTGACGAGGTCTGCCTTTCTGCTGTTTGCGTGCTCCTCTCTTCTCCACCCTCTGACCTTGCTGAACCACTTCAAGCAGCCTGTGGCACGAGTAGGAGAGAAATGGCAGGTGTGGAGAGGTGAGCAGCCTATTTTGGCATCTGGATAGGGAGTGCTGCCCCGCCAGCCGAGCTTCTGACTAGGCACATTGTGTTGTCAATTTTTAGCCGCACCTCTTGCCCTCAGTACAATGGACGGGGCAGATACCGTGTTGGGGGAGCAGAGTTTCCAGAAGCCTTTATCCACTGGGGTTGGGGGTGGCGGAGAGAGCCAGTCTCTGATCTCATAATACCTGAGAGTGAAGCGGCAATCTGTATCATATGCAACAGTTCTTTAAACTACTTTTCCACCTTCTTTTAGCCAAACAGGCAACATCAAAACCATGGTCTTCCCTGTGTTCTACGTAAACGAGGTAGGCGTTTTTTGCAAAACACCTTCTGCTTCTTCACCGCTAACCCAGCGTGTTGTGACTGGTGGAACTTAGGTGGGGGGAGGGCGCATATACTACAAGGAGAAACGCTGGATTCTGATATATGTGGATTCTGAAATCTCAGAAGCTAGAGAAGCTGCAGAATAACGTTTACTTTAGTGCAGGGGTCAGCAAACTTTTTCAGCAGGGGGTTGGTCCACTGTCCCTCAGACCTTGGGGGGGCGGACTATATTTTGAAAAAATATATAATAATAATGAATTCCTATGCCCCAATGCGGTGGCATAGGAGTCCGGTGGCGCAGTCATATGTGATTGTTCCCAGCATGAAGAACAACACACACAAGCCATAATTAAGGCTAACTATTTATTGTAGGAATAGTGCAG
This sequence comes from Darevskia mixta, assembly GCA_034641385.1. Lineage (NCBI taxonomy): Eukaryota > Metazoa > Chordata > Lepidosauria > Squamata > Lacertidae > Darevskia > Darevskia mixta. The sequence continues at coordinate 1,799,169 of JAWWNH010000060.1, forward strand.
AGAGAATTCCTGCTGCCAGCTCAATAAGACAGAGCTGCCATAAAGCTGTCTTTCCAGCTTGAGGTCTAGCCAGAAGAGAGAGCACAAAGGCTAGGATTACAATAGTACAGTAAAACATAAACATTCCATGTAGGAAAAGATAAGGCAGCTTTCTCACGGCTTGGTGAGACAGGCAAAAGTCAAACCATCCTCGCTGCAGCTGCGTGCCGCTCGGCTTGGACAAATATCATAACACAAATAACCCAGAGATGCATTTTAAATAAAGACACATTCTACTCATGTAAAAACACGCTGATTCCCGGACCGTCCGGGGGCTGGATTGAGAAGGCGATTGGGCTGGATCCGGCCCCCGGGCCTTAGTTTGCCTACCCATGCTTTAGTGCATAGATCATTAGTCTTCCTCACCTTGATGGCCAAAAACGGAATAAATTTAACTTAGTCTACTTGCACAATGTGCGTAGGTTGTGGAATTCAGCTGCTCTTTGTGCAGAATTTGCATTGCCTACGTGTGGAGCTTTACGAGGGTGGCGGTGGGTTACCAAACTTCCAGGAAGACCTTCCTCTGATGTTCTTATTATGTTATTCAGCATACAATTAGAGAGCAGTGCAGGGAAGGGAAGAACATGGCTGCAAAATTTGAACTCACCTGCAACAGCAAAAATATAGTGGGTGTGGTCCTGAGAACAGAAGACACTGAAAGGGTTCAGAGTATTATTAGCTTACAGATTTAGCTTAGGTTGCAGGGGCAAATTTCCAAGCAGGAGAAGCTTGATGATTATGTAATTTGCATACAGCTTAATGCCAAGATAGCTTCTAAGTGGATCACAAAACATAAAAACCAATTGCACAACATTGGTGAAATACAGATGGATTAGAAACGCAGTGTAATTAAAGTAAAAAAATGAAGCAATCTCAATAAAATGTTGATGTCCACAATAAAAAATGCAAACCAACATCAAACCTAAGGTTACGTAAAATACATTCACAAACACACACAACGTAACCGGCTGTACATGAATAATGCTCTTCAATATATTTCTGACAATATCAAAGATTTCTCTCATGCATAATCAGCATGTAAAAATCCGACAAAGTGTAAAGATCAACAAAGTGAGCAGAAGTCCCAATAAACCAGTTGGTACATAAAGTCCAAACATAAACTAGTTTCTAATCCACATATGCCTTGGTGTATTCATAAGGTCCAAAGAATCCAAATGGGAGCTTGCTACAGTTCCACAACAAGGATTTCCGGAATAAAAGCCTTGTTTCGCCTGCCTGGGCTTCGTCAGTTGTACATGTTTCATGTGTTGTATATCAAAAATATGGATCTCATGACATAGTGGTTGCTCTGCATGGGGCAGTGATGTACTTTGAGTTTCAGTGCAGCCCATCCCATTAACATATTAATCACATTAACACAGTGATTAAAACAGCAGACTCAGGTCGAGGGAATGCCTGTATGAAAAGGTTGCCTTCAAGAGCCGGCGGAATGCCCATGCGGATGAGGCCTTTCGTATTTCAGCAGGGAGCTCATTCCACAGCACCAGTTTGAGACACAATCTAAATCAGCCTTCCCCATTCTGCTTGCCCTCACGACTTTTTTGACTACATCTCCCATCATCCCCACTCAGGCAGCATAGTAAGTCCAAAACATCTGGCAGGCAGCGTGTCGAGAAGGGCTGATCTGAATCATATTTGACTAAAGTCGTGTGGATAACAGAATGAATCTATAAAAATTCCTTCTAGTAGCTGTGGCGGAATGAGGCCTGCTGATGGTTCAGGCTCAGTATGGGTTAATTTATCACTCCCCAGTTGGGCCGGTGTGCTCTGGGAGGCGGAGCTTGTGGGCATTCTAAAAGGAGGAATAGATCGGTTGAAAGACAGTTGGGGGGTTGGCAGTTGGGTTGGAGGTTTAGAGAGGGAAACTGGGAGGCTAGGCTTTGGAAAGGGACTAAAGAAACATAGGAAATGTTATAACAAAGCGGAAAGCTATGAAAGGAAGATTTGTAATCGTAATAACCCGTGACATCCATGTGATCTCATTACCATAATAAAGTTAAATGTGCTTAAACGTTTATTGACTCTGGCAGAGTGTCAGTGCCTTAGAGGTGTGACAAAGAGGAGAGAGCAAAGTTTCCTGAAAGAAGAGGAAACTGGTTGCTTAGTCTTACGTCATACAGAGGGCTGGACAGTGAAGCCAAGTGAGCCACTACTGTGCCTAAAGGGAAGGCAAATAGCAGTAGGTGGGAACCCAGGAAGGGAGGTCCCACGGGTGGCAAGAGGGTTTCAAACGCAGAGTCCTGAGGTACTCCGGTGAGGGGAAGGACTAAAGAAAAAGGGGGGGTTAGTGTAACCCTCACATTTATTGGTGGCAGCGGTGGGATTCGTAAACAACACCCACACGCCAGAGTTTTGAGGCGTTAGGACGATAATTCTGTCACAGAAATGGCTCATTTAAAAAAGGCAAGAGAGGCCAGAGGAGATGACAGGACGGAAGGGGTTGGGGAGAGAGAGAGCCCTAGTTCTGAAATCGAATTAATGAGAATGAGAATACAGTTGGCCGAAATTGAGGCCCAGAAGGAGCAAAATAAATTAGCTGCTGAGGAGAGAATGCAGTGTGAAAAACTTAAATTGGAACAGCAGAGGATGCAAATAGAGAAAGATGTTCAATTAGGGAGATTGAAACTTGAGGAAATGAAATTAAGGGCAGAGTTACCTCAGAATCCCGATGCTAATGAAGTTGCCTCAGTGAATATAAAGCGTTTCCCTAAATATGTGAGTGGGGATGATGTTGAAGCTTTTCTCTTTAGTTTTGAGCGGGTATGTGGAGAATTTAATATCCCTGAGGAGAATTGGATGATATATTTACGCCCTCAAATCTGTGGGATTCTAAGTGAAATCTATTCAGACTTGAGAGAGGAGGAATTATCAAACTATATGGTTTTTAAACAGAGGGTTAAAGTGCGTTGTGGGCTCACACCCGAACAGAGTAGGAAGGCGTTTCGTGGAATTAAGCGGAACCCGAAGGAAACTTATGCCCAGTTGGGAAGTCGCATGGATAGACTGCTTGATAGATGGGTAGAAGGAAGCAGTGTGAAAAGCTTTGAGGAGCTCAAACAGTTAATTGGCTTAGAGCAGTTCTTCCAACATGTTCCTACAAGTTTACGGTGGTTCATGAGGGACAAAAAATTGAGAACTGTGGCTGCGGCAGCTGAAGTTTTAGATGAAATGGAAGGGGAGGATGGTGAAGTTGTATTTTTTAAGCCACCAGAGAAAAATAAACTGTGGCGAGATGGGGAAAGAAAGGAAAACCACGAACCCAATCCTGTCAGACAATCCGGGTCTGATAAGCCACCACAAAAGAAGATAACGTGTTTCTTTTGTGAAAATGAGGGTCACATCAGAACAAAATGCCCTCTATTGGTCAAAGCACAAACTGCAGCTGCTGCTGCAAAGCCAGTAAAATTGTTGCGTCAAATGGATATTATGTCACCTCCTCAAACAGCAAGCCAGATGCCAGAGCCCAATCAAACAGAGGGTACTGCTAAAATTATGCAGGTCTGGAAAGCTGAGGGAGAGGTTAATAAGGACTTTATGGAGACTGTCAGAGTAAATGGACAAGAGGTAGTGGGAGTAAGGGACACTGGGGCTGCGGTTTCTCTGGTGAGACCTTGTTGTGTTCCTAAGGAACAATATCTCCCAAACCAATCTTACAGTCTAAAAGGTATATTGGGTCTAGAGTTTGAAGTGCCGGTAGCGGAGGTAGATATTCAATATCAAGATTTTAATGGCAAGTGGACAGTAGGGATTTGGGATAATCTAGAAGTTCCTGTCCTGATAGGCAACGACCTAGCCAAATGGAGACACCAAATACACGCTGTCCCAAGAGCGAAATCAAAAGCCCTTGTGGGTTCAGACCCTGCCATTAATGCATCACCCATAGAGCCTGTGGGAGAAGAAGTACGGATTACGCTACCGAATGCACAGGAATCTAGCACCCAGTTTTTAGTAGAACAGAAGGAGGATGAATCTCTGAGAGACCTCTGGGATAAGGTGCAGGATCCTGACACCGAAGTGACTCTAGAGAATCCCTGTCTGTCTACTGAAATAGAAGGGAGACTTCATAGAATAGGCAAAAGAAGAAAAGGCCTTGAGAGGGAACACTTATTCGAAATCTTAGTGGAGAAAGAGGTGGATCCAAGAGAGCTTTTGACCATGAGAAGCAAGGACTCTTCAGAGTTTGAACTCAACGATCTATACAGGCGCCTCGAATGCAGAGAGCTTAGCGGGACGATGTCATCTGGTCGAGGGAAGCAGCTTGCATCTCATCAAGTACGTTGGAAGGAAAAAGAAAAGAAAATGAAAGTGGAGGCCCAGAGTAGAACACCTCTTGCTGTGGTTAAGGACAATGAAAACTAATGAGGTGGGCTCTGTGGCTGCAGCACTTCAACTTCAACTTAAGAAGTAAGAAAGATGTCCCTGAACGTCGTGCGGATGCCTGGTCACAAGAATCAGGGAGTAAAGAATGTACAGAGACATTAAATAAGTTGTTGGGCTATGTATGTATATGAAGTTATTGTCCAGTTTGTTTTGTTATATATGATATGTTATATATGATATGATAAGGGAGGATAGTAACTGTTATGCCAAATTAGAAATGTGTATAAGTCCCAAATTAATATGTTCTGGTGAAGCTAAGAGGCAGGAAAAAGTAAAGAATTTGTTAATTGATGTTAGAACATATAAGTTGTGGACAGAGGGAAATACTGAGTTGTTGGTTTTGATTAAGCTCCTATACATTGCTTCGGCATGGCTTAAAATGGATAGCTATGCCTATGCAATGACTTTGGGGGTGGGACGTATGTGGCGGAATGAGGCCTGCTGATGGTTCAGGCTCAGTATGGGTTAATTTATCACTCCCCAGTTGGGCCGGTGTGCTCTGGGAGGCGGAGCTTGTGGGCATTCTAAAAGGAGGAATAGATCGGTTGAAAGACAGTTGCGGGGTTGGCAGTTGGGTTGGAGGTTTAGAGAGGGAAACTGGGAGGCTAGGCTTTGGAAAGGGACTAAAGAAACATAGGAAATGTTATAACAAAGCGGAAAGCTATGAAAGGAAGATTTGTAATCGTAATAACCCGTGACATCCATGTGATCTCATTACCATAATAAAGTTAAATGTGCTTAAACGTTTATTGACTCTGGCAGAGTGTCAGTGCCTTAGAGGTGTGACAAAGAGGAGAGAGCAAAGTTTCCTGAAAGAAGAGGAAACTGGTTGCTTAGTCTTACGTCATACAGAGGGCTGGACAGTGAAGCCAAGTGAGCCACTACTGTGCCTAAAGGGAAGGCAAATAGCAGTAAGTGGGAACCCAGGAAGGGAGGTCCCACGGGTGGCAAGAGGGTTTCAAACGCAGAGTCCTGAGGTACTCCGGTGAGGGGAAGGACTAAAGAAAAAGGGGGGGTTAGTGTAACCCTCACAGTAGCACCTTACAGACCAACTAAGTTTGTTATTGCTATGAGCTTTCATGTGCATGCACACTTCTTCAGATACACTGAAACAGAAGTCATCAGACCCTTATATATAGTGAGAGGGTGGGGAAGGGTATTACTCAGATGGGTGATTGGCTGATAGGTGTGGTAAACCTGTTGACGACGGTTAACGACTGCAATTGGTCTCACAGGAAAAAGCAAGGGGTGAGATGGCTAAAAATAGCTTTGTCGTGTATAATGAGATAAGAATCCAATGTCTCTATTCAGACCAGGCCTCTCCATGGTTTTAAGTTTGGTAATAAGTTGCAATTCAGCAACTTCTCTTTCCAGTCTATTTCTGAAATTCCTTTGCAATCAAGCAGCTACTTTGAGATCTTTTATAGAATGTCCTGGGAGATTGAAGTGTTCTCCTACTGGTTTCTCTGTCTTGTGATTCCTGATGTCAGAATGAATCTTTGTCTCTCACCTCCCTGCCCCTTTTTGCTCCTCCAGAGTGTCGTGCTGGACAAAGCATCAGTGGCAAAACTGAAGACTGTTCTTCTTGAAACTGCGGTGATGACCAGCGTCCCCTATATCATCATGGCACTAGGGATTGTTTTTGGTGCTCTGTTCATTGCGCTTGTCTGCAAGCCCTTACGGGCGAGGGAGGAGGTAAGGTAGAGCTTGGATCTGACCTTTTGCTTTCTGTACCTCTCTTATTTTGTTCATTTTCAAAAAAAATCAAAACCTTTCCCTTTTTTAAAATTTTCTCTTGGTTTTGACTTACTTTCTTCATGCAATCACCAGAAAGATTTTGTGTTTTTGTTTTATTCCTTTCTCTGTTGTGTCTTCCTTTTATTTGTTTCTTCCGAAATGCTGGTTCTAGGGCAGCGAAGGTTTAGTAGACACAGAGTAAGCACCTTTCCGCAAGCGTTCAGCTGCTGTCTTGAGACACATGGTAAGATGAGCAAAGTCCATATCTCTTTCCTAGTCCTCCTTCCTAGCTGCAACCCTTACTTGCTAAGGAGAAACGGTTAGCTAGTGAACGCCAAAGTCTTAAGGTCTGTTTCGCACATGTATGATGACCATCATTCATTGACTGTAATGACCTGCACATTTGCATGACTAATTAATTGCCAAAGGCAGTTTTTTTTCACATAGCCCAATATCAGCTCAAACTGGGAATGGATGGATCAGTCAATATATTCCCCATCTGTGGCAGTTTGCAGTGCCCATCTTGTTCCCTTATTGACCTATAAAAAAATCAGTGTGAAAACCACATTTGTATACATATTTAAATACTTACTTCATCACAAAATGTGCATTTTTCGCTCTGCATGCATGTGCATTTTACCCTAAAGCACACATCTTTTGAGTCGAGAACTACAAACACATGCATGTGTGAAACCAGCCTTAAGATCAACACTCCTCGCTTGAAGGTCTTGGCAATCTCACTCCAAGCAATGTTGGGACGTTTAGGCTGCTGTTCTTACCCCACTTACTTGGAGTAAGCCCCGTTGAATTCAGCGGGCCTTAACTTCTGAGTCGACGTAGTTAGAATGGCACCGTTGCTTGGTTGATTAGTCAAGTCGCCTTGTGAGCATGTGTGTGCTTGCAAGAGAAGAAGAGTTTGGATTTGATATCCCGCTTTGTCACTACTCGAAGGAGTCTCAAAGCGGCTCACATTCTCCTTTCCCTTCCTCCCCCACAACAAACACTCTGAGAGACTTCAAAGAAGTGTGACTAGCTCAAGGTCACCCAGCAGCTGCATGTGGAGGAGCGGAGACGCGAACCCGGTTCACCAGATTACGAGTCTACCGCTCTTAACCACTACACCACACTGGCTGTGAGAGAAGGGGGTGCCCTTCTTAAGGTGATGCCCATTCGGACATTTGTGTGTTGTGAGGATGGACTGTAGCTGAGTGGTAGAGTATTTGCCAGGTCCAGTCCCCAGCATCTGCAGGTGCAGCTGCCAGTCAGTTCAGACAATCCTGAGTTGGATGAACTGTTGGTCTGACTCTGCATGAGGGACCTTCCTGTGTTGCTGTGTTCCACTATTGAATAAGAAAGCGAGGGTGGTCTTTTTTCCTAAGCTAGAAATACAGCTTTCCTCATGCGTGGATTTAATTCACTGACTAAAATTATTCTAGTTCTACTGGACATTGACCGAAATAAATAATATATAATCCTAATCCTGTAACACCATAACTAGATTTCTTTAGTCAGGAACAGTCCTAGTTACTGTTTTCTCCTTTTATTTTTATGCACATTTTCTTCCATTCCTCCTTCCCCAATAATAATAATAATAATAATAATAATAATTTATTATTTGTACCCCGCACATCTGGCTGAGTCTCCCCAGTCACTCTGGGCGGCTTCCAACAAAGATTAAAAATACACTAACATGTCACACATTAAAAACTTCCCTAAACAGGGCTGCCTTCAGATGTCTTCTAAATGTCAGGTAGTTGTTTATCTCTTTGACATCTGATGGGAGGGCGTTCCACGGGGCGGGCACCACTACCGAAAAGGCCTTCTGCTTGGTTCCCTGTAACTTGGCTTCTCGTAGTGAGGGAACCGCCAGAAAGCCCTTAGCACTGGACCTTAGTGTCCGGACAGACCAATGGGGGTGGAGACGCTCCTTCAGGTATACAGGACCAAGGCCGTTTAGGGCTTTACCAACACTTTGAATTGTGCTTGGAAACGTACTGGGAGCCAACGTAGGTCTTTCAGGACCGGTGTTATGTGGTCTCGGCAGCCACTCCCAGTCGCCAGTCTAGCTGCCGCATTCTGGATTAGTTGTAGTTTCCGGGTCACCTTCCAAGGTAGCCCCACGTAGAGCGCATTGCAGTAGTCCAAGCGGGAGATTACACAACAACCATGCAAGGCTGATAGGCCCAAAGTCTCCTTGCAATCATCATGGGCTAAGTGAGAACGTGAACCCAGGTCTCCCCAGTCCAAGTTGAGTACTTTGGAGCATGCACAAAATCGAAGCCCACCCTAGTTTGAAAGTTGGCGGAGGGATACCAGAGTGCTCCGGGAATCTTTCCCCCACTCTGCCTGTTGTGCAGGCTTCGTTTCTGAGCAGGTTCTTGCGACCGCAAAAGCAAACCTGTGTCTGTGTTGGTGTGCGCCATGCGGCTTTGCTTGGGGTGTCCATCGCGGTGGTGGGTTTTGCCCAAAACGAGAGAGCGAGGAAACAAGCAAGGGGTGTTGTTCTGTTGCTGGCTGGACATTGGTTTCTCAGTTGAACCTAGAGCAGTGATGGCTAACCTTGACACTCCAGATGTTTTGGGACTACAACTCCCATCATCCCTGACCACTGATCCTGTTAGCTAGGGATGATGGGAGTTGTAGTTCCAAAACATCTGGGGTGTCAAGGTTAGCCATCACTGACCTAGAGGCAGCATTGCCCAGTGGGATGGAGCTGCAATCACTTCCGCTTCCCGGAAGCGAGAGCGGAAAGCAGTGGGGAGGTCAGCATGGTGCGGGTGCACCAGCGGAAACCCTGGCTTGGCTCCACCAGTGCTTTCAAGGAAAGCAGCAGCGATTCTGCTTCACCAGGTGAACCCCTTCTGCCCTGCTTCTCCCTGTCCTTCTCACTCTGCTCCCCCCGGAAGCAATTTTACCTACTGCGCTTATGGGTTAACTCAGAGACTGCATGGACCAGGGGAGGCCAAGTCTTGCGGCCATGGTGGTGGGTTTGGGGGAGTAGGTTGTTTTGTATTGCCAGTTGTTTGCTTTTATGTAAGAATTTTCAGTATGCAAAATGGGGGGGGCGGGGGGCGACAGCAGCTGGTTCTTATCATAGGAATGTTGAGGTACAACTCCCATTTTGTTGACTGGCCATGGAGGCTGGAAGATTTGTCCAGAATTTGGATCCAAGATACATTCGAGGGCAATACTAATGGAGAGTCATGTGATCTTGACTTACTTTCAGATTTCTTGGTTCGAAGGTGGAGATGAAAACTTCCCGCATGTAGAAATCTGACATATATGGGAGGAGGCTAGACTTAAAAGCCTGTCCCTGGTGTGCTCATTTTCCACAAGCGGGGAGATAATTGCTATAACTGGATATTCTAATGTGTGATACCACACCTCCAGTCTGAAATGGTAGTCTTTAGAACATAGTACCATGTGATTTATCTGCCCCATTAAGACGCACAACTTTTCAAAGGAAAACATGACATGACAGATATCTAAGATCATTTCCCTAAAAGACATCATTTCCCTAAAAACCCTGTACATAATATCCCTAGTGTAATTTTCCAAATATATGTGCTTGTGTGATCTCTTAAGGCAGGCTTCCTCAACCTCGGCCTTCCAGATGTTTTGGGACTACAACTCCCATGATCCCTAGCTAGCAGGACCAGTGGTCAGGGATGATGGGAATTGTAGTCTCAAAACATCTGGAGGGCCGAGGTTGAGGACGCCTGTCTTAAGGCATATACATAACACAGACGTCAACTAGTCAAATTCTCTGCCCCTCCCCCACTGGAAACTGTAATTCTGCGAGTGAAGCCTGAGGATCTCTTAATACTCAGCACCCACCCTAAACTACAAGTCCCAGAATTCTTTGCGGGAAGCTGTGACAGTTTTACAGGTATAAAACTGAGGCACTTCTACAGTGTAGGGGAAGTGCATGCCATATTAGTCACCCTTGGCTTGCAATATTGATACCTGTCAGGATAGCACCTTTCAGTTCTGTGTTTGTCTTTCCTACCTGTCTTAATTGCAGGCTTCCGAAGACGAGAGAGCTCCGCTCATCCGGACATCTTGACTCAATTTCCCCAGCAACCAGAAGAACAAGAACAACACTATTCAGAAACGAACTTAGTGATGACTGAACTATGCAAACTACTCTTAACTGCAATCACTACGCTGTACAACAGTCTCGACCGTCTCCCCAGCTCCCTAAGCACACTAATATATGTTAACATTTTGTTTCGGGTTTTGCGGCATTCAGGAAGGGTTTGCTTTGTGAAAACCGGACTGCTGTTTGAAGAGTGGAGGTTGCAGTACTGCCTTTTCTAAAAAGCTGGAACAAAGGCAGCTTCCGTTGTCTTCTGAGATTGCAAAAAGCAGTGTTCTGATATCCCTGTGTGGCTATAGACACTTGCACTGGTGTTCTCCCATTGACTCCCATGGGACTGTAGTAGTGTAGGTGTCTGTGGATCGGCCCCTTTTGTTTGCCTGTTTGGCGGGCCATAGGAGTTTATGTCAGCTGCAATGGTTCCGTTTTTATTTATTAGAATCACTAGGTACAATCCTGTCCTTCAGTAACCTGACTTACTGCCAGTCTCTCTGACATACTAGGCATTTTACTTTCCCCCTTGTGTCCCATTTTCACATTGCACAGCTGGGCTTTTATCTGGTGGGAATGTTTTGTCGGTCTAGCTAGCTCATGATCTGGATCCTACGACGCAAAGGGAGATCTCCAGCCTCCATCACCTTGTGTTGTGGGTATGGCTGCAGAACTAACACCGCCCACTGTTGCACCATAATGCTCTGCATCCATTGGATCGATTTTGGAACGGTTCCCCATGAATGCATACCTGTGGAAGTGACCTGGAGCCGGTCTGGCAGCGCCACTTGAGTCACAGATGCCTGGTCCAGTGGGCTATTTAAAAAATGTGTCCAGTTCAGCACCTGTCTTTTAGGTGAATTGGTGTGGCCTCCCACTGCCTGCCATGCGCGCATCCATGCAAATGTTTTCTAAAAGCTGGTCTGCGGATGGAAAATGTTCGCTGAGAGCTGGCTCTCAAATATTTGATAAGGAACGCTAAGGGAGTGCATTTGAAGAAGCACACCTGTACAGATCACCAATTGCTCTTTTTCCATGGGCTGCCTAAAATTGTCAAAGACGCTCTCCTCTCGCATTCTCTGTGAGGTCTCCCTGCAGAGCAAACCAGGCCCTTGACATGCTACCACGAAGGGGCTAGGAAATGGCAATGCTGTCCTTTCGCCCTCGTCTCGGCCAGCAGGAGCCTCCAACACTGCAAAAATGCTGAAAGTGCAGGCAGGTAGAAGCAACCATCGACAGTATCCTTGCTGGCAGCAGCCAACCTTAACACTGCCCCCCCCCCAAAAAAACCCAGGCATTTTGGGATGGGCGGGGAGAGCTGCCTTAGCTGGATCAGCTATTGGCAATGGACCTGATCTCTCTTGCCAAGCCAGCCTAGATTTGGTGTAACAACAACTGGGGGCTTTTATTATCACCCTGTTCTGCTGTGGTGGGAGGGCTCTGTATGCAATGGTGGTTTTGCTGCTTGATTCAGCCCCGCCGCTCCCACCTTGGAGTCGCAATTGCTTCCCTAGTTGCTTTAGACATAATCTCCGAATAAGCCAGTTTCTCAGTTCTGGTAGCATGCAGCATTTTAAGAGACCTCTCGGTGAGAGGCATCTAGCTGTGTCAACCTTCCCTTCCTGTCTGCTTATCTAGAAAGAAACGTTGGAGTCCCCCCGAGTGTAAAAAGGCACAAACTCATATGGTGAGGTCTGGAAGAGGAAAGAGCTGCGTCGCCAAATGGGGAGTTTAAGGCACCTGAATCAGAAGCCTATGGAAAAAGAGCTGCTCTGTTTTGCACAGGTGTGCACACTGGAGAAGAAGGGAAGAGTTGAATCGCAAGCTACCTTCGCTGGAGAGAAGGAGTGGGCATCCAACCACTAGGTCAAAGCAACCGACGTTACTTAATGACCAGCTGAGCCTCTTCTGAGAGGCCCAGCCCATACTTAGATAGGTATAGCAAGCAACATAACCTGCAAGTGTTCTGTACACTTTTTCTTCCTTGTGTAATCTGCATTGCTTCTGGGATTACCTAAAATCTCATTCTGCCTGCTGACCAAATGCCCCATTATTATATTTAAATACCTCTTATTGATTCTTCAAAATAACATAGCGTAATGTATTTCCCCCATCCAAACGCCCCATTATTGAGTTGATTGCATTTCCCCCTCCCATTGGAAAAGCAATGATTACCTGAAGCTGCGATAGAATGCAGTTTCCCCATCTGTTTTTGGAGTGGGTGTGAAGACACACAGCTTTTTGTCATTCATAGTGTTCACTCAAACAGTTATTCCTTTATTTTGGTTGTGCTGGTGCGGGAACCACGGAATGTGTAGCTGGAATTCCTTTTCTGGAGCAGCCGAAAGACCCATCTAATCCACTGTTCCATTTCCAGCTGTGGTTTCACCAGTGGCCTTCCAGATGTTGTCCAACTCCTGATTTCATTAAAGACCTCAAGTCTATGTAGGAGAAAGAGATGATTCTCCCATTACTAGAACCTGAGAGTCATCTAATGGAGGGAAGCAGCCCCGTGGTTGGCCGATGGAGGCTGCAGGCATTGCAGATTGATGTGCATCCTTAATTGTTTCCTTGGAAGCTTGTGCAAATTATTTCCATGTACATTTACAAAATCATAGCATGAACATTTACACTTCCAGCAGTTGTCACACAGCATTGCTTAAAATAACTGGAAGGCAGCAGGGAGACTGCTTGTATATATTTCTGAGGGTACAAAGAAGCAAAAAAATATCTTAGAACCATGAATAGTATTAGTATAGTATTATTTCTGATAGATGTGCCTCTACAGGTAGGTCATTGGCTCAGATCACCTTTCAGTGTTGTCTTATACTTTAAAAGAAATTCCAAGTTCTTGAAATCGCCCCTTTGATGCTGCCTCTCAGTCTTAGTATTATGGGATTGAGTAGTGTTTAGGCCCTCCTAACAGTGCAAAGCCTCCTAGGCTGCTTAAGTCATGTGGGTGTTGGGAAAGATGACACTCCAGATTTTGCTGCACTACGACTCAACGCGATCCCAGATCATTGGCCATGCTGGCTGGGGCTGATGGGAGTTGGAGTCCAACAACTTCTGCAAGGCCACAGGCTCTCCTCCCTTGTTTATAGTGTCTGGTCAAGGCAGGGAGATTGGGCACAAGTACTAGCACGAGTGGCTAAAGCGAGGGCTGTGCAATATTTATAAAATACTGAGCAGCCCTCAGAAAACTTTGCCTGTCCTGTGTCTCTAAAGTTGGACAGAACCATGTATACAACAGGATGGGCCAGCTGCTTGCTGTGAACGACTGGGTGAGTGCAAAGTTAGCGAAAGAGCAAAACTGAAAGTTCCAGGATCCTTCCCTATTTTGGTTTGAGGGGTGGCGATGGTGACATTTGTGGGCGCTTTTATTTTTCTAGTTGTAGTGGAGGCCGTTTGCTTCCCTGTTAAATAGTTGCAAGAAATGTCCAGCAGTCCCCTGCAGCTGTGGAGGAGCCATCTTTCAAGGAAGTTTGTCATCTGCCATTACTGATCTTCCGACAGAGGAGCTCCTAGGGGACTTTGGGATTTCCTGGAACATAAGTTCTCTTGTGGGCTGCGCTGGCTTAACTGATGGTTTGTTAAGTGCTTATTTAAATTGCTCGGAGAGCTCCAGGTACAGAATATTTATAAGAATGGTGTAAGCCAGGAAGCCTGTATTAGGCCCATATAATATGATGTGGACCTAAGCTTGAGAGGATTTTCCCGAGGCCATGACAATAGTCGATGACGAGTTTATCTTAACCATCGCACTGTAGAAGCAGTAAAAGAGCCTACTATCAAATCTCTCTTCAATAATACTTCTCCATATTTAAATCATGTTTAGTGATGCAGCCAGAAAATCTATAGGGACATGTCACAGTTGACAGCTTTTTAATGCAAAAAGAGAAATCTAGTATCGGGAGACAAACTATGGAAAAGATTCAGCTCTTATTTGGGGCAATTCTTTGTAGGTCAATCATGGTAGTTTCTCCAAAGCAAGAATAATGCCCTTTTTTGGTGGAGGGTATCTAACACTGACTCTTTACACTCAGCCCTGTAAGTAATGAATGAAGTGGACTGTTGTCATGTCAATGAACTGTTGTCATGTTAATGTGGAATATCACATTAAATGGCTTTTTTGTTTCATTGCCTTTTCTCCTTAATTCTTGTAACTTGCATTTCTGAATATTTTTTCTCCTAAGGAACATCTGTTTAGTTAGTGAATCTCCCTCTATGTTAAAAAAAAAAAAACCCCAACCAGGCCTGTTCTAGTTCTGCTGCCTCTGAGAGAAGGCAGTAGGAAATCCTGACAGTTATCAATTTTTTATAGACATCTAGAAACGTCTACCTGTCCATTTATACGCTTGGGCCAGGTGAGCAGATACATTCTTCCCTGCCAGTTGTTCAGGTGACAAATGCTAAGAAGAGCCCTGCTGGACCAGATGCCTGGAAGTCCATAAGCAGGAATGAACGCAGCCACACTCTGCCCATGGGTGGTCAGAGACATGCTGCCTCTGACACTGGAGGGTAGAACAAATAGTAGTTACTGATGATAGCCCTATCCTCCATGAAATTTGTCTAATTCTCTCTTGAAATTATCAAAGTGGATTGCCATTGTTACCTCTTGTAGCAGCAAATGCCATAGTTTAACTACTATGCACCAGAGGCGAATTTAGGGCAGCAACGACCCTTTCCATCGCTCTGGGCACAGAGCCTAGAGGTGTTGTAAGGCATCACAATGAAGATGTACTCCACCATGCAGGACGGAAAGCAGGGGCACTGAATTTTGGCCTCGGACGAGGCGCCATTGAAATTGGAAAGACCAAAGTCTGCCCTTGTCTGCGCTCAAAACAAAATAAAAAATAAAAAAATTCCTTCCAGTAGCACCTTAGAGACCAACTAAGTTTGTTCTTGGTATTGTCTGCGCTGTGTGCTTTATAGCTGTCCCAGAGTTCTGGGTAGTCATTTCTCATTAGTATGGCCTAAAACATTCTGCAGTTTCCCTTGCCCCTGAAAAGGATCTTGGCATTACGGCTAGATTAAACACAAAAAAGCTAAAGCAAAAGACCACAAATTCACTGAAATCATAATGAGGTATAGCCACGCAGTAGCAGTAGAAAATACATTTTCAATGCTTATTGCACCTCACCCCTCCTGGACAAGGAGGCATGTGTGTTTACCTGCCAATGAAAGGAAAACAGAATTCTGGCTAGATGCACTTGAGAGGGGGAGGTCAGCTGGAGGTGTGCGGCTGCTACAGACAAAGCCCTCCCAGTGATCCCTGCACCTCATTTGCAATATTCTTAAGTGTGTCCCTTGCAAACCTCCTTGCTAAGCATGCACCGCAGCAGAGAACACAGTGTTTGTGTAATTAAACATGGGATAAGCGGGACCAACAGGTGACAAACGGGACCGGATGACGCAGAACTAAACTGACCGAGGTCTGAAACACATCCTAAATCCCACGCACTGAGTCATCGGTTGCAGTTCCTTTGAACCTATTGCACACCATATCCCGCATCATTAGGAATGAGGATCACCAAAGCAGGTTGCCATATTTCAAAAAGTTGAGGGGGCAACGTTGTTGGAAATTCACACACACACACCCCCCAAAAAAATCTACACTTCCGACATGGGTTGCCATAAGCCCGGGTTTCCCCATCAGGATCCCATCGGGCACTTCCCCTCCAGTCCACAAGGCGGAGCCTCTACCTTCCCGCAGCCCGCTCCCCAATTGGTGACACTTCGGGAGCCTGTCTAGGAATCCGCGACGGCATCTTACGACGTCGTCGTCACCACCGCGGTTCGTTGCCGGGGCAACAAACCAGCTCGAGCGGCGCTCTCCGGGCGGAGGCGGAACCTTTTTTTCCCCACAGACGCAGAAAAAATGTAGAAAGACGCACCACGGCGATTTCAAACCGGGACGCCCGGTGCCAGGTTTCAGCTAGTTTCGCGCTCTAATTTTTCGACGCGAAATGCATAAAGGGGACTCGAAGTTAAGGGAAGCCGAAGAGCAGAGCGGCGGATCCCTAGAAAACCGCGGCCGGCTACTATTGGCTTCCACTCTACCCTTTTCCTATCTCTATGGCTTGGTCGCGGCCTCCCGCGTCGGGGTTGCAGTTTCCACCCGGACGACGGCGCTGAGAGGACCTTCCCCGAGTCAGGGTGCGCCGCCGCCGCCGCTGCTCGGGTTCCCTCATGGCTTTCAACTTCGGGCCAGCCGCCGGCGCTGCAGCCGCCCCAAACCCTGCGGGTGAGTGCGGGGAGGACATGGGGAGGGGGGCGCGCGTAGCCCTGGTCGCCCTGGCAACCGAAAAGAGAGCGAGGGGGCGGGGAAGGGCAGCACCTGTTGAATCCCTGGCTGCCTATCGCGCAGCAGCAGCAGCAGCAGCGATATCAAGCGAGGAGGGGTTGGGAGGGAGGAAGTCAGTTTTATTTGTTCCAGCCATAGGTCAGGACAAGCAAATGAGTGGTGGGGGGGGGTTGTGAGGGGGGAGGACAACACGCGCAAAGGAACGCGAGCACAAGGAAGACGTGAAGAAGCAGGGCACAAAATGATGTGCCTTAAGGTCGCCTTAAGGTCCGCTTGTCACAGGGGTTTAGAACAGGAAGGGACCCCCTAGGGCCTTCGAGTCCAAACCCCTGCAATGCAACTGTGTGTGTGTGTGTGTGTGTGTACACACACACACACACACAGAGAGAGAGAGAGAGAGAGAGATCCCCAAAGAGAACCCCCCACACACAAAAGAGGCACTGATGATGATGCATTAATATCACAGGGTCTGTATATAAATGTAACTATATATATCCCAAATGAGGACCCTCCTCCACAAAAGAGGCACTTATTATTATTATTATTCATTAATATCATAGGGTCTGTATATAAATGTACGGTAACTACAGTGGTACCTCAGGTTACATACGCTTCAGGTTAAGAACTCCGCTAACCCAGAAATAATGCTTCAGGTTAAGAACTTTGCTTCAGAATAAGAACAGAAATCGTGATCTGGCGGCGCAGCGGCAGCAGGAGGTCCCATTAGCTAAAGTGGTGCTTCAGGTTAAGAACAGTTTCATGTTAAGAACGGACCTCCGGAACGAATTAAGTACTTAACCAGAGGTACCACTATATATATATATATATATATATATATATATATATATATATATTCCAAAAGAGGACCCCCAACACACAAAAGAGGCACTTATTATTATTAATATCAATATCACAGGGTCTGTATAAAAAGGTAGCTATATATATCCCAAAGGAGGACCCCCACACAGAGAGAGAAAAGAGCAACTTATTATAATTATTCATTAATATCACAGGGTCTATGTATAAATGTAACTATATATCCCAAAGGAGGACCCCCCCTCCACACACACACACACACACACACACACACACAAAGAGGCACTTATTATTCATTAATATCACAGGGTGGTTGTAGAGAAAGGCCAAGGGGCTGCAAAGTGTGGCTCTCCCACTGCCACACTTCTGTTTCCATTCATTAGCAAAACTGGGTCTCTGGCTGCTGCCACTGCCAGTCCCATGTTGCAGAGCCCCACAAATAAACATACTTAGTGCTAATTCCTATGAAATACATAGGATTGTAGAGTCCCATGGCTTGCCTTTTGAAAAACAGGAAGTCCACAGTACTTGGCAAATTGAGAACCGCTGTGCTAGCCTATTGTTGGCTGCCTGGTACTGCGAAGAGTATGTGTTTGTCTAGTATATGGCTGGCAGGCTGCATTTGACTTGGGAATTCACAAATTGCATGTTGATATGGACTGTTGTGATAATGTATGTGAAGCACTTTGAACAAAAATCCATGTCTAAATGCAAAGTACTCGTATTAATCAGCATGGGGAGAGTGTAATTCTAATATGGAGGTTTGGGGGAGGGAACCACCGTCAATTTTTTTTACGGTCCTTTACTTGGTCATTCATATCTACAAAATGTTAAGCCTAAGTGTACTGCTCAGCTCATTACTTCTAAACCTTTCAAAATGTAGACCATACAAAACACCCTGCTCTCATACTGAGGAGGAATTTTTATTTGCATGTTTTTGGTGCAGAACTACCAGTAATATTTGGCAGTGAAAACATCATTTGTCCTATAACAGCAGAGAAACTCTCTTGTACTTTTTCTTACAATGGATTGATGTTTCTTCTCCTGCGTTCTTTGAAATTTCTCATTTTTGCTAATCAGAAATGGTTTTACTGCTTACATGTTTTGTTTCTCACTAATATTTCCTTGCTTTCTTTTCTGCTTCCCACTCATCAGGATTTGGTGGGCTTGAAACAGCAAACTCCACTGCTAGTGGGTTTAATTTTGGGGGTTTTGGATTAACTGCTAATCCTGCAGTGAATTTTAATATTGGGAATTTTGGTGTGTCTACTACCTCGGCTCCACCATTCAATTTTGGTAACAGTCTGGCCAGTGCAGGTAGAGAATGCACACAAGTGGTGTTTTGTAATTGCATTGTTGCTGGGAAGGGTCCAAGAATTTGCTTCAGGCCTCTGGGGTCTAAACTCATTCACGTGGCTTTGTTCCATTAAAATCCCATTAAAGACCTCTTTCAGTGTTTAAGGACTGGAGTAGAAGCAGAATACCCCTTTTGCTTTTATTCTTGTAGCTTTTAAAATAACGTTTGCATCGGACTCCTTAAACGTGTGACTGAAATGCTTTATTTTTCAAAGCTGTTTTATCACTGAAGTAGCTGCAAAGAGACACTGCTCTGATCCAGCAGTTGCTTATGGGAACATAAAGCTTCACAGAAGGATGCAGTCTATGTGTTCGTTAAAGAAATGATTGATCAGGTCCCTCCATTCAATAAATGAGGAGTCTGCACAGTCAGGAAATCCATGTGGGAGGCAATGCATACTGAACACAGCATTGTGGGACTGCTAGTGCTTGACTAGCTACTTGCTGTGATGTAAAGTGTGAAGGGGAGTCACCATCTCCAAACGGGGTGAATTCATGGCAAATCATGACTCCATAGTACACATCCATATGTTTGTGCCCTATCAGCTTGGGAGGGTGTGGAATTCTCAGTTTCCTTTCACAATTTTCCCGTTTACTGTGTGCCTATGAAATGGTATAACGTGTGAATTAGCTTTGAATCCATGTGGATCTAGATTGAGTCATTAAAACTGGTTTTCCCCAAGGAAAATGAGCCAGGGTGTCTTAGCAGGCCAAATTTGTCATGTGCATTCTGCAAAAGGGGATATAAAATTATGATCCCTTGGTAATAAAGTTGAATAACTTTGAAAAGGTATTTTTCTGTATCTCAAATTCTTGGACCCTTCTGCATTTATGTTTTTCCCCCTTTCCTACGTCTCTTCATTGGATTTCAGTCATCATGAACTCACCACACTTTTATCAAGGCTTAATGGAGAAGCAAATTTTATACGATCAGCTAAAAAAAAATCAGCAATCCTCACTTTTGGTCTTTGAGAAATATGCTGGCTTTGACAAAAAGATCCTGACTTTTAAACATTCTCAACTATTTACCGTCTGTGGAACAAGTTGATAATTCAATTAGCTGATTTTGAACAGCCAGGCATTGATCCATCTCTGTACCTGAATGTGCCTGACATTAATATTCAGTATTCTAATATTTACTATTTCTAATGTGTTCATTTAGTGTTAACCTTCAGTTCTTGTGGCTGTTCGTATAGGAAATTATATCATTCCATAGTCCTATCATTTCTGTACTATAATATGCAACAGTTTCAATTATTTGTACAGTGTAAGTCTCATCTCAGCTGTTAAAGAAACCATTTGTTCATTCCAGTGACATTGTTTGCTTTGTGATTGGTCTGAATGGCTTTCACAATGTGTCTCTCGCACCTCCACCCACCTCATACAAATGCATGCACACTTCCAATCAGTTTTAAAATTCTTCTTGGAAAATTTCTGTGCAAGGAAGGACACGAGAAAGAGCTCACCATTGGGCTACGATTGTCACTAGTATTACATTAAAATACTGTAATTGTTTTAAGATGGTAGCTACGGTATAACTGAACTTTAAGCTTTTGTGTGCAGACAGGGATCACAAATTCTAATGCATTTATAAAAACTTGGTTTCAAACTAAGATTTATTTATTTATCTATTTATTCTTTTGTTTAATGCATTTATAATCCTGCACTTTCATCCAAAGGAGCCCAGGGCAGCACTGATTTCAGTGGAGCTAAAGCACAACTAAAGCTGTGGGTTAAACCACAGAGCCTAGGGCTTGCTGATCAGAAGGTCAGCGGTTCGAATCCCCACGATGGGGTGAGCTCCCATTGCTCGGTCCCAGCTCCTGCCCACCTAGCAGTTCGAAAGCACGTCAAAGTGCAAGTAGATAAATAGGTACCACTCCAGGCAGGAAGGTAAACGGTGTTTCCATGCGCTGCTCTGGTTTGCCAGAAGCGGCTTTGTCATGCTGGCCACATGACCTGGAAGCTGTACACCGGCTCCCTCGGCCAGTAATGCGAGATGAGCGCCGCAACCCCAGAGTCGGACACGACTGGACCTAATGGTCAGGGGTCCCTTTACCTTTTTAAGGCACAACTAACTTAGTCTTTGGGCCCATCCCCAAATTTTATGACTGTATAGGTTTTGAGTTTTGAGTGCTTCAGGACAGGTTTAATCAGTGCATCTTTCACCCAAAAAGTTCAGGCAGGAACAGTGCTGGTTGGTGCTTGGTCAAGGAGAAGAGCAGGGTCCATACAGGCAGCACAGCAGTTGCAGGACCAACGTGTCAATGGCAGGCTGAAACCCTTGTACTGATTGAAACCTATTCTGGGAACTCCAGCAGAGCCATTTAATCAACTATGTTGTGCCTGTTTAGCACAAAGAAAGGCATGCAAAGGGTGCTGGGAGCAGCTGGTTTCTACAATGGAAGGAGAATTCAGAAGACATATTTATGCCCACATAAGGAGTACTGATGCTCTAGAGCACAGGTGTCAAGGACAAGGCCCGCGGGCCAAATGCGGCCCGCGAGACCTCGTCATGTGGCCCGTGAACGTGCGCTGATTGGCGGTGGGCGGCGAAGGTCAGCGCGCGCGAGAGGAAGGGAGCAGAGGTTTTTTTTTCCCGGGCCGTTTTGGCCCAGCGCGGCTTTTTGCCGCCTCGGGGGTGCCCCCCGCACCATTTTTTGGCTTTTTTTCTTCGGGCCGTTTTGGCCCAGGGCGGCTTTTTGCCGCGTCGGGGGTGCTCCGCGCGGCTTTCTGCCGCCTCAGGGAAGCCCCCCGCACCATTTTTGCCTTGCCGGGAGAACCCGGCAAGGTTTTTTCCCCCCCGGCCGTTTTGGCCCAGCGCGGCTTTTTGCCGCCTCGGGGGTGCCCCGCGCGGCTTTCTGCCGCGTCGGGGAAGCCCCCCGCACCAGCCTGCCGATCCCACCACCACCCCGCGCTGCGCCAATCCCTGCGAACAGCAGGCAGCAGTGGAGGGGGGGGAGAATGAGCAGCATCTCCTCCGCTACAGCGGAGACGTTTCTTGCTCCTCCCGCCCCCCCCTCGCAAAAGCCTTCTTTTGCGGGTGGGGGGGGGGTGGAGAAGCAAGCAGCATCTTCCCTCTCTCCTCTCTCTTTCACTCCTTCCTTCCTTCCTTCTCTCTCTCTCTGTCTCATTCCCTTTTACCCCTCCCTCCCTCCTTCCTCCCTCCCCTCTCTCCTCTCTCTATCTTTCACCCCTTTGTTCCTTCCCTCTCCCTCTTTCTTTCACTCTCTCTCACCCCTTCCTTCCCCCCTCTCTCACCCTTTCCTTCCTTCCCCCCTCTCTCATTCCTTTCTTTCCTTCCTTCCTTCCTTCTTTCCTTCCTCCTCCCTCCCTCCCTCCCTCCCTCCCTCCCTTCCTTCCTTCTCTCTCTCTCTCTCTCTCTCCCTTTATTTTTCTTTCTTTCTTTCCTTCCTTCCTTCCATCCATCCATCCATCCATCCATCCATCTCTTTCTCACCCCTTCTTTCTTTCCTTCTTTCCTTCCTTCCTTCTCTCTCTCTTCCCTCCCTCCCTCCCAGCCTTTTAGAAGAGGAAAACCAGAAAAAAATATTTTTTCCACACAGTGGAGAGGGGGAGGGCGGCCCTTTGAGGGTCACCGGCCCTTTGAGGGTGACCAAACTGCTGATGCGGCCCCCGATGAATTTGAGTTTGACACCCCTGCTCTAGAGTAGTTTAAAGCAGAGGCACTGCATTGATTAGTTTGGGTTTTTTTAAAAAAAGAATTTAAATGTGCATCTGATATGCTTTCCCGAAAGATGAAAGCGTGTTAGCTACTTTAGTGCTAGCGCCTTCTCTGCAATCACTTCAGCTTTAAACGAGGGCAATGCATACGAGTTGTTTCCTCAGCAGCATTCATTTGTCACCATCTCCCTTCCCAAAACCTACCGGCATGTGATCGTCAAAACTGTGGCCTCGTAAAAGCCTGTCAGGCTGCTTCTTTTTTTGACTTGGGCATTTTGGTTTCCTAGGGGCCTTTGGAGGATTTGGGACGGCAAACACCACAGGTGGATCTACGTTCAGCTTCTCGGCACCTACCAACACCGGGGCTGGTGGTAAGAGCGCATGAATTGCTCTGCACATGTGTCTTTCCAGTTAAAGCGTCGCGGGAGCTTAGCATGACCTTATTCACACTGTGTTGTCCCGCTTTTCTTCTTTCAAGGGTTGTTCAGTGCTACCCAGAACAAGGGTTTTGGATTTGGTACTGGTTTCGGGACAGGTACCGGCCTTGGGACAGGTTTGGGAACCGGTTTGGGATTTGGAGCCTTCAGCACCCAGCAGCAGCAACCAAGTAAGTACCCTTAAGGCTAAATAGTGCCAGGGGTTTTATCTAACCTCTTTATGTCATATTGGAGCCCCTTCTTTCCTCTCTCCCATCAGACATCTGGGTGACTGCCTGTTGGGCAAAGAAGTGGACTTTATGAACTGTATTCTGGTTGGGTGTTTCAGGTGCCTGCTGTAGCTATTACTTTTGTCAGGCATCCATATATTTGCCAAAATTGCAAAAAATATAATAGCGATAAGCTCAGAAAATATGTAAACCCTTGGTCAGCATAGGAATAGGAATAGGAATAATTTATTGGCCAAGTACGTTTTCCAACATACTTGGAATTTTGCTTCGGCTACATTGCAATGTAAACATACCTTATATAAACACTGTTCCACTCGCAATACAATGACACAGCAGAGAAGCCCCACCCATAACTGGCCTCCCCTTCCACATCTTATTTTACAAAGGGGCTACTTTGAGGATAGTGGGCCAGTCTTGCGTGGGTGGATTTCATTTGCCATCTATCTTCCTGTCTCATTTTAGCACTAGGAAGCCTCTTCAGTCAGCCTGCTCAAGCCCCTGCCCAGTCTAACCAGCTGATAAACACAGCAAGTGCCCTTTCTGCGCCCACACTGTTGGGAGATGAGCGAGATGCTATTTTGGCCAAGTGGAACCAGCTGCAGGCATTTTGGGGCACAGGCAAAGGATATTTCAACAACAGCATTGCCCCAGTGGAGTTCTCACAGGAAAACCCGTTCTGCAGGTTTAAGGTATGATTGGTTTTTCTGAAGACCACCTTCTTGGAAACGGTTGGTTGGCTAGCTAGTCTTAATTGCTGCTAGACATTTAGAGTTGGTTTCCTTCGCTACATTTCGCGGAGTTGTGGAATCTTAGCTTTCATGTCTTTGTGGTGCTGTGTTGCTGCAGCAAAAAGTTTGGGTATCTTTTTGTTGGCTGAAAAGGCTGCTGTCTTTTCACAGGCTGTTGGCTATAGCTGCATGTCCAACAACAAGGATGAAGATGGCTTGGTAGCACTGGTCTTCAACAAGAAGGAAGCAGAAATTCGAAGCCTGCAGCAGCAGCTTGTGGAATCTTTGCACAAAATCTTAGGTTCAAACCAGACTCTCACAGTCAACGTGGAAGGTGTGAAGACCATGCCAGATGATCAGTAAGTAAATTGCATGGTGCATGTGTGTCCCTTCCTGGCAAGAAAAGGCCTCTTTATGCCCAAGGAGAGTAACATGATTGATGCAGGGATGGCTAACAGGTGTGGGCAGACTCATTTCACCTCGCCTCCTTTACTCCTCTCTGTGCCAGGTTGGGCAGAGGTGCTTCCTCTTATCTGGAAGACACCCCTCTCAGGAGCAGGTGAAGCCACCCCAGAGGCCTCTCATTTGGAGGTTCATGTACAGAGTTGCTGGTGGGTGGAAATTGATGCCATAGCAAGGCTCCATACATACATAGGATGAATAGCCTAGCCAGGCAGATAATAACTGGAGGAAGCTGGCCAGACCATCTCAGCTGGTTAAAGCATGGTGCTGATAATGCCAAGGTTGCAGGTTCGATCCCTATATGGGACAGCTGCATGTTCCTGCATTGCAGGGGGTTGGACCAGATGATCCTCTGGGTCCCTTGCAATTCTATGATGCTATGAATACATTTGGTTTTTTGAGATCAACAGTAAATCATTTTAAAATGTGTAAAATATAAGTGTTTGTATTGGCTCTTTTAGGACTGAAGTAGTCATCTATGTTGTTGAGCGATCTCCAAATGGGACTTCCAGGCGAGTCCCATCTACCACTCTGTATGCACACTTTGAACAAGCAAATGTCAAAAACCAGCTGCAGCAGCTTGGAGTCACCCTCATCATGGCCAGGACAGAGCTTTCTCCAGCGCAGGTCAAGCAGCTGCTACAGAGTCCTCCTGCAGGTAATCTGTACTGCAGCTAAGTGCTTTGGTTAGTTAGATGGTGGAGGAGCATGTCCTGCTGTTATACAAGCTGAAAGAATTCTTTAAAAATAAGTGTTTGGCCAGCCATTTAAGGGGTTTGCTTTAGATATGGGATGCATTTTAATTGGACTTGGTTTGTAGAAACAATCTGGAAAGAGACCTAAAGTACAAGTAAATAATCTTCTAACTCATTCATTGTGCGGTAGATCAGCGGTGGGTTGTTTAGAATCCATCTTGGCTCTTGGCTCTTGCTTTTAGCCAAGACCTTTGCAGCAGCTAATAGCAGCTACCGGTAGCTGTGGGGTTTTTTTTCCTTCTCCTTTCCCTCATGAGACAAAACATCAGGACAGAAGCAGAAAGAGGTACTTGCAGCAGTAATTAATTGGAAATGGGATATGAAGAGAATATCTGAAGTGTCCTAAAAATGTCACTTCTGAAATGTAGTTCACCTTTTTTTTTTTTTTTGGAGGGGACGGGGGCCATGATTTATATGTGTGTTAAACCTGGGTGTGTGTTTTTAACAAGATAAATCTTACCTCCAACTGATCCTAATAAACAATGGCTGAGGCTCAATGACTTGATATTGTCCTCTATGACTTAACTTGTTTTTTTTTCCTTTTCCAGGAGTTGATCCAATCATTTGGGAACAGGCCAAAGTTGACAATCCAGATCCTGAAAAGTAAGGCTGGTGGTTTTCAAGGTGGTTTTTGCATTGCTTGGATAATTTGAAATGGGAATTATGTGTCTTTCTGAGAAGGGATGGGCAAAATGAGCACCCTGGCGATCACAGCTCCCAAGAGCAATAGCTGGAAAACAGTCATAACGCCACACTGAAATCTAGATGGCTTTCAGTTAGGAAGAGCATGCAAGACAGAACCATCACAAGAATGCTTGTGGGGAAATGCATGCTTGTGTGTGTCCCTGTGTTAAAATCTTCCTTTGTTATTACCACATTGGTTAGAAGCTACGCTAAATTTGCAGGTTGAAGAAAGTTTTAGATGTTGGTGCATATTTAGACATGCTGTCCCTCATGTGTACTCTTAAGAGCTTGTTGGGATGTCAAACCCAACAGTCTTCAGTGGAATCTGTTAAGACTTCCACCTGCTGGCAACAGAGTTAGCACAATCAAGGGTGTGTCTGCATGTGTTTGAACCAGATTCATGGCAATTTACTAGAGACAAAAACCACTGTCTTTCTGCCCTAAAGGGATGGTGAGGCGTCCTGACTCCCTAGTTAGAGTGCCTTGTTGCTCCTTTAGCCTATTCATTTCTATGCGTTGCCTAATTTCTACCATGTCAATGCTCTTACTTCTCTAGGCTGATTCCAGTGCCGATGGTTGGTTTCAAAGAACTGTTGAGGAGGTTGAAAGTCCAAGACCAAATGACGAAGCAGCATCAAACCAGATTAGATGTGAGCACCAGCTTCTGAATACCACTGTTGTGATTATTTGTGGCTGACAATGGATGCTCTGGCTAGTTGCCTTTTGCTTTGTAACACCTGTGTTCCAGGTGCCAGAAACTTAATACCATAAGCACTCCGGACTCTCCGGGCCAGGGATTGGTCGCTTGCTCCACCTAGGCTGGGGTTAGCAATTTCCAAGTCCGTTGTAAAGAGCGTGGAAGATGCCAAACTTAAGGAGTCAAGATGCATAGCACATTCTACAATATTTCCACTGAGCTGCTACTGCTTATGTGTTCCAGGAGCACATAATGCTTATGTGTTCCAGGATTCACTTTCATTAGGAGCTACACTTGAGATGCTCAAAGTGAAGTCTAACCTCCCTATTTTATTTTTTCTAATTTATAGCTTTATTAGAACAATACATACAACACATTTTATAAAATCTAAACTAAACAAAACAAAACAATAACAACAAACTAAGACACCAACAACATCACATTCTCTTGACTTCCATGCATCCCCTTGCGTTATCTAAACGGTCTGTCACAAGAGACCAGGGCCCTGCAGGATTTGGCATCTTTCCGCAGGGCCTGCAAGACGGAGCTGTTCCGCCTGGCCTTTGGGTTGGTTTTAGTTTAACCCTGATGTTTCATTCCTTTATGGTTTTGATTGGTGGGCTACTTAAAAATGAGGCTGCATTTTAAACTTTAAATCGTATTTTAACCTGCATTTTAATTGATTGTTTTGTATGTTTTGTTGTGATTTTATGGGTGTTAGCCGCTCTGAGCCCGGTCTTGGCTGGGAAGGGCGGGGTATAAATAAAAAATTATTATTATTATTATTATTACTATTACTAAACTTCATTTTCTACTTCACACTTTTATATTTCCTCTTTTTAAATATTTAAAATTACTTTATTATTTGGTCCTCTATTGTCTTGCAAGATTCAGTCCAGACCCATCAAAGCATTTATATTTTTACAGTACTGTTTTATATACTGTACTCTCTAAAGACATTCCATTCTTGTTTTGAGTCACCTCTTAATCTTCCTGTCATTTTGGCAACTTCTGTATATTCTATCATCTTCACCTGCCAATCTAATTTGGTGGGTATCATTTCTCCTTTCCATTTTTTTGCTATTAAAATTCTAGCTGCCATTGTTGCATGCATGAGGATTCTTCTAAAAAAATTGGGATTTCAGTCTAACCTCCCTAATTTAGAGGAGGGACATAGCTCACTATATGTTATGTGCAGAAGGTCCCAGGTTCACTCATTTACATCTCAAAGTAGTGTTGGGGAAAACTGTCTGAATCACTCCTTGTAAGTGCAGACAATACAACTGTTTGAGTTGCTATAAGGCAGCTTCCTGTGTTTAGTCTTAAATCTGTCCAGTGGCTAAATCAGTAATACCTCTTCACTTGCAGGACTAACTTCAGTGGTATCAAATCTCTTTTAATCTTCGAGTTCTATTGTTCTTACTGGGACCAGCTAGCTTGGTTAGTTAAAAGTGTTCCCCGCCCAAAAGCATTTCTGCTATGGTACATTGCATCCATTTTTTCCTCTCTCTGCAGTTGGCTTGTTGTGATTTTTGAGCAGTCACTGTAGGTCCCTCCAGCTCCGTAATTCTGTAGTTGGTTGTGGGCTGCATCTGCAAAGGATTTAAAAGGCTTTCGATACACGAAAGGACACCCAGGTGTAAAACTGGGCTGATTGTTCACAACCTGTGCATCCTGTCTAAACAGTTGACCCAATCTCTCCCTGTCTGCAGATAATATCAGAAGACATAAGCGAGCTTCAGAAGAACCAGACTACAACGATGGCCAAAATAGCTCAGTACAAGAGGAAGCTAATGGATCTTTCGCACAGAACATTGCAGGTAGGCTGTTGCTTGTCCCTAGTTGTTTCAACAGTGTGGTAAAATGGGTGGTGATTAAGAACATTGGCGAAGTGCAGTAGCTAAGAACATGAGATGAAGGTCAGGAAACAGTCAGGTCAAGTCTCAATTCAACTAGGGTTGTCTAAGGTGGTCCTTAGGCAAGCCCCTGTTGTCTCTGCCTCAGTCCTCCCATCTGCAGTTTGGGGGAAGATGGATAAGACCATAAAAAGAGGATCCCAGGTCCCTCTATTCCTGCATCCTGATTCCATCTGGGGCCAGCCAGATGTTTCTGGGAAGTCCATAAGCCCAGGCCATAAAGGCAAGAGTGCTCTCCCTGACATTGCGTTTTCACCCAGACCCCTATGCTACCCCAGAACACTGAGGTCCCCTATTGCCATCATGGCTAATCAGCCACCAGTAGATAGTTCTTCATTCTCCTCTTAAAGCCATTCAAACTGCTGCTTGGATAAGAGATCAAAGAAACTTTGGGTCTTTATCCCAGTTTAGCCACACACTGCCCCTTGCCTTTCTAGGTTCTGCTTTCTCATTTCTCCCCTTCCTCCCCCCTTTTTATAATTAAAAAACAACAATTGATACGGTACATGGTTTATTTATGGGATGGAATAGTGTACATTAGACATGTTTATTTTACAGTCTCTTAACTTTCAATTGTATCTTAAAAAATAAATTATTACACAGCTAGGGAGAAAATGGGTTGATAAGCTCCTCTTTCTTTTTTTTACTTCTGTTACTCTGTAAACCTCCATGTGTATCTTATAATAATTTTATTATTTGTACCCTGCCCACCTGACTGGGTGGCTTCCAACAAAATACTAAAACACAGTAAGACATCAAACCTTAAAAAACCTCCCCCTACAGGGCTGCCTTCAAATGTCTTAACTCCTTGACATCTCATGGGAGGGTGTTCCACAGGGTGGGCGCCACCACCAATAAGGCCCTCCTGTGGCTCTGTGTAATGACACTCTGCATCTGTCCACTCCCTTGAGCAGCCTTATTGACCTCAGGTGTGTCTGAGGATGGCCTTCCCATATTTTGCATCCCCAAGGCACCTGGGGGGAAACAGACCAGGTGCTCCACATTCAGCTGTGCTGCCCAAAAAGGGATAATCTCTTTTTTTAGTAAGGGGTGGCCTTCTAAAGCATCTTAATTTCTTCACGAAGGTGTTAATCAAGCAAGAGATCCAGAGGAAAAGTGGCTATGCCATCCAAGCCGATGAGGAGCAGCTTCGCGTACAGCTGGATACGATCCAGTGTGAACTCAATGCCCCCACGCAATTCAAGGTCAGCAACTCAGGACGCATACCCTCGCCTGCCAAACGCAGAACTGGGCAATAAGCTGCCTGGCGCTTTGTGGTTGCTCCTTCTGTGCACTTGCATTTCATGCCTGTCCTACATCCCCCAAGTTACTTTATGCTAACGTGGAAGGCTGTGTCTGCCTTGGACCTATGCCATGCTGCTTTTTCATGTTTAGATGCATTTTAGAGTTCCTCTTTGAAAAATCTTACAATGGCAGTGTCTTTGAAATGCCTCGAGCTCCTTCAAACTATACTGATAAAATCTGTAAGCGGTATATTTTCACAGGCCTCCCAGCCTGATCATTGATGCTTCCTTTCAAGTAAGCAGCCTTAGGGAGAAGGTGCTGAGTCAGGCCAGCAGGGTGCCACTTGTCCCACGGGCAGGGGAAAAGAAACTGCTTTCTGCCCTGAATTCAGCGTTTCCTCCTTTACTTCTTCCAGGGTCGGCTGAATGAGTTGATGTCCCAGATCAGAATGCAGAACCACTTTGGAGCTGTGAGATCGGAAGAGAGGTACTACATCGATGCAGACCTCTTGCGGGAAATTAAACAGGTAACAATCAGCAGGAATGCAAATTCCTTCATCACAATAACATGAGAAAGTCCCAGATTTTGTGCTTCCAATATTTCCATTCCCAAATAATTGGATATTTCTGTTGCATGTGGTGAGGGAGCGGGATGGCCAGTGAAATTTGTGTTTGGTAGCATAGAAAACCTGGGGAACGGACTCCATGGTGCAGAGCCTCCGCTGCAAGCCCTGGTCAACCCTAATTTTTGGCCATTTGCCACCAGGCAACGCTTACATGTTTCCAAGGTTGTCTTCCAAAACATAAGGGCTAGAAACTTGCATTTAAAAAACAACACACCAAAACATAATAAGCTGAATAAGGCAACAAGAGCTGTGACCTAATCCTGGGTCTGGTTTCCAGTGTTAATGTGTATGAAAGAGGATATCAGCAAGTGACTTTCTGCTGAGTAACCCATGTCTCTCATGTAAACATGTAGGGGGAAGATTTGAGCAGTTGTGACCTCTCAGTCACAATGCCTAGCATTTTACAAACAAAAGGGCTGACCGTTGCCAGGAAATTTACAGGCTAGGCTTGGAAAGGTCAAAGCGGAGTGTTTACGTGACTCTTCTCTCCCCCCCTCCCTTTATTTTAGCATCTGAAGCAGCAACAAGAAGGGCTCAGCCACCTGATCAGCATCGTAAAAGATGACCTGGAAGATATAAAACTCATAGAACATGGATTAAATGAGAGCATACCTATCAGAGGAGGGGTGTTCAGTTGATGGACACCCTTCCCTTGTCCAGAGGCTTATGGAACCTGCAATTTCCTCTCCATGACCAAAACTCACTAGGTGGTTTAATATATATATACATATATCAATAAATCTTAGTATAGGGCGAGAGGATTCCAATGGTATTGGTGTCCTTTCCCCAATTTTGCCATCAAGTGGTTTGGTTTCCTAATGGCGCAGTTTGGTTTCAAGAACAGACTTAAGACGTTTCAGAAGCTGCTTTGTGATCTAAGCCTGCATTTTGGCAATATCAACTGTGTGGGTTAGGTTAGGTTAAGGAAGACACCTTCCGTGTTAACATCTTGAGAGGAAATGCAATGTTATTGCTTACAGCAAACACACCCCAGAATAACTGCTGGTTGTTTATGTGCCCATAAGACATTGTCCAATTTGTTTAAACAAACTTCTAAATAAAGCTTTGAACCTTCTACATTGCAGGGGGGAAACTGGGTGTCTGATGTGCTTCTTTGAGACAGGTGATGGAAAAGAAGCACTGGATAAAGGTGTTTAAAAACAAAAACAATCTATTGGTACCTAAAGCCTATATTTTTATATCATTTTAAATCAACAGAATATGCAAAACCTTTCTAAGAGGTAATAAAATCAAATATTTACCCTTGTTATCTTGCTGTATGCTGTTTGTAATAGTACACCAGTTTTGCAGATTCGTGCAGTGGATGCAATTTCTTCCTGAGCAGCATTTGAGGAATTGCCCAAGGAGTTCCTCTCTTGGTAGGGTGCTCTTATCAGCCACCCAGGGCACCCCCTCCTCTTGCATTAACAGCACTGCTACAGTTCTCTGTTTAAGCTATAGCTCTCATTTTGCTTATATACTTTCTATGTGCTGAAGATCAAAACTGAACTTCAGCCCCAAGCTGAAAGTAAGTATACTTTTCCCGTGTGATCTGACACTGAAACGAAGCCAAGAGTTTGCTTCATGACTCTGGTCTGGGGGTAGTGCTGTTACAAAGCGCTCCTCCAAAATAGCAGTGGGTGAGCTGGCTGGAGCAGGGAGAAACAATTAGCAAAAACTGAAAGTAATGATTGCAGCAGGAAAAGCTGTTGCAATTCAATAAAAACAGCAACACATCCATCCAGCTGCTAGTACTCCGCCTCCCGTGCAAATGCATTTCTGTAAAC
This sequence comes from Darevskia mixta, assembly GCA_034641385.1. NCBI lineage: Eukaryota > Metazoa > Chordata > Lepidosauria > Squamata > Lacertidae > Darevskia > Darevskia mixta. The sequence continues at coordinate 1,831,162 of JAWWNH010000060.1, forward strand.
AAGGGTTAACAAGTTAGGTATGCCTTTTAAAAAATCATGTTAGATACAGCAGCTGTGGGTGCCAACACCAGCAAGGACCTGCAAGATTCCCTGCCCCTTCCAAGACAAGAGTCCAGAGGTGGTGTGGGGGAATCACTATGCCAAGTACTTTGTGGAATGCATGGCTGTCCTGTACAAATGTTCTAAAAAGAAAGATAAATTGAAGCGTATGCAGTAGGTGAGCAGACCAGGGCAACAGCAGGGTGGGGGCAGGACGGTGGAGCAAGCAAGGCAACTCAGGGGTATCAGGCCCAGAGAAAGAAATCACAGAGTAGTGAGGAAGCTACAGAGCCAAATTTATCCTGGCTTCTTGCCCATGCTAGAATTGTGGCGCTTTGGGCCAAAGTGGCAAGATCTGGCAAACTCCCGGTGTATCCACAACAGGCCTTTCTAACATAAGCCTATTTGACAAGGGAACTTTACAAAAAACAAAAAACCGGTCCTTTCACACAGCTGCCTGCCTTGAAGAACTGTCAGGGTGGCCTATATGGACTACAAAATAGTAAAAAAAAAATGAGTCTGCATAGGAATAACACAGTTCTGAAGAAACCCCACAACAACCCTGTGAGGTAGGCCAGGCTGAGAGGCCATGGTTCATAGCCGAGGGGGGATTGGAAGCCGCTGCCACCTCATGGCCTAGAGAGAGGACGACAAACAGGGTCAAGGGAGACACAGGGTGATAAACATTTATTCAGTCCATTTTTAAGGTGGGCTGGAGAAAATGTTAAATACAGGCTAAGACTGACTCACCGATGCTTTAAAAAAAACTTTTTTTTTAAAAAAAAGCTACAGTAATTCCCTCCGTTGTTGGGATGGAACGGGGATGCAGATGTCTTGTTTCCCCCTCTCGCTCAACAGAAGAAATGTGAAAATGGCTGTATCAGTTGTGAGGCAGTTGCTAGGAACTGTCTTACCACTTAGTTGTGAGGCATGTTCTTAGGTTGAAAGATGAGCCTGGGTTGAGAAGCCACTACAAAGATGACGTCCATGGGTTGGTGGCGTCCGTGACGGGGGATTTGCAGCCGCTAATTTCATCCGAGGTAGACTGTCGGACAAGGCGGAAGGTCTCAATGAACTTGTTGAAATCTATGTTTCCATCTTTGTTGAAATTGATGCTGTTGACCAGGTTCTCCATGCTCTTGTCTGTGATTTCAATATTCATATGGGAACTGAACAATTTGAAGGTCTGGTAGAACTCCTCGCGAGAAATGAACCCTGAAGGTGGTGGAGGAAAAACATTTCATTTGCTCAAATAGGGGGGGAATAAATGTAGCAGGGGTGGCTCACCTGTGACCCTACAGGTGGGGATTGAACCCCAAGCCCCAGCCAGCATGGCCAATGGCGAAGGGATGCTTGGGAGTCACAGTTCAGAAACATCCAAAAGGCCACTGGTTTCCCCACCTCTTTGTAGCCTGCTGCATCTCTGAGATGCATAGCAGATAACAATTCAAACTCACAAATTCTCATTATTCACAGCAGAACCCTCTATTTCCCTCCTACTGTTCTGGAACGGGAATTTCAGCATCCTGCTTGCCGGAGCATAGAATCATAGAAACTTAGAGTTGGACCCAAGGGTCATCTAATCCAATCCCTGCAATGCAGGGATCTCAGCTAAAGCATCCATCTGGCAGTCGCCAGATGTCTCTGGGAACAAGCATGAAGACAAGAGACCCTCCCTCCTTGCCCCTAAACCATGGCTAGTAACTACAGGTAAACTTCCAAAGTCCTCTTCAAGCTGTCTCAAGTCCATGGCCTTGATCTTCTGGCAGATCTAAGAACATAACCGGCCAGTCCTTGACTGCTGTCTCGCCCTCTCACAATTCAACCCCAGGCCTTTAACAGTTCGATGACAGCAAACTTCAGAAATGTTAGGGAAAACTGTACTTGCTGCCACCAGTCTTCCAATTCACCAATTCCAAAAGGACAGGACACGATTTACCAGCTGTGTGTGTGCACATTACTTACGGGATATCTTTTTGTTGTTGCCGTTGGCCTCTGTCGTCTCGAGAGGCAAAGGAGTGCACCTCCGAGGGGGCAGTCAAACCACAGTGTGTATGGAGGCCCCAGGTTGCCCAGGCAACTCAATGACGTGATCCAAAGGAAAGCAGGCCAATACGGGTGGCGCTGTGGTCACTCTAAACCACTGAGCCTCTTGGGCTTGCCGATCAGAAGGTCGGCGGTTTGAATCCCCGCAATGGGGTGAGCTCCCGTTGCTCTGCCCCAGCTCCTGCCAACCTAGCAGTTCGAAAGCACGCCGGTGCGAGTAGATAAATAGGCACCGCTGTGGCAGGAAGGTAAATGGAGTTTCTGGTTTCCGTCACGGTGTGATGTTGTTTCAGAAGCGGTTAAGTCATGCTGGCCACATGACACAGAAAGCTGTCCGTGGACAAACGCTGGCTCCCTCGGCCTGAAAACGAGATGAGCGCCGCACCCCATAGTTGCCTTTGACTGGACTTAACCATCCAGGGGTCCTTTACCTTTACATTTGGTATCAGCTTTTATGCAGGAGTTACTGCAAGATGCCATTTAACCATCTAAGGGACTCCCCTTCAAATTTGTGTGGTGCTCCTCTCTCTACTGATTACAGTGGTACCTCAGGTTACAGACGCTTCAGGTTACAGACACTTCAGGTTACAGACTCCGCTAACCCAGAAATAGTACCTTGGGTTAAGAACTTTGCTTCAGGATGAGAACAGAAATCGCGCGGCGGCAGCGGGAGGCCCCATTAGCTAAAGTGGTACCTCAGGTTAAGAACAGTTTCAGGTTAAGAACGGACCTCCAGAACGAATTAAGTTCTTAACCTGAGGTACCACTGTATTCCTTTCAGGGGGGTTTTAATATAAAAAAGTGGGGCATCCATTGCTCCTCCTATGTGATATTTATTCCTTTTTCAACACTAGCAAAATCCCTTTGAAAGCAATCCGCAATGGCCTTGAGCTATCGAAAATTCAGAACTAAAAACAATAGGGAATTAATGCACTTACCTGAATGATCACTGTCTATAATATAGAAGAGAGTCTCCAGGTTGGATAAGTTTCGGTAAATGTTTTCCAGCAAACCTGACTGCATGCGCTGAAAGAAACAAGACTACGGCTTAACAATCTCACAGATAAAAAAACCACAAAAATGGCTAGCCTGTTTTAATGTTTTATTGCTGTAACAGCTTTGATTTTTTTTTTTTAAATGGCATACCACTACATGAATTTTTTATATATATAAATAATAATAAGTAATTCAAAACGCATCCACTGGCCATTTCACCAGAAACCTCCCTAACGAAAGATGTGCCTGGAAACTTGGCTCCTGAATATTTAAGAATATTTGTGGTCATTCTGGCTCCGTTGACCCGCTCCTGTCAAATTGCCACCCCCCAACCAACCGAACCTGGGAACAATATTATTCCCATCAGAGCTGGAGCTATCATTTATCACATCCCCTTAGTTCATTTGCTGCTACAGGAAACGTCGGAACAAGCTAAAGGGTTAAATCTCAGCTCCAGCCCATAACCACTGGAGGCAGCTGTCAGGGCTGCCCCCCTTCGCTGGTCGTTCGATCAAGACTCTGAGACATCTGGTTTTCAAGTCTTTATCTAAGCTAATTACTTTACAATGCAGAGCAAGTCATAAACATGTCTAGCAGAATCCAGAAGTGCGGAGTTGCGATTTACCCGCCAACATAACCATCGGGGGAAGCAAAAATGTCGTTTCCTTTTCCTCTTTCTCTCTGAAAGCTCCTGGGTCTCTCCCTGCTTAACTCAAGCCCTGGCAACACCTCCCCTTCTAGCTCACTGCCGCTCCCAGAAGCAGAGGAGGAGTCCGTTGTTAAAATCGGCAGCTGTTCTCTGTAAACACTCAGAGCTGGGCTCGGAGAGGGATGGAGTTCCCTGACAGCAGCATTCAACTTCGGATTTACCAATGTACTACAAAGCCCATGTTACCTCTTGAGAGGCTGACCACTGCTCCGTCACAAGGTCTTTGAGCCACTGATCGTAATCCAGCATCCCGTCGACAGCGTTGGAAACAAGATGTGGTCTCAGCATCCTCCAGGGCAGTCCTAGATTGAGAACGGACTCCACCACCCTTGCCCAGTCATTTAGTGTGATCATTCCTGTCAGGAAAGGGAAGCCACAAGGTGTTTTAAGGACAATGGGCTGCCAAAATTGCAGTAGGCATGAACCTATAAAGATTGCTTTTGTGTAACTGGAATTAGCTGACTGTGCAGAGTCACATTTCCTGGTTTTGCCCTTTGCCCCACCCACCACTATGCACCCCTCCAGGAAAGGTTTGCTCACCAGGGAATGTGACACCCAGGCCTAAAACCAACACACAGGAAATGACTGCTAAAACTATGCCATAGATCACTTCCTCAGCCACCTCCTTCTCAAATCAGTTTGGGGGTGATGAGAAGAGACACATGAGGGAAAGAGTCTCTCCCACAAATTCAGTGTGGATTATTTAGGACCATAGATCAGAAGCAGAAGGGGGAAGGCAGCAACCATGCATAAATAAAAAAAAAAACCAACTCCAAAAGTGCAGAGAATAAGGTTTAATCCATATGAAACACTTAGAACTCCGCTCCTCTGCCCTCCTTTATTTCCTTTAATGGCTCATCACCTTTTCTTTTTCCCTCTTTCAATGGCCCATTTCTCAGGCAATCTCCTGAACTCAAGAAGCTGCCCTGTCTTACACACACTAAATCTGTCTGACACCTAGATTAAGACTCCAAGCATTGATTAAATTATCACCCCTACTGGACCCAGGAATTTAGTGTGGCAGGGGTGGGGTCTGGCACCCCCAAACTCATAACAGTATGGTGTAGATGTGGTTGAATGCTCATCTGGAAGCACCCAAATAGGGCAGTCAGTGTGGGAATGGAGACAGAAGTGCACACCTGGCTGTGTCACAGCCAAGCATTGGGGGGGGGAGTCTTCCCATCCCTTTCCTGATGTGCTACCTGTGGCGCCCCTGCTACTGTTTCACTACCAATGGTCGATGTATCCTGGGTTCACAAACACAGCAAAATTCATTGTCTGCACATGCAAAATTGCCAGGGCAGAGGCAGCAATGGTTTGCAGAGCCTGCGAAGGCAAGTTCTGTTTTTTGGGGGGGCACTTCTCTTGCAGAGCATCTGTAGGGCAAACCTTGTTTTCTTATATCCAGCAGGGAGCTTGCACTGCTGGCTGTCAGAAATCTCTCCTTTTTGTCAGGTACTTATATTCCTTATAAATAAATTCCTTATATTCCTTCTAAATACCCTTATATTGGGTGTTTACCCTTCACCTTACCTGAAACCTGTTCACATTTCCTGAAGGCAGAGGCGAGCTCTGTCCTGTGAGCAAACAATTGCTCCCTTAAAACCCCGTATGCTGATTCCTCCACACGGCTGATCCTGAGGGGATTAGATAAGCATTTCTGCCATGTAACATCATGCACGAGGGATGAAAATACAACACACACACACACACACACACACACACACACACACACACACACGTCTCTGCCCCTTCTGAGAAACAGAGAGCTCTTCTGGGTTTTGGGCGAAAGGACCACAGAAAGGAAATAATACCTAATTTATGACCTTTTATATATTGTTTTGACATTTCCTTTATACTAAAATGACCTTAAGTTACGTGAATAGATATGTAACCTAAGTTAAATAGTGGTCAGTGAGATGAGCAATGTAGTATGTGGCAGAAGATGAACTGCAGATGAATGGAAACAGCAGAAACTAACAAGTACAGATGGGAACAGAAATTTATGCATTCTTAACTGGATCCCAAACCTGCATAGGGTTTTGTCTAATTCAGGGCATAGGGAAGCTTTGGTCCTCCAGTTGTTGCTGAACAACCCCCATTATGCCTTGACCATTGATCATGCTTGCTAGGGCTGATGGGAGTTGTAGTTCAGCAACACATGGGAGGGCCAACTTCGCCACACCTGGTATAAATCACTATCACCCACTAGTTAGGTCTGCCCAGTTAGCACTGACCCATGACAGGGCCTTGTCAGTGGTGGCTCCCCTATTGTGGAATGCCCTCCCCTGCTGGTGAGTGTCTCCTGTCTCCATCAGTATTAACTTTCAGGAGGAAACCGAAAGTGTTCCTGGTAGCTGAAGAATACAGTTCCTGGCAACCTTGAGGTCATTGGGTGGAAGCATGTTTTTTTAACTGTAATTGTTTTTAGAATGTTTTCATCTGTTTTAGAATGTTTTGCTTTCCTTTCGCTTCTAAATGGCATATCTGCAGGAAGGGGCAGATATAAACAAGCATATAAATAAAAGCTAATGGGGCAAGATAGGTCCCAAAACAGCATGGCCCCACGAGTGCCATACAAAGGATTGCTATCTCCAATGGCCTAACTGATGGGAAGGGGAAGAGATTAAGAGGACGGTGGAGATGCTTGCCTTTGAGTCATGGTCAGTTTATGTGCATCCTTGCTGGCTTGATACTGGACGATGTGAGGAATCAGGTCAGGCCCCAGTTTGAGGTAAGCACCCCTGTTACTGCCAACTGCATAGTAGTTCGAAGCGGAAAATACAGTGATTATCTAAGCAAGTAAACAAAAACAAACCAGCAATTTCAAATCGATAAGAAGCACATATTACTTTACGGTCAGTTCCCTTCTCCCCCCAGCTATACAGTCTCATCATAAACATGCCCTATAGATTTGCAAAAGCATTTCCATGCCCTTCCTTCCCCATGAAAACTGCATTTACCATGCAACAAAATGCACATTGCAGCATTTTCAAAACCAATAATAAAATCCTCTGGGAGGCTCTTTCTTGCCTAAGATCCCAGAAACTCATCCGTTTAAACCTACAGTGGAACCTCGGTTTTTGAGCGTCTCGGAAGCCGAACAATTCGGAACCCGAATGCCAAAAACCCGGAAGTAATTGCTTCCGTTTTCAAAAGCAATCCCGGCTGGGGAGGTGTTGCCAGGGGGATTGGCCAGGTAGAAGGAGGGAACATACAGTACACAACAGTAGTTCAGTCATACCTGGGAAGCAGCCGTTGGATTCAGAGCTTCCCCACCCTCCACTCCCTCAATTAATGCTCGTTATGCAGATTAACCTTTATTTTCCACAGCCACACAGGCACGCAGACACTGCTATGACAAGGTCGCTGTTAAAGGACCGGAAAGGACTTTCCCTGCATTGGCAGGTTTCGCCTTTCCCGTAGCAACTCGTCACAACTTTGGCGGTTGCAGGCCTTGGGCGGAATCCTTTAGTCATCTACCTGAATGGGAGGGGCGTGGGGCAGTGACCCCCGCCTCCATTGCAGTGGCAATACCAGGGTTCCCATTAAAGGGGTTTTAGGGGGAGGCATTGACCATACGCCCAGAGGTCGTCATTGCCCTCCCCCTCCAGCGGTGGCGAGCAGGCTATCTGCTTGAACATATGTTCTCCAGAGCTAGCCCACTCCTCACACATGCTGGATAACCCTGAAAATTACCCAGAACCCCGGCTGGGGTGCTGGGAAGGATAAACGCCCAATGCCTGAGCCAAGGTTTCCCTACATCTGAATATTAATAAAGTTGTGGCCAATTTAATCCCATAGAACGTTGTCACGTGTCGTTATTTCCCGCAGGAGCTGCCCGGGGTTCGGGGGGACTCTGCCTGACCACGCAAATGCTTCACCCTCCATGAGCGCAATCAGGAAATACTTCAATACATATTCCTCCCACTCCCAGCTGTGCCCAAGGCCTTTATTGATGCTTTACTGAGCTACCTTTCGGTCGTGGCAGAACTCGTAACCTTCCGGCTTGCACTCATGGGAACGGATGATGAACTGCAGGTTGTACCTTTCCAGAATCTCCTTTGTCACATCGGGGCCAAAGTAGCAGCCTCCTCCTCGGTCCTGATTCACTCTGCAGCCGTTGTTAGCAACGGGGTCGCTCCACAATATATCCGTCACCTAAAAATGGAGAGAGTGGGAGCTGAGTTGTTAAACACCGCTTTGGCGCCGACCCAGACCAGCAGCAGCTTTGGAAACTAGAGTGCTGATCTTCACTGAAAGAAAACTATATGAAAATGATGTGTCGGTGGTACTTAACCCCAGCAGAACTAGCCAAAAAGTATAGAGCAAGTACCAATATATGCTGGAAATGCAAAGAAAAAGAGGGCACCTTTTATCATATGTGGTGGAACTGTAATGTAATTTAAAAATTCTGGGAAATGATATAAAATGAAATGGAAAAAAATTATTAGATTACGCAGAAATGGCTCTATTGACAAATAAACTGAGGGGTAATACTAAACAATCATTTATTCAAAAATGGGATGTGTTCAAGAGATCTTTACAAAAATGTAACAGTGATATAACATCTATGGCAGCGTTCGAACGACCCTTGTGTAAAGTAAATATTAAAAAATAAGGAAAAATGGTACAACATGTAAGAAAGTATTAGAAAATATATTAAGAGTAAGGTAATAATTATAAGTACATTCAATATTACAAATGTTAATTACATTGGGAAATGATGGGAAGTCTATTTTATTTTATTTTACTTTATCTAATTTTATCTTAGTTTAGTTAGAAAATATATGGAAAGAGTAATTTAATATTTAACTGTAATATTTATGTAAGGTTATTTATTTTATTTTATTTTATTTTATTTTATTTTATTTTATTTGTATGTGTGGATTTAAGATACTGTATGATACCCAGGTGGCGCTGTGGGTTAAACCACAGAGCCTAGGGCTTGCTGATCAGAAGGTCGGCGGTTCGAATCCCTGCAACGGGGTGAGCTCCCGTTGCTCGGTCCCAGCTCCTGCCCACCTAGCAGTTCGAAAGCACGTCAAAGTGCAAGTGGAGAAATAGGAACCGCTCTGGCGGGAAGGTAAACGGCGTTTCCGTGTGCTGCTCTGGTTTGCCAGAAGCGGCTTAGTCATGCTGGCCACATGACCTGGAAGCTGTACGCCGGCTCTCGGCCAATAAAGCGAGATGAGCGCCGCAACCCCAGAGTCGTCCACGACTAGACCTAATGGTCAGGGGTCCCTTTACCTTTACCTTTATTATGTCTATGAATTTCAATAAAGGATAAAAAAAATATGAAAAACAATGTTTAAATTAACTTTTATTTTAAAAAAACCAGAAGCTTTTTTTAGTGGGAATTATAGGTACCGAGATTCCAAAAGATCCATGTATGCTACAACAGCCGCCCAGATGCTGCTAGCCCAGAGATGGAAGGAAGAGACAACCCCGACCAAAGAAGATTGGCAGATCAAGTTGATGGACTATGCCGAAATGGCAAAAATAACTGGGAGGCTCAGGAACCAAGAAGACAAGAAATTTAAGAAAGAATGGAAAATGTTTATAATGTATATAAAATCATTGCAAACAGGTTAAAGCATTAGCAAGATTTTAAATACTCTTGTAATGTGATAGAAACTACAGATAATTTAGGAAGATGAAAATTTTAGAGAAGTATTGATATGCAGATGAAAACAGAATTGAGAGGATCCATGGATGGAATGGGGGGGGGGGGAGTCAGAGTAATCTCAATATGTGAATGTGCATGACATTTTGATGTAACTTTATTCTTTTTCTTTTTTCTTTTTCTTTCTTTTCCCTTTATTTTTGAAAATCAAATTTAAAAATTATATACTGTATATATAAAAAGGAAACCAGAGTGCTGAAATCCTAGAGAATTTTGAATTCAGGGCTGAGGAACCTATAGCCCTGGATGACGAGGGATGGATGGATCTGCCCTCCGTTTCTCATTTTTCCAGTCTAGAATTCACACTGTGCAATTAAATAATCATAATAATACTCATGAAGATTCATCAGGGTTTTTTTTGGGGGGGGGGGTTGCGCTACGTTCATTCTCCGAATCAACCCACCAGCTGAACGTCCTCGTCTTCAATGACTGATGAGTCACTGGTAGCCACAGAAGTAAGTGACATTCCCGCCATCCTGCGGCGTATCCAGAACTCTTCCTGGAAACTCTCCTGCACAGCTGAGTAGGGCACCTGAGATACATTTGATACACTGCTCCTGCCAGATCGGGTTGCTCTCGATTCATGGGTGCCCAAAACTCTTGGCTGTTTTCTCTTCTGGGTTAATACAGAGAGGATCTATGAAAAGCAAGGCAGGGAGTCAGATATTCTGAATACAGGACTGTGAGACTGGTGCTGTCCCCGTCCCCAGAACAAAAAGTTCATCTGGTTTTTGGATCACCCAGATCAAGTTAATGGGCTTCAGGCTGCACTCAAGGCACTCAAGACAAAATGATGGGGTCAGGGCCAGAGAGAGGGGTGGGTTTGCTTCATCATCACCCCCCCCCCGCCCCCCAGATTCACCGTGGAGACTGATGATAATGTGGAGAGGATATCTTGATTTAATAGTATCCTTCCTAACTCACGCTTGTAAGTCATCAGCAGAGCAACATTCCCCAATATATAGCAGGAAGCTAATTGGTAGATCCGCTTGAATCTCTTTACTTAAGCAATCCAATCTGTCTTGCCTAGATTGGAGTATATTCCTGGTAAGACCCCTTTGATTCCCTCCTAATAAGAATAAAGACAAAACAGTTTTCTTTTAAAAGTACAGTTGTACCTCTACTTACGAACGCGATCCGTTTCGGGGTGCCGTTAGCACCCCGAAAAGTCCATAAGTAGAGCGCCGCTACTGCGCGTAGCACGATAGAGCGCTTCTGCACATGCGTGAAGCGCGCAGCGAACCTGGAAGTAAACACTTCCGGGTTTGCCGCATTCGTAACTTGGAAAGCCGCAACGTGAAGCAAACGTAACACGAGGTATGGCTGTATAACAAGTTTACTCAGTTCACAGTTGGGCCCCTGAAGGCAGGCGTTAGCTTGTAGTTACAGGTACAGTGTGGCTGACATCCTTTCAAGGATGGGCCCGTGTGCTGCTGGCAGAGAGCCAGCAGGGCAGTCCAAGAGAAGAAATGGCGTCAAAAGAGGGAGGTGGCTGGACCTTTTGTGGGGTCTGCAAGGGTCATGCCCACCTACCTGGCCACATGCAGGGAGAGGATGATCCAGACCAGGTGTAACAGGAAGTTCAACTGGCTGGACCAACACCCCCCCCCCGTCTGTGTCCACTCTAGGCAAACAAGGAATGTTGTACTTGACTGCTCCAATGGATTACATCCCACAGATAGGCCGAAGCAGGAGGGGAAGAGGGGATTTGACATGCAAACTCTCCACCCAATCCTATTGAGGATATGAAGGAAAACTGGGTTGAGAGCAGGGATAAGGAAGCTTTCCCATCCCAAGGACCACTTTCCATAGGCAGGTCCTGCACAATACATTTTGGCACCTGAGGTCAGGCACAAAATGGTCACACATGTGGGATGTAAACACACAGAGCAGTCAAATATAACATTGCTAGAGTGGACATGAAGGTGTCTCAGTCCTCCAGCCGTAACTTCCTGTTTACCTGGGCTGAGACAACTTCCTCTAAGTAACTGAAAGTGGGAGTGGCTTCACCTGGGCAGATTAGGACAAAACCACAGGTCCACTCTTGGATCGGGACTTCAAGCAAGCAACATCTTAGAGCAGAGATGGGCTCTTGGCTTGCAATGGAGCCTTCTCCCACATGGAGAGTCTCCACATGTACATATATTTTCTAAGCTTAAGTCTGCCTTCATCTGGGATCTTATTGTGACCATTTGATGTCTGTGAGTAAACGTTTTTACATGCTTTTATAGAAGACTTGTGTAGTGTCTTATTTTGACGAGGGATAAAGGGGTAATACCAGGAAACTACTTTTACAGAGGTTTAAACAAACCTGAGCAACCTTCTGCTGTGTGATTTAAAAGGGGAATGTAACTCTGCTGACTTAGTTGGAACTTGTAAACACAAGTTAGGATAAGGATATCCTAAGTAATATATCCCCATCCACATTCCAAACATGCCCACAACACACACCCCTCCAGCCAGGGAAGAAAGCATAAATGAAGATCTACACCAGGAACAACAGGGTGGGGCATCAAATCAATCTTATCCAACAACGGTTGAAGGGGGAATCATGGCAGGGGGCTACTCTGAGAAACTCTGGGCAGGTGCAAAGCTCAGACGACCCCAGAAGGCAGCCCCTGCCATTTCCTTTCTATAGGTGGGAGGAGAACAGCAGTGCCCCCTATTTGCCAAGAAGCTGCTGTAGAGGAAGAATCTGGGGCTGGGGGGGCTGCCGAGGTGCTGGCAGGTCCAGCCTCCAAGGAGCAAGCCACAGCTGTCGTCGCTGCCACGGAGGCAGCAGCAGGCAATGGTATTCCTTGGAGGAGAGTCTGCTGCCCCTGTGGATCCTGCCGCCCGAGGCAGTCGCCTCCCCTTGCCTCGTGGGTGGGCTGTCTCTGCTCATAGGGAACCTTCCAAGGACCTGCCCTGAGAGGGTCCTGTACCTTGAACCGGTCAATTGTGGCTAGCCGTTCCAAATCAGTCATGTTTGAGATTCCTCCGTGTACAATCAAGACCTTCTGGTCAATCACGGTGGCCAGAGGCAGGCTGCTGAAGACCGTCTTGAGCCCCCTCAGGATCTTGCTGCCATGCTCCTAGATGGAGGGCAGGAAAATATTGGTATGTATGTATCCAGGTCCCAGAGTTTGTGGGTGCAAAGGCACCCTTAATTCCTAGAGTTAACAAATTCCAGATATTACTAAATATTCAGAATTACTAAATGCTGGGAGTCTTAACCAGGGTGTCAGACGATTTAACAGCCTGAGCTTGTTTTTCTGTACTGGGGCATCACTGGGGAGATTATTATTATTATTATTATTATTATTATTATTATTATTATTATTATTAATGTATGTACCACACCTCATCTAAAATTCTCAGGGTGTGTCGCAACATAAGAATACACAATAAAAGTACAAAACAATAACCCCCTAAAGGCCTAAAATACACATTTTAAATGCCATAGAATATCAATCAGCCAAAGGCCTGGTTAAAGAGGAACATTTTTGCCTGGCGCCTAAAGGTGTATAATGAAGGTGCCAGGTGAGCCTCCCGGGGGAGAGCATTCCACAAAGGGGGAGCCACTACAGAAAAGGCCCTGTTCTCTTGTTGCCACCCTCCAGACCTCTAGTGGAGGCACACGAAGAAGGGCCTCAGAAAGTGATCTCAGGGTCCAGGTAGCTTCATATGGAGAGGGGTGATTCTTGAGGTATTGAGGCCCTGAGCCATTATATGTCTGACTCTAAGAGAAAAGCCAAGGCTCCACCGAAAAGAGCTACTCGCTTCAGATGTAACAAAGAAGGGCATATATCCAAATTTTGGAAAGCCCATAAACCAGCAAAATTCCTTTCATTTAAGCAACAAAATTCCAAGGGACAAGGGAATCAAGACAAGAGGAACAGGGACAAATAAAGCAATCTTCCTTTTGCAAGAGAAGAGTCCAGCTGTAATTGATTCTGAACGTTCTTCTCAAATATGTTATGATAGATGGTTCTTTGGTGGCATTGATAGTATTAACCCATCAGTGGAGGGCAGTATTCAAATTCCAAATGGAGATACCATAAATATTTGCAACACAGGTTCAGGAACCTTAAAGTGCAAACTAAGCAATCACTGGAAGGAATTGATACTTTAACCAAAATACCAAAAACCAACACATGGCATAACCGGGTGGGGAAGCCTCGCTTAGAAGGTGGTGGACGTCCTCTGTTCTTCAGCAGAGGCTGGATGGCTACATCTCAGCAGGATTGTAGCAGTGGATTTCTTGTGTTGACAGTGCATATTGCACTAGACTACTTTTGGCAATGTCTATGAGTCTAAGGTTCACAAACAAGCTTACCTTATATTTGCGCGTGACCTCCTTGGTGAAACCATAGCTAGAGATCAAGAGAAGAGAGGACTTGTAAGTAGATGCCCATTAAGATTCAAGATTTCTTTATTGTCATTGTACAAGTACAATGAAATTGGAAATAATAATAATACTACTACTACTACTACTACTAATAATAATAATAATAATAATCCTTTTTCATTTAAACAATTGTTTCCCCAACCAAAAGTGTACTCAACACGAGTAACAGCAGTAAAAGCTTAAAAAATAAGGGAGAGCACTGAGCAGCCGCTGCGTCTATGTGCACCACCATCTTAGAACTCTTATAACTTAGAACTGTTATAAAAAATAACAGGAATTTAAACAAAAAAACAAAAACAAAACAAGATCAAGAGAAGAGAGGACTTGTAAGTAGATGCCCATTAACATAACCCATAGAGGGAAAGGTAAAGGGACCCCTGACCATTAGGTCCAGTTGTGTCCGACTCTGGGGTTGTGGCGCTCATCTCGCTTTACTGGCCAAGGGAGCCGGCGTACAGCTTCCGGGTCATGTGGCCAGCATGACAAAGCCGCTTCTGGCGAACCAGAGCAGCACACAGAAACGCCGCTTACCTTCCCGCTGGAGCGGTACCTATTTATCTACTTGTACTTTGACGTGCTTTCGAACTGCTAGGTGGGCAGGAGCTGGGACCGAGCAACGGGAGCTCACCCCATCACAGGGATTCAAACCGCCAACCTTCTGATCAGCAAGCCCTAGGCTCTGTGGTTTAACCCACAGCGCCACCTGGGTCCAACATAACCTATACATTTCTTAATTCCTGAAATGTGTTTTCAGGGGCCATACCGTAAGTTGACCATATAGTCCTCGTGGTTCCCTCTGTTCAGGTGGACCTCCTTCGGGTAAACCAAAAGGAAGACAAAGAGGATGATCAGGACTTCGATGGACCACTTGCCTCGGTCCACAAAGTCACCGTTGAAGACATAAACCTTCTGTGGAGAGGGAATACCATTCTGCAAAGGAAAAACAACAATAGTCATCCAGGAAGTGCTTACCAAATGCTAAATTGGGAGACAAAATGGTTGGACGTTTCTACCACCCTCCCTCCACAGCTCCCACTTTGCAATGCTTTGAGAAGATCTCCAATCAGGAACTCCACAAGCCACAGGTGAGGGTAATAGGCTTGACAGGAGGACACAGAAGGGGAAGAATGGGAGAAACCACACCTGCCTCGTCTCCCAATTCAGCTGTAAATTTAAAGGCAAGGGGACAACCTGACACCTTTACCCAACAACACAGGCAGAACAATCCTACCCAGGCAGATAGGTCAGGGGGCAGATACACTCTTTTGTAAGGGAAGCATCATCCTAACTGGTTCTGGCCAGGGGGTACTAGGTTGGGTGAAGTAAACCTTCATTTTCGTTCCTTCCACTGACTCCTATGGGACAGATTGAGTTATACCTGCATTATTCGTGGTGGAAGTTATTCCAAGCTCTGAGCTGGCAAGGTGTAGTGGTTTAGAGCAGCGGTTCTCAAGGGGTGTAGCACGCCACATTGGTGTGGCAGGAGAGGATGGCAAGTGTGGCGGGAAGATCCAAGAACAATCAATATTATATGTTGGGGGTGTTGCTTATTCTTACACGGCTGAATTGTTTTCTTTTTTTTTTTTTTTTTTTTTTCCTGTTCCATCTTAACTTTATTTTTTTTTTTATAATAATTTTTATTAGGTTTTCAAATTTTTGTCCAGCCCCGATTCAGGCCAGATCACATACATTTTATACAATGTCTGATGACTTCCTCTCGCCCCCCCTCATTGTTTTCATTTATTATAATATTAATTCTTACCAGGTTTCTAATTCCACATCATTAACATTTCCATATCTAATTATCAAATCGTTTACCAACCACTCACATCTTTAACATTCTTATCTTCTACATTAATCATATCCCTATTTCTCCCCCCCAGTCCCCGACGCAGACTATTTCAATATCAAAATTACTTATCATTTATAATATCTATCAATCTTATATCATTATTTTCCAAAAATCAAACTATAATCATTTCCTGCCATATCCGAGTTCAAAAACCAGTAAGCCACAAAACAGTTACTTCAAATAAATGTTCATCCTATTCCTGCAGGATCCAACTTTGGAACCCATTGTCTTTGCTGCAGAGTAGCATCCAAAACAACATCCATTGAAATCTTTGGCCTTCCAATCCATATTTGGTCCAGATTGTCTCTGCTTCCTCTTCGCTGCTTGTCGTTGCGCTGTGGTTTGTTGACTGTTCTCCTGATATTTCTCTTTTTCCTGAAGGTGACGACAGCTCTTGACTTAAAATGGATAATTCTTTTGCAGCTGGTTATCTTCTGAATAGACTTTCTCTGTTTAGACTCCACAGATACACTGTTCACAGGGTTTAGTTGTAAATCCTGACCAATCAGACCATTGTTTATGCTTTGCTTTATCTCTATCTCCAAGCTGTTCCCAGCAGCAGCCAGTTCAGCTCTCAATTCTTTCACTCCAGCATTGTAATCCATTCTGAGTTCTTTCAGTTTCTCCAACAATATTGTCAAATCCACATCCTGTTTCACCGCCATTTTTAGCAAATAGTTCTTTTCTAACTTTTCCAACTTTTTTCCAACTTTTCAAAAAGTTCCAAAACTCCAAAATAATCCTCTTATTTCTCAATATTTATTTAACTTCGTCTGCCCCCTAGGACCGGGGGAGGCGCAAGGGTTAATTCTTCGAAACAAAGTGTCAAATTCCAAGCAATACTTTTCAAAGCTGTGCAACAATGCCCTGTCGTTGTTACACAATGGCAAGGGACGGACCTCCGTTTTTGCGTCCTTTAGGCAGTCCGAAATAATCCGAAATTAAAACTCTTCCTTTTAAAATTACTTACAGTTCCGAATTGCAGAATTTGGAGGAATCGGCGCGCTCGGTAGTGACGGTCTTGCAGCTTCGCCAGACGGGGCTGTTAGCGGACCCTAGAGCTCCGCCGCCCGATCGCTCCCGGGAGCTCCGCTAAGAGCTCCCTGGGATCGGGACCGGCGTCCGAGCTCCTGCAGGTCCTCCGGACCCCGGGACGCCCTTCCCGGGGGTTTTGGGGGTCGCGGCGCTGACGCGAACACCCCTTTGCCCGGTCCGACGGGGGAATGTCAGGAGCGACATGTCCCCCCGACCGCCATCTCCGGCAGCGCCAACCGGAAGTCCGGCTGAATTGTTTTCTGGGCGTCCCATGATTGTATTGTAAAGCAGTTGTGTTCTGTGTTATAGTGATTATAGTGTGTTATAGTGTGGTGTAGTGGTTAAGAGCGGTAGACTCGTAATCTGGTGAACTGGGTTCGCGTCTCCG
Source organism: Darevskia mixta (assembly GCA_034641385.1). Taxonomy (NCBI): domain Eukaryota; kingdom Metazoa; phylum Chordata; class Lepidosauria; order Squamata; family Lacertidae; genus Darevskia; species Darevskia mixta. The sequence goes on from JAWWNH010000060.1 coordinate 1,848,303, forward strand.
CTCCTCCACATGCAGCTGCTGGGTGACCTTGGGCTAGTCACCCTTCTTTGAAGTCTCTCAGCCCCACTCACCTCACAGAGTGTTTGTTGTGGGGGAGGAAGGGAAAGGAGAATGTTAGTCGTTTTGAGACTCCTTTGGGTAGTGATAAAGCGGGATATCAAATCCAAACTACTCCTCCTCCTCCTCCTCTTCTTCTTCATCCAGCTCTGCGAGGAATTGTTTTTGTCTTCCAATGTATTTCTTATCGATAAAAATGTTGGTGTGGGGCAAGCACATTTTTATTTTGAAAGTGTGGCCCAGAGAAAAAAGTTTTGAGAACCCCAGTTTAGAGTGTGAGACTTGGTCACTCTTTGAGACCAAGGTTCAAATCCGCGCTCAGCCATGAAAGCTCACTGAGAGACTGGGGGCCAGTCACTGCCTCTCAGCCAGGGGCGTAGCAAGGGGAGGCGATGGGGGCGGTCCGCCCTGGGTTCCACCCCAGAGGGGGTGACACTTTAAAAAAAAAATTTTTTTTTTTACTTTTTTTTTTAACTTTTTTTTTAACTTTATTGGAAAAAAGAGATAATAGACACACACACACACACAACCCCCCATACCTCACAAAGTGGCACCATCAGAGGGGGGTGACACTTCTTTATTTTTTTTTAAAAAATTAAATTTTAACTTTATTGAACAAAAAAGAGATAATAGACACACACACACAAAAAAAAACCCCACACCTCGCAAAGTGGCACCATCATTTTTGGGGGGTGGGGGTGACTTGCTATGCCACTGGGTGCAGCTCTGCCAGTGCCCTGACAAAGTGGGGGGGGGTGACAAAAAAAATTCCGCCCCGGGTACCACCTGGGCTGGCTACGCCTCTGCTCTCAGCCTAACCTACCTCACAAAGTTGTGGTAGGGATTAAATGAGGGCAAAAACCACATTCGCCACCTTGAGCTCCTTAGAGGAAAATGGTGGGATATGAATGAAATAAATAAATGAATGATACACAGGGCCTGTTTCACACCAGCTCAGCCAGAAGATGCAGAGATATGCCCTGTTACTTCTCCCAGCTAGCCTACCTGGGGGTTAGCTATGCACTGTAAAGCCCCACAACGTGCCCCACTGCCATTTTGTGAACTGTTCTCTTTTGCTCTGGGAACAGATTTATGTTGCTTTTTGGATGCAGACTGGGAAAGGTTATGGAAAACAGATCTGAAATTCACGGCATGTTGTACACTGAAAGAAAATTATATGAAAACGATGTACCAATGGCATTTGACTCCTAGTAAGTTAGCAAAAATGTGTAGAACAAGTACAAATACTTGCTGGAAATGTAAAGAAAAAGAAGGTACATTTTATCATATGTGGTGGTTGTGTAAGGTTATAAAAGCTTTCTGGGAGATGATATATAATGAAATGAAAAAAATTTTTAAGGATAATATGGGTGGATACAAAGTATAGATTATGGAACACCGGTAATATCCAGTTGTAAATGTTGACAATAGGACCCATGGAGGGGATGGGGAGAAGTCTCGAGATTCAGAGTAACTTCTATGTATGGATTTGCATTTGGACTGTTATAAATTTAAATATGTAAAATCAAATAAAAAGTATTTCAAAAAATATATATATGTTGCATTTTGGCATACGGCCGTACATGTAATGTGAACATGTATTTTTTACGTACCTTGTAGAATATAAGGAACAAGTCACTCAGCTGTCCGTGCAAATCTCCTAATAAATGAAGGGGCAAAAAGTTGGCTTTCTGAAGTGGTTTAAGTTATAAGCATTTCACATCAAGCAGTGTATTCCATTCATGGTTCTGGTTTATTCACATTCCCACCCACCTCTCATTCTCTATATCCCACATTCCTTCTGCTGTGAAACCCAACGTGTTATTCGGTAGTTCTCAGGTAGTTCCCCTTTCCTGCACTGACCATCCCCAAACCTGCTTAGCTTCAGCAAGCTAGTGGTCCCATGTGCTTTCGGACCATACCATTGGACCTGGGAACTGTGGTTATATTTCCCAGGGAATTGTGGCTTTTCTTCCCATTAAGGTCTGTTGCCATCTGCCAGAAGCAAGCCAGCAGTAAATCACACTGAGCAAGCTGGAGTTAACTCTTTATTAGCAAAAACACGATCTGCACAGGAGTGTCGGGCCTAATGAGCGCAGCGACTTGTCTCTGGCAGGTCTTGCCCCCATGAAGCAGTTGCTGAGACGGAAGGTCCCTGCCTCCCTACAGCTGCCTAAGCCTCTTCCTCTCCAGGTTTACCCCCAAGCAATCGGGGACTGTGCCCCTGCACATAGTCAATCTCTCCTCTGCCCTTATCATGCCTCTACTGGTTCTGAGCCTTCTTCCCTTGGGGGATTCCCCAGCTGATTCCTCCCACCATTCCTCTGAGTCCAACCAGTCCATGACACCATCATAGTTTTCCTTTCTGGACCAGGCAGAGTTGTTTCTGCTCTACCAGGGCTTCTTGAATCGCATTACTTTCCCATGGAAAACAAGTTATACAGTTTGTTAAGAAAGGTGGGAGGGGCAGTGCCTGGTTTCTAAAGACAGAGATGTTGGGGCTTATCTGAATGGAAGTGATGTTCATTAGCCCTGCTCCTTATGTTTAAATGTGGAAGAAAGGTACAGACTACAGTTGGTCATTAATATTTGGAAGAAAATGCACTTTGTACATTCTTAGAGGCACACTGCTCTTTCATGTTAAGAGTGGGGAAAGGGCAGGTACTAGTATGCTAGCACTCTGTTGTAGATGCCCAACCTGTCTCCCTCACCTGTCTCCCTTCTCCAGATCTGTTTCCGTTACACACCAGTTCCTCTTATCTCCAATTTGTTTGTATGTTGGAAGATTTAGGGCAGATTGTCATCTCACAGAGTTTCCTTTGAGCCATTGTTGTGCTAATGGATCAATACCCCACAGGATAACACCTCCAAGGAAATTAGGCTGAGTTAATCAGCTTTTAACACAAGCTGATTTCTTAGGCTTTAGAGGTGCCTAATATACAGTTTAGGAAGCTTGCCTAACAAAATTAGCTTTTTACACATGCTAATTTCAGAGGGTTTAGAAATACGCAGGTCAAATGCACCCATGGGTCCAGCCATCACCTCACACAGGAGACTAGCTTATCCTAATTGGCTTCTGATGCCCCAAGCCTTAATTAAATTCTAGCACTGACAAACCCATAACAATACATTTAAAACATCCCAGCCACTTCTAAAAAGCCACAGGCAGTTAAAGGCAAAAGGCCTAGTGAGTGTGAAAACTTTTTGCCTAGTGCCTAAAAATATATCATTATGGCGAACCTCCCTGGGGAGAGCATTCCACAAGTGGGGAGCCACCACAGAAAAGGCCTGTTCTCGCGTTGCCACCCTCCATACCTCCCATGGAGCTAGCACATGAAGAAGCGCCTCAAATAATGAGCACATGGTCTGGATTAGACCACATGGGCTGAGGCGGTGCTTGAGGCATGTACCTCAGCAGCGTTGATAAACAACAGCACTTACCACATATAGTGATCTCCTCACTGTAGCAGGTGGAGATGCAGGTGATGTTTGGAAGCTGGCTAAGATGCCTTTCAGTCTCATACAAGATTCTTAGGACATAGTGAGCGTGAAGATGCTACTGGGAGAAAGTGAGGAAATTACAGAAAGCCATTGAGGAGAGCATTGTCTCCTCTCAAACGACAATTCCCTTCGGGGAGAAACAATTAACTGTTTACTTGCACTAATTTATATCCTGCATTTCTACAGAAACTAGGCAGCTCACAATTTAAAACAACAACACAGCATTATGCATGCCCCAATTTCCCAAGTGATGGGAGATTTCTCGGGCGGAGGACCTTAGCCAGATTTGGTGTCCTTCGGCGGCTTACGGCTTTTTGCAGCATTTGCATTTGTTTGCAAACATCAAAGTTTAGCCTAGGAGCAGGTGCAGCTTTAACGCTCCAGCAGAAGTCCCGAAATCCGCTGCTCCTGTTTCGGACACCTATGGGTACAGTCACCAAGATGCTCCCAGGGCTAAAGTCAGCCTTTCTCCAAATAGCCATGAGTTCACACAGACAGGGCGTGATGACAACATCCTCAGTAAAGGCGGAGAAAGTGATGTCCCTTCTCTAAACCAGCTCACGCTTTCCGGAACAGTCTATTCCCACAGCTATTGCTAAGGCCGGGGGCTGAGAGCCATCAGCCACATGGCCCTGCTGCTGTGATGTAAAATACTGGGAAGCCAAATCAGCAAAGCATTTGGGGGTTGTGTTGCTTATTGTTTATACTATGGGTAGGCCCAATCGCCTTCCAAATCTGGCCCGCGGATGGTCCAGGAATCAGCATGTTTTTACATGAGTAGAATGCGTCCTTTTATTTGAAATGCATCTCTGGGTTTGTTGTGGTGCCTGCCTGGTGTTTTTACATGAGTAGAATGTGTGCTTTTATTAAAAATGCATCTCTGGGTTATTTGTGGGGCATAGGAATTCGTTCATATTTTTTTTTCAAAATATAGTCCGGCCCCCGACAAGGTCTGAGGGACAGTGGACCGGCCCCCTGCTGAAAAAGTTTGCTGACCCCTAGACAAATAGCAACCTATGGTTTGCGCCAGGCAAAGATAGGGTTAGTTACGGCACCTGCTCAGGTCTCAAAGGCCAAGGTAAAGAAGTACGTTTTCGGCATAGGAACAAAGGTGGACAAACGATCCCAGAAGGAGCACAAACAAGTTGTAGTCCAGGCATAGGCAACCTTGGCTCTCCAGATGTTTTGGAACTACAACTCCCATGATCCCTAGCCAGTGGTCAGGGGTGATGGGAATTGTAGTCTCAAAACATCTGGAGAGCCATGGTTGCCTATGCCTGTTGTAGTCCAACAACATCTGGCAGACCACAAATCCCTCATCCCAGGCCTACAATGATTGGCAGTGGTTCTCCAGGGATTTAAGGTGATGAGTCTTTCCCAGTCTGGACCTCACAAATGCTGTGTATCACTGAGCTACTGAAATTCCCCTTCAGTTCCATTCTTTACCTAGCAGGAGCTTCTGGAAGCGAAAACTGAGGTAAAAGTAGATACTTACTTGCTCGTGTTGGTATGCTTCCAGTAAGTTAGTGGCGTCCTCAAGCACAAGCGGGAAAGAAAGGCGAGGCCCCACATAGTCGTCCGGCACCACAACAGATTCAAAGTTTTCAATAGAATTTTTAAATGTGGGGTCTAAGATTATTTCAGGTTCTGACAATATGCGGTTAAGGAAATCTCCTAGGGTAGAATGAAAACCAACATGGTTGGCTCCTAGAATGTGGCTCTTTGCTTTTCTCCATGGCCAGCAGCAGCAGCAGCAGTGTAAGTTTTAGCTGAAATCCCTGCATTGCAGGGGGTTGGACTAGATGACCCTTGGGTCCCTTCCAACTCTTAAGATTCTATGATGCAAAATAAGTGTGTCGGTTTCTTTGATGACATTTCTTCCCAAACCCCTTCTCACATGCAGCCTCGAAGGCATCTTACGAGTATCACGTAAAAGCCAGAGAAATTAAAACCACGCCACAGCCAAAAAGACACAATAGAAAAGAAAAAAAACCAGACAGTAATGCCAATTGAAAGCATCAGAATTGCCTGAAGACAATAAAACAATTCTAAAGGCCACCTGCTGACAGTTAAAGAGGTGAGCACACCATGGATTTTAACACACCTGAGTGCTGTTCGGTTAGCTACAAGTTAGTTGGCCCTGCATTGGCTTAGGAATCCTAAGAAATCAACCAATCAGAGCCTGTGGTTCAAGTCAGTGCCATTTTGAACGGTACAGTCAACCATCTTGATGTGATGCTATCCAAACACAGACAAAAATGCCTGGTCTTCAACACTGTGTCCAATTTGGTTAAACCAAATGGTTCTTAAAGGTGCAGCTTTCCATAATACAAATCTAGATTGTACACTCCAGAGCATGGGTAGGCAAACTAAGGCCCAGGGGCCGGATCTGGCCCAATTGCCTTCTAAATCCGACCCGTGGATGGTCCGGGAATCAGCATGTTTTTACATGAGTAGAATTTAAAATGCATCTCTGGGTTATTTGTGGGGCATAGGAATTCGTTCTTTTTTCCTCCTTCAAAATATAGTCTGGCCCCCCACAAGGTTTGAGGGACAGGGGACCGGCCCCCTGCTGAAAAAGTTTGCTGACCCCTGCTCCAGAGCTATTCATCCAGGATTTGTAGGTACAGTGGAACCTCGGTTCTTGAATGTCACCAGTTCCGGAAGACCGTTCGAGTTCCGAAATGTTTGAAAACCAAGGTGCAAAGGGCTGTCTGCAAATTCAGCTGAGAAAATTGAAAAACACGCAGCAGAAGCCGTTCGATTTCTAAGGCGCATTCGGAAACAGAAGCATTTACTTCCAGGTTTTCGGTGTTCGGGTTCCGAAACGTTCATCAATGGAGATGTTCGAGAACCGAGGTACCACTGTACCAACATTTCCACATTTGATCAGTTTGCAAAACGCATACAAAGTCACAAAATTTAGTTGCCCTGACGAGAGAGAGTGATATATAATACGAACTGTATTTCCCCATTTTTGAGCTTACTCTCTTTTTTGCTGCTTGGCGTGAAGTAGGTCATAAGGTAGTCAAAGAAATGGTTGAGCTGCAGAAGACAAGAAGAATGCTGTCAACTTCCACCATTAAGCCATCTTTGTACTCTCTTCCCCTGCCATAGCCTCTCCCTCCCATACTCTCCCATTTCTCATGCCACACCAGTGGCGTAGCATGGGTTGCCAGAGCCCGGGGCCATGTGTAGAGGCTGGGCTGGAAGGGAGAGAAGCAGATAGAGTACACATTCGCACTCGACTTCCTATCGGCGTCCACGTCACCCAGGAGATCGCAGCCACAGAGATAAGAAAATGAAATTCACGGCATGTTGTACGCTGAAAGAAAACTATATGAAAATGATGTACCGGTGGTATTTAACTCCTAGTAAATTAGCAAAAATGTACAGAACAGGTACAAATACCTGCTGGAAATGTAAAGAAAAAGAAGGTATCTTTTATCGTATGTGGTGGTCTTGTAAGGTAATAAAGGCCTTCTGGGAAATGATATATAATGAATTGGGGGGGGGGAATGTTTTAAAAACTTTTGTTAAAAAAACAGAAGCTTTTCTATTAGGAATTATAGGTACCGACATCCGAAAGGAATAGAAAAGACTTTTTATGTACGCGACAACAGCAGCACAGATGCTACTAGCACAGAGGTGGAAAGAAAATTAAATCCCTACCAGAGAGGAATGGCAAACTAAGCTGTTAGACTATGCTGAAATGGCTAAACTGACTGGGAAACTCAGAGACCAAGAAAACAAGAAATTCAAGAAAGAATGGGAAAAGTTTATAATTTATTTAGGAGACCACTGTAAGCAGATGAGAGCATTAGCAGGATTTTTATCCCACTTGTAATGTGAAAAATATTACGGACAACATGGATGGATACAAAACACAGACTATGAAATAATATGCAGTTGGAAATGTTGACAACAGGACCCATGGAGGGGATGGGGGCAAGTCTTGAGATTCAGAGAAATCTCATTTTATGGAGATGTATTTGGAACTGTAACTGATTTGCATTTGTAAAAATCAAATAAAATTGATTTCAAAAAAGAAAAGAAATTTTGTGCCCCTAATGATTTTGTGCCTGGGGCAACTGCCCCTGTGCCCCTCCCCCCATGCTAGGTCACTGTGCCACACAGAGCTGCGTGTGATTCAGAAGATGTGCAAAACTGGCACATGCCATGTAATTTAGGAGTGTGCAGTGCTTCTCCTTCCAACACACACTCTGCATCATTGGGCAGACACAGTGGGCTGTTTGGGTTTGTTTGGAGCTTTCTGCCTCCTCTATCCCTCATAAATGCATACATATACATATATTAATAATGGAAGTTGCAGCCCAAAACGAGAATGGCAAAGACTGAATGAGACCACTGTCAAACTGAAGTTATGCTTGCATGAAAGTACTTAGGCAGAGGGTTTAGAATGCATTTGGATCACTGTTAGCAAAGTAACTTAACACAGATGGAGACCAGGGATAACAGAAACCCTGATAACACTTGACTGTGGAAAACTGAACCAAAACAGTATATAATTTGAGGGGCGTAGATTTTGTCTCTCTTACTTTGGGCCTTGTACATATCTGAAAAATATTCAGCTATGCGTACAGAGGAAAACTCCCTTAGAACTAACCAGCCAATCAGCACGAGCTACCTCAGCATGGATCATGCCATCCTGACTAGTTGCTAGGCAACACTTCCACCCCACGCCACCTACTAATTGTCAACAGAATTAACCCTTAGGTTCCAAACTAAATGCTCCCTGCTATTGTACTTCCAGCCAAGTCTGGGCTGTGTTGGGGGCAGATGAGAATCAGGAGAATAATTCTGAGTGCTAAATTCCTTTTACCGCTACCAACAGCAAAACTAGAACAGACTTTGCCATCATACCTTGAGATGATCCAGCTCTCCCGCATACTCTATGGACTGAAATATGCGCCATGTGCATCTTCGGCGCATTTCAAGCCGGGCCACATAGCGTCGATACCACGTTTGGATCAGGATAATTCCTCTGAAGGCTGAGATGCAAAAAGAGAAGTGTGTGATATAGCCTCTTGCTGTATTGGCACAACCCCACCAAAGACTTGGTTTTTGGAGTACAGAAACATGAAGCCCATCAAACCGCTGGCATCAGCAGCTAGCATCCATGGGCAGCTGTTGGGGCCAAGTATCATGGCAGAATCCACATGACACAGAAGTTTGGCCTTGCCACCCATCCATGGGCTTAACTGGTAGTAGGGATTGGGCCTAGGAAGCACCCTGCCATTTTAAATGGCCCACATTGTGCCATAGCAGCACACCACTGGGGTACTGTGGGTAAGTAAAATGGCAGGCAGCTCACAACCCTGTCATTTCCGATTGTCCAAGAAGCTCTTTGGAGAAGGGGAGAAACATTAGGAGCTTCTCAGATGGATAGAACAGCCCTGGGCACTGGCAACCCACACTACACCACTGGTGTGGTATGAGAAATGGGAGGGGGAACCCTATGCTGCACTTTGAAGAAATTAAGATATGTTAGGAGATATTCCTGCTGTTCATAGAACTGTAGGGCCACAAGGGACCACAATTCAGGAATCAGAAATCTCTGGCTAGCCAACCTCTGTTTATAAAACCCCAATGAAGGAGAGCCCACCTCCTTCTGAAGTAATAATAATAATAATAATTTATTATTTATACCCCGCCCATCTGGCTGGGTTTCCCCAGCCACTCTGGGCGGCTTCCAACAGAACATTAAAATATAACAATCTATTAAACATTAAAAGCCTCCCTAAACAGGGCTGCCTTCAGATGTCTTCTAAAGCTCTTTGACATCTGAAGGGAGGGCGTTCCACAGGGCGGGCGCCACTACCGAGAAGGCCCTCTGCCTGGTTCCCTGTAACTTGGCTTCTCGTAGTGAGGGAACCGCCAGAAGTGTGCCACCACCTCCACACCAATGGGACATAGCACACATACATTCCACCATACTGAGAAAACCTCTTAAACACACACCAATAGCACTTGTAGGGGAAATAGGGACATTCCAGGATCAAATCAGAAGCCAGGATGGCTTTTGCAATTCCGGGACTGTCCCTGGAAAATCGGGACACTTGGAGGGTATGGCACTCACACGATAAAGTGAAGCGCTTAGGGGATGGTTTATTTTCTTCGGACAAATTCTTGGTATCTTTTTTCTTGTTCATCCCTCCAAACTGTACGACTGATTCAGCCAGAATGCTAGTGTGTTCTAGGGCTTTTCCTGGCTTCCAAAACAAGCCAAGCAACCCATTTTGAGCTGGACGGGTTCATTGTCTGAAACCATCCAATGGGAAAATCCGATGCAAAGCAGGAAGAACAAGTCCTGACCTCATTGGCTAGAACCTTAAGTAGGAGTAAAGTTCCAACCCGAAGCTTCTCTCCTGCCAGAGAAAATTCAGTGGAATTGTCATATAATGTCAGAGAGCAGGCTGAGGAGTACAGCTCTGATGAGGAATGGTGGGAGCCTCCCCCTGCTCCTGAGCAGGATCCTGAAGCTGCCCAGGAGCAGTGGAGCAGTATAGATTTGGAACAGTGGTTTGCAGAAGGGCATAGTTCTGAAGACAAAAGTTGGGGCGAACTGTGGGGTGAACAGCAAGGTGAAGAAGAACGGGGAGAGAGCTAACAGACTCTCTCTCGCTGGAGACTGTCCAGCCTATCAGTCCAAGGTCACGTAGAGCAGATAAGGTGGTTACACAAAAAACACGGTGGTTGCGAGATCAGGTTGCAAGACGGAAGTGACGATGGGGGGAAGTGGGTGGAAACCTTAATTGGGAGCGCCTTCATTCCAAGAATGGATGCTTTGTTCTTTTCCTGTGATCATTAAAGACACTTTAAATGGCGAGAAACTATTTTTGCTTTGTTCTGCTTATCCATGGCCAAAGGGAGGGAGGAAACCACTTCTCCGAAGCCTGACATATAGTGAGGGTTTGTACTTTCAAAAGAGATGCCAGTGGTTCTCCTGATATTGTTGGACTCCAGTTTCCACCAACCACAGCTAGTATAAACAATAGTGGGCAGGGAATAACTTCTTTCCTTCCATGCTTGCCACAGGAGAATGAACATTCTTCACATGCTCCTCATTGGTTTTTCCCTTCACTCAAATTTTCTGACATGCTGCTCTTCCATAGACCTTGTTTAGACTTTTTAAAATATAATAATAATAATAATTTTGATTTATTACATTTAGACATACAAGATACACAGTTATATAAAATGAGAATTAAAGTAAATAATACTGTGTTTATGATTTGATGGGGTAGAAGACAGGGTGTAGCAGAAGGGGAGAAATAAGAACTCCATGGAAAATGGGGTGGGAAGTCAACAAAAATAAAATATGAAATTGTGTTTTGACTGCATTATGTTAAAAACGTTGAAACTTAAAAATATATAATTGAAAAAAACAAAACAGCAGTATGCAGAATGCTCAATTAAACGTTTCTGAATACAATAACAAAGTTGTGTCAATATCTATATAGCATAATTATTAGATATGAAATGCTGTATAATAATGTATGTGCTTAGATTGTTGAAATGTATTTTGCATCAATGACAATTTTAATTTATAGGGACTAAGGGAGAAACAGGACTTGACTGTCAACAACAGGGGAGGCTAACCTGTAGCTCTGCAGATGTTTTTGGAACTACATCTCCCATCAGCCCAAGCCAGCATAGCCAAGACAGTCAGAGAGTTGTAGTTTAGCAACATCCAGACACCATATGAGCCACTCAGATCTACAAAGTAATCCATTTCTGCATGGCCAGTGTGTCCCCTGATTATGACTAAATGCCTGCCTTGTCCGTGCATTGTCAAATTTCACAGGGCCACCAAATTTCCTACTGGAGAGATTATATAACGTTAACTTACCAGGATGTGATGCGTCTGGCAATTCATGGCCTAGTGAGAAAGGAGGAACATATGGATGTTTCCTCAGAAAGGCCATCAGAAAATAACACTGAAAATGCTTCAGAAAGGAAATAAATAACTTGCCTCTGTTTGCCTTGGACACAAAGGTGCTGTGTGCAGAACTACCACATCCCATAGTCTTCGAGCAACGCACCTATCGGATTGCAATTAAGCACAGTATCTTAAATGTTACAAAGGCTACATGCCAGTGGTCCCCAATCTGTGAGCAATTGCTCTCCTCCAGGGATGGGGAGGAAATTTGATTCAGTCCCGTTAAGATGAACTGACCTAATTTGCACTTTCTGAAACAATCCACGAAGCAGAGCACAGCCATACTTTGGAATTTGCACATCTCTGGATTTTGAGATGCAGCTGACTTCAGTAATGTGGACAAAAATGTTTGTGAGAACTTCAAAAGATATTACAGGCTGATGCAGAAATATAGAGAACTGAATTTAAAATTGGAAAAACAAGAAACTGAAATTGACAAATATGGTAGTCTCTCCCTCCATCATTGGCTGAACTGCTGTGACATTACTTTCAAACTGCCAGAGGAAGAAAGGTCCATTGTGGAATGTAGAAACAACCATGGCTAAATTACATTCTTTCTCTCAAAGAATTCTAGGTATTGCATACCCTCCAACATTTCTCCGATGAAAACAGGGACATCCTAAGGGGAAATGGGACATTCTGGGATCAAAGCAGAAACTGGGGTGACTTCTGTAAATCAGGAACTGTCCCGGGAAAATAGGGGCACTTGGAGGGTCTGGAAACACACCTCTTTGCCTAAGGTATATAAGTTTAGGACCCACCCTGTTCTTCTGATTGTAAATTGTTTTAACTGATTTTTATACTGCATTCTTACATAACCTGCCCTGGGATCTTATGGTGAACAGAGAGCATGAAATCTAACAAATCACCATGATAAATGGTGCCCATTCATGACTGACTCCCGAGTGATCTTCTTACATACAGGCTGAAGAGGAGATGTTTTGTCAATATGCCTGTACGTAAATAGAAATTCATGACAATTAAGGTGGGGGGAACATACCTTAATCCCGATGCCTGCTATAGAGAGGGGTGCTTCTGGCTTTGAAGCCTTGACGGTATGTCTACTTGACTTTGGAGGTTGGTTTTTCCTGCTAGCCTTATGCATTTATAAGACAGCTGTTAATTCTCAAGTGCTTCCAAGACAGCTTTTTAAACTCCAGACTGAATAAATGATCTCCGGAGGTTTAACAAGATGAGCATTCTCTTCTAGATACAGTCGCCATGGGGGAAAAGGGCAAATTTCCCCCTTTTTGTTGCCCTCTGGATGTGAAGCGTCTGGTTTATTTACTTGCTGTTGCTTTGAGAGGTCTTAAGAGCCTTCCCACGTGACAAGGAAAGACACCAAACTGAAACGGATTAGGATTACTTGCAGGAGGATTAGGAACAAAGGATATAGTCCATCGGCCTTTCTCGTCTGAGGACCTGATCATGCACACCTCTGGACGCCCCTTTGGTTTTTGAAAAACCCTGTTGTTGGCCTTCCGGATGTTGCTGAACTACATCTCTCAGCATCCCTAACTAGGGATGGGGTGGGGTGGGGTGGGAGAGGAGAGAAATTCGATTCAGTTCACATTGAAAAGTGAACTTACCTACGTCTCACTTTCCAAAGCAATACGAGAGCCAACATGCAGCTGTCGTTCAGAATCCACTCGCCACCAAATTTTGCAATGTAGGAATTTCATATACCAGTGTAAAAGGTGTATATAAATGCTTGTGTTGGTGACAGTGACGTCCCAAAAAATGCATTGCATTAGGGAAAACAGCTTTTTAGAAAGGTGTGTTATGGGAAAATGCATTCCAAAACGCACTTGCTGATGCAAGCAGATGCAGAAATGTGGAGAATTGAACTTAAAAGTGGAAAAATTAGACATGGAGAGAAACCCAAACTGGCATATTCCCTCATCCATATCCCTGGCCATTGGGCATGACTGCCAGGGTTGATGGGAGTTGTAGTTCAGCAACATCTGACGGGCCATACCTGGGCTGGATCTGCACCAGTGGTGTCCAAACATTTTTTGAAGAGGGCCAGATTTGATTAAGTGAAGGGCCGCGGGGGCCGACCAAAGTTGTTGACCTTTTTTTAGGATTGGAGTTGTTGAGGTTTTTTCCCCGGATTTTACCCCAGGAAATAGATAGACTGCCACAGGGGCCAGACTTTGGACATGCCTGATCTACACTGACCTGTTTAATGTTATTTCCCATTAGAACGCTATTAGATATGTCATTCTAAAACGCCACAGGACATACTTGTAAATTAAAAGGTTTTTTACCTTGTTTTTTTTCAACAAATGAAAGTCATTCCCAACCACACCATTTTCCAAAGTGCTGTTTCTCTCCCTGCTGCCGTCCGCTCGTTGCTCTGCTCCACCCCTCGTGTGTCGCATTTTAATTCTCCCTCCCTGTTCTTTGTTATCTGCCCCCTTGAATACCACTAAATGTGGGTCGGAGTTTGAATGCAGTAAAAAAAAAAGGTAAAATGCTACATAGGGACATATGAGAAGTGTTTCACCAATATAGCAGCATAAAACGATTAAAAATGAAGGAATAAAAAAGACACGGTAATAACAAGGTAATTTTGGGAATTATAGGGAGAGAAATACCTAAACTGAATAGAAACTTATTAATGTATGCTACTACTGCGGCAAGAATGTTACTTGCCCCAAAATGGAAAGAAGTAGTTGTCCCAGTAAAGGAAGAATGGATACAAAAACTTATGGAATATGCAGAAATGGTAAAACTTAACCAGAAGAATAGGAAATCAAGATAACGAACTTTTTATAAAAGAATGGAAATGGTTTATTGAATATTTACAGACAAATTGTAAGCAGATAAAAACACTGGCAGGATTATTGTAATAACCTGCAGTTTCATAAGAATATATATATTTAAAGATGAATAAATGAGCAAATTAGGTTAATTTGGATATGCAGAAGATATTAAAAATAAATTTAAGGAGCCGCAGAAAGAGGGGAAAGGAAGTCAAGTTTTGAAATGTCAAAATGATTGTAACATTAATGAAATTAGTGAAATGTATGAACTTGAATAGTATAATTTATTTATTTTTAAATACAAGGTAATAACACATTATGAACGTAAAATGTAGGACATCATGAGTCCATCTACATTATCAAAACCATTCCTTAACCCTTCCTTAACATTAAAAACCATGAGTGTAAGTCCCCACCCCCGCCCCGGTCTATCCTTTCTAGAGGAACCATTGTGAGCACTTATGCACATACAAACCCCAATGAAGATAAAAGAGGGCACAGATTTGCATTTGAAAATGCATATGCCAATGTATAGGGACCCAGGTGGCGCTGTGGGTTAAACCACAGAGCCTAGGGCTTGCTGATCAGAAGGTCGGCAGTTCAAAACCCTGCGACGGGGTGAGCTCCCGTTGCTCGGTCCCAGCTCCTGCCCACCTAGCAGTTCAAAAGTACATCAAAGTGCAAGTAGATAAATAGGAACCGCTCCGGCGGGAAGGTAAACGGCGTTTCCGTGCGCTGCTCTGGTTCGCCAGAAGCGGCTTAGTCATGCTGGCCACATGACCTGGAAGCTGTACGCCGGCTCTCGGCCAATAAAGCGAGATGAGCGCCGCAACCCCAGAGTCGGACACGACTGGACCTAATGGTCAGGGGTCCTTTTACCTTTACCTTATGCCAATGTATACTTAAATCAATGCAGTTTGCAGCAGGAATAACTTGGTGCTAAATGCCCCAAAGACAGTGGAAATGATAATCGATTTTAGAAAGCACTCTCCCATCTCGCTGCCACTTTCCATTTTTGGTAACATTGTTGTACGGTAGTAGTAGAGTCCTTTAAGTTCCTGGGCTGTATAATTTCTCAAAACTTAAATTGGTCAGGCAACATCAATAGTACTATCAAAAAGGTCCACCAGAGATTGTATTTCTTGCGACAACTAAGAAAATTTAATTTTGCCCCAATAATTGTTGATCCAATTTTACAGAGGTACCATTGAAACTGTTCCCTGTAATTCTATTACTGTCTGGTATGGCACAGCCTCTAAGCTGGATAAGAAGAGGCTCCAATGAGCAGTAAGAATTGCAGAGAGGGTAACTGGTGTTAGTTTGCCTCCAATAGAGACACTTTATGCTGCTCGAGCCAAGAAGAGAGCAGAGAGAATTGTCACAGACCCTTCGCATCCTGGTCATCACCTGTTTGATTTACTTCCATCCAGACGTCGTTACAGGACTCTATACACAAAAACGTCTAGGCACAGGAATAGTTTTTTTCCTTGAGCCATCAAACTGTTGAATTCGTAGTTGTGTGTAGAAGGGAGGTCAGTTGGTGGTATGGGGTTCCTTCGTTGTGCTGTTGTATTGTGAGGGGAATAGTGTTTGTATGAGGTACCGACGCACACAATTACCCGAAACGCAACCCCTGTGCAAACAGGGAGTTGCCTGTACTTCAGTTTATGAGCCGTAGGCTGCAATGCCTTTATTTTCAATGGATTTATCTAGTCCTTTTTGAAGAGCTAAACACTAGCTAAGCCATTATCCATTGCTACATCTTGTGGTACTTAAGACATGAGGGAGAAATCAAGTTTGCATTTAAAGGCAAACTTACTAAATTCTCACTTTCCAAAACAATACGTAAATCAAAACACAGCCATCCCTCAAAATTTGTACAATTTTGCAACGCATCTCTCCAGCCAATAAAGATGTACTACGGAAAGCGTGCGCAAAAAAATGCACCTAACAGTGAAAAATAACACACAGTAATTATCTTTGGGGAAATTGCTTGCAAAAATGTCTTGTTAGGCAAAACTGCATACAAAAAGCTGTTTATTGGGAGAATTTTTGCATTACAACGCTGACAAATTTTCATGGTCTGCAAATCATTGCAGAAAAATGACAAGTTCGATTTAAGATTGGAAAAATAAACTTGGAGAACCAAAACGGACAGATGCATCCAGCTGCAGTGGTAAAATTCCACACTAGAAAGGTATTTAAGGATGAATACTTTGTTTTGCTTGTCTAGAATTTGCTTCCGGACCATTTGCACAGACGCCTTCAATTTCTGCACTGTTTACCTCATTAGGCACTTGCTTAACGCTAGTGAGTATAAACTGGGTCAATGCAAAGCCCCTTAACCCTCCTGGGGGTTAAAGCAGAGTGTGTTGGTAAGCAGGCAGAGACACTTCGGGTGAGATCTTGATCCTATTAAAGCCCATGGCAATGTGTTTGTTGTTGACTTCAAAACACAATTTCACAGGCAAGGATTCTGGTGTTTGTGTATGTGTGTAGTAATAATAAATAATAATAATAATAATAATAATATATTATTTATACCCCACCCATCTGGCTGGGTTTCCCCAGCCACTCTGGGCGGCTTCCAACAGAACATTAAAATGCAGTAATCTATTAAACATTAAAAGCCTCCTTAAACAGGGCTGCCTTCAGATGACTTCTAAAAGTCTGGCAGTTCTTTTTCTCTTTGACATCTGGTGGGAGGGTGTTCCACAGGGCGGGTGCCACTACCGAGAAGGCCCTCTGCCTGGTTCCCTGTAACTTGGCTTCTCGCAGGGAGGGAACCACCAGAAGGCCCTTGGCGCTGGACCTCAGTGTCCGGGCAGAATGATGGGGGTGGAGCCGCTCCTTCAGGTATACTGGACCGAGGCCGTTTAGGGCTTTAAAGGTCAGCACCCTTTGAATTGTGCTCGTGTATTTGTGGGGGGCAGGAAAGTATGTCCAAGTCTGTTGCACTTTAACCTTAGAAGCACAGAATTCACATCATTTTTAAAATATGAGATATGAAATCCTAAAGAAACAGTTGCCCAGTTTAGCAGCATGGGATGAGAGACGGCAAGCAGGGTCACTGTTTCGTTTGGTGAACTACAGGTAAATATGTTGCAATGGGAACAAAATAGTTAGATAATTGCTTCTCAATATTGAACACTTTTGCATTCTAGTGAATAAGAAAAACCAAGCCGAAGGGGGCAGATATTTTTGCCTTCCAGCTAAAAATGAAAAATGATCTGCCACGTTCTGACAGATCCAATACTTGAAAAGTGCACATATATACAAGCAAGAATAACTCGCAAGGCTTACCCCCAACCTCATGTTCCTGATTCAAGCCAGCTTCCCACACTTCCAAATAGCACTTAGATCATTAAGTGAGTTGTGGGTTCAAGCCCCATGTTGGGTGAAAAATTCGTGTAGTGCAGGGTGCTGGACTAGATGACTCTCGTGGTCCCTTCCAACTGTACAATTCTATGATCTCCACATTATCCACAGGGTGGCGCTGTGGTCTAAACCACTGAGCCTCTTGGGCTTGCCGATCAGGTTGGTGGCTCGAATCCCTGCGATGGGGTGAGCTCCCGTTGCTCTGTCCCAGCTCCTGCCAACCTAGCAGTTTGAAAGCACGCCAGCGCAAGTAGATTAATAGGTACCGCTGCGGCGGGAAGGTAAAAGGCGTTTCCATGCACTCTGGTTTCCGTCATGGTGTTCTGTTTTGCCAGAAGCGGTTTAGTCCTGCTGGCCACATGCCCCGGAAACCTGTCTATGGACAAACACCGGCTCCCTCGGCCTGAAAGCGAGATGAGCGCCGCAACCCCATAGTCGCCTTTGATTCGACTTAACTGTCCAGGGTTCCCTTACCTTTTTACCTTACAAACATTCTTAATTTGCCACATTGTGGAGGGGGACTGGGAACCACAGAAAGAAACAACTTGTTTGAAAGCTCCTACTTTGCGAGTACCAGTATTTTGTCAATATCCTCCTTGAATTGTAGCTCCCAGAAATGAATATGCTATACAGTATGATCATATATCGGGACCCTGGTGGCACTGTGGGTTAAACCACAGAGCCTAGGGCTTGTCGATCAGAAGGTCAGCGGTTTGAATCCCCATGTCGGGGTGAGCTCCCGTTGCTCGGTCCCTGCTCTTGCCCACCTAGCAGTTCGAAAGCACGTCAAAGTGCAAGTAGATAAATAGGCACCACTCTGGCGGGAAGGTAAACAGCGTTTCCGTGCGCTGCTCTGGCTGCTCTGGTTCACCAGAAGCGGCTTAGTCATGCTGGCCACATGACCTGGAAACTGTACGCCGGCTCCCTCAGCCAGTAAAGCAAGATGAGCGCCTGCGACTGGACCTAATGGTCAGGGGTCCCCCATGACCATAAAGGTATTTACCTATGATCATATATCAGCCAGGGATTCCAAGTATTATACGCACACACAAAAATCACATATACCCGAGCCCTTGGAGTCCCCCTGAGTCTAGCGGATGAGGGGAGAGAGGGAATCCCTTGTACTTCACAGCTTGTGTATTGGGTGGGTCTCACCTCCAAGTGAGGGGGAAGACTTAAAAGCTCTTTCCATGCTGAGTAACCTTAAGCATACCTGGCACAAAAAGAGCTTTTAAGCTCTCCACCTTGCTTGGCTTTGACTTGTGCAATTTCAACCAGCCTGCCTCCAACTGCATGTGGTTGAAATTGTGCAAGTTAAATGCATGTAAGATGCAATTATACCGCTTTGGCTTTTTATGCTGCAGTATTGCAAGGCTGGCTCCGGCTCAGAAACCACAGAGTCTTTGATACCATTTTGCTGCAGGATGAGAAGTAGGTGAGATTAAGAGGGCGGGTGGGGGGAAGAAAACCACCACTGCTTTAAAAATCCATTTATTTCAGTTCTATCCTCATAGATCAACAGCAAAACATTTTATTTCCAGGAAAAAGCACAATAAAAATAATTCATGAATTCATCAACTTCAGCTTCTACCTACCAATCATTTTGCAAGAGCAGAAATAAGGCACTAGTAAGCTGAAATGTTTTTGGTCTTATTTTGGGTATAAATCCAGCCCATTATTAACGGCTTTATACTCTGGGAGGTGGGGGCTGCTGGGGTATCCTCAGTGAGTCTCCTTAGCCCACAAAAGGAGATGTGCAAAATGGGAATTTTCTTCTACAGCACCTTTCTAAAGTGTCCCATGCAAAGTGGGGGGGGGGAACAGAGTTTTTGGGGCAGCGCATTGTTTGGCCACTTAGGGGGCTCAGCAAATGCTCAGTCCTATCATTCTCTGAAGTTTCAGCAAGGTCTCTGCATTTTTGTGCCTTCAGAGCATCATCTGCTGAAAATCATACGAAGACGGAATGAATAATGCTCCACTCTGTTTCGGTATGGTCAGTGCTCCTCTGTATATAAGAGAGGAATGATTTCAGGTTCTATACAGTCAACTGCACCCCGTGAGTGACCCTTTAACTCACAAATATTGTACAGGACAACACAGGCTGTTATAACAGCAGACACATTATCTTCATCAACTGGGAGTTTGCATGCGAGACAACATCAGCACCCCTTAAAGCAACCAAATCGTGCAACTATTAAAACCGTGGTTGAATAGCATTGTGGGGGGCACTCTAAGATTTCATCAACCCCTTCTTCTGTATGTGTTTGCCATGAATTGGTACAGCAGGGTTTCCAGGCACAAATACCCACATCCATTTCTGGGCAACGTGCAGTCTACAGAAATGAAGGCATTGCGGTTTTCGCCACTCCTGCTAACTTCCAGACAAAGTCTGTTCCTTGTAATGGGAACGGAGTGATAGCTTTTCCTATTAGCGTGCTGATCTGATTTGTCCTGGGATAGCATAAATCTCGATATGGGTCCCATCTACCACACCGATGCAGTGGGGGAAGCCCGTTCCCCCCGCCCACAAATTGCTCCATGATCTGCACAAAGACCAGAATAAAAAGAAAGAGAACTAAAATGAGTGCCCTGCTACTGTTTGGCCGACATGCACCTGTAACACATGGCAATTCTGTAATGAGCTGCAACGTTTGGTAGGTTGTCTCCCAGCTATGGGGTGTGATCCATGAGAGGCAGTCAAGTCCAACATTCTTTGAAATGCTAGAGAAGACAAGCGAGGGAATGTTTGGTCCAGCCAGTCGAAACTTCCTGTTCCTCTTGGCTGGAGCATCCTTCCTTTTGCATGTGATAGAAGGTAACCTGTCCAGGTAATAAAAAGGATGAGTCACGCAGCAGCCTTCCCTTCTTTTTGACTTCCTTCTTCGTTTGGCCAGCTTTTAGCTAGGACTGCTCTGCTAGGTCTCAGCTAGCAGAAGCACTGGGATTATTCCCCCATATGGGGCAGATCCACATGTACATCATAGCTGTCAAGTTTCAGATTTGAAAATAAGGGATTTTTCCAAACTTTCGGATTTGAAAATAAGGGATGCTGCGAGGGCAGTGCAATGGCACCAAGTAGCCTCGCCACCCTGCGCTCCAGAGGCTGCGTGCGAACGGGTGAGCGAAAGAGCGAGCGCATAGACGGCAGGCAGGCTGTCTGTCTGGTTGGGCGTGAGGGTCTGGCTGCACAAGGCATGCAAGCTCCGCCCCCAGTCGGTCTCAGACTCCTTATTGGCAGCCGAGCAACGCAGCTGAGGAGCCTCCCTGGCCGGCAGGGAAGGAGAGGAGCTGCTTCCTTTGAAATCCGGGAAATTTAAGGGATATCAACAATCCGGGATAGTAGCGGGAAACGGCATTGGAATAAGGGAGTTTCCTGCAAAAAAAGGGAGGGTTGACGGCTATGATGTACATATTTGTAACTAAGTCTGCCTTCAGGAACTGTGAACTGATGTGACAAACTTATTTTATTGATTGTGGCATCTTTATTCTTTTAAGAGGGATTCAAGGGAACTTACCAGGAATGTACAATTCAATCTGAGACAGACTGAATTGTATTAATAGTGACAGGCTCACAAGAGCCTGCAACCAGCTATCTGCTGTGCATGTAAAAAGGGGAATGTAACTCTGCTAAGTAAAGGAACTTGCTAGCACACGTTAGGAAGGATATGAATAAACAAGATATCCTCTCCTGCCACCCTGAACATTCCCGCACCAGCTTCACAAACTGGCTCAGTAGCGGATGTCTGATAGCAAACCAAAACTCCATTTGCCACGGTGGATATCCCAACATCAAACTCTCTAGCAGGGCACATTGGACAGCCACAAAATTCCTGGTTTTTCCCCTGCAGATATAGCTTCCTGCATTGCTGAAGCTGATATCAAAGAAGGTCTGATCTCAAAGAGGGAGGCTCATTCAGAGGTTTTAAATTCAGCGTTCATCAACCCACAGTATCATGACGAAGTTCTCTTATCAGGCAGAGCCTGCTGGATAAACACATCAGCCTCTTTCAGCAACACCCTATTTTAATGCACTGAGAGAAAGAACATTTCTCAATACCATGGGCAACTGTGAGACTTGCTCATTTTTGGCCGATTTTCTAAGTCAAGCCAAACAAAACAAAACAAAACAAAACAAAAAATAAGAGGGCAGGAACTGTCACAGAGGCAGTCAGACAAGAGTTTTCCCTTTCTTTCCTTTTCCATTTGGGGCAGGTCGCTACTACTGGGGGCATAAAATAAGCTTGCGTTTCCGGGAAAATAAGAAAATGAGAGGATTTCTGGCCAGCACAAAGCAGTTAAATGCCAGGAATTGCAAGCAGGAATGTTGGAGAAGAAGAAGAGTTTGGATTTGATATCCCGCTTTATCACTACCCGAAGGAGTCTCAAAGCGGCTAACATTCTCCTTTCCCTTCCTCCCCCACAACAAACACTCTGGGAGGTGAGTGGGGCTGAGAGACTTCAGAGAAGTGTGACTAGCCCAAGGTCACCCATCAACTGCATGTGGAGGAGCAGAGACGCGAACCCGGTTCACCAGATTACAAGTCTACCGCTCTTAACCAATATACCACACTGGCTCTTTAGAATTCCTCTAAAAACAGAAATGGGAGCAGAGATTGCCACTGGCTGCTTATTTGCTCCATGTGTGGAACTAAAATTGATCCAGCGAATATAATCAGAATTTTCTGGTGTGGTTGCTTTCAGTGTGCAAATTATATGTAATTACGGTAGTTACGTCCCACCCGCTTAATTTGCATTGTGTTTCCTTGGCACTGAAATGGATGGGGTGTAATAATGTAATTAAGCAAATTATGTAGTTTTGCCACAGCGGACAGCAAGACAGATCCTGTGGGCTTTGGCAGAAGAACTGCTGCAAAACGTAAACAGTATTGCATGTGATGAAAACTGACATCTTCTTGCATCCCTAATTGCAAGCCAAAAGTGCTGCGTATTTGGATGGGTCTGAACTCCTATTCCAAATGACAATCTGCATTAAATATCAGAACTTACACATTTTCACACCAAGTTCCTGATCCGTGTCATGTACTTGCCAGGGGTTGCAGCACTCATTACGGTGGTGTAAACTGTTCCCCTGGTGAGGAATAGGAAACGAATTGAGTCATGGTATATTCCAGGGACGTCCAACTCCCAAGAGACTGCGATCTACTCACAGAACAAAAATCTGACAGTGATCTACCCCTTTTTTTGGGGGGGGGGTGTTTCAGGTCAAAGTTGTTGAGCTTTTTTTTTAGGGAGGAAAGATTTTACTTAGTAAAATCTGATATATGGCACGTTGTAAGTAGTCGTCTTATTCACACAAACTTGATAAATGCTGAAAAATTTATCCTGTGTGAGTGCCTGGAGGCGGTTGGAGGATGGATGGCGGCTAACAGATTGAGGTTGAATCCTGACAAGACAGAAGTACTGTTTTGGGGGGACAGGGGGCGGGCAGGTGTGGGGGACTCCCTGGTCCTGAATGGGGTAACTGTGCCCCTGAAGGACCAGGTGCGCAGCCTGGGAGTCATTTTGGACTCACAGCTGTCCATGGAGGCGCAGGTTAATTCTGTGTCCAGGGCGGCTGTCTACCAGCTCCATCTGGTACGCAGGCTGAGACCCTACCCGCCCGCAGACTGTCTCGCCAGAGTGGTGCATGCTCTGGTTATCTCCCACTTGGACTACTGCAATGCGCTCTACATGGGGCTTTGAAGGTGACCCAGAAACTGCAATTAATCCAGAATGCGGCAGCTAGACTGGTGACTGGGAGTGGCTGCGGGGAACACATAACACCGGTCCTGAGAGATCTACATTGGCTCCCAGTACGTTTCCGAGCACATTTCAAAGTGTTGGTGCTGACGTTTAAAGCCCTAAACGGCCTCAGTCCTGTATACCTGAAGGAGCATCTCCACTCCCATTATTCAGCCCGGACACTGAGATCCAGCGCCGATGGCCTTCTGGCAGTTCCCTCACTGCGAGAAGCAAAACTACAGGGAACCAGGCAGAGGGCCTTCTTGGTAGTGGCGCCCGCCCTGTGGAACGCCCTCCCAGCAGAGGTCAAAGAGATAAACAACTATCTGACATTCAGAAAATACCTGAAGGCAGCCCTATTTAGGGAAGTTTTTAACCTGTGATATTTTAATGTATTTTAATATCTGTTGGAGGCCGCCCAGAGTGGCTGGGGAGACCCGGCCAGATGGGCGGGGTACAAATAATAAAATTATTATTATTATAAAATTGTTTTTGAACAAGAATATTTACTGTGTGAATAATGGTCGCATATGTGCTGTACGGGCTGCACCACCAGAGTCTTGGATCCAGCAGAAATCAGGCATGGCTCTGCCTCTCTCCGCTGCCCAGCCTACAGCCTGCTTCTAGAGCACATATTCCACTCTGGCTTTTGTCCTTTGAACTACCGGTACCAGCAAGGCCCACCTATTTGTCCTCTGGCACAGAGCCATTTCCTTTGTTACCTTAACAACCCATACTTAAGGGACCATAATGCCCTTGCCCGGCTAATTCAACAGTTGGATCCTTGCTGGATCCCAGGAATTAAAAGGGACTCTATCTTACAACCTAATCTGTCTTGGTGCCCTTGAAATGCTGCTGGATTGCAGCTCCCATCATCATGCCGGCTGGGGGCTCATGGGAGTTGTAGTCCAGCAACATCTGGAGGGCACCATGTCAGCTAGTCCTGCCATAGAGATATTGATAGGTCAGCCTCCAGATGTTGCTGAACTACAACTCTCATAACCCCTAGCCATTAGCCGTGCTTGCAAGGGCTGATGGGATTTGCAGTCCAACAACATTTTTTGGGGGGGCAGAGATTCCCCATTTGAGACCTAAAGGAAGGCGGGCGGGGTGGAATCCAAACCTATTATAGAAAGAACACAAACAAAACTTACTCATTTAAGACTGGATAGACTGATAATACCTGAAAAAAATCAAAATGAAATGAAAGGAGTCCATATATTTATGTATTTAAAAGCACTTCTGAACAGCTGAACCTTTTAAAACGCTGAAGGGGGTTATGTTCCGAGGCACCATGTGCATCAGTGGAATCCCGTATATTTGAAACACAATTGAAAAAGCCTGGAAGCACCCTGTCCCATCCTGCCTCTTTTTTAAAAAAAGCTTTTGGGTCACTTCTGGGTTCAGTGTGATGTGCTTATACACGGTAGCTCATAAATGAAGGGTTTCCCTGTAATAACAGGGTCCAATCTTCTGGGCCATGGAAAGCCTGGGCAAAAAGAAAGGCCTTTACAAGACACACGAAGCAGCTGATGGATGGTAGTTCATGTATGCCAAAAGGAAGGGCCTTCCTGAGTGCGGGGGCAATGGCACGGTCAGGGACCGTGCTGAGGAGGGATGCACTGAGGAGGAATGGTGGGAACCTCCCCCTGCTCCTGCTCCTGAATCTTCCCAGGAGCAGGAGGACAGTACAGATTTGGAACAGTGGTTTGCAGAGGGTCATGGTTCAGAAGGCAGAAGCTGGGAAATACAACTAGGAGAACAAACACTGGAAGAGAGAGGGTTAACAGATTCACCGTCTCTGGGCAGCATTCACACACACACACACGTCTCCAAAGTCATTGAGAGCTCAGAAAGTGTCAGCACAGAAAGCACAGAGGGTACAAGCTCAGATTACAAAATGTAGGATTAATAGGGACGGAAGTGGGTGAAGCCCTTAATTGGGAGCACCGCCATTCTGGGAGATGTGTTGTTTGTTCTCTCGCTGTGATTATTAAAGTTTCTAACTGGTAAGAAGACTTGTTCTGCTTATCTACTGCCACGAGGGGAGGAAGCTGATTCCCTGAAGCCTGACATTTGCAAAGGCACCCCAAGAAGTAATTGATCGACCCCGTAACTGAAATTAGGCATGAAAGAAGCACTGTGTTGCAGCCAATACAATACGCTGTGGTGTGTGCTTGTTTGTTTGTTTGTGTGTGTTACCCCCAAAAGGTTCTCGTTTGCAAATGTGGCAAACATTGAAAAATCCCAACAGAGAACTATCCTAGCGTAAAGACCTCAATAAAAGTGAGTTTTGTTTTGTTTATAAAATGGGAAGGATGTAAAACAGGAGACTTACTTCGTAGAGAGACTCGAGATTAATATTTTTCTGTCCGGTGGCATTCAGCGCTTTCGTGGCTTGGGTTCTGCAGAGTAAAAATAAAATGTTAGTGGATAAGTCGCAGCTGGCGCAGAGGACCATTTCATACCGCAGGTAAGAGGCGTCCGAGTGTTTTGCGATTCTCCTTGTCCATGTGAAAATAAATTAATAAGAGAACAGCAGGCTGAGCAATGTGCAGTCTTGCTTTGTGAGATCAGTTAAAGATAGATAGCCGTGTTGGTGGACTTCCGGCGAGGCAAAATGGCGGGCGGCACGAAGCCGCGGAGCTCCTAAAGGCGGACACCGCTGCCGGAGCCACCCGACCGGCTTTTGCACCGCCAAAACCGCCGCCGCCGTTGCCGCCATCGCGCGAACAGCGCAGGCTACCGG
This sequence comes from Darevskia mixta, assembly GCA_034641385.1. Taxonomy (NCBI): domain Eukaryota; kingdom Metazoa; phylum Chordata; class Lepidosauria; order Squamata; family Lacertidae; genus Darevskia; species Darevskia mixta. The sequence goes on from JAWWNH010000060.1 coordinate 1,874,461, forward strand.
GGGAGGTAATCGGGAAGCCGCCGCCCCCCCCGCAGGCCCGCAACGCCCGGGGAAGGCCGCCTGAGGCTCCGAGGCCTAGCGGCCTGGGACGGCCCATCCAGTGGAGCGCCGGTGCTCCGGAGATCAAGGAGGGCCGCCCCATCCCAGCCGCCGCTACCGCCGTCGTTACCGCCGCCGCCGCCCCCAGGAAAGAGAAGGAGGGGGAGGGAGCCCCTCTCCGTCCCCCCAGCGGCCTGAAACGGCCCGCCTCGCGGAGCGCCAGTGCTCCGGAGGCTGAGGAGGGTCACCTCACGCCCGCCGCTGTCACCGCCGCCGCTGCAGCCGCCTTCGGGGAATTAGGAGAGGAGGGGGGAACCCCTTCCCATCCCCAGCGCCCCCCAACCTTTTGCTGCCGCTGCGCCGCCTCAGACCCGGGGAGGGTGAAGTCCTGACCCGGCAACAATAAAGGGAAAAGGAGAGGTAGGCAGAAGGACTCAAAGAAACACAGGCCCTGCCTGAGCCTACCTCCCGAACCACCGGCACACTAAAAAAGAAAAGGGAAAGGAAAAAGAAGACCAAATCTAAAGGGAGGCCTTTCTCCTTCTAATTCATTTTTATTTTATTTTATTTTATTTTTTTATTTTTTTTTATTTTTTTTTTATTTTTTATTTATTATTATTATTATTTTTCCCCCTCCCCCTTCTCCTCCTTAAATTGTGTTTGTCTATTTGCTGGCCTAATTCTCCCCCCCCCCCTCTTCTTTATTTTCTATATATTTCCTCTATTCCTCTTCTATTTTCAATACAAAAAGAAAGCTTTAAAAAACAAACAAACCTTTTTTCTCCTTCTAAACTAAAATCAATTGCTGGTTTTTATTTTTTATTTTTATTATTATTATTGCTCCTTATTTTTATTTTTATTATTATTTTAAATTGAGTATCTCTTTCCCCTCCCCCTCTCCTCTCCTTCCTAGTTCTTTCTCCCAATCCCATATCTGTTTTCTAACTCCATCTTTGCCCCCATCTCCTCCCCTCCCTTCCTCTCCTTTCCCTCCCAAACCAATCCCCCCTTCAACCTCACTGCCAACCTGTCATTGAAGGGGGAGCCTCTCCCACCTTAAAACACAACCGCCCCCCAATAATAGCCATAGCTCCCCTACATCTCTGCCTATCGTAACCCCAACCCCACCCCTCTGTAAACTGTCTGTCTGTTGGTCTACCCATCTACCCATTTTCCTGCTCCCTAAACTGACGCCATTGCCAAGGCGAAAACGAAAAGCCGCTGAGGTGTATTCATAAAACACAACCAAGAAACGACACAAATGGCTGCCTAAGCCGCTTGCTCTGTTAAAGCCACCAATTAACATCGCCTGACCAGCTCAACAACACCCAAGAACCACCAACGTCACAATTCCAAACCGCAACACATCATACCCCAAAAGGATGCCAAGCAGACCTCAAACCAATACCAGCGAGGGGATGGAGAAGATACCAACCAAGGAAATGGCAGAACAAACCGAAACCATCTCACGCACCCAAGATATCGACCGCCCACTAACAGTACGGGATATGATGGAAATAGAAGCGAGACTGAAAGCAGCACTAGAGACAACAGTGGAGTCTGCAGTGGAGTCCGCAGTGGCTCCCCTAAAGGTCCTAATCAACGATCTAACCACCAAAGTAGAAGCTCTAGAACAAAAGAACCATACGCAGCAAAGAATCATAGAACAATATCAAGAGGAAAACACACGCATAAAAAAGGAAATGGAGAAACTAACAAAACATTTAGAAATTGAAACCACAGAAATGAAAATTAAACAAGCAGACCTCGAGGACCGAAGCAGACGCTGCAACATCCGCTTCCGCAATTTCCCTGAAAACGCAGAGGAGAAAAGTCCAGCAGACCTAATTGTAAACTGGCTGAAAAATATAATCCCAGACTTGATACTCGAGACAGACGACCTGGAGAGGGCTCACAGAGCCCTGAGAGCTAAGCCGAAACCTGATGCTCCCCCCAGGGACATCATCGTGTGCTTCGCACGCTACAAGAAGAAGGAAGAAATATGGAACATCCTCAGAAACTCAACCAACCTTCGGTACAAAAGCAATAAAGTCTTGGCCTTACAGGATTTATCCCAAGACACCCTAAATCGAAGGAAAAGCCTACGCCCATGCACCCAGCGTCTCCAACAAGCACAGATTAATTACCGATGGGGCTTCCCCTTCCGCCTCATCGTGACAACCAAAACAACACAACACATGGCTACCAACATACCTGAAGCCCAACAACTACTGGAAGACCTCGGACTCGACTCTCCACCGGAATGGCAACAGAAAGATGCATCAAGCGACAGCCAAGGCAACGACAGTGAAACAACAACTGACGGCTGGACAACAGTGCAAAGGAAAGAGAGAAAACAGAAGCGGCACACCAACGACTACCGATACAATCAACTACCGGCACGCACAGAATCATCCTACCGAAGAACCAGCTCGAGAATCCAGTCCAAGAGCAACCGAGTCAACGCTTCACAGAGGAACGACCCAACAACAACAACCACGACTGAATGAAGCAGCCGGAAAACATCCCAAACTGCAGGACTGGTGATCCTCCTCCCTTCCCCCATCCCTCCTCCCCCTAAGCTATAAAAGTAGCTAACATCAACCACAATCCCCCCCAACGCCACACCCCCACAAAATCCCCCAACCCAACACCAGTCTAGACAACATCAACCTCGTTTCCCAAAACCCAACAACCCGCATCTTCAACACCCCCCCTTCACTTCACACTAAAAGAAAACAATCCCCCCAATCTGCATAACACTACCCACAATCAGGCTAAAATATGATAGCTAACCAACACAATGGTGGCACCAGAGCGTACCAATACATACACACTCATTCAAACACACCAACGATGTTGCTACTTACATTGGCAACATTGCTTCTAAACGTTATAAACGACATTAGCGTCACAAAGACGCATCATACCATCTCACTGGACACCCCCTATCGCGAACGACAAGGGGAACGGCCTGCCCCTGAGCATGGCCCTTCACACCAGCTGAGACCCAGGACCAAATGGCTAACTGCCAAGGGGTCCAAAATAACCCAACCTAACACCCATATAACTATATATGGGAAATCCTTCAAAACCTATCCCCCAATTTTTAACCCAAATCTAGCTCCAACCTCACCACTAGCCCCCTACCCACCACACCCTAGGTCAGCGCAACTCCACTGGTTCACTAAACAACACGAAGTGAGAGACACAGGACAGCCCGGACGGGTTGGGAAGGAAGCGCCCTGTACAACAAGAAAGCATGATGGCTGACTTAAAAGCAATTACACTAAATGTGAGGGGGTTGGGAAACCCCATCAAAAGAAAACGCATCACCTCTTACATACATAAAATGAAACCACACATCACCTTCCTGCAAGAAATACATAATCCACCCAAAGAGAGAAAACTCTTAAGCGACCCCCACTTCAGTCAACAATGGGTGGCAAACGGCTCAGGGAAAGCCCGAGGGGTAGCCGTGATACTTAGTAGAGACTTGAACTTCGAAACCACAACAGTCCTAAAAGATAAAAAAGGCAGATTTATCTTCGTTAAAGGGACACTAGATGGCAGAACCAAACTGACAATCGGCTCTATATATGCCCCAAACTCAAAACAACTAGAATTCTTCCAGAAGACACTAAACAAGTTCCTCTCCTTCTCTGAAGGGGAAGTAATCCTAGGAGGCGATCTCAACCTAAATATGAAAGGCATATCCCTGAAAAACATCCACCCTACAACCTCAGGGGTAACCTTCCTCAAAAAGAAACCCCCAACAACTAGGGATTCTTACAAGCTACTAAAGATGCTAAAAAACAGGGGTCTCTATGATATTTGGGGTGAGCAAAATCCAGGAGATAACAGCCATACATTCCAATCTGCACGTCATGGCACGGTATCCAGACTGGACAGCATTTTACTTACACAGGGTCTGATCCCTTTAGTAAAATCATCAAACATAGGCAACATCCGAATCACAGACCATGCCCCAGTAGAAGTCACAATTAAAATTGGAGTAGGAACACAAACCACCCCATCATGGTCCTTCAGTCCCATCTTAACCACAAATAAACAAATTAGAGAAAGTCTCACCAAAACTCTCCAAAACTACTTCAAAGAAAACGACGTAGACAATATAATAACCCCCCTTTTATGGGATGCAATGAAAGCGGTTACCAGAGGAGCATGCATAAAAGAGAAAACACTCCTTAAAAAACAAACCTCCTCCAAAATTAACGAGTTAGAACAAGACATCACCGCCCTCTCGTCACGTTACAAACAAACAGGATCTAAAAAACTCCTTCAACTCATGGAACAAAAAAGAAGAGAAATAGACTCCCTAGAAATCAACAAAACAATGATCAACATTTTATACTCTAAACAGCGTTTCTATGAATACGGAGGGAAAAACTCCAGACTACTGGCAAATAGATGTAGGAAGAAGGCACTCAAAGCAAGAGTGCACTGCATCACCAAAAAAGATGGTAACACGACATTCTCCCCCAAGGAAATTTCTTCAGAATTTGCAGATTTCTATTCCAACTTATACACCTCTCGCAATCCACCTGAAAAGGAAATCAGAGAATTCCTAACAGGACTGACCATGCCTACACTGACTGATGAGGAACGGGAATTTATGGACAGTCCTATCACCCCAGAAGAAATAGACACGGTCCTCAAAAACTTGAAACCACACAAAGCCCCAGGCCCAGATGGCTTTACAGCAGAATTCTACAAGAAGTTCAAAGAGCCCCTGATACCCTACATGACACGTCTATTCAATGATATCATGAAAGGAGGGCCCATTCCTGAAACCTGGACCCTCTCCAAAATAGTCTGCATCCCGAAACCACTGAAAGACTGTCTCAAAGTAGAATCATACCGTCCGATCTCATTAATAAACCAGGACTATAAGATATTCACATCAATCTTGGCCAACCGCCTGAAAATTTTCTTGTCCAAATTGATTGCCCCAGATCAGACTGGCTTCGTTCCTGGCCGTAATATAACAGACCCCATCAGGAAACTACTGAACTTAATTGAACACAGTAAGACAACTAAGCTCCCATTGACAATTATGTCCTTAGACATCCTCAAAGCTTTTGATTGCTTAGAGTGGAAATATCTTTTAGCAGTACTAACCAGCATGAAATTTGGCCCCAACTTCCTACAAATTCTCAAACAAATATACTCCCAGTCCTCAGCAAAATGCAGAATCAATAATCTGGACTCAAATACCATATCAATCCAAAGAGGCACAAAACAAGGATGCCCACTGTCTCCCTTCTTATTTATCCTGGCTCTGGAACCCCTAGCAATCCGAATCCGAGCAACCACAAGCATCAAAGGAGTAGAAATAAAAGGTAAAACCCATAAATTAGGGCTTTTTGCAGATGACCTAATGATCACGACACCAGATCCCTTAAGCACAGCACCCTCTCTAATCAGAGAACTCAACACACTTGCAACGGTGTCGGGCCTACAAGTAAATTTTGCAAAATCAGAAGCCATGTGCTTCAACACCCCTCCCCACATTCAAAGAGAACTCACTAACATCACCAAGATAAAACTCTGTCACACCAAATTCAGATATCTAGGGGTACAAATAACCAAAAACCTCAACAAATTATACCTCCACAACTACAGGCCCCTGTGGCAACAAATAAACAAAGACGTAAAAAGATGGAACAACATGAACTTCACTCTCTCGGACAAAATAGCCATGATCAAAATGATCACCCTCCCTAAACTAACCTATCTCTTCCAAACCCTCCCAATCTGGATCCCCCCAACCCAACTCCGCAAGTGGCAGAGAAGGCTACACTCCTTTATCTTTTCACACAAGAAACCAAGAATAAGCTCCAAATACCTACACCTCCCCACCTCAGAAGGAGGATGGGGAATCCCCAACATTGAAACATACTACAAGGCCAACCAAATACGACATATAATACCATATATACTAGAAGATGAGACAAAACAGTGGATACACTTGGAGAGGGACACAATTGACAATATCTGTACTACAGCATACCCTCTCCTCCCAAACAAACTAAGGAAAATCCCCACAACACTTAGTAGGTACACACAAACCATGTTCAAAACATGGAAAACAGAAGCATGCAAACTACCCCCAACCCCATCCCCGTTAATTCCCCTAGCCCATCATCCTTTATTCCACCATGCAGCACAGAACCTCCCAATAAAAGCCTGGCAAACAAAAGGCCTATATCGCCTAGTAGACTTCTATAAAAACAACAAACCTTTGTCAATACAGGAAATGCAGGACAAATTAGAAGACACCCAAATGTCCTGGTTAGCACAACACCAACTACATGCCTTCCTGAACAATACAGCAGTAAAATCAGCAGCAACTAGACCTCTGACAGCCCTTGAAAACCTCATCCTAACAACAAAGGGACAAGGCAAAGGGATGGTATCTGCAATATATAAGATGCTACTCAAAGATCCCACGAACTCCCTAGATGCTATCAATAAACAATGGGAGGCCGACATAGGCTATGAAATCAACCACACCCAATGGACCAGAATGTGGTTTAAACCACCCTTTAAATCCATATCAATGAAAAGAAAAGAACTCGCCCTGAAATTAACATACAGATGGTACCTGACACCAAGAAAATTAGCGTTGATATGCCCGGGAACCTCACCAAAATGTTGGAGAGGATGCATCTCCACAGGTACATACTTTCATATGTGGTGGGAATGCCCCGAAATCCAACGATTCTGGACAATAATCATGCAAGAAATAGCTAAAATAACCAAACAAGTTCTAGAAATCACCCCTGAATTGGTCTTGCTAAACATCTTCCAAGACAACAACGCCCATTCGCATGACAAAGAACTCATCACCCATCTACTCTCAGCAGCCAGAAACATCATTACCAGGCACTGGAAAGACCTATCAGGAGCGAACATGGACCAATGGTACCAAGTAGTATGGGACACAGCCCTTCTAGAAAAACTAACCAATAAGCTGAAACTGACACGGGGACAAATAGAAGAAGACACCTTCATCCCAGTATGGCTCCCCTTCATCACATACACAGCCCAAATAGACAATGACAGACATCTGCCGGCAGCATACAAATCAATTTGGCTAACCTGACCAAAAACACTCACCCACCCCTCTCACACAGGAAACCAAAGATCACTACAGCCTAACACAACTGAACAATCACACCATACACCAACCCTGACCTCTCTCACCACTAAAAGAGCACAAGCAAACAACAAAGAACCTGCACAAAAGATGCTGACACTCAACTCTGCATATATTAAGCAAAATAGAAATACCGCCACCCCATCCTACCCATCTCCCCACCCTACCCACATCTCTTCCCCTTCTCTCCCTAATGTCTTAACGAAAATGCTGTATAAAAATGTTACATGGAAAGAACAAGACAGAAACAATGCATATACCTTTGCAAATCAAGAACATCCTTAATTTAAAAAATAAATGAATGAATGAATATATGGAAGATAACTATAAAGCTGAAATCACTGGCAGCACTATGATAATTTCTGCAAAGTAAATACTTTTTGATGGCTGTAAAAGTGGAAAACTGATTTGCATGGAAAATATGCGAGAATGATATGTAACATGCAGGAGAAGAAGGGAAGTCATTGGTTATTTTAAAGTTTGTAAAATTTTATTTTGAAAATTGAAAATTTAATAAAAATTATTATTAAAAAAAAAAAAAGATAGCCGTGTTGGTCTGTCATAGTCAAAACAAAATAAAAAAAAATAAAAAAAATCCTTCCAGTAGCACCTTAGAGACCAACTAAGATTGTTCTTGGTATGAGCTTTGTGTGCATGCACACTTCTTCAGATACCTTTGTTACCTTAACAACCCCTATTTAAGGGACCATAATGCCCTTGCCTGGCTAATTCAACAGTTGGATCCTTGCTGGATCCCAGGAATTAAAAGGGACTCTATCGTACAACCTAATCTGTCTTGGTGCCCTTGTGAGATCAGTTGCGGTTGACGCAGCCTGACAGCCCTACCTATGCACAAAAGGGAGTTATTCCAGCTGTGGAAGTATAACAAAGTATGCATGTACAGTTCCTTTTCTTCTTCCTTTAAATGAAGATTATCTTGACACAGTTTACCTCCCAGCAAAACATACCTTCGATGATCTAGAGGAGGCGGCGTTGTCCAGTGATCATAGTTCGTCTCTACCCGGTACCACCTACATAAAATGAACATTAAAACTTTACCACTGTATCCTTTTGCCATATGGGTATAAGGTACTTAATTTTTTTTTAAAGGGGGGGATTAGTTCCCTCAAAAAGCTTTTCAGACCTACTATCTGTAAGGTCTAGAACAGGCATAGGCAAACTCGGCCCTCCAGATGTTTTGGGACTACAACTCCCATCATCCCTAGCTAACAGGACCAGTGGTCAGGGATGATGGGAGTTGTAGTCCCAAAACATCTGGAGGGCCGACTTTGCCTATGCATGGTCTAGAACATTCATTGGTTCAAGCCACTAAAATGAAGGACCAAGATTGTGTTAGGTCCATTAATTTCAGCGGGTGTTCTCTGAGCAAAACTTAAGTTGATTACCACAATACCTGAAGGTGCATTTTGTATTTTGTTACCCAGAATACCTGTGTTGTTTCTGCTGTATTCATGATGCATGAATGAGAGCTGTGGTTACTGTAAGTAAAACATTTTAACTTACTAAAGGTTGTGGTCTATTCACTCCGAGAGGGATAGAGGAGGGGGAAGAATTGTATGCGCTTAATACTGGGACATTTAAAGGTGTAACAATCTATATTCCCCGTGCTTTGCAAACACTGCATAGATTTGTGGGGGCTGTTTCGGCTAAAGAGTGAATCAGGCCCCCCCCTTTTTGAATTGTTAGTCTGCCATTTTTTCTTTGTGATTCCCACACATGGGGGGCGGGGCGGCGGCTTCACAATTACTGGTGCTCCCCCGTTATTTCCCAACACTCTGCCCCACTCATAAGACACCAAGGGGCAATTATACCCCTCCACCTACAAATTCCTAACTTGTTTCCTGCAAAACGCAGGGTTACAAAAATTTCACGCTCACCCTCCGGTCAGAGGATCCAAGGGCCAAATATCTACTGGTCCGCTTCTCCTTCTTGTAATGACTGTCCCCTCTCCAGGCTTCGTGCCCCCAATGATGAAGTAGACGTTTGCTATAATCGGTGTCTTAGACAGGATGAGAACAGCAGCCTCAAAGTCCTCAGCTTCGCTCAAAACCTGCAGCAAAGCAGAAACAAGAGTGGGGATTTTGGATTGGGAGGTCCACACCCTGAGAGGCCTCCTGCTCTTTTAAGAGATGCATAGAAGCAAGCTTCTCATCAGACACAGCTTTTCCCATTGTGTTGCTGTAGAGTTGGGAGAAGTCACAGAAGCCCCACGTTGGGGCTGTAGCTGCAAACATTTATCACACTGTGCATCACCCCAAGGCTCGAGAAGTAACCGCGTTGCTGCTTATCAGAATCCTGAAAACCCGAATTCCCATTTTAAGGAAGCAAGCTTCTAGTCCTCATACTTCATAGAATCATAGAGGAGACCTCCCTGCAATGCAGGAATCTCAACTAAAGCATCCCTGACAGGTGGGCATCTGACATCAGCTTAAAAGCCTCCAAGGAAGGAGAGTTTGCAGAGCTAAGCTGAAAAGCACCAAGGGCAGAGTGGTTGGCAAGCAAAACACGAACGGCAAACGACCCTTGCTCACTTTCAAGCCTCAAAATGATGGGTTTTTTAAACTGGCACATTTAGCAACCTGAACAGAGGATGCAAAGATTGTAGTTTAAGATCTGTGCTGAATGTCATGACGTCTAAAAGAAATTCACTTTTGCTGCGATGGTTTGAGTTCTATCATAAAAACCAAGTGTTGTTGGTACTTGAAATGCATATTTTTAAGGACCCACCCTATTCTTGCGATTGTGGTTTCTTTTAAACTGTTTTAAATGTTGCATTTTAAAGTGTTGCGACCTCCCCTGGGACCTCAGGGTGAAGGACAGGTAATAAATAAAGCTGCCTTAAGTCCCTGTCAAGGAAAAAGGTGGGGTAGAAATAAATAAATAAGATTAAATCATAATAAACTAATAATAATATTAATAGATTTGGAGGGCACCATGCTGGCTTCTCCTGCTCTAGGAAAAAACTGAAAACAAAACAATCTGTCACAGGAAGTACGGAAAATCTCTTAATAAATAAGAGAAATAAACTAAATGCACATTTCTCCCATTTGTAATAGCCCCCTCCACCCAAAAAAACCCCCACCCTTGTAAATTCTTAGATGTATTGGGCAGGGACCACTCTTTTTCTGCGCTACACAAATTATAACATTTCTGAACCTTCACCACCCCTAGAACTATTTTACAAAACGTTATCTGTGCAATCGTAAAAAAAGAGAAAAAGGCATTTGGATTTTCAGCAACTTGGTGGTTAGTGAGCAACGAATCTGAAAAGTGCAAACCTTTGGCTACTTACAGTCCTGGCCAGCCAGCTGGCCGGAGAATTCCGATTCAGGAAAGCGGCGACTGCAGTCTCCCACCATGTGCTACGATCTATAAGAGCATGTAAGGGGAAGAGAAACACCTCGTCACAAACATAGACCGCAGAGGCGTAGCCAGCCCAGGTGGTACCTGGGGCGGAATTTTTTTTGTCACCCCCCCACCACTTTGCCAGGGCACTGGCAGAGCTGCACCCAGTGGCATAGCAAGTCACTCCCACCCCCAAAAAATGATGGTGCCACTTTGCGAGGTGTGGGGTTTTTGTGTGTGTGTGTCTATTATCTCTTTTTTTCCAATAAAGTTAAAATTTAATTTTTTAAAAAAAAATTAAAAAATTAAAAAATAAAGAAGTGTAACCCTCTCTGATGGTGCCACTTTGTGAGGTGTGTGTGTGTGTGTGTGTGTGTGTGTGTGTCTATTATCTCTTTTTTCCAATAAAGTTTTAAAAAATTGAAAAAAAAATTTTTTTTAAAGTGTCACCCCCCTCTGGGGTGGAACCCGGGGAGGACGCCCCCATCGCCCCCCTTGCTACACCCCTGATAGACCGTTTCCTCCTATTGCTCCAGTGCTTGGGAGCTCCCACCCCAAATGGCCAGAATGAATATAAAAAGCATTTCTTCAAAGCGAAATAAAATCACAGAACAGACAATAGACAGAGTGGCAGTGCTTACCTGGCCTCCCTCCACCTGTGTTATGGGGGCATATTGACAGGGAGGAGGAGTAAGGGAGTGGCAAGGTCAGCATAGTGCAAACGTGCCAGCAGAGCCCACCTGGTGCTCCTGTCACTGCGCAATTTGCGGGCTTCGCCCCTCCTCCTCCTGGTACATCACAGCAAAGACGGTGACAGGAGGTCAGGTAAGGGCCGTCACCCTGCCCACTGCGGCTGGACCAGGCCCATTATTTTTGTTATTGCAATGTACTATATACATTACCCAAGTACAGTCATACCTCGGAAGTCGAACGGAATCCGTTCCGGAAGTCTTAGAATCATAGAGTTGGAAGAGACCGCAAGGGCCATCCAGTCCAACCCCCTGCCAAGCAGGAAACACCATCAAAGCATTCCTGACAGGTGGCTGTCAAGCTTCTGCTTAAAGACCTCCAAAGAAGGAGACTCCACCACACTCCTTGGCAGCAAATTCCACTGTCAAACAGCTCTTACTGTCAGGAAGTTCTTCCTAATGTTTAGGTGGAATCTTCTTTCTTGTAGTTTGAATCCATTGCTCCATGTCTTCTCAGGAGCAGCAGAAAACAACCTTTCTCCCTCCTCTATATGACATCCTTTTATATATTTGAACACGGCTATCATATCACCCCTTAACCTTCTCTTCTCCAGGCTAAACATACCCAGCTCCCTAAGCCGTTCCTCATAAGGCATCGTTTCCAAGTCTTTGACCATTTTGGTTGCCCTCCTCTGGACACGTTCCAGCTTGTCAATATCCTTCTTGAACTGTGGTGCCCAGAACTGGACACAGTATTCCAGGTGAGGTCTGACCAGAGCGGAATACAGTGGTACTATTACTTCCCTTGATCTAGATGCTATACTCCTATTGATGCAGCCCATAATTGCATAGGCTTTTTTAGCTGCTGCATCACACTGTTGACTCATGTCAAGTTTGTGGTCTACCAAGACTCCTAGATCCTTTTCACATGTACTGCTCTCAAGCCAGGTGAGCAGTTTGACTTCCGAAACGTTCGACTTCCAAAGCGTGGCTTCTGATTGGCTGCAGGAAGCTCCTGCAGCCAATCGGAAGCCCTGTTGGACGTTTGGCTTCCAAAAGAACGTTCGAAAACTGCAACACTCGCTTCTGGTTTTCGATTGTTCGGGAGCGGGAACATTTGACTCCCAAGGCGTTCAGGTGCCGAGGTACGACTGTATACTGTATTAATGCATTGCCCATGTTGTTCAGACTGCAACAGAACTGCACATTTTTTTGTCTGCAAGCCTTGATATTCATTCCTGGGGGTGGGAGCGACCCATCAGGGCCTCCTTAGCGGTGGCTCCCCGTTTATGGAGCTCCCAGGCAATGTCTGGTCTTTCCCCACAGTTAATATTTCCAAAAAAGAAAGCCGACGAGGTTCCTATCTGTCCAGGTGTTTTGGCTTATGAAGTGTACTATTTTCCAAATATGGCCGTACTGATATGTATCACGGCTGTTGCGCTGTGTTTTACTGTAATTTTGTGGTTTTAATTATATTTTTCTCTCTCTAATATTTTTTTTAAAATCTTCTTTTTTTAAATCTACATTATGCTCCAGATTGGAAGCAGGGAGGGACTCAAAGTAGACCTGACATGTAAGAATCCAACAAAATGGCAGCAAGATGCACGATATGAACTGAACAATATACTGGAAACTGCACATGTGGGGGTTTTTTCCGGTAGGATGTGGCAGAAATGTGATTCTTCTGTTCAGGAAGAATGAAATTTGCTTACCTCTTGCGTCTCCAGAGAATGTAAACTTAGATGGACTTTGTCCTGTCCATAAACCTACGTAACCAAAAAATGTAGTACCTCTGAATTTTACCTGAAAATAAAGAGGACACAGAATAGACTGTAGTTAACCATAACTGCTTTCAATGCAAAGCGCACCCCAAAACATGATCAGGTAAGTAATTTAACTTCAAGAAAACAGAGGCCTTTATTTGAATGTAAAGTGAGGCTCTAATACGGTACTTAAAATACTTTAGCTCAGGATTTAGGAAGAAAAGGTTAAAATTCAATCTCTCTCATTTACTAATGCAAAAACAATGAGGGGAAAGCTCCAAAAACATTATTATCTCTCTTGGCAGCTGCCTGCACTATTTGACTTTGCTAAAACCTTGACCATTGGGGCCACAGTGTTTGTGGCTTATGGGAATTTCAGCTCAACTATACCTGGGTTGCAAACATGCTGCACATTTAGAACACACCCCAAGATCCCTTTGAACTGCTGTTTACCCCCTTCACACAGCTACAATTCCCAGCACCCTTAGCAAACTACAGTTCCCAGAATCCTTTGGGGGGATGCCATGTACTTTAAATGTGCCAAGAATATGCAGAAGTGGAATGCCCCCCCCCCTGCCCTAGGCAGTCAGGTGTCTAAATCTCACACCTCACCTCCCTCCCTGGAGAATATGACGGACACTATTGCAGAATCCTGGATAATAGAGAATCTTTTTCTTCTAAAAAGAAGGCTGATTGCTGAAGAATTGATGCTTTTGAATTATGGTGCTGGAGGAGACTCTTGAGAGTCCCATGGACTGCAAGAAGATCAAACCTATCCATTCTGAAGGAAATCAGCCCGGAGTGCTCACTGGAAGGACAGATCCTGAAGCTGAGGCTCCAATACTTTGGCCACCTCATGAGAAGAGAAGACTCCTTGGAAAAGACCCTGAGGTTGGGAAAGATGGAGGACACAAAGAGAAGGGGACGACAGAGGACGAGATGGTTGGACAATGTTCTCGAAACTACCAACATGAATTTGACGGAACTGAGGGAGGCACTGGAAGACAGGAGTGCCTGGCGTGCTTTGGTCCATGGAGTCACAAAGAGTCGGACACGACTAAATGACTAAACAACAACAACAACCAAAAGCAATCTGTCTGCTGAAAGGACCTGGCAAAATGCATGCTTCCTGTGCTTCTCGCAATAATACTTAACCCCTGCCAAGAGCTTTTTATACCTGCCCATTCTTTAAAAAGTCCACATTTATGGTTGTCTTCTGGAAAATGTCTAGAAACGGTGCATCCAGATTCCGGCCATGATAAATGCTCCCATTAGTGTCCTGAGCGATGATACTGGTGCAGTATCTGTGGGATAAGAAAACAAGACAGCGGCGTAGGAAAAGGGGACACTCACAAACATCCACAAAAAGAACATGTTTTCCCTGACGCTTCGTCTAGAAAACAAGCACGACCGAGGGCAAACAATGATGAGAGATTAAACTAAGGAGGGGTTCCCAAGAGGGGGAAGCTCAATTTCACACACTGATTTGGTGTAGCCAGCCAATTCTTTGGCCACAGACTTCTAGGAAGATCGCTCCCTCTAATAGAGAACTCAAATGGTGAGTGCCAACAGAAATGAGGCCAAAACCACAGGGTTATATTAGCATTGTCATTAGAACTTGAAGGTTTGCCAAAGTACAGTATTTACCTCCCTACCTATGTGCACACAAGTAGCTGGGAGTGTTTAACTCTTCCCAAATATTTTTAGAAACCAAAAAATATTGTGACCTTTAAATGGATAGTGCAATTTTATGAGTTTGGACCCACCACACCAAAAAAACCCAGGTGAACTCATGCCAAAGCCACAATTTGGTCGGCCATCTTGATTCAAAATGGCCCCTGGCACCCAAACATCAACGAAGACTGCCGCCCCCACCTTGGGAACCCTCCTGCAGAGACTGGTGCCAATATCTTGAGAAGCAGCTAAAGCGACGCTAAAGAAACAGAGAAAGTCACACTAATGTGATGTTTTCGTCTGTCATATTGGATTGAAAATGGCGGCCAGCATCCAATCACTGATTGAAAAGAACACTCCCATGCATTTTAGGTGTTGATATTTTAATGCTGGTATTTTATTCTGCTCTGCTGTGATATTCTTTTATGTATTGTGCATTAATATTAATATATATATATATATATATATATATATATATATATATATATATATATAAATCTTATTTCCTCACTTGAAAGGCGCTCCGAGACCAGTGGCTGCAGAGCTTGTAAAGCGTTTTTAAATTAAAAAGAAATCTGAGCAAGTGTGTTTTTAAGTTTGCACAGATGGGGGGAAATATCCCACTTCTCTCCACACAACTGATCATTGTACAGTACTAATGTTTTCATGCATCTTTCATTGACAGATTAAACAAACCAGCAAAGATTCCTTGCACCAGCGGGCTCTTCTTCACCAACATCAAGGACACTTACGTGGTAATTTCGTAGGCCAAGTTGAGGAGCAAGCCATCCCCAACGTTCAGCCCCAGGGCTTGGCAGAGCCCCCGGATCTCGCCTGCAAACGGCTGAGGGACAAAGGATTCTATTTCTTCCGCCAGAGGCCGGATAATTGCATGAACCCACTTGGGAACCACTTTGCTGGAATTCAAGACAAGAAAGGTAAAGTTAATGGGGACCCCTGACCATTAGGTCCAGTCGTGTCCGACTCTGGGGTTGCGGCTCTCATCTCGCTTTATTGGCCGAGAGCCGGCATACAGCTTCCAGGTCATGTGACCAGCATGACTAAGCCGCTTCTGGCGAACCAGAGCAGCGCACGGAAACGCCGTTTACCTTCTCGCCGGAGCGGTACCTATTTATCTACTTGCACTTTGACGTGCTTTCGAACTGCTAGGTGGGCAGGAGCAGGGACCGAGCAACGGGAGCTCACCCTGTCGCAGGGATTCGAACCGCTGACCTTCTGATCGGCAAGCCCTAGGCTCTGTGGTTTAGACCACAAACTAAAAGGCTGCCACATGAGAGATGGAACAAGCTGGTTTTCTCCTACTCAGGATAGTAGAACCCAACAGGGGCCACCTGGCTGCGGAATATTATTATTTAAAATTGGTGGGGGGCTCAGCCCCTTCGCCCCCCCTCCATAGGTGGTGCGCCAGCTTCTCCTAGATGGGCTACCTCCCCAGATTGACGAGCCCCATCTATACCCCTCACTTCGTGCAGAAACCGCCTTCTTGACCGTTGGACCCACTATTGGTGGGGTGTTAGGGAAGGGGCAGCAGGGGTGCCAACAAATAAGATATTGGTGGGGAGGGGAGGCAAGTAAGTCCCACTACACACAATCACATGATGCTGCAAACACACATCATCTGGATGCCCATCAGCTTTGGGGGAGCTCAGCTGCCTCAAATATTCTATTGGGGAACCTAAGACCCCTCGGCCCCTAGGAGTTGGTGGAGGGTAGTTCGTCCGCCTTGGTTCCCCACCCTGCACTCAGCTCTCACCTGTGTGCCTCCTAGAAGCTGTCAGCATGCAACAGCAGCCACACCTGGGAAATTTGACTAACCAGGTGAGCAGTGCCGGATTTATGTATAGGCTAAGCAGGCTGAAGCCTAGGGCCTTAGATACACTTTCTTCAAGAGGTACCGGTAAGTTTAAGATAAAATCCTTTATATTATATTAGATGCACTCGAAGCCAATTTAGAAAGGAAGTACTGTGTACAGTGATGTTGCACAATTGTTTTCCATTCTTGCTGTTTTTTAGGATTGAGTTGTTGAGGGTTTTTTTTAGGATTTTACCCCAGGAAATAAACTGCCACAGGGGCTGAATTAGGCTCACGAAACAGACTTTGGACATCCCTGCCCTAAGCTACTGAAGGTAATGGGGCCCTTTCTACGTCCAGCTGTCCTTTGTCAACTGTTGATGGAAGCAGTGCTGGATTTATGTATAAGCTAATAATAATAATAATAATAATAATAATAATAATAATTTATTATTTGTACCCCACCCATCTGGCTGGGTTTTCCCCAAGCTATAGCTTAGGGCCCCACTCTCTTGGGGGGCCCCAAAAAAATTAAAAGGGGAAAAAAAACCTGGATGTACATTTCCAAAATATAAGATAAAAAACAAATAAAATTAAACCTATATACAGCAACAGTGTTTTGTGTTGTGTAGGCTCCTATGATGTAAGTAATGGACCCCGCCTGCTAGCCTGCTCCCTAAAATATCACTGGTTTGCTCCTTTCTATATATAGGGTGCCTATGTTCTGCATGGTCTGGTTGCATGGCAACATGTGCAAGTGCCTTTAGATACCTATTAGGTCCATAAATTACCACATAGCATATAAAGGTAAAGGTACCCCTGACCATTAGGTCCAGTCATGACCGACTCTGG
Organism: Darevskia mixta; assembly: GCA_034641385.1. NCBI lineage: Eukaryota > Metazoa > Chordata > Lepidosauria > Squamata > Lacertidae > Darevskia > Darevskia mixta. The sequence goes on from JAWWNH010000060.1 coordinate 1,891,840, forward strand.
GGGTGCGGCGCTCATCTCGCATTATTGGCCGAAGGAGCCGGCGTACAGCTTCCAGGTCATGTGGCCAGCATGACTAAGCCGCTTCTGGCGAACCAGAGCAGCGCACGGAAACGCCGTTTACCTTCCCGCTGCAGCAGTACCTATTTATCTACTTGCACTTTGACGTGCTTTCAAACTGCTAGGTGGGCAGGAGCTGGGACCAAGCAACGGGACCTCACCCGGTTGCGGGGATTCGAACTGCTGACCTTCTGATCGGCAACCCCTAGGCTCTGTGGTTTAACCCACAGCGCCACCTGCGTCCCCATATAGCATATATTCAACAAAAAAAAACAGTGACAATTTGTTGTTGACAAAGGACAGCTGAATATAGAAAGGGCCCCATTACCTTCAGTAGCTTAGGGCAGGGATGCCCAAAGTCCGTTTGGGGGCCAAATCCGGCCCCTGTGGCAGTTTATTTCCTGGGGTAAAATCCTAAAAAAAACAACCCTCAACAACTCAATCCTAAAAAAACCCCTCAACATTTTCAATCCTAAAAAAGCTCAACAACTTTGGTTGGCCCTTCACTTCATCAAATCTGGCCCTGTTTGAAAAAAGTTTGGCCACCACTGGTTTAGGGATTCATGAAACCTAAATCCGGCCCTGCAGGTGAGGGTATCCGACGAAGACGGGGCTCTAGGGCAGGGCAGGCATCCCCAAAATTGGCCCTCCAGATGTTTTGGGACTCCAATTCCCATCATCCTTGACCACTGGTCCTGTTAGCTAGGGATGATGGGAGTTGTAGTCCAACAACATCTGGGGACCCAAGGTTGAGAAACACTGCTCTAGTCTAGGGGATTGAGTGGAGACCAATCGTGCGTCCAACGGTCAAGCACAGAGCTGGATCCCACCACCCTCTTTCAGAAGTTAATATGAACCAGGATTACAAGGAAGGAAAAAGCAGCAGAGAGATGGACGCCTGCAGCTGCTGCCCCCCTACCCAAATCCCCACCCCGGTTTGCACTCACTCGATGAGCTGCACAAAAGCCTCTCGGAGGAGCGCCGGGTCGAAGTGGCGCCGCAGGACGGGCAGCCAGCGTTCCTCGGGCGGGCTGTCCAAGCTGACATTGCAAAGCAAGGGCGCGGGCACCCCGGCCCCCGCCGGCCCCTGGGGGGCAGCAGCAGCCCCACTGCACAGCAGCAGGAGCGGAAGAGCCAAGGGGAGCCGCGCAGCCCCTCCCCGCGGCGGGCGCAACCCTCGCTCCATGATGCCCGCGAGCAAAAGCGGTTCTCCTAAGAAGCCCGGACTGCGCGTGGGAGGCGAGCTTAAAATTAGGGGAGGCAACCGGGGGCGGAGCCCGGGGAGAGAAAGGTAACCGCAACGAGGGACGCCGCTTTGCAATGCTGATTGCATAAGGGGATATAAACGCGTTTTGGGATCTCGGGGTGGGACGAGAAACCACGGCTTGGCTAACATTTTTTGTGTCCCCGCCCCCCTATTTTTTATTTTGACAAAGTAATAGTCAAAAATAAATAAGAATTAAAAAATGCGCACCCCACCACCCAGGCCATTCCATTGTAACTATCCGACCTCCCAAAACTTCAACACCTGTTGCGATGGTGTGACCCCTTTCCGTTTTAACGGTACGAATTCTGCAAACACCTTCCATTTCTCCTCAAAATCATTTCTCCTGGTTTAATGGCACATGTTAATTTATCGTTAATAGCCATATCCCACACCTCTTTCTAGTCGGCACATTTTAAACCGCTTTGGGGTTTTTTGCACTCCCGCCCGCTTTAACAGCTGCGGGGCAGGCAGGCAGTAATTCAACAGGTGAAGCTTTCCACGGCATGGTTGGTGAGCGTGTCAGCGGCTCATAGGCAGAAGGACCTCGCATTGAAAAGCAGGAAAGCGGGGGGGGGGGGCAAGGTTTATCTGTTATCTGTTAATATTCAACATAGGACCCAACTCTTCGCCCCCCCCTAAAATATTTGATGGGGTTGCCCCAACCCCAGTGGATGGGCATTGCCATTCAAATGGAGGGGGGTGTACCGACCGTGTCATGTGATCGATTATGTGGGGTGGGGCTTACCTCCCCAGTATTTTATTCAAGTTGGCCCCCCTGCTTGCTATTCAGTCAGGGAGTTAAAGGTATAAGTGGCAATATTGGCACATGGGGAAAATCCCAACATTGGGGCAATATCTGAAAAAGTCGGATATTTTTGTGGCATTTCTATGATTTTCTACATTGTGACTTGCCGTTACTTTTTTTGATTATAGTTTAGTAATTCTTTGTTGTAATTGTTAAGTGCAAACTGTTTAATTATTAATTGCTATTTAATTTTACCGTTCACTATTATATTCTAATGGATTATTGAATATTGCTTTATTTAAGGCGTTTATTTTAAAGTTATTGTGACTTTTTTGTATTGGGTTGGATTGTTATTAGTTGCGTGAACTTTGCTGCCTATTTTGTTGTTTCTCCAGCTTGTAAAGTGCCTCATGCATAGTAATATATAAAGGCAGAATACAAATTAGAAATGAAAATAAAATAATAGCAATAAAATAATAAATAATGCATTTTGTTTTGTGTGGCTCTTCTGCTGAACTTAAGCCAGGGGGTCAGCAAACATTTTCATCAGGGGGCCGGTCCACTGTCCCTCATACCTTGTGGGGGGCCAGACTATTTCTTGAAAAATATAAATACTCTGCAAGCTGGTCCCACATCTGCCTCCATACCTGGAAGAGGAACGCACTCTGCACGCGCTCAAGAGCGTGATTCGGCGCCACCCGCTCACCAGTGTTGTTGACGAGCAGCAGTCGTAGTTTGCCAACCCCTGACTTAAGCCCTTCTGGTTCGTTGGGAATCATTTTACCTTTCACTATCATTTTAACACCTTTACCTGTTCTTGTAATTAAGAGTCGTTTGACAGTGGAACGGTCTACCTCGGGAGATTGTGGACTCTCCTTCCTTGGAGGTTTTAAAGCAGAGGTTGAAGAAGAAGAAGAAGAAGAAGAAGAAGAAGAAGAAGAAGGGGAGTTTGGATTTGATATCCCGCTTTATCACTACCCGAAGGAGTCTCAAAGCGGCTAACATTCTCCTTTCTCTTCCTCCCCCACAACAAACACTCTGTGAGATGAGTGGGGCTGAGAGACTTCAGAGAAGTGTGACTAGCCCAAGGTCACCCAGCAGCTGCATGTGGAGGAGCGGAGACGCGAACCCGGTTCACCAGATTACGAGGCCACCGCTCTTAACCACTACACCACACTGGCCATCTGTCAGGGATGCTTCAGCTGAGATTCCTGCATTGCAGGGGTTGGACTAGATGACTCTTGGGGTTCCCTTCCTACTCTACAATTCTATGATTCTATATGCAAGCCAGAGTAACCTGGAAGAGTTCGCCCAACAACCTAATGTTCCCATATCAAGCCCAACCACCCTATAGTGTTTAGATGACTAAGGGGAATGGTACTCTCCCCTGACCACAGAAGCATAACTTGCTTTTCAAGAGCTGCTGCAACACAAGTGTAAAAGGGACCTTTTGTCAAGAACCTCCTTGAATTGCTGTTCCCAGAAATGAAGAAGAGGCTGTACTAGCTTTTCATACCACTGGTCTACGTGCCTCTGGTTCAAATTCACAGGTATCTTTTTGCTGCAGTATGGGGAGTAGAAGATATAGCGCAGGAGGGAAATCAACCAACCACCACTGCTTTATAAAGCAATTTATTTACAGTCCTAGCATCAAAGATCAACAGCAGAATAATTTTATTCCAAGAGTGACGATAAAAAAACAAACCAATTAACTTTTCAGTCCTGTCTGAAGACTTAAGATTTCAAACATTAAAATATTTAAACTTCATCTTCTGTTTACCAGAACCAGGGCATTATTATATGCAGTGCTAGCATCTAAAAGGAAGAGATTCTTCAACAGGCGCCCTTAGCCTACAAAGAGAGGGATGTGTGCAAAATGAGAATTATATTGTGCAGTCTCTAACTTTCTCAAGTGGCAGGGTTTGGGGGGCAGTGGGCCTTTTGGCTACGCGGGGGGCCCAGCGAACGCTCGACCCCATCATTCTCTGGAATTGGCCACAGCTAGTGCGCATACTCTTGACACAATTTGATGCGCTTCCATCCTGCCGTTCTTCTGTGGAAATCAAGGCATCATCAATAGGGTTACCAGGTACACTGCCATCCCAGGCACCCACCAGACTCAGGCCTGCTTCATTTCTTCAAGGTTCCTGCATCATCTGCCTTCAAAGCATCATCTGTTGGAAATCATATTCGGATGATTATGCTTCACACTTAGTTGCATTCCTGTATAGGTGGGAAGGATTATTTCAAGTTCTATGCAGCCAGCCACATTTAGTGAATTTCCACTGTATTCTGTTCTTCTTTGTAAAAGAACAGAATGGTAATTTGCCCCCATTAATGTGCTGAACTGCTTGTCCAGGGGAGCATAAATATCGATGTGGGTTCTGGGGGAAAGCCCATTTTTCCAAATCCCTCCATGATCTGCATGGAGACAAAAAAAAAGGGGGAACTAAAATTAGTGTACTGTAATGCTGACTTGCACCTGTAACAAACTGCAGCAGCAGCAGCAGCAACAATTGTTATTATTTATTACTTATACCCTACCCATCTTGACTGGGTTGCATCAGCCACTCTAGGCAGCTTCGAACATAGTAAAAATACAGCAAAATGTCAAACAGTGAAAACTTCCCGATAGGGGGCAATTCTCGAAACCAGCACAATCAAGTATTCCAAAAGGACTCAAGTAAATTTATACGATATCTAAAAGATTACTGTAAGCAATTAAAAAAATTCCTTCCAGTAGCACCTTAGAGACCAACTAAGTTTGTTATTAGTATGAGCTTTCGTGTGCATGCACACTTCTTCAGATACCATGCATGCACACGAAAGCTCATACCAATAACAAACTTAGTTGGTCTCTAAGGTGTACTGGAAGGAGGATGTGGGTGGCGCTGTGGGTTAAACCACTGAGACTAGGGCTTGCCGATCAGAAGGTCGGCAGTTTGAATCCCCGCGACGGGGTGAGCTCCCGTTGTTTGGTCCCTACTCCTGCCAACCTAGCAGTTCGAAAGCACGTCAAAATGCAAGTAGATAAATAGGTACCACTCTGGCGGGAAGGTAAATGGCGTTTCCGTGCGCTGCTCTGGTTCGCCAGAAGCGGCTTAGTCATGCTGGCCACATGACCTGGAAGCTGTACTGGCTCCCTCAGCCAGTAAAGCGAGATGAGCGCAGCAACCCCAGAGTCGTCCGCGACTGGACCTAACGGTAAGGGGTCCCTTTACCTTTAAGGTGCTACTGGAAGGAATTTTTTTTATTTTGTTTCGACTATGGCAGACCAACACGGCTACCTACCTGTAAGCAATTAACATCACTAGCAGGGTTATCTGAAGACTTGTAAGGAGAAGTTTTCTACCTTTCTATATTTATTTAAATTTTGAGCCATTTTGTAATGGGTGTACTGTAATTAGAATTGGAAAACGTACAAAATGCAATGATCTAAAGGTTAATTTTGAAAGCCATGAGGCGGGAAGGGAGGAAGTTGCGAGGCTCTAAAGAGCCAGGGAGGTAAAGTGGATAATAGTGACGTGAATGTATATTATTAAATGGAAAGTAAATAAAAATTATATATAAATATAAAAAAGATAGGGGGCAATTCTGTAATGAGATGCACCTAGATGTGGCTGCAAGTCAGATGTCAGGAACTGCAAGTAGGAATGTCAGAGAATTCCGAGGAAAACAGAAACGGGAGCAGAAATTGCAGCTGTTCACTTACTCGTCCCACACGCAGAACATAAATCAATCCAGCAAATGCAATTGGTGTTCACTGCTGCTTTCAGACAACAAATGATATGCAATTGATCATGGAGAACCTGCATTGTTTTTCCTTCGTGTTTAAACTTATGGAGCGGGATAACATAATGTAATTAATTGCGCAGACTATGTAAAACTACGTGACATATGTATTTTCACCATGGACAGCAAGACAAATAGCATAGGTTTTGGCAGAAGGCGATGTGCAGCAGAATGAAAACAGTACTGCAGGTGAGGAATACATGTTAGGACAATAAATGATGCCTCCTTACATCCCTAATTACAAGACAGAGCTACTGGGTATTTCAATGGCAATCCCAATGGCAATTTGCATTAAATATCATAACTTACCTGTACTCATTTTCATTCCATGTTTCTGATCCGTGTCGTATACTTGCTGGGGGCTGCAGCACTCATTATAGTAGTATAAACTGTGAGCCTGGTAAAGGATATGAAAGGAAATGAGGCATGGTATACCTAAGATTAGGGACGCGGGTGATGCTGTGGGTTAAACCACAGAGCCTAGGGCTTGCCGATCAGAAGGTCGGCGGTTCGAATCCCCGCTACAGGGTGAGCTCCCGTTGCTCGGTCCCAGCTCCTGCCCACCTAGCAGTTTGAAAGCACGTCAAAGTGCAAGTAGATAAATAGGCAGGAAGGTAAACAGCGTTTCCGTGCGCTGCTCTGGTTCGCCAGAAGCGGCTTTGTCATGCTGGCCACATGACCCGGAAGCTGTACGCCGGCTCCCTCGGCCAGTAAAGTGAGATGAGCGCCGCAACCCCAGAGTCGTCCGCGACTGGACCTAATGGTCAGGGGTCCCTTTACATTTTTATACCTAAGATTCTAACTCAAACATTAACTTCAATAAAACAGAGGTCAGATTTAGAGGACCCCTTTTATTGCACTGGGTTCCAGATTTATTAGAAGCATCTTTATCCCGCTTTTGAGTCCAAAACAGGCTCCCTTCCCCACAAAAAAGACTTACAAATGTCAGTGATAAGACCAGCTTACAATCTAGAAGACACGACACACAAGGAAAGAGGATGGGGGTGGAGGAGAGGGAGGAGGAAACCCAGGCCTGATTTCTGTAATTATGGAATTCTTGGAAATCTGCAAAGCTGACCACGAGAGCATGAGACTCGTGGGTTCGAGCCCCACATTGGGCAGAATATTTCTGTATTGTAGGGGTTGGACTAGATGGCTCTCGAGGTCCCTTCCGATTCTATGATTCTATGAAATGCCAACTTACTTGTTCAAGACTGGCCGTACGGATAGCACCTGGAAAACAACAAAATGGAAGGGGTCAATTTACTAAAAAGCATTTCCAAATGGCTGAAATGCCTAAGCACCAGTACACAAAAATACAGCATAAAAGGGGGGGGGGGGGAGGAACCACAGTATGATAAAAACAGTACTATAGAAACAGACAGAAACTTAATTCTAGTAATAATAGGGTCCAATCTTCTGGGTCAGGGAAAGCCTTAATAAGACGTCTGAAGCAACTGATGGATGATGCTTCATGTATTATTATTAAATTTATTTATTTATACCCTGCCTTTCTCCTTGACAAGACTCAGGGCAGAGGAAAGTGCATTCTGGAGTGTGCTAAATTGAGGCTTTATGTACAGGTGCCCACAAAGGCCATCACTGGCATCCTCAGTGAGAGCCAATGTGGTGTAGTGGTTAAGAGCGGTAGATTCATAATCTGGTGAACCGGGTTCGATTCCCTGCTCCTCCACATGCAGCTGCTGGGTGACCTTGAGCTAGTCACGCTTCTTTGAAGTCTCTCAGCCCCACTCACCTCACAGAGTGTTTGTTGTGGGGGAGGAAGGGAAAGGAGAATGTTAGCCGCTTTGAGACTCCTTCGGGTAGTGATAAAGCGGGATATCAAATCCAAACTCTTTTCAGACTCTCCCCCTCATTGAAATTAGGCTTGAAAGCAGCACAATACAATCTGTTGTAGCGTGTGCTTAGTTGTGTGTGCGTTACCCACAACAGGTTTGCTTGTTTGCAAATTTGGCGACCCTCGAGAAATCCCACCAGAAAACTATTCTAGCATAAAGATACCAGAAAAGGGCTTTCCATTGTTTTTGTTTTTTTAAACGGGCATGATGTAAAACGGAAAACTTACTTTGTAGAGAGACTCGAGATTGATATTTTTCTGTCCGGTGGCATTCATCGCCTTCATGGCGTGGGTTCTGAAGAGTAAAAATTAAATGTTAGTGGGTGAATCAAAACTGGGAAGAATCGCGGTGCAGAAAGCGGGTTCTCCAATCAGGGAGAGCACGGGTTGCGGAAGGGCTAACAGGACAACTCCCTTGTTGCTGGGCTGGTTAGGCTAATTAGGCTAATTGGCCATAACAGGGGATTGGTGCGCATCTTGTTACTGGGTAGATGTGCATGTTGCAAGTTAATGATTGACAGACATAGCTGCTTAAATCCTTGCACGTGGCTTGGGGTTTCACTTTTGCTGTGTGCAACGGATCACTGGAACACTCAGACCGTCTTGAGGACAGTGGAGGAATCTTCTCATTGTCTGGTTAAACTCCCCCCCCCTTCTTTCTAACCCCCTCCAGTCCCTTAATTGGTTTAATTCCCCCTTTTCCTGTTTAATTTCCCACCCCTGCCCTTTGGGAAGATTCTCCCTGTACCTGTGAGCGCTGCCTGTGCACGATCCTCCTTGGCTTGCCTTTGCTGTTCCTAGATTGGCTGGAATTATTTCATTAGTCTTCCCAAAGGTTGGCTTTATTTTGGGTGTGTGCAGCACTGTTGGCGCTGAACACTGTTTTGGGCTGCTTTTCATTTTGTGTGGCCCTTATCATGAGACAAAGATTCTTAAATGCAGAGGCCAGCACGGCCTGCTCAAATCATTTGAGCCTAAGCCTTGTTAGCAGAAAATGGCTGTCTCTGTGGCACGTGACTCATTCTCTCTATAAAAATGTATCAGTTTGTTTGCAGGCTCAGTAGCTCAGTGTGTGTGTGGCTGCCTGAATGTCTGTGCTGTTGTTGCTAATGTACCTATATACTCGAGTATAAGCCGACCCGAATATAAGCCGAGGCACTCAATTTTACCACAAAAAACCTGGGAAAGCTTCATAGGAGCCACTGCCTGCCTCACTCGAGTATAAGCCGAGGGCGGCTTTTTCAGCACAAAAAATGTGCTGAAAAACTAGGCTTATACTCGAGTATATAGGGTATCTCTGAGGCAGAAAGAGTGGAGCCAGTGACTCTCTGTGCCTCAAATGACTATGAGCACTCTGTGTATGCTCTTTAGCTATGCTGTTTTGAACAAATTTATTTTCTTCAAGTATGTTTTGCCCGGATAGTGACATTTTAGATGTCTATTTTACCTAGCATTCCTTACTGGGATTATTCTATTGCGAGGTAGGTCCGCCCATTTGTGATATTATTGAGGGAGTGTTTCCTTCTAATAGGGCAAGCAAGGGTACCAGGTCAGGTGGCGGGCCACCTCTAGTCTGTTATTTCACTGATATAGGGCTTTGCCTTAACAGGCCTAGTGGTCCATGGAATACTGGGCTGTTTAACCTAGTGGTTGGGGTGTTCATTGTTCAATAAATAATTTTGTATAAACAAGGCAATTCAGACAGTATCTGATAAGCCAGGGGTTTATTAATTTGGCGGCTTGGTCTGTGATTGTTTTGCTTGATTCCTTTTATCTGTACACAGCTATAATGGCTCCAAAGAAGGCTCCTGCGAAGCCTTATTCCTCTATCCCCTGCAGTGGAATGGCTCCAAGGAAGGTTCTTGCTCAGCCAGTCTCCTCCATCCCACCAGAAAGGGTGATTGGGCCATTCTCAGTCACTTTGATTCCCACTACTGGTCAAACTACAGGTCGTCTTGAGTCCTTGGTTCCAAATCTGGCTGGTGATCTTTTTTCTTTAGGAGAACATCATCTTCACACAGTCAAACAAACCTTCGATCATCAAAAGGAGGAGGGGTTGTCCAGTGATCGTAGTTTGTCTCCACCCGGTACCACCTACATAAAACGCATGGTTAAAATATTTATCATTCCATTATTTTTGCACAGAATATACAAATAAAGTACTTATTTTTTAAACGGGGGGGAATTAGTTTCTTCCGAAAGATTTTTCGGATCTGTAACATTCCTTGGTTCAAGCTACTGAAATTAATCAACAAGATTAAGTCAGGTCCATTAATTTCAACGGGTCTTCTCTGAGTAAAACATCGTTGAATACCACCCTTTTGTTTTATACACTAACCTCAAAGTCTGCTGTGTTTTATTATTACTATTTTATGTATTTCTTTTTTGTTGTCATTTCTCAAATTCTGTTTGTTTGTGCACTTTGGATGATACTCAAATAAATTTTCCTCAGACCGGACTCATTGATAGTAACGAACAAGGCCTGTTGATTTCCATAGGAGAACTCTGAGTAAACCATAGCTGACTAAAGCCTTTTTATTCTGTACACCACCTCAAAATTTGCCCCTGGCGCAGAAGGGGGAGGATACAAATACCAATATAACCAAAACAATTAAGTGTTAAAATTCCCCTCAACAAATGGGCAACTATAAAAAAGGACTGGCTTAATTTGGATCTCCACTTACAAATGTATTGTAAACAGGTTAATACATTGACAGGATTTAAAGAACACTTGTAATTTTAGAAACAGTGTGGGAAATTTGAGGTAGAAAAAATAATTTGGGGTAGAAATGATATGCATCTGAAAAAGAAATTTAAGGAACCAGGAGAGGGGTGTGGGGACGGAAGTAATGGGATTTGGAGAATCCCAGTTTATGGATTTGAGATTGCTTTTATCTATATTTTTCTTTGTTTGTGGTTGTTGTTGTTGAAAATGTAATAAAAATATTACATATAAAAAAAGTTTGGCTTGCCAAACACATCAGGTCTGCTCTTCCCTTTAGGAGTTGGACGTGATAGGAACTTGCCCCTTTTGTTTACAGGTGCGCTGTGCTGTCTCGCCTCCCTATAACTTATTATAGACACCAATCCCTTAGCTTGAATTATAGCCAGGCTGCGATGGACCACAGACAGAGAAGTTCAGAGAGGCTGCTGCTCACCTACACATCACACTGGATAGGAAAAACTAGACCCACCCTGGTTTTATGCACAAATTGAGGAAGTGCATGAATGGCTACTCATATCACATCAAGCTGGCCCAAGTATGGGGGACCTTGTTCAGACCAAGGCCACAGTCCCTCCCGGGCAACCTTTGGAGGGCTGCATGGTGCTGTTGGGCGGGGCTAGAGGCAAATATGGCGGAGCAATGAATGTACATTTTGCTTCTGTGCAGAATCCTAGTTTCTACACCCTCTCTATCCCCCCTCCCAGGCACAAATATCCCTTCCGGCTACTCCAAACAGCTGCGTCCTCTTGCACTGCTCAAAAGCTACCAAGGGACACTGATACTCCTCCAACTACAAATTCACAGCTTGTTTTTTTCCTCCCCCACCGGCAAAAGAAGAAGAAGAAGAAGAGTTTGGATTTGATATCCCGCTTTATCACTACTCGAAGGAGTCTCAAAGCGGCTAACATTCTCCTTTCCCTTCCTCCCCCACAACAAACACTGTGAGGTGAGTGGGGCTGAGAGACTTCAGAGAAGTGTGACTAGCCAAAGGTCACCCAGCAGCTGCATGTGGAGGAGCAGAGACGCGAACCCAGTTCACCAGATTACGAGTCCACCGCTCTTAACCACTACACCACACTGGCTCCAGAATTACAAAATTTCATGCTTACCCTCCGGTCAGAGGATCCAAGGGCCAAATATCTACTGGACCGCTTCTCCTTCTCGTAATGACTGCCCCCTCCCTGGGCCTGGTGCCCCCAATGATGTAGTAGACGTCAGCTATAATCGGTGTCTTGGACAGCATGAGAGCAGCAGCCTCAAAGTCTTCAGCGTCGCTCAAAACCTGCAGCAAAGCAGAAACAAGAGTGGGGATTTTGGACTGGTAGGTCCACACCATGAGGGGGCTCCTGTACCTTTAAGGGTTGCATAGAAGGTGCAGCTTTTCCCATCACAGGGCTCTAGAGTTGGGAGAAGTCACAGAAGCCCCACTTTGGGGCTGGAGCTGGCAACCTAAAAACACTTATCGCACTGTGCATTACCCCAAGGCACCAGAAGTAACCGAGTTGCCGCTTATCCGTGTCCTGAAAACTTGAATTCCCATTTTAAGGAAGCAAGTTTCAACTCCTCCTATTTGCAGAGCTAACCTGACAAGCACCAGGCGCAGAGCGCCCGAAAGAGCGGTTATGCAAAAGCGAAAATGACAAATGACCCTTGCTCACCTCAGGCCTCAAAACCATGTTTTTTTTAATTGGAACACCTTACCAATTTGCAAGAAATTAATTCAACAGAACATACAATGTTTGCAGTCATCTGTGCTGGGATAAACAGACTTCTGAATGTCGTGACATCTGAAACGATTTTATTATTGCTACACCAGGTTTGAGTTTTCTTCACAAAAAACCTGAGTATTGTCAAAGTTTGAATATTCTCTCCCTTTTATACCCTCCGCTTAAACTCATCCTACATCAAGCCAACAACGTTGAGATGTGCAAGATTAGCCTATGGCTGACAAAATGTGCAAGGATGCTCTAGGGCAGTGGTGGCCAAACTTGGCCCTCCAGCCGTTTTTGGACTACAACTCCCATCATCCCTAGCTAACAGGACCAGTGGTCAGGGATGATGGGAATTGTAGTCCCAAAACATCTGGAGTGCCAAGTTTGGTCACCACTGCTCTAGGGTAAGGTAGCCAATGTGGGGCTGCCCTCCAGATGATGTCACTTTCCAATTCCCATCAGCTGTAAGGCATGATGGGAGTTGTAGTCCAACAAATATATTAAAGACTGCCTCCTTCCCTACAAAGCGGGCATTTCAGAAGCTCAGGGTGGTAGTGGACCAGGAGACGGCATTCTCTGCGAAAGCCCCTAGGGCAGTATTTTTCAAACTTAGGTCCCCAGCTGTTGTAGGACTACAACTCCCATCATCCCTGGCCCCTGGTCCTGCTAGCTAGGGATGATGGGAGTTGTAGTCCAACAGCAGGTGGAGACTAAAATTTAAGCAACACTGCCTTAAGAGGAATGGCACCTTAATTATACAGTTTTTGTTGTACGCTGATGACTCATGCCTGCGTATTTGACACTTGAGATGTCTATTTTTTAAGGACCCACACTATTCTTGTGATGGCAATCTGTTTTAAACGCTTTTTAACGTTGTATTTCAAATTGTGGTGACCTGCCCTGGGATCTTAGGGTGAAGCGCAGGTAATGAATCAAAATAAAAGAACAGTAATAATAAATTTAGAGTGCATCATCTTGGCAGCTACTGCTCCACGAAAGAATCGGAAACGAGGCAATGCAGATATCTGTCAATTTGAGTCACAGAAAAGGCAATCTGTTGCACAAAGCACAGAAAATCTCTTAACAAATAAGAGTGATAGACTAAATAACATTTCTGTACATGTACCACCTCTAGAACTACTTTCCACAACAATTTACCAGTGCAATTTTGTAAGAAAAGCATGGACTACCGTATTTTTTGCTCCATACTGAACATAAGACGCACCTAGTTTTTAGAGGAAAGGGGGAAAGCCATGTTTTTTGAGGATCAGCTCAAAGTGGTGCAGCTTCTTTTGCAAAGGGAAAAGCCCTGCTTTTTTGAGGATCAGCTGAAAGTGGCGCAGCTTCTTTTGCAAAGAGGAAAAGCCCCGTTTTTATGGGGTTCAACTCACAGTTTGCAGCTTCTAGTCCTACAGGAAAGAGAGCCATTTCTACAGTTTCCAGACAGATAATCTAATCAGCCAGTCACATGTCGCTGGGGAAACAAACAGCCTCCCTGTGCATTCAACAACGGAGGCCTGGGCAAGGGGGTGGGGCTGGAAAGGGAGCCTTATCTCTCTCCCCGATCGCTTGCTAAACAGCTGTTCAGCGGCTTCCTTTCAACACCCTCTTCTCTCTTTGTAAAAAAAAAAGAGCACAATCTGCTTTGGGCCCCTAAGCAATTCAGCTCCAGGGACCATGCATTCGCTCCATAAGACGCACAGACATTTCCCCTTACTTTTTAGGAGGAAAAAAGTGCGTCTTATGGAGCGAAAAATACGGTAATTCAAAATTTCTGATTTTCAGAAAGTGAGCAGTGAGTCTGCAAAGGACAAAACTGTGGCCACTTACAGTCCTGACCAGCCAGCTGACTGGACTATTTCGATTTATGAAAGCAGCAATAGCATTCTCCCACCACTTGCCAGAATCTATAAAAATGAAAAGTCGGGGGGCGACACTCCATAAGAATCAACATTCACAAACATGAGTGATTTCCTCTCGCTGTTTTAGTGTTTAATCGCTCCCACCCCAAAAGCAAATTTTAAAAAGGCAGTTTTGTGATTTCAATTATGTTTTTCTCTTTTGAATGAATGCATTCTTGATCGTATGTTTTTATCCACTGTGCTCCGGAATGGAGCAGGGAGTAGCAAAATAGATCCGAAACGCAAAAAGCCAACAAAACTACAATAAGACACATGATACGAACTGAACAAGACATTGGCAACTGCCCATATTTTTTTAATTCATTCTGACCGTAGATTATACCCTGCCCTGTTGAGGAAGAATGAGCTTTGCTTACCTCTCTCGTCTCCAGAAACTGTAAACTTGTTTGGACTTTGTCCTGTCCATAAGCCTACGTAACCGAAAAATGTCGTACCTCTGAACTTTACCTGAGAATCCGAAGATGGAGAACAGCCTGCAGTTAACTGCTTTTAACGCATAGCACACTGCAAAACACAGGGCCTCACATTTAAATAAAGGCCTAATTCATAAAATGCTTGAATAAGATTAAGGGAGAAGCTTAAAATTCAAGGCTTCTGATTTACTAACACAAAGAGAATGAGGAAATGTTCAACAAATGTTTTCTCTCTAAACTTCAAGGTAACACTCTGGCATTTGGCCACAGCGACTGGGGCTTATGTGAATTGCAGACTAATGACACATCAGTTGTGTACACAACACGTTTAAAGCACACACACCCGAATCCTGAGAACTATAGTTTACCCTCCCCTCACAGCTATAGTTCTCGGCGCCCTTTACAAACTACAGTTCCCAGAATTCTTCGGAAGTAGTAATGTGATTTAATTGTCCTTGTTATAGGCAGTCAGGTGCCTAAATCCTGCCCCCACCCCTGTAAAATATGATGGACGCCGTTTCAGAATCCTGGATAGGACAGATTCTGAAATGCAAAAGCAGGTTTTCTATGCTTCTCTCGGACATTCTTAATCACCACCAAAAGCTCTTTGTACCTGTCCATTCTTTATGAACTCCACATCAATGGTTGTCTTGCGTAAAATATCTCCAAAAGCATAATCCATATTCCGGCCATGGTATATGCTCCCATTGTTATCCTGAGCGATGATACTGGTGCAGAATCTATGGGACAATAAAAGATCGTGGGGTTGAAAAGGACACTCCACATCTGGGATAGCTCAGTCGGTAGAGCATGAGAATCTCAATCTCAGGGTCGTGGGTTCGAGCCCCACGTTGGGCAAAAGTTTCCTGCATTGCAGGGGGCTGGACTAGATGACTCTGGGAGTCCCTTCCAGCTCCTACAGTTCTATGATTCTATAGCCACACAAAAATTACATGTTTCCCCTGATATTTCATCTAGAAAATAAGCAACACTGATCGAGCAGACAGCCTTCCCTGTTTGGGGACACAGATTGTTGTGATGGCCAGTTTCTTTGAGAAACAGCAGCTCTTGTGAGCGCTTGAAACCCCACCAGCAAGTTCTCCCCCATTCACTTATATGGACGGAGCAGTTTAAGGCACACCTGAAAGGGTGCATAAGGGACGCGGGTGGCGCTGTGGGTTAAAAACTTGCCGATCAGAAGCTGTTCTGATAAACAACAAAAATGCTAATTATTTAAGCTGCAATGCTGTGCAGTTCCCTGGAAGTAAGCTCCCTTGAACACAGTGGAGCTTACTTCAGAGTAGACAAGCACAACATTGCCCCTAGTATAGCTGGGTCAACTTGCCTCTGCATTTTTACTCGGCTCTTTTAGCCAGAAAAGCTTTCAGAACAGTTAGGGGGGGGGGAAGTGAGTCCCTGCCTGCAGGCTTGCTTCCTAAAATACATGACACATAAGGAAAAAGGAATGAGGAGGGAGGAGGTTGGCTCCCCTGGAGCACGATGTGTCCCCCACCAAAGGTACTACTCATCCTCTACACAAGGGAAAGTGGGGGGGGGGAAGCAAACCTGGGTACCAGTTATAGTTCTTAAAACAAGCAGCTGGGGTGGAATAGATCAGGCAGCCTGAGGGCATGGCTGCCAAAAGGTGAAAGTTTTCATGCATTTAAAGCACACAGCCTCTAGCAAAGGATCTCAGGAACTGCAATTTGTTAAAGGTGCTGGGAACAGTAGCTCTGTAAGGGTCAAACTACGGTTCCCAGGATTCTTGGAGAGGGGAGTTCTTTAAATGTACGTTGTGGAGACAGTATTTAAAAAATACAAGAAACCCCTTGCACCAATGAGCTCTTCTTCACCAACATCAAGGACACTTACGCAGTAGATTCGTAGGCCAAATTGATGAGCAGCCCATCCCCAACATTCAGCCCCAGGGCTTGGCAGAGCCCCCGGATCTCGCCTGCAAACGGCTGAGGGGCAAAGGATTCTATTTCTTCCGCCAGAGGCCGGATAATCGCATGAACCCACTTGGGAACCACTTCGCTGAGAAACAAAGAAAACACAGCAATAAACCGGGGGTCATTGGCTTTGGAGGGGTTGCAGCTGAGCAACGGGACAACTACCTCTGAATGCATAACGATGGCAAGTCAGGATTTGAGACGATTGTGAGCAAGAAGACCTGCTTTGCTTTCAAACAGAACCGCTGAGAGACCCAAACCCAGGGGAACCCAAGGAAAAAATAGCAGCCTCAAACTGAGAAGCAAGGTGCCTCTGAGAGAGCAAGTGAGATCAGAGTGTTGCATTAGGACCTGGGAGACCAGGGTTCAAATTGCCACCTGGCTAGTAAAATGAAGGCTGCTTCATCCTCCTCCTCCTCCTCTTTTAGTTTTCAAACTATTAAATGTCAAGTTGCATATACAGAGCTTTTATACACAGATTCTATTGGCAAAGTCGACTGGGCAGAAACTCTCGCTTTATATAACGTGCTGCACCTTTAACTCAATTGGCGGGGAACAGGAGGCACACCCCCGCAAAAAAAATGTAGATGAAAGCTTCCTCTTCTTGTTTAATGAAAGCGTGAACCCATGCATGAATTAAGATTTTATCAATGTTTCTTTTCTTTTTTTAAAATGACTGCGTTTCCTATGCTTTTAGCGGCACTTGTTTTTATCTGCAGGAGAAATAAGTTTATAATAAGAGGAATAATTTACAGCCAAACAAAATAGGAAACAGCTACTCAAATAGGCTTGGTCCTCTGAAGTATCGCACTTGCAGAAAGTTGTTTGGAGTTGATGGGAAAGATATCCATATCCGTTTAAAAATAACAAAATAACAGTAATTATAATTTCGCAGCGCTGATGCGGCCACCAATCCCTTTTCTCCCACTCCAAGTGGAAAAAGCCCCACAGCAGCATCTCCAGGGGAGAAGGCGCCGGACTCACTCGATCAGCTGGAAGAAAGCAGCTCGCAGGAACTCCGGGTCGAAGTGGCGCAGGACCGGCTTCCATCGGTCCTCGGGCGCGCTGTCCAAGCTGACGTTGCACAGCAAGGGCGCAGCAGCCCCGGAGATGTGGGGGGCAGCAGCGCCCCTGCACAGCAGCCTCAGCAATAGCAGGAGGCAGAAGGAGCTCCAGGCAAGTGGCAGCCGCCGCTCCATGGCTGCGACCGAAAAGCAAACAGAGAAGCTCAAGCTAGGAGCCCGGATATGGGGAGGAAACGCAGGCGCGGAGGGAGGGAATGCAAACGAAAGGTGGAGCGCCGCTGTGCGCGCATCAGGGCTTATTGCAGAGCCTAAAATAGAAACGCTTCCCCCCCCCCTTTCCTTTCACCTCCCCCTGTGATTAGTCGTGTTGTGCGGATGCCTGATTATCGTCTTCCAAAGCAACTCTTCTTAAAAATGGAAAGCGTAATGCTGGTGGTCAACAAAATAGGTTCAAAGACTCTCAAGGCAAATCTTTAAAAATGTAGTATAAACACCCGACAACTGGGAAACACTGGCCTGCGAGCGCTCCAATTGGAGAACAGCCTTTACCAAAGGTGTCATGGGCTTTGAATTACAGGTAGGTAGCCGTGTTGGTCTGTCATAGTCAAAACAAAATAAAAAATAAAAAACCTGTGGAAACCTGTGTCCCCACTGTGGAAGGACGTGTGAATCCAGAATTGGCCTCTACAGTCATTTACAGACCCACTGTTAAGACCATGTTTATGGAACACCAATCTTACTCGGCTACAAGTGATAGCCAAAAGATGATTTAATTAGCTGCAGAGCTGGCAGTAACCCGACAGGTGGTGCAGTGATAAAACTGCTAGCTACCCCGGTAGCTAAAATTTGCAGAGTTCGGTATGGGTTCAGATGGGATGGAGGGGCCCGCGGGTTGAGATGAGGGTTAGACCAGGTTACCCTCCGGCAACTCCTGCAGCCAAGCTGGTGACAAATGTATTTGTGTGCTTTCCTTTGGACATTAGCAGGGCCATGGGGTGTGGTGGTTGTCATCTGGGCAGCCCACGACCTCCATACATACAGCCCAGGCTTGTGCCCTGGGAAGGCCACTTTAGTGCTGCTAACAAGGCAAAAACAACAGGAGAGGCAGCCATTAAGTGCTACCAGTCTCTGGAGCCACAGCAGGCACCGTGATTCTCCAGTGGTTTGACTTCACCCCCAAAGGTGCAGTCCGTTTTACCAGCTCTGCACTGAGATCTCTTGCCTAACTGGCATGTGTCCTTGAGCTATGATATTGTCTCTTGCATTGCCAGGATGGATGGGGAGAGCTGGGTGCAGAAACCTCAGACTTTTGTGTGGTTGGTCATCCTACCAAGACAACTGTGGCACCTGTTGCTCCTCCTCCTTCTGTCCCTGGCCCCACCCATCAGCATAATGCGGCCCCCAGGTTGCAGTTTTCCATAAGGCAGTGTGGCCCTCTGCCTGAAAATGGGTTATCCATCCCTGCTGCCTACCCTAGGAAGGGCAGTAGTGTCATAACACACACACAAACATCAAACGTTGCCCAATGAGACTCAGCCAAGTTAGTCGCCTTAATTTTACAATACAGTGGTACCTTGGTTCTCAAACGCCTTGGTACTGAAACAACTTGGAACCCAAACGCTGCAAACCCGGAAGCAAGTGTTCTGGTTTGTGAACTTTTTTTGGAAGCCAGACGTGCTCCATTTTGAGTGTTACGCTTCCGATTTGAGTGCCACATTTCCGTTTTGAGTGTTATACTGACAATTTGAGTGTTATGCTTCCGTTTTGAGTGCCACGCTTTGGTTTTGAATGTTACGCTGAGGTCTGTTTTTGCTATTATTGCTATTACTTTGTGTTTTTGTAGCTTTTTTGTTTTGCTTTTGTGACTGTGGAACCCAGTTCAGCTACTGACTGATTGATTGATTGATTGTGTGACTGCAGTACATTGTTTATTGCTTTCACTTTATGGATCAAAGGTCTCGTTAGACAGTAAAATTCATGTTAAATTGCTGTTTTAGGGATTGTTTTTAAAAGTCTGGAACAGATCAATCCATTCTGCATTACTTTCTATGGGAAAGCACGCCTTGGTTTTGAAACGCTTTGGTTTTGGAATGGACTTCCGGAACGGATTAAGTTTGAGAACCAAGGTACCATTGTACTCAGAATAAAATTCTTAACAAGTACCCATGGGAAGGATCTAAAATATATTCTACAGGAATACAGAACTTCCATCCTTCCATCTACGTAAAACATTTGCAAATTTGTGGTCAGACACAGATTTATTCCTAAATCAATCCCATTGCTGCCCACAGGGTTTGCTGCTCTGAGCATGTAGGTCTAAGACCCAAGTAATTGTTCTTTCATGAATAAGCAGTGCTTCTAGACCAGTGATGGCTAACCTTGACACTCCAGATGTTTTGGAACTACAACTCCCATCATCCCTAGCTAACAGGATCAGTGGTCAGGGATGATTGTCAAGGTTAGTCATCACTGTTCTAGACTCACTATTTTGCAGGTGGGATTGAACAGCATACCGGCGGTTTTAGGTTGTGCAGTTAAAGTGGATTAGGCACCCTTGCCACAACAAGCCCACCCCTAAAACGATCTTTTTCCATACCGCAAAAGTCTGATGAGCAAAAGTGACAATTGCTCGACTCAAATCTAGTGTAACCTCTCTGCAAACAAGGCAGAATAAATGCTCAACACGCAAGTCGTCTGGAAGCAGCCATAATTAGTCTTTAATCTGCCACCAGTTGGAAATATATTTTAAGTTGTTACGGAAAAACTGTACGTTTTCATTGTTGCATCCAAGGTCGAAACACCTTTCAGGTATGATACCTGGGCTCTCACCACCACAACCAATGGCCAGGTTTGGATGATCACCTCTTTGCTTACGAAGCTTATGAATGAACAGCCCCTTCGCCCCATCCTTCGTGGAAGGAAGAACCAAGCCAGGAAGCCAGGAATTAACTATAATTAGCTACAGTTCTCCATTTTGTCTAAACTAGGGAACTGCGGTTCTGAACAAGTCAGGATGCTAAAGCACGGTTTGAAGTCAGTTTGATATACTGGCTTGCTCCAAAGGTGGTAAACGTAATTGAAGAGTTCAGGCAAAATGAAGTTAATTGCAGGTATGAAATGTCTTCGTTGGAGCTGGTTCGTTCAGTACGATTAAGTTAACACTCCCCAGTCATCCCAGTCAGCCTTCAGGAGGTTTTGTTTTCGTGTCCTGGCATCATGCCAGTTATTTCACCAGCCTTTTCCTCTGCTTCAAGAGTGACTCTCGTAATGCCAGCTGCAAAATCAGAAAGATACACATCAACATGCAATACCTGGGTAATACTTAAACTCCCATCACCTAAGCCAGGCATGGGGAACCTTTTTGGCTCCATGCGGCACGCCTTTCCCGGAATTGGACTTGCAGGCCAAATTCGGCAGACGGGCAGGGCTACCTGCCTGCCAATTGCACAACATCACAATGTAGCACGATTAGCAGGTGTGGCCCGCCCACCTATTTAAGTGTGTGGCTTTGCAAGTCTCCAAAGCTTATCTGGGGAATGCAGGAAGACTTCAGAAGGCTTTAAGGCAGCCCCGCACTCCTGTTTCAGCCTCAAATGGGAGCAGCACAAGGGCTGCCTTAAAGGACTTCTCAAAAGCACACTTTGCAGCATCAGATGTTCCTCTCCTTCATTTAAAGGAAAAGGGAGGTGGATGCTTCAGACCAGGGGTCAGCAAGCTTTTTGGGGGGTGGGCCGGTTCACTGCACCACAAACCTCCTGGTGGGCCGGAGTGCATGTGTGTGTGTGCATAAGCACATGGCAGAGGAGGCTTCTCTCTCCAGTCCCTCCCGTCCCCCTGCCTACTTAGGGTGCTGCCGAGAGGCAGAGGCTGGCGGCGTCAGCGTCGGAGGAGGAACGAGCAACCCGAAAGGGCTGCTTTCGGGCTGCTTGTTCCTCCTCCACCACCGCCGACAGTCCCTGCCGCTCGCAAGGGCAGGCACAGGAGCCGTGCTAGGCAGAGCGGCGGCAGCGGCAAATAGCTTGTTCCAACGAGGGGCTGCTGGAAATGCGCTCAGCCAGCTCAGTCCAGCCCCCTTCCTCCTCTCAGCCACTCGCCCATTGGCCAGGGCCTCAAACCTTAGCTGGCGATTGGCCAGCGATTTGCTACACCAGGAGGAGGGAGGGAGGAAATTCTGCGCGGTGAGGGAGAGGGGGGGGGAAATGTCAGTGGGGGGGAAATGGTGCCCATGCAGCGAAAAAAAAGCCCACGGATTCCCCTCGCCGATCCACGGAACTCGCCATGGGCCGGTTCCAGGAGGCCCATGGGCCATAGGTTGCCGACCTCTGCTTCTGACAATTTTTCTCCTTTAAGATTTCCTGCTTGCTGACTGCAGGGGATTCCCCCAGTGCTGACATTCTTTCATTACAGCAGCTGCTTCCGAAAGGGGCTTCCCCAAAACGTGACTTCCCCAAAAGGGAAGTCTCTGCCTGATGCCTTGGAAATCCCAGCTTCTGTCATTTCACCAGTCACTTCCTTTTCTCGGTTATCTCTATCCAGACACGAGGGACAGAGGCTCGCATTTAGAAATGTGAAAAAGGTGGAAAATGAAGTTGGCGGTAAGCACGGGTTCTAGGGGTGCTGAGAACTAGGGAGGCTAACCCATTCATCGCTGCACGGACCATACCACCCTCACCGTGAAAACAGGCACCCCTGCTGCATCTGTGCTCCTTGCAGCCTGTTGACAAGACACAGTTCTCCCGTTTTCATGGCAGAAGATTCGAGAAAGCATCACTGCCGTTGCAATTAACCAGAAACCGTTTCCAGCCTTCTCTTCTGGACAAGGTACTCCTCTTACATAGCCATTGCAATTATTGGTTTCCGGTAAATCCCTTAGCTTGTTTGCAAGAGGCGGTACCACAAAATTAAAGAAAAGGGGGGAAAGCCACCTCATCTTCCAGACATGCCATTTGGAAACCTGACTTCCGTCCCTTGCACAGAATACATTGTGTGAAGCAGGAACAGAAGGGAACTGCAGAACTGCACCCTATTCTGACAACGTGTTGCTCCCTCTTGGCCCCATCTGAGGGAGAGAAGTAGTTCATAGAATCATAGAGTTGGAAGAGACCACAAGGGCCATCCAGTCCAACCCCCTGCCAAGCAGGAAACACCATCAAAGCATTCCTGACAGGTGGCTGTCAAGCCTCTGCTTAAAGACCTCCAAAGGAGGAGACTCCACCACACTCCTTGGCAGCAAATTCCACTGTCGAACAGCTCTTACTGTCAGGAAGTTCTTTCTAATGTTTAGGTGGAATCTTCTTTCTTGTAGTTTGAATCCATTGCTCCGTGTCCTCTTCTCAGGAGCAGCAGAAAACAACCTTTCTTCCTCCTCTATATGACATCCTTTTATATATTTGAACATGGCTATCATATCACCCCTGAACCTTCTCTTCTCCAGGCTAAACATACCCAGCTCCCTAAGCCGTTCCTCATAAGGCATCGTTTCCAGGCCTTTGACCATTTTGGTTGCCCTCCTCTGGACACGTTCCAGCTTGTCAGTATCCTTCTTCAACTGTGGTGCCCAGAACTGGACACAGTATTCCAGGTGAGGTCTGACCAGAGCGGAATACAGTGGTACTATTACTTCCCTAGTTAAGCATCAATCTTTGCACATGGAGGTTTCTCCCTGGGTTCTGGAGCCCTGACTGTGCATGACTCCAGGATCTGGGGAAACTTAAGACAGAGAGGAATATGATGGTTTCAGGCATCTGTGCATGGCCAGGGTTGGAAACAGCCACATATTGTTAGGGCGGAGGTAGTGGGATAGCCCTGCTGCTCCCTTCCACACACTCGGTAGCTCAGTCGGTGGAGCACGAGACTCTTAATCTCAGAGTCGTGGGTTCGAGCCCCACATTGGGTAAAAGATTCCTGCATTGCAGGGGGTTGGACTAGATGACCCTCATGGTCCCTTCCAACTCTACAATTCTTTGATTTTAAGTGAGCAGTGCCCAAAGAGGCCTTTTGTACCCTCTGTTGAAGTATGAAGTTGAATAACTTAACCATATAGCAAGGAAAGCAATTCCACCAATGTGGAGAATTGCCACTCCTAACTGGGGAAATCCCTCCCTTTGGGTCTTCGGTGTGAGAAGATTTCAAGGGCAGCAAAGCTACGAGGAACTTGCCTGCTTCTCCCTGAACGAGCGCTTGTTTTTCGACCGGACATTGTTGCTGTATCGCATCATCATGAAATTCTTCTGCTTCTTCTTCTCTTTGTTCGTGGAGCTGGCAAAAGGGTTCAGCTTAGATTTCTTCTTTACAAATTCTTTCCTGCCCGTCTTGCCAGCCTAAGAGCGAAAGGGGGAGGAAAGGAAAAAAAAAACGCTAAAATTCACACACAAACTGTTCTCTTACTTATGTAAAATAACACTTTGTAGCCGATGCACCATCATAAAAACAATTCAAGGTTGCTAGAATAGACGTGGCTTTAGGTGGGGGTTAATGTCTGGCAAAGGGACGCGGGTGGCGCTGTGGGTTAAACCACAGAGCCTAGGGCTTGCCGATCAGAAGGTCGGCGGTTCGAATCCCCGCGACGGGGTGAGCTCCCGTTGCTCGGTCCCTGCTCCTGCCAACCTAGCAGTTCGAAAGCACGTCAAAGTGCAAGTAGATAAATAGGTACCACTCCAGCGGAAAGGTAAACGGTGTTTCCGTGCACTGCTCTGGTTCGCCAGAAGCGGCTTAGTCATGCTGGCCACATGACGCGGAAGCTGTACGCCGGCTCCCTCGGCCAGTAAAGCGAGATGAGTGCCGCAACCCCAGAGTCGGTCACGACTGGACCTAACGGTCAGGGGTACCTTTACCTTTTTAATGTCTGGCAAGGCCACCGTTATGTGACTTCAATGGGAGAACTTGAGAGCTTCTTCCAGTTACGAAGTGGAAATAGAAATCAGTTAGAAATGGGACTGAGAAGCTAGACATGAGCAACACTGGAAAGATAGACCGTTTAATACACCCGTGGACATCTGTGTGTTTAGGGCTAAGAATTTTTCTTCTTCTTCTTTTTGCAGCCAGGCAGTTCAGAGAAAGATGTTAAATTTAGCAATCAACACA
The DNA here is from genome assembly GCA_034641385.1 of Darevskia mixta. Classification (NCBI taxonomy): domain Eukaryota; kingdom Metazoa; phylum Chordata; class Lepidosauria; order Squamata; family Lacertidae; genus Darevskia; species Darevskia mixta. The sequence goes on from JAWWNH010000060.1 coordinate 1,916,391, forward strand.
CAGTTATGCCACTTGTTTAGAGTTGTGTAACACTTCCTCTTTCCCCCAATTCTGCTGCTTTGCACAATACTGGTGTTGCTCATCACGGGACTGGCATGGACCCTGGAGCCTTAACTCTCCCAGCATCTAAAAATCTCATCTTCCTGAACACAAGAAGAGCCTTGCTGGATCAAAAGCCCACTTAGTCCAGCTCTCATAGTTGATCCTGCGAGATCCTGTCCTCACAGTGGCCAACAACTTGCGAAGCCCTTAAGCAGGGCCTGAGAGCAACAACAAACATCTCCCCCAGCAACTGATTTTCAAACGGCCATTTTTCTCTAGTAGCTACATATTCCCCGTGAATTTGTCACGAACCTCTTTTGAAGACACCCAAATTGGTGGCCACCCCCACCCCCACATCTATTGGGAGTGAGCTCCAGAGTTCAACTATAGGCCGTGCGAAGTGCTTTCTTGTGCCTGAAATCTCCCAACGTTCAGCTACGTTGGCTGGCCATCCGTTCTAGCATAAACGAAGAAGAGGAGTTTGGATTTGATATCCCGCTTTATCACTACCCGAAGGAGCCTCAAAGCGGCTAACCTTCTCCTTTCCCTTCCTCCCCCACAACAAACACTCTGTGAGGTGAGTGGGGCTGAGAGACTTCAGAGAAGTGTGACTAGCCCAAGGTCACCCAGCAGCTGCATGTGGAGGAGCGGAGACGTGAACCCGGTTCCCCAGATTATAAGACTACCGCTCTTAACCACTACACCACAGAACGCCTCACCATTGCTGTGGCCAGTCGCGTCTCTTTATCCGACTTGGGTTTCTTGTGAAGATGCTCAATGTCCCTGAGCGAAAGCAGCTCTCCCCTGAAAAGAGCAAATGCAATAATATGGCCTCATGCGTCAACTATTTCTCTCCCCCCCCCCTTTAGAAGAACAATGACTGGCCCACTGAGACTCCACAAACTTTAGGGGCTGGAGCAAATCATAGGAACTTTGTGCACAAGTTCCATGCACTGGCTACCAACTAATTTCCGGGCCCAATTCAAAGTGCTGGTTTTGACCTGTAAAAGCTTAAACGGCTCGGGACCGCAATACCTCAAGGCTCGCCTCTTTCCATATGAACCTACCCAGACCCTGAAATCATCTTCTGAGGCCCTCCTTCATGTGCCTCCTCCGCGAGAGGTCCGGAGGGTGGCAACATGAGAACGGGGCCTTCTCTGCAGTGGCTCCCTGTCTGTGGAATGCTCTCCCCAGGGAAGTTCGCCTGGTGCCTTCATTATACACCTTTAGGCGCCAGGCAAAAACGTTCCTTTTAAACCAGGCCTTTGGTTGATCTGATATCCTATGCCCTTTTAAAATGTGTTTTTTTTTTGTGGGTGGGGGGGGGGCTATTGGGTTGTTGTTGTTGTTGTTGTTTTTATTATGTATTTTGTGGTTTTATAATTTGATTTTATTCTATGAACCACCCTGAGACCCCTGGGTATAGGGCGGTATATAAATTCAATAAATAATAATAATTATTATTATTTCAGCCCGGACACTGAGGTCCAGTGCCGAGGGCCTTCTGGCGGTTCCCTCACTACGAGAAGCCAAGTTACAGGGAACCAGGCAGAGGGCCTTCTTGGTAGTGGCACCCGCCCTGTGGAACACCCTCCCACCAGATGTCAAAGAGAAAAAGAACTACCAGACCTTTAGAAGACATCTGAAGGCAGCCCTGTTTAGGGAGGCTTTTAATGTTTAATAGATTATTGTATTTTAATTTCTGTTGAAAGCCGCCCAGAGTGGCTGGGGAAACCCAGCCAGATGGGCGGGGTATAAATAAGAAATTATTATATAATAATAATAATAATAATAATAATAATAATTTACCTTGACTCCTCCTCATTCTCTATTTCAATGTTTTTCCTTTTTGCTGCCTTGCCAGGCGCAGACTTCAGTTCCTTGCTAAGCTGGGCAAAGCGGATTTTCTGGAATTCCTCTTGGGTGAGGAGCCTGCTGCTGCTGACGGCTGTCGCCTTGGCCTTCCGCTCTTCCACAGGCATGCTTTCGATTTTTTCTGCCTTTAAAGCAAAAGTGCACACAAAATCTGAGTATGGTGTTTTATTGCTAAGTGACTCCACCCTGTGGCAGTTATGCATTTGTACGCCAGGCTCTGCCAGGACTCAGAATTTGGACCACAGAGGCCCCGCTGTGTTCGTGTTTCCAGGGTTCCGGTCTAGCACACTAGCCTTAGCAACACAGGCGTATGGATTTAAGTCAGTTTCACCGGCCGCCAACACTTCCCGCCTTCTTGATGAAATGCTGTTGTGCAAATGCACCCAGCAAGCACCTCTGTGCGTAAATTTTAAATATGTTTTTGCTAAAATGCAGCAGCAGCAGCAACTTACTAGCTTTTGCTGTTCCTCGTCGGAGGAATGACGCACGTCAATCCATTCTCCATCCTCGTCATCTTCCTCCTCAGCAGAACTGGCAGTCTCCCAGCCATCTGCAATGGAGGGGAAAAGATGCTGGAAGCTAGATATCACCCAGCCCTAATTGTAAGAGTCACACACAAATGATCACAGCCAAGCGCACACATGTAAGGCACCCTCCCCATCTCTAAAATGCTAAGGAGCTCCACTAAATGCTAAGGAGAGCCAGTGTGGTGTAGCGGTTAAGAGCAGTAGACTTGTAATCTGGTGAACCGGGTTCGCGTCCCCGTTCCTCCACATGCATCTGCTGGGTGACCTTGGGCTAGTCACACTTCTTTGAAGTCTCTCAGCCCCACTCACCTCACAGAGTGTTTGTTGTGGGGGAGGAAGGGAAAGGAGAATGTTAGCCGCTTTGAGACTCCTTCGGGTAGTGATAAAGCGGGATATCAAATCCAAACTCTTCTTCTTCTTCTTCTACTGGACTATGGAATACCCCTCTCCCATCTCTCACCTGCGAGGACCCAGTTATATCCCAGAGAGGCTCTCATTGAGGGTGGAAAGGCAGGTATAAAACTACTTCCATCCATCCAGACACTCCCAGACACATAACGCATCGAACAAGACAGCCTCAGTTACCTATCAGCACTGGCAGCAGATGTAAACATCAGACATAGACAACTAAGCATTTCCTGTTTGCGAATGTACTTGCAGAAGCTCCGGAAATCTATCCTGAAATGGATCAAGCTGACTTGCTCTCTCTCTAACACCAACACGGCACCTGCAGAGACCTTTCCTGGCACCCACAGGGTCTCTCTTCCCCCTGCTCAAGTTTGACTTGAAAGAAGCCAAGCAGAATAGGCCGCACGGTGTGTGTGACGCCCGCACCTGTCTGCAAATATGTCCACAGGCCCAGAGAGGTCGACCTTCAGAAACGCAAAAGCAAAACTAACCTCCTTCCAGATCCCCATCTCCTCCCTTATTCTCAAGTTCTAGGACTTCAGCTCCTGGGATGTAGTCTTTGGCATCCAACGCTCCGTATTCGTGGATTTTGGCCTCCGACGTGGCTTCTGTTGGTTTACCCTAAGAGCAATCCAAATGTTCAAGTTTGAAAAGGAGCAACACATTCTGGCTATAAACTGCACAGGGATCATTTATTTATTTGAGACAAAATATTGTAAACCACAAGGTGTAGTGACGGTCACAAACTTGGACGGCTTTGTGGGTTCTGTTGAGTGGGGCTCCTGTCAGTACAGGGTTTCCTTTTTTAAGTCACCAGAGTCACCCAGAACGTCTCTCAGAATCTCCTTTCTCAGGTCATCTGTTGGTGAATCCCATGTGGGAATAAACACCTCACCCATTGCAGTTCTGCTTAATGTATTTATTGAAGAATTAACACTACAACTTAAACAACTACAGTCGTACTTTGGATCCTGAATGCCCTGGAACTCGGACGTTTTGGTTCCCGCAAACCTGGAGGTGATTGTTCCAGTTTGCGAACGTTCTTTTGGAACCCGAACGTCTGACAGGGCTTCCGATTGGCTGCAGGAGCTTCCTGCAGCCAATCAGAAGCTGCGATTTGGTTTTCGAATGTTTTGGAAGTCAAACGGACTTCTGGAACGGATTCCCTTTGACTTCCAAGGTACGACTGTGCTGGTCTAAGGGAAAATTAAGTAAAATTAAGTACGGAGAATCATTCCTCATCTCTGTTCTTCAGTCACCTGGGCAGAGTAACAGCCACACTTCTCTCCTTCAGAGCATGTCTAATAAAGGAGTCGGTTGCTATGGAAACGCTGTTCCTAGTGAAGACCTGTTGCTGGGAGAAAACGTGTTGCTAGGGGCAAAACTGCAAGGATCATTTCAAGTCTATTTTTAGACTATCTCTAACAGCTCCCGTTTTCCAGGGAAAGCTCTCTGCCTTGCTCTCCATGAAAGCAGACAGAATCTGCAGGTTGCAGAACAATCCCCTTCCCTAAAATGTCCAAAACAACATACAACCACATCCTACTATTTCATTCAGCCACGAGGAAGATAATATTCCAAAGACACACTTTATCAAGGGTTTAACAAACCAGTTATCGCACTAAGCACTGAAAACTCAAGGCATGCTTTACCCGGAATTTTTTCTGCAACATCTTTGGATTGAGTGACCGGAACAACTGTATCAACGTTCTTGCCGACATCATTACATCTGCAGAGAAAAATGGATTGAATCGAAGATGTTCTCAGAGCAGGGTTCAGACCAGGCATAGGCAAACTCAGCTCTCCAGATGTTTTGGGACTACAACTCCCATCATCCCTGACCACTGGTCCTGTTAGCTAGGGATGATGGGAGTTGTAGTCCCAAAAACATCTGGAGGGCTGAGTTTGCCTATGCCTGGTTCAGACTGACTATAAAGCACATATCTCAATTAAACTAGCTTTTCTCTTGGAAGTCACTTTCCATTTTTCACAGAAACGAATGAAAAGGGCACCCAAACTCTCAATAACATAAAAATGAACTAAAATATCATAGCCAAATAAAATATTCATGGAGTAAATGGAATCAAAGGAATTCAGCGATTCTTTGAATAAGCAGCCGGCACCTGGGACAGAGCACAGTGTAGACTTAATAGGCTCCTAGTCCTCATGAACCAACAGGCAGATAAACCAAAATATGTCCTTAAGTCAAATACGTGCCCATGTAAACTAGCAAACTTACTCTTGTTTTTATGGGATCTGTACTGCGCCAGGTCTTGCAGCAAGTCTTCTGTCATGGCCAGAGGGCACCTAGCAGATATCTCTTTAATAGCATTAATCCTGGAAAAATTAAAGACATTTAAAAATATCAAACCATGGTAAAATTACGGTACGCTTGAAAAGTGTGGAAGCAACCAAAATTCAGCTCTAGAAAAAGCTGGATTCTGCAATGTGCCTAGGCAAATCCACTTATTTTTCATTGTTTAATCTGCTTCATGAGTAATGGCAAATTGTTATTCAGTGGAAGTTGTCTTATGCAGTCAGGCTGCCCAGCTCAGCAATGCCTACAGCTCTCCGGGGTTTCAGACCAGGGGTCTCTCTGCCAGCCCCACCTGGAGGTGCCACAGATTTAACTAGGGGCTTTCTTCATGCAAAACTACTGAGCTACGTCCTTCCTCTTGTACAGTGATGTTGCAGTACAAGATGAAAACTAAGAATCAAAACGCACATTCCTAACAGGAAACAGAAGCACTTCCGCTCAGTCTAGCCCAGGGTTTCCCCAACTCGGGTCTCCGGCTCTTTGGGGACTACAATTCCCATCATTCCTGACCACTGGTCCTGCTAGCAAGGGATGATGGGAGTTGTAGTCCAAAAACAGCTGGAGACCCAAGTTTGGCGAACCCGGGTGTAGCCACTTCCCACCCATAGTCACGCATATCCAAGCTCAGATGTCCCTGAGCTTTAGGAGTTTTACTTACCCGACGGTCATCACTTCTGCAGAGTTTTTTTCCGTGACGAAGTTGTTGGCTATTGTCATCAGCACTGACTGAACAATCTGGCGATAAAACGAAGCCAAGAGGTAAGACAGATCTAGATTTGCCAACGCTGCTGTTTCAACTGCATTCAACCCATGAACATACAGTACACACAAGCGTACAAATGCACTTTAAAAGCTTTAAAAGCTTAAATAACCATCCCTGCCTGCAAGTTTGCAAGAAACGCATAGGGCACACCCAGAACACCTTGAAAAACGAATGATGTTATCGTATACATTGTGTGAGAAGTTAGGGTCAGTAGCAGCGTTGCAGGTGGCTACACAATATCAAAGTAAATACATCCTTGGGCAATTGTCACACTAGGCCATTTGCACTTGGGAGTACCCAGTTATTTACTGTACTGTGTAGTGTTGAATGGTTTATTTAAATAAGGTTCATTATTGTTCCACAAAATGTGTACCTCTTTAAAAGTCAGAAGGAAACCTTATGACCTAGTTTTGTAGCTGTGAGGAAGTACAGCAGGTGTTGTTGGGTTTGTGTTAATTGAGCTGTGCTAGTAATCAGATGTACCGGTAGTATATAAGGAGTGTTGTGCATCTCTGCAGCACCCCCTGGTGGGTGGGTCACTGGTTGGGTCATGTTTTGTAAACTTAGTGTAACTTCTGTTATTTTCTGTTCTATAATTAAAACCAAGCAAAAGTCTTATTTTGCATTCTCTTAATTATGTTCAATACATGTAGTTTCCTCAGCACGTCATCTGCGGCGCAGTTACTCCGCACAATTTCATAACATGTAGAAGGCGTCTTCCAGATAGGGCTGGTTGTGGATGCAAGGTCAAACCAAAGGGTAATGAGAACGAGCTGCTTTGAAGTTGGCAGGTTTCAGACAAAGCCAATTAACATCGTTTAATGGGTTGATACGAATGGAAGTCGTTAAAACTGCAGTTGCGATATAAGGGGTCGTTGTTTTGACTGGAGCGTAATTGGGATTAATAAGATTTTGGAACGCAGAAATGAAGTAAATCATCAAACCATCAATTCTAGCACGTGGGGGGCACCTAAATTGTATAATTTGGCATCTCAGTGATTGGTATTATTAATTGCATTATAATTGGTATTGTTATAATGAGGTTATTATTGGGTTATTTGTAATTGAAAACTAAATTGATAGATAGATAGATAGATAGATATAGATATAGATATATAGATATAGATATATAGACAAAGACTACAGTGGTACCTTGAGTTAGGAACTTAATTTGTTCTGAGGTCCATTCTTAACCTGAAACTGTTCTTAACCTGAGGTACCAGTTTAGCTAATGGGGCCTCCTGCTGCCGCACTGCGATTTCTGTTCTCATCCTGAGGTAAAGTTCTTAACCTGAGGTAATATTTCTGGGTTAGCGAGTCTGTAACCTGAAGCGTCTGTAACCCGAGGTACCACTGTATTAACAACAGTTTGCCAGACTGGATGAAAATGGCAATCTGTACAAGCTAAAGCTTGCAAACGTCTCGCCACATGCTATGAAGGGGAAGGGTGTGAGCCCAAGGCTCGCTGTGGCTGGTTCTTGCCGCACTAAATTGTGGCTTGGCGTGATACCCATCCAACATGGCCGCTGAAAGCCCGAAGGCTCCGGAGTTGCTTCCCTTTGCCATTTCCCTTGCCCTTGGAAAGATCCATGTGATTTGGAAAGCGTGTCTGACGAAGACCTGGGAGACCCCAGTTCAAATGCTAACTCAGTCACGAAGCTCGACTTGAGCTAGTTGCTGTCTCTCTCAGGATGACCTACCTCACAGGCTTGTTGTGAGGAGAAAGTAGGGGGGGAGAACCACGTACCCTCCCTTGAGTTTCTTGGAGAGGCAAAATGTAATAAATAATGATCGAATAAATGAATACACACCTCAGGTGGACAAGTTGATGGGAGGACTGTGCAGCAAAGAGGAGAATCTTGGTAACTTCTAGAGGGGGAAAGCGAAAAAGACTGTTGTAGTGATGGGGAAAATACAGATACATTTTCAAATTGGGGTAGCCTCCGAAACGGAGGGGATATATGAGCAAAGGAAGCTGCCTACACAAAGCCAGGGTTATTATGTCCTTTCAGTACTGTCTACAATAGACAGTATTGGTCTGACATGGTGCAAGACAGAATCTTGCCACTGCTGCAGATGTAAAGGTAAAGGACCCCTGGACGGTTAAGTCCAGTCAAAGGCGACTATGGGGTTGCGGTGCTCATCTCGCTTTCAGGCTGAGGGAGCCGGCGTTTGTTCACAGACAGCTTTCCGGGTCATGTGGCCAGCAGGACTAAACTGCTTCTGGCACAACGGAACACCGTGACAGAAACCAGAGCGCACGGAAACGCCGTTTACCTTCCCGCCGCAGCGGTATCTATTTATCTACTTTGCACTGGTGTGCTTTCGAACTGCTAGGTTGGCAGGAGCTGGGACAGAGCAATGGGAGCTCACTCATTTGTGGGGATTCGAACCACCGACCTTCTGATCGGCAAGTCCAAGAGGCTCAGTGGTTTGGACCGCAGCGCCACCTACGTGACCACTTACCTCTCTGGTGTGGCTGCAGGAATCGTTGCAGGAAAGGGTAGTAGTTGAAGAGGAAAAGCTGGGGAGACAAAGAGCACCCACAAGATGTCAACTAGGCACCTTCATTTCTCGTCCCAGGTGAACTACTAAATCTCCAGATCTCTGGGGAACGGAGGGTGTGCCATTGGAAGAGGGACTTGGGGCAAAGCCAGCAGCTACAATGGCATCAGTAGCAGGTGGAAACCCTGATTTCAAGAATGTTGGAGCTGCAGCAGCACCAGCCCAGCCCACATGCAGGTCTGCTCCCAACAGGGGCAAGGGGAAGATAAATGGAGCAAAAAGCCATCTTTGGTTGCTCAACACAGTGTAATGGTGTCCTTAGGTCGCAATCACGCCATACAGTTAAAGCACTTTGATGCCACTTTAAGCAGCCATGGCTTCCCCTAAATAATTCTGGGAGTTGTAGTTTGCGAAGGGTGCTGAGAGTTGTTAGGAGACCCCCTATTCCCCCCCTCAAAGAGTTACAATTCCCAGCTGCAGCTCAGGGGCGGGGGTGGCGGGGAGAGGGACGGAATCTGCTTTTTCTAAGAAAGAACTGCTCTTTATCAAAGGCAAGACAGCCAGCAGGGCCACTGACAACAGTTGTAACTTTAAGAGCTTGTCCATGAGCCTGCTGTTTTCCTCCTCCCTCCCATTCTTTTTTTCCTCACGTGCCATGCCTTCAATGCCATCCTTTTTGGCTAAAGAATGGGGTTATAAATGTTCAAAAAGTGCTATTCATAATCACATCATGAAAGCATTTGTAACATTTTCATATGTGAATATCCCCTGCTCAGCGCCTAAGGGCCCCAGTCCAGCCACTCACCACCTGGCCTGATGATCTCTATAAAGGACCGCTGCCGCCGACGCTGCTTGGCACAGAGGGCTCAGTTTTGTTTTGTTTTTTGTTTAAATTTCTGTTATTTTTTATAACAGTTCTAAGTTATAAGAGTTCTAAGATGGCGGTGCGCATAGACGCAACGGCTGCTCAGTGCTCTCCCTTATTTTTAAGTGTTTCGTATGGCTTTTACTGCTGTTACTCGTGTTGAGTACATTTTTGGTTGGGGAAACAATTGTGTAAATGAAAAATGAATTTATTTATTTTTAATTATTTAATTATTATTATAATATTTTTTTAAAAAATCCAATTTCATTGTACTTGTACAATGACTATAAAGATATAAAGATAAAGATAAATGAAAACATGCACACACTTTTAAGAAATGTGGTTGCATATACAGAGAACGCCTGATATTTTATGTATTCATCTAACAAAATTTATACATCATTTGACTCTGTCAAAAAGCTTTCAGCTTTTAGAACAACATCAAAGCTGCTGAGAACATGAAAATTATCCGTAAAAAAGATTTTTATAAAGATGTTAAAAATATGTAGATTAAAATCATTTTCATACTCTTAAATACAATACTCTTAACAGCTCCCTTATCTTGAAGAAGCTTGTACTCCCATCCCAAATATCTGACCGCTTTTCTACATGTGCTAAAAACTTTATTAAGTGTTCAGATTTTTTCCTACCTCGTGGATTCCAACGAGCCTAGAGATCAGATCCATAAGCATCATTTTCACTTCAAACCTCTCCTTTGAAGTTTCCAGCTGCTTCAAAAGTTTCTCTGAGAAGTCTAAAAAAAATTAAAAAGGCAACCAAGGAAGAGGGGAAGGGGGTAGAGTTAGAGGAGGAGAAGAAAACTCAGAAAAGAAATCCTTAAGTCACAAAGCATCCTGTGGTTATCACTGCAGGGCTTTTTCGTTTCAAATTTTTTTATTCATTTTCTCATTTTAACAACATACAAAACAAAACAACAACACAACAAAACAAATAATTATAAGTTCCTTAATCCTTAATTTCGTATTCATCTTAAATGGACTTCCCCAAAGTCCCTCCTTCCTGATTTTCATTTTATATCAGCTTTGGCAATTTTCCTCATCCAAACTCTTAACATACGGTATTACAGTAAAAAATACCAAATCATTATCTCTAACAGTTCCAGATCCTTTTTCCCTCACATAATCTTTTTTAAAAAATCCTAATCTTATTTTTATATAATCTAATAATTAAATTTACACAATACTAATCTAACAATACCTTCCCTACTACCTCCTCTCCCTTCTAGAATTATCCATATATCTTAATATCCACGATACATCATATGATTTTTAACCTCACTGCAGGGCTTTTTAAGTGAGTGGTTGTCTCAGAGCATCCTCCGCTAATCTAAAAATGTACGGCTGCTGGCTGTGAGGAGCGACCACAAAATCAACAGGACGTTTTGCCATTCAGGGACTCCTCCTCCCCACACAGCTTCCATCCATGCTTCTCTGAGAATGAAAAAAACCTGTCCAATAGGGGAATTTTTGCTGAGGAGCTACAGGGAAATTCTGCTCCCCCTTGGGGGCAGTTTTGACACGGTGCAGGAGTCAGGGTACCCATTGGTTTTAGCTGGAATAACAATGTCTTCCAGGTCAAGTGTCCCACTGAGCCAATGGCAGAGCCGTATTCTGCCACACCCAGCACCTAAAACACTTTTAAGTTCTCAACTTTTCCTGTTCTGCTTCAATATCATCCTCCGCAAAGAGCGCATCTGTCAAGAACTTGCCTTGTGGGTCGTGGATTAAGTGAATCGCCGAGAAGTTGAACACCTCAGGCTTCCGCTTCTTCTTGTGTTTCTGTGTGACGGGGGTGGGGGTGGGGTGGACAGGAGAGAGCCAAGTTCAGCGGGAAATGAGAACTTACTCCTTTCATTTCACAGATCTCAGAATTAACTTCTTTTTAAAATAGTTTTTATTAGTTTTCAATTACAGTCCAATAATAGCCTCATTATAACAATGCCGAATTATAATACAGTTACTAATACCAATCATTCAGATACCAAATTATATGATTTAGGTGCCCCCCTCGCATGCTAGAATTGATGGTTTCATTTCTGCGTTCCAAAATCTTATTCATTTCAAATACCCTCCAGTCAAGATAACAACCCCTTATACAACAACTGAAATATTAACAACTTCCATTCGTATTGACACGTTAAATGATTTATGAAACTACAAGTGAGGCACTCAATCTATATCCTTATTCTTCCTGTGTGTGGCAATTATTCTGTCAGGGATGTTTCTTCCTGTATCTCGGAATAAACTTCTGGCGGGGCCGAGCATACGACCCGTGGAAGAGCCTATTAAGCTTCCGGGTCTGCTGGGTGTCAATGCCAGGGCCTAACATTAGCATGGGGCCTGCAAAGTCCAACAAGCCTGGGCTTGCGTAATGTGGCCATTTACCAGATTGTCTTCCTCAATGTCATCCCGGGACTTGATGAACAAGGCCATCTGTGAATGTTGCAGGCATGTGGAGAGACTCAGAAGACACAACTGCGGGACAGGATGGGTCTTCTCTGCCCTGTGCACCAGGGGTGGTGAACCTCTGGCCCTGTGGTCATATGTGGCCCTCCAGACCTTCCTACCTGGCCCTCAGGACTCTCTCTAGGTTACCTTTCCTCCCCAGAGATACACAACATCCCCAGCCTTACTATGCACCCTCCTTGAGTGTTTCTGCTGAGCTGGAATATGTCTTTGAACTCAGAAAATGCCTCTTGCTTGTCTGGATAGATGATAAGAGGGTTTGTGTGAGGGCATGTAGGAACTAGTCTACTGTTCAAAAGTAAAATTTGCACTTGTCTTACTTCTTTTTAATTCTACGATTATGTGGCTGGAACCTGCCCTGGACTTTATAGGGAAGGGTAGGTAAGGAACCTTATACATCATACCTCGGGTTACGGCCGCTTCAGGTTGCGCAATTTCGGGTTGCACACCGCGCTGAACCCGGAAATAATGGAATGGGTTACTTCTGGGTTTCGGCGCTCGCGCATGAACACTAAATCGTGCTTTGTGTGTGCGCAGAAGCGCCAAATTGCATCACATGCGTGCGCAGATGCAGCAGCGTGGGTTGCGAACGCTGCGGGTTGCGAACGCGCCTCCCGCACGGATCACGTTCACAACCCGAGCGTCCACTGTATAAAAAATAAATTGGCCACTAGGCACACATGGGCCTATCCTCACAACAGCCCTGTAAATAACTTTAAAAAGGTAAAAGGTAAAAGGTAAAGGATGGTTAAGTCCAGTCAAAGGCGACTATGGGGTTGTGGCGCTCATCTTGCTTTCAGGCCGCGGAACAGGCATTTGTCCACAGACAGCTTTCCGGGTCATGTGGCCAGCAGGACTAAAATTTTAGGATGCATTTTAACTGATTACCTGACTTTATGTTAATGTGTTATACACTTGATGTTAGCTGCTCTGAGCCTGGTTTTGGTCGGGGAGGGTGGGGTATAAATAACAACAACAACAATAATAACAATTATTATTATTATTAAACTACATCTGGTGCAATGGAACACCGTGATGGAAACCAGAGCGCACGGAAACGCTGTTTACCTTCCTGCCACAGCGGTCCCTATTTATCTACTTGTACTGGCGTGCTTTTCGACAGAGCAACGGGAGCTCACCCCGTCGTGGGGATTCGAACCGCCGACCTTCTGACCTTAAATAACTATACGGCTTTCAGAAGACATCTGAAGGCAGCCCTGTATGGGGAAGTTTTAATGTTTGATGTTTCATTATGCTTTTATATTTGTTGGAATCCACCCAGAGTGGCTGGAGCAACCCAGTCAGATGGACGGGTTATAAATAATAAAATTTTAATCATTATGTATCTAAGGAGCTACAAAACTGAGTGGGGATTTGAGCCCAGGTCACTCTCGCATCCTTCCAAGCATCGGCCTGCTGGACCGCCCTGCCTCTCGCTGCTCACCTTTAAGACTTGCATCGCTTTCTCCAGCTTCTTCTTGTTCTTGGTGGTCTTCCTTCCCGTGGAGTATCGCACCATTAAGTCCCTTGCTGTGGGGCCATCATCCTTGGAAAGGAAAATCGGAGACGGAAGAGTGGTTTAACTCTCAACACAAAGCCTCGCACTGGGGAAAGCATGTAGTCGTATCCTGCTGAACCGTAAAATAATTCTGTCTGTCACCCGGAAGGCGCCATTCCATCAGGCTGCCTCAGCGGGAGAGATGGGGAGCAAGGCTCACTCCATCAAGCTCTGCTGAAAAAGAATCTCCACCAGGCACTCCCTGCCCCAGAGCTGTTTATATGTCAGCTCCTCATTGTAAGAACTACTACTTAAGAATTGGTACCTGAGTTTGCTCCCTGCCCCTCTTCCCTCTCTGTCCCTTTGCCCTTGCATGCTGTGTTTCTAGTTTTTGGTTTAGGCTGTAAGCCTGTGAGCAGGGACTGTCTTGCTTTTAATTGTATGCAAGCCGCTCTAGGGGCCTTTTCAGCACAGGGTACAAATAAAATAATTTTGTGCACCTTTCTTCCATCATGGAGTCCTTAACTTGCACAGCAGTGCAGCATCAAGGTCAATGGAATTTAATATATACACAACACCCATAATCTACTATTCATTGCCCTGAAGAGTTCACTGCCCTTTCTACATTTGAATATATAGATTATAAGCATCCATATTTTTTAGACATACCCACACATTTAAGCTAGGATCACTGGAATATTTTTATTGCTAATGTCAGCAGAATTTTTTTTACTCCTTTAATAGTTACAAGAAATATATATAATCCTATATAATAATCTCCAAGTGTCCCTGCATCCAGTCCGTGTGTCAGTGGTTTTTTGCCACTGTGCATGTCCCACAGGGACGCAGGGATTGGTAGGCGATGACAGGGGGCGTGTCCGAGAGGCAGCGACGGCGCACGCGCGTCGTCAGTTGGCTCAGTGCTGCTGCCTCGCATGGAGCTGGGCCCACCGCCGCCCGCCAGGTCCCCAGAAGAGCGCGCTGCCGGGGTGCCCCTGTCCGCCTGCGCTCACCCGCTGCCGCCGCCTCCGAGGCTGCCCCTGCTCGGCAGGCTCTGGCTGCGGCTCCAGCAGCGCCTTGGTGCCGGGCCGCCACCGGCGGGCCTGGCACCGCCCGGGGACAGGGAGCTCCGCGGCGGAGCACAGAGGCCGCCGGCGCCGCTTCCCTCCTCGGGCCTGCCGGGCGCGCACCTCGACTGCTGCTCCTGGCTGCGCCCCGCCCTCGACCCGGAGACGGCCACGAGCGACGGGCCGCCGCCGCCGGCCCTGGCACCGCCCGGGGACGGGGAGCTCCGCGGCGGAGCGCAGAGGCCGCCGCCACCGCTTCCCTCCTCGGGCCTGCCGGGAACGAGGGAGGGTGGGATGCGCGGCGCCCCGGCCCTCCTCTCCGTTCTAGCGCCCGTTATTAACGGGCTAAATTCAACTAGTATACCGGTAATATAATTTATAAAAGCATATAGAGGGTTTCAATCTGGAAGAGAAGTCTGGATTAAAACAAAACCATCCTAGCCCCCTCCATATAATGTCAGAAAGAAAAACCTTCTCCTTAATTCCTGGGTCCCCCATCCCCAGAGTTCTTTTGTTTCTTAAGCAGAGAAGCAATCGGTAAAATGAGTTCTCAACTGCAACCTGAAAGAGTACAGTCCAGGCACATATACCTGTGGCACATCCCTGGCATCGCTTCTACCTCCTCCATGAGGAACAAGCACAAAGTCACCTTACAAAGTTATCGGGTGCACTAACCTCTGATTCTGAATCACTGCCTCTTTTCTCGTCTTCGTCCTTTCCAAGGAAAAATTTCAAGCCAGCAACTAGTATCTGAATAGCCGCGAGA
This sequence comes from Darevskia mixta, assembly GCA_034641385.1. NCBI lineage: Eukaryota > Metazoa > Chordata > Lepidosauria > Squamata > Lacertidae > Darevskia > Darevskia mixta. Next base: position 1,931,510 of record JAWWNH010000060.1, read on the forward strand.
TGCGTGGAACGGCGAGAGAAGCGCACAAGAAGGAGAGAACGGTTATTTTTACAGCCAGCTTCTGGACTAGGGGTAGCCAATGCAGTGCTTCTCGGATGCTGTTGGACTCCAAAACCCATCAGGTTCAGCCAGAATGCTCAACAACCAAGGGTGATTGTAGTTGTAGTCCAAAATATCAGAAGGGCACCACACTGAGATACCCCAACTTGAGCGCATACAAGGCTTGTTAACTGACGATCTATAAAGGCATTATGCTCTCTGCTCCAAAGGAGACCCTATTTTTTATGAGAACAAGGTTTTTACATCTTTTATTTATGCCATAGTCATTAATAAAAAGTTTTTAATGCACTTGCCTTTTGCAATATGAAACAGCAATGAAAAGATAAGACTCTTACGTTGATTCATAATAACCTAACATGAACCAGAGCCGGCCACTCCACCAGAGGCCAGCAATTGATGCTGAGTTGTGGCAACATGAATGGCCACTAGGAGGTGCTCTCCATACTAACAGATCTGATGTTGCCTGTTTCAAGAGTCAGGTTTCATAGGAAGATAGGGGTATGTGTGGGTCCCAGGTGGCTGCCCAGAAGGAAACGTGGTCCGTGAGCTGAAGAAGGTTCCCTGCCCTCAGTTTATACAACCCTCTGCCTATAAAGGTGCCACAAAAATTCGCTGCTGGCTTTGCTGCAACGGACTAATATCTGAAGAAGTGTGCATGCACACGAAAGCTCATACCAAGAACAAACTTAGTTGGTCTCTAAGGTGCTACTGGAAGGATTTTTTTTATTTTGTTTGGACTAATAGTTATTTACTGTAACTGATTTCTTATACGCCACTTAAAGCCAGAATAAACCCTAAGCGGTTTAACCATGTTGTGGAATTGGTTACAGTAAAACCTCGGTTTTCAAACGTCTCAGCTGCCGAACGCCGAAAACCTGGAAGTGAATGCTTCCGTTTTCAAACGCACCTCGGAAGTAAAACAACTTCCGAGGCGCGTTTCTCAATTTCCCCCATTGAACTTGATGACAGCCCTTTGATCCTCAGTTTTCGAATGTTTCGGAAGTCGAACTGACTTCCGGAACGGTTTATGTTCGAAAACCGAGGTTCCACTGTATCAGTTGTGGAATAAAACTGTAAATAAAAATACACTGTAACTAAAACACATGATGAAACAATCCCGTTAAAACACAATACAGTGGTCCCTCGGCTTACGAATTTAATCCGTTCCGAATGGACACCCGTAGGTCGAAAAAAATCATAAGTCAAGTCCCCATAGGAATGCATTGGGAGAAAAATATCCAAAAAAATTCGTAAGTTGAAAAAAAACGCATCTAAACTTCGGAAGTCGAGGAAACCGCATCTAAAACGGCAACGATTTCCATTTGGAGGTCAAAAAAATTCGTAGGCGCGCAACTATTTTTCACTCGTAGGTCGAAAAATATGGAAGTCGGGTCGTTCGTAAGTCGAGGGACCACTGTATGGCTACTCTGCTAGAATTTGTACAAAACGCTAACAAAATAAAGCTAAAGTAGTTTCTTACCTTTGTGACTTTGGAAAAGCAAGCTGTGGTGATGACATTCACGGTCTTGGCATCATTCCTGGAGAAATAAAGAAAGTGTTCACACCCTGGAACAATGGCAACTTGAACGCATCACGTTTTATCTTCTCTTGCAGTTCCTCGCGGGATTCTTTCCCATGTCAGCCACCTACCAGATGTTCCTCCTGTATAGCTCTATCATCACATCCAGCGAGATCTTGGCTGCCGTTGGATTGCTGTCTTGCAGCATTGTGTACATAAAGTTCTGAAGGGTCTGGGGAGAGAGGGGGGGGGGAAAGGTTTTGCAAGGAAGAATTCTGTCCCGCACAAACCGGAATTCGAAGCAGAAACCACAACCTACCGTGTTCAGCTTGTTGTTTTTGTGTTTTGCGTTGATGTTCTTGATATCCGTCACAATGTGGGTGTACAGCGTCTGCCAAAAACAAGAATGCTCAGCGACAGCGGGAACGCAGTGCTGGAAATACCCAGAGCTCCTTCAAAGCTCCTGGAGGCCCAGTGATGGGATGCTCTGCAGAATGCAGTTATCCCCCACCTCCAATCCCACATACAGGTGAAACTCGAAAAATTAGAATATTGTGGAAAAGTCCATTTATGTAAGCAATTGTTTTCATTAGCTACTGGAGTTTAATATATGAGATAGACTCATGACATGCCAAGCGAGATATGTCAAGCCTTTATTTGTTATAATTGTGATGATTATGGCGTGCAGCTGATGAGCACCCCAAAGTTGAAATTGTTACTTTGGGGTTCTCATCAGCTGTACGCCATAATCATCACAATTATAACAAATAAAGGCTTGACATATCTCGCTTGGAATGTCATGAGTCTATCTCATATATTCGTTTCACCTTTTAAGTTGAATTACTGAAAGAAATGAACCTTTCCACAATATTCTAATTTTTCGAGTTTCACCTGTATATGGGTAAATGCAGCAAACATGTCCCTGGCTAAGGGGAGAAATGACAATTCACAGCACAGAATTCAACCTCTTAAGAAGGGTTCCCAAGTTGTTGTAGGCAAGGTGTAAGCTCACCTACGGTCCATTATTTTAAAACTGCATATTACAAACAAATAAGAAAGGACCGATAGGGACAGTAACTTTGCTACTCACTTTTCGTAAAAATTTATCGTGGCAACGGAGGAGCTCAAAGAAAAGTTCCAGCAAGCTCGTAGGGTTGATTAGGTTCTTGTTTCTCAACAGGATTAGAGCTTTGCAAAACGTCTGCAAATAAGGAAAGAAGTTACCACAGCCTGTGATCAGGATTTAAAAAAAAAAATTACACTGCTTCTATGATATACAAACATGGAGTCTGGTGCTCGACAAACAATTCAGCAGTCTCAGTTTCTCATCTTTCAATTTATTTTTAAAGGAAGTTTCTAGTCCTTATGTTCATAGTGATAAGCTTGAAAATGTGTATGTGACACGTTCTCACCTGCCTGCTCAACAGGACTTCTAGTGATCATTGAGCAGAAATTGGACATTCTCCATATGTCTTTGCTTGTCCGCTAGGAATTGCGATATTATGCAAAATCTACATGTATTGCAAATGAGATTCGTATACTCTGTTCAACTCACAAAACTGGCCATTTCTGGGAGCTGAGCTTTCACACAGCTGAGAGTGACAACCAGCAATCCTTGACCCGATTTTAACGAAAAATGTTATATTGACAAATGTGCTGAGATTTCTGATTCAGTGATTTCTTTGCAGAGGTTCCCTTAATTCCGATTTTTCCTTAAGGGAAGCTACAACATAGAAAATAACAATAATAAAGCTTATCGACATTGCCATTTCTTCCAGCTTCTAAACCCCAATGTATCAAGTCTCCCTTTTCAACTGAATCCACATAAACATTACCTTCAGTTGAACAACCCCCCATGAGCACTGGCATGGATTCCATGAGTTTGGAGCAAAGTGTACATTTTGTCAAGCACATGCAGAGAAAGATTGAAATGCATTGTACCACTGCAACCTCTTGGTACTGGGAAAGAAGAACTTCTTCCCAAATTGCAGGTGTCATGCCCTACAGAATTCCCTGCCCCAAGATGAGGACGTATTAGTATTTCAACATTGGATTCACCATTCGAAGGTCTGCATCCAAGACTGTGTGGTTGTAGGAGAGCAGTTCCTTCAGCTGCTGCGGAAAGTCTGCCAGGTACTCAGGATAGCAGTGGCCAACCTGTATAGAAAGAAGAGAAGCTCAACATAAAGTGGAAAGCCTGTATGTCTCCCTCCAGATACTGTTGGACCCCAAAAGAGGTGCCATGTTTCCCTCAGGATTGTGGGCGCACTACGTGCAGGCGTGTGCTTGTGGCGCCGCACTTCCACATTGCAGCGGCTCCACTTCCCCCTCCTCTCTGCAGTCGGTGAGGTACCCTTTTCCACGAGGAAGGACTCAGACTCGGAGGCGGAGAGACCCCTACTCACTGGAAAAGGGTGCCTCACTGGCTGGCTATGGAGGGCAGAGCTGAATTGCTTCTCTCTTGGAGGTAGCACCGCTGCTGCCTTTTCTCTGACTTTGTGGGTGCCTGGTCCCACAATTATATTATACAGTGGTACCTGGGTTCTCAAACTCGATCTGTTCCAAAACCAAAGCGTTCCAAAACCAAGGCACGCTTTCCCATAGAAAGTAATGCAAAATGGATTAATCCGTTCCAGACTTTTAATAACAATCCCCAAAACAGCAATTTAACATGAATTTTGCTATCTAACGAGACCACTGATCCATAAAATGAAAGCAATAAACAATGTACTGCAGTCACAAAATCAATCAGTAGCTGAACTGGGTTCCACACAGTCACACACACAAAGAAAGTCACAAAAACGCAAAATAAATAGCAAAAACAGACAGACCTCAGCGTAACACTCCAAACGGAAGTGTGGCACTCAAATCAGAAGCGTAACACTCAAAGCAGAGCATGTTCGACTTCCGAAAAAGGTTCGCAAACTGGAACACTTACTTTTGGGTTTGTAGTGTTTGGGTTCCAAGGCGTTTGAGAACCAAGGTACCATTGTATTATAAACTCCAGCCCCCTGGAGTTGGCTCCTATGGACTCCAACTCCCATCAGTCCAAGTCAGCACAGCCAGTGGTCAGGGGTGATGGGAGCCAGACGTTGTTGAACAACTGGAGGGCAACAGGACCTCCTCAAGGTACACGTAAAGGAAGAAAGCAACCCTTAAAAAGCAATGCTGATGACGCAACAGATCTCAGAGGAAGAATGGAGAGCCTTTGATCCACAAGATGTTGGAAATATCCTCTGACCAAAGGGCATGCTGGCTGGGACTGATGGGAGCTGAGAGTTCCACAGTACCTGGTCTCCTATTCCTGTCTTAGATTCATCATATCTGTTAGCACTCTTCCTCCTCATTACTTGTCTTTCATTCACCCTCATGATAACCTTCTGAGTGAATTAGGTCAACCATCTGGAGGGTGGCAATACAAGAACAGGGCCTTTTCTGCAGTGGCTCCCCATTTGTGGAATGCTCTCTCCAGGGAGGTTGGGCTGGTGCCTTTAGGAGCTGGGTGAAAATGTTCCTTTCCCACCAGGCCTTGGGCTGATTTTCATCCTATGCCCTTTTAAACGTGTTTGTAGGAGAGGGGGGTTATTGGTTTGTTTTTGTAATAATATAATAATTATTTATTTATTTATTTATACACCCGCCCATCTGACTGGGTGCCACTCTGGGCGGCTTCCAACAAAATATTAAAATACAGTAGTCCAAACATTAAAAGCTTCCCTAAACAGGGCTGTCTTCAGATGCCTTCTAAAAGTCTGGTAGTTATTGTTCTCTTTGACATCTGGTGGGAGGGTGTTCCACAGGGCAGGTTCTTCTTTTTATGGTGTATTTTGTGTTTTTTAAATCTTGTACAGTACTTTTATGTTGCAAACTGCCCTGTGATCTGTGGATGAAGGGCGGCATACAAATTTTATAAATGAATGTTAAATAACTATATCAGAGCAAGGTCAAGCAATAAGCTTATAACAGACAGGAAAATCAAAGCGATTGCTCTCCTTTTTTTATTGTAGATCAAACACGTCATCAGTAAATAAGGTCTTCTCTAGCAGTTCCATTTCCTCCTGTCCATAATAGGCTGCAAGGGAACTGAGAGCGACCTAAACTAATCCTAGCAGAACTTCCCATACCATACATAGATTCTGCCATTTTACCTGTGCCAAGAACATCACTAGTTCAGCCAAATCTTTGCTGGGCTTTGCTGGCTGCAGTTTGAATATCTCCACATTGGACTGGTAATGGCGATACTGCTGAAGAAACTGAAACGAAACACAGACAAAAAAGGGTTACTTCCTTCGCAGCTTATTTCAAAGTAAATGCTTTAAGCATCTGCATTTTGAGATTTAAGACCTCAAAGCGCGGCGTACCCAAAATGGTAAAAATAATTTGGTATTGGCATCCGTCTGTCTAGGGAGCCTATGGAGTGCGCCTCCGGGGATGAAGTCAATAAAATCGAGAAAAGCTCTCAACCTTTACTTTAAAAGCGTGCAAAAGTTAAACTCCTAAAACAGATTAAAATCGCAGCAGCTTTCTAAGCACCTGGGTGGGCTCTTCTAAACAATTATGCTTTTTTAAAAAAACCAGCGCCGCAAAGAGCGGCAGGGAGTTAATCTCAAGAGGCAGGGAGTTCCAAAGGTGCAGGAAATGGGAATTATGTGACGCCTGGGCCTCACCTCCTCGGTATACGAAGGCGGGTCCCTCTTGATCAGGTTCTGCAGCTGAGGCAGGTTGACGGGCAGCTTGTTGTTGTTGCGGCCGGCCATGGCTGCGGAGCGACGCGGACTCCGCTGGCTGCTGCCTCCAACCTTACCGGAAGAGCCGCGTGCGACGGCCACTGGGCGCCGCCATCTTGGATCACGTGGCTACGGCCGCTGCGGAGGCTCAAAAAACCTCGGAGCTCGACCGCTTATTGGAGAACCAAGGATGGAGGCGGCGCCAGATATTCTGTGCTGCAGAACACTTTTGGTCTATTGGCTTGGGGGCGGGTTTGCTTTCAATCATTGCCTCCTTTTGTTTAGTTTACGGTTCTTTATTGCTTTCTTTCGTGCGTTGCTGGCTGCCAATCTTATTGCTGTGTCAGTTTCGTAGAATCGTGAAGTTGGGAGGGAACCCCAGAAACCATCTAGTCCAGCCCCCTGCAATGCAGGAATCTCGACTGAAGCACCCATGACAGGTGTCCATCCAACCTCTGCTTAAAAACCTCCACCAAAATTTGAGATCCCCCCAAACTGGTGCCAAAGTAAATAAAGCTAATATTCAGCTTCATTCAATGTCCCCAAGTCTTAGTGTTATGTTCGAAGAGGAAAAATGTCTCTGTCCACTTTCTCCATACCATACACCAGGGGTAGGCAACCTAAGGCCCATGGGCCGGATGCGGCCCAATCGCCTTCTCAATCCGGCCCACGGATGGTCCGGGAATCAGCGTGTTTTTACATGAGTAGAATGTGTCCTTTTATTTAAAATGCATCTCTGGGTTATTTGTGGGGCATAGGAATTCGTTCATTTTTTATTTTTTTTCAGAATATAGTCTGGCCCACCACATGGTCTGAGGGATGGTGGACTGGCCCAAGGCTGGAAAAGGTTGCTGACCCCTGCCATACACCATTGCCATGTCCCTTCTTACTCGCCCTGTTTTCTAACCAAAGAAAACCCAAATGCTGCAATCTTTCCTCACAGCGGAGTTGCTTCATTCCCTTGACCATTTTGGTTGCTCTTTTCTGAACCTTTTCCTGCTCTGCAATAATAAATATCCTCCCCCCCCCCCCCGAATAAGACGACAAGAACAGAGCAAGTACGCCTGCACCATAGCACACCCTCCAATATCCCGCTGATCAAAATCAGGATCCTCTTTTTTTGGTCCCAAGTTCTTGTGGGAGCTAGCTGATTCGTGCAAGAGCACGAGACCAAAATAGGAGCCTTTTTTTGGGGGGGGGGTTCTAGCACTCAGGTGCAAACCCCTTGACTTGATCCACAGCACTGGACCAAAAACCAGGACAGTCTGGCATCCAGTCAGAAGACAGGATGGCTTCTGTAATTCTGGGCTGTCCCACCCAAATTGGGACATAGATTTCTGTTAATGGAATTATGATATTGACATGTCAACGTCATGGGGAAAGTGATTCTGCCCCAGGCAGAAGTTGAGCTAATTCCATGCTTTTCTGTTCTTCTTCCCCTTTTCAAACTCAGGAAGCAGCGAAAGAACGATTCCTCGCCTGCGCTTTCATGGCTCATCATCACAAAGACACTGAAAGTGAAACTTGTCTTTGTAGGAGAAATCAGAGTTTTTGGAGGGAAAGGAAACAAGTACACTGGCAGATGTAGCCTATAGTGCAAGAGGCCAACTTTTGGCCTGAAGCTGGAAGTGACTCAATTTCTGGGAAACGATCCCAGCACCAAAAACCCATCCATTGCACTTATGCAATCCAGCTCATCTGAAGCTCAATCCAGCAGAATGACAAGAGAAAGGGGGACGACTCCTGCCGTGATGAAACTCTGCAGGTTGCTTCACCCTGCTGTGTGATAGGACTGGCCCTCATTCACCAGACTGGATCAACGTAGGAAAACAAGCCTTCCCAACCTTCACATTGATTGTGGAGCCGGCCCACAGCTGAGGGGCAGCAGAAGCACACAAGGTGCCTCCCAGCCCGCTCCAATGCTCCCCCCCACTACTGGAACACCCCTTTCCACTGAGTTTTGGTGAGCCTTCTCTCTCCTTCCTCTGCCCTCTTCATTTCTCTGCGTGTTCTGCAAGACCAGAGGACAGGGGAGCTGGTCGTAGCGGGGGGGGGGGGAGAGATTCCCTGGCTTCTTCCGCAACCTGCCCTTCCGGCCCCCATTCCTCTCCAGCCTCCTCTTCAGCCTCAGAGTCTGAACTGCTCCCTGTCCCAGCCTCCTCCTCCTACTCACTCATCACCCAGGGATGATGGGAATCCAGGGGCGTAGCAAGCCCAGGTGGTACCCGGGGCGGAATTTTTTTTGTCACCCCCCACCACTTTAATTTAAAAAAAAATTTAAAAAAAATTAAAAAGTGTCACCCCCCTCTGATGGTGCCATTTTGCGAGGTGTGGGGGTTTTGTGTGTGTGTGTGTGTCTATTATCTCTTTTTTCAATAAGGTTAAAATAAAAAAAAAAAAAACTTTTTAAAAAATTAAAAAAAATTAAAAAGTGTCACCCCTCTTTGATGGTGCCACTTTGTGAGGTGGGGGGTTGTGTGTGTGTGTGTCTATTATCTCTTTTCCCCCCAATAAAGTTAAAATAAAAAATGATAATAAAAATGATAAAAATTTAAAAAAAAATTAAAAAAAAATTTAAAAAAGTGTCACCCCCTCTGATGGTGCCACTTTGTGAGGTGTGGAGGGTTGTGTGTGTGTCTATTATCTCTTTTTTTCAATGAAGTTAAAATTTAAAAAAAAAGTAAAAAAAAATTTTTTCCAAAAAAATGTGTCACCCCCCCTCTGGGGTGGAACCCGGGGCGGCCCGCCCCCTGCCCCCCGTTGCTATGCCCCTGTGGGAATCGTAGTCTCAAAACATCTGGAGGGCCTAGGTTGAAGAAGCCTGACCTAGAGCAACTATTTTACTTTTAGAAGACATATGAAGGCAGCCCTGTTTAGGGAAGTTTTTAATGTTTAATGCTGTATTGTAATATTTGGTTGGGAGCCCCCTCCCAGAGTGGCTGGGGAAACCCAGCCAGATGGGCGAGGTATACATAAATTGTTGTTGTTGTTGTTAGAGATTCTGGGGGTTGAAACAGGGACCTTTTGCATGGAAGTCAGATGTTCTCCAACTGAGCTACAGCCCGTCCCCTAAGATAGGGAGACTTTAAGTGTATTTTGCCCACCAACAGGGCATGCAAAGTCCAGTTATGTTGCTCCTCTGTCAAGGCCCACATCCTTGATAAATTCATGGAGGCTTTCGATCACAGGTGCGGAAATCTGCGGCATGCCTGACATCGTGGGACTGCATCTCCCAACAGGCACCACCAGCATGGACAAGGGTCAGGGACGGTAGGAGTTGTAGTCCAGACCCCAGCACCCCTCAAAGGGCCACAGGTCCCATTCATAGCTGTCAACCATCCCTTTTTTTGGTGGGAAACTCCCTTATTCCAATGCCGTTTCCCGCTGCTATCCCGGATTGTTGATATCCCTTAAATTTCCCGGATTTCAAAGGAAGCAGCTCCTCTCCCTCCCTGCCGGCCAGGGAGGCTCCTCAGCTGCGTTGCTCGGCTGCCAATAAGGAGTCTGAGACCGACTGGGGGGCGGAGCTTGCATGCCTTGTGCAGACAGACTCTCACGCCCAACCAGACAGACAGCCTGCCTGCCGTCTACGCGCTCGCTCTTTCACGCGCAGCCTCTGGAGCACCAGGTGGCGAGGCTACTTGGTGCCATTGCATCGCCCTCGCAGCATCCCTTATTTTCAAATCCGAAAGGTGACAGCTATGGTCCCAATCTGGTTCTAGTTCTGTAAATGGCTATTGGCTATAATTGCAAAGCAGAAGCGCCATTTCCAGAGGCAGCATGGCCTTGAATCTTGGGGCAGAGAAAGCTTGTGGGCTTTCTGGGGGCATCTCTCTGGCAAAGCAGGATGCTGCTTTGATCCAAAAGGGCTATTTCTTACATTCCTCTAAGCAGCTCAAACATGGCTGAGAGAGAGAGAGAGAGAGAGAGAGAGAGAGAGAGAGAGAGAGGCTTAAGTGAGCTTCCTGGTTTGAAGAAAGTTTGCATCTGGGTATCTCTACCCTAAGCCCAGCCATAACACCATGATGGCCCTATATGTATATATATCAGTCAGGTTATATGGTGCTAACCTTCCTGAATACCAGGGCCTACTTTATGACTTAATAATTGCAATGAAAGACATATGCCTTGCAGTTCAAAGCATATCATCTTAGTAGATGGGATTTCCAGCCAAGTATGCATGGAATTATAGGGACGCGGGTGGCGCTGTGGGTTAAACCACAGAGCCTAGGGCTTGCCGATCAGAAGGTCAGCGGTTCGAATCCCCACAACGACGGGGTGAGCTCCCATTGCTCGGTCCCTGCTCCTGCCAACCTAGCAGTTCGAAAGCATGAAGTGCAAGTAGATAAATAGGTACCGCTCTAGCAGGAAGGTAAACGGCGTTTCCGTGCGCTGCTCTGGTTCACCAGAAGCGGCTTAGTCATGCTGGCCACATGACCCGGAAGTTGTACGCCGGCTCCCTCGGCCAATAAAGTGAGATGAGCGCTGCAACCCCAGAGTTGTCTGCGACTTACCTTTACCTTTTATGCATGGAATTGGGAATTAGAGGCATGTGGGTTTCTGGGACATAAACTGCATTTTGTCTGAAATATGGAGGGAATGTGTCCCTCCCTCCCTCTCCCCCCCCCACAATATCCCCATTCCTGTGTTTGTAGGGAATTTGATGTCCCAAATCCACATCATTTAAAGCACAAAGTATCCTGAGAACTGTAGTTTACCTGCACAAAGTTACAGTTCCCAAGACCTTTAGCAAACCACAACTCCCAGCATTCTTTGGGGGAATCCATGTGTTTTAAATGCATGGCATGAATGTTACTTGTGTGGCCGAAGTTTGATTTGGGAGCTGAATGAAGCTCTTTGTTGGCAGCTCCTGTAGGTTTACTTTTGAGGAGAGAGAGAACGAATGGACGAACACACTGGGGATTTGTTACAAAACAAAAATATTTTTATTTACAAATGTACAGGTGCTAAGCCTGTATTCAAGGCCCGGCAAGGAGCAGAATACAGTAACAAGACAGCAAGAAAACATTATTCTATTCAGTTTAACAACGAAACAATGAGTACCAAATGTCTTCCACTCACATAGATTTTTTTAGCCACTGGGCTATTGAGGGCTTTATAATATGAAATTATTTGTCCTCTAGCTTTCTCAGTTTTTTTGTTCCTTCCCGTCGTACCACATAATTATTGACCTGAAAGTTGAGGGAAAGAAACTAAACGGGAAAAGCTCATTTTCAAATTCCAGCAGCTTCATACTAGACTGAATCCTGCCAATTAAACACTTAGGTTGGGGAGTTTTCAAACTGTGTGGTCCACAGAACGTCAGTCTTTCAGAAGGTTGTTAGGAGGTCCTCCTGAAAGAGAAATGGTTGGTTTCCTCCTCCAAAAGAAGCTTGAACCTCATTACTTGTCTTCCTCTGTAACCGGATGCCCACTTATATTTCCTCTGCCTTTTCCTCCCTCAGTCTCTAACCATCTTCATTTCCTCTTCTTCATAATTGCCTGTAAGGGAAGCAAAGAAAAATACCCGGTGAGTGCAAGATGCTTATCTGCGGCTGTGGGATGTATAACACTGGTGCAGTCAATCACAACATTCCTAGAGTGTACACAAGGGGCCTTGGTCCTCCAGCTAGTTTCCTGTGCCTGGAGGAGGATCACTTCCTTTGTGTGACCAGAGGTGGGAGTGGCCTTACCTGAAAGTGCACAGGTCTGTGCCATTCTCCTCTCTCTTCCCACCAGGACTCCGAGGATGCAACATCTCAGGAGATGCTCTCTTGGCTTCCAGCCAAGAGAGGCCCACATGGAGCCTTTCTCCCTTAAGGGGAATCTCCACATGTAAATACATTTAATCTAAGCTAGCCTGCCTTCTGAGACTGCCTGTATGAGCTTGGAATGTCTGTAAGTAAAAGCTTTATACTTTTATAAGCTTATGTGTCGTGTATCTTCTTTTAAGAGGGAACCAGGGGAAATATGTGCCAGGATCTGCCTTGTTCTAGAAGTTCATAGGAACTTAAACGCCACGCTTTGCTGCGCTTTATTGGGGATGAGAAACTCTGCTAGTTTGGAGCTTGTTAGCACAAGCTGGGATAGGAAATATTAATCAATATTCCCTCATCCACATTCCCTCTCATCTCCCACAAAGGGTTTTGAGGCCCAGAACTGCGTATTTTGTGTATTTTTAAAGGATTGCTTTGGATTGTGATTTTTGGCAGAGTAGAATTTTTCTGTTTGTACTTCCTGGTAAGCACATGGTCTTTTGTTCTCCATTGTGCTGTGAAAGGGGGATTAGCGACCCCTCCCCTCCCTCAGAGCTCACAGACCTCAGAGGCAGTGAAGATTAGTTTGCATTTTGAGATTTTTAAGTTTTGATTTTTGAATTTTAACCATTTTTGGGAATTTTTGAAATTTTGGAAATTTTTTAAATTTTTGAGGATTAAGATGGCAAGCTCAGGTTTTGATAGTGAAGCAAGATCAAGCTTTATGCTGCTGAATGATCGTAACTTTGTGCAATGGAAGCAGCGCCTTTTAGTGCATCTTGGTGCAAAACAAGTGCTTAAAGCGGTGAAAGATCCCAAACCTGATTTTGCTGATTTAACCAAGAAAGCAGATTGGGAAAGGCAAGATGCAGAAGCTAAACACATAATTTTGAGCAGTTTGAAAGATGAGCATTTATCTCTGATTGACTATGAAAGTGATGCATCTCAGATTCTAAAGGATATTGAGAGGGTTTATGCACAATCATCAGAGAACTCTTATAGACATTTATTGGATAAACTGCTGAAGTTAAAGATGAATTCCAGAGAACAATTTACAGGGCATTTTAAGGACTTTAATGAAATTGTTCAAAGGATTGCCCTAACTCCCAGAGCTTTTGATGATGCAACCAAAGTGACTTTTATGCTGGCATCATTAGGAAAAGAATTTACTTCATTTAAGAGTATAATGGATCACACAAGAGATTTGACTTTTAATGAACTAGCAAATCACTTAAGAGAGGAATGCAGAGATTACCTTGATTCTCCACAAAGGAATCCAAGGAGGGACACAAGTTATGTTTCTAAGCAATTTCCCAAGTCTAAGGAAGTGTCCAAAGAATTAATATGCCATAACTGCAATTTAAAAGGGCACATTGCAAGGAGTTGCCAGAAGCCCAAGAATAAGTCCCGCCCCTTTCAACCAAAAGGTGAAAAGAAGGGGGGTCACGAGCGTACATTTCTACTGCAAGAAAAGAGTTTAAATGTGCAAAGAAATGAAAGGAAAAGTGACCAATTTATTTTAGATTCGGGAGCCACAAGCCATTTTGCGCATAAACGAGAATATTTCAGAGAAATTAATGATAGTGAATGGACTGAAATCCAGATTGCTGATGGAAATGTTCTAAAATCACAAGGTGCAGGTTCAATGCGTTTGAAATTCAAGGTGAACAATGAATGTCTTGAAACAACTGTGCCTAACGTTCAATATGTCCCAGAATTGAATTGTAACTTGCTTAGTGTGTCTGCTTTAGACAAGAAAGGTTTCAAGGTTACATTTGCCAATGGAAAATGCAATGTAACGAAAAATGGTGAGGTTTATGCTCAAGGGAAACTAATCAATGGTGTTTATGAGATTAACGTTTCAGAAAACCAATCAGCACAAGTGGCCCAATCCAAGCAGAAGCATGAAGCAGATCTGGAGCTCTGGCATCGAAGACTGGGTCACCGGGATATCAGAGTCATCCAGGGACTGCAGAATGGAGATCTTGTGAGAGGTCTACAGGTAAACAAAAGTAGCACACCCACACCAAAATGTGTAACTTGTGTAAGTGAAAAAGGAGTCAAACCTTCTTTCCCACGTTGTGCAGAAAAGAGAAGCACAAAAGTTCTGGACATTGTGTACACTGATTTAGCTGGACCTATGAATATACCTTCTTTAGGAGGAAATAGGTATATTCTTATCTTTTTGGATGATTATTCAAAGTTTTGTGTGGGATACCTTCTCAAAGAGAAGAGTGAAACAGTGGAATTGTTCAAGCAATACGTAAGCATGGTCAAGAACAAATTCCGGCGAGCACCCACCACCCTAATGTCTGATAATGGTGGGGAGTTTTGCTCACGTGAAATGGAAGCCTTCATGGCTCAGGAAGGCATAGCACATGTGACCACAGTTAGCTACACACCTCAACAGAACTCTATTGCTGAGAGGAAATTTAGGTCCATCCTAGAGATGACAAGGTGTATGCTAAAAGGATCCAACTTGTCAAAGAAACTTTGGGGCGAGGCAGCAAATACTGCGATTTATATACAGAATAGGCTGCCAACAAAAGGCACAGAGCGCACGCCATTTGAACTTTGGCATGGAAGAGTCCCAAATTTGTCACACATACGTGTATTTGGAAGTTTGTGCTATTACCACGTGCCCAAGGAGCACAGACACAAACTTGACACCAGAGCAAAGCCTGGTATCCTAGTTGGATACGCTTCTGGAGGAAAAGGCTACAGAGTTGTGGACTTACAAACAGGGAAAACAAGTTCACATCACGTGATTCATTTTGAGGAGTATGAAAAGGCTGACACAAGGAACACAGCAATTGACTGTTCCAATGAGCCACCAACAGAGGAGTTTGTAAGTTTTCCTTTTGAAGCCATACCAGAAACTAATCCACCTCCTAGTATTGTACCTCCTAGTGTTGTAGCACCCCCTACAGATGACACCCCAGAAGACGCGGAGGACCAGATGTCAGAAGGCTCCAGAGACGAAGAGGACCCGTATGCAGGGATGCCGCCATTGGAAGGAGATGAGGAAGCTGATGCGGTTCAACAAGAGCCAGAGGTCAGACGTTCCTCCAGGTCCAACAGAGGCGTTCCACCACTACGACTGTCCTACTTTGCAGGGTCGGCGCCACCACAGGAACCTTCCACGTGGGAACAGGTTCAACGGTTGCCAGCTGCTGAGGCCAGTCTCTGGAAGCAAGCCGCGCAGGAAGAGATGGATGCACTGCATCGCAACAAGACCTGGACCCTGACAGAGCTACCTCCTGGTAAGAAGGCAATTGGGTCCAAGTGGGTGTTCAAGCTTAAGAAGGGGTCAGAAGGGGAGGTGCAACGCTACAAAGCTAGGCTTGTAGCACAAGGATTTTCACAACAGTATGGCGAAGACTATGATCAAGTATTTGCGCCTACAGTGCGATACAGCAGTGTTAGATTACTTCTAAGTATTGCAGCATCTAAAGGCCTATCAGTCCGTCATGTCGACATAGCAACAGCTTTTCTTCATGGGACGATTTCTGAACAGATTTATATGAAGCAGCCCAAAGGCTTTATCAAGCAAAATGAGGCACATCTTGTATGTAAACTTCAGAAAGGAATTTACGGTTTGAAACAAGCTGCAAGAGCATGGAACCAGAAATTACATGAAATGCTGGTTCAGCTTGGGTACAAGCAGTCAACAGCTGACAAGTGCCTGTACACTAAGAACAGAAATGGACAATTCTCTTACATTCTGGCTTTTGTCGATGATTTATTAATATCAACGTCCAATGACAGAGACTATAAAGACATAGTCAGACATCTCAACAAAGAGGTGGAAGTAAAGGAATTGGGACTTGTCCAGTATTACTTGGGAATTCAAATTGAGAGAGAAGAAGACGGCTCATTTCTTCTCAGCCAGAAGCAGAAGATAATAGAACTGATAGGAAGTATGCAGATGCAAGGTGCACACCCTGTCGCGACACCCATGGCCACAGATTTTCTAAAGAATCAACAAGATTCGAAGCTGCTGCCAGACAACAGTGAATACAGGTCAGCGATTGGTAAACTTTTGTATTTGGTTACTACCAGCAGACCTGACATAGCAAGTGCAGTGGGTATCCTAAGCAGAAAAGTGAGTTCTCCCACTGAACATGACTTGGGTGGGGTCAAGAGGGTGGTGCGTTACCTTAAGGGTACAATGAATTGTAAATTAAAATTACCAGCTGTAAGGGACCCTAAGTTGGTTGGGTACAGTGATGCAGACTGGGCTGGGGATAAGGCGGATTACAAATCCACAAGTGGTTATGTTTTTATGTTTGGAAATGCACCTATCATATGGGGCAGTTATAAACAGAAATGTGTAGCCTTATCGTCCACAGAGAGTGAATATATTTCAGCTTCGGAAGCATGCAGAGAGATCATCTGGCTGGATCAACTCCTGACAGATTTTGGTTTGCCGAGAAAAGGACCTGTCAGCTTGATGGAGGACAATCAAGGCTGCCTGCAACTAGCGCAAACCGAAAAGTTCCTTGCACGTTCAAAACACATTGGGGTCAGGTATCACTTCATTCGCCAGATGATCCAAGATGGACTAGTAGAAATGTCCTACTGTAATACTCAGGAGATGACTGCGGACATTCTCACGAAACCCTTGCCACGAGAGAGTTTCCAGAACCTGCGTGTCAAGCTGGGACTCTGGGTGGTTGAATAAAGTTGTTTTATGTTTGTTAAATGTTGTTCAGACTGAGAAGGGGTTTGTGGGATGTATAACACTGGTGCAGTCAATCACAACATTCCTAGAGTGTACACAAGGGGCCTTGGTCCTCCAGCTAGTTTCCTGTGCCTGGAGGAGGATCACTTCCTTTGTGTGACCAGAGGTGGGAGTGGCCTTACCTGAAAGTGCACAGGTCTGTGCCATTCTCCTCTCTCTTCCCACCAGGACTCCGAGGATGCAACATCTCAGGAGATGCTCTCTTGGCTTCCAGCCAAGAGAGGCCCACATGGAGCCTTTCTCCCTTAAGGGGAATCTCCACATGTAAATACATTTAATCTAAGCTAGCCTGCCTTCTGAGACTGCCTGTATGAGCTTGGAATGTCTGTAAGTAAAAGCTTTATACTTTTATAAGCTTATGTGTCGTGTATCTTCTTTTAAGAGGGAACCAGGGGAAATATGTGCCAGGATCTGCCTTGTTCTAGAAGTTCATAGGAACTTAAACGCCACGCTTTGCTGCGCTTTATTGGGGATGAGAAACTCTGCTAGTTTGGAGCTTGTTAGCACAAGCTGGGATAGGAAATATTAATCAATATTCCCTCATCCACATTCCCTCTCATCTCCCACAGCGGCTAGAGTGGATGAGGTCTCGGGACGGAGCCCACCAACACAACCACCCCATTATCTTGTCTCATCCCAACCCACTGTACTTATTCTGGTCACACTTACTTCCTTTATACGGCGGCCTTGTTCCAAATTAATGTCCAGGCACCTCTTGCGCTCATTTCTCTTGAAAGTGACTCTGCAAAGAAGCAATTTAGGGCAAGTTAGAAACAGGACTACATAGTATTATTATCCTTTCGTGGCAATTGGGCTGCTCCAAAATAAAGGCATTTCCCCTGCCCTTCTAGATCAACGCAACTTCCTTGGGGTTTTATAGAGTTACTTGCATTGCATTGTATTGAGTACCAAAATAACATTGACCCCGAGTAGGAAACTTAATACAAAGGATGGTTTCCAGCTCACACCTTGGGGAAAGCCTGGGTGAACAGGTGAGACTCAAGCAGGTGCCTGAACAGGGCTGATCTAACTATGTCTGACATGTCAAGCCAATCTACTGATTTATCATTTATCTTGCGCTTGCTCTATGAATGAAATTCTGATGTTGTTGTCCTTCTTTTTCCTTAATGTCGGGAGTGTGTTTATTTATTTTTATTTCATAGAATTCCTACACCGCTGGATTGATAAAAGAACAGCAACAACCTCAAAGCGGTTTACAAAAAATATAAAACTATAACATTATCCCTAAGGAAAATTAATACATTTTGAAAGTGACATCAACTTTCTAAACATCAACAGGCAGGGAGTTACAAAGTTTAAGTGCTGCCGCACTACAAGACAAAGTTATTACAAATGTGTTTTATGTGGCATATGCAATAGTGCCAATTCCACCGATCCAGTGGTCAAGTGGGCACGTATATAGGTCTTTTTGCTGCAATGCTGTCCTGCGTAATCTGGAAACAAGCCCCATTTAACTCCTTTGCATATATAGAATTTTATTTCCCAGATTGCACTGTACGATCCTGGGTTTCTCCATAATTTTCTATGGGCACCTCTCACTTCTGCTTTATTTTATTTTATTTTATTGGTGGAACGCTCTCTCACAAGAGACCAGGGCCCTGCGAAATTTGACATCTTTCCGCAGAGCCTGAAGACGGAGCCGTTCCACCAGGCCTTTGGTCAGGGTTCAGCCTGACTCATTTTCTCTTTGTATAAGAACAAGCACGAAGGAGGTTCCCAGCCTGCTCATAGGTCCTTATAATATCAGTGGAAACAGTTGGTTTTGGCGAGTATTAACTGCTTCCAATTTTAACCTGAAGATTGCCACTTGTCCAGTTTTAATTTTAATTGTTTGAATTAATTGTGGGATGTATCTTAATTGATTGATCGCTTGTATTATGCATATCGTCTTAATTTATATGATGTTAGGCGCCCTGAGCCCAGCTTTGGCCGGGGAGGGCGGGATACAAATAAAATTTATTATTATTTATTATTATTTTTGTAGGGGAGGCCAAATGAACCAGGAATGCACATGAACAACTCTCCCCTCACCCACCCACCCCACAAGGATGAAAGGAGGAAAAAATGAGTTAATAAGAGGTGTGGAGAACACTACAGATGCTCCTGAACTACAACTCCCAGCAGCCTCAGCAAGCACAGAAAATGGCAAGGGATTGTGGGAGTTGTGGTCTAGCAGCATCAGTAGAACTTGAGGCTCATCAAGCTGGCCAGGGCAAAATAGGGTGAAGTGGTAACAGCAGAAATAATAGACAAGGCAATGGTTGTGTAGGAAGTAAAGTCTTCTGGAGCAGAACCATCACCCACTACTTACACCAGTTCCTCGTGATCGCAGCTGCTGCTGGGCCGGTGAAATTCAACTTCAGCAACGCGCTGAATAGGGACAGAGCTCATCATCATTCCTTTTGTTCGACAGAGGCAACGCCCTCTGCTGGTAGTTGGCATTCCTGCAACAGAAGAATGTCGCGTTCAGGTACGCTCAGTTGTAATATAACTTTACAGGGTTGTGGGTATGATGTGAGAAGGGAGGCGTTCCTTCGAAACCTTCTCTTCAGTGGGATGTTTCAGACAGAGCAACAAATGGGAAAGTGGTAAGCCACAATCTTTTTAACACTTGGAGATTTTCTTTGGGAGGTGGTGGGGGAGATGACATTGCTCCCCCCCCCAAAAAAACCCTTTTGTTTTCTATTGATTTAGTTATATTTATATCACACCTTTCTTCCAAGGCACTCAAGGCAGCATATATGGTTCTCCTTGCCCCCATTTGACTCTCACATCAACCCTGCAGCACAGTTTTAAAAAGATAATGCCAAGCTGGAATGTGTGCAGAGGAGGGCGACCAGGACGCTCAAGGGTTTGGAAACCAAGCCTTATGAGGAACGATTGAGGGTGTTGGGTATGTTTTCATCCTGGAAAAATGGAAACTAAGTGGAGATATCTCAAGAGCTGTCGCATGGCAGCCTGTCTTCTCCCGCTCTGGAGGGTAGGACTCGAACCAATGGCTTCAAGTTAGCCGAAAGGCGATTCCGACTAAACATGAGGAAGACATTTTTGATGGTAAGTGCTGTTCTACTGTGGAACAGATTCCCTCAGGAGGTTGTGGACTCTCCTTCCTTAGAGTTTTTTAAGCAAAGGTTGGATGTCCATCTGTTATGGATTCCTGCACTGCAGGGGGTTGGACTAGATGACCCTCAGGGTCCCTTCCATCTCTACAGTTCTTAGGTTAGGCTGAGGGTCAGGCTGTCCCAAGGCTCCCCAGTGGAGCTGGACCTTTCCCAGTTTGACAACACTATCGTGATAATAATCATATTAATTGTACTATCAGATTCCCCTGCTTGACAGCATTGTATGATATTCACCTACGTTTTACTCCAAACTAACCCATTGTAATCAATAAACTCAGGTCCATTAATTGCAATGGTAAAAAAAATAGTTGAATGCCACCCATTATCATTACTTTGTTGCTCTATTATTCTAGGAGCTTTCCTCGTTAGTCAACATTATTACCACATTGTGATTGCATTGCAAAATGTGGAAGCAGAGCAGATGCAATTAATGCAATGTTATATGGAAGAAAAGAAGGCAAAATAACATTACCTTGTATGAGAGCTGTGCAAAGGACAAGCATCAGGATTACGAGGCAGGACTTCTGGATCATCTTTGCTGCTCTTGCTGCGGCTGCTGTCAGAGGAGGAAATGTGCTGTGTGGTGGAGTCAGAGAGCTTTGGGGCCAGTATTTATTGGCTAACTTCACCCACTTCTGACATCCCCTGGGGAAATTCCTGCTCCTTTCACTTTCATTTCCCATGCCACTGTAATTTCAAATAAATCATTTTCCATCTGCTAAGTGCCAGAAAGGTGCCAGTATAATGGAATGTTGTGTGTGTGTCTGTGTTTTACCATTCCAGACAAATTTTCCTTGAAAGTCATCACTTTTCTCTTAGCTCCATACTTCTTCCCAGGTTTACTTTTTTGCTCTCCATTTTCTTGATAGTAATTTACTTGCTGAAATAAATCGAGCACTTAGCTCTATACCAAATCGAGCACTTAGCTCTATACCTTTCCCGCTTTTTATCCTGTAAATACTAATGTACTGTACTTGTTAATTTACCTTTTTCTCTTGTTGCTTCTTGTGCATATATCAGTACTGTACTGTACTGTACTCTACTACAGTACTTGGTTAGAATTTTAACTGTAAAGTGGGCTGAGAATTTTTTTGAAAGGTGTTCTATAAATATTCTGACCAGAGAAGCAATATTATTTTAGCTACTTCATAGAGCTTTTTCCCAGGAAGTTTTTATTATTATAATTCTATAAAAAATATAAATGAACACAGGAATCTGCAAAATACCTAATGACGTAACTGCAAAGAGGGAGAATAATCACATCAAATAAAAACTCATTATTACAACTAGTCTTCATGTCATCAATAAAAGGTCTTGAGTGCTGTTTAAAGGTAAAGGTAAAGGGACCCCTGACCATTAGGTCCAGTCGCGGACGACTCGGGTTGCGGCACTCATTTCGCTTTATTGGCCTAGGGAGCCGGCGTACAGCTTCCAGGTCATGTGGCCAGCATGACTAAGCCGCTTCTGGCGAACCAGAGCAGCACACGGAAACGCCGTTTGCCTTCCCGCCGGAGCGGTATCTATTTATCTACTTGCACTTTGACGTGCTTTCGAACTGTTAGGTTGGCAGGAGCTGGGACTGAGCAATGGGAGCTCACCCCGTCGTGGGGATTCAAACTGATGACCTTCTGATCGGCAAGCCCTAGGCTCAGTGGTTTAACCCACAGTGCCACCCGCGTCCCTGAATGCTGTTTACCATCTGATAAATAAACAGTGTTTCAACATTTCAGCTACTTTCTGTTTATTCATGTAAAAAGAGAGTTTACTGTATTGCCTTTGCGACCAGGATTTCCACAGCTGTTAAATTCCTCCATCAGGATTTCCACAGCTGTTAAATTCCACACATGTTCCAGACGCCCAAATTATATGCCCATTTTTAATAGATACGTATTGTTATCAGAGGATCGAGGAGGGGCAACTTGAATCCAATCATGTGAAGAGTCTTTCTCCATAATTTTTCAGTCCCAGAAAAAAAAATCCACCATACAGTCGTACTTTGGTTTTCGAACAGCTTAGTTCTCGAATGTTTGACATAGTGCATGTTTGACTGGGAGTGGCCGCCAAGACCACATAACACCAGTCCTGAAAGACCTACATTGGCTCCCAGTACATTTCCGAGCACAATTCAAAGTGTTGGTGCTGACGTTTAAAGCCCTAAATGGCCTTGGCCCAGCATACCGGAAGGAGCGTCTCCACCCCCATCGTTCAACTGAGGTCCAGCTCTGAGGGCCTTCTGGCGATTCCCTCAATGCGAGAAGCGAAGCTACAGGGAAGCAGGCAGAGGGCCTTCTGGGTAGTGGCACCTGCCCTGTGGAACGCCCTCCCATCAGATGTCAAGGAAATAAACAACTATCTGACTTTTAGAAGACACCTGAAGGCAACCCTGTTTAGGGAAGGTTTTAATGTTTGATGTTTTATCGTGTTTTTAATATTCTCTTGGGAGCCGCCCAGAGTGGCTGGGGGAACCCAGCCAGATAGGCCAGGTATGTATGTATGTATGTATGTATAAATAAATAAATAAATAAATAAATAGTTGTTGTTGTTGTTATGCAGGAGAACTGCTGCAGCCTGTATTTTCCCTTCAATATCCCAGATGTTACCTAAATTGTACCATTTAACTAATTTCTAACATTGTCTCTAGCAGTTGCGGGTGCCCTTGCACCCCTAAACTCTGTTACCCCAAATCTGTAATGACAGAGATCTGCTTGTACAGACCCTTCCACGTGATGAGGAACCCTGTAGAATCAGGATCTTAAATTGCAAGTACAGAGGTTATGCACATAGATATGCACATACATGATTGAGGAACATCCACAGCTTCTGCTGAACCTGTTCCGGCAAGGGCCAGCCCCCGTGAAGCCTGACCTCACTTTCCCCAGCCACACATTCAGTTAATACGGGTCACAGGCACACCAAGCATTTAAAGCACTTTTAAGGTGTGTCACTTCTCCCAAAGAATCTTGGGAACTGTAGTTCGTTAAGGGTGGTGGGAATTTCAGCTCAGTGGGGGTTAAAGTACAGTTTCCCTGATTAAAGTGGTAGAAATGCGCTTTAAACGAAGACAGTCTAAGCACATAGACCCTGGCACATCGAATCTGTTACCCTAGAAAACAGAGGGCCACTGTTTGCCTATACACAATTTAGGTGTGGATACAAAGGTGTGTCTTTATGCAAACATGATGAGCACTGAATGTGCAGAGGTTGGGTGGGAACAGCACCTGCGGCCCTTATCAGACCCTCTCAATATATTTATTGTTATCAAGCAATTGCCTGAAGAGAGCTTTTTTTCTCTTTTACAATAAATGCACTTCTTAATCTGAAAGGAAACGGGACAGTTAAATAGGGGAATTTCCCTTTGTTATCCTGCCAAGTCTTGCCTGTTGCCCTGCTAGGGATGGACAAATCTGTCAGTTTCCATTTCAGTTTCTATTTCCCATTTTTCCAATCTTGAGTTCAGTTTTACACATTTCCACATCAAGTCTGCAATCTTGGAGGGGTGTTTTTTTTTGTGAGGAGAGCAGTAAAAAAAAAGTCCCTGCGAAGATTTGTTAGCATTTTGGTTCACATTTTGCTTGCTCTGCACATTTTGATTTACTTTTGCCTGATATACACATTTTTTTGGCAAAGTAAATTTCATGTCATGTACTGCATTTTATGTTATTTTCACTGTTATGTGAATTTTAAATGCAGGCTTTACCCTAATAGAGGGGTCTCCCCACATAAGTGGGTTATGTTCCCAGGTACCCTGTGAAAACATGAAATTGTGAATAGTGGGGAACTGTCTAAGAAGCTTGTAGACACCCTCTAAACTTCTGAAAACCCTTGAAAACCTTTTTAATAATAATAATAATAATAATCCCTTACCAGACGGGAATGAATGGTGGCAATAGTGGCTTTTGGTATTGGTGACTTAGGGGCTGTCACTGCCTCTTAGCCTAGCCTACCTCACAGGGTCGTTGTGGGGATATAAATGCCATAAATAAATACTCAGTCCTACGAATGTGACGAACGTGAGTTCATCATTTTCAGTGGCGCCAGATCTGATGGCAGTCGGAAGCAACAAATCATACTTCTCTGCCCCCCCCCCCAAATCCTTCTCCCTGAGAGCCTGGAGGACAAAGCAGACAGAGACAGCCAGGACCAGAAGGCAGAAACCAAAAACAGACAGTCACGGTAACTATACAAAGGATAATATACAAAACCGTGAACAGCTATAGATGAAAATGTATTGAATCATGAACTAAACAGACAATGTCATACAAAAAGCATACATAGGTATTTCCTCAGAGGCAAAAGCCTGTATATACTTTCAAACACTAAAGTGCTAATTCAAAGTGCAATATATAGTGTTGTGTATTGATTCAAAGGGTTATCATATCTGTATTACTATTGTCTGTAATCACATTAGGGTAAAGTAACTGCCTTCCTGTCCCAGAAGGAGAGAGTTTGTTTCTGGCTTGTGTGTGTGTGTTTGTCTGGTGACGAGCTGTGGGTGGAGCTAATCAGTGCCTAGAGGGCAGCGACTGAGGAAGTAGGCAAAAGGTGAGCTGAGCTTGTAGGGCGGAACTAATCAGTGCCTGGAGGGCAGCGACTGAGGAGGGAGCACAAGGCTTGTGTGTGTGAGAGAGTTTGTTTCTGGCTTGTGTGTGTGTGTTTGTCTGGTGACGAGCTGTGGGCGGAGCTAATCAGTGCCTAGAGGGCAGCGACTGAGGAAGTAGGCAAAAGGTGAGCTGAGCTTGTAGGGCGGAGCTAATCAGTGCCTGGAGGGCAGCGACTGAGGAGGGAGCACAAGGCTTGTGTGTGTGAGAGAGTTTGTTTCTGGCTTGTGTGTGTGTGTTTGTCTGGTGACGAGCTGTGGGCGGAGCTAATCAGTGCCTAGAGGGCAGCGACTGAGGAAGTAGGCAAAAGGTGAGCTGAGCTTGTAGGGCGGAGCTAATCAGTGCCTGGAGGGCAGCGACTGAGGAGGGAGCACAAGGTGAGCTGAGCTTGTAGGTTTTGTGGGTTTGTCTTTTTGGGGCTGTGTGTGATTAAGTTTGTGTGCTTATTTGTTTCCTTATTTGTTTGTGTGTTTCCCAGGCTTGTGTGTGTGAGAGAGTTTGTTTCTGGCTTGTGTGTGTGTGTTTGTCTGGTGACGAGCTGTGGGCGGAGCTAATCAGTGCCTAGAGGGCAGCGACTGAGGAAGTAGGCAAAAGGTGAGCTGAGCTTGTAGGGCGGAGCTAATCAGTGCCTGGAGGGCAGCGACTGAGGAGGGAGCACAAGGTGAGCTGAGCTTGTAGGTTTTGTGGGTTTGTCTTTTTGGGGCTGTGTGTGATTAAGTTTGTGTGCTTATTTGTTTCCTTATTTGTTTGTGTGTTTCCCAGGCTTGTGTGTGTGAGAGAGTTTGTTTCTGGCTTGTGTGTGTGTGTTTGTCTGGTGACGAGCTGTGGGCGGAGCTAATCAGTGCCTAGAGGGCAGCGACTGAGGAAGTAGGCAAAAGGTGAGCTGAGCTTGTAGGGCGGAGCTAATCAGTGCCTGGAGGGCAGCGACTGAGGAGGGAGCACAAGGTGAGCTGAGCTTGTAGGTTTTGTGGGTTTGTCTTTTTGGGGCTGTGTGTGATTAAGTTTGTGTGCTTATTTGTTTCCTTATTTGTTTGTGTGTTTCCCAGGCTTGTGTGTGTGAGAGAGTTTGTTTCTGGCTTGTGTGTGTGTGTTTGTCTGGTGACGAGCTGTGGGCGGAGCTAATCAGTGCCTAGAGGGCAGCGACTGAGGAAGTAGGCAAAAGGTGAGCTGAGCTTGTAGGGCGGAGCTAATCAGTGCCTGGAGGGCAGCGACTGAGGAGGGAGCACAAGGCTTGTGTGTGTGAGAGAGTTTGTTTCTGGCTTGTGTGTGTGTGTTTGTCTGGTGACGAGCTGTGGGCGGAGCTAATCAGTGCCTAGAGGGCAGCGACTGAGGAAGTAGGCAAAAGGTGAGCTGAGCTTGTAGGGCGGAGCTAATCAGTGCCTGGAGGGCAGCGACTGAGGAGGGAGCACAAGGTGAGCTGAGCTTGTAGGTTTTGTGGGTTTGTCTTTTTGGGGCTGTGTGTGATTAAGTTTGTGTGCTTATTTGTTTCCTTATTTGTTTGTGTGTTTCCCAGGCTTGTGTGTGTGAGAGAGTTTGTTTCTGGCTTGTGTGTGTGTGTTTGTCTGGTGACGAGCTGTGACCTATCTTTTGATAGAGGAGAGCTAGTCTCAAACGTTTACTTGGGGAGACCTAGGCTTCTTTTTTGAGTGTCCTGACTTCAAGCTTCAAGATGGAGGGTGAGGGAACAACTGTAGTCGCCTGCAATTCCTGCGCAATGTTTGCCTTCTTGCCAAAGGATGTAGGCAACTACACCTGCAGCAAGTGCAAGTTGGTTGCCCTACTAGAAGACAAGGTCCGGCAACTTCAGAACGGGGAGGGAACAACTGTAGTCGCCTGCAATTCCTGCGCAATGTTTGCCTTCTTGCCAAAGGTTGTAGACAGCTACACCTGCAGCAACTGCAAGTTGGTTGCCCTACTCGAAGACAAGGTCCAGCAACTTCAGGCCCATGTATCTACGCTCCAGAAAATTAAAGAGCTGGAGCTTTTCTTGGATGCAGCAGAGCACACTGTCTCCACCAAGCAGGAGACAGGGCACATCTCTGAGGAGGAGATCAGTTCCCCAACTCAGGAGCCAGATGTATGGAGGAACGTGACTCACAGAAGTAGAATGCCCAGGGATCGCTCTGAGTGTTTAGAACTACAAAATCGATTTGAAGTGCTCTCTAATCTAGAAGATGAAGAACAGACTCCATTGGAAGATCTCTCCCTCATCACAGTTGATGAGGTATATGAAGACGAGCAACATAGTCAGTCCTCTGGGAATGTGCAGGCGACCTTGGAAGGGACAGCACATGTAAGAATCCCGACCAAGCCTAAGAGGAGGCGTGTAGTGGTGATAGGGGATTCCCTATTGAGGGGTACGGAAGCAGTGATCTGTGGGCCTGACAAGATGTCTCGAGAGGTATGCTGTCTCCCCGGGGCCAAGATCCATGATGTTACAGAACGGCTGCAAGGAATAATTAAACCCACGGATAAAAACCCCTTCCTTTTAGTCCATGTGGGAACCAATGACACCGCAAGCCATAGCCTCCAGAAGATCAAAAGTGATTATGAGGCTCTGGGCAGGAAGCTGAAGCAATTAAATGCACAAATTGTCATCTCATCTGTCCTCCCAGTTGAACGCCGTGGCCCAGGAAGAGAGGGGAAAATAGGAGAAGTGAACAACTGGCTTCGCAAATGGTGCCGGCAGGAACGGTTTGGTTTCTTAGATCATGGTCTGCAGTTTCTTGAAGATGGACTTCTGGCAAGTGATGGGCTGCACCTCACAAGGGTTGGGAGGAATGTTTTTGCCAACAATCTCAAAAACCTCATCAGGAGGGCTTTAAACTGACTTATGTGGGGGAGGGAGACAGTGGTCCTGAAGGTAGGAGTCTATCAAAGGCTGAAGATGATCATCCAAAAGTCAAGGACCAAATGGAGCAAACAGCGCACAGACCTAGTGGTGGGAGGAAAAAATCCTTAAGTAGGAGACTAGGGGGAATGATCAATGGTTTTCAATGTCTGTATACAAATGCACAGAGCATGGGAAATAAACAAGATGAACTTGAGCTCTTGGTACAGCAAACTAAATACGACATAATAGGCATCACTGAAACCTGGTGGGATGAGTCTCATGATTGGAATGTAGTAATAGAGGGATACAATCTATTTAAGAGAAATAGACCAAACAGGAAAGGAGGAGGAGTGGCGTTATATGTCAGGGATGTGTATACCTGTGAAGAGATCCATGATTTAAAACTCCAAAGCCAAATTGAGAGTATCTGGGTCAAAATTAAGGGAGAGAAAAATAACAGTGATCTCATGGTGGGAGTTTACTATAGATCCCCAAGCCAAACTGAGGACATAGATGATGCCTTCCTGGAACAGATGACCAAGCATTCAAAAGGAAATGAGATAGTAGTAATGGGGGATTTCAACTATCCTGATATTTGTTGGATGTCAAACTCAGCCAAGAGCATAAGGTCGAACAGATTCCTCACGGGCCTTGCAGACAATTTCATTGTCCAGAAAGTGGGAGAAGCAACAAGAGGATCAGCCATTTTAGATCTGGTTCTAACCAATAGTGATGACCTGGTTAGTGGGGTAGAAGTGGTAGGATCATTAGGTGGGAGTGATCATGCTCTTCTGGAGTTTATTATACATCAGAAAGGAGCAACCAAGCATACTAAGACTCAAATTCTAGACTTTAAGAAAGCCGACTTCAGAAAACTTAGGGAAATGCTGGGTGTGATCCCATGGTCAGTAATACTAAAAGGGAAGGGAGTTCATGATGGATGGGAGTTTGTTAAAAGGGAGATATTAAAAGCACAACTTCAAGCAGTACCAATGAGACGAAAACATGGAAGGTGCCTAAAGAAGCCAGGGTGGCTATCTAATGAACTTTTAACTGAGTTAAGATTTAAAAGGGATATGTACAAGAAATGGAAAAAGGGGGAAACCACCAGAGAGGAATTCAAACAAATAGCCAGCACATGTAGAGACAAAGTCAGAAAAGCTAAAGCACAGAATGAACTCAGGCTTGCTAGAGAGGTTAAAAGCAATAAAAAGAGTTTTTATGGGTATGTCCGTAGCAAAAGGAAGAACAAGGAAACAGTGGGGTCACTTAGAGGAGAAGAAGGTGAAATGCGAACAGGGGACGCAGAAAGGGCAGAACTCCTCAATACCTTCTTTGCCTCAGTCTTCTCCAAAAAAGAAAACAATGCCCGACCTGAAGAATATGGAGCAGATGATTCAGCAGGGGAAACACAGCCCAGAATAAGTAAGGAGGTAGTACAAGCACACTTGGCTAGTTTAGATGTATTCAAGTCTCCAGGGCCAGATGAACTACATCCCAGAGTATTAAAAGAACTGGCAGAGGTGATTTCAGAACCACTGGCAGTAATCTTTGAGAATTCTTGGAAAACAGGTGACGTCCCAGCAGACTGGAGGAGGGCAAATGTTGTCCCTATTTTCAAAAAGGGGAAAAGAGAGGACCCAAACAATTACCGCCCAGTCAGCCTGACATCAATACCAGGAAAGATTCTAGAGCAGATCATTAAGCAAACGGTCTGTGAGCACCTAGAAAGGAACGCTGTGATCACTAAAAGTCAGCATGGGTTTCTGAAAAATAAGTCATGTCAGACTAATCTGATCTCATTTTTTGACAGAATTACAAGCCTGGTAGACGAAGGGAACACTGTGGATGTAGCCTATCTTGATTTCAGCAAGGCCTTTGACAAGGTGCCCCATGATATTCTTGTAAAGAAGCTGGTAAAATGCGGGCTAGACAATGCTACCATTCAGTGGATTTGTAACTGGCTGACTGACCGAACCCAAAGGGTGCTCATCAATGGCTCCTCTTCATCCTGGAGAGAAGTGACTAGTGGGGTGCCACAGGGTTCTGTCTTGGGCCCAGTCTTATTCAACATCTTTATCAATGACTTGGATGATGGGCTTGAGGGCATCCTGATCAAGTTTGCAGATGACACCAAATTGGGAGGGGTGGCTAATACCCTAGAAGACAGGATCACACTTCAAAATGACCTTAACAGATTAGAGAACTGGGCCAAGGCAAACAGGATGAATTTTAACAGGGAGAAATGTAAAGTACTACACTTGGGCAAAAAAAATGAAAGGCACAGATACAGGATGGGTGATACCTGGCTTGAGAGCAGTACAAGTGAAAAGGATCTAGGAGTCTTGGTAGACCACAAACTTGACATGAGTCAACAGTGTGATGCAGCAGCTAAAAAAGCCAATGCAATTCTGGGCTGCATCAATAGGAGTATAGCATCTAGATCAAGGGAAGTAATAGTACCACTGTATTCCGCTCTGGTCAGACCTCACCTGGAATACTGTGTCCAGTTCTGGGCACCACAGTTCAAGAAGGATATTGACAAGCTGGAACGTGTCCAGAGGAGGGCAACCAAAATGGTCAAAGGCCTGGAAACGATGCCTTATGAGGAACGGCTTAGGGAGCTGGGTATGTTTAGCCTGGAGAAGAGAAGGTTAAGGGGTGATATGATAGCCATGTTCAAATATATAAAAGGATGTCATATAGAGGAGGGAGAAAGGTTGTTTTCTGCTGCTCCAGAGAAGCGGACACGGAGCAATGGATTCAAACTACAAGAAAGAAGATTCCACCTAAACATTAGGAAGAACTTCCTGACAGTAAGAGCTGTTCGACAGTGGAATTTGCTGCCAAGGAGTGTGGTGGAGTCTCCTTCTTTGGAGGTCTTTAAGCAGAGGCTTGACAGCCACCTGTCAGGAATGCTTTGATGGTGTTTCCTGCTTGGCAGGGGGTTGGACTGGATGGCCCTTGTGGTCTCTTCCAACTCTATGATTCTATGATTCTATGATTCTATGATTCTAAGGAACAGTTACTATTGGTGCATTCAAGTTGTTGCATTTGGATCCTCAGTCTTATTGGTTCCCACCAAAAAGCAACTGTGTGATTGCTTGAGATTGTTCCCTCCAAAATGTATCTTTTCCTAGTCAGTCCTTTGTCCCTATAAATGTAGCTTCCCTACCCTCAGTTCCCCCAGTCTTGTTTGCCTGAATAAAGAGTTGTTACATGAAGAAGCTGTCTCCTGCCTGCGATGTCAGAGAGCTGAAATCACTTGCTGAAATCATTAACCCAGGCTACAACATATAGTGTTGGAGATGGTTATGCAAAGTCCATCAGATAGACCCATACGTCTGATGGACTTTGCATAACCATCTCCAACACTATATATTGCACTTTGAATTAGCACTTTAATGTTTGAAAGTATATACAGGCTTTTGCCTCTGAGGAAATACCTATGTATGCTTTTTGTATGACATTGTCTGTTTAGTTCATGATTCAATACATTTTCATCTATAGCTGTTCACGGTTTTGTATATTATCCTTTGTATAGGACCAGAAGGCAGGCAGGTGGACTTGGAGGAATCAAGACCGTGGGGGGCAGTGCCCCACTTTCCCTGACAGATCAGCTTCCACCGGCCCATTTGCAAAGTCAGCCCTATTTGGGTATACAGTGGATGCTCGGGTTGCGAACGTGATCTGTGCGGGAGGCGTGTTCGCAACCCGCAGCGTTCGCAACCCACACTGTTGCATCTGTCCACGCACGTGATGCAATTCGGTGCTTCTGCACATGCGCAAAGCGCGATTTAGTGCTTCTGCACATGCGCGAGCGCCGAAACCCGGAAGTAACCCGTTCCGGTACTTCCGGGTTCGGCGCGTTTGTATCCTGAAAACGTGCAACCCACAGCGAGTGCAACCCGAGGTATGACTGTATAGATATAGTTATTAGGTATTAATTAGATTAATTATCAGATAGTTATTAGTATTAGCTTAGTATTGTACGCAGCCCGTAACTTCTGTTCTTCTTTGCAATCTGGGTAATCCAGATTTGCCAGATTACGTCATTGCTTCCATGGAACAACTGCTTTTGCAAGTCCGAGTCCTTGCGAAAGCAGGTTGTCATCGCAGCAGAGGCGGAAGCTGGATTAAAAGAAGCTGGGGGTAGGAAGGAGGCGTAGGAATGCCGGGGTCCGCCTACACACAAAACGCGAGGGCCGATTCCTCTTTCCAGCAACCTCATTTTCAAATTTGGCCAGAAAAGGCATTAACAAGAACAAAACACACCCACAGGAATTGCATCTTCCTGTTCTTAGATTTGCAGTCTGTGTCTTACGCAACTTCTTGCACGTATGTTTCAGCACCCAGGAAAACATAACAGGTGCAGATTTTGAATGTAGGGCTTTTTCTCTTCGAACAGGGAAGGAATTACCCTCCAAACAAACTCTGGGATAGGATTGCAGCCTTAGAGTCAATTTACACATGAGCTGAGTCTTGAATCTCCCCAAGGTAGGGATTTTAATGCCCAAGTGCATACCCTCCAACATTTCTCTGATGAAAATGGGGACGTCCCCCATCCTATATAATAAAGAGCCTGTGTCCGTACGTACCACTTTCCGTGTGTCACAGGAATTCGCAACTGCGCGTGCGTTCCAGTCACACACGGATTGGGTAGTACGGACCAATCCCGCCAACCGCTGTGGCGAAGGTGGCGCGTAGCGCCGCCGCCCGCAGCCCTCTGTCCGATACTCCTGCTGCCGGCTGCAGCACAGACCACTCCTGCTTGCTTCCCGAATAAGATCTTCGGGGACAGGGGTTGCTCCGCCGCCGCCGCCCGCCCCGCGGGCACACAATGCACAAAGAGAGCCGTCCGGGGCCAGGCAGAACGGGGGGGCTCTGAGGCCTAGCGGCCTGGGACGGCCCATCCAGCGGAGCGCCGGTGCTCCGGAGGCCAAGGAGGGCCGCCCCATCCCCGCCGCTGCAGCCACCCCCGGGAAAAAAAAATTAAGAAGGGGGAGGGAGCCCCTCTCCACCCCCCAGCGGCCTGAATCGACCCGCCTCGCGGAGCACCGGTGCTCCGGAGGCCGAAGAGGGTCGCCGCACACCCGCCTCCGTCGCCACGTCGCCCACACACTCACACACTTGCACGCACACACACACACACACACCCAAGCCCCCCCCCACAAAAACAAGCCCCCACCCCCCGCCCTCGCTTCCCCCCCTCTCCCTACCTTCGCAGCCGGCCCGAGGGAAGCCGCTTCCAACTCTTGCGGTATTCCTCCCCCGCCTGCAGCCAGGGATCGGCGGCCGGAGGAAGGAGGACGGAGCTGGGCTTGGGTGGTGGTTTTTTTGGGGGGAGGTGCGCGCATTGGGAGTTGGGTGGGTGGGGGTCCCCCCCAGAGGCTTGGAAGCCTCACAGGAAAAAAGCCCCCGTGGGCGGCTGAAAG
Source organism: Darevskia mixta (assembly GCA_034641385.1). Lineage (NCBI taxonomy): Eukaryota > Metazoa > Chordata > Lepidosauria > Squamata > Lacertidae > Darevskia > Darevskia mixta. Next base: position 1,964,325 of record JAWWNH010000060.1, read on the forward strand.
GCGGCGAGCTCCGAGGAGCCCTTTCCCCCACCTCCCTTCCCCCTCCTTTTCTTTTTTTTGTGGTGGAGTCGTGAGTCCAGCGCTCGCACCAGCTTTTCTCCCCCCACCCCCAACGCCCGCCCCACGAGGGGTTAATGGAAGGGAAAAGGGTTAATGGGAAGGAGAGGAGGGTGGGGAGGGGAAAGGGTTAATGGGGAGGAGAGGAGGGTGGGGAGGGGAAAGGGTTAATGGGGAGGACAGGAGGGTGGGGAGGGGAAAGGGTTAATGTGTTTGGGGAGGGAGATGCAGCGTTTTTTGCACGGGATGATGCGAGGTGTGTGGAGGGGGGAAGAGAAGAAGTCTGGCATATATACAGTATATATCCGCCTCCGGCTAGCGCCTGTTTTTTGCAACAGGCTTAATATACTAGTTCCATAATGATAATTTTAATATTTATACCCAACACATCTTACTGGGTCGCCCCAGCCACTCTGGGCAGCTTCCAACATATATAAAAGCATAATGAAACATTAAACATTAAAACAACTTCCCTATACAGGATTGCCTTCAACATTCCTCCAATGAAAATAGGGACATTACAGACATCCTAAGGAAAAGTGGGACATTCCAGGATCAAATCAGAAACCGGGACGTCTTTTCTAAATCAGGGACGTCCATGGAAAATAGGGACACTTGGAGGGTCTGCAAGTGATTGTGGGAAGCTACAGTCTTGGATAAAATGGCTGCCTCTGCTAGCCTGTACAGTGGTACCTTGGTTCTTGAACTTAATTCGTTCCGGGAGTCCATTCGACTCCTGAAATGGTTCGAAAACCAAGGCGCGACTTCCGATTGGCTGCAGGAGCTTCCTGCACTCAGGCGGAAGCCGCATCGGACGTTCGGCTTCTGAAAAATGTTCGCAAACCAGAACACTTCCTTCCGGGTTTGTGGCGTTTGGGAGCCGATTTGTTTGACAACTACGGTAAGCCGTTCGAGAACCAAGGTACCACTGTACTCTTAAACTCTTCAGTGTAAGCTTCCTGCTACGCTACAGAGAAAGGGTCTGCTCAGTGCTGGCACCACATCTATGGGATCCTCCTTCCACTGAGCTTTGCCTGGTGAGGTTTCAGTGTCAGGAAAACACTAACCCCACCTCCCCCAGGTCCTAAATCCTCTATACATTGCTTTTACGCTTCTTGGTGCTAAATCTTAATTTTGTACTACCTGCTGTTGTACGTCACTTTTATATGTTGCAGTGTTTAAATGCTTTTATTTCCATTCTGTATGGTCATTCGCCTCATTGGCTGACACAGACCAAACATTAACGGAAACTGATGCTAATTTTTTCTTTTCTGCTGCAAGGACCTGTAAAGCAATTTTGCGAATTTTAATTGTATCTTGGCTTGTTCCTGTCCTTAGTTTATGTAAGCAGCACATGTATTCTTTAGATGTGGGCACCCTGTTTCACCTCAGGCTGTAAGTGTGCATACCCTCCAACATTTCTCCGGTGAAAATAGGGACATCCTATTCCATAATTAGAATAATATCTGAAGATGTGTGCATGCACACATATCTGAAGAAGTGTGCATACACACGAAAGCTCATACCAAGAACAAACTTAGTTGGTCTCTAAGGTGCTCCTGGAAGGATTTTTTTTATTTTTATTTTGTTTAGAATAATTTTATCATATATACCTTGCCCATCTGACTGAGTTGCCCCAGCCACTCTTGACAGCATATATAACACATATAAAACGATGGAAACGATGCCTTCTGAGGAACGGCTTAGGGAGCTGGGTATGTTTAGCCTGGAGAAGAGAAGGTTAAGGGGTGATATGATAGCCATGTTCAAATATATAAAAGGAGGGAGAAAAGTTGTTTTCTGCTGCTCCTGAGAAGAGGACATGGAGCAATGGATTCAAACTACAAGAAAGAAGATTCCACCTAAACATTAGAAAGAACTTCCTGACAGTAAGAGCTGTTTGACAGTGGAATTTGCTGCCAAGGAGTGTGGTGGAGTCTCCTTCTTTGGAGGTCTTTAAGCAGAGGCCTGACAGCCACCTGTCAGGAATGCTCTGATGGTGTTTCCTGCTTGGCAGGGGGTTGGACTGGATGGCCCTTGTGGTCTCTTCCAACTCTATGATTCTATGAAAAACATAATAAAACATTAAACATTTTTTTAAAGCTTACAGGGCTGCCTTCAGATGTCTTCTAAAGGTTGTATAGTAACTTATCTCCTTGGCTCGGGGGTCGCATAACTCCAATTCCCATCAACATTTGTCCAATGGAAATAGGGACATCCTAAGGAAAAGCAGGGCATTCCGGAATCAATTCGGAAACCGGGACGGCTTCTGTAAATCCTGGACTTTTCCCTGGAAAACAGGGACACTTGGAGGGTCTGAGTGTGTGTTAGAGATTCAAGGTTTCGGTGTTTTATTTACTTGTGTCAGGCCTGCACCCGTGTAATAAAAACATATGTTGTTTTAATTTGCTTTATTGAATTTTTAAGCTTTCCCTTTTGCGAGCTGTATCGGAAACCTGATGAAGGGTGGGATGTGAATAAACAAAGAGAAAAACAAGCTGACATTTGGATGGGCAGGAAGGGATTCTTCTCTCTCTCTCTCTCTCTCTCTCTCTCTCTCTCTCTCTCTCTCTGGTACACATAGCTCCCTAGTCAAAATAGCCCCTCTCACCAGCTGTTTTATTTCCCTGTGGGAAACAAGTTATGTGCTTGGAGCATCCAGGTCTAGATTAGAACTTCCTGCAGCTGCTTTGGGTAAGTTCCACTGCCGGCTCACTGACCCCCTCATACAATGGGGAAAACAGGCACATTATGTAACTGAGCAGCATAAATCCATGTCAGGACCGACTGATACATCACAGTTGTTTTTCCTCCAGGGTTTGCAAACACTTCCACTTCCTTATCTGGCTATTTCTATGCACTGGTGTTGCATATCGAAGTGCAGTTGTGTGGCAGGCAGTGACCCTTGCGGTTAGCTGTGAATTTCAGTATCAGCTGGCCTCTGGGATCGCTGGAGTGGGGCGGACGGGACTTTCCCAACAGCCTGTGTGTTCTGCTAAACAGTGGTGTTATTAGAAGCCAGGGCTGGGGGGTCTTTCCAAATGATGCCATTCAAAACCCAATTTTTCATCATGTTAATTCGTTACCACTTTCAGTAGCCTCTGCAGTCGGCTGTCCCCATCTCAAATTATAGGTTATTTTCATTTATGAATCTCTTCCCACGAGGCCCCCCAAAGTGGTTTACAATAGAATAAAAACCATGTATAAAGCAGTTACGTATATAAAAACAGTTACCGTAACTGCATGCATGAAAGCAATTTTAAAAACTCTCAAATACTACCTGTAGCATCTGTCTACGTTTAAACCAACCATGGCTTAGACATAAAAGCAATTCAGATCCAAGACAGATGCCTGCTGGGATAAAGATCTCCATTTAGAAAGCTTGTTGAAAGGGGAATGCCTTTAGCAAGCGCTGGAAAGACAATAGGGAAGGTGCGCCTCTGATATAAGGTGGGAGGGAGTTCCACAGGAAAGGTACCAGCACGCTAAAGGCCCGATTCTGCTATCGTGTGGAACCGACCTCTGTTGCAGATATTAAATATTGCACAGTTTGAAGCAACTGGAAGCATAAGAACTGGTCAGAGATGAATGGATGGAGGCAAGATCCATAGAAAGCAAGGCGGATGTTTGTTTTTCTGTTGCAACAGAGTTCCCTCCCATCCGTGCAAGGAGGTAGGAGAGACCCAGAACGATGGTGCGCAAGCCCCTATAAAGACTTTTGAAATTGCCCACCTTGTACCCCAAGACCACCCCCCAAAACATCATACATACATCACAGAAGGAGGTGGTCTCCAGCAAAAACTTGAAAGGGTTGCTTCTCTCCTGTCTGCCAGGATACCAGATAATGCCTTTTGCTGTTGTTGTTGTTTAGTCGTTTAGTCATGTCCGACTCTTCGTGACCCCATGGACCAGAGCACGCCAGGCACTCCTGTCTTCCACTGCCTCCCGCAGTTTGGTCAGACTCAGGTTGGTAGCTTCGAGAACACTGTCCAACCATCTCGCCCTCTGTCGTCCCCTTCTCTTTGTGCCCTCAATCTTTCCCAACATCAGGGTCTTTTCCAGGGAGTCTTCTCTTCTCATGAGGTGGCCAAAGTATTGGAGCCTCAGCTTCAAGATCTGTCCTTCCAGTGAGCACTCAGGGCTGATTTCCTCAAGAATGGATAGATAGGTTTGATCTTCTTGCAGTCCATGGGACTCTCAAGAGTCTCCTCCAGCACCATAATCAAAAGCATCAATTCTTCGGCGATCAGCCTTCTTTATGGTCCAGCTCTCACTTCCGTACATTATACAGTGTATATTTAACTATAATGCCTTACTTGATTGCATTTTCTGGGTAGCCTGGCCATGAGATGGTAAATACTTACGGTAGTTCCTGAATCTCTTACACCTATTGATAGTTTGCTCAGCTTAACAGATACTTGCCAGACTGTATTTACAGGGAGGTGTCAGCCCCTACAGTTCAAAGACAACTGGAAAGCTTTTCCCATTTCCTTCCTCCTTGCAGAGAAATATTTGAGGTCAATTTGGGAGAGTCAAAATGGCTTCAGGATTGCTCTCCTGTACTATTTCAGACACGTGGTTTATATACTCATGTGTGTGTGTTTGCCATGTACATTTATGGACATTTATTCTATATTTGAGACCTTAGAATCCTTAGACCTTAGAACACACCCTCCAAGTTGCATGTTCCTTGCAGAAATGGAGAACGTGAGGCCTCTATCTCTCTCTGGCTCTCCCTGCTCTGGGTCCTCATTTTATGTGGCTGAAATGCATCCTTGAACAGGGGCGTAGGAAGTGGGGGCGGGGGGGCCGCCCCAGGTTCCATCATGGAGGGGGTGACAAATTATCAAGGAACAATTACTGCCCTACTAGGAGACCAACTAAGTTTGTTCTTGGTATGAGCTTTCGTGTGCATGCAGACTTGAAAGCTCATACCAAGAACAAACTTAGTTGGTCTCTAAGGTGCTACTGGAAGGATTATTTTTATTTTGTTTTGACTATGACAGACCAACACGGCTATCTACTGTAACTGCCCTACTAGGGTGGTTCATAAAAACTTTTTTTTTAATGCCTGCTCCAAAGGTCTTATCTTACTACACTAGGGATTATATAGCTATATATGAAATTTCATGCATATCAGTTAATATCTTGACCCTCCTCCACGAAAATAGCTGTTTACTTGACCGTTTTCCTATGCCGTGAAGCCTGAAATTTCAATTCAGTGGAGCACTTACTGTTCCCACCCCTAACCCTGCGGAAAGCCATCTAATTAGACTTTAATTTGATTTTGACATGTTTTTAGGGGGTAATTTAATTATTGTTTGATTTTATATCAATGTTATGTATCTGATGTTAGCCGCCCTGAGCCCGACTTTGGCCGGGGAGGGCAGGATATAAATAAAAGTTTATTTTTACTTATTATTATTCCTTTGTAAGAAAATATGAAATAACGTAAAACCATTTTTGCAGGCACACGAAAAAATCTATATGGGGGGGGGGGGTGACAAGAAATTTTCCACACTGGGTACCACCTGATCTTCCTACGCCTCTGTTCTTGAACTCTGATAATGCCTTGCTTGCTAGGATGGAGAGCAGTGCGTGTCTGGCCCCTCACATCTATGCTTGCCACCCCCCCCCAATGGTTTGCGGCCCTTGCAATGCTGCCCGCGAGGGAATGTGGCCCTCAGTCTGAGGAAGGTTTCCCAACCTGCCCTAGCATGCTGTGAATGGAGCTCATGCCACCGTTCTCTGGATCGAGACCTTCAAGGTTTCCTCTGCTGGTGTTCTCATGTTACTTCCTTACAGGATAAAAGGCAGCTAAATCCTCTTCGCCTGTGCCTGTAGAAAATTTGCTGCCGTGAACGAACCAGCTTGGCAGAATTCGGTTGCCACAACAACCAGGCCCAAACACACCAAGCGCACATGCTTAACGCCGCTCAGTTGTCTCCTTTCTACTGGGAGGCAAAGATTTGCTGCTTTGTGAAAACTCTGAAGCCAGCCAGCCAGCCAGCCAGCCAGCCAGCCAGCCAGCCAACGTTTGATGCAATATTTGCACACGTCTTAGATGCCAGGTTTTGTGTGGAATTTTGCTACTTTCACCTGCTGGTATGTATTCTTCTAATTGCAATTTTAGCCAAGAACAGTTGTAGTTCTAAGAAAACATACCCGGGTAGAAGCCCCATAGAACTATGGCCTAGGGTTGTGTGGTAAATTCCATCTTTTTACAGTGTAAAAATAAGCTGCGAACTTCAGTTTGATCCTGCAAGTTTGGTGGTTGGACCATTATTATTATTATTATTATTATTATTATTATTAACATAGTGCCGTCATTGTTTTCCAGATGCAAGGAGAAAATGCCCTTTAAATGTTTTCAAAAGCGTTCCCTTAACAAACCCGGGCTTTCGGATTCCTTAAATGGCCAGTGCTGGCGTTTCTTGAAAAATGGCTTGGACGATTTCAGGGACGGTTTCCCTCCTCCTTGTGACAACATTGTCATCCAACGCCCAAAGGGGCTTGCCCCTATTATTCTCCCTAGTAAACCTGAGGACCTGGACAAAATGGAACAGAGGGCCAAAAGGATGCTAAGCAAGCCCCAGACGAAGACCTCCAAAATCAGCCAAAATCTGCAAGCCAGAAGGGACTACATTGCTCAGATTGAGTATTGCCTTAGCCAGCACCCCTTAGCGCTCTACCCTCATCTGGAAGAAAGCATCCCCCCAGAGGTAAGGTTCAGCATTTATGCAAAAAATATATTTTTTAATAAAACAAGTCAGCTAACGCTGAAACAAATCTAAAGGGTTGTCCTAGGAAGATATGATAGCCATCTTCACATATCTTAAGGGCTGCCACATGGAAGATGGAGCAAGCGTCTTTTCTCCTGGTTAGGACTCGAACCAATGGCTTCAAGTTACAAGAAAGGAGATTCCCACTAAACATCAGGAAGAATGGGGGAGCATTTTGATTCAAGTCACATAGAAAGGCAAATCTACCTAATGCACACTTTTTTCAGCAACACATGAAATGAAACGCACTCACCCTTTGACATTCACACAACACATGGTAAAACTACCATTCTCTTAATTTTCAAAGGCAGTTTTACGAACAAGCAACGTGTAGAAAAATGCATGTACTAGGTAGTGCATGCATAAAAGTGGGTCTATCAATTAAAGGTAAAGGTAAAGGGACCCCTGACCATTAGGTCCAATCGTGACCGACTCTGGGGTTGCGGCGCTCATCTCGCATTATTGGCCGAGGGAGCCGACGTACAGCTTCCAGGTGATGTGGCCAACATGACTAAGCCACTTCTGGCGAACCAGAGCAGCGCACGGAAACGCCGTTTACCTTCCCGCTGCAGCGGTACCTATTTATCTACTTGCACTTTGACATGCTTTCGAAATGCTAGGTTGGCAGGAGCAGGGACCGAGCAACGGGAGCTCACCCCGTCGCGGGGATTCGAACCGCCAACCTTCTGATCGGCAAGCCCTAGGCTCTGTGGTTTAACCCACAGCGCCACCCACGTCCTATCTATTAATTAAAATGGCATGCAAAAATGCATTATACAGTATTAGGCAAAATCACATAGAAAATTGTATACATTAGGAGAAATTTAAAGCAAGTTGCTGACAAATATTAATGAGGACTCTTTTAAAAAAAACAAATTGCAAACAGATGTGGAAATGTGGAGAAGATTGGAAAAATAAGACACTGAGAGAAAATAAACTTGACAGATTTGCCTTTCCCTAATTGTGACACAGGATGTTTCCAGCTCACTTATTTATTGAGCATGCATCCTGATCAGTTTGTGGCAACTTAAATGACATTGTGTCAAAGCAGGCACTATCCACACTTTCCATTGCCTTTTTCTATCACTTTCCTTCTTGCAAACAGTCTAGTCCTTTGGGGAAGTGGGATTGTTTGCAAGAGCTACAGATCACATTTAATTGCACAGCTTAAATTTGCTGGTACTGTATTTGATTTGGATGATGATATTATAAAGTTATATTCCCTCCTTCCACCCAAAGGGGCACAGGGCAGCAAATGAGAATACATCTAATCACAGTTTCAAGACAGGGATTGAACCCGGGACCTTTTGCATGCAAAGCAGATGAGATTTCACCACTGAAGGGGAATTAGTGAAAGGAATAATCTGCTGTGCACCACCGACATTGTTTGCTATATCTCTCACCCGATACCAACAGGGGATTCTCTGTAAAGTACAAATGGGAGGAACTTCCCTTTTCGGGCTCTCACACCTCACAAATACAGTGGGGGAACAGGGTTCTTACTGCAGGGGACTTTTACTGATGTTGCAAGGGGCATCAAAGAGCAATGCTCATAACAGACTGAAGCCAACCAGAAACTGAAGCCATCAGTCCCATGGCGCAGTTTGTGGTCCAATCTGAAAGGCCATCATTATCCCCATGCATTTTTCTGATTTTTTTTATAAGCATCATATGCCCAGCTCACAATGAGCTCTGTTATTTCTAACTAGTTGAATTAAGCCCATTAATAATGGGCACTAGCGGCGGCGACGGGGTATATGGGGGGAGCGGCGGCCACCCCCACTTCCCAGACCTGCACAAACAGTTCGCCTGTCTCCCTCCCTCCCCCTCCCCCCCCACACCCATCCCCCCACCTCCCACACAGTTCGCCTCTCCCTCCCTCCCCCCCACACCCACCTCCCCCCACAGCTCGCCTCTCTCTCTCCCTCTCTCTCTCTCTCACACACACACACACCTCCTCCCCCCCCCACTTCCCAGACCTCCACAAACAGTTTGGCTCTGTCTCCCTCCCTCCCTCCCCCTCCCACACACACAGCGCCGGCCAACCGCATGTCCGCCTTCCTTTTAAAACAGACTGACAGCTCGCGCTGCTGTTTGAATAGAGCCGCTGAGGCTCGCGACCGTTTAAAGAGAGCCACGGAGGGTCGAACACACTGAGGGGAATGGATTGGAAAACAATTGGAATGCAAGGCAGCCGCGGAGGCTCGGGAAGCGCACGCGCTTGCCTCGCGCTGAACAGACTGAGGGGAATGAATTGGACAGCAAGGCAGCCGCGGAGGCTCGGGAAGCGCACGCGCTTCCCTCGCGCTGCTGTTTGAATAGAGGCGGCCCTGATTGGTGCACGCGTCTCTGCGTCGTGTGGGACATGCGCAGTAGCGCAAACCCACGGACGGACGGGCACGCAGAGACACTTGAGCTTTATTATATAGGATGCCTTTCTGAGACGTTTCTTTGTAGAAAGAAGTTTTGGCTTCTTCCAAGTGGGATTTTTTTTGCGGTCCTGCCCACAGATGCAAATATATCCCCCCCCCCCGCAGCAACTGCAGAATGTTGTTGGCATCAAGATGCCAGCCTGCATGCCAACCCTCATCTAATCAAGGTTTACCATTTCCTTGGAAAGTCCCTTAAGTTTCTTTTTTTTAAGTACATCATAGTGACAATATCCAAATGTCCCTTGCATATACCGTACCAAAAGTCTAATGACAGTCCTGTGGCAGAACATCAACGTTTGGCAATTACTAGGCCCGCAGCGACTGGAATAAAGATTAGGCATCCCTTGTTGCATAATTGCCCATTTTTGATTCATCTATATTCCCCAGCAGAACGAAGAGAGGGGATTGTACAATTTTCATACTACAAATTGATTCTATTTCTTTAAAGACAACCGAACAAAATTCATACACCAATCTGGTAGCTGGATCTTACATTAGATAGGGATGGGAGAGTCTGTCAGCTTTGGTTTCTCTCAGTTTCTCATTTTTCCAATCTTCTGTTTTCCACATTCCCATATCAGTTCGTGAATTAAAAAAAAAAATCCTCATGAAAATTCAACAGCATTTAGTGCAAATGTCTCCTAACATCCACATGTTGTCTGCTGTTTCCTCTAATATACAGCCTGAGGCAGAATAGCAAAAGATGTCCCCCATGTCACCCAAGCCAGCTAAGGTGGTATATATATATATCACCAGAGGCACAAAATCCCTTCTTCCCGAGAAGTAAAAATACAACCAGAGTCAATTAAATAGGCAACAACTTGCTGCCCACATAATGAGCTTGCCTTAGACCTCTACCTCCCTTTGCCTAATGGTAGCGCTGAATTTATGTGGGGAGAGAGTTGTCAACCTTTTCCCAAGCCTCTGCAGGGATCGCTCTCCTCCCGCGGAGGCTTGGGAGGCAAGCTGCATGCCGGCCAGCCATATGGTTGACGGGGCACAGCTGGCGGGTGTGCAGGGAAAGGGGAGGCCGCCGGCAAAGCTGCGCAGCTCTCCCACTCGCTGGGGCGCCCCTGAGAGGCTAGCGCCCTGGCGCAACGTGCCACAAGCCCAATAGGAAAGACGGCTCTGTCCCCCAATCTCTGCCCAGTGATCTGCGAGATTCCAGGGGGTTCCAGGGTCATGTTTCCAAAGGGGGTGCAGATCTTGCAGCATTATCCTCTCAAGACTAGCTTTTTCCTCACAGCAGCCCAGCACTGGAGACTGAGCCACCCTAAGCACCATCCCTTAATTTCTGCTTCCCTGCCAGCTCTAATAGCTACTGCCTTTCAGACCCAGCATAATGCTCTCCCCACCTCCTTTACTGTTCCCAGAAAACGCCTATTCCAAGCAACTCCTCCCCAGCTGCCTGCAATCCCAAACCTGGTTGTTGTTTTTAAAAAGGCACATTTTTCCTGTGAGCACAGCCTGCCCCCTGTAATCTTGGCAGCCTCCCCCTTTCTTGTCTGATGCTGAATGTCTCAGCTTTTGTCAGGGTAACGATTCTGCAATCGCTTGTCTTTGTCCTTCGGTGGGGCCTCTCTAAGCGGAGCTGGGCTTGACGCCAAACCCCACAATTACCAGTTTGAGAAATTATAGGGAGAACCGGGCACCCAGGAATTTTAGGTGATCCTTGCCCCCCGGCAAACGCATCACCAGCCCTAGATGGAGATGCTGGGGATTGAACCTGGGACATTCTGCATGCAAAGCCGATTCTCTGCCACAACAGCCAGATCTGAAGAAGAAACAATCTAGCTTGCTTGTTGCAACATGGAGGGAGGTTAGCATTATCACCTGCAAGGCATAGGAACAGGGCCCAGTGAAAAAAAGCTGGCAACCCTAACAGGTCAAATTTAATTAAGGTACTGCCATCATTTTGAAAGAATTGTGTGATTCACACTCCTCGTACGATTTAATATACCTGCAGAGAAAGGCAACTGTCCGGCAGGGGTGGGAGACTCTGAAGGCCAGTTCACCTTGTCCTCCATTGGAGGCAGCAGTGTAATCGATCACCTGTTATTGTCACCAGCTGCAGACTTTTCAGAATTTCCACTGCCTAGGTCAGTGATGGCTAACCTTGACACCCCAGATGTTTTGGAACTACAACTCCCATCATCCCTAGCTAACAGGATCAGTGGTCAGGGATGATGGGAGTTGTAGTCCCAAAACATCTGGAATGTCAAGGTTAGCCATCACTGGCCTAGGTGAAAAACCAGAAGTGATCATCAAGCCATGTTAGTACATCAGTTGCCTTTGAAGCCAAACAAGCCACAGCATATATCCAAAATTGGCCAGGGCAGGCTGAAATGGGATGTTAATTTACAAGAAAGAATAGAAAACATAAGTCCTCAGCCATGAGGTGATTGAATGGAGATCTTGAAGGAGAAGGAGATATATGAACAACATACAGTGGACCCTCGACTTACAAAGGTAATCCGTTCCGACGGGACCGTCGGATGTCGAAAAAATCGTAAGTCGAGTCCCCATAGGAATGCATTGGGTGAAAAAAATTCGTACGTCAAAAAAAAACCCTACCTAAACTTCGGAAGTCGAGGAAACCCTATCTAAAACGGCCGCGACTTCCTTTTGGAAGTCAAAAAAATTCGTAGCCGCGCTGCCGCTTTGATCCCTCGTAACTCGAAAAATACGGAAGTCGGGTCACTCGTAAGTCGAGGGATCACTGTATTCAGAAATTGAAGTCAGTGATAAGTAAAACTTGCAGTGCCAGACATAAATATAAAGCCAGTAAACCGTGGTAGGATGAGGAACGCAGGAAAAAGAAGCAAGAGCTAAATGGATTAGCAAGGCAGACCAGTCAATTGGGAAATAAAACATGGGTAATAGAAATGGTGCAACAAGGAAGGAAATACAAACAATTGCTAAAAGTAAAAAAGGGCTTCGTTGCAAACAACTTTGGCAAGAACTGGAACAAGCTGCAGTTGGGAGAGATACAGTTAAATTCTGGGCCTTAGTAGCATAAAAATCTAAGCAATGGAAAGCTGAGGTTGACGTACATATTATGGCTGGTAAGTGGGAAGGTTTCTTTTAAACAAGTTTTTAATGCACAATTTCTTAATGGCGAACTATATTCTGACATCTATTCCCCATAATTGAATGAAACTGGTCTGTGAACTCCTTCCAAGGTCAAATAACTGATAAATGCACTGAAACTGTCCTACTAGGTGCAAAACTGAAACGTCCCGTTCATCAAGCAGAAAACATTGCTATGCATTAGAAGTGCCACTTAATTTCCATATCATGGTTCCCAGGTCTATCAGCAGCCCTGGGACTGTCCCCACATGTCCTTGGTCCAACGCATGTAGGAGGTCACACTCCAGGCTTGTTGTTCTCATCTGTCCCAGGAGAGGGTGATCTAGCATTGATGACTCATTCTCATGACTCATCATAATACAGTGTCATGCTTGGACCACTTGCTCTGGTAAGGTTCATACTGCCTTCATCATCCATCCCTGCATTGGTGGTGAACTTCTATAAAATATTTCCTATGGTGATCTCCACATTCCCTACAATTGTGCCATAGTGCAATCAGTTTATCCTTGATTTTTAAAAATAGTTGTCCCCCAGGGGTGCCAACTTGAAAAAATATTGGGTTGGGCAGGTACATTCTGTCTCACATAATGATGAATGGCAATGCTCAATAAACAGCAACATCTTACAACCTGTGTGCAAATTTTGTGCAAATAAACCAAGATGAATGTAATGCATCACAGACGAAAATATTTTTTGGGAAATTTTAAGGGGTATATGAATGCTTTTCAATAAATAAAATAAAAGCCAGCGACTGATATCTCAACGAGGGCTGGCTCAAATATTGTCCAAGGAAGCCACACTCTTGTTCCATTTTACATTGAGAAATTATTTCTGGCTTATTTTATTCTTAGCTTTTCAAGGAAGTTCTAAGCATCCTGGACCCAGAGATGCTTCCGATGAATGAAGACATTGTTGCTGATGCTGACATTACACAGGAGCACCCAGTTCCCTCTGCAGTTCCATCTCGGTTGGAGGACAAAAGAAAGAAGCAATCAGGGGGCAAGCTCATTGGCTGGTGAGTGTCAGGGATCACACAGCAAAAGAGCAGGATGGGTTGCTTCTGAAAGGTACTGAAATTATGGTGATGATAATGGTGGTGGTGGTAAGGAAAATATAGGTATATAAACCAGAATTCCTTGAATGCCAAGATCCATGTTTGGGGCAGGTTCTGTGGGAGTGGGTTTCATAGTTTTAACTATATGCTGTGAGGAGAAGTCCTTTATTTTATCTGTCTTGAATCTTCCAACATTCAGCTTGGAAGATTCAGTTGGATGTTTACAAGTTCTAGTAAAAATATTATTGGTCATCCTCTCCCATCTCTGAAAGAACTATACAGTTCCCGTTGCCTTAAAAAGGTTAACAATATTTTAAAGGATCCATCTCATCCAGGATATAGTCTCTTTGCACCACTGCCTTCGGGTAGAAGATATAGAACAATTAGATCAAGAACAAATAGATTGAAGAACAGTTTCTACCCAAGAGCTATAACCATCTTAAATGCTGTAACCAGATAATATGACCTTGGAGAGCTGTGATGGGTGTATGTGTGGCTTTTTTTTGGTGTGTGTGTGTTTTGTGCTGTTTTTTGTTTCTTTCTGTTTTTTTAATGGGATGGCATGCAATTTTGTTGCACTTGTATAGCGTTGTGCTTGTACTTGTGCAATGACAATAAATTATCTTATCTTATCTTAATTCTAAGGACGCAGGTGGCGCTGTGGTCTAAACCACTGAGCCTCTTGGGTTTGCCGATCAGAAGGTCGGCGGTTCGAATCCCCATGACGGGGGTGAGCTCCCATTGCTCTGTCCCAGCTCCTGCCAACCTAGCAGTTTGAAAGGACACCGGCGCAAGTAGATAAATAGGTACCGCTGTGGCGGGAAGGTAAACAGTGTTTCCGTGCACTCCCATTTTTGTCAGTGTCCCATTGCACCAGAAGCGGTTTAGTCCTGCTGGCCACATGACCCAGAAAGCTGTCAGTGGACAAACACCAGGTCCCTTGGCCTGAAGCGAGATGAGTGCCGCAACCCCACAGTTGCCTTTGACTGGACATAACCCTCCAGGGGCCCTTTACCTTTAAAAAAAAAAAAACAAGTTCTAGTGTTATGAGAGAGTGAGAAAAACTTTTCTCTAACCGTTTTCTCCCTGCGATGCATATTTCTAAAAATAAATTTCTAACATCTTGCTTCTTACTTGCCTTTTCTCAAAATTAAAATGCTGTGAGGACATGTGACTCTTTTATATTTTTAGATGTTTTATATTTTATTTTTAAATTGTATTGTTTCACCACTTTGGCATTTGCTGCCTTGGCCTTCCTCATTGAGAGGAAGAGGATAACGAAAATTTAACAAACAAACAAACAAACAAACAAACAGGGGAATGGATTGCACTGTTAATGGTTTTGTTCTGCAATTGTTTCCAACAGCAAGGAACCCAAAGGCAAGGACCCTTACAAGTGGTTCACTAAAACGGAAATAGCAGCAAGAGAAAGGGAGGCCAGGATGAATTATGTCCCTCCCCTCGGGGAGAATGTGAAACAAGCTGCGAAGGAGTTCTGCCGGTGGTTTGATTCTCTGGTGAGCAAAACAATCCCTGCATGCAATCTTGCTGAAAGGCCAGAAGTAGGTTTTATGCTACAGATTAATGTGCCAATGTTGAACGTGGGGAACTGCAAAAGCAAGGACTGACTTGTCCGTAACTCTGTGGCAGAGCATCTGTTTTGCATGCATTGCAGAAGGTCCAAAATTCAATTCCCAGCATCTCCAGGTAACACTGAGAAATACCTCCCTCTCTGAAACCCTGGAGAGCTACTGCCGGTCAGTGCAGACAGTATTGAGCTAGAAGGACCAATGGTCTAACTCAGTATAAAGCAGTATAAAGCTGTGTTTCCTGTTGTGATTCTGTACTGGGGATAGGTGAATCTGACAATTTCTGTTCCGTATTATTTTCATTCCATTTTCACATTAATCTGTGGATTTTAAAATTACTCTCAAATTTGTATTTTCTCTCAGCATATGCAGTGTTTGTATTTGTACACCGCTTAGAGATATTTGAAACACATTAAGCAGTGTATAAATTAAATAAATTATCTAATATCATGTAAGGAATTTAAACCTTCTCAAAGCATACCTGGGCTCTCCCGGAGAATTTCCCCAGCGTTAAAGGGAATCCACTTTTGTTTATTTTAATTCATTCATTCATTTTTTTAACTGCTCTTCATAAAAACTCCCATCCAAGTACTAACCAGGCCTGATCCTGCTTAGCTTCTGAGATCAGATGAGGTTGGGCGTGTTCAGGGTACTAGGGACTGCCCCCTTGACCAGCACTGACAGTAAGCTCTGCTGGGATTGTCTTCACTAAGGAGTTCCCCATAGACCTGACTCCAAACTGGGCCTGCTAGCACCCAGTCTGGGGCTCGCCATTAGCCCCAATCAGCTGATTGATGGGGAATTTAGGTGCAACTGATCCTTGACTGGTCACTAGAAGCCCAAGCGTTTTGTAAGTCTCCCTCCTCGCAAGATTTCATGTTGTGAAGACCTAGAACTGATTCTTAAGATTCCTAAAATAAAGGTAAAAATTAAATGATTTTTTTTTTAATCAAGCGATATTTACCAAGGCTAATCTGCAATTGTGAATGGCAAAAATATACTCGAGTTAATAAATATCCCTTTTGTTGGAATATAAATATAAATATAAATATAAATATAAATATAAATATAAATATAAATATAAATATAAATATAAATATAAATATAAATATGTTTTATTTGAATTACCATCCCAGGGCGGAGAGAAATACGACATTGATGAAGCCACCATTATAAGCCTCTTTGATACAAATTACGAGACCAAGCCGCCGTTGTCTGGTCCGATACACGTTGAGGAGCTGAACTATTTGCCCGCTGAGTTGCGGAAGTATGTAGGGATCGCATCTCCCCAGACTACCCTGAGAAGCGATGCTCAGCAAGGTAGCCATTCCAAGGTAAGCAACCCTCGGGTTCTCTTGTTTAGCCATCTTGCAATTGCCATGCTGTTCTTTGGGATAAAGCAAAGAGCTCGGGCAAAGGAGTGCTTTAATCCACTTCAGTTGCATAGAGCTGAAGCACTCTAATCCCTCTTGCAAAAGGGTGACAGTCTGGACCAGGGGTCAGCAAACCTTTTCAGCAGGGGGCCGGTCCACTGTCCCTCAGATTTTGTGGGGGGCCGGACTATATTTTGGGGGGGGGGGAAGAATGAATTCCTATGCCCCACAAATAACCCAGAGATGCATTTTAAATAAAAGGAAACATGCTACTCATGTAAAAACATGCTGATTTTTTTAGAAATCACGGGCCGGATTTAGAAGGCGATTGGGCGGATCTGGCCCCTGGACCTTAGTTTGCCTACCCATGATCTGGAGGCAGCCAGTGTTTGAGATGCAGTTTTTAAAAAAATGCAATTAGAGATGATGTTATTATAATATTATTATCATTCAGGGGTCTTGTCAATCCAAGTCTGAGAAGATCGGGTATGGTGCCTGGTACCTGGACCCAAAGACTTGGAAGAAACAGAAACCTTTAGCAGATCCAAAAGCAAAAGACAGAAGCTCCAGGAATTCAAAGAGGGCATTGGGTGAAAAGGTATTGCCAAATATTTGGGGCGTTTGTGTGTGTGTCTTTTTCTGAGTGAAAGACTCTGCATCAGTCATGCAGTCAACGAGAGAGTAACATTGGGATATATAATAATAATAATAATAATAATAATAATAATAATAATAATAATAATAATAATTTTATTTATACCCTGCCCATCTGGCTGGGTTCCCCCAGCCACTTTGGGCAGCTCCCAACAGAATTAAAATCACAATAAACATCAAACATTAAAAACTTCCCTAAACAGGGCTGCCTCCAGATGTCTTCTAAAAGTCAGATAGTTGTTTGTTTCCTTGACATCTGAAGGGTTCCACAGGGAGGGTGCCACTACCGAGAAGGACCTCTGCCTGGTTCTCTGAAACTTGGCTTCTCGCAGTGAGGGAACCACCAGAAGGCCCTCGGAGGAGGACTTCTGTGTCCAGGCTGAGTGATGTATATCACGTATGCAGACAAGCATGGTCAAACCAGGGGCCTACGGTTAGTTGTCACAAGATGTATGAATACTGGGATGAAAGGTGGGTAAAAATGATGATGATGATGTGCAAAATGGGACCAGAAAAGTGAATGCAAAGGCAGTGGCAGCATCTAAGCCGCCTCAATAATAAATCTTGGTCTGATCTGTGCTCAGATACATATTGCTCCCTCCTGCAGAATCCCTAGCAATTGCAGTTAAGGCTCTCCCCCTAGTGGACTTAATTTTCACCTTTGTTGGCTGCAGCCAGTCCAGGAGGACCTCAACAGATTAATGGCTATGTAGTGCCCTGTAGGTCCAAGTTGTTTAGGGCTTTGTAAAAAGGTAAAGGTACCCCTGACCGTTAGGTCCAGTCGCGGACGACTCTGGGGTTGCGGCGCTCATCTCGCTTTACTGGCAGAGGGAGCCGGCGTACAGCTTCCAGGTCATGTGGCCAGCATGACTAAGCCGCTTCTGGCGAACCAGAGCAGCGCACGGAAACGCCGTTTACCTTCCCGCTGGAGCGGTACCTATTTATCTACCGGTATTTGCACTTCGTACTTGCGAACTGCTAGGTTGGCAGGAGCAGGGACTGAGCAACGGGAGCTCACACCGTCACGGGGATTCGAACCGCTGACCTTCTGATCGGCAAGCCCTAGGCTCTGTGGTTTAACCCACAGTGCCACCCGCGTCCCTTCTTAGGGCTTTGTGGGTAAAGATAAAATCCTTGCGCCTGGTTTCGTAGCTTATATTAGCATCCGAGGCACTTAATGCCATTGAACCTAATGGGGGCTGTTGCGAATCATGCCTGCTCTGACTGCATAGCCCTGCTTAACCCCATCAGGCCAGAGTTCCACTTTTTGGGACCCTGGAAACACAGGTAATACATTTGTGTGTGTTCGCACTCAGTCGAGGGGTGATGGAAAGGGAGAGACGCAGAGGGGGTGAATAGGAAGAAGAGAGGTGGGGTGAGGGAAGGGAGGGAGGAAATGGTCCCTCAATGTGCATCTTAACACGCTTTGGTTTTGAATGACTTTCCAGGATATAGAGATCATGCAGCTTCATGGAACGCACGCTTTTAAGGAATTCCTTGAAGGAAAAGGCTACCGGATCCCAGATGTAAGGCTTAAACGCACACATTTGTTATCAGTGATCAAGAACCAGTTTGGTCGCTTGCTTTCTATATATCGAGGCATTGTTTTGGGGCCCCCAGAAAATGCTTCTGAAAACCAGTCACTGGGAATCCCAAGTCAGGACAGCAGTATTTATATTGTGTTCATTAAATTCATATACCGCAATTCATCCATAGATCTCAGAGCGGTTCACAACATATACAGCCTAGGACCCTCGTACCTACGGGGCCACCTCTCCTGGTACGCCCCACGGGAGGACCTTACGGTCTACAAATAATAACACCTTGGAGATCCTGGGCCTCAGGGAGATTAGGCTGGCCTCGACCGGGGCCAGGGCCTTTTCGGCCTTGGCCCCGGCCTGGTGGAACGCTCTGCCACAAGAGATCAGGGCCCTGCGGGATTTGACATCTTTCTGCAGGGCCTGCAAGACGGAGTTGTTCCGCCAGGCCTTTGGTCAGGGCTCAGCCTGACTCCCCTTTTCTTTTTGTATAAGAACTAATATGGAATAGGCCTCCCAGCATTCTCACAGGCCCATATAAGATCAGCGTAAATAGTTGGGCCGATGAGCACTTACTGTTCCCAACCCTAACCCTGAGGAAAGCCATCTAATTAGACTTTAATTTGATTTTGACCTGTTTTTAGGAGGTAATTTAATTATTTTTGATTTTATACTAATGTTATATATTTGATGTTAGCCGCCCTGAGCCCGACTTTGGCTGGGGAGGGCGGGATATAAATAAAAGTTTGTTTGTTTGTTTGTTTGTTACTACTACTATTATAAAACTACAATATGAAAAACGCAAAATACATAATAATTTTAAAAATCGTGCTCATCTCCTGCTTGAGGGCCTCTCATAAGCATCTGGTTCCATACTGGGAGAACAGTGTGTTGGATGAGATTTTGGTCCAGCAGAGCTCTTCCTTATGAGAAAGAGGGCCTCATCCTGAGTCAGACCTTTGGTCCATCTAACTCAGTATTGTCGACATCAAGGGTAGTCAACAGGGCGGCCTCCAGATGTTGATGGACTCCAGTTTCAACCATCCCTGACCATCCCAGAGCTGGCTGGCTCTGCTGGGAGCTGTATTCTGGGGTGCAACTCAATGGCTCTCGCTGGTCTATACTTAGCAGGAATGCCAGGTTGGCCCCGCGACCATGGGTGCTATGCAGCATGCATGGCCCTGGCTCTGAAATTTGTGGGTGCCCAGCTCCTTCATGGGGAATTTTGTGGGTGCTCGGGCACTCATAACCCCAGGGAGTCGGCACCTATGGCTCTTAAGGTTTCAAAGGGCGGAGGAGATACCACATTGGATTAGAGCAGGTGTTTCTCAAACTTGGGTCCCCAGCTGTTGTTCGACTACAGCTCCCATCACCCCTGACCACTGGTTCGGCTAAGCTAGGGGTGATGGGAGTTGTAGTCCAACAACAGCTGCAGACTCAAGTTAGAGAAACACAGGATTAGATTGTAGCCACTGGAGTGGCCTTCAGCAACCTGGTGCCCTCCATAGGTTTTAGACTACAGCCCCACCAGATGGGAGTTGTAGTCAGAGGTGTGAAAGGCGCACTACAGAAAATAGTGAAAAGCTCCTTTAAAAAAACAAACAAAGTGTGTGTGTTTTGATCCAGTTCTTGCAGCAGATGCTGGCTGTAGAAGAAGTAGCAGGACGAAGAGTGGGGGCCCTGAGACGCTCCAGAAATGAACTGCAGAGGTGTGAAGAGCCCATAGAAGATTTTGCATCAACAATGGGGAATTAATATGAAAGCTTGAACTTACAGTATCAAGAGGAGGCCTAAGTGAGCATGGGTCTACTGTAGGCCACCCTAGTGGTTGGAGTGATTGCCTGGCTGGGTTGAGGGAGGTGTGGAGGGTGAGCAAGCTGGTTGTGGGGGGGGGGGCAACTGGAATTGAGGTTCAATAGCAGGGAGCCAGTGGTGCGGTGGGGGGTTGGCGGCAGTGGAGTTGGGGAGGGAAGAAGGAGCCAGGCAGAAGTTGAGTTTTGGAAGGCAGCGGGGTGTCGTTTTGAGGGTTTTCACAACAGCACTTAAAATGAAAGTGTTTTCGTACTAATTCATCTTTTTTAAAAAGGAATCCTACTAGTGGGCTTTACTAATATTTTAATTATCCTCTTCCCCCAAATTTTCCAGCAAAACCTTTCTGAGCACTTTAGAAAATATATATATATATATATATATACAATGGTACCTTGGATTAAGAACAGTCCTGTTTATGAGAGAGCCAGTGTGGTGTAGTGGTTAAGAGTGGGAGACTCGTAATCTGGGGAACCGTCTCTGCTCCTCCACATGCAGCTGCTGGGTGACCTTGGGCTAGTCACACTTCTCTGAAGTCTCTCAGCCCCACTCACCTCACAGAGTGTTTGGTGTGGGGAAGGGAAAGGAGAACGTTAGTCGCTTTGAGACTCCTTAGGGTAGTGATAAAGCGGGGTATCAAATCCAAACTCTTCTTCTTCTTCTTCTTCTACGAACGATTCGGTTTACGAACTCCGCAAAACCAGAAAGTAGTGTCCCGGTTTGCGAACTTTACCTCGGTCTAAGCCGAACGGTGGAAGGGCATGGGAGGCCTCATTAGGGAAAGCGCGCCTCGGTTTAAGAATGGATTCGGTTTAAGAACGGACTTCAGGAACGGATTAAGTTCGTAAACCGAGGTACCACTGTATTGAGCATTACTCAGATAATTGCACAATAGTGCTTAAATTATAAAAGCACGTCGGCACAAATTTAAAAAGTAATGAAAAGGATTGACAAGTTGGGGAAATAACCCCAGAAATGGTGCATTTAGGTGAACGGACCCTTTCCAACCCACGTGGCTGCACCAAGCCCGCTTGTTTGGGCGAAATGCAGCAGGCTGTACGTGCAGGCAAAACACAGTAGTCCTGCTATAGTGTTGAAAACAAGTTGCAATTCTGTTTTGCAGTTTAAAGCAGAACTACAGTGATTAGATACCACACTAAACTGTGGTAGATACCACAATACAGTGATTAGATACCACACTAAACTACTGCTAGGGTCT
This sequence comes from Darevskia mixta, assembly GCA_034641385.1. NCBI lineage: Eukaryota > Metazoa > Chordata > Lepidosauria > Squamata > Lacertidae > Darevskia > Darevskia mixta. The sequence continues at coordinate 1,985,922 of JAWWNH010000060.1, forward strand.
ACTACTGCCAGGGAGCTCAAGTATAATAAATATATAATAAATAATAATAATAAACCTTTATTGTCACTACACCACCTGTGTGCAGTGAAATTAAACGACCCCCCCATACACTCAGTCTTGTTCACACTCTGTGTCAATTGCACCATTATTTTTTTCCATTCAGCAGCCCAACAGCCCACGGATAAAAACTGCTCTTTAACCTGTTGGTGCGGCTGACTATACTTCTATATCTCCTGCCCGGAGGTAGGAGATTAAAGAGGTGCTGGCTAGGGTGTGAGTTGTGCCTGAGAATTTTCCTCGCTCTTCCGAGGCAGCGGTCTCCTGCGATGTCATCTAGTGAACTCAGGGGACAGCCCATGATAACACGTGCCATGTGGAGGTGGAGTACATTGTGCTCCCCGTCTTCATTTCATTCTCACAACAACCCTGTGAGGTAGGTTAGGCTAAGCAACAACTGCTCCAAAGTCACCAAGTGAGCTTCATGGCCGAGTGGGGATTTGAATCTTGGCCTCCCAGCTTCAAAGAGACTGGCAGATTAAGCATTTATGATAGTTTATGGTGCAAAATGAGGGACCCAGGTGGCGCTGTGGGTTAAACCACAGAGCCTAGGGCTTGCCGATCAGAAGGTCGTCAGTTCGAATCCCTACGACGGGGTGAGCTCCCGTTGCTCGGTCCCAGCTCCTGCCCACCTAGCAGTTTGAAAGCATGTCAAAGTGCAAGTAGATAAATAGGAGCCGCTCTGGCGGGAAGGTAAACGGTGTTTCCGTGCGCTGCTCTGGTTCGCCAGAAGCGGCTTAGTCATGCTGGCCACATGACCTGGAAGCTGTAAACCGGCTCCCTCAGCCAATAAAGCGAGATGAGCGCCACAACCCCAGTCGGACACGACTGGACCTAATGGTCAGGGGTCCCTTTACCTTTATGGTGCAAAACAGAAGTTGCAATAAAGAGGACTACCGGTAAATTGTGCATGTCAAAAGGTGTAAACTGCTAGTTGCTTAGTGTCCCCAAAATGCTTTAAGGCTGTAACGAAGGGGTGGTTTTGATTAATTTACATTGCTATAGTTATGCTTGTATTGCAGTTTGAATCCTTTGTAGCAACTTCTGCATTGAGTCTGCCATCTTGCACATGCAAAATAAATCTTTATTGGTTTATTACCTTGTTGTTATTGAGCTCCAATAAGGGAACCTAGTAATTCCACTAGTCCAGCACCCTAACTACTATACCACACTCCCTCCTGGCTGTGCCCCAGAAGTAATTTGATGTAGCTCCAGTACTTCCAAGGAATTATGCTAGCTTTATGCCTGTCAAAGGTGCCGAACGCACAATGTGGAACCGGTAGCGTTTAGTCCCAATAAAACAACTGTGGAGACAATGAAAGGCAATATTTATTGTGACAACATGTAGGGGCTGCAGATAGGGGGAAAGACTTCTATAAACTGCAAGAAATTATGGGGAGGAAATAGTAGGAGATCATTCTGCTGATACAGATAGACATATTTTAAATTTCAAGCATGCAGGGCAATGTGGGTATGTCTCTACACCACAGACTTCATACGGTTATTTCCCTCAACCAAGAGACCTGTACTTCTGTGAGGGGCATTCAGAATCCCCAGGGATGGACAAATGTGCCCATTTTTGTTTTCTCCAATTCTCATTTTACTAATCTGAAATTCATTTCTGCACAATTCCGCATCAGTTTGCAATTTTAAAAAAGGATCCTCATGAAAGCTCATTGGAATTTTTGAGTGAAGTCCTCCTACTGTACATGTTTTCTTTTAATCCAGTGTCTCAAAAGCAATTTCCTGAAAATAATGCTATTTTGTATGCTATTTTCACTAAAACATACATTTATATGTAGATTTTAGCACAGGTCGTACATTTCTGTATGCTTCATTTGGCTGGTGAACTGCACTGCATGATTTGGAGACATGCAAATTTTGAAGGAGAGCCTTTTTTTCGGTTCATGTTATGGAAAATGTGAATTGGGGGAGTTTGCCTTTAGGTGAGAACCATATCGATTTTCTCCACCCCAAAGGAAGCCTCACCAAACTACAGTTCCCAGGATCCCTCGAGGGAGGGATCCCTACTATGAAGCCGACATAAGTCTCTGTGGTGGTGTAGATCTGCCCCAGCATGCCCTGCATGGAGATTCAGCTCTATGATCTAATCAGCATAGCAGGATTCAGGAGTCAAGGCTGTCTGGATGACCTCCGTCTTCCCACCATTCGAGAACAGGCACGAGGCCGTGTAGCACTTATTTCTGTCGTAGGTGTAGCAGGGTTGGTTGGGGTCGTTGCACATACTGCTCTCCCCAGGCACAGGGTGGTCGTTTGTGGCTTCGTCATCTGTTGCAGCACATTTATCACAGCTAGAAGACAGGTGGCAGAGGAGGAGAATTGTTAGCCAACAGAACCGTCCAAAGAGGAGGAGCTACAGGAGGAGTAGTCAATGTGCTGCCTTCCAGATGTTGTTGGACTACAACTCCCATCAACCTCTGCCAGAGCAGACATGCCCATGCACGCTGCCCACATCTGCTTTGGAGAGTAGGCGGGACCCTAGAACACGCTTAGGAGGTGGGAAAGTTCCTCTGTGCAGGTATAAATCCTTGTGCCCATGGGACGCATTAGCTCAGGGTTTCCCAAACTTCGGTCTCCAGCTGTTTTTTATTGACTGATTGATTAGATTTATGTACCGCCCTGTACCCAGGGGTCCCAGGGCGGTTCACAAAATAAAATCAAGATATAAAACCACAAAATACAAAATAAAAACAGCAACCCAATAGCCCCCTGCCCCCAAAAAACACATTTTAAAAGGGCAAATTATGTAAATCAGATCAACCAAAGGCCTGGTTAAAAAGGAACGTTTTTGCCTGGCGCTTAAAAGTGTATAACAGGGGTCAGCAACCTTTTTCAGCCGTGGGCCGGTCCACCGTCCCTCAGACCATGTGGTGGGCCGGACTATATTTTGGAAAAAAATATGAACGAATTCCTATGCCCCACAAATAACCCAGAGATGCATTTTAAATAAAAGCACACATTCTATTCATGTAAAAACACGCTGATTCCCAGACCGTCCACAGACTGGATTGAGAAGGCGATTGGGCTGCATCCGGTCCCCAGGCCTTAGGTTGCCTACCCCTGGTGTATAATGAAGGCGCCAGGCGAACTTCCCTGGGGAGAGCATGCCACAGACAGGGAGCCACTGCAGAGAAGGCCCCGTTCTCATGTTGCCACCCTCCAGACCTCTTGAGGAGGAGGCGCACAAAGGAGGGCCTCAGAAGGTGATCTCGGGGTCCGGGTAGGTTCATATGGAAAGAGGCTGTCCTTGAGGCATTGTGGTCCTGAGCCATTTAAGGCTTTATAGGTCAAAACCAGCACTTTGAATTGGACCCAGCAACTAATTGGTAGCCAGTGCAGTCGGCTGTGAGTTTTTGGACTGCAACTCCCATCATCCCAAGCTAGCAGGACCACTGGTCAGGGATGATGGGAACTGCAGTTTGAAAACAGCTGGAAACCCAAGTTTGGGGAAACCCTGCACTGTTGGATACTGCCCTTTCTGCCCCAGGCAAGTATGGGAGGTATGTCCAGGACTAATGGAAAGAGCTACTTAGCGCTACATTCTGGATATGACCCAAAGCCAATATAGCTGAGTTGGCACAAGGCGCAGTTGGTGCCATCTCAGTTATATGCTTCGTTGCAACCATAACACACTTTACAGTAGCCTCAACTTTTTTAGCGCTACTTAAGCTTATTGAGATAAGTGCAATCAAGGGAAGCCCTTACAGCTTGGAGAAGTTGTAGACAAATCTGGTTCTCATTGGCGAGGTGGGGTCAGAGATGTTCTCTCTGGTCATCAGGGGAACTCTGGAGAAGGCAAATAGGAAGAGGAAGTTACAATGCAGGAGTGGAAAGACAACCCTCATTGCTCTGGACCAACTATATAACTGCTAATGCATCTAAAGCCGCTATACAGATTAGATCTCTATATGCTAAGAACCAGGCCCAATCAGTGAAAGTAGCCTTGAGACTTTTCCAAATGAAAGTCCTCCCTCTTCTTTTGGTGGGCATCTCCTTAGGCTCCCGTAGGGATTTCCTGAAATTGGACTCTATCCAAACGCACTTTCTTAGAGCCATCCTTAGGATCCCCCCCCCCCTCGGTGGCGGGCGCGGTTATGAGACTTGAGGTCGGCTGGCAAGCCTTACGATATGTGGCCTTGAAGACGAAGCTTTGGCTATGGCTCAAGCTTTGTTTTAAACCAGTGGGCATCGCCCCCTTGACATTGAGGGATGATTTCCAGTCATCATGGGAAAGGGAGGTCATAAAAGAGGTGCAGTCCTGTGGATTGTCACACCTCTACCTGGAGTCCATGACGTATAATCAAGCTAGAACTGCAATCTCCCGGAGATTGAGCAATATTGCCAGACAAGAGGACATAGCTCAAGTGAAACCAGGGATGTTCCTGGGGGACCAGATATATCAAATGACACCAGCCCCCTATCTCACGGAAATCCACTATGTGGAATACCGCAGACTTCTTACAGCGGCTAAACTAAATGCCCTTGATTCCATGGTATTGTAGGGAACGTACAAGGGAGTTCCATACGCCCAGAGAACCTGTCACTGTACTATGGGCGTGGTTGAGTCTACTGAACATATCCTTCTGTCTTGTCCTCTCTATGTAGAACTTAGGCAAAATCTTATAACTCCACTTTTATGTCAATCTAGCTTTCTACCCAGAGAAAGACAGGTTTTATATTTACTGAATAATATTACTAGAAATACAGCCTCCCTGGTGGCTAAATTTCTTTTTTTAGCTTCTAAGCGTCGCAAGATTTTAATTGATTGTATCGATATGGGGCTATTTGTTTAGTTCCATTCTATTGTGGATTATGTTTCCTTTTTTCAAAGTTCTCTCAGATGCTTTTAATTCTGTACAAATGTATTCTTCTGACTGACGGTCGAATAAAAGAATGATGACCCTCTGGACCAACAAGTTCTCTCCCTTTGTTGTCGTGGCAAGATAAAAACACTAGCAAGGGTCACAGCGCCAGCATGCCAACCCCTGTGAAAACAAACTGGTTGGCAGAGGAGCGATGCCTATCCAAGCCGAGTGAAGGACATGAGTCTGAGCAGCGCCAGAGTCACTATCAACCATTCCTTATTATTACGATTACAGATCTGCCACTATGTTACAATCAAAAACAAATTTAAAGGTTGCAAGCCAGCAGAAAGTTATTTGGAATTAACAGAGCAGCAAAGGGCTAGGAAGTGTCTGCCCACATTGTGGCGCATTCGCTCTAGAATGGATTGTTGACTACTGGTGTGGTCAGTTAGATTTAACCATCTGGTTCTTAGAAATACATGCTGATGCATAGAATTTTGCTGCTTTAATAGTCACTAGTGCCCGAGTTCCCTGCCAAACCAGTTCCTCTGGACCAAATCCTGGATGAATTGATTCCTCTGGGCCATTCCCTAGATCAGTGGTGGGGAACCTCTAGGCCAGTGTTTCTCAACCAGTGTGCCTCCAGATGTTTTGGGACTACAACTCCCATCATCCCTCGCTAGCAATACCAGTGGTCAGGGATGATGGGAATTGTAGTCCCAAAACATCTGGAGGCACACTGGTTGAGAAACACTGCTCTAGGCTATGGGCCTAATATGACCCATGAGGCCTCCCTGTTTGACCTGTCAGTTCATTCTGGCAAAGCCATGTCCACCTGCTGTCCACTTGACACCATATATAACAGTGATGGCTAACCTTGACACTCCAGATGTTTTGGAACTACAACTCCCATCATCCCTGACCACTGGTCCTGTTAGCTAGGGATGATGGGAGTTGTAGTTCCAAAACATCTGGAGTGTCAAGGTTAGCCATCACTGATATATAACATCAGCCGTGAGGCAGGTACAGGCATAGCTGGGACGAAAAAGGATTAGCAGGCACAGCTGATCAGTGGACTGGCAAAGCCCAATGGACAGTGCCACATATGGCTCTCTGCACATAGCTGCATGCGGTGCTTTGAAGTCCCGACAATTACCTGATCGTTGGGGCTGCAAAGCACCGCACACAGGATTCTTGCATGCATGCAGTTTACTTTAAAACTGTGCTACTGAAAATGGGTCAACAGGTGATTGACAGGTGGGCAACCCCACACGTCTGTCAAACGCGGCCTGCAGTGCGTGTGTGAGGGAAACAAGATGAACCACTTCCTTCAGGCCAGTCCTCACTCCTGGTGGGCTGTGGCAGCTTTGTGGGATTGCCACTGCACCAGCGTAAGCTCTGCTGTGTTGAGGGAGGAAATCACAATGAGCCCGTGCAGATGGCTGAGCTCTCTCACTCTGCAGCAGCTTGGGTCATCTGTATGATGTTGTCAAGCCATTGGAAGGGTTTTATGGCTGCCGATAGCAGAGGTCAAGTGCAGTACAGGCATTTCTCCACTTACGCGTTACAGTGTGGTGCCGGGAAATAAATAAATCTGTTTAAATGGCAAAAGGGGTGCGGAAAAAGCAGGAAAACTGCAAAAATGGTGGGGAAAGAGTTGGCAAATGGCTAGCAATTCCAGGAGCCTTTGCACTGACTTCTGAGGCCTGTGGAGAGTTGGAACTTGAGAAAGGAAGCTTTAAAGATTGTGTTCCCCACTATACACAATTTCATGTGGTACCCAGCAATGTAACCCCCATGTAAATGGGGAGACGCCTGTAGTTGAATGTGTAGTGAGAAGGTCTTCCAGGATGTTCTCAGAGTCGAAGGAGGATTGGATGTGAGGAACCACCAGAGAGTCTTGTGGCATCTTGGGAGTCCATCCACCACAAATCTGTTGGTGCCACAAGACTTTTCATGGTTTTCGTTGCAAAAAGACTTAACTGGGCTACACCTGTGAAATTGACAAAGTGATTGAGGTGGGGGGAAGAGGGAGATCCTAGGAAGCTGCATGAAGAGGAAGAGGGAGATAATCCCGCTCCCCAAATTATAGAAAGGCTATGCAGCATTTTTTCCGTCCCATTTGGGGGTTATGGCCTTGACTGTTGTGTATATGCCACAGGAAAGGAGAAACTTTATATGAAGTACCACTTACATGATGCGGATGTTTCTCTCCAGCACTTCCTCTTGTGGGGTGTCTTTGGAAGGGACGAATTTTGAGGTCACCTTCACACACTGGCATTTGTTATCAACCAGGACCTTCTCTTCATCTTGATCCAGCCCATAATAAGCTGCCCATAAAACACAAGGTTTTTAGACTGAGGAAGGAAAACGAGAACATTCTCTGGTGCCAATCTGCCAGATGTTTAGGGCGCACCTATTTTATCACTTGCACATCCCGAAAAAAACCGATGCCAACGGAATAACGAGATGCAAAGGGCGGGTTACTGAGTCATACTGAGATTTGCAGCTGAAAGATCCTGGAAGCCAAATTTAGGCTGCTAGGGAGGAAGCTGAAACCCAAAGCTTCGACGTGGCACTTTCAGACCCGGAGGTCTACGTATCTCACGTTCACCACTGGGTTATAGGGTTGTGCTGCTTAGGACTTCTGGAGGGCACCAGGTTGGGAAAGCCTGGACTATCCGATCATATATGAATTTATGAAGCTGCTTTACGCTGGGTCAGGACACTGGTCCAATATTTTTTTATTTCAGCTGGTGACACAGCTCCCCTGGGCATTAATTGTTGCAATGCATCCCCAACTTTTATTATTGCATAATTATACAATTGTGGTATTATAATAAAAGGGGGACTGCTGTGAGGAGGCATGGCTGCGACTGTCGTGAAGAGAACCTGCACTTTTGAATTTGCCACTGCACTACTTTTGCCACCCACTGCTTGGGGTCCCTGCCTTTTGCCCTACCCAGTCGCAATGGGACTCAGCCTGCCTCCACTGCTGTCATCCAGCATAAACAGCACAGGAGCCCTGCCAGAAAAAAAGTGGCAACCCTGTTCTGGCCATAATCCTCTCCACAACACTTCCTCTTCTTCCTACATTACTATGGGTGACTCCTGGGGCCATGCTGGATTATTTTTCTTTTATCTATCAGCCTGTATTCCTTCCTTTTCCCATATCTTAACCCCTTAATTCCACCTTACTTTCTGAATTTAGTAAGTGATTTGTACCATGAAGCTGTTGTTGTTGTTGTTATCTATATATATAAAATCGTTCAAGTTGGATGTTTGTTAACGATCGCCTTTCTCCGTAACCCCTTGATCGATTCCGTTCAAATTTGGACACAACGTCCCATGCCCATATGGGAGTGATCATATGTATTTACATTGCACAAATACCACACCTTTCCCAGGTAAAAATGTGATTTTGTGAAAAAATATATAGCGCCCTCCAGTGGACGTTAAACAGCACAGCGCAATACATGCTTTCTCTTTCATACTGTATCTTACTTTTGCATTTCACCAACAGCAAGGCGTGGCCCGGTCAGCTAGTTATTATTATTATCATCATCAACTACAACAACTGCAACTACAACCGTTAGAGCAGAGTCAGTAGGGATATTGGCAGGAATGCATGCAAACTCCAAGACAAATTAAGATTCATATTACAGAGAGCAATGCACTTCTGGTTCGGAGGGATCACTCAAGCCAACCCCAAAAACAGAAGAAAAAAAATGGATACTTTAGCATTACTGAACACCTGGTGATCACCATTTCAAAACACAGCTCTGACATTGTAAGCATAGCTAATGCACATTATAGATTACCACAAACCTGATTTCAGAGCAGCCCAGTAGGATAAAATAAGCATCCCTTTAACTTTTAAAATTTCAATCTAGATACCTTCTAGGTCAGAATTCTAGAGCCAATTAAAATAGTGACAATTCTCCCCGGCACAAAAGCGCTTTCTTTGCTTAAAACATTGTATCTGAGTTGCTTTCAATGGACAAATGTTGCATACCTGTTCCAAGAACAGCTCCCCAAAAGACAGCCAGGGTTCCACAGAGCATCCAGTAATTCTTCATTCTCTCTGCCTGCCTTCAAACACTCTCAGAGTTGTGCCTCTGCCAAAAAGCAGTCCGTGTGGCGGTGGCACCCTGAGTTTCCTAAAAACGCCTGCCTAGATTGCAACCAAGTTGTGCTAACGGTGGTGCAAAACACATCCGGACAGAATGAAACCACAAACTAATGGTGGTTTACTAATCAGGGAGGAAAACCTCGTTCTTCGAAAACTTTACTGGTGGGCAGGACTACAACATTTCTCTCTCTCTCTCTCTCTCTTTGAACTTGGGTTTGCAATACACATAAAACACATATAAACATAAAACACACTATGCAGGGAGGTTAGAGAACTAAAACAGATTAGACTGCAAGAGTATTCTAAGAAGTGTGATGCTTAGGTTGTTTGCCTCTGGGTTAACAAACTATCAATAAAATATTGTTGTCTGGCAGTGATCTGATGTCACAAATGCTTCTGAGAAGGTGATGCTGTGTGGCATAGAATGAATTTGGCTTCACTCCACTCCTGGCAAACTTAGTATTTTATATCAGGGTTAGGGAATCTCAGGCCTGAGGGCCAAATGTCTGGCCCCTCGGGACATTTTGTCCGGCCCCTGAGGGTCTCTCCAAGCCACACCCTCTCCCCAGCCACACCCTTTACCAGCCTCTCTTTGCACCCTTCTTGAGCATTTTTGGATTATTTATTTGCCCGGGCATTTTAAGTTTTGCAACCAGAGTCAGGCTGCTAATTTAGGATTCCCCTCACCTCAGTGGGACTCTTTTCCTGCTGGCAGAGTCAGCAATGTTTGGCATCTTATCCCAGCAGCAAACTATTGGAACAGGCCTTTACGGCTGTGTTACTGTTAACTCTGGATCCTCTGCACCTCCCACCACCTTAGGCACAATCCACATCTATCCTGAAGTTTCTTGAGAAATACTCCTGCCTGATGCTTTCATCCTCAAACCAGCTCCTGTCTGATTTATAAACATAAGCCACATTCACTTTGCAGTTAAGCTGAGGAAGGTACATGTGAGCAGACGACAGCTTCATGGATAGGTGTTCAGGGTGTGTGTGTTGCAGATGCAGGGAAACTAAATTGGAAATGTACATCGGGTATCCCCATCCCCTCTCTAGTATTGTACAGCAACATGCAAATGCAACTTGAAATGCGTGCAGGGGGGGCAGGACTGCTCATATGTTGGGACCCTAAAGGGTGGGGATGTTTTACACCCCAAAGTTCACGTTATTTCAGAGCCAAACATTCCTTGGTTTGGCCAAAGGCAAAACTAGGAACAGGCAAGACTCTAACCTTTGTGGAAAGAGACAGAAGTCCCAGCAAAGGAAGAATGGATACAAAAACTTATGGAATATGCAGAAATGGCAAAACGTACCGGAAGATTAAGAAATCAAGATAACATTTTTTATATATATATAGTGGTATCTTGGTTTAAGAACAGCTTAGCTTATGAACAACTTGGATTAAGAACACTGCAACCAGGAAGTAGGTGTTTTGGTTTGTGAACTTTGCCTTGGGAACATGTCTCGCTTCCTGTTGAGTGTATTCCATTTGTAAATTTGAGTCCCCCGCTGCTATGGGAAAGCACGCCTTGGTTTAAGAATGCTTTGGTTTAAGAACGGACTTCCAGAATGGATTAAGTTCGTAAACCAAGGTACCACTGTATAAAAGAATGAAAATGGTTTATTGAATATTTACAGATAAATTGTAAACAGATAAGAACATTGGCAGGATTATTTGTAATAACCTGCAGCTTCATAAGAGTATATATTTGAAGAAGATGGAATAAATGAGCAAATTAAGTTAATTTGGATATGCAGAAGATATTAAAGATAAATTTAAGGAACCACAGAAGGAGGGGGAAGGAAGTCAAGCTTTGAAATGTCAAAATGATTGTAAAATTAGTGAAATGTGTAAACTTGAAAAGTATAAATAATAAAAAATATTATTAATAAAAAAAGACTCTTGCCTTTGTATCCAGACATACAAAAGTATTGTAGGCATTATCAGAGTTCAGCAACACACACCAATTAGGGATTTCCTATCATTGCTTTTAAGTGTCTTTTAAACTTTAAACCAAATTCAAATGCCTACATATTAATGGCCCTAAGTCTTGGTTGGGTAGCCTGGAAACTTAAGGATGTTCCTCTGATCTATAGTCCAATCTCTTTACTGGGGTATTTCAAACCAGTCGAGAGAATAATGAAGGCTGGATTATAGAACATCTTTTCCCCAACAGCGAACCTGGGCGGCCCCATGGAGCTGTCCAAGAGAATCTGAATGGTGGAGAGCAGGGTTGTTGTTTTTTCTAGGGGGCCTGGACCAGCAGAGATGTTCAGAGCTCCATGACAGTCAGAGTTTGTCTAGAGCAGACAAAAAACCCCAATTCTTTGGCATATGCACATACTGTAACCCGTCACAATGACAGACATTTCTGCTTCAGATCACATTCATCACTTTAAAGTGTTGTCCTTATCTACAAAAAGGGGGGAAAGGAAGACCCAGGTAACTACTGACCAGTGAGCTTGACATCGATACCAGGGAAGAACAGATAATTCAACAGTCAGTCTGTGAGCCTTTAGAAAAGGATGCTGTGATTACTAAGACTCAGCATGCGTTTCTCAAAAATAAATCATGCCAGACCAATCTGATTCCTGTTTTTGATCGATCTGATTTCTTTTTTTGATGGAATTACAAACTTGGTGGATCAGGGAAATGTTGTGGACATAGTGGATCTTGATTTCAGTAAGGCTTCTGACAAAGTTCCCCATAATATTTTCACGAGGAAGCTGGTAAAATGTGGGTTGAACGAGGTAACTGTTAGGTGGATTTGTAGCTGATTGACTGACCGAACCCAAAGAATACTCATTAATGGTTTCTCGTCATCCTGGGGAAAAGTGACAAGTGGGGTGCCGCAGGGTTCTGTCCTGGGCCCGTTGTTGTTCAACGCCTTTATAAATGACTTGGATGAAGGAATTGAGGGGATGGTCATCAAATTTGCAGATGACACCAAATTGGGAGGGGTTGCTAATGGCACAGAAGACAGAATCAGAATTCAAAATGACCTTAACAGATTGGAGAAGCTAACAAAATGAATTTCAATAGGTACAAATGTAAGGTTCTGCATTTAGGCAGAAAGAACCAGATGCGCAAATATAGGATGCGGGACACCTGGCTTACTACCAGTACATGTGAAAAGGATCTAGGCGTCTTGGTGGACCACAAGCTTAACACGAGTCAACAGGGTGATGCAGCAGCAAAAAAGCTAATGCTATTCTAGACTGCATCAACAGAGGTATAGTGTCCAGATCAAGGAAAGCAATAGTACCGCTCTATTCTGACATGGTCAGACCACACTTGGAATACTGTGCCCAATTCTGGGCACCACAATTTAAGAAGGATGTTGACAAGCGGGAACGTATGCAGAGGAGGGCAACCAAGATGATCAAGGAACCAAGCCTTATGAGGAGCACTTGAAGGAGCTGGGTATGTTTAGCCTGGAAAAGAGGAGATTGAGAGGAGATATGATAACCATCTTCAAATACCTTAAGGGCTGTCACATGGAGGAGAGAGTATGCTTGTTTTCTCCTGCTCTGGAGGGTAGGACTCAAACCAATGGCTTCAAGTTGCAAGAAAGGAGATTTTGAGTAAACATTTGGAAAAGCTTTCTGACAGTAAGAGCTGTTTAGCAGTGGAACAGTCTCCCATGAGAGGTTGTGGACTCTCCTTCCTCGGAGGTTTTTAAACAGAGGTTGGATGGCCATTTGTCATGGATGCTTTAGCGGAGATTCCTGCATTGCAGGGGGTTGGAATAGATGACCCTTGGGGTCCTTTCCAACTCTAAGATTCTGTGATTCTATATACAGTATGTTTTACATTATGCGGGTTCTAACTTCTGTTTAATTTTGCCCCCCAACTCAAGATCCATGCCTTTAAACCAGCAAACTCATGCCTGAAAGAGTAAAGTTATTTTACTGAAGTCACTTGCCTCTAGATCTCATGGCTATTTGCTTTCCATGGTCCACCTGCAGAGCTCCTTATATCAGCCTCTGTGCACATGGTTAAAAATACACACCTTATGACCACAGGAAGAGTTTCAGTTACTTTTTCAGTCACCAAGTACGTGTTTGACAAAACTGGCAGGGGGAAATGAATAACAGGAAAAAATTACAAAGGTAGTTGATTCCTCTGGACTTAAATTTATCCAAGGGTTCCCCTGATTTTGTGTGTCAGGACTCACACCTACTATGTTAATAGGATTAGCTGTAACTTATTTCTCACGGACAATGCTTAGGGCTTGAAGCATGTGCAGAGTGCCCGTTGATGACCAGTGAGTAACCACAGCCTGTCCCAAAGCATCTTGCATTACGGGGTTGGCAGGAGTCCTATGTCAGGTGTAACGGTTAGAGTTTCAGACCAGGGCGTGGGAGACGAGGGTTTAAATCTCTGCTCAGCCATGAAGCTCCCTGGGTGACTTTGGGCTAGTCACTGCCTCTCAGCATAAACCTGCCTCGCAGGATTGTTGTGGGGATTAAGCAAGGAGGAGGGAGAACCACGTATGCCACCTTGAGCTCCTTCGAATAAAAAGATATGCAAATACATATTTTAATGAAGCTATTGAATCATATACATGGTATCTGAAGATTTAAGCATCTTTACTTGGTTAAGCACCCTGATAGTTGCATTTCCTTTCCTTTAGAGAGCTGTAACTCTTAATTCCAGTTTAACTGGCCCTGCTGCACCTGCTCTGTGGTTTTCTTAAAAAGAAACCGGCACCTGCACTTATTTTGCATAGAACGGCTCTTGGGTTTGGTATCGGTCAGCCTGCTTGTTTCAGAGGCAAGAGTTCTTTTCAGCACCATTACTTTGAGTGATTACAATGCCTTGCTGTACATCCCTTTGCTGATATACAGAGCGCACTAAGAAACAGCACTCCAGCCCGACAGAACATAATGACAGTGGTGACTTAAGGTGGAGGGATAGCCTGAAAAGCAGCTTGAAAGCCTCCATAAGTAGATCAAAAAGGGAATTGTACTGGAAGCACAACTGGAAAGGTGGGAGGAACTGGTTGTATTTAACTTGGAGAAGACGGAGGAGGGACATGACAGCACTCTTCAAATCCCTGAAAGGCTGACACTTAGGTCAAATACACTTTGGGACAGAGCTTTCCAAACTGTGTGCCGTGACACGTTAGTGTGTTGGCTGCAGTGTGTAGGTGTGTCGCTGAAAGGGGTTTACTTTAACCTCTGGTTTGGTAGTAAAACTGAATGACTGCATTGCAGAATGATGCATGCCTAAAAAGTGTGTCACCAACATGAAAAGCTCTGCTTTAGCACCTTAAAACACAGCAAGGTCGCCTCTTCCCAGATTTCTTCACCCAATGCACATGATTGCTTTTTCCACACCTGCAACTGTTCCAACTCCTGTTCACAAAACCGTCATCTGGGCATATGCAACCGTTGTCTCGAGTGCACGCACCTCAACCTAACTGCAAATTGAATCAAAATAAAAAAATTCCTTCCAGTAGCACCTTAGAGACCAACTAAGTTTGTTATTGGTATGAGCTTTCGTGTGCATGCACACTTTCATCAGAGCCTGGACAGGAAAAGCCATCTGTTGGGGGAAAGCCTCTGGACTTCTTGTATCAAGCAGGTTAGACTAAACCAGTGCTTCCCAATTAGCTAAGTACTGTACTACAGACCTGTTTTTCAAAAGCCAAGCCATGGACTCGCTACTTTTGAACAACTTGACATCTCTATGGTAGTTTTTGTTATGTGAATGGTGCCATGGACTCTGCACCAATTCTTGCCTACTAACACCCTCCTATGTCATTTGGGGCTGTGGTGTTTACTCAGTTAACCAGCGATCAAAAGCCTTTTGATTGCCTAAAAACATGCTTGCAAAACTCATGGAAGTGCTTATTGAACTTACGAGAACTGTAGGTGGAAGGTGTCCTCTCAGAAAAGGCACCCTGCCTTCTACATTAACTCCTAAGGCAGTTGCTGCTGAGGCAGGTACATGAATTATCTAAAGAATGTTAATTTCCATACAAGCCAATTGTTTTTATTAATATGCAAATTAATTTGGACTTAATATATTGCCAGCACCACAAACCTATGTAGGCCTACTCAGAAGTATATTCCATGTATAGACTTGTACTGTATAGGGTTGCAGACTTACTTTGCTTAAACTGATATATTTATCGATTCTGTTAATACATTGGCAGTCATGAGGATGTAAAAAATGTCAAGACTTGCCTTTCTGGATTAATCAAAGACCCACGAAGCCCAGGATTTTGTTTCTGATGGCAACTAGCCAGATTATTCTGGGGAAATTCACATGTGGTGGTCCATCTTTTGATATTCCAATGTACGCTTCAGTAATTGGATGTATGTACAGTGGCCAACACCCATCAATAAACCTACCTTCTATGCTGCTAATGTGTGGTACCCTCCAGATGTTGTTGGACTCAAACTCCCACAATCCCTGACCATTAGCCATTCCGGCTGAGGCTGATGGGAGATGGAGTCCAGCATCTGAAAGGCATCATGTTAGCTGCTTCCACCCTAACATACATTTTATCCTTTGGAAAAGCTAAAAGTCGGCATCTGTCTCCATCTTGTGGCAACGAAAATGATCTCGCAACATGAGCAGAAACACCATTGCTTGTTCTGAATCAGGTTTCATCCAGAGAACCCAAGTCCTAGCAGTGTGAGCAGGGAGAGAACAACACTCACCACTCCTTCTGTTGCTAAAGCAGGGTGTCTGTGTGAGAGGCCTCAGGAAAAAATCCAGGTCTGTTCTTTCTTTAAGGGAAGGGCCACCGTAGCTCAGTGGCTGCCTTGTGTGGAGCACAACAACAATACTTATATTTATATGGGAAGACCCATTTAAAAAGCAACTGTACCAAAATGAAATATTGTGGAAAATAATAAATATTTAGGGGGAAGGGGCGCCCAATCTTGGTCTTGTTCAGTGAGCCATATTACTAAACTCCACCCCGATGCAGCTGGTCTCCACCCCTGATGCAGGCATCTTCAGGTTGAGTTGCGAGACGGCTGCCTAGAAAGCCGCTGCCAGTCAGTGTAGACAACACTAACCCAGATGGACCAAAAGCCTGACTCAGCATAAAGCAGATTCCTAAGGAGAGATAAACAGACCTCTATCTGTCTATCGATTTGAGTGAGCAGTGCATTGCTATGAACTGACAACGATTAATATTTATTTTGAACAGTTTAGCAGTGTATTAAGCAGCACGCTTTACGTCGGCCACGTGTCGCCTTGTGGTTCTCGCATCCGCACTTCGTCGGCCGAACGCCCCGCCTCGCCTCGGCTGCGGCGCTCATCCCCCATCACCTCTCTATGCTTCTTACCGAAACCAGAGCGCCCACAAGTGAGGCGGAAGGTATAAAGCATGGCGCATCAACGGACCGGATGTAGAATTTACGCGTTTCCAGGCCGGAAGTAAAACACCTCGAAAGCAAGGTCGCTGTACAGTTCGGAATCTATCGGAGACGCATAGATTCAGGACGGCAAGCGGCAGGCTTACGGCCGTCCGGTTATTTCCTGAACAACAAAATGACAACCGGGAACTAGTTAGGCGGCGGCGACGGTTTACCCGTTTCTTGTAAACCGGAAGCGAAAGCCTGCTTCCGAGGCGCACCGACCTTCGACACGGAAGTGGTATCGTGCGTTGGCGGCCGCGCAGCAGGAATACCGCACGCTGGTTCGCCGACCGCCGATCCGTCCGCGCCGCCTGCAGCATGGGGAAGCCGCGGCGGAGAATAGCCGCGGGCCTGAGGGCCTCGCAGCCGCGGGAGGAAAAGATGGAGGAGCCGGAGCCGGGAGCCCCGATCGTCACGGAGGAGGCAGACGATTTCCACCAGCAGCGTCTGGAGGAGGCAGTGCTGGCGGCGCTGGGCAGCGAGGAGGAGGAGGAAGATGGCGAGGAGGAGGAGGAGGTCCTGGGACTAGAGGTCTCTGAGGAGAGTGAGACGGAGGAGGATGGAGGAGGAGAAGATGAGGGAGTGGACGGCGACGAGGATGGAGGCGAAGGCGAGCCCCTCGATATGGACAGTGACCTGGAGGAGCAGCGGGGCGGCAGCGGAGACCCTGGCCTCCCCCATGAGTTCGCCTGGGGCCAGCGGAAACAGCTCTATTACGGCACTGACTACGGCAAGGCTGCGGCTCGTTCCAAAGCAGCCAAGCAGAGCCAGGAGGAAGCCGAAGCTGAGGAGCTGGAGGAAGGAGAGGAGGCCCAAGCCATTCAGAAAAGGCTGGTGCAGAATCTGGGGGAGGATGACTACGGCCTGGACCTGATAGAGGCCTACGCTGCAGCAGCCGAGGCACCAGGTCAAAAAGAGTCCGGGTCGAAAATTGCCAAGGACTTGCAGTCTCTCTCTAAAAAAGAGAAGCTGAAGCTGTTGAAAAAGGAATCCCCGGAGTTGCTGGAGCTGATTCAGGACTTTGAAGCCAAGTTAACTGAGCTCAGAGATGAACTGGAGCCGCTCATGCAAATGGTAAAAGATGGGGTCATCTCAGAGGGAAAGGGCAGCCAGTATTTACAGACCAAATACCATCTTTATTTGAACTATTGCTGCAACATTAGTTTTTACTTGGTGCTGAAAGCAAAACGGATTCCAGTCCATGGTCACCCTGTCATTGAAAGACTTGTAAGTTACAGAAATTTAATAAATGACTTGGCGACTGTGGACCAAAAACTGTCACCGGAGATTCATCTGCTCCTTAATGAATTCCATAGTAGTGACACTGGTGATGTGGAAGGTAGGAAGAAGCTTAGGGTGCCTGCTGGAAAGCCTGTTAATAAAATCAAACCTAAAGCTGTTAGTAAGCTTTCTAATGGTAATGATCCTGAAGAAGCTACAGATGATTCGGATTTGGATGAGGAGGCTGCCCTGAATTATTATAAGGAGATGGAAGAAAAGATAAAGCTTAAGAAAAAGAGGAAACGAGAAGAAACAGAATGTGTGGAAGACCTGATTATGGAAGAGGAAGCAGGAGATCAAAAGAGAGGTGCAACATACCAGATTGTCAAGAATAAAGGCCTCACACCCAGAAGGAAAAAGATTGATCGTAACCCAAGAGTCAAGCACCGTGAGAAATTCAGGCGAGCCAAGATTCGTAGGAAGGGGCAGGTTCGTGAGGTCCGAAGAGAAGAACAAAGATACGGAGGCGAACTGTCTGGCATTCGTGCTGGAGTTAAGAAAAGTGTTAAGCTTAAGTGATTCTCTTTGTATAATTCTTTTTTTACTGGCTGAAGGCAGTGATTGTGAGCTCAATAAATGTTCATTTTTGGGGTAAATAAATGCAATATGTGTTTATTTTAACATGGAGAAAGCAGCATTGTTCATAGTATGCAAAGTTCAGGGCAACTGCCTTTCCCAGTTGTTTCACTTGTCCAGCGGCTCATCTTTGTGGTCATCCTCAGGAACCAGGCACTATGTTTAAATGTAAATCCCAACCACTGCATTGAGAACATAGCAGGTCAACAATCCTCTCACCTTCCACCACTTTTTGACCTGCTAGGTTGCATTTCTGTGCAAATTTGACTTTCAGTAACTGCATTGAGCTCAATGGCAATTCTCAGTTAATATGCCCAGGATTGAGTGCCAAATACTTTGGTTTGACCCAATAGGGCTCTCCTTGGTTCTTAAGGGATCTGAGGAATATTTAATCTACATTAAGTTATCTTGAGCATACACTTAGGGCTAGGCTGATCAGATCCAATGCAAAAGTGGAGACGGTCCTGTATGTTGTGGAAGATAAGAGCTTTGGCAGGTAAAGCTTCTAATGCAGAAGTTTTATTTAATTTGCTTCATTCAGACTCACAAAAACTTTATATATACCTTCTATACCTTCTAAGTTACCTATGTGCTCTACATTAATACAGTATAAATATTTGAAGCCACAGCTTAGCATATGGTGCATTGGTAGCTGGACTGAGTGAAACCAAAACCAACCACTTTTTATTTTAAAATGTTAGCAGGTATGTTTAACATAATGACTAGAAACCATTCAGAAGTGAACTGTTAGGCGATGCCTATAGTTAATTTTTTAAAAGGGATATTAACCCTGCAGTATAGAGGCACGTGCTGTGATGAGTTGTTTTTAGTGGTGGGTGCCAGCATTGTAATTAAAATTGTGAGGGTTTTTTGGGAGGGAGTTTAAGGCCACATAAATTAGTGATTGGAAGTTTCTTTGCAGAAAAGCTGATATTCGTTGCAGGTGGGGAGAGGTTACCGGGTAGTCTTTTTGTAGAGCAAGCTATGATTTTGAGATGTGGTTTTAAGGACTGACAAGTGGGATGAACTCTTGCAATGTAGAGTGCTTTTTTGCTGCTGTAGTCACAGCCATGCTCTCTTCACAAAGCTTCATGATATTCCGTCTACCTTCCTCTCTACATCCTGTACCCCCAACAGCACAGTGGTCAGTAATCATGGTTGGTCCTCAGTAGGCTGTTTTTGCACACCCCTTTAGTTCCCCCCCCCCCAAATATTATTGCATTCCCCCAAGTCTATTGGACTTAGCATTCCCCCAAGTCTATTGGATGGTGTCTTTGGTTTGATGCTCATGCTAGGGCATCAGAAATAAGAATGAACCATGGTGTTTATTTGAAAAGTTTGTAAATCCTCTAACGTTTGAGAGATCACTTTGTAAAGGGAATAAAGTGGTGAAATGGAAGATGAGAGTTAGCTTTTTAAATGGGCTGCAGTTTGAGATTTTATCTTCTATAGGAAAAGTGCCCCTGTACAGAAATTGGCAAACAGACCATGTTTAGATCATTTGAGGTAAGCAAATAAAGACATATTCTTATGTGTGCATTTACGGGGAGAGGCCATGCTTCACGATGGCTTCTCAATATCCTTGCAGTAAAAGCCAAGCAAGTGTGTTTGATAAAGGAACCATAGGTTTGTATTTCTGCCTAGCCATAAATGGGTGATGGAGGGCAGTCAAGGGGTAGAGTGGGGAAAGGGAACAATATTTTGATCTTTTGGGAATAACTGCAATATCAAGTGATTATTTGGCCTTGTGAATAGGCTATCACAAACACCATTACAGATTTTTTAATATAAAAATAATGTATGAAGCTACTTTGTACAAAATCAGTCATTTTAGCCTCTCTTGCTTGGTGTATCTACACTGACTGACAATGGCTGGTTAAGAGTTTCAAGCAGGAACCTTTCTGAGCTCTGCCTGGAAATGCCAAGGATTGAACCTCACAGAGCGATCTTGGGCCAGTCAACTCTCTCAGCCTGACCTACCTATCAGGGCTGTTGTGAGGATAAAATGGGGAGGAAGAAAACCATGTACTGTGCCGCCTTGAGCTCCTTGGAGGAAAGGTGGGATATAGAAGAAATAAATAATAATAAACCTGAGACCTCCTGCAAGCAAAGCATGGTATCCACTACTTACCACCTCAAATGCAGTATTCTTAAGAGAGCAGAGAGAAATCAAGTAAGGTTAATGTGTCACCCAGCTCTAGGCACACAAAAGCAAATTAAATCTGCAAGGTGTGACATCTTCTGTACATGCTCAGGTGGTACAAATTTCCTTTCTAATTGCATCTGGTATGAAAAAAGGCTCAGCCAGACTATAAACTCAAATAGTGTATTTTCCTCAAGGGTTTAGAGCCCTAAATGGTAATGGTAACATGTAAATTACTTTTTTTTGTGTGGCGGGGAAATGGGTGAGGGGATATGGTTCATTTAGTTCAGGCTTCCTCAAACTTGGCCCTCCAGATGTTTTTGGCCTACAACTCCCATGATCCCTAGCTAGCAGGACCAGTGGTCAGGGATGATGGGAATTGTAGTCTCAAAACATCTGGAGGGCCGAGGTTGAGGAAGCATGATTTAGTTTAAGGAACTGACAACTGGTGGAATCGGGGTGGGAACTGCACATAGCTTTTTTTTTACTCCTTTCTGGCAGGAAGGAGTCAAGAATGAACCCCACAGTGAACTTTAAGAAGGAATGGGAAAACTTTATAATTTACTTGAGAGAACACTGTAAACAACTAAAAACTTTGGCAGGAGTTGAGTAACGCTTGTAATGTATTAAAAACGAAGGTAAAAATGGACTATTGAAAGAAAAATATGAGAAATTACGTGATGGCAGCAGGAAAAGTTTGATGATGGAAACCATGGAGGGGTGGTGGGAAGTCTAAGGATTCAGGGAATCCTAAATGGGGATGATGATGATTGATGCTTGAATTCAAATGTAGAATGTAAAATTGAATAAAAAAGATATATATATATATAGAACCCCACAGTGGCAAAAACTGACCAGCAAAGTGGTTTCTTCCCACACAGCCAGTCAAAGGACAATACTGTAATGGCACACACACACGCCATATTTCAGAGGCGGGAAGGGCACGAACTGACCCCAAAGGTCACTCCTGAGGCCACTCCTGAGGCAGAAAGGGTCAAAACGGACCCCCCCCCAAAGTAAAGGGGCCAGAAGTGACCCCTACCGAAGTAGCCCGCCCTCTGAGGGAGAAAGGAGGGGGGCAAGAACCGTCCCCTCCCCCACAAAGCGGCGGGAAAGTGCCAGAGCGGAGCCCACAGCGGCCGCCCGTGAGGGGAGAAGAAGAGGCAGGCAAGACGGGGGCGGAGCTCCGCGCGAGGCCGGGACGGCCCATCTCTCAACCTCCGGCCGGCCTGGGCCCAGTCAGGGCTTAGGAAGGGGGCTGGTCTACGCGGGAGAAGGAGGCGCCGCCGCTGTTTTCCTTCGCCCGCCCTGTGGAAAAAAAGTTGCCCGCTCACTCTCGCCGCCGTCCAGGAGGAGGAAGAAGGAGGGAGAGAAAAAGAGGGAGCCGCCGCCCTCAGCCTTTCGGGAGCATGGAGGGAGCGGGGAAGAGAGAGGCGGGCGACGGCGAGGGGGAAGCGGAGCGCGAGGAGGAGGAGGAGGAAGAAGAAGGCAAAGCCGCCGCCACGGAGGAAGAAGAAGAGGCGCCCCCCGACTCGCCCCCTTTCTTCCTCCTCTACCCGGGCCGTGGAGGCGCCGCCGCGCCGGGCTTGCAGCCCCAGAGCGCCTGGAGAGCCGCCCCGCCGGGCCCTTGCGGGGTCCCCTTGCCCGTCCTGCTCAGCTACATCGGGCCCGAGGCCGGGCAGCAGCACCGAGCCGGCGGCGCCCGTGAGTAGTAGGCAACGCCGCTCCTCCCTTCCCGTCTCCCGGCAGAAGCTGCTGCTGGTTTCTCTTCTTTCTCTCCCCGAACCGCGCCCTGCGTGTCCGCACATGGTGTGCTCGGCTGTCATCCGCCCCCCCAACGTTGTGTAATGATACGGGCAACTCTTGTCCCAGGGAGGGAGGGGAAGCCTCCTCCCTTCGCTTTCCTTCTCTCTCTCCCCCCCTTTTATTGAGGGGGGTGGGCTTCTTCTCCGACACCCCACCCCACCAACAAGGTCCTAAGCTAGACCATTTAGCACTGACCCCATTCATTCCAGCAGCTGACCATCACCTGCTCACTCCAAGCCCTGCGAAAAACATCATCACCATAATAATAATAATAATAATAATAATAATAATAATAATAATAATAGTAATAATAATTACTGCCCTCCACCTATAGATATCAGGGCAGCCCACAGCATGAAACTACTTAAGCCATGCTAAAAACTAGAACAAAGGCAAACCAAGCCAGCAACCCTCCCTCTCCCTTATTTATGAAACAAGCCTGTTAATCGCCTATCCGACTTTAAAAAAATAAAAGGCACTGGAGGTTATTGAGATCGATGCAAGCTAAAAAGCATTGCGTGGGGTTGGGCTAGATGACCCTCAGGATCCCTTCCAATTCTACGTTTTTCTGAAAAACACACATGCAGGACCCAACTATGATCCCTCTGCCCCAAGTAACTGTGTGTGAGACATGCTCCCCAGAAAGTGTGCCTTGTCTTGCTAGCTGTGGTTTTTGGTCTCTCCTCAGTCCCCCAAATCAATTCATATTCCTTTCTCCCTAATCTCCAATATTACATTTTCTTCTGGCTGAGACCTTAAAACAGAAAGCCGTAATTCCCAGCTGTTTCTTGCTGTAGTCCTACTGTCTACTCAGAAGTAAGGTCCTATTTGATTCAGCAGGGCTTACTCTCAGGTAAGTGCAGTTAGGGCTGCAGCCTTAGTGATCCAAGTTTTGGTTCCTTTTTAGGTTCAGGATATCACTGCTTTACACCACACCACACCACAATATTTGAAAACATCAGCTTTGTACTTAAACACAAATTGGCTGGGAACTTCATTATCTGTGTCTTTATTAATTTATTTAAAGAACAACAAACTGGTGATTGCTTTAACTTTTTGATATGTGGTGATTTGAATCATGAGGATGAATTAGCGGCATTGGGGTGAGAAGATTTTGAGTGAATGAAAGAGTCAAGCTAATTGTTTTAAGTGTTAGTAACTGCATTGTGTTAAGATTCTAGCAGCCTTGGGTATTCACGAGTTTTGTCTATTAAACTGATCATCATTATTACTACTGTAATAATGATTTATATCGCACTTGATGCTTTAGAATTTTGCAAGCAGAAAAAGATTGTTGCCCCCAAGGAACTTGCAGTCAGTCCTGGCATAACATTGTGTTCTGCTGTTAAGTAGTCATAATATAGTAAGAAGAGCTTTGCTCAAATGTGGAAGTTGGATGTGTTTCTTGCACATGGAGGCTTCCAGCACTGTGGTGCTGATGGCTCCCTAATGCAAGAAGGGAAAATGTTATGTGATTCTTAAGAGAAAGGGATATTTGGGTATGTCTCTCAGGTGAAATGTTGCAGGTTTCTGAATTGTACTCTTGCAGTTGTAAAGCTGTTTATAAGAATAAAGCATGGAAGTGTGGGGCACTATTAGAATGTGTGTAAAAATGGATTGACAGAACTGGGAGGATTGTTTGTTTTTCTAAAAGTGTATACCCTGCCCCCTCCTGGCCAATCATCCTCATAATTGCTTACTTGTGTAAAAATACAAACAAAAAATACAAAACAAATAATGGCACAGCACATGATGTCAGCTCCAATTAATAAAAAACTCATAGCGGCTATGTTCACCTGGGGAAATAGGAAGTTCTTTGCCATGTGGTACCAGTCCATGAAATGTCGGGAGGGCATTTCACAGGTCGGATACAAACACCAAAAGGGCAGGCAGGCTTTCCCTGCTTGCCACCTGCCAACTTCCAATGGTGGGGACACGTGGAGAACTGCCTCAGATGTAGATCCCAGCATGAGGGCACATCAGTGTTAGAAACAGAGGTAGAAAAGCTAGGAGGCAAATGGCTCCTGGAACCTGGGTTGCAGGCGCAAAAGCAGAATAGCTAGTCACCCCCACCCCCCAGTGCAGCAGCACTTACTATTTATTTATTTTTTGAAACGCATGAACTAATACACAATTCACATCAGTGACACATTGTTAATACCACATTTTTAATAGATACAAGAGCAGATACCTAGGCCCTAAACCAGGCATCCCCAAACTTCGGCTCTCCAGATGTTTTGGACTGCAATTCCCATCATCCCTGACCACTGGTCCTGTTAGCTAGGGATCATGGGAGTTGTAGGCCAAAACATCTGGAGGGCCGCAGTTTGGGGATGCCTGCTCTAAACCATGCAGACCTTTAAATGTGAGCATCTGCTCTTTGAATTGAGCCTGAAAGCAGACCGAAAAAATTATCAGTGATCCCAGTGTTGACTGTGATGCTGAGGTACCAGTTTAACCTGCCTGGTGTGATATACACTGGATAGTTTAGAAATTACTGAAGAGTTAGTGACATGTCAAGCTAATGAACCAAACCTTTGTGAGTTAGGCATTTGTGGGTTTTTTTAAGCAGAGGAGGAAACTGGCAGAGAGCTTATTTTCTCTGGCTGAGGCAATAGAGAGAGGCAGTAGTAGTCCTAGACCCTGGTAGCACTTATGTGATTTCCCTTTCTGCTAAGAATAGCATTGGGATAATGTGAATTGGGGTTCTTTTGAGGTACTTTTATCGCCCTTTGATGAATGCCTATCGTTCCATGATCACCTACGATCTTGTTGTGTTTTTAAATACTTTAAAAAAATCTGTCACAAAATTGAACTTAGCATCTGTGTTGGATAATAAGGGGGCAATGTTGCACTGCATAAAACACCTTTACAGAGTGTTTGCATATTCATGCTATTGTTGTTGTTGTAATAATAATAATAACAATATAATAATAATAATAATAATAATAATAATAATAATAATAATAATAATGTTTATTACCTGCCCTTCACCAACTGGTCCCAGAGTTGGTTACAACAATTTAAAATTCAGTGTTAAAAACAGTTAGTATGGACCCTAAAACACAGATTTCAGGTGTCAAAGGTCAGGGCAAAGAGATGTGTCTTCAGCAACAGTCAGGTTTACTTTGAATGTGATGATCCATATACCTGAGCTTTAAAAGCAAATTACTACAAAGTCTAAATAATATAAACCACAATCAGTTTTATATGTGTCACATTTTTGATCTCCCAATACTGTCTTCTCATTAGGAAGGCCACTAAAATCAGTACAACCACTGTTTGCAATAACTTGTGTGGAAAAAGATGATAGGAGGCATTCTGTTTTCTAGGATAACAAAGGAAATGTTTCCACTGTACTCTTGGCTCTAGCCTCCAACTCAAGGCCTCATAACAGCTTCAAAATAAAACCAGTTCAGGGAACATTCTCTGTATTCCCAAACCTGTATATATATTAGGTCCACAGCCCAATCCTACACTGATATACCCTACTTTGAAGCAAGATTCAACCACTTTCAAATAGTTTGTTTAGGAGTACAATGCAAATCTTTGCAAATTCTGTTTTTTGTATCTTAACAGTTTCTCCAAAGCTGCGTATGCATTACAGACTTAAAAGTTTTTTTCTCAGTTCATATTGAAGCAGATTTTGGGGAGGGGGAAATTGAATCAAAACTCAATATTTCATAAGAAACAGCAGATTAGATATGGCTACTGTGTGTATGTATTGTATACCACTTCCCAAACCAGCAGTGAGAGTGCACTTGATGCAGAGTAAACAGGAATGTACACAGCCTTATAATTTGCCTACAAGACCGTACTGTCAATGTAGCTTATTTTTCCCTGTTGGTGTTTCTGGAATCATAAAATCATTGAATGCATGGTGTATGGTTGAGTTTTCAGCTCAAAGTTTACCCTTCTCTTCCCTTGGCTTATTCAGTGTCATCAGTTGCTATGTTGTACCTGTGTGGCTGATGATGGGTGCTGCACTTGTCTTGAAGTTGACATTTAGCAATGCAGTAAAAAAGTTATATTTTTGACTTGGGTAATGGGTATAGCATGGGTCGAACACACAGGAAAGTTCAAGCACCCATATCAACTTAATAGCAGTGTGTGGTATTACAAGGCTCTTTTACCAGGATACTTCCATCATTGCTGGCAGTTTTTTTTCTTTTTAGCGAAGACATTTCAGGCTGCTTTTATGATTAGCCTCTTTGCAGACACCTTGGTAGTACATGAGAGCCCCTGCTATGGTTGCGGATAGGCAGTGCTCAGGCGGAGGTGAGAACTGGCATCTCTGTGTTGGGGCTGTACATATGGGTGCTGGGAAGTGCGTGTTTATTTTGGTTCCAAAAAGAGCTGTTATGGTTGTACAAGTGGTAGCTGTTAGGTGTGTTTCCCCCACATAAAGGCACTTGTTATCACAAATGACACTTCTTTTTGAGTTTTTTGTCTAGTTGTGAGCCTCATGGGTGCTTCTGTAAGTGCCAACCAGCCCTTTTACTCTGAGCAGTGTGGAAGATAATTTCTTTTCTTTTCTAGTAGTATAAATGCAGGACTCAAGATTACATATGCTTGTCTCTAGGATCTTGCTTATCTCAAGGCTTACCTCCCGATCAGTTCCTATTCTTGTAACGTATCCATGAGGACTGTTTTCAGTTTGTCTTCCAGTTCAAATACCTCATGCTGGATTAACCAGTGATTTTGTGTATATGCTATTCCCAAAATGAAAGAGATTCTTACCCTGTTTGATTTAATTTTGATTTTCTATAAATGTCTCCTATTCTCAGTTGCTTCTCTCTTGATGTAGGGAATAACCTTCCAGGCTTCTAATTTCATGTGGCTTCCAATTTCCTAAGGAGTTGATTGGCACTTTCTATAGCATTGTAGGTACTGCTGAACGAGTACAGTATGTTGGAGCAAGCTTTCAGACTGTGACAGTAGCAAAGCATGCACAGATGCCACTGTGTTTCTGTATGTACTGGTACTTTCTTTGATATATCAGCCATAATTTGGTCAGCAACCTCATGCTGGTGCTATGGCCCTTGAATTTGTATCCACCTGAGAGTTTGCATTCACACTACTCTTAATGTGGCAATTTCAATCTATGCAGTATTTTGGCACAGTTCTGTGAATATAACATTTCTCCTGCAATAGAAGCGGGACAGTTTTACTGTAATAATTGTTTTAATGCAAACTTGAATGGTATTGCCTTATTCAAACTTGGTTTATGGGTCTTAGACTTTCTACTGTTATATATCCTTTATTATGTATAGAATTTTAGGCACAGTTTTAAATATTTGTTCTTTGCATTTGCATTTTGTCTTTTGGCAGAGCAACTCTTACATTTAGAGCCATCTGAAAGTTCATTTATGGTTTTAAAATGTTCACAATTCTCCCCAGTTTTTTTTTAATCTGTTAAGTATATGGTTCATTTATTCACTCTTTACAGCAAATTCTTAATGAAGATTTTAAACAAGAGCCAGGACTGAGACATGATTGATACAGTACTGCTTTCCTGTAATATATGGATGTAACTTCATATTCTTCTCAGTATGGAGTATGTTTTGGTCATTAGATACTCACCCAATAGTAATTCCCTCTTGGACTCATGGCTCAAGCTTTCTCAATAGCACTAGGTTTAAAGATACACTTAAGTCTAGGCATCACATGATAGCTGTAAGTAAAACAGATGGGGCCTGTGTCCAAGAACTGAAAAAGTGTCCCTCTTCACTTATCAGTCTGGTGAGAAATTGTGAGGTTAATGAATAAATTAGAAACCTGTGCATATTGGGTTACAGATTGGAAAGATAGCTTTGCTGAAGGGTGACTATGATCTTCTATAGAGATTTTAGGCATGCATTGACCTTGCGATTCTTCTGGTGTATTTACCAGACCTTATCAATAGAATACAGCCTTGTAAATAAGCAGTGCTCCAGCAGCCACCTGCATTTTGATGCTGGGTGTGGAAAAGGGAACTTCTGTCCCCTGGCATCCTGCTTGATCTCTATGCTTCCTGCAGAAGAGGGATGCAGTGCTCTGTACTTTTCCACCAGTCCACGCCCCCCCCCCAATGCAATTCTTTGTTGCCTATGGCTAGCAGGAGAGTGGTTAAATCCAAAGCTGATAAAATATATTGTCATCTTTGTTCTTCCGGCATTAATGTTCTTATTGGAAACTGACACACTTTCGAAGAAGTTATAGCATTTAACATATTTGTTAATAATCAGCTTGTGCTTAATTTTTGTTGCAGTCCCATGGCACCAACTATACGATTCTTACTTTTGACTGCTAATGGGCATGTTTTACATCTCTTTGTACTGTGAGACAGGCTGAGGAGAAAAGCATGCATTGTGTTATGTCTGTGATCACAGATTGACTAGCACAGTCTGAAAAGAGGCTGTGGATGCTGAGAGCAAGATCAGCTTCATTGCTCTTCCTGCATCAGCAGCAGCAGCATCTATAAAGCATCCTGGGAATTGCCTGCTCTACGTTCAGTGCAAGCTGGTCACATGAGTCTGAATTTTCAGTTCAGTTCATTAGTCAGCCATTTTGGTCAACACCCTGCTTACTGCGCACAACCAATCCTATTATCACTCTGTATCTTGGCTTGTCTGGAGGGGTGAGAGAGAGCAAGAGAGCCTTGTTGATGTCTGCAATTCTGGATGTGTTTTCTTCAATGCATTTTACCATTTTGGATTTTTTTTTAAAGCATCTTTAGGAAATAGTAAACAGAGCTTCTCCTACCCTCTGAAGGCCAAATTTGCTGTGGTCATTTACCAGTACGTTGCTCATAGTCAAATTGAAGAAAAGAGTGTGTCTTGTGGAAGAAAACAGAGGAAGAGACCACAGAGGAGAAGAGGCATCTTTTCTTCCCTTTGCACTGTGCCTTGCCTTTCTCAGACTTGTGCAGCTGCGTGATTTTTCAGCAGCTCTTTTTTGACTTAGCAAGGTATTTTCCCCCCATCATCAGAAAGCCTCCCCCCTTTTTTAGCCTATATATTTTATTTTATTGTTGTACCAGCTGAGTCATCATGTCTGCTCTGACGCCTCAAAGCGATATGCCAACCCCCACCACAGACAAGATCACACAAGCTGCCATGGAGACCATCTATCTTTGCAAATTCCGAGTGTCCATGGATGGAGAATGGCTCTGTTTGCGAGAGCTGGATGACATCTCTCTTACGCCTGACCCTGAACCTACCCATGAAGGTATGGTTGTGTTTTCTATGTAGGGAGGCCTGCAGGTCTTGTTTTGGGTTAAAGAGGCTGGGAAGGAGGGTGCTGATCTTCACCACCCCATAACTTTATGCAGGAATATGGGAAACTTAACATATTTTAATTGCTTCATTGCAGTATAACCTAATTTGATACAGATTTCCAAAACAGCTGCTGGATTTCTGTTTTTAAGATGACTCACCTGCATCCTAAACAACTCCTGTGCTTATTTGAATTTCTTTGTTTTTCTTAGACCCCACCCCTAGCAACCAAGATATATCTCTGTGAGATGAAGTTGCGTATTTATGTGCAACACTTCAAATAAAGAAACTTTGATGTTTCAATAGTAGCATTTTGATCTGTGTTTTCTTCTTTAAATACTGCTTTTAAAAAGCTTTTGTTTTATAAATGTAGCTGAATGTAGAATATTATATTTATGAGGTTGGGAAACTCCTGTGTACTGTACTTTCAAAGCTAGATATTGTAGCAGGTGACTCTTTCAAAAATCACAAAGTATATTTACATGGACTTACTGTCATTTATAGTGTTCTAAAGTCTGGATGACATAAGCAGAAAATACAGTTTATTTGGGAATTAAAAATGATGGCAGTCTATTTTGCAAGAAGGGCAATTTAGATGGTAGGAGATGCTAGTGAAATTAGGAAATTGAATTAGGAAATTGAATGACTGTTTCATTTGAAACAGTCAGGCACCTGGAGCTGGCAGATATAGCTATAGTCTCTTAAAACCCAGTGGGTTGCTCATTGGATTCCTGCTTTGATGGTCGCTGTGAACTAAAGGTGAGAGCACAGCCCGTTTCGTAGCATCATGCCCCAGTCAGTCATGTCTGCAAAACCTGTACCACTTGGCATTGTCACTGTCAACAGCCTTCTGCTGCACTGAGTTTGTTTCAAGGTGAGAGCTGTTTTTCATTTTGTAGTGTACAAAACTAACCAAGGCTGGCTCCCAAGCATTTTAGCTGGGAGACTTGCCAGTGCAGTCCCCCCCCCCCTTTGTTCACATGTTGGTTCCCATCTCTGACCCGGAAATGAAACAGAGCTTCTTTGTGCTGCATTGTCTTCATAAACCACTGCCAGCAGCTTGTGGAAATATTCAAAAGGTTTCTGTCACTCACCAGCTGGTTCTAGCCCACCCTGTGGGAGTTGGTAGCAATAAGTAGCAGGTTTGAAACTAAAGTGGCAGCAATTCAAAAGTCAAAACAAGCATCCTTTTTATCATATCTTGGTATATGGACAGTACTATTGTCAGTACATCATGTGGAATAAAACAAGCTGTTGATATGGCAAGCATCAAATGACTTCAAAGTCCTGATTAAAAGGATGCAGCCACAGACTCCTATGGTTTGTAGTGTGTGTAAATAAGCAAATAATGAGATGCTTACGTTTGAGGAAATTACTTGGAAATAACAACTTTAGCATCGCTGGATTGTGTAAACAGGTTTAGCATGAATTAGAAGTGTCCACATATTTCCTGTCTTGCTGTGCTTACTACAGGAGAGTCTTGGTGTTGATTGGGTAGAACATGTCTTCATTCTTTATCTGAGGGTTTTCCTACTTTCTTTTGATATTACTTATTATGCTGTGATAGACTCTGCTACAAATGTAGGGCAAGCCATCCAAGTATGAGATTTTGCTATTGTCAAATCTAACACTTGGAAAAAGATACAGACTATTTTTTTGCAATTTCCTCACCTTATTTCCTCACCTAAGTAGATCAATAGTAAGTCCAAGTCTCTGATAAAATACTTACAGGCTTATTATGATTTATTGTGATGTAGGTGTCTTGACCTTAGGGAACACACACACTACCATCAGTGGCATTTCCCCCCCCCCCATTAGTTACGAAATCTTGTTCCGTCTAAGATTACCACTACTGATAATCAGAAAACTATTTCTTTAATGGAATTATGGCCAATATTAGTTGTAATTGTTTGCATTCCAGTTTTATGTGAGCACCTTTGTTCATTGACATTATTTCCCATACAACACAGTAGTTAAAATTTCTGCTAATGATAGCAGTTTTGGTACTGACTAGTTAGTCCAAAACTAATCTAAAATAAGTGCAAGAAGTGTATCAAAAATACTCTTCAGATTTTTACAGCTTGCCCCAGCTTGGCGCCCTCCAGATGTTTTGGACTATCAACTCCAGCCAGCATGGCTAATGGTAAGGATTGATAGGAATTGTAGTCAAAACCTCCTGGAGGGCACCAGGTTGGGCAAGGCTGCCTCAAATCATTGCATTTTGATAATGTGTTTGGGACTGCATGAGGCTGTAGCTCATTGGTAGAGCATCTGCCTTGAATGCAGAAGGTCCCAGGTTCAGTCCCCAGCAAGTCCAGGTAGGGTTAGGAGAGAATCCTGCCTGAGACCTGACTAGCTTCTGTCTGTGTAGACAATACTGAGCTAGATGGTCTGACTCAGTTTAAGGCAGCTTCCTACTTTACCATAATTATTAAGAGTTTCAAGATTCTAATGCATAGTGGTGTTTATTTTAGAAGTACTCTCAAATGATGGTGCAAATTTGTAAGATGTGGGGTTTTGCAAGATGCAACTGTCTAAAGAGAAACCTGGAGCCACTTTGGATTTTCCCTGTTCATACCTCAAGCAGAGAGGAATTTTCATAGCATTTAATGCAGAAAGAGCCAGTGTGGTGTAGTGGTTAAGAGCGGTAGACTCGTAATCTGGTGAACTGGGTTTGTGTCCCCACTCCTCCACATGCAGCTGCTGGGTGACCTTGGGCTAGTCACACTTCTTTGAAGTCTCTCAGCCCCACTCACCTCACAGAGTGTTGTGGGGGAGGAAGGGAAAGGAGAATGTGAGCCACTTTGAGACTCCTTCGGGTAGTGATAAAGCGGGATATCATATCCAAGCTCCTCCTCCTCTCCTTCTTCTTCTTCTCCTTCTCCTCCTCCTCCTCCTCCTCCTCCTCCTCCTCCTCCTCCTCCTTCTTCTTCTCCTCCTCCTCCTCCTCCTCCTCCTCCTCCTCCTCCTCCTCCTCCTCCTCCTCTTGAACAGCCTCTGAACTGCACTAGAATTCTCTTAAGAGATTATGTGAAACTGCTTTAAAGACAAGAAATATATTGTTAGAAACAGGAAGGGAGAGCTCTTGCCTTCAAGACTTGCTTGTGGGCTTCCCTGGTTGAAAACAGGATGCTGGACTAAACGGGCATATGGTCTGATCCAGAAGGGCTCTTCCTGTGATTTTCTTGCCACATTTCCAAACTAGGGTCCAACAGTTAAAACTGGTATCATTTGAGAAGTGTCACACAATGGCAGCCTGAAGAAAAGTGTGTAAGAGACAAGGGGTGCAGGTTTGAGGATCATCACTTCCTATGGACTGATGAAAGTAAGATGAAACTGTTCAATGTTCTAGCAGAGGTCATCTCAAGATATAGCTGTGACAAGTTTTCTGATGATAATCCTATATAATAAAGTCCCTGTGTCTCTGCGTCCAGTGTCCCTGTGTCCCTGGGTTTGGGCTACTGCGCATGTCCCCCTAGGACACAGGGATTGGACATAGGGACTTCGGGCGGCAGCACGTGCGGGGTGCTGATTGGCCGGAGGGTGCACGGGCGTGCGAGCGAGCGGCGGCCGTTGCAGAGAGCCATCCGGGACCGGGCAGAACAGGGGGCTCCGAGGCCTAGTGGCCTGGGACGGCCCATCCAGCGGAGCGCCGGTGCTCCGGAGGCCAAGGAGGGCCGCCCCATCCCCGCCGCCGCTACTGCCGCCGCTGCAGCCGCCCCCGGAAAAAGGAAGAAGAAGAAGGGGGAGGGAGCCCCTCTCCACCCCCCAGCGGCCTGAATCGACCCGCCTTGCGGAGCGCCGGTGCTCCGGAGGCCGAAGAGACCCGCCGCCACCGCCGCTGCAGCCGCCCCCGGGGAGTAAGGAGAGGAGGGGGGAACCCCTTCCCACCCCCAGTGCCCCAAACTTCTAGCGCCCGTTAATTTAACGGGCCTACAGTCAACTAGTGTTTGATATAAAATATCAGCCATTTTGACATGGGCAATGTGGCTGCACGTAGCCATGAAGAAAGGGACTTGAGGGAAATTTATCTGCATGTGAGTTGCTGCTCCTGCTGCTGAGGCTAAACAAGAAATCTGATAAGGACTGTTTGGTTCTGATGTTGTAGCCATCACCATTTCATGCTTTCCACAGATTCCCACTGAGCAGGGTGCAATGTGGTTAAGTGAGGGCAAGCACAATGGAGCACATACTACCTTGTCACCATACCAACATGTGCCTAAAAAGCGACGTGTTTGTATGAATGTAAAGAACCAAGCAGTTATGTGCTCATGGAACAATAAAAAGCACAGTAAATGGTTTGCCTCCCTTTGCATGATGAAAACTTACAAATCATCCAATGCTATTTGGTGCTGAATCCTGCAAGTAGTTTATTGTAGGAGGGTGAAAGAATAGGGCTCTGGTGGCAGCACTTTGCCTAATACCGACAGCCTGAGCTGAAGGAGCTTTTGTGGCATAGCGGTGAAAAGAATGAGTTATGAGCTTGAAAAGCTATGTGCAGATCTTACTTCAGCCAGTAGTTCACTAGATGACTAAGTAAACCCAGGTCTATTTGATGGGTGAAATTCCTGGTTGACACTGATTATTTGGGTCCACCTCAACCTGAGCTCAGGCCTGGTTTTGGGACTGAATCGGCCTTGGTCACCCTGCCCCATTATCAAGAGAGGTACAGAGGAGTGTGAACCTGTTACTCTTAATCTCTCAGTGGTCATTAGGAGTTTTGGAGTATGGTGCCATCAGTACACTGATGAGAGACAGCTCTTTTTCTCCATAGCATCTGAAGTGGCTGTGCAAGCCCTGGACCACCTAAATGCAATGGTGGAGTGGATGAGGGCCAGTAAACTGTGTTTAAATCCTGGAAAGATGGAGGCTTTGTGGGTAGGTCATTCACGTTTCTGGAAGGCCGGACACTTTCCTGTTCAGAATGGGCTTGGAGTCCCTCTGAAGGTGTACTCCTGGATTAACCTTTGTCATTTTAGTTCCCAGTAACCTCTTTGGTTAGGGATGCCTTTTACCAGCTTCATTTGATATGCCAGCTATGTTTTTATCTGGATCGGGATTGCCTATCAATCTAGTCCATGTATTGCTAACCTTGAGACAGGATTACTGCAATGCACTCTATGTGGGGTTACCCATGGGCCTGGTCTGGCGGATCTAGCTGGTGCAGAAGTCAAGAATTAGACTGCTGATGGGGGGCAGACAGTCAACAGCATGTAACACCTCTGCTAAAACATCTGCACTGGCGGCCAGTATACTGTCAGTTCAAGTCTCTTGTGCTAATATACAAAACCTGAACAACTTAGGTCCAGAATACCTGAAGGTTCACCTGAGCCCTTATATTCCAGCTTTGATCACTGAGATCATCCGTAGGAGCACTATTAATTGACCCTTGCATTATAGAGGTCCGACTGACTTAAACTAGAAGTTGGGCACTTAGTGTCCCTGGTCCAATGCTGTGGAATACTTTTCCATCCAATATTCGACAAGGAGTTCAGCTTTTCATGGCTGCAGAAATATTCTTGGAAGTGTGTGGACAGTGCCTGGTGAATTTTGAAAGCCAGAGGAGTTAATGAATAACATTTTTAGTGTTCAAATGGCAAAGTGTCATGTAGTTCCTAGTCCCTCTACATAGCTAACAAAAACAAGAGTAAGAAATGCAAGTTAATGGGTAAGAAATAAGGAATGTTTATGACTTGCTGAATTCAGTTTTGATTGCATAATTTAAGTGACCTTGTTCAGATTTATTTGTATTTAATTTTTTACACCGTATAAATCTAGCCCTGGGCAACTTGCTGCCTCTGAGTCTCAATCTCCTCCCTCATTTGTAGTATGGAGGCAACACTTTCCTTAATTTCTCAAAGTGCTGTGCAAATACATTTTGTTTCATCCCAATATAAGTGAACTTAAGGGAGTTCATGGAAGGATAGTTTTCAGCAAACATTGCATTCTCTAAAAGCTTCTTTGGAGAGCTGGTGTGGCTGTCCAATATGGACTAAGAAGTTAGCTTAAGGAAGATCACAGAAGGAAAGTTTTTGGCCCTTCCTTCCCCTAGCCTAGGCAGCCATCCTAACCCATTCCACATTGCTCAATAGGGCACCCTAACCCTCTGGAGATGCTTTTTGGGGGTTGCCAGTGGCTACAGGGATGGCATACTTTTCTTCTGTCAGTTTTCATAAATTAAGCCGCCTTAGGATCCAAATAGATGTTTTAGCAGATGCTATAATGAAACAAGCTTTTCCATTGCAAAAAATGAAAGATAAGAGCAGGTTTCTTCTGAGTTCTAGTATATGTGAGCACAGAAAAATACACACACACTAATAAAATGTTGAGGAACAGTGTCTATTAATATATGTATTTACATTAAAATACAAAAATACTACTGCTACTAATAATATGCAACATACAAAAGGTTTTAAAAGAATACAACTAAATATATATTAAGACACAAATGGTTAAGCATACCTCCAGAATTATGACCACCTTTGTAGTTTGTTTAATGGGCTTGCAGAATATAAAAACACGAAGTAGGACATCAGTTCTGAGATACAGTATGGGGGTCTTTTGTGCATTGAATTATTAGGATCACTTTAAAATGCATGCTGTTTTCATACTCAAGTTTCTCTGCTACTCACAAGTTAATAGAGAGCACAAGATTATAGCTCTCTTGTGGGAAGGAAGTCACGATGGGTGTGTCATTTGCTTGCTCCAGTGTTTTACTGAAGCTCTCTGTCTGTACTGGGAAGCAATGCTTTCACTCAGGTGTACGGCTCTGTCTTTAGGCCTTTACGGAGGGAAAGAAAATGTAAGTATGAACCTAGAATAATAACTGATTTTAGAATTGGTTCCTGTTTGACAAGATACTGAAATAATTGTGTGTGTGAGGCAAGCTGCGTCCTTTGTTTTCTCAGGACATTTCTCTCCCTGCCCCCACTTACCTAACAACTCTGCTGAAGTCCAGCACGCAGTGGTTAATAATTTTATTTTTTTTAATGGAAGGGGTGCTATTGCTAGAGTACTGAACATGGTACTACCAATAAATTTGGCTGTATTTAAATGCAAGCAATATCTTAAGATTTGTTTTAACCTGGTGCCTTACCCTAACCTTGGTTCAAAATAAAGGAACAGATTTCTGTCTTTTAGTTGGAGGGATTTATTTCCGAGGTGGTTCTGAAAAATACCATACAACTTCTTGGGTAGATTTTTATACCTAGCCAGGCAGGTTATAAATCCAGTTTAAGCATATCCATGCCAGTTGATTTAAAATTAACGTGTTTGTATGACTTTGAAAGCTTTTAAAAATGATCCTCTCATTGTGTTTAATAAATTCACTCTGTTGCTTTATGCAGACTATACTAACTTATGAATTTTAAAATCTTTAACCCCCTTAGGTACGTATCTTGTATACCACCCCCCCTTTGTGTTCCTTTTCTTATCTTGATTTTTCAGTCTTTTCTTTGAATCATGGCTTGCATGACATTTTTCTTTCTTTTCCTTTTTCGCTGTTTGCAAAGACTCTTGGGAGGATTTGACAGATTTGGTGGAGCAATTGCGCGATGATACAGAAGGTGCGTGCCACACCAACATCTTTCAGCTATTATTTCCATTTCATTTTCAACTGGCTTTTCTTGTCTGTCTTTGAGCTGGATCACCAGGTACACTCCAGTGATAGCAACTGGATCATACATGTTTGTAACTATATTGTGCTGACCTTTCCTTTGTTAAAATGTTTGTTTTTCCTTTTGAAAAACCAGTTGCATGTATTATCTTCTCAGAATGCATCCATACTGATATTTATTTTGGGGAGTGAGAGGTGGCACAGCCCACATCAAGTTCCATGGCTTGTTCACTGTATAGCGGTCTACTTCTGAAGTTTTTGGGTGTCTTTATACATGGGCACAAAAGATCTCATAAAGGACCATACAATTTCCTACATGTGGTTGGAAGACCACTCCTTCACTCTCTTACTTCCCAGTCATTGTTCTGCACCACTTCCTTCCTTATTGCCGACTTCTAAAACTTGTGAGGAATTTGAGTCATCGTACCTGTTCACCATAGATATCTTCCTGGTTTCTTCTGAAGCAAAGTGTGGTGCTTTATGATCCCATGTCAAGGTTCCTGTTTCGTTTTTCCTGCCACACTGCCTCAGAATTATTGTAGTCTAAATGGATGCACAGAGTGCATGTGTGGGATTGTGCAAATTCATTATCGCTGTAGAACAAAATACCGTGAGGAGGGAATGTATATATTTGGGAAATGCCCCCATGATACCAATAAGTGTGCCTCTGCAAGACAAATACAGTGGAACCTCAGTTTTTGAACATAATCCATTCCAGAAGACCGTTCGACTTCCTAAACGTTCAAAAACTGAAGATCAAAGGGCAGGCGGCAAAATCCATTGAAAAAATGGAGAAATGCGCCTTGGAAGCTGTTTGACTTCCGAGGCACGTTCGAAAACGGAAGCAATTACTTCTGGGTTGTTGGCGTTTGGGTTCCGAATTGTTCGTCAATGGAGATGTTTGAGAACCGAGGTTTGACTGTGATCCTTTATAGAGGGTGGGGATTAAATGGGGAAATGGCACCAGGGGAAGGGGATCTACTCCTTGTGTTGAGATCCTGATCGGATTTCCTCCCCTTGTGTTGTTGTTGTTTTTAATGTGGGAGATTCTATCACAACCATGAGTCTCCCACCTTGTGTCTACTTGTGCCCTAAGGTGTACTTTATTGCTGTCTTAAGAGTTCTGTTTTCACCTAACCTTCTTGTTGTACATATGGTGTAGTTTACTCATGTTCTATTTAGCATTTAGAGCTACACTTGCTTTGGTTGACAAGGAAGAATGGGGATGTGCAGAGGAAGCAAAATCCCAGAAAGAGGAAGGATGGCAAACATGACCTTTAGTCCCTCCTCACAATATATGTTCTATAGAGCAGCAAAACACACATTCCATGGCGTTGTAAAAACATTGTTTGAGTTGGGTCACCTTGAAGTGAGAAAATCTTAGGTTGTAATCCTGCACATGCATACCCTGGAGTGAACTCCATTAACTTGTATGGGGCTTTCTTCAGAATAGGATTGTGCTGTTAAGAAGATTGAAAAAATGTTCATCTATGTATTACACATTTGAAAGCAATAACATTCAATGCTGAAGCTGCTGAAGGAAGCAAAGAATAATGGTACAGTCTAGCGCAGAAAAGCTGATGAATTGTTAGGCAGACTTTTAAAAAATTGCAACCTGATATGGAAATATGAGGAACTGAACTTTAGACTGGAAAATGAGAAACCAAAATTGCCACATTTGCCCATCTGTAACTTGCCATGGCCCAAACCTTTGCCATAGATTTTGTCATGCGAGTTTTAGGTTTTTCCTGTGGAAATTGGGGAGAATCTGTTGCCAAGTTTATGAATCCACTCCACTAACAGAGGACATAGTCTAAACCAGTGTTTCTCAACCTCCTCGGGGCAACGGCACACCTGTCCCATGAAAAAAATCTCGCGGCACACCACCACCACATGCACCCCGACCCCCCCGACCCGGGGGGCGGGGTGTCCGCGCGCCCCGGCGGGAGGGAGGGGAAGGACCCAGGCGGGCGAAAACGGAGCGGGAGATCGGCGGGCCAGGCGCCCGCCCCCCCTCCGCCTCCCGCGCCCAGCCCCCCGGCAGCACCTCCACCCGGCCCCGAGCGAGCCCGGCGGCACCGGCACCTCCCGCCCGTCCCCGACCGCGACCGGGGCAGCAGAGGCAGCAGGCGAAGCGCCCGGCAGCCCCGGCGAAGGCGGCGGTCGGCGAGCGAGAAGCGGAGCCGAGGCGACGCCAGCCCGGACCGACCCGGAAGCGGCCCAGGGCGGCACAGCAGCCGGTGTCTTCCCGCGGCACAGCAGCCGGTGTCTTGCGGCACACTACTGTGCCGGGGCACACCGGTTGAAAAACGCTGGTCTAAACAAGATGAGATAGCGGTTCAAAGAGCTTTGGGTTCAGATTTTGAGCTT
This sequence comes from Darevskia mixta, assembly GCA_034641385.1. NCBI lineage: Eukaryota > Metazoa > Chordata > Lepidosauria > Squamata > Lacertidae > Darevskia > Darevskia mixta. The sequence continues at coordinate 2,025,367 of JAWWNH010000060.1, forward strand.
TTTAGAACCAGTTGCAATGGTTGTTTTAGTCAGGCAGATGTTGTTATCTGTTCCTGTGTGCCTCACTGCAGAACTGATAGTCATAGCATCCTAATTGACAGAGGATATGGTTCATGGGGACAATGCTCCGTGTTGCCTGCTCAAAATGTAAAGGAAGCATTTGCAATTCGATTAAAGTTTGTACATGCTTTGCAGTGAAAAGAATCCATTTTAAATCTGCTTTCTGTGTTTTGATTCATTTAAACAAATGCATTCATGTCAGTGTATTAGATTGTGTTGCTTTTCCATTCCTCACTGTCTGTCCTTGTAGTGACTGCAACACAGTGTACTTTCAAGTGGGTTTATATTAACAAAGTTCAGCAACCTTGTTACTGTAGTTAGCTGAGAAACTTGTTACTGTTGCAGTTTTGACTCTCTCTCTCTCTCTCTCTCTCTCTCACACACACACACACACACGTATGCATTTATATGTTGATATGATCTTTGGAGTTGGTTAGGAATACAATGTCTGTTTTGTATCTGGACTTCCTCCTTTGAAAAATATGTCAGGGAAATCCTCTGTTGGAATACAGTTTCATAGTGGCTGACATCACTCTTTCAAGACAGATAAGCTGTTTTACAAATCCCAAGGCCTATATTGCTACAATAAAATTGTATTGTACAATAAAAGTAGAGAGAGTGTCAAAATGGGAATGTCAGTAAATAGGGAGATTCAAATTATATGTTATTAGTTTGTCTTGTCTTCGGAGGCAGAGGAGATGATTCATTGGGATATACGTATATTATATATTTGATAAATGAGATCAAGTACACTTCTGCAGATCTCATTCCTCCAAAAATAGTTAAAATGTCTCATTGGTTAACAACCAGCTTGGCTTCATTTTGGGAGCACATTTCAGGCATTATTCTGTCATTGCTGCTCTCAGTTTTATATATTGAGATAATCAAATAATAAACTGTTGTGGTTCTGATTAAAGGCATGCACACATTTGAGCTTCATCTTGCCATTCAAATTTGACCTCAGCGCATGCACATATGCATTTGTAGTCCAAGACCAAATCTGTTTTCTATCTATACCCTTTTGTCCATGTTCCCACCTCCCAATGTGTTGATTCATATATTTTAATTCTGCACGAACAGGCAATGCATGCAGGAGTCAGCTGAGCGGTGTGTGCCTTTTTTTTAATGCGTCCACCCAGGAATAGCATAATAGCAAACATCCAAGAATTCTCTATTCACTACAAACTTGTGTGTGCATACTTTACATTATGTTCAGTCCTTTTTAATTTTTTTTTAATTTCATTTTCTTTTTCTATTATTACATACATCACATATTCAAAACATTCATATTACATTCCCTCTTCCCTCCCTCCTGGGCCCCTCCCCCAACTTCCACTTCTGATTTATTTTCCCTTATTACATGCTGCTATCTCTAAAATTACACTATTTTGCTTCCTTATCTACTGTTACTAATAAAATTATGAATGTTTATTTATGTCCTGCCATCAAGTCATATCTTCTTTTGTTTCTGCACATAAACTATGAAAGGTTCCCATTCTCTTTCAAAGTCAGTGTTGTCTTTCTCACGCAATCTGTCTGTCAGTTTTGCCATCCTATATAATAATCTTCAAGTGTCCCTGCTTTTCCGTGTGTCACGGAAGTGCGTTCTGCGCATGTCACACGGGGACGCAGGGATTGGAGGGGGCGGAGAGGGGGGCGGGACGACGCAGAGACACTTCCGGCCGGGCGAAACTGCGCCGCCGCCATTGCCGGGGGGAAGCGGCTGCCGCCGCCCGCCGCCGCCCGCCTATGGAGGCTCCTGCCGCCGCCTGAAGGAGGCCCCCCCGTCCGGCACGCGCCCTTCCCTGTGCGCTGCCCAGCCGCCGGGGGTCCGAGGCGAGCCGGCCTCCGCTGACGGGCCAGGCGGTCGCCCCCGCCGAAGCCTCCCGGTCCCCCGGCTCCTGCTGCTCCGCCTCCGGCTAGCGCCCGTTTTTTTCAACGGGCTTAATATACTAGTTTCTGCATAATTCATTAATTTTTCCTGCCATTGCTCTTTCGTTGGTATTTCACCAGTCTTGCAATTTTTATGTTCAGTATTAAAGTGACAGGCTTTCCCCACTCAAAAATAGGAAGATGGTTGTGGGAGAAATCAGTACAGTGACATACAGTGAAATCAACAGGGGGGAAATGATTATGTCAGTAAAGGCTGAATCAGTGAATGAATGAATGAATGAATGAAGAGGGGGAAATGAATCAGGGAGATCTGCAAAAATAATTGTTCTTTAATTTTCCAGTATTGCAGAAACATTTTTATTTTTTTAAAAAACGAACAAACATGGCTGCAGTTGTGATTTCTGGAGCTCGCTGGAAATAGGCACTACACAACTGGAATTAGAGTGATATAGATCATTGTGGAATAAATCGAAACAAAACAGTAATATACACTGAGATCAAATTTTAAAAAGCTTTGGAGAAATAATTTTTTTTTCGTTTTTCAATTGTCAATATTTCACAAATCTGTTTCCTCCCCCCTTTCATGTAAAAAAATACCCGAACTAGCAGGGCTGTGGGAGCTCACCAGAAATAGGCAGTACTGCTGTCCAAGCAGTATTGGTTTTAGGAGGATCTAGAGCAGTGTTTCCCAACCTTTTTTTTTGGCCATGCCCCACCTAAGCATCTCTAAAATCCTGATGCTCCCCCCCATGACATATAATTCTTATTACAGGTATTCAAAAAATGAACTCCTGTTCACGTGGAGGAAGCCTAAAAGGCCATTCACTGTTAACTCATTCTCGAATTGCCCCCCTTAAAAATCAAATTGCCCCCCTGTGGGGCGTGTGCCCCACCTTGGGAACCATGAATCTAGAGGGCATAGAAAGGGGAGCAGCAAAAATGGATGTTTGAGCCACTTCCAGGAAAAAAAACTGTCTGCTGTTTCAAGTAGTGTGGTTTGGAGTTGTGTTTTCCAAAACTCAATGGATTATCTCTAGACTGAAGAAACCCAAAATTTCACAGGAAAGTTAGCAGGACAGGAACTATTTGGGTGGGGTGCCATGTGGATGACTTTACATAAAAAGGACTGCTAATTGCTTCAAATGTATATTAAACTCAGGTGTGGACAAACCCTTGGTTAATGTTGGAGCTCACACATATTGCTTTTAATTGCTCATGAAACAGAATTCTGGGCAGAAATCCTGTTGATATCTTTTTTTGGTTTAATTTGTTAAATACTGCTTGCATATGATTTGTACATATACTTTGTACATATACTTTCTCCAAATTTAATTGCTTATGCAATTGGCTTGACTGGCAGTATCTGTTAGGGATATATTTTTAATTTTATAAAAAGGGACTGTCTGTAATTTTGACAGATATGGATGACACTTTCAGGCTTATTACCCCTTCTGAGGGGATGAATCCTGCCAAATTCCAAAAGGATACCTACAGTTATTTTCCTACTAGGGCAAGATTTAGAGTTTTGCGGTGGATAAAGAAATTGACTTGATCTTTCCTAGGGTTTTGTGGGCAATTTTGTAGGAAAATAGCACCCACCAGAGAGGTGCTCCTAGATAAGAAATCTGCCAAATTACAGATGAATATACTGTATCTGGGAGGGTGTTTTTTTTTTTTAATGTGCTAGGTGTCTTTAAAGTTGGGTGGAGGTTTTTTTTTTGTGGGATGAGGATTTTCTTCCCTCCCTGCTGTTTTACAGGCAAAAACATTATCATGAAAATTATACAGTACATTGTAGAGGTGTCCCTAAGAAAGCAGTCTGCAGCTTTTCAAAAGAATGGGTGTAAGGGCTATGGAGTTATGATGAATAGGGTTGAGGGGAAGCCTTAGACTTCTGTTCTGCCCCGTTGGCACTTGGCACTAAAAGTCATAGGAACTGAAAGCAAAACTGATTTGACAGGAGTGGATGTGTGAGTATGTGACTAAGATGCAAAAGGACCTTAGTATCCCACGTTTTTCCAGCTAGCACAACTAGCAGGACTAGGAAAGAGCACAGATAAGAACAAGAGGATGCAAGATAGGTAAAGGTAAATTGACCCCTGACCATTAGCTCCAGTTGCGGACGACTCTGGGGTTGCGGCGCTCATCTCGCTTTATTGGCCAAGGGAGCCGGCGTACAGCTTCTGGGTCATGTGGCCAGCATGACTAAGCCGCTTCTGGCAAACCAGAGCAGTTCACGGAAACGCCGTTTACCTTCCCGCCGGAGCGGTACCTATTTATCTACTTGCGCTTTGACGTGCTTTCGAACTGCTAGGTTGGCAGGAGCAGGGACCGAGCAACAGGAGCTCACCCCGTTGTGGGGATTCAAACTGCCGACCTTCTGATCGGCAAGCCCTAGGCTCAGATAATTGCAGCATCCCTTTCCCAAAACACTGTGATTGGATAGCTCTGGAAAAATCATTCCCTCTGATTAGAAGCTAGATCTGTCAGTTACCAAAGAGCTGTATCCTCCTCCCTCTGCCCATCCTGCTGTTTTCCTTATGGCTAATTTATCTAGAAAATCCCTGCCACCTCCTAAAACCTTTCCCCCAGAGACACTCAGTTTTTCTCTGTTTACTAATTTAAATATTCAGGTAACTGAATCACTTTCGGCTCTGTCTGATGTGCTGCTGTTGCCATAGTTTTAAAAAACCAGACCTAAAACTTTGGTTTCTACAAATACTCTGCCTTTCAGTATCATAGTGTCCCTTGTGTTAAAAATAACAGTTGCCCATTGAAAATGATTTCCCATCAAGGCATTTTTCTGACCAAACCTTGTCTATGTGTTTTGTTGCAGATCCCAACTATCTCATGGCTAATGAACGCATGAACCTGATGAACATGGCTAAGCTGAGCATAAAGGGCTTGATTGAATCTGCTCTTAATCTTGGGAGAACTCTGGACTCTGACTATGCACCCCTCCAGCAGTTTTTTGTAGTGATGGAACATTGCCTCAAACATGGCTTAAAAGGTGGGTGTGATTGTGATGGAAAACCCACTTGAGGGATTATGTCCACAGTGTTAAATTGCTATTCCACCACTGCATGTGGTCACTTGTTTTTTTGTCCTACGCAGAAAGCTGCCCACAGAAATAATACTTATGTGGGTGTGATTTTATTTAGCAGATTTTTATTCTGCCCTTATACTATTTAGATATTCAAGCCAGCTGACAAAGATGTTAGAATAAAGTTGTTTTCAGTCAAATTAGGCAGGGACAGGTTTCTACGTGAAGGCGCCCCCCTTTAATTCTTAGGGCCAAGAGGAAATCAGCAGACTTTCTCACATAGTGCTCGCTGTCTGTTCTGGAGGTTCAGTCCAGTGTGCTAATACCCCCTGGTATTGCCTTCCAACAATGCCTCTTTTTTGTTGTTGTTAAAAAGTGGGGCACTTACTATAACAACCTAATGGTGAGTACCAGCACCTGTTGTTGTTTTTTGAAAAAAAGCACTGCATAACACTTTTTGCTGAAAAACTGCACTGGAGAGACACTCAAGTCTGAAAACAGGAAATGAGAAAAGGGGGAAGAAAAAACGAACTGCTTCTTTCTTTCTGTAATTGCATACCTGCTGCCATCTGCATGGCTCCTTGTCTGAAATAATTACACTGTTTGCAGAAGGATTATAGAGCACAACAGAGTACAGGATAAAGGTGAAGGAACAGTGTAAACTGATTAATATTTTGGGTGGGCTGTTGTATATGATTTGTATTTCTAAGGCAATTCACATGATCCCATTGTAATTTTAAGATATTGATTCAGATATAAGGAGTAACAATGCTTTTATCTAGCCAAGAAGACTTTCCTGGGCCAAAACAAGTCATTTTGGGGACCTCTGGAGTTGGTAGAGAAGTTTGTCCCTGAAGCTGGAGAAATCACAGCAAGTGTTAAAGATCTGCCAGGGTTGAAGTAAGTGAAAACTTTGTCTACCCTTTCAACAAGAAGCTGGTCAGGCATTTGCCAGGGATGCTGTAGGGCAGTGACCATCAACCAGAAGTCTATTCAGCACACAAATAGTTAGCAACTTGCCCACCTTTCCACAGCTTCTCTGCCTTCAGTTTAGCTGCCTGTTTCCTGTCATGTCTGAACCGGACTAAAATGTCAACTCTGTGTGCGACAACAACGAAACAGGCAAATTCGGCATTGCAAATGAAGAGATTTGAAAGCAATAGCAAATTTTAGAAATCTGTTGAGCCATATTTAGAATATTATGGTTCTGATTCCCCCAACTAAAAACTGATTTTCTTGCATGGGGCAAGAAAAGATAATCTTAGTGAGTTACAGTCTGCATCACTAAAATAAAATATTGTCTCAATTTTATTATTTATTTTGGGTGTGGAAGTTGGGATGTAGATTATATAACAGCATATATCTTTTTGTCTCTGGGATTGATAGGACGCCTGTGGGTAGAGGAAGGGCATGGCTTCGCCTAGCTCTCATGCAGAAGAAGCTTTCTGAGTACATGAAAGCCTTGATAAACAGAAGGGAAATTCTCAGGTTAGTAGTTTGCTGTTTCTTGACCCAGAAGCCTTGCTTTCAATAAAAGGGGATTTATTACATAAGCAAATTGTTCTCTGTGGGTATCTTCTCTGTGCGCCTCTGTATTCATAATTGGACTCATTGTTGTTCTGGCACTTCCAGAGGTTGTTTTGATAGCAGCATGGGTGGAATGTATAAACTTGTTTGGAGACTTGCTAAATTGTCACAATGTCTTTGAATACCTGCCTGCCAGCATTGAGGGCTCTAGAAAGGAACTCAAAGGTTTCCCGTAGACATGACGTTACCCTACACCTAGAAAAAAATGTGTACACTGTCACAAATTCATGAAAGCACTTAAAATTTTACTAGACATTTTACTGTAGAAAAATAAGATAAATAGGTTCCTGTCTGCAGGCTAACTTTGCACATGAAATGAAGTGAGAATTAATCTTGCTGGCAGTAAATGGATAGCAGTTCAGGAGAGTGGGAATGCACAGCAGCTGCCCGTTCTAAACTCTGTGGGTGTGTTTGTGCATGCACACATACACATTCTCTCTGTTTGCTCTTGAGCCACTATAGGTCAGAAATACACATATAGAATCATAGAATCATAGAGTTGGAAGGGACCACGAGGATCATCTAGTCCAACCCCCTGTCCTGAAATGACACCATGGCAAATACTGGAGCTTTTCTACAATGACCCCAAGTACTTCCCGCACTTACCGCTATTTTATTCTAACATAACATCCAGACTGAAGAAGAGCCCTACAAAGCTTGCTGACTACTTTCATAGAATCATGGAACTATAGAGTTGAAAGGGACCCTGAGGGTCATCTAGTCCAACCCCCTGCAATGCAGGAATTCTGTCTACAGCTGTCCCAGGGCAGGCGCCAACCACCAACCTTCTGGCTTACAGACAGACACACTGACGCATTGCGCCATCTCTGAGCCAGTGTTGTAAAGTTTTGATTGGTTGACATTTTAATTTTTTTTTAATTTTAAAGGACTATAAATGATATATTTATAAAATTCACTTTAAAGTTTTATTTTTCTGTCCACTTTCATTGCAAAATAATCAGTTACCTTCCCTTTTGCAAGTTCTCAACGGACAAAAGATGGGACAGCCATTGTTTTTTCCATACAGTGCCACATAGCATCATTCCCGAGGAGGGGCATTTTTGTTCAGCCACTCTCAAAGTGCAGAGTAGCCAGTAGAGTGTAACTAAGCTGCTTAGTGGATTAAAAATGTTTTTAGAAGGAAAGAAGGAATTCCTGGCCACCTTGTGTAATTGTTTGCAATAGAATACCCCCTCCAAAAGCAAGGTATATTCATGCCCCTCTGAAGTTATCAAAATTGCCCCACAAATCTCTCTGTATGTATTGGGGGGATGGAGGACCTGCATCTAACCCCAACAATCCTCTGCCCCATTCTCCTAGCCTTGTTTTAAAAGTTGGAATCCTTGCTTCCTGTGATTGAATAATGTAGATAACTGAAGAAGGATTCTCTTGCAGAATGACTGGCTTTTTTATCACCTCATCCACTAGTCTGAGCAGTAAAAGGCCTGTAGATTTGTTGAAGTCTTGAATATAGTGATTTGACAAGCTTTATCTCAACTTGTTTTGCAGTGAGTTTTATGAACCTAACGCGCTAATGATGGAAGAAGAAGGTGCCATAATTGCTGGTCTTTTAGTAGGTCTGAATGTAATTGATGCAAACTTTTGCATGAAGGGTGAAGACTTGGATTCACAGGTGATGGATATTTTGTTCCCCTATATACTCTCTTCAGTTGTGTTCATTTGGCTCTTGAAAAAGTAAACAAAAAAGGCATAACTGGGATGCAATTTGGCTAGTCAGTGGCTGCTACACAAATCAAGATTCACTGAGCTCTAAATAAAGGATTTTCCTACTGGTTGAGATTTTTTTGGCTTATGGAACTAAGCTACTTTGCGGTATGGTTTTGTATTTTCTTGGCATTTATCGGTGGTTTTTTTAAAGGTTTTTACTGTATGTCTGTTTCCATTTGAAACAGACACATATAGCTGTTCTCTGCACATCTCTAAGCAGCCGTTTCTTCATTCTTGTTACTAGTTACTTTAAACTAGTAAAATAGCCTGTTAGTTTCTTTCTCTTTGTTCTGATTTAAAGTGAAAGCAGAAAAAGGAAGTCGTCTCAGAACCAGGTGAAAGCATCCTCAAGGGAAAATCTGTACTTTGTGCTTTAAAAAAAAATCTGCTGTGTTGAGCAAACACACATTTTTCTGTACAGAATTACAATTTCTGAAAATTTGTATTTTAAAATATTGACTTGCTCAGTGTTCATGATTTGTTCTTGGACTTCTGAGAAAGTCGAAGTATGATAGGAGGGAGAGAAGTGAGGGTAAGTGAGGGGCATTCAAAACGTCTATCTGTACGGACAGCTGACTGTGAAGATGCCAAGCTAAGCTGCCCTCCTCAAGCAGTGTGCAAGTTCTTCCATACCATGGAGACTAGAAACCTGCATGTTTAAGAAAGTTTATGGGATCCATATTCTTTACTGGCTTCTAGATTTATAGACATAAAATTGTAGAGCAGGAGTCACCAACATTTTTAAGCCTGTGGGTACATTTGCAAATTAGAGAAAGTGTTGTGGGCAGCACAAAACTGCGTCCAAGTACACATCACAGCCAATTCTTTTAGTTACAAAAGAATGCTTTCTTCAAGTCTAATTTCAGAAGGGTAAGCATTCCCTGTGGGTGTCAGGAAAGGGATATGTGCACCTGTAGGTGTTACGCTGGCGACCTCTGTTGTAGAGGATTGATAACCTTGTCTATTTTTGAACAGAAGTAGATCTCATTTGCATTTTCTGTTCATATATATTTGGATGTGGCTTGGGGGAAAATGTGTCGGCCATGATCTGTTTTCCTACCCTACTTCTAAGATGCTGTCTGCAGAAGAACTGGACTGATATTAATTTAAATATAGTTCCCATCTTCTCTGGGTAGCTGGGTTTCATTCTTTGTAGGAAGAAATGCACTGATGGCATACTGCGGCCATGATCCAGCGAGATGAATTACTCACTTGCATGCAGTAGTGTGCTTTCACTGGGGTTTCCCCCATATGTTTTCATTTCAAACAGCTGTTTAAAAGACCATTGGTGATGTGAGAGCTGCTGCTGTAAAAGTAGAAAATAGGAAGATCTGAGCACACAAATCTGGCTCATCTACCTGATTATTGCCCATGTATTAATAATAAGGCACTCAATTTTTCATGCTAGAAGAAATATAGTTGTGTTTTGACCTGAAGCATTCCTGACTTCTCTTGTAGGTTGGAGTTATCGATTTTTCAATGTACTTAAAGGATGGGAACAGCAGCAAGGGAAGTGAGGGGTAGGTAATCTTTCTCTGGACTAGTGCTTCAGAATGTTCTGTGAAACTATATATTAGTTTGAACTTAACAATTATGCTGCTTTGTACTTTCCCTCCTAATAATAGCCCCAGCATTCAATTACAGGCTTAACACAATCTCATTAACCTTTTGGGAGACATTGTAACCAGTATATAAATTCAAAACTGTTTTGGGGTGGGATCGGCTAATATTAGTGTTAATATTGAAGCCTTGGGGGTTTACTGCTTTCCTGAAATAGTGTGATCTGAATGCCGAAATATTTAGCTCTGAAGTACAGAAATGGAGCCTGAAAACACATGTGCCTATATTCTTTTCTGTTAAAGAAATTGAATACAGCAGCTGTAACTTAACTTACACAGATGCAAGATACTGTATGAGAAGGTGTTGACAGAAACACTAGCACAATTATTAAATTAATGTCCCCATTGGTTACCACTCCTGTTACTTTATTGTTTAGTTTTTAAAATAAATTATACTTTGCTTTTGTCATGTTTTCATCATTCTCACTCATACATACAGTACTTGGAAATCAAGGTTTTGCTTTCAGTGGTTCAACTCAAGTCTTGTTTGAGCTTCTAAACTTACAACATGCAAACCATGGTTTGGAGCTACTTGTCAGCTTTTGAGTTTTCTCAGCACTCAGCTTGACGAATTCACTTCTGTCCTTGTGGTACAGCACTCTCTGGATTTTGAATGCTGGACAATGAATGATGATCATAGGCTTGTTAATTGAGACATCATACCAAACAATAGCTAACAGAAACTTTGGTTTGCAAACACATTTCAAACCATGTTTTTAAATTCTGGTTTGCTACCTGGTTATAAGCCATTGTTTGTCCATTCAGATATTGTACCAAACTCTACTTAAACTTCTCTAATCTTAGTTTGGAATAATGTTGGAATTAAATCCAGTTTGTCTAATTGTCATGGAATGGGGTTATAATGTTTGCTAAACTACAGTTGCTTTCAGTCTTTTTTCTTTTCATAAGTACAACAACAATAGAACGAGTCCCCCACCTCCCCATCTGGTTCATAGCCTATGTATTTGATATATAATGTTGAGCTGCTATTGCTTAATATTAATTGTGTCCCAATTCCAGAGATGGTCAAATTACTGCAATTCTGGACCAGAAAAATTATGTGGAAGAGCTGAACAGACATTTAAGGTAATGTGTAGTTTTCCTATATAATTAAGACCTGTAAAAGACTTGGTTTGTTAGTGTTGAGTTCTTTCATTTCAGTATAATTACTGCAGGTCTCTTAATTTCACAGTGCCACAGTCAATAATCTGCAGGCGAAAGTTGATGCTTTAGAAAAATCCAATACTAAACTTACTGAGGAGGTAGGTAGAAATTAAAGAAATGTGCTTTTTGTACATATTTGGGAGGGAAATATGTTTCAGGCATTAAGTTAAAAAGGTAAAGGTAAAGGACCCCTGACAGTTAAGTCCAGTTGTGAACGACTCTGGGGTTGCGGCGCTCATCTCACTTTACTGACCGAGGGAGCCGACGTTTGTCCGCAGACAGTTTTTCCAGGTCATGTGGGCAACATGACTAAGCCGTTTCTGGCGAAACCAGAGCAGCGCACGGAAACGCCGTTTACCTTCCCGCTGGAGCGGTACCTATTTATCTACTTGCACTTTGACATGTTTTCGAACTGCTAGGTTGGCAGGAACTGGGACTGAGCAACAGGAGCTCACCCCGTCACGGGGATTCGAAACGCCGAACTTCCGATTGGCAAGCCCTAGGCTCTGTGGTTTAGACCACAGGGCCACCCGCGTCCCAAGGCAGATATGGAACCCTGTAAAAACAAAAACAGGCATTTTCCTTCAGAGCTCCTGTGTGTATGCAAATTGTATGCATATTTTAGCAAGTTAATGCAGGATGGCTGACCAGCTAAAAGCCCAATCCTATTTGTATTTACTCAGAAGTAATTCTCAAACATTTTACTTGTAAGTGATACAAACCAAACAAATAACATTATGGCCTGGAGATGTCAGGTAAAGGACTATTTTGGTACAAGACTTGGCAGACACCTACCCCAAGGAAGGCATATGTTGGTAAGGACAGGAATCATGAACATGGAATGGTAGGTTAGAGGAAGCAGGAATACGAAGTTGTGAGCAGAGTGGTCCAAAGGGCTTGATCAGGGAGTCCAGCACAGGTTTAGGGAGCATGAAAGCCTGGGTAGCTTTGGTTCTTCTTTGGTCTTGGTTTGAGGCCATTAAGAACTGTCAGGACCAGAGGTTGCTACACCTTTCTTGAGCAACCCATCACAGCTATCTTCTACTGGCCAACTTTTGTATATGTAAGATTTCTCACGATTTGTCTTGGCATGCAGCAATAGGAGTTCCGCAGTTGCCCTAGTCCAAGTTAATTTTAACTCTTGACCAAGAAAGCATCTGTAGAAGTCACAAAAAGTTTTTTTTTTAAACTTGTTGCATTGTTCTAATTGACACACACAGCTTGCTGTTGCGAACAACAGAATAATAACACTGCAAGAAGACATGGAGCGAGTCAAAGAAGAAAGTTCGTATATTTTGGAATCCAACAGAAAGGTCAGTGCGTGAGAGTGTGTTTGTGTGTGTCTAGCAACTGCAGGTAGATCACATCCCCCTGCGCCGCTGCCATGGAGTTGCCTGCAGTGCAACTTATTTTTTCTAGGACCTGAAGGCATTTTACTGCAAAGTACCTTATTTCTCCCGCTCTCTGCCTTTGTTATACTGTGATCTGTCCTGTATGTGTATTGACGTGCCAAATTATAGAGCTCCCCTTGGAGAACTTGGGTTGCAGAAGGATCCTCGTGCTGTCATTTGCTTGCATGCATTAAGATCTGAATGTACGCTATCCCTTGCGAACACACACTGATGTTTAAATAATTAGCGTGGCCTTAAAGGTAGATAGCCGTGTTGGTCTGTCATAGTCAAAACAAAAAAACAAAAACAAAAAAAAATCCTTCCAGTAGCACCTTAGAGACCAACTAAGTTTGTTCTTGGTATGAGCTTTCGTGTGCATGCACACTTCTTCAGATACCATGGCCTTAGATATCCTAGTAGCTGCACAGATAAATTAACAAAGATGATGTTTTTGCATGAACTTAATCAAAAGAGAAAAATCAGAAGTGACATCATTTAATCATTGTGATATTTGTTGAGTACCAAAAATGCAGCAACAAAACCCCATTGCATATCTGATTTAACAGCAGGTACCCAAGCAAGACAGAACTGCAGATGGACATGCCCTTAGTGAAGCACGGAAACACTTAAAGGAAGAAACACAGCTGCGGCTGGTAAGTGGCACAGCTCAATGCTCAGGTCTAAGAGACTGTTACACACCCTGGATCTCTTGCTGTACTGACATTTTACCATTTTAATGGAGAAGTAGTATTCATTGTAAGCTGGATTCTACTTAATCAGATGTAAGAAACATCATTTTGATAAAGTAGGGCGGAGCCTACACAGGCTCATCTCACAATAAATTCAGTAGCATTCAGTGTGCTAAACTAGCACTGCTGCTGTTCTGGATTTGAATAGAAAATTCACCTTTCATTTTCTGTGCTGGAGGAATGGACAATGTAGGTTGATTTTTCATATTCCAGATTTCATATATATGCATGTGTGTGTGTGTGTGTGTGACTTAGGATGTGGAAAAAGAGCTTGAGGTGCAGATTGGAATGAGACAAGAGATGGAACTGGCCATGAAGATGCTGGAAAAAGATGTCTGCGAGAAGCAAGATGCACTGGTGGCACTCAGACAGCAGCTTGATGATCTCAGGGCCCTAAAACTCGAACTTTCCTTCAAGCTGCAGGTAAGCAAGCAAGACCAGGTTGGCTGTTAGGTAATGACTCACTCCTCTTAGCTTTATGGTGGAAAATATGCAGGGTTTGGATATGAGACACCAAGGTTCAAATGCTTGATCAGCCTGAAGTTCAAGAAGAGGCCCCTCGGCATTCTCAACCTCACTTGGCTTGCATGGTTAAATGTTATTACCTCCCCTGAACTCTTGCGGCATTGTAGGCATAAGAAAGATACATAGTGCTGTAGTGTAGGACAGCAGTCATCTTGGGCCCTGCTCTGCAGGGTTATTTAAGTGTGTTTCTCTGTGAAAGGACACTCCTCCTCTGAACTGCACTGTGCTCTTTTTACAATTTCTCCACATGGAACTATCTGGGCTGGAGCAGATATCACAACAGCTACACCATACCTCTGAGTAAGAGGTTGGGAAAGGGCTGGGGGATTTGCGCTCTTTCCTCTGTCTGTCTGTCTGTCTGTCTGTCTGTCTGTCTGTCTGTCTCTCCCCACCCCCCATCTCTCTTGCTAATTTTTCCCTTCCATGGTTCAGTGTTGCCCATGGAGTGCTTATAACTCAGCATTTGAATTCAGGGCCTGCTGCTTCTCCCTGTTTGGTTCATCATAGTTACAGTGATACCATTTAGTCCTGCACAAGCTTTACATATATAAGATCAAAAGCCTTGGAAGTAAACCTTGTGTTGAGAATCTTAAAGCCTTCAAATTTTACTGTATTTTAGCCGTATACGATACTTCTAATGTTCAAAGTGTATTTGCAATAATGTAGGCCACTTCAGCACAGCTTTGTGAAGCTGGTCATTGCAATTCCAATTCTGTAGTGAGGCACTGTGGCCAGGAGTGTGATTTGGCAAAGACCATGCACTCAGCCTATGCTTGAAAAAGGATTTGAACTTGTGTCGCCCTTTTTTTGTCCTCTGGGCTTTCCAGGTCTTCGTTTTAAAATCACTGCAACTATTCAGTGTTTATGCATTTTTCCTCTCAGTTTGGTACTTCAGCAATAATCAAAATACTCAGTCAGCAGCAAGATGCAGGTGACTGCTGCATAAATAAATAAGGATGGTGTTGTGACTTTTTGCCTTCCTAGAGTTCTGACCTCGGAGTGAAACAAAAGAGTGAACTAAACAGCCGCTTGGAGGAGAAGACAAATCAGATGGCTGCTACCATTAAACAGCTCGAACAAAGGTAAGATTGAAACTTGCTTAGTAAGCAAAACACAAAGTTGGCCTTTAGTTGGGTTGTTGTTTTTTTAAAGATACTCTTAATGTACGTATTTTTAGGATATTTGAAAATGGAGGTTAAGCATTTTCAACATGGTGCACTACAAAGCATTACCCTGAAGAAGCAGACACAAGTAATTTCCTCCATCTCCTTCGCCTATAGTGAGAAGTTAGGTAAACTACATGACATTTAGAAAACACCTGAAGGCAGCCCTGTTCAGGGAAGTTTTTAATCTGTGATGTGTTAATGTATTTTAATGTTGCTGGAAGCCGCCCAGAGTGGCTGGGGAGACCCAGCCAGATGGGCGGGGTACAAATAAATAATAATAATAATAATAATAATTAATTATTATTAAAGTGGGCTGATTATCCAATACGTAACCTGGAAAAAGGAATTTGACCTAGTGAGGACTTCATGGGTATGGCCACATCACACAAACATGCACTGTTTCTCTCTCTCTCTCTCTCTCTCTCTCTCTCTCTCTCTCTCTCTCTCTCTCACACACACACACACACACACACACACACTATAGAAAGCTCCTCCTTCAAATGATCAATCTGATGACTGGGGACATGGTGATTCGCATTCCCATCAGGCTGCTGGACTTGGCAGAGAGGTTTAAACCATGGCTACTTTCACCCCCCCCCCATTTTCTTTTACCGCTGCCGCCAAAATTGAGACCAGAGAATTTGTTTGGAAGGGCCACCCGAAACCAGGGTGTAGCTACCCCTGTTTAAACACTGAACCTTGCAAATACACCAGATTTAGCTGTACTGAAATATCTATTGCTATATCCACTGCTGTTACTGAATGGAAATCAAGACCGGTTTCTTAACACATACATAGTTGTTGTTTGTACCGTATTTTCAAGAAAAGCATTGACATTGAAATATATTATCAGATACCTGTTAAATTAACTGGTGTTTTCTTCTGCTGTCAATTTCCTCCCTTTCTCTCCCTCCATTTCCCCCTTATCATCTCCTTATCATCATATAGTGAAAAGGATTTGGTGAAACAGGCAAAAACCTTAAATAGTGCAGCAAACAAACTGATTCAGAAGCCCCATTAGGCAATTTTTTTTGCAGCTGGTCGCCTCACAACTCTTGACATCTCAGCTCAGTTATGAGGGGAAAGCAAAAAGAGATTGAGAATTTAGATGTCAGACTTAAATGTTGTCACCTAAAGTTGACTTGGAATTTGGTGGATTTCTTTTTCTTTCTTTTTTTTAAGCATCTGTTTTGTTTGGAAATAGAAAAGGTAGCCTATAATCTTCCTTCCCTTAGTTATTTGTTGCTTAAACTTTACTAAACTACAAATGATTTGACCAGAACCTACTCCATAAAATCATAAGTAAAAACAGATTTGTGGGTCTGTACATACAACTGATACCAAGTGTATACAGCACAAGCTTTTTACTCTTGACAGGATATTGGAAAAGTGTGAAGCTTTCCCCCTGAAAATTCTCAGATTCGCAGGAAGCTGAGGTAGTTCCCTCTGTTACCCTGTTGTGAAGTGTATGAAGAAAATACACACATGGAAGCTAAAGTAGTTCGGTGCCTGCTGCAAGCCATGAACATTTAGCTTTTCTGTCCCATTTGATCTCAAGACCAGGACAAGCTCACGTCGGAAGAACTTTCCATTATAAGGGCCTAGTCCTTGTTTACCAAAGGCTTGTCTGCGTTGCACATTCCCCCCCCCCCACCTGTGCATTTATCACAAATTTATGTAGACTGAAAGGGGGGTCTGATATGCACAGTGTGCTCAGCACACAACTCAAGGGATGCATCAGTTCCCAGATATTGTGCGTCCAACCACCCCAGCTGAAATGGGGCGAGATTACACTGTTTTGCTTTATAGCAGAACAAAATGTGTTTCTGCTTGGATTTGCTCTTTTCACCCTCTCTCAATTGCATTTAGATACAATTGTCTTGTTCGGTGTCTTTTCCCACCTGCCCATTCCGATGATTCCACAACCCCATTATTTTGATATAATCCACTGTACATGGACGTAAGGAAATATCCAGAGGAGGGCAGTAATAATACAAAACAAATAATGCAAACCAAAATTGTAACGAACTGTAACCAGAATATTTTGCAGTGGAAGGATGCACTAAGACAGTGCGCCAATGCCAACCCTTTTGCATTAGAGAAAGACATATTCATTCAACCCTCCCCCATTAAGTGACATGGATGCAAAGCCTAGTCACTAGCTATATTTTAAAATGGAAAGCCCTTTTTGTTTCTGCATTGCCTTCTACCTCTGCCTTCATTTCCCTAAAAAATAAACAGTGGTTCTCTTTTCTAGAAGGACTCTCATAATAGGTGTGTGTTATCTTCTCTTCCTCTTTTAGGAAAGATGGAATAATGTATTTTGCAGAACAGTTCATTATGATTCTTACCTTGTTTAAGAGGATGAATGGAACTGGTAGTGTTTTGCTGCTGGTCAGTCATTGGCTCAAGAGTAGCTACAGCATATGATAACTAGATCGTTATTGCTTAAAGTTGCCTTTTGATCTTGTTAACTTTTGATTCTAAGTGTTTGTTTCAAACAGGGGACTTACTGAAAGACCGACTAAAACCTAGAAAGCACAGGAAAACACCTTGCTGGAACTCAAAATAATATTTTTTTTTGTTTTGAGATAAAATTAGGGGTCTTTCTCGTGACTGCAAGAGTTCACTGTGCTAGTCCCTAAACAGCCTTTAGTGTGTAGAGAGTCATTATCAATACTCGTCCAGCTGTCCAAATTAGTTTTTAGTTTTAAATAGTCTGTTGTTCTTTTTTCAGTTCCCTCCCATGGAAATCTCCTGTTTTGTGTTCAAGCAAAATGGGGGAAACTGACTTTTTAAAAGATGGGGGAGGGGAATAATTGGCTGATTTTAGAATCTATGTATTCCTTGTAAAACTGGCAGAGCAGCAGATGTTTTGCTCTTTTCCTTTAAAGTAAGAATCCTTAAGAATTACACTTTGGTGTGGCATGTTTGTAATTGTACCCAGTTAATTTGGAGCAATGTCTATTTAGGCACCAATTTAAATTCCACCCTAAAGTAAACATGTTTCATTAAAATATCCAATTTGGTGGCTAGGATTATTACGATGCCACACCCCTCTTGTAGTTAGGATTTAGCTTTCACATGACCAAAAGACACTTGGCTGGCTTAACATAGGCTGCGCTATGATTATCATGCTTAGAGAGGACAAGGGAACAAATACACAGCTTCCGAATTCTAGCCCATAATTCATTCTGTTTAAAATGTCCTTTGAAGTCATGCTTCAGAGTCATACCTGGTTCCTGCTAGTTGACCATAGGATCCCTTAGTTTGAGTGAGAACAGAGGATGGTCCCTTAGAATAATGGTTGGAAGCGGAAGCTGTTGCCATCTTAGTCCTTCAGAGAATAGTCTGGTGGACTTTGTTCTGGTTAAGGAAGAGAAAATGTTATTTTGCTGATTGATCTTGACGGTCCCTCTGTCCCTCTCTTCTCCGCACCGTTGGCTTGAATGGCTGTGCTTCTGCCAGCCACTCACCAAGAAAGGGCCAGGATGTCCAGCTGGGCACATGATACAGTTCTTCATACTTTCCATAAGTTGAGAGGTTGTGACAGTGGGATGCTTTCAAGGAAGTGATGCCCCATCAGCATCCTGAGCTGGTAAATGGAGGACTGTGCCATATGCCTGATTAAATCACGTTTGATTCTGTTTCAAGATGGTATTTCAGAGGTGGACTGTCGTATGTGATAGCTCCAGATTTTTTGCTGAGTGACTGCCTCTATTTGTCCACCCTACAGTTAGGCCACTGTGCTGAGTATATGCCACATAGCTGGTGAAAACATGCAGTCTGAAATCAGCCTCTCTGTTGTGAAAGTGCATTTCTCTCCTTCCCCCCCCTCCAATTGCAGTGATGCCTCAAGTAGGTTGGGAAGCCTAAATACTTGTCCACGACTTTGTATCCACTCTGGATCCGTGTGTGTTTAACCTGATGTAACAGTTGTGGAAGAGACCAGACAAATGCACTAATTTCTTAATATAGTAGGTAACCCATGATGCAAGTTCCAATTACTTGTATAAAGCTGCAATGTAACGTAAATTTAAAAGAAATGACTTACAAATACTGTGTAATTGAGATTTGCTTTGACTATGGATAAAAGTGATGTTTTATGTTGATCATCTAATGACTGTAAACTGTAGTTATAGAATAAAAAAAATTGAAAATAGAAGTTTCTTCTGCCTGGTTCACCTCCATTTTGATTTTTCTTTAGATTTCTTTTGGTTCCCCCTCTCACTTCCTGTTCCCATACGTTTCCTCTCATCTTTCATTGGGCTCAGTTTTTTCTTTAATTTATTGTTTAACCTCAGTCTTCCTCCCCACCATGGCTTTTGTTTTTTATCACAAGTTCATGTGGCTCAAATCCAGATTGCAACAGGCAGAGAGGGAGCGCCAGTCCCTGGAGGAAGACAATCGGCTCTTCAAGCAGGAGTTTGGGGATAAGATCAACAGCCTTCAGGTGGAGGTGGAACAGCTCACCAAGCAGCGGTGAACAGAACTGATTTATTTGTGTGTGTTTTTATTGAGCAGCCTTTTTCCAGCTCGGTTGGAACATTTTGCATGTGCTGCGTATTTTGCAGGGTTCCTCACAGGTTGTCATAGCAAGCCTGTGACATTTTGAAATTTCCAAACTCTTAAATTCTTGTTTGTGTAAGTCCATATACATCTTTTAGTAGAATCATGGAGCTGTAGAGTTGGAAGGGACCACTAGGATCATCTCGTCTCACCCCTGCAATGCAGGAATCTTTTGCCCAACGTGGGGCTCAAACCCACAACCCTGAGATTAAGAGTCTCATGCTCTGCCAACTGAGCTATCTCAAAGCTTAAGGCTGAAGAAGAGCTTCTTCCCATTAGTGTAGCCAGCCAATGTAAGTCAGTACAGACGTACCTCAGAAGTTGAACAGAATCCATTCCGGAAGTCTGTTCGACTTCCGAAAGGTTCAGAAACCAAGGGGCAGCTTCCAATTGGTTCCCGATTGCGTAAGCATGCCGGAAACAATAGTGGAAGCCATGCTGGACGTTCAGCTTCCATAATCGTTTGGGAGCTGGAATGTTTGACTCCCAAGGCGTTCAAGAGCCGAGGTACGACTGTAGGTGGAAAACTCTAGAAAGCAGCACCTATGGCTTTTAAGAGTTGTTTCCTCCATCTTCAGCAGTGACCTGTGTGCTGTGTGCCTAGAGATCTGCCTGGATTGTCACCCATGCGTTCAAATCTGTGGGCCACTTTAGAAGAACCACAAGTGAATGTATTAAACAATGCTCACACAAACGGGCATACTCATTCACCACGCCCTATGTTCTTGGCTTTCGTGATACTTGTGCACAGCTAATATTGATTCTCTCCATGCTGCTACTTCAGGGGCCAGCTGGAAGCTGTGCATAGAACCTGCAAGTCTCCACGCAGGGGAAGTGCCGTTGATGCGCACTATTCCTGTGTGCATTGGTGAATCATGGCGCACGTGCCTCTGGGTTTACCCATGTCTTTCTGTGTTCACATTGAGTACATAATGATGTATTCTGTCATGGATACGTTAGTTGAGATTCCTGCATTGCAGGGAGTTGGACCAGATGACCCCCGGATCCTTTCCAACTCTACAATTCTATGATTCTGTGTGCTCTGGCAATTTAAAAATGAAATGAAATTGGTCAATGCAGGAACAGAGGAAATTGTCTTATACTGAGTCAGACCATTGGGCCACCTGACTTAGCATTGTCTCCAGTGGCTGTCTAGGGCTTCAGGCAGGGGCCATTTCAGCCCCACCTAGAGATGCTGGGGATCGAATCTGGGACTTTTGCGTGCAAACCTGATGCCACACTGCTTAGCTGTACCCAGCGAGGCTAGCCACTTACATGCCTGGGGGGGGGGGGGATTACAAAGTTTGGGATTGGGATGGGCCAAGGGTGCGACTTGGATGCGATGCAGTTTTCTTCAGAGGGGTTGTTTTTGAAATTCTCAATCTGGAGCATAAAAAATAGGAATCTTTTCCTTCTTTCAGTGGCCTTTTTTATTGGGTCAGTAAACTACAGCTTGTCCTTAACACACTTTCTCTCCATGCTGCTACTTTAGGGGCCAGCTGGAACTGGAACTGAAACGGGAGCGAGAGCGATGGTCACATTTCCACCCTGGAATTCAAGAGAACAGAAGCTTTCACAGCCAAAGCAAAGGATTCCAGAAGGCCGGATTTAAAACAGTAATATTCTTCTTCTGCTTCTTGGTGCTTAACTGTAGCTTTAATTCAGTTATCCTTTTTAACCTGTTAGGATTCTTCTTATTTTACTGTTGCTGCTGTTGAGGTTTGTGTTTCCTGTTGGTCACAGTGAAGCTAAAGTATACTACAACAGCTTCAGGGGTAATTCAAAGCTGGTGAATTTCCTGCATGGACATTGCTAGGTTATTTAAAAGGGCACAGACGCAGAGCACAAACGTGCATTAGCTAATTTGTAGGTCTAAATGTAAATTTAGGTCTTTGAGTATACTTATTTATTTATAAGCTCTTTATATACCGCCCTTAAAAATTAAAAAATCAGGGTGGTGTGCAGCAATATAGAAACATTAAAGGAATATTAAAAACAGTAAAGAAAAATAATTACCATTACTGGCTGCTCAAGAATATTTTAAACAACTACATCGAGAGATGTCCTTAAGTCAAAAGAAATCCTTCAGTATCTGTTTGTTCTGACAGGATGCAGGGAGCAAACTCCTGGAAGGAGAGTCTCAGTGGAGAACACCAATAAAAGAGGGGCAGACAGTTCTTCCAAGCAAGTATGGACCATATACAGTATTCATATTCTCTTTGATCATAAATGTGTTGGTGGTTATGATTCAGTGGCCAGTTTTGCAGCTAATAAGATGGCTTCTCGTATGATTTCTGTAGACTCACACACAGGAAATTTTATCTGATGTTTGTGCGGGACATCCTTGCAAACAATGGCTGAATTTAGACCATTGTGATCCAGACATTTTTCAATTATACCATATTTGCACGCCATTTTTACCATGTGTTCCAGCTATGGGAAGTACTCTAGGGAGGATAGTTAACATCCCATGATAAGTTATGTTGAAGGTGGCACATCTGGAGAGTGAGCTTTGCTGTGAGCTTACAGTTGCTTTCAAATGAAATATTTGCACAGACATTTTGCAGGGTATTGGATGCCCAGATTCAGGATGCAAATTCCCTCCAAATTGCTTGGTCATTGCAGTGGTTTTTAGTGGCCAAACAGAAGCTTGGGAAAATTTTGGAGTCTGTTCAGGAATAATAATAATAATAATAATAATAATAATAATAATAATAATAATAATAATAATAATTAATAATTTATTTATACCCCGCCCATCTGGCTGGGTTTCCCCAGCCACTCTGGGCGGCTTCCAACAAAATATTAAAATACAATAGTCTATTAAACATTAAAAGCTTCTCTAAACAGGGCGGCCTTCAGATGTCCTCTAAAAGTCTGGGAGCTTTTCTCTTTGACATCTGGTCGGAGGGCGTTCTACAGGGCGGGTGCCACTACCGAGAAGGCCCCCTGCCTGGTTCCCTATAACTTGGCTTCTGGCAGCGAGGGAACCGCCAGAAGGCCCTCGCAGCTGGACCTCAGTGTCTGGGCAGAACGATGGGGGTGGAGACGCTCTTTCAGGTATACTGGACCGAGGCCATTTAGGGCTTTCAAGGTCAGCACCAACACTTTGAATTGTGCTCAGAAATGTACTGGGAGCCAATGTGGTCTCGGCGGTCGCTCCCAGTCACCAGTCTAGGTAGCATAGATGTCATAGAGGCATATAATACAAAACTCCACACATTGTGGTGGCTCTTCTAGGGAAGTGTTATTTGAACTATTGGCTTGTGCTGAAGTGTTAAACAAGCAACTTTCATGTAGATGTGCTCATCAACGTGGTTTATTTGTCTTAGTTTTGACAATTGTAGAAAGCACATCTTAGTTGTGGACAAGCAGAGCTCTCTTGTAAATCTAATCAGATGCTTACTAAGTAACTTGAGGGCTTTGCGTTTGGATTTTGAGAGTTCATTGCTGGTAAAAACCTGAGAGTTCATAACTTTATGGATTGTATTCTGCCTTTGACAAAAGTATTCTGCCTTTGACAAAAAGCTTTGCCTTTGACAAAACCCTACTGTATGCTCGGAGCATCTAAGTATTATGAATGTGTGTGGCCACATTACCATTATGACAAATCAGAACAAACTTAATAGCCAGCTTGCATTAGTTAAGATGTGGATGAAATAACATTCAAAGTTAATGTCTTATTTCTCTTCCAGGGCACCTCCTATCTTGCAAGAGGAGCATGTAAGTCATCTATCTTGCTTATTTTGGAATAGTAGCTGACAGCCTTTAATATGTGGAAAAAATATTTAAAATGATGAATTGCTTGAGAGGCTGAGTAGCTTGAGTGTTGTGCAGATGGCTTTGGGATACTGACATGTAATTTTGTCTTTGACATATTTGTCAAAAATCAAGAAGTTGGTTTTAGAATGTTGGCTTATAGATTTGAAGGCTTTCGTCTGTTTTTGTAAATTTCCAAATATTTGTGTATAAATATGTTGAGCATTAAGTGAAATGTTAAAATGTTGTATTCTGGACACCTGCCTACTATAAGCATGTATCCTCCAACGAGAACAGAAGCGGTGTTAGAAAATTATTTTGATAAAACCATAAAATTAATGAAGAAACTCCAGTCCGTGCAAAATTCTTGTTGATGCAACTTTTGGCCATGATGCCCAAGCTTATATTTGTATTATTTGTAGCCCACCCATCTGACTGGGTTGCCCCAGCCACCCAGAGTAGTACTGAATAGTTTTGTAGTAAGTAGTCTGGGAATTGCCAGCTTAAAGGGACTGAGTCTGAATTCTATGTATTTTAACATGGGGGAATAATACTGACTTACCTTATAGGATTGTTGATAAGGATTACACCACTTCAGAGTACTATACAAATATTACTATAAAATGGTAAATTCAAATGAGTTCTGCTTCAGTGTTCAAAGTGCAGAAACCCAGAAGGGAAAGTAGTGAGTTTGAGCCTACTCAGCTCATCTGAGATTTAAGTCCGAGTGGGAGGGCTTCAGCAAATTGTAAGCAAAACATTCACGAGACATCAAAAGGCTAGCACAAAAAGCCTAACTGTATGTTTAAATGATAACACGTTTTTCAATTATTTAGGAGCAGCCCCTTGGACCTGGCAAATTAGAGTTGTGCCAGCTATGTCAAGAAGAAAGTACACAGAGCAAAAGAAAGGTAAAATTAAACAGAGTGGCTCACCTGCTTAACTTGGGGAAACCATATTCTGCCCCGGCAGTGTACTTGACAGCCTTTTGTAGGAATAACATATGCAAACTTTTTGACCACTCTCGTGACCTGCTTTATGGGGGTTGTGTGTGCAACAATGAGAGGAAGTAACTGCCGAATCTGAGCCAGAAGGACAGGACAAGCTATTAACTTAAAACAAACACAAGGCATCTTGAGATTCTCTCCTCCTGCCCCCTTGAGGAAATGTAATGCTGATTTTAACTTCAATTTGTGTTTCTCCCCTCTTCAGAACACCTGCAAGAACTGTGGCGGAGTGTTCTGTGAAGACTGTTCAGCAAATGAGCTGCCCCTTCCTTCCAGCATTTACCCAGAGCGGGTCTGTAACCTGTGCCACAAGCATTTGATGCAGCAATATTCGGCAAGCCCTTCATAGGACTCCCAACGGTGATAGGCAGCGGTCCTGTCAAAGGCAGCTTATTTCTACCAGATGAAAGCTTCTGAACGCTGCAACGTCTTGGAGAATTATTCAAAAGAACACCTTTGTCTGCTTTTGCAGAATCAGAGTTACGCGTTGGGGTGGGGGTTGTGAATTGACCAATTAGCCCTTTTAAACATTTAAAAGACCTGGGTGAACCACTCCCGAGTTCTACCCAGATTCTGACATGCACTAGTGTTACAGATGCTTAAGAGAT
The DNA here is from genome assembly GCA_034641385.1 of Darevskia mixta. Classification (NCBI taxonomy): domain Eukaryota; kingdom Metazoa; phylum Chordata; class Lepidosauria; order Squamata; family Lacertidae; genus Darevskia; species Darevskia mixta. The sequence goes on from JAWWNH010000060.1 coordinate 2,050,235, forward strand.
GAACAGGCATTAGAAGCAGGTTCTAGAAATCTTGAGATGTTTAGTTTTTGAAGACACAGAAGATATTGGTGGAGGTATACCTAGACACTGCTCCCTGGGGGATAGCAGTAAAACCTGAGCATGGGTGCCTGTAAGGATAAACAGGACTCTTCCTACCATGGCACTCTTTTTACTTCTCTAGTGCTTGCAGGGCCCCCGTCAGCTATGCAAACTAGCCATGTGTCTTGCCTAAGACACTTCATCCTTTATTTTCAGCCTAGGGCAAGGACACTGAGCCACTCTTGATTTCCTAAGAGCGAGCTATGCAAATATACTCTGCCTTGCCATCAGACCTGTGCGATCTGCAATTTGAGCCCTCACTCTGAATTACAAAATCCTCTAGAGGACTTGGTGGTGCATTCTACCCATGCTTTATAGCCTACAGAATTGCACATATGTGTGCAAAAATGTAGCAGTTGAATAAGCTCCACAAGTCATCGGCACTAAATTAGGTGGTGTGTAAAAACAAACTACAACTGATTGTCTGGCCAAAGATGAAAATACCACAAATAAGTTTATTTTTTGCCTGAGCTTCCGTTTTCTTTAGGGTTGTGCTTTATACATGCTGCTGCTTAAAAGAATGCATTATATGTAACCAAAATATTTGAAATAGAATGTACTGTGTACAAAACTTATTTTGACTCTGCACAAAAACTTACAGAAGATCTCTGGTGGCCTCTCAACTTGGGTGTCTATATTTTTGCAGAATACCCACAAGGACAGCAACAGATTGTAAATGACTTGACAATTTTTTTTTGCAAAGCTGCTTATTAAAGCTGTAGATGCGATTTGACACAATAGGACTATGTGGGCAGTATTCCCTATTTATGTAAATGTAAGTTTAAAGTGGTGTATATCGCAATACTGCTGTTTACCCATAAAACGATGGATTGTTGAAAACCTGTCTGTGTGATAAAGAGTATACTTTGATATGAAAAGATTACTCAGCAGCAGAGGTTAACCCTTACAGTGGTGGCTGCTCTTTCTTGAACTGTAGACCACAAAGTGTGTTGTGTGAAGACCCCTACTTGTACTGGAAATTAAATCAAAACTGCACAATGTATTTGAATCCATACAAAACTGCTGTATGTTATGTTTGCTATGTTTTGTTCTGTGCAGACAATCTTTACTATAAACATACTGAAGTTTTACATGGCTTATTTTATGAAACGGTATATGGACTAGAAGGGCACGTGGCTTTAAGTCATGACTGATCTGAAGTTCCAGCTATAACACTACAATTAGTTATTCTTTACTCAGAGTAGAGCCACTGAAATGTAATAGTTTAGCCTTCCCAAGCTGTGGCCCTCCAGGTAGCCCGAACCATCAGCCCAAAACAACTGGAGCATCGAAGGTTGAACAAAGCTGCTGTAGTCCTGGCTTTAGACTTCATTCTCAGGGAAGACATGGTTATAACCAGTAGCACAATTACATCCTTGCAGCTGTAGAGAGGAAAATATAGCTGAAAGCAAGAGGAACTGTAGAATATGTCTGCTTACTAAGTTTTACTTAGTGTAAACCCATTGAAATAAATGAAAATGGCTGTTAGGTCCATTAATTCTCATGAGACTTAAACTAAAGCATGTAACACAGTCAACATGTTGGTGTACACAACTGCCTGTTCTGCTTTATTTTAAAAGTCTGATTTAACAAGGGAGCTTTTCACTATGCATTTTAAAGTGCATGGTCCTTGGCTGCTTTTGTATTTCAACCGATACCAAGAGTATTAGAAACACAGGGAATTGGCGAACCACTTTTGATGGAAGGTTCTTGTGTTTAACAGCTCAATAACAGACACTACCTTATATTGTTTTCTATAAGCCCTAGCTGCACTACTTGATCGTACACAAAACTGACCAACACATTTACTTTTGAAAGTAGCTTCTATGTACAGTCAGAAGAAAGGTGTGGTTCTTAGAGGTCTTATAGTTAATGGACAGGTATTGCCTTTGAAAGCTGTGTTGAAATGTGTCAAAACCAGATAAAGAACCCTGAAGCACAGTGTCTGCATTAAGAAAAAAAGCTTTCATTTATTAAGAGTAATACATCGACTTGATCAGACAGGCAAAACTAATAAGCAATGTTTAACACCTACTTGTCTAACACCTACTTGTCACTATACTTAGTGGTAGCAGCAGTTGGGCTCAGCTTCATCTATCAAACTTGCTGGTCTCTACTATGAAAAGAACAGATTTGTACAGAGGGGCCAAAAGCACCTGGCAATCTTTAATCACCCATCTGAAAATCCTTTCATTGCCTAGCTAGTTTAGTTGAAAAGCTGAGGTATGGGCACTAGCATTTTTAAACTTTCTGCATGTGTTAGCAACCATACACTTCATATTCATCTGGGATTTGGCTGCACAAGTATAATGCTGGCAACGTTCTTATCAGTCCTCTCGCATGTCCTGGCAGAACCAAGCAAGGTAATGGTAAATTCAAACCATTCACATAGTAAAAATCAGTTTTCATGTAAGGAATTAGTTGGATCCAAGGGCTGTTACATCTGGTGCAGATGTAACACTGTTCTACCTACCGGTACCACAGATAAGCAATTGGCAGCAGGCTACAGAATCTCACACTTCTCCCCCTAACTTTGTTTAACTGTTGAGTTGGCATTGAAATCAGAGCCCACGTCCATCTTGCTTAACCACAGTGAAACAATCGGCAACGCATCTGAACCATCCATGCTTTAGAAACTGACATTTATGTAACCCTGTGTGCATCACAGCTTGCCCCTCCCCCCTGTCTACCAGGACATGTAACAAGAAGCTTAAGGACAGTTCAACTTTAATTTTGGTTTTAAACAGATCCTGCACAAACGATTTGTGGGGTTGCAGCTGCAGCTGCTAGGTTTACTTTGAAAGGCAATTCAGGAGAAAAAGTGTCCTTTAGAATTTATCCTTGCTGGTTACGGGAACGCCTATATTCCAGCTCTAGGAAAATGTGCAAATGAAATGCATCTTGATTTATCCTGTTGGGAAAGAGGGTGTTGAATTAACAAATATGAATGCAAGTCATCCTGGCCCAATACCCTCCTCTTTCTTTAGCTTTCAAATGTAACACAACAGTAACATGCTGGGTCTCCTTAGCATGTAGAGAATCTCAACAGTCCTTATGCCTGCAAATACAGGCTTTAAAAGACTATGAGAGCAATAATTACGGTAGCAGCAATCTTAGCCCAGGGAGGTTTCCAGTTGTCACAAGAGCAAAGCTCCTTCCTCCTTTCTAGGATTAGCAAAATTATACAAAACAAATATGCATGCAGAATTTAATTTTTAACTTTCTTTTAGCACAGCAGACTTAAGTCCTGAATACAAGATCTCTTATTAGTGCTGCTCTAAATTTGGTTGACTGCTTTTTTATTATAGCCAACTATACCACAAGGTATTTAAATAGAGACAATGCTCCAAAAAGTCACAATTTACGTAAGAACAGAGAAGAGATTACAAATGAAAAACAGAAAAAGAATTACTGCTTCCACTAGAAAATACCCTTTCAAATTTCATCCTGAATGCATGAGCATAAGTGGGGCAAAGCTCCCTACACATCCAGTAACCTGATCAGAGAACAGCATACAACAACTTTTTCCAGTATAGGCTTCTCAAGGCCATTTCACATGGTTACCTCATGAAAATCCCATCTAGCCACCAGTTCCCTACTACCTTACTTCTCTAATATTGCACCATTATTTGCTGTTTGCATTTAAAAGCCTTGAATTAAATGGAGTAACACCCCATAGAAGGATAATTTGTACCTTAAACCAAAAGGCTTAAGCCTGAAATTGCACACTGTATAGCCACATTCATGGAGAAAAACACTTAGCAGTGGCTATACATCATCATGGCTGCATCCTGCCTCCAGGATCAGGGACTGCAAGCCTCTGAATGCCTGTTACTGGGGAGCTGGATACCCTCATGACCTCCAGAAGCATCTGATTGGCCACTCTGGGAAACAGGTCTTTGGTCTGATCTACCAGGGCTCTTCTTGCATTCACATTTTGCCTATGATCTCTAAATTAGAGGCCTTGGGCTGTATATATTGGCAATGATTTAAATCTGGGAAGTTTTAATTCACTGCAACTACAGATTGGATTATCTCTACAGATGCTTATTTGACAGTCTGGTTTCCTAGAGAAATTCAAGTTTGCCTTAACACTCACCTATACTTTGGGAATTATGCCAGCGTCACTGGCAACCATTTTTTCTGCTTGGTGATGAATTCAGGAATAATTCAATGTATCTATGCTCTGTAGGAGAGAAGAACAGCTTTTAACTTTCCGTTCATGCTTTGAAATGTTTGTGCAGAAAGTTTATGCAGCAATGCACATCACTTATCAAGCACTGCATGCCACCATTTACACGATATCTACATTACTGATCTCGCTTTTCCCAGAAAGCCAGTTTACGGCAGACACAGCTGCTTATAATGGTCCCTCCACAGCTGTGTAGTGACTTCTGGAACTGCAAACAAACAAGACCTGCCTGCAATGGCTTTTGGAAACTGCTAGACATATACTGATGTACAGTGTCATCATGTAAGGATTCCTCACTTGTCATCAGTAGCCTTGAAACTAAATATGAACCATGATTTTACAAGGCTCATAAGGCACAAGCAATACATCACAATTGTTTAATACTTCAAAATGCAGTATTAGGTTTTAAAAACAGAACAGGTTTTTAACAGAACCATCTGCAGAAATGGTTTTCTCTACATCCACTCACCCCAGCAAAGCAGCTTGCAACTGGGATGATCAAAAGAGCAATCTTTGATCCCAACTTTCCAAAAGGTTTTTTCCCATTCACCCCACTGGAAGACCTCTTGCTCTCTCTAACTATTTGCACAACAGGATCATCTGAATGCTTCTGGAATCTTTTCTTATACTGACTCTCTAGGCAGGTGTGGGAAGGGCAAAATAGAGAACCTGTCATCTTTCTGTTCCTGGCAGTCTACATCAGAGGAGGACATCTTCGCAAGGAAAAAATATGTACCTTCTCAAAGGGCTCTTGCTATATACTCCTCCTGCTTCTGGTTTGACACTGCTGTGCCTCAGCATTCCCCTTCTAAACCTGTGTCCCCAGGGAAAATGCAGAAGTTCCACTTACGCACGTTTGACCTGTTCTTGGCCATGGCTGCAATCGCATCTTCGTGTGTCTCAAAGTGAACATCCGCTTCTCCCGTTGCTTTCCCGCTTGAATTATATTCCATAGTGATCCTCACCGGTTTCAGGGGAGCAAAGAACTTTAAAGAAGAAAGGCATGTGGGGTGAAAGTAAAGATTTAATTATCAGAATCTGAAAACCAAGACCAAGCAAAAGCAGTGGAATTACTGTTCTATATTTGCGACTAGCAGCAATGTGTTAAAAGGTCTTAGCTGCTGTCCAGACATAAGCCAAATTGCTTGTTGCACAAAGCTGGACCTGTTCCACAACGGAAGCTTACACACTTTGCATTGTCATCAAAAAGCTACTTCGGACATGTCCTGCTGAATTTTTTTACTTGTTTTCTTTAAAAGTGCAGACCATGCCATACCCCAAACTGCTTTTGAAAAGGTCCTCAGTTCAGAAGCTGTTCATCATGTGAGATTGGTGTTAAAGAAAGATGTTGGTGAGATTGGTGTTAAAGAAAGAAAGATCTCCACTCTCTTTTCATGCGCAACTAAGTGGTTCTGAGCATTTCCCTAAAGGCCAAGACTCAGTCACAATCAAGAGGGGGAGCCTAATTAGTACTGAAGGAGTATCAGGCCAATAAGCCCAATCCTCAGGGCTGTTGAATGTGAATATTACAGGGTTACCATTCACTGTCTCAATCCTCTCCAAGACTTAAAAGTTGAAATAATACTCTAATGTGCTCTTGATTTTCCTGGTGGCACAAGCTTATTGGGAATGAGTAGTGGCATTCAGGAGAGAAGTGCAGGGATGAATGTGTTTTAGCAAATTGTTTGCAGAACTGCTTCAGGCTAATCAGGACTTGTAAGTTTCAGTGACTGACAAAATCTAAAATTCCCATTTTGAAGGATAAATACAGCAGTTCCTAATAAAATTGTTCAGGATATTTTAAATGTTCTTACCCCTACGTACATTTATAATATCTTGTGCAGTTGCTTGAAATGGCAGACCCCTCAAATGAACAAAGTGAAGCGAGGAGAAACTCCCAGACTCCGACACATCCCGAGGCTTTTCAAATGCTTGCTTAAAAACTTCTGTAAAGTGAACAAGGTCAGAATGAATGTGTGCAAATTACATCTGTGTCCTGTCTGCCTCTCTCCCAACATGTGGAGGACATAAAGAGGCAAGTCAAAATTGTCTCAAATGATAAGTATTGTATGGACTTACCATTTTCTTTCTCACTTTCATACGTAGCAGTCGGTCTTAAGGCCTCATTCAACTCACTTTCGTCAAAAACAGATTCGGAATCTTGTTTCAGAGTGGGATAGCCCATCATCTTGCCCCGGAAAAAGCCATTGTGTGTTCGAATTTCACTCTTTTGGCTTGGGAATATTTCTATGTATCTATAATGGGTTATTTTTTTTAAAGTGAGAAGAGTTAGATCAGGATTAATATTTACCAAATACACAAAGGCTCAGTTCAGACAACAAGCTCCTGCACTACTACTTTTGCAAAAACCAGAAACAGACAGAGGAACGTATTCAAATCTACATAAGAACTAAACCAGAATGTAAACCCAGGTCTGTCACATCCAAACCACAATTAACCTATGTGTTGAAATCATGGCTTACAGAGAAAGTTCAAGCCTGTTTGCCAGCTCAGATGTAAGAGCAAACAGTTAAATGCAAATGCAGAGAAAACTGGAGTGTACGAGGGGATGAGGGAGTATACAAGCTCAAGGTTCATTCATGTAATGCAAAACCATTATTTATTACATGTGAACTAATTCAGAGTATTTTCTCTCTATCATTTCTTGACAAGCTTATAAACAGAATGGATTTGATTTAAATCAAATTGATTTAAATCACGATTTAAATCACTAGTCAGTAAGGCTTGATTTAAATCACTAGTCAGTAAGACTTGATTTAATTTTTTTTTTTACAGAAATACTTATTCTTGCTGGTATAATCTTAATATTTACAACCATATGAAGGTTTCATTTTTGGAATAATAAATTTTCAGAGTAGTTTTTACAGTTATATCAAAAATTACTGATTTGGTTATACTACTAGAAATACATAGACAGATAATTATGAAATTATGGTGAGGTTTAATAAGTTAACTGTTTATATTTGGACAACTTTTCTGCTGTACTTTATTGGAAGGAGAAAAATAATCATTTCCTTAATAACCATTTAAACAATTTATTTAACTAAAACAATAACATGATAGCATATGTATCCATGTTTGTTAACGGATGTGGTTAAACATTTTTAAAAAAACAGACTGAGTTTTAGCACACTTGATAAACTTAAAACAAATCCTTATTTCCTGATGAATAGCCTTTGGACTACAATGTAACTTAAATAGAAGACTATATTTAGAAAGATTTTTCCTCCAAAAGCATTTTATTTTAAAAATCCGATTTAAATTTAAAAAAAAATCCGATTTAAATAAAAATATCTGATTTTTTTTTTATTGTTTTAAAAAAAATCGTTGATTTTTATCCACCCTGCTTATAAAGCAAGTCAATATTATTATTCTCATTTAAAATGACAACTGGAGCAGAAGATAAGGCCCTGTTGAAATCTACCATGTGAAATCCATGACTGACACCAGAATTCAAACCCAGGTTTCTCTAGTCCAATATCCACTGCTAGCTACTTAAAAACACAATACTGGAATGTATATATGTAGCTACATACAATCACCCTCTCTCAAGTCCCATCCCTCCTCACAACAACCAATCCAGCACAATGTTTTAATTGGAGGAGACAGCACACATCCAACTTCCACCTGCTTTTTTTGAAAAAGTGTCTGTTTTAAAAATATATATCCACCACTCCTCTCATGGATGTTATCTTCCAATAGCAACATACCGGCTCCCAATTTCCTCCTTATGCTTCAACAAGGCTTGATTAGCCATCTCAGGGGTAGCAAACACCACAAATGCTTCTCCCGTTTTCCTTCTTCCCCTCTGGTCCATGACAAATGTTATGTCGACTATAGTCAAACCTGCAAGAGAAGGCATTTCAGTAGCAGCAGGGCATATTTTGCTCTGTTCTTCCTAAGAGGAGCAAAACATGAACTCACGCTCCATGATAAAATTGCACATCAAAGGCTGCCTTAAATATAGTGGCACTAACACTTTAGCACTTGCTTCTTGTACAATTTACAAACTGATGCAAAAATGTTATGGATCAGTCTCAAGAGCCTGTCTCTCTACCTGCATCCCTTTTGACCTGCTCCCATTTACATACACACAAATGCAAGATATGCAGGAGGTCCCCTAGGGCAGTGTTCCCCAACCTTGGGCCTCCAGCTGTTTTCGGACTACAATTCCCATCATCCCTGACCACTGGTCTTGCTAGCGAGGGATGGGAGTTGTAGTCCAAAAACAGCTGGAGGCCCAAGGTTGGGGAACACTGCCCTAGGGCACTTGTTCATACAGCACAAAATTAGATAAAACAGATTCACTATGATGGTATGTCCAGCTTTGGTTCACTGTCAGGTGTCAAATTAAACCTAAATGCATCCATTTAATTCTACCCTGTGTGACAAAATATCACCACCACTAAAAACAATTCTCTGAATTATTCTGTTACTTGACTCTTCTGGGAAAGAACAATTCAACTAATGCTATCAGATCATCCTTGTATCCTCTTTATCAGAATTCTTCCTGATCTGAAAACAAGGAGTTTCTAGTCATATCTAAACCTGCTTTTGCATCTCTTCCCCCCCACTTTGAGTTAACTTTTCCTGCTCACCCTAAAAACCCCATTTGACATCTCCATACCAGGTGTACAACAAACAAGATTCTTCTAAGGTGATTTTTTTTTAATTCCCATTTCATTAGACAACACAGGCTCACAATCACTTGCTCACAGAATTGCTAATCCATGCAGAATCACCTGAGAAGAACTCAGAAATATCCATTTCATTGCAGCTGTAGGGAAGGCCTCTCAGTCTCACCACTCCATCGTTTGTCACAGATGTTGAACTGGAGTGCAAGCTCTTCATGATGGCATCAACATCCTCATTATGTATTTCAAAAACTGCAGTGGGGGGGAAAAACCCACAAGAGGCAGCGTTGAATAGTGCAATGAGTTCTTGAATCATACTTAATGCCAAGCAAAAAAAGAAGCGTACCTTCCACATAACGCTGACCCAGATATCTTCTGTGCTTGTCCAAGGCATTTTGCACATCCTGTTCTGACTCCAGTTCAACCAAAGCATCTCCTCTGCGTTTGCCATCTCGGTTTAAGAGGAAGTGGATGCCATTCACACCATTTCGAATCTTGCTGCCTACAAGGTTATTAAGTAGGCAGATGAAGGAACTTCTTTTCTGATTCAGATGCAATGGGACATTTTGATGCTTCATACCAGAATGCCACCAAATTCCCCTCCACCAAAGGAACAAGGCCTGAATGAGGTAGCCCCATTTGGATGACTGTCCAGTATCTCCAGGGCTGTATTAAAAGCTCCAATGATTCAACAACTCCACTCAGCTACAGACCTGGGAATTCAGTATGTTGGCACATCTACTGCTACTTTTAAAAGATGCTCTTCCATGGTGTGCCAAGTTATTTATAAACCCTCTGCGCTTATTAAAACATATAACAATGATTAATTGCCTTAGCCAATGAGTACGCCTAGGGAATTGTGAGCTTCTGAAAATAGCCATTTTACAGGCTCCACAACCAGAAGCTCTACAGAAATGTAGGCAATCAATACAGTTCTGAACAGATTCAACAGAAGTACAGTACACAGTCCCAGACATATTGTGCCAGCATGGAAATCTAAACTTAATTAATTGGTTAGCCAGAACTCCAAGATAGTTCAATTCAGCATATGTACCTCACATTAGTGTATGTAGCCTTATTTACTGGAAACATTTTTATCCTGCTCTACAGCTGGAAAGGCTCTCAGAGCTGCTTAGAGATCAATACAAACGAAGAAGAAGAAGAAGAAGAAGAGTTTGGATTTGATATCCCGCTTTATCACTACCCGAAGGAGTCTCAAAGCGGCTAACATTCTCCTTTTCCTTCCACCCCACAACACTGTGAGGTGAGTGAGGCTGAGAGACTTCAAAGAAGTGTGACTAGCCCAAGGTCACCCAGCAGCTGGATGTGGAGAAGCGGAGACGGTGAACCCGGTTCACCAGATTACGAGACTACAGCTCTTAACCACTACACCACACTGGCTCCCAAAAATGTTCCCTGCCCTCTCATGGGCGTGGGGGAAGCTGCCCCCTCCTAAATCAAGTAAATAAATAAAAATACTTAACTAAAAGTAGAAACTGTAGAAAGATTTTGACAAGATTTTTCTGAGCACTTGGGGTCAAAGGAAAGTAATTTAAAACAACTGTTGTTGAGACGTTTCATTCTGAATCTGCTAGACAGAGCCAGACAGAGGGTGATGATAGGCGGGTGTCCTGCCCCCCACAACATAAATTCTGGCTGTGCCCATGTGCCCTCTAGCTGAAAGAGAGAAGCTGCTTTAAGTGCATTGGCAGGGAAGCTCCCCTTGCCTCTCCCTCCTGGCAGCCCCAGTTCTGATCAGCCTCCCTGCCCCCCAATTAAAAAAAACCCAACATGCAACATTAAAGCATGCATTTTATGTGATTTGTAGTCCAGACCCTTAGCGACATCACCATGTGGGTTGGTCAGGAAAAAAAATGAAATTACCTGAAAAAAAGTTGAGAACATCTTCCTCTGTGCAGGAGTAAGGCAGACCCTGGGCCCGAATAAGATACACATCATCTTCCTCGCCACGTGACTTAGTTGGAGATGGGTCATACTCTGAGAGAGGCGGATATTCATCATGAAATGGAGGGCTGTGCTCCTTCAAAGAGAAAGTTGTTGTTTCAACATTATATTTGTAACTAAACATATAATCAGGGCACAATTTATGAGACAGGAATATAGGTATCTGCCTCATGCCGAGTCAAACTATTGGTCCATTTAGTTCAGTATTTTCTAGACCGGGGTGGGACCCATGGACCTACAGTATTTAGGCCTGTGAGGCCATTTCAGCCAAGCCATGCCCGCCTTCCCCACACCTGACGTCATACACTGGGGAAGCACTACTCGCAGGGCTTCTTCAGCACTTGAAATCAGCTTGCAAGGTTTGTTTTCAAATCACATGGGCAAAAATAGGTCACCTGACATCACTGCAATGTGACAAGTGGACTGAAGCATGTCCCAGGGACCAGATTGCATAAAAAGCACATGTGGTACTCTAACAAGGCTCTGAGGCATGCCCTCAATGTCACAAGTGTGTCTCTTCAATGGGATGGGAAATTTTCTCAGCACCAAGGTGAAAACACATTATGATCTGGATGATGAAAAGAGTTTATGTTACATATTTGCTGAGAGCATATAATAATAAATAATAAATTATTATTATTAATATAATTTGAAAGGAAAGCAGAATTGAAGGAACAAGGGTGGCATCCTTGATGTGGATTACAATCGCTGCTGTAATCTTAAATATGCATAATATTTATGTGTATGTATGTATATTTGGTGATCACTTGTAGCCGAGTAAGATTGTCTTCCATAAACACGGTTTTAACAATGAGTCTGTAAGTGACTGTGGAGGCCAATTCTGGATCCACACGTCCTTCCACAGCGGGGACATTGGTTTCCCGGCGGGAGTTGATCACGTCCCTTCCTCTTAGCACGTTTCTCCCTTGCGTCCTGAGTTCGAGTGTCTTCAAAGCCCATGACACCTTTGGTAAAGGCTGTTTTCCAACTGGATACACACACACACACACACATATACATTTGTGTGTGTAAGTGATCAAAAGTAAGCAGAAGCCACGCCGTCCACGGATAGCCCGTCCCAATTCCCACTCAGCCAAAAGGCACGTGGGGTGACCTTGGGCCAGAGTCTGTCTCCGTCACACACACACCCCAAGCCCACCTCAAAAGGGCCGTCGCGAGGATAAAAAGGGCACCACCCGCCTTGCACTCCTCGGGAGCAAATGCACGAACACGATCCCCTGTCGAAGGCGGGGTGGGGGTGGGGGGACAGAAACACTACGAAGCGGTACAGAAACGAAATAAATAGCATTCCTCTCACGCGCGCACTTTTGGGAGGGTGTGTGTGAAGAATCATTTCCCAAAGGCGCCCCGAAATATTGAAGGGGTTCCCCGTTTTCCGAGCCCTTACCTGGCTGTAGCATCTCCCCGCGAGGGCCGGAGGTAGCAGCGAGCTCCTCAGGGCGCCGAAGCCGGGCAGAGGCCCGGCGGAGCCGGCGAACCCGCGGCTCTGCGTGGCTGCCCCGAGCAAGAACAGGAGGCGGCGGCGGCCGGAGAGGCCGAGGGAACCGGAGGAGGAGGCGGCGGCGGCGGCGGCGGCGGCGGCTGAGGAGGAGACTGAGGCGGCGTGGCGCAGCGGCAGGCAGGCCGCGCCGGTCTGGCGGCAACTGCTGCAGCTACAGCCGCAGCCCCGGAGCAGCGCGCCCAGCACCCAGCGCGTCCCGGCCATGGGAGGAGGCGGAAGCCCCGGCGTCGTCGTGGTGGTCTCCGCGGCTGCCGCTGTCGTCGCCGCTACGAAACCCTGAGGCACATGCGCGGAGGAGGCGGCGAGCGGCCTGCAGCGGAGCCACGGCGGGCAGGGAGGAGCTGCGTCAGGAGGCGGCATCCCAGGAGGCCGCTCGCTCGGCCCGCCCCTCACGCCGAGGCCGGGGCCTGGGCCTCGCGTGAGGGAACTTGGGAGGCGGGAGGGCCTTGCTCCCGGCAGGCGCAGCGCGGAGGCGGCCGGGGGCTGAAGCGGGGCCTAGCGCTGTGAAGGGAAGGGAGACTCGGTTCTCCTCAGAGCGGGTTTATTTGGGGGTGGGCTCAGGAGAGAACTTCCCCCGCAGCTTTGGGTAAGGGGGTCGACCACTAGAAGGCCCTGTTGGGCCCCACCACTTGAGGGAATCGTGCAATGGTATAGTTAGAAGTAGGGGAGCCAAAGGTCCCTTCGCGTCCCCCCCAATAAAATATTTGAGGGGGCCGGGCCCCCACCCCAGAGTTGATGGGCATTGCCATTAAAAGGGTGTGTCTTGTGATGGATTATGTGGTGCGGGGCTTACCTGCCCCCCTCCCCATTTTTTTTACTCAAGTTGGCACCCCTGGTTGGAAAGGACCTCAAGGATCACTTAGCCAGAACCCCCCCCCCCAAGATAATGCAAGTTGGTTTGTAGGGCGCTGAAGGGTCTTTGCTTGACTGATGCTGGATTAGAAGGTGCATTTCTGTTGGAGGACGCCTCCGATTTGGGTAGTCGTTCGAAGTTTAAACTGCCAACAAGAAGGTCAGCACTTCTGCTAAGGTGAAAAGCAAATGACAACCTTAAGTATTGGATATACAATTCCAAAAACATGATGAAATGAGCTATATATTCTCTTAACAAGTCACCTCTCCCCCCTTCTCAAAATGGAACTTAAATGAGTACATACCAAATCTGTAAATGCACGTTTTTACAATTTTTATGCTACCATGTGTGACTGTCTAATAATCAACTTTTTATTGGTTCACAAAGCCTGAAAAAGACACATCACAGCCAAAGGGTTTTGTGAATGCTCAGCTCTATGGCCATTCCAGAGTACTTCGTTATGCCCACTTGGTAGAGTGGATAACATCAAATGACAGATCTGATTTAGCGTGTCTTAACAGTTTGTGGTTATGTAACACTGCAGTAGACTACCAGAGCTTCCCATACTAGAGTAAGCATCTCAACTGACCCGTAACCCTTTTCAGTATGACAATAACCATACGGTAGAAACAGAATATAATTCAGGTTATATAATTGTCTCACATGGCAGTTACTGAGCCAAAATAGTACTGTTGGTTTACTGCAGTAACAATTGGAATTTAATATACTACTGAAATGCAAAATATTTTGAAGAGAATAATTCTGAATTTTTAGACTATGTTTTATTATGTTTCACTGTGGTTCTCTGCATTTATTGTATTTATCTAATTTTACATTCCAGTCCTAAGCACACTTATTTGGAGGTCAGGCTTATTGATGTCAGTGGAACAGTTTTAAGAAAATGTGCTTATGTTTGCAGTAAAGGGGCATACCCACCCAAACAAAAATCAGTTTCCATAGAACTCGTCAAGTGGATTGCCAGATCAGGGCATTTCACTTCTTCAAGGCTTGGTTAGGTATCTGATCTCTGCTTTGATATACATTATTCACATGTGTAATAAAGGCAACATGTCTTATTCTGAAGGTAAAGAAATAACCAGTGGCTTCCCCATTGATTGATTCTTTTTTTTAAAAAAAAATATATTTATTTATCTATTATTAATGCACAATGAAAAAAGCCATACAAAAAACAAGTAGAAATAATAATAAACAAAGTAAAAAAACAAACAAGCAACAAAAGATTATAACAAAAAGAATAGGTCTTTTGACAACAGACCTGACCTCCTTAATTAAATTACAAAGAACTTATTGCCAGTAAAAACTATTATCATGGTTTAACTGATTCTTGGTTTTTCTTTGATCTCACATCGTTCTTGATACTACTACCTGTACTGAAATTAGTCAAATGCTGCAACAGAGTTTAAACTTCTGTAATTATTTTTCAAATATATTTTAAAGACTTCCCATTTTGAAACAAATACCTGTTTTGGTTTATTATTTATTTTTTCAGACAAGTTATCTAACTCCACATATTCAGTCAATTTTTGGATCCAGTCTTGCATAGATGGAAGTTTGTCAGATTTTCAATTTGGAAACCCCATTGATTGATTCATTCTCCTGTCAATTTAACATACAGTAATCGTTCCTGCCAATAAGATTCAGCACAATCCATTTTACTAGTCTACATTTATAAGTGAAATAATCAAAATACATTTGGCTTTCCTGGCCCAAGATGGGCAACATGGGGCAATTTTTTTGACATAATAAAATTTAGCTGCTTTGATTTGTTGACTGGATATGGTGTGTACATGCATTCAAGGAGTGATGTGTGTCTCTTCAATCACCAGAGGTACTACCCACCACACCACTTCAGGACTAGGCAAGATATATTTAGCATACAAAAAGTCAGTACAACAGATGCCAAACACAGACACACACAGCCCCACCTCTACATCAGTAAATATTTTTCTATATACAGTATTTAAACAGAGTGCTGCAGAGCTATGAATACCCAGCTGAGGGTAAGCAGTTGAATACACTGGGATTTACTTCTGAAATTGGGGCTATAAAGCAGAATTTAAGTGTTATAAATAAAAAAGGTGAGAGAGCCTGACCATGTTGCCTAGTTGGCAGGTAGAACATGCAAATATGCTGCCAGTGTATGTGTAGCAGTTTCAGTGGACCTCTTCACCTCCCCTAGATCCCCAGCTATGGGAATGGGTCCATGACAAAGGCAGAGAAAGCAAGGGGGAATCCACATAAAAGAAACAGTCCATCCGCACTGCAGGTTCCCTTCAGGTACTTTCAGGAGTAGTCCTGAGCAAAGCAGGAAGCAGCAGAGGCTGGACAGCTGCACATGGAGCAAAAGGAATCAGAATGCAAGTAACCCAGGCATCACACCCCTTTTTTGCACACACTGCATACGGTGGTCAAGATGACACAGGAAGTGCAATAGGCTGACATAAGTCTAGGTAAGGCCAGCTGTTTCGAAGTTGTGCTGGCTTCCTCCAAATGGTATCTTGAGCAATGAAGAGCAATATTAATTATGTTGCGCCAACTCAGGCTTATCGCAGGTTGGGCAGATGAAATTTGGAAGCAGGGGCAGGATGACTGTGTATATTGTGAAGATACACAACTAGAAAGTTGTGGTCTGGATTTAATTGTTGGTGAGCCGGTCTGCCCAGAGCAGCTGGGCAACCCAGTCAGATGGGTGGCATAGAATAATAATAATAATAATAATAATAATAATAATAAGTGTGTGTGTGTGTGTGTGTGTGTGTGTTTTGGGAGCTGTAGCACCACACACACAGAGAGAGGAAATCGCCCTGCCAGGAACACAAGCTCCCATTTCCCCCAGCAACATTCCTCCTCAGCTGCAGGCCAGGTAGAGGGAGGAAGCAACACCTGTTGAACGTCTGCCATGCAGCTAAGCAGAGCTGAGATCCCTGCATTGCAGGGGGTTGGGCTAGATGACCCTCGGGGGTCCCCTGGTCCAGCTCTACCATTTTACAAGCCCCAAGCGGAAGGCCGGCTTGTGGTTTTAGTCAAGGGCGGCCGCTGAGGGGGTGGGGTGGAAACAATTTTCGCTCCTCACAGAAACCCGGGGTGCCCGTGTGTCTGTGTGGGAGGAGGACGTTATGGCCGGCCTCGACCGGAGGAGGCGGGAGAGCGCCGCCGCCGCCATCCCTCGCGCCCTCTGAGGCGAAGGCAGCAAGGAGGCGGGAAAGGGCGACGCCGAGGAGGAGGAAGAAGGAGGCGCCCGGCCGCCGCAGCCGCCGGCCTCGTCAGTCCCCGCCCCGCGGCGCTCGCGCTCCCTCTCGCCGCCAGACCGCCCGCCCGTCCTTCCTCCCCTTCGTCCGCCGGGGCCGCCTGCCGCTGGGAGCCGAGCCGAGTCCCGCTCCTCTTCTTCCTCCTCCTCCGCCGCCGCCATGAGCTTCTTGTTGTAAGTACGGGCCGCCGAGGGAGCCCCTTTCCCCGCCTCGCCGGCACCAGGGCCCAAGTCGGGCTCCTTTCCTGGCGCCCGAGCCCCGCCGGGGGAGGAGGAGGACGGAAGCGCTTTCCGCCTCGCCTCCCCGCAGCCTAACCCCATAGCTCTGCCCGGGGGCCCTGGCTCTCCAACCGCTGCCTCCTCCGCCACTGGGGTTATTTACTTCTGGGTGTTTTTTTGGCTCTGTCGCTTAAGCCTCTTCCCTCGCATCCTTTGTGTTCGTGTGTATGCCTTGCCACCCCTCCATGGCTGGCCTCCTCCTGCTCCCCCCTCCTGAGGATCCCCATTTTCTCCTCCTTGCCCTCGGGCTCTCCCCAGTTCTGCCCTCGCCCCTTTGCTTCCCAGCACATTTGTTCCTTATGTCCTGATGCTTCCTTAAAAAAAAAAAAATCACCACCCCCACCGACCGCAGCAAAAAAAGCAAAAAGGGGAAGTGCTTTTATTTATATTTTCTGGTGTTAACGTTGCTGGTTCCCCTTAAATAGCTTCCCCCATATTTATCATCACCATCGCCTACTGCCTTTCATCTAAAGATCCCAGGGCGGTTTGCAACAGAAAAATACAAAATGCATATTAAAAAGCAACTTTATTTTTATTTTTAAGGAGGTTATCTCTTTGCTTGCTTGACCCGTTGATTAAAAAAAGGAGAGATTGGTGGGATAGGGGGGGAGAGATTTAACTGGCCCACTTATGCTGAAATGGGAGGCTGATTTGTTGCACCTAAACTGCTTCCTACCCTAAAAGTTTCTGTTTCGTTCCTGGACCTCTGGGTGCCTTTTGAGCTAAAATGGGGGGTGTTAGCATTTTGGAGGATCTCACTGCTGTTGTCTGAATTGCCAGCTGTAGCCAAGTGGAGGAGTTCTGTATTATAGAAAATAAGGTGATTCCTGTTAATTGTGGGTTGAGAATGATGGTGGGGGTGTTTGTAATATCAGGTGCCCCATATGCCTGCCTGTTCTTCCCTCCCCCACTGTCCCTTCTTGGACAGCAGCTTGGAGAGACTCCCTAGTGGTTTCTGTCTGTAACCATAAAATGAAATTGCATCCCCTAGTTTGTCTCCTCCCCTCCACCCCCCTCTCAGGGAATACAGGAGTCTGTAATTAATCGCCCCTTCTCCCCACCGGCCTTTTCTGTGTTTGAAAAGGCAGCAGTTTTTCTCCTGAGTGGTTCTTGTGATTAAGATAATGGTTATATGGGGTATCCAACTTGTAGAGAATGTTTTTTGGGGGGGGTTGTTTTTTTGTTTTGCTGAGACTTGACAGGGAACGCAGCTGCCTCTGTTACGTAGGGGGCTAGACATCTTGGACAATAACCCTGAGAGATCCCCTTCCTCCTTTTGTACTCTGGCCATTGATTGCAACTGCGTTGTGGTGGTCTGGTTTGCTCTTAATATATATATATATATTTAAGTATCTGCTAGAGTGAAAAGCAAACTTTTGGTTTGCTTAAAATCTTTTTTAAAAAAGACATATCTAAATTTAGAAGTAGATTGCATGATACTTGATAGTCTTTTAAGTCCCTCTAGGGAACACAGGACACATGTTTATAGTAGAAACTAAATTTAAAATTTTGGCCTTCAAAATTGCAGAAGGGGCTTCTTTTGTGAAGGGTCTATTTGCTTTGAGGTTTTGAGGTTCAGCACAGAATTTGGAGAATATACATCTTCCATTTCCCTAATACTAAACTTGAAGAAGCAATTTGAAGAAGTTTATTGAATTTTATGGGCAAAGGCTACAGTCTTCTTATACACAACAGTAAGCACCACGGAACATCCTGACTTTTAATATCTGAGTAACCAACATAGGATGGCTTAAAGAAAACCACATGAAAACAACTACTTTGCTTGGTTCTTTGAGCCTTTCAGCATACCATGCAGTTAAAAGCTAGTACAAAGCTTTTGGACTTTTGAAGGATTGGCACATGTTCTGAAAAACTCAAAGCTAATTGTGTTACAACTTGTCTGGCATTATAGCAAGCAGGTACTGGAAAGGACAGATTGATGCAGACACTTGCAACATGAAAACAGCTCTGGATAGCAGTGGTTGTTAGCTAACTGGCACATGCAAAATGTGTAGGGCCCGTTGTTCTGTTATTTGGTTTCCTAGTTCAAAAATACAAGCAAGTAATCTCCAGTCCTTGCTGGTTGGAGTGGAGGCAATCTAATTATGACAATCAACATAAACCGGTTAAGTGACTTACAAAATAAAACACAGTGTACTCCTGGGAAAGGGAATGTTGGGGACTTTAAACAAAATAATCACTTTGTTGTAGAAGACTTACTTTGTCATGTTCCTGTAAAATGTAGTTGTGCTTATACATGCTTCCATGAACCTCTGCAAATATATTATTGATTCATACAGTGTTGGGATAGCCCAGTCCTGTGCATATGCTTTAGCCACAGTAACTTGTCAAAACGTTATGCCTTATAGAGACTCATTCCTCTTCTTACTCTTTAAAATATCTGGAATGGATTTGTGTCTATGCAAAAACACACACACACACACATGAAAAAAACCACCTGAAGCAAACATCCAGAGCCACATAACTTTATTTGTGTGCATGTGGCACCATTTGGAAGGACTGTATCTTGAAAGGGAACCTAAAAACAAATGTATTTGTTTTCTTCAAAAAGGCAAAAAAAAAAAAAAGAGGTGCTCTCATTTGGTCTCCTGGAGTAATGATCTGTTGTGGATTGATGCTTCTTTCTATATAATTAAGGTCCATAATAATTTCTGATTCTGTAAACTCATGTTATCTTCATTCTGCTTGTGAAAGCCAAACTGATAGCTGCATTTTAAGAGAACTCTTCCTGAAGTTTGAGACTGCCTAGAAATACTTGCTGTGCAGATATATCTGTGAGTTGGGCCCATCCATCCACCCTTGTAGAAGAAGAGGACAAGAAACCTTCCATTTTCTTGTCTTTGGGGTTTTATACCTGCCTTGGTTAGCAAACACAGAAGAAAACATAAAATATTTGGAAATGGGGAGGAAAGCTGTTTCTCTGATCTGCCTGTTCTTTTTGAGCTTTCACAGTTCTAAGAAAATAGATGTTGGTTCCTGTTGTGTTTCCCTTTTTTTGCATGAATGCAAGTGTTCAACACAGATAGTGGCCCAAGTACATAATTTCTCTTCCTCATGGCAAGACATGGGTAGCATTTCTGTAGCAGTGTTAAAAGCTAAGCTAAGCTAAGCTCCAAATGCCTCCTTTAAACCAGGGTTACAGTTGCCAAAATGAAATGCCTATTTGCTATTTTTGGGCCAGACAGCTCAAAAGTCGTATTTTTCAATACAACTTTTTGGTTCCTGAAATTCACTCTGATTGTGCAGATAAAATACAAGAAGTAGAATTCTTCAGGATGTGTTGTTAGTGTGTGAAAACAGTCAAGATCCAAGGATCCCCAGCCATGCCCCTTCGGATGTTGGAGACTTCAGGCGCCACCCTGGGGCCCAGGCATCTACAAGTGGCTGATAGCCAGGTGCAAAATGCGCCTGGCAAATTTTGAACATTGGTCTGTTGTGGGGCAACCAGCATTGATGCTATGAGTTGCTGTGTTTGTGCTGTGGCTCTGATAGGGCTGTGGACAGTAGTATTCAGTTGGAAACTTGAAATGCAGACTTTCAGATAGGTCAATTTGGCAGTGTTACTTTAAGAACAAATTACTGCAGAGTTGCAGAAACCATAGCCTGCAATTCCCAGGAAGATGTTAAAGATAGCTCTGGTAGGCGTACCATATGGCAATGTACCACTGCTTTTTAGAATTGCTTAAATTGCCTGCAAAATAAACTCTTGTGAAGAAACCCCCCCCCACACACACACACCTTGCTTAAGCTCACCATATTTCAGTAGCCTGTTTTTTGTTTTTGCATTGGGTATCTAATTTATTTGTTTATTAAATAATATATGTCCAACCATTCCTCTCAAAGGACCCCAAGGCTGCAAACAAAAAGTGATGAAACATCTTAAAAACAATTCCGACCTAGATGCAGACAGGGAAAGATCTCAAAAGTCTTGTTGAAAGAGGAAGCCTTCAGTAGATGATGAAAAAAAGCAACAGAGACAGCTCCTGTCTAATATTCATGGGGAGAGAATTCCAAAAGAGTAGGTAGGTGCCACAACACTAAAGGCCTGCTTCCTGTACTATGCGGAACTGTACCTTCTGTTAATATGGTATCTGCAGGAGACCCTCACCTGTAGAATTCAGTGATTGACTGGGTATACAAGGGGCGAGGTAATCTTTCATGTATCTTGGTCCCAAGGTATATAGGGCTTAATAAACCCGAATCAGCACCTTGAACTTACCTCAGAAGCTAATTGGTAGCCTATCTTCTAAGAGCAAGATAACCTTTCAACTATGTAAGCCTCAATGAAAAGCACCAGCATGCGCAGAACTAAGCTTATTTGCCCAAAACATGTTTAAGATATCTAGATAAAATGTGCCTGTCGGAGTGACACTGTTTTTTTTTTTTTTTTACTTCTGCATCATATCTTTAGGAAGCCTCCAAGATTATGGATTGTTTAAAAGTACATTTTTAAAAATCAAACTCTACGGCCCCTATTTTCTCCTAAGGTCTTTTCATTAAACAAATTTGCATGATAAAGGCATTAAGATGGATTCAGATTCTTATATTATTGTTGCTGTTTTTCACTGCAGAGATACAATTCTCCCCCCACTATGGAAACACATTTCTCTAGTACAGTATAGTATGTTTTGTACTTCCATCAAGCTGCAGACATTTGCTCACTGAACAGAGAGGTCAAATGCACATCACACACTCTTCAGACCACACAAGTGTGAGTTGCTATGGGAAAACTCTCTTGTCAGATTCTGCTCTCGTTTTGCCTTGTACAGTATGTGGATACATGTTATGCCATTTATATACCTTTTCAGACTCCCTTTGGTGCTGCTTGGAAGCACATGCTCTTACATGCAGCTTCTGTGCAAGCTAGTTAACTGGATATTTTATGCTTGCTTTTGAATCTGTTAATTGCCCCAAGCCTTTAGAACTGTGTATCCTGTGCTACATCACCCCCCCTTCTGATCTCCTCCTTTTGTACAATATTGATTTGAAGGCTTAAAAAAAATCTAGAATAGAATGGACTTATTGCAACTATAAGCCCTTTGGGTACCCCATGGTGTGCCTTTTTAATGTAAAAGATAATATGCCTACTTGCCTCCTTTTTATCAAGCTATCCCACGGGAGACTTGTCAAGCACTTTAAAATTATATACATGGAAGAAGCTGTAAATGGCCTCTATGTGATGGCTCATCCATGTTGTTGCAAAGTTGTCCATGTTGTTGCAAAGTCATCACATTGGGCATCATGTAATTATTCTGCAAAGCTGCCATAGAATGTGGAAGGATATGAAGTGTCAAAGCTACGTATCTACATCAGTAGAATAATATCCACCCCAGGGCAGCAGGATGGAGGCTGTTTTCATCTTTCTCTGTGCCTTCATACCGGTAGCATTTAGCATGCCAAAGGTATGCACTTAATCAACAATGGTAATGTATAGGCCATGTTGACAAGCTGAGCTGATGTCTTTCCTAATGGTTCAGAGTAAACACCACTTTCTACATTATGTTACTCCTGTGTGAGGGCGGGGGCGGGCAGGGAGACACCTCATGTGATGTATTTCATATTTAATGGTGCACATGTTTTTCATCCCCCAAATTGTCTAGGAAGACTCTTATAGAATGCATTTCTAAGAAAGTAAAATACATTTTTGTAATTATTCCCCAAATACAGCTTTTTCTTTTCTCTCCCTGTATCTGAATATTAGTCTTAGACACACCCACCCACCTACCCATCAGCCCCATCTCTGTCACTGAGAACAAATACTGCTGGTCTTAGATTTTAGTGAATTGTTAACCCTGAGTGAACAGAGGTCAAGTTTTCTGCTTGGGGATTTGTTTACTTTTCTCATTGGGGAACTATTTCTCACTAGAGAGTTGTCACCAGTTATTTTGAATCAGTATGTGAAACTTACCATGTCTCCTCACCTCCTCGGTCCTATAGACTTCTTAGCTTGCAGAGCTCTCCTGCCACACCAGCACCCATTCCCGGCAAACATTTCTGTTTTATCGACTTTGGAGAGCGGTGCATTGATTTATTTGCTTTCCCCCCATGTTTTCAACAAAAGGCTGTTGAGGCAGAATGTGCGTGCAGAATTTCTGTAGGCAGAAAGATTCTCACAAATCAGAAGTTGACCTATCTTTGGCAAACAGTCCAGTCTGTGATGAAAGGTTATAGGCTGGGGGTGCAGAATCCTTTTGGCTACATGGGCCAGATCCTTATGAGGATCTGCCTCATGGGTCAAATTTGGCAGGTGGGCCGCCCACAAACCTTTTCACTCCAATCTTAAAGGGGGTAGGGGCAACCTCCTCCCACTTCTTTTTGAAGTGATGAGGGATGGCAACTGGTAGGTAGGTGGGCAGAGATTGAGGGAATTGTCATTGTGGACCAAGTTAAATCCCCTCACTTGCCAATTAGGGGCAGGGCTGCTGGTAACATTCAGATTTTAAAGAACAGTATGCACCACCTTTTTATAGTGGTAGCCTTGTTTCTAGTGATAGCCAGAGATTTCTTCCAAGCTGATGGGAGAAGTAAAGGGCATTGGAAATTATTTCAGGATTGTCTGCTTAAAGATAAGAATTTGATCATTTTCGAAATCATACCTCCAGGCATCTTCGTGAAGAAGAATGTGATTGTCCAGGCTACCATGGTAGTCCATTAACAGGCATAGATGTGTGTCCAAATTCTAGTTTTGATTGAGCTTTGGTAATTAATTCTCTACTATTGCAGCTTTAAAAGTAGCATAATAATGCCCTGATCACCTGGAAGCTGAAAGGGTTAGTGAGATTAAAATAAAGCAATACTTTGCACAGTGAAAGAGCTGAAATAAAGAAAACAATGTTGGTTAAAACACTAAACGTTAATTATTTTTGTTGTTGGAAGAATTTCTTTTCCCTCTTGAACGTTTTTAGCCAACATTTGATCTCCTGTAAATTAGTTGCTCTGGATTCTACTTTATTGGACATAAAAAGGAAAGCTGCATAGATCATGCTACTTTTGCCTCAAAAAGGACCCAGTTCTTCCTTTCACCCTTGTGTAAGAGCTAGAAATACTGTTTCTAGTTAGATTGGATTTTGCAGAACAAACCTAACTATGTTTTCCTGAACATCTGGGAAAGGTAGATATTTTCCAGTCCTTGGAACAGCAATCTGGGATGTCCAGGACGAAGAGGAAATTTTTGAAAAATTAGTTTTGTCACTCTATGTCTTCCTTAATAATTGGCAGGTTTCATCTTATTTCTTTGCAGTAGCTTTTAAGAACACCATAATTCACAAGTGCAGTTTTACTTGAGGTCTGCTCTAACATCTGTTTTTCTGTTCTAACATTTTCATCTTGTGTTTGGCTTTAGAAGTTTAGGGATTTGCCCCAGGCTGGCAGATTCGCTTTCTGTGTGTTCCTCTTTTTGAAAGCTGTCAGAAGCCATAGAGACTAATAAAGCATGAAAACTTAAATAGAAATTCTCCATTTACCCTGAGTCCATTAACTTCTCTAGAAGTTAATATTGTCACAATGTATAAATTCTTTTGCGTTCCTTTTCAAATGATTTACATTTTGTTGTATAATTCCTAAATGACATACGCAGCTGGTGCAGACATAATGTTGACTCCCTCTTAATTGCAATTAAGAAATCAGGAGCCATTCTTGAGAATGCATGTTCCCTTCTCAGGAAGGAATACTCTCCTGTTCCCTAACATTAACTATGGTTTCCATGCAATACTGGTCTGAAACCAGCTGTAAAAGGTGATCAGGTTAAACAGGGTTCTTGGTTAGTCTTGCCAGCACTTGGTGTTATTCTGGAATATCTGAGTTTGGGGCCAGTCAGGTTTGTGTTAGATGGCCAATTCAACAATTTCATGCCATCCATTTTTAAACCCTTTGTCTGCTGCAACTTAAGAATTATGAAATGACTGCTAGAGACATATAGTGGTGGTGGTGGGGTGATAATAGGAAATGTCCAAGCAGAACATCTTGCTAACTATGGCTGGAGACAGAGTGCTGGGTTGATAGAGCAGCACTTTCTTATGATGAAATTTGCATATGTGAACTGACCTTGCTGCCTAGCTGGAAGCTGTGGGTAGGTAGTTATTAGAAAATCAGATTACTAAGGCTGTCTTAATGTAGGCTATCTTTACTCTTAAGCACTACAAAGCAAGAAGTACTGAGATGCTATGAATACTACAAATTAACCTAAATGTGTTTTTCTATTGAAGAGGTTCTTAATGAATTTTCATTGAATTTTTGAGATAATCTAACTAACTTTGGCTTGTTACTTTATCACTTGCTGCCAGCTGGCTCTGAATTTAGAGTACAAACATGCATTAGAAGAGCTTGCATAAATCTAGCTTCTACTTTTTACTACTTTGTCCACATTCAGTTTCCCATACATCAGAATTTTGGCTACTTGTCCAGCCATTAAAGCCTAAGGGCAAAGGATTCTTGTCAAGGTCCACAGTGTATATAATACCTGGGAAACCCAGTGGAATTATCAATTAGCTCAGCTTACTGTGCGCCTGTGCCTTTTGCAGCACTACAGTGAAGCTGGATAGCGTTTCATTAGCATATTTTTGATGCTGTAGCTAAGACAATGGAAGAAGGGTCTGTATGAAATACCAATAAGTTTGCATCTGTTCAGAGAATTGTCATTTTCTGGGTGGAGGGAAAGTGAATGTGTGAGCTAAGAAACTGAGCTCTCAGCAGATGGCTAGAAAGTAGTGGCACATTTGTTCTTCAATATAAAAAATATTTTAGTGGGAGTAGTTCATAAATAGGTTGTAAGGTCCAATTTTGCATTAATCACTGCATCTGAGTTCTTTGGAAAATCTTTATTTTAACAGCAAATACAGTTCTCTATTTCTGGCAAGGTACCATGAAACATTAAGATGTTTCAGATGTAATACCAAATTATAGGTTGGTATTACTTAAAATATATGTGCAAGTGGAGCCATATGCTCATGTACTCCCTTTTCCCCTTGGACTCAAAAACCCCACAACTTCCCCTTTAACGTAAACTGTAGTTTGTTATTACATCTCAGCTGTCTGCTCTTGCTCTTTAAACCAGGAATTGTGTATATTCCACCTTTCCTCCAAAGAGCTCAAAGTGGCATACATGGTTCTCTACCGTCCCCTATCTTTTTTCCTAAACAACAATCCTGCAATTCCAAGGTGGGTTAGTTTGAGAGGTGGAGCATGATTTCTAGATAACCCTGTCTTTAATAACTCTGTTCAATTTAAAAGCACAATAACAAATTATATTTAATAACTGAGGAATCCCAGTGGCAATAACAACATCCTTTTGCAGAAATTTAATGTAAGTTCCTGATTAGGCTACTTAGATTGCAGTCCTAAACACATTACAAGGCAGTAAGTGCCTTTGAACACAGTAGGACTTGCTTCTGAATAAGCAAGCATAAGATTGCGCTGTTAGCATCTTCTTGTAAAAATGCATTGATATTTTAAAGTGTAATGAGAAGAGTCTGCCCTACTTCCTTAATACTTTGTATTGCTTCTGCTTTGAGATAATATCCTGTTCTGTGTCTGAATGTCAACTTCATCTTCACTGACCACTCTATCCTTTCCTTATCTTTGCAGTTATTTCCTTCTTCCTGGCTGTTTGTTTTGTCTCTTTCCTCTTTCCTCCCCCTTTTTATAGGGTGCTGCCCTTGTGTTTAGTCTTATGTTGCTTCCTTCCAAGATCATTCAGTGTTTATGCTCTCTGTGTCAATGCAGTGAATGAATTAGGAACTATTCGGGTCACATTCACACCATGCTTTTAAAACACATTTAAAGCACCACAATTCCCAACAAACTATAGTTCAAGATTTGTTTGGAGGAAACAATGTGCTTTAAGCATATGGTGTGGATGTGACTATAGGACAGTGTATTTTGTTGAATAGGGAAGGTGTCTTATGTTCCTTAAGACTCTTAGTGTTTTGTCATGATAATTTATATAACATTCTTCTATGCACTAGTTCTTGTTTATTATCAGCTATATCATTATTTTTGGTATTTTCTTTTTGAGGAGCAAGCTACTCTTGCTGCATGAAGTCACAGTGAACAAAGCTACCCTCCTTTGCTTCAATGTTTGATGATGTGATATTTATAGCTGTGTTGTGCTGTGGTAAGAGAGAATGTGCTAAAAATATGCATACAGTAAAATATTAGAGTATTCGGTTGGATTCCTAAGACCGGATTGCGCTTGGCAAAAGAGACCCATCACAAAAGCAAAGAAAGATTTAGAGCTTAGGCTTCCTTTGGCTGGTTTGTTTAGTTTATTCAAACATTGCTGAATAGTTCCCAGCAACTTCTGCAGCATTTGCATGTTCTGCTGATTTTCGGTGTGAAGTCTTCTGGTGTGTGAAGGCTCATCAACATGAGAGGGAGAGACATTGTTAGGAATAAATTAATATTTCCACGTTGTCAAGGAGGTACATGGTATTCAGCTACCGTAGCTTCTTACTTCACTTCAAGAAAACGACTTGCATATAATGAACAGTAGCAACACTAAGGTATTTACAGTATTTCAGAGTAGCCCTTTGCCCTACTGTAGTGACTATTGCATCCTTGCCTGTTTTATTGTGTTTTTAATATATTGTAAGCAGCCTCAAAACTTTTGGTAGTGGTTGGGGTATAAATACTCTTAAATAATAGTAATAAAATAAGAAATGAGACTTCAGCATGACTAAAAAATACGAATAAAAAATAATCGAGATGGGAAATTGAATGTGAAAGGAAAGTTTGCTGATATATTGAATCCCATATTAATATATGGGAAAACTAGTAGCAAACTGAAGTAAAGCACTAAATTGTAGTGTTAGTAGTGTTAGTAGTATAGTAGTAGTAATAGTGATAGATTAACTATGGTTTGCAGAATAACGCAGAGTACAAGATCACTGCCTTGATTAAGCTGATTATACAGTAACAAATTAAGAACTGGTAATCATGGCAGGTTTCAAAGATAGAACAGTACTTTAATTTTTTGTTACCTACTCACTGATTAATAATATTAGTCCCTCAAGAAAAAATAACAAGGGGATTGTAGGTTGCTATGGTATTTAAAGGAAAATTTTAAATACTTCACTGCATCTATTTTGTTGAATCTGTGCCTAATATGGTTCAGAAAAGATTAGTCAGAATGGTGAAGGTGTTGCAGCACACTTCCTATAAGGGAAAGGTTAAAGAAAAAATGACTAAGTTGGGGTAAGGGGAGATGAATGATTTACAAATGTATGAATGGTATGTAGAAAGTGAATAGATTGTTTTTTCTGAAAGGGTTGCCTAGATTCAGGGCACAGTAAAACACTTCCAAAATTTATAACAGCCTATGGAATTTTCTGCTACAAGATGTAATGATAGCACTGACTTAGATGGCCTGACTAATTCTTGGGTGACGTACAAGGCCCCGTCTTGGGACTCCACTCCAGATTTGTGTAGGGTTCACTCCTTAGCCTTTTCTTCTCCCAAAGGTATCCCACTTGGCAGCAGGGGTTTAGTATCAGAGTTTTTTCTTCTAGATGGGCTCCCTTCCCAAGTTGATGAGCCCCATCTGCCCATCACTTCTCTGTACAGTACATATAGATAACACCTTCTTGACCATTGGACTTGTCCACTCAATCCACCGGAGCCTGTCTTCACACACAGGGGAAGCCAGTAATTCACTGAGCATTTGAGACCCATCGGCTACCCTCACCTGGTTTAGCTGGCCAGTTGAAGCAGTTTCCCAGGGTGTGACCACTGTCACCTGCTGACAGCTTCTAGGAGCCACGGGTGAGAGCTGAGTGCAAGGTGAGGACAAAATGTGGGCAAACTACCCCAGATGGAGCACATTGTGTACCCCATCAGAGGTACTACCCCTCCCCTAACACCCCAATATCACCAATGCTCCTTCAGTCTAGACAACAGCTATAGCATTCAGCTAGAGGTGTGGAAAGTGTCCTGAAGAAAACAAGTTACAATTTTCATTACTCGTAGTACAGCATCCCATCCATTTTTTCTCTCATGCATTGCTGTGATCGTTTTTTTTTTTTAAACCCACAGCATCTTCTTTACTATACTGCCATCACTGTACAAAGTTCAACGAGCAATGCTGCAGAGAACTACTCTGTGGTCGTGCTTCAATTATGTCCCTTTCTTAGATGTCTGAGCTTGCTGGAAGTATTGCAATACTTTCTTGGATGGGGTAGCCTTTAATACCCAGATTTATGCACAAGTTGACGGGGTGAGCTCCCGTTGTTCGGTCCCTGCTCCTGCCAACCTAGCAGTTCGAAAGCACGTCAAAGTGCAAGTAGATAAATAGGTACCGCTCTGGCGGGAAGGTAAACGGGGTTTCCTTGCGCTGCTCTGGTTCTCCCGAAGCGGCTTAGTTATGCTGGCCACATGACCCGGAAGCTGTACGCCAGCTCCCTCGGCCAATAACGCGAGATGAGCGCCACAACCCCAGAGTCGTCCGTGACTGGACCTAATGGTCAGCGGTCCCTTTACCTTTACCTTTAGGTATGCTGAATGCTATTTTTTAATACACATACACAGCCCTTGCTAAAAAGGAATATACAATTTTTTTCTTTTATGAAACTTGAGAGGAAGTGGGGTAGAAATGGAAATAAACCATTTACCCCAAGGCACCTTTGGGTTCAATATGCTAATGATTAAACCTAGCTATGACATCAGGTGTTCAAGTTTCTTTTTAAAAGGATGAACTCATAGGATTTTGAAATATTTTTCAGATCTGCATAGGGCTAGCTCCTAAAACTCTGAATCCCCTCCCATTTCTGAAGACAGTCAATATTGTATGTTTACAGAGGAGTGTGCACATAACACAGTGTGTATGTGTTATAAGCAAACCACAATGACACGTTTCCTTCCTTCCTTCTCCTCCTTTAAGATTAGCGGATCAAAAAGTGTAAAGGCATTATGTGTAGAAGGTATTTGGGGTATCACAAACGGCACCAGCACAGGCCTTCCCTGTTGCCGACAGGGCCGCCTCCTCATTAATTTAAATTAATTAGGATTAATTTCAATCCTAAACCTCCACTGCCTTGCGGGTATCCTCATTCATGAGAAAGGCTTTGGGAGTAAACCCTGATGAAAAATCTGTACCCACTGCCTTGTGGGACATCTCTGGGAGAAGTAAAGGCTAAGGAAGGAGTAAACCCTGCACAAATCCAGAGTGATGGGTTGTCATTCAGTTAATTGTCTCCCAGCATGATAATTTTAATGCATTTTTTTCTGCTCTTTTATTGATTTTTGACTGTTTTTATTATGCATGTCTAAATCACTATGGAAATATTTACTGAAGGGCAGTATACTAATTTATTACACAAATTCATTAACTAAATAGTGCATTCTCCAGAGCAGTAAACCTTAATGTTAGAAAAGTGTCTCTGAAGATATAAAAAACATACAGCCTGATTAAAGATTTTGGAACAAGACAAACCATGCCTCAGGTGACTCCAGTGGTTGACTTGTTCCTTTCTGTCTGTCCAGTGCTATGTGTTTGCTTAATTCATTGTGTTTGCTTTGTTAAGGGGATTAGTTGTATCAAATTTCACTGCTTGGGCAACCTATGCTGAAATCCCAAAAACAAACTCATTAAAGCTTGTACCTCTATATTTTTGGTGACACAAACCAGATTACTTCTTTCAAAGTTGCATAACTTGCATGTATGTTATGGTTGTTCAGGAGGATCAGAAGGGAATGTTGGAAAAATATCTTCATTAGAATTTACTTCTTAGTTAATTAATTTACCTGATCCCCTGAAAAAGTGTTAGTAGGTTCAGTAGACTTTAGGGTTCCTCTGATTTAGTTGACAACATATTGGACTTCCTATTCTTCCACCTAAAGATTTCTGAGTAAATTGTATTCCTTGACCAAAAAAAAAGACTTTTACTATTTTTATCCCTCCCTTCCCGCCATATTGGAATCAACATGTTCAGAATAGAATTTTTTTTAAATTAACCTTTTGCATTTGAACCTTTGTCAAAACAATTGTTCAAAGTTTGGTTGTTCTTGTATGCCTTTCAGTATGTTGCTGTTCTGTGATTACACTGGTGAACACAGGGCACCTTGAATGTTATTGTTTCTTGAGTACATAGATGTATTCTTCTACATCTTTGAAGAAATGGGTCCAAAGAGGACTAAAATAAGGGACAGATATTTGAAAGGAAATGTTATATGGGTAGCTTAAAAAAGAAGGTAGTCAGATAGTATTCCACTGATGGACCACTAGCCAATTTCCAGTGGACCTCTGTACACTTGCTGGTTGCTGAGATTTGTGAAAAAGAATCTTGACTTTCATGTAAACTTTCACTTGAACTAGCAACACACACCTTATAACGCAAGAGTACAGATTCAAGGTCACTAACCTAGATTAATTATGGCTTCACTGTTAAGAGATCCTGCATAGTCTTTCTTCCTTTGTAAATTTAAGGGCTGCATATGAATGGCAGGATTTGTGTAGACCTTTCCATTTGATCAGTGTTCTAAATGGAATTGCAACATGGAGAAGTAGCTCCTATGCTGGCTATTTGACTGTGTGACGGAAATTTATGTCATCTGTATTTTTGCTAATCTCGCCACCCATGGATTCCCCCCCCCCTTTTGTGGTATGTAATAAGGGTGTACATCATGCTTCCAAGCATGCAACAGATTAGTCACACAGCCATCTTATATTTTGTGGGGAGAGGAGAAGACATTCTAACTCATAAGAATGTTAGTGTAAGATTAGGGGATCATTCTGTGAACCTGTCTCTCTCTTTCCCCAGTACACAATATTTTCTGAAACTAAAATATTTCCCTCCTTTTGCAGTGGTAGCCGCTCTTCTAAAACTTTTAAACCAAAGAAGAATATTCCAGAAGGCTCTCACCAATATGAGCTGCTGAAACATGCAGAGGCCACTCTTGGAAGTGGCAACCTACGGATGGCTGTTATGCTGCCTGAGGGTGAAGATCTAAATGAATGGGTTGCAGTGAACAGTAAGTAACATGACCTTTTCCCCCTGTATGTTTTTTGAGCATTAATATTGACTGATAAAACCGGGTGGGGGGTAGGGGAGGCATGAGAGATTTGGCATTCATTCCCCCGGGAGGGTAATGGTTAAATTTATTTCTGCAAACTTACCTCTGGAAATCACTCTTTTTAGAAATGGTTGAATGTGCCATGATGTAACTGCAGCCAGTATGATGTAGTGGTTTGAAATGTTAGAATAGAGCCTAGGAGGCCAGGGTTCAAATCCCCACTGAGCTCCCTGGCTGACCTTGGGCCAGTTACTGGCTCTCAGCCTAATCTACCTCACAGGGTCGTTGGTGGGATTAAAGGGCAAGCAGGAGAACTATGTATGCCACCTTGAGCTCCATGGAGGAGAAAAAGGTGGGATATAAATTAATAAATTCTATAGGACAGGTGGTAAGCAAATCAAAACCAGAGTCGGTAGGCTAGAAGAAATCGTGTGCGTGGGATACTACATGAATGTGTACTGTCCGCTACTGTTACTGTTTACAGGGGTATACCAATATATAGGAGAAAGCAGTAGTGAACTAAACCAACCCACCTTAGCTCTCATGCATGCTTGGAGGCCTTGGGACAGAGGCAAGTTCTTACTTTTCGGGTACCCAGAAAATAAGACAGAAAGGAAAACTTCAAACAGCAAAAGAGAGACCCCTGTTGTTTCTTCCAATCATTGACAGCACAAATCTGGCGAGGTGATCTATATGCTCCCAAGTGTACTGCTTACCAGGAGGTCAGAAGCACTCACCTATAGGGAGGTGGCAAGTAGGTTTGTAGATGCACAGCTTGTGACCCTCCAATTTGAATGCAACTCGCCAGGGACTGGATAAACTTTCTGGGTTTTCCCCTTGTCTGGAACTGCACAAAGGGGAAGCAATTGGAGGCCCTGGCAAGCTGCAGCAAATGGCTAATTGTCTCTGTCCAGCTTGAGGGACCACAAATTCTCTAGCACTGATATGGTTCCAGCTGCGCTCTGTCTGTGTTCTTGGAGCAGAACCAGTGGATTTTACAGTGTTGTTTATCACACGTGGCTGCAGAAGTGTCTGGGGCTCGAAGGCTTTCCATGTTCCCTGGGGATTTTCCATAGTGATTTCTTTAAATTTCAGCTGTTCTTCTTGAGAGGAATGTCGCCACTGTTTTTAGCAAACATTGAAAGCTGATAAAAGCCTAGTAAGTTTGACTCCCTCAGATTCCATCTACAGCTGTTTTGCTGTACAGACATGCCCTCCCACAGCTGAATTAAGACACCCGATGTCAAATTACAGTATTATTATTTATTGAATTTATATACCACCCTATACCTGGAGGTCTCAAGGCGTTTCACAGAATAAAATCAAAATATAAAACCACAGAATACATAATCAAAATGAAAACAACAATCCAATAACCCCACCCCCCAAAAAACACCACCCACGTTTTAAAAGGGCATAGGATGTCAATTCAAATCAACCAAAGTCCTGGTTAAAAAGGAACGTTTTTGCCTGGTGCCTAAAGGTATATAATGAAGGCACCAGGCAAACTTCCCTGGGGAGAGCATTCTACAGGACAGTCTTTTTGTTTTTGTGGAAAATATTGTGTCAAAAAATCTAGATGGAAAACTTTGAATGAATAACTGCATTTTGGGATTAAGGATTGAGCTATGATTTGGGAAGATCTTGGTTTGAACCTTGCCTCTGCCATAAACTCAATAGGTGGTCTAAGGCAGCGTTTTTCAACCGGTGTGCCCCGGCACAGTAGTGTGCCGCAATACACCGGCTGCTGTGCCGCGGGAAGACACCGGCTGCTGTGCCGCCCTGGGCCGCTTCCGCTTCCGGGTTGGTCCGGGCTGGCGTCGCCTCGGCTCCGCTTCCCGCTCGCCGCCTTCGCCGGGGCTGCCGGGCACTTCGCCCGCTGCCTCTGCCGCCCCGGTCGCGGTCGGGGACGGGCGGGAGGTGCCGGTGCCACCGGGCTCGCTCGGGGCCGGGTGGAGGTGCTGCCGGGGGGCTGGGCGCGGGAGGCGGAGGGGGGGCGGGCGCCTGGCCAGCCGCGGTCGCCGATCTCCCGCTCCGTTTTCGCCCGCCTGGGTCCTTCCCCTCCCTCCCGCCAGGGCGCGCGGACACCCCGCCCCCCGGGGCGGGGGGGGGCGGGGTGCATGTGGTGGTGGTGTGCCGCGAGATTTTTTCCATGGGACAGGTGTGCCGTTGCCCCGAGGAGGTTGAGAAACACTGGTCTAAGGCAAGCTCTGTTTTCATGTTCTACTCTCAACCTCAACTGCCTGTCCCTCTAGCTGCAGTTTGGAGGTAATAATACCAACCTCTCTTAAAGTGTTGTTTATAAGGACTGCAAGATTATGGTCCAGTTAACACATAATCCAGTTAACATATAACACAGAATAAAATTGCCAGTATCATAATGCTCTTATGTGAGCGCAGCTGTGTGAAAATAAATAAATAGTTCAGAACATAGGAACTTTTAATTCCTATGTTCCTTGACTGGAATTGAAGGGCATGGAAGGATCTGTCAGTCTTGCTGAATGGAGGAGGCCTTGATCTCAATAGCAGTTTAATGACAGTGACATTGAAATTGTCATAATTTGACTTCCCAGACATCACCCAATTAGATCGTGGAAGGCCACAAATCCTTTTGTGCTGCTGCTCTGTCTGCAGCCAAACTAAAACAAGACAAATTGCACAGCTGTTCATGGTTACAAGGCCAATCTTCAAATATAAGTCTGTAAATGGCATCTTGAAAGAAGGGTGCTCTGCATTTTTCAGGATTTGGAGCAGGGCAATCTATCTAGTAATAGATTTGGTATTAAACGGAGCAGGGGAGTGCAACCCTGTTGCTTTTTGATAGCTTAGTGGCTTTTGACACCATGGTACTGTATCCTAGTGGGTCAACTCTCTGGGTTTGGGAGTAGGAGGTCCTGTGCTTTGGTGGTTCCAGTCTTATTTGTAGGGCTAGATTCAGAATAGTATTGGGTGACTGTACCTCAGCCCCTTAGCACTTATGCTTTGGGGTACCAGAAGGTTCAGTCTTGTCCCCAATGTTGTTTAACATCTATGTGAAACCATTGGCAGCGGCCATGCTGCTCTACTTCTCTATTACATCTGAGTCAGGTGTGGACGTGCAGGTCCTGGATCAGTGCATGGGTCTGGTGGGATGGGTGAGGGTCTACAAGTTGTAACTGGATCCTGACAGGTTCAAGTGACCGTGGTAGCTAGGATCACCTTTTACCAGCTTCAGCTAGTGTGTCAGCTGCACACATTCCGGGACAGGATAGCATGGTGCAA
Organism: Darevskia mixta; assembly: GCA_034641385.1. Classification (NCBI taxonomy): domain Eukaryota; kingdom Metazoa; phylum Chordata; class Lepidosauria; order Squamata; family Lacertidae; genus Darevskia; species Darevskia mixta. Next base: position 2,085,353 of record JAWWNH010000060.1, read on the forward strand.
GCACACCATGTTTCGATAGCCTCAATATTTCGCTACCATAGTGTGGTGTATGAAGAACTGCCCTTAAGGTTGATTTGGAAGCTGCAGAATGCAGCAGCTAAGCTGCAGAAAAGGGAGACTAACCATGAGTATATAACTCATCACTTTTGAAAGAACTGCACCAGCTGCCAATTTGCTGCCAAGCCAAGTTTAGGGCCCTAAAACAATTAGGACCTGGGTACATGAAGAAATGCATTCTCCCACATAAATCTGCCCATAGACTGAGATATTTGGATGAAGTCTGCTTGGTCAACTTACGTGACAATGGACTGTTTCTGTCATGGCAAACAGTTTATGGAATCATCCCCCCTTTATTAAAGTTTTGCACAACTTCAAGTTTCTGATGCATCCAGACATTTGCTGGTTCTCTGTGCTACCTTTTAGTATAATTTGGCTGGTTTTGTTGTGATTTTTGTATTCTGCTGTATTTTAATATAATGTCTTATGCCAACCTGGCAGTTTGAAAGCATAACAGTGTGAATAGATAAATAGGTACTGCTGCGGCGGGAAGGTAAACGCTGTTTCCATGTGCTCTGGCACTCATGGTGTTTTGTGTGCCAGAAGTGGTTTAGTCCTGTTGGCCACATGACTCGGAAGAGCTGTCTGCAGACAAACACTGTCTCCCTCAGCCTGAAAGCGAGATGAACGCCACACCCCATAGTTGAATTTGACTGGACTTCACCGTCCAGGGGTCCTTTATTTTTATGAGAAATATGTTTGTATTGTTGTGAGTCTCCCTGGTATTACTGACGAAGATATAGAAATGTTATAAATAAACGATAAAGCAGTCAACAGAAGGAACTTTGCCTTCTTAGCATTGCTTTGGTAGACATGCTGCTCAATAACACCAGGGGATAAACTCCAGACAGAGATCCTGATACCATAGACAAGGAACTTCTAAGCAAGGGATGTAAAGGTAGCAAAGCATGTTAAGAGATGAGGTAGACACTGAGCCATTGACGTGTGCTTAGCAGTTGTAGATGGTTTGATTCTAAGGATCCTATTTCACTGGAAGGAATGGAAAGCCAGGGGATTGCGTATTTGTACTTTCACCACTTTTAACAAACATAGATTATATAGTTTCAAAACCATGTTAGTACACTTATCTTGTTATGTGAGTCTTTCTGGAGGTCTTCGTCTGTTTTCTGACTGGCATTTCCTTTGTATAGTAACATATTAAACACAGCGGAGTACTTTTGCTGAGAAGCTGTGTGGATGGTCCATAAAAAGTACACACTTTTTATGCAGTTATCTGCCAAATTGAAATCGTTCCTATTTTTTATATATATAGCTGTGGACTTCTTCAACCAGATCAACATGCTTTATGGGACAATTACAGACTTCTGCACAGAAGAGAGCTGCCCAGTGATGTCTGCAGGTCCAAAGTAAGAATGCTAGTTATGCGACTTTGAAACTATGAGACATAAAATACTTGCTGTTTTTAATTTTTAATTGGGTTTTAAACCATGATAATTGCTACTCTTAGTAAGTTTAAAAACCTGAAATTTTATTTACAAAGAAACTGAAGTTCTGTGTTTCATGTTTTTGCTTTTAGCCTGATCGAATTCTTTACAGATTTGTTTGGTGGTGGTGGGGTCAATGAAAGTGTGAGTGAGAGCAGAGCAGGAGGGATTTAATAGTCCTGAAGGCCATGATCTGACCTTGAACTGCTGATTTGCAAATACTGCCTGCATGTTTTTCATCTTTACAACCCTGAGAACTGGAAACCCTTTTTTATTTTAAAAATGATAGTGATTAACTCTGATTCCCAGCTACCGAAGGTAGCCCACTAGATAATCCCTTTTCCACAACTACAACTACTTCATCACCACACTTGCCTGAAGCTCAGTAACTGGGATTAAGCAATACCATCTAGTGGGGTGGATTGGCTCAGGGTCCCTACGCTAAGAAATGTTGTTAAGACAAAAGAGGACCATTAAATATACGTGTCTGTATAGGTCCCCCCCCCCGGGGGTTTTGTTTCCCCTTTGCATACATATATACATACATATATAGTTGCCTTGTCCTTTTAGTTCTACTGATGCATCTGGAAATAGCACGACCTGTCTCTGTTTCTTAATATATCTTGACGACTGGTTGAATCAGAGTTGTTTCAATGCAGGGTTTTATTTTCAGTACAGAAACCTTGATTAAAGGACTTGATTAAAGGTCTGATATCTTCCAAATTTATTAGCTGGCAAGAGCTGAACATGGTTAAAAATGAAGGCGGATATGTAAATCTTTTACTCACAGACATGTTATTACACTGGCACCGTTTGCAATAAGAGGCAATGGTTGCCTTTATTCACTACAATTAAGCAGCTGTTTTTCTTGGGTTAGCTATTCGGACGCCGTGTGCAAGCATAACATTTCACTATCAGTTGCTTCCCTTAATTATTGTGTCTGAAAGCCACTGTTTAGAGAAAAGAATGGCCACAAGCCAGGATATGTAACTGGTTTGAAGTGGGTGTGCAGACCTTGGTTAATACTGTAATCTTATGCACACATAACTTGGAAGTAAACTGCACTTGAACTTACAAGGTGCAAAACAGGCTTTATTGATCTCTTTACGTACAATTTGGTTGTCTAACCGTTTCGAGTTTGACAACCCTGCTGTATGCTATGGGATTTGATGACTCCTCCTAACCATTTCAGCTCCCCTGACAACTATTGTTTATCTCTAGCCCAAAATGTTCCACATGTTCAGAAGCCAGTTTTTGGCATTCATTCAGATCTTTCTATTTTGATCAGCTGATAGATTTTTGAAAACTTTAAATGGATGAATATAGGTGCGAGGTGCCAGTTTCCAAAGTGGCCCTCCATGCTGAATATCGATGTAATACAGAAGAAAGTGGATTTAGCATTTATTGTTTTACTCGGTTCTTATGGAATACATAACTGTTTTAGCGGGATTTTTTTTTCCATTTTGCTTGCGTATCATTACTGCATTGGCGGCTCTAAAGAAGCCAATTCATAGTTTCCTCCCGTAAGATCTAAGAGTTCTGAAAACATTGCTTAATTACAGTGTTCTGGTTCATAGATACATTGAAGCTCTCTCCATGGGTGTCTTGTGTTTGATTTGTTACACTGTTGCTTGCTATCCTGGAAATGTGTGCTGAGCTGAGTAGTTTCACTCGAAACAAGAGAAAGAGAAAATTTGAGGGAGCTGTGCATAATACTATGATTATCAAAAAGAAGGCTGTTTAAGGAGGCTGTGCAGCTGGTAGAAGGAATCAAAGACCAGGTTCTGGAATAATTAAGGTTCATGGCTGTATGTTTTCTGTTTTACTATTCCACTTAATGTGTCATTTTGCATCAGTTCAGCTATATGCAACACCATAATTTTAAATCCAATGCTATTAAAGTATAAAGCTAGACTGTCAGCTTTAGGTTAAAAAGGAGTAGAACATTAATGAGTGTGTTTAATGCACATGTTACTTAGCACCACAAGTTCTGGAATTAAAAAGCATTTCATGAGCTAAGGGCATGGCTGTATCGGGGAAGAACCTGCCTCTGGCTTGAGATACTATGAGGTTTGGGGCATTGGAACATGGTTAGCACAATAATTCTCCTTGAACCACAGTGTCTGCTGGTTGTAGGGATAGCTTTGCAAAATGCCAATTATGTCACGTCTTATATGCCATAATCACTCTAATTCTCATGTGTATATATTTGGATGCCAGCCAACTGGTTCTCAGTGCCCGGGGGGAATTTGTTCCTGTGCTACGGTAATCACTTTTGAAACCGAGGAGACTTGTGTATGAGGAAGGGGTTAAAAGAGAGAAGAATTCTCTTGAGCATCTCCAGGCCCTTGGGCACACCTGAAGCGGGCCTTTGTATCCCAATGTTATAAAAACAATAATTCATTTGTTTAGTGTGTACAGTCCTAGATTTATTTAAAGGGATGTCTTTTAACCCTGTTTCATTCCAGATACGAGTACCACTGGGCAGATGGGACAAACATAAAGAAGCCAATCAAGTGCTCAGCACCAAAGTACATTGATTACCTTATGACATGGGTTCAGGACCAGCTGGATGATGAGACACTCTTCCCATCCAAAATAGGTAATTTTAAAATTAGTATATTGCTGCTATATAAAAGCTGGATGGTTTAATTTGCAAACTGTGAACATCTATTTCTGTTTCAAAAGGAATAGGAGAAAACAAAAGCTTTTAACTTGAGGGAAACTAACAAAAGATTTTGAAAATATATGTAATCATCTTAAGCAGCAGTTGTTCAATATTAATTAATTTTTTACAAGATTTAATTTTAAGACTCTGCGACTGGACCTAGCAGTCAGGGGTACCTTTACCTTTACCTTTATGTAGACCAAAACATACCTAATTTCTAGCAGTCCTTAATTAAAAGGGAGAGTAATCTTTGAAAATAAGCAATTAAATGTTTCTCTGCTTATGGTATTTATTTTCCCCTCTAGAGAAAAAGCTGTAATGAGGGAACGCACAAGTACCAGTTTGTTTGAGGGACACTTCCCTTAGGGTGATTTCTGTGCTAGTGTAGTATTGCATTTTTGTTCACTTCTGCACAATGCATTTGTTGGTTTATAAAAAAATTACAGTTTTAAACTTAAAAATTTAAATCAGTGCAAGCTACCTTATGTCTTTAAAAAACATGCTTGCTGAATAGTTCTGGTTGCGTTTTTGATTACTGTTGGAAAAACTCTTGCATAGATGGTACTTTTCCGATGTTTGTGGTTCTCAGTCCTGATACGTGGGCTGTTTAAACCTGTGCTGCTCCCTGCCCATTCATGGGATGACAAGAACTCTGTATTCCTTCTGAGTGGCTTCTTATGCTTGCTGCATGTGTCATGTATTGTGTTACAGCATATGCACTGAAGCAAGAAGCCACTATCCAGATGAGTCTTGAGCCATGATAGCAGCTGGGGGTTGTATCTAATGAACCTGTCTCATCAGCACAAAGGCTGCTTCTGCTTGTGCAACAGAACTTCCCCTTCCTCTTCTCTCTCCCCCTCCCACCCCCAACCTGCTCTGGATGCTTAGGGGAAACCCCAGAACAGATCTGAGGGAGAAGAGAGGGGAAGTTCTGTTTTGCAAGTGGACATTGTTGTGTGAACAGGATGGTTTTGTTGGATACAACCCTGCGTTCTTTGTAGGACTTGAATGTAAACACTTGGACGTTTGCTTTGTTGATTTCTAGGTGTTCCTTTCCCAAAGAACTTCATGTCGGTAGCTAAAACGATCCTAAAGCGTCTCTTCAGAGTTTATGCTCACATCTACCACCAGCACTTTGATCCAGTCATTCAGCTGCAGGAAGAGGCACATCTCAACACATCCTTCAAGCACTTTATCTTTTTTGTTCAGGTAACTAGGCATGGGGTGCTATGACTTAATATTTCCCTACAAGAGGGAGCATGGGCTCGCATTCTCTTTTGAGTTTTCTGTTGCTTATTGCGGTAACTAGGGACCCTTGTATTCTTCAGCACATTTGAAGTTTCTCTTTAACGTGATTCTAATGTTGTCTGCTGTGCCTTATTCCCAATTAAGTTCTATGTCATGCCATGAAGCTTTATTGGGAGAAAAGGTTTGGAGCTATTTATTTATTTGAAGGACTTATATACTCTCTTAATCAACCAGAAAATCAAAGGAGGTTCTATAAAATATAAAGCATGAATTTAAAAATACCAACAGAATTAAACATTTAAAAAGAAGCTGACATAATTTTTTAAAAAATAGTTTAAAAAAGTAGTAGTTTTAAAACAAATATACCTAGTAAAATTACATGTTTGGATAGGCTTGCCTAACAAAAAATGGTTTTAGCAGGTTCCAAAAACTGTACAGTAAAGCCACCTGCCAAATATTTTCTTTTGTGATCTCCTTAATGTGACATGAATGGTGAATATGCATAACCAGAAACCTTTGTGCACTTTAACTGGATATTGAAAAATATGCAAAAGTGATTATCTGATTAAGTTAAAAGCAGTTCAGCAGTTGGAAATACTGAAATCCTTCTGGGTGGAATGGAAATTAGTCCTATCACAGATTGCATGGCAGACTTCCATTGTTAGAGGTGTTTGGCAGCATTTGGCCAACAACCTAGAATTAAAAACATTGCTGGATTTCTTCATGTGTCATGTGCAGTCCCACATAAAGATTCTGCAACTAAGTAGTGCAGGTTCCTAAATATTCTAGAGTTCTAACTGGGAACCTGGTGGTGATCCTCTCACATATCAACAAGAGGCAAGTGAACATGCCTAGAGAAGTGAAATGAGAACCTCACTTGGTTCTCTTCTGATCTCTGCGATAGCAGCAGCTAAGGCAATGCTTTCTGTGAAATCTCCCCACAATGAACTTTAATATCTGTCTTTCTCGGATGGGGATCTTTCTTTTAGTCTTAGTTTAGGTGTGCCTTGCCCTCATCTATGTTCTTCCTAAAAGCTGTGTTGACTGCTTTTACTTCCAGTGTCAGGTAATTGTGTTTTCAGTTGCATAGGGTAAAACAATGCTGTTGATAACTAATGGATACCCTGCTAAATATTGAACTGAATCGTTGGTCTATTTCTGCCTCCCACAGGAATTTAACCTTATAGACAGAAGAGAACTTGCTCCACTTCAAGAATTGATTGAAAAACTCACTTCAAAGGACAGATAAGCAGAAGTGAATTTGTGCAAATCACTTGTTTGGTTTAAGCAGGCATGTGGTGTTTTAGGGATTTGAGCTGCAATCCTCTGCACACTGATTAAGATCCATGGAACTTACTCCTGAGCAAGCGTGTGGAGAGGCTTGCAGCCTTTTAAATTTTTGTTTATGTTTTTAGAAAGAAAAGGAAACCTGTTCTTGTTTTTTATTTGGGCAACCTAGATCCATTCTCTGTGCTTTTATTAGAGGAACTCGTTTGTCTTTAGTGAGACACACACAGTAAATGGCTTTCTGTTATTGTTTGTTGTGTAATCTTCTTTTAGCAGATGTCGAGTGTTTATAAAGGGGGGGGGGAAATACATGCTTGTTGGGAAATGTGACACTGCTGGTTGTATGGGTTCTGCGTTGCCAGTTGCAGCCCATTCTCAGAAAGTCCTTTAAGAGACTTAACATTCTCTAAGTGCCTTGGCAGACTCTCTTCTGAGGTACAAAGCACATACAAAGAACATTGCTGGAACCAGAAAACACAAATTGCTACCCAGGACTTACACTTCTTGTTAGATATAAATATGTGTAAACCTTTTTTTAAAAAGCCATAACTTCTATAAGTGATCTCCAGCTTTTGATGCAAAACAATGCCTTTAGAGATGAATGTGGGCTACAGGAGGTGGGGAGAGAGGGGGGCTCATTTTTCTTTCTTTTTTTATGTCCTCAGAAACCCACCCAACGTCTTGCATCTGTGGAGGACTAAGGACAGCATGGGGGTTGACCACTTTCTTCTTTGTTGCTTACATTTGTTCTTCAAACATTCAACTTTCCTTTAGATTAGCCAGCCTGATTTTGATGATCAAGGGAGGTCAAACTGTACTGTAAGCTTTCTTACCCATATAAATCAGTAGCCTTGCCAGAGCATCAAGAGGAAACAAGGGGAAGTTGTTTACGGAGAACAACAGTGGTGTTAACAAGGATTTTTAAAATACTTTTAAATCTACCATAGTCATTTTATTGCGAGTGACAGAAATCTCACTTGACGTACAAGTGTGGGCTCCTTTGTTGCAAACTGCCTCAATCCATTTATTGTATGGAACACTTGCCATTCCATTCATCCTGAGCGCATGGTCCCACTGCAACCCTAACTGTACACCCAAATGCAGCAGTTTTCTTATATGGCACACAGTACCACTTTTTCATGTGTTAAGATGTCTCGGTTTACTTTTACTCACACAAATTTTGTATTTTTGTCACTCTTTCTTTGTTTCTTCCCCTCCTTTCAAATGAGATGACCCAGTACCTTATAACCAAGCACCTAGATAACCATCACCTGTTGGTTTGTGGATGTTTTTGATAGCACGTTGGGAAACCCAAGACTGTTCATTCTTAGAAGTTCAGAACATGAGCTGTCTCTGATTCCCACATGTTCATACAATTGTCAGGTTTAATTCAGAGTTCTATATACAATCAAATCTTTCTTGCACATTTGCAACTTGCCACTTCTCTGATTATATAGTGTTAAATCTAAAATGTCAGGGTTTTTTTGCTGATGCGCCATACTCTTCAGATGTTCTTAAACAAATTTGCACAGAATGATTTAAAACGGAGTTCTGTGTAGTATACAGATAGTTTTCCTTGAGTGAAATTGATCTGATTCTGCAAATTCACAAAGTAGTATCTTATTGAGTAGGCATTTCAGACATAAGCTGCGTGCCCATGCATGTCCCTTTTAAAATCTTGTGTGCACAACACCTTCCCATAACATGTTTTTTGCAGTGTATGTAAGTTACATATGCACATATGTGTGTTTTAAGCACTGCATTATCAAGTATTCAACACGCTCTTGAGCTCAAGACGTGGTCTTGAATTATTTGTAACTCAGTCATAAAAGGAAAAACAAGAAATGCCGTGAACTCATCTAGGCTTACTTCACCTTGATAATTAGGTAGCCCTTGCTCATTGTACCTAATGTACATATTGCATGGAGCACCATAATTCTGCATGTAGATTTAGCAAAATAAATGATCAGCAGTTTGGGTACTACTTAATATGCACACACGGTATTACATATGCTAATCTTTTATGGTATTACACATGCTAATCTATGTCCAGGCTTGATTTTATAGAAGTCAGGCTTACCATTCTGAGATCAAATATTTAAATAGACGTTTGAGGACCTTTTTTTTAAAAAATGGAATTTACATACAGCAGTTTATAAGGAAGGAAGTTACTATTTAAATGTTTTCCACTGATGAGCAATTTCAGTCCCTTGAAATATTACTTTAAAACACACACACACACACACTTTTAGGGACTGTTGTGAACCATCTATAAGGTAAGTCTGTTCTATAAAGGTACAATGAGAGTATATTAAGTTTCAAATGCTCATTGTAGGGGGGATAAATTGGTATGCTTTCATTTGCTGACTTCTTTGTTGGATAATAAAAGGCTGGAGATCACTGTCTGAGAGTACATTTAGTTAAACTCTGCTGATTTCATTAAACTTGAAAACGAAAACACTGAAGATATCTCTTTGTATTGAACACAGAGTATATCTTTGTGTTGCATTGGGAACAGTTAAATTTTTCGGTGATGGCCTTGAGACACAATATATACTATTTTACCAATGCATTCAAACATAAATCCAGGTCTCCTTGATTTTTTTTCATCTGACCAAGGATCTTGAAAACTGAACACCTTAGTATTTTAAAATCCACAAAATTAGCCTGGATCTGGGTTTCAATCTTGAAGGGGTACTCTGCTAAATGCCAGGTTGCTTTTTATATATTAAACATTGGATATTCAGGCCTGGGAATATAGTCACAGCCAGCCATTGTATTTTAACACTCTTTTACATTGTGGAGGAAGAGTGAAGGAGCTTCAAAAGTCTGTACCAGTTTTACTCTTATTTCAGCTTTCAGTGTGTTTCTTTGTTTGGTGATGGGGTTAATAACTTCAAGAGGTTATCTGATGAGACAGAGTAAAATTGATGGTCATGGAAGTTGATGCAAGTCCATGAAAGCCGCTGTGTTGTGTTTTCTTAGGCCAGTGAATAAGAATTTACATTGTTAAGACAGATTTTTTAATTCTGACCATAGAAATTGTATGTCTACTTTGCATATTCGTGTCAGGGATCCATGTTCATTGCGTAAATATAAAAATGTCCCACAATATTTTAGTGGTAACTCTGCTTTAGCAAGAAAGCTTTCAAAAGGATAAATAGCTCTTCTGTAAGTTCATGTCAAGTTTTCTTTTACTGCTTACTATGCAATCTAGAACTCTGAATATTTGCAGTTACTTTTAAGATAGAAAACCAGAGACTCTTTAACCTTTTAGAACTGAAATCTCTCTCTGAAGTTCCCTCTAAAGGCAAAAGGCCAATTTGCTGCTATTGACTCTTCTTACCTTTTCAGATTTTTCCTCTTTTCCTTGAGCTTTTGCCTTGAATTGCCATACAAAGTTTTAAGATTTTTTTTTAAATTAAAAAAAAAATCAGCTTGGGAATGTCTTAAACCAGCTGACAGTCTTTCCCCCGGAATACTGTATTATAGGTGAAATTTCTGCTTTCATATTAAATCAAAACAAAAAGGTGGACCTGCCAATTTTTCAACTGCAACATTCCCATGTTACTTAATATGTTCATTTCTTTCCATTGCATTTCTTTTAATAGGTAACTATTTAGGGTTTTCTAGACTGCCTCAATAGAACCACTAGCCACCTTAGGAGTGAGATACTTAAATTTACGTAAAAGTTTAGCTGGCATCTTATTTCTGCCAGTTGTACACATAGTTTCATTTTTTGAAATACAGTTCCCTCCTAAAATGGCAAAGTAATTCAACTTTTGAAACTCTTTGTTTGCTTGGTTTTTTTCTTCTCCAAGAACACTGTCCTTTCAATAGTTTTTTCATAGATAACTGTATTTTTAGGGGAAATTAATTTTTATAGCCACTAAACTGTACTCATTATTTTTGTACATGTATAACTAGGTCATTCTGGGAACACAAATCTTTTGAAAGGTCATTTGGTTCCATTTTTGAAGACATTTATTCACAGGTGTTGTGTTTGCTAAATATTGCCATAAAAATCAATACTTTTTAACTAGTATTGTGAAAATTAAAAGGCTTGAGTAAATATTACTCATTGGTAAACCTGGTACATGCAGACAGACCTGCCTAACTCTTACTAACTGGCAAAGCCTTAAGTGCAGTTGGGGGGGGGCAGGAGACTAGATAAAATATAGGACCACTTGCTTGTGCTCTCCTAACAGGGAACATCCAGGAGCATGGAGGTTTCCTGATGTGCACTGCAGAGCACATCTGCTATGGCCACAGATTTCTGCCTGAATCAGGCTAGGTCTGTCCAGCCAGCATAATCAAGCAGTCCAGCTTGCTGGACTGCACCACCTCAGGCTACATTGGTGATGGTAAGAAGGGGAAGGAGTTGCATCATCATGGGGTTGGGCAGCGGGGTGAGGGATTTCCCTGCAAAAGAAAAAGCAGCATTTGGGGTAGAATGCTTAAACTGCAAACCATCTCCTAAAGGTGCTTTCCATCTGTAAAGAGTTTAAGCTCTGGCAGGAGTATTCACACATCCAGCTGTCTCTCCCCCCTTGGCAACTAGAAGCAGTACAGGAAAAGCCTGACAATTTAATTGTTCTGAGTGCATAAATTGGTTCCCCTTGTACTTGATTTTATGCTGTATCAGTCTTGCCTTCACGTATGAGCTCACTCAGTGACCCCTTCTCTAAACCTGGTGTTGGGCCTGCTTTTTGGAAGCAAGAAGGTATTGCAGATGCAACACTATGATGTCTGCTTCTTTTAAATACTTCAAAAGCAGCTGGACAAAATAGGCTTAAAATATAAAATGCAACACAGAGACCTGTACTGTACGCAGACTGTGCCAATATTACTTCAGTTTGTAGTCATTATTGATCAATACTTGTTTTAAATGAAAACAGCTTTTTGATTTAAAAAAAAGTTGAATGTCTGAAATTCTGCAACACATGTATTGGAAAGATGTAAATAATGTATACAGATTGTTGTAAGTGATGGGATGAAAAATATATATAAATTCTAGGCTTTTTCAGTAAGGAACTGAATGCTGTTTATAAGAAGAAAAATAAATAGCTATGTTTGACCATGATTGCCTTTTCTTTCCCTCCTCATCCTAACTTGCAGTTTTTCAATGGATCTACATCCATTATGTATCTGTACATTGTACACATCTGAGCATTCCACATACAAATTACTTTATGTGATTACCTCACCTGAATTTGTGAACTATTTGTATTGCAGGCAAATCTAAGAGCAATAAAACAAACCTGATGTTCTTCCACTTTCCTTAACTCTTATAGCCCTGAAGTTTTGGCATACAACTGAAGTTTTCAAAAAGGGAGGCAAGCCTACCCAGAAATTATAGTCATTTGCAAAACGGAAGTCCTTCCTCAGCTGTACTCAAACTCAGACATGGGCTGTTTCCCCATCAAAATGGTGCCGCTTCCAGTACAAAGCTGGAAGGTAATATGTGGCTGTTAGGAAGGAGTGCTGGAATGCACTAGTTTGGTTTCACTTTTGGTCTGAAGATACATGAAACAAAGCTGAAATTAAGCAAGTTTGGTTTGGTTTGGTGCCTCTTGAAGACTGCTTAGGAACCTGGGAAATACCAATCATACTTGAAGCAGACCCATTGAAGTGGACTCATTACTTGAGTTCATTGATTTCAGTGGGTCTGCTTTAACATTGGATATCCCCTGTGTGTTTTTGTTTAAATGTATAGCTTGCTCTTTATTAAGGATGCCAGGGTGGGTTACAAGATATTAACATAAAACAACAATCACAGTGAAATCTTACAAAACCATTGTAACTAAATTGTCTTAAAACTATTGCTCCCATCATTTAACAGTTAGACACCATCAAACTTCCATAAGGGTCTGAGCAGAGATGCTTTTAGTTGGCAATGAAAGGTAAATGAGATCTGTGTCAACTGCACTGTAGAGGAAGAGGCATCTCTGTCGGCTGCAAAATTTGTGCCCCTGGTTACAGCAAAGCAAGAATAATGTGTATGGATTCTAGAATAGTTTGAGCAAACACATTTGGGCAAGAAATTTGTTTAAAGTCAGATTTGCTCTTAAAAGTGGTCTACATCCAGTAATGCATGTGGGAATTTCTACAGAATTTCTACAGTAGTTTACATCTCCTGTGTGAAGCCTTTACTGCATGCCACTACTAAATCTTGGATGGCTTGGTTGTTTTGACCATAACCTGGGCAACAGGTTTCTATGGATGTCTCATTTTGTTCCTCTCGCCTTTCTTCCAGTATTTGTTTGGTGTTTGCTGTGTTTTCTGTGCAAAATGAGCTCTTTGTGGGGATGGTGTATTCATTAGCATTTGCCCTTTCCAGTTCAATCCTTAATCTCCAATGTTATTGCTGAACTCAAGGTTACCTGGTTCCTATTCTTCAGAATTTTTCGAAGACTAAAAAAACCAACCAAAAAACAAAAACAAAACACCCATGGAAACTTAAATGTTTCTATGTCCAAATGCATATGCAAACCACGTGAAAGGCACAGGAATTGTACATTTTGAATTGTTTATATTGCTAGATCACTACACACAGCATTTTCTAAGGAATAAAAGAACAGGTCTCTACCCTCACTTGGATGGCTTAGCAAAATAAAAAAATTCCTTCCAGTAGCACCTTAGAGACCAACTAAGTTTGTTCTTGGTATGAGCTTTCGTGTGAAGAAGTGTGCATGCACACGAAAGCTCATACCAAGAACAAACTTAGTTGGTCTCTAAGGTGCTACTGGAAGGAATTTTTTTATTTTGTTTTGACTATGACAGACCAACACGGCTATCTACCTGTAATTGGATGTCTTAGGCAGAGGTGTAGCTAGGAGTTGGCAGAACTGCCCCCTGCTGGTGTTGACTATAGAGTGTATGACGCTATGTGTGTGGCGACATGCTCGCTGTCGCAATGAGCTCAAACACGGGAAAAGCCACGCGTCTTTCTCACACCATAGCACAAAAGTGGGCCTGTCTTCCTCACTTTGAGTATCTGGGTCATGTAAAATGTAGTAATTTTGAATATGGCTATTGCAGTAAAGTGATTGGCAATTCAGCTCCTTGTCAGGGATGCGACAGATCCCAAGTACGCCTCTGAAAGATTAGGTGAAATTCATGTTGGAGAAGGCTATTGATGGTTAGTAGCCGTGATGGCTACGATGTGCCTCCACGGCTGGAGGTAGCAATGCTTCTGAATACCAGTTTTTGGAAACCACAGGAGGGAAGGACTGTTCTTGGGCTTAGATCCTCGGTTTCCTAGACATTCTAGGTGACCACTCTGAGAACAGGATGCTGGACTAGATGGGCCATGGGCCTGATCCGGCAGAACTCACATGCTTTTATGCTATCCTGAAGCTGGATGATCTAAAACCGAATTAAGGGAGAATTTAAACCGGGGTCGAGAGCCTTCCAGATGTTACGGGGCCTCCTTGCTTCCATCATCCTTAACCAGTGGGCCTCAGATCCACCATCCCTGATCCACAATATGCGTGGCTTCTCCCGCAATTCCAGGTCTCAAAGCCTCCTAGGCTATATGCCTTTTCAAAGATCACAGAAAAAGACCACAACACGCGGCATTTTTATCGTTATTTCTAAGAAAGCTTTGAAATCCCCTCCTGGAAGGCGGAGTGCGATCTCGCCCCAGAAGCCTGGCAAGCTGCCATGGCAAAGACGTAACTGCAACAGAGGGTTGGACTAGATGACCCCCGGGGTGCCCCATCCAACTCCAGGATTCTACGACCCAAGCCGATCGACGCACTCACAGCTCGACAGCGCTCCCTCCGGCTGCATCCGTTGCTCGGTGTGTGATTGAGCTTGCCTTCCCAAGGAAAGCCGGGCCGGGCGAGCGCGGTTGGTTTTTGCTCCGCCGTCGCATTGTGCGCAAGCAGCGGTCGCTCGCGCGCGCTTCGCCATATGCTTTATGACCCTCTCGGGCACCTGTAGGGACTCCTCAGGCGGCTGAGGAGGGGAGAGAACGACGACAGCTGCGGCTGCTACTATTATTATAAGGCCGTTATTGAGGTGAAAACGAGGCCGGAAGGAAGAAACTGACTGGACTCCCGCGGGTGACGTCACTGCCCGGCATAGCCAACCCCGAGCGCCGCCGCGCCCAATTCGAACGGCGGCTGGCGGGACAAACGGGATTGGCCGGCTGGCTGGCGCGCGCGGGCAGGCGGGCTTACGTAGCCTACCTAGGCGTGCGGGAAGACCGGAGCGCTCCCGCCTAGGTTTGTCCTCTCAGTCGCGCCGTCTTCCCCGGGAGCTTCGCACCGTAGCCGGTAGGCAGTTTCCATGGCAACCCCACCTAAGCGGAGCCGGGCCGAGAGCGGCATCAAGAAGATCGCCATAGAAGGCAACATAGGTGAATTGTGTTTTATTTGCGCGGTTTTATTTATCCCCCCCGCCCCCCGCTTTTCAGCAGTGTCGGTTGCGGGTGGGGCTTCCAATGGCGGTTTACAGAGAGCAGAGGCACGGCATAAAAGGAAAAGCGGGCTGGGAGGGAGGAGGGGACAAACGCAGGCTCAGGTGTCCCTTGTTCGACTTGGTTATTGTAATAAAGAACTGGCTGGAGGAGGCAGCAGAGATAAAAACAAAACGTGTATGTGTATGTATACACCCACCCACCCACCTGCCTTAGCTGGTCCATAAAGTGCTGACCCGCCAGTCTCGCTTGGAGCTTAGAATATCACTCCACAAGTGGACTGAGCTGTTGCACCAGACAAAAAAAAAGAAAATAAAACCTTTTGCACCCAGCAAGTTGGAATGCCAGGATGCTGCAGGTGCTGCAACCTTCCAACAGCTTGACCTCACCCCCAAAGGCACACTCCATTGTCTTCCAAGACGGACAGATGCCAACAATGATGAAAAAGTGGTCCCATTTTTATAGCTGGATGGAATGAGGAATGGCTGCTGCTGCTCCTCCTGGATGACAGCTGAGGGAGGTGTCTGTAAAACATGGGAAGTGGGAAAACCTCTGGACCAGCTGAATTACACTCTTTCCCATGGCATTGGGCTCTCAGTGCAGGGCAGGAGTTGAGGAAGAATTGACCTTAAGGGCCTTATAAGCTGAAGGGGGAGATGGTTCTTGCCTTGGGGATATGCTATGGAATTGATTTGATTTATTATATTACCATGCTGCTTTTCATTCAGATGAATCCCAAAGTGGCTTATGAACAATAAATAGCAATAACATGATAGAACATTGCAAATGCAACATAAATCATGTAGAACATAATAGGCCCCCAAAGCCACAGTCCCCCCCCCCTCTGTAATGGGGTTACTGTGTCTTTATATTATATGACAGGCAGAAATGCTTAAGCTCTCCCCACTGCTGTGTTGAGAAGATGTGTGCAGCTTCTTTCCTGGCAGTGCAGTGGTACCCTGCTACCCGCCCCTGCCCCCCCAAAAAAGTTCTACTTACTGTATTTAATTTTTAGAATTTCCATGATACTTTCAGGTTTACAGTTTCTTTAAGCATACAGTATCAATCAAAGTTTATGTGATGTAACAGAAGAATGCTTGAAATGGAAGATTTCTTTAAAATTCAGATAGCTAAACAGCTTTAAAAGCTACCTTTGTCTGCACACAGCACCTGAGGCCAAAAGCCATCACATATATAATCTCACATATATCTCACATCACATATATAGTGCAGGAGCTCTGGCAGGCTCTAGGGCAGGAGCGGTTAACCTGTAGCCCTGTAGATACTTTCTGACCACACCCATCAACATCTCTTGATCATTGGCCATGTTGGCTGAGACTGATGGAAATTGTAGTCCCAATGCCACTTGGACAACCAAAGATTAGCCACTCCTACTGTAGGGGTTTGACAAGTTGCAAAAGAGTAGGGCAATAATATTTGGTGTACATCAATATAGATCTATGGGAGATGGGAAGAAGAGGTCCACTATTGAGCCCCTCAAGCCTATAATTTTGGGTGTGCATTCTAAATTGGTTTCTAAAATTACCAACTATCTGAACTAGAACCTACGTTTGTAAACTTGAAAATGTTCTTTATATACTCTTCTCATTGATTTAGCTTTGTATGACCTTGCTTTATCTCGCCCCACCCTACACCCAAACAAAAGACTCCTCGGCAATTATTCTCTCATCACTCATACAGCACACCCTGTTTGTCGAGTGAATTAGTCTTCAGGCGTGTCCTTAAAACTTCCAATTTTAAATGTGAAGTGGTGAGTTGGGAAGAAACTTGAAGACTTGAGGTGCTTCAGAGTATTGAAATTAAAAAGAAAAACCCTGTCCATAGATGTTACAGCCTAAAAATCCAAAGCTATTGGGCAAGGAGAAGGGTATAGAAAGGAGATAGGTAAAGGTAAAGGGACCCCTGACCATTAGGTCCAGTCGTGTCCGACTCTGGGGTTGTGGCTCTCATCTCGCTTTATTGGCCGAGAGCCGGCGTACAGCTTCCAGGCCATGTGGCCAGCATGACAAAGCCGCTTCTGGCAAACCAGAGCAGCGCACGGAAACACCGTTTACCTTCCCGCCAGAGCGGTTCCTATTTATCTACTTGCACTTTGACGTGCTTTCGAACTGCACTGGTTGCAGTAATACAGACCTTGGGTTTGTCGCCTTAAGGTCTTATGGCCTTACGTCTTGGTAAACATGTGTTTATCATTCTTCAATCCAGAAAATAAATGTTATACTGTCACTGAAATAAAACACCAAATCTGTGCCCAAATGATGAAGTTTTATGGTTTGTAAAGCAATGCTACAGCAAACAGTGTTTCCTATATCTGGTACAATGTGATGAATAATGTTTATTTCATTCATGCAAATATGTATAGATGCAATTTGCACAGGTGGGAGTGAAGCGGTGGAGAAAACCTTTGTGGGGCATGCTATTATTACCCTAAAAAATGAAAATAGTTTCCTTACTTGTTTACATTCAACAAATAAAATGTTTCAATTACATTTGTTCTGTCAAACATTTCCTCTTTTCAAATTGGTCCCAAGCACACAAATGCCAGTTTGATCAAAATAGATTTTATGTCCACAGCTGCCGGGAAGTCTACTTTTGTTAATATTCTCAAGCAAGCCAGAGAAGACTGGGAAGTTGTTCCAGAACCAGTAGCAAGGTGGTGCAATGTTCAGAATTGCCCTGATGACAATGAGGTATGAGGAAATATGATTCTGTGTTTAGGGGCGACAAACAGACTTTCTGGAATGCAAAGTGTAAATGGAATTTTTTTAAAAAATCACCACCAAATTTCAGTCTAGATCAGTGGGTGTATGATCTATATTTTAAACTAGTGATGCATACAAATCTTTATACAGTTCTAGATTGAAAAAGAAGAACTCTGCTTTCATTCACCCATGACGACAAAAAAAATATTGCAGAAGTAGAACTGCAAAAATAAATATGGAAATGACGGTTCTTTATGCAAAGTTGCTTTATTTTCATAACTACACCCATTAGAATTTTTATTTCTGACTGTAGACAGAATTTCTTCACCAAAATGTTCCTACAATCACCAAGTGGGTTGTTGTTTTAAAAAAAAAATATTTTGCTTCAGCAGTTGAAAAAACAAAAGGAAATTAAGATCTATGTTAAATAAACTGTTTTTAATGCTAGTGCAGCAGATCTGCTCTCTAGTGGTCAGAGTCATGAATGCCAATGCATAGCTGTGTTTCCAGCAAACTATAAATGAACTATTGCCAGGGTTTTTGAGGTACAAATGTATTTTTGATTGGGATTCTTGAGATGTGGGTTGTGATAAGTATCCAGGTAGCTTGGCCACTGTCAGGTGGGAGGTGTAGTCTGTGGGGAAATGCTCAGAATGCTCAGGTGCCGTGATAGAGTAGGAGCCCAAGGTTTGTTCATGTAACACCATATTCTGGTTTGGTGTTTCATGTGATTGAGTCGAAAGTTATGAAGGTTCTAGAAATCACTGGCCACAAATCTTTAGTCTATACCTGACATTGCTGGTTTTTGTTAACAGAAGAAACTGACAGTGACACGGCTGCCTTCCTGGCAGAAGTTATTCCACTAATATACATATCAGTTAGTTGGCAAACTTTAAAATGCAGCTGAGGAGGTAAAGCAGATTGAAGTTAGGACATCCTGTTAGAACTTGGTTACCTTGGAATATTTTAACTGCAGCTTTTTTATTTTAAAAATGCTACCTTTTAAAAAGTCACTTTATTTGTATTTTAAACAGGAGCTTACTTCCTCTCAAAAGAGTGGTGGCAACTTGCTTGAGATGATGTATGAGAAGCCAGAGAGATGGTCATTCACTTTCCAGACTTACGCTTGCCTGAGCAGAATCCGGGCTCAACTCAAATCTTTTGATGGGAAACTCAAAGAAGCTGAGAATCCCGTCGTCTTCTTTGAGAGATCTGTTTACAGTGACAGGTTTGTATGTAATTCTTGCAGTTCCTTTCTTTTATGCTCCTAATGGCCGTTTCCGTTTGTAAGACAACAGCTTTCCTCCTCTGGATTGTTAGAACGATGTTCGCAACACTGGAATGGAACAAAGGAAACATGTATAGAGTCGTACCTCGGAAGTCAAATGGAATCCATTCCGGAAGTCCGTTCAACTTCCAAAACGTTTGGAAACCAAAGAACGACTTCTGATTGGCTGCAGGAAGCTCCTGCAGCCAATTGGAAGCCACATCGGATGTTTGGCTTCCAAAAGAACGTTCGAAAACCGGAACAGTCACTTCCGGGTTTGCGGTGTTCAGGAGCCAAAACGTCCGAGTACCAAGGCGTTCGGGAGCCAAGGTACAACTGTATATGAAAAAGTGGCATGGAGGGAGAGAAGCAGATATTGTTAGCTGCTGCGTTGATTGCAATCTCTGTACAGTGGTACCTCTGGTTACGAACTTAATTCGTTCCGGAGGGCCGTTCTTAGCCTGAGGTACCACTTTAGCTAATGGGGCTGCTGTGCCACCGTCGCAGGATTTCTGTTCTCAACCCGAGGTACTACTTCCAGGTTAGCGGAGTCTGTAACCCGAAGTGTTTGTAACCCGAGGTGTTTGTAACCTGAGGTACCACTGTACCTAGTTCTTGAAATCGTAGACCCCTAGAACAGCAAACTTTTTCAGCAGGGGTCCACTGTCCCTTAGACCTTGTGGGGGGCCGGACTATATTTTGAAAAAAAAAAAAAAATGAACCAATTCCTATGCCCCACAAATAACCCAGAGATCCATTTTAAATAAAAGGACACATTCTACTCATGTAAAAACACGCTGATTCCCAGACCGTCTGTGGGCCAGATTTAGAAGGCGATTAGGCCAAATCCGGCCCCCAGGCCTTAGTTTGCCTACCCATGCCCTAGAAAAAACACCTGAGTGTTCAAACTGAATCTAGAGTGGTTTGGGGGCTTATAAGAGAAACTGTATTAGAATGCTCCTGTGTAAAATTTTATGCAAGATAAATCCATCATTTGCCTTTAAAAACAGAAGGCTTTCCCGAAGAGCTGGCCACCATCTTGGTATTGAGCAGCTGCCCCATCATCCTTGGGCATATTGTTGCCCCTCTTCCCCACAGTTTGCTCAAGGAGAATCCATACACAGACCATTTAAGAAGTTGTCAGGGGAATGGAGTGTTTGCAAGTTGATATTCGAGGCTTGGAGAGAGCCACACTGTTTCTTTCTTTGTAGGCTCTCCTCCCATTGGGGAAATGTGTTTACCCAAAGATGTACAGGTTGCCTAGAAGATACTCAGACTGTGGCAAGTGCCCAGAGAAAGGGCATTCTGTACTGGTGGGGCATCCGCCAAAACACATCCTTGTTCACTCCCCTCTGCTATTCATTGAATCCACTCTTCTACATAAACAGCATTCAATGGTTTACAGTTTCATCCCTAGTCATTGGTTACCTATCGCCACTCGCCTTCCCTTCAGCAAATATTCTTACATCATTTTTTAGAGAGGTTAGAAAATGACATTGAGCTTGATCGCCTCCTTTTGTGTAGGTACATTTTTGCGTCTAATTTATATGAGACGGACTGCATGAATGAAACCGAGTGGACTATTTACCAAGACTGGCATAACTGGATGAGTCAGCAGTTTGGCTCAAGTCTTCGGCTGGATGGCATTATTTATCTCCGAGCTACCCCTGAGGTAAGAAATGAAGTTTGTGGGCCTGTCCAACAGCAGAGCCTGTGGGCCCCTCACCTCTGTCAGTCAACCCAATCTTATTGAAAAGGCAGTGTTTGTGTGTGAGAGAGAACACATTGGGCTGCGTATTAACAAGTTCAGGTGCTGTCATGCGCCTGTGTGACTAAGGATTACGTTGTGCCTTGTGGGTGTAGGATTGCAGGTTTAGGGTGAATGACAATACAAAGTTCTGTGGCACCATAAAGACTTCCTGCAGCACAAGTTCCAACTCTACAATTCTATGATTCTATGATTCTAAGTTTCTGTAGGTCTGTCTGTGTTAGCTGGTGTGCCATTTTGTTTCGCTTTGCAAAAATGCCTGCTGAAAAATACATACAGTAAATGAGAAGTCTTTAAGGTGCCAGGTTGAAATTTTCTGCAACACATATGTATTTTATATACCATTTCATACATTAAAGTCTCTAAGCAGTTTATAAAAGAATCAACAGCCTTAACATGTTTTCCCTTTAAGGTTAGTGTAATTGTGCCTTTCCCCCTTTAAGATTATTATTATTACTGCTTCATTCCAGTTGTGACTTCTTTATTTTTAGAAATGCTTGAATAGGATTTATGTGCGTGGGAGGGATGAAGAACAAGGCATTCCTATGGAATATCTGGAAAAACTTCATTACAAACATGAAAGCTGGCTCCAGCACAGAACGTTGCGGTAAATATTAAATAGATTACGAATTTAAACCGGTGGATAAGATAGTTGCCATTGCTGAAAACTATAGATATCTTACCTAACTTTAGAAACTTTGCCGTGTATATTTGAGACCCTAATTTATAAGACTGTAAAGAATTCTCAGCCTGGGCAGCTCCCACGATTGGAAATGCAACAGCAAAGGCTGCAATCCTGTGCACACTTCCCCAGAAGTAAGATCCATTGCCAGGACTTAATTCGGAGAAACACGCGTAGGGTTGTGCTGCAAACTTCAAGAAACAGACGTATTTTTGTAATTAACTCCCTTTGCCCTCTTCATGTCTTCAGTTTCCCAAATTCAGATGTCCAGTTTTCTTTACAGAACAGATTTTGAATACCTGCAAGATGTCCCTGTTCTAACACTGGACGTAAATGAAGACTTCAAAGGCAACAAAGACAGGCATGAAGATATGATTGAAAAGGTAAAAGCCACCAGAAAGTATTTAACATTTGCCTTCTTGGACGACCACACTTAACTATTTTAAAAAGCCCTGGTGGTTTAATATGTTGATGGTGGAGGACGAAAATCCACACATACAAAGGGTGGGGGCATATGTGGAGTGGTCCCCACCCATCAGAGTAAATGCAGAAGCCCTTGAAATACAGGAATTTTCTCGGTTCACTGGAATCTTCATGCCCAGCCTGTAGCAAATAGTTTTCAGATATGTTTTCCGTATATTCCTCTTTTTTTCTCTTTTGCACTACAAGCAGTAGTTGACCTTTTAATTTTGGTTAGCTCTCTGAGACAGAGCTTTCCAAACTTTTCATGTTGGTGACACACTATTTAGACATGCATCATTTTGTGACGCAGTAATTCAGTTTTACTAGCAAGCCGGAGGTTAAACTAATCCCTTTCCAGCCGCGGGAGGAGTGCAGGGAGCATTCACGCGACACACCTACACACTGCAGCTGACACACTAACGTGTTGCTACACACAGTTTGCAAAGCTCTGCTCTTGAGATATTGTTGCATTTTCATAGTCATATAAGTGCACCATCTGCTTTCAGGTTTCTGAAAGCCTGAAGGAAGTTCCGTTGCTTCCCTGGTCACTGTTGTGCAAAGTTTTTGGCCACATTCACACATGAGCTAAACCGTGGTTTGTTTAAGTCCTTTATGGTGGTTTATTCAGGAAGACTTGAATAATCCTGCTCGCATCATCATATTGATGCAAAAGAGATCAAAATAATGTTTCCTTTCTCTCCACCCCCAACTGCTCCACACCCAGATTTGCTACCCAAGGAACACTGGTCTGCAGTAAGGACTTGAACGGTTCTGCTCTGCCTTACAGAATGTTGTATTTTTCTCCAAAGAGTGCTCAAGAAAAAAGAGAGACCTGGCTTCGTTTTGGTGATTGAAGAAAGTTTAAACTTTCTTCATTTTTGTGATGATTTTGCATTCTTTTTATGGAGTTCTATGTTTTATTGTATATGTTACATGCACACTGCATTGATATTTTATATGAGTAGGCAGTATATAGGGACCCAGGTGGCGCTGTGGGTTAAACCACAGAGCCTAGGGCTTGCTGATCAGAAGGTCGGTGGTTCGAATCCCTGCGACGGGGTGAGCTCCCGTTGCTTGGTCCCAGCTCCTGCCCACCTAGCAGTTCGAAAGCATGTCAAAGTGCAAGTAGATCAATAGGTACCGCTCCGGCGGGAAGGTAAACGGCGTTTCCGTGCGCTGCTCTGGTTCGCCAGAAGCGGTTGAGTCATGCTGGCCACATGACCCAGAAGCTGTACGCCGGCTCTCGGCCAATAAAGCGAGATGAGCGCCGCAACACCAGAGTCGGACACGACTGGACCTAATGGTAAGGGGTCCCTTTACCTTTAGGCAGTATATAAATATTTTAAATAATAAACCCACAGCAGCTGCAAACACTCAGCCCTCTTCATAAGTTTACGGGTGCAATCACAAGGCCCTTTCCCTCTCTCTTGGTCACTTTTTGTAACGTTGCTATGATCTATGTTGGTGTGAATTTTGTGCCATCTTTGGGAAAGTGATCAGAAACTTCACTAACGTTACTTTGTATGCTGCCATGCAGTGCTTGTTTTTAATCTGAGATGGTTGTGGTATTTATTAATGTTGGCTTTCTTTAGTACTTCTGGCCACTGTTCACATTGTTTTCAGTCGCCTGGGAGAACTTGGTGCTTCAGGGCTTCTGAAGCTAAAGCAGTATGAATCTGTTCAGTCCCTTAAGTGAGAAGCTACCTAAGAGATGGGTGGAGGTGGGGGTGATTATTTGAGATACAAATCAAACCCAACCCTGAATCCTTTTAGGAACTTTTTTTATTTAAAAATGTGTTACTCTTGTGGCAAGTTAGTTATTCTGTAATATGAAAGAGACGTTTCCCAGAACCTAGCAACCAGTCCTTTAAAAATAAAAAAAAAAAATCTTCGTCACTAATTTTTGAAAATTCTGTGCTTTTGTCTTTGCAGGTCAAAGAATTTCTGAGCACTTTGTAGCCATTCCCGAAACCACACTGAACTTGAGCATTCCTGGCATTCATATTGCTTAGTTTGCGTTGCCAATTCTTCTTTTGCTTAAGGTGTCCGAGGGCAGAGTCCAGCTTTCGTTGCATTGTTGAACCTTTGCGGTGGACTGGTTTTTATAGCATTTATATTGTATTTGGCTTTCTTGGGTGGAGTGTTTGGAAAGACCCGTACCTAATATTACAAATCAAGAGTTCAGGGAGTCCTGCGGAATACATTCTGCTTGCGACATAAACGAAATGGGCGGAACCATTTACTTTTCTGGAACTGAATTCTTGAAACCTGTGTGAGGACGTGGGACCTCTTTGTGCAGTGTGCGCACACACACAAGTTGATTGGGATACTCATAAAGTTCCAAGAGCAGTGGGATCATACTAAAGGGATACTGTTTCTGCTCACCTAGATTTTGTATGCATGTGTGGTTAGGAAGGGGGACATAGGGCCTGCATTTTGTCCAAAGCGGTCTGCGTGTGTAAGGGGTGATGATTTTTTTTTTAAAAAAGCCATATGCAAACCAGCAAAAAGCAACAGCATTGTAGTCAGGTGTGTGTTTGTCTAGAAATTAAGGCAGTTCTTAAAGGCAATCCCTGGCCCCCGCTGCTGTTTTCCAAGATACTGCTTTTGCCTGCTTCTGTAGAGAGGCACAGCAATCCAGCCATGTCAGAGACGGGGAGAGAATCACTGAACTGAAAACTTAGCCTAATCCTGCAGCCTCTTTTTTACTTAAAGCCAAGGCGCTGCATACAGAAAACTAGAGGCAAGAACATGCCCAGTAGGATTCCTCCCCTCCCCAAATGTGTTAAATGAATTATTTCCTATGGGGGTAGTGGCGGGATGGGGCCATTTAATGACTCCTTGCTTTGTTCTTGAATTGCCCCTAAATGTGGGTTTGTTTTAAATATTCCCTTTCCCATCAGGGCTGTTTGAGGGAAGGGGGGAGTGGGTGGGCATGTATACATACAAATCTCGTACGCACTGATAACGGGAGTGTGATGTTTTATGAATTTTGCATCCCTTTGCATTGACAGAAAGGGAACCTCTGGAATAACCATGGCTTGAATTTTTATTCTTAAAACCGATTTTTTAAAAATATTAAAAGTTATGAAGGATCAAACCAATTGTGTAGCCCTCTTGAAATATATATTTATTTTAATTCAATGTATTACTGTCTGGATGTAGTTGGCCTCAAGGTCATTTTAGCACCTGAAGATTCTACAATGTTAGTGCTGTGATCTGTGTGATCATGTTGGAAACTTTTTGGCTGAAATAAATATAGAAGCGTCTTCAGTTCTGCTCCACTTAAGTCATTTGTCACAATTCTTCGCATGTTTCCAGCCTGGATTTGATGCTCATTTCCCCTTTATCTCTAAACTGCAAGCCTTACCCCCAACACCCAACCCCAAATATCTGAAATAAGCAGGATAACCTACATTCTTCGCTCCACATACATTCTGTGTTTAGACCTCAGCACGCTCTGTTTTGGCACAGTCCAGCGTAGAGTGAAGGGGGCTGGGACCAGATCAGTAGTTTTCGTTTCTGTCTGTCTCTCCGCTTATACATGCATTGCAGCTGCTCTATGCATAAATAGCCAGAGGTCTCCAGCAACAGTCTCTCTTCCTCCTACTCCCATGCCCATAAACATTCTTTGCATTCACTGCAGCAGTTTAAAACTGACTTTACAAGCAGCAGACTTTGTCCTCTTTAAAAGCACAGCCTATCCGTTGCATAAGGATTATTTAACTAGACCTGGGGCAAGAATTGTCAACCAAATAGCTTTTGAGAGCTGGTCAGTTTGTGCTTCAGTGTCTATTGCGAAGCCAGCAGCTTTGAGCTCGTTGAAGAAGAGGCTGCAGCCCCCCAAATAGATCCACTAGGGCCCCCTCGGATTCAGAAATTGAACTGGGGGGAGTGGTGTTCATTTCCTTTCAGAGCTCCTCTGATTTCTGGGAGTTCACTAGGCGTTGGCTAGAAGCATAGATCTGCAGCCGTTGCTCTTACCGTTTTAAAATGAAATAAAAAAATTCCTTCCAGTAGCACCTTAGAGACCAACTAAGTTTGTTCTTGGTATGAGCTTTCGTGTGCATGCACACTTCTTCAGATACACTGAAGTCTGGGTCTGGTGACTTCTGTTTCAGTGTATCTGAAGAAGTGTGCATGCACACGAAAGCTCATACCAAGAACAAACTTAGTTGGTCTCTAAGGTGCTACTGGAAGGAATTTTTTTATTTTGTTTCGACTATGGCAGACCAACACGGCTACCTACCTGTAACTGGAACGTTTTAAAATGGAATCTGAAATTTTACAGCCCCAAATTCTCTTGTGTGCCTTCCTGCTTTTTGCAAAATCATTTCCTCCTAGAGCAGCTGTGGAGAACCTGTGACGCTCCAGAGGCTGGTGAATTCCAGCTCCCATCAGCCGCAGCCAGCATGACGAGTGGTCACAGATGACGGGAGTAATACTCAGCAACTGCCTGGGAAGTTGTCTGTTCTTGATGGGGTTACAGGAGCAGGTACGTAGCTTGGATAGTACTTCTGGATCCTTTGCTGTCGCTTGTGGCTCAGGTGGCTTCCAATCAACTTTAGCTGGTGGCCCAGCTGTGACCCTACCTGGACAGGGATAGCCTAACTACTGTTGTCTATGCTCTGGTAACCTCTAGGTTAGATTACTGCAACACATTATAAGCAGACCTGCCTCTGAAGATGGTTCGGAAACTTGAGCTGGTGCAGAATTTGGTGGCCAGGTTGCTCACTGGGGCCAAGACAGTTTGAGCACCATACACTGATCGTGGCCTAACTGCACGGGCTGCCAATTAGTTTCTGGTCACAATTCAAAGTTCTGGTTTTGACCTATAAAGCCTTAAGCGGCTCAGGACCACAATACCTCAAGGACCGCCTCTCCCCATATGAACCTACTCGGACCCTGAAGATCATCTTCTGAGGCCCTCATATGTCTCTTCCATGAGGTCCTGAGAGTGGCCTTTTCTGCAGTGGCTCCCCGTTTGTGGAATGCTCTCCCCAGGAAGGATCGCCTGGCACCTTCATGACATCTTTAGGTGCAAGGCAGAAAGGTTTCTCTATAAACTAGCCTTTGATTAACATTCTATGGCCTTTGAAGTGGTTTTTTTGGGGGGGGTGGGGTGGGGTATTGCCTTTTGTATTATGCATTTCATGTCCTCGTTTTGTATGTTGAGAACTGCCCTATGATCTTCAGATGAAGGGCGGTTTACAGATTCAATTAAAAAATAAACACCTGGAAGGCACCATGTTGGGCCTGTCCTAGAGAATATTGCGTATACAAAATTAACGCAGTAACCATTCTGTGTCAGGGTGTTACAAACCAAATGCTAAGATTTATGCAGCTCTGCTAACAGTGGACAGAAATCGGATAGTCAAGGCTCAAAAAAGCACTCCTTGAGATCAAATCGGGTGGTCTTCCACATGTTGCTGGCCTCTCAGCTCCCACCAGCTCCATCCAGCATGGCCAACACTCAGGGATAATGATGGGCAACATCTGGAGGGTGATAGATTCCCCAGCCCTGGCTAAATCATAGGGGATTTGAACAGATAGCCATCTGTTATGGATGCTTTAGTTGAGATTCTTGCATTGTAGGTTGTTAGACTAGATGCTGGGGGGTCCCTTTCAGCTCTATGATTCTATGAACATACTTCTATTTCCCAAGGTAGGGGCAACCCGAAAAAACGAGACGCCATCTACTTGCAATTGAAGATTGAACCCTGTATTTCCTTGCAGGCAAGAATAAAAGACACAATTGTCTCGAATTTTGTTGGACTCATCTTTCTCTTCCCCTTCTTCATAATGGGATCTTGACCTGGCCAATACACGGTCCAAGGTCATTTCATGGTTTCCTTGCTGCTGCTGCTGCTGCTGCTGCAGTAGTTCCACTTTCCGAAACATTGCTGAAACGAAGCCTTGCAATTCCTTAATGGTTTGCAGAGTGCTTTTTCCCACCCTCGCCTTTTCTATTAAGAGTTTGCCTAAGAGATGGCGCCAAAGCAGAGAAAGTGGAGACGTCAATTCATTTAATTTTGGAAATATCAACAGAGTCTAAAAATACATCTAGCATGAGTAACATTTTATATTTCAGCTTCAGGGTTGTTGGTTTTTTTTAAAAAAAGAGAGGTGATCTAATGGTCCCTGGATACTAGGATTTTGCTTTTTCTTTCCAAAAACACAATGGAATATTTTGCACAATATTTCAGGGCAGTCATAAGTTAAAAGGTCAGGCTGGAAGTTTAAGAGCTGGCTCAACAAGCAAAGGCTGGGAATACACGTTTACATAGCAGGGAATTCAAGATTTGCGTTCCAGCATTATCAGCATTGGAGACAAGGGAACAGGTCATCAAGCGTGATTGTGATATAAAAACTAGGATGGCGAAATGCGAATCAGGTTCTTAAGAGCTCCAAAGAGGAAAATGTGTCCCAATTGAACAGTTAGTGGGTCTCAGATGAGATCTAACCTAAGTGCAAAGTGATCCATACTGGGAGAAAAACAGCCTACTTCGTCTAACTACCCTGTTCTTGGAGGTTGTAATAGATTGTACTTTTCAGTGCTTGGAATGATTTGGAAACAAGCTGATAAGAAACCAGTATCATGATGTCGCTACATATATCAACAGCAGTCTTGCCCAACTGGTGCCTTCCATATGTTTTGGACTACATCTCCCATTGGCTGTTTAGGGAAGTTTTTAATGTCTGATGTTTTATTGCATTTTTAATATTTTGTTGGAAGCCGCCCAGATGATGATGATGATGATCCAGATAGATGCTGTAATCCAGAGCTTTTCAACCTTTTTGAGTCCATTGCTGGCAGCTCCTCACCTCTTTTCGAACTCCCTCCCTTGTGGAGTGATCCCTTGGTCCTCCGGTTTCAATAATTTCCCCTACTAATTGTAGCCTTCTTTCCCGTATTCCATTCCCCCAATGCTCAGGAGAAACTTTTGGGGGCTACATTGGGTAGAATGGATTGTCAAAAACCAAATTGTAGGGCTTCTGCTGGTGCAACGCTTCTGTTGGATACAAACATGAGACTTTGGCAGTGCTGCTCATAATTAGTTTTTGGGCAGAATCTAACTCATTCCATCAGCGCAAGGATTTCCATTTGTACTATAAGAGAACTTCCTCCCCTGTGCTCCCTGCTAAACCTGTTCTGGGGTTTCTCCACAACAACCGCACATTTGGGAAAGGAGAGGAGGGCAGTTCTGTTGTGCAGGTTAAAATCCTTGAAAGCCAGTGTGGTGTAGTGGTTAAGAGCGGGAGACTCATAATCTGGTGAACCGGGTTCGCGTCTCCGCTCCTCCACATGCAGCTGCTGGGTGACCTTGGGCTAGTCACACTTCTTTGAAGTCTCTCAGCCCCACTCACCTCACAGAGTGTTTGTTGTGGGGGAGGAAGGGAAAGGAGAATGTTAGCCACTTTGAGACTCCTTAGGGTAGTGATAAAGCGGGATATCAAATCCAAACTCTTCTTCTTCTTCTTCTTCTTCTTCTTCTTCTTCTTCTTCTTCTTCTTCTTCTTCTTCTTCTTCTTCTTGCACTGATGGAGCAAGTTAGTTGGATATTGCCCTTTCTCTGCTGTCATGAACAACAGAAAGAGTTTTTAAAATCAATATTAATATTACATGTGTTCCCAGGTATACACTTCCTGGACCTTTGAGAACAATGTCTTGCCTCCTACGCAGCTATGGCTTTTTAGGGTCTAATCTCTAAGGGTTTCATTTAAAATATATATATAAAAGTAGTAATTAGATATTTTGTGTGTGTCTATACTTCTGGTTGCCAGCAGAGAAACAACAGTCCTTTCAAAGTCATGGCCAGGAGAGATTACTTATTTGGGTTTAAATCAGATTATAAAAATCCTCCCTTGAAAATCTCATTTCCATGCAGGTTGATTCATTGAATATAATTGACCTTGGAATGATGCTCCCTTCTCTGAGGCCTCTGGCAAGAAAATGTAGAGCTGCCTAAAATATTGGCTACGGTTTTCATGCTTCTACTTGAGATGGGAAAGGCGTGAGACGCTTCGGACGCACAATTGTGATTGTGCTCAGTTGTGCCACACGGGGTCACTGTATGCTCACATGAGCAAAGAAGCACCAGCGTCTCCACTCAATGGCTTCGGACAAAGTGGCAAGAGAGGTCACTCCGTCTCTGTGCCCCAAAGCCCAAGGCATTAACTGATTAATTGTCTTCTGAATGGGCAACTATTATTTTATGAACTGAAAAGTAAGCCCCGGCAGCTTAAGCAAAGGGTTCTCTAAAGGCTGGGAACTATTTTTGACACCAGAAGGGTTTCTCTTTAGCTCCCAGCTGTTTCAGCTCTGCGGCGAGATATTAATGCACAGATAATACTAATCCTGGCATCGCTGCATGAGAACCGTCTTCCAGGGCAGAATCTATTGCGCTTGGAACAAGACAGCTTGAGGTTCTAATACCGGCAGGGCAGCAACAACTGCAACAACAGAAAAAACCCAACACCCTAGCAATTAGACATGTTATTAACAGAGGTCATTGCATATAGCAGAGGGTGAAATACAGAATGTGTAAAGAAGAGCTTGTTTGGTTTTAAAATACTTAAACCCTCTTGTATATGCTCTGCCTACTGCCAATCAGTTTCACGGAACAAAATGAAGTTTTCATAATGCGAGAAAGAAAGAAAAAATTCCATTTTCCCACTTCTGTTTGAGTTTTTTTAAGCAGAAGATGGGTTGTCATAGAATTGCAGAGTTGGAAGGGATCCCGAGGGTCCTCTAGTCTAACCCCCTGCAGGGCAGGAATATCTGTCAGTGTGGTGTAGTGGTTAAGAGCGGTAGACTTGTAATCTGGGGAACCGGGTTCGCGTCTCCGCTCCTCCACATGCAGCTGCTGGGTGACCTTGGGCCAGTCACACTTCTTTGAAGTCTCTCAGCCCCACTCACCTCTCAGAGTGTTTGTTGTGGGGAAGGAAGGGAAAGGAGAATGTGAGCCGCTTTGAGACTCCTTCGGGTAGTGATAAAGTGGGATATCAAATCCAAACTCTTCTTCTTTATCTGTGATTCCTGCATTGCAGGGGATTGGACTAGGTGACTATTGAGATCCTTCCCAACTCTGCAGGATTCCATTATTCTAAGTGACCACGGGGTTCTCTGGGGGACAGGGCCGTCTTTAGCATATGCACTGCTGGGGTGCAAAGATCCGCCCAGCGCCCCAAAATTTAGCCACCCAAATTTTTTTTAGGGTGGGGGGCGTAGCCAAAGTTGTTGACCTTTTTTGGTAGGGGAAAGCCAAAGTTCTTTACCTTTTTTGGGGGAGGAAAATCACTCACCTGTAACAACGACGCAGCGGAAATAACTGCTTTTGTTTCCTGACTTGGGAATATTTGACGCTACGGAGTAACAGAGTGACGGAGGAGCGGGGGCGGGGACTTTAGCTCCATTGCTTTTGACTGCCGCCGATCGAGAGGGACCAATATACAGTAGGTATACATTTGGCGCCCCCCATAATACATTTGGTGCCCCCCAGAATTCGGCGCCAGGGT
The DNA here is from genome assembly GCA_034641385.1 of Darevskia mixta. Classification (NCBI taxonomy): domain Eukaryota; kingdom Metazoa; phylum Chordata; class Lepidosauria; order Squamata; family Lacertidae; genus Darevskia; species Darevskia mixta. The sequence continues at coordinate 2,116,904 of JAWWNH010000060.1, forward strand.
GCCCCGCACCCCTTGCACCCCTGGGTAAAGACGGCCCTGTTGGGGGAAGCCATATGCTTCAGATTTAGGGTGAGCATAATGGTTGGGACAGCTATCGGCCTTCCATTCTGACTCAAAATCTTGGACTTCAGAAGGAAGCACCTGCCGCCTCTCTTTTAAAGCGTGGCAGCCGCCCGGCTTTGCGGCTCCAGCTTGGGCTACGTCACCTGCTGAGCTTCTGTGATACTTGCAAACAGGCCCAAATAATCAATATAATCAAATGGAAAGAACAGGCAGGCAAGAGAAAGTGCAAAGACAAGAGAGATTGGTAAGCACATTAGCAAGACACAAAGTTGCGTGGTGGGAATATAAATAAAGAATAAGAAGAAGAGTTTGGATTTGATATCCTGCTTTATCACTACCCGAAGGAGTCTCAAAGCGGCTCACATTCTCCTTTCCATCCTCCCCCACAACAAACACTCTGTGAGGTGAGTGGGGCTGAGAGACTTCAGAGAAGTGTGACTAGCCCAAGGTCACCCAGCAGCTGCATGTGGAGGAGCGGAGACGCGAAGCCAGTTCACCAGATTACGAGTCTACCGCTCTTAACCACTACACCACACTTCAAACAACTCTGCTTAGATTTTAAAAAAATGTGCATGTATTATGCCAGCTGCTCACTTTAAAAAAGAAAAGATTGTCACCTGCATATTTAGCCTTTAAGAAAAAAATCAGACATTTTAGAAACTCTTGCAAAACTACTCTAAAGTGTGTGTTACAGAGAGAGAGAATTAATGAATGCCTTTAATGATGTGACCAGTGCTAGCCAATCAGTGCTGTCCACAGCTTACATTTGATTCAAAATTGCAGAAGAGTGCTGTTGTTTTTTCTCCCGGAGCCTGGAGAGAGGAAGGTACATGTGGCAGAAATAAAACACAGAAAGTGTGCACGACATGAACGTTTGTGCATGTTTAAATATATTATCAACAGAAGGTAAAGTGCTACAATGGCAGGGACAGGTGGAAAATGGAGCTTGTGACTTTCTGTTTTCAGGGGGCACAGAGGAGTGAATGGAGGGGGAGAAACGTGGGAAGTTAGGTGGATGAATGAAGACAGAGAACGAAGAATATTTATGTCAGTTGATGCTACTGTTAATGCTTTCTTTCCTGGGTTGGCCTACTTTTCTAGCCACCTGGAGTGTGAACTCTGGTAATTTGGCAACAAGCTAGGCAGGAGTGCTCAGGCACAGCTGGAAATTTGGCTTGTGGCGCCGGTGATTTCTGGCTTGCTGGCTTATGGGTGTTGCATGGGAAGGCGTTTGAAGCGGCTTCCTCATGAGAACAAGGAAAGGAAGACTGCAGCATTGGATGGTTGCCCAGCTCTTGGGAAAAGAAAGAGCCATTCTTGGGAAGTACAAATCACGTGGTCAGGTGCTCCAGAGGCAGAGAAGGTATTGCTGTTAACTGGTCACATTTCACTTTTGATGTACAAGATATTTTGCAATCAACAACCAGTGTGGTGTAGTGGTTAAGAGCGGTGGACTCATAATCTGGTGAACCGGGTTCGCTTCCCCACTCCTCCACATGCAGCTGCTGGGTGACCTTGGGCTAGTCACACTTCTCTGAAGTCTCTCAGCCCCACTCACCTCACAGAGTGTTTGTTGTGGGGGAGGAAGGGAAAGGAGAATGTGAGCCGCTTTGAGACTCCTTCGGGTAGTGATAAAGCGGGATATCAAATCCAAACTCTTCTTTTTGCTCATCCTTAAGAACATTCCTGTGAGGTAGGTCACCAGTATCCTTAGTTTTAAAAACAGGCAAGTGAGGCTGAGAGTTGGTTTGCATGTTACACTTATCGGTCTGTCCTTCCATCAGTAAACATGGCATTTTAGAAGAACAGGCAAAAAAAGAAAAGAAAAAGAGAGAGGTATGTCCTTGCTCTCCAGGAGCTTTTACAATCTGAACTGCAGATTTTGCAAGGAGGGGATACAACTGAGGTTTGGGGGCTGGTGGATGAGTGAAGAAAGGTGGGGTCCAGATGGCCTGTTTGCTGAGCATTCTTTCTGTTTTGTTTGCATAAAGTTTTTGGGGAGGTTATATCAGCTTTGGCGGGTGACCCGGCTACACCTACCTGTATATCTGGGTAGGGACAGCCTAACTTCTGTTGTCTATGCTCTCTTAACCTAAGTTAGGTTGCTGCAATGAATTATGCACAGGGCTGCCTTTGAAGATGGCTCAGAAACTGTATGCAACCACGGCTATTATAAGTCTCCTTGAGCGTAGGATGAGGTCAGATACCCAGGTGAGATATGCAAGCCCAAAACCTCCTTCTTCCAGGCCCTGTTGTTGCTCAAAGACACACACAGGTGTGACCCTTTAGGCTTGTTTGCTCCAGGTGCATTGCACTGACTAAAACGTTTTTAAAAAATCCAAGCTGTTGAGACAGTTGGGAAGCCTCTTTCTTATCCCACTTAGCGGAGAGAGGGAGATCAGAATTAATTGTTTTCATCTCCTGATAGCTGTGGGTTTTCCAGTTTAATTAAACATTCCTGAAGCGGAGCAGCTGAAGCGTTGGAGTTCTGTTTGCAAGGAGAGGCTGCCAAACCTGGATTGTCTCTTCCTTCCAATTGAAGAAGTGGGGCTGGTCTGTAGAACGCATTTTGGCAGGTGGTTTCCTCATTCGTTCCAGGTTTACTCCAATCAGATGTTCTGCCACTGAGCTATGGCCCTTTCCCATGAGCACGTGAGGACGCCTTATACTGAGTCAGTCCCTTGGGTCCATTTAACTTGGTATCGTCTACACTGGCTGGCAGCTGCTCTCCAGGACATAACAAACATTCATGGCAAGAATATAGAAAGCCAAATTGTACAGGCTCAGACCATTGGTCCGTTGTTTGCGCTGACTGGCAGTAGCTCTCACCTGGATAGCTCAGTTGATTAGAGCGTGGTGCTGAGAACACCAAGGTTGCAGGTTCGATCTCTGTATGGGACAGCTGCGTATGCCTGCATTACAGGGGTTGGATTAGATGAGCCTCAGGGTGCCTTCCAACACCTACAATTCTATGGTTCTAGGATTTCAGACGGGTCTCACCCAGACCTCAGAGGTGTAGCTAGCTGCTCCGGTACCTGGAGCGGGGGCGGCGGGGCAATCCGCGCACAGAGTCCGCCTGGTGGACGCGAGTTCCACGCTGCCGTTTCGGGCAGCGTGGGACCCCGAGCCACCGCGTCACTCCCAGGAGAGATGTGTGGCTTGGGCGTGCTGCAGGGTAAGTGCCTCCCCCCAGTGGTGTGCCATTTTGTCACCCCCTCAGGGGTGACACACGAGATGGCCTGCACCCCCTTCCTACATCCCTGCAAGACCTACCTGGAGATGCCAGGTATTGAAACTGCTGCATGGAAAGCTCTATCACTGCACTGTTCCCATCTTTACTGTTCCAGGGTTCTTCTGGGGAAAGCAATGGTCAGACAAAGCAGTTTAAATGCATAGCATATTTATTTCTGTTCCTCCTGGCTCTACCACATGTGAGCGCTGGTCTGCACACCTGGCCAGATAAAACAATAGAAAAAAGACAGTCACGGGAATAAGAATCTGCACAAAACCAAAAGGTACCCTGAAAATCCCTGAAACGAGGGAAAATAAAGCTTGAATAGTCTTGTAAAAAGTAAGACTAAACACATAAAGTGAGTAAAGGAAAAATCTAAAGAAATAAACAAGACCTTAACGGGATGCCGGCTATAAACCTGGTTTCACTGAACTATTCAGTTTCCTCAGAAGGAGGAACTTAAATAACCAAGGTTCAAAAGCTACGGGTAGAACACCCAAAACTCTGAAGCAAAATCCTAATACTATACTTACAAAAAGGTTTGAAAACCTAAAAGGCACCAATTCAAGAAAAGACCAAAATAAACTATTTTAAATTTAAACAAACTCAAGAAAAGGGCTGATAAGAAAAGGGCTGATAAGGCCAGATAAGGCTGCACAGTGGAAACGTCGTCTAGAGGTAAGCCTGTGGTTGACCTGGGCCACACAACTTCATGGATTGCTTCTTGGCTGTCCCTCTTTTGGCCCAGTAACCGTGAGGGTGACATCTTTCTGGATCCAGATTCTGCCTCAGACTGAGTCACCATCCCTTTCCTCCAAGCACCAGCCCTGTGTTGTGCCCTCTGGCTGGGATCCTGACATGCCAGCTCCCACTCTGGTTGCATCAACTGCAGTGTGCAAAGGACGCCTCTGCCCGCATGACTAAACCGTTTTCACAATAATTTGAATTGCAATGCAAAAAAAAAAAGCGGATTCTGAGCAAGTTTGCTTAGTGCTCAGGTACATTACCAGCATCATAGGTGTCTTGCATCTGGAAAACAGAGACACATTCCATGTGAAGGAGGATGTCTCTATGAAAAAAGGGTTGGCAAGCCTGGTAGACTCGCTCACTCATTTCCTCCCTCTCATAAATACCAGCGTCGTTGTGAGGGGACTTCCCAAACACCTACAAAGATAAGACTTGATACATGACTAATCGAGCTTGAGACACATGGATTAATAGCAGCTGGAAAATGGGATCTCTTGACTGGTGCAGTCCCAAAATCTTCCCTCCAGTGCCTCAGGAGTTGTTGGCTGCGGTTTTTCTGCCTCATTCTCAGGGAACGTGAGAATTTCTTTAGAATTTCCTGGCTGGAGCTCATCCTTGCCTCTTGTACTGTATGTCTGGAAGAAGAAATGGTGGCAGCAGGTGGGGATAGGAGTTATAAAACTCTGGCTTTTGCACAGCCGGGAGGGAGCTTGCTTGGACGAAGGCAGGAGTCGTGTTTGTTTCTTTTTTCTCTACACTTTACTTATAATTCTTAAAAACAGAACACAATTATACATACAAAAAAACCCAAAACCAACAAAAATATACAAAAACAAACTAACATAATCTAACCGAAAAAAAGAAAAAGAATACCGTATACAACAAAAACAAACCATATTAGAAAACATAAAAAAGGAACAACATTTAAAATATGACTTCAACTTGTTTGTATATCGCTTCTCTTTTTTCTACTCATTCCTCTTGCTATCTCTATTACATTTCAGCCTCATTTAATAATACTCTTCAGAAATATAAACTTATTACAAATCTCTCTTGGAGAGTCGTGTTTGTTTCTTTGCCAACTTCTGCCTCTGGCCTCTCCTGCCAATTGGCATGTGGCCCCCAGAAGGTTGCGCCTGAGGGAATGCGGCCCTCAGGGCATCAAAGTTTCCTCAACTCTACTTTAGAGTTTTGGTTGGTGTAAGGTGGGGATGTTGGGAAATTCTACTGGAAATGGGAGCAGAAATCACTGGTGGTTGTTTATTCCTCCCATGTCTGGAAATCAATGCAGAAAATTGTATTCACTACTGTTGTAACTTTCAGTTCACAAATTGTTAAGAGGCCCCCTTTTACCCTCACAGAGCTACTATTCCCATAGGAAGAAGAGTTTGGATTTCTCAAAGCGGCTAACATTCTCCTTTCCCTTCCTCCCCCACAACAAACACTCTGAGGTGAGTGGGGCTGAGAGACTTCAGAGAAGTGTGACCAACCCAAGGTCACCCAGCAGCTGCATGTGGAGGAGCGGAGACACGAACCCGGTTCACCAGATTACGAGTCCACCACTCTTAACCACTACACCACACTAGGACATTTTGGCTTCTGATTGGATCCCAGAATGCCTCATTTTTTGGTCTGGCGCTCTGGCATTAGTCAGCGGGCTCCCGCGAGAGCTCAGTACCAAACGAATGAGTGCCCTGGCATGAATGATACTTGCCCCAAAATGGAAAGAAGAAGTCCCAGCTAAAGAAGAACGGATACAAAAACTTACGGAATGTGCAGAAATGGCAAAACTTGCTGGAAAAATAAGAAATCAAGGTAACAAACTTTCTATAAAAGAATGGAAATGGTTTGTTGAATATTTTCAAGCAAACTGTAAACGCATTATAACATTATTGTAATAACCTGCAGTTTTATAAGAGTATTTAAAGTAGATGAATAAATGAGCAAATTAAGTTAATTTGGATATGCAGAAAATTTTTAAAAATAAATTTAAGGAACTGCAGAAAGAGGGGGAAGGAAGTCAAGTTTTGAAATGTTAAAATGATTGTAAAACTATTGAAATGTATAAAGCTGAAAATCTATATTGATCGATCTATGATGAGCGTCCCAATTTGGATCAGCCGAATGTCGGAGGGTAGGCACTCTGGGAATTGTAGCTCTTTGTGGGTAATGGGGGGATCTTCCTCTCAGCGCCCTTAATGAACTACAGTTCCCAGGATTCTTAGGGGGAAGCCATGGGCATGGTATGATCCTACTTCAACTGTATAGGGCCAATGGGACCTTGCATGGCTGAGTTCTGTCCCATCTGCTGCTCCACTCCCTTTAGCCACTTGCCACGCCCAATTTTTGCACCTGGCCCCGCCCACTAATGACATGCGGCCCTGAGAAGGTTGGCCAAGAAGCAATGCGGCCCTTGGGATGGAAAAGGGTTGCTCCCCTCTTCTCTATGTCATGTGGAAGTAGCCTAACAATGTTCATATTCCCAGATATCTATTTATGTGTATAGTATATGGGAAGGCAGGCTAAAATAATTAATACATATGTGTGTGTATATAAATATAGAAGGGAGGCTAAGTGCAAAAAGTGTGAGGAACTCAGGATTGTGCCATCCAAGGACACTGGTGTTGAATTAGATGATCTGTTGGAACTCAGTGAAATCTTCTTGGCTCCTTCATCACCACCTGTCTTGCTTCTTGGTAACATCTCCCAAGATTACTGAACTTCTGCAAACTCTTCTGATTTTAGGACACTGAGACATTTTATTGCTTGTATGTTCTTTTGAGGGCTTCTGATTCCCCCCACCTGAGGTGCGCAGCTCCTTTTTCTCCCCCTTTTAATTGTGTGTTGTTGTGTCAAACTGGTCCTCCAAGGACCAATAGCATGAAATGTCCTTTACGAAAATAAAAAAGTGACTCACCGAAATGATACTAGAGGACAGAGAAAGGGGATTTATTGCAGACTCCAATAATGGCATTTCTCTGAGCCTAACAGGTGGATCCAATATAATCCTCTGGCATACAGCCCAATTTTTCAAGCTGTTGCTTTGGTTACCACCTCAAAACTTTTCCAAAGCTTAAAGCAGGTTTCCATTCACAATGTCCTGGTCCTGTTAGGTCCCAGCATGATTAATAAATATGTAGTTTTGGCAACAATTAAGGCTGTTTCCTGGGGACCTGTTTATAGAGCATCCATCCATCTTTTCTTTTGTTTCTTTTCTTTTCTGCTGGGGAAGATTAGACAAGGTTGACTATTGAATGAGCATTCATTCTGATCTGTTTGTGGGGAAGTTAGAAGATGAGGATATTAACCCATGCTGTCTTTCCCCTTCCCCTTCCACACTATCTAATCACAAAAAGTCTTTGGGGGGGAGAGTTTATTTTGCAAGACCTCCCAATCAACTATAATTGTGCAACCTGAATTTGCAGGCATGTGATTCAATCTCACCTGAAAATAGCTGGTCTGGAAGTGCTCTCAAACTCTGGGGTCTGTGAGATGTCACAATTTGTACAGTCACTTCAACAGTTGATGCCAACCTAGGATTAGTCATGTGCGAATCCCCCTCTACCAAATTCAGAATTACCCCAGTGTTTACAAGCTTTCTTGGAGAGCTGTCAGAAAAAAGCTTGTCCAGAACCACTTTCCTAGCTTGGACTTGAAGGTGCATTGATTCTGATGGTACTGTGCATGTGACCAGAGGCGTAGACAGGTCAGGTGGTACCCGGTGCGAATTTTGTTTTGGTCATGCCTCCACATTGCAATTTTTGGGAACGTAGGGAGGGTGCCCCAAAAGCTGTTGAGCTTAGGGAAGGGAGGGTTGCCGTGAAACAGACACACCTGCAAATCGCGCAAATCCGACTGGCGATTGCATAAAACCGCCCGCCGGATCGCATAAAACCGTGGATTTTCACGATTGGCGCATTCATCGTGAAAACCCGCCCTCTGATTGCACAAATATGCCCACTGGAGGGTGTGCCACCACGCCAATCTGCCTGGGGGGATTTTGTCACCCCCAGGCATGACACCCGGGGCGGACCGCACCCCCCTTGTGATGCCCCTGCATGTGACTATTGACATATTCCTTCCTGGGAATTGCAGTTTGGTTTTGCCTGTCCTTATATCAGCTACTCAGCGCTTGCCATGGAGGAGAAAGGGATATTTTTGAACTGTCCGTGCCAGTACCTTTCGTCCACAATTTTATTGTCAGAATCAATAAAAGGACTTCTGCCATAACCTTCACCCAGTGCTCTGATTTAGTTTCATGTCTGTATTACTAGAATGTGAGTTTTTCTTCATTTCAGGCACAGTACAAAGCAGACCCCCAAACACCTACAGCTCTTTTCATGCATTATTCACACAAAGGGGTCTCCATCCATGTGTAGAAAGGGCAACATCACTGGTCCTTTTCCTGATATTCTCATGTGGTTAGATCTGGCATTTAAAACATCAGGAAATCTAATTGAGAGCGGAAGTTACTGTAGATACCAAACATTAGCAGAAAGGGAAGCATTGATTGATTGGCATTTATTGCACTTCATTCACCATGTGGTTGCAAGACACATTACTGTATATACAGCTTGATGCATGTTGGCATCTGTCGAGACGATGGAGTTGAAGTCACATAGCTGTGCTAGCAGCACCGAAGTGACCTCCCTGGGGCACAAGCCCAGGCAGTGTGTATGGAGGTCCTGGGCTGCCCAGACAACAAGACCCCCCTCTCAGCCTCGCTGATGTGGTCCAAAGGAAAGCAAGAGCAAGATATTTGGCACCAGCTTGGCTGCAAGAGTTGACGGAAGGAGGCATGTAAGGCACCACCCAACAATCTTTGGCACTCCGCTCTGGATTTGTGTAGGGTTTACTCCTTAGCCTTTTCTATTCCCGCAAGGCAGTAGAGGTTTAGGACCAGAGTTTTCCTTCTAGATGGGCTACCTTCCCAGGTTGTCAAGCCCCATCTGCCCCACACGTCCAGTGTGGTGTAGTGGTTAAGAGCGGTGGACTCGTAATCTGGTGAACCGGGTTCGCGTCTCCGTTCCTCCACATGCAGCTGCTGGGTGACCTTGGGCTAGTCACACTTCTCTGAAGCCTCTCAGCCCCACTCACCTCACAGAGGGTTTGTTGTGGGGGAGGAAGGGAAAGGAGAATGTGAGCCGCTTTGAGACTCCTTCAGGTAGTCATAAAGCGGGATATCAAATCCAAACTCTTCTTCTTCTACAGCCCATGCAGAAACCACCTTCTTGACAGTTGGACTGTTGGTCTCATTCGCTCAATCTGCTGGAGCCTTTCTTTACATGCATGTGATCTATCTATCATCTATCTATCTATCTATCTATCTATCTATCTATCTATCATCTATCTATCTATCTATCTATCTATCTATCTATCTATCTATCTATCAATCTATCTATCTATCTATCTAATCTATCTATCATCTATCTATATCATCTATCTAGATATATCTAGATACACACACACACACACACACACACACACACACACATTAAATGGAGGCATATTCTGATCTCATTCTCCACCCACAAAGGTCTGTGCAAAAAGGCACATCTTGAATTGGCGACTAAATGCCTACAGTGATGAGGCTGCCAGCACCTTGGAGAGGAGGGCATTCTACAGTGTGGGGGCCACCACAGAAAAGCCTCCTCATGCCCCATTATTCCACAAACTTCACAGGGTGCGGGAACTGCCAAAAGGGTTTTTCCCTGCTGAACACCTGGGCAGGTCTCTGTGGGAGCAAGCGCTCCTTCAGATACACAAACAGTTGCAGGAAGTTACTCTGTGATGATTTTACCACCTCAAAAAATTAACGCACCTTGGAAACACTGGAGGGTGTATCACACTTGGAGAGTGAGAATGATCTGTATCACACTGAGGTGTGATTCAGCTAATTAGAATATATTCAAATGTGTGATTGACTCAGAGAAAGTTGCTACTTTGTTGAATCGTAGATTGTTGTTGTTGTTCAGTCGTTCAGTCGTGTCCGACTCTTCGTGACCCCATGGACCAGAGCACGCCAGGCACGCCTATCCTTCACTGCCTCTCGCAGTTTGGCCAAACTCATGTTAGTAGCTTCGAGAACACTGTCCAACCATCTCATCTTCTGTCGTCCCCTTCTCCTTGTGCCCTCAATCTTTCCCAGCATCAGGGTCTTTTCTAGGGAGTCTTCTCTTCTCATGAGGTGGCCAAAGTACTGGAGCCTCAACTTCAGGATCTGTCCTTCTAGTGAGCACTCAGGGCTGATTTCTTTAAGAATGGATAGGTTTGATCTTCTTGCAGTCCATGGGACTCTCAAGAGTCTCCTCCAGCACCATAATTCAAAAGCATCAATTCTTCGGCGATCAGCCTTCTTTATGGTCCAGCTCTCACTTCCGTACATTACTACTGGGAAAACCATAGCTTTAACTATACGGACCTTTGTTGGCAAGGTGATGTCTTTGCTTTTTAAGATGCTGTCTAGGTTTGTCATTGCTTTTCTCCCAAGAAGCAGGCGTCTTTTAATTTCGTGACTGCTGTCACCATCTGCAGTGATCATGGAACCCAAGAAAGTGAAATCTCTCACTGCCTCCATTTCTTCCCCTTCTATTTGCCAGGAGGTGATGGGACCAGTGGCCAAGATCTTAGTTTTTTTGATGTTGAGCTTCAGACCATATTTTGCGCTCTCCTCTTTCACCCTCATTAAAAGGTTCTTTAATTCGTAGATATTGCTCCTTAAAATAGTAGATATTGCTCCTTAAAATAGGCTTGTGCCTTAAAATCGTAGATATTGCTCCTTAAAATAGGCTTGTGCCTTCCTTGGCGATTTTTAATCCAGAAAAAAGCCTCCCTATTTCAGACTACATGCACAACAAGGGAAGCAGAAGTGTTCCTCCTGTTGGGTGGCATTCTGGTGATGGTACCTACATCAGCGGTTGCTAACCTGTGATGCTCCAGATGTTTTGGAATCTAGCTCCCACCAACCTCAGAAAGCTTGGCTTGGTCAGGAATGGTGGAAGCTGTAAATTCAACATCTTCAGAGCCACAGGTTCCTCATCAGTGCTCTGGAATATTCCCACATGACTTAGGCAAATATGAGTTTCTTGTAGTAGAGCAAGCTACTGCTTAACATAAAAGCACTTGTTTACATGTACTACCAAACCATTGCTTCAATATGACTGAACATGATTTAAAGGGCAAACCCAAACCTTAGTTTGTTGTTACGTCCTAACCGGCAAACTGTGGTTTTCTGCCAGCTTGTTAGTAAGTGAATTATTATTAGTATTAGTATTTATTATTATTATTATTATTATTATTATTATTATTATTATTATTATTAAATTTGTATACCACCCTTCATCTGCATATCTCAGGGTGGTTCACAGCACGAAAAACGCCAACCCCAAAATACACAACAACAACAACACAAACCATAACTCTCCCCTGCCAAAAACACATTTAAAAGTACATAGAATGTTGATCAGCCAAAGGCCTAAGAGAAGAGTGACATTTTCACCTGGTGCCTAAAGATGTATGATGATGGTGCCAGGTGAGGCTCCCTGGGGAGAGCATTCCACAAACAGGGAGCCACTGCAGAAAAGGCCCGTTCTCCTGCTGCCACCCTCTTGTGGAGGAGGCACATGAAAAAAGCCCTCAGAGGATGATCTCAGGGTCCAGGTTGGTTCATATGGGAAGAGGCAGCCTTTGAGGTAGTCCTGAGCCATTTAAGGCTGTATGGGTCAAAACCAGCACTTTGAACTGGGCCCTGAAGCTAACTGGCAGCCAGTGCAGTCAGACCAGAGTTGGTGTATGATCAAACCGCCTTGCCCCAGTGAGCAACCTGGCTACCAAATTCTGCACCGGCTGAAGTTTCCAAACCGTTTTCAGAGGACACATTGCAGTAATCTATGAACCTGTTATGCACTGAGCTGAATCCTAGAACAATAGGATCCAAAATGCAGCAGTCTGATTGGTCCTAGAACAATAGGATCCAGAATGCAGCAGTCTGATTGGTCCGCAGGAGCCACCCAATCCAGCTCCAGGTGGAAGTGAATCAGTGACCTGATTGACCTGCAAGAACAGCCAATCAGGCTCCTGGATGAAGTGAATCCACAACCTGATTGGCCTACAGGAGTAGCCCGGAATTAGCCAATCACGTGGGCCCATTGTGTAAATAATGAATATATAGCAGACGTTTTGGGGAAAGATTCATTCCTTGCTACTATGAGCTGAATAAAGAGCATGAAATTCACACTTGACTCCGAGTATATTTCAGAACCCATGTGGAGGACCACAGGTTATTGATCCCTCACCTACATCATAGCAATCTTAATATGCTTATGTTCAATTGGGACCTGGTTACTGGGACAGGTCAGGTCCGGCACCAGTATTTGGCATTCTGGGACATTAGCTGTGTCCCCTGTGCCCTGGAAGGGGTCTCCTGGGCGCACCCCTTGCCTGGTCCATCAGGCCAGTTTACACAATAATTTAAAATGATAAATCACACATTTCCAACTTGTTGGAAAGACGATAAGGTCCCTACCAGAGTGGAATGGCAGACCAAGTTGTTGGACTATGCAGAGACAGCAGAAATGACCGTGAAAATCAGAAACCAGGAGGATCAAAACTTCAACAAATAATGGAAGAAATTTATACTATGCTTGAGAGACCACTGTAAGCATCTGAACTTTTTAGCAGGTCTTAAATAACTCTTGTAATGTTACATAGACTTTGGAGACAACGGAGAACCGGAAAATTAGAGTGATTTATAATATGCAGCTGAAAAGGTTAACTAAAGAACCCATGGGGTGGGGGAGGGGAGTCTAGAGATTCGGGAGAATCTTGTGTAACTTTTATTATTTGTGATTTTGAATGTCAACAAATGTGTAAAATCAAATGAAAACTATTTAAAAAACCAAAAATAAAATGATAAACCACACAAGGCAATTACATAACAAAGTCAAACCAAGTGAAACCAAGTTCAACTCTTACGGGGAGTCCAGAAAGCGTTTTCTGTTGTTATTGTTGCTGCTCCCAATCCACTTTCAAATGCCGTAATCTTAAAGAAGAAGAAGAAAACAGTGAAGAAAGCTAGATAGCATGCATTATTAACTCAAGGTATCTCTCCCTATGTTACCCAAGATCTCAGCGCAATGCCTAAATGTAGTCCATGGCAGAGGGCTCACATGACATCCATTGCAAACAACCCAGGGTTTCTACGACACAATCGGGTGGAGATCAAATGGCCAACAAACATTGCATAATTTACCAAAGGGATCAAAGGCAGCAATTACCTGAGGGACCGAACTAACAGCAGCGGAGGGGGAGATAAAAATGCCTCTGAATGGATGCCAGAAACCGTAGCGGAGATTGGGTTCTGAAGATACGTAGAAAGTAGCCTAGACAGTGGGATGTCCCAGCAGAGATGTTGCTGGCTCCCTGGCATGAAGGGTGTTTTGGGGGAGAAATTTGGTTCAGTTCACATTGAAAGAGGAACCCACTTAATTCACGCATCCCGAAACAATGCATGAGCAGAAACCCAGCTGTCCTTTGAAATTTGCAATTCTCCGAATTTGGAATGGTGTTCTTCAGTCAAATAACATGTATGGAAAATGCAAATGCCACAGGGATATTGTGCTTACAAAATGCATAACATACAACAAATGCATTATATTAGGGGGGGAATCACTTTGCAAAGTGTGGAAAAGGCAAAATTGCATATACATATGAGTATGAGTATATTAGGTGGTGCTGTGGTCTAAACCACTGAGCCTAGGGCTTGCTCATCAGAAGGTCGGTGGTTCGAATCTTTTATATATATATATATATATATATATATATATATATATATATATATATATATAGAAAATTGTATCACAACATACGAATAAAAACAAACAACTAAAAACTGATAACAAACACAGACAATACGAAATGCAATAAAACAAATAATAAACATTCAATCATTTTAACAAAAACAAATAAATACAAACAAATCAACCAAAACAAATAAACATACATACATTCAACGCTCAATCCTATCCACTTCTCAGACTTCCACTTGTCGTCCTCGGGTTATTTAATTAAACCATTTCCTTACTGCTTTCCCTCACCACTGAACCATATACTTTGCAAATTATTTTATTAAGTATCCTCCTATCTTTTTTATCAATATGGAGTATTAGAAATGGATCCAAGTTTTTAAGGTGGGGCACTGTTTTTCCATATATTCTCCAAATTTCTCCCAACTTTGATAAAAAAAATTATTACTTCCTCTAACTAATTCTGTTAATTTGGCCAAATCCAAATAACTAAATGAATTTTAGCACCTTTTTTGAGACGTGATTGCGGAAACCAAAAAAGGCCACCACGCTCTCATGTGAAAAGACAGAATGCCCTGGTTTTCCAGGGACAGTTGAGGGGTATGAACCCACCATCTATAGGTTACAGTCCCACACGTGAAACATGGGGGTAACAAAACCAATCTACTTTACAGATTTATGGTAAGCTGTTCTGAGACAACCCATGAATGCACCTGAAGCTCACTGAGCACTTATAATGTACTGAGTACATGCTATGTTATCATGATTATCATCAGGGTTTGGATCAGGGATTGACATTATCGGGCACCTGCCAAGGCCCACGCCTTGGCAGGAGACCTGCTGCCAACCTCCAGAGCCTCCTGGCCATAGCTGTCAACTTTCGGATTTGAAAATAAGGGATGCCGCGAGGGCGGTGCAATGGCACCAAGTAGCCTCGCCACCCTGCGCTCCAGAGGCTGCACACGAATGGGTGAGCGAAAGAGCGAGTGCATAGACGGCAGGCAGGCTGTCTGTCTGGTTGGGCGTGAGGGTCTGGCTGCACAAGGCATGCAAGCTCCGCCCCAGTCGGTCTCAGACTCCTTATTGGCAGCCGAGCAACGCAGCTGAGGAGCCTCCCTGGCCGGCAGGGAGGGAGAGGAGCTGCTTCCTTTGAAATCCAGGAAATTTAAGGGATATCAACAATCCGGGATAGCAGCGGGAAACGGCATTGGAATAAGGGAGTTTCCCGCAAAAAAAGGGAGGGTTGACAGCTATGCCCCCTCTTCTGTCCAACTCCTTGCTGTTCCTGTCTGTTCACCTTCCCTCTATGGGTGTGGGAACAGTGAGAAGATTGAGGGGGGAGAGAAGCTACCTCGGGACACCTTGCACTTTCTTTTGGGGGACATGGTGTGGGTTGGGCCCGGGTGGTGGGGTGGGGTGAGGAGCAAAGGCAGCCACACTGGCAAGGCTGAGAAGCGTTGGGTGCACCAGGTGCTGAGAGTACCCCCCCTTTCCTTCTCCCCTTCCCCTTTTACAAGCACCATGAAAACATAATCCTGTTGTGATGACTTGGCTGATTCTGCCACAATTAACCTTTCGAATGTCCAGGGTTAAGCCAGCAAGGGAGCCTGGAGGAAAAGCAGAGCGATTGCTCAGGGAAAATCTGGCCTCTGTTTTGGGTGAAAAGGGCACAAATGCATTTAGAGGCACTATAAGAGTCTGTGCAACCATACCTGCGATGTGCAGGTTGGCTGCAAATAGATAGGGCTTGTCTTCCTTTCTTTCTATGACTTGCCAGCCCCCAAGTCAAACTCCATTCCCCCGTTATTTAGGGTCCTATTTTTAGGATGCAAAAAACCTCACCAGGAAGCCTGACAGCACAGCAGCTTGTTTCATTGGGTTGTGGCTCCCTGTGCTCTCAATGTAGCTTCCCCACTCTTTATTTAGCAATGTTTTGATGCGAACCCTTGAACGTCAGTTAAATGCATCCCCTGCTGCTGTGGAAGTAGCAATTTCACCAAGCCCCTGTCCGAGCGTTTGCCTGCATCATTCTTTACTCACATAGAGCTGTTTTGTGGCACCTGGGCATAAGCGACAAGCATACACATGCCTAAAGCAGCCGTTCCCCCATTGCTCCACCCATGCTAGCCAGTGGTGGCTGGTGCCCATTGGGACTGATGGGGTGGAAGGAGGGGAGCCCGACAGCAGGTGGCGCTAGAGTTACTGACAGGCAGGAGCAGCTAATTCTGCCTCCGCTGCCTCCTGAGTTTTACAAGGGGGAGCACAGAGGCTGAGGACAGTCAGGTGGGGCTGGCTGAGGGCAGACTGAAGTTGTTGGTGTTGGCAGAGTAGCTAAGTTGCAGCTAGGAAGCCAAACTATGTGCAATACTGACTATTTTCTTGAAATTAAAACAATGTTTACAATATTTGAAAGGTTTTACTTGCAGGACATATAGCTAAAGAAGAATATATGCAAAGTATTTACATTCACATGCTTATCCTTAAACATTCAAGCAAACTGTGTGTTTCTCTCTTTCCAGTACTTGAACTCAGCCTTCTGCACATGACCCAGCTTGGCCAACCTTCTGAGAGGTTTTCGCTTTCTCCTTCCAGCTTTGGGAGAACATCAACGTCTGCACTTCTTTCTGTCACATACATTCACACAGAAACATGAGCCCTCCTCTCCTCTATTGCGTAGAGAGAGAGAGAGAGAGAGAGCGTTATCCAACACTATCTCTTCTTCAGCGTTCATGGAGATGCAGCCATTACAGTCAAGTCACTCACACACAAAACAAAAATGCAGAATGTAGTAATACAATAACCTCCCATGTGACCAAAGTTAACCAATCACACGAAAGCCACTGGGGAACATTCCAGAATTAAACACACACAGTAAGGCATTCAAACACTCCCAATTTCAGTAAATTAAATCACGATACTGAACAGTTGGGGCAGTGCGCCACTTGCCTGAATGGACCAGCCTCTCCCGATACTACTCTTAGTTGGCCAGGGTTGGTTGTCTGAGGCTTAGTTGTGTGTCTTAGTCGTCTTAGTTGTGTGTCTGATTCTCTGTGACCCCATGAACCCGAGCATGCCTTGGAAATTTCTTCTCAAAGCGTCTCCTTTTTAATGTCCGTGGAGTTTTCATGGCAAAAATACTGGAGTGGGTTGCCAGTTCCTTCTCCTGGTGGATCACATTTAGTCTAAACTCTTGGCTATGACCTGTCCGTCTTTGGTGGCCCTGCACGGCATAGCTCATAGTTTCTTGGAGTTATTCAAGCCTCTTCGCCACGACAAGGCAGTGATCCATGAAGGGGCAGTTCCATGTACAGGAGCCAAAATAGATGGGCAGCTGAATCTGGATTGACAGTTGGATGGGAGAGTGCTCACCACACCACCTGAGTGCAGAAGCCGAGTTATGGCGGTACAAAACAGGCTGCATGAAGAACACAATCTGCCCTGCAACAGAAGGGTGCTTATCTAAAGATTTTTGTTGTTGTCGTTGTTCTTCTGCAAATTTTGGGGTTCTCCCAAGCTGCTGATCACCTCCATCCTGTGCGTGGGGTGGTGTTATTCTGGCTACATGAGGACTGATCACTCTGGGAACCAAGTTTGCTGGTAGTCTAGAGGATAACAACGAGCGAACGTTCTCTGTGCTCTGGCATTTTCGCTGCCTTGTCAACCGACTGCCAGAAGCCGTCAGTGTGAAGCGTGGTGTGAAATCTTCCAAACAGTGTTCCTGTGACTTCAGTTCCACCCTTGCAGCTATTTTAATGAGAACGGCGCAAGCACAATTAATTGTGTGCACATATCATCTCAACTCCGCGGCACCACGCAAGGGTGCGTTAGCATTCCCTAACCTTTTACCTTTTCGAAATGTATTGTGAGTTGCGGATGTTTTGATAGCAACCACCCTCCTGACTGGGTGTCAGCGTGTCGTGCCGATTGCTCACATATAGCCCAAGCGTGTGTTAAGTCAATGCTAGCCAAAGGATTGTCGCCCGTGTACTTTCAGAGTTCAAAATATGAACATAGGAAGATGCATTTTACTGAGTCAGACCTCTGGTCCTGGTATTGTTGATCTCCAGGGCTTCAGACTATGCTAAGTCCTACAAGGGATGTTGGGGTGTGGGGGTGTTAGAAGAGGGGTAGGACCTCTGTTGGAGGAAATATTTGTTGGAAATTCATTCCCCGTGTGCAGTCATGGGATTGTTGTCTATCACATGACGGTGTGTGTTTTGAATCCACAGGAATGGGATGCGACGTAGACAGGATGTTTGTCTTACTGTGTTCCCTGAAGTGGGTCGATTGTCCTTTGTTCTTTCCTCTTTGCTGCCTGATGCTAGAGCCATGATGAAGTGCTCCGTGTGTATTTATATGTAAATAAAGTAGATTAGCCAAGATGCTGAGTTCTGTTACGCAACTGCGCAAACCTCTGCGGATCCCTAAGTGTGCTGGTGTCTTCTGGCATCAGTCGCTGTGATGTTTGGGCTGAGGAATGCTTTTGAAGCTCCTGAACGATCGCCCAGGTGGGAGGAGGAACATGCCAGTCGGGCATGTGTCTCTGCCAAGGTCCTACTCGTATGTAGGACATATCCTGACAATATTGTGCTCCTTCTGGGGTAATTTGTCCACCTTCGGTCCCCACCCTGCACTCAACTTTCACAAGGGGCTCCTAGAAGCTGTCAGCATGCCACAGTGGCCACACCCCAGGAAAGGCTTTGACTGGCCAGCTAAACCAGGTGACGGTAGCCGATGGGTCTCAAGGCTTTGTTGAGTTAGGGAGTTCCCCTGCATGCAGAGACAAGCACCTGCGGGTGGTGCGGATGAGACCAATAGTGGGTCCAACAGTCAACAGGGTGGTTTCTGCACATGCTGTGGAGAAGGAAGTGAGGGATGGATGGGGCTCTTCCACCTGGGAAGGTAGGCCATCTAGGAGAAGGAAAACTCTGACCCTAAACCTCCACTGTCTTACAGGATGTCTTCAGGAGAAGAAAAGGCTAAGGAGTAAACCCTACACAAATCCAGAGTGGAGTCCCTAAGAGGGTTGGATGGCATCTTGTACGCCTCCTTCTGGCAAGTCTTGCAGCCATGCTGGTGCCAAACGTCTTGCTCTGCATGCCTTTGGACCACATCAGCGAGGCCGGTGTGTGTGTGTGTGTGTGTGTGTGTGTGTGTGTGTGTGTGTGTGTTTGTCTTGTTGTCTTGGCAGCCCAGGACCTCCATGCACTATGCCCAGGTTTTGTATTCAGTCAAGTTGATTTTGGACTATGGCAATGTAATAATTATTAATCCTCATGCAGGTCTTTTAAAGATGTTGTGCAATTTTTGTTTTAGCACATGGGTGGAGAGGTCAGAGTTTGGGCAGCCATTTTAGGAGAAAAGTTCAGCCATGGGGGAAGGGCTGTTTTTCTCTGCAATAATATTTTTATGATCCCCACTCTGCATGCTCAAGGATTCTTGAGTTGGTTTTAGATCTATATCATCTGCCAACTGAGGATACAAGATTCTATACAAGATCTCAAAGTAGCTGTCTTATTACAAAAGAATTTCAGAAATAGACTGGAAAGATAAGTTGCTGAATTGCAACTTATTATCAAACTTAAAACCATGGAGAGACCTGGTCTGAATAGAGACATTGGATTCTTATCTCATTATACATGATAAAGCTATTTTTAGCCATCTCACCCCTTGCTTTTTCCTATAAGACCAATCCAATCACCCATTCCCACCACCCTTCTGAGTAATACCCCTCCCACCCTCTCACTATATATAAGGGTCTGGTGACTTCTGTTTCAGTGTATCTGAAGAAGTGTGCATGCACACAAAAGCTCATACCAAGGACAAACTTAGTTGGTCTCTAAGGTGCTACTGGAAGGAATTTCTTTATTTTTTATTTTGTTTCAACTGAGGATAGTATGCCATGTCTCTGATGATGTGGGGTCCCTAGGACACACTTGGGGTTAAGCTGCACATTTAAACATTCGCTTGCACGTTCAGACTTTGCCTTCCTGCCTGCCTGCCGGCGGTTACCATGGAGGTAGTTGTATATATCAAAGGGAGAAATCCTCTTGCTTCTGGTAACATGTCGGCGGATACCAGTGGGAGAGTAGAGACCGATACAGGAAGGATCTGTTGCAGCGGGGGCAGATGAAGGTGTCTGGTTATGCTGCTGCAGGTGCACCATGGCGTTTCTCCTCTCTGTGCTCCTCCCAGCGGTCCTTCCTCCTCTGGTCACTGCTATGGATGCAGAACCTGACCGTCTCCAGGCACTGCGCTCGTCTGCAAGGGATTCCCACACAGCAGGGTTGATGTCACCTGCCTTCATGTCATGTTTGCAGACATTTTTGTGACACAGAGTTGGTCTGCCAATGGCATTGGTGCCTAAAGCCAGCTCCACGCAGGGCATGTCCTTGGGGGATCCCACCATTTTCCATTCTGTGCACATGACCAAGCCAACACTAACTCCTTCTGCATTTGGATATGTTGAAGAAATTGTATCTATTCTTGGGCACTTTGTGCTTCAAAGCCTTCTCCTACCAGAAGTTGTTGTTGTTGTTGTTGTTGTTGTTTTATTTGTACCTTGCCCATCTGACTGGGTTGCCCCAGCCACTCTGGGTGGCTTCCAACAAATATAGGATTCTTCAACGGTTCAAAGCAAAAATCTCATGGATGTAATAGTAGATGAAGCATATTTACATGAGTCTTGCAACATCACCATCCAGCCGAAATCAACACAAATGGCACATGAGAAGGACGAAGAAGACCTGTCCTCCGGATTACTCACAGGTTTCACTATATAGCTTCATCAGTTCAGGTTAAGCATTCTGATTAGCACAACATGCGAAATATTCCACAGGCACAGCTCATGTGCCACTTGTGTTGATTTTGGCTGGATGGTGATGTTGCAAGACTCATATAAATATGCTTCATCTACTATTACATCCATGAGATTTTTGCTTTGAACCGTTGAAGAATTCTACTTTCTACTCACCATCAACCAATTGTGAACGTTTTGTTGGCACCAAGATTTTGTTGCTATACCCAACCTGTTGCTGAATGGTTCAGTCACGTGAACATTATACATTCTGTTATATCACGCATATATGGCTTGTTAATCATGTGGCTTTATTGAAAGACTATTAGTTTTTCAGAAGAGGATTCCAGTAAATCTTTTATTATAGTTTCAGCCATTGTGTGGTGGTTTTGGTTGTTTATGGTTCATATTATCACCACAGTGATACTTTATGCTGTTTGTGTTCCAACAAATATAAACATCTCCCATCCTTTGCAGACTGGGCAATGTGGAGGGCAACAAGTCTGGCTGGCTGGCATGCATCTGGCCTCTGAAACCATATACAGTGGTACCTCAGGTTAAGAACTTAATTCGTTCTGGAGGTCCATTCTTAACCTGAAACTGTTCTTAACCTGAGGCACTACTTTAGCTAATGGGGCCTCCCGCTGCCGTTGCACCGCCACCATGCGATTTCTGTTCTCATCCTGAAGCAAAGTTCTTAACCCGAGGTACTATTTCTAGGGTAGCGGAGTCTGTAACCTGAAGCGTCTGTAACCTGAAGCGTCTGTAACCCGAGGTACTGTACATAGGGAGCAAGGTGCATACTATTTAAAATTCATCTTTGGGATGTTTCCATCAGCAATCATTTAGATGAGTCTGCAGGTTTGATGCCCACCATTCTTGCATGTGAAGGAAAATCTAAATGGATGAAACACACAGCCAGCCTGTCTGTGGGCGGTTGTTAAAACAGCTCCCCACGCGTCTCATCCTCTTTTCCAGAACAGGCGCTTGGTTGCTTCTGCTGGTTATGTGAACATCATGGAGGGGAAGCTGTGAGGAGGAGGAGGAGGAGAGCAAAGAGGATCACCATCCACAGACTTCTCCCTGTACACATTACTGGCTCAAGACACACAGCTAGGTCATTCCCTTTTGTCAATTTGGGGAAATGCATCAAAACGTAGCATTTCGTGAGAAACTACAGGGCAGATACAGATTGTGGCTAATGTGCATAAACCACTTCCTAAACCAGTGGTGGGAATGCACAGAACAAATGGGAGTAAGAGTCGACAGGATAGAAGTTTATGAAAATTTATGCCAGGCATGGCGAAAGTGTCTGGAGAAAGGTTTTTCTCCTTCTCTCATAGAAGACTCCCTGGAGAAGACCCTGATGTTGGGAAAGATGGAGGGCACAAGGAGAAGGGGACGACAGAGGGCGAGATGGTTGGACAGTGTTCTCAAAGCTACTAACATGAGTTTGGCCAAACTGCGGGAGGCAGTGGAAGACAGGAGTGCCTGGCGTGCTCTGGTCCATGGGGTCACGGAGAGTCGGACACGACTAAACGACTAAACAACAACAAAGGCTAGCAACAATGGCTACACTCGCCCTCTGCTTTGGGGCGCAAGGCAGGATGCCTCTGAATCACAGTTGCTGGAAACTACAGGATGAGAGATTTTCTATTGTGCTTGCTATTGTCCTGCTTACGGATTTCCCACAGGCATCAGTGTGGCCACTGTGAGAGGTAAAAGGTAAAGGAACCCTGCATGGTTAAAGTCCTGCCAAAGGTGACTATGGGGTTGCAGCGCTCATCTCGCTTTTCAGGCCAAGGGAGCCGGCATTTGCCCACAGACAGGTTTCCAGGTCATGTAGCCAGCATGACTAAACCACTTCTGGCGCAATGGAACCCCGTGACTGAAGCCAGAGTGCACAGAAACACCATTTACCTTCCCACCACAGTGGTAATTATTTATCTACTTGCACTGGCATGCTTTCAACCTGCTAGGTTGGCAGGAGCTGGGACAGAGCAACAGAAACTCACCCTGTTGCGCAGATTCGAACCGCCGACCTTCTGATCAGCAAACCCAAGAGGCTCAGTGGTTTAGACCACAGTGCTACTCGCTCCCACCGGCCACTGTGAGAACAGGATGCTGGGCTAGATGAGCCATTGGCCTCACCCAGCAGGGCTTTTATGTTCTTATAGGCGTGCTCACACAGCTTGTGACCCTCCATGGCGGCTCCTAACCTTCGAGTTCTTCCGCACAGGGGTGTTCCCAAGCAGGATGGAAGGCGCTTTTAAAAATCCTTAGCCCTGTTCTGTTTTGCAGGTCAATCCGTTCGTACATGCCGCTGTTTGCTTTCCTTTCTCTCTGTTTCACTAGGCTATTGGGTCAGCTTCCCAGACTGACAACGCCTGTAAAATGAGCAGGATTCGGCATGCTAGCCAGCTTAGCCACCAGGTGGCCTTTTGGCTAAGCAAGTGCCTACATAAAATGGTAGGTGAACTTCTCTCCTCAAATGTCTCGTCTGGATTTTTCCGCTTGGTTCACACAGAGAATCGGTTTTTAATGACAGGGCAACTCCCTAAAGGAACACTCCCAAGGAGGGTTGGCCAAGTCAAGCATGCATCGGGGAGCTGCTTCCACCATTGTACCTTCAGGAGAGACACATGCCAAAATTAATGTTGCACTAGGCAGTCAAGTCCTAGCTTAGCCTCAGGAAATAAAAATCTAGGCTCTCCTGGAACAGGGACGCAGCAGGACTATGTGCCGGTTTCAATGCACAGCCTGCTGCAAGCAAACTAGAGGCGGAAATGGGAGAAATTATCAGGTTTAATCAAGCTGTAAACAGCATGAAGGAGAGCCCTGCTGGACCAGGCGAGTGGCCCATCTCTAGTCCAGCATCCTGTTCTCACAGTGGCCAACCAGATGCCCTTAGGAAGCCCACAAGCTGGACCTGAGCGAGACAGCATGCTCACAACTTGCCCGGGATAGCTCAGTCGGTAGACCACGGGACTCTTAATCTCAGGGTCATGGGTTCGAGGCCCACGTTGGACAAAAGATTCCTGCATTGCTGGGGGTCGGACTAGATGATGCTCAGGGTCCCTTCCAGCTCTACATGTCTGTGATTCTGATTCCCAGCAACTGGTATGCCTCCCAGCAACTGGTGTGCCTCCCAGCAAGAGGCATGCAGGAAGCAGAAAATAGCCACAGGTAGCCTTATCCTTCATGCATTTGTCTTAATCCTCTTGCCTACTTCTCCCTCAGCAAAGATGCAACAGGACTCTTATCCCATCAGTTGACAGAGCAGCACACGCAGAAACTGAAAAGGTCTTACACTATCTTTCTTGCTGTATCTGCTGGCTCCTTTGACCTTGGCTGACACACATTTTTGGGTCAATGCTGTCAAGGAACTGAGCTACTGTCCCGAACTGTTGCAACCGACAAGGTTCAGCATGACTTCATCTCCACAACAACCGGGCAGGATGAGACCTTCCTGTTGGAGCAAAAGGGGAGAGGGGAGAAAATTACTAAATCTCTTTCCACCTGGTGTTCGCCCCGCCCCTAGACAAATGAAGTGGGACAACACCAGCCAGGAATTCTGTAATTATTGAAGATTTCATCCTTAAGCAGCTCCTCTGTTGGCACAACTGTGACCTATGGAAGGAAGCTTCCCAGTGGAGGGCTCTGAGGATCTTGTGCAGACAGAACTGCATGGTCCTCCTCTAACCTGCAATTATCCAGTGGGGCGTTTGCCAATGTGCGTTGGAGCTGACGTGGACAGTTATAATAAAGAACAGTCTGGGGCAGGTGGATGGTTGGCAACATGTGCTACCAGGCAAACAACCGGTGAGATGGATGGTTCGAGGCTAAATGTGTCCAGGAGTATGTGTTTTCCATCCAGTTTTGCCTGCAAGACTTTTTTTGGGTGTGTGTGTGGAAATTGTGGAGAAGGTGTGCAGGGATTCCATGGAGCATTAAGAATGTTAACTCTCGTGGGGTGTTTTTGAAAATCTGTAGGCCAGGGTTTAACTGGAACTGGGGCTACCGGCCATGCTGCCCACCCCAGGGAAGTGTGGTGTAGTGGTTAAGAGTGGTAGACTCATAATCTGGGGAACCGGGTTCGCGTCTCCGCTCCTCCACATGCAGCTGCTGGGTGACCTTGGGCTAGTCACACTTCTCTCAAGTCTCTCAGCCCCACTCACCTCACAGAGTGTTTGTTGTGGGGGAGGAAGGGAAAGGAGAATGTTAGTCACTTTGAGACTCCTTAGGGTAGTGATAAAGCGGGATATCAAATCCAAACTCTTCTTCTTCTTCTTCCCCCAATGTAGGGTCCTCCAGTTGTATTGGACTCCCATCGTGCATTTTCCCTCTTCGCTCCCACTCCTTTATCCTCCGGTGTTGTGTCCCTTTCTATTGTAAGCCTGACCCCCATGGATCACCTCACTGCTGGTTTTGTGAGCTGCTCTGGGAGACTTTTCTTTGCGTTAAGCAAATGCAAAAACATACAACAAAAGAGCAACGTTATAATTATCAGGAGCACACAAAGCAAAGCACATTAAAGCACACCATCATATTTTAATCACTAATTAGGGATTGCTGTTTGGAAGTTCTTCCTCAGGCACCAACATGTTGGGGGCTGTCTCTGCTGACACGAAGTCCCGAGATGGACTTGAAGATGTCACCCAGAGGTTACACCTGGAATTTATTAATCTTGCCATGGTCCATGGATGGGCTCCCAGAACCACTCCCCTTCCCACCCTGTTGCTTGCTTCTAATGCTATACAGTGGTACCTCGGGTTAAGTACTTTATTCGTTCCGGAGGTCCGTTCTTAACCTGAAGCGTACTTAACCTGAAGCACCACTTTAGCTAATGGGACCTCCTGCTGCCGCTGCGCCGCCAGAGCACGATTTCTGTTCTTAGCGGAGTTCTTAACCTGAAGCGTACTTAACCTGAAGCGTACTTAACCCGAGGCACCACTGTATACCATATTATATAAGAACTGGTCACTCACAAGCTGAATCCGGTTGCACTCACATATCTGAGAAATATCTGAACCAACTCCAAAAGATATTTCCCAGCTGTGCTGTTATTACCAATTTCACATTATTTGCTCTGCGTTTCCAAATGCGTCTTAGTCTTCCTTTTTGTGTGTGTGTGCTGCAGCAAACACAGCAGATGGTTCTGACACGTTATCCACAATGACTCTCAGATCTCGTTCCTGAAGTAGTAACAGTTAATTATAACCCAATGTATGTGTGCGTCTATTGATATTTCCATCTATTTTGGGGCTGCCATGTGTCTGGAATTTCCTGGACATAGTCCTCGGAAACAGTGTCCAGGCAGAAATGTATGGGAAAATCTGGATGTATGGCAACCCATGTTGCAGGTGTAGATTTTGCCAAATATCCTTAAAAATAGCTCAAAATGTCTTCTTTTTTGTTTTTGAGATTTTGCAAAAGCTTTGGCCAAAAATGAAAAATGCTCAACAACTTTCCCCCAAAAGCTCAACTTTTTGTGTCCAGATCTTCACTTTTTGAAATGTAGCAACCCTAATCTATTTATTGAACCTTTAGGGCTAGCTCAGGGCTATTTCCTCATGTGCTTATTCAGAGCTGCTTTGCATTCAGAAGGTCCCAAGTTCAGTTTCTGGCATCTCCAGGTACAGCTGCGATTGTCCCGTCTGCAATCAAGAAAAGCCGCTGTCAGTCAGTGTAGACAAAATTGAGGCACGTTGACCCAGTATATGGCAGCTTTCTAGGCTCCTGAGGGTCTCATCTATGTCCAGGCCCATCGTCAGAACATGGCAGTATCATGGCAGGGATCCCAGCGGTAAAGGTGCAGGATTTTGAATTTAATTCTCCTTCATCTCCTTGGGGAGTTTATACAGCTGGTCTTGAGGGGCCGCAGCTCAGGGACAAAGCATCTATCCTTGCATGCAGAAAGCCTTGGGTTCAATCCCCAGCATCTCTCCCAGATAAGACTGGGAGATATCTTTTCCTGAAATCCCGGAGAGCTGCTGCCAATCAGTGTGATCAATACTGAACTAGATAGACTCAGCATAAGGCAGCTCCCTGTGAAGAAAGGAGATTCAGGATCAAAGTTCTGCAGGCCTGTAGAGTTTGCTCTCAGCTGAGAAGAGCAAAGTAACGCTTCATACCCTCCAACATGACTCAGTTGGAAAGAGGGACATTTCTCATTTCCCCCAACTAACCCTCCTCGACCCCTCATTTTTGTGTGTCCCCCACCTCGCAGAGCATTTCCTATCAGAAGCAGGGTGAGCGCCACTAGGGTCTGGCACCAGGGCCGTCTTTACCCGGGGGTGCAAGGGGTGCGGTGCACCTGGGTGCCAAATTCTGTGGTGTGCCAAATGTTTACCTACTGCATACCGGTCACTCTCGACCGGCGGCAGTGAAAAGCAATGGAGCGAAAGTCCCTTCCCCACTCCTCCGTCAGTCTGTTACTCCATAAAGGTAAAGGTAAAGGTACCCCTGACCATTAGGTCCAGTCGTGTCTGACTCTGGGGTTGCTGCGCTCATCTCGCTTTATTGACCGAGAGCCGGTGTACAGCTTCCAGGTCATGTGGCCAGCATGACTAAGCCACTTCTGGCGAACCAGAGCAGCGCACGGAAACGCCGTTTACCTTCCTGCCGGAGCGGTACCTATTTATCTACTTGCACTTTGACGTGCTTTCGAACTGCTAGGTGGGCAGGAGCTGGGACCAATCAACGGGAGCTCACCCCGTCGTGGGGATTCGAACCGCCGACCTTCTGATCAGCAAGCCCTAGGCTCTGTGGTTTAACCCACAGCGCCACCTGGGTCCTTCTGTTACTCCATAGCGTCAAACAAAAGCCATTTTTTTCCACTGTGTCGTTACAGGTGAGTGATCTCCCCCCTCAAAAAAGGTCAACAACTTTGGCTTCCCCCTCCTAAAAAACTTTGAGTTCGCCCCCCAAGGGGTGCTGGGCTTGGCTGGCACATCACATGGGGCTGGACCTTGGCGGCAGCAGCCTCTCCTCCTCCTCACCCGCTCCCCAGCAGCTGCTACGAGCTGCCCAAGGCAGAAGGCTGGCAGCAGCAGCAGCCATGGAGAGGTTGTGGAGAAGCAACAAGATACTCCCTTGCTGCCGTTTGGGACAATCTCTTTGTCCTCCTCCTCCTCCTCCTCCTCCTCCTCTTCCTTCCTGAGCTCGGCGGCAGCTACACTGGCAGGGGAAATAGGGACATCCCAGGATCAAATCAGAAGCCGGGGTGGCTTTTGTAATTCCAGGACTGTCCCTGGAAAATCAGGACACTTGGAGGGTGTGACCCTTGTGCTGTGTGCTGCAGTTCAGGATCCCAGCTAACCCCATTCCATCCCACCCTGTTTTTCTGCTGCCCTCAACTCGGCAGCGGTCTGTGGTCGCTGAGAAGGTCCAGCCCTCGCTGAGCTGCTTTGGGAGCTTCTCTCCATTAAAGATCCCCCCTTTTTATAATTCTGCAAACCATGGGGATCCCCCAAGCCTGCTGGTATCTCTGTCTTGCGTTTGTGTGCTGCTACTTTTGGCTAAAAATGCAACAGCACGCACAGCCTGATCAACAAAAATAGAGGGATATCTCAAATTGATCATAGCATGCATATTAGAAAAAGTAACTACCCCTCCCCACATAGTCAAAACCATATTTTGTTACTCTTCCGTGAGCCATTTGGACTTGTAGGGCAGCATAAGGTGAAGAAAGGGCCCCAGTTAATTCTCTCGTCAGTATCATTTGCCAATCATATCTCAATGCCTTTGATATATGCCCTAAGGGCTTCCTTTGCATAAGAACTTTTATTGCTTGCAAGCTGGTGTCTCCATAGCACAAGAAGGGAATTTCTTCTCTTCAGGCTTGGGCACGTCCTCTCGTAACGTCGCTTTTAATAGTGCTATAAAAAAAAAACTTTTTAATCATGTTTAAAGTGCTTTGTAGGCAGCACGTTCCCTGGCCTTTTAAAAACTGGATTCACGGTATGGTCACATTGCTGTCGTACATTTAAAACACTCTTATACCATTTCATGGTTTCTCCCCACCCCTGTAGTTTGTTGGGCGTGCTGGGAACTGTAGCTCCGTGAGGTGCCTCTCAAC
Source organism: Darevskia mixta (assembly GCA_034641385.1). Taxonomy (NCBI): domain Eukaryota; kingdom Metazoa; phylum Chordata; class Lepidosauria; order Squamata; family Lacertidae; genus Darevskia; species Darevskia mixta. The sequence goes on from JAWWNH010000060.1 coordinate 2,145,625, forward strand.
AACTTTCAGGACTTAAACTACAGTTCTGATTTTTTTTTGGGGGGGGAGCCAAGAATGTTGAAGTGGTAGGTAAAAGGTAAAGGTAAAGGACCCCTGACAGTTAAGTCCAGTTGCGAATGACTCCGGGGTTGCGGCACTCATCTCGCTTTACTGGCCAAGGGAGCTGACGTTTGTCCACAGACAGTTTTTCCAGGTCATGTGGCCAGCAAGACTAAGCCGCTTCTGGCGAAACCAGAGCAGTGCACGGAAACACCGTTTACCTTCCCACCGGAGCGGTACCTATTTATCTACTTGCACTGGTGTGCTTTTGAACTGCTAGGTTGGCAGGAGCTGGGACTGAGCAATGGGAGCTCACCCCGTCGCAGGGATTCGAACCGCCAACCTTCCAATTGGCAAGCCCTAGGCTCAGTGGTTTACACCACAGCGCCACCCGCATCCCAGCCTTGATTTGACACACTCTGCCCAGCTCTCTCATCTAGTGACAGCACTCTCTCTCTCTCTCTCTCTCTCTCTCTCTGATAATAATTTTTATTGGGTTTTTAACACAAACAAACATTTACTAACATCACAACAACAACAACAGCAACAGCAACAACAACAACAACAACAACAAAATTTCTTATTTCTTCACATTTCCCCATCACATCTTTATGGGACTTCCCCCGACCTCCCCTTCTGAGTTTCAATGTCTCTCTTATTTACACAGTTTAATCTTCATTGCTAAATCTTGTCAAAAAATCTTTAATATCACTTTTTTTCCTTTTCCTTATCCTAAACTTATTCTTATTACCACTAATGTGACCTAAAACTCCCGGGAACCTAGTGACAGCACACTCTCAGTTGGCCCAATATATTTTGGTGCCAGAGACAGAAAATTATGATCTATTTTTCTGCACTAGTCATGAGCAATGGGCTTGGGGACTAGGTGTGATGTTCTTGGCTTTTACCGATAGTTATTGGTGGTGATGGCAAAACCTTCCCTCCAAGTTACACCTCTGTTGGGGGGCATCTTTGAAATAACCTCTCCATGGATTCTTGCTTGACATGCAGCCTTCTAGCATTTTGGCACCAGGCGAAAATGATTCCATTTCCATGGGTTGACTTCTTGAACTTTTTTTCCTGACGCCGCTGACTTTGCTCTTTGGTTGGTTAATCTCTCTTATTCATTTTATACGATTGGTTTGATGGATGTTGTTTTAAAAGCTGCTGTAAAAGCTGCCTTGGGCGCATGCTGGGGAGTGGCAAGGTAAAGCGTTTTTTAAATAAATACAAATCAATCGATAACGGCTTTGTAGCAGTTGTCAAGGCCAGGTTGGGAAAAGAGGCAGCACCAATTCAAACTAGGATGTCTGTTTGCCAGGATCCCTGTGAAGTCAGTAGCAGGGGCTGCAGAAACTGCAGTCAAAGTCATACCAGCAGGGCTCCGTTGCCTAGGCAACAGAAGAAGGCCCAGCCCAAACTTTAAGTTCCGGCACAACTTCATCTCTAGAAATGCTCTATATGAATTCTCCCTCTGCCCCCTACCAACAATCAATCCCATAATAATAATAATAATAATAATAATAATAATAATAATAATAATTTATTATTTATACCCTGCCCATCTGGCTGGGTTTCCCCAGCCACTCTGGGCGGCTTTCAACAGAACATTAAAATACAATAATCTATTAAACATTAAAAGCCTCCCTAAACAGGGCTGCCTTCAGATGTCTTCTAAAGGTCTGGTAGTTGTTGTTCTCTTTGACATCTGAAGGGAGGGCGTTCCACAGGGCGGGTGCCACTACCGAGAAGGCCCTCTGCCTGGTTCCCTGTAACTTGGCTTCTCGCAGGGAGGGAACCACCAGAAGGCCCTTGGCACTGGACCTCAGTGTCCGGGCTGAATGATGGGGGTGAAGACGCTCCTTCAGGTATACTGGACCGAAGCCATTTAGAACAACTCAGAAAAGAAGAGTCTGTCATGGAACCATTGGGGGACTGCCATTTAGGTGACAGGCCGCAATACAAGACACTTCTAGAAACTGTGCCACAAGATTATGCAGGCCGGAGAAGATGCTCAAAAAGGCAAGGAACAGGTGGTCTGAGCACTTAATGCATTGCCAAAAAGAAAAGAAAAAAGAGGAGGCAGATTTGCATAATAATAATAATAATAATAATAATAATAATAATAATAATAATTTATTATTTATACCCCGCCCATCTAGCTGGGTCTCCCCAGCTACTCTGGGCGGCTTCCAAAAGAACATTAAAATACAGTAATCGAATTAAACATTAAAAGCCTCCCTAAACAGGGCTGCCTTCAGATGTCTTCTAAAGGTCTGATAGTTGTTGTTCTCTTTGACATCTGAAGGGAGGGCGTTCCACAGGGCGGGCGCCACTACCGAGAAGGCCCTCTGCCTGGTTCCCTGTAACTTGGCTTCTCGTGGTGAGGGAACCACCAGAAGGCCCTCGGCACTGGACCTCAGCGTCCGGGCTGAACGATGGGGGTGGAGACGCTCCTTTAGGTATACTGGACCGAAGCCATTTAGGGCTTTAAAGGTCAGCACCAACACTTTGAATTGTGCTCGGAAACGTATTGGGAGCCAATGTAGGTCTTTCAAGACCGGTGTTATGTGGTCTCGGCGGCCGCTCCCAGTCACCAGTCTAGCTGCCGCATTCTGGATTAGTTGTAGTTTCCGGGTCACCTTCAAAGGTAGCCCCACGTAGAGCGCATTGCAGTAATCCAAGCGAGAGATAACTAGAGCATGCACCACTCTGGCGAGACAGTCCGCGGGCAGGTAGGGTCTCAGCCTGCGTACCAGATGGAGCTGGTAGACTGCTGCCCTGGATACAGAATTAACCTGTGCCTCCATGGACAGCTGTGAGTCTAGAATGACTCCCAGGCTGCGCACCTGGTCCTTCAGGGGCACAGTTACCCCATTCAGGACCAGGGAGTCCTCCACACCTGCCCGCCCCCTGTCCCCCAAAAACAGTACTTCTGTCTTGTCAGGATTCAACCCCAATCTGTTAGCCGCCATCCATCCACCAACCGCCTCCAGACACTCACACAGGACCTTCACCGCCTTCACTGGTTCTGATTTGAAAGAGAGGTAGAGCTGGGTATCATCAGCATACTGATGAACACCCAGCCCAAACCCCCTGATGATCTCTCCCAGTGGCTGCATATAGATGTTAAAAAGCATGGGGGAGAGGACAGAGCCCTGAGGTACCCCACAAGTGAGAGCCCAGGGGTCTGAACACTCATCCCCCACCACCACTTTCTGAACACGGCCCAGGAGGAAGGAGCGGAACCACTGTATAACAGTGCCCCCAGCTCCCAACCCCTCTAGGCGGTCCAGAAGGATGTCATGGTCGATGGTGTCAAAAGCCGCTGAGAGATCCAGCAGAACTAGGAAACAGCTCTCACCTTTGTCCCTAGCCCGCCGGAGATCATCGACCAGTGCGACCAAGGCAGATTCAGTCCCATGATGAGGTCTGAACCCCGATTGGAAGGGATCCAAATGGTCCGCTTCTTCCAGGCGTGCCTGGAGTTGTTCAGCAACCACACGCTCAATCACCTTGCCCAAAAATGGAAGATTTGAGACTGGGCGATAGTTGGCCATATTGGCCGCATCCAAAGATGGTTTTTTAAGAAGCGGTTTAATAACCGCCTCTTTTAGTGGGTCTGGGAAGGCTCCCTCGCAGAGAGAGGCATTCACCACCCCGCGGAGCCCATCACCCAGCCCTTCCCGGCTAGCTTTTATTAGCCAGGATGGGCAAGGATCAAGAAGACAGGTGGTCGGTTTCACTCGTCCAAGCAGCCTGTCCACATCCTCGGAGGTAACAGATTGGAATTGATCCCATAAAACATGACTAGACAGGGCTCTAGCACTCTCCCGCCCCGGCTCTGCTCCCACGGTGGAGTCCACCTCCTTCCGAATCTGAGCGACTTTATCTGCAAAAAACTTTGCAAAAGCATTGCAGGAGATCTTGGGGTCCCTACCAGACCCCGATGACGGAGGTGGTTCTGCTAGATTGCGAACCACCTGGAAGAGTCTCCTGCTGCTGTTTTCTGCAGATGCAATAGAAACAGCAAAGAAAGTTCTCTTTGCCGTTGCCATTGCCACTTGGTAGGCTCGAAGTTGAGCTCTAGCCCATGTCCGGTCTGATTCAGAATGAGTTTTCCGCCACCGGCGCTCTAGCCGTCTCAGCAACTGTTTCATCACCCTCAGCTCCGGAGAAAACCATGGAGCTGTCCGGGCTCCATGCAATCGGAGAGGGCGCTTCGGAGCCAGACAGTCAATAGCCCTGGTTAACTCCACATTCCAGCGGGCCACCAGGGAATCAGCTGAAAGGCCATCAACATGGGATAAAACATCCCCTACCACTCTCTGGAAACCATTAGGATCCATTAAGTGGCGGGGGCGGACCATCCGAATCGGTCCCACCTCCCGGCAGAGGGGAAGGGTCGCGGAGAAGTCTAGTTGCACCAGGAAGTGATCTGACCATGGCACTTCTTTTGTATCGCTTTTACTTAGTGTCAGATCACCAACATCCATAGAGGTAAACACTAGGTCTAAGGCATGTCCGCGGCTATGAGTTGGGCCAGACTTATTCAGGGACAGCCCCATGGAGGCCATGCTTTCCACGAAGTCCCGAGCGGCCCCTTGTAAGGTCGTGTCGGCGTGGATATTAAAATCTCCTAAGACCACCAGGCTAGGTGTCTCCAGGAGCACATCTGCCACGACCTGAAGCAGCTCGGGCAGGGAATCCTTGGTGCAGCGGGGAGGTCGGTACACCAAAAGGAATCCTGTACTGCCCCTATTGCCCAACTTCCAGAACATGCACTCAGAAAACTTGGTCTTTCCAATAGGACGCCTGGTGCAAACTAATGACTTCCTAAAAATCACTGCAACCCCCCCTCCCCGCCCAGATGGCCTGGGTTGCTGTGCGTAAGAGAAACCTGGTGGACAAGCAGCGGCAAGGACTGGCCCATCTGCCTCATCCAACCAAGTCTCTGTCACACATGCCAGGTCAAGTCCCCCATCCACAATCAGGTCGTGGATGGCAGTGGTTTTGCTCATCATTGACCTGGCATTACACAGCAACACTTTCAGGTCATGTGGGTATCCCTTGTTGATTCCAGTACCCGTCCGGTCAGGGCCAGACCCGGAGGCAGGGATAGTCCTCAAACAACGACTAAGCCTGCCTCCTCGGTAATGACATGGTCTGGTCCTAGCGTGACTCCTCCTCCTGCCCGTGATCACTGAGATCGGGTGTCCCAGTGCATCCCCCCCTGTAGAACTTGTCCCAGCCATTTTATTGGCTGGGACCCACTCCCGGGCAGCCCTGATCCCACCCCTTAAGAACAAAGTAACACCTATATAAAAAGCAACAGAAAAAACAAACAAGCAAAAAAAAAAACAAAAAAACCACAAAAAACAATTAAACAATATGAACCAAAAACAATAAAGATTACAAGTATACCAAAATTAAACAAATTCCCAACCCAACTAAGAATCCATTCCACCCACCCTACCAGAAAGAGTTAAAAACAAAACAAAACAAAACAAAAAACCATTTAAAAACATTCTAAAAATAACTCGGTGCTGTTATAAGTTCTGCTGGGCAACAGTAGCAGCCGTCCTTTTGAGGGCCAACAGACCCTGCCCTGGGCCAGATGGTGAAAGGCAGGGAGATGTCCTGTGGGCACTCAGGCAGGAGAATCCTGGGCAGCCCCACCAGCAAAAGCTGTGGCAGCAGTCCTTTTGAGGCCCAACAGGCCCTGCCCTGGGCCAGATGGTGAAAGGCATGGAGAGGTCCTGTAGGCACTCAGGCAGGAGAATCCTGGGCAGCAGTGTTCCGGAGGCCTCTCTGCCGGCCTTTAAGCTGTCGAGGTGAGTGCAGGCCCCACCCCCCAGAGTCCAGGTGAAATTGGCAGGAGGAGAGAGCACAAACACTCACGAGCAGCAGCCAGCAATGGTGTTCCAGGGCCTCTCTGCCGGCCTTTAAGCTGTCGAGGTGAGTGCAGGCCCCACCCCCCATAGTCCAGGTGAAATTGGCAGGAGGAGAGAGCACAAACACTCACGAGCAGCAGCCAGCAATGGTGTTCCAGGGCCTCTCTGCCGGCCTTTAAGCTGTCAAGGTGAGTGCAGGCCCCACCCCCCAGAGTCCAGGTGAAATTGGCAGGAGGAGAGAGCACAAACACTCACGAGCAGCAGCCAGCAATGGTGTTCCAGGGCCTCTCTGCCGGCCTTTAAGCTGTCGAGGTGAGTGCAGGCCCCACCCCCCAGAGTCCAGGTGAAATTGGCAGGAGGAGAGAGCACAAACACTCACGAGCAGCAGCCAGCAATGGTGTTCCAGGGCCTCTCTGCCGGCCTTTAAGCTGTCGAGGTGAGTGCAGGCCCCACCCCCCAGAGTCCAGGTGAAATTGGCAGGAGGAGAGAGCACAAACACTCACGAGCAGCAGCCAGCAATGGTGTTCCAGGGCCTCTCTGCCGGCCTTTAAGCTGTCGAGGTGAGTGCAGGCCCCACCCCCCAGAGTCCAGGTGAAATTGGCAGGAGGAGAGAGCACAAACACTCACGAGCAGCAGCCAGCAGTGGTGTTCCAGGGCCTCTCTGCCGGCCTTTAAGCTGTCGAGGTGAGTGCAGGCCCCACCCCCCATAGTCCAGGTGAAATTGGCAGGAGGAGAGAGCACAAACACTCACGAGCAGCAGCCAGCAATGGTGTTCCAGGGCCTCTCTGCCGGCCTTTAAGCTGTCAAGGTGAGTGCAGGCCCCACCCCCCAGAGTCCAGGTGAAATTGGCAGGAGGAGAGAGCACAAACACTCACGAGCAGCAGCCAGCAGTGGTGTTCCAGGGCCTCTCTGCCGGCCTTTAAGCTGTCGAGGTGAGTGCAGGCCCCACCCCCCAGAGTCCAGGTGAAATTGGCAGGAGGAGAGAGCACAAACACTCACGAGCAGCAGCCAGCAGTGGTGTTCCAGGGCCTCTCTGCCGGCCTTTAAGCTGTCGAGGTGAGTGCAGGCCCCACCCCCCATAGTCCAGGTGAAATTGGCAGGAGGAGAGAGCACAAACACTCACGAGCAGCAGCCAGCAATGGTGTTCCAGGGCCTCTCTGCCGGCCTTTAAGCTGTCGAGGTGAGTGCAGGCCCCACCCCCCAGAGTCCAGGTGAAATTGGCAGGAGGAGAGAGCACAAACACTCACGAGCAGCAGCCAGCAATGGTGTTCCAGGGCCTCTTTGCCGGCCTTTAAGCTGTCGAGGTGAGTGCAGGCCCCACCCCCCAGAGTCCAGGTGAAATTGGCAGGAGGAGAGAGCACAAACACTCACGAGCAGCAGCCAGCAATGGTGTTCCAGGGCCTCTCTGCCGGCCTTTAAGCTGTCGAGGTGAGTGCAGGCCCCACCCCCCAGAGTCCAGGTGAAATTGGCAGGAGGAGAGAGCACAAACACTCACGAGCAGCAGCCAGCAATGGTGTTCCAGGGCCTCTCTGCCGGCCTTTAAGCTGTCAAGGTGAGTGCAGGCCCCACCCCCCAGAGTCCAGGTGAAATTGGCAGGAGGAGAGAGCACAAACACTCACGAGCAGCAGCCAGCAATGGTGTTCCAGGGCCTCTCTGCCGGCCTTTAAGCTGTCGAGGTGAGTGCAGGCCCCACCCCCCAGAGTCCAGGTGAAATTGGCAGGAGGAGAGAGCACAAACACTCACGAGCAGCAGCCAGCAGTGGTGTTCCAGGGCCTCTCTGCCGGCCTTTAAGCTGTCAAGGTGAGTGCAGGCCCCACCCCCCAGAGTCCAGGTGAAATTGGCAGGAGGAGAGAGCACAAACACTCACGAGCAGCAGCCAGCAATGGTGTTCCAGGGCCTCTCTGCCGGCCTTTAAGCTGTCGAGGTGAGTGCAGGCCCCACCCCCCAGAGTCCAGGTGAAATTGGCAGGAGGAGAGAGCACAAACACTCACGAGCAGCAGCCAGCAATGGTGTTCCAGGGCCTCTCTGCCGGCCTTTAAGCTGTCGAGGTGAGTGCAGGCCCCACCCCCCAGAGTCCAGGTGAAATTGGCAGGAGGAGAGAGCACAAACACTCACGAGCAGCAGCCAGCAATGGTGTTCCAGGGCCTCTCTGCCGGCCTTTAAGCTGTCGAGGTGAGTGCAGGCCCCACCCCCCAGAGTCCAGGTGAAATTGGCAGGAGGAGAGAGCACAAACACTCACGAGCAGCAGCCAGCAATGGTGTTCCAGGGCCTCTCTGCCGGCCTTTAAGCTGTCGAGGTGAGTGCAGGCCCCACCCCCCAGAGTCCAGGTGAAATTGGCAGGAGGAGAGAGCACAAACACTCACGAGCAGCAGCCAGCAGTGGTGTTCCAGGGCCTCTCTGCCGGCCTTTAAGCTGTCGAGGTGAGTGCAGGCCCCACCCCCCATAGTCCAGGTGAAATTGGCAGGAGGAGAGAGCACAAACACTCACGAGCAGCAGCCAGCAATGGTGTTCCAGGGCCTCTCTGCCGGCCTTTAAGCTGTCAAGGTGAGTGCAGGCCCCACCCCCCAGAGTCCAGGTGAAATTGGCAGGAGGAGAGAGCACAAACACTCACGAGCAGCAGCCAGCAGTGGTGTTCCAGGGCCTCTCTGCCGGCCTTTAAGCTGTCGAGGTGAGTGCAGGCCCCACCCCCCAGAGTCCAGGTGAAATTGGCAGGAGGAGAGAGCACAAACACTCACGAGCAGCAGCCAGCAATGGTGTTCCAGGGCCTCTTTGCCGGCCTTTAAGCTGTCGAGGTGAGTGCAGGCCCCACCCCCCAGAGTCCAGGTGAAATTGGCAGGAGGAGAGAGCACAAACACTCACGAGCAGCAGCCAGCAATGGTGTTCCAGGGCCTCTCTGCCGGCCTTTAAGCTGTCAAGGTGAGTGCAGGCCCCACCCCCCAGAGTCCAGGTGAAATTGGCAGGAGGAGAGAGCACAAACACTCACGAGCAGCAGCCAGCAGTGGTGTTCCAGGGCCTCTCTGCCGGCCTTTAAGCTGTCGAGGTGAGTGCAGGCCCCACCCCCCATAGTCCAGGTGAAATTGGCAGGAGGAGAGAGCACAAACACTCACGAGCAGCAGCCAGCAATGGTGTTCCAGGGCCTCTCTGCCGGCCTTTAAGCTGTCGAGGTGAGTGCAGGCCCCACCCCCCAGAGTCCAGGTGAAATTGGCAGGAGGAGAGAGCACAAACACTCACGAGCAGCAGCCAGCAATGGTGTTCCAGGGCCTCTCTGCCGGCCTTTAAGCTGTCGAGGTGAGTGCAGGCCCCACCCCCCATAGTCCAGGTGAAATTGGCAGGAGGAGAGAGCACAAACACTCACGAGCAGCAGCCAGCAATGGTGTTCCAGGGCCTCTTTGCCGGCCTTTAAGCTGTCGAGTTGAGTGCAGGCCCCACCCCCCAGAGTCCATAAATATGTTGATTTATATGTCTAGGTGCACATTTAGTATTACTAACAGGCAGAGGGCCCACCCCCCAGAGTCCAGGTGAAATTGGCAGGAGGAGAGAGCACAAACACTCACGAGCAGCAGCCAGCAATGGTGTTCCAGGGCCTCTTTGCCGGCCTTTAAGCTGTCGAGGTGAGTGCAGGCCCCACCCCCCAGAGTCCATAAATATGTTGATTTATATGTCTAGGTGCACATTTAGTATTACTAACAGGCAGAGGGCCCACCCCCCAGAGTCCAGGTGAAATTGGCAGGAGGAGAGAGCACAAACACTCACGAGCAGCAGCCAGCAATGGTGTTCCAGGGCCTCTCTGCCGGCCTTTAAGCTGTCGAGGTGAGTGCAGGCCCCACCCCCCAGAGTCCAGGTGAAATTGGCAGGAGGAGAGAGCACAAACACTCACGAGCAGCAGCCAGCAATGGTGTTCCAGGGCCTCTTTGCCGGCCTTTAAGCTGTCGAGGTGAGTGCAGGCCCCACCCCCCAGAGTCCATAAATATGTTGATTTATATGTCTAGGTGCACATTTAGTATTACTAACAGGCAGAGGGCCCACCCCCCAGAGTCCAGGTGAAATTGGCAGGAGGAGAGAGCACAAACACTCACGAGCAGCAGCCAGCAATGGTGTTCCAGGGCCTCTTTGCCGGCCTTTAAGCTGTCGAGGTGAGTGCAGGCCCCACCCCCCAGAGTCCATAAATATGTTGATTTATATGTCTAGGTGCACATTTAGTATTACTAACAGGCAGAGGGCCCACCCCCCAGAGTCCAGGTGAAATTGGCAGGAGGAGAGAGCACAAACACTCACGAGCAGCAGCCAGCAATGGTGTTCCAGGGCCTCTTTGCCGGCCTTTAAGCTGTCGAGGTGAGTGCAGGCCCCACCCCCCAGAGTCCATAAATATGTTGATTTATATGTCTAGGTGCACATTTAGTATTACTAACAGGCAGAGGGCCTTCTCGGTAGTGGCACCCGCCCTGTGGAACGCCCTCCCACCAGATGTCAAGACTATCTGACTTTTAGAAGACATCTGAAGGCAGCCCTGTTGAGGGAAGTTTTTAATGTTTCATTTTTTATTGTGTTATTGATATCCTGTTGGAAGCCGCTCAGAGTAGCTGGGGAGGCCTGGCCAGATGGGCGGGGTATAAGTAATAAATTATTATTATTATTATTATTATTATTATTATTATTATTATTATTATTACTACTACTACTACTACTACGCGAAAAGAAATTCAGTACAGCTTGCCATGAGTGGAGAAGGCTGTGCCCAGGTGACCTCTATGGTTGCTCTGTCTGCTGTCCAGGTGTGAAGTCCTGATGGGCAACTTCAATTCCCCTCTGCTCTTCCTTCTTAAGATAAGATAAGATAGATAAGATAATTTTATTTGTCATTGCACCAGTACAAGCACACGCTATACCAGTGCAACGAAATTGCAAGCCATCCCGTAAAAAAAGAGGGGGGGGGGGAAACAAACAAAAAACAAAAAAACCACACACACACACACACACACACACAAAAACACAAAACACACACACATACACACACACACACACACACACACACACACACACACACACACACAAGCCACACATACGCACAGCACAGCTCTCCAAGGTCACATCATTTGGTTACGTCATTTAAGAAGGCTATAGCTCTTGGGTAGAAGTTGTTCTTCAGTCTGTTTGTTTTTGCTCTGATTGTTCTGTATCTTCTACCTGAAGGCAGTGGCGCAAAGAGACCATATCCCGGGTGAGATGGGTCATCTAAAATATTGTTCACCTTTTTAAGGCAGCGGGAACTGTACAGTTCTTCCAGAGAGGGGAGAGGGTGACCAACAACCCTTTGGGCTATCAATATGACCCTCTGAATCATCTTCTTCTCCCTGGCTGTGCAGCTGGAGAACCAAGCACAAATACAGTATGTAAGAATGCTCTCTATGGAGCCTCGGTAGAAGGACACCAGCAGTCTCTCACTCAGATTATTCTTCTTTAAAAGTCTGAGGAAATAAATTCTCTGCTGGGCCTTCTTTACCAGAGCGGTAGTATTTGCGCTCCAAGCCATACCCTGCTCTATCATCACTCCCAGAAACTTGAATACAGCCACCCTCTCCACCTGGTCCCCGCCGATATACAGGGGCTGAATGTCCACCTTTTCCCCCCTATAATCCACCACCAGTTCCTTGGTTTTGGCAGTGTTTAGAGCCAGATTGTTATCACCACACCAAGCACAAAACTGCTCCACCTCATCCCGATAGGCAGACTCATCCCCTCCTGAAATGAGCCCCACCACAGTAGTGTCATCAGCAAACTTGATGATTTTGTTGCTGGGATGGATGGCTGTGGCGTCATACGTATAGAGGGTATAGAGTGACTCTTTGTGACTCTTTAGTGTTAAACAGGCCAGACAGGCCTCCAAGCTGAGGAATCCCCTTGGTGAAGTAGGGCACTCCAGGAAAACAGTAGGAGAGTCATACATAATGGACATCAACAGCTCCACAGAGCAGGACCCAGAAGGTGGATAATGGATGGAAGATACTGCTGCTTTTCTATTGGGTTTCAATTTCTGCTCCCTCACAAGTCCAGCTGGACTGAAGACAACCTGAAGAGAATCTGAAGAAGTGTGCATGCACACGAAAGCTCATACCAATAACAAACTTAGTTGGTCTCTAAGGTGCTACTGGAAGGAATTTTTTTATTTTGTTTCGACTACGGCAGACCAACACGGCTACCTACCTGTAACTGAAGACAACCTTGTTTGCAAAGGTGAAATAAAACAAGTTAAACCACAAAAAGGCAACTTTTTCAGGCAGAGAACCCCAAGGCCGTCATTGCAGGTACCATGTTCATCTTCAGCTACCTTCCCCTCTCCAAAGACTTCACACTTAGCCTGTATATGTGGCTAAATGGCTCTATCTCCACTGTGCGGTGCAAAATGGTCCCAGAATCCTTTACACCCTGATGCCATCTTGTGCACATTAAGCTGATATGTCTGAATGTGTGTGTGTGTCTGCCTGCAGGGTATTGCTGCCATCCTGAGGGCCCCAAGTACCCTGGCCCCACAAGTGTGGAGATGTGTTCAGGACCAGCCCACACATCAGAAGTGGCCTAGGCGAGTGTCACTCAATGGCCAGCACCTCCTGTCTTGTCCAGTCAAGATGAGGCAGCCCGTCCCTTTGACGAAACGCTGTGTTGGATGCGAGGCTCTGGGAAGGGAAAGAGGTCTGGAGCCACCCAGATGCAGATGATCAGCGCATGTGTTTATCCAGCCGAAATGATGTGTGAGATCCTCCAAAGGAAATATTTTGTCCTGGTTCTCTGAGAGCCTGAAATGAAAGCCTTGCCCTTTGACAGCGCAAATGTTTACATTCAGCATGTGAGCCCAGAACACTCTGTCTTCTCCGGGCACATCACAGCTCCGTCGTGCCTTGTTCGAACCCCGTAAAGTCAGCCGAACGGAACGGCCACACCAAGACAATGGCCCCCCGCTGCTGTGTAAACGTGGAGGTGAAGCCCTGATTCTGATTATTTTGGAAAAGGAGGAGACATCAGTCCTGCATCACTCTAGTGTGTAACTGTGTACGCTGTGTTTTCTTTTATTATTATTATAAAAAAAATCGTAAGTGTTTTCTGTTATGCCAGCCAACAGAGATGGCCTTTAAACTGGTTTGTTTTTAAAGATATTGGGGCAACTGGATCCAGATTCTCATACTGGCTGTGTGAACCTGTGGCCCTCTCATGTGTGCTTAAACCCAACTGAAGTCAATAGGTCTTAAGCAAGTATTATCTCCCCTCCACCCTATTTTCCCCAGTACATGGAAAGATGTAGCTCTTAACAAAAACAAGCAAATGGTAATTAAAAGGATTAAAAGGATGGGAACCAGGGACATGGGTGGCGCTGTGGTCTAAACCACAGAGCCTAGGGCTTGCCAATCAGAAGGTCAGTAGTTCGAATCCCCGTGATGGGGTGAGCTCCCCTTGCTCGGTCCCTGCTCCTGCGCACCTAGCAGTTTGAAAACAAGTGCAAGTAGATAAATAGGTACCGCTCTGGCGGGAAGGTAAACGGTGTTTCCGTGCACTGCTCTGGTTCGCCAGAAGCGGCTTAGTCATGCAGGCCACATGACCTGGAAGCTGTACGCTGGCTCCCTCGGCCAGTAAAGCGAGATGAGTGCCGCAACCCCAGAGTCATCCGCGACTGGACCTAACGGTCAGTGGTACCTTTACCTTTAAAAGGATGGGAACATTCTCTCTATTGTGGAGGGAATTAGTTGTGTTTGCTGGGGAAAGTTCTTAGGTGAGATTGTGGGGGAACCTCCAGAAAATCCTGAGATTTACGTTCTTCTGCCGAGGAACACATGAGATCTTCATCCAGAGTGTTAATTACGTACACACACACACACACACACACACACACAGCTTGAGCACAACAGCTGTTGACAGTTTATAATCCCCCTACGTAAATGCAAAAAGTTTTGCATCAAAAGCAAAACTGTAAATAAAAGAACAAACCTCAAACAACAGGACCCACAATTCTAGGAAATGCCATATATGCAGGGGAGACTTTGTGGCAGTGGTTGTCAACCAGGGTGCCATGGCACCCTGGGCTGCCTTGAGTGATGGTCAGGGATGCTGTGGGCAGCACTGACCTCTGTCCCTCTTTCCTTCCCTCTCTCCTCTGATGCTTGCATCTCTGCCTCGGGAACCTTTATTTGGGGCGGGGGCCTGTTTGACTTCCTAATGTCCCCCTATGTGAACTGTTTTCTTTAGACTGTCCAAGAGAGTAAAAAAATAATGTAAGCAATATATATGGAGAAGTGAAATGTAAATGACACAGATGCAATTTTCAGCCTCGAACGAGGAGATAGCAAAGCAATAAAAACGTCAAGCGTGACACAAAACTTCTGAGCTAACAGGAGACCAAAAATGAGTCCCAGGGAGTTTCACATCAAAGCTATACGTCACTCTAATAACCACCCACCCAGCCAACAAATCTCCAATCCAAATCCAGTAATTGACTTCCATGTGGCAAGGGCCTTGTGTGCACAATCACTGTTTTGTACGCACAGAAATGCACGCTGGAGTCAGCAAAGCACACGCAGAAAAGAACAAACCCAGAGGTTGCCTACACTGGGAAGTGTGTGTGTGTATAAACTCACACCTATGCGTACACACACAGAGAGACACTCATACTGGACCACTTTGTGTGGGAAAACTGAACAGCACACATAAACGGAGAAGAATATCTGCTTGGAACATGTACACCTGCTTATGCAAGGCTCATGCCAGTACTACAGATGGTTTTATTTGTTAAAACAATTCAGACCTCCAGATATAAAAAGATCTTCACCAGTAAGCAGAAGGAGGAGGAGGAGGAGGAAGTGGCTAGCTAGGCAGATGCCTTGGCCACATCCTGATTAGATTATTGCAAGACACTCTGTGTGGGGCTGCTCTTGAAAAGTGTGCAGAAAGTGCAGCTGGTGCCAGAATAATTTTCAGTGCTTGTTTTGCTGGCCATATTATGCCAGCCTTACTAAAATTGCATTAGCCTCCAGTTTGTCTCTAGGCCCAATTCAAGCTGCCGGCAATGATCTGTAAAGCGCTAAAGGGCTTGGGAGCAGGGTATTTGAGGGAACACCCCCCATGAATCTACATGTCAGTTCCAGTCATCCTCAGAAGTCTCACTCTGTGTTCATTGGAGGGCTTTAAAAGGGGATCTGAGAGACCAGAAACCTTTCTCCTAGGCATTTCAGGACAAGATTTGCCAAAAGAGAAGAAAAATCTTTTTATGTATGCTACGACAGAGGCTAGGATTTTACTAGGCCAAAGATGGAAAAGCGATGAAATGCCAACCAAAGAACAATGGCAAGAGAAACTGATGGAATATGCTGAAATGGCGAAGCTAACTGAAAGACTTAAAAGACAATAGAGACTTTAAAAAAAGACTGGGAGTCATTTATGTTGTATTTACGGAATCAATGTAAAGAAATGGCCTCACCAGCAGGGTTTGAGTAAACACTTACAATTAACAAAACCAACATAGAAGCTATAAAGATGAGGTTAAAGTGATAAGAATACAAAAACATCTGATTCAAAGAACGTAATTTTTGAAGTATAGTATTGCAAGCAGCGCAAGTTCATATGTAAAAAAAAATCCAGAAGGGGAAGTTGAGGGAAGTCACAGGGGGGAGGGGGGAAATGGGGAATTCAATTTTTTATTATTTGTTATGATGTGATTGTTATATAAATGCAAAACCCAATAAAATTATTATAAAATAAAATAAAATAAAATGGGATCTGAGAAATTCACGAACAACACTATCAATGGGTACTAGTCTAGTCATGCTGGCTATATTACTTCCAGGATCAGAGGTAATATGTCAATGAATTCCAGTTGCTGGGGATAAGAGAGAGAGAGAGAGAGAGAGAGAGAGAGAGCTATCTTGTGCTCATGCCCTGCTTGTGGACCTCTGCAGACATCTGGTTGGCCACTGTGGAGAGCCAGTGTGGTGTAGTGGTTAAGAGCGGTGGACTTGTAATCTGGTGAACTGGGTTCGTGTCTCCGCTCCTCCACATGCAGCTGCTGGGTGACCTTGGGCTAGTCACACTTCTCTGAAGTCTCTCAGCCCCACTCACCTCACAGAGTGTTTGTTGTGGGGAAGGAAGGGAAAGGAGAATGTTAGCTGCTTTGAGACTCCTTCGGGTAGTGATAAAGCAGGATATCAAATCCAAACTCCTTCTCCTCCTCCTCCTCCTCCTCTTCCTCCTCCTCTTCATTAGGGAAAGAGCGCGCCTTGGTTTAGGAACGCTTTGGTTTAAGAACGGGCCTCCAGAACGGAGTAAGTTCATAACCTGAGGTACCACTGTACAAACAAGCTCCTTAGCTGAGAGGAAACCTTTAAAAAAAATACTTTATTTACACTCATGCATCATACAAATAAACAATGAATAAAACGAACATATAATACCAAACCAGAAAAAATACAACCTTTCTTGGAGTAGGCAGTTTATGGATTCTTGCTCCAAGCGAGATATACGGCGAGTCCCACCAAATGTAATGATTACTCAGAAACAAGTCTCATTAAACTCCAGGAGACTTATTTCTCCCCATACTTTATTATCATACCTTTATTATCAAGCAGCATAGAGAGAAACACAACCAGCCTCAGACGGTAGCACAAGACAAAACATTTATGAAAAGGTTACCCAAAGCAATGAAGCAACAGTAATTGAGAAAGGAAGAGAGGAAATTTAACAATTAACTTCTGAGTTAACAAACAAGATGTATCAAATACCAAATAATCATAAACATTTTTAATAGAAGGAAATTTGTGAATGAATGGCAGACTTTTTTCACATTCAGCCAGAAGAGGGCACTCATTTAAGATTCAGAAGTAACTGAAAGATACAGAAGAACATTATGGTACCAAAGATTAATATAACTACAGTATCACCATATATTATTGACAACATTTGAGGCTGACTGATGGACTGACTGGCATATTTATCAAACCCGCTAAGGTATTTGTTTCGCCATAAACTTCAAACCTGAAACATGGTACACAAATAGTGCAGGCTGGTTAATATGTGGTAGTGATAATGCCAAGATCGCAGGTTCGATTCCTGCATGGGACATCTGCATATTCCTGCCTTGCAGGGGGTTGGACTAGATGATCCTCAGGGTCCACTCCAACTCTACAGTTCTAGGATTCTAAAACTAGCATACCAGGCAGAAGGCCGTGCTAGGAACAATTTTTTTTTTTTTGCAAAATTACATGTATAAATGGGAATTTATGATGGTGTAGCCCAGCAGGAGATGATCAGATGATCCGGTTCTTGAAATTAAGTTGGTTTTTTTTCTGCTCCTGCTTTCAAGTTCCCAAATGTTTGGGTTTTGAAGCTGCGATTACTGGACAACCAGTTGAATGCCTTATGTGATGCAGGAGGTCACAAAACAGATTAGCATAGCAAAGGCCCTCCTGGCATTATTATTTATGAGTTGATGGAAAAACATAAGGAGCTGACTTTCTTCATGATCTGACTTGTTTACAATCTGGGAAGTGTTTTGGCACTGGGAAAAAGGCAAACAAAGCTGCTTATGATTCTGGATATTTGACTACTTGAATAGACTGTTCATTTCCACTGTGTTAACTATAAACACGTTATTGTTTCCAAAACGTACTGATTTTTGTTTGCTTTTCACATTTTCATCAATTTGCTTTCTTCTTCTTCTTCTTCTTCTTCTTCTTCTTCTTCTTCTTCTTTAAAAAGGTATCTTAAGGCTGCTGCTTCCCAGTTTGCAAAATTCTTGCATGGAAGTTGCCTTATACTAAGGCTGCCTCCGGACTGTCAGTATTTTGTGGGAAAGGGCGTTTAGGACATTTAGGTTTGCGAAGTTAAAGTGACTTAAAGAATGCTGTTACCAAATCCACTTAAAAAACAAAAACAGACTTTTCAGTCAGGAAAGTGATGGGAAATGCACTGAAAAATGTGGGGTGAACTAACATTTAACAAAAAGATGTACAAGCAACATGCAAGCAAAATTGGATGAATTCAGAATGAATGCTCATTGCCATACAACTTCCCCGCGAACAAATCAGAGTAAATGCTCAGATAGGAGCAGTTATAGTCTAGCTAACCTCCGTGGAAGCTTTGTTCAAGCAACTCAGGATGAATGTTCAGTGAAGAGATTGTCTGGAGGAGCTCACAGTCCATCTAAAACAGTCTTGTCTGCTGTTCTGACTGACCTAGTCTGTCAAGACTCCACAATCATATCAGAGTGAATACTAATTAAATTGCCAAAATCATCTATCTTCCTCCAAACAGGATGAATGCTCAATCAGCAGTGAAATATACTCGGAGGTGAGTGTGGATTTCATGCTCTTTATTCAGCTCATAGTAGCGAGGAATGAAAGTTTCCCCAGAACGTCTGCTTTATATACATTATTTACACAATGGGCCCCACGTGATTGGCTAATTCCGGGATACTCCTGTAGGCCAATCAGGTTGTGGATTCATTTCCACCTGGAGCTGGATTGGGTGGCTCCTGCGGACCAATCAGACTGCTGCATTCTGAATCCTATTGTTCTAGGACCAATCAGACTGCTGCATTTTGGATCCTATTCAACTCAGTACATAACAAGCAGGTTGTCTGGAAGTGCTATGAGTGCAGAAGAAACGTTTGGAGCTGCAAGCACCATTCAGTCTCCAGAGTCTCCACTCCCTTTTCTGGGGTGGTGGGGTGAAAAAAGGAGTTAGGACCTACATCTTCTGCAATTCCCTCTTCTGCACAGCTGTTTCACTGGGCCATCATACTTCCTTCCCATGGCCTAGGAGAAACCCTGCTGCAAGCTGGAATTAATAGCCCTACCAGCGAGCGGTATAGACCTTCTGCTTAATAACCCTGTGCTCAATATCTTCCTGATGCAGCCGGAATTTCAGAATCAAGGTTTAGCAGGCAACACAGAAGAAACGCCACGTACGATGCTTATTGCCTTGGAGTTATTTTTTCCAAGCAAGGTCTTTGCTTTATTCAGAAATTGATTTATCAGTATGTTTCTTGTCCCTTTCCCAGCTGATCATGCAACGGCATTTGGGATTTGTAGTTAGGCGATTTAGGCCGTGCATAAAGCCTCTGTTCTCCAGAAGAGGGCTCCAAAATAACAAAATCAGAGCCCCAGGTAGAAGAGACCCACTCCTAAGTGGCTCAAAATGCACCCAACATACATTTTTTCCTCCCGATGCTTGTCTATGCTACTAATTAACACAGCTTCAGGGCTAATATGGCAGGCTGCTGATTTGCAGTATACATATAGATTGAAAGCTTTAGGGAACATCTGTAAGATCTGTACGTTTCCCCCAAATGTAGCTGAAATACATCTCTATACCATCTCTATACTATTATGCTACTGGCTTGTTTTATTTACACTGTGATGTTAGGCATGCTGTTTGTTTTTCTATCTCATAAAATTTATACAGTACACCACTTGATTGTTAAAAAAACAAAACACCTCAAAGCAGTTTCCAAAAAGATAATAAAATTGAGAAAAAATCACAACCCTGTGAGGTAGGCTAAAATGAGAGGTGAGTGGCCCAAAGTCACCCTATGAATTTCAAGGCTGAGTGGGGATTTGAACTCTGGTCTCCCAGGTCCTAGTTCAACACTCTAACCCAGGGGTCAGCAAACTTTTTCAGCAGGGGGCCGGTCCATGGTCCCTCAGACCTTGTGGGCGGCCAGACTATATTTTGAAAAAAATATATGAACGAATTCCTATGCCCCACAAATAACCCAGAGATAACCCAGAGATGCATTTTAAATAAAAGGACACATTCTACTCATGTAAAAACATGCTGATTCCCGGACCGTCCGCGGGTCACATTTAGAAGGCGATTGGGCCGCATCCGGACCCCGGGCCTTAGTTTGGGGACCCCTGCTCTAACCACTACACCACACTGGCAATAGGTAGACGTAGTCTCTATCCAACATTTCCTTTCTGTAGTCAGCTGGAAAAGCAATTACAGTTAGGCTTCACATAACAAAAAAAAGTAATGCTTTCTCTCTGTGTGTTTTTACATTTGCACCTCGTTCACACCAATGTTTTTTAGCTGGATCTTTGAATGGCAGCTTGGGACCTTGGGATCCCTAGGAATGAGGATAGAGATTTACGCAAAGCATACGCAGGACACTAAAAGGGAAAGCACATTCCCTACGCAATGCCTTGCAGACCTGCCTGGGTAGGTTGCACAATTTGAGGAATGCCGTAGTTACAGCCCTAGGTTGGGCTGGCTGTTCGACTCGTGCTGCATCCTGTCTGGGTCAGCAGCCAGTCTTGGGCGCTTTGGGAACAAACTGCGCCAGGCGATCAAGGAATAACCGCCACTCCAGGGACCATTTCCTCCAAATTCTGCACAGCTTAACAGAGCCAGAGCTTATCTATACTGTATGTGTACACTATAACCGTAATTACAATTGCCTAGGAATCCCTCTTGGATACACTATATGCAATGGAAATGCAGGATAAAATGTCAGTGTGTACACATATGCATGAACCTTTGTCTTGCATTTATTTTCACCATTTCGCCACAATTAATGAGAAAATAAACTGGGTGAAATTCTCCTGGGGCTCAGAGTTTTTGTAGTGTTTACCTTTGCGGTTGCTGGGGGGCTGCTTGTCAGAGTGCCCCCCTTTCATTCTACAAATCATCTCACAAGCGGTCTTAACTCTGCAACTTTCGCCGTTGCCTGAGCTTCGTTTAAAGCCCATGGGAAGACACTGTGGAGGGTTTTTAATTTTTTCAGATCAGAGATTCCCTTTGCAATCAATGTAGCTCTCCTATTCAGGCTTTCAAAGCATAGGGAATCTCTGGATCTAGGGGGGAGAAAGTGTGGGACAGCAGTAGTTGGAGGAATCATAGAGTTGTGGAGTTGGCAGGGACTACGAGGGTCATCTAGTCGAACCCCCTGCAATGCAGGAATCTTTTTGTCCAACATGGGGCTTGAACCCACAACCCTGAGATTAAGAGTCTCATGCTCTACCGACTGAGCTAAAGGAGCCATGAAGTGTTCACAATCCACATTAAGCCAAGCTATTGACGAGACCTTGCATCTCGCACCAGGTTTGGGAAACCCAGCCAGATGGGCGGGGTATAAATAAATAAATATTATTATTATTATTATTATTATTATTATTACTTAAGTCCAGGGTCACCACCCCTCTGGTCAGTTCCACAGCCCAGTGTTCTAGGATATCTAAAAAAAATTGTGTTCAGTCGTGTCCGACTCTTCGTGACCCCATGGACCAGAGCACGCCAGGCACGCCTATCCTTCACTGTCTCTCGCAGTTTGGCCAAACTCATGTTGGTAGCTTTGAGAACACTGTCCAACCATCTCATCCTCTGTCGTCCCCTTCTCCTTGTGCCCTCAACCTTTCCCGACATCAGGGTCTTTTCTAGGGAGTCTTCTCTTCACATGAGGTAGCCAAAGTACTGGAGCCTCAACTTCAGGATCTGTCCTTCTAGTGAGCACGCAGGGCTGATTTCTTTAAGGATGGATAGGTTTGATCTTCTTGCAGTCCATGGGACTCTCAAGAGTCTCCTCCAGCACCATAATTCAAAAGCATCAATTCTTCGGCGATCAGCCTTCTTTATGGTCCAGCTCTCACTTCCGTACAGTACTACTGGGAAGACCATAGCTTTAACTATACGGACCTTTGTCGGCAAGGTGATGTCTTTGCTTTTTAAGATGCTGTCTAGGTTTGTCATTGCTTTTCTCCCAAGAAGCAGGCGTATTCTATTTTCCAAAACAAAAACAAAAAACAAACCACCACCTTTTTGTTCTCAGTGAAACACACATGCAGCTGGTCTGTATGAGGGTGGCTGAAGTCACCCATTGCTACATTTCCTCTTTTGGATGCTTCCGTGATTTCATTATTCAGAAAAAAATCTTGGGCTCTCGTTAATGGCTGGACGGATTTTACATTAGTTCATTGTGTCTTTATGTGCCTTTAGCACATTACGAAAGCCAGCTTATTCATGGGATTGGATTCTGTATCAGTTTGTGCTCTGCATAGCCCCGGGGCACACCCACAGCTATCTTTGACCTCACTTGTTCACTAAACCCACTTTTTCCTTCCTTCTCATTGTACTCAAAGTACATATCTACCTGCTGGTTGTTTCACATGAAGTAGTCGTGCTCTGCTTGCCCAGCCTCTCACCCATGAAACCTTATTCCACAGCACACTGGTAATTTGAGTCACTTCCGTACCAGAGACGAGAAGTCCTGGTTCTTATCACATATAATAAAGTGCAAGTGTCTCTGCGTCCAGTCCCTGTGTCCGTCCCTGTGTCCTACTGTGCATGTGCCCCACGGACACAGGGATTGAAGCGCAGAGACTTCGGGCGGCCGGGCGAAACTGCGCATGTGCCCCATGGGCACAGGGATTGGAACGCAGAGACTTCGGGCGGCCGGGCTGTTGAAGCGGCGGGTGTGCGCTCGCGTGGACTTACTTCTAAGCGGCAGCGGCCGTTACAAGTGGCGGCTGAGTTGGCCTGCCGGGGCCTGGCTGGTGCCAGTGCCGCCGCCGCCGCCGCGATGCGCCTCCTGCGCTGCCTGCTGAAGGGCCATTCGGCGCTGGCCGGGGCGCCCAAGTACATCGAGCACTTCAGCAAGTTCTCGCCGTCCCCGCTTTCCATGATGTTCTAGCGCCCGTTAATTTAACGGGCTTACAGTCTACTAGTAATTTATAATAATTTATTATTTGTACCCCGCCCATCTGGCTGGGTCTCCCCAGCCACTCTGGGCGGCTTCCAGCAAACATTAAAATACATTAGCGGCATTCTTCTCTTTATGTTCATGTTGAGGGTCAAGATGAGGCTGTTAGGGTGTTGGTGGCTTCTTGTCCGCAGCTATCTTCCCCAGATCAGAATCAGAATCAGAGTCCTGCTCTCCGACCCGTCATTAATTAAGATTAGATGGATGGGGGTACCAGGACAGGGTCTTTCCAGTTGTGGCCTCCTAGTTTTGGAACCCCCTTTCCTGAAGAAATCTGGCAAACCTACCTCTCTTGCTGTCTTTAGACATGCTGCAAGGACCTTTGTGTTCTGCAAGGCTTTAATGCGATTAGGGATGGGGAAGAAATTCAATTACGTTTGCATTCAAATGTGAATCTTCCTGGTCTTGAAACAATACAAGAGCAGCCCTCTTTTGAAATTCATACTTCTCTAGATCTTGCAATGGAGTTCTCCAGCCAAGCTGTCTGTAAAAAAATATATGCATATACTAAAGTGCACTTGAAATTCCATATTTTAGTGAAAACAGCATACAAAAATGAAACATTATGGGGGAAATTGCTTTACAAAAATTTGTCTTTTTAGGAGAAACTCACACTAAAATGCTGGTGAATTTCCATGAGGACTACTTGATAAACATTTGCAAACTGATGTGGAAATGTGGAGAACTGAAATTACAGATTCGCCTATCCCTAAATATGCTTCTCTCTTTCCATTTTTAAAGAATATTTTTTATTTGATTTTACCAACACAAAATTATATTAAAAAAACAAATGTATATCAATATACAGAGATTTCTCCGAATCACAGGACTCCCCCCCCCCTCCATGGAGTCCCATTTTAAACATTAAAAACTGCATCTTATTCCAACCTCCAACTTTTATATCATTCCATATTATCCATGGTAATTGTTACACAGGAGTGCCCCAACTTTTTTTCAAACAGGGCCAGATTTGATAAAGTCAACATGCGTGAGGGCCGACCAAAGTTGTTGAGCTTTTTTTATGACTGAAATTGCTGGTTTAAGATTTTACCCCATGACATATACTGCCACGGGGTGTGGATTAACTCGACTGGCGGGCCGGATTAGGCCCCCAAAACGGACTTTGGACCTGCCTGCGCTACACTAAATATGCTTCTCTCTCTTTTTTTTAATCATAGAACTTTATTGCAAATCTTAACAACAAACATAGAATACTTAATATACATTTTTTAACCAAACAGAATAATGAAGTTTATATACATGTGACGTTATACCCTACAAAAAAACATAACAAAACAAACGCACATATATTTGGACTTCCTATCATTTCCCGATGAACATTCCTTTTCAAATTCCGAATGTACCCAACATTATTAGAATATCCTTTATAACCTTTCTAATACATTCTTAAAGAAAACTTAACCTTTTGCAAATCCAGGGTCACTCAAAGGCCGTCGTGGACTTAATACTGTTATTATTGTTTTGTAAATATTTTCTATATTTTTCCCATTTTAACACAAATGTTTGTCTTGTGTTTCCTCTTAGGCTATTCGTCAACTGAGCCATTTCTGCATATTCTTGTAGCTTATTTTGCCATTCCTTTATATGCTTTTCAATCTGGTCCTTGGGACTCTCTCCAGGCCGTGCCGCTTTCCAGGCCACACCCTCTCTCCCCAGGCCACACCCCTCACCAGCCTTGCTCTGCACAACCCTTGAGTCCTTTCTTTCTGACCGGAGCATGTCCTTCAACTTTGGTAATGCCTCCTGCTGATGTGTGGAGGATAGATGGTGTGTGTGTGTGTGTGTAGAAGCAGCTAACCTTTGCATGGCTAGGATATAGCCCAGGCCCTTGCAGAGCCAGGCAGAGGCCCGGGCCAGGTTTTTTTACCCTGGGGATCTCCGATAATGTAATTTATTTATAATGTATTATCATTTTAAATACATTATTTATTTTAAAATGTATTATACAATTTTAATAGTTCAAAAATGTATTTTAAAATTATTTTTAAGTAGACAACTTTGACTATTATTTATTATCTTCTTATTCTACTCTTTAAAAAGATGCATGCTTGTGAGAAAGCCACTATTGCTCATAAGCCACTATTTCTTTAAAAAACATGGTTTCCACCAAATTTTATCCTCATTGAGCTATATGTACTCCTCGGGTGTAAGTAATATTCTTATTAGCAGGTTGAAACGCACCCCCCCTGCCCTTCACATTTTCTGGGTCCCCCCCCCCCTGGTTTTTTTACATTCACCTCAGGTGAGCGATTGTGAATATGTTGACTGAGGCCCCCTTTGGAATCGGAGGCCCGGGCCAAGTGGCCCATATGACCCACCCTCTGTCTGGGGCTGATATAGCCTACTCTACAAAGATAAGAGTCACACCCATTGCTCTGCCCAGTTTTGCACCCTTGGAAGGGACGGTGGGTGCATGGGGGCAGCTTAGCACATTTCAAAGTAAGTGCAGTAAAACACATTGCCATCTAAAGCCCCTCGAAGTCTGGACTCTAAATTTACCTAAGGGCATTGTTATCTCCAACCTCTGATAGGTGTCTTGTGCAAAAATGCAGAGAGATTTCCAGTTATCAGGAGACTGGCAAACAGTCATTCCCACTGACGAAACTTCAACCAATGATATTTGTTGGAAGTCCTGGTAACCAAGACCCAAGTTTCGGACAAGTGCTCTTTGGTGAGAGAACCCCGGCAGAGATTTAACACACCAAAACATGCAGCAAAGAAAAATGTGGAAATATAGGCTGTAAAACCTTTAAAATGTGCCCTTGCCAGCTACTTGGCTAACAACATAAGAGCCAGCCAGCCAGCCAGCTGGCATCACAATGCCATCTTCCTGGCCAGGATATTATAACTCAACACTCCCGGTTTGGATTAGACTATGTGGCTTCTCTGACGGTATGATCACATCTCCCAGGACTAGCCTGACTGCACACCAAGCCAAGCAATTGCTAGGATGGCAATTTGCTTAAGTGCGCTGACAAAGCATCTTGGACGATCTGCCTGCAACTTTTGGAAGGGATGCGGAGCTGATCCTTTCAGGTCACCCCAGCAAGGCAGGAAGAATTCCTTGGACTTCATCAAATAT
The DNA here is from genome assembly GCA_034641385.1 of Darevskia mixta. Classification (NCBI taxonomy): domain Eukaryota; kingdom Metazoa; phylum Chordata; class Lepidosauria; order Squamata; family Lacertidae; genus Darevskia; species Darevskia mixta. The sequence continues at coordinate 2,171,393 of JAWWNH010000060.1, forward strand.
GATGCAGGAAGAGGTCCTTGGTGCCATCACCGGATAGCCGCTATTTTAGTTATGTTTGCAAAGCTAGGGATTTCACCCCCACGCCTGTTCCCAATGGTGTTCCAGCATTTTATACAGATGGAAAAAGGGATTTTTAATTCCAGTGTGGCAGCCCTGTTCATCTCCTGCAGCTGAAAACAAAGTCTTGTGGCACCTTAAAGACTAGCACATTTACCATGGCTTAAGATTTTATGTGCTCAAACTCTCTTTCCCGGAGGCACCTTTGAAATTCAGTGTTGGAAATGACGGTGAGATGCATATAAGTATATATTAAAAAAACCCACCTGTTGTCAATAACGCTCCACAAAACGAGTGATGTTGAGTTACACTGTGCTTTTTCCCTCGTACACCCAGGTACCCAGCAGTCCATTGTGTTTATGGAGGAAGTAGGAATGAAAAAATGGTTATGTTCAGAAGAATTCTCAAGCAGAAGAAAGGTTTAAATTAAACCTTTGGGCCTTAATTTGCCTACCCATGATCTAGAAGGAATGGGACCCTTCTGACTGTGTTTCAGCACTGGAGACAAATGGGCAATCTTCAACAAGACCTTTCGAAACCTTTCTTCTCCAGACTGTTGGAGGAAGTCTAAATTATGGATAATCTTGGCCATTGGTCTTGAAGAGTAACTGCCAATTAGCGTCCTGTAGGCATTAACTGTACAGAAAAGATGCTGGGCAAGCAAAGTCAGGAAGAGGAGGTAGGGTTGCCATACGTCTGGAATCTCCCAGGCGCAGACGGCATTCGGCAATGTGGCCCCCCCCAAAGAAAAAAGCAGCTCAACAACTTTTGTGTTTGGATTTTCACTTTTTGAAATATGGCAACCTTAGAGGAAGGAAAACCAGTATTACAGTGGTACTTCTGGTTACGTACTTAATTCGTTTCGGAGGTCCGTTCTTAACCTGAAAACATTCTTAACCTGAAGCCCCACTTCAGCTAATGGGGCCTCCCTCTGCTGCTGCGCCGCCAGAGCACAATTTCTGTTCTCATCCTGAAGCAAAGTTCTTAGCCCGAGGTAATATTTCTGGGTTAGCAGAGTCTGTAACCTGAAGCGTATTTAACCTGAAGCGTATGTAACCCGAGGTACCACTGTAATTCAGAACTTCAGGCTCTTAGATGTCCATGACAAAAGTGTCTCTCACTACACATAAACGAACTGTGAAAAAGACTCTATGAATCCGACAAGAAGACGAAAGATGTACTTTCCCCTGTTTGTTTGTTTGTTTGTTTTGTAGCACAATAAAATAAAATAAAAACTAACGAAGAAAAAAGGCCTTCAGGCTCTTGCTAGACTTTACTGTACAAGGCTGTAAGCAACCTCCTTCTTGTCTGTTTCTTTAATGTCGTTTTTATCTAGTAGTAAAAAAGATATAGAAGCATTATTAAAAAAAAAAAAAGCAGGAGGTTTTGAAAAGGGAGGACTTTTTAAAATTAAAAAAGCTACTTTTAAGGGTGCACCATAGCCCTGCTGATCTTTGCAACAAACAAACACAAAGTAGTGGAGGTGGTAGGCTGTGGGGAAATTTTGTAGGCTTCAACTCAAAACGAAATATATATATATATAAAAACCCCAACAGTGCATTTTAAGAACACGTTTTGATTATTTTATATTGTTACATACCGGATAAGAACTGCAGCAATGTTATCAACACAGCTACGGGGAGGGGAAGTAGCTCAGCATCTGAGCACGTGCTTTGCTTTCAGAAGTACAAAGTTCAGTTGCCGGCATCTCGTGTTAAAAGGATGTCAGGAACCAGGGCACAAAAGACTTCTGACCGAGATTGAGCAGAAACTGGGGGACACGGAACAACTGTCTGTCTTGGTGCAGGGTAGTTTCACAGGTCAACAGGCTCTCCCCGTGTTCATTTTTTTAAGGAAGCAGATGGGTTTGTGCCTTCGGCATTCACAACAGTTCATATCAAAAATTATTTCTTTAATAACAAATTTAACCAAAAAGAAGAGAGAAAAACAGGAGGGGGGGGGGAAATCTACCAGCTCACATTAAAACTACAATAACCATCAATTCAGTGAGACCATGGAGTGAGCTTTCAAGAAGGATACTGACAAGCTGGAACGTGTCCAGAGGAGGGCAACCAAAATGGTCAAAGGCCTGGAAACGATGCCTTATGAGGAACGGCTTAGGGAGCTGGGTATGTTTAGCCTGGAGAAGAGAAGGCTAAGGGGTGATATGATAGCCATGTTCAAATATATAAAAGGATGTCATATAGAGGAGGGAGAAAGGTTGTTTTCTGCTGCTCCTGAGAAGAGGACACGGAGCAATGGATTCAAACTACAAGAAAGAAGATTCCACCTAAACATTAGGAAGAACTTCCTGACAGTAAGAGCTGTTCGACAGTGGAATTTGCTGCCAGGGAGTGTGGTGGAGTCTCCTTCTTTGGAGGTCTTTAAGCAGAGGCTTGACAGCCATCTGTCAGGAATGCTCTGATGGTGTTTCCTGCTTGGCAGGGGGTTGGACTGGATGGCCCTTGGGGTCTCTTCCAACTCTATGGCTATGATTCCAGGGAGGAAGCCAAACCGCTGGAACCAAAGTGACCTCCCTCATATTGAAATAATGCTCCTCAATGAGGCCAAACTTAGATTCGCAAAATGTTTAGGGGTAAGCGTACCCCTGTGTGTCCCCCAGAAAAAGCACTGGTCTCCAGTGCAAAAAAAGGCTGGCCTCCCCATGGGACACAGGCGTACAGAATATACTGCCTGGGGGGCGGGGAGAAAGGCTTTTACTTTGCAATAGCCCTGAAGCACTTCCTTTAGATTCCATGAGGCAACCGGTAGGGCAGGAAAGAGGAAGAGGGAAATCCCTGTAATATGCACAAAAGTGGCTCTTCAGTTAATGCTACACACAAGTAATAAATTCCAAGGAGGCAGCCATGTTCATCTCCGCCCCCCGGAACGTGGTGGCTCCTTAAAAGTGATATTTATTGTGATGGAAGCTTTTGTGGGCCAGAATCTACCCTGTTATGGCACAATGTTCGTGCCACAATGAATGGGTTTGGTTTTTCAATGTGCCATTAGGCCGTTTTTCATAGTAGGCAGCGATTTTCTACTGTCTTCTTAGACAATCGCATGGTGTCACTCCTAATATGGATTTGGGTCCCCCCCCCCAGAGGCCAACCGTTGCTTCTTAATTTTTTTATTTTTTATTTTGCTGATGTGAAAGTGTCACGGTGCTTATTTGGCACATGACATCGAATTGCATTGTCACAGACTGCTTTTCGCATGTCATCACCCATTAATCAGACTGTTTACAATCCCCTCTCTTCCTTCTACATCCATATGTATACATCCCTGCCTTCTAACATTCGGTGCACCCTCACAAAGCAGACTCTTGCTTACCAGAGCCTATGCCACGATAAATTTGTCAGTCTTTAAAGTGCCACACGGGTGGCGCTGTGGTCTAAACCACTGAGCCTACGGCTTGCCAATCAGAAGGTTGGCGGTTCGAATCCCCACGACGGGGTGAGCTCCCGTTGTTCGGTTCCCTGCTCCTGCCAACCTAGCAGTTCGAAAGCACACCAAAAAGTACAAGTAGATAAATAGGTACCACTCTGGCGGGAAGGTAAACGGCGTTTCTGTGCGCTGCTCTGGTTTGCCAGAAGCGGCTTAGTTATGCTGGCCACATGACCTGGAAGCTGTACACCGGCTCCCTCGGCCAGTAAAGCGAGATGAGCGCCGCAACCCAAGAGTCATCCGCAACTGGACCTAATGGTCAGGGGTCCCTTTACCTTTAAAGTGCCACAAGACGGCTGGCTTTGCTGCAGCAGCGGTGCAGTGCTGCCCTGGAGATGTCTTCGCAGATGCAAACTCCACCGAGTTCAGTCAGACCTTACTCCCTGGTTAGGTGAGTAGGGGATTTCTGTCTAGCATTTTTACCCTTTTCAGAAGTTTTCTTCTGAATGCTTAGCTTACCCTTTGAAAGGAGGAAAAGTTTTAAACTTAAGCTGGTGTGGTGTGGTGGTTTTAGAGTGTTGGACTAGGTCCTGAGTTCAAATCCCCCCTAGGCCATGAAGTTCCTTGGGTCAATCACTGCCTCTCAGCTTTGCCCACCTCACAGGGCTGTTGTGAGGATGAAGCAAAGAAGCAGAGAACAAAGTACACCACCTTGAACTCATTGGAGAGAAGTCAGAATATAATATTGTTGTATATTTGTGGGGTGCCTGGACTCCCCTTCTAATTCCGGGGTGCTAGACACTGAATTTAGCATGTTAAAATATAAACCAGGCTGGCTTCATGATGAAGTAATCACCTGGAGAAATGGACCATTTATGGACCTGTAAAAGAGTATTGGGAAATAATTTATAATGAATTGAAAAAAAAGTTTAAAAGTACTTTTCAAAAAAACCAACCAACCAACCAGAGTCCTTTTCATTGGGGATAATTCAGATGGAAATTCCCAGGTGTCAAAGAAGGTTTTTTGTGTGCGCTACTATTGCGGCCAGTGTTTCGTTAGCCCCCAAATGGAAAGCGAGCGAGGTCCCAACTAAAGAAATATGGCAACTTAAACTGATGGAATATGCGCAGCTTGCGGACCTAACATATAGAATAAGAGAACAAGAAGAATATATGTTTAAAGAAGATTGGAAAATGTTTATTGAACTTATGGGGGAAATTGTGTACACTGTTGGCAGCATTAAGATAAATTCAACAGTGTAAACAAGTGTTGATGGATGTAATAATGGAATACTGAATGGTTTCATTTATGGAAAATATGCAGGGATTTATGATATGCAAAATGAACCATGGAAAGGGAAGAAGGGAAGTCATTGATATTTTAAGGTTGTTTAAGTGAGTATTTTAAATTGCAAAACAGAAAATTTAATAAAAATTATACACACAAAAAAGAGAGAGAAATGGACCATTTAAAAGAGCACAAAGGAATGGGTGCTGTCCCATTAAGGCCATTAAAGCTGGATAGCAAATGGGTAAAACCACTTCATGAGATGAGAGACAATTAAGCAGAGACAAATGACCAGAGTATGTGGGGGGGCAGCAGAACTACAGTGGGCAATGAGGTATGAGAACAGGAAACAAGGGACAGTTTTGCAAGAGGGGGCAGGGAGAAGGGGCGCTGTTTATTTCATGCTGCAGAAGGGGTCAGGCATGGTGTTTGGAGTCTCTTGGAATCGGAGGCTGTGGCAATGGAAGGAACAGGACCGTGCTAGGATGTGAACGCTCCGCACTCTCTGCATCTAGACCCAGGTTGTATGTGTGTAAATAAACCGTATAGCATAAAGACACTACAGTCTCTGCTGAACCTCTTTGTCCAAAAGGAAACACATCTTGAACCCCGGGAATCTCACACCGCTCGGAGACTGGGGGTGGCGTGGAGAAATAATAAGCAATCATAAAGCCCTAGAGTCGGAAGGGACCGCGAGGGTCATCTAGTCCAACCCCCTTCTGGTGCAGGAATCTTTCGCCCAACGTGGGGCTCGAAAACACAACCCTAAGATTAAGAGTCTCATGCTCTGCCAACTGAGCTGTAATAGGAAGCACCTGCCAAACAGCAACAATTAAGAAGCACCTGCCCAGGCTAAAAGTGTGTGTGTTTGTGTGTGAGAGAGAAAAAAGGGAAGAATAATATTTATAAATATATGTGATTTATTTATTTACTTTCCATTTAATAATATATATTCACATCACTATTATCCACTTTACCTCCCTGGCCCTTTAGAGCCTATCGACTTCCTTCCCTCCCGCCTCTTGGCTTTCAAAATTAACCTTTAGATAATTGCATTTTGTACATTTTCCAATTCTTTATTTTTAATTTTTTTAAAATCTTTGTTAGTTTAAAATACAGACATAAAAGATTATTTACAGCAAAGACAAAGGAAAAAAAGTCAAGATAAAGAGAGAGAAAAAAAGGAAAAAAAACCTGTATACAGAAAGAAACTACATCTTCTCAAATAACAAGCAAATAAAAATTTTGGATGTAAAACTTCCAATCGTTCTCATTTCACTGTTTAGGCCAGGGGTCAGCAACCTTTTTCAGCCATGGGCCAGTCCACCGTCCCTCAGACTATCCGGCCCACAGGTTGCCTACCCCTGGTTTATGCTGTCATTATTTTCTCACACAGCTTTGTATTACATCATATTTTTTCCATATAATCCGACAAAATATTTATTACATCTTACAAGTATCATTCAAGTTCTGCTAGTATGTTATTATTTGTACAGTATAGGCTTAGATATTCCTTAAATATTCTCCATTCTTCATATACTTTCTGATTTAAAGCTCCTCTAACTCTTCCCGTTAATTTTGCTAATTGCAAATACTCTATCATAAGTGTCTGCCACTCTGTTATCGTTGGTAATTACACTCATTACAAAATAACTCAAAATTTAAATGAATTTAAATGAATATAGAAAGCTAGAAAACTTCACCTTACAAGTCTTCAGATAACCCTGCTAGCGATGTTAATTGCTTGCACTAATCTTTTAGATATGGTATAAATTTACTCCAGTGAATTTGATCATGCTGGTTTCGGATTTTTCCTGTCAGCTTCGCCAGTTCTGCAAATGGAAGAATAATAGACTCATAGAATTGTAGAGTTGGAAGGGACCCCCAGGGTCATCTAGACCAACCCCCCTAAGGAAAAGGCTGCAAATTCCTCCACAGCCCCAACCAGTCTGCCTTCCAGCGCAATCCCTCGCCACAGAGCAACGGGACTCCAATTCCCAAGGGGGAATAAAAAACCCCACTGCATAATCCTCCTGGGAGCTGCTTCGAAAGCACGCTGAGGGGGAGATCCAACGCGCCCGGAGGTTAGATCTCCCGAGTTGAGGCCGCGTGGCTCCTCCTCCTCCGGCTGGCCGGGGCCCCCGTGACGCTTCCCAGCGGCGAGAGCGCACCAGGGCTGGCAAGGGAATGGGATCCGGCGGGAGGAGGAGGAGGAGGGAGAAGGAGGTGGGGACGGACGGGAGGCGGTGCCGAGGCGACCGAGTCACGGCTTTAAATCTTGGACGGGCGAAGCGAGGAAGCTCCCAGCGCTGGAGGCTGCCGGGTCTCTCTCCGTCTCCGCCTCTCTCCCGCGCGCTCGCTTGCTTCCCGCCGCCTCGGAGGAGCGCAAGGAAAGGGCGCTTCTGGGGGGCTGCCTTGGCGCGCGCGCTCCCTCCCTCGCTCGCCCCCTGACGGGAGGCGAGGCGAGTCAAGCGGGCAGGGGGCACGGCGCGCTCGCCTTCGAGGGAGCCATTGAGCGAGCGGCGACCCACGCGCTCCTTTTCTCCTTCCTGGAGGGGACGGACGGACGGACTGGCTGGGCTGCGCTTGGCCGCCCCTCGCGTCCAAGTTGAGGCGACTTTCTTTCTCCCTTTCCCTTCCTTCCTTCCTTTCTCTCTCCCTCCGTCCGTCGCCGGGCTGCGCTGGGTGGCGCTGCCGGAGGTTCTGGGGCTGCGCCGAAGCCGCTCGCCGCCCGCCGGCGTGTGAGGAGGGAAGGACTCCGGAGAAGGGCGAGGGGTACGCGCCGCTCCCGGCTCGCCTCGAAGGCTTCTTCTTCTTCTGCTGCTGCTCCGGCAGCCCCGACCGGCCGCCGCGCTGGAGGAGAGACGCAAAGGAGACCCCCGGAGGTAAGGAAGGCGACGGGGGTGGGTGGGCCGAGGAGGGGAGTTGCCCTCTCGTTACCGCTCGCTTTCCTTCCCGCAAACAGCTCACCTGCTCCCACCTGACGCTTTTCTTTTTGCGTTCTCACAACCAGGTAGGCTAAGGCTGGGAGAAAGTGGCCGGCCAGCCAACGAGCGAGATTCGTGGATGGAAGGGAGGCGAGATTGGGTTCCCCCAAATCCATTCTGATGCTCTTTGGGACTAAATGAAAATAGTTTGGGGTAGTGCTTTTTTTTTTTTTAAGGTGCCGGTACGCACTATGAAGTTGTTATAGTAAGTGCCACACTTTTAACATTTTTTTTTTTTTTGGCGGGGGGAAGGTGCCGGTTCTACATACTCTTGAGACCCCCCCAGAAAAAAGTACTCGGTTTGGAACAGGACTTCTTTACAGTTTGCTAGACTTGGAGAAGAAAAGTATTTTTAAAAAATATTTCCTTGTATTTATTTATTTATAGCCTGGATTAAAATAAAGCAAAGCTTTTTGCTCGGGTCTGCTGACAAGGTTTAAATAATTGACAGCCACAAAGTGGGGGGAAGACCGCAGATGAACAGTTTTTTTTGTTTTCTTTTTGCGGGGGTGGGATGATATTGGTGGTGCTGGAAATGGGAACATAGGAAGGACTGTAAAAATGTATGCCGCAGAGCATGTGCAAAGTGCCCCCCCACGCCACATCTAACTTCCATATATTGGGAAGTGACCGCTATACAGGCAATGGGGGTAGGTGATTAAAAGTGCAGGATTTAGCAGTATTGGGGGGGGGTGGTTCTTGTTGGGGCAGGAGGGGCGATAGTTTAAGTTCTGACATACGGTTCTGGAGGGGGTGTTGTGTGTTCAGACTTGCCCGAAAGTTGCGCATATTGACCCGCTCTTCTTGCTTACAATCAGGTGTGATCATGGTTACTTAGTTGAGAAAGGCAAGCACTTTGCACATGCTCCGAGGAACTCTATTTGCGAGGCTGAACCCAGGCATGGAAAGCCATGTATGCACATAGCTAAGGTTTGGTGAGTTCTGGCTAAAATGAAACTCTGCAGAGAGCCAAACCTGACTCGGGGAATTTTGGGGGTTGCAGGAAGAAGAGGAGAAAGGGCAATATTTGAGAGGTCTGGGAAAAGTAGTGGGAATGCAGAGAATCTCAGGAGTTGTTTAAGGACTGCATAGAGGTCTGATAGATGGACTGCAAGGTAATTTGGCAGAAAGGTGAAAAGGGTCAGGGAGAATTTCAGCACTGGTTTCCAAAGAGAGCAGCAGGGCTTAGTGGTTTGGGATATAAGTTGTAGGGTTACCGAAGAGAGGCTAGGCTTTTTGGGGGGGTGTGGGCTGGTGGGGAAAGACTGACAAGGGAAGTAGTTTGGAAAGCAATGCTGGAGTTTGGGTTCTAAGGGCTGCTTGCTTGGAGGCAAGAGAGAGAGAGTTGCTGGATCTGCAAGGATAGTTTGCCCAGAGGGATATGTTTAGGGTGAGCGAGACAATCAGGATTGGCTGAGACAGGGAAAGGGAATTATTTCTCTCTGTTGTGGGAAGGAAGCTGGGAGAGATAATTTGCACAGTGGAAGAGAGTGATAGAGTAGCATTGAGGTTTATATCACGACAACCAATGGGGATCTATGGGAGGATTAGAGGTTTTTTTCTGCTTCAGGTGGCCAGCAGATGGAGTGTGTTTTTGACAGAGGTCTCTTGTGATACAGGAACACTAGATGTGGGAAATAGGGTCAGGGCAGAGAGACTGCAAAGGGACTCAACTATCGGTGTTGGAATCTGAGCACAGCTGGGGTGCAGCAGAGGGCTTTAGGGCAGCGAAGTACAGGAATGGGGCATATATATTTTATAGCCCCATCCCTTACTGTCTCATAAGTAAAATGGAAGCCACAGAATTGAAAATCTAAACTAGCAAGTTGTGGAGGTCGGGGAGCACAGATATTATTAATATGCCAAGGGAATATTTGGAGATGAGGTTTTGGGGTTGGAAGCATTCAGTTTATAAGCCCAGGTAGACGAGGTACTGAAAGTTGAGGACCAAGTTACATGTTTCAAAGAGTTGTGTGTCGCTTTGCCTGTGCAAATTTTTATTTAAAAACAAAACAAAACATGAAAAGCAGCCTCTGGAGGCTGCGGTCTTGAATGGGACGGTAGCAGGCAGGAGCAACCATTAAAATCCTTTCCCTCCTGCCATTTACCCCTTCAAAATCACCTCTCCTAGCTGCTTTTTTCCATGGCGCGGGGAGGAAGTTGAGGACCTGGGTATTTTTCATTTGTAGGGGGAAATCCACTTATGGAGTGTGTGATACTGAGCACAGAAATGGCTTAAGGGCCGGGGGGGGGGGGAAGGCTAAACAACCTTCCCACCAAGGTTGTAGCTGGGTCCACATTGCATGATTCAGAACACACAACTGTGCACAACCCATGGTTTTGACTTGACTATGGTTTGGGGATATCAATGGCATGTTGGATGGAGTTGCGTTACTCACATGTGGAGCAGCTGAGGAAGGAGGCAGTGGGAAGTGATGAAGGAGGGAAATTGGGGCAGTGGGCTTGGAGGTTTTTGCGTTGTGAGATGGGGATATATATTTGAGGCTTTGGGAAGAGGCGCATTAAGAGCTGGTAGCGACTTAGCTATCGACCGGCGTACTCACTTGCCAGAACGACCACCATCTATTGCTGCTAGTAGAGCCTTGTAAATCAATTCCGCAAACGTAACTAGCTTGCCATTCCACCCACCCGCTAGCCTGCTGGCGATAGGCATACAAAATTAAGAAAATAAAGCATTTTTATACTGTGTGCAGAAGGACGGATTTCCCTATTCCTCCTCTGCCAGTCCGCTCACTCGCCTGCGTGCGCAATTCATTCTCACCTGTTTCAACCAGGCTGGGTAATGCTTATTTTAAAGGCTCCGCTCAGTGAAAAGCATGGATAAAATGTATTTCTAGAACTCTGTCCTGCCTGTATTAATTATCTTCTTACCTGCCCATTTCCTCCAGTTTTCGCCACGGTGACAAATGAAGGTTTCTGTCTGGAATTGCAAGGTTTGGGCTTAAACAAAGGAAAGAGCAGAAGGGTTAGACCAGGGGTCGGCAACCTTTAAGATAAAAAGAGCCACTTGGACCCGTTCCCAAAGGGAAAAAAAAAAACTGGGAGCCGCTTTTCGCGCCCTAGGCGAGGGGGCGGGGCCATGTGACGTCATTGCGCATGACGTACGGTGCCCCGCCCCCTGCCGCCCCGCGCCGCTGCGATTTAGGCAAGCGTCCATCAGGAGCCTCCTGCGAGATGGCAGCACGTCTGCCAGCGCTGGCCCAGCTCAAATACAGCTGCACGGGCTTTGTCTGGGGCTCGCTGCCTCCTCTCCACACACACACACACACACACACACACACCAGCTTTTGTGTGCGCGCTGCACGGGCTTTGTCTGGGGCTCACTGCCTCCTCTCCACACACACACACCAGCTTTTGTGTGCGCGCTGCACGGGCTTTGTCTGGGGCTCGCTGCCTCCTCTCCACACACACACACCAGCTTTTGTGTGCGCGTGCGTTTCGCTCTCCCTCCCTCCGGCCCAAGACAGGCAGTGAGTGAGCGCAGCATGATAATGAGCTCTGTCAATTGCCCAGCCGGGAAGCGGGAGGAGGAGGAGGCGCTGCTCTCGCTCTCGGGCTCCGCGCTCGGCTCTGGTTTGCCGTCGACGCGCTCGTTGCAGCTCGCCAACTTCTCTTTCTCTCTGCAGCTCGCTCTCCCCGCCGCCCCCCGACTACACACACCGACGCGACGGGAGGGAAAGGGGAGCGGGAGAAGACACGCCACCCCGGAGCCGCGGCAAAGGTTTAAAAGAGCCACATGCGGCTCCGGAGCCGCGGGTTGCAGACCCCTGGGTTAGACACATGTGGTCTGTAAGCGTCAGGCACCAAGCTCAGTCCCTCCTGAAGGGACAGAAGTGTGCTCTGTTGACACTGGTATTGGCTGGGCAAAGAAATTGGGGGAGGGGGCACTAGGTTTGCCATGTTTGGAACTCACAGCCCAGGTGCTAGGCAAGAGAGTTGCCTTGGGACAGGGGTCAGCAACCTTTTTCAGCCGTGGGCCGGTCCACCATCCCTCAGACCATGTGGTGGGTCGGACTATATTTTTTTGGGGGGGGGGGGAATGATCAAATTCCTATCCCCACAAATAACCCAGAGATGCATTTTAAATAAAAGGACACATTTTACTTATGTAAAAACACGCTGATTCCCAGACCATCCGTGGGCCGGATTGAGAAGGCGATTGGGCCGCATCTGGCCCACGGGCCTTAGGTTGCCTACCCCTGTCTTGGGAGGTACTGTAATTCCCCACACAATCTCCACATTTTATGCCATTTTATGCATATTTTTGCAAAAACGCGGGGTGCGACCATTATGCGAAGCAAAACAATGATTATTACTAAACAGTCTTTGCATGTTGACGTATCACTGTGCAGTTTAGCTGTCGCGGGAAGATGCAAGTCTTGCCATATGGCGTGTCTCACCTATGGCCGCTTCGCCTGCCCGCTCCCTTTGTGCCTACGGAAATGCGGTATACTGGCAATGCGCGAGAGATAAATGCGTATCCACAGGCTACTGGTGAATACATTGTTATGCGGTGGTGATGGTTATGCGGTGAAATACGATACTGTGTGAATCTTGCCCATGCATCTGGTGGAGAAGTGTGCAGGAGAAAAAAAGACATCTTCCACTGTGTCATTTCTGCTGCTCTGAACCAGCCTTCTCCAACCTGTGGCCCTTCAGATGTTTGGGGCTTTCAGTTTCCGTCACCCCTAGGCAGCTCAAGGTGTAGGGAAAAGGCTACTTTAAATGCATTTTTGTACCAGTGTTTAATTGCAGCCTGATCTGTCAAGTAAGAAAGGTGATGATGATCTTGCCAAGGGCTGATCTCGCTCTTAAAGCGAAACAACTCAAAGCTATGCAGACTGCTCTCCAGTTCTGATTTTTAAAGTGCACCCTAGTAACCTCGGTGGGAAGAGAAACAGTGAGGCTTTCATGGCCCACTTCTAGAAATAACTCATGCAAACCAGACACTCCCTCATGTAGTACCTGTCTGCGAGAAAGTGGTAGCTAGTATATATTTGTTTGTTCAGAGGTTTGATTGTGCAGAAATAGCACAATCTTAGGCCCTTCTTCGTGTGCTTCATTGTGAGAGAGGCTTGGAAGGTGGCACGGAGGCAGGGCCTTTTCGATTGTGGCTCCTCCTGTGCCCGTGAAATGCTCCCTCAAGTGACGTCTGTCTGGTGCTGACACTAACATCTTTTTGGCGCACGGTTAGGACATTCCTTTTCTCCTGGGCGTATGGTGACGTTTGATCCAGCCGAGTCAAAAGTTCTACTCTGGGTTGCTGATAAGTCATTCCCTGCTCGCTCCCCTTGCCAAGGCTTTATTGATTCAGTTGTTTACATTTTTGATAGATGTTGCTTTTAAACTTGACTGTAAGTGCCTAGAGGCCAACACAACAACAACAATAATTAATAAAACAGATATGCCGCTCAACTTGCTTTTCTTTCATATGGGTTTTGCTTCTCCCCTTTTACTCAGTCTTCACCAACCTAATGATCTGCAAAAGTTTTGGACAACCAATTCGCATCATCAGCCCCAGCCTGAGTCTCGTGGCCTGTGCATCTATAGAAAGAGCAATTTTTGCAGTGTGCATATTATGCTAGTTTGGATGGCTGTAGAAACTATTGCATTCGATTTGTGCGTGTGTGTACCCTCCTGGATCTGAAATACAAAATTCACATGTTTCCCCTGCACTGTTCAAAATGTTGAGCCTTCTTCAGTTCAGGTGGCTTAGTCTGTTGAAACCTACACCTGCTCCTCTCTTCACCTGCTTAATATTGCATTTCCAGTTCAGTCTAGCATTGCGTTTTCATTTAGAAAAAGAACAACAGTGGATAAACACAAAAGCATTGTTTAAGGACTTGGTGTTGATTAAATCGGATGAAGTGGCATTGGCTCCCCATTTCTAGGAAGATGTGTTTCTGTAAGGCATGTACTATCCAAATTATCTTACACTGTGCTAAGAGGAAATATTGCATGCCCACACTATAGTAGAATTAATATCTTGCACAACCTTCCCTTTGCTTTCTTGAAATAAACTTCCTGCTAATCCTGGTGTTCTCTGTTCCCTCTTTTTTGGCCTGCTAAACTTGGTGTCTTAGCATCCTTTTGTTCTCTGTACAGCCCCCCCCCCCGATCACTATAGTGTTGTAATAAGCCTGCCTTTTGTTTGCAGTCTTCTGCCCCTCCTTTCCTTGCTTTGGTTTTCACTGGTTGTGTGTTCGCTAGGAGACAGGATATGTGAGTGGATCTTCACTGCACATAATGTTTCTTGGAAGTGGGGTGAAACTTCTTCTCCTTTTCAAATTGTGTTAGGGATTAGGTAAGACTTTAGCTTTGCATTTCTTGCTTTCATCACTGTACAGTTTGTGGCACAGCCTATTCAACTTGAGTAACCCGTGTTTGCTTATTAATGCTTGCAACTGCTCTTGATCTAGAATCTTATCGGGCATCTTGCACTTTGCTCTTTCCTATTCTCGTGTGTCGTGGTATGATTTGATTGAATATAGATTGCGTTCCTCTGCTATATGGGCTAATCTCCACAAAGGCCCCCCCTCCCCGAAATCTGCCACACTATTAGTGTGATCAAGAGACGGAACCTAACATTTGGCCCCTATCCAAGTGCCCAGCTTTACTTTCTCCCATATAAGTCAACATGGAAAAGCAAAGCCCTGCACAGGGGGAGGATATTGGACATTACTTCTAAACTTGGACATTACTTCTAAACTTTAGGCAAATAGGCCTCTCGGTGGATTCCCTCTGGTTATTTGAGGAATCACACATCTTTATGCTAATCAAGCAGAGGCTGCTAGACAATGAATTCCAAAAAATTACATCCTGTGCAGCCTTCTGTGTGCTCCCCTGCCTATCTGGGGTTTCAACCCCACCATGGAACGATGCCTAATTACCTTTATGATCTGGTCACCCCATTACACCGTAGAGTATTTACGTTGGCGCGCTTGAATGCCTTTCCGTCCGCTGTGCTATTTGGAAGGTTTAGAGGTATCCCTTTCCAGAACAGACTTTGCATTTGTGGTCGGAATGTACCTGACTCTATAGACCATATGATTTTGGACTGCCCTCTTTTCAACACCTTTTGTGAAGATCCTTTGATGTCCTCTATATGGCTCAGGGTCCCCTCTAATAAACTACTCGTAGCCCAGTTCTTGCTGAGGGACGATTCTCCGGAAGTGACTAGAGTTATGGCACAATTTCTGACCAGGATTTTTGAAGTTAAATCTGGGGAGCTCTGGCCTGTACAATAGCGGGTGCTGACGATTCCCCTTTCCTTCTTTTATATTGTGTATTTTAGAATTCTAATATACACAGACGGTTTTATGCTTATTGCTTTATCTATGCCAATAAAGGTATTGTATTGTATTGGATGGGTTGGCAAGATCCTGCTGCTTCCCCATACTGTGCAACTCACATATTGGCAGAACTCCTTCAAGGGTTCCACAGAGGCACTTGACTTTACTCTTCGGGTTCTTGCAATATACAAACTTCCCTCCATTCTTATCTGCATTTGATGGGCGTTTTGCTAGGCCATTCAGAATTCCTGTGAACTGTGCGTTGCCATAGAAGGGTGGATGAGGGGACCTAATGAAACATTTTTAACAGGGGGCAGAGCAATGAACGCTGTACATGTGGCCCATTCTCCCTTCTAGCTGCTTACTGGGTGGCCATGATGTGGTTCCCCTGGGGGAGAAGCAGTCAAGTTCCTTCCCCACTCAAACACACATTCTGTATGAAGGCCTTTATGTGTGGAGGACATCCGATTCATTTCACTCTTCCCCATAAAGCAGCAGCTGGAGCACATGGAGGAGGCTTATGCATGTACAGAAGGCAGGTGTTTCTGTTCCAACCTGTATTCATGACCATCAGCGCTGTTTCTCTTCTGCTGCTGTTCAGTTTCCACCAAATACTACATTATTTGTCTTGCTGTCTGCTGTTTAACATAGGTTACGAAACGTATGTAATTATTTATGTAAGTTGCATTCATCTCGGCGTAAAGGAAACATCGAAACAATGTAAAGAAAGTAATTAATAACATACCATTTGCAGATTTTAAAACAGCAGCAATGTTAATGGATACCAATAGTCTGTGCTCGTCTGATATCAGTTCCCGACCGTCCACAAACTGCAACAATTTCTGCTCCCTTTTCCATTTTCACCGATGCCCAGGTTTGCTTTGCAAGCCAACCCCTCCACCTGCCGACTCGGTCACTTGCCTTGTCTGTCTCCAGTGTTTCCCTCCCCCTGGAGCACCCACAGTCTGTCACCAGCACGACAGTGGACTAGAACACATATAGCATAGAGAGACATGCACTGTGCATAATGGGGAGTGGAGAGGAAGAGGCACATCCCTGAGGCCAGCTTCCGATTTGCAAACTATTTTATGTAAAAATTTCCAGAGGGGGTAGTAGCCATGTTAGTCTCCTCTTGCAGCAAAACCAGCCAGAGTCCTGTTATACCTAAAAGACTAACAAATTTATTATTTCATAGGCTCTTTCCTGGATGGAAGCCCAGTTTTTCAGATGCATCTTTAAGGTGCCACAGGACTCTTTGATTATTTAATGCACGAAGCCTGCTGTATAGCCTGCAGTGAAAAGCAATACCACGTTTTGGATGCTGGGTGGGTGTGTTCTGTTCTTTCAGTATTTAAGAAATCACAAGGGTACATAGGGCTTATTACATGTCAAGCCACTATTTCTCGTCGCTACTATTGGTATATCGTAGTAGAACTTTGGCTGCAAACCATCCACACAGTGCTGTAGAACAGCAGAAGAGGCTGCAAGGCTTTCAGGGTGGAGACAAACGCACCTAGCATGTCATTGCCATTGTAGGCTGGCACTGCAGAAAAGATTAGGGCCTTAGGCTTACATGTGTTTTTGATAATGGGTGATGCAGTTTGGTTTCGCGTGTTCAGGACCCACCTAGGGAATGAATGTCCCTGCGAGTCGTGTCGCTGGCAGATCCTGTCAGCATTCCATTCAACTGATAAGTTTGGATATTTATTATTTTTAATTTTTGCTAGTGCATGGCAGACATCAAGATTTAAGTTTCCCATGTTATCATTAGAATATCCCCACTTGCTGATTTTGCATAATCTGAAAAGGGGACAATAGGATTTAACATGCTACTATAGAATATAAACCTGGTTATTCCTCCCCCCCCCCGGTCTCTAATTCCCCGCTGTCCAGTCTACTTGGGTGTCGTGTTTTCATTGCTTACAGTGTAGGTGTTCACAATGGAATCATAACGAACAGTGCAACTTCTGTGAGGGAAGTGAAAGGTCAGTTTGGATGGGAGAGAAATGAAATTCACATAGGGTGTAGTTGGGATGACTGGGATGTTAGAAGCAAAGTGTGGTCAGGAATTTTAAGGAACAGGGAGGGTGAAAAGGAGCACTGTAGGCCGAGAAGCAGGAATTTGAGAGAAAGTTAGGTAGAGGGGGGAAAAAGGAATAACAGGAAAAGGCAGGATTTTGGGGGGTGGGAGGAAACCTCACATAGGACCTGGGGCCAGGAAAGTTTGTATTGTGTCAGCTGTGTCAGCAAGCAGAACTGAGATGGAAAAGAGTAAGAAGTGACCTGGAAGTCAGGGGTGCTGTGAACGAAGCACACACGTAAGCAGGTAGCAGTGGGAAAACGGGTTGGTGGAGGTAGCAGATGCCTGAGAAAGGAAAGAGCTGAAGGCACACAGAGTGGAGAGAATTAGGAGCTGAGGAAATGAAGAGCCTTCATTCTCGACATGCATTTTGGTAAGCTAGTGGCTTTGCCGCGCCGGTCAAACTTATAGAGAACATGGTGAGACAGCTTACTTTAAGACCATTATTTGCTTGTAAAGTACGGTATGTTGTTCTTGAGCTTACCTGGCTGTTAGTGAGGGCGCTAGAACCTAATTGGAGAAAGCTTTGTTGCAACAGCTGCAAGTCAGGCTGGCTCCCCAGGAACGTTCTTGCTTTCACATTTGAATAGGTTGATCGATAATGGAAGTACGGCTAGTTGCTGCAAATCGATTGGTGCTAATTAATATCTGCTAACACCTTGGGGCTCTGGTAATACCTGATGCTAGGCAGCTTTGAAAAACCAGTTTAATAAGGCAAAATTATTTCTTTCTTTTAAAGAGGGAGAAGAAGTCTGCCGAATGCCAAACGTTCCGCTCAGTAGGGAATAAATGTTCCTATCAAGTATCTGGTTCATTTAACGAGGAGTTAATGAGGATAAATGGATGCACCCGGCCTTGGTAATTGCTACCATCTCCATTTCTCTTTAAGTGCTTCCTAATGGTTGCATTGTTTGAAAGAATGTGTAAATATTGACAAGAAATTAACGGTTAAAGCAACAGCTCCTGCGTCTGACCATCTGTTGCTATTAAGACAGCCAGATGTCAGCATGTGCAGAAGTACAGAAGTGGATTGGCTTGTCGTCCAGCATTCGGTCAGCCTTTGTTTATGGAAGTCCAGTATCCAGGAACACAGTCAGAACATAGCACCATGGCCTGTAGACTCCGCGCCTTCTCAGTTTTCAGCTTAATGAGATTATCGTGTTGCTGATAGCTCATACTGTACAATGGAGAGAGGAGAGGCGAAGGCTCCTTTTCAATATGCTCCTTCTGTTCTCTGACGTAAAATACGTCAAAACTGGCACACGATTGGCGCAGGAACTTTCTCTTCACGACGCTTTAAGCCACTTCTAACTAGAAATACAGGAAATCTCTTTTTATGGTGGTGTTGGGGAAGAAACCTTCCTTTTTAGTTCCTGGACGCTTCCCGTCCCAGCATAGCAAATTTGGTTATTCAAACTGCTTAACCAGTATTGATAAGGTCAGGTTCCCCCCTCCTTCCTGTGTGGTGTAGTGTTGCCTGATGGTTCGGTGAGCAGCGCAATATAGGAGATTTAGCGTGTGTGTACAGAGGGCAAATAAATAAATAAAATTTATTATTTGTACCCCGCCCATCTGGCTGAGTTTCCCCAGCCACTCTGGGCGGCTCCCAATCGAGTGTTAAAAACAATACAGCATTAAATATTAAAAACTATTCACTGTGTGATTTATTGCTGGCTAGCTCCTGACACGAGGGCCACATTCAGCCCCTGGCCCTGAGGTCCCCGTCCCCCCGTACTACTGCCTCTTCTGCACCAAAGTTGCACATTGCCAGATCTTCAAACACAATTGTCAAACAAGCAGGCTATGGGGAAGGTTTGCGGCCTATTCTTCTCCCTGATGGGATGACTTTTCCATGAATGTGGGGATTTTTTTTTCTTAAACGGAGAACTCAGACAAACTTTCTCCCCTACCTGCTCCCTGGTGTGGCATTGTTCAGACAGTCTGTTGTCTAGGGCTAGGCGATATCTGATTTCCGACATGGTGATATTTCAGCAGCTAAACATCACGACATACCGATATCTCACGATGTCTGAAATGAGGATGGAGCTATGTAGAGGCATTGGCTGGTTTCACGGTTTTCCCCGCATTGCGATTTTTGCATAACACCCACCCTGATTTGTGATATAATTGACAGGTTAAACATTAAAATGATATCATGGTATGGACTTCAAACCGTTTTTGGACAATATATCAGCATATCTCCCAGCCCTACGGTATATCTATGCATGTATTAAAAAAATATTTATATACCGCCCTTTATGGATACCAGGGCAGGGTGCAGAGCAGAAAATGAAAACAACCAATAGATACTAAAATACTCCATCAACCAAATGAAACAGCTAAAAGCCACAGAGCAGGCGGAGCCATTATGCTGCATTTCACATTTGACCTGGCCCTTAATCTGTAATATAAATGTTGGTCCTGATCCAGCTAAACTAAGCCCTATTGCATTAATGGAGCTTATGTATGTTGTGACTGTCTTAAGTCCTGTTCATTTCTATGAGGCTTAAGCCCCATGGACTCTAGTTGGATTTGAGTCACAGGTAATATGCCTTTCGCAAGACGCCTGTGTTTTGTTGTATTAGCTACTCGAGCTCGAATGAATTCATTATTCGTGGTGAATCGGGTAGGGATAGTGATTAGCGGGGCTGTTTGATTCCTTGCAGGGACCCAGGTGGTGCTGTGGGTTAAACCACAGAGCCTAGGGCTGGCTGATCAGAAGGTCAGCGGTTCGAATCCCTGCGACGGGGTGAGCTCCCGTTGCTCGGTCCCTGCTCCTGCCAACCTAGCAGTTCGAAAGCACGTCAAAGTGCAAGTAGATAAATAGGTACCGCTGCAGTGGGAAGGTAAATGGCGTTTCCGTGTGCTGCTCTGGTTCGCCAGAAGCGGCTTTGTCATGCTGGCCACATGACCTGGAAGCTGTATGCCAGCTCTCGGCCAATAAAGCGAGATGAGCGCCGCAACCCCAGAGTCGGACATGACTGGACCTAATGGTTAGGGGTCCCTTTACCTTTACCTTTGATTCTTTGGGGCTTATGCCCCTGTCTTCTGGAGTGTCTCACATAGGAATGTAGAATATGATGGTATGTTGCTGTGTGAAACACAATAAAAAAACAGGCTGTCCGTGGTTCGTACTAAGTGATTTATGTCCTAGCACTCTGCTGAACTTGCCCCCTTACAGTAGCCTCCTTTTTCTCAACTGTTCCAAACTCTTTGTGAACCTGTAAGGAGGTGAGTTGGATTACCTGTATGGCTGGCACCTGCCTCTGAAACCTGTGACCTACCAAGCCAAACATAGCTCGCAGGTGTATCAGGCCCACCTGGGGCCTGATAACCGTCCTGTGTTTTTTTTTTTGCTGCATGCCTGCTAAAACAGGCAGACCTTTGAGTGCCTGGAAAATAACAATTCGAAGCTTGCAGGCAACCGCACTGTAATGGCATTTTGAGGGAGAGGTTTGCAAATGTGATAAAAGCATGATGGTTGGTATTAGAGCAGGATGTACGGCTCTGGGGGAGCATTGTTCTTCCTAAGTCAACAAATAACTGAAAAGAAACTGGAAAGGGACAGAAGGAAAAGCCGGTATAAAACCCGTCTTTCTACTCTGTGACAAGTGTAGAGATTTAAACAGGTGATTCAGAGGCACACAATCGCATGGAGGAAAAAGCATGCAACTATTCTGCATTTAGTTTCAGTGTCAAGCTCCTCAAGGACTAATAAACTTGCTACACCACGTCCGTTTCCAAACTCTTGTAAGTGGGCAGATTTCTTACTATTCTTGCACAGAGTTTAATGTTACAACGTGCTGTGTAAATAAACTGGGAAAGACCTGGAGCAACTTTCTTATTCAATATTCCTCTCAATGAATATTGCCTATTATGTAAATTTGTGTTCTGCACCTGCACTCCTAAGCCTTTGTTGTTGGTTCAGTTTTCACATGTCTTGTCCAAATTAAGCTAGAATATTATGCAGTTGCAGATGTGACTCACTTGCAGGTGTGTCAAGTACCATGCTGAAAGTTTGTAACTTTAATTTTACCACCTTTGTTTTTAAAAAGCAAGAGTTCTGGTCTCAGTTATATGTAATGCTTCGTTAGCTTTCTCCTTCAGGGACTGCACTGAATTATTTTTTTGGGTTGGGTGGGTTGGGTCAAGGCAAGGGGGTTCAGAAGGGGGCATTCCACAAAACTCTTCCCTACTTTTACCATTGGGTGCTTTCAAATGCTGCTGACCTCTATGTGTGTCTCTGTTGTGACATTGTTTTATTGTGTGTTTTAATTGTAAAGGTAAAGGGACCCCTGACCATTAGGTCCAGTCATGGACGACTCTGGGGTTGCGGCGCTCATCTCGCTTTATTGGCTGAGGGAGCCGGCGTACAGCTTCCGGGTCATGTGGCCAGCATGACTAAGCTGCTTCTGGCGGACCCGCCGGAGCGGTACCTATTTATCTACTTGCACTTTGACGTGCTTTCGAACTGCTAGGTTGGCAGGAGCTGGGACCGAGTGACGGGAGCTCACCCCGTCGCAGGGATTCGAACCGCCGACCTTCTGATCAGCAAGCCCTAGGCTCTGTGGTTTAACCCACAGCGCCACCCATGTCCCACTGTTTTAATTGTGGGGGTGTTTAAATGTTTGTGCAACTGGTTTTTATATTTTGTACACCACTTAGAGTCCAGTTTTGGCATTAAGCCATATATAAATCAATCGAAATAATACAGTTGGTGCCATCTAAGTAACAAAACCGCAGTAACTGCTTCCTGAGACAATCACAGGTAGTCATGGGCATATAAGCAGCATGATGCTGTCCCATCATCACTTAGTGTGTTGACTATGTCATGTCATGAAGCCAAATCTGAGTAAGGGAAGTACTCCTTGTTATTGCTGTGAATGAGTGAACCTTTTTAGACACTCCATCTTGCGCTTGGCAAGAGAGAATGACATGTGTGTTTTTCTGTAGCAAGACAGAATCTGTTTCCAGAAGACAATTTGTGTGTGTGCATGACCTGAACAAATACATAAAACTGTGTGCTTGAACTGTGCCAATATACAACCTTTACTCTGCTGCCTACCTCTTGTCCATCTGATGGAAATTGCAACTGGTTTTTGTGTGTGCTGCATAAGCAGAAATGGCTGAACGTCCTTGCAGTTTTCTACATCCTTGCGTATAATCCTGAAGCAGGTTTGTGCATCCTAGCCCCAAGGGAGTTCAGGGTCCTCTCCATAGTGCAGTCAGAAATGAAGCTAAAATACTCTGAAGGCAACTCGCTTCGTTGATTATAATCTCTGGGATTTCCTGGCCTCAGCATTCTGATGTGAGCAGAAACTTTCTGATCAAGGTTAACGGCTTTTATCATATCTGGCTATCAGGCTAATGTTGGCTCAGTGCAGTTGAACCTTACACCTAATTCCAGGTACCTTGGTCTGGCCTTTGTCTCAGAAGCTGATAACTAGAGGGGAGGATCCATGGGTGGTGTTCAACTACTCAGAGTAGTCCCATTGAAATAAACGAGCATGACTTGTTTATGTTGATTAATTTAAATAGGTTTGCTCTGAGTAAAACTTAGCTGATTAGCACCCCATGTTATACTTTGTACAGGGTATGTGTGTGCATTTCATCATCGGGCCCCACTGAAAATGAATGGGGAGCAGTACAATGGCATACACACCTTATAGGCTTATAAGTTGGCTGTTTCAATATCATCACTACCATATCATAGATGCTGTTCAGTTTCACATATTTTTAAAATAGCCCAGTTCCCAACATTCTGGTCAATATCTTTTCCTGGCCCGGCCATATGCTTGGAAGGAAGTGAGGGGACACCTGGGTTCTCTGCCCCCCCCCAAACTCACCTGCCCTGTCTGTGACAACCCCACACATAAACACAGGGTCCTTGGGTTGAGGACTATGCCAGGGGCAGGGAGCCTGTGACCCTCCAGATGTTGCTGGACTACAGCTTCCATAATCCCTGACATTTGGTCACGCTGGCTAGGGCTGATGGGGAGTTAGGAGTCCAACATCTGGAAGGCCACAGATTCCCCACCAGATGTCAAAGAGAAAAACAGCTACCAGACTTTTAGAAGACATCTGAAGGCAGCCCTGTTTAGGGAAGCTTTTAATGTTTAATAGACTATTGTATTTTAATATTCTGTTGGAAGCTGCCCAGAGTGGCTGGGGAAACCCAGCCAGATGGGCGGGGTATAAATAATAAACGATAATGATGATGATGATGATGATGCACACAGGGTGCAGTCAAATGGTACAGTGATGATGGGTGAGCAGTGTTAGAAAATCAGAAATATGAGCTAGGGGCCAAATGGCTCCTTAAACCAGGGTTACAGTCGCCAAAATGGAATGTCTAGTTGCCATTTTGGGGCAACATGTATGATTGTAGAAGAAGAGTTTGGATTTGATATCCCGCTTTATCACTACCCGAAGGAGTCTCAAAGCGGCTCACATTCTCCTTTCCCTTCCTCCCCCACAACAAACACTCTGTGAGGTGAGTGGGGCTGAGAGACTTCAGAGAAGTGTGACTAGCCCAAGGTCACCCAGCAGCTGCATGTGGAGCAGTGGAGACGCGAACCCGGTTCACCAGATTACGAGTCTACGGCTCTTCACCACTACACCACACTGGCTCTCATTGTACAGATAAAGTATCATGGATAGAATTCTACAGGATGTCTTGCTGGTGTATGAAAACAGCCAAGATTCAAGGATCCCCAGGCATGCACCTCCAGATGGCTCCTGGGCATGTTGGTCACAAGTGGCCAATAGCCAGGTGCAAAATGTGCCTGGCGATTTTCAAATGCTGGTGACGGCTGAGGAAGGACAGTGATTGAGGTTGCAGTCTTCCTAGAGAGCGAATCCTTTTGAACGTGGTGGGACATGCTTCTGAATGAACATGCTCAGGATGACCCTGTAAAATGCACACTTTTAATACCCAGATGTGAGAGAGAAAAGCTTGAAAGACAAAGAATGGTAGCCTAGTACCGTGCATGCATTCTCGATAGGAATTTTCCAAGCGAATGCTATTTGGGACTTAGAACTCTTATACAAGTCTAACAGAATTCAGTGAGACATTCAAACCAGGGCTACTCTTTGGAGCCTATTGTGGATACTGAAAGTTCAGCCTTGTAACAGCTAGAACTTGCAAAGCTTGCTCCTGATAATGTGCAGAGCACACTTTGATCACCACCTAGTAACCCCTTGCTCCAGCATGGGATTACAAGTAGTACTCTCAAATGACAGGGTTTGTTAGTCTCCTGGAAACGCCTAATTCTATTGTGCTTTTAGAAATTATTTATTGCTGAACTTTGCATATGACATTTGTAGAGTAAACAGGCTGCCGTTTGCATGGAATATCCTGCATTATATAACAGCAATAAATCTGTTGCCATATTGATGTTGCTTGTGAGACAAATGATGGCTGGAAACATAACGAGACAGAATGAAAAAAATGGGTATACTGTATGTGATGGGATATTTAATGTAATGTAATTTGGTATATAGTAATTCTGGTGGGAATTTATGGAACATGCAGTAGAACTGCATTAAAATGGGCAGGATTGAAAGAGGCAAAGTCTGCAGGATTCACAAATCGATGTTGTGATAGAATTAAGTTCATGGGAACATGAGCGTGTTTCGGTGTTTGATGTACTGTGAGTGAAGTGAAACAAGACTGAATATTTCGGCTTTCTGTTGGCTGTTCCTTTGGAATCGCTGAAAAGTTCTGCTTTTGAGTTTGTACTTTTGCTTCAGGTGATGTTCAGAAGGCCTGGTGAAAGACAAAAGACAAAAACTGCATTGAGGTTTTCTTACAATCGAGTGGCATATAAATTTAATGAAACAAACAAAAGCTGAAATCCGTAACTTTACAGGATAAGGGAGTAAATCTCACCAAAGTAAATTGAGTTTATTTCTAAAATAGGAATGTTTTGGAATTATTATTATTTGCTGTGGTCTAAACCACCACTGAGCCTAGGGCTTGCTGATCAGAAGGTTGGTGGTTCGAATCCCCACGACGGGGTGAGCTCCCGTTGCTTGGTCCCTGCTCCTGCCAACCTAGCAGTTCAAAAGCACTTCAAAGTGCAAGTAGATAAATAGGTACCGCTCCGGCGGGAAGGTAAACGGCGTTTCCGTGCGCTGCTCTGGTTTGCCAGAAGCGGCTTAGTCATGCTGGCCACATGACCCGGAAGCTGTACGCCGGCTCCCTCGGCCAGTAAAGCGAGATGAGCGCCGCAACCCCAGAGTCGTCCGCGACTGGACCTAATGGTCAGGGGTCCCTTTACCTATACCTCCCTTCACCCGTAGATCTCTGGGCAATTCACAACATAGGAATGAGCTTCAACTGTTCAAATCACCCTGTATTGTTTGCTGGATAAAACTGAGGGCAGTGCCAAAGTTAAAAGGGACAAGTTGCATCTCAGTGTGGCAGTGTCAAAGTTTTGCGTGTGTGTTTTGCCTGCAGGTTCAGACGTGAACAACTTCAGTGGAAGAGGCACCTTTGGCTCTTTGGTGATGAGGAAGGCTCTTCCTTTCTTGAGACTCTGGAAAGCCACTGTCAGACTGAGTAGGCAATACTGGTGTAGGTGGACAGATAGGCACATAAGAAGAGCCTGCTGGATCAGGCCAATGGCCCATCTAGTCCAGCATCCTGTTCTCACAGTGCCCAAGGGATGACTGTGGGAAAGTGCGTTCTCTCTGCCAAGGAAAGCTGGATTTCACAACTTGTATTAGTCATACACATTTGCATACAGTTCTTTAGTTTGCATAGTTCGCAATAAGTGGGATTGGCTTTTTGATATTTCAATTATGAAAGTATACATTTTAATCTTTTAATAGGGTTGTTTTATTGTGTCAGTTAACAGTGTAATTTAACTACAAATGTTTTTATCTTAATGCTTGTGTCACTGGGTTTTTGTTTGCTTGTAAAGCAGTTAGAAGCCCATTTGGGCTTTTGTAAGTTGCTTTGAGTTCATAGAATCATAGAATCATAGAGTTGGAAGAGACCACAAGGGCCATCCAGTCCAACCCCCTGCCAAGCAGGAAACACCATCAAAGCATTCTTGACAGATGGCTGTCAAGCCTTTGCTTAAAGACCCTTAAAGACCCTCTGCTTAAAGACTGCTTAAAGTTCATTTTTTTAAAAATAAAAAGAGTGACTCATTAAAAATATCTAAGTTAATAATGATAACAACAATAATCTAGTCTGCTTCTGCTAATCATAGTGAGGGGCAAGGAGATATAGAGATAATAGAATTTCTTCTTGGTGTCTGAAAGTTGTTCTGAGCATCATTCTGGAGAGTTATCAGACATTTCCCCACAGATTTTCAAATATTCATCAACCATAAAGATAATAAACTTGCTTAAAAGTTTGAATTCTACACTTGGTGCCATATTTGATGACTTTTCCTTACTTGCTTGGAAATGGAGAATTGAAACAATTTGGTCTTCATTTTAGAAGGTGAAATTTTGGAAGGTCTGAAAACTTTGCTTTAACTTGTGAAATACAAGCCTGGATTAAACTGAGAGCTGTTTTCTTCTGACCATGCTTGGTTGAAGCTGATGGGTGAGGTGAAGCCCAAAACATCTGGAGGTTGTAGAACAGTGATGGCTAACCTTGACACTCCAGATGTTTTGGGACTACAACTCCCATCATCCCTGACCACTGATCCTGTTAGCTAGGGATGATGGGAGTTGTAGTTCCAAAACATCTGGGGTGTCAAGGTTAGCCATCACTGTTGTAGAAGGACCCATTCTGTATGAGCCCAGAAGCAATTAACAGAAAGATGCAGTAGATCTGTCTGCATCTTTTTCCATTCTGCCTTTCGGCTTGAAATCCTGACTGTATTCCAATTAACCCCGCAGCTCAGGGTCTCCTGAGGGCAGCTTTATTTATATTGCCTCTACTACATTGCGGCTATATTTATTTATATAGTGTCTCGGGATCTGCTTGGGGTGCATTGCAGAATGGTTAAAAACAGTCCAGGTTAAGAGTACCTGTGTTTGCAGGTAAGACGAGAGGTTCTGTGCCGTAGGCGGTCGCTCATAGTTTCTCTGCCTCAAGTGAAGTTGCATTCTGGAGTTACAATTTTGTCATCTTAAGTAGCCCCCTACTGCCTCTCCCACTAACTTCCCATGACTGGTATATTTAAAGAACGTTTATCACTAGTTCTTATCTTTTAAAGCAATATTTCCTGGTGGCCTGCTGCTGTTACGCGTCTTCATTTGGAAGCATGCTGCGTCACGCAATGTGTGCTCATGAAATGCCTACCAATTTGCTTTGTCTCTTGAAAGAAGCAGCAGATCCTTACAGGTAGTAGCACTTGGATGAATGGACTTGGATGAATGGACCCACCACACCTTGAGAGCCAGTGTGGTGTAGTGGTTAAGAACGGTAGACTCGTAATCTGGGGAACCAGGTTCGCGTCCCCGTTCCTCCACATGCAGCTGCTGGGTGACCTTGGGCTAGTCACACTTCTCTGAAGTCTCTCAGCCCCACTCACCTCACAGAGTGTTAGTTGTGGGGGAGGAAGGGAAAGGAGAATGTTAGTCGCTTAGAGACTCCTTCGGGTAGTGATAAAGCGGGATATCAAATCCAAACTCCTCCTCCTCCTCCTCCTCCTCCTCCTCCTCCTCCTCTTCTTCTTCTTCTTCTTCTTCTTCTTCTTCTTCTTCTTCTTCCCCTCCTCCTCCTCCTCCTCCTCTGCAAGTTGGGGGTGAGGAATGGCAGACTGTGTCAAGGTACCACAGTGGGGTTTTTTGTTTTGGTAATATGCCTTTGGTAGTAGTCTCTTAATGTGCACCAATCTACAGTAATAAAGTGCAAGTGTCTCTGCGTCCAGTCCCTGTGTCCGTCCCTGTGTCCTACTGCGCATGTGCCCCACGGACACAGGGATTGGAGCGCAGAGACTTCGGGCGGCCGGGCTGTTGAAGCGGCGGGTGCGCGCTCGCGTGGACTTACTTCTAAGCGGCAGCGGCCGTTACAAGTGGCGGCTGAGTTGGCCTGCCGGGGCCTGGCTGGTGCCAGTGCCGCCGCCGCGATGCGCCTCCTGCGCTGCCTGCTGAAGGCCCATTCGGCGCTGGCCGGGGCGCCCAAGTACATCGAGCACTTCAGCAAGTTCTCGCCGTCCCCGCTTTCCACGATGTTCTAGCGCCTGTTAATTTAATGGGCTTACAGTCTACTAGTTTTCCCATAAATTTCTAGTTGTTCCTTACAGTTCATAACGCCTTAATTGCACATGCCTATTGGATCTGAGAGAGCAGGAAGAGGCTGTCGCAAATAGCTCTTCTGTTTACTGTGCTGCTGCAGAATCTCTGAAAGCAATCTTGTAGTTCTGTCCTTGCTTGGCTGCCTAGGCTGAGATAAAAATTGCCTGCGGGTGATGGATGGGGAAGTTCAGTGGTAGTACATCTGCTTTGCAGGCAGGTTCAGCAATGGGAAAGAAGATTCCTGCTTGAAATCCTGAGGAACCACTGCCTGCCAGTGTATATGCAGTCTGGAGAAAGATGGAACAGTGGGTCTGATTCATGTGGTCTCTACTGTTGCTGCACGTGAGCATAGGCCATGGGTAGGCAACCTAAGGCCCGGGGTCGGGATCCGGCCCAATTGCCTTCTAAATCCGGCCTGTGGACGGTCTGGGAATCAGCGTGTTTTTACATGAGTAGAATGTGTCCTTTTATTTAAAATGCATCTCTGCGTTATTTGTGGGGCATAGGAATTTGTTCTTCTTCTTCTCCCCCCCCCCAATATAGTCCGGCCCCCCACAAGGTCTGAGGGACAGTGGACCGGCCCCCTGCTGAAACAGTTTGCTGACCCCTGGCATAGGCTGTTGCTCTCTGCTATGTCTTCATGAGTGTCAGGGACGTGCCCTCCCCTGCCAGTCAGGCACTGAATGGGTACCAGCAGCCTCAGCCTCTGTTGTCGACGGACACGTCTCCCAGTGAGTCTGCCAGCTCCTCCCCGGTGGAGGAGGAGTTACCAGGAAGGAGCCAGGTGGGAAGAGGTCTCCAGGATGATGCAGAGAGACCTGGCACCGCTCAGCAGACCCATTCTGAGGGGGAGACACCGTTTCCGGCGCCTGCTTTACGCAGAAGGGTCAGGGGAGAAAGGAGGCGGCACTTCAGAGTGCCGAAACTCTGGTGTTGGCGCCGCAACAGGAGGGGGGCACTTCCGGATTCTGCTAGCGACTAGATGGTCATGTTTTAGGATAGCTCCGCACTGTACATACTTTGCACAATAAAATAGTTGAAAGACAAGATGG
The DNA here is from genome assembly GCA_034641385.1 of Darevskia mixta. Lineage (NCBI taxonomy): Eukaryota > Metazoa > Chordata > Lepidosauria > Squamata > Lacertidae > Darevskia > Darevskia mixta. The sequence continues at coordinate 2,200,762 of JAWWNH010000060.1, forward strand.
ACTTGGTCTTTACTCATGAGCAACTGTTAGCGAACCTGACAATGAGGGTTATAAATGGCTGCTACCTATGTTGGCTACTTTCTGCCTCCACAGCCAGAGGAGGTTGCTGGAAACTGCAGAAAGGGCACGTGCTCTTATTGTCGGGTCCTGTTTGTGGGTTTCCCACAGGCATCTAATTGGCTGGTGTGAGAACATGATACCATTGTAGATGCTCCACTGGCCTGATCCAGTAGGCTCTCCTTATATTCTTACGTCTCCTGGGAAAGTGCAGTGAGTTACGGTAGCTTGTGATACCATTTCCCCCCCTTGCAAGAACCTTGGGAAACCTATGGCCCTCTCATCATTCCTGACGGTTAGCCCATGTTGGAGAATCACAGGTTTTCCACCTGAGGGGGGCGGAGAGAGACAAAGCGGAGGTGTGCTAAAACACTGTTAGTAGCCTTAGTGCTTTGCTGTGTTCTGCAGGCAGGGCCGGCCCGACCGTGAGGCAGACCGAAGCAACCGCCTCAGGTGATGGAATCCTGTGGGGCAGAGCCTGTGGCGGTGCCTTCCGGCAAGATATTACTGCTCAGGAACTTGCCAGAAGCTGCCATGGCGCAACCATGGTAAGCAAGGTGGGGGGTGGCACCTTCATGTCTCGCCCCCTGAGGAAAAATGAGACAGGCCGCCCCTGTCCCCAGGTGAGGAAGTGCAGCAGTCCAACGATTGCTGCCTCGTGAGTGGTCTCTTTGCCCTCTGGCCTTGGCAGGCAGAAGCTGGGTGGGATGTTGGAAATGGAAAGCCAACGTGTTTGTGTGCTCATTAACCTCACAATTATTTTGAAGGATGCTTTGAAAACATCAGTCCTGACCTTCAGCAGATGCTGCATGTGGATGTTTAATTTTACCCAGGAGGGGGGGAAATTGGCTTTGACACCTTTCTGGAGTTTGAGTCCAAATCCTGCCTCTATAAACAGTGCCAGAAGTTTAATTTTAGTCCTTGCAGTGCAGGAGGGAATATGCTCTCTTGTCTTTTTGGCTGGGAAATGGCTTTCTTTAATTACATTATTAGCCGAGAGAGAAGCAGACTATTTCTGGTTTAATGCAGCAAACAAGTTTAATGTGCTGGTTAAGAATGAACAGAAAGGTGAAGGGACACTGACAACAGAGGCCCTTCCTCCTCTGGTCACTGCTATGGATGTACAACCTGACACTGTGTCCCAAGGCACTGCGATCGTCTGCAAGGGTTGATGTTGCCAGCCTTCCAGCCACATTTGCAGACATCTGCAAATGGTCTGCCAATGGGATTGGTGCCTGAAGCCAGCTCCCCATAGAGCACATCCTTGGGGATCCTGCCATCTTCCATTCTGGGGACATGACCAGGCCAGCGTAGACGTCACTCAACTTGACTAAATACAGTGGTACCTTGGTACGTGAACGGCTTGGCTCCTGAACAAATTGGCTCCCGAACGCCGCAAACCTGGAAGTAAGTATTACGGCTTGCAAACGTTTTTCAGATGCCGAACGTCCGATGCGGCTTCCACTTGAGTGCAGGAAGCTCCTGCAGCCAATCAGAAGCCGCGTCTTGGCTTTCGAATGGTTTTGGGAGTCGAGTGGTCTCCCGGAACGGATTAAGTTTGAGAACCAAGGTACCATTGTAGCCCCAGATGCTGCAACCATACCTTGCAGAGGGTGGGGGGGTGGAATTCCCTGCACACGGAAAGCTAGCAACTCATGTAGAGGGCTGAGCTAGGACCCTTCATATTGACACCTAGTTTTCTATGGGGGAGGGCATGTTACGAATGGAAGGAACATTCAGTAATGTTAGCCCCCATCTGAAGTCAGAGCGCTGCGTCCCAGACACAGGCTTACAACCTCAGTGAAAAGTAGGCTTTAGTCTAAAGGTTCTGTTGAGTTGATTTAGAAACCTTGAGCTCTCGATCTAATATAATTTGGCTTTAGGCCTAGTGCACTCATTCCGTCTGCTAGAGCCATAAAACACACACCAAGATAATGGGTGTAGATAACCAGGCCTTAGTATTATTAGCTTCCTGTTACCTTTAAGAAGACATAAATTCTGAATAGGAATTGGATGTAAAGGAGCTTATTTTTAATAGGTTTCTCTCCAGAACATGTTTGCTCAGCTAAGAGGTGGAATGGCTCAATGATAGCACAGTCAATCCCATGGAAAATATCAAGGCGGCGTATGTAATTGGAGGCTGATTTATTACACTGCCATATTAGGTGTGCAAAGTCTGTTGTAATCGTGATGCCATTTGTCTTTGAAATAAAGCCTGGAGGTGGTACTTGGGAAGTTGATGCTGAGAGATAGATGACTTGGCCCAAGGTCACCCTCTGAGCTTATGGCTGAGAAACCAGGTTCTCTGATTCATCAACAGATGTTGGTACCGTAACTCAGGAGAGCTCAGTAAGAATTCTAGGCAGTCCTGCGCATACTCCACAACGGAGATAAAGATAACACTCTGTGCCAGGCTAACCTGGATGCTGTGCCAGATTGGTTTGCACAATTTTTATTGTTCTCCCGTTACTCATGGGGTAACGCACAAAGTGAAAGTCCTGCCCGTAGCAAATCCCGCTTGGTTCCCACTGCTGCCCTTCTTGTCTTTTGAAATCTCGCAAGTTATTTCCCACACCTACCCTTTCTAACTGTTGAGGACTAGAAACTTAGTTTTTAAAAAACAAAAAACAAAGTGACAGCTGATTCCAAGGTTACTCAATTCCATGTTGCATATGATGTGCCGCTGTGGATTATTAAGCCAATCTCCGATTTATGGCCCTCCCCTCTATTTCCTTCCTACCCAATTTCATTTCACAGCCGTTGTTTTTGGAGAGTCACTGTATCTTCTTGTGGGTCTGTCCTTGAACACCCTAGTCACTTGTCCCAGGTCTGGCTCCAGGTGTGAGGAGGCCCTTGCCAAAATGTCCTTATTTGGACCTGCTTCTCCATTGGTTAAGGTTCCTTTGGTGGGCAAGACGTGATTTAGAGCCACCATTTAGGGGTGGGCCATGGAGAGCCAGTGTGGTGTAGTGGTTAAGAGCGGTAGACTTGTAATCTGGTGAACCGGGTTCGCATCTCCGCTCCTCCACATGCAGCTGCTGGGTGACCTTGGGCTAGTCACACTTCTTTGAAGTCTCTCAGTCCCACTCACCTCACAGAGTGTTTGTTGTGAGGGAGGAAGGGAAAGGAGAATGTTAGCTGCTTTGAGACTCCTTCGGGTAGTGTCAGGGACGTGCCCTCCCCTGCCAGTCCGGCACTGAGTGGGTACCGGCAGCCTCAGCCTCTGTTGTCGACGGACACATCTCCCAGTGAGTCTGCCAGCTCCTCCCCGGGGGAGGAGTAGTTACCAGGGAGTAGCCAGGTGGGAAGGGGTCTCCAGGATGATGCAGAGAGACCTAGCACTTTAGGATAGCTCCGCACTGTACATACTTTGCACATTAAAAATCGTGGAAAGACAAGACGGACTTGGTCTTTACTCATGAGCAACTGTTAAGGGAATATGACAGGTAGTGATAAAGTGGGATATCAAATCCAAACTCTTCGTCTTCTCTTCTCAGTGGTATTGCTCCTGCCTTGCAAACAGAAGTTCCCAGGTTCAAGCCCCAGCATCTCCAGTTAGGGCTCCTTGTAAGTGTGGAGAGACTGCCGGTCAGTGCAAAAAATACTGAGCTAGCTTCCTATGTTCCTCCTGTCCCTGATGCAGCACTGTGCAAAATTAATATGGTGGTTCCAAGGTACTTAGTACCATGGCTTGAAAACCCAGGCTTGCTGGCAGGTGCATTGAAGTTCCACTGTGAAGCAGTGGGTCCTGCTGGGGCTCAGCACACCTGGCAGCTACTCCAGGATGCTGCATGCCGGCACTGGGCTCTAGTGGGTCCTTGAGCCGGCTCTATCTGGCCACGTGCCCTGCAACCTCCAGTGGCAGCTGTTGTTTCTTGCTTCCACTGCCACTCAGAGGAACAGAGCATCAGATTTTTCCCTACTGGTGGCTGGTACTACTGCTGCTGCTGCTCCTCCTCACTGCTGTTACCTGTTGGTCCTAGCAAGAGAGCGCAGGTGAGCGAATAGACAACAACTTCGTAAGAACAGCTCTATGGATGTGGTTTAGTATGGAGTGTCAGAAAATGTACTCAAGGCTATGTAAATGGCAGCAGACTTTGGTTAGAAAGGTCCTTGCTAGAATCTGTATTATTATTATTATTATTATTATTATTATTATTATTTAGTATTCCTGTTTTAATTCACAGATGTTTGCTGCATTCCTAGTTTGCAGCCAGCATTCAGGATTTATTATTTGCGTTACGGTCATTACCTTTAACTCTCGTAACATTGACAAGAAATGCAGAATATGTGAGAACAAAAAAAATTCCTTCCAGTAGCACCTTAAAGACCAAGGTGCATGCACACGAAAGCTCATACCAAGAACAAACTTAGTTGGTCTCTAAGGTGCTACTGGAAGGAATTTTTTTATTTTGTTTCTACTACAGCAGACCAACACGGCTACCTACCTGTAAATAGAATATGTGAGGAACACTTACGGTAATTTTGCACCAAATAATACTGTTCGGATTTTTATTTTTTTCCTGTGGAGAGATTAGTCCATATCTTGGCTGTTGTTAACATCTCTTAGTTACTGTTAATATGATCATAATAATATCATACGGGCAATTCCATTTGTGTGGTCTGGCTGTTTTTGTGTAGATTGTAGAATATATCTGTGGCCTGAAAGTGAAGACTTGGTCTTACTGGCAGTTACAATCACTTGCAACAACTTGTTTGGGGAACGTTATTAGTTTTTACTTATGTTGCATTTAACACTGGGATGAAATGAATTGGTTTGCAAAATGTTTGCATTCTCAGATCAATAAATACAGTGCTGATTTGTTTTGTTTTGTTTTGTTTTGTTACAGGTTAGTTCTGTTTTTTCCTGTTTGCCTTCTATGCTGTTAACTGCTTAAAAGGATATTGTGCAATATAGAACTGAATTTGAGGAAGAGGGGGACACTCTGACCATGCTTTCGAAACTAGCATTACTGCCACTCAGAAGTTCACCAAAGCAGAAGGACATAAACACCAGGCTTAATTATATTACTACATCTCCATGTCCGACACATTTTGAGAGAGCCTACTGCATGGCTCTCTGAGATGGCTATGGAAATAGGTTGGGGATAGAGTTTGCAAAAGCAAGCAAACAAAAAAAAAAACAACAACTCTCAACTCTAGCAAGCCTGTCTAGAAGCATGAGCAATGTAATATGGGGTTCTTAAATTCACACATGATTGTGGCTCTCCTTCTGTGGACTGAAAAGTGGCAAGTTGCAATTCTCTAGCTTATAGGCAGGAACTGGGTGATCTTGCATGAGCTTGCTTGTTCCCTTATTACACTGTAGACTGCTTGCCTTGTGAGCAGTTAACTTGTGTGTGTGCGAATCTGCCTTTGTCTTCTCAGCTCTGACTTGACAGTTGTCCGAATTTGCTGTAAATAAGAGTTACTGCCATGGTATAAACATCATTGCACGTCTTAAATCACTGCACATCGCACCTGCTGTGATACTGCTCTTATATGTTAGTCCTTTTCCGATCTTAAACCGAAAATATGAGTCCTGCTGTGGAGGAACCCATATAAACACATCAACAAGGGCTTAAAATAGACCTTTGCCAACATTAGCGTTCTGTGGTCTTAAAAGCCTTTAAAAACTTTTTGGGAGGAAGAGAGGACTGGATTTGCCGCTTACAAGCATAAATGTGTCATCAGGGCAAGTTTTTGAGGGTGATGAGAGAGTTAGGGAAGCATTGCTCAGGAACTCTACAGCTGTAGTTTCTTTACAGCAACTCTGCCAAAGCATCTTTAAAAACTTTATAGGGTTTTGTTGCCAAGGGATACTTGCCTTTAACTTGGGAAGGACTGCAGCTTAATGGTAGAGGCATTTGTCTCACATGCTCCAGTCCCTGAAATCTCCAGGTAGGGCTGGGAGATAATCATGCCTGACATCCTGGGGGAGCCACTACCAGTGTAGACCAGAGATAACCAACATGGTGACCTCCAGATGTTCTCAGACTACAACTCCCATCTTCCCTGTCCCATTGGCCATGCACTGATGGGATCTGGAGTCAAACAAGATCTGGAGAGTACAATGTGGGAGAGATGAAGCAGCATTCATTCCTAAATAAATTTATGAAAAGCCAGAAGGTCTGGTTTATTGTTGCATGCAAGCACAGCCAATACCTCTCTGGATCAACCTGCGTTGAAAACGTGAGTTTCTGAGTCACAAGCTGGATATTAAGACGGCAAGTGTTGCAGGAATCAGAAGCAGATGTTGCTGGCCCTGTTGCTTTTACTGTTGGGTCCTAATGTGTGGAAGTCTCATTTTATTAGCAGAGAAAACAAGACCTAGATGACGACTGAATGCGGTTATTATGAGCTGCACCTGCTTCTTGGCTAGTAATGTTGGAGTTTTCTTAACCGCAGACCTTGTTAAAAGTGTATTTATCACCACTGTAGCCTTGTTTGTTTTTTGTGGTCACCATCCTACCATAGTGGTATAGAAACATGTGATTTCATGTCTAGATTTCTACCCTGCTTCTCTCTACAGATATATAATGTCATCACAGCGGGAGGATACTGGGCATATGATTGGGAATAAAGGAGCTGCTTTGTGACTGTGATGTGTAAGGAAAACGGTCCGCTTGCAAACAGTCAGCTTTCCTCTGTTCATTGTTGATCTCTTTCTTGTTCATTGTTATCTTTCTTGCACCCCCCTCCCCTTTCCTAGCACTCCCTGCGGTATTCAACACGGTTTGCTAGATTTCCCCGTGCCCTATGAATTATATTTCGAGCCTGCATTTTCATAGGAACCCAAGCAAAGCAAGCGGCAGCGCTACTTTACAAAGCAATAAGGAAAAACGTTTGGACTCGAATGTCCGGGTGCCAACTTGCACACTGGCCTGGGACAAGGAAGTGTTATCTAATGAATGGATAGAAATCAATGGATAGAAACTGATTTGGAGAGGGGCAACCCAGCTGCTTATTTGGGGGGGGGGATATTAAAATAAAGTTCCCTAATGGAAGACGAAGGAAACTGAAAAATCAGTCTAGATAAAAAGTTGCAAGGGATATGATTATTTGGTGTTTCTGTAGGTGTTTTTCCTGGCTGCTCAAAGCACTTCAGCACATTATCTCAGCAATTCTTACAATGATACCCCAAGTTACTATCCCAGAATTTCTAGTGGGAAAGTGCTTGGGGCAGAGGGGGAGGCTATTCGCTGAACTGAGCAAGTTCTAGGCGAACATGAGATTTGGACCATGGACTTCCCAGCTCAGGAAGTCTCTTCATCATTGTTGATGCCTTCCTTGCCTGTTCACAAAGATTGGCTGTTGGTATTGCTTGCCCCATTTATAATGATCTGGGCCTTAACACGCTTTGAAAAATCCGCTTTGCTTTGCTGCCCCTTTTCTGGTTGGGCCATTCTAGTAATGTGATTCTAATTCATAGTGTGACTATGGCAGTGTGGTTTCAGGCCCCAGTGCAACTTCAAAGAAGGCCACTGTAAGCAGGATTTCCATTTCATAGCTCAGCTGATCTCACGGCCAAAGTGCTGAACATCTTCCCCAGCAGCTGACTTGTTCATGTTTCAAGGATGATGCCTTGCAAGGGAGTCCTTCTGGAATGATAAACTCCGGAAGGCTAGTTCTAAGAGAGAAAGGGATGTCAGAACTGTGAATATTTTGCCTTTATTGGGAAGAAAGGCAGATTACAGTCCAGCAGATTTTCCAAGGACACCAATCCATCAACATGTTCCTTGCAGAAACTCAGGCTACGTACACAGAGAGGCTTCAAATGCAGTGAGGTAGTTCCTTCCCTCTGTCACATTTTTAGAGGGAGCGACGCACATTACCTGATTTCTTTCCGAATGGCTGCAACTCCCCGAACTATCAGTGGAGCACGTGCAATGGCTATCTGTACTGTACATACCGCAGCTTAACCGTGGCTTATGTTTTCAAATTGGATGGAAGCTGGTTTTAGGGGAGAACGCATCACAACGACAGTATTCCTCAAGAAACTACAGGATAGGTATGGGATAGCTCAGGTAGAGCATGAGGCTTTTAACCTCAGGATCGTGGGTTGGAGCCCCACGTTGGGCAAGGAGATCCCTGCCTTGCACAGAGTTGGACTAGATGACCCCCGGGGTCCCTCCCAACTCTACAGTTCTATGGATTATGCCATGTGTACTTTGCTTCAGACACCAGCAGTGGGAGGACACTGGAGCTGGAGCAAATGATAATGGGTACACAGCCTCATTTAAAACGAACGGGAGCCGAGGAAGAGCTTAAAAATGGCCTCCAGTTTAGCAAGGAAATTGTATGCTGGTATCAGAAGGTCGGCGGTTCGAATCCCCGCGACGGGGTGAGCTCCTGTTCTTCGGTCCCAGCTCCTGCCAACCTAGCAGTTCGAAAGCACGTCAAAGTGCAAGTAGATAAATAGGTACCGCTCTGGTGGGAAGGTAAACGGCGTTTCCATGCGCTGCTCTGGTTCGCCATGCTGACCACATGACCTGGAAGCTGTACGCTGGCTCCCTCAGCCAGTAATGTGAGATGAGTGCCGCAACCCCAGAGTCGGACACGACTGGACCTAATGGTCAGGGGTCCCTTTACCTTTTTATATGCTACTCTGTGCTAAGCACCCTTGCTGGATTAGGGGTCCAGACTCTGGGATGCTCCCCCCAGTCCCTTTGGATGAACGAGGCTGCCCTTGTTTTGCTCAGATAATTTCTGCTATGTTTCTCTGCACCTTATGAAGAAGTGTGATGTGCATGGAACCTCCTTGGATTTTAAGATATCCCCTTGCCTTATCCTCTTAAGGTGGATAGGGGTGCCCGACTGGTTTTGAAGTGAGTGTATGTGTAAACATTTTCAGATATTTGAATATGTACATAGGGCCTGATGAAGTATTTTGTGACACATCCTGGTTTGCAGGGGAGGGTTTTATTTTTTTTTGAATGATTTATTCAAACTTTCTCAATGATTAATTCAAACTTCCTGCTTGTATTGAGAAACTCCTTTCGACGGGGAAGTTTCATGAGTCATTGACTGACTTGGGGCCATCAACTGATTTAAAGAATTTCCAGGTGACTTATCAGTCAAAAGGAACTTGGTACATGTAGGTTGCACAATGCCAAACCCTTGCTATTCAAGTTGCCGGGAATCTCAAGTGGGCAGAGTGCTGCTGTGCTCGTGCAGGCTTCTTGCGGGCATCTTGTTGGCCACTGTGGGAACAGGATGCGGGACAAGATGGGTCGTTGTATGTAAGGGATACTTGCAACATGTTTTGTTGCAGCTGGGGCAGATGAAGGCGACCGGTTGTGCTGCTGCAGATGCACCATGGCGTTGCTTCTCTCTGGGCTCTTTCCTGCGGTCATCCCTGCTCTGGTCACTGCCATGGATACAGGACCTGACTTCCTGTCTCCAGGCACTGTGGTTGTCTACAAGGGATTCCCACGTGGCGGGGTTGATGCTGACAGCCTTCACGCCACGACGCCTGCAGACATCTTTGTAACGCAGAGTTGGTCTGCCAATAGACTTGATGCCTGAAGCCAGCTCTCTGTAGAGCAGGGGTAGGCAACCTAAGGCCCGTGGGCCAGATGCGGCCCAATCGCCTTCTAAATCCGGCCCGCGGACGGTCCAGGAATCAGCGTGTTTTTACATGAGTAGAATATGTGCTTTTATTTAAAATGCATCTCTGGGTTATTTGTGGGGCATAGGAATTCGTTCATCCCCCTCCCCCCATATACTCCGGCCCACCACATGGTCTGAGGGACTGTGGCTAAAAAAGGTTGCTGACCCCTGATGTAGAGCATGTCCTTTAGTGTGTGTGTGTGTGTGTGTGTGTACGTGTGTACACACACACACAAAGTGCATCGCACACAAGTGTGTCCATAAGGTGGCAAGCAAACCAATTAAATTTTGCCCTTTGCCATCCTGATATGTAAAAAATTAGTTGAGTGAAGCACTGGAGCGAAGCTTTCAGTTGTAGTAAAATACTTTGCTATTCCTGCTAAGGTTTTGCGAAGAGCTCTAATTTTGGCACTCCGTGAACTGAATTGAACTGCAGACATGCTGAAATCTATTCGGAAGTCTCTTTCAGAGCCCCATACAAGGTTTATATTTCCTTTCCCGCAACTTGGAGGAAAAGTACGCCAAGGATTGGGAAAATGTCACCTAGTTAGATGAAATTTTGTACAAAGAGTGCGCAGGTGCTTCGTGGCGGATAGGCAGGGACTCCTTGCTAAACGTACGCATGAGGAAAATGTTCCCAGAGCACAGGGTGTTTGAAAATCATTGATAGTGCCAGTCAAGCTCATATGTTCAAGCACAGGATGTGTGAGCCAATATTTCCCTGAATGGGAGTGAGTTAAACTACATCGTCTAGTTAGTAGACCAGACCTCTACCTCCGTTTCAACAGCAGACTGCTGCTGCCGTGGAAGTGTAGGTAGGCGAAACATATTTTGAAGTTTGTGTGCAGAAATATTTGTGTGTGTGTGTGTGTGTGTGTGCTTTTTCCAGCTGGATCATGCTTAACTGTGCTGGTGGTACTTATTTGTGCAGCCGGAAGATCTAATTTCACAACTGGGAGGGGCCAAGGCCGGTTTCATTCTGTGTAATTCTAACATCATGCTCCTGTGTTGACCAACAGGCTCAAGCTATTAATGGAGTCGCTGTTCTCTCTCTCCCGCCCCATGGCTGCCTGCCTGCCTCCCCTCCCCTGACTTTTCCTGCTCTCGTAGCCTGTTCTGACTTCACTGACTGCAAAGGGAGTGGTATTTCAACTGGGCCTTTTTATTGGATGTACTGAGCGCTACCCATATAGGTTCCTCAGCTGACTGATGTCCCTTCAGTGCGTTTGGCGTAAACTTTTGCTACATCTTTCCTGCAGGTTTCGAAAGCAACCTTGAAATGACAGCAGTCAAAATTTCCGCCCCCTCTCCCTCTCCCAGCAAATCGGAATTTCTGTGCAGAGATTCCTAGGACTGTGGCAGAGGCCTGAACTTTGGTTCTGACACAAAACCAACTGTAAATATCTTGCGTATGAAGCGTTTGCAAGGAAGTATATACTGAGGTCTTGTGCAGTTTCTTCCTTCCTTTTTTAAAAAGAGAGATACCAAGAACAGATGGAAGAGCTTCTGAAGGAATTAGGTAGCTTTAAGAGAAGCGTAACATGCTTGAGAGTGTGGAACTATAATAAAAAAGGACACTAAATGAGGATATCCAAGAGGATTTTTTTTAAAATAAAAAGATAGCAGCAACATTTTGAATTATCCATAACCCTCACTTTAATTTATATGTCATTTTAGGAAATCTTAATTTTAGACCCAAGAAAAGCCCATAAGTAGACATAGATTTTCTTGTTATTGGAAATACATTTGCCATATATTGACATTTGTGATAGCTCCAATGTTATGCCAATATCTGCAATTTAAGGTACAGCACTAAGTGTGGTTACCTGGGAGTAAGTCCCGTTGACCTCAGCAGGACTTACTTCTGAGTAGACATACATATGATTGCACTCGGGTTCTTTTTTTAAAAAAATGTTCAACTGTTACAAGAACAGGTTGATTTAACAGATTAAATGTTCACTTTTTTTTTTTAGTTGTTATGAATGTTTTAAATAGAAATATATAAAGTATTCCCAGCAAGCAAATTTTCAGACTACTCGCTTTCTGTATTTAAAATTAATAGCAGTACATTTCTCACAAAGTATGAAATGTACTTTTCTGAAAGCCTTTGACATCTTGACATCTTCAGGACTGAACTAGAGCTGTAATTTTTACCTGGCTGGCATCCATCTGTCTCAGGAGACAATGGGAAGGGTTGTGTCTTCAGGGGTGAAGTCAAACCGTTGGGGAGTTATAGGGCCCCCGCTGTAAGAAATGTGTGTTTTCAATGTGGACTCAAAAAGATTATGAAGAGCTCTGCTTCACACAAAAGACCCACCAACCTGGACAACCAGATGCCCATGGAAGACCCACTGGCAGTAATAATAATAATAATAATAATTTTTTATTTGTACCCCGCCCATCTGGCCGGGTCTCCCCAGCCACTCTGGGCGGCTTCCAACAAATATTAAAATACATCAGAATCACAAGTTAAAAACTTCCCTAAACAGGGCTGCCTTCAGGTATTTTCTGAATGTAGGATAGTGGATAATTTTTGCAGTATTTTATACAATTACTGTCCCTATATAATGAACCAACATCACATTACCTTCTAAGAAATCCATATTTGGCTGTTTCTTATGAGTTCAGTTAGCTGCCAAGTACATTAGGTTTTCAAGCATTTCTGTCTGCAAAGAGCAAAACAAGATATGGGGAGATAAAAAAAACAACAAATCATGTTCTAGACTTATATGAAGAGTTCTGCCAGTATAGCTTCACTGGATACATTTTTTTAAAAAAATATTATTTTGAACCTGTTCCTTCTTCAAGTAGAAAAAAGAAAAGCATTTCTTAATGGCTGTCAGCGAATAATTGTCCATTTAAACATAGCACAAGGAGGCCTTTCCTCTGTTGCACAGCTGATTTGCATTAAAAAGCATTTAAAAATAAATAAATCTGTAGGCTGTGATGAGACTCTGCAGCCGAAAGGTGGCAGTACCCCATCTGTTTAGCTGCTCTTATTCCTTTGGAGAGAAGCAGCTTAATTTCTGCTGGCATCTGGCTTGGACACACTGATTAACAATTCAAATCCTTCACACTATGAAGGCGAAATGCACGGTTACCTGTTTGCGTGGTTGTCGACCCACAAGTTTCAAACACGTATTTTTAGGACACCCAAAGTTACTTTTATTAAAAGAGTGGATTAAAGAGACACTCTATGCTACCAGAGTTAGGAAGAGAGCAGAGGGAATTGTCGCAGATCCTTTGCATCCCGGTCATCATCTGTTTGATTTACTTCCATCTGGACGTCACTACAGGACTTTATACACAAAAACGGCCAGGCACAGGAACAGTTTTCCCCCTTGTGCCATTAAATTGTTAAATTCGTAGTTGTGTAGCGGAAGGGGAGGCCAGTTATGGGTGGGGTTTCTTTGCTGTGTCATTGTATTGCGAGTGGAACAATGTTTGTATAAGGTATGCTTACATTGCAATGTAGCCGAAGCAAAATTCCAAGTATGTTGGAAAATGTACTTGGCCAATAAATTATTCCTATTCCTATTCCTATTCCTAAAGTGCCTTTTAGGGCAGTTTCCCTCACGAGGTGGCATACGAAGAAATTCCACGATAAGTGATTGTGAACAATATTAAGGTCCCATCAATCCACACTGCAGCCCTGAAAACATTCACAACAATTAATAAAAAGCGGATTGAAATAATAATAATAATAATAATAATAATAATAATAATAATAATAATAAAGACATAGCAACTAGTAGAAAGTGGATCGAAATAGTGGGCACCCGTGCAACTGCTCTCTCCCTCCTTCCCCAGAATATTTAGCCTCAAAATCCTTCATGGTTTTTAAGCAGACAACCTTTTGCTATCCAGACAATATAAATAGATTTTGTGCAGTAATCAAGGGAGCAATACATGTGCAGAAGATTTCTGTGCAGACCAGAAATTCCTCACCATCTGTTCCAGCTGTTGTTCAGCTGAATTTATAGCAAGCAACTACTTTCCTGCTTCAAAAGAATTGCATGTGTATGCAGATGCAAAGACGGTGGGCAGGCCAGAACAACCATAGAACCCGTTGTTTGGTGTGTGCAGCCAGAGACACATAAATGACACGGAGCAATTTCATGAACATGGTGAACTCTAGGGGAATGTGTGTGCGTGCATAGCTTTGAATGGGGGAATGGGTGTTGGGTGTTTAGCTGGCAAATGTTAGCTTGTGGAGGATGCAACATCTTTTTATCACCACACTGGTTCACAGAGTAGCTTGCTGCCTGCATGCTGATAAAGTTGGAGGGTTTCGCCAAAAGGATACAGGTTTTTGCACGCTATATGTAACTTTGTGCACTTGAGTGCGCAGATGCTGTTTTTCTGCACAGATGCGGGGATGTACTTAACACACAAGGCAATGCTGGAAACAGTGTTGCCAGACATGGCTAATCTACACATTCGACAGTTGCATAAAGTGTGCTGGTGAGTGAGTGAGTGAGTGAGTGTGTGTGTGTGTGTGTGTGTGTGTGTGTAGTGCAACATTTAATTAGGAGTGTTTGATAAATTTGTTCTTTGCAAATTTCTTGATCAGCACCTCCCAGGCTAATGCATGAAACAGGATGCAGTTACCGTTTGGATTCTGCACTTCTCTGAATTTTGCAATGCAGTTATTGGCTCAAACAGTGTATCCAAGTGTGTATTTTAAGATAAATTACCTCTTACAAATGTACATTTTGAGAGATTTTTTTTTTATAGAAATGTATACATTGGACACTCGGGTTGCGAACGCGATCCATGCGGGAGGCCCGTTTGCAACCCGTGCCGCTGCGTCTGCGCACGTGTGCGACGCAATCCGGCACTTCTGCGCGTGCGCAAAGCACGATTTAGCGCTTCTGCACATGTGTGACGGCCGAAACCCGGAAGTAACCCATTCTGTTACTTCCGGGTTCGGCGCGGTGCGCAACCCAAAATCGCACAACCTGAAGCGGCCGTAACCCGAGGTATGACTGTATTTTGCGAGAAAATGCTTATTTAAATACAAATTTTCCTGTGGATTATTTTGTTTTGCACATATTAATATGGAAATGAGACAGGACAGGCTTATAATTGAACACACGGAAAGATGACATGGTCTGAATATAGCCCGGTCCATCCATTCCTACATTTAATAAACTATGTTAGAAAAATATTTAGAGCTTGCAGACTTTTGCCTATAGAGCAGTAGCATCTGAAGAAGAACTATTTCCCTTCTCTCCTTCCCTGTGCCTGCCCCAGATCTGCTCTGGATGGTCAGGGGAAACTCATGGGGTGAAGGAGAGAGCAGATTGTTCCATCGGGCAAGCAGAACCCTAATTCATTTGTACATACTTTTGTCTTCACTCAGGTCCAGAGTCTCCTGAGCCACATAGCAGCTTGATTTACATATAATACTAAGCTGTGGTTTGTTAGAGTTGTCCCACAGACAGATGAAGCAAATAATGGTTTAATTTCCCCAAAGTTTGGTTTTTATTGGACAGGTGAACCCACCTGCCTAACAGGCATCCCCAAACTTTGGCCCTCCAGATGTTTTGGACTACAGTTCCCATCATCCCTGACCACTGGTCCTGTTAGCTAGGGATCATGGGAGTTGTAGGCCAAAACATCTGGAGGGCCGCAGTTTGGGGATGCCTGCTAGTACAGAACCTCTGTCTTGTTGGGATTCAGTCTCAGAGAGACAACATCGATTTAAAAAAAGAGTAGGAGCCGTTTATAAACTATATAAAAGACAGTATAAAGATTTGGACTCATTGTCAGGTTTTGACTAAACTTTCACAACTATATAAGAGGCAAAATCAGCAGGGTATAGAATTTGTGTAATAAATCAATACGGAAATACGGGGGAAGCCAAAGAGCGGGGAGAGGAGAAATATGGATATAGAAATTATTCAATTAAGATTTGTGGAAAATTTGCTGTTATAATTTGAAAATATAATAATAATAATAATAATAATAATAATAATAATAATATATACCCCGCCCATCTGGCTGGGTTTCCCCAGCCACTCTGGGAGGCTTCCAACACAATATTAAAATACAATAATCTATTAAACATTAAAAGCTTCCCTAAACAGGGCTGCCTTCAGATGTCTTCTAAAAGTCTGGTAGTTGTTTTTCTCTTTGACATCTGGTGGGAGGGCGTTCCACAGGGGGGGTGCCACTACTGAGAAGGTCCTCTGCCTGGTTCCCTGTAACTTGGCTTCCCGCAGCGATGGAACCGCCAGAAGGTCCTCAGAGCTGGACCTCAGTTTCCGGGCAGAACAATGGGGGTTGAGACACTCCTTCAGGTATACTAGACTGAGGCCGTTTAGGGCTTTAAAGTTCAGCACCAATAAAATTATTTTTTTAAAAAGGAAGTAAATCCCACTAAGTGGGAATAAACCTGGCCTGGATTCAGCTGGACAGATGCAATAGCGGATTCCGGCACGGGTCCCACTACTGCAATTGGACTTTCTCCACTTCTCCTTCCACCCCTGCAAATTGTCTTGGGGGTGGGTGGGAGAACCCCCAGAACAATATGCAGTGGGAGGCGAGGGGAGATGGTCTGGTCTTGTGCTGACGGAACAAGCATAATAGAGCAACGTTGAATTCCTCTCTTGGTGTTTTAGCCAAGCCCCCCTCACTACAGCCCAAAGACCGACACCAATGCACAGGAAAGATGAGTCTATGGTCCCCTTTAGTCAGTAGACTGAAGATATGATAGCGCTTGAAATGTGTTTATAAAAAACTTAGTAAGTTGTAAATAACCACATATTGTTATTAACACTTTCATATACCTAAATACTAGATAAGCATATATTAAATTGTAGTTGTTTGCCTATACAGTGGACCCTCGACTTACGAATGTAATCCGTTCCGACGGGAGCGTCGGAACTCGAAAAAATCGTAAGTCGAGCCCCCATAGGAATGCGTTGGAGAATGCATTCGTACCTTGAAAAAACCTTCGCAAGTCGAAAAAATCCTATCTAAAGCGGCCGCGGCTTCCGATCGGAAGTCGAAAAAATTCGGAAGCGGCGTTCGCTTTGATCCCTCGTAACTCGAAAAATACGGAAGTTGGGGCATTCGTAAGTCGAGGGATCACTGTATAGTGATACATTATAACTTTCTGTTTCATTTCCTTTTTGTGCACTTTTCATTTTCGCTTTATTCTGTGCAGCTTTCAATAACTTTTTTAAAGCAATACACTTAAATCTCCCCCACCTCTCCCCGCCTTGGCGCAAAATCCAGAAAATGTTTATTAGGGCTTAAACAAACAAAACAAACACTAATATACAGTGGTACCTCTACTTATGAGTAACTCTACTTACGTTTTTTTCGAGTTACGAGTGACTTCCGGTAAAACAAAATGGCCGCCGCATCCGAATTTTTTCTACTTACGAAAAGACGTCGCGGCCGCTTTTAATAGGATTTTTTCGACTTACGAATTTTTGACCCGGATTTTTCGACTTACGAATTCCCCCCCCCCAATGCATTCCTATGGGGATTCGCCTTACGAATTTTTTCTTACGAAAATCGCATTGGAACGCATTATCGTCGTAAGTCGAGGTACCACTGTACTGGTATTATATTGTATTAGGGAGCAATCTTAACCATGTTCCCCACAAACCTGACAGTGCTTTGTGGCGGTCTGCCCTGCCACATACGGTAGGTGGGACAGAAAATGACCAGGGTGGGGGGCAGGCAGATCTCTGCATCATCCTGTAGCTGCCATTGTAATTAGGCCCAGATTGGGTCTGATCCTCTTATGTCATGGCAGTGGGGCCAGATTTCAATCCAATGGATTCTGGGCTGCCTCATCCCTGCTCTGGGGAAGCTCCATTTTGGGGGGGGGGTTGGTCCTCACCAGTGGCACTTCCACTTGCCCACAGATTCAATGTGCGGAGGGAGACACTCCCATTCAGTCGATCAGCAACTCCCGCCCAGCGCAACGGTGGTTTATTTATTATTATTTAGTTAATTGTATTGTATCCCACCCTTTCCCCAGCCAAGGAGCTCAACGGGTGGCGTCCCTCTACCCATTTAATCCCACAACAACCCTGTGAGGTAGGCTGGGCTGAGAGGCAATGACCTGCCCAAAGGTCACCTGGCCGAGTGGGGATTTGAACCCAAGTCCTAGTCCAGGGGTAGGCAACCTAAGTCCCAATCGCCTTCTCAATCCGGCCTGCGGACAGTTCGGGAATCAGTGTGTTTTTACATGAGTAGAATATGTGCTTTTATTTAAAATGCATCTCTGGGTTATTTGTGGGGCATAGGAATTCGTTCATCCCCCCCCCAAAAAAAATAGTCCGGCCCACCACACCACATGGTCTGAGGGACGGTGGACCGGCCCACGGCTAAATAAGGTTGCTGACCCCTGTCCTAGTCCGACACTTTAACCACCACCCCACACTGGCCATCTCTTGGTTGCTCTGCCCATCTGCTAGCCTAACATCAATTAAATTCGCCAACAACAACAACAATTTATTTATTTCTTTATTTGTATCCCGCCCATCTGACTGGGTTGCCCCAGCCACTCTGGGCGGCTTCCAAACATAGTAAAACCTTAAACCTTAGAAAGCTTCCTTATACAGGACTGCCTTCAGATGTCTCCTAATATATAATTGCTCATCTCCTTGACATCTGATGGGAGGGCGTTGCACAGGGTGGGCGCCACTACTGAGAAGGCCCCGTAGCTTCACTTCTCGCAGTGTGGGAACCGCCAGAAGGCCGTCGGTGCTGGACCTCGGTGTCCTAGTAAAATCACTATGCCCGATGCATGAAGCATGCTTTCTTTCTATGCACGCGTGCATTGTAGCAGGCATGGTCTGAGAAAAAGTATTCCTCCCATGCTTGGAAGAGAACGGGAAGTGTCTCTTGTGAGAAAGCTTTTAAGCCAGTTGTTG
Organism: Darevskia mixta; assembly: GCA_034641385.1. NCBI lineage: Eukaryota > Metazoa > Chordata > Lepidosauria > Squamata > Lacertidae > Darevskia > Darevskia mixta. Next base: position 2,219,331 of record JAWWNH010000060.1, read on the forward strand.
TTTTTGAAAGGGGGAGGGGGGAAATCAATGAATGGAATTGAATAAATGTTGCAGCATCATTAACATTTTTATTTGTGATAAGGGGATGGAGGGAATCGACAAGATGCACATGCTTTGAGAGGGAGGGAACTGGAGAAGAACGATAGGTGGGTGACCATCCGAGATATGCAAATGAGCCTGGCGCTCTGACTTGCTGGAGCTTGCTGGTCCCTGGATAATCCTCAGATGTCAGATTTCCGTAAGGCTAACATGTGACACGCAGCTTTGCCTCGCAGTGAAGAAGTGTGCTTTGCTGGTATTAAGGGGGCTGGTGGGCCCCGTCCGTGGGTTTTGCACGCATCTGCTGCCGCCTTTTGCTAGACGATGCACACCGCTCTGTGGACAGCTACCTTGCGTGGGGGTTTTTTAAACGTGAATGCTTCCGCCAGCGGCTCAAGCCCCTCTTCCTCATCGCGGCATCTCTTTAATTAAAAAGAAAAGGGAAGGAGAAAACAAAAGGCTTCTAGTTGCGAGAGCACCCTTTCCCCGCTCCCACCTGCCCTGTCTTGCGATGCCCTGTCGAGATTAGGAGCTGAGCGCCGTGGGACCAGTGGGGGGGAAGCTGCATGAAGGAGTGGCGAGCCCAGAGTGAAAAGCGACCCTGCTCTCTTGTAACATGAACAATAGCCTGCAAGTGAATCTGCCCAGGAGCTGGGCCAGTTCGAGCAGCTCCCTCCAGGAGAAGTCTGAACACTCTTTCTTCCTTTTCTACTACTACAGGATGGAGGATGAGGCGGTCTTGGACAGAGGGGCCTCCTTTCTCAAGCATGTGTGCGACGACGAGGAGGTGGAAGGTAAGGAACGGTCTCTCGTTTCTTTGTGTCTTGGTTTCGTGAATGAATCAAAGGTTTCATGATCCAAGAGGCATTGTGGGATGGGGAAGCCTCCTTACTGGCTGAACTGCTCGGGGCACTTGGGAGTGGAGTTGGGAATGAATGGGGAGTGTTCATTAATAATGAAGAGTTTTGTTTTGAGAACGTCTATGGGGTGTTCTGGGTGCCACGGTTTCTCCACGCTTCCGAGTTAATGCATACTTCGCTCTCGTGCAGTTTTGGCTTTTGATGTGTGGAATACTTATCGGTGCTTAGTGAATCGCTGCTCCGTAAAGGATAATGCAAGACGGCAAAGCGTTTAGCGAGCCTGATGCTAAACGATGCCGGCAGAGCTGGCTCTGAAAGGGAGGCCTTGGAGGGGCAGAGGCGGGGCCCTCTCTAAGAGGATCACTTCTTTCTTTCCTGAGGGATTCTTTCAGATCAGGACACGACTTTTTATGACGGAAGTCTTTCTCCCCAGTCCCCTCCCACTTAAAACTTCACCGAGCAGAGCGGCAGAGAAGTTTTCCCTTTTGCCTTTCCACAAAGGCGGAAATGAAGCTTGCCTGTCAATTTGCAAAACGTTTTTAGTGCCACGCGTTGGTAGATTTTCCGCATGTCTCTTGAAAGCTCCTGGAGAGAGGGGAAGCGTTTTCAGATTCCATGGACCAGCTTTGAACTTTGGATTTGCATGGAAGCTCAGTGAGGGCTTCTTGACACATGAAGTTCCTGCAGGGAAAAATTAGTAACCCCCCTCCCCCCAAAAAAAACTTCTGGGAAGGCCCAGTTGCTGAAAACATTCCTGTTGTGTGTTCATTTGCTTTTTAACAAACAAAAAACCCAAAAAACTTGAAACTGATTTCATTATCTGTTTCTCATGGGTTTAAAAGCCCAGAGTCAATGCTAAACTCTGGTGGGCAGTCAGAGTTTGGGGAACATCTCTAGTAACACCGTTTAGAAAATAAATGCATTTTTTATTACCTTCTCTGTCGTGGATACTCATACCAACTGCCTTTATTTCAGCAATTTATTTATTTTATTTTTTTAAAAAAGCTTTCATGCTTAGAATGACTTGTTTTGCCAAATGGGCTGACAGAACGAGGGATACATTGCGAGCGACATTTTCCTGCGCTGGCAAAAAAAAATGCACGCTGAAATATGAGATTTGACAGTATTATGATAACATTTGCACCCTGTCCTTCCTCTAAGGAATGCAGGCTGCTGTTCATGGGATTGCCTCGTTTTATTATGATAGCAACTTTGAGAGACAGCTTAAGGCTAGATTGGGCAGCCTTCCTGAAGGCACCAGAAGAGTGAGGCCTTGTAATTACAGACAAAGTGGGTGGGGTCCCTTGCAAGAACCTGTCCTTAGGTTGACCCCAAGGTGAGTCCCCTCCAGCAACTCCACTGGGCCCAGACTTTTCATAGATGCAGAGAGCAGTTGGACTTTCCTTCATGTATCACTGAATCATAGGATCATAGAGTTAGAAGGGACCCTGAGGGTCATCTACTGCAACCCCTTTTAATGCAGGAATCTCTGCTAAAGCATCCATGACAGATGGCCACCCAACATCTGCTTAAAAACCTCCAAGGAAGGAGAGGCCACCACCTCCCGAGGGAGGCCTTTCCACCAGCAAACAGCTGTTTCTGTCAGAAAGTTCTTCCTGATGTTTAGTCGAAATCTCCCCCCCCCTTTTTTTTGTAACTTGAATCGATTGGTTTGGGTCCTACCCTCCAGAGCAGGAGAAAACAAGCTTCCTCCATCCTCCATGTGACAGCCTTTGCGATATTTGAAGATATTACCGTATCTCCTCTCAATCTCCTCTTTTCCAGGCTAAACATACTCCATCGTCCCTAGCTAATCAAATGAGTCCAGAACATCTGGAAAGTCAGTTTCCCCACACCCAACACAGTCCCACTCTCGCCCTGTCCAGAAAGAACACAGATGGTTAAAAGTGAAACATATGTTTAATTGAGGAATTAAATTAAATTTGGAACAAGCAGACACTAAATACTGACACCCTGCAAAGGATACCTTCCCCTCATCCAACGAACTCTGTTCCTACATGTTATCCTATTTCCTGACATTGCCTCCCTCAGAGTTCCATTCTAACTGTCCCTCTGACTGTCAGAATTTTCCAAACTGAGGTTACATTCACATTACATATCCAAAGCGCTATAATACCACTCTAAAAAGACATAGATTCTTCCAGTTTGCCAAGAGTGAAGAGAGTTTTTTTTTCTCATTTGGAGGACTCCTATTCCCTTCACAGAGCTAAAAATTTCCAGAGTGGAACTATCGCCTCCATTTCCCAAAAGGCAAAACCATTATTGTTATTTATTACTGTGTTTCCCTGAAAATAAGACACTGTCTTATATTTATTTTTCCTCAAGAAGACACACTATGGCTTATTTTCGGGGGATGTCTTATTTTTATTACGTCAGTTGCTACCCGTCTTCTTAACTGCTCCACGTTGGTACGCTACATAGCCACACCTATCGCTATGTCTTATTTTTGGGGTATGGCTTATATCGTGCAAATGCTTAGAAATCCTGCTATTTTATGGATATGTCTTCTTTTCGGGGGAACACGGTATGTATTGAATTTATATACCGCCATATACCTGGAGGTCTCAGGGCGGTTCACAGAATAAAACCAAAATATAGAACCACAAAAGGTCAGCGGTTTGAATCCCTGCGACGGGGTTAGAAAGCATGTTAAAGTGCAAGTAGATAAATAGGGACCGCTCCAGCGGGAAGGTAAACGGCGTTTCCGTGCGCTGCTCTGGTTCGCCAGAAGCAGCTTTGTCATGCTGGCCACATGACCCGGAGGCTGTCTTCGGACAAACGCCGGCTCCCTCGGCCTATAGAGCGAGATGAGCACGCAACCCCAGAGTCGGACACGACTGGACCTGATGGTCAGGGGTCCCTTTACCTTTACTTTTATAGAACCACAAAATACATACTCAAAATAAAAACAACAACCTAATATTGCCCCCAACCCCACATTTTAAAAGGGCATAGGATGTCAATCAAATCAACCACAGGCTGGTTTTCCATAAGTGCCACCAAAGCAGCATTTATAAAACCCACTAGAAAGCAAACCTCAGTTTTGGGGCTGCTCTTCAGTCTTCTAATGCAGATGTGGGGAACTGGACCCAGCTGTATCCTTATTTCCCCACACACCTTTTGGCCGAATTTGACAGGTGGGCAGACCTGCCCACCTGTCAACCACCCGACGCCACAGTGATGTCAGATGACCTGCTTTTGCTCACAGGGTTTGAAATCCAACCACATACGGACAAAGAAGGGCGTGCAGCACATCCCAAATGCTGACAATCAGCTGATCGTTGACGGTTGGGAAGCCTTATGTGCCACATCTACAAAGCGTTGCTGGTGCTTGGGGAAGTCCTGTGTGTAGCACTTCAAGGGCACTGAATGTCAGCTGATTGTTGCTGTTCGCCTACCAAGCTTATGTGGTCTAGCGAGAGGTTCCTACCAAACTGAACACCTGCACACTGCTTTTCCTCACAGGGGCTGCTACTCCTTGAGGAAATGTACCTTCTTGTTTGCCCAGAAGATGCTGTTTCTCTGGTCCTCTGATCCATGTGCCGATATTTTGGAAACCTGGATATCCTCCTTAATAATAAGAATTTTATTATTTGTATCCCGCCCATCTGACTGGGTTGCCCCATCCACTCTCGGCGGCTTCCAACATGTATAAAAACATAATAAAACATTTCACATTAAAAGACTTCCCTGGAGGAGGACCTCATTGTCAGGGTGATAATGATAATGATAATGATAATGATAATGATAATTTATTATTTGTACCCCGCCCATCTGGCTGGGTCCCCCCAGCCACTCTGGGCGGCCTCCAACAGATATTAAAATACATTAAAATATCAGAGGTTAAAAACTTTCCTAAACAGGGCTGCCTTCAGGTATTTTCTGAATGTCAGATACCGGTAGTTGTTTATCTCTTTAACCTCTGCTGGGAGGGCGTTCCACAGGGCGGGCGCCACTACCGAGAAGGCCCTCTGCCTGGTTCCCTGTAACTTTGCTTCTCGCAGTGAGGGAACCGCCAGAATATAGGACCGAGGTATACAGGACCGAGGCCGTTTAGGGCTTTAAAGGTCAGCACCAACACTTTGAATTGTGCTCGGAAACGTACTGGGAGCCATTGTAGCTCTCTCAGGACCGGTGTTATGTGGTCCCGGGTTGAACGATGGTGGTGGAGACACTCCTTCAGGTACACAGGGCGGAGGCTGTCTAGGGCTTTAAAGTTATAGGTAGGTAGCTCTGTGTTGGTCTGCCGTAGTCGAAACAAAATAAAAAAATTCCTTCCAGTAGCACCTTAGAGACCAACTAAGTTTGTTATTGGTATGAGCTTTCATGTGCATGCACACTTATCTGTATATGAAGAAGTGTGCATGCACACGAAAGCTCATACCAATAACAAACTTAGTTGGTCTCTAAGGTGCTACTGGAAGGAATTTTTTTATTTTGTTTCGACTATGACAGACCAACACAGAGCTACCTACCTGTAATATTAACAAACACACGCACAGGCCTTTTCTGCAGTGGCTCTCTCCCCTGGGAGGCTTACATATCTTTAAGCGCCAAGCAAAAGCATTCCTCTTCTCCCAGGCCTTTGACCAATTAAACAATCTATACAGCCTGTTAAACTGTAGAATCATAGAATCATAGAATCATAGAGTTGGAAGAGACCACAAGGGCCATCCAGTCCAACCCCCTGCCAAGCAGGAAACTGAACACCTGCACACTGCTTTTCCTCACAGGGGTATTGTTTCTGTCTTATACTATGGTGCGTATTGTCTATGTTGGGCTTATCATTTTTTGTTCCTGACTTGTTATGATTATTGCCTGTACCTAAATGTTTTGCATCAGCAGTCTTACTTAACCTGTGATACTAGAACTCTAGAATCCCTAAACGTTTTTTTTTTAAAAAAAAATAGGGAAATGTAGGCAGTAGGACAGGAGTTTGGATTTTTAAAAGGAAAGCCATTTCCATGAAGAAAAGCTTGCTACCGGCTTTTTAAATGCAACGTTTCAGGTCCAGGCAGCATGCTCCTGGTCAGCAACTAGGATGGCTATTTTGTGAATGAAAATAGAGGTGGAGGTCAAATGGTCCTTTCTCCCATTCCACCCCAGGCTTGCCTGTTGTTACTTAGTTTCACACAGTTCTCTTGTCCTCCAGAGACAGGATTTGGCCTAGAATCCGGCTCCTAATTACAACACCAGAAAAAGATGGAGGCAGCCCCAACTCCAATATTGCATTCAACATCGTGAATTGAAGCCACAAAGAAACAATAAGCCCTTGCAGTTGCTGAGAGGGCGAGTAAGATAAACTTATCTCTAAAGCACTCAGTCTGATGAATGCACTATACACAAAAATTTGCTCATAATTTGTGGCTAACTTCCATCTGTGTTAATGGGAGTCGTGTTAATCCATTTTCCATCCTGCAGAGTGTTCTAATTAACCCTCCAGACAGAAAATCTGAGCAACTGCTCAACATCTGTCTATTATAGGTACAAAAAGAATATGAATGGACAAGCCCTCCGGGACCCCCTTCCTGCTTCCTTTAAAATTCCAGTAATTGAGCTGTCAGATGAGAAATCTCGATTTCTCCACTCCCCTATGAAGTCATAGAGGCTGCCACAACTTTCACAGGAATTCACGTTTGCTGAGCCAAAGGCTTATCTCAAAAGGATAAAGGTGGAGCTCTGAAATGCTTTCCATTTCTAGGGAAAAAATGTTTTATCTTGTAAAACATATCTGAAGCTCCACCAAGTTCGGGATTTAAGACTATTTGGCCTATCAAGGAAGGAATGTACCAAGAAGCCAAGGAGGGGGTAACCTTGCTCCTGCCATGACACCCTCTGTTAAGAACCAGGCCAGGAACCTCTCTGGGCACTTTTAGTCTAATTCAGTAGGGACCTTGTGTGAGGACTAGGACTTTAAACCCCTTCGGAAGGCAGGAGCCAACAGTGGGGCATTCAAGTTCAGAAAGGAACAAGCCATCAACAAGGTGGGCTCCAGAGGCAAGTGTTTCTAAGGAAAGATGTTTCAGAGCACAATTCAAAGGTGCTCTGAAACATCCTTCCTTAGAAACACTTGGTCTCTAAGGTGCTACTGGAAGGAATTTTGTTTGTTAATTTTGTTTGTTTATTTTGTTTGTTAATATGGTATGTATTTTCGTGGTGTTACGTTGCTGACCGCCCTGTGATCCTCAGATGAAGGGTGGTATAGAAATTTAATAAAAAATAAACAAAAATACAGTGGTACCTTGGTTTACAACCATAATCCATTCCGGAGGTCCATTTGTAAACCAAAACAGGTTGTAACCCAAGGCGCGCTTTCGCCAATGGGGCCTCCAAAAGGTTGCAAACCAGGACACGCACTTCCGGGTGTGACGTGTTTGTAATTCAAAACATATGCAAACCAAGACGTATGCAAAACAAGGCACCACTGTAGCAAAAAGAGAATGGTGCTTGAAGCAGATGGCGGCTGTCAAAAGCCATGAAAATGCACCCAGAGTTGGAAGATAGACTTGTGCATCTCCATCCCCATACCCTTTTGTGCTCCCCCTGTAATGGAAGCCTATTTATAGGGGGAGGGAGTTGTTTTTTTAAATTGAAGCTCACAAAAATTCAGTGTGGTGCAATTTAGAGTTATCAGACTCCCTTTACATACATAAATATGCTGCTTTAAGTCAGCCCTACCTTTAAAGCCTTTGCCTTTTAAAGTAGGATCCAAGTCGTGCTTGCTTGATTAGAGCAGGGATCATGGCAACGCAAGCCTGATGGCTCCTCTAACCTCTCACCCTCGCAAAGGAAGAAAAGCAGATTAGATGCCTGGGAGCGCGACTCTAGCAACAGGTTTACAAGCGGTGAATGAAAGGACTGCCCCGCTCCCCTCAGAATTGCTTTTCTTTCTCTGCCTAGACTGCATTGCAATGGTTGCTCATTCACTTCCAGTTTAAGGGGCTAACTCTGACATGTAACTCCCTCAATAGGAGCATAGGAAGCTGCCTTATGCGGAGTCCCAACTAGCTCAGTATAATAATAATAATAATAATATAATAATAATAATAATGATAATGATAATAATAATAATAATAATAATAGTAATAATAATAATACACAATATTAAGAAACAGCTTTAAACAACTTGCAATCACAAAATAGGGTGGGTGCTAAAAATATTCACCGCAACTTATGTAAGGTAGCCTTCTTTACATTTACGCAGGCTGGGGATAGGATGGAGGTTTCTGCAATGTGTAATGAGTTAGTGACAACACTAACTTAAGTGTTAGATATAGGGGTTTAGGGGTGGGGTTCTTTTTGGGATGAGTGTTTTGTGTGTGTGTGTTTTTAATATTGAACCATGCTTGAATTTTATATATGCCAATAAAAGTTTGAGAATCGAAATCTCAAGTGGCAAAGATCAGGGTAAAGTGGCATGCCTTTAGTATTCTCTGGTAGCTGCACAATGAAGGGGCCAGGCACACCTCTGTGGGAATGGGGTTCAGCAGGTTAGGGGCTGTCACAGAGAAGGTCCTCTCCCAGGCCTCCCCCTCCCTGAGCCTCTAACAGTGAAGGAACTACTGTACCTGGAGAGCCCCCTCTGCTAATCTCATCACCCGAGAGGGTCTGTAGGGATGGAGGTGGTCTTTCAGATATTGGTCCATCTAGTTCAGTATTGCCTACACTGGCTGGCAGTGGCTCTCCGGGGTTTCAAGACGGAGTCTTTCCCTTTCTGGAGATGCCAGGAATTGAACCTGAGAACTTCTGTGGATAGATTGAGCATGAATGTATTAAAGATCAAGCGTTGTGCAAGCCACAGTTTGGTGCTAAATGGGTGTAACATGGGAAGTAGTTCTGTATCTTCGTAAGAAATGGGGTGAGAGAGGTGCACATTTTGTTTTGGAGCACAGGGTTTAAACTGGTCGTGTGGGTCAGGAAAGCTGTCCCCCAACCTTCCCCTCTCTTCCCCTCCTCCCTTTAGTATCAGACCATCTTGCAAGCCAAAGTCTTCTGGCGTGTTCTTGCATGTCACCAAAGTCTTCAGAGGTCATTTATATAAAAGATTACACTGGCCTTTGGAAGACACTTGCGTTTCAAAGGCCTGATTAGAAATGATCAGGCTATTCTGCTGTCGCATACTTGATAAGACGTGTCCCCCCCATTCTTATCCTTTTCATCGTCCATAAAAGGTTTAATTATAACTTTGAGATAAGTGCTGAATCCTCACTTAGATTTCCCAGTGTCGATAAGCTAGAGAACTTGTGAAATGAGGGTTAGTGGAAACTGGTGGTTCTGATATGTTTTATATAACCCAGGGGTGGGGGTGGGGATGGAATCCCTGGATTATTCATCAGCCTTTTGTGCCCCCTCCCCTGCTTCAGCCTTGGACTCTGCTTCCCGTCGCAGGGTCTTTCAACTCACTAAACCCTGTTGCCCTTTCAGCATCTGGCCCTTCTTCCCAATCTTTTCCCTCTGACCTCTCCTCTGTGCCCCACCACCAATACCCTGACTCTGGGCCTTCCTCCTCTGGGGTTTCCCTTGGGGGTTCCCCGGCTGGTGCCTCCCACCACTCCTCTTTGTCCAGCCAGTCCCTGACAGGCATGTTGGCTGGGGCAGATGAGAGTTAGAGTACCAACATCTAGAAGGCCAAAGGTTCCCTATCCTCTAGACCAGGGTTGGCCAACTTCCAAGAGACTGCGATCTACTCACAGAGTTAAAAACTGGCAGTGATCTACCCCCTTTTGGGGGGTTCAGGTCGAGGTTGAGCTTTTTTTTAGGAAGGAAAGCCCTGTTTTGGGGGCTTCAGGGCAAAGATGTAGAGCTTTTTTTAGGGGAGCCAAAGTTGCTGAGTTTCTTTGGGGGGAGCCAGTGATCTACCACAGATGTCCAGTGATCTACCAGTAGATCATGATCTACCTGTTGGACATGCCTGCTCTAGACAAGCACTGGGGAGAAGAACGAACCATGCGGGATCATGTAGACCAATGAGACCAAACACAAGTCCCCTTCCTAGCACAACCTCATGAGACTACCTGCAAGGATGGGCTTGAGCCAATGCACAACAGTCCCAACCAGCCAACCTCACAAGGTGACTTGGAAGGACTGAAAGCTTCTAAGGGGTCCAACAGGACCAACAGAGAGACACTCCCCCTATATAGCCTTTCCCAGAGACAATCTACTAGGGCAGGCCCGTCCAACTCCCAAGAGACTGTGATCTTCTCCCAGTGTAAAAAAACTGGAAGTGATCTACCCATCGTCATTGAGGATTGACCAGAATTGTTGAGCTTTTTTGGGGGGAGACAAGAGTTGATGAGCTTCTTGCTGAGCTTTTTTTTGGTAGACTGCAATTGTCTATCTTTCTTTGGGCAGGCAAAAGTTGTTGAACTTATTTTGGGAATACCACATCTGTTGAGCTTTTTTTGGGGGGAGAATCAAATACTTCGCTCATTTCACACTCCGCCAACAACAAACGCTCAAAACGTATTCAACAGCGCAATAAGAGAACACAAAACAGCGGCCACTTTACGTGGTGGAGGGACAGAGCGAGGGGGCGGGGGCGGAAACAATCATTCAAACGTTTTTCTAAACCTGCGATTGATAAGGAGCAAGCGATCGACCGGGATCACCAGGGGGTCTACCTGTCGACCGGTTGAACATGTCTGTACTAGGGTGATAAAGGTCTCAAAACCAGGCTCGAGGCGTGAATACATCCAAAACAGTGAGTTTACCTGATGCCTCCAGCACGGAAAAAAGAAAATGAACATTAGTTTGCTCTAGCTGCTGATTACAGAATTCTCAGTTCCTCTCCAGCTTTTTAGCTAGAGGGCTCTCTGGCTTCACCTTGGCAACTTCTCACAGTTTGTCAGGTTTTGTTTTTGTTTTTTTGGCTGCAGTTTGTGGCTGGCATAACCTAATTCCCATGCTTCTCAGCCAACTCTTCTCTCCGTCTCAGCTTTTGGGGCAGCCACCTGCCAGTCTTGGATCCTCAGATAGTCAGCTCAAGTGCTTCGCTCTAAATCAGCCTGACCTCGTGCCCACTGAATGTTTGGGGCTACAGCTCCCATCAACCGAAGCCATTTGGCAAAGCCTGGTCCAAATTTTACACCCTTCCTGATTTTCAAAATGTCAACACCACCTTTGAAATGCCAAGATATAGTCCTTGTCGGTGACTTGCGTGTCCCCAACTCTGATATGTTTCATCTGCCCCAAATTCTTCTGCTCTCCAGGGCTAGAGCTTCCCCTCCCAGGTTGGCCTGCATAATTCCACCTGTCCCTTTCTTTTATTTCATATATATTATTTATATAATATACAGAAGATTGTATCCCACCTTTCCAGTGCCTCTTTGCCGCTCAGTGTGGCTCACAAGAGCTTAGTCACAATACAACAACAACAACAACAGCAAAATAGAATGCAGCAACAAAATACAAAACATAAGCAACAACCAATAATTGATCATTGCACCCGTCCTTTGCTTTATACGTAAGAAAAAGCCTCAAAGCAGCTCAAGAAGATGAAATGCAGTGACTAAAAGCAATTGAAAACCAAAAAATTTGAAAACAACAAAAAATGCAAATTCCATAAAATGCTCATTGGAAAGTCCTACCCACCACACTAAAAGATGAGCAGTGCTGTAGGAGGCAACTTGACTACCAAAGGTGTGAGTGAATTAAAAGGCACCTAAAGACTCATGCGGGTGGCGCTGTGGGTTAAACCACAGAGCCCAGGGCTTGCCGATCAGAAGGTCGGCGGTTCGAATCCCCGCGACGGGGTGAGCTCCTCCTGTTCCTTGGTCCCAGCTCCTGCCAACCTAGCAGTTCGAAAGCACATCAAAGTGCAAGTAGATAAATAGGTACCGCTGCAGTGGGAAGGTAAACGGCGTTTCCGTGCGCTGCTCTGGTTCGCCAGAAGTGGCTTAGTCATGCTGGCCGCATGACCTGGAAGCTGTACGCCGGCTCCCTCGGCCAATAAAGCGAGATGAGCGCCGCCGCAACCCCAGAGTCGGTCACGACTGGACCTAATGGTCAGGGGTCCCTTTACCTTTAAAGACTCACAGTGATGGCACCAGGTGTGTCTCCCTGGGGAGAGCATCCGACAGACAATATCTCTTCTATTCCCACTCCCAAACCAATCTTTTCCATGAAACCTTAGCTCTTCCCTCCCACCCCAGAACAAATCCAAAGCATGTGCAGTTGCATTTGTACACACCAATCCTCTGTTACCTTCCCATCCCTCCCTCCTCGCCAGCCCTTTAGTTAATTTTCCTAACTGCTGAAATTTGGATTGCAAGCTCCTTGGGGCAGGGGACTCAATATGTTCCCCCGCATCTTTCAACCTACTTTGGAAAGCAACATGTCAATGGATAAATAATAAGGGATGCATTTCGCGGCAAGCCTGACATCGAGCTAGGGATGAAAAGATGAGCGCAGGGTGCCTCTCAGGACAGCGGCATTACGTGCCATTGAAAATCAGAGTTGGCAGGATCAAATCTGCAAGGCACATTCAGTAGAAAACTGGTGCCGTCCTTTGGTTGTTGGAGCAGCAGTGGCTACCTCTGATGAATTGTTTTAATGCCGCGGTCAGCTTGATAATAGAAACACATCATAGTAAGCCTGTAGTCCTAATACTTTAATATGCTGCCAACAGAACTAGACAATCTCTTTAATCCCTCGATCACATGCGCACCAGTGCAGCTTTGGGTAACATGAATCTGAAGTTGTGTGTGTGCATTACTTTCCTGCTCTCCCCGTATTCTGCAGAAGAGAGAAAATCACAGTGTTGATTTAGGTGCTTCAGTAAGAGAAACAGAGAGAATGCGGTTTCTGCTTTCCCTCCCGCCCCCATCGGAGACTTCCTTGGAGGAAATGGTTGGCATGTGTATACAATATCAAGATAAACTCCTAGACTTTCCTCCCAGGAGTTGCCTCGGCAGGAAACACTTGACACAATTTTTCAATGAGCCTTTATGTACGAGATCTCTCCCCCCCCATTTACTAATGCAACTTGAGTTTTCCCATGAGAAGGAGGCCGTAAATTGTACTTGCCACGATCCCACTCAGCTTCAAGCTGATCAGGCTTTTTTCCAGCGGTGTTTCAAATATACATGATTTCTCTTAAACACACATTGCCTTGGAACGTAACCCCCGCATAAATTGGGAGTTGCCTGTATGGGATATGCCCCCCCCCGATAGGTGTATTTTGGTGTCTGGCTCAAAGTTGCTGAAGAATTTGAACTCGGGTGTTGTTGATTCCCCCCTAAAGCTTTAATGCTTAACATTGCGAAGCACAGGCGGTTAATCCAAGGCACAGATACACAAAGGCGGAAGGCAGGTGAGCCAGCTATTGAGGTTGATCTTACGACGACGCACCCCTTGCAACCGTGTTAGAAGTCGGCTGGGTTCAGGTTGGCATGGCAAGTGGTTCTGTTCCTCACCAAGCAGCCTAGCACTCCTGCCTAGAAGGCGGAACCTGCTCCACCTGTTGGCATCTGCAGGACCTAGGTGATGGAGAGGAGGCAGGTCTGTCTCCTGGGTGGCGGACTGGGTGGGTGGAGCATTCCCCTCTGGAGAGGTGGGGCTAGACCCAGTGTCTGATGACTCTAGAGTTGGGTTGAGCGACAGGTGCATGGTAGCGTCAGAGGAAGGCTGTGTTAGAAATTAGCCAGGCGCCAGACACATTTTGCACCTGGCTATCGGCCACTTGCAACCAGGTGAAGATGCCTGGGTGCTAGGATGGTGCCTGACATCTCCACCTCTGGAGTTGCATGCCTGGGTGTGTGTGTGTCATTGGATCTTGACTGCTTTCACACACTTAATACCACATCCTGTACAATTCTATTCATTATATTTTATCTGCACAATCGGAATGAATTTCAGGAACCGAAATGCTTTCCCTGTGCAGCTTGAGCAGGAGCAGTGAACAACGTTAACACTTAATTGTTGTAGCTTGTCTTTGCATACCCCCACCCCACTGTTCTGCTCACCATTGTGAAGAATATTCTTTTGTTAGGAATGGTCCGTGTTGAGAAAAATAGGTAGGAATAGGCCAATAAAATACCGTGTTTCCCCTATTTTAAGACACCGTCTTATATATTTTTTTCCCTCAAGAAAACGCACTATGGCTTATTTTGAGGGGATGTCTTATTTTTATTACGTAAGCCCAGCCCAGCCTTTTCCTTGGCGCCCTCCAGAACTGCGCCTATCACTATGGCTTATTTTCGGGGTACGGCTTATATTTCGCAAATGCGAAAAAATCCTGCTATGGCTTATTTTATGACTACGTCTTAAAATAGGGGAAACAGGGTATGTGGATGGTCCCTGGATCAAGCGACTTGTCTTCTTTAAGTTCTCAGAGAGCCAGTGTGGTGCAGTGGTTAACAGCGGTAGTCTCGTAATCTGGGGAACCGGGTTCGTGTCTCCACTCCTCCACAGACAGCTGCTGGGTGACCTTGGGCTAGTCACACTTCTCTGAAGTCTCTCAGCCCCACTCACCTCACAGAGTGTTTGTTGTGGGGGAGGAAGGGGAAGGAGAATGTTAGCCGCTTTGAGACTCCTTCGGGCAGTGATAAAGCGGGATATCAAATCCAAACTCTTCTTCAGAGTTCTTAACCTAGCTTAAGGTTGTCATCTGAACTAGCCAGATTGTTTAACCGAGAATCAATCTCAGCCAGACTGCCATTTGAAAAAAAGAAGGCTTTAGAGTCATCTGGCCCCCAAATGGCACCTAGACATACCATTTTGGTGACTGTAACCTTGGTTGAAGGAGCCATCTGGAGTCTACCTTATACATGTATCTGAGGTTTTTTTAACACTGGAGATAGGCTCCCTGTGGGGAGGAAGGCAGGGTGAGCAGGCCTTCCCACTGTGACAGGTGGGGCAGAACAGCAGGTTGAAGGGATTCCCAAACTTGAACCTTCCCCAAGATCCTTGACGAACCACCCTTCTGCATCGTCACAGAGCCAGTGTGCCCAGACTACGACCTGGGAGACCAGGGTTCGAATGCCCACTTGCCATGAAGCTCGATGGGTAACCTTGGGGGCCACTCCCTGCCTCTTTGCCCAACTTACCTCACAGGGGTTGTTGTGGGGACTAAATGAGGAGGGGAAGAGTTATGAACACCACCTTGAGCTCCTTGGAGCAGAAGGGATATCAAGGCAATAAATAAATGCTAATAATACATTGTCTTGACTCGGCCAGGCCATGAGAGTTGGTGCATATGGATGTTTCCAGTCACTCTGAGCCCAAGAACCGAAGCGATTTTGGTTTGAAGGAAAGCGGCTGATGGCACTTAGAGATACCCAGCTGCTGCTTGAGTTTATGAGAAGCACACCTTCAGATAAACACATTTCCGTCACTGCCGGTGTATGTTTGTTTATCTGCAGTTCTCCGCCCTACAGCCTTGAGAAACGAGTGGGTAAAACCAGGATTACCTGGCCACATCAAAGATACTTCATGTTTGTGTTCTATGTGAAATTAGGGCAAGCAGATTCACAGTATGATGGGTCATCAGATTATGGAGTAAACATCTGACTAATTTTTTTATAGGTGTTTTGCTTTATGACACTAAAATGCTTTCAGCATTTCCCTCACCTAGGGAGGGACCATTGCTGACATTTATTTATTTTTTGCTCCTTTTGGCTGAAGACTGGGATAAAGATGCATCAAACAAATCATAAATAAATCTCTGTTGGCTAGAATGCACGTTCATTTTTTAAAACTGGAGCACTTCTTCTTTATTTCCTGTATTAACAACATCCATACCTCTGTGTGGTCTGGCGATGTTTTAAATATCCTTGATAATCAGGTCCTGTGTTGTCATTTCTTTGAGATTGATAAAAAAAGTTCTAGTCCTCATGAGTTTAGAAGGAAGCTTGAAATGCGAAGGCAAAAATGGGGGGGGGGGATGCTGATGGATCAACAACAACAACTTTATTTCAGCTTTAAGCTCATATCAAAAAACAAGACATTTTTCTGCTGGGAAAGCCTGTATGTGGTGCTGTGTGCAAGGTTTGACTTTTGGCACATGGATTTTTGGGGGTGGGTGGGTATGAGAATGCTACCCCCCCAAGTCAAATTTCTTGCACATGACAAATTCATTTTAGGAAGTGGGGCACCTTTCAAGAGATGTTTTCAAGTGTTCTTCTTATGGTCAACATGTACCCAACAATCATGGGGATAGGCACTCAAAAAGAATTTTTAAAAGGCTAGCAATGTGCAGTATTTTATAATAATAATAATAATAATAATAATAATAATAATAATAATAATAATAATAATAATAATAATAATAATAATTTATTATTTGTACCCCGCCCATCTGGCTGGGTCCCCCCAGCCACTCTGGGCGGCCTCCAGCAGATATTAAAATACATTAAAATATCACAGGTTAAAAACTTCCCTAAACAGGGCTGCCTTCAGGTATTTTCTGAATGTCAGATAGTTGTTTGTCTCTTTGACCTCTGCTGGGAGGGCGTTCCACAGGGCGGGCGCCACTACTGAGAAGGCCCTCTGCCTGGTTCCCTGTAGCTTTGCTTCTCGCAGTGAGGGAACCGCCAGAAGGCCCTCGGCGCTGGATCTCAGTGTCCGGGCTGAACGGTGGGGGTGGAGACGCTCCTTCAGGTATACTGGACCGAGGCCGTTTAGGGCTTTAAAGGTCAGCACCAACACTTTGAATTGTGCTCGGAAACGTACTTTTAAGTTGCTATGAAAGCCAGGCTCTTTCAAAACTAGGGCTGAACAAGTGTGATGTTGGATGTGGAGCTGCTGGTGAAAATGGCAGCCCTGGGCCAAGAGCCAGTCTCTTTCCACTGTGTGTCTGACATGATGCCGTCATGCGTCATGGATTCAAATTACAAGAAAGGACATTCTGACTAAACGCTGGAGAGAACTTTCTACTAGTAAGAATTGTTTGACAGTGGAATGGACTGTCTTGGAAAGTGGCGGGCCGTCCTTCATTGGAAGTTTTTAAGCAGATATTGTATGGCCATCTTCCAGGGATTCTTTAGCTGAGATTGCGGGGGGTTTGGCTAGATGACCTTTAGGGATCCACTGCAACTCTGCAATTCTTTAATTCTTCCCCAATTCTCCATTTTCCATGGTTGGTTTGCGCAGGCAATGAAGTTCACATGCTGAGAATGATACGCAACCTCTTTGTTGTTCTGTGCCTAAGAATGATACTGTTTTGTGCCGATTACACGGCTGAGATGTATTGCTGCTTCTTGAAGTAATCTGAAGATTATTAAAAAGCAACATGTTTATGCGTCCTAGGTCACCATACAGTCTACATTGGGGTTCATGTGCCTAAGAGTTACCGGAGGAGGAGGCGCCACAGAAGAAAGCCCAAGGAAAAGAAAGAAAAGGAGAAAATCTCTGAAAACTCGGACAAATCTGATGTTGAAAATGCTGACGAGACAAGCAGCAGCATCCTCAAGCCACTCAGTGAGTAATGGGCACTTTTTGCAATGTTTCTCAGGGAACCACAGTACAAGTGGTGAGGGCTCTTTATGGGAAGTATATAACTGAAAACATGTGGGCCAACAGAATTATGCAATGAAAAAATGCTCTGAGTCCTTGCGAAACTCCGCAAACCTTAGATCAGGTGTTTGCGAAGATGTGTAAAATTTGATTTGCCTTCAGAATTTATTGAAATGATTTGATTGAACATTTTGGGTTTTCGTGCACTTTGGATTATTATTATTATTATTTTTTGAACAGTCGAGGTTTGTGAGTCAAAGGGCTACATCTCTCAAGATGTCAGTTATGGATCGACTTAACGGAGCCAAGATTGGGATAGCAAAGATTGAAGGTTCAATGCTATCTTCCTTCCACGGATCATGGCTTCATAGTCTTTCTCCTTACACAATTTTGCAGGGTACAGATATGTATTTCAGTGTCTCTGACCTAGATAAATGTTGTTTGGGGAACTTCTTGAAGTATCCTTTCATTTAGGATACAGCCGTACCTTGGTTTTCGAACAGCTTAGTTCACAAGCAACTTGGAACTCTAACGTCGCAAACCTGGAAGTAGGTGTTCCGGTTTGCAAACTTTGCCTCGGAAGCTGAACATCTGGCACAGCTTCCGATTGGCTGCAGGACATTCCTGCAGCCAATCGGAAGCCATGCCTTGGTTTCCAAACGTTTCAGAAGTCGAACGGACTTCTGGAACGCATTCTGTTCAAAAACCAAGGTACGACTGTATTGAGTGCATGGGGTATTCTCACCTCAGAGAGGAACAGGCAAAATTTACTAGTCTCTCAGCTGTACCAGTGGAGTGGCTGTTCTCTACTTTCCCTCTGCAGCAGATTTATGGCATGGCTACTTCCAGGTAACAACTGAGGGAGGATCCCAATGGATCTTACTTCTCATGTTGACCCAGCTTTCTTTTTCTCCATCTGCTGCAGCCTGACGGAATGGCTGGTGCTAGCATTTTATGCAAATTCACGGAGTGCAAGACCCGTCAGTGCCTAGTAGCCCCAATAGCTAGGTGTATAGAAGCAGTGCCACAGTCAGAATACCAGATGCTGAAGACAAACGCCAGCCAGCTTTTATGTCCACCTGGTGTCACGAAACCCCCACAGGGCTGGGGTTGGCAGGCCTCTAATGCAGGAGGAGCAGGAAGAAGAAATGGGGGATGGGGGGTGGATGCAGGGGGATCTCCCCATTTTGCTCAGCTGCTTTGGAGAGGGGAGCAGAGATCCTGGTTCCTTCTCAACCTTCCCATGGAGCTGTGAGCCTCACTGGAGGCTAGGGAGGGCTGTGAGCAGCCAATAGGGGAGGCAGGAGGCAGCTGTGACTGAGCAGGAGCTGGAGTAGGTGCAGCCTTATTGTCTAGAACCCAGGCACCTCATTCGCAGATGTGAGCAGACCCACCCACACCAACAGAGCACATGCACAGCAATCCCAATATTTCCCGCAAGGCGAGCGAGTCTCTTGAGTGAGCACGCCATGCCTCCTCTTTGAAAGCTTGGCAGGCAGGGTGTGGAAACTTGTTAGGACATCTCCATTGCTTCTGTCTTGTTCTGAACTTCTTGCCTTGTTTCTGGACTCCTGAATCGGGACTCCTGAGCTTCATTGTCCGCTGCTGGGCTTATACTGTCACTTGCTTGAATAAATGCCTCTTTCTTACATACGAGTAGGAGCATTTGCCCATGTGTGTGTGTTGGGTGGGAGCCCCCCGGAGGCATTTTAACTGGCTGTAGTTTGAAACTGGGTTATGGACTAGATCAGAGGCACCAACCCAGCACAGGGAGCAATAATTACTCCACGTTCCTAATTGGCTCTCAATCAAACTTCTAGGAGGCAAAGTGAGCAGGTGGTATTGGATTCCCCACCCCACTCCGGGCTTAGAGAGTGCTTCTCATAAACTCCTATCAACTGTGAATAAGCTGCAGTCTCTCGGGTGCTTACCGGTGGGATGTGCTTCCCTCATAACCATGCATAGGTTTGGCTAGTTGTCCTTACTGTAAGGAAAAAGTAACCGAAAGCCCTCCTCTCCACCTGGCGCTGTTATTACTGTGCAGTCTGAAAGATTTCAATGCAACTGTCTCGTTCCTTAAGAGTTCCAAGAATAGACTAGCAGGGGCTGCTAGTTCACAAGATTAAGGGGCGATGGGATGGATGTTGGTGTGCATCAGGCTTGCATAAGACTGATTTGCTCAAGACTGGCTTCAGCCAGTGCTGATTTAACAAGTGATGAAAAATCTCCCGAGTTACAGTTCTGACTGGGAACCTAGATGCAGATTTCACCAAAGGCTTTCAGAGTCCCTAGATCACATCTACAGAAGTGACACACAGTCCTTTGTCTAGAAGGGGCTTGAGGCTTTGTTTTTATCACTGTTGCCCATTATTATGCCTTTACTCGCAGGGTAAAGCAAACGAAAAAAATTATCTACTTGAAAGCAAAGTCAATGCAAATAAAATTTTTCCTACACTTGCAGCGGTTGCTTAGGAGCAAAAAGACTTCTGTAACGTAATTGGAATTCTTTCAGGAATCAGAAGTAAAATACAATTAAGCTTCCCACAAGATAACAGATCTATAGAAGAGTATTTTAAATTCACTTTGCTTGGGTTCTAGCTGCATCTAATGCAAAGGATTCAGGGCTCCTCCACACTGTCATTCCACTTCATTAGTTGTTCTGGGATGCTTCTCCAGTGTTATTGTATTATTGCTGTCTGGGTGGGCACTCATGCACAACAAAAGAGGGGCCAGCAGCCAACTCAACCACCCCTGGAAGATTTGTGGTATAAAAAGTTACAATATTTCACCAGGAAGCTACGGGACGTGTGCCAGTTGGAAGAGAATAATAATAATAATAATTTATTATTTGTACCCCGCCCATCTGACCGGGTCCCCCCAGCCACTCTGGGCGGCCTCCAACAAACACTAAAATACATTACAATATTACAGATTAAAAACTTCCTTAAACAGGGCTGCCTTCAGGTGTTTTCTAAAGGTCATGTAGTTGTTGATCGCTTTGACCTCTGATGGGAGGGCGTTCCACAGGGCGGGCGCCACTACCGAGAAGGCCCTCTGCCTGGTTCCCTGAAGCAGTATGCCCACCTCAAAACTTTTGCAGGTGCAAACAGTATTTAAAGCAGGATGTCGTATGGCCTCCCAGTCACCATCAAGGATACAAACAGGGCCTTTTTTTCAGCTGGAACTCATCAGAACTCAGTTCCAGCACCTCTCAGGTGGGCGCCATTGCCCTGATAAGAGAGCAAGCGTTCATGGTGAGTTCCAGGATCTCTTTTTTCTAGAAAAAATAGCACTGGTCATAAATAATCATGAACGCCCAATAAAAAGGGTGACCAGGTAAATTGCTTTTGTAAGTGTGACTTGGATGAACAATGAGAAGCAAAAAGCGCTTCAGTTATATTTATGAGTAGGAACAGAATGGGGAGGCTGTATGTGTGAGGGAGAACTATTCTAAGATGCCCACATTTGATTTATTTAATTTGCCTATTAAAATGCCTGGAATAGGGGCCTCTTCCAAATGGCCCCCATAGGGCACTAGCAAATCAAGTGAAAAGGCTTACATGTCTATCTTCTGGCCCAATCGAGACAAGTGTTTGTGTGTGTGTAAGTAAACAGAAAGGTGTTGTTTGGCCCAGCAGCAGGCATCTGCATAGGAAATCCTGTTGCTTCAAGACCCATGCTTTATCTTGTTCAAAGTTCTTACCCTGCTTTTAAAGCCTAAAAACTGTTTGCTTCCCCCGTTACACCTGCCATTGCCTCTTAAGTGGCATCTCTTGTGAGGAGGACTCAAAATTCTCCCCTTCCATGTTGCAGAGGGAGCTCAGCCTTAAAATAAAATATGTGCGACGCGCAATATTCCTCTTTTGGCACTGCTTGCAAAATTTATTTCCCGAATTGCCGCCACATGTTAGCATCCAAAGCATCTCGGAGTAAGGGATTGTTATCTCACAATATTTGATCTTGTTTTCACGGGCACTTAAGCGATTGAGCTGAAATGCTGTGCATATGGCTTTGGTTTCATTTTTGAAAAAAGTAATGGCCGCTAATGTGGATCTGACTCAGCTACTCAAATTAATCTATGGATTGCTATACTCTGTGTCTCTGCGGGGATTTCCCCCCCTTCTCCTGGTGAGTGTGTAATGTAACCTCTGCTACTGTCTCAGCGGTAGCCGTGTCATCTAAGGCCTGAGGTTAATGTGCAGCTTTTAACATTTGTGATTCAAAATGCAGCTTTCCCTGGAAAGTAAATGCTACATAATCTGATTAGGCAGAAAAGCTAGCATGGCTCAGACTCTTGTTTTTTTGGAAGGCTTCCTTCTGCTTGGCTGCATGCTTGCTGGGTGTTGGGCAGAACCTGCCTTTAAGGAATGTGCGAGAAAATTAGCAGTTGGAGATACATAACAAATTCAGCATTTGGAATTGGCCATAGGTAAGAGATGCCAGGGAATCCATTATCAGGTTTTTTCTTCCTTTCTGTTTTTAAGAAACAGCTAAACCGCATGGCCCTATGTATGCAAATAATGTTTTGAGGTGGTTAAGTGTTAGTATCTGAATATCTAAACCAGGCATAGGCAAACTCGGCCCGCCAGATGTTTTGGGACAACAATTCCCATCATCCCTGACCACTGGTCCTGTTAGCTAGGGATGATGGGAGTTGTAGTCCCAAAACGTCTGGAGGGCCGAGTTTGCCTATGCCTGATCTAAACCATGGTTAAGGATCTTCCTCCCGCAAACCAGGAGCAGGAAACCATGGTTTGAAGTGGGTTATATCTAAACCATGGTTTGAAGTGGGTTATATCTGAACCATGGTTTGAAGTGGGTTTTTCGTTCCTATTTGCACTGCACCAAACATACCATGGTTAAAACCAGTTTGTCTACTTTTCCAGTCTCTCTGCTTGCAAGGTGATAACCTGGCCGCTATGGTTTGTCCGTAATCACACTGTGTATGCACAGACTTTAGTTTGGGAATAGTCCATGTGGTGCCCTCTTCTTATTGCTGGACTCCCAGGCAGCATGGTGAATCAGTCATCTGGGATGATGAGAACTGTTGTCCAGCGACAGTACCTTGTTGACTCACCCTGGCTTATAGCTTAACTGTAGTTCACTGTATTTTAATTTAAAGCTGCCTTTACCCCCACTCTTCATTAGGGTTGCCAGGTCTGCTTCCAAAAAATAGCGGACAAGCGGCGGGGGGGGGGGGGTTAAATTAAATTAAATTATATATTTTCTTACAAACATTTTAACATGTATTAAAATAACCACTTCAAAACTTTACTTAAAATTCAAAACATCAAATATATTATAATAATATGTAAAATATTAAATTGCATTTTACTTTGCTGTCGTGTGTATTTTTTATTTGACTGCGCAGCTTTGATCAATTCTTTGTGTTTAAGGAATAATTCTTTAATTTCAGTACAACGTTGAGAAATATTAAAAAATATACAAATCTTAATCTTCGGGTCATGGGTTCGAGCCCCCATGGGTTCGATTCCTGCATTGCAGGGGGGTTGGACTAGATGATCCTCGTGGTCCCTTCCAACAACTCTACAATTCTATGTTTCTATGCTTGCTTCTTAGGGATCCTTGGGGCAAAGCTACCCAAGTTCCCAACAGGGGTTCCTTCTTACCGTTCCTGTATTAGGGAGGCGATCCTTGGGGCAAGGATCTCGCTCCCTCAGGTCTTCGGGCAAGTCTCCTCCAAGCCCGCCTCCCCCCCCCCCCGCGCCTCTACCGGTAGCTGGTTTGCTGCTGCTCCTGCGCGTCAGGAACAGGAAGAGGCGTTTTTTACTTTCGCGCCTCTCCCTTTTGTTCTCCCAGTGAGTCAGGAACAGGTGGGGCAGAACTCCGGCAAGAGGCGCCTCCCCCCCCCCATTTTTTAAATGTTTTGTGAAACAATTGAGTATGATTAATAATTTTTTCATAGAATCGAGTTCAATGGATATTCGATCTTTGTCTCATTCTTACTTATGAAAAAAAAGACAAAACGCGATTCTCCTATCCTTATTCTCTTAGACTGTACAGCTTTAGATTACGTACCATTTCATCATAAAGCTTTTGAATAAAAAAAAAATGTCCACTATTTTGAAAAAAAAAATAGTGAACATAATGTGAAAAAAGCGGACTGTCCGCTCAAATAGTGGACACCTGGCAACCCTACTCTTCATGCCAAACTAAAATAGATGCAATCACACAAACCCATTAATTACATGTGGTGATGTTGACGATTGTGGGTCATTGTGACCTTACTTTTTTATTTTTGGATAGTCAGAGCCAGGGGATTCATTGACATTTCTGGTGTCTGAAGGAACACTAGTTCGTATCAATTATCAGGCATTATTTACCATGTTGTCTGTGGAGCAAGCCAGCACAACTCATGACCTACCAAGCAGAGATGTAGCCATGATGATCCTGTCTGCTTATTTTCCTACCTAGGAGTGCATAAACAGGTGTTGTCTAATACTTAGGAAAGGGCATGTTAGATAGCTTGGTGGTCTGTGGTCTGTGGTCAGTGTAGATGCTCACTAGTAGTACAGACTTGCTGTAGAGATTACCACTGAGCACAATTGACTTAAAGTGGGAAGGACCCTGTGGTAAACATTTCATAGTTATCTCTCGCTTGGATTACTGCAATGTGCTCTACGTGGGGCTACCTTTGAAGGTGACCCGGAAACTACAACTAATCCAGAATGTGGCAGCTAGATTGGTGACTGGGAGCGGCCGCCGAGACCACATAACACCCGTCTTGAAAGACCTACATTGGCTCCCAGTACGTTTCCGAGCACAATTCAAAGTGTTGGTGCTGACCTTTAAAGCCCTAAATAGCTTCTGTCCAGTATACCTGAAGGAGCGTCTCCACCCCCATCGTTCAGCCCGGACACTGAGGTCCAGTGCCGAGGGCCTTCTGGCAGTTCCCTCACTACGAGAAGCCAAGTTACAGGGAACCAGGCAGAGGGCCTTCTCGGTAGTGGCACCCGCCCTGTGGAACACCCCCCGTCCAGATGTCAAAGAGAACAACAACTACCAGACCTTTAGAAGACATCTGAAGGCAGCCCTGTTTAGGGAGGCTTTTAATGTTTAATAGATTATTGCATTTTAATGTTCTGTTGGAAGCCGCCCAGGGTGGCTGGGGAAACCCAGCCAGATGGGCGGGGTATAAATAATAAATTATTATTATTATTATTGCTGTGTTTGATCTTTGCTGATCAATTATATTTCCTTTAAAAGCACAACACTTACCAAATGTTTCTTCATCTTCAGCCCTCTGATAAGCAGATAATGAAATTTTCTACATAAGGAGCTGAGGTGCTGTGAAAATGGGTTGGTTCAGACATGATACTAAACCGCTTTGAGGTTTGTTTGCTTTTAAAACAATCAAGCCGTGTATGAATTTTATGAAATGAAGAATAAACAAACCATAGTTTAGCGGTGCATGAGCAAGCCTCAGTCTTGTTGAGTTTCAAACCATGGGGATATTAAACTGAAAGTAAGTACTAATGAAGGCCTTCTCCCAGCTTTGTGGGACAAGGAGGGGAGATTTGAAAGTCTACCACTGTGCAGGAAGAGAAGAAATGCGGAAGCCCAATCTGTCACTTGGGCTCTTTCCAATTTGTGCACATAGTGGTGGTAAACCATGGTTAGCATTCTGTGTGAACCAGCCCAATGAGGATGAGCCACGGCCAACCATGAGCTCCCCACTTCCCTCTCCTCTTTGAGGAGGACATGGGATGCATCCCCTACTGTTTTAGATTAATCGTAGTTTTGTGTATATTATGCAAACTCTAAACTGCCATTGTTAACTATGGTTTGTTGAAACAAGGCAACTGCCTAAACCATGGTTGGAAGCAAACGATAGTTAACATTAACCACAGTCTGGTTGGTTTGGGTTCCCTTAAAAATAAAACTAAAGCTTCTGAGCTCCTCCTTGCACTGTGTTAGAGGAGGGAGGGGCAGAGTGCATGAGGCTGAGTTCCCTTTCTATGGCTTGGTATTGCATGTGGAACCAGCTTAATGTATGCAGAAATATTGAAGGCTTGCTCAAATACTTCACATTGGGAGCTGTGCACACTTATGCTCTGATCTCTCAGCCAACTTGTCGTAAAGGTCCTGGTGTGCCTTTTCATTTTGGGCTGTGCTGTACATCTTGTGTATGCTGCCATTTGAACCTAGTCACCTGGCTCTGCCTGACCTTAAATGAACTCAAAAAAGTGTATAGCTTGTCATCTGAGAGAGAGCAACACAAAACACACTGTCTTTCTGAGCTGTAAAAGCCAAGTTCACACACCTCTGTAGCAGAGGTTCCTGCTTTGCAAATACTTCACCAAGCCCCCTCCTCCCGCCCCCCACTCTGTGTCCCTCGTATGTTGGCCTACAGGCTTGATTAATTAATTAATTGGTTGGATTCCTTGATCGAAAACTTTCTAATCGACTAAAAAGCAGTCCCTGATCAGCAAGGCAACCCATTTCCTTAA
Source organism: Darevskia mixta (assembly GCA_034641385.1). Classification (NCBI taxonomy): domain Eukaryota; kingdom Metazoa; phylum Chordata; class Lepidosauria; order Squamata; family Lacertidae; genus Darevskia; species Darevskia mixta. The sequence continues at coordinate 2,245,174 of JAWWNH010000060.1, forward strand.
AAAGGTAAAGGTAAAAGGACCCCTGACCATTAGGTCCAGTCGTGACCGACTCTGGGGATGCGCGCTGATCTCGCTTTACTGGCCGAGGGAGCCGGCGTACAGCTTCCGGGTCATGTGGCCAGCATGACAAAGCCGCTTCTGGCAAACCAGAGCAGCACACAGAAACGCCGTTTACCTTCCCGCTGGAGCGGTTCCTATTTATCTACTTGCACTTTGACGTGCTTTTGAACTGCTAGGTTGGCAGGAGCAGGGACCGAACAACGGGAGCTCACTCCGTCGCGGGGATTTGAACTGCCGACCTTCTGATTGGCAAGCCCTAGGCTCTGTGGTTTAACCCACAGTGCCACCCGGTTCCCATTTCCTTCACCATTCAATTACAGTGGTACAGTACGTTGGTTCTCGAATTTAATTTGTTCCGGAAGTCTGTTCGACTCCTGAAACGGTTCAAAAACCAAGGCGCCACTTCTGATTGGCTGCAGGAGCTTCCTGCACTCAAGCATACATTTAATCAATTAAGAATGCTTCCAAAATGTGCCATGGGGGAATTAAGAGCTAGTTATATTTTTGGTTTTAAGAAACAATCAGGTCTTGGGGGCCATTACAGTAAGCAATAATTTCTCAAAGGTCACTATATTGTTATGGGCAAACCATTAAGTGATTAAATTTCATAGGGACATTTGCTCCCTGCAGAGCAGAAAATTGGCTCTCCCCTTGTCTGCTTCTGGCAGGGTGCATGGCAGCTAATTGTGTTGCTTCCGGTCACCTGGGGTGTGGGGAAGGAATGCCCCCACTTGGCGTGGGCTGTGGATTGATTGCAGCAGCATCATAATCAGGGATATGATCGGGTGGCTTGGCCAGCAAACCACCTTCACAGAGCTGTTAGCAATTCAGTAGTGCTGGTAACTTGAGCCGTTATATCGTATATGTAATGGAGAACGCATCGCATAAATGAATCATTTCACCGATCATTTTCGTCTCCCAGGCCGATTGTTTTGTGGGTTTGGGTCTACAAAGGAAATTACTTCATTTGTGTACTGGTTTCATTTCCTCCACTACCACCCCGCACTTCCATTTGCTTGAAGCTGGACCTCGCCCACCTTTCCCTTTTCCCGTTTGGCACTTTGCACGGCTTTTCTTTGTGATGGAAAGGGGTGCGGGGGAAGGAAAGAAATGAAAATGTTTGAAGGCACCACCGAGCAAGCCAAGCAATTGGTGGACTGATTGAGCTGCAGAAGGCTGCGGGTGGTGGTAACAGCCACACTTCGCTTCCCTTTTTGATTCACTGCCCTCACGCCTTCAACTTTGGAAGGCCTCTGATTAAAGCCTTTTTAATCAGAGAGGCTGTTAGGAAGATTCCTTGCATCTAGTCAGGCCATTGACCTGCCTAGCTTAATATTGCCCACATGGATTGGTCTCCCAGCTCTGAAATCACCTCTCTCGCACAGTATGTTTTATGTCATCAATTGCAAAGGAGAATTTGATACCCCTCAACCATTCTGATTTTCCCGGGACACCCTGGAAAAGGGGTCAGCAACCTTTTTCAGCCGTGGGCCAGTCCACCGTCCCTCAGACCATGTGAACATAAACGAATTCCTATGCCCCATAAATAACCCAGAGATGCATTTTAAATAAAAGCACACATTCTACTCATGTAAAAACACCAGGCAGGCCCCACAAATAACCCAGAGATGCATTTTAAATAAAAGGACACATTCTACTCATGTAAAAACACCAGGTAGGCCCCACAAATAATCCAGAGATGCATTTTAAATAAAAGGACACATTCTACTCATGTAAAAACACGCTGATTTCCAGACCGTCTGCGGGCCAGATTGAGAAGGCGATTGGGCCGGATCTGGCCCCTGGGCCTTAGGTTGCCTACCCCTGCCCTGGAATTACAGAAGCAATCCTGGCTTCTGATTGGATTCCAGAATGTCCCATTTCCCCCCCTCCAAGCTCAGGGAGGAAGATGAGCTGGCTCCTGCAGAGGTGCATTACTCTCACATGAGTAAGCTGGCTCCCGCAAGAGCGTGACACCAAAAAATGTGCATCCCGATTTTTGCCACTGGAATTTGGAGGGCATGGAATTCTCACTATCAGATCCAGATTCATGGTGAAATCCGTAACCACTTTCTCTGCTTCATGCTGCATCTGTGTTCCCACCCACCTAATTAAACTCAACACCTACAGATATTTATAAGCGTACCCACACTAAGGGGAGCCTCAGGGTTTATGTAGAATTAAAGCGGACAATGCGTGTCATGTAAGGATTATAATACGTTTGCTATTTTTAGGTCTCTCTTGGATAATGCCCCTTCTATTTATAGGTCTGCAGTATTCCTTGCTGCGTTCAGAGTGGCACACTTGAGTGCCTGTGTGTGGAAAGGGGGTTTGTGACAAGGCCTTGGTGAAAATGGCACCTTCTCCAATGAATGGGTAGGACTAGAAATGCCATTCTAGAAGAAGGGTTCGGCTTTGAACCATGCGAATTGATTTCAGCTCATTTCAGCACAGGAAGCAAACCCTCCCTCTGAGTCTAATTGAGGCCTCCTAGTAGAGGAGGGAAGGGGAAACCTTTGGTCCTCTAGACATTGCTAGACTACAACTTCCACCATCCCTGACCATTCTCCATCCTCTGAAGGGGGTTTGGCTTGGAGAATCGCAGGTTCCCCATCTGTGCCGCAGAGGCATTTCTCATGCCTCAGTTCTTGTTCCCTTTCTTTCCGAGAGATTTGGAGAGCCCATTGGTAGGGCATGCGCTTTGCATGCAGAAGGTCCCAGGTTCCATCTCTGACACACCCAGCTAAAAATACATCAGAGAGCAGAACTTGGGAACAAACTCTGCCTGACACCTGGAGACCAACTAAGTTTGTTCTTGGTATGAGCTTTCGTGTGCATGCACACTTCTTCAGATACCTGCAGGAGCTTCCTGGAGCCTATCAGAAGCCGCGCTTGGGTTTCCGAACGTTTTGGAAGTAGAACGGACTTCCAGAACCGATTCCGTTCGACTTCCAATGTATGACTGTATGTATATGACTGTATTTGCACAAGCAAATGCAGGAAGCAGTGATGGCCACCAACTTGGATGGCTTTAAAAGAGGGTTAGCCGAATTCATGGAGGATAAGGCTACCGGTGGCCATTAGCTATGGTGGTTATGTTCCGTCTTCATGGTCAGAAGCTTCTGAATACCAGTTGCTGGAAAACGCAGGAGGAGAGAGTGCCCTTGTGCTCAGGTCCAGCTTGTAGACGTTCCATGAGCATCTGATTGGCCACTATGACTAGATGGGCCACTGCCCTGACCCAGTAGGTTCTTGTTATGTTCTTACGCTCTTATGATGCACACTTGTGATTCTATCCAATGAACTGCTTCAGTGTAACGCGCCGTCCAAAAGCAGCACACAGCCTGCAGCCTGACATAAGCACTTTTGAAACCAACTCAAAGGTTGAATAAAAAACAAGCCCCCTCCACACTTTCACAGCACATGGGAAGACCTCTTAACTGGCAGTTCCCTCTTCTAATCCTGTCTCAAACTGCTAGCATGTGTGGCTATAATTACCTAAGCCACCTTAATTCTTTGACTAATTCTGCTCTGTGTGTGTTCACGTGAAACTGCTGAGGGACAGAAAAAGTCAGAGGAATTTGCTGTGCTGAGAAGAAGGAGGTTAAAACAAAAGCAGGCAAGAAGAAGAAGAAAATCCCTCTTGAGTAAAGTTCTGCTTGTAAGCCAAAGAGATTTTACATGCACTCAGAAATGACACAGCTGATAGCTAGCATTGCTCACCCCACTCTTTTGGATTAAGCATTCTCCGTCCAAATCTCCTGAGAAGCGTGGGAAAGCTTAGAAACTACCTGGCCAATCCCACCAGTTGCTCCATCAGCAAATCGGTGTAGCACGTAGGAACGCTGGGAAGTAGGAAACCGCCTTCACACTTGAGTCAGACCATTGGTCCACCTAGTGCAGTATTGTCTCCCCAGGGTCTCGGACAGAAGTCTTTTCCAGCGCTATTCCTAACTCAGCGTAGTTGAGCATGAGGCAAAATATTCCTGCGATGCAGGGGGTTGGACTAGATGACTCTTGTGGTCCCTTGCAATGCTACAAATTCAATGATTCTGCTTGGAGATGTTGGGGAATGAACCCGGGTGCTTCTGCATGCACTGTTGTTGAGATGCTTGGGAGAGAGGCTGCAAGACGCTTTAGAGAATAATAAGTGGCGCTTAACAGTGCTTTCTCACAGTAGTAGTAGTATTATTTTTTGTCATCGTGAGAATTCACAAGATTCCTGAAAACCAAAAGGATTTGCTTTGCTCTGCAAAATCTTTTATAAATCAGGTCTCATGCCTTTGCAGATTATGAAGAGGCTGACTTAGAGACTTTGGAGACATGGGAACTGGTGTGTTTGTGTTTGCCCGCCTACAGCCGTACAATACGACCCTCATTTTTGTGTGAGTAGAAAGTAGGCATTTGCAGAACACACTCCTTTGCTCAAATCTAAACCTCTAGGAATCTTCTTATTGGTAAATGGAGAAGCAGATGACATTGACCTCTCTCTTGAGTAGGAAGTATGGGACATGTTTATTTATTTAAACCATATTTAACCTGGTCTTCAGCTGGAAAGTATCCCCGAGTGGCTTGTGAAGGTCTACTGTTAAAACAGTCCTTGCATTTAGGCTTACAGACCTTTAAAGTGAGTCCAGTTATTTTTGGGCTGTCCTACAGGCAGGAATGAGGGACCCAGGTGGCGCTGTGGGTTAAACCACAGAGCCTAGGGCTTGCTGATCAGGTCGGCGGTTCGAATCCCTGTGATGGGGTGAGCTGCTGTTGCTCGGTCCCAGCTCCTGCCCATCTAGCAGTTTGAAAGCATGTCAAAGTGCAAGTAGATAAATAGGAACCGCTCTGGCGGGAAGGTAAACGGTGTTTCCGTGCGCTGTTCTGGTTTGCCAGAAGCGGCTTTGTCATGCTGGCCACATGACCCGGAAGCTGTACGCCGGCTCTCGGCCAATAAAACGAGGTGAGCGCCGCAACCCCAGAGTCGGACACAACTGGACCTAATGGTCAGGGGTCCCTTTACCTTTACAGGCAGGAATAATTCAAGGATTTCCAGTTATTTCCTTCCAGCATGGAAGGGAGGCTGCTGGCATGTGGCTTGGCTGTGAGTTTGAGCTAACGTTTATTCTGCGTTACTTGTAAGATGCCTCAGGAGTTTTCTTTGAAAAATAATGAAAGAAGCCTTCCAGGTGTAAGCTCAACACTCTTGCTTGTTGGTTTGTAAGCCAACAGCAAACCATGGTTTCACATCAGGGTTTGCTGCCAGTAAACAAACCATGGTTAATTGCTAGTAAACAAACTATGGCTAGTCTACTGGGCTTGGTTCAGTTGCTCAACAAATCACACTTTGGCTGCACAAACCATGATGTGGTTTTAAGTCAAAACAAAATAAAAAATAAAAGAATTCCTTCCAGTAGCACCTTAGAGACCAACTAAGTTTGTTCTTGGTATGAGCTTTCGTGTGCATGCACACTTCTTCAGATACCTTTTTTTCCAGGTTCTTGCATTTAGTCAAAAAGAAGATGTCGGTCTGTGCAAGTTTCTTGGTGAGGTTGATGGACTTCCATTTCATGTGGCTCAATGTGGTGCCTTCCATAGTTCCAGTTACAGGTAGGTAGCCGTGTTGGTCTGCCATAGTCAAAACAAAATAAAAAATAAAAGAATTCCTTCCAGTAGCACCTTAGAGACCAACTAAGTTTGTTCTTGGTATGAGCTCATCTGAAGAAGTGTGCATGCACACGAAAGTTCATACCAAGAACAAACTTAGTTGGTCTCTAAGGTGCTACTGGAAGGAATTATTTTATTTTTTATTTTGTTTTGACTATGGCACACCAACATGGCTACCTACCTGTAAGTGGTTTTAAGTGTGTGCCAGACCATTGATAGACCTATCTTCCATGAACTTGTCCAATCGTTCTCAAAAGGCACCTGAATTAATGACTGTCAGCACGAATAATTGCTATTGTGGTCAGAACGTTTACTTCTTGTGTCTGGTTGTAGAGTATTCAGCTGCCTTCTTTTCCCTCCTGGCCCTTAGAAGCAGCACGCCCTCTGCTTCTGCTGACTTTTGAGTGTGTCCTTCCTCTTTTCTGTCAAACGGAGCCTGTGCTTAGTGAATTGAAATTGATTTATTTGTCAACTCAAGCGGCAGATAAAACCTACATGATCTGTATAGATCAACCGAAGCTGGAAGCAGAGGCAGAATTGGTGTGCTGAGAGGTGTTGCTGCGTGAGATGTACATATTAATTTTATTTTCTTGCATTGTCACTTCTGGCCAAAGCGGTTCCCAACCCCCTGGGGCAAAATCCACCAGAAGCAACAGTGGAACGAATCTGTACCCCACAGAAAACAAAACACCTCTTTTATACCTCTTTCAGCTTGACCCATAAAAACGAAGACAATGAGTGTTAGTCCCCAGCTTTGTTCCGTAGCTTAAGCTTTCAGAATTGGGTTTTCTGGTTATGTCTTTATTTAAATGGCTTCTTCAAGTTGCAGGTCGTGGGTGGTTCTGCTAAAGAGAAAAATGCGGAAGCAAAGTCTCTGCATCATTGTGAGTGGCTTAGGTAAGAAGGTTCTCCTGCTGGATGAAAAAAGGCTGGAGCTTCTGAGAACAGCTCCGAAGAGCAGTAAGAAGGTGGGTTCGGAGCAGGGAAGATTGTTCTTGCAAGAGCATCATACACGTGTGCCTGGGAGGTGGGGGCCGGAATTACCTCTGTGACCTACTAACCTCCTCTGGTCTGCCGTGTTCTTTCTGAGAGCAGATGGTAGCCTTGTGGGTTAATTACTGCCTTACCGCTGCACTAAGATGTTGCGAGTAGATGTCACAGTGAAATTTTGTGTGTTTGTGTTTGTGTGTGTGTGTGTGTGTGTGTGTGTGTGTGTGTAGACCTGATTTCTACAAAGAGTTTGGGAATAAAACAACCTGACATATAATGTGTATGGCACAGTGTACAGAAAGCATGTTGTAGCATGGAAGCAGTCACATTTTTGGACAAATGCTGTTCTCCTTTTTTAGAGAACGTTTCCAATTGTTTCAGCGGTGGCCCCTCAGTTGCCGTAGTTCTCTTTTGCTGCTTGAACTGGAATATTTGACTGTTCAACACATTATAGAAATGTTGTGATGGAGCAGGTAAGGGGAGCAAGGGTTCTCTTCCCATAAAAATAATCCTGCTTGAATTCAGTGGGTGCAAAGCGGCAAAGGGCAGCAAAATCTCCATGCTGCTATTTCCTAGTAGGAAATCTTTGCTTATAGCTGGAACGGAAATCAATCCAGCCGATATTCAAAAACGGTTTTCACTGTTGCTTTTGCTTTCCGTCTGCAAATGATACTTAACTTGATTATGTCTCTCCTTCCCTATTTGCATTGTGTTCCCTTTGCATTGAAATGAATGTGGTGGAATAACATAAGGCAATGCAACTTACCCAATTTACAAAATTGATTACATCACTGATATAAGTTACGTGCTTCCACCACAACAGACAGCGAGACAATTAACATAGTTTTTGGTAGAAGGCAAACCGCAGTGGAGTGGAAACAGCTCTGCATGTGATAGATACAGGGCAGAATGGAGAAGCAATGACTTATTTACAACCCCAGGACAAAGAAGCCTGGCAACCATAGTTTGCCTCCACAGAGCTACAGTTCCCAGAATATTCTGCAAGCTTTAGATGCTTCCTTGGGGGAAGGCACGTGCTTTAAATGTTTGCTGTGTATGCATCCAGAGACCAACACATTCATTCAACTCAGGATCACTTTGAAATGAATAAATCTGCACTCTGCAATAGACAGCGCTCCCTGATCAAAGGGGATGTCAGAGTATTCAGCCCTTCCTACACAGAAGGAGTACCAACAGTTTGCACAGTGGAGCCTTGATATGGTGACTTACAGTGGCATCCAAGGGAACAGAGCTTTGTGGACAGCCGTATCATTGTCTGAATCATAATAATTGCGTGCTTATTGATTCCGGTGAGGGTGGGTGTTTCTGGGAAGTTTTTGAAGGCCTTGAGTCATAAAAACGACAGATAAAACATGCACAGGGAGGTGCCATGCTCCAAGCTGAGAGGGGTTTGATACCTTCCTTCCGAAAGGGTCACACTGAGAGTAAAGGCAGTTTCTGAATAATGAATGCCAGGTGGGGTGGGTGAGTCACAGCTGCATCTTCCAGATTTCTCTCCTGCTGGTGTTCAAAATGGAACACAGAAAACTGCCTTACACAGAGTCAGACCATTGGTCTGCCCAGCTTAGTACTGCCTATGCACTGATTGGTTCTCTTCAGGGTTTGGGGCAGGAGTTTCCCCCCCTAAGCTGTTGGAGATTGAACCAGTGTTTCTTGCATATAAATGGTCTACCACGGAGCCCTTGAGATTTCTTTCAGTGTGCCTAAAGCAGGGTTACTGGGGGTGAGTGTGTTATTGGGTTGTTGTTGTTTATTTTGATTATGTATTTTGTGGCTTTATACAGTGGTACTTCGGGTTACAAACACCTCAGGTTACAAACACTTTGGGTTACAGACTCCGCTAACCCGGAAGTAGTACCTCGGGTTAAGAACTTTACCTCAGGATGAGAACAGAAATCGGGCGGCGGCAGCGGGAGGCCCCATTAGCTAAAGTGGTACCTCAGGTTAAGAACAGTTTCAGGTTAAGAACGGACCTCCGGAACGAATTAAGTTCTTAACCAGAGGTACCACTGTATTTTGATTTTATTCTGTGAACCTCCCTGAGACCTCTGGGTATAGGGCAGGATATAAATCCAATAAACAATAATAACAATAATAATTACCCAACAAGGTTCCTGATGTCCCTGGACTACAACTCCCATTAGTTTCAGTCAGCATGGCCAATGGCCAGGAATGATGGGAGTTGTAGTCCAACACATCTGGAGGGGGCAACATTGGTGGCCCCTGGTCTAAAGGCTAGACTAGCAAGCCCGCATGTGCTGTGACCTGCAGGATGACCTCAAATAAGCACAATATGCCAAGAGGTGACTCTTGGTCAGTGTCTGATAGTCACTTGTGGCAGGTTAAGCTTAGACAGGGAGTTTTCTTGTGGAGATGGGAACAAGTTAAACCAGGGCGGTCCAACTTTTCACACCAAGTGTACCGCAAGAGCACTTCAACACGGAACCTGCAGGCCACACACTGCCTGGCTGCCCAAGGAGACTGGGTAGCAAGGCAAAAAAATCGACTCTCCCCCCCCCCCCCAGCCCTTGTACTGCCTTCCCAAAGTTGGTTAAGCTTTGGGGAAGGAGGCGCAATGCCCTGGCAGGGTCTTAGAGTCCTCCCAGCTCATTCCCCAAGCTGGGAAAGTGCTCACTAGGGTTTGGGAAGGAGCTGGAAGGACACTGACAGGGTTCTCCTGCCTCCTTCCCAGTGCCCTGGCTTTGGGAAGGCAGTGCGAGGGCTTGGGGGGGGCACATAGCTGTCAACCCTCCCTTTTTTGCGGGAAACTCCCTTATTCCAATGCCGTTTCCCGCTGCTATCCCAGAATGTTGATATTCCTTAAATTTCCCGGATTTCAAAGGAAGCAGCTCCTCTCCCTCCCTGCCAGCCAGGGAGGCTCCTCAGCTGCATTGTTCAGCTGCCAATAAGGAGTCTGAGACCGACTGGGGGCGGAGCTTGCATGCCTTGTGCAGCCAGACCCTCACGCCCAACCAGACAGACAGCCTGCCTGCCGTCTATGCGCTCGCTCTTTCGCTCACCCGCTCGTGCGCAGCCTCTGGAGCGCAGGGTGGCGAGGCTACTTGGTGCCATTCCACCACCCTCGCGGCATCCCTTATTTTCAAATCCGAAAGTTGACAGCTTTGGGGGGGGGGGGGGATCAAATGTTGCCAAGGGCCTCCAAAAAGGTCCACGAGGGCCCTTGGACCATGCATTGGACTACTCTGAGTTAAACTAGTAGAAAAGTAGATAGAAAGGCTCTCTGAACATTAAATGCCAATTGCGGTTTTGTATCAGTTTAACTATCATGGCTCACACGCCCCAGAGAACCCTGGGAAGTCGGTAGTTAAAAACAGCATTCACTGTAGGAGAACCCAGACCCCCCATCATAGTATTGCAGCCTCAAGATTTTACTGTGGTGGGGACATGACTATCAAATAATTTTTTGTAGATATGCCTGTTGGATTTTTCCACTTCAAGCACCAACAAATCTCAGGGCAGTCCTTGTGGGTTTTCTACGCTGCTGAGTGCTCAATTGCTGGCTCTATATAAATATTTACTTTGTGGGAAAAGTCTTGGGAATTCAAACAGAGGTGCTGATATTCTGATAAGGGAAACCCAACTGTGTGTGTGTGTGTGTGTGTGCGTGCGTGCGCGTTTGTGCGGCATTTCCCCATTGTCTATAGATTTTGTCCGAGTGACAGCCTCACAAGATATCCTTTGCAGGACTTACTGTAAACTGATCTTGGAATGATGAGCAGATGGAAAGATGAGTAGGGCTGCCTTTTCATGAGAGAGTTGACCACGAGCTTTATATAGCTTTGATGCTTCTCTCTTGAAAGAGAGTAAGATTTCAGTGTTTTCCCTAGTGATCCCTTTTGTAGCTCGCTCTGATTTCCAGTGCTTCCCCTTGTTATTTTGTGTGCTCTTGTGAAAATAACCAGCCCTTCGGTTATTTTGGAACCCATTTCCTTGCAGAAAGGGAGTTAGGACGATGACACACTGTCACTGCAGGGTGCAACCTTCGCAACGGATCAGATTTAGGTTGGGGGTCAATTCTTTTTCTCCATCATGGCTGAGCCAATGTCCCCACCTGCTGTTAAAGTTAAATGACCCTGCTGGTTAATGCTCTCACGGGCAGGAGGAAGCAGCTCTCCTTTCCTTTTGCTCCTTGTGGTTTTGGTGTGAAGTTGGAAGGATTCTTTACAGACACAGGTGATAAAAAGGGCTCGGTTTTATTTCTGGATAATAGGCCTTTATAACCCTGTTGAAAATGGACTTAAGGGTACTAATGTGAATCTGTGCGTAGTTTTTTTTGCAAATCATTTTGCATGAGATTGCAGCTGCAAACATGCTTCCTTTGAAGCAAGTTCTGTTTGACTCTGTGGGGCAACTCAAATACAATATGAGCAATTTTGCGATCAAATTTTAAGCAGAATTGATGACTCCCCATGAAAGGTTTTCCCAGGCTGGTGGGATTTTTGTCTTTTCTGCATATATATTCCTTAGCTGAGCACAGTGCATACTATATGCTGAATACGTACGTGTTAATTTCTTATCTTCCTTCACAGCAGAGGTGGCCAACCTGTGGCTCTCTAGATGTTGTTGGACCCCAACTCTCATCAACTTTAGCCAGCACGGCTAATTGTGTCAGAGATGATGGGAGTTGTAATGCAGCAACATTTGGGGTATCCCACAATTTGTACTGTTTGTACAAATGTGTACAGTTGCGTGCCCGCCCCCCGCCCTCCCCTAAGTAGTTTGTGCTCCTCTGGTCTTCTCCTATCTTCTATCCTGAATCAGTGTATTCTGGACCAAACACATTCCTGGGTCCTATGTGTCTAACCTATCTGAAGCTTTCAAGGAATGCTAAAAAATAAGCAGAAATGGGAACCAGTGGGGATACATCCATACCGGAAGGCAAGCATAAATGATATCATGTTAGCATCTGATCTGATAAGTTTGCAAACATTTCATTGATAAAAAAAAAATCTAACATGTGTGCCCAGTTAGCCTTGAACTCTCGATAATCATACCTGAGTACACTTTTATGGTTGTTTTTCTTTCTAGAGGGAAGTTAATCAGAAACTGTGGGTGCTATAGTTGAACTCATGTGTCATTTTCTTGGAAGAAAATGCCTCTGTGATCAAGCACAGCAGTCACACATACAAGAAACGGGTATAGTTTTAGCTGATTATGAGGCTGACTAAACCTTGCAATTAGGGCCAAATTGTGTTTGGCACTGATTTTTGTTGCTGCTGCTGCTGTCTATGTAAGTTTAGGAGTGATGATCTGGGAACTCCAAATTCAAATAACAATATTTGCTGTCGACTTAGTGATGACTTAGAGTTGACCAATATCTTTACTTCCACCAGGAATAGCGTTGCCAGCTGATCAGAGATTTCACCTTCTTCTGTACTTTTACCAGAAGCTTGATCTGCTTGAATGGGCAGATAAAGCTTTTCATGAGACACAAAGGTAAAACCTTAGCCTAGTTCTAAATGTTGCACTGCTACTTCTGATATTCCTGACCATTGGCCATGATGGGAGTTATCATCCAACAACATATGGAGGGCCACAGGTTAGCCATTACTCCACTGTGTGGTGTAGTGGTTAAGAGCGGTAGACTCATAATCTGGGGAACTGGGTTTGCGTCTCCGCTCCTCCACATGCAGCTGCTGGGTGAGCTTGGGCTAGTCATACTTCTTTGAAGTCTCTCAGCCCCACTCACCTCACAGAGTGTTTGTTGTGGGGGAGGAAGGGAAAGGAGAATGCTAGCCGCTTTGAGACTCCTTCGGGTAGTGATAAAGTGGGATATCAAATCCAAACTCTTCTTAAACCATAGCTCAGAATTGCTGGTTTTTTGGGGGACTAACTACAGTTTAATGTTATGTCCAACATGGACAAATGTGGTGAACTTTAACTATGATGTGTTGAAACATGTAAAGTTCAAACCATGGTTTATGAAGCTGAATCATTTCAAACCCACTTCTTATACCATAGTTAGCATTAGTTTTGTCTTACACTAGAAATGCAGAAAAGCTGATGTTAATTATGGTATAAGAAGTGGGTTTGTTGCCCCTTGCAGATCTGGCCAACTGGTGATCTGTAGGCTATGTCTACTTCTTCCCACCCTTCCTTGCACTCACCTGGAAGTCCTCCTTCATGTGGTGATGGGGGGGGGGAGGCCTCTGGGGCAACCTTATGTTTCCTGCTGATCAAGGTCCCTACCAGTTAAGAAGCTGCATCTCCCATCCTGCTGTTTGCCTGGCCAGTGTTGTTCTCTCCTAGTTACACTGCTAGGGCACTAGCATTGCCCAGGCCTAGAGTGGTGTGTGAAAGTTGTGCGCCATTTCCCCAGCTGACCAGTTTGCATTTCCCACAAAGAAGCGAGAGGTCATGACCATGCCTTTCCTAATTTGAGAGCTGTTTGTGTCTGTCCTGTCCAATGCATTTGCTGGAGGGGCAGAATATTGTCTTGAGGTGGGTGGGCATCCAGCAGAACAGACTCCCTTGGGAAGTTGTGGACTCTCCTTTGGTGGAGGTTTTTAAGCAGAGGTTGGATGGCCACCTGTCATGGATGCTTTAGCTGAGATTCCTGCATTGCAGGGGCTTGGACTAGATGACCCTTGGGGTCCCTTCCAACTCTATTTTTTTATGAAACATAAAAGTCTATGAAAACATTTCCTTCATATTACGGTGGCCCCAGATGGGCTAGAATTTTGCTTGAAGTCACGTGGTATCTAGACAGTATTAGGAGTTAGCTGCTTTAATTCGTTCCCTGAGTTGGCACAGGGAATTTGGGATTAGCCAGGGTTCGTCATTGACACACAGCAGTGTGTTAGAACCGGTATCCTCTGAAAGGTTTTTGATATCTTTAGTCAATGAGTAATACCCTGTGCTGTAATTGTTTTAGTATGCCTTATCTTATAAGGCTATCATCTGTTTTCTCATTTGAATGATACAGTCATGCAGGGCAAGGCCAGATAGCTCTTAAAACACGAGCTCAGCATTTGGTACGCTTGTAAGAACAACTGCACTAGCTTTAAAAAAAATTAATGAAAGCACACGTGCTAATTTTCTACAGCACTCACCTGTTTCAGCAAGCGCTATCGTGATCCTTGAGGCCACTTCATATGTTAGAAACACAGCTATACTGTATAAGGTGGGCGTCAAATGGCTCCTTACACCAGAGTTGCAGTCACCAAAACAGAATGTCTGGTTGCCATTTTGGAGCCATATGTATTTTTCAATATGACTTTTTGGTTCCTGAAATTTGTTCTGATTGTGCAGATGAAATATCATGGATCGAATTCTACGGGATGTGTTGCTAGTGCTTGAAAACGGTCAAGATCCAGGGATCCCCAGGCATGTATCTCCAGATGGTGGAGACACCAGGCGCCATCCTGGCGCCAGGTCATCTTCACTTGGTCGCAAGTGGCTGATAGCCAGGTGCAAAATGTGCCTGGCAGCTGGCGAATTTCGAATACTGATGTGTATGGAAGTTGCTTTTCATAGCTAAGCCACACATGCTATGCACACAACTGCCTGTGCTTCTGTATTTATTTAGTACATTCCCTTTCCCCTGTGCTGTGGGCCCTGAGCACCTGCTTTTTATTAAGAGAGGTACGGCAGCCCCTAAACTCAAATTACTCTCATGTGTGGCTTGGCTCTATCAGACCTGTGGTTTTGGCTTACGGTTCAGTGGTTAAAAGTTCCAACTATGACTGTGTACAAGAGTTAGCACAGTGGCTGAGCATGCCAGCTGGAAGTTCTCTGATTTAGGCCTTCCTCATTTGCTTAGTAATGGGATGCGGGTGGCGCTGTGGTCTAAACCACTGAGCCTAGGGCTTGCCGATTAGAGGGTCGGCAGTTTGAATCGCCACAATGGGGTGAGCTCCCGTTGCTCTGTCCCAGCTCCTGCCAACCAACAGTTCGAAAGCACATCAAGTGCAAGTAGATAAATAGGTACCGCTCCGGCAGGAAGGTAAACGGCGTTTCCATGCGCTGCTCTGGTTCACCAGAAGCGGCTTAGTCATGCTGGCCACATGACCTGGAAGCTGTCTGCGGACAAACGCCGGCTCCCTTGGCCTATAGAGCGAGATGAGCGCCGCAACCCCAGAGTCGTCCGCGACTGGACCTAATGGTCAGGGGTACCTTCACCTTTACCATTTGCTTAGTAGCCTTTAAAAGCATCCCAACCCCTGCTTATGTTGGGCTAGGGCTTGGACTGAGCAGAGGTCTGTCTCCACTCACTGAGCTGCTCTTCTGCTCGTCACCCAACATGAGGGTTGGTGGATGCACACGGGTGGAGTCTTCACTGGCAGATCCCAGCATAAAGCCCTGATGACAGAGATGGGGCAGGGCTGAGTCAGCCCAGAATCCACTCTATCCTGATCTGGTCTCACTGCTGTCACACAGTGTCATCATCGGCCCTGATCTGGGCTTGACTACTACATCAGCCTGGAGCTGGTGTTGGCCTCAGGGCTGGTTGCCCCACACCTTCTGAGTGGCTGGGCTCAGCATGCAGCAACGACACTTTGCAGTGATCTGCTGAGAGTGGGTCAGGGTTTGGATTATGCCCTTAGGCAAGCTGCTTTCTCCAAGCTTCAGTTACCCCACCTGCAATGTAGGATAATAATACTCACCCCTTACAGGGCTGCTCTTTTGGTTTCCGAGATAATGTACAGTCATACCTTGGAAGTCGAATGGAAAACCAAATTTGGAAAACCAAATTGTGTCTTCTGATTGGCTGCAGGAAGCTTCTGCAGCCAATCAGAAGCCGCGGAAGCCCCCTCTGGTTCCAAAACCTGAACTTTTGGAAGTTCAGGTTCCAAAAGAATGTTTGCAAACTGGAACCATCACTTCTGGGTTTGCGGCGTTCGGGAGCCCAAACGTTCGAGTTCCAGGGGCGTTCAGGATCCAAGGTATGACTGTATATTAAATAGCTTGAATGCTCTAAAGCAGGCACGTCCAACAGGTAGATCACAATCTACTGGTAGCTCACGGGGTGTTCCTAGTAGATCCTGGTCGATCTCTGGTCCCTCAGGGACCTCCTTCCCCCCAAAAAGCTCAACAACTTTGGTTTCCTAAGAAAAGCTCAACAAGTTTGCTTTTCCCAGAAAAGCTCAGCAACTTCTGCTTCCTAGCCAAAAAAGTGGACCATCGGATTAAGTTCCACTATCGGACTGCGGATTCAGGACCCTCAACTGTGTTTTATATAATCGACTTTTTATTAGGTTCTGTGTATCTTGCAATGCTCATTCCATTCCAGTCATTCATATATTCAGTTTCCTTCATTCATTTGCTTCCTAAAAAAAAGCTTTGATCTATCCAACGACAATGGGTAGATCACAGCCAGTTTTTTTTATACTGTGAGTAGATCGCAGTCTATTGGGAGTTGGACGTCCCTGCTCTAAAGTGATGCAATGCACTGTTATAATTTAGCCTCTTACCCATAAATTCACCTGGATTCAGATTTAGTTCTAAGCAGCTGAGACAGTACCTTCCTGTTTTGACACTCCCAAGGGAACCCCCTCCTGCTCCTGCAACAGCCCATCGATTCTCAGCACCAAGGTTAAACTTTCCATGACCCCCTCGCAGTACTGGTGAAAGCCAAGTAAATGGACAAGGTGACCAGTGCCAAAGCATCGGTGACTGAACCAAGCTAAGAAATCCCCACAGAGGGGACATGTACAAGCTGTGCACTTATCTATTCGAGAAATAGCACCATGCAGGGATCCAGAGCCAGTCATTGAGACTTGGTTTCCACATGGCAGCTGTCAGATCCTGCATGGTGTCAGTCCCGCTGGGGAGGGAAACTCAAGTCCAGGGTTGTCTACACTGTAAAGACTCATGCAATCTGGGGAATCGATCTGCTAAGCAATTCTTTGTTGCAACTCTCCAGCGGCGTGGAGCTGCGTAAGGCAGCTGCCATTGGGCTGTGTTGGCCGTGTGAACTGGCACTTGCTGTTGCTATTAAAAAGATTGCAGTTACCTGGAAACACTGGCTGCTTATTCTGGCTTGGGCTCAAGAATGCTGATGCAGTGGGGCTTCACCGCCTTCCTGTTCCAAAAGGCCTGCATTTCAGCATCAACATGGGTCTTTAAAAAGAGAAAGAAGAAGGTAATTAGAATCATTGCCAGTATCCTCAAGGCAGCGCTGGAGACCAGGAATGAGCAAGTAAACGATGTGCTAAAGCTTGAACCTTAAATGTCTCTCTTTGCACACTATTTGCAGTCAGTGAGAATGGGCAGGGGCATATCAGGGATTTTCAATTGTGTGTGTGAAAGGGAGGTTGCTGGTGGTGAGTCTTCTGACTGCTGGGGGGCAGGATTGCCCCACAAATACCCTTGTGAATAGGTAACTTTTGGGGAGGGTGCTAGCAGAACTAGCAGCGGTGGAAAGTGGGAGCTGGAGGGAAAAGTAACATGGTTTTCCTCTCTCCGAGTCCTGCACTTACTCCTCCAAAATTTTGCCTTGAAAATTCTGCCCTGAGCTCTTGAATCAGCCCTAGGCATACTGCAGCATCATCTGCGGTTAATGCGTAGCATTGGGGGAGGGGAATATGAATTTGGGTTAAATTGAATTCCCTGGACTTTAAAAAGGGAACAAACATTGGCTAACCAAATTGGGCTTGTGTGAGATGGGAAATGGTTGGTTCACATTGTACCCGAATGGTAAGCTCTTTGGGTACAGATAAGCTAAGTCATTAGTCTTCCAGTCTCAAAATGAGGAAAATCAAAGCAGCCTACTTCACAGGGCTCTTTGTAAAGATTACTAAGATTGCATGAAAGGCCCTTTGAACAATCGAAGTGCACTATGTGTGTACTTTGTGGACACTCAATTCATATAGTACATTTGCATCTTGTGACTATTTTGAACGTTTTTGCACAAATCACCGCTAATGATTTCAAAGAACTTGGGATGTTTTTTTCTTAGACTGAAGGAATGAAAGGATGAGAGAGACCCATTCTCCATGACCACGGAAATTCCTGCCTAGGCCCTGTCTGACTTTTGCACATATATTGGCAATGCCTGGTGATACCATCAGTCATAGGGTCTAGAAACATGCATTTATTATTTTTTAGATTAAAAAGCTGAAGTTAGTACCGTAGTATGCACAGTTCTGTGCTGGAGAGCAGATTCTGCCATTGAGTGAAACTTCTATGGGTTCATGACCATGTGCCCTTCCGAACGTGATAGATACCTATTGCTTTTCCTGACATGTTCTGTCACTTATATAGTGTAGACATAATGAATGCTTGGTGTAGGAAACCACCTGGGGACATTGTATATGCCACCCCCGGTCTTTCACCAATGGGTGAGAAAGAAGTGTATTAAATGAATAAAAACATAGAAGGGAAGGGTGGAGACCAGTCAGTATTAGCATCTAGAACAGTGTCCTTCAACTTTGGTTCCTCAAGTGGTGTTGGACTACAACTCCCATCATCCCTGACCATTGGCTAAGCTAATTGAGGATGATGGGAGTTGTAGACTACAACTTGTAGTCCAACAACAACTGGAGGCTAAAGGCTGATCCAGAACAAATGAAGAACTTTATGCTGCATAATGTGTCTGGTGGATGTCAGAGCACTGTAGGTGCACATGTTTTCTACGGTAGTACAATTGCTCCATCTGAAAAGCTGCCTTGGGTTCTCTGGGCTTTTAAGCTGCTTTCCTGAAGGAAGAAGCCACACATCCCTAAATTCCTAGCCAGTGTATTTCTTTGGGCTGTCACATGTCCAGTGCACTCATTCCTGTTTTTGTTGAATAAGGACTTTCTCTTGGATGCAGCTTGCCTGACCTTCCTAAAGCAATTATTGTGTTGCAGTGCATCCACAAGAGGGTTCAATGCTTTACCTCCATGGCACCTTCATAAACCACTGGAGAAGAAAATTGTCTTTGCTTCTCTCCCCCTTTTTTGTTTTCAGGAACACTTTGCAGTCTTGACAATGTGCAGCTTGCCCAGGCATTGAAAGCTTGTCACTTCACAGCCTTCGTTTGTTGCTGGAAGTGGATTTGCGTGTATCAGCCACTAGGTGACCTTCAATAGCTGCATCCAGTCAATTGCTCCTCACCTTAATAATCTGAGATATGACTGGACCTTTGGTCCTCCCTTTGCAGCATCAGTAACCATTCTAGGATTCTGAACTAGGAAACCTCTAATTAACCAAAGTTTCCTAACCATTGCTATGATTGTCAGCTTCAGAACGAGCCAGGATATTATAGAATCATAGAATCATAGAGTTGGAAGAGACCACAAGGGCCATCCAGTCCAACCCCCTGCCAAGCAGGAAACACCATCAAAGCATTCCTGACAGGTGGCTGTCAAGCCTCTGCTTAAAGACCTCCAAAGAAGGAGACTCCACCACACTCCTTGGCAGCAAATTCCACTGCCGAACAGCTCTTACTGTCAGGAAGTTCTTTCTAATGTTTAGGTGGAATCTTCTTTCTTGTAGTTTGAATCCATTGCTCCGTGTCCTCTTCTCAGGAGCAGCAGAAAACAACTTTTCTCCCTCCTCTATATGACATCCTTTTATATATTTGAACATGGCTATCATATCACCCCTTAACCTTCTCTTCTCCAGGCTAAACATACCCAGCTCCCTAAGCCGTTCCTCATAAGGCATCATTTCCAGGCCTTTGACCATTTTGGTTGCCCTCCTCTGGACACGTTCCAGCTTGTCAGTATCCTTCTTGAACTGTGGTGCCCAGAACTGGACACAGTATTCCAGGTGAGGTCTGACCAGAGTGGTACTATTAAACTAACTTCAAACCATGCTTTGATGTACTGACTTGTTCTGAAGCTGGTAACTGTGGGTTCTCAGTTTAGAAACTGTGGTCAGTTGGAGGCTTCTTGGCTTTCTCTCACTACAGAGGGAGCAGCAAAGTGGCTGCATGTGTAGGCAACAGGTTCATCTGTATCTTGGGCTTATTAAGCTGAGATATCTGCCCTAGGGATAAGGGCATAAGGAGTGCTTGGTGGAACAGGCCAATTGACCCACTGAGTCCAGCATCCTGTTTTCACTGTGGCTAACCAGATGCCTGCAGAAAACCCTCAAGCAGAAGCTGAGCACAAGAGGGGAAAATTTGTGCCGTGGGAAGAGAAGAAACTACATTTCTGTAGCTAGCTGTGGATTAACAAACCATCATTAATGCTAAAAGAGTTAGGTTTGCACTAACCTGTTTGTCCGCAGATCACAAGGCTGAACCTCAACACTGTGTCGTTGGATTATTATTATTATTTTTTTTAAAGCCTGTGACATCAACTATTTCACTGTGTAGTCTTTGGAAAGGAGCTGCCCCCCCCCAAATAAAACGTGGGAATTTCAATAACTGTTGATGTCTTATTTCATCCCTATTATAGGCATATTAATGTAAACTCTTGATGACATGCCAACAAGAGAAGAAAACGAGCAATTAACGTATATTGGGTACTTACAGATTTGCTTTTTTTAAACGATTATCTGGATTTTAAGGTATTAGCTGGAGAAATATGCTCCCCCCCACCCCAATCCCTCATTAAAGATAAAAAAGACTAGTTGTTAGGAGCAGCAAAGAGCTGTGTGCAGGAGCTGCTGCATACTGAAAATTTGCCTGGGCTCAACTGACCGAATGACTTTGGGATCCAGCACTGCCAAGCAGCTCAGCTTAGTTGCCCCTCTGCAGACGGGTATTCCCCGCCCCCCAATTTCCCATGTGTTCAGAAAAGGTTGGTGGGGGCGATCTAAGACAAAGAGACCCTTGTGGGTTCCAGCAAGTTGCTTGGCAGTGGGCTAAAGTCTTGCTGAATATCTTTCTTCTCAGCTCCTGTGCTTTGAACTGTGCAGAACAGACAGAAGTTGAACTGTATAATTCTATCAGGAATTCCCGGAAGATCTACAAGCTGATATAACTCTTGGAGTTCTCATTGGTACACCAGACTTCAAAAAGTTCTCTAATGTCCCCCCTGCCACAGTCATCTCCCCATCCATCTCTCTCTCTCTCTCTCTCTCTCTCTCTCTCTCTCTCTCTCTCTCTCTCTCTTTCTTGGGGTATAAGTAAGATCCCAATATTCAAGGTGCCCAACTTTTTTTTTTTGCAGTGCTTTGAATAACCGGCAACACAACATCAAACCTTTGGCTACGTACAAGATACTACGCAAACACAATAAACGTAACTGGCTGTGTTATAACACAAAAAAGTCTGTTATTCACTATATGGCCTCGGTCCTGTATACCTGAAGGAGCGTCTCCACCCCCACCGTTCAGCCCGGACACTGAGGTCCAGCGCCGAGGGCCTTCTGGCGGTTCCCTCACTGCGAGAAACAAAGCTACAGGGAACCAGGCAGAGGGCCTTCTCGGTAGTGGCGCCCGCCCTGTGGAACGCCCTCCCAGCAGAGGTCAAAGAGATAAACAACTATCTGACATTCAGAAAATACCTGAAGGCAGCCCTGTTTAGGGAAGTTGTTAACCTCTGATATTTTAATGTATTTTAATATCTGTTGGAGGCCGCCCAGAGTGGCTGGGGAGACCCGGCCAGATGGGCGGCGTACAAATAAAAAAAACATTATTATTATTATGTCATATAAGCATTTCAGCAAGGGTGATATATACAGTTCAACTGAAGGACCAGAAGACACAGAGGACAAGTTGTCTCTCCAATCAGCTCTTACGAGAAAGTTCCAACATATGTTAAAGTCTTTTCACATGCGTTTGTTCGTGTAGTCCAATAGTAGTTCCACAAGACAAAAGTGTGACAAGGATTTCCGGAATATCTTGTAAGGTGATTGGAGAGACAACTTATCCTCTGCGTCTTCTGATGAATAACAGACTTTATTTGTGTTATAACGCAGCCGGTTACGTTTATTGTGTTTGCGTGCTTTGAATAACACCACAATCTGACTTTAGGCACAATTGAGTACACCTTCATGGATTTCAGTGAATATGGGAGAAAACCCACACGTTTTCTGTATTCCTCCCTTTCTGTTCTAACCCCCCCCCAACAACCTTTAAGTAAATAATCAAAACTCACCAGTACATTTGTGATGGGGCACAATATTGAAAGTCTGTCTTAAACCTCTTCTTTCTCTCTTTTCATTCATCCATTTTTGTAACTTGTATGGCATAATGTAGGCCTTCTTTCTTCTGCTTTCCTCCATTTATGTTGAGTCTATTTAAAATTACGTTTCTCCTAAGTTCCCCTGTTTTTCTTCCTATTCCATCCCTTGTGCTGCAAGGCTTAAGTGGAAACCATTAATGGGTTGTCCACATTTCTTCCTTCAGCTGGAAGCGTGTCAAATTATTCCTCTCCTTTATGACCTTCCTCCTCTACACCCAGCTACAGGGGTAATCACAAGATCCATGCTTAATCCAGAAGGTACCAGCTTGGGGGCTTGCAAATTGCAAATTGTTGCTTTATGTGATCCAAATTGCCATAAACATGACCTCCCAGCTGTTCTTCCTTACCTTGTTGACTAATAACTAACAAGCTATTTAGTGCAGTACCAAAAACAACCCCACCAATTTACTCTTAAAGCACCAGGAAAACGACATGTAAATGGGTCGTAAAATGCTTCTCTAAATGCCATGCAATTACTTAAAGCGGTAATTGCTAAAGTTTCATTAACAGAGCTTGAAGAAGAAAAACCTTGCTTAGGTGGAACTGTAATTAGGTTGGAGGGGGGGAAATCCATTAAATGGCTTTGGGTTTTGTTTTTTTTTAAATTGTATTACAGCTGCCTAGGTGGGAGTAAGTCTAAACAGGCCAGGGCAACTCAAGTTCACTGCAGAATCTATCCTCTAACAGCGCTATTTAAAATTAAAGGCCTTATTGTGGTGTGTTAGAGTTGGGTCAGAATCTTGCAGTGGGGAATGCTGGGACAGGGGCTTCTCAAACGTTCGGGGAAAGGACATATCTCAGTGGCAAGACACCTGCCTCATTTGCAGAAGACCCCAGGTCCAATCCCTGGCATGTCCAGGTCGAGTTGAGGAAATAAATTGATCTGAAACCTTGGAGGAGCTTCTGCTAGTCTATGTAGATAATAATGCTGAGCTTGGTGGACAGCTCATTTGACTCAGTATTGCAGAGTTATATTGTGCGATCTATTTAGGGCTACAAGAACACACTTTATTTTATCTGGCTGCTCACAAATGAGTGTCGTGCTCATTGATTTAGCGCAACAGGGAACGCTGGTAAAAATAGGAATATTGATTGAGCTTCTTCTGCAAGACGTTGGCTAAAAGCAGCAAAATCAAGGTGACAGTTTGCTGTTTAGTTGGTGTGCTTCTTGGCCCTAAGTCTTCTCTCCGCCCCACTTAATCCTTGTACTTCTTATTTTTATCACATTTTGAGCACATGGATATGTTGAATTCCACCCATAGGAAGAAAGGCCACTAGCGGCACAAGCACGGTTTCCCACGTTTTTCTTCTTCTAATAACTATAATTTACCCAAACCAGCTTTGCACCTGGAATCTCGTTTCTTTGCTACCATAAACAGTGGATGAGTGTGTAAAAATATCCGCGGAGCTTTGTCACAGCCCCCGCTTTTTAAAAAAAGTTTCCTCCTAAAAGTTTTGCATATCATTATGCTTCTGTTTCTTTCTCATGCAGGATAGTTTTCTTCACATCTTGCTGCTTACACCCCAAAATAGATTTTTGTGATTGAAGGATAATCCCATGTTAAAAAGAGAGAGCTATAAGCACTTATTTTAAAGGATTTGCTAATTAAGGCATCACATACATGCGTGCCTGATAAAATTCAAAACTAAACCCACCCACACCTGAAGTTTCATTTTTCTCAGCGTACCTGTTACATCTGTCTTATTTCTTGAACTCGGGTAGATAATTAATTCTGAAGTTCAATCAATATTGCTAGAGGAGTGATAGAATACAGAGCACAATATCCTGTTGGTTCAGTTGCATAGTGCTGAATGATAGATAAAACAACCCCTTGAATGTCAAGTAATCTGAGTAATTTTTATCAGAACGACCAAAGCCTTAATTTCTGTTGCATCCCAACATTATGTGTGGCACAGTTCACACAAAACAATTTCCCAGTTGTTTCCCATTCATTTCCCATCAATATATGGGTAGGACTTCCAGCAGGGGTTGTGGACCCGAGGAGCAGACCTGTTCCACAAAGCTGTCTTTTTGCCATCAATACAACTTCCTTAACTTTTGAAAAGTGCTACCTCTCCCTCTGCCAAGGTACCCTTTTACAGAAAGTCTAGACATTTGAAGAAACAGGAAGGAGCACTTCCTTCCGTTTTTTTGTCCAGATACGTCTCTCTGTTCCCCCATCTCTACTGAGTGTGCAACTGTTAGTGTACGCATTAATGTGCGCATTGACCTTGGCCACGTCTGCGGCTGGAATGCATGCTCTCTTTTGGCAGATCTGCAAGAAAAGCCACAATAAAACATGGTTTCATGGACAAAAACACTATCAATGGCTACTCATGGAGGACGAGGCTATCAAGGGAGATTGCTCTTGTGCTCGCGTCCTACTAGGGGTTTCCCACATTTGGGCATTTGGTTGGCCATTGTAACGGGATGCTGGACTAGATGAGCCATTGGCCTGATCCAGTAGGCTCTTCTTGCATTCTTCTTGTTCTTCCGCTCTGTCTTCTCACACTGGAAAGGAACGCCAAAGGAGGCATTTGGATATGTGTGAGAGAGTGCTTAGTCCCTGGCTTTTCTACAGTAGTTAGGGCTAGGAGCTGTCCTGGAGAGCAACTGCCAGTCAGTGTTGACAGTACTCTGCTAGATGGGCCAGACCTCTGACTTTGTGCAAGGCAGCTTCCTGTGTTCATGTAAGCTGTTTGCACAACGCTTCAGAATCTTCTTCATCCTGCATATATTTATTTCTTTTCCACTTAGGCCTAATCCACAAGCAGCCTCCTTTAATCTCAGCTTCTCTTCCTCTCCCAGAGTTTGCTTATTTTGACGCTGACATTTGGCTGCAGCACCTGCTGTTTGGATCCTTCTTGGTCTCCCTTTTTGCAGAATCAACCGTTAATCCTCAGGAACTGCTTTATGCACCTCAAGGCAAAACAGAGGACAAGATTTGCAAACCATTTTTCTTTACAGATTTGTTTTTCTCCTCTTCTATCTTTTTTTCCTTTCCTGACAATTGTTTTGGTTTCTTGGCCTGTTTTTCGGCTCCCATCTGATGGTTCCCCTTCTCATCTCTGCTTCTCTTCCTCTCCCAGAGTTGCTTATTTCTGGCGCTGACATTTTGCTGCAACACCTGCTGTTTGGCACCTCGCTAGCCTACCTTTCTGAATCCGCACTAATGAGCTCAGGCAGAACAGAGAGCTGTCATTCAGGGACCTGCCCTCATTCAAAGCACAGAGCACATCACTGTCTCCCCCTCCCCATCACAACAACTGTAGAAGAGGAAATGCTGTCCGTCAGGAACTATTAATTGGCTGCTCCTACCCAAAGGTCACCAAGGCCTCTTTGTTTTTTCTTAATGAATGGAGGCAGATGAAGCTAGGGAGTTGAGCACACTTGGTTCCTTTTTCATTGTTCACCTGGACATAGTGTGAGTGCAGAGCAATGGTGGGCATTGAGAAATTTCCCTCCCCGTAGAATGCTCTCCCATCAGATGTCAAGGAGATGAAGAGCTTCAAACTTTTAGAAGACTTCTGAAGGCAGCCCTGTATCGGGAAGTTTTGCATGTTTGACATTTTAATATGTTTTATATGCGCTGGAAGCCGCCCAGATGGGCAGGATATAAAACAACAACAATAACAACAACAACAACTCCAGTGGTTTTTGGTTTTTTATGAATGAATCCATATTCATACAGTGTGTGCATGAGAGTATCATCTAGAGACCTTGCTTGTCTTAGCAACTGCCTACCCCTTCTGAAGATCATTGAGTTCAATCATCCATGTAGTTTGGTGAGGGATAGGCCACAGCCCATTAAAGAGCATATGCTTTCCATAGAATTGTTGAGTTGGAAGGGACGCTGATGATCATCTAGTCCAACCCCCTGCAATGCAGTTGTCCCATACGGGAATCGAACCTGCAACCTTGGCGTTACCAGCACCGTGCTCTAACCAGCTGAGCTATTGGGAGTGCTCAGTCCTTTGCATCTCTGCTTCAAAGGTTCTAGTAACAAGTGATAAGTAAGGCTTCTGAAGCTGTCGTAGCTAGCCAGAGACTATACTACCTGGTACACAACATTGCAAACAAATTATGTTCACCATTTTTGTTCTGTTCCTCTGAGAGGTTTCGGAGCTCTTTTTGAAACCAGTTGTTGAGAATTGCAGATGGGGAAAGAAAGCTGCTGTGCTCATGTCTTGCGTCTGGGCTTCCCATTGGCATCTGGTTGGCAACTGTGAGAAGAAGATGCTGCGCCCTTTGGTCTTCTTAAGTTTTCTTAAGTTCTTGTGCCTTAAGTCCTGGTTCGCTTTGGGGCATTTTCCTACCTCGTGGGTGAAATTAGGTAGCAAAACTAAAACACGTGGATCAGATGAATCGATTGGGACAGCTGGGAACAAATTGTATGGAAAGGAGTGGATCTTGAACTTGATTTGTTTCTCTCATGTTCAACAACCGAAATGCCACTATTTCATTTGAACTGTAGTTGGGGAACAGATTTATTTCATTTCATTAGAACTCAAGGGCTGCCTTTGGGTGGTAAGAGAAGCCCATAGCGCCAAACCACTTAGAGCTAAAGTTGGGGTTATTAAATTTAGGAGAACGTGCTGCACTCCTAGCAGCGTTTGTCTTTCCCACTGAGCTGTGATTGCAGAAAAAAAGCTTTATTTTAGATGTGGGTGGGTGGGGGGTAGATTGCATTGGCACAGGAAGGAACCCATCATTTAGATGAGAGCCCCACTAGTTGTGACCTCCGCGCAGCATTTCAAGAACAGCCCACTCCATACCGTAGCCTCAGGGCACATGACAGCAGCAGAAAAGAGCACCAGAAAAGCATTTAGCATGGGATTAAACAGAGTATAAAAATATGTAGGGACATAGCAAGCTGTGCTATGGGTTTTGGTCCATCTAGCCCAGTATCGCCAGCACTGACTGACAGCAACTGCCCAGGGTTTCAGGCAGGGCCTCTGGTCCTACTTGGGGTCTTCTGCATGGAAAACAGATGTTCTACCACTGAACCACAGCTCTTCCTTCTGAAAGAGAGGGAGCACCACTTAGAGCTACAGTAGCTGATGGGTGATGGAACTTATAAACCACACCTAAATGAGACCTTGGTTCGACGCAGTGAGCTTTTTAAAGAAATAGGCATGAAATGGACTATATCAGCCTTGGAGGTCAGGGCAAGGTACATTAGCAACAGGGAAAGAATTTTAAATATTTTCATAATAGTTAAATATTTTCATAATAGATAAATATTTTACTGTCTTGTGGGAACACCACAAGACAGTAAAATATTTATCAATGTTATACAGATAAAATTTGCTGAATTTCAAAACAAGTGCTGTTGCTGCTGTTTCGTTTATGAATCGCTTCCCATGAAGTATCCCAATGTTATTTACAATATAATAAAAACATATGTAGAACTGTTGCTCCTGTAAAAACAGTTAAAATGGTTTCACATATAAAAACTGTAACTCCCTAAATGTATATACATCTGTCTATCTGCAGTTTGAAACAGCAGCAGCACATACATAAAGTCAATTCAAATCCAATACAGATACATAACTAAAGTGTAAAGGTAAAGGGACCCCTGACCATTAGGTCCAGTCCCGAATGACTCTGGAGTTGCGGCGCTCATCTCGCTTTATTGGCCGAGGGAGCCGGCGTACAGCTTCCGGGTCATGTTGCCAGCATGACTAAGCCGCTTCTGGCGAACCAGAGCAGCGCACGGAAACGCCGTTTACCTTCCCGCTGCAGCGGTACCTATTTATCTACTTGCACTTTGACGTGCTTTCGAACAGCTAGGTTGGCAGGAGCTGGGACCAAGCAACGGGAGCTCACCCCATCACAGGGATTCGAACCGCCAACCTTCTGATCGGCAAGCCCTAGGCTCTGTGGTTTAACCCACAGGTTAAAGTGTGTTAAACCCACAGTGTGGTTAACCACAGGTTAGAGTGGGTTAAAGTGTACGTAACTAAATTATATAGACTACATCCAAGTAATTTCTACTCAGAGTTGACCCATTGAAATTAAGAGGTGTAAGTTAGCCGTGGCTGTCTATTTCAAAGGTAGGGTCTACTTTGACTCTGATTAATGTTGGATGCAGCTGAATGTCCGGATCTAGGCTTGCTGAAATGATTTTTTAAAAATAGTTTCTGGACTGGCAGCCAAACGGTGTAGTTTCTTTTCATGTGATGCCTCATTAACAGGGGAACAGATGAACTGGGGGCTCTGTCTGTCACTTGACAAACCCTTCACAAATGTGCAAAGCAATTAATTAATTAGGAGGTGTGTATTGCTGCCCAGATTTAATGGTGCGTGGCGCTGATCTTTTGCTTCGGCATGGTGACGAATTCCAGAGGGGAAAGC
The DNA here is from genome assembly GCA_034641385.1 of Darevskia mixta. Classification (NCBI taxonomy): domain Eukaryota; kingdom Metazoa; phylum Chordata; class Lepidosauria; order Squamata; family Lacertidae; genus Darevskia; species Darevskia mixta. Next base: position 2,273,340 of record JAWWNH010000060.1, read on the forward strand.
TGTGCCTGTCTGTCTGTCTGTCAGCAAAAACAAAAGCAAGTCTTGTGCTGACAGCTTTAAGAAGCCGAAGTTGCCAGCTTGTTTGACTACAACTCCCATCGTCCCTGACCATTGTCCATGTGGTCTGTTGCTGGTGGGAGCTGGGATCCAAGAGGTATCATGTTGACTAATGCTGCCTTGAAGCTTAGCAGTTTCATTGTAGCATTAGTTTTAACCAGTGCTATTTTGCTAGAGAAAGAGGTTCCGGAACTTGCTATGAACACCTCCCTCGTTCTCTTAGAATGGCAATGGAGACGTCTTGGAACCAAGTTCCTATGAGTTCCTCCTGAAAGAAAGCCCCGGTCTTGAAAGACCTACACTGGCTCCCAGTACATTTCCGAGCACAATTCAAAGTGTTGGTGCTGACCTTTAAAGCCCTAAATGGCTTCGGTCCAGTATACCTGAAGGAGCGTCTCCACCCCCACCGTTCAGCCCGAACACTGAGGTCCACTGCCAAGGGCCTTCTGGCGGTTCCCTCACTGCGAGAAGCCAAGTTACAGGGAACCAGGCAGAGGGCCTTCTCGGTAGTGGCACCCACCCTGTGGAACGCCCTCCCTTCAGATGTCAAAGAGAACAACAACTACCAGACCTTTAGAAGACATCTGAAGGCAGCCCTGTTTAGGGAGGCTTTTAATGTTTAATAGATTATTGCATTTTAATGTTCTGTTGGAAGCCACCCAGAGTGGCTGGGGAAGCTCGGCCAGATGGGCGGGGTACAAATAATAAATTATTATTATTATTATTATTATTATTATTATTATTATTATTATTATTATTATTATCATTATTTATTTTAATGAGCTAAAATGCTTCAACACACATTCATGAATAGTATAATGAAAGACTGTGAAATGCAAGGTGTTGCAGTTGTTGGCATCCGTCTATCTCAAGAGGCAATGGAGTGCGCCTCCGAGGGTGAAGTAAAAGCACTGAAGTGACCTCCCCGGGGCGCAAGCCTGGCAGTGTGTATGGAGGTCTTGAGCTGCCCAGATGACAGGACCTTCCTCTCAGCCTTGCTGATGTGGTCCAAAGGAAAGCAGAGCAATAAGTTCGGCACCAGCTTGGCTGCAAGAGTTGCTGGAAGGAGGTGTACACTGGACTTCACTCTGGATTTGTGTAGAGTTTTCTCTTTTGCCTTTTCTTCTCACAAAGCTATCCCACAAGGCAGCAGAGGTTCGGGATCAGTTTTCTTTCTCCTAGATGGGCTGCCTTCCCAGGTTGAAAAGCCCCATCTGCCCCTCACTTCTGCACATGCAGAAACCACCTTCTTTACCATCGAACCCCTCTTGGTCTCATCCGCTCAGTCTCCCAGAGCTTGTCTTCGCATGCAGGGGAAGTCCCTCCCCAACTCACTGAGGGTTTGCGACCCATCAGCTACCTTCACTTGGTTTAGCTGGCCAGTCGAAGCCATTTCCTGGGGTGTGGCTGCTGTTGCATGCCGACGGCTCAGTCAGTAGAGCTGAATCTCAGGGTTGTGGGTTCGAGCCCCATGTTGGGTGAAAGATTCCTGCATTGCAGGGGGTTAGACTAGATGATCCTTGTGGTCCCTTCCAGCTCTACAATTCTATGATTCTAGGACCCACAGCTGAGAACTGATTGCAGAGTGGGGACCAAAGGTGGTTAAAGTACCCCAGAAGGAACACAATGTGTCCTCCACCACATCTGACGTTTCTACATAGAACCTACATTCTACATAGAATATCAGTTTATCTATTACAGTGGTTCTTAACCTGAAGCGTACTTAACCCAAGGTACCACTGTATTTAACTTGTTTGCAGGTTCCCATTTGCTGTCTAAAAAGAAAAGAAAAGCTTTCTGCACATCATCATGAAAGCTTAACCACCTCCTCCTCCTCCTCCTCCCATGCAGACTTTTCCACGTTGGGAGACTTTCATGGTATATGTGCATCTGGACACGAAACCCCTCTCCTGTTTCCAAATGAAACCCCTGCACCACTCATTTGAGACAGATGTACTGCTTCAGGGGAAGAGCTGCAGCTTAGTGGCAGTACACATGCTTTGAATGCAGAAGGCCCCAGATCCAACCTCTGGCATCTCCAAGCAGGGCTCTTGTCAGAAAAGTGTAGACAATGCTAAGCTAGATGAACTCATTTGGCACGAGACAACTTCCTATCTACCTTGTTTCTGTTCACAGGATATATTGCCCTCTCATTTTTGTTTGTGTGACATAACCCTCAGCACTCCCTGTCCTGAAACCCCTTCCTTCCAGCCAAAACTTCACCATCCCCTCTCCTAATTCTGCAAAATATATTTTCTGCGAGTTATTCCTGTTTGATGCATCCATCCTGCTTTAAGAATATAGCCAGGTTCTTTGTTTTCCGTATGTGTGTTCGTCCCCCTAATTTTGGCCCTTGGGATAGTGCAGGTTGCAGAATGAAATATTGTTTCCAGAGGGGGAAATTTAGAATGGTGCACAAAGTGATAATAAACGTAGACTGTTCAGGGGAGAGAGGAGAGGATGTGGAGATCTCATTCAGCCTTTGGAGACAGTTGCCACCATTCATTAAAGTGCCTGAAAGAGTCACAGTTACACGATGCCAGGCACTTCCTCTAGTGCTGTCCAGGTTGCCTTTTTAGCAGAACTCTCCGTTCCTCTTGCCCAAAGGAGGCCATTGAATAGGACTTTAGGTCACCCGTTTTTCTGGCATCACTGGGGCCTCTCAGTAGACACCAAATTTAACCCTGTGCTGTTATCTTCAAGTCTATAACCAATGCTTAATTCTCTCTCTCTCTCTCTCTCTCTCTCTCTCTCTCTCTCTCTCTCTCTATTTATCTATCTATCATCTATCTATCTATCATCTATCTATCTATCTATCTATCTATCTATCATCTATCTATCTATCTATCTATCTATCATCTATCTATCTATCATCTCTCTCTCTCTATCTTTATCTATCTATCATCTCTCTCTCTCTATCTATTTATCTCTCTCTATCATCTATCTATCTATCTATCTATCTATCTATCTATATCTATTTATCTCTCTCTATCTATCTATATCTATCTATCTATATCTATCTATCCATCTATCTATCTATCTATCTATCTATCTATCTATCTATCTATCTATCTATCATCTATCTATCTCTATCTATCATCTCTCTCTCTCTCTCTTTATCTATCTATCTATCTATCATCTATCTATCTATCATCTATCTATCTATCTATCTATCTATCTATCTATCTCTGGTTTCAGCCAAAGTGGTGCAAAGTTGCATCAGACTGTGTCAGGAGCGAGGCAGGAGTAAATCACACTGTACAAGTAAATTCTTTATCACCCAAAACAGGATCTACAGAGGCCTAATGAGCACAGCAACTTATCTCCGCTGGTCTTGCCCTATGAAACAGTTGCTAAGACTGAAGGTCCTCACTTCCCCACAGATGCCTAAACCCCCTCCTTTCTAGGGTTTCCTCCCAAGCAAACAGAGACTGTGCCTGTACATCACCATTTTGCAGCAGGAAGGGGAGACATCTGTGACTCTTCACCAGCTGGACTCCTCTCTGCCTCTTGGCTTCCCTCCTCCTACCCTCCTGCTTCAGCTTTTGCCTCTGATACTGGACTTCTCTCTGCCACAGACTCTCCCAGCTCACTAAGCCCTGTTACCTCATCAGCTTACGACACCTCCTCCTCCTCCTCCTCCCAGTCTTCTCCTTTTGACCACTCATCATTGTCCCACCACCACTCCCCAAGCCCTGAGCCTTCTTCCCTTGGGGGGTTCCCCCAGTTGGTTCTTCCCACCATTCCTCTGCATCCAACCAGTGCATGGCAAGCTGCATCAGTCCACCTGGTACATAATAAAGTCCTTGGATAGTACGGTATCCAGAACTTCATACGAGGAGTTGGGCTTCCGCAGTGGGAATTGCTCTTCCTCACCTTTTTCTCCATGCAGCATCAAAATCTGTTCAGCAGGGTCCTCCAACCCTTTGGGACAGATTTTGTGAGTGAATGGAGTAGGGGCTGCAGAGGAGAGGCGGGTGGAAGTTTTGTTGTGCAAGCAGACATTAGCTATGCTAGTGGAATCTGCCTTAAACCCTAAGTTTATCATTTTTAATAGCTTCTCTAAAAAATGCCACCTAACAAGTAGTGGCCGTCATTCCATCCTGTGGTTCTGAACTCCACTTGTTACTAAACTGCTGTGTGAATAAATAGTTCTTTTTTGGGTGCCTCAAATCTCCTGCCAATCAGCTTAATGATAAGAACGCAATATAAGTTCATCTTAGTTTAGGAGCCACACTGTGCCATATTTGTTTACTTGGTTTGGAACAAGTCCCACATGAAATTGGCTTTAATTTGCAGATTGGTCTTTTCAGTCGCTCTGATAGGCTCGATATTATTATACAATTATACAATACAGTTTATTCGACCGTCAGTAATTATCCATACAATAATTATCCATACAAAAATTTAAAACGTCTATACATCTTGGAAAGCTTTACACTAAAACATACAATGAGAAGTAGATTATACATTTAGACCCATGTCAATACTGTCAATTTTAACCTTACGGCGTTTAAAGGCCAAAAAAAGAAATTTGGCCACCAAGAGGGTTGTGGTACCAGTAAAATTGCTCAGCAAAAACAAAACCTGTCTTTTTCTGTCTACTAGGTTAAGTTAGCATAAGAGTGGAGCTATCAGTTTTTGTCTAAGATCTACATAAAATGGGCAGGTCAAAAGAATATGTTCAGTTGACTCAACCGTTCCCAGGGCACAGGGACAAAATCTCAGAGCATATGGACATTTACTGAGCCCAAGAACCGAAGCGATTTTGGTTTGAAGGAAAGCGGCTGATGGCACTTAGAGATATCCAGCTGCTGCTTGAGTTTATGAGAAGCACACCTTCAGATAAACACATTTCCATCACTGCCGGTGTATGTTTGTTTATCTGCAGTTCTCCGCCCTACAGCCTTGAGAAACGAGTGGGTAAAACCAGGATTACCTGGCCACATCAAAGATACTTCATGTTTGTGTTCTATGTGAAATTAGGGCAAGCAGATTCACAGTATGATGGGTCATCAGATTATGGAGTAAACATCTGACTAATTTTTTTTATAGGTGTTTTTCTCTAGGATACTAAAATGCTTTCAGCATTTCCTTCATCTAGGAACCATCGCTGGCATTTTACTCTTTTTGGCCAAAGACTGGGATAAAAATGCATCAAATAATATGTCATAAATAATTACAAATAAATAATCATAAATATATCTCTGTTGGCTAGAATGCACATTCATTTTTAAAACTGAGCACTTCTTCTTTATTTCCTGTATTAACAACATCCATACTTCTGTGTGGAATGGCATTTTAAAAAAAATATTCTTGATAATCAAGTCCTGTGTTGTCATTTCTTTGAGAGAGAGAGAGAGAAAAGTTCTAGTCCTCATGAGTTTAGAGCGAAGCTTGAAAGGCGAAGGCAAATAATAAAAATAAAATAAAATGTTGATGGATCCATTCTCATGATATCTGCATGCATGTTGGCTGCAGGAAAAGCCTGCATGTGGTAATTTCAGCCACAGAACATGCTGATGTGTGGAAGGTTTGACTTTTTTGGGGTGGGTGGGTATGAGAATGGTACTCCCCCCAAAGTCAAATTTCCTGCACATGACAAATTCATTGCAGGTAGTGGGGCCCCTTTCAAGGATACTTCTCATGGTCCCCATGTACTCAGTGATCATGGGGAGGGGCACTCAAAAAAGAAAATTTCAAAGGCTAGCAATGTGAAGTATTTTAAGTTGTAAAGCCAGGGTGTTTTAAAAAGCTGAAAGAATCTCTTCTGTGCAGGAGTGTAATAATAATTTCAAAACTAGGACAGAACAAGTGTGATGTTGGATGTGGAGCGGCTGGTGAAAATGGCAGCCCTGGGCCAAGTTCTCTTTCCACTGCGTGTCTGACATGATGATGATGATGATGATGATGATGATAATAATAATAATAATAATAATAATAATAATAATAATAATATATTTATACCCTGCCCATCTGGCTGGGCTTCCCCAGCCACTCTGGGCGGCTTCCAACAAAATATTAAAATACAACAATCCATCAAACATTAAAAGCTTCCCTAAACAGGGCTGCCCTCAGATGTCTTCTAAAAGTCTGGTAGTTGTTGTTCTCTTTGACATCTGGTGTGTGTGTGTGTAGGGGGGGGTGTACCACAGGGCAGGTGCCACTACCGAGAAGGCCCTCTGCCATCATGCATCATGGATTCAAATTACAATAAAGGATATTCTGACTGAACATGATGAAAAACTTTCTTATAGTAAGAGCTGTTTGCCAGTGGAATGAACTGCCTTGGAAGGTGGTGGACTGTTCTTCATTGGAGGTTTTCAAGCAGAGATTGCATGCCCACCTGTCAGGGATTCTATACAAACTACATGGGATGCGGGGAAAGCGGTAATAAGGGGCTATTTCATCCAGCAAAATTCTATATTAAGAAAGGAAAGGGAGAAGAAAAAAGAAAAATTATTAGAAGAAATAAAACGCAAAGAAAAGACCTTCTACAGAACGGGCAATGAGGAGATTGGTAAGGAGATAAAGATCCTGAGAAGCCAGTATGAAAACACAATAGACAGGGAAATGGAACAAAAGCTGCAATTTTGGAAATATAAAAATTTCAAGTGGGCCAATAAACCAAGCAAAATGGTGGCTTGGCAGATAAAGAAAAAGCAAAACGAGAAATTAATAAATAGAATTAAAAATAAAGGCCAAATTGTAGAGAAGAAAGAGGAAATTGAGAAAGCATTTTTAGAATATTATAAATTATTATATCAAAAGGAGAATTTGAACGAGGGAAAAATGGATGATTATATAAAAAGGATGAAATGGCCCCAAATACCAGCAGAAGCGCACCAAAAGTTGCAGGAGGAGATAACAATATCAGAAATAAGGGAGGTAATAAATGAAACAAAGAGAGGTAAGGCCCCTGGCCCAGATGGCTTACCAGGGGAATATTATAAAAGAATGGACGAGTCCATAATATTACCACCATTAAAAGAATTAATGAATAGAATTCTAGAGAAAGGAGACACACCAGACACATGGAAAGAAGCTATAATTATTCTTTTGCCAAAACAGGACACAGATTTGGAAGTTATTACAAATTATAGGCCAATCTCGCTGCTAAATAGTGATTATAAATTATTTGCTAAAATAATTGCAAAAAGATTAGGAATAATACTGGATAAAATTATACATAAAGATCAGGCGGGATTTGTAAAGGGTAGGCAAGCAAAAGACAATATTAGGAATGTTATTGACATCTTTGAATGTTTAGAATCCAGAAGAGACAAACAGGCAGCAGTGGTGTCACTCGACGCAGAAAAAGCGTTTGATAATGTTTCATGGTCCTTTATGGAGAAGACAATTAGAAGTCTGAATTTGGGAAAAAGAATGGAAACGGCGATAGGGGCAATATATAAAAATCAAAGAGCAAATTTAATAATAAATAATAAAATAACAGATGGAATATGCATAACAAAAGGAACAAGACAGGGCTGTCCCCTATCACCGATTCTATTCATAATAACATTAGAGTTATTATTAAATAACATCAGACAAGAAAAATTAATAAAAGGAATAAGGATAGGGAAGAAATCTTACAAATGTAAGGCATTTGCCGACGATATTATCTTAACAACAGAGGACCCAATAGAGAGTGTGCCGGCTGCCATCCAGTTGATAAAGGAATATGGAACAGTTGCAGGATTAAAAATTAATTATCAGAAAACAAAGATGCTAGTGAGAAATTTAGAAAAGGAAGAGGAAAGGAAATTACAATTGGAAACAGGATTGATTATAAGCAAAAGAATGAAATATTTGGGAATAGTAATGACCAATAGGGGAATTGACCTAATACAAGAAAATTATAGCAATATATGGAAACAAATAAAGAAAAATTTGGAGACTTGGGATAAATTAAAATTTTCAATGATGGGGCGAATATCAATTATAAAAATGAATGTTCTGGCAAGAATGAATTATTTATTTCAAAATATACCAGTATTAGGGGGGACAAATTATTTCAGGGAATGGAAAAAAGATATTACGAAATTTATATGGGGAGGTAAGAAACCCCGAATAAAATACAAAATAATGATAGATAAACGAGAAAGGGGAGGTTTTGGCATGCCCGATATGCAACTGTACCATGATGCGGCAGCACTCACCTGGATGAAAGCATGGATAGAACTTAAGGACACGGATTTGTTAGACCTTGAAGGTCATGAAATAGGGTTTGGCTGGCATTGGTATTTAGCAAAGGAAAAGGTATCAGATAAAAACGTATTTATGAACAATATAATAAGAAAATCCCTGATCAAAGTATGGCAAAAGTATAAAAGGTTTTTCGAAATGAAGACACCCTGGTGGTGGTCCCCTCTAGAAATAACATCAGTAAAAAGAAGTAATATGTCTAAGATCTGGCCCACCTACAGAGAGTTATTGGAGGAGAAAGAAGGTAAATTAAAATTGAAGGATTATAATGCGATTAAACATTACTTAACAAGTTGGATGCAATACTTTCAGATATATCAGAGATTCCAGCAGGACAATAAAATAGGATTCGAGAAAGAGAATTCAAAATTATGGGAAATATTGATATTGGGAAAAGACAAATATATTAAAAATTTGTACAACATATTGCTGATATGGGAAACAGAGGAGGAAACAGTTAAAGAAGCAATGATTAAATGGTCTCAGGATTTGGGCAAAACAATAACAACGGACCAATGGGAAAAATCCTGGCAATGGAACATGGAGTTTTCCCCAAACTATGATGTCCAGGAGAATCTACTCAAAATACACCACAGGTGGTATATGACCCCAGTCCAATTGGCAAAGATAAAAAAAGGAGGGTGTAATAACTGCTGGAGATGTAAAAAGGAGCTGGGCACATTGTACCACATGTGGTGGAAATGTAGTGAGATTAGGGGTTTTTGGAATATGTTGTACAATGAATTGAAAAAGATCTTGAAATACTCATTTAAAAAATCGCCTGAACTATTTCTGTTGGGGATACTGGACACCGAAATACGACCAAATGATAGACAATTTATGATGTACGCAATAACAGCAGCAAGATTATTAGTGGCAGTAAATTGGAAAACGCAAATCATACCAAAGAAAGAGGAGTGGCATCTCAAAATGCTAAATTATCACAGTTTAGCTATAAAAGAGAACGAAATTAAGGGAAATAGTGATAGCTTAAGAAGAAAGGAATGGAGAGCATTTGAGGAATATATATTTTGAAAAACTGGAGACCACCCTCTGAGCAGAATAAGTAAAAGTTCAATTGGTAAGAAATTGGAATAATCTAAGCATCAGGAGTATAGTCACGATATGAACAACAAAAAAGTAGCATAGCACGTACTGAGAAGCATTGGGGAAAGGGGGAGGGATCGGAGGGGAGAGGAGAGCGGGAGGGATCTTTTCTGAGTAGTGTATATAATGCAATTGTATTTGTAAATGTATTTTGTTTTTGTTTTTTTTGGTTATTGTTTGTTTTTATTGGCTCGTTTTTAAATTGTAATGCTTGAAAAGATCAATAAAGTATATATATATAAAAATTAAAAAAAATTTAAAAAAAAAAAAAAGAAAAAAAAAAGAAAAAAAAAAGATTGCATGCCCACCTGTCAGGGATTCTTTAGTTGAAATTCCTGCATTACAGGGCGCCGGACTAGATTACTCCCAACTCTAGAACTCTATGATTCTATGATTGCAGTTGTCTCTTAAATTGGCAGCTGTTGGTTTCCTCATTCAGTATGTAATGGACATAATTTAATTTGATTGGTTGATTAATCCTATGCTCCAAGGACCAGAATCCTTTTCTTAGGTCTGTATGCATGATGTATGATTTTTGGAGGGAGAGTAGGGTAATATATGCATGTAGTAAGCACAGGCTTTTAACTTGGATGGTGAACAGATTGGTTATGTTTGCTTTGCAGCAAACAAACATATGGTTTAGGTAATGAGATACTGGAACGTGTGAATCACTCAGTGATGTTGATGGGGCAGTAGATTGAAAACAAACAACAGAAAGTACTTCACACCGTCATACAGTGTACAATTGACATGAAACGTTTTGATGCTCTAGCATGTCTCTGTGCTCTTGCAAGATCTTTGAGATTCCTCCATCCCTGATGGAAATTGCTTTTTGCCTTTGGGTACTTGAGGGCATAACTTCAACACACAAGAGTGGCCTTAGCCGAACTCACAAGAAACTGCTGACGTGTGTGATCCTCTAGATAGCAATTTGTTCATTTTGAAATCCATTGTAGGCATTTGCTGCATCTTGCAGATGAAACAAAATAGGTGGGGTGCATGAGTGGGTGGGGAGTCCTGCTCCATTTGCTTCATTCAGAGCAGCTCCGTTGGAATGAATGAAAGCTCTGAAGAAGCAAAACATTAGCGCATTGTCCCAGAAATCAGTTCTGGGGAAAGAAGATGTCATGACATGGGTTTAGCAAAAAAAACAAACAAAAAAAAAACAATCAGTGGGATATGTATGCATATGTACATACATAAAATGATAGGTGCTGCCTTGCAATTTTAGAAAACAGAATGTGCGGAGGTTTTGCAAGTACGTCAGTCTATGGTAGTCAATTGTGGGATAAATGTTCCCTTAAGAGGACAACCTTACTCCTGGCAAGTTATCATCTGAAATATTTCAGACCTTTTTATCCCACTAAGGCCGTTACTATTTATAAAAATGGATCTTTTATCCCTTTTCAAACCTCCTTTTTTGCTTCCTTTGGTCTTTTGCTCCCCTACCCCCATAAGTCCACCTTTGGTAGCCACTTACTGCCTAAAGCACTGCCAACCTAGCAGTTCGAAAGCACGAAGTGCAAGTAGATAAATAGGTACCTCTGCAGCGGGAAGGTAAACGGCGCTGCTCTGGTTCTCCAGAAGCGGCTTAGTCATGTTGGCCACATGACCTGGAAGCTGTACGCCGGCTCCCTTGGCCAACAATGCGAGATGAGCGCAGCAACCCCAGAGTCGGTCACGACTGGACCTAATGGTCAGGGGTCCCTTTACCTTTACCTTTACTGCCTAAAACACAGATGATACTTATTTTTAAAGTTATGTAAAATGTTCTGTGCATGGTGTGCCATTGATTGATTGATTGAATGAGTCCATGAGATTATGGATTTCAGTTTTCTCATATGCTTACAGAGTTGAGGCAGTAACAAAAAGGAGAGGAAAAGTTGTACAGCTAATGGCTGTTCTTCTCATTAATGCTTCTACGTTTTGGTGGCTAGTTGCGTATGATTTGAAGTGGTAGAGGGGGAGTTTAGGCTGGTGGAGTCTGTGTGAGAAACATGCAGGTCAAAGAGGAAGAGGGAAAGGCTGGTAGTTCATTACTTCGGGTTAATTGGGGCTCTAGCTTGTAACTTGGGCTTGGGACTTGCGGTGTTTGCTCTCAGCACATCCTGTTCCCTCCAGCGGCCAACATGAAAATATGCTGTTCTTGCTAAAGAGAGCATGTAAATAACCAATGAACGGCCCATTAATCAACAGTGGCACTAAAAAGACCAGTGCGGTGAAGTTTGAGCTGCGGCAGACCTTGTGACCCAGCAAATTCCGCGTTTGGATTTTGGACTTTTAATGTGCATGTTTTAAACGCACAACTGAGGCTTAAATAGAGAGGGAGGGGGAATCTGTGTTAACATGGTATCCAATTTTAATGCGTCTGGGCATGGGTGCATTCAGAGTAGCATGTGGTATAGTTTTTTTCTGGGATGTGCACCTTCAGGCAGCCGGTGCAGAAGGGCTTTCATTTATTTATGTATTTATTTAAAAGCATTTCTAAGGTGTTTAATGTGTGTGTGTGTGTTTAAAGAAATCCCTATCTGGCATACAAAAATAACACAAAAGCAATAAAAGCAGTGAAACACCCTTGTAAGAACATGCACAGGCAAAAACAGGAATAGCACCAACCAATCTTGTGGGTCAAGAGAAGCTTGGGCAAAGAAAATGCATCCTCACACGGCATCTGGAGCTGCTAATAGTTGATGCACAGCAGAGGGAAGGCCATTTCACAGTGCAGGGGTAATGGCGAGAAAGGGGTTTTGCTTAGCTTTCTCCCTAGAGGGGGACAGGCGAGTAGCATTCTAACATGCAGTCTGCTACCTGCAAGCTAGAAAAGGTATAGCGAAGTCGCACTTTTGTGCGACTGAATGGCACTCAGACGCTACTCAAATTGAGCACCTGCCTCAGGGCTCCCTGACATCGTGTGAGGTTCAGAGGCTGGTTCAGAATTCAAAGGCTTTTCATGCTCCAGGAGCAAAAAAGTGTTGTCCTTTCTCTATGAAGAAGGCATGCCTGAACCCATGCTTTGATACTTATCAGAAGTTAAGTGAAGACTTTTTTGGGGGTTTTGTTGAGTAGGCTTTTTTGAATCTTTGATTATATGGACAATGTTACTGGGATAATTGGTAGTGTATTGCTTTGCTGCACCCAGACACTATCTCAAGACCTGCACATTGGGGGGACATGCTCACCGAGATCCCTGGGCATTGTACCCCCACTTCAAGTACCAGCCTATCTATCAACTCTTTCTATTGCTAGTCATCGTTTCGCGTTTCATTTTTATTAATGTATTCCCCTCAAACGTCCTTTTTCATAGATTTTCTAGGGGCCAAGTTTCGGTCTTATGTGCCTGTGATAACCGTTCGATTGAATCTCTTCATCACATAGTGTTTGCCTGCCTCTTGTATTCTGCCGAAAGACTCTATTACTTCCATTAACTCAAAAATTACCGGGGTATTTGGAAGAGTCTTACCTTGCTCTTCTGTTGCAAGATTCAGACTCGATTATAACCCTACATATGGCAAAATTTCTGACATCAGTTCTGACACTTAAGAAACGCAATGGATTGTTACATACAGCTTGAAATTTTAATTTAATTTTTATCATATTTTATTCAATTGAGTATCCCTTTTAATCTATTTTACTGTTAGCAATTGTAAACCAGACTGTGCTGTTTCTGTTTTTGGTTGTTATGTCTATGGGCTTAAAGCCGAAATAAAATGAGTTGAGTTGAGTTGAGACCTGCACATCCATTCCTGATTCAGATGTGACCGGGAAAAAGAGCTAGGTATCACCAGCATGCTCAAGACTTTGTCCTTCAGGTCTCCTGGTGGCCTGTCCCAACAGCTTCATATGTATATATTAAATACAGTATTGGCCACTGGCATGAGCTGCACTCCGTGTTTCCTCAGACCCTAATGCCCTGTTCAGTTGTTATCCTCCTCTTGTGGTTGCTACCCTGTGAGGTGGGGTGAAGTGGGGATAAGCCTGTTGCTCCTGCCCCCTCCTGCATTGCTGCTCCTGCCATGCCACATATGTTTGGGGCTGAACAGCTGTAGCATGGAGCCTGCTGAATTCAAACAGATTCAGAATCCAGATCTTCTAACCACATGGGGAGTGTTGCTGAGAAAAAGAGGCTCCTTGCTGCTGATGTTCAGCCCCCCGAGATGTTGGAAGTTGCAAGAAATGCAGCGTGGACATGCAGGAGGAGGGACAGGGCCTGTGAGCTGGTTCCTATTTCCCTTGCGCATGGTGGCCATTGTATGCTCAAATAGGCCTTATGCATAAATCTCTATATGGAAGGTTGGTGCCCAGAGAAGAGGCACTGCCCAGGCTTGGTGCAAGGGCAAGCAGGTAGCAGAGTGAACCAGGGATAGCCAATAGGATGCCATCAGCCCCAGCCTGCATGGCCAGTGGTATTGGGATGATGGCCCTGGACTGAAGCATGCAGTGCAAGTCTAAAGTCAGCACCTTGGTCAGCGCATGGTGGGAGCCAGAGATGAGACTAGGCTTGCTGGCAGGCCCTTGAATAGAAAACCAATAACCTAGAGACTTCTGAAGCTGAAATAGTAATGCAGGGAGGTGTGTGCTCTAGGTCTTCTGTCCTTGGAGGAGGAACTGCTCTTGGTGAAACTGGCTGTGCTCTGTTCTTGGGGCATCCTGCAATGCCTCCTGATGCATTTTGGAATGGCTTGGCATGGAAAGCAGAAGTGAGGGAGTTTCTTTGAGGAAGAGTTGGTGCTGGATGACAGAGTAAGCAACCTTGCTTGGAAAAATGAGATGGAGGTACCACACCCCCTTCTTCCTCCTGCTAGAGGGAGAGGGCCTCTCTATTTTTGAAGAGGGTCCAGGGCACTCTTACTGATGTGGAAGTGTCTGGGTTGAGGCTCTGTCCTATGGGAATGAGATATATTTTGACTACGGAAAGAGGGAACAGTTCGGACAAGTGCCAGTCTGAATATTTTCCAACCCTCGTCCAATTTGAATGAGTTGAATTCTGAGTTTTGATCCATCCAAGTTGCTCCATCCCTTCCCAGATTTTCTGTGGGTTTAATAACTCTTTTATGAATTCCTTGACATGAACAGGTGTTGCATTTTGAGAAAGTCTCAGTATGGTCAGCGTTCCACACCAGCTGCCAACAGGTGACATTGGCCCTGCATATTTTGTTTACTTCTACTACCGGTACCTTATTTTTTGTACCCTGCCCATCTGACTGGGTTGCCCCAGCCACTCCGGGCTGCTTCCAACAAAAATAGAAAGACACAGCAGAACATCACACATTAAAACTTCCCGATACAGGGCTGCCTTCAGATGGCTTTGGAAGATTATATAGTTATTTATCTCTTTGATATCTGACAGGAAGACGTTCCACAGGGCGGAGGGCACCGCTAACAAAACACTACTTGTATTGTTTCAAAAAGCAATATAAGTCTAATTTTACAGAACTTGAATCGAAATAGGGAGCTGTGAGAGAGTAGACCAGGGGTAGGCAACCTAAGGCCCGTGGGCCGGATGCAGCCCAGTCGCCTTCTCAATCCGGTCCAAGGATGATCCGGGAATCAGCGTGTTTTAACATGAGTAGAATGTGTCCTTTTATTTAAAATGCATCTCTGGGTTATTTGTGGGGCCTGCCTGGTGTTTTTACATGAGCAGAATGTGTCCTTTTATTTAAAATGCATCTCTGGGTTATTTGTGGGGCATAGGAATTCGTTCATATTTTTTTCCAAAATATAGTCTGGCCCACCACATGGTCTGAGGGACGGTGGACCGGCCCACGGCTGAAAAAGGTTGCTGACCCCTGGAGCAGACAACAGTTATCTATTCATTTCATTTATGAATTGCTTCCTATAAAACATTCTGAAGCGACTCGACAATTAAAACAATAAAAGTGTATATACTGAAAACTGTTTTTCATGTCCATTATAGATTCAGTTACAGGTAGGTAGCCGTGTTGGTCTACCGTAGTCGAAACAAAATAAAAAAATTTCTTCCAGTAGCACCTTAGAGACCAACTAAGTTTGTTCTTGGTATGAGCTTTCGTGTGCATGCACACTTATGGGTACAGACTGAGATAAAAAATCTCTGCTATCGAGGCTTGTTGGAAAAGGAAGGTTTTCAATAGGCACAGAAAAAAGACTTGCTCCCTACATCATATAGAAAGGGCCTCCTGATGAGATGTCATCAGCAGGAGTGATGGGCTGGGTATATAAGGGGCAAGACAATCTTTTAGGTATTCTGGTCCTGAGTTGTGTATGGCTTTGTACATTAGTACCAGCACCCTGAACAGAATAGAATAGAGTTTGGAGATAGCTCAGGATCCAGGATTCCACGTCAGACAGAATTGCTTCTCAAGTTCCTGACTTCTGCTCCCCCTTGCTTACTCACATGTATGAATCAGAAAACAGAGGTGAGCAGCTGATTTGCGGAAGGCGAGAACTTTTAGCTGAGCTTTTGTTGCTGCTCCTGCTTGTTGGTGGAAGGGGCACTTTGCCTTCCTGGTTTGCACGGGAAAGGAGCAAATACAGCTTGCTCTTTGACCCTTTTGTTCTGTTCAAAATATGACCCTCTGTGCAAATACACACACACACACACACACACACACACACACACACACATATTTGGTGACCAAGGCAAAATGCAGATGTAAAGAATTGATACGGGGACCCTTGAATTTTAGATGGACTGCTGAGCAAGTCGTCAGTTACATCAGCACCAGGCTAGAAAGAACTACTAGGATTTGTCTTGAGTCAGAAGATATTGGCAAACTTTTCAGTTCTTTAGCTTGGATACGTGCAATTAGCACAGTACTGTGCTTTGATTCACCAGGTTGGTTTACAAAACAACTACCTCTCCTCTCACTAAAAGGTTATTTTTTTTTAAAGATCCCTGTCTCTCACCATCTCCCCCACCTTCAGTTAGAATGGATGTTGATCCCATGTTTTAAAAACAAGAAGCAGAATATGCTTGTCTTGTTTGTCTCAGGATGGGAAACTTTTGTGGCAACAGGAAACCAGGGAGAAAAATGTATTTAAAAAGCTGCTGTCATTATGGTTGTTTTAAGTAAGAGTTCTTTAGATTATTCTTGCAACTCCTGATTTGCTCAACCCTCTCTTAGTTCAGAAACTGGATCTTGATTGAGTTTTCATAGCTGTTATTTTAATTATTTTCCCCTCCTTTACATCATTTTTTAAAAATAAACTAATTACAATTGTATCCACATACTGTACTCAGTAATCCAAAAAAGTCCACAAGTTGCAGTAACACAGCAGTCCAAATTAACGTAAAAGTACACAAATCAGCCAAAATGAATGTACAATGTCCTGAAACTAAAGAATACCAAGTATAGTCCAATGAGAACAGAAAAAGAAAAACACAGAAGCAGAATGAAACAACACCTCTTGAAAATGCTTAATTAACCTTCAAACAACAACAGCTGAACCATGTATATCAAAATAAGAACCATAACTATGGGAATATATTGGTGAAAGAAGAAAGCTGAACCCAAATTAATTCCTTAAAAGCAAAGGATGATATCACTGTGGTGATCTATGCTGATCTTGCACTTTTATCTGTTTTGGAAGCAGTTTAAGTTGAAAGGTGGGGCATAAATTGCCCTAGGCTCGTGGCTTTTGTTCGGTAGAACATACTATAGTCATGCAATGTAGGGAGAGAAGACATGGGGCAAAGACTTTGCTGAGTTGCCCAGTAAATCTAAAGAATGGCACAAGGTGTGGTAAGTTCAGGCTGACAGCCCAAGGAGACTGCAGAAGTAACTTCCAGTGACTTGTTTCCAGATAAAACTCATATCAAGACCCAAAGAGTCTAAACCAGGGATTCCAGAACTTTGACATGCACACTTGCTTTCTGAGTTAAAATATGGGAGGTACATTTTACCCTTGCAGCCCAAAGGAGTAAGAAGATGAGAGCAACTCACTTTTGAGCAGGGTTGGGGAATCTATGGCCCTCCAGAAGTTGCAGAATTACATCTCCCATCATCCATGATTGTTGGCTGTGCTGGCTGGGGTTCATAGGAACTGGAGTCCACCAGCAATATCTGGAGGGCTACAGGTTCCTGTATGCATTTGACAGCTTTAAACACAACCAGTAAACGAAATCACCTAAAATTGCAGTTGACTGCTCAACATGGAAATAATGATGATGATGATGATGATGATGGTAGTGCTGCAAGTTTAGGCATGCAGTTGTTCCTTTGTGTCTGGTATGAAAAAGAACATATTAACAGTGGTCTTTCCCCCTCTAAATTTGAACAGTAGCTTTAAATCAAACGCAGCATCTCAAAGAAGTGGCACTTGCTGAGTGTTAGGTGAAAATGCCTTTAAATATAGTTGCTTGGATGGTTGATGGTTAGTTGCATTCGGAGATGCCTGAGCAAAGTGTTAAAACAGCAAGACATTACAGAGCATCAGGTGTTAATGGTTCTAGCCTAGGGATGGTATGTTCTAGGTATGGCATGGTATAGCAGGTGTAGCCCAGATGTGACCAGAACTAATGTTCTTTTTAGCTACACCGTGTCTTACCTGTGGATTTCTTTGTGCCTTTCCGCTCCTTCCCTTTTCCTCCCTGTGTTTGATACTTGACTAAATGGACCAGAGTACACAGCTTCCCATGCAAAAGAAGAGCTGGGCTATTTTGTTAAATATTCCCTTTTACACTGGTAATGAGTGTTGCCTCGCAAGCCAATGAAAGTTCCAGCTTTGTACAAACCGGGGGGGGGGAGTTGGCAGTGGGAAGCCACTTCCTCTTCACGAGGTGCCCCCCAAATAGTTTTGGCTTGAACTGGTTCTCTGCCTATAAAGAAAAAGACTTTAAAGGACCTTGGCTGATCAGAGTACTAAAGGTCCCTGGCCATGCACCATAGAGCAAATTGGTGCTGAGCCTGGAAGCTCTCTCCTGTTTTTTTGGACGGGGAGCTGTGTGGGTCTGCTGTGAGCACAGAGCTTAGAGGTGTGGGGGAAGAAGACGCACGTCCTCTTGAACTTTACCCCCAGCTTGGAAGTTTTTTTTTTTTTAAGAAGTTGTAAGAAAAGAGAGACTTGAGACGTAGGCACCTAGCAAATAATAATAATAATAAAAAGAGGCGACAGCCCACACTCGGAGCTAAGATGTCTGATGGAGCAGGCGACGAAGAGAAGCAGCCGAATGGATGTGGGGAGAAGGGAAGGGATAGGAACCGCACCTCCCTGGTCATCCTGCAGTCCGTTAACCGCAGCATTTTCACCTCTGCAGTCTCCCCTGCCGCCGAACGCATCCGCTTCATTTTGGGCGAAGACGATGACAGCCCCGCGCCACCCCAGCTCTTCACGGAACTGGACGAGCTCCTGGCTGTGGATGGGCAGGAGATGGAATGGAAGGAGACGGCAAGGTGAGTTGGCATCGCTTTGTCTTTTCGGCTCTGGGGGAAGCGGACGGCCCCTTGAGGAAGAGGTTGTGGCAAGCCATGTGTTAATTTTGGGGAGCACCTTCTGGAAGTTTGGGGGGTTCCACAAGTATCATTAGGACTATAGCTCAGGGGTAGGACCTAAACTGGATAGCTCCGTTGGCAGAGCATGAGACTCTTAATCTCAGGCTTATGGGTTTGAGCCCCACATTGGGACTCTGGAGGTCCCTTCCAACTCTATGATTCTATGATCTGAGGTTCAGTTTGCAGCATCTCCAGGGAGAACTGAGAGAGACCCCTGCCTGAATCCTGGAGGACCTCTGCTAGCCAGTGTAGGCAATGCATGGACCAATGGTCCGACTCAGTAGAAGTCAGCTTTCTCTGTCCCTTTCTTCCTAATTATTATCTGGTGGTTCTGGAAAGCTTTTCCAATAAAAAGGAACCAGAGGAATTTTCCAAGCATTTGCTGGTGAATAGAGCTACTATGTTATCCTCAACTATGGGGAAGGGTCGTAGCTCAGTGGCAGAGTGTCTGCCCTGCAAACCAAAGGTCGCAGGTTTGATCCCTGGCATCTCCAGGTGGGGTTGGGGTGGACCTCTGCCCAAAATCCTGAATTGTCACCCCCAGTCAGTGTACATAAAACTGAGCTAGATAGACCCAATGGTCTAAAGCAGCTTCCTAATGTTCCTATCCTTTATTCAGAAGATTAGCACACAAACAACACATACACAGTGATCTTTGCACGGCACTTGTCACAATGGTGATTGAGTTATAACATCATTAGTTCATATTAAAACCATCTGTGCTTAAAAACAAATTTCAAATATAGCTCCTCTGTCTGTCTGTCTGTCTGTCTGTCTGTCTAAAATCTAGTGTAGTGGTTATTATATAGGATCTCAGCCAGGAACTCTCACCTCATCCATCAACTTGCAAGATTGTTTTATGCAAGGTGCTATTTCTCAATCTCAGTTTCCCCTGTGCAGTATGGGGACAGTAGTACCGTCCTACCTCACAGGGTTGTTTTTAGGGTTAGTGAGGTAGTTGAAGTGATATAAAATGAAGTGTTGTTGTTGTTATATCCCTTGGCTTGAATAATTTCCAACTGAAATCATTTTAAAGTAACAGAATAAAGCGCCCAAAATGCGGTCATTCAAACATTTAGATGTTTTCATTTTGGAATTAGCATAAATTAAACACTTTGAGGTTGGGTTTTAATTTGCATGCACACCATGCTTAGTGTCTTATTAGACTCAAAAAAAAATTTGGTCACTTACGGGCAATGCATGCAGATAAATTGTGCTGGAGTGATGACACAATTCAACAATAATTAATCAAGTCACCATCGTGTAATAAACCCAGGAGTAATTCCAGTGGAGTTTGCTTGAGCGAGACTCTACTGTGACATTACAATAACTGACCCCTTTCCCCAAATCTAGGCTGCTGTTTTTCTCTCCGAGTGCTGAGTCATTGTTTTCCAGGGCCCTCCACTTCTCCCCCTCCACTTTTAAATATTAGCTCTTTGGTTTTCTCTTGTTATCAGAGCTCTGCTAATCTTTTCCCCCACCGTCTGTCTTAAGAGCTTCTTACTGTGTTTGGACATATTAATCCCTACCTGTGAATATCACCTTCTTCTCCCTAACTCTGGGATCCCAACTTCTCAGGGGAAGCTCCATGCGTGAGGATTACTGAGTGGGACACTGGTCTTACACACCAATCCTAACCCTAAATCTAACCGTCTTACAACAAACACATGTCATGGGGCTGTCGCAAAATGTGTGTGCATTTTTCTACACCAGTATACACTTTTCTAGGGAAACTGATTCAGACAGAACAAAATAAAATAAAAAAATTCCTTCCAGTAGCACCTTAGATTCAGACAGGTTTCCCAGATGAGTGTACAGTGGATGATTAATGTATGTAGCCACACTTTCATTGCAGGGAAATGTTGATGTTGCATGATGTGATCATAAGACGAGGAGCTCATACTTTTGCTTCTGTAAGGTTTAGAGCAGGGGTAGGCAACCTAAGGCCTGGGGGCTGGGCCAATCACTTTCTCAATCCGGCCCGCGGACAGTCCGGGAATCAGCGTGTTTTTACATGAGTAGAATGTGTCCTTTTATTTAAAATGCATCTTTGGTTTATTTGTAGGCCTACCTGGTGTTTTTACATGAGTAGAATGTGTGCTTTTATTTAAAATGCATCTCTGGGTTATTTGTGGGGCATAGGAATTCGCTCATTTCCCCCCCCCCCCCATATAGTCTGGGCCACCACATGGACTGAGGGACGGTGGACCGGCCCGTGACTGAAAAAGGTTGCTGATCCCTGGTTTAGAGGCACTTTGCTCTGGGTTGCTTTGCATTAGATAATCTGCTCCCCCCCCAAAAAAAATTGCACTTGTCCTACACATCTCTAGCTTTCCCAAAAATTCAGCCAGCTTTGCACGTTGCATAAAAATGGCCTTTTAAATGTGTTTGTGGTAGGGGAATTATTGGTTTGTTTTTGTTTTTACTATGTATTTTGTATTCTCATTTTGTGTTTTTCTGTTGTGAACTGCCCTGGGTTCTTCGGATGAAGGGCGGTATGCAAATTTAAACAACAACAACGAGGTTAATAAAAAATGAAAGAGAAAACTTATAAATTCCTCACAGCTGATTCAGAGGTGAAAGAGGGGAGGGAGACCCTTAGATCAATCAAATCACTGTGTTTATAATCAAAAACTTCATATAGATGCTGTTTTTCGGTAAATAATCTTTTAAAATAACATTTAAAGAGAAAATACCAGTATCAAGACACCTTTTTTTTTTTTTTACATATATTAAAGGGGAGCTTTTGAAAAAGACAACAAAATATTGTTAAATACAGAAAAAGCAAAGGATACTCATAAAGGGCATGTTGTACAGTTTCTTTAAAGAAGAATGAAGCATCATAAATTGGATTCACATATTGGTATACCAAAAAGGGGGGGGGGAGAGGAGACAGGGAGATGCAAGATCCATACAGATGACTTTTCAGATATTGAACTTACAGCTGAATAAACAAAGCTACCACTCTGATTCCTTATTCCACACTCGGAAGCACACCAATTTAAAAATTGGTCCTGTCTTGTTTATCTACCTATTTTTAAATGCCTCTCTTCTCCCAAGTTCCCACACACAATTGTGATTGGTCTTGCGATACAAAATTTCATAATGAACTGTCCAGAAGAAATAAAGTGAATTCAGGTTGCCCAAGGCCCATCCCTCAGGGTATCCAAAGCTAAACAGATCTGGATTTTAAACCCTCCAAAAAAGAATACTTTTAAGAGAAAATGTTTTAGGGAGAACACTTCCTATTATTATTATTATTATTATTATTATTATTATTATTATTATTATTATTATTATTATTATTATTGTACGCATCTAACAACAAACATAAGCATACCCATTATTACACAAAACAAACAGAATTAGGAACTCATAACATAATACAACTTTTAAAACAATACTGAAACTAATTATACGGTGTGAGCTGAACTGTTACGGATTTGAAACAAGCTACATGAGATGTAATTTGGAAACAACAAAGTTTGCAAGGCTAAAGATTTTGTGAACAAGAGTTAGGGTGGCCAAAGACTTAACCATGGCATGCCTGATAATTTGCACTTTGAGAGGGCTCCTGTTCTGGAATGATTTCCAAATGTTTCTGTATAGCTGCTTAAAAAGTTTCAGTAGCCAGAGGAGTAAAAAACTTTCACCTTATGATAAAAGAAACATCTGGTATTCTTACTACAATCCACTGCCACAAAATGTACTGATGGTCACCAACTTGGATGGCTTTAGAATAAAGGTAAAGGGACCCCTGACCATTAGGTCCAGTTGTGACCGACTCTGGGGTTGCGGCGTTCATCTGGCATTATTGGCCGAGGGAGCCGGTGTACAGCTTCTGGGTCATGTGGCCAGCATGACAAAGCTGCTTCTGGTGAACCAGAGCAGCGCATGGAAACGCCGTTTACCTTCCCTCCGGAGCGGTACCTATTTATCTACTTGCACTTTGACGTGCTTTTGAACGGCTAGGTTGGCAGGAGCAGGGACCAAGCAACGGGAGCTCACCCTGTTGCGGAGATTCGAACTGCCGACCTTCTGATCGGCAAGCCCTAGGCTCTGTGGTTTAAATTGATGGAAGATGTAGCCTCCAAATGGCTGCTGTCTTACACCTCCAGCAATGCAGTCACCATGTCTCTAAATACCAAGTGCTGGGGCTCACGAGCTGGAGAGGGCTATTGCCATTTTGTCCTTCCTTCAGGCTTCCACAGGAATCTGGTTGGCAGCTTTGAGAACAGGATGCTGAACTAGGTGGCCTTTGACTTGCTCTAGCAGGGCTCTAGCCGTTGCTACGTTATGCAGAGAAATTGTATATTACCTCCATAAAGGGGTGAGCACTATATTTCTGTGTGATAGAAGTACAGAAAAAGGTGCTGGATGTGAACCTGTGTCTGCAACACCCCTGCGATTTTTAAAAAATGTTTGGATCAGAGATTTATGTTTTTAAAGTCTACTGTCATGGCCCGGCCCTGTTTCTGAGGCCAAGATTAGGTTTGAGTTTTAAGGCTTTAAATTAATTCTACAGGCATCTTCCAAGTAAAATACACTTTTCTCCACAAGGCAGGTTTTGAGCCCTGTATTGTCTGCCTTGAAGCCCATAGAATTCCTCAGGGAGCTGGTTTGTGCAAAGTACTGTAAACCAAACTTTGGTTTGGTGAGACTGTGTGAACATGCAGGTTCTCAGAGAGCTACACTGCACCATGGTTTGACTTAACACACTGGTCTTGTGGTTAAGGCCTCTCCAGAATAACGGTGAGTTGTAGCTAAGGTTTGTTCTTGTCTACAGCTCATGGTCATTAAAGTATGATCTTAACCACGACTACTGGTGTGGACAACAGGCGAAATTAAATGAAAAAGAAGATTGCCAACAAAAAGGACAGAACTGAACGTTTCCTTATTTTTCTGCCGTGAAAAATGATTGACTCTGGGAAAATTTGTCCGGACAAACCACGGTGGGGGGGGGGGAGGGAAGCAAAGTCTTGTCTTTATCTTCTTTTAGTAGTAGATTAGGACAAAGGGCACATGCTGTCTGGTGTAGAAACATTTTTCCACACCTAAGGGCTGTTTCATAAGCACATGCAAGGGTTGTAAACTCCTGACCTGTAGGGTAGCTTCTTTAGCTTTTAATAGCTGTGTGTGGGAGAGACGCCCAGCAGGTGCATAATTAAATCTCCACCACTGTAATGATGGCAAATTGAGCAGCTGCAGGATTTTGCAGACATGCATTAAATCAACACTGTTTTGAAGGGAGATCACGCAGGAACTGGAAAGAGCGGGTTGCACGGGGATCCCTTGAGACATTGCGTCAAACCACAATTAAATAAACTTTACTTTGTCTTGAAGATCTGAATAGACAAACCATGATTTGCAGTTGGCTGGTAAATCATAATAAAAAATTCTGTTTATTATTTATCAGGCCTTATTTTATTTTCCCTCCATTTGTTGTTGTTTAGTCGTTTAGTCGTGTCCACATTATGGGAAATTAAAATAGCAGACTGGAGGTCCAGTTGCCCAGAATTAGGCAGATAATGTTGATGGGTCCTGTTGTTGTTGTTGTTTAGTCGTTTAGTTGTGTCCAACTCTTTGTGACCCCATGGACCAGAGCACACCAGGCACTCCTGTCTTCCACTGCCTCCCGCAGTTTGGTCAGACTCATGTTGGTAGCTTCGAGAACACTGTCCAACCATCTCGTCCTCTGTCGTCCCCTTCTCGTGCCTTCAGTCTTTCCCAACATCAGGGTCTTTTCCAGGGAGTCTTTTCTTCTCATGAGGTGGCCAAAGTATTGGAGCCTCAGCTTCAGGATCTGTCCTTCCAGTGAGCACTCAGGGCTGATTTCCTTAAGAATGGATAGATTTGATCTTCTTGCAGTCCATGGGACTCTCAAGAGTCTCCTCCAGCAGGTGAAGTCTCTGCTTTTTAAGGTGCTGTCTAGGTTTGTCATTGCTTTTCTCTCAAGAAGCAGGCGTCCCTCCATAATATAGTCAAATCACCAAAATAATACAAAACCAAAAGCCCATAATTGACATAGCTAACATGAATTCTTTCATATTTTAAAAAAATATCGTTTCTTTAGGGTAGGGGGCATTGAGGATGGAGTTTATGTAATCAAGGGGGTGGTGGCCCAAAAATGTTTGGGGACCACTGATTTAAACGATAAACTTCTCTGTTATAGAGGTGAAATTGAACTGAGTTGTTTCTTTTTTGAATGAATAAAGACCACTGTTCATTTGAGACCGAAGAAGCAGTCACGAAAAGCACAGCTGGAATCGGAAGAGATGCTCCCTGGAATCCATTTGGGCTCTGCAGTTGCAGAGATATTTGTGGCTCATGCGTAGCAAATAATAAACAGCGGGAGGCATAGAGACATGTTTCTAGTGGATTCTCTGCCTTTCTGAAACTGCCTTTCCCTATATCATAGAATCATAGAATTGGAAGGGACCCTGAGGCCCATCTAGTCCAGCCCCCTGCAATGCTTATGTTTTGTGTGCAAATCCAACTGCATTTCCACAGGGGTTGGTTTATAACCAATATGTAAAACCAACTTTATTCCAGTGGGAGAATGTACACCAAAGATGAGAGATAGTGTTGTGTTGATGGATGGTTTTTCTGTTCCTTTGCCTTGGAGCTGACTGCTGCTCCTAACGCATACCCAGTTGATTGTTTGTTTGTTTGTTTTAATTAATCAAATGCTCATTTATATCATTTTTAATTGATGTAATGCATATTTTATTTTGCATTTTAAAGGCCTTCAGGCCAAAAATCGGTATATAAATAAGCCATAACGTGTAAAAAGAGGAGCGAAATAACTTTGCAATACTTTTGAGACTAATGGATTTGTTGTCGCATGACTTTCTTAATGAAGCATCTGAAGCTTGTCCATGAAAGCTCACACATCAGCGCTTCTTTGTGAGTTCATCCTCGCCGACTCTCTCTTTCTCTCTCTCTCTCTCTCTCGCAGGTGGATAAAGTTTGAGGAGAAAGTGGAGCAGGGTGGAGAGAGGTGGAGCAAACCACACGTTGCCACGTTGTCCCTACACAGCTTGTTTGAGTTGAGGACATGTATAGAGAAAGGGTCGATCATGTTGGATCTGGAGGCCTCGTCGCTCCCTCAGGTAGTAGGTAGGTGCTCTCGAACGCAGCGCTCTGGATTGCTCTACATCGCAAGAACCAACCTGGTCCGTTGAATGGGATGTTGGATCTGGGCATGTGTTTATTTTACGCTGCTTTTCAGCAAAACAACAACAGCAACCAAATTTCCTGGGGCAGGTTGCAGATCAATAAAAACAATATGGCCTCTACCATGAGACTTACAATCTAAAAAGACATAACACAAAAGGAAAATGGATTTTGAGGAAGGAGGAAACAAGCAAACTTGGGTACCAGTTCTTTTAGGTGCAAGTTAATTGGCTACTGGGATGGAAACAGTTCAAGGAGAGGAAGACCAAAAAGTTGCTGGGGTCTCAGCTGTCTTGATAGTGTGCCTGTTCATCTCGTTCAGTATATTGGATAGTCTACAAGATAGGGGTGGGAGATCTGTAGTCCTCTAGATGTTGTGGGACTCCGACCTCCCACTTTGTATACCTCCAGGCATGTCCAACAGGTAGATCATAATCTACCGGTAGATCACTGGACGCCTGCGGTAGATCACTGGTAGATCATTGGCTCCCCCAAAGAAGCTGAACAACTGTGGCTCCCCTAAAAAGGCTCAACATTTTACCTCCTCCCTGAAAAAATTCAACAACTTTGAACCGAACCCCCCCAAAATGAGCCTTCCTCCTTCCTAAAAAAGCTCAACAACTTTGACCTGAACCCCCCAAAAGGGGGTAGATCACTGCCAGTTTTTAACTCTGTGAGTAGATCGCAGTCTCTTGGGAGTTGGCCACCCCTGATAGCGTTGGGCGATATATCAATCCATTGTCCAAAATTGGTTTGAAGTCCATATCGTGATACCAGTTTCATAATTTTTGACCTGGCAATATATCGCAAACCATGATGTGTGTGTGTGTGTGTGTGTGTGTGTGATGCAAAAATCATGATGTGTGAAAAACTGTGAAGCCAGCCAGTGCTTCTACAAAGTGCCCCCCTTATTTCAGACATCGTGATATATCAGTATATCGCAATGTTTCGCTGGTGGTATATTGCGATGTTGAAAACCAAATACTGCCCAGCCCTCATTGTGTATGTGAGCTTACACATACCAGCCTACTCTGAAACCGTTTTATTTTATTTCTGTTTACATTGTTTTGCTCCTTTTCTTCTCTCCCTGCCTCCCCCTCTCCCCAAATCCTCGTGTTTGCAGAGATGGTTGTTGACAACCAGATCGAGACAGGCCTGTTGAAGCAAGAGATGAAGGACAAGGTCACTTACACCCTGCTCAGGAAGCATCGCCACCAGACCAAAAAATCCAACCTGCGCTCCTTGGCCGACATCGGGAAGACTGTCTCCAGTGCAAGTAGGATGTTTACCAACCCAGATAATGGTAATGCAGAAGCCAGTGGGCTTTGGCCTTCCCGTAGAGACCCACCGAAACCCTGCTCCCAACTAACTCCATCACCATCTCATGGCAACGCATCTAACCCCACGAGTAGAGTAGCAGACCATACTGACGGATGTATCAGTTATGGGCTCTGAAGGCTTCTTAATGCTGTGGCGCATCGCTCTAACCATATCTCCTTGGGCTAACTGAGAAAAGACATGGGCGCGCTTTGTTTTCGTTAGTCTGCTTTAGTCAGTCACTTCGGCTGTCAGGTTCCCTTATCGGTTGCCCAAAAGTAAAGACCAAGTCCTTCTTGTCTTTATGTCATTTTATTTGTGCAAGATATGTACAGTGCAGAGTTCAGTTTCAAACATGACTGCCTAGTCCAGTGTTTCCCAACCAGTGTGCCTCCAGATGTTTTGGGACTACAACTCCCATCATCCCTCACTAGCAATACCAGTGGTCAGGGATGATGGGAATTGTAGTCCCAAAACATCTGGAGGCACACTGGTTGGGAAACACTGGCCTAGTCAATAGCAGAATACGGAAGTGCCCCCCTTCTGTTTTCGCGCCAACACCAGAGCCTCAGCACTCTAAATTGCCGCCTTCTCCTTCTACGTGAAATGGGCGCCGGAACTGACGTCTCCCTCTCCGAGCGAGTCTGCTGGGTGGTGCCAGGTCTCTCTGCATCTTTCCGGAGACCTCTCACTCCCTGGCTCCCACTCACTAACTGCTCCTCCCCCGAAGAGGGGCTGGCAGACTCGCTCTGAGATGAATCCGTTTTCAACACAGGCTGAGGCTCTCTATAACCACTCAACGCCGAGTAAAGCACCTGGCGTGGCACACGCTCGAAACAGCACAACACAAACGATAACGAGTCCTCCAGAAAAGAATGGGGCTGCATCCACACGGCAGCTCATCCCATTTTCCTGACATTTCCCTAACGGTTAATTTCCTCATTATATTTCAACGTTCATGCGGTGTAAAATCACTTCCAGAAATGGAACACAAGGTTGGAGTTCGTTTCCATGTTATTGGCTTCCAGGGGGAAAAAAATCTGTTTGCAAACAACGCGGAATTGAGCGCTAACCTTGCGCTACGTCCCGCTGTATTCCCGGGAGTGGCTTTTATGTCACGCGAAAGCTGAAATAGAATGTGGAAATTAGCAGTTAGGGGAACGTCAGGAAAATGGGAATGAACTGCCACATGAATGCAGCCTACAACACATAGAGCTGTCTAGAATGTGTTAGACTGTAATGACGGGAGAAAATTGTCCCGAAGTCATTTTGAGTGTTGGTGTGCAGAATAGCAGATGGGCTGTGTAATAGTCCTCTGTGAGCAGGGGTGACTCACCCATGGTCCTCTGGATATTGTAGGACTCCAGCGCCCATCATCCCCACCAGCATGGTCCATGGTCAGGGATGATGGGAGTTGTAGTCCAGCAATATCCAGAGGACAGGTCCCACCCCAACCCCCCAGCTCTGGAGGCTTTTGTTAGAGTTCTGGGAAATGAGTGCATTAACTGGAAAGAGAGGGATTAGGTTTCCCCTCTCTACTCCTCAAGGATAAAAGTTCAACAGTTCAATAGTGTTGAGATGAGAAACTTAAGAAACGCAAAAAAGGTGAACAGAGCAATCATCAGTTATATTACTACAGGGGTACTTCGGTTCTCGAACATAATCCGTTCCGGAAGCCCGTTTGGCTTCCAAAACATTCGAAAACCAAGGCGCGGCTTCCCATTAGTTGCAAGAGCTTCTTGCACTCAGTGGAAGTCATGTTGCATGTTCGGGTTCCGAAAAACATTTGAAAACGGAAGCATTTACTTCCGGGTTTTCAGCGTTTGAGAACCGAAACGTACGACAACGGAGGTGTTTGGGAACCGAGGTAACACTGTATTCTGAAATCTCACGATTGAGTGATGTTGACTTTTGTGGGGATTAGCATTGCTTAAGGCCCTGCATCCCTGCTGGGGTGAGAGGGGACTTTTCTTGCTTCTCAACATGCGAGGGAAAAATAATCTGATTTAAGAAAAGAGGGAGAGAACCACCAAGGCCCAAGGATCATGGGTTCTCATATGATCTGAACAAAAGATGCAACATGTGAATATTCATTCCCCCCTCACACAGTTTATTATTCCAAGAAACGCTCCTTCTTGGAACACAGGTGGTAAGTTGCATCTTTTTCATTAAAAAGTACTTGGCTCAAGGCTGTGATAAGCAAAACGTTTTATCTGTTGGGGAACTTCCTCTTGGTAATTATATGAAGCAGCCTTCGTCAGCCTGGCTCCGTCCAGATGATTTGGACAATATTTCCTACCAGGCCCATCCAGCACAGATGTGTCAGCTGAGCCAGATGATGGGAATTGTACTCCAAAACAGCTGGAAGGCACCAGGTTGAGGAAGGCTGATTTAAAGACTCCGAAAGAGAGTGGAGACAGGTATTTCTGGCTTCAGTGTAATGCACGCTGCAGAAGCCAGAGCCAGTTGTTGCGAACCTGCTTAAATTCTAACACTGCAAGTGGCGCAAGGGCTCTCCATGCAAAGAACAGAAAAGAATGAATTGCATGTAAAAAAAAAAGAGCATGCTGGGGAGAAATCTTCCAAAATAGTCTGCTCTTATATGCTACTTTTCTACGACAAAATTACAATGCGTGGGCTTATTGAGTATTTTACTATTGAACTTCCCATCTGCATACTTTAGTGGGGTAGACCTAACATGGCAGCATAATATGATTGCTGTGGATGTGCAGATTGGCTGTTGGACTTCAGTTGACCTGCCTTGTTGAACCATAGCATGATCCGAGACTTTTTAAGATGCAGACTTTAGAAGGCAAGGTGGCTTTTAAGTCCGTGCCCTACCATCCATTTTCTAGTGGATATTAAGAGCCTTAAGGGGACAATCCTATGCACGCTTTCCTGGAGAGTAGGCCCCCATTGAGCCCAGTGGGGCTTATTTATGAGCTGCTGAAGAGAGAGGCTTCTCTCTAGCAAAGAAATGCAGCAAGCTCATTCAGGAGGGAGAGAGCTCTCAGCCCTTCCACTCATTTTTGTGGGCTCATTTAGAAGTCTATTCTTGCAGAGTCGATGCAAGATTATGCATGTGAAAGGTTTGGAGCACTCCGAAGTGCTTTGCAGCAATGTGTTGCCAAGAGCATGCAAACAGATGTGGAGCAGATACCTGCTTTGCACGTAATCGGAAGGCACAACAAACAAACATCCTGTACTTAAACCTGTGGCCTTCCACAAGTAGACTGAGCAACAAGGAATTACTGTACATACCCCAACAGATGAGATAAGGCTGAAGCAACAGGTTGGGCTCAAACCTAAAATCAGAGAAAAACAAATAATCGTGTAATTGGTAAAATGGATAGTAAACTGTCCAAGAGTACATCATCTCTCAATCTTGTTCAGCAACCTAGTACAAAACTTTTGAATTCTTTATATACTGTTTATTAAATTCCTGGCCCATCATGAGTGCTTTTTTTATTGATTCATTTTTATTCATGTGTACAGCTCCATTAATGTGCATGGTCAATAAACATAGATCAATAAAATGAATAAATGAAAACAAAATAAAAAAAATAAAAAAAATCCTTCCAGTAGCACCTTAGAGACCAACTAAGTTTGTTCTTGGTATGAGCTTTCGTGTGCATGCACACTTCTTCAGATACACTGAAACAGAAGCCACCAGACCCTTATATATATAGTGAGAGGGTGGGAGGGGTATTACGTAAAATGCAACATTTGATCAAAATTTACCGTTGAAAGCCATCCTCAGTGTAGATAACCCTGATTTGCATGATGACTTGCTCATGTTTTAGAAAAAAAGAAAATATTTAATGTGGTTCATTCCATATATGTTGATTTTGAATATTCTATAAGTTTGTTGGTATGCAGTGATTTGTAGAAAATCTGTTGCTAAAGCTATGCTGTTTAAATCTGGATCCAATTGATTCTGACTATAAATCTATGTCCAAGTAAGTGGGGCTTTCATTGAATTTCGTAGCCAGCATTGTGTATTTTTGTCTCTAGAGGTGGTTTCACCTATCTAGTGTTTGGCTACTCTGTTCACTGATAAGTGCTTCTGCTAATTTTTCGTATTAATGTAAATTAGTAGCATCTTTAGCAAGGGTTGTGTTCATAGAGTCCTACATTCAGCTACTTCAGAAGCCAACTTGCTGCAATGCTATCCGGAGCAGCCCTAATAGGGAAGGATGGGAAATTAAATAACTTATGGTTTATCTGAAGCGAGACAAACCATAAACCTGGATCCAGATAACATGTTAAGCTTAGCGTCAGCTACCATGGCGGCAGCAGGACTGGGAGAGGAATGCAGTGGTCATAGTTTCCTCTTTTCGTGCAGTTACACTAAGCTATGGTTTGGCTTAGCGTGACGTGCGAATTATGTCATTGGCAGATCCATGTGGAGGAATGCATTCCCTAAGTTGTTCCCACTTCACTGATGGGAAGCTGAGGTCTGGGAGAAAGATGCTTGCCGCAGCGAGTCCATAGCAGAAGCTGGATTCTGCAATCCACACATCCCAAACCCCATCTCTTTGTCCTTTAGACCCCTGATACGCTAAAATGTTTTATTTGTTAAGAGAGTATTTCAATGCCAAATGTTCGGGAACTGGGTCCATCCCCAAATGCTGCTCTTTCCCAATCCTTGTGTTTGGTTCCAGGCTGCTTTGCATATACTGCATATTTCTGCACGCTCCATATTTCCTGCAGATCTTTTCCTTGGTGCTTTTGTTTGCTATAGTGCAAACAATAAACTCGGCGCTGTAAACAGATGAACAAGATGGCAGGGGAGTGAGGGATTTGACGTCGCAGGGATTTGGTGAGGGAGAAGATTTAAAGAACTGCTTTAATGAGCATTTAGATATTGGTTTAAGGATATTTTTACTCAAGTGGGACTTTCATCAGGCTGGTTCTCACCATGGTTTAGTGTTACATGCACAAGCTAGAATAAACCTAGGATTGCCATACGTCCGGAATTTCCCGGAATTTCCCAGACGTATCTGGAATCCTGCTGTCTCTTACAGTGTCTGGGTGGAAATCGGTAAAATGTCTGGGGAAACCCAGATGTTTGGCAGCCCATGTCGGCTCAAAAATGGCATTTTCCTCTGCGATTTTGAAAAAGAAAAAAAGCTCAACAACTTTTCACTGTTTGTAATATGGCAACAAGCTTCTCTTGTGTGGAATGACCAGTGGGAGAATCTTCCGATGTTTAGTTTTATTTTAAAAGAATGTTGGCTGCTTGTTCTGTATGAACCAGAGACTGAGGTTTAAAACAAACTCTAGTCCTTTTCTAAACAAACGGACTACAATACCTGTGTTTTGCTGACTTCAACAACCCTTCAGTTTCTAATCTTGTATGTAACAACAACCCAGGATTAGTGGAAAGTGAAACGAAATTCTGGCTGCACAGGAGAAGGAAAGGGAGTGCACAAGCTCAAGACTTTGCTCAGGCTGGTTCTAGCTTGTGCACACAGTGCAGCTAAACCATGGTTTAGTGTTACATGTGAACCGGCTCATTGAATTATGTACGTGGGCATGCTCAGTAGCACTAGTAGAACAGTTGCTAGCAAGGAGAGGCTGAGATAATTCAGAAAAGGCTTGCTGAGACTCTGGTGGGCCTTGAACCAAGAATCTGAGGGTCTGGGAACAGAACTAGTGAGTTCCTGTGGACTCAAGCATCATAGTCCTTTGGAACATGACTGGCCCTATGAGTCTTCTGTATTGGCTATGGCAGTGTTTCTCAAACTTGGATCTCCAGCTGTTGTTGGACGACAACTCGCATCATCCCTGGCTGGCAGGCTCAATGGTAAGGGATGATGGCAGTTACAGTCCAACAACACCTGGAGACCCAAGTTTGAGAAACACTGGGCTATGGCATGGCAGGTGAACAAAGCGGGTCTTTGGGTTGGTGTAGTTCAGGCAGAAGCCAACAACTTGAGCTATTGACCTAAGGACTTTCCTCCCAAATATTGATTCAAAGAGAAATGCCTTAAAAGTTGAGCCAGTAGCCATGCTAGAAATTCTTTTTGACCTCACTGCTGCCCTTTAGGATAAAACAATAGTTTGGAAACAAAGAATTTATCATTTATTCATCACGATTACTTATTCAAACTGAAAGTTGTTAAAAATGCATTGAGGCAGCAGTTGACAATAAGGCGTGTTGTTGGACAGAGCAATGGGGTTTTATTCCTTTAAGTGTCATTCAGGTTATTCTAAGTAGCTGAATAATGCATCAGCAGAGTTTAGAAATAATGAGAGTAGAAAGAGGAACAGAAGGGGAAGGGTGTGCGGAAGAAGAGACGTTTCTCCAGGTGATACAAATCATTGGCACGTTATTTGAAGTGTTACAAAATGGAATACACCCCCCCCCCCATTATTGTGCATGTTGGCTGTGAGTAACAGCCAAAGAAGCCTCTTTCTTTCTAAATTCTTCAGATGCTTTCTGGGTACCGTTGTCAAGATGCAGATTACAGTCCAGTGACAGCAAAAGATGTGGCCATCTGTTACGACTTTTGGTTGCAGAATTTGCTGTGGTTGTTTACAAAGCTTTAAGCCACAGAAGCATCCGACAACCTATTCGTTGCTTCATTGGATGTAGGTGTTCAGAAGGAATCCCATTCACAGGATACTAGAGTTGGAAGAGTTGGAAGGGGTCCCAAGGGTCATCTAGTCCAACCCCCTGCAATGCAAGAATCTCAGCTTAAACCATCCATGACAGATGGCCATCCAACCTCTGCTTACAAAGCTTCAGGGAAGTAGAGTCCACAACCTCCTGAGTGAGTCCATTCTACTGTCAAACATCTCTTACTGTCAGAAAGTTTTTTCTGATGTTTAGTCGGACTCTCCTTTCTTGAAACTTGAATCCATTGGTGGCAAAATAGGACATTGCAGTTCATGTAATTCATTCATTATTGGGCAAACTAGGAATATTTACACTCGGACAGCAAAACTTACATAGACATTCACTTCCAAAGTCATGGAAAAAACACTATTTCTCCCACAAACTACTTCAGCTTCAAGTGAGTGATCTTGCTTAATATCCTTACATCTCTACATAGATTGACAAACAGACGCTGCCATAAGTGATCATTTAATTTGCAGTGCTCAGGTATCAACTCACATCAACCCCAGCCAGCATGCGTCTGTTTGATTGCTAGGATAAAATCTTAGGAGTAAATACAGCACTGTCACTCAGGTAATATTTTTCAGCCCAGGGCTCATTCCCAGAGGTTAGCTTCCAGATCTTCATTAGTGAGGAAAAAAAACCCACAGTTGTATGAATGAGCCACCCAGTCGAAGGCCAAATCCCCACAATTTTGAACTAGTTTCCTGGATTGAATCTGAGTAAGTTGTGGCAATGAATGTGTTTGCACCATGCCATTTCCTCTTTCTCCTTTTATTTTGAATATTTAATATATATATATATACACACACAGACGTTCTGCACGTTTGAGGGTTGCAAAAGAGCAAATATTACAAAACACTGAAAATGCGCTCAGTGCCACATTTTCTACAAGTAGTACATGGCTGCCAAAAGCTAGCAAAACCTAATGTTGGAGTGGTCTCTAATTGACGTGCAGATGTGCGTAGCTCTCTGTGGTGTGTTAACACGAGTGTCTGAATGCTTTTCTGTCTTAACTCTCTTGCTTCTGCAGTTGCTTTGGCCTTTCTCTTTCTCCTTCGCCTTAACTCTGCTGTCTTCCTCCTCCTCCTCCGCCTCTTCTTCCTCCGCCTCCTCTTTGCTGCTGCTCTCGAATGTGTGCTCTTCCTCCTGCTTGCGACTCTAAAGCCCGCAGCCCGCTTGAGAGTTCTGTGCCCTGCCTAGCAACCCGCACGTTGGATGATGAAATCCGGGTGCAGCGCAGCCCCAGCGTGGGATGGCTAAGTAAGTGGATGGCGGGAAGGGAGTTGCACTTTGCAGGGAAACGGGTGTGCATTAAGGGGGTGTGGTCATGTGTTGGGGGGATCAATCTGGAGATAATGACAACATGCAAAAAAGGTGGGCTTCCAAGGAATTAAAGCTCCCAAATACATCTTTGCATGGGGAAAACTGACCCTATCCTTGAACCAGAAACTCTATGAGCTAAGATGCTTCTGCTACTGCAGACTTCAAGGTTAGGGGAATGCAACAACATCCCCTGTGACTGGTGGGCAGACTAAGTATCCCCAAACCACCCTTCTAGTTTAGTCTGGTCAACAGAGCCATACCACTTGCCACGTGGTTGCTACAAGCCAGTCTTTAGTCCACTGCTCTCCAAACGTCCATCTCAACTCGCTGACCTCAAGGACCCAGAAGTAGACATTCAGGTAGAACTGCCCTCATCTGTAGCCTGGCCCCAAACCATCTGTTTGACGTCATATCTAGGTCGGTTCAGTGCAGGACAGCTGCATAGTTGGGGTGTAGGAACTGATTTCCATGATGCTACTGAACTGAACTCACCAGGCCTCCTTGCGTACATGATCTGATAACTTCCTGCAGTGGTGGTGGTGGAGGTTTATCACATTTGGAGAGTTACAATTCAACTTCCCTCACTAATGCAATGATTGAGGATGTTGCCTAGTGACTTGTTAATTCTATCAAGTTGTGCCTGAATAGAGGTTTGGACCATATCTCAACCCAACCTGGATGCACTACATGCACAATCTCTGCAATTGATTTTACCCTCTTATTTATTTTGCATGTTCTTTATGTGACTCAGAGGCAAAAACAAGCTGAAGATGAAGGTTACCTCCATGGGATTATTATGTGCCCCCAGCTAACCAAATCAGGATGTTTTTGTTTTACCCTCATGTTGATCCTAAATCTGTAGCTCAGTCAACATGCTGCTTCTTGCATCATCTCCAGTTAGTAGAGTGAGCAAATCTTTCATCCCTCCTTTCTGTCAACTTTTTGGTTTAGATGTACATAAAAGTTCAAAGTTTTCTGATCAAGGCCTCTGGAAAACATAACCTTTCACATGTTAGTGAAATCTCCTGGCTGGCCAGTTGTGATCTTAATGGAATCCAGCCAAAATTAAACACCCATTGAGTCAAGTGGGAGAATCAAGAATTTCTCCAAATGAAATTGTTGAGGATAAAAGAGACTGCCATATATACATGTATTCTGCCACTGCTTGGTGTTGGTACTTGCTTTAGCAGATAGCAGCCGTCTTATATTGAGCTTTCAACCACCCTTCATGTAATTGGCAAACTGTCTTGCTCGTGTATCGCTGTGGCCCGAGTCTCTGTGTGTCCCTTATAGTAGGTAGCAAACGGTGTTTTAACGGACCTTGGTCTTGTTCTTGCAGGCAGCCCAGCCATGACGCACAGAAACCTGACTTCCTCTAGTTTGAACGACATCTCTGACAAACCTGACAAAGAGCAGGTAAGTCTGGAATTCCTGATCATCATTTCCTTGCAAAGATGTACCAGGAAAGAATGTGATGAGCACTTTAGGATGAAGGGAAGATGTGAGCAGTTGCAATTTTTAAAGCACTGGTATTTTAAGAGGCTATTGTCTTATTGCCAGTGTTGAGTTGAAGGCTCCTGACTTGGTGGTTTATCACTTTGCCCAAGAGATCCTGAAGAATTCTCCCAGCTTTTCAATAGGCCAAAGCAAGCCTGCCTGCCCTTTTCCTGCTCTTAATTTCTAGAGTTTCCCCCTCTATCTTTCACATGCAAGGTCAAATGCAAGTGGTGTTGCAGGTCTAAATTCACTCCCCGCCCCTTCCCTCATACTCTTGCTTGCATTCAAACTTCTTAATGGTCAATCACTTTTTAAAAATTCATCCTTAACTAAGACAAGGAGCATGAACAAAGCTTAAGTGAAGATAAACAAGGTTTACCGAATGATGGAAAAGTTCGATTGGCCTGTTTTGTTTATGTGTGCGTAATCAGTTGTAGGTTTTTGGTGTATGTTACACCAGCATTTGACAACTTAGAGCCCTCCACCCCAGAGCTCTGAGGAATCCTATCCCAGGTTCAACACCAATTCCTCCCAACACACACACACACTTAGCAAGGTCCTGGTGAGCTGAAGTACTGCAAAACAGTTTTGTTAATCTCATAAAGTTGACAATGAAATCATTTTGATGGGGTGGGTGAGGGTGTTGACTTGATCGTGCTGATCCTTCAAATTCTGTCTCACACCAGACAGATTCAGGTGATATGTGTGTGCTTTTATATATATATATATATATAGAGAGAGAGAGAAGTCAATCTAAGTGCAGCAAGGGAATAATACATTATTTAGTGGCATCTTGAGGTAGATGAAAAGACCTTTGTCTTTCCAATGACAGCTGACTGGCTTGCATTCATTAGTTTGACAATCCTCAAGGCTTTGTTTTGAAATGCCATTCTGCTCAGAAAATAAATACCGAAAAATCAGAGAGCTGTATCACTCTCTTGTCTTGTTTTGCTTTTTTGTCCACCGGACGCTAGAGGGTGGGGAAATATATGCTGATATACTGAAGTTTCCTTATTGTTTTTATTTTCCTTATTATTATCCTTATGCCCATGACAACCTTATTTGCATCAGGATGGAAACCCACTCTTCCTCAAACAGAGAAAGCGACAAAACTGAGCAAAGACACTCATCTGGCAGCGGAGTTCATGACCCTAACAGGTCATGTTTCATTGTAGGAAGTTATGGCTATTTATGACAGTCAGCCAAACGGGACGGACACTGAGGTCACCATTCACTTCTCGTTAAATCATTTAAATCCCATCGACTGCAGAGGGAGGGGATTAGGTCCACACAGCACTCGTCTATATAGTGGCAGTTAAATATACTCTGTGCTTACTTCCCAGCTCATCTAGAAACCCTGTTTTGCTCAATAAACATGGGTTGAAACCATCTCTGCTCTTCCAACTGCACAGCATATTTTCACTTGTGCAGTGGAACTTCCGCTTCTCTCCTCTGCAGCCCCCTGCCCTGCCACACCCTCATTTTTTTCTCCTGAAAGAAAAAGAAAAGATTCAGGGTGCATGATGGGAGAGGACAGGATGCGAAAGACCTGTTACATGAGCAGAACTATACTTGTATGACATTAGGTAAAGGTAAAGGGACCCCTGACCATTAGGTCCAGTCGTGACCGACTCTGGGGTTGCGGCACTCATCTCACATTATTGGCCGAGGGAGCCGGCATACAGCTTCCGGGTCATGTGGCCAGCATGACTAAGCTGTTTCTGGTGAACCAGAGCAGCGCACAGAAATGCCGTTTACCTTCCCGCTGCAGTGGTACCTATTTATCTACTTGTACTTCGTGCTTTTGAACTGCTAGGTTGGTAGGAGCACGGACCAAGCAATGGGAGCTCACTCTGTCACGGGGATTCGAACCGCCAACCTTCTGATTGGCAAGCCCTAGGCTCTGTGGTTTAACCCACAGCGCCACCCTTGTCCCATGACATTAGGTATCGTCCCATAATGACATAAGGTATCGTCCCATAAATTTGGTCATCTAGTAAGTGGTCTTGCTTGGTGCCCTCGCACATGTACACAGAGAGTAAAAATAAATAATTTCAAATTGCCTACTTTGTCTCTAAGCAGATGATTCCATGTTCTAAAAGGTTTTGTGTATTCCATGTCAGCTGAACCTAGGTTCTATAAAAGTTCTGTTTCGCTGCAAGCCGACATGATTTCTGGCAGCCAGTTAGCATGCATCTTTATTCAGGAACTGTATCAGTTAAACAATGGGATAACTGATTTATATTACTGATTTTAGACAAGCGTTTGTCTCTCTCTTACCCGCTTCAGTCACTGGTTTTTAACTCCCCGTTACTGAATCAATCTACCCTGACCATGTTTTCTGTGTATGGGTTCAGCCACTTTGCTCATGTCCAGAAAACAGTGTTTCCATTTCTTTTAGTGACCCTGGGATTTCTAGAGTGAACAACCTGCAAGTGTGTGTTATCAGAATAGTGGACTCAGTTATGCAATGTCATAAATGAGAATGTTATAGTCAGCAGTATGGTAAGACAGTAACCAGGACTCAAGTTAATCTGTGTTCCAGCAGGGCCTTATTTATTTATTTAAAAAGCACCCAGAGCCATTCGGAAGTTGCTGGAGATGCTTTTTTGTTGCCTTGTTTTGCAACCTTGCATACTCCTAGAAATGTTTTCCTCCTTCCATTTCTAAACTGCTGTTAGCTGAACCCAAGTTTAGGCTCAGCACCTGCGTAAGTGTGGTAGAAATAAAATCATTTAAACTGGATGCGAGCTTACTATACTGGTGACTATAATATTCTCATTTACGACATTTATAATAGTGTCCACTGTTTTGATACCACATACGAATTTAATTTAATAATAATAATAATGATGTCAGGATAACTCAGTTGCTTAGAGCATGGTGCTGATAACGCCAGGGTTGCAGGTTCGAGCCTTATATGGGACAGCTGCATATTCCTGCATTGATCCTCAGCAGCCTTTCCAACTCTATGATTCGGTGATTCTGAGTCCCTAGACATAGTCCTGTGTTGCTTCTCCAAGACTGTTCCTCTCCCTCACACAATACCTATGTTTTTCATTTGTTGTTGTTTAGTCGTTTAGTCGTGTCCGATTCTTCGTGACCCCATGGACCAGAGCACGCCAGGCACTCCTGTCTTCCACTGCCTCCTGCAGTTTGGTCAGACTCATGTTGGTAGCTTCGAGAACACTGTCCAGCCATCTCGTCCTCTGTCGTCCCCTTCTCCTTGTGCCCTCCATCTTTCCCAACATCAGGGTCTTTTCCAGGGAGTCTTCTCTTCTTGTGAGGTGGCCAAAGTATTGGAGCCTCAGCTTCAGGATCTGTCCTTCCAGTGAGCACTCAGGGCTGATTTCCTTAAGAATAGATAGGTTTGATCTTCTTGCAGTCCATGGGGCTCTCAAGAGTCTCCTCCAGCACCATAATTCAAAAGCATCAATTCTTCCGGCAATCTGCCTTCTTTATGGTCCAGCTCTCACTTCCGTACATCACTACTGGGAAAACCATAGCTTTAACTATACGGACCTTTGTCGGCAAGGTGATGTCTTTGCTTTTTAAGATGCTGTCTAGGTTTGTCATTGCTTTTCTCCCAAGAAGGTTCTGCTAATTTCCCTTTCTCTCTCACGCTTAGTGAAAGATGGAACTGCCATTTTCACCTGCTGCAGTTTGTAGTGAGTGTTCTCACCTGGCCCTAACACACATGGCGTTGGGTTGCTGTTGCAATATATGAGACACAAACCCCCAGGGTCTATTTTTAAAAATGCTGTCATTTGGCTAGGCTGTGTAGCTTAAGCAGGAGGAAACTCAGGTCAGGCACAAGTGGAAAGTATGCAGAACAGGTGAAGTGGCTGCTTTTTATGCACCAGGCTTGAATTGTTTATGTTCCTGTTGAGAGATGCATTTAAGTTACCGCATTTGACGAGTTGGAAGAGCTAGGGCATATGGCTTTTGGGGAGGCAGAAGCAGGGATGCCTGCTGTTGGCTAAAGGGTGTGTGACACTGACTCCCCACAGGGCTGGAGAGTACCAGGACTTCCTTTGTGCCTTTTCTATCAGTTTGTTCTTGGCTAACCAACCATGGTTTGTTTTTAGCAAAACAAACCATAACAGTGAGCCCGCCGATCTTGGTTTGCTGCTCCTGTTTGCTGGCAGGGAGGAGCGAACCAGGTGCTCTCACTGTAAACCTTTAACCATGGTTTACTGTGATGTATGAACACAGGTTTTGTATGAGTGGGTGGATAAACAAATTGAAGGTTCCACCAGTGGCTTTGTTAATGGCAGGATCCACAGGAACTTCGACAGAAGCCAGGCTAGGGAATACTTTTTGGTTTCCCTGTCTGTCCTGTGCATCCCACACAGATCCCTCACAGCCAATGGATTGCATCCAACCAAGTGTGAATGGACAGTGTGGTGTAGTGGTTAAGAGCGGTAGACTCGTAATCTGGTGAACCGGGTTTGCGTCTCCGCTCCTCCACATGCAGCTGCTGGGTGACCTTGGGCTAGTCACACTTCTTTGAAGTCTCTCAGCCCCACTCACCTCACAGAGTGTTTGTTGTGGGGGAGGAAGGGAAAGGAGAATGTTATCCGCTTTGAGACTCCTTCGGGTAGTGATAAAGCGGGATATCAAATCCAAACTCTTCTTCTTCTTTCGCAACCCCCTGCATCCACAAAATCTGCTCCGAAGGTTCCCCCAACCCTGTGGAGCAGATTTTGAGGTGCATTGGGGGGGGAATCTGTAGTGAGGAGAGGAAAGGGTAGTCCAGTTGCCTAAGTGGGTGTCTGTTGGTGATACAGCAGTGTTGGATACAAGCCAGTGAGGGCAATAGCCACGGAATACAGTTTTATGTGTGTGTGTGTGTGTGTGTGTGTGTGTGTGTGTGTTTGTGTGTATACATGCGTGTGGGTCCACACACTGGAGAAGACTCGTGTGGTAGGACCCCTGCTTTTTAAAAATGTGCCTCATCTGGTTTTGTTTGAAAACAGAAGCAGACTCTAGTATCTCCCAACATAAAAGACCCCAAATTTATTTCTTAACTCCCTTCTGTTTGGGGATTATGCGAAGGCTCCGCAGGAAACTGGGTTCCAAGTGCTTTCACTCTCCCTTAATGGTGTCGCTGTTCCCAGAACCCTGCAGAAATCTTTCAGTTCTCTGTGCTTTGTTTAAATGTCCTTGGCAAGCCCTTATGGACGATGAATCTCAAGGACCTCCCCCCCCTCCCCACACCAGTTAGCATTTTAAATGCATGCAAGTTAAATAAACTTTGGGTAAAGCAGCATTGGGGGCTGCACTTGCTACTCAGCTTCACGCAGCTCCATATAGAAACTGCAGGAAAATATGCACGGATGTTTACGAACGCTCTCAGAGCACGTTGAAGGGAAGTGGGTTCTCCTGCCTTTGGGGGAAAGTGCATGCTTAAGATGCATAATGTGTTCAGATGAGTGTAGCCAGCTGGACCATTGATTTGATGATTTACACAAAAAACCCCTTGTCCCCAGTGTTTGCAGCACTTCCCTGACTCCTGTGTTTCCATATCAACAGTAAAGTCTCTCTCTCTCTCTCCATTCCCCTGCTGCTGGCCAAAACTAATTCTAAAGTTTAAAAGAAGTTGGCCTGGATGGAGGGGTGTGTGGACCCCATGCTTGGTTCTGCTAGAGATGTGTCCAGGACTTCCTGCTTCTCGGAGCTCAGTTCATTGATGGATTGTGTAAGGGCCTGTTGCAGCCTCTCTTTTCTTTCTTCTGTCTGTGCTGGCGATTGTTTAACCTTTCCCGTTGCTGGGGCTATCCTAATTACCGTATCTGATTGCTGCGGTGGCCTGGATTCACCCTAGGCCAGCCCTCGGCGGAGGGCACCAAGTTGAGGAAGAGGACTCTGGTGCAGGAGGGGGAGAGCACACCTTTTTGCTTTGACACCTGTTTGAAGGGAAGCCAGTGCATAATCAGAATCAGACTTTATTCACATAGCCAACAGGCCATAGCAACTAAAATACAGAAAAAACAGATAAAAACATTGGAAAACGACCAGTCAGGAACAGAAGTATATAGATGTACTGATAGATCATATATAGGTCAATGAGGCCCCAGTTTGGCGGCCTGAGATGGTCAGTGGGGATGGTAAGGTTCTCTCGTTCATCAGAGCTATAGAGATAAGCTGATCGTGACATCTATAAGCCTCAGGTACATGGGCTGGTCATATATGCCGAGTTGTCTTTCAGATTGTGGCCCTTAATCTCATTGCCCTCTCGGTGAATCTGGCGACTTTCTCTGTTGTCAGGATGTTCTGGTCCAATAACAAGTGAAACGTTGAGGCCGCTGATGTCACCATCCCAGGTGAGATTATCACCTGGGATTGTGATAATCTCACTCCTCAGGTCTTTTATACAGAGGGCAGGCCAGAAGAACATGCGACACTGTCTCCATGTTTCCGTCTCCACATGGGCAAAGACGTTTCTCCCTGGGGAGTTTCTGATATTGGCCTTCAAGCACGGCAGAGGGTAGCACGTCAAATCTTGCCAACGTATAAACACCTCTATACTTTGGGATTTTTAAATTGTGCAGAAGCCAGTGTACAGGACGCAAGCAAAATTTCAGAAGATGTGCTGTGCTCCTAAAGCTGTCACGATGTTTCATGGTTGCTTTTGCACCTCTGAACTAAGAGTGTCAGGAGTAAAAGGGACAGTAGAGAAAGCCAAGGGAAATGAAGAGGGAACAGAATACAGGGTGCAGCTGTGAAATTTCCATAGAGCTGCTTATGAATTATAGCTTGGACATTCCAAATTCTTCACATTCCTCAGTGCCTGCATCAAATTCCTAGGAATCCAGGTGGTTAGATGTCTGGGATTTCCACTCCACCTCAAGCTCTTCTGAAACATTGGATATTTCAGAGTAGAGCTGAGTAATGCCTTTGGCGCCAAGCCATAACAATGGTGAGTTCATGATAGTCTCCTAGGAGAGATACGGGTTCCTGCAACCCTTGCCTTGGTTTCTCTTTTGTTCACATCCAGGCATGGTTGTATACTACCGTATTTTTCGCTCTATAAGGTGCACCTGACCATAAGACGCACCTAGTTTTTAGAGGAGGAAAGGGGAAGGCCCCTTTTTTTGAGGATCAGCTCAAAGTTGTGCAGCTTCTTTTGCAAAGGAGAAAAGTCCCATTTTTTGAGGATCAGCTCAAAGTTGTTGAGCTTACTTTGCAAAGGGAAAAAAATCCTGTTTTATGGGGTTCAACTCACAGTTCTGCAGCTTCTTCAGGAAAGGGAGCCGTTTCTACAGTTTCCAGACAGATAATCTAATCAGCCAGTCACATGTCGCTGGGGAAACAAACAGCCTCTGTCTGTAGAACATTCAACAATGGAGGCCTGGGCAAGGGGGTGGGGTGGAAATCTTTCTCCCTTATCTCTCTCCCGATCTTTTGCTGATCAGCTGATCAACGACTTCCTTTCAACACCCCCTTCTCTCTTTGTAAAAAACAAAACAAAACAGCACGATCTGCTTTTCGCCCCTGGGCAATTCGGCTCCAGGGACCACGCATTCGCTCCATAAGATGCACAGACATTTCCCCTTACTTTTTAGGAGGAAAAAAGTGCATCTTATGGAGTGAAAAATACGGTACATGGTAGGCTTCTGTGTTTTCTGCATGCGTTGCTCATAGCGTGACTTGGAAGCTCTGCATGCCTCTTTCCTCAGAAGCCCCATGACCTCAGGAGCTCTTCCTGAGCCACCTAACCCGCCTCGAGGCTCCCCCTGTCCTCATACTTGACATAAAAGATAATAAAGAGCAGGCAGCTACTTGATCTTGTTGTTGGGGGTTTTTTTTTTAACCAGCTTATTTGAATTTTTACAGTCTGCTGCGTCTAGAAGACTGTAGCTTAAGAGTAGAAAGCAAGTTTAAAGTCTTATTAAAGCAGCACAGGCATAGCAACAGATCCCCCCCTCCCAAAGCAGGCACAGTAACTCCTTAACACCCAAAATGAAATAAAAATGGGGGCCAGAGATCTACAGAAAATGTCCTGTTTTCTGGTCTGAGAAGCCAAGTACCTGGAGTGATGCACACTCACTTTGTGGCCATTTAAGATTGGGAGTCTCCAGGTGCTTCCACACTAATTGCACCTGCCAGTCACCCAAAGCAGCAGCTCCTCTAGGCATGGGGGAATTTGCAGCAGA
The DNA here is from genome assembly GCA_034641385.1 of Darevskia mixta. Classification (NCBI taxonomy): domain Eukaryota; kingdom Metazoa; phylum Chordata; class Lepidosauria; order Squamata; family Lacertidae; genus Darevskia; species Darevskia mixta. The sequence goes on from JAWWNH010000060.1 coordinate 2,318,282, forward strand.
GTGAGGTTACAGCACTCTGTTTGTATTGCTAGATGTTACTGGGATGGGGAGGAGGAGGGATATACACCATTAGCCATCTAGCCCAGTGTTGTCTACACTGACTTGCAGAAACCCTCCAGTGCGCCGGGCAGAGAAAAGTCTCAAATCACATCTGTCATGGACGCTTTAGCTAAGTTTCCTGCCTTGCAGGGGGTTGGACTAGATGACCCTGGGGGTCCCTTCCAACTCTACAATTCTGTGATTCTACATCCTCTTCTAACTGACCATGTTGATTTATAATGTCAGGGGCCAGGAGAATCTGTGCATACCATGTGCTTTATGGCTAAGCGATGCCCCCCCCGAAAAGGAAGAGCGGGGAAGGCTCCACTGGAGAATGCATTAATTGTTCCTGTTGGTTCGTGCTAAGTGAGTGGTCTACCACTGGAGCTAATTCCCCTCCATGGAGAGTCACAAGGCTTTGTGGCACTCTTCTGATCTGAGTCTTCCACAGAGAGTAGGAGGAAACCTAGCTTATAGTGCAGCCCAAAGAAATGAAGAAGAAGAAGAGTTTGGATTTGATATCCCGCTTTATCACTACCCGAAGGAGTCTCAAAGTGACTAACAATCTCCTTTCCCTTCCTCCCCCACAACAAACACTCTGTGAGGTGAGTGGGGCTGAGAGACTTCAAAGGAGTGTGACTAGCCCAAGGTCACCCAGCAGCTGCATGTGGAGGAGCGGGGAAGCGAACCCGGTTCACCAGATTATGAGTCTACCGCTCTTAACCACTACACCACACTGGCTCTCCCATCTTCCCCCCAAATCTGCAAACGCACCATTGGGAACAGTATTTTCGTGTGTGTGTGTGTGTGTGTAATGTATTGGGTTATCTGTGGAAGGGTAACTCTGGATTAGAAGGGGCAGGGAGAAATGGGGTTGGCATTCTGATGCCAGCGGTGCTGTGTGGATGCTGCAAAGAACTTGGATGCGCGAGGGGCACCCATCGCAGAGTAAACATCCACCCTTAGCCTTCAGTTCAAGCCCGGTATAAGCTCAGTTTAGGCTTTTAAGTCCCCTTTAAGGGGAAAGCTCTTAGTATGTTATTATCAAGCAGCTGTTTCCTTTGCCCAGGGGACTCTGAGAATTGTAGCTCTGAGAGGGTGAGTGTAGCAGTCTCCAACAGAGAATCCTCACAAAATAAAATTCCTAAGATTTTTTGGGGCAGAAACTATAACAGTTAATCTGGAATGATATTGTTGTACTGTAGTAATATACCAATTTTAGCTGGGATAGATTGGGGGGTGGAAATGCTTTTGTCTATAAAGGTAATCAAGCAAGGGAAATCCCACTCCTTTTGATATTCCTTAATTGCCCTGGTCTGCTTGCCATCCTAGTTCCTTCACCATGTCAGAGTTGCCTGCTTTGCTTGTATGTATAAATTACAACACACTTGTCTTAATTCAATACCCCCCAATCTTTCATTACCTGTATTATGCTATTATTGCAAACATGCCCCCAGAGGTGCATGGTATATTTGGACACTGGGTGAATTTCATAAAAATCCCAATTGATGCATATTGAGTAAACATTTCTTGGTGTGTGTGTGTGTGTGTGTGTGTGTGCGCGCGCGCGCATGCAAGCTTTTGACTTTCACAGATCTCTTCTTCAGAGCAGCCTTTTCACCACCTACTGGTATTGTCTGCTTTAAGTGGAATGGAAGGAAAGAAGTAACAGCGGATAGAAAGATAAGGAGCTAACCCTGTTAGCATTTTTAAGCTGTTGGCAAAATGTCTTAAGAGAACACATCACAGCAACTAACAGAGGCAGGACTTGATGAAGTCAGACGTATCGGGATCGGTGAATTAATCTGTGAATTACTAGCATAAAGATTTTAGCTGAAGCCTTCTGAGCGGATAGGGTCACCCCGGGACAATGTGGAGGAGGAGGAAAAGGGGTGAGATAAAGTTAGATACTATTTGGACCCAGGTAGGCGATGGTAGAGGTTGGTGATGGAAAAGAACCCAGAAGAGAAAAAAGCCAAATTCAGGGAGAGAAAATAAAGTGAGTGCATTCTTTGGAAAGTGCAAAACACTCGGCAGCTGGAGATTATTCAATAAAGACTAGCATCTTCTGTTAAGAAGAGTTACCTGCATGTTGATGGCAATTTCTCAGCTCTGCTGTTGTCGCTTTATCTTTTATTACCAGATTGCCTTTGTACTGTCAGCTTACAAATATAACAACAGCGACAGCAACAACAGTAATATTATTTGGGATGGAATCGAGCGCATACTGGAAATTTAGGTTTGTGTAATTAAAGTGGATTGCAGGCAATGGCCGTTTTAGGCATCTCCCAATAGGTGTGGGATTTTAGGGACCCCTTAAACACCTGGGGATGTGGCCTTGCATAACTGGACACAGTGCATTTGTGCCACCGGGTAGTCTGTGAAATCTTCCAGGGGGAAGACTTGGTACAAGTGGTAAGAGATGGGAGCATCCCAATATATCCAGTATGTGCTCAGTTTGTGTGGGCTTTCCGAAGCAAATGTGGTTTCGTGATTTATCCTCAAGGGATCTGCAGAATGTCACGTGTGTGGTGTTGGCTAAGGACTAAGGACAAGATGAATAATTGCAGCTGGAATATCCTTCCAGCTGCACTTTTCAAAGAAGAAAGAGCAAGAAGTGGAAACTTCTCGGCCCTTCACTGGAGCATCTAAGATCAATTCGTCACCTTAAGCTACTCTGAAATTAAGACCTTTTTCTCATGCATTTTCCACCAGCAATCTATCAAGGAATGGTAGGGACGTATTTCATTTCACAAACGTTCTTGCCTCCTTCCCCAGTTCTGCTTTTACCTACAAACGGAAATGCAGCTCTGGCACTTCTGCGTAATATTGCACACGTAAATGGGATGCTCTTCTTGTTGCTGTGGCCGTTACGGTGCACTGCCATTATTAAATGGCAGTGACATATGGGTTCGAATCCCCCCGACGGGGTGAGCTCCCATTGCTCGGTCCCAGCTCCTGCCCACCTAGCAGTTCGAAAGCACGTCAAAGGACAAGTAGATAAATAGGTACCGCTCTGGTGGGAAGGTAAACGACGTTTCCGTGTGCTGCTCTGGTTTGCCAGAAGTGGCTTAGTCATGCTGGCCACATGACCTGGAAGCTGTACGTCGGCTCCCTCGGCCAGTAAAGCGAGATGAGCGCCGCAACCCCAGAGTCGTCCGCGACTGGACCTAATGGTCAGGGGTACCTTTATGGGTAAAAGGGAATTTGTAAATTAATAATAAACAGTATATCTGAACTGTCCAGTAGATACAATTGCATATATTACAAACTTACGTGTTGGTGTTAACTGGAGGAATTGAGTGTGGGATCCCGCTTGTGGATGATCCCCCCAGGGAGGTTCGTTTGACACCTTCATGATACATCTTTAGGTGCCAGGTTCTTCTTCAACCAGGCCTTTGGCTGATTAATATTCTATTATTAATTCTTAATTAATATTCTATTATTAATTCTACAGCCTTTTACATTTGTCTGTGGGAAAAGGAGAGGGATTAATGTTTTGTTGTTTTGTTTTATCTATTTACTTGTTTCTATCTTCTGTGAACCGCCCTGAGATCTTATGATGAAGGGTGGTATAGTAATAATAATATAATAAAAATTTATTATTTATACCCCACCCATCTGGCTGGGTTTTCCCCAGCCACTCGGGTGGCTTCCAACAAAATATTAAAATACAATTGTTTGTCAAACATTAAAAGCTTCCCCTAGACAGGGCTGCCTTCAGATGCCTTCTAAAAGTCTGGCAGTTGTTTTTCTCTTTGACATCAGGTGGGAGGGTGTTCCACAGGGCGGGTGCCACTACTGAGAAGGCCCTCTGCCTGGTTCCCTGTAACTAATAAATAAAAATAAATAATTAAAAATCTTGTTTTGTGAGTTATACCTGGGAATTATTGTAATTATCACTGTTTGTACTTTTTTGCATTTCATTTCAGTCAGACCTCACTGTTTGCAGTCCACCTCCTCCCCTCCCAGCCACACACGTATATGTCTACAGTTATGCATATACTAGGGACGCGGGTGGCGCGGTGGGTTAAACCACAGAGCCTAGGGCAGTGATGGCTAACCTTGACACTCCAGATGTTTTGGGACTACAACTCCCATCACCCCTGACCACTGGTCCTGTTAGCTAGGGATGATGGGAGTTGTAGTTCCAAAACATCTGGAGTGTCAAGGTTAGCCATCACTGGCCTAGGGCTTGCCGATCAGAAGGTCGGCGGTTCGAATCCCCGCGACGGGGTGAGCTCCCGTTGCTCGGTCCCAGCTCCTGCCAACCTAGCAGTTCGAAAGCACGTCAAAGTGCAAGTAGATAAATAGGTACCGCTCCGGCGGGAAGGTAAACGGCGTTTCTTCGCGCTGCTCTGGTTCGCCATAAGCGGCTTTGTCATGCTGGCTACATGACCTGAAAGCTGTATGCCGGCTCTCGGCCAGTAAAGCGAGATGAGTGCCGCAACCCCAGAGTCGGACACGACTGGACCTAATGGTCAGGGGTCCCTTTACCTTTATTCATATACTGTATTTTTTCCATGTATAAGACGACCCCCAATTTTTGACTTTAAAATATTTTGGAGAAAACGTTATCTCATACACGGAAAAATGTGGTAAATCTATATATACCTGACGACTGAAGATTGCATTCCATGCATTTGACGAAGTGGCCTGTAGCCCACAGAAGTTTCTGCCATAATTAAACTTGTTTGCCTTAAACCACAAGGCCCTTTTCGTTCTGACGAGACTCCTGTGTCTCTTCTCTCTCCCACGCAGCTGAAGAACAAGTTCATGAAGAAGTTACCTCGAGACGCCGAGGCCTCCAACGTCCTGGTGGGAGAAGTCGACTTCCTGGAAGCCCCTTTCATTGCCTTCGTTCGGCTGCAGCAAGCAGTTATGCTCGGTGCTCTTACAGAGGTCCCTGTACCTACCCGGTAAAGGAGCCTTTTCTTTTTCTTTTTAATATATATATATATATTAAATTTTACATAACACATTTCTATTTAAACATATCATTCACCTTCACATTTTGGATTCTCGGAATCCCTTGACCCCCCCCCCTTTTCTCTGGTTTTCATTGCCAACCCCTTTTTCTTTCATCTTATCCTTTTTTTTCTAATTTGTTATAAATATTGTTAACTTGTCCATTGTGTTTTGTACTTTACAAGTATTACTCTAGCCCTACCAAAGTTTTTAGTTGTTTACAGTGTTCTCTTAAATACATTATATATATATTTTAAAAATAATTTCATTCATTTTGTAAGAAAAAACAATACAATATAAAAAAGAAAAAAAGAAAAAAGCAATACAACAAGAAAAAGAGCATGAAAAAAAGAAAAAAATTGAAATAAGAAGAAAAAAGTTTTTCTTACACAAACCTAGTTTTCTCTTTACATTTATAAATGACTTCCTTCAGTCCCCTCCTTCTGAATTTCATTTCTCTAAATTTCTTTAGCAGTTTCTAAAAATTAAGCTTTTAACCTATCTTTATCACATCTTAAAATTAACCTATATCCTATATAACAGCCAAAAACCTATAATTAATTCCCTAAATTATCATAAATATTACAATATTTTTTTCAAATATAATTTAAATTTCTTTCAAACTTCATCCACTGTCTCTTCTCCCTGGTCGCGGAGTCTCCCAGTCAGTTCAGCAAGTTCCATAAAGCTCTTAAATACATTATAATTTTTTCCCATTCTTTCTTAAACTTCTCATCCTGGTCTCTGATTCTTCCTGTCAATTTTGCCATTTCGGCATTGTCCATCACCTTCACCAGCCACTCCTCTTTGGCTGGAACTTTATCCTCTTTCCATCTCTGGGCCAGTAATATTCTCGCTGCTGTCATCGCATACATAAAAAGTCTTTCCTGCTCACTCGGAATCTCTGTACCTAAAATACCTAATAAAAAAAGCCTCTGCTTCCCCCCACAAATGTTACTTTAAACATTAGGAGCCTTTTCAAGACCATGGTTGTATTAAATTTAAGAAAACTGCAGTTTTAAACTAAGGAACAGCAGCAGCAACAAAAAGTGTTCTCTATAGACAGGAGAGAGGCAGCAGTAAATCACACTGTGCAAGTTGGAGTTAACTCCTTCTTAGCAAAAACAGGATCTGCACAGGAATGCCAGGCCTAATGAGCACAGCAGCTCATCTCTGGTTGGTCTTGCCCCCATGAAGCAGTTGCTGAGACTGAAGGTCCCCACCTCCCCCCAGCTCCCAGTTAAGGAGACTTCCCTCCCTCCCTCCCTCCCTTCCTTTTCTTGATCCTGTTTTCTATTATTAAAAGGCAACTACGCGGCATGCCGAAATAAAACAGGGTCATGCCGGAATGTCTGATAGACATGACACAAAATGGAAGAATGAAAAGGAAGAGGAAATATGCAAAATTCGGTTACATTAAAGTTCTGCAATTACCCGATGGGATGACCGACTATTGGAATCGGCCACTTCATTTTAAGCAGGGATTTGGTCCCAACCAGGTTAATGGAGAAGTGCCTTTCCTGCATTGCAGGGGGTTTGAACAGATGGCCTTGTGGGTTCCTTCCAATCTTACAATTCTATGATTCATAGCCTTTCAGTTTCCTTGGATCACTGTCAGATATTAAGTTTTTCTGACGTTAATGATATAACAAGTTCTGCTATATCTTCTTGTTATTTATTAATGTCCAACTGATACAAATTCTATGAATCTCCATGCTCCACTGCTTTTATCTAATTTGGTGGTACATATTTTACTGAAGATACACTATGTTGGTTTTTCCCAAAGTGAATCATGACAATATTTGTTTGTTCCTTCTTTTTCCTCCTTGGGGGTCAGGTTCCTCTTCATTTTGCTGGGTCCCAAAGGCAAAGCTAAATCGTACCATGAGATTGGCCGAGCCATCGCTACCTTGATGTCTGATGAGGTACTCTCCCTTCTGTGTTGCTGAGTGCAGTTCACTTAGCATTAACCGATATTTGCATTATTGTTGTTGTTATTATTATTATTTAAACTTATTTACCACCCTTCATCACAGCCTCTCAGGGTGGTTCACAAGATAAAAGCTTTAGCTTTTCTAGTCACAGCCTCAAAAGAGCCAATCTTGCAATACTTTCAGGAAATGTTCAGGGCAGGCTTCTGTGAATCTCCAGGAATGGGAGATTTTGAAGGCTGTTCCATGCATTACATTGGATAAAGTTACAGTTACAGTTAGGTAGCCGTGTAGGTATGAGCTTTTGTGTGCATGCACACGAAAGCTCATATCTAGAACAAACTTAGTTGGTCTCTAAGGTGCTACTGGAAGGAATTTTTTTATTGGACATTTAGCTTGCCACCAAGTGACAGGAAACTGCAACCATTCTTGACTGTCTAGAAGCAGAACTTCCTGGGCTGGTGGCAGTCCTGTGTCTTTGAACACAGGTTTCTGCCAAACATCAGTAAAATGGCAGGATGGAGGTAACTTCTAGGCAACAGGTGGCTGGGGAGTAATTCCCTTGCCTATCTTCCCCCTTTCAGCTCCCCACACCCACTTTATTTCCAGCTAGGTTCAGAGCAGTGATGTGGGGAGCAAACTTTTCCAGTGCTTTTATTTTTCCATGGAACGTTCTCTGCCTCATAATTTCATTAGTAGCAATGAACAGGTGCAAAGGACCAACTTCAAATGCAGTATTAGGTGAGCTTGGTTGTTTAAGTGTTTGCTAAATGCAGGTAAATTAAACGCCCTAAATTAGATCACTCTCCAGGGCATCAGGTAATCACCCGACGTGAACTGAAATTTTTGCAATCCCAATTAAACTAATTTGCACAGGAACATTTTCCAGTTCAAAACAATTTCCAGGAAACCTGCATCGCTGGTTCAGAGGCCAGAAATAAACCCAGCTGCAGGGGCAACAGGAGTAGCTTGGGAAACTGTTGCATTGAGAAGTGGTGGGTGCAGGAAAAATTAAAACACCCCTTTGCTGCTTCCTTCTCTGCTGAAAACTACTTGCCAACACACGATAAACCTGAGTTACGTATATCTGTAACACCAAACAACAAACGTAACAGGCTGGCAAACATAAATTCCGATAATTCAAGATATAAATAATAAAACACATGCACGTACAAGACCAAAATCTGTATATAATCTTGTATAAACTAACAGAAAACACAACATGTTACGTTTGTTTTTTGGTGAAAACTACTTGCCTGCTTCCCCCCCCACCCCCTTAAGCAAAAGCTCTGCAAAATAAAAGGTAATCTGTCAGTTTGGCTGGTGGCAATTTGGCTAGTGCTACATAACAGGGAGGAACCATAGCTCAGTGGGTAGTGGATGTGCTTTGGATTTTGAGGACTGCAGATTTAATCCCCGACATCTAAAAGGATCAGGTAACAGCTTATTGGAAAGACCTCAGCCTGAAGCCCTGGAGAGCTGCTGCCAGGCAGAAGAGAAGAGTGTCAGGCTACATGGACAAAGAGGATGACCTCATAAATGAGGCATCTTTCTGTGCACCTGTAGAAGGATTTGCAAGATGGGAACCTTCGCTTTCCTCCCTACGTGCAGGTGTTCCACGACATTGCCTACAAAGCCAAAGACAGGCAGGACCTGATCGCTGGGATTGATGAGTTCCTGGATGAAGTCATTGTGCTGCCCCCTGGGGAGTGGGACCCTGCCATCAGGATAGAGCCCCCCAAGTCCCTCCCATCTTCAGACAAAAGGTAAGAGAGGTGCATGTGCCGCATTAAGGCATGCCAACTTTTTCAACTTTCACATTCCAAAATTGAGGCGTGCCAAAAAAGGTTGTATCAGGACTTGGGATATTTTGGTTAAATTAATAGAATTTGGTTTTGCTTGGTAAGTAAAATGTGTTTAAAATTGCATAGGAATCATTAAATTTCCTATGCGGCCTAGGACCTTTGTACCTACGGGACCGCCTCTCCTGGTATGCCCCGCAGATGACCTTAAGGTCCACAAATAACAACATTTTGGAGGTCCCGAGCCACAAGGTTGTTAGACTGGTTTCAACTAGGGCCAGGGCCTTTTCAGTACTGGCCCCAACTTGGTGGAACGCTCTGTCATAAGAGACCAGGGCCCTGCGGAATTTGACATCTTTCCGCAGGGCCTGCAAGACAGAGCTGTTCCGCCTGGCCTTTGGGTTGGACTCAGTCTGATGTTTCCTCCCCTTATGGTCTTGATTATGGGCTACAAATGAAGCTGCATTTAAATTTTAAATTGTATTTTAACCTGTATTTTAATTAATGGTTTTTCTTTCTTTTATATTTTATTGTAATTTTATTGGTGTTAGCCGCCCTGAGCCCGGTTTTGGCTGGGAAGGGCAGGGTATAAATAAAATTATTATTATTATTATTATTATTATTATTATTATTATTATTATTATTAAAAATGATTACCAAGTACTTGCAGCTATATATTATTATCATGTACTTACTTGTTTAGCATGACCCGACATTTTCCATAAGGTAAAATTAAAATTCTTTGGTTTTCCGAAAGCAATTTATGTGCTTCTTTGTCAAACGTAGGCTTGCCAAGCTAAATGCTGTCCACTTGCAAAAGTAATAACATAGTTGAATTCTTCACCCCCAACCCCCCCCCCCCCAAATGTAAATACCCTGTTACTGGATATAGTTGCAATAATTAAGTTTCACCGCCTAAAATGGCACGCCTTAATGCCATGCGTCTCACCGCAGTTGCAGCATCCAAAGTGACAGGCCAAAGATCCTGGATATATGGAAGCCCAGCTGAATTCCCATTTCTTTCTTTCTGCTCAGGAAAAACATGTATTCAGGTGGTGAGAATCTGCAGATGAACGGAGACACTCCACACGACGGGGGAAATGGAGGTGGGGGGCACGGGGACTGCGAGGAGTTGCAACGAACCGGCAGGTAAGTGACAAAAGTCTCTGTGCCAATACAGGGCATCTCGCTAGATTGCTGCAAGCATTGGCACACAGGATTCTCGATTTCAGATTCTCCTTTTTGTGCCTTGACTCGTGTAATCGTGGCGCATGGTTCTCCCCTTGCCAGATTCTGCGGCGGTTTAATCAAAGACATCAAGAGGAAAGTCCCTTTCTTTGCCAGCGACTTCTATGATGCATTCAACATCCAAGCCCTGTCTGCCATTCTCTTCATTTATCTGGCTACTGTAACCAACGCCATCACTTTTGGGGGGCTGCTGGGAGATGCTACGGACAACATGCAGGTGAGCCATGACTTGGAGAAAGACAGTTCAAACTTCTGCAATTGCAGTAGTCTGGGCTTGGTCAGTGTGGTGTAGTGGTTAAGAGTGGTAGACTCGTAATCTGGGGAACCGGGTTCGCGTCTCCGCTCCTCCACATGCAGCTGCTGGGTGACCTTGGGCTAGTCACACTTCTCTGAAGTCTCTCAGCCCCACTCACCTCACAGAGTGTTTGTTGTGGGGGAGGAAGGGAAAGGAGAATGTTAGCCGCTTTGAGACTCCTTCAGGTAGTGATAAAGCGGGATATCAATTCCAAACTCTTCTTCTTCTTCTTCTTCATTTCTTTGGGCTGCGCTACTAAGCTAGGTTTCCTCCTCTTCTTCTTCTTCTTCTTCTTCTTCTTCTTCTTCTTCTTGGTCAAAAACAGGTTTTTTCTTTTTTTATGACCACTTCAAACAGCACAGCCTTACGATCTGCTGTGCAAAGAAAAACAAATATAAAACAAGTATGAGATGCAAGAGTTATTGCGCCAGCATCCTGTTGTGAGTCGTGGTGTTGCACTGGTCCAGTGACAGGGAAGCGGGTGGCGCTGGGGTCTAAACCACTGAGGCTCTTGGGCTTGCCGATCGGAAGGTTGGTGGGTCAAATCCCCATGACGTAGTGAGCTGCCGTTGCTCTGTCCCAGCTCCTGCCAACCTAGCCGTTCAAAAGCACGCCAGTGCAAGTAGATAAGTAGGTACCGCTGCGACAGGAAGGTAAACGGCATTTCCGTGTGCTGCTCTGGTTTCCATCAGGGTGTTCCGTTGCGCCAGAAGCGGTTTAGTCCTGCTGGCCACATGACTCAGAAAGCTGTCTGTGGACAAACGCCAGCTCCCTCGGCCTGAAAGCGAGATGAGCACCGCAACCCCATAGTCGCCTCTGACTTGACTTAACTGTCAGGGGTCCTTTACCTTACCTTTTTAAGGTGCTGCTGGTCCAGTAAGACACTTGGGGTGTTGCACCCTTGCAGCAGTTTCAGATGGAGTAAGATTACCTGTGCTGAGGCAGCTGCAACTTGAAAGACCTTGCATGCATCAGATATTGGAGGAAAGTGAGCAGGGCACCGGGGTGAAAATGCTATAAGCAATCTCGTATATGCCAGCGGGATCAGTAACGCCACAAATTTGCAAGAGCAAAACAGAAGTATTCACTCAAACAAGCACTAAGGATGATAGCCCAGATTGGCCACAATACTCTAACTAGGTTAATCAGCACCAGGCAGAGATCAATGAGTGCTGAATCTCTAAAGAGAGTGCTGTCATGATTTGAGAGTATTGGGAAGGTACGTTCCCTGATCAGGAAGCTTCCTAATCAATAACAAACATGGCAGGGCTGCGTTGCTCACTTGGCTCAGGTTACGTCACTGCCGGGTACTGGGATAGAAGTCAGCAAGGTGAAGTCAGTGCATTGCAAATGCGCTGGCAGAGACAGTCTAGTGCTCTCCATTCTGGTGTTTGTCAACAGTGTAGAGGGAAGTCAGGTGAGTAGCACAGTCCCACCATGCTATCCACTACTTCCCCATATCCTATGCATGCCGCGTGCTGTTGTGGTTGTATAATCAGGGGCACAGAATGCACTCTGCACATGCTCTTGACCCATCACTCTTCACTTTACAAATCTGTCATGTGTTTTAGGACTGAACCTTGGTATTGGGAAGTGGTTCTGGGTCTAAGCCACAGCACACCTGTATTGAGCCCTGTCATATTCTCGGCATAGATTTAACCAGGCTCCCAATGTTCCTACCAGAAAGGAACAAAGGAGGCTATCCATGGAAAGTGACTTGCCTTTGAGAAAAGAAACTTCCTGCTGGCATGCATGGAGTGGGAAAAAAGAAACCTTTTCAGTTCCACGTTTAGTCTGCTGCAAATCTAAACAAAATTCATCTGCTTACATGAAACTCCAGGAGATGGGGAAATAAATCAGTGTCAAGTACTGTGAATGCCTCCTTCACCTCCCTATCACTGGCCAAATATTTGTTCTCAAAATGAAGGAAGTTAGCTTAACAAAGAACTCTGGTTTCTTTACCTTGTACAAAGCTTCCTGGTCTGTGAGGCTTTGCTACTAACCTTCAATTTTTATAGCACATTCCCTTTTTACATTTGGCTTAGTTTCAGCTGGATCTTGTGTAGTGTTGTGTGTGTGTGTGTGTGTGTGTGTACACTAGGGTGCTCCCCCCTGTGCCCCCTCCAATCTTTGTGTTCAGTGGAAATATTAAATTCGTTGACATTTAAATGAATTATGCAGAGCAAATCACCCTGCATGAGAAGTGTCAATCCTGAGTGTAGGTTATTGTACCTTCAGAAGTCATAGTCAGGCAGCATTGAAATTAATTCTTGGCCAGGGCTAGAAAGTGAACTAGTTGGTCCGTTGCCCTGGGCTCAGAGAAGTGCATTTGGGGAGAACATGGAAAGGCACAGTAACTAAGGAGATAATGACTAGTGCTAAACAGGGATTTCCCTTCTTCCAACTGTTGTTGATGTTGTTGTTGTTGTATGTGCATATGTGGCAGGGAGGGGTGAAGTTTCATTAATGCTGCTGTTTTTCCTGGGATCCAGCAAAGAGCCGATTCAGTTAGCTGCTCATTCAGCCCCAGAACCATGGGGAATAATTAATCTTGGAAAGGTCTAAAGCCTGTAGCCCTCTAGATGGTTGTTGGACTCCAACTCCCATCAGCTCCAGCATGGCCAGTGCTCAGAGATGATGGGAACTGTAATTCAGCAGCAATTGGAGGGCCACAGGTTCCCCAACCCAGGCCAAAAGCAAATCCACACAAAGTAGAGTACCACCAAAAACACTCACCAGTCTTTGGTGAATGATATCCCAGTGAAACCCGGGCAAAGTTAGAACTTCCGGCTGTCTGTTGGATCCAGTGTTAGTTCTCTAGGACAGGCAGACAGATGAGGAAGGAGGTCAAGCAGACTGGGCTCTAGGGTGGAGTCCATATGATGAGCCAGACAAGCAGACACGTCTATAGACCTCGCCGCCACCCACTGCCTCCAGAGAAGCATGGAGAGCTGATTTAAGGAAGCCTCGAGCTGGAGTTCACAGAAAACTGTTCTGTTTTCCAGTACAGTGGTACCTCGGGTTAAGTACTTAATTCGTTCCGGAGGTCTGTTCTTAACTTGAAGCGTACTTAACCTGAAGCATCACTTTAGCTAATGGGACCTCCTGCTGCCGCTGTGCCGCCAGAGCATGATTTCTGTTCTTAGTGGAGTTCTTAACCTGAAGCGTACTTAACCCGAGGTACCACTGTACAGTGGTACCTCAGGTTACATACTCTTCAGGTTAAGAACTCCGCTAACCCAGAAATAATGCTTCAGGTTAAGAACTTTGCTTCAGGATAAGAACAGAAATCGTGCTCTGGCGGTGCAGCAGCAGCGGGAGGCCCCATTAGCTAAAGTGGTGCTTCAGGTTAAGAACAGTTTCATGTTAAGAACGGACCTCCGGAACGAATTAAGTACTTAACCAGAGGTACCACTGTACAGAGGCAAGGCTCCAGTAGCACCCTGGACAGCTCCTTACAGGGCTCAGGCTGCATCCTCCATATGAGCAGGACTCAAATGTTGCTTCAGCAACAGTCACCCTTCAACTGAGCCTGAAATAAGAGCTGGTGTAGCTAGATCTACTTTCTTTGAGAGTAACCTCTTCATTTAAATGGGCCTGCTTTGATTCCAACAGAGCAGGGAAGACTGTGGTTCCATTAGGGCTTCTGAGGACCTCAGAGGAGGTCAACATGACCTTGGGCCAGAGAGGTAGAACCATAATGGTTTCCTCTTGCGCAAGCACCTTCTGGTTTACTGTATGCAACTTGGACTGGCCCAGGGGTCAGTTCCCTCTCCCACTGACTCCCTGGCTTCATGCTCCAAAAAAGGGGAGTCTGACCCCAGGGACGTGACAGATACATACTCAAAAAGTCTGAGCAGCTCATCAGGCTCAGTCTGGTCAACAAGAAAGAGGTGGAGCCAGGAAAATGGAACAATGGAAAGCAGGCACAAAATTAGTGGCACTTGTAGCATTATAGAAGAGCCAGATTTCTGCATCAGTCACCTGGATCAGGTGAACATGAGCAGCACAAAGGCATAGTGGGAGAGCTGTACTGCACCCCACTAACACACACTGGGCGCAACTGTCTTTCATTCAGGGCCAGTCCATGTGTTTGTAGTATCTTCATGGGGGCCTGCACACATAAAATCCAGTGTACAGATATTTATATCACACAGTCATTTCCAAGATTTTTATGTAGCTAAACAACCTCATCCAGGTTGTTAAATGTTGAGTGTTGCATACATGTGGTCCATATGCAAACATTATGCCCACAGGTGAGAGTCTACTTGGCCCAGAGTTAGGTCAGGCATTTCCACTGGGTGAAGCAGGTGTGATCCTCACTGTGTGCAGCCTCCACAACAAACAGAGCTTTGCTCGAACTGGGTCAGTGCAATTTGTAACTGCATTCTTTCCTCTCTGCGTTCAATGAAACTACACTATTTACATTTGCTGACGCACTGGAACGTTTCCCTTATCTCTGCAAACAAGAGTTTTGAGGAAAGTGGATTCTTAGGAACTGTGCTACAATTCGGTGTATTGTATTCCTCGTATAGTAGTCTGTTCAGTATTAGCACTGGCTCAGAAATACTTGAGGCATTTATCATTGCAATGTATTTTGACTCTGTAACACAGAGTGAGGATGTTTGCTTCTAATATGATTGGTGGTTTTGGTTTCCAAGTCCTTGAATCAAGGCTTTGTGTTTCTGAGAAAGCAGGGTTCTTAGACATAGAATATATTCTTAGACATAGAATAGAATATTGTGTAAATCAGAATTGAATTTACTTTTATTTGTTAATAAATAGGATTAACAAATAAGCCTTTAGCCTTTGAATTTATCATTTGAATGTGTAAAAAAAATGTTAAAAGTGACTGAGGTGAGTTTAGGGCAGTGATGGCTAACCTTGACACTCCATATGTTTTGGGACTACAACTCCCATCATCCCTGACCACTGATCCTGTTAGCTAGGGATGATGGGAGTTGTAGTTCCAAAACATCTGGGGTGTCAAGGTTAGCCATCACTGGTTTAGGGGCTCTTGGGATGATGGATCACATAAAACAGGCTGAAAATTGCTCAAGGGGTCAGGATGTGGGCCTCACTCACGGTTACCATCTACAGGAGCCAGCTAAGGACTCTGAAATGTGCAGTATTTGGCCACTTCCAAGTGCCTTCAGCAATTTAGTTCTCTCTTTTATTGCTTTTTATAACTTCTGCTGCTAAGAATTTAGCTTACGTTTAATTAAATGAAAAAGGTCAGCCAATCCATCCAATTCAGCATTCCAGTTATCTTCTTCCCCCCCACCCCAAATAAATATTCTGTACAGGTCCTGGAGGCTCTGTCAAGTATCTTTATTATTCATTCCGCATATTTACAAACTGCAAAAGGAAATTATAGTGTCGACAAAAGTTGGTTTCTGTGACCTGCTGAACTGCATTCTTCACATTGCTGCATGGCACACAACGTAAGGTTTGTTTGCTTCGCAGTGTGTAACAAAGCCATGTTTATGGGAAGACTGAGAAACTTGAAGGAACTTCTTTTAAAAATTGAACTTTACTCTGCAAAACTCAGAGGGGTTTCTGAGAAAACACTTGGCCATGGTTGGAAAATGCAGGTGGAATATGTTTAAAAGCTGCCTCCTGGATGAAAACTCTGAAACTGGAGCTGAAAGCTTCCACCCTTAAAATGGACAGTAACAACCGCATTCATACATAGCACTAAACCATGGTTAATGTTAGTTGGTGTCAGGTTCGCTTAACAGTTGCTCATGAGTAAAGACCAAGTCCTTCTTGTCTTTCAACTATTTTATTGTGCAGAATATGTACAGTGCGGAGCTAACCCTAAACATGACCGTCTAGTCGGTAGCGGAATCCGGAAGTGCCCCCCTCCTGTTGCGGCGCCAACACCAGAGTCTCGGCACTCTAAAGTTCCGCCTTCTGCTTCTGTGTAAGGCGGGCGCCAGAAATGGCGTCTCCCCCTCCGAGTGGGTCTGCTGAGCGGTGCTAGGTCTCTCTGCATCATCCTAAAGACCCCTTCCCACCTGGCTCCTCCCTGGTGACTCCTCCTCCCCCGAGGAGGAGCTGGCAGATTCACTGGGAGACGAGTACGTCGACAACAAAGGCTGAGGCTGCCGGTAGCCACTCAGTGCTGGACTGGCAGGGGTGGGCACATCCCTGACAGTTGGCCAACCGTGGGTGAAGTGATGGGCTTGCGCACTCCTCTCCCCTCCTCTTACTCGGCCAGGAGGAGCACTTGGGCAGGGTTTAGTTTCACCTTTGCAGAATTCTGGCTTTCCATTATGTTGTGGATTTAATTATTTTGGAGAAGCTTTAAAATCGCCAAAGTGCTGCGTTCTCCAACATTTAGAAGCTGTTAGGCAGAGAAAGCCAATCTTGTAATATTAGGGTTTTTTCATGTTTTACGGATTCTAAGCTAATTTCTTAATTTTTAAAGGATGGCTTTTTATTGTTTCTGAACATTTGGAGGGTAGAAATAGCTCTTGGTCTCCACGGCAGTACTGATTTTCCTTTTGCTGTTAAATTTTAATATGTATATGGTGACATCCTAGCATGTGCTGGAAATGGTTTGTGGTTATTATTATTTGTTATTACCGTGTTCCCCCTATTTTAAGACACCGTCTTATTTTTGTTTTCCCTCAAGAAAACGCACTATGGCTTATTTTGAGGGGATGTCTTATTTTTATTACGTAAGCCCAGCCCCTCCTTTTCCTTGGCGCCCTCCAGAACTGCGCCTATCACTATGGCTTATTTTCGGGGTACGGCTTATATTTCGCAAATGCGAAAAAATCCTGCTATGGCTTATTTTATGACTACGTCTTAAAATAGGGGAAACAGGGTATTTGTTTTTATTAAATTTGTCCATATCTCAATATTCATGGCCATATCTCAGATGCCGAAAAGATAACTCTTGCACTCATTGAGTTGCGGTCATCTACTTTGACTACGTCTACTAATAACAATAATAATAGAATCTGTTTCGTGCTTTGGCGTGTTCAGAGTGTTTTTCAGGGCTTATCTTGTTGCAATCCTTACCCAACAAGGCAGAAGGTAAGTATCATTGTTCCCAAAGCGTAGATGCAGGACAGAGCTGAATCTGAGAGAGAAGTTTGCCTGAGATCACCTAGCTAGTTTATGTTAGAGTCGCAGCAAATTCAAGGGAAAGGAATTAACTGTGGTTGGTAGGTTGTTAATTCTGCCCTATGCGATCATCGCTGGTACTGTACTAAAAGAATAGAGTGGAAGAGGAACCGGCTTCTGAAATGCATTTACCCTTTTCGTTCTTCTGGTTCTAGGGCGTGTTGGAAAGCTTTCTGGGCACCGCAGTGACAGGAGCTCTCTTTTGCCTTTTCGCTGGCCAACCACTCACTATTCTGAGCAGCACTGGGCCTGTCTTGGTCTTCGAAAGGCTCCTGTTTAACTTTAGCAAGTAAGTAAGGGAGAGGTTTGTCATGGCGGGCAACTGCTGCTTGCAACAGAATGCCCTGGACCTACTGCGCTTGTAATGTGAATGTTTCCTGGTGCAAGTTAGATATTTTGCAACATGGTAGAGTGATGAAACACGGAGGGGCAAGAGAGGTTTCGTCATCACACTTCCTGTTGCAGCTGTGGAGTATTTCTTAGATTTGCACACAAGGAAATGCAAGTTTCTGCTGTGCATTCCTGCCTGGTTCCTTCTCCACCAAGGAAATATTTGTTGGAAACCAAAGTCCCCTTCCACAAAGGAATTGCTGTTTTCAAGTTGGTCACACATTTAACACCAGTACTGCAAGCAGGACAGAAAATAGTTCAGGATCTGCTGGTAGATCTCTGAGTCATTTGCAGTCTATCAGCAAAGTTGTTGAGCCCCAGTTGCAAGAAAGTTAACATTCATATTCGTTGCTCCATCCAATTCTGCCTCTGGTCCTGCCCACCATGGGCAGAAGAAGGGAAAAAAGCTGGGAAAAGTTCCCAAGCCCTGATCTAGCCCAGAATTGTCTGTTCTGGTTGCAGTGGCTCTTCAAGTGGGGAGGCACCTGCTCCATAAAACCCTCAGTGGAGATGTTGAAGATTTGAACCCAGGACCTTCTGCATGCATAGTACAGGAGCTCATGGTTCCTTCCCTTTTGGGCATTGTATTCCCCCACCTCATTCCTAACTCTGTGGAGGAATAATCGCCATTGCAGCTTTGTGCATTCCTGCCGTAGTTCTGCAAAACAGTGGAATTTAATGCATTAAATGCAGCAACTTGTATTCTCACTTTCACTATTTAAAGGCATTATTTGGCCCTGCTAGTTGCGTGTTTAGACCTTTTACCCTCCCCCAAAATAAATTCACACCGGAGTCAGATATTTGGTTTGGTTTTTGGCAAAATTTAGGCCACAACTTTATTGATTACAACCACGTAAGTGGTTGCATAGGTTCTGGTTCGACTATCTCCCTGCACCCTTGCAGGCAGAACTGTCCCAGAGCCACATTTGTAGGACAGACAAGGATGAACACCAGGGACGGCTGCTGGAAGGAGCACCAATCAGCTGACCTGATGTCCCCTGGACTCGGGCGCAGGCCGAACCCCTTGCGGGGAACGCCAAACCAGTGAGTCCCTGGATTCCTTTACTGGAATATTCTGTCATTGCATAGGCGTGGCCACATCACGTGCCACACCTATCACCTGTACCAGAGCCTATCCGCAACTTACAAGTTGTGACGATTTGCTACGCGGCAGGCGAAACCCAAATGGCACAAGCCAATCAGCCAAGTGGAGGAAATTCCTACCGTGCCCCTGCCCCAAAAGCGGGCGACACACGACGACATAGCAAGGTCAAGCGCAAGCCCTAAATATAGGGAGAGGTGGGCGGGTGTTCCCCAAAGCCCTAAAGAGGAAGCTCGTAAGCCTCTCATGGGTTATATAGGTCCCTCGTTGCTGCTCTTTGAAGCGCCCCATTGGTCAGATTACACCCCAGCAACACGGGACCCACCTATCAGGGGTTGTGGCTATTTCATGATTTCACTGGCTATTTCACTGGGTCGGGTGGCCAGGTCGCACCGCAACACGTGCCCTCTTTAATGGAGGACTCGCTCTGTGGGAAACAGGCTTGAAATATGTGAGCACCACCTGCTGAAAAGCTGATGTTGAAGACGTGTGTAGGGGCAAAATCAAGCGTGTTAGAATCATAGAATCCTAGAGTTGGAAGAGGCCACAAGGGCCATCCAGTCCAATCCCCTGCCAAGCAGGAACACCATCAAAGCATTCCTGACAGGTGGCTGTCAAGCCTCTGCTTAAAGACCTCCAAAGAAGGAGACTCCACCACACTCCTTGGCAGCAAATTCCACTGTCGAACAGCTCTTACTGTCAGGAAGTTCTTCCTAATGTTGAGGTGGAATCTTCTTTCTTGTAGTTTGAATCCATTGCTCTGTGTTCTCTTCACAGGAGCAGCAGAAAACAACTTTTCTCCCTCTATATGACATCCTTTTATATATTTGAACATGGCTATCATATCACCCCTTAACCTTCTCTTCTCCAGGCTAAACATACCCAGCTCCCTAAGCCGTTCCTCATAAGGCATCGTTTCCAGGCCTTTGACCATTTTGGTTGCCCTCCTCTGGACATGTTCCAGCTTGTCAGTATCCTTCTTGAACTGTGGTGCCCAGTGTTTAGGGAGATGGGGTTTCAATGCCATGCCCACTATGTAGAAGAATGAGGAAAAACCTTCCAACTGAACCTTGTTTGCACAGTCTGATTCCCCTTCCCACACTTTGCCTTGATGTAGCTTTTCCAAATGCACTTTCTTTCGAAACTGTGGAAACTCTGTTCCTTTTGTGCAGCCCCTTTGTCCCTTATTTTCACTTGGGTTATCTCTTTGTTTGCAGAGACAATGACCTGCATTATCTGGAGTTCCGCCTCTGGATCGGTTTGTGGTCAGCCTTCCTGTGTCTTATCCTGGTTGCCACTGACGCCAGCTTCTTGGTCCAGTATTTCACCCGGTTCACGGAAGAGGGCTTCTCCTCCCTCATCAGCTTCATCTTCATCTATGACGCTTTCAAGAAGATGATCAAATTGGCAGACTACTACCCCATCAACTCCAAATTTAAAGTGAACCAGGTTACACTTTACTCCTGCACCTGCATGCCGCCAGATCCAGGTAAGAGGGGGGCTTCTTGCGAGCAACCTGCAAGCACACTCGCTTGTCTGTGTGGTGCTGGGGTTTTCAGCACCCCAAGAGACTAATAAAACTTGAAACTTTCCCTACCTGTATTGGCCTTCCACGCGGGTGGCGCTGCGGGTTAAACCACAGAGCCTAGGGCTTGCCGATCAGAAGGTCAGTGGTTTGAATCCCCACGGCGGGGTGAGCTCCCGTTGCTCGGTCCCTGCTCCTGCCAACCTAGCAGTTCGAAAGCACAAAGTGCAAGTAGATAAATAGGTACCACTGCAGTGGAAAGGTAAACGGCGTTTCCGTGCGCTGCTCTGGTTCGCCAGAAGCGACTTAGTCATGCTGGCCACATGACCCGGAAGAAGAAGAAGAAGAAGAAGAAGAAGAAGAAGAGGAGTTTGGATTTGATATCCCGCTTTATCACTACCCGAAGGAGTCTCAAAGCGGCTAACCTTCTCCTTTCCCTTCCTCCCCCACAACAAACACTCTGTGAGGTGAGTGGGGCTTAGAGACTTCATAGAAGTGTGACTAGCCCAAGGTCACCCAGCAGCTGCATGTGGAGGAGCGGAGACGCGAACCCGGTTCACCAGATTACGAGTCTACTACTCTTAACCACTACACCATGCTGTCTGCAGACAAACGCCGGCTCCCTCCTATAGAGCAAGATGAGCGCGTAACCCCAGAGTCATCCACGACTGGACCTAACGGTCAGGGGTCCCTTTACCTTTTTATTGTCTGCCCAACACGCAGAGCATACTTCCTCAGGCTGGTGCCCTTCAGATGCTTACGACAACCTTGACAATGGTCCGTGCTAGCTGGGACAGAGTGGGGATTGTAGTCTGGAACATCTAGATAAGGGCCCATGTGGCTCTCGAGGCTTTTCTTGGCAGCCCTTGGCAACATTTGATGCTCCCCCCAGCTCTTGTGCTGCCATGCCAGAGCCACATAAGTGAGGCGCTGGGCTTTGGAAAGGAGGCATAAGGGCTCTGACAGGCTGCAAGAGTCCTCGCACCTCCTTGCCAAAGCCTAGATAGTGCTTTCCCAGCTTTGGAAAGGAGGTGAGAGGGCTGCCTTGCTTATCCGGCTTTGGGAAGGCAGCACGAGGTCTGAAAAGATCTAGAGGTTACCAGGTTAGGGTTGACAGGCATAGAGGTTCCATATGAAACTTTTTATCCATTACCCATTTTCCATTTAATTCCAGTTAGCGGAGCCAACATGATAAATAACTAACAGGGTGTCAGGGATTCCCCGCCTGTTCAACGGAAGGTGGTGGCGGACCCTTTAGCATACAGAGAGCAGCAGCTCGTCCAGAGGTGGAAGAAGCGCCACCCCAGTGAGGAGGGAGGGATGAGAGGGCTTGGTGATGCTACAGAGCCCTCGCACTCACGTCGTCCAGCTGGGCAGGAGGGAAATGCGCCAGTTCCATCACAGAGGGGTGAAACGTAAAGAGAGCAGAAGGAGGGGACTAGGGGTGCCTAAGTTCTTATGTTGGGGACGGAGCCGGAATGGGCCACTCCCGGATTCTGCTAGCGATTGAGACGGTCATGAACTTTGTTACTCTGCGCTGTAAATAGTTGCACAATAAAACCTGTTAAAAGACAGGACGGACTCAAGCCTCGTTACTCTTGAGTAGCCCTCCAAAGGACCTTACACAGGGATTCATTCTTTTTTTGTGCAGGGTGCTTTTTACCCACTTCTAAATAAAAAAAGAAAATTTGCTGCTAGAGAGATGGTTTACTTGCACTGCATCCTTTCTATGAGGAACAAGAGAACCAGCAGACTATAATTTATTAAAACATCTCCATCCTCCTTTTCCACAAAGTGGCTCACCATCTCCACCCGCCCCGGGTCTGATGTCCTCGGACACTAAAATTAAATCTTGCCCTGGTGGTAGAAACAGGAGTACAAAGAGCTCGAGTTGAGTAGTGCACGATATGTGGCGGCAGTCACCTTTCGTCAGTAGCGAGGTATGTCCAGCGTTGAGACAGCAATGAGTCAGAGGTTTGGCACTGAGAAAAGCAAACTTGAGCATTCAGCATGCTTGCCAAACAGGAACATGACCTGTTCTGCATCCTACCTGCCGTACGTCAGGTGGCCTGTGCCCGGATTCATTTCAGTTATGCATTAAATATGAAGCCAGAGTGCTTAATATGAGAGGTGCTGGACCTCAAGCCTGCTGGAAAGCAGGCAGATAGATGCTCTTGTCTAGAAGTGCTTCCCAGTGATCCTAGACTTATAATGAGAGGCAGCACGGTGTAGTGGTTAGAGTGTTTTGACTAGGGAGGGGGGTAGACCCTAGTTCAAATCCAGATTCAGCCATGAAGCTCACTGTGTGACCTTAGGGCCAGTCGCTGTCTCTCAGCCTAGCCTACATCACAGGGTTGTTGTGGGTACAAAACGGGGGAAAGGACAACTGAGTATTCTGCCTTGGTCCCCTTTTAGGAAAGGGGGGGGGTACAAATGCACCAAGTAAATAAGCAAATGAAGCTAAATGTTGGAAGATGCAGGGCAAAGAGAACACTTCTTCATGCAGCGCATTGGAAAACTGGAATTTGCTTCCAAAAGATGTAGCTGCTAACTTGAGTGGCTTTGAAAGAAGACTAGGCAATATTATGGAAGATAAGACTATGAACTCGCCACAATGGCTGGTGTTATCCCTGAACCATTGGAGGCTGTATGCCTCTAAATACTTGTTGCCAGATGTCAGGGATCTGCCCACCCCTGCCAGTCCAGCTCTGAGTGCTTACAGGGACCCACAACCTGTGTTAACGACAGACTCGTCTTCGAGTGAATCTGGCAGCCCCTGTTCGGGGGAGGAGTAGTTAGTGGCTGGGAGCCAGGGAGTGCCAGGTATCCAGGGAGTTGCTGGGAGACCTGGCACCACCCAGCAGACTCGCTCGGAGGGGGAGGCGTCAGTTCGGGCACATATCTCGTAGGAGGAGAAGGCGGCAATTTAGGATGCCGAGACTTTGGTGTTGGCGCCAAAACAGGAGGGAGGCACTTCCGGATTCTGCTAGTGACTGAGCAGACATGATAAACTGAACTCTGCACTGTAAATAGCTTTGCACTGAAATAAAGAGACTTAAAAACAAGACGGTTTGGTGTTACTATTGAGCAACCCATAAGAGAACCTGACAGCGGGGATCACAAGAGAGGAGAGGGCTCTTGTTCTCAGGTCCTGCTTACAGGCTTGCTCTTGGTATCTTGATGTCTCCTGTAAGAGCAGGATGCAGGACAAGATCGGCCTTGCTGGGCCTTATCCAGTAGGACTCTTGGCATAGTTTCGGGACTGCTTTTTGAAGAATAACAGACCTGGAAGGAGAACTGAAGTTGTTGCCATCTGTCAGGGTCAGGCTGAGTGAGGAGTGATGGCTGGATTCTGATCGGGAGAAGGGAGTGGGGGTTGGAGACTGACTTGGAAGAAGGGAGCAGTGACCCGGGGGAGCCTGAGACAGCCAGGAGACGAGAGTCAAAGGCAGGAGAAGCTGCAAGAACAGGTGCAGGAGGAGGGAGGGAGAGGTCAGGCTGGTGGTCCTCCTCCTTCCCCCATCTCTCCTGCTCCCAGGACCAGGAGAGGATTGAAATGGGAGGAGCAGAAGGCTACACACAGGCATAGTCTTCGCCTGCTTGCGTGCCGCTTGGGGGGGCATGCCTTTTCCTAACTTGTAAGTGTACTTTTGAAGGGACCCAGGTGGCGCTGTGGGTTAAACCACAGAGCCTAGGGCTTGCTGATCAGAAGGTCAGCGGTTCGAATCCCTGTAACGGGGTGAGCTCCCGTTGCTCGGTCCCAGCTCCTGCCCACCTAGCAGTTCGAAAGCACTTCAAAGTGCAAGTAGATAAATAGGTACCGCTCCGGCGGGAAGGTAAACGGCGTTTCCGTGCGCTGCTCTGGTTTGCCAGAAGCGGCTCTGTCATGCTGGCCACATGACCCGGAAGCTGTATGCCGGCTCTCGGCCAATAATGCGAGATGAGCGCCACAACCCCAGAGTCGGACACGACTGGACCTAATGGTCAGGGGTCCCTTTACCTTTACCTAAGTGTACTTTTGACAATAGCTACTCCCTCACTCTGGACATTCCTTGCCTGAAATTGCTGTGACACCATCTAACCCCCTTCCCCCCATCTTATCGCTGGAATGGTGAACCAGTGTTCCTCCAGATGTTGCTGAACTACAACTCCCATCATGCCTCCCTAGTTGGCCATGTTGGCTGGGGCTGATTGGAACCTGATAGGTGACGGGTTCTCCTTACCTCAAATAAATTAGCCAGTCTTTAGGGTGTCACAGGTCTCCTAAAACAGTTTTAAAAATAGCAATAGTGATCATGTGTCCCTGTTCCGGCTTTTACCCCAGCCAGGTCTAAAGGCTGTGGGAGACATTTTCATTTTCACCCACTGCAGCAGCAGCAGCAGCAGCAGTGGGGGGGGGGGGAAATGACCTTATCTTGGTTTTTGCATCTGATGAATGGGATTTATCACCAATGAAAGCATATGTTGCAATAAATCCTTTAGTCTTTGAGGTGCCACACATGGCTTTGCCAGTTTTGTCCATTCCAGGGAGGATGTAAGGAATGTGCTTTGCTGCGGAACATGCTTGTTCTCTGGAACAGGCACTCCAAGATCCACAAAACCAGGTGGAATTGGCTGGTATAGTTTCTTCCGGTTAAGTTGACAGCATTTACTGCTCTTCATCCCGCAGTTAATTCTTCGAATTCTATACTAGGTGCTTAATAATGTGTGAACAGCTTAAATTAAGTGTGTGAGGTGTGTCACTAACAGATAATCCAACAGCTATTAAAAGCCACACTCCTAAAGCAGCCCTTTTCTGAAACCAGCTATTGAAATCCCTTTACACACATGTGCCTGCACTCATATTCCATTTGATGAATGAAATAAGCGGTGGAAGAAGGTCCCTCCTCCTTTTGCTTAGGCTCAGGAGCTAGATTTGATTATTGGCTTACTGCATCTCCTGCTGGTTACCAACCAGTACTGCAGCAAAGTAGTTCGGGGCAGTGGAAGGAAGGAAAGAAATTGGCAGATAAGCACAACAAAGCAAGTCTGCGACTGCTTTGTAGGCACAGCCTCTTTCTCCGTCTGATCTCACGCGCGTTTATTGTTGACTTTCCCAAGGGATGGACACGTTTTTTTTTAAAAAAAACGAAGGTTGTTTGTATAAAATTCGTTAACAGCGTAAGGAGGAAAGGAAAAAAAGGCTTGATTTGTTTCCAGTGTGTATTAACACTGGGAGAACTGTGCTTGTGAGGGTGAGACTGTGTAGGATTTCTGGTGCTATTTAGAGTAACTGCAGTTTTCCATTCAAGCATTGGCTGTGTCCTGTCCCCCGTCCCCCCGGTGAAATCTGGTGATGCTGCAGGAATGAGGCAGGGTCCACCTTTATCTAGACCAGGCATAGGCAACCTTCGGCTCCCAGATGTTTTGGGACTACAACTCCCATCATCCCTGACCACTGGTCCTGTTAGCTAGGGATCATGGGAGTTGTAGTCCCAAAACATCTGGGAGCCGAAGGTTGCCTACCCCTGATCTAGACCTTTACTCCCAATGCTGAGCATCACAGCCTGGTTTTGTGACGTGCTGGGCTTCACTGTGGTCATGGCAGAGGGTCACCTACCTTGGTCCTGATGCCTGTGAAAGGGAACGACCCCTCACCTTCTGTCGAGGAAGCTGCGTGTGGACCGACCACTGTCCCACCAGATCTGTTCGGCTTCTATTTCTCCTGTATGGGAACTGTCGAGAACATGCTGGGAAGGGCTGTAGCTCAGTGGTAGAAGACTGCATGCGAAAGACCCCAGGTTCAACCCCCAGCATCTCCATGCAGGGCTAGGAGTGTCCCTTTTCTGATAACCTGGAGAGCGCCTGTCATTCAGAGTCAACAATAGTGAGCTAGATAGACCTGTGGTCTGACTTTGGTATAAAGTCAGTGCCAGTGGTGGTGAGCCAGTGTGGTATAGCGGTTAAGAGTGGTAGACTTGTAATCTGGTGAACCGGGTTTGATTCCCCGCTCCTCCACATGCAGCTGCTGGGTGACCTTGGGCTAGTCACACTTCTCTGAAGTCTCTCAGCCCCACTCACCTCACAGAGTGTTTGTTGTGGGGGAGGAAGGGAAAGGAGAATGTGAGCCGCTTTGAGACTCCTTCGGGTAGTGATAAAGTGGGATATCAAATCCAAACTCTTCTATAAGGTCACGTTCTATGTTCCTGGCACCCACCTGCCCCCATCTTCATCTCTCTGGGCCCCAAAGGACTGTCCTAATAAAGCTTTCCTGATAGACCAGTTATTATTATTTGCTGCATTTATATACTGCACTAAACCCAGAGGTCTCAGGGCAGTTCACAGAATAAAATCAAAAATCAAAATACAAAACCACAAAATACATAATCAAAATAAAAACGACATCCCATTAACCCAAGCCCCTATCCCCACGATCCTTTTCGGAAACAGCACACCAAAACTTCTTGAATGCTGCAATATATAACTGATGCCTTGAAAGGAGATATGATTGCCACCTTCAATATCTCAAGGGCTGTCACATGGAAAAAGGAACAAGCTTGTTTTCTCATGTTCTGGAGGGTAGGACTTGAACTGATGGCTTCAGGATACAGGAAAGGAGATTTCGACTAAACATCAGGAAGAGCTTTCTTGACAGTAAGAGTTGTTTGACAGTAGAACAGTCCCCCTTGTGAGGTGGTGGACTCTCCTTGCATGGAGGTTTTGAAGCAGAGGTTGAAGAAGAAGAAGAAGAGTTTGGATTTGATATCCCGCTTTATCACTACCCGAAGGAGTCTCAAAGCGGCTAACATTCTCCTTTTCCTTCCTCCCCCACAACAAACACTCTGTGAGGTGAGTGGGGCTGAGAGACTTCAGAGAAGTGTGACTAGTCCAAGGTCATGTGGAGAAGGAGCGGAGACGCGAACCCGGTTCACCAGATTACAAGTCTACCGCTCTTAACCACTACACCACACTGGCCATCTGCCAGGGATGCTTCAGCTGAGATTCCTGCATTGCAGGGGGTTGGACTTGATGACCCTTGGGGTCCCTTCCAACTCTAAAATTCTATGATTTGATGGTTCTATGACACTGTGATCTGAAAGACAAAAATCGCCGGTGATTTCTCCAATAGCGTATAAGTATATTGAAGGGATGCAAACTACGGCTTATGGTTGCTTTAAATATCATTCTTTTAATGTACTCTGTAGGCATGTTTCAGTCTTTTCTGAAATCCTGACAGGTTGGAGGATCTCCCCCCCCCCCCGACCTGCCACCCACACCCACCCACCCACCCACCCACAAGGGAAATGCTGAATCTTCTTCAACACACCTTAACTGCAAGCATAACCATTTTAGCACTCAAATAATTATCCCTATATCATGAAGGACTAAAATGGCAAAGAGTTGAAAGTTCTGATCTTGTAATGCACTTTGATCTCCTGGATAACACGAGGATTTATTAATGATGATTTTGCAATGGAATACTGATCAGGGTTCCAATCTCTAGTCATGCAGGCACCGAAATAATCCAGGGCAATTATGGGGTGGGGTGGGGGTTTTTTTTGTCTATATTGAGTAGAAAGCAAATGATGAGCGATGCAGGTTTTGGAGTGAAGTGTTGTCTACTTTTTGAAGCTTTTCTATGTCTTTGGAGTAATTCAGAATCGCTCTTTGGGCTGTTTATAGGTTGAAGCATAAGAGGATTGCGAGTCTTAACTGGATATTATTTTTAGATTGAAGCGAAGGGGCTGTTCAGCTGTGAGTTTCTTTTTAATTGCAACTTGTTTCCCACAACGTTTAAAAACGGTTCTTTCTAAACGCTGTGTTTTGCTCTCTTTTGTCTTTTGCAGTTAATTCTTCTGCATTTAACGTGACAGCCACAACCCCATCTTATTGGTCTGCAAGTAACTCTACTGAGATGGTAAGCTGAGCTAATGAGGACAACGGACACTTGACATTTCTGTGTTCTGTGCAAGTTACATTATCTGTTACACTTCAGTGCTTCGCCACTCTTTTGAACCTTTTATTTTTAATCTCATGGAATTCAGTGACATTTGTTGCCAGGTAAGTGAGTAGAGGATTGTAGCTTTAATTTTTTTCCCTGTACCCAGATTCATAACATAAAGGAACAAACTGATAGAGTTGGAGGGAAATGGTGTGTGCTTAAATCATTTAGTCATGCACAAGTTATTTTGATTTCAGAAGGAATTAAAAATGCCAAATTTTGCCTGAACTCTTTCCCCCTTTCATATGGGAATGAAACACCACCTGGTGTTTAAAATCAACAGCATGGTGATTTCTTTGTGGGATTTCAGACAGGGAGTGTTTCAGCGTGGGCACTATTATTATTATTATTATTATTAGCCTTTCCACATTCCCACCTAAAGAGCTCAAAGTGGCATGCAAACTGCTCCCCCTCTCTATTTTGCCCTCACAACGACCCTGTGAGGTAGGTCCAGCTGAGAGACAGTGACTGATTCAAAGCCGCCCGCTGAGTGGGGATCTAAACTGAAGCCTCCCAGGTCTCTAACCTCTGTGCAACACTCCTATGGCAGCAAATGGGAGACAGAGTGAAGGCTGGTGGGGAAATGTGGGTGTCATCAGTCACATCGCTGTGCTTACCGGGAAGGTCAAAGTAGCAGGCAGATCAGTACTGTGCCTGCTGACCTCTGCACCACCTCTCCTGTTGGGGTAAGCACTGTAACTTGGCTGGTAGGGGCCCCAGGAGGAGGAGAGTTTGGGTTTGATATCCCGCTTTATCACTACCCGAAGGAGTCTCAAAGCGGCTCACATTCTCCTTTCCCTTCCTCCCCCACAACAAACACTCTGTGAGGTGAGTGGGGCTGAGAGACTTCAGAGAAGTGTGACTGGCCCAAGGTCACCCAGCAGCTGCATGTGGAGGAGCGGAGACGCGAACCCGGTTCACCAGATTACGAGTCTACCGCTCTTAACCACACTGGCTCTGCCATTCCCTTCCAGCTGTCCCTAATGATAGCATGGCCCTGTACGCATGGGGATGAGGGGGAAGGGATAGAGGGAGCCTGGGTGGAGGGAAACAAGGCAGTGGCCAAGGAGGATTGCTTCTGGGAGGAGCAATGTGCAGTGACGACAAGCCCTCTGCTGTGTCTGTCCTGAGGTCTGTGAAACGATGCCGGGCAGGTAAGACACATGCCTCAACTGGGGCCACGCACCCTTGCCCTGCCCATAACTCACCCTCGCAAGGGGAACCAGACAGCATCCTTGGCCTGTTTCAAGCGGCTATTAAGAACGGGAAGAGCATCCTATTAGAAATTCTGCAAGGCAGCCAGCAAAAGAAGAGGAAACTGCTGAGCATTACAATGTACTGTGACAAAGTGCCATAGCCTCAAGGTGCTTCTT
The DNA here is from genome assembly GCA_034641385.1 of Darevskia mixta. Lineage (NCBI taxonomy): Eukaryota > Metazoa > Chordata > Lepidosauria > Squamata > Lacertidae > Darevskia > Darevskia mixta. The sequence goes on from JAWWNH010000060.1 coordinate 2,348,073, forward strand.
GTGTTTGCATAGGAAATGGCATGTCCCATCAGTCCCCATGTGCATCGGCTGCCAAAATAGCTTCCGCCCTCTCACCCCCCGCCTCCTCCTCTAGCCTGGCTTGCTGGGGTCAGCTTTTCTTGCTTCTTTGCTTCGGCATCTTCCTCCCCGCCCCCTTGCTCCTGACTCTTGCTGCCCTTCTCTTGGTCCTTCCTCCTTTCTCTCTCTCTCTCTCTCTCTCTCCTTGTTAATCATTGCCTCTCCTTTCTCTTGCATTCCCTCCGTTGCAAAAAGTAGGTTGCAAGCTCCTTGAGGCAGGGCTCTTTTCTTTTGCTGATTTTGCAGCGGCGCACTTTATACGTAGATGGCATAAATATTTATGCCGTGCCATCGTTGTCTGGTGTTTTACAGCGCACAAAAAAAGAGAAGTCTCTGCCCCATGGGTCTTACTGTCTTAAATCTGACACCGCTGAGAAAAGAGGAAAGGGAAGAAGTACATAGATAGGGAGAGAATATGCGTGCATTTCAGTTACGTGTGCTGTATATCGCAAACATTATATAAAATAGAGGTGGGGGATCTGCGGCCCTCCAGATGTTGTTGGAGTCCATCACCCATCAGCCCCAGCCAGCAAGGCAAATAGTCAGGGATGATGGGAATTGTAGTCTGGCAGCGTCTGGAAGGCTGCAAGCTCTCCGTCCCTGCACTGAGTTGTGGCCAGGTTCTCTGGTGACAGTTTTCACTTGCCAAAGTCGACGAGAGCATTGAGAGGCTCTCTGAACTGGAGCAAGGCTGCAGTAGAGTCGAGGCATGATTCTGCTGACACCGATGGATCAAAAGAGCCTGCCAAGTCCTCTCTCGACAAGTTTACATTGCCTCTTGCACCACCGTGGTCTCTGGTTTCTATTTTATTTTCCACTCCGTAGCGCTAGGGAGGGCCATCTTCCCTAAGGTTTCTTGGCAGTGAAATCTGCCTTCGCAGTGAGATTTTGGGGCTTGAACAAAAGGAATCCTGTTCTGAAAACTGGGTGATAAAAGAAATAGCCTGAAGAGGACCGCATGCCTCCGGTGTAGCGCCTCTGAATATAGATTGAAGGAACATCACAAGTGCTAGATGGCAATCTTCAAAAGCGAGACATAGGAACACAAAAGCTCTTGCTTTTGGCTAAATCATTCTAGGTCCTGGGTTATTTTCCTGAAAGGGTTTAGAGAATCCAGGCTGTTTCCAAAAGCAAAAGATGATGGCAAATATAAAGATGCTGCCTGTGGCCACTTACTGGTGAGATATATAAAAGGATGTCATATAGAGGAGGGAGAAAAGTTGTTTTCTGCTGCTCCAGAGAAGAGGACACGGAGCAATGGATTCAAACTACAAGAAAGAAGATTCCACCTAAACATTAGGAAGAACTTCCTGACAGTAAGAGCTGGTTGACAGTGGAATTTGCTGCCAAGGAGTGTGGTGGAGTCTCCTTCTTTGGAGGTCTTTAAGCAGAGGCTTGACAGCCACCTGTCAGGAATGCTTTGATGGTGTTTCCTGCTTGGCAGGGGGTTGGACTGGATGGCCCTTGTGGTCTCTTCCAACTCTATGATTCTATGAGATGTTACTGTGTTGTGCTCAGTTTCTCAAATTGATGTACCCCAAGGCCAGATAAAGTTTCGGTTCACACAGCCAAAACTCCTGCATGGCAGATTACTCCAGGTGAGGCTATTCCACCTAGCTCTGCCTACCTCCTTACTTAGCATCATTTCAGCGTGGTCCCAGTGTTTTCATCGTAGAATGGAGCAGGGAGGAGGATGGGAGCAGAACCAGAATCGGTCCATTCTATCATTGATTCTGGCTCTGCCTGCTGTTGGCCTCCCAGTGGGCACTGGTCTTTCCTGGATCAGTGTGCTCCTTGCTGTCATCACTGCAGGAAACTTAGCACCTTTGCAATTTAGCACCTGGGGGGGGGTCTCATCCCCGTCTGGGGGCTTATTTGAATTTCACCCAGCTTTGCGACATGCCTTGTGTGGATTGAGAAAGCAACGGTGGATTGCTGTAAGCTTCTCTTAATTAATTAACATATGCCATCTCTGTTGTTGGTTTGCAGCCCAACGTCACGATCGATTGGTCCTCTCTGGGAAAGAAGGAGTGCTTGGAATACGGGGGAGTCCTCTTCGGCAACAATTGCAAATACGTTCCCGACATCACGCTCATGTCCTGCATGCTCTTCTTGGGCACCTATACCACCTCGATGGCCCTGAAGAAGTTCAAGACCAGCCGTTATTTCCCAACCACCGTAAGTATCCTGGCATGTCTGTCGTAGCCCCGTCCGAGTCTCATTGCTGAGCAAGCAGGGGCTAGGAGTCTCCAAGGAACGCTTGCCTGAGAGCGGAATCCACATACAAAATAAGACAATCCAGAGGTCAGGGAATCCAGATCATCAGAGCCAAGGATCCAGTCCAGAGGTCAGGGAACAACATATTTGCAAAGGGTTCCGTCATCGTCAGCATTCCTTTCACCTGCCTCTCTGGTTCATTGGTTACTGGAGAACCAGCTGGTGTATTTCTCCAGGAGTGCAGCTTTTTTCCAGAACACTGATTTCATTGTGTGCTTCTTTGCGTTTTCCTTCTGTGTCCATCAAACACTCACTGGGCAGTACCTTATTTAAGTGGCAGCCAAAGTAAAATGAAATAGTTGTTCACAGTAGTCTGGTACTACTTTTTAACTAAGGATGGAATGTCTTCCTACTGAATGTTATTTTATCGTTTTAATTTTTAAAATATTTTTAATGTCCATATTTTGGGTTAGGGTTTTGTGTTTTGACTGGTTATTCTGTGTGCTGCCCCTTTTACCCTATGGGATGAAGAGCAGTTACACGGACTATGATGATGTTGCCTGCTGTTGGTTGGGCTAATGTACCTTTATGTTACTGTTATTATGTGTGTTGCAGGGCAGGAGTTTTTTAATGAATTACCTGTATTTTGTGTAAGTGTGTTACTATTGCGATGTATTTTTACTTAAGCCAATGCTTTTAAATGCTTGGAGATCTTTTTTTGTGTGTAACAAGCAACTAGGACGTTCAAATAAGAATAACAACAGAAGTATAATACATAAACAACAACCACAGTCAACACCTTTTTTTTCTCCAGGCAAGGAAGTTGATCAGCGACTTCGCCATCATCCTTTCCATCTTCATTTTCTGTGGAATTGATGCTCTGGTAGGTGTGGACACACCAAAACTCCTTGTGCCAAGCGAATTCAAGGTAAGTCAAACATTCCATCCTCAGCTCCCATAAAAGAAGGCAAGAAACTGTTGTGTATTGAGATAGCGACCATGTCCCTTTGTGTTGTGGGTGCTGCTTCTCCATTGCCCACTCCCCACGATGTAGTGTAATGCATCTGGGTACTGCATGGGCTGGGCACAATCATATGGTTGCCATAGATCCGGAATTTCCTGGACATATCCAGAATACTGCGGTCAGAAGCAGTGTCTGGGTGGAAATCGGCAAAATGTCTGGGGGAAATCCGGACGTAGGGCAACCCATGTTGGCAGTGTTGTTTTTCTTTTAAAAAATAGCTTTTTAAAAAAGTCAAAACAAAATAATTCCTTCCAGTAGCACCTTAGAGACCAACTAAGTTTGTTCTTGGTTTTTAAAAAAGGTGTTTTTTGGCGATTTTGCCAAAAACGCTCAACAGCTTTGGCCAAAATAAAATAAAATACGCTCAACAACTTTTGTGTCCAGATTTGCACTTTTTGATATATGGCAACCCTAATATACAGCACTAATGTGGGAAGCCAGCATGATCCGACTCTCCCACCTGGTTGGCTCTGGCAGGCATTACAGGTACATGAAACTGGCTGCTACACTACACAAGTGTGTATGTAGCATCCCTGAGAGCAGCCAAGTGCTGCTGCTGTTTTCTGCTTTGTGGGTTTCTGAGCTTCCCTTGCCCACCCTGTTGGTTCTTCCTGCCCTTTTCTCTGAGCTGCAGCAAGGCTGTTGAAGGCCACAAGAATTGCACTCACTACCAATATGCTACCAAGCCAAGGTTAAGTTCTTGTACTGAAGCCCTGAACAACATGGGGCCGGGTTATAACACTTCGCCTTGAATATCCTGCCTGGTCACGTCAATACTTTGGTGAGACACTTTGTGGCTCCTTATGCTCCCAAGGTCCATTTTATGTCCACTAAGACCAGGGCCTTTAGTGTGGTGGCACCTGTCCTTTGGAATATGCCCCCAAGGAACATCAGGCAGGCACCTGCAATATTGGCAGGTGCCTTCGTAAAACTCATCTGTTCACCGAGGTGTTCTGTTGATGTATTGATCTACTGATGGGTGGTTGGTTTTATATTTGCTCTATGGATGTAATAATAATAATAATAATTTATTATTTGTACCCTGCCCATCTGGCCGGGTCTCCCCAGCCACTCTGGGCAGCTTCCAACAAATATCAAAATACATAAAAATATCACAGATTAAAAACTTCCCTAAACAGGGCTGCCTTCAGGTGTTTTTTAAATGTCAAGTAGTTGTTTATCGCTTTGACCTCTGCTGGGAGGGCGTTCCACAGGGCGGGCACCACTACCGAGAAGGCCCTCTGCCTGGTTCCCTGTAGCTTTGCTTCTCGCAGTGAGCCGCCAGAAGGCCCTCGGCGCTGGACCTCAGTGTCCGGGCTGAACGGTGGGGGTGGAGACGCTCCTTCAGGTATACAGGACCGAGGCCGTTTAGGGCTTTAAAGGTCAGCACCAACACTTTGAATTGTGCTCGGAAACGTACTGGGAGCCAATGTAGATCTCTCAGGACCGGTGTTATGTAATTCTGTTGTCGATTTTTATGCTCTTTGCCAACCATTATCGTTGGCAGCGTGGAACATTTTGCAAATTAATAAGATGCCTGAAAGAAGTGAGAATACGCCCCTGCTGGTTGGGAATTATTTTTTGTTTTGTTATGGTTCCTGAAGGTCCTGCATTCTTCTCTAGGAACTTGGTGCTCCAGTGATCTAGCAAAGTGCTCATTTGGTCCAGATACGCTTTTTGCTATGTCTCTCTAACGGTCGTCTTAATCTCTTTCCCCCCGAAGCCAACAAGCCCCCACAGAGGCTGGATCGTCCCGCCATTTGGCGAGAATCCCTGGTGGGTGTATCTGGCAGCAGCCATCCCTGCTTTGCTTGTGACCATCCTTATCTTCATGGACCAGCAGATCACAGCTGTTATTGTCAACCGGAAAGAACACAAACTCAAGGTTGGTGCCTGTTTACAGCAGACAGGAACAGGGATGAATCCAGGAGCTCATGGGTATAATTATAAGAATCTCTCCAACAAAGTTAGGGTGGGTAACTTTCTAACCTTCCAAGGTTTCAGAGGGACGTCTTCAAATGTTTGGCAAAAGAAACTTCCAATGTGGTCTTCAGGATCACTTCGTAACTGTACTTAGGGTCAGGGATGGAAGAGTTGTGAATCTCTAGCGGTTGCTGGACTAGAGTTCAGGTCACATCACCTCTGACCATTGACCATGCTGGCTGGAGCTAATGGGAGTTGGAATCCAACAACATCTGGAAGGTCCCTAGTTCCTTACCATTGGCCTTGTACAGCGTTTCCCAAACTTGAGCCTCTGCCTGCTTTTGGACTACAGTTCCCATCATCCCTGCTAGCTGGGGATGATGGGAGTTGTAGTCCAACAACAGCTGGGTACCCAAGTTTGGGAAACACCGGCCTAGTTCAATACACCTCAGACCAGTCTTACCATTATGCGGTTTTGGTAACCCAGGCAATAGGTAAAAAAGGGTTGTTATGTTTCTGTTGCACAAACAGCTTTTCTCTCTCTGCTCAGCTCAGATACCAGAAGCGAACTGTGCTAGGATAAAAATGCCTGGGGCAATAGACTACCAAGGTGTCATAGGATTCAGCTATCTGCACTTGTGAACCCCTTTTGATATGAATTTCAGATCCGCCCCCCGCGTGCGCTTTATACGTGAATGGAGCAAACTTCTTTTGTCATATCTAGTTTGTGCCGAAGAAGAGGAGTTGAAAATGTTTTCTAAAGAAATAAAGATGGCCTTTGTTTTGGCTTTAGGTCAGGAAATGCTGCCCAGGAAGTATGTTTTTGGTCTCCACCGGTCTTGGTTTCTTTCTCAATGAACATTTACTCCTTGTTTATCTCATACCGGTGTCTGCGTACTATTTTTCTTCCATCTGCATATAGCTGGGTGGAGGCTCTTATTCAAACCTCTGCCGAGGCTGATTCTTGCTTAGATAGGACCTGGTCCCACAGAAGAAGGGCACCAGTCTCTGTAGGTTGCTAGCAAAGTTCGTCAAGTACCCCCTCCCAGAGGTAGTTACTTCACCTTCTGTAGCAGCAACAAAAGGAGGATTTGAACAGCTGTCAAACTTTCCATAGCACTGTTTTACAATTGCAAGGAGGGTAATAATGGCAGCTGTGTGCAGTTTCCTTCGAATTCTGCATGCCCAAATGTGAGGTGAGCAGCTGGAATTACATCTGAACTACCTATATATATACACACAGCAAGAGCATTGAGCTCCTGTAGGGGTGCAGCAGATGGATCTTCCTGCTTCCGCCACATGGCTGTGCGCCAAGCTGTGTATTGGGGCCCAGACAGGCTCCGGATACCATTTTTCTCCTCCTCCTGCTGCTGTTTTGCTGTTCAGGACCATAGGGACAACTCTGGGCAGCAAAAACGTTTGTCACCTCAACTTGGCCAAAGCAAACCGAGCATTTGGGCGGCGTGGGGTGAGCTTCTGGAGGTGAAGTCCAACCGCTTCATTGGCAGCACCAAACTGACCACCCCTGGGTACTAGCCTGGGCAGTGTGTGTGGCGGTCCTGGGCTGCCCAGACGACAAGACCCCACTCTTGGTTTTGCTGATGCGGTCCAGAGGGAAGCAGAGCTGTTTGGCACCAGCTTGGCTGCAGGAGTTGCCGGAAGGAGGAATATAAGGCACCATCCAACTGTCTTAGGGACTGCACTCTGGATTTGTGTAGGGTTTATTCCTTAGCCTTTTCTTCTCCCAAAGATGTCCCGCATGGCAGCGGAGGTTTAAGACCAGAGTTTCCCTTCTCCTAGATGGGTTTATCTTCCCAGGTGGATGAGCCCCATCTGTCCAAGCTCTTATAGTAGGCCATGCTATTAGTGGCTAGGAGGGCTTGATTTCAATGGGTTGTTAGCCACTTTGGGCCTCGGAGTTCCCATCCGTAGCATCGTATTCATTCTCGCTTTTCCTTATATCTTGATTGTAGTTGAGCACATATTTAAATCAGATTCCCAACAACCTTTGTACCTCCAATTCGTATACTGCCAGCTGCCCATAGAGCTTCCATTCTGCCAAATGATTGTGCAAGCCACCCACAATCTAGTATAGTCCGGCTTCTTTGGACTACAATTCCCATCAGTCCCAGCCAGCATTCAGGGATGATGGGAACTGTAGTCCAAAACACATTGGGGGCACCAGTTTGGGGAACATTGGATCACACCCATTCTTTGCTGGTGCCCCTTATGCCCCGAAACTATTAAAACACCTGTGTGGTACCGGATCTCCCCTCTGCCCCTCACCCCATTCAGACCCCAGCTGAATCTAGATGAGATTCCTGCATTGCTGTGGGTTGGGCTAGATGACCCTTAGGGTCCCTTCCAACTATACAGTTCTGTGATTCTATGAAAAGCTCCTTAGTCGTCACCAGGAATTGAAAGAAGGCTGAAGCCCACTGCGTTTGTGCACGTTCATCCTTTTAACCTTCATTTTCTCTCCCCCCCCCTTCTCTTTGTTATCTTTCCCCCCACTGTCAGAATTTAGATTTAGATTTCTCAGGCCAAAGAGCCTATGTTGCCATGTGCGCTAATGGTGTTATGTAAATGATAATAACGGCATCTCTTAGCGAGGCCCATCTCCCACTCCGTGGATGCTGGATTTGTAAGGCTCATGTCACGCGTGGGGTGTCAGTGGGGGAGAACAGAACCTACTACTGTCAGCCAGTCGTGGAAGAACAAACAAACCCACAAAATTCAGGATCGGTTGCTCCTCAGGGGTTTCGGCAGAAGAGGCCAGGAACACTAATTGTTTCCAGGCTCCAATTAGTGTTCAGTTCACCACACGCCAGGGCTACTTGCCTTGGCAGAAATAGCTTTCTGATGAAGTGCTTATCAGTAACAAGGAAGAGGATGCAGTCAAGAGGGGAGGATTTGCTGAAGGTGGTGCTGTGGGTTAAACCACAGAGCCTAGGGCTTGCTGATCAGAAGGTCAGCGGTTCGAATCCCCGCCACGGGGTGAGCTCCCGTTGCTTGGTCCCAGCTCCTGGCCACCTAGCAGTTCGAAAGCACATCAAAGTGCAAGTAGATAAATAGGTACCACTCAGTCGGGAAGGTAAACGGCATTTCCGTGCGCTGCTCTGGTTCGCCAGAAGCAGCTTAGTCATGCTGGCCACATGACCTGGAAGCTGTACGCCGGCTCCCTCAGCCAATGAGCGCCGCAACCCCAGAGTCGGTCACAACTGGACCTAATAGTTGGGGTCCCTTTACCTATACCTTTTAAACAAGGACCCAATTGTCACTGAGATGGCAGATCTTCGTTTCTGGGCTATTTTGTACTTCATACTGTGGTTGGGGGCCCTTGTGACCGAGTGATGCTCCATTCTGCCCCCCAAAAGTCCCCTCTATATGGAACACCAGTTCCATCAGAAGGAAGAGTTCAAATCCCATCTCCTCTTTGTCATGCTAGTTTCCTGTGTGCAGAGATCCCTGCCCTTTCCCATTCAGCCACGTGAGCCCCTTCTGCAGTTTGACATGCACAACCAGGACCCAAGTACCACCTCAGTGTTTACCTCCTCTGTGGGAACCAGGCTGTGGTGTGCTCTGTAATTTGTTTAATAGGTTCCGAGTTTCTTGTGTTTTTGCAGCTGAGTGAGTCACACCTATAATATTTGCCTTACCAAAAACGCAGTTTCACAACCCTGGCTTTTAGGTTCCTTCAGCGAGCCAGCTATTGTGCAGTCTTGACAACCTTTATGCATCTAAGCTGGTGGGTGGGTAAGATGATATATGGATTTAGCTAAAGGTGGGTCTCGAGGCCAAACATAACCATATTATGTGGGTTACAATCCATTTGACCGTGCCATAAACATTTATTGCTTTCTATAGGTTGCTTTCTATTTGCACTGAGATATCAGGTGGTGGGCTATGTTGAGCACATGCCTTTCTCTGGAGCATCACTCAGTGCAGACCTGCAGTTCTACAGCATGCTCAGCTCAGGCTCTGCGTAAATCCCACCAGCAAAGGAGAGCCCAACACCTCTGAGGCCATCTGTTCCATTGTCAAACATCTCTTACCCCTAAGATGCCTCTCCTAATGTTAAGCTAAAATCTGATTCCCTGCGATTTCCACCCATTGATTCTACCCCCCGCCTTCTGCAGCAACAGAGAGCAATTCTGCTCCATCCCTTCAGGCATGGCACCCCTTCAAATATTTGGAGACAGTTGTCTTGTCTCTCCTTTAATTTCCTCTTTTCTATACTAAACATACCTGGGCTTTCCTCCACCAGGAACCTTAAGTTATGCCCTGCCTGCCTAGAAACCTTTACTTGCAACTCCCCCCCCCCCAAAAAGCCCCTTTCCTTGTTTCCATGTGCTTCTACACTGGTGTGGTGTAGTGGTTAAGAGCGGTAGACTCGTAATCTGGTGAACCAGGTTCATGTCTCAACTCCTCCACATGCAGCTCCTGGGTGACCTTGGGCTAGTCACACTTCTTTGAAGTCTCTCAGCCCCACTCACCTCACAGAGTGTTTGTTGTGGGGGAGGAAGGGAAAGGAGAATGTTAGCCGCTTTGAGACTCCTTCGGGTAGTGATAAAGCGGGATATCAAATCCAAATTCTTCTTCTTCTTCTTCTGTTTCTTCTTCTTCTTCTTCTCCACTGCATAGAGCCATTTCTAGAGCACTCATCCAGCCGTTTCAGCAAACAAGGTCAAGGTTGATGCTGTAATGATTCTGTCCTCCCTGCAGCCAGGCTTTCCACCACATGCAGCAAGCACCTTACCACTGTTCCTCTTCTTTCTTCTTTGCAGAAAGGTGCTGGCTATCATCTGGATCTGTTCTTGGTCGCTGTGCTGATGATTATATGTTCCTTCATGGGCCTTCCCTGGTACGTTGCTGCTACGGTGATCTCCATCGCGCACATTGACAGCTTGAAGATGGAGACGGAGACGTCTGCACCCGGGGAGCAACCCAAGTTCCTGGGAGTCAGGTATGCCAGCAGGGCCGGCCCGACATTGGGCAACCGGAGAAGAGTGGCACTCTTCTGATCCGAGTCTTCCACAGAGAGTAGGAAGAAACCTAGCATAGTAGCGCAGCCCAAAGAAATGAAGAGATAAAAGGCCCTCCAGTCAGTTGTGTATACAATAGTTATTCGTGGCAATTCACTATCTTTGGATGACGGTGGAAAACTCCTTTTAATAGGAACTGGTCTGATAATTTCTGGGTTTTATTTCAGGGAGCAGAGAGTGACTGGCGTGATTGTGTTCATTCTGACGGGCATTTCAGTCTTCATGGCTCCCATTCTGAAGGTAAATGATTGCTCAACGTTTTTGCCTCTGCTTCACCCTCCACACAACGCTGAGCTATTTGTGTGTGTTTTGAGAAAGCTGCTAAGTCTGCCATAAACAATTGGAAGGATTTTTCTAACATATTTAAGGAGCTGTAATAAATTACTGTAAAAGAAGAATTTCAAAACATCATTGTAATAATGTTTCTTGGGAGCAAAGTCATGCAGAGGACAGGCAAGAACGTTTTAGGGCAAAAGTTGCCACAACACTTGCAGAGAATGTGCCTCCCTAAACTTGAAAAGCACCATGCACCTTTCACTTGAAAAACCCCTACCAGGATGGTGGAACTACATGTCTTGTGAAGAACAAGCCTGTCACCAAAAATAGCAGTGCCCAGCCCATAATATTTTTGCAAATTATCCCTCCTTGTCCTCATAATGCCATGCTATGCAGTTCTCCTCCACCCTTGTTCCACATCAAGGGAAACCCATAGCAGAATCATCTGGTTGGCCACTGTGGATAGCTCAGTCAGTAGAGCATGAGGCTCTTGATCTCAGGGCCATGGGTTCGAGCCCCATGTTGGGCAAAAGATTCCTTCATTGCAGGGGGCTGCACTAGATGTCCCTCATGCTCCTTTCCACCCCTACCATTCTCTGATTCTAGGACAGTGATGGCTAACCTTGACACTCCAGATGTTTTGGGACTACAACTCCCATCATCCCTGACCACTGGTCCTGTTAGCTAGGGATGATGGGAGTTGTAGTTCCAAAACATCTGGGGTGTCAAGGTTAGCCATCACTGTTCTAGGACGTGAGGGTTATAGCACTGCATACAACATAGAGGGAGGAACTGGGCATGGAGAGCAGGCTCCTGGTTTGGGTAGCAGCCGTGACATGCAGTTCCACCCTTCCTGGTTTAACCTGGTAGTGCTGAAATGGAATTACCCAGAATTTGCAAGGGTTATATGTTTCAAATCTGGGCATGGCGGGTTTTTGTTTTGTTTTGCTTTATTGCTTTCCGCTTTGCAGGCTCAGATCATTATTTATTATTTTGTGCTCATAGCCTGGCCTCCACCTAACGGCTCGTGGCAGGTAACCACAACAACAACAACAACAACAAACAATTAGAACAATTGAAATTATGAAACTGAGCCCCAAAACAATGACAGAGTAGCAAAATTGCTACCCTGCAGTTCACCTTAAGTCAGGCTGTGACCTACCAGCTGAGCAAATGGCTTGACTCGCTATAAAGCAGCTAGTGCTGTTTGCAACCTTGGGTAGGAATAGCATATTGAGTACGAAGAGCAGATCTGGGCAACGTGTCAGGAGCATTCTGTGTCTTTAAAAAGAGGTGCAGCATCTTAAATGTTGTTTTTCCTGCTTGACCAAGAAGGCAAGGGCAAGAGTGCACGGCCTGTATCCTCTATAATTCTTTTATTCCTTTTTTTAATTAAAAAAACCAACAAACTTTTTCAACCAGCCCTCCAGCTTCTGGGTTGTTCATTAACAGCTGAGGTAGAATTGCATACCAGTGCATGGGTCTATATAATCATTTGTAACCGAAACCTGAAGCAAAAAACCATGGGTAGGCAAACTAAGGCCCGGGGGCCAGATGCGGCCCAGTTGCTTTCTCAATCCGGCCCGTGGATGGTCCGGGATTCAGCGTGATTTTACATAAGTAGAATATGCCCTTTTATTTAAAATGCATCTCTGGGTTATTTGTGGGGCATAGGAATTCGTTCATTTTCCCCCTTTCAAAATATAGTCTGGCCCCCCACAAGGTCTGAGGGACAGTGGACCGGCCCCCTCCTGAAAAGGTTTGCTGACCCCTGCATAAAACATACCCACGAAATCTGACTATGGGTCAGTGAAGCAGTAACGCAAGGCATGGTGGGAAGAGCTTTCCCCTATACAGTGCCCCTGTACATGGAGGCTCAGTTTCGTTGTTTTCCATGCACTAGGCCTCCCTTCCTGTGTTGGCTGACGTCTCCCGCTCTAGAAAATGGAGCAAGTAGCATTTTCTTTTTTAAAACAGAAAAATTGGAGAAAGCATGAAGCGTTCCAGGATGGTGCCATTGTGGGAAAATCCAAAAAGTGATTTAATACCTCCTTTAAAAAAAAAAAATGCCCTCAGGACATTTGAACAGAAATAGCAGCTAGAGAGTCTTTTTTGTCTATGCACGTAGCAGTAAAACTACCTGCAGGGTTGGGACGGGGAAGAAGCAAGAGAGGCCAGTTAGAGCTCAGGCCAGGCCAAGCCAGACAGGAATTTCTGAATTCACTCGCTGTTTGTAATGCCACCCATGTCGGGTCTGCCGGGGGCTTGGACGACCCCCAGGCATAGGACAGGAACGTCTCTGGGCCGACTCCCCCATCAGCGATGAGCGTGCAGCTCTAGGGAGTTCCCCGACGATTTATAATGACGCATGTCTTGGAGACACTGAGCACATCTTCCGACATCAGCAGAGATAAACGCAGACTGAGCTAGGCTGAGGTTGTATGCACTAAAAGCTACTTTATTAAGCGAAAGGCAGAACAAAGGAAAACATGTCTCCTCTCGCCGGAGAGAAGTCAGAAAAAGAAAGTAAAGACACACGGAAACAGTGTACAGTAAACATCCGCTCCCGTGATTCCAGCAAATCGGCGCTGGGATCCGAAACACAGACATGTGATAAACCAATCCTACATATCTGCACAGTGAGAGGAATAGAAAACCCAACAACCCAGGTGTCAGGGGGCTGGCCCCCCCTTCCAGCCCGGCTTTGAGCGAGTACCGGGAACAGCCTGCTATCTTGGAGACAGACTCCTCCTCCCCCTCCCTGGAGAGCTCTGGAGAAGGGGAAGCGGTGGGAGGGCTCCAGTCAGCCAGGCAGAGCCATCGCAACGTAACGGGGGAAGGAAAGAAGAGGCGCACAAGGTGCTTTCGTTTTCCAAGATGGGTTTCCTGGCGGGAGAATCGAAAATCTCCACTTCCAGAATCTGAGAGTGACTGACGCGACGTTTTTATGATGTGCTCCGCATTGTAAAGTAATTAGCCTAGATTAAAGCTTAATAGTCTTTCTTTGAATGGCCAGCTGGGGAAGGGACCCCACGCAGCCTGACAGCAGGCATTTAAACATGCGTCCCCAACCTTGCATTCTGAAGTAATCCTGAGACATTTGGATCATGTCTTTCCCCCCTCCATCCTGAGCGCATAGAGAAGCCACCAGGGCTTTTCACTCTTGACCGTGCAGTTGGTCATGTTCACTTCACTGTGATTGTAGTAAAGAACATTCTTTCCTCAACACACTGGGGTCATGTGTTGTTGCATGTTCCTGCAGGCCAGATCTCTAAGAAATTATTAATGCAATAGGGAAATGCACTGATTCCTTAAAAGCATGTGCTTTGATGTTGTTGTTGTTTCTTACTCTGCTGTGCACTGGAGGTGCTTAAAAGTGAGCACAATATCTGGAAGCAGGATAATATAAAGTAGTTCAGGAAGGTCATTGAGTAAGCACTGCCTGCCATATAGTGGCTCGTGCCTGTTACTGCAGTTAGCAATTGTGCTCTGCGTATCCTTTAACATAATTGCTGCTGCTTCTTTTGGTTACTTTTGGATTCACCTATTCTACACTAAGGGGACCCAGGTGGCGCTGTGGGTTAAACCACAGAGCCTAGGGCTTGCTGATCAGAAGGTCAGCGGTTTGAATCCCTGCGACGGGGTGAGCTCCCATTGCTCGGTCCCAGCTCCTGCCCACCTAGCAGTTCGAAAGCACGTCAAAGTGCAAGTAGATAAATAGGAACCGCTCTGGCAGGAAGGTAAATGGCGTTTCCGTGCGTTGCTCTGGTTCGCCAGAAGCGGCTTTGTCATGCTGGCCACATGACCCGGAAGCTCTCGGCCAATAAAGCGAGATGAGCACCGCAACCCCAGAGTCGGGCACGACTGGACCTAATGGTCAGGGGTCCCTTTACCTTTTATTCTACACTAAGGGTTTTGAAGCAAAACCTGCAGTGAGTATTTTCAAACTGCGCCGCTTCTTGTTGGCAACATGCAGTCCAGGCAGGAATCCTAGATGAGTTTCTAGAAACCAAGCCTTATGAGGCAGCTGGGTATGTTTAACCTGAGAAAGAGAAGACCGAGAGGTGATATGCTAGCCACCTTCAAATATCTAAAGGACTGCCACGTGGAAGATGGAGCAAGCCTGTTTTCTCCTCCTCCAGAGGGTAGGGCCCAAACCAACAGATGCTTCATCGCTTGAAAAACTGCGCGTTTTGAAAATGAATAAAAATTAATACAAGTGAAAAGGATCTAGGAGTCTTGGTAGACCACAAACTTGACATGAGTCAACAGTGTGATGCAGCAGCTAAAAAAGCCAATGCAATTCTGGGCTGCATCAATAGGAGTATAGCATCTAGATCAAGGGAAGTAATAGTACCACTGTATTCCGCTCTGGTCAGACCTCACCTGGAATACTGTGTCCAGTTCTGGGCACCACAGTTCAAGAAGGATATTGACAAGCTGGAACGTGTCCAGAGGAGGGCAACCAAAATGGTCAAAGGCCTGGAAATGATGCCTTATGAGGAACGGCTTAGGGAGCTGGGTATGTTTGGCCTGGAGAAGAGAAGGTTAAGGGGTGATATGATAGCCATGTTCAAATATATAAAAGGATGCCATATAGAGGAGGGAGAAAGGTTGTTTTCTGCTGCTCCAGAGAAGCGGACACGGAGCAATGGATTCAAACTACAAGAAAGAAGATTCCACCTAAACATTAGGAAGAACTTCCTGACAGTAAGAGCTGTTCGACAGTGGAATTTGCTGCCAAGGAGTGTGGTGGAGTCTCCTTCTTTGGAGGTCTTTAAGCAGAGGCTTGACAGCCACCTGTCAGGAATGCTTTGATGGTGTTTCCTGCTTGGTAGGGGGTTGGACTGGATGGCCCTTGTGGTCTCTTCCAACTCTATGATTCTATGATTCTAATTGGCAAAAAAACATTCGTTGACCATATGTAGAGACCTTGAGGGGCTGTGCACTTGTTTGCAAGCCAAGCCTTAGATCAGGCTTCCTCAACCTCGGCCCTCCAGATGTTTTGAGACTACAATTCCCATCATCCCTGACCACTGGTCCTGCTAGCTAGGGATCATGGGAGTTGTAGGCCAAAAACATCTGAAGGGCCGAGGTTGAGGAAGGCTGCCTTAGATGCATGGCAGAAGGATGAACTCTTGTTTCTTAAAAATTGCTTACTTCATGTTTTTTCCCCCTCTCCCCCACTTTTAGTTTATTCCCATGCCTGTGCTCTATGGCGTGTTTCTATACATGGGTGTCGCTTCCCTTAATGGAGTTCAGGTAAGCTTTCTCCTTGGCAACCCAAGGTCTTACGATTGGTGGGGTGCATGTTGCAGAAGTCCCTTGTCGGGAAAGATGGTAAACATTAACCAGCCTCCTCATTCTCACACATCTGAAGTAGGTCATTCAGCTCCTGGAAATAAAGCACATGGCTCAATTAGTCAGTTGGCCGATAAGGTGCGGGAGACCCTGTTGTTGCCATCTTCCAGCTGCGTGGCAATATGTTTCCTCTTCTGGAACTCTGTTTATTTTGATTAACATCGTCTCCTGCCCTCTCGTCTTCCATCTCGTTCTCATTCAGAAAGTCATGCAGAAAATGGACCGGTACTGTATGTGTACCACACACACACAAAGACTGTGGTGCCGTTTTATACCATTCCCCTGAAACAGTGCCAGATTTACATATAAGCTAAACAAGCTATAGCTTAGGGCCCCCCAAAAATTTAAAGGAAAAAAAAACCCTGGATGTACATTTCCGAAATATAAGATAAAAAACAAATAAAATAAAACCTACATACAGCAACAGTGTTTTGTGTTGTGTAGGCTCCTGTGATGTAAGTCATGGGCCCCGCCTGCTAACCTGCTCCCTAAAATATCACTGGTTTGCTCATTTCTATATATAGGGTGCCTACATTCTGCATGGATTGGTTGCATGGCAACATGCGCAAATGGCTTTAGATACCTATTAGTTCCATAAATTACCATATAGCATATATTCAACACAAAAAACAGCGACAATTTGTTGAACATATAAAGGGCCCCATTACCTTTAGTAGCTTAGGGCCTCATCAAACCTAAATCTGGCCCTGCCCTGAAACGATACACACTTTATTAATTAAAACAATACATGTATTATTAATGTTTTTTTTTTAAAAAAAAAAGAATTGGCTTCAAAGATAAGCCTGTTAATATCAGCAGGGTTTCAGGGAAAGCAGGTAGAGCTGTCCAACTAAGCATGACGTGGTTGGGTTTAATACCCCTTGGCAGAGGACTCTTATACTGACCCACGTTCTTGTACTGGGGTCTTTTACTGGCCTCTCTATGTTTCTCTGTGGAACTGTGAACTCTATAGAAAGCAACATAGATAATTGGTTTGCAGTTCTAATCATTTATCTCTGGAGGAAAAACAGCACAACTGAGAACTCTTGGTTCTGTAACATAGTGACTGAAATTTGTGTGCTTCCTTATTTTACAAATGTATAAACCGCTTCACAGCCTGAAGTTACGGGTGTAAGTGCACAGTAAGATAAAATGAGATCAAATGCACAAAAAAATAACTCTTAAAAACAAAACCATTTCTACCAACTTTAAAACAAACAGACAATAAGAACATTTCTATAGATGCATAGTTAAAATGCCATGATATGACTGGGTCACACTTCAGGAAAAGCCTTCTGAACACAGACTTCATCTGTATTGTACATTTAAATCAGCCTTATACCCTGTGGTAGCAGGGTATATGCTTTAAATGTGTCATGCGGATGGGGCCACGAAATCTTCATCTGCCACCTAATTCAAGGGAATCTAACTGTAGAATCCGATTTTATGCCAGGAGGTCCAATTGTCATAGGGACCTGCTCTGTAGCTGTATGATGAATTTTAGCCTTTGCCCCTAAAATGAGACCGTCTCCCTCCAATTTATGAAGAGGCTTGAGTTGATGTGGCTGAGTTGGCATAAGCTCATGGGAAGCTCGCGGTTCATAAAACTTGGCAGATCTTGAAACCTCGGCCACTTTTTAAAAAAGATTGCCTTGCCGCTTGAGAAAATGCTCTGCGAAAGATCTTCCCCCTCGGAGAGCTTAGCATCTTGAACTGGCACCAGGAAAAGCTGGTCATGTTTCTGTTAACTTTCTGGCACCTTGTTAATTGCATTGCTCTTCTGTGCTGAATAGAAAAAGGAGTGCATGTTTTGTGTCCTCCCCTCGAGATTTATTCGGGCCTTGGTTTCATCCACTGGATTGAGATTAATCTGGCTTCAGAGTCAGCCAGCTGTGGGCAGCGGGCCAGGGTGCTGCCAGAGGACAAATAGTTTATTGTTAATTCTTGCCTGAGCTTAGGCCTTTACTGAGGCCATCACTCAAGTGGAGGAAAGTGAGGAGGGGAGGTTGGTTCTCAGCATAGGCATACAAGCTAACTGAATAGATGAGGAAGCATCTTTTCCTAGGACAACACAATGCAGGAACACTCGCTGGTTGCGTGTTTAGACCTTTTACCCTCCCCGAAATAAGCTCACACAAGAGACAGATATTTGGTTTGGTTTTTGGCAGAATTTAGGCCACAACTTTATTGATTACAACCAAGTGAGTGGTTGCATAGGTTCTGGTTTGACTATCTCCCTGCACCCTTGCAGGCAGAACTGTCCCAGAGCCACGTTCGTAGGACAGACAAGGATGAACACCAGGGACGGCTGCTGGTTGGGGTTACCATTCAGCCATCCTGATGTCCCCGGGACTCGACCATAGACCGTACCCTTTCGGGAACGACAAACCAATGAGTCCCTGGATTCCTGTACCGGAATATCCTGCATTTGCATAGGCGTGGCCACATCACCTGAACCAGAGCCTATCCGCAACTTACAAGTTGTGACTGCCTGCTACGCGGCAGGCGAAACCCAAATGGCAACAGCCAATCAGCCAAATGGGGAAAATTCCTACCGTGCCCCTGTCCCAACGACAGATGACACACGACGGCATAGCAAGGTCAACTCACGCCCTAAATTTAGGGAGCGGTGGGTGGGTGTGCCGATGCGAAAGGCCCCAAAGAGGCCGCTCAGCAGCCTCGCATGGGCTTAAATAGGTCCCGCGTTGCTGCAATTTTACGACGCCCCATTGGCCGGATTCCTCCCCAGCAACGCGTGACCACCTATCAGGGGTTGTGGCCTGTAGATTCAATTACCCCCACAACACAGGGTTGGGTAGCCGGTCGCACCGCAACACGTGCCCTCTTTTATGGAGGACCTGATTTCTCAGGTTACACAAAGGTCATCATCAGCTAAAAACTTGAGTTGCGCATCATCCTGTCCTTGTGGCAACAATTCCATTATGCACATGGTGCTGCAGGCAAGTTCCTCCTGCCTCGCTATGATGTGTGCATGTTCCAGGGCCGGCACACCCATGAGGCAAGGTGAGGCAATTGCCTCGGGCGGCAGCATCCACAGAGGCAACAGATTCAGCCTCCAAGGAATGCATCCCCTCCTCAGCTGTGCCTTTACAGTGGCCTCTTGGGAAGTAGATGGTGCTGCTGGTCTCCTCCCGCCCTTGTTTCCAATGTAGATCACCCCTTCCCCCTTGCCTGTATGTGTGCGTTTGTGGCACCATTTTGTGTTTTGCCTCAGGTGCCAAAATGTCTTGGGCTGGCCCTGGCACGTTCGTAACAGTGGTGGCTAGGATGGGACTAAGAGCTCTGAAAATGAGTGACGATGCCGGTGAAGTTCATCTGAGTTGAGGCGAAAACCCGCCTCAAATTTGGAGCAAGCTTTACAAATCTCATAATGCTCGTTTGACTCAGATTAAAATCAAAGCCGAAAAAGATTTGCTTGATCCTGGGGTAGCTCAGTCAGTAGGTTAATCTCGGGGTTGTGGGTTTGAGCCCCACTTTGGGCAAAAGATACCTGCATTGCAGGGGTGGGAACTAGATGACGCTCATGGTCCCTTCCAACTCTATGATCTCAAACATCCCCTTTGCCTTGAATCACACTTCCGTTGGGCAACAATGACTGGGATAAGTGGGAAAGAGGTGCAGGGATGGGGCATTAGGGTGCTGATGAAGCTGGGGGTGGGGGGGTTGACAGTCAGCGTGTCTGGGAAGGAGGGAGGAAGTGTGTGACTTCCCAAGTTGGCTTGGCTTGGAAATTTCGAGAGTTAGAGCAGACCCTTTGCAACGAATGGACATAAGTTAGCCGTGACCATTAATTTCAATAGACCTATTCCAGGTAGAACCAACATTGTATTGGGTGAGTCTCAATGGGTTCAGAAAGGGACCTATTTCTGAGCAGACAGATGGTGGCTCTTCCCTAACAACAATACTTACTAGGGAGCAAGGCTCCTTGAGCATAGAGGGTGTCCATAGTGGGTGTCTTACTTTAAAGCAAGCATTTATAGGATTGCGCCATAAGGGCCTGGTGGTCGGCACCCTTAACTCCCAGGTTATTATTATTTTCCCACTGAGAATTAGCTTGGTTTATTTCCAAGTGAATCTAGCTCAGGCTGACCACTGGGGAAACCCTCCTGTCACGGCAGAAAATCTGCACGATGGCGCTTGTGCGTTTGAGGAGAGGATCCTGCACCTCCCACCTCTTTTGAGCTTTAAAGCAGCACCAAAGCATTGCTGATTCACCAGTTGGGTGCTAGAAGCAAAACTAAGCCTACCGTTTGCTTTTTCTGCATTGGTGCATGCCAGCACCACACTGCTGAACTCTCCTCCTCCTCCTCCTTTCTCCACCCCAGTTCATGGACCGCCTGAAGCTGCTCTTGATGCCTCTGAAGCACCAGCCTGACTTCATCTACCTGCGCCATGTCCCCCTTCGCCGGGTCCACCTCTTCACTTTCCTCCAGGTGGTGTGTCTGGCTCTCCTTTGGATCTTGAAGTCTACAGTGGCTGCTATCATATTCCCAGTCATGGTAGGTTGGCGCGATCATGACTGCCGCCTGTTGCACCCATCCTTCCTTCTACCACCGCCTGACTCGCCTTACTGATCAGTGACACAATTCCACAACCTTACTCCTTCCCTGTCCAAATACGGAAACAATTTGAACATATTTATTTTGCTGAAAAGTAAGTTTAATAATAAGGGACGGGGGTGGCACTGTGGTCTAAACCACAGAGCCTAGGGCTTGATATTTGGGATGAAATACTTGGGGGTAGTGTCGTGCTGTGGGTTAAACCACAGAGTCTAGGGCTTGTCGATAGGAAGGTCAGTGGTTCGAATCCCCTTGACAGGGTGAGCTCCCGTTGCTCGGTCCCAGCTCCTGCCCACCTAGCAGTTCGAAAGCATGTCAAAGTGCAAGTAGATAAATAGGTACCGCTCTGGCGGGAAGGTAAACGGCGTTTTCGTGTGCTGCTCTGGTTCGCCAGAAGCGGCTTAGTCATGCTGGCCACATGACCTGATCGGCAAGCCCTAGGCTCTGTGGTTTAACCCACAGCGCCACCCGCATCCCTATACCTTTCAGTAGTCAGTGGCTAAATTTTTTTAGCTTTAATTTGTGTGGATCAGCCATATATTTCAGGTTTGTTTTTTTGTTATCTGATCAGGCATAATAGCAGTGAGGTTTTTTTTTTCAAGTTGAGGAAGCCCAGTAGTTGTAGGCTAGAGTTTTCGTAATATGGGAAAGTTTTCCTAGTTCCTTCTGTTTCTTCCTTCCTTAACCACTGGCTGGTTTCCTCAGGACAACAACATGGGGGTAGGGGAAAGGAGTGGAGGGCAGAAAAATTGACCTTCACTGAGTGGACATTTTCATACTACAGTGGTACCTTGGTTTAAGAACAGCTTAGTTTATGAACAACTTGGATGAAGAACGCTGCAAACCCGGAAGTAGGTGTTTTGGTTTGTGAACTTTGCCTTGGAAGCAGAACATGTTGAGTGTGTTCCATTTGTAAATTGAATCCCCCGCTACTATGGGAAAGCACGCCTTGGTTTAAGAACGCTTTGGTTTAAGAACAGACTTCCAGAACGGATTAAGCTCGTAAGCCAAGGTACCACTGTATCCTAGAGTAATTGTGGCAAATTCAGTTATGTGCAGTCATTAGGGCTTTTGTTGTTGTTCCAGTGTGCATCACTTTGCATCAAGGGGTGTCAATATTTTTGGGCCCATGTTCACATTACAATTTTGAAAGGGTATCGCTCCTGCTGGTTATTCCTCCCTTCCCCAATCACGTCCCTTCCTCTAAAGACAATGCTCAGGTTAATAGACCATCTGCGGAATTTTAAACTGTGATATAGCATGGGCTATTGTTTTTATTTGTTACTGTGTTATGTATTTTTGTGTTTTTATATTGTAAACCTCCCTGTAATCCTTGGATGAAGGGCAGTGCAGGCATTTAATAAAATAATAAATTATGATTTCCAGATAGGGGAACTACCATGTCCCTTACTTTCTGCTGCCTCTACCCTGTCTGTACCTAAGATAAACGGAGGCTTCCCTCCCCACCTCTCCCCGCTTCCTGGTGGATATTCCTCAAAGCCACAGATCTATACAATATGCTGCACAGCTATACAATGTGGCAAGTTTACAGGTCTCAGCTAAAAGTTACCCATGTGCAGAATGTCTCTTGCCAGACTTGTTTTTGCTATGAGAGTACTCCAAGGTACAGTGGTACCTCGGGTTACAGACGCTTCAGGGTTACAGACTCTGCTAACCCAGAAATATTACCTCGCGTTAAGAACTTTGCTTCAGGATAAGAACAGAAATCTGGCAGCGGCAGTGCAGCGGTAGTGCAGCGGCAGCGGGAGGCCCCATTAGCTAAAGTGGTGCTTCAGGTTAAGAACGTTTTCAGGTTTAGAATGGACCTCCGGAACGAATTAAGTACGTAACCAGAGGTACCACTGTAGTTGTCTCGTAGGCTGCAGCTAGAGTCATGCAAATTACGTTTGAGTCCCTTTGCTGCAAATTACAAAGTGAGGCTAGGAAATCCTTGTCTTTGCCAGTGGTTTTTTTTATCCTATCTTATTCTCCTGAACATCAGCAATAAAGACAATTTTGCAATTTTGCAGCTCTGCCTGTTGCAGAGTTGGCAAGAAGCGGCACTTGACATCATGGTCTCTGAATATTGTACCATTTATTTCCAACCTGCGGGTGACCCGAGAAATTGAAACCTGGAATCTGAGTGGCGGAGCTTCCGATCGATTTCAAGCCGGGTTCACTGCAGTGGCCGCTCAGGTTTCAAATCTTGTTAACCCTTTCTTTACCAGCCCGGAGGCTAAGGGAGGAGCCCTGCGTTGGATCAGGTGAGGCAAAGAAGGTAAGCTTAGGTGCCAGAGAGGTGGGGGAGTTGTTGCACATCAGTAAGGGAGTGCTGACTTCTGTCCTGATAGATCCTGGCTCTCGTGGCAGTCAGAAAGGCGATGGACTACCTCTTCTCCCAGCACGACCTCAGTTTCCTCGACGACGTCATTCCAGAAAAGGACAAGAAGAAGAAAGAGGATGAGAAGAAAAAGAAGAAAAAGAAAGGCAGCCTGGACAGTGACAATGAAGATGTAAGGCCATTTTCACCATTGTTAAGTTTTTTTATCCTGGCTAACTTGTGTCAGTAATTCAGGTTTGGATTATGTGCATAACTATCCTCACTTCATGCCACGTCAGCCATGAAATCACAGGTTCTTGGCTATGTCTGACGCCTAATACACAGGCGTATTTCACAGTTCTGCAGCAAGTGCTGAATTCAATATTGAAGTGGGCAATGCCTGCCAGGGTTTTCAAAAACGAGAAGGATGGTTGTGGGCGAAGCCAAACGAGTGTCTTGTATGGTTCATGCTAACCTCTCTCTAATACTAGCAAAATAAGAGGAAATACTTCGTCAAATTGCAGAATTCCCCCCTTTACACAGAATTTAGGTTACCTGGCTGCAGGATTTTAATCTACTGTAGCACAAAATAGACATAGCCCAGCTGATGCTCCTTTTCTGCCTAAAATGGATTTGGAGCATCCTGAAGCTGTTGCCCTCGCAATTCTCCGAACCACCCCTCTGCTACACAGCGCCAAGCAAACTCAGACGTGGTGGTCCCACTCAGCCAGTTGAATGTGTAGTTACTTCTGCATTTGGCTGACAGCGCAGGATCATCACACCCAAAGGCAAACTTTGAAAAGGAAGCTTCTGTAATCTTTAGCTGTGCATACACCAGCCTATACCAATAGCCTGTGGGATTTCTCCCTCTGACAATTTTGTGCATCCAGCCAAACATGAAAGTGACCTCATATTTGTCTGGCTACATTGGGATCACAACACACAAAGGCACCCAGTCTGTCTCTTTGCACCCACCTATAGAAGTTCTTCAAAGGCTCTGGGGGAATTGCCTTGTCATCTGCCTGGTCTGGCACTGAACCCATTGGGGTTCCTGTCTCCTGTATTTCCAGCTATTTTCAGAAGCGCTATTGCCCAAGAATGCTTTTGTGAATCCTGACAGCCCTTGGTAACCTTCTCGGGTGGATGGTTCTAACACAAGTCCAGGAGATGAGAGAGATGGCTGGCAAAGCTTTCTTGTGAATGCAGCTGGATTTTCCTCAGTCTCAACAGTCAAAGGAATTCCTGCTATCACACATTACTTTGGTCCATATGAATATGTCCCCAGCAAATTTGGGCAATAGGTTCATGAAAAACCACCCAAAGCCTTGCTTTCAAGTCTTGCCTTTCTCAAGTTATGGGAGAAGGGTTAATTTTCAAGAACCTATTTTCCCCCTCCCTTATCAAAGTCGATTGATATATGACAGTTCCTTCTCATTTTTCATGTTTATTATGCTCCCAAGTCTTGATTTTTCAGTTAATTCTCTGTTTTTAACAACAACAATAAGGACAAAAATAAGAATAGTATACCATCCTGTCTCAGGGCACACACAATCCTGGCAACCATCCACACTAACAGTGAGAATATTATTTTGATGTTTTCTTTCCTTTTCATTTGCCTTTTGTATTAATGCTTTCAAAGCATTTGACTTGCTCAATTACATTCTGCATTGTATGTGTTGTTGGTGATCTCACTATAGAAACAGCTGCCTGTAGGGTGGCTTCCGATGATCTCTTGATTCCAGGTTTTTGAGCCTGACTGACAGACGGGCGTGCTAACCCAACTTTGTGCCTTGCAATGTGTTGGATTGTGTTGGGATGTGTGTGGGTTTTTTTTAATACTCATGTGCCTTCAGCTGTTCTTCCACATTACAAAGACTCCCTAGGCCACCGTCGCCATTTCCACATGTTGTTAGGGCAGGTGGAAACTGCAGAAGACCTTTAAGGGCTGCTCCTATGAGGCTCTGTTCTGGAAGTTGGCAACTGGCAGCCCACAGGGCAGAACCCGGACTGAGGAAGGTCTTTATTGGCCGCTAGGTGTGTGTGACACAACTGAGGCGTGTAACTTTCCAGGAAGCTCCACACTGACTAGCCTCGGAAAGCAGTAAATTGAATAAAGGAGGGTGTGTGTGTGTGTGTGTGTGTGTGATATAATAATAATAATAATAATAATAATAATAATAATAATAATAATGATTTATTATTTGTACCCCGCCCATCTGGCTGGGTCCCCCCAGCCACTCTGGGCGGCCTCCGACAGATATTAAAATACATTAAAATATCACAGTTTAAAAACTTCCCTAAACAGGGCTGCCTTCAGGTATTTTCTGAGTGTCAGATAGTTGTTTATCTCTTTGACCTCTGCTGGGAGGGCGTTCCACAGGGCGGGCGCCACTACCGAGAAGGCCCTCTGCCTGGTTCCCTGTAGCTTTGCTTCTCGCAGTGAGGGAACCGCCAGAAGGCCCTTGGCACCGGATCTCAGTGTCCGGGCTGAACGGTGGGGGTGGAGACGCTCCTTCAGGTATACAGGGCCGAGGTGTGTGTGAAAGTGTTAGACAGCTGGGAGCAACAAAAACATTGCTTACAGCAGCCTTTGCCATGCTGGTGCTCTCCTTATATAGCCCCCATCAGGCCTAGCCAGCTTACATTGAGTGCATAAGTTTGGCGAAGGCTAGCTTACTGGTTCCAGTTGGCGAAGGCTGGTTTCTGGCTTCCAGAAGCATTAGGATAATTGCATCAGTGCTCAGCTGTCTCTCACACACAACTTCTCTCCATTTCCCCACCGTAATAATTCCTGAGCCCAGCAGTCATGAAGCCAGCTAGTTTCAGGTGCCTCGTCCTGCCAGGTGCTAACTGAATGGTTGTGACATCCCTGGAAGCATGAATATCTCTTGACCACTTCAATCTCTAGTATTGGCTGCACCATCAAACACAGTGGCTCAGAGATTTTGCACTGTTAATTAAGAGGCAGTGCTCCATTTATTTATGAATAAATAACATATTTGTAAGTCTGCCTTCATTGACTTCCAAGGCCATTTTTCAAGAAAAAATGTGGCACCATCATTTGGCTTTTCTGATTCAGTCATTAGGGTTTATTGGCCACCCTTGCCTGTTCCTCTATGTCTTTGTTCGTGTTGGCTCACCCTCATAGTGGTGGATTGGCTTCCTGCTCAGACTTGTTGCCAGCTAGGGCTCCCATGCTTTTCATAAAACGAGTGCAAAATGTCTCAAGTGATTTGTGCCTTCTATGGGATGCGGGTGGCGCTGTGGGTTAAACCACAGAGCCTAGGGCTTGCTGATCAGAAGGTCGGCGGTTCGGATCCCCATGACAGGGTGAGCTCCCGTTGCTTGGTCCCTGCTCCTGCCCACCTAGCAGTTCGAAAGCACGTCAAAGTGCCAGTAGATAAATAGGTATTGCTCCGGTGGGAAGGTAAACAGCGTTTCCGTGCGCTGCTCTGGTTCGCTAGAAGAGGCTTAGTCATGCTGGCCACATGACCTGGAAGCTGTACGCCGGTTCCCTCAGCCAGTAAAGCGAGATGAGCGCCACAACCCCAGAGTCGTCCGCGACTGGACCTAATGGTCAGGGGTCCCTTTACCTTTATGGTTAAATTATGGTCATCAAAACCTATAAGGACCTAGCAATTGAGGTGGTTAAATTATGGTCATCAAAACCTATAAGGACCTAGCAATTGAGGTGTAGCTTTGGGCCGATCCACAAACATACCCTCCTTATACTGCAGAGATGGAGCCTGGAGCCCAACCCCATTCTGTTTCCTGAGTTTAGTAGACTACTTTTGGAGCTGTGATGAAGACCCTTCTAGAGACATATTACTTCTGTCAAATTAGCAGTTGTGGCACTTGATGACCACGAGCTGCTCGGAGGAGCAGAAGGATGATGAGGATAAACAACAAAATAAACCAATGCCTATTGGCCTAAAAGTTCTGCAGTATCATCAAACAACCTTTTCGTAAATTGGACATCAGTAAAGTGCGCTGAAGTGCATTGCATGGTTATTTCCTTAACTGCCAGCAGGTGGAGCTGTTGCTGAACTTGATGCTGCAGTTAAAAAAGCAATAGCAAGTTGGTAAGGAATCCCTGAAACGCCAGAGCTGGGCTTGTACGCCCTGGATAAATCTGCGGGGAATGGCAAGAGAGAGCGAGAGAGTGCACGGGCGAGATGGAAGCATTCTAAGAAATTTTGTGCACGTTTCTTCCACAGTCCGACTGCCCCTACTCAGAAAAAGTCCCAAGTATTAAAATTCCAATGGACATCATGGAACAGGAACCTTTCCTAAGTGATAGCAAACCTTCCGACAGTGAGTAGAACTAACACCTTGCATGCCTGCTTCAGTCTCAATTGCACCTCCAAAAAAGGAGCTGTATAGCGATATATAGATATAGGTTTATATATCTATATATACTTACAATATTGATTTTTTTTTTTAAAGAAAAAAAAAACCTTGTTCCGTAGATGTTTTCTCCCCGCCCCCTATACCTACATGTTGTTTCTTTAAACCAGTCTTTTCTTACACAGCATGTAATATATTTTTGGTTGGCTTTTAAAAATACCTCTTTCTTGTAAGTTCGTTGGTTTTGGTTTTTTGCTCTTTTTCCTTTCTTCCCTCCTTTTGTGGCTCCACTTTTTTTTAATTTGCTTTTATCCAGCTGCTAACAGATCCGTCACTAGCTCTCTCTCTTTCTCTCTTTCTAACCCTCCAAATCAATCCAGCCCATTTATGGCATGGTATATTTCCGACCCCGCACGGTGGATGCATATGCACTTTTCTAACGCTCTTCAATGGTTTCCTTTAGCTCTCCCTCCCTGCTGGCTAATCTTCTGGTTTTGCAGCCTTATAGAAGCGCCACCACCACTGTCTCGCGCTGTTTGTTTCCTTAGGATCCACTCACCCGCCAAAAATCAGAACTTAAGCATATAGTATTTTTCCGCTGTGTCGTGTTTTTTTTTTGAAAAAGAGGTCATCCTGTGAATCATGTAGCACTATTAACACGCTTGTCTTCCTTTAGGTGGCTTGGGTGACATTCACTTTCTTCTTGTCCAGTCTTAAATTTGTGCTAATACCCCCAAAACGTGATTGCCTTTTTCATTTCAAAATGAGAGCAAAACACTGCAGCGCCACCTCCGCTTACTCCCCTGCCTATCTTCTGTTCGTTGCTTTATTGGTTGCTTTTAAAAAAATGGAATGTCAAAGGTGATTGCATATGGCAGGTCTTGTACGGTTCGGTGTGTATTTAGCTGAATAGGAGGAATCGTGCAAAACTCGCAGGTGGATATTTTGCGAGTTGGTGGGAGGTGGGAGAAGAATGCATGGCGTGGCACTTTGCAGATGTAAACCAAGCGACAAATATCCTAGACTCAATCAAAATCTGCCTGCCCTCATGATGCCATGCAAAGCAAGAGAACCAGACTTGCAGACTGCCTGTTTTGGGTAGGGGAAGATGGTGGAAAGAGATGGGCCTGTTAGACATGCCATTTGAATGGAATGTTGCCGGCTGGATGGGTAGACAGGAAGACGGTAAGTGTCAAAAGCTTCAGATGCAGGAGAGATGGAATAAGTTCATAGCTGTCAACTTTCGGATTTGAAAATAAGGGATGCCGCGAGGGCGGTGCAATGGCACCAAGTAGCCTCGCCACCCTGCGCTCCAGAGGTGAGCGCGTAGACAGCAGGCAGGCTGGCTAGCTGGTTGGGCATGAGGGTCTGGCTGCACAAGGCATGCAAGCTCCGCCCCCAGTCGGTCTCAGACTCCTTATTGGCAGCCGAGCAACGCAGCTGAGGAGCCTCCCTGGCCGGCAGGGAGGGAGAGGAGCTACTTCCTTTGAAATCCGGGAAATTTAAGGGATATCAACAATCCAGGATAGCAGTGGGAAGCGGCATTGGAATAAGGGAGTTTCCCGCAAAAAAAGGGAGGGTTGACAGCTATGAATAAGTTAGGTGCAGCACTGGTGAGCGGGTTGCTTGTATCAGGGGTAATCATGGTGGCAGCAGAACAGTCAGATGGCACCACAGATGTGTATTAAAAAGTTGCTACATCTTGAATACAAGACTGCCATCTTGGATCCCAGGAAAATTGAGCTTTCCATTTCCCTCTTGACGAGGATAGAGATGGGGAAGCTGTGGTCCTCCAGGGGTTGTTGCATTCCCAGCACCCATCAATTCCCAAGCAGGATGGCCATTGGGCAGAGATGATGGGAACTGGAGGCCAAGAGGGCTGCCATACGTCCGGAATTTCCCAGACATGTCCGGGATTTCCACGGCGAAATTAGCGTCCTGGGGGAATTTCGAAAAATAATTAAAGTGTCCAGGTTTTTGCCAACAGAACAAGTAAGTGTCTGTTTGACCAAACAACTTTTTGGGTGATCCCCCCAAGAAAGCTCAACAACTTTTGTGTCCGGACTTTTTACTTCTTGAAATATGGCAGCCCTAGAGTCCAACAACATCTGAGGATAATAATAATAATAATAATAATAATAATAATAATAATTTATTATTTATACCCCGCCCATCTGGCTGGGTTTCCCCAGCCACTCTGGGCGGCTTTCAACAGGGCATTAAAATACAGTAATCTATAAAACATTAAAAGCCTCCCTAAACAGGGCTGCCTTCAGATGTCTTCTAAATGTCTGGTAGTTGTTGTTTTCTTTGACATCTGAAGGGAGGGCGTTCCACAGGGCGGGCGCCACTACCGAGAAGGCCCTCTGCCTGGTTCCCTGTAACTTGGCTTCACGCAGCGAGGGAACCGCCAGAAGGCCCTCGGCACTGGACCTCAGTGTCCGGGCTGACCGATGGGGGTGGAGACGCTCCTTCAGGTATACAGGACCGAAGCCATTTAGGGCTTTAAAGGTCAGCACCAACACTTTGAATTGTGCTCGGAAACGTACTGGGAGCCAGTGTAGGTCTTTCAAGACCGGTGTTATGTGGTCTCGGCGGCCGCTCCCAGTCACCAGTCTAGCTGCCGCATTCTGGATTAGTTGTAGTTTCCGGGTCACCTTCAAAGGTAGCCCCACGTAGAGCGCATTGCAGTAGTCCAAGCGAGAGATAACTAGAGCATGTACCACTCTGGCGAGACAGTCCGCGGGCAGGTAGGGTCTCAGCCTGCGTACCAGATGGAGCTGGTAGGCAGCTGCCCTGGATACAGAATTAATCTGTGCCTCCATGGACAGCTGTGAGTCCAAAATGACTCCCAGGCTGCGCACCTGGTCCTTCAGGGGCACAGTTACCCCATTCAGGACCAGGGAGTCCTCCACACCTGCCCGCCTCCTGTCCCCCAAAAACAGCACTTCTGTCTTGTCAGGATTCAACCTCAATCTGTTAGCCGCCATCCATCCTCCAACCGCCTCCAAACACTCACACAGGACCTTCACCGCCTTCACTGGTTCTGATTTGAAAGAGAGGTAGAGCTGGGTATCATCCGCATACTGATGAACACCCAGTCCAAACCCCCTGATGATCTCTCCCAGCGGCTGCATATAGATGTTAAAAAGCATGGGGGAGAGGACAGAACCCTGAGGTACCCCACAAGTGAGAGCCCAGGGGTCTGAACACTCATCCCCCACCACCACTTTCTGAACACGGCCCAGGAGGAAGGAGTGGAACCACTGTATAACAGTGCCCCCAGCTCCCAAACCCTCTAGACGGTCCAGAAGGATGTTATGGTCGATGGTGTCAAAGGCCGCTGAGAGATCCAGCAGAACCAGGAAACAGCTCTCACCTTTGTCCCTAGCCCGCCGGAGATCATCGACCAGTGCGACCAAGGCAGTTTCAGTCCCATGATGGGGTCTGAATCCCGATTGGAAGGGATCCAAATGGTCCGCTTCTTCCAGGCGTGCCTGGAGTTGTTCAGCAACCACTCGCTCAATCACCTTGCCCAAGAATGGAAGATTTGAGACTGGAAGATCCGCAGCTTGAACGCAAAAATATCCCGTGCTGTTTAACACCTACATGGTTGGGGTCATCCGGAGTTTTGCAGTACGTTGTCTGCAATATGTTGATGGCACATAGCTCTGCTTCTTCTTCTTTGCACTTGGAGGTGTGTCATTCGATTTGTTGGGTACCACCGTCTTGCCTGGGTAACGGGCAACTTTGTACTTGGCTCGAGATGTAGCAACTTTATTTTAGCTGCTTTGAGTTTATTCATAAATAAAAGAGGGGTAGAGATTTCTAAAATCAACCAGTTGATAAGTATTATTATTTTATTTTTCCCAAAAAAACCCCAGGAGAAAAATCACCAACATTCCTTGAACGCCATACATCATGCTGATAAAATTCCTTTCCTGCACTCCCACACAATGCCAAGGTGAGAATCTGTGTGGATGTACGACCTGCACGCAAACTATTTGTAATTCAGCTGCGGCTTTTTGATTGGTATGGTGGGTTGAAACTCCAGGGCAGAAGTTTCACTGCAAATGGAATAAACCTTTGACAGCAATCTAAATTTGCCGGGATCAAGCCCTTACGCAGAATCAGCAAAAGCTAATGATTCGGGGAAGCTTGTCACTTTCTCAAAACGCTTGGTGTCACCGAAACATTGATCCCCTCCGGGCGAAATAAGTCACCTACATAAAATGTTAAAGCTCTTTTCTAGAGCTGGCATTCACCTAACTCAGGATGAACCAGGCTGTGATGCATGGGAGATACTTAAGAACAAGTAATCGTGTAGCAGACGGTGTCCTTTTGAGCGGGGCGGGTGGGGCAGAAATGACAACCAGGAAAGAAGGCATGATGCAATAGAGGCAAATGTCAGGTTCTGCACTTAGGCAGGAAGAACCAGATGCCCAAATATAAGATGTGGGGGGACGGGACGGGGACACCTGGATTGCCAGTAGTACATGTGAAAAGGATCTAAGGATCTTAGTAGACCACAAGCTAAACACAAGTCAACAGTGTAATGCTTTGTCACGAGGACTTATGGGAATTTGCAGCCCGGCAACTTCTGGGAGGCACAAGGTAACCTCATATTTGAATTACAAGATGGCAGCACCACCCAGCAAGTCTAATTATGGTTTTCTGCTGTTGAATATCAATGACCAGGTGTCAGGGATCTCTGGATGGTACCCACTTGGGGAAATCTGCTTTATGAACTATGCCAATATACTTGCCTTCTTCTTGGGATGTATATAGAAAGGCATTTTGTGCCAAGGCTTCTAGAATTGCTCCATGCCAGTGTGTTTATTCCTGCACGTATCACATAAGAAATACCTCCCACCGAGTTGAAACATACCTCCCAAAGTTAGGGAACATCTCTGGGTGTTCCCTTTAAACCCTGGCCCATGTTCCAGCGCACTGTGCAAGTCCTACATGGCATAAGCGATGCGTAGCACCTTTGTTGCATTTTCAAATGCTCAAAGGAACGTTCAAAGGAACATTATTATCCTGTATCTACAGGGACTCTGCCGGCAGAATGGGGTAATTGCAACCCACCCTGTTGCTGTCTTCACATTCCTGTTTGGTAGTTTTCATATTATTGCACCCACATAAAAGATAGGGGCGGTTAGAATGAGCAAGGGAGGGGGGGGATTCATCTGAGTGTATAAATTCTGCTTTTATGATTTCGGTTTTCTTTCTCGTCTCTCTCCCCAGCCCTCCACGAACTCCAATGAAAGTTGTGCCTCAAATTAGAATAGAGCTTGATCCTGAAGACAGTTATTTCTGGAGGAGCAAGGGAACAGAAACTACGTTGTAACGTGTTCGTTAATCTTCAGCTGAAACCGGCTTTTTATCTTTTCCTCCTCCTCCTCCTCCTTTACTACTAGCCAAATATCCAAAATGCTCTCTGCCTAGGTAAAACCAAGGCAGATTCTTCTCTCGAAAGCATTTAGGGTTTTTTTGCCCCTCTCCTTTCCTTTTTACTCGCTCCTTTCTTCCATTCTGACCAAGACACTTTTCTTTCTTGGTTTTGCCTTTTCAGTCACACACAAGACGTCGTACGCCCTCCTCTTGAGCTTTTCAGCAGAGGGTGGAAGTATTAAGGATATATTATCACAGCATTGTGAAATGTCAGCAGAACTGACTGGGGTTTTTTTTTTAGTTGTGAACTAGTGTTTTTCTTCTGTTTGGGTCCCCCCCCCCCATGTCTTTTTTCTCTTTATCAGAACAAAACTGACCTCCGGTCTAATTCAGCACCCCTTCTCGTTAGTCCTCAGCTCCGGTAAAATGCTGCTAACCGTAACATGTTCTTAACATCACCTGTGCTTCAGTAGTCTCAAGCGAAGGAATCAAAAAACGGTACACCCCTTTCCCCCATCACTGTTGTGAGTGTGTGGACCCTACCCTATGCAACTTCTATTCTGTCCCAATTTAATGGATTCTTAACCTGTCGGCTGCATTGACAAGTGTTATTTTCTTTTCTTTCTCCCTCCCCCCCTTCATTGTTTTTGTTTTAAATTATGGGGGCCTAACCTGCGACTTATATTATTTTTTTGTCAATTTTTTAACTGTTTTTTTTTTAAAAAAAAATTACTGTAAAAAAAAATGAATTTTTTTCCTGCAGCAGGAAACATGATAGTTTTGAGTAGTTCTACCTCTTATTTCTAGATGTCGGACTTTCTCTTTAAAAAAAAAGGAAAAGAAGATTAATAATAATAATAATAATTGTATAGTATGTTATATAATGTGATTTTTACAAAAAGAAGAAAAAGCAAAAAAACAAAAAACAAAACCACAATCTCAAGGGTATATGGCATAGAACTGAAATCAGCTATATTAATACCTTTATTGGAATCTTTCTTTCTTTCTTTCTTTCTTTCTTTCTTTCTTTCTTTCCTTCCTTCCTTCCTTCCTTCCTTCCTTCCTTCCTTCCTTCCTTCCTTCCTTAACAACCTGATCACCCAGTGGTTGAGGTTGGACATGAAGCTGAGCTATGGCTAAGCAAATTAGCAAATTAGTTTGTGCATGAATCTCAAGCTCTCCTGTTTTCTTCCTCCTTCCTTCTCGCCACAGATAGCTGGCTTTGTGTTACATCCAAATCAGGATTTGCGGTTTGTTTCCTCTCCAAACCCAACACAATCTAAAAGCCAAGGTTTGTTGTTGGTTTCCCGGTTTGGGAGGACCACAAACCGCAGGCGCTGATTTAGATTATAATACCAAGCTAGCTACTCCATGTTTTGTTCTGCTGCTGGATGAAGGGAGAAGCCCGTACGCAAGAGACTAATTTGCTTAACCATAGTTAGTAGCTTAGTGTCAACTCCCGAGTTGCAGCCAATGAAGGAATCGGGGCCCAAGTTTAAACGTCATGTAATTTTTGGGTGGTTCTGTTGAACGCAACCAGCACAGTCGGCCCACTCTGCTGCCACACTGGCGCCATTCATCTCATGGAGACCTCTGCGCAAACGCCGTCAGCGTGAACGAGGGGTGCGCAGCGGAAACCATTTGCAAACTCCCTTCGACCGGGGAATGAGTAAGGTCAAATGAGCAGATGCAGACTATAGTCATGTGTCGAGTCCCTGTCCAGAATTGTTAGTGTTATTTCATTTATACACACTTGTTGGCACGTGTGTGTGTCCACACAGGCAGTGCTTTTTTCCTTTAAAAATGTTAAGGGGTGCTCTCATTTTGACTCAAAAAACCACCATTTTATAGTTCAAATCGGGGAAAATAAATACAGTAAATGGACAAAAGTACAAAGATTCACAAAATGTTTAGGGGGTATGCGTACCCCTGCGTACCCCCTAGAAAAAAGCACTGCACACACAGGTGTAAAAAAAGTGGTGTGGAACTGATGGGTGGGGAGTCACTTCTAATGCCTTAATTACCAGCCTCATTCCTGCCTACCCAAACCTTATGTAGAGTGGATTTAAAGTCCTCCAGGCAAGGGTGATATCAAGGCTAGAACCACACTAAGTTACTTTTCACCCCGTGTCAATCTATATAGAGTAAAATCTCATTATGTGTCTTTTTTGGGGACTGTGCTACTTCATACTGCATGTGGGGGGACGACGACTTTTTTCTAGTTCCCCCGCAAAAACCTCACTGCACAGAGAGCACGTGCTGGAGAATGGTTTTAGGCTACCCTTCTCGCTGATGTGCTAGGTGTTTTTTTTATTATTATTATAAAAGTGTTCAGAGGATATTTCCTTTGAGAGAAAATCTAAAACACGATCTCCACCACCTGTAGCCTGGGAAAAGGTGCCCCACACGATTCTGATGTACATATAGACTGCCTCCAAATCCAGCTAGCTCCAGGTGTGCAGCGGATGAGACGCAGAGGTATAAAAATAGGATGGGCATTATTTGCAGTGGCTGTTAAAAGCGATCATTAGAAACTGGCTGTAGCCACTCCAGGGACTCTCAGAATGCTCTTTGGCCAGGCTACTCTTGCAAGGGAGGACTAAGGACACCGGGCATGATCCAGGCAACCCCTGAGTGTGCAGCCGGGACATCTCCCTTTTTTCTTGCACTGCATTTGGGTTGAGACTTTAAGGCTCCCCAGAGTTTTGTAGGCGGTTTGGGAGAATGCAAGAACTGGCGTCTCCATCGCACATAGATTGCTGACCGCACGGCCCTTCTGGGTTAGGACCAGTGCGCTGTGCATGGGTTTGTATCTGCTCTCAGACCAGAGTAGTTTTCCTCCAGCAGCCAAGTACCTCGCTTCTGTGCTTGTCCACACCACCACTTCATTGGAGACTCCTGTCGCCGCAGGTATGGAACAGCGCAGGCTGCCTTGGATTCTCCGCTGAGCTGGCAGTGCAGAGAGCGTGGAAGCGAGTTTCTTTTCTGCAGGAGTTAAAATCCTGCCCGCGGGAGCAGAGACCCATTCGACCTCCCTGGTTTTAGCTGGGAGCGATTCTATACGCGCACCAAGGTGCAAAGCACAAAAGGAATCTGAGAACCTCGAAACCAGCAGTGACGTTTTTGAGATGCAATGTGACACACACACAAATGCCCATTTTCCCATCGGTAAGTTCCTAGTGGTCATTCTCTCCCGACCAGGGTCTTCCACTCCTCAACTTGTACTTGAATTTACTGTGGTAACTTCTGGCTATAGAAAATGGCATTGGACTTGAGGGGGAGACAATTCTGTTTTCAGTTGCTTGTACCACTTAAATTTCGGGGTGGGGGGGATGTGGAGGAAGAGGAGGAGGAAGGAACAAGGCTTGGAGGTATTGCATTTCATGCACTCCTGGCCTTCATCGTGCCTGGCTGCACCATTTATTTATTTATTTTGCAGTTTCCAGCACTAAGGGCCTAGTTGCACTACAGCTGCGAATCGTTCTTTTTGCCAGTCTAACTGGCATGGCTTCCCTCTGAAAAAAGAGCACTGGGAATTGTTGTTTGGTGAGGGCGCAGAGAAGTCTCCGTTTGGGGGTCTCCGTTCCACATGGCCTCTCACCACAGAAATCCCCTTAGATGAAGGAATGGCTATAAAACCAGACTGTGTAGTGTAAAGTTACCCTCTGAATATTTCAGCTACAGGAAATGAGCACTTTTTGTGTAGTATTTGGTTTCTGTGCAGGAGCATTTGGGTGCCTGCGTGTTGTAAGAGTAAGGCCCGGCTCTCACATAATACTAAGCCATGGTTTTGTTAAGTTGCTGTTTGCTTAACC
Source organism: Darevskia mixta (assembly GCA_034641385.1). Taxonomy (NCBI): domain Eukaryota; kingdom Metazoa; phylum Chordata; class Lepidosauria; order Squamata; family Lacertidae; genus Darevskia; species Darevskia mixta. Next base: position 2,384,453 of record JAWWNH010000060.1, read on the forward strand.
AACCATGGGTTAACCTCGACTTTCACAGATGATCAGACAGACCATGGCTTGTTCCTCCAAAGCTACTTTACAGTTGCTCTTGCCTCATGTCTGTGTTACTTGGTGAGCATCTGGGTTGTAGCAACGAAACAAACCATGGTTCAGGAAAGGTGCTGGTTTCACATATAACACCAAGCCATGCCAAGGTTTATAAACCAGAAACAAGCCATGGCTTCAAGGTGTGGCTTTGGGCAGAAAGCTGGTCACAGTGAAACTGCTGGACAGGGTTCACACATGACGCAAAACCATGGTTTGCTAAACCATGGCTCATTGTTACGTGCCAGCCAGACCCAGTTGTCTCACTGGTTGCCAAAGTCACAACTCCCTTCTTTTTAAGACCACGGGAGCTATTGGGAACCTGGAAGAACAAAGTTACACATATAAATGGGATACAGAAGAACAGAGAAATGGCTGTAGCATAGAGCTCCGAGGTTACTGCACCATAAATCTCATTCCATCACCAGACTGTTGTCAGTTGAGAGAAGGTATAGAGAGTGACTGAGTGAAGCATACTTTCAGGATGCACAAAACCCTTCTGATTCTTACCAGAAGTAAACTGCTCTGCAGCTTGGAAGCTTGCTCTTCTCTCCTATGGTACTGTACACAATTTGGGCTGCTGTTTTAAGGACACTTCATAAGGACTAAGCCCCACTGAACGCAGTGAAACTTATTACAGGATTGTGCCGGTGGTCAAGTGAAAGGTAAATGTTCAGAATAGCTTTGAAGCCTGTAGATCTAGGGAGCGCAGTCCAGAGAAGTTATATTACTTTTGCCACCAACTTGAGTGTGGAACCCCTAGAGATTTAGTGTCATTCTTTCAGACTTTGACATCACATTTCTACGTCTTGGTTATAACGTGGTGGTTACAAACCTTTTATTTATCCCCACACTTCACTTCAAACTCCACAGAAGGGCTAATCAATAGAGCCTTTTGGACACTCATACTAAATTAAATTAAATTAAATTGTAGAAGGAGCCAGCCCTACTCTTTCTTCAACTGCTGTTCTGGGGGTCCACGCTGCATCCAGTGGCTGATACGTTTCCCATCCCAGGCACCAAGTCCATGCGTGCATGAAGCATCTAAGCCAGGCGTAGGCAAACTCGGCCCTCCCGATGTTTTGGGACTACAACTCCCATCATCCCTAGCTAACAGGACCAGTGGTCAGGGATGATGGGAATTGTAGTCCCAAAACAGCTGGAGGGCCATGTTTGCCTATGCCTGATCTAAGCAAACACGGGAGCCAGGGTGGAGGCCCTGACACCCTCAAAAGAGGGAGTACATCCTGTCACAGTCCAAATTGTCACTCCTACTCTGAAACCGAACTTTTTTGAAGTGCACAAGACTCCTGGCCAGTGGCAGTGGCTTGTAGTTTAAAATGGGGCGCTCAGGCTATGAATGTGTGGTTCTAGTCTTTTTCTAGATCTTTAAGAGCCACCAGGAGCAGCAAGAGCCGAGAAGGCAAAAGGGGAGGAGGAAAGGTGGCTTTGATTTGGCCAGTCAGAGAGGCATGATAGGCCTCACTGAGGACTACAGCCTTAGGAAGGCGTGCTGCTTAGACCAACTTCACAGCCAAACTCTGCAAAGAGATTTTTTTTTTTTGCTCAGGGCTAATGTTGAGTGAAACTTTTAAAGAGCCAGAGATAACTTTGTCCCAGACCTAGAATGTGAACGTACTGACCACTCATGTCTGTCTGTCTGTCCTTTTCGGTCTCATTTCTGTAGTTCCTCCCCTGATACAATACATGCATTCACATTATTTCTCGGAATCAAGATGCACTTTCAGATACTGTTTTTGTTTTTATTGTTATTTGTTGTTGTTGCTATTATTTGTTCATTGTAAAACTCATTAAAAAGTCTGTACTTGCTTTGGAGGAATGACTTATTAAAACGAAAACACAGCCACTTTATTTTGAAATGAAGTAGATCAACATAGTGGAACAAAAAGGATTTTTTCAAGAGAGAGAGAAAAAAAAAACATTTCAAATTGTTGAATGATTCCCCCCCCCCTCACCCCAGAATATGAAAAGTAAAACCATGAGATTCCCTATTATAAAATTATAGGATTTTACAGTTTTATGAGGCTTTCTATTGTGACTTTTATGGAATCAAGAAATGAAGAAGATGAGATATTTTAGCATTTATATTTTTCAAAATTAAATGTATACTGAAAATAAAGTAACTTTATGCATTTATCTGTGTTGTCCCAACTTTTTTTGTTTGCTTGCATGCTTTCTAACATGACCCATGGATTGGTTTTTGCCCTGTCTGTAACCTGTTGTGCAAATTACAGGTAGGTAGCCATGTTGGTCTGCCGTAGTCGAAACAAAATAAAAAAATTCCTTCCAGTAGCACCTTAGAGACCAACTAAGTTTGTTCTTGGTATGAGCTTTCGTGTGCACGCACACTTCTTCAGGTATCTGAAGAAGTGTGCATGCACACGAAAGCTCATACCAAGAATAAACTTAGTTGGTCTCTAAGGTGCTACTGGAAGGAATTTTTTTATTCTGTTGTGCAAAGTTGTCTTCTGTATGACCAAACCAGGAATTGAAAAGATCGGACGATCTCTAACTAAGTCAGAATCTGAGTAGACCTGTTGAAATCAATGGGCCTAAGTTGCACAAATCCATTGATTCAAATGGAGCCATTCTGAATATAGCTGTGACCCTGAATGCCACTCCCTGAACCCAAAAGGTCACACTGCTCCCTGCAAGACTGTTGTTTCATTTCACACTTGAGAGAAGATCCTAGCATTCATGGTTGGCGGAATGTTTTCTGGCAGTGCCTGGCTGCTTGGTTTACACTCTCAGCAGTGGAGGAGAACAAGAAAGCCACAGAAGAATCCAATAAACCGCCAGGCACTGCTGGAGGGAAGGTGAATGAGTGAGCTAGCAAGCAGTAGCGGCACTGAAAGGGGCTATAGCAACTGCCATACAGCTGCTACAAGCACTCTGAGGCTTCTCATCCACAGCATCCTGCGAGAACCAGTGAAGGCTGGCCCATTACTTCCAGCCAGTGCAGGAGGTGGCAGCTTCCTCCTCCTCCATCTCAGCGTTACCTGTAGAGACTCAAAAGAAAGGAGGATGGGGACAAGACTAGAATTACCGGTAGTTGGCTCTGGCTTCACCAGTGGTTGATCTCCTTGACTTCTGCCACAACCTGATAGGTACAAGACACCGCTGGTGAGAATTGGGGCGATCTTAATGCCCTGGAAAGCTTTGTGTGCACCCCAAAATAGAGGAAAATGTTAGCCCATGGTGCCTTATTTCATCGGGATTCCTTGTGTGAATTAAGCAAATTCACCTCATGAGTGGCCAGCGCATCTCTCTTTGTCTTCTTGGAGACAGACAGCTTCAACCTCCCCTTGCGTTTTGCTGCCTTCAACACCTTTGTTGCCCTTGTAGATTCTCCCCAGTCGAAACAGTTCCACTTGTCGAAAATCCCTCCAATTCCATTGCCTGGATTGAGCCGAGCCTTGCAGCTGAGGCCCTACCAGTGCTGAGTAGAGAGGAATGATTACTACTTGGGATAATATTAGTTGTTTTTGGAAGCCTCTGCCAGAAAACATGTTATAATCACAGCAGGTGCTTGAACTGAACCCTAGTTCCTCCCTTGGCCAGTGTTGCTGGCTACTTGCCCACCCAAATGGTGGCTCGGCAGACCTCTGAGCCTTCCCTGGAGTTGACAGCTGTGCTGTTGTTCCGGATGTATAAATCAGAGCCAAAGACTTGGCTTTTGATATTCGTTAAAACAGTACGGCAAGCAACATGAGGTGTCTTTGTCGTAGCAGCTTCTTGTTAGAAACACGCGGGTGCTTGACACTTAAAATCTGGTGAGATGACACTCTGGCGTCACACCCAACAGGAGGAGAGAGGCTATTGCTGGCTGGCTTGCTGCTTTTCTGAATTGGGAAACGTCCACTGGTGGTGGTTTGGGGGTACACTGAGCTCCTAAAAATTATGGATGGCTAAGTAGTAGACTGAGGGACGCGGGTGGCACTGTGGGTTAAACCACAGAGCCTAGGGCTTGCCGATCAGAAGGTTGACGGTTTGAATCCCCGTGAGCTCCCATTGCTCAGTCCCTGCTCCTGCCAACCTAGCAGTTCGAAAGCACGTCAAAGTGCAAGTAGATAAATAGGTACCACTCCAGCGGAAAGGTAAACGGTGTTTCCGTGCGCTGCTCTGGTTCGCTAGAAGCAGCTTAGTCATGCTGGCCACATGACCTGGAAGCTGTACACCGGCTCCCTCTGCCACTAAAGCGAGATGAGCGCCGCAACCCCAGAGTCGTCCACAACTGGACCTAATGCTCAGGGGTCCCTTTACCTTTAAGTAGTAGACTGCTTGCCCTGAAAGTGAATCGGATCCTTCGTCCCCGAGGAAGCTGATCAAACGTTGAAACTTTTGAGGAAGGGGGATGTGGATGTGCTGCTCAAAGAGACCCAGACCAACCAATTCTAATTTCTGAACGGAAGGGGAGAACACTTGCTTTTTGGGGGGCGGCATAACATGGTAGCAGGAAGCTCCACCTATGGATCTTTTTAGATGAGAGAGAATCATCCAGGAATCTCCTTTCCTTGCTCTCATGAAGGAGATCTTTGAAGCACATCCCATCACAATCCAGATAACCCTGGATTGGGACACACACATATTGTGACATTACAGCCACTGGGGCAAGTGCAGGCTTGACATTTCACACTACAGTATAGTTTAAGCCAGTGTTTTTTCCGTAAAAAAAAATATGTTTAGGGGTACTCTCACTTTGACTCAATAAATTTTTGACTCTATAAAATCACCATTTTATAGTTCAAATTGGGGAAAATAAATAGACAAAAAGCACAAAAAACTTGCATTACCTTATAAAGTGGACCCTTGGGTTATGTTAGCTTCGGGTAACATAACTTTCAGGTTGTGAACGCAGCAAACCCGGAAGTGTATACTTCTGGGTTTCGTCACACATGCATGCGCAGAAGCGCTCTATCGCGCCGTGCGCAGAAGCGGCGCCTCTTCTTACAAAGATTTCAGGGTGCGCACGTACCCCCGGAACGAATTAAATTTGTATCTGGAGGGTCCACTGTATTACACAGCTGACAGCTCACAGTAACTTCCACATTGTGTGCACTAACGTCTTCCCAATTCCTCTGCTTGCTATTGCTGTCTGCCATTGGAGGTGGTAACAACGAAACTGACCAATCACCGTGCTAGATTCCAACTCCTACTTCACACATTAAACGCTCGCTTCCACCTGAGACTCGGGAAACACTGTGACAGGAAAAGAGGCTGCCATTGCGGGTAGCAATGGAACGGACAATTCACTGTGCTAGAGAAGAAACTAATTTATTTTTTTGTTTTAGTTTCTTCTCCCGTTAGATTCACAAAATGTTTAGGGGTGCACGTACCCCTGCATCCCCCCCCAGAAAAAAGCACTGGTTTAAGCAGAATAAATTATTCCCTTTTTTTACATTTTGAAAGTAATAGTCGTATTATAAGCTGTCACGCATTGCCCATCTCAAAGTACGCCCTATAAAGCTCAGTGTTTATTCAGCTTTAATAAGCAATGAGGATGTTAGTCATAGCCAGACAAATATATTTCTCCCTGTCACTCCTCCCCAATTCCAGCTGGCATGGAATGAGCTTGGCGATTCTCCTAGCATTTACCTGCAATAACCATTTCCACTCAGAGGCCCCTGCATTTGCAGCTGACCTTAGCATTAAATGAATCCAGCTCAGAAAGACAAAAGGTGCCCTTTTTTGCTTTTGCAAAAGAGCTGCAGGAAACAACAGGTGCCAGTGGGTTGCCAGGATACTTACTAGGCTACACAATAATTCTTTTGTCAGTTGCCCAAGACAATCTGGATGCGAAGAAGTCATGCTCCTGAACTTTTGGGGTGGGGAAATGTCACTCATATGCCCATAGGTCAAGAGGGCTGTTTGGGGAAAATTAATGGAGTTATTCTATCCAGTTGCTTGCTGCTCAGTTCCATATATAAAGAATGTGAGAGACATCAGCAAGTAATAAACAGTTTACACTTATCAGTTACAATAAAGGATTACTCATCTATAAGCGATAAAAATAGCAGCAAATCACAATACATAAAATACCACAAATCATACAAAACGATGTAAAAGGATAAAATAGCAGCAAATCACAATACATAAAATACCACAAATCATACAAAACGATGTAAAAGGATAAGAAACAAGGACACACAACTATCGCTGAACTCTCATCCCAGATGCTTCTGCTGTTCTCAAAGCCATTGCCTGTAGACAGTCTCTCTTCCCATAGTTCTTCCTCTGGAGAAGAGCAGGTCTCTTATAAAGGCTCCTTGCTTCCCTTTATAGCATGTGCAGAAACCACCTTTTTGACCATTGGCCTCATCCACTCAACCTGCCAGATCCTGTCTTCACACGCAGGTAAAGGGACCCTGACCATTAGGTCCAGTCGTGACGGACTCTGGGGTTGCAGCGCTCATCTCGCTTTAGTGGCTGAGGGAGCCGGCGTACAGCTTCCGGGTCATGTGGCCAGCATGACTAAGCCGCTTCTGGTGAACCAGAGCAGCGCACGGAAATGGCGTTTACCTTCCCGCCGGAGCGGTACCTATTTATCTACTGGCACTTTGACGTGCTTTTGAACTGCTAGGTTGGCAGGAGTTGGGACCAAACAAACGGAAGCTCACCCCATCGCGGAGATTTGAACCGCCGACCTTCCGATCAGCAAGCCCTAGGCTCTGTGGTTTAGACCACAGCGCCACCCGCATCCCCATCACACGCAGGGGAAGTCCCTAACTAACCAAGGATTTGAGACCCATCATCTACTCTATCCTCACCAGGTTTAGCTGGCCAGTCGAAACCATTTCCCAGATGTGGCTGCTGTTGCATGCTGACAGCTTCTAGGAGCCACTGGTGAGAGCTGAATGCAGGGTGGACAAACTGCTCCAGAAAGAGCTCAAAATGTCCCCCACCAGAGGAACCTCCCATCCCCTTTGTACATTTAATAAATGTTCAGTGTAATATAGTTTAAGGCAGGTGTGACGAACCTGTGGCCCTCTGAATGTTCCTGTTATGATATTTGTCCAAGTCGAGCGGCACGCAGCTGCAGCGAGGATGGTTTGACTTTTGCCTGTCTCACCAAGCCATGAGAAAGCTGCCTTATCTTTCCCTATGTGGAATGTTTATGTTTTACTGTACTATTGTACTCCTAGCCTTTGTGCTCTCTCTTCTGGCTAGACCTCAAGCTGGAAAGACGGCTTTATGGCAGCTCTGTCTTATTGAGCTGGCAGCAGGAATTCTCTCTGTACTATTCCTACAATAAATAGTTTTAGCCTTAATTATGGCTTGTGTGCATTGTTCTTCATGCTGGGAACAATCACATATGACTGTGCCACCAGACTTTCTGTAGCCGAGGATGTGCACACACGGATTTGCTCTGGCTTTGGGGCAGTCTCACAAACTGTCCCAGGCGGCGTATTTCCTAACAGTTCCACCATCCATGGTCATTGACTGTGCTTGCTAGGGCTGATGGGAATTGTAGTTCTCCAACATCTGCAGGACCAAAGGTTCCTTGCTCCAGGTTGAAGGCAATTATGCTAAGAATTAGTTTGCTGAATCAAATATCCCATAGAGCATACTTTTTACAATCCAAGAAGAGCCCAGAATGGCTTGGGTTTTCCTTGTAGGGAAGGCACACCTGTCTCCTGATCTTAGCCCATTTCACTTTTACGATTCCCATTTTTGAGATGGGGCGAGCGGACTTGGACTTCACACTGGATAGAGGGCTGCACCAACTTGACTGCTGACCTATCAGCATGCAAGAATGTATTTATAGAAACCCAAAACCTGTTAACAGCGTCTGAGGCCTCGTGCAGCACAAACAAGGGCTGCAAGGGAACCAAATATTTTGATTAGAATAAAAATATTGCTCTAAACTCAAAAGACAGTCCAGGCCATACCTGGTATGTTACTAAACACACACACACAAAAGGATTAAGTTGGATCTAGATCTATTTTATTGGAAAAGGAGACTTTGGAGCAAAGTGGATGTCCTGCTCTCATTTTACCGACGGTGAAAGCCACACTGAAATTTAGAAACATATGTGCCAAAAATGTTCAGGTTCAGTGAGCAGTTTGTGTAAAAATGTACAAACACACACACAAACCCCTCCCTCCCTTTTCAATGAAGCTGATACAGTATTTTATTGTGTTGATGTTTTGATATTTTGTTGGGAGCCACCCAGAGTGGCTGGGACAACCCAGTCAGATGGGCGACATATAAATAATAAAATTATTATTATCATTAGCTGTGTCCATTGTCTTCCCTGGAAGAAGATGGGGAGGAGATTAAGGCTGGCAGTGCTCACTTCTTGGAGGTAGACAGCGGAGATCATCAGCATCCTAAAATAACCTGAGAGTGCCATATGCGTATCTGTGCTCCAAAAAAAAAAAAGAGCCAATAGATTGCCAGACTGTGCTTGCTTTAAATATTCATTCATTCGTTGAAAAGGGCATAGACCGCCTTTCAAAACAATAAAATCCCAAAGTGGTTTGCCATGGCTAAAATGCACCGATAACAATCAGGTAAAGGTAAAGGGACCCCTGACCATTAGGTCCAGTCGTGTCTGACTCTGGGGTTGCGGCGCTCATCTCGCTTTATTGGCCGAGGGAGCCGGCGTACAGCTTCCGGGTCATGTGGCCAGCATGGCAAAGCCGCTTCTGGCAAACCAGAGCAGCACACGGAAACGCTGTTTACCTTCCCGCCGGAGCGGTACCTATTTATCTACTTGCACTGGCATGCTTTCGAACTGCTAGGTGGGCAGGAGCTGGGACCGAGCAACGGGAGCTCACCCCGTCGTGAGGATTCGAACCGCCGACCTTCTGATCGGCAAGCCCTAAGCTCTGTGGTTTAACCCACAGCGCCACCTGTGATTAAAATCAATATGAGTTTAAACCCGTTGCCTTAGCCTGAATAATACTGAATCTCTCCCACCCCGCCTGCCTTAAGCACCCATGCTCTCTGGGTGTATTTATAGCCTAGTGTTTTATAGAATAGAGCCTCGTAGCCCTGAGATGATAATTTATGGAGGCATTACACTGTCTGAATCCCTTAATCTGTTTAAGTAGGTTTTTCATTATCTAGGGAGGCGATTCCCTCGCAAGGCCATTGTGTGGGGAGAGATGAAGCAAAGACGGCTGAGCTATCAGGGTCTCCCTAATGCCAGAGGGTCTATGAGTGTGTATGTTCAGCTGTGTGGCTGCTGACCAGTGTCCATGTCAAAATCAGGCTGAAAATGACAGGGTTAGGTAGCCCAGATGTGAAACATCTGGCTGCAAAGATATGCTTACTATCCTGGGAGCAGTTATGGTGAGGGGGCACGGAAATTAAATTCACGTTGCATTTAAAGGAAAACCTACCCAATTCACGTTTTCTGAAACAACATGAGAACCGAAACGCAGTCACCCTTTGAAATTCAAACTTCTCCAAATTTTGCAATGCAGTTCTCCAGCCAAGTAACACATGCAACAATGCATATCATACTAGGGTAAAGTGTGCATATAAATGCATATTATTCATGAAGATAACATGCAGAATTGCATTGCATTAGGAAAAACTGAATTGCAAAAAGGGATTTATTAGGCAAAATTGCATACAAAGATCTGAGAAATTCACTGGTGAATTTTCATGAGGACTCAGGTTGCGGGAATGTGAAGAACTTAATTTAAGATTGGAAAAATGAGGAACAGAGTGAAAGTGAAACTAGCTGGTTTGTCCGCTTCTACCTGGGAGTAAGCCGCACTGAACACAGTGGTCCTTGTGAGTAAACACACAATGTGCTCCTTGCATGTTATTTCCAGGAAATTGCAGAAAGAAATCAGAATGATTAAACTGCAGAGTCTGCGCAGGCGAGTTAGAAAAGGGAGTTGTCAGGAACACAATGTGTTTTCCATCCATCTCTAAAATATGTTTTATTGTGTGCCAGCAGGTTCAGAACATAACACAGAGAGACATTTTTACAAGCAAGTTGTACCAGATTCAATTATGCAACTGCATTCATTTTTGAGCTGTATTGAGTGCTTGCTATTGTCCCAGTAAAAAATTAAACCTGAATGTTTACTTCAAATGACACATGCTGAACTGAATTTGCACTCTGGGGGTAATGGGCGTAGAAAGAAATCCCATGTACAGAATCTCACAGAATAACACAGCCCTACATGCTCTAGTCTACAGAATATTGAGCTGATGGAAGGATGCCGAGAGATATTTCAGTAGAGGCTACCTGCTACTGAAAGGTATCCTCACAAATACAAGACACAGTGGCTCTGATCCAATACTCATAGCATAAAAACAAGTGGCTCCAGGTGGGAATGTGCCTTGTCCACAAAAGTTCAACCATTATTCTGAATTAGCACCTTGATGCAGAAGCTCATCTGTCTTCTGTAGCATCAGAAATTGAGTTCTCCATAGGGGTTGTCCACTCTGAAATGGGAATATTTTGTTACTAGGGGTCAGGAGCAGGTGCCAGGTCAACAATAACTCACATGGTTTCATTGAACTTTTGATTCAAAGAAAAAAGACAGCTCAGAAGGTTAGCCCTAGAGAGCACAACAACTCTTCCAGGTAGAACTTGCCTCGATGTTCTGAAGCTCCCTGCCTTCCCACATCTCCCTAAGTCTCCTCCTCCCCCAGTTCCTTCCCAAGCAACCTGAGACTTCTTCACTGAGCCTGTCCCTTGCTCTGCCTTCTTCATACCTCTTTTGGTCCTGGGAGACCAGGGGGAAGGGGAGCTGGTCGCAGCAGGAGAGGAAGACTCCCTGGGTCCTTCAGCAGCCTGTTTTATCTCTGCCTCTTGACCCCACTCATCTCCAGCTTCTGCTTCTGCCTCTGAGTCTGGACAGCTCTCTGCCACAGCCTCTTCCTGCTCACAAAACCCTGTTGCCTCTTCGGCTTCTGACACCTCCTCCTCCTGGTCTGCTTCTGATCCTCCCTCTGACCACTCATCATCATCCCACCACCAATCCCCTGCCTCTGAGCCTCCTTCCCCTGGGCATAGGCACCATCTCTGGGGGGCCAGGGGCCGGGGGGGCCTGAGGCACCCACAAATTTTTCACTGTGCGTGGCCAGCCGGGAGACCCAATGCGTCGCACACTGAGGCAGGGCACTCCGTTGAGCCCTGCTGCTGCGATGTGTGATATCATGGGTGTGTATGATGTCACGGACACATGCCGGGCACCCACAATGTTGGGTGGTTCCCCAGCTGGAACCTCCAACCACTCCTCCTCCTCCTCCTCCTCCTCCTCCTTTGGCGATCTTTCTTATCCAAGTAAGATTGTCTTCCATGAACACGGTTTTAACAGTGAGTCTGTAAGTGACAGGGGAGGCCAATTCTGGATCCACACGTCCTTCCACAGTGGGGACATTGGTTTCTGGACGGGAGTTGATCATGGTGAGGGTTTGCCAAGCGTGCCTTCCTCTTAGCACATTTCTCCCTTTCGTCCTGAGTTCGAGCGTCTTCAAAGCCCATGACACCTTTGGTAAAGGCTGTTCTCCAATTGGAGCCCTCGCAGGCCAGTGTTTCCCAGTTGTCGGCGTTTATACTCCATTTTTAAAGATTTGCCTTGAGAGAGTCTGAACCTATTTTGTTGACCACCAGCAATACGCCTTCCATTTTAAAGTTCGGAATAGAGTAGTTGCTTTGGAAGACGATAATCAGGCATCCAAAGAACATGACCAGTCCAACCAAGTTGATGTTGAAGAATCATCGCTTCGACACTGGTGATCTTTGCTCCTTCCAGTACACTGGCATAATAATAATAATAATAATAATAATAATAATAATAATAATAATTTTTTTTGTACCCCGCCCATCTGGCCGGGTCTCCCCAGCCACTCTGGGCGGCCTCCAACAAATATTAAAATACATCAAAATCACAAGTTAAAAACTTCCCTAAACAGGGCTGCCTTCAGGTATTTTCTGAATGTAGGATAGTTGTTTATCACTTTAACATCTGCTGGGAGGGCGTTCCACAGGGCGGGCGCCACTACCGAGAAGGCCCTCTGCCTGGTTCCCTGTAGCTTTGCTTCTCACAGTGAGGGAACCGCCAGAAGGCCCTCGGCGCTGGATCTCAGTGTCCGGGCTGAACGGTGGGGGTGGAGACGCTCCTTCAGGTATATAGGACCAAGGCTGTTTAGGGCTTTAGTTTGCCTGTCTTCCCAAGTGATGTGTCAATGTTTTCAGAGACACCATTGATGGAACCTTTCAAGGAGTTGGAAATGGCGTTTATAAGTGCCTGCCCCTGGGGGTTCCCCAGCTGGGCCTCCAAACACTCCTCTGCATCCAGCCGGTCCATGACACTGGGCCATCTATAATTCCCTGAGCATCTCCTTACCTGAAGATGCTTGGATTGAACCTGGGACCTTCTGCATGCAAAGCAGGTATTACAGTGCTGGGTTGTCCGTGTGCAGTTTCTGTTCCAGTGTAGAAACTGCATGCATAGTTCTGATTACTGGGTGTGGGTTTGCATAGGACCTACATGTTCATTTAGAAATTCTCTGATTCAATTCCTGGCTCCTCCAGGCAGGATGACAAGAAAGTCCCCTGCCTGAAACCCTGGATGGCCACAGCTCTTCAGTGTTCATAATGCCATACCACTCAACCACAGGACATCCCAGAAATACAACAGCCGATCTTTTTCTGATTGGATTCTGGAATATCCTGTCTTTTGGTCCAGCGCTCTGGCACAGGTTAGCTGGCTCACACCAGAATGCCGGCCCAAAAAGCACTCTTTTTTTGTCTCATGCTCATCACCTGCCTCCAGTGAGAGCTCAGGACCAAAAAACCCGTCTGTCCCAATTTTGATCAGCAGGATGCTGGAGGGTATACAATGCTGAGCTAGTTGGGCCGCTTCCTTTGTTCCTGGGTATGGGTCTGCTTTGAATTGGGGAATTTGCCCTTCTCTGTTGCTTAAAGGTGACTGGCCAACATCCTGCTGACACTGATTCAATAAGAGGCCTGCATCTGAATTCTGGAGGTAGTGAGCAGAACTGTTGTTCATAAATAAGGCTCAAAAGAATAAAAACAGCCCCTTGCTCTCGGCATCACGTGTCGGGGAGGGAGGGGGGGTTTGATCATGAAAATCTGCTGTTCTTATAAAGCAAAAATGCACAAAACATTTGTATAGTCACCATAAAAGAAAATATTTTCCACTCGAGGAGATGGAAGTTATTCTTTCCCTTTGGGGGAAAAAGAGGAATGTTATCTCCGGGGCATTTTACCTAATGAAAATAAATAAGAATGAGAAAGCCACAAGAAGTTGAAAGGGCATTTTATTAAATATTAGCAAAAGTGATGGACAGCTAGATGCCCTATGCACTGGTTTATTGATTGCATTGCATTGCATTGTTATCCTACTCCCCGCTCCAAAAAAGAGCTCAAGGTTGCATGCCTGGTTCTCCCCACCTCTTCATTTAACACAACAACCCTGCGAGGTGGGTTAGGCTGAGAGAGGGACTGACCCAAGGTCATTTGGCCGAGTGGGGATTTGAACCCTGGTCTCCCAGGTCCTAGTGCCACACTCTAACCACTACACCCCACTGGCTTGTGGGTTGGACTCCGTGAGAAAAATATACCATTTCCTTAACCCACCCACCCTGCTCCAATGATGGGATGATGTTTTATTAAGAATAAAAATAGAAGCAGACACTTTCCCTGGGGTTGCTGGAAACCGACGTGGACGAAGGCATCACCCACAGACAAAGCAAATATTTTCGCTTCTATCATTACGGGTCAGGATTTTATTTATTTTTTACTCTCTCCCATTTCTGTCATGCATTTTGTGATGGGCATTCAGAGATCTCTCTCAATATTTGAGATACGCCTGATAGACCAAAAGGTTGGCGAACCCCTAACTTGGATCATTTCTAGCCTGCTAATGTATAATGGACACAATTGGCTCATGGAACCTAAGATTGTAGCTCCACACAACAGAGGATGCCGATGTGCAGCTAAAAAACACCTCCTGCTCCACTATTTGCCAATATTATGTGTTTATTAACATGGTGCTGCTGGACCACCCTTGAGAGATCATCATCAAACTCAGCACAAAGCTTCCCATGGTGGGGGCAGTGGTCTTCACGGATGTTTGGGTGCCAGGTGCTATTTTAAATCAAGATGGTGGACCAAAATGCGACGGTGGGGTGATTGCGCCTGATTTTTTGCTTGAGAGGTCTGAAACTCACAATATTTTTGGGTTTCTACAAATCCCTGGGCAGCGTCAGGCAGTCCCTGCTAGTGCGTTACATTTGGAGGAATTGCTCTGTAAATGTGTATATTCAGAGATATTCACAGATGAATTTTCATGAGGCTGTTGAGTGCTTTAGTAGACCCAGTGCTTTTTTTCCTTTTAAAAAATATATGTTTAGGGGTACTCTCATTTTCCTACTCATATTGAAATACTGCCCCTCAATGAGGCCAAAACTAGATTCACAAAATGTTTAGGGGTATGCATACCTCTGCGTCCCCCCGGGGGAAAAAAGCACTGAGTAAAACAATTTGCTTATGCCAACATGACTGTGTCGATACCTGCTTTGTGGCTTCCCAGCGGATGCAGACACTAAAATAAACCTGTGGTCTTCTCACAGAACAGTGCCCAAAGTTGTCCATTTGTTTCCCCCCAAAACTGTGTGCACATTCAGAAAGGCAACATGTCAGGTGTGAACCTTTAAAGATATCCAGAGTAGACTGGATATCTGTTATGTACTGAGCTGAATCCTAGAACAATAGGATCCAGAATGCAGCAGTCTGATTGGTCCACAGGAGCCACCCAATCCAGCTCCAGGTGGAAGTGAATCAGCGACCTGATTGGCCTGCAAGAGCAGCCAATCAGGCTCCTGGATGAAGTGAATCCGCAACCTGATTGGCCTACAGGAGTAGCCCGGAATTAGCCAATCACATGGGGCCCATTGTGTAAATAATGCATATTTAGCAGACATTTTGGGGAAAGTCTCATTCTTTGCTACTACGAGCTGAATAAAGAGCATGAAATTCACACTCGACTCCGAGTATATTTCAATATCTGAAGCTGCATCTTCATTCTTCAAAAAAAGAGAGAGGGAGCTATCTTCATACGTCCAAGGAGAGCACCTGCCATGGTGTCTTGTTCAGGATGTTGAAGTGGGCAGATCAAGTGACATTGAGTTCCCTACCTTTGAGGGGCAGATTGATCTTCCTGCAACCTGCCCCCCCCACCTCATTTGTTTAAAGTGCAAGAGGCAGCTTTCAGAGGGATTTTGATTACAGATAGGGGCTTGTCGTGCTGTGTGACTCTCCACTGCCTTGGCTCTATAGCAGAGATGATTAAGGCACAGGAAAGAGTAAAATGATCAAGGCTGCTTAGATCATATTCCCCATAAAGGAAGTCTTAAATAATTGGGTCTCTTTAGCATAGAGCTGCAGTTTTCAAACTGTTTACAGTCAGGCTACATGCACACCACATAACAACAACAACAACAACAACAACAACTTCTTCTTCTTCTTCTTCTTCTTCTTCTTCTTCTTCTTCTTCTTCTTCTTATTATTATTATTATTATTATTATTTACACCCCACCCATCTGGCTGGGTTTCCCCAGCCACTCTGGGTGACTCCCAACAGAATTAAAAGCACAATAAAACATCAAACATTAAAAACCTCCCCAAACAGGGCTGCCTTCAGATGTCTTCTAAAACTCAAATAGTTGTTTTATCGCTTTGACCCCTGCTGGGAGGGCGTTCCACAGGGCAGGCGCCACTACCAAGAAGGCCCTCTGCCTGGTTCCCTACAGCTTAGCTTCTCGCAGTGAGGGAACCAGCAGAAGACCTTCGGAGCAGGACCTCAGTGTCTGGGCTGAACAATGGGGGTGGAGATGCTCCTTTAAGTATTCTGGGCCGAGGCCATTTAGGGCTTTAAAGGTCAGCACCAACACTTTGAATTGTGCTCGGAAACGTACTGGGAGCCAATGCAGGTCTCTCAGGACCGGTGTTATATGGTCCCGGCGGCCACTCCCAGTCACCAGTCTGGCTGCTGCATTCTGGATTAATTGCAGTTTCCAGGTCACCTTCAAAGGTAGCTCCATGTAGAGCACATTGCAGTAGTCCAAGTGGGAGATAACCAGAACATGCACCACTCTGGCGAGACAGTCTGCAGGCAGGTAGGGTCTCAGCCTGCGTACCAGATGGAGCTGGCCCTGGACACAGAAATGACCTGCACCTCCATGGAGAGCACATGACCCCCCTCCCATGAATCCTGGGAACTGTAGTTTGTTAAAGGTGCTGGGGACAGTAGCTCTGTAAAGGGTAAACTACAACCCTCAATATTTTTGGGGGGAAGCTTTACATGTGTGGTTTAAATGTTTGCTGAAACCTTTACATGTTGACAAGGAATGAATGTGCTTCTGTCACAGACTGCCCCCCCCCCCGTACCATCAACATATAGTGGCATCCTATGGAGCCCCCATAGACAGACCCCTTTCCCTATGAATTGACAGCCTATTTCATTGAATTTTATTTAATCACAGGAGACATAATGAAGAATTGGTGTGGAGGAAAGTGAAATGGCAAGGGTGACAAAGGATAAAGGTGAGAAAATGACGTCCCGGGGATTTGTGGCTTGATTTAGCTGGGGAGAAGAATTGAGGAAGTTGAAGGTTTCACGGGAAAGTGGGTTTTATGGAGGGTTTTGACGCGTGTGAGACAGAGAGAGATAGGCAGCAGCAGAGGTGGCCTTGGGCAGCCGTCTTTAATAGATGCAATTTTCCTAATGGCTCAGTATCCTATCACCTGTCTAATCCTAATGATCTCCTGCAGGGGATCTGGTGAAGCTGCATGACTCCTCTCCACTCCCCGCCACCTCTGAATAATTAAAGTTAATGGAAGTGCAAACACTAACCAGGAGATCGATGCCGAAGGTGGCTCTGAGTATCTGTTATGGTTACCGTTGGGATGCATGCAAAAATATTGCCAGCGTGGCTGTCGCTTGAGCTCCCTGGTTCTCCGCTAATGTGATACTACTTGATGTCGCTTGATCCAGGGACAAAACTAGAAGGGTCAAGAGGATCACATGATGTAAACAACAGCAGCAACTCAAGAGTGGCTTAACAGTCCATCCCTCTTCATGGGGAACTCTGGGAACTGTAGTAGCTCTGTGAGGGGAATAGGGGGTCTCCTAGCAACTCTCAAAGCACCCTTAACAAGCTACAGTGCCCAGGATTCTTGTGTGTGTGTGTGTGGGGGGGGAGCCATGGCTGCTTAAGGTGGCACAATACAGATGGTATCCATGTTTCAGTATCAAACAAACAAACAAACAAACAAACAAACAAACAACATATGTTGTATTTACCAAGACATTACAAGGCACAGACAGCCAGGAGACATCATCACCATCACCATCACCATCACCATCATTTTATTATTCATACCCCACCCATCTGGCTGGGTTTCCTCACCCACCCTAGGGTATCTAAGCTTCTCCAAACACCCAGTTAAGCCTGTATACTCTCAGATGGAATACAGAGGTTTTTTGCTGTTGACAGAGCACCCTCTAGTGGATTTTAAAAAGAAAGTTACTACTGGTGTGGGGAAGGGGAACGATATACACCTGAAAAGAAAGTTTCAAAGTTTTTATGAGCAAAGCGTAAGGAATGTCTGAATTGGCCAAACAGGAATTTAAAACTGGGTTGCTGGTACCCAGTGCTTTTTTTCCGGGGGGGGGGGCACATACCCCTAAACATTTTGTGAATCTTCGTACTTTTGTCCATTTACTGTAAGGTGCCGGCCTGTCTGGAGACTCCAAATCCTGTACAGTGGACCCTCCGGATATGAATTTAATTTGCTTCAGGGGTCCTTACGTACCCCGAAAAGTCCACAACATGACGCGCCGCTTCTGTGCACGCATGCGGCGCGATAGAGCGCTTCTGCGCATGTGCGCTGGGTTTGCCCGTTCGCAACCCGAAAGTTACGTTACCCGAAGATAAAATAACCCGAGGGTCCACTGTACTACCGGTAAATGGTTGTGCGTGACCCATTTGTGCATGGCTGTGATTGGACTGGGGCCAGAATGGGCAGACTGTGGTTCTCTTCTGCTTCCGTGCACTTATCTTTGCGGGGAAAGATGCATGTTGCACCTTCCCATCATTAAATGTGCCTAAACCTGGACATAAGCAGAATCATTTAACTTTTTAAATTATTTTTTAAATGCACTGGTTCCCAAAGGTATTTAGAAAATCTCCTCCAGTTCTCAAAGCTTTTGTGACATGGGACCTAAGGGGATTAATGAGTTGACTTCAGACCTGGCTCTTGAGATCTGTGGTTGTTTCACTTTCCCAGATTTACAGAGGCTTATGTGAGTTACTTAAAATGGTTGGCATTGTGTGTCCCCCTCCCACTTTCTCTTGGGAAGAAATGCCTGACTTGGAGCCACACTGACTAAGGGATCTTTCCCTTGACTCAACCATGTGAAGCTGCCTTGTGTCAGGCGCTTGGAACAAACCAGCCCATTGCTGGTTGGATCTATTACTGACTAGGTGACAACCATGTGGCCCAGTTCCCTCTGAAAGTATTAGGGCGCAGTCTCAGCACATGCACACAACTGTTTGTGCGAAAGAGTGTAAACTTGCAGGAGGGGAAGAGAAATGAAACCCCTATGGATGTTCTCCACAAGTATAATCCACTTTATAATAATAATAATAATTTATTGTTTATACCCCGCCCATCTGGCTGGGTTTCCCCAGCCACTCTGGGCGGCTTTCAACCGAATATTAAAAACAATACAGCATCAAACATTAAAAACTTCCCTAAACATGGCCGCGTTCAGTTGTCTTTTAAAAGTAAAATACAGTAGTTGCTTATTGCCTTGACATCTGCTGGGAGGGCGTTCCACAGGGCAGGCGCCACTACCGAGAAGGCCCTCTGCCTGGTTGCCTGTAACCTCACTTCTTTCAACGAGGGAACTGCCAGAAGGCCCTCGGCGCTGGATCTCAGTGTCTGGGCTGAGCGATGGGGGTGGAGACGCTCCTTCAGGTATACAGGACCGAGGCCGTTTAGGACTTTAAAGGTCAGCACCAACACTTTGAATTGTGCTGGGAAACGTACTGGGAGCCAATGAAGATCTTTCAGGACCGGTGTTATATGGTCTCAGCGGCCACTCCCAGTCACCAGTCTTTGTCTCTTTCTTTGCTTTCCACTCCACCAAATGCAGAAGGATTTTTTAAAAACCCACTTGGATGAGCAAGTACTCCACTTTAGTTTTATGTATTAATGGGACAGATTTGTTAGATTCTAAAAAAAAAGTTTGTCGGACTTGAAGGGGACATTTATTAAATGATACCAGGTGTTCATAGGGTTTTTCCTAAGCCATTGGCTGGAAGCATGGGAAATGAATGACCTTGCCAAGGTTAGAGTTATTGATTCGTGAAAAAAGCCGTATAAGTGTACAATTCAACTGTTTGTTTGCACAAGTACCCTGATTGTACACTCAGTGAATATAACATGTGAACACCCTGTTGTTACTTGTAATTATATTATTCAGCCCGGACGCTGAGGTCCAGCTCCGAGGGCCTTCTGGTGGTTCCCTCATTGCAAGAAGTGAAGTTACAAGCAGGACCGGTGCTGGCAATTTTGGCGCCCTAGGCGAGGGGGCGGGACATGTGACGTCATTGCGTATGACACACGTTGCGGAGCCGTGCCCCGCCCCCTGGCCGGCCGGGCGCCCCCTCCATTTTGGCGCCCTAGGCAATTGCCTAGTTCGCCTAAATGGATGCGCCGGCCCTGGTTACAAGGAACCAGGCAGAGGGCTTTCTTGGCAGTGGTACCCTCCCTGTGGAAGACACCTGAAGGTAGCAACTGTATAGGGAAGTGGCTGGGGCAACCCAGCCAGATGGGCAGGGTACAACAACAACAACAACAACAACAACAACAACAACAACTCGAGAGCCTCTAAATCTGCCTGTACTGCTTCAAGATTCTCTTTTGGTTCAGAGAAAGTATGAGTTTAATAGTCTTGATCCCATCTGTAGCCGTTGCACATGAGTAGACGAGAAGGACTGTTCCATCCCGAGTCTGTGCGCATTTTTAGAGGGAAAATCCTTTAAAATCTGCGCACACTAAATAGGTTTAAAATCCCCAGGGGGCAGCCGTCTCTCCCCACCACCCAAATTCCATTTCCTTGTAAGACAACCAAGGACATTGTACAATAAAAATGATGGGCGGATGAAATGGTGGCCTCTATCGAGTGTGGTAGATGTGTCTGCCGTTCTCCTCTCTCTCAGGTCATTCCAACGGACATTCTGGGTGGCCAAGAAGAGGGACTCTGCTGCTGCCAGCCCCCCCCGTGCTGGTACTCCTCCCCATCACCCTCAGATAATGTGACCTTTTTAATGATTTTAGTGCCCACCCTGGAATGATGCCTGGATTTTACCTCCCTCCCCCTTTGCTCCGCCCACCAAAATTTCATGCTGAAAGTTCAAAAAATATGAATGTTGGACGTGGTTGCAACAAGTGGATTCAATAACTGACTCCTGATGTGACTGGGCCCTGGCTGATGGTGGCAGCCATGATGGATCTTTTCAACCAGTATTCCCAAGATGTGAGTTCAGGGATGCCATTTGCCAGTGTATCATGAGCTTTCCCCCCTTCATGGATCACTGCCTTGTCATGGCGAAAGGGCTTGAATTACTCAGGGAAGCTACGGACAGGTCAAGTGGAGAGTTTGGACCAAATGTGATCCACCTGGAGGAGAAACTGGCAAGCCACTCCAGTATCCCTGCCTAGAAAACTCCATGGACAAAGACAACAGGCATATAAAAGTTATGGCGCTGGAAGATGAGCCCCTCAGGTCAGAAGGCGTCCAACATGCTTTTGAATTATGGTGCTGGAGGAGACTCTTGAGAGTCCCATGGACTGCAAGAAGATCAAACCTATCCATCCTTGAAGAAATCAGCCCAGAGTGCTCACTGGAAGGACAGATCCTGAAGTTGAGGCTCCAGTACTTTGGCTACCTCATGAGAAGAGAAGACTCCCTAGAAAAGACCCTGATGTTGGGAAAGGTTGAGGGCACAAGGAGAAGGGGACGACAGAGGATGAGATGGTTGGACAGTGTTCTCGAAGCTACTAACATGAGTTTGGCCAAACTGCGAGAGGCAGTGAAGGATAGGTGTGCCTGGCGTGCTCTGGTCCATGGGGTCATGAAGAGTCGGACACGACTGAATGACTGAACAACAACAAACATGAGCATTCCTAGTTTTCCCTTGGCGTGGGCTGCTTTTCATTACTCAGCTGTTGAACTCCAAAGTCCCCCCATTAAATCACCTCCCATTATATATAATCACAGCAGCCATAGGTGCGGCTAAAGCTCTTTCTTTTATTAGCTTGGAAACCTTCCCGACTCCTGAGTCATGCCATTAAGCGCCAATGTACTTTAGGATACACACATGCAAATATGAGGGCCTCTATCCAGACCTGCCTTTGATGATTCAAAAAGAAAGCGATTTGTCACCATTACGGTGGGCTCTTGTCATGCACGTAATCTGGGGCAGGGAATTTATTGGTGATTAAAATTGCATCAAAAGGAGAGAGATATCAATATAGAAACTTCCAATCAGGCTCAGAAACTCTGCACAAAGCAGTTTGCCTTTTTCCGCCTTGAGGCTGACTCCAATGGCTTCTGCTCAGTTGTATAACACAGGCAAGGAAAATTTATTCCCCCAATTAAGCCTAATTGACGCCACTGACATTATTTCTGGGTTGGAATCATGTATCGACAGCATCTGCTAGCACAGAGGAAGGCAGAAGACCGAGGCTGTTCTTCCTTGCTGGAGACACACTTTTGTTGGGGAACTGACTGTAGCCATGGCATTGGGTGGGCTTAGTGCAGGGCTGGGAAAGCTCGAACTCAAGGGTCAAATGTGGCCCTTCTGGCTCCCCATCTGGCCCTCACAACTCCCCGCAAGTCACACCTGCTTCTATTCCTCCTCAAGTGTTTTTTTGCCTGACCGCCATCTGTCCTTGAACTCTGGTAATGCCTCTTGGAACTATGGACATTAGTTGCTCTACCCAATTTCCCTCTGGCCCCACCCACCCCTGGCATGTGGCCCTTGGAAGGTAACGCAGAAGGGAATGTGGCCCTCAGGGACAGCCTCTATGAAGCACATCACACCTAGGTGGAAAAAGAACTGCCCTGGTTGTATGCTACGGAGCCAAGTTCAAGGAGCTTGCATTGAAGCACAAAACCCTGTACATCTTGGGACCCACATACTTGGACAGATGCCTACTCCTATGTAGACCTATACTTTAAGATGTGCAGCAAGTGCCCTCTTGGCATTGGTCTGAAGTCTAATATGCAGTAACCAGTGAGAGGGCACTCTCTGGTTCCTTCTCATCCCAAAGAAGGATGGCATCAACACTTCCGAGTTTTCATCCTTCACAATTTAAGAGTTTGACAAGCTGGAACGTGTGCCGAGGAGGGCAACTGAGATGATTAAGGGTCTAGAGAGCCAGTGTGGTGTAGTGGTTAAGAGCGGTAGACTCGTAATCTGGTGAACCGGGTCCGCTTCCCTGCTCCTCCACATGCAGCTGCTGGGTGACCTTGGGCTAGTCACACTTCTTTGAAGTCTCTCAGCCCCACTCACCTCACAGAGTGTTTGTTGTGGGGGAGGAAGGGAAAGGAGAATTTGAGCCGCTTTGAGACTCCTTCGGGTAGTGATAAAGCGGGATATCAAATCCAAACTCTTCTTCCTCTTCCTCTTCTAGAAGCCAAGCCTTATGAGAAATGGTTGAAGGAACCAGGTATTTTTCACCTGGAAAAGAGGAGACTGAGAGGAGATAGGATATCCATCTTCAAATATCTGCAGGTCTGTCTCCTGGAGAATGGAGTAAGCTTGTTTTCTCCTGCTCCAGAAGGTAGGATTCGAACCAATGGCTACAAATTACAGGAAAGGAGATTCCGAATAAACTCCAGAAAGAACTTTCTGACAGTAAGAGCTGTTTGACAGTAGAACAGTCCCCCTTGTGAGGTGGAGGACTCACCTTCCTTGGAGGTTTTGAAGCAGAAGTTGGATGGCCATCTGTCAGGGATGCTTTAGCTGAGATTCCTTCATTTCATGGGGTTGGACTAGATGACCCTTGGGGTCCCTTCCAACTCTATGATTCATTATTAGTTAAGTACCTATTTATTTCCCCAGGTTTGCTCAGTTTGCTGTTGTCAGGTTTTGTGGTTCTGACTGTTGCTTTATTCCTTGTTAGTTTTATTATTATAATAACTAGTGAATTTAGCCCGTTAAAAACGGGCGCTAGATACCCACGCGAGGGCTGAGAGGGTTCAGCCCGCCGCACCCCCTCCACCGGCTGCGCCTCCCTCGGTCACCGCCGGCGGCGGCGGGAGCAGCGCTTTGCGCCGCTTCCCCCGCGCTTTGCAAGCAGTAAAGGCGGCGGCGGGGGCTTGGAGCTGCGGGGGTGGGGAGGAATAGGCGTAACCGCCATCGCCTATTGGTCTTCTTTGGTCTCTACGCTCCAATCCCTGCATCCGTGAGTGACATGCGCAGTACCGCACTTCCGTGACACACGGAAAGTTGGACGCAGGGACACAGCAACTTTACTATATAGGATGGGAACCCGCTCTGTAATTGCTTTTTAGTAACGGAGAGAGAACTAGAATCTCCTGCTCCTTCCTCTTCCTCTTCCCTTCCCTGTATTACTGTAAGAGAAAATTCTGCTTGACCACAGAATTCTAGGCGGGTGACTATCTAACTTCAGTGAACCTAAATCTGTCCTGGATTGGTGTGACCCAGACATTCCACATTCCTGCCCTGTTTCACCTGCACGTTATTTTATAATTCACAAGCAAGCCCATGGGAAAAAACCTGTTAATTCAGCCCCTTTCCATCAAAGCACGAAAATCTGCCTTGCATGAGGGGCGTTGCTATCTGCTCAGCAATAATCCATTTTACATCCCAGCTGACATTTAAAAAATCCAACAGACTTAAGGCAGGCCTCCGTTTGAACCATGCAGGGTGGAATTGCCAGCTTATTCCTCCTATTTTCACACAGAGATTGAGCATGCATGTTTGTTTGTGTGTGTGTGTGTGTGTGTGCTCATGCTCAATGGATTTCATAAGAGCCAACTCCTAGGGGTTGAGGGGCCTTTGCCCACCCCCCCATAAAATATTTGAGGCCTCTCCAAAGTTTATGGTCATTTCCATTCAAATACAGTAGTACCTCGGTTTAAGAACAGTCCTGTTTACGAACGATTTGGTTTACGAACTCTGCACAAACCAGAAATAGTGTCTTGGTTTGAGAACTTTACCTCGGTCTAAGAACGGAATCCGAATGGTGGAAGGGCACCGGCGGCGGGAGGCCTCATTAGGGAAAGCGCGTCTCGGTTTAAGAACGGTTTCGGTTTAAGAACGGACTTCCAGAACGGATTAAGTTCGTAAACCGAGGTACCACTGTAGTGTGCATGAGCGGCCTCATGTGAGTGATTATGTGGGGCAGGGCTTACCTGCCCCCCCCCACAATATTTTATTCAAGTTGGCACCCCTGATGGATTTCATTTGCACTCTAATTCAGTGCTCATGCACAAGATTCGTATATGACAGGCAATGTCAGGATCAGTCATAGAATTATAGTTCTATGAGTCTATGGTTCTATGACATGCCTGTCTACAGTTTCTTCCTTGCAGCTTGCTATCATAGCTAGGTTGCCCTTGCCCTGCTGTCTAAACAGGTGTCTCATAGTCAGTGGCATAGGAAGCCGCTTGGGCACCCAGAGCAGCAAACATGACGTGCACCCGGGGGCGGGGTGTCGCTATGTAGCGTGCATGCGCAGCGTCGTTATGTATTATGCATGCATCGTACGTAGCAATGCCGCACATGCGCTGTACAAAGCGGGTTGCAGGCGCCGGCGCTCCAGCGCCGTACGGATGGTGCCGGGATCCTCTGCTAGCGGCTGCAGCCACGAATGGAGGATCCTCTACATGCGGCTGCAGCCGTGAGCAGAGGATTCCAGCACCGCCCATACGGCGCTGGAGCACCACCGCTGGCAAACCGCATGCTTTGTCACCCCCGGAGATGTGGCACCAGGAGCGCACCGCCCCCACCGCTCCCCATTGCTACGCCACTGCTCATAGTTGCCCCTGGAAGTTAGTCATCACCATTCCCCTCCACCCATTAGAAGATGTCGGACTGACCTCAGCTGCCCAAGATAAGTCTCTCGGTGTTCTCTTGTTTTTCAATTACAGCACATTAGCACACGCTTTGATCTGGTATGGCATCCAATTCCTTCACACACTCTGTTCTCCACCAACATTTTTCATGAAATATTCCTGAGCACGAAAAGTTCTTTAAAGTAGAACCAAGAATTAGCTGGCTTCTTCCCTACTGGAGGAAGAGCAGAATGAGGAAGAGGAGGAGGAAATAATAACTTTCCTCATTCACCAGCGTTGATTTTTCTTCCTAAGCACTTCAATGACAGTTGTAGGATATTGCCTTCGAAAAAGCCCATCCGGTGTGGAAGCACAACTTGGGGGGATAACAAATAGTGCTACAAAGTTTGATAGCTAAAATTATAGTTGATTAATGGAATGGAAGGGACGCGGGTGGAGCTGTGGGTTAAACCACAGAGCCTAGGGCTTGCAGATCAGAAGGTCGGCGGTTCGAATCCCCGCGATGGGGTGAGCTCCCATTGCTTGGTCCCAGCTCCTGCCAACCTAGCAGTTTGAAAGCACGTCAAAGTGCAAGTAGATAAATAGGTACCGCTCCGGCGGGAAGGTAAACGGTGTTTCCGTGCGCTGCTCTGGTTCGCCAGAAGCGGCTTAGTCATGCTGGCCACATGACCCAGAAGCTGTACGCCGGCTCTCTCGGCCAATAATGCGAGATGAGCGCCGCAACCCCAGAGTCGGTCACGACTGGACCTAATGGTCAGGGGTCCCTTTACCTTTAATGGAATGGAAGCAGGTTTTAATCCATGGGTTTGCTTGTAGCATAAGGACACACTGGGTGTTTTTGGTTCTGATGGGTTACTGGAATAGGCAGAGTTCTTAGGGTGCACCACCAACAATGGCCAATGAATTGCTACAACTAGCAGTCACATACTATCAAAGATCTATACATTATTGTTGAAGTAGGAACAGAGTCAGAACTGGTCAAGGAATAAAAGGGCTCAAGGAATAGGAGAAAAATATATTTGTGTTCCTGTAACATGCAGCGATCCACAATTCAAATGGATAGATCAGTTGGTGGTAATGACACCAAGGTTGCAGGTTCAAGCCCCGTAAAGGGCAGCAGCATATTCCTGCATTGCAGAGGGTTGGACTAGCTGACCCTCAGGGGACCCTTCCAACTTTATGATTCTATGAAACCACTGTGAAACAATTCCATTTGCCTCTCTTGCCAAGTCAAGTGTTCCGTTGTTTTCACCCGCTGCTTGGAGCTGGTTAGTGGAAAGGGGTCACCCCCCCCAAGTTGTGCAAAGCGACAAATGATGAAGCAGGGAAGCTCACCACCCACCCACCCACCCACAGATAAAGCCTTGAGCTTGCTCTTCTGGTGCTAACTGGGATATCTAGGAGACCTGTTCTTGCTGGCAAGAGGGCATCCATCCCCTTCAAAGCAATTGGGTCTGGTGATGATCCCTGAGATTATCAAATGAGGCATTTGCCTCATTGGGAAATTCAAGCCTGATTTTTTTGGGGGGGGGGGAGTCTTCTGGCTGTTGTACAGAGAAGTATTAGCAAAAACCTTTCTCTAACGGAAAGAAGAGAGATGAAGGTTGTGAAATCTCCACCGAAGGTTGTTGCTGGGTAGCTGGCTAGCGTGACTCTGTGCTTGTGGGAATTTTGCATGAGAGATTACCCGAGTGCCTTGAACTTTCGGTGTCTCTGGGACTCTGAACAATTAGGTGCATTCGTGGCATTTAGGGGCTTTGCTCTTATTTAGAACCAGGGAAAGGTTAGCAGACTTTTGTGGGGAAAGTTCATTTGCTCTCAAATGGCAGCCAGCCCAGAAAAAAAACCCGCACTCCACAGTTGAGTTCTTCTCTGGCCATAACATCAGTAAAACATTCGTGTGCCAACATGCTTTGACTATATGAAGCTGCCTGATATCAGTGTTATTCAACCTGGGGTCCAACTCCCTTCATCCCTGACCTTTGGTTAAGCTCAGCTGGCTGTGGGGATGGTGGAAGTAGTTGTCCACCAACATTTAATGATCCAAGGTAGAAGAAGACAGCCTTGTACTGAGTCTAGCACTCTCTATCCTGTCCTGGCAATGACATCCCTGGGTCTTTCCTAGCATTCCCACCAGGCATCTGGTATCTGAGAACAGTTGCCATGACTTTAGCATCTGAGTAGGACCCATCATATATATGTAGTTAAAGCTAAGGTTTTCCCAGTAGTGATGTATGGAAGTGGGAGCTGGACCATAAAGAAGGCTGATCGCCGGAAGAATTGATGCTTTTGAATTATGGTGCTGGAGGAGACTCTTGAGAGTCCCATGGACTGCAAGAAGATCAAACCGATCCATTCTGAAGGAAATCAGCCCGGAGTGCTCACTGGAAGGACAGATCCTGAAACTGAGGCTCCAATACTTTGGTCACCTCATAAGAAGAGAAGACTCCCTGGAAAAGACCCTGATGTTGGTAAAGATGGAGGGCACAAGGAGAAGGGGACGACAGAGGACGAGATGGTTGGATAGTGTTCTTGAAGCTACTAACATGAGTCTGACCAAACTGCGGGAGGCAGTGGAAGACAGGAGTGCCTGGTGTGCTGTGGTCCATGGGGTCACGAAGAGTCGGACACGACTAAATGACTAAACAACAACAACAGGACCCATCAACATTATCTGCCTAATTCTGGTCAACTGGACCTTCAGTCTGCTATTTTAATTTCCCATAATGCCTTGGAGTGATGCCATGTCAGGCACTCCAGGGTATTGTGGGAAATTTAAGCGGTGCCTCTTAGCCAACTTTAGAGTCAGAAATGGGCCACCAGAGGACATTTTGCTTATGGCTGCCTCAAACCTACCTGCCCTCGTTCCTTTGCAGGTGGGGATTGGATTTAGGACCTTTTGCAGACAAAGTGTGTGCCCTACCACTATCCTATGGGCTCTTCCCTGTGGGAAATGTCCAGATCACAGTTGGGTTCCGCAAATACAGAGGTAACCTCAGAACACCTTATGTCAGTGGTTTCCAAATATTCGTTAATGCCATGTGTGCTGAAGAACAGGATCGTAGCAAAATATCAATAGAACATCACAGGATCCAACAGGAAAGTAAGGTGTCCTTTGTTCACATGAATGAGCAAATAGCCAAGGTTGATATTTAATGAGAAATTGTGAGAAAGAATTTTCTCTCCAGGGAATCTGTGAATTGTGAATGGATGATAGAGAGTCTTTGATCACACACACACACACACACACACACACACACACACACACACACAACATGGCTTTCCCACAGAGAGCCCTGGGAAGCAAATATCGTTTCTCAGAGAGCTGCAGTTCCCAGCACCCTTAATGAATTACAATTCCCAGGATTCTTGTATACAGCTTTAGTGGCCAGAATATTCCTTATGCAGATTATAGATTTAGCAAGCTTTACATACAATTCAACCACTTAGCAGTTTACATAAAATGCTATAAAATATTCATTATAAAATAGCAATTAAAACAGACTTCAAAAACAGTGGACATGACAAAATGACCCCCAAACCCCCCAAAATTCAAATGTACATAATAAAATCGCCCGGGTAGTTTTGCCTAAGTAAAAAATGTTTTTAGAAGATGCTGAAAGCACTAGAGCTGAGGCACAACCTTAACCCTAATATTATTAGGTGGGATGTTCTGGAGAATAGGCGCTGCCATGCTAAAAGATTTGGGGAAGGGCTGCAGCTCAGGGGCAGAGCATCTTCCTTGTGTCCAGAAGGTCTTGGGTTCAGTCCCTGGCATCTCCAGTTAACACGAGAATGGTAAGATTTTTGCACCTAAAGTCTGACTCAGTATAAGACCGCTTCCTATATTTCTATAAGATCAATTTCTCGCAAAAGTGACGTAAACATTATGTGGTACATTTGTGTGTACATATAGTCTTGCATCTTCTCACTGGGTTACTGGAGCTCAGTGTGTCACCTGCTTCATTCTCCAGTTCGGCCTTCTTTAACCTGCAACACAAGAGATGTTGGGGGCACTATCTTTCTTCTCTTTCTCTTTGGCGATCCCTCGTAGCCTAGCAAGATTGTCTTCCAGAAACACGATTTTAACAATGAGTCTGCAAGTGACTGTGGAGGCCAATTCTGGATCCACACGTCCTTCCGCAGTGGGGACATTGGTTTCCGGGCGGGAGTTGATCACGGTGTGGATTTGTCAAGCATGCCTTCCTCTTAGCACGTTCCTCCCTTTTGCCCTGAGTTCGAGTGTCTTCAAAGCCCATGACACCCTTGGTAAAGGCTGTTCTCCAATTGGAGCGCTCACAGGCAAATGTTTCCCAGTTGTTGGTGTTTATACTACATTTTTAAAGATTTGCCTTGAGAGAGTCTTTAAACCTTTTTTGTTGACCACCAGCATTACGCTTTCCATTTGTAATAATAATAATAATAATTTATTATTTATACCCCACCCATCTGGCTGGGTTTCCCCAGCCACTCTGGGCGGCTTTCAACAGAACATTAAAATACAGTAATTTTATTCTGTATTCTGTATTCTGAATGTAAGTTCAGAATAGAGTAGTTGCTTTGGAAGACGATAATCAGGCATCCACACAACATGACCAGTCCAACGAAGCTGATGTTGAAGAATCGTTGCTTCAACACTGGTGATCTTTGCTTCTTCCAGTATACTGGTATTAGTTCACTTGTCTTCCCAAGTGATGTGTAAAATTTTTCAGAGACACCATTGATGGAATCTTTCGAGGAGTTGGAGATGGCCTTTATAAGTGGTCCATGGGCACTATAAACTCCCATCAGCCCCAGACAGTGTGGTCATGTTTGCTGGGGCTGATGGGAATTGTAGTACAAAACTGTTTGGACAAGCCTGCTGTATTGTTTGCGGACCAGGCACATTCAGTCCTGAGACTCACCTCAACATACAGTAAACAAGATTTATTTATTTTTGAATGTTTTCGAGCCTCATCGTTGCAAATCAGAACTTGCCGAAGATCAAAACATTCTGCAACCGGAGAAGCCACATTTCGCAACTTTGCTGTGAGCAACATGAATTACGCTCAGCAAACTGGAATTCTTTGGGGGAGCTGAACTCTGAAATAGCTACGCTCTGATTCATATATATATATTTTAAATCCTGCAGTTGCCAAATCAGTAATTATGCAAATGTTATAATCTTGATAATTTTGCTTAAAAATAAAAATGGCAGGTCGAGGCAGCTTCTGCCTTTTGGCACGGCGAGAATGTGGTAGTTCCCCGTTGCTTGCCGCTACACTCCCAAGATAGAAATCTCGATGAGGTCTATGAACTTTACGCCACCTAGAAGAGGTTCTCTGTGACAGTGTGGGTTAAAAGGAATATTATCAACCCCCTTTATGAAACTACAGTGGTGGTTCTCCTCCTCCCCATTTCATCCTCACGCAGCAACCCTGCGAGGTAGGTAAGGCTAAGAGATGGTGACTGACCCAAGGTCAACCAGTGAGCTTCATGGCTGAGTGAGGATTTGAACCCTGGTCTCCCAGGTCCTAGTCCAACACTCTAACCATTACGCCGCGCTGTTGTGGGACTGCAACTCCCACCAGCTCCAGCCGGCATGGCAGATGATCAGGGATGGTTTTATTCATTCATTTGGTTTATATCCCACCCTTCCTCCTCCAGAAGGATGGGAATTGTGGTCCAATGACACTGAGAGGTGTCACGCATTTCCCATGTCTCTTCTAAATCAAGGCCAGTGCAAATAATGGCAGCCTATGATGGCTGAATTGAGCCTTTATATTATTCTTTGGGGCCACATTAATCTCTCTCTATTTCTCTCATAAAAGGTAAAGGGACCCCTGACCATTAGGTCCAGTTGCAGACGACTCTGGGGTTGTGGCGCTCATCTCACATTATTGGCCGAGGGAGCCGGCGTACAGCTTCCGGGTCATGTGGCCAGCATGACTAAGCTGCTTCTGGTGAACCAGAGCAGTGCACGGAAACGCCGTTTACCTTCCCGCCAGAGCAGTACCTATTTATCTAGTTGCACTTTGACGTGCTTTCGAACTGCTAGGTGGGTAGAAGCAGGGACCGAGCAACGGGAGCTCACCCCATCGCGGGGATTCGAACCGCCAACCTTCTGATCGGCAAGCCCTAGGCTCTGTGGTTTAACCCACAGCGCCACCCGCATCCCTTATTTCTCTCATAGCCATGTTCAATTAACTGAAAAATGCAATACATATTTTTTTTAATGCAGCTTCCTCTACTTGCAAACTTTGCATCAAAGGAAACAAAAGCAGTAAGAGGAAAGGAGAGAGAAGAATGTGAACAATGGGCAATGGCTTTGTGCTGTTATTGTGTTTGCTGGCGATATTCTTTTCATCCATCCATGCCTGAGGTTACAGAATGACTGCAATTCGTTTGGAATAATTTTTTAAAAAGCAAGTCGGGATCTGCGACAAAATGTTGCAGCGTACCCTGGCTCAAGCCCTGACAGGAGTGCTCCTGTTCAGGCCCCAGTCAGTCTGAACCAGGAGACTTGCTTCACCCCTCAGGGCTTGTGTGTATGGAGTTTCTTTCTTTCTTTTTAAAATAATTTTTATTAATTTTCCATTTAAACATATATAATCCCATCATTATTATCCACTTTACTTCTTTGGCTCTTTGTCTTGGTTTCTTGCTACGAGAATGAGCTCTGATGAGCTTGTGAATTTCCCTCCCTTCTCTAGTCCATAGGTGGTCTTCAGCTAAGTCGTACTCAGAGAAGACCCATTGTCATGACCATGACTAAGTTAGAGCCACTAATTTTAATGGGTCAGCTTTGAGTAAAACTTAGTTGGCTACCACCCTCACTGTTGAGATGTCCAGACACATCACGTGAAAATGGCTTCAGAGAAACCTCTTTGGAGAAATAACATCTAAGGACAGTTCTGCTCCTTTGACTTAGCTCAGAACTTTAGATTGTGCATTTATATTCGAAGGCAAGAGATGCAAATTATTTCCCTTAACTAGGGCTTCTCATAAAAACCCCTTCCTTTTAGTCCATGTGGGAACCAATGACACCGCAAGCCATAGCCTCCAGAAGATCAAAAGGGATTATGAGGCTCTGGGCAGGAAGCTGAAGCAATTAAATGCACAAATTGTCATCTCATCTGTCCTCCCAGTTGAACGCCATGGCCCAGGAAGAGAGAGGAAAATAGGAGAAGTGAACAACTGGCTTCGCAAATGGTGCCGGCAGGAACGGTTTGGTTTCTTAGATCACGGTCTGCAGTTTCTTGAAGATGGACTTCTGGCAAGTGATGGGCTGCACCTCACAAGGGTTGGGAGGAATGTTTTTGCCAACAATCTCAAAAACCTCATCAGGAGGGCTTTAAACTGACTTATGTGGGGGAGGGAGACAGTGGTCCTGAAGGTAGGAGTCTATCAAATGCTGAAGATGATCATCCAAAAGTCAAGGACCAAATGGAGCAAACAGCACACAGACCTAGTGGTGGGAGGAAAAAATCCTTAAGTAGGAGACTAGGGGGAATGATCAATGGTTTTCAATGTCTGTATACAAATGCACAGAGCATGGGAAATAAACAAGATGAACTTGAGCTCTTGGTACAGCAAACTAAATACGACATAATAGGCATCACTGAAACCTGGTGGGATGAGTCTCATGATTGGAATGTAGTAATAGAGGGATACAATCTATTAAAGAGAAATAGACCAAACAGGAAAGGAGGAGGAGTGGTGTTATATGTCAGGGATGTGTATACCTGTGAAGAGATCCATGATTTAAAACTTCAAAGCCAAATTGAGAGTATCTGGGTCAAAATTAAGGGAGAGAAAAATAACAGTGATCTCATGGTGGGAGTTTACTATAGATCCCCAAGCCAAACTGAGGACATAGATGATGCCTTCCTGGAACAGATGACCAAGCATTCAAAAGGAAATGAGATAGTAGTAATGGGGGATTTCAACTATCCTGATATTTGTTGGATGTCAAACTCAGCCAAGAGCATAAGGTCGAACAGATTCCTCACTGGCCTTGCAGACAATTTCATTGTCCAGAAAGTGGGAGAAGCAACAAGAGGATCAGCCATTTTAGATCTGGTCCTAACCAATAGTGATGACCTGGTTAGTGGGGTAGAAGTGGCAGGATCATTAGGTGGGAGTGATCATGCTCTTCTGGAGTTTATTATACATCAGAAAGGAGCAACCAAGCATACTAAGACTAAAATTCTAGACTTTAAGAAAGCCGACTTCAGAAAACTTAGGGAAATGCTGGATGTGATCCCATGGTCAGTAATACTAAAAGGGAAGGGAGTTCATGATGGATGGGAGTTTGTTAAAAGGGAGATATTAAAAGCACAACTTCAAGCAGTACCAATGAGACGAAAACATGGAAGGTGCCTAAAGAAGCCAGGGTGGCTATCTAATGAACTTTTAACTGAGTTAAGATTTAAAAGGGATATGTACAAGAAATGGAAAAAGGGGGAAACCACCAGAGAGGAATTCAAACAAATAGCCAGCACATGTAGAGACAAAGTCAGAAAAGCTAAAGCACAGAATGAACTCAGGCTTGCTAGAGAGGTTAAAAGCAATAAAAAGAGTTTTTATGGGTATGTCCGTAGCAAAAGGAAGAACAAGGAAACAGTGGGGTCACTTAGAGGAGAAGAAGGTGAAATGCGAACAGGGGACGCAGAAAGGGCAGAACTCCTCAATACCTTCTTTGCCTCAGTCTTCTCCAAAAAAGAAAACAATGCCCGACCTGAAGAATATGGAGCAGATGATTCAGCAGGGGAAACACAGCCCAGAATAAGTAAGGAGGTAGTACAAGCACACTTGGCTAGTTTAGATGTATTCAAGTCTCCAGGGCCAGATGAACTACATCCCAGAGTATTAAAAGAACTGGCAGAGGTGATTTCAGAACCACTGGCAGTAATCTTTGAGAATTCTTGGAAAACAGGTGAAGTCCCAGCAGACTGGAGGAGGGCAAATGTTGTCCCTATTTTCAAAAAGGGGAAAAGAGAGGACCCAAACAATTACCGCCCAGTCAGCCTGACATCAATACCAGGAAAGATTCTAGAGCAGATCATTAAGCAAACGGTCTGTGAGCACCTAGAAAGGAACGCTGTGATCACTAAAAGTCAGCATGGGTTTCTGAAAAATAAGTCATGTCAGACTAATCTCAGACTGATCTCATTTTTTGACAGAATTACAAGCCTGGTAGACAAAGGGAACACTGTGGATGTAGCCTATCTTGATTTCAGCAAGGCCTTTGACAAGGTGCCCCATGATATTCTTGTAAAGAAGCTGGTAAAATGCGGGCTAGACAATGCTACCATTCAGTGGATTTGTAACTGGCTGACTGACCGAACCCAAAGGGTGCTCATCAATGGCTCCTCTTCATCCTGGAGAGAAGTGACTAGTGGGGTGCCACAGGGTTCTGTCTTGGGCCCAGTCTTATTCAACATCTTTATCAATGACTTGGATGATGGGCTTGAGGGCATCCTGATCAAGTTTGCAGATGACACCAAATTGGGAGGGGTGGCTAATACCCCAGAGGACAGGATCACACTTCAAAATGACCTTAACAGATTAGAGAACTGGGCCAAGGCAAACAGGATGAATTTTAACAGGGAGAAATGTAAAGTACTACACTTGGGCAAAAAAAATGAAAGGCACAAATACAGGATGGGTGATACCTGGCTTGAGAGCAGTACAAGTGAAAAGGATCTAGGAGTCTTGGTAGACCACAAACTTGACATGAGTCAACAGTGTGATGCAGCAGCTAAAAAAGCCAATGCAATTCTGGGCTGCATCAATAGGAGTATAGCATCTAGATCAAGGGAAGTAATAGTACCACTGTATTCCGCTCTGGTCAGACCTCACCTGGAATACTGTGTCCAGTTCTGGGCACCACAGTTCAAGAAGGATATTGACAAGCTGGAACGTGTCCAGAGGAGGGCAACCAAAATGGTCAAAGGCCTGGAAACGATGCCTTATGAGGAACGGCTTAGGGAGCTGGGTATGTTTAGCCTGGAGAAGAGAAGGTTAAGGGGTGATATGATAGCCATGTTCAAATATATAAAAGGATGTCATATAGAGGAGGGAGAAAGGTTGTTTTCCGCTGCTCCAGAGAAGCGGACACGGAGCAATGGATTCAAACTACAAGAAAGAAGATTCCACCTAAACATTAGGAAGAATTTCTTGACAGTAAGAGCTGTTCGACAGTGGAATTTGCTGCCAAGGAGTGTGGTGGAGTCTCCTTCTTTGGAGGTCTTTAAGCAGAGGCTTGACAGCCACCTGTCAGGAATGCTTTGATGGTGTTTCCTGCTTGGCAGGGGGTTGGACTGGATGGCCCTTGTGGTCTCTTCCAACTCTATGATTCTATGATTCTATGATTCTAAGCAACTCCCTTTTCATGTCTGTGAAATGGAAGCTATCTTAGCTAGGAGATGAGCTGGCCAGATAGCTTAAATTCTTTGGGTCAATAAGAAAACATTTAAAAAAACAAAAACAAAACCCTCATCCACAAAGTATTATAGTTCGCTACCTTCAATAACTTTATATTAGGAAGGAATGAAATGCTAGGCATTCTAAGTATGAATGATGGGTCTTTGAAGCTGTCCTTAGGCATAGGCTGGCCCATATCAGCAGAAGGAAAAAGGGCTTCTGAGAGTTATTCGGTTCTTTCATAAGCTGCGTGCTTCATAAAACATCCGGAGAAGATGGTTAAAAGCCATGCTGCTCTTAACAACAGGAATCTTCAGCCTTTGGAGAGCTGGCTGGTTCTTTTGATCTCTGTATCAGGTCATGCGATCACATGGTACATCTCTTGATGGGTTATTCCACATCATTCTGCAGAGAGCGAAGCCACGTTTGTCCAAGGATTAGGGGGTTAGGCTAAGGGTTATGGTCAGGGCTTTCCCCCCTCCAGTCTCAGTTCCAGCACCTCTCAGGTGGGCACCATTGCCATTATAAGAGAGCAAGGGAGGTGTTCGTGGCGAGTTCTGGCATCTCCTTTCTCTAGAAAAATAGCACTGATTATGGTAATGGTCAGGTGTAGACTTTGTGTTAGGATAGTGAAATATACTCAGAGTCAAGTGTGAATTTCATGCTCTTTATTCAGCTCATAGTAGCAAGGAATGAATCTTCCCCCAAAACGTCAGCTATATATATGTTATTTACACAATGGGCCCCACGTGATTGGCTAATTCCGGGCTACTCCTGTAGGCCAATCAGGTTGCGGATTCACTTCATCCAGGAGCCTGATTGGCTGCTCTTGCAGGCCAATCAAGTCACTGATTCACTTCTACCTAGAGCTGGATTGGGCGGCTCCTGCGGACCAATCAGACTGCTGCATTCTGGATCCTATCGTTCTAGGATTCAGCTCAGTACATAACAGATAGGCTTAAATTCATAAACAACAAGAACAACACAGCTGGGAGAAGGATAGGTCAGAGACTTTTCACCCAACAAACAAAAACACAGAGAGACCTTAAAGATGTGATCTCCCCACCCCATTTTGGTTCCTAACATATTGTTGCATGCCACCCCAATCTCCAAGTGGTGAGTGGCGCCAGGGGTTCCAGGCACTTACCCAGGGTTCAGTTCCCTTGGAATGAGGGACAGCAGAAACTGTGGTGGTTTTATGATGTATGCTTTATCTACACATATATACAACCTGAGCCTGTCATGGACTGGTTGGACACAGAGGAAAGGTGGGAGGAACCAACTGGGGAACCACCAAGGCAAGAAAGCTCAGAGCTTGGGGAGTGGTGGTGGGACAATGATGAGTGGTCAGAGGAGAAGAGGGAGAAGACTGGGAGGGGGAGGAGGTGTCGGAAGCCGAGGAGGTAACAGGGCTTAGTGAGCTGGGAGAGTCTGTGGCAGAGAGAAGTCCAGTATCAGAGGCAGAAGCTGAAGCAGGAGGGTAGGAGGAGGGAAGCCAAGAGGCAGAGAGGAGTCTGGCTGGTGAAGAGTCACAAGTGTCTCCCCCTTCTGCTGCAACAAGCTCCTCTCCCCACTGACTCCCAGAACCAGGAGAGGTATGAAAAGGGTGGAGCAAAGACAGGCGGTACACAAACGCAGCCCCTGGTTGCTTGGAAGACCTTGAGAGCCTCAGACCCAGTGCCGGATTTACATATAAGCTAAACAAGCTATAGCTTAGGTCCCCACTCTGTTGGAGCCAAAAAAGAAAAATGTAAAGGAAAAAAAACCTGGATGTACATTTCCAAAATATAACATAAAAAACAAATAAAATAGAATCTACATAC
Organism: Darevskia mixta; assembly: GCA_034641385.1. Taxonomy (NCBI): domain Eukaryota; kingdom Metazoa; phylum Chordata; class Lepidosauria; order Squamata; family Lacertidae; genus Darevskia; species Darevskia mixta. Next base: position 2,421,898 of record JAWWNH010000060.1, read on the forward strand.
AGCAACAGTGTTTTGTTTTGTGTTGTGTAGGCTCCTATGATGTAAGTCATGGGTCCCACCTGCTAGCCTGCTCCCTAAAATATCACGAGTTTGCTCATTTTATATATTGGGTGCCTACATTCTGCATGTGCAAATGGCTTTAGATACCTATTGGGTCTATAAATTACCAGATAGCATATATTCAACACAAAAAAGCGACAATTTGTTGTTGACAAAGGACAGCTGGACATATGAAGGGCCCCATTACCTTCAGTAGCTTAGGGCCTCATCAAACCTAAATCTGGCCCTGCCAGAGGCAGAGCATAGCCTTCATGGCTAGTAGACATTGATAGACTTACCTTGGATTTGTCTAACTCTCTTTTAATGCCACCCAAGTTGGTGGCCATCACTACTTCTTGAGGGAGCTAATTCCATAGTTTCATGGTCCTCTCCAAGCTGGCCCTGACCTCAACAGCAGGCTCCCCTCCAGCAACTAGTATTCTGAAGCATCCTGCCTCCAACAGTGAAGAGAGAACTGAGCCATTTCCCCGACATCTGGACATCCTGCCATAGGATCATGGAAACAGCAGTCTGCACACTTCCTCAGCATGCTCCGAGCCAGACTTTCCCTTTCAATATCTAGCTCCATGACCCGTGATATCTTAGAAGCCCAAGGAGCTGACTGTAAGGTGACATTTAACTTGATAGCTCGGCCTTTGCTATTAATAAAACATAACATTACTTCAGCGGTGCAAATCCTGTTCCTTCAGATCATCCCAACCCACTGCAAAAATAGAAGAAGAAAAAGGTTGGGGCCGGGGGGAAGAAAGATTATAAAGAGAAGGTGCCAAAAAAAAGCTTGCGCGAGTGTTTTCTGTCAAACGAAACTTTGTGCCAGACGCCCCAAACCGAAACATTACAAGATCACAAGGCTTCTTTTTTCGGGACAGCCTCTGAATGAGGCACTTAAGCACCAGTATTATGTCCAGGTGGGTCACAGTGGGGGATAAATTGAATCCCGTTTGCATTTAAAGGTGTATCAACCAAATCTGCACCTTCCCAAAATAATATGCAACACTGAAATGGAGCAATCCTTCAGAATTCGTGCGTTTCTGAATTTTGCAGTTCAGTTCTCTGGTCAAGTAATGCGTACAAATAATAATAATAATAATAATAATAATAATAATAATAATAATAATAATGAATTATTTATACCCTGCCTATCTGGCTGGGTTTCCCTAGCCACTCTGGGTGGCTCCCAACAGAATAATAATAATAATAATAATAATAATAATAATAATAATAATAATGCGATAAAACATCAAACATTATAAAACTACCCTAAACAGGGCTGCCTTCAGATGTCTTCTAAAAGTCAGATAGTTGTTTATTTCCTTGACATCTGATGGGAGGGCATTTCACAGGGTGGGTGCCACTACCGAGAAGGCCCTCTGCCTGGTTCCCTGTAATCTCACTTCTCACAATGAGGGAACTGCCAGAAGACCCTTGGCGCTGGACCTCAGTGTCTGGACTGAATGATGGGGGTGGAGATGCTCGTTCAGGTACACTGGCCCAAGGCCGTTTAGGCCTTTAGAGGTCAGTAACAACACTTTGAATTGTGCATACAATTAAGCATACATTAGGGTGATGTGTACACAACAAGGCATCTGTTGGTGAAAGTAACATACCCAACTGCATTGTGTTAGAGAATATAGCTTTGCCAAACTGAGCTGGATTAAACTAACCAGCTGTACTAGCAGAAGCCAGTGCTAGTACAGGGGGTTGGGAGAATCCCCCGGAATGGGGCATGGCGAGGGGGAGGAGCAGGAGGACACTTCTATCCTCACAACATCCCAGTGAAGTAGCTTTGGCTGAGATATAGTGACGGGTCCAAGCACATCCAGTGGGCATCATGGCTGAGTGGGGATTTGAACTCAGTTCTCTCCCAAGTTAGATCAGTGTTCTGTCAGGCAAATGTCTGAAGGGATTTGCACTACCCTGTTGCAAAGGGAAGAACTCAACACTGTACTGAGACTCAATCAGCATGAACATTTCTGCTTGCCCAACGAGAAGAGGGGAGTTCGGCAGGTGCCCTCCCTTTCCTGCCTATTGGAGGAAGAGGTAGATATAAACTTTTTTTTTAAATATAAAACTTTATTGAAACTTTAAAAGAAATACAAAAGAAATACAACAGTACCATAAATCCAGTAATCCAAAATCAAAATCCAGAAGAAAACCAAAACAATATTCCTTTCCAAGTTACAAATTTTCCAAAATTACTCATTCTAGTTTCCCAGTTCCTCCACTTACACCCCTATTATATCTTCCTTTGTACCTCATTAGGGGGAAGAGAGGTAGATATAAACTTAATGAACCAATGAGCCTGTGTGGTGTAGTGGTTAAGAGCGGTAGACTCGTAATCTGGTGAACCGGGTTCGCGTCTCCACTCCTCCACATGCAGCTGCTGGGTGACCTTGGGCTAGTCACACTTCTCTGAAGTCTCTCAGCCCCACTCACCTCACAGAGTGTTTGTTGTGGGGGAGGAAGGGAAAGGAGAATGTGAGCCGCTTTGAGACTCCTTCGGGTACTGATAAAGCGGGATATCAAATCCAAACTCCCCTTCTTCTTCTTCTTCTTCTTCTTCTTCTTCTTCTTCTTCTTCTTCTTCTTCCTCCTCCTCCTCCTCCTCCCATCTATATTCTAATAGAAAAGCCACCTTCAGGCTGCCAATTCTTCTGAAGCTCAAACTGAATTCTTCTTCATCTACACTGAAGAAGACGCTATCTGCAGGCATGGTGGGGAGACTGGACCCCAAGGGTGGCAAGAGAACAGCTTTAGGAAAAAGCCCCAAGAACGAACCCTCCCAAAATGTCCAACAAGAACTGAGCATGCTCAGTGGCCACAAGATGCTGGGTATGTGTTGGGCTGATGGTGGGGGCATGGCTGGCATGCTAAACAGGAATACTTCACAGTGCAACATTTTGTTGCAGTTCCTACTTGTACCATGGAAAGAAAAGTGACCCAGGGGGTAGGCAGGGCTGTTGCTACCCCCCAACTTGGCCTGTTGGGAAGCCTAGGGCAGTCACACATCTATTACCATGTGCACAGAGAATGGTTGACATAGGGAGCTGAGGGATGGCAATATTAAGAGGAAGCTTTGCTGAACGGGGATGCGAAAAGCTTCACCTGTAGGTTTCTGCCTGTTCTAGCGCTGTTAAAGGCCCAACGCCTCTATCCACCAGAGACAATAAAAGGCTATTTAAGGAAGCATCCCTTTAAAAGAACGAAAGAAGCAAACCTTCGTTAAAAACCAGCAGCATTTAAAGGTCTAAGCAAGTTAATGTTTGATGCATTGATAAACAAAGCTATTCTTCTCACACTTTGAACTGCCCTTTGGTGATATGGGACTGGGATGGAAAGACCATTATTTTAATAAATGATGGAAGTGTTGTTTACTTAGAAATGACAAATGGCATTTTCTCTTTCTCCCTCTCTCCGTTCACGCGATCCTCACTTCCCATGTGGTGCCTTACGGTCTCTGAGAAACTCTACTGACATGGATGCTGTGTAAAAAGGCCATGATCTCAAGTCAGGATGGCGAGGCAAATTCTATGCCAGCAATAAACGCTTCCATTTAGATGTCTTTGCCTACTCAGCTGGCGGTTATTGATGGGAATTTGAAAAGCAGCTGAAAGATACATGAGCAAGAATCGCACTGAATGCAACTGTGGATTTATCACCTGCTTCCCATGTGAATCTTTTTGCATAACTGCCTAGCCTGAACTGTGATGTTAAGCAGTTAAAAGCAATGGCTTCAAGGAACCAGGGGTGCCAACTTGAATAAACTTGCCCATCAACTTTGGGCCCCCCGGCCCCCTCTAATATTTTATTGGGGGGGCCGAAGACCCCTTGGCCAGTAGGTTCCAAATGTCACATTTTTCACTTAAAGATTAATCTGTAGGGATCAGAGAAATGTCAGCCCCCAAAGAAAAAAAGGTAAAAAAGTAAGAAAATGTGGCCAGGAATGCTTGGAGGAAAAGAATCAAAATGCTCTTATTAAGTATCAAGGTCTCCGAGAACATGCTGTTCAGAAGCTTATACAAAACACTGCACCTAGCCGTTTGTGTGTGTGTGTGTGTGTGTGTGTGTGTGTTTTAAAAAACCCACCCAACTTCAGAACAAATTAATAAAATCTGTTTTTCCCCACAGCCATGGGAAAGGGATAAACTAGGGACAAAGAGATGAGTTCTCTAAAAATCAGTTGTTTCTAAAAGTTGACACATTATGTTGTAATATTTGCATTTGTTGTTGTTGTTCAGTCATTCAGTCGTGTCTGACTCTTCGTGACCCCATGGACCAGAGCATGCCAGGCACACCTATCCTTTACTGCCTCTCGTAGTTTGGCCAAACTCATGTTAGTAGCTTCGAGAACACTGTCCAACCATCTCATCCTCTGTCGTCCCCTTCTCCTTGTGCCCTCAATCTTTCCTAACATCAGGGTCTTTTCTAGGGAGTCTTCTCTTCTCATGAGGTGGCCAAAGTACTGGAGCCTCAACTTCAGGATCTGTCCTTCCAGTGAGCACTCTGGGCTGATTTCTTTAAGAATGGATAGGTTTGATCTTCTTGCAGTCCATGGGACTCTCAAGAGTCTCCTCCAGCATCATAATTCAAAAGCATCGATTCTTCGGCGATCAGCCTTCTTTATGGTCCAGCTCTCACTTCCATACATCACTACTGGGAAAACCATAGCTTTAACTATTTGGACCTTTGTCGGCAAGGTGATGTCTCTGCTTTTTAAGATGCTGCCTAGGGTTGTCAATGCTTTCCTCCCAAGAAGCAGGCGTCTTTTAATTTCGTGACTGCTGTCACCATCTGCAGTGATCATGGAACCCAAGAAAGTAAAATCTCTCACTGCCTCCATTTCTTTTTTTTTTTTTTCTTCCCCTTCTATTTGCCAGGAGTTGATGGGACCAGTGGCCATGATCTTAGTTTTTTTATGTTGAGCTTCAGACCTCTTTCACCCTCATTAAAAGGTTCTTTAATTCCTCCTCACTTTCTGCCATCAAGGTTGTGTCATCAGCATATCTGAGGTTGTTGATATTTCTTCCGGCAATCTTAATTCCGGTTTGGGATTCATCCAGTCCAGCCTTTCGCATGATGAATTCTGCATATAAGTTAAACAAGCAGGGAGACAATATACAGCCTTGTCGTACTCCTTTCCCAATTTTGAACCAATCAGTTATTCCATATCCAGTTCTAACTGTAGCTTCTTGTCCCACATAGAGATTTCTCAGGAGACGGATGAGGTGATCAGGCACTCCCATTTCTTTAAGAACTTGCCATAGTTTGCTGTGGTCGACACAGTCAAAAGCTTTTGCGTAATCAATGAAGCAGAAGTAAATGTTTTTTTCTGGAACTCTCTAGCTTTCTCCATAATCCAGCGCATGTTTGCAAATTGGTCTCTGGTTCCTCTGCCCCTTCGAAATCCAGCTTGCACTTCTGGGAGTTCTCGGTCCACATATTGCTTAAGCCTGCCTTGTAGAATTTTTAGCAAAACCTTGCTAGCGTGTGAAATGAGCGCAACTGTGCGGTAGTTGGAGCATTCTTTGGCACTGCCCTTCTTTGGAATGGGATGTAGACTGATCTTCTCCAATCCTCTGGCATACCCCCCAACCTCCCCATGCAAGTTAAACTTAAGTGGAGGCATAGCGCCTTAAACTCTCCAGCATACCCTCACAATCCCCTGTTCTCACATCAGATTTCCAAGGAGACAGGCAGCCCCCTCAAAAGTTTTTTTCTGAGTCTATAGTTCTCTGCAAAGACATCACCTTGCCGACAAAGGTCCGTATAGTTAAAGCTATGGTTTCCCCAGTAGTAATGTACGAAAGTGAGAGCTAGACCATAAAGAAGGCTGATCGCCGAAGAATTGATGCTTTTGAATTATGGTGCTGGAGGAGACTCTTGAGAGTCCCATGGACTGCAAGAAGATCAAAACTATCCATTCTTAAAGAAATCAGCCCTGAATGCTCACTGGAAGGACAGATCCTGAAGTTGAGGCTCCAGTACTTTGGCAACCTCATGAGAAGAGAAGACTCCCTAGAAAAGACCCTGATGTTGGGAAAGGTTGAGGGCACAAGGAGAAGGGGACGACAGAGGATGAGATGGTTGGACAGTGTTCTCGAAGCTACTAACATGAGTTTGGCCAAACTGTGAGAGACAGTGAAGGATAGGCGTGCCTGGCATGCTCTGGTCCATGGGGTCACGAAGAGTCGGACACGACTGAACGACTGAACAACAACAAAATAATTCTCTGCATCTTTTCTCAGTCTGCCTCAAACTGCTAGTCTCTTTTTTCACACAGAGATCCAGCTTGGTTTCCCCATCCTTTACTGTCCCCTCTTTGATTGTTCTGTCCTAAGAAGCAATTGGCCAGCTCTATAGTTCCCATGGCAACATATCACCCCTAATTTTGCCCAACAAAAGAAAATACTTGCTAGGCCAGGCCAGGGCTACCAAGATATATGGGGCCATGCCGTCCTTCTCCCAGCTGATTCTGTTTGTGTGTGGAGATCCTCCAAGTCTCCCAGGGATTTTCTTATGATTTCACTCTCTTTTGAAATGTCCCATGCTATTTGTTTGTCTCCTGGCCTGAGGACTGGGTTTATGAGGTCAATGGGAATCATTCAGCTGGGACTAGAAATGAGTTTTCGGTAGAACATTACCTTGGTGCCCTTCTTATAATCCTGTACCGGTAGTGCTTTTTAAATACTTTCTTCCTATATTGAATATCTGAGAATCATAGAATTGGGAGGGACCTATCAGCTCCCACTTGCCAATACAGGAAATTCACTTCTACAGCATTCCAGATAGGTTGAACATCCAGATTCTGCCTTTAAAAAGGGGTTCTTTGCTATTTCCACTCCTCTTGCTTTCAAATCAGAAGGCCTTTTTTATTGTGCATTCATAAGGAAAGTGAAGGCGGAATGCACTGGAATGTAGACAGGTAGCACTTGCTTTGATGCAACCACTGTGCAAGCAAATCAGGATGATTGCTCAATAAACAGGTTGTCTGGAAGTGCTTTCAAAGACTGGGGAAAGTGGCTCTTCCAAGCACAATGTTGGCGGTGCTCCAAATTGTTGCTGTGTGTGCTCTATCACTCCTTCCATAAATTAGAACTTATGTACAGCTAGCATGGTCCACTGTGAGCTTTATCCACAATGCCTGCTTTATTCAAGCTGGTAACATTGACCATGGACAATGACACACTGAAAGCAGATGTTCAATAACCTTTGGAACACTCCCCAACAGTCTTAGGACTCAGCTACATTAGCAAAAAAACAAAAACAAAACAGTGTTTAAAATGCATTATAGACATGCAACACCAGATGGTGCTGTAGAGCACAAAACATTTCTATGTGATTTAACATAAAGTTTTTTTCTTTTGTTATAACAATTTAATTAGTGACTTATTTTTAGTGGGTTTCTCCCCCCCCCCCCGTGTGTAGATCCACCCCTACATACCCTTTGGCAACTTCTAACCCATGGGTAGGCAAACTAAGGCCCGGGGGCCAGATCCCACCCAATTGCCTTCTAAACCCTGCCTGTGGACAGTCCTGGAATCTGTGTGTTTTTACATGAGTAGAATGTGGCCTTTTATTTAAAATGCATCTCTGGGTTATTTGTGGGGCATAGGAATTCGTTCATTTCCCCCCGCCCCCCCCCCCAAAATATAGTCCGGCCCACCACATGGTCTGAGGGACAGTGGACCGGCCCCCTGCTGAAAAAGTTTGCTGACCCCTGTTATTTGCTCTGGTGGTCTCCATCTCAACCTCTTAGCCACCTCCTCTTCTCTTGATGCAATTGACTCTGATGTCAGAGGGGAATTTTGCAGAGGTTTTACAGTGTCTTGCATAGGAGCCAACTCCCAGGGGCCAAGGACCCTTCGTCCCCTCCATAAAATATTTAAGGGGCCTGGAGGGGGCAAAGTTGATGGGCATTGCCATTCAAATGGTGCGTGCATGCCGTATCGTGTGATACAATAGAACATTGCACTATAAAGTGTTATATACCATAAAAACAATGCAATTGTTTGTCCAGGGGCAGGTACCACAAAAAAGGAGCATTGCTGGTAAATGGAATATATTGAGACTATGCACGACAGACTCCAGAGCACAGCAAAGCACCCAGGACAAAACCTGCCCTACTGTTAGGCAGTTACAGGTAGGTAGCCGTGTTGGTCTGCCATAGTCAAAACAAAATAATAAAAATAAAAATTCCTTCCAGTAGCACCTTAGAGACCAACTAAGTTTGTTCTTGGTATGAGCTTTCGTGTGCATGCACACTTCTTCAGATACACTGAAGTCTGGGTCTGGTGACTTCTGTTTCAGTGTATCTGAAGAAGTGTGCATGCACACGAAAGCTCATACCAAGAACAAACTTAGTTGGTCTCTAAGGTGCTACTGGAAGGAACTTTTTTATTTTTTATTTTGTTTTGACTACTGTTAGGCAGCCAGAGGTGAGCCAGACACTCTCCATAATGAATTCAAGCAGTGGGTCAGAGGCTCTCTAAGCTTTCCTTTTTGCCCAAAGAGAAGAGACAGAGGAAGACTAATGCTGTGACCTGCAGCTGTTATTTCACAGATAGTGCAATATTGCCATCTGCAGGCTAAAACAATAAGAATACACATTTCTTCATGAAATAAAACTAGGTTTATTAAGGTGTAAACTTTGGTGGACTAGAGATCTCTTCAAGAATCCCAGGAATCCGATATTGCAGGGGTCAGCAACCCTTTTCAGCCGTGGGCCGGTCCACCATCCCTCAGACCATGTGGTAGGACGGACTCTCGGCCAATAAATGTAGCGGCATTATAAATTTTAAACTGTCTTTTAACCTGTATTTTAATCAACGGTTTCTTTTATACTTTTGCAATTTTACGGATGTAAGCCGCCCTGAGCCCGGCTTCGGCTGGGAAGGGCGGGGTATAAATAAAATTTATTATTATTATTATTATTATTATTATTATTATTATTATTATATATTGGGGGTGGTGAACCGATTCCTATGCCCCACAAATAACCCAGAGATGCATTTTAAATAAAAGCACACATTCTACTCATGTAAAAACATGCTGATTCCCGGAACGTCCGCAGGCCGGATTTAGAAGGAAATTGGGCCACATCCAGCTCACGAGCCTTAGGTTGCCTACCCCTGTTCTAGTGCAAGCCCTTATTGGAAACTTAGGTTTTGTTTTAGGGCTGTCAACCACTGCAACACATTTCGCTACACTGGGGAAAACTGTGGCCAGATGATTTGTGTCCTTCTCTCTCTACCGTCCAGATATGTGGAAGGGCACCTCCATGGCCTCCACCCTCTCTCACAAACCTATATATCCCACCTTTCCTCCAAGGAGCTGTAGGTGGTGTACATACCTATCCTCCTACCCATTTTATGCTCACAACAACTCTGTGAGGTAGGTGAGCGACTGTCCCAAGGTCACCTAGTTGAGCTTGATGGCTGAATGAGAATTTAAACCCTGGTCTCCATAGTCCTGGTCCAGCACTCAAAACACTAGACTACACCGGGTCTTCTTTTTATGGTTGTCTTTAAATGGACTTGGACCACACAGCCCTCCAAACAGGGTATTCCTTCAAATAGGGACCTGGTGCTAGTCTGAGGCCTGCCTGTCTTTGCATGCAGTACATGGGGCTCAGCTTCTGCCAACAGAGGCAACTTTGACTCAACTTAGCTCTGCCTCTTGCCTCCCAAAAGCTTACAGATTCCTCAAACCATGGGAATGGCTAAATTGAGACGTGTTTCATAATAAGGACTGAGCTCCTTTTCCAATGCTGATTTGTATGGTACAAGTCAACACATATTAAGTACCTTTAGTCTGAGCTGATTAACCTTTTGGACCCAGATATACAAACAATGTGAGTGGGAAGGTCTGTTGCCCCTCCTTCCTCCCTGGTTCATTTTCTGCTGGCTGGTCTTCTAGCTTGCCTTACATAGATGTTGGGAAGTCTTCCAGAACTCAGAGGGCCTATTCCATTTTTCTTGTGGCATATTGAGATTCATCTCCTATCTCAAAACCTGCCCTGCATTCTGAAGTTTGATATTTGGGATGAAATACTTGGGGGTTAGTGTCACTTACCTCTGAAATTTACATGCTACCAGAAACATTGTCTCCCAAAATACCAACTAGGCTTATACTCGAGTATATACAGTATGCATCTGATAAAAGGGGACTTCAGATTTGGACAGTATGTTAGCTCAGGAGGTGTGCATCGGATTGTCTCTTCAAATCAAAATCTACAAAGAACACGTTCCACAAGCATGCCTATTTCCTCTTGAGGTTAGATTGGTAGCTGCTTGGAGCAGGACCTTTTCAGTGGTGGCTTCAGTTGCCCCTATGTACTGTAGACAGTCCTGCTCCTGTTCCTGTTGTTGTCTTTTAGAAAAAAAGTTTGAGGATGTCTTTTTTTATTTTATTTAATGTGAACACATGCATTAGACCTCAACCTTTTCCCCAGGTCTCTGGAAATGTAGCAAGAAGAACACATCTTACCTCTAACACATGGGTAGAAGATTACAGGTAGATAGCCGTGTTGGTCTGTCATAGTCAAAACAAAATAAAAATAAAAAAATAAAAAAATTCCTTCCAGTAGCACCTTAGAGACCAACTAAGTTTGTTCTTGGTATGAGCTTTCGTGTGCATGCACACTTCTTCAGATACAGCTACTGGAAGGAATTTTTTTATTTTGTTTTGACATGGGTAGAAGAAGAAGAGAAAAAGAGGAGTTTGGATTTGATATCCCGCTTTATCACTACCCGAAGGAGTCTCAAAGTGGCAAACATTCTCCTTTCCCTTCCTCCCCAACCACAAACACTCTGTGAGGTGAGTGGGGCTGAGAGACTTCAGAGAAGTGTGACTGGCCCAAGGTCACCCAGCAGCTGCATGTGGAGGAGCGGAGACGCGAACCCGGTTCACCAGATTACGAGTCTACCACTCTTAACCACTACATCACACTGGCTCTCAAGGCCCGGGGGCCAGATCCGGCTCAATCTCCTTCTAAATCCGGCCCGCGGACGGTCTGGGAATCAGCGTGTTTTACAATAAGTAGAATGTGTCCTTTTATTTAAAATGCATCTCTGGGTTATTTGTGGGGCCTGCCTGGTGTTTTTACATGAGTAGAATGTGTGCTTTTATTTAAAATGCATCTCTGGGTTATTTGTGGGGCACAGGAATCCGTTCATTTCTCCCTGCCCCCCAACAAAACATAGTCCAGTCCCCCACAAGGTCTGTGGGACAGTGGATTGGCCCCCTGCTGAAAAAGTTTGCTGGCCTCTGCTCTAGCACATATAAAATGTGTGAGGAGGATTACTAGGCCACAGCTGGATATATAGTGTAAAGCAGCCTTACCCAACCTGGTGCCCTCCAGGTATTTTTGATTACAACTCAAGGGTGATGGGAGCTGTAGATCAAAACATCTGGAAAGCACCAGCTAGGGAAAGGCTGGTGAAAAGCTGGTGGGAAAGAACCTCTGGCCACCATTGACATATCGTGTGCACTGAACAATAGATACTAAAGTATATAAGATGGTCACTATTTTCATCTGAGGTGTTCTCCTTGAGGTAGGTCTGCCTGGCTACATCGCCTTCTGGGCTTTCTTATCTCATGAATTTTCTATTTTTATTTTGACAGGGTTTCGAATCTGTTGTCTAGCATGATGCTGCTTTTGCCACCACTCAGTTTCTGGCTCAGTTCCCTTGTCTGCAAAATGGGCGTTTTTTGTGTGAAGCTGAATCACAACTGCGAAGCATGCCTATTTCCTCTGAAGCAAAAGAGCTATACAAACAACGTTAAGTAGAATCCGTAAATTATAATGAATGGGATTGTTTTTCTTATCATTTCTAGGTGTGCACTTAGAGAACTTTTTTTTTTTTAAGGCTCTCTCTCCCCCATCACCTGAATTGAAACAATCACAAGGCTGGAAATATGAATACAGCTTTTTATTAAGATGCCAATATGCCCTAGTCAGGTTTCTAGAAAACTAGACAAAGAGATGTGTTCAGAGGTCAGCAGTGTTGACTCAGCAAAATCTAGGGTCTGTGTGCAATCTGAAGCCACAGAAAGTCTTTTCGTGCTGCATCTGCAAATATGAAAAAGAACGTTTCTTTCACAGGTATGGGAAAGGGACGAATTAATTAGCAAAGATATGCTTGTGCAGTGTTAGCACTGGATACATTTGTGCAGAGAAATACATGATCAGCCTAAAGGATTTGCCATGCTATACTTTTAATTCTCAGTCACTTCCAATAGCACAGGTGTAGCATCCTGTCATGAATCAGCCAGCCCCCAGTGAAGGCTTGCAGCCAGCTCCCAGGGAAGAGTTACGGCTAGCCCCCAATGAAGGTTTGCAGCCAAATGAAGAAAGCAGCCAGGAACAGAGAGGGTTAACTGCCTTGCAGGATGAGCATTGGCTAGTGCGAACTCCCCCACCCTTTGGAATGCCGGTTGATAAGGGAATGGCAGGGAGCCAGCTGGAACCCAACCAACGCTCTCGGGAAGTGCCAATTGGCATGGACAGAGAAGGAAGCAGTTTGTCAGAATGAGATGAGATGGGAGCTGAGCCAATCCCTCTTAAGAATAGGCTAAGGGGAGGGCTGTTAGACAGAAAACAAAGCAAAAGGCACAAAGTGAGAAAGTTCAATATTTTCTGTAACCAGAAGAAGTCTTCAGAAGGGTCATCTTGATCGATGATGGAGGAGGCTGTGTTAAGCCATCCGGAGCTGTTTGTTTTGACAATAAATAATCCTTTTTAATTAACTACGCTCACTGTGTCATCAAGCCGGGGACTGGACTCCTGACACATCCCAAAGAGATGTTTGTGAAATAAAAACTTCTCAGTGCATACATAGGCACAACACCGTACCCTGCATTACAAACAGTCTATTTTTGCTTTCCTACCTACCTGAGCCTTCCCCGCTCCAGAAGACACAAATCATATTCTCACAATTAGTTCTGGGCCAAGCAGTCATCACTGGTGCATGTGTAAGCCACTTCACTTTGAACCTGAAAATGGAGGGTGGGGGGAAATGTTTCAAAACTCAATTTTCTAGGGTTGCCATATTTCAAAAAGTGAAAATCCAGAAACAAAAAGTCGTTGAGCTTTTTTGGGGGCAAAGTTATTGCGAAATCCCAGAAGAGGGTGAAGTTTTTATTTTTTATGAAATTCGCCAAAATTTAGACTTCCGACATCAGTTGCCATACATCCGGACATACATTTCCTGGACATTTCAGTGATGTCTAAAGTAGGTCCTAGAAACCAGGAATCCAAGGGCTGCTTCCTTGAATTGCTGAGCTGGAGAGACGGCTCCTTACCTTCAACCCGCAATACGATGGAGGTGCATTCAAATGGCAGCAGGTGGATGCAAACGTAGCCCTTTGCTCGACCAGCCCAGAAATTGTATCTTCAGAGGCACTGGGAAGCGCCTTGTGATAGTGCTCTCTTAGCCTGCAGAATGGGCATAATATCTGGTTTAAGAAGGCCTTGCATATTGCAATTTCGGGTGTGTGTGTGACTCATTCAATGTGTTTCACGAGGCACTGCTAAGCCAATGGACTATACTGCTACATAGTGGATGTTTTTTAAAAATGTATATTTAGAAACCCAACGGATGACCAACAGGTTCCCATATCTGATTTTACTTGGTTCTGTTCACATGTGAATATTCATTTCTATTAGCCTACTTTGCATCTATGAAAACAAGATTCCCTTTTTCTTAACTGATCTTGCGTTGAACCTTTTAATTTTCCAAAGTATTATCTACACGTGTTTTGATTATTCCAGAAAATCTTTGAAACTAGGGAAAGCAATACAGCTGTGTTGCTAGCACTTTGTATGGAACTGCACCTCCAAATCGAATCCTTAACATCTAGATCGGGTTGGGGAACATTTTACAACCCAAGAGCAACTATTTTTTTGGGGGGGGGGGTTGACATCCAGAGGGAGTCGGGAGGGCAGCTGGCTAGCCCCCAGCTGTATCAGGCCCTCCCCGGCCAAACTGCCGGGCGATCTCCGATCCCTGGTGCAACGTAGATAGCGACTCAGGCTTTTCTGAGACCTGAGCACACTCTATTAGCAGAATGCACTGTGCACACAAAAGCGGCACGAGAGGCTTGTGTGAGCATATTTACAAGCAAATTTATTGAGCATAAATCAGGACAGATAAAGACATAGCGTCTCTCCTTCGTCTCCTCCGAGAGAGAGTCTCAAGCAAAAGCTATATACAAACGGAAGTTCCTAGCAATCTGTGCTGGTGTGTAAACAGACATGTGACACACGTAAAAGCCCCATGTCTGCAACTTAAGGTGGAATGGAATCTCAACAGGGGGCACATGCCAATGATCAGAAGAGACAGAGGCAAAGTGGTTGAAGCAATGGATATAAATTTTTACCTTTGTGCACTAGGGTAGTTTCTAACATGCCACCTCTCTACCCTTCATCCAGACAAGCAGGAAACATAATCAGGCACATCCCAGCCATGCAAAAACACTCAAGGACAGTGAAAAGCAGAGTCAGAAGTGGTGTGGCTGATGAGAGGCATGAGGGCCAGACAGGGAGACTTGGAGGGTGGCATTTGTCACCTGGGATTGAGGTTCTCCACCCTAATCTACAAGCTGAAATAAAATCTTAAGAAATACAGCTAAACCTATAAATTCCATGGGGGTTATATTCTGGCGATCATGCCTAAAGCCAATATTGCTTATACAGTAGTACCTTGGTTCTCAAACTTAATCCGCTCCAGAAGTCCGGAACGTTTGAAAACCAATGCATGGCTTCCAATTGGCGCGGGCACCCCAGAAACAACAGCTGACAGCAGCACCGGAAATTTGGCTTCCGAAAAACGTTTGAAAACAGGAACACTTACTTCCGGATTTTGGGGCGTTCAGGAGCTGATTTGTTCGTCAATTAAGCCATTCAAGAACCACGGTTCCACTGTAGTCATAACACCCTGGGTTCAATGGTAGCTGGGATAGCCAAAGTCATTTCCCCCAGAACCCAGACCGCTTTCTGCCTCTATTTATTTATGCCGCGTGCATAACACTGAATGCCCACAAATTTCGGGCTTACTATACAACCACTCCTTATCTAGAAGATAGCACTCACCTCTTCTTGAAATCCAGGAAAGTATGAGTTGTGTAAGCTCCGCACATTTCGTTTCCTTTTGAAAGCAAATCAAATAACTTTGTCGGTGGTTTCTGGAGTTCATAAGGAAAAATGTAGAACGGCAGTAATATTAAGCAGTATATAAGTGCTTTTTAAACAATAATGAAATTCTGCAATGCTGATGCCACCAGTGAAAAAAACCTGTCTCCGTGTCACAGCAAGTCAATAATAATCAGGACTTGTCTAAACTAACTGGGTTCCATTTGCAGTACTACAGTTACCATCATCCTTGACCATGCTGGCTGGGGCTGATGGGGCTTAGAGTCCAAGATCTAGTAGCCCACATTGCCCTCATATGTGATTTTTTAATTTTTTTATGTGAAATGGGGAGTGGAAAGGGGTTTGTTCAGGGCAGTTTTTCATGTTAATATGCCATGCATATTTTGGAGACCCTATGGAGGCAGAAG
This sequence comes from Darevskia mixta, assembly GCA_034641385.1. Classification (NCBI taxonomy): domain Eukaryota; kingdom Metazoa; phylum Chordata; class Lepidosauria; order Squamata; family Lacertidae; genus Darevskia; species Darevskia mixta. Next base: position 2,437,516 of record JAWWNH010000060.1, read on the forward strand.
ATCGCTCTTGACTGGCCCAAGGTAACTCGGTGATATTCACAGTTGTGCGGGGCTTTATCATAGAATCAGAGAGTTGGAAGGGACCACTAGGGTCATCTAGTCCAACTGCCCTCTTTTGCCCAACATAGGAATTGAACCCATTATCCTGAAATTAAGATTGAGGTTGAATGGCCATCTGTCATGGATGCTTTAGTTGAGATTGCTGCAATGCAATGGATCCAAAATGCAGCTGCTAGATTACTGGCTGGGCTTCCGTTTAGAAATGAAAAGAAGCTTTCAGAACTATATTGCATCTTACCTTTCCTGCAAAACAAGCAGCGGCGTCCTCCGTGCTACAACAACTACTCGCCACTGTTAGGCTATCGTCATACAGAGCAACAAGAAGAGCTTCTGGTGCGTACGTAAATGTCTGAGCAAAGCGGTGTATATAGCTGCAACAGAAAGAAAAGTGACTCAGAACATTTCGCAGTTTGCACTAGCTCTTCCTATGCTCTTATATCAAGAAGCTAACCAGGACTTTTATTCTTCACGAATCAGTTCTTGAAAAGTTCATTTTAGGAAGGAATTAGTTCCATTTCATTCCTCACCTTACAAATTAATTAGTACCCAAGGCTCTGGGTCAAGGCTGGTACTGTTCTCTTTCTATTTTAATTATTGGTATGGGTTTAACCAGTGCCTTTTTTCTTTTTTTTTAAAAAAAATGTTTAGCGGTACTCTCATTTTCCTACTCATATTGAAATACTGCCCCTTAATGATGCCAAACTTAGATTCACAAAATATTTAGGGGTATGCGTACCCCTGTGTCCCCCCAGAAAAAAAAGCATTGGGTTTAACAGATTTTACATATGTATATGGTTTTAATTTTATCAATGTTTGATTGGTTTCTTTGAGAAAATGTTTGTAGCGGTTCTTGTTTTTAACTGTAAGCTGCCTTGAGTCCTGTCCGGGGGGAAATGCAGGTTGTGAAAAATAACTATATAATAATGATCATCAGGGATGCGTGGCTACTTTTTTCTTCAAAATAAACACATTCCGTTTCAGCGCCTGCATATCACAGCGCATCATACCTTGCCTGGGAGAACTTAAATGCTTTTCCTTGGTGCCTAAGGCCCCCAGTCTCTTCCACAAGCACCCCAAGTCCTGCCCTTGATGAATTAAGAAATGCCCTGTTACCTCCAAGTTGGCTGGAAAATAAAAAAGCATATAAATGGTTTCTCCCACCTTTTCGATGCACATTTATGTTGAAGTGGGACTTAAGGTCAGTTTGCAATTTTGAGTTTGGAACCAGCAGGTGTTGCCAATAATGAATAAAGGTAAAGGTACCCCTGACCGTTAGATCCAGTCGCAGACGACTCTGGAATTGTGGCGCTCATCTTGCTTTACTGGCCGAGGAAGCCGGCGTTTGTCCGCAGACAGCTTCCGGGTCATGTGGCCAGCATGACTAAGCCGCTTCTGGCAAACCAGAGCAGCGCACGGAAACGCCGTTTACCTTTCCACCAGAGTGGTACCTATTTATCTACTTGCACTTGACATGCTTTCGAACTGCTAGGTTGGCAGGAGCAGGGACCGAGCAATGGGAGCTCACCCCATCGCGGGGATTCGAACCACCGACCTTCTGATCGGCAAGCCCTCTGTCTAAACCACAGAGCCACTCGCATCCCATCCAATAATAAATAAGCACATTTAAATTACAGCTAATTAAAAAGCTTTAATTACAGCTAATTAAAAAGCTTTAAATAAGCACATTTAAATTACAGCTAATTAAAAAGTGTGTGTGTGTGTAGGGTGACACTTACTTATAAATTTCCCGCTGTCTACAGTCCACATTACACAGGCATTCAGGAGTCGGACCTGCAACATTTGAACTGTCGGTATTCTTGTCCCATGGCAGGGAATATATGCATACGTATTTTTGCAAGGAGCCATTTTCTCCCTGGCAACAGTTGTTAATTCTTTTATCTTGGGTTGAGAGTTTATTGCAGATTTTGGCAGTGTGGTTTGACACCTGGGGAGGAAAGGCAGCCAATGATTTCGCAACAAAACTGAACCTCGTGGAAGGATGCATTTCCTACTGTAGTAAGATATCTCCCTCCCTTGCCTCCATGTTTAAGGCTGCTTTGGGGGCATCCAGCTGAGGAGGAGAGTTAGTGGGAAGTAGAAGACAAAGACCTTCAGTCCTGGCAATTATTTCGTGGGGGCCAGTCTGTCAGGATTGTCCTACACATGAGTAGGACCTTGGCAGAGACACATGCCCGACTGGCATGTTCCCTCCCTCCTGGGTGATCGTTTGGGAGCTTCAAAAGCACTTAGGGATCCGCAGAGGTTAGCGCAGTTGCGTAACAGAACTCAGCAACTCAGCATTTAGGCTAATCTACTTTATTTACATATAAACACACACGGAGCACTGCAACATGGCTCCCTCTCTCTCTAGCATCAGACAGCAAAGAGAAAGAACAAAGGACAATAGTCCTACTTCAAGGAACACAGTAAGACAAACATCCTGTCTTCGCCACATCCCATTCCTATGGAATCAAAACAATCCCATGATGGCACACAGGGAATGAATCTCCAACACAGCCCCTGGTGATTGGGAAGCTGTTTTCTTGAATAAAGAGCTAACTTTTCTACTTGCCTCTGCGTCTTGATTGCTGACCTACATCTGAACTAGCCCTGGCATATACAGTGGTACCTCGGTTTTCGAAAGTCTCCGTTGAAGAGCATTTCGGAACTCGAACGCCGAAAACCCGGAAGTAAATGCTTTGGTTTTCGAATGCGCCTCGGAAGTCGAACATGCCACACGGCTTCCGTGTTGAGTTTTCCGTATTGAGTTTTCCGTTTTTGAACGTTTCCGAACTCAGACGGTTTTCCGGAATGGATTACGTTTGAAAACCGAGGTATCACTGTGCATGGTCCAAACCAAAAACTTTTGGATATTCTTTTTTGGAATTCATAGACTCATTGCACTAAATCCACACTTCCTTGGAAGTAAGTCTCATTGAAATATGTAGAACTTGCTTGCAGGTATATGAGTAGAACTAGCTGACTCAATCTGTGTGAAGTAGTCAGCATGATCACATGACACAGCTCTTCCTGTCTTGTACCATTTTGGAACCAGTGGAGGGCGGGATCACATGTCTGAATGCCCCATATAAAAATTGTTCTGCAGATGGAAAACCAGCACATAGAAGACGTGGCCAAGAGATGGCCCAGTTAAAGCCCGTCTCCATGATTTGCTACTTTTCTATGTGGAGCTGGAAGCGGTCCAACCCAGCAAGAGCCACATGACCTGATTCTGCAGATAAGAGGACTCAGCCATTCCTGCTGGACACAGAATGCTCTACTATCTTCAACAGAACGACAACGGCCATCCATGTGAAATGGCCTTTTGCTCCTGAATGCTCACCTCCTTCTGGATGCAGCCTTCTTCCAATGAATCGCAGCACTTGGCAAGCACTTCAGAAGCATCTTCAGCGAGGGATAAGATATCCTCAACAGAAGCACTTGGACTTTTCTGAGTATATGTTATGAAATAGCTAGACATGGGCAGAGAAAATAAGTGGGAATTTAAATTAGTGTAGCTATCCCAAAATGGTCCACCCGGCCTTTCTAAGCAGCTTCAACTGCCAGCGGCAGTATACCTGAAGGAGCGTCTCCACCCCCATCGTTCTGCCCGGACACTGAGGTCCAGTGCCGAGGGCCTTCTGGTGATTCCCTCACTATGAGAAGCCAAGTTACAGGGAACCAGGCAGAGGGCCTTCTCGGTAGTGGCACCCGCCCCGTGGAACGCTCTCCCTTCAGATATCAAAGAGAACAACAACTACCAGACCTTTAGAAGACTTCTGAAGGCAGCCCTGTTTAGGGAGGCTTTTAATGTTTAATAGATTATTGTATTCTAATGTTCTGTTGGAAGCCGCCCAGAGTGGCTGGGGAGACCCAGCCAGATGGGCGGGGTATAAATAATAAATTATTATTATTATTATTATTATTATTATTATTATTATTATTATTATTTAGACACCACAGATTGAGTTGAATACACAGTCTCTGATCTCTTCACTTTCCACATTATTATTATTATTATTATTATTATTATTATTATTATTATTATTATTATTATAATTTATATACTGCCCTGTACCCGGTGGTCTCAGGGCGGTTCACAGAATAGCTGCAACATGCCTATTAGCCCTATATGGGCATTCTTGTCTGAAGCAGTGTAGGAAAGGTGGCAGTGGTTGGGTCCATTTCCCAAATCCTCTGATACTCTCTGACCTTCCCACATTTAGTGTGGTGTATTCTGACTATGCTAAGCTAAATGTGTGAAGAATCCCAGTCCCTAATATGTGTCCAGGCAAGAATAGGTCTATTGCTATGATCTGGCTTCAAGCAGTGACCTGGACACAGTGGATGGGAGTACCAAAAGGTTTATAGAGGATCTATACTATAGGGAACCACTGGCCCAACTTGGGAGCTCCTGAGTGAAGCTGGCATCTCACAATAGGGAGACTGTGGCTCTCTCAGTTTCTCATTTTTCCATTCTTAAATTCAGTTCTCCACATTTCTCCAGCAATTTGTGATTTTTGTTTAAATCCTCACGAAAATTCATTAGCATTTTAGCGTGAATTTTGCCTGACAAACACATTTTTGTATGCAGTTTGGGCTAATGTTCAAGTTTTAGCAAAACATTTCCCTTAACATAATGCACGTTTGCTTGTTATTTTCACCAATACATTCATTTTTATGCAAACTTCCCCCTATATTATTGTCTAGTCGAAAATTGCATTGCAAAATTCAGTAAAGTGTGATTTTTTTTTTAAACGATGGTTGTGTTTCAGTTCTCATATTGTTTTGCAACATGTGAATTAGGTAGGTTTACCTTTAGATATGAAGTGAATCGTTTTGTGTGTGCCCTAGACAAGATTCTTATGCACTGCTGCATTTGAAAAACACAACTTGAAAGACACGTTTGGATATGGTAGCAAATTTGGTACTATCCCATGAAATAACATTGCAGTTTGCTTCTTCCAACCCAAATAGATCTCTCCAAGCTTTCACAATGAACAGGAACTACCAAAAATTCCGAGATTCAACAGGTAAAGTTCTGATCTGCCATAAATACATAGGATGCAGAAGGTTTGCTTTGCACCTGAGTTTTGTTTTCTCTTTCCCAAACACGGAATAGCGGGAGCACGCTTTGTTGGACAGATCAGTGAGCATCCTGAGAGATTTCCTCTCCAGCTTCTGCAGCATAAAAGAAAGAGGTGAGATCAAACACTTGACTCATTCCTAGTGAAGGGATCTGCTCTAGCGAATCTGGAAGTGCCTGTTAACAGGAATCCAAAAAATAACGGAGCTTTGCAATCGCACATTTTCACTCAATTTTGTTGTCAGGGATTTGAGGTGAGCGGTTATGAGGAAGTCCTAGCACTCAGTCATAGAATACCAACCATAAAATGGGTGTTAGGAACATTCTTTCGCAGAGTGAAAGTGAGAGCTCTGAGGAACAAGGGGGGTGGAGGGAAGAAGGAGAAAGAGGGTTGCTTCCTTCACATGCGGAGAGTGAAGTGAGCCCCTCCCGTCCTGGAAGGCAAGACGTAAATTTTCAGGGCAGTGTCAGGCAGGCAGAGGGGCCGCAACTCTCAGACAGGCTTTCAGGGGAGGAGGCGCATAGCTGTCAACTTTTGGATTTGAAAATAAGGGATCAGCAGCCTCACCTGTCCTGGAGACAGTCTACGGTTCTCGGGGATGGTCCATGCTCCGGTAATCCCCCCAGGCTACAAATTAATTTACACCAGGCTACAAGCTAAGGCTGAACAAATTTACGTGCAAGCAAGCTAAGCCTCCATGTGTTTTTCTCAGAGGGCAAGCAAGCCCCCGAGTCCGGTGTTACTCCAAAGTAAGCCTGTCCACGGTAACGCGAGGAGGGGAAGCAGAGCGAGCTCGGGGCCCCTTCTCAAACAGGCAGATGGCGCTCGGGAAACAGGGACGCCGCAGGGCTTGGTAGGGTGCGGCGGCCGCCTGGGCTCAGGGATGCCGCGAGGGCGGTGCAATGGCACCAAGTAGCCTTGCCACCCTTCGCTCCAGAGGCTGCGCGCGAACGGGAGAGCGAAAGAGCGAGCGTGTAGATGGCAGGCAGGCTGTCTGTCTGGTTGGGTGTGAGGGTCTGGCTGCACAAGGCATGCAAGCTCTGCCCCAGTCGGTCTCAGACTCCTTATTGGCAGCTGAGCAACGCAGCTGAGGAGCCTCCCTGGCCAGCAGGGAGGGAGAGGAGCTGCTTCCTTTGAAATCCGGGAAATTTAAGGGATATCAACAATCCGGGATAGCAGCGAGAAACGGCATTGGAATAAGGGAGTTTCCCACAAAAAAGGGAGGGTCAAAAGCTATGAGGAGGCACAAGCTGTGAATCTCCTCGTACTAGAAGGATGGGCAGAGTTCAGGCTTGGTGTCGAGCCCACAAAAGGAGGAGCAGATGGCGTATTTCCTGTTGGAAAAGAGCCCACTCCCCATTGGGCTCATCTGACCTGTCAAGTGTGGAAGACTGAGCCGAGTGCTTGGAATGAACTATTGTGTAAATACCAATAAATCTGAAAATTATAAAAACGCCGGCCTGCCGTCTCTTGGTGTGAGAGGGACACCACACTGGCTCTCAGTGCAATGTGTTTAGTGCTGAGAAAAGAAAGCACTGACCTCTTTTAAGAAGCAGACCGTGGGTTGCGCATGGGTGCAACACGTTCCGACGATGGACAAGTAGGTCGTTGTGGAGGCCATCAAGAGTGGCAAAGGTGTGTGGCTATGGTCAATGGAAAACTCATACAGAAACCTAGAAAATGAACCACAAAGGAGAACATAAGGAAATTGCATATCGCAAGTGAGGTCAGCGAAACCTTTGCAGCCACTTCTCCGAGTTACAGTTGCTGGTTTCCCACAGGCATCGAGTTGGCGACTGTGAGAATAGGCTAGAGTAGGTGGTGTCAGGAAATACCCCACCTGGGGCAGTTTGTGAGACTGCCCCAAAGCCAGAGCAAAGCCGTGTGTGCACATCCCCGGCTACAGAGAGTCCGGTGGCGCAGTCATATGTGATTGTTCCCAGCATGAAGAACAACACACACAAGCCATAATTAAGGCTAAACTATTTATTGTAGGAAAAGTACGGAGATCAATAAGACAGAGCTGCCATAAAGCCGTCTGTCCGGCATCTAGGTCTAGTCAGAAGAGAGAGCACAATGGCTAGCATTACAATAGTACAGTAAAACGTAAACATTCCATGTAGGAAAACAGATAAGGCAACTTTCTCACGGCTTAGTGAGACAGGCAAATGTCAGACCATCCAAGCTGCAGCTGTTTTCCTCTCGGCTTGGACAAAAATCATAACAGGTGGGCCAATGGTCTGATCCACAGGCTCTTCATCTGCAACACAAGACTTGCTTTGCTGCATATCCCCAGATTAGTATAGGGTTGCAAATATAGCAATTCCAGTTTTTCTCGGTTTCTCATTTTTCAAATTCTAATTGTAAAGTCGGTTTCCCACATCTGTCTGATTTTTTTAAAGCCCTAATGGAAACTGGCTTGCATTTTATTGTGAATTTCCCCAATGCAATTTTGCAAACAATTCCCCTATTTCCTAATATAATAATACCTCGGTATAATATAACGCATTTCCCCCTACCTCCTACTAGTGGGAACTTCCTTTGGCTCTCCGTCACCATAGGTAACATCAGAAGCTGCCTTACACTGTGTCATGACATTGGTTTATCTACCTCAGTGTTTTGTACAGTACACTGACTGGCAGGGGCTCTCCAGGATTTCAGAAAGAGGTCTATCTCAACCCTAACTGGAGATGCTGGCACTGGGGATTGAACCTGAGACCTTCTGCATCAAAAGCAAACGCTTTACCGCCAAGCTATGGCCCTTCCCCAGGCTCTGAAGCAGCCCTTCTATTCATAGATGGGACAGTCTGGATTCAGCCGCTTGAGTGGCAGCAGGTCTCAATAATTTTCTGGGAGGAAACAGTTGCAACTCTGCAACCCAGGTTGGATGTTAACGTAACGTTTCATATGCAGCAAAGCCTCTACACATCTTCTTTACAAAACGAACAAGGGGGCAATCCTTTTTTACAAAGAGGGATGAGAGGCCGGAGAAAATGGAAGATGATTTCTTCCTGGCATCCTTAGCATCTCGGCCCCCACTTCCCCCAGAATTCTTATCAGGTTTTAAATGTGGGAAATGATGTTTCAATCAAAGATGAAATTCCATGTTTGCTAAGTAAGCAAAGGGTTAAGACACATGGAGTTCCTTGAAAGTTCCTAGAGAAGGCATTCTGTGAGGTCATATCCTCTGCTTGCACAGGTGAGGAAAAGACAATGGCATTTTAATCCTTTGTTCTTCCTCCTGCCTCAGAAGACAATCTGTATCTTCACCATGTAACCATGTAAGGATGCTTACTCTGTGCTCTCCTCAGTACAGACTCCATTTTGATCTCAACTATGTTTTTTTGTAATCTAGAATCTGACTTATTTTTCACTGTTGTTTACTGCGGAATCAAGTCTGCAACTTTAAGTAAGTAAATAATATCCCCCCCCCTTATGTTACAAATTTCTGTGTGGTTATTTTGTTTAAAAGGGATAAAAAGGGGAAGATCTTGTCTGCAAAAGCATCCTGGATAATTGCTAGTAAAGTTAGCAACCTTTGTCCCAAATGTTTCCACATTTTATGCTGCAAAGGGATGGTAAATCTTAAACTCTACTAATTGGATGTTAACTCATAGAAGTGATAAGAGGAAGGATAAATAATAAATAATATCCTATCCCACCTCCAATATTAAATCCCCAGCTGTGCAAAACAATGAGATGAAAAACTGTTTGTGGTTTTAAAGCTCTTTTTCACTTCACAGACCTGGAAAAAACTTTTGGCAAACTGGAGAAAAAATAAGTTTCTAGAAGGAAAATATATAGGGTGGTATATTTGCATTATAACAGACCCAGGAAGGAGCCATAGCTCAGTGGGTAGAGCACATCACATGCTTTGAGTGTAGAAGGTCCCAGCTTTTCCTCTCTGTTGTTGAGAGTAGAAAACTAATTCTAGGCTGAAAAATCCCCGCCCCCCCCCCAGACTGCTGTTGGTGGACAGGAGTGAGCTAGCTGAATCAATGATCTTGACTCAACAGAAGGCAGCTTCATAGGGTGAGTTTTGTAAGAACTGTTATGATAGGATAATCAGCAGATAGAGACAAGAGTTAGGACCTTTAGCATTCTCTCCAGCTACAGGGATCTGTCTCCAGGGCTCCCCTGAGCCCATGGAGTCTGGACCAGCCATCAGAGTGTGGCCAGAGATGGATGCTGGTGCCTGAATGGGACAGGTAAGTGGCACAGGAGGAGGACTGCAAGAAGATCAAACCTATCCATTCTGAAGGAAATCAGCCCTGAGTGCTCACTGGAAGGACAGATCCTGAAGCTGAGGCTCCAATACTTTGGCCACCTCATGACCTCATGAGAAGAGAAGAGAAGACTCCCTGGAAAAGACCCTGATGTTGGGAAAGATGGAGGGCACAAGGAGAAGGGGACGACAGAGGATGAGATGGTTGGACAGTGTTCTCAAAGCTACCAACATGAGTCTGACCAAACTGTGGAAGGCAGTGGAAGACAGGAGTGCCTGGCGTGCTCTGGTCCATGGGGTCACGAAGAGTCGGACACGACTAAATGACTAAACAACAACAAGAAGTGGCACAGTTGAAATGCACACATGACTCACCTGTCTGCAAAGTCCTGGGGGTCCTTTCTGAAGGCCCCACATAGTTCTTCATTGGATGGTTCCACATATGTACGGAACTCCTTGGGCGGGTGCTTCAAGGCTGCCAGGCACAGCTTTCGTTCAAGGCCTTCCTCGCGGCAACAGGCAGCTGTTCCTGGATGCTTCGGGAAAGGGTTATTTGGGTCGCAGGATTTGGCCGAGAGTGCTAAAGACTGGGTGGGAGGAAGAGAGAGGGAAGGAAAAAAGAGGAAAAGGTTACAAGTTTGCCTAAGTATTACAGTGTCTGATACATAAGATCACAAGAAAAAACACTGTCTGATCAAAGCGAAGGGAAACCTAGGTGGAATCTACACCTGCAGGAGAAGAGGAATGCAGCATTGATTTACAGCAGGGGTTTCAGGAAGGGTCACAGCTCAGAGACAAAGTTGAGAGTTGCCTGTAATATTTAGTGTTGCCCTTAAAGGTAAAGGGACCCCTGACCATTAGGTCCAGTTGTGTCCGACTCTAGGGTTGCGGCGCTCATCTTGCTTTATTGGCCGAGGGAGCCGGCGTACAGCTTCCGGGTCATGTGGCCAGCATGACTAAGCCGCTTCTGGCAAACCAGAGCAGCGCACAGAAACGCCGTTTAACTTCCCGCTGCAGCGGTGCCTATTTATCTACTTGTACTTTGACGTGCTTTCGAACTGCTAGGTTGGCAGGAGCAGGGACCGAGCAACGGGAGCTCACCCTGTTGCGGGGATTTGAACCGCCGACCTTCTGATCGGCAAGCCCTAGGCTCTGTGGATTAACCCACAGCGCCACCCGCATCCCTGCATTACCTCCCCCCAATGTTTTCTTCAAGTTGGTACCACTTAGCACCGAGAAGGGCTGGGTGCACATATATGCTTGTGGAAGTGTACCTCCGTTGTGTAGCATTCCGGGTAGGCTCCTTCAACGCAGCATTTTTCTGCAAGGGTGACAATCTCCACCACGATACTCTTGACTTCCTCAAAGGTGCTGTTGGTATACTTCCTGCTGTTCATGATAATTGCTCTGCGAACCAACAGGAGGGAAAGGGTGTTATAATAATCTTAGTATAATTCAAAGTGCTGGTTTTGCCCTATGGAGCCTCAAATGGCTCAGGACCGCGATAACTCAAGGACCGCCTCTCTCCATATGTACCTACACGGACCCTGAGAGCATCCTCTGAGGCCCTTCTTTGTGTGCCTCCTCCTCAAGAGGTCCAGATGGTGGCAACATGAGAATGGGCCTTTTCTGTGGTGGCTCCTTTTCTGTGGTGGAATGCTCTCCCCAGGGTGGTTTGCCTGGAACCTTCATTATATATACCTTTATGAGCCAGGCGAAAATATTCCTCTTCAACCAGGCCTTTGGCTGGTTAACGTTTGATAACTTTTAAAATGTGTTGTGGGAGGGGGTGGGGCTCATTGGTTTACTTTTCTTCTTATTTTTTTATATCATGTACTTTGTGTTTTTTATCTTGCATTTTTATGTTGTGAACCGCCCTGAGATCTATGGATGAAGGGCGGAATGCAAAACAGACAGACAGACAGACAGACTGACAAACAAACTGAAAATCATGGAATTGTAGAGTTGGAAGGCACCCCAAGGGCTTTATCAAGCAACTAGTTGAATTCAGCCCATTAATAATGGGCGCTAGCGGCGGCGACGGGGACCCGAGGCGCTTCCTTCTCCCCGCCTCAGGCGGCCAAGTCACCACCATGGCGGAGCCGCCTGTTGCCGCTGCCCCGCCGGCAGCCCCGGCGACGGCCGCCCTCCCCGCTGCCGCCACGGGTGGCTGAGGCGGGGAGAAAGAAGGGAGGGGGAGAAGCAGCAGCGCGCGGTGAGCGGCCGCCATTGCGGCTTCTGGCCCCGGAGCAGGAGGAGGCGGCGGTAGGAGCGGCGGCGGCGGCGCGCTGCGCTCCAAGCAATCAGGCTCCTCCTCCTCTCTGCGCTCCAATCCGTGTGTCAGTGGAGCGCATGCGCAGTTGCGAATTCCACTGACACACAGAAAGTACGCACGGACACAGGCACTTTATTATAGAGGATATATCAATTTTGTTTAATGATGGTAAAAATAAAACAAATATTTCCATGCTATACTGTTGCCACCAGCTGCAGCCAGCAAAACCCTAGACATGAAAAACCATTCAATTCCACATTCTGGCAGTCTCCACCCACAATGCAGAATTTCTCCCTCAGATTCAGCCTGCCTTACCAAATGGCTGTGTGATCCACCAAGCTCTCTCCTTAAGTTATTGGGTTCTGCTCTGGCTCCCCTGCCCCCCGCCCCGCCGCCTGGCTCAATATTTTTGAAACCAAACAAGTGCAGCTCTGTTCAGAAACAGATATTTGATATCTCCCTTTTATGACCAGAGCTTCCCCCTTTTGGCTGGTCTGAATGACAGCAGGTGTGTGGCTCTGAATAGGCGTTGCCTTCAAAAATACGTACAGAGAACGGAATTTGTCCTTTCCCAAGTGGTTGAATTCTTGACAGATTTTGTCTCTCATGTAATCCCGTCCTGAAAAACCAAACAGGAGGAAGATCAATTAATTCAAAAGCCCGTTTGCATTTCAAAGAGCTACCATATCACCCCAGTTACTGTATCATCATTGTCACCAGTCATCAATGAGGACTGAATTCTCCAGAGCCATGATGGAGTTCGATAATAAGAACATATTACCCTCGCCGGTTCTGGAAGGATCCTTTGGAAAAGTCCCATACGACCAGAGACTTTGCGCCTGCCCTCTAAGGGAATTAGGAAGCCCCAAACATTTATTTTTTGGATGACCCTTTTATGACGAGGTACGCAGAGACACCATTGCCCCCCAACTGGAGAGGCTTGCTGACCTTCTGGATAAGCCTAAACTAAATGCCCTCCTCTTAGGCAAAGATCAAAAGACGTCCTGGATGGTCGCCAGATTCTGCGCGCATATTTGCAGGCGCAGTCTATCCTCCCGGAACAAATTAGCCAGCAAGAAAAATAGTCGAAGTGACCCTTCAGGGTGTTAGGGTCAATCTGTATGGTATCTCAAATTTTAAACTTTTAGGTTCTCACGTGTCTGTTTAATTTAATTTTAAGTCTTAAGCTGTTTGCTGTATATTGTTTTAAATGCATATTTTACTTTTGTGAAAGCCGTCCTAGATGTGCCTTTTGAGCTGGTTTATAACCATAATAAACAAATGAATGAAAGAACATAATACAACCTTGCTGGATCAGGCCAATGGCCCATCTAGTCCAGTATCCTGTTCTTACAGTGGTCAACAAGATGTCTGGGGAAAACCTGTGGTTTCCAGCAACTGGTATTCAGAAACATTTGCTTTCTCCAGTTGTGGAGGCAGAACATAGCCATCATGGCTTCGTAGCCATCAATAGTCTTCCCCTCCATGAATCTGTCTTATCCTCCTTTAATGCCATTTAAGCTGGGGACCGTCACTGTCTCCATTGGGAGGAAGTTCCATAGTTCTACTCTCTGCTCTGTGTTCTTTCTTTTGTACGTCACACCTGATGTAGGTGGGATGGCCCACAACACAATTGAAAGCATTTGTCCATCTTTCAAAGATGTGCCCTTCTCCAGATTCCTGCAGGGTTGCCTGCTTGATAACAAGAAGAACATATATTTAAAGAAGATTGGGAAATGTTTATTGAATATATGGGGGGGGGGGAGAGGAATTGCGTATATTTGAAAATGTGGGCAGCATTGAGACAAATTCAACCGTGTAAATACGTTTTGATGGATGCAATAATGGAATACTCAATGGTTTAGTTTATATAAAATAAGCAGGGATTTATGTTATGCAAAATGAACCATGGGAAGAGAAGAAGGGAAGTCATTGATATTTTAAGGTTGGCTTGCTGATCAGAAGGTCGGCGGTTCGAATCCCTGCGACGGGGTGAGCTCCCGTTGCTCGGTCCCTGCTGCTGCCAACCTAGCAGTTTGAAAGCACGTCAAAGTGCAAGTAGATAAATAGGAACCACTCTGGTGGGAAGGTAAACGGTGTTTCCGTGCGCTGCTCTGGTTTGCCAGAAGCGGCTTAGTCATGCTGGCCACATGACCTGGAAGCTGTATGCTGGCTCTCGGCCAGTAAAGCGAGATGAGCGCTGCAACCCCAGAGTCGGACACGACTGGACCTAATGGTCAGGGGTCCCTTTACCTTTACCTTTAAATGAATATTCAAAAATGTAAAACAGAAAATTTAATGAAAATTAGGGGGGGGGGGAAGGTTGCTTGCTTGATGGCACGAGCTTAAATATCCTGAGAGTAACCTGCTGTTTATTCTTCAATAACTCCAGGTTAGGAACAGTTTCTGGAATATGGCTTACACCTTTGGAGAGGCGTAAGTCACAACCTAAAGGCACCTCACTGTTTCAGCAATTGCCACTGAGTGCTCACGGCGCTGAAATAAGTCTTGACAATCACCAAGGGGAATATATTTTATCCTGAACCCACCTCTCTCATTTCCTCCCCTCCAGGGTCCCAATTTCCACAATTCCTCTCTCGTCTCCTCTTGATTCATTAAGGCTAACGGGGCTGGGAAATGTAATAAAATAAAATAAAAAAATCCCAGCATCCTTTTTATCGCTGCTTGTTTCATCCTCACTGCACATTTTGGAAATAGCATATTCATGTTCTAGAAGCAAAAGCTGAGAATTTCTAAGGGAAATTGCTGTTTCTGCTCATTAATTCTCGGCGAAGGCTTCCTGTAGACAGAGACAGCATGGAGACCAGAACAATGAAGGAAGGATTTGCGCTCTCTTCTGGGGGCCTCGAGACTGTCATTCTTCGCAGGTGGGATTCAAGGAAGTTTTGTGCCATTAGAGTGGGTGAAAATACTCTGGCAGTTTAAATCCACTTTAAACGATGGAATTTGACTTGTTCTTTGGGGTTTTTTTGCCACCTGGCAAGTGAAAAGAGAAATACCTAGAAAAGTGTCGGGCGAATGATGTATAAACCCCCCACATGCAAATCAAGCTGCATGCTCATGATTCGTTGACATCTGTCTGTTTTGAGAGACAATGGAGTGTGCCTCTGGGAGTGTAGTCAACCAGTTGCATTAGCAGCATGGAAGTGACCTCCTTCGGGCGCAAGGCTGGGCAGTGTGTCTGGAGGTGCTGGGCTGCCCAGACAACAAGACCCCCCTCTTGCCCTCTCAGGTGAGGCTCAAAGGAAAGCAGAGCAGCAGCAGAAGAAGAGTTTGGATTTGATATCCCGCTTTATCACTACCCGAAGGAGTCTCAAAGCGGCTCACATTCTCCTTTCCCTTCCTCCCCCACAACAAACACTCTGTGAGGTGAGTGGGGCTGAGAGACTTCAAAGAAGTGTGACTAGCCCAAGGTCACCCAGCAGCTGCATGTGGAGGAGCGGGGACGCGAACCCGGTTCACCACATTACGAGTCTACCACTCTTAACCACTACACCACACTGGCTCCGCCATTCCCTTCCAGCTGTCCCTAATGATAGCATGGCCCTGTATGCAGGGGGATGAGGGGGAAGGGATAGAGGGAGCCTGGGTGGAGGGAAACAAGGCAGTGGCCAAGGAGGATTGCTTCTGGGAGGAGCAATGTGCAGTGACGACAAGCCCTCTGCTGTGTCTGTCCTGAGGTCTGTGAAACAATGCCGGGCAGGTAAGATATATGACAAAACTGGGGCCACGCACCCTTGCCCTGCACATAACTCACCCTCGCAAGGGGAACCAGACAGCATCCTTGGCCTGTTTCAAGCGGCTATTAAGAATGGGAAGAGCATCCTATTAGAAATTCTGCAAGGCAGCCAGCAAAAGAAGGGGAAACTGCTGAGTATTACAAGAGACTTCAGAGAAGTGTGACTAGCCCAAGGTCACCCAGCAGCTGCATGTGGAGGAGCGGAGACGCGAACCCGGTTCCCCAGATTACGAGTCTACCGCTCTTAACCACTACACCACACTGGCTCTCAATACGTTTGGCACCAGCTTGGCTGCAGGAGCGCCATCCAACGATCTTAGGGACTCTACTCCCGATGTGTGTAGGGTTTACTCCTTAGCTTTTTCTTCTCCTGAAGATATCCCACAAGGTAGGGGAGGTTTAGAGTCAGAGTTTTTCTTCTAGATGGGCTACCTACCCAGGTTGACGAACCCCATCTGCCACTCAGTTCCCTCTACAGCATGTGCAGAAACTGCCTTCTCTTGAGCATCGAACCCACTCTTAGTCTCATTCACTCAATCTGCCAGAGCCTGTCTGTGAAGCAGGCAAGGCCATCTTAAGCATATCCGGCGCCGTGGTGCAAAGATCCCTCCGGCGCCCCCCACCCCCATTTCCAAGAGTCACCGACCTTTTTTAGGGAGGACAGTGCTGCCGGTGAAGCGCCCAGCTTTGAAGGGCTGGAGGAGGCGGGCAGCGGCTGGAGGGCAGCTCCTTCGGCGAGAAGAGGCAGAGGCTGGACGCGGCGGCTCCCGGCTCAGCTGGCCATTTCGTGCCGTGGTGGCCACAGCAGGCGGAGGTTCTGGGTGTGGCGCTGCTTCGGCTCGGTATTGCAGAGGTTGTTGTTGTTGTTCAGTCGTTCAGTCGTGTCCGACTCTTCGTGGCCCCATGGACCAGAGCACGCCAGGCACGCCTATCCTTCACTGCCTCTCTCAGTTTGGCCAAACTTATGTTAGTAGCTTCGAGAACACTGTCCAACCATCTCATCCTCTGTCGTCCCCTTCTCCTTGTGCCCTCAATCTTTCCCAACATCAGGGTCTTTTCTAGGGAGTCTTCTCTTCTCATGAGGTGGCCAAAGTACTGGAGCCTCAACTTCAGGATCTGTCCTTCTAGTGAGCACTCAGGGCTGATTTCTTTAAGAATGGATAGGTTTGATCTTCTTGCAGTCCATGGGACTCTCAAGAGTCTCCTCCAGCACCATAATTCACAAGTATCAATTCTTCGGCGATCAGCCTTCTTTATGGTCCAGCTCTCACTTCCGTACATTACTACTGGGAAAACCATAGCTTTAACTATACGGACCTTTGTTGGCAAGGTGATGTCTTTGCTTTTTAAGATGCTGTCTAGGTTTGTCATTGCTTTTCTCCCAAGAAAGGTAGGGAGGTAGGCGAAGGCAACAAGCTGATGCTGGGAGACGCCACGTCCAGCCTCCGCCTCTTCCCTGGCGCCCTCCAGAACTTGGTGCCCTGGTGCCCTGCGCCACTAGCTTCTATGGGTAAGACGCCCTTGGAAGCAGGACCAGTGAGGAGTTTAGTCTAGGATGCATTCCAAGAGGGCCAGATAGGGCCAGATAGAGAGGGCTGGAGGGCCAAGAGGGCCAGATAGAGAGGGCTGGAGGGCCACGTTTGACCCTGGGAATTACCCCCCCCACCGCTGCCTTAGAGCAATAATAATGAGAAAACAGAAAGATTACAACTTCTGTTTTAGGAAGCCATTCAGCACAGAGGCCAAGGGCACTGGAGGGTAGAAACTAGCAAAGAGGTAGAGAAACAGACAGGAACAGAAGGATAATCGATACTGAGTTGGTCTGTATAAGTTTGGCAAGCAAGCATCTTAGAAAAAAAGACTGATAAAATAAATATGCATTCTTAAAAACGCAGGTTAGTCTACAGAAGCGGAGCATAGAGAAAGAGGAGAGAATGTGAAGATGGTATTTCAGGGAAATAATAATAAAAAAAGTAAAACTAAAACTAAAAGCAACAATGTCGGCGCCATCCAGAAGTATTTTCAACGAAGGGAAACAAATGAGCGAAAAGTAGACTCGGCTCCTTGAAAAGAAACGGAGGAGGATGGAGAGGAAAAAAGAGAGGTTCATTAAATGCAGTATAAAAAGAAAATAAGAAAGTATGGGAGTGTTAGAGAATGCAGCATACATAATATTCACTTTTAAGGTGCATTACTCGAGTCTATAAATAAATAAACAGAAGCAATCCATGAAGTGCCAAAAGCTGCAACAAGCAGCCTGGATTCTTCTTCTTTTTGAAGCATCATTTGAGAAAAAGTTAGAATGAGAGCAAGATCTTGCAAAGCAAGTGAGTTCTACAGGCAGGGATGTGGAATCAGTGACCCTTCGGAAGTTGTTAGACTCTGTCTCCCATCAGCCCTAGCCCACACAGCCAGCGGTCAGGGAAGATGGGAGTTGTAGTCCAACAAATAACTAGAAGGCTCCTGGCTCCTCATCCCTGCTCCATCCCTGTACCAAATTGAACAGCTGAAATTGTTTCACAATGGAAAGAGGTTCTGCTGCAGATGGTATGAGAGTGGAAAGGAGAAAGTCCAACAGTGAATTCCTGTGCCTGCTTGTTTCTTTTATAAAATTTATACGGTGCTTGACTGTAGAGAAAAATTCAAAGTGTTTTACTCAGACACTGTTTTACAATTTTGTGTTGTGCGTTCCACTTCCTGAGTGGTGGTACCCAACTTCTTTTAGAGCAATGGTTCCCCTGTGAGGAGGTGGGATTAACTAAAGGGGGCACTAAGAGCAGTGGCATAGCATGGGTTGCCAGTGCCCAGGGCAGCTTGGAGGGCAGGGCGGGAAGGAGGGAAGTGTACTGAGTACGCACGTGCATTCAACTGCCTAAAGGCGCCCATGTGACCCAGGAGCAGGGGTCGACAAGGTTTACCTTGCCTGGGCCAGTTCACTCCAGCGGAGATCCCTCCGTGGGCCGGATCACGTGTGCCTCTGCGATTTCCGGCGTCTGCGTCTGTGCAGACACGATTTCCAGTGCCGTGAAAGCGAGTCCCGGTTTAGCGCAGCGCGCTGGGACTCACCGAGTGGGCGGCTCGGTTTGGGGGTGGCTTGTGGGCCGGTTAAACGACCCCCGTGGGCCGCTTGTGGCCCATAGGCCTTAGGTTGCCGACCCCTGCCCAGGAGATAGCAGGTGCAGAGATAAGAAAAGAAGAGTTGTTCTGTTGTCAGGAGAGGTCACTTCCTGGTTTGCATGGAGAAGCTGTTTCCAACAGAGCCCAACAACAGAAGCACATTGAGACTGTACCGGGTGTTGAAATTTTGTGCCCCTAACAATTTTGCACCCAGGGCAACTGTTCGTGTCACCCCCTCCAGACTACTCCTAAGAGGCAAGGGGGTGGTAGAGGGGTCGCAGGAGGTGACCCCCTTCATTGTGTTGTTGTCTTCCTTAGTGGGTTGTGCAAACCGCTATTTTGAATAATGGTAGGAGGCATAGGGGATGAGTTTATGGGATAGAATCATAGAATCATAGAGTTGGAAGAGACCACAAGGGCCATCCAGTCCAACCCCCTGCCAAGCAGGAAACACCATCAAAGCATTCCTGACAGGTGGCTGTCAAGCCTCTGCTTAAAGACCTCCAAAGAAGGAGACTCCACCACACTCCTTGGCAGCAAATTCCACTGTCGAACAGCTCTTACTGTCAGGAAGTTCTTTCTAATGTTTAGGTGGAATCTTCTTTCTTGTAGTTTGAATCCATTGCTCCGTGTCCTCTTCTCAGGAGCAGCAGAAAACAACTTTTCTCCCTCCTCTATATGACATCCTTTTATATATTTGAACATGGCTATCATATCACCCCTTAACCTTCTCTTCTCCAGGCTAAACATACCCAGCTCCCTAAGCCGTTCCTCATAAGGCATCATTTCCAGGCCTTTGACCATTTTAGTTGCCCTCCTCTGGACATGTTCCAGCTTGTCAGTATCCTTATTGAACTGTGGTGCCCAGAACTGGACACAGTATTCCAGGTGAGGTCTGACCAGAGCGGAATACAGTGGTACTATTACTTCCCTTGATCTAGATGCTATACTCCTATTGATGCAGCCCAGAATTGCATTGGCTTTTTTTAGCAATTCTGGTTTGCACAACCCACTAAGGAAGACAACAACACAATGAAATTCAAGACAGTAACAATTAAGTGCACATTTATTGAAAATCCAGTTTAAACTATTCATTCAACAAAACTGATGAACTTGATTCAGTGATACCAGCTTTTCAAAGTCTCATAGTCATTAACACCTCCAATGCCCCCTGCCTCTTAGCGCCCCCTCCCAGGTAATTGCACTGCCCCACAGGGGGTGGTACTGCCCACTCTGAGAACCCCGAACTTAACAGATGTGCCTTATCACGCTGGTTTGGGGTCTAGACTATCCTGTTGCATCTCTTCCCCCTTGCCTGTTAACGAAAGGAAGAAGGAGATTTCTGTTCCGGTAAGAACCCAAAGAGGGCACTATTGTGACACACATTGTCGAAAGAGTGAGGATTTGCTACCGCATATTGTTCTGGCTGGAAATATCCCGGAGAAACATACAGAAGTCAATATGATTCCAATGAAATAACACACTGCGTCTCCATTATGAAACCTCAAAAGAGAACATTGTAACTTTCGTAGCTTCCATTTGTGCTGAAGGGCTTATTAATGAATAGCTAATCTGACCAAGTAGCTGCGTAAGTGTGCCGGCTCGGCCTCCGGAGAGACGGCCATCGGTTTAAATGCAAGTGGGGACCTGGGGAAATGGTGGTGGCTTTTAAATCCACTTTTACATTCAATTCCATGGAGTATTTCTCTCCCGAGAAGACTGTTTGAATTGAAACCTGGGCTATATTTGCAGATACATACCGTGTTTTGATCTGTATGCTAGTCCTCCTCATCCAAACAACACAAGTATTATTATTTTTTTGCTTTCAAGTTCCAAGTTTTCAAAAGTTTCTGCTCCTTTTGTGAAGATCAGTCATAGAATCATATAGTTGGAAGGAAACATGAGGATCATCTAGTCCAACCCCCTGCAATGCAGGAATACACAGCTGTCCCTTATGGGAATCGAACCTGCAACCTTGGCATTATCAGCACCATGCTCTAACGCAGTGTTTCCCAACCTTGGGCCTCCAGCTGTTTTCGGACTACAATTCCCATCATCCCTGACCACTGGTCTTGCTAGCGAGGGATGATGGGAGTTGTAGTCCAAAAACAGCTGGAGGCCCAAGGTTGGGAAACACTGCTCTAACGAACCAACTGAGCTATCCAGTAATGTAGGACAGGAAGCTGCCTCATACTGAGTCACACTATTGCTCCATCTAGCTCAGTAATATCTACACTGACTGGTAGCATTCTTACCTGAAGATGCCAGGGATTGAACATGCTTTTGGCATGCAAAGCTGATGTTCTGCCATTGAGCTATGACCCTTCCACAAGGTTTTGGGTTAACTGGGTTCTGGAATTGTAGCCATGGGAGAGACGGTGGTGCTGCAGAAGGGAGCACAACTCTGGGACTTTTTGTAGAGGAGGAATCACAGAACCAGAGCATTCAAAGTGCTGGTTTTGACCTATGAAGACTTAAAAGACTCATGGTCGCAATACTTCAAGGACCATCTCTCTTCATATGAACTGACCCCCACCCTGCGATCATCTTCTGAGGCCCTTCTTTGCGCACCTCCTCCAGGAAAGATCTGGAGGGTGGCAACATGAGAACGCAGTGGTTTCCCATGAGTGGAATCCTCTCCCAGGGGAGGTTTACTATTCACCTCTAGGCACCAGACAAAAATGTTCCTCTTCAACCAGGCCTTGGGCTGATTAACATCCTATGTCCTTTTAAATGTGTTTGTGTGTGGGGAGTAGAACCAGACAGAGGGCCTTCTCGGTAGCGGCGCCCGCCCTGTGGAACGCCCTTCCATCAGAGGTCAAGGAAATAAGCAGCTATCCTATTTTTAAAAGACATCTGAATAGGGAACTTTTAAAATATTTAATGCTGTGTTGTTTTGAACACTCGATTGGGAGCCGCCCAGAGTGGTTGGGGAAACTCAGCCAGATGGGCGGGGTACAAATAAATTATTATTATTATTATTATTATTATTATTATTATTATTATTATTATATTATTATTATTATTATTATTATTATTATTATTATTATTGGTTTGTGCTTTTTTGTTCTTGGTTTTATTATGTATTTTGTGTTTTTCTTTTGTTCTTTTGCTATTTTTATGTTCTTTTGTTATTTCTATGCTGTGAATCACCCTGAGATCTACAGATGAAGGGCAGTATACAAATTTAATTTGTATCATCATCATCATAACACAGGAGGTCCCACGTTCAGTCTCAGGCATCACCAATAAGGACTGGGAGACACAGATTATTATTATTTTTTAATTTTTGTTTATTAGATTTTCAACACACATACTAATCACCGCCACCAACATCTTTTTTAACAAACATAATGTCATCTTAGAATACAATAAAAATTTTCATATATTGAAACAGAATTTTATATCACCAAATAAACTCTTCTTTCACACGTCTTACATTCATCATCGTTAAGCTTATTAATATTGTTTAGATATTTTCTATAATTCTTGACTTCCCTCTTTTACCGCCCCACCATTTCTCACTATTCTCTTTTTCTATAAATATAATATAATATATTGTTCTATATTAAGCTTTGATTTTCTTCTTTTCTTTATTTTAATTATTTCTTGCTTGTTCTTTTCTTTAAACCTCATCTGTTCCTCATTCTCTTTGATTATTCTGCAAGAGCTATTACAAAGCATAAACTCTGCTCATGTCACATCATGATAATAGATACTTCAAAAAATTATCCCATTCTTCTATTACCCTACTTCTTGAGTTTTCCCTTAGTTTTTCTGATAGCACTGCCTGTTCGATAAATTCAATTGTCTTATTTAACCATTCTCTTTTATTTGGTGGTTTCTCCTGTTTCCAGTATGTGGCGATCAATATTCTCGCAGCCGCAATGGCGTATTGAAAGAAGTTCCTGTCCTTACTTGGGATATTTGACGAGATAATCCCCAATAGGTAAGTTTCCGGATCTTTCGAGACTTTAATTTTGAGAATTTTTTCCAATTCTGCATGAATTTCTGTCCAGAAATTTTCAATTTTTTTACAACCCCACCATATATGATAGTAATCCCCCACCTCCTTACACCTCCAGCATTGATTTGAAATTTTCTTATACATTTTACTCAATTTGTAAGGAGTATAGTGCCATCTGTAAAACATTTTTAACAGGTTCAGACACAGATTATTGTGACTTTACAGATCTTATAGTGTAGCAGTGGCAGCGATTGTAACAAATACTCTCCACCAACAGCAGCAGCAGCAGCAGCAGCAGCAGCAGCAACAACAACAAAGCCTGTTTTTATCTACAGCTTAATGAGCGAGCATCACTCCGGCAGTGAAATGCTTTTTACTTCTGGTAAATTGCTGCAAGGATTTCTCAATCTGGCATAGGACCAGTACACCCTGCACACGTATTTTCTGTTTGGTCAAGGCCGTCTTGTGCAACTGAGAAGGACAGTTATCTCAGGGTCATGATCCTGCTCTAATGACCTTTGCCTACAAAAACAGTTGCTGCATCCACAGGATAATCGGGGAGGAGCTTGGTTCGGGTGGCTAGCCAGGGCTGTGGAGAAAGTCTCAGGTCCCATTTGCACTATACATTTTAAGCGGTACCATACCGCTTTAAACAGTCATGGCATCCCCCAAATAATCACGGGAGCTGTGTTTGCAGCACTGAGGTGATCTCCCTGGGAAGCAAGCTTGGGCAGTGTGGATGGAGTTCCTGGGCTGCCCAGACGACAGGACCCCACTCTCGGCCTCTCTGATGTGGTTGAAATGAAAGGAAAGCAATACATTTGGCACCAGCTTGGCTGCAGGAGTTTCCTCACAGAGCTACAATTCTCGGAATTCTCTGGGAAGTGGGATTGATTCTTAAACCACTCTGAGAATTCCAGACCCTCTAAGTAACCCTGTTTTCCAGGGACAGTCCTGGATTTACAGAAGTCGTCCTGGTTTCTGATTTTATCCCAGAATGTCCTGCTTTTCCTTAGGACGTCCCGATTTTCATAGGAGAAATGTTGGAAGGCATGGTAGAAGAGTTTGGATTTGATATCCCGCTTTATCACTGCCCGAAGGAGTCTCAAAGCGGCTAACATTCTCCTTTCCCTTCCTCCCCCACAACAAACACTCTGTGAGGTGAGTGGGGCTGAGAGGCTTCAGAGAAGTGTGACTAGCCCAAGGTCACCCAGCAGCTGCATGTGGAGGAGCGGGGAAGTGAACCTGGTTCACCAGATTACAAGTCTACCACTCTTAACCACTACACCACACTGGCTCTCAACACCACACTGGTGACACTGGGACATCCCTATTTTCATTGGAGGGTATGGAGTTATGCGACCCCCCGTGTCAAGGAGATAAGTAACTAGACAAGCGTTAGAAGATATTCGAAGGCAGCCCTGTGAGGGAAGTTTTTAAAGGTTTAATTATGTTTTTATATATTTTGGAAGCCACGTAGAGTGGCTGGGGCAAGCCAGTCAGATAGGTGAGGTATAAATAATAAAATTATCATTATTATGGAATAGGACATCCCTATTTTCCTCGGAGAAATGTTGGAGGGTATGGAGTTTTCCTTTCTGAAGCTGAAGAGTAATTTTTGCGACGGTGATAATCTCTATGTAGGCTAGGGATGGCCAATTTTACAATATTGTCATAGGCTTGGTGGCAGGACGGGAAAGGCTTAGGTGTGATGCTGTCTTCAAGCCTGTGGTTTTATATCTGTAAGATGGGATTCTGCAGCTGAAGGGTATCCTTAAGTGCTCAAACCAATCCACTTATTGGGTTAATGGCTCTAGCCAATTTTGTTAAGTATCTCTTTGCATGACTGAAGAGCGCAGAAGCTACTAGCTAAAGATGCTTTGAGAAGGCAGGTCTTCCTTCACTTCCCTAGCAGGAAGTGAGGTCACTGGCGAACACACGAGAACAAAAGGCCAGAAGTCAGTCTTGCTTAGAGGTCGGGGCTGGGGAGGGGTGGAGGGGTGAGAAAAAGAAAGAAATCTCAGAACATTTCTCCGAAAAATATATGCTGATAAAATTTGGCTTAGCTCTTAGCCACTTCTGCTTCACCATCTACAAAAAGACCCTGCAAACCTTTCTTGATTTAACACAATAATGAGATGGGGTTGGGGAGTGTGTGTATTATGGGACATGACGACCCGGTCAAAAAGCAAATCATTTATGGTCCCCAGGCAAAAATATGGCAAATTGAGCCATTGGAGCACACTATAGACACTGTGGCCTTCTTTTACTTTGTGAAATGCCCTGAGCTCTTTGGATGCGGAGTGGTATATCAATAATAATAATAATAATAATAATAATAATAATAATAATAATAATATGTTGTTGTTGTTGTTGTTGTTGTTTAGGCCTGGGACACAGCTTAGTCAAAGAGGGCTGCAGACGAAGAAGCTCCCGGAACTTTTACTGGCTTTGAAATCACATTTGGCTGCTTAACTTGGAGGCCTCTCCATTTATCACATTAAGAAAATCCAATTAGAGCTTTGATAAAAACAGTGCATCACTTCAACTGCCTTTCCAAAGTAATGGAAGCATTAATTACCATGTAATTTGTAGTTTTTAGGCTCAGGAAAATACTCTGAGACTTAATGAGGGAGGGCATGAGAGCGAAAGAGAGAACGCCTTCTGTCCCATAAACACATGAACAAATGTGTTTGCCAAATAACCAGAGAGGTGCACTTGCAATGATACAGGAAGCCTCTCCAAAGTAGAGACATCCTCCTTTAACAAAGGAGATGTGTGCTTGTCCATAGCCTGGCCCTTGGGGAGGGGGCGGAAGAGGAGCTTTGTTCTGCTCCATCACCCTTTCCGCCGCCATACACTTTCTATCTATACATTTTGCTCCTGAGGGGGGCCATGATTGGGACGTGAGAGGGAGAAGTGGTGAGGTGGAAAGCAGCCCGTTATATTTGCTAAGCAAGGGTAAGACTGAAAGCCCCATTCCGCATCTACCTTTGGATCCACGGGGGGTGAAGATCCCCTCCGAGGGTTGCGTAGCTATTGCAAATAATGTATTTGCTTCTCTTGAGAAATGCCTGTAAGGGCAGGGGTGAGCAGTGGGCAGAGGAGAAGAAGAAGAAGAAGAAGAAGAAGAAGAAGATATTTGGGGAGGGGGCACCCCAATGTTCAATGAGGGGGGCAGTGGGCAGCTCCTCCTCCTCTTGCTGCTTCCGAGGAGCAGGTGTGGGGAAGCAGCCCCAAGCCAGTGGCAGCAGCAGGAGAAGCCATGTTGACGCCACGTGCAGCTCCACCCCCTGGCTCCTTCGATGTCCTGACATCATGCACGAAACTCTGATCCCCCCAATTCTCAGTTGGCAGAGACAGTGCAGTGCACCTGGTCTGGCAAGGGCATTGTTACCATGTCCTGCAACAGTGAGGAGGCAGGGCTGTGGAGACCTTGATGCAGTCTGGGCATCCCAATGGGAGTGCCACATTGACTTGCCCAGTGTGCTCAAACTGCCCTGACCTTGCCACCCCCTGCCACCCCTTCCCCATTCTGGTAGGTGGCAGCAACACAGCTGCATATAGCCCCTCCCCACTGGCACATAGCTGTCAACTTTCGGATTTGAAAATAAGGGATGCCGCGAGGGCGGTGCAATGGCACCAAGTAGCCTCGCCACCCTGTGCTCCAGAGGCTGCGCACGAACGGGTGAGCGAAAGAGCGAGTGCATAGACGGCAGGCAGGCTGTCTGTCTGGTTGGGCATGAGGGTCTGGCTGCACAAGGCATGCCCCCCAGTCGGTCTCAGACTCCTTATTGGCAGCCGAGCAACGCAGCTGAGGAGCCTCCCTGGCCAGCAGGGAGGGAAAGGAGCTGCTTCCTTTGAAATCCAGGAAATTTAAGGGATATCAACAATCCGGGATAGCAGCGGGAAATGGCATTGGAATAAGGGGGTTTCCCGCAAAAAAAAAGGGAGGGTTGACAGCTATGCACTGGCAGCTCCTGGTAAGGGGAAACAATCTACAGCATAGTTGTGGGATTGGGGGGGGGCAACTCCCTCAATAACTGTCTAGCTCAGCTGTGGGGGAATCTTTGACCTGCCAAATGTTGCTGGACTACAGCTGCCGTCAGCCTCAGCAAACCAGGGATGATGGGAGTTGAAGTTCAGCAATATCTGGAGGGCCAAGTATTCCCTATCCCTGGCCTAGCTTGCCTAAATATCATGGGCCTAGCTGTGCTAATGCCGCCCTCATACTATATGGCAGGATAACTGTGCATTTTGAAACGCAAATGTAAAACAGTGCAAGGATATCTTTGTCTTGCAACTGTGAGAGAAACAAAGGGAAATGTTAAAAAAAAAAAAGGTAAAGGACCCCTGGACAGTTAATTCCAGTCAAATGCGACTATGGGGTTGCGGCGCTCATTTCACTTACAGGCCGAGGGAGCCGGCGTTTGTCCACAGAGAACTTTCCAGGTTATGTGGCCAGCATGACTAAACCGCTTCTGGTGCAACAGAACACCGTGATGGAAGCCAGAGCGCACAGAAATGCCATTTATCTTCCAGCCACAGTGGTACCTATTTATCTACTTGCACTGGTGTGCTTTCAAACTGCTAGGTTGGCAGGAGCTGGGACAGAGCAACAGGAGCTCACCCTGTCGTGGGGATTCGAACCGCCGACCTTCTGATCGACAAGCCCATGAGGCTTAGTGGTTTAGACCACAGTGCCACCCACACCACAGGACAGAAGCAGAGCATGGTATTCCCATACCCCAGACTGCAGTTTCTGGGTCAGTTTCAAGGGCAGCCCCACGTAGAGTGAGTTACAATAATCAAGCCTGGAGGTGACCATCGCATGATTCACTGTGGCCAGATCAGGGCGGAAGAGGTAAGGGACCAACTGCTTAGCACGGCGGAGATGGGAAAATGCCACCTTTGTTG
Organism: Darevskia mixta; assembly: GCA_034641385.1. Taxonomy (NCBI): domain Eukaryota; kingdom Metazoa; phylum Chordata; class Lepidosauria; order Squamata; family Lacertidae; genus Darevskia; species Darevskia mixta. The sequence continues at coordinate 2,464,924 of JAWWNH010000060.1, forward strand.
TAGCTGCAACCCGCACCTCCATAGAAAGGGAGGCGTCAAGGATTGCAGAATAATAATAGAAAAGAGGGATTCACACTGTGAACATAAGAAGAGCTCTGCTGGATCTGTCCAAAGGCAAATCTCGCCCAGCATCGTGTTCTCACAGTGGCCAGCCAGATGCTTATGGGAAGCTGGCAGGCACGGCTATGACGTGAGTGCAGTAACCGTCTCTCTTCCAGCAATTGTATCCGACAGTGGAGGTATAATTTCTTTATATTGTTTTGTTCCAATTTTAATATATGTGCTGCTGAAGCAAAGGAAGTATTCTAAGCGGATTCTGCAGCGTTTTTCTTTCTTTTGTTCCAAAACACATTTTTTTAAAAAACAGTATGAATTGCTTCGATACTTAATCCTTCGGTGTGCATATTTAGCTCTTTATCATCTAATCCGCTCCCTGTGTTTTGCCTTTTCCTGTTTGTTAGCTACTTGCAACGTGAAAATGTCCCTTTCGTTTGCCTTGGGAAGCTGTATCGTTCTATGGCTGAAAAGGTCTTAAGACAAAACAAAATAAAAAATAAAAAAATTCCCTCCAGTAGCACCTTAGAGACCAACTAAGTTTGTTCTTGGTATGAGCTTTCGTGTGCATGCACATATCTGAAGAAGTGTGCATGCACATGAAAGATCATACCAAGAACAAACTTAATTGGTCTCTAAGGGGCTACTGGAAGGAATTTTTTTATTTTTTATTTTGTTTTGACTATGACAGACCAACACGGCTATCTACCTGTTAAGAGAAAGAGTTTGTCGGTGTCTGAACGCAGATCAAAAGGAGAGGGAATGCGCAGTATTCTCATGGCAAAGGTGGGCTCATCCTTTTGTGATTGGAATTTCACCAAATAATGCATTTGCCCCAGGAACTCCTAGAAATAAAATGTGCTTTTAGCAACTGAAGAAGGGGGGCACAGCTCAGTGGTAGAGCATCTGTTTTGTCTTCAGAAAGTCCTAAATTCAAACCCTGGCATGTACAGTTAGGGTTGGGAGAGAATCCTTGGGCTAGAGGGACCAAGGCATCTTATTATATTCCAGGGACTTATATTCCTTGACTCAACGTCTGAGCTTGTCTCCATGCTTGGGGAGGGGCCATAGCTCAATGGCAAAGCATCTGCTTTGCATGCAGAAGGTCCCAGGTTCAATCCCCGGCATCTCCAGGTAAGACTGGGAGAACCTTGTGCTTCAAACTCTGGAGAACCACGGACAGACAATGTAGATGATTCTGAGCAAGATGGACTCAGTATCAGGCAGCCTCTTGCCCCGACAGAACTTGCTCATGAAATTTCTGAGGCTATGCCTGGAGGTGCAGAGTGTTCTAACACAGGTGAGTGGTGAGGGGACGGGCAAACAGGGGGACAATTTTCCATCAACTGGCATTCTGGGATAGGCCAACTGGAATGTTCAAATGCTAGAAGGCTATATCTGATCAGTTGCTAGAAGGCTGCCTGTTTGGATAGCTCAGTTGGTTAGAGCGTGGTGCTGATAATGCCAAGGTTGCAGGTTTGATCCCTCTATGCAATAGCTGCATTGAATGGGGGTTGGACCAGATGACCATCAGGGTCTCTTACTACAATTCTGTGATTCTATGATTCATCTCTTGAATTCAAGGATTGTTGATATCCCCTATATCAGGGGTCAGCAACCTTTTTTAGTCGTAGGCCGGTCCACCATCCCTCAGGCCATGTGGGGGGCCGGACTATTTTTTTTTGGGGGGGGGGAAATGAATGAATTCCTATGCCCCACAAATAACCCAGAGATGCATTTTAAATAAAAGCACACATTCTACTCATGTAAAAACACCAGGCAGGCCCCACAAATAACCCAGAGATGCATTTTAAATAAAAGGACACATTCTACTAATGTAAAAACATGATGATTCCCGGACTGTCCGCAGGCCAGATTGAGAAGGCGATTGGGCCACATCCGGCCCCCGGGTCTTAGGTTGCCTACCCTGCCATATATTGATACCAATACTTATGCTGATTTTCTGACATTATAAATAAACAAACAAACAAACAAACAAATAAATAAATAAATAAATATTGGAGTTCAAGGTGTCTTAGAGCAGCTTTGGCCAATGTTGGGTCCTCCAGACAGCCATCTTAGATTTGACCATTAAAGCTAGACTTGCATATTAAGAACAAGTCAGGTATTGCAGGAGGGGTACAAATGCAGCAAGGCTGGGGTCACATTTAGACTTCTTTCCTGGCTGAACTTACTTTTAGGATTGCTCTCTAATCCAACAATAATTTTCTACTGGAATCTCACCCTTTTGCAAGGAGCCTTCCACCCTCCCCTTTTCCTCTCCCACTTCTTCTCATATTTAATTAATATTTTCCCTTTGTGTCAAAATGCTTTAAAAGAAATCCTTTTTTCAGAACTGGTATTTACTGGGAAATATGGGTTGGGTAGAGGAATTGAGTGGGTGGCTGGCTTTGTAAATCAGGAGATAGTAAAAAACAATCTCTTTGCTTAACTCTAGTTCTACAACTGAAATCTTTGCCACCTGTTAAATTCAATTCTATATTAGCAACAAAAAATATTGTACCCATCAGTGAGCATAATTGGGGGTTTGTGTGCTTGTAGAGATTCAGGTTTCAGTGAAACAGCTTTGTTGAATTCTTTTTAGGATGAATTAGGAAACTGTTGTTTCATCTTTAGAGGGGATATCAAATTCAGACTTCCCCAACCTGGTGCCCTCAAGATATTGCTGAACAACAATTCCTATCAGCCTCAGCTGGCATGGCAAATGGGCAAGGAAGACGGGAGTTATGGAGCTATCCTTCCAATGTGCTTTTCTGGGGGTTCTCTCAACTGCCCCAGTGCCAATTTGGGGGTATGCAAGGTGCTTGGGGCGGGAGGAGAGTGGGCTCATTTAATCTGGTAAACCGATACACTTGTGCAGATGGAACATTCATCTAGTGTGATGGTGAATTCCTCAGATGGGTGGGGGGAAGCCCCTTTGTCCAGAGACCCAAGACAAAGGATCAATGGACTCTGGACATTTATATAATATGAGGATGAGGACCCGGTGGCCTTCCAGATGTTGCTGGAATTCAAATTCCAGTATCCATGGCCAAAACGTTTCTCTGTAACCAGGACTCTAACTATCTGTGGCCTATTAGAAGCAGGTGGAATGTTTTTACCACCAACACTCTGTTTTAATGTATCTATGTGTGGTTTTTTGTTTGTTTGTTTTGGTTGTACGGCGCTTTGATTTGCCTTGGGCAAGATAAAGTGACTAACAAATTTAATAAATATTCGAAGCTAAATAATGATTGGTATTGCTAGCTAGGGGTAATGGGAGTGAGCGTCAAATTTCATTCATTTCAGTTGTTTATTACATTCTTTTATATATTTATTTATATTTATAAAGTCTTTTATTTATTAGTTAAATGGGCCCAATGGTGAATAGAGGTCCAAAGGTCTCCATCCTCTAAGTTCTGAACAAGCAGAGGTCCCAGTGATGCATGTAAGGTGAGCAAAATCATTTTCTCAAATTGTGACCTGGAACGGGTCTCTTTCAGACCTTTTAACATACATGTGGAAGTAGGGCACACGCAGTATAGTAGTTCATATACTGCCCAAGCAATTCACACACACACACACACACACACAGAGAGAGAGAGAGAGAGAGAGAGAGAGAGAATAGTTCTCTCCAGAACACTCTTTCAAATTCACCTGCTTAACACATTTTTCCCAAGCAAGTGATAATGAGCTTCTTTCTCACTGCCAAGCAAGGACCAGAAGCAATCAGTGTAGTTTACGAACCCATTGAAACAGCAATTTGCTGTTCAAGTGCAAGCAAATCCTCTCAAACACTTCTGCTTCTATTATGAAGGTCTTGACACGGCCTTAGAAAGAACGAAATCAAAGCCTTTCTCTTTGCTGTCGGAGACAACTCAAAATTTCCAATGGGAGTTTCCACAGCAGCAACACACAATGTGTGCCTGTATACATATGTATATTTTAAAAAAATCCTTACCTCTCTCGATTGCATGGCTATATGTTAACATGAGCAGCAAGGCGGTTATGATGACGGTCCTCATTTTTGCCGCCTGACAATTGCACAAGTTTAAAGGGAAGGTGATACGATCGCGGTTTGCTTCCCGTGGGCTGCTTCACAAAGGCGGCGGGAAAGTTTGCCCTGCCACTTATATCTATTTACTCCCAATTTTTTGATCAATGATTAATTTTGGGGTGGGACAGGGGGCATGAATCCTTGGCCTGGCTGAGATAAACTGAAGATTCCGCGGCAGGCAAACAGACAGTGGTGGGTGCTGACAGACTCCAGACCATATTCCATTTTAAACATTAACTTAAGAATGTTCGGGCAGCCGCACTTTCTCCCACAGGGTTTGGCACATAAAAGAGAGAGGACCTATGTGGTCCCTCTGTAGCAGCACCTTGTTTCTGACAGTACTCTCAGCATCAAAATGTGGCACATTTATCTAATAAAAGAGTAGACTCTAGCACTGTGCACCAGATTGGTCCCGAATCCCAATGCAAATCAGGGCTAATTCGGAGGGAACGGGGCCTCGGACAACTTAGACTGAGACAGCCACAGATCTCTGTGGGTCAGTTTGGATGGCCCAAAGGGATCCAGGGCTGTCAGGGGGTGGGGCATCAGGCAGGAGGGAGAGCTAGGTATCACATTTCCCTGCGAAAAGGCCAAGACCTCCACGACTGGTCAGACCTCACCTGGAATACTGTGTCCAGTTCTGGGCACCACAGTTCAAAAAGGATACTGACAAGCTGGAACGTGTCCAGAGGAGGGCAACCAAAATGGTCAAAGGCCTGGAAACGATGCCTTATGAGGAACTGCCTGGTGTGCTCTGGTCCATGGGGTCACGAAGAGTCGGACACGACTGAACGACTGAACAACAACATGAGGAACGGCTTAGGGAGCTGGGTATGTTTAGCCTGGAGAAGAGAAGGTTAAGGGGTGATATGATAGCCATGTTCAAATATATAAAAGGATGTCATATAGAGGAGGGAGAAAAGTTGTTTTCTGCTGCTCCTGAGAAGAGGACACGGAGCAATGGATTCAAACTACAAGAAAGAAGATTCCACCTAAACATTAGAAAGAACTTCCTGACAGTAAGAGCTGTTCGACAGTGGAATTTGCTGCCAAGGAGTGTGGTGGAGTCTCCTTCTTTGGAGGTATTTAAGCAGAGGCTTGACAGCCACCTGTCAGGAATGCTTTGATGGTGTTTACTGCTTGGCAGGGGGTTGGACTGGATGGCCCTTGTGGTCTCTTCCAGCTCTATGATTCTATGACTACCAGCTGCATCTTCCCAGAAGAAGCTAGGATCCTGATGCGGCTAGCTCCTCTTTTATCTTGATTCCATGCAGGATTAATGTCTTTGATCAAGAGCTGTTACTTGGAGGCATTGATCCTGCATGGTGCAGGGTGCTTCTTTTCAAGCGGCTTCCCTGCAGAAGCTGGCATGCACGGCGCAGGTGCTGTTTGGAATTGAGCCCAGGGCCGGATTTAGGTTTGATGAGGCCCTAAGCTACTGAAGGTAATGGGGCCCTTCATATATCCAGCTGTCCTTTGTCAACAACAAATTGTCGCTGTTTTTGTGTGCTGAGTATATGCTATATGCCCCTTCATGGATCACTGCCTTGTCGTGGTGAAGAGGCTTGAATAACTCCAAGAAGCTTTGAGCTATGCCGTGCAGAGCCACCCAAGACAGACAGGTCATGGCCGAGAGTTTAGACTAAATGTGATCCACCTGGAGAAAGAACTGGCAAACCACTCCAGTATTTTGCCAAGAAAACTCCATGGACATAAAAAAGGAGAAGCTTTGAGAAGAAAGTGAGAGTTTCCAAGGCATGCTCTGGTTCATGGGGTCACAGAGAGTCGAACACAACTAAGACAACTAAACAACAACAACATATGCTATATGGTAATTTATGGACCTAATAGGTATCTAAAGCCATTTGCACATGCAAAATGTAGGCACCCTATATATAAAGGTAAAGGTAAATGGACCCCTGACCGTTAGGACCAGTCACGGACAACTCTGGGGTTGCGGCGCTCATCTCGCTTTATTGGCCGAGGGAGCTGGCGTACAGCATGACAAAGCTGCTTCTGGCAAACCAGAGCAGCGCATGGAAACACCGTTTACCTTCCCGCCAGAGCGGTACCTATTTATCTACTTGCACTTTGATGTGCTTTCAAACTGCTAGGTTGGCAGGAGCAGGGACCGAGCAACGGGAGCTCACGCTGTCGCGGGGATTCAAACCACCAACCTTCTGATCGGCAAGCCCTAGGCTCTGTGGTTTAACCCACAGCGCCAAATGAGCAAACCCGTGATATTTTAGGGAGCAGGCTAGCAGGCGGGGCCCATTACTCACATCATAGGAGCCTACACAACACAAAACACTGTTGCTGTATGTAGGTTTTATTTTATTTGTTTTTTTTATTTTCTATTTTGGAAATGTACATCCAGTTTTTTCCCCTTTAACTTTTTTGGGCCCCCCCAAGAGAGTGGGCCCCTAAGCTATAGCTTGTTTAGCTTATACATAAATCTGGCATTCATTGACCCTCATACTCTCTGTGCTGGTGGAGGAGGAAACACAATTAACCAACAAAACATTAGCCACACTATGTATGAACTAATTTGTGGCAGGAGTCTGGCTGGAGTGGGTGGTCCCTGATTGTCCCAGGCCAGGTTGGCCTGATTAGGCTCTGCCAGATCAGAGCCATGAGGCAGACTGGGATGTGTGTGTGCTTTGCAAAGCCCTAGTAGGCTGTTGCAGTCAAATCTATAGATGTGCACGTTTCCAGGACAACCACTGATCTATCACCCAAAAGGAGGAGATGCGTCACCCGAAAAAGTGGACAAAAGAACACATCGGTTTGTATAAAAGCTGCATATGCTAATTTATTTGTGTAGGTGCAAATTTAAAAATAAATCTTCTCATTTTAATAGCTGCATCTTTCTCATTTTCAAAAATTGCTTTTCTATTATATCACACTATCAGCATATACTATATTACAACCGAACACAGGATGATAAGAAAGGAATAGCATAAATATAAGACATATATATGTGAATAATAATGATAACATAACTTATTCCTCTGACTTATTTAGCTCTTATATATCTTAACTTTTGCTCCCCTTTTGCTCATTTTAACTGCATTTTCTTACTCTACTACGTTATTTTTATTACCTTACAATTTCTCACGTTGTAACATCTACTGAGCTTTTTTATTTTTGCCAGCCTGTTACGACTATTTTCTTGTTGTAATATTTTTTTCCATATAGTCTATATATAATGTCCAGTCTTCTTTTAGACTCTTATCATCTTTATTTCTTAATCTATTTGTCACACTGTCTAATTCTATATATTCTAATATTTTAGGATGCCATTCTTCTCTTGATGGTACTGTATCTGTTCTCCACTTTCGTGCCACCAGAATTCTGGCAGCTGTGGTCACAAATATCTATAAAGTAGTTTTGTTTTGGGGGATTTCTGTTGTTATTATTCCCAGAAGGAAAGCTTCTGGGTTTTTCGGAAACGTTCTTTTAAACATTTTTAAAAATCCGTTGTACACCTTCTCCCAAAATTCTTTTATTATCCTGCAAGACCACCATGTATGATAAAATGTACAAACTGTTTCTTCACACTTCCAACTAGGTCACATTTGAATCTAAACATCTTGGCTAGTCTGCCACCTGTGGATCATTTTTAAGAAGTTCCCTTTCAGCGCATAACTCCTAGTGAATTTCAAATTTGTTTTCCACAGTCGTTCCCACAAATTTAAATCATTATTATGACCCACAACTTGTGCCCAATTGATCATAGATGATTTCACAGACTCTTCTTTCGTTTCCCAATCAAGTAATGTTTTATACATTTTGGATAACTTTTTAGTTCTAGATCTTAATATGTCTTTTTCAAATTGTGATGGTTTTTCTGCAAATCCCAATTTCTTGTCTACCTTAAATTTTGAATTAATTTTGTAATAATTTAGCCACTCCAACACATATTCTTTAATCTCTTCACTCCCCCCCCATTTTTGTTCCCCTTCTGAAAAGTCTAACAATTCATTATAGGTGCCCCAGTTATTTTTTCCTTCTCTCTGCTTCTATTGGGGATAACCACCTTGGTGTTTTGTTTTCTAATATTTTAAAAATATTTTTCCCATACTCTAATTAAATTTTTCCTCATGGTTGGAGAAACTTTTATGTATTCCAGCCTTGCCATACCAAATGCAAGCATATCAGCCATATTTAACGCCGTGACCCTCAAAATCTAGCAACTGTGTATTTTCCATCAATACCCAATCTTTTATCCAGCACAATCAGGCAGCTTCAAAATATAATTCTAAGTCTGGGAGTGCAAAACCTCCCCCATCTTTTATATCTATGAGAATCTTATGTTTTATATTCTGGGTCCCCCCCCCAAATAAATTTAGACAGATCTTTTTGCCATTATTTCAGGCATCGTGTATTGGGATTGTCTGAAATAAAAATAGCATTTTGGGGAGAATTAATGAATTAATAGATACATCTTATCATAGACACTGGCACTAAATTACTGTTGAATTTTCATGGTGACATAAAAAAAGAAATCACAAGCTAATGTGGAAATGTGGAGATCTTAATTTAAGCCTGGAAAAATAAGAAACTGAGAGGAAACTGAAATTGACAGATTCATACACCCCTAAGACAAACCTAGGGGCGCGGGTGGCACTGTGGGTTAAACCACAGAGCCTAGGGCTTGCCAATCAGAAGGTCGGCGGTTTGAATCTCCGCGACGGGGTGAGCTCCCGTTGCTCAGTCCAAGCTCCTGCCCACCTAGCAGTTCGAAAGCACATCAAAGTGCAAGTAGATAACTAAGTACCGCTCCGGCGGGAAGGTAAACGGCGTTTCCGTGCGCTGCTCTGGTTCGCCACAAGCGGCTTAGTCATGCTAGCCACATGACCTGGAAGCTGTACGTCGGCTCCCTCGGCCAATAATGCGAGATGAGCGCTGCAACCCCAGAGTCGGTCATGACTGGACCTAATGGTCAGGGGTCCCTTTACCTTTACCTTTAAGACAAACCTATCATGACTAGCAGTTATTGCTAGCCTCATTCCCCATGACAGCCTCCCTTTAGGAATAAGGTGTGAAGCATGATGCCCCATCATTTCTGTGCTTTTGGTGTATGCTGAAAACCTTTTTCTCCAAACAGGGTGAATGGGCACAGGGACCCTGCATTAGAGAACACCAAACAGGGTGAATGGGCACAGGGACCCTGCATTAGAGAACACCAGCCTATCCCCCCTCTTGTTCAGCACCAGCCACCAGAGCAAGCACAGATTGCTGTTACCATGGCTTTTTGCTGAAGTCTTTCAGGCACTGCCTCGGATCTGTCATTCACTCTTCCTGATGGCTCCATCCAGGTACCATAACTTGGGAAATCAAAAACTGGCAATCTGCTCCTGGGCATTTGTGAATTCTTGTCTTCAAATCCAGGAGCTGAACCGGCAAGCTGTGATGGACAGGGCAGAATCCCTTGCCACTCAGGGTACTGTAAGAGCTGGAGGAGAAGAGCTATAGCAGAGCACTTGCTTTGCATGGATGCAGACGGTCGCAGGGCATCCTCTGATATTCCCCACTAAAAGGATCTCTGGCAGCAGAGCTGAGAAAGAGAGACATCTCCTTAAGACGCCAAAGAACTGCTGTCAGCCAGGCTAGATCAGTCCTGCAACCACAAATGTTACAAAACCACTCTCTGTATGGATAAACCCTTTGACCCTGAAGAGCAGTTGAGCTCTATTCTGAAACCTTGTGAAATGCGTCTGCAAAAAAATAATAAACCAAGTTAACTGACAATACAAAAAAAAGAAAGAAAGAAGATTTTCTTCATGGCAAAATAAATTGTTTGAAATGATTGAATTAGCAGGAATGACGCAACAATTAGAATGCAATCCAATCAAAAACTCAAGCAAGAATGGAGATGTGTAGACGAATATATGAATAAAAGATGTATTAACAAGAATTTATTGATATGCAAAGATTGAGCTCATAAAGTTAAGATAGACCAAGTTACACTATGTAAGCATACAAAAATGTATGATTGAAAAATAAGATATGGAAGCATAATCTCAATATGAAGATCAAATAAAGTTAATAAGGAAGTCACACACGGGTGGAGGGAAGACACAGGGAAAGAAACGGAAAAGGCAGTATATAAGGAAAGTAAAATTGTTAATCTATTAATATATCATGTACCCTGTTTCCCCTATTTTAAGACGTAGTCATAAAATAAGCCATAGCAGAATTTTTTTGCATTTGCGAAATATAAGCTGTACCCCGAAAATAAGCCATAGTTATAGGCGCAGTTCTGGAGGGCGCCAAGGAAAACGCGGGGCTGGGCTTACGTAATAAAAATAAGACATCCCCTCAAAATAAGCCATAGTGCGTTTTCTTGAGGGAAAAAATATATATAAGACGGTGTCTTAAAATAGGGGAAACACGGTACATGTATATGAATATGTATAAGTATATGCTTTATATGTAGGATTATGTTATACTGATAAGAATTTCATAAATGTACAAAATGTAATCCAAAAATGTACTGTGAAATAAATATTAAAAACAAACAAACTGACAATACAATTGAATGTGTGTTGCTCTGATTCCAGCTGGTTTGGTTGAATTGCTCTGGGTTCAGGGGAGATGAATGCATGAGATGGGAAACAATGTGCAAGCAGTATGGCCGATGCATAGGGGTGGTGGGAGTTGCAGGACAACAAAATTAGGAGGCCACAGGTCCCCCACTTTTGCTATTCTGAACTAGATTGTCTTGATAATGTATAAGGTTGCATATGCACACACAAACACACACACCAGAGGTCCACAGCTTCTAACAAAAGACAAGCAAGTGGAGTGAGCCCAGCTTTTTAAATAAAACATTTGCATGTACAACATAGAGCTAATCTCCTCCTGAGACAAAGGTTGAAGTCTAGTCTGCCAGATATCATGGTGCTTATATAACACATTGCAAACATCCAGTGCAGATAACTAGGCAGGCAGAAGGAGGGCTGATCCCATTACAAATTTCCTATTCAGTCCCCTGAATCTCTTGATATATTTCAGGGGACATTCTAGCTGTGTTTTATTGGAATGTACACCTTCCTGTTCTATCTTGGGTTGTGAATGTGGCAAGAGCAAGGGACAGAGGCAAGGGACCTTAGGCTGAATTTGTTTGCACATTTTTTTAGAAACAGGGAATGATGAGCTCATCCTTGCTCAGCTCTGTTTCATGAAAAATACTTTCTGGGGTGAATCAGACGCTTCTAGAAGTATTTTACAGTCTGGTTTTCTTTAGCAACCATTCTGGTAAAATGGGTGCGGGAGAGAGGGACTTTTGCACCTCAAGGTCCGCATTATCTTCTAGACAACCAACCTAAATTTTACCTTTTGTACGAGTTGACTAGCTTTTCTTATCTTCTTTAAAAACCAAGTCTTCACCCAAAGGCTTTATTAATTCGTTCCACCACAGCCTGTTATTTCTTGACCCCCCCCTCGATTTTCACCCTTTCACCGCTAATCACTGTCGTTTCCTTGCCTCAGCTCCCTAGAAGACCCCCTCATCTTGTCACCTCTCCCCTGGTCCCTGCCATTACTTGACCCTTCCTCAGCATATGGCTCTAGCCTTAGCTTTTTCTTCATGTAGGCTAATTTTGACACACATTTGCACGCCCCTCACTCTCCTTCATCCAGGCAGGCAAGAGCTATTAGAGTGTTCGAGGATATATTCCAGCTAGGCAGACAACAATAATGACACTCAAGGAAGATGTGGCTGAGCAGGGTGTGTGGTCTGGGGACATTTCCAAGGGCCAAACAGAACAGGCCAGGGGGACTCAGTTGGCCTCTGAGCCTGAGAGGCTCCCCATTCTGGCAGTGTGGTGTAGTGGTTAGAGTGCTGGACTAGCACCAAGGAGACCAAGGTTCAAATCCCCACTCAGCCGTAAAGCTCATTGGGTGACCTTGGCCCAGCCATAAATGTAATCAACAAAAGAATATGTGAGGGGGGCTTCAAATCTTAACCCCGCATTCTGTGACAGGACTGCTTCTCACCTGTTGCAAAGGAGGGGGGTTGCTGCACTTTGTTTCCCAACCCAGTCATTCATCCATGGGGTTTCAAACTTCCACAACAGTCTGTGCGCTCTGTGCATTCTCCTTACATCCAACATTGACTGAACAAGCTCAGTTGGGGAAAGTGCCTGGATTTCACTTTAATCAGAGCAAATGGGACCTTTTGTGTTCATCCTTTATGAAAGAGCTCACCCCACGATCAAACCACCACTTGACCTTTTCCAATAAAACTTAGCAGGTCGAGGCTATTAAAAACTTTCACCGCAATACATCTCCCGTAGCTCTTAAACTATCTCCTTTCTTCTTTTCACAGGTCAAAAGGTCTTTTAAAAAAAAACAACCCTTGTGAGACAAGACAAGGTATTATGGGTATACTGGGCAAGGGTCAATGATGGTAAGGATGGCCCTTTAAAATAGGGATGATTCAAGGAAATTGGTGCTTGACCTGAGTTGGGTCAAGATAACTCTAGATCATCCTGGGTTAGTTTGGGCCACCCAGAATGATCCAGGACTGCCAGAGTGTTGGGTGGGAAGACTGCAGGGGTCTGGTATCAGTCAGCTGATGTCATCATGACATCTGACACCATCACGGCCCACCTACCCATCAAACCTGGTCCATGCAGGGAGACAAAGCTCTGACTCCCTCGGCCAAAAGTGGGCCACCCCTAGGCCACCCATTTCTTATAGGGAAGAGCAGAATAACCTAGATGCTCAGAAAAGAAAGCAGCTGGGAGATCAGACTGGGAACTCACGGTTTTGTATACAGCTGCCACATGTGGTGAAGCATCTTCCTAGCTAGAAAAGGTGTCCCAGCTACAGGAGTGACTCTACTTAGCCAAGCCGACCATTTGCTGTTCTGAGTGTTTATTATATCATTTCATCACTTTCACAAAGGAAAGGGCAACAAAGCCTTCCTGTTCAGGATGGGACCTAGACTGAGCAATGATAGTCCTTAGACATGGAGAATTTCAAGGGAAGCCCAGCAAATAAAGGTGTGTTCCAAAGCCATGGGAACATAGGAAGATGCCTTATACTGAGTCAGACAATTGGTCCATCTAGCTCTGAGTGGTCAACACTGACTAGCAGTGGCTCCCCATGGTTTCTGGCAGGGAGCCTTATTCTAGCCCTTTCTGGAGATGCTGTGGACCGAATCTGGGACCTTCTGCATGCAAAGCCAAATGATCTACCATTGAGCCGTGTTGGCATCAAGAATGTTAAGTCCCCAGTCCTAAGCCTATTTTATAGAAGGTAAGTCCTGTTGAACTCGGTTGGGCTTAACTTTGAGTGAATGGGATTGGATTGCAGAACATACTCTGCCTACAAAGTAGATCAATTAAAACCACATTAAAAAACCACAGCATGAAGACTAAAAAGCCCAGCTAATTCATGTTATTTGCCAGAAGCAACTTCATAAGCAATGTGTCGTGTCCCTAATGGTAACTGTAGCTAGCTGTCAAGAACGCACGCCACTCCGAGAAGTCAGCGGAAGAAGTCTTGAAGTTTATTGTACAGCACACAGAGAAACGTGGAAAGTCCGTAAGGATTCTGAGGAGGCCATCTCAGAGTTCCCCTTAAATACATTTTGCTGGTTGACCCCCAATTCCCCCCTCCCTTCTGCCCTAAAGGTCCGGGGGAAATCCTCTTCCCCACCCAGGATAGCTTGGACAAAAGGGGTTAACTGCTCCTGTCTACCCGCGCTATTCATGGGTGCTTTTTACATTGTTATTGCGATGCTGACAGTTCCGCCGCGCCCACCGCTGATGGCTCGTTAGCGGTCGTTATCACTGGCTTCCCAGGATTGCCCGCTAAGCCTTCCACACCTGGAGTTGGGCCATCAGCCTGGGGTTGTTTACCCCTCGGGGCATGCCTAGGTGAGCTCAGGTCTTGCCGTGTTCGGTTTAACCCCTGCGCGCCTGGCTCCGCTGTCGCCCCCTTTCCTGGCCTGCTGCCTGGTTCCCCTTCCTGGCGCCCGCATGGCGCGAGCCCGGCGGATCCCGGTCTACCACTGTCTAACCGGGTCGCGACACAATGCTTATGAAGAAGAATCTTGGACTTGGACATTGTGTGATGACAATGACTCTCTCCATCTCTTTCAGCATTGTGACTCAATGAAGACTAAGGAACTCCACTCAGTGGAAACAGCTTCCATGTTTCTTCCTTTCCATTGCACTTGCATGAGCTTTTGGAATGGATGCAATTTTTCAGCTCAGTCCATTTTCTCAATATCACTGTCTTGCTCTCTGATTTATTTACTGCATTCCAAAGTGTGGTGCAATCTGTCTTGGAGTTTATCAGTAATTATTCATATCTTCCTTGGAGGAATGAGGGTTTGCTTTGTTTGCAAGGCTATGGAGTGGAGAAAGGCAGTGAGACAGTCTACTGCAACTCATGTTATGGACTAGGATGTCTGCATTAAATGACCTTGAATGTATTCCTTTGCTGGGCCTGATGGTATTATTTTATTTATTTTTAAATGTATCAGCTGTATCATTAAAAATTGACCAAAACAGCTTACAATGATACATGTGAACAATAAAGGCATGTGCAAATTTAAAACCAGAGACCATCAACCAGAGACCATTATAGAAATATGTGCTTTTAATTGCCAGTGTAAGTTGGGAAGGACAGTAAAGTTTTAAGCAGTTGTTTAAAGGTTGAAAGAAAAAGTTCCTGGTGCACCTCTATTGGCTGAGTATTCCAAGGACTGGACCAATGATGCTTGAGCCTCACCATCAGGGGACAACCTAGGATGCTCTTGTATACAATCTCTTTATGAAGAGCAGGATGTCATGAAGCACTGTGTCACGTGAGGCGAAGTGGGACAAGGGTCCCGTTCATTTATAACAGCTGTAAATGGCTGGATGCGGGTGGCGCTGTGGGTTAAACCACAGAGCCTAGGGCTTGCCGATCAGAAGGTCGGCGGTTCGAATCCCCGCGACGGGGTGAGCTCCCGTTGCTTGGTCCCTGTTCCTGCCAACCTAGCAGTTCGAAAGCACATCAAAGTGCAAGTAGATAAATAGGTACCGCTGCAGCGGGAAGGTAAACGGCATTTCCATGAGCTGCTCTGGTTTGCCAGAAGCGGCTTTGTCATGCTGGCCACATGGCCTGGAAGCTGTACGCCGGCTCCATCGGCCAATAATGCGATATGAGCGCCGCAACCCCAGAGTCAGTCACGACTGGACCTAATGGTCAGGGGTCCCTTTACCTTTACAGTGGTGCCCCGCAAGACGAAATTAATTCGTTCTGCGAGCTTTGTCGTCCTGCGAGTTTTGTCGTCTTGCGAAGCACGGTCTGCGAAGCTCCTGCTAGCGAAGGGAGGAGAAGGGAGCGCGGCAGCGGCAGCTATCTCCCTGGCTCCCTCGGGAGCTGCCGATGTGGAGCAGCCGCCGGGCGACGAGGCGAACTGGGGGAGAACCCTGGAGAAAGTGGCGCCCGACAAAAGCGTGCCGCCTGCGGGGAGCCTGAGGCTTGAGGCTGGGCGGCAAAGCCCCGCTGGTGGTGCTTCGCGTCCATGCAATCTAGCCGGCGGGGAGAGCGGCCGTCGCCGGGGCTGCCGCCGGGGCAGCTCTTCACAGCGCCCGGGGTTTGTGGTGGCGGCGGCAGCAGCTGGAGCGGCGGGGAGAGCCTTCCCTCTCCCCGCACAGGAGCCCGTCACGCTCGCCGCCCATGCCCAGCCCCGGGTTTGTGGCGGCGGCAGCTGGAGCGGCGGGGAGAGCCTTCCCTCTCCCCGCACAGGAGCCCGTCACGCTCGCCGCCCATGCCCAGCCCCGGGTTTGTGGCGGCGGCAGCTGGAGCGGCGGGGAGAGCCTTCCCTCTCCCCGCACAGGAGCCCGTCACGCTTGCCGCCCATGCCCAGCCCCGGGTTTGTGGCGGCGGCAGCTGGAGCGGCAGGGAGAGCCTTCCCTCTCCCCGCACAGGAGCCCGTCACGCTCGCCGCCCATGCCCAGCCCCGGGTTTGTGGCGGCGGCAGCTGGAGCGGCGGGGAGAGCCTTCCCTCTCCCCGCACAGGAGCCCGTCACGCTCGCCGCCCATGCCCAGCCCCGGGTTTGTGGCGGCGGCAGCTGGAGCGGCGGGGAGAGCCTTCCCTCTCCCCGCACAGGAGCCCGTCACGCTCGCCGCCCATGCCCAGCCCGGGCTTTGAAGAGACGCGCGCTGCGGCTCCCGCTCAGCCCGATCGGGCTGGCTTTGAAGAGACGCGCGCTGCGGCTCCCACTCAGCCCGATCGGGCTGGCTTTGAAGAGACGCGCGCTGCGGCTCCCGCTCAGCCGGGGCTGCCGCCGGGGCAGCTCTTCACAGCGCGCGAGCGCTGCACGCGGGAAACTTCCCGCCGCCGCCGGTGACCGAGGGACCGAGTTGTACAGTACTGTACTAGTTGAAAAGAAAAGGGAAACTCGCAAGACGTTTCGTCTCGCGAAGCAAGCCCATAGGGAAAATCGTCCTACGAAGCGCCTTCAAAAACGAAAAACTCGTTCGTCTAGCGAGTTTTTCGTCTTGAGAGGCATTCGTCTTGCGGGGTACCACTGTACCTTTTAAATGGGAGAAAGGGAATACTAACAATGGCAAAAGGGTTGACATAAAGGCAATGCATTTGTCTGCAATACTGTGCTTTGTGTTTAGAAAGATTAACATGACGTTACAATGAGCAGCCGACATTTCTCATTTTAAGTAAAGAGGGTTTTAATCACCCTCTAACAAGGATTAACATTTTTAAAGCATCGGGTAAAAGGTAACTTCGCCACAAGCTCCAAAGATGTCTAATGAAGCTGGTTGGCTTTTATAATAGTTATAATCTTGACGGAGCCCAGGAGGTCCCTGAAGAAAGAGAAAGATCAATTCTCCCACATCAAATTCCAACAGAAGAGAGAAATGATGACCCCCATTAGCAAGAGAGAGGACTCAGCCCTGAACAAATAAAAGAAAGAAAGTTTGGGGGTCAGTCCATGAAGGTAAGAGGAATTAATGAAGTTTTAATGAAAATTCACACAAGTTTTTAAAGGGGGGGGGGAATCCCAAACTTTCAAAGCAAACTTTATTTCTAGAAGAAAACTGCTGGAACTGCGGGATAAAAAAATACAATGGAATCGGACCTTTCATGCTACTTTCTTAAAAT
Organism: Darevskia mixta; assembly: GCA_034641385.1. Taxonomy (NCBI): domain Eukaryota; kingdom Metazoa; phylum Chordata; class Lepidosauria; order Squamata; family Lacertidae; genus Darevskia; species Darevskia mixta. The sequence goes on from JAWWNH010000060.1 coordinate 2,482,167, forward strand.
AAGCTTCTGGATCTCAGCTCCACAGAAAATCCCAAACTGGCAACCTGAATTGGCTGGACAAGAATCCAGGCGGTACAGCAATATCCACCTCCTGCCAAATGAAGGGTCCTGAAAGGAGACCAGCAATACCAGTAACGTAAGTAGAGCCTCGCTGGTTCAGGCCAAAGGTCGATCATAGACCATCACTCTGTTCTCACAGAGGCCAACCGGATGCCTATGGGAAGTCCCCAAGCATTCTCCTCACTAGAGATTCCCAGGAATGGATATTCAGAGGCACACTACACCCAATGTTCTCAAATGCCAGTTCAGTAATGGAGTAATGACAGTCCCTGAAACATGCCAGAACTGCTTTGTTTCCTTGCCAAAAAACAAATGCATCTATATATCACCTATATTGCCACCAAGAAGTTCAGATACATGTCAGCAGGATCGCTGCTCTGGAGGAACAGGCTCATCTCAAACCTTCCTCAAGAGGGAATGGACCTTCTGATTATTGAGGGTGATGTGGGTGAGTTCCTCATCAACAGCACCTGGGTGGGCTACCCAGAGCCAACATCCAGCAGCAGGCCCAAGTGCCCCATCATCTCCACCATGGCCTGAGGACCCCAGCTCACAGAGCATCTGGCTAAGCTGGCTCAGTAACAGGCATTATGTGAGACCTCCGGGTATATAAATTCTAATTCTAATAATAATAATAATAATAATAATAATAATAATAATAATAATATTTCAGTGAACTGAATAGAGTGAAATAATATAAGTCATAGAGATGTGGAGAGTGTGAGTATGAACCTAGCAGTGCTTAGCTTGTTGTTTTTTTAGTTGCTATTTTGCTAATGTTGATAATGCAAAACAAATAATTATATGCCAATTGTTTCTGCGTAATTTATACATGTTGCAGAATTCAGCTTTTCTTTGTACAGAATTGTCATTTTTGAAGGGCAGAATACACGCAGCCCTGTGTCTATGGCACTATGGTGCATGGATGCCATGCAACAGCTCTGGAAGATCTCTCCCTCTGGGTCAAGGAGCACAGACCTTATATAAGGGAGAAGAGCTGACTTTCACCCAAGAGGTTGGGTGACAATGTTGATAATATTGTTTTATAGATTATAAATGCTGTATTGAATTGTTAATCATATAATATGACTTTTGCTGTAATCAGCTTATTTTTTAGTTACTGCCTTCATAGAACCATGGAAATATGCAGTGTCCCATACGGGGATCGAACCTGCAACCTTCTTTGTTAATAGTGTTTTATAGATTGTAATTGTTCTACTGAAGGTTTGTGAACTATTTTATATTATTTATGCTGTACTTGTGATGTTCTATGCTCTACTATGTTAGTGTTATTTATTGTTTGTAAGCTGCTTTGGGATCCATCCCTGATCAGGAGATCTTTTTTTGTTGTATCCTTCACACTTGTCCCTTCTGCCTCTGCACTGTCCCCTCCCACCATATGTTTAGCTGCACAGGATTTGACAAGTTGTAGTATGTCATATCTTCTCTGACCCCAGAAATGGAGCCTGAGATGGCCTATTCTTTAAATGGGTCATTGGTGACAGGTTGTCCCTGACCTATGCAAGTTGGGAGGTTGCCAGGCCAAACAAAGTGCCCATGCAATGAAGCATAGCTTTGCAGAAAGTTCTGTATCTCGAGCCAAAGGATTGCAACACTTGTGGACATCTTCAGTTGGACTGAAGCTTTTGAATTAATAACACCTCTGTTTTCCAATCTCAGTAAATGTAGGGCTTTTCAGAATAGAGACAAGGTGAGCAAGAGGCAACGCGACTGAAGTGTATACAGTCACAGAATCACAGAATCATAGAGTTGGAAGAGACCACAAGGGCCATCCAGTCCAACCCCCTGCCAAGCAGGAAACACCATCAAAGCATTCCTGACAGGTGGCTGTCAAGCCTCTGCTTAAAGACCTCCAAAGAAGGAGACTCCACCACACTCATTGGCAGCAAATTCCATTGTCGAACAGCTCTTACTGTCAAGAAATTCTTCCTAATGTTTAGGTGGAATCTTCTTTCTTGTAGTTTGAATCCATTGCTCCGTGTCCGCTTCTCTGGAGCAGCAGAAAACAACCTTTCTCCCTCCTCTATATGACATCCTTTTATATATTTGAACATGGCTATCATATCACCCCTTAACCGTCTCTTCTCCAGGCTAAACATACCCAGCTCCCTAAGCCGTTCCTCATAAGGCATCGTTTCCAGGCCTTTGACCATTTTGGTTGCCCTCCTCTGGACACGTTCCAGCTTGTCAATATCCTTCTTGAACTGTGGTGCCCAGAACTGGACACAGTATTCCAGGTGGGGTCTGACCAGATACAGTGGTACTATTACTTCCCTTGATCTAGATGCTATACTCCTATTGATGCAGCCCAGAATTGCATTGGCTTTGTAATGCATGGCATGGAGTAATGCATGGCATGGAGAAAACTGGATGGAGAAAATGAAGCTGGACATTGGAAAATTCAGCACAGTTAAAAGAAAATACTCTTTCACACAGCACACAGTTGAACTATGTGAATCCACTCCCACAAGAGGCAGTGATGACCAACAACTTGGATGGCTGTAAAAGAGGATTAGACAAATTCATGGAGGATGAAACTATAAATGGCAGAGGCAGCATGCCTGCAAATACCTGTTGCTGGAAAGTGCAGGAGGGGAGAGTACTCTTGTGCTCAGATTCTGTGCTTCCCATGGGCATCTGGTTGGCCAGTGTGAGAATGGGATGTTGGATAGACAGGCCAGTGGCCTGATCCAGCACAACTCTTTTTTAAGTTCTCAGTGTTGCACTCGTTAAAAAGGGAAGAGCCATAGCTCAGTGGTGGAGCTTGTGCCTTGCATGAAGAAGGCCCCAGGTTGAATCTCTAGCATCTCCAAGTAGGGTTGGGAATGTCTCCTGCCCGAAACCCTGACTCAGCATATGGCAGCTTCTCATGTTCCCGTGTGTGTGTGTCCAGATATGAAGATTATTGTGCTTCACACAGCCACTCTCCCACCTTCCCGCCCACATCAAACCCAGTGGTGTGTGGTGAATTTTTCCATAGGAGAACACTTACGTAGGGTCAGAGGCACCAGCTTACGAGGGCGATTGGGGGAAGGCTGACGTTGACATCCTGACATCATGCATGTGAGCATCTTGCCTCCCTTCCTAAGCCAGAACAAAAAGGGAGAGCCTCCGGCTCTGCCGTGACCACCCCTGAAACGAGATACGGATATGTGAAAGTAATAAACTAGCACTAAACGTTACTCAAAAGTTATGTAAGAAAACCATTCTTCTACAAAACATGATAAGATAAGAACAAAACTAAAACAAAAAACCTCTGAACTGAAAAATACCTGACGAGGTACCGGCTAATTAATTACTTGTTTCACTGGACACTGTCTGTTTCCTCAGAGGGAAATTGATTCACCCAAATTTAATGAGAGCTCTAAGAGCATCAAAGATTTAAGCAAGAAAGAAAGAGGGAGCAGTCTGGAAATAAATTTAACTACTTCAAGATATTATTGCGTGTTACAAAAGGTTAGCCAACCTAAACAGCTTTAAATTGCCAAATGTCATAAACTTAGAAAAGACAACAGAAAGGTGCAGCGTTTCTTTCGGTAAGGTGTTGAACTCATAATTGTGACTGCTACCCTTCCTAAGCCAGACAGAAGATTCCCAGGGTTTGGGAAGGAGGTACCAGGCATCCTTGGGGTTTCATGTAGCCAGTAGCAGTGGTTACATATCCTCATGACCACTGCTCCACAGAAGTATCACCATTTACAGCTATGTATTCTCTTCAAACTAATGTGGTATGTACTTTGGTAATCTGATATCAGAATTGACTATTTATGGTTTGCAATGTGTTGTTCATGCAGTTTGTAAGCATATGCGGGTCATCGTTCTCATAATTTTCTTGTAGTTGTGCTGAAGAAGACTCCTGCGAAGCAGTTTAATTATCCGGGATCACTGTCTGCACATTACTACTTGTAGATAAAGATTGACTGCTTCATCTCCAGATGAACATTTGTTCATATTGTCTCATCTAGAGACTTGCATTGCTTCCAGAGACTTTTGTTTGTATAATTTCAGATTTATAAGAACGTACTTTGGTTACTTACGGATTACGCTGTATGCTATGTAATAATTATAGTGCCAGTATCATTTATTGGTCATTGTGTTGCCTTTATTGTTGCTGATCTGACTCAGCATATGGCAGCTTCTCATGTTCCCGTGTGTGTGTCCAGACATGAAGAGCATTGTGCTTCACACAGCCACTCTCCCACCTTCCTGCCCACATCAGATCCAGTGCTGTGTGGTGAATTTTTCCATAGGAGAACACCAACGTAGGGTCAGAGGCACCAGCTTACAAGAGCGATTGGAGGAAGGCTGACGTTGACATCCTGACATCATGCATGTGAGCATCTTGCCTCCCTTCCTAAGCCAGATAGAAGCTTCCCAAGCTTTGGGAAGGAGGTACCAGGCATCTGATAGGATACTGGAGTCTTCCTGCCTCCTTCCCCAAGCTGGGCAGGTCTTGGGAAGGTGGTGGGAGGGCTCCTGGACCCCATCGGATCATCGCACCTCCCTTCCCAGGCTTTCAGAAGGAGGCGCCAGGTTCTACTACTTTAATACTGTAATTTACTGGGCACATTTAGGGGACTAGCCTAGTCCCCCTAGTTCACTGACTGCATGCCACTGGTCAAACCCAAAGCAATACAGGTGCCACTGTGTTCTTCTTCTTCTTCTTTTGGCGATCACTCGTAGCCGAGTAAGATTGTCTTCCATAAACACGGTTTTAACAATGAATCTGTAGCTGTGTTCTTAGGCTGTCCCTGGCAAATAAGAGGGACAATTGGAACATAGGAAGCTGCCTTATATTCAGTCAGTCCATTGTTTCACCTAGCTCACTATTGTCTACACCAGGGGTGGCCAACTACCAAGAAACTGTGATCTACTCACAGAGTTAAAAACTGACAGTGATCTACCCCCTTTTTGGGGGTTCGGGTCAAAGTTGTTGAGTTTTCAGGGAGTAGGTAAAATGTTGAGCCTTTTTTTAGGGGAGCCACAGTTGTTTAGCTTCTTTGGGGGGAGCCAATGATCTACCAGTGATCTACCGCAGATGTTCAGTGATCTACCGGTAGATCACGATCGACATGCCTGGTCTACACTGATGGGCAGTGGCTCTCCAGAGATTCAGGAAGGAAGCTTCCCCAGCTCTACCTGCAGACTTCAGGGACTGAACCTGGCAGCTTCTGCATGTAAGGCAGAATCTCTATCACTGAGCTACAGTCTTTAGCAGTTGGAGCACATTAGGAGCCTGCCATTTCTTCTGTTGCTCTGGATAGTTAACCAATAACAGTGAATTGTTGTCAAAACCCTTGAGTCCTGTTCTCTTCCCCCCCTGCATTTGCCTGGGACCTTCTTGGGGAAAGATTAGGTGCATTATGGATGATGGCATGTGGTATATCAGCTCTTTACCTTTGAAGGGATGGAGCGGAATCCCCCAAAGACATTTCAAAAGGCCAAACCTGACGCTCAGGACACTTGTTGGTAAAGATCAGCAATCCTTGTGGGATATTGGATCGGTCCATTTCAGAATAAATGTCCTGATGTGAAATTGGTGCATATGGCAAGCACGGAAAGGGCAGTCAAGAGCAAAGCTTAAACTACAGGAAAGTGAAAACAAGCCTTTCCTGGGAGTTTAAGTAGTAGTCTAAATGCGCAGCAATTTTTTAGCAAAATCACAGTAGCAAGAGAGATTCCTGGACCACTTTATCCCATGTGCTTGGGATATGGTAAAACCACTGAAAACAAAATAAAATAAAGTTGGCATAAATATGTACTTTTTATTAAAATTATATTCTGTCCTTCCTCTAAAATGAGTACAGGGTAGCAAACATCTTAAAAGAAGAAGAATTCTACCACAGATGCAGGGTGAGGAATATCTTAGATACGAAACAAAATATATGTTATATGAAAGGAATAACACCTTTGACATTTTATTTTTAAAACTCTATTGTTTTAAATAGAAACTCTAATAACGTTTTTATTTTTAAAAACTTTGAAGGCCGAAGTAGAGAGGGGTTCCATGTGAACAGCAGTTGAACATGGACCAGTCGGTTCATCGGGATGGGCGAGTATTGTTCCAAAGAGATGGGCAATGGCCTCCATTGCCTTCGGTCAATCGAAAGAATCGAAAGATTCAGATCCCTGAATCTGGAGTGGCAGAGGCGGGCACTGCAATGTGGTAACACGGCCAATCCCAGAGAAGCCCGCAGGAGCCCCGGGGCAAGTCCTCTTTTTTGTGGCACAGTAAAACAAAAGAACGAAAATAAGTGAGTATGCTTATGTCAGGCGTGGGGTATCCTCTCCTCCCCCGGTAGCCTCAGAGGCAAGAAGAACAACAGTTTGTATTTAATGGCTTTTTATTCAGTCATCTGGTTGCAAGACAAAAGATCCATGTCTCCATGCATAGGAGACGTTGGCTACTCTGAGTCCCTCCTCTTCCCTCCCCAACAACATCCTGGAAACCTACAGGAAGTCACAGGAGTCACATCCCTCTGCATTTTCTGTTCTTGAATGCGAAGGGACTATCAAGCCCTTGGACTAGTTGGCTCTCCCATACTCTCCAGGGAGGTCTCTCTAACTTCCCCCTCCTCCACTATCTCGTAACTAGGCATTTCTTCATTCAGCTGCACATCATCCCTGTCTCCCTCTCTTCCTGAAACTGCTGGAGACGCGGAGGGCGAAACTTCCCACTCTTCCTCCTCTTCTGAGAGGAGCTGATCAGACCAAGGGCTCATTTCCCATTCCTCCTGTTCAGTCCAGTCCCTGACAGCTTATAATTCACAGTCCCATCCACATCAAAATTAGCCTCCACCTCTTAATCAACTAAACCTTCAGTTGATTAACTTCACAGGTAAAATAACCATTCACCCCTGCTTCCTAGTAAGCTTGCTTAGTAGTGTAGCCTTAGCTGACTAGGACTCAACTTTTAAGCTGCTGATTGATTTGCCATTTATAGTCGCAGACTTACGGCTGTTCTGCTCATCCTAAATGTAGGAGTAGCCAATGTGGAATCCTCCCGATGTTGTTAGACTCTAGCTCCCATCACCAGTGACATTTGGCCATGCTTCCTGGGGCTGATGGGAGTTGGAGTTCAACAACATCTGAAGAACATCACCTTAGCTACCCTTGACCACAGTGTTCTGTACACCAGCCAGGTTTCCTCTTATACTGTGTTGTACACATCCTGCCCGTAGCTGTAAGAATTGCAGGGGAATTATACATCTAATTATCACAGTGGCTATAATCGTGTTAACGTTGCTGCCAATTACTGCTCCTTTCCCACAAATATAACTGCTTGTACTTTTTTCCCCTTTTGGCTGTTTTTAATTATCTCCCTTCTTCCCCTGCAGAGCAGCTTTCCCATTACGTTAAGCCTTTCTACGTTGTTCCAAGGCAAGCACCTCTGGCCCATTTTTATCACCGGTGTTTCATGGCTCAACCTGTTCCTTCTCTTGCATAAAGTTTCACTTGTTAAATCATTTCAGTAACTATGTGCTCCAAGCCTTGATGAGATTAGTCTAATTTCTTGCATGCCACGAGCCATCTGACACATGGATTTGATATACTTGAAACTAACTTCACTTCTAGTGTTCTGCATGATTTCGGACTGCAGATGTGGTACAGAGTGTAGGTATGGAAGGACACACTGAAATGCTCTTTGGTACTTCTTCTTTTTTAAACTCACTGCATGTAGAAATCTAGACTCTTGGGAAGTAGGCTAGGCTTGAATTCTCTTTCTGAAATGCTACTATGCCTAAGAGAAAGTGTGCTCCTTTTACAGAGTTTCTGAGGGCACAGGTCAGTGCTATGGCTCAGTGCAAAATGACTTTTGCTATATCCTGTACCAGGGGTAGGCAACCTAAGGCCCATGGGCTGGATGCGGCCCAATCGCCTTCTCAATCCGGCCCATGGATGGTCTGGGAATCAGTTTGCTTTTACATGAGTAGAATGTGTGCTTTTATTTAAAATGCATCTCTGGGTTATTTGTGGGGCATAGGAATTCGTTCATCCCCCCCAAAAAAATATAGTCCGGCCCCCCACAAGGTCTGAGGGACGGTGGACCGGCCCATGGCTGAAAAAGGTTGCTGACCCCTGTCCTATACAGTGGGACCTCGGTTGCTGAACACTTTGGAAGCTGAACAATTCGGAAGCCAAACACCAACAACCCGGAAGTGAATGCTTCCGTTTTCGAATGTGCCTCAGAAGTCGAACAGCTTCTGAGGTGCGTTTCTCCATTTTTTAAAAGGAATTTGCTGACTGGCAATTGAGCCTCAGTTATCGAACATTTTGGAAGTAAAATGGTCTTCCAGAATGGATTACGTTCAACAACTGAGGTTCCACTGTATTAGCACTCCACCTACTTTCTGAGCCTCCCAACAAATCTCACGGTTTCATCTTCTTCTGTGCAGCCAGCGCCTGCACAGAGTGGTCGTGATGGGAGCGGCCTCCGTGTGGGTTCAACCATTAGCTTCCTGAAGAGCTTTGGGACAACTGAGGCTTTCCAGGTTACTCTTTCCTCACCTAAAAAAAAAAAAAAAAAGGAGAATTGTGTTGCAAAATGTTGAGCTGCAAAAGTGCTTAATAGATGCAAGGGACATTTATAATAACAGCTTTTTAAACAGCTGGGGGGATGTTCATCACTTTGCACCATTAGCAGCCCTGGGGAGTTCCATTGCTAAGTTAACATTTCAGTTGCGCTTTTGCAGAGCTGGTTAAATATTCTCTCATTTCTCCGACACTTTGCTCAAATCCCGTAAGAGCCCCATTCAGCAAACAGGGAGGAGGTCAATGTACTTCTGTCTCCCTGTGGTCTCCTTTGGGCTGTTTGCACAGTGAGTACACAGCATTAGATCTAATCATTAATAAACTTCCTTTCAAAAGGCACTCCCCAGCGGCTGGGTCTGCTTGAACCCGCCGACACCACATCCGGCTTTAAACCTTGATGTTAGGGAAATGGTGCTTCAGGGAGCTCGGAGGTGCAGACAAAAAGCCACGTTTGAAATGGTCTTTAAATTGCCAGAAGACACAGCTGGGCATAATGTTAATGACCAGTTGGTCAAGGGAGGGAGCAAACATGCTAGTTTTGAGAGTGCAGGACTGCCACCTGTTGCAAAAACACATCACAAACAATGAGGGGAACCATTGTTTGATCCCAGATCGCCAAAACTGTCAACTTTCAGATTTGAAAATAAGGGATTTTTTCAAACTTTCGGATTTGAAAATAAGGGATGCCGCGAGGGCGGTGCAATGGCACCAAGTAGCCTCGCCACCCTGCGCTCCAGAGGCTGTGCGTGAGCGAAAGAGTGAGCGCATAGTCGGCAAGCAGGCAGGCTGTCTGTCTGGTTGGGCGTGAGGTTCTGGCTGCACAAGGCATGCAAGCTCTGCCCCCAGTTCGTCTCAGACTCCTTATTGGCAGCTGAGCAACGCAGCTGAGGAGCCTCCCTGGCCGGCAGGGAGGGAGAGGAGCTGCTTCCTTTGAAATCCGGGAAATTTAAGGGGTATCAACAATCCGGGATAGCAGCGGGAAATGGCATTGGAATAAGGGAGTTTCCCACCAAAAAAGGGAGGGTTGACAGCTATGCAGATCACCGGGCTCAAAGGAAGTTGATTCAAAGGGTGTCTAGGATGAGATGCACGCTGAACTGAATCACACAAATAAATCAAGAACATAAGAGACTGCTATATCAGACCAGTGGCCCATCATAGGCTACCCATCCTGTGCTCACAACCTGATGCCTATGGGAAGTCCACAAGTAGGATGTGAGCACAACAGTACTCTCTCCAACAGAGGAGGCAGAACAGAGCCATCATGACCCTGAGGTAAGACTCCTCTTCTTTAGGGGATGAGGCTGGGAATTCAGACTGTGAAAGGGAATTGCCCTCAGGATCAGTCCCAGGGGTACATAACAGATTGGAAGCATTTGTGCAAGCCATTGTGGCATTCCCTTGGCCCAAGAAGGTTGCATTGCCCTCCACTGAATACACATCAGAAGCCCTAGTGGAACCTCAGTCACCTACACTCCATCAGAGTCAATTACTGCTAAAGCAGGCTTGATCCCCCTTCAATGAAGAAGTTCCTTTCATGGAAGGCAGAGTGAGCTGCTGAGATACAGCTGCAGCTCCTGTTTAAGGCTCACTCCAAGGATGACTGCTGCTGAAACAACACTCTAGTCTAGCCTGAGCTCTACATAGAGCTGTCCTGGGTACTGCACTGCTGAGGCCATTGCTCAAAACAGAGCAGTACTCTAATCAGGCAGGTGGGCCTGGCAACAACTGAGAACCAGGACAATGATACTAGCTCCTGGTGAGTGGGTCCCTGAGTGGTTCAGGGCCAAAAAAACTGCCCAAGTCTCTAACACAGGTCATTAATTTATAAGTGGTTTTCTCTGTAATTATTGTTCCTATTTATTTCTGTCCTTCCTGTTGCTGCTTGTTCCAGAGCTAATTTATAATTCCCGAGAAACAGTAACAATTTATTGTTTTCAGAGAACATTATGAACAGCTTGAACTGCTTAAGGGTACTTATCCGAAGGAGCAAAACTAAAATAAACAAAGTTGTTAAAAGAAAAATGGAACACTATTATAAACCAGGGTGGCAATGGGAAGCCCCTTTGCCTGTTTAGCTGATTGTCAGTGCCTGCAGATCTCTTTTTTGCTGAGCCAGGTCTTGCCCTGCACTTTACATCATATATGATATCTGGGGTAGGGCAGGTAGGTGCGGTTTGGCCAAAATGGCCTTGTGGGCTAAATGAGGAGTGCCTTATTAGACCTGTGGGCCTGACGTTCCCCACCTCTGCTGTGAATTAACACTAGAATTTTGCTAGCATGGTCACTGGTTTTGACATCCAGGGCCAAGACACAAAATGTCATTGGAAAATGTATTAAATCACATTGACTATACATGATATTTCATTGTGAAAATGTTCCTGACAGGACACTAATAATTCTAACAACCTCTGCTGTTCTCAGCTATGGATGGTGTGCTTGCTTTGGTCTGGTCCATACATAGCACTTAGCCACAGTTGTTAAAACCACGGTTTATTTAGCAGTCTATGAAGTTTAAAGAAACCATGGCTTATTTTGCCGGTATTTTTTCTGCCTTGTGGCTTTGTAACTTAGTGGGGTGGCCAAACAAACCATGATTAATGAATGGTCTTCAGTTCACACATAACACCAAGTCATAGTTAAAACAAGTCCATAAACCAACAAGAAACCATGTTTTCAGATTGTGGTTTCTTTGTAGTAAACAAACCATAGTTAAGCTGCTGGGTAAAGTTTCCATGTAACACCAAGCCATGGTTTGATAATAATTATTTATTATATTTATATACCATCCTTTATCTGAGGATCACAGGGTAGTTTATATTATAAACAATGTGTGCTGGTCTCGTGGGTTACTCAAAAGGCGAGGTCCAAGTCCGGTCCGTGGTCAGAGGTGCAACGTAAAGGCAGTCCGTAGTAACTGAAGCTGGGTGCAGGGCAGGGAGTCAGGCAAAGTCGGGAACAGGTAGGCAAGCAGGGAACCAGAGCGGGTCAGGAGCTCAGGCAGGAAAGCAGGACAGGTTTCAAGCAGGAACACCGGCAGGAACTGGTCAGCAACAATGTTGCTCCTGCAACTTGGGCTGGGGCTGTCCGGCTTTTATCTGCCCCGAGGCAGAGGGCGGCCCCGATCCTCTGGTGACTCGCCTCTCCTGGCTTGGAGGCGAGCACTCCTCCTGCGGGAACTCAGTTCCCTTTGCCTCTCTGCCCTGAGCCTCTGCAGCTCAGGAGAGGCTGGAGGGTTACCGGACCCAGAGGCAACCTCAGCTTCCCCTGACAGGGCTGGGAGTGGAGCACCTGCAGGCAATGGGTCCTCCATCCCATCAGGAGCCAGAGCAGACTCAGCAGATGCCTGCACCTGAGGATCCAGCACAGGTGAGGACCCTTCCGACTCAGGCCCCAGCCCCGGCTCTGCTGGTTCTGGAGGCGGGGAATCCTGTGCAGGCTGGGATCCCTCAGGTTCAGCATCTGAGTCTGAATCCCAGGCCATCACACAATGTGTGTGAACCAAGGTTTTTAGAACTGGCTTCAGGTTTTATGGTATATTTCCAGGGCAAAATGTCCCTTGATGGGCCCATTCTGTCAGGTGTCCCTGGCAGGATTATCTGGTTGCAGTGGCAGTGCTCCAAACCATGTGACTGGGACTAGCAATGAGGGATGGGGGAGAAATTTGATTTTGTTCGCATTTCAATGAGAATCTACCCAATTCACACTTCATAAACCATTACTAGACCTGAAACACAAGTGTCCTCATGCACTTCTCCAAATTTTGCAATGCCGTTCCCCCACCAATGTGTAGAAGGAAAAAAAACCTGCATATATTTGAGAAAGGTACGCGTAGATATGCAGCTGCAAAAATTATTCTATTTTAATATTAATTAAATTTCTATTCCTCTGTTCCTCTCAAAGGAGCCCAAATGTATCACATCAGGGAAAATTACATGCAAAAAAAAAAATGTGCACATTGGTCAAAACTGCATATAGATAAGATAAATTTGCACTGAAACGTTGAAATGAAAATTTGCAAAACTGATGCAGAAATGTGGAGAACTGAATTTATGAAATGGGAAACTGAAATGGGCAGATACTTGCTACCCTTTAAAATTCCCGCAAAGATCCAAGCAATGCTTCTCAGGGGAATTGTGGGTAATTTAAAAGGTGCTGCCTAGAGTAGCTAATCAGAATGTGTGTGTGTGTGTGTCTGTGTGTGTTTGTGTGTATCTGTCTGTCCACTGACAGGCAGTTGCCCAGGAGGCCAAATATTGGTGCACCCCCTTCGCTTCCTTCTGTCCCTCTCACTCTAATATCACATATTCAAGCAGCCCATTTTATGCAGAGCCAACATTATAATCTACCGAAAGCCTTTTTTCGTTTTGTCTCCAAAGCCATGTTACAAAAGCTCACAGCCGCTCCTTTCTTAAGCCTCCATTACACATGATTCATTTTGCTGGTTTTGTTCTAGAAAAGAAAGAACACAATTTCTCACCCTGCTCCCTCAGAAGAAGAAGAATATGTGAGGTTGTTTTCTTTTCTTTTTCATTCCAGCTATTTCCCCTAGTGAAAGCAATCTTCATTACAGCAGGGTCATTACAGCTCAGCTGTTAGTACTGGTGTAGCTTTTCTAAGATACGAAATGGCCAGGTTTTGGCTTAGATAGGCCATTATTTCCCTCCCCCCCCCATCTTCCTGCCTCCTGGAAAAAATACACATAATAAATAAATAAATTGCAATTTTGACCATTTCCGATTGTTATATAATTTCCCCTCATCACAGAGAGGGAGCATCATATCCTTACAAGTCGGAAATAGAGAGTAACCTTGTGGAACAGATTTTCTTCCCTGCCTTGGCTGCAGTCGTTAAGACATCTCTGCAGGACAGGGCAGAATAGACTTCATTATATGCAGTTATTTCTTCACCCATCAGCTGTTGAGAGTGCCATTGTCCTACCTTCCCCTGCAGGTTACGAGTGCAAGCCAACTTCCAAACTGTGGACGTAATCATTGGCAATTTATTTATGCTCAACTATGAAGCTCTATCCCTAGATGGTAGACTATTGACCCTGAATGAAGATGGTCTCAGGTTCAGTTCCTGGCATCTCCAGGTAGGGCTGGGCGGGACTCCTGCCTAAATCCACGGGGAGCAGCAGCCAGTCACTGCAGATAATATTCAGCTAGATGGACCAATAGCTTGACTCAGTACAGAAGCGGACTTAGGGCAGCGTGACAGGTTCCCATGCAGTGAGCGCTGAGCCAAAGTGGGGTGCTGCAAGGTGGCACAAATACGATGTAGTGAATGTGCAGAAGAGAAGCCAAGAGGTTGAAAATTTTGGCTTCCCACAGGGCGATGCAGAAATTTGAAAGACCAAAATCCACCCCTGCTCATTATAAGGCTTATTTCTACGTTCCTTCCTTGAGCATCATCCTTACTGCTCTTAGCAGTGTCCTTTAATAGACTTTCTGCTGCTTGTTGATGTTTGATTGGCTTTTACAGTGTGGATTTTGACAAAAAATGTTTCATCTGCAACTTTCATGGCTTTCTTATTATGTATTTTATGTATTTCAGTTTGTTATCTTAAGCTGTCTTGAGGGCATCAGTGATAAGGTGGAACACAAATCTTCTTTTCTTTTTTTAAAAAATGTAATGAATGTATGACTATACCCAACTTGAAATGACTGCACTCTGACGCCACAGACCTGTCACAAAACTTCTTTATTTTTGCTTGAGCAAATTGGGCTGCAAAAATAGGCACGAACCTATGCGGACAATGCTAATTTCAACTTTCAAAGGCGGAAAGGGAAATGAGCAAGATTCCTAGCAGGCAAGGCTTTTTAAGCACCTTGGATAGCTCCGTATGACTGCAGAAATAGAAATAATTACACAAAATATATTTAGATTTGCACACTGTGGCACAAAGGGGATTGCTATGCCTCATTTTTTCTCAGCACAGTGCATAATAAGTATGGATTATGAGTTCACCTCTTGTCTCTTTTATCAGGAAGGCCAGAGCTTAGGAGAGAGCTGTTGCTGCATCAGTGGAACAACTCAAGATGGAAGCATGCATAGGAGCTGCTGGGTAAGGGCAATGGCAGGTCTTGAGGCATCTCAAATTTCATGGGTGCCCCATGTGATGCCAGGAGTGAATTAGGTAGGTTTGCCTTTAAGTGAGGACTGTATTGAATTTATCCCCCACATCTGTGTGGATGCTTGATTATATGGGGTCTTATTGAGCATTCACAATGATTTGTTTGTCGGATGGTTATATAATAATAATAATAATAATAATAATAATAATAATAATAATAATAATAATACTTTATTATTTGTACCCCGCCCATCTGGCTGGGTCTCCCCAGCCACTCTGGGCGGCTTCCAGCAAACGTTAAAATACATTAACACATCACAGATTAAAAACTTCCCTGAACAGGGCTGCCTTCAGGTGTTTTCTAAATGTCGTGTAGTTGTTTATCACTTTAACCTCTGCTGGGAGGGCGTTCCACAGGGCGGGCGCCACTACCGAGAAGGCCCTCTGTCTGGTTCCCTGTAGCTTTGCTTCTCGCAGTGAGGGAACCACCAGAAGGCCCTCGGCGCTGGATCTCAGTGTCCGGGCTGAACGGTGGGGGTGGAGATGCTCCTTCAGGTATACAGGACCGAGGCCGTTTAGGGCTTTAAAGGTCAGCACCAACACTTTGAATTGTGCTCGGAAATGTACTGGGAGCCAATGTAGTTCTCTCAGGACCGGTGTTATGTGGTCCCGGCGGCCACTCCCAGTCACCAGTCTAGCTGCCACATTCTGGATTAATTGCAGTTTCCGGGTCACCTTCAATGCGTATTCATCTTGCATTAATCTTCATGTGCTTGTGGGGTGTACATTAGGGTGGGTCATAAAAAACTTTTTTTCAAAAATGTTTCCTCCCTTAATCTTATCTCAGGCATATGGTATAAACATAGTTAAATTTCAAATTTGGGACAAATTGGTTAATATTTAGACCCTGCTCCTAGAAATTGAAATTTTGCCTCACCACGAGTGATAAAAACATAGGAATTTGACTCATTTAATTCTCAGTATGTTAAATTGTGAACTAATAAACATAAATTTTAGGTTTTATGTAGAGCAATAAATGCCAATGCCAATGAACTGCCTCTACGACATCTCATCATTGAACTAGATGGACCCACATCTGGGGCTAACACCTTTTCAGGGCCTATTGGGAAATTACTGCCCAGTGTCACCGATTTGCCAGTTGTTGAATACAAATGCTTTGCACGATCAGATTCAATCCCTGAAATGCCAGAAGTAGTTTGGAAAAATCTATCTACTGACCAAAAGTACCATATTTTCCAGCGTATAAGACGACTGGGCGTATAAGACGACCCCCAACTTTTCCAGTTAAAATATAGAGTTTGGGATATACTCACCGTATAAGAAATACGACCCGACGTATATGACGACCCCTGACTTTTGAGAAGATTTTCCTGGGTTAAAAAGTAGTCTTATACACAGGAATATACAGTATTTGTGGCAAGTTACATCTGCACTCATCTCTGGAGAATTCAGCAGTGACTTACAGCTGCTCAAAATTGGCCCTTGCAGCCATAGCAGGTGGCTGACTAGTGCCTGTCGTATCTGCCGGCTGTATGCCTGCACAAAGAAACCATCTCGAGTTCTAAAAATATTGACTTCATACGTTGTACACATCTACGCACCAATGTGGTTTAAAGTAAAACATCACGAATTGGCTATTGAGGGTCCACAGAACTTTTATTTTCTAATGAAGAAAAGTGAGCAGATCGAAGACAAGGAGGCAAAGGGAATTGTACAGCGATGTGTGCAGAGAAATGTTTTCTTTGCACAGCCAGAAAATATTCTTCTCGCCCAACTGGCTTCTGCCCAGAAGTCAGATCGCGTTGATGCTGTTCAAATCATCATTGAAGCAAGAAGGAGAAATGAACCGTTGGCTGCAAGTATTCGTCCATTTCGAGTGCCAACCCTTGATTTTAAAGCAGTGAAGTGGCAACAAATGATAAAATGGTCAGAAACTGACACATATGAGCCACCAATAATCAGGAACATGACAAACAATGAACTGTTAAATATTGTGACCACTCCATTAACAATTCCAAAATTCAAGTGCCATTCACAAATGGTTGAACGTGAAGTGAAGGAGGTTACTAGAGCATCTAGGATAGATATTGGAGAGAAAAGATGTGATGCTACCATCAAAACAACAATGCACAATCGCTCTAAATTCCCAAAACAAGATACAAAGAAGGACTTTGCACCAAAATAGACGTTTAGTGTAATGCGTAAAATCATATTTTTAGCATGATATAATATGGTGCACTTAGTGTACAATGTATATTGCATAAGGCATAATTTTATTAATTACACAAAATGTAAGCATTTAGTACAATTTATACCTAAGTAATTAAGTATAATGTGACGTTTTGACGCAACACATAATATGAGTGGTGTTTTATTGTTTATGTTTAGTACACCGTTCGCTTAATTGTTCCATATAATTTTTTCAAAACCATTGGTTTTGTACATTATCAACATGTTTTATCTTAAATAAATAAATATTGCAGAAAATAATAGTATGCAACTATTATTGCTCTACATAAAACCTAAAATTTATGTTTATTAGTTCACAATTTAACATACTGAGAATTAAATGAGTCAAATTCCTATGTTTTTATCACTCGTGGTAAGGCAAAATTTCAATTTGTAGGAGCAGGGTCTAAATATTAACCGATTTGTCCCAAATTTGAAAATTAACTATGTTTATACCATACGCCTGAGATAAGATTAAGGGAAGAAACCTTTTCAAAAAAAAGTTTTTTATGACCCACCCTAGTGTACATACATCTTCCCGTTAATCATTTACCCCGTATTTTTCAACGTGTTTCCCCATCGCTTTCCAAACCACAAAGAAACTGACTTCTTTTTAAAAATGGATCTTTCGCACAGGAGCAACAAGGACCTTTCATCCACTTTCATTGCACAAACTTCAAGGTCTGGGATGAACCTGAATCTCACCTGCAAAATACTGACAGCCTGGAGGTGACCCTGAGCAGAAGATTTCTTGCAATTGCTCACCCATCAGGGATAATTGCTCGGGACAAGAAAGGCAAGCTGTAAACAAGCCCAAAATGGTTTTTTTGTGGGGGGGGCAGAGTTTATAGACTGCAGCTTTCACAGGCTGACAGAATATGGAGGAAGATATTGTGCCACTGTTCCAATACACGTGGAAGCAATGGAAGGTAACAGCTCCTGCAGGTGAAATTGTGCTAAGCTAAAACAAAGATTACCATGAGGAGCCTGTCATTGGCTGTATACTTCCTTGCCTTCTTAAGCTTCTCTCACTTATCTTCTTGAGGAGGGTGGCCAAATCTGCTACAGCAGCTGCTAGTGCTGTACCATGGATGATTTGCTGAGTGCATTGAGAGGCAGATTGCTTCCTCATAGTACCTGGCGTTTTCTCTCTCTGTTAACCGAGTCAGAAAAACCGTTCTAATTAGTGCATGCATCATTTGCTCCAATTACGCAAACAGGCTTAAAGAAACCAATGACAGGACAACGCTGGAAAATTTAATAAAGTAATACAGTACCTAATGATGGAATGAAACAGCAGAAGAAGGACTAATGTTAGTCATCTACCACCATATGGAAAGTTTGGCCCAGGTTGTTTCTTGGTGGAAGAACAGAGTTGTTGCTTGCAAACAATGTGTTCGTCATCTTGGAATAGTTGAGGAGTACGTTTTCCATATTATGAATTAGTAAGAGTTTTGGATGTTTTTGTGGCTGTGCTTTCTCACACCGGGGCAAATACTGCATCCTGGTTTTTATAGTGTGAGTGCTTCTCATGCCAGCCTGTGCCTTGTGTGACTGGAGCAACATGAGAGATTGGTCGGAAGGAAGTTTCTCTCATACCACTGCTGGTAAATTGTGAGTTCTATGTGAGCCAGGTGGCGCTGTGGGTTAAAGCACAGAGCCTAGGGCTTGCTGATCAGAAGGTCGGCAGTTCGAATCCCTGCGACGGGGTGAGCTCCCGTTGCTCGGTCCCTGCTCCTGCCCACCTAGCAGTTCGAAAGCATGTCAAAGTGCAAGTAGATAAATAGGAACCACTCCGGCGGGAAGGTAAACGGCATTTCCGTGCGCTGCTCTGGTTCGCCAAAAGTGGCTTTGTCATGCTGGCCACATGACCTGGAAGCTGTACGCTGGCTCTCGGCCAATAAAGCGAGATGAGCGCCGCAACCCCAGAGTCGGACACGACTGGACCAAATGGTCAGGGGTCCCTTATGTTACTATTGCATAATTCAGGAGTAGTCAATGTGATGCCCTTCACATCTTGATGGACTACAACTCTCATGATCCCTGACCATTCACCATACTGGTTAGGGAGGATGGGAACTGAAGTCCAACAACACCAGGAGGCCACCACCTTGGGTACCTCTGGTGTAAATTTTCTAGAAACAAAAGAACTAGACTTATTTGGCCTTCCTGGATCAACTCAGATCAGTTGATAGAACATGAAATTCTCAAACTCAGGGTTGTGGGTTCAAGCCCCATGTTGGGGGAAAGATTTCTGCATTGCAGGGGGTTGGACTAGATCAGTGATGGCTAACCTTGACACTCCAGATGTTTTGGAACTACAACTCCCATCATCCCTGACAACTGGTCAACAACAACAACAACAACAACTTTATTTCAGCTTTAAGCTCATATCAAAAACAAGGCAGAAAACACAGACAGAACAAAAAATTTCACTCACATCAGATTTGGAAAATTAAAACGATAAGATTAGTGGGAATAAAACTTAATAACTACCCAAAAAATATAGATAATTATTTCCAAGCAATTTCAGGTTCCTACTAATGATCCATTATGTCTCTTGTGTGTCAGAACGGAGGTTAGAAATTTTGCCATTTGTGAGGTTACAAATTGGTCAGTATCCTGCAATAGGAAGGTAAGAAGAAAGTCAGCCGGGTGACCAGTACCACTGGTCCTGTTAGCTAGGGATGATGGGAGTTGTAGTTCCAAAACATCTGGAGTGTCAAGGTTAGCCATCACTGGACTAGATGATCATTGGTGTCCCTTCCAACTCTACAATTCTATGATTCCTAATCATGAATACACAATCTCATGTAACTGAATCAGTTCCAAATGAGAAGCATTCTATATGTCATTTTCACTAATGCACACACACTTCCCCGGCACACTTTAGCCTAGTATATATGCATTTTTGCACACATAACTTTTTTTTTTTTTAAAGAATTTTATTGGATTTTACAATTTTTAAAAGCACATTACATACATATAGGTTAAATTTTCATTCTTCCCTGCCTCTCACCTCGGGAAGCTTAAATCCTTCCCCCCCTCTCACAGGGGTAAATATAATCATTGTACATTTAACCTTATATCTTTTTTCATATCATTGCTTAGGCCTGGCCCACTTCCTGGGCCAGATTCTATCTTCTTACTTATCATATTTTCATTTGACTTCCCCAAGTCCCTCTCAGTTGAATTCATTTTAAAATCTCTTAACCCTCTTAGACAGATTCATACTGCAATTTTTATTACATCCTGTAATTTAAAATAATATTTCACTACTCCTACCTTTAAACCTAAGCATTTCTATTACTTCTGCAACTTCCTTAACTCCATTTCCACTGTCTTTATACCCTAATATAATTTTTAAATTCAAATAATACCTCCCTCCCTCCTTCCCCTTGGTCTTAAAGTCTTTAGCCATCATCTTCACTTTTCTAATCATCTTAAATTATTAATCATCTGTATTCCCTATGCCTCGTCATTTCCATATATCATTGTTCCCAGAAACCAGAATTATAGTCCAATTCGAGTAAAAGTCTCCTTCACCCCATCCCCTGTCTTGATGCCACCCATTCCCACTGGTTTTCCCTCCTCGCCGGGCTCAGTCTTTTCATATTTTGCACTTTGGCTTCATATTCTGCATTCTTCTTAATCTTCTTACTGCCAAGTCTATTTGTTCTCCTCTTTTTCTCATATTTCCTTGCAATGCGTGCACCTTTTTTTCTCAACAGTCCAACCACTTTGCCCTTCTTCTTATGCATCTTCTTTTGGGCCGATCGTCTAGCTGCTTTACAATCCGTGGGATGACATAATTGTTTATTTTCCGGCCTCTTTATTTCCTGGACATCTGGCATAGAGCACTCATTGTTGTCAAAGTTGTCTGATCTTTGGCTGTAAGGTCTGAGAGTGTCCTGAATCTCATGTAGCATTTCCAACAGTTTTATCATAGTCTGTTCAGACATCTCCGCCATTTCCAAGGTCAAAAACAACTTTATCTTTTCTGCCCTAGGATATTTGTATTCCCATAGTTTCCATGTTATTTTCTTAGCTCCAGTCCCCCAAGACCCGGGGAAAGAAAGTAACTTTTTCCTTAAAGTTATTAATTGTAACAAACATTCCTTCCAGGCTCTGTTACAGAAGTTTCCTTTCTGTATCTTATTTCCATTTGCTTAAGTTTTCCTCTTTCTCTGTTTCTTTTTTTTTTTCAAACGTCAAGGGACCGACTTCCGTTTTTTAAATCCCTTGCGGCTTCTAATTTAGTCCAATTTTTAATTTTTACTCACAATTTGAAGCTTCTCCAATGTGCCAAGTCTTTTTTCCTTGAAAGAATTGATCGCGGTCTCCACACAGTCCCGCAGCTCCGCGCTTTGAAGTTAGATGATGTAAGTCCGATGTGCCGCGGCTCCGACCCCCTCACTCTCGGGGGCTCAAAACAGAGCTTCGCGGGGAGGGGGGAGTTCGCAAAAGGCACCCGCCGGACGACGAGCCCCCAAACCACCCAGTTTGGGGTTCTTACGGGATCCCGCTGCGCTGGAGCGGGAGTTCCCTTCTTCAAAGCGCCGAGGTCTGCTCCGCCGAGCAGACCTCCGACCGTGATGGCGGCGCGACCAACCGGAAGTCTCTTTTGCACACATAACTTGACTGGAGAACTGTACTGCAAAATATGGAGAAGTGTGAATTTTCAAGGTTGGCTGCATTTTGGTTCGTGTACTGTTTTGGAAAGTGTGAATTAGGGATGTTTGCCTCAAATATGAACTGAATCAAATTCATCCCCCATCCCTAGACATTAGGGGATTGTTCTAAAAGCTTTGGATTTGAAGGAATCAAGGGAGGTAGCCCCATGGAGGCGTCATGGGTAGCAGCAACAGAGGCAGAGCAGGAGAAAGGGTAGATCTGTTAAGATCAGTTCACAAACCATCATTTTCTCAGCAGGGTATGGAAGTTCATTCACAAAGGAACCACAACATTAGGCTTGGGCTCCACTTTCTGCAAACTTTGGGAGCAACTTATGCCACATAGCTGCATCCTAGATGCTTATGGATTTAAACAAATGTTTGGCATGCTTCCAAAGCTACTTTATTTCTAAGTATAAGGCAGAACAAAAGAAAACATGTCTCCTCTTGCTGAGAGCAGTCCGAAGAAGAAGTGAAACAAACAACAAACGGAAACAGAGTACAGTAACATCCGCTCCCGTGATCCAACAATCAGTGCTGTGGAATGCATAACATAACACAGATATGTGACATCTGCACAGTGGAAGGAATAGAAACCTAACAGAAAGATGGTAAGATGTGATGACTTGTTTGTGGACTGCTTAGACTGGGGTCGGCAACCTGTGGCCCATGGGCCACAAGCGGCCCATGGGGGTCTTTTGAACGGCCCCCGAACCGAGCTGCCCGCTTGGCGAGTCCCCACATGCTGCGCTAAACCGGCACAGCGTGGAGCGGGGACTCGCTTCCGTGGCGCCGGAAATTGCGTCTGTGCAGATGTGATCCGGCCCACAGAGCAATCTCCGCGGGAATAAACCGACCCAGGCGAGGTAAACCTTGCCGACCCCTGGCCTAGACTTTGCAGCACCCCTGCCTAGGTTGTAAACAATGAATATAGTCTAATTTCCTCCCTTCCACTCGTGCCCTGTCATTAATTTTGCATTGGCCTTTCTTTTAAAAGCAACAATACCCTGAAGTAAACAACAGCGTCTCAAGCCTTGCTTTATTGATATTATTTCTTGTATCATCTAGCAGACTGTCTGGCGAGTGTTTCCCCCCCTTGTAAAATATCCTGGAAAGTTTTTTTAAAAAAATAAATGAATAAGTAAAATAAAAAGGTCACATTTTGAATACCATCCATCCTTTTCTTTCCTGCTCCACTCCACTGCCCCCCCCCCTTCTGAGCTTGGAAGAAGAAACCGAATGTGAAAACGTTTGTGTTTGTTTGCTATGGAAACTTCATGCTGTGATTCAATATGACAAGTCCTGAACCTGATTTGACTGGCTCGCGCTGTTCACTTAACGCCCCAGCGAAATGGTCGCAGGAAGTCAGGTGTGGAGTGGCTCCCCCAGGGCCCTATTATAACTCTTTGCTCTCCACCATCATCTCCCTTGGTGCACAATTGTGCTGCTGCTGTAGTACATAGAGACAGCTCATGGCCATTTCTGCAATTATGGTTGGAATTATGTCCCAACACAGAGGCTATGGGGGAAGCTTTGGATGGGTTCATGCACACCCCAGTCCATGCTAATGGTTTCCCATGTGGATGTGGGTGCAGGTGGTGCTCAGAATTAGCTGTTGATGCTCACACATTAGGACTGTTGATTATGTGCCCTGACTCCGAACTTGAACAGTATTGAAAGTAAAAAATGGAGCTGAAATAAGCACTTCCTCCCTGACCAAAAAATAAATCTCCTCTGCAATCCTACTCTACTTACAAAAAAGTTCAACTGCCACAAGGTACATTTCTGTCAGGAGTCCAGGTTTCCACTTGATAACACCGCAAGCGTAGTTAAAATGATGATTTATTGTCAAAACAAACAGATAGCTCAGATAACACAGCTTCTGACATCATCAATCAAGATGACCCTTCCGTAGAATCCTTTCACTTTTGACAGAATATATTGAACTGTCATCCTCTGTGCCTCTGGTTTTGCTTCTGATCTAGTAGCCCTCTCATTCAATGACTCCTTGGGGAGATTGAACTAGCCCCAACCTCTTCTTGCTCTGACGTACTATCTCTCTGTGTATTCATGCCTAATTGAGCTCCCAGAGAGCTTTGGCTAGGTTCCCGCCCGCTTTCAGTCATTCCCTTATCAGCCGGCATTCCTCCTGCATAGCAGTTAACTCTCTCTGTTCCTGTCTGCTTTCTTCAGCTGGCTGCAAACCTTCACTGGGTGCTGTCTCATTCCTGACAATTTCGGGGAAAGAAAAGAAACTATGATGGATGGGAGTGTTGGGCCCTGACTGCAGCCATTATGAGCTAGGCAAAACTTTGGAGGAGTTTTGACTTGGCTAGTAGTTTGAAAAGTGGTCCCTACCAGAGAAGAATGGCAAATGATAATGAAATGGCAAAACTGACTGGAAAGCTCAGGAACTAAGAAAACCGAAACTTTAACAAAGAATGGGGGGGGGGAATTATAATTTATCTTGGGGACCACTGTAAGCAGATGAAAACATTAGCAGGATTGCAATAACACTCGTAATGTAGCAAGTACTATGGAGATAATGAATTTATATAAAATATGGACTATTGAAAAAGATGCAGTAGAAAAGGTTTAATAATAGGACCCATGGAGGGGAAAGTCCAGAGATCTGGAGGAATCTCCAAATGTGTATGTGTGTGGTGTTATTGTTACAATTTTATACTTTTAAAATCAAATAAAAA
The DNA here is from genome assembly GCA_034641385.1 of Darevskia mixta. Classification (NCBI taxonomy): domain Eukaryota; kingdom Metazoa; phylum Chordata; class Lepidosauria; order Squamata; family Lacertidae; genus Darevskia; species Darevskia mixta. The sequence goes on from JAWWNH010000060.1 coordinate 2,506,484, forward strand.
TTATTTTTTTAAAAAAGTAGTTTTAAAAATGTTATGTTCCCCAAAGGGGACATCTGTTTGGCCTCTGTGAGAACAGGATTCTGGACTAGATGGGTCTGTCTTATCCAGCAGGGCAATTCTTTTATTTTTTGCATGCAGATGCTAAAGGTGCCACAAGAACGATTACTCATTTTATCTATTCAGTCCGTCATTACATTGTTGATTAAAAATATGTGCTGATTTTTTTATTTATTTGTAAAAGCACGAGTTGAACCAGGTTTTTTTGTTTTTGTTTTGGTGAGGACTGTTCCTACTGACATCGCAGGTACCAACCAACCAGTGTCCAGTTCTGCACACCACAATTTAAGAAGAATACTGACAAACTGGAACATGTGCAGAGGAAGGTGACCAAGATGATCAATGGTCTGGAAACCAAGCCTACTGAGGAACAGTTCGGGGAGTTGGGTGTATTTATCCTGCAGAAGAGAAGACTGAGATGTGATATGATAGCCATCTTCAAATATCTGAAGGGCTGTCATGTGGAAGATGGAGGAAACTTGTTTTCTGCTGCTCCGGATGGTAGGACCTGAACCAATTGATTCAAATTAGAAGAAAGGAGATTCCGAGTAAACATCAGGAATAACTTTCTGGCAGTAAGAGCTGTTCGACAGTGGAATTGACTACCTTGGAAAGTGGTGGTCTCTCCTTCATTGGAAGCTTCAAGGAAGAGGTTGGCTGGCCAGCTGTGAGGGATTCTTTAGCTGTGATTTCTGTGCTGCAGTGGACAGGAGTGGATTTGGGGCAGCACAACTAGTTCCCCTGAACCAGGGGGCAAGGGGACGACTTCCTGCCTCTTTCCCAAAGCCTAGTTAGCACTTTCCCAGCTTGGGGAAGGAGGTGGGAGGGCTCTTGGACCTTGCTAGAGACTCACACCTCCTTCCCAAAGCCTGGCACCTCCCTTACCTGGCTTTGGGCTGCCCCCCCTCAAATTTCGACCTTGGAGAGGGTGCCATGTTACCAAGATGTGCCCCTGCAGGGAGTTGGACCAGATGACCCTTGAAGTACCTTCCAATTCTACAATTCTATGATTCTAGGCTCTTAATGACCTCTGGGAAGTGAACTCTTAAGTATGCTTATTCAAGCTCATCCCCTAGGTTTCAAATGTTGGTACCATAACTACTTGAAAGAGGGAAAGAAGTTTGCTATCTTACCACAGTTGAATGACCTAGTGGGAAGTTCAGGATAGCAGGATAGCAAAGCACAGAATCTCATTGTTATTTTTTTCCATTTGTAACTTATGACTAGGGGTGTTCACCTTACATTGTTGTAACTGACATTTGTGTCCTCACCGGATAAATGGTCCTTGGCCAGAAGATAATGGTGACTGTGTCACAGAAGGATGTCGGAGTGGAACTGCAAGAAAAAAGGATGAATTTCACAGTTCATTTTAAAAGGTTAATTAAAGTGGTCTCACCTTGGGTAAATCGACAAGCTGCTCTCTGACTACTGATCATTAAGTGGAATGTTTATGGGCTGAAACTCTTGATCAAGTGACACTTCCTTCCTTTAAGCGTGAGCTAGTGGTGAGGATATTTAAAACACTAATACATTGACATTTGTACTTTTGCAGTCAGGGTGGTGGTAGAGACAGGAGGCTCAGCTACATTGGTCTTGGTCTGATCCAGCTGATCTTTTCTTATGCCCCCAAGTGCAGAAAATAAAGGGGTACCTTCGGTGACAATAATGGGGGGTGGAATAACTTGCACTTGGTGACCCCAGCATCTTGGCCAAAGGGCAATTTTAGCCCTTTCTTGATTACATTCCAAACTACTTTGGCCCACAGCAATCTGTGAGGGCCACTGGGAATGGGCCCAACATTTATTTGCATAGTCAAACTTTTTGGGTCCACGGGCACATTTACAATTCAGAGGAGCTGCCATGGGCACCAGTAGTGGCCTGCAACCAAGTACACATCTCAACCTATAGACCTTTAGAAGACATCTGAAGGCAGCCCTGTTTAGGGAGGCTTTTAATGTTTTATAGATTATTGTATTTTAATGCTTTGTTGAAAGCCGCCCAGAGTGGCTGGGGAAACCCAGCCAGATGGGCGGGGTATAAATAATAAATTATTATTATTATTATTATTATTATTATTATTATTATTACCTATTACAGTAGCTGCAACAGAATGCTTCTTTCAAGCCTAAGGTTGGCAGGGGGAAGGAGCTTGGGAGAGGACCCTAAGGGCAGAAGGGAAGACCTCTGGGGGGTGTATGTGCCCCTGTGGGCACTATTTTGCAATCGCTGGCATAGCCTCATCTTGGTTTCCATTTCTTGGTCACACTAGGATGTGATGGTTCTTTTGAGGAAACCGGATATAAAATTCACGATAGACCTATAAAAATTATACAAAAACGGTTGAATGCATGAATATATAAATGTACTACTAGAGTTTGGATTTGATATCCCGCTTTATCACTACCCAAAGGAGTCTCAAAGCGGCTAACATTCTCCTTTCCCTTCCCTCCCCACAACAAACACTCTGTGAGGTGAGTGGGGCTGAGAGACTTCCAAGAAGTGTGACTAGCCCAAGGTCACCCAGCAGCTGCATGTGGAGGAGTGGAGACGCGAACCCGGTTCCCCAGATTACGAGTCTACCGCTCTTAACCACTACACCACACTGGCTACTACTACTACTCCTACTACTATTACTACTACTAATTTATTTATACCCCACCCATCTGGCTGGGTTTCCCCAGCCACTCTGGGCAGCTCCCAACAGAATATTAAAAGCACAATAAAACATCAAACATTAAAAACTTCCTGAAACAGGGCTGCCTTCAGATGTCTTCTAAAAGTCAGAGGGCGTTCCACAGGGCGGGTGCCACTACCGAGAAGGCCCTCTGCCTGAAACCTCACTTCTCGCAGGGAAGTATACATTGGGGGGGGGGGGTAGACAAAAAAAAAGTTGGTACTCACCATGAAGTTGTTACAGTAAGTGCCACATTTTTAACATTTGGAAAAGAAAGGATGCCAGTACTGAGTACCATTGAGTACCCCCAGAAAAAAAGCACTGGGTATACATATTATTATATATTTCTATAATGCATCTTGATCTCACAATATAATAATAAAACCAACAACTGTGTTTTTAGATCACAATTCCCATCAGTCCCTGTTTTGCCTTCATAGAAAGGCACACACACACACAAAATCTGTAAACATTTCATTTCTTTTTCTTTTGGCGTATAAAATGGTTATTAAAGTAACCAAGTCATAAAGATACCAAGCAGTTAGTCATTGTTCACATATTACAGATACATTTCTTTTAAAAATCTCTCACCCAACAACATCAAAGGGTTTAATTGCACTAGACATTTTTTTTTCATTCCAGTAAGATATAAAAAGACTCATTTTTTCAACAAATCTATTATTCCCCCTTCTAACCTTAATTGTATTAGTAAATATTATCATGTGGACAATATCCCAAATGTTGAGTAGCCAAATTTTTATTATTCTGTTGGCTCTGATTTCTTCCAAGTCTGAAAAGCAGTCATGACAGCCTGCTGATTGCACTTGGATGAATGGCTTTTTAATCACCTGAAAACATGCAGCATCAGAACCATGGACAGTACACTGCACTGTATCCCAAAAATTTCCCAAACATCCTCGGCGGCAAAGGCGTTTACTGATTTATCTCTGTCTGCCCCCCACCATGTGCCCCTCTCTCTTTTACTTCTGTGCTTTTTTTAAAAAATAGAATGATCAGCAAGTGAAACGTGGAGCTCCAGTCACTGCTGCTGATTGCTGTGCCCATTCAAAGAGCCTGATGTCGCTTAGAATAATCTTAGAACAGCAGGTCAACCTTCCCCTTCCCTTGGGAAATAATTAGACATTCCGGTCACTGTTGCAAAGGGATTAGTTATTTCTAACGGTGACATGGAAATGTGTCATGTATTCAATACTTTACAATTAGCAACAGAAGATTAGTTGTCCACAAGTATGCAAGGATAACACTTTTCTTTCTTTCTTTCTTTTTGGTTCTAGCTCACTGAGTAACCAGCTAATCCTTAAAAAAACCCAATGAGACACAGGCTTGAATGACTCCACAAGCTGATTGCAAGCCTCAAAAGTTTCATTCCATAGGATTTCAATGTCCCACAGCCTGTGAGCCAGATTAGAGACTGAGAGGTGTTTGCCGTGCCTCAAAGTCATCGTATTCACTTTTGGCAGCATAATGAATGGGAGGAATTCAGCAGCTGCAGCCCTGATGATCATGGAGGGACTGAGTTGAGGATTGGTGAATCTAGAGCGTTTCTGCTAGCACCGTCCCACCCTATCTGGCCGATCACCAAACTGAATTGGCTTGATTTTGGCAGATCCAGGCTTTGGCTGAGTCACTTGAAGATAGCCCTAGATCACTGTGAGTCAGGTCAGGCTTCCTCAAGCCATCCATCTCAGGGGGTAGGGAACTAAATGCAAAAAAGGAGCTATGGCTGCACATGCCTGTTCTGGGTAGGGGCAGCTACTCACACACAGCAGCGGAGCAAGCCGATCGAGTGCCTGGGGTGGTGGGCATGCCCTGCGCCCAGGGGTGGGGGGCAGCCGCCTGTGGGGCAGGGCCAGCTGTGGCAGGACGCTCCTGCCTCCTCCAACTCAGCCGCCCTACACTGGGGGGGGGAGGCAGCGGGCCAACCTTTCGGGGCAGCACGGAGACTGCGGGCGCCTAAGCCACCATATCACTCCCAGGAGAGATGCATGGCTCGGGCGCGCTGCAGGCCCTGCAGTGAGTCCCGCCTGGTATTTTGTCACCCCCCTCAGTGGTGGCACCCTTCCTCTGCCCCTGCTCACACAGTTCAGCTTCTTGTTGTTTAGTCGTTTAGTCGTGTCCGACTCTTCGTGACCCCATGGACCAGAGCACGCCAAATACTCCTGTCTTGCACTGCTTCCCACAGTTTGGTCAGACTCATGTTGGTAGCTTCGAGAACACTGTCCAACCATCTCGTCCTCTGTCGTCCCCTTCTTCTTGTGCCCTCCATCTTTCCCAACATCAGGGTCTTTTCCAGGGAGTCTTCTCTTCTCATGAGGTGCCAAAGTATTGGAGCCTCAGCTTCAGGATCTGTCCTTCCAGTGAGCACTCAGGGCTGATTTCCTTCAGAATGGATCGGTTGGATCTTCTTGCAGTCCATGGGACTCTCAAGAGTCTCCTCCAGCACCATAATTCAAAAGCATCAATTCTTTGGCAATCAGCCTTCTTTATGGTCCAGCTCTCACTTTCATAATGGGAAAACCATAGCTTTAACTATATGGACCTTTGTCGGCAAGGTGATGTCTCTGCTTTTTAAGATGCTGTCTAGGTTTGTCATTGCTTTTCTCCCAAGAAGCAGGCATCTTCTAATTTTGTGACTGCTGTCACCATCTGCAGTGATCATGGAACCCAAGAAAGTAAAATCTCTCACTGCTTCCATTTCTTCCACTTCTATTTGCCAGGAGGTGATGGGACCAGGATTGAATCATTTGCTTCACCAACATGTTTCCCACAGGAAATGCACTGGGGAAGTAGTCCCCAGCAGGACTCACCAGCTGGTGAATGGAGTATTCAATCCTGCTTCTCCAGTGTGTTCTCTGTAGAACTGAGCCCTCTTGCTCTCTGTAGCATCTCCTTCTCCTGCACAGAGACTAACCAAAGGAGAAACCCAAGCATCCTGAAAACCATCTTGCCTACTGCCTTTTAAGCATTAAAGCAGGGGTGCACAACCTGCGGCCCTCCAGATGTTATCGGACTCCACTTCCCATCATCCCTGATTACTGGCTATGCTGGCTGGGGCTGATGGGAATTGTAGTAAAGAAACATCTGGAAGGCCACAGATTGTGTACCCCTACATTAAGGTCTGCTCTCTTTGCTGTTGTTGGTTCTAGGAAAAAATAGATATATAGTAAGGAGACTTCATGGATGCCAAGATCCAAGTTTGGGGCAAGTACTCTTTGGTGATAGAACCCCAGCAGAGATGTAAAATCACAAAACATTCAGCAAAGTAAATCATGGAAATATAGCCTGTTAGACCTTTAAACTATAGCAATCTCTTCCCCTAACATAGAAAAAGACCACACATTCGGTAAGTCAAAAATGGTTTACTTACAAACTCTCCAAAGGTCAGATTCTTGTGCTTTTCCATTCAGCATTCAGGTAGTAAAAGTTACTGTGCTGAAAGTTCCTAAATTATTGGTCTAGAAACTCAGGAGTGGCATGTTAGAGCCATGCGGCTAAACTGGAGCAATGATCTGAACCTCTTCACATAGTGAGTTCATCAGATAGACTGAAGAGGAACAATACACTTGATTACCTTCCTCCAAAGGTGAGAGGGAGTAACCTAGCTAAACCTAGGGACACTTTACTCCATGGCATTAGCACCTTCATGCAATATTTAGACTTAAGCACGTGGGATATATGAGGTTGGCTAGCCCATATTTTTAACAATGGACACCTGATCACATAGCAGCCCAATGTTTAACTGATGCTGTGAATAACACTTTAAGTGAGGGGGGGGAATCCAAAATAGAATGAAACGAATGAATGAATGAATTATCTAAGAACAGAAAGTCTTGGCTTCTGGCTGTTGGTTGTGAACTTGTTTTGTTGGCATCTCCCATCATCTTCAGCTCAGAGACCTCCTAACTTTGCTTGCGGCCAACAATTCTCATTGAGCTGAAATTCTATTTTCCCACAGAAAAGGATCTCAGCACACTTTGATGTTTTTCACAGAGATCTCCTTCTTTGTGGTTTTGGAGTAAACATCTGAGATAGCTGTTCTTTTTTATTTCAGAAGGATGTGGTGACTTGGGAAAATCTTCAGCTTACAGTATAAGTTAACACGATAAAGCTCTTTAGCTATTGTTAAATGCATACATGCATACAACCCAAAACACTGTCAGCCCTCAAAATACACCTGCATGGGAAATAACCCTTTGTGACCCCATATTCAAAAAGGGGGGGAAAGGAAGACCCAGGTAACTACTGACTGGTGAGCTTGACATCAATACCAGGGAAGATCCTAGGACAGTTGGTCTGTGAGCATTTAGAAAAGGATGCTGTGATTACTAAGACCCAGCATGGGTTTCTCAAAAACAAGTCATGTCAGAACAATCTGATTTCTTGGTGTATCAGGGAAATGCTGTGGACATAGTGTATCTTGATTTCAGTAAGGCTTTTGACAAAGTTCCCTACTATGCGGCCTAGGACCCTCGTACCTAAGGGACTGCCTCTCCTGGTATGCCCTGTGTAGGACCTTAAGGTCCTCAAATAATAACATTTTGGAAGTCCCGAGCCACAAGGATGCTAGGCTGGCCTCAACTAGGGCCAGGGCCTTCTCAGTACTGGCCCCTACCTGGTTGAACGGTCTGTCACAAGAGACCAGGGCCCTGCGGGATTTGGCATCTTTCCGCAGGGCCTGCAGGATGGAGCTGTTCTGCCTGGCCTTTGGGTTGGTTTCAGTTTAACCCTGATGCTTCATTCCTTTATAGTTTGATTGGTGGGCTACTTAAAAATGAGGCTGCATTTTAAACTTTAAATCGTATTTTAACCTGCATTTTAATTGATTGTTTTGTATGTTTTGTTGTGATTTTATTTGTGTTAGCCACCCTGAGCCCGGTCTTGGCTGGGAAGGGCAGGATATAAATAAAAATTTATTATTATTATTATTATTATTATTATTATTATTATTATTATTTTCTTGCAAGTAAGCTGGTAAAAAGTGGGTTGAATGTGGTAACTGTTAGGTGGATTTGTAGCTGGCTGACAGACCAAACTAAAAGAGTACTCATAAAAAAAATGATTCCTTGCCATCCTGGAAAAAGTGACAAGTGGGGTGCCACAGGGTTCTGTCCTGAGCCTGTTGTTGTTAAATGTATTTATAAATGACTTGGATGAAAGAACTGAGGGGATGCTCATCAAATCATGAAACTGGCAGGGGTAGCTAATGCCACAGAAGACAGAATCAAAATTCAAAATGACTTTTAACAGATTGGAGAACTGGGCCCAGGCTAACAAAATGAATTTCGGTAGGGACAAATGTAAGGTTCTGCACTTAGACAGGAAGAACCAGATGCACAAATATAGGATGTGGGACACCTGGCTTACCTGGGAAATGAGTGTCAGATAGTTGCCTTAATTTTGGCCTGTACAAGCTGCAAAGGGTTTGTTTGTGTGTGTATGTGTGTGTACATGTGAAAATCTAGTTTGGAGTAGCTGTATATAGAAATAAGCGTAGACATGCCTTATGCTGTACAACAATTTTTGTGAATGTGAGAGATTTCTCAGCATGCCAAGGGGAATTTACTGTCAAAACATCTGGGATGGATGACTCCGGGATAACATTTGTGTTAGATCAGGCAGATGCGAAAGCCTTTTAGCAGACCTGCCAACCTTCAACAAAGTGAAAAATCAGTTACATGCGCTAGAAAACAAAATCTTTTACCGCAGCAAACATGCTCCCTGTTGATTCCCAAGTGTTCTCGTTTTCTGTCTTTTGATCTGATCTGATCTGATCTGATCTGATCTGATACTTATACACAGATAGGGCAAAAATGATAATTACAGCTTGGTCCTATGGGCTTTACTGCCTTGTGTCACCTCTTTCATTTTCTGACTTTTAAATTGCACATATTCAGAAAAATTTCTTCCATTTGTGGGTGACAGCGTGGGAGTATTTTAAGCCATATTGTTTTAACAGGGGGGCAAGATTGGAAAAGCACACACGTTAGTCACCCTGGGCAAGGAATTTGCATCGCCGGCGAAGACATGTGCTACTGGAAAGGGTCAGCTGTGCTTTGCTTTAAATTACATGGAGGAGACGGAAAAAACGGAGCTGAAAAGAAGCAGTTAGATATTAAAAGACAGGAGAAGATCAGAGTTACTGCTGGGAAAAAGAGCAATGTTGGGTGGGAAAACAGATTACAGTACACTTGGATATTCAAATTGAGGGTCTGAAAATCTGATTTCTTGCCAACACCATGTAAAAACAGCAATATAAACAGCTTAGCTTCTGGTATTCTGGCAGTTTGTCAAGAAACTTATTTCGCTGTCCTCCTCTTCATGGCAAATGACAAGTATTTGAGCTAAATAGGGTGTGTTTTTCCAACGATCATCAACTTTCTTTAGTCTGCCAGCCTTTCACATTGTACCTCAAACCCGAAATGATTCTCTATTTATAGAGGCTTATTTTCTTTGACTGGAATAGCCTTGATAAATCCAAAACAGAGCTCATTATGCAGATCAGCCAAGAAAGCATCAAGGCGTCTTCTATATACTGTATGAATGTACACGAACATCTATTTCAAGTTTCCTTTTTAAAGACATTTAAAATCTCTCCTTGTCTTCTTTTCCAGAACCTTTTAAGAATGTTTCTGAAGATACCGCACTGGACCATAATTATACAACCCCCTCACTTCTCTGAAAGTTTCACTGATCTTTTAGAAAGGAGGTTAGTCTCTCTCTCACATTCCCCTGAGCAGAAGAACACTTCAAACTGACATAAGAGTTCATTGTCGGCAAAATCTGGTGACCTCTTAAAATTCTGTAAAACCCTGCTCAGACAATTTTGCTGACCGCATCAAAATTATTTATACTTCCTTTGACACCCCTACATACCGGTATCTGACCAGGGCTGGCCCAATACACTTCGCTGCCTAAGGCAAAGAACAAGACTCTCCCGTACAAATGTTGACTAGGTTGGCAACTGAGGTCACATACAAACCACATGACTTCCCCCAAGGAATCCTGGGAACTGGAGTTTGTTGAGGGTGCTGGGAATTGCTCTTTTGCCAGGGGCAGATGACACTTCCTGGGAGCCTTTGGGGGAAGCCATGTGCTTTAATAATAATAATAATAATAATAATAATAATAATAATAATGCATTATTTGTACCCCGCCCATCTGGCTGGGTCTCCCCAGCCACTCTGGGTGGCATCCAGCAAACATTAAAATACATTAACACATCACAGATTAAAAACTTTCCTGAACAGGGCTGCCTTCAGGTGTTTTCTAAATGTCATGTAATAGTTGATTCTTTTAACCTCTGATGGGAGGGCGCCACTTTAAATGTATGGCATGACTATTTCTTCAGCATCCTAAGGGGCACAGGAGAGACTTCATGACACACTCGCACAGAGCTCTGTCCACTCACTGCCCAACAGCATCTGCCGCCTGAGGCAGCTACGTCACTCGGCCTCATTGCAGGACCATCCCTGTGCCTGCCTTCTTAGCAAAACCCTTTAAACTTCCCTTGAATGTTGCTGCGGGCAAAGCGTCGACAGAAACACTACTTTGGCTGGTGACAGAATGGGAAGGATTTGCATTCCCTTTCTTTTTCTGAGAAAGATGATGAGGATTTCGCTTTCCATTTTTAAGCCTTAAGGCGATTGACGCAGTGTAAATAAAAACAGCTGAAGAAACCCAAGTTGAAAACAAAGCAGAAAACCACAGCAAATGAATAGAAAAACAATGAAATGAGGCGCCCATGGCAGACACTTATTCACCCAGCTGGAAAAGGCTGTTGGAATGAAAATGTATTAAGTTGTTTCCAGCAAGTGCAGATCGGGGGTGCTTGTTGCGATTCCACAGAATGCTATTGCACAGAACAGCTCTGCTCTGAGTTGCTGTGGAATGGGCTGCATATATCTTTCTAGGAGAAACTCCTGCAGACCAACTACCCAGTAGGTATATAAGGGATACGTAACCTGGTCTTGAGCTGCGTAGGGCCTAAAAGGTCAGTGCCAACACCTTGAACTTGGCCTGGCAGCACTGATAATCAGGGAATGTATGGCAAGGAGAGCATTGTTATAAGAATTTTAAGGTCTTATCTATATATAAACCATATGTCTGAAAACAGTACAGGAAAAAGTCCTGAAACCATTTTGTCTCTCCCAAACTGACCTCAAATGTTTCTCTGCAAGGAGGGAGGAAATGAGAAAAACCTCCCCATTGTCTCTTTCCTCACAAATCCTGCCTTAAGGGGACATTTAAGATATGAATAGGGCGAGTCTGAGACCTGGGCTCAGGAATTAAGTAGTTATCATCACAAAAGAATAGCCAGGCTGTCCACGTAAACTCATTAACAGCCAGGTAAACCCATCAACAGGTTTCGTGTCAGACAGAATTCCGTTGTAGACCACCTGTTCTGTGATGTATGTATGATGTATTTGGGGGTTGGTCTGGGGCTACACCCCTTCTGTGATGTATGTATGATTTTATTTATTTATTTATTTATTAAAGGTTTTCTTGATGTGGTGGTCTTGGGCTCCAGGGTGGGCAATTTCAAATGTCTATATAAGGGCTTGCGCACCATTGTTTGGGGTCCCTCCTGCCTCTTGCATGTGGCAGTGAGCACCCTGTTGCAACAGTTAATAAAGATTAGGCTTACTAGCTGCTTTGCTTCTCAATATTCTCAGGTTGGCCTCTGTTATTTTCTCCTACCGATAGAGAACCTACAAAGGGACCCTATATGGGCTCTAGGGTACCCCATAAGGGAAAAGGAGCAGTTTTTTCTTATAACAGCATTAATGCTGGTGGTAGTGTGCAATATTCTTAGTGGTGGCGGTTGCTGCGAAATATATATTGTTATGATTTTGTGGGTGGCAGACTCCTATAATTTCTGGATCCAGCAAGTGTTAGAATTTACCAGTATTCAAGCCTTGGGGTGCTCAACTGTGTGCCAGACACTCCTAATCCCTGGGTCCAGCAAGTGTTAAAAACTAATTAAGCCGGGCTAGCTCCTATGTAGAGGCGATCACCTGGGTGATGGGCCATTCTGAGAAGGGGATTGGTATGAGATGGCAAATGGGTGGGGTCCCCCCCTTAATAGATACAGCCAGAGTTTAGAGTAGAGAGGTTAGGGAAGGTGTTCTGTTAGTTAGAAACTGGATGCAAAAAGGCTGCCAACTGGAAAGGCAGAGAGAGAGAGAGAGAGAGAGAGAGAGAGAGAGAGAGAGAGAGAGAGGGAGAGGGAGAACGCACTTTGGCTGATTTCTGCTTGAATCTTACCAAGGCTGTTGCTATGGGAAAAACAGGACTGATTTGAGGTGTTACCCTGTGAACCCCTCCATCATAGGCTCATGTTGTATATATAAATCACATATCACAAAGACACCACCGTCTTCACTGTGTCTCGTTCCCCAAAGGAAATATGAACCCCTGGAATTTCACTTTGCTTGGGGATTGGGGTGGCGTGCAGCAATACATATACTTGTAAGAAGCAACGACTGCTTCATTTATTAACTTCTGCTTCTTGTTTCTTAAGGGAAAGACGCATACTGATCCATTTGCAGTAGTTCATTGGCTTTCAACTTAGAATTTTTAATTTAACATTCTCCCCAGGGGATCAGATAGGAAAGAAGGAAGTGAATTATGACCATTCTCTGGGGGCTGAATCACCCGTGCCATCAGCCTGGCAGCAGAGCAAGATTTACAGCTTCATTTCAGGTCTTTTGTTCTGATGGATAACTTTGCTTCACTATCCTACAAACCGAGGACCGGGGCGGGGTGGCGGCGATGGGAGAATTTGTGCAGTGCAACGCTGCAAAATTGCTGCCTAAATCTTGAGAGTGGGAGAGCAGGCCCAGAAAGATAAACCACAAGCAAGTTTAGTCCTTGAGATTTGCCAGTCAGATCATAGATTGCCTCTCTTCCTCTGTGAACAAAAGCAGGTAATCACAGGAAAAGATGACTAAAGCAGAGCCATCCAAACTATAGGAAGGCATGGGAAATTATAACAGTGTAACTTACCCCTGTTCCAACTCTGTTTGCGAGCAAGGGTACAGCCAGCTCTGCTGGCCTGAGCCCGACAGAGGGAAAACAAGGCTTTAAAACAGAGTTTGACTTACGCTACCCTTTTTGACAGTGTAACTTCTGCTAGGTTTCTAGGTCATGTGACTAAGTTGAAGGGGGTTTGGAATAGGGGTCAGTCTCCCTCTCTGCCATCCTGCCCTCACCACTCTCCCAGGCTGCCCCCTTTGCACAAACTGCTCTGGCCTCAGAACTGAGCTGAGTCGGCTGAGCCCTGACTGAGACAGGATGGGGGGGACTTATGCCAGAACATCTCTGGGATGAGGACCATCAGTCCACATAGCCTTGGATGAGCAATGCCGGAGATTCCCCTATTCAAAACTCTGCTCATCCTGGTGTATTCTGGGTCTGGACTATTCCCTAAATCCCTCTTTGTGGGGCTTTCTCTGAAAAGCATTCAGAATGTTCAACTGGTGAAAAATGCTTCCCTCGGACTGTTGACAGGCTGGGTGTCAAGAGCATATTAAATCTCTCTTCTGTTTGGTTTACACAGGTTGGCACAGGGCTAGCCTATGCCATTTTGATGTGAGGAACAGGATGGCACAGTCCTATGACAGTTGAGTCTTTCTTCCCCACTAAGGGTGGGACAACACCCCCCCCCCACACACACACCTGAGGGTAGCAGAGCACGGGTAGCCAATGTGATGTCTTCCAGATTTGGTAGGACTACAGTTCCCATCATCCCTAGCCATTGGACATGTTGGCTGGGGCTGATGGTCTTTGGAGGCCAACAACATCTGGAGGGTACCACATTGGCTTAGAGAGCACAGGGCAGAATGGGGCAGACCAAAGGCCCATCTAAGCATCTAGACTGTCAGGAGTGTTCCTTCCCAGAGTGGCGGAGAAGACGAGGAGCCAGGGGGAGCGGAGACAGAAAGAGAAGAAGGTTTGCCTTCTGTCCAGGCAGAGGGGGGACAGAGCCCCTCCTTCCCTAGACTGCCTGTCATTAATTCACAGGGAGATGGAAGGCAGGAAGAGCAGACACAGCTCTCAGGGGGAGAGGGGGAGGCCGGCCAATCTGTGCCAGAATCACCCCACTTTCACAGATGGGGCCGATTGCAGGCTTGGCGTCATGGCCACAAGAAGAGGAAGAGTCAGTGGCATGCTTCCTGCTTACGCAAAGCCCGCGCTTTAGGCGGCTCAACTGGCATCTCTAGTGAGGATGATGATGATTGACTGTGCTCCGATGGAGCTTCTGTGTAAATACTAATAAATCTAAAAAACCATAAAACTGCCAGCCTGCTGCCTCTTGATGTGAGAGGGAGGCTGTAAATCCTGACATAGATGGCCAACCACGATGTTCGGCAGCAATGGATTGGTTCCGCCTGCTGCAAAAAGCAGACCAGATTAATTTCTCCTCCATTTGTAGAAACAATCGGTGGCTCTATGTGCACCGTGCTATTGTTTGTCCTTCTATCTTTTTTGCACCTTATTTGATATGCAAGGAGCCACAAATTGTAATAGTAACAAACAATTAACACCCCATAGCTCCCACTCACCGCCCCATCCCTGATGATGTTGTCACAGTCAACTATTACTGCTTGAGAGCAGTACATGTGAAAGGGATCTAGGAGTCTTGGTAGACCACAAACTGGACATGAGTCAACAGTGTGATGCAGCAGCTAAAAAAGCCAATGCAATTCTGGGCTGCATCAATAGGAGTATAGCATCTAGATCAAGGGAAGTAATAGTACCACTGTATTCCGCTCTGGTCAGACCTCACCTGGAATACTGTGTCCAGTTCTGGGCACCACAGTTCAAGAAGGATACTGACAAGCTGGAACATGTCCAGAGGAGGGAAACCAAAATGGTCAATAATAATAATAATAATAATAATTTATTATTTATACCCCGCCCATCTGGCCGGGTCTCCCCAGCCACTCTGGGCGGCTTCCAACAAACACTAAAATACATTAAAATATCACACATTAAAAACTTCCCTAAACAGGGCTGCCTTCAGGTGTTTTCTAAATGTCAGGTAGTTATTTATCTCTTTGACATGGGATGGGAGGGTGTTCCACAGGGCAGGCGCCACTACCGAGAAGGCCCTCTGCCTGGTTCCCTGTAGCTTTGCTTCTCGCAGTAAGGGAACCACCAGAAGGCCCTCGGCGCTAGATCTCAGTGTCCGGGCTGAACAGTGGGGGTGGAGACGTTCCTTCCGGTATACAGGAAAGGCCTGGAAACGATGCCTTATGAGGAACGGCTTAGGGAGCTGGGTATGTTTAGCCTGGAGAAGAGAAGGTTAAGGGGTGATATGATAGCCATGTTCAAATATATAAAAGGATGTCATATGGAGGAAGGAGAAAAGTTGTTTTCTGCTGCTCCTGAGAAGAGGACACGGAGCAATGGATTCAAACTACAGGAAAGAAGATTCCACCTAAACATTAGAAAGAACTTCCTTACAGCAAGAGCTGTTCGACAGTGGAATTTGCTGCCAAGGAGTGTGGTGGAGTCTCCTTCTTTGGAGGTCTTTAAGCAGAGGCTTGACAGCCACCTGTCACGAATGCTTTGATGGTGTTTCCTGCTTGGCAGGGGGTTGGACTGGATGGCCCTTGGGGTCTCTTCCAACTCTATGAATCTATGATTCTACAGAAACCTTATCTTATCTTATCTTATCTTATCTTATCTTATCTTATCTTATCTTAGGAGAAGACACATAGACCAGATCTTGAAGTGTACACCAGTCCATGCTCTTTTTGTTTGTGTATGACATAAATGCAACCAAGTTGAGAAAATGCATCAATTTTTTTCTTTCCACTGACAAGCATGGGTTTTGTGTGCAAGCTTTTCAGTGTTAACCTCTTTCTTACTCTAGAAGGCACCCTTCATTGCATATTTGCATTGGTGTCTGCAGGATTCTTTCTGAGGGAGGGCAAAAGAAGACGCTGAAAGTGGGAGCATGCTCATTTCTTACAAAAACATTGAAAATAATGATAGTGCATTTTGCCTCATATCCCAGGCAATGCAGGAAACCTACTCTCTATTTTTCTAATTGAAAACTGAGGAATTGGAAATTATGATGCTGTTTCCCCTCCCATGAATGTCCATGCATATGCAAGACTATGTTGCATGGTGACTTTTTGCAGTAGAGTCACCTGTTGAATAATTCAACATGCATTCAAATAGAGTCTGCATTTGAAGGGTAAGAAGCGAGAGACTCCTACACGTTTTATTTCATTTCAAAATAGTTGTCAGGTTATTTTTATTTCAACAAATCATTTTTGGTTCACGAGAAGAAATTGACACTGTTAATTTATCAACTTGCAATCGGGCAACAAATTGGAAAGCCCACAGTGGAGCTCAGAGAAGACAAGGGGACTAGAGTTTGGGGCAAGGCAGGGGCTGGATCTAGACACATCAAGGAAGCATTTCATTTAAACGTGCTGTAAACTTTGCATGAGAAATCGGGTTGGCAAAAACGGAACTCCACAGCACCATCTGGTGTCACAGTGTTATAATGCATATACAACGCATACAATGCGCTTTTTCTTAGCCAATGTAGCGGAATCCAGGATCTTTTTGACATGCAATGCAGTGGCTTCCACACTCTTTTTAAAAAAATGAAAATTCAAGCTATATTTCTTGTAGCCACTCCAATGCGTTATGCTCCTTTACACATTTTTACTTCTCTATGCTGTTGTCTAGCAGCCAACATTCTGTCCCCTCTACTTTGTCAGTGCGGATGTAAAAATGATTCCCAGGCTCATTAGCCAAGTGAATGGATATTCCTCTAATCAACATGATCAAATTTAATCATTTTCTCACTCTTCCTTTCCCACCAGGACTTAACTAGAGATGATGCCATGGCAACCCCCTCCACCCCCACTTCAATTGTACACAAAAGATTTAATAATTCAAATCCATTCGCAAATCTCTTTTTGCAATAGCGGGAAAATGGTTCAATAAACCTGTTCTCCTGAGATGTCAGAATAATGCAAAAATGGAACTGCGAGATTGTTTCAGTTATCGCCTTACCTCGTAGCATGCTGACACTCCAAAGAAATTAAAGTGACAGGAATAATACAAATAATTTCAGTGATGCGACTGAAAAGCTTTCTTAAGCTGCAACGTTCCATTTCTCCAACAAGACAAGTTTACAGGCACATATTGAGCTATTTGTGACAGGACAGAGTGGGTGGTGGCTCTGCAGAGGAAGCTCTCTTCTCACACATTCGGGGGTGGCCCAAGATATTTTGATGCCTGAGGCAAAGGCAAAGATAGGATTCCCTCCCATTACATCTCATGTCAGAATGTCAGATGGCATTGTTTTCTATTCTGCCCTGTACAGTGGGACCTCGACTTATGACGATAATGCGTTCCGACGCAATTTTCGTAAGTCGAAAAAATTCGTAAGTTGAATCCCCATAGGAATGCATTGAGCGAAAAAATTCGTAAGTCGAAAATTCGTAAGTCGAAAAAATCCTATTAAAACGGCCGCGACTTCCATTCGTAAGTCGAAAAATTCGGTTGCGGCGGCCATTTTGTTTCTCCCGGAAGTCATTCGTAAGTCGAAAAACATGTAAGTTGAATCACTCGTAAGTCGAGGTCCCACTGTATTTGTAGTGTGCCATTGCGACAGACCTCAGATAACCAGTGACAGATGTCCAGATGGTACCTCATATTTAGCCATTTAATAGAGAACTGAATTCTCCACAACGATCCAGAAGAAAGCCATTTTGCATCCAGTCACCAGTCAGGCATGTTTTGAAAACAAGCATGAACCATGTTCTGCATCCACGGGGATGTTCTGAGGGACTATGCTTTTGTCCCCACACCCAGAATGAAGACTCACAGAGCTACAGTTTCAGAGTGATTTAGCAATCAATCCCTCTTTCCTGGGAGCTCTGGGAATTGTAGCTTTTTGAGGGGGGGAGTGTTTCCTATCAGCTCTCAGGGCTCTTAACAAACTTCAGTTCCTAGGATTCTTTCTAAGAAAACACGACTCCCGCGACTCCCAAGCCTCCCTCGATCAGTCAAAACAAAGGGGGAAGGGGGCAGGAGATTGGGGGTTATGGGTTTGGGGGGGAGAGAAATAGGGGGAGAGAGGGGACACAAAGGAAGGGTGGGGAGATAGTAAACTCATTCTTTTAACATAGTATGTGAGAAGAAGAAGAAGAAGAAGAGTTTGGATTTGATATCCCGCTTTATCACTACCCGAAGGAGTCTCAAAGCGGCTAACATTCTCCTTTCCCTTCCTCCCCCACAACAAACACTCTGTGAGGTGAGTGGGGTTGAGAGACTTCAGAGAAGTGTGACTAGCCCAAGGTCACCCAGCAGCTGCATGTGGAGGAGCGGAGACGCGAACCCGGTTCCCCAGATCACGAGTCTACCACTCTTAACCACTACACCACACTGAGCATCCGAGAGGAGTAGATCAGGTCAGTTCCTGCCGCCATTTGTAAGGAGTGGTTACAATAGTTTTTGACCACTTCTCCGTAGAAGGATCTACATTTATATCTTTACTATACGACTACATATGTATATTCTACAATTTGAATTGTTGTGCTGAAGAAGTATTCTACGATACAGCAAGAATTATCCAGAAATGCTGTGCACTCTACTACTTACTGTACAACTGGAACTACTTATTACAGTCATTGACTGACTACATTTATCACTGGAACTGTGTTTCAGACACTGTCTGACTAAATTTTGAACTTTGTTACTTTGTCATCTCCTGATACAGATTTTGTTCATTTTTTGAAGTGATTGTTTCATTATTGGTCATTGTGTTGCCCTGATTTCTGGTGCCATTTGTAACGATCAGATTCATCAAGCACTTTTACCTGATGTACATAATTTTGCAAAGTAATTTTCTCCAATAGAATATTCTGTTTTCACTAATATATGCATTTTGTGCACACTTTACTATATGAATCTTTTCTTACACGTTGCTTGGCTGGAGAACTGCATTGCAAAATTCAGAAAAGTGTGAATCTTGAAAGATACCTGTGTTTCTGTTTGTGTACTGTTTCGGAAAGGGAGAATTCATTAGGTTCATCTAAAAATGCAAACTGGAACAAACATCCCCCCCTTCCCTACTGTATTTAGTACTGCTAAAGTGTTACACATCATCAGTGCTGAATATCAGTAGTTGCCAAACCAGGGATAACCTTGGAAAATATTTACTGTCAGAATTCACAGGGGATTTTTTTTTTTCGGAGCCAAATGAGCTTTAGCTCCATGAAGGTTGCAGTGAAAGGCGTTAGCTGGAAAAGTCACACAGAATAGAACCCGGAGTGCTATGAACAGCTAAAAAAATATATGTTTTTTTCTTACTTGAGCAGCTAATGGCTCCAGTACATGGTCTTTTGATATTCCATGCTTCATTTATATTATAAATCTCATGGACTGCATCTGTAAAGTCTATAATCTGCTGAGGCATATAATTACCAGATTTAAATAACGATATCTTGGAGGGACCCAGGTGGCACTGTGGGTTAAACCACTGAGCCTAGGGCTTGCCAATCAGAAGGTCGGTGGTTCGAATCCCTGCGACTCGGTCCCAGCTCCTGCCCACCTAGCAGTTCAAAAGCACGTCAAAGTGCAAGTAGATAAATAGGAACCGCTCTGGCGGGAAGGTAAACGGCGTTTCCGTGCACTGCTCTGGTTCGCCAGAAGCAGCTTTGTCATGCTGGCCACATGACTCGGAAGCTGTACGCCGGCTCTTGGCCAATAAAGCGAGATGAGCGCCGCAACCCCAGAGTCGGACACGACTGGACCTAATGGTCAGGGGTCCCTTTACCTTTACCTTTATCTTGGTGCAGCTATAACTCCCACTGACAAGAAAAAGTTTTAAGAAAATGGGGCGGGGGGAGTCTTTTCAGCTAATTTTCAATAGCCTTCTTCCCTTTATATCAAGTAAGCAAAGAACTACGGTACATGTCATTTTGCAACGTGACAGCACCAGGTGACAGCAACTTCATAGCAGAAATATTTCTTTGAAATGGTGCAAAAATAGCAGGGGACTCTTGTTCCTTTATGCACAATGAGTACCACAAACTAAACTAAAAAAGGGAAGCATTATTTATTTATTTATTTAAAAAACAATGTCTTATTTTGCCTTTCTTCCAGGGCAGGCAAGGATGGGAAGAGATGTATTCCCCTCACCTGTGTCTTTCTCTTTCTCTTCCAAACCCCAAGAATGTGAATCTTGCAGAATTAGTTTAAGACATTTCTGTTGAAACTGGCATAATGTGGCTATAGATATATGGAGGAATAAGGTAGGGTAATTAGCATGCTGTTAATTTAACGCCCCTCCCCCGGACCTTGAGACCGGATGACTTGAATCTTCCGTTTCCAGAAAGGCAAAAGTTAGAGAGAGCTATTGCTTTCAGGAGCCGAACAAATTACTAATCAACAGCATTTAATAGCTCTTAATGTTTTGGATTGGAATTATTTAATATTACTGAAAATGCTTTATCCAGCACAATGAAATCATTGATTACAAATTTATAGATTGCAGCAAAGTTATCGTGGGCACTGGAAAAACTCTTAACCTCCAGCAGTTCAGGAATATTTGGCTTTAACGGAGTTGGTTAAATTAACAGAAATAACGTGTAGGAACAAAGGATTTGCTATGACCCGAGATCTTTAGATGAAGGGTGGTTAACAAACAAACAAACAAACAAACAAACAAACAAACAAACAAACGTGCCCCCTCCAAAAGATTTACAATTTGTCTTTGCTATGCTCAGGATTGAAAGGGCAAAATTCATCACAGTGCATCATGTGTTGTTCCCATGGTAACACCTTGTGGCTTCACCCAGCGTCACAATGGACAGCTGGCCTATAACAGGCTGGGACCAAGGCAAACATCCCAGAGACATCAGGGCTGCTGTTCAGCCCACAGGTGGGGCTCCTGCTGTTCGCCCAGACCTTGCACACCAAAGTAACTGAAACAACATGGCGAGATTCCAACACAGCAGGAGCAGCAGCATGAACTGCAAATGGATGGCAAAAAGGGGACGCCGTGGGGGCAGCTCCGGACGGCGGGGCAAAGGGAGGAGGAGGGGAAGACGCGGTGGAAGGAGAAAAGGTGGGTCCCAGGGTTTGATTCGTGTCTTGGGCCCCTCTTGAGATGCGGTCACCTTTGGTGTTGTCAGGGTAAATTCTGGACATGGAGTAACTCTTTGGGCCTCATGATGCCTTTCGGAAGCCCACAAGCAGGATCTGAGCATGAGAACTCTTTAGGTCTCAACATTTCCATATCAGTTCATGATTGTTTAAAATAAAAAAATAAAATAAAAAAGAATAGGCTTCATGAGGATTTTAGTGCAAATTTCTCCTAACATACACATTTTTTGCAAAGTAAAAATTTCCCCAAGAAAACATATTTCTGTATGTCGTTTCCCCTCAAATATGCATTTTTATGTACACTTAGTATGTGATTTTTTTTGCTCATTACATGGCTGGAGAACTGCACTGCAAAATTTAAAGAAGTACAGTCATACCTTGGTTCTTGAACAGAATGCATTCTGGGAGTCCATTCGACTCCTGGAACTGTTCAAAAACCAAGGTGTGGCTTCCGATTGGCTGCAGCCCATCAGATGCCGCAGAACCTGTGCCGGATGTTCGGCTTCCGAAAACCATTCAAAAACTGGAACACTCACTTCTGGGTTTCTATTGTTCAGGAGCCGATTTGTTCGGGAGCCAAGGCTTTTGAGATCCAAGGTACGACTGTATGCAATTTGGAGGACGGCTGTGTTTTGGTTCTCATATTATTTCAGAAAGTGCTTTTTAGATAAGTTTGCCTTTAAATGTGAACAGAATCCATTTTCTCCCCTTTCCCCACTGTGAAAATAAATGGAGATGGTGGGGAAACCATGAACGCTACCTTGAGCTCCTTGGAGGAAGAGTAGGATGCACCATAACAAGTGTAAAATAAATAAATAAATAAATAAATGTAAATGAGTGAACCTTTTTCTTTTTCTTTTTTTTTTTGCAAGAAGGTCAAATAATTTGCCCAACCCTTTGCAAAACCAGCGACTGCTTTCTGCTCAGCATTGGAATTTTGCAATGCATTCATGTACTTTTTGGAAAAAGCTTTTGTCAATGCCAATTAAGTCTTCAGCATGTGAAAAAGCTCTTGAGATACAGAGAGAGGCGACTTGGTGCCCTCCCCTATTTATTGACACGCCACTCTCAGTCATGGTGCACAGCCAAGTATCAACAACAGAGCAGAATACAGTGGTAAATAATTGATATTTAAATGATTGGCTGCTAAATAATGTAAATCAACAGCATGTCACTGTCTCTTGAAATATTTCCAAGCGAGCGATGAAAGCTGGAGCTTACACATCACCAGTGAGCCTCCATGTGAGGAGTGGTATATCTTTAAAAAACACAAGCCTATGGTGAATGTATAACATTTTAACAGTCAGAGAGATCCTCCAAAAGAATTCTAGGATTTAAAGGGATGATTTGGAAACCATGCAAGATGGATATGAAAGTCAGGATGGTGGATGTGAACTCACCTAATCTTCACCCTGCGATTTCTCTGTGTCTCAGATTTTGCTCCATTTCAGATCCACTGTATGACATGGTATGAAGGCTGCTTTTCAGAATTTTAACCCCACCCCACCTTTTAAGAGGCATATATTTAGCTGCTTAGAAAAGCTACAAAAGTTTGGCTGCTGTGTGTGCATTGAAAATGGTGCTGCTGACAGCTCTCAGGAAGAATTTACAAAACAAAGACTACCCACATTAATGCATGGCTGTCTCCATGGTTTTAAGTTCACACATTACTATTCAAATGGAAGGGAACAAACTTTAAAAAACAATAATGCAAAAACTGGCAGAGACCAAATTTCAACCTTATTTCCAATAGAACCAGGGTGTGAAATCTGACAGAAACATGTGTCCTTAGAATTAAAGGTAAAGGTAAAGGGACCCTAACCGTTAGGTCCAGTCGTGTCCGACTCTGGGGTTGCGGCGCTCATCTCGCTTTACTGGCTGAGGGAGCCGGCGTACAGCTTCCAGGTCATGTGGCCAGCATGACTAAGCCGCTTCTGGCGAACCAGAGCAGCGCACGGAAACGCCGTTTACCTTCCCGCCGGAGTGGTACCTATTTATCTACTTGCACTTTGACGTGCTTTCGAACTGCTAGGTTGGCAGGAGCTGGGACCGAGCAACGGGAGCTCACTCCGTCACGGGGATTCAAACCGCCCACCTTCTGATCAGCAAGCCCTAGTTAAACCACAGAGCCACCTGGGTCCCTGTCCTTAGAATTACATTGGCCCTAATTTTCTTTCCTCTTTCAAGAAGTCTAATAAATGGATTTTTTTTAATCCCAGCTGCTAACTGGTTTGGATTTGGGAGATGTGTGTGTGTGTGTAATTAACTTATTATATATATGATTGCTTTAGATATGTTTTATTGCATTGTGAAATTGCTTTGAGATGCTTCATAGGAAGTGATTTATAAATGAAATTAATAATAATAATAATAATAATGCGCCAAACAGCGTTGGGACAGAGGTATTAATGGAGACCCTTTCAACTCTACAATTCTATGATTCTATGGAAACCTTACTTTACTTTTTCTCCCCAGGTGGTAAAAGCCGTAGAGGTGGGCGGAGGAGAAAGAGAACTTGTCACGCCCCATGAAACCCAAAGCCTCAGGCTATTTGCCCTGTTCAATCTCTACTAAACAACACTCGAGAGCCACCCCCCATCAGACTACCTGAGGCAATCTCGCCCTACAAGATCCCAGCAACTTGCTTGAGAATGAACAGTGTCCTCTGTCAATAAACTCTGAAATGCCATCACCACCACAATGAAATTTCTGGTTGGTTCTGTCATAGGGGCAATTGTTTGCAATGAGCGGCTGGGGAAACCCAGCCGGATGGGCGGGGTATAAATAAATTTATTATTACCATTACTATGTAAACTCCTTCATGCAAGTAGTTGGCTGGCTAGGTTCTTGGGATGTGGGAGAAACAGCCTTTCCCAGCTGAATGAATGGGTCTTAGCCATGAGTGTGCATTTGTTAGGCGTTTAGTTTTATATGCATTTTTTATTTGTGTTTTTAACTTTTTTTAATGATCTTATGTCTAAACCACCTTAGACAGCGGTTTAGGAAGTGATTAATCAATTAATTGCAATATTGGTCAGAATCATAATACAATCGTACCTTCGATCCTGAACGCCTTGCGACTCTAACGTTTTGGCTCCCAAACGCCGCAAGTGAGTGTTCCAGTTTGCAGAACGATGGGGGTGGAGACGCTCCTTCAGGTATACTTGACCAAGGCCATTTAGGGCTTTAAAGGTCAACACCAACACTTTGAATTGTGCTCACAAACGTACTGTCAGCCAGTGAAGATCCTTTAAGACCTGTTTTATATGATCCCGGTGGCCACTCCCAGTCACCAGCCTAGCTGCCACATTCTGCATTAGTTGTAGTTTCTGAGTCACCTTCAAAGGTAGCCCCACGTAGAGCGCATTGCAGTAGTCCAAGCGGGAGACAACCAGGGCATGCACCACTTGGGTGAGACAATCTGCGGGCAGGTAGGGTCTCAGTCTGCGTATCAGATGGAGCTGGTAGACAGCTGTCATGGACACAGAATTGACCTGTGCCTCCATGGACAGCTGGGAGTCCAAAATGACTCTCAGGCTGCACACCTGATCTTTTAGGGGCACAGTTACCCCATTCAGGACCAGGGAGTCCCCCACACCAGCCTGCCCACCCCCTGTCCCCCAAGAACAGTACTACTTGTCAGGATTCAACCTCAATCTGTTACCTATTAGCTGCCATCCCTCCTCCAACTGCCTCCACACACTCACACAGGACTTTCACTGCCCTCACTGGTTCTGATTCGAAGGAGAGGTAGAGCTGGGTATCATCTGCATACTGGTGGACACCCAGCCCAACCCTCTTAATGATCTCTACCAGCAGCTTCATGTACAGGTAGATGTTAAAAAGCATGTCACTCCTGATTAGTGCAGAGAAAAGATGGGGGAAATAAATGCTTTCTTAAAACAAACTCTGACCTCCAGAAATGGCCATACTGATGACCCTGGAAAGATTATGATTGTTGTTGGTTTTTAGTCGTGTCCGACTTCGTGACCCCATGGACCAGAGCACGCCAGGCACTCCTGTCTTCCACTGCCTCCTGCAGTTTGGTCAGACTCATGTTGGTAGCTTCGAGAACACTGTCCAACCATCTCGTCCTCTGTCGTCCCCTTCTCCTTGTGCCCTCCATCTTTCCCAACATCAGGGTCTTTTCCAGGGAGTCTTCTCTTCTCATGAGGTGGCCAAAGTATTGGAGCCTCAGCTTCAGGATCTGTCCTTCCAGTGAGCGCTCAGGGCTGATTTCCTTCAGAATGGATAGGTTTGATCTTCTTGCAGCCCATGGGACTCCTCCAGCACCATAATTCAAAAGCATCAATTCTTCGGCGATCAGCCTTCTTTATGGCCCAGCTCTCACTTCCGTAGATCATGATAGTGATTGTCATATTTTGATGTTTGGGTATAAATGTGCCAAATCTTGTGGTCCTTAGCTACTACAGCAAGTGATGGGCAGCGGCAGAGGAAGCTGCTTGGGTGCCTGGGGAGGCATGTCCAGGGGCAGGGCGAGCCACCCATAGGGGTGGGATGCACTGAGGTGCCTCTGGAGTCTGCCTGCCTCCTCCTACTCAGCCGCCCTACAGCTGGGGGGGGGGAGGCAGCAGGGAGACAGTTTGGGCAGCGCGGAGCCTGCATGCGCCCAAGCCACCATGTGTCTCCCAGGAGAGACGCGTGGTCGGGCACGCCGCAGGCCCCGCCGTGAGTGCCGCCCAGCATTTTGTCACCCCCCTCAGTGGTGACACCCAGGCCGGCCCGCACCCACCGCACCCCCCTTCCTCCGCCCCTGGTGATGGGTCTAGTGGATGTGATTCTGGCCCTTTCTATGCATTCATTATAAAAGGCATGTGAGTAAAATATAATTTATCTTATTAGCTATGCAGGGAGGTATTTAAATATGTTTTTTTGAGTGAGCACTAGATAATAAAAAAATGCAAATCCTTCATGAGATTTATGCAGTAACGTAAAATGATGTACTGTATTGCCATCTGCTTTGAGCCACTTGGGTGTTATAAAGTGCAGCACAGCATCAGAACCAAATGATTTAGAGAAACATTTGAAGTGGCTTTCGGGGAGATGCAAAATGATCCAACAAAGGCTGCCATTTCCTATCTTGGTTCTAGTCCAGGCAACACAGTTGCACAAAGCTTTCATGTCAGTTCCTTGAACTACTTATCTGCAGGCTGGAAGCATTTTCCAATTTCACCCTTGTTGGGCCTTTCAGTCAAATGACATTTGAGTCACCTGCTTTCAGGCTTGTGAAAAGACAGGTCAAAATAAAATGGGACGGTTTCCTTATGGGAGGTTGCCAATACAACAATAGCATTCACAACAAAAGCACCTAATGGGAATTTGGGATCATGGTGATGATTGACAGCAATGGATGTGGTACTTAGTAGGTCTGTGCCCTAAGCATCTTACAATATAAAATTTGACACTGGGAGAGAAGACATGCAAAAGCAGTGAGGGGAAACGGTAAAAGAGAACAGATTTTGCTTGCATTTTGCTAACAAGGCATGCTGATTTGATAAACTGCTTCTCCCAGGAAAAGCTCAAGCAACTCATCAGTTTTGATACAGTTTTGTCATTGGGTGGAACCATTTCAGACTGCAGGTGGAGAAAATGTGTGTTTGAGTTTTCCTCCTTGCAAAACATAACAGCTACTTGCACATGGAAAACTAGCACGGCAGGCAGAAGACTGAACTAGAACTGCTCTTGCCGACATTCAATGTTTTATATTTGCACAGAGTTTTCAATATGGGAGAGAATTCAAACAACCAATTCCCACTGCCACTTTCAGCCTGAAATGGCACGGCCCAGCAAAAGCTGTACCACATGACAGCTCTGACAGTGCCTTTCAGCTCCAAGAAAAGACAGACAGTTCACCTGGAAATGTGGGGTGTTTCTCATGTTATCTGAGCAGGGGCAATGTGGTGTCATTATGCAGATTATAGAAACAGGAGAGAGATATTAAAGTGTTCTTGTGAAGGAAACTTAATATTGTGCAGGGGCTTTCACAGTGCTGCATATGAATAAGGGGTGTTATATCTATATCTGTGGTAATCTATATATATATAAATGTTCCCATTGCGTGTTTGTCCGAAACACCCTTGCTGCATAACCGCTGGACCAAATCGCATCAAATTTGGACACAGCGTTCCATTACCATGGCAAAATAATCTGGCATAATAAAAATTCAGAAAAACCACACCTGTCATACCTAAAATAAAGTTTAAACGCAAAAAAACTGTCGCAGCTATTACATGTCATCAGCAAAACAGCGCCCTCTAGCGACGGCTATACTGGTACTACAGCTACAAAAGCAAAAAATTGGCGCAGCTTTTAGACATCATCATCAAAACCTCAGAGCTCCGTCGGCCATTTGCAAGCTCACAAACCGGTAATTGAAAAGGGGGGGGGGCGAGAAGAGGGTAATTGAAAACGGGGGTGGGGACAGAGAAGGGGCAGATGGAAGTTGAACGGGAACTTCTAGGCCGGCACTGTCACCACAGCCCGGGTCGTCGCTGTTAACGCCATCAAATGCAGGCCCAGCCCAACCGCTGCCCAGGCCCCTTAGCCACCATGAAAGGCAGGCCCCGGCCCTTCTCCACCGTGTATAATACAAATCCTCAGCAAGATTTGATTTCGGATTTGATTTCAGCAAGGCCTTTGACAAGGTGCCCCATGATATTCTTGTAAAGAAGCTGGTAAAATGCGGGCTAGACAATGCTACCATTCATTGGATTTGTAACTGGCTGACTGACCGAACCCAAAGGGTGCTCATCAATGGCTCCTCTTCATCCTGGAGAGAAGTGACTAGTGGGGTGCCACAGGGTTCTGTCTTGGGCCCAGTCTTATTCAACATCTTTATCAATGACTTGGATGATGGGCTTGAGGGCATCCTGATCAAGTTTGCAGATGACACCAAATTGGGAGGGGTGGCTAATACCCCAGAGGACAGGAACACACTTCAAAATGACCTTAACAGATTAGAGAACTGGGCCAAGGCAAACAGGATGAATTTTAACAGGGAGAAATGTAAAGTACTACACTTGGGCAAAAAAAATGAAAGGCACAAATACAGGATGGGTGATACCTGGCTTGAGAGCAGTACAAGTGAAAAGGATCTAGGAGTCTTGGTAGACCACAAACTTGACATGAGTCAACAGTGTGATGCAGCAGCTAAAAAAGCCAATGCAATTCTGGGCTGCATCAATAGGAGTATAGCATCTAGATCAAGGGAAGTAATAGTACCATTGTATTCCGCTCTGGTCAGACCTCACCTGGAATACTGTGTCCAGTTCTGGGCGCCACAGTTCAAGAAGGATATTGACAAGCTGGAACGTGTCCAGAGGAGGGCAACCAAAATGGTCAAAGGCCTGGAAACGATGTCTTATGAGGAACGGCTTAGGGAGCTGGGTATGTTTAGCCTGGAGAAGAGAAGGTTAAGGGGTGATATGATAGCCATGTTCAAATATATAAAAGGATGTCATATAGAGGAGGGAGAAAGGTTGTTTTCTGCTGCTCCAGAGAAGCGGACACGGAGCAATGGATTCAAACTACAAGAAAGAAGATTCCACCTAAACATTAGGAAGAATTTCTTGACAGTAAGAGCTGTTCGACAGTGGAATTTGCTGCCAAGGAGTGTGGTGGAGTCTCCTTCTTTGGATGTCTTTAAGCAGAGGCTTGACAGCCACCTGTCAGGAATGCTTTGATGGTGTTTCCTGCTTGGCAGGGGGTTGGACTGGATGGCCCTTGTGGTCTCTTCCAACTCTATGATTCTATGATTCTATGATTCTATGATTCTAAGAAATCTTGATATTGGGGTTCATGTGACAATTTATTCCCTGAACTAACCACCTGCGGGACTTGACATCCTTTCGCAGGGCCTGCAGGACGGAGCTGTTCCGCCTGGCCTTCGGTCTGGGCCCAGTTTGACCCCCTTCTATGGGACCCTGTAAATTACCTCTTTGGCCCTTTAATCTGCTCATGTGGGACCAACATGGATACCGGTAGCTTGCCCTGATGAATACTTGAGGTTTCCAACCCCATGGTTGTAATTCATGGGCAGTCATTTAATTTTATCCTGATTCTAATTTTTAAGCTGTATTTTAATCAATTGCTTGATTGTGTTTTAATGTATTTGACATTTGATGTTAGCCGCCCTGAGCCTGGTCTTGGCCGGGGAGAACGGGGTATAAATAAAAATTTACTTACTTACTTACTTACTTAAAAAGCTGAGGCATGATGGAAATGAAAACTGCATTATTATTAACAAGCACACAATGAAGGATAAAGCTTGACTGTCTCACTCTTAAAGATGCAGCATTTATTCTCCCATCAGAAATATTGTTTCAGGTTTAAGCAAGAACTTTACTTATATTCCCACACAACAGAACTGCTTCTATTAAATCTATTTCTTCCCAGAATGGCTATACGTTTTTATTCTGCCTGTAAAACACATTTATTCCCTTTCTATGTGCTTTTCCTCCACATGAGGAAATTAAACCACTTTATCCTGCCTGACAAATCCCTAAGGCCCGCTTAGCTACTTCCCTAACCACATCCAATCTGCTTGTTAAACTCTCCAATTCTCCCTTTAACGTCCCCATTCTCTCCTGATTGGTCATTTCTCCTTCCTTGCCATGATTGGCTAGCTTTCTCCAGGAGAAGGTTTCTCCATCACATATGGTTGTCTCCCTCATTTAATCAAGAACCACTACACACCGGCTGATATTCAAATAACAAAATCGTAGATACTGTAATGAAGAATGAATAATATAACCATAAAGCCAAATACACTCATATACATATAAAACCAAAGTCCACACGATAGAACCATTCAGCTTAAGATATAGTGGACAAACCCAGTGCCAACACAAGATTCCAAAGAAAAGTTCCTACACGATAAGTAATAGATGGATCGCTGTAAAAGAACATCAAAAATGTCGACTGTAGGATGCAATGATAGATGAAGTCATCATAAGTCCATTCAAAAGGAGGCAACCCAGTTATATATGTATATGAGTGTATTTGGCTTTATGGTTATATTATTCATTCTTCATTACAGTATCTACGATTTTGTTATTTGAATATCAGCCGGTGTGTAGTGGTTCTTGTTGTTGCCTTTGCTTATCAGCACCACTACGATACCCTACTTTGTTTTTGTTTTTGTCCCTCATTTAATCCCCACAACAACCCTCTAAGATAGGTTAGGCTCATAGCTGTCAACTTTCGGATTTGAAAATAAGGGATTTCCCCCCCCCCCAAACTTTCGGATTTGAAAATAAGGGATGCCGCGAGGGCGGTGCAATGGCACCAAGTAGCCTCGCCATGCTGTGCTCCAGAGGCTGCGCGCAAACGGGTGAGCGAAAGAGCGAGCGCATAGACGGCAGGCAGGCTGTCTGTCTGGTTGGGCATGAGGGTCTGGCTGCACAAGGCATGCAAGCTCCGCCCCCAGTCGGTCTCAGACTCCTTATTGGCAGCTGAGCAACGCAGCTGAGGAGCCTCCCTGGCCGGCAGGGAGGGAGAGGAGCTGCTTCCTTTGAAATCCAGGAAATTTAAGGGATATCAACAATCCGGATAGCAGCGTGAAACGGCCTTGGAATAAGGGAGTTTCCCACAAAAAAAGGGAGGGTTGACAGCTATGATCACATATGGTTGTCTCCCTCATTTAATCCCCACAACAACCCTCTAAGATAGGTTAGGCTGAGAGATGAAGACCGCTCCAAGATCACCCAGTGAGCTTCATAGCTGAGAGGGGATTTGAACTCTGGTTTCCCAGGTCGTAGCATGACATACTTCATCACCCTAGCTCTAGGGCACCTAGTAGGGGAAAGCTAGGTTCGAAGGAGACGGGCTTTACAGGCAGATGAATGAATGAGGAAACTAGCACAGCGGTGGTAGGAAAGCTAGAAGAAGATTCTCCATTACAGCAATCAGCTCTGACAGCTGCTGCTACAGGCACCCAGAGGCTTCTAGACACAGAGTAAGATATCAGGATGTTTTGCAAACTGAACATATGTTTCAAATCCTGCATATGGCAAACAACTAAAAGGATCCAAGTGTGGATGAAAACGCAGATTAAAAACAAGAAAAGAATGTCTGATTCTGCTATAACAGTGGTTGCTGTGCTTCTCTGCATGAATCCACTGTCTCGATTTGACTCCATATCTAAATAAATGTGTTTATTGCTGTGGTTGTATATTGATATCAGCCCTGGGATGTGATACTAAAATCTTCATCAAGAGCCTCCTCCTATTAATCAGTACTTTCTTATACAAGTTAAAGAAAATTATCATAGAATCAGAATTGTAGAGTTGGAAGGGACTCCAAGGGTCATCTAGTCCAACCCCCTGCAATGCAGCAATCTCAGTAAAAGCATCCATGACAGATGGCCATCCAACCTCTGCTTAAATCTCCAAGGATGGAGAGTCCACCACCTCCCGAGCAGGGTGGATAAAAATCAACACTTTTTTTGATTTTAATTGGATTTTTTAAAAAATAAATAAATAAATTGGATTTTTAAAATAAAATGCTTTTGGAGGAAAAATCTTTCTAAAGATAGTTTTCGATTTAAGTTACATTATAGTCCAAAGGCTATTCATCAGGAAATAAGGATTTGTTTGAAGTTTTTCATGTGTGCTAAAACTCAGTCTAAGTTTTTTTTTTAAATCGTTTAACCACATCAGTTAACAAACATGGATACATATGCTATAATGTTATTGTTTTAGTTAAATATATTGTTTAAATTGTTATTAAGGAAATGATTATTTTTCTCCTTCCAATAAAGTACAGCAGAAAAGTTGTCCAAATATAAACAGTTAACTTATGAAAGCTCACAATAATTTCATAATTATCTGTCAATGTATTTCTAATAGTATAACCAAATCAGTAATTTTTGATAAAACTGTAAAAACTACTCTGAAAATTTATTCTTCCAAAAATGAAACCTTCATCTGGTTGTAAATATTAAGATTATTCCAGCAAGAATGAGTCTTTCTGTAAAAAAAAGAAAAAAGATTTTAATCAAGTCTTACTGACTAGTGATTTAAATTGTGATTTAAATTGATTTGATTACATCAATTCCACCCTCCTCCCAAGTGAGATGATTCCAGCTTTTACTGTCAGAATTTTTCCCCATATGTATAGTCAGAATCTCTTTTCTTGTAACCTGAAGCCATTGGTTCAAGTCCTACCTTCCAGAGCAGGAGAATACAAGCTTGTTCCCTCTTCCATGTGACAGCCCTTGAAATATTTGAAGATGGCTGTCATATCTCCTCTCAGTCTCCTCTTTTCCAGGCTAAACATACCCAGCTCCTTCAACTGCTCCTGGTTCATAATTGAGTGTAACCACTGTGCTGGTTTCACTGTAATTTTCTTGGCTAAGCCTGGACTATTTTGGCTGGCAGTGGCTCTCCAGGGTTTCGGGGTGGTGTCTTTCCGGGGATTGAACCTAGGGAATTCTGTCCATGAAGTAAATACTCTACACTGAGCTATGACTCCTTCCTAAAAGAAGGGAACTCCTGGAAGAATTTAGGAGAGAGCTCCTGTGAGAAAAAGGAAAGGGCTCCACTTAGGGACAATAATATTATGGTTTGTTCTCCACTTCTGATGGTGTGTTCCAGCAGCTTGCAGGGATAAGATTTCCCTTATTGGGAGTATTAATATTGCACATGTGGAAGCTGCTGGATGAACAAAAACTGTCTCTTGTATTGAAATAAATATTCTCCAGTCCAAAAATGTGGTTCAAAAAGCTTTATTCACATAACTACAAACAACGTAAAACAAAGATTTACACTCACTCAGTTGCATATTTCTTATACTGGTCTCAGCATAATTTAGATTACAAATATCTTACATTCTGAGCTAAAATCAAAGCTCTGTCTCTTCTCCATTGCAGCCTCTTTCAGCCTCAGTCTGTTTTCCTGGATACAGAGATTAACACATGCATTCTCTTCAGTAGCTTAGAACAAAGAAGCACCCAACATGGATGCCTACCAGATTAGTATATGCATAGACCTAAAATAGTATCTCTTTCATGTGACTGTGAACTAATCACCTTGTGACTGAGCCACAGAGATACAGCCCCACTAATGATTAACCAGGTAGGCTCTTATCAAACTTCATGGAAATTTACAGCCATCCTTCACAGTATACAATATATATCCCATTTCAATGTACATTAAACATACAGTACTTAACATCCCTTGGGGTCTCTCCCAGTCTTACCTGGAGGTGCCAGGGATTAAACCGCGGCCAGAGGGAAGAGGCGGTGGAAAAAGAATGGAAGAAGTTTAAGGAATATATTATAAATCATTGTAAGATTCAAAGTTAGAAAAAAGCTGGAAGAAGTGGTATTTTACAGAATAGAAATAAGATTAATTAAGTAAATTTATGATGTATGATTAAGATAAGTTAAGATAGTAATATGAGTACGGAAATATAAAGTTTTAAGTTAGAATAGTAAAATAATATTGGTTAAAAATAATATTAAATGATGAGAAGAAATTGCTAAAGATGAATTACAATGAAACGTAGTAGGAGTGACAGGAGGAAGTCTAACCAAGATGATGAGGAAAGAAGAAGGGAAAATTTGGATTTTTGTGTTTATTGTTTATTGTTGTATTTGTTTTGTTATATGTGATTTGTGTTAAGATTGTGATTATATGTTTGTAAAACCCAATAAAAATTATTTTTTAAAAATAAAATAAATAAACCCAGTATCTTCTGTATGCAAAACATTAAGCTATGACCCTTCCCCTGGAGAACATTGCATCTTGGGCTATGCATTTTGGAGAGTTTGGGAGACATCTGTGCTAAGTATATCTGCATGGTGTTCCTTCAAAAGTGGATTAATTATCAATCACACCACAAGCAAAAATCCTTCATCTGAAGAAGAATTTATTCAGTCCTCTTTCTGCAGGCTATTTTCCCCCCTGCTTAAGTTAATGCTTCTGACTTAATATTTCATTTTCTCATTATAAGCAGACACTCTTTCCCTTTCCATACTGGACTTTGATTAGTAGAGCTCTCACATCTCTGATTAATACTTTGAGATGCACTTTCTTAACCTCTTGATGCAACATATGCTCTTTTCAAAGGTTGATTTACAATGGGCGACCTCATTAGAAGAGCACATTGTCCAAAAATCATTCAACAACCCAGCAGTAATGACTTAATAAGGTGGCAGCACCATAATTTTTTTAAGGGGGAGAACAGAAGGGTCAAAGTGTATTTCTAAGTGGGCAAGTTCTCTGAAAGAAAAATAACAGTACGTATTTGGTAAAGACAGTAGTCCTGCAATGGAGGGAGGAAGAAAGTGGGGGTCAAGCTGCTTGGTTGTTGTTGTTGTTGTTTGTTTGTTTGTTTTTGGGGGGTGCCTGCCTACCCCTCTGATGCCAACCATGATGAAGACACATTTAGTTACTGCAGTAAAAGGTAAAGGTAAAGGGACCCCTGACCGTTAAGTCCAGTCACGGACGACTCTGGGGTTGCAGCACTCATCTCGCTTTACTGGCCGAGGGAGCCGGCGTACAGCTTCCGGGTCATGTGGCCAGCATGACTAAGCCACTTTCTGGCGAACCAGAGCAGTGCATGGAAACACTGTTTACCTTCCCGCTGCAGTGGTACCTATTTATCTAGTTGCACTTTGACGTGCTTTTGAACTGCTAGGTTGGCAGGAGCAGGGACCAAGCAACGGGAGCTCACCCCATCGTGGGGATTCGAACTGCCGACCTTCTGATCGGCAAGCCCTAGGCTCTGTGGTTTAGACCACAGTGGGGAGGTGGGAAAACCAAAAAACTGTATGCTTCACAAGGTTGTTATTGTACTTCACCGGATCTTAACCTATTACAGTATTTGTAAGAATGGATTCCAAATATCATTGAATTTGTCCATGGCAAGTCTGCGTTTATATGCAAGTTGTTCATATGTTGCGAGTTTGTAGAAGTCTTCAATCCAATCATAGAAGGGAGTTGCATTTTTATTTTTTCCAATTCATCAATATCAGTCTTTGCTGTGGTCAGGGCATGGAGAGTCCACTCGTATTGTCCTTTTGTAAGGTACCATGTGCTGGGTATGTAATTCAAGAGGATATTTTGCTCTGTAAATGTAAGGTTGTTCCGTACAGTTCTGTTGATAGTTTCAGTTACCTTCTGCCAAAAATCTTTCAGTATAGGACAATGGAAAAACACATGTTTTAGAGAAGCATTATCCCTATTGCATCTCCAACAGTTAGATACCTTAGACATGAGTACAGGACTCGAAGGGTGATAGAGGCAGACCTTAACATACACATCTGCCACCTGCACAGGTGAGTGGTGAGTTTGGGAGGACTGTTTCATAACAGCCTAAAGCCTAAAGCCTTAAAGACAATGACAATAAAAATATTCTATTCTATTCTATTCTTAGAGATCGATGGCAAGAGGGGGCCATATTGAACCAGGCAATGGGTGAAGAACCTTTGGTCCTCTAGATGTTGCTGGACTATAACACCTATCACCCCTGATTACTGGACATGCACATTGCATCTGATGGGAGTTGCAGTCCAACAACATCTGTAAGCCATCAGGCCCTCCATCCTTGCAGTTGATGATGGGTAGTTTAGTAGATGTGTTATAATTATTTTTGGTTCTGATGTGCTACATTTTCTTTCTCACTGGCTTTCTCTCGTGGGTAATTTCTCTGTAACAACTCAAACTCTTGGGAACAACCTGTTTGTTTCCATAGTGTGAGAAAGTGACAGAAAAGAGATGGTTAGGTAATCATGTTTTAGTAAGCTAAAAATCAATATGTCAGCTATGGTCAGTAATTTGTCTTTCTGACTTTACCTCCCTGCTTGACTTCCTGTAGGCTATGATGCAGCTACTAAAACCGCTGAGCCAATATCCATTTAATTTTAATTATTCCACTTTTTAATTACTGCTCTCCTTTATTGATCAAAATCCCGCAATTTAGTCCTTTGGAATTGATGCAAACAGTGCAGCATTTGACACAACTGGGTGGCTTTATAAATAAATGTTTCCCATAATTGCTTGCCCAGACATAGCATTTCAGAACTAGTTGTCAGTTTCTTTGACAGCCGCCTCTTGCTTACAATCAGAATGAAACAACAGTGGAGATTATTACAATTTGGGTGTGCAAAAGGCCCAAGGAACCTTTGAGAATGCTTAAATTAATGTATGTAAATATTCATTGAAAAGGAGAGATGCAATCCTCTTGGGCAGGGCTGTTGCTCAGTAGCAGAGCCTTGTATACAGAAGGACCCTAGTATAGTCCTCCAGATCTCAGGGAGTGGGCAGAGGAGGAATGGTGGAGACCACCTGCCCAGCCTGAACCTTCCAGAGAAGAAGGAGACAGTTCAGAATGACAACAGGGGGTTGAGGGATATCACAGCTAGGAGGCAGATAAGGGTAAAAGCTGGGAAATAATGGGAGAGGAGGAGGAAGAAGCACCGGGGTGGGGGACAACTGACAGACAGCATTCCAGACCCCCCCCTCCCAGAACCCGGCATTAAAAGTAGGAGAGCAGAGAGCTCAAAGGCAGAGGACACTTCTCAGCACCTGTAGCGATGACACATGAGGAAATGGGAGAGACGGAGGGGGTGGAGATTCACTCAGGACAATGCCATTATTCCAAGAGGCTGCATTCCCAAGCCTTTCTGTAAATATTGAATAAAAAGCAGACGGTAAGGACTTTTCCTTGTCTTATCCATTCCTGGCAATGTGCCACAGGGGTTGGTTCCTCTGCCACCTGACACCAGGTGGGCCTGGGAGTGATTCCTGCCTGAAGAGCCACTGCTATGCCTCACCTTTAAAAGCTTGGTGTGAAGGTGTGGAATTTTTTGGGGACATCTTCATTGCTTCTGCTCAGTTCTGAACTTCTTGCCTGGTTCCTGAACTCTTGGCCCACCCAAGTCCTGTGTCTGCTTCTGAGCCTGTACTGTGACTTGCCTAAATAAAAATCTCTGCATGCCATGCAAAGTAAGAGCCTCTTCTGTTGTGTTTTGGGTGGGAGTCAGGACAGCTTCCTCCTGTTTGCTGATGCTGAAAACAACACAGAGACCTTGGGTGCCCAATTATCAATGGAGCACCATTTAATCTTATATCTGTGTTGTAAATCCCAGAAGTTAAATTTCGAAACTAATATCAACACGAGCATTTTATTTTAATGCCAACAGCATCACTATAAAAAGAGCATTTGAATATCCATTTGAACCAATGAAATGAAGCAGAACAAGGGTAATATTTTGAACAATGACATATATGGGCAACAATCCATTAACTACTCTTGCAGTGCATGAAATTATTTCAAGAGAAGAATACAATGGAAACCTTTCTGCTGTTCAGTGCTTTCATGGTGTTTTGTAGTGGCACTGATTTATTTTCATGCTTCTCCAGAAATGGAAATATATATATATATAGCAGGATTTGTTCTGCGAATAAAGATGGAGAGGG
Source organism: Darevskia mixta (assembly GCA_034641385.1). Classification (NCBI taxonomy): domain Eukaryota; kingdom Metazoa; phylum Chordata; class Lepidosauria; order Squamata; family Lacertidae; genus Darevskia; species Darevskia mixta. The sequence goes on from JAWWNH010000060.1 coordinate 2,543,822, forward strand.
TTCATAAATATCCAAATTCTCAATAGACAATAAAGGTGTACCAGGTGGCCCTAAAAACATGGTGGATCATAACAGGTACCTTAAGAACCTTATAATTAGCCGCTCTACACTGATGAAAAGGGACCCAGGTGGCTCTGTGGGTTAAACCACAGAGCCTAGGGCTTGCCGATCGGAAGCTCGGTGGTTCGAATCCCCGCGATGGGGTGAGCTCCCGTTGCTCGGTCCCTGCTCCTGCCAACCTAGCAGTACAAAAGCACGTCAAAGTGCAAGTAGATAAATAGGTACGGCTCCAGCGGGAAGGTAAACGGCATTTCCGTGTGCTGCTCTGGTTCGCCAGAGGTGGATTAGTCATGCTGGCCACATGACCTGGAAGCTGTACGCCGGCTACCTCGGCCAATAAAGCGAGATGAGCACCACAACCCCAGAGTCGGACACGACTGGACCTAATGGTCAGGGGTCCCTTTACCTTTTACACTGATGGAAGCAGCTACAGTTGCCAACGTTGTTGTTGTTATTGTTGTTGTTGTTTTAAAGGCTTTTTCCACATGGGAGGGATCTGGGATCACACCAAGTTTCAATATGGTGGGTGGAAAGGGAGCTAAATGCATTTTCAGTCTCTGGGATTCTAGTGTTTGATCTGCCACTTCCTACTGCCAAGTAAGAATCGTTTGGTGGCCAGATAAGGCAGTAAGAAATCAATTCCAAATGAACAGAATGCAAAAAGCAGAGTGCAGCAGTAAAGGAGGCATCATTGCAAACACAAATGAGAAAAGTTTTATATTTGCCCCCGCTTGGGGAGTTGAAGAAAATTCAGAAGTGCTTAGCTGACAAAGGCTTTTCATTGCCCTGCCAAAATCTCTCTTCAGAGCCTGCATGATAATGGTTGGGTATGGTTGGTGCAGAATTCATAAATAGGGACTTCCGAACTGACTTATGCACTGGCTCTACCTTAGTTAGTCCCAGAGTGTGGGATAGAGAGGAGGATTAATGAGCTGCTGATTTTCTCCCTCATATCACAAAGGCAGGGGGAACATGTTAGGATTTGCAGTAAACGAATCCAAGGGCAAAATGTGAGCTCCCAAGTCTCACACCTGTGGCACAAGGTGAACCTGACAGTGCATAATAAGCATTCTGTATTAATGGCAGCGATAACAACAGTATTTGATAGCAAACAAACAATTATAAATAAAGACCAAGTGAAAATACAATTAAGTGCTGCTTCTAGCACTCTTTAAAAGCAATTCCTGGCAGTGTGAAGACTTATGCGGGGGGCGGGGGGAGAATAAACATATATTTGGATTAACTTGGATTTATGTCCTCCTGCTCTAGCGAGGTTGGGCAAATCTGCCATCTGTCAACATCATTCAGTTGCAGAGATCCCTGAGGAGAGCTAAAAGCTAGCTAATTAATTACAGCTTGAAAACGTGAATAATAACCTCTTCACTTAGCTTGAGGGGAAATGTCATATTTTCAACAATGACATAAATATTTTTTTAGAGGTTATGTGCATTATTTTGGAGCTTATGCACATTAAATTGAGTCATATCTATATCTATCTATCTATCTATCTATCTATCTATCTATCATCTATCTATCATCATCTATCTATCTATCATCTATCTATCTATCTATCATCTATCTATCTTTCTATCTATCTATCTATCTATCTATCTATCTATCTATCATCTATATCTATCATCTACAGTGGTCCCTCGACTTACGAATTTAATCCGTTCCGAATGGACATTCGTAGGTCAAAAAGTTCGTAAGTCGAAAAAGCGACTTTCTCCCATAGGAATGCATTGAGAGAAAAAATATTTGGAAAAATTCATAAGTCGAAAAAACCGCATCTAAAACCAGCAACAATTTCCATTCGGATGTCAAAAAATTCATAGGCGTGTGGCCACTTTTTTTATTCGTAAGTCGAAAAATACGGATGTCGAGTACTTCGTAAGTCGAGGGATCACTGTATCTATCTATCCAGGGCCGTCTTTAGCAGATGCTGCGCCTGGGTGCAAATATCCACCCAGCACCCCCAAATTACCACGGATAGTGTTGAGGTGGCCGTAGCTGCGCACTACCAGCCATGGGCAAGAGTTGCCCCCCCCCATGCCGCTGCGGGACAGCGATCCCCACAGAGGCTTGGGAGTGAAGTTGCGCCCCTCCCAAGCCTCCTCGGCAGGAGAGCGATCCCCACAGAGGTTTGGGAGGCAAGCTGCACGCCCGCCAGCCTTATGGTTGGTGGGGCGCAGCTGGTGGGCATGCAGGGCAAGGGGAGGCTGCCAGCAAAGCCGCGCAGTTCCCCTACTTGCTGGGGCGCCCCTGAGAGCCCGGCGCCCTGGTGCAACACACCACTAAGCCCTATGGGAAAGGCGGCTCTGTATCTAATCTATCTATCTATCTATCTATCTATCTATCTATCTATCTATCATCAATCCAAACTCTTAAAAAAATTAGACTGGGTTGCAAACAGTTCAGAGGAGATGCCCACATTTAAATGTGATGTCAAATCAAATATCAAATCTTTATTACGGTCATAGACCAGCATAAAAGGATAGGATACAGTCATTTAAAATCTGATAAGCGTTTTGGATAGCTAAAAGATAATAATAATAATAATAATAATAATAATAATAATAATAATAATAATAATTTATTATTTATACCCCGCCCATCTGGCTGGGTTTCCCCAGCCACTCTGGGTGGCTTTCAACAGAGCATTAAAATACAATAATCTATAAAACATTAAAAGCCTCCCTAAACAGGGCTGCCTTCAGATGTCTTCTAAAGCTCTGGTCGTTGTTGTTCTCTTTGACATCTGAAGGGAGGGCGTTCCACAGGGTGGGTGCCACTACCGAGAAGGCCCTTTAAAACGGAAGGTGAATATAAAAGTCTATGAGAATTTAGAAGATGCTAAAAGAATCTAAAAGAAGGGATAGGAGCATTGGGCAGGTGTGGAAGAGCATAAAAGGTTGATATATCTTCTCATCCGTATGACTGAGATCTGGACTACCATAAAAAACTGATCCTAAGGCGCTCCAAAAGGGGCTTCAGCTTTCCCCTAGAAAGCTATTTTATTCTAGAGTATGATCTGAGCTTACAAATCTGGGCACAGAATCTGGCTACCAGCCAGGTCGTTTTATGATCTTTGCCTGTGAGGAGCGAGTTTAATTTGGACTTGTCTGTGAGATCGACAAGCCTCTTCAGCAAAGGATTGATGGTTTCTCTACGAATCTCAGCGTAAAGAGGGCATCTAAAAAATATATGTTCGGGGCTTCCTATTTCCCCTAATGGGCAGGTGCAAAGTCTCTGTGTATACGGGACTTCCATAGGAGCCTTCCAGAACCGGTGAGGGCAGGGCCGAGCTTCTGGCGAGAGTGAAAGCCCTTCTTGCATTTCTGGATGTAAGGAAGTAGAGATATGTTGCTGGGGCAGTTACATATCTCCTGTTTTCTATGATTTTATAATCGGGAACCCTTGCACTGTCTTGTTGTCTCTCTGTGTCCATGATTCAATGTGATGTCAATACATTGAACTGTTGAACAAAGTACTGGAAGCTGTTCATAGGAGATAAGTCCAAGGGGCCTTGGGGGGCTAGGCACCCTCAAAGTCAATAAGAAAAGCCCGCAGGTAGCAGCAGTCCTACCTTTGAGACAGGGGTGGAGGAAGGGGGGTGCAGTAGGTGCCAGCCGGCTCGGGTGTCACCACTGAGGGGGGTGACAAAATGCCGGGCGTCACTCACCACGGGGCCTGCAGCGCGCCCGAGCCACGCATCTCTCCTGGGAGAGACGCTGTAGCTTGGGCACCCGCAGGCTCCATGCTGCCCAAACGGTCCGCCCACTGCCTCCCCCCCAGCTGTAGGGCGGCTGAGTGGGAGGAGGCAGGCAGACTCTGGAGGCCCCGCCTCTGGTGTGCCCCACCCTCGCCCCACCCCTATGGAGAGCCAGTGTGGTGTAGTGGTTAAGAGTGGTAGACTTGTAATCTGGTGAACCGGGTTCGCGTCCCCGCTCCTCCACATGCAGCTGCTGGGTGACCCTTGGCTAGTCACACTTCTCTGAAGTCTCTCAGCCCCACTCACCTCACAGAGTGTTTGTTGTGGGGGAGGAAGGGAAAGGAGAATGTGAGCCGCTTTGAGACTCCTTCGGGTAGTGATAAAGCGGGATATCAAATCCAAACTCTTCTCTTCTTCTTCTTCCTCCGCCGCTGCTCTGAGAGAGAAGCAGTTCAGCTGCACCTTCAGCAGCCAGTCAACCAGCCAGCCAGTGAGACACCCTTTTCTGGGGGGGGGGGGTGTTGTGTGCTCTGAGTCTGAGTCCTTCCCCTCAGAAAAGGGTAATGCACTGGCTGCGGAGAGGAGGAGGAGGAAAAGGAGCCGCCAGCCGCCGCACACACTACGTGCTTGCATGTGCGTGTGCCGTTGCACATTCACATTGAAGCTGTTAATCCAGTTCCAAAACCACCAGCTGATTATCTTTGGGTCCTTCAATGTCACAATAGCACACGACACAGTCCTTCCAGGACTGTACCACTTTATGCTGCAGGGGAGGGATTGCATGCTTGAAGGTTAAAATGGTTATCAGAGTCACTTGAACAACACAGATGAAGTCCAGAGTCGGAAGAAGGAAATTGAGGAAATTGAATGGGGAGGGGGAATGTATTATTTGAAAGAGAAATTTCAGCCCCCATTTTTGCCTGCTGTGCCCACCCTGCCAGTGGAAGGGCAGACACGGTGCAAAGCTGCCTACATTATACCAGGGAAATGGTATTGTTTCTAGTCCATTATACCAGGGAAATAGTATGTTTCTAGTCCTGTTTGCAAAATGAAGGTGTGGTCATAAATGTTTGTGCTCCCAGGGACAACTTTCAGCAGTGCCAGTATGTTAGGGTGAAAATCCAGACTTGGGGAGGGGGGCAAAGTTGTTGAGCTTTTCTGCAAAAACACACCCCAAAAAAGTTTTCCAGCTATTTTTAAGGAAATTCACCAAAAAAAGTATACTTCCGACATGGGTTGCCATAGCCCTGGGTTTCCCTGGACATTTTGACTGGATGATGTATGGCAGCCCTACACTATGTATAATTTTGGAAATGGCAGTATGTAGCAAAAACAGTGTGTGTGTGTGTGTGTGTGTGTGTGTGTGTGTGTGTGTGTGTTTAAAGGTCGATTTTAAAGGAAAGCACTTAATTATAACCTTCTTTACAAATTGCTTGTATGTTATTTATTGCTGACATTTATTGACCCCCCTATTATTATGTAAAATATCAAGAGCTAATTTGGAACATGCCCTACATTTTCTTCCAGCTGGGAGTTAATGTCATAATCATTATGGCAGATTCCCATAATAACTTTCTGAGACCTATCACTGAAGAGCATCTTTTTTTCTTTTTCTTGGAATAATTGTTTGGCAAAGTGGTGGAACAGGCGTTCAAACAAGGTACAGTACTTTAAAAAAACCTAATTTATAACCCAGTAAAATAATAAATTTGGACAGAACAGCCTTTCCTGTCAACATAGAAGCTAAATCAACTGGGTGGGCATAACTTTATAGGCAAATCGCTTTGTAGGCGGATGCCTGATTATCGTCTTCCAAAGCAACTACTCTACTCTGAACTTAAAAATGGTAAGTGTAATGCTAGTGGTCAACTAAAGAGGTTCAAAGACTCTCTCTAGGCAAATCTAAAAAAATGTAGTATAAACACCGACAACTGGGAAACACTGGCCTGTGAGAGCTCCAACTGGAGAACAGCCTTTACCAAAGGTGTCATGGGCTTTGAAGACTCTCGAACTCAGGATGCAAGGGAGAAACATGCTAAGTGGAAGGCACACTTGGCAAATCCACACAGCAATCAACTCCCACCCGGAAACCTATGTCCCCACTGTGGAAGGGCATGTGGATCCAGAACTGGCCTCCACGGTCACTTATGGACTCACTTTTAAAACCGTGTTTATGGAAGACAATCTTACTCGGCTATGAGTGATCGCCAAAGAAGAAGAAGAAGATAGGCAAAGTATTTCAAAAAGAAAAAGAAAAATCTTCCAGAATTGCCTTAGGTTTTCAACCAATGATTCTATGACTCAGGTGTCATGGTGATAGGACTGCCAGCTCTGAGGGATTGGCATGAAGATTCAAAGTTGTAACTTTTACCTCTGGGTATCCAGAGAAAGAAGTTAACAGTTGTGCAGTGGCTAGGCTAGAGAGGGATGGGTGAGTGATCTATGGGTGCTAGACAATGTTATAGTTAGTTATAATGTAGCTAATAAACTTTCCATTAATTTCATAGGGTTTGCTCCATGTATGACTTAGTTGGATTTCACTCTATGCTTATTTCACTTGATCTTAGCCAAAAAGCCGAGAAGCAATTCACTCTATGCTTATTTCAGATGTACTGAGTCTCATTCATACACACACACACACACACACACACACACACACACGTCGAGTGCCTGTCCCTCTCTCTGCTGAGTGAAGGCAAGAGCCCATTGGGGTCCCAGGGTCCGTGTTCCTTTGGTGTCAGGAGTCCAGGTACCCAGCTTGATACACAGTAAGCCACCCAGAGTGGCTGGGGAAACTCAGCCAGATGGGCAGGGTACAAATAATAAATTATTATTATTATTATTATTATTATTATTATTATTATTATTTATTATTATTATTATTATTAAGCATAGGTAATTAAAAAGCATGATTTATTGCAAAAACAAACGGATAGCTCCGGATGACTCTAACAAAGCCTCCGGCATCATTACTCAAGATGACCCTTCTGAAGACTCCTTCTGGTGTCTACAGAATAAATTGAACTTATGACCCTTACATCTCTTGTTTTGCTTCCTATATAGCAGCCCTCCCATTCGCCGACTCTTCGGACTTAGTGGATTAGCGCCAACCTCTTCCTTTTCGGAGAGGCTGTCTCTGAGTTTGTTCGTGCCTATTTGTGCTTCCTGCAAGCTTTGGCTGTGTTCTAGCCTGCTCTCAGCTCCTTATCAACTTGCCTATCAAGGTCAGGAAGAGCCAAAGTCTGCATCTGTCGGCTCTCCCCTGCCTGACTAACATCTAAGCCTCTCTGTTTTGGGCTGCTTTCTGCAGTTGGCTGCAAACCTTCGCTTGGAGCTGGATCATTCCTGACATTTGGAGAATTAAAGACACCGTGGAGACTGTCATGGCTTTAAGAAATATGGTTTATTCACCTATTTGCACCTTCAGTCTACATGAAGGTAGTCCAGATCTTACATCATAGTCATTTCTAGAGGCAACAGCGCAGGCAACCTTTTGCCTACCTGTCCAAGATGGATCCCAGGTCTTCTCCCTGCTCCTTCCTCCCAACAACCCTTGTTTCCCACCCCCACCCCTGAGCAGTTACCTTGGCAACTTTCCAAATCCCCAGTATCTGTTCACCTGGGGCAAGGGGGAAGGTGTTCTCTTGTATTGTCAATGTCCCTCAATTGTACTTTTGATAGCCTTTGCTCAGCCAGGTTGTTTTGCATAAGCCAGCCCAGGAATTCCTTTACAGCTTGCATTTCCCCCTCATATCACAAATAACCCAAATCCTAGCATTTATTACTTTCTAGGGTTTAGGGGAGTCCCACCTCAATCTATAACTTTGTTGTTGTTTAGTCGTTTAGTTGTGTCCGACTCTTCGTGACCCCATGGACCAGAGCACGCCAGGCACTCCTGTCTTCCACTGCCTCCCGCAGTTTGGTCAAATTCATGTTGGTAGCTTCAAGAACACTGTCCAACCATCTTGTCCTCTGTCATCCCCTTCTCCTTGTGCCCTCAATCTTTCCCAACATCAGGGTTTTTTCCAGGGTGTCTTCTCTTCTCATGAGGTGGCCAAAGTATTGGAGCCTCAGCTTCAGGATCTGTCCTTCCAGTGGGCACTCAGGGCTGACTTCCTTAAGAATGGATAGGTTTGATCTTCTTGCAGTCCATGGGACTCTCAAGAGTATCTTCCAGCACCATAATTCAAAAGCATCAATTCTTCGGCGATCAGCCTTCTTTATGGTCCAGCTCTCACTTCCATACATCACTACTGGGAAAACCATAGCTTTAACTATATATAACTAATCTATAACTATATATAATTATATATAACTCTCTCTCAATATATATTCATATGCACATATTTATTTTATCGCAAATTACATATTCAAATATGTTTGTTATCTACATGAATGCTCTCTAAACATATTGCACCCTAAGTATGTACTTTAAAGTGCATTTTGGCATGGTTTTTCCAGCTGATAATTATATAGAAAAATTCAGAGAAGCGTGAAACATGAACAACCTTTCTTTTCTTTTATTCCATTTACAGATCACCTCCCATAAAATGTCTCAAAGTGATATCACAGTAAAAAATATCAACGATAAAAACCATTACAAACAACTCCCCTATGGGAAACAATTTCAAACAATTCTGTATGTAAAGAAAATCCATGTGTAAAAGAAGTCCATGTATAAAAACACTTTAAAAACAATTTCACATATCAAAACAATTTAAAATGGCAAAAGAGATTTTGTTGGGAGTGCCACGTAACCTCTAAGGCAGGCATAGGCAAACTTGGCCCTCCAGATGTTTTGGGACTACAACTCCCATCATCCCTGACCACTGGTCTTGTTAGCTAGGGATGATGGGATTTGTAGTCCCAAAACATCTGGAGGGCCGAGTTTGCCTATGCCTGCCTTAGAGGTTACGTGGCACTCCCAACAAAATCTCTTTTGCCATTTTAAATTGCCTATGCCTGCTAAGGGAGCAGTTCAGTGCCCCTGATCTTACTAGCCTTTGGTGCATAGCTGGAATAATGTGAATTGTCCAATTCATTATTACTGTTATACTGTATCTTGATTGTAATTTTTTTTAAGTGATGTACACTATTTTTATAAGAGCTCTTATGAGAGGAAGAGTATGACAAAAATATATATAAAGTGGTACGTTGGTTTTCAAACTTAATACATTCCGGAAGTCCGTTCCAAAACCAAGGCACGCTTTCCCATAGAAAGTAATGCAAAATGGATTAATCCATTCCAGACTTTTAAAAACAACCCCTAAAACAGCGATTTAACATGAATTTTACTCTCTAACGAGACCATTGATCCATAAAATGAAAGCAGTAATCAATGTACTGTACTATAAAATAAATAAGACAGTATTGTAGATGATATTTTTTTTAAAAAAAATTCTTACTTGCACTGATGATAGTCATTGTTTGGAGGGGGGACTTTTATCCATTTCTGCAGTCACACAATCAATCAGCTGAACTGGGTTCCACACATTCACAAAAACAAATTAACCAAAAAAGCCTCAAAAACAAAAACGCAAAATAAATAGCAAAAACAAAAGCGCCAAATACAGTGGTACTTTGCTTCTTGAACTTAATCCGTTCCAGAAGTCTGTTGGACTTCCGAAATGTTGGTGCCAACCTCTTTTCAGGAAGGGAAGAGATACAGAGGACAGGTTCGTCAGAATAGTTCCATGCACAAGGGAGAAGCTCTTGTGGTGAGGATTAGGGGTAGCTTTGAAAGCTGCAACGTTTTGTGATTCTCGGTCCCGTGCTAAGTATTCATGGATGCTGAGCCAGCCAGTCAGCAAGGCTGAAGAGGAGTGAGCCCTGTAAAGCACTTTATTACGTTTGTTCTTTATGGCTACGATAAATTGTGTTGATATTTAATTGACTGCAGACTTCCATCAATGGTGCCCTTTCCCCTGTTGATTGCCATCCTTGTCAGCGATATGTGGAGGATGTGGGATATTTTAAGGGACTTAATTAGTGCAGCTACTCTTTATGCTGAAATAAGTGGAAAGCTTCATGTGAACGAATGAAAATATACCAAAATATTTATGGAGCATTAACAGAGAGTTAACTCCTAGGTCTTCGAAGCCTGTTTGTGAATTGATAAGAAATTCAGGCTGTTCCCCAAATGCTGTAGTACATCAGTGAGTATGAGCCAAGTCAACACCAGCTATCTGAAAGAAAGGGCACCACAGTTCAAGAAGGATACTGACAAGCAGGATGTCATATGGAGGAAGGAGAAAAGTTGTTTTCTGCTGCTCCAGAGAAGCGGACACGGAGCAATGGATTCAAACTACAAGAAAGAAGATTCCACCTAAACATTAGGAAGAACTTCCTGACAGTAAGAGCTGTTTGACAGTGGAATTTGCTGCCAAGGAGTGGTAGACGAAGGGAACACTGTGGATGTAGCCTATCTTGATTTCAGCAAGGCCTTTGACAAGGTGCCCCATGATATTCTTGTAAAGAAGCTGGTAAAATGCGGGCTAGACAATGCTACCATTCATTGGATTTGTAACTGGCTGACTGACCGAACCCAAAGGGTGCTCATCAATGGCTCCTCTTCATCCTGGAGAGAAGTGACTAGTGGGGTGCCACAGGGTTCTGTCTTGGGCCCAGTCTTATTCAACATCTTTATCAATGACTTGGATGATGGGCTTGAGGGCATCCTGATCAAGTTTGCAGATGACACCAAATTGGGAGGGGTGGCTAATACCCCAGAGGACAGGAACACACTTCAAAATGACCTTAACAGATTAGAGAACTGGGCCAAGGCAAACAGGATGAATTTTAACAGGGAGAAATGTAAAGTACTACACTTGGGCAAAAAAAATGAAAGGCACAGATACAGGATGGGTGATACCTGGCTTGAGAGCAGTACAAGTGAAAAGGATCTAGGAGTCTTGGTAGACCACAAACTTGACATGAGTCAACAGTGTGATGCAGCAGCTAAAAAAGCCAATGCAATTCTGGGCTGCATCAATAGGAGTATAGCATCTAGATCAAGGGAAGTAATAGTACCACTGTATTCCGCTCTGGTCAGACCTCACCTGGAATACTGTGTCCAGTTCTGGGCACCACAGTTCAAGAAGGATATTGACAAGCTGGAACGTGTCCAGAGGAGGGCAACCAAAATGGTCAAAGGCCTGGAAACGATGCCTTATGAGGAACGGCTTAGGGAGCTGGGTATGTTTAGCCTGGAGAAGAGAAGGTTAAGGGGTGATATGATAGCCATGTTCAAATATATAAAAGGATGTCATATAGAGGAGGGAGAAAGGTTGTTTTCTGCTGCTCCAGAGAAGCGGACACGGAGCAATGGATTCAAACTACAAGAAAGAAGATTCCACCTAAACATTAGGAAGAATTTCTTGACAGTAAGAGCTGTTCGACAGTGGAATTTGCTGCCAAGGAGTGTGGTGGAGTCTCCTTCTTTGGATGTCTTTAAGCAGAGGCTTGACAGCCACCTGTCAGGAATGCTTTGATGGTGTTTCCTGCTTGGCAGGGGGTTGGACTGGATGGCCCTTGTGGTCTCTTCCAACTCTATGATTCTATGATTCTATGAGTGTGGTGGAGTCTCCTTCTTTGGAGGTCTTTAAGCAGAGGCTTGACAGCCATCTGTCCAGAATGCTTTGATGGTGTTTCCTGCTTGGCAGGGGGTTGGACTGGATGGCCCTTGTGGTCTCTTCCAACTCTCTGATTCTATGATTCTATGGTTTTCATACAGTTAAACCAGGGTGGATTGCCTCTCATGGGTAAATTTGACATGTGGGTGGGGAATCCATGTGGCAATCACCTGGTATTATTAGATGCTCAGTGATGGGACACTTTGAATTCCCAATGACCATGAGGACATCAGTGCTTGCAAGGATCGCTTTGAGGTGCCACGGATCAGCTGTAAAGCAGCAAACAGGGCTCTGCGTAGGGCTTGCAAAGAACAATGCAGATCATTGTTGTTCCAAGCACGGAGCAGGGGGTCTTTGCATGGCTCTTCAAGGATGGTCTGGCTGCAGAGTTCTCAATGGGAAATTCCATAGTGCACCTGATCCCATAGAGCTTGAAGTCAGTGCCTTTCAGCTGATCTCCAAAATAGCATCTGAATGGCACCACTCTCAGTTCACCATTTGCGAATGGGAATGATGATTGGGGCAAATTGTTCTGCTCCACCCCTAGCGTGAAAAGTACCACAAAAAGAACAAGGCACATCAGGGGAGATCTAGTTTTGGAGACCAATTTTATGGCATGATGCGGTGACAAAAAAAAAAAAAAAGCCATTCAAACTTAACATTAAAAAACATCATGATTTCCTTTAATTGCATATGCCTTTTAAACATCCCCTAATAATTTCTAATAAGCTGGTTAGTGCATTGATCTCCCAAGTGCCCTCGAAGATAATTTGCCACAATGACTCAGTTCCTTCTCCTTGCAAACTGGCTCGGCTTCTGGCACTGCAATTATGTTGTTTACCAGGTCTGCCATTTTGTCATGGAAACCATTACAGAATGTAGCCGTGGTGGAGAGCTGAAAGGTACCAAACAAAGTCATTTTTTTCCCCACCACATCAATGTGGGAAAGAGCTTCCACCTTGTAGAAAGGAATTTGAACCACTAAACTACTCTTTGCAAACTCACGCTGCCATGACTGCCAGCCGATCCTTAAAGACTAGGTATCATGCCATGCACAACAGCATGTTTTCAGCATGAAGGCCACATTCCATGATGGGCAACCTTCTGGGGACACTTGCTAGGGGTGGGAGGGGCTATAGGCAAATCAAGAGGATGGAGCAACTCCCCTATGAAGAAAGGTTGGAGGGTTTGAGACATTTTAGCTCAGAGAAAAGGCAAGTAAGAAGAGGCATGATAATTACACATGGCATAGAGAAAGTGGATCGAGAAAAGTTTATCTCCCTCACTCATAACGCTAGAACTTGTGGACATCCCATGAAGCACAATGTTAGAAGATTTAGGACAGATAAAAGAAAGTACTTCTCCATGCAACACTTTCCCCTCAGCTGTGATTCTGTCAGGGACCGTGCTGAGGAGGGCTGCACTGAGGAAGAATGGTAGGAGCCACCCCCTCCTCCTGATCCTGTATCTTCCCAGGAGCAGGAGGACAGTATAGATTTGGAACAGTGGTTTGCAGAGGGGCATAGTTCAGAAGGCAGAAGCTGGGAAATACTGGATGGGGAACAGCTAGGAGAAGAAACACTGGAAGAGAGAGAGAGTTAACAGATTCACAGTCTCTGGATAGTATCCACCCCCCTCCCCCAACATCCTGGAGAGCTTGGAAAGTGTCAGAACAGAAAACACAGAGGCTCCAAGCTCAGATTACAAGATGTAGCAGTGATGTAGATTAATAGGGACAGAGCGGGGAGTGATCTGAATTGGGAGCACTGCTTTTCTGGTTAGATGCTTTCTTTTGTCCTTCGCTGTGTTCATTAAGGAAACTAACTGGTAAGAGTTTTCTTTGCGGCCACAGGGGAGGAAGCCGATTCCCCGAAGCCTGACCGATTCCTGTACTGCCAGGGGTTGGGCTAGAGGACCCCTGGGATTCCTTGCACCTCTACAATTCTATGATTCATTGAAAATAGTGACTCAGAAAGAATCCTTAAAAGCAAATATAGACACAACCTAAAATGCTCATTCACAATCTGCATTAAACAGCAGATCCAACTCAACCCAGCCTGCTTAAAAGATTATTAGAAAAGTATAGCCCATCAAGGTCTTGGGTTTGATCACCACTCTCTCACCCATTGGGGCAAAGTAAATCCTCTGTTTCAGTGATCAGCCCCTGCACTGCAGGTTATGTCACCATTGGGATATTCTGTGAGATATCCTCATCCTGTGAGAGCCGGCTCTATCATGTGTCACAGGGAGCCGTTTGCCTCAGGCAGCAGATTGGGAGAGGTGGTGGAATAAGAGCCCCTGCTAGCAGGCCACCTGAATAAGTGTGCTCCCTTGCCACCCGCTGCCATGGCCCTTGGGTGCCTTTTGCCAGCAAGTGCTTGGTTGGCAAAGCCAAGGGGAGGAAATGAAAAGCTAACAATCCTTTCAGCTGAAACTTCATGCAATTCCATTTTGTAGCATCTCCAGCTTTGAAGATGCTTCCTCCTGCATCACTTGGGAACTTTCCATCACATCCCCCTCTTTTGTAAAATTATACAGTTTGTGTTATGCTCAGGACTGCTCCTCCTGTGCCTATTTGAAGCCAGTTGGAGAAACAAAGGCTGCTCCCTTAGCAATATTTCATCATTAGCAGTTCTGTATAAAACCAGAAATTAAAGAAGGAGGAATTAAAGAACCTTTTAATGAGGGTGAAAGAGGAGAGCACAAAATATGGTCTGAAGCTCAACATCAAAAAAACTAAGATCATGGCCACTGGTCCCATCACCTCCTGGCAAATAGAAGGGGAAGAAATGGAGGCAGTGAGAGATTTCACTTTCTTGGGTTCCATGATCACTGCAGATGGTGACAGCAGTCACGAAATTAGAAGACGTCTGCTTCTTGGGAGAAAAGCAATGACAAACCTAGACAGCATCTTAAAAAGCAAAGACATCACCTTGCCAACAAAGGTCCGTATAGTTAAAGCTATGGTTTTCCCAGTAGTAATGTACGGAAGTGAGAGCTGGACCATAAAGAAGGCTGATCACCGAAGAATTGATGCTTTTGAATTATGGTGCTGGAGGAGACTCTTGAGAGTCCCATGGACTGCAAGAAGATCAAACCTATCCATTCTGAAGGAAATCAGCCCTGAGTGCTCACTGGAAGGACAGATCCTGAAGCTGAGGCTACAATACTTTGGCCACATCATGAGAAGAGAAGACTCCCTGGAAAAGATCCTGATGTTAGGAAAGATGGAGGGCACAAGGAGAAGGGGACGACAGAGGACAAGATGGTTGGACAGTGTTCTCGAAGCTACTAACATGAGTTTGGCCAAACTGCGAGAGGCAGTGAAGGATAGGCGTGCCTGGCATGCTCTGGTCCATGGGGTCACGAAGAGTCGGACACGACTGAACGACTGAACAACAACAATAAAACCAGAAAAGTCAGTCAGCTAAAGAGAGTATGCTCAATAGCATTCCCACAGTTTAAACAATAATAAGAAAGGAACACAAGACTTCTATTATTTTGAAGTACCTTTTCAAAAGCTGTTTGTATTGGTGAGCTTCATTGTACACAGAATGTTTCAGATGAAAAGTTTCAGGAAGGCTCAGATGTCATCGCACTTAGAAGCAAAGAACTGAGAAATGGCTGTGTCTCTGCCAACACACACAATGCAGAATTTCAAACAAAGGCCAAGATCTAAAGAACTCAAAGGCTCGTAGCTGCCGGATGTAGGGCAGATGCTCAATTAAATAACTCTTAGCTGCAATCCTACATGTGTTTACCTTGGCTATCAGTTCCATTGAACCCAGTGGGGCTTACTTCTGTGCAGAATTGCACTGCTAGCTGATCAACGGCATGGATTATAAATTCGGTTGATTGCTTGATTACTGAATTGATTCATAGGAATGTGGATCGCTGCCTTATACTGGTCCATCCAGCCTTGCATTGTCCACACTGATTGGCAGAGCGTGTTCTCCTTCATGGAGAGCACGTGTTGCGGTGGGGGCCAGCAAGTCACCCCTCTGGTGCTGGGCGGGAACGTATAGATGGCCACTGCACTGATTGGACCCAGGGTGTTGTTGGGGAGATTTGTATGTTGGAAATTGTTGATGGACAGCCCAGCATATATATAATGGTTGGTATGCAACGTGATCTCCTTCTTGGCTGCGTGCTGTGTTGACCTTGCTATGCCTGTCATGGGGTCGTCTGCTGTTGGGGCAGGGGCCTGGTAGGAATTTTTCCATGAGGCTGATTGGCTGGTGCCACCTGGTTTTGCCTACTGCGTAGCAAATAGTCACAACTTGTAAGGTTGGCGATTAGGCATTGGTTATTATGTTGGTTGGAGGAGGGGTTATGATTGACCGTGTCTGCCCCTCCTATTGATGCTGGTGTATGGGGAATTCCGTTAAAGGAATCCAGGGACTCGATATGCTTTTTTCCGAACCCCTGGTCGGCGGCCAGGGCCTTGCAAGAGCCCTGGGAGCCTGTGGGGA
This sequence comes from Darevskia mixta, assembly GCA_034641385.1. Taxonomy (NCBI): domain Eukaryota; kingdom Metazoa; phylum Chordata; class Lepidosauria; order Squamata; family Lacertidae; genus Darevskia; species Darevskia mixta. The sequence goes on from JAWWNH010000060.1 coordinate 2,559,697, forward strand.
GAGAGGAGGGTCAGATCATCCGGCTCCCTTTATCTCTCCAGAGTGTTTCCCCCTTACTGACGGTCGTCAGTTCTGTCTTCAGTGGGACAGATAGTCTTAACCAATGCCTAAGCAACCACTCACATTATTTGTATTTTAATAAAGTTGTGGCCAAAATCATGCCAAAAACCAAAACAAAAATTCTGTCTGATGTGTGAGTTATTTGAGGGGTGGTTTGGGGACCTCGACATGCAACAGCTCTCAGGAATTTCAGGAAAGGGTATCTCCCATTCCTGATTGGAGATACCAAGGACTGGACATGCGACCTTCTGCATGCAAAGGAGATGCAATGAGCCACAGACATTCCCCAGAACTGGAATGTTCAGCTTGGTTTATATGTGTATCTGAATCAAAACAGTAGCTTTAAAGAGACTTCCTCCTCTACAGAGTTATAGCTGATGTGTGCATTGTAGCTGGAGTAGACTTTTTTTTTAAAAAATCAAATGTATCTGGGGGTGGGGGTGGAGTGACAGCTTAACAATGAATGGATTTCTCAGATCGAGGACTCAAACAGAGATAGTTGTGTGCGTTTAACTAGTCCCCCCCCCCTGCACCTTTGAATATCAGTTTCCACAAATGTTTTGACACAAGACTCCATGACTTTGAGCGCATAATTTTCCTCATCACAAAAAGGATATTGTAGAGTTGGAAAAGCTTCAGAAAAGTGGAATCAAAATTGTCAAGGCGTTGGAGTGACTATGAGGAGAGGTTTCCCCTATGAGGAAAGGTTGCAGTGCTTGCGATTCTTTAGTTTAACCCGCGACAGGGTGAGCTCCCATTGCTCAGTTCCTGCTCCTGCCAACCTAGCAGTTCGAAAGCACCTCAAAGTGCAAGTAGATCAATAGGTACCACTGCAGCGGGAAGGTAAACGGTGTTTCTGCGCGCTGCTCTGGTTTGCCAGAAGCGGCTTGGTCATGCTGGCCACATGACCTGGAAGCTGTACGCCGGCTCCCTCGGCCAATAAAGCGAGATGAGCACCGCAACCCCAGAGTCGTCCGCGACTGGACCTAATGGTCAGGGGTCCCTTTACCTTTAAGAGGTGTCATGGTGGAAGTTTATAAAATTATGTATGGACATGGAGAAAGTGGAGAAACATTTCCCTCCTCTCTCACAACACTGGAACTCATGGACATCCAATGAAGCTGAATGACGGAAGATTTAGGTCAGATAACGAACAGGGCTTCTTTGTGCAGCTCCTTGTCAAACTATGAATCATAGAATCTTAGAGTTGGAAGGGACCCCAAGGGTCATCCAGTCCAACCCCCAGCAATGCAGGCATCTCGATGAAAGCATTCACGACAGATGGCCATCCAACCTCTGCTTAAAAACCTCCAAGGAAGGAGAGTCCACCACCTCTCGTAATTGCATCATTGTAATTACAATGACTCCCACAAGAGATGTAAAGGCATCATTGTAATTGTTCTCATCATAATTATCACCGTTATGGTGGTAGGTTTATTGGAATCTGGGAATCTGGTGGAGAACATGCTGGGCTAAATGTATTTAACATACATTTAAAGGCACTCTGTCTTGCAACCACAAAACTCTTAGATCCAATTTGAATTCTGAAAGCATTTGGGTGGTTGCTTTATTACCTGGATGTTACCAGCAGCTTAATCTGGCCACATAGAATCATAGAATTGTAGAGTAGAAAGGGACCCCAAGGGTGATCTAGTCCAACCCTCTACGATGCAGGAATCTCAGCTAAAGCATCCATGACAGATGGGCATCCAAACTTTGCTTAACAGCCTCCAATTAAGGAGAGTACACAACCTCCCAAGGGAGACCGTTCCACTGTTGAACAGCTCTTACTGTCAGAAAGTTTTTCCATGTGTTTAGTCAGAATCTCCTTTCTTGCAACTTGAAGCCATTGGTTCGAGTCCTGCCCTCCAGAGCAGGAGAATACAAGCTTGTTCCCTCTTCCCTGTGACAACCCTTGAAATATTTGAAGATGGCTATCATATCTCATCCTAGTCTCCTCTTTTCCAGTCTAAACATACCCAGCTCCTTCAAGTGCTCCTCATAAGGCTTAGTTTCCAGACCCTTGACCATCGTGGTTGCTCTCCTCAGCCCACGTTCCAGCTTGTCGACATCCTTCTGGAACTTGCTCTCATAGGAAGCAGTGATGGCCACCAACTTGGATGGCTTTAAAAGAGGATGAAACAAATTTTTGGAAGTGAGGGCTCTACAAGCTATGATAGCCAGTCTCTCCTCCATGGTGAGAACAGCAAAGCTACTGAATACCAATTGCTGGAAACCACAGGAGGTGAGAGAGCTCTTTCCCACTCTATTCCACTCCCAAGTGGAATAATGACTCAAGACAACATGCTATGGGATTAAAATTGGCCACAACTTTATTAAGTTTCAGATGTAGGGAGACCTTGGCTCAGGCACTGGGCGTTTATCCTTCCCAGTCCCCAGCCAGGGATCTGGGGGACATCAGGGTTATCCAGCATGTGTGGGGATTATATCTTTCTATATGCATGTGTTGTATATGGTATTCTTTTCCTTTTCCTTTTTTCTGTTAGATTATGTTAGTTTGTTTTTGTATATTTTTGTTCGTTTTGGGTTTTCTTTGTATGTATAATTGTGTTCTGTTTTTAAGAATTATAAATAAAGTGCATTTTAACAAAAAACAAAAAAACAAAAAACAGAATGTGTAGGGATTGTGCTGGCTCTGGAGAACATATGTTCAAGCAAAGAGCCCCCCCCCCCCCGTTTCACTGCTGTCGCAGGGGAGAGCAATGACAACCTCTCGGCGTATAGCCAGTGCCTCCCCCCAAGACCCCTTTAACGGGGAACCCTGGGATCACCTCCGCAAGGGGGGCATGGGTCACTGCTTCACGCCCCCCCCCCATTTAGGAAGATAGACTAAAGGATTCCGCCCAAGGCCTGAAACCGCCCAAGTTGTGACATTTTGCTACGGGAAAGGCAAAACCTGCCAATGCAGGAAAATTCCTTTCTGGCCCTTCAACAGCGACCCTGACGTAGCAGCGCCTGCGTACCGGTGGAGAAGAGGTTAACCTGCAAAAGAAGACTTAACTGAGGAAGAGCAGGGTGGGAGAAGCTCTGGAGCCAACTGCTGCTTCGCAGGTAAGATTCACCTTCTGTTTTGTGGGCAGGGCAGTCCCTCCCCCTACCTCCCCTGGCAATGTCTCCCCAGGCAGGATTGGGCGATTGGCTGAGGTAGGTGGAGACATCCAGGTATCTAGCCTTGGGAGGGCGAAGCCAGCCTGTACTACCGGGAGCCGCACTGGGATCTGGGGGGCTGCACACGACCGCGCAAAAGGCGCCCCCCCATTTGATGTGGGGAGCGGTCATTGCCTGGTTCCTGTTTGCACGTTTCCTACTGGCAACCGTTCAGACACTGAGAACAAGATGCTGGGCTAGGTTGCCAATTGGCCTGATGCCACAGGCTCTTCTAATGTCTGAAAGCTTAAGAAACTTTACAGAAAATTCAGCTTAACATTATTTGCATTAGTAAAATTAGAATCATAGAATCATAGAGTTGGAAGAGACCACAAGGGCCATCCGGTCCAACCCCCTGCCAAGCAGGAAACACCATCAGAGCATTCCTGACAGGTGGCTGTCAAGCCTCTGCTTAAAGACCTCCAAAGAAGGAGACTCCACCACACTCCTTGGCAGCAAATTCCACTGTCGAACAGCTCTTACTGTCAGGAAGTTCTTTCTAATGTTTAGGTGGAATCTTCTTTCTTGTAGTTTGAATCCATTGCTCCGTGTCCTCTTCTCAGGAGCAACAGAAAAAAACTTTTCTCCTTCCTCTATATGACATCCTTTTATATATTTGAACATGGCTATCATATCACCCCTTAACCTTCTCTTCTCCAGGCTAAACATACCCAGCTCCCTAAGCCATTCCTCATAAGGCATCGTTTCCAGGCCTTTGACCATTTTGGTTGCCCTCCTCTGGACACGTTCCAGCTTGTCAGTATCCTTCTTGAATTGTGGTGCCCAGAACTGGACACAGTATTGCAGGTGAGGTCTGACCAGAGCGGAATACAGTGGTACTATTACTTCCCTTGATCTAAATGCTATACTCCTATTGATGCAGCCCAGAATTGCATTGGCTTTTTTAGATGCTGCATCACACTGTTGACTCATGTCATGTTTCTGGTCTACCAAGACTCCTAGATCCTTTTCACATGTACTGCTCTCAAGCCAGGTATCACCCATCCTGTATTTGTGCCTTTCATTTTTTTTTTTGCTCAAGTGTAGTACTTTACATTTCTCCTTGTTAATTATCTGAAGAGGTGGGAAAAAACCCTATTGTCTATTTATGCCACATGTCTGAGTGTGAAAGTTATATTCGAGTTCCACATTTGCTACTATTAATACACCACCTTCCCTTGCTTCAGCTTGCTGAAGTCAAAAGCACTGGAGGTGTATAAAACCATGCATGGTGTGAAGAAAATAGATGGGGAGTTTTTCCTCCTCTCTCATAATACTGGAACTCAGATACATCCAATGAAGATTCAGAAGAAAGCATTACTTCAAACAGTGCAGAGTTACAATTTGCTCCCATGGGAGACAGTGATCATAGGATTATAGAGTCATAGAATTGGAAGGGACCCTGAGGGTCATCCAGTCCAACCTCCTGCAATGCAGGAATCTCAGCTAAAGCATCCATGACAGATGACCATCAAACCTTTGCTTAGAAACCTCCAAGGAAGGAGAGTCCACCACCTCCCAAGGGAGTCCGTTCCACTGTCAAACAGCTCTTACTATTGGTGGTGGCCACCAGCTTGGATTGCTTTAAAGGAGGATTAGATAAATTCAGGAAGAATAAGGCCACCGGCGGCTATTAGCCATGATGGGTAAGATCTATCTGTTATGATTTTTGTCCAAGCCGAGCGGAAAACAACTGCAACGAGGCCTGGTCTGACTTTTGCCTGTCTCACTAAGCCGTGAGAAAGCTGCCTTATCTTTTCCTACATGGAATGTTTATGTTTCACTGTACTATTGTAATCCTAGCCTTTGTGCTCTCTCTTCTGGCTAGACCTGAAGCCGGACAGATGGCTTTATGGCAGCTCTGTCATTGAGCTGGCAGCAGAGATTCACTCTGCACTATTCCTACAATAAATAGTTTAGCCTTAATAATGGCTTGTGTGTGTTGTTCTTCATGCTGGGAACAATCACATATGACTGCGCCACCGGACTCTCTGTAGCCGGGGATGTGTGCACACGGCTTTGCTCTGGCTTTGGGGCAGTCTCACAAACTGCCCCTGGTGGGGTATATGCTAACACTACCACCACTGTTGGAGGAAGAATGCCTCTGAAGACCAGTTGCTTGGGATGGTAGGTGAGCAGAATGCTGGAGTGCCCAGGTGCTGCTTGCAAGCGTCTCACTGGTCACTATGAGAACAGGTTGCTGGATGAGATGGGTCTTTGGCTTGACCCCAGCAGTGCTGGGCATTGCTGAATGTGTAATATTTCATATACATATTGTCAGGGATCAGACTCAAGTGGGTGAGATGGAGGAGGAATGGTTCCCCTGACTCTGCAGGAGGAGAGGGAGGCAGCAGGGGCGGAGCAAGGGCAGGGCGTTGGGGGCGACACCCTGGAGGGGGCGACACTCTGGGCACCCCCCCTCGACGCCCAAGCTGAGCCCCGCCACCCGGCACCCTGTCCGTGCGGCAGCTGCTCACGTAGCAACTCATAAGGCTTCCGCGTGCAAAAAGCAGCATGGACGGGGCAGTCTGCCACGCGCGCTGTTCGCGAGTGGCAGCCTTATGAGTTGCTGCGTTTTTTTGTCTCTCGCTATTAGGATTAGGACTAAAACTCATTAAAAAGAACTCTACCTTGTTTTCTCTGCTCTTGCTTCGGGAGGAATAGCTTTCCCGAAGCCTTAACAGAGCCTTGACCCATACAGTGGATGCTCGGGTTGCAAATGTGATCTGTGTGGGAGGCGCGTTCGCAACCTGCAGCGCCGTGCCTGCGCATGCGGGGGTCGCGATTCGATGCTTCTGCGCATGTGCAAAGCGCGATTTAGTGTTTCTGCGCATGAGCGAGCGCCGAAATCCGGAAGTAACCCGTTCCGGTACTACCAGGTTCGGCGCGGTGCGCAACCCGAAAAGGCGCAACCTGAAGCATCTGTAACCCGAGGTATGACTGTATATCCAAATTCTTGAATATGAGGATGTGCAAAGTTGTGCATATGTAAGGGTGCGCAGGGGCAAGCGTACCGGCTCTGCCATTTCCTCTCCATCACCAGTCTACTTGCCATCAGGGGTGCCAGCTCCTGGGGGCTGAGCCATTTTGCCTCCCCCCATATATTTGGGGAGGGGGCCAGACACCCCACCCCCCAATGTTGAGGGGTGAAGGAGGCTGAGTGCAGATCTGAGTGCGGCATGGCTCCAGTGGCCGTCTCCTCCTCCTCCTCCTCCTCCTCCCACAGAGGGGAAGGAGGGTAGAAGCAGCCTCCTGCCTGTGGTTGCGCCAGGAGGAAGCAGAAGAGGAGCCACTGACCATTGAAGCCACATGGCCAACACGCCTGGCTTGCCTCTGGCTCCTCCCAACATCCTGACATCACGTGCTTGCACGTCAGGACGCCGTGTCATGCACAACATCGCATGCACACCTTTGCCCCCCTAATCACCCTCACAAACTCACACATCTGCTTGCCATACATTAGGAGATGGACTTCTGAATCAACGAGTCTCTTGATTGCATGGAGGTTTTAGAACCCTGGGAACTGTGGATGGGGAACAGAATAGTGACAGGTAGCAGAGCTAGTGAATTCATCCCTTCCTGCTTCTCTTACAGATTAACATTGCATGAGGAAGAATGCCTGGAAATGAGTTATTTTAATACTGAATCTACTGTCACCAGGGATGCCTAAGTATCTTGCTGCTCACTCCAGAATTGGTTGAGTGTGACTGTCTCAAATGCAGAACACTCAGTCAATGGGTTTTAGTGAGTGTGGAGGGTTCAATATTAAAGAGGTTTTGCTTATGCACCCTGCCTGATGAGGCTGGTCCTGCATGCCCTGAATACAGAAAAAAAAAATCTCCTATTAACATTCTGAGCTGGATAACTTTTTTGGTAGGGGGTGAGATAGTATTACTGTTTTTTCACAACAGCACAAAGAAACAATTGAAGTTAGAGAATAAACACACAGCAAACACAAAGCCATACAGAATAAACACAAGTGGTGCAGCATGCGAGGAGGGGGCACAGAGGGGCAATTGCCCTGGGTGCAAACTTGTTAAGGGCACAAAATTTCAATACACAGTGCTGCCTCAGTGCAGCTGCATTCTTCTGTTGCTGGGCCTCTGTGCAGCCCCGGGCACTTGCAACCCACACTATGCCACTGGTAGACACCAAAGCCCTTTCCACTCATCTGGAAAGGTTTGCCAAGACAAAAATGTTTTCAGCGGTTTCAGAAAATTAGAAATAGTGGGTGCCTGTTATGTCTTAAGAGAGAAGCTGTTCCACAAAACAGAGGCAGACATACTGAAAACCCTGCTCTGAACTACAGTGGTACCTCTGGTTAAGAACTTAATTCGTTCCAGAGGTCCGTTCTTAACATGAAACTGTTCTTAACCTGAGGTACCACTTTAGCTAATGGGGCCTCCTGCTGCCGCCGCACGATTTCTGTTCTCATTCTGAGGTAAAGTTCTTAACCCGAGGTACTATTTCCGGGTAATGGAGTCTGTAACCTGAAGCGTTTGTAACTGTACTGTGGAAGTTGAGCTTCTGCTATTTTGAAGACTTTAAGAAACTCTCCTGCAGAATGCAGTGGTTTAAATGAGAGATGCAGGGAGTGTCTCTCAAGTAACCTGGTTCTGAACTGTGTACACCAAATACGGCAGTCTAGTCTACAAAATAATAAAAGTGCTGGTTTTTGAGGTGTTGTTTTCAGTGCTTCAGATTAACAGGAATAGATGCTGGACAAATGTATGTTCTGAACCAGGTGATTTAAAAGTCCAGCAATCTCACCACTCTGACGCAGACAACACACACTCTACCTTTGCCTTGTAGCTCTCTGCAGTTCATTGAACGTCAAAATTATCCACGCTGCTTTATCCCTGACTCACAGCCCTGTTTGCAGCAGCCACAGGATCCAAACAACTCTTCCTTTGCCTGCTTTACATGACTCAAAGTCCCTGATTCCTTTGTTGTGGTTTTATGCAAGTCAAGGTGCCGCCAAGAAAATGTTTCCCTCCTCTGCAGAAGGAAAAGGAAAATAGTAGATTTGCACAGGAAGTTCAGCATCCATTGTAAAACCTAAACAATGCAATGGCATCTGTAATACAGGATTTATTCAGCAAGTGTCAGGAGTTGACCCATCATGCACACTCTCTCCTGGCAAGAATTGCGGTAATTGTTTAACTTTCAGAGGGGAGAAGCACATTACAAGCCATCTGGATTAAATGGGCTTTAAGAAGGACATTTAACACTGAAATATACAAAAAGAGAACGCCACAGTACAGCTGCCAAAACGATTAGTGGAGAAATCTATGATGCCTAAATCTGTTGCAGCAAAGGACCGTTTCATATTTTACCTAAGTGATGTACTTGGCATTTCTCCATGCCTACCATGACTGGCAACAGCTTTCTGGAGTTTTCACAGAGTGGACATTCCTAGCCTTATCTGTAGATGCCGGGGATTGGACCTGGGACCTTCTGCATGCAAAGCAGGTGTTCCATCACTGAGCTATGCCCTCTTCCCCATAGGGATAGAGAGGGGAAATAGAGCCACATTTTAATACTAACCTACCTAACCTGCACCTCTCGAAACAGTAAATAAACCAAATATGCAACTGTCCTTCAAAATGCATACTTCTCCAAGCAATGAATGGGTTCAAAGGGGCATATATTAGGGGGGGAAGCATGTATAGAAAGGACTATATTCGTGAAAATAACACGTAAAACGTAGACAGCATCTTAAAAAGCAGAGATGCTGTCTCAGAGATGCTTGCCAACAAAGGTCCATATAGTTAAAGCTATGGTTTTCCCAGTAGTGATGTATGGAAGCGAGAGCTGGAACATAAAGAAGGCTGATCGCCAAAGAATTGATGCTTTTCAATTATGGTGCTGGAGGAGACTCTTGAGAGTCCCATGGATTGCAAGAAGATCAAACCTATCCATTCTTAAAGAAATCAGCCCTGCGTGCTCACTAGAAGGACAGATCCTGAAGTTGAGGCTCCAATACTTTGGCCACCTCAGGGACGACAGAGGACGAGGTGGTTGGACAGTGTTCTTGAAGCTACCAACATGAGTTTGACCAAACTGCGGGAGGCAGTGGAAGACAGGAGTGCCTGGCGTGCTCTGGTCCATGGGGTCACAAAGAGTCAGACACGACTAAGCAACTAAACAACAACTCTCTCTCTCTCTCTCTCTCTCTCATCTCAAAATTGCCTACAAGATCTGAGAGAAACTGAAACTGATAGGTTCATCCATCCTTTTTCACATAGCAGCTTACATGTTCATGGAATAAGCTCATGGTTAGTTAACTATTAAAATAAAAATTCAATATATGCTGCTGGACGTGGACTCCAGCAGCACAGAATCCAACCAATCAGTGCAACCTGTTAAAAACACTTCCATCATCAAAAAACTTTGGCACAAAGGCGTCTCATTTCAAAAAAGGTAGCAGATAATAAATCAGTTTTTAAAACCTGATTTTTTAAAAAATGTGTGATATATGGGCTGGTGCACACACAATATTGGCTTCGATCAAAAATGGATCTCTCATAAATATGCCCCCCGCCTGCCCGCCCGCCCGCACACACGCACACAGCTGAATTATTCTTGTGGGCAAGCTCCCAGTTTATTTCTTCCTCAAAACTTCTTACCTTCCCTTCACTCTAAGATCCTAGGGCAGTTTGCACCCATCGCAACTGCTGGTGCCCCAGTACAGTGGTACCTCTAGTTGCGGACGCAATCTGTTCCGGGGTGCCGTTCGCACCCCGAAATGTCCACAACTAGAGCGGCGCTTCTGCGCATGCACGGAGCGTGATAGAGCGCTTCTGCGCATGTGCAAAGCACGCAGAACGCTTCTGCGCACGCACACGTGGCAAAATCCGGAAGTATACACTTCTGGGTTTGCCGCGTTCGCAAGCCGAAAAGACGCAACATGAACCTAACACAACACGAGGTATGACTGTATTCCAATTCCCTTGGCAACCGGAAACTTTTATAGAGGTATGGAAGGAAGAAGGTGGCACCCACCCCTCTGCCCTCATGAAATGGGATTCAGACATTTGCAACAATTAGGTTTTCTCAGGGCTAAAAAGAAATTCAGCCGGAGCAGGCCGGAGTGCAGTTCCGGCACCTCTCTGGTGGGCAGCACAGGAGGGTCCCAGGCTGAGCTGGGCCCCAGAAACCCAGAAGTGGGAGGGAGAGACCTGACCAATCTCAGCAAAGCCTCACTGTGCCTACAGTTCATGAGGAGACTCGTCCCCCCAGAGCCTGAAGAGGACATCTTCTGCCAGCTCCAGAGAGCAGATGCCCTGATACAGAAGGATCTCCTTATGATACTCATTTTCCCAATCTTAAATTCATCACATTTGCACACCAGTGTGTGTGTACATTTCCCCTAATATACCCATATTTGTATGCAATATTTTGTTGGAAGTCGCCCAGAGTGGCTGGGGAAACCCAGCCAGATGGGCGAGGTATAAATACCGGTAATATTTTTTTTTCTTCAAATTTTTTTTCTTCATTTTTTGATTTTAAAAACATACAAAACAAAACAACAACACAATAAAACATATAATTATAAGTTTCTTAATCCTTATTTTAGTATTCATCTTGAATGGACTCCCCCAAAGTCCTTCCTTTCTGATTTTCATTTTATATCATCTCTGGCAATTTTCCTTATCAAAGTTCTTAACATATTAAAATAAAATATACCCAACCATTATCTTCTAACATTCCCAAATCATTTTTCCTCACATAATCATACAAAAAATACTAATCTTAATTTTTTATAATCCAATAATTAAATTTGCACATTACTAATCTAACAATACCTTCCCTACTACCTCTTCTCCCTTCTAAGGCTATCCATGTATCCTAATATCCATATAACATCATATATTTATTAACCTATTATTTACTCTTGAATCGCTGTCTCCTCCTCTGGTCCACCAGTCCCCCAATCTAGTCAGCAAGTCCCATAAATCAATCCTATTTCAAACCGAGTTATCTTATTCATCTTTAACCTTTATATTATCTTTACCCCATCCCCTTCCTGACATTTCTTACGATCCTTCGTCTTCTAACATTACCCCGCTGCTCCCCCACCCACAACCATAAATACCATAAATACCACAACCATAAATAATAATAATAATAATAATAATAATAATAATAATAATAATAATTTAAATACAGGTAATAAATAATAATAATAACAATAACTATTATTATTATTATTATTATTATTATTATTATTATTATTTTGCCCCCAAAATCTGCATTTTTGCAATCAATTTTCATTAGCATAATACATTTTCATATTATACCCTTCTCTCAGTAGTTTGTAATCCTCCTCTCTCAAGGAAAGCCCTGAAATTTTATCAGATTTTCTAAAATTTCATCAACTTGTTTTCAAAAGGTAATCTCAACTTTCGAGCTGCGCCACAGGCTACTTCCGTAATTGCTGACAAAAGTATCACCATAGAAACAGCATTTTGCAATGAGCAGAGACCTTTCTCGAATGATTAAAGGGAAAGTTTTAAAAAAAGAGATCAGGGTCCACAACAATGCAATAGAAAGATCTACTCCTTCTGCTGCTTTTGGGGATGACCTTGCATGTTCTCTCTTTGTCAATACCAAATCCCTTTATTAAGACCACATGCTTTTTCTACACCAATTTGGATGTATTTGAAAGGTCAGATTTGTGGAGAATAAGGTTATCAATTGGTAGTAGCTGCGATGGCTTTGTTGTGCTTACACTGTTGGGGGCAGTTGAAGACCAGTTGCTGGGAATGTAGCTAGCCAGTTTGAGAACAGGGTGCTGGACTCGCTAAGCCTTTAGTCTGATCTCGCAAGGCTCTTATGTTCCATGGTCAGGCAGATCTTCCTGCTCACAGTCCTGTTTCAATCACCAAGGCTCTTATGAGAGCCAGTGTGGTGTAGTGGTTAAGAAGAGTTTGGATTTGATATCCTGCTTTATCACTACCCGAAGGAGTCTCAAAGCGGCTCACATTCTCCTTTCCCTTCCTCCCCCACAACAAACACTCTGTGAGGTGAGCGGGGCTGAGAGACTTCAAAGAAGTGTGACTAGCCCAAGGTCACCCGGCAGCTGCATGTGGAGGAGCGGAGACGCGAACCCGGTTCACCAGATTACTAGTCTACCACTCTTAACCACTACACCACACTGGCTCTCAGGAGGGTATTTGATAGAACATGCATTCTTAACAAGCACCCCACTTCCCCTCCGGCAAAAAGCCTTTTTCAGTTGAGTGTTTTCTCTCTTTTTTGTAAAGTCATGCTATCTGTGGATTTGAAATAGTTTTCGTATATGAAATCATTTCAATTCCTTTTATACATGAAATTGCACCGTTGAAGCTTTTATCTTTAAATTACTTTGAGGTGTTTTGCAGGAAGCAATTGATAAGTGGAAAGAAATAGGGTGGAGTGTGATCAGGGCAGCTGCTTTCACACTGGCGAAAATGAAAAGCATCGCACACACCCCGCGAAAAGACAAAAGGAAGCTGTACATTTGTGTTTGCTAATATAGCTAGGTATAAATAGGATCTGGAAACCAAGCCTTATGAGGAACAGCTGAGGGACTTGGATATGTTTAGCTTGGAAAAGAGGAGCCTGAGTGGAGATTTGGCAGCCATCTTCAAATTGCTAAAGTGCTAAAGTCACATCCATAGGACCATAGGCTTCAAGTTATAAGAAATGAGTTTTTCACTAAACATCAAGAAGAACTTTCTGACAGTAAGAGCTGTTTGACCGTGGAACAAAATCCCTAGGGAGGTTGTGGACTCTCCTTCCTTGGAGGTTTTAAAGCAGAGGTTGGATGGTCATATGTCAAGGATTGAGATTCCTGCATTGCAAGGGATTGGATTAGATGACCCTTCCATCTCTACAGATCTATGATTGTATAAGCTTGAAGTATTTCCAGCTCAATGCATAATAAGTGTCTCTCCTTCCCTTTGTGTCAAGTGCGATGGAAATGCAACAGACCATTGTATCGCTTAACAGAAACTGAGCTTCCTCCTGTACCTGACAAGGAGGGAAGACTCTACCAGACCAGGACAGTTTCCATCATCACTTCAACACTACAATCCATACCTAGTGAATCAACTCCTCCTGTCCATCACTTGTCTGTGAAAGGATCTTCTCATTATGGGGACTGGGGGTCCTGAGGGAGGCAGCGAGGGAAATGGCAGACCCTTTTCAGCTTGTGAGACAAGTCAGCTTTAGAGGGAGGAAGACAAGAGTCCATCAGACCTTGTGTCCTCATATCCTGTGTCAGGAACAGGGAACATTTTTCAGCTAGAGGGCCACATTACCTCACGGGCAGGCAACATGCTGGCAATGGGTGGAGAAAGAGGCAGAAGTAGGTGGATCAACACACACTGCTTCCTTTACAGCAGTGATGGCCAAACTTGGCCCTTCAGCTGTTTTGGGACTACAATTCCCATCATCCCTGACCACTGGTCCTGTTAGCTAGGGATGATGGGAGTTGTAGTCCCAAAACAGCTGGAGGGCCAAGTTTGGCTATCACTGCTTTACAGGTAGGGCAGGCAAGAAAGGCCAAAGGTTCCTCTCCATCCAGACAAGCAGGAGGCATTACAGCACTTGAGGGAGCTGGTGCGTCTCAAGGGCCAGAGAGATGGACTTAAGAGAGCAACAATCAGCCCCCTTGGCCAGAGGTTCCCCCTACTTTTGTTCTACATTATTGTCCACAAGAGTAGTTTTGCGTCTCTAGTCAAGATGTGTACTGCTACCAAACACGGAAGGGGCAATCAACATGGATCAGAAGATTTTATAAAAACCACTCCATCCTTTCATGAATTGGTTAGATAGCTTCAGAGGGGACCCATAATGTGTTCACGCACTGTATATCAGACTTAGCCAACCTGGTGCCCTCCAGACATTTTGGGCTGCAGCTCCCATCAGCCCCAACTGAGGATGATAGCAGCTGTAGTCCAATCATCTGGGGGGACATCAGGCTAGTGTAGATTAGTAGTTCTTAAACATTCTTACCCACCCTACAACCACTTGAAATTTGTTGAACAGACCACTCTGCCTCTTTTAACAGTTGTAAGGCATTGTACTAGTGGCTATAAATTTTAATTGTGTTGGTATAAATATGCCAGGGACCACTTGAATGAAGCTTGCAGACCACAGTTTGGGAATCCCTGTTCTAAATAGATCTGAAAGAGATCGGTTTGCTCTGAGTGTAGGAGACAATCCAGCAACTGCTCCAACAACCACACATACACACCACTTTGCATTTAGGACAATAATTTATTATTTTTAACACCATCATATGCTATAACATTTTAAGATGCTGCACAGCTGTTCTCTCCCAAGGTGAGCTTGTCAAAGAGGTAATCTCCTGTGCCATTCCGGGGCACTCCCAGGCGCCTCAGGTTTGTGAGGTGGTCTCCAAGCAGCTTGATGGCCTTCACCTGCTCTTCCAGGTATTCCGTCTCCAGGAAGTCACACAGCTGAAAAGATTAGAGACAAGCTTTGGTCAACTACACAAGTATTCACTGCAAGGTTATAGAATAGTATAGATAATAATGGGAAACCTCTGGCCCTCCAGATGTTGGACTTCAAAGACTTCAGATCCCACCAGCTAGCCTGGACAGCAGTCAGATTATGATAGCTGTAATCCAACAACATCTGGATTACCACAGATTCCCTACCCCTGGTTTAAGACAAGCTTTTGTGAGCCTGTCCTCAAACAAGATGTACACAAAGGGCAATAAGGCATGTGGAATTAACCTCTAGATGAGAAGCTAAACCAACAGACACTCGTGGTGTCCAATCATGGAAAGGCTTTCTAGATTTAAATAATAATTTTATTGATATTATATTACACTTTGTAGCAAAGACTGTTATACACCAAACAGGCTTGCTTGCCAAGAAAAGAAGCAGCTGACAGATTTGTCCATCTCTAGGTTCAGTCTTCCTGTTTTTAAATGCAATGGAGGCAGGAAAGAAATAAGAGGCATTGGTTTCATGGAAGGAAAAAAAACCTTGCACAATGAATGGGCATCATATTTTTTATAGCTTGCTCCTCTATCACAGCTAACTATTGTGCACTCAACCCGCCAAGCCTCCTAAATATAAGGAAGGCTTCTGCACAATGTGGCATTATTGAAAACTCACATGAGGGTCTCCCTTCTCTGTTGCGAGCTTGTGCAGATCCAACAAGGCCTGGTTCACCTTCTTCTCCAGCTCCAGGGCAGACTGCAGGGCATCCAGGCTGCTTCCCCACTCATCCTTCTCTGGCTTCTGTACAAGAGTTGGATGAAAGGATGAGATGGAAGGGATATTGCATCAGGGCCCAAGATATTCCTTTATGTTCAGCACAGCCCAAAGACCTCCTGCTTTTCACCTCACCTTGATGTCCTTCAGCAGGATGCGTCCTCCCCGCTTGTTCTGGTACTGCAGGAACTTCTCCGCGTGCTCCCTCTCTTCCTGGGATTGCTCTTTCAGGAACTTGGCCATGTGGTGCAAGGCAACATCATCACGGTCAAAGTGGGAGGACTGGAAGGAGATAAAGTTACTAGGTTTCAGGGTGGATAAAAATTAATGTATTTAAACCAACCAGGGGAAAAAAAACTTTCTAAAGATAGTTTTCTATTTAAGTTACATTATAGTCCAAAGGCTATTCATCAGGAAATAAGGATTTGTTTTAAGTTTTTCATGTGTGCTAAAACTCAGTCTAAGTGTGTGTGTGTGTGTGTGTGTGTGTGTGTGTGTGTGTGTGTGTAAACAAACCACATCAATGTTGTTGTAGTTAGTTGTTTAAATTGTTAAGAAAATAGTTATTTTTCTCCTTCCAATAAAGTACAGCAGAAAAGTTGTCCAAATATAAATAGTTAACTTATTAAACCTCACAATAATTTCATAATTATCTATGTATTTATTATAGTATAACCAAATCAGCAATTTTTGATATAACTGTAAAAACTACTCTGAAAATTATTCCAAAAATGAAAACTTCATCTGGTTGTAAATAGTAAGATTACACCAGCAAGAATGAGTCTTTCTGTAAAAAAAAAGAAAAAAAGATTTAAATCAAATCCACCCTGCTAGATATATAACCCAATGGGCCTCCAGTGAGCTCAAGGTGACATATGGTTGCTTGGTTTCTTCAACAGGACTATGTTCTCTCAGCTCAGGCTTCATAGAGAACCATCTAACACCTGCAAGATCCCATAGGCATTAATAGTGGAGGACATTTGAGGAACCTTGCAAGGCTAAGGGATCTATCTGTTAAAGCCTTATCAGAAATAGATGTTACTGAACTCAGTGCATGTTAGCTGTGAAGAGATAGGCATAGGATCAGACCAAAGGTGAAATTACATTGGGGGGGGGAGAGCCAGTGATGTTTATTCTCCCCTACAAACAAAGAAGAACTTACCATGGACAGGTAGACATAGCTAGCATGGAGCTCCAGGTTAATCATTTGATTTACAGCAGCTTGGCAGTCAGCATGGAAGTTCTGGCACACCTGAGACACCATCTTCGCGTTGCAGCAAACACAATTGGCAACAACAAACAGTAACACAAGCTGCTTGCATCCCAGGTCTTATATGTACACCATTTAGAGGCAGGCCAGCTAGTGATTAGCAGCAGTGCTGCCCAATAGAATTTCTCTTCCAATTGGCTTTGTGGGTGGGTTAATGACTCAGCTGTTGGGGGTGGGGGTGGGAGTCGGGGAGAGCCTGCAGCCGTGTTGAATAAAGGCTGTGCCTTATCTCATAGCCTTTTGGCCTGAAGGAGACATTATGCAGCGCTCCTTTATTCACGGGGGTCTAATCATGAAAAGAGCCCTGGTGGATCGGGAAAAAGACACATCTAGACCAGCTTCCTGCTCACACAGTGGCCTGTGGGATTGGAAAAAATGAGTGCAGCAATTTGTGGTCAACAGCAACTGGTATGCAGAAGAACAATGCCACTGGTAGTAGAGATGGAACATAGCTATCATGCCTAGTGGGCAGGGAAAGCCTCCAGTTGCTTTTGGACTACAATTCCCATCATGCCCAACCACTGGTCTTGCTAGCTAGGGATGATGGGAGTTGTAGTCCAAAAACAGCTGGAGCCCCAAGTTTGGGAAGCACTGGATTAAGTTATCTTCCAGGCCCATCTGGAGACGCTGAGAATCGAACCTGGGACCTTCTACATGCAAAGCAGATGCTCTACCAATGAACTACAGCCCGCATAAGAACTGGGAATAGTATTGTCCAACTGATGCAGCCTAGTAGAACCAGTCCACAACATTTGGGTGCCCAGAGTGAAGGATGATGCCCCACCCTCCTCATCTGACTCTACATATAATGTTAACCATGTGATTATCAACTGGGCAGTGTGATTTTTTTAAACAATTGAGTACTAGGTCTATGCGGGAGGATGGTTCTCAGGACGTATGGTAAATTAGCTATAATTTCTAATGACTTTCCACCCCTGCTTCCATGGAGTAATGAAGTAGGTGTTTCCATTGCTATCAATGGGAGGTACCTCCTTCAATGCCAATTACTGCAAGGGTGGGGTGGATTTCACAGAGATTGCACCTGGGGTGGGGGGGTGGGAAGGAAAGCTCAAGCCTCCCTTTCTGCAGTACACTGATAATAATCCCACACACCTGGTATTTTTTATTATTATTCTTAAACAGATAATTACTAATCACATCGTTAATGTCAAGTGGAGTTAGGACAGATCTTTGGGTGTTTTCTCCATTCCTTCCCCTCCAAATGTTGCATTTTTAAAGACATAACTTTTTTATTGATTTTCACAGGTTTCCTACCTTATACCTACTGCTTTATATGACATACAGTACTTTAATCTAATCTAATTATCCTCTATTTCATTTATCATTGTTTTCATAATTTGAACCCTGCCCCCATTTTCATTTGATTATAACAGTTCTTCAAATATTCTGAAAAGTGTTTCCACTGTTGCATTTATTGCTTTGAGAGATATATGCACCCCTCGTCAGTAAGTCCACAAGGAGTTCTATGCGGGATGAGATCAACAGTGAAGTAAAGATAAAGTCAGCAGCAGAAGCAGTAAAATCCAGAACTCCAACAGGCTAAGACTGAGATAAAACAGGGGAAGCCAATGTGGTCCTCACCAGGTGTTTCTGGAGTCCAGCTTCCAGCATTCCCAACCACAAGCCATACTGCCTGGGGGCTGATGGAAGTCAGAGGCCAACAAGATCTGGAGAGCACCACGTTGGCTACCTCTGAACAAGCTGATCCGTTGAAAACCCTGGGCAAATACAGAAGACTGATATAGCAGTGCCAGTTTATAACATGAAGCTCAACCCTAGACAAGCCCACACACCAGATGCTGTTAGACTACAAACCCCACACACCCCAGCCAACATTGCCAGTGGCCGGGGATGATGGGAGTTGTAGTCCGCCATTGCTTTTGAAGGACCACGGTTTTCCCATCCTTGTCTTACAGGCAAGCAGCAGCACTTTGAACTGTGCTTAAAAACTGACAAACAGCCAGTACAGTGCTCAACAAATGGGTGAGGCAAGTTCTCTGTGGCCCCCAGAACAAGAACTAACTTTGGTTTACCGCTCAGATACTGGCTACGTGCCCACTGTTTTTTTATCTCCCTCCCTGATCCAGACAAGCATGACACAGCACGTCTGAGTTTATGTTCCCCCCCAAATCACTTGGCAGAATATGAGGTATCAGCAAAGGAGTTCAGCTGCCCTTCTGGAATGTGAGTGCATCAAACAGGTATTCCTCCATCCCATCCTGGGGACTCTCATACGGGTATTTCAGCGTATTGAGATAATCTCTCAGGGCTGTGTTGCCCTTCACCTGTTCCTCTAGGCATTCAGACTCCCGGAAGTCAAGCAGCTGAAGGTTTCTTAAAGGCAGATGCTGCTAAAATTGCACATAGTACTGTAAGGATTAAGCCGGCTGCTGTGCATCCCCATCAAATAAAGGGTTACAGAGAGGTGCAATAAATCTGAGGTTTATCTCAAACTCCTTTGGAGGAGAATATACTGCTCAAAGCACTGGAGAAAGCTAGCAGATGATTTATACCTGTCCAGATTTTAAATACCTTGCCGGTGCACAAAATGTAAGAGAACAGGATTTATTGCCACAAAACCTTGCCCGTGGTTTTTGCAGCTAGCTCAGATCTCATGCAGGACTTAACTATATTCTTTGTTGATCACTCATAGCCGAGTGCTCGCAGGCAAGTGTTTCCCAATTGTTGGTGTGTATACTACATTTTTTAAAATTTGCCTTGAGACACTTGAATTCTACAAAGGAGGGTTCTTAATACTGAAGCATTACTGTACACATACAGAAGGGTCCCCATCTCTAGTTTTTACGTTGCTTTTATGTTAATTTTTGTCTTGGTGCTGTTTTTGTGTTGCTTGTTAGTTGAGAATTTGCGTTTTTGTGTTTTAGTGATTTTAATTTGTGAACCACCTATTGGATGATGCAAAAATGCTGCAAATAAATAAATAAATACTGAGCTTCAGTTCATTGGCCCGTATCCAGTCTACTACAGATGCCTCGTAATTGATGTTCAATGTTCACTGCCTTACCTGAATCAGATGTAAACAAGCAACAGAATTGGATGTCTTCAGCAAATTACAGTAGCCTTTGACTGGACTTAACCGTCCAGGGGTCCTTTACCTCTACCTTTTATATTTCTATTTGTTTTCCAGTGTCTTTATAGTTCTATAGTTCCCTGGGTTTTTCAGGGCTATTTGAAAAGTTGCCTGTAGAGCATTGAAGAGTTTTGGAGTTATTATTTATTTGTTAAAGCACAGCAATAGAGGATTTTTTTTTAAATAAAAAGGAGATTAAAAGCTTTTTAAAACACACACACACAAAACAAAACATTTGTTGCTCTGCTTTAACAAACCAAACAACCTCAGAGCTCTTCAGAAATCGGCATGGAAACATTTTGGATAGCCTCGCAATGTAAAGCCTGTCAGAAGACACAAACAAACACTGAAAAAGAAAAGCTGTTGTGAAGCTGCCAAGTTTTTTTTTTTTTTTAACGTACAAGCAAGAACATGAGCCACGTGGTCTCCTCTTAATTATTTTAAAGTAAGAAAGAGTTAGAAAAAGAAAACAAAGCAGGAGGTCATGCTATACCTTGGCATATCCTCATAACAGGGCTAAACTAATTATAAAATATGAAAGAATGATAAAGCTAAAAAGAGGAATGAAGGATAATTCCATCACACCCATCCTAATATTGGAACATACCTTCTGAATTTTGAATGTAATCTTTCAGAATGAATCTGAGATCAATTGCCAAGCAAACACCCATTCTGTCAAAGCAGGAAGGCAGCCTCAGATACCGCTGTCAGTATTCCTGAAGGTAATCAATTTTTTAAAAAATTATTATTTATCTGACTTTGCCTCACCTTGCCTCATGGTTGGGCTGGCCCTGTGACACAGCCTTTCATTGTCAAGCAGGCAGCTCTGTCTCCAGCCACGCCCTGCGGCTACCATCTTTTCTGGCTCTTGTGGATGCAACACACGTAGTAGGGCAATAGAGAGATGACTGCCTCATGAGGGAAAGCAGAAGAACAGCAGTATCCTTTAGAGAATACAATTTGATTTGCAAAGATGGACAAGAATATCTACATGGTGCTTAGGGAACAACTTGCACCTTAATATCAGCAAAACAAAGGAGATGGTGTTGGATTTTCGGAGGAAGAGAGGAGAACTAGCCCCGCTGTACATCGGGGAGGGCTGTGTAGAGAGTGTCTCTTCCTTTAAATTCCTAGGAGTTTATCTCAGTGAAGACCTTACTTGGAAAATCAATACAACCCAGGTGGTTAAGAAAGCCCAACAGAGACTCCACTTCCTCAGAGTATTGCTAAAGAACAATGTCTACCAACATTTGATGATCTCCTTCTACCATAGAAAGTGTCCTTTCATACTGCATCACGGTGTGGTACGCCCGTTTGACAGCCATGGATAGAAAGTTCCTACAAAAGGTGATGGATGCAGCACAAAATATTATGGGCTGTCCCGTGAATCCGCTGGATGACATCGCGGAAGACCGTTGCCTCAGGAGAGGGAGGAAAATCCTCAGGGATGATTCACACCCTGGCCAGCACTTTCTTGATCTCCTGCCCTCGGGCAGAAGATATAGAAGCATGATTAGTCGCACCAACAGGGTAAAGAACAGCTTCTATCCTTAAATAAATATAGTGAGACAATAATGAATGATATTAGAAGGATGTAGACTCGTGGTAGATAAAGAGGTGCCAGAGTTAAGGTAGATTAATAAAACTTTATAATTGTGTATCATTGGAGAGATGGATAAGGGAAGTTGTTTAGCATATCTAAGTAAGTTTATTCGGATTATGTTTTTGTCTTTGTTTCTTTACTTTTCGGTTTTTTTCTAGGGACAATGTTTAAATGAAAATGTATTTTTGGTCTTTGAATGTGAATGTATACATCAGGCGAAGAAAGGAAGGAACTTTGTGTGTTGTTTGTTATTGTTTGTCATTGTTTATTGTGTTGTATGTCTCGTATTGTTTTGTATTACTAAGTATGTATGAAATTAATAAAGTACTTAAAATTTAAAAAGAAAAAGAAAAAAAAAAGAACAGCTTCTATCCGTGGGCTGTTAGGCTACTGAATGAAAAGATAACAACAGGGCAACTGACTTTCGGGTTAGGTGGGTGTGCGTCAGTAAATGAGGGGAATTAAGACTGAGTGGGGATGCTCGTGTGATCTCACTGTATACAAGTTGTACAAGTGACAATAAAGTATTTCATATTCATTTCATTTCATTTCAAGAACCCAATATTAATCCCCTTGATTTTTTTGAGGGGAGACAGGTTATTGGCATCAACAAGAATGTTATATAGTTATATAACAGGGCATGTTCAGTTATACGAGGTTGAGGTACATAGCTGTCAACCCTCTCTTTTTTGCGGGAAACTCCCTTATTCCAATGCCGTTTCCCGCTGCTATCCCGGATTGTTGATATCCCTTAAATTTCCCGGATTTCAAAGGAAGCAGCTCCTCTCCCTCCCTGCCGGCCAGGGAGGCTCCTCAGCTGCGTTGCTCGGCTGCCAATAAGGAGTCTGAGACCGACTGGGGGTGGAGCTTGCATGCCTTGTGCAGCCAGACCCTCACGCCCAACCAGACAGCCAGCCTGCCTGCCGTCTATGCGCTCGCTCTTTCGCTCTCCTGTTCGCGTGCAGCCTCTGGAGCGCAGGGTGGCGAGGCTACTTGGTGCCATTGCACCGCCCTCGCGGCATCCCTTATTTTCAAATCCGAAAGTCTGAAAAAATCCCTTATTTTCAAATCCGAAAGTTGACAGCTATGCTGAGGTAGTGCAAGCAGGATGTAAGCAGGAAGAACGAACAGTCTTTCATGCACTGTAAGTTTTTAAAGGGATATTTAGTGCGAAAAAGAAGATGGTTGGACTTGTCAAGAAGAAGAAAAAGATGATCAGGAAAATGCAAAAGAAAGGGAAAGAAACACAAACTTCAGGATTTGATCTGAGCAAGGATGAAGTTATGAAGGACACCACACTGCAGAGCAAGAAAAAAGAGTGCCACATGGTTTTTATTGACTGTTGGAGTTGGACTGCCGTGAGGGTTGGGGTGGGTTGAAAAGGACATATTTGAACTTGGTTTTCTTTTTGGCTTAAAGGACTAGGACGTTCGGACTTGGACACTGGCGTTAATGAATATATGTTAAAAATTAGGAGTTAAGTAGGGAGAAATTTAGCTAAAAAGTCCGAGACCAGAGGGAGGGAAGGGTGCAAAAAGTACAAAATTAGGAGTTCTAAATTAGGTTGGAGTAAGGGAATTTGATAAGGTTATAGGGAAAGATCAGAAGTACTATGATGCTGAGGTTTGGAAAAAGGAGTTGTTTTAAGTAAAATGAATTTTTTTGTCTTTTAGGTTATTTTAAAGTTAGGAACATGAAAACTGTTAGAGAGGATAGATAATGAAATCAATAGAGGGGGACTTGAGGAAGTCAATCGAAATATGAAAATGAGGAATGTAGGAAAGCCTGGCCCACAGAATTGGGCCAGGCCTAAGCAATGATATTAAATACTGTTAGTAAGGTTAAATGTACAATGATTATGCCTACCCTTGTGAGAGAGGGGGATGAATGTTGCTTCCCACAGTGAGAGGGGGGAAGTATGGAAATTTAACCGGTATGTTAAGTGCTTAAAAATTATAAAAATCAATAAAAAAATTGGGGATATTTAGTGAGATCTTTGGGGGCAGAGATGCTTGCAAATGCACCAGCACCTTCTGCCACAACACTGGCAACCTGAGATACAGGCTGTTGCCCCAGACTTTCTTACCTGGCTTCTATGGAGAAAGTCACATTTAAGCATTCAATGCAAACCTTATACACATGAATGTTGAGATGGAAGTTTTAAGGCCAGTCAAGGGGCATACCTGCATCCCACTCGAAATTAGCTCCTTCATTAAAGGCTAATCACCTAGCAATACTACAATTTTAGCTGTATTTATTTCCCCCGGAATAATCTTGCATGACTGCCCACCTAGGAGAGCCAGCCAAAAATAATATCGTCGAAATAGCCCTAATTACAGAACACTTTCCAAAGTAGAAGCCTTATGCCCTTATTAGTAGCTGTTGCAAGAATAGAAGTCTCCCTTCCAATGTGCAGAATGCATAGCCAAGTCCTTGGCAACTACAGAAGCATCAACACAACTTTTGGGTTGGGCATTTATGGCTGTTTAGGGCAAGATCTTGGTATTTGTGGGCACTTGGGCAGAAAGCTATCAGGAAGGAGTGCCGTGCCATCCTCCCTGAAAGGATGTTGCACTGTCAGTGGCTATAGTTTTGGGCTCCACTCATGATTTTAAAGGGTTAAACCACAGAGCCTAGGGCTTGCCGATCAGAAGGTCGGAGGTTTGAATCCCCATGACAGGGTGAGCTCCCGTTGCTTGGTCCCTGCTCCTGCCGACCTAGCAGTTCGAAAGCACATCAAAGTAGATAAATAAGTACCGCTGCAGTGGGAAGGTAAACAGCGTTTCCGTGTGCTGCTCTGGTTCGCCAGAAGCGGCTTAGTCATGCTGGCCACATGACCCGGAAGCTGTACGCCGGCTCCCTCGGCCAATAAAGCGAGATGAGCGCCACAACCCCAGAGTCGGTCACGACTGGACCTAATGGTCAGGGGTCCCTTTACCTTTACCATTATTTTAAAAGCTACAGCGTGCCTGAACAGTTATGTACAGGGCCGGATCGAGGTTTGATGAGGCCCTAAGCTACTGAAGGCAATGGGGCCCTTTATGTGCCCAGCTGTCCTTTGTCAACAACAAATTGTCGCTGTTTTTTGTGTTGAATATATGCTATATGGAAATTTATGGACCTGATAGGTATCTAAAGCCATTTGCACATAACAAAATATGTATTTTATCAAAGTAATTGTTGAACTGAAATACAGTACAGTTAAGAAGAAGTATATTAATAGTGAAATATATATATAG
The DNA here is from genome assembly GCA_034641385.1 of Darevskia mixta. Taxonomy (NCBI): domain Eukaryota; kingdom Metazoa; phylum Chordata; class Lepidosauria; order Squamata; family Lacertidae; genus Darevskia; species Darevskia mixta. The sequence goes on from JAWWNH010000060.1 coordinate 2,584,386, forward strand.
AAATGAGCAAACCAGTGATATTTTAGGGAGCAGGCTAGCAGGCGGGGCCCATTACTTACATCATAGGAGCCTACACAACATAAAACACTGTTGCTGTATGTAGGTTTTATTTTATTTGTTTTTTATCTTATATTTTGGAAATGTACATCCAGTTTTTTTTAACTTTTTGGGGCCCCCCAAGAGAGTGGGGCCCTAAGAAATAGCTTGTTTAGCTTATATGTAAATCCGGCACTGGTTATGCACCTAAATCTTTTAGAGATTGAAATGCAGCCCTATTCAGACTCACAAGATGTCACATCACAAGGTTACCTTCCAGAATAGAAACGCTTCTCTTTTGAAGATGATTTTTGAAGCTAGCAATTACATTCTAAATATGAATCATTTCCCACACAATTAGAACGCTTGTTTTGCAGCCCCCAGAACTATCCTCAAAAAGCATTTCAGTTCTGTCCCATGACAATATTCAGTATGCATTTGGGATAGCTCAGTTGGTAGGACTCAGGACCCGCAGGACTCAGGACTGTTACAACATAAAATCACAACATAAAATCACTAAATACATACAGTCATACCTCGGGTTGCACTCACTGTGGGTTGCGGGTTTTCGGGTTATGGACGCGCCAAACCCGGAAGTACCAGAACAGGTTACTTCCGGGTTTCGGTGCTCGCACATACGCAGAAGAGCTAAATCGCATTTTGCTCATGCGCAGAAGCGCCGAATTGTGACCCGCTTGTGTGCACATGCGGCGCTGCGGGTTGCGAACGTGCCTCCCGGATGGATCATGTTCGCAACCTGAGCGTCCACTGTAATAAAAAATAAAAACAACCCAATAACCCCTCTCCTCAACACGTTTTTAAAGGGCACTGAATGTCAATCAGCCAAAGGTCTGGTTAAAGAGGAATGTCTGCCTGGCGCCTAAAGGTGTATAATGAGGGTGAGCCTCCCTGGGGAGAGCATTCCACATTGAACTCAGCAGGGTTTACTCAGAATTAAGCATGCATTCAGTTGCATTGTTACTCAGTACTCTCATTCCACATTCAAAAATACCTGCAGATCATTGGAAGTGTGTTATCACAATGAGAAGTCTGAAGATCTTTTTGAAAGACAAAAGAAATGGAGATCGTGGAGATCGCACTGCAGTTTGCAACAAACACTTGTGAAGAGATGGACATGAAGGAGCGTCTCCACCCCCAACATTCTGCCCAGACACTGAGGTCCAGTGCCGAGGACCTTCTGGCAGTTCCCTCACTACGAAAAGCCAAGTTACAGGGAACCAGGCAGAGGGCCTTCTCGGTAGTGGCACCCACCCTGTGGAACGCCCTCCCACCAGATGTCAAAGAGAAAAACAACTACCAGACCTTTAGAACACATCTGAAGGCAGCCCTGTTTAGGGAGGCTTTTAATGTTTAATAGATTATTGCATTTTTATGTTCTGTTGGAAGCCACCCAGAATGACTGGGGAAACCCAGCCAGATGGGTGGGGTATAAATAATAAATTATTATTATTATTATTATTATTATTATTATTATTATTATTATTATTCCTTTAGTGAAAAGAAGAACCTTCAGAAATAAGAAAATGATACCTGGAGAAAAGGCTCAAGATAAACCACTCACGTTAAATGAAGAATGGAAAAGATCAATGTTGGAGTGCATTGACAGGTTTTATCAAGAAATCTACACTCGCTGCAAAGACATGGAAAGTATATCAGCTCGGTTTGCAGTTCTCGAGCCCAAGAATCTGATCACAACTTCAGAAGACGAACTTCCACAGTTTATGCAAAACGTAGTCATAAACTATGACGTTACAATGTTAAGTAAATAAACCAGAAAATAACACTTGCAACTGTATCTTATTTTTCCTTCTTTTAATAATTTCAATGTGTGTGGTGGGGGGGGGGGGGTGACAAGAAAGTTTTCCGCACCGGGTACCAGCTAACCTTGCTACGCCACTGTCTGTATATAGTGGACATTGCAGTAAGTAATGCCTGCAGGGCCCTGGTGAAGTTCCAAAAAGTAAGTTGGGAGAGTTGGCAATGAGATGAAGGAGTAGTTCCCCTACACAGCTATCTGATGTTGGGCAATCCACACTTTGCCTACTGCAAAGAGATGAGGCCTGTCCATTGTTTGCCAGATAGAAAACAGCCAAAGCTCCAGGGAACAGATGTTGGTTTAGAATGAGCTGGAACTTAGGTAAGACACATTCTGATCAAAATGAGATAATTATTCTTGCTTCCACGGTGACAGATTCTGTTCACTAATGGTGCCAATTTTATACTCGCAGATATGTCCCTGAACTGAAATAATGACAGGAACAGGGAAAGGACAAAACGACACCCAAGATGGGCTTTTATTCAGACACTGAATTCTGACTATTGGGTTCTGAATGAAGTGTCCCTTCATACTAAGGGTAAGATGGAACAGAGACATCACTCATGTCAAGGCAGAAATGAAAAGCCTATTCAATGTTTCCTATTTGATTTTCAAAAGACGGCTGTGACAGCTTCTGCTATTTCATATCTAGTTTGGGCATCCAGCCCAATGCTAGACGCCATAATTCCCGTACAGTTGCAAGGCTCTATCTGTAGCAGCAAACCCTCCAACATCCCAGTGAGGCAAATCAGGGCACGACCTCCACAGAGGCCATGCCCCCTCTCACCCAGGCTCCTCCCCTTCTCACGGCCCTCGGGTCCCTATCCCTCCCTCCCTCAGGGCTCACCACTCCCCTTACACCACCCTGCTGACAGACCCTAATGCACATTCGCCTGTCACAGCTGCCACCATTTTGAGGGCAATAGCAGCTCAGCTTTCCAGCTGACATACTTCCGGAGGTTGGCGCTGCACTTCCGGAAGCCGGCACCACTTCCAGAAGGAGGAAGAGGAGTGGGCACAAGGTATGAACGTGTCTTTTGTTCTGTCTTTTGGTGCTGTGATCTGGTGTGAGCCACCTGACTCACGTCATAGTGCAGGACCAAAAAACATGCACATTTTGATTCCGTGTTCTGGCACGGCCAGAGCACGGAAGCCAAAATAGGACACCTGGGATTGGGATCAGAAGCTGGGATGGTTTCTGTAACTCCTGGGTGTCCTGCTTAAAATGGGACAGTTAATGTTGGCAGGAATTTGGGTAGTGGTGGCCTGAGACAGGGCACTCTCTGTGGCAGGTCTTGGGTCATTGAGCTCCTCAGCAGGGGTGCATCTAGCAACTTTACGATACAGGCAATCCCACTTTTACTTGGGGGTTATGTCCCGAGCCACCATGTGCATCAGTGAAATCATGTATATTTGAAACACCATTGGAAAAGCCTGCAAACAACCTCTAAACCTCTGGAAACCCTTGAAAAACCCAGCAGCACTTACAAAGAGGCCAAACTCCACCACAATCACTCCCTCCAAATCTCCTTGCTCAAACTCCAACTCTCCACATTTGCAAGCCGACCAAGACCCGTTGCAAGTGAAATCCACAGAGGACTGACTATAGTCTGTTCTGGCTTCTGTAGTTACATGAAGAAGGCATTTCACGTCTTGCTGGCACAATGCCTCCAGCAGTGGTCAACCAGATGTTCCACAAAAACAAACAAAGCAGGGCATTAGGGCAGATGCTTCTCTCCTTCATTTACCCACTGCATCCAAGGAGAAAAAAACATTGGATGTAATAGTTCCTGGCCTGTGCTCCATATATTGGGGAGTTTGCACATTTCGTAGCAGATAGATTTACAAAGAGGAATTGGTGTCTTTCAGCATCTTTCAAAGTTACGTTCTCCCAAATCATAGCAGAAAGTAAGAATGAGCTTATGCAGTTCTATGTTTCCACACACTCTGTCTCGTGTCTGGAAGACATTATAAGTTGAAATATTTACACCTGACTACATTGGCCCCAAACAACAAATTCATGGCTTATTCCCCCACTGCCACCTTGGTTTTTAATGAATAGTTTTTAGTCTGATATGTTTTGTTTATGAATTATAAATGTATAAATTTATAAAAAATACATCATAACATATTTTTGTATACTAATCTTCAGACGATCATCCTTTAATAACTGAATCTTCAAATGAACAAGAATATTCACTCAGCACCAACAGTGCAGTCTTATACATGTCTACTCAGATATAAGCCCCACTGAGTTACACCCAGGTGACTATAGTGTGGCAGCCAAAATATTAATACAGCAAGTGGCTTATTACTTAGTTATTTCAGGTCCACAGTATCCTATTTCCTCTGTGTCTGCTTCAGTATTGAAAGTTCTCAACTTCTTAAATCCTGCCTTCTATGCATCTAATAAAATATGCTTGTTCCAAAATAATTTATGTCACATCACAACACATTATTTCTTCATATTTCCATCTTCAGCACAGCTTTTTCTTTTCCAGTGTTGTGCAATCAAGCACCTTATTTGATGAAAAATTCAATTTCTTGTCTTGTTCCACAATCTTTCATATATCCAGGGATATCCAGGCAAGTTGGCACAGGATTGCAGGGGTAGTTATGACACGAGTTGCCACCTTTGCTCTTACCAACTTATCTGTTTTCTTTTTACATATTGTTATGAGTCTGGAGGAGGGGCAACTTGCCATCATTGCTAGAGCCAGCAAAGAGCAAAGTCATAAATCCATGAAGTCAGCCAAGTTTGCTTAATAAAAATTAAGCCAGGCACTCCTGCATTCAGTTTAAGATCATGAGTCCAGGAAGTTTCACATAAGTAGCGGGGGATAAACCATCAACATGGCAAAAGGTGTTGATGGCCCATCTAAGAGGAATCCTTTGGCCTGGGCCCACAAAGGTTGCCCAGGTGATGGTGTGAGTGGGATGTGTGAATGTGAGGCAACAAGAAAAGAGTGTCTTTAGTAAGGTGTGCTGGGAAGAAGAAGCAGGAGAGCAAAGACTGAGATCTATCTTTGACGGCTGGCTGAAGGGAGGCTGGCAGAGATACCTTGAGCTCCAATGCTGCCCTGCTGCTATGGGGAAAGTCTTCTTCTTCTTTGGCGATCCCTTGTAGCCAAGTAAGATTGTCTTCCTTAAACACAGTTTTAACAATGAGTCCGTAAGTGACTGTGGAGGCCAATTCTGGATCCACACGTCCTTCCACAGTGGCATAGCTGTCAACCCTCCCTTTTTTTGCGGGAAACACCCTTATTCCAATGCCGTTTCCCGCTGCTATCCCGGATTGTTGATATCTCTTAAATTTCCCGGATTTCAAAGGAAGCAGCTCCTCTCCCTCCCTGCCGGCCAGGGAGGCTCCTCAGCTGCATTGCTCGGCTGCCAGTAAGGAGTCTGAGACCGACTGGGGGCAGAGCTTGCATGCCTTGTGCAGCCAGACCCTCATGCCCATCCAGACAGACAACCTGCCTGCCGTCTACGCGCTTGCTCTTTCGCTCACCCGTTCGTGCGCAGCCTCTGGAGCGCAGGGTGGTGAGGCTACTTGGTGCCATTGCACCGCCCTCGCAGCATCCCTTATTTTCAAATCCGAAAGTTTGAAAAAATCCCGTATTTTCAAATCCGAAAGTTGACAGCTATGCACAGTGGGGACATTGGTTTCTGGACAGGAGTTGATCACGGTGTGGATTTGCCAAGCGTGCCTTCCTCATAGCACGTTTCTCCCTTGCGTTCTGAGTTCGAGTGTCTTCAAAGCCCATTACACCTTTGGTAAAGGCTGTTCTCCAATTGGAGCGCTTGCAGGCAAGTGTTTCCCAATTGTTGGTGTTTATACTACATTTTAAAAGATTTGCCTTTAAACCTCTTTTGTTGGCTACCAGCATTAATCTTTCCATTTTTAAGTTCAGAATAGTTGCTTTGGATGACGATAATCAGGCATCCGCGCAACATGACCAGTCCAGCAAAGTTGATGTTGAAGAATCATTGCTTCCTCACTGGTTATCTTTGCTTCTTCTAGCACTGTCTTAGTCCACCTGTCTTCCCAAGTGATGTGTAAATTTTTTCAGAGACACCGTTGATGGAATCTTTCGAGGAGTTGGAGATGGCATTTATAGATTGTCCATGTTTCACAAGCATACAGTAAGGTTGGTAGTACAATAGATTTGTAAACAAGCATTTTGGTTTCCCTGAGAATGTCCTGACCCTCAAACACTCTGCACTTCAATCGGGAGAAAGCCGCACTCGCAGAGCTCAGGTGATGCTGGACTTCAGCATCAATGTCGGCCCTTGTGGAAAGCTACGGGGAACAAGCCCCTCTTGAAATGACCATGCTGTAAGATCTGGACTCCCTCCGTCCAAACTCAGGTGTAAATATGTGAACAAACCGTATTTCTTAAAGCTACAACCATCTCCACTACATCTTTATTCTCAAAGGAACACAGACCCTAGGTGATGCTACCTGGGGGTAGCATCCAATCTTTATAACATTGTTTTTATTTGGATATGTACAATCTTCCTTTCTGATGCATAGAGGGACTTGGAAGGAAAGGATTTGCAAAGTTCAATCTGAAACCCAGTTAGGGATGGAAGAATCCATCAGTTTTGGTTCTCGTAAGTTTTTGGTTCTCTTCTTCAGTTCTTCACATACAAAACAATCAATTAAAATGCAAGTTAAAATACGATTTAATTTTTTTTTCTTTTTCTTTTTTTCTTTTTTTCATGTTTCAAGATTTTATTCAGAGATAAACTGTGGTGCAGTGGTAGCACCGGCACATCTGCCCTGCTCATTCTTTGTCAAGATCTTGATTCATGTGGCACTCTGGACCAGATGATGGCCTAACACCTCAGCCCTAAACACATTCACTCAAAAGTAATTCTGGCTGATTTGAATCCAATTTACTTGTAAGTGTATGTGCCTAGGACTGAGGTATCAAGCACACATCATCTCTGGGTGTTGAGAGGGAGAAACAGGAGATAAAGCTGCACAGTGTAGAAGGGGGGGATTGGTGCCTGTTGCCCTTCCCCTTGTCCTTCCTTTCAGTCCTTCACTTCCAGACACGTATTCAAATTGGATCTCTGCCTACACATTAGGATTCTGCCTCACACCTATCGAGAAGTGCACACACCTATACACAAAGATATTTGTGAATCACATGCTTGTATGCAGTTTTTATTAATATAATGTATTTTTGTCTTTTATTTTCACTAATATCTGGTTTTTATGTGCATTTCCACCTAATATAATGCATTTTGGTACCTAGTGTTTGGTTGGAGAAATGCACTGCTCAGTTTGGAGAACTTTGAGGTATAGTGGCGTTTTGGTTCACAGAGTGCAAATTAGGTCGTTTCTCATTAGAATGCAAACAAAATGTCCTTTCATAGGATCTGGAGGCTTGTAATGATAGAGCTTTGTTATTTGTCTTTATAGGAGAACTTTTGTGCTTGTATAATTGAAGAGAGGAAGAGAGAATATGCTGCTTTTCACTTATAAAATGTCAAAGTGGTTCACAGCATACCAAATAAACTCAAATGAATAGTGATGGATTGAAGTGCCTAAGTGGATCATCAGAACATTATTACAGTAGCTACAGCAGCCAGAACCAGTCAGGGGAATGCCAAGGTAAATTTATTTCTGAAGTGCTGCAATCTTCCAGAGAATGGATTCTTTTAATTTGAAAAGCAAAGAGAAGTAGCTGGAGTGTACATTCTGACTACTCTGAACACCCCCCCCCCAAAAAAAAAATCCAGGGAGAAACTTGTCAGGAAGAGGATTTCATAGGCACCCCTAATTCTTTGTGTGGGAAAAGACAGGTAGAAAGGAATCAGAAAACGGCAGAGCACACAGGATTCATGGTTTCCTAAGAATGACAGCTTGAAAAATGTCATGTTTGATGCCTCGGAAGAGAAAAGAGCAAGATCTGGCATCAAGCCTGAGTGACAATGAAAAACATTGAATTGGTACCATCCAAACATACTGAAATATTGAAAAAAGGATAACATCTTTGCAGAAAGAAAATCTGTGCATTTGAACTCCAGCTGAAACCTATTTGTCATCATGCTTGCTATTGATGAATCTGATTTGAGTTGTCTATATCCCCTTGCAGTCCCTTTCCTTGTATAAAGAATGGTGTTCATTCATTGTCAGGATGGAGTTTTGCAACCACACTAGTCGTCTTGTCTCCAGTAGTGGTCAGCCAAATTTCCCCGGGGATCGCAAGCAAGGCCTGGACATCCCAATTTGCAAGGCCAACCTTGCCATTAGGCATAGTGAGGCAGCTGCCTCAGGTGGCAACTGATGGGCGGTGTGGAGGGGCGGCGGCAGCAGCAGCAGTGGTAGCTTCCAGGTTGTTGGCCTCTGCTGGAGGACAGATTTGTGTGTGCTCTGCATCCCTTGAGCTATTCTGCTGGCCTCATGTGCAGGAGAGGGCCCTGTCCCATTGCCAGTGCTGAAGTGAGGTTCAGCTGCCACTCTGGACAGCTTTCATCTGTGGAATGGAGAGAGGAGCAATCATATCCATCCCAGGTAGCAAAATATATTGGACCAGCTCTGCCTGTACCTGTCAGGGACTGGGCAGAGGAGGAGGAGGAATGGTGGAGACCGCCTCTCCGTCCTGACCCTTCCAGGGAGGAGGAAGAGGAAGACAGTATAGATTTGCAACAGGGGTTTGCGGAAGGTCGCAGCTCAGAGGCAGATGAGGGGCAAAGTTGGGAAATAATGGGAGAGGAGAAGCAGGCAGAGCCAGAGCAACATCTGGCAGACGCATTGTCACTAGAAAGCAAGTTCTCACAGAGAGCTATCGTTGCGATGGGGGCGGAAAACAGTCACTTACTGGTTGGGGGAAGGGCTTGCTGGCCACAGCATGACTGACCCGGACTGTTGCTGGGTGAATTTACATGTTGCAAGTTTTGATGGACAGCCCAGCGTCCTATTTAAGATCCTGCACGTGGATCTGTTACCACTCTGGCTGGAGCTTCGGATCTCCCAACCCCCCCTCCCTGGTATAGGCTGGTGTGTTGACCTTGCTGTGCCTGTTATGGGGTCGTCTCCGCTTAGGAGAGGCCTGGTAGGAATTTTGTCCAATTGGCGTATTGGCACTTGCCTATTGGTTTTTGCCTACTATACAGCAATTAGTCACAACTTGTAAGGTTGGCGGTCAGGCATTGGTTCGGTGGTATAGGTGGGCGATGCCCACCAAGTGGTGATGTCGGTGTTGGGAATTCCGTTAAAGGAAGCCAGGGGCTCTACATTGCTGTCCGAACCTGTGGGTTGCTGGGCCTTGCAAGGAGCCCCAGTGAACCCCTGGACAGGGGGAGTCGCTGATTGCACCAGGCTCCGTTAACTCTCCCCAGCTAATGGTTTCCCTGCGCTGACAAGTGGTCAGCTCTGTCCAGCGGGACAGCTAGTCTTGCTGACTAGGGTCAGCTTTGTCCAGGAGGACAATGTGAACCAATGCCTACGCAAACACTCACGTGATTTGTATTCAATAAAAAGTTGTGGCCAAAAATTATGCCAAAAACCCAAACCAAAATTTATGTTTCATGTGTGAGTTATTGGGGGAATGACTGGGAGCCCTACACACGCAAAGCATTCCAGACCCTCCATCTCCCAGAACCCGGCAAGCCTTAAAAGTAGGAGAGCAAAGAGCTCAAAGACAGAGGGCACTTAGCGGCACCCGTAGAGGAGCTGATGATGATGATGAATGAGGAAGTGGGAGAGACGGGTTCACTCAGGACAATGCCATTATCCAAGAATCTGGGTTCTATAGCCTCTCTCTGTAAAGATTGAAATAAAAAAGGACTGTAAGAAACTTTCCCTTATCTTTATACTTTCCTGGGCAACTAGCCAGGAGCCACTGACAGCAACCTGAAAGTACCCTGTACTATTCAGCGACTGGGAGAACTATGGACATTTACCAACTGTTACTATTTTGGGGTGGGATTCGGTCACATATCGGTAAGTTCAGTTGGTGAGATCAAAGGGGAATAATAATAATAATAATAATAATAATAATAATAATAATAATAATATATTTGTACCCCGCCCATCATACTGGGTTGCTCCAGCCACTCTGGACGGCTGCCAACATAAATAAAAACATAATAAAACATTAAACATTAGAAAGCGTCTCTATACATGGGAACTCTTGCACAACAGTCTACTTCTCCACTTTAGAGATAAGGGTCAGAAAACTTCCCCGGAAAGAGTGGGATAACAATTTTTTGATGCAATGCCTTCCCTGCAGGGTTGCTGAGAGCAATATTTACTGAGACTTTTTGTGGGCACCATCGGAAGTCCTGGCCTACACACTGCTGCCAGTGGAAGCCACGCTGGTGATCACTGCTCTACATGGTTGAGAACCTTGAAATATTGGATCTTCCTTCATTACAGAGCTCTATCTCCTACCTCTCTCCTTTACGATCTTCTAAGTGATAATGTAATTTACAATCTGTCTGTTATCTGTAGAAGAAAACTGAATTCCATAGGGTTTAATTTAACTGGCCTTGAAAACTCGGATCCCAAACATATTTGGGCAAATATTAGGAAGAAGCTTTTAGAAAATAGTGTTCTCTCCATTCTTGATGTCGCCAAACACAGCACTTGCTTCCCCCTCTTTCTAAATCTCCCTTTGTGTAGAGATTTTCAAAAGGGATATATTACAAATCTTAAGAATCCTGAATCCCGTAGGCTGTTTATGTTAGCTAGATTTAATATGTTCCCCTCCATGATAATAAGAGGAAGGTATTTAGCTCTCCCAAAATCTGAACGTTTCTGTAAATGCAGTAAGAAGGAACCAGATACATTGGATCATATTTTCTTCTCTTGTAATTTTGGCACTAACGCTAGAAGTCAATTATTAGATGCCTTACAAATGGATAGACCGATCTCTATGCTTCCAACTATTCAAACACTGTTGTCGGACAGTAATGAAAAAATCACTTCAATAGTAGCCGAATTTTTAAGCTCAGTCCATACAGAAAGACTAAGGCATTACAAAGAGGATTAGGAGATTTCAACTAAATAGTAATGTGGCATTATTATATTGTTATATCATTTATATCAATTGATGTTTCAACTAAGGATTATTATGAGAAGTTTTAAGTTATTTTTTACGGACTAGTATTGAATTTTAGAGTTAAAGATTTAATTAATACAAGCCTTATTTTGTTGAGCTCATATTTTATATATTTTATACATAATATCTATTCAAAAATGTTTGGGTTTTTTATGCCTAATAAAGGTTATTGAATTGTGTGTTTTTTTCTCAAAAAAAATTATTGGTTTTTCATGGTTTTTATATCACTCACAAATTCTATGATCATAAACACTTAAAACACATAAAACACATACATAACAAAAACAAAACAAATACATCTGAACCTAAATTCTATCCAGTTAAATTCACCTCAAATTGACTTCCTCTGAACCTCCCTATCTAAAGTTCCGTGCTTTACTTCTTTAGCAGTTGTCCAATTTCTTACTTCTATTTACCTTTTTACTCCTTATTATTCTCAATTTTTATCTTGACATTCTCCTAATCTTTATTTATAAACTTATTTCACATACTCTCTAGGTCATAATTCCTAAATACTTAAACTTATCCTATCTACTAAACATCTATTTCTAATCTGAGCCTTTTTTGGTTTTCTGAAACATTACTAAATTCAAATATTACAATATTTCTTTAAATAACTTCTGAATTTCTTCCAATTTTCCTCCACCGTCTCCGTCTGGTCGCGGATTCGTCCAGTCAGGTCTGCCAGCTCCATGAAGTCCATTATCTTCATTTGCCATTCTTCTATCGTGGGTATCTCAGTATTCTTCCAGTTTTTGGCAAGTAGAATTCTCGCTGCTGTTGTGGCATACAGGAAAAATCTAACATCTTTTTTGGGTATTTCATCTGCAACAATTCCAAGCAGAAAGGCCTCTGGTTTCTTAATAAATGTGTATAAAGGTTATTGAATTGAATTGGATCACTGCTCTAGGGTATCCTACATTTGCTAATGACTTGTTGGCACAATAAAGGACCCATTCACTGAGTGATTCAGTCTTCTCCCTTCAACCAACAGCGCTGGTTCATATGAATGTGAAATCCTGAAATGTTTTAGCTGGAGGAGCTGGGAAGCTGGTGGAGTAGTGGGCTGCTTTTGGGAAAGGAAGGGCGTGAGAGGCGGTGGGTTGTGCGGGTATGTGACTTTTGCTTGTGTGTGCAATAGGAGAAGTGTGGGAGGTTGGGCTGCAAATCCCCACTGCTCCCCAGCTTTATCAACTCCATAGCAAGTAGAAATTCAGGCCGTGAACTTTTTCCTGGCATAGAAATGTGCTGGTTGAGAAAAGATTTGCCCAGTGAATTTCTGCTCCTCGCACAGGTGTGAGAGACAGAGAAGCCATGTCAGCAGAAAAAAGTTGATAAAAACCTTATTGGTAGCTTTTTCTCAAATTCATGATAAATCATTTGGAATTAGAGAGGTAATCTTTTCACTTGGCTCAGTATTGTGTTAGAAGTTGCCAGATATGCAGAAGATAGGTTGTTGTTCTTGTTGTTATGGAGGTGAGTGGCAGGTGGGAATGCAGTGGGGGAAGAATTAATTTGGGGCAAACAGATCTGAAGCTGCCAAATTTGCTTGCCAATTGGAATGCAACTCCCAGCCCAATCACAAACTTCCCTGGATTTTGCAGTACAGTTTCAACGTGCAAAACGTGTACATATTGTTTGGTTAGAGAGCTGCGTTGCAAAATTTGATGGACAAATTTCAAAAGATACCTGTGTTTCAGTTTGGATAAGGATGGTGGTGGTGGTATTTATTATTATTATTATTATTATTATTATTATTATTATTATTATTATTATTTTGTTTTAATTATTTTCTTGTGTTTTTATCTTATATTTCATTCTGTGAACTGCCCTGAGATCTTAGGATGAAGGGCAGTATACTAAATGAATGAATGAATGCATGAATGAATGCTGGTTTGAGAAAAGCGTGAATTAGGTAGTTTCTTATTAAAATGCAAGCAAATTAGAATTTCTTTTCCATCCCTTACCAGTTTTACAGACCAATACTGATATTGCAAAAAAGTGCAGGGATTGCTTCTTCAGAATTTGTGGGTCCACATAAAAAATGGAGATAATGAGTTTTACCATTCTTTTTAACGACCCATAAAATACCGTATTTTTCGCTCTATAAGGCGCACCTGACCATAGGACGCACCTAGTTTTTAGAGGGGAAAAGGCCCAATTTTTTGAGGATCAGCTCAAATTTCTGCAGCTTCTTTTGCAAAGGAGAAAAGCCCCATTTTTTGAGGATCTGCTCAAATTTCTGCAGCTTCTTTTGCAAAGGAGAAAAGCCCCATTTTTTGAGGATCAGCTCAAAGTTGTTGAGTTTACTTTGCAAGGGAAAAAAATCCTGTTTTATGGGGTTTAATTCACAGTTCTGCAGCTTCAGGAAAAGGGAGCCATTTCTGCAGTTTCCAGACAGATAATCTAATCAGCCAGTCACATGTCGCTGGGGAAACAGCCTCCCTCTGCAAGGGGGCGGGGCTGGAATCTCTCTCCCTTATCTCTCTCCCCGATTGTTTGCTGAGCAGCTGCTCAGTGGGCTTCCTTTCAACACCCCCTTCTCTCTCTCTTTTTTAAAAAAGCACGATCTGCTTTTGCCCCCTGGGCATTTCAGCTCCAGGGACCACACATTCGCTCCATAAGACGCACAGACATTTCCCCTTACTTTTTAGGAGGAAAAAAGTGTGTCTTATGGAGAGAAAAATACGGTATTATACGGAGCGACATTTTGCTGTATAGGTAGAGACAAAACCATCACCTCCCCAGTCCAGGCTATGCTTAGTCCATTATTTCATAAACCTTAGATGGCAGAGAAATGCTTTCCCACTGAATTATGGATATGCTTCCATTCAAAGTGAACACATTTTACATTGTTCAAGAACAAGAACTGTGCACCCCTGAGAAGTTGCAAGTGCTGATCTAGTCTGACAATCTCCTATGGCCTATGTAAATGATGTGATTGATTCATCCAACCACACTCTATATGCCAAATCACAGAATTACCCAAGTGGAAGGTGATCAGCCCAGAGTGGTTGGTCCTGCAGAAGTAGTGTCGGTAGGTAGGTCTTCTGGTTTCCCAGAAGTCTTTAAAGAACTCTAGTGTCCCATATGTATTGCTCATTTCAAACAGCATCATACCACTTTAAACATTCACTCTGCTGCTCCCCGGCTCTTGTCATTTTTTTCCGGTCTCTGCTGCAGAAGCAGAAAAGCCTTCAAATAATGACAACTAGTGGAAAGTAGGAGAGTAGGTAGATCTCATTCACCCTCCCCACTGAGAGCCAGTGTGGTGTAGTGGTTAAGAGCAGTAGACTCTTAATCTGGTGAACCGGGTTCGCGTCTCCGCTCCTCCACATGCAGCTGCTGGGTGACCTTGGGCTAGTCACACTTCTCTGAAGTCTCTCAGCCCCACTCACCTCACAGAGTGTTTGTTGTGGGCGAGGAAGGGAAAGGTGAATGTTTGCCGCTTTGAGGCTCCTTCGGGTAGTGATAAAGCAGTCACACTTCTCCTTAGTGATTTTCCTCACTAACAATGCAATCCTGTGCACATCTACCCAGAAGCAAGCGCCAATGAGGTATTGAGGTATAGGATTGAAGGCTAAGATTCTGAGTCCACCTGGTCTTCAAAGTTATCTCTATGGAAACAAACATGCTATTTTTTCCACTGTACCAAACCAGAATAACTGCCTTGCTAGATGGAATAAAAGACTAGCCCACTCTAGTATTTTGTTTCCCAGAGTGACCCATTGGCTTCCTCCTGCTTGTCCCCAGAGCAAATGAAAATTACTAAAGGAAGAGCAATGAAACAATCTTGTACATGTGCATTGGGGAAACAGAGATGCTCAACACCCCAACCTTGGCTCAGCACATCTTTATTTCTGTCTTTTTCTATTTCCTATTTATACCTTGCTTTTAAAGACTGCCAAAGCTGGGCTATCTTTGCCTGCCTGTTTTTGTTCCTGTGCTTTGCCATCGAGACCGACAATCTTGATTTCCTCTTACATGGTGATATTTCAGAGAAAAGTCCGTGGAGCAGAATGACAAGATACAGCCATTTAACACTTCTTCACAGCTGAGATGAGATGTAGGAAATGTGGGAAGAACATTAGTGTTCTCTAGCGCTGACGACTTTGATCTATTAGCTGCTTATGAAGAACAAAGCTGTAATATATTATAGGAAATGTTCCATAAGAATCAGAGATGTGTAGAATTGTTTTTTTTTTCCCCTACGTAAGTTTTGTAATGAAAAACAAGAAGGAAAAATCAAGCCGCAGGCTGAGGCAGGTTGATAGCATACTCTTCAACATTCCTCATTCTATTATTGCTTGGTATGGCACAGCCTCCAAGATGGACAAGAAAAGGCTCCAACGAGCAGTAAGAATTGCAGAGAGGGTAATTGGTGCTAGCTTGCCTTCAATAGAGACACTCTATGCTACCCAAGTTAGGAAGAGAGCAGAGGGAATTGTCACAGATCCTTTGTATCCTGGTCATCATCTGTTTGACTTACTTCCATCTGGACGTCGCTACAGGACTTTATACACAAAATCGGCCAGGGACAGGAACAGTTTTTCCCTTGTGCCATTAAATTGTTAAATTCGTAGTTGTGTAGCGGAAGGGGAGGCCAGTTATGGGTGGGGTTTCTTTGCTGTGTCATTGTATTGCGAGTGGAACAGTGTTTGTATAAGGTATGTTTACATTGCAATGTAGCCGAAGCAAAATTCCAAGTATGTTGGAAAATGTACTTGGCCAATAAATTATTCCTATTCCTATTCCTCATGAAGATAGGGACATTTCTCCCTCCCTCCCTCCCAAACTGGCCCTCCTCAATCCCTCATTTTTGTGCCCCTCTGCAGAGCATTTCCTATCAGAAGAAGGGCAAATGCCACCATCAGGAAACAGCACACCCACCTTCCACCGTTCTGAGAAAACCTCTTAATCCTGATTTTATTTTGTGTTCTTCTTTAGTGGATTTTAAAAAAGAAAAACATGCACCAATAAATAAATTTCAGAAAGGGGCAAGATTAAGGCGGTGAAGGTCCTGTGTGAGTGCCTGGAGGCGGTTGGAGGATGGATGGCGGCTAACAGATTGAGGTTGAATCCTGACAAGACAGAAGTACTGTTCTTGGGGGACAGGGTGCGGGCGGGTGTGGGGGACTCCCTGGTCCTGAATGGGGTAACTGTGCCCCTGAAGGACCAGGTGCCCAGCCTGGGAGTCATTTGGGACTCACAGCTGTCCATGGAGGCGCAGGTTAATTCTGTGTCCAGGGCGGCTGTCTACCAGCTCCATCTGGTACGCAGGCTGAGACCCTACCTGCCCGTGGACTGTCTTGCCAGAGTGGTGCATGCTCTGGTTATCTCCTGCTTGGACTACTGCAATGTGCTCTATGTGGGGCTACCTTTGAAGGTGACCCGGAAACTGCAATTAATCCAGAATGCGGCAGCTAGACTGGTGACTGGGAGTGGCCGCTGAGACCACATAACACCGGTCCTGAGAGAACTACATTGGCTCCCAGTACATTTCCGAGCACAATTCAAAGTGTTGGTGCTGACCTTTAAAGCCCTAAATGGCCTCGGTCCTGTATACCTGAAGGAGCGTCTCCACCCCCACCGTTCAGCCTGGACACTGAGATCCAGCGCCGAGGGCCTTCTGGTGGTTCCCTCACTGCGAGAAGCAAAGCTACAGGGAACCAGGCAGAGGGCCTTCTCGGTAGTGGCGCCCGCCTTGTGGAACGCCCTCCCAGCAGAGGTTAAGGAGATGAACAACTATCTGACATTCAGAAGATACCTCAAGGCAGCCCTATTTAGGGAAGTTTTTAACCTGTGATTTTAATGTATTTTTATATCTGTTGGAGGCCGCCCAGAGTGGCTGGGGGGACCCGGCCAGATGGGCGGGGTACAAATAAAAGAATTATTATTATTATTATTATTAGAGATGGACACACAAAGTATATTTTTAATATTTAAAAAAGACTCACTGAGCTCCACTCTGCTCCCCCTTTCTTCTTAAGGAGCGTCTCCACCCCCATTGTTCTGCCCGGACACTAAGGTCCAGCTCCGAGGGCCTTCTGGTGGTTCCCTCATTGTGAGAAGTGAGAACCAGGCAGAGGGCCTTCTTGGTAGTGGCACCCGCCCTGTGTAATGCCCTCCCATCAGATGTCAAAGAAATAAACAACTACAGTATCTGACTTTAAGAAGACATCTGAAGGCAGCCCTGTTTAGGGTAGTTTTTAATATTTGATGAATTATTGTATTTTAATCTTTTGTTGGAAGCTGCCCAGAGTGGCTGGGGAAACCCAGCCAGATGGGTGGGGTAGAAATAAGAAATTATTATTATTATTATTATTATTATTATTATTATGCCCTCTGCCTGCCCCTCAGAGTTGGCTTGTCATTTAAGGCTGGGCCTTGGCAGCAGTAACCTTTTTTTTTTCTCAAAAAAGTTATTGGGTTTTACAATTTTAAAAGCACAAACATACATAGCGGTTAAATTTTCATACTTCCCCCCTCTCACCGTGGGAAGCCAAGATCCAACCCCCCCCCTCACGGGGTAAATATATTCATTGTAGATTTAACCTTACTAATATTTTAATTAATTTTGCTTAGGCCTGGCCCAATTCTGTGGGCCAGGTATTTCTAACTTTCTCCATTACATATTTCGGTTGACTTCCTCAAGTCCCCCTCTGTTGAATTCATATTAAACCCTCTTTAACAGATTGATACATCTATTTTTATAACATCCTAGAAAAAATAAAACAAAGATACATATTAATCCTAAATTTAAACCTGAGCCTACAGGTACTTCTGCTCCTTCCCTACATTCTTATCATCTGTCCACTCTGTGTTATATTCCTTAAAAAAAAAATCCAATTAATACTTCCCTCCCTTCCTCCCTTTGGTTTCAGAGTTTTTAGCCATGTTTTCTTCTTTTTTCTAATCATTTTAAAGTAATACTCATTAACAATCCCTATGCCAGACACCATTTCCATTTATCATCACCCTTAAACCAGAAAAACAGAAAGAAAGAAAAAACAAAACAAAAAGCAGCACAAAACACACACACACCAAAGAAAGCCACACATACACACACATACACCCATCACAGCTCTCCAAGGTCATATTATCTGGTTACAGCGTTTAAGATAGTTATAGCTCTTGGGTAGAAACTGTTTTTCAATCTATTTGTCCTTGATCCAATTGTTCTATATCTTCTACCCGAAGGCAGTGGTGCAAAGAGACTATATCCTGGATGAGATGGATCCTTTAAAATATTGTTAACCTTTTTAAGGCAATGGGAACTGTATAGTTCTTCCAGAGATGGAAGAGGATGACCAATAATATTTTGGGCTGTGGTTATGACTTTTTGAAGTATCTTCTTCTCCCTGGCTGTGCAGCTGGAGAACCAAGCACAAATACAGTACATAAGAATGCTCTCTATGGAGCCTTGGTAGTTGAGATTCCTGCACTGCAGGGGTTAGACTAGATGGCCCTTGGGGTCCCTTCCAGCTCTATGATTCTATGTTTGAGCACTCAGGAAGACAAGATGAGTTCACTCCTCTCCCAGAGGCACGGGCTGGACCTTTGGGACATATCCGAGGCAGCAGGATCCGGCTGCCAGGCCTTGTCCTGTGATTCTGTTTATCCTTACCAATTTCACAGCTGTTTGCCCTTAACTTCTTCTTCCATCAAGGGTGCGTGTGGAAGTTTAGAAAAGCATTCAGGAGACATCTGGCTTTTATGATATGGCTGTGAGCCCAGTGGCCATGGAAGTAATTTTGAAGCCGGCACTTTACAGTGCATTAAGTAATGGGAGAAGTGTGACCAGTTTCTTAAAGCATGGTGTTGTGCCTGCGATTTCCTAGCAACCATGCAGCAAGTTCAAGAAAAATTCAGTGAATGGAGCTGTGTTAAGGCTCTCCCCTTTATTCAGATAGACAGATTTGGGATATAAGAGGTCCACAGTTATAACATCCTGGAATCATAGGGATGGGAGGTTACTAGGTGGTCAACTAGTCAAGCCCTGGATCAGTGCAGCGTGAAATTCCACGGGAGTTAGGAAACCTCTGACCCTCTCGATGTACAAATCCTGTCTTTTACTTACAGTATTTGTGGTGAACTGATTATGAACGAACAAATAATTATAGTTTAGTTATATATGATGTAATAAGTTTTATTTTTCTGTACAGAGCAATGGTAAACCACTCATAATATATATTTTAAATAAAAAATTACCAGTCTCATACTCCACTGATCATACAGTCAAATACCTCCAACAAAGGAAAATAAAATAAGTTTCATTTATTTCAGTTACAAAAACAAATGGGAATCACAAATGATGGGTTCTGAATGAAAACCCATTAATTTATCATCCAGTTGTTTTTTGTTTGTTTCAATGGGAGACGCAGCCAATCTCCTGAGCTTTGGGACTTCGGTATACACAAAAGATTCGGGTTCCCTTCTACTCCTTCACAGCATTGGACTTGCCAAATTTCAGAGAGATAGGTCAACAGACACAAACTAAAATATGAAAATGAATGGGAGGAGCCCAAATGAATCAACGGCTTTTGAATGACTTACCTCCCCCCTCCTTCCCAAAATGATTCTAATGAATGAGTAACAAAACATTGATTAACAGGCTGAAAAATAAAGCCAAAAGCTTATCTTAATTACCAGTGGTTACGGAAGTTTACAAATGGATAAAGTTGCTCTGGTTGGTTGAAAATCTGCATTTTTTATTACTTTTAACTCTTTCTTCTGTCTGTACTATAAAAGCACAACTTTATTTAGCATGGGAATGCAATGCACTGTTTACTTAAAGAGACAGACACAGGGTTTTCAAAGGAGAGGGTGCTAAGGGGAAGACTAACAGAATCCAATATGGCAAAGAGACTGTTGAATACCCCACTGGCTGTTGGTATCATGTGGAAGATTATTGGAAGAGCAATTGGAAGAGCTGAGATGTGCAGAATGGTGGATGAAAATGGATGCTAGAAAGGCAAGACTAAAGAATTCACAGGATCTCTGGAGAAAAAATATTGACCAAGATCTGCCTGAATTTGACAATGGAATGGTAAAGTGAGAGAGGATCTCCATACTGGTGTCTGGAAGACTGAAACAGACAAACGGTGATGTTGTGATGTTGAAGTAGAGGATTGGAACCATGGATACAAACATTAAGAAACATCCTGAAATGGCAGAAAAAAAGCTGACAGTGTACAAGCTGAAGTGAACTCAGAGGAAGAAGCCACCAAGCATCTGGCAAGTTGTTTGGAAAAAGAATGGAAGAAGTGGAAATGGGAGAACTTTTCTTTCTAAATTAAGATAGGAAATCATGGCCAACAGGAAATGGCAATGGAAGATATGGAGCTGGGTACGAATTAATGAATATACAATAAGTAAATAACTGTGGATTATTATCCTAATAGGTAAGGTAAAAGTAAATAAGGGAGGTTGGAACTTCTTGGCGATATAGTCACCATACTGGACCAGGATGCCGTATTTAGGGGCTGTGCTAAATACCTGCATGAGTCACATGACCTGCCCCCAAACCATGCATCTTTTGCAGACACAATGTTGTGTGACAGCACCCACCCACACCCAAATGGGATATGATGATTAGATTGGAACAGTTGAGGGGTATGATATCTAAATTTTCATATACATATCAAGAAACATATGAAATTTGTATGCAAATTTATGACTACATAGGTGCATGCCCCAAATCTTTTTAGTCCCCAGAAATGTTCCTTCTGAAATCTCTAACTTAATATTGTCTGTAACCTTCCCGGAGTTCACACTGCAAGAAGGAGGAGAAAAACTGGAGAAATCTGTCTTTTCTTGGGTGGTTCTTCTGATGTTGCTGGGGTTAAGTGCCATTTGCTACAATGGCACTTTGGATGGAAATGCGAGCAGCAAAAAGGTCAAGAGATTTCTAAGTCAATTCTGGGAAAATGGAAAACGAAGCACTAAACCATTGCTCGCATTAATAAACAACAGCGCTGTTAAGATTGTTAGCCCTTGAGATCTTAGGCGGAGATCTTAGGCGGAGTTCTTTGGTTTAGAGTGCTGCACTTAATAGGGGGAAATGCCTCCCCTGACATTCTGTCATTAGAAAATACTCTTGCAGAGGCAATTTATCTAGACAGCTTTTTAAAAAGGAGATTCACGGAGAACAGTGTAGCACAGAGACCGCAAGTGGGAGTGTCGTGGTCTAGCACAGCTGTCCTTCTTAGAAACAGACTCCAGGCACTTGAGGCAAACTCAGACAAGAGCGGCTTTATTTAAGTATGGCAGACAGTGAGCCCTACTTACCTTTTGGCCTCTGGGCCCATGCTGGCTTCCTTCTGCCCTTCACCTCTAAAGGAAGTTCCCTCTTCAAGTACTTCCACTTGAGAGTAGCTCAGTTGGTAGAGCATGAGACTCCCAATCTCAGGGTCATGGGATCGAGGCCCACATTGGGCAAAATATTCATTCATTGCAGGGAACTAGGCTAGATGACTCTCATGGTCCTTTCCAACTCTACAATTGTATGATTCTATTATTCTAACTATAAACACAGTGGGAAACTCTGGGTTTGGGAGCAAAATGCAGCTTTCCAAGCCTCTCTCTCTCTTGTCCTTGGAACTCTCTCCAGACCACACAACTCTCATAGGCCCTGCTTCCCATTTTTGCCTTCCTAGAATATGCCCCTGAACTCTGATAAAGCAGTTTGGTTGTCTGAATGGAGGATAAAGATGGGTGTCTGAGTGTGCATAGAAACCAGCCTACTGTACAAATGTCTTATTTGGCGATCACTCGTAGTCAAGTAAGATTTTTCTCCCATAAACACGGTTTTAACAGTGAATCCATAAGTGACTGTGGAGGCCAATTCTGGATCCACACGTCCTTCCACAGTGGGGATATAGGTTTATCATGGTGAGGCTTTGCCTTAGCACGTTTCTCGCTTTCATCCTGAGTTCAAGTGTCTTCAAAGTCCATGACGCCTTGGGTAAAGGCTGTTCTCCAACTGGAGCGCTCGCAGGCCAGTGTTTTCCAGTTGTCCGTGTTTTGCCTTGAGAGAGTCTTTAAACCTCTTTTGTTGACCACCAGCATTACGCTTTCCATTTTTAAGTTCAGAATAGAGTAGTTGCATTGGAAGACGATAGTCAGGCATCCATACAACATGACCAGTTCAACGAAGCTGATGTTGAAGAATCGTTGCTTTGACACTGGTGATCTTTGCTTCTTCCAGTACACTGGCATTAGTTTGCCTGTCTCCCAAGTGATGTGTAAATTTTTCTGGAGACACCGTTGATGGAATCTTTCGAGGAGTTGGAGATGGCTTTTATAAGTGGTCCATGTTTCACAAGCATAAAGTAAGGTTGGTAATTTGCACTCGCATACCCTCCAACAGAGGGTCCCATGGACTGCAAGTCCATTCTTAAGGAAATCAGCCTGAGTGCTCACTGGAAGGACAGATCCTGAAGCTGAGGCTCCAATACTTTGGCCACCTCATGAGAAGAGAAGACTCCCTGGAAAAGACTTCCCTGGTATTGGGAAAGATGGAGGGCACAAGGAGAAGGTGACGACAGAGGACAAGATGGACAGTGTTCTCGAAGCTACTGGTACCAACATGAGTCTGACCAAACTGCGGGAGGCAGTGGAAGACAGGAGTGCCTGGTGTGCTGTGGTCCATGGGGTCACAAAGAGTCGGACACAACTAAACAACAACAACCCTCCAACATTCCTCAGATGAAAATAGGGACATTTCTCACTCACCCCCCAATTGACCATCCTCAACCTGCCATTTTTGTCCTCCACCCAAAGCATTTTCTATCAAGTGCCACCAGGAGGAAGTGCCACCAGCAATGCACCAATGGGGCACAACACACATGCCCTCTACCATCCTGAGAAAACCCCTTAATCGTTATTTTATTTTATTTTATGCTTAGGTGGATTTACAAAAAGGAAAAACACCAATAAATAAATTTTAGAAAGGGGCAACATTAGACATGGACAGACAAAGTATTTTTTTTAATGAAGACTCCTTGAGCTCTACTGTACTTCCCCTACCACCTACTTGCAGAAATTCAACCTCCCAAGATTCAAGTCCCTCATTTCCCCAAACTTTCTCAGTCATCAAAGAAAAATAAGACTATATTATCCAAAACATCCAGCTACATGAAAGGATGGGGAGGATAATTGATGTGCCAAAATGCATACACTGCTACTTTTGCAACAGTTTTGATTAAACGTAGCCTACTATCATCAAAGCAAAATAATTTTAGCAGCAGCTAATAAAAGTGCACCAGACATTGGGTATTTTAAAATAGAAGTTACTTAGGCATATGATCAAAACCTAAATTATACGAGAATGTGTTTGGTTCACATCTGATCATACCAAGTATCAGTGTTAAAAACAGCATTCTCGGTGAGCATAACTGATTCAACTAACCTACAAAGGTAGATTGATTAAGGCAGGCCTATTCAAGGTTTTCTTTATATAACAAGAGACATCAGGGTATTAGTGCAAGGTAGGGAATGGAGAGTAATATCACAAAAAATAGAAATTTGCCTTATATTCCCATTTTCCTAAGTTTAATTATGTTGTGCTGGAGTGGGAAAAATAATCTATAGGGCCTCATCCAGTATCTCTGAAACCAGCCAAAATGGGTATAAAAATATGTGGAGTGGGAATATTTGCTGCAATGCTAGCAGGATAAATGATCACACGTCTTAGCTATATTTATTTAGTTATTATTTATCAAAATATTTCAGTTTACAACAATCTAAAAGGATAAATCCAAACGTAGACCTGCCATGGACAAATTTAATGGTATTTGGAATTCATTTTTATAAATACCTTATTAGGTTAAAATCTGGTTAACTAAACTACTATAACTTTTCTTTTTAAAATATACACAATTTTTTTTCCCTTTTGTTCTGTTTTGTTTTCTACGTGGGTACTATTTCTCCCCCCCTTTTTGTGTGTGTCTTATCTTACTCTGTGCACTTGTGCTTTTTTATAATTTCAATAAAGAATATAAAACAAAAAAGAACTTTGAAAGGAAGAAAGCATAAGTCCAAACCAAAGAATCATAAAGCTAAAAGCAAAAATAAAATAAAAACAACAAATTGTGTTTCTTACTGACAGCTAATGGTTGGATTTTAGCTGACTGGAGAGTTTTCTTAAGAACTCCTTTTGTTCTGCAAGTTGAAGCTGTGCAGTCAGAAATAAGCACTCCTGAGTTCAATAATGGTGAAAAACTAAAGCAAAACACAACTATCTTTGAGCCAGTTATCCAGTTATCTTTGGTAAAACTCTTCATGGCCTGTGTCACTTCAGACATGGGATTGCATGCTGCAATGTTCCACTATTTAAGCAAAAAAAACCCTGCATACCATAAGCTAGCATGTCCAGGGAAAATCTTCTTTTCTATGTGCAGGGATATAATCAACACAGGAACCATTTAGACGTACAGTCTCTGCTCATTTACAATGTGAACAGGAATTATTATTATTATTATTATTATTATTATTATTATTATTATTATTATTATTATTAAAATTGATATACTGTACTGCCCTTCATCTGACGATCACAGATTAGTTTGCAATATAAAAGAACAAAAATGTTTACCATAACAACAAACAAAACCAACGCCCCCCATTTTAAAAGGCTTAAGATATTTAAGGCGAAAGATATGTAAGGAAGGCACCAAGCAAGCCTTCCTAGGAAGAGCATTGCACAATTGGGGAGCCACCACAGAAAAGGCCTGTTCTTGTGTTGCCACACTTCGGACCTCTTGTGGAGGAGGCACATGAATAACATACCCTCCAACATTTCTTCGATGAAAATAGGGATGTCCCATTCCATAATGATAATTTTACTATTCATACCCCACACATCTTACCAGGCCCTTGCAGAGCCAGGTAGAGGCCCGGGCCAGGTAGATAATGTGCCCCCCTTTTTTTGCCCATGGGATCTCCATTGTTGATCGAAAGAAAGACTTAATTCGTTTTAATATCTTGAAACTTCTCTCATTGGAGTGCATTTTTGTATCAGTTTTTTTTTCCATTTTACTGAAAACAAAGAAACTACGCTATCTGAGACGTGATCCATTGTTCTTTGAGTACTGTTTTTTTCTGATTATATATATATATATTTACTGATGCTGACCGAGGCCCCCTTTGGAATCGGAGGCCTGGGCCAAGTGGCCCATATGACCCCCCCCCCTCTATCTGGGCCTGCATCTTACTGGGTTGCCCCAGCTGCTCTGGGCAGCTTCCAACATATATAAAAACATTATATATATATATGTATGTGTGTGTGTATATATATATACATACATACATATATATATATATATATATATATATATATATATATATATATATATACACCCTTCCCTATACAGGGCTGCCTTCAGACAGCTCGGGGGTCGGATAACTCCATACCCTCCAACATTTCGCCTGGCATGCTCTGGTCCATGGGGTGACAAAGAGTCGGACACGACTAAACGACTAAACAACGACAAGATGACTAAAGAACAAGGGGCTTCCGGTTGGAATGCCGGAGTGGTCGGTCGGGGGAAAGCTCGCTCCGAGATTCCCCAGCTCGGCAGGGGGGAAGGGGAGCTCGCAACAGCACTGTGGCCCCCATTAAATCCTGGGAAGAGCGTCCCGGGACCTTGGCGATCTGGCAGGGCTCTCAACATTTCCCCTGCTCCCCGGTAAGCTTTAATAAGAGCTGCCGAGAGAGAGCGGGGTTGAGATGGAGTCCATTGGGTCCACCACTACCTCTGCTGAGCGAAGCTGCATGACTGGCCACCCTGAGCATTTCAATTTCTCCAAAAAAGGATTTGGAACTTCGAAATTGTGAGTAAAAAGACATTTGGACTTAATTGCAAGCCGCATGGGACTTTAAAAACGGAGGTCGGTCCCTTGACGTTGAAATAAAAGAAACAGTGAACTTTGTTACCAATGCTAATTGAAAGAGGAAGTTAAAAGGAAACTTCTGTAAAAGTGCCTAGGAGGAATAATTGAAACAATCATTGACTGTAAGAGAAAGTTAATATTTTTCCCGTGGTTTTGGGGAATTTAGCGAGAAAAATACTCTAAGAACTGTTGGATTATAAATTACTGGACTGTTGTGGCTGGACAAGCTGTTTTTTTGACCTTGAAATGGTGAAAGCTCTGAGTGATGGCGACATGAGAAAAATACTAGTCTTACTGCATGAAATGAGTGAACACACTCAGAGCATCCAATCAGAGGTGGAACAGCTTTCTGAATAAGGATTGTACCATGCCAGCTGTACAGGACGCAGAGCTGCTGGAAAAGGAGGAAGGATCAAACTACACCACAGACTGTGAGATAAAGGAATTAAAAGGAACACTCTGCAGACAGAAGCACATAGAACATAAAAAGGCTGGAACTGCCAAAAGGAAACATAAGAAAAAGAAGAAAATGGATGGATCTAGGAAGAAGAAGGGAAAATTGGGTAGGAAAATCCCAAAAGAAGGAAAAACAGCACAAGCATTAGGAGTCGACCGAAAAAAGAATAGAATGATGAAGAGGATAAAACTGCAGAGCAGAAAGGAATGCAGAGCATTGGGGCAGAGCATTGGGGCAGGAAAATTGGTGGAGCTGGACCGCTGTGAGGGTGGGTGTGGGTTGAACAAGAACTTTTTTTTGAACTGGACTATTTTCCTGGCTTTAAGGACAATGAATATGGATATGGTTACTGGCATGAGTGATTAATAAGGATTATTAATTTAAAATGATTAGTAAGAGGAAGATAATATGGCTAAATACTCTGAGACCAAAGGGAGGAAGGGAGGAATAAAAGTAAAAATTGGACCTTTGAAAATAAGTTAAATCTAGAGTGGACAGATGGGAAGAACTTAGGGAAAGAGCAGAAGTACCTGGATGCGTAGGTTTGAATTTAGGATTAATAAGTAAATTTACCTATGTACTTGACGATGTTTTAAAAGTAGGTGTATGAATCTGTTAAAGAGGATTTATTATGAATTCAACAGTGGGGGATTTGAGGAAGTCAATTGAAATATGAAATTGAGAAAATTAGAAATGCCTGGCCTACAAAATTGGGCCAGGCCTAAGCAATGTTATTGAAAAATATCAGCAAGGTTAAATGTACAATGAATATGTATACCCCTGTGAGAGGGGGGATGGATCTTGGCTTCCCACAGTGAGAGGGGGGAAGTATGGAAATTTAACCGTTATGTTATGTGCTTATAAAATTGTAAAAACCAATAAAAATTATTTTGGGCGGAAAAAAGATGACTAAAGAACAATCAACAACAACAATGATTGAAACAATGAGTCTCTCCCCCCCCCCCCCCGGTGCCCTACCCAAAATGCATGATTAAAGTCACAATCCTAAAAGTTTGCTGCACCTAGCTTGAGGGTTTAATATACTGGCTTTGCTGTTTTGGAAACTAATGAAGGCTTGTCAGGGTAATAACCTGCTGCATCTGCTCATGCAAAACCTGCTGCTGACTTCAGCAAACATTGTGAATTTCATGTAAAGTGATTAGAAATGGTGAGATACGCTTGGCGGAGCACATTGTTTAAGTTATTGTTCCCATTAGAAGTGCTGAGTTAAGGAACCGGTAGCCACTTGTTTATGCAAACATTTACACACACACACACACACACACACACACACACACACACACACACACAAATACAAATGCAGGCTGGCAGCCAAAGGTGCAGTCAGTTATTTGGAATCATTGAGCACAAACTTCGTTTGCCAAATTCTGTTTGGAAAGTTATGCAGCCTCTCATGTGTTTCCTAGGCTCAAAGTGAAGTTACCCCAAAAATAACGAGGTGCCAGATAAAAGAAGACAAGCTTTGTTGAGGGAAGAAAGGGATCCCTTGGATCCAGTGATGGATAATAATAATAATAATAATAATAATAATATCTATTTTTTGTACCCCGCCAATCTGACTGGGTTGCCCCAGCCACTCTGGGCAGCTTCTGTCCTCTTTCCACGTTAATCTGTGACTTCAAGAAACAGCCCACCCCTCTGTATTCAAACACATATTTTGTCTCAACGTATACATTTCCAAATATATTTTACCCTTAAAAAAACCATTCGTTTTGGCATATTTCAAGCCAAGACCTCTGTTGCTGATTTAAGAGACATGTGAAATCTTTGCATCTTGGTGTGGATTGGGTCCATTCACATTTTTAAAAGAAATATTAAACTGGGTGCTTATTGTTTTACTAATCTTATACAAGCAGGTTTGGCGAGGTCTGCCCTACCCAAAATGCATGATTAAAGTCACAATCCTAATGAGCAGCACAGAAAAGCCATAAAGAAATAAATGTCCCAGAGTTTCTTGGGACTCCTGAACTCTAGTCCCATCTGCTGAGCAGTAGCAGTGCCATGCTTCACAGCAAATCCATTGGGGCTTGAAATGGGGACTGGAGATAAGCCTCCAGGGTGCTTGAATGGCAAATCAGTCAAAGTTTCCTATGAGGAACAAAAGCAAAGCAATCGCTGTAGCAACAAGCTAGTTTGTGCCCATCCACTCACTTCCCAAAGCTGGAATGGCACCCAGAAGGCTAGTCTTTGTGTCTTTTCACTCCACGCGCTTTGGATTTGCTTTTACCCATCTTTCAAAGGAAAGCCTGAACGTTCCTGTGTCGCAGAAGCCTCCCATTCTTGCAGTTGCTTATCTTCCAAATTCCAGCTCTGCTCTTATGTCTTGCTGCCTCTGGAGAAGTGGGGGGCTGCTTAACTCATTTCTACTGATGGGGGGGGGAGCAGAACAATGAGAGGAGCAGGTGTAGGTAGAAAAGGATGCCTATTCTAGGGATGGGGGAGAACATCAGAAGAACTTGCTGGATCAGGCCAACGGGTTATCTGGTCCAGCATCCTTTTCTCGCAGTGGCCAGCCAGATGCCCATGGGGAGCTCACAAGCAGGATTCAGAAGAAGAAGAAGAAGAAGAAGAAGAAGAAGAAGAAGAAGAAGAGTTTGGATTTGATATCCCACAGTGTTTGTTGTGGGGGAGGAAGGGAAAGGAGAATGTGAGCCGCTTTGAGACTCCTTCGGGTAGTGATAAAGCGGGATATCAAATCCAAACTCCTCCTCCTCCTCCTCCTCCTCCTCCTCCTCCTCCTCCTCCTCTTCTTCTTCTTCTTCTTGGGTTCTCTGCAAGGTCCCCCCCATGCCTCTTCCTGGGATGAGGTCTCCCAGCGTCCTCTGATACTCTGATACTCTGATACATTGACGCCACTGTTGCCAGAACAATTATTCATGTGTCCCAGTATTACTATTAGATCTTCTGCTCTGAAATTCTAATAAGACCTAACAATCCTGAATCATTTATCCTGGTCTTTGGAAAGTAATTGCTCCTCAGCTTGAAAGAAAGCAGTTTGATTGTTCACAGAGCATGTGATTTATAAAGAAATTTGCACTGTAAAGGCAGAATGGTAGGCAAATTCATCTTACACTCATCCATCTCTTTTAAATATAGCTACGTGGATTGTTGGCTCGTTAAGATTTCTCTCCCAACAGCTATGAATCTTGGTGTTGTTGTGCTTTTTTCTTTCAGCATAAAGGGCTAGCAGGAAGTTCCACTGAAGTTCACACACAAGGCCAGTGGCAACTGCTGTTTGGAAGGAGCAGAGATACTTGGCAGGTACCAGGCTGTTGAGTTTCATTCTGTTTGGTTATTAAAGTTTCTGGCTGAGCAATTATGGTCTTGGATACTACAGAAGAGCTGCCAGCATAAGTATAAAGTGCCAAAGAATGCTTCAGACCAGAGACTCCAAAACATAGCTGTCAACCCTCCCTTTTTTTGCGGGAAACTCCCTTATTCCAATGCCGTTTCCCACTGCTATCCCGGATTGTTGATATCCCTTAAATTTCCTGGATTTCAAAGGAAGCAGCTCCTCTCCCTCCCTGCCGGCCAGGGAGGCTCCTCAGCTGCGTTGCTTGGCTGCCAATAAGGAGTCTGAGACCGACTGGGGGTGGAGCTTGCATGCCTTGTGCAGCCAGACCCTCACACCCAACCAGACAGCCAGCCTGCCTGCCGTCTACGTGCTTGCTCTTTCGCTCACCCGTTCGCGCTCAGCCTCTGGAGCGCAGGGTGGCGAGGCTACTTGGTGCCCTCGTGGCATCCCTTATTTTCAAATCCGAAAGTTTGAAAAACTTTCAAACCGAAAGTTGACAGCTATGCTCCAAATGCCAGCCTCCAATGGTGTGTATGTGAAAGGTAAAGGGTAAAGGACCCCTGGACAGTTAAGTCCAGTAAAAGGCGACTACGGGGTTGCGGCGCTCATCTCGCTTTCAGGCCAAGGGAGCTGGCGTTTGTCCACAGACAGTTTTCCGGGTCATGTGGCCAGCATGACTATACCGCTTCTGGTGCAACAGAACACCGTGACGGAAACCAGAGCGCACGGAAACGTTGTTTGCCTTTCATCTGCAGCGGTACCTATTTATCTACTTGCACTGGTGTGCTTTTGAACTGCTAGGTTGGCAGGAGCTGGGACAGAGCAATGGGAGCTCACCTCATCGTGGGGATTCAAGGCTCAGTGGTTTAGACCACAGCACCATCCTCATGAGGTGTGCACGGCCCTGAAATTCACAAATTACACTATCCACTTAAAAAAACACAATATTTTTTGTTTCTTCAAATTTAGGCACTGCTGTTTATAAAATAAAATTCCGACATGTATACTTCGAGTGTGCTGTTTTTGAAAGACATCTGGACTGAGCATGGTGTGTGTGTCCCCTAGATGGACTCCAAAACCCTTTCCAGCTCTAAAACAGCATGATTTTGTGCATGAATGAGAGTCAAATTGGACACTACAGAGAAATACAGCAGCTGACATCCTAATCTACCTCGCCTAGTCATGCCTAGTAAATTATGGTGGGAAGTGGAGTTTCCCCACCCTGAAAGTGGCGGAAAATAAAATAGACCACACCTCTCTGGTCTTTTTTTCCACAAATCCATACTCTGGTTTGAAGCTTCAGTCTCTAATAGGAGCTGCAATGAAGGGAGACAATAACAACAGCACACACAAAGACACAATATTGACACAGTCAAAGCATTCCCACTCACCTTCCTAATTAGGTAATTTCTGCTTGAAAGTCGATATGGGGGAGTATGCAGCTCAGTCCTAATTAGCAGTATGTGCTCTTTTTTTTACATACCATCAACCCTGCAAATCCCAAGTCCATAAGAGCATATGAAACCAGCAGATTTAATTAATGTACCCAAACCACCGGAAATAAAAGCTCTCTCATTAGTGAAGTCAGCAAGTGAATTAAGAAATCTGTGCTATAATATTCGTGATGGGAATTGCAGGAGTGTTCCTAACAGAACACCCACGTATGACATCCTGTTGCAATAAATACTCTCTGCCTTACACATACTTCTTACGGTATTCAAAGTTTTGGCTCAGAAAAAAATGTATTTTCTCCAAATATTAATCTTTGAAATTACCAGGAGTGATGAAACCAGGAAAATGATTAAGAATATAAACTTGCAAGGGCACAGTGCTAGAAGTAACTCCCTCCTAGCAATACTTCTCCTGATGCCACTGAAAATATGGGATTTAATAACCAGCTTTGAGAACTATTTGCTGCAGGTGTGCATGTGGAAAGTCAAAGTACAAATGCATCCTTCCTTAAACCTTAAGGTTCTTTCTGAATGTTGAAAGTACCGGTAATAGAAATTTTACCCTCTCAGGAGTAGTTTCCATAAGTCAGCAGCCCAGTGGCGTAGCGTGGGTTGCCAGTACCCGGGGTCGTGTGTGTGTGTGTGAGAGAGAGAGAGGGGGGGGGGGAGAAAGAAAATGGACAGAGTACACATGCACATTCAACTGCCTAATGGTGTCGACGCCACCCAGAAGATGGCAGCCACAGAGCTAAGAAAATAAGAGGGGTTCCATTGTCTGGAGAGGTGACTTTTTGGTTCGCATGGAGAAGCTGTTTTCAGCAACAGAAGCACACTGCTGTATTAAGGCAGCACCGGGTGTTGAAATTTTGCACCTCTAACAATTTTGCACCCAGTGCAACTGCCCCTGTGTTCCCCTGCCCCCACCACTTCAGCAGCCTGCTGCTCAAAGCCAATTTAGATTTGGGCTATGTATGCACATAACATCATAAGAAGAACAATGGAGCTTTTTGGATCAGACCAATGGCCCATATAAGCTAGCATCCTGTTCCCATGGTGGCCAACCAGATGTACTATACATTTAACACGTGTGGCTTCCCCAAAGAATTCTGGGAATTGTGGTTTACCCCCCACAGAACTACGATTTCCAACACCTTTGGTCAACTATAGTTGCCACTGTCGTGTACACTGAAGGCAATGTATAGCGACACCTTTCTGAGAGTGTCGGTCTGTTACCAGGAAGGAAGGCTGCCCAGTGAGCTTCATGACTTGAGTGGGGATTTGAAACCTAGTCTCCCAGCTCACACCCCATCACTCTAAGCACTAGACCACACTGCCATGGGCCTTGAAAAAAAAATCTGTATCCTGGACCTATATTTTCCCCACACCACATCCTCCATAGTTGCCTGTTTAATGTGTAAACCTTCTTGAGATGGTTGTTTAGAAGACAATTGATAAACCAGTAGTGATGTTGATATTGACAATAATAATCTGCTCCTGTTTCTGATTGGCGTACCTGTGTGTACGCATGGAAGCTATAGAGGGAGAAGGAAACTTTCCTGAACATCTCTTGTCCTTCCGGCTTGATTTCTCTGGCTCTGCCTCTTCCTTAAGCCAGAGGGAGGGATGCTGCCTTGCACAGGTGGACCATAAATCCTATTGAGTTCAGTGGGGCACTAAATGCATGTAAGATTTAGTTCTGAGTAGACTTGCATAAGATTGCACTGTTAGTGGAGGCATGCCGCTCTAACACAATGGCTGGTGCAGTTGAAATCATGACCTATTCAGGTGTATCATGCTAGAGGTGGCTTTTAAACAAGGGAATTTAGAGAAGTATCATCATCCCAGGTGGTTCTGGGGTGCTTTCCCACCAGATAACAAGGGATTTGAAATAAGCTGATAAGAGTTCAGAGCCAATTTATACAGGAATAAAAATTCTTCCCACATCCAGATAGGGACAAAGTATTCACAGGAGAAAAAATAGTTATTTAGAACTAGTCTGCTTCCATCTGCAACACAGTTTCGATTGATTTTCTTTCTTTTCTTTTCTTTTGATAAAAGTTACATTTCTTCTCTTCTTCAAAAATGGATCATCAAAGTTTAAGCGCTTCTCCGAAATGATATTCATAAATATTATAGAAGCAATATTGGCAGGAAGATGGTTGTGCGTATTATTTGATCAAAGCTAACTTGGTGTAGCCAAGGAAAGGGGGAGGGGAGGCTGTAAAATCTGTTTTTAAAAAGCTGAGAAAAAACATCTAAGCCATAAGCAGAGTAAATGGCCCTGCGTTCCTTCATCATCCCACCAGCTCTGCTGAAAGCCCAGCTCCATCAACTGTCAAATGGCAGAAGCCATCAGGCTGCCT
Source organism: Darevskia mixta (assembly GCA_034641385.1). NCBI lineage: Eukaryota > Metazoa > Chordata > Lepidosauria > Squamata > Lacertidae > Darevskia > Darevskia mixta. Next base: position 2,617,818 of record JAWWNH010000060.1, read on the forward strand.
CAGTGGGAGAGATGGGAAGCAGGGCTCAGTTCAACAGCTCTGCTGAAAGATCACATCCATTAGGTGCCTCCTGTCCCTGGGCTGTTTCTATGTCAGCTGGTTTTGGTAAGAAATGCTATTTTTAAGGCCCCATCTGCACTACACATTTAAATCAGGATCAAACCACTTAAAACAGTCGTGGCTTCCCCCAAGGAATCCTGGGAACTGTAATTAAGGGTTGTTGTTTAGTCGTGCCCGACTCTTCGTGACCCCATGGACCAGAGCATGCCAGGCACTCCTGTCTTCCACTGCCTCTCACAGTTTGGTCAGACTCATGTTGGTAGATTCACATAGCTCTTGCTTCGCTCTTCCCTTGACTGTCCTGGAGTGAAGCCTGACAGAGGATCTGTCAGCATGAAATCAATTTTGTGAGCACAACAGATGCTTGCCCACTTCACTTGGAATCCAGTGCACATCCAGAACACGTACTTTGCATTTCTTATTTTTCTTGTTGTTGCCAGCTTTTTATTGCCATTTTACACTTGTGCTGCAGAATCAAAATCTTTTTTAAAAAATAATTTTTATTGAGATTTTACATTTTTAACATCAAAATATCATAACATATAACAAAAATACCATTCCCCAATTTCTCCCTCCTCTCCCTGACTTCCCTCAGCTTCCTCTTCTGTTTTTTTTGTTTTTTGGCATATTATCTCTCCCTGTTTATTGGTTATTTCTAATTCTTTAACATTTTGAACATTATTGTTCTTCTTCTCTTATCATTTTAACATCCTCATTCTATTTCCTACATTTATTTTGTTAGTTGCAAGTGTATAATCAAACCCTGCAAGTGAGTCCATTTCATAGAATCATAGAATCATAGAGTTGGAAGAGACCACAAGGGCCATCCAGTCCAACCCCCTGCCAAGCAGGAAACACCATCAAAGCATTCTTGACAGATGGCTGTCAAGCCTCTGCTTAAAGACCTCCAAAGAAGGAGACTCCACCACACCCCTTGGCAGCAAATTCCACTGTCGAACAGCTCTTACTGTCAGGAAGTTCTTCCTAATGTTTAGGTGGAATCTTCTTTCTTGTAGTTTGAATCCATTGTTCCGTGTCCTCTTCTCAGGAGCAGCAGAAAACTACTTTTTTCTTTACATTGATTCTGTAGATATGACATGAATGGTTCCCAGTCTTTCTTAAAGTCTCTATTGTCCTTTTCTTGAAGTCTTTCCGTTAATTTTGTCATTACATAATCAAAATAAACAAAACCATACACTTACGGTGGGAAGGTTCCTGCAGAGTATGGTTTTATCTGGATTTGATTGTATTCCAGGGTTTAGGATTGACTGCTCCATTCTGCTTCTGTGGAATCATGACATTCTTATTCTTATAAACATTTCCGTACTTCATCTGAGGATCACAGGGTGATTTACAATACAAAAGCACGACAAGACCTAACAAGCAATAACAATGACACACCCACCCACCACAGTTTAAAAGGCCATAGACTGCTTAATTAGCCAAAGGCCTGGGAGAAAACGGATGTTTTTGCGTGGCACAAAAGATACATTATGCAGCCACCAGATATGCCTCCCAGGGAAGAGCATCCCACATGCATGGAGCCACCACAAAAAAGATACACTCCTGTGTTGCTACCTTCCAGACCTCTCATGGAGGAGGAACACAAAGAAGGGCCTTGGATGATGATTGCAGAGTCCAAGTTGGTTTATATGGGGAGAGGCAATAACCATTTCTCTGCTCTGCATAATTTTCTTTCTTAAATTGTGGACCGTATGATGCCAAGCAGGCCACCCATCATTCATTTCTGTATCTCTCAAACACTTATATTGTTGAAATAAATAATAATAATAATAATAATAATAATAATAATAATAATAATAATAATATTGTATAGTAGCACCTGAAGGGACCCAGGTGGCGCTGTGGGTTAAACCACAGAGCCTAGGGCTTGCTGATCAGAAGGTCGGCGGTTCGAATCCCCGCAACGGGGTGAGCTCCTGTTGTTCGGTCCCAGCTCCTGCCAACCTAGCAGTTCGAAAGCACGTCAAAGTGCAAGTAGATAAATAGGTACCGCTCTGGCGGGAAGGTAAACGGTGTTTCCGTGTGCTGCTCTGGTTCGCCAGAAGTGGCTTTGTCATGCTGGCCATATGACCCGGAAGCTGTACGCCTTCTCCCTCGGCCAGTAACACGAGATGAGCGCCGCAACCCCAGAGTCGGACACAACTGGACCTAATGATCAGGGGTCCCTTTATCTTTTATAGTAGCACCTTATAGACCAACTAAGTTTGTTCTGGTATAAGCTTTCGTGTGCATGCACACTTCTTCAGATACACTTATATTGTTGTATGTAGCAAAATAAGCTTTAAACAACAACAACAACTTCCCAGTTTGGAGATACCTTCACTTTTGTGATAATAATTCCCACACTATAATGACAGATATTTCTATAAATAGGTATATAGATATATCATTTGAAAAAAATTTGTCAATGGAAACCATATGTGAGTACAAACTCAAAGGACTGGCCTTCCACTTTCTGGTGTACAGTGGTACCTCTAGTTACGAACTTATTTCGTTCCGGAGGTCCATTCTTAACCTGAAACTGTTCTTAACTAGAGGCGTGCTTTCGCTAATGGGGTCTCTTGCTGCCGCTGCGCCGCCGGCACACAATTTCCGTTCTCATCCTGGGACAAAGTTCTCAACTTGAGGTAACTCTTCCAGGTTAGTGGAGTTTGTAATCTGAAGCATTTGTAACCTGTGGCGTTTGTAACTCGAGGTACCACTGTATTTTTAAAGACAATAAAATTCCATCAGCCTATATAACCCTAACCGAAAAGCTGACAAACAAGTTAGAGGAATAAAGCATATAGACACTTTTGCGGGAGGCTGGTGGAATTTTATTGTCTTTAAAAATATATATGCCATGCTCTTCTACACCGAGAGTTTAAAGTAGCCTTTAAGGTCTTTCCAGAAGTTGATGAGGACCACACATGCTTCCCATTTCTACTGCCTCCAGCTGTGCAGACACAGCTGGGGCTGCAGGCCAGTCATGCTCTTGAAGCAGCAGGCAAGCTGTGGCTAGACCATCATTCAAGACAGGCGCTGAGAACACCTGCAGCATCTCTGACCAACCACGGTGCCCTCGGCTTGAGAACCCAACTAGATGAATCATCCAGGGACCAAATCATGCTTACTGTTGTACCAGTAAGTACTCTCAGTTAGGTTCCATCTCTTAATTATACAGCCTTGGGGGGAGAAATGTAGCTGAATTACTTAACAGTACATTGTTACTGTTTTGTTCCCCCGATTGTGATTTTTTTTTTTTTACTGCCTCTCCCTCCTTATCCCTAAGATGTAAGCTTTCTCCTAGTATCATTTTCCTTTCTGTATTCTGCTCACTTTTCTTATCTGTGCTTTCCCCCTCTCATCCGCAGCTGTGTTTGCTACCAATGGTCCTTTGGTCAACTGCTCTCTAAATTGACTTGTCCTTGCAAATTCTCTACGGACCCAATTTCTGAAGTGAAATCTGAGTCCCAGTGAATTAATGTGCACCTGCAGCCACCAGGTCATTAAGAGGTGTGTTGAGTTGAGCTCCTGGCTCTCATTTTGCCAAATCTGAGCATTCACCCGACCGCAGCTGAAGGAAACTTTGGAAGAGTTCAGAAACAGTCTACTTCTCCCCAAAAAAGCGGGGTGGGGGAGGGAATAAAACAGCAATGCTTAAGAATTGTTCCCTGTTGGCAGTTTCCAAATCCATGTCAAAGAGTGAAGCTGTGAACTTTGAAAAATTCTGCAGCTAAATGAAAGGAGACTGAATAATGGAGAAAGCTGGTCTTGTTCCAGGAATATATTTTCTATTGTGCTGGCATGACAATATGTCACTGAAATGGTAGGGGGAAAGTTTTGTACGGGAGAAACTTCCTGGACATTATGTAAGAGCACCAGTTTATTCCTTTAGCTGGGGTATCTCTCGTTGTCTGTTCAGATTTCTAGCCCCTAATTGTGTGGGGTTTTAGGATCAGATTTTTTTCTTCTCTTCGATGGGCTACCTTCCAGGCTGATGGGCCCCATCTGCCCCTCCAAATTATACACTGCCCAATTCTAAAAAATAACATTTAAAAGACTTACCATGTTACCAGAGGATCCCATTTCAGGGCCTCTTGAAACAACGGGAATGAACTCACCTACTGTTCCCATATCTCTGTCTTTGGGGAGCTGGTCAAGAAACCCTCTGCCCAACCACCTGGTTGCAGCTCTTGGGATCATGTTTCTTTACCCAGCTTTGCAGCTCTGATCCTAAACCTCCACTGCCTCATGAGATATCTTCAGGAGAAGAAAAGGCTAGGGAGTAAACCCTACACAAATCTGGAGTGGAGAACCTAAGGCAGTTGGATGGTGCTTGGTATGCCTTTTTCTGGCAACTCCTGCGGCAAAGCTGGTGCCAAATGTATTGCTCTGCTTTCCTTTGGACCACATCAGTGAGGGCAAATGGGAGGTCTTGTTGTCTGAGCAGCCCAAGACCTTCATACACACTGCCTGGGCTTGCACCCTGGAAAGGTCACATCGGTGCTGCTATTGCAGTGATTTGACTGTGTGTGTAGTGTAGTGTGGTGTAGTGTAGTGGTTAAGAGTGGTAGACTCGTAATCTGGTGAACTGGGTTCGATTCCCCGCTCCTCCGCATGCAGCTGCTGGGTGACCTTGGGCTAGTCACACTTCTTTGAAGTCTCTCAGCCCCACTCACCTCACAGAGTGTTTGTTGTGGGGGAGGAAGGGAAAGGAGAATGTTAGCTGCTTCGAGACTCCTTCTGGTAGTGATAAAGCGGGATATCAAATCCAAACTCTTCTTCTTCTTGACTTCACCCCCGGAGGCACACTCCATTGTCTCTCAAGACAGACTGATGCCAACAAGTGTTGTGGGGGGGGGGATGGTTGATAACAGCGCTCTTTATTTTGGCTCAACAATGGCTTTCACCAGCTGAAAGTTTGAACCATGGCAGATCTCTGCTTATATCCACAGTCACAGCAAGATGGGGGTCCATGATTTAGCTCTTGGTACAAGAGGAGAGCACCCCCCACTGCATCCTAACGCCCTCCAGGCAGTGGATCTTGGGACAAGAATTGCTCTGTAAGAGGACAGTGATAAAATGCTGCATGTATGTATATAAGGCAGGGCCAGTATACAAACCTGGAGATGCTGTTATACGTTCTAGCAGAAACTTGCCTATGTGTTCACAAAATATCATGTTTCTAGTCCATGGGGAAACTACTTGAAAGATTTTGATATTTCCAAGATTAAACCTTATCATTACCAACTGTATTATATTCAGATGTTGCACACACACACACACACACACACACACACACACAGAGCCACCTTGTGTTGCCATGGCCCTAAAAGGCAGCCTAAAAAAAAAGTCTTCCAAATAAATTAACCCTTCATATTATTTGAGTTTACACTTTGTCCCATCGCAGCGTTCAGCAGACTGGATTCTGTCCATTTCTGACCTTGGAGCTCTTGCACATGAGATTTTGTATCCATAGATATTCACAGGGCAAAATATTGGCCGCAGCTGGTACAGAATGCCATTGCCTAGGTTGTGAGAGGTGCCCCTTAGTGGGCACATACCACACCAGCCCTGAGGGTCCTGTATTGGCTGCCTATTCACCACCACATCAGTTTTAAGTTCTTGATACTTAAACAATTCTAAAGCCCTAAACAACTCTGGACCACGTTATTGGAAAGACCAGCTTGCCCTGCATTGGTCAGTTAAGGCATTAAGATAAATAAACAGAGCCTGGTAATAATAATAATAATAATAATAATAATAATAATAATAATAATAATGTCCGACCCATCTAACTGGCTTTCTGCAGCCACTCTGGGTGGCTTCCAACGTACATAAAAACATAATAAAACATTAAGCATTTTTTAAAAACTTCCCTATACAGGGCTGCCTTCAGATATCTTATAAAGGCTATATAGTTACTCATCCCCTCGACATCTGATGGGAGGGTGTTCAACAGGGTGGGTACCACCACCAAGAAGGCCCTCTGCCTGATTCCCTGTAGCTTCACTTCTCGCAGTGAGGGAACTGCCAAAAGGCCCTTGGAGCTGGACTTCAGTGTCCGGGCTGAATGATAGGGGTGGAGGTGCTCCTTCAGGTATATAGGACTGTGTCCGTTTAGGGCTTTAAAGGTCAGCACCAACCCATTGAATTGTGCCCGGAAACGTACTGGGAGCCAATGTAGGTCTTTCGGGACTGGTTTTATATGGTCTTGGTGGCTGCTCCCAGTCATCAGTGTGTCTTGCCACAGTCTGATGATTATTATCAGCTTGCGGTGATATGGAGGTGAGCTTTTCAACTGGTGGTACTTGTACAATGGAATGCACTTCTTGCTGAAATATGGGAAGCGAAATTTCTTCCACTGGTGGCCTAGGTGGAAAAATGGCCGGTTCCACCACACTGGGTGCCGAGCCTAGTGGGTGCCACATGTCATTGCAACTATGATGTAATGAATTAAGCAGAATGGAAGGTGAGCTTGCTGAAATATTCCTTGCTGAAATATGAAAAGCAAAAACCAAGCTTTATTTTCCATCTATGAATACAAAAACCACAAGGCAGCCTGTGAATATAATAAATGCTATTCCACACATAAAAGCTACAATGTATGGAAGTGTGGATCATCTTTACCCTCCTATAAGCTGAAATTTCTTGTTCGAAAGGATAATATTTGCAGTGTGTGTGTGTTCTGGGGATGTTGGCCAGTGCTGCCTAGACGAAGATTAAGAGAGTTACAGTTTTCATTTTGAAAACTCAGGAAGGGGATTTTTAATTTAAGCAAATCTTCAGCATGGTTATAACCTCTGGATTTGTGCTCAAGCTGGTGTTCAGAATTTTTGATCTGCTGCTGAAGAAGTCGTTGCAGTCAAAACACACCTGGCTATTGGCTGTGAAATGTTCTCTGTTTGTTTCATGCGCACTGTGAATGTCAACGCATCTTAACTGACGGATATATTTACATGTATCCAGTTTGCCAACATGTGTTTTATATGGATACATATTGATTGGCTATTGTCGCACTGGCGTTTATATTATTAAGATATTATCTTAAGTAGAATCTATGCATAGATTAGAAATGCAAGAGGATTCATCTGTATTGGAATTTCACTGTTTATATACCGTCTATCTATCTATCTATCTATCTATCTATCTATCTGGCATTCTCTTGATTGCTTGACTGACCTTCCTCTATTAATTGTGTGGCATGAATAGGATGGGGGAGGCGTTATTTTAAATATATGCAGTGCTTTCTTTCCTTTAAAAATGTTTAGGAGTACTCTCATTTTGACTCAACAAAATCACCATTTTATAGTTCAAATCAGGGGAAATGAATACAGTAAATGGACAAAAGTACAAAGAACATGCATTACCTCATATTACACAACTGACAGCTCACAGTATCTTCCATATTGGCTGTGCGCACTAAAGTTTTCCCCATTCCTCTGATTGCTGTTGGTGTCCATCGCCAGATGTCATTAGTAATTTTCCTACTCATTTTGAAATACTGCCCCTCAACAAGGCCAAACTTTCATCAGTAAAACTCCACACATTCCACACTACTTCACACATTAAATGCCCGCTTCCGTCTGAGACTCAGGAAACACCGGGAGAGGAAAGGAAGCCGCCATCGGAGGTAGCAACAGAACTGATGATTCACCATGCTAAAGAAGAAACTTAAATTTTTAAATTTTTAGTTTCTTCTCCCATTAGATTCACAAAATGTTTAGGGGTATGCGTACCCCTGCATACTCCCAGAAAAAAAGCACTAATTACACATGTTTGTATTTAAATGGTTTAATGAAATTGTTTTATTTTACTGTTACAGATGCCACATAATCCTAGAATCCTAGAGTTGGAAGAGACCACAAGGGCCATCCAGTCCAACCCCCTGCCAAGCAGGAAACACCATCAAAGCATTCCTGACAGGTGGCTGTCAAACCTCTGCTTAAAGACCTCCAAAGAAGGAGACTCCACCACACTCCTTGGCAGCAAATTCCACTGTCGAACAGCTCTTACTGTCAGGAAGTTCTTCCTAATGTTTAGGTGGAATCTTCTTTCTTGTAGTTTGAATCCATTGCTCCGTGTCCACTTCTCTGGAGCAGCAGAAAACAACCTTTCTCCCTCCTCTATATGACATCCTTTTATATATTTGAACATGGCTATCATATCACCCCTTAACCTTCTCTTCTCCAGGCTAAACATACCCAGCTCCCCAAGTCGTTCCTCATAAGGCATCGTTTCCAGGCCTTTGACCATTTTGGTTGCCCTCCTCTGGACACGTTCCAGCTTGTCAGTATCCTTCTTGAACTGGGGTGCATTTGTAAGGAATCGATCTTTTAGTGTGGCATCACCCACACTTTGCGACTCCCTCCCTATTGCTATCAGACAGGTACCTTCCCTGTATCCTGTCTTTGCATTTGCTAAAATCATCTTTGTTTAGACAAGCCTACTCAGATATATAGACAGTTGAACTGTGTTTTAATCTCATTTTATTTTATAGTTGATTTTAATTACTTTTTTGTATGTTTTAAATAGCTGTTTTCGTTATAATTTTATTGTTTTATTCTTTTTATAAACTGCTGTTGAGATTATATACACACACACACACACACAATCAAGTGGTATATATTTTTTATGAAATAAATGAATCATTTTTAATCATCAATGTTTATATTTTAATGTTTCTGTACCTGGTTTTGTAAACTACTTAGAAGCTTGATTTGGCATTAAGCGGTATATAAATTAAAGTGATAAAAATATTGCACTGGAACTGAATCTTAACTGTTGAGTCTGCTGATGCCAAAAAAGAAATGCACCAGTCCTGCTAGCTGTGAATGATGAAGAAAGGAAGCAGATAGTCATGTATTGTATTCCATCCATGTATGACAGTCCTTTGGTGACACCGTCCTTATTAGCAGCCAAGCTACTTACAACACGGAGAAAATTGAATCCTGGATGTGAGTTAATGGATGGCATTTTTTATTCCATGCCTCCTGGCTGGGTGGGAAATAGAGATAAGCACATGACTGCTCTACTTTAAACACATTTTTCACTTTTTATGAAACCACGGCATCCTCCATAAGGGAAGTTGATACAGCCAAATTAGTATGTGGAATAAAAGCATTTTGAATTACGCCACGTTAAGAAGCAAAACTAGATTATGGTGGCCCTTGTTTTTAAATGGAGGGGCTGGCACTGATTGGTTTTGCAAAGTTGTGCTATGGTGTGCTATGTCTGACTATCTGTTTGCGGTTTGTGTTTGGATGCCTCTCAAGATATTGTAACCAAACAATGTTGCAGGATGGTTCCTGAGATCAAGGAGCAGGTGGTGTTTTTATTTGCCTATGTTTGGATACAATTGGGTACCATTTTGACTCAAGATGGCAAACGAAACCTTTCAAATCTGTGCTGACTTTAACCACTGATTTCAAAACAGCACAGCTTTTAGAATTTCTGGAGAATGACAAGTAGGAGGCTGCCAGTATATCATTTCTGCCATTTTACAGCTTTAATGAGCTTTCTAGAGTTGCTGCAAGCTGCAGTCATAATTGTATTAATCACTAACAAGAAAAATGCAGGAGTTCTGTTTGTTTTTGAGAATATTCTGGCCTATTCTTCTTTTTGGCCAGTCAAATGCCCAACCCTACACAACAGCCACACAGCAGCCTGTGCTTTTCTTCAATATAAATATTTTAAGGGTGGTTTACAAATGGGATTCTTAGGTTATTTACATATCACTTGATTAAATGATCTTTTTTTTTTTTTTTTTTGGTCTTTGTTTATAGACTCCAAGTAATTAAGCCAGGATATTGGCTTGCAAGCTAAGGGAACTCAAATTACAATGTGATTAAAAGCTGAAACTAATAAAAGCTAATGAACCTGAATGGATTTATGGTTTTATCTTACGCTTGGTACAGACATGAAGCTCCATTGCCATATAGTTTAAAATTGATTTATGAATGGTAAAATTCCACTCATAATGCACCTCCCCAGTCAGCGTAGGGAGGAATCATTTGGAAACCAAAGTTATAGGAACAGATGTTTGCATCGTAAACTTTATGAATAAAGTTCGCTTATGCTTAGCAGCTTGCGGAAAGTCTCCGAGCAGATGTTGTCCCAAACTGCATAAACATAAAGGCATCATTGTAATTGTTCTCATCATAATTATCACCCACGGTTATATCTGTTATGGTGGTAGATTTATTGGGATCTGGTAATCTGGTGGAGAAAATGGTGGACTAAATGTACTTAACATACATTTAAAGGTACTCTCTCTTGCAACCACAAAACTCTTAGATCCAATTTGAATTCTGAAAGCATTTGGGTGGTTGCTTTATTACCTGGATGTTACCAGCAGCTTAATCTGGCCACATAGAATCATAGAATTGTAGAGTAGAAAGGGACCCCAAGGGTCATCTAGTCCAACCCCCTGCAATCCAGGAATCTCAGCAAAAGCATCCACGACAGATGGCCATCCAAACTCTGCTTAACAACCTTCAAGGAAGGAGAGACCACAACCTCCCGAGGGAGACCGTTCCACTGTCGAACAGCTGTTACTGTCAGAAAGTTTTTTCCATATGTTTAGTCAGAATCTCCTTTCTTGCAACTTGAAGCCATTGGTTTGGGTCCTACCCTCCAGAGCAGGGGTCAGCAAACATTTTCAGCAGGGGGCCGGTCCACTGTCCCTCAGACCTTGTGGGGGCCAGACTATATTTTTTTTTGGGGGGGGGATGAAAAAATTCCTATGCCCCACAAATAACCCAGAGATGCATTTTAAATAAAAGGGCACATTCTACTCATGTAAAAACACGCTGATTCCTGGACCGTCCGCGGGCCAGATTTAGAAGGCAATTGGGCCAGATCTGGCCCCCAGGCCTTAGTTTGCCCACCCATGCTCCAGAGCAAGCGAAAACAAGCTTGTTCCCTCTTTCATATGACAGGCCTTGAAATATTTGAAGATGGCTATCATATCTCCTCTCAGTCTCCTCTTTTCCGGGCTAAACATACTCAGCTCCTTCAACCATTCCTCATAAGGCTTGGTTTCCAGACCTTTGATCATCTTGGTTGCCCTCCTCTGTACATGTTCCAGCTTGTCAACATGTCCTATCCCACCAAGAGATGTGAAGCATCAGAGTACAATTGAAGTGAACGTAAATCCAGACATTTACCGGTACTTGACGTTTCTCTTTCTGAGAAGGTGTCACAAAGCAGTTGAAGGACAAAGTGAAGAGTGAAGCAGGTCTAAAGCAAGAAATCCAGCTCTTCCTGTACACAATGTTGCATTGTCCTTCTGTCCCAATTTCTCCCACTTGAGAACTCATAAGCACCCATTGTTTCCTGTTCAGGGTCATAAAGCCACAGGTAGCTGTTTCTGCCAATTGTTTGAATCAGCCAACACATACAGTATAATTGGTTGTCCAATTCTGTGCCCTTGGCAGAGTTGGCAATTACTGTATTACTCTCCCTGAATCCACGAAAGAGTCTCTGCTTACCATTTGCATTCCCAGTTATATACACATAAACATCTATTTTGATTATGAAGAAAAGGTCAAGCATAATTTCAGAGGGCAATGGAAGAAGTTTTTGGAATATTTTGGCGTTCCCCTTGGAAAGTGTACTGAAATTCAGGGTCAACCCAGCGAGATGCATTGCAAGACAGCCATTAAAAGCCAAGCCATTGTTTTGCAGCATGTATTGGCAGTCATTTGCGCTGATCGTTGTAAAATGAGTTGACATTTGGCCCGTTAACAGGAGTATCTTTCCTTTTGTTGAAGAACCTGGGTAATTTACTCGGGGTGATTCCATTCTGAACTCACAACAATGCTGTGTGTGTTGTTTGAATTTTATTTTTTCACTCAGGCTCCATCCATACATTTAAAGTGGTATTACAGTTAAAGCAGACTTTGGGGAAGCAGAGTTTGTTAAGGGTGCTGTGAGTTGTTAGGGGAGCCCTATTCTCCTCAGAGGGGTTGACTGGTCAGTCTGCCTTCCCAGGGAACTCTGGTATCTATTTTATTACCAGGGTTGGATAATTCACAGTTAAAATCATAGAACTGTCGTGTTGGAAGGGACCACAAGGGTCATGTACTCCAACCTCCTGCAATGCATGAATCTTTTGCCCAACATGGGGCTCAAACCCATGGGGATTCAGGGCACAGTCCGACAATGGCTGCGCTCCTTTATCTCAGGTCGGGGACAGAGAGTGGCGCTAGGGAATGAGTTGCCTCCGCGGCACTCCTTGGTGTGTGGAGTCCCTCAAGGTGCAATCCTTTTCCCGATGCTTTTCAACATCTTTATGCGCCCTCTCGCCCAGATTGTCCGGAGCTTTGGGCTGGGTTGTCATCAATATGCTGATGACACCCAGCTTTATCTGTTGATGGACGGCCGCCCCGACTTGGTCCCAGACACACTGGCCAGGTGTTTGGAAGCTGTGGCTGGATGGATGCGTGGGAGCCGGTTAAAGTTAAATCCTTCGAAGACAGAGGTCCTCTGGCTGGGTCGGGACGACATGGGGTTGGGGGGCCAACTCCCACCTCTTGCGGGGGCCCAATTAGTGCCAGCGCCTTCTGTCAAGAGCCTGGGGGTAACCTTCGACGCCTCCCTTTCCATGGAGGCGTAGGTTGCAGCCACAGCAAAGGTGGCATTTTCCCATCTCCGCCGTATTAGGCAGTTGGTCCCCTACCTCTCTTGCCCTGACCTGGCCACAGTGATCCATGCGACGGTCACCTCCAGACTAGATTGTTGTAACTCGCTCTACGCGGGGCTGCCCTTGAGGCTGACCCAGAAACTCCAGCGGGTGCAGAATGCCGCGGCGAGGCTCCTTACGGGGGTTTTGCCGCGAGATCACATTCATCCAGTGCTCTACCAGCTGCACTGGCTCCCGGTGGAGTACAGGATCAGGTTCAAGGTGCTGGTTTTGACCTTTAAAGCCCTACGCGGCCTAGGACCCTCGTACTTAAGGGACCGCCTCTCCTGGTATGCCCCGGGTAGGACCTTGAGGTCCTCAAATAATAACACCCTGGAGATCCCAGGCCATAAGGATATCAGGCTGGCAGCTACTAGGGCCAGGGCTTTCTCGGTTCTGGCCCCGACATGGTGGAATGATCTGCTGCAAGAGACGAGGGCCCTGCAGGATTTGGCATCCTTCCGCAGGGCCTGCAAGACGGAGCTGTTCCGCCTGGCTTTTGGGTTGGTTTGAGTGTAACCCTGACGTTTTATTCTATTGGTTTGTTGGTGGGCTGCTTAAAATGAGGTGGCAGTTAAATTTAAAAATTTAAATTGTATTTTAATTTGCATTTTTAACTGCTTGTTTTGTGGTTTGTTGTGGTTTTATGATTGTTAGCCGCTCTGAGCCCGGTCTTGGCTGGGAAGGGCGGGGTACAAATAAAAGTTTATTATTATTATTATTATTATTATTATTATTATTATTATTATGACCCTTGAGAGTCTCATGCTCTACCAACTGAGCTGTCTCCTGCCGGAAATGGGTATGGAGCACCACAGCCCCAAGGAATGAATGTGGCTCTCCAAGCCTCTCTGTCTTACACTCATTTTCTCTATGACATCCCCCCTCTCCCCATCTACTGTTGGAGATTCATTCCCCGGGTGCAGTCATGGGTTTGTTATCTATCACATCACTGGGTGTGTGTTTTGATTCCACAGGAATGGGATGTGACGAAGACAGGATGTTTGTCTTACTGTGTTTCCTGAAGTGGGACGATTGTCCTTTGTTCTTTCTCTTTGCTGTCTGATGCTAGAGAGAGAGGGAACCATGTTGAAGTGCTCTGTGTGTGTTTTATATGTAAATAAAGTAGATTAGTCTAAATGCTGAGTTGCTGAGTTCTGTTATGCAACTGCACAAACTTCTGCTGATGTGTGCTGATGTCTTCTGGCATCAGTTGCTATGATGTTCTGGCTGAGGAATGCTTTTGAAGCTCCTGAACGATCGCCCAGGAGGAAGGGAACATGCCAGTCGGGCATGTGTCTCTGCCAAGGTCCTACTCGTCTGTAGGACATCCTGACATCTACATCCCCATACCCGCCCTGTTTTGCACCCTCCTCAAGTGTTTTTGCCTGGCTGGAATGCTTTCTTGAACTCCTATTACTCCTCTTGCTTGCCTGAATGGAGGATAGAGATGTGCAAATGTACGTAGAAACTAGACTGCTGTGGAAAGGTAAAATTTAAATGTGTTTTAATATTGTGTTCTCATTATTGTAAACCACCCTGTTTATATAAATAATAATAATAATAATAATACCCCTGGAAGGTTGCCTGCCCAGAAGGGAATGTGGCCCCTGGGCAAAACAATTATTATTATTATTATTATTATTATTATTATTATTATTATAACTAAATTTGTACACTGCCCTTCATCCACAGATCTCAGGTAGATTAGTCTGATCTCACCAGGTTGTCCTTAGGTGGCTTCTTTTGTGAAACACTTGTGCTGAGGAACACACATTGGTGAGCCTTCAGAGAAAGAGAAAGCTCCCTTTATCCAGGCTTTGGGCCAAACCAACTGTGGGAGAGGGCTGCTCAATCCTTTCAGCCAGTGCCTTTTCCACTAAGTCAAATCTACTTCTAGCTCTGATGCCTTCGAATGGGTAGGGAATGACAGATTGAGAGGCTATATCAGGTGTTACAAATCTTGCACATGTGAAGGCTTGTGTTGATGTCCCTGGGCAAGTGCCCCAGATTCTGAGCTTTCTCTTTCTAAAAAAGAAAAAAGAAGAAGAAGTCTCTTGTCCTCCTAGAAAGAAAGTTATGGATTAAAATGTGCAGGTACCTTCTAAGCCATTTCTGTGAAATGAGAGCAATTGCGGTCTGGATACATTGTATCCTGGAATGTTCCCTGTTGCTATTAGACAGCAACAGCATCTCTCTCTCTCCCTCCCTCTCTCTCTCTCTCTCTCTCTGTGTGTGTGTGTGTGTGTGTGTGAGAGAGAGAGAGAGAGAGAGAGAGAGAGAGAGAGAGAGAGAGAAGCAATATTGTGCAATCTCCACAATCAAGTCAAGCTTCCATGCCATGGTAACCATAAATTTGTCAGGGCTGCTTGTCTCTTCCTTTGTTTTATGTCAAGCAACCCATGGCAGCCATTTTACTTTATGCTCACTGGTGCCCCCCCACACCCACATCATTGCTGTTTATGTGGACAGCAGTGGCACATGCTGCTACTGTATAACAGTGAAACATCTGGAGGGCCACAGATTGGCCACCTCTGGAGGAAAGGCTTGTGGCAATTCTTCTTGCACACACTTCGGCTCAACTTGAGCAAGGGCAATTTCCAGCAGCATTATCCAGCAATGCATTTAAACTTGCAAACTGTGAGCTGTTTTTATTAGCAGAATGCTGTTGCCTTTCAGATTTTTGTAGCCACTCATCAACAGACATTCCCTTGACGGCTTATACCAAACCTTTAAAAAACGCAGGATGTAACGATATGTAAAACCCAACAAAACATCGTAAAAGACAGCAAAAAGCCTTCCTTGCATAGAGGCAGCATAAAATGATTTGCAACCAAGATTTAAAAAACTCCCTGGGAGCAAAAAATATCTTGGTCCTGGTGCTGAAAGGATCATAAAACAGTTGCTACACAAGCCTTTCTGAGGCAGCTCTTTGACAAGGAGCTGTCGAGCAAGGCCAGGTCATCCACAGGGCATGAAAGCACAGGCGGCACATAATCCAATTAGCTTTTTATTTACGGAAAATTACAACACAAGCTGGATCTACACCTGATCTGAAAAAAAAACCAATATAAAAACGCTATTGTAAAAATATATAGCTCTCAATGCAATTTATCATTGGCGACAGATCATTGCTCTATAATGCCCCGTGGTGTCACATTTTTATAACACATTGTTAACATTATAACTCACCTGTGTAGATTAGTCCACAGTAAAGTGTCCCCTTGAGCCTCTTACTCTGGATCCCTCCCAAGCAGACAAAGGCTGTGCCAAGGCGATAGGCTCCTCCTCTGGGCCTGTCTGGACTGTTGCTCAGCAACATGCAGGACTCTGCTCAAGTGGGGTGTCAGAAAGGGAGTAGAGCCAGCCGGACTGCGACTGTCTGCACTCACACTATGACTCTCAGCCTCTAACCCTGTCCTGGAAGGGCCTTGTTCACTCAACCCCACTGCTTCTTGCACCTCCCAGATTGTCCTTTCCTTAGACTGCTACTCAGTGTCCCACCACCACATTCTGAGATCTACATTGTTATCTTCTGTGTCTTCCCTGGGGGTGCTCTTGGGCAGGTGTCTCCCACCACTCTTCCTCCACCAACCATTCCTTGAGACTGTTTCATAGCTGAGGGGCCACTACTAAAAAGGCCCGTTTCTCACCTGAGTCTACAAAAAAGAATGTTGCTGATTGGCCATCAGCCACAGCAACTTCAGTGCATTCAGCCAGCATGGATAATGGCCAGGCATGATGTGAGTTGTAGTCCAGGAACAACCAGAGAGCTGCAGCTTCGCCATTCCTGCATCTGAAGGATCAACAGACTGAGCAACTTTCCCCTCGTCTCACTTCGTATTTACCTTTTTTGCAAGCACGGCCTGAAAACTAAACCCCATGGAACAGCCCCAATATTATGAATTTAATCAATCAATGCTGTCCTTCCAAAAACATGCAATTAAAACTTACAAAACTAATTAAAACAAGAAAGTTAAGCTGGGAATTAGGAGTTCATTATTGCTTCAGGGTAACTGACATATGGGTTTTGCTCTCCTGAACACAGTCTGTAACGAGACTCACTCCCTTATTAAAATAAATAAATAAAAGGAATCTCACTGCATTTTTTTTTAAAAAAAGTAGGATATATTTTAAAAATGATTTCCCCATACATTTAATTACTAAAACTTTACTACAGTTCCTGCAACTCCTGTCAGTAGGACTGGTTCCTTCCTTATTTTGTCTTGGTCATGGATTCAACAGTGGCATATTAACCAATAGGCTGAAACTGACACGGGGACAAATAGAGGAGGATGCCTTCACCCCAGTATGGATCCCCTTTATCCAGGGCCGGATTAAGGTTTGATGAGGCCCTAAGCTACTGAAGGTAATGGGGCCCTTTATATGTCCAGCTGTCCTTTGTCAACAGCAAATTGTCACTGTTTTTTTTTTGGAATATATGCTATATGGTAATTTATGGACCTAATAGGTATCTACAGCCATTTGCACATGCAGAATGTAGGCACCCTATATATAGAAATGAGAAAACCAGAGATATTTTAGGGAGCGGGCTAGCAGGTGGGGCCCATTACTTACATCGTAGGAGCCTACACAACACAAAACACTGTTGCTGTATGTAGGTTTTATTTTATTTGTTTTTTATCTTATATTTTGGAAATGTACATCCAGTTTTTTCCCTTTAATTTTTTGGGGGGCCCCCAAGAGAGTGGGGCCCTAAGCTATAGCTTGTTTAGCTTATACGTAAATCCGGCACTGCCTTTATCACGTACACAGCCCAAGAAGACAACAGCAAAAACCCACCGACAGCATACGACTCAATCTGGCTAACCTGACCCAACAACCCCCCCACCCCTCACACATGCAAACAAATCTCACGGCAGCCAACGAAATATAACCAACCACGCCCTGAGCCCCTCACCCAACCGTGGTACACCTTTTGTTTTTGTCAGGGGCTGTGAAAATGGGATGGCTGGGTGAGTGTAGGGTGGTCACTTGTGCCTCTCCAGAAGAAGTGGGCATGCTCATTTATAGCTATAGAGAGCCAGTGTGGTGTAGTGGTTAAGAGTGGTAGACTCATAATCTGGTGAAGCAGGTTCGCGTCTCCGCTCCTCCACATGCAGCTGCTGGGTGACCTTGGGCTAGTCACACTTCTCTGAAGTCTCTCAGCCCCACTCACCTCACCAAGTGTTTGTTGTGGGGGGAGGAAGGGAAAGGAGAATGTTAGTCGCTTTGAGACTCCTTCGGGTAGGGATAAAGCGGGATATCAAATCCAAACTCTTCTTCTTCTTCTTGGCTCAGTAATGGACTGGATGACAGTCAACAACTGAAGCTCAATCCAGATAAGACTGATGCACTATTAGTGGGTAGTTTCCTAGACCAGATGGATGTGAGGTTGCCTGCTCTTGATGGAGTTACACTCCCTCTGAAGGAGTGGGTACTCAGCTTGGGGGTACTTCTGGATCATTTGCTGTCGCTTGTGTCTCAGGTGGCTTCAGTGGTGTGGAGTGCCTTCCATCAGCTTCAGCTGGTGGTCCAGCTGCACCCCTATCTGAACAGGGATGGCCTAACTACTGTTGTCTATGCTCTGGTAACATCTGGGTTAGATTACTGCAATGTGCTGTACGTAGGGCTGCCTCTATGTACACCTCTTATGGTGTTTCCTGCTTGGCAGGGGGTTGGACTGGATGGCCCTTGTGGTCTCTTCCAACTCT
Organism: Darevskia mixta; assembly: GCA_034641385.1. Taxonomy (NCBI): domain Eukaryota; kingdom Metazoa; phylum Chordata; class Lepidosauria; order Squamata; family Lacertidae; genus Darevskia; species Darevskia mixta. The sequence continues at coordinate 2,636,283 of JAWWNH010000060.1, forward strand.
ATGATTCTATGAAGATGGTTCGGAAACCTCAGCTGGTGCAGAATTCGGCAGCCAGGTTGCTTACTGGGGTAAGATGGTTTGAACATATTACACTGATCTTGACCCAACTGCACTGGCTGCAAATTAGTTTTTGTGCTGGTTTTGATCTATAAAGCCTTAAATGGCTCAGGACTGCAGTATCTCAAGGACAGCCTCTCTCCATATGAACCTACCTAGATCCTGAGGTTATCATCTGAGGCCCTTCTTTGTGTGCCTTGTCCATGAGAAGTCCAGAGAGTGGCAATGTGAGAACAAGCCTTCTCTGCAGTGGCTCCCCCTTTCTGAAAAGCTCTCCCCAGGGAGGCTCGCCTGGTGCCTTCATTATACACCTTTATGTGCCAGGCAAAGATGCTCCTCTTTAATCAGGCCTTAAATGTGTTGTGAAAAGGGTGGGTGAGGGGGCTATTAGTTTGTTCTTGTTCTTATTATGCAGTCTGTGTTTTTCCTTGCATTTTTGTGTTGTGAACCACCCTAAGATCTCCATATAGAGGTTGGTATACAAATTAAAAAACAAACACAAATTTGAACCAAGTGTAAACATGCCAATTATTGAGTTCAGTTGTTTGTTCTCAATTCTTATGCACGGAATCTGAAAACAATCATTATAGTGCCTTATTATCTACATAGCCGTTCTCAGAGTGGGCATGACTGACAAAATAATGTTATGCATTACATTTCTGCAGAACAACCTGCTCGTAATCCTTCTTTAAAGAAATAACCTTGCTAATGCTGCATGTTCCTCGCAGGAGCAAACATGTAATTCTGAGATCGAAGGCAGCACTGCGCGATGCTTAGCTAGATACACGCTGATGCCTTCACAACAAACCTGGAAAAACTCCACGTTTTCTGTTGATTGCGAAGGGGGCTCCCCAAATATGAATAGCACATAAGAAGATTAGCCAGAAAGGGTGATATTAAAAAGAGCAGTGAACCAGATTAATTGGGCACATAATAACTTTAATGAGAATTTAAGTACATCTTGGAGAGGAAAAATGACTCGTAGTGTTGAAAGGAGTCCTGTGGATCGTCTATTCCAGCAGTTTCCATATGAAGGTAAGAAGAGACTTGCTGGATTTGACCAATGGCCATTCTAGTCCAGCATCCTGTTCCTAGAGGGGCCCACCAGATGCTTCAATGGAAATTCAAAAGGAGAGCAAGAGAGCTCTCTCCACTTGTGATGCCCAACACCTGGCATTCAATGACATACTGCCTCTGGAGGTAGAACATAGCCTGTGCTGGTCCCGAGGGTTACCCAAGAGATGAAGTCCTAGTCCGGTCCGTGGTTCATAGGTTCAGAGTAGAGACAGTCCAAAGTAGCCAAAGCTGGGAGCAGGGCAGGGCGTCAGGTGAGGTCAGGAACGCAGGCAGGAAACCAGGGCAGGGCAGGAAAGGAACGCAGGCAGGAAAGCAAGGCAGGTCAAAGGCAGGAACACTAGCAGGATCTAGCAACCAACAATGTTGCTCCCGCAACTTGGGGCTGGGGCTGGCCGGCTTTTATCTGCCCCGAGGCATAGGGCGACCCCGATCCTCCGGTGACTCGCCTCTCCTGGCCTGGAGGCGAGCACTCCTCCTGCGGGAACTTAGTTCCCTTCGCCTCTCTGCCCTGAGCCTCTGCAGCTCAGGAGAGGCTGGAGGGTTACCAGACCCAGAGGCAACCTCAGCTTCCCCTGACGGGGCTGGGAGTGGAGCACCTGCAGGCAATGCGTCCTCCATCCCATCAGAAGCCAGAGCAGATGCCTGCACCTGAGGATCCAGCACAGGTGAGGACCCTTCAGACTCAAGCCCTAGCCCCGGCTCTGCTGGTTCTGGAGGCGGGGAACTGCCATTGTGTCTAGCAACCATGTTCAAGCTGGAGCCCTGGGCTTCATTGAACACTTATGAGGGCTCCATCAATGAACACTCTTACAATGGATGACAAGCTTCCTTAAAATGTTGTTAGAGTTGTCCAGGCCACAGTTCTTTGTGCATTCATTGAGGAGAGGGATAGTATCCAGTAACCAGCCTGTTTCCCCAATGTCAACATACCCTACAATGTCTGAAAGGCTTGGCTCCCAATGTATATAAATCTCTGAACCATTGGTTGGGAACATCAGAGCCTTGGGAGACTCCAGGTTTCTCTTTCTGGCTCTTGGGTCTCTTCCCAGGCCACACCCCTTCTCCCGAGGCCACACCCCTCACCAATTCTACTTCATATCCTCCTTGAATACTTTTGCTTGGCTGGAATATGTCCTTGAACTCTGCTAGTGCCTCTTGGTTGCCCAGATGGATGACAAAGAAGAGTGCGTGAGTTGGTGTCTAAACTAGCCGATTGGGAGAAATTACATTTTCTCGTGTTGTCCACTTTCCACCCAAAAGTCCTAAGGTGGGTTACAGAAATAATTACAATTAAAAAAGCAAATGTGTTTTACATTAAATATAATAAAAGAAAGCCACAAAACCCATAAATAACGATGTCATGGAGCTGCAACACAGAAGAGTCCTGCATAGCAATGCGGAAGGATGGAAGACATCAGCCAAGTCGAGAAGCTGGCAGTGATGGTGGAAGATGCATCTCGGAAGGATTTTATCACTGGAAAGCTCCCCAAAGACCTCACGTTTTAACACCCACACTTGCGGTTTATATTTTCGCATCCAGCCCACAAAAGGCTGCCATTTTGCTTTGTCCCATCATGCAGATAGTACATCTGCACTGGAGTGCAGGGGTTACTGAGTTCAAAATCAGCTTTCATCCCTGCTTGCTCTGTAACAACAACAACAACAACAAAGGAAAGGGGCATAGCTCAGTGGCAGAAGGTCTCAAGTTCAATCCTTGGCACCTGCAGCTTGGGAGAGAACCCCAATGGAAATCTCAAAGAGCAGCTGCCAGACTGCCAGAGGCATCGCAAGGTGGGTGTGGTGGGTGCAGTCCGCCCCGGGTGCCACCTCCAAGGGGGGTGACAAAATGCTGTGCGACACTTAACGTCTGTGAGAGATGGTGTGGCTTTTGGACGCACAGGCTTCCTGGTGCTGAAACAGTCCGCCCGCTGGCTGTCCCTCTGTAGGGCGGCCAGCAGACTCCTTGTCGCATGCAGACTTCCCTGCCCGTCGGCTCTCCCTCTGTGGGCGGTCAAGAACTTTGGCTCTCTTCTCTGCTGAAGAGAAGAGCCGACGGGCAGGATGACAAAAAAGAAGCTTCTTTTCCCCCAAAAGAAGCTCAACAACTCCTGATCTGCCAAAAAAATCTGCAACTTTGGCTCCCCCCCCCAAAATCAAACCACTTTTGCAGGGGGGGGGAATTCAAAGTGTGTGTGTGGGGGAATGACAAGAAATTTTTCGCACCGGGTACCACCTGACCTTGCTATGCCACTGCTGGCTGCCAGTCAGTGGAGACAGTACTGAGTTGGATGGACCAATGGACTGGCATAACAAAATGCAACCTCCTATGTTCCTGTGATCATGGTCTTGGGAAGCATCCGAGAGTGCAATGTGCACCATAGAATTGCCAGCTTATGGGTGATTCACATACCTGAACACGATTCAGCAATGCAATATCATTGAAAATAAATCAAACACCTTATGTGTCATCAAAAAATTAAGCCTTATGTGTCTAGAGAGCTTCAATTTACGTATTTAGTGCACTCCTCAAATGCAATTTCTTTTCTCATTAATTGATGGAAAATGGTAAAAGAGAAATGTGGGAGAAACTATTATGCACTATTGTTATGGCTTAGGCTCCCTTGCTGCAGAAGAATCTGTTGTCGAGAAAAGCACATTTTCCAGAGGCATTTGCACATTTTCGTCAGATAAGTTAGCATACTCTGGGAGACAGTTTTTAAGCTAAGTGGCATAAAACATAGCAAAAAGGGGGTAACCTGTGAGTCTTTTCATGGGATGCCTGGAGAATTATGCTTGTGATCAGAGCAATTACAATTACAAAGCAGCTCTGCTGGTGGTGACTAATCCAATTTAACATCAGAAGAGGCCTGCTGGATCAGAGTAAAGTCCCATCTGCAGTCCTGCGTCTTCTTCTCCAGCAGAGCACAAAGGAAACAGTCCCTTCCCTGTGTTTAGACCCTAGCAGCTGGAATCCCACCAGGCAAACTGCCTTAGAACTATTCTTTTCCTCACTATCCTGAATAATAGCCAGTAGATCTGTGGATTGATCCAACCCCATTTTAAAGGGAAGGGATCAGTGGTCAGTTCGTGCTTCCTCTAAACCAGTGTTTTTCAACCTCCTTGGGGCAACGGCACACCTGCCCCACGAAAAAAATCTCGCGGCACACCACCCGGGGGGCGGGGTGTCCGCACGCCCTGGCGGGAGGGAGGGGAAGGACCCAGGCGGGCGAAAACGGAGCGGGAGATCGGCGGGCCAGGCGCCCGCCCCCCCTCCGCCTCCCGCGCCCAGCCCCCCGGCAGCACCTTCAGCCGGCCCCGAGCGAGCCCGGCGGCACCGGCACCTCCCGCCCGTCCCCGACCGCGGCAGAGGCAGCAGGCGAAGCGCCCGGCAGCCCGCGGCGGCCGGCGAGCGAGAAGCGGAGCCGAGGCGACGCGGCGCCAGCCACCCGGACCGACCCGGAAGCGGCCCAGGGCACCGCCGGTCGCCCCGCCCGCGCCCACCGGAAGCGGCGCGCCCGGAGGGGGAAAGAAGCCGCGGAACAGCAGCCGGTGTCTTGCGGCACACTACTGTGCCGCGGCACACCGGTTGGGAAACGCTGCTCTAAACAAGGGCCACAGTCACAGCATGCAAAATCCATTTCAGGGGCCTAATCTGGCCCACTGGTTGGTTTAATCCAGCCCCTGTGGCAGTTTATTTCCTGGGTACCAAGGTACCACTGTACTGTCATGACCTTTATGCTTGGTCTGTATCATGCACATGGGATAAGGCAGCTTTCTGTGTTCTTCCTAAAGCCATCTACTCAGTAGTATCATTTTTTTACTGATATATATATATATATATATATATATATATATATATATATATATATATATCAAGCAGGGGAGGAGGGAACCAAAAACAGGAGGGGGCAGATGAAGGAAACAACAGCCCTCCGTTCACATTAAAATATAATAACAATCAATAATTCCATCTTCATTTAAACATATAAATCAATATAAGCCATCCAAATGTCCAGACAGGCATCCACATTAAATTGACCTTTATAAGAAATTTGTTCAAATGCAAGAAGGGCAGCGAGGTCCTCAGAGCGTTTTGTAATAGGCTGTGGGCGTTTAACCTCCCAGGCACGAAATGCAAGCCTCTTGGCGACCATAAAGGCTTGCAAGATACAAGTCTTGTTGCCTCTGCCGTTAATCCCCAAACTACAGGGATGCAGTTTAGAAGTTCCCAAAGCTCTGCAAATACCAAGGGTTCCGTTAGCACAAAATGGATACGGACAAGCATAATCATAGCAAAATGAATATGTCACGGGATATCCCGTGCAACAAATATGGCAACGTATTTGTTTAAGAAACCAGAGTCTTCTTTGCTGTTGGCATCAATCAGACAAATCAGCAACACATCCCCCCCCCCCCCAATTGATGCTGTGGTCCAAACATTTGTGGACCTCTCTTGTTCACTCCATGTGAGGGGGTGCTGCTTTTGGGGAGGGCTGGCTCTGCTTACATGCCCCCCCCCAGCTGTGCATGACAAATTGTCCTACTCACCTTCAGGGCTACAGGAGATAACAATGGATCAACTGATGGCAAAGTGCACCCTAATGCGAGCAATTTATTTTTCTGTTTGTAGAAAGCTGCAGCCTAGATACGTACCTGATAATTAATTTGTGATGAAAATGAAAGCCTGGCTATTAAAGATGCAGAATACAAATGCCAGTGGCCTGGAATAGTGCTGTGCTGAAATTTTCTTCCCTATCCACCCTTTTAATTAATGATAAAAGAAACCGCTTTTAAGAATTATCAAAGGTCCGTGTTGCACTTACCTTACTTTCAAGATAGCTAAGGGATTTTGTGAGTGGGTTTTTTTCTGTCATTCTGCAGATCAACTCTCTGGTGGCTTGCATTCTGCATGTCTACACTGCCTGAAAACCACACTATGTCCTCTGTTGGGATGTCCTGCAAGTGCAGGACATTGGTGAGACTGTGTACCATGCTCCTGGTACAGTGAGGGGGGGGGAGAGTATTTGATCCCCTGCTAAATTTGCCCGTTTGCCCTCTGACGAAGAAATGACCAGTCCATGATTTTAATGGTAGGTTTATTGTAGCTGTGAGAGACAGAATAACAACAGGAAACCCCCCAGAAAGGTGGGCAGGCGATTGGCAGCTGTGGCAAGTGGATGGGTGGGCTGGTGTTGGTGGTGGCTGCGGTGAGGTGTGCAATAGGCAGTGGCTGTGGCAAGCGATCGGCAGTGGCCGGCAAGTGGGTGAGTGATTGGCAGAAGTGACCTCCCCCACCCCCCAAAAGCTAAACAACTTAATTTCTTAATTTGGGGTTAAAAAAATTTGGGGTCTTCTTATACATGGGGGCGTCTTATACACGGAAAAATACGGTAATTTAAAGATAGGCCCACACAAAATATCTTGAAGGAGTGCTGTCTGGATGTTATGAGAGCATGGTCACAAGCACATCCTACATTCGAGCACTTGTAAAGCACAAAGCTATAGCTACCTTTCTCATCAGTGGTTTGTTGGTTACTATATAAATCTGTCTCACATGTATTTTATGTAATGTGGTTATAATTCATTTCCCATGTGGTTTTATGTACTATTGGTACTATCACATTGCTTTTTCCATTAAACACTCCCACTCTTTCTTATGCTGTCCAACTGCTCCACTGAATTTGGGAATTGGGGGGGGGGCTGTCCTTTGTGCTTGTGCAAAATTTGGAAATGCATATGGAACACTCCTACTGCATTTATTATTATTATTATTATTATTATTATTATTATTATTATTATTATTATTATTATTATTTATAACCCACCCATCTGGCTGGGTTTCCCCAGCCACTCCCCTAGCATTGATTTCACAAGAGGGAATTTGGAATCCAGAAGGAGAGGGAAATTATTTATATAGGGAGCATTTTGGAAGCATCTTTATGAGCTACTACTGTAATTCACTGTTGGCTTTTGCTTTCTTCTGTGCCCACAGTAATGGTTGACATTAAAAGACAAGTAATTATCAGCAAAGCACACACAGCCATGTCAACTGTACAATCAGTAACTGTCGCAAGCTGCAGGATTCAGCCGTTCCATTCAACTAATCTCACCGCAGAGTTTCTTTCCTCATTTTCCAGCTGCTTCCCTAAGCCCTGAATGCAACAGAGGCCTATCATTATGCCAAATCATTTATTTGAACAGAGGAATGGAATATGAACCATTTCTTTGAGGGTTTGCATTTTTTTAAAAAAAAATCTAGCTATTCCATTGACAACCTCAACTTCTTTAACACTGGAGTTAAAAACTGCCCGACAGATGCCCTGTCGCAAAGGTCGCCAAATTACTTCCATTTCAAGCGGATCTTTTGACTACAAAGCCCATTCTTCTTACTGTACAGTGAAACAGCAAATTATTATATAAAGCCACTGATAGGATACACTCATGTCCATACAACCCTGAGTGAAGTGCAGAGATGCACATGCCTTTGATATTTTCCCAAGACGAATCTGATCTTTTGGGAAAGGGATAGCTCCCTTTGTGGGCAACATTTCGGTGGCAGCCCTGTAAGGCAGGGGTTTTTTTTTAAAAAAATAATTTTTATTTGGTTTCAACAAACAAAAATACAAGTAAACAATAACACACACACACAAAAACATTTTTTTGTTTTTCAACCATCTTTCTTTAACAAAGTTAGGTGACTTCCCTCGGTTTCTTCCATCTGAGTTTCATCCTATATCATCCTTAACAGTTTCATTTTCATATTTTTAACATCTATATAATACTTATCATTCCTCTATTACAATTTCTTAAATTTACTAAATAACAATTCCTAAAAAAAAAAAACCTATCATTTTACACTGAAAGCCTATAGCTCCTCCTCTTAGAGTTTTTCAATTTTGTATTCCATAATATTTCTTGGAATAAGGGAATTTCCCATCAAAAAAGGGAAACAGTGAAAAACAGCGCTGGAATAAGGGAATTTCCTGCCAAAAAAGGGAAGGTTGACAGCTATGTTCTAGTGTAACCTTCTAGTGAGAACCAGTGCTTAGAGTGCTGGGCTAGGATCTAGGAGACTCTGGTTCAAATACCTACTTGGACATGAAGCTCACTGGGTGGTCCTGGGCCAGTCACTGCCTCTCAGCCTAACCTACCTCACAGGGTTGTGCAGTCTAAATGAGGAGGGCAGGACACTTGTATGCCACCTTGCACATCTTGGAGTAAACGGTGGGATCTAAATGCAACAAAGAAACAAACAACATCCAGATCAGTGCAGGATAGCCAAAGCTACAGCATCTCCCAACAAATGACCGTCCAGCCTTTGTTTGCAGACCTTCAGTGAGGGGGTCTTCTCTGGCTCACATTAAAATATGATCCAGAGAAGAATTTGAGAGTCATAAGGCTCAAGTTTTAAACTATGGCTCAGAGAGGCAGGTTGCTTTTGCCAGAGGTCTGAACTGACTGCTTCCAGAGAAGGCTTTAGAAACCTTGCCAATGACTGCATTGGATAAATCCGAGGGTTACAGGTTGCCCAGCCCTATATATATACTGATGGTGTTGGTGATAAATATAGGAATTCAACAAGTGAAAAATCCACACCTGGTAAAGCAATCTCTCTGCAGAGACACAAAATTAATCTTGGATCCAGAAAATACACAATCCTCTGTGTTTCTTAAGGCTGCAGCCATAAACACACATTGAAAAGAGTCTCCCTTTCCATGGGATTCACTTATGAGTAAAATGGTTAGGATGGGACTGTAATAGTGTGATGTCATGCACGGTTACTCCGAAGCAAAAACCACTAAGTTCCATAGGGCGCAACCCTTATTCACAGTGTATAGAATTGCAATAACCAGCAACCCACCTATCCTACTGAATTTTGTAGGGCCTACTTCTGAGTAAACACAGGCACGGTTTCATGCACCAACCCAATCTTGTGTGATGTTAACCCATTATGCTTAGCTATGCATAGGATGGATCAGGTTTTAACAAAGCTATGCATATCTACTCATCAGAAATCGCTACCAAAAATGATAATCGACGGGACTTACTCCTAGCTAACTGGATAAAAAAAATCCTTCCAGTAGCACCTTAGAGACCAACTAAGTTTGTTCTTGGTATGAGCTTTCGTGTGCATTCACACTTCTTCAGATACCTCTAAGGTGCTACTGGAAGGAATTTTTTTTATTTTGTTTCGACTACGGCAGACTAACACGGCTACCTTCCTGTAACTGATCCTAGGTAACTACAGGATTGCAGCCTAAGTCTACAGAGCCGAGGCAACTGTGGGAACACCGGCAAGCAGGCTGCTTACCCTTAAGTCCGAGTAAGCATGTACAGGATTGGGTTGCGCTCGGCAGAACGAATCCTGCGCGATCCACACACCTGATCATACAGGTGTCAAGCGTTTTCTCTCTTTCCTTATAACCAAGGCGGCTGGCTACTCTTTCCAAGTAAGTTCGACGGTCTCTCGCTTTTGGATCAAGGACGCGCGCGTCTCCATCCCGCTCCGACCCGATGCAAGCCAGGCGCGTATTGGGAGAGGCGGCAGAGGACCCGGGCGCTCAGATCAAGATGCCTCAGGCTCCGCCTCTCTTCTCCTTCTCCTTTCCCCGACGATCAGGGTAATAGGAGGGCGGGGCTGGGCTTCTCCTCCTGGCGTGCCTCTTCGGCTAGGGGAGGCTCGGCACTCCACCCAGACCCGCCCCCTTCACGGGATGCTAAAAAATGCCACCGAGAGTGGGCAGAACGCAGAGCGCACACAGCCGTCGCGTGGCTCGCTCCGTCGCCGCCTGGTCGCTTGCAGCAGGAGGAGCCGCGGGGAGCACAGAGAGAGACGCGCCTTCGACTAAACCGCGCTCCTTCGGCCAGGGGCAAGGAGGCCACGAGAGGCTCCTAGGTCCGGACATGGGACACGTGGAACCTGAACCGCCGGAGGGCGGCGGATCTTGGCGGAACTGCGCGTCCGCGAGGGGGACCTTGGAGGACCTCTGCGTACTCTGCGTCCAGCTTCCGTGGGGAGCTTTGCCTTAACCCGGTGAGTTGAGCGGTTCCCCTTTTCCGGGCTGGTGCTGGGAGAACAAACCGTTTGGAGTTGTCTTCGGATTTGGATTGGGAAGTCGGGGTTCTGTGGCTTGGGTGGAGAGAGAAGATCAGGAAGCAGCTCAGACCTTATTTACTCACGCCGTTCTTGAGTTCTAAAAACGGAGAGGTTCCGAATCCGGGGCTGAAGGTTCCCTGTAACGCTTATCTAAACGTTGCCTCTTGTCCCGGCTCCCGCATCATAGAATTGCAGAGTTGGACGGCACCACGGGGGTCAATGTTGTCCGACTCCCTGCAATGCAGGAATCTTTTATCCAGCTTGGGGCTCGTGCTGTACCGACTGAGCTATCCCAGACGCCTGTTGTGAATGGTTGTGGCTAGCGGGAAGGGAATTCTGTGCATGCACCAAAGCATTACTGCTGTTGTTTTTTATTTCCAGAGACTCTGTGCTGAGAGGTCGGGAATTGAGGATGGGGTTGTTCTATTTCATTCCAAGCATTCACACTTCCCCAAATACCCTACACCTCTTAAGCGCTTACAAAATAAAAAAGTAAAAAATCTCAATGGGGATAGTCAAAACATGATAAAACAACAATGAAATTAGATAGAATAACAGCCTTTCCCCCCTAATGTACTAGATAAGCCCTGGCTTGCTTTGACAGCCTTACCTTCTGTTTACTTGGGAGTAGGCCACACCCAGTACTCTAGGAGTTATAAACTTTCAAATCAAGATGGATGAGATTATATTCCCCTATGTTTTGAGGGCATACATGGAATCCCCTGTTGATGTACCGTACAGGGAGGATACAATGGCAGTACAACGGTCAATAAAATTGTGTGCTCAAAAGAACACAGAAGAAATAAACCTGACTCTGTGGAGGAAGGTCTTACAAGAGGCAAGAAGGTGTCAGATGCTGATTGAGGTGTTGAACACTTCCAATACAGCCTCGAGCAGTGGTTCCCAATTAGCTAAGGACAGCAGACACCATGTTTTGCAAAAGCCAAGCCATGGGCCCCTCTGTTGAAAATTCTGGTAGCTATATGATATATGGACCTGGCGTGCTCTGGTCCATGGGGTCACGAAGAGTCAGACACGACTAAACAACAACATATGATAGTTTTTGTTATGTGAATGGTGCTGCGGGATCCCTAGGGGTCTGCGGACCACCAGTTGGGAACTGCTGGGCTCGAGGATGAAGGAGACCCTTTGCAAGGCTAGGATTCATGAGTTTGTGAAAACTCATAGTTCCTCAGGTTTAACCTGTTGCGTTCAATGGGACAAAACTGCTTCTGACAAAAAAAGGGCTTCTGCTTAAGTACCGGTAGCATAAGGACCAGGAGGTGAAGATATTTCCATACTCTGCATGGATGAGCACTTTTCTCCAACCACCCCATTTTACTTGGGTGAAAGTCTCACAGGTGTTTGATGGGACCTATGTGCATCTTTGGGAACATTTGGTCCTCCAGATGATGCTGAACTACAACTCCCATTCCTGCCCATTGGTCATGCTAGGTAGGGCTGATGGGAGTTGCACCTGGAGGGCCAAAGCCTTCCCACTCCTGTGTTGCAGGCGCAGGAGCCTTTCTTGGGGAAGGAGGTACTGAATAAGCACATTTGCTTTGATCGTAGGCTGATGATATGCCTGATGCATCTGAAAATCCGCTTAACTCTGGCCCCAAATCTCCCTAGCCATTGCCAGTTACCACTACATATGATTATGGCACCATCATTTTATGAGGTTCTTTAAAAAGCAACGTAAGTAAGAAGGTGGGTCTCTGCCCCAAGGAGCCTACAAACTGAATTTCAGGTGTGGAGAAAACAAAAGAGGCTGAGGAGGAAGGGAAAGGCAGGGGTGAGAAGAAGTGAGCCTGAAAGACAGAATGAAGCAGAATCGATGTACACAGGCAACTCACACCATAAGGGTGTGAAATAGCTTTTCCTTTCAAAGATGTCTCTCTTTCAGTAACGGGACCTGTTTTTCTGGGGACATTTGCTGTTCAAAAGATCTCGCTTGATTTTGTTTTGTACTGAAAACATGTCCACTGAAGGTGGTTGGAAATCAAGAAAAATCTGTTTTAGGTGAAGCAAAAAAACCTCTGCTGGCTGAACCTCAGTTAGCTGCGTAGTGTGTGAGCTTTTGAGCAAATGTTTTGGGTAAAGAGATGTGGTGTTCGCAAGTTTGTGCCGCAATATTCTAGGGAGAAAACTGGCATAGACAATGTCTACTAGACATGGCTAAGATTGAAGAGTGGTAGAGAAGCTTCATCCCCGCATTTAATTCTGGCATCTCCAGGCAGGGTTGGGAATGTTTCCTTCCTGAAACCTTGGTGAGATGCTGCCTGTCAGTATTGACAATACTGAGCTAGAGAGACCAATGGTCTGATGGGGCAAAAGGCAACTGGCAGAGCTGTAGCTCATTGGTAGAGCACCTGCCTTTTGTGCAGAAGGTCCCTCGTTCAATTCCTGGTGTCTCCAGGTAGCACTGGGACAGAACCCTGTCTGAAATCCTGGAGAGCCACTGCCAGCCAGTGTAGACAGTATTGAGATAGATGGACTGATGGTCTCACTTGGGGTAATAGAATCATAGAACTGTAGACATGGCAAGGACACTGAGGGTCATCTCGTCCAATGCCTGCAATGAAGGTATCTCAACTAGATCATCCATGATAGATGGCCATCCAACCTCTGCTTAAAAACCTCCAGGAAGAAGAGTCAACCACTGTCATGGGAGTCCGTTCCACTGTCACACAGCTCTTACTCTCAGAAAGTTCTTCCTGATGTTTAGTTGAAACCTCCTTTCTTGTAACTTGAAGCCATTGGTTCGAGTCCTACCCTCTGGAGCAGGAGAAAACAATCTTGCTCCATTTTCCTTGTGACAGCCCTTTAGATAGTTGAAGATGGCTATCATATCTTTTCTCAGTCTCCTCTTATCCAGGCTAAACATATCAATTCCTTCAGCTGTTCCTCATAAGGCTTGTTTTCCAGACCCTTGATCATCTTGATCGCCCTCCTCTGCACACATTCCAGCTTGTCAATATCCTTCTTAAATTGTGGCGCCCAAAGCTGGGCACATTACCCAAGGTAAAATAGAGCGGGACTATTTCTTTCCTTGGGACACTATACTTCTGTTGATGCAGCCTAGAATAGCATTAGCTTTTTTTGCTGCTGCATCACACTGTTGACTCATGTTATGCTAGTGACCTGCAAAGATCCCGAGATCCTTATCACGTACTACTGGCAAGCCAGGTGCCCCCCCCCATCTTATATTTGTGCAGCTGGTTTTTCCAATCTAAGTGCAAAACCTTACATTTGTCCCTATTGAAATTATTTTTTTGTTAGGTTGGACCCAGTTCTCCAATCTGTTAAGGTCCTCTTGAATACCAATTCAATGTTCCTATGTTCCATTGCCTGTTGCTTTCTCTATCCAGAAAACAATTTGTTTAGCATTCCAGCACCCAATGCATTAAGCTAGATCTCTCAGCCTGTGGTCTGAAAGATCAGTCATTCATTTTAGACAGTGCTGCTAAGCTAGATGGGCCACTGATTTGACCTGGTGTAGAGGAGCTTCCTATGTAAAATGACAGGCAATCAGATTCCTAAGCCTGTCTTTTAGAAAAGGAGTTTGTGCACATTTCCATTAGGATAGAGTTAATGTTTTCAATGCAAATAAGACATTTCCTTCATTTATAATCAGAGTTGCTCTGCACATGCTTGAGAGATTTAGCTGGGTGTTCATTTGTCTGAGCAGTCTAGCCTGAAAAGTGCATATGTTTTCAGAGAGAGTGTTTTAGAATGGCAGTTAGTAAGCCGTGAGCTAGAGAGAGAGAGAGAGAGAGAGAGAGAGAGAGAGAGAGAGAGAGAACAACATTTGAGAGCAATGGGTTGGTTTGTATATATGTGTAAATAAACGTATATATCGCAAAGACACCACGATCTCTGCCGTGCCTCATTTTTCTAAAAGGAAACACACACCCTGCGTAAGAGCCTGGAACCCCCGGAACCTCATGCTGAATGTAACTGTATTGTATTATATTCTGTATGGTTCCTTTGTGGAAAAGCTCCCTTTAAGTAGAAAATCCACACAGTAGGAAGGAGGCTGATTTGACCACTTCCATCTTTCCACTTGGAGTTTGCCTTCTTTTGGACCCTTTGGGTGAGAACTTTTAAGCCTTATTCTTTGAGCTTGCAGTTCCAGACAACGTGCCCCCTTCTTTCCTTTCTGCATTTGTTTCTTGTTTTTATTGTGTTTTGTCACTTTATATACAAGAGGGGGGGGGAAATGCTTCCCCCCCCTTTTATTGGAAGGAAACGCAAAGGTTATTCTGCTTGGGTGACACTTCTGATTTTCTTTTCCTCACCTGACACCTTAAGGGCAAGTAATACATTTTATTGCCATCAAGGGCACCATCTGGGGGGGGCAAAGTGCCCCCCACATTTTCAAATAGCGGGCTGGGCCCCCTCAAAATTCTGCAGCATCTGCTCATGACACACCAGCACATCGCATAGCATGTGTGAGTGACATCAGCACATTGCGCAGCATGTGCGCACATCATGCGGCACCGGCCCCCTCCATCGCAGGGGCAAGCTGGTGTGCTTGTTCGCCATCATCTTGGCATGCTTGGGTGGGCTCTTTTGGTGCTTTGCCCTCAAATGCCAGCAGTGTGTGCCCAGGACATAGAGCTGGGGAGAGGTTTTTCTCCCTTTCTCTCTTTTTTTCCCATATCATTTTTTATTAGTTTTATAATAATACAATAATAAAATCCATCACGTTATCTTTTCAACTCTTAACATTTTGGCTTTTTCAAGCCCTCCTCGTGATATTCTAACATCTGTGACTAATATCTATACTTCATAAATCAATCATTGCTTTAAGTTATCACACATAAACTTCATTGAATGCCCCCAAGTTCTAGCATGATGAGAAAGGGAGAAAATATTTCGAAAAATAAATATTTTCTCCCTTTCTCATCATGCTAGAACTTGGGGGCATTCAATGAAGTTGAATGCTGGAGGCTTCCATACGGACAAAAGAAAGTCCTTCTTCACACAGCGCATAGTTAATTCCATGGAATTTGCTCCTACCAGAAGTGGGATGGCTTCAAAAGAGAATTAGGCAAACCCATGGAGCATAAGGGTATTAATGCATTTTATGCATAGAATCAGTGCTTTTTTCCTAGGGGGACACATTCCCCTAAACATTTTGTGAATCTAAGTTTGGCCTCATTGTGGGGCAGTATTTCACGTCCAAGTGCAAGTAGATAAATAGGAACCGCTCCGGCGGGAAGGTAAACGGCGTTTCCGTGCGCTGCTCTGGTTTGCCAGAAGCAGCTTTGTCATGCTGGCCACATGACCCAGAAGCTGTACGCCGGCTCTCGGCCAATAAAGCGAGATGAGCGCCACAACCCCAGAGTCTGACACGACTGGACCTAATGGTCAGGAGTCCCTTTACCTTTATTTCAATATGAGTAGGAAAATGAGAGTACCCCTAAACATTTCTTAAAGAAAAAAAGCACTGCATAGAATTATAGAATTGTAGAGTTAGAAGGGACCTTGAGGATCATCTAGTGCAGGAATATGCAGCTGTCCCATATGGGGGCCAATCCTGCAAACTTGGCATTATCGGCACCATGCTCCAGGCAACTAAGCTAAGATCTGTTGGAGACAGTACAGGTATGTCCCTGAATACCAGTTTCAGGGTAGCACTAGTGGGTCAAGAGCTGCTGCAGGGCGGTTTGTAGGGAAGAGTTGCCATATGGAATTTCCCAGAGACGTTTTGCTTTCCCCATATTTATTTAGCTACTTAATTTATAGAGCTGCCCCGTAGCAGAAGGACTCGAGGAAGCCAGGGTGGTGTAGTGGTTAGAGTGTTGGACTAGGACCTGGGAGATCAGGGTTCAAGTCCCCACTCAGTCATGACGCTCACTGGGTGACTTTGGGCCAATTACAGCCTCATAGTAGGAAGTGGGGGACCACATACTCCTTCCCCACTGAGGAAGTGGGGAACCACATACTCCTTGGAGAAAAAGGAGTAGCATGCAATAAATAAGCTCTTTTCATTACCTGTTTTAGAAAGCTGGAGGGGCCAGTCAGATGGAGCTGTCAGTCACCAACCTGTCATTCAGAGATCTCAACATGATCACAACTGGAGTCACAAAACATGCTAATTTTAAACACTAATTTAATAAACATACCTAATTTTAAACACTGGCAGTGCCTAGACTGAGGAACTTACTGCCCCCTAGGAGATCCATCAGCTTACACATGCAGGAGACATTTCAGGATGACTTTCTTTAAGCAATTTGTCTCTTTTATCATTATCTTGTTTCTTGACCTACGGTTGCTGAGCTTGTATAGTTGCTGCTGGATCTGCCTTGACCTATCTGTTGTGAATTCTGTCCAAGTTGAGCGGCACGCAGCTGCAGTGAGAATGGTATTACTTTTGCCTATCACACAGACCTGTGAGAAAGTTGCTTTGTTATCACTTCCTGCTTGGAATGTTTATGATTTATGTACTGTTGTAATCCGAGCTCTCGAGCTCACTCATTTTCTCTTTTACTGCTTGTCCTGAAGCAAGATGGATGGCGAAATGGCAGCACCGTTTACACGGGCTGGCAGCAGAGATGTCTCTGCACAATTACTTGGAATAAAATAGATTAGCCTAGATATCGGCTTGTGTGTATTGTTTCTTTCAATCTGGGAACAATCACATATTACTGGCACTCCGGACTCTCTGTAGCCGGGTATGTGCTCAACTGATGTGCTCTGGCTTTTGGGGCAGTCTCACAACTTGCCCCAGGCGGGGTATATCATAACACTATCAAGTGGTTTTTCTTCAAGATATCTATTACTTTAATATTGTTCTCCGGTTTGAAATATGGCTTGTAAGCTGTTCCGGGTGCCCTACCTGGGGCACAAAAAGCCCGATATAAATGATCATGATGTGTTTTGGAGGGCTCTCTCCATAGCTAGTGCCATCAGAGTGACAGGAGCCTATAAAATAATCAGCAGCTTGTGGAAATGTTGTAGCCCTGGGCTAAGTGACCCATCTCTATCCCCCTCATCAATAATCGCAGCCTGTTGATGGTACTCACCGTGGCAGCTCCATGTAAGAGTGCATTACAGTCTTCTCGCCACATGCTTACAAAGATATGATTGTTAGCTGCTACTATGTCCGATTTGGAGATCTAGTGCCAAAGCCTATCTTGCCAGATGGAGTGTTTATGTTTGGGATGTGTGAATTAACATGCAAACTTCACCAAATTTCTCTACCTTACTTAGAGCCATGCTTCAGATGCCATTAAATGTGACATTAGTAGAAACTGTGTCAATCTATCTTTCTTTCTTTTTAAAGAATGTTAATAACAGGCACAGAGGGGGTGAATTTTAATTGGAAATGCAGCATGTGAAGAAGAGAGGTTTCCCCCTTCCCTCACCAGCTGTGATAGCAACTAAATTCATTTCCTGCACTGTGCTAACCTTTGAGTGAGTGGATGAATCTCCTATTTACGGCAAAGGAGGGAAGCTCCTCCCTTTTCAGTCTCTGGCTTTTGGGGACTCTCTGTTCTCTTCCTTGCTTCGGTGTTTGTGCTAAAAGCTGCTGCTGTGCTGCCCCGCGGTCTCCATCTTCTCCCTTATGTGAAGCAAACAGAGGATGCTTAAATGGTCTTTCATCCTCCCCTACACTTTGGCTGACTCTGCCGACTCCTCCCCATTCTAGATGCAGTTGTTGGATTCTTGGGTAAGGAAAATGCTGGCTCAGGAAGGGCAGGGCTGCTCCTCTCATGAAGCAGAGTGAGCCAGCTGCCTCAGGCGGCAAATTCCGAGGGGCGGAGAGCTTAGAGATGTGTGCCACAGCCTGCTTTGCACACCCTTAGTCAGCGTTTCCCAAACTTCGGTCTCCAGGTGTTTTGGGGCTACGATTCCTGTTGTCCCCAATCACTGGTCCTGCTATCTAGGGATTATGGGAGTTTGAGACCCAAGTTTGCCCTAAGCTAATGTGCAGTCCATTTTCCATATCTCAGTGGGAAGGGCCTTCTGGCGGTTCCCTCGCTGCGAGAAGTGAGGTTATAGGGAACCAGGCAGAGGACCTTCTCAGTGGTGGCACCGACCCTGTGGAATTTCCTCCCATCAGATGACGAGGAGATAAAGAACTGCACAACTTTTAGACGATGTCTGAGGGCAGCCCTGTATAGGGAACTTTTTAATGTTTGATGTTTGTCATGTTTCTGTATATTCTGGAAGCCTCCTAGAGTGGCTGAGGCAACCCATTCAGATGGGCAGGTATAATAATAATAATAATAATAATAATAATAATAATAATAATAATAAATAATATAGCTCCGTAGTAGGGCATCTTCCTTGAATGCAGAAGGTTCTAGGTTCAGCCCCTGGCATCTCCAGGTAGTACAGGTGACGCAGGTGGTGCTGTGGTCTAAACCACTGAGCCTCTTGGGCTTGCCGATCAGAAGGTTGGCAGTTTGAATCCCCGCCGCGGGGTGAGCTGTTGCTTGGTCCTTGCTCCTGCCAACCTAGCAGTTCAAAAGCACGCCAGTGCAAGTAGATAACTAGGTACCACTGTGGCGGGAAGGTAAATGGCGTTTCCGTGCACTCTGGCTTCCTTCACGGTGTCCCGTTGCACCAGAAGCGGTTTAGTCATGCTGGCCACATGACCCGGAAAGTTGTCTGTGGACAAACGCTGGCTCCCTCAGCCTGAAAGCGAGATGAGCGCCACAACCCCAGTATCGCCTTTGACTGGACTTAACCATCCAGGGGCCCTTTACCTTTTACCTTACAGGAGATGTTTTTTGTCTGAAACCTTACAGAGACCCTGCCAGCCAGCCAGCATAGGCATGGTTTAAGGCAGCTTCTTATCATTCAACAAAACTTCCTCTGTCTATCTTAGCTTTCCCCCTGAGACGTCTTTGTCCCAGGTGTTCCTTGGGCAGTCTGGGGCAGGTTTCGGGACAAAGGTACAGCTGGTGTGGAACACTAAGATTTCGCGCATGGCACCTAAATGAGACACCCCACTGAATCTGATTCCCACAGACCTTTGGGCAGCCACCATGAGAGAAAAGGATGCTGGTCTAGATTGGCCATTGGCCTGATCCAGCCTCCTCCTCCTTATGTTTTTACTTTCTTATGGCAAAAACATGCAAAAGTGATGCAGGCTATAAATAGTTTATAAAATAGTTTAGGGAAGCTTTTAATGTTTGATTGAGTATTGTGTATTAGTGTTTTGTTGGAAGCCGCCCAGAGTGGCTGGGGAAACCCAGCCAGATGGGCGGGGTATAAATATTATTATTATTATTATTATTATTATTATTATTATTATTTTATTATAGACTAGTTTCTCCTTCCCCAGCCTGAAGAAGTCCAGATACACTGGGATTTGTAAATAAATTCAAAACTTTGACTTCCACCCCTCCCTTACCAGAAAAAAATGTTGTTTTGTGTTTTTCACCTGAAAATCTGCAGTGATCGTTCTACCCATGTGTACTTCATGGCTTTGAGTTTTATAAGAAACTCTACGAATATCAAATTTTGAGGCACACATGGCATCTCTTCTTGTTTCAGCACTAGCTATGATCGGTCTTGTGGCTTATATATATATATTTCTGGCTGCTGCACCAATGCCATAATTACATTTTAATTTAGCTGTCAGAGTATTCTGATAACAATTAGTGATAATGCCATTTTTAAAAAAGGGTTGTTATCTGAAAACAGCAAAGTGGAAAGCAAATCAACAGATTGGAATATAGTGCTTGGCCTAGTTTCATATCATTAAATCAACATGAAATAAATAGAGATGTGTTTTTCTTTGACAAAATTAGATTACCTTGTCTCTCTTAATTTTAATTAAATCTTAACATGGGTTTAATTCATTCCAACTTGTTCCAACGTAGCGCTGATAACTTTTTTAGCCGTAAATTTCCACTTAGAAGCAAAAGTCATGAATGTCGGCCAACTAATATTTTCCACATTATTAGTTTTTATGAGTCCTTTTGCAAATGACTTTATGAAATATAGAAAGGATGTAATGGTACACCATATCCTATAATTTTCTTGTACAGTTGTAATGCTAACCTATAATACTGAATCACAAATACCATGAGAGCAGACATCAAGCTCATTCTTAGCTTTCCCCAATTTTGGGCACACGCTTTTCTGTGAGGCTGGTGGTATTGGGTTTTTTTGGGAAATATCTGCATAAAACCCCTGAAAAAAATACTTTCCACCAGAGTGGCACCAATAGAGAATGAAATTTAAAAATGCTCATTATAAAGTTATTTCCGTTCCCAGGTATTTTCACCTGAAAATTATGTCCATTTCAATGAAACACCTTCCGTCTGGTTTTTATCCTTTATGTACCATTTATTAGATTTAAACCTCACGCCTTCCTCCAAATGATCCAAGTACAGCACTGCACCAAAGGATTGCCATAGTCATACCATACATAACAGTCATGGGTTCCCCTAAAGAATTCTGGGAGCTGTAGTTTGTTAAGGGTGCTGAGAGTTGTTAGGAGACCCCTATTCCCAGACACTGAGATTCAGCTCCGAGGGCCTTCTGGCGGTTCCCTCACTGCGAGAAGTCAAGTCACAGGGAACCAGGCAGAGGGCCTTCTCAGTGGTGGCACCTGCCCTGTGGAACGCCCTCCCATCAGATGTCAAGGAGATGAGAAACTATAACATTTAGAAGACATCTGCAGTGAACCCTGTATAGGGAAGTTTTTAATGTTTGATGTCTTACTATGTTTTAATGTGTTTGGAAGCCACCCAGAGTGGCTGGGGCAATCCAGTCAGACGGGCAGGGTATAAATTATTATTTTTATTATTAGCCTCTATGAAAAATGACAAGCTATTCACGGAACAGAAACATGGGCTGGCTTAGCTCATTGGATCAATAGGAGTATAGCATTTAGATCAAGGGAAGTAATAGTACCACTGTAATCCGCTCTGGTCAGACCTCACCTGGAATACTGTGTCCAGTTCTGGGCACCACAGTTCAAGAAGGATACTGACAAGCTGGAACGTGTCCAGAGGAGGGCAACCAAAATGGTCAAAGGCCTCTGGAGATGATGCCTTATGAGGAACGGTTTAGGGAGCTGGGTATGTTTAGCCTGGAGAAGAGAAGGTTAAGGGGTGATATGATAGCCATGTTCAAATATATAAAAGGATGTCATATAGAGGAGGGAGAAAGGTTGTTTTCTGCTGCTCCAGAGAAGCGGACATGGAGCAATGGATTCAAACTACAAGAAAGAAGATTCCACTTAAACATTAGGAAGAACTTCCTGACAGTAAGAGCTGTTTGACAGTGGCATTTGCTGCCAAGGAGTGTGGTGGAGTCTCCTTCTTTGGAGGTCTTTAAGCAGAGGCTTGACAGCCACCTGTCAGGAATGCTTTGATGGTGTTTCCTGCTTGGCAGGGGGTTGGACTGGATGGCCCTTGTGGTCTCTTCCAACTCTAGGATTCTATGATCCTTTGCCACTCACTCCACTAATCACAAAATGGAAATGGTTTTATCCTTTTGCTCCTGTAAAACTGCAAAAGCCATTGTGTGCCTCGTGTTCTCGCTAAATTAAAAAAGCAAGATGATGGGTGGGAAACAGAGTCAAAGCCTCTGGCATATTTCTTTCACTAACTGACACGAGGGCCCGGCCAGGGAGGCAAACGGTTTGGTCCAATGTGGTTCAAGTGCTCATTTGTTCGTCCGTGTGGTCCCAGGCCCTTAGAAAGCCATTATGCATTCAGTGGGCAGGAAATCCTAGACCTTTTTTAAACCTGGCCTGCAGCCTCCAGAGCTCAGCAGATATTTAAAGATCAAAGGGCAACCAGAAGATAAAGCCATCTGGAATCAAGACTGGTGGAGCAGCAGATGGGAATGAATGACAATAAAAATTGTATTTATAAAACTTTTCATGGGAAAACGGGGCCAGAGGCACCAGCTTGTGAGGGCGATGTCATGCGTGTGAGCATCTCATCTCCCTCCCTAAGCCAGGAATAAAATTCCCAGGCTTTGGGAAGGAGGTGTCAGGGCCATAGCTGTCAACTTTCGGATTTGAAAATAAGTGATCAGCAGCCTCACCTGTCCCGGGGACAGTCTACGGTTCTCGGGGACAGTCCAAGCTGTGGCAATCGCCACAGGCTACAAATTAATTTACACCAGGCTACAAGCTAAGGCTGAGCAAATTTACCTGCAAGCAAGCTAAGCGTCCATGTGTTTTGCTCAGAGGGCAAGCAAGCCCCCGAGTCCGGTGGGTGTTACTCCAAAGTAAGCCTGTCCATGGTGACACGAGGAGGGGAAGCAGAGCGAGCTTGGGGCCCCTTCTCAAACAGGCAGACGGGGGCACCGCGGGGCACGGGAGGGCACGGCGGTGGCTGCCTAGGCTCAGGGATGCTGCGAGGGTGGTGCAATGGCACCAAGTAGCCTCGCCACCCTGCGCTCCAGAGGCTGCACGTGAACGGCAGAGTGAAAGAGCAAGCACGTAGACGGCAGGCAAGCTGGCTGTTTGGTTGGGCGTGAGGGTCTGGCTGCACAAGGTATGCAAGCTCCGCCCCCAGTCGGTCTCAGACTCCTTATTGGCAGCCGAGCAACGCAGCTGAGGAGCCTCCCTGGCCGGCTGGGAGGGAGAGGAGCGGCTTCCTTTGAAATCTGGGAAATTTAAGGGATAGCAACAATCCGGGATAGCAGTGGGAAACGGCATTGGAATAAGGGAGTTTCCCGGAAAAAAAGGGGAGGGTTGACTGCTATGGTCAGGGCTCAGGTGTTGGGGCCCTCCTGCCTCCTTCCATAAGCTGGGTGTGCTTTGGGAAGGTGGTGGGAGAGCTCTTGGACTCATTGGACCATTGCAATTCCCTCCCTAAGCCCTGGAAGCTTCTGCCTGGCTTAGGAAGGGAGGCGAGATGCTCACATGGGCAATGTAAGCACATGGCTATCGGCCACTTGTGACCAAGTGAAGATGCCCAGGCCCCAGGATAGCGCCTGATATCTCCACCATCTGGAGGTGCAAGCCTGGGGATCCTTGGATCGTGACTGTTTTCACACACTAGCAACACATCCTGTAGAATTCCAGCCATGATATTTTATCTGCACAGTCAGAATGAATTTCAGGAACCAAAAAGTCATATTGAAAAATACGACTTTTGAGCTGTTTGGCCCCAAAATGGCAACTAGACATTCTGTTTTGGCACCTGTGACCCTGGTTCAAGAAGCAATTTGGCACCTAGCTTATATATCTGAGTTTCTAACATTGGTGACCTGTATCGGTGAGGTAGCAGGTTCACAATATAAGACAAAACATAGACTTGTATCCAGAATAGTGCTAAGTTTATTTGTGTGTATGTGCAAGAATTTACCCTTGTGCAATGGAGCTTTCTGCTCCTCTCATCCTCTCACACATTAATTCTGTGTCTAGGGCAGCTGTCTGAGCTCCATCTGGTACGCAGGCTGAGACCCTACCTGCCCAAAGACTGTCTCACCAGAGTGGTGCATGTTCTGGTTATCTCCCGCTTGGAGTACTGCAATGCGCTCTACGTGGGGCTACCTTTGAAGGTGACCCAGAAACTGCAGCTAATCCAGAATACAGCAGCTAGACTGGTGACTGGGAGTGACCACTGAGACCATAAAACACTGGTCCTGAAAGAACCTACATTGGCTCCCAGTACATTTTCGAGCACAATTCAAAGTGTCGGTGCTGACCCAAAACGGCCTTGGCCCAGTATACCTGAAGGAGCGTCTCCACCCCCATCGTTCTGCCTGAGGTCCAGCTCCGAGGGCCTTCTGGCAGTTCCCTCACTGCGAAAAGTGAAGCTACAGGGAACCAGGTAGAGAGGGCCTTCTCGGTAGTGGCGCCTGCCCTGTGGAACGCCCTCCCATCAGATATCAAGGAAATAAACAACTATCTGACTTTTAGAAGACATCTGAAGGCAGCCCTGTTTAGGGAAGTTTTTAATGTTTGATGTTTTATTGCTTTATTATTATTATTATTATTAATATGTTGGGAACAGCCCAGAGTGGCTGGGGAAACCCAGCCAGATGGGAGGGGTATAAATAAATAAATAAATAATTTATTTTATTTATTATCCCCTAAATCAGTGTTTTTCAACCACTGTTCCGTGGCACACTAGTGTGCCGCGAGATGTTGCCTGGTGTGCCGTGGGAAAAATTGAAAAATACTGAATAAAGTATTTTATAATTTTTCATATTTCTGTTTACTTACTATTTCATAATAAAGTAATTATAAAATACTTTCTTTGTGTTTATTTGATTCCTATTCAAGAGAATTACTTTATATATAGTCAATATAGGCACAGAGTTAAAATTTTTAACATTTTCTAATGGTGGTGTGCCTCGTGATTTTTTTCATGAAACAAGTGTGCCTTTGCCCAAAAAAGGTTGAAAAACACTGCCCTAAATCTGTTCTGGGGGGGTTCTCCCAACTCCGTGAAACAGACTTGGGGAAGGTGTGAATTGTGTATGAGAGGGAAGAGGGGATGAAGTTCCATTGCACAAGCCTAAATCCTTGCTCTAATGGGACATTCTTGTGCTAATGGATACTGCCCATAGCATACTTCAGTTGCCTCTTATTTATTTTCCCTATCTAATTAGCCAGCCAGCCATTCCCAAACTGAATATTTCTTGGTTACCCATTCAATGAAAGGAACTGCACTGCTTTTTTAAAATAATAATAATATATTCCCTTGAAAAGAAATTAGAACCAATTACCTGTTCGCTTCTCTGTCAGGTTACTGACACTACTTGGATGCCTTAAAAAAAAATCAAAGTGAATTATCTGTTGGCTGCTTCAGCCCTGTTAATTAGCTCAGCTTGCATGGAGACTAACTACAAATAACATTGACAAATGTTTTCAGTGATAAGCAAAGAAGGAACAGTGGCCTTGAATTTTGCTGTAAAATGAGTTTAATCACTATTGAAACGTGGGAATATTTGATGCACGAAAGTAGCCTTTTTTAATTAGAAAAATCAGCACAAGACCCATCATTGATTGTCTTCTTGAAGCCCCTAGAGCTCTGCCACCCCAACCCCGAAGCAAACTTCAGCTCTCTCTGTTGGGGATGTATGTCTGTGTTATAATTAGGAGATGTCATATATAGCTAGTTGGGGGAGAAAGGCAGTGCAAAAAGGGAAGGGAGATAGCTCTGCTGCCTAAGGTAGGTTTCTACAGGATGTGCTTAAAAATGAATGTTTAACTTTAAAGTTGCCTGCCTTGCTGTATCCTCTGCAGCAGAAAACAGTATTTTATGGCTTATCTTGTAGTATAAGGTAGACTCTTTGTGGTCCAGCTCTATGGTGTATGGTGAGAGCTGGACCATAAAGAAGGCTGGTCGCCGAAGAATTGATGCTTTTGAATTATGGTGCTGGAGGAGACTCTTGAGAGTCCCATGGACTGCAAGAAGATCAAGCCTATCCATTCTGATGGAAATCAGCCCTGAGTGCTCACTGGAAGGATAGATCCTGAAGCTGAGGCTCCAATACTTTGGCCACCTCATGAGAAGAGAAGACTCCCCGCAAAAGACCCTGATGCTGGGAAAGATTGACGGCACAAGGAGAAGGGGATGACAGAGGACGAGATGGTTGGACAGTGTTCTCGAAGCTACCAACGTGAGTTTGACCAAACTGCGGGAGGCAGTGGAAGACAGGAGTGCCTGGCGTGCTCTGGTCCATGGGGTCACGAAGAGTTGGACACGACTAAATGACTAAACAACAACAACAACAACAGCAACATAAGGTAGACTCAGTCAGCTAACTCCTGATGTAGCTTAGCAAGGCTCATGGTGCTGTATAAATCAGGAGGGTCCTGCATCTTATTTGTAGAATCTAGAAAAAGAAATAATCTGTAGATTGCCAGTGATGGCTACCAAGCCAGATAGTTTTAAAAGAAGGCTAGACAAATTCATGAGGAGTCCGGCTATGCTCCACAATGGGAAATAGTAAATGCTTCTGAGCACCAATTGCTTGAAACCACAGGAGGGGAGAGGGTTCTTGTGCTCCTATCCTGTTTGTGGGTTCCCCCTGCTTGCACCCCTACCCTAAAAAAGAGAGAGACATATCCCTGAAGTGTGCTCAACTCCTGTAGAGAAGCCGGTGAGTGTTTAGGTCAGTTCTCCTAAAAATAGGCTTTGGACGATGTGGCTAATGGCTGGTTGCAGGCTTGGTACTGTGTGTAGCTCACAGCAGCTCCACCGGATGAGCTCAATAAGCTGATCCGAAACTGCGGGGGAAACAAGCAGTTTGCCACTAAATTTCGCTGTTCTCAACATGGAATCTGCTGGTGGGTGACTGTTGCCATGAAACACAAATTGGTGACTATGCTTGGATCTCAGAGCATCCTGCGTGCCGGCCTCTCTTCCTCTGAACATCAGAGAAGAAGTCAGGTTTCCTAGCTGAGCCGCTGCTTGCCCCTTCCAGCCTTTCCAAAGCTCTTATGGTTTTTGATGGCTTGATGCCACTTTTCTATCAACCCCTGAAAATAAGAGATAAGGGACCAACTGCTTAGCTCGGCGGAGATGAAAAAATGCCACCTTTGTTGTAGCTGTAACCTGTGCCTCCATAGAAAGGGAGGCGTCGAAGATTACACCCAAACTCTTGACAGAAGGCGCTGGCACTAATTGCGCCCCTGCAAGAGATGCGAGTTGGCCCCCAACCCCATATCACTCCGACTCAGCCAAAGGACCTCTGTCTTCAAAGGAGACAAAACGGGGGTAGGGGTCCGGGGTAATGAGGAGTCGAGGAATTGTTACTATTTTTGTGGCAGGGTCCTAGCAGGGTCTTCAGCATCCTAGATATGTCCAATCAGCATGAAAGGGGAGATTTTAAGGCACTGAGAATAAGTCTAAAATTTATCATATTCCATCTGCTGAAGAAGTAACATCGAAACAGTGAACTTTATCCGAAAACACTGTCTGTTGGAAGATTATATTCACTAGTTTTTTCACCACTTCGGCTTCGCTGAAATACTACACTTATTGTGCTACATTATAGAGACTATTTACACGCATTATATTTTGTCATATTGTCAGGACGAATTTCCCTTGGAATGTTTATATTGACCATTGATATCACTATAGCTCTTTATTCATATTACAATTTTCTTGGTCTCGTGTTGCTGTGTTTTTTCATTCTCGTTCGAGTTTCAACACAGGGGTTCCCTTTTGACTTGCTTGTCATATCTGTGGAAGAACAGGAAAGGCTTGGGCCCAAAAGATCTCCATTGGATATTGCTTACACTCATATGGTGGGATCTAGAGTTGAGTATCTTGGCCTTATTTCCCATTGAAATCAACAGGGCATGTTGGCCGTGACTTAAGTCCCATTGGTTTCAATGGGAAATGAGTTCAACAAAGATAACAGAAGATTACAGGCAGGGTTTGTTTTTTTTGTATACATGGTGCTACTTCAAGGGTGCTTTCACCAGATAAAGTTGAGTGGGACCAAGTTTGTCCATAGCTAACAAACGCAATACAGGCAGGGAGGAACTTGATGGAGGTTTCCAGAATTATGAATGGGCAAGGACTGTAACTTAGTGGTGGAGTCGCTGATTCTCTCTGGTTTCACAAGGAGTGTGCAGCAGTTGATATGAAAGACCTCAGCTGCAGTTCTGCTCATGCACGTCGGGAGAATGGCAGATTTATAACATCGCTCCCAACCCCCGCGGGGAATTTTGGCGGCTGCTTTGGGAGTATGCAGCCTCCCTTACCCTCCCAGGATACGGGAGGGGCCGCTGGCCCGCAGATGCCCCTTAACCTGTTCCGACCCTTCTGGGGGAGCAGGGGGGGACTGGGCTGATAGCACCCGTGGGGGCCGGAACTCCTGGAAGCCACCCTGTTCGTGCACGAGTCCCAGAACTTGGAATTTTAATTCGGCAAAAAGTTTTGGGCATGCCTCGGACAAAGGAGTAAAGAGAATATTGCTAATGGTTCCAGCCCTGAGCAGCTAAGAAGAAAACTGGAAGAAGAGATGGACTTTATACCCTGTTTCCCCTATTTTAAGACGTAGTCATAAAATAAGCCATAGCAGGCTTTTTTCGCATTTGCGAAATATAAGCCGTACCCCGAAAATAAGCCATAGTGATAGGTGCAGTTCTGGAGGGCGCCAAGGAACAGGCTGGGCTGGGCTTACGTAATAAAAATAAGACATCCCCTCAAAATAAGCCATAGTGCGTTTTCTTGAGGGGGAAAAAAATATAAGACGGTGTCTTAAAATAGGGGAAACACGGTAATGGTATGTGAAAGCGGGAAAAAAAGGGGGGGAAAGCCCTGGAACCTATGTTTGTTTTGCCTCAATATTATACTTAACACGGGCGAACCCCCCCCCCCCGAAAAACCACTTTTACTTGGAAATAGCAAGTGGACTTTAAAGACTGAGATTGAATTTGGCAGAAAAGATCTGATTTTATATTTAGAAACTGTGGAATGAAAAATAAGACTCTGAAAGATTTATTAGTAATGGAGGACCTCCGACTTCCGACTTCGCAAGTAATGGCGCTGCAAGAATTGAATCGGTGTGGGGAGCCCGTGAGGCAGAGCACTACTTCATAGGGAGAAGCCAGTTGGGGTTGTTTGTTGAAATTTGATTTATATTAGAGGCTGGCACTCCTGGAAAGGGGTATGTGCAAAGCAAGCGGGGGAGAGTAGCAGTGTGAAGAAGTTTGGTGAACAACAGGACGAGAAGATGGCGATGGTCAGAATGTGGCATTTGGAATTAAGAAGATCAACCTCATCCACACAGAGACATTGTTTATTATAATTTAGCCTGCTTGCTGGCATATATCAGCGGCTGTGGAAATATTGGAAAGAATTTTAAAAAGCAATCGATGGAGGTGATCGGGGAAGCTCCGGCATCCGAGGCATGGGAAGTCCATATATTAAAAAATTACTATAATAATTAGGCATAATTGGAATGTTTCTTTTAATTGGGAATTGTATAATTAATTTGGATTGCAATTTGAAATGTAATTGGGAATAATTTCAATGTGATTTGCTGTGATTTGTATTGGAAAATTCAATAAATAGATTATATATAAAAAAGAAACATATGAAAAACCTTAGCTTGAGACCCCTGTCAGTGCAGATTATACTGGGCTGGATAGAGAAATGGTGTAACCTAGTCCTAAGGTAGTTTTTTTCTGATCCAGCAAGCATTCCACTTACAAGTATGTTGTTGTTTTTCTGCTGCACTGAGAACCCCTGAACTTCTTCCTTGCCCGAAGAACGATGGGGAGGCATATTGACTTCAAAGCACTTAACAATGGTAGGGTCTCCTCCAGCTGCTGTAGTGATTCTTGGAAACACTTGAAAAACCACGGGGTTTCTTGCTGCTCTCTGAGCATCTGAGGCTTAATGCAATAGTTCTCATCTCTCTCCTCTGGGAGGAGAGCCGGTCAGCTCCCTACCCTGCAACTGTGCTGCATCTTGAGGTCAACATAACATCAGAATGCCTCTCCCCTTCCCAATGTATGGGTGGTGGATCAGGAGAACAAATTGTGGGTTTCAACCAAGCCCTCGATCATTGGCTTCAAGAAAGGCTTGCTGATTTTTGAGCACAGCGATGAACTGTAGAGAAATCAAGTGGTGTGCCTGCTTGTGAATAGCACCTGTTTCAGTTGCATATTTATGAATGCATGTGATAAGCGTCACTCGCAGTGTTAGATGCTGCACAAACACTCCTCACTGTTATTTCTCATTGGAGATGCGGAATTATTCTGGAATTAGCCACTTATTGCTGAATGAATTCTGAATTTTATATAATGTGGAGAAGGTTGTCAGGTGTCAGAGCACTGGGGGAGATGGACCTTTGAGGCATCAGGGTTGGTCTGATGTAACAAAATAGAGGAATTTATCTGAAAATGATGCGTACTTTCATGTCCTTTTTTGGGTTGATTCATCACATATTCAAGTAATGGCTTGACCTTGAAGTTGCTGACTGATAAGCAGCCCTCTGTGAATAATTCCTGCAAGGTTTGTGGGCTTCTGGTAGAACACATAGATAGCAGCAGGGGATGAAATTGGTGGGATAGGAATGAATGAAGAGTATTGGGGGTGTGTCTTGGGAAAAGTGTTTTTCCTTCATGGAACCATAGGGGTGCAACCATGGGGTGAACTGGGGCTAAGAAATGTATGGGGGGGATGGGTAAAGGTAAAGGGACCCCTGACCATTAGGTCCAGTCGTGACCGACTCTGGGATTGCGGCACTCATCTCGCATTATTGGCTGAGGGAGCTGGCGTACAGCTTCCAGGTCATGTGGCCAGCATGACTAAGCCGCTTCTGGCGAACCAGAGCAGCACATGGAAACGCCGTTTACCTTCCCGCTGCAGCGGTACCTATTTATCTACTTGCACTTTGAAGTGCTTTTGAACTGCTAGGTTGCCAGGAGCAGGGACCGAGCAACGGGAGCTCACCCCGTCGCGGGGATTCGAACCGCCGACCTTCTGATCGGCAAGCCCTAGGCTCTGTGGTTTAACCCACAGTGCCACCCGCGTTGTTGTTAGGAAAACTGGCTTCATATTAGCACTGCCTATATGAAGACTACCAACCAAAATGTAACAAAACATGAAAAACTTAACTTCATTGGGATAGAAAAGACCCTGCTGCTTCCCTTCATTGCAAATTTTGCCATCCCCAGAAAGAGACTGAGAAGTGTTGAGCAAAGTTCAAGTTAAGTGCAACAGCGATCCTTTTACACTTCAGTCTCTTTTATTCATACGGTTTTTATGACTTTCTCCCTCTCATTCTGTTTCCTTGGTGTGCTATTTATAGCTCGCATTTCCTACTTCACAGAATTGATATGGATGTCCAATTTGTTTCTCTTACTCTTGACAACTTCCTTTTCATCAAAGAGGAAAGCAAAGTGTTCTGAGAAGCAATTAAGAGCTCTGCAATCTCCAATAGTCCTAACAATTCTGGGAAACCTGTTAAGAATAAAAAAGAGATATTGTGTTGTAGCAAGTTTATACAGGGACACACTCCCGACTTTCCTTTTTCTGTAAATTCATTTCCCTCTGCACTTGTACTAAGGCAATTGATAAGGTCATTGGAAGAAATGGTAGACTGCAGGACCTTTGCCATGAGAAAACAACTCAGTTCACACTTCTCATAGAAATATCTGTGATGCCCATTTGTACTATACATTTAAAATATTCTGGGAATTGTAGGATTCATTAACAGTGTTCATATTCTTTTATTATATAATTTATTAATGGTGCCTAGAATTTTTAGGAGGTCCTTATTTCCCTCACAGAGCTGCAAATCCTAGAATGGTTTAACCATCAGAGAATCAGAGAATTGTAGAGATTGGCTCCAGCAAGTTTTTATATCTGTCCCAAACTGTATATAGAGATTTTTGAATTATATGATTTAAAAAAACCCTATGTTCTTTCACGTTAATGTAGCCTAGGTATGCGTGCCACCCATATCTGTTGTCCCATCCTTCTGTGTCCAGTATATCCATATTTTTCAGAGTCGTTCATTCTTTTAGCCAACACAGAAACGAGGCCTCATAATAAAGCTTTAGATCTGGAAAGGTTGCCAGATCGAGCCTTGGAGATATTTGAAGATGGCTATCATATCTCCTCTTAGTCTCCTCTTTTCCAGGCCAAACATACTCAGCTCCTTCAACCGTTCCTCATAAGGCTTGGTTTCCAGACCCTTGATCATCTCCGTCGCCCTACTCTGCACACATTCCAGCTTGTCAATATCCTTCTTAAATTGTGGTGCCCAGAACTGAACACAGTATTCCAGGAGTGGTCTGACCAGGGCAGAATAGAGCAGAACTATGACTTCCCTTGGTGGCACCGTTAGCAGTTTATCCCACTCACACCTGCCTCACTCTGAGGAACGGCTCAGGGGATCCTTCCTTAGAGCATAGCTGTCAACTTTCGGATTTGAAAATAAGGGATCAGCAGCCTCACCTCTCCCGGGGACAGTCTACGGTTCTCGGGGACAGTCCATGCTGCGGTAATCCCCCCAGGCTACAAATTAATTTACACCAGGCTACACACCATCATCTTTCCCCACCTCAGGGTCTCTTTTCCAGGGAGTTTTCTCTTCTCATGCGATGCTTCAGGATCTGTCCTTCCAGTGAGCAGCCAGGGCCGATGTCCTTCCGAATGGATCGGTTTGATCTTCTTGCAGTCCACGGGACTCTAGCACCACAATTCAAAAGCGTCAATTCTTCATGGGGGGATTGATCAGGTTCACTCTCTTGGCTCTCTGGCATCCATTAATGACCTATTATACAAAGGTGTTGCAGACTTTGCATCCTTTAACACTCTTTTGGAAGGAGTGTATTTGTGGGCTGGGCCAGAGTGGTTGATTTTACATGCAAGCAAAGTACAAACAGTGCTGTTGTCTAATGACATCCTATTCTCTGTAACTATTGGTGAGCAACGCAGCCGAGCAACGCAGCTGAGGAGCCTCCCTGGCCGGCAGGGAGGGAGAGGAGCTGCTTCCTTTGAAATCGGGGAAATTTATGGGATATCTAACAATCTGGAATAGCAACGGGAAATGACACTGGAATAAGGGAATTTCCCGTCAAAAAAGGGAAACAGAGGGAACCGGCGCTGGAATAAGGGAATTTCCCACCAAAAAAGGGAAGGTTGACAGCTATGCCTTAGAGCAAGGCATTCTGGGTGACCTGGCTGGGACAGTGCCTGCACTGCTGCTGCAGTAGTAGCTAGAAAGCTTGGTTAAAACATAGCAAAAAGTTTAAAGTTACTTTGCTAAGTTTCAACAGCCTTTCTAGCCCCCACTCTTATTGCAACCTCATGCAGTATTCCTCATGAAAGAGAAGGGAGCCTGGGAGAAGGGATGGTTGGCTGGCTGAGAGCTGCACAGTTGGACAGCCAGTGTTAGTAGCAGGAAGGTGGAAGGAAGCACACCCCTGGGACTGTCTGCAAGCCTCACCTTGCCTTATTATAGCACCTGTTTTGGCCAATCTTATGCTCTTTGAGCCAAGCTGCTCGACAACATGATGTACCAACAAATAAATAATAATAATAATAATAATAATTTATTATTTATACCCCGCCCATCTGGCTGGGTTTCCCCAGCCACTCTGGGCGGTTTTCAACTGAATATTAAAAACAATACAGCATCACACATCAAAAACTTCCCTAAACAGGGCCGCCTTCAGTTATCTTTTAAAAGGAAAATAGTTGCTTATTGCCTTGACATCTGCTGGGAGGGCGTTCCACAGGGCAGGCGCCACTACTGAGAAGGTCCTCTGCCTGGTTCCCTGTAACCTCACTTCTAGCAGCGAGGGAATTGCCAGAAGGCGGTCGGCACTGGACCTCAGTGTCCGGGCTGGACGATGGGGGTGGAGATGCT
Organism: Darevskia mixta; assembly: GCA_034641385.1. NCBI lineage: Eukaryota > Metazoa > Chordata > Lepidosauria > Squamata > Lacertidae > Darevskia > Darevskia mixta. The sequence goes on from JAWWNH010000060.1 coordinate 2,669,800, forward strand.
CCTTCAGGTATACAGGACCGTGGCCGTTTAGGGCTTTAAAGGTCAGCACCAACACTTTGAATTGTGCTCGGAAACGTACTGGGAGCCAATGAAGATATTTCAGGACCGGTGTTATATGGTCTCGGCGGCCGCTCCCAGTCACCAGTCTAGCTGCCGCATTCTGGATTAATTGCAGTTTCCAGGTCACCTTCAAAGGTAGCCCCACGTAGAGCACATTGCAGTAGTCCAAGCGGGAGATAACTAGAGCATGCACCACTCTGGGGGCAGGTAGGGTCTCAGCCTGCGTACCAGATGGTTAGGTAAAAAGGACAATCACGGGAATGATAAACAGCAAAAAAGAAGGGAAATAACACCGTGAAAGACCCCTGAAACGAGGTGAACGTGTATTCAAAAAATGTGTAGAGTTACTCTCAAAAAAATTCTTTGGGTTCCTTTTAAGCAGAAATGCTCAGACACATTGTAAACTAACTCAAAAGATTATAAATAATGAAAAGAACCCTCCAAAAAAAAAACCAAAAAAAACTCCAGATGATGAAAAATACTACAATACAAGCTATGTTGCTTTCAAAAAACTTTTGGAATAGCTCTTGAACAGAATTACTCAGACACGTAGTTTAAGCAGTTCACCTTGTTTCAGGGGTCTTTCACGGTGTTATTTCCCTTCTTTTTTGCTGCGTACCAGATGGAGCTGGTAGACAGCCGCCCTGGACACAGAATTAACCTGCGCCTCCATGGACAGCTGTGAGTCCAAAATGACTCCCAGGCTGCGCACCTGATCCTTCAGGGGCACAGTTACCCCATTCAGGATCAAGGAGTCCTCCATACCAGCCTGCCCCCTATCCCCCAAGAACAGTACTTCTGTCTTGTCAGGATTCAACCTCAATCCGTTAGCCGCCATCCATCCTCCAACCACCTCCAGACACTCCAGACACACAGCAAAGGAAACAAATTGCCTTTGTGCATGTTAATACATGTAGACTGCTGCGTACAAATGTGAAAGTCCTTGGTTTGGAAGAATAATAGGGGGTGAATCACATATTTTGTTTTCCTAGTTTTTCTTTATTAATTTAAAAACAGCCCCCTCCACTCACATATGCAATTTCCTAGTGGAAAAAAACAGCAGAAACAATCTGAGGGAAAATTTAACCTCTCCCCTCATACACTGTGTTTCTTTTAGAGTGGCAAATGAAATACTTCTTAAAGCAGTGCTTTAAAACTGTATTACAGCCAATTATCATGGCTGGGAGGCTCCTAAATTCAAAGGCAATAAGAGTCATGATAGCATGGTTACTGCATCTGCCTTAGTATGCAAGCACCCAAGGCAATCTACAAAGTGCTTCAGCCCAGGTTGCAAAGGGGCATGACTTTAGGGGCAGCTGTTAACCTTGGCATTGTGGACGGTGTCAGGATTATGCTGAAAGTTTTCCCACAGGCATCTGGTTGGCCATTGTGAGACGAGGATGTCGGACTAGATGGGCCATGATGGGCCTGATCCAGCAAGCTCTTCTTATGCTTAACATGGGCGGGATAATTTCACCAATCCTTGGGCCAGCAAGATCCATGCCAAACTCTTGCTTTTTGGAATCTCCCCACTAGATCTTTTAAAGTCTGACCTTACCACAGCTAAAAAATTCATCAACCAGAGACTAGAAGATAATGGACTGCAATGTGATCTTATGTTGGGAGGGGGGGTATGTTCACCCTGGTACATGGGAGTTTCTACCACTCAGCAAGTACCAACTTATTTAACATCCCTCTCAAATGCTAGCCATCACTTTGCGTTTATCAAAGCGAGGTTTAACATTTTCCCCTCTAGGGTCCTTTTCCATAGATTCTCCAAGGGCCGAGTCTCTGAGTTATGTTCTTGCGACAACAAGGCGATAGAATCCCTTCAGCATATAGTTTTTAGTTGCCCCTTGTACAGTGCTGCCTGGACAAACCTCCTGAGACCATTAGTCCAAAAATTCTCTGGTCTTCCAGTGGAGATCCGCCTCACCCTATTACTGCAAGATACTGACTCGGCCGTATCCTTGCAAGTGGCAAGATTTTTAACCTCTGTGTTGTCTTATAAGAGGCGAAATGGAATGCTACAGGAATTTTGAAAGTTTTTTTTAATGCATATGTTTTATATGTATATATTACTGGTTGTAACTACCCAATACTGGCTGTGTCTATTTTGTATGTGCATATGAGCTTAAAGCTGCAATAAACCTGATTGATTGATTTTTCTTAACATGCAGCATCTTCAAGTGTTTAGTCCAAATCAGGCACTTGTCAAGCGCATGGTTCTTTGATGTGGTGGCAGTTCTTTTGCACAATACAGCGCCTTTTCTCTTTTGCTTGCTACTGCCCTCATGCTCCAGCAACTTCTGCACAGAGTCTAATGAGATGCAAAAGAGCTTGGCACGTAAATCAGCTGTGCCCTGCTTGCAGACCCTCGCCGTGGTCTGATAGGTAATGCTCACAGGGCTTGGTCACTGACCAGCACTTGCAGTCTACTGTCCCCTCTTCTGGAGACAAAAATAAGAAATCTTCAAACAGCAGAATTACTATTCCAGCATTGCATTTTCACAATGGCCAACCGGATGCCTCTGCGGAGCCTGCAAGCAAGGTATGAGTGCCATAGCAGTCTCCCCATTTGTGATTCCCAGCAGCTGGCATTCAGAGGTGGCATACATGGAACACAAATGCAGTACTTAGTTCTTTCCCCCATCTTACCCTCACAACATCCCTGTGAAGTGGCTAAAGAGCAATGCACACCCTGTGTACATTGGGCTGGGAGTGCATTGGATCAGGCAGAAGTGTCCCTCTGCCCAGCTGAAGGTGAAGGTGGCATTTTGCCAACCACTGTGCAGGTGGGCAGGATGCCATCAGCAGAATCGGTGCTGTTGATATCCATCAGAAGCATAGCTGTTAACCATCCCTTTTTTTTGCGGGAAACTCCCTTATTCCAATGCCGTTTCCCGCTGCTATCCCGGATTGTTGATATCCCTTAAATTTCCCGGATTTCAAAGGAAGCAGCTCCTCTCCCTCCCTGCCGGCCAGGGAGGCTCCTCAGCTGCGTTGCTCGGCTGCCAATAAGGAGTCTGAGACCGACTGGGGGCGGAGCTTGCATGCCTTGTGCAGCCAGACCCTCATGTCCAACCAGACAGACAGCCTGCCTGCCATCTACGCGCTTGCTCTTTCGCTCACCCATTCATGCGCAGCCTCTGCAGCACAGGGTGGCGAGGCTACTTGGTGCCATTGCACTGCCCTCGCGGCATCCCTTATTTTCAAATCCGAAAGTTAGAGAAAATCCCTTATTTTCAAATCCGAAAGTTGACAGCTATGATCAGAAGGCTCCTAAATGGAGCTTTCTATAGGTGGGAGGAGCTGAGCTGGTCCAGGGTTAATTGGAACCTAGGCTGGTCTCACTGCTGTCATGCAACAGCAGCAGGCCAAATTGCTGCACCAGCTCCAGGCTGGAGTAGCGATATTCTGCCTCCCACCTTCCTAATTGACCATAAGTGGCAGGACCATGGATGGACTGGTAGCCCTGGCACTACAAACAAATTGCTCGGGGCTTTGTAAATGAATGCAAAAATCTTAAATCTGGCTCAATAGCAGATGGGCAGTCAGTGCAGAAGTTTCAACCATGTTGGCATAAGTTATTGGCTGTCTGTCCCATCTGTCACATTCTGTACCAGCTGGAACTTCTAATCACCCGAGGCCTTCAGTATGTGCCAACTGTGGATTACGAATAGTTACGAGTGCCCTGGATATTAACTTTTTCTATCATGAGGAAATACTGTTTTTCCCGGTAACTATCCAATCCGCTTTTGACAAGTAAAAACACAACAGGAAGAACTGTCAGAAGTGTGTCTGCTTGTGGGGCGAAGGGCTCCAGTAGGTCTCCTTGATACAAGAAGGCTTCAAAAGTTCTGGTTGCTGCAATTGCCACGGTGATTCTGCCAACCTGCTTTGGCGAGTGTGATGAGCGACGAGCCTCCCTCGCTACGTTGGATTTGCAGAGGTGAGGTGGGCAATTGTCCTGTTAGTTGCATCGCGATCCTCACCCCCTTCCATAGTTATGAGTTGGCAGTTGTTTGGTTGCTCAGATGTGGGACAGCAAGCAGTCATCAGAGCCTGAAAGCTATCAAAACCTCACCAGCTGGGTTCTTGAGCTTCTTAATGTCTTCAATATCTAGTTCGCAACATTGTTTTCATAGAGTGCTGTCTTTACATCCCCTTTGACCAAAACGTTTTCATGTGTGTCATGGGAACAGTTTTCAAAGTCAGCATGGAGCCGCTGAATACCAAATTGGAGCTGGCCCCAAGGGATTTCCTCGTGAGAGTAGGTTTTAAATGACATCTTCTGATATTTCCTGTTCTCTGGAAAGGCTAGTGTGGTGGCAGCTGAGGAATTCTCACACTATGGTCCTCGATGTTGTAAAATGCAAAGCCCATCTAAGATAGCTTCTTCGTATACCGCAGGGGGCGGTATATAAATCTAAAAAATCTAATTAATAATAATAATAATAATAATAATAATAATAATAATAGCAGCAGCAGCAATCTGGACACAAGGCACCTAGTATGCCTTGCCTTGTGGTTGCTCAAACCTTGTGAATCACAATTGCTGGCTTAGCCTAGAAATCCCAGCCAAAATTGGGAGATCACTGACTGTAGGAGTAAAAGGTAAAGGTAAAGGGACCCCTGACCGTCGCAGACGACTCTGGGGTTGCGGCGCTCATCTCGCTTTATTGGCCAAGGGAGCCAGCATACAGCTTCCGGGTCATGTGGCCAGCATGACTAAGCCGCTTCTGGCGAACCAGAGCAGCTCATGGAAATGCCGTTTACCTTCCAGCCGGAGCGGTACCTATTTATCTACTTGCACTTTGATGTGCTTTCGAACTGCTAGGTTGGCAGGAGCCTGGACCGAGCAACAGGAGCTCACCCCGTCTTGGGGATTCGAACCGGCAACCTTCTGATCAGCAAGCCCTGGGCTCTGTGGTTTAACCCAAAGCGCCACTCGCTTCCCATGACTGTAGGAGTACGGACCCTTATTTTCATCCATTGAAACAAATGTGGAGGCTATGCAGTGTAGTGGAGGCTATGCAATTCTGCAAGGAAAAAGACATGAAAGCTTCACAGCCAAAAGCTTCATGTTACATTCCCAGGCATTAAGTACAAGAGAGAGATACTGTTTAGTCGCAACCCGCTATACTTTCGTGGTTGTAAACACCGTTTGATATGCAGGAACACTTCTTCAGGGTATAAATGGCCTGCAAAACAGGAAACCTGATTTATATTCGCTTAGCGAAATGGGTCTTTATTTAATGTGATTCAAATTACCTTAATTCAAATGAGCCAACCCCCGAGCCCTTGCACGTAGATGGTGTGGAACCGTGTTGATTTGCATCCACACAAAGCAGTGGTGCAACTTTCCTTTTCCCTCTTCTCCTCTGCTCTTGGCAGCGAATGATGAAATTCAACAGGCATCCTCATCAAAAATGCACATTACAATATGCATTTTTTATGCACATCAACAGGGTTATAGATATTTATGGCATGGTTCCATTTTCCATCTCCTTCGAAACAGGAGCTTTTGCGCTCTGCGACCCTGCCAGTTATGAGTCTTGTTTTCGACCAATATTTATTTATTTAACCGATTAACTCCAGCAAGCATGGTCAATGGTTAAGGATGGTGAGAGTTGCTGTCCAGTAACATTTAGCAGTGTTCATTTCTGTGCAGGAAGCTCCCAATTTACGCGGGGGTTACGTTCCAAGGCACCAAGCGAAATCATGTATAGTTGAAAAAACCATTGATAATGCCTGCAAGCACCCCGTTCTGCCCCTGCCCCAACCCTGTTCCACCCTTTTTTGTGATGTTTTGGGGGACATTTCTGGGTTCAGAGCGATGCATGTGCGCATAAACTCATATGTATCAGATGCGCCTAAAACGGTTGCTGCCTGTACTGATCTAGCAGCACCTTGAAGAACATGGGTTCCTGATGTTCTCCTGAGCTCATTAATTTATTTTAATAATGCTACATAGTTTTATGGTCCAGGCGCTTTCTCTGCTTTACTATTTTTTAAATCTTGCCACATAGTGAGGAAATGACATTCTCAGGGAAAACAACAATTTGGCTCCGAAGAGAATTGCGCTTCTTCTATCTTTCCTTTATCTTTCTAACCTCTACTTACCGGTAGGTTACAAAATGGTTCCACTATGTGCTTTTGACACCATATAATCAATCAGCACAGAAGCACACCAAGACATCGTCTTCAGATTATCCCAATACTATGCTTTTCGTATTTCTCCCTCTTTTCTTTTCAACTCCCTTTTTGACCTCTGTTGACGAAAGCGAGACTGCATATTTATCTTTCTGATTCTCTCTTTCAGGGTAGCAAACACACACAGCACAATAATTGCACTTTGGAACAAAGCATTTAGCAACTAGGGATGGACAAATCCATCAATTTCAGGTTCTCTCCATTTTTCATGTTTTCAAACTTAAATTCCATTCACCGCATCAGAAGAAGAAGAAGAGTTTGGATTTGATATCCCGCTTTATCACTACCCGAAGGAGTCTCAAAGCAGCTAACGTTCTCCTTTTCCCTTCCTCCCCCACAACAAACACTCTGTGAGGTGAGTGGGGCTGAGAGACTTCAAAGAAGTGTGACTAGCCCAAGGTCACCCAGCAGCTGCATGTGGAGGAGCGGGGAAGTGAACTCGGTTCCCCAGATTACGAGTCTACCGCTCTTAACCACTACACCACACTGGCTCCCATCAGTTTGTTTCTTTGCTTGATTTTTTTTATCGCTCATGAAAATGTTTATTATTATAATCTTTCTTTATTAAATTTGTATGCCACCCTTCATCCGAAGATCTCGGGGTGCTTCACAGCATAAAAATATAAGATAAAAACACAAAATACATAATAAACACAAGAAAACAATACCCCCCTCCCACAACACATTTAAAAGGGCATCAGATGTCAATCAGCAAAATTCCTATTTGAAGACGAATGTATTTGCCTGGCTTCTAAAGGTGCATAATGAAGGCACCAGACGAGTCTCTCTGGGGAGAGCATTCCACAAATGGGGAGCCACTGTAGAAAAGGCACAGTCTCATGTTGCCACCCTCTGGACCTCTTGAGGAGGAACATGAAGGGCCTCTGAAGATGATTGCAGGATTCATATGGGGAGAAGCAGTTCTTGAGGTATTACAGTCCTGTGCCATTTAGGGATTTATAGGTTAAAACCAGCACTTTGAATTGGGCTCAGAAACTGGCAGTCACTGCAGTCAGACCCATAGCTGTCAACCTTCCCTTTTTTGGCAGGAAATTCCCTTATTCCAGCGCCGTTTCCCGCTGCTATCCCAGATTGTTAGATATCCCGTAAATTTCCCGGATTTCAAAGGAAGCAGCTCCTCTCCCTCCCTGCCGGCCAGGGAGGCTCCTCAGCTGCGTTGCTCGGCTGCGTTGCTCACCAATAGTTACAGAGAATAGGATGTCATTAGACAACAGCACTGTTTGTGCTTTGCTTGCATGTAAAATCAACCACTCTGGCCCAGCCCACAAATACACTCCTTCCAAAAGAGTATTAAAGGATGCAAAATCTGCAACACGTTTGTATAATAAGTCATTAATGGATGCCAGAGAGCCCAAAGAGTGAACCTGATCAATCCCCCCATGAAGAATTGACGCTTTTGAATTGTGGTGCTGGAGTCCCGTGGACTGCAAGAAGATCAAACCGATCCATTCTGAAGGACATCGGCCCTGGCTGCTCACTGGAAGGACAGATCCTGAAGCATCGTATGAGAAGAGAAGACTCCCTGGAAAAGAGACCCTGAGGTGGGGAAAGATGATGGTGTGTAGCCTGGTGTAAATTAATTTGTAGCCTGGGGGGCTTAGCGTGACGTGGACTGTCCCCGAGAACCGTAGACTGTGCCTGGGACAGGTGAGGCTGCTGATCCCTTATTTTCAAATCCGAAAGTTGACAGCTCAAGATCAGTATAATATGCTCAAACCGTTTTGCCTCAGTGAGCAACCTGGCCTCTGAATTCTGCACTAGCGAAAGTTTCCAGCCCTACAAATAACATGTTGTAATCTAACCTAGAGGTTACCAGAGCATAGATGACAAAAGTCCCTGTTCAGATAGGAGCAAACCTGGGCCACTAGTGAAAGCTGATGCTAGGCACTCGATGCCACTGAGGCCACCAGAAACTCAAGGATCCAGGAGTACCCCCCCCCCAAGTACTTACTCCTTCATGGGGAATATAACCCCATTAAGAGCTGGCAATCTCTCAGCCATCTGATCTAGGGAACCGCCCACTAACAGTGCCTCAGTCTTATCTGTATTGATCTGCAGTTTGTTGGCTCTCTTCCAGTCCATTACTGAGGCAAAACATTGGTCCAGCACATCCACTGCCTCACCGGCAGGTGTAAAGGAGAAGTAGAGTTGTGTAGCATCAGCATATTGCTGACAACACACTCCAAAACTCTGGATGACTCTGCTCAGCAGTTTCATGTAGATATAAAATCAAACCCTGAGGGGGCCAAAGAGCACTTCCCAAGCAATCCACCTCTGGAAACAACCACCTAAGTAGGACCAGAACCACTGCAAAGCAGTGCCACCCACCCCTAACTTGGGCAGCCACTCTAGAAGGATACCATAGTCAATGATATCAAAAGCTGCTGAGAGGTTGAGGAGAATTAACAATTAATTCCTCTCCTGACAGAAGTCTTCCTACAGGGCGCCCAAAGCAGTTTCTGTGATGAAACTGGGCCTAAACCCTGATTGAAATGGATCTAGAAAACCCTGATTGAAATGGATCTAGAAAATCAGTTTCCTCCAACAGCACCTGGATCTGGTCAGAGAACCTTGCCCAAGATAGTCTGTTCAGGTGTTCCATTGCTAGAATGTTCATCCCTGTTCTCTGTATGTGAGTCCATTCACATGAGAATGGAAACACCGCCATGAGAGAGAGAAAATATACTTTTTGCCCGGGCGGGCGGGCGGTATTATGGATTATTATGGAGAGAATTGGCAGATGGGCAAACTCACACAGTCACACAAATTATCTAGCCTCAGCCTTTGCATAATTTGTACAGCAAGGTTTCAGCTGGCAGTTTTCCATTTTTAGACTGTTTCAAGATGCTGAATGGGTTCATTAATCACTGTAAGCATAGCAGTGAATCACTAAACTAATCACACTAACAGCTCCCTACATACAGTACACACAAACATATCCATGATTTTTGAACTAGCAAAATACAGCAAATTCATCATGGATGTCTGCCTGATATTACACTGATTGTGCAGACAAGCCTTTGCATCTGTTTAATTCTTAATTAACTAGACACTTCAATGATGATTAGCTGATGGCCACTGACTCAGGTGGCTTTAAAAGAGGATTAGGCATTCAGTTGATTGCAGTGGGGTTTGTTTGTATGTGTGAAGGGAATTGTTGGGTCAGATTAGCCATATTGATTCATATATTCTGGGGAGGGGGGGGTAGATCATTGTCTTGTTGTGCTGTATACAGTATATGATAAAGAAGAGCCATACCAGGGTGAAGGAGTCCTCCTTTGCTTGCCCCCGTGCTAGTTTAAGTTTGTTGATTAACTTTTCTAGTAGCGTGGTTTCCCATACATTTTGGTACCAGTGGTCTATGTTTGCTCCTGATAGGTATTGTCATGTGCATGTGTTTTTTTGTCCTGGAGGATATTTAATAGGGCTAGTTCTGGAGTTGCTTCTGTTACCTGTTTTGTTATTTTGGAGATTTCCTGCAACACTGATACCCAAAAGGAACGAACTTTGGGGCATTCCCACCACATTTAGAGGTATGTGCCTATGGAGGTGCAGCCTCTTCAGCATTTAGCTGAGGTTCCTGGATGTATCATTGCCAGCTTCCATGGTGTTAGGTACCATCTGTAGATAAGTTTCAGAGTGAATTCTCTTCCTTTGGCTGAGATAGATTTAAATGGTAGTTTGAAACACATTTCTGACCATTGGACAGAATTTATTTTGTATCCTGTGTCATGCTCCCATTGATCGTTAATCATGGTGTGTGTGGGGGGCGGGGGGGTTGTACTATCTTGAAGTAGTATTTTATATAATGTAGATACCACTCCTTTGCTCTGTCCCTCTGTTGTTAGGAGGAGTTTTTCAAAGTTAGTCAATGGCCTGATGTTTCTGGGTTGTCGAAGAAGGCTTGTACAGTAGTTGGTGGTGGATCAGCCAGGGTATTGGAGGGCCCCGTAGTTTGTCTTGCATTTCCCATGTTATACTATATGTACTTTTTCTTGTTTGTTTGTTTGTTTGGTAACACAAGTAAATCTTTAATAAAAACCAATTTTAAAAAGGAGCTGTAAGGGCTCGGGGTTGTCTCCTCGAGAGTAAAGAGCCAGAAACATCCGTTCTTCTAAAGCTAATCCGTTCTTCTAAAGCTAATACTTTATTTACAGCCTATGTACATGTCCGCTTGAGTCGGTTCCAGAATCTGGGAGTGGCTTTCTCCGGTTCCTCCCCCAACATAAAAGCTTGGGAATTCCAAAGCGTCGCCTCCTTTCCTAACGCTTTCCTTACGCTTTTCCCCCCTACGCAGCTGGAGCGACGGAAGTAGCTGACTGCTTTGCTCCGCAACCCACTCAGGTCGATCTAGGGCTCTGTCAGCATCTCTGACCCTCAGCTCCACCACACTGCCTGGCAGTTCCTGCTCCTCACCACTGGGGCTCTCCTTACTATCCCCACTGGACTCCGAGCTGCTTCCCAGGAGAGGCTGCACTTCCCTCCATCCCTCCTTCCCTGTCTCAAGTGCCTTGCGTGAGGTCAGGTCCCTGACAATACCGCTATCAATGGCTATTGGCCAAAATGGAGGCTATGCTGCACCTCCAAGAACCTCCATGGGCTTCCAATAGGCATCTGGTTGGCCACTGTGAGAACAGAAATCTGGACTAGATGAGCTATTGGCTTGACCCAGCAGGGTTCATCTTACCTTCTTGTCTTCTGATATTTTATAGGGTATACCATCTTATCACACTAGTTACAAGACACATTCTAGAGTTCCAAGATGCATTCCCTTTCCCCACTGACTCCATTTTTCAATTGTTTGATTTCTGCAGTCAAGCACACTTTTAACATGGACAAGAACCTGGACTCCAGTCCTTCAGTCAGCGAACCTCCCGTGAGAAATTGCAGTGGACATATAAGCAGCTGCAACATGGAGACCAACATTTCCTATGTGGGTTTCTACCTCCATCAGCCGCTCGTGGCTGCAGTCTTCATCATCTCCTACCTTCTCATCTTCCTCCTGTGCATGATTGGCAATGGAGTGGTGTGTTTTATCGTGCTGAGGAGCAAACATATGCGCACTGTCACCAACCTCTTCATCCTGAACCTTGCTGTCAGTGACCTGCTGGTGGGGATATTTTGCATGCCCACTACCTTAGTGGATAACATCATATCAGGTAAATCTTGTCTCTAGCTTGTATCCAATGAAGTCATGGAAGGGGAACCGCCCCTGATCATTGGCCATTCTGGCTAGGGCTGATGGGGTTTGGGAGTCCAGCAATATCTGTAGGGCCATAGATTCCCATCCATGGACAACATCATACTCAGATCCATCCCTGACCATTGGCCATTCTGGCCAGGGATGATGGGAGTTGGAGTCCAGCAACATCTGGAGGTCCATAACTTTCTCACCATGAACAACGTCATACCCATAGCAGACCACGACCAGCATTCCAAACCCTAGGTCAGGATGAGAATTGTGTTGCCCTCCAGGTTTTGCTGGATTCCCATTCCCATCATCGTTGACCACTGGCCATGCCAGCTAGGGCTGATGGGAATTGGAGTCCAACCACATCTGGAGGGCCACAGATTCCCCATCCCTGAACTAAGTCGTACCTAAAACAGACTCTTGAAAACAGTGGCACAAGCTAGTCATGACTTAATGCATAGTAGATCCATTGAAAGTAATGGACCTGACACAGGCTGCATTTAGACAGCACTTTATTTCATTTTCCTGACATTACCTGATAATTTCCATTTTTAATGTGCTCTTTCACACAGCATAAAAGGCACCTCTGGAAAACGGGTTGAAATTTAGCATTCATTTTTGTATTATTTACTTCCATGAAAAAACCCATTTGCAGCCCCATTAACCTGGAAAATCATGTGAGTTCTGCAGTGTAATTTCACATGATGAAAAACTTTTTCCAGTAGTATTCCAGCATGGAGTTCTTTCCCACCATTTAAAATCTAATGCAACATGATGGTAGATCAATCAAAAAGCCATGTTTATGTAATCCAGCAGGTTTTGCAGTGTAAAAAGAATGTTATAGAATCCAGGATAGAAGCACTAGGACTTTAACTAGGAAAACTAATGCAATAATCCACAGGTTGTGTTCCTTAATTTCTGTGGTTCATAGTAAAATTTTGTTGAATACCACCCATTGATTTTAGTGGGAACTGAAAGAACCTCCCACCCTCAACTTCATACGCAGACAATGACTGTGTATGTTTAAACATACCTGACAAGCACCCAGTTTAGCCCCAATGTGTCCTTTCCTTTTGATAAGCAGTTTCAATATCTGATAACCATTTTCTTTTAAAACTCCAGGATGGCCCTTTGGGAATATTGCCTGCAAGATGAACGGAATGGTCCAGGGAATATCTGTCTCGGCTTCTGTCTTCACTTTAGTGGCAATTGCAGTCGACAGGTATGTCTCTGTAACAGCCTGAAAATCGATACGGAACACATAAAATGCCAGTCGTACCAATTGTCCAAGGTTGCTGTCTTTGTAAGCCTTTTCAGTTCTTGTACAATAATGCCATTGTGCAGTAGCGTCAGGAAGAAATCCGGTGGGACAAGACAGCATAAGTATGCAGTGGTGAGCTTGTTGCTCTGTGAAGGAGCTTTTCAGAACATGTGGGGGTTTGTTGCCTTCTTTTGACTGATGTGAGAGACTTCTTCCGCAAACCTATTGTGATTCAAGCTTTACGGGGAAAGAGGCAGAGAGAGAGAGAGAGAGATTGTGTGTGTGTGTGTGTGTGTGTGAGAGAGAGAGAGAGAGAGAGAGAGAGAGAGAGAAGAGGTGGGGATTCCAGGCCTTTCAGAGTAAATGCACAGTTTAGCAAGACACAGAGTTTATGACTAAGGAGCCTTAGCATCATGATGGAGCCAGTGTGGTGTAGTGGTTAAGAGCAGTAGGCTTGTAATCTGGTGAACCGGGTTCGCGTCTCCGTTTCTCCGCATGCAGCTGCGGGGTGACCTTGGGTTAGTCACACTTCTTTGAAGTCTCTCAGCCCCACTCACCTCACAGAGTGTTTGTTGTGGGGGAGGAAGGGAAAGGAGAATGCTAGCCGCTTTGAGACTCCTTCGGGTAGTGATAAAGCGGGATATCAAATACAAACTCCTCCTCCTCCTCCTCCTCTTCTTCTTCTTCTTCTTCTTCTTCTTCTTCTCCTCCTCCTCCTCCTCCTCCTCCTCCTCCTCCTCCTCCATCTGCGACATTTCTACATCGGAACATAGGAAGTTGCCTTATCCTGAATCAGACCATTGTTCCATGCTGATTGGCATTGGCTCCTCGGAGTTTCAGGCAGAGGACATTCCCAGGCCTACCTGGAGATGCTGGTGGTTAAACTGGGACCTTCTGTATGTGAGCCTGAGGCACCATCACAGCTCTTCCTCACATACCAGCTTGGAAAGACATGTATCCAAGAGCAAGGCTGGGAGGAGGGGTGAGAGGGGAAATTGATAAATAAATTAAATAAACCAGCTATGGTAGCTTGTCCAATCAGAGCAGAAAGGTCTGGGCTAGATAGACCATTGGTCTGAGTCTATGTCTCATTTCTGATGTAGTGCTAAACCCAGGCTAGCCAATGTGATGTCCTTCAGAAGTTGTGAGACTTCAACTCCAACATAGTTTCTGGCAATTGGCCATGTTGGCTGAGATGGGTGGATGCTATAGTCCAACAACCTCTGAAGAGCACCATATTTGCTACCCATGCACAAAACCATAGTTTAGTGCTATGTTAAGAAGAAGTGTGGTTTCTTCACACCCCTCTCTTCCTCTGGTTTTTATATTTGTTGAAAGCAGAGCCCACTCCAATTTCCCTCACACCAACCTGACTGAATCATTTTCAGTACTGGCCACAATAACCTTTATTATTAATATTTTCCCGGTTCCGTTAACTTCATAGCATCTTCTTTTATTCTTCTTTTTTCAAAATAAAAATCTGCCATTTTAGTGATCATTGTTTTATGATCATAGGCTAATGGCCTTGGAAATGCTAATAGGCAGAATACAAATGCCCCAAAATAAATAAATGGGAATAACCCATACGATCAACCACCCACTCAAGGGCAGATTCCTGGGACTGGATTCAACTAATTGGTCCTGCTAGTGGAAGCCCCATTTCCTGCTTTCCCTTCTCTCCTTCCCCAGTACCCCATTCCCTTCAGTTGGCGGTGGTCAGCAGAACTCACAGAACAGTGCATGGGGGAAGGAGGAGAGGAGCAATTGTGCACGGTCAGAACTTTTGTGACAGGGTGGCATCAAATTCCTTCCCTAATGTTTGGGATTCCACACAAACACACACGGCCTGAACCTCACATTCAACCGATAGATCTTCCTTTGGAAAATAGCTAGAATGCTTCAGTGAATTCTTCTTTCTGCAGCCTACAAAGTACCCAGTGGATGAGATAATACTGTTCTTACTGGCTGGGTACAGTACAGAGTCTTCAACATCATGGTAGGTGGAGAGGACCTGTACTGATCACTGTCCTGCTTCTCCTTTTTGCTGCCAGAATAAGGGAATGACTCTAATTCACTGCTAAAGCATCTGTTTTGCATATAGAAGGTCCTAGATTCAATTCCTGGAATCTCCAGGTAAGGCTGAGAATGTCCCCTATCTGTCCAAAATCCCAGAGAGACACTGTCGGTCAGTGTAGACAGTACCGAACTAGGTGCATCAATATATGGCAACTTCCGATTTTCCACGTTCAGAATATGAGACATGCAGAATGGAAATCTTATCTGTTTATGAACTTAGAGGTGTTTTTATCTCTTCCTCGCAGGTTCCGCTCCATTGTTTACCCTTTCAAGCAGAAGCTCACCATCTGGACAGCGGTTGTCATCATAGTTGTCATCTGGGTCCTGGCCATTGCCATCATGTGCCCGTCTGCCGTGATGTTGAAGGTGGAAGAATCCCGGCATTTCCGAGTGATGCTGGGTTACGGCAACAGAACCAGCCCCATATACTGGTGCCGGGAGGACTGGCCGAACCAGGACATGAGGAAGATCTATACAACCGTGCTCTTTGCCAACATCTACCTGGCCCCTCTCTCCCTCATTGTCATCATGTACGCCCGGATTGGGATCACGCTCTTCAACACCTCGTTGCCTGCCTCTGGGAAGCAGGGCCAGGAGCGCCACTCTGTCTGCAGGAAGAAGCTGAAGGTCATCAAGATGCTCATCATCGTGGCATTGCTTTTCATCCTCTCCTGGCTGCCCTTGTGGACCTTGGCGATGCTCTCTGACTACGCTGACTTGAACGAGGAACAGCTGCAGGTCATCAACATCTACATCTACCCATTCGCTCACTGGCTGGTCTTCTTCAACAGTAGCATCAACCCCATCATCTATGGCTTTTTCAACGAGAACTTCCGGCGAGGCTTCCAGGCAGTTTTCCGTCTTCAGCGCTGCTCTGGGGATGAGATGCCCAGGGAAACCTACTCCCAGCGGGGACAGAGCAATGCCATTTTGCCAGCAGCTGTTCCGCAGGAGCCGGAGCACAGCCTTACATCGGCGATGATGGGGAAGTCAACTCAGAAAGGGAACTGGATGGACAAGACGCAGGTTTTGATGATGGAGAACCTCGAACAGGTTTCCAACAACAATAGTGTTAAGCAGGACCTGCTATAAACTACCTCAGCCGTTTGGTTTTGCCAAAAGAGCCATGATATTCAAGCCCTATCTGGCAAAAACAACTGCAGCTGTTTTAGGACTTTCTTGCTTGTACAGTGTATATACGTTTTTGTAATTACATCTGATGGTTAGGGGGTCAGGGGAGATGTGGTTTCCTGTGCCAGTACAAACCAGGAATGTTTACATCATAAGCTAGAAGTGATATTTGGACCATCCCACTGGAGTAGTCTCAAAGTCCTGACACCAAGGAAGCTCTGGGTCCTAGCAGGATGCAGCCTGTTGCAAAACCTATCGGTGTAAGCTTGACCAGCTTTTCTCTAAGACATACTGTCAGTTA
Source organism: Darevskia mixta (assembly GCA_034641385.1). Classification (NCBI taxonomy): domain Eukaryota; kingdom Metazoa; phylum Chordata; class Lepidosauria; order Squamata; family Lacertidae; genus Darevskia; species Darevskia mixta. The sequence continues at coordinate 2,686,057 of JAWWNH010000060.1, forward strand.
GAAGGCCAACACCCTTCAGACTGGGAAATATTTCCAGTTGAAAAGACAATCCTGGGTCACTCAAAACAAGAGAAAACTCCTGGATATGCCCTAATGCTCCACGGCCTTAACATAAACATTTATGTCTTTTAATAATTATTTTAGAATATATTTTTAGGTCACTTACATGGAACATATCACCACCCTGAGAATTCCCTTGCTGAAGTGTCCCTTAGCTCAGGGATGTCCCTTAGTCCACAGCCCTCTGAATGTTGTCAAGACTACAAATCCCAGCATTCCTGACCATTGTGCTGGCTGGGATTGATGGGAGTTGAACAACATCTGGAGGGTGACAGGTTCCCTAGTCTTGCCTTAGCTGGGTTTTAGAATAGGCACTGGGATCATGCTTCTGAGAAAGATGCGCTTTTTACTGAATAACATTAAAGCTCTCTCTCTCTCTCTCTCTCTCTCTCTCTCTCTCTCTCTCACACACACACACACACACACACACACACACACACACACGTGCTTGGACATGGATGCTTGTATTCATATTTGAGTTGCTATCCTGAACGTTCAGGTTGGGTAGCACCAGTGGCGTAGTGTGGGTTGCTAGTGCCCAGGGCCATGCGGAAGGCTGGGTGGGAGGGAAACAGATGGAGTAAACATGCACATTCAACTGCCCAATGGCACCCACGTCACCCCGGAGATCACAGCTGTAGAGATAAGAAAAGAGGAGTCATTCTATTGTCTGGAGTAGTCACTCCCTGGTTTGCATGGAGAAGCTGTTGTCAATGGAGCTCAGCGATGGAAGCACACAACTGTATTGAGGCAGTACCAGGGGTTGAAATTTTGCAACCAGGGCAAGCACACCTGTGGTGCCTCCCCCCCCCCACGCTGTGCCACTGGTTAGCACCTGTTATTAGGAACAAACGGGTCATTAAAATTAAGCAATCTGCCATTTGTTTAACTGTGGCTACCAGTTTACCTCTTTGTAGCTATCACAGTAACTCATTGCAGTACATCAAATATGCCGGTTTCAGAACAAAGGGGGGGGGGAGATAAAACCCACCTTGACATTTGAGAAGATCCAACACAGTTCTAGGTATTTATGCTCCCTCTCTTCCATATGAGTGATCTAAACCTCCAGAAAGGAAGATTGATAGATCAATGTATTACCCAAACATCTCTGTTCTAAGCTCATTATGGTCTGATTGAGAAGGCACTAACAGTGCAATCCTGCATGTGTCTTACTCACAAATAACCCCCACTAAGTTCTCTGGTAAGTGGCCATATAGTAGGGATATGGAATGTGGTGCCCTCCAGATGCTGCTAGACTCCCAACTCCTATCAGTCCCAGCCAGCATGGGCAATGGTCAGGGATGCTGGGAGTTTGGGTCCAACAACTTTCAGAGGGCCAAAGCTTCAGTATCCCAGGGTATAGGTGTGCAGCCTCAGACCATGTTAAGAACAGCATGTACAGGAAAAAGGCAGGTCCCTTAGGTGTGTGTTGTCTGAATTGCTTAAGGCAGCCTTCCCTACCTTGGTGCCATCTGTTTTATTCTTCACCTCCCTGAATCAGCATAGCTTATGGTCAGGAAGGATGGAAGGGCACCAAACTGGGGAAAGCTGGCTTAAGTCTTTGAGACAAGTGCCAGTGCATTTTACCACTTCTCTAAATTGGGTACCACAAGCTTACGGAATTGCAGTTCTCACCTCCGTGGTGCCCCGTATCTTGAGCATCCTTTATAGGTATTTGAAGCAGCATTTCAATAAATACTGAAAGCATTCTGTGCCTCTGATGTTTACCTTGCTTGCATGCAATTAATATCTACCCATCCCATTTTGTAAAGGTGATGTATTCCAAACTACAGGTGGTGCACGTCCTCCCTATTCCTTTCTGATATTTGGGAAGTGTTTTCCCTAAGCTGTGGCTGGAAAAAACAGAACAGTTTTAAATGTTAAGGGTTTATAAAATCACAAAATTTGAAAATAACAATGAATAGGCTGCTTTCAGTTGGGTATATTTGAAGGATTTTAATTTGCATATATATATATATATATATATATATATATATATATATATATATATATATATATATATATATATATATATATTTGCCACAGTTATATTATGGTTTCTCAGAGTCCCCTGGCAATGCATCTGTGGAAGCCTCAAACTAGCTAAAGTCAGTTGTGACTACAGCTACTTTCTTTGCGAACTTACATGGGAGTATGCCCCATTTAACACAACGGGTCCTATACAAGTAATTGATGTATGGAGGTATCACTCAACTCAACAAAGTGAAAGGGTTTTTGATCCAGTGAGAAGCATTTGCTCATGGAAGAGGGCATCTTTGGCCAATTCCCCCCCTTTCCCAACAGTCTTTGTTCTGGACCATTGGGAACCCTGTGTTGGCATCTGTCTGTCTTGGGAGACAAAGGAGGAGTGTGCTTTTGTGGGCGAGGTCAAGCTGTTGGAAGTTTGCAGCGCCTGCTGTGGCTGTAGAGACTGGTGCCGGAGAGACATGTTTTGTTGTAGCTAGGGCAGATGAAGGTGTCCAGTTGTGCTGCTGCAGATGCAGACGCACCAAGGCGTTTCTTCTCTGTTCGCTCCTCCCAGCGGTCATTCCTCCTCTGGTCACTGCTATGGATACACAACTCATCTGCCTGTCTCCAGGTGCTGCAATCATCTGCAAGGGTTTCCCACATGGCAGCGTTGATGTTGCCAGCCTTCATGCCACATGTGCAAAAATCTTTCTAACACAGAGTTGGTCTGCCAACTGGCCTGGTGCCAGACACTGACTTGATCATTGAGAACCCTACAAAACAAATTTCCTGGAGTTGCTGGGGGCTCTCAGAAGCAGGAGAAATTGGCCAACAAAAAATCCCCTTTTCCATGAAGAAAGCCCTCCCACTGGATGAAAAGCCCTTGCTTTGCTGCAAGGACATCAATAGGTTATTGCCTAGTGTGACATATTTCTGAGTTAACATGCATAACAAGGACCACCAATATGGCACCCTCTGGAAGTTCCCATCATCCCTGGCCTTTGACCACCCTGGTTGAGTGTTAAAGTGACATCACCTAGAGGGTACCATGTTACCAATCTCTGGTGTACGTCAGAAAAGAAACTCCATTCAAAAATTAGCAAAGGGGGGAGAAGAAATCAGGGAAATTCTTGTTTGGCTTTTTATTGCTTTCCTTCATTCTACAAATTATCTCCCTGGTAAGTTGGCATTTTGCAGGCAGCCTTCTTAGGTGGCCACATTTTCCTCAAGCCCCCAACACTTGATGCCAGGCCTGTGATATTTTGTTCGGAGCTGCCTTCAGCATGCAGCTCTCCAGGGTCTTCCCCCTGTCCTGTTTCCACAGACCCTTCAACATGAAAGTCTGTGGATTTCAGCTTCTACATCCAAAGCATATACTCTGCTCCTCTCTCACACATGCACACTCAGCCGCTGGGCACATTGACACTTGGACTACTGCAATGCGCTCTACGTGGGGCTACCTTTGAAGGTGACCTGGAAACTGCAGTTAATCCAGAATGTGGCAGCTAGACTGGTGACTGGGAGTGGCCGCCGGGACCACATAACACCGGTCCTGAGAGATCTACATTGGCTCCCAGTACGTTTCCAAGCACAATTCAAAGTGTTGGTGCTGACCTTTAAAGCCCTAAACGGCCTCGGTCCTGTATACCCGAAGGAGCGTCCCACCGCCACCGTTCAGCCCAGACACTGAGGTCCAGCGCCGAGGGCCTTATGGCGGTTCCCTCACTGCGAGAAGCAAAGCTACAGGGAACCAGGCAGAGGGCCTTCTCGGTAGTGGCGCCCGCCCTGTGGAAAGCCCTCCCAACGGGCTCAACAGGATCAACAACTACATGACATTTAGAAGGATCAACAACTACATGACATTTAGAAAACACCTGAAGGCAGCCCTGTTCAGGGAAGTTTTTAATCTGTGATGTGTCAATGTATTTTAATGTTGCTGGAAGCCGCCCAGAGTGGCTGGGGAGACCCAGCCAGATGGGCAGAGTACAAATAATAAATTATTATTATTATATATTATTACTTCTTGGTCCAAACTACCTTGTCACCATGGGGCACTTATGCTTGTAGAATGTGGGCATGCTCTAACCCCGGTCCTGTTGGAAGTTATTCGTTACTAAGTCCCATGGATCTCAACGGAAGAACTTAGTTATGGCATCAGGGGACAACAGTGGGAGAGGGTTGGTGCCTTCATGCCCTGTGGACTTCCTGGCCCAGGCATCCCCAAACTTGGCCCTCCAGATGTTTTGGGACTACAACTCCCATCATCCCTAGCTAACAGGATCAGTGGTCAGGGATGATGGGAATTGTAGTCCAAAAAATCTGGAGGGCCGAAGTTTGGGGATGCCTGTCCTGGCCACTAATAAAGCATGGGCCTGTGGTCTGATCAAGCAGGGTTCTTATGTTCATATCTCTGCCAAGGAATTTTCAGTGCTGTGGCAAAACTACAGTCCTCACAGTGCTTTGTGGGAATCAGAACTTTTTCCAAACTGGTTTCAATGTGATTTAAAAAGGGGAGGGGGCAGAGACATTCTCTCTAATTGGTCTTCTTTTCAGTCTTACGTTACAATTCTTCACCATTAACCACCAGCTGCTCTTGAAAATTATGCTTTGAATATTGGCTCCAGACCACCCTTATCTCTGGAGGTCTTTAATTGAACATGCCTCCATTGCCTAGAGATAGACTTACCTAATAAAAGCTGGTGTCATTTTTGGCCAGTCACCAGCCAAATAGGCAATTTGCAATTGGGGGGCTCCTTCTTGGGTAACTCTGCATTCTCTTTCCTTCAGGCTTGGCTTTCTTTGAACCAGCATATGGTAAAGATTTTCAAGACTTCCCTTTTCTTTGTATTGATTCTCCCCTCTCGAGCATCCCTTTGTTACTTTTGTGCTGTGCTGTCTCACTTCCGAGTAAATCCGTTCCTCCATTTAAGGACTTTATTTTTAAAAAAACGAATTGAGGATCTGAGAAATAAAAAGAGAAGAAAAAACTTTTGTGCCACTTTTGTTTGAATGTACAAAGACATTACCTGCCACCCACACAAGCATTAGCTTTCACAACATGATTGACAGCGTCTGGTCATAGTTTCCATTTAAAATGTGGTACACAGTGCTGGCATTGCCATTTCTAAAGGGGTATTCATACAGCTTTAAAGGTTACAGAAAAGCAGTGCCACAATAATCAATGGATGAGAGCATCTTCCTGACATGGACCATTTAAGGATAGACCTTTATTGAAATACAAATGTGCATAGGGAGAGCCTCAAAAATAAGGAGGTTGCAAAGAACCATATAGGCTCGAATGAAAATGTTGTTGTTCAGTCGTTCAGTCGTGTCCGACTCTTCGTGACCCCATGGACCAGAGCACGCCAGGCACGCCTATCCTTCACTGCCTCTCGCAGTTTGGCCAAACTCATGTTAGTAGCTTCGAGAACACTGTCCAACCATCTCGTCTTCTGTCATCCCCTTCTCCTTGTGCCCCCAATCTTTCCCAAAATCAGGGTCTTTTCTAGGGAGTCTTCTCTTCTCATGAGGTGGCCAAAGTACTGGAGCCTCAACTTCAGGATCTGTCCTTCTAATGAGCACTCAGGGCTGATTTCTTTAAGAATGGATAGGTTTGATCTTCTTGCAGTCCATGGGACTCTCAAGAGTCTCCTCCAGCACCATAATTTGAATGAAAATGGAATCATCCAAATCAGTGTTACCCAACCTTGGGCCTCCAGCTGTTTTTGGACTACAATTCCCATCATCCCTGACCACTGGTCTTGCTAGCGAGGGATGATGGGAGTTGTAGTCCAAAAACAGCTGGAGGCCCAAGGTTGGGGAACACTGATCCAAATGATAGTTTTATAAAATTATTGTTTTCTCCAGCATTCCCGATTTTTTTTTCCTTTTGAAATTAAGTTTCCAGATTCATTTTAACATGGTACCTTCTTTTAGGCAGAGTAATATTTGTTACTCATACAGGAGGAAGTACAATGGCACCTCGGTTTTCCAACGTAATCTGTTCCGGAAGACCATTCGACTTCCGAAACGTTCAAAAAAGCAATTGTATCAGAGCTGGACAACATGGAATTGCCATCCTGGAAAGGATATAAAGAGACATATGCAGGGCCGTCTTACCCATAGGTGCTAGGGGTGCAGGGCACCTGGGCGCCAGGCTCTCAGGGGCGCCAGGCCGAGAGCCCTGGGCCCGAAAGTTGAGTCCGGGGAAGAGCCCGCTTGTTGGTCAGAGCACCGCGGCGAGCTCTGCTGCGGGCGGCTCTTCAGCCTAACCCCCCATCCTCCTGCCCAGCGTCTGATGGCGGAGTCATCGTCGAAGTCTTAAGGTGCTGCGGGACCAAAGCGAGCAGCACTCCGGGTCCCCGGACAGGCTTTCACAAGCCGCCCACAGAAGTTTGCCACTTGGGTGTCCGGCGGCTGCCAGCCCTAACTTTCGTCCTTCCCTTTCTCTGCCTCCCAAATTTTAGGCGCCTTGCTGGAAACGGAGGGCAACATGTGAGCAGGGAGGGCAACACAGGCGACAAAGAGATCGGCTCGGCGGAGTCCCTGGCCATTTTATTTGATTTGTAACCCTCTCCCTGTCGCCAACACCCGGCATCCGACTGAGCTCTGGCCGCAGCAGCTCCGTCCAGAAGGCAGGGGGAGACACCGGGCGGATTTTTGCACCCCGGCGCCACATATGCTTACGACAGCCCTGGTCATATGCTTGATTTCTGGGTGGTATTTACAGTGATTTTATTAAAATTACAATTTAAGATAATATTTGGGTTTAACCCAGGGGTGCAACTTGCACATCGGTCAGAGTTTACCTTTCCTTGACTGGTGTAATTAACAAAACCAAGAAATTATTGTGCGTTGCATGGTAACTATTGGCCCTTCCAACCAGCCTGAGAAAAAAGAGCTAAAATGAAAAGAACCCTTCCAGAACCAACACCACATTTCAGGCAAATGAAAGATCCTCCTGGTTCCACACAGGCTACATGCACTGGAGGGCAAAACCCACCAAACAGGAGGATTTGATGGGAGAGTTGCTTCTGTAGGAAACGGACCCTTTGCCAAAAGATGATAAACTTGACGAGAGAGTAGGGAAACAGATCTTTCGCATATTGCAGGTCTCCCTTTGCAAGAACGCATTGAGCTGATCCTGCTTGCCCAGGCAAGGGAAACAGGTGAGATCCCAAGCTTCCAAGAAGAGGACAGTCTGATCTGGTTTACAAAATCTTATTATAATAGAACCCATTTCCTTAAATTGAAGGATCCAAAACAAATTGCTAGGTGAATGACAAACTGAGACATAGACCGTTCACTTCCTCTTTGAATATAGTCAATAAGGGCTCATTATAGCCTTTTTAAAGATTATTTTGCGCTGGGGCCCATTTTCACTGAAGAATGGCAGGATAAAATAACTTGGCAGCCATCATTTTACTGTCCCAATCACTTATAATAATTGCAGGTGCTACTGTTCTTATTTCTGGAACTTAGTCACTGCCAAATGTTAATCCTAGCCAGCACAGAGTTAATTAACAGCAGAAGTTTTATTGTCAGCCTTCCAACAGCATTTGTCTCCTACAAATTTATGGCCAAAAACAAAAACAACCCCAGGCAGAGAATGAGGAAAACAAATATTCTGGACACTCTCCACCCTTTCTATTCTCTCAAGCTTTCAAGCTTAACAGGTTACAAATGATTTTTGAGAGAACATACGTGCACTTAGCAAACACCTGGGGGAAAAGATTTTCCAGCTTTTATAAGGTCACAATGATCTTAAACCTTATTTAAACCTTGGTCCTTTTCCAGCGGGACACGGGTGGCGCTGTGGTCTAAACCACTGAGCCTAGGGCTTGCCGATCAGAAGGTCGGCGGTTCGAATCCCCACAACGGGGTGAGCTCCCGTTGCTCGGTCCCAGCTCCTGCCAACCTAGCAGTTCAAAAGCACGTCAAAGTGCAAGTAGATAAATAGGTACCTCTCTGGCGGGAAGGTAAACGGCATTTCCGTGCGCTGCTCCGGTTCGCCAGAAGCGGCTTTGTCATGCTGGCCACATGACCTGGAAGCTGTACGCTGGCTCTCGGCCAATAAAGCAAGATGAGCGCCGCAACCCCAGAGTCGTTCGTGACTGGACCTAATGGTTAGGGGTCCCTTTACCTTTACCTTTTCCAGCAGGAAGCTAAACTTTTTCAACTTGCTTACAGTCTTAACATGTTTACAAATTTCTCAAATGCTTTAAACCAATTTAACCAGTTTAAACCAGTTTAACCCTGATAGCTCAATTGGTGTGTTGAGTGTGGTGCTGATAATGCCAAGGTTTCAAGTTTGATCAATGTAAGGGACAGGTGCATATTCCTGCATTGCAAGGGGTTAGACTAGATGGTCCTTAGGGTCCCTTCCAATTCGATGATTCAAATAATCATGGGATGGAATCAAATAAACAAACAACTTTGCTGGGTGTGTGCCAGATTGATCAGGTCTAGAACACACAACCTGAACTCCTCCCCCCCCCCTTGTAAAAATAGACAAACTAGAGTCAAACTACAGACAAAAATGCATTGCATCATTTGAGATAGTTAATGATAAATAATATTCAGATCTTGCTCGGATCTCTGGCTTGGGGAATGGTTTTGAATGTTAGGGATTGAAACACAGAAAGAAAGTTAAGGAGGAGACTGAGAGGGAAATATCAGACGGTGGGGGTGGGGTATAGATATGGGATAAAACAGCAATAACTGGGCAGATTTCATACTCTTCTCATTGCTTCTTCAATTTCTCTAGATAATTTTCTTTACTGGTCATGACACTAATTTTTGATGGGGGAATTTGACCGGGATCAAACTTTGAACCCTGATTTTCCATAAACTCACAACACAAAACAAGACAACGAAACAAACAACACGCAAACAGCAGATTAACAAAACACGACTTCATAAATAGAGCTACTGTTTCAGGTGTGAAGGAGGGGGTGTCAAAACCAGCTAAACTCACAGGTAAATGGCGCAGGACAGCTGCTGTTCCTTAAGGGGTATGGTCAGTGCTTTTTTTCTTTAAAAAATGTTTAGGGGTACTCTCATTTTGACTCAAGAAAATCACCATTTTATAGTTCAAATTGGGGAAAATAAATACAGTAAATACGACGAAACTGACCAATCACCATGCTAGATTCCAACTCCTACCGTACTTCACACATTAAACGCTCGCTTCCGTCTGAGACTCAGGAAACACCATGACAGGAAATGAGGTAGCAACAGAAGTGATGATTCACTGTGCTAGAGAAGAAACAATTTTTTAAAATAAAAAAATTAGTTTCTTCGCCTGTTAGATTCACAAAATGTTTAAGGGTATGTGTACCCCTGCGTACCTCCCCCCCCCCGAAAAAAAGCACTGGCTGTAACTGATGAGCTCAGTACACCTTTATTCTTTGAAATGGCCTGCCTTAATTCTTTTTTGTATAGCAGAACCTAGGAATTAATATGTGATTAAATGCCTGCTTCTTCAGAGGAATCAGCCTAGCAGGAGGGCACTCGGTTGGGTTTTCTGTCTGTTCCATCTCAAGTACTATTGCTTTCCAATAACGTGATCTTTCACATATCTTTGCACCTTAAAATAAGCCTGAAGACTGGTTTTCTTCCACACAGGCAGAATTAATGCTATCAAAGGAAGATCTTTTTTCTCCTCCCCCTCCCCCTCCCCAACTGAACAGGTAAGTAATGCTCAGAAGGATGCGTACAAAGAAATGGATTTTGCAAAGTTCCATTTTGGGCAGGCAAACATTGCTTTGCAACCAGAGGCAAGAAACCGCACCTTTAACTCACTTCAGATTTGAGGCATTTCAACACATGAGATTTAAAGTATTTCTTGGGCCTAAATCACTTCACAGTGGGCACCATAAAATGCTACATTGCCCTGAACGCTCTTTCAGATTAGATATGCATTCTGATTCACTCTTTATTCTATCATAATTGGAGATTGTACATTTGCAAAATAGTGCTGGAGAGGATGAAAGATGTAGGACTCATGCGTTAAAAAATGCCGTTGGTGCAAATCCTGATGGCTCCTTTTTTATTTTTTTTATTCTGTGGGTGTGATGGGTATTGCCGAACTCTTGAGGCATTCGCATATTTTTACATTTAGGCTTGAATATTCAAATTGAAGATATAACTCTGCCGATGGGGACGCAGACTGAGCATTTGAGGAAAAGGCAAATCAACTTTAAGATGGATTATAGCTGTTAAAAAAAGAAAAGAACGAAAGCCATTTTGCGTAATACGAAGTTCATGATTACCATAAGATTGCATTTGGGGGGCATTAACATACAGTATGATGCATTAGGCTGATAAACAACACTGCTTCGAAATTGGCAAATATCCCCAAGTAAAGCTAATGCTTTCTGTAACTCTTTTCCGTACTTCAAGCACTCGCTCTGGAATGTATGTTGACGTAAGATACTGAACATTTTTATAAGGCTTTCGGTGTTCAGAGCATTTCACCAATGGTGCAGGTAAGAACAGAAGAAGAAGAACCTTATGGATCAGGCCAGTAGCCCATCAAGTCCAGCATCCTGTTCTCACAATGACCAGCCAGATGTCAGGCTTGAGGAATCTCTCCCTCCCCTCCTGAGGGTTTCAAGGGGACGGGAGAAAACAAGAAGGCTTTTAAGAATTCCAGCTAACCTTCTCCTTTCCCTTCCTCCCCCACAACAAACACTCTGTGAGGTGAGTGGGGCTGAGAGATTTCAAAGAAGTGTGACTAGCCCAAGGTCACCCAGCAGCTGCATGTGGAGGAGCGGAGACGCGAATCTGGTTCCCCAGATTACGAGTCTACCGCTCTTAACCACTACACCACACTGGCTCACACACACACAATCTCTCAGTACTTGTGATTGCTTGCATGGCACTGTGACTCATTTATAGCTGGGGCTGCAGGGACTTTAGAAATTCGCTCTCATCCCTCCCCAATCGCTCTGCTTCTCTGCAGGCTTCAGCTATGAACAGTAAAATAAAAATATACATCGTATTGTTTCTGTAAGCAAAGCCTTAGTTCCGGTCTTATTTTCAGGGTGTGTCAATCCTCTATCCTCTTTCTTTTTTAATACATAAACTGGCTCTCTGGATGACTGAACAGCTGGTAACTCTGAGCCCTGGACTCTTTTTACAAAGAGAGCCACAGCTTGGTGCAATGGACAGCGAAGCAATTGAAGCCCGAAACTCTTCATAGTTCTCCTCTTCCACAAAGTTTGGACATACTGTGTTTGCCTGCTACAAACACCCCTTTCTTGGCAAAGGTTTGCAGCTTGATTTATCTCTGCTGTTCTTCTGTTTGCTCAGAAAGTAATAAGTTTACACTTGGTGGAGAGATGAAGCCATCTGGGTGAATTTGTGAAAAGCATGACTCTGCCATATGGTGAAGAAAGGTACTGTGCCTTCATTCTTTACCCTCCCCCCATGGTTCAATATGCACAGCTTTGGGGAAGTAAATATCTCCGGTTTGAAAATGTCATCAGAGCTTAGTTTGAGATGGTATTGTTGAGGGTACCCGAGCTGACTAAAGATGTGGCAAAGAAGAATGGAGGCTGCACCAGTTCATGAGTATATGGATCAAACCAGCAGATCGTTGGCCCTCCAAGTGCCCCTGTTCCCCAGGGTGTGGTGGATGACCCTTGCTCCGAAAAGCGGGGTCAAAATTAAAGGGTTCCGGAACTCAGACCAGACCAAATTTCATAAAATCATACACAGGCTTTACTAAAAACAAAACTCTACAAGAGAAAAACTCCAAATAATTACACAGATTAAAATAGCTCAGAAGGTAAGAAAACAACAAACGCTAACTTATCCAGCTAATCAACACAAATGCTTACACTTCAATCTCAGTAGGCTGAGCAAATGAACTAGATGCTGTCAAAAGCCCAAGTAAACACAACACAACACAACACAACACAACACAACACAACACAACCCTACCCTACCCTGACCTGACCTTGGCTGGCTTGCTGGAGCTCCCACAAATCCAGGTTTCATGGGAACTTAGATCATGGGCATTCACCTCTTCCTCCCAATTACCTTGTGACACCGGCCTTGAACCCTTAACGGGAGACAGCTGTATGCATGCTCATTATTTCTGAGGTTCTAACCCACTCCCATAAACCAGTTTTAAAGGGGTGATACCACCACACAGGGATAGTCCTGGATTTACAAAAGCAATCCCACTTTCTGATTTGATCCCAGACTGTCCCGCTTTTCCTTAGGACATCCCTATTTTCATCGGAGAAACATTGGAGGGTATGGAGTTATGTGACCCCCCCCCCCGAGCCAAGGAGATAAGTAACTATACAACCTTTAGAAGACAGGTAGCCCTGTAGGCAGTTTTTAATGTTGAATGTTTTATTATGTTTTTATATATGTTGGAAGCTGCCCCAAGTGGCTGGGGCAACCCAGTCAGATGGGTGGGGTATTATTATTATTATTATTATTATTATTATTATTATTATTAAATAGGACATCCCTATTTTCGTTGGAGAAATGTTGGAGGGCGTGAGATTGCAAAGGTGCAAAAGTTCAGAATATACACACAACTGGACAGCAGCAACAAAATTATTAGTTCTGTTCTTCTCCCTGCTCAGCAGGTTACCATGGGTCAAACATATTGCCCGTGCTGATGGTCTGAACTGATCAGTTCCTTCCACTGTACCTTCCGTTTTGGCTCCCTCCAATTCTCATATCCCCCTTCTCTCTATCTGGGCTACCTTCAGCTGCATGGTTAGGCAAAGGGCTCCATGTGACCTCCAGGGCACATTTTTCCTGTCCTAGGCCTATGATGATGTTCCAATGTGTAACTGATGGATCACCTAACACCTAGAGCTCCTGGTTCCATCCCTGCTATCCCTCAGTGATATTGCCTCCTGACACTAAGTTACCTTGATATCAAAATTTGACAAGACTCTGTTGAACAAAGAAGAGGATCTTCCATGGAACTCCCATGATGTAACTCTGTTTCTCCTGAAAATATTGAGCCCAAGGAGGAGTCCAACCACTGAATTTGGGCTCAGGGGCAATACCATTTCAGTTTTGGTCCATGTAATTTCAAATTTCAAAATTTATTACGGTCAACGACCAGCACACACATATTAAAACACAGAATCGTTCAGAAATACAATCTAAAATATATTCTAAAAATTTAATCTAACAAGATTTATCGTCTTTAATTCATTATAAAAACATTTTTATATATAATTGGATAATAATTGCACTACATCGGATAATAGCTCGGTTTCTTCTCTAAATCTATCATAAAATAGTATGGGTGTCATTGATTTGGGCGGACCGAATCTTAATGGCATTAGCACAGAATTTTGCCACCTTTGGTCCATGTATATATTTGGTTGGATCCAAAGATTCCCTTATTCCAATGGAATGAAACTTCTTGTGATAGAGGAAGATAACCTTTTGGATTCAACCCATTGTGTCTTTCCCAGATCATTTTTTTGCTCAGTAACAGAATTCCTATTGTGTCAGTTTTGATGCTTCAGAACCGAGACCAGGCTATTTGGCACTTCAGAAACCCTAGGAAGCACTCAGATAGGGAGAAAGCATACTTATTTTTATTCTAAAAGCCCATTTACGTGCACAGCCATAAATTCATCTGGCATGGAAGCTATTGTATGTAGCCTCTCACCCTGTAGATAGTGCAAGCTTTATTGTCCATCTTACAAAAGTTTCCTTTTCACTGTTCTCTTCAAGGACTCTCTGAAGTGCTCATAAATGTATCCGCTTCTTGTGAGTTCTAAATTGCTAGTATAAAAAGGAAACCATGTCTGAATGTATCCTATAAATTACTGGAATAATAACTATGCAAATGAAAAGAAAGCACCTGTCAATACATCTGTTTTCCTGGTATCTAAAATAACTGCTCAAAAAATAAGGCAACTTCGCCAACAAAATAGTGTTCAAAATTATAAAAACAACAATAATAACTTTATTCTTTGTACCCCTCCCAAGTTATTTATCATGAGTTGGTTCAATTATATATTTCATTTTTAATTTCCAGAAATGGATTCTGGAGGGTGGAAAAGAAACCCCACAGAGAATATTAGAATGCAATGGATTAGCACAGCAAGTTTAGAACCCTAATTAGAAACACGACAGTTTCCGGGCTGGTATGTCCTGTTTCGCTGCCCTACCACCACCGCTGCCACCTGAGCTGCCCATCCTGCTGCCGGGCACAGATTTTGTGCCCTGTGTTGCAATCTTCAAACAGAAACCAAAAACGAGCAACATGACGGCCAATGAAAGTAGTGTATTTTTCTATAATAACAGTAAGACAATGGACAGTGATCCGGTATTGACACTGTTTCGTGTACGTCTTCTTCAGCATGTAACTGCAAAATAAATGGACAAACAAATAAACAAAAACCTGCATGGACATGTATCACAGTAATCCATGAGATCAATACGTCTAATGCAAATATACATAATTCAATAAAATATAAACTAATATAATTATAATTATATTAATTAATTATTTTGCAGTTACATGCTGAAGAAGACGGGCACGAAACAGTGTCAATACCGGATCACTGTCCATTGTCTTACTGTTATTATACATGATAGAGAAATACACTACTTTCATTGGCCGTCGTGTTGCTCGTTTTTGGGCACAGATTTCTGGCAAGATTTCACTGATTTCTGGCAAGATTTCACCTGTGGCCTTACCCTGGCTAATGGCTTGGCTGGCCATGTCAGCTGCTTCTTCTCTTTTCTATTTCCTTCCATTTTGAATTTTCTTTTTAATGTTAACATTGGGAACAGAAAAATTATAGCACCCCTGCTTTCAGGTCTATTGCTTTGCATTTAACTGCTTGGTCTCAATGCCTTGATCTTCACGCCACACAAGCTGAGTTCAATTACCTCTCTCCTCATCTCCACAGGAGATTTGTGAAGGTAGCTAATGTCGCAATGCTCCCAGCTGCACCACCCTACATACCTCCAATGTTTCATTATGGCTCGCACAACTGCAGTGGCAACGGAATGATTTAAATGAAATCAGCTGTGTCCTGTCACAGCCAATCAGATGCGGCAGAAGTGGAAACAACAGAAAGTGATAGTGCAAAGAGTTAAGGTATCACATTACTAATGGGAAAAGAAGTGGAAAACCAAAATACTGGAGTGGGTAAGGATGCAGTAGATCTCAAGAAAACCCATGCCCTTATCCTAGGATACCCTAGAGTGGTGCGTGCTTTGGTTATCTCCCTCTTGGACTACTGAAATTTGCTCTACGTGGGGCTACCTTTGAAGATGACTCAGAAACTACAACTAATCCAGAATGTGGCTGCTAGACTGGTGACTGGGAGTGGCCGCCAAGACCATATAACACCTGTCTTAAAGGATCTACGTTGGCTCTCAATACGTTTCCGAGCACAATTCAAAATGTTGGTTTGGCCCTGTATACCTGAAGGAGTGTCTCCACCACCACCATTCAGCCCAGATACTGAGATCAAGCACTGAGAACCTTCTGGCAGTTCCCTCTCTGCAAGAAGTGAGGTTACAGGGAACCAGGCAGATAGCCTTCTCGGTAGTGGCGCCCACCTTGTGGAATGCCCTCCCATCAGATGTCAAGGAAATAGACAACTATCTGTTTAGAAGACATCTGAAGGCAGCCCTGTTTAAGGAAGTTTTTAATGTTTGATGTTCTATTGTGTTTTTAATATTCTGTTGGGAGCTACCCGGATTGGCTGGAGCAACCCAGTCAGAAGGGCGGCATACAAATAAAACAACAACAACTGCTGGATCAGACAAATTGTCTAGCATCCTAAACCTCAGTTATGCAAGAGTCCAGCTTCAGTTATTGGCATTTCCCCAGCAGGGCTGTCAACAAGTAATGTCTGAAATCCTGTTGGACCAATACTGAGCTAGTTGAACCAATAGTCTGACTAAGACAGCTTCCTGTATTTCCCCAGTGGTCAGCCGGATACACCTAGGAGCTTCACAAACAGATCATGAAGGCAATAGCCCTTCCACATGTTAGAGAGAGAATGATTCACTTTCTGCCAAGTGTTTTGCCAGCTCCCATTTATATACTTTTACTGCTGCTTTTACCTTTATTAATTATTTCAATTTCTTGCTGTGAGCTGCCCCGAGAGTTCACCTTACTAGAAGAAAAAGAAAAACAAAGACTAACAGGCGAGTACCTGGAAGGGGAGTTGGATCTGTGGGCGACAAGGGAGTCAAATATTTGGTAAAGGAGCAAAAGGAGACTGTAGCCGTATTTTCACGCAGCCCACAAAATGAGGTGGGAGACAGAGAAGGGGGTAGGTGATGTGGTGGCTCAGAGGAAGAGAGAACTATGCAATCTTGCAGTGCTTCCAGTGCCACCCACTTTGGGCTCCGGCTCCACCCACTGTTAGCTACAGCCCCCAGTTGACTTTTTCAAGGGTCTCCAGAGGAATAATATTCTTTACACCTGCTCTATGTGCACAATGTTCTGCAGAACATTTTTTTGCAGGGAGGGCAGAACAGTGGAGACTCCGTGATTCATCTCCCACTTATGAATTAATTGCATAAAGGGAATAAGTGTAGGAGAGGGAGAAGCAGCTAGATATTTCTGTTCTGTAGACTCAGTGACCTTGTACACATGCACAGACACACCAGCTCTTGTCTCAGTGGCTGACCATGAAAAAAGCAAGCTGGATGCTCGACTAGGGTGCTTCAGTTATCGACTCATCCAGAGATTTAATTATGGCACTTGAGAGTCCACTTTATTTTGACAGGTTACCATTTCAGAAGATGGCTTTCTTAGTTCCTTCACCTGCGGCTGGGTGAGTGATTGACTTGCTGAGCAGCAATTCATATGGCTGATGATGGTGGCCATTTTTTGTGTATTGGGTTTATCGGATCAATGAACTGCAGCTGCCATGGGAATGGAAGTCTGGCATGCAGGCATGCCCTTGGAAGGACTTGATTGTTGTCACTTCACATCACGATGCACTTAAAAACAAATGGATTTTGTACAAAATGGACATGGCTGTAGATTTTTAAGCATTGCTTTTGCAGCCGTTACACTTAGGCCTGGTATCATCAACTGCTGTTTCCCAAGCAAGTCTGCCCATTTCTTTTAAATGGTACACCTAACCCTACCGTGTGGGAATCCCTTGTAGACAACCGGAGTGTTTGGAGAGAATCAATCAGGTTGTGTATCCACAGCAGTGACCAGAGGAAGAATGACCGCCGGGAAGAGCACAGAGAGAAGAAACGCCATGGTGCAGCTGCAGCAGCACAACCAGACACCTTCATCTGCCCTAGCCGCAACAAAACACATCGAAACCCATATCGGTCTCTACATCCACAGCAGTTGCTGTAACTCTCTGATGGTTTGACTTCACCCCCAAAGACACACTCCTCCATTGTCCCCCAAGACAGATGGATGCCAACCAGCCAACCAATTGTTTGCCACCCTGGGATCCTTGGGGAGGAAGTCTGGGATATAAATTCAATAAATATTAAGAATAATAATAGTGTGTTTCATATGTGGTGGACTTGTAAAAGGGTAAAAGAGTACAGTGGTACCTCGGGTTACAGACACTTCAGGTTACATACGCTGCTAACCCAGAAATATTACCTCGGGTTAAGAACTTTGCTTCAGGATGAGAACAGAAATCGGGCAGTTAATGGGAGTCCCCATTAGCTAAAGTGGTGCTTCAGGTTAAGAACATTTTCAGGTTAAGAACTAAGAATTAAGAACGTAACCAGAGGTACCACTGTATTGGGAAATGATCCATAATGAATTTTAAAAAAATGTTTAAAAGTACTTTCCCCCAAAAAAACTTTCTGTTGGGGATAATTCAGACTGAAATTCCCAGGTGTAAAAAAAGGTTATTTATGTATGCCACTACTGCGGCCAAAAATGGAAAATGAGAGAGGTCCCAACCAAAGAAGAGTGGCAACTTAAGCTGACATAATACGCACAGCTGGCAGACTTAACATATAAAATGAGAAAACAAGAACATACATTTAGAGAAGATTGGAAAACGTTTATTGAATATTTGGGAAATAACTGTGTACAGCTGAAAACGCTGGCAGCATTAAGATAAATTCTACATTGTAAATACTTTTTTATGGATATAAGCAGTACTTTTTTCTGGGGGTATGCTGGGGTACTCATACCCCTAAACATTTTGTGAATCTTTGTACTTTTGTCCATTTACTGTATTAATTTCTCCTGATTTGAACTATAAAATGGTGATCTTCTTGAGTCAAAATGAGAGTACCCCTAAACATTAATTTTTTTTAAGAAAAAAAAGCACTGGGTGTAATAATGGAATACCAAATGGTATAGTTTCTGTAAAATATGCATGGATTTATGATATGTAAAATGAACCATGGAAAGAGAAGGGGAGTCATTGATATCTTAAGGATGTAAAAATGAGTACTTTAAATTGTAAAACAGAAAATGTATACATATATATAGTGTGGACACATATAGGGGTTCCCATGTAGACATGTAATTAAGACATGGTGGCTCTGTTCTATCTCCACAATGCCTCTGAATCCAACTGCTGGAATGGCAAGCTGGGAGAGAGCTTTTGCACTCAGATGCTGCTTGCAGAGTTCCCACTGGGACATTGGTTGGCCACTGTGAGAACAGGATTCTGGACTAGATGGGCCCCTGGCCTGATCCAGCAGACTCTTCTTATGAGGAAGCAACGGGCTCTGCATGCTGCTCCACTGTTCAACTGCCATCAGGAATGGACAGATTAATCCAACTTTGGTTGTTGTCACTTTTGCATGTATTCATTAGGAAGTCTGTTCCATCTCATTACCACATTGATGTGCATTAAATAAATAATAATAATAAGACTAAGAATAACCCACACAGAAATATTATGTAGGGGAAGCAACTTAGACTGATCCCCAAGGGGCTGCCTTTAAAAACATGTCCTTGTCTGTTTCAATTCAATTCAGTTCAATTCAATTCAATTCAATAACCTTTATTAGGCATCAGTTAAAGGTAGATAGCCGTGTTGGTCTGTCATAGTCAAAACAAAATAAAATAAAAAAATTCCTTCCAGTAGCACCTTAGAGACCAACTAAGTTTGTTCTTGGTATAAGAACAAGAACTAACTTAGTTGGTCTCTAAGGTGCTACTGGAAGGAATTTTTTTATTTTATTTTGTTTTTTCTTTATTAGGCATAACAGACCAGACGATTTCAGAGCAAACATTGTACAACAGGTTTGCATGTACAAAACAATCTTACTGTTTCCCAACTCGCAACCTATTGATTTGTATCTTACTGAGTTCGCAAGTCCTAGTAATGACCTGAGAAGGGATGCATGAAATTTATCCAACCTCATAAGATCACCTAAAATCCACACTGGGATACCATATAAAAGTTGGGCACAAAGTTTCATATCAATCACTTGCAATACAGCCGGGATATATCTATTTCCTACGGGAGAGAAAAAATAAGATTTGATATGATAAGCTGTTTCATGGGTAATGGCCACTTCGAACAGTCGGAAAACTTAATTGCGGCAACAGAAATTCAAAATGAGGTCACAGATGCTCCCAGCAGAGACAGGGACCTTCTCTACAGCCACAGCAGGAGCTGCAACCGTCCCAACAGCTCAACAGCGCCCCCAAAGGCGCACTCCTTCATTGTCTCCTGAGATAGGCAGGTGCCAACCAGTGTATATGGTTTTCCACTCTCCACCTACCATTTATCGACCCAGCTCCCTTGATACGGTTGGAGGATGGATGGCGGCTAACAGATTGAGGTTGAATCCTGACAAGACAGAAGTACTGTTTTTGGGGGACAGGGTGCGAGCGGGTGTGGGGGACTCCCATTCCTGAGTGGGGTAACTGTGCCCCGAAGGACCAGGTGTGCAGCCTGGGAGTCATTTTGGACTCACAGCTGTCCATGGAGGCGCAGGTTAATTCTGTATCCAGGGCAGCTGTCTACCAGCTCCATCTGGTACGCAGGCTGAGACCCTACCTGCCCGCAGACTGTCTCGCCAGAGTGGTGCATGCTCTAGTTATCTCCCGCTTGGACTACTGCAATGTGCTCTACGTGGGGCTACCTTTGAAGGTGACCCAGAAACTACAATTAATCCAGAATGCGGCAGCTAGACTGCTGACTGGGAGTGGCCGCTGGGACCACATAACCCCGGTCCTGAGAGATCTACATTGGCTCCCAGTACGTTTCCGAGCACAATTCAAAGTGTTGGTGCTGACCTTTAAAGCCCTAAACGGCCTCGGTCCTGTATACCTGAAGGAGCGTCTCCACCCCCACTGTTCAGCCCGGACACTGAGATCCAGCGCCGAGGGCCTTCTGGCGGTTCCCTCACTGCGAGAAGCAAAGCTACAGGGAACCAGGCAGAGGGCCTTCTCGGTAGTGGCGCCCGCCCTATGGAACGCCCTCCCAGCAGAGGTTAAAGTCATAAACAACTATCCTACATTCAGAAAATACCTGAAGGCAGCCCTGTTTAGGGAAATTTTAAACTTGTGATTTTGATATATTTTAATGTTTGTTGGAAGCCGCCCAGAGTGGCAGGGGAGACCCGGCCAGATGGGCGGGGTACAAATAAAAGATTATTATTATTATTATAAGCAGGTATGGCTCAGGCAAGGCTAACAAGTAAACTTCATGGCTGAGCAGGCATTTGAAGCCAGGTCCCAATGCATCGTTCAACAGGGGATTTGTTGCCACTGGATGTAGGGTGGCCATCAACTTGACAAGTCCACTGAGGACTGGCTATGCATATTATCTCTAGGATCAGAGGTAACATGCCCCCAGAATACTAGTCACAGAGTGTCACAAGGGGGAGAGTGTCATTGCACCCATGTCCTGCTTGTGGGCTTTCCATAGGCATCTGGTGGGTCACGGGTGAGAACAGAGCACTGGTCTGATCCAGAAGGATTCTTCTTATTTGCCGCACCATATTGGGCTCTCAACAAACACTATAGCTCTCGGTTTTCTGTGGGTGGTGTTATTGGCAGCACTGCTGATTATATTTAATATTTTGACAGTTATGGCTCTATCTTTGTAAACATAGCTTGACTGGATTTTGTACTTTTGTGGTTACAGATCTTTTATAATTACAGGTTTTATATAAATATATACTTGTCACTTGTCTTTTGGTTTGAGTGTTTCTCTGTGGTTATCTCACAATACTGTATTGTGACTGTTCCCAGCTCTTAATGTGTTGTAAGTGGAATGTTCTCCAAGGACAGCAGCCCGTAAATCACTTAAAAGATTATGTTATGTGAAAAGATCTCTGGGGGTAATGAAAACGAGAGAGGATGAGGCTTCTTTATAGATATAAACGGGAAATTGACGCTGGAGTAAATATATTGGTGGAAAAATGGATGTGGAAAGAGCAAGATGAGAAATCTGTTTAATGTTGGTCTGAAAGAAAATATTGGTGAAATACAGTTGATGGTCTTTGATGGTCTTTGACCCGTTCGATCCCAATAAGGTTTTTAAAAAAATCACACAGCTTTCACTACAATTGTTGAAACAAAATTAAAAAAAATCCTTCCAGTAGCACCTTAGAGACCAACTAAGTTTGTTCTTGGTATGAGCTTTCGTGTGAAGCTTTCTTCTGAAGAAGTGTGCATGCACACGAAAGCTCATACCAAGAACAAACTTAGTTGGTCTCTAAGGTGCTACTGGAAGGAATTTTTTTATTTTGTTTCGACTACGGCAGACCAACACGGCAACCTACCTGTAACTACAATTGTTGTTGGTGATCAAATATGTTAACTGTATGCAGAGCCTGTCTACAAGTAACAGTGCATTGTGTCTACATGTAACAATATGCAACAGACTGAGATCAGTGATAGAAAAGCAATAGTTTGTATATCTTGTTCTCCATGTATGGATTCCTACAAAGGTATCGAAGAGGGTAGGACCCAAACCAATGGATTCAAATTACAAGAAAGGAAGAACTTTCCAATAGTAAGAGCTGTTCAACAGTGGAACGGATCAAGTGACTTTTCTTCTTCCAGTTCTCAAAGCTCTTCACCTAGCTCAAGGTTGTCATCTGAACTAGCCAGATGTATATCTGAGAATCAATCACAGTCTGCCCATCATTTGTAAAATAATAATAATAATAATAATAATAATAATAATAATAATAATAATAATTTATTTATACCCCGCCCATCTGGCTGGGTTTCCCCAGCCACTCTGGACGGCTGCCAATTATTAAAAAACACAATATTAAATATTAAAAACACAATACAGCATTAAGCATTAAAAACTACCCTAAACAGGGCTGCCTTCAGATGTCTTTTAAAAGTGAGATAGTTGCTTCTTGCCTTGACATCTGACGGGAGGGCGTTCCACAGGGCAGGCACCACTACCGAGAAGGCCCTAAGATTTGCCCCCAAATGGCAACTAGACATTCCGTTTTGGTGACTGTAACCTTGGTTTACAGCAAACTATGGCAAGTTCTTAAAGAAATGGGAGTGCCTGATCACCTCATCCGTCTCCTGAGAAATCTCTATGTGGGACAAGAAGCTACAGTTAGAACTGGATATGGAATAACTGATTGGTTCAAAATTGGGAAAGGAGTACGACAAGGCTGTATATTGTCTCCCTGCTTATTTAACTTATATGCAGAATTCATCATGCGAAAGGCTGGACTGGATGAATCCCAAACCGGAATTAAGATTGCTGGAAGAAATATCAACAACCTCAGATATGCTGATGATACAACCTTGATGGCAGAAAGTGAGGAGGAATTAAAGAACCTTTCAATGCAGGTGAAAGAGGAGAGCGCAAAATATGGTCTGAAGCTCAACATCAAAAAAACTAAGATCATGGCCACTGGTCCCATCGCATCCTGGCAAATAGAAGGGGAAGAAATGGAGGCAGTGAGAGATTTCATCTTCTTGGGTTCCATGATCACTGCAGATGGTGACAGCAGTCACGAAATTAGAAGACGCCTGCTTCTTGGGAGAAAAGCAATGACAAACCTAGACACCATCTTAAAAAGCAAAGACATCACCTTGCCAACAAAGGTCCGTATAGTTAAAGCTATGGTTTTCCCAGTAGTAATGTACGGAAGTGAGAGCTGGACCATAAAGAAGGCTGATCGCCGAAGAATTGATGCTTTTGAATTGTGGTGCTGGAGGAGACTCTTGAGAGTCCCATGGACTGCAAGAAGATCAAACCTATCCATCCTTAAAGAAATCAGCCCTGCGTGCTCACTAGAAGGACAGATCCTGAAGTTGAGGCTCCAGTACTTTGGCCACCTCATGAGAAGAGAAGACTCCCTAGAAAAGACCCTGATGTTGGGAAAGATTGAGGGCACAAGGAGAAGGGGACGACAGAGGATGAGATGGTTGGACAGTGTTCTCGAAGCTACTAACATAAGTTTGGCCAAACTGCGAGAGGCAGTGAAGGATAGGCGTGCCTGGCGTGCTCTGGTCCATGGGTCACGAAGAGTCAGACACGACTGAATGACTGAACAACAACAAACCTTAGTTTTAAGGAGCCATTTGGTGCCTAGCTTATAGATCTGAGTTTCTAACACTGTTACAGCTGGCATACATACAGCTGGATCCTCCGGAGGAGACTGACAGCAGCAAAAGGCAAACGTTACAGAGGGCAATGAAGTACAAAACACTGGTGATTTGCAAAATACCAAGACAAAACTACATGCCAAATAGACATGCATGTAGATGTACGCGTTAGCCAATCTTGTGCAATAATTAACAACAGTTTATAACCATTTGAAGTGTCTGGCTAAATTGTTATAATTATTGCACCCCCTGATGGCAAAGCATTGGATGCAAATCTTTGGGAACAACTGGAGGTTGCTGTGGGATCTTTCCTGTTCAATCCTGCCAGTTTCCATTCTGCCTCTCTCTTTCCTCTTCCTTTCGAAACAGCCAGGCAAGATTATGCTCAGATTTAGCACAATGTGTACCCATCACTTGGAACGCCTTCCTCTGTTTTTCCTACCTTGTATGACCTCAAGGCAAGGCTAATGAGAGAAAGCAAAACAGGAGCCGCCTGTGGTGTCTGGAAGCAGCAGGTTACAATAGCGCTCAAGGGGGAAAGGCAGCCTGTTGGAACCACATTTCGGCAGCAGAGCATAGAGATGTGCATCACATCCCTCTATAGCCTTCTGAGCACAACTCGAGCTGGTCATTAGTGATGGATGACTTTGTACTGGCTCAGTTTTGAATGGTTCACTATTTACAAACTTTGTTGGCAAGTATTTTGGAATGGGGTCGTTTGTCTATGAGCATCCGTCTCTTGCGGCTTCACAGTGCTTGTTCCTGGATTAAAGGGGTCCTCAGTAGGGATGGGTGAATCAATCACAATTGGAGCGCTCGCAGGCCAGTGTTTCCCAATTGCTGGTGTTTATACTACATTTTTAAAAAATTGCCTTGAGACAGCCTTTAAACCTCTTTTGTTGACCACCGGCATTACGCTTTCCATTTTTAAGTTCGGAATAGAGTAGTTGCTTTGGAAGACGATCATCAGGCATCCGCACAACATGACCAGTCCAACGAAGTCGATGTTGAAGAATCATTGCTTCAACACTGGTGATCTTTGCTTCTTCCACTACACTGGTATTAGTGAAACCAGTGTTAGTGTACCAGTATAAGACTTGTGCAAGGCCACAGACATTCAGCCTCCAGAAATCTCAGAATGTTAGCAGAGGCAAATTTAGGAGAGTTTGAATGGTTTGGTTGCATGGCGTGCAGAGCCTCAGGGGTGCTGCAGGAGATGCCTCAACTATTATTTAGAATGAAGCATTGGGGGGTGCACCAAATTTTGGGGTTGCATAGGGTGCTGTTAAGATTTAAGAACCCAAGTTCTGCCACTGATGTTAGGCTCCATTTACCGCAGGGCTCTGCCTACTTTTTTTCCTCCTCCTTGCTGCTGCTACCAAAATCTGTGGGTTTCAGGGATGGGGTGGGCAGAAAATGGACCTAGATGGACCTAGGTAAAGGTAAAGTGACCCCTGACCATGTCCATGACCATGCCCAGTCATGACCGACTCTGGGGTTGCGGCGCTCATCTCGCATTATTGGCCGAGGGAGCCGGCGTACAGCTTCCGGGTCATGTGGCCAGCATGACTAAGCCGCTTCTGGCAAACCAGAGCAGCGCACGGAAACGCCGTTTACCTTCCCGCTGCAGCGGTACCTATTTATCTACTTGCTCTGGCGTGCTTTCGAACTGCTAGGTTGGCAGGAGCAGGGACTGAGCAACGGGAGCTCATCCTGTCGAGGGGATTCGAACTGCTGACCTTCTGATCGGCAAGCCCTAGGCTCATTTTTTTTAAAAAAAAATGTGATACTATCCTCCTCCTCCCCCAAACCCCACAAAGAAATAGTTTCAGCATGAAAGCCATGGAGATGAAAGAAAATCAACCACATCTGCCTGATTTGTTTCATGTAAATGATAATAGAAAAAGGTACTAAAAAGAGGGAAGTTACATTAGAGCAAGAAAATATTATTCCATTATTGAAGCCCTGGAAGGCAACTTGGCTCAGAAAGAGATGCAAATATACGACTGTTAACATTTAGAAAATGATCATTAAAAAGGCATCTATCGTACTTTCAAATAACTATGTTTCTGTACAGGAGACAAGGGAATGAGGTTGTCTTATTCCTCCACACTGGTAATTTAGATCTCCCCATTAGCAAGCTCTATATACTAGAGACGTAATTGGCGCTTACCTGCAATTTCAAAATGATCTTATGGAAGCAACAGCTGTGGGGAGGGAAGCTTTTTGTACTTCAGCTAAAATCTGACTGATAGGGTATTGAATATGAAACTACGCTGAGAAGTACAGTAGTTACTTTAACCTAAGTCCAGAAACCCTTAAGACATGAGAATGGAAACTTTCTCAGTGCAAGGGCCACATTCTCTTCTGTGTGACCTTCTGGGGGCCACGTGCCAGAGGTGGGTGGTGCCAGAAGCAAAAGTGGGTGGAGGAAAATTTTTGGATGTTACATTTGTACAGTAGGCTGTATTCAAGCTACGGAAAAGTCAGGGGTTTCTTCACATACCCCATATTCCACATCTTGTCATCTGAGTGGACAAGACATTATCCACAGTTCCAGGGAACATTCCAGTCCATACCCTCCAACATTTCTCTGGTGAAAATGGGGACATCTTAAGGGAAAGTGGGGCATTCTGGGATTAAACCAGAAACTGGGATGGCTTCTGTAAATAGGGACACTTGGTGGGTCTGCCAGCCCAGAGTCAAAACATTCAAGGAGAGTGAGGAGCAGGGATAGGGAGATGTGGCCTGGCCGTAGGAGAAAAGTTGTGCCCTTGGAGAGATGGTGTAGCCGAGGGTGAGTCTCGAGGGCTGAATAAAACAGCTTGGAGGGCCACATTTGGCCCTCAGTTCTGAGATTCTTCAACCTTGTTGTGCATCGTTTTTGCGTACCTTTCTCAGCAGAAAAGCAACACTAACGCTAACACTAATACTAATAATTCAGTGCTATGTCCTAGGTCAGGATAATGTGTGCCACACACTAGGGTCTCTGAAGCAAAATGGTGGACTGGAGCTGGAAGTCAGCAAAGATGGAAACTGGCCTCCGAAATGCAGCACTGAAATCCTGGTGTAGTGCCCTCATTGGCCAGACTCCTAGTGGTAGAAGGCCTGGCCAATTCAGAGGGTTTATGATGTCCGCAAAGCACAGGGGCTAAAGCTGCACACCCTCTATTCCTTTCAAAGAAAATCCTGAGGCCTGGGCACGGACAGCCAGAGAAAGAGAGCAAGTGAGAGAGTGTTTCGATAGTCCCCTGAGATTTCGAGGTAAAACCTTAGCATGCCAGCAACTTCACTCCTTGGATTCCTGAGCATGCCAAACATAAGAGGCAAAACATTAACAACTATAGATGGTGCTGACCCAAGGGCTGTTTTTTCCCTGTCCAAAGTGAAGGACACACCCAATTCCAAGTACAGAAGCTGATCGGATGGGCTGTTGAATCTTACTTCAACCCTGCCCACGGGACAGCATCCCCTACCAAACCTGAGGCTAGCAGCCTAGCTTAAGGGATGCAGGGCAGGCTGTAGGGTGCCCAAACTCCAACCCCTCACTGCTGTTCCCTGGCTCCCATGCTTTGCTGCCAGAGGTGGCAATCTCACTCTTCCTAATAGTAGGGCCGGTCCTGACTGTACATATATAGAGCCTGTGTCTTTTGTTAGAGAGGACCAATGGGTCAAACCTGTGCCCATGCCTGATGCTTAGATGTCAAGGGTCGGGGAGTTGTACATCATCAGGGATGGGATCACTGGTGCAGCCCCCCTTTCCCTTGAACTGCGTGGAGACTCATTTATGCATGTAATACAGAAAAGTTGCCTTATTCTTATTATAAACCATAGTATGAGAATTGTTTTGCTGCAGGGAAATGGGCCAGTTTCCATGTAATAATAATAATAATAATAATAATAATAATAATAATAATAATAATAATTTATTATTTATACCCCGCCCATCTGGCTGGGTCTCCCCAGCCACTCTGGGCAGCTTCCAACAGAATGTTAAAATGAAGGATGGTGTCAGGGTTGCACCAGATGAGCAGGAGTGGGATTCTTACCTGAAGAAGACTGGTGGCGACACTCCTCAGAAGAGGAAGAAGCAGATGGGGAAGAGGGAAGGCCTGAACAGGAGGAGGAAGAAGTTGAGTCAGAATCAGGCCCTTGTGAGGAGAGGAGCCGGAGGGCCCCCTCCCCTCCTCCCATCTCAGTTGTAGAGCCTAGAGCTGAGAAACGGAGGGAGCAATTGGAGGCAGTTGCAGCTCGTAAAAGGCGTGGTGATGAGCTGGCTACTTAAAGAAGGCCGGCTGCTTCCCTCACCAGCACCTGCAACTGCTGTGCTGAAGCATGTGGTTGTGCCTGCTCATCCTGCTCCTGATCCTGTGTACCTGACTTTGTCTGGTTCCTGACTCGGACTGCTCTTGACTTCGGCTTCTCTTGACCACCGGTACTGACAACTGACTCCGGCTGGTTCCTGACTTGGACTGCTCTTGACTTCAGCGTCTCTTAACCCTGGTACTGATACCTGACTTCGGCACGCCATCCTCTTGGCGCCATAACAGATGGCTGCAAACAGCTCTGCATATAAAGTGAGCCAGGCACAGAAATCTAGCCACCTTGAGAGGCACAACAGTTACAGATGGTTTGTGTGTTTAACATTACCAGGGCGATTGGCAAATGTCTTGCTGGATCAGCAGGGTATGAAAGCAACAGCCTCTCTCCAGCACTGCTCAGAAATCAACTCCCAGGTCACAATACATGGAAGGTTTTGCTGCCGAGGCAAAGAATTCTTTGCTGCCGAGGCAAGAATTCTTGCATGACCCTCAATGCCACCGATGATGTTCAATGACTATGATTCCACATGCTTAGTATTGCATTTTTCATTCCTCACACAGGCAGGCAGACAATTGAAAAGCGGCAGGCAGACAATTGAAAAGCGGCAGGGCAGGACAGGGCAGGGCTACCTAGCCTTGATTCAGATTGTACACATGGTTCTCTCTTTCAGTTGGCGAAGACCTGAAGCAACCCCAGATGTTTTGTGCTACAACTCTCATCAACCCCAGCATGCATGGTCAAAAGCCTATCACTAAAACACCAGCCGGCAAAAGGGCTCTGAACAAACATATTTTCTGAGATCATTGATAATAGGACTGAAACCTGAATAACAAGGAACTGATTTCTCATCTTTTGACAGCAGTGTGGAAATGTTAAGGATAGTAGGAAAGGATATATTAGATAAGTATTATCCTTCCTTCACTCATGCTAGTAAGTGATGTAGCAGAGCAGATTCCTCAATATAGCTGGAAGCTAGTTTGCAGATTCGTTTGAATCTCTTAGTTAAGATTATTTCCTGGTGTCCCCTTTGATTCCTCTTAAAAGAATAAAGAAGAAGAAGAGGAGGAGGAGGAGTTTGGATTTGATATCCCGCTTTATCACTACCCGAAGGAGTCTCAAAGGAGTTAACATACTCCTTTCCCTTCCTTCCCCACAACAAACACTCTGTGAGGTGAGTGGGGCTGAGAGACTTCAGAGAAGTGTGACTAGCCCAAGGTCACCCAGCAGCTGCATATGGAGGAGCGGAGATGCGAACCCGGTTCACCAGATTACGAGTCTACCACTCTAAACCACTACACCACACTGGAATCTTTCTGAGTAAAGTAACAAAAGGTTTACTCACATTTCAGTTAACAATTTGGGCCCTGAAAGGCAGACTTTGCTTGGTAGTTGCACAATAAACTGTGAGTTCATCTCATATGGAGACTGAACTCGTGTGCTGCTGGCTGTGAGCCAGCAGACAGCAAAATTACATTAATAGAACAAAATTGCTGCAGGAGAGCAGCATGGCAGCAAAAGATCAACAAGCAAGTGAAGACAGAACTAGAGACAGCAAGACGGCAAGAATAAAGAAGAACTGAGAAAATGCCTGCATGACTCGGCTCTTTTATGGAGTCAGCCCATCTCCCAGATCACATGCAGGGGGAGGAAGCTCCAGACCAGTGGAACAGGAAGTTACACTGACTGGATGTCCCCTTGCCTGTGCCCACTCTAGGGAAATAAGGAATGTTGCACTTGACTGTACCAATGGATTACATCCCATAAGCAGCCTTAGCCACAATTACCAGATTTTGGGAGATGTTTTAGCTCAGTAATCTGGACTATTGGTATTCCAAAACTTGGCAAATTGTCCTTGAAAAAATTCCACATAAGCTATAAAAATCTCGAACATTGCTATTTCGCCATTAGTTTATGTCTTGCCCATCTCAAAGCAACTCTACTTTTACGAAGAAAGAACTACTCAGAAGGTTCTTTCATCTTTGCTGTGTTCTAGTTCATTTGAGAACAAAGGCAATTTCATTATTATCTGTTGTTTTCCTCCCTCTTCTTTTCCTCACAAGCATTTAAAAACACTCTTCATTTACAACTGAGGGTGGGAGAGAAATTCAGCTCAGTTTGCATTTTGATGAGAAGCAATCTGATTTGCACTTCTCAAAGGAACACACAAACTGCAACAGTCATCCCCCAAAATTTGCAATGCAGCTCTCCAACCTAATGAATGCAAAGACCTCATAAATATGGAGAATGTAAGCATACACTGGTGAAGATAACGCCTACAAATCCATTATCTTAGGGATCATTGCTTGAAAAACTATGTGTATTAGTCAGAACTGCATACAAACATGTGTTTATTATGAGAAATTCACACTAAAACGGTGACAGGTTTCATGAGGATATAGATATACATATAGTTATGTGCGAGACACAGGTGGCGCTGTGGTCTAAACCACTGAGTCTCTTGGGCTTGCTAATCGGAAGGTCGGTGGTTCAAATCCATGCAATGGTGGTGAGCTCTTGTTGCTCTGTCCCAGCTCCTGCCAACCTAGTAGTTTGAAAACACACCGGCGCAAGTAGATAGATAGGTACTGCTGTGGCAGGAAGGTAAATGGCATTTCCGTGAGCTCTGGTTTCCATCACGGTGTTCCGTTGTGCCAGAAGCGGTTTAGTCCTGCTGGCCACATGACCCAGAAAGCTGTCGGTGGACAAACGCTGGCTCCCTTTGCCTGAAAAGCAAGATGAGTGCCGCACCCCATAGTCGCCTTTGACTGGACTTAATTGTCCAGAGGTCCTTTACCTTTACCTTCCCCAGATATAGTTACAGATATTGTTATTGGTTTGGCGGGGGTACTGCCCTAGAACCCTAGAAATTAAGAGTGGCAGACTAAATTAATGGACTATGTGAAATGAGAAAACTCTTCTGTCAGAAAGTTCTTCTTGATGTTTAGTCAGAATCTCCTTTCTTGTAACTTGAAGCCGTTGGTTTGAGTCCTATCCCCCAGAGCAGGAGAAAGTAAGCTTACTCCATTTTCCATGTGACAGCCCTTCAGATATCTGAAGATAGCTATAATATCTCCTCTTGCTCTCCTCTTTTGTATGATAACGATGCCCAGTTCCTTCAACTGTTCATCACAGGGCTTGGTTTCCAGACCCTTGATCATCTTGGTTGGCCTCATCTGCACACGTTCCAGCTTATCAATATCCTTCTTAAATTGTCACACCCAGAACTGGACACAGTATTCCAGGTGTGGTCTGACCAAAGCAGAATAGAGTGGGACTATTACTTCCCTTGATCAGGACATTATACTTCTGTTGATGCAGCCTAGAATAGCATTAGCTGCTTCTTCTTCTTCTTCTTCTTCTTCTTCTTCTTCTTCTTCTTCTTCTTCTTCTTCTTCTTCTTCTTCTTCTTTTGCTGCTGCACCACACTCATGTTAAGCTCATGTCTACCAAGACCCCTAGATCCTTTTCACATGTACTGGTAGTAAGCCAGGTGTCCCCCATCTTATATTTGTGCACCCAATTCTTCCTGCCTAAGTGCAGAACCTTACATTTGTCCCTATCAAAATTCATTTTGTTAGTTTGGACCCAGTTCTCCAATCTGTTAAGGCTTTTGATCTGATCTCATTTTCAAGAAGCTCCACAGTGATTATGATGGAATGACTCAGCCTCTGAGACAGAATTAGGCCCTCTTTGTGGATAGTGAGTGGCTCGCAAAGTGGTTTAGTAACTTTACATTCAGAAACTCTTGGGATGGGATGGAGAAGAAATCTGAATACATAAAAACACAAAAGCCATAATGCTAGTTTGTGCCTTCAGGCTCCCTTGCAATAATGCTGGACTTGGCAATACGTCGCCAGCTGAGGCAATTGGATTATTTTTAAGAATGAGGCATGATGGTTGCCTGAGTAGTTCCAAAAGAGCAAATCAGATCATTGTGCAGTTTTTAAAACCACCACAACTCACAGGAACATATGCAGGGGGAACGATTGAGGAAAATTATAATGCCTCATTTACAGGCCATTTTATAAAGCTGTCAAAACTCTAACATAAACATAAATGATTAGGGAGAGGGGAGTTGTACGCTTGCTTAGAACTGAATTATTTATATTTACTTTTTTAAAATTTGTGGGATTTTCTTTGCTACACTTAAAACAGCTGGGAAAGTGGAAGCCAGCTTGCAAAACGAAGCAAAACAAACAAACATTGTAATGCAAAGAGCAGAGCAACAGTGGAAGAGAACTGACATGGTGAATTTTAAATGGTGCTTTGGAGTCCAAGGATCATTGTTGGGTGAAAACAATAGATTATCAAGTCGTGCAATGTATATCGAATCAGGTTTTGCTAATGATGCTCTTTTTATTCACAGCTGCTAGAACACGCAAGGCTATCAACAATGCATATTTTATGCTGTTGTTTTTCTTAATGGCCCCAGGATTTTAAGCTAAATTGAACACTGAGGATGTGTTGCTTTGGAGATGATTTATTTATTTGAAACATTTCTCACCCACGCTTCACTGCAAATTCAGGAGCGTTTGTAGGTTTCGGTTTAGGAAATTTCTGCTGCAGAACCAAGCAGTTCCTGGGGAAGGAGATACTTTTCTCTGAGGCCACCATAAGTTACGTGGTCATTTACACACAGTCAAAAAAAAGGAATTACATCAGCAGAAAAAGATGATGCAGCATTGCATAAAATTAGCATATGCTAATTTATGTGTGTGGATGCAAACTGAGAAATAACAACTAGAACTTGTGGACCAGTTGCCTGGTAAGAAGAAGAGGAGTTTGGATTTGATATCCCGTGTTATCACTACCCGAAGGAGTCTCAAAGCGGCTAACAATCTCCTTTTCCCTTCCTCCCCCACAACAAACACTCTGTGAGGTGAGTGGGGCTGAGAGACTTCAAAGAAATGTGACTAGCCCAAGGTCACCCAGCAGCTGCATGTGGAGGAGTGGGGATGCAAACCCGGTTCACCAGTTTACGAGTCTACCGCTCTTAACCACTACACCACCTGGACTGCAGATGGGGAGAGTGCTCTTCTGCTCAGGTCCCACCTGCAGGCTTCTCATGGACATCTGATTGGTCACTGTGAGAACAAGATGCTAGACTATATGCTAGACCTGCTCAGTGGTAGGAGCCTGTCTATAGTAGCTTCCTTGCTGGGAAATGCATTTGTCCTTCCTGTTGATGACATTTAGGCATATCCTGTAGGCATTTTTGTTCACACAGTTTTTGGGGATATGAATGCTGTCTAAGGATTCATTAGTTGTTGTTTTTAATCATTACCATTTCATATTTCAGTTATGCAATTTTAGATGCTTTGATTATTTTAAAGATTCATTTTTATGATGTTGTAGAAGCCCTTGAACTCAGCTGGGGGGGGGGAGAGGAAGGGATAGAAATTATAACTAAGAATAATAATCCAAACAATTTTTGAGTCTTTGCTTAGTGCAGTTTCCCAAGGATCCCTACATAACATATCTAAATGGATGTTTGCATGAGTTTATAATAAACACATGAGTGAATCTGTCAATTTCAATTACTGTCTCTCATTTTTTTGAATCTTAATTTCAGTTGTCCACAATTCCCAATCAGTTTGCATTTTTTTTAAAAAAAAAGACCTCATGAAAATTCATTAAAATTTCAGTGCAATTTTCTCCTTATATACATATTTTTAGATGCCATTTTGTCTCATGCACACATTTTTACAGAGCAATTTTCTGTATTTTTTGTGTTATTGATGCATACTTTACCCTAATATATGCACTTTCCTACACATTACTTAGCTGGAGACCTGTGTTGCAAAATTTGGAAAAGTGCAAATTTTGAAGGATGACTGTGTTTCTGCTCGCTGTATTTTTGGAAAGCACAAATTTGGTAGGTTTGTCCTTGTGAACTGCATCACATTTCTTCTCTACCCCTAGTTATGCATTGACAAAGTATCATAATGATTTGGTATAACTTGCTCCGCCCAGTAAAGTTAGTTTGAGAGATACTGAAATAATCTGGTCTCTCCCCTATTCTCATATGTTCCAGTAACTTAATGCACAAAGAAGGAACACACAATTGGCACCTATTTATATTTCTTGTGTATGCTGGTAGATACGTGAAATGGGCCCTCTGACGCTGGTCTGCTTTGTGCCTTATTATCCTGAGATGGAACAGGAAGAGGCTGGATAGACAGATGGAAGGAGTGGATGGCTGGTGATGTGTGAACAAGCGACCAATTTGCTTTTATGCTTGTTTCAATTCAACTGCGAAGAAAGGATGCTAGCACATGTGAAAAAATGAGCTTTGATCCTACTTATGAAATTACACCCTGCCTTTTCCCTGAGTAATCATATTGAAGACAGCACTCAATTATTGATTTTGCTGTCTCACAAGCACTCCACCCTCCCATAGACAAACATCAACATATCTCAATGGCTATTCTGTTGGGTGCTGTAAATGCAATTCTCAGTTCAGTGGCAATTGGTTTCACGGTTCTTAAGCAGGCGATGCCTCATTGTCTTTGGAGAGAATGCTGGCACATTTTCATATGAAGAAGATGAATCCTCCATCTGTTTGCCTTCCCTTTTTTTTTGTTACTGTCAATAAGGCAGGCTTAGCCTCTTGCAATATTGAAGTCTTGGGTTTATCAGCTCATATTTCTGGCTTGATCCATGAGAAGGGCATCAGCTGTGCAGAGAACTTCCAATCTCTGTGTGGGTGGATAGATGCCACTTGTCTCCATGCACTCAGAGATTTTCACTTCTGTGCCCATGGATCAAGCCAGATGTGGCTCGCCTGCACATGCACATACTGTATGCCTGAACACAAAGGCATCATTCTGGGCACACACTGCCATTGCACACAGTGTAGTTCTTCTTCTTCTTCTTCTTCTTCTTCTTCTTCTTCTTCTTCTTCTTCTTCTTTGGAGGTTTTATATAGCATCCTCCCATATAATAGCAAAGTTTGGGAGTATGTGCTAATGATTATTTTGCCACTGTTTTCAGCACTCATGAAAGAGATGAAATGTCTTCATGCCCAGGGGGTTGCCAGAGATCCGAAGAAGAAGAAGAAGAAGAAGAAGAAGAAGAAGAAGAAGAAGAAGAAGAAGAAGAAGAATTTATTATTTATACCCCGCACATCTGGCTGGGTTTCCCCAGCCACTCTGGGCGGCTTTCAACAGAACATTAAAAGACAATAATCTATAAAACATTAAAAGCCTCCCTAAACAGGGCTGCCTTCAGATGTCTTCTAAAGGTCTGATAGTTGTTTTTCTCTTTGACATCTGAAGGGAGGGTGTTCCACAGGGCGGGCGCCACTACGAGAAGGCCCTTTGCCTGGTTCCCTGAAACTTGGCTTCTCGTAGTGAGGAACGGCCAGAAGGCCCTCGGCACTGGACCTCAGTGTCCGGGCTGAATGATGGGGGTGGAGACGCTCCTTCAGGTATACTGGACCGAAGCCATTTAGGGCTTTAAAGGTCAGCACCAACACTTTGAATTGTGCTCGGAAATGTACTGGGAGCCAGTGTAGGTCTTTCAAGACCGGTGTTATGTGGTTTTGGCGGCCGCTCCCAGTCACCAGTCTAGCTGCCGCATTCTGGATTAGTTGCAGTTTCCGGGTCACCTTCAAAGGTAGCCCCACGTAGAGCACATTGCAGTAGTCCAAGCAGGAGATAACCAGAGCATGCACCACTCTGGCGAGACAGTCCGCGGGCAGGTAGGGTCTCAGCCTGCGTACCAGATGGAGCTGGTAGACAGCTGCCCTGGATACAGAATTAACCTGCGCCTCCATGGACAGCTGTGAGTCCAAAATGACTTCCAGGCTGCGCACCTGGTCCTTCAGGGGCACAGTTACCCCATTCAGGACCAGGGAATCCTCCACACCTGCCCGCCTCCTGTCCCCCAAAAACAGCACTTCTGTCTTGTCAGATTCAACCTCAATCTGTTAGCCGCCATCCATCCTCCAACCGCCTCCAGGCGCTCACACAGGACCTTCACCGCCTTCACTGGTTCTGATTTGAAAGAGAGGTAGAGCTGGGTATCATCTGCATACTGATGAACACCCAGTCCAAACCCCCTGATGATCTCTCCAGCGGCTGCATATAGATGTTAAAAAGCATGGGGGAGAGGACAGAACCCTGAGGTACCCCACAAGTGAGAGCCCAGGGGTCTGAACACTCATCCCCCACCACCACTTTCTGAACACGGCCCAGGAGGATGGAGCGGAACCACTGTATAACAGTGCCCCCAGCTCCCAACCCCTCTAGACGGTCCAGAAGGATGTTATGGTCGATGGTGTCAAAAGCCACTGAGAGATCCAGCAGAACTAGGAAACAGCTCTCACCTTTGTCCCTAGCCCGCCGGAGATCATCGACCAGTGCGACCAAGGCAGTTTCAGTCCCATGATGAGGTCTGAATCCCGATTGGAAGGGATCCAAATGGTCCGCTTCTTCCAAGTGTGCCTGGAGTTGTTCAGCAACCACTCGCTCTGGGCGATAGTTGGCCATATTGGCCGCATCCAAAGATGGTTTTTAAAGAAGCGGTTTAATAACCGCCTCTTTTAGCGGGTCTGGGAAGGCTTCCTCATAAAGAGAGGCATTCACCACCCCGCAGAGCCCATCACCCAGCCCTTCCCGGCTAGCTTTTATAAGCCAGGATGGGCAAGGATCAAGGAGACAGGTGGTTGGTTTCACTCGTCCAAGCAGCCTGTCCACATCCTCGGAGGTAACAGATTGGAACTGATCCCACACAACTGGACTAGACAGGACTCTAGCACTCTCCCGCCCTGGCCCTGGTCCCACGGTGGAGTCTACCTCTTCCCGAATCTGAGCAACTTTATCTGCAAAAAACTTTGCAAAATCATTGCAGGAGATCATGTGGCCCGTACTGGGCCCCGATGGAGCAGGTGGTTCCGCTAAATTGTGAACCACCTGAAAAAGTCTCCTGCTGCTGTTTTCTGCAGATGCAACAGAGGCGGTGAAGAAAGTCGCCGTCACTACCGCCACTTGGTAGGCTCGACATTGAGCTCTAACCTGTGTCCGGTCAGATTCAGAATGAGTTATCCGCCACCGGCGCTCTAGCCGTCTCAACGATTGTTTCATCGCCCTCAGCTCCGGGGAGAACCACAAGGCTGTTCGGGCTCCATGCAATTGGAGAGGGCGCTTCGGAGCCAAACAGTCAATAGCCCTGGTTAACTCCGCATTCCAGTGGGTGACCAGGGAATCAGCTGAAAGGCCATCAACATGGGATAAAGCATCCCCTACCACTCTCTGGAAACCATTTGGATCCATCAAATGGCGGGGGCGGACCATCCGATTCGGTCCCACCTCCCTGCAGAGGGGAAGGGTTGCGGAGAAGTCCAGCTGCACCAGGAAGTGATCTGACCATGGCACTTCTTTAGTTTCACTTTTTTTTTTTAAGAAGAAGAAGCAGCTTCAACAACAACAACAACATCACTACTGCAAAGACAGACCATTTCAGTGACTTTGACAGTTCTGATCCCAACAGTGAATATGCAAAGTGAGGATCTTTTTGGGGGGGAGGGGCTCTGTGCACAAAACATCGCCTCACTTCAGCATGACAGCATACGTTGCCATTTTCAATCCAAGAAAGAATAATGCATCAGATGTGCTAAATTTGACTTGTGCACATTGCAGTTCTCTTTAATTGGCTCAGACACCAAACTGGCAAGTACCGGATACAGATAAGCCTTAAAATGAGCATAGTGACTTCACCTGGGATGGAATCGCATCTTGCAGTCAGCTAAGATTATGGAATTTAACACCTTGCCAATTATATTTTTCATCCAAGTCTAGGACTCCTAAATGAACATGCCATGTCCTTGTCAATGCTGGGTTCAACAGGCCTGGTTTGGCAGAGAAGAGAGTTAAAACATTGTTATACTACCTCCCGATTTCTGGAAAAAAATACGTTTCAGGAGAGCTCGCTGTCAGTTCTCATCAGGTTTTCAGTCATGTTAGTTTTCCATCATAGCTTATACCTGGGGCTCAGAACACAATAAAGCTCACTTTATTAAAATATACGGGATTGTTTTAAAAATAGATGATAAGTCATCTACAGTGCTACACTAAGCAAGGATGTTTTAAGGCATTGCCAGAAACTTACATGTACTTTGATGAATAGGAATATCAGAAGGGCGCTGGTGAATCAGACCAAATGCCCAGGGAGTCCAGAAATCTGTTCCTCCACAGTGATCAATCAGATGTCTCTGGGAAGTCCACAAGCGTGGGGGCAACAGACCTGTCAAATTACCATTCTTCAGTTCAGGGCATTCAGGGACAAGCCATAATCCAGGGGACTCCCAACCCCAGAAGCACTTTGGGGATTAGTGAAACTGTCGCGGATACCATTACCTTCCCACTTCACAGAAGAAAAACAGGCACAGCTTAGACCCCTCCCCCAAGAAATAAAACTGAGACACAAAGTATCCCTTCAAAAAAGTACCCCCCAACAAAAAACTATTTTTTTTAATGACAGGTACTTAGCAGATAGGGACACAGGTGGCGCTGTGGTCTAAACCACAGATCCTAGGGCTTGTCAATCAGAAGGTCGGTGGTTCGAATCCCCACGACGGGGTGAGCTCCCGTTGTTCAGTCCCTGCTCCTGCCAACCTAGCAGTTTGAAAGCACGTCAAAGTGCAAGTAGATAAATAGGTATCGCTCCGGTGGGAAGGTAAACAGCGTTTCCGTGCACTGCTCTGGTTCGCCAGAAGCGGCTTAGTCATGCTGGCCACATGACCCAGAAGCTGTACGCCGGCTCCCTCGGCCAGTAAAGCGAGATGAGTGCCGCAACCCCAGAGTCATCCGCGACTGGACCTAACGGTCAGGGGTCCCTTTACCTTTACCTTTAACTTAGCAGATGGGGTCTTAGCAGATGCCAAGGGTGTGTGTCTGCATACCTCTAGGTGTCATGTTGGGGACTCCAGCCTTTGGGGTATTATAGGCCATTGCAAAGACCTTGAATTGGGCCCAGTAACTCATTCACAGCAAGTGCTTTCAGTACCAGGGACTCATGGTCACATCAGCTGCCCCACTTACCAAACTAGGACCAGCTGTAGCCTCTGGGCAGTCTTCAAGGGCAGCCCCACACATGTTTAATCAGTATATAAATACTGTTGAAAAAACCAACAACCCCAAGTACAGTTGAGCTGAAGCAACCTCTTGTCTCCCCATTTCCATTCTGATTTCTTCTCCACCCATTATTTTGAATGTATTTTGTAGCACGAAAAGAGGATGCAAAAGAATTGTGCCACGTGAGATCTGCCTCGGGTTCTCTCATCTCCTCCTTCAGGTCTTTTAAAACAACATTTCCCCAACTGATGGCTCAGCTGTCGTCTTTATTCCCTTCTCTCCCTTTGTTCCAATTAAGCTATTTCTCAAAACCACCTCCACAACTCTCTACTCTGAAACCAACAATGTTCCTCCCCTTCCCTGCCGCCACACACTTTGCTTGGTTCATGCTCCCAAGGATTGATGGAAACAATTGTCAAGAACATTGGTTCCTCTTGAAGAACTGCTGGAATTCTCATCCACTTCACGGGGTGTGAGGGTTTGTTGCTTACATTTCATGTTCTACATCTCAGGGGTGCTCAGCACATTTGAAATGTTAATCTCCCCAACTCCATACTTTTATTAGAAGCTGGTGAATGCCCAATTTCAACTAAGGCATGGTGGGCTGCACTAAAACATTGGCTCAAGATTGCAGTGTTTGAGCTAGGGGAGGGTCTATATCAACACCTGAACAATGAGGAGTTTGTCAGCAACTGGCAGAAAATAATGGCAAAAAAGCCACCTCTATTGGTCTGTCACCCACCCAACTCTATTGCCTGGGTTATGAAGGTGCCCTAAAGACTTTAAAGCAAAGACTCTGGGACATTGCACACAGTGACTTGCGTCATCGATCACACGCAGTCTGCAGTCCGCTGGCAGTAGGAGTACAATATGGGCATGCCTTTAAGTTAACATCTTATATTAAAAATCTGACAGTTCCAAATTACAGAAGGCTATTTACAAAAGCCAGACTTAACGTCTTTCCTTCTGCAGTGTTGGATGGCAGATTGAGAGGAGTTCCATACCAGGACAGACTATGCTCATGTGCTCAAGACATTGACTCTATAAAACATATTTTGCTGCACTGTGTGAAATTCGAGCAAGCCAGGGAAGACTGATATTACCCTTGCTAGTACCTTTCCCGGGAAAATCAGAGGCTTACTATGTCAGGTTCCTACTGGAAGACCGGACAAATGACAGAACATTAGCAGTGGCGAAGTTTCTATCAGTGGTTGCAAGAACCAATGATCCCTATTCCTAAGCCTGAACAAAATGCTTGTGTAACCTGAAGGTGGGCTGTCGAAATTGTGTATTGTTTTGTAATGAATTGTTGGGTCTCTGGACTGTAATAAAGATTTGATTGATTGAAATGTTAATCTAGGAAGTGTGCCCCAAAGGAAGAAATAGCAGACATGTCTATGTAGATTAAGAACAATAGACCTTATGCAAAAAAGATTCATTCATTAAGAATGACCAATTTTCCCCTGGTCCATCTCTTGTTTGTTTCATGGATTTTGTCTCTTCATGCATTCCACTCCTTTTGAAATCCTGCTAAACCAGGATGCTTTCTAATATTAATTACGAACTTAGGTAGAGGAGCCCTGCTGGATTTTGCCAAAGCTCCATTTAATCCAGGATCTGAGTGCAACAGCCTTCTCTCATCACTTGCAATCCCCCTGCATGAATCAACTAAGAAGGGGGTCTATGTGTTGTGATTTTTGTCCAAGCCGAGCGCAAACAGCTGCAGCGAGGCCGGTCTGACTATTGCCTGTCTCACTAACCCATGAGAAAGCTGCCTTATCTTTTTCTACATGGAATGTTTATGTTTTACTGTACTATTGTAATCCTAGCCTTCGTGCTCTCTCTTCTGGCTTGCAATGATGCCGGACAGACAGCTTAATGGCAGCTCTGTCTTATTGAGCTGGAGCAGAGATTCTCTCTGCACCATTCCTACAATAAAATAGCTTAGCCTTAATCATGGCTTGTGTGTGTTGTTCTTCACTCTGGGGAACAATCACATATGACTGCGCCACCGGACTCTCTGTAGCTGGGGATGTGCGCACACGGCTTTGCTCTGGCTTTGGGGCAGTCTCACAAACTGCCCCAGGCGGGGTATTTAATGACACTATGTACCGCCATGCATCATGTGTGCGAGTGTGCAAGAGCGTGGGATGTCCACACCCACCATTGGCATGTGGTCTCCAGATGGCTGGCCAAGGGTGAATGTGGCTTCTGCACCCACAATTGTTAGCCACTCCTGGGCTATAAGCACAATCGCATTGAGACTGTTTTTCCATTTTCTTTCTTCTGTGTTTTCTCAATATACCTCAGTGTGCATTTACATTGGTAAAGCACCGCACACAAAACAAACCTTGATGCATTCATGTGCACAACAAGGAAGGAAAGAAGAGCCTTAATCTAGTTCGTGTCCCTTTTGTGTCTGTCCACTGCTTCAAATCCATTTTGTTCTGTTTCTGTGAGGAAATTCCCCCCTTAAAAATCTGCACAAAAATCTGTCCCCTTCGGGGACAATGAAATTTAGATGTATAAAACTTGTGCCTTTTGCTAGAGAGGGCAATGGGGTGAACCTCTATCCATGCCTAATTCTTGGACATCAAGGGTGCAGCTGACGAGGGGGGAATTGTGTTTCATCAGGGATGGGGCCAGTGGTGCAGTCCTGCTGTCACTTAAATTGTGTGTTCCCTACTTCATGCATGCATGTAACACAGGAAGTGGGCAAGTCCTTATTCTAAGACATAGTGTGGCTATGGAATTGCTACCTCCCATTATTTGTGGTCTGATGTGACTGCCTCATAGTTCTTAATGGTAGAGCTAGTCTCCCACACATGGGTACCTGACCAAACCATGGCTTGATTCCAGCTGACTGCTGGTTTTGGACTCAAGAGACTGTACCTAACATTTCCTAGGCACTGCTTTGTTTTTGTTTTTGTTTTAATCTCCCTGATATACCTCATGTATAATAGTTCTGGTTTTTCTCCACCCCTCCACCTCTGTTCATATGTTCAGCAATGATGTGCTGCATTTGCCCTTTTGTTCTCTTTGTGTGCACATCGAATTCATCAGCCGTTTATCTACTTATTGTCAGAGGAATGGACTGAATGCATGTGGGTGGCTTGTTCTTTTAAAAGCCAATGTTTATTGGTGCTGAAAAACAGGAGGGTCGTCTTTGTTATTCCCCAATAAGGTTTTGACTCCAGGAAAGTTCTGCAATTTCATGACACATTGCAATGACTAAATCACTCTGATGATGTTCATTGCAATTTAGAATCTATCACAGTTTATGTTCATGCATGGCTGAGACGAAGTTCTGCAGGAAAACTCTAATATCACTTCTTTTTGGAGTTTGGAGGCCTTTTCCTGGCTCCCGCTGGATGAAGGATTCCAACTTCATTTTCTGCTACAGACTTTAGTATTCAAATCAGTACAGTATGCTTCAAGTTAAGAACTCCGCTAAGAACAGAAATTGTACTTTGGTGGCGCAGCGGCAGCAGGAGGTCCCATTAGCTAAAGTGGTGCTTCAGGTTAAGTACGCTTCAGGATAAGAACAGACCTCCGGAACGAATTAAGTACTTAACCCGAGGTACCACTGTACTTCAGATGGGCAGGACATGAGCTTCCTGTTCACAGCAGCGCTTGTGTCTCTACGTGTCTGTAGGAGAGGCAAGAGTGCTGACTTGGAGCCAGGCTGAGAATGAGACACCTCCTGTTGGGAGATTCCATTCCACCTTAAGTTGCAGCCATGGTATGGTTGTGTGTCACATGTCTGTTTACACACCAGCACAGATTGCTGGGAACTTCCGTTGTGTATAGCTTTTGCTTCTGAGACTCTCTCTGAGGAGACGAAGGAGAGACATGTTTTTCTTTGTCCTGATTTATTCTCAATAAATCTGCTTATAAATATGCAAACACAAGCCTCTCTCACCACTTCTGTTGCACAGTGTACTCTGCTAATATAGCGTGCCCAGGCATTTGAAGTCTGGGTCACTGATTTATGTCGCACCAGCGATCGGGGATCGTCCAGCATGTCGGCTGGAAGGGCATGATCCAGCTGGGGCCTAGCCAGCTGACCTCCCGATTCCCTCTGGATGCCGACACCTCCTTGGTGAGCAAAGGTGGAGGCTTTAGTGGCCCAGGAGGCAGTGGAGATGGTGTGTACAGAAGGGGCAGAGGTTGAGTCAGATTCAAGACTGTGGATGTGGCAGCCGGCTGGGACCCTCTGCATGCCTGGACTTCTCATCCACAGTTTCATTGCCTGAGTGCTTTTCATGATTCTCAGACCCCTGGTGCAGCACACCCCAACCTGCTGGGTCCCTCTCTGGAATCACCAGCAGGAAACTCCTTGAGCTCCTCTCACCCTGTCAGGAGTCCAGTCCCCGGCTTGATAACACAGTGAGCGTAGTTTATTGAAAAGGATGCTTTATTGTCAAAACAAACAGATAGCTCTGGATGGCTTAACACAGCCTCCACCACCATCAATCAAGATGACCCTTCTGAAGACTGCTTCCAGCGTGACCAGAAGCAACTGAACTTTTGCTTCATATGTCTTTTGTTTTGCTTCCTATCTTGCAGCCCTCCCATTCGCCGAGACCTCAGACTGAGTGGGTCAGTTCCTGTCTCTTCCCCATGCTCTGAGAGGCTGTCTCTTAACTCTCCCCCCCCCCTGTTTGTGCTTCTGGTGAGCTTTGGCTGTGTTCTAGCCTGCTCTCAGCCATTCCCTTATCAACTGGCATTCCAAGGGGTGGGGAAGTTGGCACTAGCCAATGCTCATCCTGCATGGCAGTTAACTCTCTCTGTTCCTGGGTGCTTTCTTTAGTTGGCTGCAACCCTTCCCTGGGAGCTGGCTGTAAACCTGCCCTGGGAGCTGGCTCATTCCTGACACACCCCTTGTCCTGATCTGACCAGCCCCTCCATGTCTCCTTAGGACAGAGGTATCCATCTTGTCTGTGGCATTTGACTGCTGGACCACCGGCGTGAACCTAAAAGAGCGGAAAATGGCCAAAAACTTGAAATCTCCAACAAGAAGATACATCCATTTGGGAAGGCGTATAACATAATTGGCAGTGAAAATTCTATTCTCTGGTGATATAAAAGCTTTGTTGTCATTGTTTTTAAGAAGAGAGAGTTCTGGTTTT
Organism: Darevskia mixta; assembly: GCA_034641385.1. Lineage (NCBI taxonomy): Eukaryota > Metazoa > Chordata > Lepidosauria > Squamata > Lacertidae > Darevskia > Darevskia mixta. The sequence goes on from JAWWNH010000060.1 coordinate 2,730,123, forward strand.
GTATAACTGTCCTAACAGGAAACTCAGCAGCAGCAGGCAAGAGGTGACACTCTCCCCGCAAAAGCTTTTGCCCTCCTCTTTCAACCTGCTGTTAAAACATTTTTATTTATTTATTTATTTTGTTTCGGCAAGAGTATGGAAAATCAGATAACAGGGCAATGAATTCTTGCGTTGAAAGGTACTAACGGAAGAAGATCTAGAGCATTGACAAGAACATCACTGCAGGAACTGAATCAAAGCAATTATAGCGAAAGAAGACAAAGTGTACTTTCTTCGATTATGACCTCCCATAACTTCCTCAATGGAAGCTAGTGTGTGGCTAGTGTGTGGGATTGATTTTCTGCAGACGGAGGGAAAAGAACAAAAAGTTTCCCTCAGAAGCAGTGTGAAAGATGTATGGCCGAGCCCAGGAGTGAAGAACCTGAGCCCCAGGGGCTGATGAAAGTGTCCTCCTGTCCTGGCTCCCAGCTTCAGAAACAGTACTTGAATAGCATTAAAAGAGAATTGGACCAATTCATAGAGAATAAGGCTATTCATGGCTACAAGCCATGATGGTTCTGCTCTGCTTCCATGGTTGGAGACAGTAATGCTTCTGAATACCTGAATACTGGAAACCGCAGGAGGGGAGAATACTCCGTGTTTGAATCATGTTTGCAGATTTTTCCACTGGAATCTGAGTCAGGGGTAGGCAACCTAAGGCCCATGGGCCGAATGCAGCCCAATCGCCTTCTAAATCCGGCCGCGGATGGTCCGGGAATCAGCATGTTTTTACATGAGTAGAATGTGTCCTTTTATTTAAAATGCATCTCTGGGTTATTTGTGAGGCATAGGAATTTGTTCATCCCCTCCCCCCCCAAAAAAAATAGTCCATCAGCTCCATCTGGTACGCAGGCTGAGACCCTACCTGCCCGCAGACTGTTTCGCCAGAGTGGTGCATGCTCTAGTTATCTCCCGCTTGGACTACTGCAATGCGCTCTACGTGGGGTTACCTTTGAAGGTGACTTGGAAACTGCAATTAATCCAGAATGCGGCAGCTAGACTGGTGACTGGGAGTGGCCGCTGGGACCACATAACACCGGTCCTGAGAGATCTACATTGGCTCCCAGTACGTTTCCGAGCACAATTCAAAGTGTTGGTGTTGACCCTTACAGCCCTAAACAGCCTCGGTCCTGTATACCTGAAGGAGCGTCTCCACCCCCACCGTTCAGCCCGGACACTTTGAATATTAGGGAAATTGCCTGCAAAAATGTGCATGTTAAGCAAAATTGCATACAAAAATGTTTCCATTTGTAGAAATGCACACTAAAATGGCAGGGAGTTCAGGGAAGGGAGACCCTGTTGGCTTTTTTTGAAATTTCTGTGGCTTTTGATACCATTGACCATGGTATCTTTCTGAAGTAGTTCAAGGAGGCTGGGGTTGAGAGCACTGTATATCTGTGGTTTGGCTCCCACCTTCAGGGCCATTCCCAGAAAGCCATTTCCGGCCCTAGCCGGAAAAACGGTTGCGGGCGAGCCACGCAATGTGGGTGGGGGATGGCTGCCATCCCCTTTCCCATCTAGGGAGTTCCGGCCGCGCCGCTCCCCTGTGCGACCAATCAGGTCGCTCAGGTTGGGTGTGCCCCCCTGCATTTAAGCAGACGCTCAGCCGGGGCTCGCCCTCTTGCCCTCCATTGCCCAGCTGACTCTTTTCCCACCCACCCACCCTTTAGGCAGGCTCTGACTTTGCTATGGACTACGGTTGGTCGCCGTTAAGGGGCCTGGTAGGAATTTTCCCATTTGGCTGATTAGTTATGGCCTGGTGGTTTTCGCCTACCTCATAGCAATTCGTCACAACTTTGGTTGGCGGTTAGGCATTGGATTATCTTGATAAGGAGGAAGAAAGGGGGGAGGGAATGCCATCACCTCCCCCAAATGCTGAAGGGTATTTCGGTAAAGGACTGCGGGGGGCATGGCCATGTCCGAAGCCTATCAGGCCTAGGGCCAAAGGCACGCCCCATACCGGTGGTCACAGGGTGAGTTCCTAGCTGACGTGCATCGCAGGGCTCACCTTGGGTGGCTATCCCTTCCCGGACTTCCAGCGCCAACGGGCTGGAGTCAGATATAGTCGGTTAGTTCCAATGCCAAAAGCCAATACCGCTCATTATCCGTAATCAATAAAGTTGTGGCCTTACTATGCCCATTAACCTTACTTACTGTGTCCTGTGTTTTATTTCACGTTGGGGGGAGGGACATCGCCACGCAAGATAGTTATGGCACCATAAGATCTTTCCTGTGGTGTCCTGCAGAATTCCATCTTGTCCCCCATGCTGTTTAACATCTATATGAAGCCACTGAGAACTGTAATCAGGACTTTGGGAGTGAAGTGCCACCAATATGTGGATGGCATCCAGCCCCATCTCTAAGTTCCATCTGAATCAGGAGAGGCAGCTGAGGTTCTAGACATGTGTTTGGAGGAAGTGATGAGCAGGGCATGTGACTCAGAGCTCTGCTTTGAAATTTTGAACCGTGCAGCCTGTAATTTGCTCTGTGTTTAAACCACATGGTGACTTGTGGAATAAAGCCTATGGGAACAATCAAGACAAGAGGAAATGGAGGTAATTTTAATCTGTTTTAGTATTTTAACTTTTGCATGTTTTAAGGTACAGTTGTGATTCCCGCCCCCGCCCCCCGATTTTACTGTTTTATCTTTTTTTAAAAACCACTTCGAGGTTTTTCACAATTCAGTCATGTATAAAACTTATGAAATAAATAAAGAAAACAGTCATAAGAACAGCCTGCTGAATCAGGCCAATGGTGCATCTAGCATCCTCTCCTCACAGGGACCACTCAGATTGGGGGTCAGCAACCTTTTTAAGCCATGGGCCGGCCCACCATCCCTCAGACCCTGTGGTGGACCAGACAACAATAATAATAATAATAATAATAATAATAATAATAATAATAATAATAATAATAATAATTTATTATTTGTACCCCACCCATCTGGCTGGGTCTCCCCAGCCACTCTGGGCGGCTTCCAGCAAATATTAAAATACATTAACATGTTACAGATTAAAAACTTCCCTAAACAGGGCTGCCTTCAGGTATTTTCTAATGTCATGTAGTTGTTTATCTCTTTGACCTCTGATGGGAGGGCGTTCCACAGGGCAGACACCACTACCGAGAAGGCCCTCTGCCTGGTTCCCTGTAGCTTTGAATATTGATCTACCCGGACACTGAGGTCCAGCGCCGAGGGCCTTCTGGCGGTTCCCTCACTGCGAGAAGTGAAGCTACAGGGAACCAGGCAGAGGGCCTTCTCGGTAGTGGCACCCACCCTGTGGAATGTCCTCCCATCAGATGTCAAAGAGAACAACAATTACCAGACTTTTAGAAGACATCTGAAGGCAGCCCTGTTTAGGGAAGCTTTTAATGTTTGATGGATTATTGTATTTCAATATTTTGTTGGAAGTCACCCAGAGTGGCTGGGGAAGCCCAGCCATATGGGTGGGGTATAAATAATAAATAATAAATATTATTATTATTATTATTATTATTTATTTATTTATTTATTTATTATTATTATTATTATGATATAATGGATTTTTGCATCCCCTCCACAAATATATATTATTTCACACAATTTACTCTAATACAGTATGTACATTTATGTACACATATTTTATTTGGACACCCACTTCAAAAAAATTGACAAAAGTACAAATTTCAAAGCACAGCTATGTTTCAGCTCACACATTCCCCCCACCCCACCCCCAGGAAGTGCTAATTAGGTTCACATTAAAATGCAAACTGAACAGCACTTCTGCCTTCTCTCTAGTTGGAGGACAGAAGTGTTAAAAGGCAAATCACCAACTGATTAGACTGTCGATTGTGTACATCTTTTTTGTATGAATCACCCTCATTACTGCAGGAAAGGAAATTAGAGCTTCCCTTTGCTGAGAAAAAAGAAGTAAGAGACAAAAGCTCAACAGCTCAGACATTTCCAGTTAATAGAAGTAGTCCTTAAGTGCTCTGGCAATTGTCATGGTCCTTCGTGCACCAGTAGCGGTTTAGTCATAGAATCATAGAATCATAGAGTTGGAAGAGACCACAAGGGCCATCCAGTCCAACCCCCTGCCAAGCAGGAAACACCATCAAAGCATTCCTGACAGGTGGCTGTCAAGCCTCTGCTTAAAGACCTCCAAAGAAGGAGACTCCACCACACTCCTTGGCAGCAAATTCCACTGTCGAACAGCTCTTACTGTCAGGAAGTTCTTTCTAATGTTTAGGTGGAATCTTCTTTCTTGTAGTTTGAATCCATTGCTCCGTGTCCTCTTCTCAGGAGCAGCAGAAAACAACTTTTCTCCTTCCTCTATATGACATCCTTTTATATATTTGAACATGGCTATCATATCATCCCATAACCTTCTCTTCTCCAGGCTAAACATACCCAGCTCCCTAAGCCGTTCCTCATAAGGCATCGTTTCCAGGCCTTTGACCATTTTGGTTGCCCTCCTCTGGACACGTTCCAGCTTGTCAGTATCCTTCTTGAACTGTGGTGCCCAGAACTGGACACAGTATTCCAGGTGAGGTCTGACCAGAGCGGAATACAGTGGTACTATGGAGAAAGATCTGCAAATTCCATCCTCAAATTCTTCAGATCCAAAGGGAGCTGTTATGTCCCCGCGGCATTAAAACTATACAAGACCAAAACACTGTCCCAGCTCATTTACGGATCCTTCTTGGGCCCACCATCCCCTTCCTTCACCCCTCTCGAGAGAGTCCAATCTAAACTCCTCAGAGCCCTCCTGCAAGTCCCCAGGTGTGTTTCTAATGCCTGGGTTAGCTTAGAAACAGGGCTAATGAGAGTCGAGGCTTACATTAGATTAACATCAATTTATAAATGGCTGATCCTACAATTACACCCTCGAGGCTTGGCCCCACTGATCCTTCATGATCAGTTCCAGTCTGGCTGGCAGTTGGAGGTCCAGGCCACCCTCCAGAGACTGGGCTTCACACCCCAAGCCCTCTTGGATCTGGGCCTGGACCAAGCAAGATCCGAGGTCAGACAAAGAATTGTGGATTCTGAGAGACAGCGGGACTGCTTGAGGTCCCCCGATTTCATTATAGCAGAAAACGAGAAATACGTTGCCGCCCCGGGGCACCTTGTCAAAGGCCTTGCTGAAATCAAGATAGGCTACATCCACAGGCTTGTAATTCTGTCAAAAAATGAGATCAGATTAGTCTGACATGACTTATTTTTCAGAAACCCATGCTGACTTTTAGTGATCACAGCGTTCCTTTCTAGGTGCTCACAGACCGTTTGCTTAATGATCTGCTCTAGAATCTTTCCTGGTATTGATGTCAGGCTGACTGGGCGGTAATTGTTTGGGTCCTCTCTTTTCCCCTTTTTGAAAATAGGGACAACATTTGCCCTCCTCCAGTCTGCTGGGACTTCGCCTGTTCTCCAGGAATTCTCAAAGATTACTGCCAGTGGTTCTGAAATCACCTCTGCCAGTTCTTTTAATACTCTGAGATGTAGTTCATCTGGCCCTGGAGACTTAAATACATCTAATCTAGCCAAGTGTTCTTGTACTACCTTCTTACTTATTCTGGGCTGTGTTTTCCCTGACATGTTATGTCAGGAGCTGGACTGAGGAGGAATGGAGGGAGCCTCTCCTCCCTCTCTCTGCACCTTCTAGAGAGGAGGACAGTACAGATTTAGATCAGTGGTTTGCAGAAGGGCATAGTTCAAAGGCTTCAGAGGGGGAAAGCTGAGAAATAGTGGGGGAGCAGCAGGAAGAAGAACCTGGGGAGAGTAAGCTGGCAGACTCAGTGTCTTTGGAGAGCATTCCTGAGCCCCCCTCTCCCAGAAGTAGGCGGGCACTGAGAGTGATAGAACAGAAAACTCAGAGGCAGAAAGCTCAGATCAGCTGGTGCAGGGATGACGTAGAATAAGGGAGACAGAGGGGTTTGGGATTTACTTGGAGCAACGCCATTATTTAATAGAGACAGCGTTGCTTTCTCTCTCTGTGTGAAAACTGAATAAACTACGTGGTAAGAACTCTTTTTGATTTCTGCTTTTCTACTGCCACCGGGGTAGGGATCGCAATTCCTTGAAGTCTTGACATGCTGGCCACATGACCCGGAAAGCTGTCTGTGGGGACATGCCAGCTCCCTTGGCCTGAAAAGTGAGATGAGCGCAGCACCCCATAGTCACCTTTGACAGGACTTAACCGTCCAGGTGATGAAGAGCATAGGGTAGTATCTTCGTCAATAACAACTGGTGTTCAAGGACATCCTCTTCTCTAACTTTCTGAATGAAGGTATTGGGAACTAGGAAGTGTGGACACAGCTGTCAGCTGAAGGCAAACTTTAAATAATCTCAGGACAATCCTACCAGGGAGCCTCATTATACAGTTTTCTGAGGGCTATCTGGAAGAGGTAGTCCATTATTACAACAAATGTCTGTTATTACAATAAATGGTCAGCGTTATTTGGGGAAAGGGGGAACCAGGAAATAACTAGAAGTGTGCATTGTGTTTCTTTGTATTTTCACACAGCATGGGCTAAAGCAGTTGATAAGCAGAGTTTCTCATGAAATTCTATGAAGCTATCTCTTATTTCTGTCCCTAGCCTGAAATAACTTTAAAGAGAGCGAACACTGATGTAAGGTGTTAAGAGCAGTGGGGACGGTTTGACAGCATTCTTACTGCTACGTTCAGTAAAATTGTGCTTTCTTCCATCCCATGGTAAATGCTGACATACCAGCTCTGAGAGTGTATTTCTATGGTTCAGTATGAACTGGGGATCAGGCCAGTCCTACCGTTAGATGGAATGGCTTTGGATATTATGGAAAGGCAGCAAATTGTTGCTTAATTCAGAATTGCGTTTTTACTGCCAGGGAGCAAGAGAGATACTTAGGGGGGTTTCTGCTCCAGGTGCCAAAATAATTTGGGCTTCCTCAGACACTATACTCCTTGACTTGGATGAGGGTGTGTTGTTATGACTCAAGGCAGAAAAATGCCTTGAACCAAGCTTTCCAGGGGGGAAACTCACATTCCAGAGCTGTTCAACACAAAGTCCCTGGACCTATTTAGCAGGATTTATCCAATCCTGTTGCAGGGACTTCCCTACCTGTCAATTTCATCCACTCCTGTGAAAAAGATTTTAAAACAACACCAAAAACTCAAAGAGAGGAATTGCCCAGATCCTCAAAACTATAATGTATCGCCCTACAAGAAAACCACTGTGTCTATCCATCTGAAATTTGTAGAGGCTCAGTACCTGTGCTTGCAAATCTGGCAGAGATAAACATATTAGGGATGCTGTTTTAAAAATAAATTATTAAGTTGTCTAGCGCAGATGTTACACTCACTATTTGCTTTTAATCTGACAGACTTTATTCACTCTGGGTGGGCCACCATGATTGCCAGTTTCATTCACTGCACTTCTGTCAAAGGAATTTAAAAAAAAGTTTTAATTATAATTATTTCTCAATAGTGAATAGGGGAGAGGGGAAATGAAGAAAACTTGGATGGATGAGTTGAAGATGATCTGTGTTTCCATCACTACCACCCTGCCCCACTATGGTTCCTATTGCAGTTTATGAAGTCTGTGATAATATAATATTTATTTCCATTGTATTCTACTCACCTCACAGTGATAAAGTCTGCCATTGAAGAAGAACCACTCTAGCTATCATTTTCAAATTTAGCAGACTTCATCCTCACAGAAGGGGTGAGCATACCTGCAAATTCAATCCAATTTGAGTCGATAATGAAACAGTTATAGACTTTATTTATTTTTAAATTGAAGTTTAAAGGGGCCCTGCATGAAACTTTCTGCATGTATCTGCCTAGACTTTGGGAGGCTTAATGCACTCTGGAGGAGCTGCTATTCCAGCCCCAGACCAAATCTACAATGTCCAAAATTTAGGAACGTTACTTCTAGTCAGCATCCCTGTAATGTCTTTCATTTTGTAGGTGTGTAATTTGTGCCCATACTGTATTGCGATGGCCATTGGCTATAAACAATAACATTTGTTGTTTTAGCCATTTTTAAATTCCCTAGTGTAGTGAATGAGGAGGAAACAGGGCTTATTTTTTAATTGATCTAATTCAGTCCTGAATAATATGTCAAATTTCAAAAAAAGCAATTGTTTTGTTAACTTCATCCGAAGCAATGCAGAGACAAATCTTCTCACAAACAGAAAACAATCCATCTGGGTGGGGTTATTTTCAATGTAGAAATGCCATATGAGAGGCTGCATTTTAAAAATGCAAAAGCCATGATCTAGCAAATATCAAAAGTACAGGGTTTGTCTTGCCAACCAAGGAACTGTAAAAAGATCCCCACAGCCTTATGTGAGCCAAACCACCCATTGAGAGAAGCCCGAAGGGATTTGGGTCAAAACTCATTGTATGTAGAAGAGGTGTGATGATGGGATGTAACAGTTCAAAACATTGGCTACGTAAGTTCCACCATGATCCAGCTCAACCAGATAGAGAAATAGTGGTGGCTCCAGTCACCCAAATTGAAAAGTCCTAAGCAACATGGCTCAGTTTTGATACCTAAAATATTGCCTCACCGCTTATATACTCAATCATCAACATCAACTTCGTTGGACAGGTCATGTTGTTCAGATGCCTGATTATCAACTTCCAAAACAACTACTCTATTCCGAACTTAAAAATGGAAAGAGTAATACTGATGGCCAACAAAAGAGGTTTAAAGACTCTCTCAAGGCAAATCTAAACAAAATGTAGTATAAACACCAACAACTGGGAAACACTGGCCTGCGTGCGCTCCAATTGGAGAACAGCCTTTACTAAAGGTGTCATGGGCTTTGAAGACACTCGAACTCAGGATGAAAGGGAGAAACATGCTAAGAGGAAGGCACATTTGGCAAACCCTCACCGTGATCAACTCCCAACCAGAAACCTATGTCCCCTCTGTGGAAGAACGTGTGGATCCAGAATTGGCCTCCACAGTCACTTACGGACTCACTGTTAAGACTGTGTTCATGAAAGATAATCTTACTTGGCTATGAGTGATCACCAAAGATACCCAACCAGTTTTTGTACCCTTCAGGAGAGGACATCCTGCAGATGCTATCTTATCAGGAGGTTCATTCTGTACAATGCAGGAATCGGTCCTTTAGTATGGCAACCCATTGGCAAGGCATCACTCACCCATCCTTTCTGTGCAGTTCTTTTGATGGTTGTATTGATGCATCAGAATCCCTTTAGACAATAAAAAGAAACACCCAGACACAGCTTTAACATGCTGTAAACAATTCTCTTCAATAAAAGTCAAATGCTTGAGGGCCTCAATAGAATGATGCATTTCAGCTCTGAAACACATAGAATTTTGTTTTATGAAATAACAGCTCCTCTCAGGGACATCCTGTCTAGATGCATTCGTTTGGAACTCAACACATACCTTCAAACACATTAGCAAAAGAAAACATGTCAATATGCTCCAGGACACAAACTTTCTCTCTTCTGTTCCTGCATTGATTGATTGATTGATTGATTGATTATATGCAAGCAGTCTGAGATGTGCACAAGCTCAAAAATCTTCTTGGTGTAGTCACTCAAATTTCCGACTCTTTTTTTTTTTCCAAATCAAACAAATGTCTTAAAAGGATAGGAACATGGGCTACATGCACAAGGCTCTGCATTCACCAGCACCCTACAGAGTTCTAGTTTTAGTTCAGACCAGCAGGATTGGGAACCTGAACAGCAGCCTGAGGTGAACCAGGAGCCAGAGACAGGGAATTGAAGAACAAGCCCCTGGGGTTTGGGAAGGGTCCTCACTGTGTGAGGAAACCATGAAACAGGTCTATCCTAAGACCAGGAAGCAGCAGGAGTCAGGAGAACATCAATAGTTGTCTTTGTTTATGAACAGCAGCTAGGACTTGATACTCTAGCAAGACTAATGTTACAACAGGCTCCCACTCAGCCATGGGCAGAACCACACCCAGAGAGTGGAAGGAAGTTTCTATTGCACAAACAACTCAAGGACCAAAGGACACACCAGGAAGCAAGGTTGAGGGGCAAGTCAGAAGTTGGCGCCAAAGCCCAACCAAGGATACATAAACTCAACAGATTTAGGAAAGACCTAGGCTAAGCTGAAACAGGAAGCCCTTTATACTCCTTCCTGTCCAGGAGGATTCAACTGTTGAGTGTCCATGGAAGTTCAGTCAAGTGTAGCAGAGATGGCAAATACAAACACAACTACACACACAATGTTAACAGTTGCTACAAAACGTCTTCAATCTCTGAAACCAGAGAGGGTTCTTTGCTAACAGAGTCCTTGTTGAGACAGAGTCCACACAGCACATGCAACATCCAGTTGCTAACAAAGTCCTGCAACTGCCAGCACTCTCTGAGTCAAGATGTCTTGCAAATTGTCCAGCTTCCCTCAGATGAATGCTTCACAAAGTCTTCCACATTTTCACAGGATCATTCCAACAGTCTCCAACAGATTCTCCTGTACTCCCCAACACTGAATGTTGTAACTTGAGCCCTTATCTACTCAGTGCTACATGCTAAACTTGCGAGGGACTCAGACAAGGCAAACACAAGATGCCTGCAGCTGTACTGGAATGGAATAATTTATGCCAGCTCATGGTCAATTAACCCTTTTTTTCCACATTCCTTGACACCAACCACTAGTCTAGATGGGAAGATTCAGTTTCTTCATTGAGAAGTGGTTCACCACATGAGGCAGTCACACGCAGGTTCAACAATGAGTAAACAAACAAACCCCTGTGTTGCAAAATGTGAGTCAGCAATATCAAAAGCAACACGATGACCATGCAAAGAAAGTAGTCTGGTTTCTTAAAACGGTAAAGTGAACACAAAGCCTAAAAAGCAGGGGTGTGTAAGGGGCTGGGCAGAGGAGGAGGGGGAATGTTGGAGACCGCCTCCCCATCCTGACCCTTCCAGAGAGGAGGAAGAGGAAGACAGTATAGATTTACAACAGGGGTTTGCGGGAGGTTACAGCTCAGAGGCAGATGAGGGGAATAGTTGGGAAATCATGGGAGAGCCAGAGCAACAGCTGATTGACACATCATCAGAAAGCATTCCAGACCCACCATCTCCCAGAACCCGGTGAGCCTGAAAGGTAGGAGACCAAAGACCTCAAAGACAGAAGGCACTTAGCAGCACCCGTAGAGGAGGTGATGATGATGATGAATGAGGAAGTGGGAGAGATTGGGGGTGTCACTCAGGACAACACCATTATCCAAGAGGCTGGGTTCTATAGCCTATCTCTTTAAAGTTTGAAATAAAAAAAGGACTATAATAATCTTTTCCTTGTCTTTATACTTTCCTGGGCAACCAGCCAGGAGCTGCTGACAGCATCCTGACAGGGGATAATAATAAATCCATAATGAATAAAATACTTCTCAACTGTCACTGAATTTAATTATTTGATATGAAAATATGTGTGGTCTTCGTCGGTAAGCAAACTTAACATTGTGGAGTTCTAAAGTGTATCTATTAACAACCATGTCTAAATTCTGGGTAGTTAATTATATTTTGTTTACAACCTTCATAACCAGTAGAGGACAGTGAGAGAAAATCTTAGTGGCCAGATTGCCCTAAATTTCTCTATGAGTCAAAGCATCAGTCAAAGCAGTCAGGTGTGTGTCAGTTTTCTTTTCCAGGAACAGAGTTTGGTAAATTACAAGGTGGCAGATTACACATGTCTCACCTCCCTTTGAAGGAAACCATCAGAAAGAGAATTTTTAACTGTCGTTTATAGTAGATGATGCTAACCAATGTGAGTGTTACTAGTATATGTGCTGCCGAAGCGAGCACAACCAATGTGAGTGTTACAAAGAACTACTGACATTTCTACTGGTAGCAGCACAAATGGAAGTAGCTAAATGTTGGAAATTATGTGAGGATCTGACACTTGACTCATGGTATACACACAAATGGACTCTTAGCTTAGTAGAAAAGTGGACATGTCAACTACATGCTGCCAAAGGGAAATTGGACGCATTATTGTTTGATGCAGTGTTTCATTTCATAAATATATAGGAATGACCAAACTCAAAGACCACCACAATCACATGGCAATCTTTGGAGAGACTAGTAATAATAATACTTAATAATAATTTATTTCTATCCCACCCATCTGGCTGGGTTTCCCCAGCCACTCTGGGTGGCTTCCAGCAGAATTTTAAAATACAATGATTCATCAAATGTTAAAAGCTTCCCTAAACAGGGGTGCCTCCAGATGTCTTCTTAATGTCATATAGTTGTTTAAAAGAAATTTTTCTTTTTTTTCTTTTCTTAACAGTTACTGAGGTTTACAAAAGCTATACATACATATTGTATTATTAACTGAGCTACAGAAGGCTAATTTGTTGAAGAAACATATAAGGGATTCCTAGACTGGATGTGTCCCTCCAAGAAACCCCAAAGAAAAAGATGCTACAAGTGAAAATATAGGCTTTTATTGAAATGCAAATGTGCACAACAACAGCCTTCAAAATAAGGAAGAGGCTGCAAAGAACCACATCCAAAGCAATGTTTCCTATACACTTCCAGATTACACATGTGATTTCATTCCACCAAAGGATCACAGCAATCTTAACAGTTGCAACTCAATGTCACCATCCTGAACCAATCAAAATCATTTAACTCTTCAGACCAGCCCATCATAATATTGTGTAATCTTTCTTTTTTAAGACTTCGACTAATTTTCTTATTTATCAAAGGTCTCCCAATATCCTCTTTCATCTATCTACAAAACAACTCAGGATTATTCACAATTGCCATGCCTAGCCGATTCTCTTTTCAAGCATACAATGGCCACCACAGATTTTAACAGTCTATTCCTTTCAGTGTTCTGGAATGAACATTCGCTATATGCAGTTCCTGAAAACAACTAGTTCTGTACTGTAAAAGGTAGGCACTGGCCTTTTCAGTTTAGCTGGGTGGTAGACTCAAATGAAAATGTAATCGTCAAAATGATACAGTTTTGTGAAATTATTTTCTCCATCAGATTATTCCATGTGCCTTGACAATTCCATTTCACTTTGGATTGGTTTCAAGTGCATAATGAGAATGGGCTCTTTTTATGCTCTTATAAAAGGATTGGACAAATTCATGGGGCATAAGGCTATCAATGGCTACCAGCTAGTGGCAGCTATGTTCTACGTCTATGATGGGAGGCAGCAATGCTTCTGAATACCAGCTGCTGGAAACCACAGGAGGGGAGAGGGCTTTTGCGCTTGGGCCCTGTTTACTGGTTCCCCACATACATCTGGTTGGCCACTGTGAGAACAAGATGCCGGACTAGTTGCCTATTGGCCTGGTCCAGCAATAGCCTTGTATGTTCTTATTGGATGGCTACCATAATGCCATTGTTAGCATGCCCCAGGTGCTAGCATGACCAAAGAGTTAGGGGTAACTACCTCCCAGTGATTTCTGTTCTCTGACCTTCTACCTTTATTGCAGGCCCCATTTTTAACCCTCTGAGAACTGCTTTGGAGAACTTGAAGTGCATCTTAATCTATTGCAGAAGTGAAGGGCCCATGGTCTTTTAGGTGTTGTTGGGCTCCAGTTCTGAGCATTCTTGACCATTGAGTACTCTGTCTGGGGATGATGAGAGTCCAACTACATCTGGAGGGTCTCAGGATCCCCATCCCTGTCCTATCATGTTAAACAGGAGGTGAAATATGACAAAGAATTATGGCAGAGAAGTGTTTTTGGTGAAGGATCTGGCCTGCAGTTGGCCTCTGTCCATAGCTGTCAACCTTCCCTTTTTTGGTGGGAAATTCCCTTATTCCAGCGCTGTTTCCCACCGCTATCCCGGATTGTTAGATATCCCGTAAATTTCCTGGATTTCAAAGGAAGCAGCTCCTCTCCCTCCCTGCCAGCCAGGGAGGCTCCTCAGCTGCGTTGCTTGGCTGCATTGCTCACCAATAGTTACAGAGAATAGGATGCCATTAGACAACACCACTATTTGTGCTTTGCTTGCATGTAAAATCAACCACTCTGGCCCAGCCCACAAATATACTCCTTCCAAAAGAGTGTTAAAGGATGCAAAGTCTGCAACACGTTTGCATAAGTCATTAATGGATGCCAGAGAGCCAAACGAGTGAACCTGATCAATCCCCCCATGAAGAATTGATGCTTTTGAATTGTGGTGCTGGAGTCCCGTGGACTGCAAGAAAATCAAACCGATCCATTCTGAAGGACATCGGCCCTGGCTGTTCACCGGAAGGACAGATCCTGAAGCATCGCATGAGAAGAGAAGACTCCCTGGAAAAGAGACCCTGAGGTGGGGAAAGATGATGGTGTGTAGCCTGGTGTAAATTAATTTGTAGCCTGGGGTGCTTAGCATGGCGTGGACTGTCCCCGAGAACCGTAGACTGTCCCCGGGACAGGTGAGGCTGCTGATCCCTTATTTTCAAATCCGAAAGTTGACAGCTATGCCTCTGTCCTATCCTGTTGCTACTGATGTAAGCTGCAATACAGGAAGACTCAAGTACTTCATAAGGCAATGCAGAACCAGGACATGGTGGGACACTCCAGCTTTACTATCTTGATTTGGATCTGAGAGACCAAGGAAATGGCTGGGCTCATAATTTCGTAATTATGAAGACCAAAGAAATGTCAGGGCTCATAATTATGCTCATAATGTCTAAACAAGCACGATCTTTGACGTTTTCACAGCATACAATTTCCCTGCTTTGTGGAGGGCGAGCTAACAAGAATTATCTTAACTTTGATCTTAAGCTGGCAGGTTTTGATGACTGAACACCAGAAGATCCTGGTGAATCAGACCAATGGCCCATCTTGTCCTGCATCCTGTTCTCCCACTGGCTGCCCAGATGTCTTTGGGAAACCTTCAAGCAGAACCCAAGTGGAAGAGCATTCTCCCATGGTTCCCTGAAAGTGGTATTCAGAAGCATTACTGCCTTCAGCTATGGAGGCAGAGCAGAGCCATCTGTAATAAACAGAAATCTGCTCTTATTCCCATATGGGGTACACAAGAGCCTTCCCAGGTTCTCCATCGGTAGGAGTAAATTTACAGAGGCCAACCAGAGAAAAATTGAGAAGCAACATTTTATTATATCTGTTGCAACAGGGCCCTCACTCCCAAAATGGAGGTCCCAGGGAGGAGGAACCCAGAATGGTGTGCCAGCTCCTATATAGACTTTTGAAATTCCCTCCCTCCCGCTCAAGACCACCCCCTATACATCATACATACATCACAAAAAGGGGTGTAACCCAGGACCACCCCCCAGATACATCACAGCTACGTCATGAAAGGGGAGGTCTGGTAGCAGTAATCTGAGCATCCTTGACCCAACCCATGCCTCCTCTTGCCCTCTACCCAAAAACCCATCAAGTAAAACAAAAGAGATATTTACATTTCCCTGTTTCCCAGCCAAGTTAATCACACCCTTTTGTCTGGCACTCAGGTAACAGGAAGCCAGGATTATCACTTTATTTTCCTGAGACAATCCCCCCTCCTTCCTTGCAGAGCAACAGTTTGTCATTTTGGGAGTCAAAATGGAGACAGGCCTGTCTTCCTGTGCTGTTTAAGACATGTGGCCTTGTTTTGCCTGGCACACTTATGAACAATTTTATATATATATATATATATATATATATATATATATATATATATATAACCTTGATTTTCTTACAACACATCTTAACTAGCAGCCATCAAATTTCCCTGGTTTGTGAAAAGAAAATGTATTATAATATTAGGATTCGTTAAACATGAAATGAGTTGTTTTGCAGCTGTTAATTGTTGGATATAATTGGTAGTTATATGTACAGTTACATTCTGCACTCCTACAGTGCGCTCCACCCTGCTGTGAAGGATCTGGCAGTCTGAAATGCCATTCATAGCATGAAGCTGAACAAGGTTTGGTCTAGAGGCCAATAATAATGTCTATTTTAAACTGCTAACTACGTGGCATCTTACTTATGAAAGGCGGGGGGAATGAAAGAAAGACTTTATATCCCATTATGTTTGGTAGGCTAGCATAGGCCAATCAGGTCCATATCGGAAGGCAGTCCCCAAAACTAAGGAGCCGGGGCCTTAGTTTAATAATTGACGGAGGTGTGCTGACCTTAGGATCACCTCCACCCTCTCTAAATTGGTTTAAAAATTCCACCCCTCACCCCTGCAATTATCATACTGCTAATTAGAAGTCAGGGACATCACAAATGCTAGGTATGACAAGGAACTGATACAGTAGCTCCACCATGGTTCGAGTTTATGGAATGATCCTGAAAAAAATAAGCCCACATAAAAATAATTCTCTGTTTAAATGTGTGCAGATGAATAGATACAGCTGTCTGTGTTCTGAAAAGCTTACTTCTGAGTGAGCCGGCACAGGTTTGCATTATACTCTATCCTTTTACCTCTCTACTCTCTTTTGATCAGTGATCTCTCCCTGTCTGGCAGGCTGACTCCTTTAGGTTTCAAAAGTCACCTCACTTTTCTACGTCAATTGTCAGTGTGCTCCTAACCCTCCTGAAATGAGAAGGGCAGTGAGCACACTTATGTGATAAGCAGATACCATTGACTTGAAGGAACTAGGCCACTTTAGATATATATATACACACACAGCACCACTTTCAGTGAAATTTGGGGGTTATAGTGGCTTTTCACCAAAAACATTCCCAGCTATCTAACTCTTTAAAAGGTAAAGATACCCCTGACCGTTAGGTCCAGTCGCGGACGACTCTGGAATTGTGGCACTTATCTTGCTCTATAGGCCGAGGGAGCCGGCGTTTGTCCACAGACAGCTTCCGGGTCATGTGGCCAGCATGACTAAGCCGCTTCTGGCAAACCAGAGCAGCGCACGGAAACGCCATTTACCTTCCCGCCGGAGCGGTACCTATTTATCTACTTGCACTTTGATGTGCTTTCGAACTGCTAGGTTGGCAGGAGCTGGGACTGAACAACGGGAGCTCACCCCGTCGCTGGGATTCGAACCGCCGACCTTCCAATTGGCAAGCCCTAGGCTCTGTGGTTTAGACCACAGCGCCACCCGCGTCCCATCTAACTCTTAGACCTTGGCAAAATCTTTTTTTGAGCCCAATAACATAGTTGGGAATTTCAGAAACTGTTATACCCAACAGAACAAAATGAACACTCAGAGGGAAACAAAATATTTTTCCCCCTTCCAGTAGCACCTTAGAGAACAACTAAGTTTGTTATTGGTATGAGCTTTCATGTGCATGCACACTTCTTCAGATACTCAGAGGGAGCCACCCCTAAGGCCCCTCCAATCAACCCAGGTTTGGGTTGGGTAACTCTCGGTCAACACACTTAGCGTCATAGAATCATAGGGACCCAAGGGTCATCTAGTCCAACCCCCCAAAATGTAGGAATCTCAGCTAAAGCATCCATTACAGATGGCCATTCAACTTCTGCTTAAAACTATCCAGTGAAGGAGAGTTCATTCCACTGTCAAACAACTCTTACCATCAGAAATTCCCACTTCCACTCTGTCTGTAAACTAACACAAATACCACTAGGATAATAATGCATATACCTCACCTGTCCCCAGACCATGACACACAAACACACACTTACATACTATAAGGGTTGGGAAGCAATTCAGTTCAGTTTGTTTCTAAAGGTGAGCCTCCATAATTCACATTTTCTGAACAGAAACACAAACCGTCCTTCATAATTTGCTGTGTTGTTCTCCACCCAAGGAGTGTGTACAAAATTGCATCTACTAAGGTAAAAGGTTACATATGAGTGCATATATCAGTGATTACCACAAACAAAATGCATCACATCAAGGAACACTGCATGCAGAAATGTGTAAGTCGGACAAAACTGCATGCAAAAAATGTCTGTATTATGATAAATCTGCACTAAAATGTTGATTGATTTTGATGAGGACTTTTCTGGGTTTTTTAAGCAAATTCAAAAGGAAATATGGAGACTACTCAGAGACCACTTAGAAAACTACTGTGGAAAAACCCAATGTTAGCAATACACATTCAACCAATTTCCATTTTAAACCATCATTAATATGCAAACATTTTCATTTCAGTGTGAATTATGCCAGCTACACCTAACAATATCTCCACCAACATGCCAGAATCTCCATCAGAAACAACAACTATGACATTCAAAAAGGTCCAAAATTAGACATCACCAAAGTAGACTTGCTCAGCAACTGAGTGCTAAATTATTTGTAGCAATCTCTCTCTACCCCCACCCTCCTCCTCCTCTCATTGTCTTCCCATCTTCCTAATTGTTCAGTTGATATATACGTTCGAAACTGCCAAGCTGAAAAGTTTCCCTTTTGCTGCCAACCCCCTGCTTTGTACTATACTAAATATTTCATTCTGGTCTGGTTCTGCAGCTTTCCTGATATCACCATGGCTGATGGGTTTGTGCAACGATTTGCCTTGCAGTTGACGAACTGGGTTTACTGCTCCGTTTAGGCAAATTGACAGAGAATGGAAGGGGCAGTCTCCACTGGCAATCAAGGCACAGCCAGCATTTGTGCTTCGCAGAAGCATTTTATGATAATGCCCACGTCAACCCGTTGGCAATGACAACAGCAGAGATTTGGGGGCTCATGTTGGGTTAGTGCTTCCTTTAGAGAACTGCTAGAGAGAAGCAGTATTTTGCAATGGCAATCCCATAACAATGGGAACATGGAATCATAGATGAGGAAGTAGACCTCAGAGAAATCTTCCAGGACTTGGTGGGTGTAGCAAACACACTCCTCTATTTCAGCAGATGTGCCTGCCTTCCCTTAAGACAAGTTCAGATATCTGCAGGCATCCAAACAGCAGAGGGGGAAAGGAAGGAAGAGAAAGAACAGAGGGGGCAGAGAGGCAAGGAACCCCACCCCATCATTGCAGAGAGAATATGCAGGTACATCCCGACTTACAAGTGCTGGATCACTGGCTTTTCCATTGACAGATAAAGCCTGCTGTACAATATAGTAGCCTTTGTCTAAGGCCGACATTGATGCCGAAATCCAGCATCGCCTGAGCTCTGCGAGTGCGGCTTTCTTCCGATTGAAGTGCAGAGTGTTTGAGGACCGGGACATTCGCAGGGAAACCAAAATGCTTGCTTACAAATCTATTGTATTACCAACCTTACTGTATGCTTGTGAAACATGGACCACTTATAAAAGCCATCTCCAACTCCTTGAAAGATTCCATCAATGGTGTCTCCAAAGAACTTTACACATGGGACTTGGGAAGACAGGCGAACTAATGCCAGTGTACTGGAAGAAGCAAAGATCACCAGTGTCAAAGCAATGATTCTACAACATCAACTTCATTGGACCACTCATGTTGTTTGGATGCCTGATAATCGTCCTCCAAAGCAACTACTCTACTCTCAACTTAAAAATGGAAAGCGTAATGCTGGTGGTCAACAAAAGAGGTTTAAAGACTCTTTCAAGGCAAATCTACAAAAATGTTGTATAAACACCGACATTGGGAAGCACTGGCCTGTGAGCTCTCCAAATGGAGAACAGCCTTTACCAAAGGTGTCATGGGCTTTAAAGATGCTCGAACTCAGGATGAAAGGGAGAAATGCGCTAAGAGGAAGGCACGCTTGACAAACCCTCACCACGATCAACTCCCGCCCGGGAACCTATGCCCCCACTGTGGAAGGACATGTGGATCCAGAATTGGCCTCCACAATCACTTACAGACTCACTGTTAAAACCGTGTTTATGGAAGACAATCTTACTCGGCTACGAGTGATTGCCAAAGAAGAAAGAAGAAGTATTAGATCCTCATTTCTAGCTCACAATCTTGATGCTTCCTCTGGTTTTGCAGAACATTTTCCACATCATTTTGGTAACTTGGAAACAAATGACCTTTCCTGTTGCTCCACTTTGTTTATGCTCCAGCATCTTGTTCCAAATGCTTGCAAAGTCATCCCAGTTGGACCTGGCTGGTGTTTCTGTTTAGCCTCCCATGGAGGTGTTGTCTTGTGATGTGGTTAACTACCACCCTGACCAGCTGTGAAAGAACACTGCTCCTTATTCTAATGTGTCATTCCCTCACCTTGTTTGTGTTGAATGTTGTAAAGGATGCCACTGAATGGCTTTGGTACTTTACTGTTTGTAGAGTATACAGAAGGGATGTAGGAGCCAAGAGGATAGAGGGGGAAAGAGAGAGAGACTTCCATTATGCTGTTTGCCACCATAGATGAGAGAGAAAAGTGTGGGCATGTCTCTGACCACCTACAGAGACCACACAGACATTAACCTTCTTGAGATGACCTGAAAAATCTTTTTGGAGATGACCTGTTTTTCCTTTTTGGAGAAAATACTTTTCATTCCATGAAGACCAGGAACCAGTACTTCCCTCCCTTGCATCCTGTGGTAGGACCAATGACTTTGGGGTGGTGGTTGGAGCTTGCATCTTCTCTTACTTGTACAGGATGTGGAGAAGGAAGGAAACAATGGGAGACTGGTCTCTCCCACTGCTCAGAAAAGTGTCTTACCTGCTTGAAAAATGCTGTGTGTATGGGAGAGAAAGAAGAGTGAGGGAAGAAGAGGGAAGTGGTAGTAGTAGTAGTAGAGAGAGGAAAGTATGGGAGAGGAGATTGGGGAAAAAGATCAAAGACTATTTATGTATGCGACCACTGCAGCAAGGATTTTGGTTGCCCAAAGATGGAAATTGCAAGAGGTACCGACATTAGAGGATTGGCAGCTAAAAATGATGGATTATGCCGAACTGGCGAAGATGCCGGGTAAGATCAGGAACCAAGACGATCGGAAGTTTGTGAATGACTGGAGTAAATTTATAGATTACTTAAAAGAAAACTGTATAAGCTTAAAGACACTATCAGGACTGTTGTAATCCCTATGTGTAGAGAATCGAATAATCTCTGACTGAACGTAGAAGAGGAAAACAAAAAAGGTCAGAGATGAATAAAAAACAAAGCGTTAGAGGCTGTATAATATTTAAAAACCGTTGAAAGGAAGGAGGGAAGTCATAGCTCGGCAGAGCAGTAAGCTGATTATATGTAATATAATAGGATGGAAATTGGAGTATGAATGTAACATGAAGTTAATAAAAATCATTTTAAAAGAGGGGGGGGGGTCCACTGCTGCAAACCTATCCACTCTCTGCCCACCAATGATGTTGTTGTTGTTCAGTCGTGTCCGACTCTTCGTGACCCCATGGACCAGAGCACGTCAGGCACGCCCACCAATGATATGTGACCCCTAACAGATTACCACAGACAAGGGTGGGCATGTGGCCTACCTTATAGAGGACAGTCCTCTATTTATTTATTTAAATATGTTTAGAGCCCACCTTTCCTCCCTGAATGTGGTGTACATGATTCTCCCTCTTCACATTTTATCTTTGCAACAACCCTGTGAGGCAGGTCTGGCTGAGAGACAGTAACCGGTCTAAGGCCATGCCCAACATGCTTCATGGTCAAGTAGGGATGTGTTACCCCGGTCTCCCCTGTTCTAGTCCAACTCTCTAATGATGGCACCACATTTTGAGGGTTGTCCAGTCTGGTTTAGACATGAGGAACCACAAAAATGGAGACTAAGAGGGAACTTGAAGTTGTGCACCAACAGTGATCAGCATCTGGCCAGTGGACTTAGCAAGCACATGGAGCACACAGGACACCTGGTGTCATCTCCACTACAGAATCATAGAATCATAGAGATGGAAGGGATCCTGGGGGTCATCTAGTCCAACCCCCTGCAATGCAGGAACATGCAGCTGTCCCATGCAGGGATCGAACCTGCAACCTTGGCATTATGAGCACCACGCTCTAATCAACTGAACTCTCTGGGATATATGGCACGGTGCATTGAATTTCTATTTAAATTACAGAATTTTTTTCTAAATTTGCATCTATAAATATAAAATACCTTATGCAGGTTTTATGAAAATGGATTTCTTTTTTACGAACAAAAACAGGAGACTAGACAGTACCATCCCCCTGAGAGGCTGTGGGGGTATGAAAGGGCGAAGTCTCTGTTATGTCTGGTGCTCATGGAAACTGCCAAGGATTTTCTACTTAGAGCAGTGATGGCGAACCTATGACACGCGTGTCAGCACTGACATGCATAACCATTTTCGATGACACGCAGCCGCATGCAGCCGCATACAGGGAAGTATGGGGCCACATGCCGAAAAGGACG
This sequence comes from Darevskia mixta, assembly GCA_034641385.1. Lineage (NCBI taxonomy): Eukaryota > Metazoa > Chordata > Lepidosauria > Squamata > Lacertidae > Darevskia > Darevskia mixta. The sequence goes on from JAWWNH010000060.1 coordinate 2,752,258, forward strand.
TTTCATTCTCGGCTACTGCACGGCCAGGTGCAGTAGCCGAGGATGAAACATTTGCTGTAGTGTAGACACTCTGTGCCGGAGGTCTGTAGGCCAAAACAAGAGAGCTCCGGCACAGAGTGTTTAGTTCTGGGACTTCTGGTTAGGCCGTTAGGGCATCTTTGACCTCACTTCCAGCCGGCAGAGCAGGGAGCAGCGGAATGCCGCAGGGGATGCATCTCTGGGGGCCTTGTGATCGCCATTACCAGCAACCACATAACCACAGCAACCATCATCCAATCTACTGTTCTGGGGTGTCGTTGATTTCTAATTTTTCATTTATTAAATACAGTTATATATTACAATTATACATTTTTTGTTATTTAAACTATAAATATTGTGAAATTATGGTTTTTTTCTCGAAGTGACACATGACCCGAGTTATCCTCGGTTTTTTGGCGAATTTTGACACACCAAGCTCAAAAGGTTGCCCATCACTGACTTAGGGTCAGAACAGCTGGTCTCAAAAGATGGGCGTTGAAAAGTTTCTAGCTGAAAGCTTTCCTAAAGTGTGCAAGAACCAAATCTTCACATCTCTCTAATTAAAACAAAAACAAAAACTAAAGCACAACATATTATTTCCTTCTAAATAATGCACAGCCTTTTAGGCGATGGAAGTTTTCATTTTCAAGCTTCTGCTGTATCAACAATTTGCTTTACTGATTTAAATTTAAAGCGCTGAGCTTAGACTTAGCAAGTGCTGGGTATGACCCGCTGATGATTATACCCTTGTAGTCAAAGCTGCTGAAACATAGCAGAGAGGAATGAAAGGCATCAGAAGAAAATGGACTAGGTGTAAGTCCAGCTTCCTTGACTGCCACTTAAGCTGTATTCAGAGGGCACATCATTCCATCTTTCTTAACCCTTAATTTTCATGTCTTATCTTTCACATGGTGTATATTCCACTTCTGGAAACCTAGCAGAATCTAATGGAAGTTTAGTGCTCATTTCCCTGTTAACCATAGCCAGGAAAAACACACACCTGTTTTGTTCATGTAATGAAATTTTGCAAGGTATTTTGGCATACAGAGCAGTGAATCATGGGGGTGGGGGGTGGGACGGAAACACACACACCCAACAAGGGTGGGGGAGTCACAAAGTGTACAATGCCAGTTGCCATTGTGTGGTCTAGTGGTTGAGAGCAGTAGACTTGTAATCTGGTGAACTGGGTTCGCACCTCCGCTCCTCCACATGCAGCTGCTGGGTGACCTTGGGCTAGTCACACTTCTCTGAAGTCTCTCAGCCCCACTCACCTCACAGAGTGTTTGTTGTGGGGGAGGAAGGGAAAGGAGAATGTTAGCCGCTTTGAGACTCCTTCGGGTAGTGATAAAGCAGGATATGCAAGGGGCTAGGGCCACGCCAGAGCCCCTGGGAACATTTGGGGAGAGGTGAGGGCCTGGCACCCAGCTCCATCCTCTCTCAGGAAGTATTTACCCTTACTGACTTCGCTAGATGGCTAGCGGATGTCAGTTCTGTCCCAGGGCGGGGGACAGATAGTCAGAACCAATGCCTAAGCAACCACTCACATTGGTTGTATTTAAATAAAGTTGTGCCCAAAATAATGCCAAAAACCTTAAACTTAAATTGCTGTGTGAAGTGTGAATTATTGGGGGGGTGTCTTGGGACCTCGACACGCAACTAATGCAATATGACTTGAATGTAATGAATGACTCAACATGACTTGAATGTAATGAATGACTCAACATGACTTGAATGTAATGAATGACTCAACATGACTTGAAAGTTATGCTCCACAGTAGCCAGGAAGCAAGCCATAGCCTGTGGTGAGGGTTGATCATGCATCATGTCACCTGCAGAACAATCTCATCCATGCTTAATGCTGGTGTCCTGATGCTTATGAAAACAGTGGCAGGAGAGAATAAGGAAATGATTTGCTCCCGGGAAACGGTCCAGAGTTTGTTTTTCTGCTGTACGTGCCCCGCACCCAAAGGTCACAGGGTGGTCTACAACATTAAAACACAACATGTAAAACAGTTTAAAGCAACTTAAAATCACCAAAAATGTCTTATTATTATTATTTTGCTTAATCTGCCTTTTTGATAGCTCTTGGGGTTTAAAGCAGTTTATATATCTGCAAATAAATAAAAACAAATTGAATAAACAGTGACTGGCAGTGGCTTTCCAGGGCTGCAGGCAAGAGACATTCTGAGCCCTACCTGGAAATACCAGGGATTGAAACGGAGTCCTTCTATATAGTCTACCGCTGTGCTTTGATCCTTCCTGAAACATTTTCAGCTCCCTGAAACCAGACATGCCCCCGCCATTCTCCAATGTACACAAACTGAGCCCTTGTTCAGACATTTCCCCATTGATTTGCCTTTATCTCCCTCTTTGACAAAACGGGTGCTCTGCGTGTGTTTTCCTTCACAGAGAGTATATGGATTATCCTTGATGCTACAAACTCGTTTTCAAAGCAAAATGGGGTTTATCTGAAAAAGACAGGAAGTTCCATGTGCAAAGACCAATTTTTCATTTGTGAAAGGCAACATCTCCAGCTGCATGTTATTTTTGTTGTTGTTGTTGTTCCATGGCCATTTAAAACCCCCAATCTTCCTTGAAGCTTTTAATTTTCATTCTGTTGTGTCCTTGGTTTGCTCAAGTAAGCAGAACACTAGCATGAAAGATTCCGAGCGCGTTAATGCTTGCCCTTGTAGGTCCCTGCATATTTTCCCCCCTGCTCCCCTGATATGACTGAAGATGTGAAGCAGCTGCTACATTGTGATAAACCTCGCAACTAGATTCAGACTACAATCTTATAGCCACTTAGCCGGGAGTGAACAGTTGGAGCACACTGGTCAGATGTCTCATTTGGAAAGTTCATTTGGTGCTGGAGCCCTGGTAGGTGGAAAATGGGACCTTTAAAATGACAACTGATAGTTGACAAATAAAGATGAAGGAACACCTACAGCTGAATTGATTGAGCTATCATTGTTCACAAAACAACCGCAGCCACCTAGTCAAGAAGAAGAAGAAGAGGAGTTTGGATTTCATATCCCGCTTTATCACTACCCGAAGGAGTCTCAAAGCGACTCACATTCTCCTTTCCCTTCCTCCCCCACAACAAACACTCTGTGAGGTGAGTGGGGCTGAGAGACTTCAGAGAAGTGTGACTAGCCCAAGGTCACCCAGCAGCTGCATGTGGAGGAGCGGAGACGTGAACCCGGTTCACCAGATTACGAGTCCACCGCTCTTAACCACTACACCACACTGGCTCTCAAGAAAGCAGAAACCGTATTTTGGCGAATCGAACCGTTAGCAGCTCAAAAGAATGCACCAAGGTGATTTGGTCTGATTGACTCAAATCAACTGGACATTTAAAACATAAAAACAAATGCATATAAAATAAGAGATTGGCTATGCAATGCCTCCCATAGCAACCTGGAAGGTTCGCCAGTGTATATGTATTGGTGTGTCCACATGCAAATCAGTGCTTCTAGTAGACATGCTCCAAGACCTCTCCTTCCAAACCCCCACACTGTGCATCAGCCAGAGACAGAAAGTTGATCTCAAAGCCTAGGGGCCACCACCCAGAAAGGCTGTTTCAGTGATGGCAACTGGTTCAACAGATGGCAGGATTAGCAAAAATTACAAATAAAACACAAAACATACAATCAAGGGGGTGCAGTGGCGTACGGAGCCGCTTGGCTGCCGGGAGCTGCAAGCGCGAGCGGCACCCCCCGGGGACGGGGTGTTGCTCCGTAGCGCGCATGCGTCGTGACGTCACGGCGCATGTGCTACAGAGTGCAGTCCGGCCGGGCTGCCAGGCCCAAAGTGCCCCCCCCCGTCCATGCCATGGCTGCTTGCGCCCGGTAACTCATAAGGCTGCAGCCTTACGAGTTTCCAGGCACGAGTAGCCGCCGCACAGACAGGGGGCTGCTCGCACCCAGCCTGGCAGCCCGGACGGACTGCACATGTGCGGACATGCGCAGTCCGTGCTGGATGCCGCACTTGCACAGTCCATCCAGACTCCTAAGCTGCCCCCCAGCACCCCTTCCGTGCGGTGGCTGCTCACGTGGAAGGGGTGCTGGGTGGCGGCTTGGGAGTCGCCGGGGGGTGGGGCCGAGTGTCACCCGCCTCCAGGGTGGAACCCGGGGCACCCCGCCCCCAACGCTCCACCCTTGCTACGCCACTGAGGGGGTGTTAACTAGAGAAAGTACAGCGCACATAGCAGCTCTTTGTGGGATTCTGAAATAAATGTGACTATGCTTACCTAGTGTGCATATATTTTTGCTGCCTCTGACTAGGGGCGCTGTCACAGATATTTTCAAGAGATTGATCTGCAGTTTAAGCTGATGTGTTCAATGGACTGACTCGAAGAAGAGAGGGGGAATGTGAGAGTAAAGCAGACAATCCATCACATGGTTTCTGAAGCATGAACAATCAGAAGCTCTGATGGTGCACATAATCCCTGTACTGCTATAGCAACTCTCTCTCTGAGCTGAAGCACTTCAGACTGCAGGTGGGGAATCACATGAAACAATGCTACCCCAAGCCAAAAATGTAAATTTAAATTCCCTGCATATAGAGGTCTAGCTTGTCAGGGACAAGGCAAGGCTTGGGGAAATGTCTCCCCAAAATGCTAGTTTTCTATGTGCAACGTTGTTATTGCTTTATATGGTGGGACATTCAGTTATGTCAATCTCCACCCACAGAACGAAATAACGAAACAGCATGCAAAGTGTCAACTTGAGCACTGCTGGGCGGTTAACTTATATGAGATTCAATGGAAGAAGGGGTAAATCATGAAGGGAGAATTTGAATGAGTAGCTAACATTTAGAAGGAGGTCAGGCAGGCTAAAGATCCTAACAAGATCAGGCTTGTAAGAGAGATTAAAAGATAATAAAAACGTTGTTGGTGGTGGTGGTGGTGGTGGTGGTGGTGGTGGTGGTTGTTTACTATGTTCAAAGCAAGAGCAAGTACAAGAAAACAGTAGTTACTCTGCATGAAGAAGCAGGAGAAATGTTATTGGGTGACAGAGAGAAGATGGAACTGCTCACTTCCTCCTTTGCCTCTGTCTCTATCCAAAAGGAAAACAGTGCCCAACCTGGTGATAATAGAATAAATGATGTAGAGAGGGAGTTGTAGCCCAAGAGAGGAAAAGAGGTGGTAGGGGAAACATCTAGTCACTTTAAATGAATTTAGATATCCAGGGCCAGACTAAAGGAGCTTGCAGATGTAATCTCAGAACCTCTGTCTATAAACTTTGAGAATTCTTGGAAAAGAGGTGAGGTCCCTGCAGACTGGAGGCAGGCAAATGCCCTCATCTACAAAAAGGATTGATTCCAGGAAAGGTCCTAGAACAGATAATTAAATAGTTGATCTGTGAGCACTTAGAAAAGGATGCTGTGATTACTAAGAGCTGGCATGGGTTTCGCAGAAGCAGGTTATGCCAAACTAATCTTATTTCTCTCTCTCTCTCTCTTTTAGTAGAGTTGGTGGATCAGCGGAATGCTGTGGATGTAGCGTATCTTAATTTCAGTAAGGTGTATGACAAAGCCCCTCGTGATATTCTTGTGAGGCTGGTAAAACATGTGCTAAATGATTTTACTGTAGATGGTTGACTGACCAAACCCAAAGAGTGTTCCCCGATGGTTCCTCATCTTCCTGAAAAAAAAAACACCTGACAAGTAGGGTGCTGCAGGATTCTGTCCTGGGTCTAGTGTTGTTCAACATCTTTATAAATGACTTGGATGAAGGAATAGTGGGGATGCTCATCAAATTTGCAAATGACACCAAACTGGGAGGGGTAGCTAATACCCTAGAAGGCAGAATCTGGATGAGGTTGGTGACCATGTGATTTCTACATTGCAGGGGATTTGATTAAATGACCCTTTGGGTCCATTCCAACTCTATAACTATGATTCTATTAATTAATGCAACACAGACATTTTGTGCTTCTCCTGAGAAAGGTAGGGGGGGGGAGTAAACATGCTTCCCTCTACTGACTTTTATTGTCATCATTGCTAGTGACTTCTTTGTGCAGTGAACTGCTTGCCACACTAAAGAGCTCAATAAGGTATATGCTGCCACCATGCATGCTTAGGCTGTGTTTGTACTTTGATGCTTGGGTTTATTCTGAATTTTGCAGAGCGCTGCCCCCTCCCCCCGAAAAAAAAAGAACAAGGGAAAACAACAACTTTAGTTCACTCATTAGCAGGAGGACAATTTGATGATGCCATTGAAGATGCAGAGGAGAAAGCAGCAATAACAATGAACGATCCTCGATAAATGGTGCCAGGCCATTATGTAAATTAGGCCCTTATTGTTCTTAAATTATCAGTCATATTAGTCTTAAGCAGGGAGACTGCGGCAGCCACTTGAGAACCTTTCAAGAGGGACAGCGAGAGCAGCTCTTCCTTGGGTTCAAAGCCAGCCAAATCATGATAATCAATGGCCTTTGAGACTGGAGAGGGTATAGTCTCTTTCCTCATTTACCTTGGCAGCCTCATAATCACAACATAAGAACGTGGAGGACACATAACAACTAAATAGACGCCTGGATTATAGACTGAAGAGAGCCTCTAATTCTCTGTACCGAAAGGCATTCAATTTGAAGATGCTTCAGTGGTCTCCAGTTTAGAAAGCTACGCTCTCAACGGTGACATGTTTGAGCACTGCAAGGTCCAGTATACCTGAAGGAGCGTCTCCACCCCCATCGTTCTGCCCGGACACTGAGGTCCAGCGCCGAGGGCCTTCTGCCGGTTCCCTCGCTGCGAGAAGCCAAGTTACAGGGAACCAGGCAGAGGGCCTACTCGGCAGTGGCACCCGCCCTGTGCAACGCCCTCCCACCAGATGTCAAAGAGAAAAACAACTACCGGACTTTTAGAAGACATCTGAAGGCAGCCCTGTTTAGGGAAGCTTTTAATGTTTAATAGGTAAAGGTACCCCTGACCGTTAGGTCCAGTCGCAGATGATTCTGAGATTGCGCGCTCATCTCGTTCTATAGGCCAAGGGAGCCGGCGTTTGTCCGCAGACAGCTTCCGAGTCATGTGGCCAGCATGACTAAGCCGCTTCTGGCGAACCAGAGCAGTGCATGGAAACGCCGTTTACCTTCCCGCCAAAGCGGTGCCTATTTATCTACTTGCACTTTGATGTGCTTTCGAACTGCTAGGTTGGCAGGAGCTGGGACCGAACAACGGGAGCTCACCCCGTTGCAGGGATTCGAACTGCTGACCTTCTGATCAGCAAGCCCTAGGCTCTGTGGTTTAGACCACAGCGCCACCCACGTCCCTTTTAATGTTTAATACAGTGGTACCTCGGGTTATAAGTACGCTTCAGGTTAAGTACGCTTCAGGTTAAGAACAGAAATCGTGCTCTGGTGGCACAGCGGCAGCAGGAGGTCCCATTAGCTAAAGTGGTGCTTCAGGTTTAAGAATGGACCTCCAGAATGAATTAAGTACTTAACCCGAGGTACCACTGTAGACTATTGTATTTTTAATATTCTGTTGGAAGCTGCCCAGAGTGGCTGGGGAATTCATAAATTATTAGTATATAAATTATTATTATAGAATAGCATGTAAGATGTATGTGTGTTCTCTTTATCTCAGGTCAGTGGGCTCCCAGGCATTGCTACTGCACTTGGGTCTGAGGGAAAAGAGGCGCAATTATATGATGACAACAAATCCAGACAAACACTGCCGCCTAAAATGCAATTTTCAGCATCCACTTTATTGTATTTTTATATTTTGCTGTAACTGCTCTGAGTTGGCTGGGGCAACCCAGTCAGATGGGAGGCATATAAATAATTAAAAAACCATCATCTCTGGGAGTGGGGAAATCTCTAATGGATTTCTGACATCATGAAAATCATGCGGGATCGTCAGCACAGAAATGGGGAATGTATATATAATTTTGAAGGCCCTGTGTTGTCATTTCCTGAAAATTTTCATTCTTTATAAAGAACCGTAGAATTGTAGAGTCAGATGGAACTGTGCAGAAATCTTTTGCCTAATGTGGGGCTGAACCCACAACCCTGAGATTAAGAGTTTCATGCACTACTGGGAAAAACTGCCTCTTCTCCTCCTAAAAGAATTATTATTAATTATTCTGTTGGGAGCCGCTCAGAGTGGCTGGGGGAAACCCAACCAGATGGGGTTGGGGTATGTATGTATGTATGTATGTATGTATGTATGTATGTATGTATGTATGTATACATACATATACATGGAGGGCAGCGACTGAGGAGGGAGCACAAAGGCTTGTGTGTGTGAGAGAGTTTGTTTCTGGCTTGTGTGTGTGTGTTTGTCTGGTGACGAGCTGTGGGCGGAGCTAATCAGTGCCTAGAGGGCAGCGACTGAGGAAGTAGGCAAAAGGTGAGCTGAGCTTGTAGGGCGGAGCTAATCAGTGCCTGGAGGGCAGCGACTGAGGAGGGAGCACAAGGTGAGCTGAGCTTGTAGGTTTTGTGGGTTTGTCTTTTTGGGGCTGTGTGTGATTAAGTTTGTGTGCTTATTTGTTTCCTTATTTGTTTGTGTGTTTCCCAGGCTTGTGTGTGTGAGAGAGTTTGTTTCTGGCTTGTGTGTGTGTGTTTGTCTGGTGACGAGCTGTGGGCGGAGCTAATCAGTGCCTAGAGGGCAGCAACTGAGGAAGTAGGCAAAAGGTGAGCTGAGCTTGTAGGGCGGAGCTAATCAGTGCCTGGAGGGCAGCGACTGAGGAGGGAGCACAAGGTGAGCTGAGCTTGTAGGTTTTGTGGGTTTGTCTTTTTGGGGCTGTGTGTGATTAAGTTTGTGTGCTTATTTGTTTCCTTATTTGTTTGTGTGTTTCCCAGGCTTGTGTGTGTGAGAGAGTTTGTTTCTGGCTTGTGTGTGTGTGTTTGTCTGGTGACGAGCTGTGGGCGGAGCTAATCAGTGCCTAGAGGGCAGCGACTGAGGAAGTAGGCAAAAGGTGAGCTGAGCTTGTAGGGCGGAGCTAATCAGTGCCTGGAGGGCAGCGACTGAGGAGGGAGCACAAGGTGAGCTGAGCTTGTAGGTTTTGTGGGTTTGTCTTTTTGGGGCTGTGTGTGATTAAGTTTGTGTGCTTATTTGTTTCCTTATTTGTTTGTGTGTTTCCCAGGCTTGTGTGTGTGAGAGAGTTTGTTTCTGGCTTGTGTGTGTGTGTTTGTCTGGTGACGAGCTGTGGGCGGAGCTAATCAGTGCCTAGAGGGCAGCGGCGCGTGCCTGGCGGCGCGCGCAGTTTGACCTATCTTTTGATAGAGGAGAGCTAGTCTCAAACGTTTACTTGGGGAGACCTAGGCTTCTTTTTGAGTGTCCTGACTTCAAGCTTCAAGATGGAGGGTGAGGGAACAACTGTAGTCGCCTGCAATTCCTGCGCAATGTTTGCCTTCTTGCCAAAGGATGTAGGCAACTACACCTGCAGCAAGTGCAAGTTGGTTGCCCTACTAGAAGACAAGGTCCGGCAACTTCAGAACGGGGAGGGAACAACTGTAGTCGCCTGCAATTCCTGCGCAATGTTTGCCTTCTTGCCAAAGGTTGTAGACAGCTACACCTGCAGCAACTGCAAGTTGGTTGCCCTACTCGAAGACAAGGTCCAGCAACTTCAGGCCCGTGTATCTACGCTCCAGAAAATTAAAGAGCTGGAGCTTTTCTTGGATGCAGCAGAGCACACTGTCTCCACCAAGCAGGAGACAGGGCACATCTCTGAGGAGGAGATCAGTTCCCCAACTCAGGAGCCAGATGTATGGAGGAACGTGACTCACAGAAGTAGAATGCCCAGGGATCGCTCTGAGTGTTTAGAACTACAAAATCGATTTGAAGTGCTCTCAAATCTAGAAGATGAAGAACAGACTCCATTGGAAGATCTCTCCCTCATCACAGTTGATGAGGTATATGAAGACGAGCAACATAGTCAGTCCTCTGGGAATGTGCAGGCGACCTTGGAAGGGACAGCACATGTAAGAATCCCGACCAAGCCTAAGAGGAGGCGTGTAGTGGTGATAGGGGATTCCCTATTGAGGGGTACGGAAGCAGTGATCTGTGGGCCTGACAAGATGTCTCGAGAGGTATGCTGTCTCCCCGGGGCCAAGATCCATGATGTTACAGAACGGCTGCAAGGAATAATTAAACCCACGGATAAAAACCCCTTCCTTTTAGTCCATGTGGGAACCAATGACACCGCAAGCCATAGCCTCCAGAAGATCAAAAGTGATTATGAGGCTCTGGGCAGGAAGCTGAAGCAATTAAATGCACAAATTGTCATCTCATCTGTCCTCCCAGTTGAACGCCGTGGCCCAGGAAGAGAGGGGAAAATAGGAGAAGTGAACAACTGGCTTCGCAAATGGTGCCGGCAGGAACGGTTTGGTTTCTTAGATCATGGTCTGCAGTTTCTTGAAGATGGACTTCTGGCAAGTGATGGGCTGCACCTCACAAGGGTTGGGAGGAATGTTTTTGCCAACAATCTCAAAAACCTCATCAGGAGGGCTTTAAACTGACTTATGTGGGGGAGGGAGACAGTGGTCCTGAAGGTAGGAGTCTATCAAAGGCTGAAGATGATCATCCAAAAGTCAAGGACCAAATGGAGCAAACAGCGCACAGACCTAGTGGTGGGAGGAAAAAATCCTTAAGTAGGAGACTAGGGGGAATGATCAATGGTTTTCAATGTCTGTATACAAATGCACAGAGCATGGGAAATAAACAAGATGAACTTGAGCTCTTGGTACAGCAAACTAAATACGACATAATAGGCATCACTGAAACCTGGTGGGATGAGTCTCATGATTGGAATGTAGTAATAGAGGGATACAATCTATTTAAGAGAAATAGACCAAACAGGAAAGGAGGAGGAGTGGCGTTATATGTCAGGGATGTGTATACCTGTGAAGAGATCCATGATTTAAAACTCCAAAGCCAAATTGAGAGTATCTGGGTCAAAATTAAGGGAGAGAAAAATAACAGTGATCTCATGGTGGGAGTTTACTATAGATCCCCAAGCCAAACTGAGGACATAGATGATGCCTTCCTGGAACAGATGACCAAGCATTCAAAAGGAAATGAGATAGTAGTAATGGGGGATTTCAACTATCCTGATATTTGTTGGATGTCAAACTCAGCCAAGAGCATAAGGTCGAACAGATTCCTCACGGGCCTTGCAGACAATTTCATTGTCCAGAAAGTGGGAGAAGCAACAAGAGGATCAGCCATTTTAGATCTGGTTCTAACCAATAGTGATGACCTGGTTAGTGGGGTAGAAGTGGTAGGATCATTAGGTGGGAGTGATCATGCTCTTCTGGAGTTTATTATACATCAGAAAGGAGCAACCAAGCATACTAAGACTCAAATTCTAGACTTTAAGAAAGCCGACTTCAGAAAACTTAGGGAAATGCTGGGTGTGATCCCATGGTCAGTAATACTAAAAGGGAAGGGAGTTCATGATGGATGGGAGTTTGTTAAAAGGGAGATATTAAAAGCACAACTTCAAGCAGTACCAATGAGACGAAAACATGGAAGGTGCCTAAAGAAGCCAGGGTGGCTATCTAATGAACTTTTAACTGAGTTAAGATTTAAAAGGGATATGTACAAGAAATGGAAAAAGGGGGAAACCACCAGAGAGGAATTCAAACAAATAGCCAGCACATGTAGAGACAAAGTCAGAAAAGCTAAAGCACAGAATGAACTCAGGCTTGCTAGAGAGGTTAAAAGCAATAAAAAGAGTTTTTATGGGTATGTCCGTAGCAAAAGGAAGAACAAGGAAACAGTGGGGTCACTTAGAGGAGAAGAAGGTGAAATGCGAACAGGGGACGCAGAAAGGGCAGAACTCCTCAATACCTTCTTTGCCTCAGTCTTCTCCAAAAAAGAAAACAATGCCCGACCTGAAGAATATGGAGCAGATGATTCAGCAGGGGAAACACAGCCCAGAATAAGTAAGGAGGTAGTACAAGCACACTTGGCTAGTTTAGATGTATTCAAGTCTCCAGGGCCAGATGAACTACATCCCAGAGTATTAAAAGAACTGGCAGAGGTGATTTCAGAACCACTGGCAGTAATCTTTGAGAATTCTTGGAAAACAGGTGAAGTCCCAGCAGACTGGAGGAGGGCAAATGTTGTCCCTATTTTCAAAAAGGGGAAAAGAGAGGACCCAAACAATTACCGCCCAGTCAGCCTGACATCAATACCAGGAAAGATTCTAGAGCAGATCATTAAGCAAACGGTCTGTGAGCACCTAGAAAGGAACGCTGTGATCACTAAAAGTCAGCATGGGTTTCTGAAAAATAAGTCATGTCAGACTAATCTGATCTCATTTTTTGACAGAATTACAAGCCTGGTAGACGAAGGGAACACTGTGGATGTAGCCTATCTTGATTTCAGCAATGCCTTTGACAAGGTGCCCCATGATATTCTTGTAAAGAAGCTGGTAAAATGCGGGCTAGACAATGCTACCATTCAGTGGATTTGTAACTGGCTGACTGACCGAACCCAAAGGGTGCTCATCAATGGCTCCTCTTCATCCTGGAGAGAAGTGACTAGTGGGGTGCCACAGGGTTCTGTCTTGGGCCCAGTCTTATTCAACATCTTTATCAATGACTTGGATGATGGGCTTGAGGGCATCCTGATCAAGTTTGCAGATGACACCAAATTGGGAGGGGTGGCTAATACCCTAGAGGACAGGATCACACTTCAAAATGACCTTAACAGATTAGAGAACTGGGCCAAGGCAAACAGGATGAATTTTAACAGGGAGAAATGTAAAGTACTACACTTGGGCAAAAAAAATGAAAGGCACAGATACAGGATGGGTGATACCTGGCTTGAGAGCAGTACAAGTGAAAAGGATCTAGGAGTCTTGGTAGACCACAAACTTGACATGAGTCAACAGTGTGATGCAGCAGCTAAAAAAGCCAATGCAATTCTGGGCTGCATCAATAGGAGTATAGCATCTAGATCAAGGGAAGTAATAGTACCACTGTATTCCGCTCTGGTCAGACCTCACCTGGAATACTGTGTCCAGTTCTGGGCACCACAGTTCAAGAAGGATATTGACAAGCTGGAACGTGTCCAGAGGAGGGCAACCAAAATGGTCAAAGGCCTGGAAACGATGCCTTATGAGGAACGGCTTAGGGAGCTGGGTATGTTTAGCCTGGAGAAGAGAAGGTTAAGGGGTGATATGATAGCCATGTTCAAATATATAAAAGGATGTCATATAGAGGAGGGAGAAAGGTTGTTTTCTGCTGCTCCAGAGAAGCGGACACGGAGCAATGGATTCAAACTACAAGAAAGAAGATTCCACCTAAACATTAGGAAGAACTTCCTGACAGTAAGAGCTGTTCGACAGTGGAATTTGCTGCCAAGGAGTGTGGTGGAGTCTCCTTCTTTGGAGGTCTTTAAGCAGAGGCTTGACAGCCACCTGTCAGGAATGCTTTGATGGTGTTTCCTGCTTGGCAGGGGGTTGGACTGGATGGCCCTTGTGGTCTCTTCCAACTCTATGATTCTATGATTCTATGATTCTATGATTCTATGTATGTATACATAAATAAAGCCTGATGAGTGCTGCTCGCATTAAACCCGAGCTACAGAAGAAGCTGCAGACATGGTCTAGTGTTCAATAATAGCCTCCCCATTAAGCCAACATGTTCTGCTATGCCTTATTGTGCTGCCCATTAGGTGCCATATTTGCTAATGATGGTTGTTTGCTAAAAGCCCCACTAGCTATATCTCAACTTTTCTGTTTGTTTGCTTGCTTGCTTGCTTGCTTGCTTTTGAGGTTGAAGAAGAGCAACCACGGTGCTCGTTATGAACAATTTGCTTGTAATGTGAGCACCTGCTATAGCTGCTGGGTGTGCCTGCTCATCTGAGGTTCTTACAAGCTGGAGATCTTTAATGAAGGACGACAGTGAATTTGGGGGGGGGGGACAGCTGCCAAGTGTCAGCAGCAATATGCTTCTCAATCCTAGTTGCTGGAATCATAAGCAGGGAGAGAAACCTCACATTCAGCTCCTGCTTGCAGGTGTCCCATTGGGGCTTCTAGTTGGCCATTGTGAAAACAAGATGCTGGACTACGTATGATGGGCCTTTGGCCTGATCCAGCTGGATTCTTATTTTTTAAGCTCCTAAAAGCTTAAATAACAGAGCCTAGGGCTTACTGATTGGAAGGTTGGCGGTTCAAATCCCCGTGACGGGGTGAGCTCCTGTTGCTTGGTCCCTGCTCCTGCCAACCTAGCAGTTTGAAAGCACGCAGTACAAGTAGATAAATAGGTACCGCTCCAGCGGGAAGGTAAACAGCATTTCCATGCGCTGCTCTGGTTCGCCAGAAGCGGCTTAGTCATGCTGGCCACATGACCCGGAAGCTGTACGCCGGCTCCCTCAGCCAGTAAAGCGAGATGAGTGCCACAATCCCAGAGTCGTCTGCAACTTGACCTAATGGTCAGGGGTCCCTCTACCTTTACCTTTAATATTTTAATAATATTTTTATTATTTATACCCTACCCATCTGACTGAGTTGTTCCAGCAGCTCTGGGCGGCTTCCAACACAATAAAACACCAAACATTAAAAAAAACTTCCTGATACAGGGCTGCCTTCAGATGTCTTCTAAAAGTTGTACAGTTAGTTATATGATTGACATCTAATGGGAGGGTGTTCCACAGGGTGGGTGCCACCACTGAGAAGGCCCTGTGCCTGGTTCCCTGTAACTTCACTTCTTGCAGGGAGGGAACTGCCAGAAGGCCCTTGGAGGTGGATCTCAGTGATGGGGATGAAGATGCTTCTTCAGAAATACGGGGCTGAGGCCGTTTAACAACAACACTTTGAATTGTACTCAGAAACGTACTGGGAGCCAGTGAAGATATTTTAGGACCAGTGTTATATGGGCCTGGCGGCTGCTCCCAGTCAGCAGTCTAGCTGCCACATTCTGTATTAGTTGTTGTTTCCGAGTCACCTTCAAAGGTAGCCCCACACAGAGTGCATTGAAGTAGTTCAGGCATGTCCAACAGGTAGATCGTGATCTACCGGTAGATCACTGGACGTCTGCGGTAGATCACTGGTGGATCATTGCCCCCCCCAAAGAAGCTGAACAACTGTGGCTCCCCTAAAAAAAAGCTCAACATTTTACCTCCTCCCTGAAAAAACTCAACAACTTTGACCCGGACCCCCCCCCCAAAATGTGCCTTCCTCCTTCCTAAAACAAGCTCAACAACTTTGACCTGAACCCCCAAAAGGGGGTAGATCACTGCCAGTTTTTAACTCTGTGAGTAGATCACAGTCTCTTGGGAGTTGGCCACCACTGGAGTAGTTCAAGTGGGAGATAACCAGAGCATGTACCACTCTTGTGAGACAGGGAGCAGGCAAGTAGGGTCTCAGCCGGTGTACCAGGTAGAGCTGGTAAACAGCTGTCCTGGACACAGAATTGACCTTGATTCTGCATCATTCCTTTCATCCATTTTTCTATTGAAATGAAAGCTGGACATACATTTTGTCCTCTCTAGGGGTTATTGAAGAATGATACGAGAGCCATGCCGCCAGCCGCACAGCCCCCCCCCCAGGAACGCAATGGTAAAGGGGTGCCAGAATACACCAAGAAGTGCTGGAACTCAATTCCGGTGAGATCCAGCTGAAAAAAAGCTCTATCACTGCCATCCTAACCATGTCTACTCAGAAGTAAATCCCCTTGCATTTAATGGCGCTTACTCCCAGGTAAGTGGGGTTAGGTTTGCAGCCTAAATTCTGATCCATACAATAATTTAGATCAGTTCTTCCCGAAATGTGCAAATATCACATTCCTAAAGCATTCCTCTCAGGTGCCTTTTCATATAAGGATGGCTTTCTTTCTCAGCTTGTGAATGGAAAGTAAACAGAGAGTATGCCCTGAATATATGCGGCATTATTTTGCAGTGGCTCACTGCTGAGTAAGATTGGTAATAACAGGCAAGTTGTCTTTTAGGGAAACTAGTCTGCCATTACTGATCTCCATGCTGAGAAGCCCTTGCTCAGCCCCCAGGCAACCCCAGCATATTCTGGGAAAGCACATTCGGAAAACCACTAGGTGATTCATTATCACAGTTTGAAATAGTGGTGGCTATAATTATGATAACAGCAAAATACCTTCATTGCAACAGGCCAGAAAGCAGGGACTGTGTGAAGAGGGAATGGAGATGAAAGGGGGCAGCTTTTCCCCTGTATTCACCACATGCAACACTGTTTCTGTTCCACTGCAGTTCGCCTTCTGCCAGACATTACATGACTGTTCTCACTGTCTGCTGTGGTGAAATTATGTAACTTACCAAAATAATAACCAGTTGCCTAGCATTTATGGACTGAAAGCAACAACAACCTGATCATATTCACTGGATTGATTGCCCTTCCCGGGATTTTCCATTCAAAGAGCAGGATCCTTGCTTCATAAGAGCTAGTAAAGCATCTGCAGAAGATCTTGGGTTCAATCCTGGTTTCCCAAAGCAGGGCTGGGAGATAACCCTGTCTGTAACCCTGGAGAGTCACTGCCAGTCTGTGTAGGCAATACTAAGCTAGATTCAGCAATGGTCTGAGTTGATATAAGGCAACTTCCTATCTTCCAAAGTTATGCCCGAATACAGTCGATGGCATGGATGGGATGAGTCACATGGCTTTCAGGTCAGCGCTCAACAGATAACCCCACAGCCTCACTTGCCCTTTGACACCCCAAAAGGACTGAACCAGGTCTGGAGTTTGTGTTTGGAAAGGGTGGCAGAAGAGATTGCTTGGAGTATAGAATGTCAAGGTTAAGTGGGAATTGAAGGGAGCATAGAAAGACAGTTGGGCTGGTGGTGAGGATTTGGTCTAGGGCAGTGGTTCCCAGTATACCTGAAAGAGCATCTCCATCCCCATCATTCAGCCCGGACACTGAGGTCCAGCTCTGAGGGCCTTCTGGTGGTTCCATCACTGTGAGAAGTGAGGTTACAGGGAACCAGGCAGAGGGCCTTCTTGGTGGTGGTGCCCGCCCTGTGGAACGCCCTCCCACCAGATGTCAAGGAAATAAATGACTATCTGACTTTCAGAAGACATCTGAAGGCAGCCCTGTTTAGGGAAGTTTTTAATGTTTGACCTTTTATCATGTTTTTAATATTCTGTTGTTCTAGTTACAGGTAGGTAGCTGTGTTGGTTTGCTGTAGTTGAAACAAAATAAAAAAAAATTCCTTCCAGTAGCACCTTAGAGACCAACTAAGTTTGTTATTGGTATGAGCTTTCGTGTGCATGCACACTTCCTCAAATAAATATCAGAAGAAGTGTGCATGCACACGAAAGCTCACACCAAGAACAAACTTAGTTGGTCTCTAAGGCACTACTGGAATGAATTTTTTAATTTAATATTCTATTGGGAGCCACCCAGAGTGGCTGGAAACTCAGCCAGATGGGTGGGGTATAAATAATAAATTGTTGATGTTGTTGTTGTTAACTAAGTTCTGTGGACCCTCTATTTTTCAAAATACAAGCTATGGACCGCCTACTTTTGAAAATGCTGATATCTCTATGGTAGTTTTTGTTATGTGAATGGAGCCTGCATACTCTCCAACATTTCCCAGAGCAAAACCAGCCTGTGCTCCCATGTGAGTCATGTGACCTGCATGAGAGCTCAGCTCCCAAAAATACATGTTTTGAGGCACTGCGATCTCATGTGAGATACGTGTCTGGCCGTGATCTTGCATGTTTTGGGGTGCTGTGCTCTTGCATGAGTGTGTGGTCCTCCAAAATGCCGTTTCCCGGACCGTTGACAGGTATGTGGCATGAGCCCCCTGGGTGGGTTACACCAAGGATCCCGGACCACCAATTGGGAACCACTGGTCTAGAGGGCTAACTTGATTCAGGAGAATACTAGTTCTGATCACATGCAACCCAGTCTTCAATTTCCTGTGACTTTCCATCCATTGTTCCACAAATAGACACTATGTCTACTGTTAGTCTTGGATAACTTGGCAGTTAAATCTACGATTAAACAGTTTGAACATTTACTCCCAATATATTCACCGACACAGTGCTGTTACTGTGAGACTGTGACAAGAGTTGTTCTCTTCCTCAAGCCCACAACTCTCCCACCCCTGAATTTCTTCTATTTCTGTACGCTGAGAGAGTCATGCCCTCCAGCCAGACCTTGGTTGCTGAGGAAACTTCCAGCATGTACTGTATTCACAACAGCATGAGATGATGATAGGCCCCGTCTCAAAATATTCTTAACAACACTCCAACTTTAACCTTCTTTTTTTCTTTCAGTTTCAGAAGAAACTGAAAGCCACATCACCTCAGGAAGTGTCGTGGGCAGACTCTTCAGAGGTACAGAGAGGCCTTGATCACTTCCAGCATTTGAGGCCCCTTAGGCAAAAGACGCAGGTGACGCTGTGGTCTAAACCACTGAGCCTAGGGCATGCTGATCGGAAGGTCAGCGGTTCGAATCCCCGCAATGGGGTGAACTCCCGTTGCTCGTTCCCAGCTCCTGCCTGTTGGAGATTCATTCCCTGTGTCTGCAGTCATGGGATTGTTGTCTATCACAAGACAGTGTATGTTTTCATTCCACAAAGTGGGAAGTGACGGAGACACGATGTTTGTGTTACTGTGTTCTGTGAAGTGGGACTATTGTCCTTTGTTCTTTCTCTTTGCTGTCCGATGCTAGAGAGAGAGGGAGCCATGTTGCAGTGCTATGTGCATGTTTATATGTAAATAAAGTAGGTTAGCCAAAACGCTGAGTTTACGCATGTAAATGAAGACTTTGCAGATCCCTAAGTGTGCTGATGCTACTTGGTATCAGTTACTGTGATGTTCGGGCAGAAGAAAGCTTTTGAAACTCCCGAACGACCGACCAGTAGGGAGAGAACATGCCAGTCGGGCATGTGTTTCTGCCAGGGTCCTACAAGAGAGTAGGACGCTCCTAGCTGTTCAAAAGCATGTCAAAGTGCAAGTAAATAGGTACTGCTCCGGAGGGAAGGTAAATGGTGTTTCCATGCAGTGCTCTGGTTTCGCCAGAAGTCATGCTGGCCACAGGACCCAGAAAAACTGTCTGCGGACAAATGTCGGCTCCCTCGGCCAGTAAAGCAAGATGAGCGCCGGAACTACAGAGTCGTTTGTGACTGGACTTAACTGTCAGGGGTCCCTTTACCTTATCTTTTTAGGCAAAAGAAACTCGAGTCTCTAGCTGTTTTTGGACTACAACTCCCATCATCCCTAGCTAGCAGGACCAGTGGTCAGGGATGATGGGAATTGTAGTCCAAAACAGCTGGAGACCCAAGTTCTGGAAACCCTGGTTTATTTCATTAGCTGATCTGCAAGGAGCTGCTCACCACAGTCTATTATTTTGCCCCCAGAACCAATATAGTTCTTATTAATATTTGTGCGCATTTGTAAAATTTAAAGACCCATGACTCTTTCTGCATCATGGTCCCAGTTTCTAGAGTCCTAGAGCTGTTCAGTCAGCATGAAAGGGGAGATTTTCAGCCACTGAGAAGACATCATTTCACCCTTTGTGCTGATCCGATCTGAGTCAATCAGAGTGAAAGGAAGTGAGACAGCCATGGAAGATTGGCTCCAAGGGTCAGAAGGCACTCAGGAAGAACACTGAGGATCTGTTGTTCTGTATGCTCCAAAGCTAAGCATTTAGGAAGAATGAAAACACAGGGTGCTTTAGTTTCAAGAGAATGATGTGCAACTTCGTGAAAAAAATCCCCCTAAAAAAAGATACTGGAGCACTTCAAATCATTTGCACATTTATGTGTGCAGAAAATCAAAGATCTAGTCAAAAGGCAACACTTGGAGATCTGTGTTGATCATTGCAATGCATCCCTAATTGTCATTATTACGGAAATATAGGGTTACTGTATAATCTTCGAAGGGGTTTGGCTGTGACTATGATGAAAAGTGAGAGATTTCACTTTCTTGGGTTCCATGATCACTTCAGATGGTGACAGCAGTCACGAAATTAGAAGACGCCTGCTTCTTGGGAGAAAAGCAATGACAAACCTAGGCAGCATCTTAAAAAGCAAAGACATCACCTTGCCGACAAAGGTCTGTGTAGTTAAAGCTATGGTTTTCCCAGTAGTAATGTACGGAAGTGAGAGCTGGACCATAAAGAAGGCTGATCGCCGAAGAATTGATGCTTTTGAATTATGGTGCTGGAGGAGACTCTTGAGAGTCCCATGGACTGCAAGAAGATCAAACCTATCCATTCTTAAAGAAATCAGCCCTGAGTGCTCACTAGAAGGACAGATCCTGAGGTTAAGGCTCCAGTACTTTGGCCACCTCATGAGAAGAGAAGACTCCCTAGAAAAGACCCTGATGTTGGGAAAGATTGAGGGCACAAGGAGAAGGGACGGCAGAGGATGAGATGGTTGGACAGTGTTCTCGAAGCTACTAACATGAGTTTGGCCAAACTGCGAGAGGCAGTGAAGGATAGGCGTGCCTGGCATGCTCTGGTCCATGGGGTCACGAAGAGTCGGACACGACTGAATGACTGAACAACAACAACAACATGATGAAAAGACCTTGCAGTTCTGAATTTTCCACTACACTATCGCAGTTAATAAAAAGATTGTGTCTTTTACCAAATCACATCTCTCGCTTGCTAAAATTTGCCACTCTAAGCTGAGGGAGGGCCTTACCTTTTGGTCTGATGCACATAAAAACAAGTTGTGAAACTAATTAAATGCCAAAACAATGAATCTGAGGACCCAGTCCTCCCTACCACCACCACCAATTGTCCCTGGTCATAGGGGAGCACAGCAGCTATGTTCCTCAGAGATTTCACCTTCTGAGTTCTGGCACCAGTCCAGGCACATTTGCGAAGTGTTTTGCAATTTAAGCAGGCTTGCTCTCCCGCTGGGAATGTATGCTGAACTAAAATGTATTTGATACTCTGAATTCTCTGGGAACAAAAGAAACACACTGTGCTTGCAGCCCATAAACACATGAAAATATAGCACAGCGACCGAGAACTGTTGAGCTCTTTCAAATTCAGGAAAGTAGCAATTGCTATCCAAAAGGCAATAATCAATGCCAGATAATATCCACCCCGGGGTACTCCTACCACATACAGTAATCTCTTTGTTATGTAGCTGAGTCAGTTGCCATTTGCGATATGTCAGTTTGGGAGGTAATAATGTTAAAGTCTTTTGTCTTTTAACTCAGATCCCTTCATTTCAAAATAATATTTTCCTCCTCATTCCAGTTATTGCCATATTTAATCTCCCCAAAGGTTTTAATGCACCGGAGTTTTGGGTGTACTAAATGCTTTTTGGTATTGTCTCTTCCACTGCTTTTTTTCTGGGAGTATTCAAAAGTATGCAGTACCAGCACTTTCTTCCCCCTACAAATGTTAAAAGTGTGGCACTTACCGCAACAACTTCATTTTGCGTATTGGCACCCTTTTCTATTGAAAAGAAAAGAAAAGAAAAGAAAAGAAAAGAAAAGAAAAGAAAAGAAAAGAAAAGAAAAGAAACACTGGTCCATTCTGTGCCCTGAAATATTAAGCTTCACTTCTGCACACCGTTACTTTGGAGTAAGCTCAACTGAGCACAGTGGGACGTACTTCTGAGTAAGCATGAGGAGGATCAAGAAACTCCTCTACAACAACTATAAGCTATCTTTACATGTTCAAGTGCTTTTGTGAAAGTGCACATGCTTGTTGATTTGTACACTTCAGGCTCTATACTCGTTGCATGTTACCTTTAAATATCTGTACATTTGTACAGCTCAGATATTGAATTCATAGTCACAGCAACTGCCCCTTTATTCAGTGGCATAGGGTGGGTTGCTGGTGCCCGGGGTGAGGCAAATGTTGAACACCCCTGGCGGACTGGGCAGCTGGGGTAGGGATGAGTGCCGGGGGGGGGGGTGGAGCCGTCATGGAGGGTGAACAGAGCCCCCTTCCAACAGACTCCTCTCTCACTGCCTCCATCCACCTGCCCACTATACCAACCCACCTGCCACCACAACTCAGCTGTCAGCCACTTCGTGCCTGTCGTGGGGGCACCTGATTGCGCCCCCTCAGAAATGTGTGCCGAGGGCCATGGCTCCCTGCCCCCGTGCTATGCCTCTGCATTTATTGAAAGCACCCTGTGAATGCTTACTAAATGTGTGCTTACTAGATGTGCAATTTGCAGCTGTAATAAAGAGAATGTAAATAGGTTTTCATTCCCCACTCTGCAGTACTGGCATTGCAGGGTCTTTCCAGATTACTGCTATACTGTACTAGCTAGAAAGACCATCCTTTTTATGATTTAAAAAAGTGTATCTTGCTGAAAATAAGATACAGAATTCTGCCTTTTCAGAGTGAATCCAGCTGTCATTATAACTATGCCAAAATCTTAGAAAGCTAATGTTGTTGCCCCTATCCTCCAATAAAGTCTATATTAGACAGTCTAATAAGCAATGCCATTAAGGGAATGAAAAGACATATCAATCAAGTCGATTGGGGAATTAGAAAGTACATTCCAATTTCATTTATAATTCTAAATGTCACAGTAACAAGTAATTACTAGTTTCTGCCTAGGATGAGATCTGCCAAGCAGTGGAAATGAACACAAGGAACATTATAAGGCTGGTTGAAAACAGATCATAGTTTTGTTGTTATCCCTGTTACACACACACACACACACACACACACACACACACACACACTCCTCCTGTTCTGGATATATCCAAAATGGCAAGTGTTTTCCATTCCCCACATTTTACTATTGGCAGTTATGTGGAAGAGAGTTTGTGGCACTGCCCAAATGTACAATCAATAAACAGCTTCGAACCCTTGGAAGTTGGTCCCTGTCTGGACAAACGATTCCCACATTTTGTCTCTACTTTCTTGCCTAAGGCACATTCAGTTGAATGCCCTTTGTGAAAAATGGGACTGTGCACACAGATGCATAACATACGGCCTTCAGGTTATTGCTCCCTCACTCAAATCTTTGGAAGTTAAACATCTGTGTAAGACACTGGAGACGTGTTGCATTTAGATCACATTCAGGTAAATGCAATGGGTTATATTGAACTAAATTCTACTCAGAATAGACCCATTGAAAACAATGAACCTACATTAGGGACAGGCTCTAATCCCAAGACACAACATCAGCAACTCTTACTTGCAAGTAAGGAAGGCCAAAAGTGGTAGAGACTCAGCAGCAATAACCAGGTCCAGAAGTCAAGACTCCAAGGTACAGATGCAAGGCAAAATGTTCATAGCCAAGCATAAGTATGAAGATGTCTCAACAGCTGACATGTACCTCCTGCCAAGGCAAGGCGAGTTCACTCATGGGACTCTCTTGCCCTATGAGTCTACTGAGCATGCATTCTGTACAGGCATGTGCATCTGATTCCACTTACCAAAGCGACAAGACTGTCTCATGCCCTTCAGCCTCCAGCTCTCCTCCTGTTCAGCCCCAGACTGAAGTCCTCCCCACTCCCTGATGAGGTATGCTGTATATACTCGAGTATAAGCCTAGTTTTTCAGCACATTTTTTGTGCTGAAAAAGCTGCCCTCGGCTTATACTCGAGTGAGGCAGGCAGTGGCTCCTGTGAAGCTTTCCCGGGTTTTTTGTGGTGAAATTGGGGGGTCTCGGCTTATATTCGGGTCGGCTTATAATCAAGTATATACGGTATGCTCCACAGAAAGAGTGAGAGAGCCAGCAGATCTGCTTTCTCCTCTCCGATATCTACAGTCACAAGCCAAATACTTCTTTCTCTCTCCTCTATCTCTGGGTTCCCACCTTCTAGTCCCCCATCTGCTCCTTATCTTCCCTTCTCATCTCTTCCTGCATTTGTGGTTGCCAGAACATGCCAGGTCCAGCTGGAGCCAAGGGACCCATGACAGCCAGTCTTGTCCATTAATTTCAACAGCTGTGGATGTAACCCTGTCCCTAAAAACATCTCCCATCATCCCCGATAGTTGGCTACGCCGACTGGGGGGTTGGTGGGAGTTGGAGTCTAGGAACATTGGAAGGCCACAGCTCCCCCCGCCCTCCGTCATAAGCCAATGGCAAAGGACTGTTGGAGGAGAAGGAGATCTGTAAAGAGGAGACAGGAGATACAATAGCTATCTTCAAATATCTCAAGGGCTGGTCACATGGATGATGGAGCAAGCTTGTTTTCTCCTGCTCTGGAGGGGAGGACCTGAATCAATGGCTTCAAGTGACAAGAAAGGAGTTTCAGACTAAACATCAGGAAGAACTGTCTGACAGTAAGAGCTGTTTGACAGTGGAACAGTCTCCTACGAGAGGTGGTGGGCTCTCCTTCCTTGGAGGTTTTTAAGCAGAGGTTGGATGGCCATCTGTCATGGATGCTTTGGTTGAGATGACTGCATAGCAGACCCTCAGCGTCCCTTCCAACTCTACAATTCTATGATTCCTGTACAAACTGTGGAGTCCCTCTTTAGATCAAGGTCATCTTTTGCCAATATTCATCCCTTTTGCTTATATTTATGCACCCCAAGTCATGACAACTGGGCAGATTGGCTGCCTTCATTTTGCCTGTTGTGGGTCACAGGATTTTGGCAGGATTTTGGCACGAAGAAGGCGGGTGAAGCAAAGAAGAGTTTGGATTTGATATCCCGCTTTATCACTACCCGAAGGAGTCTCAAAGCGGCTAACGTTCTCCTTTCCCTTCCTCCCCCACAACAAACACTCTGTGAGGTGAGTGGGGCTGAGAGACTTCAGAGAAGTGTGACTAGCCCAAGGTCACCCAGCAGCTGCATGTGGAGGAGCGGAGACGCAAACCTGGTTCCCCAGATTACGAGTCTACCGCTCTTAACCACTACACCACACAGGCTCACCAAAAGCAAGCAGCGTTGTTAGTGCCAGCAAAGAAGCGCCTTATAGATTCTATTCCAAGCATTTGTAGCTTCAGAGGCTTGCCCTGCCTTCTTTCCAGTTTTCCCTGTTCACTGGTGATGGAGGGAGTCCAGAGGGGCACATGACATTTGGAAAATTTTCTTTCCAACTCTCCTGGAATCAAGGCTTACCGTAATTTTCTGTGTATAAGATGCCCCCATGTATAAGACGATCCCTAATTTTATTTTAACCTAAAATTAAGAACTTAAGTTGTTTAGCTTTTTTGGGGGGGGGAGGTCACTTCCGCCAATCGCTCACCCCCCTGCCCGCCACTGCAGATAGCTTGCCACAGCCACTGCCGCTCGCACACCTCGCCGCAGCCGCCAATTGTCTGCCCATTCGCTGACACCAACGGCCCACCCGCCCACTTGCCACAGCCACCAATTGCCTGCCCAACTGCTGCAGCCACAGCCAATCACCAGCAGGCCTCGCCACAGCCACCAATCACCCGCCCAATCGCCGCTGCCAATCTCCTGCTTGCTGATGCCACTAATTGCACGTCCCCCCTCTGCATTCACTATCTGTGTATAGATGACACCCAAATTTTGCCTCTTTTTCTTTTTTAATAGCAAAAAGCATTGTCTTATACACGAAAAAATATGGTACCTAACGTGTGCAGCCTTGTCATAGTGATCCTATCAAACACAGATATCCTGGATGTGTTGCAGAGTGGGACATTCCAGATGTTTTGGCCCCAACTACTTTGCCTTGATCTTGGGCCCAAACAAAGGTGGTGGAATAAAGGATGGATCTTTTTAAACTTTCTCAACAAATTTTATCACAGCTGCTGTGGGGTGGCTGCTAATCTGACTGGAGCAGATCGGCTGGGGGAAAGGGTTAACCCTTCCCTTTACCTCTTAACCAACAGCCAGCAAACACATAAATCTGTCAGAAGCAATCACTGTAGATAAATTTCTTTTAAAAATACCATTAAACACCCGCTACCTTTTACAGCAGGCAATATAAAATGAAATATGCAGCATCCATCGCAGAGTTCAGGAGTCCATTGTAAAGAAAACACATCACCAGGGAGAAAACTATAAAAATGATTCATCTCAACCACATACATTTAAAAGCTCTTGGTGGGGAACTGGCACGCTCCTGGATATTAACATCAATCGTAAAATCATACCAAATTAAACTTACCACTTTTACAAAGTGTCCTCAATTTGTGTGCCATTTCTTCTTATAATGCAATACTAATGTAACAAATAATTCTCCTTTGCATACCAATCATCTATGTCTGCTCCCACCTTGTCTCTCCAGAGTCTTGCAGTGGCTACTTAGTGAGTAAGTGACTGACCAGTTCCCTGCTACAGAGAACAGACTCTTTATCCGTGAAAAGGTTTAGAAGGGCTAATTGCAGGGGTGGCATCACTGTGCTTTTCACAGAGCGCCGCAACCCCAGAGTCGTCCACAACTGGACCTAATAGTCAGGGGTCCCTTTACCTTTACCTTTAAAAAGCATCTAGCACACATCTTAATACACACGGGTCTTGATCACATTCTGACACTTGAGTCTTAATAGCCACTGCAAGCCTATTAAGTCACACACCGAACAATCCCTGCTATTGTACTTCCAACAAGGGGGGGGGGATGGCAAAATATGATACTTTGGGTCTATGAAATCCACAATGTTGTGCAACTTTATTTGAAACTCATGTACAGGAGCCTTACAGTGAAGTAAGAACTTGGAACACTGAAAGCATTGGGAACCAGCTAAAATTGAGTAGGCAGATAGGTTTTCGACAGAAAATAATGTATTCCATATTTGACATAGACAGATATTCATGGCTACCTGTGCTCACCTTTTTGAGGATAAGGAAACTATTTTTATTTTTATTTTTTTAAAAAGAATGATTAAAATTAACTGAAACTTCAAGTTTTAATCAGTAGGTTTATCATCTGAAAGAATATGGTACCCTCCAGATACTTTGAAATAGGATCTCCATCAAGCTTAGACATAAAGGTCAATGGTTAGGAATGATGAGTACCGTAGTCCAGCAATATCTGGAGGGTACTATTTTGGTAATCCCTCATCTAAAATTTGGGTTGATTACCTGGAAAGTGCAAATTTTAAAGAATGAGGTGATCTGTTAAGGGCACACTCAACATCTATATTAAGGCTTTGGTTGAATGTGCATTGATTTGAATACAATTGCCTAATCCCTCAGTTAATTGCTTAAAAGCTGGGTGATTAATGAACAAAGCATTCTTTAATGCTGCATTAGGACTGCTCTACAATGTAAGTGGCAATGCTTTGCAAGGAACAAACCAGCCCTATTAAGCTGTAAAGCAATAAAGACAATTTATAATCCATTCTTCTTTATTTTTTGTTTTGGCGTTTTCAATGATAGATCTGATTCACAATGAGGCAGTTATAATCTTCTGACAACCGCTAGATCTGTTTTCAATTCCCTCAATTATAGAGATTTTTTATTTTTATTTTTTATTTTTGTTCTCGTTGCATGAAGCAATCATATGCCCAAGAATAGGGGATTTGTGTTCAACAAAACGCAATCAGTTTCTACAAACCTCCTGAATGCAAAATGAATTGTCGGAGCAGCTCCAATCTGCCCCAGCCAGTAAGCCTAATGGCAGGGCCGGCCCAAGACATTCTGCCACCTGAGGCAAACCACAAAATGCCTACCCCCGCCCATGGGGAGGAAAAAAATGGGTGAGCAACATTACCTGGCAGTTGAGGTTGTGTTGCACTCAAAGGTCGACATGGGGTGGGGAGTGGGGAACAGTGCCAGGCGGGTACAGAGCACAGGAGACCCCAGAGGGGAGACCCCACCATTTCCTCCCTAGGGGTGGGAGGAGACCAGCAGCATTTCCTATTTGTTGAGAGGTCACTGTAGAAACAGCATTGTTTCTAGCAGTGCAGAGGAAGGGGTGCAGTGGGGACGTTTCGCCCCAGGTATCATCCCTCAGGGGGGTGACATCAGCGCCCCCCAGGACTCTCATCGCGGGCGGCCCCCCTAGCATGCTTGCCGTGGGCAGCCCCCCCTGGGCCGCTAGCCATGGGCAACTAGCCCCACCCCTGCGGGCAGGTAGCCCCGCCCCCGGGTGCATAGCATGTGCCGGAGCAGCTAGCTCCACCTCTGGATTCTAGAGGTCTAGAGGCCAATGACTTTTGCCCCCCCCCCATGTTAGGGTATGGGCCAGGTGTCCCAAAAGTGTGGAGCAGAAGCACAGAACTGAATGCATGTCAGGCGTGCAGAATACTCTCCCTCCCGCAATGGCCCCACGAAGCAGGGAGGAAACAAGAAAGTTCTTACTTAGGATTTATTTCAATCATCACAGTGAAAGAATCCAGTTATTCCTCAATGATGGCATTGCTCGCACTGAGCTCCTCCCCCGTCCCTTGTAGCAACTACGCCTGCCTCTATGGCGTCCATCCATGGTCAACTGCCTCTGTGCCCTTCGTTCTTGCACACGTAATGAACGCCGCGTTTTGGGAGAAGGAGGGTCGGTTGTGCTGTCCAGCGACGTGCCAGCTAGCTGCTCTGCCTCTCCTCCCCCTCCTCCTCCTAACACCTCATAACTCTGCTTTTCGTCTGTCTCTGGACTGTTATCTTCCTCAGTCCAAGCCCTGCTGTAATCCGAGACTGCCTTCCTCCTCTCTGGAAGCTACAGGGAGAGGATTCCTCAAGCCTGACAACTGCTGGCCCAGGAGCTGAGATGCCAGGGTGCAACTGCAAGGAGCCATGATTTGAGACCCTCTTCCATGCACATGGATAGTAACATGCCCCATAACATTTATCCGATGAAAATAAAGATGTTCTAGTCAATAATAATAATAATAATAATAATAATACCCCACCCATCTGACTGGCTTGCCCCAGCCACTCTGGGTGACTTCCAACATATATAAAAAAGTAATAAAACATTAAACTTTTTTTTTTTTTTAAGAAACCTTCCCTATACAGGGCTGCCTTCAGATGTCTTCCAAAGGTTGTATAGTTACTTATCTCCTTGGCTCGGGGGTCACATAACTCCATACCCTCCACCATTTCCCTGATGTGAAAATAGGGACGTCCTATGTTACCCTCCAACATTGTAAGAGTCTGCTAGTGTAAATGGTCTGTAGCTTGACTGCTGTTTTGGGAGTCCAAGTAGCAGGAGTATTGTATTCCCCTTGGAGAGATACAATATCCAGAGTGGTTTAACAGCTCTGCGAATGGGGATAAAGGTAAAGGGACCCCTGACCATTAGGTCCAGTCATGTCCGACTTTGGGGTTGCGGCGCTCATCTCGCTTTATTGGCTGAGGGAGCTGGCATACAGCTTCCAGGTCATGTGGCCAGCATGACTAAGCCACTTCTGGCGAACCAGAGCAGCGCACGGAAACACCGTTTACCTTCCCGCCAGAGTGGTACCTATTTACCTACTTGCACTTTGAAATGCTTTCGAACTGCTAGGTTGGCAGGAGCAGGGATCGAGCAATGGGAGCTCACCCTGTCGCGGGGATTCAAACCGCGACTTTCTGATCAGCAAGCCCCAGGCTCTGTGGTTTAGCCCACAGGGCCACCTCTGGAATTAGCATGTGTGGAAGGCCAATTAAGCTAGGCAAACTTTCTAAACTGTGTATTAGATTCCCTTGGAATCAGCATTGCTGGAAACTAATTAACTCAGACTAGTTTCCTTGGTGGGGCTAATGAACTATTAGCAAAGCAATGAATCAAAGGAAACTCTGTGTGAGGCAACAATGGGGTGGGGCCCCCTTCACTCCACAGATAAAGGAATGTGGGTTAGATGCTGGGAGGAGGATGTTATTTGATAAGTGGAGAGCAGGAGGCAAAAATGAACACTGCCCGGGTTTCCCTGGACATTTTAGCTGCTTTGCAAAAATTGCGCCCAGATGCCATTTTCGACAGACGAATCCCATCTATGTCCAGGAAATTCCGGACATATGGCAACCATATATCATAAAGACACCACAGTTTCTGCTGTGCCTCATTTTCCAAAAAGGAAACACAGACCCTGGGACAAGTGTGCCTGAAACTCCCTGGAATCTCGAGGAAGATGGATGCGTTTTGACAGCTGAGGGAGTTGGGTGGAAAAGTAGTTCTGAATGAATTTACCTCATGTGTAGGCCTGAGAGACAAAAAACAGAACAGCCTCTCTGTTTTAATTCTCCTCAAGTTAAACCTTAATGTTGTTCAGCTTTCACCTCAGTAAAGCATTGCCAATTTCTGTTCTCTCTGGATTCCATTTGCTTCATTCTAGTCACTCGGCTAATGTGTTTCCCTTGCAATAATGATAGGTTTTGACCGGCTAGGATTAAAATATTAAAGAAGTCTTGCAAGTGCATAGATAAAGTATGGGGCTTGCTCCCACAGGATGGCCACCAACCTAGATGACTTTAAAAGAAGGTTAGACAAATTAATGGAGGAGGGGGCTGTCGGTCGCTACTAGCCAGGATGGGACGCGGGTGGCGCTGTGGTCTAAACCACTGAGCCTCTTGGGCTTGCCGATCAGAAGGTTGGCGGTTCGAATCCCTGCGACGGCGTGAGCTCCCTTTACTTTGTCCCAGCTCCTGCCAACCTAGCAGTTCGAAAGTGCACCAACACAAGTAGATAAATAGGTACTGCTGTGGCGGGAAGGTAAACGGCGTTTCCGTGCACTCTGGTTTACATCATGGTGTCCCACTGTGCCAGAAGTGGTTTAGTCATGCTGGCCTCATGTCCCAGAAAGCTGTCTGTGGACAAATGCCGGCTCTCTTAGCCTGAAAGTGAGATGAGCACCGCAACCCCATAGTCGCCTTTGACTGGAAACCACAGGAGAGGAGAGTGCTCTGAGAACAGGATGTGGTACTCAAAGGGCCATTGGCCTGATCCTGCATGTTCTTTTTATGCTCTTATGTGTAAGTGCGTGGTTTGCGAGGGTAAATCTTTCCCAGTGTGGAAGGGTTAATATATTGCAAGAGTGCAGGTGCTATAATAATATGCTCAAGTGATTTATTTGCAAGCCGTTCCATCAAACACAAGAATTCTGAAAGGGCTGTCAGACGGTTTGGATCAGTAGAGCTCATTAAGAGCGTGTTGAATTGGATTGGAAGGAGTGGTGCCTGTAAGTGCCTGGCTGCGAAGCTCGGGAAAACTGGGCCAACCTTGTGAATCCATCACTAGCATCAAGCTTGCCTCTGCATTCCTGCAAACTCATTCCTGTTTCTGTGTCAGGAAATGTAACAGCCTGCTATGAAGACACCAAATCTTCAGGCTCCTCAAAGAGAAAGCAAGTTCTCCATTACAGAGAGCTCGAGTTGCGGTGGGGGCAGGAAAGCCACCTCCCCTTGTAGCTGGGGGTTTGGCTTGCTGGCCACAGCTAGTATTGACCCAGTGTGTTGCTGGGGAAAAACACATGTATCTATTTGTGATGGACAGCCCAGCGTCCTTTATATGGTCAGCACGTGGTGCGACCTTCCTCTTTGCTGCGAGCTTCGGATCACCCACCCCCCCTCCCTGGTATAGGCCTGTGCATTGACCTTGCTGTTGCCTGTCATGGGGTCGTCTGCTTTTGAGGCCCAGGGGCCTAGTAGGAATTTTTCCATTTGGCTGATTGGCTGTGCCATTTGGTTTTCGCCTACTACGTAGCAACTAGTCACAACTTGTAAGGTTGGCGGTTAGGCATTGGTTATGTTGATTAATGGGAGGGCGGTAGCCCTCCAAAAAGTGATGATGGTGTGATGGGAATTCCGTTAAAGGAATCCAGGGGCTCAATATGCTTGTCCGAACCCGGTAGGGTTGCAGGGCCGCGCATGAGCCCCTGGGACCTCTGGGGAGGGGGAGGTCTCTGCTCCCAGCCTCCATTCAACTCTCCCCAGATTGGCTTCCCTTCGCTGACAAGTGGTCAGCTCTGTCCCGTCGGACAGCGTGAACCAATGCCTACGCAACCACTCACGTGTTTTGTATTTCAATAAAGTTGTGGCCTAAACTATGCCAAAAACCCAAACAAAAATTACGTCTCATGTGTGAATTCATTGGTGGGAGTGGCTTGGTGACCTCTACACGCAATGGACCTTGTACGAAAGAAAGATTTGTATGCCACACATCGGGAAAGGAGGAGCGTGACATGAAGAGCTGTAGGAGTACAACCAAGTGTACTACTTTTGCCCCTGCGATTGAGGGGGCTGGGGTCACATGACGTAAGCATGCATGACGTCAGCTGACGTCACTCACACATGCTCTGGGATGTGCTGACAGGACATGCGCACACCCTGCAGCTTGGGCACATGATGTTAGCATGCCCTGCGTGCATGGCATGGTCGCCATGGAATTTTGAGGGGGCCAGCCCCTCTCCTTGAAAATGCTTGGGGGGCCCTAGGCCCCATACTCCCCCCCCCATGCTGCCCCTAAGTGAAACCATCTCTGGGTTAATGTGCCTTATTAATTTCCTTTCAAGAAGCTAACATCCAAGTAAAATTTACAGCATTTTTTTTTTTTAAAAAAGTCAATAAATAAATAAATTAACAGAGGGCCTTCTCGGTAGTGGTGCCCGCCCTGTGGAACTCCCTCCCATCAGGTGCTAAGGAAATAAACAACTATCTGACTTTTAAACTTAGTTGGTCTCTAAGGTGCTACTAGAAGGATTTTTTATTATTATTTTGTTTTGACTACAGCAGACCAACACGACTACCTACCTGTATCTGACTTTTAGAAGACTTCTGAAGGCAACCCTATTTAGGGAAGTTTTTAATGTTGCATATTTCATTGTGCTTTTAATATTCGGTTGGGAGCCACCCAGAATTATTATTATTATTATTATTATTATTATTATTATTATTATTATCAGTTAATAAAAATAACCAGTTAATACTACTAGGGGCTGCTGCCACTGCTCAACTCACATCAACTCGTGTCAAGAGGAATATTGCCTCTGACAGAGGAGGTAGAACATAGCCATTTTGGCTAGTAGCCATGGATAACCCTCTTCTCCATTCATTTGTGCAATTATTTTAAAAGCCATCCAGGTTTGTGACCAGAAGGTTAATTAACAGGATCTCTACTTCCCCTCCACACAGTTGGGAGATTGCCTCCTTAATGACCATTCATACAGAGACATGTGTATTTTGGCCTTGGAGCTGCCTGGCACCAAGCAGTAACAAGCAACCTGCCTCTCACTTCCAGCTGAGCCTTTGCATATTAGCTTTGCTCGGCTGCAATGATTCCACACACACACACCCCCCCCACGCTGGCTTTTCAGTTTATTGCAGGGGCTCCAAGCAGTCAAATTGGTTTGAGCCATCGCAGCTGCAAATGCAAACACTGATTGCCTCCCCCGAGTTGAAAGGAGCCGGAGCGTGTCCCAAATTAAGCAGCAGGAGCCAGTGCAGCCAGGGACCGGTAGGACCGGAAGAGAAACAGGTGGATCACAGGGCATGTTAGCAATAAAAAAATCAATGGCAAAATGCCGTTTTTGAATGCATGTTTCTTTTTATTTAAAGAAACACCACACGGAGCTTGTTAACTGATTGCTCCCACCCACTCGCATTTGCTGATTGCCTTGATGCTTTTATATATCTCTTTTTCAGGTGGATTTAGGGTTGCCAGGTCTGCTTCCAAAAAATAGCGGACAAGCGGGGGGGAGGGGGTTAAATTAAATTAAATTATATATTTTCTTGCAAACATTTTAACACGTATTAAAAGAATCACTTCAAAACTTTACTTAAAATTCAAAACACCAAATATATTATAATAATATGTAAAATATTAAATTACATTTTACTTTGCTGTTGTGTGTATTTTTTATTTGACTGCGCAGCTTTGATCAATTCTTTGTGTTTAAGGAATAATTCTTTAATTTCAGTACAACGTTGAGAAATATTAAAAAATATACAAATCTTAATCTTAGGGTCATGGGTTCGAGCCCCCATGGGTTCGATTCCTGCATTGCAGGGGGGTTGGACTAGATGATCCTCGTGGTCCCTTCCAACAACTCTACAATTCTATGTTTCTATGCTTGCTTCTTAGGGATCCTTGGGGCAAAGCTACCCAAGTTCCCAACAGCGGTTCCTTCTTACCGTTCTTGTATTAGGGAGGCGATCCTTGGGGCAAGGATCTCGCTCCCTCAGGTCGTCGGGCAAGTCTCCTCCAAGCCCGCCTTTCCCCCCCCCGCGCCTCTACCGGTAGCTGGTTTGCTGCTGCTCCTGCGCGTCAGGAACAGGAAGAGGCGTCTTTTTCTTTCGCGCCTCTCCCTTTTGTTCTCCCCGCGAGTCAGGAACAGGCGGGGCAGAACTCCGGCAAGAGGCCCCTCCCCCCCATTTTTTAAATGTCTTGTGAAACAATTGAGTATGATTAATAATTTTTTCGGAGAATCGAGTTCAATGGATATTCGATCTTTGTCTCATTCTTACTTATGAAAAAAAAAAGACAAAACACGATTCTCCTATCCTTATTCTCTTAGACTGTACAGCTTTAGATTACGTACCATTTCATCATAAAGCTTTTGAATAAAAAAAGTCCACTATTTTGTGGGGGGGAAATAGTGAACATAATGTGAAAAAAGCGGACTGTCCGCTCAAATAGAGGACACCTGGCCACCCTAGATGGATTCCAGGGCACAGGAGCAAATAGTAGGAAGGGCAGTCTGTAAAGGTATTGCACAATGCTAGGGTGGGAGAACTCATGGCCAGGGGCTGAATGTGGCCCTCCAGACTTTTCTGTCTGGCCCCCAAGCCTCTCCCTGAACCCTAACCTTCACCAGGCCTGCTTCACTCCCTCCTTGTTTTTTGTTTTTGTTTTTTTTTAATTCTATTTTATTAAGTTTCAACATTTTTAACATATACAGTCAAGACACAAATATTATAAAGGTAATGCTTATGCCTTTTCACTGTCCTCACCCCTTCCCAAAAGAACTTGTCAACAATCGCTGCTGTGGCCTAAGCAGGAGAAAGTTGTGCTGATATATTATCAGACAATCCAACAACAAACAACAAACCTTGGTTACGTACAGCACTGGCATAAATCACAACAAACGCAACCTGCTGAATATCATAAATGTAGTATCTTATTTTATATCATCTCCACAACCGGGGTGAGCAATACAGTAACACTAGACAACTCTGACAACATAAATACAAATATAGATTACAAATGTACAAAAAGGGAACCCAAAATTTATGGATCCCATGCCATAATATAAGAAGTCCATGAGATGATGTAAGCAGAACAAGGTTTTCCGGAATAAAGTCAACCTGTTTCGCCTTTCGGCTTCTTCAGCAACTTGAAATCACCATGATATTATAACAAGGAATACCATAAGTATTTCAAAGGTTGCAAAATCCCTTCATAATAAGGTGAGGCATACTCTCTCTGTTGTGCCTTTCTATTTCTTCAACATAATGGAATCAAATACAGCGTTCTAATCCTATACAACAACGGTATTCCAAAAGACTGTATACCAGATATATTATCAGATGCATTATAGTAGGCAAAATTGCACAAAAAATGTAGCTATTACTATAAAAGCAGAAAAAAATGAGAATTAATTTTCATGAGGACTATCCTCCTCTGGTGGTTCCCTCACTGCAAGGAGTGAGGTTACAGGGCACCAGGCAGAGGGCCTTCTCAGTAGTGGCACCCGCCCTGTGGAACACCCTCCCACCAGATGTCAAAGACATAAAAGAATCACACAACTTTTAGAAGACATCTGAAGGCAGCCCTGTATGGGAAGGTTTTTTATGTTTGACATTTTACTATTTCTATATGTGTTGTAAGTCGGCCAGAGTGGCTGGAGAAACCCAGCCAGATGCATGGGATATAAATAATAAAATTATTATTAATAAACAAAATGCTAACTGAAGTGGCAATCTGGTGAACGGAAGCCAAGAGGAACTAAAATTGATGGATTTGACCATTCCTACTTGTACCTGCCTGAGAAGCAAATTGATGTGCTATTTCTTCTGCCAGAACATCATGAGAACATTAATATCTATTCTACAATCCATTTTCTTCTCCCCTGCTGGACACTGCTGGAAATTTAATTAAAATCTCTTTTGAGGTGATATCTGTTTCATTTTCCTACCAAGATGCACTAATGAGCATTTCAAGGTGTTGCCTCCTAGAGATTCGTTCCACTGCCCCTCTTCCTTTGCTTTACTAAGAAAGGAAAATAGATATTGATACATAAGTGTTTAGCCACAGACTGCTTAATGAGCAAAGGAGCCATGGTTAATTCTTGTGCAGATGTCTGTGGTGTCAAGTGTGCCATGAATCCCCACAGCAATGATAAGGTCATGAAATGTGGGTTTGAACGAAATGCAATCGGTCTTTCTTTGAAACAACAACGACACAAAACCCCTCATAGGGTGAAATTCTATATAACTTTAAGTGGGGATGTGAGTGAGTGGATTGGGGCCTTCTTGTGCAACAGGGGTTTGCTCTTCCCCTGGATGCTGCCACACAGTTTCCCCCTTGAACAAGAGGAGATCATTTCCCTCAGAGCTTAGCCAGAATCATAGAATGATGGGCACCAGCAGAGTTGTGTATTTATCAATAAAATTTATTCGACTGTCAGTCAGAAAGCACATCTTATCCATACAAAAGTTAAAACATCTAAACATCTGGAAAAGCATGACACTTAGAAACAGCGAAAAGTATATTATACATTTAGACCCATGTCAATACAGTCAATTTTAGCCAAAAAAATAAATTTGGCCACCGAGAAGGTTGTTGTTCCAGTGAACTTGTTCAGCAAATACAAAACCAGTCTTTCTCTGTCTACTGGGCTATGTTGACATAGGAGTGGAGCTGCTAAGATCTAAGATCTGCATAGAATGGAAAGATCAAAAGAATATGTTCAGTTGACTCAACCACTCCCAGAGCACAGGGGCAAAGTCTCTGGGCGTATGGGACTCCCCTGAACCTTCCCCACAAAACCGCCAATTCCAGAACGTTTAACCTAGCGTTTGTAAGGAGCCTACGGTATTCCACATAGTGGATTTCCGCCAGATAAGGAGCTGGTGAAATCTGAGATATCTGTTGAGTTGTGTATTTATGTCCCAGCTTGCAGGCTTCCTATGCGCATCCCTTGGGCCATTTTGGGAGCCCTCAGGATGAGCCATAAAAGCACACTGTGAAACAGTTGGCTGAGCCAGCGAAGTGAAATACGCCAACAGAGACAAAGAGCATACTGTATTTGTCTTCGGTCAAAACGTTTCCGTTAATCCGATTAGCAATATTTCACAGGATTATCTCTCTTCTCCGCCCCACCACTCTCCCCACACAGGCCCACTGTGCCCTGACCTTTGCATTAAGCCAGAGCAATCCGATATCGGAAGCATCTGCAAGATCTCTTGCCACAGCGGCAGCGACTGGGACCGGTCGCGTGGGAGACAGACAAATAGCATCTGACAAAGTGATAATTCAATCTGTTGCAGGTAAAAGGAGAGCAGCGAAGGAAATAAACTTCCCTTTTCCTCTGAGGCACAGAGCTGAAAAGCAGGGCCCCTTGGGTAAAAGCCGTGGGTGGAATGTTATAGACGCAAATGCTTTTTCTGACAGAGCAAGAACTCTATGCATCACCCTTGCTGCTGCCCATATTATTATGATTTGTAGAAGTCAGTTGGCCCATAACCTGCTAGACATGGGCCCAACCTCGTGTGTTTTTTTAAATAAAAAAACTATCCTTTTTTGAGGTGCTCTCCAGGGAAAAAGGATGAGCTTAAAGCAGTATTCCTTCAGCCACTGTACATTTGCCTGATCAACAAAAGGCAACACGTAGGCTAATAATATATTGGCAGTATTTATGAAACACTATGAATTGTTTCTTAATTCATAAACAAAAGCCATATAATACGTGCAAGAAGTCACAAACTAATAGAAGTCAAATAAATATTCCATCAACAGGAATGCTTAGAATGGTGTGTAACCACAAGGAAACACTGAAGTTGAGGCAGAAAGCCTTTCTATATCAAAGTTTGGTTGAGAATGAACTGGAGCCGGGTGGTGCTGTAAGCACAGCAGCAACAAACAGCAAACAGAACAGTTCTTCTGGGATAATGAACTGTTTCAAAGCCACTCTGGGAGGCTCCCAATCAAGTGTTAAAAACAATACAGCATTAATTAAAAACAATACTGCATACCCCTAACACAAGGCGCAAGGCACAGGAGAACGACTACATCTGGAGTCCCCAATGTGATGCCTTGAGACACCTCTTTGGCACTCACCAATCCAACCTCCTAAATTGTTTTTAATGCATTTTGCGTCCTTTTGGGGTTGTGTAAGAGGGGAATTCAGGTGGCGCTGTGGGTTAAACCACTGAGCCTAGGGCTTGCTGATCAGAAGGTCGGCGGTTCGAATCCCCGCGACGGGGTGAGTTCCCGTTGCTCGGTCCCTGCTCCTGCCAACCTAGCAGTTCGAAAGCACGTCAAAGTGCAAGTAGATAAATAGGAACCGCTCTGGCGGGAAGGTAAACGGTGTTTCCGTGCGCTGCTCTGGTTCGCCAGAAGCGGCTTTGTCATGCTGGCCACATGACCTGGAAGCTGTACACCGGCTCTCAGCCAATAAAGCGAGATGAGCGTCGCAACCCCAGAGTCGGACACGACTGGACCTAATGGTCAGGGGTCCCTTTACCTTTATCCCCGTTCGCAGAGCTGTTAAACCACTCTGGATATTGTACCTTTACTAAGAGGGGAATTACCTGGGGGTTTTTGGGGTGGGGTGGGGTGCCTGTTTCTTTGTCTGGGTTTTTTGGGGGGGAGATGGGCACTGCAGATATTTTACCGGTTTGGAAGTGGGGTGCTGGGCATCATGCACTTCCCCCAGTCAGATGGGTATTTTGGGTATTCCCAGCAATTCTTTCCATTTGCAAATGTGTCCCTGGACCCAAAAATGTTAGATAGCCCCAAACTGTGTGATGATGTCTTTCTCTACCTCCACATCATTCTGTAAAGCACTTTGAAGCCTTTGGCACATCTAGAAGTCTGAAAGTTGCAGTTGTGCTTAAGTAGCTGACAGCCATTTCTACAAGCAACAGAAATGCATTAAAAGTGCATCTGAACATAGGCAAACTATCTCCTCCTCTCCCTCCCCGCAACCACCCCCTTCCAGCATTTCAATTTATGGGTTTCCCCAACAACCAATTCCAATTTCAGTTTGAAAGGCTGCAAGTAATGTAAAGATACCAAACAATATTGCTTTGGGATGGTGCAACACAATTACTCTTCCTTCCTTTTCGTTATTATTATTCTAAGCTATCGATTTTACTGTACTTTCTTTGGCTGTGTTGGTTTGTAATTATTATATTTTAAAAATTCAATAATTTAACTTTCCACCTACAACGAGGTTCTTTGACAACTTTGTTTTCTAGCTGGGCTCCTATGACTTTAAGAAAACAGCTGGTGCAATTTTCCCCATCAAAACACCCACATAGATGGAAAGATTTCACTTGCAGAATTTTTGCTAGTGCAACATCCGATGAAGTCACAGGTGAAAATTTCTGGAAGGTGATTCTGGCCATTACAGGAGTGCCAACTTGGCCCTGTGACCATGGGTGCATGGGGCTGTGGGCGTCATGCAGCATGCATGGCCCTGGCATTGAAATTTGTGGGTACTTGGCCCCTTCATGGGGAATTTTGTGGGTGCTTGGGCACACAGGGCCCCAGGGAGTTGGCACCTATGCTGGCCAATGTGAAGTTCAGTGAACATTGTGGAATTGCTAAGCCCCATTGACAATCGTATGTTCAATGTCTTTCAGTACAATCTATATATCTGCTCAGAAGTAAATTCCAGTTTTTCAATGGGTTTACTCTCAGGTATAGCAGTGCTCTGCCTCCATGTTTGGAGACACTAATGATTTTGAATCCCAGTTGCTGCAATTCACAGGAAGGAAGAATGATCTTGTGCTTGGATCCTGCTTGTGATCCTGTTGTGGTTACTGTGAGAACAGGATGCTGGACTGGATGGGCCACTGGCCTGATCCAGCAGGCTCTTTGCATGTTCTCATGCTCTTAAGATTTTATCAATGACACTTCTATCTCATTGTTCCTCTACAGAGGTATATATTCAGATTTCCACACTTTGTCCTCACAATAACCCTGTGAGGTAGCTTCACCTGAGACATTTTCTCCTAAATGCACCCATTGATCAGAATGGCATAGTGTGGAAGGAGAAGCCAGACAGGACCAACATAGGGTGACTGGGAGTAACCCATCCCTGGCATCAGATTTTGGGTACCAATAAAGGGCAGCCGATTGCCATTATTTTTACCACAATGCAGGGCTTTCTGGAAAGGCCAGTGATGTGCAGGATGTCATAAGCTAGTGCTGCATCGTAAGAACATAACAAGAGTCCTGCTGGATCAGGCCAATGGCCCAACTAGTCCAGCATCCTGTCCCCACAGTGGGAAGCCAGATGCCTGTTGGAAACCCATAAGCAGGACCCCATCACAAAACTATCCCCCCATCATGGTCTCAAGCAACTGGAATTCAGAAGCATTACTGCTTCCACCCAAGAAGGCACAGCATAGCCATGGTGGCTAGTAGCCATTGATGGCTTTTTCCTCCATGTATTTCTTTATTCCTCTTTTAAAGCCATCCAAGTTGGTGGTCATCATTGCCTTCCATAGTTCCATAGTTTAACTGCATGAGGATTTACTTCGTTTTATCTGTCCTGGATCTTCCAACATTCCTTTTCACTGGAGTTCTAGAGTTGTCTCTGGTGCTTCAATGAGAGATACAGAAATCTTGCTTGAACTTTCCGAGCATGATTCAAAGTGTTGGTGTTGACCTTTAAAGCCCTAAACAGCCTCGGCCCTGTATACCTGAAGGAGTAATCTCCACCTCCACCATCCAGCCTGGACACTGAAGTCCAGCCCCAAGGGCCATCTGGCATTTCCCTCATTGTGAGATGTGAAGCTACAGGAAACCAGGCAGAGGGCCTTCTCGGTAGTGGCGCCCGCCCTGTGGAACGCCCTTCCGTTAGATGTGAAACAGATAAACAACTATATGACTTTTAGAAGACAACTGAAGGCAGTCCAGTTCAGGGAAGTTTTTATTGGTTGATATTTTACTGTGTTTTTAATATTTTGTTGGGAGCTGCCCAGAGTGACTGGGGCAACCCAGTCAGATGGGCGGCATATAAATAATAAAATTGTTCTTGTTGCTGTTGCTGCTCTTCAAGTACGTGTTGAAACGTTAAGAAGAAAACACAAGCCTGTCTATTTGTGCCTGTCTATCTATCACATGACAATCCACTACCTCTGTGTGGGAGGGATAATGCAAAATCCTAAAAGGGAGTTGCATCAATCCATGTATGGTGGTGTCACTTGTAGAGAATGGAGCTTTCACAGCTCATGTTCAATGGTAATTCACATGGGTGATGAGTTGGTTTCCCCCATCCTGTTCCTTTATTGGTCTCTGGTTTTGGCAAGGATGGGGAACCTTTGACCCTCCAGATGTTGTTGAACTCCAGCTTCCATCCGCCTAAGCTAGTGTGGCCAATAGACAGGTGAGGTGGGAGCTGTAGTCCCACAACATGAGAAGGGTAACAGATTCCTCATCCCTGCATAAGGGGAAAGGTAATAATGCACGGGTTGCATGAAGAAATTCCCATGTCCAATTCCCAGCATCTCCAGAAAGGGCTAAGAAAGACTCCTGTGGCCCTCCAGATGTTGTTGGACTCCAGGAACATCTGGTGGGTGCCATGATAGCTACCCATGCTTTTGTCCCACTACACTACACTGGCCTCAAGGCTGAGTACATTACTTTACTTGATGTATCTCTTATTGAATCTGAGGTTATGATGAATAATTGTAAAATTTGCACACACCCACAGTTTGATTTTCTATATGCTCGTCTTTCACTTGTGCGGGAGAATGAAGAAGGTGACAGATTTGCTTTTATGCATGAATTCACTCCCAGCTCTGCACATCTCTTCAAAGTTAATAGTGTAGTCCTATGCATGCTTACTCAGAAGCAAGTCCCATTGAGTCCCATTGAATTATTCCTGTGTAGGCATGCTCTAGGATTGTGCTGTGAGTCTTTGCCCTTCCCTACACATCTGTGCTTTTTCCTTAAACTCCTGCAGCTGTGATGGAAACAACCCACAAAGTAGTGCAAAAAACTAATTAAGTATCCCCTCCCTCTCTTAAAAAAAGGGGGGCAGAAAATGGTCAAATAAGCCTTGATTACTAGGTGGAGGCCAAATTGATATCAGCTGCTAGCTTTGTCCCATTCTACTGAGTCATTCTCCCACCCACAGAGCCAACTGGCATTTCTATTGGATGATTCTACTGCTAATCACAAACAAGTTACCTGCCCCAAATGGTATAAAAACCACTAGGGCTTCATATTTTTCTACAGCAATCTAGGGCTTGTAGTGTTGTTTAGTCTCAGTTTATTTTGCTAGGACACAGCGATGTCTTCTCAGGTGTGCCAGAACTTCCATGCTGACTGTGAAGCTACCTTGAACCAGCTGGTGAATTTGGAGCTGTATGCTAACTATGTTTATCTGTCCATGGTAAGTGACTTTTGACTATCTAATGGGAAGAACCTGGTTGCAACTTGTTTGTGTGATTTTAGACTTATCCCAGTCTTAGGTATGTTTGTTAAGCTTCAAGTCTCATGTAGCTTATTGGATTGTTTTTCTAAGTAAGTTTGCAATAGGTGGGAGAATGTGCTTCTGATAAACTGTAATAGTTACAGGGTCTGGCAGACCCTTGATGCTTTGCCATGTCTTTCAACTCCAGACCTGATAGAACCCTTAGTGAAATAACCATGCTGAATTGTTACAATTGGCATTCTGCAATGTAAGAATGTAGTTATTATGGTAACTAGGAAGCTTTTCCAGTACACTGGATGGGGGCTTTAGTTTGCTTTTACCACCTCTACGTGGAGGGCGTTTGTGGAGAAGCTTAGGTCTGGGGGCTGAAAGTGGTCAACCAACTCTCCATCTGTATATCTAGACTACCTGCTACATTAGGTCATCTATTCAAGTAGTATCAGATGTTGTGTCAATGCAAAGTGGAGTACAGTGAGTCCAAAATACACGGACACATCTGGGGGAGGAAGGGATATGTTTGCATATTGGCTACATGTCCTCATCTGACTATGACCTGTATTTTTCCTTCCCCGTTCCAGTCCTACCACTTTGACCGGGATGATGTTGCCTTGTCTCACATGGCCACGTTTCTGAAGGAGCAGTCTGAAAAAAAGTGGGAGCATGCAGACAAGTTTCTGAAATACCAGAACAAGAGAGGGGGGCGCATCTTGCTGAAGGACATCAAGGTAAGTGGACATGGAAGATCTTTAGCTGGGCTTCATTTGGGAGTAGAGTGTGTTGAGATTTGATGGTGCTGTTTGCATGTTCTGAGTCTCTGTATCTGATTATTGGCACAGAAGCCAGAGAAGGACGGGTGGGGCAACAGCCTGGATGCCCTGCAGTCTGCCCTGCAGCTGGAGAAAAAGGTGAACCAGGCCTTACTGGATCTGCACAAGCTGGCAACAGAGAAGGGAGACCCTCATGTAAGTTCTCAACAATGTTACATTCTCCAGGAGCCTTCCTCATGCTTCATAGGATTAGGAGGGTTAGTTAGCTCTGACAGAGGAGCTGGCTGCAAAAATGCCCATCCCACATGCAAGGTTTGTTTCCTTCCATAAAACCAGTACCAATGCCTAGTATATCTTTAATTTCTCCGTGGCATTCAAAAACTGGAAGGGTGTAGCCCTTCCACAATTTGACACAATGGGTGGCTGTTGGTTTTGGTTTAGCTTATCTAGAGAAGGTTAAAGCTACATGCCTTATTCCCCTTGTGACCCAGTTCTTAAACAAGATGTATACAAAAGCTTTGAACCATGGGTAGGAAATCTGTGACCCTCCAGGCGTGGTTGGATTGCAGCTATCATAATCACTGTTCAGGCAGGCCGGT
Source organism: Darevskia mixta (assembly GCA_034641385.1). NCBI lineage: Eukaryota > Metazoa > Chordata > Lepidosauria > Squamata > Lacertidae > Darevskia > Darevskia mixta. The sequence continues at coordinate 2,795,943 of JAWWNH010000060.1, forward strand.
TTGATCTGAAATCCAACATCTGGAGGGTGGCAGATTCTCTATCTTTGTCCATAGCTTGTGGTGGATAATATGTGCAGTTGACCAGTGCTTGCCTTTCACCTTTCAGCTGTGTGACTTCCTGGAGTCTGAGTTCCTGGAGGAAGAGGTGAAGGTCATCAAGCAGCTGGGAGACCACCTCACAAACCTGAGGCGCCTGGGACTGCCCCAGAATGGCCCAGGGGAGTACCTGTTTGAGAAGCTCACTTTGAAGAGCAGCAGCTGAATCCTGTCATCGCTTTAGAAAAACAGTAACATTTGCAGTCAAGTTTGTGTAGTGTAATGTTCAAGAATAAAATAAATTATTGGCATGAATCTGTAGTCATGTGTGGTGTTCTGGTTAGGGATGAGAACTTTGGTTGGAAGCTCTTTGGCAAAATGGAGTGGGACAACCCAAATGCACTCAGGCCAGGGTGTGGTCTGAGGGGTACACAAGTCCACTACTACCTTGAAGTAAAGCAGGTCTGGGACTGGTCTGTACTTGGATGGGCAGCTACTTCAGAACCACATATGATGCCTTGGCTTCTAGGATGGAAAAGAGCAGGCATCCCCAAACTTGGCCCTCCAGATGTTTTGGGACTACAATTCCCATCATCCCTGACCACTGGCCCTGTTATCTAGGGGTGATGGGAGTTGTAGTCCCAAAACATCTGGAGGGCTGAGTTTGGGGATGCCTGGAAAAGAGGTTGGATATAAATGTGAAGAAATTACACTTACTGCCCTGTAGCCTTCTTGAGAAGGTTTTATGGGTGGCCTAAAATGCCCATGAACCATGGGCATTTGGTTGGTCAGAGAACGAGGGGCTGCACTAGATGGGCCTTGAGTCTGGTTCAGCAGGGGTCTCAAGTTCTTAAGCCACCCTGAGATTGGAAACTTCGGTAGTCAGTGGTTGCCTAAGATACTGAGAAATTTCATGTCCCAGCCAGCACACTTCAGTTCTCGTTTGCCTGAAGCAGTCTCCCCAATCAATCAGTGTTGCGTTGTTTTAGAAAACTAATGAACTTGCAGAATAAACCCAGTTGGTATTTATGGAATGCTTTCTCCTCTACCCAAGAGTACTCGCTCTCCACGAGAATATTCCCTTTGAAAGGCTAAATATTTAAATGTAGAAATACAAAAAGAAAATAGCACACATTCCCCATGCACCCTTTTACTGGCAAGCTCATCCCTTCAAGGTAAAAACAACTTGGCCCCTGAGCAAAATGTTCCAGGAGCAGTTCAAAGCTCCCTTTGAAGCCTTGCTGTGGCATTCAAAGCTTTCTTTCAAACTCAGTCCTCCAATTATTGTTGCCTGTTGGTCACTTCTGTCTTTCCTGGGTGTCTATGTTGGTTTCCATCTGACTTTGAGAGCGAGAGAATAAAGTTGGACAGAATGATGTGTCTCCAGTTAACCATTTACCACCGCAATATGGAGCAATTTATTGCTTGTGGGAAATGCTGATATGCCATCGAGTTCCACACTGCATTAGCAAGAACGCCTGTAAATAGGAACTATGTGGATTGATTTCCATGCCAGCAGGGCTAATCACCTCCAAAGTGCAGTTCCTTTCCCTGATGTGGAAGGAAATTATATCATAGGAAGGGGCCTTACACCAAGTCAGATCATTGCTCTACCAAGGTCAGTGTTACATACACCAACCGGCAGCATCTCTCCAGGGTTTCAGGCATGAGGTGTCTCCCAGCCCTGTCTGGAGATGTTGCCAACTGAACCTAGGGCCTACTGCATGCAAAACAGGAGCTCTACTACGGAGCTCATTTCCAGTTCTTTCGCCCAGTTGATGCAGAAGGTGCTTGGGATACATGGTAGAACATCTGCTTGGCATGGAGGAGACTCGTGGTGGTGGAGGCGGGGCAATGGAGACCGGTCCACTAGGGCAAATGGAGCACTGCTTCACACTGGCGTAGCAAGCCCAGACGGTACCAGGTGCGAAAAATTTTTTGGCACCCCGTAGGGACTGCACATGTGTGGCTGCAGTAGCACAAATGGACTGCGCATGTGTGACATTCCGTATGGAGTGCGCACGCGCGGGATGCCGCACATGGGTAGTCCGTACGGGGTGTCGCTCGCCAGCGGCAGCACATACGGTGTGCCACTTGCCACCAGCAGCTTGTACGGACTGCACATGTGCGGCATTCTGTACGGAGTGCGCACGCGTGGGATGCTGCACATGTGCAGTCAGTACGGGGTGTCGCTCGCCAGAGGCAGCTCGTACGGGGTGTCGCTCGCCAGAGGCAGCACATACGGTGTGTCACTCGCCAGTGGCAGCTCTTACGGACTGCACATGTGCGGCATTCTGTATGGAGTGTGCACGCGCGGGATGCCACACATGCGCAGTCCGTACGGGGTGTCGCTCACTAGGGGCAGCTCGTATGGGGTGTCGCTCGCCAGTGGCAGCACATACGGTGTGTCACTCGCCAGTGGCAGCTCTTATGGACTGCACATTGCGACATTCTGTACGGAGTGTGCACGCGCGGGATGCCACACATGCGCAGTCCGTACGGGGTGTCGCTCACCAGGGGCAGCTCGTACGGGGTGCCGCTCGCCAGCGGCATTCCATAAGGAGCTGTATACCTGGGGGGAGGCAGGGGCCAACTTTTCACCCCTGCCATAGTGGCACCCAGGGCGATCCGCCCCCAACGCACCCCCTTCCTACACCACTGCTGTTTCATCAACCTCAGTCTGCTCACAGCCAGCTCCCACCCACCTGCCTCCGCCCTCATGTTTTCCAACAGCTTGTTTGCAGGATTTCTTAAGGGTAGCCTGATTGCAGGCAACTCCCGACTTATACAGGGGTTATGTTTCAGGCACTGGGCGTTCAGCATTGTGAACCTCATTCAGTGGCCCTTCCCTGCTGAAATTCAGGTGGTTGATGAAGATCTTTCGATTTTGCCAGGCACTATTAGGAAGTTTTCTCTTCTGTAATGCATTTCATCCATGATATGCTTCTTTTGCCATCCTGACATACACCACGAAAAACCTGGGCGATATAGAAAGCTGAAATAAATAATTGTTCAGTCTCTGACATGTCTACACACTCCATCATTTCTCCAATGAAAATAGGGATGTGCTATTCAGATTATTATTATTATCATCATCATCATTATTATTACTATTATTACTATTATTATTTTATATTATCATTTATTATAGTATAGTATATTAATTATTAATTATTAATATAATATTATAATTAAATAAATAAATAAATAAATAAATAAATAAATAAATAAATAATACCCCACCCATCTGACTGGGTTGGCCCAGTCACTCTAAGTGGCTTGCAACATATATGAAAACAGAATACAACATTAAGAATAATAATTTTAAAAATCCCTCTCCAGGGCTGCTTTCAGATGTCTTCTAAAGTATATTTACTTATCTCCTTGGCTCGGGTGCCGTATAGCTCCATACCCTCCAACATTTCTCCAATGAAAATAAGGACGTCCTAAGGAAAACTGGGACATTCCAGGATCAAATCAGAAACCGTGATGCCTTCTGGGACAGTCCCAAGAAAACGGGGATACATGGGGGGTCTGCATGTCCAGGCAGCGCTGGGAGATATCCTTGTCTGAAACCCTGGAGAACTGCTGCCTGTCAATGTAGACAATACTGAGTTGGAAAGACCAGAGGTCTGACGCAGAATTCCTATGTCTCTGGGGCAGCAAAATGCAAATCCGTTAAGTGAAATTGCCTTATCCTGGGCCAGATCATTGGTACTGCATCTGCTTTGTATGCAGAAAACCCCAGGTTTGATCCCTAGCATCTCCTGGTGGGTCTGGGAATGTCTCCTACCTGGAACCCTGGAGAACTATGGACAATTGCTCTCTTGAACTAAGTCCCTTAGAAAATGGAGCTGTGAGGGTGCAGGTTGAAGGTGCAATTCCGATCGAGTAAGAGACACCAGGGGAGACCACCAGATACCCACAGGCGTGCTAGTCTTAGTAAGGTCTTTGTAGCAGTGGACCTTTGTTGCATCTCTTGATTAGCTTAAGGATAGGCTGAGATATCAAATAGCTGGACCAGCCAATAAAATGCTCCTGTAAAATTGACAAGCCCAACACAAAAGCTTCGCTCACCCCCACCCCCACCCCCACCCCCCAACAAAACCTAGTCCCCTGAAAGATGTAGGGAAGCTTTGCATGCCTGGTTTGGGTCAGATCTATATAACTTGCCTCAGGACATCAACCCTCAATTTACATTACTTTCAAGATGGCTGAGAGGTTTTAGCTAGTACCTTTTTGTATGACCATAAAGGTAAAGGTAAAGGAACCCCTGACCATTAGGTCCAGTCGTGACCAACTCTGGGGTTGCGGCGCTCATCTCGCTTTATTGGCAGAGGGAGCCGGCGTACAGCTTCCAGGTCATGTGGCCAGCATGACTAAGCCACTTCTGGCGAACCAGAGCAGCACACGGAAACGCCATTTACCTTCCTGCTGCAGCAGTACCTATTTATCTACTTGCACTTTGACATGCTTTTGAACTGCTAGGTTGGCAGGAGCAGGGACCGAATAACGGGAGCTCACCCCGTTGCGGGGATTCGAACCGCTGACCTTCTGATCAGCAAGCCCTAGGCTCTGTGGTTTAACCCAATAGATTCTAAATATTATTTTCTGTTGTAATTGTCTTAATTTAAGATCCATCGATACCCCCATGTATCAAGGCTAAAATCCTTTCCCACTGTCTGGGTAGTATTGGAGATGTGGCAGGTACAAGGCCTCTCTGAAACATGTGCTTGTACAGTGTTCTATGCTTAACTAAATTCTGGGAGAAAGTACTGGTCTGCATAACTATGACTGCGCAGAAAAAGTTAAATCTCTCAACAGAGAATATTCTTTTGAACTATATACCGGTACCTATTGTATGGAAACTAACAATGGGGTGACAAAAATGGATTCTACATTCCACTGTCAAACAGCTCTTACTGTCAGAAAGTTCTTCCTGGAGTTTAGTCAGAATCTCATTTCTTGCAAGTTGAAGCCATTGGTTTGGGTCCTAGCTTCTGGAGCAGGAGAAAACAATCAGATCAGAGCATTCCAATAACTGTTTTAGGATTCCTGGACAGATCAGAACCCATAATTTGCTGTATTATACCCAACATTTTTTACCAAAATTGCCTGCAGCTCCAGGTCCTTTTATACCTCAGAACTTTGACTATAAGTTATGTGGCATTAGATACTATTGAAATATACAGTAACTTTGAAATAGTTTTCTTTGACATCTGCCTTTATTAATACCACCAAAACGTTTTTGAACAGCCAGTCCCAGTCTTCTTCCATGATTGATTTAAGCTCAAAAGGTCTCATTCCCATTTTCTCTTGAATAGGAGAGAATTGAATATATATAATTGCTTTTCCTTTATCAGATTTTTAATAAAAGCTTCTCAAAAGACTTAGTAAGATGTGGAGTTCCATGTTAAACAGCAATTGTTCAATTGAAAAAAAAAGATGTTTAATTTCCATTGTTCAATTGAAACAAAAATGAAACGATGTGCTTGATTTGTTACTTCTTTGGCACCTTCATAGGATATATTGTGACTTTGCTCATACCATCTTCCCCAACTGAGTCCTTTCCAGATATCCTTGTTGATAGTCTGTCGTCTTTGCATTGTTATACCGCCATTTTTTTTAAAGATTTAAGCTAATGGGGATAAAGTTGAAGTTAGTTTTGGGGAACAATTACTCCGAATCTTTAGTATTGATTTAGTGGAGGATATGACATGCAACCATTACATAAAATAAAATCATAAAAATAGAACAGCAATAAACACTAAGATAAACATTTCTGAAGCTATTAAAAAAATTGTGTCAAATTGTATATACCACAATTATTACAGATATGAAATGATGCATATAGTCTAATGTGTATTGCTTAGATTGGTGGCAATGAGCAAAAGGTATTTTGTAACAATAGCAGTTAAAATTTATAGACATTTATAGGAAGGGGAGAGGAACAGGGTGATGGGGAGACAACTAAAATACATTTCATGCATGCCAGACTATGTTGTAAACTGTGGGTACTGTTCTATCATATGCCTCATTATTTGTGTAATCAATAAAGTCACACCGACAACATTAAAATTGTTGTGTTCTTTTTGGCCTGTGGCTGCTTTTAAAGACTTGTACAATTCTTTTTCTGCTGATAGGAGTTGATTCTCGTTACTGCCAAACGATTCTAATGTCGCTGCTATTTTTGAGGCCTTATAAGATCTCTTTAAGGGACCCAGGTGGCGCTGTGGGTTAAACCACAGAGCCTAGGGCTTGCCGATCTGAAGGTCGGCAGTTCGAATCCCCGCGACGGGGTGAGCTCCCGTTGCTCGGTCCCTGCTCCTGCCAACCTAGCAGTTCAAAAGCACGTCAAAGTGCAAGTAGAGAAATAGTTACCGCTCTGGCAGGAAGGTAAACGGTGTTTCCGTGCGCTGCTCTGGTTCACCAGAAGCGGCTTTGTCATGCTGGCCACATGACCCGGAAGCTGTACACCGGCTCTCATTCAATAAAACGAGATGAGCGCCGCAACCCCAGAGTCGGACATGACTGGACCTAATGGTCAGGGGTCCCTTTACCTTTACCTTTTTAAAATCTCTTTATATTAGGAACTTCCACTCCATGAAACATATTTTCTGATATAGATTTTTGTTAGCTGTTCTGCTCTGACCTTTTTCTTCTTCTTACCGTTTTCTATAATTGAGGAAATTTAACTGATGGAAATGTTGACATCAGGAATAATATGCTTGAGGGCCACTGTTTCCCCCCATCTATGATAGCTGGAGTTTCCTCCACTTTTACAGAACTGAGCTCTTAATAATCATTTAAGATAGCGCTCTTTTATTGCTTGTAGGCTGGGATGCTACCACAAACCCAGATAGCTCACAGATGTGCTTTTTCTGTTTTATTATCGTGTCTCTTAAGCATTTCTGTATCTGTTGTTTATTCTGGTTGATCATGAAACGTTTCAATTTTGTGTCCCAGGGCTGTTTGAAAACCCTTTGCCAGTGGCCCTGTGCCGTTCCTTTAGACCTTCAGAAATCCAAGGTTTAAGGAGCAGCGCAGGGCTGCTTCAAAGCACAGAGCTGGGAGGGATAAGTCGTTTTCATTGCATGGAAACAGCTTCCTCCTCCTTGAACAAAGTATGCTCTCACGGCACATTAGCCTTGGCTCCAGGAACTGAACAACTGGGAGCCCAATTTAAGCTTACAGTTGCTCCTTTGAAGCCCTGTTCTTACCTGCCCCGCACCTGTGAGTGTGAATTACTGTTAGGACCCTTATTAGTGAGGCCAGTGTCACGTAAACAAGAATACAAGAACTACCGGTAGTTAAAGGGGAAATGTATGGCTGACGGTTAAGAGAAAAACACCACCGTATAAGGTACAAGGAGTGTTTTGACTGACACCTATAGTAAAAATGGGTTGAGTAAGTTCTATTATTATGCACTGCGATCAGATGAAAGGTACTGAAGTACTGGGGAGGCAGAAGGTGGTTGAGCAGAGGATAAACAGTTAAGACAATATATATCTGCCTATATAAATTTAATAATAATAATAATAAAAATTTATTTATACCCCACCCTTCCCAGCCAAGACCGGGCTCAGAGCAGCTAACACCAATAAAATCACAACAAAACATACAAAACAATCAATTAAAATGCAAGTTAAAATACGATTTAAAGTTTAAAATGCAGCCTCATTTTTAAGTAGCCCACCAATCAAACCATAAAGGAATGAAACATCAGGGTTGAACTGAAACCAACCCAAAGGCCAGGCGGAACAGCTCCGTCTTGCAGGCCCTGCGGAAAGATGCCAAATCCCGCAGGGCCCTGGTCTCTTGTGACAGACCGTTCCACCAAGTCGGGGCCAGTACTGAGAAGACCCTGGCCCTAGTTGAGGCCAACCTAGCATCCTTGTGGCTCGGGACCTCCAAAATGTTATTATTTGAGGACCTTAAGGTCCTACACGGGGCATACCATATGTTTAGGGAAGCTTTTAATGTTTAATTGATTATTGTATTTTAATATTTTGTTGGAAGCTGCTCAGAGTTGCTGGGGAAGCCCAGCCAGATGGGTGGGGTATAAATAATAAATAATAAATTATTATTAGAGTCCCGTGGGCTGCAAGAAGATCAAACCTATCAATTCTTAAGGAAATCAGCCCGGAGTGCTCACTGGAAGGACAGATCCTGAAGCTGAGGCTCCAATACTTTGGCCACCTCATGAGAAGAGAAGACTCCCTGGAAAAGACCCTGATGTTGGGAAAGATGGAGGGCACAAGGAGAAGGGGACGACAGAGGACCAGATGGTTGGACAGTGTTCTCGAAGCTAACAACATGAGTCTGACCAAACTGCGGGAAGCGGTGGAAGACAGGAGTGCCTGACGTGCTCTGGTCCATGGGGTCACAAAGAGGCGGACACGACTAAACGACTAAACAACAACAACAACAACAACAACAACAACAACAACAACAACAACAACTATTATTATTATTATTATTATTATTATTATTATTATTATTATTATTATATTTAGTGTGTGCACTGATGAAAATGTTCTTGCAGACTCTTTGAACTCTGCCTGGTAATGCATTACTGAACAACTGGAAATTTTGATGTGAGTCTCTGTACTTGAGCAATTCCACCCCCCACCTGACATATATGGTGCATGCAGTTTTCCCCAAACTGCCTTGTTGGCCAAATGGGGAGGCCTGGGGAGCCAAGTTTGGCCTGTGGGTCAGAGGTTTCTCACCCTGTCCTAGAAAAACATACCCTCCAACATTTCTGGTGGGGTATGAATAGTTTGCAACAGTCTTACTGCTACCATTTTGTTCAGAGTATCTCTCTCTCTCTTTTTAATAATAATAATAATAATAATAATAATAATAATAATAATATGTGTTTATCTTTGCAGGTACAGTATGTTTGCATCTTAGCGCTCATTTAACTCACACAATTTCAACAGGCTGGTTGAAATCCCTCAAGTTAAATGCAAACAAGGCAGAGAGCTTAAAAACTCTTTTTACACTGGGAAAACGCAGCACAAAAAGAGCTTTTAAGCTTTCTGCCTTGCTTGGGGCTCCAGGGCACAGCTCTGCAAGGCTGACAAGCTGGAAAGTGTCCAGAGGAGGGCAACCAAAATGGTCAAAGGCTTGGAAACGATGCCTTATGAGGAAAGGCTTAGGGAGCTGGGTATGTTTAGCCTGGAGAAGAGAAGGTTAAGGGGTGATATGATAGCCATGTTCAAATATATAAAAGGATGTCATATAGAGGAGGGAGAAAGGTTGTTTTCTGCTGCTCCAGAGAAGCGGACACGGAGCAATGGATTCAAACTACGTACAAGAAAGAAGATTCCACCTAAACATTAGGAAGAACTTCCTGACAGTAAGAGCTGTTTGACAGTGGAATTTGCTGCCAAGGAGTGTGGTGGAGTCTCCTTCTTTGGAGGTCTTTAAGCAGAGGCTTGACAGCCACCTGTCAGGAATGCTTTGATGGTGTTTCCTGCTTGGCAGGGGGTTGGACTGGATGGCCCTTGGGGTCTCTTCCAACTCTATAATTCTATGATTCTATGATTCTAGGTGTGTTTTCACATGCTTGGTTCCAAGGGAGCGCTTTGAGTATTCATCCTTTTGCATATGGTACATCCCCCCTGGAAGGTAACCCCTATGCAAGATGTGGTTGTGCTATAAAACAGGATAAACAAAATTGTCTGGAATCTCTCCCCCCCCCCCCCCCCGCTGAATAGCTGCAGAGGAAAACTACAGAAACGATATCTTCAGTTAAATGTTAAATGAATGTATCTATCCACAGTCTGCAGCAAATTGTAGGAGTTCCAAATCCATGTTCTTTCACGACAGTATTCCAAAGAAAATCAAAGCATCTCAACTGAAAGGCACCTATCTTTGTATTGGTTCTGTGTCCCCGCATCCTGTCAGCTCATTTGTCCATCAGTGCAATGTCCCATATTTGCACCAACCACATATCAAATTATGTCTGTATTTAGAGTCCTCCAATTCTTCATCATGGTAAGTCGAGTTGCAGTCATTAAATGTATTATGAGTTGTTTAGCAGTATTATCCTCAACAGGGTACTTCTTTACAGCCCATTCAAAGGTACCAAGGCGTTTTCGGGAGTCAGTCTGCCGCTAACATGGACAATATCTGCACCTGCATCATTTTTCAATTAAGCATCTCCATCCACATTCTACCACATCTATCACAAGTGCCCCCTCCATTTTGAAACGCACAATTAGAATTGGATTGGAGCAACTTGCATTAAAAGCATGGGTAGGCAAACTAAGGCCCGGGGCCGGATCTGGCCCAATCGCCTTCTCAATCCTGCCCACAGACGGTCCGGGAATCAGCATGTTTTTACATGAGTAGAATGTGTCCTTTTATTTAAAATGCATCTCTGGGTTATTTGTGAGGCCTGTCTGGTGTTTTTACATGAGTAGAATGTGTGTTTTTATTTAAAATGCATCTCTGGCTTATTTGTGGGGCATAGGAATTCGTTCATTCCCCCCCCCACTTCAAAATATAGTCCAGCCCCCCACAAGGTCTGAGGGACAGTGGACCGGCCCCCTGCTGAAAAAGTTTGCTGACCCTTGATTTAAAGTATAAGGAGGAGATTTGCAGGAGAATATTAATTCAAGGAGATTATACCAGAGATGGTCTTAGCCAAGCTTGCAGTTCAGATGCTAAGCTGGACAACTGGCGTGCCTAACACTGTCCAGTTACATTTATAACTATATTTTCACTGCTCTCAATCAACAAGGCAGATGGCATTTGTGAGTTGTTTTCCCCCTTCGTCTTCTCCAGTTCACATGCAGCTTAATAAATCAAAATAAATGATTGCAGACCATGCAGCCATCACCACCTCAAAATAACAAGCCAAGCTGCCTGTCCTGTCATTTTTGTAATAGCATATAATAGGACTGCCACTCAGGCTCCCAGATTGATGATGTCTGCTTTCTTTGTCTGCTTGTTTCGGCTCGGTATGCCATTCCATTAGACGTGATTGCGGGCTGAGAAGAATCCAGTAGGAACATCAGAAGCTGCCTGACAGTGAGACTCAATGGTTCGCCTAGTTCCAGTATTCAAAATGACAAACTGATGTGGAAATGGAGTGGGTGGAACTGACGACTGGAAAAATGACAAAATGGAGAGAAACCGATTTGTCCCTCTACCTGCATGGCAGTACACCTGGGAGCAAGGAAATTTCCAGCAGCGGATTTGTGTGGGAGTGCTTTTGCGCAGTTGTAGGAGGGAGGTGGGGGCATGGCTACGGAATGGTGGATGGTGATAATTAACAGGGAAGGAACTTGAGGAGGTTGGCTGTAGAATCACGCCAACATGTGTGTTTGGGCGGGATTTCTGTGCAAGAAGGATCTCTGCTCATGTGGATGTACAAAATGCATCCTTACTTTCTTCCTCTTTGAATTACAGGTAGATAGCCGTGTTGGTCTATCATAGTCAAAACAAAATAAAAACAAAATCCTTCCAGTAGCACCTTAGAGACCAACTAAGTTTGTTCTTGGTATGAGTTTTCGTGTGCATGCACACGAAAGCTCATACCAAGAACAAACTTAGTTGGTCTCTAAGGTGCTACTGGAAGGAATTTTTTTTTTATTTTGTTTTTCCTCTTTGAAATTCATGTGTGTCTGGAATGCCAGTTGCACTAGACCGACAACATTGCTAGCAAAGATTCCTACATTAAATTGTGGCATTTGGGAACATCCTGGTGAATAACACAGTTTTTGAGGCATTGAATAAAAAAAAATTTCCATGAGTGACATCTACAAATATTGTAGAGGAGTTTCCACACCTTCCATGTTTAATTCATCTTTGTTCTGTATCTAAGTTGGCCCATTAATTTTTCTGACACCACAAGCAGCAACTGAGTGGAGCAGGGTGGGGGAAATGAGTCTACTGTTGTTTTGTGTTACTGGACTTTACAGTCCAGGAGGAGAGGAGGGGATGTATAGGACTTCTGCCTGTTCAATGGGACTTCCAATCCCAGTGCTCTCCATGTGCCCCTAGATCTGTTCTGGGGTTTTCCCCAACCCTCAGGAACAGATATGGTGCCCATTTTCCATGAAAACTTTCCTGTACATATAGGAAGATGGGTAAGTTACCTACTGTGAGTCTGACAGCCCTTAATTGGTTTGAGTTGTGTGTGTGTTGACTGGCATGGCTTTACTTCTAAATAAGTCAATGTAAAAAGTCATCCGTCCACCCCGCCAAGGTAAAAGGAAAGACTGAAATTAAGCAACCGCACTGATATCAGGCACCTGACAGCCAGCGGCGCAGGGGCGTGTGCTCTTGCATCCCTGCAGCCGCTAAAATGATAAAGAACGTCTAAAATAATTCTAAAGCACCCTGAGAAAGAGGCAAAAAATAAATAAAAATGGAAGCCTCTTTTACCGGGGAAGAAACATTTCAAGAAATTGGGAGGGCATATTTTAACACAGACCTAATAGAAATGCAGGGACCCAGGTGGCGCTGTGGGTTAAACCACAGAACGTAGGGCTTGCTGATCAGAAGATCGGCGGTTCGAATCCCTGTGACGGGGTGAGCTCCCGTTGTTCAGTCCCTGCTCCCGCCAACCTAGCAGTTTGAAAGCATGTCAAAGTGCAAGTAGATAAGTACCGCTCTGGCGGGAAGGTAAATGGCATTTCCGTGCGCTGCTCTGGTTCGCCAGAAGCGGCTTTGTCATGCTGGCCACATGACCTGGAAGCTGTACGCCGGCTCCCTGGGCCAATAAAGCGAGATGAGCGCCGCAACCCCAGAGTCGGACACGACTGGACCTAATGGTCAGGGGTCCCTTTACCCTTTAATAGAAATGCATTGGAAGGACATGCTATGAACCTTCAAATAAATTCAGATACGACCTTTCAAAAGCAAAATGCTAAATGTGGATGGGATGGGCCCTCTCTGTCCTTGTGCGGTGATTTAAATAGTAAAGAGCCCAGCTGACACACGGCTACATTTTTTTAAAGGTATGTCCTCTGCAGTGGGGCCCTTACGTGCATATAAACACGCTTATACTGCAACCGGACTTTGGAGCCGTGTGTGAAATTCACTTTGAAACACTTTACGCCGGAGGAAACGGTGCGGCCATCTTAAGCATAAGTTTTGAGGACATGAAACACTGGCACAGAAAACCACCACAACCAACTTTTAATAAATAGCTTTACTTTTCATTCCTATATACAAGTACCTTACAGCGAAACCCTGCACACACGCACACACACACACACACATAAAGAGAGAGAGAAGTTGCCTGACAAGTTTGATAGTGACCTAAATGGCTGGCAATTTGTCCCCGTTGGATGCAGCTGGTCAATGCACTCTCTCAGCTTGAAGTCGATGAAAAAGTGAAGTGCATTTCCAGCGCTTGCCACTCCCAAACCATGTTCCTGTCCTAGTTTGGAGTCGCTCTTCGGCTTTGACGAACAGGCAATTTAGCAGATTTTTTTTTTTAAAGTAAAGTTAAGTCACCTCCTTTTCATGGACATTACCATACTTTTACTGCACACCAGGGGGGTGCTATAAGCAAGACCTTCTCATGCACAAGCCCTACTGAAAAGAAAGGCAGTCAGGTAAGCATGGGTCCATCTGCTCAATACTGTATACTTTGACCAACAGCAGTGCCCCATGGTCTCTTGTAAAGGCATTTCTCAACTCTGGTCCTGGAGATGCCAAGAACCGAACTTGGGGCTGTGAGCACACAGATCGTTTTTCTTACTTAGTGATTAATTTTGTATCCCTTCATTTCCCCCCTGGAATTCAAGGTAGCATACACAGGGTCCCCAGACAATTTCTTTTGGAAGGACCGACCAGACTTGGATCTGAGGAAGGACCACAGCTCAGCAGGAGAGCATGTGCTTCACCCGTAGAAAGCCCCAGCTTCATTTCCTGATGAGGGGAGTCATGGCAACATCTGCAGGGATGCAACTTAGTCACCCCTCCTTAAAACCACCCTGTATGGTATGCAGCAAATACAGTGGTACCTCGGGTTACAGACGCTTCAGGTTACAGACTCCGCTAACCCAGAAATAGTACCTCGGGTTAAGAACTTTGCTTCAGGATGAGAACAGAAATTGGCAGTGGCAGCGGGAGGCCCCATTAGCTAAAGTGGTACCCCAGGTTAAGAACAGTTTCAGGTTAAGAATGGACCTCCGGAACGAATTAAGTTCTTAACCTGAGGCACCACTGTATCTCCAAGTTGGGTTGGGAGAGAAACCTGCCTGAAACCCAAGAGAGATCCTGCCAATCAGGGCATATAATATTGAGCTAGACAGACTAATGGTTTGACTTGACATAAGGCAGATTCCTATGTCCCTGTGCTCAGCTTCAGGTAGGTGGCTATTATCATGTGTCTCCAGGCAGGAGCCGTGTGCTCTGTCAGTGAGTCCTGACACCCTCCTTCTCTCATAGCAAGTGACCCACAAATTCTAGCGTTCATTTCATGATTATCTTCCTTTTTCCCACCAATTTCTTCTCAGGTTCCATTTAAATTTGCAGCTTCGGTGATGTCCCTGGGATGGGCCAACCCATCCTGGACCTTGCCTATCTGCACAGAGGTCAAAAATGGTGACAGAGACAAGGCAGTGCCGATGCCACTTGTGACCAACTGCACTGTAAACTGTGGTCATTTGCAATCATCTAATGTTGGGATTAATGTTGGGGCGCAGGTGGCGCTGTGGGTTTAACCACAGAGCCTAGGGCTTGCCGATCAGAAGGTCGGCAGTTCAAATCCCCGCGACGGGGTGAGCTCCCGTTGCTTGGTCCCTGCTCCTGCCAACCTAGCAGTTCGAAAGCACGTCAAAGTGCAAGTAGATAAATAGGTACCGCTCCGGCGGGAAGGTAAACGGCATTTCCGTGCGCTGCTCTGGTTCGCCAGAAGCGGCTTAGTCATGCTGGCCACATGACCTGGAAGCTGTATGCCGGCTCCCTCAGCCAATAAAGCGAGATGAGCGCCGCAACCCCAGAGTCGGACACGACTGGACCTAATGGTCAGGGGTCCCTTTACCTTTTTAATGTTGGGATTGGTGTGCACAACCCATGTGCAAGTGATGCTGCACTGGAGTACAGGCAAAAGAAGAAGGCACTGTGAGCCCAGGCCTCAGTAAACCCCCTTAGGTATAGGCTGGGGTATTAGGTTGCATCTTTGTTTCCCACCCACCAGAGGCACGGAGAATTGCTTTCCCCTTCCTTGCCAGGACAGTTCCTTGCCAGGACCCCACATACCTAAAGTGGTGCGAATGAATCAACTTAGAACATGCACTTTTTGCTGCCTTTCATCTCTCAAAGCCATGGATTGCATGGCTGAGATGATGAGCTGAAGGATATAAAGGTGGGAGATGATCTTTCTCTGTAATCCTGCTTGCTGGGGTCCAAAAGGCTGTGGGGCAGGCCTTTCATGCCACTGCCAGCCTCTTGGCAACTCTGCCTCCAGACCAGGCTAGCTGGGAGTGAAGGTCGGCTTAAGCTCTCCTCCCGGCACACTTTCCCTCGGTTGATACTGTGCCCACAAAACGTCACATCGGAATTCTGGGAGATACTCTAGAGTAAGTCCGAGGCAGCACAAGGAAATCATGCTGGGAAATGGAAATCTAGAAAGCCTTCATGGATGTCCAAAGCAGCACTGTTTGTATCCAGGTCTTTGGATCCCAGCAAAAACCCAAACATGTTCATGGCTTGTAAATAAGGCAGAACTGAGCGGCAGGCACCTAAACATGATCCTGAAATGGCAAAGTCCATAAACATATGGCTGAAAAACACAAAACTCTGAAAAAATAACACTGTTTTTCCTCCCTCCCTATCCATTATATGCACTATGGCCTGGTTTGCACATTGCGCTAAAACAAAGCATAGCTTAGCATGAGCACATGAGAGAGCAGGCTCCAGGAGAGGAGACTGTGGCTGCTTTGATCCTTTCTGTTTGCTGTGCTGTTGCTATGTGGGGCCTGAACCCAGGCTTTGCAATTGAAGGGTTAATTCTGTTGCCACTGTTAAAGCCACCTAGCCTAGAGGCGGGGTAGAAGTGTTGCTTAGCAACCAGGCAGCATGATATGATTTCAAAGGCAGCATGTGCCCCGATTGGCTGTGTAACTCTGAAGGAGTTTCCCCTCTGTATGTTTGACTGAATGTCTCCTGACTATGGATAAACTTTTCTGTTTGTTCCCCACCAAATTATACAGTGAGGTTCCTTCCAGTGTCCGCGGTAGTTTTCTGAGGATTCTTCCTCTTTGTGTTCTCTGCCTGCATTATTTAACTGACTTTGGTAACAGGTTTGCGGGTCTGCTCTCTCCAGGTTAACCACAAGCTAAAACCCAACTATGGCCTGTGGGGGTTTTTTATGCCTCATGGTTTGTTCTGGAGAGCTAAGCCACGAGCCTGGCTTTAGATGACACACTAAGCCAGGGATGGGGAACCTGTGGCCCTCCAGATGTTGTTGGACTTCAACTCCCATCATCCTCAACCAGCATGGCCCAGAGGCAAGGATGATGGGAGTTGTAATACAGCAACCTCTGGAGCATCACAGGGCCCTGCACTAAGCTAACTCACGGCTAAGTAGCAGAATGACGGGGGAGGAGCAACACAACTGAAACGCCCTCTCTGGGAGGCTGCATCTTCATGTGGCCATGCGCAGCCATGCTTTGGCTCAACGTGATGTGCCAACCAAGCCTATGTACATGACAAAGGTGAACCATACTCTAGCATTTGCTTATAGAGATAAATTAGCAATACAATTGATATGGAGGTCAAATGTTCCACAGTAAAAAAAATATGCTGTAGACGTGTAAACTTTGGTGCCTCTCCTTGGTTGCCCCCTCCCGCCCCTCAAAAGCAACATTTAATTTATTTCCTTCGTTTATTTTTAATTAATCATACTTTCCACCCTCAAAAGTAGCCGATGGCAGAGAATGACCAACCCATTCAGCTACTTGCTTCTTTTTTTACATCGGGGTGATTTTGGTGCTTCCCTTCAAAGTTTTTGGGGTGACCAGATGTTGGGAGGAGGAGGAAGAAGAGGAGGAACTGAGTGAAGGATGGATGTCACTGGAAAGTGAGCCAGCACTTCCCCCCCCCACCTCCTTTTCTGCGGTTGACGTGTTGAAAGTTTTGTGTTAGAAGGGTTTGCATGCACCACCGTACTCCAAACAAAGCAAGGAGACACATTCTCCACTTTAGGTATCTCCCACCCCCTTTTTTTATTTCTAAGTTTCATCTTTCCACAGTGGAAGGCCTCGGAGGTTGCCGCCTGTCCGCTTGCTTCTCATTTTTCTTTGAGGGTCTATATGGAGAAAGGACGCCAGCTGAACTGCTGTTCTGTGTCACGGCTGGACCGATATCTAACAAGGTTGAGGATGTGTGGGTCGCAAGGTGCCCACTCACGGTTGGCAGTTGTAACGGCGTTGCAACCGGCCCGGAAGTCTTGTTCCTCCCTTGGCTTTGAACTTTCCGCTGAGGTGGTCTGGCAACCCTGGCCCTTCCGTAGGCATGGGGGATCAGGGCATGCCTGTCTTCTTCTGCCAAGGACATTCTGCCCAAAGAACCACGCCTCTCAGAGCGAGGAGGGACTGAAGACGTCGGAGAAGCCAAAGTCTTGGGGAGGTTGCCAGGGTTGGTCATCACGCCCTCTTCGGTCTCGGCAGCTTCGCTGAGGTAAGGTGGCGGGAGGGTGCTGCTACGTTTGCTGCAAGATTCACAGCAGAGCTTCTTGTAGCCCGGAATGGAGCAGTACCGGGAGAGCACTTCCATTTGGCAGAAGATAGATTTGTCGCCCAGGCACGGTTCATCTGAAAGACAGAACCCAACAAGAGTCAAGAACATAAGGACACTGGAGTCCATTCATTCATTCATTCATTCATTCATTCTCTCTCTCTCTCTCTCATTGTTTTTCACAAAATGAATATTTTAATTCGGGTTTAGGTACACTTCAGTAGAAAACTGTGTTGCAAAATTCGGAGAAGTCTGAAAAACTGAAACACACCTGCATTCTGATTTATTAGCCTAGGAATTGCAAATCGGGTTTGTTTGCTTTAAAATTCAAAATCATTGAGTACCCTTAACACCAAGTTCCTTGGAAGAATTGTGTGCGTGTGTATCTAATTTCCTTATGTCAATAACAATTTCTTCAACATCCACATTTGCACATACAGCATGATCTCATCTTAGAGTTCGATTCCAAGGGTTCTGCCTATACACAACGTATATAAACATATATACCCAAACCCTTGGAACTGTCCCTGCGCAAACATCCTGGGGCTTCTGTGATCTCACAGGAACACCCCACAACTGGGTTTTCCCAGCTCAAAAAGAGTTTTTACCTTGCTCAACTCTCATCTCAGGAAGGGAAAGGAACACACTGTCAAACATACACACATATACATGCATCATTCATTCATTCATATCTTCTCTCTTCCTCTCTCTTGCACACAAACAGCCAATTCAGATTTAATCTGAAGAAGGGAGAGCAACATCTTCTCAAACTCAATTCAAAAAAAGGAACATGGAGCTGTGTGGCTACTTCAGCGCTTTCTATACTTCTCAGTGCATCCTGCTTCCCTCTGATTTTATCTCTGCTTGCCTGCATGCAGCTTACCATGGAATCAAAGAATTCTAGAGTTGGAAGTGACCCCGAGGATCATCTAGTCCAGTGTTTCCCAAACCTGGGTCTCCAGCTGCTTTTGGACTACAGTTCCCACCATCCCTGACCACTGGTCCTGCTAGCTAGGGATGATGGGAGTTGTAGTCCAAAAGCAGCTGGAGACCCAAGTTGGGGAAACACCAATCTAGTCCAACCCCCTGCAATGCAGGAATATGCAGCTGTCTCTTACAAGGATCAAACTTGTGACCTGGGCATCATCAGCAGCACCATGCTTTAACCAACTGAGCTGTCCACCTGTTCCCTTGATGCCCCTGTACTCTGTGTCCAGGCTGCTGAACCTCAGCTTTAAAAACTACACCCTGCTCAAGGCTGATTTCTCCCTTCCCGCTGCAGCCGACCACAGGGCGGAGGAAGAGAAGAGCCATAGGCACATCAACGAAGGGATTGCCAAAATGTGGGGCAAGAAGTGCACAAAATTGCTTGTGTTCCGTTTCTGGGGAACAGAATCCAGGTGTATTAGAAAACTGGGTCTCGGCAGCAGGTGATAGATAAAAATCAAGAGAGGAGTTTCAGTGGTGCTGTCAGGTTCTCTTAGCGGTTGTTCAATAGAAATGCCAAAGCCTTTTGTCTTTAAGTCTTTTTATTCAGTGCCAAGCTATGTACAGTGCAGAGCTCAGTCTTATCATGTCTGCTCAATCACTAGCAGAATCCAGAAGTGCCTCCCTCCTGTTTTGGCGCCAACACCAAAGTTTCGGCATCCTAAATTGCCGCCTTCTCCTCCTACGCGATATATGCGCCGGAACTGACGCCTCCCCCTCCGAGCCAGTCTGCTGGGTGGTGCCAGGTCTCTCAGCAACTCCCTGGACACCTGGCACTCCCTGGCTCCCAGCCACTAACTGCTCCTCCCCCGAGACGGGACTGCAAGATTCACTTGAAGATGAATCTGTTATAATAATAATTATATCAGGGCAGGACTTTGGGACAGAAGACCAGGGACCCATTCAGCACAATGAGCAGGAGAACTGCTGAATGCAGCCAGACTTGGGTACCACATTTGAAGTAAGTGAAATAAAGGCTGTGCACAGTTGGGTGAGAAGACCAATAAATCTGGAGTCTAAAATTACCTAAAGGAGCTTATTCCTCTCTTGGCAGTCTTTCAGAAAGCTGATTTTACCCTTTACTTAACAACAGGTTTCTGTTTTTGTTTTTTGTTTAATCAAGTGCTCTAAGCATCCACCATGGGAGCCCCAGTTCTTGAAGCATCTACAGAAGGTGAGATTAGAGGTGCATTAAAAAAAATCCCACCTGAATACACGCTTATTTTCTTGGAAAAAAACATTTACAATTATGTCTGCTGCTGTTGTGCTCAGAGACCCGTTTCATATTTGAGGATTATCCCAGGGCAATCACCCGTTCTACAGACACTTTCGTGTTTACCTCGTGCACAGGTCTATCTTGCTTCAAGAACTGTCCCCACTCTTGCTAGAACCTTATATTCACTAATCTGGGAGTAAATTCCACTGAACTCAGTATAGCTTATTAAGTATAAGTGATTTAATTCACACAGAAATGAAAAAAGTGTATTAATGAAGGTTTAAAATGGAAAATAGCTAAATCTGGAAATTAGCAAATACCCTTAACTGTCTTTCATTTATTTCATCAGGATGTTCCAATTAGGGATGGTTGAATATGTCAATTTTTGTTTTCCTCCAGTTCCCATTTTTCCACAGTTACATTAAGCTCTCCACATCTCTGCACAGGTTTGCAATTTTAAAAATGTCATTAGGAAAATCCGCCAGTATTTCAGTGCAAATTTCTTCTTTGTTTGTATGCAATTTTGCCTAATACACACATTTTTGCAAGGCAAGTTTACATGATATAATGCATTTTCATATGCTATTTTCACCAAATTTTATGCACCTGCATTTTTAGACACATTACTTAGCTAGATAACTGCATTGCAAAATTTGTAGAAATTTGAATTTTGAAGGATTGCTGTGCTTTGGTTTGCATACTCTTTCAGAAAGTGTTAGGTAGGTTCACCCTTACAGAATCAAAATCCCACCCCCCATCCTTAGCATATGTAATGGGCTGGTTGGATACAGAAATGGTGAAGGGCACCAGTTGGGGAACCCCCCAAGGGAAGAAGGCTCAGATCCCAGAGATTGGTGGTGGGATGACAATGAGTGGTCATAGGGAGAAGAGGGAGCAGACTGGGAAGTGGAGGTATTCAGGAGCTGAAAAGCTAACAAGGTTTGCTTAGTGAGTAGGGAGAGTCTGTGGCAGAGCGCAGTCCAGAATCAGAGGTAGGAGAGGAGGGGAATCAGGAAGCAACGATAAGTCAGGCTGCTGAAGAAGTCAGGGAGTCTCCATCTCCTGCTGCCACCAGCTGTCTTTCCCCCTGGTCTCCCAGAACCAGTAGAGGTATGAAGAGGGCATAGCAGAAACAGACAGGGTGAAGAAGTCTCAGGTTGCTGGGGAAGAGGAGGAGGGAGGAGGAGACTTAGGGAGCGGTGGGAAGGAGGGGACCTTCAGTCCTCGCAACTGCCTCATTGGGGCAAGACCTACTGGGAAGAGTTGCCGTGCTCACTAGGCCTGCCTGAGCTGTTTTGTTTCCTTGAGTAAAGAGTTAACTTCACTGATACCTTGAGAGTTATTCCTGACCTGCTCCCGACTCCTGCCTTGGCAGTGTATCATATTGCCATTTTCTGGGAAGCATGTGGATGCCTTCCCATAAATATAGTCTTTAAAAACTTTGCTCCTGGGGCTTTAAAGACACGATGGGTTTGTCTTAACACTGCCATTCTCTGCTGTTTCACTCCGTTGTTTTATCACAGCTATATGCTTCCATTGTTTTATTGATTTAACGTGAAGCATCCTTGCACTGAAGGGTGGAATGTCAATATATAAAAACAAGCCAATGGTAAATAAGGTAAGAAATGGCTGAAAATCATAACGGTTATCATAACTAATATTAACTAGCAATTATTTAATTAGTAGTAATTAAACTAGTAATTAAAAATAACAATAAAGTTGTCTACAGCTTTACATATCAGAAAATTTTCAAGGCCACCAATCTAAGATGAAGAATCTCATCTAATAAGAATGTTCACTAAACAGAGATGCATGCAACAGTGGAAAAGAGCAGTGAAATAATCACAGGATCCAAAGTGACAGCATTCATCTGAAAATCAAATGCCTAGGCAACCAGTTAACAGAAAGCTTACAGTGCGCTTCTATTTAACTATAATGGGGGGGGGGGTAATGACAGTGTGGCATAGTGGTTTGGGAGTTGGACTAGGCTCAGGGGGACCAGAGTTCAAATCCACGTTCAGCCACCAAACTCACGGGGTGATCTTCGGCCAGTCACTCACTCTTTGCCTAACCTACCTCTCAGGGTTGCTGTGAAGATAAAATGAGCTTCAAATTCACCCCTCCACCCAGTTATAATGCTTTATTGCATTTCCAAACATTTTATGGCTTTTCTTTGCAAGTTGTATCCATGGAATCATAGAGTTGGAAGGGACCACGAGGGTCATCTAGTCCAACCCCCCCAGCAATGCAGGAATCTTTTTGCCCAACGTGGGGCTCGAACCCACAACCCTGAGAATAAGAATCTCAAGTTCTACCGAGCTGTCCCGTCTGAGGGTTTCAGCACAAATATATTTATAGATAAAACATATTTGTGTGTGTTTGCGTTTCTTCTTTTAAAAATTGCTGCATATAAAATAACAACAACAACACCTTTATTGTGTACAACCTGTGTACAATGAAATTAAACAAGCCTCCCTCCCCCCCTACAAACACTCAATCTCATTGCGCTCTGTGTGCTTGTCGCACGACACACCAACCCCGAAAGTCAGTTGCGCTATTTTATTTTCCGTTCAGCAGCCTAACAGCCCACGGATAGAAACTGTTTTTTAGTCTGTTGGTACGACTGATTATAGGGACGCGGGTGGTGCTGTGGTCTAAACCACAGAGCTGATAGCAGTTGATTCTCGTTACTGCCAAACGATTCTAATTTCGCTGCTATTTTTGAGGCCTTATAAGATCTCTTTAAGGGACCCAGGTGGCGCTGTGGGTTAAACCACAGAGCCTAGGGCTTGCTGATCAGAAGGTCGGCGGTTCAAATCCCCGCAACGGGGTGAGCTCCCATTGCTCGGTGCCTGTTCCTGCCAACCTAGCAGTTCGAAAGCACGTCAAAGTGCAAGTAGATAAATAGGTACCACTCTGGCGGGAAGGTAAACGGTGTTTCCATGCGCTGCTCTGGTTCGCCAGAAGCGGCTTAGTCATGCTGGTCACATGACCCGGAAAAACTGTCTGCGGACAAACTCCGGCTCCCTTGGCCTATAGAGCGAGATGAGTGCCACAGTCCCAGAGTCGTCCGTGACTGGACCTAACCTTTACCTTTACCTTTTTACGACTGATTATACTTCTATATCTCCTGCCCGAGGATACAAGATTGCACTCCACTTAGAGTTGTTTTATACAAGCAACAACTGATTTATGCACATATGATTGGCACAGCCGTAGCTAGGTGATCTTGCGCCCCTGGCAGAACCGTCCAGATTGCGCCCCCTAGCCATAAAAAAGGAATGTGTCATGGAAAAAAATAGGGGAAAACAGGGCCCCTGCATATCATATAAAGACCCTTTGTTTAAAACCTTTTATTATGAGGCAATAATCAATATTTTTATTTTATAGACATATTTATGGACATATTTTAAAGCTGATTTTGCATTCCCCCCCTTGTTTGCACCCCTGGTGGGAGCCTTCCTCACCACCCCTTGGCTACGGCCCTGACGACTGGCGCATGACTGTGCATGGGTGCACAGGTGAACTTAAAGTTCACCTGGAAGTGAACTTAAAATGTCCCTAAACGGGCAGAATGGAGGCAGGGTGGGAATGTAACTTCTGTGCAAAAATGAAGATTGCCTGTATATTAAGTCTAGAAAAAAGTTTTCAATAAATAAATCAGTAATTTACAGGTCTGCATACCTTGGAGTAAGCCTCATTGAACTCAGTTGGATGCAGTTTCGAGTAGACAGTATTTGATGGCATGGTTAACTTACCTGTGAGAATTGGGCCCTTTCCTAAGCCTACCTGCTTATAAGACATTGTATAGAACTACTTCCAAAATTGAGTGTGTGTGTCAGAGGCACTGAAACTTGAATTGCAGAACATTTGGCATACGAAAAAGCACTACAGAATTATAAACACAAAAATGTACAGAATGGATAGTAACTGTCTTTATCTAGTTCGAAGTCTGCCTTTTTATAGGAAACAACAAATATTCGCTCTTGGTCCTGCGTTTCTATTTATACTGAAGTTTTACAGAACAGCTGTACGCACTGCAACCTTTTTCGACAAGTGGAATTCATCTTTATACTGTGATCTCAGCCGCCCACACCTGACTAACATATGGATGCAAACTCTCGCCCCTCCCAAAACAGTGCCAAGGTTGCATTTGCTAAAAAAAAAGTTACTGAAATGTTTCCAATGCATAAATTAGCTTATCTTGGTTCACACTGCATGCAAGAGTTCCCAGTGCAGACACCGGTTCTAACTGTGACTCTGCCTAAGCAACATACCTGATGGTGTTTCATGCATGAGGCAAAACACCTAGATGGTCCCATCCTCACGCTCAGTTTGTCCCTGGTCAAAATCCTGGGGCAAATGAGACAGAGTTTTGGAAGGTCTGCAATATGATCTCTGCAGGGTTACAGCAAAGACTAGGGGTGTTCATCCATTAGTATTTATCAGCTTCTAGAGCTTCAAGAAGTTGCCTGATCTGTTTCAGAGGCACTCTGTGTTTTTCCAATTTGTCTCCTTATTTGGGATGGACTTAGATCTATTAAAAACGAAGCCCGCTTCCACCTTCCCATTCAACAATATCGGAAATCTAAAACAGATAGAACTCTTTTCTCTTTTCACAGAAGCGGATAAAATTTGCAGGCATAAGAGTCCGTCCTGAGTGGATTAAGCCTGCCAAATTGTAGGCAGATTTATCCAGGGGTGTTCATGCAGAGCACATTTACATTTTACTTTTTTACTTTTTTAAGGATAAAGTATTTTATTTTCTGATGGAATTGGATGTATACTTTGCGGGAATATTCACCTCTTCCAAGGAGAATGAGCCTGCTAAATTTCAGAAGAATAGCTGCAGTGGGTCTCTCACCAGGGTACTTTAATATTGGAGGGAGGTAAAGGTAAAGGGACCCCTGACCATTAGGTCCAGTCGTGTCTGACTCTGGGGTTGCGGCGCTCATCTCGCTTTATTGGCCGAGAGCCGGCGTACAGCTTCCAGGTCATGTGGCCAGCATGACAAAGCCGCTTCTGGCGAACCAGAGCAGCGCACGGAAATGCCGTTTACCTTCCCGCCGGAGCGGTACTTATTTATCTACTTGCACTTTGACGTGCTTTCGAACTGCTAGGTGGGCAGGAGCTGGGACCGAGCAATGGGAGCTCACCCCGTCGCAGGGATTCAAACCGCCGACCTTCTGATCAGCAAGCCCTAGGCTCTGTGGTTTAACCCACAGCGCCACCTGGGTCACATTGGAGGGAGGGAAAATCGTAATTCTAGTAGGTGGGGTGGGAAATGGAGCATGAGACCCCAAGAAAGATGGGAGTGGTGAAAGTGTTACCATCCAGCAAGGATCATGTTTCCTAAGGGTCGTTGGGAGGGGGCTTCTGCTTGTATTTTGGGGGACACAACTTCTTTTCCCTGGGAGAGATCTATCCATTAGCTTACGTTGGAGAAGGGGTGTAGGAGGAAGAAAATAGCGTGGCTCCCCAGGAGAGATTGAGGTGAGAGAATTATCAGCCTTCCAGCAAGGATCCTATTACCCAAAAACTCATAACTGCATTTTTAGCCTGTTTGAAGCCTTTCACATGCATGGAACCATGTGAAACCATGGAATTATCCACTCAAATCTCATGATAACAACCATTTGTGCTACACACAAGAACAGATTACCATGCTCCACAAACACAAAACAGCTAGAGTAATTTCAGCAGAAGCTCAACAAATCCGAGGTTGAAACCTTCTAATATTATATCTAAACTACAGCAGCTACAACCACTGAAGCACAAATCTTTGCACTGGGATTCCAATATGCGGAGGTTGCGCCAGAGATGTTTTGTTCTTGTTTTGCCAAATGTCATCCTTATGTTATAGTTTCTGAACACTTTGTCACTTTGGCCTGATCTGCAACTAGCAAAAGAATGAGGTGGTTGTAGAAAAATCCTAAAGCGATAGGGGAGGGAGGCTGTATCACTTCTGACCCTGAATGAGAAATGCATTTTAAAAAAACCCAAAAAAACCTGTTCCTAGGTTTAAAAAATCCTACCACCTCAGGCTTCTGCTTCTCTGCTGGATGTGTAGACTGACCAGATTTTAGTTGTCCGGTGCAGCAAATGCAATTCTAAACTACAGTAGTACCTTGATACTCGAACAACTTTGCTCCCAATCAAATCAGCTCCCGAACGCTGCAAAACCGGAAGTGTTCCGGTTGTGAACGTTTCTCGGAAGCTGAATGTCCGACGTGGCTTCCATGGCTTCTGATTGAGCGCAGGAAGTTCCTGCAGCCAATCAGAAGCTGTGCCTTGGTTTTCAAACGGTTTTGGGAGTCGAATGGACTCCCGGAACGGATTAAGTTCAAAAACCAAGGTCCCACTGTATTCACAAACGTCCCCAAAGTCACCCCATGTTTTTACCTGTTCAATAAACTATCGCATGCATTTCACGGTGGGGCTGATCGATCCAAGTATAGGAGTGCAAAGTTTTGTTTCATTTTCTAAAAAAAAAAAGTCTACTTTTGAGCACATCAGTACCAACTCTGAGTTGGGTACTCACAGGTTCCCAGGGTTGGGTTTTTTTTGGCCTTTTAGATGGACTACACATAATCTAGACATCCATTTCTTATTCACCAGGTTCCCATGGTAGAAAACCTTCTCTTTCTTACATTTGGTCATGAGCCTCATTGTAGCTGAGGGAGGAAGAGGCAAGAGTGGTCTTGTAAAACTGACCATGACACCTTGGGATGGACTTGGAAATAATCCTGGGGTGTTGTACTGCCTGCCCGTTCTTTACTGAGAGCCAGTGTGGTGTAGTGGTTAAGAGCGGTAGACTCGTAATCTGGTGAACCGGGTTCGCGTCTCCGCTCCTCCACATGCAGCTGCTGGGTGGCCTTGGGCTAGTCACACTTCTTTGAAGTCTCTCAGCCCCACTCACCTCACAGAGTGTTTGTTGTGGGGGAGGAAGGGAAAGGAGAATGTTAGCCACTTTGAGACTCCTTCGGGTAGTGATAAAGTGGGATATCAAATCCAAACTCTTCCAAAAATGAATATGGCTCCCTTATAATATTATATTAGAAGCTCTGTTCTTTCCGACAGGGCTTGAGAGATAAGGCGAAATGCCATTTTATACCAAGGAAAACCTCTGTGTGGTTCCACCTTCAGCTAACAGATATATCTTTGCTTCCCTCTAGTGTCTCTAGTGAATACAACAGGCCTCAGACTTCGTAAAGTTTTGTGTGAAAGCTGCTGTAGTTTACGAGCTGGAAATTACTCAGTTGAATTGTTGCAACTCACTCTGTGTGGGACTACCTTTGGGAGTGGTTCGGAAGCTGCAGTTGGAAGCTCACCTCCCAAATGTAAAACTGGTGTTGATTGCTCTGGCTGCCAAAATGCTACCGAGCTAAATTTAAAGTGCTTGTTTTGATCGCAGTTAGGCTTCCACACTGCAACATTTTCTCTTTTTCCCTATTGCCAGGCCAATGGGAAAGAGGTTGGAGAAAATGAAATTAGCATTGCGGGAATACAGTGTTAGAAATTAGCCAGGCGCCAGGCGCATTTTGCAACTGGTCCAATTGTGACCACGTAGAGATCTCTGGATGCCAGATTGGTGACTGGGGAACGCAAAATGTCACTTAGAGAAGGATCTGAAATATTTTCCTCAAAGCTTGAGTTTGTTTTATTCTGGATTGCTTTATTGGCTGTTTTAATGTGCTGTAAGGAGATTTTCTTAAGGAAATCAGCCCGGAGTGCTTCCTGGAAGGACAGATCCTGAAGCTGAGTCTCTAATACTTTGGCCACCTCATGAGAAGAGAAGACTCCCTGGAAAAGACCCTGATGCTGGGAAAGACGGAGGGCACAAGGAGAAGGGGACGACAGAGGACGAGATGGTTGGACAGTGTTCTCGAAGCTACTAACATGAGTTTGACCAAACTGCGGGAGGCAGTGGAAGACAGGAGTGCCTGGTGTCCTCTGGTCCACGGGGTCACGAAGAGTCAGACACGACTAAATGACTAAACAACAACAACAATGTGCTGTAAACTGCTTTGATATTTGTCCTTTAAAATACACAGTGGTATAGAAATGAAATGAATAATACTAATATAAAGTCCTCGGCAGCTTGGGAAATAGATACCCAAAAGACTGCCTGCTCTCTTATACATCTGCCCAGGTTTTAATATCACCGGGGGATATCCTTCTCACCATGCCACCATTCTCTGAGCTAAGGTATGTTGGCAACTTGTGAGAGGACCTTCTCAATAGTGGAACCCTTCTGAAATGCCCGCTTCACCCCAGGAACATGCAACACCAACACTAATGAAGTTTGATGCCTGGTGGACCATTTGGTATACCATACCATCCTTTCTCACAGCGGCCAAACAGAAGCTCCCAAGCAAGCAGGACCAGAGAGCAACAGCACTTTTCCTTCAGGTACCCAGGAATTGGTATTCACAAGCATACAACCTCTGACTGTGGACTGCTGGCACCTCATTCATTCATTTATTCATTTTTACAAGAAGAGCACTGTGCAGCAGGCTTTTAGAGCAGCAGAATTTTCTGATAACCAGGTATTACATGTTGCTTCTATCTGTTTCTGTTACATCACATGCCACTCGCAGGGTGTGCAAATTCATCCAGACTGGGATGCATGCATTTATCGTTACCTACCATGAAGGAACGGTTGTTAAAATTATTGGACTTAGCTGATATGGCGACGCTGATGTGTTTAATCAGAGGAAAAATCTTTGTCGATATTTACTAAAGATCGGAAAAATAAAATGTGTGAAAAATAAAATGAACTTATATCTGGGTTTGAGGATTGAAGAAAATAATTGGTTTATAGAAAGTAGAGTTGTTGGAGTGGATATCTTGAATATTTTTTTTACGTATAGCCGACAGACGAAGAATTTGAAGTTCTCTTTTTTTCTTTATTTCTCTGTCTACTTTCTTTTCCTCCTTTTGGTTTATGTTTTATTTATATTAGTTTCTTTTATCTTTGATAAAAAAAATTGGATGTTTGATATTAACCTTGGTATATTTTATTTCAATCTTTAATAAAAATTTATTGTGGTAAAAAAAGACCTGGAAGCAAGCAATTCATGGTTGTTGTTGTTGTTTTAACCCTTCCCTGCCACTGTTTCCCCAGTGCAAATATCTCTCCTAGCAAGCTGGCTATATGCTCTGTGTTCCAAATCATGGCTAGTGGACACAGTGACCTCTGGATGTTGTCAGACTTCAGTCCCCATCAGGTTGAACCATCCTAGCCAGTGTCCATCAGTGATGGGAGTTGTAGTCCAACAACACCTGGCAGGCCCCACCAATCACCTTTGTTCTAAAATTAATGGGAAATCCATCTGTGGGATTTTCAGAGCATGGTACACAGAAATGGGAAGATCTGTTCTGCATCAAACTGGAGCAACTCTCAGAGCATCCCCCTTGCTTTGCAGATGTTGCCAGAATTCCAGAAACTAGAACGATCCAATCCTGACACAGTTAGAGGACAACATTTTGCTTACCGTTGCAGGGGGCGAGCTTGCAAACCCTCACGGATTCTGGCTTCTCTCCATTGCATTGGTCGCCGGCGCGGCATAAGACTTGCCTGGACTCTGTTCCTTCACCACAGGTCACAGAACACTATGGACAAAAAGCAACAAGGCACTATGGAGAAGAGAAACCATGGAGACTTCTGCACACATATCCTTAACCAAATATGGAAGGGAGTTGAACAGGTGGCTGCATTGCTGCTGCTGGAGCTTAGTTTATTGCTGCAAGGCGGCTGAGATGTTCTTTCAAGGAAACATTCCCCCCCCCCAATATTCTTCAGCCTCCCTGGCTGTCTGTGCTTCCTGATTTGAAAAAGCCCCATGGATGGAGGTACCTATGCATAGCTGTCAACCCTCCCTTTTTTTTTGGCGGGAAACTCCCTTATTCCAATGCTGTTTCCTGCTGCTATCCCTTAAATTTCCCGGATTTCAAAGGATGCAGCTCCTCTCCCTCCCTGCCGGCCAGGGAGGCTCCTCAGCTGCGTTGCTCGGCTGCCAATAAGGAGTCTGAGACCGACTGGGGGCGGAGCTTGCATGCCTTGTGCAGCCAGACCCTCACGCCCAACCAGACAGACAGCCTGCCTGCCGTCTATGCGCTCGCTCTTTCGCTCACCCGTTCGCACGCAGCCTTTGGAGCGCAGGGTGGTAAGGCTACTTGGTGCCATTGCACCGCCCTCGCGGCATCCCTTATTTTCAAATCTGAAAGTCTGAAAAAAATCCCATATTTTCAGATCCGAAAGTTGACAGCTATGTACCTATGATGCCTCCCCCTGGGCTTTGATGGAAGGCACCTTGGGAGGCTGAGATGATTTGAAGAAAGAAAGAAAGAAAGAAAGAAAGAAAGAAAGAAAGAAAGAAAGAAAGAAAGAACAGACACTTGTGAACATCTCTCAGCCTTCTTGAAAGTAAGACTAATGTGACAAAAGCCCTGGGTTCCACTGATAAGAATGTCAGTGAATTTTCCTGCTCTTCTGTTAATTTTCAAATGCAATTTCTTTTCCCATTAACTGGTGGGCAATGGTAAAAGAAACCCACATAGGATAGATATTTGGCACAGCACTAAAATCCATAGCTGGTAAAAACAGCAGCAGTAAATACTACAGTTCTGCTTTTCTTCCATCCAGATTCAGGTTTCCATTCTCACGATTATTAAAATGTGATCTAGGTAGCACTAAGAGAGCATCCTTGAAGTTTAGAGGCTTGTTCATAATTTATTTTAAATATTTTCTCCTGCCTTTCCTTGCCACACAATAGTGTTGTAAGGTGTACTTTTCTCTTTCTTTTGAAAAAAAAAAAAGACAAGTAATGATATATAGCCATACAAGCAATACTCATCAACTAGGAAATGAAATCAAACAACAGACTTTGAAATTAGCACACATTAATTGGGTGCATGTCCAGATTTTGTCTGAGTCTGGAAATATGACAAAGTGATAGATGATTCTAGTTTATCATATATAATATTTTAGCAAGCGGCAGCCCTGTATCAACTGTGCCTTCGGTTGAAGCATGCTCACATTTTCAATGCCAACAGGTTTCAAACTGCTTAACCACTGTTGTTGCAAGACCAGCAGTAGCAGAAGAAGAAGAAGAAGAAGAAGAAGAAGAAGAAGAAGAAGAAGAGGAGGAGGAGGAGGAGGAGGAGGAGGAGTAGTTTGGACTTGATATCCCGCCTTTCACTCCCCTTAAGGAGTCTCAAAGCGGCTAACAATCTCTTTTCCCTTCCTCCCCACAACAAACACTCTGTGAGATGAGTGAGGCTGAGAGACTTCAGAGAGAAGTGTGACTAGCCCAAGGTCACCCAGCAGCTGCATGTGGAGGAGCGGGGAAGCGAACTTGGTTCACCAGATTATGAGGCCACCGCTATTAAGCACTGCACCACGCTGGCTCTTGGAAATTTTAGACGTGAAGGTTGTTAGAAGCTCCTCCTTGTACAATGGCTTTTATCCATGATGGGTAAATGAAACTTTTCTGTTGAGAGGCATATTTTTCTTTATTTCATTTATCTCAATTTAAAGGGGATTCTCTGCTTGTGGGCATCTGGTTGATTACTGTGAGAAACAGAATGTTGGACTTAGTTGGGTCTTTGGTCTGATTCGAGAAGACTCACGAGTGTGTGTGTGTGTGTGTGTAATTAGACAAATATATTTCCCTCTAATTCCAGTGTTCAAGCTGTGAGTGGGTGGGGGTTATTGGTTTGTTTTTTGTTTTGTTTTTATTAGCCATTTTGAGTTTTTTATCTTGTGTTTTTATGTTGTGAACCGCCTTGAGATCTATGGATGAAGGGCAGTATACAAAATTAATTAATAATAATTAAGAATAATTCCTTATTGGGGGGGGGAACCAACAACCCACACAAAAGAGGATTTTTTTTGTGGGGGTGTCATGAGGCTTTAAGTTAGGAGGGGGAAATCCCTCAGCTGGGGGGGGGGTCCCTGCCCCAAAGAACAGCCCAGCGATGGCAAAGCAAGATCAATGGACTGAATTTTATGGGAATAGAAAACTGAGGCGGAAGGAAGAAATGCAGTGGAATGGCTGGGACCTTCAACTGATGCACTCACTCCATGCTACAACATTTTGTTGGAGGGCCTGCTTGTCAATAACCTCTCTCCATTCTGGCAAAATGGAGTATCAGTGTCCTGGGCTTTTTAGCCCAAAGGTGGGTTGTTGTTTTTTTGTCTACCTGAGCCCATAATGGTTGATGAAACACAGAAGACCCGTTTTGCTTACTGGACTCCAGGGCCAGGTTTTCCACTGAGCAGGGCACGGTGTCCTGTTGCATGGCCGACGGCTCTCAGGGCGATCCCCGCTACAATACTTGAAATGGACGGAGCGATTTGCCCCATCGTGGAGAGGCTGGATGCAGCGCACGGTTCGGATCTGATAACCAGAGGTCCCACAGGTTTTGGTGCAATGCTCCCATTCTTCTGATACCCAGCTGAGATGGGGCAGAGAGAAGACCATTAAATAGGAATACACTAGCTAGTGCAAAAGACTAACTCTACACAGGATTGATCTGCATGCAGCACAAATGTTATTGCCGCTGGCTGTCGCTGTTGTAAGGAAACTAGGAAATCTAGCTTGCATCACCTGTAAAGATCTTCAGGCACCAACTTTAGACTTGGCTCTTTTAGAAAACCTTCTTGTGAAAATGATTGGTCATAATTCGAACATTTTTGTCAGGTGTCCATCAATAGAATGGACCATCTCGGAAGATGGTGCACCTTCCTTCACGGGGGTGTTTTAAGCAGAGGTTGGATGTTCACCTGTCAAGGATGCTATAGTTGTGATTGCTTTATTGCAGGGAGTTGGACTAAGCTACCCTTGGGTACCTTCCAACTCTACGATTCCATGACCCATATACCGTATTTTTCGCTCCATAAGCCACACTTTTTTCCTCCTAAAAAGTAAGGGGAAATGTCTGTGCGTCTTATGGAGCGAATGCATGGTCCCTGGAGCCAAATTGCCTAGGGGCCAAAAGCAGATTGTGCTCTTTTTTTTACAAAGAGAGAAGAGGGTGTTGAAAGGAAGCCGCTGAACAGCTGTTTAGCAAGCGATCGGGGAGAGAGATAAGGCTCCCTTTCCAGCCCCGCCCCCTTGCCCAGGCCTCCGTTGTTGAATGCAGAGGGAGGCTGTTTGTTTCCCCAGCGACATGTGACTGGCTGATTAGATTATCTGTCTGGAAACTGTAGAAATGGCTCCCTTTTCCTGAAGCTGCAGAACTGTGAGTTAAACCCCATAAAAATGGGGCTTTTCCTCTTTGAAAAAGAAGCTGCACCACTTTCAGCTGATCCTCAAAAAAGCAGGGCTTTTCCCTTTGCAAAAAAAAAAAAAAAGCTGCACCACTTTGAGCTGATCCTAAAAAAACCAGGGCTTTTCCCTTTGCAAAAAAGCTGCACCACTTTGAGCTGATCCTCAAAAAAGCAGGGTTTTTCCCTTTGCAAAAGAAGCTGCACCACTTTGAGCTGATCCTCAAAAAAACAGGGCTTTTCCCTTTGCAAAAAAAAGCTGCACCACTTTGAGCTGATCCTCAAAAAAAACAGGGCTTTCCCCCTTTCCTCCTCTAAAAGCTAGGTGCGTCTTATGGAGCGAAAAATACTGTATATATTTTTGTTTCTTTAATGTATTCTGCTCTTTTTAAAAAAATTGTTGTTTCAGTTTTATTTGAACTTCTGGACACCGAATGGATATGTTTTTGTATGAGTTTCCTGCATAGAAATCAAATAATGGTAGTCATAGTAATCGATGTATATATAACTGGATCCTACTCCGAGTAGACTCCTTCGAATTAATGGACATGGCTCTCTTAGGCCCAGTAATTTCAACAGGTCTACTCTGAGCAGGATTTAACAGGCAGGATGACAAGTTCTTTCTGTCACATAGTTAAAGGCAACAAACTTTCAGCCTAAGTATGCAGAAACTTGAGGATGTACAGGAGAGGCAGAAGGCTGCAAAGTGTAATCTCCGATTCCAGAACAAAGCCTCCGAGACAGCTGGATTATAGCTTTGGGGTTAGCACTTGATGTATTTCCCATTGTCCACTAATATGCTGTCTTGGTAAGTTGTGGGAAGTCAAATAGCAGGACCTATCACTGAATCTGTCTACCTGTTGTTTCACTGAGAGGCTCTATGTCCGCTTGGATGAAGCTTTTTTGACCCCACACTGCTGCTGCCAATACATCACTGAAAATGAGCAGGTGCTTACAATGGCTGCGTACATTCCTGAAGGTTGCACATCCTACGAATGGGCTTGGGTTTTTTGCTGGCTTCACAGAAGCTGCGGTGTACCATTTTGCTATCACTCTTCCTGCGGCACCCATACTTAGTGTCTTGGAAACCTGGGGATGGAAACCAAACAGCAATTCAGGAAAGGAAGAAAAGACCCACATATACAATGCAAACACAATCAGCTCTCCAGTTTCATTCCAAGTGCAGAATTTGGTGCAGTTTTTAATTTATTACAGAAGATCACTGTGTCTTGGGCTTTGCAACTTAACGTCCCGTATTACACTACTTTGGATTGAATCCAACAGAATCACAAGTGGAACCATTTCCCCTCCCTCTCTCCCCCTTGTGTACCCCCCAACTCATTTTTGGGTGGTTGGGAGAAACTCCCAGAGTAGATTTGGTGTGGGCGGGGGCACCCAGAGGGAGCAGAAGGAAGGGAGATTCCATTGTGTCAGTGGAAAATGTTCTGCTCACTCAGTGGTTCTGTCAAATACAATTCTTCATGTGCACAGCGGCGGAGCAAGCCGATCAGGCACCTGGGACAGCACGCATGCCCTGCACCCAGGGGCGGAGCCAGCCACCCACGGGGCAGGGCAAGCTGGGGCAGGACGCTCCACGGGACCTCTGAGGAGTCTACCTACCTTCTCCCACTCAGCCGCCCTACAGCTGAGGGGGAGGCAACAGGTGGACTGTTTGGAGCAGCGTGAAGCCTGCGGGTGCTCAAGCCACCATGTCACTCCCAGGAGAGACGCATGGCTCGGGTGCGCTGCAGGCCCCATGCCTCCCAGCATTTTGTCACCCCCCCTTAGTGTTAGGATTTTTATTTACCCTCTGCTGCTTCAGCAGGACTGTTATGGTACAGTGGTACCTCAGGTTACATATGCTTCAGGTTACATACCGTGTTTCCCCTATTTTAAGACACCGTCTTATATATTTTTTCCCTCAAGAAAACGCACTATGGCTTATTTTGAGGGGATGTCTTATTTTTATTACGTAAGCCCAGCCGCACCTTTTCCTTGGCGCCCTCCAGAACTGCGCCTATCACTATGGCTTATTTTCGGGGTACGGCGTATATTTCGCAAATGCGAAAAAATCCTGCTATGGCTTATTTTATGACTACGTCTTAAAATAGGGGAAACAGGGTACACTTCAGGTTAAGAACTCCGCTAACCCAGAAATAATGCTTCAGGTTAAGAACTTTGCTTCAGGATAAGAACAGAAATTGTGCTCTGGCGGCACAGCAGCAGCGGGAGGCCCCATTAGCTAAAGTGGTGCTTCAGGTTAAGAACGTTTTCAGGTTAA
This sequence comes from Darevskia mixta, assembly GCA_034641385.1. NCBI lineage: Eukaryota > Metazoa > Chordata > Lepidosauria > Squamata > Lacertidae > Darevskia > Darevskia mixta. The sequence continues at coordinate 2,831,445 of JAWWNH010000060.1, forward strand.
GAACGGACCTCTGGAACGAATTAAGTACGTAACCAGAGGTACCACTGTATTGTGTTTAGTGTAAGTCACATGAGTGTCTGAGAGAGTGTGGGAAAGGAAGTCTGTCTTATCTCTTCCTTCTGAGTGTTGTTGTTGTAATGTTTTAGTTTTACTTCTGCCAGTGTCACAGTTTTGTACTCTTGCTTGGAGAACACAGACGTGAAACACAGTCTGTATATAGACTGTAAATAAATGTAGTTTAGCATTACAGATGAGTCTTTCTTCTTGCTACGTGATGCCAGAAGACCTGCGTGCTCTTTTCATGAGAGAAGGGTCGCAGATTACTGCTGCTCTGGACTGATGGGACATGCCAGCCAGAGAGGGCCACCGGGAGACGCTCTGGAGTCTTGGGGTATTCTCTGTTGCTCCAGAGCGTGTTTCTCAACAGTGACACCAGGGGCACCCCGCCCCCACCGCACCCCCTTCCTCCACCCCTGCATGTGCGGGCACTAAAAAGACACATACAGTTCTCCAACATATTCTTCTACTCCCTCCCACCAGACAATATTTTGACTTGCCTCCTCCACAAGGCTTGGAACATTGGGACCAACTCTTCAAAGCCCACTCAAACGTATCCAGGTCCTCTTGGAGTACATTGTTGCTGTTGACATTGGGGACCGAATCCTCGTGGATTATGTATTTGTATGTCAGGCTCGACTGTGTGACGTTGTCCCGAGGAATGATCTGTTAAAAAGGTTGAGCAAATGGGACATCATGTCAGTAGTTGGTAACATGGGCACTTCTTTCCTTAAGGAATTTTCTTTTCTTTTCAGAGCCACAAGACAGGAAGATACAGTATTTGCTGTACCTTAGCAGGTGATAAAAGGAGGGGGGAACTAACTAACTCAAAAGGTGATGGTTGCCCTGCTATTGTGGCTGATAGTGTTGAGGGCAGACTTCCCCAACCTGGTGCCCTCCTGATGTTAGTGGACTATAGCCTCCATCATCCCTGGTCACAGTTGTGCTGGCTGAGGCTGATGAGATATGTGTTATGAGTTTCGAGGAGATGTCTTGTTGGGGCTGGTCAGATCAGACTGAGAGGTGGGAGCAGCGTGAGGAGTTGGAGGCTGACAACTGGGGAGGGACCCAGTGGCCTGGAACAAGGTATGTTAGATATCTGAGCTGCCTGGTGATGGTGGGGACACAGCCAATGAGCAGCATGATCTTGGAGAGGGACCTAGTGGGCTGTCACTCTTTCGTTCCATGCCAGTCCAGCCCACAACCCTGGCACCAGCACCTGAGCTGCAGGAGCCTCCCCACAGGGGAGGCACCCCGTGCCAAGTCTGACTCTGAGCTGGTGCTGTTTCATCACCCATCGCTGGCCTGAACAGACAGCTCAGGCCCAGCCACCAGAAGCCGTTCCCAATCTCTTGTGCAGTCCAAATGGAGTGTGGCTCCATGTTTGCCACACTAAAGCCATTTCCACTTCACTCTTTTCTATTTGGAGTTAGAGGGCATTGCCAACTGTTGGGTTGACATCTTAGCTAGCCTAGCCATGCCTTGCACCTGTGGTGACTTTGACCTCTCCTATGCACTGATTTGATCATTAACATTTCTGGTAGGAACCACATCTACATTGATTTCCTTCATCTGATGGGAGCCAGGATAATACAGCATGTACCACATGGAGGTCACCAGACTGAGTTCCAGGCTGGTTCTAGTTTGATGGGGCAGCCAGACCATTGAAAACATCCAGCTACAATCCAGGAGGGGAAAGTCAGAAATAAGGGTGGCCACAGAGCCTATCTAAATATCACACCCATAAATATAAAAAAGCACCTATAACCTATGCTTTCCCTATTGAACATTCAGAAGTTTTCCTGCAGACAGGCAATGGTGGCTGGAGGAGACAGCAGAGCTTCTGACTGCTTCTCTTCATGCACTGTTAAGAAAATGTGATCATGACTGTACTAATTGTAACTGCTCCCTTCCTTTCCAGTCCTTACAGATTATTAGCCATTTTCAGATCCCCCATAAAAGTGAATGGGGAAGATAGAGCTTCATTTTACACAGAGTAGATCGGAACCCAAATCAAAGATTGAAGAAATACCGGATTTATGTATAAGCTATACAAGCTATAGCTTAGGGCCCCACTCTCTTGCCCCCCCCCAAAAAAAATTAAAGAAAAAAGAAACTGGATGTACATTTCCAAAATATAAGATAAAAAAAACAAATAAAATGGCTTTAGATACCTATTAGGTCCATAAAATATCATATAGCATATATTCAGCACATAAAACAGTGACAATTTGTTGTTGACAAAGGACAGCTGGATATATAAAGGGCCCCATTACCTTCAGTAGCTTAGGACCTCATCAAACCTCAATCCAGCAGCCCTGGATTGAACTGTAGAGCACAAGGTGATTCAGAAATAGACTGGAATGTATGAAGGGCACAGAGACAGATACAAGGTGCATCTTAGGTCCCATTCATGTTCAACCCAACTGTGTATGACTGATGGATTGCCTCTAGTTTTGAAGCTCACAATTTGGGCAGAACTACTCTGTCACAACCACATGACTATGTCCTTGTTGGTTTTGTGAGTGGATCTCCCAAGTTGATACTGCCTGGCCCGGAACAGGCCCTGTTGGTCACACCAGAAAACTCTACGAAACAGAAAATGGATCATGACCTACCAACACAACAATAGCATCATACAATGGCCCATCCGTCTGAAGGGTTTCTATGTCATCTTCTATGTGGTACTCCCACTCTAAGCCGAGATCAATGAAGGAACGAGAGCCAGATCCCTCTCCTTTGCCATTCAAAATATAGTGACCCGTTGCCTGGTTCTTAACAGCTGGAAGGAATAAAAGCAGAAGTGGTGACTGATTAATCATTGCAATTAAATTGGGTGGCCATGTCTTCCTTAAAGACAATACAAAAGGCACTTGGACCTTCATTTTGCATTGTTTTGATGCCATGAAATTTGGGGTCTTGTCTAGCGATTCTGATAGGGCAGAAAACATTTACAGAATGCAATCTATTTGATGACATCCTCTGTTTAAAGGGCTGCCCATTCCCAATCCATTTAAAGAACCTTAAGAAGGGAGACCAGGGACCTTGAAGTTGCCAAGCCACAGTTAGCAGTCTAGGGTCACCTGTCAAGTCTTCCCCACTATGCATTTTTATTTCAATTATAGTAAATATAATAAGTGAAATTTAGCCTATACACAATTTGTGCAAATCTGTCTTCTCTTTCCTCCTCCTCCTTTTGGTGACACAGCTCATCTTTTTATTGGCAATGAATAAGTGACCACCCAAGACCCAGAGCTTCTCAGCTCTGCCTCCCATTATCTAGTGCTTCTTTTTAACTTTAATTCAAACCCCCCCTCCCATTGTGTTCCAGGCGCAATATGAAAGTAGATGTAGCCTCTGCATAGATGGTTTCTCTAGAGCTAACTTGGAAGAACAAAGCAGATTTTATATATATATATATATATATATATATATATATATATATATATATATATATATATATATAAAATAAAATAAAATAAAATAAAATATAATATAATATAATATAATATAATATAATATAATTAATATATAAAGAACAAAGCAGATTATATATATGGGAGAAAATGAATGAAAGCACATGCAACAAGAGGCTGGGGTGGTTGGCTTTAGAGTTATTTGAAGATAATCTAGAGGTCAAAGAAAAAGTGGCGTTCACTGATACTAACTATAGTGGACGCTTGGGTTCCGAACGTGATCCGTATGGGAGACACGTTCACAACCCGTGTCTGCGCACGCATGGGTCGCAATTCGGTGCTTCTGCGCATGCGCAAAGCGGGATTTAGTGCTTCTGCGCATGCACAAGCGCCGAAACCCGGAAGTAACCTGTTCCGGTACTTTGGGGTTCGACACGGTGCGCAACTCGAAAACGCGCAACTTGAAGCGTCTGTAACCCGAGGTATGACTGTAATACCGTATTGACCCGAATATAAGCCACACTTTTTTCCAAATTCCAACTGTGAAAAGTTAAAGTGCAGCTTATATTTAGAACCAAGCACCGGCACCGGATTGGGGAGCGGGGTGCCGAGTGCCGGCGGTCCCCCCGCCCGCCCCCGTTCAGGGCGGTAGCGCTGGGAGGCGGGCCGTACCCGCAAATAAGCCTTGGATTTTATTAATAATAATAATAATAATAATAATAATAATAATAATAATAATTTACTACTTGTACCCCGCCCATCTGGCTGGGTCTCCCCAGCCACTCTGGGCAGCTTCCAGCAAATATTTAAAAACAATACATTAACATGTTACAGATTAAAAACTTCCCTAAACAGGGCTGCCTTCAGGTATTTCCTAAATCCTATTTGCGGGTGTGGCTTATAGTCGGGCCAATACGGTATTACTACATTGCACCAATGGTGGCCAACCTTTTTAAGAGCACAAGAGAAGCCTGCTGGATCAGGCCAGCAATCCATCAAGTCTTTCAACCTGTTCTCACAGTGGCTAACCAGATACCTGCAGGTAACCTGCAAGCAAGACCCAAGAACAAGAGCACCCTTCCCTCCTGCAGTTTCCAGTAGCATACTGCCTTCAGTCAGGCACACAGAGCACAGCCATCATGGCTAGTAGCTATTGATAAGCCATTTGTCTCAGACTCCTCGAAAGCCATCCAAGTTGGTAGCCATCACAACCTCTTGTGGGGGTGAGTTCCATGGCTCAACATACCTTTCAGGCTGAGGGCCAAATGTCAAGGGTGAAACCAAAGTGTGTCTTACTCTTTTCCACATTTAATCGTAAATGTTATACAGAATTAATAGTTATTTCCCCCCCTTTCTCCCGTTTACCTTTTGAAAACATGATTCCACCATTAATTTCCAACCCTTTCCCCATTAAGCCTTTTAAAACTCATTTCACTATTAATTCCCCCTTTCCCCCGTCACTCCACACTAAATTCATTTCTACTCCTTATTCATTTCATTCCACTATTAATATTCACCCCATTACTCCTTAATAACTTAATTTCATTATTAATTTCCACTCCCTGCCCCCCATGACTCCCAGTTAAATTTGTTTCATTATTATTTTCATGTGCATTCCCCCCTTAATTCCTTTTTCATTTCACTAATTTAAACCCCATTGCCCAAGTTCCCCATTAATTTGATTAATGTTCCTTATTACATTTACAAGTTCTAATGTTTATTATGATCAACCATTATGATCATGGCTCAGTTGGCAGAGCATAAGACTCCTAATATCAGGGTTGTGGGTTAGAGCACTACGTCGGGCAAAAGATTCCTGCATTGCAGGGGGTTGGACTAGATGAACCTCGGGGTCCCTTCCAACTCTGCAATTCTATGAGTCTGTGTTTTTCTAAAGAGCTATTACATTGGCTGCGCTCTTTCTGCTGCCCCTGTCAGCACTCAGATGTGAAAGAATAGCTCAACCTGGTGATAATATAATGAATATTGGAGGGAAGGAGCTGCAGTCCGAGATAGGGAAAGAGGCGATAATGAAACACCTAGATCCTTTAAATGAGGTGAAATTATTGTCATCTTCAAATATCTAAAGGGTTGTCAGATGTAGCAAGCTAGTTTTACGCTGCTCCAATGGGCAGGACCCAAACCAATGGATTCAATTTACAAGATGGTAAATTGTAGTGGTTAAGAGCGGTAGACTCATAATCTGGGGAACTGGGTTCGCGTCTCCGCTCCTCCACATGCAGCTGCTGGGTGACCTTGGGCTAGTCACACTTCTTTGAAGTCTCTCAGCCCCACTCACCTCACAGAGTGTTTGTGGTTGGGGAGGAAGGGAAAGGAGAATGTTTGCCGCTTTGAGACTCCTTCCGGTAGTGATAAAGTGGGATATCAAATCCAAACTCTTCTTCTTCTCTTCTTCTCTGGCTCCACCTACCATTGGGCTCCCCGCTGTCCTCCCTATCAGTCCCAACTGGAACAAGCCACCACTGCTGGTGCAGAAATGCTTTAAATGTGCAAGAGGCAGTAGAACGACTCTGAGGGCACTTTCCAGCAGTTTGGGGCACGCACGGCAATATTTGCAGCAGTTATTTTGTAGCGATGTAACTGGGGAATGTGGCCAATTGGGAAACAGGCTGATAAAATAATAAAATCTGCTGCTGCAAAAAATAGAAATAGAAATGGAGGTGTCTTCAGGGACTACAGTAAACCTGTGAGGAGAGGCTTATTCAGACTGAGTGCATCCCAAGTGTTTAAGCGCTTCGTATGCATCATTGCAGCATTCATTGCAACAAGCTTTATGACAAGCCAGGAGGACTTCCATTTTCATATTTCAAATGTGCAGATTAAGGCTGAAAGAATAGTAGCTTGGTCTGCCCACCTAGGGATTTGAACCGGAGACTTCCAGGCTCACAGCTCACCATTATACAAACCAATGCAAATTTATTCAGAAGTCCCGCTGAATTAAATGCAACTGATTTGCAAACTTGCATACGATTGCGATCTATGCCAGATCCCTAGCATGGAACACCCTATTTCCTGCTGCTCAGTTGGATCAACCACTTGATTGTCCATCTCTGCAAACTTGATCAAGTCAAGGGTAACCAAACCAGGAGATATACATCACATCCATAAAAAGGTAAAGGCAAAGGACCCCTGACAGTTAAGTCCAGTTATGAACGACTCTAGGGTTGCGGCGCTCATCTCACTTTAGTGGCTGAGGGAGCCTACGTTTGTCCACAGACAGTTTTTTGCGTCATGTGGCCAGCATGACTGAGCCGCTTCTGGCGAAACCAGAGCAGCGCACGGAAACACCGTTTGCCTTCCCGCCGGAGCGGTACCTATTTATCTACTTGCACTTTGACGTGCTTTCGAACTGCTAGGTTGGCAGGAGCTGGGACCGAACAACGGGAGCTCACCCTGTCATGGGGATTCGAACCACCGACCTTCCGATTGGCAAGCCCTAGGCTCTGTGGTTTAGACCATAGTGTCACCTGCATCCCTATCACATCCATACCAAACATTCAAAGTACAATTAGGGCACATTTAAGCTATATGCCTTTTCCAAATAAAATCCTGGGTTCTATAGTTTGTGAAGGATTCTGGGAACTGAAGCTCTGCGAGGTATAATCTACAGTTTCCAGTTTTTTTGGGGGGGGGGTGAGTGCATGTTCTTTAAGTGAATAATTTGCATCTCTGGGGGCTTAATGGGTTCTGGAAAGGTACTGGCATGAAGTCTTTCTGCCACCCTGTCACCCCTACTTCCTGAGGGATCAGCTTTCCTGGCCCCTCAGTTTTCTTACAGCTTCATGACTTCTGCATGACAAATTGCTATACATCCTCATTCTTCTCCAATTCTGTTGAATAATGATATTATAAAATGGCTAAGCTATTTATTTTGCACCTAAAGGCATAAATAACAGTCTTCTCTTCCAGACACGCTTTCAAGATGTGGACCACCACTTAGTTTAATCACCTCCCATCTGTGGATCCTTTGACTGCTCTTCTTCCTAAAATATGCCATTATAGTGAATATCAGCAAATCAACAGTGGACCAAGAGAGAACATCAGCTTTCAAAGAGCTCCTACAATGCCCATCTGTACCAAATGAGCATCTTATTGATTTCTCAAAGACCAGCTATTATTTCTTTGAGGGGTTTAGATTTCAGATGGCGGGCAAATCATCTGCAATTATTGGACTTGAAAAAATGAATTGATTCCTCCTCACTGATATTTTTAAATACATGACAACGTTATGAGACACAAATGTTGGGAAGGTGACTGATGTGCTTTTCTAAAGCTCGAAAAAGCCAGCTGCAATTGCATGATATTACCGATGCCTCAGAATGGAAACTTTTGAATGGAAACATGGGGTGGCAGTGGGGGTGGCGGCATGATTCTGTTGGACAAATACCACCTAAAGTGATATAATTCTGCAAAGCTAAATTGTGTCTGCATACTCAATACATCAGACAGAAATGGATTTGAAAAAGCACAATTTAAAACAAGAACAAGAACACTCACAACAAAATCGGTAGCAAACGAAGCACCACTCTGTAAATGCATGTATTAAGAGAGACCAAACTACTTTGGGTAGCAGTTCCTCCAGTCTTTCATTTGCATAACCTTTGCTTAAAAACCTCCAAGGAAGAAGAGTCCACAACCTCCTGAGGGAGTCCGTTCCACTGTCAAACAGCTCTTACTGTCAGAAAGCTCTAACTGATGTTTAGTCGGAATCTCCTTTCTATAATAGTGACTTATGTGAAGCAGAAATTGACAGGGCCAGGCGAAGCTCAAGCAAATGCTTTTAAGCTTCAGCTTTTGGCCAGATTCACTTGCCTGCTCAAATGAAGGGCCTTGGCATGACCTACATGGCAGGAAAGCTGGGTTCATGACGGAATATAAACTCAGCAGGGAGCTGCATCCATTTCTAGCTCTCTGATTCAGGTTACTAAACATCTTTGCCTCATTCACACATTACATTTCTTTGGTCAGTGGAATTTGCTGCCAAGGAGTGTGGTGGAGTCTCCTTCTTTGGAGGTCTTTAAGCAGAGGCTTGACAGCCACCTGTCAGGAATGCTCTGATGGTGTTTCCTGCTTGGCAGGGGGTTGGACTGGATGGCCCTTGTGGTCTCTTCCAACTCTATGATTCTATGATTCTATGGTCTACTATTTAAGCATTTTAGATGTACACCCAGACAGACGGGATGCAGCAACTGTGATAAAGCAAAGGAGGTCTGGGTCTGTTCAGTGCATGGATGTTGAAAGATTCAGGACAGACTGGAAAGAAGAAGAAGAGTTTGGATTTGATATCCCGCTTTATCACTACCTGAAGGAGTCTCAAAGTCTCATTCTCCTTTCCCTTCCTCCCCCACAACAAACACTCTGTGAGGTGAGTGGGGCTGAGAGACTTCAAAGAAGTGTGACTAGCCCAAGGTCACCCAGCAGCTGCATGTGGAGGAGCGGAGAAGCGAACCCGGTTCACCAGATTACGAGACTACTGCTCTTAACCACTACACCACACTGGCTCTTCTAAACACTTTGCATCATTAAACTATGGATGTTTGCTCCCACAAGAAGTGGCGATGACTACCAACTTGGATGGTTATAAAACAGGACCAGACAATGGCTACTAACCACAATAGGGTTGTTCAACATCCACTGTTGAAGACAGTAGGCCTAAGAATACCAATAGCTGGAAATCACAAGTGAGGAGAACACCCAGGTCCTCCTTGTGAGCTTCCCATGGGCATCTGGTTGATCAGGGACTGGTCTGAAGACGAGGACTGGGGAATACAATCTATGGCAGAGCAGCTTCTTTCCGATGGAGAGCTGGAGGGGGAAGAGTCATACCCCCCCTTGTCCCCAGCATATTTAGAAGCAGAGAGAGAGAGAGAGAGAAGCTGAACCGCTTAGGGAGGAGTTACCCAGTTTTGAGATAATGACAAGAGAACCAGAAGGGAGGGGGCAGCGACTTGAGACATCAAATGGGAGTGTGGGGGACCCCCCTCACCACAGACTCAGAGGTCTGAACATATCAGAGAGCAAAGGAGTCAGAGGGAGGGAGGAACTTCCTGCTGGCACCCAAAATGCTGTGGAGGTTGGGAGGAGGGTTTAGAGTAGCCAACTGCCCTCCTTGCAGAGAGCTGTGTATTTGTGCTCGCAACATGATGCTGTAATAAAAGGACTATAAATCTCTCAACCGCTTGTTAATTCTTATCTGTGAAGTTACCGAAGGGAGATGAGTACTCTCCACGCCTGACAGCTATTGTGAGAACAGGATTCTGGATCCAGCAGGCCTCTTCTTATGTTTTAAACTCTTCCCTATGCTGAATTGAGTTCCACGGGTTATAAAAGTGATAATGAAACACAAATAAAATGTAAAGTGAATTGCTCCACGACCTGAACCACAGGAGGTACCACTCAGACTCCCCAAGTGGCCAAGGTAACATCTGCAATGGTCCTGCTGGGCATCTTCAGGAAAGTGGTGTTAGGTCTATCATCAGAGTTGTTGGCAGCATGGTCAAACCTAAGCAGAGAAGCACTTACCAAGAATGTGAGGGGTAGCCTCGTCTTCTTGGACAGACACATGTCTAGCACCCGGAGGGATGTCAAACATCTTAAGGTAGCCTTTGGCATGTGCAGCAAGGCATTGGGAAGAGGCAGAAGAGAAACAAAAGGAGAGAAAAAAAATCATTGCTAGGGTTAGTAGGTTGGAAAGAGGTTGGCCCCATTTGCAGAAGAGGTGCATCCATAAACCCATGAACAGTCAACTTAAGGATAAGTAGGTTTGCAATACTGGCGATTAGGCAGCCTTGTATTTCCCATATTTCCATGAAAGAGGGGTGTGGGGGGAGGCAATCTCATTGCAGGCCACTTACTTCATTTTGTTCTCTGGAGAACCATAGCAATCTGGGTAATTTAGACAAAGCATTTTTGTTTCCCATGTTTTGTGGAATGAAAATAGCAGGACACAGGATCATTTACCCCTGTTAGATCCTTTCCAGGATAATAAATACATATTGTTAAGAATTCATTTCTTCCCCAGTGGTTGAGATCAGGCCAGTGGGCCATTTTGTGGAAGCACAAAAGCTGCTATCGCAAGCCAAATTCATTACCCTAAGAATTTCAGCTTACTGTTTGACAGACCAGTGATTATAGTTCATGGTCAGAATATCGTCAGCTTTCAAGAAGCTCCCAATGGAAGCATAAAATGGTTTGCCTGTGTTTGCTTTTCCTGTAAGTGACTGGTCAGCAATTAGAAGTAATGCAAGAAGAAAAGATGGTTCTGCGGTTGGCTATGGATGCCCAAATTTCTGCAAAGAGTCAAAACTTACCCAGAATATTTTTAGATTCTCTGTTTTCAGAAACAGAAACATCACGAGCTCCTTTAGGCAAAGTGAACGCGCCTCTTGTCTTCCCTTAAACAGAATGTCTTTTGTTAGTAATTTAGGGCATGGAAGTCTTGAGTTTTCATTGACTGAGTCTTCATATGAGTGCTTTTTAAAAAAATCAATCAAGCATGAATCAGTTCTGTTCAAAATTCAGTTTGAAAGATTTTTGCACACATTGCAGAAGTTCTTTTTTTACTTAAAAACATCAAGTCAGTGAAAATTAAGACTGTGAAAAATCAATTGGATACTTGCAGATTTCATTTTCCAGAACCTTGAGTTCATTTTGGCACCTCTTGCTTAATTGCTTCCCTGTTGGAAGAGGTTGATTAGAATTTTTTTCCTTGCAATGCCAAACAAAAATGGAATCTAATGATAAATAATTGTGAAACATGATTGTGGAATGGAAAATTAATTCTTCAAACACTGCCCCAAGGACAAAGACCATCCCCAAACCCCAAACAGGATTTTCTGCAATTGCTATCTTTGCAAATGCTTCAAATGGTGTCCTGAACTTACCGCAAAATGTATTGGAAATCTTAAATAAATAAATAAATATGAAGCATGGCTTGCTGTTGTGCTGTGGATCATTCACAAGCTCAGTTTAAAGGTCTGCAAATCAGTTTGAAATTTCCATTTCCAGTTGCTTCATATGGTTGCACGAAATGACTTCAAATAGTTGTGCAGACTGGAATCAGTTTAACACTGATGCTGGGCTCCAACAGATTCAGTCTGCATGGCCAATAGTCAGGTATGATGGTAGCTAAGAGTCCAACAACATCTAAAGGGTTACAGGCTGGCTGCCCTGCTGTGACCCGTATTGAACCAATTCCAGTCCACACGAATATTTGAAGTCAGTTCTTGTGAACATTTGCAATCATGGTCAAAGCACTTCATGTTGAGATTTAGGCTTTCACCACCTTTTCTCCTCTGCAGAGGTGAGGGGCAGCATTGGAAACTAATGGTAATATGGAAGAGTCATGGAGGTAGAAGTATCCCTACCAGGTTTCTTAGGGATTCTAGTGAAGGTCCCTTTGATCGTCCGGCAGTGAGAGTTATCTCCCCCGCATACTCCACACTTGTCTTCAGCTTTGTTGGACCCAATTTCCTTGTCGCAGCCCACTTTCTGCAAAAAGAGACATTCACCATATCATCAGAGCAGAGAATCAGAGGAAGCATTGTTTGGAAATGAACAGAATCAAATGCACAGGTCAAATTTGCAACTCCTAATATTTCCCCCCAATGAAAGTGTAGGTGTTATGTATGCTCCACAACAGCAGGTTTTGATACCAAGCATCTAATACAGTTTCTGGCAGATCTTTGCATTTATCACCCCAAAAGAAAAGGAAGTGGAGAGCAAGTCTCTGGTTCAGTGGTTGGGAACCTTCAGCCATGAAGTCTAATTAGGCCCACCCTTTGGCCCATGAGGCTATTTCAGCCAAGACATGCCGACCTGCTTTGCAGGTTTGATGGGCAAAAATGTGGCTGGGCTAAAAAGGGGTTTGCAGGCCCAAGGCACTTTGTACTGGGCTTTCAAAGCACCAAGAAATTGCTTTACAAGCACCAGCAGAGGATGTCATTGTGGTGTCAGGTGATTGAAAGGTGAGAGGCTCCACCCACCTATCAAACCTGGCCCATGAGGGGTGGGGAGATAAGGATTCAGGCCCCCAGCTGGATTCAGTTCTCCATGCCTGCTCTAGTTTATATGGCCGAATAAACTTCAGGGACTCAAAAGCAATTTTGGTAGTTCAGGAGTTACTCTGTACAACTTACTGCATCCATTCATGACTTGCAGAAGCCAGGGAAATTCTGACCTTACAGAATATACTTCTGCAGATTGTGGAATTCCACATTTCCTGGCAAAGAATTTTTGGAATCTGTGCAGAATTTTGATGTCATTTTCTTCAATGGGTTACATCTCAGGCATAACCATTGGAAGTTTTAAGCAGAGATGCTGGCAAAATTCTTCCAGCTCAGGGCCTCAATGAGTTTCAGGTACTTGGTAATGCTTGCTTCAAATGAGAAGTTAGCATCAGAAGCTCCCATGTTCTTCTCCAGATCAGATTAAAATCCAAGCTGGAGAAGATTTCCTGCCTATCCTTCTTTGAAAAGAACCTCACCAAAGCTGGGTGGCGGTGGATCAAAATCTACCTGCTTCAGGGGGCCACCTTATCCCAGACCAAAATTTTCTGGGGTCAGCTCTTCAAAGCACTTCCATTGCTTCTCTGCTGCTTTGCTAAGGGGATGCTTTGCAGAGCTCCCCCCAGAAAAATGAGAGGAGCTGAGCTTTAGACCCCCATCCCCAGAAATGTCAGGGGCAACTCTTCAATGCAAAGCTGTTAACAAAGAAACGCACAGGGAGGAAAACATTGTTGGCAACTGAACATGAGACCTTCTCTCATAAAAGAATTTTGTCCTTCACCCTCTCCAATTAAAAGTCACACCATGTTTATGTGACAACAGCCGCATGGATGTTACTAGCCCAGAGATGGAAAGAAGAAAGAGTCCCTACCAGAGAGGAGTGTCAAACTAAGCTGATGGACTACACCGAAATGGCAATGCTGACTGGAAAGCTCAGGAACCAAGAGGACAAAAACTTTTTTAAAGAAAGGGGAAAAATTATAATTTATTTAGGAGACCACTGTAAACAGATTATAATCATTAGCAGGATTATAATCTCACTTGTAACATAACCAACACTATGGATAATGTGGATGGATACAAAATATAGATTATGAAATAATACGCAGTTGAAAATGTTGACAATGGGACCCATGAAAGGGATGGGGGGAAGTCTCGAGATTCAGAGAAATCTCTTTATATGGATATGTATTTGGTATTATTATAAACTTATATTTGTAAAATCAAATAAAAACGATTTCAAAAAAGAAGTCACGCCATGTATATTCCATGTATATTTGGCTGAACACATCTTGCAAGGTCTTTTGTGAACAGCTCCAGCTAAAAAGAGCAACTGGGGTGGTCTGGAAGACCTCACTCACCACACATTCCCCACGCACACAGATGCTGAAGGGGTCTTTGTATGAACAGCGAGTCCCATCATGGGTGAGTTGTTTCATGTAGGCAACATCTCCTGTCTCTCTGGATTGGCAGTAGAGTTGGCATCTTTTGGTAGCTACACGGTGGACAAAATAGGTGCCCAAACCCATGAACAATTGTTGGATTACACAAGCAGCGCAGACCACATTCACATCAATCCTTCAGACCACTTTAAACCATCACAGCTTTCCTCAAAAAATTATGGGGATGCAGTTTGTTGAGGGTGTTGAGAGTTGTTAGGAGACCCTTCTTCTGCTCCCAGTGCTACAAATCCCAAGGTGGTTTAACATCAATCCCTCTGGCCCTGATTCAGTTTGGGACCCAAAATCATGGCCAGGTCAGATCAAGGCCCAATCAGGATTACTGAAATGAGCCCTGGACCGAACCAGAAGGCACCTAATAGAAATACAATTACAGTAATACCTTGGAAGTCCAACGGAATCTGTTCCAGAAGTCTGTTCGACTTCCAAAACGTTCAAAAACCAAAGCTCCTGCAGAAAGCTCCTGGAGCCAATCGGAAGCCGGAGAAGCCCCATTGGACGCTTGGCTTCCAAAAGAACGTTCAAAAACTGGGACACTCACTTCCGGGTTTAGATCATTCGGGAGCCAAAACATTCGAGGACTAGGCTGTTCAAAAACCAAGGTACGACTGTATTGAACAGCCCTAATATAAATACAATAAATGACTAAAGCTACCTTTCTAGCTTTCTCTCTATCATCTCCCTATTCTCAGCTTCCCGAGCATGCTTAGTTGTCAGAGAAGCTATGAAGAATCACCATGAAAGCCTCTTTTAGGCCAGGCTCATCATTAATCAAAGGAGATCAATCTGTGCTACACAAGAGACTCTGTCGAGTTGATAGAATAAAGATCTAACAAAATGCCTTCCCTAGTTATATTTAACCAGTCACTGCATTTTGTAATAATTCTGGTTATTAATGCTCAAGAGAAGCATTTATTATTGAGAAGTGGCTTTTTGATGGCTTCCCTACTGGAGGGCAAAGAGGGGAATGAGCATTGCCCATCTGCTATTTGTTCTTCTTTCCCAACTCCTTTGCAGCGTTCGAAACAGCTCTTTGCAGAAGAGGACCGGCCATCACTTACCATCAGGATGTTCATAAGGCAGCCAGTGGTGTTTACTGCTCTGGTACTCAAAATGTGAGTTGCGTTGTTGACACTGCTGGGCTCGGAAGTCTTCGTGATGTTTTGGACATTCCTCCATGTTGCACAGCTGGTACTCAAAGTTGACGCCGGCACAGTCCTGACCCCCATTAAGAGGCCTGATGGCAGAAAGTGAGGAGGAATTAAAGACCCTTTTAATGAGGGTGAAAGAGGAGAGCACAAAATATGGTCTGAAGCTCAACATCAAAAAAACTAAGATCATGGCCACTGGTCCCATCACCTCCTGGCAAATAGAAGGGGGTGAAATGGAGGCAGTGAGAGATTTCACTTTCTTGGGTTCCATGATCACTGCAGATGGTGACAGCAGTCACGAAATTAGAAGACGCCTGCTTCTTGGGAGAAAAGCAATGACAAACCTAGACAGCATCTTAAAAAGCAAAGACATCAACTTGCCGACAAAAGTCCGTATAGTTAAAGCTATGGTTTTCCCAGTAGTAATGTACGGAAGTGAGAGCTGGACCATAAAGAAGGCTGATCGTCGAAGAATTGATGCCTTTGAATTATGGTGCTGGAGGAGACTCTTGAGAGTCCCATGGACTGCAAGAAGTTCAAACCTATCCATTCTTAAGGAAATCAGCCCTGCGTGCTCACTAGAAGGACAGATCCTGAAGTTGAGGCTCCAGTACTTTGGCCACCTCATGAGAAGAGAAGACTCCCTAGAAAAGACCCTGATGTTGGGAAAGATGAAGGGGACGGCGGAGGATGAGATGGTTGGACAGTGTTCTCGAAGCTACTAACATGAGTTTGGCCAAACTGTGAGAGGCAGTGAAGGATAGGTGTGCCTGGGGTGCTCTGGTCCATGGGGTCACAAAGAGTCGGACACGACTGAACGACTGAACAACAACAAATGGGGAGAAATGAGGCCAGATTAGAATGCACTTTTTATCATATGTGGTGGATTTGTAAGGTGATAAAAGCTTTCTGGGAGGTGATATATAATGAAATGGGGGGGGGGGGTTAAGATAACTTTTGTTAAGAAACCAGAAGCTCTCTTATTAGGAATTTCAGGTACCAACATTCCAAAGGAACAGAAAAGAATGGCCCAGAGATGGAAAGAAGACAAGGTCCCCACCAGAGAGGATTGGCAAACCAAGCTGATGGACTGTGCTGAAATGGCAAAACTGACTGGAAAACTCAGAATCCAAGAGGACAAAAACTTTATAAAAGAATGGGAAATTTTTATAAGTTACTTAGGAGACCACTGTAAGCAGATGGTAACAGTGGCAGGGTTTTGAATTCACTTGTAGTGTAACAATTACCATGGATAATATGGATTGATATAAAAGTAAGGAAGAATATGCAGTTCTAAATGTTCAAAATGGGACCCCATGCAGGGGGTGGGGGGAAGTCCTGAGATTCGGAGAAATCTCTGTAGATGGATATATATTTGGATTTTTATAACTTTGCATTTGTGAAACCAAATAACAATGATTTCAAAAAAATAAAAATAAAAATAAATGCTTGGGGCTGGGTCTAAGCTGGATCGGATCCCAGACCCCCACTCTCTCCCCTTCCAGACCACAAACCCCATTGATCCATCTCTACACCTGTCTGGCTTTTGACCTAGGCAGTCCTGAGTTGTTTTTCTTTCGAGCCACTGGCTATAGTGTTCCTCAGAGGGCACCCTCCTTATATCCACCCCGAGATGTTGTGTGCGCAAAAGGTCACAGGAGAAGCGCCACCGACTTACGCAGGATTGTTGCACAGCCTCGTTCTGAAGCGGACGCCGGTTCCGCATGTCCGAGAGCAAGAACCGAATTTCGTCCAGGCTCCCCAACTGCCATCTTGCTTCAGCTGGTTGGTGTTTTTCCACATGCAGTGACCTTTGTAGCACCACTAAGGGTAAAATGAGAAAATAATAATAATAATAATAATAATAATAATAATAATAATAATAATAATAATAAATTTTATTTATACCCCACCCTCCCCAACCAAGACCGGGCTCAGGGCGGCTAACACCAAGTATAAAAGCAATTGATTAAAATACAACTTAAAAACAAGATTAAAATGCAACATTAAAGTTGATTCCAATCAAGTTGATTCCAAGCCAAAGGCCAGGCGGAACAGCTCTGTCTTACAGGCCCTGCGGAAAGAAATCAGATCCTGCAGGGCCCTGGTCTCATGAGACAGGGCGTTCCACCAGGTTGGAGCCAGTGTTGAGAAGGCCCTGGCTCTGGTTGAGGCTAATCTAACTTCCTTAGGGCCCAGGACCTCTAGAATGTTGCTATTTATGGACCTTAAGGTCCTCCGTGGGGCATACCAGGAGAGGCGGTCCCGTAGGTATAGAATGAAACACACACACAAATTAGACCCTCTGGAGTCCCTTGATCTCTTAACCTGAACTTCTTATTTTAATTGTTAAAATAAGAAGAGCATTGCTGGATCAGGCCAGTGACCCATCTAGTCCAGAATTCTGTTCTCACAGTGGCCAGCCAGATGTCCGTGAGAAACCGGCAAGCAGGATCTGAGCACAAGAGGACTTTCCTCTCCTGTGTTCTCCAGCAACTGGTATTCAGAAGCATTGCTGTGTCCATTGTGGCTTGCAAGTTATCACAAGCCCTCTCCTTCATGATTTTGTCTAAGCCTCTATATTTTAATGTATCAAATGAAATTGCTTCACTGTGTATTTTAATTATATGTTGTTGTTTTTTCTGTTAGTATAATTGAGTTTGTAATTAATTAATAAAATTACTTAACAGTTAATTAATTACCCGAGCCCATGCCTTCAGGGTAGGATCTCTATCGGTGGTCTCCCATGCTTCAGATGCATGGGTCTTACTCATTAGGAGCTGTGCATTCATTAGGTAAAGGTAAAGCGAATCCAGACAATTAAGTCCAGTCACGAACGACTCTGGGGTTGCAGCGCTCATCTCGAGGGAGCCGGCGTTTGTCCGCTTCCGCAGACAGTTTTCCCCGGGTCATGTGGCCAGCATGACTAAGCCGCTTCTGGCGAAACCAGAGCAGCGCACAGAAACGCCGTTTACCTTCCCGCCGGAGCGGTACCTATTTATCTACTTGCGCTGTGTGCTTTCGAACTGCTAGGTTGGCAGGAGCTGGGACTGAACAACGGGAGCTCACCCCATCGCAGGGATTCGAACCGCCAACCTTTCGATCGGCAAGCCCAAGTGGCACACAGTGCCACCCGCGTCCCTGTGCATTCATTAAACGTAAAGGGACCCCTGACAATTAGGTCCAGTCGTGACTGACCCTGGGGTTGCAGCGCTCATCTCGCATTATTGGCTGAGGGAGCCGCGCATACAGCTTCCGGGTCATGTGACCAGCATGACTAAGCCGCTTCTGGCGAACCAGAGCAGCGCACGGAAACGCCGTTTACCTTCCCGCCAGAGCGGTACCTATTTATCTACTTGCACTTTGACGTGCTTTCGAACTGCTAGGTTGCCAGGAGGTGCATTCATTACCAGGGGCCTAATTCTGTGAAAAACATAGTTGAAATCAGACAGATCTGCTCCCATTGGTGAAGATCTTTTAATTTATTTATTTCAGCAAGCATTTTAAGAAAGCTTTTCTGATTTGGTGGCTCGTTGAAACAGATTGTATCCTTTGTATCTCTTCTGTAACCTCACCGTAAGCCACTGAAAGCTGCTGTGGTGTATTAGGAGTTGGAAATAAATAAAATCACCTCTGCTTCTCTCTCTGCCTTGAAATGTATTGGGACATGTAAACTTGAAGATACATACTCACTTTACTGGGTGCACATTCCGTTCCGTCCAGTGGGGGGCCCTTCTTTGTCTTGCAGAAGTAGGGGTTGTCCGGATGGCTGCACCACAACTGCTTACATGGGTCAAAAGTTCGGAACTAGGAAAAGGGAGACGCCTGGATAAGTTTTTGATCTCACAGAGTTCTAGTATTGTAGAGTTGGAAGGGACCCCAAGGGTCATCTTGTTCAACCCTCTGCAATGCAGGAACCTCAACTAAAGAATCCCTGGTGAATGGACGCACAACCTCTCTTTAAAAACAGAGGAGAGCCCACCACCTGGGGGATAGTCTGTTCCACTATCAAGCAGCACTTATTGTCAGAAAGTTCTTCCTAATTTTTAGTTGGAATCTCCTTTCTTGTAATTCGAGTCAATTGGTTTCGGTGCTGCCCTCTGGAGCTGCAGAAAGCAAACTTGCTCCATCTTCCATATGACAGCTCTTCAGAAATGTAAGATGGCTATTGAAATATACTCGGAGTCAAGTGTGAATTTCATGCTCTTTATTCAGCTCATAGTAGCAAGGAATGGATCTTTCCCCAAAATGTCTGCTCTCTATATATATATTATTTACACAATGGGCCCCACGTGATTGGCTAATTCCGGGCTACTCAGGTTGTGGATTCACTTCATCCAGGAGCCTGATTGGCTGCTCTTGCAGGCCAATCAGGTCACTGATTCACTTCCACCTGGAGCTGGATTAGGTGGCTCCTGCGGACCAATCAGACTGCTGCATTCTGGATCCTATTGTTCTATAACCAATCAGACTGCTGCATTCTGGATCCTATTGTTCTAGAACCAATCAGACTGCTGCATTTTGGATCCTATTGTTCTAGGATTCAGCTCAGTACATAACAGCTATCATATCACTTCTCAGTCTTCTCTTCTTCAGGCTAAACCCACCTAACTTCCTCAACCATTCCTCTTAAGATTTGGTTTCCAAACCCTGTATCATCCTGGTTGCCCTGCTCTGGGCACATTCCAGCTTATCAATGGTTTGCCCCATTCTCTCCTTTGGGAGGAAAGATGAGATCTAGATTGAATAAATACATGAAGAATCATGACCGACTTGGGCTTACCTTTCATGTTACATAATAGAATGAAATATAACAACATAGAAAGCTGCCTTACACCTAGTCAGACCATTGGTCCATCCAGCTCAATATTGTCTTCACTGACTGACAAAGACACTCAAGGGTTTCAGACAGGTTTCCAAATCTACCTGGAGATGCCATTGGGGATTGAACCGAGTTCTGCATGCAAAACTGGGATCTTTCAATAGTTCAATGGTTTGGTCCAGTTTTACTTTCTAGAATTCGCTTTGGACATACCGCTGTGCACATTTTGTAGCCCACTCCAAAATCAAAACGGCACTGCTCATCCATGGAATAATTGATCCCCGGCAGGTCAGGAAGTTTGGGCCAGTCATGTTCAAAGGGATCATCAAGGAGGCAGTCGTAGGAGCTATTGCAGAAACGAAGGAAAAGAGAGTCATCTGCTGGAAAGGCATAAGCCACAGCTCATACCAGAGGGCCTTCTCGGTGGTGGCACCCACCCTGTGGAACGCCCTCCCATCAGTTGTCATGGAAATAAACAACTATCTGAGTTGTAGAAGACATCTGAAAGCAGCCCTGTTTAGGGAAGTTTTTAATGTTTGATGTTTTATCATGTTTTTAATGTTCTGTTGGGAGCCGCCCAGAGTGGCAGGGGTATAAATATATTTTATTATTATTATTATTATTATTATTATTATTATTATTATTATTATTATTATTATATTTACTGCCACTGAGTTTAAGTAAGGAGGGCATTCCTTATCCACAGCCCATCTTTCGATCTGTTTACAGCATAAAGTAAGAGATTAACGGAGATTCTTTCTGCCTATGAACACATGGGGATCAACACCAGAGGGCGTTGCAGGCCCGATAAACTTTCGAGCAAACATATTCAGTTCAAATGCACTGGGATTGCAGAACTTGAGTTTATCAATGCTGGCAACAGCAGTTCTTGAATTAAAGATATTGGTGCTTCTTGCACTGCAAAGAGTAAACATTCTCCTGTTTGCCTTATTGTGTTTGGGATCTCTCAGGCTGATTTGCAAGAGGGCTGGTAGGCCCTTCAGATTGTTTGCTCTCTCCCAATTTCTATTTCTATTAAGCGGGTGGCACTGTGGTCTAAACCACTGAGCCTAGGGCTTGCCAATCAGAAGGTCGGCGGTTCGAATCCCTGCGACGGGGTGAGCTCCCGTTGCTCGGTCCCAGCTCCTGCCAACCTAGCAGTTCAAAAGCACGTCAAAGTGCAAGTAGATAAATAGGTACCGCTCCGGTGGGAAGTTAAACGGCGTTTCCGTGTGCTGCTCTGGTTCGCCAGAAGTGGCTTAGTCATGCTGGCCACATTACCCAGAAGCTGTTTGCGGACAAACACCGGCTCCCTCGGCCTATAGAGCGAGATGAGCGCCGCAACCCCAGAGTCGTCCGCGACTGGACCTAACGGTCAGGGGTACCTTTACCTTTCATTTCTATTTCTAGTCAGCCACCCCATTCCCCAGTTCACTAAGCCCCCTAACTCTGAGACTGATAGTAACAGAAGGGCATGTCTGTGACAACTGATGTTACTGCTGCACACATTTCTTAATGCTCATGTAAAATACAAGGGAGGAGGGAGGAGAATAAAGGTTCATTGGTGGTGGTGGTGAAGGGGATCTGTTCCCAAAGACAAAAGGATCGCAATTGATTGGGCTCATAATAAACCAGGGGTGGCTAATCTGTAGCCCTACAGATGTTGCTGAACTACAACTCCCATGAGCCACAGTCAGCATGCCTAACATCGGGGATGATGGGAGATGCAGTTCAGCAACATCTGGAAAGCCACAGTTAAGTCCCCCCTGAAATATCAAGCAAGGCATTTCCCATGAGGGCTGCCCCACCACTATCCACCCACCCACCCCAAACGTCAATAACAACTGTTACATCAGGTACATCAGGTGTTTTGCTATTGGTCTGTAAAATGCATTAACTGCTTGTCAAAATTTGAACAATGAATCTCCATATCTGTGCACCAACGTCCTTTGCTGTGAGTCACTATGAAGGAAGAGCGAGCCAGGGTTGCTCTTCTTGGTCCTGCTTGGTCCCTGCCTTCTGCAGCCCATTGTTTTTCCTGATTCAGTTCTTAAAGCTTCCAAGCCAGATCTGAGACTTTGCCTGGACACTAGCCAAACTTTGGCTTTCCTCGTGTGTGCTCCCTAGTCTTGCTCCAGGTATTTAGTGCCTGTTGGAACAGCATATGCTAGCCACCGGTTGGTCCTTACTGTATGTATCTTTTGACTTCTTGGCCACTGCATCGGGACCAGTGGTATCGATGGAACGCTGCTTGCACCAAGGGAGCCATGACACTCCCCATCGCTGTCTCATCCCCACACCGGTTCCCTTGTCCGTCATGCTCCATTCCCAACCTGAAATCAGAGACCAGCATGATGGAATTAATTGGGGCCAAGAGTGGAGGAGGATGAAACCATCTTACACATACAAAGTGACTTAGACCAGCTTTTCTTTCACTCTGATCAAGTTTACCAGGCTGGTCTAGGTAGCTCGGGGATGGAGAGCCCCGTGGCTTTCCAGATTCTACAGGACAAATGTTCCCATCATCCTTGACCATTGGTCATGCTGAGCCAGGCTGATGGGAGCCGGAGCTCAACAATATGTGTAGGACTACACATATCTCAACCCTTCCCAAGCTCCTTCAATTCCAGGTTTTCTAGAAGGGAAAGCATGACAGCCATTGCAGTCTGAATTTCACAGAACCAGACCTTTCATTAGGACTCCATTGCAATTGAAAACCAGGGTCTGTGTTGTACTGCTTTAGACAGACATTTGGAAGGCTAGTCTAGGATCCTTCTCCCTGAACACTGGTGGGTGGTTCATTAGGGTGCAAGAAGCATTGTCATACCAGCCTCACTCTGCCCCACCCTCAGGGGTGAGGAAAATTTTTGGCCTAGCAGATCATTTTTTTATTTCTCCCCCTTCCTCCCAAGAGGACTAACTTTGACAGGTGGATGGCTGGATGTCATTGCGACATCAGATGACTGATAGGTCTGCTTCACCATCACATTCTCTGCGAGGAACATGATGGTGAATAAGCACCCAGCAGGAATATAACCCTCCCGTCAGCTGATGGACAGTTGGGTGTGGTTTGAGGGAAATGGCCCTACTGGCCAACTTGGACACCCTGGTGGGTCAAGATTGGCCAGCAGGCCATAGATTCCCTAGCACAGGGACATAAGAAGGACCCTATTGGATCTCATCTAGTCCTGCATCCTGTTCTCATAGTGGCCAACCAGATTCCCATGGGAAGCCCACAACGAGGACCCAAACGCTCCTTGCACTTGTAATTCCCAACAACTGGAATTCAGAGGCATCCTGCCTCCAACTTACGGGCATTCGGAGGCGTACTAATGAGACTTACACGTGGCCAGTTTCATGGGCAACCACAAAAGCTGAAGAAAATCCATCTTCATGGTTAAGAGTGCAGCTTCTGACAGGATGGCACATGCCTGTTACTGGAGCATAGCCTGTTGAAAATGTGAAAGACTTGGATTTTAAAAACAAAACAAAACACTGTTTGTTAGCCCTCCATGGCTACAGCTATATCATGAAGCCTTAACCTACGGTACTGACAGAACAAAATTGTCAACAGTCAATGGGTGCAGAAGGAGATATTTCTTTATAGCTCTGTGCAAAAGAAAAAGAGAGATTTCCAGTTGCGTCATGTGAAAATAGCTAGCTGCCTTGCACTGTGTGTATGTAGCTTAGAATTGTGGCAGTGACTCTCCAGGGTTTCCAGCAGGGGTCGTGCCCAGCTTCAAGCAGAGATTGAACCTGGGACCTTCAGCATGCAAAGCAGATGCACTGAGCTATGGCCTTCCCCAAGCTCTTTCTTTATCTGTCTACTGCACACTTTCTTCCCTTGCTCCATCTCTTTCTGAGTAGGAAGGAACCTTAAAGAAAAATGGCTGCTAGAAACCAGGGTGTGTGATTGCCATCACCACCAGAGTAACACGAAGCTGGGAGAGATTCAGGAAATCTTTACAACCCATTCCTATCTTCTAAATGCATTCTTTTAATAACTATTAGGAGTTCCCTAGTTTTATTTCATAAACCTAGTGGAGTAATAATAATAATTGGGAGAGAAATTGCTGAACACATTCCCCAGCAGGGATAGATTGAGTTACTAAACTTTGACCAACTCTGAAGAACGAGAGAAGAAATGACTTGTGAATTCTGGCTGGATTCCACTTGCCCGAATCAAGTAAGTAGAATCTTGCAAACAGCCAACACAGCAAAATACTTGTTTTTTTTTTGTTTTTTTTTAAAGGTCTTGGTCGCGCTACCTTGCATTCCGGCTGGTCCAAAATCTTGCCTGGTTAGGAATATGGCATGATCGTGGTGCTCCGAGTGGCTGGAGTCTGCTTTCTGTTGCTGATATGCCCAGCGGCAAACATTCTCCAGGCTCCGGGATGGATTTCCTCGTTCAATAAGGCTGATGGACTGAGAAAGAATGTGATATATGTTAGATGGGTCTGATCACAAGTGGAGAGATTGCTGCTGGTCAGGCCAGGCGCCAGCACTCAGCACGGCAGAGCAAATGATGCGGCTCTGGAGAGCCCTGCAGTGGTGATATTCTGGACCCCTTGTTATTTCATTCTATTCTGGAAAAAATAGGATGGCAGCAACTGCAGATGGTAGCTCAGTTGGCTAGAGTGTGGTGCTGATAATGCCAAGGTTGCAGGTTCGATCCCTGTATGGGACAGCTGCATATTCAGGTTGGACTAGATGATCCTCAAGGTCCCTTCCAGCTCCATGATTCTATGAATATATGAATCTATTCTATGATTCTATGCTTCACCTGGCACATGGCCTCATGGTGAGGGGCTGCACATGGTTGCCCCACCCCACTACTCCATAGTACAGGTGTGGGGAACTTCAGGGACTGAATCTGGACCTCTATGCCTCTCTGTTTGGTCCTTGGATCTCTCCCCAGGACACACCCCTTATCCTTGAGCCACACTCCTCACTGACCCCAAGTGTTTTTGCCTTGATGGAACATGTCCTTGAACTCTGATAACGCTTTTTGCTCCCCTGGATGGAGGTTGGAGAGCAGTGTATGAAGAAACTAGGCTACTGTTGATCTATTCCTTTGCCTTGCAAGCTGGGGAGACCTGGACACATCATCATCATCATCATCATCATCATCATCATCATATTTATACCCCGCCCATCAAGCTGGGTTTCACCAGACACTCTGGGTGGCTTTCAGCACATCTAAAAACATAAGACAACTCATTACCAAGCTTAAAACCATGGAGAGACCTGGTCTGAACAAAGACATTGGATTCTTATCTCATTATACATGACAAAGCTATTTTTAACCTTCTCACCCCTTGCTTTTTCCTGTAAGACTAATTGCAGTCGTTAACAGTCGTCAACAGGTTTACCACAGCTATCAGCCTATCACCCATTCCCACCACCCTTCTGAGTAATACCCCTCCCACCCTCTCACTATATATAAGGGTCTGGTGACTTCTGTTTCAGTGTATCTGAAGAAGTGTGCATGCACATGAAAGCTCATACCAATAACAAACTTAGTTGGTCTCTAAGGTGCTACTGGAAGGATTTTTTTTTTATTTCATAAGACATCAAACATTAAAAACTTCCTGAAACAGGACTGCCTTCAGATGCTTTCTAAAAGTTGTGTAGTTCTTTGTCTCCTTGACATCTGATGGGAGGGCGTTCTACAGGGAGGGCACCAATACTGAGAAGGCCCTCTGCCTGGTTCCCTGTAACTTCACATCTGTCAGTGAGGGAACCGCCAGAAGGCCCTTGGAGGTGGACCTCAGTGTCCAGGCTGAACAATGAGGGTGGAGGAACTCCTTCAGGTATACTACACAGATGCCCTTTTTGGTGGCAGCCTTGTCAGGTCAGAACATCTGCCCTCAGTTGCATAAATAATAATAATAATAATAATAATAATAATAATAATAATAATAATAATTTATTATTTATACCCCGCCCACTCTGGGCGGCTTCCAACAGAACGTTAAAATACAATAATCTATTCAACATTAAAAGCCTCCCTAAACAGGGCTGCCTTCAGATGTCTTCTAAAGGTCTGGTAGTTGTTGTTCTCTTTGACATCTGAAGGGAGGGCGTTCCACAGGGCGGGTGCCACTACCGAGAAGGCCCTCTGTCTGGTTCCCTGTAACTTATAAAGAAATGAAAGACAAAACTCTGTGCATAGTTCAAATAAAATACTACTGATAGTGTTTTGGATCTTCTGCTATAAACACTCTTTTTTTCTGGCTCAAGGCAGTCAGATATGCTTGTTGTAGCTGCATATTAGAAACTTTGCAGAAGACATTATCTCCGATGTTTATGTTCTTTATCCCAGTAATGAATTGGGGGCTACCCTTTTCTCTGCGGGAGAAGCCATATGCAGAACAAATGCTCAATGAGTGAGACAGTCTCAGAACCAGGACAGTTGTGGCTGCACAGCTGCACTTTGCTTACATTCCCAACTGCTGGGGGAGAAGAGGCAACCCTCTTGGAAAATAAATCTGAGGCCAATGACATGCATAGAACTGTCAGCATTTCTGCCAGGGATGCTTGAAGCACACCACACATGCTGCAGTGTTGTGGCCTCAGATGAAAAGGCAATAAATATTTATTAGTGCTCCAGGTTATTGATGAAGTGGTCCTTCCACCCACCCAAGAAGAATATTCATTAGCACTTAAGGATATTAATGAAGCAGTCCTTTCACCCACCCAAGAAGCATTAGACTGTCCAACTAAGTGATAGAATAATGATATATACAAATGACTGCTGTGTGCAGCCATTTATATCTATAGAACCAAGCCTGCTTTTTCTTTGTCTTTTTGGAGAAAGAGGAGCAGGAGCATCATAAAGAGAACCCTGGCACCCAAACTACAGATTATGCAGAAGGGGTGGCAAAATTATGAACTTCAGTGCCAAGGGGTGTATGTTTGAGAGACAGAGAGAGAGAGAGAGATCAGTTCCTCTAACATCAAACGAAAATGGTGAGTGCCAACAGAATTGGAGCCAAAATAAAGCTGAGAAACTGGAGTGAGGCGGCAGTATGCTGGAAGGATCCCTAAGGTTTGCAAAAGTACAATCTAGATCAGTGGTGGCTAACCTTGGCACTCCAGATGTTTTGGAACTACAACTCCCAGGTCAGGGATGATGGGAGTTGTAGTCCCAAAACATCTGGAGTGCCAAGGTTAGCCATCACTGATCTAGATGATCTAGATATCAATATTGATATGAAATTTAAAATTCCTTCCAGTAGCATCTTAGGGACCAACCAAGTTTATAATAATAATAATAATAATAATTAATAATTATTAATAATAATAATAATAATAATAATAATAATAATAATAATAATAATTTATTATTTATACCCCGCCCATCTGGCTGGGTTTCCCCAGCCACTCTGGGCGGCTTCCAACAGAACATTAAAATACAATAATCGATTCAACATTAAAAGCCTCCCTAAACAGGGCTGCCTTCAGATGTCTTCTAAAGGTCTGGTAGTTGTTGTTCTCTTTGACATCTGAAGGGAGGGCGTTCCACAGGGCGGGTGCCACTACCGAGAAGGTCCTCTGCCTGGTTCCCTGTAACTTGGCTTCTCGTAGTGAGGGAACCGCCAGAAGGCCCTCGGCGCTGGACCTCAGTGTCCGGGCAGAACGTTGGGGGGGTGGAGACGCTCCTTCAGGTATACTGGACCGAAGCCATTTAGGGCTTTAAAGGTCAGCACCAACACTTTGAATTGTGCTCGGAAACGTACTGGGAGGTAACTGAAGAAGTGTGCATGCACACAAAAGCTCATACCAAGAAAAAACTTAGTTGGTCCCTAAGGTGCTACTGGAAGGAATTTTTTTTTATTTTGTTTCGACTATGGCAGACCAACACGGCTACCTAACTGTAACTGGAAATATGGATATGGATATGGATATACTGTAGATATAGATGAGATGATCTACAGAGCCAAGCCACACCTCTAACCCATGGGTAGGCAAACTAAGGCCCGGAGGCCGCATACGGCCCAATCACCTTCTAAATCCGGCCCATGGACGGTCCGGGAATCAGCGTGTTTTTACATGAGTAGAATGTGCCCTTTTATTTAAAATGCATCTCTGGGTTATTTGTGGGGCATAGGAATTCGTTCATTCCCCCCCAAAAAGATACAGTCCGGCCCTCCACAAGGTCTGAGGGACAGTGGACCGGCCCCCTGCTGGAAACATTTGCTGACCCCTGCATGATCTAACCTGTCTCCCCAGGCCACAGTCTTCACTTATCCTGCGTCACACCCTCTTTGAATGTTTTTGCCTATGTGTAATGTGTTTTTGAATTCTGCTAATGCCTCTCAGCTCCCCAGATGGAGGGGAATATGTGTAGAAAGTAGCCCACAGTACATAGGTAGAATTCACTGCCCTACCCACTTTTGCCCCTGGCTCTGCCCATTACTGACTCATGGCCCCTGGAAGAGAATGCATCCTTAAGGCTGAAAAGGTTTCCCCACCCATGACTTAAAAAACGGTAATTTGAAGGTATCGCTGGGTTTTCAGAAGCTGACTGCCACTAGATGGCAAAAGAGACTTGGTCTGCTCAGTTTACTCTCCTCCTGCCAAAATACAGTGGTCCCTCGACTTACGAAATACTCGACATCCGAATTTTTCGACTTACGAACGAAAAAAGGTGGCCGCACACCTACGAATATTTCAACATCCGAACAGAAATCCGTTGCCGGTTTTAGATGCGGTTTCTTCGGCTTACGAATTTTAGATGCGGTTTCCTCGACTTACGAATTTTTCCGAATATTTTTTCTCCCAATGCATTCCTATGGGAAATCGCTTTTCGACTGACGAACTTTTTGACCTACGAATGTCCATTCGGAACAGATTAAATTCGTAAGTCGAGGGACCACTGTACTCCTAAAGCGAAGGGACAGGATGCAGGCCAGGGCTGTGATTTTGTGGGGTGCAAGATGGGGGTATCTGAATCAGAAACCAAGTGGAGAATTAAGATTCCTGAGACTCTCAGCTTTCAACTTTAAAAGCAAGTTTCTAGTCCTCATGGTTGATTTTTTTATATATTTTTTTTTTTTTTTGGTGCTTGCACAATGCCAACTGAAGTCTCAGGAGCCAAAAGAGGTGGTTTGGTGGAATTTCTAGTGACCTGGTACACGCAAGGAGGTTTCAATGTTAAGCTACATTAGCAGTCCAAAGGACTACTGAAGTTAAAAATTTGCAAAGCAATTGCTGGGTAAACCATGCAAAATAAGAGGAATCGCAATGAAGTGTTGTATGTGCATCAT
This sequence comes from Darevskia mixta, assembly GCA_034641385.1. Classification (NCBI taxonomy): domain Eukaryota; kingdom Metazoa; phylum Chordata; class Lepidosauria; order Squamata; family Lacertidae; genus Darevskia; species Darevskia mixta. The sequence goes on from JAWWNH010000060.1 coordinate 2,860,649, forward strand.
TCCTGAGGTTGCAGATGTCAGCTACTTCTGAGAACAGGATTTGGGCTTTGTTGAGTGCAGAACGTTCCCTTAAAAATAAAATAAAAAAGAAGCCACACGGAATAACCCCAGATTCCATTTGTTCAACCAAAACAGAAAAATGCAAGATTAAGGATAATAATGAAAAGACCTCCTGTTAGATTCTAGAGAGTTGCTCCATTTGCTTTCTTCTTCAAGGCTCAGAATTAAAGCAAACATGATAAGAACACAGACCTTGCTTATCACCTGAGGATTAAGGCAGGATTTGAACCAGCTAGCAGAGGTGGCAGTCAGCAGGAACTCTCTCCCCTCATTACACAAAGAATCCACACACATGCGATGTCTTCGTTCAGGAAGCACACATAGTAACATCTCACCTTCCAAAAGCAATTTGGATGAGAATGGAGACAGAAGGACCATTCACTTGGTTTGCTTACCTTGGTGTAGCCCAACATCATCATGCGAACCAGAACAACGTTTATGTGGACCCCCAGGGATTCATCCTGGTAAATTTCATTCACCTAAAAGAGAGAGGCAGAGAAGGTGAAATCTGAACAGTCACAAATCCAAAGTTTGATTCAGTCCACAATTAAAAGGACAACCCAATGTCTACTTTCCAAAACAGCGTGTGATGGAACAGTGGGATTTTGCAACTGTGACAAAGGGAAGATAAATGCATCAAGCTGGAGCATGTTGCTTCATAAAAATCTGCACTCCAGATGAGTACTCCCTAGTTTAGCTGTCAACCCTCCCTTTTTTGGGGGGCGGGAAACAACCTTATTCCAATGCCGTTTCCCGCTGCTATCCCAGATTGTTGATATCCCTTAAATTTCCCGGATTTCAAAGGAAGAAGCTCCTCTCCCTCCCTGCCGGCCAGGGAGGCTCCTCAGCTGCGTTGCTCGGCTGCCAATAAGGAGTCTGAGACCGACTAGGGGCGGAGCTTGCATGCCTTGTGCAGCCAGACCCTCACGCCCAACCAGACAGCCAGCCTGCCTGCCATCTACGCGCTCGCTCTTTCGCTCACCCATTCGCGTGCAGCCTCTGGAGCTCAGGGTGGCGAGGCTACTTGGTGCCATTGCACTGCCCTCGCGGCATCCCTTATTTTAAAATCCGTAAGTTTGAAAAAATCCCTTATTTTCAAATCCGAAAGTTGACAGCTATGTATATCACTGGTTCCCAAAGTGTTTCCTTCTGGGGGGATGACCTAAAGGTAAAGGGACCCCTGACCATTAGGTGCAGTCGCGAATGACTCTGGGGTTGCGGCGCTCATCTCGCTTTACTGGCCGAGGGAGCCGGCGTACAGCTTCCGGGTCATGTGACCAGCATGACAAAGCCACTTCTGGCGAACCAGAGCAGTGCACGGAAACGCCGTTTACCTTCCCGGCGCAGCGGTATCTATTTATCTACTTGCACTTGACATGCTTTCGAACTGCTAGGTTGGCAGGAGCCAGGACCGAGCATCGGGAGCTCACCCTGTCGCGGGGATTCGAACCGCTGACCTTCTGATCGGCAAGCCCTAGGCTCTGTGGTTTAGACCACAGCGCCACCGACGTCCTTGTGGGGATGACCTAGGGGGGCACTAAGTGGCAAAAGGGGCGGCAAGGGATGCTGAAGTGAAAATAACTTTTCAGGCATTGGAAAGCTGACATCACTGGATCAAGTTCATCTATTTTGTTAAATTAATTAAACTAAATAGTTTTATTTGGATTTTGAATCAATGTGCAATTACCATATTGGCCCACATATAAGCCACACTCCCCCCCCCCAATTCCGACCGTGAAAAGTTAAAGTGCGACTTAAATTCACGACCTTACAAAAATGGGCTTTTACGATATCGCTGTAGGATTTTCTTCTACATTTGCCATTTACGGGTGTGAGAGTGCCTGCGGAATTTTAAGGGAGCAGCTTATATTCGGGTATTGTCTTTCTCTCCCCCCCCCCTTGAATTTTAAAGGTGCGGCTTATATTCGGACCAATACGGTAATTGCTACTGCAATTAATATTTTATTATATTATTATCTTCCTTAGTGGGTCATGCAGAATGCTATTCTGAATAAATGCCTTTTGTAGTGTATGAGGGATGAGTTTATGGAACCAAGGGGGCGGTAGGTAAAATAAAATATTGGGAATCACTGGTTTATATGAACTTTTTATGATCCACCCCCCTTGTCTTTCCTACTATCATCACATCTTCTGAGTTTTCCTTGTGCCTTTGCATAATATGTGGAATTACACCAAAAATATTTCAGGTATCTGGAAGAACCAAGACCCCTGCTGTCTCCCGTGTCCCATTAATAGGGTTTTGGGGAGGGAAATTCAATTTAGTTCACATTTAGTTCACTAATTCACACTTTCTATAAAAACATGGCACTAGATTCAGCTTTACTTTTCCTAGATTTCTTGGAGATTATCCATTTCTCTCAGGCTCACAGATTGCCAAAGCCTTTTAAATGCTTCAGCTGAGCGTGCCTTTGAAAGGCTCATGAAAAATTGACACAGGTCATCCTCTCAAAGATGCACACATTGATCTCCCTCCTTCGCTTACAAAGCACTTTTCATGGGTTATGAGGGCAGGGGAAGGAGAATCGAGTCGTAAATGAGACTGCTTATTGGCAAGAAGGGACTCAGGTGGCGCTATGGGTTAAACCACAGAGCCTAGGGCTTGCCGATCAGAAGGTCGGTGGTTCGAATCCCTGCGACAGGGTGAGCTCCCGTTGCTCGGTCCCTGCTCCTGCCAACCTAGCAGTTCGAAAGCACATCAAAGTGCAAGTAAATAAATAGGTACCGCTCCGGCGGGAAGGTAAACGGCATTTCCATGCGCTGCTCTGGTTCGCCAGAAGCGGCTTAGTCATGCTGGCCACATGACCTGGAAAAACTGTCTGCGAACAAACTCTGGCTCCCTCAGCCTATAGAGTGAGATGAGTGCGCTACTCTGGTTCGCCAGAAGCGGCTTAGTCATGCTGGCCACATGACCCGGAAGCTGTACACCGGTTCCCTTGGCCAGTAAAGCGAAATGAGCACCGCAACCCCAGAGTCGTCTGCGACTGGACCTAATGGTCAGGTGTCCCTTTACCTTTACCTATTGGCAAGAAAGAAAGACCTGTGCCCTAAGGGACAGGTGCCACCGAAGCATTTATACAGGGCCAGCTCTATCATTAGGCAAATGCCTATTCCACCACATGCTTGTGAGCAGTGGCAGAAGTCCCCCTGGTGTTGCTCCAAAGTGCCCTGGTCTTTTCCCACAGCATGCCTATGCCCTGCCCCTGTCTCCCAAAACTGCTGCCTCAGGTGCAGTGCAGGATGCCGGTCCAAACTGCTTCCGTACAGGAAATGGGGAGGAAGATGCATCTTTGCCTCAGGCAACAAAATGCCTTGTGCCGGATCTGCATCTTTGGATCACAGATTTAATTTTTGCTAGTTTTTTATTTTATTTTATTTTTATGCATGTTATAGTTAATATGGTGTTTATTTAAGGTGCAGTCAGATACGGGGAATATTGTGCTAGTTTTCCTGCTTATAATGCTAACATGTCTGTTCTGTTTTCTGATGTATTATGGCACTGTGGCATTTTGAGGGATATGTTGGCATGTCATGCTAAATTTCATTCATACTAGTGGGCATGATGTGAAACAACAAATGATGTCTTCAGATAAGAGAAACCAGTTGGAGAACACTTCAATCTCCCAGGACATTCAATACAAGATCTCAAAGCAGCTGTCTTATTACAAAAGAATTTAAGAAATAGACTTGAAAGAGAAGTTGCTGAATTGCAACTTATTACCAATCTGCAAACTATGGAGAGACCTGGTCTGAATAGAGATATTGGATTCTTGTCTCATTACACATGCTAAAGCTATTTTTGGTCATCTGCATACTATCCCTTGCTTTTCCCTGTAGGAATAATTGCAGTCGTTAAGAGTCGTCATCAGGTTTACCATATCCATTGAGACAATCACCCATCTCCTACTACCCTTATGAGAGGTGTTGTGTACTGAAGTAGAGGCACAACACTGGAGTAGTCAGGAACTGGTTAATGGGAGGGATTGCTTTTAATTAGTTGCACCTGGATGGGCTTGGCTATCCCAGGTGCTTATATATATAGCAGGAGAGCTGGGGATGTGTGTGTTCTGTTACTGTTCTGTTCGTGTGCTGTGACTTACCTGCTGCTATGAATAAAGACACTATCGTAACACTACTGGCTGGACCCTTGATGTAACATGAAATACCCCACTCCACCCTCCCACTATATATAGGGGTCTGGTGACTTCTGCTTCAGTGTATCTGAAAAAGTGTGCATGCACATGAAAGCTTATACCAGGACAAACTTACCGGTAGTTGGTCTCTAAGGTGCTACTGGACAATTTTTTATTTTTTTATTTTTTATTTCGTCTTTGGACAACGTCACTATTCCCCAACTTTTTGCAGGTTCAGGTTTCTGATACACCCATGAAAACGGCAGGAAAGAACTGTATGCTAGTATACTGCCCCAAATGTTGACAGTTTACTTCTGCTGTTTTCCTGTATTAAGGGGTTTTCATTTCTGGAAGCAATTAACATGGACATGAGTGCTAAAGACCTCCACTATATTCCACTAGATTTCCAGAAGTGGTTTTAAAGTCATGTGAAAGCTCAAATATAGTGCCTAAATTAACAGTTAGGCAAATGCTGGGGGGAAGGAATAAACCATCGTGTGAATGCACCCTTAGTAAAGGTAAAGGACCCCTGGACGCTAAGTCCAAGTCAAAGGCGACTATGCGGTTGCGGCGCTCATCTTGCTTTCAGGCCAAGGGAGCTGGCATTTGTCCCCAGACAGCTTTCTGGGTCATGTGGCTAGCATGACCAAGCCACTTCTGGCGCAATGGAACACCATGACGGAAACCAGAGCACACAGAAATACCGTTTACCTTCCCACTACAGTGGTATCTATTTATCTACTTGTACCGGTGTGCTTTCAAACTGCTAGGTTTGACAGAGCAATGGGAGCTCACCCCGTTGCGGGGATTCGAACCGCCGACCTTCTGGTCGGCAAGCCCAAGAGGCTCAATGGTTTAGAGGACAGCGCTACCTGTGTCCCTTAGTACTTTGACTTCACCCCCCTCCCCACCTCTATGCTTCGGAATACACTTGCAAAATGCCCCACCAGTTGAGGAGAGAGGGAGTTAGTCCTGAGTACTGGGTGAAAAAACATGCTTCCCGGAACAACTACGGAGGGAGAGAACTCACTATATTCATCAGGGTGAGGAGGTAGTTCTGAACGTGTTCTTTGCCATGGAATCGGACGACGGAATCATCCACTCCCAGAAGCACCTCAATGTTGTAGTGATTGTCCCTGGCATTCCGGCGCTGCCTCAGCGTCTCGTTCAGCTGCTGTTCTACGCTTGCATACATAGTGTCAAGACTGGGACGACCCCCAAGGCCAGATTCTAAGGGGAAATAAAAGCACAGGTTCCATTGTTATAATTCATTTTCTACTTTGCCTAGAATTTCCCAGGGGATTTCAAGTGCCCTTTGACATCCTTTAGTAGAAGCCGTAACATAAATTACGGATGGCTCCCGGCCATCTTTCCTGCAAGCTCAGCTAGGAAATAATGTTGGAAACTCATATTACGTTGCTGAATGCCTTCCAGTGGAAGGACCATAGCTCAGTGGTAGAGAATCTGTTTTTCAATCCCTGGAATCTGCAGGTAGGTCTGTGAATGCCCCAAGCATGAAACGTTAGAGACCTGCTGCCAGTCAGTGTAGATGGATCAGTTCAAGAAACATAATTTTGTCCTCTGCAGTTTTGGCCTCTAGAACAATGTTCCAACCTACGCTCTTGCGGCCACTGTTTTCTCTGCTTGCCTGGACATCACTGTGGCTGCAGGACGGGCACCTCTATAGGGTCTCTATTAAGCTCTGAATGTGTTCTGCAGCTTCCAGGCCACTGGGAACCATGGGGAATGTTCTTTCCTAGGATTCCCAGCATCACAGAACGATTCCAAGCAGCATCCTTCAATCAACTAAGGCCTAACAAACTATCATTTTGTAGCCTTCACCTCCAATATTTTTTGGGGGGTGGGGGAAGTAATGAGGGAGTACAGGGGTGCCAACTTGAATAAAATATTAGGCGGCCCACATAATTGATCACATGATGCAGCACGCACGCACCATTTGAATGGCAATTCCTGTCAACTTGGGGGGCACCCTCAAATATTTTATTGTGGGAGGGAAGGGAGCTTGGCCCCTAGGAGTTGGCTCCTATAGGGGAGTAACCCACCCTAGTCATTAAAAAAAAATAGTGCCAAGATTGTCCATTCCCAGAATTAGTCAATTGTGAATTGGGTGGCAATTTTATTTTTCAGGAAATCAATATTCACCGCTGATTCCGCATTCCTTTTTAAAATAATAAACCCACTACCTGTGGTGTGGTGGTTACAGTGTTCGGCTAGGACAGGGTTCCTCAACCTCGGCCCTCCAGATGTTTTGTGGTCTACAACTCCCATGATCCCTAGCTAGCAGGACCAGTGGTCAGGGATGGTGGGAATTGTAGTCTCAAAACATCTGGAGGGCCGAAGGCGAGGAAGCCTGGGCTAGGACCTCAGAGACCAGGATTCAAATCTCAGAGAGAGAGAGAGAGAGAGAGAGAGAGAGAGAGAGAGAATTCCCCACTACTGAGCAAGACACTGCAGCTGCTCACTGGAAGGAGTTGTGCAAGTTTCAGAACTTTGGTTAAAAAACTCAGCCAAATGAAGTTCACCGGGTGAATTTGGGGCAGCCAAGGACTCTCAGCCTAACCTACCTCACAGAGTTGTTGTGAGGATTAAAAGGGGAAGAAGCACAAACGCCACTTTGAACATATTTGAGGGAAATATAGGCTGCGTGTGCAGAAAATACATAAGAAGTAGTAGAGGGAATTTAACCAAAGTTCTGAAACTTGCACAACTCCTTCCAGTGAGCAGCTGCAGTGTCTTGCTCAGTAGTGGGGAATTCTCTCTCTCTCTCTCCTAAAATTCATCTCAGTAGCTCAACAACACATAAGTAACCCTCCTTCCTTCCCCACATCAAACAGTGAGACTTCCCTCGCGCTGTGAGCCCTTGCGGGTGAGAAACCCAGCCTGGCAAACAAGCTCTACAATTTGACCTCCGCTTCTTTGCAGGGCTCAAGAATGCAAAGGCTGTGATAGCACACAAGTGGGAAATTCATACCCCTGGCTCCCATTTCTAAAAATTGCTCCTCCTGGCAAGGGTGGGTGGTTTTCTTTTGGGTTTTCTTCTTTTCTTTTTTGGAGCGCCACGTCCAATGGAAATATACAGTCATGTCATCATATCGTTATGCCCGCTGCATGAATGGAATAGTCTGAATCGGCAGGTCAGTGGGGGGGGGGGGGCGTCTGCTCCGCACAGGGCCCATGGCCTTGGCTGTCATTTCCCTCTTTAAATAAGTGGTTTTGTGGTCAGGAGTAAGTGGAGAATCCCCCTTTCTGTGTGTGAAAGGGGCAGGGAGAAACAATTTATTTCCCTAAATGTCCAGCTCGTTCCTGGACTGTGGATTTGTAGGTTAAATAGCATCCCCGTTGCCCACTTTTTTCTGTGTGAAATATTCAGGATCTTAATTTACATCCCTGGCAAATGGACAGGTACAGCCATCTGCTTACAGCACGGGTCAGCAAACTAAGGCCCGGGGGTCAGATGCGGCCCCCAGGCTCGTAAACCTGGCCCACGCCGCGAAGCCGGAACCCGCTGTGAAGCCGAGACTCCCGGCGATGGAAGGAAGAGGCTGGGCGGTGGCGGCTCTGCCAATCAAACGCCGTGCCTGGTTTGATTGGCAAAGCCTCCGCCGCTCAGCCTCTTTCTACCGCTGCCGCCGCCGCCGCCCTGGTGATCCTGTGGGCCGGAGAGCGGAGTGGACGAGCTTGCTCTGCCTACCCACTTCACGAGAAGCAGCAGTGGTGGTGGTGGTGGTGGCTATGGCAGCCCCTGGGGAGGTAAACCCAGTGCCTTCTTTCACTAGGTGGGGAGGAACCCCGTTTCGCATCACCACCACCAGCCCTTTGGTGAATGAAGCAGGTGGCAAAATAAAGAGAAGGCGGCTGGGGCTAGGGGGTGTGTGGGGAGGAGGACTACTTGCCCCCCTTGCAGTGTGCATAGGATTTTTTTTAAAAAAACAATATATTAATAAAAATAAAAAATAAATATATAGTCCGACCCCCCACAAGGTCTGAGAGACAGTGGACTGGAACCCTGCGGAAAAACTTTGCTGACCCCTGGCTTACAGGAAGGTGGGGAAGGTTTAAAAGTAAAGGTAAAGTGACCCCTGACCATTAGGTCCAGTCGTGTCCGACTCTGGGGTTGCGGCGCTCATCTCGCATTACTGGCCGAGGGAGCCAGCGTACAGCTTCCGGGTAATGTGGCCAGCATGACTAAGCCGCTTCTGGCGAACCAGAGCAGCGCATGGAAACGCCGTTTACCTTCCCGCTGCAGTAGTACCTATTTATCTACTTGCACTTTGACGTGCTTTCGAAACTGCTAGGTGGGCAGGAGCTGAGACTGAGCAACGGGAATTCACCCCATCACGGGGATTCGAACCGCCGACCTTCTGATCAGCAAGCCCTAGACTCTGTGGTTTAACCCACAGCGCCACCCACGTCCCTGTGGCAAAAGCATCAAGCAGTTCCATAGCAGGGCTCATCAGACTTTGTGCACAGTTAAACAATGGAGGCAGAGATGGCCGGTTTTAAAAGAGGGTTGCTTTTCATGAGCCATCCTCAAGTAGCAAGTTCTGCCTGCCAGCCACCCACAGAACAACTGGAAAATCAGATGCAGTGTTCACTGGGATAAAGAGAATGCAAACACCCTGGCAGAAGGTAGGATCCTCTCTTCCCAATCTGCTTGCTAACCTGCAACCTTCTGCAGGCCAAGCAGATGTTCTGCCATGGAGCTGCTGCCAAAAGCTATTTTTCAAAGTTTCCGTTACCTGTAGCAAATCTGTTTGAGGCAGACATGCTAATCTCATGTAATCTCATTCTGAAATTAGCAGGGTCATTCTCATCTGCCTGCTTCCTTGGCTATACACTGGTGTGGCACGTAGCACCACTGCCAGCCACATTTTTTTTTCCTGCGAAGAAACTGTGCTGATTTAAAGACAATCCTTAAGAGGTCACTCACTCACATTCAAAACTCCAGGTCCTTTACTGGGGTGGCAACACCCCCCCCCCCAGCTTTTAACCTTTTTGGTGTTTTACGATTTCAGTTATAGTAAGTGATTAAAGGAACCTTGTTTAAAACAAGGATGGGGCAGCCTATGACCCTCCAGATTTTGTTTATTCATTCATCTGTTGCTTTAAAAATATATAAACTGCATGTTCAAAAGACTATGGATTTCAGAAGGATAAACGCAGGAATTTTAAATCTGCAAAACAACAGGAGAGGCTGGAGGAAGAGTTTTATTGGTTTGGGTGTGTGTGTGTAGTTCTTGTTTGTATTATGTATTTTGTGTTTTTATTTTGTATTTTTATGTTGTGAGCCACCCTGAAATCTATGGATGAAGCATACAAACTTAATAAATCACCATAATAAAATAACTGTACAATGAAACAGAGGGGGGAAGCTATTCAGTCCACTGAAAGCACAACAGTTTTAAATGCCAGGGCAAATAAACAAGGGCTTAACCTACTGTTGGGCTCCATCTCCCATCAGCCCCCACCAGCATGGCCAATGGTCAGGGATGATGGGAGTTGTAGTCCGAAAGACAAAGCAGAAAACAATACGTCAAGACAGCCACAGATTCCCCATTCCTGATTTAAAGGGAAAACTGAATTCAATACAAACATGTCCACAATACACATGATCTCTTAAAACTGAATTATGACCATGTATCAAAGTACTGAATTAAAGCCTGTAATTCTATATAAGAGAAATAAATGCAGAGGGTATATTTTTTGGCCTTCTGAGGCTAAGCACTATCATGTATTTGATATTTACAAGACTTCCTTGTAGACCTAAAACCTGCAAGTTGCTGTAACATCAGTAGCCGACAGTGTGATGGGATGAATACACTCATCTGATCACCCAACAGCTGAGCTGACACTGCTTACCAGGAGCTGATAGAGAGGTTGGCGGAGTGCAAATGCATTATAAGCACCAGATTGGCTCTGCTGTTGCATCTGCACCGCACCGACCTCTCTAATGTGTTACCTCCCAGTATGCAGCAGTGACTCGGCTCTCAGGAGGTCAGGCAAGAGCCACCACCCTTTCACTAAGAATCCATGGAGGTCACATTGGTGATTTGATACTTCTCTTAACAAGTATGTAAACTCTGCAATGTGCTCAGTTCCAAATGATGAATCTCTATCACTCTACCCACCAAATGGCATCTACATTTAAGATCCCATCTCATAGAGGAACACTAATTTCCCTGCTAATTTTCCTTCTGGAAACTGGTAGAAAATTAGCTTTCATGTAACTGATCTTGATTAGCATCCTTGGGCAAACACAAATCTGCCACTCATCTCTAAGCAGAGTAAAATGGGAACTCATGGTTAAATGTTTTAGAAGGGGGTGGGTAACCTATAGACTGCCACCATCCCTTACCAATGCTTAGCTGGTTGGGTCTGATATGAACTGGGAGTCACCCAGCATCTGGAGGGCCACAGATTAAGCACCCCTGTTAGATCATGCTCCCAGGTTCAATAAAGGCTATTTTTAGTTATAAACCATTTTTTTTTTTTAAATAGCAACCATTGCATGCTTGCTCAGGATATGTATTAATTGCAAAATGTAAAGCTTGACTGAAATCCACCTTCCTTTTCAGGGATTGAAACCAATCGTTTAAATAAACCTACCCTGCCTTTTCCTCGGTTAAACAAGGATTGTCCTGTTAGCTAATAGGCCTAGAAAATGAAGGATTTCAACAAACAGTGCACTCTTCAGTTCATTCCCTGCTATACCCACACCTACACACACCCTGTAGTTATTAGCCTAACCCGCTTTGAATCCTTGGATTTAAGCCAATGCAGTTCCACTTAGGTCAGTGGGGCAAGACCATCTTAGGCAGAAGCATTTCAGCTTAACTAGTTTGTGAATCAAACTGATGACCTAATGAGGTTAGTGGAGGACTAACAAGCTCAGTGGGTTCTGCAGGTTATCAGCTCTTGAAACACTTGCAGACTGTAGGCCAAGGGCCATAGCTTAGTGCTAGAGCACCTGCCTTGCACACAAAAGGTCCCAGGTTCAATCCCTGGCGTCTTCAGGTAGGACTAGAATTATAGAGTTGGAAGGGACCCTGAAGGTCATCTAGTTCAATGAAGGAATCTCAGCTAAAGCATCCATGGCAGCACACCACCCACCCTCTGCTTAGAAACCTCCAATGAAGGAGAGTCCACCACCTTCCAATGGAGTCCATTCAACTGTCAAGCAGTTCTTACTGTCAGAAAGTTCTACCTGATTTTTAGTCGGAATCTCCCTTCTTCTAACTTGAAGCCATTGGTTCAGGTCCTACCCTCCAGAGCAAGAGAAAACAAGCTTGCTCCATCTTCCATGTGACAGCCCTTGAGATATTTGAAGACGGTTATTATATCTCCTCTCAGTCTCTTCTTAAGACTAAACATACCCAGCTCCTTCAACTATTCCTCATAAGGCTTGGTTTCCAGACCCTTGATCATCTTGGTCGCCCTCCTCTGCACACATTCCAGCTTGTCAATATCCTACTTAAATTGTGGTGCCCAGAACTGGACACAGTATTCCAGATGTGCTCTGACTTGCTCTCTGACCCTGCCTCCTTCTTGTGCTCCAGTGACAACTTGCTGTCTGGTCCTGACTTCTCAATGACTCGCAACTCAGTCATTTGCCTGCTGTCCATCCTTGTCAGTGGTTACCCTGAAAGGGGCAGGAGATTTGGAGGAATAAAGAGTCAACCACTGGGCATAAAGAACACCATGGATAGGGGGGAAATTCAATTCAGTTCACATTTAAAGTGGAATCTACCTAATTTACTTTTTCTGAAATAATGCACAAACTGAAAGGTAGGAGTCCTTCAAAATGCACATATTGCTGAATTTTTGCAATAAAGTTATCCAGCCAAATCACGTATACAAAAATGCACATTTTTGTAAAAGTGTGCATTTGTGAATATGAGTTGCAAAAATACTTTCTGTTAAGCAAAAGTGCTTTGCAAAAGGCTGTATATTACGAGAATTTGTATACAAAAATGTGTAGATGAGAATAAATTATTCAGGTTACCAATGTCCCTTTGGATATAGATAATTATTTTGAGACACAGATTGAAAATAACCTTTGGCCTGTGTGTGCCTTGAACAGGCATCATAGCATGCCACAGAGAGCTGTTTTATGTTAAAACTGTATTTTGCAGGCCTCAGAATAAGAAATAAATGAGCTCTCTCATAAAAAAAGGAGGTGCATACATTTGTATGCCAAGAGCGAATGGAGCCAAAAAGTACTGTAAATCTGTTTACTAAAAAGAACTTTCTTCCACAAGTAACTTAAAGGAAGGGGGGGGGGGAGAATCAAACACTGCTTTCCATATTACACAAACATGGAAGCAGCTGAAAGGACGAAATTTTAAAATCCATACAAACTCACACATTGCAGTCTAAACAGCATGGCGGAGAAAATGTAAGCCCACCATTGTTTTTAAGACATGAAGTTAAAGGGGATTCTATCAAAGAAAAAATGAAAAACACACATACAAAGGTGAGTTTCTGGTTTCCGTATATTTGTCACACTCTCGCGTGACCAAGAAATAGCGGAAGGGCGGCGCTATGTAGATTTCGGGGCAGGGCTGAACTGAAAGCAGAGGGCTTCTCAGGGGCTTCCCTTCAGTTCCATAGGACAAAGTATATGAGATATAAGGAAAGCTATGTTGCTGTCAGAGGCACAAGACAAGATCCCACCATCGCCACTTCCATTTACTGGACTGCTAACTGAACCTTAAATCCACACAGGCAATTGGGTGCAACCCTCCAACACACCACAGGGCCATGAAAGTGGGAGGGACATTTTAGTGATTCTTTGTCAACCAGTAGGAAGCACCATTTCATCCAAAAATGCCCCTTGAAAAGGTATAGCATCATTCTGGTGCATTTCTGGCCCAAACAAATATGGCGCCCACCAGCCAAATGGAGGCTGGAGGATCGCCGTGGTGTCTTATTCTAGCTGAAATTGATTCCACGCTCAGAATGCAAAAGGCAGGTTAGCACCCTCTTTCAACCTTCTCACACCAATTTACCCATTAGAATAATAGAATCATAGAATTGTAGAGTTGGAAGGGACCCTGAGGGTCATCTAGTCCAACCCCCTGCAATATACAAATCTCAGCTAAAGCATCCATGACAGATGGTCATCCAAACTCTGCCTAAAATCCTCCAAAGGAAGTAGTCCACAACCTCCCAAGGGGGACCGTTCTACTGTCAAACAGCTCTTACTGCCAGGAAGTTCTTCCTGATGTTTAGTCGAAATCTCTCTTCTTGTACCTTGAAGCCCTTGGTTCGAGTCCCCCCCCCTCCAGAGCAGGAGAAAACAGGCCTGTTCCCTCTTCCATGTGACACCCCTTGAGATATTTGAAGTTGGCTATCATATCTCCTCTCAGTCTCTTCTTTTCCAGTCTACACATACCCAGCTCCTTCAACCACTCCTCATAAGGCTTGGCCTTGCTTATCTTGGTTGCCCTCCTCTGCACACATTCAGATCTCATTTGACAAATGTTGAACTGGTCCTGGCTCTCTGTACTCGAGTTTTATTGTGGGTGTATTGTGCAACACCTGCTGGACACAATAACAGTGCATTGGTGGGAGATTTATCCCAGGATGCTTCACCAACAATACCACATTATTGCTGCCCAGAGGGGCTGTTAGACTGGGCATGGTGTGTGCTCACATTTGGTGGGGTATTTTTTGAGTGGGCAGGAGCCAAATTGAGCTTCCAGATGGAAATGTTGGATTTGCACCCAATGAAATAATTGCTTTCATTGCAGCGATTTCCACAAGTGCAATAGAACTTCTCCCTCCACATATATATAGTTGGAAGCAACCCTCTACTAAAACACTTGTGAATGCAACCCACTACCTGTCCCAGTGGTATTACTGCTCCACTTTGAATAAAAACCATTCTCTCAATTACCTTCAAGCAACCCCCCTCCATCTCCAGCACACGCCTGCTCACTGTAAACCTACTGGAAAGGGTGTGGAATGTGGGTAATGGCAGAAGCAAATGCTAAGACCCAAGCTGTTTTTAGAAAGAAGTGAGGGACGCAGAATATTTGCCAGTTCCATGCTAAAGAATGCTTATGAGATCATTCCTCAAACTGCTTTTTCTTCCACACACCTGACATATTGGTTCGGCCTTTACGTTCGCTGGAAGCTCCTTTGGCATTTTTGTATTTTATGGCTCTTAAAGGAGAACAGCTGGTACCATCGATAGCTTGCTGCAGAAGTCCATGAAAGATTCATAATGCAATGTATTTCATCAAGTGAAACGTACACACTTATGCCTAGGCCATATGACGCTGATGTCCCTGCCTAATTATTCTTAAGAGCCACGAGATACTGTTTAAATGTTGCATCCAACTAAATTATACTTGGAGCAGAGCCACAGAAATTAATGGAACTAAGTTAGTCGTGTCCATTATTTTTATTGCATCTACTTTAAGTAGAACTAACACTGGGCATAGCTCCATCAAACGAGGAATATTAAAAAGGAGCCTGCGGCAAACACTGCCAACATTGATGCTGCAGTTTTTACCTGCCACAATAAGGACCAGATGCTTCCCATTTCTTTTAAGCAAAGGAAATGATTTTCAAGACACTGGGCCTGCTCTGGATGCTACTTAAAAGGGATGGGAGCTGATTTCAAGGGCAGTTACAGCCTCCTGGATTCCCAGACGCCAGGGCTTCCAAGCCCTTTCAGTCATCTTGTTGCAGCAATCCTCCTAAATTGAAATAAATGTGGTATTGTCTTTCCATCCTGGCAGCTGGAGACTTCCGATTGCTGCTCTTGGTTCTCAGGAGTTTGGCAAGTGGTAGGTTTTCTTGCAACTGACCAGACACTGTTTCTGTCTCATGGCAGAAATTTCTGGATCCGAACAACAGCATGAATTGTGGATGACTATGCCCGGTGACTTTGGTTAAATGATCTCGTTCATTCCCCCTCTGCCTTTCAAGTGAGATCTGCAGGGAACTGGGGTCCTGTTAGTGAGAAGGTGGGTGATGGCAAGCAAGCTTCAAGAAAGAAAACTTGACTGACATTATCCTGTGGTAGGCCACCATTTCTGAAATGCTCTGGAGAGCCAGTGTGGTGTAGTGGTTAAGAGCGGTAGACTCGTAATCTGGTGAACCAGGTTCGCTTCCCCGCTCCTCCACCTGCAGCTGCTGGGTGACCTTGGGCTAGTCACACTTCTCTGAGGTCTCTCAGCCCCACTCACCTCACAGAGTGTTTGTTGTGGGGGAGGAAGGGAAAGGAGAATGGGAGCCGCTTTGAGACTCCTTTGGGTAGTGATAAAGCAGGATATCAAATCCAAACTCTTATCTTCTTCTCTCCCTATAATGTCTGGATCAAACTTGAATACTCTCCAACATTTCTCCAATGAAAATAGGGATGTCCTATTGTATCCTCACCATCCTCCTCCTCCTCATAATTTTATTATTTATACGCTGCCCATCAGATTGGTTTGCCCCAGCCACTCTGGGTGACTTCCAACATGAATAAAAACCTAATAAAACATTAAACATTTTTAAAGTTCCCTATACAGGGCTGCCTTCACATGGCTCAGGGGTTGGATAACTCCATGCCCTCCAAGATTTCTCCAATTAAAATAGGGCCATCCTAATGGGACACGGGTGGCGCTGTGGGTTAAACCACAGAGCCTAGGGCTTGCTGATCAGAAGGTCGGCGGTTCGAATCCCCGCGACGGGGTGAGCTCCCGTTGCTTGGTCCCTGCTCCTGCCAACCTAGCAGTTCGAAAGCACGTCAAAGTACAAGTAGATAAATAGGCACCGCTGGAGCGGGAAGGTAAATGGTGTTTCTGTGTGCTGCTCTGGTTCGCCAGAAGCGGCTTAGTCATGCTGACCACATGACCTGGAAGCTGTACGCCGGCTCCCTCGGCCAATAAAGCGAGATGAGCGCCACAACCCCAGAGTCGGTCACGACTGGACCTAATGGTCAGGGGTCCCTTTACTTTAAGGGAAAGTAGGACATTTCAGGATCAAATCAGAAACCAGGATGGCTTCTGTAAATGCGGGACTGTCCCTGGAGGGTCTAGACTTGTGATTGGTGGTCTCAAACTCTCTCTCTCTCTCTCTCTCTCTCTCTCTCTCTCACACACACACACACAGAGAGAGAGAGAGAGAGAGAGAGAGAGAGAGAGATCATATTCAAGCAAGTCAATCAATATAGATAGAGCAGATGCTTGGCATATTGCAGATGAGCCACTAATGCACTATGAATGAATTGGCTTACTCAACAGTGCTTTATCTGATGAACGTTTCTCTCTCTCTAAAGCACCTGCCCCATCAGTTCAATAAAACTTGGATTGCATTAACCTTTTCTCCAACCTTAACACCGTTTTAATGTCATTGCTTTAACGGCATAGTCCAGTAAATTGTAAAGCTTTTATCAGCTTAGCTGAAACGAAATGGGATTTGCCATTCTTCAGAGTAAGTAAGCTGGAGTGCCTCGTCTTTTGCAAAAAAAAAAAAAAAAGAGGGGGGTTGTGTCAACTGCCTTTAACTGCTGAACTTTTTCTGTAGAAGACATTTAGTGGTGCCCCAACCATTCCCAATTCAGAGGCTATTTAGCCTTTTCCAACCAGATCCTGGGTTTCATACTTATGTGAAACGTTCTCCAACATTGTGGCTACCAGGCTCTTTCCACTTCCTTGCTAGCAGGGATACTGTCCTTCAGAGGGACTCAAAGTGCCTCCACCAAGCAGCAGCCAAAGAAGAAACTTGCCCACGTTTTTGTGGGGAGGATAGGCAGGGAGTGTGCCTGCTTGGTCATTGCTGGGCACTCAAGAGAACCTCAGGCAATCATTGTCCAAAGAAGCTGCTCCCTTGACCCAGCTAACAGAAAGAGCGGGGGACAGAGAGAGAGAGAGAGAATGTCAGTGTGATCAACTGTGTTTGACCGAACGGGAGGCAGGATGTCTTGGAGGGTGTGATGCACAGGCAAGAGGCAGGAGAAGCATTTTAGAGGATGGAATGTTGGGAAGCAGTTAAGATAGCACAAGGCATGGATCTCTCTCTGCGGCAGCACCTAGGCTAAGGAACTCCCCGCCTAAAGCAGCCTGCTGGGTGCGGTAGAACTGCTCTGTTTCTTACCGGGAAGGGGGCAAGCACACCAGCAAGAGCACCAGATTGGCTCCATCAGGGTGTTTGCACCTTGCTGACCTCCCCACTGCCAGTAAGCGTGTGCTGGTCCCGTGGGTTACCCGAAAGGCGAAGTCCAAGTCCGGTCCGTGGTCAGAGGTGCAACGTAAAGGCAGTCCGTAGTAACTGAAGCTGGGTGCAGGCAGGACCGGTGCTAGCGATTTTGGCGCCCTAGGCGAGGGGGCGGGCCACGTGATGTCATTGCGCATGACGCACGTTGCGGAGCGGTGCCCCGCCCCCTGCCCGGCTGGGCACCCCCCCGCCGTCGCAGTTTTTGCCCCAAGTTCCTTGCTCCGCTGCTGGTTGGGGCGGCACCGGGCGGCGGCAGGGGGGCGAGGGGCAGGCTGGCCAGTGCCCCCTCCATTTTGGCACCCCTGCCGCCGCGGTTTCCGCCCCAAGCTGCTTGCTCTGTCACTGGTTGGGGCGGCACCAGGCGGCAGCGGGGGGCGGGGGGCAGGCTGGCCAGTGCCCCCTCCATTTTGGTGCCCTAGGCAACTGCCTAGTTCGCCTTAATGGACGCGCCGGCCCTGGGTGCAGGGCAGGGAGTCAGGCAAAGTCAGGAACAGGTATGCAAGTAGGGAACCAGGGCGGGTCAGGAGCTCAGGCAGGAAAGCAGGACAGGTTTCAAGCAGGAACTGGTAACCAACAATGTTGCTCCTGCAACTTGGGGCTGGGGATGGCCGGCTTTTATCTGCCCCAAGGCATAGGGCGGCCCCGATCCTCTGGTGACTCGCCTCTCCTGGCTTGGAGGCAAGCACTCCTCCTGCGGGAACTCAGTTCCCTTCACCTCTCTGCCCTGAGCCTCTGCAGCTCAGGAGAGGCTGGAGGGTTACCGGACCCAGAGGCAACCTCAGCTTCCCCTGACAGGGCTGGGAGTGGAGCACCTGCAGGCAATGGGTCCTCCATCCCATCAGGAGCCAGAGCAGACTCAGCAGATGCCTGCAGCTGAGGATCCAGCACAGGTGAGGCCCCTTCAGACTCAGGCCCTAGCCCCGGCTCTGCTGGTTCTGGAGGCGGGGAATCCTTTGCAGGCTGGGATCCCTCAGGTTCAGCATCTGAGTCTGAATCGCAGGCCATCACAGTGTTTGACCGAACGGGAGGGAGGATGTCTTGGAGGGTGTGATGCACAGGCAAGAGGCAGGAGAAGTATTTTAGAGGATGGAATGTTGGGAAGCAGTTAAGATAGCACAAGGTATGGATCTCTCTCTGCGACAGCACCTAGGCTAAGGAACTCCCCGCCTAAAGCAGCCTGCTGGGTGCGGTGGAATTGCCAGCAGATGGGGCTCTGTTTCTTACCGGGAAGGGGGCAAGCACACCAGCAAGAGCACCAGATTGGCTCCACCAGGGTGTTTGCACCTTGCTGACCTCCCCACTGCCAGTAAGCGACAGTCACCCACCTGCTGGGAAGCTAGTTCCCTACCCAACAAGCCGCATCTGGTCCCAGCCCATCCGTATTATGCAGGTGCCTCCACATGGAACAGAGGCAAAAGTAGACAGCAAGGTGACATAAAACTCTGCCTCGGTACCCTTTTATTGAAGTTAAAGGGCATGACAGGGGGCAAGGCAGAGACTTTCAAGGGCCAGATTGAAGGGCCCGGAGGGCCGCACTCAGTCCTGTGGCTTGAGGTTACGCAACCCTGCTTTAAAGGTTTCGGAACCTCCCCACTTCAATTTCTATAGAAAAATTGTGACGATGCCTTTGCCAATGCTCTCGGCCACTATTGAGCAATAGACAAAGGAAGTCCCCCACCAACCTTTCCAGAGGGTGATGATAACTTTCACAAGTCAAGAAGAGGATGTAACTTACAATTTCACATGGCCTAATTTCCCCCCAACCCATATAACAGTACGTACAAGGTTTCTTTGGGGTGAAAAGGGTGTTTTGAAGAAAACCCCCATTCTGTTCTTCCCATGGGGAAAGGATCATAACCTTCTGTTAAATGGATCTTGGGGTTCTGGCACTTCTTTAAAAGGAGCCCTTTGGCAATTCCTATAGCAGCAGAAATGTTCCTAAAATATTCAAAAGCCCATTAGCATGCACACAAAAACCATGACCTTAGCATGACATCTCCAAACTGATTTCTGAAATTACAACAAGGAAAGTACATTAAGGAGTTCTCTACCTCTCTCTCCTTTTGTGTTTTGTTCAAGGAAAACTGTCAAGACAATTTATTAAAACAAGTTTTTAAAAATATGGGTTATCATAATAATTTTGAAAAGGAAAGGCAGGTGAGTTTGAGCGAAATCATTATCTCTTCAAACTTTTCCCAAGTTTTATTTTAGTAAAGTTTTCTATGTTCTTACAGGGGTCAGTCTAAGCCTGCCAGAGGATTCACATTTTTACAACGCTCTTCAAGATATTTTCTGTAAATGTCCCACTCTCTAACAAAAGTTTGTTCTGTATTGTCTCCAATTCTTCCTGTCATTCTTGCTAATTCTTTATATTCCAATAGTTTTGTCTGCCAATCCAATTTCCTTGGGATGGTTTTATTTTTTTGCTATTAGAATTCTTGTTGCAACTGTTGCATACATAAAGACCTTCCTCATATTTTTAGGAATGTCTGTACCAATTATACCCAGTAGAAAGACTTCAGGCTTTTTTTACAAAGGCGATTTTAAACATCTTTTTGAGTTCGTTATATATTATATAAAATATATAATATGTAGAGATGTAGAGGTGGAGGCAGGACTGGTGCTGGCAATTTTGGCACCCTAGGCGAGGGGGCGGGCCACGTGACGTCATTGCGTATGACGCACGTTGCGGAGCGGTGCCCCGCCCCCTGCCCGGCCGGGCACCCCCCGCCTCCGCGGTTTGCTTGCTCCGCCGCTGGTTGAGGTGGCGGCGGGTGGTGGCAGGGCGCAGGCTGGCCAGCGCCCCCTCCATTTGGGTGCCCTCGCCACCGCGGTTTTCGCCCCAACCTGCTTGCTCCGCCGCTGGTTGGGGCGGCGGCGGGGGGCCACGGGGGGCAGTCTGGCCAGCACCCCCTCCATTTTGGCACCCTAGGCAATTGCCTAGTTTGCCTAAATGGACGCGCCAGCCCTGGGTGGAGGGTACAATGATTCACATGTGGTGGAATTACAGGAAAATAAAGAAATTTTGGGATATAATATACAACGAACTGTATCCTCCTCATTTACAGATGGAAGACCAATGATTTAAGACAATGTGTCAGTTGTTTTTAGGAATGATTTATCTATGTATGTTTCCTGGCTGGCATCCAACCTAGTGCTAAGTAACCTGTCAGTGCATGAATTTATGCTGGCAAAATGGGACTCCCCCCCCCCCATCCTCTGCCCAAACGCCCCCTAAATATTTCCTGGAAGTTACCCCACTCCGCTGGGGCAGATTTGAGGAGGGCATGGGAAGAAAATGGGGAAAGTACCGTTGCTCAAGCATAAATCTTTGTACTGATAGGACCGTTACTTAGTACTACATTGAATGCAAGATTGTGTCAGTTAGATAAAAAAAATGCAGGGGGGGGGGAGAAAATAATCACTAGAACAGATGAGCCTGCAAATGAACAAAATGTGCTCTTTAGCACAAATTAATTCTCTGTCAGGCTGCATTTTTGCAAAAAGCAGATTGCCACAAAGACGACGCCTCCTGTTCATTTTATTGCTTGCTGTATTTATTACATTTTCTGGGCAGAGGAGTGTGCTCTCAAGTCAAACTGGAATGCCAGGATAAATCTGGAGTCAGAAATTAATAATGATAAAAAAGCAACTTTGTTTTCTGTCTTTAAACACACTCTCCATAGCAACTGAGAGAAATGCTTTTTCATCTCATCCCCTCAATTAAGGAATTGGTTTCTAATTAACAGAGCAGCTTTCTGGAATCACAAAGCCATATTGTGGGAGTGCGAGAATGTTCAGAGGTCAGTATTTGGTGCGTAACAGTGTTCATCATGGTTGAACACGGGGCGGTCATTACTCAGATTGCATTTGTGTCAGCACTGACGGAAAACTCACACTCACAAAAAACCCATGAACCTGTGGATGAATAATGCAGTGTGGTTCCTTTTAATCATTATTTGATTATTCTGTGTGTTTCTTTTCCATTTTCCTTTGCACATGCAGTATGAAATCAAACTGTGTGGCCAAAGGCACAGCACTTTGCAAGGACCAATAATCGGCTGGTTGGCAGTGCCTGTGAACCCTGCTTTCAAGCCAGCTGCATCTTTACCTGTCCACACCTGACATCACAGCTGATATAAGGTGTAAGGAAGGTAGGTAGGGTTGGAATGAAATCATGGCTGTGTGTGTCCATGTATTGTTTGGGGAACTGAAAATAAGGTGGACTGCAGACTCTCCAAGTGTCCCTTATTTTCCAAGGACAGTCCTGGATTGACAGAAACCATCCTGGTTTCTGATTTGATCCTGGAATGCCCTGCTTTCCTTAAGGACATCCCTATTTTCATCGGAGAAATGTTGGAGGCTATGGAGTTATGCGACCCCCAAGATAGCTGAAGGCAGCCCTGTATAGGGAAGTTTTTTAATTGTTTAATGTTTTATTATACTTTTATCTATGTCTAAAGCTGCCCAGATGGGACGTGGGTGGCGCTGTGGGTTAAAACACAGAGCCTAGGGCTTGCCGATCAGAAGGTTGGCGGTTCGAACCCCATGACAGGGTGAGCTCCTGTTGTTCGGTCCCTGCTCCTGCCAACCTAGCAGTTCGAAAGCACAAAGTGCAAGTAGATAAATAGGTACCGCTCCGGCGGGAAGGTAAACGGCGTTTCTGTGCGCTGCGCTGGTTCGCCAGAAGCGGCTTAGTCATGCTGGCCACATGACCCAGAAGCTGTACGCCGGCTCCCTGGGCCAGTAAAGCAAGATGAGCGCCGCAACCCCAGAGTCGTCCGTGACTGGACCTAATGGTCAGGGGTCCCTTTACCTTTACATAAAGCCACCCAGAGTGGCTGGGGCAACACAGTCAGATGGGTGGGGTATAATAATAATAATAATAATAATAATAATAATAATAATAATAATAAATAGGATGTCCCTTTTTTCATTGGAGAAATATTAGAGGATATGGAAGTGGGAGGGGCAGGAACATGTGTTGGCTTGCGCACACTGCAATAAGGCTTCTGAATACCAGTTGCTGGAAACCAAAGGAGGAGAGAGAACTCCTCTGCTCATGGGTTTCTCACAGACATCAAGGTGGCTATTGTGAGAACAGGATGCCAGAATAGATGGGTCATTGGCCTGGTCCAGCAGAAGAAGAGGAGTTTGGATTTGATATCCCGCTTTATCACTACCCGAAGGAGTCTCAAAGCGGCTAACATTCTCCTTTCGCTTCCTCCCCCACAACAAACACTCTGTGAGGTGAGTGGGGCTGAGAGACTTCAGAGAAGTGTGACTAGCCCAAGGTCACCCAGCAGCTGCATGTGGAGGAGCGGGGAAGCGAACCCAGTTCACCAGATTACGAGTCTACCGCTCTTAGCCACTACACCACACTGGAACTTCTTATGTTCTTAAAGTGTTCCCTACAAGGAGGCGTTGCCAGTTTAGAGATTTTATTATAATTATTTCATATGATTGTTATTTGTTTGCTTTTATTGATTGCTTTCCTTTTTGCATTTGCATTTTCTGCTTCAACATGCTCTGGATGACTTTTGCAATGAGGAGTGAGTAACAGCTAAGTCATCTCTCTTGATATATACATACACACACGCACACACGCACGCACACGGAGGGATTCCAGATGCTTTTTGTGGTAATAGTTTTCCACAATGCTGGACACACTTCACATTTGAAACCAACAACCGAACATAAACAATGCATTTTAATTTGCCCACAGTGCTTGACAAGAAGCAAAAAGAGCTCTCTCCGTTTTCAGCTCCCTGCCATGAGTTCTCTTTGTCTAATGAAACCCACTCCAGCATATTCAATCAGTTTATTAGGAGTTTCCCTGGGAATGTCAACTATTGTTCCTTGGAGCAATTGCTGGCCTCCTTCAATTGGATTCTTCCCCTCTTCTGTTCCCTATTAAAAATCCATTTTTAACTAACAGTAAATAACACATCTCCCACTTTGTTATTACACTGTGTCAGCACCTTGGAATTAGTGGAGTTCGGGGGGGGGGGAGTGCGGCACAGCGTGTGTGTCTCGCTCATGGTAGCTTGCTAAGAAAATCTTTTATTCCTTTGTTTGTTGCTTTTAAAGCCCACCTTTTTCTCTCAAGAAGCTCAATGTGGTATCCATGGTTCTCCCCCCGCCCTTGCTCATTTTATCCCCACAACAACCCTTGGGCTAGGAGGCAGCAACTAGCCCAAGGGGTTTTTAAGAGATTATTTTTTAGTGAATCATAGACTCATGGTATTGGAGAGTTGGAAGGGATGCCAAGGGTCATTGAGTCCAGCCCCTGCAATGCAGGAATCTCAGCTAAAGCATGCATGGCAGATGGACATCCAACCTCCAAGGAAGATGAGCCCACGACCTTCTGAGGGACTTTGTTCCCCTGTCAAACAGCTCCTACTGTGAGAAAATCCTTTTCTGATGGATGTTCAATCGGCATCTCCTTTCTTGTAACTTGAAGGCATTGGTTCGAGTCCTCCCCTCCAGAGCAGGAGATAACAAGACTGCTCCATCTCCCATGTGACAGTCCTTGAGATATTTGAAGATGGCTATCATATCTCCACTCAATCTCCTCCTGTCCAGAGCAGGAGATAACAAGACTGCTCCATCTCCCATGTGACAGCCTTTGAGATACTTGAAGATGGCTATCATATCTCCTCTCAGTCTCTTCTTAAGACTAAACATACCCAGCTCCTTCAACCACTCCTCATAAGGCTTGGTTTCCAGACCCTTGATCATCTTGGTCGCCCTCCTCTGCACATGTTCCAGCTTGTCAATATCCTCTTAAATTTTGGTACCCCAAACTGGACACAGTCCTCCAGGTGTGGCCTGACCAAGGCAGAATAGAGCGGTACTATTGCTTCCCTTGATTTGGACACCACTTCTACTGATGCAGCCTAGAATAGCCGTCGCCTTTTTTGCTGTTGGCTCATGTGAAGCTTGTGGTCTACTTAACGTGTACTTCTGGCAAGCCAGGTTAAAATAAAAATTGCAGCTAGGTGGCAGAGGACCCAGCATTACAGCAAAGAAAATACAATGTAAATGGAAGTGTAGATAACTACCTCAATTACATAGCATTTGGGGAATGGAAATGGCGCAAGGAAATGCCAATTGTGTTTGCTGGACTGATTTCTGTTCTGGACATGGGATGAATAAGCCTGCACCTGCAAATTCTGCTCCTATTTCTATCTTCTATTTTTGTTGGAATTCTCCAACACTCTTAGTTGAAATATACTAAGGGGTGAAGGCACTGGCGGAGGAAGAGGGGGCAGGGGGAGCGTACCGCCCCCGGCAGTGCGATCCCGGTGGAGAGCCATCACGGCTGCCCCCTGGATGCACGCCAGCTATGCCCCTGTCTGCTCTCCGCCCCCCAGTGCTGGAGCATGAAGCTCCACCACTGGGTGAAGGACAGCAAAATGTCTACGGCTGATTTCTAAGGGCTTTACACTGAATTACATTCCACCCTACCAAAGGGGGGTTCTCACCACCCCGACGATGGCTTTTTATTCATTCCCAAGAACAGGAAGCAGAAATGCCACAAGTGCGGGAAATTGATTTCTTGCTGACCTCAGTCAACGAAACAGTTTCAGCGAGGGCTCGTCATGCCCGTAATCCCTGCGACATGGAAACGATCCAATCTGCGACATACTTGGAAGCCGCTCAAAATCAGCTGCAAAATAAACCAGCTGAACTTTTGCTGCGTCAACTTTCCCAGTGGGGAAAGGGCACAGGATCACTCGGTGCTGCGGGGAAGGAAACAGCTCAAAACTCTGCAAGTGACCATCACACTACTTTCAGTAATTATTAACCTAAATTCAACAGAGTTATCTCGGAAGTTGGGAAACCAGCAAGTTTTTACTCCCACGATGAATGAAACAGCACAGAGCTTGGGTCTCTTCCAACTCTACAATTCTACGATTCTATGTGATTGTAATAATTGACTGATGGTAGCAAGTACTTATATATATTTAGTCTTTAAGGTGCCACAAGGCTATTTGTTATTCTTGCAGCAACAGAACTGGAGACACCCACACGACACCATTTAAAGCAGTATCATACCACTGTAAATAATCGTGGCTTCCCACAGAGAATTCTGGGAGCTGTAATTTGTTAAGGGCTAGTGATTGTTAAACCACTCTGAGAACCGTAGTGCCATGATGGGAATAGGCAGTCTGCTAACAACTCTCAGCGCCCTTAGCAAACTACCCTTCCCAGAATTCTTTGGGGCAGAGGTTTTCAACCTTTTTGAGTCCACGGCTTCCTGGACCAACTACAGTGGTACCTCGGGTTACAAACTCAATTCGTTCCAGAGGTCCGTTCTTAACCAAAACCGTTCTTAACCTGAGGCACGCTTTCGCTATGGGGCCTCCCGCAGCCGCACGATTTCTGTTCTCATCCTGGGGCAAAGTTCTCAACTTGAGGTACTACTTCCAGGTTAGCGGAGTTTGTAACCCGAAGTGTTTGCGTGTCGAGGTCCCCAAACCACCCCTCAAATAATTCACACATCAGACAGAATTTTAGTTTTGGTTTTTTGGCATGATTTTGGCCACAACTTTATTAAAATACAAACAATGTGAGTGGTTGCTTAGGCATTGGTTAAGACTATCTGTCCCACAGGGGACAGAACTGACGACCGTCAGTAAGGGGAAAACTCTCTTGAGATAAAGGGAGCCGGGTGGTTTGACTCTCCCCTCTCCCCTCAGGCTCCCAGGGCTCTTGCACGGCCCTAGCCCCCAACTGGGGGTTCGGACAAAAAGCATCAAGCCCCTGGATTCCTTTAACGGAATTCCCCTAAAACCAGCAACAATTGGAGGGGCAGACGCAATCAATCATAACCCCTCCTCCAACCAACATAATAACCAATGCCTAACCGCCAACCTTACAAGTTGTGACTATTTGCTACGCAGTAGGCGAAAACCAGATGGCACCAGCCAATCAGTCAAATGGACAAAATTCCTACCAGGCCCCTGCCCCAACAGCAGACGACCCCATGACAGGCATAGCAAGATCAACGCAGAGGCCTAAAATATAGGGAGGGAGGGTGGGTGATCAGAAGCACGCAGCCAAGAGGGGGGTCACGTTGCAAACCCACCAATATATATCCACTGGGCTGTCCATCAATAAATTGCAACATACAATTCTCCCCAACAACACCCAGGGTCCAATCAGAACAGTGGCCATCCATACGATCCCACCCAGCACTAGAGGGGTGACTTGCTGGCCCCCACTGCAACACGTGCTCTCCATGAAGGAGAACACGCTTTGTAACCTGAAGCGTTTGTAACCCGAGGTACCACTGTAGATTCTTTCTGCAGCTCCCCTTTGGGCTCAGGAGCCCATTATGTCGCCCCTTGCCTGCCGAGCTGGCAGCTTCTCACCCTTTTTTTCAAACACCCTTCCTTGTGGAGTGTTCCCTCAGCCTCCTTTCCTCTCTCCACTCCTTGGGAGTCCTCCGGGCAGCTGCTGCTGCTGTCCCTGGTCTCTGAGCTTCCCCCTGCCCACAGCCCCCAAGAGAGGTGCCTCCCCGAGGCACTATTCGCCTGCGGAGCTTGTAGCCAGGGCTGCTGCAATGAACAGCTGTGCAAGCCTTTGGGAGGCAGAGATGTCAGAGGGCATTAGAGGAGGGAGGGAAGGAAAGAGGGACAGAGGCCAGTGTTGCCCCTGATCATCATTCGAGGCACCCTGGTTGAAAACCTCTGCTCTGGGGGAAGGCCATGAGTGTTCAAAGTGTTCACTGCTGCTTTAAATGTATGGTGTGAATGTGGCCACAGCTTACCCCTCTGAGAAAAGCAACACAAATCAACACCACTGTAAGCAACAGGAGACTGATATCTTTTATCTCTGGAAAGACGCAATGAGCACTTCCTCTTCCAACCAAGATTGCAGAACCAATGCTTACTCACATACTTGAAATACTTGAAAATTAGGCAACGAGACATCCTTGATAACAAGAACTCTTCCAGCAGAGAGAGAGAGAGAGAGAGAGAGAGAGAGAGAGAGAGAGAGAGAGACAGAAAGAGGTGGGTCACGGTCTGAGATCTGTCTGATGCACTCTGGTAGAATTTACGCACATCGACAAGCTTTTAACAGCATGCACGGCAGAACTGGAGTCCGCTGGGAACCATTCCCCAAATGCACATCATGTTATCACATGAGTCATTTCCGGGAGTTTTCGCAGGGCCTTTGATTACCGGGTGCTGTGATATCACACTCGAGAGGAACATCTCCCCTGCACATGGGCATACAGGCAGGGGGTCGCGATGATGGGGACCTCTGACGTAATAATTCCCGGAGACAGCTGACATCGATCGTGGACTAGGCAGGAAATCAATTCCCACAGAGGAATACATGCAGGAAAGATTACAGGGAAAGGAAATATCTGCATGGCTTCCACCCAAAGGATATGTGAGTAGGAGATGAAAAGTGAGATGCTCAAATAGGAACTGGGAAGCTGCCTTATACTGAGTCAGACCCATTGGTCCACATCGTTCAGAATTGTCAGTAACTCTCCAGGGTTTCACGAAGAAAGTATTTTCCAGATTCTAATTTGTATTCCCCCACATTGGACATTGGAACACTGAACACTGGAAACTGCCTTAAACTGGGCCAAACCATTGGCCCATCTAGCTCCATATTGCCTCTATAGGATTTCAGACAGGGTTCTGATCCAGCCCTCCCTGGAGATGCTGGGGAATGAACCTGAGATCTTCCACATGGAAAGAAGATGTTCTAAAACTGAGCAACAACCAGTGGTAGGAAGACCCCTTATGCATATTGGGGAGTTGCAAGGTCACACAGTCTATTCCCATCCCAGATTGACAAAACATACCTACTGCAGGCCGCACACTTGGTGAAAATGAGACCCTGGTGCATAGAGCTTAATCCACATGAAAGGGGATCCTGATTAGCTGAATATCCCTCTCATGAGGAGGAACTCTATCTGCATACATGCCATAGTTCAGTGGTAGAGCACCTGCTTTGCAGGTTCAATCCCCACCATGGTCAAGTAGTAGTGGGAGAGTTGCCTCCTTCCTGAAACCCTGGAGAGCTGCTGCCAGTTAGTGTTGACAATACTGAGCTAGATGGACCAGTGGTTATAAGCTTAGGTGGCGCAATGGTTCAGTGTATCTGGCTGTTAACCAGAAAGTTGGTGGTTCAAGCCCACCCAGGGACAGTTGTTTGCAAGGGGTTGGACTAAATGACCCTCAGGGTCCCTTCTAACTCTACAGTTCTATGATTCTATGATATCAGAATGCACAGAAAGCAGCTTGAGGTGTCTGTAAGTAGGTGGGGCTACCTTGCATGAGACCCTTAATCTCAGGGTTGTGGGTTCAATCCCTCAGTGGGCAAAAATATTCCTGCATTGCAAAGGCTAAATTGGGATCCCTTCCAACTCTATGATTCTATGAGTTCATGACTGCAAGGCACCCATAATTCCTGGATTTAGTAAGTGTTAGAATTTAATGTTTGGAGAATTAAACTGGAAATCAGACTCTTAACAGCTGGATTCAGCTTCCCGTGTCAGGAGATCACCTGAGAGATAGGCCATTAACAGAGAACAAAGACATGGAGATGGGTCAGCAGAGACTCTGCCATCCAGCAGATGGTTGAAGCTAGTGGTGTAGCGTGGGTTGCCAGAACCCAGGGCCACACAGAGTGGGACAGTAGATGGGAGAGAAACAGACAGAGTATGCATGTGCATTCAACTGCCTAATGGCGTCCCTGTCACCCAGGAGATAAGAAGAGTTGTTCTGTTGTCTGGATAGGTCACTTTCTGGTTTGCACGGAGAAGCTGTTTTCAATGGAGCCTGGCAATGAAAGCACACAGCTGTATTGAGGCAGCACCGGGTGTTGACATTTTGCACCCCTAGCAGTGTTTGCGCTCAGAGCAACCGGCCCTGTGCCCTGCCCCTCATGCTACGCCACTGGAGCCCCGCCCTGAGCTCTGAGATTTTTTCAGTCAGAAGACAGTGCCAGAGTTTTTGTTAGGAGGAAGTTTTGGGGTTTCAGTTTGCTGTGGCATGATTGAGGGAGAATGGTGTCAGTTTGTTCAACGCGGCAAGCTGCTGAGAGAGGCTAAAGCATAAAGTGATCTGCCTGTTTGAATCGGAGGCTGTAGCAATGGGAGAAATGGGACCCTCTTGAAGTGTGATTCTGGGAGCCCCTCCATCAAAGGCTTAGGTTGTATATGTGTGAAAATAAACCATATATCATAAAGACACCACAGTCTCTGCTGCACCTCATTTCCAAAGCAAACATGAACACAGGATAAATGCCTGGACCCCCGGAATCTCGCACCACTCAGAGATTGGGGTGGACATGTAACAACACATAAGAATGGAATATCACAAGAAAGACTTTTGAAATGGTTGCAGCCAGCTATTCTTCCCTCCTTGTTCCAATACAGTAACTCAAAGAAGCACGGAATTTCTTAAACCCTTCTGTAGCTATAAGAAGAAGAAATACAAGCCTCAGCTGAAATTAAATGATTACTATTATTATTTTTAAATCCCGCACTTTGACAAAGTTCCAGTCCTTGCAGGGAAGGGAAATATGCAGTCAACTTCTTTAGTGATCCTGTCATCTTCACTGGCGACACAAAGCCTGCTTTTGGATGCCTTCTGCTGCATGCAAATATTTGCATGTGGAAAAATTAAAGTGAGAAACCGCAAAATACTACCCAGCTTGTGGAAACGAAGTCTCTTCTCCTTTCTGGCACCAGATTAGCTTCTGCCCACAAATCACTCTGCCTTGGAAAGAGCAAAGTCCCAAATATTCCAGTGATCTGAGGATAGGGGGGTGGTGTGTGTACATACACTAGAGATGAATTATTTAGGTTTCTGATTTTTTAATACAGATACACATGTCAGTTTCACATGTGTTCATACTTCTGTGCCATCCCACTTATGTGTTATTCTCTGAAATACTTCTAAAAACTATCCCTTCAAAAAAACCATTCTTAAATGGGCATTTGGTCACAAAACAGAATAAGTTCAAATATGTATCTCAGTGTACGCATTTCTAAAAAATATTCTTGCCCTAAAATACACATTTTTTTAATGTGGAATTTTGGTACTTTTTTGAGCTGAAAACTACCACAACATTCAGAGAATTGCAAAAACAGAAGGCTAAATTACATTGGGACCAATGAAATTCCATCACTCCGGAGGGTCGGCCCTTTAAGTACCATAGTTCTCAGAAAAGGGGGTGCAGCCTAGGAAAGGCAGACTAGAGACAGAGGCTCAAAAGTCTGCAGTCTGCCTGTAGTCCTTGCCCTGTAGGTACCTCTGCAACACCCCTCTCCGTCCTAAGCCCACATGTGGTTGGGTGAATGAGTGTTTCGCAAAAGGAGCAAGCAAAGGCAAGAAAGTCACACAACTGTACTGTGTTCCTCTTCCAAAACCCTGACAACTTTCTTTTAAAAAGAGAAAAAAAGTGGAGTACTAACTTTGCATCCTTATTTGCTGAAGTTAAATGGATGCTGAAGGAAATCGAGAGCACAGCCCGGCGTGTTGGCTGAAACCGCCCCATCTCTCGCCTTGCACTTTCTAGGCAAATACTTTCCGCAACTTCCAAGAACAAGGCAGCCCAGTGTGACCTTTGAGAGACTCCCTGCTCTGATTTAAGGCAGGCACTCCCTTCTTGGACCCCTGGTTTTGTTTGCTGGCCGGTTTGTGTGTCCAGGTTCAACAGACCTGGAAAATCTCTTTGCAAAGCAGAATGCCCCGATGTGCCCGCAGGAGAGAGCGAGAGAGTCCTACACATTCTCAGCAATTCTCCTCGCACGGAGAACTTGGCCTGCCACAGATATGCTCCTTGCTTATGACTCACTACCCCTGTTTGTTTGGAACACTTCCCTATTTATTTATGAAACAGGGCTGCCCAGTACTTTTGGCTCTGGCTCCCGGCCTGCAGGGAAGGAAATTTCCCTCGAGGACTCTTGTTCCTTTACGTGCGGCGTTAGGCAGGCATGCAGAGAGGCCGTTTTGCTTCAGACGCTGTGCTCTCCTCCGTTCTCCCTTGCCAGAATGAACTCGCCTGGCTTTTTAGCCCTGGTCCGAGCCCAGGGGACCTTTCCAGTGAAAGCTACTGTGTGGATACAGTGGTACCAGCCTCCCTTCGCTCTCCCTCTTTCTTTGGAGGACTTAAAGGTAAAGGGACCCCTGACCATTAGGTCCAGTCGTGACTGACTGTGGGGTTGCGGCGCTCATCTCGCTTTCTTGGGCGAGGGAGCCGGCATACAGCTTCTGGGTCATGTGGCCAGCATGACTAAGCCGCTTCTGGCGAACCAGAGCAGCACACGGAAACGCTGTTTACCTTCCGGCCAGAGCGGTTCCTATTTATCTACTTG
Source organism: Darevskia mixta (assembly GCA_034641385.1). Lineage (NCBI taxonomy): Eukaryota > Metazoa > Chordata > Lepidosauria > Squamata > Lacertidae > Darevskia > Darevskia mixta. Next base: position 2,892,446 of record JAWWNH010000060.1, read on the forward strand.
CACTTTGACGTGCTTTTGAACTGCTAGGTTGGCAGGAGCAGGGATTGAACAACGGGAGCTCACCCCGTCGTGGGGATTCGAACTGCCGACCTTCTGATCGGCAAGCCCTAGGCTCTGTGGTTTAACCCACAGCGCCACCCGCGTCCCTTATTATTCTCTTTAGATGAGTGGCCAGCCCTAGACAAAATGGGAAAGTACCACCTACGGCATCACCTGCACAGACCCTCCAAGTATATCCCTATTTTCCAGGGACAATCCCAGATTTACAGAAGCCATCCCAGTTTCTGATTTGATCCCAGAATGTCCCCCTTTTCCTTAAAGGTAAAGGTAAAGCTACCCCTGACCGTTAGGTCCATTCACAAATGACTCTGGGGTTGTGGCGCTCATCTCGCTCTATAGGCCAATGGAGCCGGCGTTTGTCCGCAGACAGCTTCCGGGTCATGTGGCCAGCATGACTAAGCCGCTTCTGGCGAATCAGAGCAGCACATGGAAATGCCGTTTACCTTCCCGCCGGAGCAGTACCCATTTATCTACTTGCACTTTGATGGAGTTATGCAACCCCCGAGCCAAGGAGATAAGTAACTAACACCTTTTAGAAGTCACCTAAAGGCAGACGTTTTATAGGGAAGGTTTTTTATGTTTCATGTTTTGTTATGTTTTTATATATGTTGAAAACTGCCCAGAGTGGGTGGGGCAACCCAATCAGATGGGCGGCGTATTGGTGGTGGTGGTGATGATGAAATAGGGCGTCCCTATTTTCATTGGATAAATGTTGGAGGGTATGCCTGCCCTCCACTGCTTGCTGCCCATGCCCGAACCTCGCTTACTGGGGTTGTGCGGCTTCCGGATTTTAGCAAGATCTTGTGAGAGCCCCACAAAACCCAGTGGAGGATTTTCCCTGGGCTCTTCAGAGTTTTTGCCAGTACCCGAAAGCTGCCACAGCCACTTCTTTTCACTTTGAGAGGGCGCCCACAAAGGCGCCCCATGGATTCTGCCACTTGTGGTGGCAGCCTCAGTTTACTTTGTGGATTGTATTTATTTGTTTAACTATTAGATTCATATTCTGCTAGGGTTGCAATATTCCCCAAAGTGAAAATCCAGACAAAGTTGTCGAGCTGAAAACTGGTGGGGAGGGGTTGCCCTGCCAGGCACTGGAGGTGCCCGGGGGTGGGGGCTTTTTCTGGCGCTGGATGCCAAGGGAGGTGGAGCCTCAGCCTTCCAGTGTGGGGAAGATGGGGCAGTGGAGGAAGGGCAAGCAGGCTGGCTGGCTGCGCATGCGTGCATGTCTGTGCACACGTCCAATGAGAGCCTGCAATGCTTCTCCTGCACACCGGCTCCTGGTACACTCTCTCTCTAGGAGTCACTGTGGTGTAGTGGTTAAGAGAGGTAGACTTGTAATCTGGTGAACCGGGTTCGCGTCTCCGCTCCTCCACATGCAGCTGCTGGGTGACCTTGGGCCAGTCACACTTCTCTGAAGTCTCTCAGCCCCACTCACCTCACAGAGTGTTTGTTGCGGGGGAGGAAAGGAAAGGAGAATGTGAGCCGCTTTGAGACTCCTTCGGGTAGTGATAAAGCGGGATATCAAATCCAAACTCTTCTTCTTCTCTTCTTCACACACACAGCCTGTCAGTAGAGGAGGAGAAGGAGGCAGAGGCGGAGCTAACTGCTCCGGCACCCGGAGAGGCGCACATGCTGTGCACCCGGGGGGCGGGGCTAGCCGCCCGCTGGGGTGGGGCTAGCATCCCAGGTGGCGCCGTGGCAATGTCACTCCCCCTCAGGGATGACACCCGGGGCGGACTGCACCCACCGCACCCCCCTTCCTCCACCTATGGAAGGAGGAGGCTTGGCCTGGCGAGACACAGTTAGTGGAGAGGGTTGCTGCCCCCTGCTACACACAGACACACCTCTCTCTATAGCAATGTGCAAGGAGTTCTATGTTGGTGGTGGTGGTGGTGGGCTCCGGTGATATGCACACTAGAGCCGGGAGGGAAGCGCTGGCTGCAGGAAAGGTGCCCCCAGCCCTGCTGCAGGTCCCTCCCAGCCCTCGCTGCTGGCCGCGAGGTCCGCTTGGAAACCACTCCTTAGCAGGCATTGGAGAGATGACATGGGAGAACAGCCAGCACTCACCTCGCCATGTCTGCACACTGGAGGAAGGGATGCTGCTGCTGCTGCTGCTGCTGCTGCTGCTGCTGCTGCTGCTGTTTCCTCCAGAAAAGAAAACCACTGTGTTGCTATTGTTTTCAGAAACATGATATTGGTTGAGGCTGTTTGGGGGCTTTTTTGTTTTCAAATATTTTTTTAAAAAACCATATTTAAATATTTTTATGGTCTTCCCAGTAGTAATGTACGGAAGTGGTCTATGGTCTTCCCAGTAGTAATGTACAGAAGTGAGAGCTGGACCATAAAGAAGGCTGATCGCCGAAGAATTGATGCTTTTGAATTATGGTGCTGGAGGAGACTCTTGAGAGTCCCATGGACTGCAAGAAGATCAAACCTATCCATTCTTAAAGAAATCAGCCCTGAGTGCTCATTAGAAGGACAGATCCTGAAGTTGAGGCTCCAGTACTTTGGCCACCTCATGAGAAGAGAAGACTCCCTAGAAAAGACCCTGATGTTGGGAAAGATTGAGGGCACAAGGAGAAGGGGACGACAGAAGATGAGATGGCTGGACAGTGTTCTCGAAGCTACTAACATGAGTTTGGCCAAACTGCGAGAGGTAGTGAAGGATAGGCGTGCCTGGCGTGCTCTGGTCCATGGGGTCACGAAGAGTTGGACACAACTGAACGACTGAACAACAACAACAACAACAACAAAATATTTTTAACAAGGTTTTCCTGGACATTTAAAATCATATTTAAATCCCCCCCCCCATTTTTTTTTTTTTTGCAAAAATCCGCCCAGTTGCCATTTTGTCAGTTCGATTCCTGGACGTGTCCAGGATAACCCAGACGTATGGCAGCCCTATATTCTGCCCTTCATCCAAAGATCTCAGGGCGGCACCATCATTATTCATTTCTCAACAAAACACCTTTTCGACTAGATGAACTTGGGGGTTCATCTGCTATGGTGCTGAGCTGCCTTGTTGATACCGTACATTTCTGTTTGATGTTTGAAGTGGCTTTCGCTGGAGTTTTGATTGTTGTAGTAATCCACAGCTTTGCATAGTAAGCAGAGGGCTGTTCTGCTCCACTTTGGTGCTGAGCTGAGAGGAAAAAGACTTCAGCAGAGGCATGGATTAAAAGAAGAGTGGGTGGTGCGGTTTCAAGTCAGTGTGTGTGTGTGTGTGTGTGTGTGTGTGTGTGAGAGAGAGAGAGAGAGAGAGAGAGAAACACCCACAGAGAGAAACAGAGAGAGAAAATGTATATCTGTCTGCTTTTGTCTCTCTGTTTCTCTCTCTCTCTTTATCTGCAAGCAAACTCTGGCTATGCCCACTTTTGCTTTGGCTACACCCATCCCTAGCAAGTGGCCCCTGGATGGAGGGTTGTGTAACAGCAAATGTGGCCCTTGCCCCCCCTCCAAAGTAAATAGCACCATGCCTAATTAAAAACAAACAAACCTGCATTAATTGAGCACACAACAATCCATACATTTATTATTAAATTTATTATTATTATACAGCTGCCTTTCCTTGCAAAATGTAAAGCAGGATTTCCCAAACTTGGGTCTACAGCTGTTTTGGGACTACAACTCCCACCATCCCTTGCTAGCAGGACCAGTGGTCAGGGATGATGGGAACTGGAGACCCAAGTTTGGGAAACTGATGTAAAGGATCCAGATGACTCAGAGCTATTTGAAGCAATCAGTATTGCTGCAGCACTGAGAGTGGTATTCCCCGCTAGTCCTACTGAGAGTAGATCCAGTGGTGTCGCAAGGTGGGGCCGGGGGGCGGTTTGCCCCAGGTTCCATGTCTGGGGGGGGTGATAAAAAGGCACCCCAAGGGGTGCTTGCCCTGCCACCCCAGCCTGGGCACCACCTGGGCTTGCTACGCCTCTGAGTAGAACTGCTGAAGTTAACTGAAAAGAATAAGCTAGATTCATCAGTTTTAATGGGGCTTGGCTGAGGAGGACTTAGGTGAATGCCACCCCCGAAGTCCACCCTGGTTACAATCCCTCCCCCCCCCAACTCCACCTTAATCAGTGTTAAAATTCCAAAGTGTGCTCAATCTGTTCTCGGCAATGATAAGAATGAGGTGGGAAGCCCACATCTGCTGGGTGTAATCAACCTTCAGGTCTGTAAATGGATTGGCAAGATGCCTCCCACACACTCTCCCTCGGGTGACTTGGCTTCCTTAATTACAATGCCCGTTACGGCTAAGCCAATCGCACAGCACTCCACCTTTATAAATAACAATCTTCTTAGACTGGATTTGTCCTCCAGACTCCTCAAGAGCCCAATGTAAGTTAAGTGTCGAATGACCAGGAGGGAGGGAGGAAAGAGAAGTTTCAGTCCTAAGAGTGGTGTGCCATGGAAGTGTCTTTGATTTGTAAAGGCTCCATGGTCTTGGGCAGGTGGCTCTGAGAACTGTACATGTATTCAATTGCCCGAAAGCAAAAGAACTCTACCATTACTCAAAGCAGACCCTCCAAGTGTCCCTATTTTCCAGGGATAGTCTCGGATTTGCAGACCCTGTCCCAGTTTCTGATTTGATCCCAGAATATCCCACTTTTACTTAGGACATCCCTATTTTCATTGGAGAAATGTTGGAGAGTATGATTGTTGTGGTTTAGTCGTTTAGTCGTGTCTGACTCTTCGTGACCCCATGGACCAGAGCACGCCAGGCACTCCTGTCTTCCACTGCCTCCCGCAGTTTGGTCAGACTCATGTTGGTAGCTTCAAGAACACTGTCCATCCAACCATCTTGTCCTCTGTCATCCCCTTCTCCTTGTGCCCTCAATCTTTCCCAACATCAGGGTCTTTTCCAGGGAGTCTTCTCATGAGATGGCCAAAGTATTGGAGCCTCAGCTTCAGGATCTGTCCTTCCAGTGAGCACTCCGGGCTGATTTCCTTAAGAATGGATAGGTTTGATCTTCTTGCAGTCCATGATAGCAAGTCCCTATTGTCATTGGAGGATATGGAGTTAGGCGACCCCTGCCCCCGAGCCAAAGAGATAAGTAACTGCTGTATACAATCTTTAGAAGACATCTGAAGGCAGTCCTGTACAGGGAAGGTTTTTTATTTATTTAAATGTTTTATTATGTTTTTATATATGTTTGAAGCTGCCGAGAGTGACTAGGGCAACCCAGTCAGATGGGTGGGGTATTATTATTATTATTAATGAATAAGACATCCCTATTATCATTGGAGAAATGTTGGAGAGTATATCAAAGCAGAGTTGCTGGCTCCTAAGTGGAAGAAGAAGAAGAGTTTGGATTTGATATCCCGCTTTATCACTACCCAAAGGAGTCTCAAAGCGGCTAACATTCTCCTTTCCCTTCCTCCCCCACAACAAACACTGTGTGAGGTGAGTGGGGCTGAGAGACTTCAGAGAAGTGTGACTAGCCCAAGGTCACCCAGCAGCTGCATGTGGAGGAGCGGAGACACGAACCCAGTTCCCCAGATTACTAGTCTACCGCTCTTAACCACTACACCACCCTGGCTCTCCCTTCTGCCTTAGAAACATAAGAAGATCTTTGTTGCATCAAGTCAAAGGTCCACCAAGTCTTACAACCTGTTCTCACAGTGACCAACCAGATGCCTTATGGGAAGACCAAAGGCAGGACTGCAACAACACTCTACCCATGAAATTCCTGATATTCAGGAAAATGGTTTTCCTATGACGGTGGAGGAAAAGCATAGCCGTTGTGGCTAATAGCCACTGATAGCCTTACCCTCCATGAATTCGTCTAATCCTCTTTTAAAGACATCAGGGTGGATGCCCATACTTCAGTGAAGGCCAGGAGAAGGCCTCATGTGGTTAACTTCTCCCACTGGGGTGGGAGAGTCCCGTTCAGAAAATGTAGGCAGCCAGGGAGGCTGCAAAGTGCTGAAGAAAGATTTAATTGAAAGAAAAAGGTGCACACCATGCTTGGCTACTTTGCAAAATAAAATAAGCTCCAAGCACCACATCCACCAAAATTCCAAATAAATGCTAAGGTGCCCCAAAAATGAGCCACATCATAGTAATATTTCTATTAATACATAATAATAATAACAACGTTTCCGTATCCAACACATCTATACTATGGAGCCACGTTAGTAACCCAGGGAGTAATTAAATATAGAAGGGAGTCATTTGTTATATTCTTTACATCCATTGGAATGCACTCTTGAGAGCTTCCAACCATCTTTGAGAGAATACATTGTTTGTTTATGAACCACTTGGCTTCTCAAGCATCTATATAATTTTTGAAAAGAGGGAGGGGGGAAAGATCTTGCTGAATAGTATAGACAATAATTGTTTTAAGGTGGGTCAGTCCGTATTCTGCTTGCCTGCAGACATATCCAGACAAAACAATTACTCCGAAAGAATGATGTGCTCAGGACAGTAGATAATGTTAAGATCTCAGTTTTATCCCCAAGTTTATCTGTAAGTGGAAATGGAAATGAAATATAGGGCATTAAGAAAGGTCAGGGAGAGAAAGAAGCTGAGTGGGTACTTCAGGTGTTGCTAAACTACTTCAGCCTGTGGGCACATTTTTGAAATTTGAGTGAGTGCCATGGGCACCAACTGCTCTCTACACTTCACCCTGCTTCCCGGATATGCCCTCTTCCCAAGAGACTGTATATGCACACATTTTGTTTTCTCGTGGGATCTGGGTAAAAGTACTAATCAGAGCTTTGTAAAGTGCATGGAGGTGAAAGAGGACATGAGAAAGAGCATCACTTTCCCAACTTCATGTACTTTTCATGGGACAAAAGGTGGCAGTGTTTGGGAGAAACAAAACAAAAAATAAAAAAAAATTCCTTCCAGTAGCACCTTAGAGACCAACTAAGTTTGGGAGGTAAGAGATGTTACGGGCATCAGGGAAAGACCTCAAGTGTTCCACTGCAGCCACAGGCATCACAGTGGTGGCCACATTGGCAATCTCTGGGGCATCTTTTGCTCTTTCTCAGGCCCTTCATCCTACACACTGGATTCTCATGGGACAATTGACCATAGTCGAGGCAGGCCCAGGGTCCCACTTGGTAGAATGAGTAGTAGGGCCCCCCAACTCAGCATGGTTGGCTTGCCTCAATTTTTAGTAAGCGAGTTAAGGAGGGGGCACAACACCATTTGAAGTAAGCAAGATATTACCATCCGAAGACATCCCCCACCTAAGAACATTAAGTCCAGAGTCTAAAATTACATAACTGCACTGCTGATTGGCCATGAACTACAAGTCCCTGTAATCATATTGTGATATATCATAGACCACTGACTCAATTAATTTCACAGTTCAGCTCTAAAAAACAACAGCTATTTCCTGAGGTCTTAAGGGGAAATTCCCCATGGTGGTTCAGTGCATAGCTAGTATCACATTATCTATCACCATCACCACTATTAAAAAAAAACACCCAGCCAACAGGGGTAGCCAAATTAGAGCCTTCTAGATGCTGCTGAACTCACATCAGCCCCAGCCAGCATGGCCAATGGTCAGAGATTATGGGAGTTGTAGTCCATTGACTTCTGGAGAGCACACAGCTTTCATTATCCTCAGAGTTGTTGGACACAACTTCCACCACCTGTGACTATTGGCCATGCTGGCTTGGGGTGATGGGAATTGCAGTCCAACAACATCTGGCAGGTACCACATAGTCTACCACTGCAAAAGAACATCACAATAAGCCCCAAAGCAGGGTTTGAAGGGATAGCTCTTCTCCACAGAAGGCCACCAGCAACTGATATTCCACAACACAATATTGCTTAAACATGGAAGCTCCATACAGATGAAGCTATCATCCTTGAGCTTAACACATCACTTCCTTTCTTGTTAAATGTCAGTATCGTAGGTCAACACTGAATTTTTCAAAAGTTTTCAGTGCACACAATTTATTCAGCGTCACCTTCGACAGTCACATGCAACTCAATTCTACTTGAACAAAACTCAACAAGTAGTTTGTATTACTGTGTGAATCCAGTCCCAAAAGAGTATTTTAGGTTTTTAATCAAATCAATGTTCAGGATCTGCAAAAAAAATCCAATCAACACCAAATCAAACCCCACGCTGCTATTGCTGCTGATCTTCTACAATGTTGTTTTTATTAAATTTCCACAGTTGATATAAGAAACCCTCAAAAGTTTGACCTACTTATTCAAAGCTATCCACCTATCTTCCTGCAAAAAGATAAAACAAAGAAATGTTCATGGTGACAGTGGCCATGTACAGACATAACACTAAACCTTGATGTTAGGAATGAGCCTAGCCCACACTGTTTGTTTACCAGCTCCATCTGGTATGCCGAATGAGACTCTACCTGCTTGTGCACTGTCTCGCCAGAGTGGTACATGCTCTGGTTATCTCCCGCTTGGACTACTGCAATGCACTCTACATGGGGCTACCTTTGAAGGTGACTCGGAAGCTACAATTAATCCAGAATGTGGCTGCTAGACTGGTGACTGGGAGGGGCTGCCAGGACCATAAAACACCAGTCCTAAAAGATCTACATTGGTACCCAGTACATTTCCAAACACAATTCAAAATGCTGTTCATAAGATTGTGTTTCCACATTTGATTAACTAGAAGTTGTGGCATTGACCAAACCCTGATAAACTGTGGTTAATCTGAATTATGGTTTGTTTGAAATAAGTCAATTTCACACAGCTGGCTTGCTTCAACAAAATATACATGAGATTAGCCACAGTTCTGAGTTCTGAGACAATCCTAAACTGTAGTTAATATAGGAAATGTCAGTTTCACACAATGGTTTATAAAGCTGGCTTGCTTCGACACAATATACTTAAGATTAACCACAATTTAAAGTTCTAAACCATGGTTAATCAAAACTGGAACACGAAAGCTTCTAACATGCAAGGCAACAGGGATGCAAGCCTTTTGTGATCAGCCCCAGTGCAGTCATCGAATGCAGAAATACCTTCACTGAGGATGTCAGGGAGTATGTCTCCTGGATCTTGTGCAATGGCCGACCTCCTATAGACCATGTGACTCCTCCCTCTCTCTTCATCCATTTGTTTCCCTTTCTCCAATGGCTCAATGAAATATTCATCTTCACCCACTTTGATCATTCCAGCCTAGGGAGAGAGAGAGAGGAAAAGAAGTAAGACGACACCAATATGTGAGGAATCCGTCTTCCAGATTTGTCACGATAACAAATTGCCGTTGGGGTCATTCAATTGTCAACCACTGAATGTAGTACAAAACAAGGGGTGAGGAACCGAACCTTATGCTTGGATGAGAGGTACAGAAATCCTGTTTGAATTGCTCTCCAGAGGGGTGTGGAAATGTTAAGGGACAAACACAAGTTGGAGAGTGTGCATCTACAAACTGGCAATCAACTGCCTCCCTGTAGTGGGTGCAGATGCAGCAGGGCTCCAATTGAAGTCACTACACTGACTATGCATGAATCATACAATGTAACCGGCTGATAAATGATAATTGTAATAGCACGTAAATTATAAATAATAATCTCCAAAAACATGCACATGGACCAAATCCAATGTGTGATATAGCATAAACCCAAATCAATCAATATACATACAATGTCCATACTAACACTCCAAATTATGTAAGAAAATTCATATATGGAGGTACAATGTGAGGATGCAACAGTTCGGTGCCGTCCATACAAGTCAATTGATAGTTCCAAAAGATGATAAAGCTTAATCCGGCGATAAAGCAGTGTCGCACCAGTCCAAAAACATAGAATCGGAGCACTCAGAAGAACAAGGATATCCGGATTATTGTCTCTGTTTCGCCTTTATGGCTTCATCAGGAGAGTGAATACAGTAGAAGATAATATAATATACAAGCAGAGACCGTGCAGGTACTCTGAAGACTTCAATACACTGACTACCCCTGAACTATTGGCTTTGGGCAATTGGGGAACAGGCACAGCTCAGTGGCAGAACATCTGCCTTGCATGTAGAAAGTCTCGAGTTCAATCCCCGGCTTTTCCAGGTAGGGTTTTTAACAGTGTGATGCAGCAGCTAAAAAAGCCAATGCAATTCTGGGCTGCATCAATAGGAGTATAGCATCTAGATCAAGGGAAGTAATAGTACCACTGTATTCCGCTCTGGTCAGACCTCACCTGGAATACTGTGTCCAGTTCTGGGCACCACAGTTCAAGAAGGATACTGACAAGCTGGAACGTGTCCAGAGGAGGGCAACCAAAATGGTCAAAGGCCTGGAAACGATGCCTTATGAGGAACGGATTAGGGAGCTGGGTATGTTTAGCCTGGAGAAGAGAAGGTTAAGGATAGCCATGATAGCCATGTTCAAATATATAAAAGGATGTCATATAGAGGAGGGATAAAGGTTGTTTTTTGCTGCTCCAGAGAAGCGGACACGGAGCAATGGATTCAAACTACAAGAAAGAAGATTCCACCTAAACATTAGGAAGAACTTCCTGACAGTAAGAGCTGTTCGACAGTGGAATTTGCTGCCAAGGAGTGTGGTGGAGTCTCCTTCTTTGGAGGTCTTTAAGCAGAGGCTTGACAGCCATCTGTCAATAATGCTTTGATGGTGTTTCCTGCTTGGCAGGGGGTTGGACTGGATGGCCCTTGTGGTCTCTTCCAACTCTATGATTCTATGATTCTAGGGTTGGGACAGAAATCCTGAAATCCTGTAGGGGCAATATGGAGCTAGATGGAGCAGTGGTTTGGCCCAGTTTAAGGCAGCTTCCAATGTCCAGTGTTCCAGTGCCCAATGTACTAAGTGCTATGGGGGAATAAGAATTTGAATTTGGATCTTCCCACTCCATCATGAAAACCACACTGTCTTGAACAGTTGGGGGGGGGGGAGTAACAGCAGCAGCTCCATGGGAGAGGGGAGCTAATAAATTAAACAGCAATGAGAAATTGCAGAGAGACATTGCAGAATCATGTGGGATCTATTGCCTCATTGGAATGCTTAAGTTATTCAACTCCACTTCAAAGTTGTGGTTACTTAGAACACCTCTGCCCTGAAGCCATCCCAATGTTGGCCATGGTGAGAGAGGGCAGTGGCGGAAGGGGCAGTAAAAGGAGAAGCACATCCTAGCCAGGTAAAAAAACCACTCAAGGAAAGCAGGGCCACTAGAGGGTTTGGCTGGGTAAGGGAAGTGGCCTGGGGAGATTCCTGAGGGCCAGATAGAGAGGCTTGGAGGGCCACATTCAATTCCCCAGCCCTAGTCTATAGGATCAGAGGAATAGCTCCTCAACTACTTGGTTGCTGGAAGGGAGAACATGTAAGCTTTTGTGGCTGAAGAGTCAAGTATTACTGTTATCTATTTACCATAGAGTAAGCCTCATTGAATTCAATGGGACTTACTTTTGAGTAGACATGCTGTGTATCCACCCCCACTTTGTACTCCTTTCCAGGGCCAGATTTAGGTTTGATGAGGCCCTAAGCTACTGAAGGTAATGGGGCCCTTTAAATGTGATATTTTAGGGAACAGGGTAGCAGGCGGGGCCCATGACTTACATCCTAGGAACCTACACAACACAAAACACTGTTGCTGTACGTAGGTTTTATTTTATTTGTTTTTTATCTTATATTTTGGAAATGTACATCCAGGTGTGTGTGTTTTTCCTTTAATTTTTTTTTTGGGGGGGGGAGCCTAAGCTATAGCTTGTTTAACTTATACATAAATCCGGCACTGCTCCTTTCAAGGAAAGAAGTCAGGGATTGGAATATTCCGTACAATTATCTGTTTTGATCATTCTTGCTCCTTGAAAAGTTGTGTGTGGGTTTTTTCCGGCTAATATGCAGCTTCCTCAAAACACGCAAGACATTCTTAAGGCAGGAATCAGCTGGCAGTGGTTTTCCAGGATCACTGGCACAAGCATTTCCCAAATCTGCTACAGAAGATCCCTTTCATTGGGATATGGCAGAACTGGAGTGCAATGCAGAGCATCCACCCTGCCTCTGAATGGCCCCTTTCCTCAACAATAACCACCGGGATATTTAAGTTCAAATAAGTCCATTTCAGGATCAAACCCTCATTTTTCCCTTTCCGTATGGCCAAGAAGCATTATTAGGTTGGCCAACCTAGCAGCCTCCTGGCAAGTGAATGGATTGCTTTCTTGCCATTTGAAATGGGGGGGGGGGGGGACACAAAGAGAGTTTGTGCCTACAGTTGCTATGCTCATGACGTAAGATTCTATCTTGGCACTCCCACGTTTGTTTAAATATACCATTTTCAATGCTTTCAGCTTCGAAGTATTCAAAGGAAAGAAAATAAAAGAAAGAGGCACACAGCTGCCTCCCCCCCCCAAGCAGGTTCCTCTTCCATTTTTCTATTTTATAGCTAAAGATGGAGTGGGTGGTAAGATAGATGATGGCATAATTCATGAAAGCTTCACAGGGGAAAATATTTTCAGAAACAAGTTGTTAGTGATGGGTAAATAGAAGCAATGGGTAAATTTTGGTTTCTACCAGTTCCTCATTTTTTTCCAATATTGAGTTCAGTTCTCCATATATCCTCATCTCTTTGTATGGATGTTTAGGAGGGCGACCAAGATGATAAAGGGTCTAGAACAGGCATTGGCAATCTCCAGCCCATGGGCCGGATGCGGCCCGCGGGGGCCGTTTAACCGGCCCACAAGCTGCCCACTCACCAAGTCGCCCACTCAGCAAGTCCAGCGCAGCGCGGTGCGGGGACTCGCCAAGTGGTGCTGGAAATGGTTCTGCGCATGTCCGCGACACCGGAAACTGCGTCTGCACATGCCCAGACGCCGAAAATCGCTTCTGCGCAGACACGATTTTTGGCATCCGGACATGCACAGACGCGGTTTCCGGCGTCGCGGACATGCGCAGACAACATTTCCGGTGTCGCGGACATGCGCAGGCACCATTTCCGGCGTTGTGCTGCCCATGTCCGGCCCACGGACGATCGTCCGTGGGAATGATCCAGCCCATGGCCGGAAAACCTTGCCGACCCCTGGTCTAGAAGCCAAGCTTCATGAGGAATGGTTTAGAGAATTGAGTATGTTTAGCCTGGATAAGACTTAGCTTGGCTAAGACTCAGAGGAGATATGATAGCTATCTTCAAATATCTGAAGGCCTGTCACACGACAGATGGAGAAAGCTTGTTTTCTCTTGCTCTGGAAGGGAGGACCCAATCCAATGTATTCAAATGACAAGAAAGGGGATGCCAACTAAACATTAGGAAGAACTTTCTGATGGTAAGAATGGGCTCCCTCAGAAGGTGGTGGAGTGTCTTTCATTGGAAGCTTTTAATCAAAGGTTGGGTGGCCCTATCTATCATGCATGATTTAGTTGAGATTCCTGCATTGCAGGGCATTGGACTAGATGACCCTCAGGGTACCTTCCAACTCTACAATTCTACGATTCTATGATTCCATGACCTATATCTATCTGCTTGTCTATCTATCATCTATCCATCTATCTCTCATGTATCCATCCCAGGTGAAAATTCACCAGCATGTGATTTCTCCTAATATGCACATTTTTTTTGTATGCAATTTTGCATAATAGACACATTCTTGCACTGCTGTGTCCTCTATTTTAATGCATTTCTGCAAATTACTGTCATTAGCATATGCATTTTATGCAGGCTTTCCTCCAGCATAAGCATTTTTGCACATATTACTGGGCTTGATAATGGCTAATATGTATGTATTTTTGCCTAATATCAACGTGTGCTTTTGTTGTTGTTTTTTTGCAAAGCAAAATACGATACATCTTTGTTAGATTATAGTGACTAATATATGCATCTCTAAGGCACACTTTACCCCAGTGTATGCATTTATGCTATATTGCTGGAGGTCTGCCTTGCAAAATTCAGACAGTGTGAATTGCAAAAGATGACTGTGCTTCAGTTCACATTGTTTCATGAAGTGCAAATGAGGTAAGTCCACATTTAAATGAAAACTTAATTGAATTTCTCTGCCATTCCTAACCATATGGCATTTCTGGATGCACAGTTCAACACTCGGTTTTTATTGCTTTGCAGTTCTACTCTCTTAAGGTCAAAAGGTGCGCAGGAATTCAGGTGTGGTGTTACCAGCACAAGGCAACACGGTAATACAATCTCCCCCCTGACTGGATAAGCAATCACTTACTCTACTCAGTTCAGCAGGGGAAAAAAGAATTGGCTTCCTTCCTAATTGCCTCTTTACTGTGAAGTCAGTCAGGGCCTACTCCTGTTTCAACATAATAATCAATGGGTAGAGTTGCCTCTAGGCAGGATCCCTCCCTCTGCAGTGCTTTCTCGCCTTCTAAAATGTCCCCTGCCCAGATTTTCAGTGACCTGATGCTCTCAAACTTTGTCCTTATCTTACCCCACTAATGCTGCAATCCTGAACACACTTTGTAGGAAATAAGTCTCATCAAGCTCAACATGAATTATTGCTGCATGAACGTGCATTGGAATGTTCTGTTAAGTGCCACTGAATTTAGCAACATTTCCTTCAGAGTAAATATGCCGAGGGCTGCACATATATTGAGATACTAGGGAGAAATTCTTTGAACCAACAAAATAAAGCTGACTTGCGGTGAAACCCATACCCAATTCATTCCAGACTCTCTCTCTCTCTCTCTCTCTCTCTCTCTCTCTCTCTCTCTCTCTCTCTCTCTGTGTGTGTGTGTGTGTGTGTGTGGTGTTAATCTCCATTGTCTCTGCATTCCAAGCCACCTTTGTACTGGACTGCAGTGGTGACTTAGAGTTGCCATATTTCAAAAAGTAAAAACCAGGACACCCCAAAAGTTGCTGAGCTTCTTTTAGGAAGACACCTAAATTGTTGCGGGTTCCCCCCCAAAAAAAATCCCTCCCCAAAAGCCACGGTTTTTCGACTACCACCTGCAGAACTGATGCCAAGATCACTGTACCAATGCAGGCCTCTTTATTTTGAAGGTCTGCTTAGACTTTTGGAAGACCAGAGCTGATAGCGAGCCCCTTTGAAATATATCTCTTACACATATGCTGCTAGCTATCACCACACATAAATGTTTTCATTTTGTTCTCAAATAATTCTCATGCCTTGAAGCATTGCACAAAGCAAACCAGAGTTATCCTTTGAAATTTGCCCTTCTCTGAATTTTGAGACGCAGTGCTCCAGTGAATGCATACAAAAAAATGATTACATTGGGGAAAACGTTTGCATAAAAATTGCACCTATTCCTAAAAAATATCACAGAAAAATACATCATATTGAGAAATATCGCTCGCAAAAAATGTACATATTGAAGCTGCACATGGAAATGTCTTTGTTATGAGAACTTAAATGCTGGTGAATTTTCTGTATAAATTTAAGACTGGAAACTTGAGAATCTGAAACTGACAGAGTCATCCATCCCTACCTGGCATGCAGGTGGGTTGGGGATGAGGACAGTTTTGTTAACAAGCAGAAATCCACTAAGGTAAAGGTAAAGGGATCCCTGACCAGTCGCGAACAACTCTGGGGTTGCGGCGCTCATCTCACTTTATTGGCCGAGGGAGCCGGTGTACAGCTTCCGGGTCATGTGGCCAGCATGACTAAGTCACTTCTGGTGAACCAGAGCAGCCCACGGAAACACCATTTACCTTCCCGCTGGAGTGGTACCTATTTATCCACTTGTACTTTGATGTGCTTTCGAACTGCTAGGTTGGCAGGAGCAGGGACCGAGCAACGGGAGCTCACCCCGTCGCGGGGATTCGAACCGCCGACCTTCTGATCGGCAAGCCCTAGGCTCTGTGGTTTAGACCACAGCGCTACCCGCATCCCTAAAATCCACTAAGACACGAAGTCAAATGACCAGCTGTGCTCACCTCTCGGATACATCTGGGTGTGAGTTTCAAGGGAGAGAGAATTGCTATGGCCACAGCAGCCAAGAAGCTTGTGGTTACCTGGAAAAGACTTGTTGGTATTTTAAGTTCCAAATATATCCAACACCAAGGGTGTACCGGTTTCTGAAACCCTGAGACTGAATGGGGAATCTGCTGCCATGCTCTACATGTTCCTATTTGCATTTGGATGCTCACATTCCTTAACACAAACAGAAATAGCTGGCATCCAAAACCAAACACTCATCCTGGTATTAAAAGCCCTAACAATCAAGTGCCACATTCAAGAGGCTGTACTTCACCATAGAGCAGTGATGGGGGAGAATTTCGGGTTGGTTTGCATCTTCATGTGAAATGACCTAATTTGCAGTTCCTGATATAATACGCGAACTGGAGCGCAGCTGTCCTTGGACATTCATGCTTCTCCAAAGTGTGTGATGCAGTTCTCCAACCAAAGAAAAGGTGTATGTTAGGACAACATGAGAATAAAATGAATCTATCGGTGAAAACAAAAGCAATACTGGGGAGAATTGCTTGCAAAAAAAGTGGATATTTGGCAAAATTGCCCACACATGGGAGACATGCACTCTGATGAATTTTCAAGATGGTGGTGGTGTTGATGGTTTTAAATACAATTGGATGTGCAAGTGGGGCAAAATGCACTATTCCTATTCCTCATCAGTCCAGCAGCTTTCAGACAGGCCAGAATAAATGGGGCTCAGTCATTGATCTTGAGGTCAATTCTGCAGAATTCTCTCCTGGCTGAGATTAGAAAACCCTTTCCCTGTTGAATTTCATAAAATCATAGAGTTGGAAGGGACCACAAGGGTAATCTAGAAGGAATCTTTTTCCCCAATGTGTGGGTTGAACCCATAACCCTTAGATTAAGAGTCTCATGCTCTATGGACTGAGCCACCCAGCTCAACAAAACCTTTCTAGTCCAGCAGGCAATTTTAAGGAAGCGTTTTGCTTTTGTTATTAATTTTAGTTGCTCTTATCCAATGCGTGTGTTTAAAAATAAAAACAAATGGGTACACAGCTTCAAAGCTTTAGTAATTAAGATGCATATTAATAGCTTAAGAGAAATAAATAAACGGGGCCTGGGATTTGTCACTGATCTTGTTCTCAATGAAGAGAGGAAATATGAACATTTTCCTGGGGTTTGGCCACCCGTTGGGCTCTTTTGTTTGAAGCCATGGCAAAGTCTGGAAGAAGCTATGTGGCTAATCTACGGTTAAGCCAGCCTTTTCTGCTGCAGGAATGGATGGGACCCTGCCTTGATCCATGTTAATGAAATTAAACAGCCTTCTCCACTAAGCCCCATGGCACCGAGGAGCTATTAATTAAGAACAACCATCTGTTGCTTTGTTCCAGTGCTAAGCTAAGGAGAGGAGGAGGAGGCTAATTATTTGATTATATGTGCTGACTCCACAAATGCACTATTTAGATAGAGATGCAGTGTCACGGGGCATTTTCTGGGATGGTGCTGTACGGCCCAGAGGGCAAATTCGAAAGCATGAATACCGTATTGGCCCGAATATAAGCCGCACTTCCCCCCCCCCCAAAATTCCGGCTGTGAAAACTTTAAGTGCGGCTTATATTTGGAGCCGAGCGCCGGCGCCGGTTTGGGGAGCAAGACGTCAAGTGCCGGCTTACCCCCCCCCCCGTTCAGGGTGGTAGTGACGGGAGGCGGGTCGCACCCGCAAATAAGCCTTGAATTTTAAAGGTGTGGCTTATTTGAGGGTGCGGCTTATAGCCGGGCCAATATGGTGTGATAACACTGTAGCTTACGCTGTGAGTAAGTTAGCTCAACTTTTGTTCAATGTCCCAATGTGGAATTCGCACACCAGGCCACATAGGTTAGCCGGGGGCAACATCCCACCAGGCCTCCTCTGCCCCCCAAGGCTGAGCCCCGTCCCAGTAGTCATTGGGGGGAAGAAGAAGAAGAGTTTGGATTTGATACCCCGCTTTATCACTACCCGAAGGAGTCTCAAAGCGGCTAACATTCTCCTTTCCCTTCCTCCCCCACAACAAACACTCTGTGAGGTGAGTGGGGCTGAGAGACTTCAGAGAAGTGTGACTAGCCCAAGGTCATCCAGCAGCTGCATGTGGAGGAGCGGAGACGCGAACCCGGTTCACCAGATTACGAGTCTACTGCTCTTAACCACTACACCACACTGGCTCTTGGGGAGGCTGTTGGGGCCTCAGCCCCAGAGGGTTGTTGCGCCTTCTAGGGAAGGAGAAATATGTGAATGCGGGGGGGGGGGGAAGGCACTGAATCCTCACACAAATCCATAAGCATTTTTGTGTGATTTTCCATCCATCCATCCATCATCCATCAATTTATTTGTATGCCGCCTTTCCATAGAAAACCATGATCGTAATTGCAAACGTAACATGCATAGCCATAATCAATAAATAAAACATCAAAAAGTACACAACCAAATTAAACAATTTCTACATATATCATAATAAGGGCTAAAAGGAAGATACAACAATTAATAGTATTGACAACAACAACCCCCCGCCCTCAAGCAAACCCTGCTAAACAACATCCCTGCCCAAGAGTGTGTTTAGCAGCTTCAGCTTTTGTAGCTGGAGTCAGTCAAGGCCCTGCCCTCTCTGGGAAAAGGTCTGCAAGGCTGGAAGCTATTATTCCAAGACGCAGATAATGTCTATGCTTGTCCTCAAATGGTAGCATATACATAGCACTTCCTGTTCCAACAATTTCTCCTAATATATATATTTGTGTATGCAATAAATATGTGTATGCCTGTAGATTTGCTTCATGGACACATTTTTCCTGTGTTTCAGTTTGTATATTGTTTGATAATAATAATAATTTATTATTTATACTCCGCCCATCTGGCTGGGTTTCCCCAGCCACTCTGGGCGGCTTCCAACAGAACATTAAAATGCAATAATCTATTAAACATTAAAAGCCTCCCTAAACATGTCTTCTAAAGGTCTGGTAGTTGTTGTTCTCTTTGACATCTGGAGGGAGGGGATTCCACAGGGCGAGTGTCCTTACCGAAAAGGCCCTCTGCCTGGTTCCCTGTAACTTGGCTTCTCGTAGTGAGGGAACCGCCAGAAGGCCCTCGGCACTGGACCTCAGTGTCCAGGCAGAATGATGGGGGTGGAGACGCTCCTTCAGGTATACTGGACCAAAGCCATTTAGGGCTTTAAAGAGCAGCACCAACACTTTGAATTGTGCTGGGAAACGTACTGGGAGCCAATGTTAGTCTTTCAAGGCCGGTGTTATGTGGTCTCGGCGACTGCTCCCAGTCACCAACCTAGCTGCCGCATTCTGGATTAGTTGCTGTTTCCGGGTCACCTTCAAAGGTAGCCCCACGTAGAGCGCATTGCAGTAATCCAAGCGAGAGATAACTAGTGCATGCACCACTCTGGCGAGACAGAAAGTGCAAAATTAAGCAGGTTCCTCTTTAAATATGAGCTGGATCTGGTTTCTCCTCCATCCCTAAAGTGCCCCCCCCCAAAAGAAAAGGTATTACCACCTTACAGCTTTCGCAGTTTTACGGGCATTCAGTTCTGAAAGTAATCCTGCAGCTTCCCACGGAATCTTTTCTATTCTAGCTGCCATTCTCATTATTCAAATGGGCACCACACACACACACACACACACACACACACACACACACACACACCTTTGGACAATTGCAAGCGGCTGATGGGAGCTCTGCATTGCCATTCGCTAAATAGAAGCGCCACTGAAATAAGGATCAAGAGTTCTGTGTTTCATCTGTCTAATAGCCGAGCGCCAGCCAAGCAGACACTCTCCGCTTGCCAAGACAAACACAGCAGACCTGGCTGGAGGGAGGTGCACATGGGTTGTGGGGGAGAGGAGAGGGGGTGCAGTTTGTGGAGACAACCCTCCAGTCTTTAACTTCTTAAAGAGTTGACATAAAACGTGCTTTTATAGCTACGATGTTGCCGTGTCTTTAAAAAACACATCTCCAGGCACCGAAGAGACACAGCCACTTTTCACCCTCTCTGTTAGTTTAAGGTGTGTTGGGTTCAATGACTGTGCAAAACTTGCGTCACGAAATACCTGCCACATGCTTTTTTTAAGTCCAGGGATGAAAAACGTTCAGAACCGCACACCAAACACTGGCCAATTTACTAGGAAGGAGAAGGGAATGAAAGCTAATAGGAGCCAATGATGCCCACAGCGCTGCTTTCCCCTTTGGCTGCTCCCGCCCGACATCCAAACAGATCTGCAGTAAAAGTTATTATGGATTTCTTACTTCCATAGCTATGGGGATAAGGTGTCGGTGGAACTTGGGCTTGGTGATTTTCAGTGGGATCCATACTTCTGAGACCGCGACTCGGTGGTAGAGCACTTGACTTAATGGCAGAAGGTTCTGTTTTCAACCCCTGGCAGCTTCAAGGCTGGAAAAGGCACCCTGTCTGGAACCCTAGAGAACCACTGCCAGTCCGTTTGGACAATTCCAAGCTAGAAGGACCGAGAGTCTGACTCAGCATAAAGCAGTTCCCTGGGCTCCTATGTTCTTTCAAGAGTTGGAAGTTTATCCACATAACAAATTAGAGAATCACGAAGGGGTTTTTTTTTTTACTGTGTTTAGAAATTGTTTCATCATCACCTACAGAAAAGTGAGTGGCTTTGGGAATGCAATGCACGGTATTTTCGTAACGGTTCTCTTTCTTACATGCGAGGTTGTCGACCCTGTGGGCGGGAGGCGTGGAAAAGGCAAAATTCCATGCTAGGGATTGTTAGGAAAGGAATTGCAAGCAAAGCTGCCAGTATCATCATGCCATTATACAGATCTACAGTGAGACCACATTTGGAGTATTGGGTACAGTTATGGTCACCTCGCTTCGAAATGGATATGGAAGAGTTGGCAAAAGTTCAGAAAAGGACAATCAGCATAGGGTTGTAGTATTAGGTGTCAGAAACGTGCCCCCCCCCCCAGAGCGCAGCGGAAGAGTCAGCCTCAGAAATTGAGTTAAGCAAGCAAGGAGCCGACTCTGCAGCTGAGACCTGTTTGTCAGAGTTTAGAGAGGACAGCCTGGCACCCCTCTTTCCCAGGGAAGAAGCTGTTGGCTCCCAAGGAGAGGAGGAGTTGGAAGTTGGCCCGAGTGTTGCCAGGCAACTAGCAGATAAGCCAGAGTCTGAGGCTGTGTCTTCTGGGAGTGTTGAGGAGATGGGCCAGCCGTTCAGTCCTCGTACTAGGAGACCGGAGAAGCTCAGAGAACAATGGAAGGGAAGGAGAAGAAAGGTGGGATTTTTGGCATTCTTCCTTTTGGGGGAGGGATGATGAGTCAGACTGAGCAACTACTGTTAATGAGAGCACGCGGAGGCCATGCTCTGGATTTGTTTTTTCTTCCTGTTGTAAATAAACTTGTATAAAAACTGACGGAGAGTCGTTGCAACTTATCAGGCTGCTTGCCTGCCAGAGATCATTATATAAGGGACTTCTTAGTTCAAGAAAAGGCAAGTAAGAGGCAACATTATAGTGCTTTATAAAATTATGCATGGAGAATGTGGATAGAGAAAGGGTTTTCTTCCTTTCTCATAACACTAGAACTCATGGGCATCACTAAAGCTGAATGTTGGAAGATTCAAGACAGATGAAATAAAGTACTTCTTCATGCAGCTCATAGTCGAATGATGGAGGCCGTGATGGTCACCACCTTGGGTGGCTTTCAATTCTTGGAGGAGAGGTTTATCAATAGCTTGGCAATCCCATGCAGTGAGGGAGAAGAGAACTTGTCATTCTAGTCCTGGAGAAATGGGAGATGGCTTCTCCTTCTTGGGGCAACATCAGCACCAAACTCTGGGTTGGACTGGGCTTGCCTGCAATTCCTAAGCACTGCAGGCTATTTCAGTATGCTGCAAGCAGTGACCTCAGTCACAGAGGATTCAAGAAGCAGATGCCACCTTTTGGTAACAAAAGCAAAAATCCAGAAGGAAAATTACTTGTCAATCTGCCCAGTACTGTGTTGTTTCTAGGTTTCTCCTCTCTCTCTCTCTCTCTCTCTCTCTCTCTCTCCCTCTTTTTTTTTTTTTTTTTTTTTTTTTGCAAAAAAAAAAGTATCGCCAAGGACAGAAGGTGCGATTCAACAACAGTTCCAAAACACATAACGGAAGAACATCTAATGACCGCCCACTTTGCGTTTGTTAAATTAATCACCCGCCACACTCTCCAACCCACCATCTCTTTGCAGTTCAGCTTTATTGTGATCTCCCTGCCACCCTCCAAAAAGCGGGGCCTACCTTCATGAGGCGCTCAGCAAATGCTGGGCAATATAAGAACCACTTGGACAGATTTCCTCTCCCATCCACCTTTTTTCATGGTAAAGTTCTGATGCACAGAAAGCTACCATCAGACATCGAGCACAGGCTGTGCAGGTCTGGACAAAAGAAGAGCCAGGGAAGTCTTGCCTTAGCTCAGAGGTAGAGTATCCAGCTCGCATGCAGAAGGTCCCAAGTTCAATTCCCAACATGCAAGACTGTAAAGAACTCCTGCATGGAATTCCGGAGAGCCACTGCCTGCCAGTGTAGACAATATAAAGCTAGATGGGGTTGACTCTGTATGTGGCAGTTTCCTGTGTCCCTTAGACAGGTGGCACAATCCATTTCTCCCTGCCTCTTCCCTATAAACTGCAGCTGCACACATGGGAGGGACAATTAGCTCACCAGTCAGATGGGCGGGGTAATAATAATAATAATAATAATAATAATAATAATAATAATGGGCTATTGCCAATCCACAGTGACCATGATCTGGGTGGCTGTAATGCATTCTAGACTGGCTAAGAATTATACAAGTTCTTATTTCACTTAATTTTTATTTTTTGGGTATTAAGCTGTGTTTGACCCACCCTAGTAACACCATGCATATGGTAAGCTATAAATGCAAATAAATAAATATTGAGACCTTCCCTCTCTTCCCACACCCCAATAGATCACCCCCAACTAGGAATGGAAATAGCTGTCAATTTTCGTTTTCCTTGGTTTTGGTTTTTTAGTTCTGCACACCAGTTCATTGTGTGTGTGTGTGTGTGTGTGTGTGTGTGTGTTTAAAAAAGCCCTAATAAAAATCTATCTGAATTTAATGCGAATTTCTGCATGAAATTGTGCCCAATGTACAGATTCTTGCAAAGCAATTCCCCTGTGTACACATTTTTGAATTATTATATAAAGCATTTTGTATGTTTATTTCCATGAACATATGTGCATTTTATGCACACTCTTTTTGTGCTCATTGCTGGACTGCAGAACTGCGGTGCTTAACTTGAAGATGTGAGGATTTTGACAGGAGCCTGCATTTCAGTTTTCGTATTGTTTTGCAAAGTGCTGATTAGGTAAAGGTAAAGGGACCCCTGACCATTAGGTCCAGTCGTGACCGACTCTGGGGGTGCGGCGCTCATCTCGCATTATTGGCCGAGGGAGCCGGCGTACAGCTTCCAGGTCATGCGGCCAGCATGACAAAGCCGCTTCTGGCGAACCAGAGCAGTGCAGCGGTACCTATTTATCTACTTGCACTTTGACGTGCTTTCAAACTGCTAGGTTGGCAGGAGCAGGGACCGAGCAAGGGGAGCTCACCCCGTCGTGGGGATTCGAACTACCAACCTTCTGATCGGCAAGCCCTAGGCTCTGTGGTTTAACCCACAGCGCCACCCGTGTCTGATTAGGTAGGTCCAGCTTTAAACGTGAAGTCAATAAATAGTACGTGAGGCCGCTGGTTCCTATGCAAAGCCAAGGGAAGCAAAAACTTCACCCTGCGCTGAAGAGCCAAGGCAGGTATGAGAAGATGCAGAGCTTGTTGCTTTAAAAAGCCATCAGTCTTCTCAACATTCATTTTCCTAATCCACAGCCAGGGGATGCCCTCCAAATTGGAGGTGGACAGCTGCAATATTTAATCCTGCTTGTTTCACATAATTGAGGGCTTGTTACCTTCTGGCAACAACCACTTTCCAGGGATAGAATTGTCAAGGCAATTTCCCTCCACCATAGTTATAATGTAGGTGTACGGCAACAGAGATTTTAAAAATAAAATAAAATAAAATACGGTGTATTTGAAAATGAGTCACGGCAAGAAGCAGGGCTCTTGGTTTTTAGAACAGTCCAAGCCACAGGCAACAGATGATGCAGAAATTCAGGGAAATAGTTTTTTTAAAAAAAAACCTGGGTGCTCCAAACAAAGAATCTGGAGAGGGCTGGGGATTTAATGTTTTAATTATGATTGCATTTATTTCTACTCAGCACTTTTATTGCCAGAACTCACCATGCAGTGAGTTACAATAAGTCACCAGGTGAGTTGGAGCAGCCAGTGCCCCAGATTCTGGCCAGGTCAAATAAATGCAACCCCTCTTCCCTCATTCTATTAGATTCAGGCAGATGGCTAGGGCAGCTTGGAAGGGCCCTTGTGGAATGGTTGAGGCCTGACTGGAAAGCTTAAAGCCTGTCACTGCTACAGGGGAGATGGACTGAAGAAAAGGAAATATGAATTGGACCCACCCTGCAGCTTGACCAATCACAACTAGGAGCTAGGTGCAGTCATAGATCTAAAAAAAAGTATAGACTCTCCCATGCAGGCCAGCTTCCATTTTGACTTGAAATGTTTGTTTGGGGCTTCTCGAAAGTACTCAAAGGCAAGAAGCAGACAGGGGGGGGGGGGTCACCAGTCTGAAATGGCACCCACCTGAGAGGTGCCACAACTGCGCTCCAGCTCACTCTGGTACTCTGAAAACAAAAGCCCTGTTTATATTGTGTAATCAGCATGCATGGACAAAATCAGTTCCTGTATTCACATAGGAACCTGCCTGATGGAAAAGGCCACTGCTTCATAGAATCATAGAATTGCAGAGTTGGATGTGTGGGATGTGAAACACAGAGCAGTCAAGTACAACATCCCTAGAGTGATGTCTGGACCAGCCAGTCGGAACTTCCTGTTTCCTCCTAGGCTGGGACAGACTTCCTCTACATGTGACCAGAGGTGGGCGTGGCCTCACCTATGCAGGTAACAAAATAACTCAGCGGAGGCCGCCATCTCTCTCTCTCTGACTACATTCGTCGAAGAAGCAACATCTGCTTAGCCTAAGATGCTCTCTTGGCTTCCACCCAAGAGAGGACAAAGGAGCTGTCTCCTTATGGGATAGTTTCCAGGTATATTACTTTTGTAACTTAAGTCTGCCTTCTGGGATCCATCTGTGAACAGAATGTGAGTGAGTAAACTCTTTTTATACTTTTATATCTTTTTATGAAGGACTAAAGGGGAAATTACCAAGGAAACTTATTTTAGAGGCTTTAGCAAGCCTGAGCAAACACATCTGCTGTACAAGTTTGAAAAGGGGAATGTTACTCTGCTAAACTGTAAAACTTGTTAACACAAGTTGGAAAGCATATAATCAAACAATATATCCTCTCCTGCATCCCTGAACATTCTCACAGGATGGAACCCAATGGATCATCTAGTCCAATCCCCTGCAATGCAGAGAATCTTTCACCCAGCTCAGTATTGCCTATATTGAGTGGCAGTGTCTCGCCAGGGTTTCAGGCAGGGGACAGTCCCAGTCCTACCTGGAGATGCTGAGGATTTGACCTGGGACCTTCTGCACAGAAGACAGATGCTGCACCATTGATCTATGACCCTACCCTCAAGGGCTTTCATGAAACAATATAGGGAGAAGAGAATGTGAAGAAACATCAATATGCGTACTAAAACTTCAGTTACAGCTGGGAAAGGTTAAGATGAAAGCCTAGAGCAGGTGAATTCATAATGCCCTCTAGACATTGCTGGACTACAACTCCCATCATCCCTGACCATCGGTCATAGGTGCCTGGGACTGCTGGGAGTTGACGTCCAAGAGCATTTGGAGAGCCACAGGTTCCCCACCCTCAATTTAGGATTAGATAGATACAGCGCTGGATTTACGTATAAGCTAAACAAGCTACAGCTTAGGGCCCCACTCTCTTGGGGGCCCCCCAAAAAATTAAAGGGAAAAAACCTGGATGTACATTTCCAAAATATAAGATAAAAAATAAAATAAAACAAAACCTACATACAGCAACAGTGTTTTGTGTTGTGTAGGCTCCTATGATGTAAGTAATGGGCCCCACCTGCTTGCCTGCTCCCTTTCTATATATAGGGTGCTCCCTTTCTATATATTTTGGTTTGCTCCTTTCTATATATAGGGTGCCTACATTCTGCATGGACTGGTTGAATGGCAACATGTGCAAATGGCTTTAGATACCTATTCGGTCCATAAATTACCATATAGCATATATTCAACACAAAAAACAGTGACAATTTGTTGTTGACAAAGGACAGCTGGACATATAAAGGGCCCCATTACCTTCAGTAGCTTAGGGCCTCATCAAACCTAAATCCTGCCCTGGATAGATAGATGATAGATAGATAGATAGATAGATAGATTGATAGATGATAGATAGATAGATAGATAGATAGATAGATAGATAGATAGATGATAGATAGATAGATGATAGATAGATAGATAGATAGATAGATAGATAGATAGATAGAACAGACAGACCTGCTTACCCCAATGTATCTGGACCCAGAAATGATGGTGTGTCATCACATATCATCATTTCCCTAAAGCACTTTAGGTTTCAATTTGTGGTGTGCAAGACAGCCAGCAGCAGTAGCAGCAGTTGAGCTGCTGGCTTGCTGATTCATTCAGAACCAAAAAGGTCACCATCTCGTTTGGAACCTCCTTCCTTGAGCATCTGGTTTACTGGAAGTTTAGTGGGTGTGCAGGGAATGAGGACACTGAACTTGACACTGCAGGAAATACTGGACTGTCCTGTAGGATGGAGGACACCAAGCCAGTCTTAGTATCTTGCCCTTCCTCTGTTTGCAAAATATATCGGAAGCCAGTTGCTGTTTTCACCTTCTCTAGAAGTGCAATCCAGCTGCTTCGACTTGGCTCAAGGGCTGCCGGTGACGTTCCAAGCCGTTTGACTTGGTGTGTGTCAAATCAGTTTTTCCTATGACCAAACAAGTCCTGGAAGGACAGGAAGAGGGAAATACACCCACCCCCACCCCCGTTTTGGAAAATCTATTATTTTTGAAGGTTGACTGGGGTCGGGTGAATCACACTTCTCCCCACCCCCAAATTATAAAAAAGAGAGATGAGCAGGAGGAAAAAATATGAATGCAAAGTTTTAATCTGCGCAATAGTACACAGCGGAAAGAAGGGGACTCTGATTTCATAGCACATTCCACCCAGTTGCGATGTATTTACTAACAGCAAGCTCAATTTTCACTGGGTAGCCAAAATGGCACAGAAGGAACCTCAAGCTTTGCAGAACTCCAGAAAATATTTAATTGAGGGGTGGGGAGTAAATGCAAGTAATCTAACAAGGATTGAGCATGCTCAGTGAGCACAGACTGCTCATTGATCAGTGATCTATCTAGCTGTTGTCTACTTTGTGGCTGGTGACCACCCAGTTGTGGTTGATGGTCCACAACTCTCACCATTCCTGATCAACAGTCAATGATTGAAAAGGGTGGAAGTTGGAACTCTAGAGCAGGCATGTCCAACAGGTAGATCATGATCTACTGGTAGATCACCGGTAGATCACTGGCTTCCCCCAAAGAAGCTCAGTAACTTTGGCTCCCCCTAAAGAAAGCTCTACATCTTTGCCCTGAAGCCCCCCAAACAGGGCTTTCCTTCCTAAGAAAAGCTCAACTTTGACCCGAACCCCCCAAAACATGGATGGCTTTCCTTCCTAAAAGAAGCTCAACAACCTCGATCTGAACCCCCCAAAAGGCAGTAGATCACTGCCAGTTTTTAACTCTGTGAGTAGATCGCGGTCTCTAGGGAGTTGGCCACC
The DNA here is from genome assembly GCA_034641385.1 of Darevskia mixta. Lineage (NCBI taxonomy): Eukaryota > Metazoa > Chordata > Lepidosauria > Squamata > Lacertidae > Darevskia > Darevskia mixta. The sequence goes on from JAWWNH010000060.1 coordinate 2,920,152, forward strand.
CCTGCTCTAGAGCATCTCAGCCTACTAAACTGATGGTGAAGAATAGATGTTTCCTTAATGCAGGGATGATGCACCCGTGACCCTCCAGGGGTGTAGAGGGTGTCTAGAGTTGAGCCTCCTGAACAAAGGGAAAAAACGCATGTGCTGCTCAGCTTACCTTTGCTGCTGGCCCCGCCAACCAAACAAGTGGCCCCCAAAAGGCTACCCAGATGGGAATGTGGCCTTTGACCTCTAAAAGGTACCCTACCTCTGCCTTAAAACATTAACATATGTAAGTCCATCTGATTAACCATCTTCAAATATACCAAGGGCTGTCATATGGAAGAGGGGACAAACTAGTTTTCTCCTGCTCTGGAGGATAGGACTAGAACCAACGGCTTCAAATTACAAGAAAGGAAATTCCAAGAAAACACCAGAAAGAACTTCCTGAAGGTAAAAGCTGTTCGATGGCCAGACAGTCTCCCTCGGGAGCTTGTGGACTCTCCTTCCCTGGAGGTTTATAAGCAGAGGATGGGTGGACCTCTGTCAGGGATGTTTAGTTGAGATTCCTGCATTGCAGGGGGTTGGACTTGATGACCCTCAGGGTCCCTTCCAACTCTACAGTTCTATGGTTCTATGATAGGGTGCTTCTCTCCAGCACAAAATATAGGCTGTGGGAGTCACCATGGAAAAGGCAAGTCTTCAGCAATTTCTTAAGAGAACGTTTGGAGGGAGGAGGGAGAGGGGGGGAGGGAGCTTTTGAAGAAGAAGGGGGAAAGGGAGGTGATTTTGGCATGCAGAACCAGGGATCTGTTTCAAGCGTAGGAAGAATCAGGCATGGCAACAAAGCGAAGGAAGGCCAGAGAGGGCCAAGAACAAGAGACTGCACCAAAATCAAGGGGAACGCTCCCTCTCAGCTGAAAAAGGAAGCAGGTTTGTGCCCAGAGAGAACAGTTTACATGGGACAGAAAAACCACAATGCCTCCAAGCTGAACGGAACAAGGAATTGGAGGTGCAGAGGGGAGAGATGTTTAGTCTGATCTGTGAACTTCTTGTGGCAGGCAAGTTCCTGGTTGAAACCCAATCCAATGGATTAAATGCAGGGGGGAGGAATGTTTCAGTTTATTTACTTGTTTATAAGATTTCTTGCCTATATTTCTGCTTAGGGTCCTAGGATAGGTAACAGCAGCATGATATACAGTTATGAAAATGGAGATAACCATTACAATGACAGATGGACAGGACTGGAAAAGAGAAGACTGAGAGGAGACACGATAGCCATCTTCAAATGTCTAAAGGGCTGTCACAGGGAAGATGGAGCAAGTTTGTTTTTTCCTGCTCCGGAGGGTAGGACTCGAACCAATGGATTCAAGTTACGGTACAAGAAAGGAGATTCTGACTAAACATCATGAAAACTTTCTGACAGTAAGAACTGTTCAGGAGTGGAACAGACTCCCTTAGGAAGTGGTGGACTCTCCCTCCTTGGAGGTTTATGAGCAGAAGTTGGATGGCCATCTGTCATGGATGCTTTAGCTGAGATTCCTGCATTGCAGGGGGTTGGACTAGATGACCCTTGGCGTCCCTTCCAACTCTGAGATTCTATGACTGCCCTCAAATGGAACAGAACAGTATTGATTTGGCGAAAGAGGTGAAGAAGAAGAAGATCTTAAGGTCCATAAATAGTAACACTCTAGAGCAGTGTTTCTCAACCAGTGTGCCTCCAGATGTTTTGGGACTACAACTCCCATCATCCCTCGCTAGCAATACCAGTGGTCAGGGATGATGGGAATTGTAGTCCCAAAACATCTGGAGGCACACTGGTTGAGAAACACTGCTCTAGAGCAGTGTTTCCCAACCAGTGTGCCTCCAGATGTTTTGGGACTACAACTCCCATCATCCCTCACTAGCAATACCAGTGGTCAGGGATGATGGGAATTGTAGTCCCAAAACATCTGGAGGCACACTGGTTGGGAAACACTGCTCTAGAGGTCCCGGGCCCTAAGGAAGTTAGATTAGCCTAAACCAGAGCCAGGGCCTTCTCAACACTGGCTCCAACCTGGTGGAACGCCCTGTCTCATGAGACCAGGGCCCTGCAGGATCTGATTTCTTTCCACAGGGCCTGTAAGACAGAGCTGTTCCGCCTGGCCTTTGGCTTGGAATCAACTTGATCCCCTCCCCCCCTCTTTCCTTTTTTCCTCCTGTGATGGAACTCCTATTTGGGGACTTCCCTGGCATTTTTCTGGCCCATGTAGGACCAGTCTGGATAGTCGGCCTTGGTGAAGATTTGACGGTTTCTTCCCCAAATAGTTTTTGATTTGAATTTCTACTGAAATGAGGCTGCACTTTAATGTTGTATTTTAATCTTGTTTTTAAGTTGTATTTTAATCAATTGTTTTTATACTTGGTGTTAGCCGCCCTGAGCCCGGTCTTGGCTGGGGAGGGCAGGGTATAAATAAAATTTATTATTATTATTATTATTATTATTATTATTATTATTATTATTATTAGAGTTTGGATTTAATATCCCGCTTTATCACTACCCTAAGGAGTCTCAAAGCGGCTAACATTCTCCTTTCCCTTCCTCCCCCACAACAAACACTCTGTGAGGTGAGTGGGGCTGCAAGACTTCAAAGAAGGTCACCCAGCAGCTGCATGTGGAGGAGCGGAGACGCGAACCTGGTTCACCAGATTACGAGTCTACCGCTCTTAACCACTACACCACACTGGCTCTCAGTGAGTAAAACAAAGCACCTTAACAGTCAAAGACGCTGGACACATCTCTTTGGGGAGGGAGTTCCACAATGTAGGGGCTTCTGCAGAGAAATGCCTCTGCCTCCATCAGCCACCACTCCCTGCACATCTGAGAGCAGCCTAACTATGAAGAAAGGTCCCTCTGCCAATCTTAACACCAGCACTCGCTAGTGCCAATAGAAACTGGTAGGGCAGAAAACCAACAATGTTTAATGACAAGGCCAGCCTAGTAAGTTTAAGCTTTCCCTCATCTTCCTCCTGCTGGGATGTATAGGAGCAACATCTGAGACCAAGGAGGAAGAAACTGACTGCTAGACCCTGGACTGGTTGTAAGAAAAAAGGCTGAAGCAGATATACATGTTTAGAAGGATATTTCATGTATCCCTACTGCATGTACACTGCTTCTGAATCAGGAGTCATACATGTTCACACTAGATGCAGAAGGAAATCCAAAAACAGAGCAGCTCAGCAAAGCAGACTTGGATGTAAGGCACATCCCCAAAGTGAAGGATGGTCAAATATATCCATTTTTGTTTCTCTCAATTTTTTTCATTTTTCCAGACTTAACTCCAATTCTTCACATCAGCTTTCAGAGTGAATTTTCTCCCAACAAACACATTTGGGGGATGCAATTTTGCTTAATATGCACATTTTTGCAAAGCGATTTGCACAGAAACCAAGTGGGCTGAAAGATGAGGGAACCAGTATTGAAATTTAGGAGGCTCCTGAAGATAGGATAGACCTCTCTTTTCCTCTTCTGCTTGTCCCCACTGAGTTAGCTTCATGGGGGTGGGGGGCAGACTAGTAACTTTTAATTATTGCCAGCATTATTAACTTAGGAAACAAAATGACCAGTCAGCACGCTTAGTCTAATTAATTTGAAAGGAACTATAACACTGCACTGCAGACTCTCCAAAAGTGCCACCAGAAAGCAATTTATTATCAAACAACAAGGCTGAGGAAACCTCATGCGGAGAGTGGGTAAAAGAAGACCTCCAGGCTTCTCTTTCTCTAGCCAGGCCACACACAGGGCCGTCTTTACCCAGGGGTGCAAGGGGTGTGGGGCACCCAGGTCCCGATTTCTGGTGGGTGCCAGGCGCCTGCCGCTGAAGCCGCCTAAGCTCTTAACTATCTACCTGTTATGAAATAATAAATAATTTTGATCAATTAAAACCCATATACCTAGGTATTGCCGAAATGTATACCTACTGTTTCACTAAAGGACTTTCGACTTTGTGCGCTCATTTACCAAAGATGCGCCGTGCCAGCGGCGGCACTTGTCATTCACAACGGTGGTGCTTGTCAGACTTGGGGGCGCTGGGCGGATCTTTGCACCCCGGCAGCGCATATGCTAAAGTCTCCCCTGGCCACACTCCAGCATTGGCACTTGCTTTGTACCTCAAGTGGTTTTAGAATCATAGCATTGGAAGGGACCACGGGGGTCATCTAGTCCAACCCCCTGCAACAAAGGGATCTTTCGCCCAACATGGAGCTTGAACCCACAATCCTGAGATTGAGAATCTCATGCCCTACCCACTAAGCCAGTCATAGGCAAACTCGGCCCTCCAGATGTTTTGGGACTACAACTCCCATCATCCCTAGCAAACAGGACCAGTGGTCAGAGATGATTGGAATTGTAGTCTCAAAACATCTGGAGGGCCGAGTTTGCCTTTGCCTGCACTAAGCTATCCTCTTGCTCAGCTGCAATGTGTCCTTGAACTGCAAACAGGCCTTTTGTTTCCTTGGCTGGGGGAGAGAGAAGGGTGTGTGAGCACATGTAGATTGCACAAAATTACACTTGTACCCACCCGCTTTTGCCTCTAGCCACATCCACCATTGGCATGTGGCCCTCAGAAGCCTGTCCAGACAGGAGAGTGGCCCTCAGGTTGGAAAACGTTCCCCAGTGAGCTGAAACCGGACAGGACGAAGCGAGCATAGACTTCTAAATACAGTGGTGAGCTGAGCTGCACCCCCCTGTCTCAGCAAACCCTCTGAGCCAAAAACTAGGGGGAGAGGAAGGCTAGCGATACATTTGTTTCAAAAAGATGGATTCTAGTAACAATAAACTATTCATCAAGATGCTTCTGGGGAGCTGAGTGGATTCTGAATCGATGCTGGAATGACCACAGGATTCAATTAACACATTGATTCGTTGGCTCTTTATCGGATCAATATTGGGCCACCAGCTAGCAGACGTCAGCCAAAAGATAGGAAGGAGAGTCTTCGTCTAAAGTCAGTTCTGCAATTCTCGCCCCCCCCCCTTCTAAAATGTCAGTTGCACATACTCTCAGGAATAACTGAGTTCTAGCAGAACACAACACACACACAAACAAACACATATCTGGGATTCAGCAGCAACTTAGTGCCAGGAAAGCTGTTATCACTGGCACACTGTTGGCATGTCTTCTGTGTTTTTCATTTCAATAAAATGGACCTATGAGAGACTGCCTTTCTCTTTCTCTCTCTCTATCAAGCAGAAACAATATCCTGACCAACTGCCCCTTTATAGATCTGTAGGATCATCCAGTGAAATTCTGCTCAGAGCCCCATGCATAGCTGTCAACCCTCCCTTTTTTTGCGGGAAACTCCCTTATTCCAAAGCCGTTTCCCGCTGCTATCCCGGATTGTTGATATCCCTTAAATTTCCCGGATTTCAAAGGAAGCAGCTCCTCTCCCTCCCTGCCGGCCAGGGAGGCTCCTCAGCTGCGTTGCTCGGCTGCCAATAAGGAGTCTGAGACCGACTGGGGGCGGAGCTTGCATGCCTTGTGCAGCCAGACCCTCACTCCCAACTAGACAGTCAGCCTGCCTGCCATCTACGCGCTCGCTCTTTCGCTCACCCGTTCGCGTGCAGCCTCTGGAGCGCAGGGTGGCGAGGCTACTTGGTGCCATTGCACCGTCCTCGCGGCATCCCTTATTTTCAAATCTGAAAGTTTGGAAAAATCCCTTATTTTCAAATCCAAAAGTTTATAAAAATCCCTTGTTTTCAAATCCAAAAGTTGACAGCTATGGCCCCATGCCTTACAGAATATCATACAGTGGTGACCTGAGAAGGGCAGATAACACTATCAGGGGCTCCTTAGTTTAGAGAAAAGGCAAGGAAGAGGCGACATGATAGAAGGACATAAAATCATGAACGGTATGGAGAAAATGCATAGAGAAGAGTTTTTCTTCCTCTCTCATTACACTAGAACTCAGGGCTATTCAATGAAGCTGAAGGTTGGAAGACTCAGGATGGATAAAAGAAAGGAGTTCTTCACGCAACATGTAGTCGGAGTCTTTAGATGAAGGGTGGTATACAAAAACAATAATATGTAACAGTTAAACTATGGAGCTTGCTCTCACAGGAGGTAGCGAGGGATCCCAACTTGGCTGGCTTTTAAAGAGGATTAGAAATAGTCCTGTTCTCCTAGATGGCAGTGGCCACAAGACACAAACCTATCCATTCTGAAGGAAATCAGCCCTGAGTGCTCACTGGAAGGACAGATCCTGAAGCTGAGGCTCCAAGACTTTGGCCACCTCTTGAGAAGAGAAGACTCCCTGGAAAAGACCCTGATGTTGGGAAAGAGAAGGAGAAGACAGAGGACAAGATGGTTGGACAGTGTTCTTGAAGCTACCAACATGAGTCTGACCAAACTGCGGGAGGCAGTGGAAGACAGGAGTGTCTGGCGTGCTCTGGTCCATGGGGTCACGAAGAGTCAGACACAACAACAACAACAACAACAACAACAACAACAACAACAACAACAACAACACATGCTTGCAAGTTTCCCAGTGGGGCATCTGGGTGGCCATTCTGAGACTAAACGACTAAACAACAACAACAAGACACAAAGACCATGTTTTTCCTGTGCTGTCAGGGGCAATATGCCTCTGAATATGAGTTGCTTGGAGTTACAAATAGTGAGAGTCAGAAGCACCGTCTTGCACCCAAGATTGGGGGGCAGCATGAGGTGTGCTCTCATGACCTAATACGGACGACGCGGGATGTCGCATTGTCGGGAGGAGGCCGAGCACAGAGCCTGGCGTGGTGTGGCTTCTCCTCTCACGCTCAGGAGGAGCCAGCCATTGAACCTATTGAATGCTCAGTCTCCTCTGCTCCTCAACATAGAGGGTGCCAAAGACCCCTCTGCCCCTAAGAGGTGAGAGTGCTGTCGCTCCTGGGTCTTGCTGGTGGGCTTTCCAGAAGCACATGGATGACCATTCTAGGAACAGGACACGGGACTGGATGGGCCTTTGGCCTGATCTAGGAGGGCTCTTCTTAAGTTATTTTCCAGCACACAAATTGCTATGCCTCCAATCTGCAGTTTGTGCATTGCTGGGCAATAATGTCATGAATGGCCCTTGACTGGGCTCCAAACTATATGAGATGAAAAAGCATGCAGAATTAACATGTTTTGATCATCTGTGGTTCCATTATTTCAGATGGTTTGACTAATTGCATATTTTCTGGTGCCTTTATTGTTCCTCTCCCTGTCTTGTCATTTGACCCTCATTTTCTCTCACCTCAGCTGCCCTCTGTTTTGCGTCCGCTTTAAAGACAGGGCTGAATTTCTACATTACGAGATTCCCAAATGCTTAGACCCTGCCAAGGGTCCACTCTCTCGTTCCAAGATATTGCTCAAGCAGAGCAACCCAAATACACCCCCAGCAACAATGTTAGTGTTTGGTTTTGAAGGAACTTGCACAAATCAGCTTTGTAAATTGAGCTTGTGAATTTTCCTGGTTGCAACACACGGTCTGGGATCTCGCAGGCGAGCCATCGCTTGCTGTTGCTATCCAGCAATGCACACCTATGGAAAAAAGGTATGGTATGTGACCTCTAAGGGTTCAGTCCAGGTGGCCATGATAACCAAGGCTGACCTGAAAAGTAAAGGAATTATGTAGCTACCTTGCTCATTGTCCACAGTTGCCATTCTAAAAATGCAAAATCCGAGAGAGAGAGAGAGAGAGAGAGAGAGAGAGAGAGAGAGAGAGAGAGAGAGAGAGAGAGACTATTGAAACTGAAGGTCTGGGAGGACTCCAGGTTTCTTGATAGTATCAGCATCTACCTCCCCATCAGCTACATAGCTGTCAACCCTCCCTTTTTTTGCGGGAAACTCCCTTATTCCAATGCCATTTCCCGCTGCTATCCCGGATTGTTGATATCCCTTAAATTTCCCGGATTTCAAAGGGAGCAGCTCCTCTCTCTCCCTGCCGGCTAGGGAGGCTCCTCAGCTGCATTGGTCGGCTGCCAATAAGGAGTCTGAGACCGACTGGGGGCGGAGCTTGCATGCCTTGTACAGCCAGACCCTCACGCCCAACCAGACAGAAAGCCTGCCTGCCGTCTATGCGCTCACTCTTTCGCTCACCCGTTCACGCACAGCCTCTGGAGCGCAGGGTGGCGAGGCTACTTGGTGCACCGCCTTCGCGGCATCCCTTATTTTCAAATCCGAAAGTTAGAAAAAATCCCTTATTTTCAAATCCGAAAATTGACAGCTATGATCAGCTAATTCTCAGTTCCTTTTGAAACTTATCCCTAGGGACGAGGGAGGAATTGCACTCATTCTGAAACTAAACATGCACTGGTACAAAGCGGTCCTTCAGAATTAGCACATCTGCCAATTTTGCAGTGCATTTCTCCAGCCAAGTAATGTGTGCAAAAACGCACTGAGGTAATGTGTGCATAAAAGTGCATATATTGAGGGGAATAACAAACATAAATTCAGGTGATGTTAGTGGAAATTGCTTTGCAAAAATGCACATACTAGTCAAAATCGCATAGAAATAAGTGCCTATTCAGAGAGATTTGCATTCAAATGCTGATGAAGTTTCATGAGGTTGTTTTATAAACAAACAAACACCAGTTTATTGGGCATGATATTCAGCTTTGCAATAGGTACCGTAGGAATGAGAAAGGGCATTCCAAGACTGAACACCGAATGTTAACAAAAAAAAAACACATCGATCCTCAACTTCAATGACAAATATTCTTATCACTTTAAAATGAAGAACAACAACAATGCAAATGCATTACTGTTTCATAAGTACTAGCAAGGACAAGACTGACAAATCTGGATGCAATGAAACCTCATGGAACCATTCAGACTAGCTGCACACTTTAATATCATTATCTGTCTTTTGTGACAGTCGCCAGATTCATCGAGAGGGCAGTGAGATTAAGGGCCACAATCTGAAAGTCAACTCGGCATATATGACCAGCCCATGTACCTGAGGCTTATAGATGTCACAATCAGCTTATCTCTATAGTCCTGATGAACGAGAGAACCTTACCATCCCCACTGACCATCTCAGGCCGCCAAACTGGAGCCTCATTGACCTCTATATGATCTATCAGTACATCTATATACTTCTGTTCCTAACTGGTCGTTTTCCAATGTTTTTATCTGTTTTTTCTGTATTTTAGTTGCTATGGCCTATTGGCTATGTGAATAAAGTCTGATTCTGATTCTGTCTTATCCCATAATGAAGCACAACTGCTGAAGGAGAGAAGGCTTGGTCCCCTGAGTTTTGTTTCCATGGCAGACCAAACGTAAAAGTGATATGTGAGTGACTCTGAACTCTTTAGATACAGTGGTGGAGAACCTGTGGACCTCTACTACATCCTTGCTGCTGGTTGTGGCTTATGTGAGTTGGAGCCCAACAACATCTGAGGGGAGGGGGGGTTTCAGGTTCACCACCCCTGCTTTGGAAGAAGGGCAGAGAAGAGGGGAGGGGCCCTTGACTCGACCTCTAGCCTCACCAGTGAAAAGGATCCTGGGTAGTCTGAGAAGGAAATATAAAATTTACCCAAAACACTGAAGATCAACTGTCATGCTGACTGAAGCAAGGAAGCTTCATGTATTCAAATGCAAACGGCTAAACATAAAAAGAGTTCCCACACAGAAAAACATTCCCCCATCCCATTTGGAAAATATTCCAAATTTATATATTTATTTCTTGCCCATCCTTCACCCTAAGGTCCCAGTGCAGTATTTCTCAAACTTGGGTCCCCAGCTACAATTGGACTACAATTCCCATCATCCCTAGCTAGCAGGAACAGTGGTCAGGGATGATGGGAACTGTGGTCCAACAACATCAAAATGCAATATTAAAAGTAATTTAGAACAACTTAACAACCATAGAAATGAAGTGGGTCCTAAAAAAACAAACATCACAAGTGTTAAAAACCAAGGTAAAGAAGAGTGTCTTCAGCATTTGCCAGAAGCTGTACAATTAAGGTGCTGGGCGCATCTCTGTGGGCAGGGAGTTCCACAACTTAGGGGCCGCCACAGAGAAGGCTCTCCCAGGGGATGCCACCCCCTGAGCCTCTGAGGGTGGGGGAACTACCAAGCACCTGAGAAGGTCTGTAGGGAAGGGGGCAACCTTTCAGCTATCATGAGTTACTGATGATGTTTGTGACAGAAACAACCACAAATATTGACACTATCAGTAACCAAAAAGAATATCTTACCAGACCATCGCAGTTGCTAATAGCAACTGAAGCGCTTGGGATATCCACAAGATCTCCAACGTAAGCACAGTTGGTCGATAATGATTCTTTTTTCCATATTCTTTCGGTGACAGTCCCACTCTGACCCAGGCCAACGCTGTCCGTTCCGTTTCTTGTTTCCACAGAGTCTTCGTACCACTCCACCACCGCTCCAGGAGCTATTAGATGAGTGTTAGGCCTCAGTCTAAGATGGAACTCCCTTCCAAATGCAGATACATTGAAATATAGTTGCTTGGGGCTTGCCGATACATCTCTCACGGCTCTTCTTGAACGGCTTGCGGAAACTCTATGGGAGATGTAACTTCCGTCTGCTCTGGTGCTGATCGGGGTTGCTAAGACATACTGCTTTAGCTTATGTTCTGATGTTTCTGTTAAAAGAAAAAGAAAAAGGCAGCATTTATAACAATGTCAAACGGAGCAGACACAGCCATCAATATTGCGCATCATAACATCATAAGAAGAACACTTTTGGATCAGTTCAAAGACTTTGAATCACAGAATTGTAGGCTTGGAAGGGACCTCGTGCCTTCTTTATCCTGAGCAAACCGTTCTGTATAATTGGCTTTTTGGACTGATGAAGCGTGTAGCGAAACCTGTAACGCATCCGGAGAACAGGTCTCCTTTTGCCTACTTGCGTCATTTTCATCAGGGTGGTGGCATTGATTTGCCGTCCCGTGATTGATCCATGTAGACGGCTTTGTGTTTCCAACCCAAGACTCACTGAAGAACATCTCATCCAGTTCAGCTTTGATAAACAGCTTTGAAAAACTTTTTCATATTCTTCAGTGTGCTACCCTTACCGTTGTGGCGGCATGGGGTTGCTGTTCTGTGATTGGACTTATGCTACGTGTTGAACGATTCATTAATCCAGTTTATATAACGTTTATTGTATATGTAACTTGCTAAGAGGGGCACGGGTGGCGCTGTGGGTTAAACCACAGAGCCTAGGGCTTGCCAATAAGAAGGTCGGCAGTTTGAATCCCCACGACAGGGTGAGCTCCCATTGCTCGGTCCCTGCTCCTGCCAACCTAGCAGTTTGAAAGCACGTCAAAGTGCAAGTAGATAAATAGGTACCGCTGCAGCAGGAAGGTAAACGGCATTTCCGTGTGCTGCTCTGGTTCGCCAGAAGCGGCTTTGTCATGCTAGCCGCATGACCTGGAAGCTGTACGCCGGCTCCCTCGGCCAGTAAAGCAAGATGAGCGCCGCAACCCCAGAGTCGGACACGACTGGACCTAATGGTCAGGGGTCCCTTTACCTAACTTGCTAAGATAGAGTTGTACATTTATCCACTCCATGTTTACTGTATCTCCAGGCTTTGCCTTGCACATAGTAATGGCCACCAACCTAAATGCTGGGAAACTCAGAAGAAGTGTGTGTTCTTGATCTGGGTGGCCACTGTGAGAAGGGGTACCAAATTTTGCTGTTGCACAGGGTGCTGCTGAAATTTGAGGCCCCCAGGCATAGCTGTCAACCCTCCCTTTTTTGTGGGAAGCTCCCTTATTCCAATGCCGTTTCCCGCTGCTATCCCGGATTGTTGATATCCCTTAAATTTCCCGGATTTCAAAGGAAGCAGCTCCTCTCCCTCCCTGCCAGCCAGGGAGGCTCCTGAGCTGCGTTGCTCGGCTGCCAATAAGGAGTCTGAGACCGACTGGGGGCGGAGCTTGCATGCCTTGTGCAGCCAGACCCTCACGCCCAACCAGACAGACAGCCTGCCTGCCGTCTATGCGCTCGCTCTTTCGCTCACCCGTTCACGCACAGCCTCTGGAGCGCAGGGTGGCGAGGCTACTTGGTGCCATTGCACCCGCCCTCGCGGCATCCCTTATTTTCAGATCTGAAAGTTGACAGCTATGCCCCAGGTCCGCCACTGCCACAAACACAATACTTTTCAAATGACACAGTTAGCAGAAACAAGAGTAATCTGATGTGCCAGTACTGAATGCAAAAAAAAACTCACTGCATGAGTAGCAGCAGAGGGAGTCTCCTGTACAGACGTTTCCCTTTAGGATGATGATTAGGCTCAGCCTTTCAGCTATGGTTACAAAACAGATTTTTCAAAAGTCCTGTAACCATCTCCCCACATTTCAAGAAGGGAAGAAAGCTAGCTCTTCAAGGAGCAGTACCAACTATGGTAACTATGAGCAGGTGAGAATAAAGAGGAGAGAAGGAGACACCAGCAGGATTGTCTGCAGTCAGCAGAGAGTTTCCCAAGATCCATAAACATAGTTGCCCCCCCCTTTCAGTAGTCAAAGGCAATTAAAATTAAATGTGGCATGCTTAAACTCTTCTCAGCTGGCTTCCTTTGTCCCTTTTCCAGAGTCTACAGTCTATGGAAATGCAATTCCATCCATTGGTGGGGGGAAACAATATTTTCCCCTCTCTTCATTCTCTCCCACACATCAATTCCAGCACATCCTCTTTAGCTAATTAGGAGCTCTGCTAATATCCAGTAATAGTAAAAAGGGGAAGAAGAAGATAAGAGTGAAAATGCTTACGCACAAATTTTTAAACTTGGACGCAGCCATTGATTCCAATGGAAAAGCCAAGTAAGTGCTCCAGACTGCAGCATAAGGGATTTTAAAATTGTCCTGATTTTGTTTCTCAGCCTCCTCATTTCTGCTACAGTTGCAAAATGGTTACGTTGTAAGGTTTTGCTCAAGAAAGCACATCATATTCTCATAAGGAAGCATTCCAAAACATATAATTAAGCAAAAGGAAGGCATTTTTTTTAAAGTGTTACAACTTTTTAGCAGAATTCCCAGAGGGAGCAAAAAAAAGGGGGGTGTCAAGAAATCAGGTCTGCTGGACCACCCAAGTTGATCTCATCTACCTTACTGGAGTTAACTTGCATGTGTGATCTCCCTCACTTTATTAGAGCTCATTGCAACTCATGGTCTCTCATAACACGAGAACTTGTGGACATCAATAAAGCTGGATACTGAAAGATTCAGGAAAGATAAAATGAAGCACCTCTACAGTTGTTGCAAAGTTGGACTGTGGAACTCCCTTCCACAGGAGGCAGTGACAGCCACCAACAAAAGAGGACTGGACAAATTGATAGAGAAGAGAGCGTTATTGAAGGCTTCTAGCCATGAAGGCTATGCTCTGGCTCCACAGCTGGAGGCAGCAACGATGCTGGAAATTGCAAGAAAGGGAAAGGATCTTGTCCTTGGGTCCTGCTTGCAGGTTCCCCACAGGGATCCGGGTGGTCACTGTGAGAACAGGATGTTGGACTAGAGGGGCCATTGGCCAGATGCATCAGGCTCTTCTTCAGTTCTTGTTACACCACTTTGGCTGCCAACTTTGTGCCAACTTGAATGAAACATTGGGGAGCAAGGAAGACCTGCCCTGCACAACTGATCACATGACAGTGGAATTTGCTGCCAAGGAGTGTGGTGGAGTCTCCTTCTTTGGAGGTCTTTAAGCAGAGGCTTGACAGCCACCTGTCAGGAATGCTTTGATGGTGTTTCCTGCTTGGCAGGGGGTTGGACTGGATGGCCCTTGTGGTCTCTTCCGACTCTATGATTCTATGATTCTATGATTCTATGATGTAGTGCACAGACACATAAGGCTATCCTATGCATCCTTTTCTTGGCAGTAAGTCCCAATAAAATAAGCAGGATGTACTCCTAATGTAAGGGACGCGGCTGGCGCTGTGGTCTAAACCACAGAGCCTAGGGCTTGCCGATCAGAAGGTCGGTGGTTCGAATCCCCACGACGGGGTGAGCTCCCGTTGCTCGGTCCCTGCTCCTGCCAACCTAGCAGTTCGAAAGCATGTCAAAGTGCAAGTAGATCAATAGGTACCGCTTCGGCGGGAAGGTAAACGGCGTTTCTGTGCGCTGCTCTGGTTCACCAGAAGCGGCTTAGTCATGCTGGCCACATGACCCGGAAGCTGTCTGCAGACAAACGCCGGCTCCCTCGGCCTATAGAGCGAGAGGAGCGTGCAACTCCAGAGTCGTCCGCAACTGGACCTAATGGTCCAGTCCCAACTTTACCTTTTTACTCCTAATGTGAACATACTAAACGTGTAATGGCATTTTTTCATTCCCAATTACTTTTTCTTTCATTCATTTTTTTCTCACTGTCTTTTTTTATAAATGAAATTCTCTTAATAAAATATTAATTTTAAAAATGTAAGCATGTTTAGATTGGACGAGAGAGAGAGAGAGAGAGAGAGAGAGAGAGAGAGAGAGAGAAATCTATGAAATCTAATAGCCTAATAATCCTGGAAGTACATTTCCCTGTTCAGCCTGAGATGACAACTCCCAAGGGGCCACTTAAAATTCCCCCGTTGATTCAGAACTTAAAAGGGGCTCATTTATCACCCCAGTATGTCTGGTTCGGCCTACAGGGAGTCATCAAGGAAGCTTCGCAAGGCCTCTCCTAAAGGCAGCTGGCCAATGTCACCCCGCGAAGTTCGAAAGCCAAGCTCTTGTCAGAAACTCGTCAGTGTTATCAGAATTCTATCACCTCCCGGCTCCACATGCCAGGCAGAATGAGAGAGCCGAGAGGGCTGAGCCAAAGGGCTTTGCAACACAAACTACCCTGCACACGTCCAAGATTGTTTCTTCCCTAGCCGCAAGAGCTAAAAATACGTGTGTTTTTTTTTATTGTTAGCAATATGTCATTGGATGATGCATGAGAATTGCTCTTTGCTTTAAATTATATATAAGCATGAAAGATGCAGCTCCATAATTCATGTGTGTGTGTGTGTGTGTGTGTGTGTGTGTGTGTGTGTAGTAGTAGTAGATTTCTTTATGAAATATATCCTTATTCTCCAGTTTGGGTGCCTAGAAGTCTACTTTTGCCAGGCAAATCCCTGCCTCCCAGATGGCGAGGTGCCATAATCAGATTCACTGGATGACTGTAGGCCAGGGGTGGCTGGTATTGCTAGGGCGAGAAGCACAGAAACCAACAGGAAGAGAAGCCAGATACAATGACAGTCAGATACACTCCCTGACTGTGGGTAAGAAGGCAGAGAAGTGAGGACTGAGTGAGGTCGATGCGGTAGCGCCCCAGTCACTCTAGTGGTGCAGCTACTGTAAGCTCCTTGGGGCAGGGGACCATGCCCCTGCTTGTGTATTGCCTAGCATATCGGTGCTTCAAAAACAACAGCAACCATTGAGCATGGTTGAGTATGGTTTTAATCAGTGTGTATGGTTTTAATCAGTGTTTTTGTAGTTGTTTTGTTTTTGAGTGGAGTGCCCTATCTGGGTGGATGGAGTAGCCAAGTAATTTCGTTGTCCCCAAAGGGGACAATGACAATAAAATATTCTATTCTATCTATTCTATTCTAAGAGTGTCCCATTGATGGAGCATGTGTAGACAGGTGCATTGCAAAGGGGAGCACACACATTTAGCAGTGGTGTGTGGTCAGTGGACGAAGGGGACCAGTCTAGTCATCTAAATGTTCCCTTGGTGCCTCCTTCCCAAAGCCTAGGAAACTAGGGCCAGGGCCTTCTCAGTACTGGCCCCGACTTGGTGGAACGGTCTGTCAGAAGAGACTAGGGCCCTGCGGGATTTGGCATCTTTCCGCAGGGCCTGCAAGACGGAGCTGTTCCGCCTGGCCTTTGGGTTGGTTTCAGTTTAACCCTGATGTTTCATTCCTTTATGGTTTGATTGGTGGGCTACTTAAAAATGAGGCTGCATTTTAAACTTTAAATCGTATTTTAACTTTTAATTGATTGTTTTGTATGTTTTGTTGTGATTTTATGGGTGTTAGCCACTCTGAGCCCAGTCTTGGCTGGGAAGGGCAGGGTATAAATACAAATTTATTATTATTATTATTATTATTATTATTATTATTATTATTATTATTATGCCCGGCTTAGGGAGGCACGATGTTCATGCGCGCAACATCCAGACATCAATACATCTTGTGTGTGACATCACACAAGAGAGCCAGTGTGGTGTAGTGGTTAAGAGCGGCAGACTCATAATCTGGTGAACCGGGTTCGCGTCTCCGCTCCTCCACATGCAGCTGCTGGGTGACCTTTGGCTAGTCACCTTCTTTGAAGTCTCTCAGCCCCACTCACCCCACAGAGTGTTTGTTGTGGGGGAGGAAGGGAAAGGAGAATGTACCACCCTTCATTTGTTGTGGGGGAGGAAGGGAAAGGAGAATGTTAGCTGCTTTGAGACTCCTACGGGTAGTGATAAAGCGGGATATCCAAATCCAAACTCTTCTTCATCATCATCATCACCCCCCACCCCATTGCCCTCATAAGCTTGTGCCTCTGGCCCTAATTTCCCCTCTACAAAAATTTTCACCGCACGCCACTGTCATTAAACCACAGACTATGGGAGCTCTCAGGGGAAAGGGGGAAAAATGCCTATTTGTTTACAGGGACTTGTTGTGGGTGATTAGCAATGGAGGAGAAAATTGGTTCAGTTAGAATGTGAATGCAAATCTACTTAATTTGCACTTTCCTCCCAAATTTGCACTTCTCTGAATTTTGCGATGCAGCTCGCCAGTCAAAATAACAGGTACAAAACTGTTAACATGGTGGGAAAGCATGCATAAAGATGCAAATTCTGACAAAGGAAATGCATTCTATTGGGAACATCGCATTTAAAAATGTGTATCTCAAATGAAGTTGCATGCAAAAATGCGTATGCTAGGAGAAATGCCACAGGACCATAAAGGAAAAAACATGGCAATTTCCATTCCTGTTTGCATCAGAATTATTTAACACCCCTATCCATGGCATATAACCTCTGAATAAAAAGGTAAAGGGACCCCTGGCCATTTGGTCCAGTCACAGAGGACTCTGGGGTTGCGGTGCTCATCTCGCTTTCTTCTTCTTCTTCTTCACCCCGTTGTGGGGATTCGAACCGCCGACCTTCTGATTGGCAAGCCCAAGAGGCTCAGTGGTTTAACCCACAGCGCCACCCGCGTCCCTAACCTCTGAATATGATGGCCCAATTTAGGTGTTGTGACTTTCAGCTAAGGAAGGACTACATTTTGACCGGTTCCCTTTTAAGACAGCTGGGTTGTTCTTCTGTCAATTGCCCATCCTTGCCGTAGGACCATAACGCTTCAGAAAACTGGTCCTTTTTGCTCCGAGGCCACCTGAGAATACGAGGAGCTGAGCTGTCAAACTGGAGAAGAGCTCAGAGCGAAAGGTCACAGAAAGAGATCGCAAAAGCTCCGAGGCAGCCTTTTGAAGTGTTCAGGATGCGAGCTTTCGCCTGCTAGAAGAGCCACCAAACAAGTTTCAACCTCCATATTAAGGGGTCAAAGGCACCAGAGATTTAGCTTTCAAGGACTGGCTGACTTGGCAACTCATCTCGCCCCCCCCCTCCCCACTGCCCCAAGACGATATGGTTTGCAGTTGGCAAGCGCTGAATGAATACGAATCTGAAAAATCCACAGACATTTCAGGAGCATTTTCTTCCCTGCTACGCGGAAAACAAGATGCCAGATTCACACATGGAGGGAAATTAAGAAACGGTTACGAGAGCCTCTGTTACAAGCCCATAGGCATTTCGTTAGCTCGTCTGCCCACACACAGCTCTGCAATAGTGTTGACAGCTGCCAAGGCTGGAAGTGAGAGCCCCCAGCTCTGAGCACAGCTGCCTTGTGTCAGGAGCCACCAGAGCTACAGGGTTTGAGCGTTTCCCTAGATGAAGAAGGACCCCAAGGCACTGGACTCAGTCCGCCTGCCCATAATTACATAAGAACATCAGAAGAGATTGCTGGATGAGGCCAAAGGCCGACCAGCCCAGCATTCAGGTTTAAATGCAGGTATCTGTCTAATAATAATAATAATAATACCCCACCTATCTGGCGGGGTTGCCTCAGTCACTCTGGGCAGCTCCCAACACATATAATAACATAATAAAACCTCAAACATTAGCAACTTCCTGATATAGGACTTCTAAAAGATGTCTTCTAAAAGTTGTACAGTGGTACCTTGGGTTAAGTACTTAATTCGTTCCGGAGGTCCGTTCTTAACCTGAAGCACCACTTTAGCTAATGGGACCTCCCACTGCCGATTTCTGTTCTCATCCTGAAGCAAAGTTCTTAACCCGAGGTACTATTTCTGTTCTTAGCGGAGTTCTTAACCTGAAGCGTACTTAACCTGAAGCGTACTTAACCCGAGGTACCACTGTATAGATATTGATCTCCTTGACATTGGCTGGGAGGGCGTTCCACAGGGCGGGTGCCACTGCCAAGAAGGCCCTCTGCCTGATTCCCTGCAACTTCACTTCTCGCAGTGAGGGAACCGCCAGAAGGCCCTCGGAGATGGACCCCCGTGTTCAAGCTGAACGATGGAGGTGGAGAATTTGTAAAGGTTTCATTGTGACAAGATGGCCAATCATTTCCTGTATATGTATAATATTTTCCCCCTGGTTTTCTCGCCTGCCCCCCGCCCCAGCCATACATAGTAGACTGACACAGTTCCAACATGTATCCCTATTACTTGCCAACTGGGGTCGAATATCAACTACATGGCAATTTATTTATTTATTTTAAAAATGGTCTCACAGGGTAATAAAGCCATATTAGTGGTAAATAGTTCTACCTTGTGTTTAATATTTTGAGTTTGCGTTTTAATATTTTGTTGGAAGCTGCCCAGAGTGGCTAAGGCAACTCAGTCAGATGGGTGCCATATAAATAATAAAGTTATAGCAATAGTAGTTATTATTAATAGTAGTAGTAGTAGTAGTAGTAGTATTTTATATACAAACCACAAACAAGATACAACTGAATGGTCTTACCTGTTTGAATAACGTCTTCTTTAGCAGCCTGGAAAAATAAACAATAATTTGTTTTATTCATTAACTATACTCACACATAGATCAACTTTTGGCACTCAGGTACTCCAAGCGGTGTACATAAAAAACAATTATTGAAACAATATTAAATGACAGAAGAGTGGCACAACAGTGAAACCAAATCAATAGTCCAACAATCAAATCACCAGCAGGGTATAGTGTCGTTAGACTATTGGACCATGATGTGGGGGACCAGAGTTCAAATTCCCCCCCCCCCAACTCAGCCAAGAGGCTCACTGGGGCCAATCACTGCCTCTTGGGATAAAATGAGGAAGGGGGAGAACCAGGTACACCACCTTGGTCTCCTTGGAGGAAAGGCGGGAGATAAATCTAATACATAAATAGAACTTCAGAAAAGGAGTTCCATAATCCTTGAAGGGGCTGCCACAGAAAAGGCCCTGTCCCATGCGGGAGCACCAGTCTAGCCTATTTCGGTCGTGGGGACCTCAAAAGAACCTCAGAGTAGGCTGCAATGAAGCAGCCCTTCAGATGTCCTAGCCCCAAGCCACTTAGGGGATGGAAACGTGTTCCTCCCCCAGCCAGCACAGCCAATGAGACAGGGAGGATGGGAGTTGTAGTTCAAAAATATCTGGAGGTACACACATCCCACACCCCTGCTTTATTAGGCAAGAAGAAGCACTTTGAGTTGGACCAGGAAACTTTTTTCAAGTGAGTAGGTGGGAGGATGCTAATGCTACTTTGCTTCTGATCATGATGAAGATAGTCAGTGTATGTTTCTGGAAAAGTAACAAAGCAAGGACACTCAGATGCTGGAATAAGTAAGGACCATCTAGCTCAGCATTATGATTCCAGCAGGGGCCAAGAAAATCTCACCAAGCAGAGGGGGGGGAAGGTGATGGAATCACAGAATTGTAGAGTTAGAAGGGAACATGAGGGGCCATCTAGTCCAACCCCCTGCAATGCACGAATCTTTTGCTTGACATGGGACTCGAACCCACAACCCTGAGATTAAAAGTCTCCTGCTCTCCTGACTTAGCTACTCATTGCCTCTTTTCACCCCTAGCCAGTGGAGGCTGCTCCCCACCAGCCTCAGTCTGTCCTCAGCCAGCCCTCACCTGCCTCAGTCCAGGGGACGGTCATCAGCCTCCTCTTCCTCAGTCTCAATTTCGCACCCATGGAACTCACCAAAGAGGATGATGGGAACCAGACCAGAATTAGATGGCTCTACCCATCTCTGGCTCTTGCTCCACCAACCACCAGCTTTGGCGCCATCTACTGTTGGCCTCCCGGACTTCTGCCCTACCAGTTCCCAATCACCAATGTCCCTAGCAATTTGTATTCAGAAGTATACTATTTTTGTCCACTGAGGATCCATGCTTCAGAGCAGTTGCTATGTTTGCAAAGGACAAACTAGTTGGTCTAGCCAGCTTATCCTACACTGTTCTACCTCCTTCTGCCTTTCGCAATGCCTCCCCCCACTGCCCCACATCCAGGAACGGTGCTGCCCTTAAGTGAATAAACAGCTGTCCCCCAATGCACTAATAAGACTCCATAAATAATAAGTTTCACATAAACAGCTTGAGCTAATAAACCCAGATTTCTGAATGGGCCATTCTGTAATGCTGCAGTGCTGCGCCAAAAAATTAGAGTCTGGTGGCTGAAGAAATACTTTAAAAGCTAATTAAACCCACGATTCCTGAGGGATGGAGGGTGTAGGGGGAACAAGCAAACATGAATCCTGACAGCTCTCCAGGGACACAAAGCCAAAGAAACCAAGACAAGTGGCAGTCTCTCTCTTTTTTTTCCTGCCCTAGAACTGAGCTTGCAGAGAAAGGAAGTACAGTTAGATCTCTGAGCGAACAGGTTTTGCAGGTGCAGAGAGTGCTTCAAAAAGGGAAGTGATAATAATAATAATGATAATAATAATAATAATAATAATAATAATAATAATAATAATAATGTATTATTTATACCCCGCCCATCTGGCTGGGTTTCCCCAGCCACTCTGGGCAGCTTTCAACAGAACATTAAAATACAATAATCTATTAAACATTAAAAGCCTCCCTAAACAGGGCTGCCTTCAGATGTCTTCTAAAGGTCTGGTAATTGTTGTTCTCTTTGACCTCTGATGCGAGGGCGTTCCACAGGGTGGGCGCCACTACCGAGAAGGCCCTCTGCCTGGTTCCCTGTAACCTCACTTCTCACAGTGAGGGAACCGCCAGAAGGCCATCGGCACTGGACCTCAGTGTCCGGGCTGAACGATGGGGGTGGAGACGCTCCTTCAGGTGATGGCTTTATTATCATAGCAAATCTGAAAGTCTGTTGCGTCTCATACCTATTTGCATTCACAGCAACCAATATGCAGCGGAAGAAACCCAAGTTCAGGAATGTATGTGGGCCCACAAAGAAAATTAACAGCAACCAGCAAAAGTACTGTCTGGGGGGAGCAGCTCCATCTCGCCCTTAGGATTGTGGGTGCCTGCCACCATAACATGGACTTGTGATATCACACATCAGCACATAGTGTGTGCGATGTCACACATGATGTGGAACGTTGCGTTGCATTTCTATGATTCTATGATCTGGCTGGTGACTGTGAAAATAGGATGCTGAGCTAGATGGGCCTTGGAACTGATATAGCAGGGCTGTTCCGATGTTCTTAAGTATCAGCTGTAGCTGAAAAGAGCCTGTGAGAAAATTGCAAGGATTCTCAGATGAGTGGGAAGAAAAGCCCTTTGACTTGAATGAGCTTTTTAAAATAAAAATAAATAAAAAAAACCATTCCATGAAAGACGAGAAGAGGAAATGAAGAGTCGGGTTGCAAAGGTTCATTCATGCTTCCTAAGCACAAAGAAGAGGAATGCATTGAATGTGTTTTACAACGGAACCAACCTGGGCTGCCCAGGAGCATGTCACCTTCGAGTAAGGATGCTCCGTGACATCTGGTGGCTGCTCTAGTAAGCTAAGGATACAGACATCTCCCAAGAAACAATGACTCCTTTGGACCATTTCCCTCATGGGAAATACAAATCCCGTGCCAACCTTGGGGCAAGTGGGATGACCTGTTTGCTCAGGTCTTTGCGTGGGCAAGGTCTCAAAGTTTTGTTACACTGGGGCGAGGAATCAATTATTTTATAATTTGTGCAAACACTGGAGTGCATCTCCACTGTGTCATACTTAGAAGAAGAAGAGTTTGGATTTGATATCCCGCTTTATCACTACCCGAAGGAGTCTCAAAACGGCTAACATTCTCCTTTCCCTTCCTCCCCCACAACAAACACTCTGTGAGGTGAGTGGGGCTGAGAGACTTCAAAGAAGTGTGACTAGCCCAAGGTCACCCAGCAGCTGCATGTGGAGGAGCGGAGAAGCGAACCCGGTTCCCCAGATTACGAGTCTACCGCTCTTAACCACTACACCACACTGGCTCTTAGAGTACTGAAGTTCCATTGGTTTCAATGGAATATGAGTACTGCACATCGAGATCCAACCTGGTGTATGCACGATATTTTTAAAAAGATAAGCAATGCCTTACAGTCTCATGGATTTCAGTTGGGCTACTCTAAACACAACTAACAGTGCATGCCAAACCGTGACTACTCAGATGTAAGTCCTATTGAATTCAATGGGGATGACTCTCAGGTACGTGAGCTTAGGATCCCTGCCTAAATTGGGTCCCAGACCATTGGTAAGCTGCTATTTATTTATTTTAATGATTGTAAAAAGGAAAACAAAAAACCTCTAAGCAGTTAGAAAATTGCCAGTGCAAGAGTGTTAAAAACAGGTATTAAAACATCCAGAAAGATAATTAAAACCAACAATAGACTCAAAAGGCTTGTGTTTTAATCTCAGCTTCCACGTGTCCGGATAGGCTTGCCTAAGCAAAAGCGTTTTAAACAGGAGCTGAAAAGAGTACAGAGAGGGATTCTGCCTGCTGTCAATAGGCAGGGAGTTCCGGAGGGCAGGTGCTGCCACGCTAAAAGATCTTCAACCTACTAGACGGATCCCAAGGGCATCATAACTCCCTAACAGAGGGAAAGTATTCAATGGGGGAGTTCTCTTGCGCAAGCCACAGTGAAGAGAGCGGGAGCCACGGAGGGGCTCGTGTAATAGAAGCCCCCTCCCCTCACCTGCGGAATTGCACACGGAACGAACGCTTTCACACGCATACGCTCGCCCCAGAGAGACGAATAAGAACATCCCCATTCCCATCACCCGCTGACTCCGTCCCCCGGGCTAGAGGACAGCAGTTAATCTGCACAGCAGCCTCTTCACCTTGGGCTGCTGAGGAAGAGCTGCTAAGAATCTTGCAATTTAATACTCACAAGCCAATCCGTTACACACACACACACTCAAGAAAAGAGAGAAAGCCGTGTTAGCAAAAGAGAAAGTTGGAAACAAACAAAGTTCTTCTATTACGCTACAAATTAGAACCTTAAGGCAATTCTGGGCTGCTTTGCCAAGCAGTAATTCCATGCAGGAGCCGGGGATATCATCACACAATCAAAACCTTTTCTTTTCCTTTTTTTTTGAAGGGGGGGGGGAGGTGGCTGAAGAAAGTGGGCTTATAAAAAGCCACCAGGAAGAACAGAGTTTGGAAAGGAACAACAAAGTCTTCCCACCATCACCTCCAATCAATCAATCAAGTAATAAATAAATAAATAAATAAATAGTAATAAATAAATGATAGTAATAAATAAATGATAGTAATTAGTAGTAGATGGAGGTGGTGATGGAAGGGATGTGCGTTGTTATGCAGGCTTCTTGGGATATTCACGGACTTACTTGTTCGTCAGCTGAAGTCTTCAACTGCACCAGAGCCGCTGCTGTGAAGCACAATGACAGGAGAATCATCCCGAAGTGAGTTTCTCGAAAGGGGAAAAAAAATAAAAAATGATGGATGGTGGATGTTGGATATAGGACAGCCTATATGCACTTTTAAAAAAAAACACCCACTAATAAATAAATGGAAGTAAAATGTGGCGGGGTGGGGTGTTGCAGAATGAAAAAAATGCACTTCTGAATGGAAAAAGAAAAAAGAAACGGGCAATTTTAATGTATGTATTTCAAGGAGCCGGAGGGAGAGAATTCCCTGATGGTCCTCTTTGGCGCTTTGCACAGCCCGCAGCGCGCGCGCTCCCGTCCCGGCTGGCAGCCTGCGCTCTCTTGCAAAGCAGCTCCTTCGCCGCGCAGGAGGAGGAGAGGCAGAGCCGTGGCGAGGGGCGGAGAAAGGCAAGGAGGGCGGGGGAGGCGGGGGAGAAGGGTGGGCGACTCCTGCCTGGAGGCACGGACCAGCCCTCTTTTAAGATCCCCTTCCTTCCTTCTTTCCCTCTTTCCTTCCTTCCTTCCTTCCCCTCTCCCGCTGCGCGGAGTCTCTTCCTAGGCGGCCGGGAAAGGGCGAGAGCGCACAGCCTCCTCTTTCGCCACCTCCTCTCATTGTAACCTGCTGGGCGCGCTAATAAAGCCACCGCTCCGGGAGTCCGCCCCTCTTGGCCACGCTCCACCTCTCCAGCCAGAGACATCAAGGAGTCCCTTCGACGCTCTGGCGAGGCGGGAAGCGCCTTTGGCTGCGCTCCGACGTGAACAGCGCCAGGCGCAAGCTGGCGGAAAGAGCGCGGGCCGGCCGGTGCCTGAGAGCGCACGGCGCGGGAGTCGAGGAGACCCGTGAAGCTGCAGATGGAGGAAGAAGTTTTATCCCAAGTCTCACCTTTGGAGCACCTCGCTCAGCCTCGCTTACCTTGCAGCTGCCCTCCGGGGTTTCAGCCAGGGCATTCTCAGGCAGCTGTGCCTGGAGATATCCGGGATGGAGCCTCTGCAAAAGCTGAGGGTGAAACCTGGGTCTGAAACCTTGGAGAACCTCTGCCAGTTAGTGTAGAGGTGGATAGAGCAGTGCTTGCAGTATGCCGGTTGTTTGTGTTTCTTCACACACGGTTTTTAGGCTGCTGGATCAGGCCATTGTCCCTTCTAGTCCAGCATCCTGTTCTCACAGTGGCCTCCCAGATGCCTGCGAGAAACTCTCAATCAGAACCTGAGCAGAAGAGTCCTCTTCCCTCCTGTGATTCCATCAACTGGACTTGTAGACATTAGCAAATGCGGACTTGCACAGGCTTGCGGACATTTGCAAAGGGCCACACACAGAGAGATGTTAACCTCTGCTCTCTTGTACAGAATGGCGGTGGGGTTAGTTTTGCCAGTTTCCTGCAAATAAGACCGTAAGGAGAGCCTGCTGGATCAGGCCAATGGCCCACCTAGTTCAGTATCCTGTGGCCAACCAAATGACTCTGGGAAACTGCTAGCAGGATCGGAACACAAAACCATTCTCGCCCGTCCTCCGTGGTTTCCATCAATTGGTATTCAGAAGCATTGCTGTCTCTGGCAGTGGAGATATCTGCCCAAATCTCCAAACATTCGGCTTCATTGAATTTCAGTGTTATGAGAGAGGAGGGAAAACTCCCCCCCCACACACACACACACTTTCTCTATGCCATGCATCATTTTATAAGTGATGTCAGTCACTGAGAGCCAGTGTGGTGTAGTGGTTAAGAGTGGTAGACTCATAATCTGGTGAACTGGGTTCGCGTCTCCACTCCTCCACATGCAGTTGCTGGGTGACCTTGGGCTAGTCCCACTTCTCTGAAGTCTCTCAGCCCCACTCACCTCACAGAGTGTTTGTTGTGGGGGAGGAAGGGAAAGGAGAATGTTAGCCGCTTTGAGACACCTTCGGGTAGTGATAAAGCAGGATATCAAATCCAAACTCTTCTTCTTCTTCTCTCACCTTTCTCTAAGCTGAAAAGTCCCAAATGTGGCACAGTCCCCATTCACTCCTATCCATATTCACTCTCCCCTCCCTAACCTTATCAGTTTCCCTGGAGATCAGATAGGGAGAGAAAGGTAAAGGATGGTGGGGCAGAGAAATGGCCGGACAGCAGGATGGACTTGCATCCCAGTACAAGGCGGTATGAGAGGCATCAGCTGGAAGTGTTTTCTTCTGGATAGCTGGTGTGGTTGGATTTGGAGCTGAATTCCAACTGATGAATGATGGAAATGCACATTAATAGAAAAGGGGGCATTTCTGGTTTTGGCTACGCTCTTTGCTAAGTCTCAGAGAGCGCTGCAGCTGCAAATGGGTCTCAAAATATTTAAGAGGCTTCCACAGACACATGGGAAGCTGACATTTGACAGGCCTCTAAAAATGCCACTCCCACTCTAGAGTGGGCATGAAACTGCCACCCACCTTTTCTCTTGAGAAAGAAGACTGGTGGTATCTTCCAGGGGAGGAGGTGTGACTGGTCCACCTCTCAGTGTGGACCAATTTTTGAAGAAGAGGGGAGTAGGTTTTTAAGCATCCCCAAACACTCCAGTCTCCTCTTCTGAGTCCCCCTCCCTCCCTCTCTATGCTGCATAGGCCTTGACTGGCTGCCAATTCGGGAGGTGAGTAGAATTTTTTTGGGGGGAACACCTAACTGACCTTGGGACTCCTCTTTTTCACCTACTTCAAATTGTTGGGGCTTTTGTGTCTGCAGCGGCACTGGGTTTCATTGGGTTTCATTAGCTATTAGTCTGGGAAGGTATAGCAAGTCAATAGATGGAGTAAAGGGCACTGAGGTCACTGGGGTTCCCTTTATGCCTGGCATGAACATTGGGTTGAATGATGAGCTGGTGGGGCCACTGTGCACTTGCCAACATACATACCAAAGGTTGGAGGGTGGATGGCGGCTAACAGATTGAGGTTGAATCCTAACAAGACAGAAGTACTGTTTCTGGGGGACAGGGGGCAGGCGGTTGTGGAGGACTCCCTGGTCCTGAATGGGGTAACTGTGCCCCTGAAGAACCAGGTGCACACCCTGGGAGTCATTTGGGACTCACAGCTGTCCATGGAGGCGCAGGTCAATTCTGCATCCAGGGCAGCTGTCTACCAGCTCCATCTGGTACGCAGGCTGAGACCCTACCTGCCCGCAGACTGTTTCACCAGAGTGGTGCATGCTCTGGTTATCTGCCGCTTGGACTACTGTAATGCGCTCTACGTGGGGCTACCTTTGAAGGTGACCTGGAAACTACAACTAATCCAGAATGCAGCAGCTAGACTAGTGACTGGGAGTGGCCGCCGAGACCATATAACACCGGTCCTGAAAGACCTACATTGGCTCCCAGTACGTTTCCCAGCACAATTCAAAGTGTTGGTGCTGACCTTTAAAGCCCTAAACGGCCTTGGCCCAGTATACTTAAAGGAGTGTCTCAACCCCCATAGTTCAGCCCAAACACTGAGGCCCAGCTCCGAGGGCCTTCTGGCAGTTCCCTCATTGTGAGAAGTGAGGTTACAGGGAACCAGGCAGAGGGCCTTCTCAGTAGTGGCACCCAGCCTGTGGAATGCCCTCCCATCAGATGTCAAGGAAACAAACAACTATCTGACTTTCAGAAGACATCTGAAAGCAGCCCTGGTTAGGGAAGTTTTTAATGTTTGATCTTTTATCCTTTTTTTAGTATTCTGTTGGGAGCCATCCAGAGTGGCTGGGGAAACCCAGCCAGATGGGTGGGGTATTAATAATAATAATAATAATAATAATAATAATAATAATAATAATGATAATAATAATAATAATAATTGGAGCAAGGAGAAATAATTCCTCCTAATCCTTTGCTGTGGAGCCAAGAATAAGAGAGTAACAAGGTTCCTGCTGTTTTAGGGAGCTTTCCTGTACAGAGAATATTATGGTTTTAACTAGTTTTAATTTGGTTTTAAGATCCTCTAGGCTGCTATATAGCTATAGGCTGATAAATATAACCTTTCCCCCTTCACAATTCTTCATCCCGAGTCTTCTTTGTACACCCTTTTCTGTGAAACTCTGGGCAAAGTTTGCTTCATGCTGGTTTATAACTGCAGTGGGCACTCCAGCACAGAATGAACCAAGGCTGTGTGGAATATAGGGCAGTTGAAGTTCCCCTTTCACACACTTGAATCAGTCTCTGATTGGGGAGGAGGGTTGCAAGTCTCCAGGAATGCAAGTCTGAATATGGCAGAATTCACGAAGAAGAAGAAGAAGAAGAAGAAGAAGAAGAAGAAGAAGAAGAAGAAGAAGAAGAAGAAGTTTGGATTTGATATCCCGCTTTATCACTACCCAAAGGAGTCTCAAAGCGGCTCACATTCTCCTTTCCCTTCCACCCCCACAACAAACACTCTGTGAGGTGAGTGGGGCTGAGAGACTTCAGAGAAGTGTGACTAGCCCAAGGTCACCCAGCAGCTGCATGTGGAGGAGCGGAGACGCGAACCCGGTTCCCCAGATTACGAGTCTACCGCTCTTACCCACTACACCACACTGGCTCACTACACCACACTGTGAGAGTGTAACAGCCCTCAGATTGGAGGAAGAAGCATATCTCAGAAAAATAGAAAGCTAGCATATACCCTCATCAGATCATCTTCTAGCTCAATATTATAAACACTGGCTGGTAGAAGATCTCCAAGTTTTTAGTTAGGAGGAGTCTTTCCTATCTGGAGATACCAAGAATTGAAACTGGGACCCTGCATGTTTTCTGTCACTGAGCCCTTCAGCCCCAGGGCAGATATTAGCATTTCAGAATACAACCTACTAAACATCTTCCAAGACAACAATGCCCACTTACACCAGAAAGAACTCATAACCCACCTACTTTCAGCAGCCAGAAACATCATAACCAGATAGTGGAGAGACCTGTCAGGAGTAAGCATGGACCAATGGTACCAAATAGTATGGGAAACAGCCTTACTAGAAAAATTAACCAATAAGCTGAAACTGACATGGGGACAAATACAAGAGGACGCCTTCACCCCGGTATGGTTACCCTGTATCACATACACAGCTCAACAAGACAATGACAAAAATACACAAACAGCATACAAATCAATATGGTTAACCTGATCCAAAACACCCACCCGCCCCACTCACACATGAAAACAAAGACCACCACAGCCAACCACAAATGAACAACCACACTCTAGGCCAGTGGTGGCTAACCTTGACACTCCAGATGTTTTGGGACTACAACTCCCATCATCCCTGACTGTTAGCTAGGGGTGATGGGAGTTGTAGTTCCAAAGCATCTGGGGTGTCAAGGTTAGCCATCACTGCCCTAGGCCAACCCCAACCTCTTTCACCACCAAAGGAACACAAGCGAACAGCAGAGAACCTGCACAAGCAACGCTGACACAAAACCCCAAATATATTAAGTAAAATAGAAACATCAGCACCCGACCCCACCCCACTCATCTTCACCCCCCACCTCTTCCCCCCTTTTCTTCCTAATGTCTCAACAAATGAAACCGATTTGTAAAAAAAAATGTTACATGGGGGAATACGAGAGAGAGACATTGCACATACCTTTGTAAATCAAGAAAATCTTTAATAAAAATACATTTAAAAAAGGAAAAGAATACAACCTATATATTTTGTGTGTGTGTGTGCACAGACAGGTGTGCATGCTATCTAATTGTTTTTCTGATTTTAAGTATTTATAACCAGCTCTTCATTGCAACAGGAATCCCAGAGCCGGTCATAAAATTTCATACCAACCAAATATCCCAAGGTTGATTATTTGCATCACCACCACAACTCATTTCTATAGCACTCTCAGTTTTGGCAAGGGCATTGTACAATCTGTGCAGCATGCATCTTTGCAACAAGCCTCTGCGGGAAGCCATTCATATGCCCATTTTACATGCCAGCCAACTGATCCTAAAGTCACTTTTATAGGTGACATGGTCTGATAATGGGCAGAATTAGGCATGCTTAAGCCTGTTGGAATCTATTAGTTACGGCCATGGATGGACTTTGGTCATACAGTGCCCTGAGCAAGGACAAAATCTGATGCCCCCCCCGCCTTACATTCTGTGCATGCTCTCAAGTGTGCTACATCATAGTTTTGCACCCCCCCTTGACTTGGTGCCCTGTGCAGGAGAACTGCCTGCACCACCCAAAATGAAGGCTCCGTTAACTGTTCCTAGGGGCTGGAGAATGTCTCCTGGACAAGGAAGAATTGCTGAGATTCCTGCATTGCAGGGGGTTGGACTAGATGACTCTCGGGGTCCCTTCCAACTTTACAATTTTTTAATTATATTATTCTAATTAAACGAGGCATGAGGGGTTCACATTCCACGTTAAGCCAAGGTATGGATTGGCCCACATATGGGCTTCAAATAATTGCCTTTGCAAACATGCTCCAAACTCTATTTGAGGAAAGCAGTTTCTGGGCATTTTGGACAGAAAATACAGCATGCAGGAAAAAGTTTAACTGAACACACATGTGCACATATGCATACATGCAGCAGCTCAACGCCAGATCCCAGGTGTTTTTGGGTGGGGAAGGAGGCATGCATTTATAGTTCATGATCACAAATAATCCCCTTCTAGGATGGACATTCTTAATGAAACAACATCTTTTCCATACGTTAGAAACTGTGGAGAATATTGTATTACACGAGCCAAAGTTAATTGCTTTAAAAGACGCCCTCAATTCCACGAGAGCATGAAATGGAGAAATTCGGTGGCTTTATTATTTCAGAGTGCCGGAGAGTAGAATTTATGGCAGAGATTTAACAGCAAGACCCGTGAAAGTGAAGTTCTGAGTCCAACGTAGAATGTAGTCAGGGGAGGGAGAAGACTGTAAAATATTTATTTCGCTCCAGCTATGCAAAAGTCAATGTAGAGCAAATGAGCTAACGTGCAGCTAGCTACTCTGAAGATAGTATTTATAAAATTGTTCAGATTTCTAGGACATTAGTGACCTTAAAAAATAGGTTGTTAAAATAAATGCCCAGAATATTAATGCAACTGCTAGAAGTTTCCCTGGGACATACTTGCTGTGCGTGCCCCACTTTTGAATCCTGAGAAGTTCCAGTTTCTCATGTGCACCTCAGCAGAGCACAGAAATCCTGTGATTTGCCATTTCAATGAGTTAGCCCAGCTGCGAAGAAACATGAAAATCTTCTCATCAAGACGCTGACTTATTTATTGACAGTGCTCCATACAGTCATATCAGGGCATCAGCTCCTGGGGGCCAAGCACTTTTGGGCCCCCTCAATATTTGGGGGGTCAGGCCTGGGGGCCCCAGTGTCCCAAAAGTGTGGAGGAGAAGCCATTGAAGCCATGTGACCGCCATGATCTGCTCTGCTCCTGGCTCCCCCCGATGTCCTGGTGTCACACGCTCAACGTTGACCTCCCACAATCGCCCTTGCAAGCTGGTGCCTCTGAGTCATATACGCAATGCCAGAAACCTACCAAAGAATCTTGGGAAATGACATTTGATAAGATAAGATAATTTATTGTCATTGCACAAGTACAAGCACAACGCTATACAAGTGCAACGAAATTGCATGCCATCCCGTTAAAAAAACAGAAAGAAACAAAAAACAGCACAAAACACACACACACCAAAAAAAGCCACACATACACCCATCACAACTCTCCAAGGTCATATTATCTGGTTACAGCATTTAAGATGGTTATAGCTCTTGGGTAGAAACTGTTCTTCAATCTATTTGTTCTTGATCTAATTGTTCTATATCTTCTACCTGAAGGCAGTGGTGCAAAGAGACTATATCATGGATGAGATGGATCCTTTAAAATATTGTTAACCTTTTTAAGGCAACGGGAACTGTATAGTTCTTCCAGAGATGGGAGAGGATGACCAATAATATTTTGGGCTGTGGTTATGACCTTCTGAAGTATCTTCTTCTCCCTGGCTGTGCAGCTGGAGAACCAAGCACAAATACAGTATATAAGAATATTTGGTGCAAATCCCCAGATTTGCCATTCTAGGAACGCCAAACATCTCTTCACGGAACTACCATTCCCCATGGAGAGAGAACGAAGATCAAACCCAAAATCTGTGGTGCAGATATACTGTGGAGCCAGTGTGGTGTAGTGGTTAAGAGTGGTAGTCTCGTAATCTGGTGAACTGGGTTCGCATCTCAGCTCCTCCACATGCAGCTGCTGGGTGACCTTGGGCTAGTCACACTTCTCTGAAGTCTCTCAGCCCCACTCACCTCACAGAGTGTTTGTTGTGGGGGAGGAAGGGAAAGGAGAATCCTAGCCACTTGGAGACTCCTTCGGGTAGTGATAAAGCGGGATATCAAATCCAAACTCTTCTTCTTCTTAAGAACATTCAAAGTCAGAAAAGTAGTTGACTATTATTTCTTTCATGAATTGATACCCTCCCAACCTGCATGGACAGCATACCTCACAAGTGTCCCAATTTTCCCAGGACATTCCCAGAATTACAGAAGCCACCCCGGCTTCTGATTTGATCCTGGAATGTCCTGTTTTCTCCCTCCAGTGCCGCCGCTGCCAATCTCAGGGAAGAGGGTGAGCCAGCCCTCACAATTGCAGTGATGCTGGGCTCACATGAGAGTCAGCTGGCTTCCGCAAGTGTGCAGCAGCAAAAGGCAAGCGTCCTGATTTTCATCAGAGGAATGCTGTAGAGTATGTGCACAACCCTTGGCTGAATTATTCCTGCATAGCAGGGGGTTGGACTAGATGACACTTGGGGTCCCTTCCAAGTCTACAATTCTATGATTCTATGAATGCTATACAGGTCGCAAGGAGGGGAAAGAGAGAGAGAAGGAGACGGTATTTGTTTCATTAAAAGCATTTCAAAACCACTTCGCAGTTCGAAAACCTCAAAGTGGCATGCGTTATAAAGGCAATATCCATTAAAGCAGGGGTAGGCAACCTAAGGCCCGTGGGCCGGATGCGGCCCAATCACCTTCTCAATCCAGCCCACCTCACAGAGTGTTTGTTGTAGGGGAGGAAGGGAAAGGAGAATGTTAGCCGCTTGGAGACTCCTTCGGGTAGTGATAAAGCGGGATATCAAATCCAAACTCTTCTTCTTCTTCTTCTTCTTCTTCTTCTTCTTCTTCTTCTTCTTCTTCTTCTTCAGATACGCCCTTAATCTCAGATTTGTTCTTCAGCCACAATCCTACTTGCATTTTCTATGGCTCTTTTACTACGCAGCAGCCCAGCCAGCCTCTCCATGTATCTAGGCAGCCAACCAAACAGAGAATGAAGGCAAAGGAGCCAAAAAAAACCTTCCCCCAGCAATTAAAAAGTACAATAGGAATGGGTGGAAAAAAGCTGGTTCAGAATCGATAGTAAGCAGCCAATTTGGCCTGCTGTTCAGTAGGAAATGCCTTTTTCAGAAGAAGTGGGATAGAACGCTACCTTCTGTGTGGTAGCCCTGGAATGTGTAATTCCTGTTGGGATTTCATCCGAAAAAGCCGACTCACACAGTGAACTTGCACCTCTCTCTCCCCCCTCCCCGCCCATTTCCTTGATTTCATTATGAAAGGTTGTGGCATATGTGTAAAAATAACCCACCTCCGCCTGCCAAGATCCTCCAATTTTGTAAGCATTTTTAACGCAGAGTCAGAGCAGAAGCCCAGGAGATAGTGCTATTCCCGTAAACTGCTAATGGATCAAAGGGCGTTTTAAAAAGAGACAGCTGAAATGTGCAGGCTGCTTAAAAGTCTTCTGTTATGAGATGATGTACATATGTTTGACCAGGGGAGAGGTAAGCATACTAGGGAGAGCTATTTTTGCACCAAATACATTATGCATTGTGGGCTCCCATCCAGCAAATATTTATGCAAGCACTTAATGGCCAGGATAAGCGCACTCGCAAGAAGGGCCACTCGATGCGAAACAATGCATGAACAAAACACAGCTCTCTTTCCAGATTGACAGTTCTCCGAATTTTGGGGTGCTGTTCTCCCAAAAATGTGCACAAAAGAACGTTCTGGCGGCAAGAGCTGTTGGACAGTGGAATGGACTACTTTGGAAAGGGGTGAATGCTCTTTCATTGACCACGTAACACCGGTCCTGAGAGATCTACATTGGCTCCCAGTACGTTTCCGAGCACAATTCAAAGTGTTGGTGCTGACCTTTAAAGCCCTAAACGGCCTCAGTCCTGTATACCTGAAGGAGTGTCTCCACCCCCACCGTTCAGCGCCGAGGGCCTTCTGGCGGTTCCCTCACTGCGAGAAGCAAAGCTACAGGGAACCAGGCAGAGGGCCTTCTTGGTAGTGGCGCCCGCCCTGTGGAATGCCCTCCCAACAGAGGTCAAAGCGATAAACAACTACATGACCTTTAGAAAATATTTGAAGGCAGCCCTGTTTAGGGAAGTTTTTAATCTGTGATATTTTAATGTATTTTGATATTTGTTGGAAGCCACCCAGAGTGGCTGGGGAGACCCAGCCAGATGGGTGGGGTACAAATAATAAATTATTATTATTATTATTATTATTATTATTATTATTATTATTATTATTATTATTAGAGGTTTTTAACAGAGGTTGGACGGACATCTATCAAGGAATCTTTAGCTGTGATTCCTGCATTGCAAGGGTTGGAAAACATAAGCCTTTGAGAGCCTACCAACTCTGCAATTCTATGTTTCTATGTAATGCATGCATTGAGGAACAGTGTGTGTGTGGATATATATGCAAACGTCACACACACACACACTTGCACAATTGCTTGCAAAAATGTGCATCCAAACTGCAAACAAAAAATTATATTTTAGGGAAAATACGAGCTAAAATTGTCATGGGGACTTTTTTTTTTTCTTTTTTTTTTTTTAAGGAAACAGATATGGAAATGGGAATAACAGGCCCTTAAGGCTGGGAAAATGAGAAAGTGAGAACAACCAAAACTGACAGATTCATTCACCCCTACAAGCAAGCATAATGAGAAAATAGTAATATAAGAAGTCTGCTGGATCAGGCCAATGGCCCGTGTAGTCTAGCATCCTGTTCTCACAGTGGACCAATGAGCCATGAGTAATGGTGAACACTGAAACATCATGCTACGTAGGGGCACAATTGACAGATGCTGTGCTGCCCTAAAAGCATAGATGCTCTTCATGGAGTAGAAGGCTGACAATCACTAGCAGTTAATGGTGACTCTAAATTATTATTATTATTATTAGAATTAATATACTACCCTATCATAGCTGTCAACCCTCCCTTTTTTGCGGGAAACTCCCTTATTCCAACTCCGTTTCCCGCTGCTATCCCGATTGTTGATATCCCTTAAATTTCCGGATTTCAAAGGAAGCAGCTCCTCTCCCTCCCTGCCGGCCAGGGAGGCTCCTCAGCTGCGTTGCTCAGCTGCCGATAAGGAGTCTGAGGGACTGGGGGCGGAGCTTGCATGCCTTGTGCAGCCAGATCCTCACGCCCAACCAGACAGCCAGCCTGCCTGCTGTCTACGCACTCACTCTTTCGCTCTCCCGTTCGCGCGCAGCCTCTGGAGCGCAGGATGGCGAGGCTACTTGGTGCCATTGCACTGCCCTCGCAGCATCCCTTATTTTCAAATCCAAAAGTTTGAAAAAATCCCTTATTTTCAAATCCGAAAGTTGACAGCTATACACCCTATACCTGGAGATCTCAGAAATCAGGGATGGAGGACCTGTTGTCCTCACGGTG
Source organism: Darevskia mixta (assembly GCA_034641385.1). Taxonomy (NCBI): domain Eukaryota; kingdom Metazoa; phylum Chordata; class Lepidosauria; order Squamata; family Lacertidae; genus Darevskia; species Darevskia mixta. Next base: position 2,955,557 of record JAWWNH010000060.1, read on the forward strand.
TAGCTGGACTCCATCCCTCCTCATTCCTGGTCATTGGCTATGCTGGATGGGGCTGATGGGGCCAAAGGCATCTTTATTTGGTCCTCAGGACTCCTTTCCCCTGCAGACACACACCTATGCACCAAGCCATGCCCCCTGCAGCCGGGGGTGGAGTGAGCCACAGGGGCTGAGCGAGCTGTTGATGGCGGACATTCGGTGCGCCACCTGCCCATGACTCCCAAGCCTCCCCCAAGCTATCAAAATGAAGGGGGAAGGGAGGAATTCTGTTGGCAAAGCAGAGCAGCTCCTCCCCTTCCCCCGACGGCTCGGGGTAGGCCTGGGTGGCATATGACCCCCCCCCCCATCATCAGAGCAGGGATGAGGGAGAATTTTTTTCCCACTTTGCATTTTAATGGATTTGGACTTCCGGGGCTGATATGCCACATGAAATGAAGCTGGGGAAAAAAATCTGAATTTTCTGATGCGGTTCTTCAAACCCCTGCAAAAAAATCTGTATGGCAAACGTGTGTATTGTGGGAAAATGAACAGAAAGATGCTTAAATTGGTGAAAACAATATGCAAAAAGACATTAAATGAGAAATATTGCTTCCAAATATGTGTATATTAGGTGAAGTGTTTAATTCATTGAAAAAGGTGTATGGATTTCCATATGGGCTTATTGATTGCTTGACTGCATTTATATCCCTTTTTCTCAGTGTGATGATGATAATGATGATGATGATGGTAGTAGTAGTAGTAGTAATAATAATAATAATAATAATAATAATAATAATAATAATAATATATTTATACCCTGCCCATCTGGCTGGATTTCTCCAGCACTCTGGGCGGTTCCCAACAAAATGTTAAAAACACGATAAAACATCAAACATTAAAAACTTCCCTAAACAGGGCTGCCTTCAGGTGTCTTCTGAAAGTCAGATAGTTGTTTATTTCCTTGACATCTGATGGGAAGGCATTCCACAGGGTGGGTGCCACCACTGAGAAGGCCCTCTGCCTGGTTCCCTACAGCTTAGCTTCTCGCAGCGAGGGAACTGACAAAAGGCCCTCGGAGCTGGACCTCCGTGTCTGGGCTGAACGAAGGGGGTGGAGATGCTCCTTCAGGTATACTGGGCTGAGGCCAGTGTGGTGTCCACGGTTCTCCCACGTCTCATTTGAACCCCACAACAACCCTGTGAGGGAGGTTAGGCTGAGAGGCAGTGATTGCCTCAAGGTCAACAGGTGAACTTCATTAACTGAGTGGGGATTTGAACCCACGTCTCCCAGATCCTAGTCTGATACTTGAGGTTTCGCACTTTAACAAACAAACAAACAAACAAACAAATAAATAAATAACGAATTAATGTAGGGGCGTCTCCACCCCATCAGTCTACCCAGACACTGAGATCGAGCTCTGAGGTTCTTCTGGAGGTTCATACACAGTGAGAAGTGAAGCTACAGGGAACCAGGCAGAGGGCCTTCTCGGTAGTGGCACCCGCCCTCTGGAATGCTCTCCCATCAGATGATAAGGAGATGAGTAATTATATAATATTTAGGAAACATCTGAAGGCAGCCCTGTAAAGGGAAGCTTTTTAAGGTTTACTGTTTTATTATGTTTTTATATGTGCAGGAAGCCATCCAGAGTGGCTGGGGAAGGTTAGTACCTCTGGTTGGTCCATTTGGGTGTGTCCATTTTTCGTCCCCACCCTGCACTCAGCTCTCACCTGTGGCTCCTAGAAGCTGTTGGCATGTGACAGCAGCCATACCCCAGGAAATTGCTTCAACTGGCCAGCTAAACCAGGTGAGGGTAGCTGATGTGTCTCAAACCCTCGGTGAGTTAGGGACTTCCTATGCATGCATAGTCAGGGTTCAGTGGATTGATCAGACGAGACCAATAGTGGGTCCAACAGTCAAGAAGGTAGTTTTTGCATGTGATGTAGAAGGAAATGAGGGGCAGATGGAGCTCATTCCACGCAGGAAGGTAGCTCATCTAGAAGAAAACCCTGATCCTAAACTTCTCCTACACAAGAAGAAAAGGCCAAGGAGTAATCCCTACACAAATGCAGAGTGGAGTCCCTAAACCAGTTCCACGACATATTGTACATCTTATTCTGGCAACTCCTGCAGGCAAGCTAGTACCAAACACATCGCTCTGCTTTCCTTTGACCACATCAGCAAGGCTGAGAGGTGGCGCCTTGTCATCTGTATGGCCTCGGTCCTGTATACCTGAAGGAGCGTCTCCACCCCATCATTCTGCCCTGACACTGAGATCCAGCGCCGAGGGCCTTCTGGCGGTTCCCTCACTGCGAGAAGCAAAGCTACAGGGAACCAGGAAGAGGGCCCTTCTCGGTAGTGGCGCCCGCCCTGTGGAACGCCCTCCAGCAGAGGTCAAAGCGATCAACAACTACATGACCTTTAGAAAACACCTGAAGGCAGCCCTGTTTAGGGAAGTTTTAAATCTGTGATGTGTTAATGTATTTTAATGTTTGCTGGAAGCCACCCAGAGTGGCTAGGAGACCCAGCCAGATGGGCGGGGTACAAATAATAAATTATTATTATTATTATTATTATTATTATTATTATTATATTATTATTATCTGGGCAGCCCAGGACCTCTATACACACTGCCCAGGCTTGCACCCTTCGGAGGTCACTTAGATCCTGTTAACTCAGTGGTTTAACTTCACCCCTGGAGGTGCACTCTATTGTCTCTCGAGACAGAGGGATGCCAACAAATTCAGAGATGGCTCTGTTGGGTGCAGTGCAGTTTAATGCTAAAAAAAGACCCCACCACATTCATCTTTGATTAAAGAAGCTGGCCATAGCAATTACATCAGCAGAGTTAGGGTATTTCTTGAGCAATCGCACCATTCTGACAGCTTGCTCAGAATCGTGCGAAAAATTGCCCATTCATTCCAAGGAAATTGTTACAGCTACAGATTTAGGAAAGGATCAAGGTTTAGTGAATTATCGTTGCTCGCCTGTGGCCCGCACTTTGTTCAAGAGAGAAGTAAGAACATCTGTCCACTTCCCAAGATCAATATACCTATCCCCTCTCTTAATTCGGAACAGCTGCTAAACAAATACATACACTGCACACATGCAGAACAGAGACCAGAGCTCCTGTCGAAATAATAACCTTCCTGACGAAAGATTAGAGCAGTGCATTGAAAGACTCAGAACATGGATTTCTCATGCCATGTTTGAGGTTTGCAACTGGGGGAGTAATAATCACACAGACACCCCACACCAATCTGCCCTGGGAATCCACCTTGGGCCAAGACGAGAATACCTGGGTTTAGTCCTGAATTAGTTCAGGGGTGGAGCTAATGTTTAATTCGGTTTTAAAAAAAGAGAACACAAAACCCCAATTAATTATATGGTCAGGAGGGGCACGGGGGAAGGAAATGGGGTGGGGGGTTCGATTCTGCAGGGTGCTGTTTTGCAAGCAGCTTCTGTGCAGAGAAGGTGCCCTTGCGAATAGAAGCCTGCGCCCTGCAGGATTGGTGCTTCTATGCAACAACTGGTGCTCAGGGACCTGGATCCTGTGGGGCACTGCTTCACAAAGGAGCACCCTACATCCCATAGGATCGATATCCCTGCTCAGAGGTGACACAGAGGTGTGGCACAGAGGTGACAATCTTGCAGGAGCAGGTATCCACAGGAAGGAGAGTCAGGTGGTGTTGGAGTGGAAAGGAGATCAGGTTGGAAAGCATGGTCCAAAACCAAAGACCTCTCCCAGGAAGGCTTCTCCCCGGAAGCTACAGCTGGCTGTCAGGTGGCAGTTGGCCTCTTTGTGGGTTTTCCTGCCTGATGCCCCACCCCCTGGCAGCCCGGGATCACTCTGGTCCACCCACTGCATGGAGATCTGGGGCTGTCTCATCCCACTCAATCAACACCAAGATGCCCCTGAATTGGCTCAGTTCGGTTTGGAGCTCAGCCAAATCTGGTGCACAGCGCTCCTAATACCCACATTTATTAAAAGCGAGATTTATAACAAAATGTTAGAGTATAAAATTCAGCTATGCCCTCTTGCCCCCCTATGGATTTCCCTTTCGCAAGCCCTCCCAAGGAATATCTATAGTTAATGAAATGTGTTGGAAAGCTGATAGCTGAATCAATTCCAAGTAGCGTATTGTGGATTAGGTTTTCTCAGCCACTTTGGAGTTCTGTAGGTAACTCACTTGGACCATCTTGGTAGGCCTCGAAATGTACGTCAGAAATCATATGGCTGAAGAACCATGTTGTCCTAGTTCAGGATGAACCAGGATGGTTAGACCAGTCCTTTGTAAGACAATAGCTGTAACTAACTGGTGAAGCACCACCATTTACATGTCCAAAGAGTGGGCTCTGTTGCCATAGAGATAAATAGGTGGTCCTTTTCTCATTACACTCATCTGCATGCCACATCATCCTAGGATGGAGAATAATCAGCTAAGGTAGGCTATATGTGTGTCGTTTTTGGCTGATGCTGGAAGCTGGAGAGATAGAGGCATGTCTTCCTCTGTGCTCAACCCAAAGTTGTGACTTGAGTCTTGGAACCTTAATGGGTAATCAAGGTGTACTGGAGTGTTACTGCACAAGATGCTCAGGTTGTATATACAGTGGAACCTTGGTTGCTGGCTGGCTTAGTTGTTGAACAAATCAGCTCCCGAATGCCACAAACCAGGAAGTAGGTGTTCTGGTTTGTGAACGTTTTTTGGAAGCCGAACGTCCAACGTGGCTTCTGCTTGAGTGCAGGAAGCTCCTGCAGCCAATTGGAAGCTGCGCCTTGGTTTTTGAATGGTTTCAGGAGTCGAATGGACTCCTGGAACAGATTAAGTCTGAGAACCAAGGTACCAATGCATGTGTAAATGAAACCATATATCCTAAAGACACTGCAGTCTTTGCTGACCTTCATTCCAAGGAACCTGGATAGCTTGGATGGTTAGAGTGTAGTGCTGATAATGCCAAGGTTGCAGGTTAGATTCCTGTATGGAAAAGCTACATTTTCCTGCATTGCAGGGGGTTGGACCAGATGATCCTCAGGGTCCCTTCCAACTCTACACTTCTTTGATTCTATTCTTCTAACTATGGGTGAGCACTGGGACCTCTGGAGTTTCTCACCTCTCAGAGATTGGGGTGCAACAATATATGTGAAATACAACAGGGAAGAAACAAGGGCAAAAACCTAGGATGGGGACAAGACCACAGACAGCTACAAAGCCAAGGACAAATATATTGGCAGGCTGCTCTTTTGTCCAGCCTTTGGCATGACTCTGGCTTTGCATAGCTCTTTGCAACTTTCTTCCATAAATGAGGCTGTGCCCATCAAGCCACGTTACCCTTTTTTGGGTTGCTCTCGTAAAAATTCCCCTGTCCGTTGACCAGAGATGCATGGCATCCTGTTCTCCAGGCTCTCTAAATACTCGCGGACGTTTATGAGCAAATAGCTATATCGCATCGTGGTCGTCATCGTGCAAACTGACATACCTGGACAAGAAGGGCATTCATCTGCAGGGGAAAGCAGCACGAATCCAGCATTGCAAGCCTTAGCTCCATGGACCTCATCTCAATAAACCTTAAAGACCGCGAGCAAAGTTCAAATATAGCAAAGCACCTGCTTTAACGCAGGAGTGCGGAACTTTGAGGCTGAATGTGGCTCTCTGTCTTGTCCCCAGGAGACAACTCCCCTGTGCCCCAGCCACACCCCTCACTCTGTGCCCTCCTTGAGAGCTTTTGCCTGGCTGGAATATGCCAATGCCTGTTACTTTCCTGGACGGAAGGTGATGAGGGGTGTGTATGTGTCAAAACCTGTGTGTTTTAGTCTGGATGGCATGTCAAACTGGTCTGCCCACTTTTGCCTAGGCCCCCAACTCACAACACAGCTTGTGACCTCTGCAATATACCTCTCATGGAATGAAGCTTTCAGGCTGAGAAAGATTCCTTCTCTGGGCTCGAATTGGACCTTCCAGGTGAATCAAAGCTGAAATACGTCATAAAGGACTGTTCGCCTTTCCTCCAAGACAATCCAGATCGATTCCAAACGATGTCAAGAAAGCACAATATTTATCGGCGAAATTAGTTTTGCCTTTATCTGCTGGGTTTTGTAAGTTCTGCAGCAATCGGTATCTAGCAAGTGGAATTTATTTTGTACAATTTCTATTGACCTATTCCCCTCAAAAAACTATTATGCAACAGTATATATCAATATCATTAAAGGTAAAGGTAAAGGGACCCCTGACCATTAGGTCCAGTCATGTCCAACTCTGGGGTTGCGGCGCTCATCTCACTTTATTGGCCGAGAGCCGGCGTACAGCTTCCGGGTCATGTGGCCAGCAAGATAAAGCTGCTTCTGGTGAACCAGAGCAGCACACGGAAACGCCGTTTACCTTCCCGCCAGAGCGGTTCCTATTTATCTACTTGCACTTTGACGTGCTTTTGAACCGCTAGGTGGGCAGGAGCTGGTACCGAGCAACAGGAGCTCACCCCGTCGCAGGGATTCGAACCGCCGACCTTCTGATCAGCAAGCCCTAGGCTCTGTGGTTTAACCCACAGCGCCACCTGGGTCCCTATCAAGATCATTATGAAGCTACAAATACTTTATAATGTTTCTGGTGGATGTTGGTGGATTACATTAGCCTTTATGTGACAGGGGTGTGCTACTCAAACGGATCGGGGGGGGGGGAATGGGCAAACAAAGAAAGAATCTTCAGTTCTCAATACGCTCAGTGAACACTCATACGGGAAGGGGGTTGAAATAGAGGAAGTTGAATACAATGAGGATGTATTCAATGGATGATGGCATGACTGGCAGACTAGAACTCTGAGCAAGAGCATTCTGTACTGCAACATTTTGTTGCAGCTCCCAGTGATCAGCTATTGAACATACAGGAGTAGGGTTGCCATGTTTCAAAAAGTGGAAATTCGGACACAGTATCCCGGGTATGTCCGGGAAATTCCAAACATACGGCAATCCTATCAAGGAGCAATTTGCTACATTTGCTTCTGGGCTCCCCAGCCAGTGCACATCCAGTACATGCACAGGGAAACAAATGAGACTTCCAAAAGCATCTTTGCAAAGCTTTGCTAGTGGTCTCTTTAAGATCATAGAATCAGAGAGCTGGAAGGGGTCCTGGGGTCTAGTCTAACCCCCTGCAATGCAGGAATCTCAACACGTGGTCCCCCACCAAATTAGAACCCATACTGGCCCCTGCTTAGCTTTGCAAATGGGCTAGCGGTTTTATTGCTGCACCACTGATATCTCCCCAGCTCAGGTGTTAAGTACTTCCATTGTAACTTTCATTCCTATTATTTTGCTGTTTCAGCAGAGCCTAAAGTAGAAATTCAATGTGTGTGCTAATCCAGGGAGCATGCTGAGGCAGCATGGAATGCAATCCTTGAGCAGGGAGGGGAGACAGAGAATCTCCAATGCCACAGAGGTATCGGTCGGAATGCCTAAGCCTCCTCTAGGCAATTTCAATGTGACTCACACCTTTCCATTGGCCAGTAAGGGCACACGCTAGAGGTGGCTTGAGTAGATTACATAGTGCTTGGGGAGACCAAAACAGTGCTCTATCTACAGCATCATGTACAAATCTCAGAGAAATGCAAGGAAGCAAGAAAAGAAGCCAGCATTTCCAAGCTGGCCAGTGTTTCTCCACATGCCAAGAGCTTGCTTTGCATAAAATCACCCCCAGTACAGTCATACCTCAGGTTGCAATAGCTGCGGGTTGCGCGTTTTCAGATTACGGATGCGCCGAACCCGGAAGTACCAGAATGGGATACTTCCGGGTTTCGGCGCTCGCGCATGCGCAGAAGCACCGAATTGTGTCACGCGTGTGCGCAGACGCGGTGCAGCAGGTTATGAACGCTGCGGGTTGTGAAAGTGCCTCCTGCACGGATCACGTTCGCAACACGAGCGTCCACTGTACTACCTGATTTCAGCAGCCCTGTGGCATCAGGCTTCCTGTAAAGACACTGGCAATAGCTCAGTTGGTACAGCATAGATCACACAATCATAGAGTTGGAAGGGACCATGAGGGTCATCTAGTCCAACCAACTGCAATAGAAATAAATCTCTTGATTAACATGTGACTTGCCTTGCTGAAAGATATCAACTTGGATCACTTGTGTCCGTGTGATGCCTCCACCCCAGGAATCCTATACAGCATGGGTAGCCAACGGGGTGCCCTCCACGCATGGATGGGGAGGGTGGTATCAATTCATTTGATATCTACAACCAAAATATATAAATCTAATTCAAACAAATGTTGGAAATGTAAAGAGAAAGAAGGTTATTTTTATCCTATGTGGTGGTCTTGTAGTAAGGTTAAAGCTTACTGGGAATTGATATATAATGAAGTGAAAAGGATGTTTAAAATAACCTTTGTTAAAACAAAACAGAAGGTTTTCTTTGGGGAATTATAGGGACAGAACTACCTAAATTGTATAGAAATTTATTTATGTATGCTACTACAGCAGCAAGAATGCTACTTGCCCCAAAGTGGAAAGAAGCAGAAGTCCCAGTAAAGGAAGAATGGATACAAAAACTCATGGAATATGCAGAAATGGTGAAACATACTGGAAGAATAAGAAATCATTACAATTTTTAAAAAAATAAAGGAATGGAAATGGTTTATAGAATATTTACAGATAAATTGCAAAGAGGTAAAAAACAGTAGCAGGATTGTTGTAATAACCCGCAGTTACATAAGAGTATATATTTAAAGTAGATAGTTTAAGGAACAAATTAAATGAATTTGGATATGCAGAAGATATTAAAAAAATAAATTTAAGGAACCACAGAAAGAGGGGGAAGGAGGGCAAACTTTGAAATGTTAAATTGATTGTAAAACTAATGAAATGTATAAACTCGGAAAGTATAAATAAAAGTATAAATAAAAACTTTTTTAAAAAAAATACCTACAACTAAAAATAAGCTCAAGGTGCATTGAGATCCAAGCAAATGAGGCTAGTTTTTGCTGAGTCAGACCAGCAATCCATGTTGCTTAGTATTTTTTATTTTCCATTTTATTTACTAAATTTTATATAGTATAATGCGAGCTAGCTGTTTGTCGAGTATTTTCCAACTCATGTTACTTTGAATGTGACGTTTGGGGAAATGGTGGTCAGTGGGTCTGGTGGGTAGGAAAGTTGTAGGGGAAAATAAATAACAGAAAATATTTCAAAAGTCATGATCCTATCGCCCCTCACCCCCTACTTTTTGGCCAAAAAAGACTTAAAGGTCTTCAATGTGCTCTGTAACCACAACATCAAGGGAGATGGAGGAGGGAGAGAGAGAAAGAGAGGTTATCTCACCTTTAGGTCACCAGACCCAATGATTATATACAGGAGAGTTGCATATATTATCCCTTCTGTCTTTTGCAAAGGAGGTTTTATTCCTCTCAGCAGATGCCCTCACATGCGTTCGCCACAGACGAGACAGAGACATGAATTCGCCACTCGGACACTGTTTACATTGGCCCCCGCGTCCCTCCCCCCAACCCCAATGAAACCAGCCCCACAGGAAAGTCTAATATTTGAACTTTTCACTCTTATTTCATTTTATTAGACAGCAGTGAAAAGTTGGCTTGTGAGGAAGGTCTGAGGTCTCTCTCTTTTTTTAACCCTGAAAATATTGCCAGAAGTTTCTCGTCTCCTCCGCCCCCTCCTTTCTTTCAGGGCAGAGGCTTTGCTTGAGATGGATAATTAGTGTTTTATTGAAGGCAAAATAGCAAACAGAGGCTGGAAACCTGAAGGGGCTTCTGGAGAGGGCTGTGCGAGTTGTGAACCAAGGACCACCCGGAATTAATTCCATCATATATTTCTGAAGACCCTTCCCTTCCGTTCAAATGTGTGTGTGTGCTCGCTCGCGCCTGTGAGTTCGGCATGACTCAAAACCAGACGCTGGGATTATTCCCAGCAGTGTTTCAGCGAGAGAAGCCTGGGATGGGAACCTGCTTTCTTTAGCTGCTTTCACACCTCATCAAAGAGGCACCGGGGCTGACGAATCTGCCAATACTGACACTTTGGATATTAGACGAATTGCATTGAGACTGTTGTGCCACCTTACTATTCCTGATTTAAATCAGCTGGGCTTAAAAAAGGGAAAGGAAAAAACCACAGCACTGCTATCTGGGCCCTTTTCACTCATTATGAAGGTTGGCCACTAGATACACATTCACATAAAAGGTAAAGGTAAAGGGACCCTTGACCATTAGGTCCAGTCGTGTCCGACTCTGGGGTTGCGGCGCTCATCTCGCTTTATTGGCCGAGAGCCGGCGTACAGCTTCCGGGTCATGTGGCCAGCATGACAAAGCCGCTTCTGGCGAACCAGAGCAGCGCACGGAAACGCCGTTTACCTTCCTGCTGCAGCGGTATCTATTTATCTACTTGCACTTTGACGTGCTTTCGAACTGCTAGGTGGGCAGGAGCTGGGACCGAGCAACAGGAGCTCACCCCATCGCAGGGATTCGAACCACCGACCTTCCGATCAGCAAGCCCTAGGCTCTGTGGTTTAACCCACAGCGCCACCTGGGTCCTTCACATACCTTCCAACATTTCTCCAATGAAAATAGATGGAATGTCCTATTCCATCATCATCATCAATATCCCACCCATCTGACTGGGTTCCCCCAGACACTCTGGGTGGCGTCCAACATGTATAAAAACATAACGAAACATTAATTTTATTTTTTTATTTTTTTAAAAAAACCTTTCTTATACAGGGCTGCCTTCAGATGCCTTCTAAAGATGGTATAGTGACTTATCTCCTTGGCTCGGGGGTCGCATAACTCCATACCCTCCAACATTCCTGCGATGAAAATAGGTACATCGTAAGCAGGGATGCGGGTGGCGCTGTGGGTTAAACCACAGAGTCTAGGCTTGCCGATCAGAAGGTCGACAGTTCAAATCCCCTCGACGGGGTGAGCTCCTGTTGCTCAGTCCCTGTTCCTGCCAACCTAGCAGTTCGAAAGCACAAAGTGCAACTAGATAAATAGGTACCGCTTCAGCGGGAAGGTAAACGGTGTTTCTGTGCGCTGCTCTGGTTCGCCAGAAGAGGCTTAGTCATGCTGGCCACATGACCCGGAAGCTGTACACCGGCTCCCTCAGCCAGTAAAGCGAGATGAGCACCGCAACTCCAGAGTCGTCCACGACTAGACCTAATGGTCAGGGGTCCCTTTAGCTTTACCTTTTAAGCAGGGCTGGATTTAGGTTTGATGAGGGCCTAAGCTACAGAAGGTAATGGGGCCCTTTATATGTCCAGCTGTCCTTTGTCAACAGCAAATTGTCACTTTTTTGTGTTGAATATACGCTATATGGTAATTTATGGACATACTAGGTATCTAAAGCCATTTGCACATAACAAATAGGAGCCTACACAACACAAAACACTGTTGCTGTATGTATGTAGGTTTTGTTTTATTTTTTACCTTATATTTTGGAAATGTACATCCAGTTATTTTTCCTTTAATTTTTTTTTTGGGGGGGGCCAAGAGAGTGGGGCCCTAAGCTATAGCTTGTTTCGCTTATACGTAAATCTGGCACTGATCCTAAGGAAAAGCGGAATGTTCCGGGATCAAATCAGAACCCAGGACGGCTTCTGTAAATCCAGGACCGTCCCTGGAAAATAGGGACACTTGGAGGGTCTGCGTTTGGGCAGAGGGGTGGCACATAAAGGGTGAGGGATGAATCAGAAGAATGGACACAGAACCTGCTTTGTGAACATATGATGCAGTTTCTGGCATGGGCCAATCCTGCGCACACACTGCTAATCATGGAGGAGCAGTCAAGAGCCAGGAGCCGGGGCCAAGACCCATTGCTAATTGCCCATGTCCTTGCATGCCCTGGCTTGAATAATCTGCGCTGTGCACTGAGTGGGCATCCAGACCTTCATAAAACGTGGACAGGTGTTTCCTCTCTTGGATGCTAATGCAAAGCTCAGCAGTCACTTTCTGAACCAACAGATGTTTAATTTTTTTTCAATTAAAAAAACAAAACCTTCCAGTTCCCCCCTCCCCCCACCAAATGTGGCTTTCCACATTTCAGAAAAGCGCGTGGTTTGAAGAAAATGTCATATTCCAGGCTGAACGATGTGATGGCGAGTCTCATCCTCCCCTGTCCATGGAAAGAGCCAGTTGGGTATTGCAGTTGCAGTTGCAGCAACAACAGCATTTTTAATTTTTTGTAATACTTTATTTATTCCATTTCTATCCCACCTTTTCTCCAAGAAGCTCAAGGGGGCACATGTGGTTCTCCCCCTCCTTATTTAACCCCCACAGCAACGCTGTGATCAGTGGCGTAGGGAGCTGCTTGGTCGCCGGGAGCGGCAAGCGCGAGTGGCACCCCCAGGGGGCGGGGTGTCGCTCTATAGCGCTCATGCATCGTGATGTCACGACGCATGCATCGTGGTGTCACGACGCATGCGCGCTATGGAGCGCAGTCCAGCCAGGCTGCCGGGCCGAGCAGCCCCCCGTCCGTGCACTGCAGCCTTATGAGTTGCCGGGCACGGCGCGAGGAGCCGCCACCCGGACGGGGGGGCCACCTGGGCCCGGCCCAGCAGCCTGGCCGGACTGCGCATGTCCGCAGAAGTCCCAGCCTTACAAGTTGCTGGGCGCGGCGTGAGCAGCCACCGCACGGACAGGGGGCCACCCGGGCCCGGCCTGGCAGCCCGTCCGGACTGCGCAAGTGCAGCATCCTGCACGGACTGCGCATGTGCGGACATGTGCAGTCCATGAGGGCTGCCGGGCCGGGCCCAGGCGGCCCCCCGTCCGTGCGGCTGCTTGCGCGGAAGGGATGCCGGGTGGAGGCTTGGGAGTCATGGGGGGGTGGCACCGAGTGTTGCCCCCTCCAGGGTGGAACCCGGGGCGCCCCGCCCCCAACACACCACCCTTCCTACGCCACTGCCTGTGATGTAGGTTAGGCTGAGAGGCAGTGACTGGACCAAAGGTCATTCGGTGAGCTTCATGGCCGAGTGAACCCTGGTCTCCCGGGTGCCAGTCTGACACTCAAACCACTACACCACATAACTAGCAATGGGCCTTTAGAACCAGGAGACACCTGCTTAAGGGACCATTGGTGGACGCAAGCTATTGAACATGCCTCACTTCCCATGAGAAAGAAGTCTCGCTATGTTCTGTCTCTATAGTCAGATACCAGCTGCTGGAAATCGCAGTAAGGGAGAGAGCTCTTAGTCTGAGGTCCTGCTTGGAGACTTACCACAGGCATCTTGATGGGCCACCGACCTGATCCAGGGGACTATTTTTTGTTCTTAAGTCTAACTTCTGCAACTTCTGGGCAAGAATGGAGATAAAGCTGGAGTGTGAAAATTTAGGATTGCATTATCTTCCGCAACTACAGTCGTACCTCGGAAGCCAAACGGAATTCGTTCTGGAGGTCAGTTAGACTTCCAAAACATTTGGAAACCAAGGCGTGGCTTCCGATTGGTGCAGGAAGCTCCTGTAAACGGTGTTTCCATGCGCTGCTCTGGTTCGCCAGAAGCGGCTTAGTCATGCTGGCCACATGACCCGGAAGCTGTATGCCGGCTCCCTCGCCCAATAAAGCGAGATGAGCGCTGCAACACCAGAGTCGGACACGACTGGACCTAATGGTAAGGGGTCTCTTTACCTTTACCTTTACCAGGTCTTCGAAGAAAGCTGTCCTCTGTAAAGCAGAACTTAGGGCTATTCTGAACTGCATTGTGGAAACACAACAGTGCCAGTATTATTGCAGAATAATACAATTATTGTTATTATTGCAGATCCTGGTGAGAATCAGTTACTCGGGAGTAACTAGGAGACCCATTTCTCCTTGCTCTGTCTGGCATTGCTGCACTATGGCCAGAGCTGTCCAGCATTCATCGCAGACTCCAGCACCTGATTTAGCTATGTGATTGCTTAAACATTGGAGAATGCTACTCCTTTATGTAATGCCATTCCCCGCTGGCATAACAGGGCAGAGGGTAGCTTTTATTTATTTATTTATTTAGTCGCCTGGCATGGGACTCCTCCGTGGCTTCAGTCCACATGCTGGGCATTCCGCACGGACGGTATTTGACTTCTGGCAAGCGGAGGGTCTGCCTCCAATAGCTATTCTGCAATGTGCCATCACTCGGACAGGTCCATTTTCTAGGGAAGGGCTTTTTGTTTGCTTCCTATTCTGGAGGTGTCCTCTTGATCTCTGGAAAGGTCACCCAAAGGCCAATGTCTTTGAAGGGCACCACGATCTCCATGCGCCAGATTCAAAAGGTGTGCCGTAATCCGGGTCAACCCAGAATGGGAATGGGGACAAACAGGGAGGAGGAAAGGAAAGGGGCACTTGAGGGCAATGGATCAGGGGAATGGCCCATCAAGTCCAGCACCCTGTTATCACAGTGGCCAAGCAGAAGCCCTTGAGATACCTTCAAGCACGACCCAAGCACAAGAGCCCTCTCCCCTCCTGTGGTTTCCAGCAACTGGTATTCAGAAGCATTGCTGCCTCCAGAGCACATCCACCATGGCTAGCAGCCATCATTTGCCCTCTCTTCCATGATTTTCACTAATCCTCTCTAAAGCCATCTAGGTTGGTGGGCATTGCTTCCTCCTGTGGAAGGGAGCTCCATAGCTTAACTATGCACTGCATGAAGAAGAAGCTACTACTGCAGCCCGTGTTTTGTTAGCCCCAAAATGGAAAACGAACGAGGTCCCAACCGAAGAAGAATGTCAACTCAAGTTGACAGAATATGCACAACTCGCGGACTTAACATATAGAATAAGAGAACAAGAAGAACATACGTTTAGAGAAGATTGGAAACCGCTGAATATATGGGAAATAATTGTGTACTGTTGAAAACGCTGGCAGTGTTAAGATGAATTCAACAGTGTAAATAAGTTTTGATGGATGCAATAATGGAATACTGAATAATATAGTTTTTGTAAAATATGCAGGGAATTATGATATGTAAAATGAACCATGGAAAGAGAAGAAGGGAAGTCATTGATATCTTAAGGATGTAAAATTAATATTTTAAATTGTAAGGCTTGTTCGCGCACACACACACACACACACACACACACGTACATACTTTCTTTTATTTGTCCTGAATCTTGCAATATTCAGTGGGTTCTCATGCTGGGTATAGCCAATGGTATGATCCCATCTCTCACAAAACTTTCCCTTCCTCTTGGTAGGAAGGAATGCTTCTAGGCCATTGAGCTTGTGCCCATCATACTTATATCCTTGAGGCTATCAACTCTTATTATTTTATTTTTAAAAATTCAATATCACTCTTCATCCGAAGATCACAGGGTGCTTTGCAAATCTTCCATTTCCCCATGATTAGTCTATGCAGGAAGCATGGCCTATGCAAAATTGTGGAGCATATTTAAGACCTCAGCTTATGGAGGGTCCTGGCATTGGAGCCTCACCTGAACAGTGGACATGAATTAGATCACATCCACCACACAACCATGGCTGTGCATTGCCGACGAAGTGGTGGACAAGCTGTCTTTCAAGGAAGCTCTTCCACTATTACTGACTTCCTTGTTGAGGAGCTCCTGATAAGCATCAAGGAACCCATGGGTTGTTAGTTGGCATCCATGTGTCTCAAGAGACAATGGAGTGTGCCTCCAGGGGTGGAGTCAAACTGTTATGTTAGCAACACTGAAGTGACCTCCTTGGGGCACAAGCCTGGGCAGTGTGGATGGAGGTCCTGGGCTACTCAGAGAACAACACCCTCTCTCGGCCTCACTGATGTGGTCCAAAGGAAAGCAAAGCAATACGTTTGGTATCAGATGGGCTGCAGGAGTTGCCAGGAGGAGGCAAACAAGGTGCCATCCAACCACCTTAGGGACCTCACTTTGCATTTGTGCAGGGCTTACTCCTTAGCCATTTCTTCTCCTAGAGATATCTTCCAAGGCAGCAGAGGTTTAGGATCAGAGCTTTCCTTCTCCTAGATGGGCTACCTTCCCAGGTTCATGGGCCCCATCTGCCCCTCACTTCCCCTACAGCTCTTGCAGAAATTGCCTTCTTGACCATTGGTCCCACAATTGGTCTTGTCTGCCCATTCTGTCAGGGCCTGTCTTCGCTTACAGGGGGAGTCTCTAACTGACCCATCTATTTATCAAAGTATATATTGAGAGAAAACAGGTTTAGCAGTAAAGGTAAAGGTAAAGGGCCCCTGTACGGTTAAGTCCAGTCAAAGGCGACACTGGGGTTGTTGTGCTCAGGGGCGTACCCAGGATCAAAACTGGGGGGGGGCAAGCCATGGTCGTTCAGGTTCTAGGGGGGGGGGCAAGCCATGGTCTCAGGTTTGCTTTGAATGGACGCTGATCATTTTTGCTTCTAGGGGGGGCAGATGCCCCCCTCTGCCCCCCCTGGCTACGCCCATGGTTGTGCTTATCTCGCTTTCAGGCTGAGGGAGCCGGCGCTTGTCCACAGACAGCTTTCCGGGTCATGTGGCCAGCATGGCTAAACCGCTTCTGGTGCAATGGGACACTGTGACAGAAACCAGAGCGCACGGAAATGCTGTTTACCTTCCCACCACAGTGGTACCTATTTATCTACTTGCACTGGTGTGCTTTCGAGCTGCTAGGTAAGCAGGAGCTGGGACAGAGCAACGGGAGCTCACCTCGTTGTGCGGATTCAAACCACCAATGTTCTGATCGGAAAGCCCAAGAGGCTCAGTGGTTTAGACCACAGCGCCACCCACATCCCTTTTAGCAGTGCATCATTTGGGAGAAAACATGTTGAAATACATATTTAATACATATGGATTTAAATGGGATTTCCCCCCTCTAGATCTTCCTCCTCTTCAGATTAATGTAGAAAGGGGAGGAGTGGAAATGGAATAGACAAAGG
The DNA here is from genome assembly GCA_034641385.1 of Darevskia mixta. Lineage (NCBI taxonomy): Eukaryota > Metazoa > Chordata > Lepidosauria > Squamata > Lacertidae > Darevskia > Darevskia mixta. The sequence continues at coordinate 2,972,354 of JAWWNH010000060.1, forward strand.
CTGCAGTCCTAGCTTCACTGACCTGGGAGTAAGCCTCCTTGAATTCAATTGGGCTTTCTTCTGAGTAGGACTGCAGCCTGAGCTAGACCATTCCTAACCATATGTTCCTATGTTCCGTGCATTCTTATGAGAGCACCAGTTTTACAGGAATGTAATGTTGCAGTGCAAACATGTCATTTATAATATTGCTGACCAGCAGCTCTTCACCACTGTCCAGAGCTCTGCCCTGTAAGAAACTGCTCCTCTTTCTGAATTCTGAATGGGAAATGGAGGACTAACTTCACAAGGTGAAACCTCAGCTACTTTAGGATTTCACAGCTGGCAAAGAATGGAGAAGTCAGCAAAAAGAAAAAAAGAAAAGAGGTTTTCAAATACTTGTAACCATTACCAGACTCTGTCTGCTTTTCCAGTCAAAAAATTCTCAAGCGAGACATGCTTGGGCAGAAGACAGAGCGAGAGAAGGAGAGAACTTCCAAATTCATCACTTCTCTTTTATAGTGATTTGAACCATGGTGGGTTAATGGAGCCTCCATCTATGGATGCAGTCTACCCCCAAATGCCTGTTGCTGGGGATAAGCAACAGGGATGGGTGATCAACATCCACAGGCTTCTGCATAGCTAACAGAACACTGTGTTTATAAATTGCACCTGATTCTCTGCATCCTAATTCAATACCCACAACAACCCAGTGAGGTGGGTTAGGCTGAGAGGCAGCAACTGGCCTGAGGTTACCAGTGAGCTTCATGGCTAAATGGGGATTTGAACCCTGGTCTCCCAGGTCCTCATCTGCCACTCTAACCACTACAACACACTGGCTCTTAAATATCCCATCCTCAGTCAAGTCAGTCCCAGTTCTAAATGTGCTCTTGCACAAGAAGCTGCCTTCCCCTGAGTCAATCTACAGTCATAGAGTTGGAAGGGATTCTGAGCATCATCTAGTCCAACCCGCCCAATGCAGCATAGACAACATTATATAATAATAATAATAATAATAATAATAATAATAATAATAATAATAATAATAATTTATTATTTGTACCCCGCCCATCTGGCTGGGTCTCCCCAGCCACTCTGGGCGGCTTCCAGCAAACATTAAAATACATTAACACATCACAGATTAAAAACTTCCCTAAACAGGGCTGCCTTCAGGTGTTTTCTAAATGTCATGTAGTTGTTGATCCCTTTAACCTCTGATGGGAGGGCGTTCCACAGGGCGGGCGCCACTACCAAGAAGGCCCTCTGCATGGTTCCCTGTAGCTTTGCTTCTCGCAGTGAGGGAACTGCCAGAAGGCCCTCAGCGCTGGATCTCAGTGTCCGGGCAGAACGATGGGGGTGGAGACGCTCCTTCAGGTATACATTGAGCTCAATAGACCAGCCTGGATAGTTCCTTTGGTTAGAGCATGGTGCTGATCGTGCCAAAGTTGCAGGTTCGATGTTTGGATTCTACCATACAGGGACATGCTTGATTTTACCACATCCCTTGCCCGCCTGGCCCTTTGCTGACCCTTAACGAGGCCATAAAAAGCGGAATGCCTGAGCAGAAACCACGTCGCTCATCCCAATGGCATTTGTGAACGCCGTCCTCGGTCAAAGTGAGGCCACATGCTATGACTTCATCCATTCTTCGACAAGCACGAGAAACAGGAGCACCAACAGCACCCGATCCACAACCATTTTTGTCTATAAATCTGAGTTTGCACCCGGGGAAGGCTTCTCAGAACTTGTAAAGGCTGATCCTCCGACGGGATGCTCTTCGTGACAATAGACTTTGTTGTTTAAAAATAATTCTCCCCCCAGGGCAGTAATTCTCACTCGGTCTGTCTGCACCAGCAGTGGGTGCCTTTGCCAACGGGTGTTGTCATGCCCAGAGACTTCCCTTGGGATATCTCCAACAATCAAGGAGAGGTTGCATTTGATACCCATTCTTTCTTATGCCCTCATTAGGTTACCTAGGTACAACCTCTCTTTTTTGTTTTTGGTCTGGTCTTTCTATAGATTCTGACTCAGCCACTAATGATATGTAACAGTGGCTTGCTAATGAGCCTCTGCTCTCTAGAAGTGCTGTGTTTATAGTACCGTTCTACTCTAGCGATAAGCTCTTTGCCATGAGATCACCAGTAAACTATTCCTTTTTTCCTCTCTCTTTTAGTCTTTTTCCGGTACATGGTGATCTATACAATGAGTGGCATATAAACATATTTGCATATCATGCAGAGATGCTTGGGAATTCAGCTCATGATATTTACAATGCAAACATGATAATTATACTCTGAATTTCTCAGAATCTGGCAAATATAATTTGCAAAGTGTATTTTAGGGTAGGAGATGTACATTAGAAATGTATGCATAGATAAAATACAAATTTAAGTCTGTACTTAATGATAATATATCTATTAAAAGTAAGTATACATGAAAGTAAGTATGTATTAAATAAATATATATTCCAAAGTACTATTACAGTAAGAGTTTTCATACACTCCCCCCAAAAAAATAGAACACCACAGATTCATGCAGAAACAGGATGGAATAAGTTTAGGAATTAGCATATATGAAATTTGCATGGATTGATCTGCTCACGATGAATGAATGATGAATATGTCAGCTGATGCAACCACTTCCAGAGGGCAGCCATGTTACTGTCCATTTTTCAGCAAATAAATTTTGTAGTACACATTACTAAAGGCAAAAAAATTTTTTGCCGTAGGTTCCCTCATCAGATGCATGAACTAATGTGTAATCTCAGCTGAGAGGTATGCACAATGCATTTCTGGAAATGTTCCCAATCTCAATTGTTCTCATCATTCCCAGAATCCCAGAATCCCTGGACAATGTTGTACATCTTCTCTATAATATGCACAGAGGTTGGGATCCTAGGAACTGCATTTCCCAGGGTCCCCAGCATGCCTGACCCCTACAATGAGCATATGGAGGAACACCTCATGGCAGTGTCCTAGCCATGGCATTCCTGAAGTTTTCTCTGTTGTCCTTCCCATCTTTGAGAGGCTACTCTTGGGATGGGAAAATATTCCAACTTCACTTTCTCTCTGTTTCTGTTTCCCCCTCAGTCCTAAATTCAGTTCTGCACATACCCATATCAGTTTGCAATTCAAAAAAAGGTTTTCATGAAAATTCATCAACATTTTCATGTGAATTCCTCCTGCCAGACATATTTTAAATAGCATTCTGCCTAATATAAACAATTCTCTCTGATATAATGCATTCATGCACTAATGCATGCATGCTGTGGCACAACTTACCCAAGCATATGCATTTTTGTACCCATTACTTGGCTGAAGAACAACACTGCAAATTTCAGAGAAGCAAGAATTTCAAAGGATTGCTGCATTTCAATCTACCTCTTGTTTTGGAAATTTGGTAGGTTTGAGTGGGTGAGATCTCCCAAAAGGGCCACTGCAAATTACAGCTTCAGTTTAAATTTTGAGTAGTTTAAAACTGCTTTAATAACAATAATAAACTGAAAAAAAATCTTTGCAAACCAGAGAATATGTTTCCTACCAACATCATGAGGGTTGATATGGGAGCTTTGTAATACGAAGTGGCGCAGAATTGTCTCTCTGATGTCACCTGATTCCTACCTAGACCTTGGAAGATTCTTGGCTGTGGGAATCATGTTCCAGCTTGAGCTGCCTACTGTCCCATCTACTGACCCAGTGGGTCAAAAAGCAGGGAACCAATCCTGACTTGCAGTCAGAGCTTACTGATGAGCAACTGATGCAATGGCTGTTGCTGCATCACTGCGGTAACCCAGTAAGAGGTGACAGTTGCATAAACGGTTAGACACACCTCTTTTGGGGAAACTCTTGAGATGCTGCTAACCTCCCAGAGTCTGCAATTATTTCACCCTGGGTTCGTGTTAGAGTCTTCTATCCAATTGTCCACAGGTGAGCATTCACACCCCAGGTATTCTTTGCCTCACAATAAGTTGCACTGTACTCTTTTTAATGCACCAACCCCTTTCTGTCTTCCAATTCTCATTTTGCTGGCTACTTCCATTAAAAATATATTTCTAACACTCCTCCCTTTTTTTTGCAGGGTTGTTGGGGGGGTGTCTTTATTTAGCTGCAGTTACCCTTTGTCTGCAACACTTACTGTTCTGGATCACTTGGGTGGTCCAAGTCCCAGATGGACAGTGCGGAAGCCAATTTGGATGAGGAGGTAGGAAAACATTATTACTATATTGACACACAAATGGCTGCTATTGTGGATATTACAATGGTATTCTGCTCAGAGCCTAGCATGCAAAAGAGGAATGTGGCACCTCCAGTTTTCCTCCACAATTATCCAAAACTATATTGGACTCAGATTTCATCTGCTAGTGAATTGAGGGTTTTTTGCCATAAAAAGCAAAACTATTATTCTTGTTCACTCGTGGTACTGGGCTAAGTTCAAGGTGCTGACTTTACTGTAAAAAGCCCTATATACCATGTTGGACCTGGAGACGTGAAAGATCGTCTCACCCCTTATACACCCAATGGATCGCTGCATCCTGCAGTTGCCATATTACTGGGAGGTCTACAAAAAACACAGGAATCAGATCTTTGGTGTTATGGCACCTGCAGTTTGGAATACCCCCCAGTGGAAGTTTAAGAACACAAGAGCATGAGAACAGCCTCTTGGATCAGGCCAGTGGCCCATCTAGCCTAGCATCCTGTTCTTACAATGACCAACCAGATGCCTGTGGGAAACTTGCAAGCAGGATTGGAGCACAACAGTACCCTCCACTTCTGTGGTTTCCAGCAACTGGTATTCAGAAGTGTCCAACTGTGGAGGCAAAACATAGCCATCATGCCTAGCAGCTATCGATTAGACAGGTGCTGATCCTGGGACACCCCACTTTCACTTTCCCCCAGGATAACGAGGAACCATGAATGAGTACTCTTTGGGTTTGGTCGGTCAACCAGCTACAAATCCGCCTAACAGTTACCTCATTCAACCCACATTTCACCAGCTTCCTTGTGAGAATATCATGGGGGAGTTTGTCAAAAGCCTTCCTGAAATCAAGATACACTATATCCACAGAATTCCCCTGATCCATCAAGCTTGTAAATCCATTGGGAAAAAAGAAATGAGATTTGTCTGGCATGGCTTGTTTTTGAGAAACCTGTGATGGATCTTTGTAACCACAGCATCCTTTTCTAAGTGTTCACAGACTGACTGTTTTCTCATTTGTTCTAGGACCTTTCCTGGTATTGACCTGTCAGTAAGCTACCTGGGTCTTCTTTTTGAAGATGGGGACAACATTTGCTCTACTCCAGTCTGCAGCAACCTCAGAATTCTTGAACATTATAGACAGAAACTCCTCTAGTACCCTTGGGTGCTGATTCCATTGTTCCTACTCATGGATCCTGAAGAAGGTGACATTAGAATGTTTGAGGTAAGGATATCTTCTGTATGTATACCTCTAATTTGATCAAGCACTGTGTTTGTCTCAAAAAGTTACCTAGCAACTGGGCTGCCAACTGACTAGAAGAATGGCTTAGCCTGCTCTTGAATTTTAAAGTAAAATGAAAATCAGTAGAAGCTTTCACAGCATGCAGCGGAGATAAACATCACCTGTTAATGTCTGCACATAGGGATGGAATCAGAATCCATTCTAAACTGATTTATACGTTCAATTTGCCCACATGAGACTGCCTCTTGCACTGAGTGGCCACTTAAGGTTCAAGCCATCCGTGCATTGCCATTTTTTCTTTAAAGCGCAACCAAATATATCCAAAATTGTATGGGGGGAAAATACATATATTTTACATATAACTTGAGGCCTTGCCCACTCCACATTAACCCCTAGAGCTTCCTCTTCTCATCCCATGCAACTACTAAGATCAGTTTTTGCCTTCCCAACCTCATTTCTGCATGCAAATCCAGGATTGTGATGTGACACTACAAATCCTCCAATGTGAGCTGCGTGATGACAGCCTTACATTTCAATGTGTATAGGAAGATATGTATAGAAAAGTCAACTCTCATGCAGTACTACTTTTCTGCAGCATAATTTATAAATATACATTTTTTTTTTACATTACACTGTTGTTGTTTAGTCATTTAGTCGTGTTCGACTCTTCGTGACCCCATGGACCAGAGCACAGATTGTTGTACATATCCGTTTTTGTACCTGGTTACTCTAGGAAACCTGAATCATATAAATATCAGGGATATAATAGTGCATAAAATTTGCAAGCATTGTTCACAGCTTCAGCAGAACTGGTAAAAAATATCTGAAGAAGTGTGCATGCACACGAAAGCTCATACCAATAACAAACTTAGTTGGTCTCTAAGGTGCTACTGAAAGGATTTTTTTTTTATTTTGGTAAAAAATATATTGCTTCTCACTGCAATCAAACTGTGAGAGGGGAATTAGGAAAAAAATGTGCAGATAAACACAACCTAAGATTTTCAGAAAATTTCATCCCTATCTGCTCCTCATGCTGCTATTAAGACACAGGAGCATGGGTGGTTTCAGCAGTTGGTGACCCTTCCTGACACTTATTGAAGATTTTTCAAAAATAAAATCCAGTTCATCCCATCTACCAGACGGACCTTCAGGTCCTTGTGATTTATTGCCAACTCCTCCCAGATAGAACAATGTGTGCAAAATTGTCTACCAACTTTAATAAATTGCCTGCTCATTATAAACTAAGAACACACACACACACACACACACGTTGAATTGGATATTTGTTTTGGGGAATCTGTGTTAGTCCATTGTGGCCAATGGTCAAACTTCCCTCCAACGAAAACATTGGGCCGCATGTTTTTCATTAAAATTAGCTGTGGGCCTCCAATGCAAACATTTAACGAGGCTTGCCAAAAACGAACACCTCAACAAGCTGGGGCTTGCATACTGGCCCTGATCCTGCAGGGAATTAGTGGGAAATAATTCTATTTATTTATCCCCTAATTTTGTTTATGAACTGGCTTGCCTTGCTTGCAATGTTATTGTCAGCATTTTATACGTAAGGCAGCATGGAGCTCTTTGCTATTTTCCCATGTTGCTTGAATTAGGAAAACTGGCAGCAAGCATATAAGGCGTTATAAATGAAACAAAACAGAGGAAGAGTTGGTCATTTTCTTTCCGGGGTCAAGATCTCCCTTGCTGCTCTTAATTGAACTTATAATTTGAATGGTAGACTATCTGTCACCCAGGACACACACACACACACACACACACTATGTGAAAATTCAGTTTTCTCCCAACACATACAAATATTCACCCATTCCTTCCTTTTTCCTAATCTTAGGTTGCACACCTTGCCATTTCACACTGCCTATTTAGTACCCCTCCTTCGGTCACCTTGTTTGCAAGTTACCTACCTCCTCAAGCCTTTTCCTAGTCCTCAACCTACTCCACAAAGCTACTCCTCTCTGTAAGGCCATTCTAAAAACAAACAAACAAAAAAACCTGTGTGTGTGAGAGAGAGAGATAGAGAGAAGGTGTGTTTGTGAGTGAGAATGTGTGTAACCCCCCTACACTTATAAGGTGAACTGCAAGCATCCTGACACCTTTGCTCCCTGAGAAGTTGGAATGTGTGTGAACGTTCCGTGTCATCACACCAGCTCAGCCAATTGGTGCCAAAAACTTCGCCACTATAAACTCAGCAAAAAATGAGTGGTCTGCATCCAGCCGGAGTTTTGGCTGTTAAATTCCAATATGCACACACATAGCAACTCCTTACCCCCTGGTCAGCTCCTGATCAGTCAACTCTTAGAGATTCTCTTTTCCTATCCTGTGCTTTTTTTGTTTCTCAATCCTTGATGACGGCTCCCTCTCTCTGGTACCCGCTTATCTCTCTCATTCTCCTTCCACCACTTCTCTCATTCATATTGCCTGCCCACCTCTATCTCGCTCTACATATGACTCAAGATATCGCTTTCTGAAACCTTTGTTCTCACAAGCAGGGACGCCCCGGCAGAAATGATTTGGTTTGTTTTTTTGTAACACAGAGTGGCCTTCTATTCACTGGCTGTAAAAAAGATCAGGAAAAGGCGTTAACCAAAACCACTTACAGCGATTATATCTATTTGAAGGTTTAAACTGAAGTAAAGCTAGGTTTAAGCTCTGGTATCTTCTCTCTCTTACATCATGGAAGTCAGCTGATATTATGGAAGTATGTTCTGCATTATTTTATTAATACTATTGCTCCAAATTTGTCATGGTACTTGCTAGAACAATAAACCTATGAACTGTATTAACTTGGTATCCTAGACACTGGGTTTAGGGTTGGCAGACTTCCAGGGCTGACCTGAAGTCTTCAGGTTTCCCTCACTTCCTTCAGGTCTCAGGTGGAGATCTTGACTCTCTAGGTGAGTGAGAGTACCTACCTATCTGCCTGTCTATCTATCTACTGTGATGGCAGTTTGCAAACTTTAGACACCTCTGCTCCCTCCTCCCTGCTTCCAATTAACTTCCATCTCCAGGACTCAGTGGTTAGAGGGAGCACAGAGGAAGAAAGAGAACTGGGTTAGACTGAAGAGGAGGAGGGGATTTGTAAGAGCGTTTTGAGTGTGCATGTGCAACTGGCACAAGATATAAGGATGCAGACACAACATGTTGTGCTGAATGACATCACCATGAGGCCACACCTAGGTCTCAGGTTGGGGCCCTGAAATCTCAGGTTTTGGGATGCAACCCTGACCTGGCAACCCTAAGTGGGGCCAACCAATGATTTGACACAGATAAAAATGGGACTGCTTCACACATTCCTTAGTTAAACTATGGAATTTGCTCGCAGCAGAAGTAGGGATGGCCATCAACTTGGATGGATCGTGAGACAAATTCATGGATAAGGCTGTCAATGGCCACTAGCTATACTGGCTGTGTTCCATCTCCATTGGGAATCACAAGTGATATTTATTCCATTTTATCCTCACATCTGCCCTGTGAGGTGGGATAGGCTGAGAAGTAGCGAAAACTGGTCCACGATCACCCAGGGAGTTTTGTGACTGAGTGGGGATTCAAACCTGGATTTCCTGAATCAGACCCTCTAACCACTCAACCACACTGCCTCTTGGAAGTTCCCACTTCCTCTTTCACTCCCTGCAATCCTCTCCCCCAACACTACCACCAGTGTTGAGAGACAGAAGGGCTGAAATTGTAAAAGAAAGAGAAAAGTTTGAGTGCTGGAGAATATTAAGTTTTATACCTATATGCATAAAGCATTTTTGCAGCTCTCAGGCCAGAAGCATTCTGCTGCCAAACCCAATAAAACAGGGGGAAATCAGCTACACAGAACCAGATGGAATTCCAGTCAAACCTCCGAAACCTTTGGGGTGGAAGACCTACTGGAGGTAACCTGGGGGAAGATATAGGTTTTGCACGCTGTGAATACTCACAGATTCCTTCATGAGTGACCACTTGCTGATATGAAGATTGTCTTTCCCTTCCTCCTTCCTCCTTGTGACTCCATAATAGCCACATGCCTCGCCTTTACCCAGAATGGCTTTGTTTTCCCAGGAACCCAAAATATTCTTTCAACTGCCCCCAGATTATTCATTTCTGCACTGTGCTGCTACAGATACACCAAACTCTGATACTGTGCACATATCACTTTAGTATAGAACTATTAGTCTATAGAAGAAAATTAAGATTAAGTAGATAAATGTATGATGTATGGTTAAGATATGATAAGAACAGAATATTAGTAATGTTGTAAAAAACAAGTGAAAGATGAGAGGAAATTACTAATGATGATTAACACTGAAACGCAGCAGGGGAGACTGGAGGAAGTCACCCTAAGATGTGATGAAAGAGGATGGGGGAATATGATGCTTGTTTTTGATGTATTTTGTATTATGTATTTGTATTTTATATGTGTTTTAGTTGATGTTAAGTTTTTGTTTATTTGTGTGGGAAAACCCAATAAACATTATTTAAAAAAAAAAAAAACCATATTGTAGACAACATCTGAAAAAACCACCCCCTCCAGTAGCCCACAATCCCCTACCTGAATGGTTAAACCAATCAGAAGACACCCAACCTGCAATAATTTTTGGACTTGCTTCTTAAAATCCACTGGGAAAATCGTATCTGCTGCCTATCTCATATGTTTTTTTTCATGTATTTCAGACCTGACTGATTGCACACAGATGTCTTTCACGCCCTGTAGTAAAGTGGTGAATCAAGAACTCTCTCCTTTCTCAAAATTCACCCAAACAGCCAATAACCACAACCTTTACCATGAAAAAACACACACCAACACTTCAGATTTAAGCAAAAGGAATACCTTGCATTTTTTCCTTTTTAAATAAAAGAAAGTTGGAATCACTCAATGGACTTGACTTTCATTTTTACAAGGCCTTTTCTTCTTCTTCTTCTTCTTCTTTCAAAGCATCCCAAGAACAGCTGCTTCGACGCACTGGAAAACGCTTTTGGGGTCAGGGACCTGATCCGGCAAGGCCTTTCCATGAGCAGCTCCAAATCCAGTCTGCCACCTCAGTATCCTTGCCAAGCTTCCTTGACAACTCCGTTTGTCAACCTGTTTTCACTTTGTTTGCTCCTCTCCCTTTCAAAAGCAGCTGAGGAGGAGCGGAGATGCAAACCCGGTTCCCCAGATTAGACCAAGGGCCGCATAAAGGGCCATGCTTTCTGGCAGCCACTTTTGGCCATGTCCCACCACCTGAAGTCCACCATATTGAATGGTCATGCCAGAGAAGCAGATCACCTCTCCCTTTGCCACAACCTTGTTACCCTTTCTCTCCTCCTTGGTGTGTGGCACTCTTTATAAACATCTTCTCTAAAAGGGAACACCAGAGCCAGAGCCATGCACAATGCGTTCTTGATCTTGTGAGAGCCCCATTTCCTCTGACATGGGTTGAAGCATGGTGCTGATAACGCCAAGGTTGCAAGTTCGATCCCCATATGGGACAGCTGCAAATTCATGCATTGCAGGGGGTTGGACTAGATGATCCTCAGGGTCCCTTCTGATGCTAAAATTCTACGTTTATAAAATTCTATGTCTCCCCTCATGCATTGCAGGGGGTTGGACTAGATGATCCTCAGGGTCCCTTCTGATGCTAAAATTCTACGTTTATAAAATTCTATGTCTCCCCTCATTCCCCTTCCCTTTTTCATCTACTGCATTTTAATGAGACGAGCCAGTCACGTCTTGTATGGATTGCGATGCCAGAGAAACTGACAGAAGCCCAAAATGAATCGGGCAGTATATGATTTGTGTACTATGTATAGATATATATATATATATGCACACACATACACTAAATACCAAGGGATGGAAGTATAATAAAGTAAGAATTCTATAAAAGTTTTATGATTTTAATACTTTCTGCTAGTAAGTTCCATTTTTTCTGGGGGCTCGGCCAATTTTCCTGGAATACGGTTTGTCTGACAGCTGAAATCGGGGTGGTTTATTATTGGTGTCTTGTTTTTTTTTTTTAAAGACCAAGTCTGTGGTGCAAAGAGTAATTCACAGCGGCAGAATAAAAAGTGTTTGTGGAGGGGGAGTGTAGGGCTTTAAAACCAACCCCCCTTGCAGCCCAATGACAGACACAAGCAAAGCACCTTGTTGCAATCTTGAGGTTCGAGTTTCTTCAAATCCATTTGCATGGCTGGTTTTAACTAAGTAAGCGCATCCCATTGTATCATCTCAAAGCTTGTGGATACCTTCCAAAGAGCACAAGAGGAAGGGAATTATTACTGCAAGACTTATGAAGAGTCTGGCACGGTCGATGAAATCAAAGTTGCATGGGTAGATAAGGTAAAGGGACCCCTGACCATTAGGTCCAGTCATGTCTGATTCTCGCTCTATAGGCCGAGGAGCCACCATACAGCTTCCAGGTCATGTGGCCAGCATGACAAAGCCGCTTCTGGTGAACCAGAGCAGCACACGGAAACGCTGTTTACCTTCCCGCTGCAGCGGTACCTATTTATCTACTTGCACTTTGACGTGCTTTCGAACTGCTAGGTTGGCAGGAGCAGGGACCGAGCAACGGGAGCTCACCCCGTCGCAGGGATTCGAACTGCCGACCTTCTGATCAGCAAGCCCTAGGCTCTGTGGCTTAACCCACAGTGCCACCTGGGTCCTGCGTGGGTAGATAGAGGACAGTAATTATAACAATACTGATTTACTTTGTGGAGTTGTTCTGGGGATTATAACTAATACAAAACACACTGAATGCTTCAAATAAACATATAAATGCAATGGAAGTTTGGGGTCCCTTTGAACAATGTGCCACAAGACACAGGGGGCTATTTTGAGGAGGTGACAAGAGACTGTCCATCCACAAACTTCTTTAACTTAATCTATTTTAGGTTCTAAGCCCAATTTGGGGCAATTCTCCCTTCCCCCAGCAGCCCCTTCCCCCACCCCTCATTTATCTATTTTTCATTTTATTCGATTATTGCCTTCATTTCCCACCTTTCCTCCAAGGAGTTCAGGGTGGTGTATGCAATTCTCCTTGTCTTCACAACAACCCTGTGAGGTAGGTTAGGCTGAAAGGTGGTGACTGGAATGCTGGGCCTTGGCATCTGCCCGACATTTCCAACCCCTGGCATGGGACCAGGGTGAACCGTCCTGAGATCTTGTGAAGAAGAGTGGTATATAAATATAAATATAAAATAGCACTCAAGGCCATAGAGCAGGAGCCAGTGAGCAATTGGACCCAGGAAGAAGAGGTGTGGTCTGGGGAGCGTATGAGCGTATGATGACCAAATCTGAAGAGCCAGACAAAAAATCCTGGAGGACCACAGTTGACCACAGGGGCTTCCCACTCCTGTTCTAATGTAAAAGGTAAAGGACCCCTGGATGGTTAAGTCCAGTCAAAGGTGACTATGGGGTGTAGTGTTCATCTCGCTTTCAGGCCGAGGGAGCCGGCGTTTGTCCACAGACAGCTTTCCGGGTCATGTGGCCAGCAGGACTAAACCACTTCTGGCACAATGGGACACTGTGACAGAAACCAGAGCGCACAGAAACGCCAATTACTTTCCCGCCACAGCAGTACCTATTTATCTACTTGCACTGGTGTGCTTTCAAGCTGCTAGGTTGGCAGGAGCTGGGACAGAGCAATGGGAGCTTACCCTGCTGCGGGGATTCGAACCACCGACCTTCTGATCGGCAAGCCCAAGAGGCTCAGTGATTTAGACCACAGCGCCACCTGTGTCCCACTTATTGTCTGATGTTTCATCCAAGAAAGACCCTTCAAGTTCACTTCCAGTTTCGCTCTGGCTGATGTGCTGGCAGTGACTCTAATCCAAATTGCATTAAATCGCAAAGGCGCCATGGGATGAAATCGCCAGATGAGCAGCAGGATCTGCCATGTGAACAGCAGTCCTCTCTGAATTGGGCTGAGCTAAGCCCCAGAAACGGATGCATGAGTCTGTGTGCAGCATGTAGGCTGATTTCGACATGATGCACTAATTGTGGTGCCACCTGTGCTGGCTGTGTGTTAACCTTGTTATAAAAATATCACAAAATCATATTTTCCAGCTTTGCCATTGCTAATTCGTCAAGCAGCTGGGTTTCCACATAAAACTAAATGAGACCATTTCTTTGTACTTTGCCAGTCCTCCAAAATAATAATAATGTGTGTGTGTGTGTGTGTGTGTGTGTGTGTGTGTGTGTATATAATGTATAGCTGAATGCATGAATGTGTAGTTAAATAGCAGGCAAGTAAGCCTTCGGAGGATGGACTATTTCATACCCTCCAAGTGTCCCAGTTTTCCAGGGACAGTCACGGAATTACAGAAGCCATCCAGGTTTCGGTTTGACCCTGGAATATCCTGTTTTCCCTTTTTCCTTTCCTCCACGTCTCAGAGAACAATTAAAAGTGGTGCATGTGTTTGTGTAGGTGCAAAAATGGAGACCTGTTTACAGTGCTTTTTTCCCTTTTTTAAAAAAATGTTCAGGGGCACTCTCATTTTGACTCAAGAAAATCACCATTTTGTAATTCAAATCAGGGGAAATAAATACAGTAAACTGACAAAAGTACAAAGATTCACAAAAGGTATGCGCCCCCCGCGCCCCCCCCAGAAAAAAGCACTGCCTGTTTATAATGAAAATATCTGCACTGAATGAAGGAAATGGTGAAGCTGGATTATGAAGCCCTTCCTATAATTTTGAAGGAAAAGGTCACCAATCCGCTTTAAATTCTTTAATTGCATGGCTTCAGGTAAAGGTAAAGGGACCCCTGACCATTAGGTCCAGTCGTGACCGACTCTGGGATTGCGACGCTCATCTCACTTTATTGGCCGAGGGAGCCGGCGTACAGCTTCAGGGTCATGTGGCCAGCAGGACTAAGCTGCTTCTGGCGAACCAGAGCAGCGCACGGAAATGCCGTTTACCTTCCCGCTGCAGCGGTGCCTATTGATCTACTTGCACTTTGACGTGCTTTCGAACTGCTAGGTTGGCAGGAGCAGGGACCAAGCAACGGGAGCTCACTCCATTGCGGGGATTCAAACCGCCGACCTTCTGATCGGCAAACCCTAGGCTCAATGGTTTAACCCACAGCACCACCTGCATCAGGAGCCAGCCCTAATTCACTCCCCTTTAAAATGTTGTTTTCAAGAATGTGTGCATTTTAATGTGCAATTTCCCAATTTTTGTACACGTTTTGGGTTGGAGAAATTTGGAGTACTGCATGGAGGAGAGGAATATCAAGGGCTACTAGACATGATGGATACGCTCTTTCTTCCACAGTGGGACGAAGCAATGCTTCTGAATACCAGTTGCTGGAAACCACAGGAGGGGAGAGGGCTCTTGTCTTGAATCCTGCTTGCAGGTTTCCCACAGGAATCTAGTTGGCCACTGTGAGAACAAGATGCTGGAATAGTTGTCTATTGGCCTGATCCTGCAGGCTCTTCTTATGTTCTTTTGTAAATTTCAAAGGAAATCTATGTTTCAGTTCACGCATTCTTCCTGGAAGCACAAATGAGATAGGGTCTCATTCAAATGTGTGCCAAGCCAAATTTCTCCCCCAACCCTAACAGCAGATATCGAAGCAACAGGTTTATAACGAAAATGTGCATAATACACTCCAGTCGGCAAGCACACACCCAAGCCATGTGGTCACAGCTGTTCCCGAGAAAGGCTTGGGTGGAAGCCAGAGGAACAGACAGAAGTGAAATAAGCCTGGGGAAGATCAAGGGGAGCTTCTGAACTCCTGCATGGAGACCCATGATAATCAACTGGAATTACCCATGATTCATCTGGAGGTGTGGGAAGCAGCTGTCTGAGACAATACTAGAATCTGCATCTGCTAAAACCAAGGGAGGGGAGCAACCCATCAAAGGAACACTTTGTAGTTGGGCTTGAATAGAAGATTGGAGAAGTTCTGTAGACCGGCAGACTCGGTTCTCAAAGTGCGAAGGGGGCCTCCCTAGGAAAGATGCCTTGGAAATGACTAAAGGGAAGCTTGACCTCCTTCCTTCCTTCCTTCCTTCCTTCCTTCCTTCCTTCCTAGAATGGGCCTTAACTGGGTTGGAGATCAGAGTGCTGGTCATCAGATCTTCTAAAGCTCCGCTCCAGCTTCTTCAATGTATGGGCTATAGTCCCTGCATCGTTGGAGCACCTCTCATAGAAGAAGCTTCAGGACTGAGCTCAGATTCCTCCAGCATCTTTCTGGTAACACATGTATCTCAGAACTTGGGACCTTCTACACACAAAGCAGAAGCTCTCTCTACCACTGAGCTATGGCCCTTCCTCCCGGTTATAACTTAATCAATTGCTACATCTTAATCAAGGATTAAGGGTGGGCAATGAAGAAGAGTGCCTTGGAAACATCCAGACCCAAATGGGATTGCATAGATCATATTGCAAGAGGTTTGGGGTCAATCTTGTTAGGCATAATTGGGACTTAATTACAGAAGAAAAGATCCCATTATCATTGACTGTGAGAGGATCTTTTCAGCTGTACTTAAGGCTAGATGGTCAGAAGAACAGAACTAGACTTGTAGGACAAACAAGTTGGAAATGTTGGGTAGTGTGTGTGTGATCTGAAATTTTCTGAATGGGGTCCTCTTATAACTTCTGCCAATTTATTTTTTTCCAATGTACAGATTCAGTACGTTTTGAAAATAATCTTCACAGAAATTAAATGGTTTTACAGCGGATGAGCTTGGGCAGAAGTTAGACAAGCTAGGAATAATTAAGCCTCAGACCATAAGCTCATCACCACCTGGGAAAGGGAGAGAAATCCGTCCTCCCCACCCTAACCCAGCATGTCTCCAATGCTTTTACGGATATAACATTACAGAATTAAAGGCCTGGACAGGATTTACAACTTCCGCTTAAAGCATTTAGAGTGGAATGAATTCTGAGTTGACTTCACCCCTTGGCCAGATGGTCCATTGTTTGCTCAGATGACATGCCCTATATGATCATGGCTTTAATCCTGAAACACTTCCAGGCCCTTTCTGCACCTGCAGAGTGACCCAGGGCTGGCTGGTTCGCACTCCATCACACGCTCAGATGGAATGCTTTATTATTCTTTTATTTCATAAAAAAAACACAACCCTCTCCACTGCTGTTTGTCAAACGATGCCAAGGCGGTGTACGAAAGGGGAATGGCCATGGCTCAGTGGAAGGAAGGGTTGTGGCTCATTGAGAAAGCATCTGTCTTTGCATGCAGAAGGTCCCAGGTTCAATCCCCAGCACCTCCAAGTAGACCTAGCAGAGACTCCTTGCCTAATTCTGGAGAGCCACTGCCAGTCTGTGTAGGAAGTGCTGAGCTAGGCAGACTAAAATTCCGACACAGCATCAGGCAGCTTTCTAGGTTCCAGAGTGGGGGGGGGGGATCCATATTAATAAAACTCAAAAGCAACAAATGAGCATTAAAAAATAAAGCAAGAGAGAATATGCCAAAATGGCAAAATTAACTGGGAAGCTCAGACACCAAGAGGACAAGAACTTTAAAAAAGAATGGGAAAAGTTTATAATTTACTTATGAGACCACTGTAAGCAGGTCAAAACATTTTAATCACGCTTGTAAAGTAACAGAAAGTATGGATAATTTGGATGATTAAAATTTGGATAAGTATTGATATGCAGTTGTAAATATTATGATTAGGACCCATGGAAGGGATGGGAGACGTCAAGAGATTCAGAGCAATCTCGATATAGGGATCTTGAATTATTTTCTTATATATGTTTAGATTTGTTAATAAACAAATAAAAATTATATATAGATAAATAGATAGATAGAAAATATTGCAAGAAAAAGCCAAAGTAGACCTAGATAGGATCACACTGTTCATGGGTCTGATTTTGTTGTTGTTATTCTTCAGCTGTGTACACACCATACACTGAAAGCACATGGCTTCACCCTAAAAGTGCTGGGAACTGTTATGGGCGCTGGGAATTGTGGTTCTATGAAGGGTAAACTACAGTTCCCATAATTATTTGGGAGAAGCAGTGCACTTTAACAGTACCCTGATTGTATACAGAATTAATCACGCTTGCTGCTTTGATTGCATATTAGATGCAGAACAGTAGGAGAATACGATATGAGACTATAGAAAGTGGGAGGGAATGGTGTCAACATCTGGTAATCACAATTTTCTTCACAGTACCCTTTTCATCATCAATGTGGAAGACAGGGGCTTGTAAGGCTTTCCCATGTCTTATGCAATTGAGTTGCAAGTATCAGCAGCTACACTACTAGCGAGCACTGATCCGTAACATGAATCTACTTACATATTCTTGTGAAAAATATTGGGTATGTACCTTTCTTTATACCCTTTGTTTTGTATATTCTGTTTTATTATACAATGTGTATGCGGGTAGCTCAATTCTGTTATCATTCATTAGTTGTATGCTTTGTATTGTATTTTCAGCTGATGAAGACTATCACGAAACAGTAGTAAGGGACCCCTGACCATTAGGTCCAGTCGTGACCGACTCTGGGGTTGTGGCTCTCATCTCGCATTATTGGCCAAGGGAGCCGGCTTACAGCTTCCAGGTCATGTGGCCAGCATGACTAAGCCACTTCTGGCGAACCAGAGCAGCACATGGAAACGCCGTTTACCTTCCTGCCGGAGCAGTACCTATTTATCTACTTGCACTTTGAAGTGCTTTCGAACTGCTAGGTTGGCAGGAGCAAGGACCAAGCAACAGGAGCTCACCCCGTCGCGGGGATTCGAACCGCCAACCTTCTAATCGGCAAGCCCTAGGCTCTGTGGTTTAACCCACAGCGCCACCCGCATGTTGTATGCTTTGTATTGTATTTTCAGCTGATGAAGACTATCACGAAACAGTAGTATCATTCCGGAAACACTGTCCTTGAGACGTCTTCTGTTGAAACCTTTGAATAACCATTGTGAGACTGACCTTTGACTTTTGACGCCTATCTTGAACACATGGCTTGACGTTCTGGGCCACTAGTCTGTTACATTGTATATATGATTTATATATATAGAAATATATATAATATATCAATATATCCTATTGATTTATTTCTACTTTTTGAATGATATCATTATTCTATTATATATGCTCTAACAGTTATTAGCCTACATGTTGTGTCTATATTTCTGTGATTGATGACCTCAGCATGGCAGACTTCCAGTCCTGTGTTGGCTTTTGGTTTACAAAGATCCCAAACAGCTCAAGCTCAGTGTAACTGCCAGCCTCGGGACACTCTTCCTAACTCGATGAAGATGCTTCACGAAGTGCGTACAACAGGGTCTGGAAATCACATGCTTTAATGGACAGCCATCCAGGTGGTGTAAAGATGTGCGGAGAGCCCAGTGCAGCTGCAGAAATTGCTTCCTGCTAGTATCGCTTCCTGAACTCCTTTCCGATGGCTTGTTCCTGTATCTAACAAAGAATGTGGAAATCAGTTTTTTAGGGGTAATTAATACATGCAGAAATAGTGCATGGTGCAAATTCTTCCTGGCCTTTATCCTTTCAACCTATGGGTGGATGTGCCTTTGTCTGTTGATTATATTTGACCTGTTGCTAGAATCTATCTTTGCGTGGCAAGGTCCTGAACCCTCCCCCATTGTAGAATAAAGACACTTGACACCAGAATATAGGTTAATGGGCTGGAAAAGAAGAAGAAGAGGAAGAGTTTGGATTTGATATCCCGCTTTATCACTACCCAAAGGAGTCTCAAAGCGGCTCACATTCTCCTTTCCCTTCCTCCCCCACAACAAACACTCTGTGAGGTGAGTGGGGCTGAGAGACTTCAGAGAAGTGTGACTAGCCCAAGGTCACCCAGCAGCTGCATGTGGAGGAGCAGAGATGCGAACCCGGTTCCCCAGATGACGAGTCTACCGCTCTTAACCACTACACCACACTGGCTCTTTAAAAAGTATGTAATAGATTAGTAAAGATAGGTAAAGGGACCCCTGACTATTAGGTCCAGTCGTGTCCGACTCTGTGGTTGCGGCGCTCATCTCGCTTTATTGGCCGAGAGCCGGCATACAGCTTCTGGGTCATGTTGCTAGCATGACAAAGCCGCTTCTGGCGAACAAGAGCAGTGCACGGAAATGCCGTTTACCTTCCCGCTGGAGTGGTACCTATTTATCTACTTGCACTTTGACGTGCTTTTGAACTGCTAGGTTGGCAGGAGCAGGGACCGAGCAACGGGAGCTCACCCCGTCACAGGGATTCGAACCGCCGACCTTCTGATCAGCAAGCCCTAGGCTCTGTGGTTTAACCCACAGCACCACCTGGGTCCCTATATGTAATAGATTACATACTCTCAAAAGTATGTAATCCATCGATCTATCTACCTTGCATATTGTACATGGAGAGGATCTCTCTCTCTTTCTCTCTGTCTTTGTGTTAGTCTTGAAGAGCATCCTGGATAGCACATCAGATAAATGGGCCAAGTTCTGAGCCCTGCTGGATACTCTAATGTATCTCACTCCAAATACTCTATTCCCATAGTGACGAGTTACATTTGTCTTTGCAATACAGAAGCAGGAAGCTGAAGTCATTCAAACGGGTTGTTCCTGGATGCATTTCCAAAGGCCCATAGACGTTCTTACAGTAAGAGAGCTTAAAAATTATCCCACCTTCTCTGAAATCTCTTAAAGATGTTCCAAGCGAGCTGGGCAAGCTTTGAATACTTACACCACTTCAGAAATATGATGAAGTTAATAGCAGGGAGCACAGCAACTCAAATTCACAGGGCTAAACTAATTGTGATGTTAAATGCATTTTATTTTATTGCTCTTAGAGTGCGTGTTTCAAATGGGATTTTTTATATATATAAAAAAACACCACATTTCTACACTGCCATTCATTTCAAAATTTCTAGGGGGTGGTAGTTACAATTAGGAATAGAGGAGAAATTCAATTAGGTTCACACTGAAAAGTGAAGTGACCTAATTTATGCTTTCAGAAGTGTGCACCAAAGTGCAGTCATTATTTAAAATTTGTACTTCTCTGAATTTTGCAATGCAGTTTTCCAGCCAAGTGATGTGTACAGAAATATTTATACTAGGGTAAAGTGTGCATAAAATTGCATATGTTGGTGAAAATAACTAACTCAAATGCATTATACTGGGGAAAACTGCTTTGGGGGGAAATGTATGCATTAGGCATGTGTACATTAGGAGGAATTTGCGCTTAAGCAATGATGAATTTTCATGAGAACTTAAAAATAGTAATATCAAACTGATTTGGAAATGTGGAGAATGGAACTTAGGTTCAAGTGAACTTAGTCAGCCTGGGAAAATAGCCCATCTAGGAGAAGGAAAACTCTGATCCTAAGCCTCTGCTGCCTTGTGGAATATCTTCAGGGGAAGAAAAGGCTAAGGAGTGAACTAAACACAAATCCGGAGTGGAGTCCCTAAGACAGTTGAATGGTGCCTTGTATGGTTGTCCTTCTGGCAACTCCTGCAGTCAAGCTGGTGCCAAACATATTGGTCTGCCAGGAGCAGAGGCCAGGAGGGGGTCTTGTTGCTCGGGCAGCCCAGGACCTCCATACACACTGCTTGCATCCTGGGGAGGTCACTTAGATCCTGCTAACTCAGTGGACAGACAGATCTCAACAACAGTGCATGGCTCCCTTGTGTTCAGGACGTGCCTTTGGCTGAAACCACGACACTGGCAAAAGCTTTCTGGGCTTAAAATATCATGCTGAAATTAATGGACATGATGAAAGCTGCAAACCAAATCCCACTACCCGGGAATGAGGCCCATTAAATTTAATAGGCTTTACTTTTGAGTAGACATGTTTAGGACTGGAACCTCAATCCTATCAATGTCAGTAGGTTGTGCAGAAGGCAACCCTCTGTCTTTTCCAAAAAATGAAAATGTCAACACAACTTTGGGAAACAAATGGGGCCCTAGGCACTGATGATAACATGCAAGATATTTGCTATCAGGCCTGCATCAGTAAGTAATACAGAATTAGGCTATCCGGCAAGATCCGCAGGCAGCTTCTTTCAAGATAAAGCGAAACGATTAACACATTTTGTGATACCATTTGTGAAACAGAGTGGGGTGTGTGTAAGGAGCCAAGTTCTTTTATTGCTTTCTGTACATCCGGTATCTAAAATAGCTCACTGCTTTGAGCCTAAGAATAGCTCTTTCCTCCATCTCAGATCTCTTTCATTTCATCTTTTTCTCCTCTAAGACAGATGTGTTTAAACCGTTCTTAATATTGTGTAATGTTCTGCTTTAACGTCAATGTTGTGTTTTAATTGTTGTAACCAGCACTGGAACTTTAGGGTGAAGCGTGGATAATACTAATTCTACAGACCCTCCAAGTGTCCCTATTGTCCAGAGACAGTCCCAGATTTAGAGAAGCCATTGCTGTTTCTGATTTGATCCTGGAATGTCCTCCTTTTCCTTGGGACGTCTCCATTTTCAGCAGAGAAAAATGTTGGAGAGTATGGTAGGATGCCCATATTTTCATCAAAGAAATGTTGGAGGGTATGATACTAATACTAATAAACATTCCCCAGAAATGCCTGGACTGCCTGAATCCCAGATGGGGATGACGGAGTACCACTTATTCCTCTCCATAATGCACATGTGATGAAACCACGGATTCTTCCACCCTTCTCCATCCATGTGTTTGCGATATGTCCACCCAAACACCTCTACTCCCCCTGTGAGGATCTGCAATGGACAAATGGGAGCCCATCATTGAAATTTGCAAAATTAAGATTAACAGCTGCCCCTTTGAAGGTCTGGATTTCAGTCAACCCTAATGGATCAGAGAGCAAACGAATTTACAGTGGTACCTCTGGCTACGTACTTAATTCGTTCCGGAGGTCCATTCTTAACCTGAAACCATTCTTAACCTGAAGCACCACTTTAGCTAATGGGGCCTCCCCCTGCCGCTGCCCGATTTCTGTTCTCATCCTGAAGTAAAGTTCTTAACCCGAGGTAATATTTCTGGGTTAGCAGAGTCTGTAACCTGAAGCGTATGTAACCCGAGGTACCACTGTACTGTGGATTTGCCTTTATCTTTGTGTGACATATTTTGTCAGGTACGGGAGTCCCCCTCTCCCTTCTGGTAGCTCACCAAAAATAACTAACAAGCATTTGGTAGATTTATAGTCCTTTGAGCACAAAAAGGCCACCCTCCGCAAGGATATCAGTTGCTCACTCTGACTCCCCCTCCCCGCTTCCACAGCAAGAAGCGCACCAACAGGAAGTTGCCCCTCCTCTGCGTTTCCTTTGTTCTCTGACACGCTCGGTCCTCTGAGTTTGGAGGGAGGGAGGGGTTCCCCCCCACTCTCGATTGATGTCTTGCCCAGCTGCTCCCTCCCTTCTGGTTGCTTAGCTACTATCTCGTAGCTGAATAGCTCCTGTCTCAACTGTGCAGCTTCTGAGTCTGCCTGTCTCTGCTTCTGGAAACACTGGAATATTCCCCCTCCTCTTCTGTTAGAAGCTGATCTTCCTGTGACTGCATTCCCTAATCTTCCGATCCAGAGCAGCCCCTGACACATTTCCTGGTGAGGAAGACTGTAGAATTGCATGTCAGGAAGGTCCATGCAATAACACGATGGAGATATCTTTTTTTGAAAAAAAACAAAAAACTCAACTATTGTTATATTTAGATTCCATTCTTCCTTCATGGCAGGAACTGTTGTGATGAAGGGTGGGCTATAAAGAATATGCCAAATATATAAAATGGTGTGGGGTTGGGGGAATAGAATAAACTTGACTTGGCTAGGCTGGAAAGATGTTATTAAGGACTCCTTCAATAAATGTTCCCTGACCTCCAAATGAACCAACAGGTATTTAAAGCCTTTGTGCTAGCCAAAGCAAATTATTGTAGCAAAGAAGACATTTAGATGATTCTTTCTTTCTTTCTGTCTCCCTATTTCCTAGCGCTGCTTAAAGCAGGGCATTTCATCCTGCTGAGGCCCCTTCTGCACCACACATTTAAAGCAGGATTATACAACTTATAAAGAGACATGGCTTCCCCCTAATAATTCTGGGAACTGTAGTTTGTTAAGGTTCCCGAGAGTTCTTACGAGACCCCCCATTCTCCTTGCAGAGCTGCAATTCCCAGAGTGGTTTAGCGATCAACCCCTCTTCCCCGGGGAAGTCTGGGAATGGTAGATTGCACATCAAGAACCAGAGCTGATGTGCAGCCAGAGCTAGCACAACCATTGCCTTGGATTCCTTTGTGGTGCGACATTTAAACTGTACCATCCACTAGTGCAAGGACTCTTGTGTGCTGGTGGGCAGAGAATGTTAGGTTCAACCCTAATTAGGCAAGCAGGGCCAACCCAATTCCATGCAACCTTGGGGAAAGCAGGTGAGCAAGCACTCTGATGGAAATACAGTGGTACCTCAGGTTAAGTACTTAATTTGTTCCAGAGGTCCGTGCTTAACCTGAAGCGTACTTAACCTGAAGCACCACTTTAGCTTAATGGGACCTCCTGCTGCCGCTGCGCTGCCAGAGCATGATTTCTGTTCTTAGCCGAGTTCTTAACCTGAAGCATACTTAACCTGAAGTGTACTTAACCCAAAGTACCACTGTAGTGTTTAGTGTTTTCCTCTGAAAAATCCACAATTCATTACTTGGGCCCAGGCTACCTGAAAGATCATATCTCCCTACAGAAACCTTCCCAGTTGCTAAGATCTTCAGGTGAGCACCTTCTCTCGGCCCCATCAACATCAGCTGCATGGTTGGTGCTGATATGAGAGAGAGACTTTCTGTGGCTGCTCCTATGTTGTGGAATTCACTCCCAGGAGAAGTTAGACTGGCTCCTACTGGCAGCCCAAGACCTCCCTATTCAGACAGGCCTTTGAATCATAGAATTATAGAGTTGGAAGAGACCACAAGGGCCATCCAGTCCAACCCCCTGCCAAGCAGGAACACCATCAAAGCATTCCTGACAGGTGGCTGTCAAGCCTCTGCTTAAAGACCTCCAAAGAAGGAGACTCCACCACACTCCTTGGCAGCAAATTCCACTGTCAAACAGCTCTTACTGTCAGGAAGTTCTTTCTAATGTTTAGGTGGAATCTTCTTTCTTGTAGTTTGAATCCATTGCTCCGTGTCCGCTTCTCTGGAGCAGCAGAAAACAACCTTTCTCCCTCCTCTATATGACACCCTTTTATATATTTGAACATGGCTATCATATCACCCCTTAACCTTCTCTTCTCCAGGCTAAACATACCCAGCTCCCTAAGCCTTTCCTCATAAGGCATCGTTTCCAGGCCTTTGACCGTTTTGGTTGCCCTTCGGAAACTATGATGCAAATGTTGCATTCTCAATGGGCTGCTGTCAGGACAAACTGTGTCTTAATTGATGGTTCTAAATGTGTTTTGGTGTATTTTAACTACTTGGTTTGCATTACTATGTATTTCATAATGATGTTTTTAAAAACCGGATGTGGGGAGAAGACTGCACTTATATGGGACCAATAATCTCAGCTGCTTATTCTCTTCAGAGTCTGGGTACATTTGGAAGTACAGTTGGAAGGGGCCAAAAAACATCTAGTCTAACCCCCTCCAATGATTGGTTTGATGAGTTTATTAAACGTTTTTGGGAAGCAACAGACAGATAATCATCTTATTTTATTTATTTCATTAATTGTTGTAGTTACGATATAATGGCAAAAAGTTCTGGGATTCTTTCTTTCTTGTTTGTAATAGTATACAAACCATTCATTTAATAATGTTTCTTTTGAAAATTAAAAAGAAATGGGTGGGAGGGAGTGATGGGATCACCAGGAATTATGCTACCAATCCAGTTGAAGATGCAAAAAAGAAAGCAAGAACAGCCTGCTTATTTTATTCTGCTGGATCTTTGCACATTTCTTCATCATCCCCCCCCCCCTTTGGTGAAGAACTGTATCTAAGGCCAACAAGTTATTTCTCGCTTGTATGATGTCTAGCCATATTGAAGGGCAAAAGATGCAGCTGCAAAGAGAATAGGACAGGATCATGCCAACAGAGAACATAACATACTGCAGGAAAGCTGGTTGCTATTAGCTTCAAGACGGAGAGCCAAGAAGCATTCCAAATGTAACACTGTTGTCAGCGGTTCACAAGCCTGACTGCTTGGAGAAACCAATGACCACCATTTATTATTATTGTTATAAAAAAAAATAGAGCTTTGATTGTCCCATATTGAGGTCAACTTGTCCCCTCAGGGAACTGATCTTCCTCCAACACAGACTGTATGGAACGGTAGGAAGGAATCCTAGTCACTTTGAAGATTCTGGGGAAACTAGATCGCAATAGACCACAGGTTGTGTCCTTGTTGGGATCTTTGAGAGCCAGTGTGGTGTAGTGGTTAGGAGCGGTAGACTCGTAATCTGGTGAACCGGGTTCGCTTCCCCGCTCCTCCACATGCAGCTGCTGGGTGACCTTGGGCTAGTCACACTTCTCTGAAGTCTCTCAGCCCCACTCACCTCACAGAGTGTTTGTTGTGGGGGAGGAAGGGAAAGGAGAATGTGAGCCGCTTTGAGACTCCTTCGGGTAGTGATAAAGCGGGATATCAAATCCAAACTCTTCCTCTTCTTCTTTGCCGTGCAACATGGCTGGGACATAGAATCACAGAACTGCAGAGTTGGTAGGGACCCCGAGGGCCATCCAGTCCAACCCTCTGCAATGTCGGAATCTCAGTATGCGGTCCCCCATCCATTTTAAGCCAAAGCAGACCCTGCTTAGCTTTTGCAATGTGCCTGCAGTTTTACTGCTGCACATAAGAACAAACAGAAGAGAATGTGGAAGGGAGGAGGTTTTTACACACACTGACACCGCATAGTGACTTGTGGATTCTGAATTAAGCAGGATAAATCACATTATTCAGGGGTTAGAAGCTTTGACCTTGGAGAGCTGGGATCAAATCACATCCTCACTCTCTCGTTTATTGGGAAGCCTGCCTTTGCCCCAGATTGTCGCCTGTAAAATAGGAATAATATACTGTATACAGTGGTGCCCTGGTACTCGGATGGCTTGGCTCCTGAACAAATCGGCTCCCAAACGCCACAAACCCAGAAGTGAGTGTTCCAGTTAGCGGATGTTTTTCGGAAGGCGAACATCTGATGCGGCATCTGCAGCTTCCGGTTGAGTGCAGGAAGCTACTGCAGCCAATCGGAAGCTGCGCCTTGGTTTTTGAACTGTTTCAGGAGTCAAATGGACTCCGGGAACAGATGAAGTTCGAGAACCAAGGTACCACTGTACCTCCCAGGTGATTGCAAAGATGAATCTGACAAAGATCATTATTGTGGGATGTATAACACTGGTGCAGTCAATCACAACATTCCTACAGTGTACACAAGGGGTCTTGGTCCTCCAGCTAGTTTCCTGTGCCTGGACTGAGATCATTTCCTTGTGTGACCAGAGGTGGGAGTGGCCTTACCTGTAGTACACAGGTCTGCTGCCATTCTCCTCTCTCTTCTCATCAGGACTTCGAGGATGCAACATCTCAAGAGATGCACTCTTGGCTTCCAGCCAAGAGGGCCCAGGTGGAGCCTTCTCCCTTAAGGAGAATCTCCACATGTATATACATTTTAACCTAAGCTAGCCTGCCTTCTGAGACTTGTAAAAGCCTGGAATGTCTGTGAGTAAAACCTTTTTACTTTTAAAAGCATTGTGTCGTGTATTTACTTTAAGAGGGAACCAGGGGAAATATATGCCAGGATCTGCCTTGTTATAGAAGTTCATAGGAACTTAATCGCCACGTTTTGCTGCGTTTAATTGGGGATGAGAGTCTCTGCTAGTTTGGAGCTTGTTAGCACAAGCTGGGATAGGAAAGTGTTGCTCGTGAGTGTTTGTGCTCTCCCCTCCTGCCAATTTCACCTGGACTCTGGGGGGTGGGGCCTGCACTCACCTCGACAGCTTAAAGGCCGGCAGAGAGGCCCTGGAACACCATTGCTGGCTGCTGCTCGTGAGTGTTTGTGCTCTCCCCTGCTGCCAATTTCACCTGGACTCTGGGGGGTGGGGCCTGCACTCACCTCGACAGCTTAAAGGCCGGCAGAGAGGCCCTGGAACACCATTGCTGGTTGCTGCTCGTGAGTGTTTGTGCTCTCCCCTCCTGCCAATTTCACCTGGACTCTGGGGGGTGGGGCCTGCACTCACCTCGACAGCTTAAAGGCCGGCAGAGAGGCCCTGGAACACCATTGCTGGCTGCTGCTCGTGAGTGTTTGTGCTCTCCCCTGCTGCCAATTTCACCTGGACTCTGGGGGGTGGGGCCTGCACTCACCTCGACAGCTTAAAGGCCGGCAGAGAGGCCCTGGAACACCATTGCTGGCTGCTGCTCGTGAGTGTTTGTGCTCTCCCCTCCTGCCAATTTCACCTGGACTCTGGGGGGTGGGGCCTGCACTCACCTCGACAGCTTAAAGGCCGGCAGAGAGGCCCTGGAACACTGCTGCCCAGGATTCTCCTGCCTGAATGCCTACAGGACCTCTCCATGCCTTTCACCACCTGGCCCAGGGCAGGGCCTGTTGGCCCTCAAAAGGACGGCTGCCACAGCCCAAGATTCTCCTGCCTGAGTGCCCACAGGACCTCTCCCTGCCTCTCACCATCTGGCCCAGGGCAGGGCCTGTTGGCCCTCAAAAGGACGGCTGCTACTGTTGCCCAGCAGAACTTATAACAGCACCGAGTTATTTTTAGAATGTTTTTAAATGGTTTTTTGTTTTGTTTTGTTTTTAATTCTTTCTGGTAGGGTGGGTGGATTGGATTCTTAGTTGGTTTGGGAATTTGTTTAATTTTGGTATACTTGTAATCTTTATTGTTTTTGGTTTATATTGTTTAATTGTTTTTTGTGGGGTTTTTTTTTTGCTTTGTTTTTTCTGTTGCTTTTTATATAGGTGTTTGTTCTTAAGGGGTGGGATCAGGGCTGCCCGGGAGTGGGTCCCAGCCGATAAAATGGCTGGGACAAGTTCTACAGGGGGGGATGCACTGGGACACCCGATCTCAGTGATCACAGGCAGGAGGAGGAGTCACGCTAGGACCAGACCATGTCATTACCGAGGAGGCAGGCTTAGTCGTTG
Organism: Darevskia mixta; assembly: GCA_034641385.1. NCBI lineage: Eukaryota > Metazoa > Chordata > Lepidosauria > Squamata > Lacertidae > Darevskia > Darevskia mixta. The sequence continues at coordinate 3,000,744 of JAWWNH010000060.1, forward strand.
TTTGAGGACTATCCCTGCCTCCGGGTCTGGCCCTGACTGGACGGGTACTGGAATCAACAAGGGATACCCACATGACCTGAAAGTGTTGCTGTGTAATGCCAGGTCAATGATGAACAAAACCACTGCCATCCACGACCTGATTGTGGATGGGGGACTTGACCTGGCATGTGTGACAGAGACTTGGTTGGATGAGGCAGATGGGCCAGTCCTTGCCGCTGCTTGTCCACCAGGTTTCTCTTACGCACAGCAACCCAGGCCATCTGGGCGGGGAGGGGGGGTTGCAGTGATTTTTAGGAAGTCATTAGTTTGCACCAGGCGTCCTATTGGAAAGACCTAGTTTTCTGAGTGCATGTTCTGGAAGTTGGGCAATAGGGGCAGTACAGGATTCCTTTTGGTGTACCGACCTCCCCGCTGCACCAAGGATTCCCTGCCCGAGCTGCTTCAGGTCGTGGTGGATGTGCTCCTGGAGACACCTAGCCTGGTTGTCTTAGGAGATTTTAATATCCACGCCGACACGACCTTACAAGGGGCCGCTCGGGACTTCGTGGAAAGCATGGCCTCCATGGGGCTGTCCCTGAATAAGTCTGGCCCAACTCATAGCCGCGGACATGCCTTAGACCTAGTGTTTACCTCTATGGATGTTGGTGATCTGACACTAAGTAAAAGCGATACAAAAGAAGTGCCATGGTCAGATCACTTCCTGGTGCAACTAGACTTCTCCGCGACCCTTCCCCTCTGCCGGGAGGTGGGACCGATTCGGATGGTCCGCCCCCGCCACTTAATGGATCCAAATGGTTTCCAGAGAGTGGTAGGGGATGTTTTATCCCATGTTGATGGCCTTTCAGCTGATTCCCTGGTGGCCCGCTGGAATGTGGAGTTAACCAGGGCTATTGACTGTCTGGCTCCGAAGCGCCCTCTCCGATTGCATGGAGCCCGGACAGCTCCGTGGTTTTCTCCGGAGCTGAGGGTGATGAAACAGTCGCTGAGACGGCTAGAGCGCCGGTGGCGGAAAACTCATTCTGAATCAGACCGGACACGGGCTAGAGCTCAACTTCGAGCCTACCAAGTGGCAATGGCAACGGCAAAGAGAACTTTCTTTGCCGTTTCTATTGCATCTGCAGAAAACAGCAGCAGGAGACTCTTCCAGGTGGTTCGCAATCTAGCAGAACCACCTCCGTCATCTGGGTCTGATAGGGACCCCAAGATCTCCTGCAATGCTTTTGCAATGTTTTTTGCAGATAAAGTCGCTCAGATTCGGAAGGAGGTAGACTCCACCGTGGGAGCAGAGCCGGGGCGGGAGAGTGCTAGAGCCCTGTCTAGTCATGTTTTATGGGATCAATTCCAATCTGTTACCTCCGAGGATGTGGACAGGCTGCTTGGACGAGTGAAACCGACCACCTGTCTTCTTGATCCTTGCCCATCCTGGCTAATAAAAGCTAGCCGGGAAGGGCTGGGCGATGGGCTCCGCGGGGTGGTGAATGCCTCTCTCTGTGAGGGAGCCTTCCCAGACCCACTAAAAGAGGCGGTTATTAAACCGCTTCTTAAAAAACCATCTTTGGATGTGGCCAATATGGCCAACTATCGCCCAGTCTCAAATCTTCCATTCTTGGGCAAGGTGATTGAGCGGGTGGTTGCTGAACAACTCCAGGCACGCCTGGAAGAAGCGGACCATTTGGATCCCTTCCAATCGGGGTTCAGACCTCATCATGGGACTGAATCTGCCTTGGTCGCACTGGTTGATGATCTCCGGCGGGCTAGGGACAAAGGTGAGAGCTGTTTCCTAGTTCTGCTGGATCTCTCAGCGGCTTTTGACACCATCGACCATAACATCCTTCTGGACCGCCTAGAGGGGTTGGGAGCTGGGGGCACTGTTATACAGTGGTTCCGCTCCTTCCTCCTGGGCCGTGTTCAGAAAGTGGTGGTGGGGGATGAGTGTTCAGACCCCTGGACTCTCACTTGTGGGGTACCTCAGGGCTCTGTCCTCTCCCCCATGCTTTTTAACATCTATATGCAGCCGCTGGGAGAGATCATCAGGGGGTTTGGGCTGGGTGTTCATCAGTATGCGGATGATACCCAGCTCTACCTCTCTTTCAAATCAGAACCAGTGAAGGCGGTGAAGGTCCTGTGTGAGTGTCTGGAGGCGGTTGGAGGATGGATGGCGGCTAACAGATTGAGGCTGAATCCTGACAAGACAGAAGTACTGTTTTTGGGGGACAGGGGGCGGGCAGGTGTGGAGGACTCCCTGGTCCTGAATGGGGTAACTGTGCCCCTGAAGGACCAGGTGCGCAGCCTGGGAGTCATTCTGGACTCACAGCTGTCCATGGAGGCACAGGTTAATTCTGTATCCAGGGCAGCAGTCTACCAGCTCCATCTGGTACGCAGGCTGAGACCCTACCTGCCCGCGGACTGTCTCGCCAGAGTGGTGCATGCTCTAGTTATCTCTCGCTTGGATTACTGCAATGCGCTCTACGTGGGGCTACCTTTGAAGGTGACCCGGAAACTACAACTAATCCAGAATGCGGCAGCTAGACTGGTGACTGGGAGCGGCCGCCGAGACCACATAACACCGGTCTTGAAAGACCTACATTGGCTCCCAGTACGTTTCCGAGCACAATTCAAAGTGTTGGTGCTGACCTTTAAAGCCCTAAATGGCTTCGGTCCAGTATACCTAAAGGAGCGTCTCCACCCCCATCGGTCAGCCCGGACATTGAGGTCCAGCGCCGAGGGCCTTCTGGCGGTTCCCTCGCTGCGTGAAGCCAAGTTACAGGGAACCAGGCAGAGGGCCTTCTCGGTAGTGGCGCCCGCCCTGTGGAACGCCCTCCCTTCAGATGTCAAAGAGAACAACAACTACCAGACCTTTAGAAGACATCTGAAGGCAGCCCTGTTTAGGGAGGCTTTTAATGTTTAATAGATTACTGTATTTTAATGTTCTTTTGGAAGCCGCCCAGAGTGGCTGGGGAGACCCAGCCAGATGGGCGGGGTATAAATAATAAATTATTATTATTATTATTATTATTATAGGAAATATTAAACAATATTCCCTCATCCACATTCCCACTCATCTCCCACAATTATGCATTGTGCTACCAGAGAAAGTTCCACATTGCAGGGATAGGGAACTTATGCCCTCTCTCCTGCAGACATTGTGGGACTCCAACTCCCACCAGCTCCTGCCAGCAGGGCCAATGGTCAGGGATAATGGGAGATGGAGTCCAAGAACATCTGGAGAGCCAAAGGTCCCCTGCTCTAGTTCAGTAGGCATAGCCCATTGGAGAACAGCCATAGCTCAGTGGTAGAGCATCTGCTTTGCGTGCAGAAGGTCCCAGGTTCAATCCCTGGCACCTCCAGGTAGATCTAGGAGAAACTTCCTGCCTGAAACCCTGGAAAGCAGCTGCCGGTCAGTGCAGACAGAACTGAACTAGGTGGACCCAATGGTCTGATTGTGATCCTATGCCCCTATTTTTATTTCACTTTAAAAATATCATTGCAGTTGCCACCGATTTTACTGATGGTAAAATCCTGGAGGGGCTTCCCATCATAAATCTGGGCAACTGAGATCATACCGAAAGCGCCTTTTAAATATCCCCGGAAACAATTTAGCGTTTGTTTGCCCCACTCCCCTAGGAATAATGAAACCCATCTATAGATCAACTGACTTTCAGCTCTTTTAAATCGAACACTCTTTATAAGGCAGAGGGAGGGGTGCATGCCCTTGAATGATTTAATGCTAATGTTACAGACTACAAGCGTACTAATGAGGTCAAATTCTAAAAACATGTGGAGACAATTTGAGAGGAACACAGAAATTGCACTCCTGACTTCCACCAAGTGGAAGTCATTTAGACTTTGCTTGATTTTTTATTTATTTTTTATTTTTAAAGAGACGTATTTGCTCAGGCTGATTATAGGTGAAAAACAAGAGCCAAGCTGTGGATGAGATTGAGAGCTCAATGAGATATATTCCAAAGGCAGTGCTTGCGACTGACAGTCGGCTGTCACATCAACACTCATTGAACAGCTGGAACTGGTTCTCAGTGTTTAGCCGACTAACTGTTTGATTCAGTCAAGAGACGATGGAGTGCACCTCTAGGGGTGAAGAAGAAGAAGAAGAAGAAGAAGAAGAAGAAGAAGAAGAAGAAGAGTTTGGATTTGATGTCCCGCTTTATCACTACCTGAAGGAGTCTCAAAGCGGCTAACATTCTCCTTTCCCTTCCTCCCCCACAACAAACACTCTGTGAGGTGAGTGGGGCTGAGAGACTTCAGAGAAGTGGGACTAGCCCAAGGTCACCCAGCAACTGCTTGTAGAGGAGCAGGGACGCGAACCCGGTTCACCAGATTACGAGTCTACCGCTCTTAACCACTACACCACCCTGGCTCTGTCAAATCACTGTGTTACCAGCACCAAAATGACCTCCCTTGGGTGCAAGTCTGGGCACAAGTCTTATAACTGTAGAGCTGGAAGGGACCCCAAGGGTCATCCAGTCCAATCCCCTGCAATGCAGGAATCTCAACTAAAGCATCCTTGACACACAGCCATCCAACTCCCATCAGCACCAGCCAACCAGCATAGCCAGTGTTCAGGGATGAAGAGTCACAAGTTCCCCATCCCTGTACGAGAAATGTAGGAAGTTGCCTTATACTGAGTCAGACCATTGGTTCCATCCAGCTCAGGTTTGTCTGCACCTCTGGGCAGCAGTTCTCTAGGGTTTCATAAAGAGTTGTTCCCAGCCCAACTTGGAGATGCCAGGGATTGAACCCAGGAGCTTTTGCATGCAAGGCAGATCCCTACATCACTGAGCTATGGCCTGTCCCAGGTACTGGCAGTGGGGACCTTGCTGGAGTATGGGCTTTGGCAGCTGCCTGGTGTTGGCTTTCTCCTACCGAAGGTGCTGCTCCGTGTGGTTTCTGTCTGTTCACCTGCCACCTCTGGAAAGTCCAGCAAAAATGTACCTGTGTTGCTGATACACGTGGTAATCTAGTATAACAAATGCAACACGTTGGCGGTGCACAATAATATTTAATAGCAAAATAATAACAAAAAGTAAACTTTCCAAACTCAGTCTTTTAGGTTCCTTTAAATATTTCCTGAAGATATCAACAAAAGTAAGTTCACTGTGATGATGTTACCAACAAACAAAGGTAAGTTCACTGTGATGATGTTACCAACAAAATTCCTGAAGATATCAACAAACAAAATGTATACTTTCCAAACTCAGCCTTTTAGGTTCCTTTAAATAATTCCTGAAGATATCAACAAAAGTAAGTTCACTATGATGATGTTACCAACAAAATTCCTGAAGATATCAACAAAGACAGGGTGCCGGCGTTTTTCACCTGTTTCACCCAGGCAATCCTGTAGTTTATAAGCCATTATTCGCCCCCAATGGGGCCCTTTTGTTGGGGCTTGCGGATGGCACATTCCCATGAAAAGTTCCGGGCTTCTTCAGTGTTTCTCAGGATTTGGATTCATATACAAATATTCAAATTCATGAAGAGAACTTTTTCTCGGCTTAGCCAACTTAGTTCTTCAGCTTAAGCCGAGAAAAAGTTCTCTTCATGAATTTGAATATTTGTATATGAATCCAAATCCTGAGAAACACTGAAGAAGCCCGGAACTTTTCATGGGAATGTGCCATCTGCAAGCCCCAACAAAAGGGCACCATTGGGGGCGAATAATGGCTTCCTAAACTACAGGATTGCCTGGGCGAAACAGGTGAAAAATGCCGGCACCCTGTCTTTGTTGATATCTTCAGGAATTTTGTTGGTAACATCATCACAGTGAACTTACCTTTGTTTGTTGGTAACATCATCACAGTGAACTTACTTTTGTTGATATCTTCAGGAATTATTTAAAGGAACCAAAAAGACTGAGTTTGGAAAGTTTACTTTTTGTTATTATTTTGCTATTAAATATTATTGTGCACCGCCAACGTGTTGCATTTGTTATACTAGATTACCTCTGGAAAGTCCAGCAAAGGAATGAGCAAGGAGAAGGAGCGGTAACCTCAGCATCCCTTCTCCAGAGCAGAGGTGGATTTAAGGGAACGCGACTGGTTCAGTCTCACTGAGGGCAGAGACTCAGAAGTGCCACAGGGGATGCAGCAACTGTTACTTAGAACAGAGTGTGAGAGGCAGGGGGTGCCAAATTTTGGTGTTGCACAGAGCACCCTGCAATCTGAGACCCCAGGGTCTGCCACTGCTCAGAGCGAGAGGCCAGCAAAAGGCTAGTAGCTCGCATCTAATCCCAGGCAACAGTTCTGCGAAATGTTAGTCCCAGGGCTTGTTTCAGGTGCAATGCTGGCTTCATGTGTGTTTCAGCAGCGCTGGCTCCTCATCAAAAAGTCCTTCTCAGAAGCTGCTTTTACAAGCAAGAGCCTCAGACTCGGCTTTTGAATCAAGAACAAAAGGCCTAAGAGCATCAAATCCTTCGACTCCTCACTCACAAAACACACAGAGAGAGATTTTAGAAAAAGCAACCCAATTGTTTGCTTTAAACCCATTTTTCTCCGGGTCATCTGCAAAACTGTGCAGTCAAGTATCTGCTTGGTTTATCCAAGGAGACTTGGCTAACCCTTTCTATAGAAAGCACCGGCATGTGTCAACTGGTTCCTTCCCCGAGACTCTGCTCAGAACACAGACACCTGCTGGAGGTTTGAATGGCAAGCTGAAGGATGAGGTAGTGGCAGGTGCCTCCCACTAGAATAATAATAATAATAAGAGTTTGGATTTGATATCCCGCTTTATCACTACCCGAAGGAGTCTCAAAGCGGCTAACATTCTCCTTTCCCTTCCTCCCCCACAACAAACACTCTGTGAGGTGAGTGGGGCTGAGAGACTTCCAAGAAGTGTGACTAGCCCAAGGTCACCCAGCAGCTGCATGTGGAGGAGTGGAGACGCGAACCCGGTTCACCAGATTATGAGTCTACTGCTCTTAACCACTACACCACACCTTCCCTCTCCTGCTCTGCAAATATTTCAGTGGTGCAATGCCATTTCCTTGTGAAATCCCCTGCTACCTGTTGCCCATGTCAACGAAAGCACAGTACCCTGTTTTCTGCCTAGGCAGAATCACTGTTTTCGGAGCAAAGAGAGCGAGATGAGGCCAGATGCCCTTTTCGGCTGAAATACTGTACCACCGCGATACACAACATTCTTTCCCCTGTTTCTCCTGGAAGTTAACAGTGAAGCGGGTGCTTTATAGGTGAAGAATTTCCAGTAAAGCTTCCCACAAGAATGTGCTGTTCGTGCAGAAGGAAAGGAGAGTGGAAGTTTGTGTGTGTGTGTGTGTGTGTGTGTGTGTGTGTGTGTGTGTGTGAGAGAGAGAGAGAGAGAGAGAGAGAGAGAGAGAGAGAGAGAGACTTGCATCAGATCTAAACAGCAGATATGCATGTGATGGAAAACACAAACCACACACAAACACACAATGTTTAACAGATTCTCTGAGTAGCTGTAGTTACTTTAGGACACTGGGAATCGTAGGTCTGCGATGAGTAAACCTGAGTTCCAATAATTCTTGGGAGTGAATGAAATTTGCTGATTTAGAACAAGCTTTTAGTGATAAGGTATTTTAAAAAAAACCCTGATGTTTTCTGCCATGGATTGCTGCAATTGTAATTTTAAATGTCAAATGTATTATTTCATCAATGCATTGTGTACAGCGTCCTGGTTTGTGTGTGCTTCCTATAGCAAAATATACATCAGGAGGCTTAGTTTGGTCAGAATCGACCATATACTTCCAATATTAACACTAAATACGTTACTTCTGGTAAATGAGCCACCCTAGCCACTAGAGGGCCATTCAAATTTGTGTCCCCTGGCTTTTTAGACTCATCTACCAATGTACTAGGGACGCAGGTGGCGCTGTGGGTTAAACAACAGAGCCTAGGGCTTGCCGATCAGCGGTTCGAATCCCCGTGATGGGGTGAGCTCCCATTGTTCGGTCCCTGCTCCTGCCAACCTAGCAGGTGGAAAGCACGTCAAAGTGCAAGTAGATAAATAGGTACCACTGCGACGGGAAGGTAAACGGCATTTCCGTGCGCTGCTCTGGTTCGCCAGAAGCGGCTTAGTCATGCTGGCCACATGACCCGGAAGCTGTACGCCGGCTCCCTCGGCCAATAATGCGAGATGAGTGCCGCAACCCCAGAGTCGGCCACAACTGGACCTAACGGTCAGGGGTCCCTTTACCTTTACCTTACCAATGTACTATCTGAAACCAAAGATGATTCCTGCATTGCTGGGGGTTGGGGTCCCAACTCTACCATTCTATGTGAAGGAAAACAAACTCCCGTTTGAATCTCTACATAGGAACATAGAAAACTGACTTATACCACTGCTCCATCTAGCTCAGTAGTGTTGTCAATGACCGGCATTTGCCCTGCAGGAGTCACTTCCAGCCCTAACCTGGAGATCTAGTATAACAAATGCAACACGTAGGCGGCGCACAAAAATATTTAGTAACAATATAATAACAAAATGTACCGGTATATGTTCAAAACTCAGTCCGGGCTTCTTCAGTGTTTCTCAGCTAAGCAAACTTAGTTCTTCAGCTTAAGCCGAGAAAAAGTTCTTTTCATGAATTGTAAGTATTGACTTTTGTAGAAATTCTTGTAGAAATTTTGTAGAAACTTTGAAGCCATATATAATTGATGTGTAAGTTTACATATTTGTAAGCACTAATAAGATTCAGTTTGCATTATCAGTGAATATTTGTATATGACTCCAAACCCTGAGAAACACTGAAGAAGCCCGGAACTTTTCGTGGGAGTGTGCCATCCGCAAGCCCCAACAAAAGGGCCCCATTGGGGGTGAATAATGGCTTCCTAAACTACAGGATTGTCTGGGCGAAACAGGTGAAAAACGCCGGCACCCTGTCTTTGTTGATATCTTCAGGAATTTTGTTGGTAACATCATCACAGTGAACTTACCTTTGTTTGCTGGTAACATCATCACAGTGAACTTATTTTTGTTGATATCTTCAGGAATTATTTAAAGGAACCCAAAAGACTGAGTTTTGAACATATACATTTTGTTATTATATTGTTACTAAATATTATTGTGCGCCGCCTACGTGTTGCATTTGTTATACTAGCTAACCTGGAGATGGCAGGGGTTTCCTGCTTGCAAAGCAGATGTTCTGCTGTCTCTTTGGGATGCTTTCCTTTTCTGCGCTCGCCTTTTGCTCAGCGCTGCCAGAGCCTGCATGATTTGACTGAATCTTGGCATGATGAACTGAGTTTAGTTAAACGCTGGTCCAGCAGCTCAGTAAGTAAACAAACCCAAGAGGCAGAAGGGATCCATTCTTCTCCCAGCTGGGCACCTTCCTACAAACACAGAGGGCTTTGCAAAGACAGCCAGTCCAACGAGACGGGATTGTGCGGACACCTGGCAATGTCCACTGGTCCTCTCTGTCCCCGAGAGGCAGATCAGCGAGGTTGGGTCTCCTCCATTCTTCCAAAGATCAGGTTAAAACCCTGGGCTGCATCAAAGGCTCATTGCAATGAAGTGGAAAAGCGGCGAGCAGATGTTGGAAAGGGTGGGTTAAAGTCTGAAAGAGCAGCAAGATGAAATGAAGAGGCAGATAAAACATGCATTTGACTTAAGGTAAAGGTAAAGGGACCCCTGACCATTAGGTCCAGTCGTGTCCGACTCTGGGGTTGCGGCGCTCATCTCGCTTTATTGGCCGAGAGCCAGCGTACAGCTTCCAGGTCATGTGGCCAGCATGACAAAGCTGCTTCTGGTGAATCAGAGCAGTGCACGGAAACGCCATTTACCTTCCTGCCACAGCGGTTCCTATTTATCTACTTGCACTTTGACGTGCTTTTGAACTGATAGGTGGGCAGGAGCAGGGACCGAGCAACGGGAGCTCACCCCGTCATGGGGATTCGAACCGCCAACCTTCTGATCAGCAAGCCCTAGGCTCTGTTGTTTAACCCACAGCGCCACCTGGGTCCCCTAATTCATTGCTGCTACACCCTGGCAATTGGTAAAACAAGAGAGTCAGTGTAGCGTAGTGGTTAGCGTGTCGGACTAGGACCAGGAAGACCAGGGTTCAAATCCCCACTGAGCTATGAAGCTCACTGGGTGGCCTTTAGCCAGTTACTGCCTCTCAGTCTAACCTACCTTGCAGGGTTGTCCTGGGGATTAAATGATGAATGGCACCACCTTGAGCTCCTGGGAGAAAAAGATGATATATCCATGCAACAAAGAAGAAGAAGAAAGAAAAAGAAAACTGGTTTTAAGAGGGCTTTCAAAACAGCCTGACATTCTTTTATTTCAAGCATCTGTGTTTGCAAGGAGCAGGAAGTTACATTTGACCGGTAGGCCACATCTCCCAGCATCCCAAGATTGGCAGGTAGTGAGATTGCCCACCGGTTAATCACCTGATGCCACAATGACATCAGGTGACCCTTTTAGGCCTGGTTTGTTGTGTGGTGCTTTGAAGCCCCGACAAGTGGCTTAGCTAGCCAGCTGTAAATCACACCATGCACATTGGAGTTAACTCTTTATTGGCAAGAGCAGGATCTTCACAGACTTGGCAGAGTGAGCACAGGAACTCATCCCCGATAGGTCTTGCCTCCATGGATCAGTTGCCGAGACTAAAGGTCCCCACCTCCCCACAGCTGTCTATGTCTCCTCCTCCCCAGGGTTTCTTTTCCAAGCAATTGAAGACGGTGCCTTTGTGGCTGTCTTTGCTCCTTTCGCTACATGCCTCTGCTGGTTCTGGGGTACCAGGGTGGAGGGGACCTTGTCACAACAGGAGGAGACTCTAATCTCTCCCTCTCCCTCTTGGCATCTCTCTCCTCCCACCTTCCTGCTTCAGCTTCTGCCTCTGATGCTGGACTTCTGTCTGCCACAGACTCTCCCTGTTTACTAAGCCCTGTTACCCCTTCAGCTTCCGAAACCTCCTCCTCCTGGTCTTTCCCTCCTTCCCCTCTTCACCGCCCCACCACCACTCCCTCGGCTTTGAGCATTCTTCCCTGGAGGGTTCCCCAGCTGGTTCCTCCCACCATTCCTCTGCATCCAACCAGTTCATGACACCGGGCTTCAAAGCACCATCCATCACACGGGGCTTCAAAGCACCACATGGGGCGCCCTGCAAACACTTCCCATCAGCTGATTGTCAGGATTTGCAAAGGATTTGCAAGGGATATGCATAGGGTCTGGTCGGTGCCACAAACCCTCTTTCTGGCCCAGCTGTGACTTTATCTGCCCCACAGCTGACGTCATGTATGCCATTAGGTACAGGGCAGGTGGGTGTGGCTCAGCCAAAATTGCACTGCAGGCCAAATGCAGAGACATAACAGGCTTAAATAGGCCCGTGGGTCAGAGGTCCCTTGTCCTTCTAATGTATTCTATCATTAGGTTAAATGACCCTCTGGCCTGCTGTGACAGGGCTCTTCTGGCTATCCCATCATGCATCCTATTTCCAGTTGCTGCCAGCCAGACTTTTCTGGGAAGTCTACAAGCAGGATATATGAATTTCTCCCCTCCTGTTTGTCTTCACCTCTGGATATTCCAAAATACACTGCTGCTGAACATGGAGGCTCCATTCAGCTGTCACGAACAACAGACTGATCCTCCATATATATATATTTATATGCCAATAAAGGTGCTGAACTGAACTGAATATATATATATATATTCCAATTGATCTTTGAAAGTAGTCTTCATTTGCTTGAAAGTTGGGGGAAGAGAGGAGATAGGCGAACTGATTCTATGCCTTTCTGAAAAGTCACCCTGGAATATGTTCTTTTGTTGCTTTCTAAACTGGGCTGAGGCAGTTCTGCCCTCTCCTTTCCCTCTGCCTTTTAAGCACGAGTCCCCATGTTGCAAAGGGCAAAGTCAAATCATTTCTTTAGGCAAGTGGATGCCTACCAATCTCAAAACTGAATCAGACCTTTACACAGTGGAATACTAGTGACACCTGGTGGACTTTTGAGGCATGGTGGCAAATAGGAAGGCACATTTCAAAAGTGGTTTAATAGACATCTCCCCCCACCCCGGCCAAAAACAGACACAAACAAACCCAGGAAACAGAAGCTCTACAGAAATCTTGGCACCCTCCTACTTAAATTCCAGAGCCATGCCAGTTGCACTAATATAGAAATCTCCTTATTTATGTCCTGGCTGCAGACCAGCACTCATAGGAGGCAGAGTTCTTCAGGAATTGCAGCTCAAAGGATGGGATAGTTCTGCTTCCTGGTATGCCCAAAGTGGGTCCGTAGATGTTGGAGCTCACATGTCTTCCCCTGGGGAGTCACTTGTGCCTTGATGATTGGTCCACAGGTTTCTCAGGGGGTCAAGAGAACTGGAGACCCCATTGCCTCAAAGGAGGCAATGACTTCTGAAGGTGGCACCAGCCCTTTATCTAGCTGGGAATAGATATGTGAAGGTATGTGGGGTGGTAAATAGCTTCTTTCCCTATTTTTCTTCCAGGTTTCTCCATCTCTAGATAGGAGACATAACATGGAGGGAGAGACTACAGTCAATGACCACCTAACTGGCTCTGCTGCTGCCTTGGACTTGCTGGGACAAGTTTGATGCTTGACCTCTACCATAAGGCAAGGGCACTATCCATGGTCCTGAAATTGTAACATGATCTCCCTCCAAGGTGCCTTTGCTTCCCCCCAAATAATCTTGGGAACTGTAGTTTAAGGGTACGAAGAATTGCTAGGGCAGTGTTTCTCAAACTTGGGTCCCAAGCTGTTGTTGGACTACAATTCCCATCCTTCCTGGCCACTGGTCCTGCTAGCTAGAGATGATGGGAGTTGTAGTCCAACAACACCTGGGGACCCTAGTTTGAGAAACACTGATTTAAGGGGTAGCCAGTACCTCTCAAGAACATTTTTTGCTATCACATTCTCCTTCATAAAATTATTACATTTAGATCCCACCTTTCATTCAGGGAGCTCAAGATGGTATACATGGCTTTCCTCCTCCCTATTTTATCCTCACAACAACCCAGTGAGGTAGGTTAGGCTGAGAAACAGTGGCTGGCCCAAGGTCTCCCAAGGCCCAAGGTCAGCTTCACAGCAGAGTGTGGATTTAAACTCCGGTCTTAACCCAACACTCTAACCACTACATTGTTATTGTTTATTATTTATTTTCCCCCTGACAGGGACTCAAGCTGTCTTACAGATAGAAATAAGAACAGCTGGGGATGGGGGTGGGGAATCATCAAACAACAATTAAACACTGATAGAATTAAAATGAACTAGATATCATTAAAAAAAACTAAGATCATGGCCACTGGTCCCATCACCTCCTGGCAAATAGAAGGGGATGAAATGGAGGCAGTGAGAGATTTTACTTTCTTGGTTTCCATGATCACTGCAGATGGTGACAGCAGTCACGAAATTAAAAGACGCCTGCTTCTTGGGAGAAAAGTGATGACAAAACTAAACAACATCTTTAAAAGCAGAGACATCACCTTGCCAACAAAGGTCCGTATAGTTCAAGCTATGGTTTTCCCAGTAGTGATGTATGGAAGTGAGAGCTGGACCATAAAGAAGGCTGATCGCCGAAGAATTGATGCTTTTGAATTATGGTGCTGGAGGAGACTCTTGAGAGTCCCATGGACTGCAAGAAGATCAAACCTATCCATTCTGAAGGAAATCAGCCCTGAGTGCTCACTGGAAGGACAGATCCTGAAGCTGAGGCTAGAATACTTTGACCACCTCATGAGAAGAAAAGACTCCCTGGAAAAGACCCTGATGTTGGGAAAGACTGAGGGCACAAGGAGAAGGGGACGACAGAGGACGAGATGGTTGGACAGTGTTCTCGAAGCTACTAACATGAGTTTGACCAAACTGCAGGAGGCAGTGGAAGACAGGAGTGCCTGGCATGCTCTGGTCCATGGGGTCACAAAGAGTCGAACACAACTAAACAACAACAAGATGATAGATAGATAGATAGATAGATAGATAGATAGATAGATAGATAGATAGACAGATAGACAGATAGATAGATAGATACATAGATACATAGATACATAGATACATAGATAGATAGATAGATTTGTGGGGCCAGAGTTTGTGGGCGCAAGTCACCCATGATTCTTCGATTCTGTGAAGTTAAAATTAATCAGTATTTGACTGAACTGTGCCACTGCAGTACATCTTTTAAGTTTCCATATTGCATATACCTTGCATTCCTTATAATTGCATCACCAAACTTGTTTTTTTTTTCTGGAATCACTACTGGGAATAAACATAATTAAAGGAGGTGGAAGGGTTATGCCCACATCCCTCCTAGAGAGCAGTTCTTGGCTTCAGAAGCCTTTGCACACTGCATGACTTTCTTCATCTTTGTGAAACAGACAGGAAAGGGGCAAAGTCTAGCCTGCCTTTCAAGGCCTTTGGTTTATTTCTCGGTCTCTTTGAGTTTATAGCCTTTGAAGACAGTGTTTACCTACAGCCCAGTAGCAATTCTTGGAGTGCATTTTTGTTTTCTTAAGTGTTTTACAGCCCTGGGCACCTTCCCAGCAAGGAAAAACACTCCCTGAGGTTATCCACATCTGAGGATAAAGTATGTTAAGATGATAAGAAGGGCACAGTTGCATTTAGGCCAAAGGCCCACCCAACCCAGCATGCTGTTTTCACAGCATCCAACCAGATTCCCATAGGAATCCCACTAGCAGGACCTGAGTGCAAGAGCCCTCTCCTCTGCTGCAGTTTGCAGCAACTGGTATTCAGAAAAAAATTGCTGTCTCCAACCACTGAGGCAGAGTACAGCCATAATAGCTTGTATCCATTGCCCTCCATGAATTTATCCACTCCTCTTTTAAAACTATCCAAGTTGGCGGCCATCTCTGCCTCTTGTGGGAACGAGTTCAAAGGTTTGAATATGTGCTGTGTGAAGAAGTACGTTCCTTTATCTGTTCTGAATTTTCCAACATTCGGTGTTTTCGAGCACAATTCAAAGTGTTGGTGCTAACCTTTAAAGCCCTAAATGGCCTCGGCCCAGTATACCTGAAGGAGCGTCTCCACCCTCATAGTTCAGCCTGGACGCTGAGGTCCAGCTCCAAGGTCCTTCTGGCAGTTCCCTCCCTGCGAGAAGTGAGGTTACAGGGAACCAGGTACAGGGTCTTTTCGGTAGTGGCGCCCGCCCTGTGGAATGCCCTCCCATCAGATGTCAAGGAAATAAACAACTATCTCACTTTTAAAAGACATCTGAAGGCAGCCCTGTTTAGGGAAGTTTTTAATGTTTGATGTTTTATTGTGCTCTGGGAGCTGCCCAGAGTGGCTGTGGAAACCCAGCGAGATGGGCGGGGTATAAATAATAACTTATTATTATAACTTATTATTATTACTATAAGAGAGGGAGAAAATGTCTCTCTTCCCGCTTACCATGCATAATTTTATACATGTCTGCTGTGCCCCACTTTATTCGCCTTTTCTGCTCTCTAAAAAGACCCAAACGCTGTCCTTTTCAGTTGCCCTTTCCAAATAAAAAATAAAAAATCCAGCTCTAAAATACCCCTTTTGAAGTCCTTTGTTTTATTAACTTGTTTTTATTTCGTAAAAATTATATGCTGCTTGTTTGGGGGGGACTTCAAAGTGGTTTACAAATAATATAAAACAGAATTATCACTAAAAAATTACAACCATAATTTTTTAAAAAACAAAGAAATTTAAAACCACAATAAAATAGACTAAAACAAATTGATACTCATATAAACTTTCTAAACATATGGGTAGGCTTGTCTAAATAAGATCGTCTTCAGCGGATGCTGAAAAGAATAAAGTGAAGGCACCTGCCTGAGATCAATAGGCAGGGAGTTCCAAAGTGTTGATGCTCCCACATTAAGTGACCGAGTTTTTACAGATGCGGTGCAGATGTTTTGTCCCTGTCCTGACTCTACCGCCAATAATAAGATTATTAATTATTATTATTGCATTTTAAGGAAATCCCTAATAAATGCAATTAAAAAAAAAAAATCCTTCTCAGAGGTAAATTCTATTAGGGTTCATTGGACTTTGATCACTGGGTCTGGGACTTACAGCCATGCACCACACTCACATGCACGCTTACTCAGGAGTAAACCTAACCGGATACAATGGGACTTAACTGCAGGTAAGCATACATGGGATTTTCTATCACGCAATGCCTGCAAACCTATGCACACTTACATAGGAGTAAGCCTCATTTGAAAGCACTGGGATTTCCGAGGAAGCCTGCATATGAGCAGACTGCAGCGCTATGAAATTTTGTATTTAATTACCAGCTGAGCAATATGCCTCCCTTGAGGGCGCAGCGACCCACCCAACTACCACTGAGTGCAAAGGGGCTTCCCATATGCCTTTCAACGCGAGAACTACAGCCCCCACAACCCCTTGCGCCAGCGTGGAACGCTTCGGGCGGCGGGGGTCCTCCACTCCCATGGCTTTCCCACCGTGGCTGCCCTTGGTCCCGCCTGCTTTCTTTGCCCTTCGCGTCCTCTCCGAAACAGCCTCCATCCCGGGAATCCTTACCCCGAAATGAGCCAATCACGCCCGCACCGTGACAGGCCGCTTACCCGCCTCTGCTCTTTCC
The DNA here is from genome assembly GCA_034641385.1 of Darevskia mixta. Classification (NCBI taxonomy): domain Eukaryota; kingdom Metazoa; phylum Chordata; class Lepidosauria; order Squamata; family Lacertidae; genus Darevskia; species Darevskia mixta. Next base: position 3,017,277 of record JAWWNH010000060.1, read on the forward strand.
ACACAGTACAGTATTAAACTTACCTCGTCAGGCGCTTTCGTGGTGTGCCCGCAGAAGCCCCGCTGGCGCATGCGCAGCGGGTGGCGGTGTCGTGACAGGAAGGGGCCGGCCTCGCAAGGCCCCCCCTTGTCATTGGCAGCCAGGGCGAAGGCGCCGGGGCGATGTCTTGCTGCGGGAGCGGCGCCGTGGGCGCGCGAGGCCTCGGCCGTCTCCTCCTGCTCCGTGAGTGAGGGGCGGCTGGCCGGGGGGGCCAGACCGGTGGAGGGGGGGGTCTCTCGTCACGTGACGCTGAACTACTCCCCCCCAAAATTAACCCTTAACTCTGCCCTTTTCGGGGTGGGGGTCCCTCTCTCTCTCCCCTCCCCCCTTTTACCCTTTCTGTTCTGAAATGGAATTAAAGGGAAGGGAAGCAGCTATAGATATTGCACGTTCGGGGGAATTTGCAACCATACAAATGAGTTATAAGAGCTTTTCCTTGGCCAAAATTAAAACATGTAGGGCTGCATGTGAATTCAATAAATGCTAATAATGATAATGTGGGGTTTTTTATGGGGGGGCAGAACCTCAGTTAGTTAAGTATTTTTTATGGATTTACTTGATTTAGTGGGTGTCAGCTGCCTTCCCTCTTGGCTATGCCCATGTCTGCCCAGCTCAGGACCGCAATACCTCAAAGACCACCTCTTTCCGTATAATAATAATAATAATAATAATTCTTTTATTTGTACCCCGCCCATCTGGCCGGGTCCCCCCAGCCTACCCGGATCCTGAGATCATCTTCTGAGGCCCTCCTTCGTGTGCCTCCTCCTCGAGAGGCCCGGAGGGTGGCAACACAAGAACAGGGCCTTTTCTGCAGTGGCTCCCCATCTGTGGAATGCTCTCCCCAGGGAAGTTCGCCTGGCGCCTTCGTTGTACACCTTTTTAACCAGGCCTCTGGGTGATATGATCGACATCCTATGCCCTTTTTAAAACGTGGCTCTTTTGGTGTGTGTGTGTGTGCGTGTGTTATTGGGTTATTGTTTTTATTTTGATTTTATATATTGTGATCTTTTCTGTGAACCGCCCTGAGACCTCCGGGTATAGGGCGGTATATAAATTCAATAATCGATCAATCATACAAATTCGTGTGCCTCTTCCGCAGGAGGTCTGGAGGGCAGCGGCATGAGAAGGCAGCCTTTTCTGCGGTCCCTCCCCGTTTGTGGAAGGCTCTCTCCCCAGGGAGGCTTGCCTGGTGCCATCTTGACATTTAGGTGCTATCGATCTCAAGCAAACACTAGTTTCTGGCTTGGGCTTGGCTAATTTTGCCCGGGAAGTTTAGTTCCAGCGGCGTAGCTAGGCATGAGCCCCATATCTTTTTTTTTTTTTGCTTGACACCAGATCTCCGCCTCCTTCCCACCTTGTAAGAATTACTGTTATTAAACCCTTTTGCTTCCATGGTCACTGGGCATGCTGCAAAGCATAGTGCTGTTGATGGCACCTGCCATCTTCAGTTGATCTGAGCCCTAAATTTTTATCTGTAGATTTAAAATAAGTACAGTACTTAGGAAGATAGGAAGCTGCCTTATATCGAGCCATACCCTTGATCCATCTACCTTAGTGTTGTCTACACTGATTAGAAGAGGCTCTCTGGGGTTTCAGAAGGAGCTTTCCAAGTCCAAAGACGCTGCAGAGGGGGGGGGGGGGGTTGAAGCTGCAACCTTTGCCCTGCAAAACATGTGCTCTACCCATGAGTTGCAGCCCTTCGCTGAAACACAGCTGCTTAGCTTCAGATGTATGCAAGCAGGTGTTTGCGACATGCTTGTACCGCAAAATCTTCCACTCCCCCTGGGTTGTTTCGTTTGTTGCCTGGGCACTCATTGGTGCAGATCTTAATTCCCCAGACCACACACTCGGTGCTACCTCGGAATTAAAAATACAGTAGTTAAACACTTTGCTGCTCCTTGAGATGTATTCCCCCTCTTCCATGAAACAAAAAACAAAACAAAAACCCAGGTAAAATAAAAACCACAGGCCATGTGAGGTTTGGTGCATAGTTGAATGCTTGCTGGAGGAAAGGCACCTCATCTCAACCATAATTGCTTTATGGCTTTATAGCTATAGCTTAACGAGAAAACCAAGAGTACACTTTTGCAGTGGAACAATACTGTATAATGAAAGTTGAATGGTGCCTTTCTGCATGCTCTCATACGTTCTTTTGTTCCTGGATGTATTCCTGGATGCTGTTCACATTTGCCTGGATGAAGAGTGTAGAATTTTGTATAAGGTGTCTGTGTTTTGCATGTTCTCACTCTCTCCCCCCCCCCCCCCATTTTGTGGAGTTTCATGAGACACCATCAGTTTTTCTCTTGATTGCATCCTTTGCTGTCCCTGTATGAGCAGAATGGACTTTTGCTTGTGAAATGGGACCTCACCTCCCTTTTCTCCTCCTGCATGTACACGGAATCTGCCCTGGGGGGGGGGGTTGGGGGACCCTCTGGAGCAGATTTGAGGGGTGCACAGAGTTGAGGGTGGTGCAGAAGGGAGGATGATAAGATCCCATTGGCCAAGGGAACATTCACTCATGCAGCCTTGGATTCCGCCCAGTTTATATGCATCTATCTAGTTTGACCCACATGTGTTTTTACTGAATTCTTAATAAACAGCTGTGACTTGTGGTTGCAGCCCCCAAAAAACCTCCCCCTCTCCGGTCTCCTGGCATATGCAGGGGTTGAACACTGCAAACAAGTCTCTGCTTAAACTAGAGCACAATGAACAACGCTGTTTTGTGAGTCTCAGAACTTGTTTGGTGAAGTTAATATTTCAGGATGATGAGTGTATAGCGCCCACCCATTCTGGAGTTCATTGGGACTAGAATACTTGGATTTAAGCCCATTGATTAAATTGTGCCATCTTAAAACTAAAGCAGTTCAGCTTTATTAGATTGTTGATCAGCCTAATTAGAGCTAATTGGAGCTTCAAGGGCTCTGTGCCATTCAGTCCTGCTCCCTGCCATGATCTCAGCAGGATTCAATCCCACACTGATGAGCATGGGTCAAATACTGCTGCTTTTGCTGCACATGTCAATTCCATGTGGGGAACTGACACAATCAGCCAATGCAGAATTGAACCCTGGTGTCACCCATCCTTCAGAGTGATGTCAGCTAATTGGCAGGTGGACATGGTTTTGGAAAACCATCATGGTTTTGGAAAATCATGCTCTGAAAGTTACTTACCCCTAATGTAGGTAATTGCTTTTGAAAGCTCCTATTCTTTCAATAAAGTTGTTAGTTAATATTAAAGGTGCAATTATCTTTTTTCTTTTTAAAAAGTAGACTAACATGGCTGTCCTGTAATTTGTCAAAGTTTAATTTTCTGAGTTGTGCATTTATCCTGCGTTCACAAAATAAGGTGATCGAGCTTTTTCTGTATTTTTTTCCCCTAGTGCAGAAAAATGGGGTACGGCATTGTTCCTATTTGGCCACACGAAAGAATCTCTACATCAATAAAGACACAAAGGTCGTTTGTCAGGGTTTTACCGGCAAACAGGTACGTGTTTGGCTGTACCTTTCTCATGCTGTTGAAGAGTGGTTTTCAAACTGGGTTTGAGGAGCCCTGGGGTTTCTTCGGTGAACTTTGCAATGGTCCATCAGCAAGATTTGGGATGGCAGACCAGCTTCCTTGAAAGACAGCTTGCTGCTGCTGTTCATCTTCCCCTGTAATGCACAGCTGGGATGAAGTTTCTGGTGTGTTCTAGGACATGTTCCCAGCTTGTACAGAGCACTGGCTGCAAATGGCATATTGTGGCATAATGTGAATGTGCAGTCATGCTGGCTGCTAAAGAGGAGATCTCAGTCACTTTGCCCCTCCCCAAACCTTTTAGGTCTCCTTGGCAATGAAGCCAAGGTTTGACTTCATCAGTTCTCTGAATCCAGGATTGTGGTTAAGGTCTCTCCTGAATCACAGTCGGTAGCCAACGTTTGTTCGATGGTTTCAGGTCTTGTTTAAGGAGGAGACACCTTAACCACGATCCCAGGTTCAGAAGACGTGCTAAGTCAATCCTTGACCCATACATCCCCCTCCCAGCCTGGCCTCAAAATTGGATGGTGCAACACCTCCTCTCACCTACTCAGAGGAAGGAGAGGCATTCGGCAGAGCCTGTGGAGGAGCAAAAAGGCTGCAAGCTCTTCTCTAGGAACCAGCATAGTTGTGCAGTCACAGTGAGCCATAGTCTTACCATCACGTATGAACCATACCAGTGCTGCCCTATAGGCCTAACCACTTACCCGCACTCGGTAAGAACTGGGCATGGAAGACATTTGGGGGCACCAGGTCTTCTGATACACACATGGATTTGTTGTTAGGAATGCTGATGTTTGTGGGGATCCCTGGAGGTAGAATAACATGAACATCATAAGAGGCCTGGGTTACAGCGAAGGACCGCAATAGCTAACTAGATGCTCCTGAGATCTTCCGAGTGTGGAGGCAACATCGCTCCCTTTTTGCCCAACGTGGGGCTCAAACTCCTGGCCCTAATACTAAGAGTTTCCTGCTCTACTGACTGAGCTAGTGGTTTGGGAGAAGTTTTAGTCCAACTAATAGTAGAGCCCAAGGTCATGGAAGGTTAGTTTTATGTTGTATATGTGTTGTAATTAGAACTGGTCGACAGATCTAGTTCTGAAACCATCGTTCAGGTTGTAAACGTCAGTACAAACTAGAGGAAACACGCTTTTTGTTCTCCTGCATACAGTTTGTATCTTCCTATACTGCAAATGGTGTCTTCTAATTATAGTTTCTCATGCCACACTTAATGTTTGGAATGCTGATCCATCATGGGTCACAGAAATGAAGCTGTGCCTTAGTTCTAGAAAGCAGTAGGACATATTCCTTGTTCGTTCACTTGTGTATTTTTCTACTTCTGACTTTTCTGTTTTTAAGAAAGCAGCAGAATTGACCTTGGAAGTATTTGGTTTAGTTCAGGAATGGGGAGCTTGTGGTTCTGCAGGTGTCATTGGACTTCCATTAGTCCAAGCCAGCATAATAGTCGGAAGTCATGGAATTGTGGTCCAAAAACATCTGGAGGGACACAGGTTCCTTACCCCTAGTTTAGTCCAAGGCCCAGACTGACTATACAGAATTTACTGTTTAGAACAATTGAACGCTGTATCTCTGTTTGGACTGCGCCACTTAATATTGCAGGTTTGAGATGGCACATTTACATGCTTCCCAGGCTTGATAAAAATAACCAAGCATTTATTCCTCTGCACTTAGAAATCTAGCACCTCATGCTAGCAGAGTATGATTTTTTAAAAGATTGGATCATGGTTACTGGCTCTCATGCAGCTCCCATTTCTTGCCTTGTGCAGGAGAAGTCTAGCTTTGCATCAATTTTGTCCCCCTATCTTAACCTAGTTTTTGTTATGTTTGTATGTCTCTTGCAGGGTACCTTTCACAGTCAACAGGCGTTGGAATATGGCACCAATCTAGTAGGAGGGATTTCTCCCGGCAAAGGGGGCAAAACTCACTTGGGGCTTCCGGTTTTTAACTCCGTGAGGGAGGTAATAATATATTGCTATACCGTGTTTCCCCTATTTTAAGACACCGTCTTATATTTTTTTCCCCCTCAAGAAAACGCACTATGGCTTATTTTGAGGGGATGTCTTATTTTTATTATGTAAGCACGCCTTGGCAAGGCCACGCTCGAGTTCTGGGGCTGCGAAGGACGGGACGGGCGCGGAGCTCTTTGTTTGCTTGCTGGCAGTGGGGGGAGAATCCAAGCTGAGCTTTGAGGAAACGGGCACCAGAGAGACCCGCTTTCGCTGGCCGCTCTCTCCTGCTCCTCCTCGAAACTCGACAGAAGCCTTGTTTTCCAAGGGGCCTCTTGGGCGACGCGCGGGGCGGCTCGGGGGATTTTGTCGTGGCGGTGAGCAGGGAAAGCCCATGCCACCTTCCCTCTCTGCCACGACGGCCACCCTGTGCGCTCTGCGCCGAGCAGAGTTGGGTGAGCGCACGGGCGAAGAGACCTTCGGAGTGCCTTTGTTGCGCCCGCTGCCCCGTCCTGTGCGCCCTGCTCTGCAGAGGTCCTGAGCGCTGCTTCTGGGGCTGACTGGTTTTGGTGTCCCTTGGCGCCCTCCAGAACTGCACCTATCACTATGGCTTATTTTCGGGGTACAGCTTATATTTCGCAAATGCGAAAAAATCCTGCTATGGCTTATTTTATGACTACGTCTTAAAATAGGGGAAACAGGGTATGAGAACTGATCCCACATCCTGGTTACATCCAGACTAGATTATCTAAATGTTTGACCAAGTATCCGTGCAGTAGAAAGCAAATTTCTGCTTCTGTTGATGAGAATATTCTTTTGGCATGCCAAACAATTTGAAAGGTTGATGATTTCTTTTTTTTAAATGTAATTGTATCTTAGGCTAAAGAGAAAACGGGTGCTTCTGCCTCTGCAGTATACGTGCCGCCCCCGTTTGCCGCCGCCGCCATCAATGAAGCCATTGATGCCGAAATCCCCCTCGTTGTGTGCATTACAGAAGGTATTCCCCAGCAGGACATGGTGCGTGTCAAACACAGATTGCTTCGCCAGAACAAGACTCGGCTCATTGGCCCAAATTGCCCAGGAGTGATCAACGTAAGGGCTAAAGCAAAGTTCAAACTAGCAGATACGCTTTATGTAGCCGAGATCTTCTTAAGAGAGTAGAAGCCTATATATTTTGGCTAAAGGCAAGCGTGTCGCCTGATTAACATTCTTGCCTGTCCTGTAGGCACCATCCTGGTGAGCAGTGTTCTCCCAGTGTTGCTTGACTCCATTTCTCAGCTTCCCTGACCACACACACGCACACATAATTAAACTTTCTGTTTTACAATTTAGAACAGCGATGGCGAACCTTGGCACTCCAGATGTTTTGGGACTACAACTCCCATCATCCCTAGCTAACAGGACCAGTGGTCAGGGATGATGGGAGTTGTAGTCCCAAAACATCTGGAGTGCCAAGGTTCGCCATCACTGATTTAGAATACTCATTTGAACATCCTTAAAATATCAATGACTTCCCTTCTTCTCTTTCCATCGTTCATTTTGCATATCATAATGGAAATTGCGCACCAGCGGCGTGGTGGCAGCGGGAGGCCCCATTAGTGAAAGCGCGCCTCAGGTTAAGAATGGTTTCGGGTTAAGAATGGACCTCTGGAATGAATTAAGTTCGTAACCCAAGCTACCACTGTATAGAATTAGAGAACAAGAAGAACATACGTTTAGAGAAGATTGGAAAACGTTTATTGAATATATGGGGGGAAATTGTGCACACCTGAAAACGTTGGCAGTGTTAAGATAAATTCAACAGTGTAAATAAAGTTTGATGCATGTATTAATGGAATACTGAATGGTTTAGTTTTTGTAAAATATGCAGGAATCTTCTACGCCTTCTCGGTAGTGGCGCCCGCCCTGTGGAACGCCCTCCCATCAGATGTCAAAGAGATAAACAACTACCTGACATTTAGAAAACACCTGAAGGCAGCCCTGTTTAGGGAAGTTTTTAATGTGTGATATTTTAATGTATTTTAATATTTGTTGGAAGTCGCCCAGAGTGGCTGAGGAAACCCAGCCGGATGGGCGGGGTACAAATAATAAATTATTATTATTATTATATGCAAAACAAACCATGAAAGGAGAAGAAAGGAAGTCATTGATATTTTGAGGATGTTAAAATGAGTTTTTTTAGTATAACAGAAAATTTAATAAAAAGATTATATAAAAAAGATGGGTGGGCTTTCTCGCACAGTGCCTTGCATGCCGCAGCTGATCTTCCTGGAGCCATGGGGACAGTGTGCTCTGTTCATGCAAGGCGTAGCTAACACTCCATAAGGATTGACTGCATACCCTCTTCCATCAGCATCTGGAGGGCACCAGGTTGGCTACCTCTGCCCTGGAACATGCCCCACAATTCCGTGCAAAGTACAGAGGACTTGCAGCACGTTCAGAGGTCGCTTTGGGCAAGCTAGACACACTGGGAAGGAGTCTTATAGAGGAAGGTTGCGATGGTGACTTTGGATAGATATATGAAATTATGCTGACCAAGTTTGTTTTGTTTTTAGCCTGGAGAATGTAAAATTGGTATCATGCCTGGCCACATTCACAAGAAAGGAAGAATTGGTAAGATCTCAAAAGATTTTTCTGGTGTATTTTCGAAAAATAACAGCAGCAACAACAATAACAAAAACCTGCAGTTGTATTTGCTCTAATGCCATAGAGTGTGCATTTGGCTTAACACCCTAGTCTTCAAGATATTAGTCAATGTTGACGATGTCTTCAATTTCATGAGAGGTGTATTTTTAAACCTGTTGTGAGCCTTGGAGACTTTTGAGTAACAACCAGCTAACAAGTTTAAATAATAATAATAATGAAAATAAGAATGACACAATGCTGAATGCATTGGACTGGACATACCCGCCACCTTTTGAATTGGCAGGTCCTGTGCAGGAACTATAACAGAGGCAGGTTTGAAGCAGCAGAGCCTGCTTCAGGGACAAATTGAAATAAAACACGTGTGCCATCTTACCATATTAGCTAGGGCCAAGTGCTTCCATGCAGAACCCAAAGTCTTCGGAGGGGGAAATAGGAATGGCAGTCTACTGAGTAAGGCCCAACTGAGTCCAGTCTTGAAATACCCAACCAAGTCTGCCCTTCGTTTGCAGCCTGTGTTAAGTGCTAACCCATGCCATCATGACATATGCACACTTCAAAAGAGAGATAACCCCCAGGTTGGCTTGAGTGCTCCCTCCCCAACCCAAGGACTGGATTTTAGATTCCTCAAGGGGTGATGCACTGTTATTTTCACACATGCAGCAAAGGCAGGCACTTCATATAAAAACCATGTGCTGCATGGGTGAGCATTATTTTGGAACTCAAATGCCATGCTGTTTTAAATGGGCAGTTTCAAAGAAGAGTTTGGATTTGGATTTGATATCCCGCTTTATCACTACCCGAAGGAGTCTCAAAGCGGCTAACATTCTCCTTTCCCTTCCTCCCCCACAACAAACACTCTGTGAGGTGAGCGGGGCTGAGAGACTTCAGAGAAGTGTGACTAGCCCAAGATCACCCAGCAGCTGCATGTGGAGGAGCGGAGATGCGAACCCAGTTCACCAGATTACGAGTCTGCCGCTCTTAACCACTACACCACACTGGCTCCCCAGTTGACTGCTGTCCTCTTTTAAGTTTCAAACAGTGGTTATTGGGGGGTTTCATTTCTTTAATGTCACAATCAGGACACCCTCCTGCACACTCTGCACTTTTGAATAAGTAAACTCCAGACGACAGGAAATCTTTGTGAAGGTGCTGTTGGCGTGGGTTTGTTTCAATGGGGCTTATACATCAGGGGCTGCTGGTATAATGCTCCTACGTTGCTCTTACGTTGCATTGTGTGGCTCAGGAATCTCCAGTGTAACTTAGCTTACATGACCTTCAACTTATGGCAAGGATACTTCTTGAATGTTACGTGCTGATCATGAAATGAGAACTTACAAGGTTCAAAGGTCAGCTTGTTACATAAGTTGCTATATATAAAATTGTATAGCTATATTGTCAGGGACTGGCCCGAGCCAGGAGGGGTGGCGGAAGGGACAGAGGCATCAGGAGATCACCCATGGACGCCAGAGGAGGTATTGCGAGCATGGGAGCAGGAAGAGGCAGCGCCTAGGCTGTCGCCAGAGACAGGGAAGGAGGTGTGGAGAAGTGGGAGTGAAGAGGTGTCGCCGCCTGTGCTGACGGAGGAGAACATGGAGACGGAGGGAGAGCAAGGGGTCGAGGATGTTGCGGGAGCCTCTGCAACAACCTCCAGGGAGGATGAAAGTGAAAGGGATGAGGGCAATGCAGGGGCCAGCAGGGTCAAGAAGCGGAAAAGGAGGAGTGAGAGGAGGCGTTGGAATTTCAAGAGGCTCTTATGCTGGGGGGGAAAGCGGAAGCCCTTACTTGAAGAATCTGGCTCATCGGAGGAGGATGATGAACTGTAAACCTTGTCGGTGAAATAAACTTGTACATAAGTTAAACAAACTGCTGAGTTGCTTACTCTTGAGGAGGACACACATCCCCCTCACATATATATATATATATATATATATATATATATATATATATATATATATAATATTTTTTTCCTTCTTTTCTCCTTTCCTCACCCTTCAGGTATTGTGTCGAGATCTGGCACTCTGACATACGAAGCTGTTCATCAGACAACTCAAGTTGGACTGGGACAATCCTTCTGTGTTGGTGGGTTTGAGAGAGGCTCAGTCAGTGTGTAAGAAAATACATATGATTGTAGAAACCAGTTAAGAGGTGCCAACTCCCATCCCACTTTGGATTAAATGCATGTTTTGCAGTAGTGCTAAACCCAAATCCCCCCTTGGCAGCCAGAGAACAGGGCGAGGAGACACAACTAGGGAGGGGCAGTCTGATGAGTGGGGTGGCAAGTAGGTGGATTATATGGACGAGAGTTCAATTTTGCAAGTGAGAGTGAAAGATCACTTTCTTTTGGAGGGGACGGGATGAGTGAATCCCCACTCTTTTATCCTATATCTGTTTTGTCATCCCTTGGTTCCAACTCTGCTTGAATTCCAGCGGGGCTTTCAGATTTAGGAAGTTCAGGCTGTAGTTTGCACATGTCTCCCAAACTGGTCAAAACAAAAACAAAAAAATTCCTTCCAGTAGCACCTTAGAGACCAACTAAGTTTGGTCTCTAAGAACCAAGAACAAACTTAGTTGGTCTCTAAGGTGCTACTGGAAGGAATTTTTTTATTTTGTTTTGACTGTGACAGACCAACACGGCTATCTACCTGTATCCCAAACTGGTGTTATTGTGCAAATAAAAAGAAAGAGTTGCCTTTGAGAATTCATTTTCTAATTTACATTTGGCGTGTTGATTGAAAAGAGGCAGAAAAGGAAGCAGGAATTCTCTCTCACTTGACTTACAAAATTCTGGCAATTTACCTCTGAAACAGTTAACTGAGTCTGACATTTTGAGCTCTGCCCAGCACCAGAGAATTTCAACACCAGGGTGAGAATCCAGAAGAGGAGGATTCCATAAGTTCCCAAAGGTGTTTTTGGTGTTGTTGTTTTTAACTGCTACAAATGAAGGTGGTGACTTAAGCCAAGTCTTAGATACTGCATTCCTCCTTCAGAGTTGTAGCCTTCTGAAGGATTGCCATGGTAGCCGTAGGCCTTGGGTACGAATTCCTGTGCTAAAAGAGGGTATTCATAAATACAATTTGTGCTGATTATGTAATGTAAAGGAAAGGAATGTTGCTTCCATCTTTTAACTGAATCTGAGGGCTGTATTCTTCACAATTTTTGCTGGAAACAGATTGTGATTTTACATCATTTTGGTAATTCTGCATCTACCCTTAACTGAATATACAGGTGAAACTCAAAAAATTAGAATATTGTGGAAAGGTTCATTTCTTTCAGTAATTCAACTTAAAAGGTGAAACGAATATATGAGATAGACTCATGACATGCCAAGCGAGATATGTCAAGCCTTTATTTGTTATAATTGTGATGATTATGGTGTGCAGCTGATGAGAACCCCAAAGTAACAATTTCAACTTTGGGGTGCTCATCAGCTGCATGCCATAATCATCACAATTATAACAAATAAAGACTTGACATATCTCGCTTGGCATGTCATGAGTCTATCTCATATATTAAACTCCAGTAGCTAATGAAAACAATTACTTACATAAATGGACTTTTCCACAATATTCTAATTTTTCGAGTTTCACCTGTATGGGGTTATGCCCAACTAACTTCTATGCAAAGTTGACCCATCAGAATTAATTGACCAAAGCAAATAATGTACCTTAATTTCAGTGGGTCTACTCAGAGTATGAGTAACATTGGCTACCATACAAAATGTTTTCCTCAGCTCTTTTGGTTGGTGCTTGCAGCCATATTTTCCAACCTGTGGGGCGGCATCCAACAAAGTAGTTGCACTTGCGCAAGGTTTTCCATTTTCACAATGGAACTCTCCTTCCTCTCCCTGGGCACCTTCTTCACCCTCCCCAAATGTGCTTCCAAGGGTAACACCTGGAACAGGGGATAGGAACAGAGTGGGAAGGGAAGTTCCAATACAGAGGCAAACATCCTTGCTCTGGCATGACTACTTCATTGGAGAATGCTCTGTATCACAAGGTACAAGTTGGGAACTGGCTTAAAGATCTGTGAAAAGGCAAGACAAAATCTCTGTATGTAAAGGTTGTGGTTTAGCCCTGTGGAGGGGTTGAGATTTTCATGTAAAAGCCCCCAGATTCAACCCCCGAGATCCCTTCTTAAAGGTTTGCAGGTCATAGGGTTAAGAACGACTTCTCTTGAGAACCTATCAACATAGATGGTTTCAAGGCAGCTGCTTATATTTTATAACTCACTTTTTATTAGCCATATACCAACTTTTTGTTGTCCTTTTCTGAAACCAGAAATATTGGTAGGGGCAGAACTGAGCAACCCAATTGCCAGCTATTTAATAGCTGCAATGAAGCTCCAAGACTGTTGTTGCTCTTAACTGAAAGCGGACAACACATGTTAGTGATCCTGAAAAGTTCTGCAGCCCCTCTTAGTGGAATTGGTCTCTGGAAGAAATGTGCTGCTCTAAATGGGACTCTTTGAAACCTTTCAGGGATCGGAGGAGACCCATTCAATGGAACAAATTTTATTGACTGTCTGGATGTCTTCCTGAAGGATCCGCACACCGAAGGAATTATACTGATAGGCGAGATTGGCGGAAACGCAGAAGAAGATGCCGCTGACTTCCTCAGGCAAAACAATTCTGTAAGCTTAAACGTTTCGAGAGAGCATCTCCTGTGCACATTCTGCTTATTGAGGAAGGAGGAGGGATAACCATTTTGAAAGTTCACCTGTTTGTATCCCACTCTTTTAAAGTCATTGGGTTGGGTCGAAAGGTCCCCCTGGAAGGACTTTATACCCCCTCACTAGAATGTTGCATGAGGAAGATGAAGCTAAATCCCAAAGATGTACTTGTGTGACCTCTTAAGTATAAGAACTGAGGTTGCTTCCAGATGGCATGTATGTTGGAACATTCATTCTGATTCCTTTGCATAAAATTTGCAGAGAGGTTATGCGACGTGACACTTTGCAGTGCATTTTCCTGTCCTGTTCCTTGCTGCCAAAACACCAAAAGCCTAGCCCGAAGTGGGTTTGTTGTACACAAGCACCAAATCAACTATAACTCTGCAACCTGAATTTGCCACTGTGCAGTTGTATCCCACCAACAAAATAGCTGCCATCCGGAAGCATCCTAAATCTCTCTTCATCACTCACATGAAAGTTGTCTATAGCACAATTAAGTACACCAAGCCCAGCAGAGAGATTAATCAATAACCTTTTGAAAGCCTGGCATTTGCAGGGTAAAAGCATTAAGTGGTTGTTACATGCGGCTACATATTTGCTAGCTCCTCACCGTTCCCCATTAAACATGATGGAAATAACGATGTAGACTATCTCACCAAATGGAAAGGATGATTCACCCCATGGGCTCATTTCCGGTGGTACCGTTTTGCAGCAAATACTGCAGTTCCCCAAATTGCCTACACAGACAAATGGGCAATGAGTGAGTGAAATTTGCTCATACAACCAGACTGAGCCCACAAACTTGGGAATGGTTCACAGAATTGAGAGCTGTGTGTGTGGATTACTTATTTGTGACATACAAGGTGGTATTCAGAAGCTAATTGGCATGACTTAACATATGTGTGAGGACGCGGGTGGCACTGTGGTCTAAACCACGGAGCCTAAGGCTTGCCGATCGGAAGGTTGGGGGTTTGAATCCACGCAATGGGGTGAGATCCCATTGCTTGGTCCCAGCTCCTGCCAACCTAGCAGTTCAAAAGCACGTCAAAGTGCAAGTAGATAAATAGGTACCACTCTGGCGGGAAGGTAAACGGCGTTTCCGTGCGCTGCTCTGGTTCGCCAGAAGCGGCTTAGTCATGCTGGCCACATGACCCAGAAAAACTCTCTGTGGACAAACGTCAGCTCCCTTGGCCAGTAAAGCGGTCCTTTACCTTTACCTTTTTTTAACATGTGTATTTTAATTTCAGTGGGTCTACATTGAGTAGGACTTGGTTGAATATCACCCACAGTGTTGCATGAATTGCTTTAGGGGCAGGTTTAAGGCATTCAGAATCCGTGTTTGTCCCTTAAGGAAAATGTAATACCTGACCCAGATGTGTGTGGTTTTTTGCACACAGTCACATTTTACTTGGAAGTGATTTCCCATGTTTGTGGAATATGTTGCCAGGAAGCTGTGGTCAGGTCCATAGTGGCCAGAGTTGCATGATTGTTTCTCTGGAAGCTCTTGGGCACATCATATTGAGCTTCTTCAAGGCCACAAAACATGGCTAGATTTGGATTTTGGTTTCTTGAGTCAGCCTTTGCACATCGTTCTTCACTCAAAAGCTTTTATGGCCCAGCTGCTACACATCTACTTCAATTTTACACCTTGGCTTGCAAAACAATTAGCAAACGGCACCAAAGATGAAATTGTAACTGTAATCATTATCCCCTCTCTCCCAAACTGGGTTTTTTCTTGGTATATCTACTGCAGGAGCTGGCTTCTAAAATCAAAACCACTTAAATATTTCCTTGGTGGCCTATACATGACCTATACAAGCTTGATCCTTACGGGAATTTTGTTGCACTCACTTCCCTCCTTTTCTCTGCCCAGGACTCTCAGGCCGTTTCCTTATCTCTGCCCCTAATCCCCAGGATGGTGATTCAACTTGGATGTCTTTTTATTGTCCAACCAAGCCAATAACTCTGCTCACTGGGGTAGTTGCAACTCTGCTTTCTCTCTCTCGCCCCGCTATTAAAGGATTCCTCTTTTGTAACAGGGTCCAAACGCCAAGCCAGTCGTCTCGTTTATAGCTGGAGTCACTGCGCCTCCAGGCAGAAGGATGGGCCACGCGGGGGCTATCATTGCCGGTGGGAAAGGTGGAGCGAAAGAGAAAATCGCTGCCCTACAGAACGCTGGCGTCGTCGTCAGTATGTCTCCTGCTCAGCTGGGCTCTACTATATACAAGGTTAGTTCAGCAGCCATTTAGAAGTTCAAGGAAGCTTCTCTGCAACTTAAAGGCAATGGAGCTTGCCAGGATGTTGCCAAAAACATTGGGCACTGTGAAATATGTTCTGCTTCATTCCTATGATCAAAGTTTTTGTTGGGTTGGGTTTCTTTTAATGCAACAGGCGTGGTAGAAGTATGCAGATTTAGGTTGTTGGACATGAACATGTGATACTTGGGTTCAGGTTCCCACTTGGCCACTAGGGCTGGGCGATCTGGTTTTCAACGTCATGATATATCACCATCGCCATATACTGATATCTCGCCATGTATGAAATCAGGATGGAGCTGTGCAGAGGCATTGGCTGGCTTCACGGCTTTCCCCGCATCATGATTTTTGCCGGCGCCTGCTCTTGTTAATCGCTGGCCCCTACAGGAGGCAGGGGAGAGCTGAGCCAGCAGAGTTAACAGCGGCTTTTTTTACTTTGCAATGTGGATTAGGAAAAACAGCGGAAGTCATAGTTGGGACATCAAAGATTGCAGTCAGTTTGCCAAAAGTTGCCACAGACCCTCAAACATAGCTGTCAACTTTCGGATTTGAAAATAAGGGATTCCCCCCCCCCCCCAACTTTCGGATTTGAAAATAAGGGATGCCGCGAGGACAGTGCAATGGCACCAAGTAGCCTCGCCACCCTGTGCTCCAGAGGCTGCACGCAAACGGGTGAGCGAAAGAGCGAGCGCGTAGACGGCAGGCAGGCTGGCTGTCTGGTTGGGCGTGAGGGTCTGGCTGCACAAGGCATGCAAGCTCCGCCCCCAGTCAGTCTCAGACTCCTTATTGGCAGCCGAGCAACGCAGCTGAGGGGCCTCCCTAGCCGGCAGGGAGGGAGAGGAGCTGCTTCCTTTGAAATCCGGGAAATTTAAGGGATATCAACAATCCGGGATAGCAGTGGGAAACGACATTGGAATAAGGGAGTTTCCCGCAAAAAAAGGGAGGGTTGACAGCTATGCCCTCAAAAGCTGCTCAGTCTAAAGCTGTCAGTTGAGCTTCCTGCAGTGAAGCGACCTGGCCTCTCTGTGACAACAGAGCATGTTCCTAGTGTTCTCCAGCTATGTCATTGCAAGCCCATTGTGGCCCTGAGAGCAGGCTGGCCAATGTCATCGAGAAGGGCAGAGAGGGCCCAGGTTATGGAAGAGATTGCAGGTGTTAAAGGTGGTGAACTCTGGCAGAAAGGATGGTTTGGCAAATGCTTGCCCCAACTCTAATGAAACCTTGTCTCCATCTTCATCCCTCAAGGAGTTTGAGAAGAGGAAAATGCTGTGAGAGGAGGAGATGGAGGAGGATCCGTCCGAACATGCCACTGCAGAAATACCAGCTCCCTCTGTGCTGCTCACCTGCTGATTTTTCTTTTCTCGAATATAATTGACAACAGTCTTCTGAATTCAGCTTTAAAGCCATCAGGTTTCATTTCAGTGGCTCCTTTGTCCAGACATAATTGTACATCATAGCAAACGAATAAATCTACCACTAAACTTGATTATTTGAAATCCTGGAGCTTGGTAGCTTTTTCTTATAACTTTCCTCCAATCACTTTATTAAAACTCTTTAACTATCTGGAAGATTTAAGAAAGGATGTACTTTAAAGTAAAACTGCTTTTTTTTTCTGCTATGAGCTTTTCAGCTTTTTTTTTTTTTTTACGGACAGTTGTCCTTGACATAGGAATTGGTGCCAAATCTTATTGGTGTAGTACATCAGGCAGAACTTAGTGGCATGCAAACGAATCATTAAGCTTTGCTGAGTCTGTAGAGTGTTTAGTTCCAGAGCTGGTGGCAATCACAGGTATCTTCAGGAGGAAACTGTAATGTACGCAACTTTCAGAAAACTGTGAATTTATTCACCAGCAATGCAGTGAGGTCTGAAGACTCCGTTGGAAGTAGTAGAGCGGTCTTCGCCAACCTGATGCCCTCCAGATATTTCGGACTGCAGCTGCTATTAGTCCCAGCCTCCATTGGCCATGTTGTCATCAACTCCAGGCACTTCATGGCCATGCTGGCTAGGACAGATGGGAGTTATAGTCCAATGTATCTGTAGGGTTCCAGGTTGACAGAGGCTGTAAGTGGTGCCTGAGGCCAGCTGTGACTCACACTGTATCCAGATGTTTTATCACAGGGGTGGCCAACTCCCAAGAGACTGTGATCTACTCACAGAGTTAAAAACTGGCAATGATCTACCCATTTTGGGGGGCTCAGGTCAAAGTTATTGAGCTTCTTTTTGGGAGAAGGAAGGCCCATTTTTAGGGGTTCATGCCAACGTTGCTGAGCTTTTTTTAGGGGAGCCAAAGTTGTTGAGCTTCTTTGGGGGGAGCCAGTGATCTACCACAGACGTCCAGTGATCTACCGGTAGATCACAATCTACCTGTTGGACGTGCCTGTTTTATCAGAATGCCAGGCCCTGCCCCCATTGTACATGTAGGTGGGGCTGTAGCTGTTAGATCAACTTGCATAGATGAAAATGATTTTAAAAAACACTCCAAAATGCATGCAGGGAGAGCGAAGAGTACTCTTCGCCCTAGATGTTTTAAATCGTTTCATTGATCAGCAAATGCATTAGCAAAAAGCATACTGGGTCTGTCCTGTGGCAAGTGACCTTAAGCCATCTGAGTTGCATTCTGGGAGAGGGAAGGCGATGGCGAGGTTGGTGCGGTGCAAGGACGCCAACGGAGCCAATCCTGGCAACACGCTTACACCGCACCAACCCTGCCACCACCTCCCCCTCTCCATCCTGGTATGCAGCAGTGACTCAGCCACAGAACCCCACTACTTGCTATAGGGAAGGTGCTGCAGCCGTGAAAAATCTGATATTTTCCCTTTCCGCTTCTTGAAAACAAGCCACTGTCCATTGGATGATGGCAGGTCCTTGATTTTTTTTACTACACAGATCTTTTATTATTTCTAAAGCATGTAATAAGGAGTTCTGTGTATAGTTACTCGGAAGCAACTGCTGCTGTTGGTATCCTCCAGAATGTATTTTCTCCTAAGCTGGTTCCAGCAGACTTCATGCATAAATCAGCCCCCTGTTTGCTTTTGTCTCTGTGCTGCTTTCTGTTTAATTGCAAACTGCTTGTGCAATTTTCGGTGTGAGCTATCAACAACATGGACTTCAGTTGCAAAACGTCTAAGCGGAACAACGCATTTCTCCATTTATAAAAAGGCCTGGTTTTCATCTTCATTTTATTATTAGCATTTTCACCTTGAAAGTTGTTATGGTTCCAAAGAGCCGCATAGCAAATTCTGAAGCCCATGAGGTGTTTCACCTTCCTGGCCATCAGTTTGTGAAATGGGAGGGAGTTTCAGCTAATCAAAGGCACGAAGTATCAAGACCCCCCCCCCATGGGCGTGTCTAAAGGTGGTTCTTTTCCATCGCAACCGTAGTTATCCCGAGAGAGGCTATATTTATACCTCTTTGTACAATGCTGGCCTAATATTTCTCTTGCTCTTGTGTTGTACCCTGGCTTTTTCTGTGCAACTGCTAATGAGTTACTGCAGCTTTTCAAAAAAAGAGGGGGGGCGGAAAAACACATCTACGGGAATATATTTTCTGCAAATAATTGCCAATGATCCTCTGCTGACAAGTTTTGCTACTTATAGGCATACATAAAATGTTACGCTCGTAAATGAGCTTTACGAGCTATAGCAGAATTTGATGGTGTTTCGGTTTGCTTTCATTATGAACGGAAATAAAATCAAGTAACGCAAAACGGAGCTGGTTGCTTGTGTAGATTGGGGTACCTTTAAAAAGAAAGCCAATCTGTAAAGGAGGAACTTTGGGAAAGGGGGAAGAGGGGAGAGGGGAGAAAACCCGTGGATATGATTTTCAAAATGTTGGTGTTGCTAGTTTTTATCAAACATACCCGAGTGCTTTCTGTATACGAATTGAGACTGATTCCCACCTTGCTCTTGTCCGCTGCCCGCGTTTCATGGGAAAACTAAAGTGTCAAATTCTGAGCCCATCTCAAAGTGCCAGTGTCATTCCTAATTAAAAAGATGTGGCAGGCTCTAGTGTTTCAGTGCTGAGGGACTTGCACTCTGTGCAGACTCAGAGACTGTGTGCCCCCTGGGCGAACCATGCAAGTATAGAATTTGGTATTACTGAAAATGACAGCTTGCAAGATTTCTGTTTTATGGGGGGAGGGTGGGGAATTCTACTAGGAGTTTAGGCTGTGATGGAAGTATGTGGATGCAATCCAGGGCAGAGAACCAGCTGTCAAAGTCCTGTTGGAACAAATTAGAATGCTCAAGGGTGTCCCTTATGAATACAGAGGCCACATACCCAGCTCAGGCATACTCTGAGTAAACCCATTGAAATCAATGGGCAAACAACTTAACATCATTAAATTTCTGAGTATAATGAATGTTGGATATCACCTCTCTAACAATCCAACCCATCGTTCTAGATACAGGTAGGTAGCCGTGTTGGTCTGCTGTAGTCGAAACAAAAATTAAAAAAATCCTTCCAGTAGCACCTTAGAGACCAACGAAGTTTGTTCTTGGTATGAGCTTTCGTGTGCATGCACACTTCTTCAGATACACTGAAACAGAAGTCACCAGACCCTTATATATAGTGAGAGGGTGGGGAGGGGTATTACTCAGAAGGGTGGTCAACTGGTTTACCACACCTATCAGCCAATCACCCATTCCCACCACCCACCAGGGCAGTTTTTGAGAGTGAGCACAAAGGAGAAGTCCTGTTGCATGAGCAGAACACCCATGTGCACAACACTGGATACAGCCCACATTGCCTGTGTGCTGTAGAGACGGACATTTAAATTGTGCAGCAAGATACCATCACATAAAGCTTCCTCGGATAAAACAAGGTTCCAGCTATTTTATTTATTGCATTTATATCCCATCTTTTCCTCCAAGGAGCTCAAGGTAGCACACATGGTTCCCCCCTCTTCATTTTCTCCTCACAACAGCCTGCTGAGGAAAATTAGCCTGAGAGCCCAAGCTTCATGGTAAAATGGGATTTTGAACCCTGCTCTCCCACACTAACCACTACACCACACTGCCTGCCGTCTACTCTGGGTGTAGATCTACTCCCTCCCACCCTCTCCTTTTTAGCTTTGCAGCAAAACCATTGTAGCTGGGGATGCTGGAGGTGGAGCACATGTCCTCTCCTGGCGTGAGATACTTCTCTGGGAGCCAGTATGGTGTAGTGGTTAAGAGCAGTGGACTTGTAATCTGGTGAACCAGGTTCGATTCCCCTCTCCTCCACATGCAGCTGCTGGGTGACCTTGGGCTAGTCACACTTCTCTGAAATCTCTCAGCCCCACTCACCTCACAGAGTGTTTGTTGTGGGGGAGGAAGGGAAAGGAGAATGTTAGCTGCTTTGAGACTCCTTCGGGTAGTGATAAAGCGGGATATCAAATCCAAACTCTTCTTCTTCTTCTCTGTCTATGCAATAGATGTGTGGGAGGGTCTGCAACCAAAGCACAAATACTTGATTGCTGGAGAGTCACAAACAGAGGACTTTATGATGCCATATCTAAACTTTCGTGTGGGGAGGGAGAACAATAGAAACTTAATCTTCCTGCCACAGCACACTCTTCTTACCTGTGATGGCACAGAATGCTTGTAGATAAGCACTCCTCTAGGGAGCACAATCTATTTTGAACTGGAGTATGGACTTTTGTAACTTTTAAGGATTATTGCCTGGCTTCTTTTTAACACTGCAACTGTTGAATCCTGGTAATACTTTTAAGTGAGTAAACTTTACATTTTTCTTGTTCACTTAAACAGCCTGAGAGTGATTTCTTTGTTAAGAGGGGGACTTAAAGTGGGAAGATGGCCTAAGTCTGCCTAAAGCAGGCGTGTCCAACAGGTAGATCATGATCTACCGGTAGATCACTGGACGTCTGCAGTAGATCACTGATAGATCATTGGCTCCCCCCGCCCAAGAAGCTGAACAACTGTGGCTCCCCTAAAAAAAGCTCAACATTTTACCTTCCCCCCTAAAAAAACTCAACAACTTTGACCCGAACCCCCAAAAAGGGGGTAGATCACTGCCAGTTTTTAACTCTGTGAGTAGATTGCAGTCTCTTGGGAGTTGGCCACCCTTGGCCTAAAGCATCCGTTGATATCATAATTGTTCTAGAAGGTTATGCAACTTTCTCCTGGAAAAAAAAGCTTCTAGAGATAAGCAGCACACGGGTGGTGATGTTACCCTGCTGAAATAGGCAATTGCTTTAAAGGAGGAAGGTTAATAAATAATATATCGTCTCCTACTCATCTAAATCCATACAGCAAGACAGACGGCCGAGAGTCTTTTTGATTGAATGCTAGGGAGCCGAGGGACCTGGGAGAAAACCAAGACTGCATCCCCTCGCCCTACAGCTCACTGCTTTTTAGTACAGCAGCGTTTATCGCTGGACTTTGCCCTTTGCTATTCTGTGCTCCAGCAAATGCAGAACCCGGAGTTTATTGCATCCAGTTTTATGGTTGGTATAAAAGCAATAGCAGCGGGGTTTTCTGCAGGAGCCTTGCATTCATAAACCTGAAATGCAAAGTGTTCAGAACCTCGGCAGTGTCAGGTATGTCTGAGTCCACAGAAACCAGTGGACTCAGGTGTGCTTAAGATGGGACTGTTTGGCATTTAGAATTGAAAACTTAACTTCTCTGTTGTTGACAATCAGGGTATGGGGAAACTGTTATCATAAGCAGAGGCTTGGAACATTTTTCACCCTTAAGAACATATTCCCTTCAGTGGGGAACATGCCATTGGTGGGCAGGACCAGTGGCTAAAGGGTGGAGAAACAAAAGAGAAGAGAAGGTTAAGGGTTGATATGATAGCCATGTTCAAATATATAAAAGGATGTCATATAGAGGGAGAAAGGTTGTTTTCTGCTGCTCCAGAGAAGCGGACACAGAGCAATGGATTCAAACTACAAGAAAGAAGATTCCACCTAAACATTAGGAAGAACTTCCTGACAGTAAGAGCTGTTCGACAGTGGAATTTGCTGCCAAGGAGTGTGGTGGAGTCTCCTTCTTTGGAGGTCTTTAAGCAGAGTCTTGACAGCCACCTGTCAGGAATGCTTTGATGGTGTTTCCTGCTTGGCAGGGGGTTGGACTGGATGGCCCTTGTGGTCTCTTCCAACTCTATGATTCTATTATTCTATGAAATTATACTGTTGTGCTATGCTCTCTCTCTCTCTCTCTCTCTCTCTCTCTCTCTCTCTCTCTCCTCCTTATCCAAGCACAGAACAGTTCAGGGCCCCACTCCAGCCAAGCAAATATTCTGAAGGGGGAAGCAAATCAGGGATAGAGAATAATAATAATAATAATAATAATAATAATAATTTTTATTTATACCCCGCCCTCCCCGGCAACGCCGGGCTCAGGGCGGCTCACATCACTAAAATCACAATAAAAACATCAAGCATAAAAAGAAAACAATTAATTAGCTGTACAGATTAAAAGATTAAAAATTAAAAACCATCTTAACGCAGCAGCCCATGAATATGAAAGAATAGGAGAGAGTCTATTTACAGTATTATATTATAGCACGAGGGTCAGGCTGGGTCGAACTAACAAAAAGCTAGGTGGAATAGCTCCGTCTTGCAGGCCCTGCGGAAAGCTATCAGATCCTGCAGGGCCCTAGTCTCTTGAGACAGTGCGTTCCACCAGATTGGGGCCAAAACTGAGAAAGCTCTGGCCCTGGTTGAAACCAGCCTAGCCACCTTATGGGTTGGAACCTCCAGCGTATTATTATTCGTGGACCTTAAGGTCCTCCGCGGGGCATACCAGGAGAGGCGGTCCCGTAGGTACAAGGGTCCTAAGCCACATAGGGCTTTAAAGGTCAAAACCAGCACCTTAAACCTGATCCTGTACTCCACCGGGAGCCAGTGAAGCTGGCAAAGTACTGGGTGAATATGATCCCGCGGCAACGACCCCGTAAGGAGCCTCGCCGCGGCATTCTGCACCCGTTGGAGTTTCAGGGTCAGTTTTAAGGGCAGTCCTGCGTAGAGCGAGTTACAATAGTCTAGTCTGGAGGTGACCATCGCATGGATCACTGTGGCCAGATCAGGGCGTGAAAGGTAAGGGACCAACTGCTTAATGCGGCGGAGATGGAAAAATGCCGCCTTTACTGTGGCTGCAACCTGCGCCTCCATAGAAAGGGAGGCGTCGAGGGTTACACCCAAACTCCTGACAGAGGGCGCTGGCACTAATTGAGCCCCCGCAAGAGATGGGAGTTGGCCCCCCAACCCCATATCGTCCCGGCCCAGCCAGAGGACCTCTGTCTTCGAAGGGTTTAACTTCAACCGGCTCCCACGCATCCATCCAGCCACAGCCTCCAAGCATCTAGTCAGTGTGTCTGGGGCCGAGTCAGGACGGCCGTCCATCAACAGATAGAGCTGGGTGTCATCAGCATATTGATGGCAGCCCAGCCCAAAGCTCCGGACAATCTGGGCGAGGGGGCGCATAAAGATGTTAAAAAGCATCGGGGAGAGGATTGCGCCCTGCGGGACTCCACACACCAAGGAGTGCCGCGACGACAGCTCCCCCCCTAACGCCACCCTCTGTCCCCGACCTGAGATAAAGGAACACAGCCATTGTCGGACTAGGGCATGTCTAGGGAGGGGGTGCGGTGTGGGGAGAGCCTCAGGGGCAGATAGTTGTGGAGGGCCACATTTGGGCCTGAGGCTTTATACCCCTGCCTATAAAAAGCTAATGCGTTCAGGTGCTTCAAAGTAGTTCAACAAGTTCACCTGTTGGAGAGGATAAAAGGAAGGGAATGTCTTTGCAACTTTCTAAAACACTCGGTTTTGCTGTCTTGTTAAAGTCTTGAAACAGTAAAAAAAAAAAAAAGCCAGCGTGAAGATAGGCACCATCATCCTAACGATGTGTTGCTCTGATTCCTCTGAGAGTTGTTAAAAAGCTAGGAATTATTTTCTCATGATGAAAAGGGAAATGGAAACAGCTCATGTGAAAAGGTTGCTTTGTCAGGTCCTGTTTTAATGTCTGAGCAATAACAGTATTAGAGGGGAAATGTATTCTCCTGCAGTGTTGTTCATCATGCTCCTAGAATTTCTGTACTGACTTCTGTCTGATTTCTGGCAGAAATTGATTTAAAAAGCATCATCATCCCGTTCAAAGATGTGGAAGGCTCCGAGCTAGAGAAACGTGAAGGTTGTTTGAGATTTCTTCAAAGATTTAAGGGCTGAGTTGCTGGAATGATACTGGATTGTCTCTGAAAAGAGCAGCTGGCTAGGCACAAATGGATTTTGCCAGATGCAATAATAATAATGATCAGCTGTCATCTAACAGAGAGAACTTCCCATCATATCTGGGATCTTGCATGCAAAAGATGCAGCCTGGTTTTTCCTCTCTTGACACCTGACCTGTTTTCTTGAGCGTTCATCCTGTTTTGTTTGCAGGGAGATTAGCAACTTAAGAAGTATTCATTCCAATTTGTTTGTGGAGAGGTTAGATGGTGATGCATCAAACCAAGTGCTATCTCACACTTTCAACTGCATTTCCCCATCACTTAACTCAAAAAGTGCCTCATCTATTGGAGAAGGGGACTTGTTGAGTGAAACTTCCAAATCAACTCTGATTGTGCAGCCTGAATTTGCTGGTGTGTCATTGAATCAACCCCAAAACGGCAGTTATCTAGAATCACCCTTAGTTAAAATTGGAAAGTGCTACCATGGGCAAGGGACGCTGGTGGCGCTGTGGGTTAAACCACAGAGCCTAGGGCTTGCCGATCAGAAGGTCAGCAGTTCAAATCCCCGCAACGAGGTGAGCTCCCGTTGCTTGGTCCTTGCTCCTGCCCACCCAGCAGTTTGAAGGCACGTCAAAGTGCAAGTAGATAAATAGGTACCACTCTGGCGGGAAGGTAAACGGCGTTTCTGTGCGCTGCTCTGGTTCGCCATGCTGGCCACATGACCCGGAAGCTGTACGCCGGCTCCCTCGGCCAATAAAGCGAGATGAGCGCCGCAACCCCAGAGTCGGTCACGACTGGACCTAATGGTCAGGGGTCTCTTTACCTTACCATGGGCCAATCCCAGCCCACACACTGCCCACTGGGAATGATGGCCATGTTCAAGGACATGAATTGCTGCCGTTTAGTAGAAGTAGTAGTAGTAGTAATTATATAAAGGCAAAGGTAAAGGACTCCTGGACAGTTAAGTCCAGTCAAAGGAGACGATGGGGTTGCAGCGTTCATCTTGCTTTCAGGCTGAGGGAGCCAGCGTTTGTCCACAGACAGCTTTCCGGGTCATGTGGCCAGCATGACTAAACTGCTTCTGATGCAACAGAAACACCATGACAGAAACCAGAGCGCATGGAAATGCCGTTTCCCTTCTCACCGCAGCAGTACCTATTTATCTACTTGCACTGGCGTGCTTTTGAACTGCTAATATTTATCTGCTGCTCGTCTGACCGTGTTGCCCCAGCCACTCTGGGCGGCTCCCAACAAAAATAGTAAAAACACAATACAACATCAAACGCTAAAAACTTCCCTGAACAGGGCTGCTTTCAGATGTCCTTTAAAAATCAAATAGCTGTTTATCTGTTTGACATCTGCTGGGAGGGCTTTGGGAGGAGACGAAGCAGGTGTCTTCTCTGCTGCTCCAGAACGCAAGATGAGTTCCAGTGGATGGCAATGGCAGGGAAGTAGATTTGGACTAAATATTGGGAGAAACGTTCCAATGGGAAGAGCGGCCAGACTCCTCCAGAAGTATTACGTTCTCCTTCACTGGTGAGGCTGGGTGACCATTTTGTCAAGGATGCTGTTGTCACACAGGCTCCCCACACTGAGCGAAAGGCCAAACTAGTCGACCTCCACAAACTCTCCCAACTCTAAAATTCTGTGATACTTCTTTATAAAGGGCAGAATATGAACCAGGGACACCCGGGTACAGACTGGTGTGCAGCTACAATCTCAGAGCTGATGCTTAAAGTCGTATGAAATAGTTAGATTAGATTAGATTAGATTAGATTAGATTAGATTAGATAAATTTATTGTCATTGTCCGTATATACACAGTATACACAACAACGAAAATCAAACACCCAAAGACCGGATTTACCGTACACATTTGCACATATCTCCAACACTCTCATCCTATTAAGACATAATCTATTAAAACATACATAATCCAGAATGTAACATAACCTATTAAAAGCATAACATAACCTAAAACCTATCTCATTCCTTACTACTCACTGCTTGCTATTTCTTACTACTGGCCCTGAGATCATTATTTAGTGCAATCAAAGCTCTTGAATAGAAACTATTCAGAAGGCGTGTGGTTCGAGTTTTCATCGTCCTGTATCTTCTGCCCGAAGGCAACAGTGCAAAGAGGTTGTGAGCAGGGTGGGTGGGATCTCTCAGGATATTGTGTGACTTCTTCAAGCAGCGAGACATGAAGATCTCATCCAGGGTTGGTAGTTGGAGCCCAATAACATTCTGGGCAATTTTAATTATTCTCTGTAAAGCTTTTTTGTCCATTACAGAGCTGTTCCCATACCATGATAATATACTATAGGTTAGGACACTCTCAATGGTACTGTGATAATAGGACAGAAGTAGGTGCTGAGATAGATTCAATCCCCTGAGCAATAGTTTGAATGCATGAAGTATGAATTTATATTTATGGTTTTAAATGTAATTTTCTTGGAGACCTTTTAGGTAGCAAGCGACTAATAAGCTGAGTAAGTCTCGTAATTAGAACAGCTCAACAGTGGAACCTTGGAAGGTGCTGAGCTCTCCTCCACTGTGGTTTATAAACAGAGGTTGGATGGCCATCTGTCAGGGATTTTTTAGCTGTGTTTCCTGCATTCAATCTTAGAATCGTAGAACTGTAGAGTTGGAAGGGACCTGTAGGGTCATCTCATCCAACCCCTGCAGTGCAGGCATCTCAGCTAAAACATCCATGACAGATGGCCATCCAAACTCTGCTTAAAAACCTCCAGTGAAGGAGAGTCCACCACCTCTCGAGGGAGACTGTTCCACTGCTGAACAGCTCTTACTGTCAGAAAGTTTTTCTTGATGTTTAGTCTGAATCTCTTTTCTTGCAACTTGAAGCCATTGGTTTGAGTCCTACCCTTCAGGGCAGGAGAAAAGAAGCTTGCTTCATCTTCCATGTCACAGCCCTTGAGATATTTGAGGATGGCTATCATATCTCCTCTCAGTCTCCTCTTTCCCATGCAAAATGTATGCAGCTCCTTCAACCATTCCTCATCAGGCTTGGTTTCCAGACTCTTGATCATCTCGGCTGCCCTCCTCTGCACATGTTCCAGCTTGTCCACATCCTTCTTAAATTGTGTTGCCCAGAATTGGACACGGTATTCCAGATGTGGCTTGACCAAGTCAGAATAGAGTGGTTTGACCAAGTCAGTACTTCCCTTCATCTGGATACTATACTTCTGTTGATGCAGCCTAGAATACTATTAGCCTTCCCCCCCCCCCTCCTGCTGCATTACACTGTTGACTCACATTAAGCTTGTGGTCTGCTAAGACCCCTAGATCCTTTTCACATGTACTGCTAGTAAGTCAAGTGTCCCCCATCCTATATTTGTGCATCTGGTCCTTCCTGCCTAAGTGCAGAACCTTACATTTGTCCCTGCTTGAATTCGTTTTGTTAGTTTGCAGGGGGTTGAGCTAGATAACCTATGGCGTCCCTTCCAAGTCTACAGCTCTATGATTCTATAATAGTGGTCTTCACATGGATTCTAGTGGCCCTTGTAAACCAGACAATGGATTAAGCCCAAATACAGGGGGACCAGTGGCTCTTTGGCAACTCCCTAACTTTGTACTGAGTTTGCAAGAAATGAAACTGAGTCCCTTGTATAGCCATGCCAGATCAATCTAGGCCATTTTCATGAAGTGCAATCACAGATACACTGACAACTACACTTTAACAATGGGGGGGGGGCGGAAACCAGGGGCAAGTGCTTTTTCATGTTCACCAATAAACAATCCTTCCAGCCTAAACTCACTTATATAACTACTGTGAGTCATCCCCGCAATTGTAGCCTTTCAGTGTTTCAAAGCACACCAGCCACCTAGACCATCTGCGGTTTGTATAATTCCCTCCCCAGAGCGGCATCAGTGTAAAGAACACTATCCTCTCTTCACAGAGCCGATCTTTCTTCCCATAATTAGGAAAAATGGCACCAAATAAAAGTGTTGAACGGGTAGCTAGTCCTTGGGGGATTGACTCTGAGCATCTTAGAAGCTGTAAGGCTGTAAGTAGGAGGAACTTCAGGCCCAGATTCCAAATATGGCCCTCAGGCCTTTCCATCCGGCCCTTAGGATTCTCTCCAGGCCACACACCCTCCTGAGCTGCACCACTCGCCAGTCCAGCTTTGCACCTTCCTTGGGTGTACTTGCCTAACTGGAATATGTCCTTGTACTCTTTCTGAGCACAATTCAAAGTGTTGGTGCTGACCTTTAAAGCCCTAAACGGCTTCGGTCCTTTATACCTGAAGGAGCGTCTCCACCCCCACCGTTCAGCCCGGACACTGAGATCCAGCGCCGAGGGCCTTCTGGCGGTTTCCTCACTGCGAGAAGCAAAGCTACAGGGAACCAGGCAGAGGGCCTTCTCGGTAGTGGCACCCGCCCTGTGGAATGCCCTCCCATCAGAGGTCAAAGCGATAAACAACTACCTGACATTTAGACAATACCTGAAGGCAGCCCTGTTTAGGGAAGTTTTTAATCTGTGATATTTTAATGTATTTTGATATTTGTTGGAAGCCGCCCAGAGTGGCTGAGGAGACCCGGCCAGATGGACGGGGTATAAATAATAAATTATTATTATTATTATTATTACTCTGCTGATATTTGTTGCTTGTCTGGAAGACAGAGATAAATGTGTGAGTATGGAAATAAAAAACCTCTCCTACTGTACACAGGTAAAAATCTTATTTATTGCTGTGTCTGCTTTTGCCCCTGACACTGTCCATCACTGGCAATTGGCCCCCAAATGTTTCCCAGGAGGAAATGTGGCCCTCAAGCTTGTCGCTCCTTGTGCTGTACTGAAATAGGTGCATCTTTTGCCTTATAACGAATCTTTGCAGCCATCTGGGTACACAGCCAAGAAGACATCTCTCCCTAGGAGTGGCAATATATGCTCATTTGGTAAATGTCCAAGAATGTGCTGCACAGAGTTCTACCAGTCAGTGTGATACGATCCCTTACATTCTCAGCAGAGTTTGAGTTCCAAGAGATATTGGGGTAGCTGAAGTCTACCATGACTACCATATCTCTCCTTTTTGAATGTTTGGCAATCCGCTTTAGGAAGAGATCATCCAAGTCTTCAGTCTGCCTTGGAAATCTATAGCAGACACCTACAGTAAGGTCAGGGTTGTCTTTTTTCTACAATTTTTACTCATATGCTCTCAATCTGCCTTCCACACACCAGGTCATGGATCTCTTCACAAGTGTACACATCCCTTGCATATAATGCTACTCCTTCTCCCTTCCTGTTGGTTTATTCCTTTTGGGCAGGTTATACCCCTCAGTTCCTCCATTCCAGTCATGAGACTCATCCCGCCAGTTTTCAGTAAAAGCTAAAAGACCCCTGGATGGTTAAGTCCAGTCAAAGGCGACTATGGGGTTGTGGCGCCCAGGCCAAGGGAGCTGGTGTTTGTCCACAGACAGGTTTCTGGGTCATGTGGCCAGCAGGACTAAACCACTTCCGGCACAAGGGGACACCGTGACGGAAACCAGAGCACACAGAAATGCCGTTTACCTTCCCACCACACTTGCACTGTCTACTTCCCACCACACTTGCACTGTCTACTGCAGTGATGGCTAACCTTGACACCCCAGATGTTTTGGAACTACAACTCCCATCATCCCTAGCTAACAGGATCAGTGGTCAGGGATGATGGGAGTTGTAGTCCCAAAACATCTGGAGTGTCAAGGTTAGCCATCACTGGTCTACTGTCTACTGTCCCACTATCTACTTGCACTGTTGTGCTTTCGAACTGTTAGGTTGGCAGGAGCTGGGACAGAGCAACGGGAGCTCATATTTGCCATCCTGTTTTAAGAGCTCAAATTCATCCTGCTTGTTTCCTATACTCTATACTCAACCCATAATAGCATCCTGGAGAATTTATAACAGAGGGAATGTCATCTGGAAATGAAAGCAGGAAGGGAACGCAGCTTGAGTGGCAGAGTCTTCTTCTTGGATGAGGGTTATTTAATGTGAAATAAACACTCAATCTTCTTTTTCCCTCCAGGGCCGGTAAGCACTCTTCCAGGAGTTCTCAGCATGCAAGCCAAGGCAGTGAATCAGGACCAGACTGGAAGATTAATAAACTTAATAAAGCCTAGTTTCCCCCTTCTGCTGCTGGTACAAGTGGCTGGCTGGCTGGCTGGGTGGGTGGGTGGGTGGGGGGTTATTGTCCCAAACAGGGTAAAAACATTAGAAGAGTTATGCTGGATGAGATCAAAACATACAAATGGAAACAGTGTGATGCAGCAGCAAAAACAAAACAAAAACCTAATGTTGTTCTTGGCTGTGTTAACAGAGGTGTCCCGATCAAGGGATGTAATAGTGCCACTATTTTATTAGGGTTCTCTCACACTTTGGAGGAAAGGGGAGAATGACTGGGATGCATCTGAGCAAGGTCCATTTGCCTTCAGCACCAGAAATGCCAGAAGCAGCATTTTTACTTCTGTAGCCACTTCTGACTCTTAGTTATCTCACAGAATCATAGAATTGTAGCATTGGAAGGGACCATGAGAGTAAAAATATTTTGCCCAACGTGGGGCTTGAACCCACGGCCCCGAGGTTAAGAATCTCCTGCCCCACCAACTGAATTGTCCCAGCTGAACTGCCGTTGTGAGTGAGATGCAGAGAGAACCCTGGAAGGATTGCCGGTGATGAGCAACAGCCTCACTCTGCCCCCAGATGCTAGGACAGATGGAGAAATCCTGCTGCCCTAAACTCAGTGGAAAAGACCACGCAGAGAACCTCTGAAGGCAAATCTCCACATTTGTCAACCTGGCCTGGTGTTCTGCAGGCCTGTGTCTTCCCCTGAAGAAAAGTCCTTTGGCCTCTAAATCTTTCAACAGCGGCTTCAGCTCCGGAGCTGGTATCCCTCGCGAGCTTTTGTACCTGTGCTTCAGAGATAGGAAACCATTAATCCTCCAGCTAATCCGTGTTGTTGGCACTTCAGCCAGCCAGCCCTGCAAAGATAGCTGGGCCTTATGGAATTTCATTCTTTTTTTTTTTAGAGAGAGAGAAGATGTGATTAAGGTGGAATGCATCTTTGCAGGCAGCGAAAACCAAGCGGCCCTCTCTCCTGTGCCCATGATGTGTAGAAGCATAGGAAGCTACCTTATGATGAATAAACCCCTTGATCCATCTAGCTCTGTATTTTATACACCAACCAGAAGAGGCTCTCCAGAGTTTCAGACGGGAGTCTCTGTGCAGTTATGGAGGTGGCTACTTCCATAACCCATGGACTGCAAGAAGATCAAACCTATCCATTCTGAAGGAAATTAGCCCTGAGTGCTCACTGGAAGGACAGATCCTGAAGCTGAGGCTCCAATACTTTGGCCACCTCATGAGAAGAGAAGACTCCCTGGAAAAGACCCTGATGCTGGGAAAGATGGAGGGCACAAGGAGAAGGGGACGACAGAGGACGAGATGGTTGGACAGTGTTCTCGAAACTACCAACATGAGTCTGACCAAACTGCTGGAGGCAGTGGAAGACAGGAGTGCCTGGCGTGCTATGGGGCCATGGGGTCACGAAGAGTCGGACACGACTAAACGACTAAACAACAACTTCCATAACCTGTTGCGCTGTGGCTACGCCCAGTTCCGAAAACTGTGCCACCAGTCCTGCACCAATTTGTATAACCCCCAGTACCTGGGTGAATGGAGTCCAGCATGCTTCCACTGTGCCTGTTTCCTGCTGGCCCATACAGCAGAGTATCTTAGGCAGCGATGTGTAAGGACATTTCTGCAATAAATCACGCGATGTGTAAGGACATTTCTGCAATAAATAAAACTGCCTTCTTGACTTTTGGACCCACTATTGGTCCACTGAATTCTCCAGAGCCTGTCTTTGCATGCGGTGGAAGTCCCTAACTCACAGAGACCCATTGGCAACCCTCACCTGGTTTAACTGGCTAGTTGAAGCTTCTAGGAGCCACAGATGAGAGATGGGTGCAGGGAGACTTCTTCATATTACTTCTTCATTTCATTTCTTCAGATCATTCATGCTCCACCTTATCTAAAAGGGCATCAAGCAGTTTAAGAACAGGCAGCCTCGCCAGAAAAATACAAACGGTATCAAAAGCAGCTGAGAAGTCTAGGAAACTTGACACTGCCTGTCTATCTTCAGGGCAAAGGCAGTTTCAGTCGCAAAACCAGGCCTGACCCCCAATTGAAATGGATCTAGAAAATCAGTTTCTTCAAAGGGTGGATTTGGACATTATTGCTGTTGACACTTAACATCTGAGTTTGCTGATATTAATGTCTGATCGTGGCTTCTTCTTGAGTATAAGGTTAGCAGATGTCCCCGTTTCCCAGGGACAGTCCCTGGATTTACAAATCAGTCCCCTGACAAAATCCATCTATTTAGTAGGAAGTTGAAAAGTGTCCCCGGATTCATGGGAAAAAATCTGGTGACCTCATCTTGAGACCACATGTTGACATTTGCAGCAAAGCATCAGAACAAAAGTGGATCCAGAGCAGTGTCTTCTTTTCCACAGCGGCCAGCCTGATTTCTCTGCAAAGCCCACCAAGAGGACAAGAGCACAACCAGTTGCCCCATGAAGTGGTGTTCAGCTGCATGCTGCCTCAGATCCTGGGTAGGGCACATAGCCCCATTGGCATTGACCCATGACAGGGACTTCTTGGTGGTAGCTCCCTATCTCTGAAATACCCTTCCTGGTGAGGTACATCTGTCTTCCTCATTAATAACATTCAGGGGGAACATAGAAACATTCGTGCTTTTCCAAGCACTTGATGACTGAAAAATACAGTTCCTGGCCACCCTGAAATTATGTGATTGGTTTTTAATTGTTCTTAGATGTTCTTAATTTTTTAAAAAAACTTATTTAAAAATGGTTTTCTTTTCTTTTTAATTGCATTGCCTTAAATGTTTGGTGTTTGCAAGCTTTGGCTCCTTTGGGAGAAAGGGAGGGCTTTAGATTAAATAAAATAATAATACGGTAATTCCGCCCAAATTAAAATTAAATTAAATTTACATTGTTGAAGGTGGTAGAGCAGGCTCAGCCCCTAGCAACTGCCTATATAGCCACCAGCTTTAACTGTGCGTATATAGCTCAATAACATATACTGGCTGCATTGTAATAAACGTTTGCAAGCACTAGAGGGTAGCATGTACTGTGAGAAGAAGGGAGAAAACCAGGCCCTCCCTAAAATAAGTTCCAAGTGCAGTTCAGGGAAAACATTGTAAGCATCGAGATCAATGCTGGTTTTCACAAAGTGCAGTGCACAGACAGCAGCATGGACTCATCTGTCTTCCACACTCATCATCTTAGCTCTATTCTCTACATAGCTGTCAACCCTCCCTTTTTTTGCGGGAAACTCCCTTATTCCAATGCCGTTTCCCGCTGCTATCCCGGATTGTTGATATCCCTTAAATTTCCCGGATTTCAAAGGAAGCAGCTCCTCTCCATCCCTGCCAGCCAGGGAGGCTCCTCAGCTGCGTTGCTCGGCTGTCAATAAGGAGTCTGAGATCGACTGGGGGCGGAGCTTGCATGCCTTGTGCAGCCAGACCCTCACACCCAACCAGAAAGCCAGCCTGCCTTCCGTCTATGCGCTCGCTCTTTCGCTCACCCGTTCGCGCGCAGCCTCTGGAGCGCAGGGTGGCGAGGCTACTTGGTGCCATTACACCGCCCTCGCGGCATCCCTTATTTTCAAATCCTAAAGTTTGAAAAAATCCCTTATTTTCAAATCCAAAAGTTGACAGCTATGATTCTCTGTGATATGGAATCTGTTGCCAGCCCTACCATGAGGTGAACAGCTCAGGCAAGTGGTTTTTGGTGTTGTTATGAAAAATAAATAAACCACAAAGCTCTAACAATAATAATTTGCAACACATTAAAACAGACAGATTTGTTCTACAGTCATACTTTGGGTTACGGCCACTTCAGGTTGAGAGATTTCAGGTTGCGCACCGCGCCGAACCCGGAAATAACGGAACGGGTTGCTTCCGTGTTTTGGCGCTCGTGCATGTGCAGAAGCGCTAAATCACCCTTTGCACATGCGCAGAAGTGACAAATTGCATTGCGCGCGCGCGCAGACGCAGCAACGTGGGTTGCGAATGCTGCAGGTCGCAAACGCACCTCTTGCATGGATCGCGTTCGCAACCTGAGCGTCCACTGTAATTGCTTTTATTTGGTTTTGTTTTTTACTGCCCGGGAAAGCTGCTCATAGTATTTCCTGCATCAAAATAACTTGTCCAGGCTTTGGGTGCTCTGCATCTTGACCATATGTGGTTGGGGAAAAGTCATTTGTTGTACCACTTCTAGGGGTGGGTGAATCAGTGTACAGTCCTGTTTACGAATTATTTGGTTTACGAACTCCACAAAACCGGAAGTAGTGTCCCGGTTTGCGAACTTTACCTCGGTCTAAGAACGGAATCCGAATGGTGGAAGGGCACCGGTGGCAGGAGGCCTCATTAGGGAAAGCGTGCCTCAGTTTAAGAATGGTTTTGGTTTAAGAATGGACTTCCGGAATGGATTAAGTTCGTAAACCGAGGTACCACTGTATGTCCATTTCTCTCTGATTTTCGTTTTTCTGTTCAAGTTCAGTTGTCCACATTTCCACATCAGTTTGCATTAAAAAGAAATCTCCCATTCGGGGGGGGGGGCGACACCTGTCAGCATTTTAGTACGTATTTCTTATAGAATCAGAACTGTGGTGTTGGAAGAGATCCCAAGGGTCATCAAGTCACAAAGCAATTTGTATGCAATTTTCTCCACTATACATACTTTCGCAAGCAGGTTTCCTTCGTATCATGCATTTCTGTATGTTCTTTTCACTAATGCAAGCATCTATGCCCCCCCATCCCTGTCCCAAAGTATCCTTCTAGTATACATTGGTTGGCTGGAGAATGGCACTGCAAAATTCAGAAAAGAGCAAATGCCAAAGGATGGTTATGTTTTCGGTTCACATATCATTTCTGGAAAGTGCAAATTAGGCCGATTCACCTTTAAATGTGAACTGGATCAAATTCATTCCTCATCCTTAACCCTTTAGGCAGGAAGCATCTTCGACCAGCCTTGATCAACACAACCTGTCACTGCTGAAGATTAGAATGCCTTATTTGGATAATTATGGAATCATAGATTTGTAGAGTTGGAAGGGATCCCATCTAGGGCGATCTGGTCCAACTGCAGACATGTCAATGAAAGCATCCACGACAGATGGCCATCCAACCTCTGCTTAAAAACCTCCAAGGAAGGAGAGTCCACCTCCTCTCAAGGGAAACCATTCCACCTTTGAACAGCTCTTCCTGTCAGAAAGTTCTAAAGAAAGAAGAAACAGAAACTACAAAATCCTCTCTCACCACTATATCAACTTACAGACCAAGGTGTGCCCTCCCAGCTCCCACCTGGGCTCATTCCTCTCTTCTCACAGTCTCTCAGCCTGTGAGTTTTCCCCTTAGCTGCCTCTCACACGGGGTCCTCAAACTGTGCTTCCCTGTCATCTGTTTACAGTAACTGTTCTTGTTACATTGGTTCAAGTCCTACCCTCCAGAGCACATAGGACCCAACCCCTAGGGGCTGAGGGGTCTTCACCCTCCCCCATATAGTATTTGAGGGGGCCGGGCCCCACCAATGTTAAAGGACATTCCCATTCAAATGATGTACATACACTGGGTCATGTGATCGATTATGCAGGGCCGGGCTTACCTGCCATCCCCCCAATATTTTATTCAAGTTGGCACCCTCGAGGGTAGGACTCGAATAGACAGTCCTCTAGGGACACAGGTGGCACTGTGGTCTAAACCACTGAGCCTCTTGGGCTTGCTGATCGGAAGGTCGGCGGTTCAAATCTGTATGACAGGTTGAGCTCCCGTTGCTGTGTCCCAGCTTCTGCCAACCTAGCAGTTCGAAAGCATACCAGTGCAAGTAGATAAATAGGTACCTCCACGGCGTGGAAGGTAAACTGTGTTTCCGTGCGCTCTAGCCGCCCAGAGTGGCTGGGGAAACCCTTTAGACAGTCCTCTGTTCAGATAGCTTGCTCCATCCTCCATGTGACAACCCTGCAGATATTTTAAGATGTATTGCTATTGTTTCTCTCTTTTAAAGCAAAGAGTCTACATGTCAAGCAAAAGAAATGGCTTGCTACCATGGTTGTTGATGTTTGCTGCAAATGGCTGCTGGCTACGACGACTATGTTCTCCCTCCAGTGTTGGAAACAGCATACCTCTGAATGCCAGTTCCTAGGCATCAGAAATGGGGAAAGCGGTGCTGCAATCAGGCTTCCCATAGAAGCATCTGATTGGCCATCTGGTGTGCTCTTCTTATGCTACTGAAGATTAAAGTTCCCAGGTCTATTGGCCAGCTGAGTTATTTCTCCCCCTTTCTTGGATAACGTTTTCTCTCGCTTCATACAGTTTCTGAACAAATCCTTAAATGGGTTGTTCTTTTCACCTCTGAGAAGAGGCAGCCAGGCTAACTCACTGCCCACACTCCCTACTGAGCTTTAAAATGTGTCGGAGAGACTGCATCCACTTTGTATTCTAGCAGTTACTGCATAATTATATTGCAATACTACCTTTCATTTTCTTTTTTCTTTTAAAGACCTTATTATTTCCTGGACTTTATGCCTCCAAGCCAATGGCTCGAGACCATGCCCAACAAGCAGAACCCCATGCCAATAATATGCATATAAAACCGTGAACATAAAACACCACAGTAAGTGTAAAATAGTCATGGTGGGACATGCGGGGAGTGGATATGCTTGGGTGCAAAGGAAATCAGGGGGAAAGGTTTGTTATCCTTAATAGTTGGTACCACTAGGCAGAACATAGGAAGGTGCTTTATATTGAATCAGACCACTGGTCCCTCATTCATGCACCGCTAGACGATGCTGGGACTACAACTCCCATCATCCTTGACTCTTGGTCATGCTGGCTGGGGCAGGTGGGAGTTGGAGTCCAGTCACAACAACTTCTGAAGCAAAGCAGGTTCCCCATCCCTGCCCCGCTCTGACCGGCGGTGGTTTTACAGGTTTTCAGATGAGAATTTCCCATTCCTGCCTGGAGAAGCTGAGGATTGAAACTAGGACCTTCTGGATGCAAAGCAGATGCTCTAAGACTGAGCTATGGCTTCCACCCTATGGCACCAAAGAGGACTGTGTGTGGACCAAGCTAAACCAGAAAATGTTTCAATTCAGTCTATTTATATCACACTCCAAGGAACTCAAAGAGCTACAAACTGTAGCTCTCAGTGGTGTAGCGTGGGAAGGGCCGTAGGGGGAATGCTTTGGGCGCAAAACTGTTAGGGGCACAACATTTCAACACCCGGTGCTGCCTCAGTACAGCTGCACATTTCTATCCCTGGGCTCCATTGGAAGCAGCTTCTCCGTGCGAACCAGGAAGTGACCTCTCCAGACAGCGGAACAACTCTTCTTTTCTTATCTCTGCAGCTGTGATCTCCTGGGTGACGTGGATGCCATTAGGCCGTTGAATGCACATGCATTTTCCTCCCTTCCCCACTCTCTGCGTGAGCACGGGTGCTGGCAACTCCCGCTACGGCACTGGTAGGTTTCCCACCTACTGCATCGTCACAGCAACCCTTTGAAGTAGGTCAGGCTGAGGAATGGTGCCTGGCCCAAGGTCAAAATAAGGCAGGACTCCATACAAAAATGTCCACGTTAGAATAAATCTGCACAAATATGCTAATGAATTTCCATGAGGACTTTAAAAAAAAAACAAAGAAAGAAAAATGATGTGCAATGTGGAGAACTGAATTTAAGATGGGGAAAAGAAGAAACCAAGAGAAACCAAAAACTGACAGATTCGTTCATCCCTGCATGATGATACGCAGAATTCCTTGAGCAAGCTGTGCAAATTCAACAGAATTTTGAAACATGTCTTCAAAACAATTTTGGGGAGTCCTTGGTAGGGTGGGCTAAGTAAGGAAGGTAGGATGTAGAAGTGAATTGGAACGAGTCACCACAACTAAGCCTGTGAAGGCCTTTGAAGCAGACACTCTTAAGAAGGGAAAAATAAGTGTCCTCCATTAGCAACTTTGCTAAACCACCGAATAAAGCAAATGGGATACAGAACACTTAGCAAACCGGCCCAGGAGCCCTTTCTTTTCGGTATTCTTAGCAGTAAACACTCACGGCAGCACTTGTATTTTGAAGTGTTATGAATACCGGATTCCCCAAATGCATTGCAGTTTCAATATAGTCTTTGAGACTCCGGTTAACTTAGAGGCTTTTGATCTGTGTTAATCACAGCTCTTTGATGCACTTGGACCTTCGGGCTTTGCACTAGTCATTCACTTCCAGCTTACGTGAAAAAAGTTGCGTTCCAACCTTTAGAGGAGGCATGGCAATTAGGGTGATTTATAGGCTGGTTTACCTGATCCAGGCAGGGATATGGCGACAGGGATCTCTCATCCTCTGTCAAGTGAGCCATTAATTCTAGCCCTGTAAAGATGTTTGGCTTAACTTTTCTGGTGGTCCCAAGTCTGCTATGCTATGCTCGCTTTCTTTAGATGGATGAAGTCAATTAAATTGCCCATTAAGGTTTCTTTTATAACTCCTCCACCCTCCCCATAACAGATTATCTTCTTGCATTTTCATCCTACGATAATCATCTTAAAATTGCCTGCAGAGTCATTTGTAGTTTGGAAGATCAGCTTCTTCCCTGCTTCAGCATCAGTGCGATTTCCAGTGCACATATATGTCAGCATGCTAGAGGATGCTTGGGGGCAAGGTATGGCAGTGAGGTGTAAGATGACAGAGTGGAGTGTGCCACAGAGCCTGCCCTGAACTGCCTAACCTAGTTTGCTGCCTTCAGGGGTTGTGGAGGCAGTAGCGGTTAGAGGGGAGGAGCAACAGCACTCACCTGACCGCATGTCACCATCATCACTGCAGCTTACCAGGTGTCATGGACTGGCTGGATGCAGAGGAATGGTGGGAGGAGCCAGCTGGGGAACCACCAAGGGAAAAAGACTCAGAGCCCAGGGATTGGTGGTGGGACAACCATGAGTGGTCAGAGGGAGAAGACTGGGAAGAAAAGGTGTCAGAAGCTGAAGAGGTAAGAGAGCTAGGAGAGTTTGTCAGAGAGAGATCTAGAAGAAAAGGCAGAAGATGAAACAGGGGAGGAGAGAGGCCAAGAGATGAGTCAGGCTGCTGAAGCATCATGGGTGTCTTCCCCTCCTGCTGTCACAAGTGTCCCCTGTTCTCCCTGAACCAGAAGAGGCATGAAAAGGGTGGAGGAGAGGTTAGCTTCATGCAGGCTCAGTCTCTGATTGCTTGGGGAAAAACCTGGAGAGAAAGGGACTTAGGCAGCTGTGGGGATGTGGGGACTCTTAATCTCAGCAACTGATCCATGGGCAAGACCTAACATGGATGAGCTGCTGTGCTCAGCTCAGGTGGGCCTGTCAACCCACCAAGTCTTTGCTGGCACTCCTGTAGCACAACAGCTGTCCTGTCCTGGATGATGGAAGAAAATACAACTGCCAGCTCAGTGGGAATTATGGGGATAGCGATGCCATCTTGCCCATTATTTCAGGCAACAAACTTGTCTTCTCTGCAACTGTCCTTCTTTACCAAGGATTTAATATATGATTCCTATTTTCAGATACGTACTCCTGTCCAGGCTCCCACTTTCGGACTCAGAACTCAAACTCTAAAAACATTTAGACCGCAATTCTGTGGTCTATTAATCCCCATTGAACTCAGTAGGGTTCCCTTCTAAGAAGACAGTGTACTGTTAGGCATTCTTGGTTAGGAGAACACACTGTCCGTGTCTTTGTTGGAGTGTGTCCATAGCCCTGGGCTGCCCTTGACCCTGAGTTTATTGACTGCAGGAGCAGCTAATCTCTACCAGGTTAAAAATGAGTGGCCAACATGGCTAATGAAGGCTTTTCAAAAAGCGAGCCTCTGATCTTCAGAGCTCCAGGGCAGAACCATCGTTAAGATTCCAAGAAGAATGAATGTTCATCCTGCTTATTTGGACTTAAGATGTTGCCGACAATGGGCTTGGCTTCAGTTATTTATTTCATGAACACTGAGACCTCAAAATTCTTTTTCAATCTGGAGCATTTGGTGTGTGCAGTGCTTTTTTTCTAAAAAAAAATATGTTTAGGGGTACTCTCATTTTTACTCAAGAAAATCACCATTTTATAGTTCAAATCAGGGGAAATAAATACAGTAAATGGACAAAAGTACAAAGATTCACAAAACATTTAGGGGTATGCATACCTCTGCGTCCCCCCAGAAAAAAGCACACATATATTCAGTCTTCTACTGATGCTTCATGCTGTTTATGTATCATTTATACTATATTTTTTATCACAGCTAGAAATTAAACTGTGGGCTCCCCCCTTTCTATTTGGAGAAATCCTTTCTGAGCAATGAAAAAGACCTCTGATTCTGTTCCTATAGAAACAGACTTTAATGAGCGTGATTTTAAACTGTGGGATAATCTTTGTCCACATGAAGGAAAGCCTGTTTTATTCCTTCTCCCAGTTTCTTCCTTCCTTCCCCTTTGGCACCTAAAATCCCTTTTGGGAAGAGAGAACCAAGAGCCTCTTAAAGAAAGAGCTTTTTGACCATGGAATGGACTCCTTTGGGAGGTTGTGGACTCCTTCATTGGAGGTTTTTAAGCAGAGGTTGGATGACCACCTGTCTTGGATGCTTTAGTTGAGATTCCTGCATTGCAGGGGGTTGGACTAGATGACCCTTGGGATCCCTTCCAACTCTATGATTCTATGATTCTATGATTCACACATGCCCACCCATAAGTCTGCTCTGTCCCGTTTTTACATTGTTCTTTTTTTTTAAAAAAAAATAATAATCAGCATTTGAACTTTCACATTTAAGTACCTATTTAAATATGAATCTCAAGTGTATTTTCTCTCAAAGTATTCATTTTAATCACACTTTGATCCATGCTTCTTTAGCCAATTACTTTGCCGGAAAATTCAGGAAATGCAAAATTGAATGGATAGTTTAAGGTCCTGCCCCCATATTGTTCCCTTGGGAAACTCACCCAAGCACACCTGCTGTAGACTGGAACTGGGTATGTGCAGTGCAGATGAATGAGACACAACTGTGGGCAGCTAGAGAAAGTCACATCAACCCTGGTGCATGCCCACAAAAGAGTGAGAGACCAGAGTTAGAGACCAGGGTGGTGTCAGCAGGTTCCAGGGACCCTCTTGGTTGTGTGTTTTTGGGAGTGAGATTTGAGTTCGTTTTTGTGCTGAGTGAGAGCCAGTAGGCTGAGAACTGATGCGTGGGGAGCTATATCAGAAGAAGAAAGGATTGATATCATTATGTATTTATTAGTAATTTGTATCAAAGTGTTGGTGCTGACCTTTAAAGCCCTAAATGGCTTCGTTCCAGTATACCTGAAGGAGCGTCTCCACCCCCATCATTCTGCCTGAGGTCCAGCGCCGAGGGCCTTCTGGTGGTTCCCTCACTACGAGAAGCCAAGTTACAGGGAACTAGGCAGAGGGCCTTCTCGGTAGTGGCACCCGCCCTGTGGAACGCGCTCCCTCCAGAAGTCAAAGAGAACAACAACTACCAGACCTTTAGAAGACATCTGAAGGCAGCCCTGTTTAGGGAGGCTTTTAATGTTTAACAGATTATTGTATTTTAATGTTGTGTTGGAAGCTGCCCAGAGTGGCTGGGGAAACCCAGCCAGATGGGCGGGGTATAAATAATAAATTGTTGTTGTTGTTGTTGTTGTTGTTGTTGTTGTTGTTGTTGTTGTTGTTGTATCAATCAATTTATTTATTTATTTAAAAATAGTGGTTGTTTTTCTTTTCTGTGCATTGTTTGGTCATATTTTAGTACAGGAATGTGTTCCCTAAACTTTGCCCTGAATCAATATGCCCCTCAGCACACTGATAGGAAATCTTCAGCAATGACGCCATACAGCGGAACCTCGACTTACGTACGGCTCTACTTATGTATGATTCAAGTTACGACCTTCAGTAGGTTCTTCGACTTATGAACTTACCTTTAGATATGAACAGAGGCCTTGCCAGCAACCTGGAGCTCGGCCGGCCGGCTGCGGAGCAGCGCTGAGGCCTCTGCTGCTGGGTAGAGGGCCCCCATCCCACCCCCGAAGCTGTGCAAGAGGCACAGCAGGGTGCACTGCAGCCCCAAACCCCGCCAAGGAACTAACCCGAGGAAGTCCAGAGAAGAACCTGGCCTGGCAAGAAAAAAAAGTGACCCTGGCAGAAGTGAATCAGCTCTTTACTGACCCTTGCCCCACCCCCAACTTGTAGCCAGGTAAGCCCACCCACCCTCAGTGCACGTAAGAAAAAAAATGTTAATTTTTTCATCTACCATACTGTCTTATTTATTTTATAGTACAGTACATTGATTATTGCCTTCATTTTATGGTTCTATGGTCTCGTTAGTAAAATCCGTGTTAAATTGCTGTTTTAGAATCGTCTAGAATGGATCAATTCACTTTTCCATTACTTTCTATGGAAAAGTACGCCTCTACTTATGTACGTTTCTAGTTATGACCGGACCTCCGGAACGGATTATGGTTGTAAGTAGAGGTTCCACTGTATTGCCCTTGTTTGTTTTCAGGGATCTTCTCCTAAACCTCTGGATTGTTATAATGCTGGACCCACCAGTAAAGGGAACTGAATATTTTTGCACTTTCAACACATTCCTCCCTCCATTTTATCCTCAGAAACATCCCTGTGAGGTGGGTAAGACTAACTGGTCCAAGATTCATGGATGAGTGAGGGTTTGAACCCTGGTCTCTCAGGACTTGGTCCCAAATGCTAACTACTGCACCAAACTTAAACTTACTGCAATATCATTCCAACTTTTACTAGTATGCCAGTAAGAGATGCTCCTGCTGTTATTTTTTGTTGTTCTTCCTTTGATTGCAGCACTAAAAAGTTTTTTTTTTTTAATGCTATTAATTGATGGCTTTAAACTCTGCTTGATGGTTTTAGCCTTACTGTTAGCCATGTTGTAAACTGTTACAACTGAAAGGGGGGCTATAAATACTAGTTTAATTAAAAACAAACAAACAGTTTTATTATCCACTTCTGAATGTCAGAATATATATATATATATATATATATATATATATATATATATATATATATGCATGCATACACCCCCCCTGTAATATCAAGTAAGACCGACATTCATTATAAAATAGGTTGCATTTCTTGAGATATTTCCTTTACAATTGAATTACAAAGGTTACTGTTGCTTTCTTTATAAAGTATGTGAAATATCTAAACACAAGCCCTCTC
This sequence comes from Darevskia mixta, assembly GCA_034641385.1. Lineage (NCBI taxonomy): Eukaryota > Metazoa > Chordata > Lepidosauria > Squamata > Lacertidae > Darevskia > Darevskia mixta. The sequence continues at coordinate 3,060,787 of JAWWNH010000060.1, forward strand.
TGCAAGCTTACAGTCTTAAAGGCTAACGCAAATGGAAAGAAGAATCAAATCAGGAAATTATTCCACACTAGCAAGGGCAGTAATTCAGTGATGCCTCAACGTCATTCAGGAAGCAAGAACTCTCTGGTCTTCAAGATTTTGAACTCTACCTCTTACTTCAGATGGGATGTGATTTGGGGTCTTGAGCCTTTAGAACACCCTTTTTTTGTTCAAATAGTTCAAATAGAAGAAGAAGAACAAGCAGGAGGAGGAGGAGGAGGAGGAGGAGAGGAGGAGGAGTTTGGATTTGATATCCCACTTTATCACTACCCGAAGGAGTCTCAAAGTGGCTAACAATCTCCTTTCCCTTCCTCCCCCACAACAAACACTCTGTGAATTGAGTGAGGCTGAGAGACTTCAGAGAATCATAGAATCATAGAAGAGTTGGAAGAGACCACAAGGGCCATCCAGTCCAACCCCCTGCCAAGCAGGAAACACCATCAGAGCATTCCTGACAGGTGACTGTCAAGCCTCTGCTTAAAGACCTCCAAAGAAGGAGACTCCACCACACTCCTTGGCAGCAAATTCCAAAGAAATGTGACTAGCCCAAGATCACCCAGCAGCTGCATGTGGAGGAGCGGAGACGTGAACCCGGTTCCCCAGATTACGAGTCTACCGCTCTTAACCACTACACCACACTGGCTCTCTAAGGCAGGTGTAAATGGGCAAATTTATTAAAGTTGTGGGTTGGGCTGAGACCAAGAAGCAGAGCCATCTTTGAGCACTCAGGCTCGTATATCTGGGAATCTGATATGGGACAGTGGATTTGCTGCTTGTCAAGATGCTTAACGTACCCATGAGTGGAGAACCTGCGGCCCTCTAGATGTGTTGGACTCCATCTCCCATAAGACCCAGCCAGCATGGCTTATGATTGGAGTGGGGTGGGAGCTGTGGTCCAATAACTTATGGAGGACCACAACCACCTCATCTCTGCATTGAAAGAACCATAAGACTTGGAAGCAGGTCTCTAGGAACATCATAATGGGTTGTGTTTAGTTTGGTGAGGGTAAAGGTAATGGGACACAGGTGGCGCTATGGTCTAAAACCACAGAGTCACTTGGGCTTGCCGATCACATGGTCAGCAGTTTGAATCCGTGCAATGGGGTGAGTTCACATTGCTTTGTCCCAGCTCCTGCCAGCCTACCGTGTTTCTCCTAAAATAAGACACCGTCTTATATTTTTTCCCCCTCAAAAAAACACAGTATGGCTTATATGCATAGAAATGCTGCTACGGCTTATTTTATGGCTACGTCATATTTTAGGAGAAACAGGGTAGCAGTTCAAAAGCATACCAGCACGAGTAGATAAATAGGTACTGCTGCGGCGGAAATGTAAATGGCATTTCTGTGTGATCTGGCACTCATCAGTTCTCTGTGCACCAGAGTAAGTTTAGTCATGCTGGCCACATGACCTGGAAAAGCTGTCTATAGACAAACACTGGCTCCCTGGGCCTGAAAGCGGAGATAAGTTCCACACCCTATAGTTGATTTCGACTGGACTTATAGGAGTCCTTTGCCTTTAGTTTGGTGACTTGCTTTTGAGTTTGAAGAGTTATAACTGTATCAAAAACCCAGGTGGGCTCATGGAAGGAAAATGTTTTGGTAAACACCAGTAGCTGAAGTCATTCTGAGAAGAGCAGTCAGAAGAACTGCATGATGTTACGTTGAAGCTTGTTTGTCCCATAATCCAGTCTCCTGTGGTGTCACTGTTAAAGCAGTGAATATTACAGCCACGATCTCCATACCACCCTGAACCTCTTGGAGGAAAGTAAGGCTATAAACGAGACGAAAAACCTTCAAGATGAATTCAGCATCTTCCAAAATCTAATACATTTGGTTCAGGCAGTACTTCCTTCTCTAGCGACACGACCTGAGCATTGGTTCTCTCCGCTGGAGGTGGAAAGAGAGACTCTTAGCTGTTGCTCGAAATGGGAAGAACAATTCCCTGCGGCAGGTGAGAAGTGGCAATCAGAGCCAAGAGGTATGAAAAGCAATGTGCCCTTCCAGAGCTCAGAGCCTGGGGAACAGCAGTCTTAAGTGGTGGCGACAACACTCCTTGGTGTGAGATAAATCAAATGTGATAAAAGCCTTAATGACACGAAACAGGAGTTGGCTGCAGAGGAGGCAAAGTCAGGCCTCATAAGGTCACACACCTCCCACTGAATTATACAACCGGACACTCCACCCCAATCTCCGATGTCCATTTGTAACTGGGAATGGGAGTTGTGGGTAATTCTTGCTTGCAAGTGTTCTCATGGGGAGTGAGAGACCCTGTATGTTTCATTTCAATGAAGTGCAGGGGAGAGATGATGCTTTGCACAAGTGGCAAAGCAGAGGTGAGGTGCTCTTGCTCCAAGGAACAAACCCCAGAGGGATAGCTGTGAAACTCAGGAACCACAAAGTCAACAAAGGTTCCCGAATTATCGTGCAGTCCAAAACAGGGATGGGGAAACCGATGGCCCATGAGCTACTTAGGCCTTCCGTGGGTCTCATGAGGTCATTTCCCCAAAGCCATGCCCACCTGCCCCACACTGACCCCCTGCTTGTTAGTGTCTAGGTCACTGTCTTAATTTTGGATCATGACACAAACAGGCTAGGATTCAAGTGGAATTTGGGGGCTTGGGCAGGATTAACACAATTTTATATTAATTAAATGTTTGCATATCAAATCTGGATATAGATATCGTATTGCTATGCTCAACAAATATTTGGAGCCTGTTTTCAAACCCAGAGGACATTTGTGGAATATTCACCATCAAACTTTGCAGAGAATAATTTTGAGGTTTGGGAGGGAAGAAGCGAAACGGCCCAACATACACACACAATCACCAACCAGCTAAAGATGGCCTCACCCTGTTTATAACCAACCACCTGCAGAGAAGGACTTCCTGCAGATACCATCTGATAGGAGGTCCATTCTGTATGATGAAGGAATCAAGCTTTTAGCGTGGTGGAACCAATCCTTTGGAATTCTCTCCTTGTTGCATAGCAGATGGGCACCATCACTATCTATTGCCTTATTGGTACCCATTGAAGAACTTTCTCAACAAGCATTACAATTGGAGGTTGGTTTCTGTCTTGGATTTGAAATGGCTTTAATTATTTTTATATATGATTTTGATTTTTTGGGGGGGGGTTATGTTTTACTGTGGATGCTCTTATTGTCCTCATTCTTAGTTGTGAAATCACATTGAAATGATTCAAATGGAATATTTTATAAATGGAAATAAATAAATAAACCTTAATGAAATCAGTTCATTCCTAATGAGATGACTAAAAAAAAAACCAAATAAAAAGATGCCAAAGATGGCTGCTGATTGGGCAGAGATCAGAACTTGAACAAAGTAGGCAAGGCAGGATTGAACATCAGGGGACATTCTGACCTGCCTTGAAAGCTCTGTCTTCCTGCTATCTCTCCTCCACTCCTCTGGGGAATCAAACCCCAGCTATTCATTGAAAGTGACTTCATCTAGGCAAAGGAGGGAGGGAGGAAAGTGCTGAAGACCAAAAAGGTAAGGCTTCTATTGGGTTTGCTCCTTTGAAATTTATAAATAGTTATTCTTAAGTTTTGAAGATGAAGGTGTATTGTCATGGGGTGGGTGGTTAAGGTCCTGTCCTAGTTCACTACCCAGCAATTAGATAACAAAGAACAATGACAAGCTTCCAGCATAGAAGGTGGGATGAGTATTATTATCATCTGACACTCCCCAGGCTACCTATTCTGTTCCCCTGGTTGCCTTTCTTTTAAAGGAAGATACACTGAGTCAGACCATTGGTCCATTCAGCTCAGTACAGTCGTGCCTTGGAAGTAGAACTGAATCCGTTCCGGAAGTCCTTTCGAATTCCAAAACGTTCGGGAACCAAGGCACGGCTTCCGATTGGCTGCAGGAAGCTCCTGCAGCCAATCGGAAGCCGCAGAAGCTACGACGGACGTTCGGGTTCCAAAAAAACGTCCACAAACCAGACCACTCACTTCCGGGTTTGCGGCATTCTGGAGCCAAAACGTTTGTCTCGCAAGGCATTCAACTTCTGAGGTATAACTATGGCACTCCCTCCCACAGGAGGCAGGAATGGCCACCAACCAAGAGGGCTTCCACAGAGGATTAGACAAATTCACAGAGGAGAAGGATATCAATGGCAAATAGCCAGGATGGCTCTGCTCTGACTCCACAGTTGGCAGCAGCAAAGCTTCTGGAAACCGCAGGCAAGCAGAGTGCTCTCGTGTTCAAATCCTGCTTGCAGGTTTCCCATGAGCATCTGGTTGGTGGTGCCTGGAACCCCTGCTTTGTGCAGTGAGATGTGTCTTTACCTGCCCCACATCTGATGTCATTTTTGAAACCAGGTGCAAGATAGGTGAGCGTGGCTTGGGGGAAATGGGCTTGTGGGCCAAATTGGGACCACTGCCAGGCCTAATGAGTCCCACAGGCCAGAATTCCCCCACTGCTGCATTAGGGGAACACCATCAGAATCCAGTAGCAGAGTAGCTTGCTGGTTGGTATTTTACTGATGTAACTAGTAAATCAGGGGTCAGCAAACTTTTTGGGGAGGGGGTAGGGTTGCCAGGTCTGCTTCCAAAAAATAGCGGACAAGCAGGGGGGGGGGGTAAATTAAATTAAATTATATATTTTCTTACAAACATTTTAACACGTATTAAAACAAAGCTACCCAAAGTTCCCAACAGGGGTTCCTTCTTACCGTTCTTGTATTAGGGAGGCGATCCTTGGGGCAAGGATCTCGCTCCCTCAGGTCGTCGGGCAAGTCTCCTCCAAGCCCGCCTTCCCCCCCCCCGGTGCCTCTACCGGTAGCTGGTTTGCTGCTGCTCCTGCGCGTCAGGAACAGGAAGAGGCGTCTTTTTCTTTCGCGCCTCTCCCTTTTATTCTCCCCACGAGTCAGGAAGAGGCGGGGCAGAACTCCGGCAAGGGGCGCCTCCCCCCCCATTTTTTAAATGTCTTGTGAAACAATTGAGTATGATTAATAATTTTTCCAGAGAATCGAGGTCAATGGATATTCGATCTTTGTCTCATTCTTACTTATGAAAAAAAAGACAAAACGCAATTCTCCTATCCTTATTCTCTTAGACTGTACAGCTTTAGATTACGTACCATTTCATCATAAAGCTTTTGAATAAAAAAAAAAAATGTCCACTATTTTGTGGAAAAAAATAGTGAACATAATGTGAAAAAAGCGGACTGTCTGCTCAAATAGTGGACACCTGGCAACCCTAGGAGGGGGCCGGTTCACCGTCCCCTACCGTAGTCCTTTTGGCAGGCCGGAGTGCACACGAACGCGGACGCGGCGGAGGGGGCTTCTCTCTCTCCTCTCTCTCCCCCAGCCCTCCCCTCCCCCTGCCTACCTTCTCCACCGCTCTGCCTGCAGTTGGGGGCTGGCGGTGGTCGTAGCGCCTCTCCTTTCCATGCCAGCTTTCCCTGGACGGGCAGCAAGAAAGCCTGGAAAACTGCCTGCCATCTAACATCTAGTATTCCATCTGAGGTGGCTTCTCTCTCATCCACCACCACCGAACCATTTTGCCCAGAAGACAGAAGCGGGGGAACCTCTGGCTCTCCAGATGTTGTCTGACTACAACTCCCAGCAGTCTTGACTGCTGGCTGTGCTGGCTGGGGTTGATGGGAGTTCAGCAATTTCTGGAGGGCCAAAGGTGCCCCACCCTGGACTGAGGGGGACAGAGGCGTAGTTTTCAAACTTCCCCAGTCCTTATCTCAGCTGTTTTATTATATCATTTTAATTGGTGCTTCTTGTTTTAACATTTCTATGTCATATTTTCGGCACTTCTTTGCGAGGTGTGTCTGAAAAACAGCATATAAGCACATTTTTAAATAAGACTGATAATAAGGATGATGCTTCAGGTGATCATCATAACTGATAATCACAATAAATTAATTGAAGTATATATCACTGAATGCTGAGCCTAGAGACAGGCTACGTGAAACTTTTATCTGACTCGGCTGTCTAGGTCATTTATTGTACAATTGAGGGCAATTTCACCCTTTAGATTGTTCATGAATGGAAAGTACGAAGTACCCCAAAATTCACAGCAATTACCAGGAATTAACTCAGTGAACTATGGCTGTGGTTGGGCTTTAAATTCAATTCCCTTGGAAGGATAGCTTAGCAATAAATGAATGCCTGCCAAGCTGTAAATCCCTAAGGGGAGAAGCTGTTACAGATAGCCTATGGAAACAAACAGAGGCCAGCTATTCATAGGTGCAACTGAAAAGCATCCATCATCATTACTAGCACCATGCAGTTGCCTTACCTTTCTTTTCACATATTAATGGTGCAAACACACACACACACAGAGGGAGAGCAGGTAGAAAGGTGTACCTCTAAGCTTTCTAATGCATGTCCAAGACAGGACCAAACCAACTATCTACGCATCAAAATATGGGGAGAGAAAGCAATGCTATTTAGAAGCTTGGTAAATTGTTTATTTGCTAAAAGAAAATCCTTTGCTTTCACATATTTTACCTGTTTCCTTCCCTGTGATCCCAGCCAACATGGCCGTCTTTAGCACATGCAGTAAAGGTAAAGGGACCCCTGACCATTAGGTCCAGTCGTGTCCGACTCTGGGGTTGCGCGCTCATCTCGCTTTATTGGCCGAGAGCCGGCGTACAGCTTCCAGGTCATGTGGCCAGCATGACAAAGCCGTTTCTGGTGAACCAGAGCAGCGCATGGAAACGCCGTTTACCTTCCCGCCTGGAGCGGTGCCTATTTATTTACTTGCACTTTGACGTGCTTTCGAACTGCTAGGTTGGCAGAAGCAAGGACCGAGCAACGGGAGCTCACCCCGTCGCAGAGATTCAAACCGCTGACCTTCTGATCAGCAAGCCCTAGGCTCTGTGGTTTAACCCACAGCACCACCTGGGTCCCTGAAATTACCACGGATAGTGAGGGGGTGCACGCAACTCTCCCCCATGCCGCTGCGGGAGAGCAATCCCCACAGAGGCTTGGGAGGGAAGCTGTGCACCCGCCAGCCATATAGTTGGCAGGGCACAGCTTCCATCCTAAGCCTCTGCGGGGATCGCTTTCCTCCTGCGGAGGCTTGGGAGGCAAGCTGCACGCCTGCCAGCCATATGGTTGACGGGGTGCAGCTGGCGGGCGTGCAGAGAAAGGGGAAGCCGCCGGCAAAGCTGCGCAGCTCCCCCCCTCGCTGGGGCACCCCTGAGAGGCTGGCGCCCTGGCGCAACGCAACACTAAGCCCTATGGGAAAGACGGCTCTGCCAGCCAATCAAGTGTTATGCAGTAAATGCCATGATGTCACAGCAACACACAACAAATCAGATTTGAGTATGATGATGCCATAGAGCCAAATCCAGTTGGCTAAATGGCACCTTTCAGAGCGAGGGACTTCGTTTGGAATGGGTGTCATGGAGAGAGCAGAGCTTCAGATATTTTTGCTCCTGTTGGCAGCACCTTGAAGAATCGCTGCAGCAGGGAGCATGTGTTGTGAAGAGTGAAAATGTTTCCGTTCAGCCCTAGTCACAGAGCCTGACATAGGCTGCCACAGTGCCACAGAATCAAATTTGTCATTTCCTCAGGCAATCTACTGCTCAGGAACAGGGAAACACCTGGAAAAAAAACAAGTTTTCTTCTTCTTCTAGTGTGCATCACAAAAGTTTGTCATCATTGCTAAGCTATGTATTTCTTCAGTACATATTTCTTCAGAGCCAGTGTGGTGTAGTGGTTAGTGTGTTAGACTAGGACCTGGGAGAACAGGGTTCAAATCCCTGCTCAACTATGAAGCTCACTGGGTGAACTTGGGCCAGTCACTGCCTCTCAGCCTAACCTACCTCACAGGGTTGCTGTGAGGATTAAACGAGGAAGGGGCGGCCCATGCACGCCACATTGGGGTAAAGGTGGAGTATAAATGCAATCAATAAATCGAGTCATATTTCTTCAAATACCATCTTGGCATTTCTACTCGAAATGAAAGGCAGTGCATAGATTATTTTGATGATGATGAATAGCAACAACAACTTTGCTAAAAATAGGAATGTGCACAAGTGCATACCTTGGAGGTTGGCATTTGCAAGTGAAAGGAATTCATTTTTGCAGACATCTGATCCTTGAAGGTAAGAGATTAAAAAGCCAGATCTAAGATCTATTATGGCCCTGGTCCCCCTAGAGTCCTTTACAATTAATTTGGTCGAAACAGAGTTTCAGGTATTGTTAATGTGCAGCGATGAATAACATTTCCATTTGAACATGAGCCGTGCAACTGGAGGTATGATCAAAGATCATGTCTGGGCTTACTGAAGAGCAGCTCAGCTAATTAAAATTGGGGAGTGCTCCCCCCTCCCCAAGTGTCAACAGAAGATGATTGGTATGGTAGGTGGATGAATTTCTCCACTCTGCTTTTATCATACACATAATATAATTACATCCTGACTTTTGCTCACCTCTATTTTTTTTTTTAAAAAAAAAGGACGTCGAATTAGCACTAAAAAAAATAAAAAAATACCACTTTTCTGCTGATCACTGCTTAGCAAGGTATTCCTCTCCAGAGGTTTATTATCTTTAATAGCACTCTCATTATATAAGGCAATCAATTACCTGCATCGCTCTAAAAGTCCACAGAGGTTGCTAAAATAACTCTGGAGGCCACAGCAGAGAAATAGGACAATAATGGAATGATTAAATGTAACCCTTTCTAGGGCGTCCAGAAGCAACAGAGGGGCAAAGCTCCTGCCGTGCCTTTAATTGTGGGGTAGGAAAGGGCGTTGTGGTCTTTGCGGCTTTTTATGGGGGCAGCTGGGCCTACAGTCATTTATTTTATGGGGCAGGGAGGCAAAGAAGGGGACACGTGTGGGTGGGGACTTTCTGGAACCCTGCTGCTGTGAGGCAAGCAATATAGATAGAGGCCTGGGGGCCAAATGCAGCAGACCAGACCTATCCATCTGGCCCTCAGGACTCTCCCCAGACAACAGCTACTCTCCCTAGGCCACACACTTTACTGCCTCTGCTTTGCACCCTCCTTGAGTGTTTTTACCCATTCCTTGGACCCTGAGAATGTTTCTTGAAGGATGGAGAGGAAGGCATTGAGTGTGTTTAGAAACCAGCCTATTATACAGAGGTTAAGTTTACATTCATTGCTGTGCCCATTTCCCCCTCTGGCCCTGCCTACCACTAACATGGCCCCGCTCCGCCAAGGGTTGCCTAGAATGGGATGTGACTGACAGGAGTGCCAAGTTGGCCCTGCAACCGTGGGTGACTGGGGCCATGGGTGCCATGCAGTGTGCATGGCCCTGGCATGGGGAATTTTGTGTGTCACAATTTAGCTGGCTCCTGGGCTTAATACAAGCAGGAAGTGGATGTCTTTAGTTTTCAAGCAGATTTATTATACACAGTAATTACACTCAGAACAGCTCCAACGGCTCCTGCCTCTTTCAAGACGTTGAGGCATCTGAGCTCCGATTTTGGCGCCAACAGGATGTTCCCCAGAACCCCGCCTTTCGCTTCCTTGATTGACACCTTTCCCTGACCCTTATTACCCTATGAGCACAGGGAGATTCTGGCTGTAGTACTACCTCTGACAAATCAACCCCCCCCCCCCGTGTTATTGTTAGAGGCTGTTTATCAGTGACTTGGCCTCCTTTCGCTTTCATGAGAATTTATTTCTTCTTCTCCTGCTGAGGAGGAGGGGGGTTGCTGGTGACTGGTTTCAAACTGCTGAGAAGGAAGCAAAACTACTTCTTCCTCCTCTGACTCTCTGTTCCTCTCATCCTCTTCATCGTCGCTCTGGGGAGCCCTGTCCCTGACATTGTGGGTGCTCAGGCACCCAGGGCCCCAGGAAGCCAACACCTATGGTGACTGAAAAGGTTTCCCTACCTCACTGCTCTGGGATCCTACCCAAACTGTACCATCTGGCCATACCGACCTTCAACCCTCAGTTAAGCTGGTGAAATACAGCAGGTTTAGAGGTAAATGCACAGGAGGCCCAAGATATTTCACTGTCTGAGGTGCAAACAAGATGGCGTCCTAGCCTATTTGAAGCTTTCCAATGGTGGACAGGTGTTGAATCCTAATTCAATGCTGGTAATGGGACAGTATGCACCACCACACTTGAGGGCATGTGGAAAAGTTGTATTTGTCCTCCTTGAAAGAGCCAGCATGGTGTAGTGGTTAAGAGGGGTGGACTCGCAATCTGGTGGACTGGGTTCGCTTCCCCACTCCTCCACATGCAGCTGCTGGGTGACCTTGGGCTAGTCACACTTCTCTGAAGTCTCTCAGCTTCACTCACCTCACAGAGTGTTTGTTGTGGGGGATGAAGGGAAAGGAGATTGTTAGCCGCTTTGAGATTCCTTTTTTTTTTTTAAAGTAATTTTTATTGGGTTTTTCAAATTTTTGTCCGGCTCCGATTCGAGCCGGATCACATACAGTTTAAACAATATCCAATGACTTCCCCACGCCCCCCCCACATTGTGTTCATTTATCAAAATATTCAATCTTAGCAGGTTCCTAATTCCACATCATTAACATTTCAATTACCTCCTAATTTTCAAACCGTTTACCATCCACTCACATCTTTTACATACTTATCTTTTACTTCAATAACATCCCTATTCCCCCCCCCCAAGCAGTCCCCGGTGCAGACTACTTCATTATAAAAATTACTTATCATTTATAATCTATATCAATCTTATATCATTATTTTCCAAAAGACATATTGTAATCAGTTCCTGCCATATCCAAATTCAAAAACCAGTAGGCCACAAAACAGTTGCTTCATATTAATGTTCATCCTATTCCTTCAGGGTCCAACTTTGAAACCCATTGTCTTTGCTGCAGAGTAGCATCCAAAGCATTGTCCACCAAATTCTTTAGCCATCCATTCCATTTTTGGACCAAATTATCTCGGCATCCTCTTCGCTGCTTGACTTTGGGCTGTAGTTTGCTGACCTTCCTCCTGACGCTTCTCTTTTTTCTGAAAATGATGACAGCTCTTTTTGACTTGCATTGAAAAAATCTTTTGCAGCTGGTTATCTTCAAAGTAAACTTTCGCTGTTTAGTCTCAACAGATGCACTGTTCACAAGGTTTAGTTGTAAATCCTGGCCAGTCGGACCATTGTTTATACTTTTCTTTATCTCAGTCACAAAGCTGCTCCCAGCAGCACACAGTTCTGCTCTCAGTGCTTTCACTTCAGCATTGTACTCCATTCTGAACTCTTTCAGCTTTTCCAACAATATTGTCAAATCCACATCCTGTTTCACCGCCATTTTAATATGCAGTTCTTTTAAAACTTTTCCAAACTTTTTCAACTTTTCAAAATCTCCAAAACTCCAAAATAATCCTCATGCTCATAGAAATTAAGTTAGCTTCATCTGCCCCCTAGGACCGGGGGAGGCGCAAGGGTTAAGACTCAGAAACAAAGTGTCAATTTCCAGTTAAAACTTTTCAAAGCTGTGCAACAATGCCCTGTCGTTGTTACACAATGGCAAGGGACGGACCTCCGTTTTTGCGTCCTCAAGCCAGTCCAAATTAGTCCAAAATTGAGGCTCTTCCTTTTGAAGTTACTTACAGTTCCAAATTGCAGAGTTTGGAGGAATCGGCGCGCTCGGTGGTGACGGTCTCGCAGCTTCGCCAGACGGGGCTGTTAGCGGACCCTAGAGCTCCGCCGCCCGATCGCTCCCGGGAGCCCCGCTGAGGGCTCCCTGGGATCGGGACCGGCGTCCGAGCTCCTGCAGGTCCTCCGGACCCCGGGACGCCCTTCCCGGGGGTTTTGGGGGTCGCGGCGCTGGCGCGAGCACCCCTTTGCCCAGTTCGACGGGGGAATGTCAGGAGCGACATGTCCCCCCGACCGCCATCTCTGGCACGCCAACCGGAAGTCGCTTTGAGATTCCTTAAGGGGAGTGAAAGGCGGGGTATCAAGTCCAAACTCCTCCTCCTCCTCCTCCTCCTCCTCCTCTTCTCCCTGTCCTGCTCCACACTGTTTCTTTTTTCTCTGTTTTGTGTTCTTTCTCCCGAGCCACAAGATGCCTTGAGTGTTCTCCTGGATTCTCACATGGCCCAGACTTCCAGGGGAGATGAAGCCTGTTCATAATATAACTCCAGCTGCCAGAGCATCTTCCCTAGACGTTTCACACTTTTCCGACTTCCACTGCTCAGCTCGCATGGCATTTTTCTCTGGCACTGTGTGGGCCGACATGTTATGGGCGTGAATGAATGCAAAGCCAAGGCTGAGAAAAGCTACAAGAGCTAAAATTCTCCCTACTACACAAATCACAGATTTCTGCAATTTGCTTTTCACATGTTATTTGAACTGAGAACTATATCACAAAATTCAGAGAAATGAAAATCAGAAGGATAATTATATTCCAAGCAGTGCATTAGTCTGGGAGGTGCAAATTAGGCGAGTTTACTTAAAAAATGCAGATCAAACAAAATTCTCCCCATCCCTGCTTTGAACATAAGTGTTTCCTTGAAGTGTGTCCCAGACATCTGATGGAATATTTACTGTACAATTGCAGTAATGCCTTTTTTTAAGTATCTGTATCTTTTGCATTTTATCTTATCTTGGCATACACTGCTTCAATAGCTTTGGCTGTTTATTAATCTGTAAAATGATAAAATATGTAAATGAAATGAACCATCGTTTTTCTTTCCATGGGGTTTGCTCCTGGGTTATAATTATTATTATTCCCCAGGGCTGGGAAATAAGCAAAGTCACCAGCTCTTTCTCCTTCCAACTTTATGCAAACTCCAAGGTTGTCTCTCAGGTGGCTGTGACATGGTGTTTGCTCCCTTATTAAGCACTGACTTGAAATCAATTACAGCCATTTTGGACAAACTCCAAAGGTGCTGATTCAAGCAGCATTTTCATACTCCACCCCCCCCCTTGCTTCCCACTTTCCATGCTCTGCCATATGCCAGGAGATAAAAAGTTAGGAGTTCAAGATTAAAACTTCTGGAGCTTTTGGCACCTGCCCTATCCAGAGTTCAACAGGCAACACAATCATTATCCCCCCTGAATGAAGATTCCCTCTCTCTCACTTTTCTCACCATCTTCACTCTTGTCCCTTGGGGTCAGCATCTAAGACAGTTCCTTGCCTCTGCCTCATTAGCTTCATCTGCGCCACTTCTCCTTCTTCTGTGTCTTGAATGAATTGGGGAGAAAGGGAAAAGGGTGGGGGAAGGAGAAGATCAAGGCAACACCTCATGACCCTCCTAAGGAAGAAATTCAGGGGTGGCAGTGGAAGAAGCGAAGGAGGAAAAGCCGTTAGTGACCCAATCAGCGATGTGCTGTAGGAATTAACATTACGGAAATACAAAAGGGAAAGGGGCGAAAGGGTCTCACGTGGAATTTGTGAGCTCATTTAGATGCTGGGCAAAAGTTTCAAAGGGAGCCTGTAGGGAAGAAGAAAGCTGACCACTTTTAAATACAGACGTCTTCCATTTTCAGAGAAGTGAATGAGCTTTCCTTTTGCCATAAACGCAGACCCTCCAAGTGTCCCTAATTTCCAGGGACAGTCTTGGATTTACAGAACACAATTTTCCATAGAGAATAAATAAGCATTACATTTATCATTTTCATACAAATATTGGCCGTTGTGTCGCACATTTTTGGTTTTCTGCTTTTGGATTTACAGAAGCCATCCCGGTTTCAGATTTGTTCTTTGTTTTTTAATTGAGTTTTATAAACAAGAATGAAAAGTAAAGGGACCCCTGACCATTAGGTCAAGTCGCAGACGACTCTGGGGTTGCGGCGCTCATCTCGCTTTACTGGCCGAGGGAGCAGGTGTACAGCTTCCGGGTCATGTGGCCAGCATGACTAAGCCGCTTCTGGCGAACCAGAGCAGCACTCGGAAACGCCGTTTACCTTCCCACTGCAGCAGTACCTATTGATCTACTTGCACTTTGACATGCTTTCGAACTGCTAGGTTGGCAGCAGCAGGGACCGAGCAACAGGAGCTCACCCCATTGTGGGGATTCGAACCACTGACCTTCTGATCGGCAAGCCCTAGGCTCTGTGGTTTAACCCACAGCACCACCCGCATCCCTATAAACAAGAATAATGTAATATAATAATTATTATAAAGAAGAAGAATGTTATACAAACCAAGTTTTCTCATGTCATTTGTATATCACAAAAATAGCATAATAAATGTGGAAAAATATCTACAACATATGTTTCATTATTAATGGTCAAGGTATAAGTTCTTGGTTTTTGAATTGGTTTAAACAATTTAGGAAGAAGAAGGGGCTGAAAGAAAAGCAAAAAGGGGAGATCCTAGAAAGGGGAGATCCTGGAATGTTCCCCTTTTCCTTAGGATATCCCTATTTTCACTGGAAAAATGTTGGAAGGTATAAAGTTATGTGACCCCCGAGCCAAGGAGATAAGTAACTATACAACCTTTAGAAGACAGCTGAAGGCAGTCCTATATAGGGAAGGTTTTTTAAAAAAATGTTTAATTATGTTTTTATATAAGTTGGAAGTCTTCCAGAGTGACTGGGACAATCCAATCATATGGGTGGGGTATAAATAATAATAAGATGATTGTGTTGTTGATGATGTAATAGGATGTCCCTTTTTTCATTGGAGAAATGCTGGGGGGTATGCAAATGGTGCTTCACTGCAGAGCAGGGGTGGGGGACGTCAGACCCAAGAGGCAAGTGTGGCCCTCTAGGCCTCTCTATTTTGGCCCTCAGGACTCTCCCCAGGCCACACTCTCTTTGGTGCTTTGGTTTGTCTGGAATGTGTTCCTGAACTTGCGATAATTGTGTTGTTACCCAGCAGAGCTAACATACTTAGACCCTGGACACCAGTTAAAGTCCATCATGGATGGCTTTATTTAAGTATGGCAGACATGGAGTCCTCCTTACTGCTAGGTTTCCATATTGGTTTCCTCCTCCACTCACTTCTACCGGACGTTCCATCTTCAAGTACTGACCCAGGAAGTAACTAGATACTAAAGAATGTCTCTTTCCTTTTCTGAAAGGAAGGTAGTGGTGTGTGTGCACATATGAATCTCTGACTTTGGCATGGCTGGACACGATCCACTCCTAGGATGGTGGTCCTGCCCACCACTGGTGGTGGTTTTACAAAGGGTCACCAAATACATGTGTCTATCAGCCCTGGTATTAGCAATGCTTCCTGTAAAGCTGAGGGGGGAAAGGAGAGGGAGACGACAGCAGGAAATGCCCATTTTTCGGTCACCGCCTAGTGATATTCTGCAGGATGCAGTGCCGTGAGAAGACTGTCCCTAGATCATCTTAGTGGGCTTATAGGTTTATACACGGGCAGGTGGTCTTTCAGATAACCTGGTCTTGAGTTGTTTAGGGCTTCATAGAATCATAGAATTGTAGAGTTGGATGGGAACATGAGGGCCATCTAGTCAAATCTTTCCCCCAACATGGGGCTGGAACCCAAGACCCTGAGATGAATGCTCTCATGCTCTCCCAACTGAGCTATCCCATGTGCAGTAGCTGAAAGAGAAAACATAATAGCCACGGGTACTTTCCCAACAGTACCACCCAATGAAAATGTAACATTTTCTGCTCCTAGCACTGATACCTCCTGACATCCTTCTCTAAAACCTTTAGCATCAGAGAACAGAAAGGGTTCTCCTAAAGGTGGCTGGAAGAAAGTCTTTCATAACAATTAGCCAGGCAGTATCATCTAACACATTTTGAGCTGACAAGGTTCTACCTCCGGGAATTCCATTACATGTGCATGCCTGCAGAGACCCACTCACCCATCCCACAGAAAGATCTTATCAATTGAGTCAAACGTATTTATCATTATTCTACATTTTCGTATTATTTCTTTGTCATTGACATAATGAGCCTGCTCATTAGGTTAAAAATAATCTGTCTCTGCTGTTTAATGATCAGAATTTTTAAAGGACGTATAAAAATTAGAGCTGAGCAAAAAAGAAGAAGAAAAATCCCATTGTTTTTCTGCAAATGTTCTCGGCGATGCTGAAAGACACCTCCCCTCAGCAGTCCTTGCAGAAATGTTTGCTCATTCATTTTTAATTACTGTCATTCCAAATTACCCTTAGTTAATCCAAGTGATGTCATTGCATTACCAAATACCATAGACTATGTCACTTTGCAGCTGAGCTGAAACAAATGCAAACGTTTCCACTGCATTAAAAGAATAAATCACTCCTTTCCATTCCAGCGGAGTTTGGGAGACAGAGCTGAAAACAGGGGCGAAAATATTTCCTCACTACTGTAATACCTATGGGACGTTGCCACATCAGGGATAAAGGACTTCCTGCCCTCACTCTGAATTGGATTTGCCATTATATGATCCCTGATTGGTTGTGATCACTTGCAGAAGGTGCAGGGAAGGAAGATAGCTAAGAAAAGTGCCCATGAACGGCATCAAGACAGGGGCTTGATAGTTCTCTTTCAGCTGCCAGCCTGGGACAATGCATAGCTTTTTTTAAAAAAATATATTTTTATTAAAGATTTTCTTGATTTACAAAAGTATCTGCAATGTCTCTCTCTCATATTTTTTCCCCATGTAACATTTTTACAAATCAGTTTCATTTGTTGAGACATTAGGGAGAAAAGGGGGAAAGAGGTGGAGGGGTGGGAGTGGGATCGGGCGATAATGTTTTTATTTTATTTAATATACAGTATGTAGGGTTTGATGTCAGCGTTGCTTGTGCATGTTCTCTGCTGTTTGCTTGTGTTCCTTTGGTGGGGAGAGAGGGTGGGGTTGGCCTAGGGTGTGGTTGTTCATTTGTGGTTGGCTATTGGTACCAAATGGGATGCGGGTGGTGCTGTGGGTTAAACCACAGAGCCTAGGGCTTGCCGATCAGAAGGTCGATGTTTCGAATCCCCGCGACGGGGTGAGCTCCTGTTGCTCGGTCCCTGCTCCTGCCAACCTAGCAGTTCGAAAGCACGCCAAAGTGCAAGTAGATCAATAGGTACCGCTGCAGCGGGAAGGTAAACGGCGTTTCCGTGCGCTGCTCTGGTTCGCCAGAAGCGGCTTAGTCATGCTGGCCACATGACCTGGAAGCTGTACGCCGGCTCCCTCGGCCAATAATGCGAGATGAGCGCTGCAACTCCAGGGTCGGTCACGACTGGACCTAATGGTCAGGGATCCCTTTAACTTTACCTATTGGTACCAAATAGTATGGGAAACAGCCTTACCAGAAAAATAAACCAATACACTGAAACTGACACGGGGACAAATAGAAGAAGACGCCGTCACCCTGGTATGGCTCCCCTTGGACACACAGCCCAACAAGACAACGACAAAAATCCACCAACAGCATACAAATCAATATGGCTAACCTGATCCAAAACACCCACCCACCCCACTCACACATGAAAACAAAGACCACCACAATGCATAGCTGCTACGTGCTCTCTGTGTTTGAGCTCTTTGCTCTCCTACTTTTAAGGCTCGCCGGGATCTGGGATATGGTGGGTCTGGAATGCTTTCAAGTGGCAACGTGTCAGCCAGCTGCTGCTCTGGTTCTGCCTGCTCTGGTTCTCCAATGATTTCCCAACTTTCTCCCTCATCTGACTATGAGCTGTGACCTCCCGCAAACCACTGTTGTAAATCTATACTGTCTTCCTCTTCCTTCTCCCTGGAAGGGTCAGGATGAGGAGACGGTCTCCACCATTCTTCCTCCTCTGCCCAGTTCCTGGCACTCCATTTAAAGGAAATATTTCTTTCCGCAACAGATTTAAGCAAGCTCTGATCTGGGCTATTTATGTTTGTGTGGCTGTAGCCAATAACACCCACTGTCCATTCATTTGGCTTCCAAAGGCATGGCCTGCACCGCCAATTTATGCTCCAGCACAACTCACCCTAGGTTCTGATATATACCTAGCAGTCGGACCTGGGCAACAGATCTTTAGGACAGCTTAATGACTGATTCTGCTGGATGAGAGATGGTGATGAGAGGAAAAAATCCATACTTCAGAGCTGGCTTCAAAACCGGGGCTACTCAATCAGTAATTCCAAGAGGGGAGGGACAGCGAGAGTCTGGCCTCATATCATATTTATTGCTGTCGATGGTGCAGGGTTATGAATACTCCTAGATTTACTTCCCCAAACAGTCTCTGTTTGTCATGGGGAAATGATGCTTCTAATGGGTACCAGTGGGCAACAGATCTGGAACGATTGTTTGAAAATGTTGCCAAAGTCCAATGAGGGAGCTGTGCCCAAAGCTTGCTTCTCACAAGAACAATTATTGGCAAAATATTGGCACGAATTCACATATCAGTGTCTGGTCATCTTGGAGCAAGCTCAATGAGACAGGGAAAATGTACCTTCAGGGCATCTGCCATAAGGCAGAAACATTCTAGGCCTGTTGTTTTCATGATGAGTTTTGGTGACACTCTGCTGTGTATTTCAGGGGTGGGGAACCTCAGGCCTGGGGGCCAATCGTGGCTTCCACACACCCCTTGGGACTCAACCAAGGTCACATCCCCTCTCCAGACCACAGCTCCCACTGGTCTTGAACCACATCCTCCTTGAGCGCTTTTGGTTGGATGGGAAGTATTTTTGAGGGTAGGACTCGAACTTATGGCTTCATGTTACAAGAAAGGAGATTCCGACTAAACATCAGGGAAAACCTTTTGACAGAGCTATTCAGCAGTGGAATGGTTTCCCTCGGGAGGTTGTGGACTCTCCTGCCTTGGAAGAGGTTGGATGGCCATCTGTCATGGGTGCTTTAGCTGAGATTCCTGCATTGCAGGGGGTTGGACTAGATAACCCTTGGACTCCCTTCCAATGCTACAATTCTATGATTCTATAGTGCTGGAGGAGACTCTTGAGAGTCCCATGGACTGCAAGAAGATCAAATCTATCAATTCTTAAGGAAATCAGTTGTGACTGCTCACTGGAAGGACAGATCCTGAAGCTGAGGCTCCAATACTTTGGCCACCTCATGAGAAGAGAAGACTCCCTGGAAAAGACCCTGATGTTGGGAAAGATGGAGGGCACAAGGAGAAGGGGAAGACAGAGGACGAGATGGTTGGACAGTGTTCTTGAAGCTACCAACATGAGTCTGACCAAACTGTGGGAGGCAGTGGAAGACAGGAATGCCTGGCGTGCTCTGGTCCATGGGGTCACGAAGAATCGGACACGACTGAACGACTAAACAACAACAACAATAGTGCTTTTTATTTGCCCAGATGGAGAACAGAGAGGGGTTTGTGAATGTGTGCAGATACTAGTGACTTTAGCGGGATGGAGAGATATGTGAGTGTGTTTCTATGTGTATCTATGTCTGTGCATGACCTTAGGACTGTGCATGGCCTTTGAATGGTTGGCTACATTCCAGCCATGCACTGTCCTGAGGTCTCTATGCACAGACATAGATACACAATGGGACCATTGTTCCATCCACTTTTGTATTTGGCTTCTCTCACCACTGGAATGTGGCCCCCAGAATGTTCCACATGAGGGAAAGTGGCCCTTAGGCTGAAAAATACACGGCAGAGAAGAATCTGCAGTCCCAACCAGTTATTCATGTTTCTGCTGGAAAGGCGAAACTTTCATCCAGTTCATTCTCATGGTCTGCTCCTATTGAATGTTCTGCATTGCCTCTGGGGACTTCCTCAGAAGCTTATCAGGAGTCCTTCAAAGAAAAGATTAGCACTGTATTAAATATTTATCCTGCATATTATTATTATTGTTGTTATTATTGGCAGCTCTCCATCAATTAATGAGAAAAGAAATTGCATTTGAAAATTATCAAAGGAGAGGAAAACACACACACTAAAATTCACATGGGTTGGGTACAGTGGTTTCAGTTGTGATTACCTTACTTTTGAGGTGGCTGAAGGGTATTCATAAATGTCCTTTCTTTCATGCTGCAAAACATCTCACCAGCGGCCTGCACTCTGCAGCCTTCCTGGGTGCCTGTGCTTCAATCACATTTGCACCAGGAGTGCCAACCTGAATAAAATATTGCAGGGGGAGGGGCAGGTAAGCTCCGCCCAGCCAAATTGATCATATGACACAGCACACGGACACCATTTGAATGGCAATGCCCATCAACTTTGGGGAGACCAGGCCCCCTCAAATATTTTATGGGGTGAGGGCAAAGGGACCTTGGCCCCTAGGAGTTGGCTTCTATGATTTGCACCATACATTTAGAGCACTTTCATATCTCTAACAGTCATGGAGAATCAGAGGAACTGTGGTTTGTCAAAGGTTCTGGGAATTGTAGTTCTGTGAGGGGTAAAAAACTACTGTTCCCAGGGTTCTTTGGGGGTAAGCCATGGCTGTTAAAAGTGTTTTGTACATATGGGTAGTATGGAAATGAGGTAGGGTGACATGGTCATATCATGTGACAGTGGTCAGCCAATCATACTTTGAACATTTTGTTCATCTGCTGAGATATTCAGCTGGACAGTTCAGCCATTTTGTTTTGTAAAAGCCCAATGGAGAATATCACTACAGAAAAACACACACACAAGGAAAGGAGGTCTTTATAAAAAATGTCTGGGCAGTTTAAGTAAATTTGGCAGAGAGAATGAGGCTTTATGTACACAGAGTGTTTGGAAATGATAGTGCAGGCGAATGTAATACACCATGCCATAGCTGGAGCAAGGTACACTGAGCTTAATAGATCGCACAGCAGGGAACTGGGGCCAGCAAACACCAATTTGCACACTGTAAGGCATGTTGAAAAGGGCTTGCAGAAGACACCGACCGTGCAGTGAGCAATCGGCTTTTCCCTACTGGATGTCTGTTGACATTACCATAATGCATTTCTTTGGAGCAGCTCCCAAGTATAGTCATCCCATTGCGTTATATAAAGTCTCATTTGGGGACAAACGTGATCTGGCAGCAACAAACGTGTGTTGGGGTCAGATTGGCACTGAAACCCTAAAAAACAGAGGGGAGCAGGTAGCTGGACCTTAGCACAGCTGTACGTCTCTCCTCCCTCCAATTGTGTGTGTGTGTTTAAAAAAAATTTCCCCTCTGCTGTGAATATCACCACCATGCAACAGCTGATGTAGTGAACCAGTGCTACTTTCTGCCCGCTCATGATTGGAGATGAATGGATCAGTCAGTTTTGGTTCTCCTAGTTTCTCATGCCTCCAAACTTGGTCTCCATGAGAGAGAGAAAGAGAGAGAGAGAGAGAGAGAGAGAGAGAGAGAGAGCGAGCGAATGCATATTGCTGCAGAAATATGGAGGAAGAATCAAATATAAGATTGGAAAAGTGAGACAAGATGGGTCATTGGCCTGATCTAGCAGGTTCTTCTCATGTTCTTAGGTTCCAGACTCCTATTCTGAATGAAAGATGTAAGAAGAGATGAATGATGGACAGAGAGAGGCATTCAGGGTCTGCTCCTTGGCTAGGAGTTTGCCAGTGATCCTCTCCAGCTTCCTCTGCTGCCTTCAGAATTCTCCTTGGTCAGAGCTTTACTTACATTTGGCTGCTTTTAAGCAAGTGAGTGTAACATGTAGTTGGGCTCTGGACTGGGTTCACGAAGTTACGAAGCAATGCACTCCACGCTCGTTTTCTTTTAATTCACCGGGCCAAGTTGCAAAATAACCGTTCCTCTGGGCAATCCTTTTACAGGGAACCAGAAATAATAATTCATACTCATGACAAGAAAGAAATAGCCACAAAGGAGCCACAATTTCAAATACAATTGTAACAAGGCAGCTATGGTGCCATAAATCAGGTCCCCAAAGAGGTGCTGTCAGGTTGTTCATTAGATTAGGTACAACCATTTTATTCTTCTTAAAGCAAGGGCAGATTTAGTGTCTCCAAACTTTCCAATTTTTATTTCCATCAAGGAGAAGCTTACCAGGGTAGCAGGTGGGAATGTGGCCACTGCATGTGAATCACTCTGTCCGAGAATCTGTTCTGTGTTTCTTATGCTATGTAGGGTAATAAAATGCCTTTACAGCCAACATATAACTTTTCTCATAATGTATATACTGTAAGGAAAGCACTTTCTCTTCCCCACCTGAAAAGTGATCCTGTGAGAATCGTTTTAAGAATCTCACCAAGATTTTTGTTGCTAACTGCAAAGATTCACAAATAATCCCCCTACCAACCCAAGAAACAAACAAAAAAAACTTACAGAAGTTGGAATTTGGTTTTTTCAAAACACGAATATTAAAATCTGAATTTGAGTTCCAAATAACCAGGCATCTTCCAGCAGAAAAAAGTGGGGATGGATGTTCAGTCTATAGGAGAAAGCGAGAGGTGGGATTGCAGGACCTCTCTGTTGGTTCAGTTTAGAGACCAGCTACTTCCTATATAACGTTCCGTTTGGGCCACCTGCACCCAGTACTCCATGAATCTCATCCCAGAAGATGCCAATTATGTTGCAGACCTTTCCCATTTGAAACGGGTCTCCTTTCTCCCTTCCTGCCCAGAGCTGCAGGAGTGAAGGAACAAATTGCTCTTGCCAGAGGTCTGAACAGATCATTTGCAGCAGGCTTTTGAAATTAGTCTGGGGACCTCAGGTTGCTCATCTGTGCTCTAGTATATAATGATATTCTATACCAGGGATGGGGAACCTCCGGTTTCAGGAGCCAGATGCATCCATCTCTAGGACCCTTGAGACTCTCCTTAGGCCACACCCCTCCCCTGGGCCACCCTCCTTCACCAGCCCTACTTCGTACTTTCCTTTCACCTCTCTGAAATGTCTCCCTGAATTCCAATGATGCGTCTTGGTTGCTGGGATGAAGATAGAGGTGCTCATGTGTAGAAGCTCTCCTGCTGTCCAGAGGTAAACTTTACATGCATTGCCATGCCTGCTTTTGCCTCTGGACCTGCCCAGAGGTTGTGCAGAAAGTAATCCGGCCCTTGGGTCACCCATCCCACTTCTAGTATATCATAAAATTAGTTCAGTTGCTAGAGCATGAGACTCTTAATCTCAAGGTTGTGGGTTGAAGCCTCACATTGTTTGCTGCACTGCAGGGGGTTAAACTAGATGCCCCTTGTGGTCCCTTCCAATTCTATGATCTGTGATGCACCATAATATATTTAAAGAGTAGCCACACTCTTGGATTTCAAAACAGGGCAGGGTATCGCTTGAGAACATTAGTTTAGAGAAGATGGAATAGAGGCCTTGGCAGAAGATCTTGGCCAGAGACCTTAGGTTTGCAAACAGGGATGTTGCAAATGTGCTGTGATTTCTGTTTTCTGTATGTATGACATGTTATGATATGTATGTATTACAGATTATAATACTGTGGTTATGATTTAATAGATAGAATATAGGGTGCAGCAGAAGGGGAGAAACAATAACCCCATGGAAAACGGGGTGGGAAGTCAACAACAATAGGGTAAAAAGACATAATTGTGTTTTGATTTCATATGCTAAAAATGTTGACATTTAATAAAATATAGTTTTTTTTTTAAATGTTAGTGTGTGTGGATTTGTGAAGAACCATAGAATCATAGAATTGTAGAGTTGGAACGGACCCCAAGGGTCATCTAGTCCAATCCCCTTCAGAAGACAGTTGTTTGAAATACTTTGGATATTAAATATCCCCCTTTTATCTACACAGTTGGTCCTGTTGATGCTTGTTTTTGTCTTTCTAAGAACAAAATCCCGCCAGTGATGGGTTTGTACCAAAATGTAACTACGGACCTGAAGACTTGATCAATGCATTTGAAAAGTCGTCGTGGTAGAGTCCTACCTAGAGAGCATCACTTCAGACTGTGGCAGGCTGCCTTTTTGTATCTCCCACCTGAAATGGCCATCGCCACCATCAAGGGGAGGATGCTGTTGCAAACTTTCTCCTTGAGCTGCTAATTGTCCCAATTCAGAGAGGTTATTTTTTTTTCCGTGCACAGGAATCCACCAAGAAATGTCTTTGAACGTCTAGCTTGGCTGCCTGCTACAGCAGCAGCAGCAAATCTCTTACATGTCATGGGGAGTTTATTGAAACGTGAAACCTCCTTCTCCTTCTTTTCAGTCCATGTGACAGGACTCTCCAGCAAATGATCTGGCGGAGTGGGGATTGCAACGGCTTTTAATTTCTGACAGCCTTGTCGTGACAAAAAGAGCAGTTGCCAAATGTGAATGTGTCACCCCATCCTGAGAGTGACATTGCAAAGTAGCATATTAGCTTTTTAAAAAAGAAAAAGAAAAAATTTGAAGCGATAATATTCAAGGCCTTGAGATTTCCTGGGGATTGATGATTGGCTGGGGGAGTTGATGGCCTGGAGCAGAGCTCCGGGCTGTTAAGCAAGATGGTCATTAATTTCCCAGGAAATGGTTTGGTCGGAGGACTTCATTGCTATTATGGGATAATAGTTTTAAAAGACATGAGATTTTGGGTTGCTGTTTCCTCCACCTCCCATCCTTAATTTTGTTGGAAAATAAGCAGCCTATTAGGAAACCTTGAGACTTGACTACTGTAATACACTGTACCTGACGCTTCCCTTGTACCTGGTCCAAAAGCTATAACTACTGCAAGTTATTGGCAAAATGTTACTACGTTGTGGAAAGAGCTGCACTGGTTGCTGATTTACTATCAGGCCAGGTT
Source organism: Darevskia mixta (assembly GCA_034641385.1). Classification (NCBI taxonomy): domain Eukaryota; kingdom Metazoa; phylum Chordata; class Lepidosauria; order Squamata; family Lacertidae; genus Darevskia; species Darevskia mixta. The sequence goes on from JAWWNH010000060.1 coordinate 3,085,284, forward strand.
CAAGAATCTTTTGTCAATTCATAATTCACCATTAAAGGTAAAGGGACCCCTGACCATTAGGTCCAGTCGTGTCCGACTCTGGGGTTGCGGCGCTCATCTCGCATTATTGGCCGACGGAGCTGGCGTACAGCTTCCAGGTCATGTGGCCTGCATGACTAAGCCGCTTCTGGCGAACCAGAGCAGCGCATGGAAACGGCGTTTACCTTCCCGCCGGAGCGGTACCTATTTATCTACTTGCACTTTGACATAACACTGGTCCTGAAAGACCTACTTTGGCTCCCAGTACATTTCCAGGCACAATTCAAAGTGTTGGCACTGACCATTAAAGCGCTAAACGGCCTGGACGCAGTATACCTGAAGGTGCTTCTTCACCCCCATCGTTCAGCTACGAGGGCCTTCTACCAGTTCCCTCATTGTAAGAAGTGAGGTTACAGGGAACCAGAAACAACAAAAAAAACCACACAATGGCTGAAGATAGAATGAAAGTTACATCAAAAACTCTTATGAGGAACTGATAATCTGTCAATGAAGCCAAATGATAAATGAAGCCATGTATATATCGTATGTATAACAGAATGTATAAAGTTTATATAATAGAACCATTCAGCAATAGATAGGTGTAACAACAAAATCCCAGTGCCAACAAAACGTTCATGTTAGGTCGATGGTGAATATACCACGGAGTACTTCAGCAGATGAATAAAACAATGTCCTGGAATCCTGGAGTCAAACGTGACCTAATTGATTTCCCAGCAAAAGCAAGTGAAGCCATACAACGAAGGAGATGAATGATGGACATGGGATACAGCAGTTGCTTCAATTACTCTGATTTCAGATCAGACCCATCCAGGAAGGAGATGTGTTCTCGGCTCTTACCCCTGTCATATCCACGGTGAAATGGATGCCGGAGGGATGGCAGTGACAGGAAATAAGGTGAAACATGCCAGCAAAGGAGAAATTTACTCATTTGCCAGCTCCATTTTGACCCTTCAGGGTTGTCATTGCACATCACCACAGATGCAACTCACCTCGGAAAAGTCAGATGCCCAAACTCTGAGGAGGGGCAGGATATCCATCCACCACAACCGAGAGGTGAACGTACATGTACATATTTTGAGAAGATCCTGAATGCAGATCTGAAACGGCTTAGCTAATATTTGGATTCTTCTAGGCTGCACCATTTCAGGAGTCAATTGTGTGTAGGTATGTATCATGTCATGAGAAAAGGCTTTTGGCAAGACCACAGCACGAGAGAAGACAATAATAAGGGCAGTGGGCTTCTTTTTATGGGGCATGAATGTATATGTGTAGTTAGGATTGCCACCCCCTCCCTACGTGCAAATGTTGCATCTCAGCAGTACAGTGCATGCTTTGGATGCAGAAGGTCCAAGAGTCCATCTCCAGATCATCTTCCACAAAAGACGTCTGTCTGAATCCTTGGAGAGCCACTGTCAGTCTGTGTAGACAATGCTGGGTGTCTCTGAAAATTTTTACATATCACTTGGGAAGACAGGCAGACTAATTCCAGGGTACTGCAAGAAGCAAAGATCACCAGTGTAGAAGCAATGATTCTTCAATATCAACTTCGTTGGACTGGTCATGTTGTGCAGATGCCTGATTATCGTCTTCCAATGCAACTACTCTCTTCTGAACTTAAAAATGGAAATTGTAATGCTGGTGGTCAACAAAAGAGGTTTAAAGACTCTCTTAAGGCGAATCTTTAAAAATGTAGTATAAACACCCGACAATTTGGAAACGCTGGCCTGCGAGCGATCCAATTGGAGAACAGCCTTTACCAAAGGTGTCGTGGGCTTTGAAGACGCTCAAACTCACGACGAAAGGGAGAAACGTGCTAAGAGGAAGGCATGCTTGGCAAACCCTCACCATGATCAACTTCTGCCCGGAAACCTATATCCCCACTGTGGAAGGACGTGTGGATCCAGAATTGGCCTTCAGAGTCACTTACAGACTCACTGTTAAGACCGTGTTCATGGAAGACAATCTTATTTGGCTACGAGTGGTCGCAGAAGAAGAAGAAGAAATAGGAGGAGGAGGAGGAGGAGGACTTGGCATATGACAGTGTCTTATATCCACTTTGTGTTTTATGCTAGGTGAGATAGTAATAGTGGAGCCTCACCAGCAGTTTAAGTTACTGTCATGGGACTAGCACACCCCAGTTGAGAACTTTCAGAAGCATTGTTTTCACTAGTGGCTATGGAGTGTTCCTTTAAACTGAATAGTCCCATGCAGGGATGAGGCTGCCCTGCCAATATTTGTTACTGGGCAGAGCACCCATAATAATCATCTGGGCATCACATGTGATGTCATGATGTCATATGCCAGGGGTGGCCAACTTCCAAAAGACTGTGATCTACTCACAGAGTTAAAAACTGGCAGTGATCTACCCCCTTTTTGGGGGGTTCACGTAAACGTTGTTGAGCTTCTTTAAGGAAGAGGAAAGCGACGTTGAGCTTTTTTTTATTAGGAAGGAAAGCCCTGTTTTTGGTGGTTCAGGTCATTTTAGAGGTGTAGGGCAAAGATGTTGAGCTTTTTTTAGGGGAGCCAAAGTTTTTTAGCTTTTTTGGAGGAAGCCACTGATCTACCGGTGATCTACCACAGACGTCCCAGTGATCTACTGGTCCCTGTTGGACATGCCTGTCATATGCAATGCCTGGATACGATGCTATAGTGCATGATACCAGGGACATAGCGGCTCCTCCTCCTCCTCCTCCTGCCACATCATTTGGATTTGCTGGTGAAACATGGTGGGCGGGGAGGGGGGGGGGAGAAAAAGCAAGATCCTGTATGAAACTGCACTGGAAAACTGGTTTGTGTGAGAATGACGATTCAAAAGCTCAAGCTGATCTTCCAAACAGCTTCTTGTATTGTGTCACCGAAGGCCAAGGCTTTTAGAAGGGGACACTTCTGCGTTGACACCATGGTAGCCTTTTCTTGTGAGTGCAAGAAGCCTTAGAGGAAGAAGGAAAGAGCCACTTTCACAGAGGCGTTCATTATTTGCCTCTCTCACTGTGGCTGGTAATGGCTTTGACATTTGCAGACTTTGCTTCGAAACCATGCCTGGCAGGCAGCAGCAGCTCAGGAGGAAAATAAATAAATAAATGCCAATATGGGCCTCCTCACAGATGGCTTAAAGAGACAGCAAAACCTCATTGTTTTCACGTGCTTCCAGAATGACCACTTCTCTTGGCTGGGGATCACGAGTAAGCCTGTCTTGCTCTGATAAAACCCGCTGGAGAAGAAACTTTCATCAGCTCCAGTGGTTGACTGCACAAAAGGAGCAGCTGTTGAAGATCATAAGGAGAACCCCTAAGAAAGGGTGAGGTTTCACTAGACTAGATCTAGGATCCATCTAGTCCTGGGTTGGAAGGTCTTTTCCAGAGTGAGGGCCACATTCCCTTCTGGACAACATTCCAAGGGCCACATGCCAGAAATGGGCAGGGCCACAGGTAAAAGTGTGTGGAACAATGCATGCAAATTTTGCCTTTGTAGACTAGTTTCTGCATACCCCGCCACAGCCCTCTCTGTCTACCATCTGGACAATCAAGTGGCACTGTGAGAGTCCAAGGACACATTCCAGCCAGGCAAAAACACTCAGAGAGGGTATAAGGAGGGTTGTAGCCTGGGGGATGTGTGCTGCTGTTGAGGGATTGTATCCTTGGAAGAGTGCTGAGGGCCAAATAGAGAAGCTTGGAGGGCTACATGTGGTCTACTGGACCTGAGGTTCCCCACCTCTGGCCTATTGTTGACTTGTGGAAGTCAGCCGGCAAGTCACCACACCTCAGCCAGTGTGATGTTTCAGCAGAGTATGCAGTGCCCCAGCAGAGTCTTCAGAGATTTCCTGCTCCCGGCAGAACAGCTTCTTCCAGAGTCCATGCAGCAGCATAGCTAGCTTCTCTGGCACCTGGAGCGGCAGGGGCGGGGCGAGCCACCCACAGGGGGGGGGGCACAAGCTGCCCACAGTGTCCACCTAGCAATATAAAAAAACCTCTGTGTTGCAATCTTCAAACAGAAGCCAAGAACGAGCAACATGATGGCCAATGAAAGTAGTATTTTTCCCCCCCATGAAGAATAACAGAAAGACAACAGACAGTGATCCGGTATTGACACTGTTTCGTGTACGTCTTCTTCAGCATGTAACTCAACATACAATGGAAGTTTTCAAGGAGCACTGTCCAGCTGACAGACGCAAGCCCCACGCTGTCGTTTTGGGCAGTGCAGGGCCCTGAGCCACTGCCTCACTTCCAGGAGAGATGCGTGGCTCAGGCTTGCTGCGGCCAGGCCCCATGGTAGGTGCTGCCCCCTGCATTGTGCCATTTTGTCACCCCCTCAGGGATGACATCTGGGGTGGACCACACACCCCTACACCCCCCCTTCCTACACCCCTGAGTCCATGGGAATAGTAAATCTGGATTAAACAATGGTGGTGGTGGTGAGATGGCATTTTGATGAGGATGACATAATGTTACACCTTATCGCCTGCACACCCATTAGGTCGCTGTGGTCTGCAAGGCAGGTTCTCCATCAAGTTCCAAGGATCTCATAAGCCTGATCCATAGTAACTTAGAGCAGGGCTTTTGCTGTGGCTGCTCCTGTTCTGTGGAACAGCATTCCTATCAATATATGACAGCTGTCTGCTATTTGCGGAAACAATTTAATATATTTTTGTTCCTAAGGCTTTCCCAGCTGCATGAATAGGTCTCTGCCATGGGTGTCTGTTTTTTTTAATTTTAAATCATTTGCTTTCATTTTCTGTGTTAAGAACATATGAAGAGCCTGCTGGATCAGGCCAATGGCCCATCTATTCCAGCATCCTCACAGTGGCCAGACAGATGCCTGTGGGGAAACTTACAGGATCTGACCACATGAGCACTGCTATTTAGATGGTTGCTGCCTTCAAGTGTGGAGACAGAGCAGAGTTTTAAAGACTATTTTCCCCCCGCTGCTTTTATTGTGTTCTGCACCTCTCGTTGAACTATGTGTGTGGTAGTTGATAAATAATGTGTATGCTGGGGGGAAAGAAACTTGAATGGATGAGCAGCTCCAAGTCCACAATTGGCTTCCATGTGGAAGAACCCTCAGTCCCATCAAAGTTGGATCTAGGGGAGCGTTGATGCTGGGCGCAGATCTTCTGGGGTGCTGCAACAGATGCTGCAACTATGACATCCAATTGAAGCTGAGGGGGGCTTATTTTGGTGTTGCACAAGGTGCCGCTGAACTTTTGAGGTGTCAGGGTCTACCACTGACCCCATATTTCTCTCCAGTGCCTCCTGCTTTGCCTTGGAACAGTCCGGGCATCAGGGGGGCTGTTAGCTCTGTCCTGTTTCAAAGTTGACAATACAACAGCAGTGGATATAGGGAGAGAGAGAGAGAGAGAGATCTCAGTATTGGATTGTGGCTGATGTGTGCACTGCACAACCTCTAAGATTAATAGCTCAGAGTCAGGAAAGGAAGCATCTCAGACTGACAGCCCCATCTTGACCTGATGGATGAGATGTCCAGCTTAGTTCGGTTATAAAGCCAACAGCTTTGCTGGGCCATGGCTCTTTCGGAGATAGCAAATCCTACCCCCTCCCCGTTTGTAACATACCTTATACTGAACGCCAACACAAATTGAGTATTGACTTCACTGGGGGAGGAGGGATGCATCTTCTTCTTCTTTTATTGCCTTCCTAACAGCTTTTGAGCCTGTTCTTCTTGGTTAAGGTATCTTTCCATTGGGCGTCCTCTGATTATCCAGGCAATTGGTGCAATGTCTAGGCGGCAATTTTTGCAAAGCCAGATTGATCCACCTATATACAATGCGGCAGGAAATCAAAGCATCCTGATTTCACGGCTCTTGATTGAGGCACTTGGGGGCTGGAGAGGGAGCGTGACATTTGCTCTCATCTTTTGGCTATTATTAGACCTCTTTGTCATTTCAGGCAAGTCAACATTCTCGGCAGGATTAAGCAACATTCAGTAATGCCGGGCGTTTGAGATGAAAGGTGATGGGGGAAAAACAATGCTGTTCAGCTAGATCGGTTTGATTCTGTTTTCTGATGCACCATGAACAGTGTTAGCAGTGAGTTGTCAAAACTACCTGGTTCAGGAATGAATCTGCCCAGTTCTTAATGCTCAGGAACAAAACAAATCAAACACTGCCCTATATAATTCTTCTGCATCTCAGGATGGGAAATAAAGTATCCCTGCTAGCCATCTTATACACCTGTGTGTGTTTATCGGCCAGGAAAACTGGCCACTCCCTGTTGTCTGGAAGTCTCAATGTAAATTTCTCACTTATTGACTATTTTTCATTAAGTGCAGCTATCCTATCCCCTCTCAGTCTCTTCTTTTCCAGACTAAACATACACAGCTCCTTCGACCATTCCTCATAAGGCTTGACTTCTAGACCCTTGATCATCTTAGCTGCCTTCCTCTGCACATGTTCCAGCTTGTCAACATCCTTCCTAAATTGTGATCTTCCTACATTCCTGGATCCTTCTACCTGTCCATTTAGGACCTGTAGCTTCCTTCTCTCTCTCTCCTGCTTCTGTCTTTTTTACTGATTTCCTTCCTCTGTCTTTCCTGCTATCACTGTCAGCCTTGAAGTTTGCTTTGCTGCCATCTGCTCCCATCTATCACAATCTATCACCCTTTCCCTCTCCCTCTCCACCATCCCTGCTATTTCTTCCCTCCTTTTCTTCTTTCTTCTTGAAATTTAATGTCTTAGCAAAGGAAAACACCTCCTTTTTTCATTCCCACCTGCCATCTCCTCCCATTCTCCTTATCAGCTTCTGGATTGGCCCATGGTCACTGGATATCTGCTACTGACACCTTAGGTTGACGTCTACCAAGTTTCAGACTACATGCCCCACCAATCACATCCAGCACAGCTGTTGCAGTCCAAAACATCTGGAGGGCACCAGGTTGGCAAATGCTGCTATAGGTAGGCGCCAGGCCCCACAGTAACCCCACAGTAGCTGTCTGTTAGCACCACCACTGCCAGGAGGAGAGAACTCTCCAGTGCTGACCCCTAACATGTAAATGTCTCTTTCAGCAAAGCTACAGTTTCTTTCCCAATACCTCAGATCAAATATTTGTTCTTTGCTTCATTAGAATTTATATGGTTTGTTTTGCTTTTAAATCTCACTATCCAAATGTAGTGGACTTATTGAGCCTGCCAACCTTATGAAAATAGTTCTGATCTGAGCCAACATGGGCTTTTTTTTTTTTTTTTTTTTTTTTTGCATCTTCAATGGTTGCTATATGGTAATAAAGGTGCCATCCTCTGCACACTTTCCTTAGAGTCCTTTAAAGCCCTAAACTGCCTCAGTCCTGTACACCTGAAGGAGCGTCTCCACCCCTACCGTTCAGCCCGGACACTGAGGGCGGTTCCCTCACTGCGAGAAGCAAAGCTACAGGGAACCAGGCAGAGGGCCTTCTCGGTAGTGGCGCCCGCCCTGTGGAATGCCCTCCCATCAGAAGTTAAAGCGATCAACAATTACATGACATTTAGAAAATACCTCAAGGCAGCCCTGTTTAGGGAAGTTTTTAACCTGTGATGTATTAATGTATTTTAATGCTTGCTGGAAGCTGCCCAGATTGGCTGGGGAGACCCAGCCAGATGGGCGGGGTATAAACAATAAATTATTATTATTATTAGAGTAAACCCCATTGAACTGTGAGGTTTACTTCATCAGATTAAGAAGTTCCTAAATTATTGTTATAGGAACTCAGAAGTGGCTTTTGAGAGCCATGTGGCTCAGCCTCTTCACATGCTCTGGAAGAACTATACAGTTCCCGTTGCCTTAAAAAGGTTAACAATATTTTAAAGGATCCATCTCATCCAGGATATAGTCTCTTTGCACCACTGCCTTCAGGTAGAAGATATAGAACAATTAGATCAAGAACAAATAGATTGAAGAACAGTTTCTACCCAAGGGCTATAACCATCTTAAATGCTGTAACCAGATAATATGACCTTGGAGAGCTGTGATGGGTGTATGTGTGGCTTTTTTTGGTGTGTGTGTGTTTCGTGCTGTTTTTTGTTTCTTTCTGTTTTTTTTAACGGGATTGCATGCAATTTCGTTGCACTTGTATAGCGTTGTGCTTGTACTTGTGCAATGACAATAAATTATCTTAAAAATAATAATGCTGAACTTCTCAGGAAGATTGAAAGGGAACAAAGCCTTGATTACTTAGTCCCTCCCAATGTGAACTAAGTCTGGCAAGACAGCTTACTCTATGGTCTTAACCCCTTCATGCATTAATTAGATTTAAGTGTGCTGGTTATATGAGGCTGTTTATCCCACAGTTTGATGGGTCACAAGTTGTTTGGATTTGCATTAGATCAACTTTTAGGTGAATTTTAAGATCATTTTAAGATCAAGGACATATTTTAATTTGTACTGCTGTATATCACCTTTAACTCTGCATATATTAGGCCTTTATGCTCTCTTCCACGTTTTGCGTTGCCAGCTCTGAGGGATCATCATAATTATTCTCCTTTCGTTTTGTCAAATCCACCGGGAGTGTTTTCATATGGCAGATTTTGCTCTTTAGATATAATATCCTTTCTTGTTTTACAATTCCCCTGTGGCTTCATTCTGTGACTTTCCTTGGACCATGCAAGAGCTGCTGAAATGATGCTCTCTTATGCAGAGGCATTTCAGAGGCTTTGCATTAACTTATCTATGTTCAAAGAAGACATGTCCTAGCAATTGCAGGATTGCTGCATATTAGGGTCCTCCATCAAAGGGTTGCATTTTCATTCATTTATTCAGTGAGTAAAGTCCAGCTGCCTTTAGCCCATCATATGCTTCCTGACGGAAGTGCATTAACAACTCATGTCTCTAGGCTTCATGTAACTACATCCTGCTTCCTTATGGATTTGTAACATTTCATATCTGACCTTATTTCCTTGGCAGCAGGCATGCCAACTCCTGGGGTGGAGGGGTCTTTGGACCCCTCAATAATCTATACCCCCATATGACCTTAAGTGGATCATGCAGCCATTTAAATCAGGGATAGAGAACCAGTGACCCTCCAAATGTGGTTGGACTCCAGATCCCATCATCTTCATCCATCATGGACAATGGTCAGCAGTGATGGGAGTTGTAGTCCAGAAACATATGAAAGCCACGGGTTCCCCATCCTGAAATTCAAATGAGAGTGATGGAGAAGAACTTTGTTTGTGCATTTTAATTTTTTTAATAGAGCCTCTTTAGATTTTTGTTGTTGTTACTTGCCACATTTCCAGTAAATTCTTTAAAAATAAAATCATTCTATCACTGGATGGCAGTAGAGCTATAATACAAATTTATAGACACACAGATGCTGCAGAGATGCATCAGAGGCCATATTTATGTTTCCCTGTATATTTCTCTGCAGTTCCAGTTTGTATTATAAGCTTTAAGAAGTGTCAAGCATAGGAAAGCCCTGCATTTCCAGAAGGGATTAATGCTGAATATATTTTATTTGCCCAGACACCATAAATAATGGGAGGTGAGGTCTAAAATTCCTCTAAAAAAATTTGAGGGGATATAGATGGCTCCAAACTTGGCAGTTGTTGGGTTTTTTTAATGTAACTTTCTTGCTACGTTTTAAAACTTACTTTGCACAACAGTTCCTTTCCAGCTGTAATGTTATAGTAAATGTAAAGGTAAAGGGACCCCTGACCATTAGGTCCAGTTGTGTCCGACTCTGAGGTTGCGGCGCTCATCTCTCTTTATTGGCCGAGAGCCGGCATACAGCTTCTGGGTCATGTGGCCAGCATGACAAAGCCGCTTCTGGCGAACCAGAGCAGCACACGGAAACGCTGTTTACCTTCCCGCCAGAGCGGTTCCTATTTATCTACTTGCACTTTGATGTGCTTTCGAACTGCTAGGTGGGCAGGAGCTGGGACCGAGCAACGGGAGCTCACCCCGTCACAGGGATTCGAACTGCCAACCTTCTGATCAGCAAGCCCTAGGCTCTGTGGTTTAACCCACAGCGCCACCTGGGTCCCAATGTTATGGTATCAAGCTCCTATTGTAGAGATGGATAACCTAAAGTGCAGAGAATTGATGACCATCCCCCCTTCCTATGCCTCTTTATATGATCTTTGCAGCTTTCTGAAGGTGAGACACTCTCCTGAGCCATGCCCCTCCCCTGCTCTGCACCCTTCCTTGTGTGTTTTTGCCTGGTCGGCATATGCCCTTGAGCTCAGTGGGTAGAGAATCTGCATTGCAAACAGAAGATCCTCGGTTCAGTTCCTCAGCATCTCCAGCTAGAGTTGGGAGAGACTGCTCCCTGAAATCCTCAAGAACTGCTGCCATCCAATGTAGGTCAGCCTTTCTCAAACTTGGGTCCCTTAATGTTCTTGGACTACAACTCCCATTATCCCTAGCTACCAGGACCAGAGTTTATTGGAATTGTAGTCCAACAACTTCCGGGAACCAGAAGTTGAGAAAAGCTGGTGTAGACACTACTGAGCTAAGTATAAGGCATCTTCCTGTGTTTCTATGTTTCCAGATCAAGTGCCAGAGAAGGAACGTAGTCAAAGATGGCAAAGTAAGGCATCATTTACTGCTGCTCTATCAGATAAGTCCATGCAACACAACTTAGAGCAGAAGTAATATCTAGCCAGCCAGGCTCCTATTGGTACCTCAAGCCACATGATCCAGGCTGGACTGAAGAGTTCTGGAACTTCCATCATCCCTGACCATTGGCCATGAAGGCTGGGGCTCATGGGAGTTGGAGTCCAGCATCTGGAGTTCCTCATCCCTGGTGCACACTGACTGATAGCAACTCTTCATGTATTCAGACTGTTCATTGTATTCTAGCCTATAGCTCTTTGGACTCTTCATGGTGCTGATAACACCAGGGGTGCAGGTGTTAAATTGAGATACTGGGTTGAATTTTAGACTTTCTACATGCAAGGTGCTTTGCCTCTGAACTATCACCCTGTCATCATGCCACACAACCAATGAGATGTGGCTGCAAGCGGCCATCACTTAAGACAAGTGACGGCATTGGAAAGTGAGGGCAAATGAAACTAGGTAAAGGTAAAGGGACCCCGGACCATTAGGTCCAGTTGTGTCCGACTCTGGGGTTGCGGTGCTCATCTCACTCTGTGGGCCGAGGAGCCGGCGTTTGTCCGCAGACAGCTTCTGGGTCATGTGGCCAGCATGACAAAGCCGCTACTGGTGAACCAGAGCAGCACACGGAAATACCGTTTACCTTCCCGCCAGAGTGGTACCTATTTATCTACTTGCACTTTGAGGTGCTTTCGAACTGCTAGGTGGGCAGGAGCTGGGACCGAGCAACGGGAGCTCACCCCATCACAGGGATTCGAACTGCCGACCTTCTGATCAGCAAGCCCTAGGCTCTGTGGTTAAACCCACAGCGCCACCTGGGTCCCTAGCAGGCCAATATTTTGGCAAAGGATGGCGAAAAGTGCTTGAAAATGTTCACAAAAAACCAGTTACAGGTAGGTAGTCGAGTTGGTCTGTCATAGTCAAAACAAAATAAAAAATAAAATAAATTCCTTCCACTAGCACCTAAGAGACCAACTAGGTTTGTTCTTGGTATGAGCTTTCGTGTGGTATCTGAAGAAGTGTGCATGCACACGAAAGCTCATACCAAGAACAAACTTAGTTGGTCTCTTAGGTGCTAGTGGAAGGAATTTTTTTATTTTGTTTTGACAAAAAGCCAGTGAGCCATTCAGTCTTTATTCCCATTGTTGCTATGATTGCCCGTATTATTCCGCTGTATCCTGAAGTCTCAGTTTCCAATGCAGTGTTTAATCTGCGACAGCTCATTTAAACATGCAAGGCCATCACCTGTTGCCTGGCATAGTCGCTGCTTTTTGAATACAGTAGTTAAGGGAAGAAGCCAGATTTGCAAGGGACTACAAGAATGCTGTGATCTGCTTCTGCTTCCTCAGCAATTAGGCCATTTTGCGGAGTGCAGATTGAGACTAACACAGCAGGCTTACGGAGGCATTTCAGATATTTGCTGGAAGGAGTTCACAGGGAAGGAACGCTGTCAAAGTAACCGCCAAAGGCAACCAGAACCAACAAGTATGACAACAGAACAATCGCCTGCCCCCAGAATAACTTTGTTTCCCTCCCCATCTCAAATCAGTGTCTGATTATGCCTGAACTGCAGCCAAAGTCTCTCCCTCTCCCTCTCTGCTGGCACATTAGTCAGAGCTTTGACAAAGAGTAAAAAAAGAAAAGAAAAGGGGAATAAGACAAAATAACTTTCACAGCAGCAGCTCCTACAAGAACACTGAGAATATTCATTGCCAAACAGGTACCCTAAATAACGATACAATAAGGCAGGAAAGGGACAGTTCCACCGCAAGCGATGGAAGAAGGAGACAAAATTGTCTTTCTTGCTTGTCTTCCCTGCTGGCTTTCATTCAATTGACTGGCCGGTTTCCTTTGCTTTACAGCTTTGTTTGCACTATGTCTGTTACTTACTGATGCTTGCCTCGCCTGCATATTCTGCATTGGTGCTTTTCCCTGGGTGGCTACCTACGCCGCTGCTCTCCAGAGCTTTCACACACCCTTTCAAACGGATGCATTATGAGAGGACCCCAAACTTAGCAGAAAGAGAAAGAAAGAGAATGAGGAAGAGAGGAACTGAAGTACAGTGGTACCTCTGGTTACGTACTTAATTCGTTCCGGAGGTCCGTTCTTAACCTGAAACTGGTCTTAACCTGAAGCACCACTTTAACTAATGGGGCCTCCCGCTGCCGCCGCGCCGCCAGAGCACAATTTCTGTTCTTATCCTGAAGCAAAGTTCTTAACCTGAAGCATTATTTCTGGGTTAGTGGAGTTCTTAACCTGAAGCGTATGTAACCTGTACAGTGGTACCTCTGGTTGCGAACACGATCCGTTCCGGGGTGCCATTCGCACCCCAAAAAGTCCACAACCAGAGTGGCGCTTTTGCGCATGCGCGAAGACTGATAGAGAGCTTCTGTGCATACGCGAAGCGTGCAGAACGCTTCTGTGCATGCGCGAACCGCTCAGAACACTTCTGCGCATGCGCACACGGCGAAACCTGGAAGTAAACCCTTCCAGGTTTGCCGCGTTCTTAACCTGAAAATACGCAGCCTGAAGCGTTCGCAAGAAGAGGTATGACTGTACAGGACAAAACTTTTATCAGGATGCAGCATTTTACCATGAGACATGGGACAACCCTGTATTATACAGGACAGGTGGCAACCCTACTAATCCACAGGTTCCCTGTCCCTGTTGTAAGGCATTTCACTTGGAGGTGGAGCGGGGGAGAAGAGAGGATGTCCTTCCAAAGCAAGCCTAGCCAATGGAAATGTATGGCTGAGCTCCTCCACAGGTTCTGATGTTGGCACTCAAAAGTGGCTTGGATGAAGCCATGGACTTGCATTAGCAATGACAGAAGGCTCGCTTAAGTGCTGCAGTGACCAAGGGCACGTTGGCTGATCATAAAGCAGGATTTGAGCATTTAAAGGTGTTTTTTTTTAAAGTATTTTGCCACTTGTGGCCTCTCCAGCTGCTCTTGCAATAAAGCAGAGGTCAATACAGGCCCCTTCTGCTTATAAAACATCTGCTAAGTTGAAGCAGGTTAACGACAAAGTGCAGAGCTGTCTGTTTCAAGCAGGCAACTTAATGCATACTGGAGAATTGCCTTCATTGCCCTTGATTGCGAAGGCAAAAGAACTGGCGAAGCTGGCTCAAAGCGCCTTCTCTGTTCACTTCTGCTTTGCAGAGCAGACGCCCCTATTTCTCTTTCTGAAGGATGCCCCAAAATAGCCCACCAAGTTTTGCCCCTCTGTTAGGAGGCAGAGGAATGAGGTGATATCAGCTTTTTTTCAGGTGTTTGGAGAACTGTCCTGAAATGAAAACAAAATAAAAAATAAAAAAATTCCTTCCAGTAGCACCTTAGAGACCAACTAAGTTTGTTTTTGGTATGAGCTACCTACCTGTAACTGTGCTGAAATGTTTCTGGATAGCTTATCTTTACCCTGTATATTTTTAAAAAACAGACTCTCCAAGTGTCCCTTTTTTTCAGGGACGTCACTGATTTAGAGAAGCCATCCTGGTTTCCGATTTGATCCCAGAATGTCCTGCTTTCCTTAGGATGACCCTATTTTCATTGGAGAAAAGTTGGAGGATATGGAGTCATCTGTCCCCATAGCCGTCTGAAGGCAATCCTGTATGCGGAAGATTTTTTTAAAAAATGTTTAATGCTTTATTATGTTTTTATATATGTTGGAAGCCACCCAGAGTGGCTGGGGCAACCCAGTAAGATGTGTGGGGTATAAATAGCAAAATTATCATTATGGAATGGGGCGTCCCTATTTTCATCAGAGAAATGTTGGAGGGCATGAAAAAACAGTCCGGATTTCTCTCTGTCTCCCATTCACCCCTCTCTCCATTCACACTATGATCACACTTTAAACAGTCCTCTAAAGAATTCTGGGAGCTGTAGTTTGTTAAGGGTGCCGAGAGTTGTTATGAAATCCCTGTTTCCCTCTCAGAGGTACAATTTCCAGAGTGGTTTAACAGTCAAACCCTTTTCAAAAGGAACTCTGGGAATTGTACCTCTGGGAAGGGAAGGGGGATTTCGTAACAACTCTCTGCCTCTTTAGCAAACCACAGCTCCCAGAATGCTTTGCGGGAAGCCATGAATATTTAAAGTGGTATCATAGTGCTTTATATGTATGTTGTGAATGTGGCCTAATTCAGTCTCTCCCTCTCCTTCACTCCCTCCATCAGTGGGAGAGAACGCTCATTGGAGTGGCCAACTACTGACCAGCTTCCTCCACTATTTTTCTCCCAGAAGGCACCGGTGTTGGTACATCGTGGATCAAGTTATCTCATCCAGGAAAGATAAAGCTAGATGTGTTCAGCTGATTTATGGTACCCAGTCCTAAATATCAGATAATGTCTCCTAGTGCTTTCATGTAGATGTTAGATAGGCCAAAGAAGGATAAGATGGAACCCTGCAGAATCCCATGAATAAACTGTGAGAGAGCTGAGCACTACCAGTCCCATTCCAGCCAATGGGCAAGGGACAAAGGAGGCAGGAAAAGAGACCATATCCCACAAGTGTCCCAGAAAAACTGGGACATCCCGTTTATTATCATAAGAGAGTGGTGGCCATTTTGGTTGCTGTGATCTCACATGATTTCGTAGCTCGATTTCCCCCTGATGAAAGCCCTTTGGGGGGGGGCTGCAATATCGTGTGGTGCCCCAAAACACGTGTTTTGGGTTGCAGTACCCAAAAAGTGTTCTTTTTGGGGGCGGGTAAACCATGTTGCGAAATTACGCACGGTTACAGAAACCCAAATGGCTGCCATGCTCTTACGAAAAACGGAAAGATGGCATCCAGGAAGATGACGTCCTGGATTTTGGCTTCAAAGTGTTGGAGGGTGTGAGAGACAGGACCACTAAATGATACAGGCATGCCCCTCAACCAGAGGCGTAGCAAGCCCAGGTGGTACCCGGGGGCGGAATTTTTTTTGTCACCCCACACCACTTTAATTTTAATATTTTTTTAAAAAATTAAAAAGTGTCACCCCCCCCTCTGATGGTGCCAATTTGTGAGGTGTGGGGGGTTGTGTGTGTGTCTATTATCTCTTTTTTTTTCCAATGAAGTTAAAATTTAAAAAAAATAAATAAAAAAAAGTGTCACCCCCCTCTGGGGTGGAACCCGGAACGGCCCGCCCCCCGCCCCCCCCGTTGCTATGCCCCTGCCCTCAACCCACAGGAGCCAACTCCTAGGGGCCGAGCTCCCTTTTGTCCCCCCCTAAAATATTTGAGGGAGCCACCCCCCAAAGGTTGATGTGCATTGCCCTTCAAATGGTGTGCATGCACCATGTCATGTGATCAATTATGCAGGGTGGGGCTTGGATGGCCCCCACTATTTTATTTAAGTTGGTACTCCTGTTTCCAACTGTTGCTCCATCAGTGGGGGAAAGGGCATGAGCATCAGTCTGCGCTACGCTTGTTCACAGAGAGAGGCTCCTCTTCTCTTCTGTTCAGAACAGATGGGAGGGTAAACAGGAGGGTAGACATCCAATAACTAATCCAATGATACATGGCGGATATTGAAGAAGCTGCATTCGATGCAGTAGAGGTTGAGTCAGTGCAAACAGGAACTTTGCAGGAAGAGCAGAAATCTCTAATGCACTATAGATTTTTAAAGAGGTATTTGTCATCAGAGGTGATAAGAGGCACACGGGCTCCTCTGGGTGCCACGTTTGTGACCCTACGCCCAAGAAATAATAATAAAATAATATAACTGGTCTCCCCAGCCACTCTGGGCGGCTTCCAACAAATATCAAAATACATTAAAATATCACAGATTAAAAACTTCCCTAAACAGGGCTGCCTTCAGGTATTTTCTAAATGTCAGGTAGTTGTTTATCGCTTTGACCTCTGATGGGAGGGCGTTCCACAGGGCGGGCGCCACTACCGAGAAGGCCCTCTGCCTGGTTCCCTGTAGCTTTGCTTCTCGCAGTGAGGGAACCGCCAGAAGGCCCTCAGCGCTGGATCTCAGTGTCCGGGCTGAACGGTGGGGGTGGAGATGTGAGATTCACACAAAGGACTTCCTGACTTATAGCTCAGGTTCTTAGCCAGTCCACCACACTATCTCTCATTATACTTCACACAATCTCACTGTATTGTACCAACTCATCCAGTCACGGGATGCATGCGGTTCCTTTTGCATTTGCTCTGTGCCTTACTTTTTCTCATTTCAGAGACCATATTTTTTTATGGAATAGCTGTTGTTTTTTGAGTTCGTTACCCCTACCCATTATAGGGCCTCCTTCTATGATTGGAGCTGCTGTTTTGAAACAGATGTGCAATAAAATGAATGTTAAGCCGATAATTAATAGTTGGCTACAGGGGAGTGCTTAAAACCCCAAATCATAGACCAAGGCCTCATTTGTGCAAAATACTGCATAAACAATAAAAATATAAATGGGCCCTTGCCTCAGTGAGTTTATTATCGAGGTTTGTGTTTCCCATCAGTTTTTCCCCGACACAAGGAAGGTAGGGAGGTTAAAGGAGAAGACAGTAACACAAAGTTAGTTGGAAGAAGTACGGCAACTTTTCTCCCGGTGATTATAATTCCTTCCTGCCACAATTCTCTGCCTCGTGTGAATTTGCCATTCCCTATCACTTGTGTTCATTGAAGTTCTCACAACGGGGACAAGCTTCTGTGGGGAGGACCATAGCTTAGTGGAAGAGAATCTGCCTCCTAGGTTCAATCCCTAGTGTCCCCAGATAGAATTGGGAAAAGTTATTGCCTAAAACCTCAGAAAGCTGCTGCCAGGAAGTGTAGATAATACTGAGCTAAATGAACCAATGGTCAGAGGCAAGTTCCTATGTGGTCAGGGATGTTGCAGATATTAACATTGTGAAGCCTGAAGTGACTGGAAGCATAAGTTACAGGTAGGTAGCCGTGTTGGTCTGTCATAGTCAAAACAAAATAAAAAATAAAAATTTCCTTCCAGTAGCACCTTAGAGACCAACTAAGTTTGTTCTTGGTATGAGCTTTCGTGTGCATGCACACTTCTTCAGATACACTGAAACAGAAGTCACCAGACCCTTATACTGTATATAGTGAGAGGGTGGGTCTGAACAAAGACATTGGATTCTTATCTCATTATACATGACAAAGCTATTTTTAACCTTCTCACCCCTTGCTTTTTCCTGTAAGACTAATTGCAGTCGTTAACAGTCGTCAACAGGTTTACCACAGCTATCAGCCTATCACCCATTCCCACCACCTTTCTGAGTAATACCCCTCCCACCCTCTCACTATATATATATGGGTCTGGTGACTTCTGTTTCAGTGTATCTGAAGAAGTGTGCATGCACACGAAAGCTCATACAAAGAACAAACTTAGTTGGTCTCTAAGGTGCTACTGGAAGGGAATTTTTTTATTTTTTATTTTGTTTTGGAAGCAGAAGAACTGACTCCTTTTGGACTAAATCATTGTCCAGATCATAAAATTTTTATTCAAAGCTTACTTGCAGAACTCTTCCAAACTATAACACAATACATCAAATGATGCTTCCAAAACATCCATACAATGTCTTATGCTGTCCAGCCCAGGCTCAGCATCTTGGAAATAAAACATAACTCCAAAAATCGAAACAGTGTCTCTCTCCTCCATCCCAGCCTGCCTTTGCCTGCCTAAGGCTATGCAGCTTCTTGGAGATCCATTATCATATCCCTTTGTTCTCTGTGGCATTCAGAGAAAGACTAAACAGACAACTTCCTTCAAAATGGCAACCTGCGATTCAATACCTTTGTCACCTGATCTAAGGTTACAACACTCACATGTTAGCTGGCAGAAAACAACAATTAGATAATGATCAACTCATTAAGAAGCTGAGAGTCTCTTAGAAAACTACTGTGGGGAAAAACCCATGTTGAACCTTCATTAATACACTGGCATTTTCCATTTCTGTGTCAATTAAACCAATTATCTTTAACAATGGAATATGCATAAACATTCTGACTGAAGAAGATGGAATGGGCAGTTATGGATTGCTAAGCACAGATGAAACTAGTTACGTCTGGATGGAGATAGAATCATAGAATCATAGAGTTGGAAGAGACCACAAGGGCCATCCAGTCAAACCCCCTGCCAAGCAGGAAACACCATCAAAGCATTCCTGACAGGTGGCTGTCAAGCCTCTGCTTAAAGACCTCCAAAGAAGGAGACTCCACCACACTCCTTGGCAGCAAATTCCACTGTCGAACAGCTCTTACTGTCAGGAAATTCTTCCTAATGTTTAGGTGGAATCTTCTTTCTTGTAGTTTGAATCCATTGCTCCGTGTCCGCTTCTCTGGAGCAGCAGAAAACAACCTTTCTCCCTCCTCTATATGACATCCTTTTATGTATTTGAACATGGCTATCATATCACCCCTCAACCTTCTCTTCTCCAGGCTAAACATACCCAGCTCCCTAAGCCGTTCCTCATAAGGCATCGTTTCCAGGCCTTTGACCATTTTGGTTGCCCTCCTCTGGACACGTTCCAACTTGTCAGTATCCTTCTTGAACTGTGGTGCCCAGAACTGGACACAGTATTCCAGGTGAGGTCTGACCAGAGCGGAATACAGTGGTACTATTACTTCCCTTGATCTAGATGCTATACTCCTATTGATACAGCCCAGAATTGCATTGGCTTTTTTAGCTGCTGCATCACACTGTTGACTCATGTCAAGTTTGTGGTCTACCAAGACTCCTAGATCCTTTTCACATGTACTTCTCTCAAGCCAGGTGTCACCCATCCTGTATTTGTGCCTTTCATTTTTTTTGCCCAAGTGTAGTACTTTACATTTCTCCCTGTTAAAATTCATCCTGTTTGCCTTGGCCCAGTTCTCCAATCTGTCAAGGTCACCTTGAAGTGTGATCCTGTCCTCTGGGGTATTAGCCACCCCTCCCAATTTGGTGTCATCTGCAAACTTGATCAGGATGCCCTCAAGCCCATCATCCAAGTCATTGATAAAGATGTTGAATAAGACTGGGCCCAAGACAGAACCCTGTGGCACCCCACTAGTCACTTCTTTCCAGGATGAAGAGGAGCCATTGATGAGCACCCTTTGGGTTCGGTCAGTCAGCCAGTTACAAATCCACTGAATGGTAGCATTGTCTAGCCCGCATTTTACCAGCTTCTTTACAAGAATATCATGGGGCACCTTGTCAAAGGCCTTGCTGAAATCAAGATAGGCTACATCCACAGTGTTCCCTTCGTCTACCAGGCTTGTAATTCTGTCAAAAAATGAGATCAGATTAGTCTGACATGACTTACTTTTCAGAAACCCATGCTGACTCTTAGCGATCACAGCGTTCCTTTCTAGGTGCTCACAGACCGTTTGCTTAATGATCTGCTCTAGAATCTTTCCTGGTATTGATGTCAGGCTGACTGGGCGGTAATTGTTTGGGTCCTCTCCTTTCCCCTTTTTGAAAATAGGGACAACATTTGCCCTCCTCCAGTCTGCTGGGACAGCATTTCTGAAACAGTGGGAAGCATTTCTGAAATGGGGCAGCATTTCTGAAACAGTGTTGTTGCAGGGGGACGATGACAAATTTGGAAAGATGGGAAACCCCGAATTCCCCATATTGGTTCAAAACAGCCATCTGAATGTTGAACAAGTACACATAATTAGCTAGGACATGACTTGCTGGTTTTGCAGCATTGTGCTCTGCAGGCTGTGTCTTCTCTCCCTCCCTCCTAAAGGCTGTCTGAATCTGTGCTTGCGATTCCAGGCGAGGAAAGAAATGTCCATGTTCTGCTGACTGGAACACTTATTCTTAAGTTTGCCATGGGAAAATACTGTCCTCTGTTATCTTAATAACCTGGGAGATTGCAGTCTCTCTTTGCTTAGAGGGAGCTGACTCACGCTTAATGGGCAGAAGGCTGCATTATGTTGAGGTTAAGGTAGGTGACAGTCCTTATGCAGCACGGAGGGAACGCAAGGCTGTTAAATCTTCTGGGTTCTTTGGCTTAAAAGAGCATTCGTGTACAGGTCCTACCAGTGCTCTAAGTGGACTGGCATTAGCTCTGCAAAATCTATATTCACTTTTTTTTTTACTTAAAGAGCCTTAGATTGCTCACTCATTTCACTGATGCCGAGTGGAAAGAGGAAGGAAAGGAAGGGAAAGACAAAGAGGAAAGCTAATTCTCTCATAAGTTGCACTTGCCACAGGTAGTATATGAATTGCTGGATAGGTAAAGGTAAAGGGACCCCTGACCATTAGGTTTAGTCGTGGACGACTCTGGGGTTGCGGCGCTCATCTCGCTTTATTGGCCGAGGGAGCCGGCGTACAGCTTCTGGGTCATGTGGCCAGTGTGACTAAGTCACTTCTGGTGAACCAGAGCAGCGCACGGAAATGCCGTTTACCTTCCCGCCGGAGTGGTACCTATTTATCTACTTGCACTTTGACGTGCTTTCGAACTGCTAGGTTGGCAGGAGCAGGGACCAAGCAACGGGAGCTCACCCCGTTGCAGGGATTCGATCCGCCGACCTTCTGATCAGCAAGCCCTAGGCTCTGTGGTTTAACCCACAGCGCCACCCGCGTCCCTTGAATTGCTGGATACACCGCCACAATTTCAGTGCTCCTCTATGAAGTGTGCAATTATGAAATTTGCTGCTGCAAGACATGGTGATGACCACCAATGTAGATGGCTTTGAAAAGGGATTGGAACAATTTCATGAAAGAGTGGTCTACGATTAGGGGATGGTAATACTCAGTGGTAGAACATCTGCTTTGCATTCAGAAGGTCCTGGATTCAATCCAGGTAGGCCTGGAGGGAAACTCCTGTCTGAAACTCTGGGTTGCTGCCACCGATCAGTGTAGACCAGGGTTCCCCAATCTTAGGTCTCCAGATGTTTTTGGACTACAACTCCCATCATCCCTAGCTAGCAGGACCAGTGGTCAGGGGTGATGGGAATTGTAGTTCAAAAACAGCTGGGGAAAATATTGAGCTGCATGGTTCAATGGTCTGATTCGGCACAAGGCAGCTTCCTATGCTCCACTCCATAGCTAAGTTGGCTAAATGGAACCTCAATATTTTCATTCTTTCTCCCCCCCCCCCCAATTTTTTTTATTGATTTTAACAATTTTAAGCACATTACAATACCTTTAAATTTTCATCCTCCCCCCCCCCTCACTGGGGGAAGCACATTTCCAATCCCCTCTCTCACCGGGAAAGACAATAAACATTTCGCATTTAACATAATTAACATACACAATATCATTGCTTGGGTCTGGCCCTTTTCTGTAGGCCAGATATTCTTCCTTTCCTCAAGTTCCTTTTTCGGTTGACTTCCTCAAGTCCCCCCCTGTTGAATTCATTGTCTATCCTCTTTATCAGTTTTCCAAATTCATAAACATATCTATTGTTACCCCCAATATTATATTTTTCTTTCCATTTCCTTATCCTTTTCCACAAAATCATAAAATACCAAAAATCATTTTCCTTCTTACATTACCAATCCTATTTCTACTTAAACTAACTCCCCCCCCCCAATACCTCAGCTCCTAACTACTTCTGATACTTTCTTAAACCCTTATCAATTTCCCTTACTCCAACCTAATTTTATACTCCTAAATTTCTTCTTTTTGCACCCTTTCCTTCCTCCGGTCTCAAAATTTTTAGCTATTTTCCCCACCTCTAACCTCCTAATTTTTTTAACATATATTCATTAATGCCAGTATCCAGAGCCAACCATTTTAGCCACTTATAGAGGAAAAAAACAAATCAAAGTATATCCTTTTTATCCTACACCAACCCTCACGAATTCCCAAACCCAAGAGTCAATCAATGCAGTTTGCTGTTCTCTTCTCCTCCATATTTTCAAGGCAGCGAGCCTCTAGTTTCTGGGGAACGAACAAGGAAAGAGAGTTGTGACTTTCATGCAGTGGTGTCTTCAAGCACACTGGGGAAAGACACACACTATGGAGTGTCTCTGAGTGTCTCCTCTTCCTCTTCACTTAGGAACTCACTGCCCCTTTGCTTGCCCAGTTCATGTAAATCCAGAGGAGAAGAAAGTAATGAAAGCAATGGGTGCTTTTCTCGTGTGAATAAGTCTACTTCCGCACTGAGCAGGAGGTGGATTTGCGGGCGTCACGACCTGATCACGCGCGCAGGGGCTGGGCTCAGCCCCTGTGCGATTGGTAGTAGTTCTGTCCATGTTCTGTATGGACAGTAGTTCTGTCCATGTTCTCCATTGGTAGTAGTTCTGTCCACCAGCCGACCAACCCGCACGGCCAGGAGGCGTGTTCAGAGTCCCTTTAAGCTAGTGCCGGGCGGGAATTTCCTCCCTTTTGCCCAGCTGACCAGTGGTTAGGCATTGGAAAGATTCTATAGAGGGGAGGAGGGGAGGTAACGCCATCATCTGCCCCTCATGATGAAGGGTATTTCGTTAAAGGATTCTGGGGGGTGTGGCCCTGTCCGAAGCCTAGGGAGGTGAGGGCCTAAGGCACGCCCATAACAGTGAGCACAGGGGGAGTTCCAGTTGATGTACATCACTGGCCTCCCTACTGGTGGTTAACCCTTCCCGGACTTCCAACACACGGGTTGGGGTCGGATATAGTGTTAGGGTCCAATGCCTAAGCCAATACCGCTCAACATCCGTAACCAATAAAGTTGTGGGCTTTACACCCATTAAAATCATACAATGTGTCTGCGTCATTCATTTTCACAGGGAGGGGAGGGGAGGGGAGGGACATAGCCACGCAAGTTGTCACAGCAAGAAGGAGGAGTTGCCCAGGGGTTGACATTGGGCTCCTGCAATGGTGTGATCGTTGGCCAGTTTCCAGGTGATGCTGCCTACCCCTGCTTGTAGTCATGCCTTCCTACCTTTTTGTCTGTTGTTGGAAACAGGAGTTTGAGCAGGATGGGTCTTTGGCCTGATCCAGAAGGGCTCTTCCTAGGTTCTTAATATTGCCATGTGAGTGACCTTGAAAGTCTAGAACTATTTTGGAATCCCCATTGTTTCATTAGTGATTCTGTTTAATATAGGAGACAGCAATTACTACTATGCTGAAAATCCAATAAAAATGCATAATTTCTTTGTAAGAAAAAGAGGCCAGAATTAAGCAGATTGCCCATTTCTCCCTTGTCTTTGTGGCAGTACTTTGAAATCTAGCCTGAGTTGGTCTTAATAAAAATCTTCCTAAATATTCTGAGGAAGGTCAAAGAGATAAGTCGATCGGTGCAAACTTTCCCAGTTTAAGGCAAATCTTGAGATCTGTGTGCACCCCTAATTAAAGCTCAGTTGTGTCTACTTCTCTTTTAGTTAGGGGTGTGTGAGAGTCCCAAGATTTGTCTCACATTTGTATTACAGATCACATATTTTACAATTCTGATCTGTTTGCTGTGTGCCCTCTGCTTCGCTCTGTGTCTTGGGTGCTGAGCTCCTGTGCAAAATGAAGCTCTGTGTTTTCCTGATCTCTATAGCACCTAAATCATTCCTAGAAGCTGAAAAAGCTGCACCAGCCTTGCAAGTCTGGATGGGAGCATCAACCCTAGACAGGAGTTAACTGGAGGGATGCTTCAAGAAGAATCTATTAATGCTTGGACCTATCAAATCCAACTTTTGTTGGGAGTTGAGAAATTGAACAGTTGATACAGCTCCCAACGAGTCTTTCCCAAAACTCATCCAGCTTAATAAACAGCTGATTACCGAAAGCATCAGAGCTTTTCTCTTTTCTGTGTCCTCTGATATGCCTTGCAGGCCTAGGCCTTTTCACATCTCTAATATGCCTTACAGGGACGCGGGTGGTGCTGTGGGTTAAACCGCAGAGCCTAGGGCTTGCCGATCAGAAGGTCGGCGGTTCGAATCCCCGCGACAGGGTGAGCTCCTGTTGCTCGGGCCCTGCTCCTGCCAACCTAGCAGTTTGAAAGCACGTCAAAGTGCAAGTAGATAAATAGGTACCGCTCCAGCGGGAAGGTAAACGGCGTTTCCGTGCGCTGCTCTGGTTTCGCCAGAAGCGGCTTAGTCATGCTGGCTACATGACCCGGAAGCTGTACGCTGGCTCCCTCAGCCAATAAAGTGAGATGAGCGCCGCAACCCCAGAGTCGTCCGCAATTGGACTTAACGGTCAGGGGTCCCTTTACCTTTTCCTTTAATATGCCTTACATGGCAAGGCTGCCTAGAATACTGCCGATGGGGTTCTTCCTTTTTTAATATAAAATATGTAAGCTTTCCATGATTTCCTGGGGAACTTGGGACAACTATTAAACTGGTCTATTAAATCTTCAGTGTAGGCCTGGAGACTGTCAGTCAATTAATTGGGCCATGTCTCCATGGAGACCTGTTAGTTACATGTTGCCATTCATGGCTTGGAAGCATCTGGTTTCCTTTTATTTGCATACCTTTAAAGTTGCTTGGCACGATTTCTGAGTAGTTTGGATTGCGTCGTCTGTTCTTCTGGTGCATGCAGAACTTTCAATATTTTAACATTTTCACTCTGAACGAATCCCTTGCCCAGCTAGGCATTTGATCATTCCAAGGTGCTCTCTTGTTTATTTTAATTGAATGCTTGGCTGGGGAATTATGCTCAGATCAAAAACAGAAAAATCATCAGTCCAGACGCTGCAAATGCTAAACGTCCTTGTATGCTTGGCTTATTGATTGCAGTGTTAACAGATTTAAAGGAGTGATATCCATGTGAAAGAAAGAGAAACAGATTAAAGGAGGCCAATGGAGAAACAGTTATGGTGCTCTGTTGCATGAAGAGTAATTAAGAACATGTCTCAGAAAGGGAAGAAGGCTAGACACAAAAGGACAGAAGAACTGCCAAAGATGGTCCAATATCTAGGGCAGTGATGGCTAACCTTGACACTCCAGATGTTTTAGGACTACAACTCCCATCATCCCTGACCACTGGTCCTGTTAGCTAGGGATGATGGGAGTTGTAGTTCCAAAACATCTGGAGTGTCAAGGTTAGCCATCACTGATCTAGGGCAATGGCATACAGTCACAGAATGCTTGGACTAAAGTCCAAACTCTATGAGGGATGTGATATGTCAGTATGGCTGGGAGAGAGAACACAGTGTGCTGGCAAGGCAGAGCAGCTGGGACCCATTATTATTATTATTATTATTATTATTATTATTATTATTATTATTATATCTGCCCTTCACCCTAAGGTCCCAGTGCAGGTTACCAGAAGTAAAGCACAATATTGGAAACAGTCTAAAACAACTTGCAATCATAGAAATAAGATGGTTTCTAAAAAAGAAACATATCAGGTGTCAAAAGGTGTGTCTTCAGAATTCTCTTACAGCTGTATAACAAAGTGGCCAGATATGGGGAGGGCATTTCACAACTTAGGGTGTGCCACAGAGAATTCATTCTCCTGGGTTACCCACCCCCACCTGGTCAAGGTTCTGAGAGTGGTGGAACAACCAATAAGAACCCCTCTGCCAATGTTAATATTAGAGGGGACTATCGGGTGGCCTCCATTGAGACCTGTTAGTTACATGTTGTAATTCACTTAGGCAGTTATTTTATCATTATATGATAATGACCTTTGGGTACAGGGAGGTATATAAGTCCAATAGGAGGTATATAAGTCCAATAAATAAATAAAATGAATAATAATAATATACTGAATAAATATGACCACACCTTGAGCCATAAAGTTCAGACATGCAGTAGGATATAGTGGTCATCTTTAACAGACTGCAACCACTCACTTATACAGGGCTAGCTGGAAGGGGTGCTTAAGAATCCCAGATATCTAGATAGATAGATGATAGATAGATAGATAGATAGATAGATAGATAGATAGATAGATAGATAGAGATAGATGCTAGATAGATAGATGATAGATAGATTAGATAGATAGATATAGATAGATAGATGATATAGATAGATAGATAGATAGATAGATAGATAGATAGATAGATAGATAGATGATAGATAGATAGATATAGATAGATAGATGATTAGATAGATAGATAGATAGATAGATAGATAGATAGATAGATGATAGATAGATAGATGATAGATAGATAGACCCAAGTTTGATGTGACAAGAGCAGCCGTTTTTCTTAGCTAACCCATTGTCATGGGTTGACCCATTGGCAATTGTCAAAATGGAGCTGGGAACCACAAGTTGTGGCACTTTGGGTGGGGGTGTCAGATCTGAGGGATAAGCCATAAGCCAAGCCAAAGACCAGAGCCAGGAAGAAAAATTTGCTTAGGCAAAATCCCAGACTGTACAGCAAGGGGCATACAGCCTGTAGCCCAGATACTTATCTCACTCTGCTGTGGACCAAGTCTGATAGGTAGGCAGGCCTGCCAATCACTTGTGATCACTATGATGTCAGATGAAAAGCAGGGCAAACAAAACAAGAAAGGACAGAGCTCTGCGCCTGACACCTTCATGCACCCATTGCTCTAATCCCCTGCCTCTGCTTCTTTACAGTGTAGCATGCAGGGAGTATTAACCTTTCCCTTCCCAACTGTGCCCAACCCCCCATAATCCTCCTTTCAGCAATTAGACTTGGGGGGAAAAGCAAAGCACAATGTTGGAAACAGTCTAAAACAGAGGTCCCCAAACTAAGGCCCAGGGGCCACATATGGCCCACGCGAGTCAATTACCCGGCCCCCAACGACCCCCGCTCTTACCTGCGCGGCGCAGCTGCCCATCTCCAGGTCAGCACGCCGCCGGAAATAGCTTGTGCACATGTGCAAGCATAATTTCTGGCACACTTCTGGGTCTGCGGAGACCCGTGCACAAACGCACAAGCTATTTCCGGCGCTGAGCAACCCGAAAGTGCACCGGAAATGATGCTTGTGTGTGCGCACAAGCTATTTCCTGCACCGCGCCACACCAGAAGTGCATTGGAAAAAGCAAGTGCATACGCATATGGGAGCGCGCTCCCCCCGCCCTCTGGCCCGCCATGCAATTGGCGCCGGAAGAACCGGCCCGAGGCTAGGTAAGTTTGCCGACCCCTGGTCTAAAACAACTTGCAATTATAGAAATAAGATGGCTCCTTTAAAAAAAATGGAAGGATTAGTCATTGCAGTGTAGAGAGAAGGGGAAAGAGGGAGGAGGCAGGGCTGCATGGGAGACCTTGAAATGGGCCGAATGCTCCCCACCCCTGTTTTACATGAGCCAGAAAAGCAAGTAAGCAATAAACATTCCACTTAGCCCCTTCCTTTGTTTTACTCTCTCTTTTCACGTGTTAATAAATGAAGGTATGCATAAAGGTAACCATTGCCCGTTAAGATGAAAAAGAGATTCTGGAAGCTTGTGTGAAGAACCATCTGCCAGATCATTTAGCAATTACAATTATTATTACACTTGTAGCAGCACGTGCCACAAGTCTGCTGCACAACTTAATATATCCTTGCTCCCCAAAGACACACGATAGAAGAACACAAAGGAGCTCCTGACAGCACAAAGTTACAAGCATGGCAACGATAACCTCACGCCTCGGTGCCTCAACCTCTGTGGCTTTTGTTCTTCTCTGAGTATGCAGCATTCTTTGGAGAGCTTCAGTGGGAAGGGATTATGTTCTTTGTACAGCCATCTTGTCATTAAGACGTCCACACATTACAGCAAAGTCAGGCAACAGAAATGATTCATTAACTCTTTTGTTCTCTTCCTCTGGCCTGGTTCGTAGACTTTCCGGGTTGTCCGGCTGCAGTTTTGTGCCGGAGAAGCATGCATTTGTGCCCCTCTCATTGCCGTTTTGCCCATCATGTGCTGCAGAGGTGGGGAACCCGTGGCCAGAAGCAACTTGATGGGTGGGTCAACGTGGTGCCACTGGCTTGCTGGCAGGTGGGGTGCTGATGTTTGCCAGGAAGAAAAAGGGTGAGTGCGGGGGGGGGAATCCCTTTGGGGGTTCAATATGGAGGCTCAAACCAGATTTCCAATTAGTCAGACTTCAGCAATGTATTACTGGATAGAGTCCAAAAGAGTCTGTGGGATAGCACAATCCCTACATAGGCTATATATTAGCTATATACGGTATTATATATTTTAGCTACACACACACACACACACAATATATATATATATATATATATATATATATATATATAATATATATATGGAATTGTTTTTCACTCTGACAGTCAGCATTAAGGCCCCTTCTTCTTCTTCTTCTTTGGCAATCCCTTGTAGCCAAGTAAGATTGTCTTCCATGAACACGGTCTTAACAGTGAGTCCATAAGTGACTGTGGAGGCCAATTCTGTGTCCACATGTCCTTTCACAGTGGAGACATAGGTTTCCAGGTGGGAGTTGATCATGGTGAGGGTTTGCCAAGTGTGCCTTCTTCTTAACACGTTTCTTCCTTTCGTCCTGAGTTCGAGTGTCTTCAAAGCCCATGACACCTTTGGTAAAGGCTGTTCTCCAATTGGAGCGCTCACAAACCAGTGTTTCCCAGTTGTTTGTGTTTATACTACAATTTTAAGATTTGCCTTAAGGGAGTCTTTAAACCTCTTTTGTTGACCACTGGCATTACGCTTTCCATTTTTACGTTCAGAATAGAGTAGTTGCTTTGGAAGATGATAATCAGGTATCCACACAACATGACCAGTCGGATACCTGAAGCTGGACTCACAAATAAAGGGTTTTGCAGATTTTCTACTTCAAGAGGCAATAGAGAGGTTGGCTTGATTCAAACAAATCAGCAGAGCCATTCCGGTGCTCTTGTGTTTGCATTGTGCTGAGCTCCCTGCAGTCTCACCCATCCTGGAACTAAACAGCGACCCACCTGCTGGGATCGCAGTATAGCAGCTCCATCCCCCCCCCCCCCCGGTCAGCCACATCTGTGTGTGGTCCTCTAGATTGTTCTTGTCCCCTAAATATCATTCACATCACATCTGCCTAATCATTGCAGATACAACTGTAGGGGAACATCTATGAAGCCTATTTGTCGATGACCAGGAAGCTGAAAGAGAAGGAGAAGTGATTGGCTCACTGGATGAAGACAAAACTGAAGCAAGTGGCCTACAAAGAAGGTCCTATCTTGCATCATTACACAGTGAGCTGCCATCACTGGTGGGACAATGAAAAGCTACCACCAAGCTCATCACAGGATCTGGTATGGGGGGGAGTAGTTCCATCAAGCACTTGGGTGGGTCCAAAGTCATTCAAGGTTTTATGCCTAACATTAATATGTTTTAATTGAGCCCTGTAATACAGAGGCAGCCAACACAAAATCTCAATATAGGTCTTAAATGACAGGTGCCTCAAGCAGCCCTCTGGCTGCTGCATCCTACACTACAATTGCTCCTGTTGCAGGACCATCAAGGACAACCCTATGTAGAGCACATTACCACCCATCAATAATGCCTCCAACTTGTTTGGATTCAGTTTATTGGGCCTCATACAACCCATTACAGCCTCCAGGCGCAAGTTCAGCACTGAAATGGCTGCTTGTGGTTCAGATGGTATGGAGGGTGTAGACCTGTGTGTCATCCATATATTGAAGATACTGATACCTCTCACAATGAGCTGGAGACCTCGCAGGAGGGTACTAGGTGGAGCTCTGGTTGCATCCTGTTACCCAGCCCTATACCCAGGGGAGATATGATAGCCATCTTCAAATATCTCCAAGGCTGTCACATGGAAGAGGGAACAAGCTTGATTTCTCCTGCTCTTGTGGGTAGGACTCAAACCGTTGACTTCAAGTGACAAGAAAGGAGATTCTGACTAAACATCAGGATGAACATTCTGACAGTAAGAGCTGTTTGACAATGGTGTGGTTTTCCTCAGGAGGTGGCTGTCTC
The DNA here is from genome assembly GCA_034641385.1 of Darevskia mixta. Lineage (NCBI taxonomy): Eukaryota > Metazoa > Chordata > Lepidosauria > Squamata > Lacertidae > Darevskia > Darevskia mixta. The sequence continues at coordinate 3,115,540 of JAWWNH010000060.1, forward strand.
CTTCCCTGGAGGTTTTTAAGCAAAGGTTGGATGGCCCTGAGGGACTCTGAGTTCAATCCCCTGTAATTCAGGAGTCTCAACCAAGGCATCCATGGCCATACAACTTCTTCTTAAAAATCTCCAATGAAGGCGCTTTTACAGGTATAGGATGTCAGGCTTAATAGCTTATCACAGTACAGCAAATACTAGATGGAGCTTCATAGATGGTTGTTACTTTATAGATAATGCACCACCTCCATCATCATTTAATGTTTAGAACCTGTGAGTTTGCCAGAAATTTTACTGCTCACAAGAAATAATAGCATAAGACTTGAACCAAAGCAGAATGCCCACCCCCACTACCTTTTTTATTGAATGATGCCCTATGAAGAATGAATGACATACAGAGTGTGGAGACAGGGAGATGTTAGAGGAAGCTTTTTGGAAAGCGAGAGCTTAAGATGAAAGTAAATGCGCTTCCTTTGTGTCTTTAGAGGTGACAAACAGCTTAAAAAAAATTCAAGGACTCTGAACTCCAGCCTCTGATCATTTGTAAATGTCAGAAGCATATTCCTGTACACTCGGTTTACTTCAGCTCAGAAAACTATACCAGCTGCACCAATTAAGCTGTCCCAATTAAGAGCATCCCTTGATCCCTAGGTTAAGTCTGCACTTTTAATACTAACATGGATTGTTTTCCCGTTGCTTGTTCTGAGAGGTGTAGTAGCAGAAGCAATATCTCTTCTTATGTTCTTGTGATTGGAAATGGAAAATTTGTGGAGATTAGCATGTTGTAGCTCAAGATACCCAATGAGGTGCTCTCAAGGTGTTGTCAGACTACAACTCCCATCACCCCTGGCCATGTGTGTGGGGCAGATGAGTCAAAACATCTAGAGGGAACCACACTAGAGGGAACAGGTTATCCCTGTTCTAGCCTATTGATGCCAACATACTTCATTATCTGGTGTGGCAGATCTCCTTGCTGCTTCCTTATTTGACCAGAGCTCTCTCTTGTTCTCTAACATTCTCGTTGGCTACAACCCACAGCAAAACTGTTCCTCTACAGTGCCACTTCTGCAAGGACTGTATGCCTGAGCATTCCTCTATGGAAACTTGAACACACACACACACATACACCACACACCACAAACTTACGCCTAGAAATCTAGTTGGAAGAAGGTGGAAGATAGAAGAAATTAGCAGGATGGGAATGAGGTCTGGAGATGACAAGCACTGATGATATTTGCCTCAGACTTCAGTTTCGTGTGGATGTGATTGAATTGTTCCTCAGGCAAATAAACGTTCTGCTGTTAACCTTGGCTAATTGTCAGTGAATCCCACGCGAAAGACGTCTGAACACTTTTCTGTTTGTCTACACCTACTCAGTGCATCGTTCGGCTGTGACACTCATACATCAGGGAGGAGGCTAGACTAGAAAACATCGCCCTGGCATTTCTCTCTTTCTCCTTCTCTGCCTCCCTGTATATGTACTTGCAAGAGTCAAAGTTGTCGCTGTAGAAAACTGAAGAGCTCTGGATTGTTTTCCTTACAGCACAGCAGCGGAGGAGTTTCTTTGAAAAAAAAGTTAAGAGCTTAAGTTAAGTTTTAAAAAAAAACCCTAAATGAAACAATCTGATGTTGCTCTGCTTTAACAACAAAAAACAGCCCAACCCAGGGCTGTCACATGGATGATGGAGCAAGCTTGTTTTCTGCTGCTTCATAGGGTAGGACCTGAACCAATGGATTCAAATTACAAGAAAGGAGATTCTGACTAAACATTAAGAAGAACTTCCTTGCAGCAAGAGCTGTTTGACCGTGGAAAGGTCTAGCTTGGAAAGTGGTGGACTCTTCATCATGGGAGCTTTTAAAACAGAGGTCAGGTGGCTATCTGTCAGGGATTCTTTAGTTGTGATTCCTGCAATGCAGGAGGTTGGACTAGATGATCCTTGGGGTACCTTCCAACTATGATTCTATGATTCTTTAGAACTCCATGGGGAGCATTTCAGGATGCTGTAAGGCCCGCCAGGGACCTGTAAAGACATCCTGTAAGACTATGGAACACACAAACACTCCCACTGTGAAGCTGCAACATTTTATTTTTTAAATGTACAAATGAGAATTCACACCACTTGGCCACCTCTTAATTATTTTAAGGTAAGAAAGAGACAAAAATCACCTTCCCTTTCCATAAAGGATTATGGAGGAACATGAAATCCCTTTACTCCCCCCACCAAAAGCCTTCCCTTATAAAAATTAAAAAATGGCATGCTTAATCCACTCTGGAAGGGCTTCTGTGCTGATAAATTTCATGCACTTTGGCCAAAATGGTGGGGGGGAGTTACAGATTTTTGTTTTGTTCTTTAATTACCCATTATAGTGAATGAGGGAAGGCAGATCTTCATTTTATAGAGTGGGTTGGAACCTGAAATGCATATCCAAGTGGAGAGGAGACAGCAACTCAAAGACGTATAACACCACCCCCCATGAAAATATACAGATACAGTAGTACCGTGGTTTTTGAGCGCCTCCGTTGCTGAACGTTTCAGAACTCAAATGCCGTAAACCCGGAACACGCCTCGGAAGTTGAACAGGAAAGGTAGCTTCCGCTGAGTGCAAAACCTTAAAGCCTAAACAGCTAGCTGTTGGCTATTGAGTTTCAGTTTTCAAACGTTTCAGAACTTGAACTGTCTTCTGGAATGGATTACGTTTGAAAACCGAGGTACCACTACTGTATAAGGTGACTTTATGGATAGAAGCAAGTCTGAAAATCCCTTCCTTGTACTGATGCCCTGCTATGAAGCTTGGCATTCCAATATAGACTGATGATGCCATAAATCCTAATCAATGCTTGGCCTTTATGTTGGCCGGGCCACCCCATGAAAGATGGGAGGGCATTAGGATGGTCATTTACACTTTGCCAAATCAGTGAGAGGGAATGCCAACACCAAAGGAAGAGGCCACAGATTTCCAAATCATTGTGCATGTTGATTTAGATGATAGATGATTGATAGATGATAGATAGATAGATTAGATAGATAGATAGATAGATAGATGATAGATAGATGATAGATAGATGATAGATGATAGATAGATGATTAGATAGATAGATAGATAGAAAGAAAGAAAGAAAGAAAGAAAGAAAGATAGATTAGATAGATAGATGATAGATAGATAGATAGATAGATAGATAGATAGATGATAGATAGATAGATAGATAGATAGATAGATAGATAGATAGATAGATGATAGATAGATAGATAGATGACAGATAGATAGATGATAGATAGATAGATAGATAGATAGATGATAGATAGATAGATAGATAGATAGATAGATAGATAGAATCATAGAATCATAGAGTTGGAAGAGACCACAAGGGCCATCCAGTCCAACCCCCTGCCAAGCAGGAAACACCATCAAAGCATTCCTGACAGGTGGCTGTCAAGCCTCTGCTTAAAGACCTCCAAAGAAGGAGACTCCACCACACTCCTTGGCAGCAAATTCCACTGTCGAACAGCTCTTACTGTCAAGAAATTCTTCCTAATAGATAGATAGATAGATAGATAGATATAGAAATACAAAAATAATTGTTGTGGAGAACAGTGACATGTGTGGCTGCTTAGTCTGCTGTCCAGGAGTTGAATGCTGATGAGCAGTTCCAAGGCCCCCCAACCTCTCCTTTCCTGTGGTTCTTTATATTTAATCTTGGTTTTGATTGGACAGCCCTCCAAACAGAGGACTGTGCCCTTCATATGAAGCATAGTCCTCTGTAAAGCAGGAAAACATGGACACCTTAGAGGGCATCATTTTCTTCACAAAATGGCTGGAAATAATCCAGAATTACAAGGAATTTTTCTAAATTCCAGGGGGTGGCAATTAGCAGGGGTCAGATGTGTTTCTGGATCAGAAGCAAGCTTCAATACTGATTTTTGAGGGTGAACACCTTTAACTTGGGACGTGGGTGGCGCTGTGGGTTAAACCACAGAGCCTAGGGCTTGCTGATCAGAAGGTCGGTGGTTCAAATCCCCACGATGGGGTGAGCTCCCGTTGCTCGGTCCCAGCTCCTGCCCACCTAGCAGTTCGAAAGCACGTCAAAGTACAAGTAGATAAATAGGTACTGCTCCAGCGGGAAGGTAAACGGCGTTTCCGTGCGCTGCTCTGGTTTGCCAGAAGCGGCTTTGTCATGCTGGCCACATGACCTGGAAGCTGTACGCCGGCTCCCTCGGCCAGTAACACGAGATGAGCGCCGCAACCCCAGAGTCGGACACGACTGGACCTAATGGCCAGGGGTCCCTTTACCTTTACTTTACCTTTAACTCTTGTGCTCCCTAAGCCTTTCCTTTCATTATTCTGCTCCATGCACAGACCCTTGTGTGGGCTCTCTTCACCTGGATAGATTTCAGTTGCCACTGTTTGACTAATCTGCACAGAACTGCACACTCTGGCAAAATACCTCAGCTGCAAAAAAACACACACACACAAAAACCCTACATTTTTTCAAAAGATGGAGAGGGCCCATAGTTCATTACCAAGGCATTTGCTTCCCAAGCACTACATTTGAGGTTCGATCCTTAGCACCTTCTCCTAAAAGAGGCAGCGGGTGATGGAAGAGATCCCAGAGAAGCACTATCCACAAGTGTAGATGACATTGGTCAAGATGGATCAATACACCAGCTTAGGATGTTCAAACAGTTAACGAAGGGGGGTGGGAGTTAACTGTGTTATATAGTTAAGAAAAAAGATTTTATGAAAACTATAAGAGGGAAAAGAGGAGGGAGAGAATATTCATGCTTGATTGATCGACTTTGTGTCTACAGCACAATAACCTCCTACAAGGATCAGCTAAACCGATATTTTCTTCTTATCCCACAGCTATTGAAAAGGACTTGAAAGAAAACACCCACCCAGCCCCTCCTTCCCCCTACCTGATTTGATTAATGAAGTCATTAAAAGAGATGCACAAAAGACTGCCGAACGAGCCCTGCATTTCTATGTCGGGACAGAGCAGCTTGAGCATATATAAAAGCTGTTATAGAAGTGAGTGCACTTATTAAATCTTCCAACAGATTTTCCTCTAGTCATTATCATGGAAGAGACTCCAGTATAGCACCTGCATGCCAAGAATCACAGATGATCTACTATTATGTCGACAAATCAATCTTTCTCCCTCTCTCTCTCTCTCTCTCTCTCTGTGTGTGTGTGTGTGTGTGTGTGTGCGCGTGTGTGTATCACAGGCACACTGAAACAAGGAAACACTTCCTCGACCAACCGTGTGACATTTTTTGAAGTGGAGCTCAGGTTGTCCCCTAAACATCATCCACATCAAATCTGCCTGATCATTGCAGATGTAACTGTAGGGGACTAGGAAGCTGAAAGAGAAGGAGAAGTGATTGGCTCACTGGATGAAGACAAAATTGAATCAAGTGGCCTACAGAGAAGGTCCTATCTTGCATCATTATACAGGGAGCTACCGTCACTGGTAGGACAATGAAAAGCCATCCCCAAGCTCATCACAGGGCCTGCTTTGAGGGGGGGGGGGAGTTCCATCAAGTACTTGGGTGGGTCCAAAGTCATTCAAGGCTTTATACCTAACTAGTAGACATATGTCCGTGGGGCACATGCGCAGTAGCGCAATCCCAGGGACACAGGGACTGGACGCAGAGACACTTGTACTTAATTATAAAGGAGGATTGCAAGCTGGGCAGTCGGGGGTGTAGCACTGAGGGGGCGCCGAGGCAGAGGCTGCCCCGAGCCACGCTGCCGCCGCCGCCCACAGGAAAAGCCCCCAGCCCGTCTCCATGTCTTTCGCCTCAGCAATCGCCTCCCCAGCCTCCTCTCCCTCCCATTAACCCTTCCCCCCCAGCCTCCTCTCCCTCCCATTAACCCTTCCCCTCCCCAGCCTCCTCTCCCTCCAATTAACCCTTCCCTCCCCAGCCTCCTCTCCCTCCCATTAACCCTTCCCCTCCCCAGCCTCCTCTCCCTCCAATTAACCCTTCCCTCCCCAGCCTCCTCTCCCTCCCATTAACCCTTCCCTCCCCAGTCTCCTCTCCCCCCCAATAAACACAGACAGACTCACGTTGCAGTTGGGATCGATGGCCTGCAGCAGCCGGTCCCTAATCTGCTGCAGGGAGGGTCCCGGAGCCGCTGTCATTGCCCCCCTCGAGGCGGCGACCCCGAGCCCTGCGGTGGCGGCGGGAAGAGGAGGAGCCCCCCGCCCTCCTCCCCCCGCTTCCTGCTGGGCCTCCTCTTCTTCCTCCTCCTCCTCGGCTCCTTCCTCCTGCTCCTCCTCCTGCCCCGCCACTCCTGGGCCACTGCCGCCGCTCCTCCCTCAGCTCACTCGCTGGCCGCGCCACGGGGCAGCCGGAGCCGCATGTTCCTCGGGGCGCCTCCCGCTTCTCCCCTCCCCGGGGGTCGGCCTGGCCCGGGCTCCTCGCCCTCCTCGCCGCCGCTGCCTCCAGGCCGGGCCGTCCGTCCTCCTCCTCCTCCTCGGGGCTCCTCCGTCGAGGCGGCGGCGGCGGTGGCAGCGGAGGAGGAGGCCGAGCTGCTCAACTGTGGGCAAGAGCCAGCCGCGCGCGGTGCACCCTGGGACATGCCCGACGCGGTGACGTGTAGCACGCGACCCACCTCTGCGCTCCAATCCCTGTGTCCGTGGGGCACATGCGCAGTAGGACACAGGGACGGACACAGGGACTGGACGCAGAGATACTTGCACTTTATTATATAGGATATGTTTTAATTGAGCCCTGTAATATATAGGCAGCCAATATATAGGGCTCTCTGGCTGCTGCATCCTACACTACAATTGCTGCTGTTGCAGGGCCATCAAGAACAACCCTATGCAGAGCACATTACCACCCATCAATAGTGCCTCCAACTTGTTTGGATTCAGTTTATTGGCCCTTATCCAACCCATTACAGCCTCCAGACACAAGTTCAGCACTGGCTACTTGTGGTTCAGATGGTATGGAGGGTGTAGACCTGTGTGCCATCCACATATTGAAGATACGGATGCCTCTCATAATGAGCTGGAGACCTCGCAAGAGGACACTAGGTGGAGCTCTGGTTGCATCCTGTTACCCAGCCCTATGCCCAGGGGAGATATGATAGCCATCTTCGAATATCTCAAAGGCTGTCATGTGGAAGAGGGAACAAGCTTGTTTTCTCCTGCTCTTGTGGGTAGGACTCAAACCGATGGCTTCAAGTGACAAGAAAGGAGATTCTGACTAAACATCAGGATGAACATTCTGACAGTAAGAGCTGTTTGACAATGGTGTGGGCTTCCTCAGGAGGTAGCAGTCTCTTTCCCTGGAGGTTTTTAAGCAAAGGTTGGATGGCCATCTGTCATGGATGTTTTAGCTGAGATTCCTGCATTGCAGGGGGTTGGACTAGATGACCCTTTGGATCCCAACTCTACAATTCTGTGATTATATGATATGAAGAGGCAATGTATAGCCTCTTCTTCTGGGGAAAGGCCATAGCTCAGCAGAAGAGCATCTTCATTGCAGGCAGAAGGTCCCATGCTCAATCCCCAGCCTCAAATATGGGAAAACCACGTCCTGTTGGTGCAGGCAGTACTGAGCTGAAAGTGACCAGCAGTCTGTCTTGATAGAAAGCAGCTTCGTATTTTCCTGTTTTTCCTTGCCTTGACAGCCATATAAATTATGGTGAATGCAGACAAAAGAACAGAACAAGCCAGTGCTCCTGAGTGATGCTTTCTTACACAGGAAGCTGCTGTAGACCAATTGTCTGTGTCCACTGCTAGCCCGTTCTACACCAAGCCCTGAAGGAATCCTTTAACTGAAATCACTCTCTGCTTTTGCTTAATTAGTTTCATTTCAGCCTTCATCCCTAGGCTCCTTGTTTGCAGAGATTTCTTCAGATAGTCTCCTGCAAGATTCATGCCTTGAGACTTCAGAGCAGCTTGCTGTGAATCTGGATGAGCATATTTTGTAACTGCCATGCAGGATAATAAACTCTTCACTTGTATTACTGTTTAATTTATATACCGCTTATACACCAAGGTGGCTTCCAAGCAGCTTAAAGGTATTAAACAATCAATTATAAAATGCGGACTTAATTTAAATACGGAATTAACAATCTGATTAGGACATTAAAACATTCTTAAGTAAAATATTCAATACAAAGCCAGCTAAAAAGCATGACAATTAAAATTGTTAAAAACAAACAAAACAAGAAAATCAGAAGTTCAAATACAGGGGAATGCTTACCTAAACATGTGCATGTTCTGGAGTCAGCGGTATGCCAATACTGATGTAAACTCTCATATTTCAGCAGAGAGGGTGTTCCACAGAGCTGGTGAAAAAGCTTGTCTCTGCATTGACCACCTATCCTCTCAAGTGCTGTAACCCCAAATGGGGTATTAGAGACTAATGTTTGCAGATTTGCAGATTTGCGGAGACAATCACTGATGTCATGATCCTAGAGTACAGCAATGCCCAGAACTGGACAGTGCAATGCCACCAGCTGAGAAGCCAAACTGGGTTCCTGGCTCTGATCCTGATGAGGATGGTCACAGAACTAGTGAAGATGAGACTGGCAGGCAGGATTCCACTGAACCAGATCTCACAACACCAGGGGATTGGAACTGGAGCCAGGATGCTTCTGGGTGCCTTCCTCTGAGCCCTAGGAACTGAATGCCTCCCACAGTTCCTTGCCAGTTCAACGGGGAAAAGAGTGTACTGGGTAGGAGGCCATGGAGGGCAGTAGAAGTGCTGTCTTCAGGCCAGAGGGTTGGCTTTTTAAGATGTTTTAGTTCTTCAGTAGGATGTGGGGCCTAGGAGACATAGACTGAATGCAGAGGCTTTAAAAGTCCTCAATTCTCATTCACCCCTAGTTGGAACAAGTTGCTCACTTGGAGCTCTCCTTGGTGCTGAACAAGGCCAAAGGCCCATTAAATCCAGCAACCTGTTATCACAGTGGCCAACCAGATATTCTAATCTAGAGGATATCTGGTTCTCTGTGGCAGCTCCTAAGTTGTAACCCCTCCTCTCAGGGTTACATTTTGCAACTTCACTATACCTTTTGGGGTGAATGTGGAAGATCCACCTTTTTACTCTGGCCTTTGACACGTGAGATGTATATTTTTTAGGAACCACCCTATTTTTGTGATTGTAAGTTTTTTAAAATGGCTTTTAATGTTGTAAATTGCCCTGGGACCTGCTGGTGAAGGGCAGGTATTAAATAAAAGTAATAATAACAAATTGCACAGTAGGGATATATTGTTCATGTTGAAACCCCCTTTTACAACATGGCTGGAGAAACGAAGGATGGGATAAGTGATTTGGTACACAAATTTATATCTTTATTTAGGTTGATTTGGGCCTGTCAGGGGGACATTAGCCTTCAATTCACAGCCCCAGAGAGAGTTTCCTCCATAGCACCAATCCTTGATAATGAAATCAGGAGGGGTTCGAGCCTAGCCTTTCTCTCCCCATGCCTGCTACCTAAAGAGATGAATGGTGCTAATGAGAAGAATCTGGCTGGCTTTTTAGCCTGGAGTGCAATTCTGGATCAAGGCAAAGAAATCTACAAAACCAGGGAAAGAAGAAATGGTAGAATAAATTGTGAATCTTCCATCCCCACCACCCATAGCCTTCTCTGCTCTTCCTAAGCCAGATAATTATACAAGGTAGAGTTTCAAGAGAAAACACTTTTCACTGAAAAGGAATGACTAATGTTTTGGGTTACATGCAAAAAGTTAGATGTGGAGGACCCCACTCCACAAAAAAAAATTCATAAATGCAATGGAGGCTGATCCACTAAGGTGAATGGGTCACTGCCCCACTGAACTCACTCAGCCCCTATCTGCCTTTCTCCTTCCTTATAAGTGATCCTGGGGTGGCTCTTCCCATCAGTTTCCTCCTTAGTCTCACTGTTGTCCTTGTAGACCTCTGCAGAGAAGAGGATGTGGACCAATCCAGTTCTCTGTGTTATTGGCTCCCACCCCACCTACTGCGTGGATTCTCTGCCTCCCTCCCCACCAGTCTTGGCGGCCCCCAGCCACCACTGGTTATATATTATATTTAGCACCAAAAATATTGCTTGCATTCTACCACAAACATGTAGCATTAGATGTAGGTCTAGAAGTAATAGCAAATGTATGAACAAGTTCAATAACGGGTCTTGCTATGGGTTGGAAAGGTAATGGTGCTCTTGCTCCGGCAGACACCATGACCCTCCAGGTTGGAGTCAATAATGCTTCTGAATTCCAGCTGTTTGGAAGCCACAGGAGGAAAGAGTGTTTTTGTGCTGTGGTCCTGTTTGTAGATCCCCATAGGCATCTGGCCTGCCATTGTGAGAACAGGATGCTGGACCTGAAGAAGAAGAAGAAGAAGAGTTTGGATTTGATATCCCGCTTTATCACTACCCGAAGGAGTCTCAAAATGGCTCACAATCTCATTTCCCTTCCTCCCCCACAACAAACACTCTGTGAGGTGAGTAATAATAATAATAATAATAATAATAATAATAATAATAATTTTATTATTTGTACCCCACCCATCTGGCCGGGTCTCCCCAGTGGGGCTGAGAGACTTCAAAGAAGTGTGACTAGCCCAAGGTCACCCAGCAGCTGCAGGTGGAGGAGCGGAGACGCGAACCCGGCTCACCAGATTACGAGACTACCGCTCTTAACCACTACACCACACTGGCTCTGATCCAACAAGTTCTTCTTATGTTCTTATGAATAGTTTGAGAAAACATGTGCCCCAGTAAATTTGGCATATCACAAAACATATCCGATACCTGAATATGAAAAAGATGCTCACTTTTTGCAATGTTCTGAAGTGACGAATGTCAGGAGATCATTGGCATCTGTTTGTCTGTCTCAGGAGACAATGGAGTAGTGAGCTTTTGGAAGTGAGGTCCGGCTGTTGGACAGTTGCAGCACCCTTCTGTAGCTATAAAGACTGATATGGAGAGACATGTTTTGTTGCAGCTGGAGCAGATGAAGGCGTCCAGTTGTGCTGCTGCAGATGCACCATGGCATTTCTTCTCTCTGCACTCAATGTTCAAACATTTAGAGTATTTGCTTTATTAAGATAAGCAGAATATCAATTATCAATGCTATTTATTATTATTCTTATACAGAAATTGTCTCTATCTTATTGTGAACTTTGCAAAAGAAATTTAAAAAATGATGGAATAGATATTCAAGAAGCTTTGCTGTTGAATAAATGCCTTGCTCATCTTCATCAATTAGATTATTACAATTATCATTCTTATCATCATTTTCATGATAAAGTCATTTGATTTTATAATTTATCATCATACCCATGAGGGCAGCTAAATCGTGTTTTCATGCCATTTACAAATTTAAAATTAAAGGCTGTAAAAGCTTTCCCTTAATTAGATCAAATATAGAGCTGCAGATCAAACGTCTCCAAATTAATAATAATTACAAGGCTTTGCTCAAACATTAAAGGGAACAACTCAGGCGAGCCATTTTGAAATACCATCGTGAAATCTCTGTGGTGGGCTGTACTGTTTAATTCTGCACATCCTTATGAACTGCAAGGTAAGTTTCAATTGCATGTGGAATTTAGTGACAAATAATATCAATGCTATTCCTAGAGTATCATTCACATGTTCCTAACCCAACAGATGTCCACACAATACTTAGGGCAATATTGTTGGTCCACCTTCCCTTGGAAACTCATTAATATGCCATAAAGACTGGGGTTGGAAGGTGCAAGAAGCTGGATAACATTTCAACGCCTTCATCAAACTATTTGCATGATGTGGCTGAAATTAATTTGGCGCTAGGGATCAGAGGTTGGTCCATCTTCTGCTTCACTGTTGGACATCTGCTTGGTTCTGCTCTCAGAGTTCCTCCAGATGACCTGTTCTCCCAGCATTCATCCTGACTCACTTGCACAAAACTTATGATGCCTGGCCTCTATTGAGCATTCATTCTGATGTGTTTATGGGACAGTTATACAACCATTACTATTTATCCTGATTTGCTTGCCGGGTGCATACAAGCCTTTTTATTCATCAGATAGTCATTCAACGCTTTTCAGTACCCTTTTCTCATCAAATTCATAACTATAAAAAACCATCTATTTCTTTATTTTTTTAAAAAAAACTGGGTTTGTTGCTAGGGTGACAGAGCTCTTCAATTAATTTTTCATTGTGTACAACTAAATTTCCAGCAAGCACTTGAATCCCTCCCTGTATCTGGGACCAAGAGTCAGATTTTTGTTCATCAGGTGAAGGAGGTGAGCACTGCAAAATTGAAGGGGGAGGGCATGAAATGCCCAGAAGTGCTGCTACCGGATAAACCTGTGTGGTTAGTCTCTCCAGCCCAAGAATGTGGCACAGCCATCCTCTTACTCCAAGGACTGCCTGGGCAGCCCTGAACATCCTCTGCTCCTGGAGAAGGCTGGACCCCTATAAGCAGCATCTTTTAATAATTAGGCTGCACCTGGTTCTACTTCTATAAAAGGGCTCAGTTTCAGCTGGTTCACTCCTGGAGCAACTTCTGAGCTGTGTGTTTCCCAGAGCCTTGTATGCAGCCTGGACCTTGTCCTACCCTGCCTTGTGTCCAACTTGAACATTACAGAACAGTATAAGAAGAACCTGTTGGATCAGGTAAATGGCCCAGCTAGTCCAGCATCCTGTTATCACAGTAGCCAACCTGATGCCTGCGGGAAACCCCACAATCAGATCCAAGTAAGACCTGGGTAACTAGACAGATTCACGGATTAGACAGATTATTGGAGGACAAGGCTATCAATTTCTGCTAATCATGGTGGCTATCTTCTTTTTCTTTTCTTTTTTATTTATTTATACCATTATTACAACTTTAACATATATATATACATATTGTTGGCTTTAACATATGTCCATACACAATAACTTTCGAATATAAATTTTCTAACTTATTATACTCATACATAACTAAAAGAACAAATCGACCAGTTATGTCTTTAAATTTCCCAACATTATTCATCAAAGTCCTTTACATTTTAAAATATCCTTGTACTCCTCCTTCCACCCTTCCCTCCCACATTCCCTCCCCAATCGACTTCCTATCTTCCCCCACTACATACTTAGGTCTTTCCACAGAGTGTATTATAATTCGGTTATAATGCTTCCTAAACCTCTAATTACACTTTTATGCCTAATGACATCCTTATTTTCTCATCTTCATATTCACACCATTGCTTAGTTGTTTTTAATTCGTTAACCAGGCTATCTTACCATTGCTGTACTTCTTAACATATTCTGCATACTTCGTCCATTTCTTTTGGAGGTTTTGTTTTGATTCTCCTCTTATCTCACTGGTTAATTGGGCCATCTCCGCCATTACTTGCAGCTTACATTGCCATTCTACCCTAGATGGCGCTTCAGACTCTTTCCATTTTGTAGCAATTAATATTCGTGCAGCTGCCGTTGCATATAAAAACACTTCTCTCATTTTGTTAGGAATTTCTTTATCGAATATATTTAAAAGTAGCAACTCAGGATTCTTTGGGAAGTTTATCCCCAACATTTTTTTAATTTCTTCATATATCTCTGTCCAAAATATCTTAATCTTCTGGCAGCCCCACATCATGTGCATCAGATTTCCTTCGCTCCCCCCACACTTCCAACATGAACAAACAGCACCTTTATACATTTTGGCTAATTTAGCCGGAGTGAAGTACCATCTATGTTGTACCTTCATCATGTTTTCTATAATGTTATAAGAGGTGGTGAATTTCATTGTTTTTTCCCAAAGATGTTCCCACTGCACCATCATAATAGGTTTTCCAATATCTTTCGCCCATTTCACCATAGTGGATTTTACTTCCTCTTCAGCCACCTCCCATTTTAACAATAGATGGTATGCCCTTGATATTATTTTATATTTACTTTTTATCACTTCTACCTCCAGCTTCGATGGATTTTTGGCAAATCCTAATTTTTTATCTGCCATAAATGTTGCGTATAGCTGTTGATACTCCAACCAACCTCCCAAATGATCTTTTATTTCTTCGTATTTTCTTAATTTAATATCTCCTTCTTCCTCAACAATTAGATCATTATATGATAACCAATTATTTTTGGAGTTCGTTCTTTTGTATGCCTTCGCTTCAATGGGGGAGATCCATCTAGGAGTCTTCTGCTCTAATAACTTTTTATATTTTTCCCAGATGTTAAATAATGCTTTCCTAATTATATGGTTAGTGAACTTTTTATGGTTAGCATACTTCCCATAATATAGGTAAGCATGCCATCCATAATAAAGATCAAACCCTTCGAGGTCTAGCAATTCGTTATCACGGAGTAAGCACCACTCTCTTAGCCACACTATACATGTAGCCTCGTAATAAATTTTTAGATCGGGGAGGCCAAACCCTCCCCTTTCTTTCGTATCTATTAACACTTTGTGCTTGACTCTTGGTCGCTTACCCTCCCAAATAAATTTAGATATTTCCTTTCTCCACTCGTCAATAATTGTTGTTCTCCCTAGTACTGGAATCGTCTGAAATAAAAAGAGTAATTTAGGCAATACATTTAATTTTACTGCAGAGATGCGTCCCAAAAAAGATAATTTCAGTTTGTTCCAAATTATTAAGTCTTTTTTAATTCCCTCCCAACATTTTTTATAATTGTTCTCATATAAATCGATGTTTTTTGCTGTTATCCAAATTCCTAAGTACTTGATCTTGTTGTATATTTTAAGATGTGTTACTTTCTCCAATTGCTCCTTGTCGCTACTTGTCATGTTTTTTGTTAATAGTTTAGTCTTACTTTGATTTAATTTGAATCCCGATACCCTACCATACTCATTCATTAGTTCTATTACTTTTACCATGCTTTCTTTAGGCTCTTCAGTCATTACTATAAGGTCGTCTGCGAATGCCTTTAACTTGTAGTTGTTCTTCCCCAATTGCACTCCTTTAATCTCATCCTCTGTTCTTATTCTATTATTTAATACTTCCATTATCATAACAAATATTAGAGGAGAGAGCGGGCAACCTTGTCTTGTTCCCTTTTTTACTTCGCACTCTTGAGAGATTTCTCCGTTAACTATAATTTTGGCTTTTTGTTCTTGATAAATAGCTTTTATTCCGTTATAATATTTGTCACCTGGCATCATTCGACTTATTGTATTCAACATAAATTTCCAAGAAATGTTGTCGAATGCTTTTTCTGCATCTACTGCCATAAAGGCCACTGGTTTATTAATTTTAACTTCCAGGTATTCTAATATATTAATGATTATTCTAGTGTTATTTTGGATTTGTCTTCCAACTATAAATCCCGCTTGATCCTTATGGATATATTCCTGTAGCACTTTTTTTGTTCTTTCCGCCAAAATAAATGCAAATAGTTTATAGTCACTATTCAAGAGTGATATGGGCCTAAAATTGCCCATAACTTGATGGTCTGTACCTGGTTTTGGAATCAAAGTTATAAAACTTTCTCGCCACGTATCCGGCATCTGTCCTCCATTTAGAATTTTATTCATTATACCAATTAAAGGTTTAACCAATTCTTCCTCTAACTTCTTATAGTAAATGGCAGTCAACCCATCCGGGCCGGGAGCTTTGCCATTTTTGGCTTTCTTAATGGCATACCGTATTTCAGACATAGATATAGGGCTATTCAAAGACTCTCTTTGGCCGTCAGTTATTTTATCTATATTCACTTTTCCCAAATACTCTGAAACCTCTTCATTTAATTCTTCCCCTTCCCTATATAGTTCTTTATAGAATTCTACAAATTTCCTTTGTATTTCTTTAGGGTTTGTTATTATTTCCTCCCCCCATTTAATTTTATTGATTATCCTTTCATTTTCTCTTTTCTTTAGTTGCCACGCTAGTAGCCTCCCTGGTTTATTAGATTGTTCAAAATATTTTTGTCTTCTCATTTTCATTTCCCATTCAATTTCTTCCCCTATTATCTTTGAGTATTGTAATTGCAATACTTTAATATTCCTTCTTATTTCTTCATCATCTGGTTTTTTATATAACTCCTTTTCCATTTTTCTAATATCTTCTACTAATTCTCTTAATTTTTCTTCCTTTAATCTTTTTTGTATGCTGTTTTGTTTAATAAAAAACCCCCTCATAACTGCTTTTCCAGCATCCCATACCACATTCGGATCAATATCATCTTTTAAATTCAATTCAAAATACTCTTTCATATTCTTTTTTGCTTTTTCCACTATAACTTCATCTGATAGAAGTTTTTCATTTAATCTCCACCTTCTCATTCTTTTTCCTTCATTCTTAATCCATACCATCACTGAGCTGTGGTCTGATAGCGTTCTGGGGTGTATATCTGTTTTATATATCTTGGGAATTAATTCTTTTGACATCCAGATGGCATCTATTCTCCCTGCTGTGTTATTGGGGAAGGAAAAGTATGTAAATTCCTTTTTTAATAAATTCTGACTTCTCCAGGCATCTTCTAAATTTAAGAGTTCTGTAAGGGAGAAAAAACTATTTGGTAATTTTATTTGCTTCTTCTTTGAGATTTTTGGGGATCTATCCCATTCCGGGGCTACCACCCCATTTAAGTCTCCCATTAAAATCATCTTTTGATCTAAATATTCTATCATAACCTCTTCTAATTTTTGATAAAATTCATTCTTTTTTTCGTTTGGGGCATATATTCCTGCCACAATTACATTTTCCCCTTGAATTCTTATTTTTATAATTACAATTCTGCCTAACTCATCTTTATACAGTAATTTAGGTTCCAGATATGGCTTTGCGTATATTATTACTCCTCTTTTCTTTTTTACATCCGACGACACAAACTCCAACCCCAACTTCTTATTTGATAGTACCCTCACATGTTGTTGTGCGACATGAGTCTCTTGGAGACAAATAAGATCAAGTTTTTGCTTATATAGAATATGTTCTACTTTGTTTCTTTTATGTTTTTCATTTAACCCGTTAACGTTCCATGTTAACACTTTTAATTCCATTACACACTTTAAATTTCGAAGTTTAGTTAGTCCGTTTTAACTTTCAGCTTTATTCCATTTAAAATAGCGTATAACTTAGTTATTACACTCACTTTCAAGCATGCAGAAAATACAACCTTTTCCCTTTTATCTATTGTTCTTGTTCTTCCTCCGATCTACTATCAACACTCTCCGCCCCTCCACCTCGCTGCTTTCCTCCTAATTCTTTATATGTTCTTTTAAATTTGTCTGCCTCACTCCATGTTGTAAACCTTCTCCTTTTCCCTTTATAATAGAAAGAAATTCCTTCCGGGAACTCCCACCTA
This sequence comes from Darevskia mixta, assembly GCA_034641385.1. Lineage (NCBI taxonomy): Eukaryota > Metazoa > Chordata > Lepidosauria > Squamata > Lacertidae > Darevskia > Darevskia mixta. Next base: position 3,132,772 of record JAWWNH010000060.1, read on the forward strand.
TGTGTAATCGCTTTCTCTTTCAATGCTTCCACCAGAGGCATATATTTATCCCTTTTTCGTAATAGTCTTTGCGGAATTATTTTATGTATGATTATTTCAGACTCTGAGATTTTCAATTTGTTTTTGCTGCACCTCTGCAAAATTCTATTTCTCATGTCCATACTTACAAATGTAATTAGGCAGTCTCCCGGCCAGTTGTTTTTTCTCGCAAAATTTGATCTAGTTCTAAATATTCTCTTTATGTTCTGTGCCATTTCGACTTCCTCCACTTCGAGCCACCTAGCTAGTTCTGTTGTTAACTTCTTCTCTATTTGTTCGTTTGGCTCTTCTGGTACAGCCCTAAATCTCAATATATCCTCCCGTCTATGCATCTCAATCATTGCAATAGCATCTAAGACCGCCTCATTAGCATCTTTCACCTCTGACAGATCTTTCTTAACTCTCTCCACCTCCCCCTTCCTTTCTCTATTATCTTTCTGAATCTTTTTCACTCCCTCTTCAAGACTTTGTGTTTTCCCTTTCAGATCTTGTACAGTCTTAGTCACTTCCATATTTTTAGTTACCAATTCATTCAATTTCCCTGTTATTTCTGTCACAATTTTAGCGTTTTCATCTAATTTTTGATCAATAGTTTTAGCATTATCATTCATCTCTTTTTTCATATCTAAAATATCTCTTTTCAGTCCCAAAATTAAATCTCTCATCTCTGCGTTTGCCATTGTTCCTTGAATTGGAGTCTTTCCTTCTTGGGTGGAATTTCTTCTGCTTGAATTTGCTCCCCCACCAAACACTGTCAAATTGGAGTTTTTCTTATTCGCACCCGGCATAACCCACCGTAGCACTAGTTCTTCAAATCTCTATGTCTGTCCGCCTCCTTTTCTCTCATTAGATTCTTGCTTTCCTGAAAAAGAGAGAAAAAAAAAAAAGAAAAAAGAAAGAAAAAAAAAATTTACCACTCACCCACCACTCGCAAACCACTCACACACTTCCTCAAAAAAAAAAAAAAAAAAGGGGGGGGGAAGGGGAATGGGGAGGGTTAGGGGAGGAATATATTAACAGAATATATTAGCAGAAAGCTCAGTTCAACGAAGTGAAGTTACTCAAATCCTTAGTCAGAGAATCCTATAGATTCCTCTTCTTGTCCTCTAGGTGTCAGTATAAGATTGACTTCAGTCCTTTTCGCTGACCCCAGCAGTCTTTTGCGCACAAATTCTTAGATAAATTAAACAGTTTATACAAGAAAATCGATGCTTCTTATTTCTCTTCTACATTCATATTTCGGTGGAAGCAAAAAACATTAGTATGCAGCAGACCTTATTGCAGCGAGTCCTCTTCCCATCAGCACTCAATTCATTCAATCAATTGCAGCTGGTCACATCTCATTATCTCACTCCTCCACCCACTCTTCAGTAGCCAGCCATTTTCTTACACAGTAGCGATAGGCTTCAGGTTGGAGAGAGTAGTAAGTTCACAACACATTCATCCAGCACTCCATTGCCATAATTCAAACCTCCTTTCGTTTACGCAAATCACTTCCACAGTTCATCCCTTTTCTTCTCTTTCAATTCTTAAGCTCCAGTTTCAACGATGTCAGATGTCTCAATCACACATGCATGGGGTCGACCCCTTTCTATTTCTTCTTAAATCCGCCCAGACACGTTCTTGCCTCTGCCTCCTACTTTTTCCTTCACTATCCTGCTCGGAGGTAATGTTGTATCTTATTGTATCTTATTGTATCTGATCTTACATTTATCCTACTCAGTAGTAAAGTTGTATCTTATCTCCGCTTAACGCCGCAGCCCATAAGGACCGATAGTCTCTTATCCCGCTCTACAACAGAACCCTCCAGAGCTTCTTTTCCTGGATATTATTCCTCTCAGCTCTTAAGCCAATCGCTTATTGTGCCCAGGGTTTTCTTTCCATCAGGAGCTTACCCGCTCGCTTTATCCGGACTCAGGCTTTCTTTCCCGGGTGGGGGAAGGGCTGGTTCCAGCGCCACACTCCCGTTCTCCGCGCGCTCGTGCCCGCTTCCAACGAGGGTGCCCGGCGCCACAGCCCTCTCCTGAAGCCTAGGGTATCTCCCTACGCCCTTTAGGGGGGTTCGTGAAGCCTAGCGACCCCCCTATCCACCACAGAAAGACCGCGTCTCTCGGAGCTCCCGAGAACGCGACCGGAGGCAAGCTGCGGGAAACCGGAAGTCCCATGGTGGCTATCTTCTGCCTCCACTGTCGGAGGCAGTATGCCTCTGAATACCAGCTCCTGGGAAGGACAAGTTGGGAGAGGGCTGTTGTGCTGATGCACTACTCATTGAGCTCCTGTAGCCTTCTGGTTGGCCACTATGAAAATGGAAGCCTTATGAGCTGCGTATGTTTAGCCGGGAAAAGAAGAGACGGAGAGGAGATACGATAACCACCTTCATATATCTGAAGGGCTGTCACATGGAGGATGGAGCAATCTTGTTTTCTCCTGCTCTGGAAAGTAGGACCCAAATCAATGGCATCAAGTTACAGGAAAAGAGTTTCTGATTAGGCATACGGAAAAAACATTCTGACAGTAAGAACTATTTGACAGTGGAACAGTCTCCCTTGGGAGGTTATGGACTCTCCTTCATTGGAAGTTTTTAAGCAGAGGTTGGATGGCCATCTGTCATGGATGCTATAGCTGAGATTCCTGCATTGCAGGGAGTTGGGCTAGATGATCCTCGAGGTCTCTTTCAATTCTTAAGATTCTATGATCCTAAGACTGGGAGGGCGGGTTATCTTGGTAGTTCCACCACCCTCAGAAGCAGAACATGGCCTGAGAGAGGACTTTCTCTATGGTAGCCCTAAATTGTGGAACGCCATCTCCACAGAGGTGGGTCTACCATCTTTATCGTATAGCCATGTGAAACGCCCTCCCACTGCATATCAGACAGGATCTGTTCACGTTGTTTTTTCAGTGTTTGTTGAAGACCTTCCTTTTTCAGCAAGCTGTTTAAGTGGAGATCTTTATCGAAGGAAGCATCTGTCTTGGATCTGAGATGATTTTTACATATGGAATTGTATTTATGTTTGGAATCGTTTTGGATTGTATTTATATATGGAACAGTTTCAAATTGTTGTTTATTGATGGCTTTACCATGGAATTGCTTGGAGATATTTTATGGCAAGTGATTCATAGTGGAATTACTTACTTTAAAAAATGTGTTTGGAAATGGGGGTTTGGGAGATGGCTTCCTACCTCCACACTCTCCTCAGCAGAGCGGGTGGCTGAAGCAAGCAGGAAGAAAATGCATTACAGGATCTGTGATACAGAAGAACTGCATTCAGGTCTTTCTAGCCACCAGTGAATTCCATGGAACAATGTCCCCACCTTTGTCACTCCCCCTGCCCTGCTTCCTTCTTCCAGGAGTACTGTGAGATCCAGGATAGTTAACATTCTGAACCCACATGTCAATCTTTGTAAACAGGGTATCATGTGGGGTGTTGGGTGCATTATTCCCAGCATGCCAAGAGTTTATATCCCTGGAACGCAGCTGTTGGCTCACAGAATTGCCATTCTCTGATGCTGCTCTACATCTTCATTGTCTTGCCTACGGAGCAGCAAATTGGTCCCCGATAGATGGTGCATCAGGCATTGCAGGGAGGGATGGAAGGATGCCATATTTGCTTTGAACATAAAAAAATGTATTTCTGGGTTGGAGTGCCTTGTGCTGGCAGCGGCAATCCGGCGATGCTCTTTTCAGTTCCCATCTGGAGGCAAGGGGTGAACAAGCAGCCAGGCTTTCAATCTGCAGTTGGTGGAGGCAGAACACTTGGCAAAGCACTCATCAGCCAATGAAGTTGCAATGCTACTTGATGGATGTAGATGCTGGAATGCAATTATGGAAAACTCTTTTTTTAAAAGATTAAATTTTTTAAAAAAAATATTTATTTATTATTTTAATATGTATAGACCACACTTCCTTAAAAAACAAACAAACCCCACAACAACAACACCATTTTGCAATTGGGAAGATTTTGCTGATGTCATGGGTTGGCTGAGCACAATGCAGATGGAGGATTGGCTGAGGACCCAGGAGAGGACTCCAGTGGGATGTGGGGGCTTCTGCCAGGAGTGGAGAATTCTGCTACTGAAGATCCTGGCATTGGGGGTGGCCCTGTGAGAAGAGCCATCTCCATCACTCCCTCTGTCTCCAGGGTTGTCAGAGCCTCTCTCTGGCACTCCCACCATTCTTGTTGAGTACATGCTTGTTGATGGCATCTCCTTCTGGGTGAACAGAGCTACTCCCAGTAACTGACAGTTACTGCCTAGTAGTACACATTGGTGGCGTTGTGGCGCTGTGGGTTAAACCACAGAGCCTAGGGCTTGCTGATCAGAAGGTCGGCGGTTCGAATCCCTGCAACGGGGTGAGCTCCCGTTGCTCGGTCCCTGCTCCTGCCCACCTAGCAGTTCGAAAGCATGTCAAAGTGCAAGTAGATAGATAGGTACCGCTGCAGCGGGAAGGTAAACGGCATTTCCATGCACTGCTCTGGTTCGCCAGAAGCGGCTTTGTCATGCTGGCCACATGACCTGGAATCTGTACGCCGGCTCTCGGCCAATAAAGCGAGATGAGCACCGCAACCCCAGAGTCGGACACGACTGGACCTAATGGTCAGGGGTCCCTTTACCTTTACCTAGTACACATTGACCTGAAGACGTTAAGACTCTACTGGGTAAGATTAATTTCTATTATATTATTTTGAATATATGTTTGTAAACTTTAGACAACTTTATACTGCTTACATGATAATTAACACAGGGTCTCTGATTGTTCCAGCTGATGAAGAATCTCCGAAACAGGGCCTTGTCCTGGCATACTAACTCTATCTGGCATATAAATTTCAAGAAATAAATCTACCCATAAGAGACTTGAAAAGCTTGAATCTTTCAATCACCAGTTCTACACAATTGTACCCTTGTCGCCTGAGTTCTTGTTTTTCTACAAATTTCTGCAGTACACTTTTCTTGACTGAAGTGGTGTGGCTGCCGGCACAAAATGGTCATCATAGGCAGCAAACCAAGAGAGAGAGAGAGAGGAGAAGATGGTTCATCAAAGTGGTGAGAACTGTCACACACTAAAAGTATTGCATGTGAGGCATAGCTGTCAACTTTCAGATTTGAAAATAAGGGATCAGCAGCCTCACCTGTCCCGGGGACAGTCTACAGTTCTCAGGGACAGTCCACGCCGCGCTAAGCCCCCCACGCTACAAATTAATTTACACCAGGCTACACACCATCATCTTTCCCCACCTCAGGGTCTCTTTTCCAGGGAGTCTTCTCTTCTCATGCAATGCTTCAGGATCTGTCCTTCCGGTGAGCAGCCAGGGCCGATGTCCTTCAGAATGGATCGGTTTGATGTTCTTGCAGTCCACGGGACTCCAGCACCACAATTCAAAAGCGTCAATTCTTCATGGGGGGATTGATCAGGTTCACCCTTTTGGCTCTCTGGCATCCATTAATGACTTATACAAACGTGTTGCAGACTTTGCATCCTTTAACACTCTTTTGGAAGGAGTGTATTTGTGGGCTGGGCCAGAGTGGTTGATTTTACATACAAGCAAAGCACAAATAGTGCTGTTGTCTAATGACATCCTATTCTCTGTAACTATTGGTGAGCAACGCAGCCGAGCAACGCAGCTGAGGAGCCTCCCTGGCTGGCAGGGAGGGAGAGGAGCTGCTTCCTTTGAAATCCGGGAAATTTACGGGCTATCTAACAACCCGGGATAGCAGCGGGAAACGGCACTGGAATAAGGGAATTCCCCATCAAAAAAAGGGAAACAGCGAAAACTGGCACTGGAATAAGGGAATTTCCCACCAAAAAATGGAAGGTTGACAGCTATGATGTGGGGAATGACTTACCTCACTTGAAAGTGCTATACAAATCTACAGAATGCTATGAGGAAGATGACTGGCAAACCTTAAGCAACAATAGCAGTACAACAGGGAGATGTACTGAGCCTTCATAAACCATCCTGTGTGGCCGGTGAATCCACACCCAGCTTGGTGGGCTGTACATTGGTTCATCCTCCTTAACTGAAGCACCCCTCAGCATGCAGCATTAGAAACTGGCAGAAGACTGTGGCCTGTATTCAAATATTGTCTACGAAATGCTCAGCTGTAGCAGGATAAAATCAGACAAGTTTTGCTTTCAGGTTACCTGCACACAGTTTCTAGATGACCTTAAGAAAGTAATCTCCTCCGAATGAACATCTGAGAACTTATTAATGGCAGGAGATGGTTTCAGAAGACAAGGTTTTATTACCTTTACAGAAGCTAATGCCTCTTCAATTTATTCGCCTCTGTGCTATCCCAATATTATCAGATTAAACACACACACCAGTGGAAGCAAATACTTTGTGGACAACTTCTCTCACAGCCCTGACTGGGGAGGAGCATGAAATAAGAATATCAGACTCATCTTTCGCTGGAACACACAAAATCCTGATCCTGTTCTCTGTGAGCATCCACTGTGATGGCATTCAGGTTATCAACTAGAAACTCAGTGGGGGAAGCATTATATATTAGAATGCATATGGGTTGCATTCACACAGCAGTTTGTTCAATTTCCTCAACATTTTCATAACTCTTAATTTCTGCATTATACCTGAGCTTCCACGTGAAGAAAAACAAATTCCAGGAAACTAATATTTAGCATTCATTTGCAGCCCTGGTAACATCTGATGTTAATGGAATTTAGCATGACATGCTGGTATATCAGTCAAAAGGTCACAGTTCCATAATGCAACAGGTACTACAGTGTGAAAGGAAAGCTAGAAAACATGGAAGAAGCACTAGCATTATAATTTATTTATTTCATTTGTAATTCATTTTTTTATATACTGCCCTATACCTGGAGGTCTCAGGGCAGTTCACAGAATAAAATCAAGATACAAAACCACACTGCTTTATTTTTCAAAAAGCCCTCCAAGCGGTTTACAAAAAGATAAAACAATAAAATCGAGACAAAATTACAACCATATTTTAAAATATACAAGTTAAAATACTGAAACGGATTAAAAATATTTCAACTTTCTAAGTATATGGGTAGACTTGTCTTTAAAAAGAATGCTTTTTGCAGGCACCAGAAATAGTACAGTGAAGGCACTTTCTTGATATCAAGAGGCAGGGAGTTCCAAAGTGCAGGCGCTGCCACACATAACCAGGAAAACTAACACAATATTCCCCACCACGGGATGCACCCACAATCTCATTCCTGTCAGTCATTGTGCTGGAGCATTCTGCACCAATTGCGATTCCTGGAACAAATGCAATAGACAGCCACACTTCCAGTTGGCTATGTGGATAGGAGAGAGAGCACCAGCCTGTCCTTTACCTGAAGCAATAAATGTCAAGAAGTTCAGCACAGTGATGCTATTTTGCACGGCAGCCCCATCCATCTCATCACGGGCAGTTCAGCCTTAACCATCACCAAATATCCTTAGCGGAAGTTCTCAAAATGTGAACAGCTGAGGCTTATATTGGAACCATCGAGCCTCCGCAAAATAAGCCCATTAGAAATGGCTTCTGCTGTACTTGTAGGTTAAGCTTCCACTGATCAATAACATAAGGAAGGGGGTAAAGGGATTGCAAACTGTTTGCTCCCTGCTCCCACCATTAATCCTTTTATTTATCCAAGTTCGGGGATTGCAAGGTTCAGTGTGAAATACAAAGGAACGGCTTCAGTGACTGGCAGGTGTACCAACCCAATACTTTAATTCATCCTTTTATTCCTAAGAGGGCAACCCCTGTGACAGGAACAGTCTCTTAGGAGAGTTTGCAGAAAGGCCAGACAAGCTCACTTTCATCTGGCTTCTTCTGCATGCTGCTGAGGATATAATGAGTTTCAGTTAACCACCTGCTACAGGGATCTGTCCAGGGTCCTGAAAGGCTTGATACAGCCTATCATGACCATTTCCTTCCATTAAGTATTAGGGGTGTGCAGAGACCACAAGATTCACCTTGTATATGTAGCATTTGGAAACTGCCCACTCCAATTTAGGTCCAGTTCCAATCACTCCAGTTTGGTGTGGCATTCCAATTTGCATCCAACTCCAACCTCTGAAATTCTAAACTCTGTGCCCCTCATTGACTACAATGGGGATACAGTGGAACCTCGACTTACGAAGTACTCGACTTACGTATTTTTCGACTTACGAAAGGGAAAAAGCGGCCGCGCGCCTACGAATTTTTCGACTTCCGAAAGGAAATCCGCTTGGATTTTAGATGCGGTTTACTCAACTTATGAAGTTTTAGATGGGGTTTACTCGACTTACGAAGGTTTACATAGGGTTTTCTTACGATTTTTTCAACTTATGTTTCCAATGCATTCCTATGGGAATGCCGTTTTTCGACTTACGAAATTTTCGACTTGCGAGTGTGCTTTCGGAACGCATTAAATTCGTAAGTCGAGGTTCCACTGTAATCTAAAAATGACTATAAATTTCCCCCACTTTATCCTGAGTGGTTAAATTTGCAGGTAAAGGATCCACACAGTGAACCTTTGAATTATATTTTAAAAGAACAGAATAGAACAGAAAAGTCTAAAAACAAACAAACACAAAACTGCCAGAATTGGATGCAAATTTTTGGCATTCCTTCCGAGTGGATGAAGCCTGCCATAAAGGGCATTATCATTTAATTTGTTTTCTTAACCCTTTCCTAAACACTCCCAAGAATGATATCGTTCCTTTTGCTTACTTTCAGTGAGCCACCAACCAGGACCCAAACATATTTTTTCTCTGGCTGGTCATACCAAGTTCAGGCTCCATCTATCTCTACATGAAACAACATTGTAATAACATGCATCATTCTGCACTCCTGGGAGCATAGGAAGCTGCCTTATACTGAGTCAAGCCAATTGGTCCATTGAGCTTGGTATTGTCAACACGGACTGGCAGCGTCTCTCCAGGATTTCATGCAGAAGTGTTTCTTGAACTGTACTTGGAGATGATTGAATGTGGGTTTTTTTTGGGGGGGGGGGTTCTTTGCATGCAAAGCCACTGAGCTATGGCATTTAATCTGTGGGAAGCAAAAGTAACAGCTCAAATAGCCAAGCAAGCTAAGGCTTGTGGGTGCTTGTAAGGCACCCTGACAACCTAAACCAGATTGATTCTTATGCAAAAGAGTTTGCCTTCCCAAGTTTGCAATTTAATTTAATGTGAGATGGAGCACTGAACATGGGTAAAAAAAATAATGGCTGTTGGAGAGCAGTCCATTACACTGATACACTATCTGTAAATATTCATCTTCTGTTTTATTCATCATAATTTGTAAAGAACCATTATTACTACCCCTCTCTCAACCAGTGGTGCTCATCTCCCCCCCCCACCTTCTCCATAATATCCTGCAGATGCGTGTGAGTGTAATTAAACAGATAACAAAGGGAATATTGTTCATTATTGATAAGACATGTGATGAGAAAGAGAGAGCAATGCTTTCATTTCAATTTGCAGCTTGATATTTCTTGACATTTACATGTACCAAAAAAAGAAATAAGCTTCCAAAGTTGCACTTTTCGATATCTAACCTGGATGGTTGTTTTTCTGCCAGACCAAAGGGGCCAGGAAATTAGATTTTTCCATATATAGCCATGTTGGGCTGCTTTGCTACAGATGTTAGTCCTATATCGCTGCTTTCATCTTAAGCTTCGTAGCATGTTTTCATGGGCGCTCCTGTCATTTCATTTAAGTTATACATCTATTTATTCTCCACTACATCAGGATGTGTCCTCTAAAGGGTTAGAAAAGAGGTGTTTGCTACTGCCTTCCTCAAAAGGCCTACCTTGTGAGTGGGATATTGCCCTATAATCACTATCCCCTGGGGCTGATTTGTCAGTATAGTGAAGGCTTATCTAGTCCATCTCAGTGAAGACTTAAATGATCATTACAAAAACAGTGGCCAGTCGGTAAGCTCCCCATCTGACCATATTTGAAAATTCAAGTGCACAGACCATTTTTGTCATTAGGCGAGTTAACATTCCTGAATTTGCTTGCAGCTCAGAGCAGAACTCCCAGTCGGATTACCTACTTTACCAGATTTTGCAATGCAAAAGTACATATTATTATTATTATTATTATTATTATTATTATTATTATGCCTTCCACATATGTGTCTCAAGGCAATGTGCACAATATACTAAAAACAGATAAAACTCTGTTTAAACACAATAGATCTCTTTGTTTTATTTCCATTCTTTCTGTCTTTGCTCTGGATGGATTGGTTTATGGAACAGATCGCAAGAGACCCGCATTTCCTTTGCTGTTATGGTTACTCCTTATTGCACCATTTATATTATACAAAACCCAATAAAATACTTTTTTTAAAAAAAATAAAAGCACAGAAAGTAACAGCAGATGAATGAAATAAAAGGAGGCATCCATGTCAGATACCAGCTGGAATAACTTGTTGGAAAAAGCGTGTCTTCATTTGTTTCCAGAAAGTACAGATGGTGGATACCTGTTAAATCAAATCCCTTCTACTTCAAAATCAAATCTTTACAGGCCTGTTCAAAAACATAGCCAAAATGGAACCACCCACATATAAGCAGATATCAGCAGTCCTAAAATAAGCCCTAAATTGGAAGTGGTGAATCATCCATCATTCAACTGGGGATAATATGTGGGGTGCTGCCTTTGGGGGTTGGGTGGACTGCAGCCAGCAGAGGTGTGGCCAGAGGAAAAAGTGAGTGTGGCACCTCTTTCCCCCTTCTCTCTTTATGCCACTTTCCCCCTCCTGTCCCACCTCATTATCACTGGCATGAAATTAGGCAGAGGACCACATAAAATTAGACAGAGTGCCACATGAGACTCTTAATCTCAGGGCCATGGGTTCAAGCTTTATGTTGGGCAAAAGATTTCTGCATTGCAGGTGTTTGGACGAGATGACCCTTGTGGTCCCTTTCCAACTCTTCCATGATTCTACGTGTCCTGTGGACTACTGGTTCCCCAGCCCTCCTCTAAAGCAAGGGGAGATCTTACTAAACAAGGACTCAGTGACCATGGAAAGCTGACTGAGAAGCAGCAAAATAATCTAAGGGGAATGGGATGGAGTGGCTGGGGAAGGGTGGACCATCTTATGCTCTTATGTAAAGAGGTCCTGCATTGCAGAGGATTGAATGAGATGACCCTTGGGGTCCCTTCCAGCTTTATGATTTTATGATCCCATAGATATAAATACCATGCAGAGGACCATCTCGTTGTCGGGATTAGTCATTCACTGCTTCAGAAGCAGTTTTTGAAATGTACCCCAAGGACACAAGTGAAAAATCCATAGAGAAATCCAAGATATGTTAAGGTTGCTATGGCACGTAAAATGGAGGAACCCTTCTGAAATAGCCCTCTGAGGGCTGAGCATGGTCATCGAACAGATAATGCTGACTCACTGCGAGAAGAACAAAAATGAGTGACTGGAGGAGGATGGAATGAAGTGGCTGGAACTCTATTCAGAAGCACTTTTCACTGCAACATCTTGTTGCACCACCCACCCCAGATAAAGCAGCTCATTTGTCTGTCTGAATCTACTTCTCATTCACTGGGTGATCCCACGTTCTAGTGTTGTGAGATAGAGAGAAATAATTCTCTCTCTGCACTTCCTCCAAGTTGTGCACAATTTTGTAAAGCTTACTCAAGCCCCAGGTGCTTTATTTAGTTATGAATTTACAAGATATAAGGACAAAATCAATTCCAGAATGCACAAAAAGTATACATTTATTTACACAAGAGACACAAAACTTATGATTCCTGAGTTTGCTAAAGCTATCCAATACTAGAAGCCACAAAAGAGCCATAAAACATCAGTAAATATAATAATCTCGGACTAGTTCAAAGAAAATATCATATTATAAAGGGCTGTCTTTCAAATGACATCTGAAGGAAGAAATGGTTTCTGCCAAACTTCTATTGGCAAGGAGTTCCACGGGGTAGAGCATGCCGCAGGCTGCAGTCCTAAGACCACTTACATGGGAGTAAACCTAACTGCATTGGGGATGAGGAGGTTTCCAGTTTGGATGGAGGCTCCAACAAAGAAGACAGAGGGGAGACAGACATTGCATCTCTCCCACAGCTCCATCATAATGGGGCATAAATTTATTATGACAGCTTCTCTGCTGATGACTCTCCAGCCCCACTTACTCCTAGAATGCAAAGGATGTTCCATGTTGCTGAGTGATGGCCAGAAAGGCACTGAGAAAGGCTCCTTTGGCTTGCCGTAGCAGAAGACTGCAGAGGAAGAGCCCTGACTCAGAAAGCTAGAGAGCAAAGGAGGGGCTGCACCCCAGTTTGAGCAACTTCTTCATTAGGGGAGTTGGCCTTTATGGGCCTCCTTGTATGTTTTTCCTTTCCTGAATAAAGAAACAAAAAAACAGTTAAGTCCAGTCAAAGACGACTATGGGGTGCGGCGCTCATCTCACTTTTCGGGGTGAGAGAGCCGGCATTTGTCCGCAGACAGCTTTCCAGCTCCTGTGGCCAGCATGACTAAAATGCTTCTGGCACAACGGAACACTGTGACGGAAGCCAGAGCACTCGGAAATGCCATTTACCTTCACACCGCAGCGGTACCTATTTATCTACTTGCACTGGTAAGAAACTTCTTCTTTGGCGATCACTCATAGCCGAGTAAGATTGTCTTCCATGAACACGGTCTTAACGGTGAGTCCATAAGTGATTGTGGAGGCCAATTCTGGATCCACATGCCCTTCCACAGTGGGGACATAGGTTTCCGGGCAGAGGTTGATCATGGTGATGGTTTGCCAAGCGTGCCTTCCTCTTAGCACGTTTCTCCCTTTCGTCCTGAGTTTGAGCATCTTCAAAGCCCATGACACCTTTGGTAAAGGCTGTTCTCCAATTGAAGCGCTCGCAGGCCAGTGTTTCCCAGTTGTCAGTGTTTATGCAACATTTTTTTTAGATTTGCCTTGAGAGAGTCTTTAAACCTCTTTTGTTGACCACCGGCATTACGCTTTCCATTTTAAAGTTCGGAATAGACTAGTTGCTTTGGAAGACAATCATCAGGCATCTGAACAACATGACTGGCCCAATGAAGTTGATGTTGAAGAATCGTTGCTTCGACACTGGTGATCTTTGCTTCTTCCAGTACACTAACTGCAAGTTAGCCTCATGTCTCTATCTCTGACCTGTGAATGAGCTGCTCTACTTGTCAGCCCTGTGACACAAGGGCTGTGTTCTACCTCTGCTGTCTGATTCAATATGCCTCTGAATAACAGTTTGTTGTTGTTTAGTTTTTTAGTCATGTCCGACTCTTTGTGACTCCATGGACCAGAGCACGCCAGGCACTCCTGTCTTCCACTGCCTCCCGCAGTTTGGTCAGACTCATGTTGGTAGCTTCGAGAACACTGTCCAACCATCTCGTCCTCTGTCATCCCCTTCTCCTTGTGCCCTCCATCTTTCCCAACATCAGGGTCTTTTCCAGGGAGTCTTCTCTTCTCATGAGGTGGCCAAAGTATTGGAGCCTCAGCTTCAGGATCTGTCCTTCCAGTGAGCACTCAGGGCTGATTTCCATTGGATAGGTTTGATCTTCTTGCAGTCCATGGGACTCTCAATAGTCTCCTCCAGCACCATAATTCAAAAGAATCAATTCTTCGGTGATCAGCCTTCTTTATGGTCCAGCTCTCACTTCCATACATCACTACTGGGAAAACCATAGCTTTAACTATACGGACCTTTGTCGGCAAGGTGATGTCTCTGCTTTTTAAGATGCTGTCTAGGTTTGTCATTGCTTTTCTCCCAAGAAGCAGGCGTCTTTTAATGTCATGACTGCTGACACCATCTGAAGTGATCACAGAACCCAAGAAAGTCAAATCACTCACTGCCTCCATTTCTTCCCCTTCTATTTGCCAGGAGGTGATGGGACCAGGAATAACAGTTACTGAGAAACAAATGGGGAGTGTGCCATTGAGTTCAGACCCTGCTTAAGGACTTCCCATGGGCATCTGGTTGGCCACTGTGAGATCAGGATGTAGAACTAGATGGGGCTTTGGCCTGCTCTAGCAGCCAGACACTTCTTATGCTCTCATGTAAAGAGGTCACCTGGAAGAAATCTAAACTGGTCTCTGTCACCAGAATGAATTTCCTACAGTGATTGGGATTGGAGTATAGCAGAATTTCAAAATAGCATTAAAACACACCCACTAGAACCCTGAACCTGGAATGTTCATGATTTGAAATAATGCATTCTGCGACTAGAATGAGATTTGGGGCATATTACAGAGTATGTTGGAACCCCCTAAGGACAGAACTGAACAAAGACCTTTTCTCTCACCTTTTTTTCTAAATGACAAGAGAATTTAATGGCAATATTTGAAGAGATTTGGTTCTTTGAAATGCAATTTCCTTTCTCTGCCTTTTGATTCCCCTCTTGCTTCTAATAGGAACCAAAAAAAAAAAAAAGCATGGAAAGGTGGGAGTATATAGGAATGTTGGAAACAAAAGATTTCTATTGTGTTAAAGCATATTTAACATTTCGTTAATAAGAAAACAGCAGCAGAATTTGATCACTCGTAGATTGTAAGGAAAGATAGGGGAGGAAAAAAGTTGTGACAGCTGCACGCACTTTGCTTACATCTCAAGTTAGACTACTGGATTGTACTCTGTGCAAGGCTGCCTTTGAAAAGTATCAAAAACTTCCATCCAGGCAAAATTCAGCAGCTAGGCTTTTCAGACCATATAACACCCAAATGCTGCAAAATCCTCATTAGCCCCTAATCCGTTCCCAGGACCAAGTCAAAATGGAGGCTGCAAACTTTAAAACAGGGATGGGGAACCTCTGACCCAACGAGGTTTTGTTGGACTGCAGCTCCCAGCATCCATGTCATGGAAACATAGGAAACTGCCAATGATCCATCTAACTCAGTATCATCTACATACTGACTGGCAGGGGCTCTCCAGAAATTCAGGCAGGATACTTTCCCAGCTCTAACTGGAGATGCCCAGGATTGAATTTGGGACCATCTGTATGGAGGTCCTGCCACTGAGCTACCACAGTGAAGTTCAGAGGTTTGGGGCTGGTCCATTGTGGAAAAGGAATCTCCCTTTAGGAAATGACCATAGCTTTGTGGTAGAGCACCTGCTTTGCATGTAGAAGGTCTCAGGTTCAATCCTAGGCATCTCCAGGTAGGGCTGTGAATGTCCCTCATGTGAGATCCTGGAGAACCATGGTCAGGAGATCAGGAGTGGCCACCCAGATGTTGTGGACTTCAACTCCCATAATTATTGACTATTGACCATGAACCCTGGGGCTGATGGGAGTTGGAGTTGAAAAGCATCTGGAGAGCATCTGGTTTCCCACCCCTGGTGTAGTCAGCACTGTGCTAGATGAATCAATAGTTTGACTTTATAAAAACGGGTTTCTATGTTCCTAATTCTGGAGAAGATGCACCTTTGACGTGATGAAGCAAGACCCTTTTCATGTTTGTTTTACATTCAGTCACAAATACAAATCCTAAACTTGCTTTTTATTTCCGGCTGAAAAGCTACAGGAAGATTGAATTGCCCTAAAAGCCCCCAGTTGTTGAATTCCTCATCGAAAATGTGTATTCGAGCTGCAAAGAAAGTAAAAAAGAAAGCAAAGGCATGTTTTATTCACACTGATTGATCCAGGAATCATACACATCAGCATCTGTTCTGAAGGCTCAGAGAAAAGAGGTTTTAAAAGTCTGTTGGCCCAGACAGCAAAAGGTCAAAGAAACAAATCAGAAATACTCTGTCTGCGAGGGTCAAGTCTGAAAAACATCCTTGTTCATTTAACAGATAATGATAATTAGATAATAGTATAGCTTTATTAGATCCTTGCTGGTTAATGGAAGCAGAAAATATTTGTGATTCAAACCATGCTTCTTTGAAACACTTTCTATTTCTATATTTAAAAACAAACACAGCCCAGGCTCCGGAGAAGAAACAAATGAGAGGCAGAATCTGTACAGAAAATCATGGATATTAGGAAAAACAAATTTATATTTCCAGGGAGTCTGTCTGTTATCACAGACCTGCTGGATCAACCCATGGAAGATGAAAATGTTAGGAACCTTGGAAGCTGCCTTAAACTGACCAAGACCATTGGTCCATCTAGCTTAGAATTGTCTACACTGACTGGCAGAGGCTCTCCAGGGTTGCACTCCCAGCTGTACCTAGAGAGGCTTGGGATTGAACCTGGGTTCTTTTGCATGCAAGGCAGATGCTTTACGACTGAGCTAGGGCCTTTTCTCCCTAAAAGTGAAGTATTTTCTGGCTCTGGACTGTCCTTGCCCACCCTAGCTGGCCATTGGTCCTTCCTAGACAGGAAAGGCTATAAAAGGCATTCTATATGGGTTGAATTTTTTGCCTGAGTGACAACTGTTTTCTTAGGAACAACAGCAAGTTAATTGTACCAGATGATTGGTCCATCTACTAGCAATGGCTCACCACGGTTTCCGGCAAGGGTCTCTCCCAGCCTCTCTTGGAGATGATGGGTGATAGAACTTGGGACCTTCTGCATGGAAAGGAGATGCTTTGCTACTGAGCTCTGGCACTTCCTCACTGAAGCAAGCTTAGGGGGGCTGACAGAACTAGGCTTCTACACACCAGCATGATCTCTCCCTCAGAAGTCTGCACTGTGGTAGGCAAGGGTGGCAATCAAAGCAGCTAACCTGGGTTCACCTGGTTAACTTAATCACTGACACCAAGTAGATAACTGCCTTCGGCTGCCTCCATTAAGTAGCCCTTTAACCTTTAAACATTTTCTTTTAAAAAACAAAAAACTACCTGGCCCAGTCAACTACCTGTTCTGTGTAGAGTGGTAAAGTAGTTAAGAAGGATAACAAGCTAACAGTTCTTGAGAAACCACCAACCATAAGCCTTCCTTTTCTTGCACTTCACAACCCCTCCCTCCGTGGACCTCCAGTGAAACTGGATGATTCAGATCACAAATTGTGCAAGCTCATTTGAGCTCTACAGAATGTCTGTCCCAACCTGGTGCCTTCCAGATGTTTTCAACCACAACTCCCACCATCCCAAATCAGCATGACTAGAAGCTGCCAGGCTCTGCCCCTAATCCTACCCTCAAACCCTCCCCAGCCCCCTAAATTGCTTAACTGAAAAGGCAGGCAATCCCCCACTTCTCCTCCAGACAAAGAGTGATTTGCAAATCTCTGAAATGGCTGCAACTTTCCTGGGGACCGTGAACACAATTGCTTAATCCCCTTTCAAGGTGTATTCTTCATGGTGTTGTTGTTTCTGCTTATCACATAACAAGCTGTTTTTCAGTCCATAAGAAACAATAAGTGGCGCCTTTAACAAAATCCATGTTTGGGCAGCCATGCAGTTGCACCTTTTATTAGGAGACAAAACGGTAGGCTTTATATTTCTGAAAGCCTAGTTTTGAAAATTTTATGCCTGGGGAAATCCTGGTGCACTTAGCCAACTGCTGTTACAGAGTGTTGCATGCAAGGTTAAGCTTCAATTGGTCTGAATTTTATTTTAGCAAACTTTCAGTCTAGTACAGAGAGGCACAGCAAATGATGATGATGATGATGATGATGATGTGTGTAAAGTAGCTACATTTGCTGATGATCCCAAATAGGCATCTGGTTGGCCACTCTGAAAACAAAAAATCAGACTAGATGGACCTTTGGCCTGATCCAGTAAGACTCTTCTTATGGCATGCTCTTATTGAGCCAATGAGACCTTTGGATCATGTGCTACATGGCATGAGCACAAGAATTCATGGATCATCCTTCTAGAGTGCATGAATCATCCTCCCAATGAGGGATGGCTAAGAATATGAAATAAGACTCAGAAAACCTAGCTGTGTTTGCAGTTCTCTGACAATCCTCCCACTAACACAGTGTCAGGGACTGGCTGGATGAGGAAGAGTGATTGGAGCCTCCCGCCCAAGAACCCTCCAGGGAGGACACAGAAGATGACAACTTAGACCTTGGATTGTGCTGGTGGGACATTGAGGACCAGTCTGGGGAAGGGATGAGTTGGAAGGTGCTAGAAGCAGTGAGGGTGAGTGATCAAAAGGGGTAAGGAGGCCCTACCAGGACAATGTGAGCACAGACTCAGAGAGAGAGGAGTCACAGGTTCTGCTGGCTCTCCTCCCCCTCTGACACCATGCGGCAGGGAAGTGCAGCAAATCCCAGCTCCCAGGCCCTTGTAATTGGATGATACATGAGGTTGAAAACACATTTGGCCAGACCAAGATTGTTGCTGCTTTTCGAACTGAAAATGTCCCACAGAGCATTTGCTGCATCTGATAACTTATAAGGCATGGTTGGGGAACATTTTTCAGCCTGAGGACCAGATTCCCTTCTCCATGGGTGGGTGAGGTACAGTTCCCTGGATACTTGCTTTAAATATGCTTTTAAATGTATGGTGCATATGCAGCCTCTGTCACCACCGTGGAATAGCTATTGTATTTATTTAACTCTTTTGTATTTCAATTCATTGGGGTGGGGAGTGTGAGTTTCAATTCATTGGGAGGTAAGCTGGATCATCCTAATGTTTAGAATCATAGAATCATAGAGTTGGAAGAGACCACAAGGGCCATCCAGTCCAACCCCCTGCCAAGCAGGAACACCATCAAAGCATTCCTGACAGGTGGCTGTCAAGCCTCTGCTTAAAGACCTCCAAAGAAGGAGACTCCACCACACTCCTTGGCAGCAAATTCCACTGTCGAACAGCTCTTACTGTCAGGAAGTTCTTCCTAATGTTTAGGTGGAATCTTCTTTCTTGTAGTTTGAATCCATTGCTCCGTGTCCGCTTCTCTGGAGCAGCAGAAAACAACCTTTCTCCCTCCTCTATATGACATCCTTTTATATATTTGAACATGGCTATCATATCACCCCTTAACCTTCTCTTCTCCAGGCTAAACATACCCAGCTCCCTAAGCCGTTCCTCATAAGGCATCGTTTCCAGGCCTTTGACCATTTTGGTTGCCCTCCTCTGGACACGTTCCAGCTTGTCAATATCCTTCTTGAACTGTGGTGCCCAGAACTGGACACAGTATTCCAGGTGAGGTCTGACCAGAGCGGAATACAGTGGTACTATTACTTCCCTTGATCTAGATGCTATACTCCTATTGATGCAGCTCAGAATTTCATTGGCTTTTTTAGCTGCTGCATCACACTGTTGACTCATGTCAAGTTTGTGGTCTACCAAGACTCCTAGATCCATCTCCTCTCTGCAGTTACTGCAGCAACTTTCAGCTGCAGACCAGTTGGGCTTCAAGCTACGCTGAATATGCAATAAGATATTTAAAGATTCGCAACATATTTGAAAATATTTAAAAAGCAAGCAAACAGCCCTCTGCTTTCCAAAGACACTTGCATTCCCCTTAGTAACCGACACATTCCCCCCCCCCACCTAAGCTCTTTGTATGCCCTTTTAAGCATCTGTTTGTGAGAAGCATTAGGAAATGGGAGGGAGCGTTTTGCATTCAAACCATCCCTTTTCATTGATATATTATTTCTAAACGGGTCATCGACGGGATCTGAAGTGAGCTGATCTTTTGAAGAAAATTCATATCAAAGCTGAAGATAAATCCAAAACTCCCTGGATGGCTAGGAGACCGGCGTTCGATTTGAAGGTTGTGTGGGTAGTTTTCAAAGCTGCCAGAGTGTCGGGTGGCGTGAGAATAGAAGGCAGAGGAAGGTATGATGAAAGGATAGAAATGTATGAAATCCTCTCTGGTTCACCAGAACACATCTTGTCCCCAACACAATCCTGTTTCAGCTGGACTGTGGAGTTTGTGACTTCTTCGAGGTAGGTGGGCGAGGCAGGAGTGATGCCAGGAAATGTGCCAGCTCATGAATTGGTCTGTTGCTAGAGTACAGGTGGTGGGAAAATTCTGGCCCAGGGACTGACTGTGGCCCTCCAGGCTCTCAGTCCAGCCCTCATAACTCCCCCCAGATCACAACCCCCACTAGCCCTGCTTTCCAAACTCCTTGAGGGTTTGTGCCTGGCTGGAATGTCTCCTTGTATTCTCATAATGACACTTGTTTGTCTGAATGGAGAACAGAGAGGGATGTGTGAATGTATGTGTAAACATGTATATTCCTAGCTCCACCCACTTTGGTATCTGGCCCTGCCCACTACTGGCATGTGGTTCCCGAAAGGCTGTTCAGAAGGGATTGCGGCCATCAGGCATAGATTCCCACTCCTGCTATAGTAAATAATGATTTCTTTCTTGCTTGCTTTTTTAAAAATCTACATAGAAATCCCCACCAAGTCAGCTCCAGAGATCTAGCACTGAATTTCAGCAGCCTGTTCCACAGATTTCTGCTTTTGTTTTAAATACCTTTTAAATCATAATGCTATTTTAACCAATTTTTCACATACATAAAAAACAACAAGCAAGCAAAAATGGTAACAGCATATATTGTGGACAGTTAAAATAAAATAGGAGAATCATAGAATCATAGATTTGCAGAGTTGGAAGGAACCCCAAGATCGATCTACTGCGGGGTGTTCCTGGCCGATCCTGCTTGATCGTGTAATCCTGATAGATGTTCGCCCCCCCAAAAGCTAAACAACTCTGCTGAAGCCTCCCCAGAAGAAGCTCAACCGTGGGTATTCCTACCCTAAAAAAGCTCAACAACAGCTCAACCCATTGGGTAGATCACTGCCAGTGTTTTTATAGTGGGAGTAGATCGCAGTCTCTTGGAAGTAGGACATCCCTGATGTAGTGCAACTCCCTGCAATGCAGGAATCTCAGCTAAAGCATCCCTGACAGATGGCCATCTAACATCTGCTTAAAAACCTCAAGTGAAGGAGAGTCCACAACCTCCTGATGGAGACTGTTCCACTGTCAACCAGCTCTTACGGTCAGAAGGTTATTCCTGAAGTTTTGTCAGAATCAACTTTCTTGTGTCCTAACCTCCAGAGCAGGGGAAAATAAGCTTGCTTCATCTTCCATGTGACAGCCCTTCAGATATTGGAAGATGGCTATCATCTCTCTCTTCAGTCTCCTCTTTTCCAGGCTAAACATACCCAGTTCTGGGTGCCACAATTTAAGATTATTGACCAACTGAAAGGTGTGCAGAGGAGGGTGGCCAGGGTCTGGAAACCAAGGCTGATAAGGAACGGTTGGAGGAGCTAGAAATGTGTTCCCCATCTTATATTTGTGCAGCTGGTTCTTCCTGCCTAAGTGCAAAACATTATATTCACCCCTATTTTGTTACTTTTGGCCCAGTTCTCCAATCTGTTAAGGTCATATTGAATCCTGATTCTGTCTTCTACAGAATTAGCTACCCCTCCCAGTTTGGAGTCACCTGCAAATTTGATGAGCATCCCCTCAATTCCTTCATCATTTATAAATATGTTGAACAACAATGGGCCCAAGACAGAACCCTGAAGCATCTTCCCCTTTGTGAAACTAGAGTGAAAATGAATATATTATGGAGGCAAGCAGCCAGAGCCACCTTTCCCATTGGGATTACTGGCGCGTTGTGCCAGGGCGCTGGCCTCTCAGGGGTGCCCGAGCGAGTGGGGGAGCTGTGCGGCTTTGCCGGCGGCCTCCCCTTTCCCTCCTGCACACCTGCCAGCTGTGCCCCATCAATCATATGGCTGGTGGGCGGGCATCTTGCCTTCCAAGCCTCTACAGGAGGAGAGTGATCCCCACAGAGGCTTAGGATGGAAGCTGTACCCCTCCAACTATATGGCTGGTGGGTGTGCAGCTTCCTTCCCAAGCCCCCGTGGGAGGAGAGTGATCCCCGCAGAGGCTTGGGGGAAAGGTCAACAACTCTGGGGAGCCGGGGCGGGGGAGCCGGAGGGATCTTTGCACCATGGCGCCGGATATGCTTAAGACGGCCCTGCAAGCAGCGCACATATTTTACCCATTCCTCCATCTGGGATAGATGGCTTTACCACCGATGCTGCTCTTACTATGACACATTTTATTTTGTACACACAATAAGCTAGGAGTTGTCCGTAATGTAAGAGTCGCCCAACATCATGGGCAAGGATTCGTTCCTGACTTTGCAGCAAATGAAAGGTCACAACATTCCCTGTTTTCTCTCCCACCAAATAGCCATAAAGTGTCTCCGATTACTTTCCCCCCTCCTGACGATGAACCTTGTGATATTAAAAGCAGGGGAACAGTTGGTGAGTGCCGTAAATGTGACTTATTTAAGTTTCCTGGAGGAGACAAAAAGGGGGGGATTTTGGTTTAGTGTGTCTGGCAAATATGGGCAGAGCCTCACGGCTCGCTTGTTCGAATCAATAATGAGGCTTTTAAATGCTGGAAGTGGCCAGAAGGGCACTTAATTTGGGGAGTGACTCCAAAATGGCAGCTTGGTGATCACAGCTCCCAGCGGGGACATTACACTTTTAAAAGTGGCAGTGATTCACACTTGAATAGCTAAAGTTACCCAGTTGCAGATTGTGTTGGAGGATATTAAAACAAAAACAAAACAAAAATTCTTAAAGCTTATGCCTACATGGTTAATTTAGATTGCTTCTCTCCTTCAACTGATTTAGAGAAATAATTCATGAAATACATAGCAGAGTTGGGTTTCTTTCCCTTCCTTCCTTCCTTCCTTCCTCTCCAGATTTAAGAACATAAGACAAACTTGCTGGTCACCCAATGGCCCATCTAGTCCTGCATTCTGTTCTCACAGTGATGCCTCTGTGAAGCCTGCAAGCAGGACCTGAGCTCAATCATAGAATCATTGAATTGGAAGGGACCCCAAGGGTCATCTAGTCCAACCACTTGCAATGCAGGAATCTCAGCTAAAGCACCCATGACAGATAGCCATCCAACCTCAAGATCACTCTCCTTTCACTCTCCCATATCAATCCCAGCAACGGGTTTTGAGAGGCCCAGTGCTTCTTTTAGTGGAGGTACATCATAACCATTGTGCCTAGTAGCCATTGGTAGACATTCTTTTGCAAACACCTGGATTTAAAGTGACTTCTTAGGACGCTAGGATTCAGCATGTAGAGGCAGCAGGGCCAGGCTTATGCATATGAGGGGCAGCTGCAAGAAAGCGAAAGCTACTTGGGGATGTGGGAAGCATGGGGTTGAATTGGTGTTTCAGTGCAAAGCTATCTAATCCACCATTGTTCAAAATCTGCACTTCTCTGAATTTTTCAGTGCAGTTCTCTGACACACACCCCACAGTGTATATTATGAAAAATATGCATGCAGATGCATGTATTAGTGAAAATCAGATTTAAAAAATGCCTTGCACATGGAGAGATCACTTGCAAAAAAAATTACATTATGAGAACAGTTATGAATATTCCTGAGGACTTTTTTTAATTGAAATGTAAATTGATTAAGAAAGTGGGAAGTCTGAATTTAAGACTGGAAAAAATGATAAACTGAAATTTATAGTCACTCAACCCTAACTCTAAGCCTGTGTTAAAAGGTAAAGGGACCCCTGACCATTAGGTCCAGTTGTGTCCAACTCTGGGGTTGCGGTGCTCATCTCGCTTTATTGGCCGAGAGCCGGCATACAGCTTCCGGTCATGTGGCCAGCATGAGTAAGCCACTTCTGGCGAACCAGAGCAGCGCACGGAAACGCCGTTTACCTTCCCGCCGGAGCGGTACCTATTTATCTACTTGCACTTTGACGTGCTTTCGAACTGCTATGTGGGCAGGAGCAGGGACCGAGCAACGGGAGCTCACCCCATCGCGGGGATTCAAACCGCCGACCTTCTGATCAGCAAGCCCTAGGCTCTGTGGTTTAACCCACAGCGCCACCTGGGTCCTTAGGCCTGTGTTAGCTCTGCCCATTGCTTCATCTGCTTGCCCGGGCTGGAATGATCTCTCTCAATAAGGTTTTCAGTGATGCAGTTTTCCTGGCTGTTACTCCAAAGCCTTTCTTTATGCCTTCGTACATTTTGCAAGTACAGCAGCAAGTTGAATGCTCTGACACAGCTTTAGCCAGTCATCAATGGTACATTGTCTGGCAATGTACTGGGCACCATTCCTTGCCTTTCTCAGTGTAGCAAATGACTTTTCAAAGGGCTCACACTTGCAGTTCACAAGATTCTCATGCTTTGCAACAATAGCACGCTCCCTGTCCTTTATGCTGGGGGATCTGTTGCTCTCTCCTGCCAAAGGAGGACGTAGCTGTGTTGTAGATTTCCTCTTTGGTTTGGTTCCACCTTGCTCCGACGCCATCTCTGCAGCAGTTCGGTAGAGCTCGACAGAATCAGAGAAGTGTTCACAAAGTTCAGATATGGTTGTTCTGACAGTGTTGATCTGAGGTCACAATTTCTGCTTTGTACTATGGGCTTCCTTTGGCTGGAGATGGATCTTGTTCGTTACCAAGAGAGTGGTCTGCGTCGCAGTCAGCATGGTAGTAGCTTTGTGTGCCATGAACACAGTTCAGTGCTGATTGCCTGGTGACAATCGAGAGGCCTAACCTTGGATATCTCGAGAACACCCAGTGTTTTGCTGTGGTAGAGAAGAATGTGTTCATGATGCAGAGGTTGTGATATAAGCACAGCTTGAATGTTTTGTAAGTGAAAGACATCCCATGGTACACAGGAACTTTGGGAAAGAAGTGGTAGGCAGGGGCGGAGTAAGGGGGTGCGGTGGGGGCAGACCATCCTGGGTGTCACCACTGAGGGGGGTGACAAAATGCCGGACGGCACTCACCGCAGGGCCTGCAGGGCGCCCGAGCCACGTGTATCCGACCACTGCCTCCCCCTTAACTGTAGGGCGGCTGAGTGGGAGGAGGCAGGCAAACTCCTCGGAGGCCCTGTGGAGTGTCCTGCCCTGGCTGGCCTCGTCCCCACATGCGGCTGGCCCTGCCCCTGGGCGCAGGGCGCGCACACCGCCCCTGGTGCCCGATTGGCTTTCTCTGCCACTGGTAGTAGGGGTTCATAGGGAGAGGCCTCAAACTCCCTCTCTACCACTGATAACATCTTCCAAGAATGGAATACAGGCTTGGCTCACAAGGGGGTCAGACTCAAACAATGTAATTCATCCCTAAGTTATTTTGGACCAAAATTAGCTCAGGTGGGATGATGAGGCCATTCTGAATCAAGCTAGGAGGAGTGCATCTGTCACAAGCTATTCTCCCTCTGCAGTACAAGATCTTTGTTTCCTTTGACAGCAAGCTTTTCCTTTCTCTTGTATTTTATCATAATTGCGGGGGGGGGCACCTTGATTGACAAGACTGAAGGAAAAGCATTACTGAGGAAGGCATCAAAGGATCTGTTGCTTTTAATTAACCCTGAGCAGCAAACAAAAGCAAGACAATTTGTTGAGGTTTGTCTGTGGTGCCTTGTTTCCATAAAACACCTTCCGTGGCACATAGCAGGTCAGTTTTACGTTAATTAATTGCGGGGAACTCAAAACTCAGACAGTAAATAGCTTCCTTCATCTGTTATCTTACATCTTCCTCTGCCTGATTTCAAATAGGAGCATGCTTTAAAAAAAAGTTTGCTAATTGAAAAAAAGAAAAAGAAGGAATCCCACAGACAACAAGGGAGACTTCAGCTGACTGCAAAATGTGCATTTCATTGTTTCAAATTGGAACATAGATTAATATGTACTTGATGGGTTTTTGAAAAATCTATTTTTGCAAAGTGCAATTATTTTCTGAACAAGTTTTTTTTTTTTTTAATTTCCCCATTGTTCTGAGCATGGTAATGGCTTGGTAATGTTTGTGTATGCCAAGCACCCATATGTTATTCACTGCACGTAAGTCAAACCAAGGTCAGGCAAGTCGAGACTCAAGTTTGTGGTCTGCAATGAATTGGTGAAAAAGAATGTCAGAAGCTGAGTGAATAAGGAAGATGGGGAGAAGACCAAGAGGAAAAAATATATATAAATGGCTTAAGCTGCAATGAATAAGTTCAAGAGTCAGCAGTGTAATCCTGCATATATATGAACACATCATAGATTATAGCTAGATAAATAGCTAGATTATAGATAGAGATAGATAGAGACAGAGATAGATAGAGATAGAGATAGAGATAGAGAGAGATAGAGATAGATATAGATATAGATGTCTTTTAAAATAGGATAGCTGCTTATTATGATCTCTGCTAGAAGGGTGTTCCACAGGGTGGGTGCCACTACCAAGAAGGCCCTCTGCCTGGTTCCCTGTAACCTCACTTCTCGCCAATGAGGGAACCACCAGAAGGCCCTTGGCGCTGGATCTCAGTGTCCAGGCTGAACAGTGGGGGTGGAGATCTATATCTATATAGATATAGATAGATGATAGATAGATATAGATAGATGATAGATAGATAGATAGATAGATAGATGATAGATATAGATAGATGATAGATATATCCAGTCTCATATAACCAACATGCTTAACTCTAATTCATGCATGAAGGGGTTAACACCATAGAATAAGTTTTCCTGCCAGGCTTAGCTAGGTCACACACCCTTTCCTTTGGGAGAAAGGGTTACCAAACTCATTGATTCTTTTTTCTTCAACCATTTGAACCAACCAAGAACAATGTTTAAGCTGAATGCTCCAAGCTTAGACCATGTGGCTTTAGCAAGCCATTTTTGTGTTTCTATACAAGTAATATAGAAACATTTACCACCTTTTGTAAACTAAGGACTCAGCTAGATTGGTAAAGAAAAAGCGTCTTTGTGTGTGTTGTATATGTAATATAACACTGTGACACCAGATGGCACTGTGGAGGCCTGTCTTTCCCTACTGGATTTCCCTGTATGAGTTTACAATGTGTTTAACTGAATCGCTTCTTTGATGTGTCTAGATCCAGCCTAAGATGATCTCTTGGAGTCATTCCAATGGGAAGGGATGTCTAAATGGGCAGCACATGCTATAACTAAGCCCCAGGGTATGGGTAATTGAGGAAATCACATACAACTCCCCCAGTTTATCCCTGTCTTCCTCATTATGCTGTGTGCTCTGTGTTTCCTTCTAAGGTTCTTGGGCAGTGATCTGTCCTTTTTATGCTTTGTAAAACTCCATGCCCATTATGGTGCTAGATAAACCAACAAGTACAATGAAAGTGCTAAGAATTATGATGATGATGTAATGAGCCTATCAACCCAAAATCTAACATTTTTGATTGTCACCATACATGGCACTAAATCAAATATTAACAACCTGACAAGCCCTTGCCCCAAGGAGCTTACAAACTAAAATCAAAGAACAGGAAGATGTTGTAGAAATAAACGAAGAAGAAGAAGAAGAAGAAGAAGAAGAAGAAGAAGAAGAAGAAGAGTTTGGATTTGATATCCTGCTTTATCACTACCCTAAAGAGTCTCAAAGCGGCTAACATTTTCCTTTCCCTTCCTCCCCCACAACAAACTCTCTGTGAGGTGAGTGAGGCTGAGAGACTTCAGAGAAGTGTGACTAGCCCAAGGTCACCCAGCAGCTGCATGTGGAGGAGCGGAGACGCGAACCCGGTCCCCCAGATTACGAGTCCACTGCTCCTAACCACTGCACCACACTGGCTCCTCTTTATTTCAGGTACCTGGAGTGTGATCCCTGATCTCATGTGAGTCAGAGAATCCTCTGAACATGTTACAGAGACTTACTTCCTCAAATATAAAATGGAAAGTTCAAAGCAATATTTCAACATGTTCCGAAATACTTCTTTACCTTTTAGATTCAGCTTGCATAGTGGTTAGTTTGCTTTACTCACAATCTGTGGTTAAACATGTTAGAACATTCTTACTCAACTTTGGTCTTTGTGGTTAAACAGTACATGAATCATGAAATGTCACCCTCACCCCTATTCCATGTCACCTTTACTTCTTGTTCTTGACCAGACGAAAGTTAATATCCTTAATCCCGAGCCAAACTTTATTGATCCCTCTAACAGGATCCTTTGGGAGAACACTAGTTGAGAGCAAATGAATTGTGAGCTGCAGACTCAAAGCTTTTCAATTATTCCATGTAAAAATTATTATAGTTGTTACAATTCTACCAGATTTAGTGATGCAGTGAACATCACTATTATGTGTGAAATGGAACTCAATTGTTCAGTGCTTAGAAAAGGGCATTAAAACGGTTAATACCACTCATCAAAGAAGTACAATGAGAGGAAACGATGATCAAAGCTTCCTGTTTCAGAAAGACAATTATGTCCCTCCCACATATATCTGGACACACACCTCACTCCATGGGTAGCTAATGGGCTTGCATGAGAATAGCACATTTTCATAAAATTATGCAATCTTATTAAGGCAATTTCTCATTGCCAAGTCCCAGATAATATTATGAATCTCTTCTCCACCTTTATAATCTTGTAAAGCAACAAAGTCTTCAGCTGCAACAGGAAAAGGTCAAATAATCAAAGGTGGTGTTCTTCTCCACAAGCCCACAACCCTCAGAGCATCTTCTTTTCATGTCAGAGGATGGTGCTTAGAGCTGCTCTTGCTTCCTGCTCTTGGACCTAAGATCCTCAGGCATGAAGTCTTACGGAGCTCTTAATAGCTGCAAATGTTTGTGTCCATACGTGCACATCCCTTTGTTGGGGTCTGATAAGGCAGATAAGGAATAGCTGGGCAGAGATACAGCTCTTGACTGAGACTTCAGAGCTTCTGATAACTGAGGAAGAAGGGGGGAGGTGAGGCAGAGAGGACTTGATGGAAATTTCAGTCCAGCCAAAGCCCAGCAGGGAGAATGTGCTGGGGAGGAGCTCAAGGCTGCAGTTTCCCAACACAAAATTGCCAGAGTGCATTCAGTGGGGGGCGAGAATTTGACGTAACACCCTGTCCCTAACAGGAACATAGGAAGCTGTCTTATACTGAGTCAGACCATTGGTCCATCTAGCTCAGTATTGTAGACCCAGACTGTTAGAGATTCTCTGGGGTTTCTGAGTGGAAACACTCCTAGCATTATCTGGCGATGCCAGGCAATGAACCTGGGAGATGCTATACCACTGAGCTATGCCCCTTCTATATAAGAAACAACTGTGAGCGGAACAATCCAGTGGTTGCAGCTATTTGTGCAAAGGGAGATAAGGGCTGGCAGCGGGAAGTGACGCAGGGTCTTCTGACCTGCCCCGCTACCTATGGAAGCCCAACACTGTATCACAATATATTCACTGTTCTCTCTCTCTTTATGGGAACTTACAGAGTAATCAAATTGTTCTTTAGTTAGTTTTAAAGACCAGAAATCTCATTAACCTCATCAGATGGTATAACGGGCTTATGATTTTGTCGAACTTTGGTTTCTGAAGCAGCTTGTGTAGTGCTAATAAGGTTTGTGACTACAAAGGTCATCCCTGCATGCATCTTAAACACACACACACACACACACACACACACACACACACACACAACTTGCCTTAAGAAGTCATGACTGACTGAAAGCATTTCCTCATGTACTTCAGGCATCTTATTTTAGCAGAGAGAAGGATCACTTCTTTATGAGCAGAACCTTATTATGTCTAACTTAATGAGCACATGAACATCTTGTACTTAACACTATTCCAACATGTAGGTAAAGCACATTCAAAAAGTTTCACTTCGTAACACTTAGAGAAGCCTTGAGGTTCCCCATCTTGGCTCTGTCAGGGCCCCAGGACTCTCCTCAGGCCACACCCCTCAATAGCCCTGAACGGAACCCTTCCTGCAGGTTTTTGCCTGGTGTCATTGGCCAGGAGTCAGCTTTGCCTGTGGAACAGCAGCCTGAAGGGGGAGATGGAAGACTTCAAAGAAGTGTGACTGGCCCAAGGTCACCCAGCAGCTGCATGCGGAGGAGCGGAGACGTGAACCCGGTCCACCAGATTATGAGTCTACCGCTCTTAACCACTACACCACACTGAGGGGATATTGTGGTCTTCCAGATGTTGTGGAACTATTCGCACTCCCACCATCCCTGCCAATTTGGCCATAATAGCTGGGTCAATGGGAGCTGGAGAGCAAGAGCATCTGGAGAACAACAAGTTAGTCATCCCTGCCCCCAACAAGCTGGTCTTCATTATCATCATCCTACATATTGCTAGTGAACGTGGTCTCTGAGCACTATTCCTTATGCAGGCAAAATGGCACTACTCATGCAAAAGAGGGAGATAGAAGCAGGCTTGGGGGAACACGACGTGCTTTCACTCAGATTTGGCTTCATGATCATGTATGTGACATCATCATGAAGCCAAATCAGAGTGAGGGAAGGGGCCATGCATCTACAGAATGTTATTACCAAGCCATGTCAGAGGGAGGGAGGGAACATAAGCAGTGCTCCCTGTCCTCACTCTGGTAGGATCCTTTGAAGAAATTGGCACTCAACACCAGCAGGGAATATAAACACTGCTAACAGTAAGTGGGGACACGGGTGGCGCTGTGGGTTAAACCACAGAGCCTAGGGCTTGCCAATCAGAAGGTCGGCGGTTCGAATCCCTGCAACAGGGTGAGCTCCTGTTGCTCAGTCCCTGCTCCTGCCAACCTAGCAGTTTGAAAGCATGTCAAAGTGCAAGTAGATCAATAGGTACCGCTGCAGTGGGAAGGTAAACGGTGTTTCCGTGCGCTGCTCTGGTTCGCTAGAAGCGGCTTTGTCATGCTGGCCACATGACCCGGAAGCTGTACGCCGGCTCCCTCGGCCAATAATGTGAGATGAGCGCCGCAACCCCAGAGTCGGTCACGACTGGACCTAATGGTCAGGGGTCCCTTTACCTTTAACAGTAAGTGGGACAAACCAAACAACCAAAATATTCCCTCCTCAGACTTCACAGTTGAGAATTGAGTGATATAGTGGGGCATTCTGTGAAAGATTAAATATACTAGCGACATCCACCCCCCCTCCATGCATCCCACTTGGTTCAGGACAGACAACTCAAGGGCTAGTTTGCATTCCCCCTCCCTGCCCCCAGGCTGTATTTGACTTGAGGGTTCCAGCTCCTGAACCCTTAAAAGCACAACATTGATGCAAAAGTAAATAGCACTGTTTAGCTTGGGGTATGCTTGGGTTTTGGTTTTTTTTTGCTTAATCTGATAAAGAGTTCTGTAAAACTCAAAAGCTTACATAACTTTCATAATGATCTGACTCACTTTCTTTCTGTATGTAACTGTATATGCAATAGAGCTGAAAATCACAACGAATTTTGTATAATTTTAGAGTTGTATACACTCTCCTTATAAAATGGTTTCAATGGCTTTGTTTAGAAGTCTTAACAGTGTGGCTGTTAAAGCATGAAGAGTATGCTCAGTGTTGTAAGAGTACTGTGCAAAATTAGCTATTTAAAAACCAAATTTATACCTGGAGGCAATATTTCTCTTTGCTATTCATTCTCTTAAAATGAACAATCTTTGCAATTACTTTGAGAGTTGAAAACAGTCTTTGTCAAAACCGGGAGGAATTGCTGTTCCCGAGCTGCTATTAATGTAATCCTGAACTGTTTACTATTTAAAACAACTTACAATTACTGTACATTTTTATAGCACAAGCTTTAAAACATGTCTCGAGGTGAAATGGGTATTTTATGGTATTCCGTGGTGGAGCTCAGCGACGGAGCCATTTGTCAACATTGTGTGGCTGCAAGGGATATTGCACCGAGAAGAAAAGTGATGCTGAAATTTGGGGTTATTCAGAAGGGAGGCAACAATGGGGGTTGTGTGCCCGGGTCAGTGGTTCCTGCATTTTAATTCTCACTGAACCAAGAATGCTTACCCACTTTTGGAATCCTCTTTGTAGGCCACAGAATTGGGAAAGCCTTTTTCACCATATAAGAAGAGTCTTACTGGATCAGATTACAGCATCCATTCCTTTTCCTTTTCCTAATATTTTTTATTAATTTTCATTGCAACAAACATCACATATAGATAAACACTGAAAAGAAAAAATTAAAAAGTAAAATAATAAAAACTTCATAATACTGTTTATACATTCAATAAAATATCCAAATGTGGGATTTCTCCAATCCCTTTGTTGCATTGGCCGGAAAGGCCTATCTTCTGAGCTACGCCAATAAAACTCAGAGACTAGAGGAACTAGGAGTCCATTATTGTTTATTGCAAAGCAATAGGTTACAGTGGAATCCTTTCCCAAAACTGCAACCCCGCCCAAAGGTCTGGGATGGGGTATTTATTACATTTCAAACAAAGGATTTCAATTTAACCAATCATTACTTCATTACTTCATATTAGTTTAGTACACATGTACATTACCTAATTTAATATGCATGCGCAACAAGCATTGCTAAGTAAACCTTGATCTTAATAATCTGTTACATTCTGTTAGTCTGCATGTATGGGAACTTGAGTTAGCTTTTTGTGCATGTATCAACTTATGTTCTAGCTTATGAATTGCATCTTTATGATTGAGTATTTGCTCATTCTTCTTTCCCAGTAGAGAAGGCCTCATGCCGAATCATCTGTTTCTTAAAGCAGCAGGTTACCATCTTCTACTTAGAGGCATATTCAATGATTTATAGGGGTTCACATTATCACATTCATTGTGGCCCTTTGGGCCACTGCTACACCTTGACTTCCCTCTACCCCCTCCCATGGTTCTGTTATTTCATGATTACTTCATGCATGTCCAAGTTATATTATCCATCTAATTGTATCCAATTATTTCTTTTATCATAATAATGCAAATGTTTCCTGCTGATCTATAAAATGCTTTGATATATATGCAATTAAAGCTTCCCATTTTTTTAAAAAAAAATTGTTATTGTCCTGATTTCCGAGTTTCTCTGTTAATTTAGCCATTTCTGCATATTCCATTAACTTAATTTGCCAATCTTTTTTCGTGGGAATCCTATCCTCTTTCCAGCATTCGGCTATCAATATTCATGTGGCTGTCATCACATACATGAAGAGATTTATATATATATATTTGGAATCTCTTTTCCTATAATTCCTAATAAAAAGGCTTCAGACTTTTTAACAAAAGATATTTTAAACTTTTTTTCAGTTCATTATATATCATTTCCCAAAATATTTTTTACTTTACATTGCCACCACATATGATAAAATGTACCTTCTACTTCTTTACATTTCCAGCATTCCCCCCTCTTGATTTATATATTTGTGCTAATTTAACTGGTGTTAAGTACCACCTATGCATCATTTTCATATAATTTTCTTTTATCAATGTACAATGTTCAAATCATTTTTCCAAATTTTTTCCCATTCTGACATTTGGATGTTATGTCCCATGTCTATTGCCCACTTTCACATTAGACATTTGACCTCTTCATCCTCAGTTTCCCATTCCAACAACAAATTGTACATTCTTCATAATACTTTGGTAAAGGTAAAGGTAAAGGGACCCCTGACCGTTAGGTCCAGTCGCAGACGACTCTGGGGTTGCAGCGCTCATCTCGCTTTATTGGCCGAGGGAGCTGGCGTACAGCTTCTGGGTCATGTGGCCAGCATGACTAAGCCGCTTCTGGCGAACCAGAGCAGCGCATGGAAACGCCGTTTACCTTCCCGCCAGAGCGGTACCTATTTATCTACTTGCACTTTGACGTGCTTTCGAACTGCTAGGTGGGCAGGAGCAGGGACCGAGCAACGGGAGCTCACCCCGTCGCGGGGATTCGAACCGCCGAGCTTCTGATCCGAAAGCCCTAGGCTCAGTGGTTTAACCCACAGCACCACCCATGTCCCTTTAATACTTTGGTACTGCATTCTATTATTTCTCTCAGGAATTTTGAGATTTCTCAGGAGCGGAGCTGCATCTGGCTGGTGGTATTGGGCTCCGTACGAAGAAGCTGCTTCTGCAGCTCCCTTGCACATTGGAGCCAGGCCCCAAAGACCCGGCCCAGAGGTGTCTTCCTTCCCCACAGCTCCATTTTGGGAACCCTTGAGTTGAATTTGGTGACAATATCTCAAGAGGCAGCTGAACCTATGGCCCCAAATGGGCAAAGACACACCAAAGTGACATTGTGGTCCAGCATCTTGATTTCCAAGAGGTGGTCAAACCTATAGAGAACAGACAGATGGATAGACGGACAGACAGACAAAGAAATTTCCACAATATATAGAGGAGGAGGAGGAGGAGGAGGAGGTGGAGAAGAGTTTGGATTTGATATCCCGCTTTATCACTACCCTAAGGAGTCTCAAAGCGGCTAACAATCTCCTTTCCCTTCCTCCCCTACAACAAACACTCTGTGAGGTGAGTGGGGCTGAGAGACTTCAGAGAAGTGTGACTAGCCCAAGGTCACCCAGCAGCTGCATGTGGAGGAGCAGAGATGCGAACCCGGTTCACCAGATTGCGAGTCTACCGCTCTCAACCACTACACCACACTGGCTCTTATATAGTAAATAAGAGGCAGCTTGTTTTTGTTTTTGTTTTACTGTCTGTGGAACTTCCTTACCTTTCATCCTGCAAGACAAGAAGCCAGTGCAGATTTCAACTCCTGTGAAATTGTTCTCAATATAATGGAAGAATTTTAGTCCGGGTGTCCAGTGAAAGACCCTTGGCTTGTAAAGCTCAGCTGCCTTTCAGTAAAGCAATTATAGGGTTTATTTTCCCTTAGTGGGCTCTAGGTGGAGACATTTGTCTACCGCATTTTAGTTTGTATTTTAACCACAGCTCATCAGAATAATGGCTTATATGCTAGAGAGGCTAAGGAGAAAAGAAAGCAAATTGATTTGAAACCCCCTTTCACTTGCAAGTGTCTTGCAACTCATGCGAATGATTTAAGACTAAAATTTTGATGTGGATGTGGTTGATAAACAGCACTGAAGAAATGTTTACCGATATGTGTTTTTAAATTTGCGCCTGCACATCAGTTGCTTTTCAACATTTCTTTGAAATGAAAATAATAATTAGATGAGTAAGACTTGAAGGAACAATGACCAAAGAAATAGTCGCAATGCAATCGTAACCACATGTACTCAGAAGTAAGTCTCATTCAGTTCAATGGGACTTACTCCCAAGGTTTGCAGAGAGGCTGCCATCCAAATCCATTTACCTGGCCATTGAGTTCAATAGGACTTAATTCTTAATTAGGACTTCCGCTTTAGGAGATTATTGGTTCTCATTAATGCTGGTATGAACATCTTGCTTTAAGTTTTTTTGACCATTTGCAGGGGGAGGGGACAATAATTGGAAACCCAATTTGGATGGGAAAAAGGAGTGACTTTACCTAGTTTATTCTTTTTTGGGAGGAGCAGAAGGAAATGCAGGGAAGCTGTAGAAAAGAACAAAATGAGACTTTGTTTTTCTTTCTTTGATTCTGCGCTTTCGAAAATACATTGAATGGTCATTGAACAGCTGTATCTGCAGCCTCCCAGGTGTGCTTCCTTCCAGGATCATGTGACCATGCAAGGTATTTTTGGAAGTACAGAAAGGGAGTATACAGAGAGCTGCAAGGCAACCACACGCGCGCGCGCGCACACACACACACACACATAGAAAACAAAGTAAAACACACACACCCCCGGCTACTTCATTGCTTGAAAACTTCAAGGAAAATCACCAGCCCACCCTAAGGAAGTCATCCGAATTTGGGGTGGGGGAATGGCCATCACCCCATGTGCTCATATATGACATCTGACTTCCCACTAGTATTATGGATTACACGCCAGCTGACCTTCTCTGCTCAAGGCTTGTCATTTTCTGGTCCAATTCTGGATCCTATGGAGAAGGCAGCAGACAGATCAGGAGCTTCAGGTCCACAAATACTTCCAAGTGAGCAACTTGCTCCAACAAATCTTCCCTCTTCCTCAGTGTTTAACTGTGTTGCAAGGCCAGAGGAGTGGCTCTGTTGCCACCACCTACTGGCTACAGAGATCTAGCACCCCACTTACAATCAGCCTCGTATCTTCCAAAAAGCTTCCAGCTAAGGCTGAAAGTCTCTTAACATTAGAACTCATTGACAAAACTGTCTGAGATAAAAGTTCAGGGTATTAGTGGAGATCTGGGAGGTCCAAAAGTAATTGGGTGTCAGAACATGATGAGTGACGTGGTAGAAGGTGATAAAATTACGTATTACCTTGCATGAAGAAATTGGATGGAGAAAATTCCTCCCCCCTCTCTGATAATTATAGAACTCATCCAATGAAGGACATCCAATGAAGCTGTTGCAAGATTCGGGACAGATGTAAGAAAGTACTTCTTAGCTCAGTGCATAGTTAAACTATGGAACTCACTCACACAGAAGCTAGTGATAGCCACCAACATAGATGGCTTTAAACAAGGATTAGACAAATTCATGGAGGAAAAGGCTGTTGATGGCTACTAGCCATTGTGGCTATTCTTTTCTCTGCCTTCACAATTGAAGTTACAGGTAGGTAGCCGTGTTGGTCTGGCATAGTCAAAACAAAACAAAACAAAACAAAAATTCCTTCCAGTAGCACCTTAGAGACCAACTAAGTTTGTTCTTGGTATGAGCTTTCGTGTGCATGCACACTTCTTCAGATACACAGATTTGAAGGCAGTGGTGCTTCACAATTGAAGGCTGTGGTGCTTCTGAATATCACTTGCTGGAGACCACAGGAGAGGGGAATGCTTTGGCCTCGCTTGTGGGTTGCCTACAAGCTGAGAAGAAGATGCAGGACTTAATGGACCATTGGGCTGATGCAGCAGACCCTGCTTATGTTCTTAGGTAGCAGCGGTCTGGTATTTTGTGGAGCCTCTGCTCTGTACCAAACTGTTCTATGTTGGGAGGGGAGACAGTGTGGATGACTCCCGTCGATGACACCTTTCCAAACCTGTATATGTGGGGCTAGAATATACAGGAGAAAAGCAGCCCAAGCAGTTCTTTTGTTAAAGCAATGACTTCAGCCAGCCAGTGAAGTGCTTCCATTTATATGTCCAAAGAGGTTTCCCTGTTGCCATAGAGAAGAAGAAGAGTTTGGATTTGATATCCCGCTTTATCACTACCCGAAGGAGTCTCAAAGCAGCTAACATTCTCCTTTCCCTTCCTCCCCCACAACAAACACTCTGTGAGGTGAGTGGGGCTGAGAGACTTCAGAGAAGTGGGACTAGCCCAAGGTCACCCAGCAGCTGCATGTGGAGGAGCGGAGACGCGAACCCGGTCCACCAGATTACGAGTCTACCGCTCTTAACCACTACACCACACTAACATCACCTTGTGAAGTAGAAGAGCAATAGCCAGAGTTTTATGTTTGAGTGTTTGGCTGATGTTAGAAGCTGGAGAAACAGAGGCAAGTTGTGCTCTGTGCTGGACCCAAAGCTGAGCTTGGTTCTTCCCTGGAAAACTAATAGGGAGGTAAGATCTATTGGGGTGTTGATGCTGTGAGCCCCTCCATCCTATGCTCAGGTTGTATATGTGTGTAAATGAAGCCATACATACCAAAGAAACCATAGTTTCCATTGACCTTCATTCCAAGGAAACTGAACCCTGAGTGAGCCTAGGCACCCATGGAGTCTCTTGCCACTCAGAGATTGGAGTCTGCACAACACTACTTATCATAGTGGTTAACCCAGCCATAAATGTCTACTTGTTTGTTTATTGCATTTATATCCTGCTTTTTCCTCCATAGTGGAAGCAAGTGGTGTACATGGTTCCCCCCCCCCTCTGCTTCTTCAGTTAATTTCTGCAACAATCCTGTGAGGTAGGTTAGGCTGAGAGAGGCACTGATGGGCCCAAGGTCACTCAGAGGGTTTCATGTGGCCCAGTGGGAATTTGAACTCTGGTCTCTCAGGTTATAGTATGACTGAGCTGATTACAAGGATCTTGTTTTGAAAGTGGGAGGGGGAAGCATCTGAGAATCTGACCACGTTGTTTTGTGAGTGGCCTAGCTTGGTGTGCATAGAGACAGCCCACGGGAGCAGCTTCCACTCTACTCTACCTCACCTTCTGTTGTGGCGAGAGTTCCAGTGCTAAATGGAGTGTGTCACTGTTGCCATGGCAACCAATCAAAATTCATGAACGGGCCGATTTGACTCACTCTGGCCAGGGACATTTTATTTCATTGGAGTGTACAATGGCAAGAGGTATTTCTTTCATCTTCTTCTTCGTCTTCTTTTTTAGGCGGGTGGATTAAATTATTGCACCCAACTTTCATAGTAGCAGAAAAACAACACTGGTTAACTGCTGGAATGTAGTGAGTAGATCCCAAGTGCTATTGGCAGTCTTTATTTGCAGGGCTGGATGAAAATAATGAACTTGCTTATTTGTCTTAAATTCAGCTTCTAACTATGCTTAGTCCGTGGTATAGGTAGGTGGATGTTATGAAAAACAGACCATTTGGTTGTTATGCTCCCATTGGTCAAGTTGCTCTGATGTCACAGAATATTCACAAACATTCTAGATAATCATGTTGCTGAGTTTTAAATATGCTGCTCACAATGCACACCTCAAAGATAAAATAAATATTACAGACTTCATAGCTCTTCTCCAGCTCAGCATACCCAAAAAAGAAGGAAAAAGCTTTCACATAGGGGCAGCAGAATTTTTAATGTAATTTTGTTTCTGCCCAGAAGTTCAGAGACAACCCCTCCTACTTGATGAACGGAAATGGTCACTGCTTCCCCATCCACATTCCCCGCTGTAGAGCTCTGTATTCATTTTAGTTGCAAGAGCTTGTCCTGAACTGACTTGCATCAACTGAGCATAAAAGCTTTCTTTTAAAAAATGTAATGCCTAATATAATTTTAATCCAACAATGGATCTGGTTATCCTTATTTTGGGAGAGTTATGACTCATGTGCTTTCAGCATTGTCTGTCTTCTGGATAGGTAGTTCTTGCCCAGCCACAAGGGAGGGAAACATCAGATGCATCTACAACAAGAGATGTGCTTTCTCCAAATTTCCCCAAAGAAAAGAAAACAGAAGGAGGAAAGGAACAGATATTTCTCAGGAACAGGTACCAAAAAAACAGGACTTGTCATGTACAGGGAGTACATGAAGTGGACTGTGCTGTTATAGTCAGTAGATCTTTACAAGCATGACTCACTAACACCTAAAATGAAGAACACTGTGTGTACAGGTCTAATAAATGTATGATTTTGGGAAAACGAGACAATGTTATTCAGATGAGGTGGTTCCAACCAGGTGAAAATGGTTAGTGTTTGTCATGACCTCCAACTGAAGAAGAAGAAGAAGAAGAAGAAGAAGAAGAGGAGGAGGAGGAGGAGGAGTTTGGATTTGATATCCCGCTTTATCACTACCCGAAGGAGTCTCAAAGCGGCTGACATTCTCCTTTCCCTTCCTCCCCTACAACAAACACTCTGTGAGGTGAGTGGGGCTGAGAGACTTCAGAGAAGTGGGACTAGCCCAAGGTCACCCAGCAGCTGCATGTGGAGGAGCAGAGAAGCGAACCCAGTTCACCAGATTACGAGTCTGCCACTCTTAACCACTACACCACACTGGCTCTCAACTGCAATTAAAACACTGAGTCTGAGGTTGAAGATTTGCTAGCTAAGGAGCCAGACCTGATGCTGAGTCAGATGCTGGTGATTGAGGAGGTGCTAAATTGGGGGCCAGTGGGCTCAATGACTCCCAACCCACCACACTGGACCAATGGAAAGGAGTATACTAGGCATGAGGCCAAGGGGTGCAGAAGAAATATCAGTCTGCAGGTCAGAAGTCTGCATAAGCAGGGGCAGAGCAAGGTGGGAGTGGTGGGAGTGGTGGGGGCGGGCTGCCCTGTGTGTCATCTCCAAGGGGGGTGACATTCGGTGCGCCACCCGCCTGCGATTCCTGCCTACCCTGAGCTGTTGGGGGATGGGGGGAACTAGATCGCTTTGCCGGCTCCCTTCCCCCTTCGTTTTGACAGCCCCATGCGCCCAGGCTGCTGTAGGGGGCATGCAGGGAGAGGACGGAAAGAAGGCAGGTGAGCAAACAAGCAGAGAGTGGAGGGAAGGAGAGAAGCTCCCTCAACTCAGGACTCAAACCCTGTAACCCCCCCAAAAACTCAACAACTTTGGTCAATCCTTCCCTAAAAAAAAGCTCAACAACTCCTGGCAATGACAATGCATAGATCACAGGCAATCTTTTTATACTGTGAGTAGATCGCAGTCTCCTGGGAGTCCAACTAGATTTCAATTTGGGGGGGGGGGGGTGACAAGAAATTTTTCGCACTGGATACCACCTGACCTTGCTACGCCACTGTGCATAAGAAATAATGTGCCAGAGAGAACATGGCATAGCAGAGCATCCCTGCTCCTCCTTGCTTTCTTTGTTGTTCTTTGTTTATTAAAAATGTGATAGTGCTCTTAAGTGTGAAGAAGGGGTGGGCAATCTCAAGCTTGGGGGCCAGATGTGGTCCTCTGGGTCTCCCTATCTGGCCCTTAGAATTCTCCCCAGGCTACCCCTATCAGTGGCTCTGCTCCGTGCGATTTGCAAGTGCTTTTGCCTGGCTGGAATGTGTCCTTGAACTATGGACAGATGATGGAGCAACGTTTGTGCAGCTGGAATAGAGCCCACTGTACAAAGATAAGGGCCACATCCAGTGCTCTGCCCACTTTTGCCTCCCCACCCACCATTGGCATGTGGCCCCCAGAGGATTTGTCTATGATGCAATGCAGCCCTCGGGGCTGGAAAAGGTGTCTAAACAATGTTCCTAAATTGTGAGAGAAATATGACTTGCTAATACTTGTCCTCCCTCCATTCTGCCCCATCTCCGGGGAAGTGTTTTCTCCTCACTGGCCAAGCGCAGAAAGAAATTGCCTGCGCAAAAAAACTGATTTATTAAGAATTAAAACACTAGGACTACATAAAACTATGCAGATGCTGTGCAGCTTGGAGGAAAGAAGCAGAAGCAAAGAACTATTTCCTCCCTGTCCCCAAATCTCTAATGAAAGGAATGCTAGAGGCTTTTTTGTAGATTTGACATTTAATGAACCTTTGTTTAAAAAATCAGAGGTTGTTAGCAAAATATACAGAATCCCTTCTGTAGTGTGTTGCTATGCTGCGGAGTTCTTTTCATAACCACTGGTGGAATGCTTATTACTCCCTAGAGCTTTTTTCTGACGAGAAACCGTTATAATGCAGCTCCTGGATGACTTATTAGGTCTAACATCAGAATGCCAACAGGAGGAGAAGAGAAACGGTGGCATAAATTAAAGCTGGTGTCTGCCGTCGCAGCATGTGTGGGTCACCCAGGAAGCGAGGGCAGGGGGCGGGGGAATTCAGACAAGGGACAATTAGACACTTGCTTTTATTTCTCCAGGGAAAACCAAAACCTATCATTCATATTGCATCACCACTTTTCAGAGGAACATAATGACAATAATAAAGACAGGTCCAGCTTCAGGTCTCAAGATTTTATTTCATTCTATTTATTGTGGCATATATATCCCAATGTTCCTCCAAGGATCTCAAAGTGGTGAGGATGCCTCTGACAATCTCCATATTGTCCTCAGAACAACAACCCTCTGAGGTAGGTTAAGCTGAGAGTAAGTAACTTGTCCAAGGTCACCCAGTGAGATTCATAGCTGAGTGGGAATTTGAATCCTGGGCGGAATCTAGACACACATTAAAAAAAACCCAACAACAACACTGTGAATATGCTTTTAAAAAAAGTTTTGAAAAATATATTTATTTGCCAAAGCTCACCATCGCCATCTAGTGTCACATTTGTATAATGCACTTTATAACACACTTAAAACGTTTTATTTGCAGCTGTATAGCTGAGTCCCTGGTCTGCCAGGTCCTAGTCCAGCACTCTAATCACTACACTACATTGTATAGGATCAATGGGACATAATTCATTGCCATGTGAGCAGCTTCAGGAACTGACACCCCAGCAGGAGCGCCAACTCTAGGGGGTTGAGCTGTCTTCATCACGTGTGTGCTGTGTCCCGGGAACCTTCAGTTTTGAGGTTGACTTGGTGCTTCTGCACCCCAGGGATTCAGAAAGGATGGAAAGTTTCACATTCCCTGGAAAGGGAAGGGGATGTCCTTGCATAGAAGGGACTGGGGTGTCCCTGCAAGAGTGGGGAGGGGAGGGTGGTGCCCTTAGTTTAAGAACATCCAGTCCAGTATACCTGAAGGAGCGTCTCCACCCCCATCGTTCTACCCGGACACTGAGGTCCAGTGCCGAGGGCCTTCTGGCGGTTCCCTCACTACGAGAAGCCAAGTTACAGGGAACCAGGCAGAGGGCCTTCTCGGTAGTGGCACCCGCCCTGTGGAACGCCCTCCCACCAGATGTCAAAGACAAAAACAACTACCAGACTTTTATAAGACATCTGAAGGCAGCCCTGTTTAGGGAGGCTTTTAATGCTTAATAGATTATTGCATTTTAATGTTTTGTTGGAAGCCGCCCAGAGTGGCTGGGGAAACCCAGCCAGATGGGTGGGGTATAAATTATTATTATTATTATTATTATTATTATTATTATTATTATTATTAACATGCCATTATACAAACCTGTACCCTTGGAATACTCTGTGCACAGTTTTGCTTTGCCTCACCTCAAAAGCAGGCAGTGAAAGGAACCTTTCTGAAAAGATTCAGGAAAAGGGCAACCAGGATGATCAATGAGTTGGAGCAACTCCCCTATGAGGAAAGGTTACAATATCTGGGGCTTTTTAGTTTGGAGAAAAGCCAAGTGAGAGGGGATGTGATGGAGGTGCATAGTATTATGTGTGGTGTGAAGAAAGAAAATAGAATTTTTTTTTCAACTTCTCTCATTATACTAGAAATCAGGGACACTCAATGGAGCTGGGAGCTGGAAGACTTGGAATGGACAAAAGAAAGTACTTGTACTTCTTCACACGCTGCATAGACTATGGAATTCATTCCCCAAAGCTGTACCAATGACCACCCACTTGGATGGCTTTAAAGGAGGATCAAGCTATCTATGGCCACAGGCAATAAGGGCCATATCTGCTCTCCCCTGCCAGAGTCAATGTGTCTCTGAAAACCAGTTGTTGGGGATCACAAGTGGGGAGAGTTGCACTCAGGTCCTGTTTATGAACTTGCCAGAGAAATCTGGTTGGGTACTGTGAGGAGAGGTGGTCAGACCAGTTGGACTTTTGGCCTGATCCTGCAGGGCTCTTTGCGTGTTCTTAAGGTGTAGGGCAGGCTTCCTCACCCTCGGCCCTCCAGATGTTTTGAGACTACAATTCCCATCATCCCTGACCACTGGTCCTGCTAGCTAGGGATCATGGGAGTTGTAGGCCAAAAACATCTGGAGGACCAAGATTGAGGAAGCCTGGTGTAGGGAATGCAAGTGAGGGGATAAATCTCCATTGCCTTAGTAGCTTTAAATAAAGGCACCCTAGAGAATAAATGAATAGCCACATTAATGCCACTTGCCACTTCTGATTCTGTGGAGCTGGGAGAGGTAGCTGCAGTTGGATGGTTGTTGTTATTTTTCAAGTTTTTGATCTGCATGGAAAGCACTCCGTCACCAATGGAGTGGATGGGTGGAGACAAACCAACCTGAATGGTTGATTGCGAAGCATCTGATCCTACCTGTTG
This sequence comes from Darevskia mixta, assembly GCA_034641385.1. NCBI lineage: Eukaryota > Metazoa > Chordata > Lepidosauria > Squamata > Lacertidae > Darevskia > Darevskia mixta. The sequence continues at coordinate 3,176,015 of JAWWNH010000060.1, forward strand.
CTGGAAAGAGAAGGAAGAGGAGTGTTGGACTAGTCTTGTTCATGTGCTTCCCTTTTGAATTACTGTTGGGACATTGTTACAGGAATTTTTATAATGATTGAGGGGGCGGTTGCCCCTCCAGCACGCAGTGTGCACCCCTCCCCTTTGTTCACACACACAATGTCTCCTCAAAGCACCACATAACGCACTGACACCACACAATTTCCAACGTTGTTCTGTTCAGGAAGGAAATGGCTACCAAGGGGGGAGCTTGGGACATGAGTGAGGGCAGCCATAATCTCTAAAGCGTGAGCCCCTCTGCCTGAGTGATAATCTCTGGCATCCTGATACCTGAGTGCCAGACAGAAAAGATAGCAAACACAGATCAAGACAAAAGGGTGCGATTAACTTGGCTGGGAAACAGGGACATGTAAATATCTCTTTTGCATCACTTGATGGGTGTATGGTGGAGGTCAAGGGAAGGGGGTGCAAGCCCTGATGCTCAGGTTTCTGTCGCCAGACCCTCCCAACGTGTGATGTATTTGTGATGTATCCATGATGTAATTTTAGGGGTGTTGTGGGTATTTTTGTAAAACTGATAGAAGTGGAAGTCATCCTTTGTTCTGGGCTCCTTCCTGCTTCTCCCATGCGGTGGGTGGAATTCCTGTTGCAACAGCTGTTTGAATAAAGACCAGGCCTACTGGCTGCTGTTTTGCTCCTATATTTCTGGCTGGTGTCTTCATTTGGTAATCCAAGTGAGCGCAAGGATTTTCCTGTAACAGACATACAAGTGGCCTCTTTTCGAGATGCTGGGATGCTGTCTTATTTCCACAGCCTTCTGCACTTATCAACTCTAAGTGGAAGGCCAAGATCATTAATGATCCCTTTCAGCTGGGACAGAAAACAGATTGTGTAGAAGGGACAATGGACTCAAATGGCAAAGTTCAAGGTTGCTGCTACGGAGGAAAATGAGTATCTGAAATAACTGATCTGGAGGAAGGGAGGGGGAGAGAAGGAGAGATTCGTTTTTGGTGAGTTTCTATCAGTCGGACTTTTGTCTATGTCTATGTTTATGCTCTTGGCTTTAGCAGATACAACCCAGGAGACAATGGGGCTTCAGGTATTTTCCCCTTCACATGCTCAAAGGGGTCATGTGGAGTAGCCCCCCCCCCCATGCATGAGAAGGGAAACTGCATGTCTGCTGATGTAAGCCTTGCCCTGATTGGAATAAATTTATTTCCCAGTTTCCCTAAGAGAATATATTTTTGTATGTTATTTTTCCTAATATATGCATTTTTATGCACACTTTACCCTAGTATATGCATTTCCCCCCAATTACCGTCTTTCCCCCTTTTTAAGACACCGTCTTATAATTTTTCCCCCTCAAAAAAACACAGGGTGTCTTATTTTCAGGGGGGTGTCTTATTTTTATTACGTCAGTATGGTACAGTACAGCCTCCCCCTGCGCACTGAGCAGGCGGGGCAGAACTCCGCAAGAGGCGTGTTTCCCCCCCCCCCGTGCCTCTCACTGGTTCACTGGCTCCCTGCGCACGCATGAGGGGCTGAGGAGGCGACGGGAACAATGGCGGCACCACGGCTTCCTTTTGGGGTATGTCTTACTTCTCACAAACGTAAAAAAACCCTGCCATGGCTTACTTTATGACTACGTATTAAAAAAGGGGAAACAGGGTACATGGCTGGAGAACTGCAGTGCAAAATTTAGAGAAGTATGCATTTTGAAGGATGGCTGTGTTTTTGGTTCACATATTGTTTCAGAAAGTGCTTATTAGATAAGTTTGCCTTTAAATGTGAACTTAGCAATTTCTCCCCCATCCCCACCGTGAGAATAAATGGGTCAGGGGAAAAGACCATGAATGCTTCCTTGACTTCCTTGGAGGAAGAGTAGGATGCACCATTAAAAGTTTGAAATAATAAGTTGAGTAAATACATAAACTTTTTTTCCCTTTTTGCAAGAAGGCAAAGAAACTGCCCGACCCTTTGCAAAACCAGTAGCTAGTTTCTGCTCAGCATTGTAATTTTCCAGCGCACTGGTTCACTACATTCCTGTGCTTCTCTTCGGAAAGAGCTTTGTCAATGCCAATTAAGTCTTCAGTATGTGAAAAAGCTCTTGAGATACAAAGAGAGATGACTTGGTGTCCTCCCCTATTTATCTGCACGCCACTCTCAGTCGTGGTGCACAGTCAAGTATCAACAACAGAGCAGAATACAGTGGTAAATAATTGATATTTAAATTATTGGCTGCTAAATAATTTAAATCAACGGCATGTCGCTGTCTCTTAAAATATTTCCAGCGGCATGAAAACAAAGCGAGGAATCAAGGCTGGAGCCTTCCAGCTGGATTGGAAAACTTGCACATCATTGACAAGAGCTAAATGCGAGCCTCCATGTGCAGGGGAAATATACCTTTAAATGAATGCTAGGGGCAACCTGGGGGAGAGGGCTGCTTCTGTTTTGATGGCTACCTGCTCATATACAGACCTATAAGATCACTTAGATCACCGGGGCAAATTTTACACATGATGCCATTCCCTTCAAAACATCTGTGCATTGAAAACCGGCATTTTCTGACATTCACTCTAGAATGCCCTTCCCTCTGCCATTTGGGAATAATAATCCCATAAGTTGCTTCAGGCATCTGATCTTCTTGCCCGGATTTTCCCTCACCCCTGAAATCACACCACTTTATTACTGAATTCCTCTTTCCACAGTGCTGCTTTGTATGTTCCAGATCCGTTTTTAACAATGCCGTTTTAGTATTTTCATGCTGTATTTTTGTATACCGCTTGGAGGTTGCTTAAATATTAAGGATTTGAGAAATGCTCTTAAATAAATGAGTGGCTCACTAGAGGTTTTCCCCGGCTCTGCCGGGAGATTCCAGAGATAGAACCTACAGGCAGAGTAGATGCTCCACCACTGAGGTAGGGCCTTTCCAACATTAACTTTAAAGTGGCGGCTTTCAAAAATATTACCCTCAAGATTTATTTGCCTGACAGGCTGCTGTACAGGTTGATAGCTCAGCACTAGAGAAGATACATAGCATACAGAAGGTCCCAGGTTTGATCCCCGTTGTGGTAAGAACTCACCTCTACACCACTTTGTAAAGGTTCATCACCCAGGTGATGAACAACCACCTTTTGAATAAACCACAGAACCAAGGAAACTATTTCCAAGTCCAGCATCCAGATTAAGGGACACAGTATTTATTGTAGCTATTGCAACAGGACAGAGCTCATGCAATTCAACGTGCCAGTTGAGAGGATCTGCCCCGAGGCACAAAAGCTTATATAGTAGTTCAAACACAGCAAACAAGGAGTCATGAAACATCTTCACATACGCCAGGAAAGGTTGCAGGTCATGAGAAGTAAAGCACACATGTTGCTGAAATTCACCAGCAGGGAGAGTGCTATTCCAACTCTGGTGGAACAGACATCCAGTTGGCCATTGTGAGGACTAGATCACTCCATTAGCCTGATCCAGCGGAGTTCGCCTTAAGCTGCGTTCTCTGTTTAGGTGGGATGGTGCCCAAGCCTCATGAGACCAGTGATTGCACCACAGAATGCCCAATTGCTGATGAGAGACTGGAAGTTATGTTCTGCTATCACTGCCCATGGAAGGGGGAGAGCTAAGGAGGTAGGTCCCATCCGTTTTTCTAGCAGTTGGACCGCCATCTCTGATCTTCTCATCAAAGAACCCCACTGTTCCTGGGAACACAGTTTGAAAGCCACTCATCTACAGCAACAACTGTAAATGGGCTCACCATACACATATATTAAGTGTGATTGCTATGGTTTCAAACACTGCAAAGGCACCCGGCCATTTGAGTTCCAGGAACATATAACCAAGGGCTATTTCTGCTCAATGAAAACAGAAACTCTGGAGCAGCGTTAATTGGCCCTTCATGCCCAGGCTTGGAAGGCCGAATGGGTCATTTTCATCACAGCCTATTCAATGCAGGGCCATAATCGCCCCATAAATAGGCACCCTGGACCTCTCCCTGTGCCAGCATGCGTCTGGTTGAATAACACCCTTTGATTGAAGTTCTTATTTTATCCATTAAATATGTACACTGTGTACAAGAGCTAAGCCATGTGAGCAACAGACAGCTGTGTGATTTGTCCTGGAAGTTCCTATACTGCTGATGTGAGAGCTTTCACTTAGATTTATTTCTACTTCAGCCACAACTAATGACCTAAAAATGGCGAGGGGATTTGACCACAGGAGACTGATACAAAGACTGCAGGGAATGGAATAGAGGGACAAAAGAAGCTGCCTTATAGCAAGTCAGACCAATGGTCCATCAGAGTTCATATTGTCTACACAGACTGGCATAGGTTTTCCAGTACCCAGCACTACTTGAAGATACCGAGAATTGAACCTGGAACTTTCTGTATGCAAAACAGATACCTATCACCAGGGATTTTTTTTTCAGCTGGAGCTTACTGGAGCTCAACTCTGGCACCTCTCAGGTGGGTGCAGTGGGAACCTCCCAACAATGGAAGCCAGTAGGTGGCGCTGTGGTCTAAACCACTGAACCTTGGGCTTGCCGATCAGAAGGTTGGCGGTTTGAATCCCTGTGACGGGGTGAGTTCCCGTTGCTCGGTCCCTGCTCCTGCCAACCTAGCAGTTCAAAAGCACGTCAAGGTGCAAGTAGATAAATACTACTATTACTACTACTAATTTATTATTTGTACCCCACCTATCTGGCTGGGTCTCCCCAGCCACTCTGGGCGGCTTCCAACAAAAATAAAAAATACATTAAAATGTCACATATTAAAAGCTTCCTTAAAAGGTATCGCTCCGGCAGGAAGGTAAACGGCATTTGCGTGCGCTGCTCTGGTTTTGCAGGAAGCAGCTTAGTCATGCTAGCCACATGATCCGGAAAAACTGTCTGCAGAGCAGACAAACGCTGGCTCCCTCGGCCTGTAAAGCAAGATGAGCACCGCAACCCCAGAGTCGTTTGTGACTGTCAGGGGTCCTTTACCTTTTAAAAAATCCTAAACTTCATCAGCAGTTTAGTACAAATTTTCCCCAGTCTATATAATTTTGTATGCAATTCTGTGTAATACATGTATTTTTGCAAATGGAACTTTCCCTACTAGAACACATTTTTAAATGTTATTTTCACGAATATATGCACACTTTACCCTGATGTGTGCATTTTCGTACACAATACTTGGCTGGAGAACTGAACTGCAAAATTCAGAGGTGCATGAATTCCAAAAGATTCCAGCTTTTTGGTTCACGTGTTGTTTCTGGAAAGTGCCAATTAGGTAGATTTCTCTTTAAAGGCAGATGACTTGAACTCCTGTCCCATTCCCAGAGCTTGGACTAGATAGGTCTTTGGTTTGACCCAGCAGGGCTGTGCTTACGTTCATAGACAGAATCCTGGAAATTGGAAGACCAAATGGTAGAATAAAAACATGATCAAGGATATGAGGCGCAAGTGAGAACTAACTGTGGGGTGGGTTTGTTTTGTTTGTTTGTTTTGTTTTAAGGATGCTCATTTAAAAGAGGGCCCTGATGGGAAAGAGATTAGAGAAACAGGAACACCCAGAAGGGGCAGTAATTCAGCTAATGATTTCTTTAGATCTCATGCTCTAGTAGCTGTCTCATTTAGCAGAATTCTGGGTAATTTACAGCCTATTTGCACATGCTCAGCAGGTATTTATTTTTTCCTCTTCTCAAACTGTCAGATCAGCCTTTTGTTCGGAGCAAAGTGTGTTTTTCTGTGATTCATTAGGTCTCATTAGTCCCCATTCCCCTTCTGCGTTGCGTACAGTAACTTGAGCGGAGTGGGGGGGGGAGAGAGAGAATCACTCAGCAACACCAGGAAAAGCTCCCAGACAGCAGTAACTTAACTAATCACAAGCTGCACAAACTTTGAGGCATTTAAACTCTTCTTTTTTTCAAAGAAATGTGCAGGGAAGAGAGAGAGGGTGAGAGAGAGAGAAGCTGCACGACCGACAGCCTACTTAAACTCCTAATTTAAAATGATTCAGGACTCTTATTTTTAAATGAATCATAATTACTTAGATGGAAGATGTTCTTCAAGTTGGAACAGTCTCGAAGAGAACCCTAGGCTGGTGATATATGATTATGTATCTTTGTCCCACTTTTTCCTCTGATCAAATGGTTATGGCAAGGCTTTGTACATACCGGTAATCATCCCACTTTTGCATCTGATCATACAAGTATAAACTTCTGTATAAACTTTCTGTTTTTCCTTCTGATCAATCTGCAGCAAGGTTCTCTCTTCGGTTCCCCTCTTTCTGCACTGCTTCCTGTCATCTTGGCCCACTGCTTTCTTCCTGTGCACGTGTGTGTAAATCTATTGCTCTGCTAGACTTCACCCCAAGTCCAAGAAGCAACCAGGACTCTGACACAGAGAAGGAGCCAATTGACTCAGAAAGGGTAGTGGTACAAGCTGTGGAACTGCTGAAATGAAACTGAGAGTCTGAACCCGAGCCTGAACAGAAGTCTCACCATTGTAAATATTGGTATTCCAGTTGTGAATACTGTGTGTACAGGTGTATATTCCACCAAAACCTTTACTGTGACACTGAAAATGGAATTAAGGGAGGGAAGAAAAGTTCACTGGCAAGGATTATTTACTCTGAATAGGGTTGTCCCCTAACTCTTATTTCTAGCCCCTAACAAAAGGAAATGACATGAAGGGTAGAAGGGGATGGTGCCAAGGATTCCTGGGAGCAAAAAGAGCCAGTCAGGCCTGTCTGCTGCTACATTGTGCTGCGGTTGGAACTGGAAGGCAACTGAAGGCTTCGGTCAAAATCATTCCCTGAGTGTGTAGCTGCTCCTGGGAGGGACACTATATGCAGTGCCGGATTAAACCCTGTGGAGGCCCCTAGGCAGTTGAAATCTCAAGGGTGGGGGGCTCACAAATTATCTCCTAATACGTTTTTGAAAGCTTCATATCTGGAGGCTTCTTGTGCACACGCTCTAGTGGGATAACATTGAACTAAGAAAGCTTGATTGTTAATTTACTTTCAAGATCAAATTAATACTATTTGAATCTGCTGTCACAGGGTCCCTAGAAGGCGCAGGGCCCATAGGCCTCCTCTGCCTATTTGGTAATCTGGCACTGACTATTTGAGGCCAGGAAGTTTTTCTACTCTACTGTCCACTCTAGATGGCAGTTTTTATTTATTCTTCCTGTGGTCTCCTCAGATCTTCTATTCTCCTTCAGAAACACCTCACTGGTATTGAGGGATGGGGAATACCTTCTCAGAAGTTCCTCGGGGCTTTTAACAGAGTTGTGTTTCAGTCACTCTGGCAGAGTGCCACACTTTACAGCAAAAGCTGAGGGCCTCATTACCCTGGTGTGTGTGACCCATTCAATACAATGGCCGTAGCTCAGTGGGGAAGGGCCATGGCTCAGTGGTAGAGCATCTTCTTTGCATGCAGATGGTCCCAAGTTCAATCCCCAACATGTCCAGGTAGGGCTGGGAGAGACAGACATCAGAAACTCTAGGGAATGGCTGCCAGTCACAATATACACTACTGAGCTAGCTGGACCAATGACCTGACTTGGTATAATGCAGTTTCCTATGTCCCTTCCTTAAGTTGTCAGTGGGGGGTTATTCCAATTGTCAGTGGGAACAGTGAGAGAAAAAATGTATAAAGGTAAGGGTTCCATTCATTCTTCTGTCCATGCGTTGGGACACAGGTGGCACTGTGGTCTTAACCACTGAGCCTCTTGGGGTTACCGATCGGAAGGTCTACATGACAGGGTGAGCTCTTGTTGCTTTGTCCCAGCTGTTGCCAATCTAGCAGTTCAAAAGCATACCACTTCGAGTAGATAAATAGGTACTGCTGCGGTGGGAAGATCAAACAGCGTTTCCATGTGCTCTGGCTTCCACCACAGTGTTCTGTGCACCAGAAGCAGTTTAGTCATGCTGGCCACATGACCCAGAAAAAGCTGTCTGCGGACAAACATCAGCTACCTAAGCCTGAAAGTGGAGATGAGCACCATACCTCAGTGCTTTTTTTCTGGGGGGACGCAGGGGTTCGCATACCCTTAAACATTTTGTGAATCTTTGTACTTTTGTCCATTTACTGTATTTATTTTCCCCAATTTGAACTATAAAATGGAGATTTTCTTGAGTCCAAATGAGAGTACCCCTAAACATTTCTTAAGAAAAAAAAGCACTGCTGCACCCCATAATCAAATTCGACTAGACTTAACCATCCAGGGGTCCTTTACATTTAACCTTTTGTCCTCTGTCCATGGCCACTTTTTGCCTGTTGCCCCACCTACCAGAAGGTTCTCCATGCAGGAATTCATCCCTTGGGCTGAAAAGAGTTTTCCACCCCGAATCTATGAGACCAAGGGGAGTCAGCTGGAACTAACTCACTCTACTTATCTGATCCATCCCTCATTCAGGGAGACAACAGATTTGGCCAACCCAACACTGGTCCCACCCTGAAACTCCACACCCTCCCAGATTGCCCTTGGGACCCCAAGAGCAGATACAGCATTGGGTCCAAGCAGAAGGAAACAAACCCAGCTCCAGTTCTCAGAGCTTAAGGGAACTCTTCAGCAGATGTGTGTGATGGCCTGGGATTCAGACTCAGATGCTGAACCTGGGGGATCCCAGCCTGCACAGGATTCCCCACCTCCAGAACCAGCAGAGCCGGGGCTAGGGCCTGAGTCTGAAGGGTCCTCACCTGTGCTGGATCCTCAAGTGCAGGCATCTGCTGAGTCTGCTCTGGCTCCTGATGGGATGGAGGACCCATTGCCTGCAGGTGCTCCACTCCCAGCCCTGCCAGGGGAAGCTGAGGTTGCCTCTGGGTCCGATAACCCTCCAGCCTCTCCTGAGCTGCAGAGGCTCAGAGCAGAGAGGTGAAGGGAACTGAGTTCCTGCAGGAGGAGTGCTCGCCTCCAAGCCAGGAGAGGTGAGTCCCCAGAGGATCGGGGCCACCCTATGCCTCGGGGCAGATAAAAGCCGGCCAGCCCTTGCCCCAAGTTGCAGGAGCAACATTGTTGGTGACCAGTTCCTGCTTGAAACCTGTCCTGCTTTCCTGCCTGAGCTCCTGACCCACCCTGGTTCCCTGCTTGCCTACCTGTTTCCGACTTTGCCTGACTCCCTGCCCTACACACAGCTTCAGTGACCTCGCCTTTCGGGTAACCCATGGGACCAGCACAATATGGAACTCTTCTGGTGTATAATCAGTGGACATTAAATGTATTGCCCTTATCAGGAGGAACTGCTACCCAACCTAGCAGCTACAATGTGCCATTAAGCATCATTAAATTGTCCAAACACTTATTAGAATGTTAATATCTTTCTAATAATAATTACTCCTTGCGTCTGTAATTTTGAATCAGCGGCACACTGTGCTGTCCATTTCACGTTGTGTAATTTTCTCCCCAAGTCATTCCTTCTGGAGGAGGAGGTGCGTGCTTAAGCATCTCTCCTATGCAGAGCATATGGTGTGCCTTAATAAGGCTTAATTAAATGCTTGCTTAAATCATATTGCTGGGAAAATATTTATTCTCTTTCTTTATATCATTAAAGTGCATTGGAAACTTTATTTTAATTGCTAGACGTTTTTGGGGGGAGGGGTTGGAGCGCACAAGGAGTGGGTGGGAGGCAAAGCAGCTTAATCCTTTAAATGAATATTGCAAACATCACCAACCTGCCTTGCTTAAGGGTAATTAATCAATGTTTGCCAAGCCTTTTGAAATGGAAAAACACGACGTTTTAGTCTAATTAGGAGTCATTAGTGACATGCCCAGCGAATGGCGGGCACATGGATGAAGTAAGCACATTGCTTTCTGTTGGCCATTCTATTTAAATATATTTATGCATAGTATTATCCAAAGTTATGCACCCACTAGTTCACAAGTCTACTCTGAGTATGGCAAATGTTGAACACTGAATACTAGGGGATCAAAACTCTTTTGGAAACTGCCGTGGTGAAAGGCAATAACGCCTCTGAATAGCAGTTGCTAGAAATCACAGGAGAGGAGAGTGTTCTGGTGCTCAGCTCTTGCTTTCCTGTTTCCCACATGTATCTGGATGGCCAATGTGAGAATAGGATGCTGGCTGACATGGGCTATTAGCTATTATTATCTTAAAAGGGCAACTGAAATGATCAAGGGCTTGCAGCAACTCCCCCACGAGAAACATTTGTGGCTTTTTAGTTTAGGGAAAACTTGAGTAGGTTGGGTGGGGGATGATAGAGGTGTATCAAGTTAGGCATAGATTGGAGAAAATGGATAGGAAGAGGTTTTTCTTCCACTTTTAGGATATTTTTTTAGGACCACTCAGTGAAGCTGAATGTTGGGAGATTCGGGACAGACAAAAGAAAAGCACAGCTTCACACAGTGCATAGGTAAACTATGGACTTTGCTTCCACAAGAAGTAGAGATGGCCACCAACTTGGAGGGCTTCAGAAGAGGATTAGATAAATGCATGGAGGATAAGACTACCAGTGACTATTAGCTGCAATGGCTATTTTCTACCTGCATTGTGGAAACAGTATGCCTCTGAACACTACTAGTTTGCTGGGAATCACACACAGAGAGAGTGTTGTAGCACTGAGGTCCTCCTTGCAGACTTCCCATAGGCATCTGGATGGCCAACCGACAGGCATATTTCAGTTCTGCACAGCTGGGCTGTTATGGGCTCCTTCCCAAAGGGATAGATTTTAGATTTCGATTTCTGGAGTTGGAAGGGGACCTTAGGTTCATCTAGTCCCATGCCCCCTGGCGACGCCCCTGGCACCCCCCATACTACGCCCCTGCTGTATGCAATACAGGAAACCTTGTTCTCTGTTTTGCCTCAGTCACATGAAATTATCCTCATTTTTCCTCATTGATGTAACCAAAACTGATTAACCCTTCACTGGTTGACTGCTCCTTCTGCACTATTTTCTTCTGCTTGCTTGCTTGCTTGCTTGCTTGAACTCATAGTGCAATACTATGTGGGTCCACTAAGAAGTAAGTTCAACTGAGCTCAATTGGACTTTCCCCCTGGCAGAAGTGTATCATGTTTTCAGCCTATCTCCTTCCTGGAAAACATTGATGTCATTGTACCCATGCCCTTAATGAAAGTCATTAGGTAAATGAGGGTCACTGGGGACTTAGGCCTCCATGGAGACATAGGTATGTTCGTAAGAGGTGCATTGTTTTGCAAGTGTCATTTGCAAACATAGTGTGTAGAAGCATATAGTGTGGCCGAACTCCTTTGTCCATTGACCAGGGCTTGCAATAAGAGGAACTTCTGCTGCTGTAATGAAATCTAGATCTAGATCTTAACCGCTTGCACATAAAGAGACGTCTAGTGAACACAGTCTAAGAGGAAATGAAACAAGACAGGTGGCCTAACTATAACTGTAGATTAATCTATGGCAATTCTGAAGTTATTGTATTAGTGAGTACGAAGCTGAATATATCAGCATGGGCTGCAATACTTAGCCTTTCATCTCTGTTGTTTTCTAGAAACGCCACTAAAAGGGGTGGGGGAAAGAAAAAAGAGAAAGGCAGGGAGCCCTCAGAGGATTTTATATGCATTCATGGCAAAAGGACAGATGTTTGAGGGTCATTAGGACACTGTTGTGATTTTATTAACAGTATGTTTCCGGATTGCTTCACATTTCCATCACAGCTAAGTCTATGAAAGCTCAATGCACCCATAACAATTACCAAGCATTTTAATGTTCTGATCTTCATTAGCAGTGTCTTGCTCTTGCCATACGAGGTTACTTTGTCATCCGGTCCAGAAGGGATGCCTGGAAAGAAACAGACTTTAGCACACACACCTCCCATTTTTTGTAGATCTGCAAGAAAAAGTAACAAAAAGGATGTGTATTTCCAGGTCCCTGGAGCTGCTATTGGCCAAATGGGGCACAATATACAGATACCCATGTGGGACCTGTATGTTTTGACCCACAGAGCAAATAGTAGCTCTGGCTGGAGTTAGCACTTACATATAATTTGAGAAGGATACCAGTTTGCATTCAGTTTGCATATGTTAACGCACATGTATAGAAGAAGAAGAAGTAGAAGAAGAAGAAGAAGAAGAAGAAGAAGAAGAAGAAGAAGAAGAGGAGGAGGAGGAGAGCTTTATCACTACCCGAAAGAGTCTCAAAGTAGCTAACATTCTCCTTTCCCTTCCTCCCCCATAACAAACACTCTGCGAGGTGAGTGAGGCTGAGAGACTTCAAAGAAGTGTGACTAGCCCAAGGTCACCCAGCAGCTGCCTGTGGAGGAGCGGGGAATCGAACCCGGTTCACCAGATTACAAGTCTACCGCTCTTAACCACTACACCACACTGTCTCTCTTCTAAAGGTATCATTTAAATTGGAATTCTCTGCAGAATCAGGCCATTCTCTTCTTGCATCCTGCTTCCCACAATCAGATATCTCAAAAGAAGCAAGCAAGCAAGACAACAGCCCTCTCTCAAATGTTCATAGGTACTAATCCAAAGGAAGACCCAGACCAAAAAAACCCAAAATATCTGTCTGCTGGCAAAATCACACAATGCAGTGCAACAAAGCACACAATGAATTCATAGATCAATAAAGGAACAGAACAGGGAAATCTACTTCCTCCTAACTTTAATTGACAAAGTATTTGTAACTAACTTCCCAACGCTTTATTGAATCACTAAGATAAATAAAACCAGTGTGACAATCGGTGTTGTGTAGTGGGTAGGACAGGGACGTCGGTGGCACTGTGGTCTAAACCACTGAGCCTCTTGGGCTTACCAATCTGAAGGTCAGTGATTCAAAGCCCCACAATGGGGTGAGGTCCCATTGCTCTGTCCCAGCTCCTGCCAACCTAGCAGTTTGAAAGCACGCCAGTGCAAGTAGATGAATAGGTACCGCTGCGGCAGGAAGGTAAACGGCGTTTCTGTGCACTCTGGTTTCCGTCCTGGTGTTCCATTGCGCCAGAAGCAGTTTAGTCATGCTGATCACATGACCCGGAAACCTGTCTGTGGACAAACGCAGCCTCCTTCGGCCTGAAAGCGAGATAAGTGCTGCCACCCCATAGTCACCTTTGACGAGACTTAACCGTCCAGGGGTCCTTTACCTTTACCTTTTTACAGTGTCCCCCCCAAAAAAAATGTTTAGGGGTACTCTCATTTTGACTCAAGAAAATCACCATTTTATAGTTCAAATTGGGAAAAATAAATACAGTAAATGGACAAAAGTACAAAGAGTCACAAAACGTTTAAAGGTCCCCCCAGGTCTGCGTCCCCCCAGAAAAAAGCGCTGCCTTTTTACCTTAGTGCTTAGAACACTGCACTGGAACCATGAGAGACCAAGGTTCAAATTTTAACTCAGCCAGCCTTTCAGCCTAAACCTACTTCACAGGGTTGTTGTGAAGATAAAACAAGGTGGCAGAGAACCATGTACACTACCTTGAACTTTTTGGAAAGAAAGGTGTGATACAAATGAAATGAATGAATAAAACACCATGATGAGATACTCCCCATAGTAGTGTGGGTTCAGTAAGCCTCTTGAGTTCCTATCCTTTGGCCTCATTAATGCACCAAATAGTAAACCCAACCCCGAATGCGAGTGTGGCTTGGTGGGATCATAGCTTCACTCGGCCTGACCTAGATTGCTCAAGAGACATAATGTGCCAAGAGGCAATGCATCTCATTATTTCCTAGCTTTATGGATTAAATGGCCCTTTCTTGTGCTGCGTTTGCTCATGTTGCAATTAATTTCTGACATTAATGAAAGGGAGTCATACAGCATACAGCACATTAGTTTCCTTGCTACATTTCTTTTCCTATTGACTTGCAAATGACGCGAGAGCAGGCTGGGCATTAAAAAAAAAAGTTTTTTTAAAAAAGTGTTTGCAAACTAATGCAGCCGGCCTCATACAATTCATTACAGCATTTGGAGCGATAATACACTTGTCATATTAACTCGGGACACTGAGCCAATAAAAAACGATACCTGAAAAACAAGGGTGTAATTTTGGTGCAGCTGATAGACAGATGTTACTGCTCATCTGGTGGGAAGAAAATGAATCTAAGCGGCTCGGAGAATCAGAAGCGGCATAGCAAGTAATGTGAGATTTAAGAGTCGGTGCGGGAGTCCTCGTCTTCCACCAACATTAATTTTCCTTTCTCTTGCGAGTCAACCACATTGGAATGGGAAAGTGTTAAAGTGTTCATCTGCACTGATAGGTCTTCCAGTGCAACAGTCATACCAGGAGGACAGAAGTCTTGAATGGGCTCCTCTCTCTTAATCATGCCACATGTGGAGCTGTGAAAATGCGACCACCAGATGCTGTATACAGAGCCAAGCAAATTAGACCAAAAATGTAACCTTGATGAGGTACATGAATATGAGCCAGGAGCTTTTGCAGAAGGGGAGAAGTGGCACGCAGATGCTGTTTTGCTCTAAACACAGGTGGATTAACCTTGAAGCTAAATATCCCGCAGAGCAGCTACCAAAAGGAGAACAGAAATTTGTTACCTGCAAGGAATTCTCCTCCTCCTCCTAACCACAGTTGATATTATTAATATTAAATAATGTTTTTATTTCCTCCTCGCTCACTGCTGTTCAATTAGGACCAATCTGGATTTACAAAGTGTGGCCACAAATCGGATCGGGTCCATGTGTGTCCACACACAAGTGCTTTGGGACACTCCTTGTTTCAGAAAGCTTGCCTTGCGATGCACTCTGAATCCAATTTTATCTTTCACCCCCAGGCTAGAGTGAAGTCCCACTTTTCCACCTGAAAGCCTCCTTTCCTCATGGAAGACTTTCGGTGGTCCAATGCCAGTTGTGGGTGGTGCCAGAGGTTAAACTAGGAAGTCCCAAAGGCCAAAGTGGATTGAATGTTGCACAGTAGTGTGGATTCCACCCATACAAAACTCAGAGGTTTTTATATTCACCCACCCACATCTGAGAAGCAAGTCACATCATCACATTTTAAGGGTACATTCCTGCTGGGCAAAAGGACTCTAGCGGGGTGACCTGGCTAGACGAGGAGGAACGGTGGGAGGCTATAGCTGGGGGAACACCCCACCCCCACCCCAGGGAAGCATCAGAGCAGGAAGGCTCCGAGCCAGGAGAATGGTGGTGGGATGCAGGAGACAGAGGAAGAAGAGGTTCCAAATGGGTTGGAAGCTGAACAAGCAACAGGGCTAAGTGAGACTGAGCCACCTGCCACTTCCACTGTTTCCTTCTCCCCCCCTCCCATAGCTGTCAACTTTCGGATTTGAAAATAAGGGATTTGTTCAAACTTTCGGATTTGAAAATAAGGGGTGCCACGAGGGCGGTGCAATGCCACCAAGTAGCCTCGCCATGCTGTGCTCCAGAGGCTGCGCGCGAACGGGAGAGCAAAAGAGCGAGCGCATAGACGGCAGGCAGGCTGGCTGTCTGGTTGGGCGTGAGGGTCTGGCTGCACAAGGCATGCAAGCTCCGCCCCCAGTTGGTCTCAGACTCCTTATTGGCAGCTGAGCAATGCAGCTGAGGAGCCTCTCTGGCCGGCAGGGAGGGAGAGGAGCTGCTTCCTTTGAAATCTGGGAAATTTAAGGGATATCAACAATCTGGGATAGCAGCGGGAAACGGCATTGGGAGTTTCCCGCAAAAAAAAGGGAGGGTTGACAGCTATGCCCCCTCCTCTTTCCCCAAGAACAAGGAAGGTGTTACATGTAGCAGAACAAAAGGCAGAGAGCCCCTCCTCAAAGGAGAATGCAGCTGTTGGGAAGGAGCCTTAGGAGGAAGTGGGAGGTTCAGATCCTCAGTCCTGGCAAATGCCTCACCAGGGCTAGTCCTGCCCTTGGAGTTCTCTGTCGAATTTTGGTTCTCTGAATAAAGAATCAACCTTACTGCTCATCTCTGAGTTTCTGCGCTGAACTGCAGCTGAACCAGCCCTAACACCCGAGGAGGGCCATGGTCTGTGAGAGTCCTGAGGGCTGCATAGGAAAGCCTGTAGGACCCCATTTGGCCCCCAGAGCTGAGGCTCCCCACCCTTGACAACGGAAGAGATTTTCTCACCTATGCCTCCAAATCCACGCAGTCTCAGGCCTTCTGGGGAAAGTACCTACAGGACCGCCTCTCCCATTATGCCCCGCAAAGGACCTTAAGGTCTACAAATAATAACCTGCTGGAGATCCTGAGCCACAAGGCTGCCAGACTGGTGTCAACCAGGGCCAGGGCTTTTTCAGTTCTGGCCCCAACCTGGTGGAACACTCTGTCACAAGAGACTAGGGCCCTGCGGGATTTGACATCTTTCCGCAGGGCCTGCAAGACAGAGTTGTTCCACCTGGCCTTCAGGTCGGACACTTAAGTTTGATGGTTTCCTCCCCTTGGTTTGGTAATGGGCGCTAAATGAATCGGCATTTTAAACTGGTTTTTAACTTGTATTTTAACTAATTGGTTTTTATATTCTATTGTGATTTTTGTTGTTGTTAGCCGCCCTGAGCCCGGTCCTGACTGGGGAGGGCGGGGTATAAATAAAAATTTATTATTATTATTATTATTAATCAGCGCTAGCAGCTGCCTTGTTTGTGAAATTGAGAGGAAAATGCTTTTGCTGCTGCTCGCTCACTGCAAAGGTGACAGAATTAAAGGAGTTGCTACAATAATACAGTATATGCTGGCAGAGGCGTAAGAAGCCTCTTGGGCACCCGGGGCGGCAGGGCATCCTGACGCATGTGTCGTGATGTCACGACGTATGCGGCAGGATGGACTGCGCATGCCTGGTCGCCGCGGGAGCAGCAGCATGCGCAGTGCATCCTGCCCGGCGCTGCAGCTCCCGCCGAGCGAGCGCCGGCTACTGGAGCTGCCCGTCTGTGCTGCTTTAAAGCAGCACAGACGGGGCAGCCCCACGAGCCGGCGCTCGCTTTAGGCTCCCGGCTCGGCCTGCGTCGCCGATCGCGGGGGCGGCGGCCCCAGAGTGTCACCCCCCGAAAGCAGGTGGGGCGCCGGCTGGCTGAGAGAGGGAGCCGGCCCAACCCCCACAATCGGGTGACGCAAGCCGAGCCCCAAACCTTGCTTTGTGCGGGATGGCGGCTGGCTTGCTTTATCTGTCGCTCTCTCATCCAGCCGGCGCCCCGCCCGCTTTCCCCTGGGGGGGTTGACACTCTCTGTCACCCTCCCCCCCCCAGGGGAAAGCGGGTGGGGTGCCGGCTGGCTGAGAGAGCGACTGATAAAGCAAGCCAGCCGCCTTCACGCACAGAGCAAGGTTTTGCTCAGCTTGCATTGCTGGTCGCGGGGGTGGGGCCCCAAGAGTGTCACCCCTCCCCAGGGTGGAACCCGGGGCGCCCTGCCCCCCACCCCCTTGCTCCACCTCTGTATGCTGGCGAAAGAGAACATGAAAGCAACAGGGCATGTGGTGGGGGCCAGCTAGGCGGCACTGCCATGTCAGCTGGTCAGGTGGGAGGAGTTAGCAGCCAGCAGCAGTTCTGTTTGGCTGATGGCAGCCTCTGGGAGCTGATAGGGGAGTTGGAGAGGGATTGGTGGAGGAGATTGAGGAGAGTCAGTGTTTGCCTTTCAGATTAAGGCTGGTTGCTTGTCTGGGGGGACAATTTGGGAGACGAGTTAGCAGCCAGGGGCTGTTCTCAGTGTTTCCCAAACTTGGATCTCCAGCAGTTTTTTGGACCACGGCTCCCATAATCCCTAGCTATCAGGGATGATAGGAATTGTAATTCACAAACAGCTGGAGACCCAAGTTTGGGAAAGAGTGGTTTAGCTGGTTGCAGCCTCTGGAAGCTTGTGGTCAGGACTTGTAAACAGGGGCGTTATTTAAGATTCCTGCATTGCAGGGGGTTAGACTAGATGACTCTTAGGAATGGGAAACCTCTAGCCCTCTGGATGTGGGTGGGCTCCAGCTCCCATCAGCTCTCAGCTGGAATGGCCAACGATCAAGAATGATGGGAGTTGCAGCCTGACATCATTTGGAGAAGGTAGTTACCAATGTTACATGGAAGCTCCATAGCTCAGTGACAGAGCACTTGCTTTGTTTGTAGAAGATACCATGTTCAATCCCCAGAATCTTCAAGCAGGACCTGAAACATTGTAGAGCTGCTGCTGGTCAGTGTAGACAATACTGAGCAAATAGGACCAAGGATCTGCTTCAGTTTAAGGCACCTTCTTGTGTTCTTGAGGAGTGCAACATGTTCCCCATCTATGTCTTAAAAGGTTCAGGGGACGGTGTGAGCGTGTTCACACACACACACACACACACACACAGAGAGAGAGAGAGAGAGAGAGAGAGAGAGAGAGAGAGAGAGAGTCTGGCCCAGACATTGCCTTCAGCGGGGTAGATATCTCATGCAGAATGACTGTTGCTTAAAAAAAAAAAATCAATCCAGCTTGGAGGACACCCAATCCCTTTTGTGTGTTTGAAATTTAAAGATACAGCATCGCTCCTAATCAATACATGTTTCGTGTTTGAAATATATTTCAAGCCCGATTTCAAGGCTGTTGACTCCAGACAGCCCGCCAGCTATTCGGTCCTCTCCCTACCCCATACATTTTATTTTATTATGTTTTCTTGTGGTAACTTTGGCCTGAAATGCTTTATTAGTGAATGCGATGGCTGGGTGATTTAAAGATGAACTTGGGGGGGAAGTTTGCACTGCTGCTGGAATACCTTGATTTTGACATTCACAGTGTGCATTTATGTTCCCATTTTTGTGCTTGCTTGGTAATAGTTTTTGTTTGTTTTTGTTTGTGTGTTTGGTTTTGGTCTTTTGTTGATAATGCTCTGATGTGTGCAGTTCTCATTCTGATTTTAAACTGGGATTTTGGATGACTTTTTATGAGCCCAATTTAAGACACATAGTGATTTATTATGATTATTATAATTTCTTTCGGCTGAGTTAAAGAATGGCCACTGGAGCAGACTCGCAAGAGCTTAAACTCATGGAGTTCAGTGAGCTTAAGTCTATGTGGGTTTGTGTGCAGCCAGCAGACAGCTTAGTTCTGTTGTCCTCTGCCAAATGTGATAAAGCTCCATCAATATGTTAGTCACTAGCTTAGCTGCAGGAGTTACCGAAAGGACTTGCCACCCAGCTGTCTTAGGGGACTTCACTCTGGATTTGTGTAGGGTTTGCTTAGCCCTTTCTTCTCCTGAAGATATCGCACAAGGCAGCAGAGTTTTAGGATCAGAGTTTTCCTTCGCCTCAATGGGCTACCTTCCCAGGGGGACGAGCCCCATCTATCCCTCAATTTCCTCTACAGCTTGTGCAGAAACGACCTTCTTGATCACTGGACCCACTATGAGGAGTTAAAAATATAATAATCACAAACTGATGTGGAAATGTGGAGAACTGAACTTAAGAACCGAGGGCCAGTGTGGTGTAGTGGTTAAGAGTGGAAGACTTGTAATCTGGGGAACCGGGTTCGCTTCCTCGCTCCTCCACATGCAGCTGCCGGGTGACCTTGGGCTAGTCACACTCCTCTGAAGTCTCTCAGCCCCACTCACCTCACAGAGTGTTTGTTATGGGGGAGGAAGGGAAAGGAGAATGTTAGCCGCTTTGAGACTCCTTCGGGTAGTGATAAAGCAGGATATCAAATCCAAACTCTTCTAAGACTGGGATGGGGGGAAGAAACCGAGGGAAATAAAAAATGCCCCCACATCAGCCCCATGGCTGTGATCTGGGGATGGGGAGGCAATGAGACTGACCTGCCCAAGGCCCACCTGGGTGCCATCAGCACCACCTCAGATTCAGTCTTCAATTGGTTCGGAAGATTGAATTGAAGATTGGGAAAAGAAGAAACTGGGAGGAACTGGAATTGAGATATTTGCCCCTCCCTGCTCTTCTCTTTTGCTCCCATTTCTACCTGAAAAACCAAACTTGGAATTAAGACTTTCACGAAGTGATGGCATCTCTATTCTGAGCACAATTTTGGAGCTGAGATCTCACGCTCCCCAACCCATCACCAGCTCTTTTTCAGGAAACATGCATGCTCTGGGCTGGTATGGGAGCTTGATCGTCTTTGCATCCTTTAATTAACCTAAAATCAAATCCTTTCAAGCTGAGAGCAGATGTTTATTCTGTGTGAATGCAAAATATAAACAGCTGCACATGCAGTAGTTAAAGCAAGAGACATCTGGGGCCAAATTCAGAGGTGACACAAAGTCAAATGAATCAGAATAAAGTTACATGAAAGATGAAAACAAGAGTGGGCTGAAGTGAATTCCCATGGACTAATATTTCGGGTGCAAACAGGGAACTGTACCTCCCCAAAACCAACTCAAATATCCCCTTATAAATTTGCTTCCCCACCCTCACTCTATCTCTCTGTGCTTTCCAAAACTTTGTCTCTTCCTCATTTTCTTCTATTTTATCTGGCTATTGATTAGGAAGCACATAGTGTTTGTACAATAACACAACGGTTCCACGTAGCAGAACAGACTGGGCTATGTGATGGCACCGTGAAGGCAAACTAGAGTCATCACAATGTTTTCCTGCCCTCTTTCTGAGTGTAATTTTTGCTTTCTGAAATATCACAGAAAAGGAAGGTACTTTGCTGGTCCCGTGGGTTACCCAAAAGGCAAGGTCCAAGTCCGGTCCGTGGTCAGAGGTACAACATAAAGGCAGTCGGTAGTCAATGAAGCTGGGTGCAGGGCAGGGAGTCAGGCAAAGTCAAGAACAGGTAGGCAAACAGGGAACCAGGGCGGGTCAGGAGCTCAGGCAGGAAAGCAGGACAGGTTTCAAGCAGGAACTGGTCACCAACAATGTTGCTCCTGCAACTTGGGGCTGGGGATGGCCGGCTTTTATCTGCCCGAGGCATTAGGGCAGCCCCGATCCTCTGGTGACTCGCCTCTCCTGGCTTGGAGGCGAGCACTCCTCCTGCGGGAACTTAGTTCCCTTCGCCTCTCTGCCCTGAGCCTCTGCAGCTCAGGAGAGGCTGGAGGGTTACCGGACCCAGAGGCAACCTCAGCTTCCCCTGACAGGGCTGGGAGTGGAGCACCTGCAGGCAATGGGTCCTCCATCCCCTCAGGAGCCAGAGCAGACTCTTTAGATGCCTGCACCTGAGGATCCAGCACAGGTGAGGACCCTTCAGACTCAGGCCCTAGCCCCGGCTCTGCTGGTTCTGGAGGAGGGGAATCCTGTGCAGGCTGGGATCCCTCAGGTTCAGCATCTGAGTCTGAATCCCAGGCCATCACAGGTATAATTTTCAGGGCTGGGGATGGGTGGAAAGGGAATAAATGCAGCACTAGATGCATAAAACCCACTGGAGAAGCTTTGCTGACCCATGCAAATGGTGCCCCCTTGCCAATGTATTACCTAAACATGTTATCATGTGGGTCATGTCCTGACTTTATTATTCCCTTCTTCAGTTGCTTGCCATGTCATTGGATTTTTAATTATTATTTTTTGCACATCGTGAGTTCAGCTGCAGCTCCAATGCATCACAGGATTTGTAGTCCTAAAGCTGCATAGACATAAAGCTATTCTCATGCATCTGTTGTTTGCTTGAGTTAATGTCGCAACACTGATGTGGCAGTGCCAATGCTGTATACATTTGCATTCAATCGGTTTAGGAAGGAAGTGCCCACAAAGCTATTGTGATGTTTGAAAACATCACGGGGGGGGGGGGGGTTAGAATAGGCATGGGAATCCTCATATCCCAGTATCAAATGCTGCAAGAATACTGTTGTGTTCATGTGTTGTATGTGGGCTTCCCATAGGCATCAAGCTCTCCACTGTGAAAACAGGACACGGAATTAGATAGAGGTGTTTAAGATTATGCATAGTGCAGAGAACATAGATAGAGAATAGTCTCTCTCCCTCTCTCTCCCCTACCACCATATAATCTAGAACTGGGGGCCACCTATTGAAACTGAATGCTGGAAGATCCAGGCAAGACTAAAATAGAGGACTTTTTCAAGCAGCGCTGCCACAAGAAGCAGTGGTGGCCACCAACTTAGATGACTTTAAAAAGTAGATTGGACAAATTCATGGAGCAAAAGGCTATAAATGCCTACTAGCCATGGATGGCTACGTTCTGCTTCCAGTGCTAAAGGCCGTTGCTGCATATCACAAGTGGGGAGAGGGCTCAGGTTCTGCCTGTGAAGTTCCCGTGGGCATCTGGCTTGCCACTGTGAGAACAGACTGCCGGACTAGGTGGGATCTACTCCTTCTTATGTTATGCTTTATGGTGGGTTACGCTTCTGTGATGAGCTATAGTCCAGAATATATGGAAGACCATCATTTGACCACTCGCCTATGGCTTACACTCCATTGAATTAATGAAGTGAGCTAGCCTTCACTCCCTTCCAGTTTCCATATGACTGCTGCCTTTTCAGAGATGGAAGGCACACTCTCCTGTGATCGGAATGGCCGCCATGCAAAATCTAGGCTAGTGGAGCACTTAAACTTTTGGAAAGGCAACTTAGATGGTGCTAATAGTAATCAGTAGACCGGAGATAAAAGTAGACTGGAGAAACATTTCAGTGTTTCTTCTTGCTTTTTTATCTCAGCTGGAGCCTCGTGGAAATGCCCTGATGCACTCAAGAACAGCACTTAGTCAAAGTGTTGCGAAAAGGAATTGGATTTTAAGACAGATGCAGAGGAACAGAAAGATTAAATGAGGTTTCAAAACAATAGTTTCCCTCACTCTCATATCAGGCCTGCAGAATGTGCGATCCTTCAACTGTATCCCCTGCACATCGCCTTGTATTGCAACCTACCTGTTTATGAAATCCCAGGTAGGCAGCAATTCATTCCTCTGGTGGGTCAACCTATGTAGCCGGGGGTCTGAAAAAAAGCTGTGACTGAAGAGGAACAAGACCTTTGGGTTGTGGTGGGTAGCTCAATGAATATGTCAAGACAGGGTGCAATAGTTGTGTGGGGGAAAGGGTGACTTCAGTGTTGGGAATCAATAGGAAAGAGCTTGAAATATACCGTTGGCATATGTCTGTCCTGAGGGACAATGGAGTGTGCCTCTGGGGTTGAGGTCAAACTGCTGGAGAATCACAGCACCTGCTGTGGCTGCAGAGACCAGTAACTCGCAACTGCTGCCTCCTGCATTGTTTTTGCCGCATTAGCAGCACCGAAGTCACCTCTCTGGGGAGCAAGCCTGGGCAGTGTGTATGGAGGTCCTGGGCTGCTCAGATGACAAGACCTTCCTTTCTGCCTCATTGATGTGGTCCAAAGGAAAGCAGAGCAATACATTTGGAGACAAATACATCTCACAAGGCAGTGGGTAAGGATATTTCCTTAGGGTTTAAACCTGAAGCATTTCTCATTAATGAGGACAGCCACAAGGCAGCAGAAGTTTAGGATCTGAGTTTTCCTTCTCCTAGATGTTCTTCCCAGGTTGATGAGCCCCATCTGCCCCTCATTTTCCCCTACAGCACCAGCTTTAACCACCTTCTTGACCATTAGATCCACTATTGGTCTTGTTCACTCAATCCGCCGGAGCATATGGCTTTGCTGCCTGGGTTCATTAAACCTCAGTTGACCCTAGGAAGTCAGGAAAGGGACTACAGAACCGAGAAAGTAAAGAACCTTGTTTAGGTGCTCATAGAACCGAAGCTCTCTGCTCATCATTATTTCAAGGGTCCAAGTTCAAGATTTATGGAACATGGTGTATAATGAATTAGCAGGACATCAAACCCACCCTGCCATTAATGGAAATGTTGTGTCCTATTCCGTGGGCACACTGAAGGTCTTATAAGGAACATCTCCACCATGCTCTGGGCCCGTCATCCCAGTTCCCTTCCATATTGCTTTCATTTCAGTCTTCTGCATATATAAAACAGGACTTGCAATCCATTCCCAGAGCTCCTCTTGCAATCACATTTATTTTTCGGTCATGGCCAGTTGGAAGTCTGATAAACTCTGACTCATAAAATATAGAAAGGTCTGTTCCCCAAGGTATCCTTGTCATAGTCAAGGGCCAGGCAGGGAAAAAGGAAGATGAACCTGATGGGGAGGGGGGAATCAGTGTGAGTGCCTGACATAGCTATTAATGTACTGGGGGTGGGGGTGGACAACCTTTCTCAGGCGGTCTGTGGACTGAGCGAGAGAGAAGCAATTTCCAAGCTCCAAAGTGTGTTTCTGTGTCCCAGGTCCCATCAGCTCTCCCCGAATTGAAAACTTCAGGTGACGCTTTAGCTTATTAATAATATTCAAACAGAAAAAACTATGCTATTTCCCATTTTCTGACTATTTGTATCTCTCCCCCATTGTGATTCCAGGGTTGACATCTGGGTTTACATTTTTGATCTAATTATTTCACAAGTTTTATATACCTAATTGAACACACAGCTGGGACACAGGTGTGGGAAGAAGACTTTGCACCCACCCCTTGCCCCACTCCCAACTGAGACCAGGAATGCCTCCCCACAGGACCACCTTGGTGTGTTGGTGATGTTTTTCAAATAGTTTCCCTAAAGGTAAGCTAATTGCTTCCTCCTCTCAAGAGTTGTGGTGCAGGAACGGGAGTCCTGGGTCTGGGTGAGGCTGCACAAGCAGCTTTCAAATGTTGCCTGCACTGCAAGGTTGCTCCTTCCCCTCATCAGCTGTTGAGGGGACAAAGCAATTCTGGGTAGGGAGAGATACCAGACAGGACAATGCTGCTGGTGATCATAGGGTAGGTTTTGGCTTTTTCATGGGGTTTTCTTGCCCTGCCCGTCTCTCTTTCCTGCCTTGACAGCCAATAACTCTGTGTCATCCAACCTGACCTATAGCTATCCTTGGCTGCCTGAACTCAACTTCTCTGATGACGCCTGTTGTCTATCTGGATGGAAGATGGAGGGAGATGTGTGAATGTGTGTAGAAACTCGCTTCCTCTACAAAGACAGAGTTCACATTCATTGCTCCGCCCACTTTTGTTTCTGGCTCCACCCACCACTATATAATAATAATAATAATAATAATAATAATAATAATAATAATAATTTATTATTTGTACCCCGCCCATCTGGCTGGGTCCCCCCAGCCACTCTGGGCGGCCTCCAACAGATATTAAAATACATTAAAATATCACAAGTTAAAAACTTCCCTGAACAGGGCTGCCTTCAGGTATTTTCTAAAGGTCATGTGGTTGTTTATTGCTTTGACCTCTGATGGGAGGGCGTTCCACAGGGCGGGCGCCACTACCGAGAAGGCCCTCTGCCTGGTTCCCTGTAGCTTTGCTTCTCGCAGTGAGGGAAACGGCAGAAGGCCCTCGGCGCTGGACCTCAGTGTCCGGGCTGAATAATGGGAGTGGAGATGCTCCTTCAGGTATACAGGACCGAGGCCATTTAGGGCTTTAAAGGTCAGCACCAACACTTTGAATTGTGCTCGGAAACATACTGGGAGCCAATGTAGCTCTCTCAGGACCAGTGTTATGTGGTCCCGGTGGCCACTCCCAGTCACCAGTCTAGCTGCCGCATTCTGAATTAATTGCAGTTTCTGGGTCACCTTCAAAGGTAGCCCCACGTAGAGCGCATTGCAGAAGTCCAAGCGAGAGATAACTAGAGCATGCACCACTCTGGCGAGACAGTCCACGGGCAGGTAGGGTCTCAGCCTGCACACCAGATGGATCTGGTAAACAGCTGCCCTGGACACAGAATCGACCTGCGCCTCCATGGACAGCTGTGAGTCCAAAATGACTTCCAGGCTGTGCACCTGGTCCTTCAGGGGCACAGTTACCCCATTCAGGACCAAAAACAGTACTTCTGTCTTGTCAGGATTCAACCTCAATCTGTTAGCCGCCATACATCCTCCAAACGCCTCCAGGCACTCACACAGGACCTTCACAGCCTTCACTGGTTCTGATTTGAAAGAGAGGTAGAGCTCGAAAGCTGCCCAGGAGGGAATGTGGCCCTCAGGATGAACAAAGTTCTGCACCCTTGATGGAGTTGCTTTAGAGAAAGGAGGAATTTGCTAACTGTTGCCAGGGCAAGTTCATCTTTGTCGTCAGCTAAAATTCCCTACAGTTTGAAGCCAGGAAGACATTCTGGCAGAAGCCTGATGGAGTCAGATAGATAACTATTCCTACAATCCCACAGAGAGCAGACAGCACTTTTGACATTAATGTGGACTTAGAAAAATATCTGTATTCCATGCAAATTGCCGCAGGATAGACTGGAAGTGCTCAGTGATCCTCCCTCCACCCCGCCCTATCAGAAGACATAGAATTTTTTTATTAGCCTAATTTCCATTACTCAGCAGCGACCACAGGAATCTTTGATCAAACTAATTAGAAATAGTTACACTCTGCACTCACAGATAGATCAGATTTATTAGCAAAATTATGTGTGTGCACACGTAGCAAATAAATAGGAACATTAAATACAAGAAATATGACATTTATGCCACTTTTTAGAGTGAGGAAGCATTCCAATTAAGCAGTGAATATTCCAAAAGGGTAAGAATATTTTTTCTTCTTCTCCCTTTCACCCTCCAGCTGCCCTGCAAACTGCTTCATTCAGCTAATATATATTTCGAGAAAAGAAAACGGCTAAGCTGAGGTTGGCAAAAGAGGGAACCCATATATTCTTCCTCTGAAAGTTGTTTTCTCTCTTAGATTTTTCTCGAAAGCATTTGGCGGGGGGTGGGGGAACACCTTCCTCTGTGCTTGGTCCCTAGTATTTGGTATTGAGAGGTATACTGCTTCTTTATATGGAGGCTCTATTACCCATCATTGAGAGCACCCGTTCTTCACTCACACACCCCAGAATGAAGACACGGGGTGGAATCCAATGAAGCAGTTCCTTTAGTCTAAGAATTTCTGTGCAATGGAACTTCCCTTTATTTCCCCCTCCCCACATACCCTCCCCAGATCTGCTCCAGAGGGTGGAGGACAAACCCAGAACACGTTTGGGGCATGCATCTGGGGAGAGTAGTTCTGTTGTGCAGCCCAAAGACATTGGGCTAGTGGAACTGCCCCCCACAAGACTCAATATGGATGGAACTGAGGGCCATGACTTATTTATTTAGGGGTCTGCAACGGGGTTATTAAACTGATCCCTCCTGCCTCCTTTCCCCAGGGTAGGCTGCCTGCTTTGGGGATGAGAGCCATGAAACTACATCTCCCACTGGCAACAGTCCAACAAGAACTTATTTCATGGGTCCTGTTTCTTTTTCTTTTTTAATGTCTTCACGAATATCCACCAGCATTTTAGTGCAATTTTCTCCCAATATGCACATTTTTATATTCCACCTTGCCTAATATGCCCATGTTTGCAAATGATTTTCCTCAACATGCATTATTGTGCTTTCACTAACACATGTGTTCCTATGCACAATTCTCCCAAATAGACACATATATTTTTTGGTTGGCGAACTGCACCACAATATTCAGAGAAGAGTGGATTTCTCTGTGTATTGTTTCAGGAAGTGTGAATTAAATAGGACCATATTAAAATTGAATTGAAATTAATTTCTTCCCATCCCAATTCAAGCAAGACTTATTCTCAGCGCACTTTGTGCAGCTAAGCTGTCTGTTCCCTTCCTCCCTGGTATAATGATGTATCTCCAAGAATACTCAATACACCAATCCTCTGAGAAATGGCTCCAGGTTGATCATTGCTTCACCTTTCCAAGACTCTCATGCCACACAAATTCTTAGCTCTGTTGTTTGTCTCAGACATTTGGAAAGATCCAGGTTAATCCTGGGCAAGCCAGACAAGATTTCAAGTGCTGCTTGTCCCTGTGTGGTTCAAAATCTCTGTACAAGTGTTGGTGATGTGTGGGAGAATTTGTGGTGTGACAGAAAACCCACCCCACTGTTGTTTGTTAATACATTTGGCCATTATAGCCTGATGTATCACGAAGGTGTGGAATATAAGAACATATCAAATGCAAAATAATAGAATCATAGAGTTGGAAGAGACCACAAGGGCCATCCAGTCCAACCCCCTGCCAAGCAGGAAACACCATCAAAGCATTCCTGACAGGTGGCTGTCAAGCCTCTGCTTAAAGACCTCCAAAGAAGGAGACTCCACCACACTCCTTGGCAGCAAATTCCACTGTCGAACAGCTCTTACTGTCAGGAAATTCTTCCTAATGTTTAGGTGGAATCTTCTTTCTTGTAGTTTGAATCCATTGTTCCGTGTCCTCTTCTCAGGAGCAACAGAAAACAACTTTTCTCCCTCCTCTATATGACATCCTTTTATACAGTATATTTGAACATAGCTACCATATCACCCCTTAACCTTCTCTTCCAGGCTAAACATACTAAACATAACGTTTCAAAATTATTAAAAATTATTTCCCCTTTAACTCAAAATGCTCAATCCAGGATTGGCTGCAAGTTTAAGAACATAGGAACTGTCTTGCTAGACCAGGCCACTGGGCTATCTAGTCCAGAACACTGCTC
The DNA here is from genome assembly GCA_034641385.1 of Darevskia mixta. NCBI lineage: Eukaryota > Metazoa > Chordata > Lepidosauria > Squamata > Lacertidae > Darevskia > Darevskia mixta. Next base: position 3,204,275 of record JAWWNH010000060.1, read on the forward strand.
ACAGTGGTCAACTAGATACCTATGGGAAGTTCACAAGCAGGACCTGAGTGCAACCACACTCTTCCCACTTGTGATTCTGTGCAACTGTCAGACTTCAGAGAATCCGAACCTCCCCCCATGGCAGGCTGCCAGTAATAGAGAAGAAACTCTTACCAAGTCTTTTATTCAATATTCACAGAGAGAGGCTTAGGAATGCTGCATCTTGGAGTAATGGTGTGACTCTGAGTAAGCCCTTCCCTTCTCAGTCATCAATAGCGCACACACACACACACTTTACGGTGGTTGCTTAAGGCCAATTGCTTCTTAACTCTTTGCTCTCCTACTTTCAATGTTCGCCGGGTTCTGGGAGAAGGGGAGACTGGAATGCTCTCTAGTGATAATGTGGGGTGGGAAGTGTCTCTCCGCAAGGCTTGTTGAGGCTGCTCAGTTGAGGTGTGGGCAACATCCCATGCTTCAGCTGAGCACTTTAACAAGCTCCCCACCCGCTGCCTCGCTGGCTCATGTGAGCTGAAGCAGTGGGGGGGGGGCTTGCTCAGCTGAGGCGCAGCTTTCCCATACATCAACTGTTAGCTGGGAGGCTGAAGAGCCTCAGCAAAGCCCTGCTGCGCCTCCAGCTTGTGAGGAAATCCTCTCTGAAGCCTATAGAGGATGTCCCCTTCAGGTTCTGGGGAGCATCTCCTCATGAGCCAGAGGCTTTGCTGAGGCTGGTCAGGTATCTCACCACACTTCCAGGACCCAGCTGAGAGGTGCTAGAATGTCGTTCCAGCATGTTCCGGCTGAAAAAAAGCCCTGGTTAGCAGTCACATGTAGCTTTGTCCTCCATGAATTTCTCCAATCCTTATAGTTAATCTATGGAATTTACTCACATGAGGCAATGGTGGCCACCAACTTGGTTGGTCACTGTGAGAACAGGATGCTGGAATAGATGATGCAGCAGACTCTTCTTATGTTCTTGTGGGAACATATTTTATAGTCAAGCTATGAACCATGTGAAGAAGCACCTCCTTTTCTCTGTCTTGAATCTTAATCCCAGGTCTCAGCCACGAGAGGAAAATCAGAAACCATATTCAGTAGCAAGCAAGTACATGTACTAGGGCAATAAAGATGGGTGCCAATCATGTTCAATATGTAGATTGCCTCCCACTGTGCCAGTTTCATCTTCCACGTTTCTTGAGTGCATTCCCTTCAGGAATTTGCTGGTGCAAGATGTGGTGGCAGCCTCAATGAGCAGGTGTGAGCTTCTTCTTTTCACCATACACTTCCAAATACACATGGGCTAGGAGCCTTCACACTATGCTGCTGGATGTTCAAGATAATACACAATTAACCCAATTGTGTATGGCATGCTGAGTAATAATTCAGGTCTGCATTAGAGAAATAGCTGTGCTTTTGAATGGGGGAACGTGGCACACTATTATGCTAATTGTGATGGGGGGCACTGAGCATATGATACACTTAGTTCTTTATTTATTTGATATTTGGTATGCAAGTTTCCAAACCAAAACTGTCTCCCAACATGGCCCGTGAGCAATTAAAACTCAATACAAATGATAATTAAAATGCAATATGCAATGTTGTTGGAAGCACTGTGCGCAAATCGGAATGAGATGCAGGCTCCGCTCCTGGGTGTACAGACTAGCGGATAAGACACACAAGAGAAGGGGAGTGGAAGGAAACCAGCTTGATAATGTCGGAATAAAGAGGAAAGTCATTAAAAAGTATTTGCATCCAGCCGTGGGGCAGGACAATCTTCTCTTGATGCAATTAGGAATATAGGAACACTGGCAGCTGCCTTATAGCTAGTTATACTAGCTCAGTAGTGTCTACTCTGATGGGCAGCTGCTCTCCAAGGTTTCAGACATGGATCACTTACCTGGAGAGGCTGGGGATTGAACCTGGAACCTTCTGCATGCAAAGCAGATGCCCTACCCCTGAGCTAGAGCACATCTCAAATTTTTGCTAGCAATGAAAGTGGACAAAGTAAGGAACCATTACCTTGCTGTTCCACTGCAAATGCAAGCTTAGTTGTAAATTGTCTTGAACATCTAGTCACATATATTTCATCATTTCTATTGTCTAATCTCCTTTAAAGCCCTCTATGCTAGCACTGCAGCCACTGATGGTTGGACCAGAATCCCCTCTGGGGCAGAAATGGGGAAGCACGTTCACTGCCATTGCTCATTTTCTGGTCAATAATCATAGCCAGGCAGGTATTCACCCTTTGCTGGGGTTTTCTTCTTGGGAGAAGTGGGTACAGACTTTCAGTAGCTTTTAATCCTGCAGCCAGTGACAAGATACCAAAGGGACCTTCCCTTAGAGTTTCTGACTCATTTTAATGAGAGTGTGAGAGCTGTCATCCAGGGCCGCCCCTTTACATCGTAGTAGTCTAGCCTCGGAGTTGAAAACTTTGAATTCTAATTTGCCGAGTTGGATTGACATCACTTGTTTTATTAATGCCTGCCTGCTGATGAATAGGTTTCAACATAGATTCTCCCACAAGCAGCAAAGGGGAGACAATAGCTGTGGCAGACCATTAGAGAAATTTCATGCAACAATGAGCAATTCTTTTTATGCCCTTTAAAGATCCTCACAGGCCTGCCTCTCTATCCAAGCAGATAAAATGGTTCATTTGCCCCATTCTTCTGTTTATCATCATTCATCAGGTTTCATGTGGAGGTGCGAACACAGTTCCCAAGCTTGACATAAGGCCTATATTTAAAGCTTCCAACTTGAGATGTCAGCTTAATAAAAACAGCCTCGTAAGAGATTCAGAACACGGTAAAAAAAATACTTAAGAAATTATGAGAGGCAGAAGTACTAACATTGTCAATTGATTGCTCCACTTCAACGCCGCCCTCCCTCCTCCCAGCATCGACACCATCCACTCATTCGTTTCTTCCTTCCAGCAATGTTTGTCCCAAACCATTACGCTCCTTCATTTCCCCTGGTGCTGTTCCTCCTCCTTCCCACACAACCCAAGTGCTGATTTGCCACAATTTTTAGCATTACCAATGTCATTACGGTGCAAAGTTTTCAGGTATGAGTTGTTATTGTATCATTTGGTGCAAAGGAGTGGTGTGGGTCGTGAGATGTATGATCACCCCACTGTTCACCCTGAAAGAAGACAACCTTTCGCAGGTTCCAAATAAATGGCACGCATAGTTTCTTCACCTACCAGGAAGATTGTACAGTGGACCCTCCAGTTACGTACCACTCTGGTTACGTACCTTTCAGGTTATGAATGCGGCAAACCCGGATGTGTATAATTCCGGGTTTCACCACGTGCGCATGCGTACAAGCACTCTGCATGTGGTGTGCATGCGCAGAAGCGGAGCCTCTAGTTACGTTTTTTTTCGGGGTGTGCACGGACCCCCGGAATGCATTAAATTCGTATCCGGAGGGTCCACTGTACAGGTTACATACGCTTCAGGTTACATACGCTTCCGGTTAAGAACTCCGCTAACCCAGAAATAATGCTTCAGGTTAAGAACTTTGCTTCAGGATAAGAACAGAAATTGTACTCTGGCGGTGCAGCGGCAGCGGGAGGCCCCCATTAGCTAAAGTGGTGCTTCAGGTTAAGAACAGTTTCAGGTTAAGAACGGACCTCCGGAACGAATTCATTACATAACCAGAGGTACCACTGTATTCTGGTTCACCCTGAAATTGGCTGAGCAGGATTTTGAGTGCTGCAATCAAACACTCTAAAAAACGAAACGAAAACAAAACCCACCTTGTAGTTTTTGCCCCAGCCTCCTCTACTACTTCCCCCTGCCCCAAGTAACATTTTTGAGGCATGAGGCATCAGAAAAAGAGTTTTAAGCAGAACTGAGTTTCTGCCTAACTCAAATCTGCTTGCAAGAGTTAAAACAGGGCCATTTGTCTATGTGTGCATCCGGTTCAATTTTCTGCAGCATCCCAGGGTCCCAAGGGTGTCCCAGGGTCTCAGCGGTCCGGCTGAGCTCTCTACGCCGATCCTGCTCCCCGGGAGACCCGAGCAAGGGCTCCCGAGAGTGAGCGGGAGGCGGAGCTCCACGGACTCGACAACCCCGTCGGGAGAAGCTGCGAGACCGTTCGCTCTGAGCGCGCTGATTCCTCCAAGAAGCAAGATTCGGACTGGAGATGTGAGTAAAAAGGCTTTAAATCTGGACCTAATCAGAGACTGGCTTGGGACGTTAACACGGAGGTCCGTCCCCTGCCATTGAGATACTGCAACAGAAAATTGACACCGAGGCATTTGAACTGAAATATAAGAGATACTCTGTAACAGTGAAACAATCCAGCTGTCACCCCTGGCCTGGGGGGTAGCCGATTGGAATTATAGTGAAGGATTTTGAATTGTGGATTTATTGGATATATTGGATTAAATGTTGATATCTTGGATTGTGCAAGCCGTGCCCTGAAAGATGGCAGAGAATTGTGACGTAAATTGGTGGAAAATTTTAGAGGCGTGGGAAGAATGCAGAGCGGAAATGAAACAGTGGAGTGCTGAAATCCGAGACTCCACTGAACAGATAAGACAAAGTATAAATAAAGTGGTGGCGAGGCTAGATGGTCAAGAGAAGGAGGAGGGGAAAGCCCACGTCAAGGTTAAACAGCAGGAAAAACAATCAACATTATCCAGCGGCAAGAAAGAACTTTTTAAAAATAAAAAAACTGGAGCTGCCAAACGACGAAAGAAGAAAAGGATCATAAGGAAATTCAGCAAAATTGGACGCAACAAGAAGCAGCAAAAAGTAGAACCAGAAGGCCAGACTGTACAAATGGAGGTCTGGCTGCAGATTTTGGAAAGCAGCCCACAAGAGAGAGTATGGTTTTGGACTTCGGAACCGACCGGTGAGGGGTGATGTATGTTATACATCTTACTTTTGAGTTTCAGGTGAAGACTATGGATTATGGACACGGCAAAGGACTGAATAAGGACTGAACAAGAGACAATATTATGGCTACACACCCAGGGACTGAGGGGAGACGGAAGGGTAACAAATATCTGAAGTTGAATATAAGTATGCTGAGGAGAATTTTAGTTAATGCAATAATGTATTAGTATAATAATTGAAGATGTAATGGAATATGAAGTATGAATCTGTTTGGAATTTGAATTTTTTTAAAAAAATGGAAACAATGGGGTGGATGTGAGGAAGTCATAAGTAAATGTGAGTGTATTGAAGTGACCTGGCCTGGAAAGTGGGCCAGGCCCCTGTAAAGTAAAGGGACAGCATTCAATGTAATGTGATGTACCTATAAAATTGTAAAATCAATAAAAATTATTTGGGGAAAAAAAATCTGCAGCATCCCTGCACACTTGGACCTGTTTACACACAAAAAGAGATGCCTTTCTTAAGTCAAGGCTGTAAAAGGTTTATTCCCCGGAATAAAAACAAAACAAAACATAAGAACAGCCCTGCTGGATCAGGCCAAAGGCCCATCTTCTCCAGCATCCTCACTGTGTGGTGAAGTTGATACAGCATGCATTGAAAGGCAAAGCTACCTAATTCACATTGTCCAAAACAATGCATGAACCAAAACACAGCTATCCTTCCAAATCCGCACTACTCTGAATTTTGCAATGCAGTTCTCTAGCCCAGCAATATGTACAAAAATGCATATCCTATGGTCAAACATCCATAAAAAGCATACATTTATTAGTGAAAATAGTATTAAAAATGCCTCTTATGTGGCCAAATTGCTTTGCAAAAATGTTTACATTAGTCAAAATTGCACACAACTGTTTATATTAAGAGGAATTTCACTAAAATGCTGGTGAATTTCATGTAGACTTTGAAAGGGTAAAACACAAATTGACATGGAAATATTAGAAATGGTATCTAAGAATGGGGAAAAAAATTAGGAACTGAGACAAGCCAAAATAGACAGATTTGATTTCAGAATAGTTTCTCTTCTTTTTCAATAGCTGTGTGTGGTTTTTTCCTGAGAAGTTTGAATTCAGTTAATTCCAGGGAAAGTCATAACTGCAAACTTGCTGGCCCTTGGCCAGTTTGACAGCTGTGGCAATCAAGGATGCAGATCCATGCTGGAGATGAAACTCCTCACAAAAGTTCTCAACGCCATATGCTTAGAGACTGCCTAAGGCTTCAGGTTTCCTGTGACAACATAATTTAGCGACAAGATGATAGCTCACCAAATTCCCTCCCTTGCTTCTTCACCTGGGGGGGAGATCACAGTATTTGGATGAGACCTTTTTTTCCAGGCAAACCCCGGAGTGTGTGTCCCCCCCCATTCCCCACTAATGACTGAACTCTTCATTTGCTCACTCTAGAAAACCTCCAGCTTTTATTGAATTACATTCTACCCAAAAGAAACAATTAGTTGCTCTTGAACAGTTTGGGATAACATGGGGATTCTGATGTCCAGCTTGTTAGAGGAAACAAAATATCTGGAGGTGAAGCTAACCCTGCAAACTGATCAGATCCAGATATATCCTTCACCTATGTGGGTCCGAGAGGGATACTGCAGGCTGCTGTGAGCTACAGGGCTTAATTGTAGGGATCCTTGTCAGACTACTATTTCCACCACTGTGTGAGGGAGTCACTGCCAGTCAAAGTAGTTCATGGTGGGAATAGAGGAACTAGTGGCCTGACATTATATAACAGGTTCAACAGTCCTATGAATCAGAGCTGCCTAGTTCAAGGTATTCTAGAACAGGAGTTCTAGATACTTCTTCAAACTGCATTCCCTAGTGGCCAACTTTCTTGAGGTCAAGCATCCATGATAGGTGGAGGAACAGATGCAACTCTCATCTTGGTACAGAAGCCTACAGTCCAGCCATGTGGAAGTTGTGGATTTCTATCCATTCATCTCTGCATTCTGTCAAGCAAGAGGTGTTGTCACAGATCAATGAGACAATCAGGAAAAACAGCTGGAGGAGTTTGTGGAGCAGAGCCAGTGAGGGCTTTGGCCTGGGAAGAGGGTGTGGTCTGGGGAGAGTCTGAAGTGACAGCTAAAAAAGCCTTCCTAAATTAGCTTGCCAGCGACAGTTACCAGACAGAGGGCCTTCTCGGTAGTGGCGCCCTCCCTGTGGAACGCCCTTCCAGCAGATGTCAAGGAAATAAGCAGCTATCCTATCTTTAAAAGACATCTGAAGGCAGCCCTGTTTAGGGAAGTTTTTAATATTTAATGCTGTATTGTTTTAACATTTGATTGGAAACCGCCCAGAGTGGCTGAGGAAACTCGGCCAGATGGGCGGGGTAAAAATAATAAATTATTATTATTATTATTATTATTATTATTATTATTATTATTATTATTACCACTGGAGGATACTGCCCTATTTCCTGCATTGAAGTAGGACTCAAATGCCAGTCCAGTCTTCTACTGTACATGTAATGTGACAGAAGCACCATCTTGTCCTTTGCCTCAGTTAGCAAAGTATATTGAACTGTCCCTGTGTGATTTTTCTTGCATTGTTCATTTGATAGTTAATGTGTAGTAAACTCAAATACTGCTTTTACATATGCTTGCAACATCATGAATCAATAGATTGCTTTGGGCAAAAATAACTTTATTTTACTGTACTTGATAAATCTATTTTATTGAAAAGCCGTTGTGCCTTTGTTTTTGCTGTTGTAATCTGAGGCAATGTGTCAATTTTACCATAGTGGCAAATTCCTCCACCTATTCTTTAATAGTAATAGTCATTCTGCATATGACCAGCATATAGGAAACAATTTCTTTATCTTCTGGTTCCCTTGAACCCTTACAGATAATTCAGGAAGAAAACAATGGATGGAGAGGAATTTCATATATCTTTTAAATTCGGGTTTTAATTCCTCTCTGCCCCACACAGCTTTGCCCTGTCACATTCAAATCACATAAAAATCATGAGGGTCACAAATTACACTGACTATCAGCAGCTCTCCAGGGTTTCAAGCAGGGTTCTCTCCCAGCCCCACTTGGAAATGTTGGGAATTGAACCTGAGAGCAAACTGAAATAATAAATGTCCTTTCAGATTTTGCTTCTTTTTCTGGTAGCAAGTCTTCATTCAGTTTTCACTCTGAGACTGGAAATTTATCCAAATACTGGTGGTGCTCCAGACAAATTAAACCAAGTAGCTGTGTTTCATTTCGATCAGCATTCAAAATCCCATATTGTTTGCTCAGTTACTTATTAGTTAAACTGTATAAGTGCCTGTTAACAAATGTTTTATGGATAGTGTAAACTGCCATTGATGGCTGTACTCATGATTCCCAGCTCAGAGGATACAATAGCATTGCCAGAAAGAGAATATGTGTTATCGTTAATTGGGAGCTAGCATTTCTCCCGCTGTATAACTTGGTCTTAGGGTGAGATTTTGCTAGGAGATTGCCTCCCGAGCCCCTCAGAAGGAAAAGACAACAAAATAAGGAGAGGGCCCTTTAATAAACAGTGAGTTCCTCTGAAGGTGCAGGGATTACTACACTACAGATCCAGTTGACATAGGTAAGACATCAGTTAGCACATCTAGGTCCTTGCAGAGTGAACAGCTTGAATAGCTGGCTCAATGAGATCTTTGGAGCTGTCCATGGTCCTGCAGGTGCTCCGGATTCCTGCCTTGACTTCCTAAACCTGACTACTGTATGGACTTATCCTCCGGCTGGGGATGCTTCTGCGTTTCCACTGTGAGTCTTTAGCTCTCACAGGATTCAGACTTCCTCTTGTCAGGAGAAATGCAGAAAAAAACCCAAACCCAACTCCTATGGTGGTTAGAGTGTTGGACTAGGACCTGGGGGACCACTTGGCCGTGAAGCTCACTGGGTTGTCTTGGGTCAGTCACTCCTTCACAGTGTAACCTATCTCACAGGGGTTGTTGTGGGGATTAAATGAATAGCTCCTTGGAGATGAAGTAGGTTATGAATGCAATATAGATACATAAAATAAATGAACAGAAATCATGCCACATTCATTGGAAAAGTGATGGTGTCGGATCCCACAAACATTTTCCTCCAGCTCACCCACCTGCCTACTTCACTCCAACCCCCTTTCTCTCATTGTCCTAGTGGTAGTAGTAGAATTCAGGAAAGAAGATGGGTCTCTCTGCCCTCCTTTCTCTATTGCCTGGCCTGCTTCTATAAGAGTGTCAGGAAATTTTGTTCCCCCCAAGTTATTAACAAATAGTGTTACTCAGAGCTAGAAATGAACTTTTGGGTCCATGGTGCTTGCCTCATATTCCTGAGCCAATGAATTTCTAATTTCTGAGCAGGGAAATCTGAACTTTCATGACATAACTAGAGTCTGATTCAAAAATAATCTGAACTGGTAGCAACTCAGGTAAAGCTTCTAGGCTTAGTGCAGTCCTGTCAATCAAACTCTAGCTTGTACTCTGTCTCATTCTTTCACCCTTGATTTGTGTACCAGCTATGGCCATTCCTGGATAGGGATTGCCTGACACAGTGTTCCATGTGCTGGAGACCTCAAGGCCTGTTTACTGCAGTACACTTTATGTGAGATTGCCTCTGAAGTTGACTGGACACAGTATCTGGTGCAGAATGCAGTGGCTAGGCAGCTTACTGAGAATAAAGTATGACTGTGTTGTGGAACATCTCCGGGTTGCCTACATTCAGGGAGTGCACCAACTACAACATTGAGTTTGGATCCCAATTCAGCATTTGGACCTCAGCCCAAGTTGTTTCACAGGCTGCTCTATTTGACTTGAGGTTCATTTGAATCTGCTTCATCCATTCTGCCTGCATTCACTACTGGTGTGTGTGTGCGTGTGCGCGCGCGCACACACATACACACACACACACACACACACACACACATCCGTACCTTGGTTTTCAAACAGCTTAGTTCTTAAACGTTTTGGCTCCCGAACGCCACAAACCAGGAAGTGACTGTTACGGTTTGCGAACTATTTTTGGAAGCCGAACATCCGGCAGGGATTCCACCACTTCCGATTGGCTGTAGGAGCTTCCTGCAGCCAATCAGAAGCCACGTTTCGGTTTCCAAACATTTTGGAAGTCGAATAGACTTCCGGAACGGATTCCGTTCAACTTCCAAGGTACGACTCGTGTGTGTGTGTGTGTGTGTGTGTTTGTGTGTGTAGATAGTTTCATTTTTATAGAAGTTTATGAAATCTGCAGATACACGGGTCCCCACCGAGTAGATAAAGCTTGTCAAATCACAGGTAAATGGATCCATGGGATTTTATACCAGACATCTTCAGAATTTGATTATTTTAAATAAAGCAAATCTGTTAATTTTATATTAAAGTCAGAATTAGATTAAATATGCAAGCGAGTTCTTTCCAACTGTGGGAATATAGCACACAGAAATTCAGAATGGTAGCTGCAGGGGTTTTCTTGTAAGGGCAATTTGTACAGTTTGGGGGTTCACTTCATTTCCCCATTCCCATTAATGGGATGTGTTTGTTTGTTTGTTTGTTTGTTTGTGTGTGTGTGTGTGTGTGTTTTCTTTTGACAGAAGTGGATGAAACTGGCAGGCAAGCTACATCCCCTGCCCAAGTGTATAAAACCTGCCAAATTACCAGCAAATAGGTTCAAGAGCTTTTGTGCAGGGCACCTTTAATTTTTTAAAGAGGAAACTTCTAAAAGTTACAGAAGTTTTATTGTGGCTGAAGTGAATTAAATTTTCAGGCATGGCTGCCACTTTTGATGGCATTAATCCTGCCAAAATTCAAAAGAATAGCTGTACTGTAGTGGTTTTCCTGCAAGGGGAGTTATTACATTTTTAGGGTAGTTAAAATCCTACAGTGTTTTCTGAGCAATGGGTCTGAGAATTTCAGACACGAGAGAGATGCCCCTGGGTAAGAAACCTTCCAAGTTGCAAAGAAATAATTACAGGAGCTTTCCTGCTCAGGACTTTTAAATTTGATTTCGAGGTAGGAGGAATGGAAAGGGATCCACTTCCCAGGTAAAGTAATTCCCTCTGATTACGAGCACGGCCTGTCAGTCACCACAGAGCTATCCACCCACCCTGTCCCCACTCTAGAGTTTTTTCGCCCTTCCCAGCACCTTGCCTGCAGCATTCTTTAATGTATTGAGCACTGCATTGCCATGAAGCACCTTAAAAGCCCCTGCTCTGATTCATGCCTCTGGCACCGAAAAGAAAGGTTAGTGGGCATCATGGGGATTGCAAAATCTACAACATTCAGCCACAACTGATAACCTATCCCATTGATTGATTGATAGAAAACCATACAGTATTTTAACTGGCTAACTGGCTACATTAAAAAAAAAAAACACATTCTGCCTTTCCTCCAAAAAGCTCAAGGTTCTTCCTATTCCCCATTTTTATCTTCATGGTGTAGTGGTTAAGAGCGGTGGACTTGTAATCTGGTGAACGGGGTTCGCGTCTCCACTCCTCCACATGCAGCTGCTGGGTGACCTTGGGCTAGTCACACTTCTCTGAAGTCTCTCAGCCCCACTCACCTCACAGAGTGTTTGTTGTGGGGGAGGAAGGGAAAGGAGAATGTTAGCCGCTTTGAGACTCCTTAGGGTGATGATAAAGCGGGATATCAAATCCAAACTCTTCTTCTTCTTCTTCTTCTTCTTCTTCTTCTTCTTCTTCTTCTTCTTCTTCTTCTTCACAACAACCCGGTGAGGTAGGTTAGGCTGAGCGAAGGTGACTGGCTGAAGGTCACACAGTGAGCTTTATGGCTGAGAAGCATTGTGAAATGTTTGTGTTGTTTCGTGGACAGAGGCTGCAGGGGGGTGGACTAGATGACTCTTTGGGTCCCTTCCAACACAACAATTCTATGATTGCCTTCTTAACAATTTCATGCTATGTACTAAAATGTTGCCAAAGGTCAATGAATACTACTAGACTTGGGTACTCTGTCATTTCCCCCATATTTTTTAACATGCACCCACTGAATTCTCAAGATTAAGATTAATATAACCTCTTTACGGGGCACAAGAAAACATTTCACATTTTCATTTTAATACAGATGACTAATGAATGACCTTTTGCTTTCTGGAATGTACTGCATGGATTACTGGTTACTTCTTCCCCCACCGTTGACCTAACAATGAGGAATTGGCAGCTGTTTTTGTTACTAATGGCTCCAAATGATTTTAATTTGAACAAATATACATGGCTGCCTATTGCCGGGTACAAAGCCCTAACTTTATACTTTCAGAGAAAGGGACCACAAATCACAATTAAAGTAATGAATAAGAATGTTTGAGGAACTGTGGAAAATAGAAAACAGTGTGTGTGTGTGTGTGTGTACGTACGCTCAAAGGGTACCTTTCCACTAAATCTGAGATTATAAACTTCTCTCCATTCTCACATAAATCTTCTCCCACATTTGGGTCTGGTTCAAGACAATTTTCCACCTGGGGGAGAGTAAGTGTATATTATGCAGGGTTGACCAAGTTCTTTTTTCCAACTGAGGCAGAGCATTCAAGAACCGAAGAACATCCCTAGTGCATCAAGACAAAGACCCATCTAGCCCAGTATCCTGTTCTTATGGTGGCTAACCAAATGCCCCAATGGCAAGCCTACAAATAGGGGAGGGGCTCTGCGAGGGCTTCTTCCTGGGAGTAAAAATAACAACAACAATACAATAAACGATTAAACATTTCTCTGGTTTTTTGTAACACCCTAAATCAGATGCTTAAGATAGCCAGCTGTCAGGAGTCCCGGTTCTCAGCTTGATAAAACAGTAAGCATAGGTAATTAAAAAGGAGGATTTATTGCAAAAACAGATAGCTCTGGACGGCTCTAACAAAGCCTTCAGCATCATTACTCAAGATGACCCTTCTGAAGATTCCTTCCAGCATCTACAGAAGATATTGAACTTACGACTCTTACATCTCTTGTTTTGTTTCCTGTCTAACAACCCTCCCATTTGCCGACTCTTAGGACTTAGCGGATCAGCTCCACCCTCTTCCTGGTCTGAGAGGCTGCCTCTGAGACTGCACCTGTTTGTGCTTCCTGCAAGCTTTGGCTGTGTTCTAGCCTGCTCTCAGCTACTGCCTTATCAGCTTGCCCGTCAAGGTCAGGAAGAGCTAGAGTCTGCAGCTGCCGGCTCTCCCCTGCCTGCCTAACATCCAAGCCTCTCTGTTCCTGGCTGCTTTCTTTCTTTCTTTTTTTGACTGCAAACCTTCGCTGGGAGCTGGCTCATTCCTGACACCAGCTCACTCTACCCAATGGAAGGTCCACCTCCTTCCTTGTTATCTCTACACCTGACATCATTTTTACCAACACGTGGTGCTAAACCCTCCCATGTCTCATCAAAACGCTTGCCTTTCATCAGAATCATCCATATGTTTATCTTGGTTTTATGTTTGCTATGAACTTTACTTTAGGCTCAATATCTCTCATATTCATATGAAGGAACCACAGGATGACCAGTCTTCCATCAATGTCTCCACCGTTGCATCATTATATTGGGTCCATCTCGCAGAGGGGCTACTTTAGTGAACATTTGCAGGATCAGCCAAAACAACACACACCCATTTGAGAGTGGCAGCGGCAGATTCTTTTGGATCAGTGTGTAAAAGAGGTTGGCAGAATTTATCCATGGAAAAGTGCTGGCAATGCTATTTCACTTGCCCTCACTGACATGATTTCAACAGAGCCTACCCTGTCATAAGGCAGAGTGAGGTAGCTTCTTCATGTGCTGCAAGATGATGATGATGGTTTTCACATACCACACTTCCACATGAGATTGTGACCACTTTTTTTTTTAAGTCATGCAAATTCATCAGGATATAAGTGTAAAATTCTCCTCATATATCCGTTCTTGCAAAGGAACAGCCATGCCAAATGGATCATCAAAGCTGGGACCACAGCATGTGAGTAGGAACATTAACTCTTTACATGGAGCAGCCCAAACAAAAAGGCCCCCTCCCTCCAATTGCCAGTAGGTGCCAACAAGAACTTCCCTCCTGCATCAAGTAATATAATCAGGTTGAATCCTATATCCTTTCCTTGGGAGTAAGTCTCATGGAACGCAATGGGGCCTACTTCTAAGTAGACATGTATAGGTTTGCACTGTTGGGAGGTGATTTCTTTTGGAAGCATGAGAAGGAAGGGTTAAACACCCCAATGCACCATCACCCAAATTCCTGATTCTCTCTGCCCCATGGATCCACAAAGAAAGCAGACACATTGTATGTGATCTCACATGTCATGTGTAGTGTAGCTTGACCCTAGGCCTCACACTTTTGTGAGAACTCGCTCGGCAATTCATCCCGATGGGCAGGATTATGGTCTGTTGCTTTGCCTGCGGTTCCGTTCACCCTAATCAAAAGAGAGAGTGAGCCTCCAATAGCATCTTTATTAGCCATGGGCAAGGCTGTCAGGGAAATGAAAGGAAGATATTAAATAATCAAGCCATTCTGACATTTGAGTTATAGACTGTGCACATCTAGCTGACAGGGAAAGAGCAGGGCACCTTTTGAATGACAATCTGACCCGCTATGGCTTTGCATGAAGTCAGCCATGGCAGAGCCTGCTGTAATATGACATGGAGAAGGGGAATCACAAAAATACAGTGAAGTTGTCACGCACATCATACAAAATGCATTTTCTCCCCCAACCTCAAAACAAAGGACTGAGGAAGCAAGCCTATCCCAACCTACCCATTAAGCCCTTTGAATTCACTAGGACCTCTGAGGATCCATTGTTAGGAATGTTACCATGAATATATTGAGAGGAAAGGAATATAGGAAACTTGCAGAGGCCAAAACAGTTATAGTGCAATCCTAATGATGGCTACTCGGAAGTATGTTTCGTTGAGTTCAATAGGACTTAGTCTCAGATATGCATAGAAATGCAGACTTGGGGAAAAAGGAATTCTAAGCAGGGTTAGTGGATGTTCGACCACATCCAAGCCATCCAGGGTTGAAGATATATGGGTAGCAGATTTGTTGGTGTTTTTGAGTCAGGGTGATATCCACATTTCAATCCTCTCTTGCACACCAAAGCAATGAGAGGGAACTAGCATGTCATAGCTGAGGTCCCTGGATCAAATACCTCTCAGAACACCAGAGTTGTGTTCTGTCCACTGACCATAGGTGCAGTGGGAACCTCCCAACAATGGAAGCCAGTAGAGGATCACGGGTGGCGCTGTGATCTAAACCACTGAGCCTTGGGCTTGCCGATCAGAAGGTCGGCGGTTCGAATCCCTGCGACGGGGTGAGCTCCCGTTGCTCAGTCCCAGCTCCTGCCAACCTAGCAGTTCGAAAGCATGTCAAAGTGAAAGTAGATAAATAGGTACCACTCTGGAGGGAAGGTAAATGGCATTTCCGTGCTCTGCTCTGGTTCGTCAGAAGCAGCTTAGTCATGCTGGCCACATGACCCGGAAGCTGTCTGCGGACAAACGCTGGCTCCCTCGACCTATAGAGCGAGATGAGTGCCGCAACCCCAGAGTCGTCCGCGACTGAACCAAATGGTCGGGGTACCTTTACCTTAGAGGTCTCTACCCAGTGCTATTTTTCTAGAAAAAGAGGTGCTGGAACTCACCATGAACAATTCCCTTGCTCTCTTAAATGGCAATGGTGCCCACCTTAGAGGTGTCAAAACTGAGTTCCGGTTGAAAAAAACCAACCCTGCCTCTACCATATTCTCACTCACTGCTGTAGAAGGCTAGAGTTATTTACTTAGTTCTAACATTTGTACTGATTCCTCAGTGTAAAGTGTTATTGAAGCAGTTTCCAGTAGGAACGTCAGAAGCTGTCTTATACTGAGTCAAACTATTGGTCCTTCTAATATTGTCTACACTGCCTGGCATCAGCTCTACAGAATATCAAACATATGTCTCTCCCTGTCCTACCTTGAAGTTCTGGGAATTGCACCTGACACCACTTGCATGCAGACCAGAAGTTCCACCATTGTGTAACACCCAGTGTTCGAAACTCCCATTGTTCTAGGTGCATTTTGCAACAGGAAATTTCATTAGCACGAGCAGTTTCTGAGCTCTGGGTGCAGTATTGGTCCTTAGATTTCAGATTAAAACTACAGAGTAGAAGGAAAGGAGGACCTTTTTCTGCCTCCTTAATTCCAGCTACTCTCTGAAGACTGGAAAAGGGACCAGACCCTCTTAAGAATATTAGCAGGGTAGGCAGGGGAAGGACAAGACCATGTGAAAAATGAATATTATATTTTAGCTGCAGTTCATTCATTTTCAGCTTTGTATTCTCATTATAGAGAAAGTGCGCCTAGACATTCTGTTGTTGAGCCCATAACCTAAGTTTAAGGTGCCATTTAGCTCCTAGCTTTCACATCTCAGTTTCTAACACTGGTTGCAGCCCTTCCATATATAAAATTAAGTCAGCAATATAAAATCACAGTTATACGAATTCAGTGCATACATCCAAATTCACACACCACACCAAGGAGGTGGAATGTCTATTGTAACTGGGCTATTCTTCAGTTGCACGCAACTAAGTTGCCAATAGTTCTGAAAGATGCTTGAGAAAACACATATATATCTTTCTGAGCACAGAGCAAAAGTATGTCTTGAGTTCTTCGCCTTGTACTCTGTGTATGAAAATTTTAAGAAACACTACTCTGTATCCTGATGTACAGTATTTGACCTGTGAATGCTTCTTGGATATATAGACTGGCTTTTATAATACTCTTCAGCTGGCCTTGTTGTTGTAGCCAACACATAATGAACTCTGCAGGGCAACAGCAGAGTGTAAAACAAAACACACAAACACACAAGTATTTCTAGTTTGCTCTCCTGACCTTTACCGAAAACTAATTTGTCACTTCCTATCCTGTATTTCTTTCCTCCAAAACTGTGATTTTGCACCTGCTTCCTTTACTTTAACTCACACCAGGATGAGAAAAAGGTCCAGTTTCATCCTTTTAAAAAGCTGTTGCTCTGTGTTCTTCATGTATTTATTCATGGGATTGTGTTTCTGAGCATCTGGCCTTTTCAACTGGCTTATTAGTGGCACCCTGCAAGACTCGCCTTTCTACCTACCTGCGTACAGCCTCCAACTCCATTTCTCCTTCTTTCTCTGTCTTGGTGCTAGTGGAAAACAGTACACTGAAGGTTATATGGAGCATGAAATAGCCCAGGAATGGTTTTCCTCGCGCCACTTAAACTTCATTTAATGAAGCTGATATACAATGCCATCAGCTGTCTTAGCTTGAAGGCAATCTACAGTGAGTGCAAAGCTATTTTTGTATATATTTCCATTCTGAATGATAGGAAATGAAGCCAAATGAATAGAGAGTAATGAACTTGCTTTGAACCGGTCTTGAAAATGATTTATTTTCATTGATATTTTGCTTTTCTATTTCTCTAAACATCATCTCTAAAGTTTACTAATCTGGAAGTAGCTTCTTCTTCTCCTCGACAAAAGTCAGCAATCTTATTTTGCCTATATATCGTTATGTAACTAAAAACCAGCTCCAACTCACACTGGGCAAGCTTTCTGTTTTATTTGTATATTGGATGAAGGTGGAAATGGACAAGCTCTCAGTATATCCTTCAAAACTGATTCTACTGCCAAGTTCATTGAGAAGTTTAGCCTCTTGCCTAAGACAGAAAATGAAGAATCATTTTATGGAATGACCTCTGTAAAAGAGCATGTTACATACAGGAAGCATGGGGAACCTGTGGCCTTCCAGATGTTGTTGTAAGAAGTGAAGTTAGAGGGAACCAGGCAGAGGGCCTTCTCAGCAGTGGCACCCACTCTGCTGAATGCTATCCCATCAGATGTCAAGGAGATAAATAATTTTACAACTTTTCAAAGACATCTGAAGGCAGTCCTGTATAGGCAAGCTTTTAATGTTTAGTGTTTTATTAAACTTCTATATTTGTTGGAAGGTGCCCAGAGTGGCTGGGGCAGCCCAATCAGATGGGCTGGGTACAAATAATAAAATCATCATCATCGTTGTTGTTGCTGCTGCTGTTGTTGTTAGACTCCATCTCCCATCAGCCCCAACCAGCATGGCCAATGGTCAGGCTTGATAGAAGTGGTAATCTGGCAATATCTCCAGGGCTACTGGGTTCCCAATTGTTGTTACTTTGCCATTGATGTTTCAAATATGCTGCTCAGATTAGATGAGACCCACCATGAACTTTCTAAAACCAGTAGGCCATTGCTGGGCAAAATGGACAAATGGTATATGGCAGTTTCCGATGCTCCTAGCTGTTAGTTTGTGCCACAATAGATTCAGGGCAAAACCTGCCCTGAACTTGAACACTCTAGGCCAGGAGTATCCCTTATCCATATCTGGTCACAGCTGCAAACTCATTAAGGAAACTATTGTGGATATTGTTCTAAATGGGCTTAATATGCCTTTATATGGTCATTTGGCCTTGGAAAAGAATAGGGCTAAAATCAACTTCACTGGGATTGGGAGCAAGATTTATGGGGAGATGCAGCATTTTATACAGTACCTGAGAGATTCAACTCAACATTTTCATATTGGAAGGATTGGTTAATCTCTGTTGGTTTTCAAAGAAGGCATCCTTCAAAATGAAAGCATACAAACAGCATGGCAGATCTGACAATGGCGCAGACAGAGGGGCTCCCCCTTTGACTACATATAAATCATTTATCACAGTGTGAAGTGTTTAAGGTATTCCTGTTTCATTGTTTCTGGTTCCTTGCTATCAGTCTTTCCCTCTATTCATTGGAAATTTAGGATAAAAAGCAAAGTCAGATTTGTAGACAGTTGAAACAAAAAACCCTGGATGATAGAACTGTTTGAAAGAAAGGAAAACTCCAAATCTCTCTTTAAGTCTAACGGTGTCTCTTCATCTCCAACAAACAGCTTTTGCCCCACAATAGCTGAGAATTCGGAACAAACCTACCATTCAAGGGTATCACTGCCTTCAATATGTCTGTATCTTTATCTCTCATTTGAGTGGAGGCTTTTTCACTGTAGCAATTCAGGCAATGGATGGATCAAGGTGGTTTGGACTTCTAGAGTAAGTTACAAGAACTTTGTAGAAATGTCCACAAAGTTCTTGGAAGAGAGACTCTATCTGCAGTATACATTTAAAGCAATATTATACTACTTTAAATAGTCATGACTTTCCCTCAAAAAATCCTGGGAACTGTTGTTCTTTTTCCAAGGATGCTGAAAGTTGTTAGGAGACCCCTGTGGGTTAAACCACAGAGCCTAGGGCTTGCTGATCAGAAGGTCGGCGGTTTGAATCCCCGCGACGGGGAGAGCTCCCGTTGCTTGGTCCCTGCTCCTGCCAACCTAGCAGTTTGAAAGCATGTCAAAGTGCAAGTAGATAAATAGGTACCGCTCCAGTGGGAAGGTAAACGGCGTTTCCGTGCGCTGCTCTGGTTCACCAGACCTGGAAGCTGTACGCTGGCTCCCTCGGCCAATAATGCGAGATGAGCACCGCAACCCCAGAGTCAGTCACAACTAGACCTAATGGTCAGGGGTCCCTTTACCTTTAATCCCCTCACAGAGCTACAATTCCCCGAATGGTGTAACAATCAATCTCCCTTCCCAGAGAACTTGTTTCTTTTTCAAACGTTAGCTGAAACTCATTTGACCATCTGCTCTCCTTCTTAAACCTGCTATTTTTAATATCTGCCATTCTATGTCACACATTAGGGTGGAGTATGTATCTTCTCATAAATAAGTAAGCATGATATCCACTGGCAATGACTCTCAGCAAAACACATCATCTTGACTGCAGATTAGCTTGGGAGAGATGAGAGTGAGCAAGCAGGCAGCCACCCACTTTGCTGAGTGTTACTGTAATTGGCCACTTATAGAGAACGAGGCTGTATTTGAGCAAAAGTTCAGGACCAGGTGAGCTACAAAAGTAGGACAAACCAGAAGATGAAAAAGAGAAAGGGCTTTCACACAACGAGAGCACATTATATGGTTTCAAAGTTCATTGCAGGTTTTGGTAGAGGGAGGCTGGCTGTGACTGGTGGGATATGGAGTGCAACAACATCTGTAGGGACACAAATTTCCTCTCCCTGCAATAAGTGGCCAAGCGGTGGCGAACAAGAGGGAAACCCAGACTTATGGCGACTACATTACTTGAGCTATCATCTCCTCTTCTTGGAGGACATCTCTGTGGATCATGATGCTGAGAGTCCCCTCAAACATGGAGGCCATGCCTTTTTCAATAGAAATCGAAAGAGACAACACTGCTTGATAGCACCCAAGGTGAAATTTGTTGGCTTTCATGCATTTTTAACACTCAACTGCAGGCTCTGAGAGCACATGGGCTCCAAATGAACACAGTAGGCTGAGTTTTAGAATACAGAGTAGCCTCTGAAGAATTCTTTGGATGTCCTTTTAACATCTTTTAAGGGGAAAAGAGAGGACCCAAACAATTACCGCCCAGTCAGCCTGACATCAATACCAGGAAAGATTCTAGAGCAGATCATTAAGCAAACGGTCTGTGAGCACCTAGAAAGGAACGCTGTGATCACTAAAAGTCAGCATGGGTTTCTGAAAAATAAGTCATGTCAGACTAATCTGATCTCATTTTTTGACAGAATTACAAGCCTGGTAGACGAAGGGAACACTGTGGATGTAGTCTATCTTGATTTCAGCAAGGCCTTTGACAAGGTGCCCCATGATATTCTTGTAAAGAAGCTGGTAAAATGCGGGCTAGACAATGCTACCATTCATTGGATTTGTAACTGGCTGACTGACCAAACCCAAAGGGTGCTCATCAATGGCTCCTCTTCATCCTGGAGAGAAGTGACTAGTGGGGTGCCACAGGGTTCTGTCTTGGGCCCAGTCTTATTCAACATCTTTATCAATGACTTGGATGATGGGCTTGAGGGCATCCTGATCAAGTTTGCAGATGACACCAAATTGGGAGGGGTGGCTAATACCCCAGAGGACAGGATCACACTTCAAAATGACCTTAACAGATTAGAGAACTGGGCCAAGGCAAACAGGATGAATTTTAACAGGGAGAAATGTAAAGTACTACACTTGGGCAAAAAAAATGAAAAGCACAAATACAGGATGGGTGATACCTGGCTTGAGAGCAGTACAAGTGAAAAGGATCTAGGAGTCTTGGTAGACCACAAACTTGACATGAGTCAACAGTGTGATGCAGCAGCTAAAAAAGCCAATGCAATTCTGGGCTGCATCAATAGGTGTATAGCATCTAGATCAAGGGAAGTAATAGTACCACTGTATTCCGCTCTGGTCAGACCTCACCTGGAATACTGTGTCCAGTTCTGGGCACCACAGTTCAAGAAGGATATTGACAAGCTGGAACGTGTCCAGAGGAGGGCAACCAAAATGGTCAAAGGCCTGGAAACGATGCCTTATGAGGAACGGCTTAGGGAGCTGGGTATGTTTAGCCTGGAGAAGAGAAGGTTAAGGGGTGATATGATAGCCATGTTCAAATATATAAAAGGATGTCATATAGAGGAGGGAGAAAGGTTGTTTTCTGCTGCTCCAGAGAAGCGGACACGGAGCAATGGATTCAAACTACAAGAAAGAAGATTCCACCTAAACATTAGGAAGAATTTCTTGACAGTAAGAGCTGTTCGACAGTGGAATTTGCTGCCAAGGAGTGTGGTGGAGTCTCCTTCTTTGGAGGTCTTTAAGCAGAGGCTTGACAGCCACCTGTCAGGAATGCTTTGATGGTGTTTCCTGCTTGGCAGGGGGTTGGACTGGATGGCCCTTGTGGTCTCTTCCAACTCTATGATTCTATGATTCTATGATTCTATGATCTCAGGGGATGAGCAAACATTTTATGGAAAAAGGTAACTGCACACACTGGATCCCAAGAGGCGTGGGCTGTCAGCAATGAAGAAAAATGGGATTAAGTGGTTGGGAGATGTGCCAAGACTTGCTGACTGTGTTCTTGCAGAAGAAACAAGTGGAAGGGCCAAGAGAGACTGCCAATACCCAAGGTACATATCTTGTAATGAGTGACCATGAGTGTCTGAACCAAATAGTCCCTAGATCTAATCTCATCCCATTCATGAGCCTCTTAGGGGAGTGGAAACCAATGGGGACACCTGTGCAATGCATGGCTAGAGCTGAAAATGGACACAGAAGATCATGTTGTATTTTGGCAGAAATTAGCCGAATGCTGGGATCAGGGCCATGTGCACGCCAAGAACTGCTGAGCTCTGCCCACATGGTGAGTTGTGTCACTGCAGCTTTTCAGTGATGAACCTTCTGGGCTGACTCCACCCAGGCTGGCCATTGGCTCCCCTCCAACGGGAAGGAGTATAAGTGAACTTCCTGTCTCAGTGGAAGTTTGCATGAGCAACAAGGAGTACCTGAGAGCTTCTCAGCTCCGGCTTGCCATCTAATTCTGATTGTTCTTTGGTTTAGACTCTCCTGTCCTGCTTTCTGATTTGTCCACTGAACCTGATTGCTCTTTAGTTTTACTTCCCAGTTCCAAACTTATTTCATGTTTCTGTCATGGCCCAGGCTTGACATTTCACCCTGACCCATCAACTATCACCAACTCTGTCTTCACGCACCCTGAGAGTATGTTTCTTTGTCTAGAGGAGGTGGTGAACACGAAGCAGATGTTTCCCAGATATCTTTAAAAATAATGTTCTGCAGGGTTTGGAGAATCCGAGAACAGCGGGACCAGAAGTTCGTCAAAGACTGGACTAAATTTGCAGACTATTTAAAGGAAAATATTCAATTGAATACGTTGGTAGGACTGCAAGAAGCTTTGTAGATCAAGGAAGAAATATCATTGTTAGTATGAATTTATAGTGATTAACTTTGAGAGAAATATAATAGAGCAATGATTGACATAAGAAATATAAACGTAAGATATGAATATTAGAAAGTCACAAGAAAGGTTCGAAGGAAGTCACGGCTATAAAAATAGCCAAAAAGGTATAAGAAGAGAAGAGAATATGTGAATTTTACTATTGTATTTGTATAAAATTAATATAAATGATTTATAAAAAAAAAATGTTCTGCATGTTCACATGGAATGTGCATAAAGTCTCAATCACTTTTTAGAGCAAGTGAAGCTAATTGTTGAGAAACGACATGGAATAGAACAGCTCTATTAATGGAGAAGTATGTTTCTGTGTGATTAGCTCAGTCAGCGGGATGAGACTCTTAATCTCAGAGTTGTGGGTTCAAGCTCCACATTGGGCAAAAGATTCCTGCACTGCAGAGTGTTGGACTATGGTACTAACACAATCATTGTTGGAGGCCCTTCTCTACAGTATGTGTCTCCTCTAATGGAGATGTGGAGGATGGCAATGCAAGAACAGACCATTTCAATTGTGACTCCCTCTTCGTAGAATGTTCTCCCTAGGGAAGCATGAAGATACCAAGTTAAGGTGTTCCTGTTTGCCCAGACATTTGGTGACTAACTTGTATCATACAGTGGTATGACCTCTGGCCTGTATTGTGGCATTCATCTTTTAGTGCAGTGAGGCAAAAATTGTCCTTTTTATAGTACTTGTTGGATGAACACCTTTAGGAATATTGTTCTCTTGTATTTTTTTCTTTTGTATTTGTGTAAATGACTGTAATTAATAATAACAACAGCTTCACAGAGCAAGTTTGCTAATGAAAGCAATTTGGCATCTTCCTAGCAAAGTTCTTTCTTTCTTTCTGTCCTACAGAGTGCAAAAGCCACAGCATGACGTAACCCCAATTTCCAAGTCCCTGACTCTTCCATGTATTAACAAATGATAGATAGTAGAGGATACTGAGTGTGTCACTGAGATAACGGCTATTTGTTCACATTACATAAGGTGCACTGCTTACATTGGCTCATTATTGACTCTGGAAGATATATATGTTTTTGGAGCCTGGAAGATGGAGCAGGTTTAAAAGCTACATGTAGGAACTTTGGAGACTCTGCTAATAGCTTCTCTTGCATGCCAGCTTATTCTTTTCTACCTTCCCTTAGTGGGCGATTTGAGCTTCAGAGAAAAGGAATAAGAGAAAAGCAGGGGTCGTTGCAGTTTAAAATCGATGAGAAAAATAATGGAAATGGGCCGAGGAGGAGAAAAAAGAAAAGATAAGAGGGCAAATGCTTACTATCCTTCCTTTTGCTCTGTTTGAAACCTGCAGAGGGAGATGGTGATCCAAGGATGCCAGGATCAAGATTCAGCGAGAGGAGGATATAGAGGGTGGGACGAGAGGGGAAAGAAGGACCAGATCCCAATGAGATTTGGAAGGAAGAAAATGGAACTGAAGAATGTCAGAGCCCTGGTAGATCAGATGGATTTAGTTCAGCATCTTGTTCTCACAGCGACCCACTAGATCCCCACAGGGAGCTTGCAAACAGAAGCTGGGCGCAACAGCCCTCTCCTCACTTGTGATCTTCAGCATACTGCCTCCAGCAGGAGAAGTAGGACATAGTTGTTATGGCTAAAAGCCCTTGATAGCCTTATATACCTTAAATATGTCTCATGCTCTTTTAAAGCCATCAGGGTTGGTGGCCATCACTATACCTCCCTCATATTTTTCAGGGGGAGCCAAAGTTGCCTTCCAGATGTTGTTGGACTATAGTTTCCATCTTCCCTGAGCAAAGTTTCTCTCTAGATGTTGCTGGACTATAGGTCTCATAACCCCTGATGAAAGTTGCCCTCCACTTATTGGGGTCATGGAGCTCGCTGTCCACTCTTACAGCGATAGCCTTTGCTGTCAGTTTTTGTCCCGCCGAGACAAAGGGTGGTGGTTAGCACATATATGCAGAGTTAGCACTCTGGGCTGCCAGAGGATGTCAGCTCCTGTCTGAAGGGAGGCCTAGAACATGTGACGACATATATCTGGTGCTAGTTGCACCATGGGGCCTGTCCAGCATTGGGAGTGATGCTAAAGTCTCTTCCTAATTCCCTTGATGTGGGTGAGGCACATGCACCAGCTTCCAAAGAAGAATGGGGGATGGGGGAGTGTGGCCCATGACATCACAGGCAAGATGTCCCAACATCATGTGTGTGACGTTAGGATGTCAGAGGAGTCGGGGTGGAGCCAAGTGCAGTGGCAGCACAGCTGAAGCACACCTGGCCACATCGCCTCTTCGTCCTGCTTCCAACAGCAGCCTGGGACTGCTTCCTGCCTCCTTCCCCTCTGTGGCAGGAGAAGGAAGAGAAGGCTACCTGGCCATTGTGGCCATGTCAAGCTTGGCTCCATGCTTAGTCTCCTTGGGAGGCCTTTGGCCTTTAGGGGGCCATTCCTCCTCCCCAAATATTGGGGCGGGGAGAGCATGGCCCCTAGTAGATGGTGTCCCTGGTGTGGGTTGTGCTTTGGGTAGGTTGATGTGTGGTTAACGTCACCCAGTGTTGATTGGTGCTTTCCATGTGTGGGCAAATGCTCTTAGGGAGACGGCACACCCCCCCGGACCTCTGAGCTTCTCCCAGTAGGCACGTCTCTGGAATGGCATGTCCCTTCACTCCAGAGTGCTTCTCTGCGACACTTCTCATATGAAAAGTGCACACAAGTCTTATGGCATCACACAGCAAGAAGAAAGAAACATCCGTAGATCTAAACTACGTTTTATTTACATTCTATGCAGACAATCCATAATCACGTCTGTGTTCTCCAAGCTCTGGCAGAATAACTGTTGCATACTGCAAAAGTGAAAGTACAGTACAGTCATACCTCGTGTTGCATACACTCCGTGTTGCGTACGTTCGGGATACGCACCGCGGCGACCCGGAAGTCCTCGACGGAGCGCGCACGACGGGCAGGTGCACATGGGTGAGCAGAAGCGTTCTGCGCATTTCACGCAGGTGCAGAAGCGCTCAAATCGCGCTTCTTGGGGGGGGGTTGGTTTTTTCCGTGTGTTCGTAATACACACGCCTGGGTTACATAGCGCGACCCCGGAACGGATCGCGTGCATAACCCGGGGTTCCACTGTACAAAACCACACTCAAACGGAAGAGATAAGACAGTCTTCCATTCCCACACTCTTCTCAGACATCTCATGTGATTTATACTAATCACACTAGCAGTATCGGTTGCATAAAATCCCAACAGTGTGGAGGCATTGGTGAACAAGCTTGTGATTGACAGCCGGCATCAGTGTTACCACGGATATTGCAGGCGTATCTGTCAGCTCCAGCTTTTGCTATCTACTTCGCTTTGTTGCAGAGAGTGCATGGGATTGCAGCCACATTATAGAAACATAACACTGCCAGTAGTGGCTGATGCCATTGGCTTTCCCTGTCCATGTGCTTGCAAGCATTGGGACCGGGTGCCTTTCTTGCAAAACACCACTGGCTTTAAGAAGGAAAACCATTTTTTCAAAGTGAAACCTATCTGTGTCCTGCCAGCTTTCATGCCAGTGTGGTGTGGTGGTTAAGAGCGGTGGACTCGTAATCTGGTGAACCGGGTTCGCTTCCCCACTCCTCCACATGCAGCTGCTGGGTGACCTTGGGCTAGTCACACTTCTCTGAAGTCTCTCAGCCCCACTCACCTCACAGAGTGTTTGTTGTGGGGGAGGAAGGGAAAGGAGAGTGTTAGCCGCTTTGAGACTCCTTCGGGTAGTGATAAAGCGGGATATCAAATCCAAAAAACTCTTCATACCCTCTCCAGCTAACCAACTCGATGGGTTTCCCTGCTCAGAAACGCAAATATTTATTTCCATGGTTGCCAGTACTTAAAACCCTGCAAGTTACTAATGGCCAATAGAAAAAGAGACATTTTCTTGAGATGTAGCAAGATGCATGTTTTCTGCAGAAGCTCGGAGGGAGCGTTCTCTTAAATGCCGAAAACAAATGGAGTCATTTATAAAGGCTGCTGCTGCGAAATCAGTTGAGAGGGACAGTTCCAAACTGTGCCTGCATTAATGGAGTGCCCTTTTCACGTGCGGCTGTCATCCGCTCTATAGACTGCAAAGGCACTATGCGCTCGGTATCTGTTCTAGTAGACACTGCGGTTACAGCCTTCATTTGCTTCAGAGGAACAGCTTGTTTGAAGGGTGCATTTTTCATAGGCTGAAAAGCACCTTCAGAAGGAACAAACATGGCATGTTTCCCCCCGAACAGCTAAAAACAGCTTTGTTGTGACTTCAGAAGTATACTAACTTCCACCCTCTAGTGACTGTCTATTAGGGATGGATGGAATGGTCTATTCCTGGTCCATATCATTTTCACACATTAAATCACAAGTTTCTTCTGTCACATGGCCACATTCATTTGAAACTTTCTTTATATATTGGAAAAAATCAGGATGGACATCTATACTTGTGTATAATTATGAATATATTGCGAATATATTTTTCTCATAATTATTTTATTCATTTAGCAAGATTTTTATATACTACTTGATCAAGAAAATAGGTGGTTTGCATAAAATGATGTAAAATGTTCTTTAAAAATGACAATAAAAACAGACTTTGAAAACAGTAAAGTTATCAAAATGTAGATAAAATCGACAGGTTTTTAAACCAAAGGTCCTTAAAAATAATACATGCGAAGGAAGGCTTGCCTAAACATCTAGTTTTAGCAGGTGTTGAAAATTGTTCATCTAATGCAGGGGTCGGCAAACATTTTCAGCAGGGGGCCGGTCAACTGTCCCTCAGACCTTGTGGGGGGCCGAACTATTTTTTTTTGAGAGGGGGGGAATGAACGAATTCCTATGCCCCACAAACAACCCAGAGATGCATTTTAAATAAAAGCACACATTCTACTCACATAAAAACAGCAGGCAGGCCCCATAAATAACCCAGAGGTGCATTTTAAATAAAAGGACACATTCTATTGATTCTACGCTGGTTCCGCGGGCTGGATTTAGAAGGCGATTGGGCCGGATCTGGCCCTCGGGCCTTAGTTTGCCTACCCATGATCTAATGTCAATAGACAATGAGTTCTGGAGAACAGGTGATGCTATACTCAGACTGCATTCAGACACAGGGTTTTCTCATGTTAGTTCTACTGGTTACAATACTAGCATTTCTCTCCCGACTTCTAATGTTTCTTCTATACTGCAGCACCTGTTGCACCATGTAGATGGAATAAAGTGTCATCTGAATGCAAGATTAATTTCTCACAAGTGCAGAGCAAACATGATCTGGCACTCGTAAAAGTGCCAGTTCCGCACATGAAAGCTGTTCAGCAGATTTATTTCTAAATGTTTTTTCTCTCTCTCAAAAGTGTGCATTTGGTCTGTTTTGTTTGTGAGCTGAGAACTGCACTGCATATTTTAGAAACAGATGAAAGCAGGAGGAGAAGCATGTTCCAATCCACATGTTAGTCCGGGAGGCAAGTTCACACTGGAATCCTCAAGGAACAAATTCCTCAAGCGTCTCTGTTTTGTATGAATGTGTCCCCTGGAATGTTGGAGATAGCACACAGGGTTCTGTAGAAAGGGTGTGTGACGCGATGACAACCCTAAGTTCCAGATCATGAAGACTGCGGGGCCTGAGATTTCCCATTCTTGATTTACCACATGGCTGGTTTAGCCTTCACTGGTCTTCAGATTTTTGTATCCTAATCATTGGTCTGGAATGAATTCAATATGGGGCAAGTGGTACTGGGGGTGGGAATGGGGGTGGGTGGGCGACTTGACATTTTTATTATTATCCAAACAAATTTTTGCTTTGACTTTTTCTGAATGGACACTTTTTTATCAGGAGTGTCCTTCAGTTCATTTCTCTCCATCTTCATTCCAGAAAACCCAGACACTCTCCATTTAATAATAATAATAATAATAATAATAATAATAATAATAATATGGTAATCATCTAGGGATGGAGGAGAGGTTTGATTCAGTACTCCTTTGAAGCCAAATCGGGAGGTTGGAGAGAACCGTTAGTTTTTGTTTTTTCTTTGGGATTGTTACGTTTGTTGTGTATAATCATTATGTAAAACTATTTTAAAAATGCAAAATAAAATAAAATTGCAAGTGACTGTGGTTTGTAAGCTTCCACATGCAGCAAATATTTAAATATATTCTTTATTCTGAATAAACATTATGCTATGTAAAAATAAATTAAAAATAAATGAAAGGTTACTAATAATAATTTTATTATTTGTACCCTGCCCTTCTGACTGGGTTGCCCCAGCCACTCTGGGCATCTTCCAACAAATATTAAATCATGATAAAAGGTTTCCAAGAAGGGAATATGGCCTTCACAGCAAAGTGGTCAGGGGGAGGTTTCCCACTTCTGGTGTAGTCAACAAAAAGCTACATAGATGGACCAATAGTCTGATTTAGTATAAAGCAGTTTCCTGTGCTTTTGGCTGCTGCAGCTGGAATGTTGAGCGCAGTCAAGTCTTCAAACTGGGCAGTAATTCTCTTTTACTTTTCCTTCTTAAGGCTGCTGACCCTCACCTTTACTGATCGGATGCAAGCTGGTTCCATTCAAGTGCCATTCCTAGAAACAACAAACGAAGTAGCATTTCAAACGTATGACAATACTGTTGTAATCATAAAAAGAGGAGAGAGCAATTTCACAGAGTAATTTTATAGCCATCCAAGAAGTCTAAATGGATTGATTAGATATAAATCTAATCAATGGAATTTGCTGCCAAGGAGTGTGGTGGAGTCTCCTTCTTTGGAGGTCTTTAAGCAGAGGCTTGACAGCCACCTGTCAGGAATGCTTTAATGGTGTTTCCTGCTTGGCAGGGGGTTGGACTGGATGGCCCTTGTGGTCTCTTCCAACTCTATGATTCTATGAAATCTGTCACATTGTTTATCACCTGCCACATCGTTCATCGGGGGGTAGCATTACCCAAACAGCAGAGCCAGGAAATCATTGTTATGGTTCTATTTGTTATATTATTTTATGCTGCAAAATGGCGTTGGTATAGCAAAAGGGAACCTGGAATGTCTTGCTGCTTCTTCTCTTATTTTCATACAGCATGGTAACTATTAGGAAGAGGAATGGGAAGAGAACTTGAATGGTAAAAACTGGACGCTATCATGAGATGTGGAAATATAGGAAGAGGAGTTGTCAAGTCTTAAAGGTAAAGGGAACCCTGACCATTAGGTCCAGTCGTGACCGACTCTGGGGCTGCGGTGCTCATCTCGCATTATTGGCCGAGGGAGCCGGCGTACAGCTTCCGGGTCATGTGGCCAGCATGACTAAGCCGCTTCTGGCAAACCAGAGCAGCGCATGGAAATGCCGTTTACCTTCCCGCTGCAGCGGTACCTATTTATCTACTTGCACTTTGACGTGCTTTCGAACTGCTAGGTTGGCAGGAGCAGGGACCGAGTAATGGGAGCTCACCCAGTCAAAGGGATTCAAACCACCGACCTTCTGATTGACAAGCCCTAGGCTCTGTGGTTTAACAGTGCCACCCTCATCTCTACCGAGTCCTAATTAGAGATATTTGACCGTCTACAAGCACTGCAGTGGTAGATGCTCTACCACTGAGCTATGGCTTTCCCACAAAAAGCAGAAAGAATAATATGGGAGAGGAGGTATTAAACCACCCCCCAGTCACAACTTCTTCTCCTTGAATTTTGTCCCCTCAGGAGTTTTTGTTTCAGTTGGGTTCACTTCTGCTGTGGAAATGCTGACAATGAGGGGCAGAATATGTGGAGGCAGTGTGTATTGTGTGTGTCTGTTGGGGAGAAGAGTTCTTCTTCTTCTTCTTCTTCTTCTTCTTCTTCTTCTTCTCATCACTCGTAGCCAAGTAAGATTGTCTTCCATAAGCATGGTTTTAACAGTGAGTCCGTAAGTGACTGTGGAGGTCAATTCTGGATCCACACGTCCTTCTACAGTGGGGACACAGGTTTCCGGGTGGGAGTTGATCCGGGTGAGGGTTTGCCAGACATGCCTTCCTCTTAGCACATTTCTCTCTTTTGTCCTGAGTTTGAGCATTCTTCAAAGCCCATGACACCTTTGGGAAAGGCTGTTCTCCAACTGGAGTGCTCACAGGCCAGTGTTTCCCAGTTGTCTGTGTTTATACTACGTTTTTAAAGATTCGCCTTGAGTGAGCCTTTAAATCTCTTTTGTTGATGCTTTAATTTTTTAAGCGTAGTTGCTTTGGAAGACGATAATCAGGCATCCGCACAACATCATACAATACGCTCACAAGGGTCATAGGAATGTGCAAGCCCACTCACCACAACAAGGTGATGATCCAGCAAGTGACAGCAGAGTTAATACCCCTAATCAGACTAATATCAGACTTCCTGGCCACTGCTTTATCCCCTGTTCCGTTCCCAGAGCTACAGTTTCCAGACTGGTTTAATATTCAATCTCTCTTCACAGGAACTCTGGAAATTGTAGCTCTGGGAGGTGAATGGAGGTCACACAAAAAATCCCAGAACTCTGAATGAACTATGACTCGCATAATTATTTGAGGGTAGTCATGACTGCTTAAAGTGGTATCATACGGCTTTAAATGTATGCTGTGCTGTGAGACAGGTCTACCCCTCAACACATCCAAACTGGGCGTAAGAAAGTTTGAGTGATCTTCACTTGCAAGGGTTACTTCCCGATCCCCCCCACTTCCTCTCCCATTTTGACGGCACCATTTGAAAGACAATGGCGCATTCCAAACAGGAGGCAGAGTCGTGACACATTTTCAAACTCATTCAGGCATAATGACGGGAGAGCAAGGCCCGACGCTGGCTGCCTTTGTCTCCAGAAATCAGTCACTTGTCTTCCAGTGAATGCTCATATTCTCCATTACAGAGAGAGAATGAGACATTAATTATGGGGCCGAGAGAGCGAGAGAGACAGAGAAGATGACCAAACATAATGAGTGGGTTTTGCCAAAGAGTATGAGCCAGTTCTTCACGAAGCCCTCTCTGTCTCTATAGTGACAGACGAGCTTTTTTTATAGGACACATGACCTACTTCTTATTTTGCAGACAACCTCACAAGTTTCTTGGGAGTGCTGTTGAAAAATGGCGCCCCTCCCCCCAAATAAATATTGCCGCCCCATCAGTGAGCTGTGTATTGATCGGTGGGTGTGTACTTAGGGTATTTCAGTCACAGCTTGTACAAAACAAGGAATCAAAATCATAGAATTGGCGAGTTGGAAGGGACCCTGAGGATCATCTAGTCCAGGCACGTCCAACAGGTAGATCGTGATCTACCGGTAGATCACTGGATGTCTTTGGTCGATCACTGGTAGGTCACTGGCTCCCCTCAAAGAAGCTCAACAATTTTGACTTCCCTAAAAAAGCTCAACAACTTTGACCTGAACCCCTAAAAACGGTCTTTCCTCCCTAAAGAAAGTTCAACAACCTGAACCCAAAAAAATGGGGTAGATCACTGCCTGTTTTTAACTCTGTGAGTAGATCGCAGTCTCTTGGAAGTTGGCCACCCCTAATCTAGTCCAATCCCCTGCAATACACAGCTGTCCCATACAGGGATCCAACTTGCAACCTTGGAATTATCAGCACCATGCTCTAACTAACTGAAACCAAATTTAGGCTGCATGTTGTCGTGGTAATTGAAGTTCCAAAGCACGATCAAGTATGATCATTATTCCCAAGTTTTGACTGGCTATTAATTAGTCCCTCTCCTGAAATACAGGCAACTCCCCACTCTCGCAAGACCAACATGTGCACAACCGCTGAGACGTGTGCCATTTTCGGCTCTGGAAGGGAGTGGGGCAGGGGCAGAACGGAACACACCAGAATGGAACGGACTGGAAGGGACCTACATGTCCCGCTGATGTATGCAGTGGCTGGGAACAGAACCCCTGTGTAAGCAGGGATTCACCTGTATGTAGATTTGATCATTACTATGCTTGTCCAAGTTCTTTCCAACCAGTCTATTGCTGTGGGGGGATCCCCATCAAATTTAGATCCATGCAGATTATAGAAACTGTTAATGAATTCACCATTACTTCTATAACTGCATCTGATTTTTAAGTAACTTATCTCAATCAACACCTTTATT
This sequence comes from Darevskia mixta, assembly GCA_034641385.1. Taxonomy (NCBI): domain Eukaryota; kingdom Metazoa; phylum Chordata; class Lepidosauria; order Squamata; family Lacertidae; genus Darevskia; species Darevskia mixta. The sequence goes on from JAWWNH010000060.1 coordinate 3,236,959, forward strand.
GGCATATATAAAATAAAACAAAAACATACAAACCCTCTGTAAATAAGGAATCCTCATCAGTCATTGTTAGGAAGTCCAGATGTACTGGCTTTAATTTCATAGATCCTTGTCAAATAGTGAGCCATAATTCTGGTGAGTTCAAGGGAGTCATCCCTCAACAAGAGCTGTACTGCAAGTTGTTTGTTGGAGAGGGCCCTGAGCCACATAAAGGATATCGGCGGGCCAAAATAAAAAATGTTAGAAAGAGGGCAATCCAGTATCATGTGGGCCATAGAGTCCGACACTTTCTGGCCACAAGGGCAGAGTCTGTTCTGGTAGGGAATGCCTTTGAACCTTCCGAATAGCATGGAAGACGGAAAGGCATTTAAACGGGCCAGCATAAATACTCTGCGATATAAAGGTGTGACCAAATCATATATGTAGTTAGGCATCAGTCCATGATGCGGCGGCAGCCCCAGAGAGGCTGGCGAGCATACTAAGGGTTCGAAGATGATCAGAAGTAACTTATCTATCACTAGTGTGATGATGTAGTGATGGTCATCAGCTCAGGTGGCTTTAAAAGAGGATGAGATAAATGCATGGAAAATAAGAAGTAGGTCATGTGTCCTATTGGTGGCTTTCTAGCCATGGGTGTTGTGCTCTACTTCCATTGTTGGAGGCAGTATGCCTCTGAATACCGGTTATGGAGAAACGCTGGTAGGGAGTATACTGTTGCATTCAGTTCTTGCCTGCAGGCTTCCCACAGGCATCTTGTTGGCCAATGTGAGAACAGGATGCTGGACTAGGTGCATCTTTGGTCTAATCCAACAGACTCTTCATATTTTCTTACTTCATTTTGAAGGGTACCAATGGCTATAAATCATGATGATGATATGGTACCTCTCAGTTCAGAGGCAGTGGGCTTCTGGACACCAGCAGAAGACGGCTGTCAGCAACTTGCCCTGCTGTTGGGTTTCCCAGTGGCACCTGACTGGTCACTGTGATAAACACGATGTTGAATTGGCTGGACTAATGCTGTTCTTACAAAGAATACTTAAACCATATGTGTCACGGAGAGCTTGAATACAAGAAGGTAGATTGCAGGAAATACATATGAATGTGTATATCTGCTTTGACATTTTGGTTGCACCAGTCTTCTTTTCGCTCTGCCTTCTGGCAGGGTAATGTGTTTTGTTGGCTGGACTCTGAACATAAGACAAGCCCTAAGGCGTTGTCCAGCACTCTGTTCCCACTGTATTTTGAGGTAAAGTCTTCATTCCTAAATGTATTTTGAGACCAAAATACATGGCTGCATGACCCATTATTCCACAACACCCTTGATCAGTCTCAGTAATAATTTATTTCTGTGGGGTCGCTTGAGGTCTGAATCCCACTCCCACAGTCTCTCATGACAATCTCTCATCTCAGCTGCATTGACTCTTGAGCATCTCCCAGGCATGCCCACAGAAATGGTTTGCTTTCCAATAATTGCACTGATGTGGGCTATCAAACCCAATCCAATTATCCCTTTGTTGCTGGTTTTTACTAGAAACAAAATGACTTGCTTTTCACGGAGTTCATATGTTTCCTGCTGAATGGCAAATGCCCTCTGCTTTTATTGTATTTTATGTGATGCAGGTGGCCGATATCATGAAACCCATTTTCATGGCCCAAAAGATTTATCGTTCCCCGTCTGTCCCTCTCCACCCCCAAGCTCTGGCTGTTTTGCAATTTGCACAGCAGCTGCTTGGGTAGGATGCAAAGGCACTGAGATAGATACAAGCACAACCAACCTACAGTGGTACCAGCACTATCCTTAACACAAATGCCCCTTGGCACTCTTAACACCTGGATTGCTCTTGTGGTTATAACTCTTCAGTGGTGGCGAACAGTTTTCTGATCTATCCGACCATTATTTTCTTCTTTCTCCCCTGAGCAAAGTGGCACCAAACATACTAATGCAGAGGTGGGGAACATTGGACATAGGTGGTCAAATGAGTTCCTTCAGGTCACTCTATCTGGTCCTTAGGTGTCTCACTAGACCATGCACCCTCCTCAGACCACAGCCATAGCCTCTATTTCTGCAGCCGTTGATGGAAAAAATGCATACATTCAGCTCTATATAGCCACCCCCCCTTGCAAACTGAACCACGAATGCGCGGAAGGCTGGGGTGGGGCCTGAATGTGCAATCCCATCCCTACCCACATGAATTAATTTGTACATTGTATCGCTATGTACAAAGGGCTCATGAGTGTGCAAGCACAGGTAGGAAAGTAGCCATGAGCCTTGCCTAATTAAGCAGCTACCTGCTTGCAGGTTGTTGAAAAGTGTATGCCTTTTCAAAGATAATAACCCATTTTCCTCTTACAGTCCCAACCTCCACACACCTCAATCTATGAACATGGCTCTGTGAGATGGAGTGACCGTTTTAAAGGGGCCTCCCCATCTTAAAACGTTGTGGCAGTTCTCCTCGTTTTTGGTGGCCATCGCAACACAGCTAATGTGATGGCCTCACACATTCTTTTCAACAGAACACTGTATGTAGGTGAAAGAAGACAAAGGCAAAGAACAAGCAATGCAGTGCCAAAACGGAGGAGATGGCAGAGGGAGATAGGTGCCCATCATCAGCAAATTAGCATGAATTCTTGGCAAATGAGGTCCCCTCCCCAGTAGTCTGCATCTAATCAATGTTTGAGATTATATTGAAACTGAAGAATATTAATTTGTGTGTTTGTGTGCATGTGCACACATGCACAAGGGGATAAGAAGATCCCTACTGGATCACCAAAAGTCCAATCTAGTCTAGCATCTTGTTCTCACAGTGGTCAACCAGATGCCTATGGGGATGGGGAGTGCACACGAGCTTGAGTGCAAGAACACTCCTCCCCTTTATAGCTGAGGACCAAGGGGGTGTTGGGAAGTGTAGTTTTCCCACAGGCTGCTGAGAAGAACTCAGAGAATTTGCCATGATTGCCTTTTCTTTGAGATGGGCAATATGAATCCTCAAGATATCATATATAAGCTAGCAAGCTTCACTACCATCTATATATGAAACACACAACACTCTCTTGTGGCTGCATATTGTGTAGAAAGATTGAAAATTGTGCCCTGGCAAGAACTGGGCTTTCACGCAGGCTTGTCCATAATCTTCTAATGAATGAACCCTAAGTACATTTCCAAGGAACCCAAGAGTTCATTTGAATATAGTTGGCAAACAAGATGGGCTAGTTACCCTTTCGGGATCCTTCCCCCTCCCACTTTCTGTGGTTCTGATCCCCCCCCCTAACTAAACAACAAAAAGGTCTATTAGATATGGCAGATGGAGCCATGATTACAAATTACAGGCCAGCTCCCCAACGAGTATAAATCAACATGGCCTCATTAACTTCAGTAAAAACATAAAGATTTATAGAAGCAGTGGAGCTGGGCCAAAAAGAGAGAGATGGAAAAAATATTGTGAAATATTGTTAGAAGGAAGTAGATCAGATAGGCACTGGGTGAGGATTCTGAAATTTTAAATTTTACTTTTGCTGGAACCAAAGCCCTCAACTGCAATTAGTCACAGCAACTGATGAATGTGCAGACAGGATTCCTGCAGGATTACGGACCTGGTTCTGCAGGTCTTCAGAGTCTAAGGAAAGCTAAGAGAGATATTCCAAGAAGTAATGGCTTTCCATTGTACCCAGGGCTCTACCTTGTCTTATGGTTTTCAAGTAACCATTATTGGAGCACATGTGACCTTCTAGAAGTTAGATGTCACCTCCTTTCAGCCCCATCAACAAAAGGTTGCAGCATTTGGGGAGTTTGAGTTTAGAGCAAAGGCGAGTAGGGGACATGATAAAAAATAATATGTGATATGGAGAAAGCAAATAGAGAAATGTTTTTCTCCTTCTCTCATAACGCCATTAGCCTGATCCCACAGACTCTTCTTATGTTCTCCAGTCACTGCTCAGGGGTGATGGGATTGGTAACCCAAGAACACTGAGAAGGACACAGGTTCCTCACCCATTTTAAGGGATGCCTAAGACTGCCAAATAAAACTAAAAATGTGGCACAATATGGTACAAACACAATATTGATTTCATGTACCCCAGTTTTCTTTCATGGGAAATCGAGGTGGCAAATATACAGTCCTTCAGTGGTCCCCCATCACTTCACTCTATTATTATGTGTCTTCAGACCATGCTCTTGAAAATATGTAGTCATCCAAGCTTCAGTCAATTAACTGGAGTGATTAATAAGCTGAAGCTTTAATTGTAGTTTCAGACTCATTAGAAAAGTCTTACTTAGTGAGACTGAGCATCCATCTACTTCATGGGTAGCCAATGTTTGTGCCTTGCAGATGTTGTTCAACTCCAAGTCCCGTCATCCCCAGCTACCACAGCCAATGTTCAGATGACCCTTGGGATCCCTTCCCACTTTACAATTCTATGATTCTATTAAATTTATTTCCCATCTTTCTACCACTGAGAGAACTCAAAGCAGCATATAATGGGATACCACCCAGGTATGGACCAGACTTAGATGTGCTTTGCTTCAGCAAGGCTGATCCATTGCGAGTTTCAGACCAGAACCTGGTTGACTTAAGGGCTTCTTTAGTATTGATTGTACTCTCTCCTCAACCCATGTCCATCAGGTTTCTTCTGGAGGCACCAGATACATCCAGGCTCTTCCCCTGATTTGCATATCATGTCAGGCTCCACCCTCTGAACTGCCAAACATTTCCCTGTACTTTCTATCTTCTGTTCCCTGCATATCAGGGTCAAAACCTCCAGAGAACAGACAAGACTCTTTGGTGTGTTTTTGAAGGATGCTCCATGTGTATGTCAAAGGATTTGTTTTATGCTTCCAGGTTATGGTTCCGTTGGAGATTTGTAGGCTTCCTTGTGAGGCCTCTAGAGCAATGCATTTTCATCCATATTCAGCGACTAATAAACAGATGGCCAAATTAAAGAAATTCTATCAGGCAGAAAATTAACTGAATTAGAAAATACATGAGAGTTTGGTCCTCCAAGCCATCCCTCCAGTAGAAGAGATAAACAAACATTTGTCTCACCCTCCCATCCTTCCAAAAGCTGATGTGATAAAATAATTAAAACTGGTGGCTAATTCCTTCTCCATACTAGATGCAATTTCTGTTGGGAAGGAGATTATGAGAACAGCTGGGTTTTCTGGAAGAAGATCTTTCATTACACTGACGTACCTGTTTAAGAAAGTGGCAAAAAGTCATGGTGTAAATCAATGCTGGAAATGAGCGCCTCAATGCACCCAGAGACAAAGATGGTCATGAGCAGGATTCTATATGAAGAAAATGGACAGGGAGAAGCTTTTCTCCCTTTCTCATAATGCTAGAATCTGGAAACATCTGAAACATCTGAATGGTGTGATATTCCAGAAAGTAAAATGAAGTTTTCTTTTGCACAGCTCATAGTTAAAGCGTCATAGGGTCATAGAACGATGGGTTGGAAGTGACCTGAAAGGGTCATCTACTTCAACCTCATGTAATGCAGAAATCACACTTAAATAATCCCTGACTTAAATAATGACCATCCAGCCTCTGTTTTTAAAACCCTAATAAATGGAACTGTTTTTCAATTTTTAAAAACTGTTTTAAGATGCATTTGCTATTGTTGTTTTTATCTAAATTGTGGGTGTCTTTGCTATCCTGATTTTCTTTAGGATATAAATTCAATAAGTAAATGGAGTAATAAGTGAAAAGCACTTTGAACACTCTAAAGCACTATTGAAATGCAAAATATTTATTATCATTCTTTTTAAAATCGTTATTCAAAATATATGCAGTAAAAAAATACTATATCATGTCCAAACCAACAGATTTCAATGTAATTTGTCTCTAGAGGTAAAAGTTATGCAAAGGCAAAAATGAAATTTCGCACAAACAATGTGGTTACCAAATAAACTTAGAAAATTGAATCTTTTCTAAATTCCTTTTTGAAATTTTACTTTGGAGGATAGTATTAAGAATGTTAAAAGGGGGTGGAGACAGAGGGGTTGGAATGGGTCAAATGAAGTCCTTTGGAAGTTGTAAGATTAAAGATTAAAGATAGGGGTGTTGTAATATACAGTTACTGACTCACACTTCAATGCATAAAAAGTTAACCAGAGCTCTAAGCTCATGTTACCAGTGTGTGTGGCTTTGCAGGCTCTTAGCAGCCTCTGTTCCACCCCACTTTTCTCAATCTTTTCTCTTCATGGCTCCTGGAACAAGCAAAGAATTCATGCTTGGCTTCCAACTCTGCAAATTCTTCAAGTGTAGCCTGCATCTTTGCTAACTCAGAATTGTATGATTATTTTTGTAAGTAAACCAAGTCCTTTTCTTTTTAAGTCATTTGGAACCTTCCCCCCCTTTCATATTTACTTTACTGCCAGCGGATGGAGACTTGTTTTCTGTAGCATCTGGAAGCTATTTGAGTCAAATATTCACTTTTTTTTGCAAAGCTAAGTGTCTGTGATTTATTCTAGCCTAAGTATTTACATGGGGAACATTTATTTAAAGGTGGGTGAGGGCAGGTGAAAATCTAACCAAGTTTTAATGTTCTTACAGCAATTGCCATTGTGCTAACACTGCTACGAGAGAGTTAAGAATCTCTCAATGGCTGAGCATCTGCTTTACATGCAGAAGGTCCCAGGTTCAATCCTTGGCTTCTCCGGGTGAGGCTATGAAAGACTCCCTGCCTGAAACGCTGGAGAATTGCTACCAATCAATGCAGACTATAACTGAGCTGTGCAGACCAATGATCTGATTCAGTAGAAAACAGAATCCTGTGTTCCTGAAATTTAGTTCCTTTTCATCATGTTGTGTGCTGTGTGGTGCTGACAACTTTCTATCCCCTGCCATTCCTTGTTGATAGAGGGAGAGTGATACTCTTCTTGCTTAGCCAACCATCAAGAGAAAGATGTGCTACATAGAGGGTCTGACAACAAGGAAATAGTGGTTGTCAGCTGGGCAAGTAGACAGCTGCCATGTCTACACCATTTTGCAAAGCTTTTGTGCTCTTACAGTCCCTTCCAGACTTCATTTATAAAAACACAAAAAACCCTATGCTTATTTTTCATTATGAGAGAATGTTGGATTACCTCACCTGGACCAACATTCCTCAAGTACAAACACCTCAATGACAGTTCTTTTCTTCAGCTCAAACAAAGACATCTTAGACCCTTGGATGGAAATGCAGAGTGTTTCTGCAGGCTTGTAAAATGATGAAATGTTCACCTCTTTGTCTGACCTGTGCCCAGTGAAACATATGGAGAGTTCCCCATTTCTAGAAAGGGTGCATTGTGCCAGGAACTTTACAAGCAACCTGTGCTAGGCTCTCCTCCTTTATAAGCTAGTAAAGTTGCCGTAACCTGTCACCATATCTTTAGAGAAGATCTGTAGCATTCTGGGAAAACTTTACTTGAATCCTGTCTTATAGCCAACATGTGTGAACAACAAGGTGAGCTGGTTGCAGCAGCCTGTACTGGATTAAGATAATTTATTTATTGTCATTGCACAAGTACAAGCACAACGCTATACAAGTGCAACGAAATTGCATGCCATCCCATAAAAACCAGAAAGAAAAAGAGAGAAAAAACCAGCAAAAACACCCACCCACCCACCAAAAAAAGCAACACATGCACACACATACACCCATCACAGCTCTCCAAGGTCATATTATCTGGTAACAGCATTTAAGATGGTTATAGCTCTTGGGTAGAAACTGTTCTTCAATCTATTTGTTCTTGATCTAATTGTTCTATATCTTCTACCCGAAGGCAGTGGTGCAAAGAGACTATATCCTGGATGAGATGGATCCTTTAAAATATTGTTTACCTTTTTAAGGTATTGTACCGTATTTTAAGGATTGTACCGTATCAGACTGTGGCTAGGAAACCAGGATGGCTGAAAGCTCCAGTTTATTTAAAAACCCTTTCTGTCCACATCTTGCTCCAAAGAGTGCCTTTCCAGAACCGGGAATTGGCCTATCTCTGGGAACCACCCATCCACAAAGCCTCCAAATTCCCAGGATTCAGATTCAGTTTATTGATTGTCTTCCAGTTCACCAGGTCTTTCACAAACTTTCTTGATTCAGATGTATTAGAGCAGGCATCCCCAAACTTCGGCCCTCCAGATGTTTTGGACTACAATTCCCATCATCCCTGACCACTGGTCCTGTTACCTAGGGCAGTGTTTCCCAACCTTGTGCCTCCAGCTGTTTTTGGAGTACAACTCCCATCATCCCTCGCTAGCAAGACCAGTGGTCAGGGATGATGGGAATTGTAGTCCAAAAACATCTGGAGGCACAAGGTTGGGAAACACTGACCTAGGGATCATGGGAGTTGTAGGCCAAAACATCTGGAGGGCCGCAGTTTGGGGTTGCCTGTATTAGAGAAATAGAGTTGGGTATCATCAGAATACTGATGACACCTTGCCCCCAAATGTCTAATGACCGCCCCCATCTATGTATTTCTTGTGCGTTTTTAACACATCCCATCCTTAAGGCAAGACTGCAGTGACAATAGCTAAGTCATGTGACCTCAGAAGCTCATAGGATGAAGATCCAGGCATACATGTGATTGGCAGATAACTAACAAAGCCATGAGGGTGGTGTTCCTGTGGTGACATCGGAGATCCCTCTTATGCTAGATATGACCAGCCAGAATTTTGAGAGAAGATTCTGATATACCGGAAACCCTCCACTGGCACTAAATTTCTGCTTATTTCTTTTGTGAATTTTGGGGCCAGAGCCAGAAGGGATGTTGCAAAGGGCCAATTTATGTTTCTGGGAACACGAGCTAGAAGATGTCAGTATTTTTAAACAGAGTGCAGTCAAGGGATTCTCTCTTGCCAATAAAAAAAGAGATAATTCTGCAGATCAGGACACTTTGTCTAGATTTAGGCCATTTGTATTGATAGGGTGTGTGATCAACTGTCCCTGTGTGGCAGCATCGTGGAATTAGTTAGGAGTCTGGGTGAAAGCAAACCAAATTCCAAGTGAAGAGGAATGACCCCCCCTTTAAACTTTCCAGAGAAAACGGCCTTCTTCACTGGTCTAGATTAGGAAAGGACTTGTTTTATATCACATTACAGGGATGGGATGGGTCTACTAACAGCCAGAGCCAAATGGAGGAATATAGTGGTTGTTCTCCATCTCAGATTCCCTGAAGACAGTGCTGGAGAGATAGAACTACTGGTGTCATAAGGGCTGTAACTCAGTAGTAGAACATCTGCTTTCCTCGTTTCCCAGCATCTTCAGGTAGAATTGGGAAAGATCCCTACCTGGAAACCTGGACAGCTTCTACTCCTCCTCAATGTACGCAATACAGAACTAAATGGAACAATGGTCCAACTGAGTATACAGCAGCTTTCTATATTCTGCTGTTGCAGGAAGATGCATCTAGGGCTGGGCCAAAGCCTAGCACAACAGGAACTTAATTTGGCAGATGACAGAACTCTATTGTGTGCTTTAAGGTGCAACAGAGGTCCTCTGGCTAACAACTTCATTGCATCTAGTGCATTGCTTTCCCATGACTCCTTAAGTGCTGCATTATGTACATGTTATGTGTTTTTGTGTTTTTATACTGTGAACCATCCTGTGATCCTTCCTGTCATCCTTGGGTGATACCTGAAGGAGCATCTCCACCCCCACCGTTCAGCCCGGACACTGAGATCGAGCGCCGAGGGCCTTCTGGCGGTTCCCTCGCTGCGAGAAGCGAAGCTACAGGGAACCAGGCAGAGGGCCTTCTCGGTGGTGGCGCCCGCCCTGTGGAATGCCCTCCCATCAGAGGTCAAAGCGATAAACAACCACATGACCTTTAGAAAACACCTGAAGGCAGCCCTGTTCAGGGAGGTTTTTAATCTGTGATATTTTAATGTATTTTTATATTTGTTGGAAGCCGCCCAGAGTGGCTGGGGAGACCTGGCCAGATGGGCGGGGTACAAATAATAAATTATTATTATTATTATTATTGGGTGAAGGGTGGGATATAAATCAAATAAATAAAACAAATCTAGGCATCCAGGGAAATGTCCTTTCTATTTTACCAAATACAAGAAACCAACAGCATTGCTGGTGACCCTGAAGCTGCCTGAAGCTGCTATTTCTAGGTGCCATTTGAACAGGAGTGATGTCATTTCCCCCCAGTTCCCATCATTACAAATGCTGTCTATCACAGTCACTCCAGTACAAACTGGAATAGGGGAGATCTTCATTCTGTGCACAACTTGTACATGCTTATTTTAACTGTCCCAGCAGCCCTCCTTAAGTACATATCTTTTCTGAGAAAGCAATCATAGCGGATCCAGTCCTTTTAAAGGCATATCCATTATGAGCTTTGGAATGGTATAAAGGCTTGGAATTGGTTTGGCTAACAGCTTGCATTCTCAGACTTTATTATACATCATTTCCTGTCCAAAATGCGAAGATGATCAATACATTCCTTGAAGAAGGAGGAAAATCTGTGTGAATGAAAGTTAAGGATGCGCTAACAAAATACTGTTGTTGTTTTTTATGCTGCAAATAAAACATAATTGTTTCTTCTTGATCTAATTTACTGAATTTCCAACATACTGTAAGGAAGTCCCAAATGAATTTCTCAGAAATGCTTAGGCACACTCACAAAATATTTCACCAAGTAACGCTTTTATTATTTTAAATTAGTTTGCATTGTGTACTGTATCAAATTCTGGAGGATTGCAGTTTGCATTTTAAGTGCCTTCAATTACCTTTCCTGGGTCTAAATTGCATGGGACTATTTCCAAGAATGATAGCAGCATAAAGTCTCTCTCTCTCTCTCTCTCTCTCTCTCTCTCTCTCTCTCTCTCTCTCACACACACACACACACACACACAAACCACACTCTCTTGTAGTGTTCATACTCTTGCAAAGAAGGAAGAATGTGATTTGTGCACATGGACATATGAGTAGTTATGTCATTTTTGAGATAGATGTGGCTGCAAGGGGGGAAAGAGTAAGAATGAATTTCAAAAGCCTTTCCCCAATCTGTCATGCATCTCAGGAACAGAACTCAAATAAAGAACCCTTTCCAAATTCTATATTCAGATGCAATGCTTTCCCTAACAACCCCACTCTCCATACTGTCAAAATATCACGGAACAAACTGTTCTGAAAGTATTTCTGCTCAAGACAGAAAAACATAGCAATTCTTTAAGGGGGAGTGTTTTCAACTTTTCTCAGCATCTGGGCTATGATCCAAAGAACTGCACAGCTAGTTCTGAACACCCGGGGGTGGGGGTGGTGTGTAGAATCAAGTCAAATAAAACAGGGGGCTTTTTTCTTTGCTATATCATTGTGATAGCCTGACACCAGAGGGGCAGGCTCTTTGCTCTTCTGCTGTACTCAGTGATGCTGGTGCCCATTGGGACTCATAGGGCAGAAGGTAGGGAGGTCAACAGCAGGTGGCGCCAGAGCCAGTGACAAACACTGTCAACTAATTCTAGTTTTGTCCACATCCTCCTTTCTGCCATGCACTATTAAGGCAACACAGAGTTTAAGGAAGAGGAAGCTGACACCTAATGCCACCCCTTGGAATGGTTGTACAGTAAGTGATGAGATAATCTAGCAGGGACTGGCTGATGGCAGACGGACTTGAGCGGCCATGCTCAGTTTGTTCTAATGTACCAGCTTCCACTGGCTGTACTTTGTTAGTGCCACTACTATCTCATCATGTCAAATGACATTAGAGTCTATTAAAATTCCGCCTATAAAGTTGATGCCAGGGACTGTGCTGAGGAGGGCTGCACTGAGGAAGAATGGTGGGAGCCACCCACTCCCCCTGATCCTGAATCTTCCCAGGAGCAGGAGGGCAGTATAGATTTGGAACAGTGGTTTGCAGAGGGGCATAGTTCTGAAGACAGAAGCTGGGAAATACTGGATGGGGAACAGCTAGCAGAAGAAACACTAGATGAGAGAGATTCAGTTTCCGAACAGCATTCACTCCCCCCCCCCCGTCTCCAAAGTCACAGAGGGCTCAGAAACTGTCAGAGCAGAAAGTGCAGAGGCTACAAACTCAGATTACAAGATTACAGATTACAAACTCCTCAGATTAGGAGTGACGTAGATTAATAGGAATGGAGGGGCACTTGTGGTGGGGCGGAGCTGCAGGGACACGCTCTTGGACCTGGCATTGCTATTGCCTACATGGACAGGGCTAGGACAGGGGAGTGGCAAAGGTGGGGCAGGACAGGTGAATCAAAGGGAGTGTTGGATTGGTGGGGGCAGTCCCACAGGTGCACCCTCCAACATTTCTCCGATGAAAATAGGGGCATACTATTCAAATGCCCTCCAACATTTCTCTCATGAAAATAGAGTCATCCACTGCTATTTTTCTAGAAAAAGAGGTGCCAGAACTCACCATGAATGCCTCCTTTGTTTTCTTAGAATGGGAATGGTGCCGATCTGAGAGGTGCTGGAACTTAGTTCCGGTGACTTCCAGCTGAAAAAAAAGCCCTGAGGGGGCATCCTATTCCATACCCTCCAACATTTCTCCAATGAAAATGGGGACTTCCTAAGGAAAAATGGGACATTCCAGGATCAAATCAGAAACTGTAAATCTGGGACGGTCCCTGGAAAATAGGGACACTTGGAGTGTCTGTTGATCCGTCCAGACCTTGCTGCCATGCTTACCTCTGCCCCATAAGTAAGCAAAAGCAGCAACCATGACCCAGAAGTTAAAGGTCACACACACACACACACACACACACACACAGCGGACTATTCTTAATGGACCAATGGAACCAATGTGTTTGGTCAGTTCCACTGTAGCATTGGGGACGTGAGTGGGGCTGTGGTCTAAACCACAGAGCCTAGGGCTTGCTGATCAGAAGGTCGGCGGTTTGAATCCCCACGACGGGGCAAGCTCCCATTGTTCAGTCCCAGCTCCTGCCCACCTAGCAGTTCGAAAGCACGTCAAGTGCAAGTAGATAAATAGGTACCGCTCTGGCGGGAAGGTAAACAGCGTTTCCATGCACTGCTCTGGTTCGCCAGAAGCGGCTTAGTCATGCTGGCCACATGACCCAGAAGCTGTCTGCAGACAAACGGTGGCTCCGTTGGCCTATAAAGCGAGATGAGCGCCGCAACCCCAGAGTCGTCCACGACTGGATCTAATGGTCAGGGGTACCTTTACCTTTACTGTAGCATTGAGAGGTAAATATTTGAGGTCTATTGCTTAAATCCAGGCTTTCTTTCTTGTTTTCTGTAGAAGAGAATGGGGGAGGGACAACTTCACTGTAGTAATAATAATATATATATAAATACAGGGAAACGGACCGTGACTGCTTGCTGTAAGAGTAAAGGAATGCAAAATAATTGGAGCAGGACATTTCTATGCAGTTAAGCTGCCTTCATTTGTCTAAGGGTCAATAGTGAGGAGATCATTAAAAGAGGGATAAAAAGCCTCTGAAATTCCTCCTGAGTCATGCAGTTCATGACTAATACAATATTCATTTGGGCCCTCTGTCTTTTGCTCACCTTTGCAACACACTATTTTGCCTTATATTCCAGAGGACTGAGCATCGTACAACTCTTTCCCTCCCCCCGCCTTCCCTGCAGTCACCTTGACAAATCGCCCTGTGATTAAATATGGATCTGATGCAACCTCGTCGGAAGCTTTGGTGCAGGTCTTCGTGCAGATGCCTTTGCTAATAACATCTTTCTGTGTCGGAGTATCAGATCTCAGCAACAAAAGCACAATCAGAAGCATGCTCAATTAATTATGTGCTGTGATAATGATGGTGCTTAATAATTATTTTATTTGAACCTGACGGTTTCTGGATTATCAAGCCAACGTGGGTTACGAAACCATAATGTGAGGAAACAATATGAACTAAGTGCCGTGCTAAAGATTTATCCTGCATTTTTTTCAACGATTCTCCATCAGTGAATGAGAATACGTTATTGTCTTCATGATGATTATGATTTATTTAATTCAAGCTATAGCCCATACTTCTTCCCATTGGAGTCCAGGGTGGCAAACAGCAGAAGCAATAAAATGATTAGGATGTCTCCCAAAATTGCATTTGAAACTTAATAAAGAGAAGAGAAAAATTCAGTGGAATTCACATGAATGGGGTGCTGGTTTTTTTGTTGTTGTTCACTACTTTCAAGGTTGCTAAGTGGTTTTATTTCATTCCACACATCAACTCACCAGTGAGCAGCAGTCTGCAGCCTTCCTGGGTGCTTCAGTTAAAACCCAGGCAAACACTGCCCCCCCATGGAGCCTTTTCAGATCAGGAAGTGCAGGTAGCCAAGGAGGCTGCAGGGCGCAGGAGAAAGGTTTCCTAGAAAGAAACACCCACACACCACTGCTGGCCACCTCACAACAATAAGATAAGCTCAAAACCCAGTGCCTATTGAACTGAGAATGTGGCAGAGAAATGGAAGCCTCCTTTGCAGGGGAAGAAAGCTTTTGAGAAACCAGAGAACAGATTTCAGCACAGCACAAATATTTGTGTGTGTGTGTGCTTTGTGTGTGTTTTAATTCTATTAATGTTTAATTGTTTTTAATGATTGGGGTCCCCCCCTAATTTTAGTTGTCCTTATTTTATCTGTAAGCTGCTTTGAGTCCCTGTCAGGAAATAAGATTGGATATAAATATATAATAATAATAAAATAAAATAAATAAACAATAATGGCTTCCCCCAAAGAATTTTGAGAACTTTGTTAAAGGTGCTGAGAGCTGATAGGACATGCCTACCATAGCAGCCAGGTTGTTATCTGTGAATACATGTGTCTATTTGTTTGTGAAGTGTAGAGATTACATGTTCATTGACTTCCAAACAGAAAACTTGCTTTTCAAGAATTCCATGGGGTATTTTAGAATGAGAGATTGTTGTTGTTGTTCAGTCGTTCAGTCGTGTCTGACTCTTCGTGACCCCATGGACCAGAGCACGCCAGGCACGCCTATCCTTCACTGCCTATCACAGTTTGGGCAAACTCATGTTAGTAGCTTCGAGAACACTGTCCAACCATCTCATCTTCTGTAGTCCCCTTCTCCTTGTGCCCTCAATCTTTCCCAACATCAGGGTCTTTTCTAGGGAGTCTTCTCTTCTCATGAGGTGGCCAAAGTACTGGAGCCTCAACTTCAGGATCTGTTCTTCTAGTGAGCACTCAGGGCTGATTTCTTTAAGAATGGATAGGTTTGATCTTCTTGCAGTCCATGGGACTCTCAAGAGTCTCCTCCAGCACCATAATTCAAAAGCATCAATTCTTCGACGATCAGCCTTCTTTATGGTCCAGCTCTCACTTCCGTACATTACTACTGGGAAAACCATAGCTTTAACTATACGGACCTTTGTTGGCAAGGTGATGTCTTTGCTTTTTAAGATGCTGTCTAGGTTTGTCATTGCTTTTCTCCCAAGAAGCAGGCGTCTTCTAATTTCGTGACTGCTGTCACCATCTGCAGTGATCATGGAACCCAAGAAAGTGAAATCTCTCACTGCCTCCATTTCTTCCCCTTCTATTTGCCAGGAGGTGATGGGACCAGTGGCAATGATCTTAGTTTTTTTTTATGTTGAGCTTCAGACCATATTTTGCGCTCTCCTCTTTCACCCTCATTAAAAGGTTCTTTAATTCCTCCTCACTTTCTGCCATCAAGGTTGTATCATCAGCATATCTGAGGTTGTTGATATTTCTTCCGGCAATCTTAATTCTGGTTTGGGATTCATCCAGTCCAGCCTTTCGCATGATGAATTCTGCATATAAGTTAAATAAGCAGGGAGACAATATACAGCCTTGTCGTACTCCTTTCCCAATTTTGAATGAGAGATTATGGATTGCCAAATTCCACCCAATGTAAATCATAATGCAGTAGAAATTTAAGCCTGGGTCTCTGGCACTTAGTTTTAAGATTAAACATGTATGAAACCAACTGGAAGAATTTTTATAAACACTGTTTTTTTTCTGAATAAAGCAAAATAATTATAATTACAATCAATATAACAACAAACAACAATTTAATTTTGCATGTCCAGTTCCCAGTCTTCAGCTATGATTCCCCCCCCCCCCCGAAAATCTAGTTTCAGGACAATAATGGATCTAATTCATTATTAGATTCTCAGTTTAAATCCTGTCCCTGCAATATTTTTTTCCAAACATATGTTTTTTGTGTGGTTGCACTGCATCATTGATGCTGTAGTATTTATGCTGCATAAACAGTTGCTCATGTCCTCGCATTTTTGGAGCAGGAGGATGGAGCTAGGCTGGCGATGAAGAGTTAAAATACCACAAGGAAACAGATAGCTCATACTTAAGCATATGTGTTTTGCTCACAGTAATTCGGATGGCATGGTGAGAAAGGGAATATTCTAAGAATGCAGATGGTTTGGCACAAAGAGGTTAAAATATGAGGAGATTGCAGATGGCTTCAAGAGAAAAGGTTAAAATATTGTGATGACACAAATTTCATGGTGATACATAAGGCTCGTTCATGGAAATATGACTTACATGTAGCTTCATAAAAGAAAAAGGGTTCTGGAGTGGCTATAAGAATTTTTAGATCAGGATTCAGAAGTGACCAAAGTTCTGTGTATCACATGATGCCCACCTTTCAAAATCCCTTGCATTAGGTTTCTGAGTGCACAACAGCCAATGTGCTTTTGCAAAGCACTTTAAGACAATGCTTCTCCTTTAAGCAAGCAGGCAGGCAGGCAAGTGAGCAGTGGTGGGAGGTGGGCAACAACAGGGTGCATTGCATAGACTTCTTTCCCCTCGCCCCCCCTCCATGCTGCCCAGCTGCTTGCTCACTTAAAGAAGAAGTGTGAAGTTGTTTCAAAGAGCACTTTTGCAAAGGGCTTTAACCCTTGCTCATCTGCTGATGGGTGGGAATTAAATCATGCTGCCTTAGCTATGTGACCTGGTTCCCTGTTGGGAACACAGCACCCAGCCACTGTAGAAATAAACACTGTCCTCCTTCCTATCATTCGATGCCACTGGTGACATCAGCTGATGGAGAGGCCAGCTGTTTTGTGAAAAAATGGCCGCATGGGACAAATTGGACCCTCTGGCGGACAAAGATTGGCCCACAGGCTGGAGGTTTCTCACCCCTCAGGTTAGGATAATATATTATTACAGAGGTTGTGAGTCACCCCCTATTTCTGCCGAGCAGTAGCAAGATGCCGCAGGGTTCCAGGCACTCACCCATAGCCTTGTTTCCATTGGGGATCAAGACACAGTGGTGACTGTTGTGTTTTTAAGAAATATGGTTTATTAACACATATTTTCAACCTGTGGGGAGTTGGAGGGAGTGTTCAGCCTCTTTATTTCCACTGGTCTGGCATCTTCCTTTCAATGCTCCAAGTATTATTCTATAGTGTTGTTATTCTAAATTCTATAGTGTTGTTAATTTTTGAATTATTCTAAATTCTATAGTGTTGTTAATTTTTGAATTATTCTAAATTCTATAGTGTTGTTAATTTTTGACGTGCACTAATTCTAGCAGTAATGCAGATGCAAGCTCTCTTACCCCAGATCTGCAACAATATTTTACCAATGGGCACATGCCAGATTTGGCTTCCCTAGTGCGATAATGTCTTCTCTGCTCTGAATCTCTGTTTTTGCCTCCCCGCAAACAAAAAAAGAGCCCCACCCACACATTCTCCATTGCTAATATCTTCTCATTCCAAAGCCGTGCCACACAAATGACTCATACAAAAGCCTCCTCTTCAAACGTCTCAAAGCACACCAGTTCCGATTCTGAGGGGGAGGGGGGAGGACACTCTGCAGAAGCTTGCACCTTGACAGCCGCCAGTCAAAATCGCATCCATGGAGGATTGCATCTAGCATCTGTGAGCCTCGCTGAGCCTCGCAGGGTCTTGGGAAGAGGCTGCAAGCAGACACGGCGATGCCTCCCTGGCTTTAACTTTATAGACAGCAATAACTGCCCCCGAAGCAGAAAATTTATGATCTCACCTGTCTTTTTATGGAATTTGGCCCAACTGGTTTGTAATTTAAATGCATGGGCTCATCATCAAACTGACTTTGAAACCAATGAAATGCCATCCGAGGCATAAATCCTGTGCACGTCCATTGATTCACAGCTTTGGAAAAAATATAAACACGCTGCAGAAACTCTAATAGGCGAACATATGAGAGGATATTTGTAGAGGTTCGCTGCTCCCATACCAATGAGCACTGCAAGGTGTCTTTGATAAGCAGAAAGCTTTCTCCCTCCCTCCCTCCCCCCCCCACTCTTCTTCTTGACAAATTAATTATTCTTTTTCCAATGTACACCTCGCCTTACAGTCTGATCAGCTTATTTCTACAGCTGGTGGTTTACAATACAATCTGTAAAAAAGGAAAATCAAAATGTTAAATGGCATGAAGGCTTTGATCTAAGGGAAACCAGTGAAATTAGTTCCAGGAGAATGTCCCATTGGTTTTGTGAGGCTGTGCATCTTGTGGAGCAGTCAGAATTAAGGGATGTCTTGTCTTTGTAAGGAAGCAGGAGACAGTGAAGGCCAGCCACCTGGATGAGTTTAAAAGAGGGTTGGACAAATCCAACCAGGATAGGGTTATAAATGGCTACTAGCCACAATGACTATGGTCAGCTTTCACGGTCAGGCAGCAATGAAAACCAGTTGCTTGGAAACACAGAAGGAGAGAGTGCTCCTGTGTTTTCTCACAGGCATCTGGGTGGCCGCTGTGGGAACAGGATGCTGGACTAGATGAGCCATTGGCCTGATTCAGGCCATTCTTCATATTATCTTAAGGACCTCCCCCACCCCGTTTCCTTTGCAGTCCAAGCCCCACTCACTAATTCCAAGATCTGATACTGTGAGATTCCCCTTTGGTGGGATGCGTAAGAAATTAGAGGTGATTCCACCTATTGGAATTGAGTAGCCGTTTTGTCCCACGCTAGGGGTGGGCTGGAATGTATAATGTAAGATGCTGCCTTATGGTCTGAATGACCATATGTTTCCTACTTTGGTCACAACTAGGAGATCTGGTGCAGATTGCAGGGTGGGAGAAAAATTTAAGCAAGGCTGCACTGGCATCTTAATGGTAAAGGTTTGCCTTTCTAACCTACTTTTCACTTATGACTGACTCAAGAAGATAGGAAGGGAGCTATTCTTGGTCTCTGATGATGATGAAGAAGAGTTTGGATTTGATATCCTGCTTTATCACTACCCGAAGGAGTCTCAAAGCGGCTAACATTCTCCTTTCCCTTCCTCCCTCACAACAAACACTCTGTGAGGTGAGTGGGGCTGAGAGACTTCAAAGAAGTGTGACTAGCCCAAGGTCACCCAGCAGCTGCATGTGGAGGAGCGGAGACGTGAACCCGGTTCCCCAGATTACGAGTCTACCGCTCTTAACCACTACACCACACTGGCTCTCAATGATGATACAGATGGACAAATCTATCAATTTTCATTTCTCTTTTTTCAATTTTAAGTTTAGTGCACCACATTTCCTTATCAGTTTGCAATTTTTTTCACACACACAAAAAGGTGAAGCCCTCATGAAAATTTGTCAGCAATTCATTGCACATTTCTCCTAATATATGTATACAATTTTGTCTAGTATGCATGTTTTGGCAATTAACTTTCTCCAATAGATGCCTTTTTATGCCTACTTTCTCTTACACATTTTTCTACTCATTTTCTTTTCAGTTAGCCAGTTGCATTGCAGAATTCAGACAAGTGTGGATTTCAAAGGCTAGCTGTGTTTCAGTTCCCATATTGTTTCAGGAGGTGTGAATTAGGTAGATATGCATTGAAATGAAAGCTGGACCAAATTTCATCTCCCTCCTTACCTGATGACTCCATCACATAGAGGGTTGTCCTGCTAGGATGAGCTGAAACAAAAGGCTAGAGCCTCCTTGGCACACTTTGAAGGTGGGCAGTCAAAGGAGAGGATGAGCTGGTGGTGAGCGGATGTTCTCCTAGCTGAGTTGAAGAGGCACTGGGGTGGAGGCAGAGTTGGCACCATAGTTCTCTGCCCCACTCATCTTAAAGATTCCACGATCCACCAAGGTGAGGTGGCTCAGAACATATTTATGATGTGAAATGGGCTCCTGAATTTTAATGCTTTTATGTTATCTTTTCTTATGCATAACCTTGAGTGACCTTGGACAGAAAGATGACAAACAAGACATTTAAATGCTGTAGCTTTCTTGTCCAATTCAGGACTAGGTTGTGGCTTTATGGGAAAAAACTGTAGGTCATAACATTTGAATTGCATGCAGAATGCCCCAGGTCTAATCTGTGCTATCTCCATGTAGGCCTAGGAATGTCCCCTGAAACCCTAGTGAACTGTTGCCAGTGAGCAAAATGGACCAATGTTTCTCAGCAGTAGTACATCTGTTTGCATGGAGAAGATCCCAGATTCAATCCACAGCTGGGGGGAAAACTCCTGTTTGAAACCCTGGAGAACTGATGTGGATCTGAGTGGACTATAGTGAGCTGGTTGGACCAATGATCTAGCTCAGTTTAGGGTTCCTGAAAGCTTCCTAAGTTCATTCCTATGCACCACCAATTGTAGCAGCTGCAGCTTATTTTCTCATTGACATTCTACTGTAGTACATACAGGGTCATGGGATTTGTAGTTCACTCAGTTTTCACTCTTGAGCAATCCATAAAGAACATTTCCTGATGAAAAATTTAGTCCATGCTCAGGAGGGACAAGACTTATTGGAAATTGGACAAAACACCACATAGAGCCATTAAGCTATTATTAATATGATAAGCTCAGCTTTAGCTCTACATACCCAGTAGAGAATGCCAATGTCATATGAAAAGATGTTAGCAGTTTGACTTCCAAGGGGGCATGCACATGCCGAGAATATCCATCAGTCATGCAAACCAGGGAGAAAGTTCATTTGTCATGACAACAAAGTAATCTGAGAGCTCACCAATAATGAATCTTCTAAATACCTCCGTGTATGAGAGACCTATCAGCAAAATGACAAATTGATAAAAGATGAGGTTACTCTGGAATGCAAATAAAGGGGTTTCTATTCAGCTTCTTGCCTGCTTGCACCTGAAAGAAAAGGAGATGGGAGAAGGTCAGACCAAAACAAAAAACACAGCCCAACCTAGGTATCTGCTTCAGGAATCGACACCTGTCCCACTGTGATGCACAAGAGGGAACTGATCTGAAATGCTGAGATAATCAATGACTACTAAGGTACTCCACTGTCTGAATGCCAGTTTCTGGAAATCACAAGGGTGGGGGTGTTAAGTATAATTGGTTTAATTCACACTGAAATGGGAATAGCTAAATGTGTATTTCTGAAGGTTTAACATGGGGAAATTCCATTGTAGCACAAGAACACTATGAAGAGCTCTCCCCAAGTTTTAACGGGTTGATAATTAACTGATTGTTGTTCTCTGACAGCTAACATGTGAGAGTTTTAACCTTAGATCAGGCGACAAAGGTGTTTGGTTGCAAATTTCCATTTTGAAAGGAAGTTTCCTTTGGTTCTTTGCCTCCCATAGGAGGCAGTGGCGGCCACCAACTTGGATGGTTTGGAAAGAGGATTAGACAAATTCCTGAAGGATATCAATAGCTATGAGACATGATGTCTATGCTGGCCCTCCACTGTTGGAGTGATGCTTCTGAATACCAGTTGCTGGAAACCACAGTAGGGGAGAGTGCTCTTGTGCTTGGGTCCTGCTTGCAGGTTTCCCACAGGCATCTAGTTGGCCACTGTGAGAATCACAGACTCATAGAATTGTAGAGGTGGAAGGGTTCAACCCCCTGCAATGCAGCAATCCTGCCCACAGTCAGTAGGATGGGGATGGGGTTGTGCAGAGCTGTTAAGGCAGCAGAGAGCATTGTTGGCTGCTCGCTCTCCACCTTAGAGCAGGTTTATGCCACCAGGTGCCATAGAAAGGCACTGGACATTGTAAAAGATCCATCACATCCTGGTCACCGTTTCTTCGAGCTTTTGCCGTCGGGACGGAGATATAGGACGATGAGGACAAGAACAAGCCGTCTCAGGAACAGCTTCTTCCCCAGGGCAATTTCAGCCTTGAATGGGAAGCCTGGACTTTGAAAGTCATCCTATCTTACTCATTATGCTGTATCATACTGTACTGTTTTAATTAGTGTTTTGTAGTTGTTTTGAATTTGTGTGGAGTGCTCTGTCTGGGTGGATGGAGCAGCCAAGCAATTTCGTTGTCCCCACAAGGGGACAATGACATTAAAGATTATATTACCTTAGGATGCTGGACTAGATGGGCCATTTTGCCTGATCCAGCAATCTATTCTTATGCTCTTAATCATCTGAATCAACATAATTTGTAGAATGGATCGGGGAGGGGAAACAGACAACATTGAACTTGTAAATACTTCTGGGGATTTTTCTGGTGCAGAAAGTCACAATTTGTCATTGGAGCATAGTGAATGGGGAGGGGTGGTTTATCCCTTCCCTCCCCAGCTGTCATCCTAATGAAAATTCCCTCCCTGTATGCTGCCAATAGTCTTTGGCATTTTCTCTAATTAGGGCGCCGGGGCTGGTTTCATGACTGAGAAGGTAAAGGTTAAACACACATGCACACATGCACATGCTGTGCTCCCAAGTAAAACAAGGAGGGCCCGTTTTCTGGATATCAAATTACACACACACAAATTGAGAAGTAGTTGCTAGCTATACGATCGAAGTAATGCCTGTTTTGGTTCTGATACATTTCTCCAAGGTCACCCAGTGACCTTCATGGCAGACTTCCTTCATCTGCCTCTTTATGCCTCTTATCCTGGTTTGCATCAGGTTTCTTTTCGTCCCTCTCCAGATATAATGATTAAGGATTGGAAACTGACACTGAAGAATTGGGAGCCCAACAAAATGAAATGAAACGAAACAGTATCCATATTCACTGATTTCTTCCAAGGAAAGGGTTGGTGGGCACGTCAACCCCCTTGGCACAGAGGCAGTCTGACTGCACTGAGAGAACAGCATCCTCCTCTTCTTGAATTACCAAACAATTGAAAAAGATAGAATTACCAAACAATTGAAAAAGATAGGAAGGTGGTGGCTCTGCTGTCGCTTACCAGTGAGAAAGGGAATCAGTCGGACATCTCATTCTGATCTGCATTCATCAGAGACTACAGAGCTGGCCTCAAGACTCCAAACAAAAGGGATTCAGTCTTAAAAAGAATTCCGGCAGGTGACGTAACAGCTATGTGCTACTGACCAAAAGGAAGATCTGCAAATTCTTTTATCCCATGTCTACCTCTCAAACAGTTTTGGTTGTCTTTGTCAACATTCTTCTATTTATTGGTAACCTGCAAGTATGCAATAGTACATTTCCTCCTCACATCAACTGTGAGGTAGGTGAAACAAAATAAAAAAAAATCCTTCCAGTAGCACCTTAGAGACCAACTAAGTTTGTTCATGGTGAGGTAGGCTAAGCTTAGAAATGGTCAGCTTCATAGCAGAGATTTGTAAATGCTGCAAATTCTTGTAGAGGCAGCTTGCCCATAAGACTCCCTGGGTTGTATCCAATGTTAATCCTTACTCAGAGTAGACCCAATGAAGTTAAGTAATATGACAAACTTAGATCCATTAACTTCAGTCAGCCTATTCTGGCTATGACTTAGACCTCATCTGCACTATACAGTATCATACCACTTTAATCAGTTACGTATCCCACCAAAGAATCCTGGGAGCTGTAGTTTGTTAAGGATGCTGAGAGTTTTTAGGAGACCCCTATGTTCCTTATAGGGGATGCTGGTGGCGCTGTGGGTTAAACCACAGAGCCTAGGGCTTGCTGATCAGAAGGTCGGCGGTTCGAATCCCCGCAACGGGGTGAGCTCCGGTTGCTCGGTCCCTGCTCCTGCCAACCTAGCAGTTCGAAAGCATGTCAAAGTGCAAGCAGATAAATAGGTACTGCTCCGGCGGGAAGGTAAACGGTGTTTCCGTGCGTTGCTCTGGTTCGCCAGAAGCGGCTTAGTCATGCTGGCCACATGACCCAGAAGCTGTACGTCGGCTCCCTCGGCCAATAAAGTAAGATGAGCACCGCAACCCCAGAGTCGTCCGCGTCTGAACCTAATGGTCAGGGGTCCCTTCACCTTTACCTTTATGTTCCTTAGAAAGGTATAATTCTCAGAGTGTTTTAACAACCTCTTTTCCCAGCGAACTCTGGGAAATTGTTGCTTTGTTAGAGAAAGAAAGGGAAAAGACAACCCAAAGAGGACGGAGCATGCTCAGTGACTGCGGAAGTGCTGCGAGGTGGGGGAATGGAGATTGGAATGGAGTGTCTCAAATGAGGGTATATAATAATAATAATAATAATAATAATAATAATAATAATAATAATAATAATTTATTTGTACCCCGCCCATCTGACCAGGTCCCCCCAGCCACTCTGGGCGGCCTCCAACAAACACTAAAATACATTAAAATATTACAGATTAAAAACTTCCCTAAACAGGGCTGCCTTCAGGTGTTTTCTAAAGGTCATGTAGTTGTTGATCGTTTTGACCTCTGAAGGGAGGGCGTTCCACAGGGCGGGCGCCACTACCGAGAAGGCCCTCTGCCTGGTTCCCTGTAGCTTTGCTTCTCGCAGTGAGGGAACCACCAGAAGGCCCTCGGCGCTGGATCTCAGTGTCCGGGCTGAACGGTGGGGGTGGAGACGCTCCTTCAGGTATACAGGGCCGAGGCCGTTTAGGGCTTTAAAGGTCAGCACCAACACTTTGAATTGTGCTCGGAAACGTACTGGGAGCCAATGTAGATCTCTCAGGACCGGTGTTATGTGGTCATGGCGGCCACTCCCAGTCACTAGTCTAGCTGCCGCATTCTGGATCAATTGCAGTTTCCGGGTCACCTTCAAAGGTAGCCCCACGTAGAGCGCATTGCAGTAGTCCAAGCGGGAGATAACCAGAGCATGCACCACTCTGGCGAGACAGTCTGCGGACAGGTAGGGTCTCAGCCTGCGCACCAGATGGAGTTGGTAGACAGCTGCCCTGGACACAGAATTAATCTGCACTTCCATGGACAGCTGTGAGTCTAAAATGACTCCCAGGCTGCGTACCTGGTCCTTCAGGGGCACAGTTATGCCATTCAGGACCAGGGAGTCTCCCACACCCGTCTGCCCCCTGTCCCCCAAAAACAGTACTTCTGTCTTGTCAGGATTCAACCTCAATCTGTTAGCCGCCATCCATCCTCCAACCGCCTCCAGGCACTCACATAGGACCTTCATTGCCTTCACTGGTTCTGATTTGAAAGAGAGGTAGAGCTGGGTATCATCCGCATACTGATGAACACCCAGCCCAAACGCTCTGATGATCTTTCCCAGCGGCTTCATATAGATATTAAAAAGCATGGGGGAGAGGACGGAACCCTGAGGCACCCCACAAATGAGAGCCCAGGGGTCTGAACACTCATCCCCCACCACCACTTTCTGAACACGGCCCAGGAGGAAGGAGCGGAACCACTGTATAACAGTGCCCCCAGCTCCCAACCCCTCTAGACGGTCCAGAAGGATGTTATGGTCGATGGTGTCAAAGGCCGCTGAGAGGTCCAGCAGAACTAGGAAACAGCTCTCACCTTTGTCCCTAGCCCGCTGGAGATCATCGACCAGCGCGACCAAGGCAGTTTCAGTCCCATGATGAGGCCTGAATCCCGATTGGAAGGGATCCAAATGGTCCGCATCCTCCAGGCGTGCTTGGAGTTGTTCAGCAACCACCCGCTCAATCACCTTGCCCAAGAATGGTAGATTTGAGACTGGGCGATAGTTGGCCATAATGGCCGGGTCTAAAGATGGTTTTTTTAAGAAGCGGTTTAATGATCGCCTCTTTCAGCGGGTCTGGGAAGACTCCCTCACAGAGGGAAGCATTCACCACCCCGCGGAGCCCATCACCCAGCCCTTCCCGGCTAGCTTTTATTAGCCAGGATGGACAAGGATCAAGAAGACAGGTGGTCGGTTTCACTCGTCCAAGCAGCCTGTCCACATCCTCAGAGGTAACAGATTGGAATTGGTATGGCTGGCCAGAGCCCTGAGCAGGAGCACTCCACTCCATGTCACTTTGTTTCAGGTTCCACTCACTGTATCTTCTCCTTTGCAGAGCAATTGCAGCTATGGTGATTTCCAGCCCTCTTAGACTTGGGCATGCAGCTTTGATTTGAACACTCTGTTTCTCCCTCTCCCCTCTCCCTGCCTTTACTCTCCCATTCTATATAAAGTTTATACGCATTTTAGATGCTCAGAGTGTTCTCTGGGTTTGTGTAGTAAAGCACTACATGGGGACAATGCATGGCTTTAAAGGTGATTATGTTGATTTACTGAAAGGCACAGCAAAGCCGTTTAAAAGTTTATGGGGCTTTAAAGCTAAAAGTTTCGATGCAACTCTTCTCTCCTGCACGTAATGTGCTGCAGAAGCAGAACCTATGAAGTTCCTTTGACCCTTTTGCTTGAATGGTGCACATTCAAAGACAGAGTCTGCATGCTTCTGAATGACAAATGACCAGGGTATGGGGTGGGAGAGACAGACCCTGAACCAATGGGGAAAGACTTTTGCTTTCATTGAAACAAAGAAGCTCTGCTGGGTTGGAACAAAGACCCATCTAGTCCTCTATATTGTTCTCAATGGTAGTCAACAACATGTTTCTAATAAACATGCAAGCATTGCTAAGAGGGGAAGGCTGTCCCCTATTTCTCCCCCCAGCAACTGGGGAAAGGCCATAGCTCACTGACAGAACATCTGTTTGGCATGCAGAAGGTCCCAGGTTCAATTCCCAGCACCACAAGGATTTATTTATTTATTCATTCATTTATTTCATAAAATCTATACACTACTTGATTGTAAAAAAGCAACAACCACAAAACAGCCTTCGAAAACGTGAAACAACAAAATCAAGAAAAATGTACAAGCCTACCTTAAAACACACAATTGATAAAATACTGGAACAGATTTAAAATTGCCACAACTTTCTAAGCATCTGTGTAAAGGTAAAGGGACCCCTGACCATTAGATCCAGTCGTGTCCGACTCTGGGGTTGCGGCGCTCATCTCGCTTTACTGGACGAGAGCCAGCGTACAGCTTCTGGGTCATGTGGCCAGCATGACAAAGCCGCTTCTGGTGAACCAGAGCAGCGCATGGAAACGCCGTTTAGCTTCCCACCAGAGCAGTTCCTATTTATCTACTTGCACTTTGACGTGCTTTCAAACTGCTAGGTTGGCAGGAGCTGGGTCCGAGCAACGGGAGCTCACCCCGTCACAGGGATTCGAACCGCCAACCTTCCGATCAGCAAGCCCTAGGCTCTGTGGTTTAACCCACAGCACCACCTGTGTAGGCTTGTTTAAACAAGAATGCTTTTAGCAGGCACTGAAAAGAGTACAGTGAAGGTGCCTGCCTGACATCAATAGGCAGGGAGTTCCAAAGTGGAGGTGCTGCCACATTAAATGATGGGAGTTCTTACAAATGTGGAATGGTAATTATGTGGCACCTGTAGTACCTGAAATAGTTCAGTCAGTATAGCATGATATTCTTAATCTCAGGGTCATGGGTTTGAGCCCCACATTGGGCAAAGGATTCCTGCATTGCTGGGGTTTGGACTAGATGAACCTTGTGGTCCATACCAACCCTACAATTCTATTATTCTAGTGCTCATTCCGCTGATTGAAGCAGTTAAGTGGGCACATGTGGGGTAAGACGATCTTGTAGGCTTTATATCTTAATACACCTTGAACTTGGTCCATTAGCAAGTTGGCAAGCAGTGTAGATCTCTGAGCACAAGTGTTATATATTGAAATAATAATAATGATAATAATAATAATAAATGCTGATGTGACTTCACTCCTGTCAGCAATCATGCTGCAGCATTCTGCACTAACTACAGGTTCCAGATCAAGCATTAGGAAGCTCCACATAGAGCACATTGCAGTAATCCAGTCTTGAGGTAACCAATGCATGAGCTAATATGACAATAGGAAGGGCAGGACAGGGAATGTCCTCATTCTTAAACCCTCAAGAGCTGTTGCCTGGCAGTGTAGAGTAGTCAATACTGAGATAGAAAGACCAGTGGTTTGAACTGGTGTAAGGCCACTTCCTACATCTTTATGTATTCAGAGGGACACTGCCTTTAATCAGGAAGGTTCTTGGATTTAGATACCCATTGTGGCCCATGAGCATTGATATTCCTCTTCTGAAGCAAATATGTTTAACTCAACACCCTTTAAAGTTAGGGGCTGTCAATACATTTTGTCTCAGAGAATTCCATTCGCCAGTTACATGTTGTGTGGAGTCTTTCCCCTTGTCTACCCTGTCACTGGGTACCTTGTTCCATGGGCTTTAAGGCTCACAGGGGAAGCAGGTAGCACCCAGTGAGGTCTACTCTAGGTAGGCAAGTCAGGTTAAAAGTTCTCTTGGGCAAAATATTGGGGGAGGAATAAAACTTGGGTCACCTTGATGCAAGGCTGAAGTTTTTCTTACTCTACAGTAACTATAGGAAGATGTTGTTTCAGCAGGGAGTAAGCACTAACTGAAGCCTCATGTAGTGTGGTTGACTCCACCCCCGGAGAAGGTGGCAGATTTGTTAAAGGGCCCATTTTGCAATCTTTGACTTATGCAAGGCTGGAAAGATGGAGGTACCAGTTTCTGAGAATAGTTGCAGGTTTGTGTCCTTTGGCCAGGAGGTCTGCAAATATGGTACTGAAGGTATTTCCTTAGGAACTGACCTGAGCCATGTCCTTGTGAGTGTCTTCTGCCATGTGCTGTCAGGGATCAGGGGTCAGGAGACTGGTTGACTAGCGCTATGAGAGACACAGAGATGGTGAGACGATTTTTCCCTTTAGTTCTCCAACTGTAATAATAATAATAATAATAATAATAATAATAATAATAATAATAATAACAACAATATATTTATTTATACCCTGCCCATCTTGCTGGGTTTCCCCAGCCACTCTGGGTGGCTCCCAACAGAATATTATTATTAATAATAATAAAGTGATAAAACACCAGACATTAAAAACTTCCCTAAACAGGGCTGCCTTCAGATGTCATCTAAAAGTCGGATAGTTGTTTATTTCCTTGACATCTGATGGGAGGGTGTTCCACAGGGTGGGCGCCACTACTGAGAAGGCCTTCTTCCTGGTTCCCTGTAGTTTCGCAGTGAGGGAACTGTCAGAAGGGTCTCGGAGCTGGACCTTAGTGTCTGGGCTGAACAATGGGGGTGGAGATGCTCCTTCAGGTATACTGGGCCAAGGACGATTAGGGCTTTAAAGGTCAGCACCAATACTTTTTAATTGTGCTCAGAAACGTACTGAAATAAAGTAACAATAGGAAAGCTCAGCTATTTATTCAGTGAAGAGAATCACGTGTTTGCATGCTGATAAGTGACCTGAACATATGATGACAGTGTTTGAAAAGGCAGAAATATCTCTTAAAATAAATGTGAAGTTTTCACACATAGCTGTAAGCAAGGTCATTGCTGGAAATAGGACACTGGGTTTGGATCCAGCTGGGTTTTTATACTCTCAGGAAGGCTACCACACTGCAAACCTATCTCATTAGAAGTATGACAAAATGTTGAGTGTGCATTTAAGTCATAGAATCATAGAGGGCTAGAGCTCAAGGCTCACAGAGGAAGACAGCAGTGGCTCTTCAAAGGGGTCAAGCCTGGAATGCAAAGCACAGAACAATTTCAGGACCTTGGACAGCTCCCATTTCTGGACATGGTTCTGCAGTCCTGATCCCAAAGCTAGAGATAGAGTCTTATCCTCCTAGGAACATAGGAAGTTGCTTTATACTGAATCAGAGCATTGGTCCATCTAGCTCAGTATTTTCTACAATGACTGGCAGGTGGCTCTCCAGGTTTTCAGACAGAGAAGATTCCCAGCCCTGCCTGAAGTCTTGGAGAGCTGTTGCTGGTTCCTTATGAAGATATGTGGGTGTCCTTATTTTGATGCTAACAGTTTGAACTGGACTTTAGTACCTGTACTTCCTTTCAGATTCAATACTTGTATCAAGGGGCATAACCTGCAGTTGTCTTTATTTCTTGGGGAGACTTTGGGTGTGGCTTTTCCAAGTATTTGTGTGTGAGAGAGAGTTCTTTTTTGTGTTTTAACCACCACTCCCAGGCCAAAAAATATGATGTGTGACCTGGCAGTCCCAAACGGTAAATGTTGCTAAATATGTTTGAGTTCCAGCTATTCTGTAACAGCAACAAGATCTCTAGGTTAAATTCAGTGGTAGAAATTTGCAAGCAGAAAATACCATGTTCAATCCAATTCTGGGCACCACAGTTCAAGAAGGATACTGACAAGCTGGAACGTGTCCAGAAGAGGGCAACTAAAATGGTCAAAGGCTTGGAAACGATGCCTTATGAGGAATGACTTAGGGAGCTGGGTATGTTTAGCCTGGAGAAGAGAAGGTTAAGGGGTGATATGATAGCCATGTTCAAATATATAAAAGGATGTCATATAGAGGAGGGAGAAAGGTTGTTTTCTGCTGCTCCAGAGAAGCGGACACGGAGCAATGGATTCAAACTACAAGAAAGAAGATTCCACCTAAACATTAGGAAGAACTTCCTGACAGTAAGAGCTGTTCGACAGTGGAATTTGCTGCCAGGGAGTGTGGTGGAGTCTCCTTCTTTAGAGGTCTTTAAGCAGAGGCTTGACAGCCATCTGTCAAGAATGCTTTGATGGTGTTCCTGCTTGGCAGGGGGTTGGACTGGATGGCCCTTGTGATCTCTTCCAACTCTATGATTCTATGATTCTACCTGGAGATGCCATGGAATGATCTTGGGACATTTTGCATGATATGAGTTATGACCCTTTCTCTGCCTCTGGATTATGAAAGAATCCATTTTTTTGGGAGGGGGGATGCTGGGATTCTACATTAGATTCTTCCAAGTTCAGTGCACAGGGGAAGCAACCTATTTTCTTAGTACTGGAGGCAGCTGTTTGGTAACATGACATTTTAAGAAATACAGCCATGTTAATTTCACATCGCATTCAGCTGCTGCACATCAGAAGCAAGAGTACAATTAATGATTTCAGAGTTACACTGCACTACTTGTTTAGATACACTTTAATTTGTGAAATTGATTATGTAATTAGGAGTTGGGGGATAGGGAAATGAAAACATTGTTTTAATGGAAGCAGGATTGGTCCTTATTTGTCCCTGAAGGTATTTGGTGTCCTTATCAATTTGCTGCTTGTTTGTCAGGCATTAATTGGAGTATCTAGTGCATCCTATCTCCCCTTTTCAACACTCTGTAGAAATATATTTATGCAGTTTACTCAAAGAGGGTAAAACAGGGACAGGGAACCTTTTTCAGCATGAGGGTCAATGTTCTGGGGATCACAGGTCTGTAAAAGGCAGGGCCAGAGGCAATAAATGGATAATTAATAGATGGAACTCATACCTACAAAAATCAGGGGATCCTACAAGCATATCTCCCCATTCTCCATCCTGGCAAGCAAGCAAGAGTCAGTATCACAATTCAAGGCACTTGAGAAGGGCATAGAGCATAGAGGGTGTGGCATGCAAAAAGTTCTGAGGGTCAAGACAGGGATGCATGGAGGGCCAGGTTTGGCTCTGGGTTTGAGGATCCCCATCCTTAGTGTCAAGGAGTGCACCCAAGTTCATCCTAATAATTGGATTTTAAAAAATCCCTGTGTAAAAACTGGTGCTATAAACCAGCATGCCTCTTTCAACTTCAAAAAGAAATATCTTGTTGACATGCCATATGCTTGCTGATGGTGTTATGCAAATTGTTATTTTTATCTGACAGCATTCCGAGTTGCCTTAATGGGGCCAGGATAGGGGAGGGAATATGGCAAAACAGACCCCCCCCCCCAGGTTGTTAATCAGCTTGTCACCGTTATCTTACATACATATTTAAAAAAGAGCTGTATCCAGTGATAGTGTTGGTTGAGCACATTAACAGGCTGAAAGTGACCTTTCCATTTCACAATCTCATTCCTGCTCATATTCTGGTGATGAATCTAGCCATGAGGGAACAGTATAGTTAAGCCAAGTGTTGGGAGCCTCAGGTCCAGGAGTAGCCCTCTGGCACTTCCCTCTCCCTAGACCACACTCCTCATCAACCCCAACTTGCTCAATCCTTGAGTTCTTCTGCCTGACCTTGATCATGCCTCCTGCTTGCTTGGATGAAGGGTGTAAAGCTGTGTATTAATAAACTAGGGATGGGAGGATCTGTCGATTTCCCAACATCTTATCTATTTCCACTCCTAAATTTAGCTCTCCACATTTCCACACCAGTTTGTGATTTTAAAAAATACTCATGAAAGTCCATCATCATTGTAAGGCAAATTTCTTTTAATATGTGCACTTTCTTGCAAATTGCCCCCCCCCCAATATATAAATGTCCTCCTAGGGTCCAAGAAGATAGCTATGGAGGAGTTCATGAGGTCTAGCCCCACAGAGTCCACTCCCTGATTGAGTTTTCATTTTTTTAAAGTAAATATCTTCCCTTTTTTAATTCGCAGAGACAGAAGGTCAAACATTGAGCTAGTATTCCAGCCTACCCAATGGCTCACAATAACACAATTACACTGCAAACTGATTTTCAGCTGTTTTGTACCCATGTGGCTCAGCTGCAGTTTTCTACCCCTCTTATACCACTCTCTCTCTCCCTCTCTCTCTCTCTCTCTCTCTTTCTCTCTCTCTCTCTCTCTCACACACACACACACGCAGCTGGCAAACTGCGTAGTGTAGCCTCACCTTAGAAAGCAGAGGGGGAATTGTCTGTTGGAGAAATGGTCCTTGTCTAGATGACCTTTCCATTCCAACCAACTCATTCTACGACATTTTATGAACATCTATTCTGTAAATTGAAATTCAGCTCATAGAGGTTCTGGGTACGGCACAGAGTACAATCCTACAAGATTAGATTTGGACCGTGAAGATTAGTTTAAATGGTGCTCTTTCCTGGCTTTGAGTGCCTCGTTCTTCTTCCTACCAGAATGATTCAGTGCATGCGCGCACACACAAAAAAAGTTTGTCCTTTCTCTACAAATATTTGCAGGTCATCTTTCCACACACTGGAGGAACTTAAACTCATTGCATGAAGCCACTCATTTACCCCATGCCATTTATCCCATGTTAATTCAGGGCCAGCAGAGGGAAAAGTTGGGAAGGCCTTGAATATCGTGCTGGGTAGAGGATGCGAAGACCTTAGTTTGAATCCCCAGCCTTAGATTTCACCAGGTTCCTTAGGCAAGGAAGCATATTCCAGCCTGTCTACCTCACATGATTGTTGTGAGCTTAAAAAAAGGGGGGAGGGGAGAGACACACAATGTACACTACCATGAGACCCTTAAAGGAAAAACATGTAAACATCAGGAAACAAAGTAAGTTCCACAGAAGTTTCTCTCGTAAAATGGTTTTGTAGTTTAGGTTTAGAAGTTTAGGTTTCATTCATTTATTTATAAGAGACATCACCTTGCCGACAAAGGTCCGTATAGTTAAAGCTATGGTTTTCCCAGTAGTGATGTATGGAAGTGACAGCTGAACCATAAAGAAGGCTGATCAATGAAGAATTGATGCTTTTGAATTATGGTGCTGGAGGAGACTCTTGAGAGTCAAATACACTGCAAGAAGATCAAACCTATCCATTCTTAAGGAAATCAGCCCTAAGTGCTCACTGGAAGGACAGATCCTGAAGCTGAGGCTCCAATACTTTGGCCACCTCATGAAAAGAGAAGACTCCCTGGAAAAGACCCTGATGTTGGGAAAGATGGAGGGCACAAGGAGAAGGGGA
This sequence comes from Darevskia mixta, assembly GCA_034641385.1. Taxonomy (NCBI): domain Eukaryota; kingdom Metazoa; phylum Chordata; class Lepidosauria; order Squamata; family Lacertidae; genus Darevskia; species Darevskia mixta. The sequence goes on from JAWWNH010000060.1 coordinate 3,270,629, forward strand.
CAACGGAGGATGAGATGGTTGGACAGTGTTCTCGAAGCTACCAACATGAGTCTGACCAAACTGCGGGAGGCAGTGGAAGACAGGAGTGCCTGGCGTGCTCTGGTCCATGGGGTCACGAAGAGTCGGACATGACTAAATGACTAAACAACAACAACAACAGAGATTAAAAAAATCTCTAAGTGATATGCAAAAATGCAACATCTATGAGCAATGAGGAGGGGCAATACTTAACCCTTTGGCCTGCAATCATTTTCTGCTGAAAATTACCTCTCCATCTGCTTTTCCACCTGCTGGGGAGAAGACAAGCTGGTTACTGGCTTTTCCCACGACGAAAAAAAGTAGCATGGATGATTATTTTGGGCAGACAAAAGGGGTGAGGGTTAAACCACTGCTCCTACCCCATAATTCCTTTACACAAACTGACAACCCCCTGTAGGCTATAGTTGATTTTCATTGTGTGCCCCACCCCCCAAATAGAGAAAGATACATCAGTCGGGATTTGACAAAACTCTTAATATACAATCAACCTGTTATTCATGAAAGATGGAGGCTGAAAAATGGCATCACCCCCTCCCCAACAAACATGAGTAATTATCATTAGTTTGATGAACACTGACATTCTCCAGGCGATTAAATGCAGTTTTTAATCTTTTTTGTTTTGTTGTGGTAAATAAAGTTGTCCCTCTGTGTCTCCAGCACTCCCCAAGATGATGACACCTGGGGAAATATGATAATTGAACAACAAATTAAGGTGTTTAGGGAAGAGGAAATGAAATTTTCAGTCATCTGACAAATTTGAGCACTACATTAATAATGTGCAGACACATTTGCAAAGCAGAGTAATAGCCTGGATAACATAATGAAACTTTCAACTCCCATTAGTAGAAACCAGTAGGGAAAGAATGAAAAAAAATCACATCATTTTTTAGTGGGTGTGTTGTAGAAAACAAATGGGGTGATTTCAAGTAATGTTCCTGCAACCGTTGTCATACAACAATCTTTGTTGTTCTTCAGTCAGATAGGACATTGTATGTTTTCCCCACTCTGAAATGACAAAGATGCTCCCCGCCTGATATCTCGTCCCTTCTTCTTCTTCTTGGCTTCTTCTTGGACTATTAAAAATGTACCAATAGGGAGTGGGGCCTTCCTGAATAGCTAAGCTTCCAAAGTCAATGCCAAAGTCCAGTTGACCAGCATGCACAACCCAAGCATCTTCAATGAAGGAAACTTCATGCAAAAACCATGGGCTTTTTTTTCAGCCAGAACTCACCAGAACTCAGTTCCAGCACCTCTCAGGTGGGCGCAATTGCCATTATAACAGAACAAGAGAGGTGTTCATGGGGAGTTCTGGCACCTCTTTTTCTAGAAAAATAGCACTGCAAAAATCTATTGTGGCCCTCAAGCCATCTCCATCTAGCCCTCCACACTCTCCCCAGTCCACACTGTCTACTGTACCATTTTTAACCCTGGATGTTTTTGCCTAGTTGCAATGTATCATAGAACTCTGATAATGTTTCTTGCTTGCATTGATGGAGGATAGAGAGTGGTGTGTGTGTGTGTGTGTGTGTGTGTGTAGAAACTAGCACCCCCAACAGCAGCAAGAGAGGAGCAGTAGCTGGGACAACTGCAAAGCAGGTAAAACCTCTGCCACCTCCCTGCTTTGATTTGCTGCTGCTCCCCGCTGAAGGGAGATGAGAAATGTTGGACCATGCCTGGAGGACACTAGACACAACAATGTGAATTGATTTTGGACAAGCGAGGGGGGGTTGAGGTTCTGCTTATCTGCAAACTAGTGGGTGGAAGTATTACCTTGTTTGTTGTCTGAGTATTGCCAATGCTGTTACTGTTTATGGGGAAGGTGTAGTGTTTTGGTTTTCCGTAAGTGTTGTATGTTATATGACATATTCATGTGATGGTGTGAGTTTGGGGGAGGGGAGGCTCACCATAATCTCTAGTTTCAGTAAAGAGCTAAAATTTGAGGAAACTCATTAATCCATGAAAAACTGAGTCAAGCGCTACTGCATTCAGTTTAAGATCACAAGCCGAGGCAGCTTCACATAGGTAGTCAGGGATAAGCCAAGTTCTTAACATGATAAAAGGTGTTGATGGCCCATCTAAGAGGCACTGTGGCCTAAACTGTGGGCTTGCCAATCGGAAGATTGGCAGTTCAAATCCCCATGATGGGGTGAGCTCCCGTTGCTCTGTCCTAGCTCCTGCCAACCTAGCAGTTTGAAAGCATGCCAATGCAAGTAGATAAATAGGTACCACTGGGGCGGGAAGGTAAACGGCGTTCCCGTGCGCTCTGGTTTCCATCACAGTGTCCCATTGCTCCAGAAGTGGTTTAGTCATGCTGCCCACATGACCCGGAAAGCTGTCTATGGAGAAATGGCGGCTCCCTCAGCCTGAAAGTGAGATGAGCGGCGCAACCCCATAGTCGCCTTAGACTGGATTTAACAATCCAGGGGTCCTTTACCTTTTTACCTAAGAGGAATTATTTGGTCTGGGCAGACAGAGGTTGCCAAGGTGGTGGTGTGTGTGAGTTGACAAGAAAAGAATGTCTTTAGCAAAGTGTGCTGGGGAGAAGGAGGGAAAAAAACAAAGACAGGGATCCATTATTGGCAGGCTGGTTTACGGGAGTCTGGGAGAGATGCCTTGGACTTCGGTGCTGCCCTGCTGTAGGGAACAAGCCACTCTTGAGATGACGATGATGTAAGATTCTATTTATTTATTAAATTTATTCACTGCGACCCTGATGCTCACTGATGCTCATGAGCCCAGCAAACTTTGCCAGCATCCCTACCCAAGACTACTGCAGAGAGTAGTCTTGGGTAGGGATATTATCAGTTCCTCATTAGAGTTTTATATGCCATTGTTACTTTAGCGTCAGCCTGTGTGTGGTGGTTTCTGTTGTTGTGTTTGGCTTATCAGCACCACTATGATATGACTTGTTGTTTGTGTACTGCAGAGAGAAGACAGTGGACCAGAATTCAGCATCCTCCAAACATCTGAAATGAGCCTTTTCTTTTTCTTTTTCTTTTAGGATGAATGATGTTTTCAGAAGATGGAGCAACCGAATGGGGTAACTCTCCACTCTGCAAATGTGAAAAATCAATTGAGAAATCAATGATACGTTTGTAGAATATGGATTGTAAAATATGAACCTGGGGCAATGTCTACAAGTACAGCATTATGTCAAGACCAGCACTGTGCAATTTCTCTTGTATCTTTTCAACCATTATCCACCAATTAATGAGACTGCCAGTCCCATCATTAAATGGACGGGGGGCAAATTTGCCCCACCTCCATAGAGAGAAAGACTCAAGAGAGACTTTTTCACGAAGGGAGGAGAGGAACCAAAAAGAGATGTAGCTCAGTGCTAGAGCATCTGCTTTGCATGCAAAAGGTCCCAGATTCAATCCCCAGCATCTCCAGATAGGGTTGAGAGAGAACCCCATCTGAAAGCATGGTGATCCACTGCCAGTCAATGTTAACAATACTGTTAGGTGGACCAATGGTCTTACTCAGTATAAGGCGGCTTCCTATGTCCCTATGCCAGTTTTTGTGACCACTGTAAGAACAGGATACTGGACTTGATGGACCATTGACGTGATCTAATAGGTTCTTCCTATGGTCTTATGGCCAATCATGGAGGAGCATGATAAGAGGGGTGGGGCTGGAATCAACACCCAGCCTTTCACTTACTCAACACTGCCTGGAATTCAATTGGCTTTCATGAGTGGTTCCAAGATGCCAATGTTCTTTATTCATTGACATTTAGTGGAGGCATGTGCATGGATGTTAAGACATAAAGGATAGGCTCTCTGAGGCATCTTTGGTCAAAGGGCACACAACTTATTTTGCTGCATGGCTAGATAGGACCTCTTTGTGTCTGGTATATGTGCCCTGCTAAACGCTGGCCAGAAGGAACTGGGTACATGTGTTAGGCATGCTTTCAGCAGGGGCAGAGGAAGGGGACAGTGGGGGCGGTCCACCCCGGGTGTCATCACTGAGAGGGGTGACATATGGTGTTCCACCCTCCCGTGACTCCCAAGCCTACCCCGAGCCTTCAGGGGAAGGGGCGGAGCTGCGTCAGCTTGTGGGTGGCCTTCGCCCCTCCCCCTTCATTTTGACAGCTCAGGGGAGGCTTGGGAGTCACGGGCAGGTGGGTGGCATCACACCATTGCCCCCCTCTCCTGGGCTGCTTCCTGGGGGGGAGTCTCCCCCAAGCTGTCAAAAGGAAGAGGGAAGGGAGGAAGGCTGCTGGCAAAGTGGCGCAGCTCCTCACCCCCGCCGCTGCCCAGGAAGCAGACCGCCATGGGCAGCTCGCTCCACTCCCCATGGGCGGCTCACTCCATCCCCATGGGCGTATTGCCCCCTGGGACACTCGTCGCAGGCGGTGCCCCCCTGGGACGCTCGCCCTGCCCCCATGGCCCCACCCCTGTGTGCCCTTTTTGCTTCATTGCCACATTCAGAAGACTCCACTTGGTAAAACCTTAATACTGCTCATGAAAGAGTAATCTTTTGCCCTTCTTATTGGATTTACTGTGATGCTAAGGATTCCGTCCTCTCTTTCTTGTGCTGGTGAGGATAAGGAAGAAAAAAGGCACATCTCTCCCCTACCTCTCTCTTGCCACTGCAACACTCCTCTCACTTCAAAACAATCACTGTGCACCCCCCCACCCCAAGCTGGCTTTCACATCACTTCCCACTCACCCTCTGTCTCGGGCATAGGCAAACTCAGCCCTCCAGATGTTTTGGCACTACAACTCCCATCATCCCTAGCTAACAGGACCAGTGGTCAGGGATGATGGGAGTTGTACTCCCAAAACATCTGGAGGGCCGAGTTTGCTTATGCCTGATCTATCTCCCTTCTTTGAGATAGTTTTCACAGTTAACTGTCAAATTTATATTTTGTTATACTTCTGCAATAAAACCCGGTTTCCAGAAAGCTTTGTCATTGTTGCGTTCTTCTTGTTGAAAACATTTCTTTCCCATCCTTCATAGCAACATAACAATCCCAGAGCGGTTTACTGCATAATGTACAGATAAAGCAAAATGTACATATCAGCATAAAAATAACATCCATAACAACCACAGAAGGCTCCCATTTGGAATGACACTCCAGTAAAGGCTCTGTTACATCTCCTGAGCACCTCACGACAGAGGCAGACTTTGGTATTTCAAACTACAGCGGTGCCCTCTGCTAGGCTAAAATTTGGTCCCTCCGCCACTCTCCTTCCATTCTTCTGAATTCACTGCATCATAGTTGTGATGCCTGCAGCATCCCATAGGTTCTGCACCCAGTAAGAAGACTTGATTCTTAAATCTGCCTCTACTATTTGAAGAAGACATGTGGCCTATCTCATCAGTGAGGCATAGAGAGACCTTGAAGGAATGCTGGGCCCCAGATCTGATGTTCCTCACCCCTGATTTACTCAGACGGGAGTCTCATTAATGTAGACTATATCCATGGGAGTATGCTTGTGATCAGTGCTTCCCCCCCCCCCCCGAGAAAAAGGGGACAAGTACTCACTATGAAGTTGTTACAGTAAGTGCCACACTTTTAACATGGGGGTGCCAGTACTGTACCTTGAGTACCCCCAGGAAGAAAACCATGGTTTGCTATATATGAATAATGGTAGTCTTGTTTTGTTTTGTTTTAAGAAACCATTCCTCTCTGACATGTTTTCTGCTTAAATGCAATGTCCAATAAGATGAGTAGCAAGAGAGTGAAATATAATGTTCATTCTGGCAGTGTGCCTTGTGATCAGGAGACCGATGCCTGAAATCAAAAGACAGCCCTCGAGAGGCATGGTGGTGCAATGTTTTTTGTGGTCTTTCTTTCTTTCTTTCTTTCTTTCTTTCTTTCTTTCTTCTTACTTGAGTTTGTTCAAAACTCTTTATGTCGACCTTTCAAAGAAACACAATGCCTTTCATTCCTTCTGTTTTCCAGCAACATTCTGAAAAGAACCTGGATGTATTTTTTTAGAAAACCCGCAGCCGGCAGGTGATTGTTTTCATCTCCTCCTGGAAAAAATTTATCTCAAAGTTAAATTCCCACATTGAGCTGATTTTTTTTTAAAGGAGCCCACCCCCAATCCTAATGGACTACTGATTGTACTCAAGTCTTTAAACAGAATTGCTACCCCGTGTGTCTAATTGGTCTGGTGGCGGAGAGAATAGATGGGCTCATAAAATAATCCTACCTCAGTAGCACAATATGCTTTGTTTTCTAATGGTTCAGTCCCAAGCTTCTCTAGGGGAAGTGTGATGCAGTGGTTAAGAGCGGTAGACTCGTAATCTGGGGAACCGGGTTCGCGTCTCCGCTCCTCCACATGCAGCTGCTGGGTGACCTTGGGCTAGTCACACTTCTTTGAAGTCTCTCAGCCCCACTCACCTCACAGAGTGTTTGTTGTGGGGGAGGAAGGGAAAGGAGAATGTTAGCCGCTTTGAGACTCCTTAAGGGGAGTGATAAAGCGGGATATCAAATCCAAACTCTTCTTCTTCTTCTGTTGAGGCAGATGGTTGGTCCATCTAACTTAGTATAATCTACACTGACTGACAGCAGCTCTCCAGGGTTCCAGACAGAGGATATTCCCAGCCATAACTGAAGATGAGGGAAATCGAATGTGGGGCTTTCTGCTTGCATACCATGTGCTCTACCACTGAGCTATGGTCCTCCCAATTTTAAAGATCTCAGGTAGGAGGAGATGGGAAAGAACCACTGCTAGTCAGAAGGGGAAATATTGTGGAAGATCACAGGTGAGCAACCCTTGAGCCAATTCCAGGCAGTCCTCCATCTAATTCCATGTGGGTGTCAAGGAGGGGCAAACAAGGCAAATGTAAAGAAGGTAAAAGAGGGTAGTCAGACATGAGGGAGAAAAGAAGGGTGGCAGAAAGAAGGTACCCATAGGCTAGACCAAGAGTAACGTGTCCCAAGTCCCATTCAATTCTGATGAGTATTTATCTTGGCTGCTTATTACCACGGTCTTAGACTTACAATATTGAGAGGGTTGGAAGGACAATGGCTGAGCATGTTTGTCCAAGGCAGTCTAGTACACCCATGGCTTTTATGGCATAGAAACCAGCCCACTTTCATGTGATGGACCCATTGGTGCATACCAGCATCTCTCTTCATTCAAGTTCCACCACTACACCCTTCTACTTTGAAGCACATTCTGAACTTCTCACGGACATTAATTAACATTAATCTGACACTTGGAGTTTTCATTGCCCAATAAAATGTTCCTGAGACCTCAGGATATCTGGAGCCTGCTGCTGTACATTTTTCATTGGGATTAATAGTCCGGATTTCAATTAATTTTAATAACTCTCCTTGAAAAAAAATAATTGATTCTAAGCCTTCTATTCACAACACATTATCCCAAGGTTCACTAATTCGCTAAACTCTTGCCAGTTTTCAAAAGAAACTGGCCAGCCTGAGCAAGAGCTTTCCCCAAATTAATGTTCCTTTCTAATTAGAAGGTATAGTCTCAAATATGGTGCCTGGTGTTTGCATGATGAGATTGGCCTGGGAGGTCTTTCCCGTTTCCTCTAACATAATATGCAAAGACTTAATTTGAAATAAAAGCCTGTTTTCTTGCGGGGGTAGCTTGCATTGTGTAGTGTAGCAATAACACCTCTGCAAACCGCAGCTTGCCATGACTTTGAAAGTGTACACAACTGTTTCATTGGCTATGTGACCATGCTTCTAAGACCTCCATTTATGTCAAAATGGAACTATACACTGGACTGTGGACTCAGTGGCGGTCTGGAATTGATTAAGGACTGGGGGATCAGAAGAATGTAAGAAGAACCTGCTGGATCAGGCCAATGACCCATTTAGTCCAGCATCCTCTTCTCACAGTGGCCAATCAGATGCCTATGAGCAACCTGCAGGCAGGACCCAAGCACAAAAACACTCATTTCCTATGGCTTCCAGCAGCTGGCATCTTGTATGCCTCCTTCCAGCATCTTCTGCAGCCAAGCTTGTGCCAAATGTATTGCTCTGCTTTCCTGTGAACCACATCATAGAATCATAGAGTTGGAAGAGACCACAAGGGCCATCCAGTCCAACCCCCTGCCAAGCAGGAAACACCATCAAAGCATTCTTGACAGATGGCTGTCAAGCCTCTGCTTAAAGACCTCCAAAGAAGGAGACTCCACCACACTCCTTGGCAGCAAATTCCACTGTCAAACAGCTCTTACTGTCAGGAAGTTCTTCCTAATGTTTATGTGGAATCTTCTTTCTTGTAGTTTGAATCCATTGTTCCGTGTCCTCTTCTCTGGAGCAGCAGAAAACAACCTTTCTCCCTCCTCTATATGACATCCTTTTATATATTTGAACATGGCTATCACATCACCCCTTAACCTTCTCTTCTCCAGGCTAAACATACCCAGCTCCCTAAGCCGTTCCTCATAAGGCATTGTTTCCAGGCCTTTGACCATTTTGGTTGCCCTTCTCTGGAAACGTTCCAGCTTGTCAGTATCCTTCTTGAACTGTGGTGCCCAGAACTGGACACAGTATTCCAGGTGAGGTCTGACCAGAGTGGAATACAGTGGTATTACTATTACTTCCCTTGATCTAGATGCTATACTCCTATTGATGCAGCCCAGAATTGCATCACACTGTTGACTCATGTCAAGTTTGTGGTCTACCAAGACTCCTAGATCCTTTTCACATGTACTGCTCTCAAGCCAGGTGTCACCCATCCTGTATTTGTGCCTTTCATTTTTTTTTTTGCCCAAGTGTAGTACTTTACATTTCTCCCTGTTAAAATTCATCTTGTTTGCTTTGGCCCAATTCTCTAATCTGTTAAGGTCATTTTGAAGTGTGATGCTGTCCTCTGGGGTATTAGCCACCCCTCCCAATTTGGTGTCATCTGCAAACTTGATCAGGATGCCCTCAAGCCCATCATCCAAGTCATTGATAAAGATGTTGAATAAGACTGGGCCCAAGACAGAACCCTGTGGCACCCCACTAGTCACTTCTCTCCAGGATGAAGAGGAGCCATCAGTGAGGCCCAGAGGAGGGTCTTGTCGTCTGGGCAGCCCAGGACCTCCATACATGCTGCCCAGGGTTGCGTCCCAGGGAGGCCACTCTGATGCTCCCAACACAACAAAAGCAATGTGAGAGGCAGTAGTTATGAATTACCATTCTCTGCAGCCACAGCGGGCACTGTGATTCTCCAGCAGTTTGATTTCATCCCTGAAGACGCACCCCCATTGTCTTTAAAGAGAGATGGAAGCCAACAACTGCCTCAAATCATGGGAGCAGGTCATAGCCATCATGGCTAGTAACCATTGATAGTTTTTCTTCTGATCCTCTTTTAAAGCCATCCAAGTTGGTGTCCGTCACTGCCTCCAGTGGAAGCTAGTTCCACAGATTTATTATGCACTGCATGAACAGCAGAACGGTTGCCACCCCCTAATCTTTTGAATGCTCACTGGGCGAACTTATGATTGAGCCACTTCTGAATCAAGCTGAAGGAGGGTTGCCTGTAACTAGCAACAACCTTAGGAGCAGAGAGAGAGAGAGAGAGAGAGAGAGAGAGAGAGAGAGAGAGAGAGAGAGAACCAAGAATGTGAAAGTTTGCCTTTTAAAAATCAGTCCATGCCTATGGCTCATTTCTAATGATGGATATTAGAGAGGAGGCAGGCAAGAAAAAACTCCTCTCTGTCATTGAATCCCTCCAAACACCCTCTAATTTAGCTCTGAAAAAGACGGTGTTTATAGAAAAATCCCCTGAATCTTTGGTGCTCTCTCAAATCAGATTAACCTGGCACGAGGTTTGATAGCAAATTCCACTCAGCATGCCAGGAGTGCAGGAAAGTTCTTTTGTCTGATCCTTAGACAAGTTCACTAATAGGTGAAAATGAGGTCTGCCGAACAGAATATGCTAATGCCACCTGAAAGGGAATGCATTTGGAATCTGGTTCATGTCCTTTTTTGAGGGGCATTGCTGAGGAGCCTCCGTGATTATCCGCGCCCTTCAGGTGGTTAAAAGAGAAATGGAAGTCAAACTACCTTTGAGGCTGGATCCCTATAGCTCACTGCACCAAGGCCACAGTACTACCAGTGCACTCACAATCTGGTAAGTATCAGAGCTGCCAACTGTGTGAATCAGTCTCTCCTGTGAAACACATATATGCAGCTTCAGAAATATTGGCAATCATGGCATATCCAAAAAGGGTGACCACAATCAGCTGTGTGTCTTGTCGTTAAGTGGAAACACATTTTCATACAATCCATAGCAGTTCCATAGCAGTGGCATGTGGTCAGTGGACTAGGTTAGCTCCCTAATGTTCCCCTGGTGCCTTCTTCCCAAAGCCCAGGGAGCTTCTGACTGGCTTAGGGAGGGAGAAGCAATGCTCATGTGTGCAACTTCTCCCTCAATTGCCCTTGCAAGCTGGCGCATCTGTTCCCTTACAAAAAAATTCACCATACGCCACTGTTCCACAGGATCTTAGAATCATTGAATGATGATCCATATGTCGTCTAGCCCAACCCCTGCTATGCAAGACTCACAACTATTATGACAATTTAATATGATCTCTCCTGGTTCCCCAGACTACCAGTTGCTTTGCACCTTCCTAAAGGTGACTGTGTGGAGACAGGGCAGCAAGCAATGTCACAACTCATTCATATTTTCTTCATTGATGTCTTCTTCAGATGGATAGCCTGCCCATCAACAGAGCTTATTAAAATCAAATCATCTTTGGCAATTGGCCATGCTGACTTGAGCTGATGAAAGCTGGAGTTCAACATCCCCTTGAGGACCACAGGTGTCTTCCCAGAACCAACACACATCCTTGTAATAAACTCTTGATTTGATAAAGTGAGCTGCTTTTGTTTGCTGGGGGGCAACCCCTATTGAATTGGCTTTAGGGGGGGGGGAATTAGACAGATTGGTTTCTCTTTGCTAATTGAGAATAGTAGAAAAATGATATTTGGGTTTGAAGATATCTGAAAGTTGTGTGCTCCAAGGTTTGGGAGGGCATTTACCTCAATTACACCTCTGTTGAACTCCAAATATACCTCATTTGAGCCAGGCTGGAAATCCACCGATTGTGTTGCGTAAATCGAAATCCTCAAAGAGATTAAACACTGGATTGTGCCACACAAGGGCTACTGTAAGTAGGCTGGCAAATCTATCATCTATTTTTTTTTATTTATTTTTTTACAATCCTTCTGTGGATATCAATCTTTAACTCTTCCTGGTACAAGGGACCTTCAACAGTGATTGACAGAATAGATGCCCAAATTTAGAATGCATTGAATTTCCATCCTTGAATTTTACTGTTGGAAAGCAAGTAACTCAGTCCCTGATTCATGTTAAATGAATGCCTTTTCTGGTCCAAGGGACTGTGTGCTGTGTGCTGTGTGCTGTGTGCTGTGTGCTGTGTGTGTGTGTGTGGTCAGTCATAAGGACAAATGTGCCACTCAATGATCTACATATAAGGTGAAGTGCATCAACATTTGCTCAAAGTAGCCAGTCCAATGTTCAACTGATCAGGGCCAAAGAGTGTTAATGAGGGGTTGTTCCTGAAAAACATTAAAAGCATTCCTTCCAGTAGCACCTTAGAGACCAACTAAGTTTGTTCTTGGTATGAGCTTTCGTGTGCATGTACACTTCTTCAGATGCATGCACACGAAAGCTCATACCAACAACAAACTTAGTTGGTCTCTAAGGTGCTACTGGAAGGAATGTTTTTATTTATTTATTTTGTTTTGACTATGGCAGACCAACACGGCTACCTACCTGTAACTGAAAAACATTGTTATTGTGAAAATATTCACATATCTCTTGGCATGCTTTGAGTTCATTAAAATCTAAATCATGGAGCCTATCTTGTGTCTTCACCACTGTCATGAGCCCCATGGTAGGGGCAGTCATGGGGGCAATGGGATGGCAGTGTAAAACCAGATCCTGGGGAGGGGCCCAGTGGGGTAGAACTGGTTGATCTGGATGCTGGGAAAGGGCCAAACAGGTTGTTGGAAGAAATCCCTGCCTCCCTATCACTGAACATCCCAAGCAGCAAGGGAGAGCAGCTTGACTTGGTCCCACCTCTGCCTCCCTCCAGTGAAATGCTCCCTGCCCCCTAGGCTGGACAGGAAATAGACTGTGTCAACTCTACCTCCATCTCCAAGGAGGCAGCATCAGCTGCAGCAGCATGAGCAGGTCAATCCTACTTGTAAACGTACTTGTTTGCCCAATATCATGTCTTGAGACCCACACAAATGACTGTGACTGCCGTGCTTTTCAAAAGGGGACCTCCAGTAGTGTCCCATAAGCTCTAGATCATCAGCTTTTCAGCACACGTTGCAACAGGATCTGTGTTTGGGAATTGCAGCGGATTGTGTAATAAAGCTTTTGGGAATAATTGTGCTGAGAGTCCAATCACTGTGTCCACGAGTGAGTCAGGACACCCAGTATGGTGAGCTGTGTAGTGTTTCCGTTTAAATGTATAGTTAACTGTAGCTATTAAAATAAATAAATAGTTACTTTCCCCTAAATTAGCATCCGTATGTCTAAATTACCATATGTACATTTTATGCAAATTGGTGGCCTCCTTTGCTCTCCTTTTTGGTGATGCAAATCCTGTTTCTTGGCAATGCATACTGTAACTGGTCATCCTACCTGCAAGAGACCTGCTGCCTGACTTTTCCAATATTGCAAACTCAATACATCAATAGCCCAAGACCATTTTGGATGGGACTTTTCCATGAGAAACATTTTGAGCAATTAGTAAGGTAAAGGGACACCTGACCGTTAGGTCCAGCTCATCTCGCTTTATTGGCCAAGGGAGCCGGCGTACAGCTTCTGGGTCATGTGGCCAGCATGACAAAGCCGCTTCTGGCGAACCAGAGCAGCACACGGAAACGCCGTTTACCTTCCTGCCAGAGCGGTACCTATTTATCTACTTGCACTTTGACGTGCTTTCGAACTGCTAGGTTGGCAGGAGCAGGGACCAAGCAACGGGAGCTCACCCTGTCGCAGGGATTCGAACCACCGACCTTCTGATCAGCAAGCCCTAGGCTCTGTGGTTTAACCCACAGCGCCACCCGCGTCCCCTGAGCAATTAGTACTAGCATGCTTCTCTCCACAATGGTGCACCTGGGTACCTGCAGGTAGGGAAAAATGAGTGCCACTGCCGTTATTCTTCCATCACTATTGCAGATTAAATAGGGAGGTGTGCTCATCTTCCAGCTTTACTGTTTTAATACCCAGGAACTGCTGCCAGTTCTGTCCAGGTCTCATAGCACACATCTGGATAAGATTAGCCCCTGGTGTGGAGAATAGATGTGCTTTCAGTAGCTGCCCATGGGGGACCCTTGTTGCAGATCATGCCAATTTTCTGAAGACCATTTTGTATTCTCCCTTTCTCCCTCTCTTCTCTCTTGGCAAGTGGATAGTGAAGAGAGAGAGGGAAGGAGTGTGTTTTTCATTTTCTTTTCATCGCAGTAGAACTCGGTATAGCCCAGTGAAACTGACATGCACAGGCTGTAGGCTTGAGGCAGACAAAAGGAGTTACTATTGCACACAGTTTGCAATTAGTGTGTGGGATCTGCTGTCACAGGTTGTCATGCGAGCCACTGCCTTAGATGATTTTGCAAGAGGAGCAGAAGATGGGAGTTATAGCCTAGACACACCACGCTTATGTTGGAGGGAGTGTGAGGGTTTGGAACCATGCTTGAATTGGGAAAGAATCTAACAGAGATCAGCTGCATTGTTGATAAAACCAATTAGGGAGCACAGAGTACGTGCAATTGTGTTGAGAACTGTGAGTTGCCTTCAGAGGAAGCATCCCATTGCACAAGAACTCTCCCTGGAGGAGCTGGTGTGGAGCAAATACATTTTATGCTTGCCATAGGAATGTCTGTTAGCTTTCACTGTACCTGGGATGGGGCAGTCACCCCCCTGTTGTTCTTGGATGCCAACTCCCATCATCCCTGACCATTGGCCAAGGTGACTAGGAGTGATGGGAGCTGGAGTCCTACAATGCCTGGAGGGCACTGGGTTCCCATTCCTGCACTGTACTCTTTTTGTATATTTATAAAGCAATATCCCTCTTAGGGACCCAGGTGGTGCTGTGGGTTAAACCACAGAGCCTAGGGCTTGCTGATCAGAAGGTCGGCGGTTCGAATCCCTGTGACGGGGTGAGCTCCCGTTGCTCGGTCCTAGCTCCTGCCCACCTAGCAGTTCGAAAGCATGTCAAAGTGCAAGTAGATAAATAGGTACCGCTCCAGCGGGAAGGTAAACGGCGTTTCCGTGCGCTGCTCTGGTTCGCCAGAAGCGGCTTAGTCATGCTGGCCACATGACCTGGAAGCTGTACGCCGGCTCCCTCGGCCGATAAAGCAAGATGAGCGCCGCAACCCCAGAGTTGGACACCCCTAATGGTCAGGGGTCCCTTTACCTTTACCTATCCCTCTTAAACTGTGGGTCTCAGAACTTGACACGTTACTCCAGGTGAGGTCGGACCACGGCAGTGTAGATTGACACTATTACTTCCCTTGATCTGGATGCTATATTTCTGTTGATGCAGTCTAGAATTGCCTTAACTGTTATTGCTGCTTTTTTTTTAATGTATCACTTTGCATTTTGCCCGGCAAAAAATGGCAGCCAGTGCAGGTCTCTGAGCATCCTATTATGAAGGACATTGACAGCCTAGAGCTGGGGTAGCCAACATGATGCCCTCTTGATGTTCTGAGCTGCACCTCCTAACATTCCTGACAATTGTCCATTGTCCATGCTGACTGGAGCTGAAGGGAACTGAAGAGGGCCTTCTTGGTGGTGGCGCCCGCCCTGTGGAACATGCTCCCTTCAGATGTCAAGGAAAGAAACAACTATCTGACTTTTAGAAGACATCTGAAAGCAGCCCTGTTTAGGGAAGTTTTTAATGTTTGATTTTTTTATTGTGTTTTTAATGTTCTGTTGGGAGCTGCCCAGAGTGATGGTGGGGTATAAATAATAAATTATTATTATTATTATTATTATTATTATTATTATTATTATTATTATTATTATCTGCAGAGTGCATATTGGCTACCCATGACTAGAGCATGTCTAGAAGACAGGGATGGCCCTCCTGATAGGCAACGTGAAGTGGCTGCCTCAAGCGGCAAATGCTCAGGGGTGTGGTCATTTTCAGTGATCGCTCCGACCTGGTGGAATGCTCTGTCCCACGAGACTAGGACCCTACAGGACTTAACCTCCTTCCGGCGGGCCTGAAAGATAAGAGCTATTCCACCTGGCCTTTAATTTGAACTCAGCTTGATCTTTTATTTCCCTTCTCTTCCCCGCTCCCCTTTTTATGAAGATTACCCGCTCTGGGACCCCACAGCTAATTCTCCCCTGGTCTCCTCGCTGGCCCAAGTAGGACTAATTTAGCCAGGTAGCCCTGGTGACTATATAATGTTTATTGGATGGATTTCCCCAAAATTGATTTTTCAACTTTGAATTTTATTGTTATTCATGCTTTTATACTGTATTTATGCTGCTTTTGTGTTGTATTACAGTTAAGTGTTTTAAATTTGTTGTTAGCCGCCCTGAACCCAGGTAACTGAACCGGGAATGGCTGGGAATAAATAAAAAAATATTTATTTATTTATTTATTATAGAGGTGTGTGGACTGTGAACAGTACATTGTGGAGAAAAAGCATAGAACTCTTCACAGTCCTGTATATTTTTCCTGGGGTACCTGTGAAGTCTAATAATGTTCCACACCCAGTATCCACGAGAAAGTTCCAAAATTTCAGCATCTTTTCAAGTATTGGACATTTCAGACTTCCAGCACCCAACACTGATATTGTACCATTATTTTTATCTGCCACGGAAGCTCACTGCAAGTTCTGGTGTACAGCAACAAAGCAAATAACACCCCCCCAAAAAAGAAATTGCTTGGGGTCTATTTTGCTGTTTGTGAGATGCTTTTGCTCGTTCCATTAAAGTACAAGGGCTGTTGTTCTACTCTCAGAGATACCTGACAGGCTGCTTGCTTGTTTTAGCCAGATCCCGCAGGATCAAAATGTGGTCACTGCTTTGACACTTTCAAAGTGAAGGGAAGCGAGGAGGGGTCCACTTATTGCAATGGTAGGGGGGCGCAAACAGCTGGAAGGAACTTACAGGTCATGTGTATAACACAGTAGAGGTCACTGCTTTGTTTCTCGAAAAATTTGAGACTATTGCTTGTGGTTGAGTTATTGCTAGATAGGGAGGAAATAAAAGAGCCCTCCTTACTTTAAAGCTTAAAGCACCAGCAGGCTTTGAAAGGCTTTATTTTATTTTGTTTTTTTAATGCTAGCATGTGTAGACTGCAAAATATAAAGCACACTTCCTGTTGTTAGTAATGGAACTGAGTTTTGGAATGTTAGGAGGGTGGATTCTTCTTGTTGAGTGCAATTCTTCTTGTTGCCTTCTTCTTCTTCTTCTTCTACTTCTACTTCTTCTTCTTCTTCTTTATAGGTAAAGGTAAAGGGGCCCCTGACCATTAGGTCCAGTTGCGGACGACTCTGGCGTTGCGGCGCTCATATTGCTTTATTGGCCAAGGGAGCCGGCGTACAGTTGTGGCCAGCATGACTAAGCCACTTCTGGCGAACCAGAGCAGTGCACGGAAATGCCGTTTACCTTGTCTACTTTCACTTTGACGTGCTTTCGAACTGCTAGGTTGGCGGGAGCAGGGACCGAGCAATGGGAACTCACCCCGTCGCAGGGATTCGAACCGCCGACCTTCTGATCGGCAAGCCCTAGGCTCTGTGGTTTAACCCACAGCGCCACCCCCGTCCGTTCTCATTTATATCCCACCTTATTCTCCAAGGAGCTCATGGTGACATACATGGTTCGCCCCCACCTCATTTAATCAATAGAGCAACACTGTGTAGGATAGGCTGAGAGGCAGTGCCTGGCCCAAAGTCACACCCAGTGAGCTTCACGGCCAAGTGGGCATTTGAACCCCGGTCTACCAAGTCCTAGTCCAACACTCTAACCACTACACCACACTGGCTCCTTTAACACAAAGGTGCCTCAAAGCAATTTACAAGGTAAAAATAAAAGCAAATATAAGAAGAGAAGTAAAACAAGGCCCTAAAATGCTCATCCATGTGTATAAGTGTGTGTGTGTATGAACACACACAGCCACACACACAGGGGTTTCGCCCCTGTTTGCTCTGCTCATCAACCCTGCCTACTGCTTGGACAATCACCCTTCCCTCGCATCTGACCCTGGATAGCTCAGTTGGTGAGAGCGTGGTGCTGATGATGCCAAGGTTGCAGGTTTGATCCCCGTATGGGACAGCTGCATCTTCCTGCATTGGACTAGATGATCCTCAGGGTCCCGTCCAACTCTACGATTCTATGATTCTAATAGGAAGAAAAGACAGATCCATCTCACCCACTAGAATAATGGGCACAAAAAGGGACCACAAATATATATACAGTCAAACCTCAGTTGTCGAACGTAAACTGTTCCAGAAGACCGTTCAACTTCCGAAACGTTTGACAACCGAGGCGCGGCTTCTGATTGGTTGCAAGAGCTTCTTGCACTCAAGCAAAAGCTGCATCGGACGTTCGGGCTCCAAAAAACATTCGAAAACTGGAGCATTTACTTCCAGGTTTTCGGCATTCAGCGGCCGAAATATTCAAAAACAGAGCCATTCGAGAAGCGAACCTGATCCCCCGCTGAAAGAAAATGTCTACAGCTCCCAGCAGGGGCGTCTTACCCATAGAGGCTAGTGGTGCGGGGCGCTGGGGCGCCAATTTCTGGAGGGCGCCAGGGAAAACGCGGAGGCTGGACATGGTGCTTCCCGGCATCAGCTCGCCGCCCTCGCCCGCCTCCGCCATGCCACGTCCAAGCAGCGCCATGCCCGGAACCTCCGTCTGCCATGGCCACCGCGGCACGAAGCGGCCAGCTGAGCTGGGAGACGCTGCGTCCAGCTTCTGCCTCTTCCCTGCCGGAGGAGCCACCCTCCACATCTTCCAGCCCCACCGGCAGTGCCGTCCTCCCTTAAAGCTCTGGGAACGGGAGTGGGCACCGGAGGGAGCCGGATGTGCTTAAGACGGCCCTGGCTCCCAGAATCCTTTGGGGAAAACCATGACTGTTTAAAGTAACATCATAGTGCTTTAAACTTATGGTGTGAATGTGGCCTTAGAGCACTTTCAAATAGATGCTATGGGAAAAGATTGGTTGTGTTGGGCCTTTTGTGTAAGTGTGTCTCCCATTACTGACCTGTCATAAACTTCTGAGAAATCTCAAGGTTCCCTGAACACACAACTCTAAAGAATTAATCCAATTTCAGCATGTTTGATAGTATGAGGACTTTGTTCCCGTCCTCTTTTTCTCTGAAATAATCCTATTAAAAGGTACAAAATTTACTGTCCACCTGTCTGCCTGGATTTTATCAACACCAAAGCATTTCTTTAACACTCAATATGTGATTAAACAAACCCCATTTACCGATGCAGTAAAACATAATAGAGACCAGAGCTTTTAAAAGACCTCCTAAATCAAAGTAGCAATTTCCAGAACAGAAGGTGAAAAGTGCCTTTTATAATATCTGATAAATGAATGAAAACATTAAAAGGGGGAGATTTACAGGGCAGACATTGAACTCTTAAAAAGATCAGCATAGTTCTCTCTTGGGAGGGGTTGCAACTTACCAGTAACGCTCAAAGTTTTGTGTGTGTGTGTGTGTGTGTGTGTGCAGATTTAACAATGGCTATCCCTCCAGCAAAAACTGCATTTTTGAGTACTGAAATCTTCCTCAAAAAAATAATAACATAGTCTCAAAATGTCCCAAAAATGCTGGGATGCCCCCTAACCCCAACAAGCCATCACAACTTCTTAATTTTTCATGCAGAGTTCCCGATTGGTTGAAGGGGCGGAGGAAGGGGTGTGTGGTGGGGGCGGACCGCTCCAGGTGTCCTAAGGAAATAGGGGCATCCTAAGGAAAAATGGGACATTCCGGGATCAAATCAGAAACTGGGATGGCTTCTCTAAATCAGGGACATCCTTGGAAAATAGGGACACTTGGAGGGTCTGGCTTGTATGTACAGCAGCCCAGAACGCAGCAAAGGAGACACAGCATCATGCCTTGGGGTGGGGGGTGGGGTCTTGGGAATATCCTTTATCTTCTTTTTCCCTTTTCCCCTCCACATCTTGGAGAACAATTAAAAGTTGTGCGTGTATATAGGTGAAAAAAATGAGTCCTGTTTGTACTAAAAATAAAATTCTTTCACCAAATGAAGGAAACGGCAAAGCTTGCATACTAAGCCCTTCCTATAATTTTGAAGGGAAAGGTCACCAAACCACTTTAAATTCTTTAATTGTAATGCTTCAGCAGTCAACATTTTTTTTCCAGGAAAAGCATGGAGCGTTTATTCCTTTATTGTAAATTGAGCCTTACACTGCAAGCCCTTGCATGTCTACTCAGAAGTAGGTCCCACCGTGTTCAATAGGATTTATTGTATGGTGTGTTCCTGATCATTCTCAAAGTTTCCTATTCTTCTTCTTCTTCTTCTTCTTCTTCTTCTTCTTCTTCTTCTTCTTCTTCCACCATTTTCCCTGACAGGGACTCAAGGCAGCTTACAATTCTTTTTTTCCATTTATCTGTTGAAGGCATTGTACATGTTCCCTTCCCTTGCACATTTGTTCTATGCAATAATCCTGTTAGGGTGAGAGGCTGTAATTGGCTCAATGTGGCAAAACTATATATGTATAAAACAAAATTAAAAAAATCCTTCCAATCACCCATTCCCACCACCCTTCTGAGTAATACCCCTCCCACCCTCTCACTCTATATAAGGGTCTGGTGACTTCTGTTTCAGTGTATCTGAAGAAGTGTGCATGCACACGAAAGCTCATACCAAGAACAAACTTAGTTGGTCTCTAAGGTGCTACTGGAAGGAATTTTTTTATTTTGTTTTGACTATGACAGACCAACACGGCTACCTACCTGTAACTGTATATATGTATAAGTTTTTTGTATGCAGGAGATCAAACGTGGAAAAACTTCCTGATGTAGAATAGAATGTCCCTATTTTCATCTGAGGAATGTTGGAGGGTAGGTAGTTACAGATAGGTAGCTGTGTTGGTCTGTCAGTCAAAACAAAATAAAAAATAAAAAAATTCCTTCCAGTAGCACCTTAGAGACCAACTAAGTTTGTTCTTGGTATGAGCTTTCGTGTGCATGCACACTTCTTCAGAGGGTATGTAAACATCATCATCATTTGCCAGTCCAATAATAACATTTTCTAAAGCTTTCTCATGCTTCTCGATTCACTTTGGGGCTCCCATCTTCATGTAGTCAAACCTTCCTTTGATGTTAAATAGGCACCTATCTAACCGAGAACCAGAGAACCCATTGCCATCCCACCTCTGCAATGAGGCAATCAGAAGAGAAAATGGGAGCGAACCATTTACCCAGAAGATCATGAAGAAATTGGCAAGCGACTGACCTTTGAACACATTGCTCTTAGTTAATGAAGTCGGTTTCTCTACCATTAAATGCCACCTTTCCGATGGAAAGAACCGTTTTGGGTGATCCGATTTCTGATCCGCACGCACATTGCCATCAAACAGTCTTTCTGAGGACATGCAAAAGTCGCAGCGATGTTTTGCAAAAAGGGACAGTTCACGCCCTCAGCCGCCAGTGACCTTTCAAGCTCTAGATGGCTGCAGTGGCATGTTATTAATTAAGATGCCTCGACTCCCTGCCTTATAGCACAAATGATTTGGGGGCATTCAGATGTTATTTTCACTGACCCCTGTTTCCTTGTGATTATCAAGCTCTGGGTTTCTTTGAGATGATCAGAGGTTGTAAGTGGGAATATAAATAAGAGGTAGGCAGATGTTAAAGAGAAGGGTAATTGGTGTGGTTCAAGGAACTCCACAGTCTTTTCTCTTCTGCACTTTGTGATATCCAGCTTTGAATTCCAATAACTTCAAAGGGCATCTTCTAAGCAAATGATAGATGCTAAGGTCATATGCCCTTCAACTGGAAGTTTCACTGTTATCAACAGGAAGGTAGATTGCCCTTATGGAAGAAGAGGAGGAGGAGGAGGAGGAGGAGGAGGAGTTTGGATTTGATATCCCGCTTTATCACTACCCTAAGGAGTCTCCAAGCGGCTCATAATCTCCTTTCCCTTCCTCCCCCACAACAAACACTCTGTGAGGTGAGTGGGGCTGAGAGACTTCAAAGAAGTGCGACTAGCCCAAGGTCACCCAGCAGCTGCATGTGGAGGAGTGGAGACACGAACCCGGTTCACCAGATTACGAGTCTACCGCTCTTAACCACTACACCACACTGGGGAGCCAACATTGCCCTCTCCAGATATCTGACTCCAACTCCCATCAGCCCCACCCAGCATGGACAATGGTCAGGAATTATGGGAGTTGTGGTCCAAAAGCACCTGGAGGGTGCCATATTGACTACTTCTGACTGTTCTGGCATGATGATAGGAACCAACATTTGGTATGCATAACAGTATGTAACTCTCAGTCATTTTACTTCAGAAGTTGAGAGCAGAGACAGACTCTTGCAGGAGACCATCTATGAGGAGTAGTGAGAAGGATTAATCCTGCTTTTTTCATAAATAACTTTTCAATCAGATTTTGAAGAGAAAACACAGTGTCAAAACACCTTGTTTCATACATTCGTAACAAAATAAAAATAGGAAAAATGAAGTGAAAAATTATTAAGCACAGAGAAACTGAAGGGTACAGATAAAGGACACATTATACAGCTTCTAAAGAGACAGGAGTAGTGCAATGTACATTGAAATTAAATATTGGTGTATAGAAAGAAGAGGGCAGAGACGGGGGCAGTTTAGTCAAGTGTATTTTATTGAATCAGCCATATTCTTTTAACTGCTGGTTGTAGATTTAAGTTATGTGAATCACCATTAGCATACTTAATAAGGTCATATTATATCACAAAAATATCTGTTTTCTCTTCTCCTTTTGCAACTATTAATTTATATGTAAGTTTTTTTCTAATAAGGCTTTCTCCCACACTTTCTTATACCATGATAAAAGATTGGCACCAGCTGTTAATAAGTGTGATGC
Source organism: Darevskia mixta (assembly GCA_034641385.1). Lineage (NCBI taxonomy): Eukaryota > Metazoa > Chordata > Lepidosauria > Squamata > Lacertidae > Darevskia > Darevskia mixta. The sequence goes on from JAWWNH010000060.1 coordinate 3,292,691, forward strand.
TACCTTTGTACAGTAAGAGGGTACACTTCCATTTTCAAATATATTTAAGAGTGCCAATTGGAGAGAAGGGATGAGTAAGTGGCCAATCATTTTACCTATCTTATGAAGAATTGAAATTCAAACTTTATTTTTCTTGGCACAAGACCACCACATGTGCATATAGTTTCTTGGCATCCATGCCAGCTTCTCAATGAGGGAGAAGTGGACATATAAGCCAATCTACAAGGGGTCAAGTAGTTAACCCTGCTTTTTTGCCACAGGGCAGAGGTTGTCTCATAATAGGCAGGGAACACGCTTGCAAAACAGCACTCAGCAGGAATGACCCTCCTGCTCTCTGCAGTGTGGTTGAAATGGAGTGGAAGATGATGCAGTTTGGAAAACCCTGTTTAAACATTAGCCCTATCTGCTGAATTGACTCAGGTCTAGGTCCGGGTTGGATGTTCTCAGTGCCAACCTGGGTCAGATCAGGGAGGCTGTGCACAGTCCTAGTCATAAATGGCACCAACCAGGAAGTCCAACTTGACTTGGCTACAAGTCAACTTGACTCCATTACCTACAAATGGAAAAGGAAATGAATGAATGTTACGAGTCTTTCTCCTCCCATCCTTGTAGCTTTGTCTTCTCCTTCCATCCTCTTGATGGGCATACTTGCTACACCTGTGTCGCTTAGTGGTTTGAGTGTCCTTGCTGCAGCCATTGCAGAAAACTCTGTATTTACCTATCTGAATAGATATATTCATTTCCAGTTGCTTTCAAAATAATAATGATGATGATGATGGAGCCTTGCTGGCTTAGCTGATATGCAGTTTTGCTAGCTGGTTCACTTATCTGAACAGTATGTCCTCAGATTTTTAAGGTCCCTCATTTTTGTCCCCTGCTTTTAGTTGCAACGGACTTGATTCTCTGTTGATTTATTGCTATTTTAGGTCCCCTTCTCTCTCTCTCTAACTTTCTATTTATGCTTTCAAAACTGCTTGCTTTCCTCTGGGGCCGATTGATCTTTATTTTCCTGCTCATTTTCTGCAGCTGCTACTTTGGTCCCTGCCTCCCTCACATCCCCAAACGAACATGGTGATAGATGACCGGGGGGGGGGGTGCGCGTTGTGTGCAGAGAGTTTCAATCCTGCCACTGAGTGGAAAGGTGACCTGCAAATATTTGAAGAGGAAAGAAGCAAATTTGGCTTTGGTAAGTGCTGAATAGTCTCAGTAGCAAAAGGGAATGAGGTACTCAGAGCTAGGAGTGAACATGGTTTAGGATAATCTCACAGCTGAGATCTGAGCTTGCAGGACTCTGTGTGTGAGAAATGGTGGGGAGGGACTGTAAAAGTTGATTGAAGAAATTCATGGAGGATAAGGCTAAAAGTGGTTACTAGCCATGATAATTTCTTCTGTGGTCAGAGACACTATAGCTCTCTTGTCTTTTGTTTTGCTTTATAGGTTTTGGAGAGCAATCTGGATGATACCCATGTGATGCTGTGAGAGAAAGCCTGCTGAACTGGTAAGACTAGTCTCTTTATAAGGTAATGGGTTTGGTTGGCCAGCTAAGTACTGTCATTTACCTGTCCTAAAAGGTTGTCATAGGGCCTAATGAGTGTGCCTTTTCTCACCTCACTTGGTTGGATGCCATCTCAGCCTAGGATGGAAGACAACAGGCAAAGTGTGACTAGGTGTGTTTGTGTGTGTTTTGGTTGATGCTGGAAATTGCAGAGACAGAGCCATGTCTTCTGTGCTAGAGTCAAAGCTTTCTGGAAACATAATGGAGAAGCAAGATCTGTTGGGGTGTTGGATGCTGTGAGTCCTTTCATCCTATGATCATGTTGTAGATATGAGTGAATAAAACCATGTATCCTAAGGTCAACACAGTCCCCATTGACCTTCATTCCAAGGAAGACAAACCCTTTGTAAGCACTGGAACCCTTGGAGTCCCTTGCCACTTGGAGATTGAGGTGCACTCAACACTATAATGTACCTCGGGTTAAGTACTTAATTCGTTCCGGAGGTCCATTCTTAACCTGAAGCGGACTTAACCTGAAGCACCACTTTAGCTAATGGGACCTCCTGCTGCCGCTGCGCCGCCAGAGCACGATTTCTGTTCTTAGCGGAGTTCTTAACCTGAAGTGTACTTAACCTGAAGCGTACTTAACCCGAGGTACCACTGTATTTAGATTGATGTTTCTATATGTGTTGTGTAGGACATTTGGCAATCATCGGGTAACATTTATGTATGTATGTATGTATGTATGTATGTATTTATACATACATACAGGTACATACATACATACATACCCCGCCCATCTGGCTGGGCTTCCCCAGCCACTCTGGGCGGCTTCCAACAAAATATTAAAATACAATAATCAATCAAACATTAAAAGCTTCCCTAAACAGGGCTGCCTTCAGATGTCTTCTAAAAGTCTGGTAGTTGTTGTTCTCTTTGACATCTGGTGGGAGGGCATTCCACAGGGCAGGCACCATTACCGAGAAGGCCTTCTGCCTGGTTCCCTGTAACTTGGCTTCTCACAGTGAGGGAACCGTCAGAAGGCCCTCGGTGCTGGACCTCAGTGTCAGGGTAGATCAATGGGGGTGGAGACGCTCCTTCAGATATACTGGACCGAGGCCGTTTAGGGCTTTAAAGGTCAGCACCAACACTTTGAATTGTGCTCGGAAACATACTGGGAGCCAATGTAGGTCTTTCAAGACCGGTGTTATGTGGTCTCATATCATATAAGTTGCTGGGGAATCACAAAACTGTAGTGTTCAAGTGAATCACAAAACAGTAGACTTGGAAAGGGGTGTTAGGGGTGTTAGGGGAAGGGTGGTACCTCTGGTGGGGGAGACATTGTGCTCCTTCTGGGAAAGTTTATACACCTTTAGTCCCCACCTTGCACATACCTCTCACCTGTGGCTCCTAAAGGCTGTCAGCATGCAATAGTGACCATACCTCAGGAAACAGCTTTGACTGGCCGGCTAAACCAGGTGAGGTTAGCTGATGGTTTTCAAACCCTTGGTGAGTTAGGGACTTTCCCTGCATGTGAAGGCAGGCTCTGGTGGATTAAGCACCTGAGACCAATAGTGGGTCCAATGGTCAAGAAGGCAGTTTCTGCACATGCTGTAGAAGGAAATGGGGGACGATGGGGCTCATCAACCTGGGAGGGTAGCTCATGTAGGAGAAGGAAGACACTGGTCCTAACCTCTTGAAGGAAGACTCTTAGCAGACTGAGTTGAATGTTGGAAGATTCAGTACCGACAAAAGGAAGTACATCTTCAACCATACTATGGAATTTGTTCCCACAATACGTACTGATAGGCACCAACTTAGGTAAAGGTAAAGGTCCAGTTGTGTCCGACTCCGGGGTTGCAGTGCTCATCTCTCTTTATTGGCCGAGAGCCGGCGTACAGCTTCTGGATCATGTGGCCAGCATGACAAAGCCGCTTCTGGCAAACCAGAGCAGCGCACAGAAATGCCGTTTACCTTCCCGCCAGAGCGGTTCCTATTATCTACTTGCACTTTGACGTGCTTTTGAACTGCTAGGCACCAACTTAGATGGCTTTAAAAGAGGATTAGACAAATTCAAAGGGGGTAAAGTTTATCAGTGGCTTCTAGCCATGATGGATTAAATGGCAAGTGTGGACATATGAGGTCTGAGGACAGTAATGGAGAAGATGAATCATAGAATCATAGAGTGAAGAAGATGAAGACCTATCAGGAATGCAACCTATCTGGGATTCTGTAAATGTAGGTTCCATGGATCAGCAGTGGTTTGGACTTGATGACCTTTGAGGTGCCTTCCAACTCCATAGTTCTATGATAGGCTCTTTATAGCTCTATGAAATCTGTGGGGAAGCAGCTTCCTGACAGCTAACATGAGATGGAGCCCTGCCTAAAGGACAGCTGGATTTGAACACTCAGTAGATTACTATTTGCAGCTTACCTCTTCAAATATTGAAGCATAACCGCATTCAAGGATTCATGGAGACCAATGGGAGTGTTGCTCTAATCGCTGGTCTCAGTGGGTTCACTTACACTGGGAAATTGCATCATGCTAGAACAAGACTTTAAGAAGCATCAGTGGCTGATGTAGTGTTAAAACACGACTTAGCACTCAAAGACTGCTGTATAGAACATCATGTCAAGCGATGCTATGTCAAGAACTAGAGGGTAAATCTGAAGCTGCTGGAAGGAATGATCATTCAAAGCTTAAGTGAACATTTGATAGAGATATCACATTTGTACATTTTTAAAGGAAGAAAGTAATGATCTTCAGAATTGGAGGGGGAGAGAGAGAGAGAGAAGTATGGAATTCCCCTGTGTTCCACAACACTTGGATTCTCACTTTCTAAGTCTCCTTGTTACACCTTGAAGCTGGAGAAACATCCTCAGCTGCTAGCAAACCCTAAGCAAGGAAGCTCTAAATTTCATTTGGTGGAAGCTTATGAGATTTCATATTTGATGCCTAACAATCTGAATCAAAGGCTCCAACCAGTTTAAATCTCACACATTTTAAGGCAGGGGAAAGCACACACATTCCAAATGCAGATTGAAACTTTGAATCAAAATTTTAACATTGTCAATTGGGGGTGAGCTGAGCAGTCCCAGCCTAGTCTTGATGATGCTCAGTCATAGGCCTGCTGTGTGTTGTTTGGTGTGGATGCTTCGAAAGAATGTACAAGAATACAAAATATACACATGTTCTGCACACTTTAAATGCTAAGGAATGCATTTATCTATAAGATATGTCGTTTGTATTCACCTGTTATGTAAAATACGCATTTCTGTGAGCACCTTTTTCTGCAATGGAACTGCATAGACAAAGCCTGTAGGTACTCCAGACCTTTGGATTACGTCTGTCTGCTGTAAAAAGTGGACAAAACGAATTCCTCCCAAACCTTTATTCCAAATCTGAGTGTGTATGGGTATGGTTGGAAATTGCAGTAAATGTTGAAGAAATGTGAATATTTGTATCAATGGGACCCTACCGGGAACTGTGAAATATAAGAATTGCAGTTCATCCTATGGGTTTTGCACATAAGTTTTTCTTTCCTTCTGCAATCATTAGTAATATCCATAAGAACATAAGGAGACTCCTACTGGATCAGGCCAAAGTCCTATGTACTCCAGCAGTCTGTTGGCATAGTGACCAACCAGACACCTATAGGATAGCCTTGTCTTCAATGAATTTGTCTAAGCCTCTATAAAGCTGTCCAAGTTGATGGACCTCATCTTGTGGGAACAAATTCCATAACATGTGCTGAGTGAAGAAGTACTTTATTTCAGTGGCGTAGCATCTGTTGCCAGTGCCCGGGGCAAAACAAGGATTGCATCCCCTAACCTCCTTGCAGGCATTGCACAGGAGGCCACAGGTGGAGTTTGCTGCACTCCTGCAGCAGCCGCTCGTCACAGAGGTACCCTGCCAGTTGCCACGGTCACCCTCTCATCTCTGTGAGCTCTCAGTGGAAGCAGCTGCTGGTGCTCCTTGGCGTGCTTGATGGCGTCCCAGCAGCAGCAAGCCTAGGAGGAGGGTGGTAGAGAGCAGGCCAAGGCACCAAGCACAGTCCTTCCCCGGTTACCTATCCTTTGCCACGCAGTGCAAGGGTGGGCATCAGCAGTTCACAGGCAAGTAGGCAGCTCTTCTCTCTGTGATCCCGCCATGGGGCACACATCTTGCCCAAGGACACATGCAAGGAGGGAGGTCCAGGGAAAGACCAACATGGACCAGGAAAAGTCTGGGCTCTGGTCGCAGGAGTTCCACCCAGGGGTAAGGTAAAGGTAAAGGTAAAGGACCCCTGGACTGTTAAGTTCAGTCAAAGGTGACTATGGGGTTGCGGGGCTCATCTCGCTTTCAGGCCGAGGGAGCCGGCGTTTGTCCACAGACAGCTTTCTGGGCCATGTGGCCAGCAGGACTAAACCGCTTCTGGCACAACGGAACACCATGACAGAAACCAGAGCGCACAGAAATGCCATTTACCTTCCCACCACAGTGATACCTGTTTATCTACTTGCACTGGAGTGTTTTTGAACTGCTAGGTTGGCAGGAGCTGGGACAGAGCAGTGGGAGCTCACCCCGTTGCGGGGATTCCAATCGCTGACCTTCTGATCGGCAAGCCCAAGAGGCTCAATGGTTTAGACCACATCTACCCAGGGTCTACCCACATCTACCCCTTTGCTGGCTGTGAGAAGGAGGCACTGCTGCAGCCCTGGAGGTCTGGCCCAGGTGCAATTGGCCTCCCCGCAACTCTGGAAGGTGGCAGCCACACGGCCTTAGGAAGGGAGCCTGTTGTGGGGGTGCTGGTTTGCATCCCCTCAGAATTCAGTGCCACAGCTCCCTTCACCCCCACACCCCCCATGCTACACCACTGCTTTCTTTGGAATGTGCTGTATCTTCCAACATTCAGCTTTATTGGATGCCCCTGAATTTTAGCTTTATGAAGAAGAAGAAGAAGAAGAAGAAGAAGAAGAAGAAGAAGAAGAAGAGGAGGAGGAGTTTGGATTTGATATCCCGCTTTATCACTACCCTTAAGGAGTCTCAAAGCAGCTAACATTCTCCTTTCCCTTCCTCCCCCACAACAAACACTCTGTGAGGTGAGTGGGGCTGAGAGACTTCAGAGAAGTGTGACTAGCCCAAGGTCACCCAGCAGCTGCATGTGGAGGAGTGGGGAAGCGAACCCGGTTCCCCAGATTACGAGTCTACCACTCTTAACCACTACACCACACTGGCTCTTTTTATGGGAAAAACCTCTCCCCGTGCACTTTACACTTTCCAGATGTAACTGTGCTGTTCCGTACAGCCCTGCCTATATATTTCTGAGACCTCCCTATTCAAGCTCATATCCATGGAAGAAATGGTGTTGCCACTATGGAAGCAATGAACTTTTGCTTTGCAAAAAACCTCTGCAGAATCGCTCCTCCGCATTTGTCTATGTGGCTTATATCACCCGGATGATCTACACTCCCTATTCCATGCTTTCCCTTTTATGTTTCCTGCTATCTCGTAAACTTCAGGCGAAACAGAGGTGGCTGGTACTTTCAATTCAGTGGAGTATAGTTAAGTGCTTTTCTCGCAATCCAATTGCAAATCAGTCATATGTTCTGGAAATAGACTTCTGCAAAGGTCTTTTCTTTGAGAAGCACTCTGCTTACAAAAATGAGCTTATGCCCTTCTCTTTTTGAAGCAGCTAGCCAAACTCAGCAGGGGAGTAAGAAAGACAGTATGTACTGTGAAGCCAGCACATTTAAGAGAACTGGAATACTTGTAACTACAAACATTTTGTCCATGTGGTGGCTGAGATTGAAATACATGGAGTCCAATACATCCAATAAGGTTCTATGAGACAACCACTTCATATGGGCTCATGCATAATGAATCTGGGAAAGTGAATAATTATTGGATTTGCATGGGAATGGGACAAGTAACTAGGAGAGGTAAATATAGCCTGTCAAAAAGATGCTTGTTCTTCTCCTTGGAAGTATGAAATAACGTAAGAAGAGCTCTGCTGGTTCAGGCCAGTGGCTACAATTCCCATAGTTTCCAGGGGAGAGGCATTGATTCCCATTCTGGGAAGTGTAGCTCTGGTAGGAGGATAAGGGCTCCCCTTACATCTCTCAGAACCTTTAAAAAAACACAGCTTCCAGGAAAAAAACAAAAGCTTCAACCATTCTTAATCCTGTCCTTCCCGTTAACTGCTTTCTCCGCAACCTGTATTCTTCCTACTAGGATACATTTCTGATATCAGACTTGATTTGGAAATGTATTTGGGGTTCAGACTCTGGTATGTTGGAGGGGAGTGTTGGGCAACCATTTAGACAACCACAACCCTTTATGCGTTAAATAACTCCCCCCCCCTTAAATGGATTAGGATGGGCCCAGTTTCATAAACAGGGGGAGGCAGCTGTCATGTGATGCTCAGGGCTGAGATAGTTCTTTCCTGTTTCTGCAATATGCAGAAGCAAAAGCAGGAGAGGTCATGGGAGGAGAGAGAGAGAGAGAGAGAGCGCACAAGGGATCAAGATGTTTTACTTCTTTGCATCTTTATCACTCTCCATCTTTAAAAGATTTTTCATCATTTTGACATTTTCACACGCCCCCCCCCCTTTGCAGGCAGCAGTTGTAAGTGGCTCATTCACACAGATAACCTTGAACAATTACGTTGTTCACACACGGACATCCTCCATGCATGCAAGCAAGTTGCAGAGAGACAGTGGCTCTGCCCGCAACCTGCCATATGGATATTTATTTTTGTTGGCACTCCCTGCTCACTTCAGCTTAGATCTTATAAAATTCAGCAATAATTGCATTACTGAGTCAGAAAGCTAATTCAGCTACGTTCTCCTTTTCTCCTGCATGCATGCTCGCGCTCTCTCTGCCTCTCAGGAGCAGGGATGATGGGAACTGTAGTCCCAAAACATCTGGAGGGCCGAGTTTGGGGATGCCTGCTGTAAGAGCTACGCAACATTATGGTAGGGGCTACTGTGGTCATCTACACTGGTGTTGTTGTATACAACACTAATGTCTCACACCAAATGTAACTGTAGAAAAGACACCATGGCCTGGGAAAAGAGAGAGAGAGAATGCGCATACTTTTGTAACCTAAGAAAATATTTAATAAAAGTTATTTAAAAGAGAAAGAGAGAGAGAGAGTAATGTGGCCCCTGGGCTGGGAAATGCCTCCTCCCATCTCTGGTTTACAATGACAGGTAGCAGCTCTCCAGGTTTTCAAGTCCATGTGGGTCTTTTTCCAACCCAACTGGATATGTTGAGGAGAGAACTTCATACTTCTTTTGGGCAAAAAAAGGTAAAGGTAAAGGGACCTCTGACTGTTAGGTCCAGTCGCGGACAACTCTAGGGTTGCGATGCTCATCTCGCTTTACTGGCCAAGGGAGCCGGCGTACAGCTTCTGGGTCATGTGGCCAGCATGACTAAGCCGCTTCTGGCGAACCAGAGCAGCGCACGGAAATGCCGTTTAGCTTCCCGCTGGAGCGGTACCTATTTATCTACTTGCACTTCGATGTGCTTTCGAACTGCTAGGTTGGCAGGAGCAGGGACTGAGCAACGGGAGGAGGAGGAGGAGTTTGGATTTGATATCCCGCTTTATCACTACCCAAAGGAGTCTCAAAGAGGCTAACATTCTCCTTTCCCTTCCTCCCCCACAACAAACACTCTGTGAGGTGAGTGGGGCTGAGAGACTTCAAAGAAGTGTGACTAGCCCAAGGTCACCCAGCAGCTGCATGTGGAGGAGCGGAGACGCGAACCCGGTTCCCCAGGTTACGAGTCTACCGCTCTTAACCACTACACCACACTGGCTCTTGGGAGCTCACCCCGTCATGGGGATTCGAACCGCCGACCTTCTGATTGGCAAGCCCTAGGCAAAGCATTGCTCTATGGAGCTGCAGCAGTAATCCCTTGAGCCCAGGTGCACTGCTCTGCTTCCCTCTTCCCCTGCAGCATTCCAGGACAAACAGGACTTGATTGCTGTTTGACTTGCTTTGTGTTTTCATTTCTCAATCTGCAGCGATCTTGATATTTCTCAATCTGAACCACTTTTGCTTCATGCCTTCACAAACATTTTATAAACAATAAAAAGAGGAAGAAATGAAGAAATAATATAGTGAATTGATTTACTGAAATTTTGAATGCTTAAATGCATTACTGTGTGTTTAATTCTGGAATGTGCCCCAGTAACTCTCATGTGATTGGTGAACTCTGGTCACATGGGAGGTATCTTATTACCCATTCCCCGTTTTTGTTTTGTGTGTGCGTGACTTGACGGCAATGGCTGCATCTCCACGAATGCTGAAGAAGAGACAGTGGCCAGATCTACACAGCTATAAAAAAAAAAATGCTGTGCAAAAAACTGTTGTAAAGCTCACAATTGAAAATACAACTGAGTTGCAGTTTCAGCTCTACAACACTATCTGGTGTCACAGTGTTACGGTAAGGTAAAGGTTAATGACCCCTGGATGGTTAAGTCCCATCAAAGGTGACTATGGAGTGTGGCGCTTATCTCGCTTTCAGGCCGAGGGAGTCTGTGTTTGTCCACAGACACCTTTCTGGGTCATGTGACCAGCATGACTAAACCACTTCTGGTGCAACGGTTATAACACATTTATAACTCTGTATTTTGGCTGATGTAGCTGAGTCCAGTGTTAGAGAAATCTCTCTCTAAAAGCAATAGAGGAGTGCTCATGTTTCTGTGTGAATGTATGTGACAGAAAGAAGTACAGAAGTTGATGTTCTTCTAAAGAAGCTGGAAAGAGAATTCTTCTGGAAGGAGAAAGTAGAAACTTCTCAGAAGGCCTTCTCGGTAGTGGCACCCGCTCTGTGGAACACCCTCCCATCAGATGTCAAGGAAATAAACAACTACCTGACTTTTAGAAAACACCTGAAGGCAGCCCTGTTTAGGGAAGTTTTTAATGTTTGATGTATTTATCGTGTTTTTAATATTCTATCGAGAGCTGCGCAGAGTGGCTGGGAAAACCCAGCCAGATGGGTGGAGTATAAATAATAAATTATTGTTATTGTTGTTATTCTAGAAGGAACTGCATGGCCAAGCTGGGTTATGAAAAGAAGGCTGAGTGCAAGTATTAGAAAGATAACAACACAGTTTGTTTGAATGTTTAAGGAAGAAGCTGTAATCTTCAACTAAGTAAAACTAAGTCCATGCTTGGATAAGCATGTGAATGTAAATACTTTGCATATTTACATTCTTTAGCTATTTGTTCTGCAAGTAAAAGCTGCTGGATGTTTTAACAAGTGTTTGGACATTGTTTTAATTTCAAGAAAAGAGTCAGTTTTGCACATAATGTTGGCTTCCCAGCTGCAATTTAGCTACACTGCCAACAGAATTTTGTAAGTCCAGAATATTATGCCCAGGCATTCCTGGGCGAGGGGACTGCGAGGTGGAGGTGGTCTGACCCCCGCATTCCTGACACACTCTTTATTTCCTAAGAAGGGCAATGGTAGGCACATGCTTTGCCAAGTCCTACAATTTCTCTCCCTGGTCGCCCACATGTTGACCATCTGAGCTTGGAAATGTGAAATAGATTTATAATTTAATATGAATGGCTTGGCATGGGGAACATGTAGACTCAATGCCTCATTTCCTTCCCTCATGTCAAGGAAAGTTGGAGAACTCAGCCGCTGATCTAAGCTGCACTGCGCCCTCTGTTAGATTCCACAGCCCAGAGAGCTCTGTTTGTTTTCGTAATAATAGATGGTCCATGGCTCCTGATTTATTTGAGTATGAAAACAACCCCACAATTAGCTGCATGAAGTCTCTTAATTGGACCCAAGGGCTTCATTAGTCATAGTATGCAGTACCTTTGAAATGAGAAGGGACTTGTACAAAGGAAAATTAAGGAGAGTTAGCACCTGATGCAACATTCCCTGGCAAAAGATTGATGTTTCTTTGCACACACATATTTCCTCCTACAACGGAGAGGTGCACGAAAGCCCTCTGTGCCAAATAATGATGCTCAATATCAAAGCTAATCTTGATTATTTATTCATCTATCTATTTCTTTATGGCCTTCTACATAATCATCTCGAGGCAATATACAAGAAAAACAGCAGATACATTTAAAACAAAACTAAAACAATACAAAATAGACACTTGGAGCAAATAACCATTTATCCAGCTGGGAGAGCCTTGATGAATACTAGACTATGGAGGCTGCAATCATGTACCCACTTAGCTGGGAGTCAGTTCCATTGAACTCAATTAGACTTACTTCTGAGTAGACATAAAGAGAACAGCAGGGTAAGAGAACAGGGAAGATGAACCAAGAACTTCACTGGCAGTGCCTCTGCAGGGTTTCAGGCAAGGGATATCTGGGAGTGAACCCTGGCTGAGGCTCTACCACTGATTTACAACTCTTCCCCTGTGAGAACATCCTGTGTGTGTTCTCCCCCATCCCTAAACCTCAACACCAATTTGTCACCCATCCTAGGAAGCTTCAAGAAATGACATAATGTGGAATTGTAAGTCAGGAGGTCCCGAAGAAAGACCAAATATTTTTTATGTATGCCACAACAGCAGCTAGGATTTTAATTGCAAGGTACTGGAAGACACAGAAACTACCTACGATAGAAGACTGGCAGATGAAAATGATGGACTATATGGAACTCGCCGAAATGACCGGGAAACTCCGAGACCAGAGGGAGGAAGCGGTGGAAAAAGACTGGGAAAAATTTAAAGTCTATTTGAAAAACTATTGTAAGATTTAAAGATTGGGAAAAGCTGGAAGAAAGGATAGCTTACAGATTTGTAAATTAGGTTCAAGTATGAAGATTATGATTATAAGTTAAGACATTCATAAGAAAAGACTATAAGTGATTATTGTAAAAACATTTTAAGATGTCAAGAATTACTAAAGATGATGGACAATGAAACGCAGTAGGGGGAGGTGAGAGGAAGTCACCCTAATATGATTGGACATAATGAAGGGGAAATTATGATAGTTGTTTGTTTCTATGTAGTGTGTATTTTGTATTTTGTACTATGTTTTTTATACTGTTTATGTTTGTTAAAAACCCAATAAATATAATTTAAAAAAAGAAAAGAAATGACATAATGGACTCTTCAGAGTCCATGTGGCCCTACAGATTTTGTTGGATTCCAACTCCCATCAGCTGCAGCCAGCATAGCCAAGAGTCAGGGATGATGGTAATTGTACTCCAGCAACATTTGGAGACCCACCTGTTTGCCACCCTGATCTAGTCCAATCCCGGGCTCAATGCAAGATCTTCAGTGTAGGATGCAGCTGCAACATCTCCGGCAGATAGTGGTCCAGACTCTCCTCCATTACATCCAATGAAACATAGTCCACTGCTACAGATGAACAGATCTGTCAGCTTTGATTTCTCTCGGTTTCTCATTTTTTTCAATTCAAATTTCAATCCAGCCTTATTTCTGTACTGGAACTGCCTGGTGCCTGGCATTACAAATCAAAATGAAATCTGATGGGGATGGGTTGGGCTCAAGTCATAATGGCCAAAGGATTTCCAAACTGTGCGAGTTTCACTAGGAGTAGACAGAACAGTGTTTTTCTCTTTCATATCAATTTCACTTGTGCTTAATCATGAGTCCATTATATTCCATTTTCAATGGATTTCCTTTAAAGCATAAAAAAAATCAATTTAAATTGCATTTCCTACTGAAGTAGGCACTTTGTACCCATTCCTCCTCTAAAATGGGCATTATGTTCTGCAAAATATATATTTTTGTGCATATCCTTTCCCCAAAAAAACCTGCATTGTCAAATCTGGAGAACTGTGTAATCAAAGAGAGAGCTGCATTCCAGATCACATATCCGTCCAGGACTGGCAAATTAAGTCAGTTCAAGTTAATATGCAGAGCAAATGGATTTCTCCTCTATCCCTAGAACCCGCTCCACATTCCAAAATTCTTCTCTGCCCCTGTTGCAAGGATGATGTTTTGCAAGCTTCCAGGGGTATCTGAATGACCATAGTCAGACAGAGAATTCAGGACCACATGGAATTTGGCCTGGGCTGCAATCACACAGCACTTTGTTCCATTTCCCAAAATGTCAAATCCCACATCATATCTGAGGTTTCACGTGACATTAAAGCCACTTCTGGAAAAATAAAGGAACACAGGCACATTTAGTGCTCAATTCTGTGTCATTCAATTCCAGAAAAGAAAACACACACACACACACAACCATTTGCAGCCCCCTAACCCAGAAAATAGGGACGCGGGTGGCGCTGTGGTCTAAACCACGGAGCCTAGGGCTTGCCAATCGGAAGGTCAGCAGTTCGAATCCCCACGATGGGGTGAGCTCCCATTGCTGGGTCCCAGTTCCTGCCAACCTAGCAGTTCGAAAGCACCTCAAAGTTCAAGTAGATAAATAGGTACCACTCTGGTGGGAAGGTAAACGGCATTTCCGTGCACTGCTCTGGTTCGCCAGAAGCGGCTTAGTCATGCTGGCCACATGACCCGGAAGCTGTCTGTGGACAAACGCCGGCTCCCTCAGCCTATAGAGCGAGATGAGCGCCGGTCCGCGACTGGACCTAACGGTCAGGGGTACCTTTACCTTTACCTTTTAACCCAGAAAATAATGGGAGGAAAATGAAGAAATCTGGGGTGGTATGCTGTCATACAATTCTTTCCTGCTCTTTTCATGTAGGAATCATGGGGGAACAGAAGCAAAGGGTGGGGAACTGAGAGGGGATACAATAGCTATCTTCAAATATCTAAAGGGTTGTCATGTGGAAGACTGGACAAGCTTGTTTTCTTCTGCGTCACAGGGTACGAACTAAACCAATGGATTCATATTACAAAAAGAGAGAGAGATTGGAACTTTACATTAAGAAGAACTTTCTGATGCTCAGAGGTGTTTGACAGTAGAATGGACTACCTCAGATGGTGGTGGACTCTCCTTCACTGGAGCTTTTTAAGCAAAGGTTGGGTCAGGGATTCTTTAGCTGTGATTCATAGAATACTGACATTGGAAGAATCCCTAAGGGCCATCTAGGAATCATTGCATTGCAGGGGGTTGGACTAGATGATCCTTGTTGGGGGGGGGGCTTTGTAGTTTACACTTCTATGATTCTATGCTGCTAAATCAGCTTAAAATATACCGTTTCATAACACAAGAGGCACTGCAGTGTGAAAGGTACATTAGGAACCAGGACAGAAGCTCTGGAATTTTGATCAGGAGAAAGAACGAAATATTCCGCATGTCTGAATGCAACCTTGATCTGCAAAAGGCCCATTTTTATGACCCAACTCCCCTGATGGATAACCTCTTTCTCTCACTAGCAATGCTAACGTCTCACTTTGTGAGGTTACAACACAGAGCCAACGCCGCAGTTCCACTGCCCTCTTCCCATTGGAGCCTCATTTGATTCTTTTAAAAGTTTTATCTGTCAGCCCCTAAAGCTAGAGGGCTGAATCAAAACCAGCACCAGCTTATTTGTCTGCATTTCACTTGCATATCACAGCAGTAGCTCAACTAGTCGAAGCGGGAGGGAGCTGCATTATTAATGCCCAGAAATACAAAAGGAAGCAAGGCGGGTTATTGTCAGGCGAGCCGGGAAAACTCCTGCAGATGGCTTCTTCTATCAGCAAAGAGGGGCCTGGGGCCATGTTCAGGCTACAGAGGCTTGGGAGGCACTCCAGGAACACGTCCATCAGCCTTCATTGAACAAGGGGTGCTGCAGGGGAAGAGCCAAATCAATCTCCTTAAATACACAGCCATGCAAAATGTGGGCTATATCCAACTTTTCCCAGTAGTGATGTATGGAAGTGAAAGCTGGACCATAAAGAAGGCTGATCGCTGAAGAATTGATGGTTTTGAATTATGGTGCTGGAGGAGACTCTTGAGAATCCCATGGGCTGCAAGGAGATCAAACCTATCCATTCTGAAGGAAATCAGTCCTGAGTGCTCACTGGAAGGACAGATCCTGAAGCTGAGGCTCCAATACTTTGGCCACCTCATGAGAAGAGAAATACCCTAGAAAATACCCTGATTTTGGGAAAGATGGAGGGCACAAGGAGAAGGGGACGACAGAGGACGAGATGGTTGGACAGTGTTCTTGAAGCTACCAACGTAAGTCTGACCAAACTGCGGGAGGCAGTGGAAGACAGGAGTGCCTGGCGTGCTCTGGTCCATGGGGTCACTCTACTTCCAATCAGAGTAGACCCTGTGGGAAACGCCGGGGGGGCGACGATGTAAAGTGCCCACACTGGAAACCTCTCCGGGAGTCTTCCCTCTGGAGCGCAGCACAGGACATTCTCTTCAGTCTCGGTGAGCAGCAGTGACACATATCAGAAGACACACTCAAACAGCAGAGTAAAGGTGGAAGTTGAGGGCGTGAGGTGTGGCGTCTAAGTTTATTAAGTAATATATACCAGACTAAGCAATCATGTCGTCCTTCTCACATCTTCTCCAAGAGAGAGAGAGAGAAAGTACAAAAGTACAATACAACGGAAGAGATAGGACTGGCTTCCGTTTCCCACATTTTCCAAGCATGGAATGTAAACACAGACATGTGATGTAACAATCACACATCCAGCTACGGGAGAGAATGAAAATACTGATAGACCCATGTCCATGGCTGAAATAGGTACATTAATTTCAATGGGTCAACTCTGAGTAAAACTCACATTAGATCCTTCCCCCTACCTTTACCACCCCTCTTCTCCCTCCTTGTTCTTTGATGTCAGCTGCTATTTGCTTAGTAGGCATGGTCAGATCTGCTAAATTTAGGTTTATCTTTGTTTCTCTCCACATTTCCATGTCAGTTTGTGATTTTTAATTTTTTTTAAGGCCTCATGGAAATTCACCATCATTTTAGCCAGGTTAACCTGGCATGCATACTCTCAATATTTTGAATAAATGTTACATAATTGGCAGACAGAGAATTGAAAGCCCCTCCAAGTTTGATTTTTTTTTGGGGGGGGGGTATTTGTCATGATTGTTTCATATTGCTTTATGCAAACCACTCAGAGGCATTTGTTGATTAAACAGTGTGTGTGTGTGTACAGATCCTCCAAGTGTCCCTATTTTCCAGGGACAGTCCTAGATTTACAGAAGGCGTCCAGGTTTCTGATTTGATCCTGGAATGTCCTGCTTTTCCTTCGGACTTCCCTATTTTCCTTAAAGAAATGTTGGAAGGTATAGCAGGACACCCCTATTTTCAGCAGAGAAATGTTGGAGGATACGTAACAGGCACATTTTTGCAAAGCTATTTCCCCGAATAACATGCATTTTTGTATGTTATTTTTAATAATCTATCCATTTTAATGCACACTCTATCACAACATATGCTGGTCAGTGGAGACACAGTGTGCCTGTCAGGTTCACACCAAAGGTGCAAACTGTAGGGAGGGAGTTTTCTTCCAAACATTGCTGTGTGGTCAAAACATGCAGTTTTATATGCCC
Source organism: Darevskia mixta (assembly GCA_034641385.1). NCBI lineage: Eukaryota > Metazoa > Chordata > Lepidosauria > Squamata > Lacertidae > Darevskia > Darevskia mixta. Next base: position 3,309,591 of record JAWWNH010000060.1, read on the forward strand.
AAGAGATGTCCACCTCCTGCCCACAATTTATTATAATCTCCCCTTCAATTTATTGCAGATCACTTGCCAAGACAAATTTCATTTGGTTCCATGTGGTTTGTTGAAAAACCTCTTGTTTTTTATATTTAATAAATATAATTCTCCCCCACCCCCTAGTTAATCCTCTCAGGTCTTCTTTGGTGTGTTGGGAACAAAAGTCATACATCAGCATTCATGTGTTTTGGGACAAAGTGACTTGTTTATGTTGTCTGAGACTGAAAGGTTTGGTGTATGTTTGTGCATATGTCCTGTGTACCCTAGGAATGGCGGGCAAGTGTCTCTTTCAATTTGTGTCAACTTGCCTGAAATAAATGCAACCAAAGTCAAAGTTGCTGTGGCAAATTAGAAGTCCCTCAAAGGTTACGAATTCAATTTCAAGTGTGTTCCCCAAAGGAATCCGATTCTCAAATTTGCTTCCGAGCTTTGAAGAGCATTGTTTGGTTTTCAGTCATGCATATGCAAGGTGATTTGGGAGTTAAAAGTAATGTCTTTGTGAGTGTTTCTTATTCTTGTTCCATTCGAGAGAAAATAATCCAGGAGCTCAAATCCTGGGGGGAAACACCTATTGCTGTCAGAGGGCTTCAGAAGGCCTGGTACCCTTTGACAAAAACCTAGCAACTTTTTAACAACAGTAATGTGGCGCTGTGGGTTAAACCACAGAGCCTAGGGCTTGCCGATCAGAAGGTCAGCGGTTCGAATCCCCGCAACGGGGTGAGCTCCTGCTTGGTCCCTGCTCCTGCCAACCTAGCAGTTCAAAAGCATGAAGTGCAAGTAGATAAATAGGTACCACTCCGGCAGGAAGGTAAACAGAGTTTCTGTGTGCTGCTCTGGTTCGCCAGAACATGCTGGCCACATGACCCGGAAAAACTGTCTGCAGACAAACGTTGGCTCCCTTGGCCAGGAAAGCGAGATGAGTGCCACAACCTCAGAGTCATCCGCGACTGGACCTAATGGTCAGGGGTCCCTTTACCTTAATTCTAATAAAAACAATCAGAGTCATTTTGTGAAGTGAAGAAGGGCTGAAGGGGCAACAGACTCTGCCCATAAATTCAGGGATAGTTCTTACTGAAGTGACAAACCTGTGTCTACACTGTACCACCTGAGACTGAATTTGGGGCATCATATAATGAAATACTTCTCTACACTCCACACAGAAAAAAAAATCATGTCACAAGTATCAGAACTATGAACTGTTTCATTTAACAATATTTACATACCTTCCAATATTTCTCCAATGAAAATAGGGATGGCCTATTGAATAATAATAATAATAATAATAATAATAATAATAATAATAATAATACCCTTCCCATCTGACTGGGTTGCCCCAGCCATGCTGGGTGGCTTCCAACATATATAACATAATAAAACATTAAACATTTTAAAACTTACCTATAAAGGACTTTCTTCATATGTCTTCTAAAGGTTGTATATTTACTTATCTCCTTGGCTTGGGGGTTGCATAACCATACCCTCCAACACTTCTCCAATGAAAATAGGGATGTCCCATTCCATATTGATTATTCTACTCTTTATACCCCACACATCTTATTGGGTTGCCCCAGCCACTCTGGGCAGATTCCAACATATATAAAAACATAATAAAACATTAAAAAAAAACCTTTTCTATACAGGGTTGCCTTCAGACGGCTCGGGGGGTTGGATAACTTCATACCCTCCAATATTTCTCCAATGAAAATAGGGACATCCTAAGGAAAAGTGGGACATTCTGGGATCAAATCAGAAACAGGGATGGCTTCTCTAAATCAGGGATGTCCCTGGAAAATAAGGGGGCATACACACACACACACACACACACACACACACACACACTGTTTAATCAATAAATGCCTCTGAGTGGTTTGCATAAAGGAATACGAAACAGTCATAACAAATACCCCCCCCCCCAATCAAACTTTTAAAGCAGATTGGTGGCACATTTGTAAAAATATGAGGAAAACCAGCAGTTTTAGGAAAATATAAGTAATTTAAAAATGTGTGTCTTGGGGAGGCTTGTCTAAACAAAGAAACAAACAAAAAAATTAAGCAGTGAAAGTGGACAGAGAGCTCCTGAAAAGCGGGGGGGGGGGGGGGCTGCCTGAATGAAGAATCAATTCTGCTCTAATTTATTCTGTTTAGGCCAGGTCCTCAACTGAATCACTGCATCTAATTCTGGGTACCATGCCAGTTCAAGGGGAGATGGACTCCCACCCAACCCCGCCCCAGGGTGTTCTATCACCAACTGTCCAGCAAGGAGGATTTCAGGTGAGATAGGAAGACAAAGAAACCCTCCTCACCGTGCAGAACTGCTCCAGCTGAACCATCTTCTCCGAAACACAGGGTCCTTCTACCATCAGCTTTCCTGTGGGAAATATCCTGATGACCCCCCCCCCCCCGCATGTTGCCAAGGTAGCTAGTTTTTGTGCAGCAGCAATAGCTTGTCAGAGCAGGATCTTGCCTTACTTTACACTTGCCTTATCTTGCATACCTTACACTGCGCTTCACCATTTTAGTATATCATTTCATATTTCTCATTGTTTTATGTTCTACTCGTTTTTAATTTTTTATTGAATATTGCATTTAATGCATTATATTGTGTTTTAGGTACTCTGCTTTCTTCCTAGCTTCTCTACTGGTCATTGACCGAAAAAAAAATGATCAGAAGGTCAGCAGTTCGAATCCCCTCGACAGGGTGAACTCCCATTGCTCTGTCCCAGCTCCTGCCAACCTAGCAGTTCGAAAACACACCAGTGCAAGTAAATAAATAGGTACCACTGTGGCGGGAAGGTCAATGGCATTTCTGTGCACTCTGGCTTCCATCATGGTGTTCGGTTGCACCAGAAGCAGTTTAGTCATGCTGGCCACATGACCTGGAAACATAGCTGTCAACTTTCGGATTTGAAAATAAGGTTTTTTTTTCAAACTTTCAGATTTGAAAATAAGGGATGCCGCGAGGGCGGTGCAATGGCACCAAGTAGCCTCGCCACCCTGCGCTCCAGAGGCTGCGCGCAAACGGGTGAGCGAAAGAGCGAGCGCATAGACGGCAGGCAGGCTGTCTGTCTGGTTGGGCGTGAGGGTCTGGCTGCACAAGGCATGCAAGCTCCGCCCCCAGTCGGTCTCAGACTCCTTATTGGCAGCCGAGCAACGCAGCTGAGGAGCCTCCCTGGCTGGCAGGGAGGGAGAGGAGCTGCTTCCTTTGAAATCCGGGAAATTTAAGGGATATCAACAATCCGGGATAGCAGTGGGAAACGGCATTGGAATAAGGGAGTTTCCTGCAAAAAAAGGGAGGGTTGACAGCTATGCCTGGAAAGCTGTCTGTGGACAAATGCTGGCTCCCTTGGCTTGAAAGCAAGATGAGCGCCGCAACCCCATAGTCACCTTTGACTGGACTTAACCGTCCAGGTTAAGTTTTTACCTTTTACTACAAGTGTTAGAATTGGTTTAATGTTTGTTGTGGTAGTGTGTGTTTGTGTGTGTGTGTGTGTGTTTTAATGTCACATTTCTTGTAAATGGCTTTGGAAAGATTCCTAGCCTTAATGATTGAATATAAAAAATTGTAATAAATAAATTTATCCAGAGGAGGGCAGCAAAGGTAATGAGGAATCTGGAGGCAGAGCCCAATGATAAAAAGTTGAAGGAGTTGACTATGATCAACCTGGAGAAGAGGTGCAATGATATCCAACTTCACCTATTTGAAGGGCTGCTACATCACTGATAGAACAAAATAACAATTATAATAATTTTTATGAGAATGCATTTAACCATCTTTATTCTTATTTTATTTCTTTTATATCCCACCTTTCATCCAAGGAGCTCAAGTTGGCATTACACTTCTCAAGTTTATCCTCACAACCCTGTGAAGTAGGCTAGGCTGAGAGTGAGGAGCCCAAGGTCATCCAATGAGTTTCATAGCTGAGCAGGGATTTGAACCTTGGTCTCCCAGGTCAGACACTCCAACCACATTGGCTCCATGCTGCTTGCTGCACCAAAAATGCCTCTAGGCTACCTCCCATTTTTAAGCAATAGCATGTAGGATAGATACAAATAAAATATATCACATTCCCCCCAAAAGCAGTTCATAAAAATGTAGTATGGCACCTACCCTTTGGACTTCCCTCCCTTTAAATATTAAGACAAACTTTCTAATGTTATGAGCTGTTGACAGTGGAACAGACTGCCTGGGTGGTAGGTTCTCCTTGGCTAGAGATGGCTAACTGTCCAACCACAACAACAGCTTTCCTGCTCTGTTAGGGACCTGGGCTAGATGACCTTGGAGGTCCTTCTGAACCCTACAATTCCACGAGAATTATGAGACTAGCTAAGCCTTCGCTCTCGCTCACTGGATTCCCCATTGTTCTGGGTATTTCGTTATTGCTTGATATTGAGGAGCCTCCAGTCATGTCTGAGTCCTTGATGGTAGTCTACAGTGGAGCAGCACATGCTCAGGATTCCCACCTTAGTGAGTATGAGAACTCACTCTTGCACAAATCAAGGCATGAGACCTTCATCCCAACTCACTCCTACAGGAGGCATTGATGGCTACCAACCTTGATGGCTTCAGAAGGGGATTGGACAAATTCATGGGAGAGGGGGCTGTCAATGGCTACTAGTCATGATGTCTTTGCTTTGTCTCCATTGTTGGAAGCAGCAATGCTTCTTTTTTTTTTTAAATTTTTTTTTGATTAATAAAGATTTTATTGTTTAAAAACAAATACACAAATACAGCCAATCATACACAAACATTTCAACCTACCACATACTTCATATCCTAACACTATCATTCTCCCCTTGCACCCTTCTTTCATTCTTTCCTTTCATCCTCTGGCAATCCCTCATTCTACCTCCCCTCCAACCCCCCTCCCTTTCTATACTCCTTCCTACTACCCCCCTTCCCCCTTTACCCCCCCTACTTTTTCCCTTCCCCCTTCCTCCCCATTCTTACTCATCTGCTACTTTCACTCTTCCCATTCTCTCTACCTCTTCTTTGCTTTCTTTCCTCTCCTCTCTCCCCCCTCCTTCCCCTCCCCCCTAAAATTGACCTCCTTCTGTTTTGCCCTCATCTTTCTGATTCCACCTTCTTTTTATATTTCGTTATCTTTCTATCTTCTTAGATATTTCTATTACTAACTTATTCTTTAATATAGTCTATCCTTAACAATTATCTTTAAATTCTTACTCTATATATTAATCTAAGCAGATCATTAGATTTGTTGACATTCCTTCTTTTTTTAAATAGTCATCTACATATTTCCATTCTTCTCTTATTTTCTGTTTAGGTGTGTCTCTGATTGCCGCGGTCATTTTGGCCAAATTCATGAATTCAATCAATTTTCCGAACCATTCTTCTATTGTTGGTGTATCTTCTTTTTTCCAAAATTTAGCTAATAGCATTCTTGCCGCCGCACTGGCATATAGAAAGATGTTAATTCTATTTTCTGGAATATTTTTTGGTAGGACACTCAATAAAAGTATTTCCGGGGATTTCTCAAAATTAAATTTTAACATTTTTTTCATATTTTCGTAGATTTGGCTCCAGTATTTTCTAACTATTGGGCAGCTCCACCAACAATGTAGGTAGTCTCCCACCCCCTCCTTACATTTCCAACAGTTACTTGATTGATTCTTGTATAATTTAGCTAACTTTGCTGGAGTTAGGTGCCATCTATATACGATTTTCATCATGTTCTCCTTTATTCTAACACAAGCTGTGAACCTCATGCTTACATTCCAGATCCCTTCCCACTGATTCCTATAGATATTTTTCCCTAGATCTTGGGCCCATCTTATCATTACTGTTTTAACTTCTTCATCTTTAAGTTCCCACTCCAGCAGGTATTTATACACTTTTGCCATCGGTTTATTATTATTTTCAATTAATAATTCTTGTAATTTTGATTTTTTATTTTCGAATCCTATTTTTATGTGTTTTTTATAAATGTGTGTGATTTGCATATAATTAAGCCAATCTATACCTTCTTTTTGTAGCTGTTCGAATGGTTTTAATTTCCACTGTTCTTGTTCATTTATAAGTAGTTCCTTATATGTTAACCATTTCTTATCCATTTGTCTTCTATTTATAGATACCATTTCTAATGGGGAAATCCACCATGGAGTCTTCGGTTCCAGCCAATTTCTATATTCATTCCATATTTTTAATAAAGATTTTTTAAAAACATGGTCCGTGAATTCTTTACTGCTTCCCTTTTTTTCCTGCATCAAATATTTATGCCAACCCACTACATTCCTGAATCCTTCTAAATCCAATAATTTCTTATCTTCTAATGTTATCCAATCTTTAATCCAGCACAGCCCCGCTGCCGCATGGTATAATTTTAGGTCGGGAACCCCCCAGCCTCCCCTTTCCTTAATATCTGTGAGCAATCTAAATTGGATTCTTGGTCTTTTTCCCCTCCATATGAATTTGCTTAATTCCCTTCGCCAATTATCAAAATTTTCCTTTTTTTCCACGATAGGTATCATTTGAAATAAGAATAAAATCTTAGGTAAAATTACCATTTTAATCGTCGCTATTCTGCCCATCATTGAAAAATTTAATGATTCCCACTTTCCCAAATCTCTTTTAATTTCTTTCCATAATTTGGTATAATTCTCTTCAAATAATTTTGTGTTTTTATCAGAAACCACTATGCCTAAATATTTAACTTTTTTCACTATTTCCCAATTTGTAATTTTTTTTAATTCTAATATTTCTTTCTCCCTCATATTTTTAGTTATTATCTTTGTTTTTTTTCATTTACTTTGAATCCTGATATTAATCCATAATTTTTTAATTTCCTATTTACTTTACTTATCATTTCCTTGGGGTCTTCTAACATTATTATAATATCGTCTGCGAAGGCTTGTACTATGAATTTACTCTTTCCAATTTCTATTCCCTTTATTTCCTCATCTTGTCTTAGATCTTCTATTAAGAATTCCAGTGCTAGGATGAATAATAGGGGTGACAGGGGGCAACCCTGACGGGTCCCTTTGGAAATTTTAAATTCTTCTAATATTTCTCCATTTACAATGATTTTCCCTACTTGTCTATTATATATTGCTGCAATTCCTCTTACAAATTCTCCATCCATCCCACTTTCCTCCAATACTTTTTTCAGAAAAACCCATTCCAAATTATCGAAGGCCTTTTCGGCGTCTAAGAAAACAAAGGCAAGTTTCTTACTGGGGTACCATTCCGCATAATCTATCAAATTTAATAATATTCTTACATTTTTTGACATCTTCCTTTTTGGTAAAAAACCTTGTTGACTTTCTCCAATTGTCCTATTTAGAATCTTTTTCAGCCTATCTGCTAAAATTTCCGCAAATATTTTGTAATCTACGTTGAGTAGAGATATTGGTCTAAAATTTGTCACTTCCGGGGTTTGTTCCTCCCCTTTTGGTATTAAAACTATATATGCTTCCTGCCAACTTGGTGGCAATACCCCTTGTCCCAATATTTTATTGACCATCTTTTGGTATATTTTAACTAATTCTTCTTTTAATACCTTATAATGTTGTGCAGGTAAGCCATCTGTCCCCGTGGATTTTCCTTGTTTCATTTTTATTATAGCTTTACTTATTTCTTGTTCTGTAATTGGTCTATTTAACATCTTTTTCTCCTCTACCTCTATTTTTCCCAATTTATGCTTATCGAAATATGTTTTTAAATCCTTTTGTTCTATCTTTCCCCCTTGGTATAATTGTTTATAGTATTTATTTATACATCTTTTTATATCTTCTATGTTTGTCCAGGTCCTATTCTCTTCTCTTATCCCAATAATTGTCCTTTCCTTCCTTTGTTTTCTTAGCTGCCAGGCCAACAATTTTCCAACTTTTTCTCCGGATTCAAAGGTTTTTTGTTTCATCCATTTTAGTTTATTTTCTACTTCCGCCCCTATTATCATATTCAATTCTTCCTGTAATATTTTTATCTGTTTCTCTATTTCCCCATTTTTTGGGTTTTTCGCTAATTCCTTTTCTTTCTTTCCCATTTCTTCTTTTATTTTGTTTATTGCCCCTTCCCTTTTTTTCCTAATATAATTCTTTTGTTGGATGTATATCCCTCTGATAAAGGCCTTGCTTGTTTCCCAAATTGTTATCAAATCTGTATCTTTTTCTGTATTTTTTTCAAAAAATTCTTTCATTAATCCCTTGCATTTTTCTCTGAACTCTTTATTGTTTAATATGCTCTCATCTAATCTCCACCTTTTATTTCTCCTTTCCTTTTCTTTTAATCTTATTTTTATTGGATTGTGATCTGATATTGACTTTTCCATGATTTCGCAATTAGTTGTTAGGGACATCATACCTGTTGATAACCATACTGAATCAATTCTGGCTAAGGATTTTTTGGGATTTGAATAATATGTGAATTGTTTTTCTCTCGGGTGTTTAATTCTCCATCCATCATTCAAACTATAATTTTCTGCTATGTGAAAAAAAGTACTCGGTAATTTCCCCTTATTCCCTTTTCTTTTACCTGATCTGTCCCATTCTGGCTGTGCTACTGCATTTAAATCCCCTACTAATATCAACTCTTCCTCCTTTATTACCTCTCCAATTTGTTCTCCTAATTTTTTGAAGAAATTTACCTTACATCCATTTGGAGCGTAGATGTTTACTAAGATTATATTTCCTTTCGTTGTATATATTTTAACTCCTATCACCCTTCCTTCATTATCTTGGAATACTTTTTCTGCCTTAATCTCATTTTTAATATATATCACCACCCCTCTTTTCTTTTTTTCATCTAAAGCCATAAATTCCTTTCCTAATTTTTTATTGCATAGAAGTCTTTCCTGCTTTTTGGGTATGTGGGTTTCCTGCAGGCAGATTATATCCCATCTCCCCTTTTTTAATATATGTTCTATCTTGTTTCGTTTTTTTTTTCATTTAATCCATTAACATTCCAGGAGATTATATTCAAATTCATCTCTTTATTAAATTTCTACTCACACTTTATAAATAAAAAGCAAGAATTTTGACTTGTTCTTCCTTATGCTAAAAAAAGAAGATAACACTCTTAATTTAATTTATTTGATTTGTCTCTAATTTCGCGGCAATCAGAGACTCCCCTCTTAATTTAATATTGTCTATGGATATTTGTTAAAGTTCCGGTATAGCAGTTTCTAGTTCCTTCTATTCTTCTGGCTGGGTACCGTCCTCCTTCTCCTCCTCTCCTTCCGCGAACAGTTCCTTTCTATATCTGCTGCAGAATCGGTCAACCTCCTCTGCCGATCTTATTGTCTTTTTACGCTCCTTAAAAATAAAAGAGATCCCTTCCGGGAACTCCCACGCGAACCAGATCCCTTTTTTTCTCAGAGCCTCTGTCAGTCTTTTATAATTTTGTCTTTTTTGTGTCAATCGTCTTGGAATTTCTTTATAAATGGCAATCGTCCTTCCCTCTATCATCAGTTCTTGTTGTTTCTTCCTTTGCAGGATCTTTTCTCTTAATAGCATTGAGTTCAGGAAGATCAGACAGTCCGGTAGTTTTTTAACACCTTTGGTACTTCTTGATTTATCTGCTCTCAGTCTATATATCTTATCCACATCCATGGTTAATTCATCTTCTTCTACTCCCAACCAGGTGGCTAGTTCCTTCTTGATTCTCTCTTCTATTATTTCACTTCCTAGGTCTGGGACTCCTTTCAGGCGAAGGATATGAGCTTTCTGCTTCATTTCGAGCATCGCAATTTGATCAGCTAGCTCTTCCTGTTGTTTGATAATTTCTTTCCTCTCCTCTTCTTCTCTTCCTTGCGTCTTCTTCACCTCTTTGTGTTCAGCTGCCATTTTCTTAATTGTTTCTTCCTGTTTAGTCATTCTGGTGTTTAGATCCTTTATGCTCTTGTCCGTTTCTTTATTTTTCCCAAATAGTTCTTTTATCTGTCCTGTCATCTCTTCTATTCTTTGGGAATTTGCATCCACTTTATTTAGGACTGCGTCCATTTTTTCATTCAGGCTCATATTCATTTGTGCTATCATCTCTCTGATGACTTTAATATCCGCCGAGACGTCTGCATCTCCTGTTCCTGCTATTGATTGTCTTTTTATCTGTGCATTTTTGCCTGATGCTGCTGCATTCACACCTTGCTGATTTTTCCCTGCCATTCTATAATACTTTATTTTCTCCTTCTTTCAATCTTAATGGCTCTCTCACTTTCTCGGGAGTTCCCTTATCGTTTTATTCTTATTCACTCATCCGTTTCAATTTTCTTCCCTTCACTGCTCTTAAATGGCTTTAATTAGCCTCGTGGTTTGATTATGGGATCACCTTTATAATTTTGAGCTATTTTTCCTCCCACCTCTAGATGTCGCTATTTCACTCTTCTCCTTTCCTTTCCGTTCGCTCTCCTCTTTAAAACGTCTTCTTTTCGTCTCCTTCCTCCCGCTTCCGCAGTGAAGCCGGAAGTTCTCCAGTCCTCACTCCACCCTCCTCAGACCTCCATTTTCTCCCCTCAGCCACGTCTTCCCACTCTTTCCCCGGCAACTTTTCCACAAACACTCGGAATGTCGTCAAAAGGGTAAGCAACACACGCCGTCCTCTCAGATGCCCTCTCTTTCCTCTTCTATTTCCCTCTCCTTTGCGCCGGGCCCTCTATGGCTTCCCACCTCTCCTCTCAAGCCTAGAGCTGGTTTGAGTGGCGCTGACTGATATTTTCTTTAACTGGCGTATTAAATATGTCTGCTTTCCTCCTTTCCGTCTATTACGAATAAAGTTATTCTGTTTTTCGAATTTAACCCTGAGGGTTAAAACAGACCCCAGACTTCTCTATTCCCCCGTGGTCTTCCTGCCTCTTTCTTATTGAAAAAAATTTTATTTTTCACTCACGGGTCTTTCTTTCTCTTTCCTTTTCACGTCTGCAGGGTCCGGGCGCCTGCTGTCCGAGTTCTCGGGTGCCTTAGCGGTAGTCGTCCGTTGGAAGTTGCGCTGGCTCTCCTCCGTACCTTCCGCCTACCTTGGCTTTAGTACGTTGTTTCAGGTTAGCCTTCTTTTGCGCCGTCTTTTTCTCGGCTGGGGTCCCGTACCCCTTGCCTTCTTTCGCTGCCGTTTTGGCTGCTGGGGGGTGTTTCGGCACTTTCTCCCCCCCCTCTCTGCTACCGCTCACAGCCGACCTGCCTCACTCTTTCAGCTTGTCGGCTCTCGACCCGGTCTCTAGCGCGCCCTCGCCGGAAGTCAGAAGCAGCAATGCTTCTGAACACCAGCTGCTTGAAACCGCAGGAGGGGAGGTTGCTCTTGTGCTCAAATCCTGCTTGTGGGTTTCCCACAGGCATCTGGTTGGCCACTGTGAGAACAGGATGCTGGACTGGATGACTTGATCCAGCAGGGCTCTTCTTATGTTCTTACAAAAAGTGACCAAGGTTTTTGCAAAGTCCCCCTGCCCAAGAGAAAGAAGATATTTGTAGAAGAGATACAAAGAGTGCATGGAGGGAAAGAGCTAATTGATGCAATGAATGGAAAAGGCGAGTGACACTATTCTAAGCAATACCAGAATGGATTGAGCAAGCTGCAGAATGGTGAAGCAGGTTTAAGGAGAGAGGAAAGGAAATCCAAGCAGAGGAACATCACAACAGTCAGTTTAAGAAATAACAAGTTGTATCTGTTATGATTTTTGTCCAAGCCGAGCAGCAACAGCTGCAGCGAGGCCTGGTCTGACTTTTGCCTGTCTCACCAAGCCATGAGAAAGCTGCCTTATCTTTTCCTATGTTGAATGTTCATGTTTTACTGTACTGTTGTAATCCTAGCCTTTGTGCTCTCTCTTCTGGCTAGACCTCAAGCTGGAAAGACGGCATTATGGCAGCTCTGTCTAAATGAGCTGGCAGCAGAGATTCTCTCTGCACTATTCCTACAATAAATAGCTTAGCCTTAATAATGGCTTGTGTGTGTTGTTCTTCATGCTGGGAACAATCACATATTACTACGCCACCGGACTCTCTGTAGCCGGGGATGTGCGCACATAGATTTGCTCTGGCTTTGGGGCGGTCTCACAAACTGCCCCAGGCGGGGTATTACATAACAGTATCAACAGGGGAAAGGTGGATGATATGGAGCATGGGTAGGGAAGCAGTGGTTCTCCAGATGTTGTTGGACTACATCTCACATCAGCACTGAACATCAGCCATTCTGGCTGAGGCTGATGGGAGTTGGAGTCTAACAACCTCTAGAGAGTCACAGGTTCCCTATCTCTGTCAAAGATATCATTGGTCTATGTGAGCCCTTTTCCATATGGCCTGAGACATTTCTGTGAACACTACAATTCTCATCTTTGTACGCTGTACATATTACACTTCCTTGTCCTTGGTGGGGACATGGACTGGGAGAAGACAGGGAAAGTGAAACTTTACCAGTCTTTCAATCATGTGTTGTGTCAATGGCACCTTGGAGAGCTCTCTGGTCATCCATTAAACCAATGGTCTCTTATTCAATAAATCCTAGCAGTTAATTAAGCTATCAATTTTAGCAGCATTGCCTGTCCCTTACTGCCCTTGTGATTTCTGATGTGTAAAAAAAATACTCTTCTGGGGTCGAAGAATCATAATGTGTTAACAACTCCTAAGAATTCCTATATGAGGGACATCCTTGTACCATAAAACAGGGGTGGGAAGAGATTAGGATGCACCGAAAGATTTCTGGATTATTTGTAGTGCATCATCAATGATTTCTGACTCCCAATTACTTAATTATAGCAATAACTATACATGTTCCCCAGTAAATTATATTGGAATAATGAAAGTTGAATGTTGGAAGATTCGGGACAGACAAAAGAAAGTACGTCTTCATGCAGCGCATAGTTAAATGATAGAACTCCCTTCCATAGGAGGCAGTGATGACCACCAATGTAGATGTTTTTAAAATAGGATTAGACAAATTCATGGAAAATAAGGGTAACGGTGGCTACTAGCCATGGTAGCTTTGCTCTGCCTCCATGGATGGAGGCAGGTATGTTTCTGAATACCAGTTACTGGAAACCACAGGTGACTCTTGAGACTCTAATAAAAAATAAAGTAGATTCCACCACACTGAGGTCTGCATTCCCCTGTGTTAAGGTGTCCCTTATGGTAACATTTTACTTCTATGCCAAGTCAATTCCTATTTCGTACATACAACCAGCCATTTAACAAAGATTTGAAAGTGGTTTATCAGTGCAAATTTTGCACGTAATTTCATCTTAAGGCTACAGACCCGCACCCATTAGTTTCCAGAATGCACTTATGATAAAGGAAGAAATTTACACCAGGACTGCAGCAGGTGTCAGTAACTCTCCTCCCATTGAGATCAACGAAAGAAAGAGAATGGAAGGAAGCCACCCCTCTTGCTTCTTGCCATGTCTGCTCAATTGCCAGGGAGTAATTTAAGCATGGATAAATATCTGCAAATTCAATTAATTAGACCTTAAAGGTGCAATCCTACCCTGGTGTAAAACAACATCCTGTGTTGCTAATTGCAGAGGTGGAGCTGTTGGCAGTCTCATCCTCTTCTCTTCCTCCTCTCTCACAAAAATCATTGTGCAGGGACGCTGAGTCAGGGCTCTGCAAGGTGTGAAGTGCTGTTGTGTGGCAACACACAGGCAGGGCTATGTATTTGCTCTACTTGAAGATGGAGACAGGCGGCAGGAGGGAGAATAAGAATTCTGCACAAAGACACACAAACCGCTAAGAAAAATATAAAGGCTGTAACATGTATATATTATGCCAATTAAGTGAATGTACACACAATTTCTCATTTTGCACAAATAATCCTGCATCCTGGCAGCCTAGCAGAAGGACTCTGACCCTGAACTCTGATTATCTTGGTCAACAGCTCTCTACTACTCCTGCCCATCTTCTCAGTCTTAAAGAATGGAAGATGGTCAGAAAGCTGAATTATGCACCTAGCATCAATTGCTGCATTGGTGTGGGAAAAGGAGCCCAGGGTGTGCAACACAAGCAATAAGACATTAAAAATATCTTTTTTAAAAATCTGAAAAAAAACAATTACAATACTCGGATACAATACTTGGATGCCTACTTGGAAAGATCTCAACTTGTTGGAAGAGGAAGGTCTTCACCAGGCACCAGTAAGACTATAGAGATGGCACCTGTCTAATATTAAATATTTGATTCCAAAGTGTGCCACTACACTAAACGCCTGATTCCAAAATAATGTGGAATGGACCTCCTGATAAGATGTATCTGCAGAATGCCCTCAGAATGCAAAGCAGAATGGTTGACTGGGTATATAAGGGGTGAGATAATATTTCAGGTACCCTGGTCCTAAGCTATATAGAGCTTTAGAAACCAAACGAAACATCATCTTGAACTTAGCTCGGTAGCTACCTGGAAGCCAGTGCACTTCTTTCAACAGCAGGTTCACCTGTTGGTGATATCCTACCTCAGTGAGCAGTCAAGCCCCCACATTGTGCACCAGCTGCAGCTTCCAGACCCACATCAAGGGCAGCCCCACATAGAGCACATTGTAGTAATCCTGCCTGGAGGCTACCAGTGCATGCGCAACAGTGATCAAGCTATCCTGGCACATAAACAGCTGAAGCTGATAGAAGACCCTCCTAGCCATTGAGTCACCTGGAACTCTATCAACAAAGATGGATCCAGAAGCATGTTGATGTTGTTCAACCTCAAACGAGGCTTCCAACCTTTTATTTTACCTCCCTCCCTCCTCCATTTATGCTAGCGGTGGAGAACCTCAGGGCAGAGGCTCAAGTGTAGCCTTCTAAATCTCTCTATCTGACCCCTGGAGCTCTCAGCAGGCCATACCTCCTCCCCAGGCCACACTTCTCCAATGCTTTTGCCAGGCTGGAATGTGTCCTTGAACTATCATAAAGCCTCTTGGTTATACGTACAGATGGAGACATGTATGGTAGAAAGCTCAGACTTTTACATGGCTGGACTGTAGCCTACTGTACACAGGAAACAAGATTGATCCACCCAACCACCACTGCTATGTGGCCCTCAAGAGGGTGTCCACCTGGGAATGTGGCTCTTGGGTTCAAAAAGGTTCCCCACCCCCACTTTATGCCAACTTCCCTCTTATTCCCTTTCCAGCTATGAATAAACCTTGTTAGAATTCATACAGATGCTTTGTTCTGTGGACAGAAAGTCTTACAACAGCCCTGGAAGTATTTGATTTGGAAACAGACCGGGGAAAACAAAGATCACCATGAAACCTTGATCAAACGCACCCTGCTTCTCCAGTCAACTCATTAGACTATCTGAATTCTTGTGGAGGAATTTGTGTTTCCCTTGAAATGCATTGGGGGGGGGGAGCAATCAGTTGAATGTTTGTATTCTGCGGTCAATGCGAGTTGTATTTTTTAATCAGCATATCATTGATCCCTTATGCTGAACAGAGGAGGGGAAGTCTGAGATTCTGGCAACTTTTAATTCCCCTTACAACTTTTGCCAAGCTGTTCCATCTCAAACATGGATCTGGAATGCCAGCTTTTGGGGCATTGAAAGGAGTAGTGAATGTGTGAGATGAATGAAACATTCCTAAACTGGCCACTTCTCACCTGCAAATCATTTTCTCCTAACGCTACATTACAGAGGAGAACGTAAGAACACAAGCAATGCCATGGTGGATCAGGCCAATGAAGCTGAAAGTTAGATGATTCAGGGTAGCTAAAAGAAAGTACTTCTTAATGCAGCACATAGACTATGGAAATGATTTCCATAGGAGGCAGGGATAGCCACTGAACTAGATGTTTTTAAGAGAGAATTTGAGAGATCATGGAGGAGAAGGCTATTGATGGATGCTAGCCATGGTGGCTATGCTCTGTCTTCATGGTTGGTTGAAGTAATGCTGAATAATAGTTGTTGGAAACCACAGGAGGGGAGAGTGCTCTTGTGCTCAGGGTTTCACCCAAGCATCTGGTTGGTTACTTTGAGTCCAGCATGCTGAATTTGATGGGTCATTAACCTGATTATTATGTTTCTTAGGCTCAAGACTCACCTATTCCAGCATGCTGGACTCACAGCTAACCAACAGATGCTGGGGGGATTTGAGAAGCAGGACATGAGCACAATTGCACTATCCCTACTAGTGGTTTCCAGCAACTGGTGTTTGGAGGTATGCGGTCACTGCCACTGGAGGTAGAGCACAGCCATTGTGGTCAGTCCATTGATAGTTCTCTGGGTTCGATTAGGGATGCTTGAGGAATTGGTTCCCAGTGAATTTCTCCACAAGCTGGCCAGATCAGCACCTCCTGGACTTATGTATGGATTAGAATTTATATAGTGCTGAGATTTTGCACATTCTGAATATGGACACAAGTAGCAAACATTATAGTTCTTCCATGAAAACCATAGGGAAGAAGGCATATGACAGCCATTCATCCTGGTGTTCTGTAATCCATAACAGTGTGAGAATAAGACTCTCCCTAAACCATCTTCCATCAGATAGCCCAACCCACAGCCTATTTAACAGAAGGTGTGAAAATGTAAATCCATAGCACGTTTGCAAATATCCGGCAAATCAGCTTTTTTCAGTTTTGCTCCAGAAATAAACAGAAAAGCAAAATGTCTGCATTCAAAACAATGACTTCTCTTTTCCCAGCAGGTTTCCTTTTGTGTTAGTTTGTCAGTTTTGGGAGATATCATCTGGAGGCTGCAAAAATGCACTTGCTTTCATCCAAGTGATATCCCATCCCATGTCACCTCTGATTGAGGCTAACACAGGTCCTCTTCTTTTTCTCTGATCCAATGTTATATTGATTTATATACCCTGATCTTTTCTTGATTGCCTTCCTCCAGGGCTTGGAAACTGGACAGAACTGAGACACACAGATTGGGTGGAGGAGATTTCATTATTTAAGTTGATAATCCATTTGATCTGCTTGCTCTGAAGTGTTTGCTATCACTTCTAGAATGCTTACCGTTCCTCTCAGTTCCTGTCTGCCATCACAACTCTGTTCCTAATTGAATTGTTTTACACTGTGTCACACTTTCTGTTCTTGCTGTTGTCAAATTACCCACCTAGGATTTTAATGCTTCTCTGCTTCTTTGTCATATACAAACTGCAGTAGTTTTAATGCTAAAGAACAGGGATGGGGAATGCTCAAATCATTATGGTGCATAAACAAGGCAAGGGTTAATGTGTAATGCACAGCTAGGAAAGCTAAGATGTTGATCCAATGGTTGATGTGACCCCTAGACTCCTGTTATATAGGAGTGGGGTGGACATGGCTTTAGCACAGCAAGCAAGATTCATCTTTGGACTGGACAAGCATATGGGAGTTCTTTCTAGTAGACTGGGCCTGAGCTGTCTGTTCACACTAGCAGTGAGTCTCTGAGGTCTAGGTAATGGAGGAGGAGATAGTGCAAGCTTGGAGACAGACTTGGCATTGGACACTTCCTCCATAGACAGAGACCCACCAGCAGTTATTGGTAGGATGGGAGGAGCTGGTGATGTGTGAAGCTGAGCAGGGCTTCAGATTGACATGGCAGGGATAGATCTGATGATGATCCATTGGATCCCTCCTCAGGGTTGAATTGACACGCCCTGTGTCCTTCCTGGACACATTTGATGTCTCACAAGGCTGTCCCAGACCACTGGGTCCCTCCTCAGATCATCAGCTTCTAGCTCCCCCCACCTGTTGTCCTGATCTGATCAAGCCCTCCAAGACAACTCAGTGGGACACATGACTTCCCAGATGTTGGTGGACCACAATCCCCAACATCCCTGAGCATTGGCCAAGCTGGCCAGGACTGACAGGACTTGGAGTCCAACAACATCTGGTGGGCGACATGCTCCACATCCTGAAATCAAGTGGTGAAACAGCTTTTTGATGAAAACAGCAAAGAGCCTGGTGACACTTTAACGGCTGACCCATTTGTTGCGCCCTACATCCTGATGGACTCAGGTCCACTTTGTCAGATGCATGAACTGAAATCTTAGTTGGCAGGCATATAGAGGAGAAAGTTGTAAGGTGGGAGTTGAATGGCAATGAGATGCAAAAATTACAGCCAGTGATAATTAATTACCTAGGCACAACTATTGCAGTGATAAGTTATTCAGCATTGCTTAGATATTGCTATTAACATCTGAAGTGGAGCAGGGAACCAGTCTGATGAAGCCGTTGTAGATTGCATAGATACCCTGACCCGGTAGCTAATTAACACATGCGGTGTGATAAAAACAACAACAACACTTTGTCTCAATTTAACCCACAACTGATGGCTTTGAACATCTTGCCTTTCAACTGATTATGATTCATTGATGCTGCCATGTGTATTTGATTTTGTTAAGTGATGCTGGAGGCATCTGATCATTGTGAATTCTGGTATGAATCACCCTGATCTGAACCTGCCAGAATAATGGAACTGGCTTTCACAGTTCCTAAATTTCCTTACACAGTTTTCAGCTCAGAAAACGTAAAAAATTGCATTTAAAAATGCATTCTTTTGAAGGGGGGATGAGTTTAAAATTATAGATTTAAATATATATGCTTATATATATTTTAAAAAGTGTAGATTAAAATAGAAATGGGTCAGAAGAGACTTACGGAAAAATTGACATGGAAGTGACATGGCATAGAAATACAATGATGCATCTATTCCTAGATTTGCTGCAAAAATTGTTGCAAATTTTCTTAAAATATAACTGCTGTGAGCATTTTCAGTAAAACGAGGACTATTTCAGATGTTCCTACATGGTGCTCTTCTGGCGATTCCCTCACTGTGAGAAGTGAGGTTACAGGGAACCAGGCAGAGGGCCTTCTCGGTAGTGGCGCCTGCCCTGTGGAACGCCCTCCCATCAGATGTCAAGGAAATAAAAAACTATCTGACTTTTAGAAGAAATCTGAAGGAAAGCCCTGTTTAGGGAAGTTTCTAATGTTTGATGTTTTATTCTGTTTTTAGTGTTCTGTTGGGAGCCGCCCAGAGTGGCTAGGGAAACCCAGCCAGATGGGCGGGGTACAAATGATAAAATTATCATCATCATCATTATTCAGGTGCTGTTCGGCTCTGACTCCCATCAGCCCCAGCTAACATGGTCAGTGCTCAAGCATGATGGGAGCTATAGTCCAAGATTAAGAAACAACCATTCACATGGTTTCAGTGCCTTTGTGTCCTGCATATTTTAAGCTCTTCCTCCTCCTCCATATTCACACAGCCCACAACACTGTTTCATCCCATTGTCTGTAGTGACCCATATGCTTTTCTTCACTAGCATTCATGGTTTCCTCACATCAGGCACAGTGTAGTCACATAATTACAAAATGAACCTATGCAGGTCGCCACAACTAATCACTGTTAAATGGGGCAAGTGAAGACAGGGGCTGAGAGGACAATGAAGGCGGTGAAGGAAGAAGAATGAAAACAGTAGTGTTGAGGAAACCTTCTAAATGACTTGAGTTCAGACAGCTGAGGCAAATGGGAGGAGCTTTTAGGCACATAAGGAAAGCTAACATGAATAATAATAATAATAATTTTTTTATTTGTACCCCGCCCATCTGGCCGGGTCTCCCCAGCCACTCTGGGCGGCTTCCAACAAATATTAAAATACATCAATACATGAAGCAAAGTAAACCGATGTAGCTGGAGAGCTAGCATGGTGTAATGGTTGAGAGCAGTGGACTCGTAATCTGGGGAACCGGGTTCGCATCTCCGCTCCTCCACATGCAGTTGCTGGGTGACCTTGGGCTAGTCACACTTCTTTGAAGTCTCTCAGCCTCACTCACCTCACAGAGTGTTTGTTGTGGGGGAGGAAGGGAAAGGAGAATGTTAGCCGCTTTGAGACTCCTTAAGGGTAGTGATAAAGCGGGATATCAAGTCCAAACTCTTCCTCTTCTCTAGCTAAGTGTATTTTCAAAATTAGCATTTCAGTATTCAGCGTTCAAGTCACATTCCCATTCAGATGCTCCATATTTCTCTCTCACACAACATCTGGACTTTTAATGGGGGGTAGGGGGGTAGGAGAGAGATATTTTCTCCCCAATAACCTACTTTAACAAGACCCAAAAGGTATTCACGCTGCATAAAAATATAGTTATTGATTTCTTTCTTTAGAGACTCGTGGGATAGGTTAAAATGTTTTGCAGTTTGTACAGTATGGAAAAGGGCTTCATTGATCCCAAAATCAAGAATCTAAATTAGAAAAGGTGTTTGACATGTCAGAGGAAAGTTTAGTCTCTCTTTGATCATTTGTACTGAAAACTAAACCCTGTTCATATGTTCTTACATTCGATCCATAGAGTGGGGCCAATCTAGACCTCTCCATCCATGAATTTCCTTCATTGTTTTCATGATAGGTTTTAAGGGAGATTGTAAGTGCATTCAGCTGAATAGTCTTCTATTCCTCCCTGTACAATTCTTATTCTGACCTTCCTCTTGATGTGGGAAGGTCAGGGGAGAAGGGGACATAGCTGCTACACATCATGTCACAGCCCTCTTTCACACTTAGGGTTGTATCCAACATGATCAGTCCAGAAGCGAAGGACCATTGCTCTAGCAGAAGTCTATTTCTGATTGTGGTGCAATGGAGGAAACCAACCTAACGGATTTGCTGGTGGATCTTCTTGTTCGTGAGCTAACAAATTTACCCTGTCTAGTTGTGGAACATCTTACATAAAAAGATCCACTCATTCAACACGAGCAACTTATTGTTGTTGGCCTCCATCTGTTTTGAGAGACAATGGAGTGCACCTCTGGGGGGTGAAGTCAAACAGCTGTGTTAGCAGAACTGAAGTGATCAGTTCGGGGCATAAGCCTAGGCAGTGTGTATGGAGCTCCTGGGCTGCCCAGACAACAAGACCCCCCTCTCTGCTTCACTGAGGTGGTCCAAAGGAAATAAGAGCAATATGTTTGGCACCAACTTGGCTGCAGGAGTTGCCAGAATCATAGAATCATAGAATCATAGAGTTGGAAGAGACCACAAGGGCCATCCAGTCCAACCCCCTGCCAAGCAGCCAAGAAGGAGGTGTACAAGGCGCCATCCAATCATTTTAGGCACTCCAGTCCAGATTTGTGTAGGATTTACTCCGTAGCCCAGAGGTCAGCAAACTAAGGCCCGCGGGCCGGATACGGCCCACCAGGCTCATTAATGTGGCCTGCGAACCTTGCAGACCCTGCCGCCCACTCGGTCAGTCCCCGCGCTAAACAGGCGCGGTGTGGAGACTGACTTCCGCGACGTGGCATGGCTTCTGATTGGCTGCAGGAACTTTGCACAGAAAACAGAGGTGCCCAAGATAGAACTGTGAAAAACGTAAACCTCTTGAGCATGCATGAAAACTATTGGACAGTGCTAATACTCCTCCGTCCAGAACTGAGACAGGAACCTGGCATTGGGACTCCAGGCATAGGACGTGGCAGATGTCCCACAGGTGTAGCAGCATTGTATCTGCAGCCATTAATTGTGAGTACAGGGCTGATCTATAAAATGCTTGACTTTTCTGTATTGTGTGCATTACCCCCAAGGAGTGAAGGTGAAATATAATGAAACCCAGATCTTAAATTAAACATAACTCCCAAATGATGTTGCTAAGCATTTGGCAGATATACTGAAAACAGTATTTCCTGATCAAATCTCTTGCAGTTTATCTGGGTAGTGGCTACAGGGTATTTTCGCCACTCTAGAATTTGTGGGATATTTCTTTTTCATTTTTTTTCCCTTGGGGGGTTTTAACCCTTCCATAGCACAAATTCATTCATCTGTGAAGCCTTATGACTACAAAATTCAGGATGCAGCATGAATGCAAGTGCAATACGTTTGTGCAAAAAAAATAATTTAGTGTCTCATCTGAAGGCGAGGTATTGAAAGATTATGTATTTTATATGATAAGTTACAGGAGGGCTGGATACTCTGAAACCAGCGGGAGGAGGGGAGGAAGTAGGGAAGAATATAGGGAAAGAGCAGAAGTACTTGGATGCCTAGGTGAAAATTAAGGATTTAATAAGTAATATTACCTATCTACGTAATGATGATTTTAAAGAAGGATGATTCTGTTAAATAGGATTGACTATGAATTCAACAATGGGGTCTCGAGGAAGTCATCTGAACTATGAAATTGAGAAAATTAGGGGTACCTGACTCATTGAATTGGGCCAGGCCCAAGCTTTGCAATGTGAATACTCAATAGGTTAAATGTTTAATGAATATGTATACCCTTGTGAGAGGGGGGGATGGCTTGTAAACTTCCCACGGTGAGAGGGGGGAAGTATGAAAATTTAACCGATATGTTCTGTGTTTAAAAATTGTAAAAACCAATAAAAAATATTATTATTTTTTAAAAAAGGAACTTGCCCCAGCCATTCTGTTGGCTGGGACCCACTCCCGGGCAGCCCTGATCCCACCCCTTAAGAACAAAGTACCATCTTTCCCCCTTTTTAAGACACCGTCTTATAATTTTCCCCCCTCAAAAAAACACAGGGTGGCTTATTTTCGGGGGATGTCTTATTTTTATTACGTCAGTATGGTACGGTACAGCCTCCCCCTGCGCGCTGAGCAGGCGGGGCAGAACTCTGCAAGAGGCGCATCCCCCCCCTGCGCGCGCCTCTCGCCGGTTCGCTGGCTCCCTGCGCACGCAGGAGGGGCTGAGGAGGCGACGGGAACAATGGCGGCACCACGGCTTACTTTGGGGGTACGTCTTACTTCTCACAAAGGTAAAAAAAACCCTGCCATGGCTTACTTTATGACTACGTATTAAAAAAGGGGAAGCAGGGTAAAACCTTTGCTAATGATACTTTTTTGAGTGTGGATCTACTGGATGTATGGAGCGTAACTGCTGGTGTTGCATCAATCAAGATGAGTGTACCGTCTTTCCCCCTTTTTAAGACACCGTCTTATAATTTTTTTCCTCAAAAAAGCACAGGGTGGCTTCTTTTGGGGGGATGTCTTATTTTTATTACGTCAGTATGGTACGGTACAGCCTCCCCCTGCGCGCTGAGCAGGCGGGGCAGAACTCTGCAAGAGGCGCATCCCCCCGTGCCTCTCACTGGTTCCCTGCGCACGCAGGAGGGGCTGAGGAGGCGGCGGGAACAATGGCGGCACCACGGCTTACTTTTGGGGTACGTCTTACTTCTCACAAAGGTAAAAAAACCCTGCTATGGCTTACTTTATGACTACGTATTAAAAAAGGGGAACCGGTAAAACCTTTGCTAATGATACTTTTTTGAGTGTGGATCTACTGGATGTATGGAGCGTAACTGCTGGTGTTGCATTAATCAAGATGCATGTAAAGGACGCCATTCCTGGAAGCTACATGTGTAGAGTAGAATTGAGCACTCAAATTTACACACGAGAAGCAGAACATACAATTGAACTTCGATATGGTACAGGTTAGTTATTTGTACAAGTTTATTGAACAGTCACAGACCAAATCGATTCATACAACTAGTCAACAAAACATACACAAAAATAAACAGAGGGCAATTTCAATAAAAATTGGACCATAACAACATTTTAAAATTGGAGAGCTTAAATAAAATTAAATATTCACCTTCGCCTGCGTATTGTTATTGGTGAACTCTTGTTTCCTGCGTCTAATAGCAGACACACAGAATTTGGCAGCATTGGTCGTAATTTCAGGGTCCTTGTCTTCTACCAAGGCTCTCAGACATTGGAGTTCTGGCTCATTTTTAAGCTTTTTTTAGGACTGGGGTAATAAAGGTCAGGCGTAAATCCTCGTAGAGGCTGCAGTGCCGCAACACGTGCAGATTTGTTTCCACTTCCAATGAGCCACATGGGCAAACACGTGACTCATACGGTTTACCCTCGTACCTGCCTAGCAACAGGGCAGAGGGCAGCACGTTAAATCTGGCCAGGGTAAAGGAATGTCTATACTTGGGTATTTGTAATTTGGCCAGGTAATTTGCGGGTGAGAACCCTCTCCCAAAGTCTCTTATTGTGGCATGTTTGCCCATTTTGCCCATATGACACTGGAGCTCTACATCCCTAATACGTTGGGTCACTTGACTTCTGGCTCTTTCATATCCTGCCGCTATCAAGATCTGCGGAGAAAATCCCAGGCTTCTTATCTTTTCGAACAGGGAAGCTTTCCAGCTAGAATGAAAGGTGTCTAACAGTGTTAAAGGTGCCAACCCAGCCGGTATGTGTATGTTTTGTGTATGTTTTGTTGACTAGTTGTATGAATCGATTTGGTCTGTGACCGTTCAATAAACTTGTACTTGCGTACTTACTTACAGACAGCAAATTATTAGCATGGTTGAAAAGGACCAAGGGGGAGATTGTCTTTCCTTGAAATAATGAGAACACTAAAGTAGGCAATTTTTTCAAGGACCAAGCTATAAGTAATTAACTAGATGATGTTATCACACTGGTAATGTACCCTTAATTTACACCCCTTCTATTCCAATGAACCAAACACATAGTTCAGTGAAAGAGGAAGAGATCTAACAAAGGATGCTGATTTATACAAGACGGGAGATATGCTTCATAAGGGGAGGATGGAAAGTTATATGAAAGTTGTAAAGAAGTTCAGAGGAAGATGATTCGAAGTCGTTGTGGTTGAGAGCAGTGTTACCCATGGGTGCAGACCATGACACCCTCAAGACACCCTTAAATTTTGCTGATTGTATAAACTAGCCCACAGCCTCTTGATGTTGAGGTGCATGAAATTTCCAGAGTTTGGTTTTGTTTCCTCCGCCAGTTTTATAATGACGCTGACACCTTGAACTATCTATTGATATTTCCCCCTTGGCAACAATTCTGTTTCCCTGTAGTGTCTTCATATGGTAGCACATTCAACCAGTAATTTTTTTTTTAAAGCTCTTACAGGTCTTGGGAATGTATCATCCTTATTGGCTTCCTGTCCAATTCTATATCGATTTCAAAATCATGCTTTTAAGCATGCCTCGCTTACCTGGCATCTTCCTTCTATGCCTGGAAAGGAGAAAGCTTAAGTATCAATGTTGAGCTGCCCTGGGCACTCCAATGATTATACAAGCACCTCTCCAACTTGCTACTTCTTAGTCGCAAACCTTCCCTTAAGTACAATCAAGGGAACTAGAATCAGAATATTCACTACAAAATCATTTCTATAATTCAAAATATACACCATGAGAACAGATCTGCACGGTTAGACCTAGCCTCAATCTATCTATCTATCAATATAGCTATATCTAGCTAGCTAGCTATGCCATTTAATTTATTTACCTTGACTGCCCAGTGTGGGTCAAGGGTGGTTTTAGACATAGGTGATTGTGGTGGTATTCGGAGAGGATTATCAAAACTGACACACACCAGGCAATTCTCTCCTGACTATAAGGTTGGTTTGTGTTTTTATTAGCATTCCCCACAAGGAAATGAATAAAATAGTTTTAAAAATTGAATACATCAAGTATTCAAGATATCAGCTCAAACACATTGACCATGATGGCTGGGAGTGCTGGGTGCAGGAGTCCAAACACCAAGTTGGAGAAGGATGCTACAAAATTGTACAATCATCATCATCCATTTATAAACTGCATTCGACAAAGCCATCTCAAGACAAGGCATAACAAAAAGCAGACCAACTAACCCCATGCAAATTGGTCAGCTGTGGGGCTGGTTCTGCAGTGACTGGTCATGCGGTGAATGCCCAGCCTTGGGATGTATAAGTATGGGGGAAGCCAGGGGTGAACGAAGGCGTCGTGACACCTGGGGCGGGGCGTCACTACGTAGGGCGCATGTGCAGCGTCGCTACATACCATGCATGCACCGTACATAGTGATGCCGCACATGCGCTGTACATAGCAGTTTGCCGGCAGCGCCACTCCAGTGCCGTACGGACGGTGCCGGGATTTTCTGCTCGCGACTGCAGCTGCGAACAGAGGATCCTCTACATGCGGCTGTAGCAGCGATGGAGGGATCCCACCACTGTCCCGGGGGTGCCTTCTTGTCACCCCCCAGACATTTGACCCGGGGTGCACCGCCCTCCGCCCCCGTTGTGACGCCACTGGGGGGAACTAGAATCAAGAAGACCCTGGACCAGCTCTTAATTTAGATATGGGGAATACCTGGCTCTCCTGGTGATGTTGGACTTAATTGTCTCATCCATGTTCCAGAATTCTGGGAGTCATAGTCCTTCAATATCTGGAGGGCAATGTGCTCCCTATCCTAACTGCTTGGTGTGGCATAGGACCATAGCACTGGATATAGAATGACCCTTACTGAAGTTGGCTGAGGAGACAGAGCTCCAGCTGAAGACCTCTGAAACTTAGCCTGTGTCACGACTCATGGGCTAACTGCCTAGTGAAATCAGAGATGTGGAGAGCTTCTTCCAGTTCTTTTATTTAAATCAAGAGAATACACAGAGAGACCATGAATTATGCTCCCTCAGTCTCAAGATGTTGCTCAGAGTGCCTGCTCTACCCCCCTTGCAGTACTTCCTAGCTTCCAAACCCCTCCTTAATGCCTATGGTGGCCAGCAAAAGAATCTTTCTGTCTCTGTTTGTCTTCCTGCTCTAAGATATGAAGGGAGGTGCCTGGTTCTCAGAGAAGGAGGAGATTCTACCAGGCTTTCAAGTGACATAGTGTCCACTGTCTGCTGTGCTGTTTCTCCCACTTCTGAGTCTTGTCTCTGTTCAGGACTAGAGCATCTAGCTTGCTCCTGTTCCTCATCCTCCATTATTTCCCATCTCTTTGCTTCTTTTTCTGGGGTGTGTACTGTTCATCATCACCACGAACCTGGGTCCATACTGTTGTCAGCTTCCTTCCGCCCGGAAGCCTCTTGGTGTGGAAGTCTCCACCACTCCTCCTCATCTGCCCAGTCCCTGACAGTCAGCAAATTCTAAAGTTGCTAAGTAAATCATCTTTCCCTTGTTGCCTTTCGGGCTGGGGAGGCTAATGTTGGGGATTGAACCTAGGACCTTCTGTACCCAAAGCCATAGCTGTCAACTTTCGGATTTGAAAATAAGGGATTTTCCAAAACTTTCGGATTTGAAAATAATGGATGCCGAGAGGGCGGTGCAATGGCACCAAGTAGCCTTGCCACCCTGCGCTCTAGAAGCTGCGTGCAAATGGGTGAGTGAAAGAGCGAGTACATAGACGGCAGGCAGGCTGTCTGTCTGGTTGGGCGTGAGGGTCTGGCTGCACAAGGCATGCAAGCTCCGCCCCCAGTCGGTCTCAGACTCCTTATTGGCAGCCGAGCAACGCAGCTGAGGAGCCTCCCTGGCCGGCAGGGAGGGAGAGGAGCTGCTTCCTTTGAAATCCGGGGAATTGAAGGGATATCAACAATCCGGGATAGCAGTGGGAAACGGCATTGGAAAAAGGGAGTTTCCCGCAAAAAAACGGAGGGTTGACAGCTATGTCCAAAGCAGATGCTCTACCATTGAGCTACAGCCCTTCCCTAAATGCAGCTAGATGACAACTCCCATCAACCTTGACTATCGGCCTTGTTGGCTGGGCTGATGGGAGTTGTTGTGCAACGTTATATGAAGGGCTACAGATAAGCTAACTCGCTTTAGTGGACCAGTGTGAGGCAGGAGGGCAAGAATCCTTACCCTCACAAACAAATCAGAGAGTAAACTTGGTTCTTGGAATATATTTTTTTTAAAGCATTCAGAAATACCGTCGGGATGGTATAAGGTTCACCTTAGAACTGATTGAAAAAATGTGTGTCTGAGCCTGAAGGGCTGAGTTTTGCTAGGGCTTTCATTTTCTGTTTGAGAGGCCATAAAGCATTCTGAGGAATATAAATTCCAGGAACCGTGTTTGTAGTGCTGCTGCATTTAATAGTTTGTCAGCATTTCCCATATTTCCAAAAGGTTTATAACATGGCCATAAAAATTCACTGAAAGATAGAACTTGGTAAGACTTGAAAAGTACTCTTCCTGTGCCTTTACCTTTGTCAGATTTCGTTCCCCGCTTTTCATCCTTAAAAAAGAGAAAAGAAAAGGAGGAGGTAGAGGAAGGGGAAGGGGGAGAGGAGGAGGAAGAGGAAGATGAAAGCCACATGTTTTGGGGGGAAAATAGGCACCCAGTCATTTGTAGGAATACAATCTATGCTGAAAAGTTAAACATGGTCGTATACAAGTAATTGGCTTCAGCAATGCCCAACCACACTGACTTCTGGCACCAAGTCTGCGTGGCAAAGGCAATAATATAGAACAAGACCAGTTTCATGAGGAACCACACCCGCATATAGACACAGAGAGTGTGTTCGCTTAACATCATATAACATAAGAAGAGCCTGCTGAATCAAGACAGTGGCCCATCTAGTCCAGCATCCTGTTCTCACAGTGGCCGATCATATGGCTATTGGAAGCACAACAGAAGGACCTGGACACCACAGCAGTCTCCCCTCCTGCAGTTTCCAGCACCTGCTGTTCAGAAACACACTTCTTCTGACCATGGACTAGTCACACTTCTCTGAAGTCTCTCAGCCCCACTCACCTCACATCCATCCATCAACCTTTTATTGGCATCAAACGGACAACATAAACAAATCAATACAGAATTACCACTTCCCCAGTGGCACAAAACTTTGATAAAAGAAATGAGGCACAGCAGTCTATCGTCACATCTCTAGGTCTCCAGGGAGGTCAGACGTCTGCAGTGTATTTCGACGACAAAAAAACCAAATGGAGATATTTAGCCACTAACTTGGTGAGCTCCTGATCTTTCCCCAGTTAAAGGAAATGTATGACCTCCAACTCTGGTTTCCATTTGGGGATGCAGAGTTGATCTAGAAATTGCTGACGGAGATCATCGTATAGTTTACAATTAAGAACCATATGTGTAAGGCTTTCCACCAGGTGGTCTTCACATGGGCAAGTTCTTTCTCCCTCCACCCTGCCTGAGAACCTTCCCCAAAGGAGGTTTGATAGATTTGCATTAAACCTGGCCAACGAAAATGCCCTTCTTTCTGGAGGGTTAAGCAGAAATTCAAGGCAATTGTGGTTAGTTTCACTCACCTCACAGAGTGTTTGTTGTGGGGGAGGAAGGGAAAGGAGAATTTGAGCCGCTTTGAGACTCCTTCGGGTAGTGATAAAGCGGGGTATCAAATCCAAACTCTTCTTCTTGTTGTTGTCCTTTCCTAATATAGCACCATCATCATGTAGTACAGTTTATGAAGCAGGGCGGGTCCCTGATCCCTGTGGAGTTTACTATCCAAAATTTTCATCTTGAAGTCCCTGGCAATGGTCTGATACGGTAACTATAAGAAGTAGTGATGGCCACCAAGTTGGATAGCTACAAAAGAGGATTAGACAAATTCATGGAGGAGAGGGCTTATCAACAACTATTAACCCTGATGGATATATTCTGCCTGCACTGTCAAAGGCAGTATGCCTCTGAATGCCATTCGCTGGGAATCTCAAGTGCTGAAAGTGCTGCTGACCACAGGCATCTGGTTGACCACCATGAGAAACAGGATGTTAGGCTAGATGGGGCACTGGTCTGATCAAGAAAACTCTTCTTCTGCTCATTGGACTCACTGGATTTATATCCATTCTTAACATGGGACGAATAAGTGAACATGGGCAATTTCTGTTGTTTTGTTTTCATGAGCATTCACTTACATCTCCAACTTAAGGAAAGGGGTAGATGAAAAGCTGCCATCACCTTTGGCAGTGCTGGCTTGTCCAGAGTTTGCTATGAAGAAGAAGAAGAGTTTGGATTTGATATCCCGCTTTATCACTACCCTAAGGAGTCTCAAAGCGGCTCACATTCTCCTTTCCCTTCCTCCCCCACAACAAACACTCTGTGAGGTGAGTGGGGCTGAGAGACTTCAAAGAAGTGTGACTAGCCCAAGGTCACCCAGCAGCTGCATGTGGAGGAGCGGAGACGCGAACCCGGTTCCCCAGATTATGAGTCTACCTCTCTTAACCACTACACCACACTGGCTCTCCAGTGAGCTGTTACTATCCTGCAGAATGAGCTGTTACTATCCTGCGCAATGGATCCTTACTGCGGAGCTGTTCCAGTTGTTACATCGATAAATGGGGCCTGGTTCACCCACTTTTTGTGTCTTGCCTCCTTATTTCCATGTGCGGCCACAAATGCCTGTGAGTGAGATCAATGCACTGGACTTATTTATTTATTTATTTATTTATTTATTTATTTATGTAAGAAACATAATTCCCTTTTGGTCCAGCTCAGAAATTCTCCTTCACAATGCTAAAAGAATAGGTCGCATAAATATTTGAAGAGAAGGTTGGCATAAAGTAAGGATTGGAAATAATTTTCTCAAAACTGTAATTTCTCA
The DNA here is from genome assembly GCA_034641385.1 of Darevskia mixta. Taxonomy (NCBI): domain Eukaryota; kingdom Metazoa; phylum Chordata; class Lepidosauria; order Squamata; family Lacertidae; genus Darevskia; species Darevskia mixta. Next base: position 3,339,770 of record JAWWNH010000060.1, read on the forward strand.
CTTGGCTTCACCCCAGTTTCCTGCCAACAATCAACTCTTGAGGTTGTTGGGAATTTAGACAGGATGGATCTTCTGACACAAAGCAGACTTTGTGTGCTCATCAATAAAATATCTGAGTTCAGGTCTTTCACAAGGTCAGATATCACCGAGCACTCAAGAAAATACCTTATACTTGTCAGCCTCTCTTGCTTTGACTTTGCTGGACTTCTGACACCACACAACCTGCTCTTTTGGAAAACAAAGAAAATACATCCCCAGACCATTGTCCCTCGCCTTCTCTGAAGATGTTCCTTTATTGATTGATGCTGTCCATCAGAATATGTCAGTAATGAAAGAGAATGGAGAAAGAATAATTGCAGTTCACATTTTAATGAGAACTTACTCAGTCTACACTTCCCAAACTGAAACATTGCTGTCTTATAAAATTTATATTTTGCAATCTAGCTCTGCAACCAAAAAACACAGATTGTGTAAAAAGGTATGTATCAGCGGAAATTGCTTGCAAACATGTATAATATATGTTGTATTGTATATTTGTATATTGTATATGTTGGTGAGGCAGGTGTGTGTATAATGCACCCAAAAATGCATTGCATATGAGGAAAAGGCTTGCAAACAACGTTATCATAGAATCATAGAGTTGAAAGAGCCCCAAGGGTGATGTAGTCCAACGCCACTCCTCTCAAATGTGTGTACATTTTCACCAAAACCTTTTGGCACTGCACCTACAGCGAAGACTCACGAGACCAAAGCTTTAGGGTAGGCATAGGCAAACTCTGGCCATCCAGATGTTTGGGACTACAATTCCCATCATCCCTAGCTAACAGGACCAGTGGTCAGGGATGATATATAGAATGTGGCAGCTAGACTGGTGACTGGGAGTGGCTGCCGGGACCACATAACACCGGTCCTGAGAGATCTACATTGGCTCCCAGTACGTTTCCGAGCACAATTCAAAGTGTTGGTGCTGACCTTTAAAGCCCTAAACGGCCTCGGTCCTGTATACCTGAAGGAGCATCTCCACCCCCACCGTTCAGCTGAGATCCAGCGCCGAGGGCCTTCTGGCGGTTCCCTCGCTGCAAGAAGCGAAGCTACAGGGAACAAGGCAGAGGGCCTTCTCGGTGGTGGCACCCGCCCTGTGGAACGCCCTCCCATCAGAGGTTAAAGCAATAAACAACCACATGACCTTTAGAAAACACCTGAAGGCAGCCCTGTTCAGGGAGGTTTTTAATCTGTGATATTTTAATGTATCTTTATATTTGTTGGAAGCCGCCCAGAGTGGCTGGGGAGACCCGGCCAGATGGGCGGGGTACAAATAATAAATTTTTTATTATTATTATTATAGTCCCAAACATCTGGAGGGCCGGAGTTTGCCTATGCCTGCTTTAGGGAAATGGTTATATTGAGTGATATAACTAACTGGAACAACTGCAAACCAGGTTAATTAACTGAATTCAGAAAGCACAGGTGGGGAGGAATGTTGGTAGCTCTGAGAGAAACATCCCCTCCCGACCAATGATGCAGCCACAGGCTGTGGTTTCCCAGGAAAGGGTTGAGAGAAAAGTTGTCCCTCCTTGCTAGATGAGCCTTGGACATGAACCCAACATGCATATCCAGGCGCTGCTGCCAAGCACTCACCCAAAATGTGCGCATCCAGTCCACTAGGCAAAATGCACTGGGAAATCCCTAAAAGGTTCACTTAACCCAATAATGCCTTAGCATATGTAATGTGTTCTCATCCACTTCCTCACCTGTGAATACTCATTGCCCCAAAGGGCAATCAACAACGCTACTCCCAAATGCCAAACAAATTCTTCCCAGCACTGTGGCAATAAAGGGGGTGGGCCCAATCAAGACCCCCCCCCAATTCCTACTTAGCCCCTTCAACAGACGAGAAGCCAAAGTCCATTGCATATAGATACCATAGCTGTCAACTTTCGGATTTGAAAATAAGGGATGCCGTGAGGGCGGTGCAATGGCACCAAGTAGCCTCGCCACCCTGCGCTCCAGAGGCTGCGCGCGAAAGGTTGAGCGAAAGAGCGAGTGCATAGACGGCAGGCAGGCTGTCTGTCTGGTTGGGCTTGAGGGTCTGGCTGCACAAGGCATGCAAGCTCTGCCCCCAGTCGGTCTCAGACTCCTTATTGGCAGCCGAGCAACGCAGCTGAGGAGCCTCCCTGGCCGTCAGAGAGGGAGAGGAGCTGCTTCCTTTGAAATCCGGGAAATTTAAGGCATATCAACAATCCGGGATAGCAGCGGGAAATGGCATTGGAATAAGGGAGTTTCCCGCCAAAAAAAGGGAGGCTTGACAGCTATGATAGATACGGAAGGTGCAAAAGAAACACAAGGAGGAAGAGTTTGTGGGAGGAGCATGTTTATAATCTACCCTCCACCCCCTCCCTGGTTGGTCTTTGGGCCCCACATGGCCCACCCCTCCAACATCTCTGCTTCGGTGTTTGCTTTGGACAAACACACCTCCACTCCAAGACTGGGGACATTTTTAAAATTATTCTTAGCTTGCCACTTTCTTTTTAAAAATCATGTAAATCATGGGTAGGCAAACTAAGGCCCAGGGGTCAGATCCTGCCCAATCGCCTTCTAAATCTGGCCCGTGGATGGTCTGGGAATCAGCATGTTTTTACATGAGTAGAATGTGTCCTTTTATTTAAAATGCATCTCTGGGTTATTTGTGGGGCATAGGAATTCATTCATTTTTCACCCCAAAATATAGTCCAGTCCCCAACAAGGTCTGAGGGACAGTGGACCGGCCCCCTGCTGAAAACGTTTGCTGACCCCTGATGTAAATTCATCAACATTTCAGTGCTACATTCTCCTCACATATACATTCTAATGCACAATTTCCCCTAATATACACATTTTTTTCAATTAACAATTTTGCCGAATGGGTGGTTTTTTTTTGTAAGTTATTTTCATGATTTTTATGCATATTTTGCAATATGCATTCTTGCACAAATTACTTGGTTGGAGAACTGCGTTGGAAGTTTCACAGAAGTGTGAATTTTGCTGGCTGGCCGTGTTTCAGTTTTCCGTATTGTTTTGAAAAGCACAAATTACGTAGATTCTCCTTTAAATGTGAGCCGAGTCAGATTTGTCCCCTTATCCCTCATCGCAAGTTGTCTGCAGGTCTGTAATATAAAGTATCACATACAGATGGAAGAAACTGCAATGTTTTCCCTCTGCACCACGCCGAATCAACTGCCTTTGCTTTTGACATCATGATGTTTGACCAGACACAATGAAAGGCAGGCATCATCAAGCATCAATAGAAGATTTCTATTAAGTGCAACCACTGAAGCAGAGTAGATCAAAGCCAACTCCCCACCCCCCGGAGGAATAGATGCAGCAAGATTGCTGGCCCCTTGTCCTTTTCAATCTCATCCTCCCACCCACCCTTATTGCATATTGGCTTCTGATAAGGCTCTATCAGCTCGCATTTGTTTAGACGCAAGGGCTTTAATGAAACCCTCCAAAGATGCACATTGCAGATGCCAGCTCTATCATGCAATAAATGTTGTGAGGGGTGCAGGCGGAGGAGGGAAGGAGGGACTAACGCAATGTCCTCATTTGTCCTGCCTCATAGCCTTTGAGTTTCACAGAATGCCTTCAGGCAGAGAGCACTGGTTCATTCTATATATGTCATGTCACGTCCATTCAATCTGCTGTGATTCCTATAAATTAGCTCACACCTTCCTGTGTAAATCTGTTTTCTGTTCCCCCAAAAAGGATGACAGCTTGGAAAGGAGGCATGTCTCGCAAAAGTGTATGAAGTTTGCAACAGACTGATATGCCCCTCCGGATATCGCCCTTTTGGTACGCAATGAAATGCAAGAGGTGAAAGGAAACGCCAACGGTAAGGATTTTCTGCACATCTACCATCCATTTGAAGCGCTATGATGCCACTTTAAACAGTCATGGCTTCCACCAAAGAATTCTAGGAGCTGTAGTTTGTTAAAAATGATGGGAGTTGTGAGGAGACCCCGTGTCCTCTCACAGAGCTACAGTTCCCAGAGTTCTCTGTGAACAGGGATTGGTGGTTAAACCATGCTGAAACTAACTCTAGTGGAGGGAGGAAAGTGGGTGTGGTATACATGCTTTTACATAACATGCATAGAATTGCTGACCCTTTACATCAGGGATGGGGAAGCTGTGGCCCCGCAGATGCTGCTGGACTGCAGTGTCCATCAGCCCTGACCATTGCCAATGCTCACTGTGGCTAATGGAAGTTGCAGTCCAACAACACCTGGAAGGTGACAGCTTCCCAATCCCTGCTTTAAATATTACATAAGCACACGGAAAAGGCAGTTTATGTAGATGAAAGACTTTATATCTGCCCAGATGTGGCATGACTATTCACAATGGTTTTTATGAAAGGGGAGGGATTTGTGCCATTGCAGCTTTTTATTCAGTCTTATTTGGATCCATTTGAGTTTTAATTGGTTGGGCTTTTGTTTTTTTAACTGTCTCTGCTGTCCTCTTAGGTTCCCCCCCCCTCTACAAGCTTTTTATTATCTTAATTAGGTAGGTCACATTTTAAGCTATAATAATAATAATAATCATCATCATCTATTATATTTATCATCATCATCATCATCTATTATTTATACCCCGCCCATCTGGCTGGGTTTCCCCAGCCACTCTGGGCGGCTTCCAACAGAACATTAAAATGCAATAATCTATTAAACATTAAAAGCCTCCCTAAACAGGGCTGCCTTCAGATGTCTTCTAAAGGTCTGGTAGTTGTTTTTCTCTTTGACATCTGGAGGGAGGGCGTTCCACAGGGCGGGTGCCACTACCGAGAAGGCCCTCTGCCTGGTTTCCTGTAACTTGGCTTTTTGTAGTGAGGGAACCGCCAGAAGGCCCTCGGCACTGGACCTCAGTGTCCGGGCAGAATGATGGGGGTGGAGACGCGCCTTCAGATGCTTTAGATACTTCAATTATAAAAGCAGGATATAAGTATAGCCAATCCAATCAGTCAAGGACTACCCTAGGCAGCTGCCTCCTACTGATTCAGAACATCAATCCATCTAGCTCATGTTTTGAAGGGATTGGGATCCTGTGGCCCTCCATATGTTGTTGGACTACAATGTCCATTAGCTCCAACCAGCATGACAATGGAGGGCGACGGAAGTTGTAATACAACCTCATCTGGAGAGTGACAATCTCCATCTCCACCTTCTTTGCTGACTGGAAACGGCTCTCCAGAGTTTCAGGGAGGACAACCTTCCCCAGCTCTAGCTGAAGACACAAGGGATTGAATTCATAGCATTATCTATGTAAAGTTCTACCACTGAGCTACCACAAAGGTAGCTGACACCTCATTGCTGCTGGGTATCGACGACTTCAGTATTTTGCAATAAACGTAGGAATATGAAGCTCTCAGTGGTAGATAGTTTAGCTTGTTCTTTATTTTTTGTGTTCTTACAAACTACCTTCCCCACCTTGGTGAGAACAATGGCATAAGAGTGCATCAGGAAACTGAAACTGAATGAAATATCCAACTAAAATGTCGAAAAAACACTGCAGATCTCCCCGTTAAGTTGTAAACAAGACAGTATGGTGTAAATAGAAAATCTCTTCCAAATTTTAAAACCTGGCAGCTCATTCTTTGCCAGAGCAGTTGCTGTTTGATTCTTCAGAAAGACCAACTTGCTGTACATCGAGCCAGCTCAGACAGAAACACAACAACAGAGAATACAAACAAATGGCATCTATTTTTAAACTTGTTTTCCTTTAGTTAACCCACATTCCCACCTGTCTGCCTCTTCTGAAGAGTCAACAAAGCAGATCAAGGAAGAAGTGCCCCAACTTATCCTTCCTGTTCACCTCCCTCCAGCTCAAAATCAAATTATTACAGCTACGGGACTGCCTGGAAGGCAGAACCATCTTTTACAAGCAGCTGATGCTATAAAGCTGACACTGATCATTGAACGAAGAAGAGTTGATTGTCTCACTGGTTGCTTTTCTGCCTGGACCAGCTCTTGAACAACAAACAATCATGATGGACAAGTGATTTTAAGTGTGTTGTGATTCACTTGTTGTGTGTTGTAAGTCGCTTGCAGACCTTTGGGTAACAAATGGTTAACAAAGCAATTTCAACCTCAACGGATGCCTTAAACGGAGTAGACTGGTGGTGTCTCTATCCACATATTTTTTGTCCTGTTTAGACTGGGCTGAAGGGCATTCTGGGCTAGCTCTGAGGGAAAGTGACCTGCAACAGGATAACTAGCAGTAGGTCATAAGAGACAGGCATCTAGGAACTGAGAGCTCCTAAGAGCAGGAAGTCTCCAAACAGAAAATCACAATCAGGACTTTGGAAAGCTCCTAGGGGCAGCAGATGTTGCTCTAGCAAAGGTTACAGCCAATTAATCTCCTGCCACAAAATCAAGAGCAGATTAAGTCACAATCTTAGCTGTGAGGATGTTTTCCATGGCACACACCTTGCTGGGAAAAACATTGCACTCCTGTGTTGTGAGACTTCTCTGAAGGCTTTATAGAGAAGTGAAATATCTTGTACTGGTTGTTCGATGATCAAGAAGATTTGGTCTCCCTACTCAAGTAATCTGAAACTCAGGGACCGGGACAACATGGGAGTCGTTCAGATTTGTGGACTATGGGCTTATCAAATAGGATCCTCCTGATCCTTATTTCTATGTGTACCTTCTTCCTCAAGGCCACTGTTTGAAGTGCCCAAAGATAGGTCATAATACTATGTCTGTGCTAACTGGCAGCAATTTTTCAAATGCTCTGGCAGATATATTTCCCAGATTGTGTACCTCAGCTTAATAATGGACACATAAGTCATTGGGGGTGTCTTAGGGTCTTGACATTAAAGATCATATGGACCATGACACTGATGTCACAAGGAGGGCTGAATTCCTCCCTTCCCTTACCTCTGTATACTACAAGGCAATAAAAGAGCATACCTGCCTGATCTTAAATCAAAGCCATCTGCCTTTGCACTGTGACACACAGGGATCATTGAAATTCTGCAGCAGTTCAACATGTTCTAAAAAACAAAAACAGAGCCCTACTTGCTTTATTGCAGTGAGCTGCTCCAAAGAATTTAGGTTCAGCTTCTGCTTAGCAAGCCAGGCAAGCAGATGAGAGTATACCCCCAAGTCCCTTTCCTTACCTAGGCTTTTATTCATGAACAAGCCTCTTGATCAAAGGGCGCCTTTGCTAGATCTTCAGTAAAATCCATATTCATGAAAACTCCCAGCCCAAATACAAAACCACTTATGTTCCTGCCTAGCAGAAGAGAATTGTTTGTACCCCAGGCCTTTGGTTCATGTTTGAATCCTCTGTCTAGAAGAAAATGCTGCAGGTAAAGGGATTGGCCAAGGGCCAACCTATCCCATCTTGTCCTGGCCAAAGGTTGTGAAGCACCAGATTATATGATGTTGGCTACAGCAGTGGGATATCTCCCCAAATACTGGCCAAGATCAGATCAAAGGACATGGACATCCCACAGCTGGGTTGTGTTTAATGTTCCAAAACATCCACATAAGGAAATCTGCCAGGCTAACGAATGGTGTAGAGGCATGCTGCCTGGCCACCGCTTCCTCGTCCTGCCCCTTGCTGAGTGGCACGAGGGAGCAGCTACTCGCAACATGCAGCCACCTCCATTGCTGTGAAGAGGGGACTGGGACTCCACCCCCAGGAGGGAGGTGTTCATGGTGAGTTCTGGCACCTCTTTTTCTAGAAAAATAGCACTTACCAAACGTGGTCTTTTCATATACTGGGGGAAGAGAGGAACTTTGGAACTTACTTGGAAGAGCACATCTTAAAAGTCCTCCAGATTTCGGTGAACGATAACTCCCATTGATCCCATGTTCATAGGAACATAGAAAGCTTCCTTATACCAGGTAAACTCTTGTCCTATCTAGCTCAGTATTGTCTACTGTGCCTGGAAGCATCTCCTCAGGGTTTCTGGCAGAGGGGATGCCCAGCCCTTCCTGGAGATGCCAAGGGTTGAAATTGTGACCTTCTGATTGCAAAGTAGATGTTCTGCCAGTGATCTACAGATGTCCCCCACCTGTGATCTATGTAATAGTTTCTTGTGGGGCATTCTGTCCCACATTTCCCCAACGTTCCAAAACTGTATGTTGTGTTGGGCTGGAAGTTCTTCTATGAGAACTTCTACCTTTAATTATGGGATGCGGGTGGTGTTGTGGTCTAAACCACAGAGCCTAGGGCTTGCCAATCAGAAGATCGGCAGTTCGAATACCCGTGACGGAGTGAGCTCCCGTTGCTTGGTCCCTGCTCTTGCCCACCTAGCAGTTCAAAAGCACGTCAAAGTGCAAGTAGATAAATAGGTACTGCTCCTGCGGTAAGGTAAACGGCATCTCCGTAAGCTGCTCTGGTTCGCCAGAAGCAGCTTAGTCATGCTGGCCACATGACCCAGAAGCTGTACGCCGGCTCCCTCGGCCAGTAAAGCAAGATGAGCGCTGCAACCCCAGAGTCGTCCGCAACTGGACCTAATGGTCAGGGGTCCCTTTATCTTTACCTTGAATTATATAGGTGTGTACGATGGGACCAATTCTCTCCTGCTTTCGAAATTGGATTGCAGTCCAGTTGCTTTACTCTAAGAGCTGCTTGACTCTCCAGCACATCAGCCAGTGCTCAAGAAGTAGGATTCATGAATAAAAAAGTTTCTGCACTGCTTGGTATACCCCAACTTGTCAATTCCTACGCGCTTTCATTATATGCAACTCGCCAAACAGTGTTTCATTTTTCTTGTCTTTTCTTTCCCTTTATTTTTTTAGTGGAAGAAAAAGATGGATGATGGAAATAAATTTGTTGAGCTAGCTGAATGGAATGTGTGTTATAATTGAGTATTCTCATCATCCTAAAATAAATTTCCATTTCCTCATTTCAATTATATTTTGTCAGGTACTGTATCTTAAAAAGTTATTTCTCAATATATGCCAAGCTCCTTGTAATAGCAGGGGCAGAAGATGTTGTTTTGAGACTGACCTTCAGATGAACTTATCTCCAACCCCAAAATCACCCATCCATTCTTCTTCTTCTTTTAAAAAATATGAAATATAGCTTTGCCTCATTTCCCTTCCAATCACTGTTCATATAGATTTGCTCATAAGCGTGATAGTGTCTCCATCTATATTTGAGGAAGTGAAACAAAACAAAAAACAAATTAATCCCACGTCTGGGAATTTGCTTTTAGGAACGGTGTGGAAATAAATCTGGAGACATCAAGCAGAGCAGATAAATGTGGATAAGTTATGTTAAAGAAGGGAAACAAGGGTCCCAACTAATTGGACATATCAAAATTAGTGGAAAGATTGCCTGCACATGCAAAATAAATTGTTATGGCACCAACAGGATGGCGTGACGAAGCCAGGTATCAGTACCGGGGTCAAGAGAAGCCAAAGTCAGGAGCAGTCCAAGTCAGGAACCAGCCAAATTCAGGTACACAGGATCAGGAGCAGGATGAGCAGGCACAACCACGTGCTTCAGCACAGCAGTTGCAGGTGCTGGTGAGGGAAGCAGCCGGCCCTCCTTAAGTAGCCAGCTCATCACCACGCCTTTTATGAGCTGCAACTGCCTCCAATTGCTCCCTCCGTTTCTCAGCTCTACGCTCTACAGCTGAGATGGGAGGAGGGGAGGGGGCCCTCTCGCTCCTCTCCTCACAAGGGCCTGATTCTGGCTCAACTTCTTCCTCCTCCTGTTCTGGCCTTCCCTCTTCCCCATCTGCTTCTTCCTCTTCTGAGGAGTGTCGCCACCAGTCTTCTTCAGGTAAGAATCCCTCCATTCCTCTGGACTCTTCCGTGGTTGCCGCTTCACCTAGGGGGGCTTGCCACCACTCCTGCTCATCTGGTGCAACCCTGACATAAATGATACTTACTGGTATTCAAGAAACATCTGGACCAACTTTCCCCAACCTGGAATGGTCCAGAGGTTTTGGACTACAAGCCTTGTTGGCCCTGACAAGTACAGCCATTGGTCAGGGGTGATAGCAGTTGTACTACAAAGCATCTTGGGGACATAAGGTTGGGTAAGGGTGATCTATACCAAAAAGAAATGGAATGACAAGGAAAGTGCAATGACAGGGAGGACATCCCATGATTCTAGTCCGAATCTGAAGCACAGGTAACATGCTTATCCCTCCTCCCCCTATAATAATCACAGGACTGCAGGCTGCCCGGATTCAACAGTGCTTATCCCTTCTCCTCCTCCTTCTATAAATGGCCATAGGATTGTAGCCTTAAATGAAGTAGCAGCCACGTTGTGATGGGGAAAGAAGCACTCTCCTGACATTGGTGCTGCTGCAGCTTGCTTAGACAGGGTGGAGGCCAGGTCAGGGCTGGGTGAGTGCGGCAGCAAAGTCAATCTGCTTTTTCCTACTGGTGTGGCCATGCAGTCCTGACCTTGCCACCGTCGTTCTTGGTCTTATCTCCTTCCAGGTGAGCTGGAGTGACACTGGTGTTGAGAGGATGGCTCCAAAGTTTGGCCCCACCACCCACACCACTATTGCATTACAGACTGTGTCAGGCGGCAGAGGAACCAACCCCCATGGCAAGTTGCCAGGAACGGAGAAGACAAGGAAAAGTCCTTACCATCTGCTTTTATTCAATATTTATGGAGAGGGGCTTGGGAATGCAGCCTCTTGGAATAATGATGTTGTCCCAGGTAAATCTCCACCCCCTTCTCTTCCACTTCCTCATTCGTCAACAGCACACACACACACCAAAGGGCCATCTGTCTCCAAGCCCTTTGCTCTCCTACTTTTAAGGCTTGCCAGGTTCTGGGAGAGGGTGGCTCTGGAATGCTTTCTAGTGATAATGCTGCTCTGGCTCTGCCTCCTCCTCCTCTTCCATTATTTCCCAACTTTCCCCCTCATCTTCCTCTGAACTGTGACCTCCCTCAAACCCCTGTTGAAATTCTGAACTGTCTTCTTCTTCTCTGGAAGGGTCAGGCTGGGGAGGCGGCCTCCACCATTCCTCCTCTGCCCAGTCCCTGATAGACTGTAGGGCTGAAGCCAAATGACCTACTCAGCTTTTCTACCTTCTTTGGTGGATTTTAAGTTTCAGGGACAGGCTTTAACAGAAGTGACATGTTTGTCCACTTCCTGCTATTAGTGTTGATGCTCCTTGTCAATGGTGGTGTTTTTATTCCATATGTTCTGAGCAGAAGACGCTAACATTAGATCAGGAAGCCTTGTTTCCCACTTTTGTCCTGACTCCTGTTTGGCTTTGTAGTGGCATAATTTTAGTTTTATGCATTAATTTCCGGCATTTGTATGCTGCCCCATAACACAAAGTTCCCTTGGGCAGCTGACAATACATAATGATTAAAAACAAACATAAATATAAAACAAAACAACAAAATGAATCACATTTAATGAAATATGGCAAACACAGAGGACACAACTTCCCAAAGATAAAACAAAACACATATTTAAAAATTGAGAAACTCAGACTGTGTAGGTTGTTTAGAAAGCCTGACAATGATTGGTTTGTGGAAGAATGGAATCCCTTTTTGGACTATTTAAGGAAATATCATAGTTTGATGAACTCGTGAGCAGGATTTGAAATATGAGTAACAGCTATAAATCATTTATAGATGGTATTTAACTCTGAGTACACTTACTAAAATGTATAAGTCCGAATTAGATAAGTGCTGGAGATGTAATGAGTTTGAGGGTATGTGTAGCGATCACACCAGATCCCCAGACGTCTCACGGTCCGTTGACTCTGATGCCACTACACAGCAGTTTGCTGCCACCACCCAGGGTTCCCCCCCCCCCGGGAAAGTACTCTCACAGACAGGGTTTTGAACACTTGAACAAGTTTTTATTTGGTAACTCAACAACTTTCAGTACTTAAACACATTTGTATGCAGTTTCCACTTTCCTAACCTGTCCTCAACCTATTTCTCCCCTGTCTCCTATCCTACCTCCACCCTCACAACCAACAACCCTCCTTGTTCCACCCGGCTCCTCCCTCCAACTGCCTATTCTCAACCAACTCCTTCTCAACTGCCTTTCAGCTCCACCCCTGACTCCTCATTGGTTAGCCAATTTAACCCTTCTTCTCCCGCCTGCACAGTCATCTCTTCCCCCAGGAATGGATGATCGTTACATCATATGTGGTGGACTTGTAAAAGGGTCAAAGAGTATTGGGAAATGATATATAACACTCTATGTTCTGCCACACGGTTCCTCTGAAAAGGTGGCCGTGTGGTGATGGCAGCAAAAATGTGATCAAAGGGACAGCTTTGCCAAGCTTTCCACCCTCCCAAATCAGTCATCAGAGCTGAGCAAAGCTCCCAAGAACTTTTGGTGCTGTTGATGCTATAAGCCAGGCTCAGTGCTGTCTCCATCTTCTACTCATATGCGCTCAGGAACATGCCCAGTCTAAATCACCTCTTCAAGATGATGCTTATTCTCCCTGGTGCAAAAAGCTCCAGCCCTTCTGGAAAACCTCCAGCTGCATGCCATATTTTGAAGGAGTCTCTTTGTATTACACCACCAGACCCACTGCACTCGCCAAGCTGAAGCAGGAAACATAACTGCCTGGGAGTGGCGAACGCTGTTGCTTGACAGACTGACTGTAAATGCAAATATGGCATCCCGCGCTGTCGGTAAAAGCCTGCAAAGAGAGGCTGGGTGCTTGACAAGATATTTAGCAGTTCAATTATATCCAAGAGATTTGGCACATCTCTAGTTAACATGGCACAAGAGTAATAATAAAAAAAAATCACCCCTCCCTTTTTTGTTGTTGTTTCCTGACAGTCTGTTGCACCTGTCAGAAAGGCTGTGCAGCCCCATTAACTACCCGGCGCCCGGGACTGATTTAAAGCATAGGTGCCATAAAAGATGCATAAGCCGTCTGCAGGGAGGTAATGATTCCCTCTGAGCACTTCTGCCTCCTGTATTGTGTTTTTACAAACCTCCACCCATCATCTCATCAAATGCAACAAAGGCTTCTAATAAAATATGGCATAGTAACCAGCCTCCTACGTTTGATTAAGCAACAGGCGTTTACGCACACATGCTCATCCTTGCCAAGGATAAAACCTGCTCCTTTGTTCCTGAGTTCTTTTAATCCATCTCTCTCCCCCAACTGCATGTGCAGATAGACGCTGATGTCGCCAGAGCCAGCGTTCCCACTGAGCAGGTGTCTATAGGTTTCTACAAGAGCTCCAGTCTCAGGGAGAAGAATAAAGGCATCGAAACAAAAGGCAAAGGCGGTGGCTCAGTAGTACAGCATTTGCCTTTCCTGCAGAAGGTCCCAGGTTCAATCCCCAGCATCTCTGGGTAGCATTGGGAGAGGTTTGTGCCTGAAACCCTGGAGAGCTACTGACAGTCACAGAATCATACAATCGTAGATGACCCCAATGGTACTCTAGTCCAACCCCCTGCAATGCAGAAATCTCAACTAAAGCATCCATGACAGATGGAAGGACAGTCCACCACCTTCCGAGTCTGTTCCACTGACAAACAACCCTTACCATCAGAAAGTTCTTCCTGGTGTTGTCACCAAACCGTGGTACCTTGGTTCTTTTGAATCCGGAGAGAGAAGTGATATCCCGTATGCTATTGGACAGGGGTGGCCAACTCCCAAGAGACTGCGAAATACTCACAGAGTTAAAAACTGGCAGTGATCTACCCCCTTTTTGGGGGTTCAAGTCAAAGTTGTTGAACTTTTTTTTAAGAAAGAGGAAGGCACATTTTGGAGGGGTTTGGGTCAAAGTTGTTGAGTTTTTTCAGGAAGGAGGTTAAATGTTGAGCATTTTTTTAGGGGAGCCACAGTTGTTCAGCTTCTTGCTAGAGTTGAGGCTGCCTACAGCTGGAAGCTGGAGGTAGAAAGTTGGAAGCTGCTGAGAGAGATGTCTTGCTCTGTGCTGGACTTCGGGGCACCCCTGGAAACTTAAAGGGGTGATCTACCGCAGACGTCCAGTGATCTACCGGTAGATCACAATCTACCTGTTGGACATGCCTGCTATAGGACTTTCAATAAGACATGTTAGAGACCAGATCTGGGTTTACGCCTTTCATGTAACATTTATTTCATATAGTCAAGTATACAATAATACATTGGTACCAAGAGGTTCAAACACTCAAACATCCATCCATCCATACTCACAAGGCCCTTCACGTAGGTTGATCATACCTCACACAAGAGCTGTGGGTGTCGAACTGTAGCGTTAGTCCTGGCACACTGAGGGCATGCAAAGGGGTCCTTTTTATAGTCTTCTTTCCCATTGCCATCCATGGGCTGTCTGCAGAAGGGCTATCTCCACCGCTCTTCTCCTGCCCTCCTCCTGGACCATCATCAAGAAAACCCTTTTTCAGTTGTACCTCTAGAGCAGACAGACAGTATGTTCTGGACCTTTATCTCATGTCCATGGCCCATTGCCAGTTCCTCCCTGTTTTTGTCCGGGTTTTTTTTTTTTTGCTTTCCATAAACAAAAACCTAAGACAACACCACAGTCATACATTTCTCCTTGATAAAACTAGTTTCTCGTTTTGCTTGCCAGCATATCATGCCTTGCGAATTCTCCTCCTTCTTTTGGGCCTAACATTCATACTATTCATGGCAGTGTTTAGTCAAAATCTCCTTTCCTGTAGCTTGTAGCCATTGGTTTGGGTCCCAGCCTCCGAAGCAGCAGAAAACAAGCTTTCTCCATCTTCCATGTGACAGCCCTGGAGATAGTTGAAGATGACTATCCTATCTCCTCTCAGTCTCCTCTTTTCCAGGCAAAACATACCCAACTCCCTCATAAAACTTGGTTTCCAGACCCTTGATCACCTTGGTTGCCCTGCACACGCCCCAACTTGTCAATATCTTTCTTAAATTGTGGTGCCCAGAACTGGACACAGTATTCTAATTGTGGTCTGACCAAGGCAGAATGACTTCTCTTGATTGGGACACTATACTTGATGCAACATTAGCTTCACACTGTTTCACACTTCTGACTCAGGTTAATCTTGTGGTTAAACCACAGAGCCTAGGGCTTGCCGATCAGAAGGTCGGCGGTTCGAATCCCTGCGATGGGGTGAGCTCCCGTTGCTCGGTCCCAGCTCCTGCCAACCTAGCAGTTCGAAAGCACGTCAAAGTGCAAGTAGATAAATAGGTACCGCTGCAGCGGGAAGGTAAACAGCGTTTCTGTGCACTGCTCTGGTTCGCCAGAAGCGGCTTAGTCATGCTGGCCACATGACCCAGAAACTGTACGCCGGCTCCCTCGGCCAGTAACGCGAGATGAGCGCTGCAACCCCAGAGTCGGACATGACTGGACCTAATGGTCAGGGGTCCCTTTACCTTTATAGCAGGTCCAGAGAAGAAATTCAGAACCATGGACCTTTGTTGCAGCTTTAATAGCAGTAATTAATTTATCCATTTCTTTCTCAGAAAGCATGTCAGACAAGGAAGCCGGTGAACAAGGATCTTCCCAGCACCGCCCCCTCCCTTTGCATTACCATCGGGGAAAACATGGTGGAGTCGAAAGGAGGTAGAATCACCATTGCAAACAAAGCAGAGACACTTTGGGGGCAAAGATCCCTCAATAGAATGCCAAAAACAGAAACATCTCAGAAGGATGACAAGCAAAATCACGAGGATGAGCAATTTGTAAAGGTGATGAAAGCAGCAGCATGGACAATCTGACATCTGTCTAGAAACACAAAGGGATTTGAAAATGCCTGTAGTTTTACAAAGCTTGGATACTTCCACTGCAATGTGTGCGGGTCTTTTGCTCTCTCATTGTTGAACGACTGAAGAATTTATGGGAAGGCTCAAGAAGGTGTTTATCCACTTTTCTAACCATTTCCTTCACTCTGTTTTTTAGCAAAACACAAAACTGAGCAGAAATTTTAATACAACTGGAATAAAAAAAAATTCCCCGAGACTTTAATTTTTCTCATTGTCCGTGGACCCCTTTGCAGAATTTCCCCAGAATATCACACACTGTGATTGTTGATGATAGCTGCATTTTCCTCTCACCAAGCCCTGGGACTCTGCTTTTTTGGACAAAGCAATTGCATTGGAGAAGACTGCCATCAGCCAGAATCTCTTCTGAACTGATGAATATGACATTCTGCTTACATATGGAGTTAAGAGCTTTTTATAGGAATGAGAAAGCTGTCACAACCTGGTTAATAAGAAACCACAAGAATCTTGCTTCCCAGGAAAAAGAAGCATCACTGAAATCAGCGAAACCTCCAACATTCCATACTTCCTTCAACTTCAGTCCCTCCTCCATGTCAACTTTCTTTTTATGCTCTAGGAGAGATGTGGCCTCATGAATATGAGATCTGAACAAGCTCAAGGTCCTTGCAGACCCCAGATTCATACATTCAAACAGGGGCGTTGGGTCCGCGATCGCTGCATGGGGGAGGCGTGCCAGTGGCGTGGGTGTATGCCAGGGGTGGGTGGGGCACACTGTGGGCAGGGGTGTCTTAGCCATAGAGGCTAGTGGCGAAGGGCACCATGGCGCCAAGTTCTGGAGGGCGCCAGGGAAGAGGCAGAAGCTGGATGTAGCGCCTCCCGGCATCAGCTCGCCACCCTTGTCCTCCTCCGCCATGCCGCGCCACGCCACGCCTAGAGCCTCCTCCCTGCCAGAGGAGCCACCCACCGGCAGCGCCGCCCTCACCCGCCTCCACCATGCCGCGCCGTGCCCGGAGCCTCTGTCCCACCGGAGGAGCCTCCCTCCAGCTGCTGCCTGCCTGGAGGGAAATGTGGGAGGGGGGCACCACGGCGCCAGATAAGCTTAAGACGGCCCTGACTGTGGGGGGCAGCGCATTCACTCACTGCCCCCCTTCTGTGCTGTGGCTGGCACACAGCATTGGGCCGCCATGTGAGGTAGCTGCGGCAGCTCCTTGTGCTCCGGATCCCAGCACCGGAGAGGGGTGCCGATTCTGCCTCTCCAGTGCTTCTGCCCCTAGGTTAGGCTTGACCCAGGAGTAGAGCTGCAGCCACCTGGCAGCTGTGCCCTGTCCCTCCCTCTTGGCCAGCCCGGGGGCAGCCCTAAGAAGGAGCTGCTGCTGCCCCATCCCCAAAGGTCAGGCCTGGGTGCAGCTTCCCTTGATGAGGGAACTGTTGTGGGAGTGCCTGGTTGTGCCCCCTCAAAAAATGTGAATTGCCAGTAGAACAGGAAGGAAAATTAGAATTGAAGGAAAGTTGGTTGCATCATAGGCAGCTAGAAGATATTTTTAAAGAGGACAACAAAAAAGGTTTTTAAATTCCAAAAGGAGGTAATAGAAGAGAAATCGAAATTATTAAAGAAAATGTATAATATCCTTTTGGAATGGGAAACGAAAGATGAAGAGTGAAATCAGTAATGATTAAATGGGCACAAGATATAGGCCATAATATACAATCTACATAATATACATAATATACAATATACAACCTGGAAACACCTCCGCCACTATTACCCAGGACTTCTTTGGATAAGAGCTGCAACTTAGGAGGATTAAACCTCATGCACATGGTACACAGACAAAATCTATTTATTTTAAATGGTGCCATTCAAGGAGATTACCCTGGCCAATATACTTTCTGCTCAGGACAAAAACTCTCTGCCATCGACTATTGCATTGTCTCACCAGAGCTGATCCCCATGATCACGGAGTTTAGAGTAATTGTAAGATCTGAAAGTGACCACCTCCCTATGGGCCTTGGCTGTGTGCTGCCTCTCACTCAACCACCAACCCAATGCAGATATAAACCGACCCTATCGACAGACACAGGGCACAAAAAAGTTAAATGGAATGATCAGGTGAGCACACATATCGCTAGCTGGTATAAATCAGCTGAGAGTCAGGGTTTGTCCAGAGCCATACAAGAGGGATGTTCGGGAGAGGCGACGAATATTACCAACGTATTTACACAATACAAAATACTAATAAAAAGGTTACAAGAATTTGTCATAAAAACACACTCAGACTCCCGGTCGCACAGGATACCATCTAAAAAGTGGTTCGACCTTGAGTGTATCACCGCCAAAAAGACATTGATTAATGCCTTCATGAGTCATATGGAAGATCCCTCAGAATCCAAAAGACAAAGTATGATGGATGCTAAAAAAAGATACAAAAAATTACTGACTGAGAAAAAACGGCTTGCAATCAAGCAACATTGGCAGCAACTAATTGAAGCCACCAAACAAAAAAATCCATCAATATTCTGGAAACTAATTTCGGGCCATCCAACTGACGAGTACTTACATCTATCGTGTAGTATACCAGTGACAACCTGGCAATCTCATTTCCACTCTCTGTATGGGGGAGCTAATACCGTGACTCATGTATTAGACATAACGGACGATCAACTACAGTCATGGCCGCCGGTGTCGCCTAATGAAATACGTACACTGATAGGTATGATGAAGAACGGGAAAGCCCCAGGTAAGGACTTCCTTCCAACCGATTTGTTCAAAATTGATCCTGACTGGTGGGCCCCTGTTTTAGCAGCCCTATTTACATTCATAGATAGAACAATTCAGATCCCAGATGGCTGGGGGCTTTCAATTATCATTCCCATCTATAAAAAAGGTCCTAGAGATGACCCTGCCAACTACAGGCCTATCAGCCTCCTAAATACCATTAGTAAACTCTATGCTAGACACTTGAGTGGTAAACTGTGTGATTGGATGGAAAAGGAGAATATATTAGAAGATGCTCAGGCTGGATTCAGGCTGAACAGATCCACCTTAGATCATTGCCTGACACTGCAACATCTGGTCGAAAAATATTCCACGCAACATAAGCCACAGCTCTTTGCAGCATTTGTTGACTTCCAAGCGGCCTTTGACTCCATTTCAAGAACCCGACTATGGGATAAGCTCAACACCTCATCGATAGATCGTCGCCTGCTTCTATTAATACATAAGTTATATAGCAACACACGTCTACAAGTAAAGTGCAACCGGGAGGGACAGCTCTCTAATACTATCGGTACATACAAGGGAGTCAAACAAGGGTGCATCCTGGCCCCTCATCTATTTAACTTTTACATAAATCCGCTAATCATACAGCTGCAAGGAGCAGACATCCACGCCCCAAAATTGGCAGATCAAAGGATACCCATCCTGCTGTATGCAGATGATGCGGTTATCCTCTCCCAGACCCGGATAGGTCTCCAAAGAGGACTCACTACCCTCACTCAATACTGCAGAAAAGACCAACTAATTGTGAACTACCAAAAAACTAAAATTATGGTCTTTTCCAACAAAAGGAAAAGGTATAATTGGCAAATAGATAAGCAACCCATCGAGCAGGTATCCTGTTTTAAATATCTGGGAGTCGTCTTTCAAGCCTCCAGGAGGAAAATGGCCCATCTCAAATATGCCTTGTCTATCGCACAAAGAAGCTCGTCAGCAATCGTAAGCTTCTTCCAATCAAGGGGAGGGAAGTATATTCCAGCGGCACTTAAACTATTCGTGGCTAGACCACTAGCCCAATTATTATACGGTGCACCACTCATGCCATCTGTCAACCTGGACGCACAAGAAAAAATACAATCTGGATTTCTAAGAACAATTTTTCAAACGCCAAAATGTGTGCCGAACGCAGTGCTCCGATTAGAATCAGGCCTGCATAGGGTGGAAGCCAAGGTATGGAAATCTGCCTTCAACCTGTGGTTAAGATTTAATAAATCAACATCTGGTCTTCTCCCCCTGATACACAGGGATAAATTACAATCAAACTGGGAGAAGAGCATCCTTAGGGAGTTGGCCAGATACGGACTATCTGCAGAGCACCTCCTAAGTTTGGAAATGGGGAGGGCAAAAAACCTAATTAAGGAAAGAATCACCGATAATGAACTGCAAAATGACTTATCCAGGCTCCCAACAAATTATAAACCTTTATATCCCCACCAGAAGAGCTATATAGCAAACTACCTTAGGTTGGTTGACAACCCAAAACATCGCTGGGCATTCTCCAGGGCCCGCTTCAACGCTCTACCCTCAGCGCTACTAACGGGTAGGTACAACAAGACTCCCTACAACCAAAGACTCTGCCCATGTAACAATAAAGAAATCGAAACTATAGGGCATGTTTTGCTACACTGCACACTATACAATGAGGTGAGAAGAGAGCTAATCCAACCGCTACTGGTGTTACAACCCGGTCGAACAGAAGAAGCCTATGTCAACTATCTATTAGCTGACACAAATACAGAGACTACTAGAGCTGTCGCCAAGTATTGTTACCTGACGACAAGAGTAAGACAAGCTAGGATGAAAGCAACCACCAAAGACAATGACGTCAGTCAATCCCTAGCAGATGGCGAGGCGACGACTTAATTTTAATAGATATGTTTTAACAATCAATTTTTAAACGGTGAATTACCTAATATTATAGGAGATAGAAATCCTACCTATGAACTGAATTGTACTATTTATTGCTGGTCTTTGACCGTATTAAAGTTTACTTACTTACTTACAATCTGAAGTTATATATTATATAATCCCAAATTAGCTGGTATGTCCCTCCTGGCTCTCTTATATGCGGATGACGCAGCTTTAATTTCTTTTTCCTGTGTCGTTTTAAGGAAACTCTTGAGATCACTTACCAGCTATTGCCATGATGAACAACTAACAGTTAATTATAGTAAATCTAAACTCATGCTGTTCTCAAAAAAAGAAAGAAGCATAAATGGAGAACTGATAAGTCAATTAATCGAACAGGTAGCATCCTTTAAATACCTGGGTATAACCTTCCAGGAAAGGGGCTCCTGGCTCCATCAGATTAAAAATACCATTGCTAACGCAGGAAGATCTACTAAAGCCCTGATAAGGTTTTTCTTCGGGAAAGGGGGTCAATACATCCCGGCAGCCTCCAAAGTATATGCTGCAAAAATACTTCCACAACTCACATATGGATCTCAGATTTGAAGTTTTAAAAATCTTGCCCTTCTGGAAGCATTTCAAACCAATTTTTTTCGCAGTTTATTAGGGATTCCCTCTTGTGTATCCAATATAGCAGTCCACTTAGAAGTGGGACAAATTTCTATCAGTGCGCGGCTGTGAACACTAAAGATACATTACTGGCTAAAACTTATTTTTTTTTTTTTCGGTGGGGCTGGCACCTTAACCCTGCTAGATACCTATCAATCTAATTGGAAAGATACTTTGTATGAAAAGCTGAGGAATTTGGGGCTTTCTCCACAGACTCTGATAGGGGCAGGATATGAGAAAGCTAGAAATATAGTCCGCCAACGTATCTGGGACGTGGAGTTGCAATGCCACATGAGTGAAATGAACAGACATGGGAGACTATGGGAGAGGGTTTTCTCCTGCAAACTATCTGTCAAAAATACATATACCCAAGTATAGACACTCGTTTACCCTCGTCACATTCAATGTTCTTCCTTCTGCCCTGTTGCAGGGCAGATATGAGGGCAAACCTTATGAGGCACGTATCTGCCCTTGTGGCTCGTCAGAAGAAGAAACAAATTTACACGTACTGTTATACTGTAGTTTCTGCAAGGATCTACGGTTGACCTACATCTCACCGGTTTTACAAAAGTCCAAGAACGAATCTGATCTCCAACGTCTAAGAGCCTTGGTAGATGATAAGGACCCCGAAATTACAATTAATGTAGCTAAATTTTGTGTATCTATTAAACGCAGGAAACAAGAATTTCTTAAAGGAAACTAGTGGGGGCATGAAGACATCTGATTTTAATTTAGGCTCTCAAATTTTAATTGATGTTTTACTTGTAATGTTCTTTGTATCTATCACATGTTCTACTATTTGATTGCTGTATGAGTCGAAGCTGGTCTGTGAACGTTTAAATAAAAATGAATATACAATCTGAAGATTGGACAAAACTTTGGAAAGTAAATTTGAAATTTACGGATTGTATATTGCTAAGGGGAAATTATATGAAAATGATGTATAGATGGTATATCTCACCGGTGAAACTAGCCAAAATATATAAAAATGAACAGAGGGAATGTTGGAGGTGTAAAGAGGTTGAAGGGACTTTTTATCATATGTGGTGGGATTGCAAAAATTAATGGTGGTGGTACAATAAATATCACTATAGAAGCCGAAAGTCCGTGGAGATATTGATTTTTGTTTTGTTTTTTTCCACAAAAAATTATTGGATTTTACAATTTTATAAGCATATACCATACATAGTGGTTAAATTTTCATACTTCCTCCCTCTCACCGTGGGAAGTCAAGATCCATCCCCCCCTCTCACAGGAGTGTACATATTCATTATACATTTAACCTTACTATTATTTTACGGAGATACTGATTTTTGATTTACCGTATTTTTCGCTCCATAACGCGCACTTTTTCCCTCCTATAAAGGGAGGGGAGAAGTCTGTGCGCGTTATGGAGCGAAGGCACGGGGCGCCGCTTCTGCTGCTGCCCGCCTGACGCTCCCCTGTGCGGGCTGTTTCACCCTCCGTGGCCACCGCCAGCGGCAGGAGGGCAGAGGTGGGGAAAGCAGCTCGAAATCAGGCTGTTTTCCCCTTCTCCGTGGCCACCGCCAGCGGCAGGAGGGCAGAGGTGGGGAAAGCAGCTCGAAATCAGGCTGTTTTCCCCTTCTCCGTGGCCACCGCCAGTGGCAGGAGGGCGGAGGAGGGGAAAACAGCTCGAAATCGGGCTCTTTTCCCCTTCTCCGTGGCCACCGCCAGCGGCAGGAGGGCGGAGGAGTTTTACGCTATCCTATTTCCTCTTCTTTGGGAATACGGTAAATACCATAAGGCCCGCGCGCCCCTGGAATGGCTGCTGAGTGCACACAGCCCTCTTGACGGTCACTGCCCCGCCACCGACGGCGTCCCTCCAGAGCACGTCGCGCAGACGCGCTTGCTCGCGAGCGGGGCTAGCGGGAGGGAGGCAGCTGAGCGACCCACTGCAAGTACCCGCCCCGTCTCCTCCAGCAGCCCTCCCCCTGACCCTACAGGAAGCCTCGCAGCAGCTCTTCAAAGATTTCCCCCAGGGCGACAATCCTCACGTTAAGCCTTTGTAAGGTTGTCAACACGCACCAGCACTAGCCAGCCCACCACGTTGCTCTGCAAAACAACCCCAGGCCCTCGCCTCCCTCTTCGAGGAGTTGCCTTCATTCCGGGTACAACATCGTATTTTGTTTTGAACCCCGCCCCCCGCTCTTTTTAGGGCAAAAAAAAATCTGAAAGCTGCTGAAGGGTAGAAATGCATTAAATAAGACATCTTATTTAAGCTTTCGTGAACCGGGCTGGATTTAGGGAGGGGAGCTGCTTGCGCTAAAAAGAGCCCATAATCCGGTCCTGCGCGTGTTGACTTGGAAGCGAGCCCCACTGAGTTCGGGTGCAATGCTAGTCATGCTTTTCTACTGAACACAAATGGGGCTTGCCTCTGAATAACCATGCATAGGACAGCGCGTATATTGGGGGGGGGGGAAGAGATACTGGTAAGCCCCACCTCACATGCCCATCAACATGGGGGGGTGGCTCTCTCAATTACAGCATTTACCAGTAATGGGGGGGGGGAGGCACCTAGGTTTCTAGGAGTTGCCTGCTATGCTTAGGACAATTCAAGAAAGCAAAATGATGCATATGCTATAATATACCAGTAATATCACTGTATTTTCTTGCAGAAAACCTCCCCCAGTCTGATCAGGATGATACAGCAGAAAAGACTAGCCTATAGGATTCCTTTTAAACTACAGGTAGTGCAATATGCTAAGGAGCATGGAAACAGAGCAGCAGCGAGACATTTTGGGCCACCACCAACTGAAAGCACGATAAGAGAATGGAGAAAACAGGAGGATCAGCTTCAAAAAGCAGATAAAAGTAAGCACACTTTTCGTGGACATGCTGCTAAGTGGCCACAGTTGGACACTGCAATGAAAGAATGGATCACAAATCACAGGAATAATGGCTTCTCAGTCTCTACAAAAATGATAATATATGAAGCCAAACGCATTGCTGTAGAGAAAGGCATTCACGATTTTACTGGGTCACCATCGTGGTGCTACAGATTTATGAAGCGATGTGGCCTTGCTATGCGCACCAAAACTAGAATGGCACAAAAAATGCCAGAAGAATATGAATCTAAGATTCTGTCTTTTCATAAATTTGTAATTGATGCTAGGAAGAGAAATGGGTTTGAAATTGGCCAGATTGGGAACATGGATGAAGTCCCGCTAACCTTTGATGTGCCATCTAATAGGACTGTTGATCTGAAAGGTGTCAAAACTATTGCTGTGAAAACCTCAGGACATGAGAAAACCCATTACACAGTTGTGTTGTCTTGTTGTGCAGACGGCACCAAATTGCCACCCATGTTAATTTTCAAAAGGAAAACATTTCCAAAAGAAGTGATTCCAAAAGGAGTTGTTGTTCATGTTCATGAGAAAGGATGGATGGATGAAAATGGAATGAAAGTGTGGGTTGAAAAAGTATGGTCAAAACGTCCTGGAGGGCTTTTGAAAAAACCTGCCTTATTAGTGCTTGACCAGTTTAGAGCACATATTAGCGAAACTACAAAAAAGCGCTTTAAAGAAGTGAAGACACATCTAGCTGTAATTCCTGGAGGTCTTACCAGCCAGTTGCAACCTCTTGATGTTTCCATCAATAAGCCATTTAAGGTCTTTATGTGAGAAGAGTGGAACAAATGGATGGCTGCTGGTAATCATGATCTGACACCTACTGGACGAATGAAGAGGCCCACTATCACTCAAGTTTGTGAATGGGTGAAAACATCATGGGACTCGGTGAAGGAGGAAATTGTTGTCCACTCATTCAAAAAATGTGGCATTAGCAATGCTTTGGATGGAACCGAAGATGATATTCCATATGAAGATAGAGAGGAAAGTGATGTCAGCGATTGTGAGCAACTGAGCTTCCTAAATTCTGACTCTAGCACTGATGAGTTCTTGGGGTTCACAGAAGACTAGAAGAGTGCTCAAGCCTTAAAGTCTCTCTTCATTTGTTAATGACAGTGATGATGGTTCTTAATGCCACTGTTGACTGCTGTTCACTTTACATGGTTAAAATATTATGTTGATATACCAGTTATCTATTAAATATGTTAGTTTAGTACAACATTTGATTCAGAGTATTTTTTTCTTGTTTTCCTCCCCTAAAAACTAAGTGCGTGTTATGGTCCGGTGCGCGTTATGGAGCGAAAAATACGGTAATAAGCATCAAACTAAGTAATATATGTGGTTTTCTTATGTATAATAATTATTTGATTGGGAATACTTAAAGTTAATTTCAGTGTGCATATAGATATAACGGGTATTTGATAACAGAGCATTGGAACTGCAGGAAAACCAAATAAAAATGTCGGAGACACAGGAGATGATTCAATTGCGTACACACGCATGAAACCCTGTCTGCGGTGCCTACCCATTTCCCCAAGAATTTAGGAAGCATATTAAGGAATATTAACGAGCTACATGAGACCAGAGTATGGCAGCGTTTCTCAACCGGTGTGCCGCGAGACACCGGCTGCTGTGCCGCGGGAAAACCGTGGTTCTGGACCCCACGCCGCAGCCGCAAACGCGTAGCAGGGAAAGGGAGCGCAGAAACCCACCGCCGACCTACTGCGCATGCGCCAGCTTGGAGCTCCCCGCCGATTCTGATTGGTTGCCAGGGACCAATAGGAAGACAGAGGAAGGAGACGCAAGGGCTGCCGGTAGCCGCCACCATTTTTCTGTTGGGCACACCAGGAGAAGCCGCCTCCGCTCGCCCTTGAGCACCGCGGCTCCGGAGTGCCGCCGCTCTGGCAGGGGGCAGCCGGCTGCAGGAGTGCACCCGGCGGGGGCGGCAGCATGTGGACCCCAACGGAGGATGAAAAATACGGCGTGGGTAGGTGCCGCCGGGGCACGGTCAAGCTGAACGCATGGTACGTACTACAAAGGAGGCATTGAGGCGGATCGTAAAGGGAGACTGGACACTCCGCTTATCATTATTCATTATATGAAAATGATGTATAGATGGTATATCTCACCGGTGAAACTAGCCAAAATATATAAAAATGAACAGAGGGAATGTTGGAGGTGTAAAGAGGTTGAAGGGACTTTTTATCATATGTGGTGGGATTGCAAAAGAGTTAAGGTACCGTATTTTGGGAAATGATTTACAATGAATTAAAAAAAAATGCTTAAAATAACCTTTGTTAAACAACCAGAAGCCTTCCTGTTGGGTATTTTAGGAGAAGATTTGCCAAAAGAGAAAAGGATAGGGCACTTCCGCTTTGGAAATGGAGGCGTAGGCAGACACGCTGAGGAGCTCCACAGCAAGAATGCGAGGAGAAACATAAATTAAAGGTGATTAAAACCTATTTAATGATTTATGGACTGGAGGAAGGCTGTGGAGGGTAGAGTACTCTGAGCCGAGGCCAGAGGCCAACCTGGGGGATGCGTGTTCACACATTGGGTGGAGTCTGATGCACCAGGAGCAAAGTGAAGCAGCTTCCCTGCCTGAAGAGTGGGTGGTGGAGACGGGGAACAGGTTCTCTACCAAGGTTGGCTGGTTTCAAGTCAACAGTGACAAGGGGTTCCTTAGGTCCTCACTGACAGCTTTCTTCCAGGAGAGGGAAGAAGAGCACAGAGTGACTAACTCAGTTTGTTCACAGGTACGCAGTCTTGCGGCGCGTCGGGATAGGACGCTTGGTGAAGCTACTGAGGCCATGTTCTCTGTTGCAGGTCTCCCCAGGCAGGTGTGGGAGGAGTTACAAAGAGCTGTCTGTATTTGTTCTGATGTAGGGAACACAATGTATGTTCTGTTGCAAAGCAAGAAGCCCAAGGTACAATTCTCTTGCGTTTTTGGTTCTCAAGCAGTGGTCTGCGTACCACAAGCCAAACGCAAAGAAGGTGGGTCTGAACCCAGGTTGAATGGGTTTGCTTATGCCAAGGGAGGTCAATCCCAAATTTCAGTCAGCAGGAGTGCTGAATTCTGTGCGCAGAATGAATGGGAACGCATTCATGGAACTGCTGTTCTTTCAGGTGTTCAGGATTGTCATGACACTGAAATGCAGGCAGGTACGCCATCTGCGGATGGTGAGGGTCCAGGTAGTGGACGGGTGGGGGTAGTGCTGTGGTTTCAGCACCTGCTGGTGGCTTGGGCCAAGTTCCCAACCATGACCAGGGCGCAGCGCAGCTGGCCACAACTCCGGTGTCTAGGAGGAAGGCCAGCTGCAACAACTCTTCTCTGGAGGAGCCTAGTCAAGGTCTCATTCCGGAGCAAGAGGGGGGTTCTTCAGCGATGAGGCAGAAGCCCCAAAGTGCGCCAACGTCATCCTTAGGTAAGTCAGCTAGGGTGCAAGGGCGCAGCAGGTCAGTAGGTGACATGCCTGACGTCAAGGATGCACAGGCGGGTTCCAGAGCAGCTGGATCAGAGGGGGAACAGACAGTGGGGTCAGAGCGGTTTGCGCGAACCACTGAAGAGTTTCTGCCCGAAGGGTTCACAGTCACAAGTGTGCGTGCTTGTTTGACACAGTGTGAACCAGAGAGCCTTGAGAAGGTTCAAAGGGTACCTCTGGGGGGATCCCAGGAATGGCGTAAAGCCATGGTAGAGCAGGTAAGCTCAGTAAGGTCTTTGGATGTTTCCACGACGCTACCAGTAGGTAAGCGAGCGTTAAGCAGTCGTAGGATGTACAAACCCAAGACGGCAGCAACTGGAGTGTTGCGGTACAAGGCTAGGTCAATAGCCAGGGCTAGGTCAGTAGCCACAGGGTTCGCTCAGGTGAAGGGGGTCCATTGCTTTGAGGCAAAGGACGGACTCACTCTTAGAAGCAAAACCACGCCCATGTAGTTAGCAGTAGCGGCTCGAAGAGTTTTCGAGGTAAACCATTTTGGTTTGGTTAGCTGTTTGGAGCAGGAGTTGTACGGAGTACCTCCGCCAGGGTTCGAGAACAGCAGACAAAGTCAAGTGAGGAAGTTGCACAAGTCAGTCTGCGACTTGCAGGAGGCAGTCACAGATTGGACCTCATGTGTGCAGTATGCTGTGGAACAGCAATATTTCAGCCAGAGTCGTGCTGGTTGCTGCTTGTTTATGACAGGAATAGGTCAAGAGCAGGAGCTAGCTCTCCTTTCAGGAGAGGACATCCTTTACTTAGCAAAGACCAGGGAATAGGTGCAATGGTTCGCAGAGGAGCTTGGTCAGTATTTGACGCTCAAGAACGTAGGTCCTGTTGGAGTTCACCTAGTAGTGCAGGTAGTGCAGGTAGACAGAGCTGAAGAAGGTAGTTTCTTGCTCAGTTGGACAGGTGAGATGGTGCAGTTGTTGAGGATGTTCAAGATGTCTGAATGTGCTAGTGTTGGAGCATTCAGGGAGACTGGTCTGGTTAAAGGCGGTCGGGCCGGAGAACGCTCTGGGTTCCAGAGCTCCGAGGTGTTTCAGTCGGGGAAGTGATTGTTTCTTTCCCAGGCGAGCAGATCTGACATGGCGGCTGCTGTGGGTCTGCTCGGCAGGGAGGCTGCAGAGCCTAGTAGTGTGTATGCCGGGAATGGCATTCAATAAGTGCAGAAGACACGAGTTTAGCCTGAGGTTGTCGGATGCCGGCAAGCCCCAGCTCACGTGCTGGTGCGACAACAGTTGGGCAAATGCCGGGGACAGGAAATCTAAGTCTGGATTAGTTGTGTGGATGTTTGGGAGAGCTCTAGGTGGACTGAGGATTCAGAACCAGAGCCTCATTGCTCGTCCCTCTACAGAAGCTGGGTGCAAGGCGTTGGCACAGCTTTGTAGGGAACTGCAGTGCTATAGGTGTTTAGTCTATGAGATCAACAGGAAGTGTTGCTTGTCCGTCGCAGTTTGTGAGGACAACCAACAACCCCGCTTGAATGTGGCAAGACGGAGCGGTTCGAAGTCCGTACTAAGCACATGAACGTTAGGTTCCAAATGATGGGTCAGATTGTCCGGACAAGCTTAGTGAGAACTTGAACTTAGAAAGAACTTGAACTTAGATCTTTCCGCTGCGCCAAGCTCTGCATTTGAAGGTGTTGCATCAATCAAGATGCGTGTAAAGGACGCTATTCCTGGAAGCTACATGTTTAGAGTAGAATGGAGCACTCGAATTTACAGATGAGAAGCACAACATACCATTGAACTTATTTAATGATTTATGGACTGGAGGAAGGCTGTGGAGGGGACTTAAGAACATATATATCCAAGCTTATCAGAATTTTATCAGCTGGGGACTATCAAATTTCAAAAAGACGCTGAAGGCTTGCGGAGGGCTAGAAGACCTAGTCAAATAATAAAACGGTCTCAAAATAAATGAAGCGAGATGCATCAGCTCTAACTCCCCCAAAAGACACAGAAAGAAAGAAAAGCTTTGATAACAGAGCATTGGAACTACAGGAACACCAAATAAAAATATCGGAGACACAGGAGATGATTCAATTATTAAGGTCTCTTAAAGAAGATATGGGGGCGCTTAAGACAGAAATTTCAGTGATTAAACAGGACACTTCACAAATGAGAATTGATTTACAAGTCTTAACATCGCGTATGGATACAATTGAACAGCGCGTTAATGTCTTGGAGAAAGTTTCATTTGCAGCTCAAAACCAGACTGACAAACGCCTACTCCAATTGGAATCTGATCTTAGAAGAAACAACCTTAAACTTATAGGTTTTAAAAACCATCCACCTGAAGGAATTCAGGCAATTGAATATACTGCAAACTGTTTAAAGGAAATGTTGGAGATACAACAACTGGATTTAAAGATGGAGATAAATGCTCTTAAACGTTTCCCACTGAGAACCAAGAAAGCAAGAGGGGAAACATTTATAACAATAATCCAATTTGCACGCACAAGGGTGCGAGATGATATCCTTAAACATTTCCGGGGGAAATCGAATGCAAAACCCCTTGAATAGAGGGGAAACAAAATCTCTATTTTCCCAGACTATGCTCCAATGGTGGCAGAAAAGAAACGACTATTTGCCCCTGCTCGTAAGATAGCAAGGGAATTAAAAATACAGCATTTCCCAATATTCCATGCTACTTTCTGCCTAAAGATAAACGATGAACTACACCGTTTTCAAAACAACTATGACGGTTGTGTACCTAGTTCTTCCTCCGCACATGGGTCCGTCTCTTGGCGTGACCCGACCAATCACCAAGCAGAGGTGAACATTCCAATTAGAATAAGGTTAAGGTTTAACTGGGTTTGTGGTGGCAGTTAGTGCGGTTTTAGCAGTTGGCCTCTACGGACAGGAACCAGACACAGGCACTTCATTATACATGGGTTCTTCAGAGTACTGTTAGTCTCTGGTGTTTGTTAATAAACAGAAGTTGGAAACGGAAGTTGACTCAGCCTCATTAATTGATTCTGCATTTAAGAATCTTTGTCTCATGATGAGGCCCACACAAAATGAAAAAGAAGCAGCCCAAAACAGTGCTCAACGCCAACAGCGCTGCACACACCCAAATTAAAGCCAGCCTTTGGGAGTACTAATGAAAGTGATTCCAGCCAATCTAGAAACAGCCCTGACTAACCCCACCACTATAAAATGGGAGAAAAGGGGGGGAACCTTTGCGCGAAGGAAAGCCCCTAAACGGGGGCTCTCACTATAGGGAAAGGCAAGCCAAGGAGGATTGTGCACAGGCAGCGCTCACAGGTACAGGGAGAATCTTCCCAAAGGGCAGGGTTGGGTTACTGCACACATGTAGCTTCCAGGAATGGCCTCCTTTACACGCATCTTGATTGATGCAACACCAGCAGTTACGCTCCATACATCCAGTAGATCCACACTCAAAAAAGTATCATTAGCAAAGGTTTTACCGGTATCAGATATTGAGATTGGAGGATTTACACATGTGTAGAGTAGAATTCAGCACTCGAATTTACAGACGAGAAGCAAAATATAGAATTGAACTTTCGATATGGTACAGGTAAACATAAATTAAAGGTGATTAAAACCTATTTAATGATTTATGGACTGGAGGAAGGCTGTGGAAGGGACTTAAGAACATATATATCCAAGCTTATCAGAATTTTATCAGCTGGGGACTATCAAATTTCAAAAAGACGCTGAGGGCTTGCGGAGGGCCAGAACACCTAGTCAAATAATAAAACGGTCTCAAAATAAATGAAGCGAGATGCATCAGCTCTAACTCCCCCAAAAGACACAGAAAGAAAGAAAAGCTTTGACAACAGAGCATTGGAACTACAGGAACACCAAATAAAAATATCGGAGACACAGGAGATGATTCAGTTATTAAGGTCTCTTAAAGAAGATATGGGGGCGCTTAAGACAGAAATTTCAGCGATTAAACAGGACACTTCGCAAATGAGAATTGATTTACAAGTCTTAACATCGCGTATGGATACAATTGAACAGCGCGTTAATGTCTTGGAGAAAGTTTCATTTGCAGCTCAAAACCAGACTGACAAACGCCTACTCCAATTGGAATCTGATCTTAGAAGAAACAACCTTAAACTTATAGGTTTTAAAAACCATCCACCTGAAGGAATTCAGGCAATTGAATATACTGCAAACTGTTTAAAGGAAATGTTGGAGCTACAACAACTGGATTTAAAGATGGAGATAAATGCTCTTAAACGTTTCCCACTGAGAACCAAGAAAGCAAGAGGGGAAACATTTATAACAATAATCCAATTTGCACACACAAGGGTGCGAGATGATATCCTTAAACATTTCCGGGGGAAATCGAATGCAAAACCCCTTGAATAGAGGGGAAACAAAATCTCTATTTTCCCAGACTATGCTCCAATGGTGGCAGAAAAGAAACGACTATTTGCCCCTGCTCGTAAGCTAGCAAGGGAATTAAAAATACAGCATTTCCCAATATTCCATGCTACTTTCTGCCTAAAGATAAACGATGAACTACACCGTTTTCAAAACAACTTTGACGGTTGTGTACCTAGTTCTTCCTCCGCACATGGGTCCGTCTCTTGGCGTGACCCGACCAATCACCAAGCAGAGGTGAACATTCCAATTAGAATAAGGTTAAGGTTTAACTGGGTTTGTGGTGGCAGTTAGTGCGGTTTTAGCAGTTGGCCTCTACGGACAGGAACCAGACACAGGCACTTCATTATACATGGGTTCTTCAGAGTACTGTTAGTCTCTGGTGTTTGTTAATAAACAGAAGTTGGAAACGGAAGTTGACTCAGCCTCATTAATTGATTCTGCATTTAAGAATCTTTGTCTCATGATGAGGCCCACACAAAATGAAAAAGAAGCAGCCCAAAACAGTGCTCAACGCCAACAGCGCTGCACACACCCAAATTAAAGCCAGCCTTTGGGAGTACTAATGAAAGTGATTCCAGCCAATCTAGAAACAGCCCTGACTAACCCCACCATTATAAAATGGGAGAAAAGGGGGGGGGGAACCTTTGCGCGAAGGAAAGCCCCTAAACGGGGGCTCTCACTATAGGGAAAGGCAAGCCAAGGAGGATTGTGCACAGGCAGCGCTCACAGGTACAGGGAGAATCTTCCCAAAGGGCAGGGTTGGGTTACTGCACACATGTAGCTTCCAGGAATGGCCTCCTTTACACGCATCTTGATTGATGCAACACCAGCAGTTACGCTCCATACATCCAGTAGATCCACACTCAAAAAAGTATCATTAGCAAAGGTTTTACCGGTATCAGATATTGAGATTGGAGGATTTACACATGTGTAGAGTAGAATTCAGCACTCGAATTTACAGACGAGAAGCAGAATATAGAATTGAACTTTCGATATGGTACAGGTAAACATAAATTAAAGGTGATTAAAACCTATTTAATGATTTATGGACTGGAGGAAGGCTGTAGAAGGGACTTAAGAACATATATATCCAAGCTTATCAGAATTTTATCAGCTGGGGACTATCAAATTTCAAAAAGACGCTGAGGGCTTGCGGAGGGCCAGAACACCTAGTCAAATAATAAAACGGTCTCAAAATAAATGAAGCGAGATGCATCAGCTCTAACTCCCCCAAAAGACACAGAAAGAAAGAAAAGCTTTGACAACAGAGCATTGGAACTACAGGAACACCAAATAAAAATATCGGAGACACAGGAGATGATTCAGTTATTAAGGTCTCTTAAAGAAGATATGGGGGCGCTTAAGACAGAAATTTCAGCGATTAAACAGGACACTTCGCAAATGAGAATTGATTTACAAGTCTTAACATCGCGTATGGATACAATTGAACAGCGCGTTAATGTCTTGGAGAAAGTTTCATTTGCAGCTCAAAACCAGACTGACAAACGCCTACTCCAATTGGAATCTGATCTTAGAAGAAACAACCTTAAACTTATAGGTTTTAAAAACCATCCACCTGAAGGAATTCAGGCAATTGAATATAATGCAACCTGTTTAAAGGAAATGTTGGAGCTACAACAACTGGATTTAAAGATGGAGATAAATGCTCGTAAACGTTTCCCACCGAGAACCAAGAAAGCAAGAGGGGAAACATTTATAACAATAATCCAATTTGCACACACAAGGGTGCGAGATGATATCCTTAAACATTTCCGGGGGAAATCGAATGCAAAACCCCTTGAATAGAGGGGAAACAAAATCTCTATTTTCCCAGACTATGCTCCAATGGTGGCAGAAAAGAAACGACTATTTGCCCCTGCTCGTAAGCTAGCAAGGGAATTAAAAATACAGCATTTCCCAATATTCCATGCTACTTTCTGCCTAAAGATAAACGATGAACTACACCGTTTTCAAAACAACTATGACGGTTGTGTACCTAGTTCTTCCTCCGCACATGGGTCCGTCTGTTGGCGTGACCCGACCAATCACCAAGCAGAGGTGAACATTCCAATTAGAATAAGGTTAAGGTTTAACTGGGTTTGTGGTGGCAGTTAGTGCGGTTTTAGCAGTTGGCCTCTACGGACAGGAACCAGACACAGGCACTTCATTATACATGGGTTCTTCAGAGTACTGTTAGTCTCTGGTGTTTGTTAATAAACAGAAGTTGGAAACGGAAGTTGACTCAGCCTCATTAATTGATTCTGCATTTAAGAATCTTTGTCTCATGATGAGGCCCACACAAAATGAAAAAGAAGCAGCCCAAAACAGTGCTCAACGCCAACAGCGCTGCACACACCCAAATTAAAGCCAGCCTTTGGGAGTACTAATGAAAGTGATTCCAGCCAATCTAGAAACAGCCCTGACTAACCCCACCATTATAAAATGGGAGAAAAGGGGGGGGGAACCTTTGCGCGAAGGAAAGCCCCTAAACGGGGGCTCTCACTATAGGGAAAGGCAAGCCAAGGAGGATTGTGCACAGGCAGCGCTCACAGGTACAGGGAGAATCTTCCCAAAGGGCAGGGTTGGGTTACTGCACACATGTAGCTTCCAGGAATGGCCTCCTTTACACGCATCTTGATTGATGCAACACCAGCAGTTATGCTCCATACATCCAGTAGATCCACACTCAAAAAAGTATCATTAGCAAAGGTTTTACCGGTATCAGATATTGAGATTGGAGGATTTACATGTGTAGAGTAGAATTCAGCACTCGAATTTACAGACGAGAAGCAGAATATAGAATTGAACTTTCGATATGGTACAGGTAAACATAAATTAAAGGTGATTAAAACCTATTTAATGATTTATGGACTGGAGGAAGGCTGTGGAAGGGACTTAAGAACATATATATCCAAGCTTATCGGAATTTTATCAGCTGGGGACTATCAAATTTCAAAAATACGCTGAGGGCCAGAACACCTAGTCAAATAATAAAACGGTCTCAAAATAAATGAAGCGAGATGCATCAGCTCTAACTCCCCCAAAAGACACAGAAAGAAAGAAAAGCTTTGGTAACAGAGCATTGACTCAGCCTCATTAATTGATGTGGATATAACATTGGCGACGATGATGGGATTTAGCCTTCGGTCTGAGGCTTGAGTCCATACTGCACCTCCCTGCATTTCGGCCAGCGCCACTTAACTGCCACGATTGACACCTCAGAGAGCGCAAGCGACAAAGGAGGGCCTGCTGGCCCTTCACAATCACTCGCCACCGATCAAGCAACAGTTGCAGGCACGAAAATGGCTACTGGGCAGAGTAGGCCTCCCCCAGATTTCGGTATGAGCCACCCGGAGCAATGGCCACAATGGCTCCGCCGTATAAAGAGCTATGTGCGGCTGCAAGGGTTCACCAGAGAAATTGATAAGGTAGACGTACTATTAATGGTGTTGGGGAGCTCCGCCATCACCTTGTTAGAAGGGTTGATGGCGCCGAACGTGGCAGGTATCAATCAAATTTCCCCTGAGACCAGATTCAAATCTATCTGCCAGGAGTTTCCATCCCTCTATCTGCCAGGAGTTTCCATCCCTCTATCTGCCAGGAGTTTCCATCCCTCTATCTGGCAGGAGTTTCCATCCGTAAGGGGGCTTCTCTTGGTACAGCAAACTAAATACGACATAATAGGCATCACTGAAACCTGGTGGGATGAGTCTCGTGATTGGAATGTAGTAAAAGAGGGATACAATCTATTTCAGAGAAATAGACCAAACAGGAAAGGAGGAGGAGTGGCGTTATATGTCAGGGATGTGTATACCTGTGAAGAGATCCATGGTTTAAAACTTCAAAGCCAAATTGAGAGTATCTGGGTCAAAATTAAGCGAGAGAAAAATAACAATTTTAATAACAACTGATTCTCATGCCTCACTGATTCTGCATTTAAGAATCTTTGTCTCATGATTAGGCCCACACAAAATGAAAAAGAAGCAGCCCAAAACAGTGCTCAACGCCAACAGCGCTGCACACACCCAAATTAAAGCCAGCCTTTGGGAATACTAATGAAAGTGATTCCAGCCAATCTAGAAACAGCCCTGACTAACCCCACCATTATAAAATGGGAGAAAAGGGGGGGAACCTTTGTGTGAAGGAAAGCCCCTAAACAGGGGCTCTCACTATAGGGAAAGGAAGCCAAGGAGGATTGTGCACAGGCAGCGCTCACAGGTACAGGGAGAATCTTCCCAAAGGGCAGGGGTGGGAAATTAAAACAAGAAAAGGGGGAATTAAACGAATTAAGGGACTGGAGGGGGTTAGAAAGAAGGGGGGGAATAAAGAAGTTTAACCAGACATTGAGAAGATTCCTCCACTGTCCTCCAGACGGTTCAAGTGTTCCAGGTGATCTGTTGCACGCAACAAAGACAAACTGACCCAGCGTGCACAGGGGTTATAAAGCCCAAGAAACCCAGGCAAAATTGCAACATTTACCTTTACCCAACAACAGCCCCAGGGCCGATCAGAGTTGAGGCCACAGTCCAAAAACTCCCCAGCAACAGTGAGGGGTGAATTTGCCTTCGGCCCCACCGCAACGCGTGCTCTCTTTGAGAACCCGATTTGTTAATAAACAGAAGTTGGACACGGAAGTTGACTCAGCCTCATTAATTGATGTGGATATAACATTGGCGACGAGGATGGGGTTTAGCCTTCGGTCTGAGGCTTGAGTCCATACTGCACCTCCCTGCGTTTCGGCCAGCGCCACTTAAACTGCCATGATGGACACCTCAGAGAGCGCCAGTGACGAAGGAGGGCCTGCTGGCCCTTCACAATCACTCGCCACCGATCTAGCAACAGTTGCAGGCACGAAAATGGCTACTGGGCAGAGTAGGTCTCCCCCAGATTTCGATTCGAGTGCTCAATTGTACTGCACACATGTAGCTTCCAGGAATGGCCTCCTTTACACGCATCTTGATTGATGCAACACCAGCAGTTACGCTCCATACATCCAGTAGATCCACACTCAAAAAAGTATCATTAGCAAAGGTTTTACCGGTATCAGATATTGAGATTGGAGGATTTACCGGACAAGCCCTTGCATGTCAAAGACATTGCTGCTGCAACAGCGAAGGACAGGTTGTTGTCCTGTGTTGCAGTGGGTAGGGAGGGGGTGGCCCGAGAGGCCAGAACCAGAATTTGCAGCTTATACGGCCCGAAATGATGAATTATCATCTCACAGAGGGTGTTTACTGTGGGGTAGCCGAGTCATAGTTCCCCTCCCGCTCAGGAGAAAGGTCTGAGAAGGCCTGCACGTGTCTCAACTGGGAATACTCCGGATGAAGGCATTGGCCCGAAGTTACGTATGGTGGCCGGGCATAGACGCTGAAATTGAAGGGTGGGTCAAACATTGTGAACCCTGTCAGGTCTCATGGCCAGATCCACCCAAGGCACCAGTGCAGTCCTGGGAATCCACACATTCTCCATGGTCTAGGTTGCACATAGATTTTGCAGGTCCCTCTCAGGGCCAATTATTCCTAATAGTGGTGAACTCCCAGTCCAAATGGCTCGAGGTTACACCGACCTCAACCACATCTAGCCAAACAACCATCAACGCACTCAGGAAGTTACCTTTGATTCAGCGAACAAATGCGGCAAGTTATTGGCTTGGCAACTGAAAAGATGGCAGAAAGAGAATACAATAATGAACATTATGGTGAAAGGAGTCAACATAGAGAACCCAACGGAAATCAGGAAAAAAATTCAGAAATTCTACAAACATTTGTACAAAAAAGAAACATTAAATAACAATAAAATAGAACAGTTTTTGGAGAAAAATGTACTGCATAAAATCCCACTGGATAAAAAAGCCCCCCTTCAACACCTGATTACCAACACTGAAGTAGACAAGGCAATAGAACAAATGAAGTTAGGTAAGGCTCCAGGACCTGACGGACTTTCAGCAAAGTATTATAAGACACTAAAAAACTGGTTGATTCAACCGATGACAGATCTTTGCAATGACATTCTGAGGGGAAGTCGAGCACCAGAAACATGGAAGGAAGCCTACATTACTTTGATTCCTAAACCAGATGCCGATAAAACTCAGATGAAGAACTATAGACCAATCTCCCAACTTAATGTGGATTAAAAAAAATTTCCAATATATTGGCTACAAGACTCAAAGTTATTTTAAATGAAGTGATTCACAAAGATCAGTTTTTACCCGGAAGACAGATAAATGGAAACATCAGGAATGTTGTGGAAATTTTGGAAAGGTTAGAGGTTAAAAGAAACACTAAAGCGATTCTGATGTTTATTGACGCTGAGAAAGCCTTTGGCAACATTTCCTGGAGTTTTATGAAAAGAACGTTTGACAAATTGGGATTGGGGAGGTTTTTTATGAATGGCTTGACTGCAATCTATTCTGAGCAAAAAGCGAAACTGATAGTTAATAATGTGGTTTCCGAAGACATTAGAATTGAAAAAGGCACAAGACAAGGGTGCCCACTTTCCCCGCTATTATTTATAACGGTCCTGGAGGTATTACTGAACATGATAAGAAAGAACAATGATATACAAGGTGTTGTATATCAGTACAATAAAGACAATATAAACTTAAAGCCTCTGCAGATGACCTGGTATTGACCCTACAAGAACCTGAAACCAGTGCAGTCAAGGCACTGGAGACAATTGCAGAATTCGGGCAGGTAGCAGGTTTCAAATTGAATAAAGCCAAAACTAAAATGCTAGGTAAAAACCTGACACCAGAAGAGGCCAATAAAATCGAGGGGGTGACAGAGTTGAAATTTGTTTAAAAAAGTTAAATATCTGGGAGTGTTTATAACATCCAAAAATTTAAATCTGTTTAAAGACAATTATGAGAAAGTTTGGAACGGGGTAAAAAGGGACTTGGACTCTTGGAATAACCTTAAGTTAACTCTTATGGGCAGAATTGCTGTGATAAAAATGAATGTATTACCGAAAATGTTATATCTTTTTCAAGCATTGCCGATTGTTGAAAAAACTGAGTGTTTTAAGAAGTGGCAAAAGGACATCTCAAGGTTTGTCTGACAGGGGAAAAAACCCAGAATTAAATTTAAGATTCTTACCAACACGAAAGAAAGAGGGGGATTTTCCCTGCCAGAGTTAAGTATTTATTTTGAGGCTGTGGCCTTTTGCTGGTTGAAGGACTGGTTCACTTTGGAAAATACAGATGTTTTAGATTTGGAAGGATACGACAATGCATTTGGTTGGCATGCTTATTTGTGGTATGATAAGATCAAGGCTCATAAGGGTTTTAAAACACATATTATTAGGAAAACGTTGTTCAAGGTCTGGATGAAATATAAGGATTTGTTAGAAAGGAAAACACCCAGATGGTTGTCACCCTCAGAGGCGAAAGCACATAAGAAACCAAACATGGAAAAGAAATGGCCTACTTACTATGATTTGTTAGTACAGGAAGGTGACAGTGTCAGGTTGAAACCATATGATCAGTTGAAAGCACAAGTAACAGATTGGCTAGCTACATTATTACCAAATTAACGAAGCTTTAAAAAATGACAAAAAGATTGGCTTTCAAAATGAGAGGTCCAAGTTGGAAACAGAATTTATAGAACCTAAAACGAAAAATCTTTCCAGAATGTATAATGTTTTGCTGGAATGGCATATACAAGATGAATTAGTCAAATCTGCAATGATAGACTGGGCCAAGGACATCGGTCATAACATAATGATGGAGGACTGGAAAAGGTTGTGGAAAAAAGACATTAAATTTACAGCATGTAACGCACTTAGAGAATATAATGAAAATGATTTATAGATGGTACCTAACCCCAGTCAAACTGGCTAAAATCTATCATTTGCAGGATAATAAATGTTGGAAATGTAAAAAGGTGGAAGGAACGTTTTATCACCTATGGTGGACTTGCCCAAGAATTAAAGCCTTCTGGGAAATGATATACAATGAAATGAAAAAAGTGTTGAAAAACACATTTGTTAAGAAACCAGAGGCTTTCCTACTTGGAAGTTAACAAGGAGATCACCAAGGAGGACAAAACTTTTTTCATGTATGCCACAACAGCAGCTAGGATGTTAATTGCTAAGAACTGGAAAACACAGGAATTACCGACAGTGGAAGAATGGCAGATGAAAATGATGGACTATATGGAACTCACAGAAATGACCCGGAGAGTACGCGACCAGAGGGAAGCAGCAGCGGAGCAAAAATGGAGAAAATTTAAAGACTATTTAAAAATTTATTGTAAGATTTAACTTAGGAAATTTGGAAGGAATGATAGCCCACAGAGTGGTTAAGCAATGTTTAAGGGAAATATGATTGATATATTAGAATGACGAGATGTTAGAAGGGAAAATTATTTTGAAAATCAAAGCAAGGTGGTAATTAAAGATGGAAATAAATTACTAAAAGTTAGACAAGACATTGAAGCGCAGTGGGGGTGGCGAGAGGAAGTCCCCCCCCCCTTTTACCCTGATCGGATAGTATGAAATTAAGTACAAGTTTGTTTTTTGTTTTGTTTTTCTATGTAATGTGTATTTGTTTGTGATGTTTTGTACGTTTTGTTGTTTTAAAAATTTTGTTGAAAACTTAATAAATATTACTTTGAAGAAAAAAAAATACAGCATTTCACAATATTCCCGGCTACTTTCTGCCTAAAGATAAACGATGAACTACACCGTTTTCTAAACTATGACAATGCGATATCTTATCTACAAGCAATGAAGGTGGATAAAGAGCTAAGATGAAGGGTAAGGGGGCTTCTCTCTCTCTCTCTCTTTTTCTTCTCCATCTCCTACTCGACTGGAAAAAGGGCGGGGCAGCCGCCCTCCATTTTGAAGCTCTCTATCAACTTGACTTTCCTTATTGAAGAACCACTGACTCATGTTAATTCACTCTCTGAACAAAGTTTCCTCAGTATAAAGTTAAGAAACCCCAGATATATTACGTGTTGAGGTCCCCCATTCACCCCCCAAATAACACACACCACAGACAGTAATTATGGTTTGGTTTTTGGCATGATTTTGGCCACAACTTTTATTGAAATACAAATTGATGTGAGTGGTTGCATAGTCATTGGTTCATGCTATCTGCCCCCTAAGGGACAGAACCTGACAGCCGTCAGAATGGGAGAGCACTAATTGGGGTTGAGATTATGAGTGGGGTCATGACTCTATAACCTGCCCCACACATGCTCCCAGGAGCTCTTGCGATGGCCCTGGCCCCCAAGCGGAGGGATACGGACAAGCAAAGGTGAGCCCCTGGATTCCTTTAACAGGATTCCTTTAACCAGAAGGCACCAGCCAATCAGCCAACTGGGAAAAATTCCTACCAGGCCCCTACCCCAACGGCAGACGGCCCCATGACAGGCATAGCAAGATCAACACAGGGGCCTAAGAAATAGGGAGAGGACGGGTGGGAGATCCGTTGCTCGCAGCAAAGAGGAGCTGACCCAGCGTGCAGAGGGTATATAAACCCCAAGAAACTCAGGCAAAATTGCAACATTTACCTTTACCCAACAACAGCCCCAGGGCCAATCAGAGTTGAGGCCACAGTCCAAAAACTCCCCAGCAACAGTGAGGGGTGAATTAGTAGGCCCGTCCGCAACGCGTGCTCTCCTTGGATAACCCGATTTAGCAATTTAATAATGGTGCTGGTACAATAAATATCACTAAAGAAACTGAAAGTCCGTGGAGATATTGATTTTTGATTTAATAAGCATCAAACTAAGTAATATATGTGGTTTTCTTATGTATATAAAGTGTTCCTTATGTGACAAGTTAAAAAGCTCCTGACTATTATGTATGTGAACCTAGGAGCTCAAAAGGGTGAATGTTTGCGTCTCCTACAGAGCGGAAGTCGTACATTTGGTTGTTCCCCCCCTTTTCTTTTTGTTCTTTTTTTTGTTCTTTATTCTTGTTTTATTGTTGAGTGTACTAAGTAGTTTTCTTTTTTTTACTGATACTGGGAATGCAGGAAAACAAAACAAAAAAAATGTCGGAGACACAGGAGATGATTCAATTGCGTACACACCCGCGAAACCATGTCTGTGGTGCCCACCCCTTTCCCCAAGAATGAGACCAGAGTATGGGATTAAATTGGGCACAACTTTATTGAACTTCAGAAGTGGGAAACTAAAGACTACCTTGCCAAGGCCTAAAACCACCAAAGTTGTGACGAAATGCTGTGGGGAGGGCGAAACCTGCCAATGCAGTCCAAATGGCTCGAGGTTACACCGACCTCAACCACATCTAGCCAAACAACCATCAACGCACTCAGGAAGTTATTCGCAACTCACGGGTTACCTGATACCCTGGTTAGTGATAATGGCGCTGCTTTTACTTCAGCGGAAT
Source organism: Darevskia mixta (assembly GCA_034641385.1). Lineage (NCBI taxonomy): Eukaryota > Metazoa > Chordata > Lepidosauria > Squamata > Lacertidae > Darevskia > Darevskia mixta. The sequence continues at coordinate 3,381,779 of JAWWNH010000060.1, forward strand.
TCCAAGAATTCGTGTCAAAAAATGGAATCCGCCACATTAGGTCTGCTCCCTTCCATCCGGCCACGAACGGTCAAGCTGAACGCATGGTACGTACTACAAAGGAGGCATTGAGGCGGATCGTAAAGGGAGACTGGACACTCCGCTTATCATTATTCATTATATGAAAATGATGTATAGATGGTATATCTCACCGGTGAAACTAGCCAAAATATATAAAAATGAACAGAGGGAATGTTGGAGGTGTAAAGAGGTTGAAGGGACTTTTTATCATATGTGGTGGGATTGCAAAAGAGTTAAGGTATTTAGGGAAATGATTTACGATGAATTAAAAAAAAATGCTTAAAATAACCTATATCCCAGCTTATCGGAATCTTATAACCTGGGGACTATCGAATTTCAAAAAGACGCTGAGGGCTTGCGGAGGGCTAGAAGACCTAGTCAAATAATAAAATGGTCTCAAAATAAATGAAGCGAGATGCATCAGCTCTAACTCCCCCAAAAGACACAGAAAGAAAGAAAAGCTTTGATAACAGAGCATTGGAACTGCAGGAAAACCAAATAAAAATATCGGAGACACAGGAGATGATTCAATTATTAAGGTCTCTTAAGGAAGATATGGGGGCGCTTAAGACAGAAATTTCAGTGATTAAACAGGACACTTCGCAAATGAGAATTGATTTACAAGTCTTAACATCGCGTATGGATACAATTGAACAGCGCGTTAATGTCTTGGAGAAAGTTTCATTTGCAGCTCAAAACCAGACTGACAAACGCCTACTCCAATTGGAATCTGATCTTAGAAGAAACAACCTTAAACTTATAGGTTTTAAAAACCATCCACCTGAAGGAATTCAGGCAACTGAATATACTGCGAACTGCGATCTTCTTGGCTGGTTACGAATATTCGATACAGCACCGGCCAGGAAAAGCCATGGGGCATGCTGATGCTCTCAGCAGTTTACCACTGCCAGAAAACGGCTGTTTTCTAAACTATGACAATGCGATATCTTATCTACAAGCAATGAAGGTGGATAAAGATCTAAGATGAAGGGTAAGGGGGCTTCTCTCTCTCTCTCTTTTTTTTCTTCTCCATCTCCTACTCGACTGAAAAAAGGGCGGGGCAGCCGCCCTCCATTTTGAAGCTCTCTATCAACTTGACTTTCCTTATTGAAGAACCACTCTCTGAACAAAGTTTCCTCAGTATAGAGTTAAGAAACCCCAGATATATTAGCAATTTAATAATGGTGGTGGTACAATAAATATCACTATAGAAGCTGATAGTCCATGGAGATATTGGTTTTTGATTTAATAAGCATCAAACTAAGTAATATATGTGGTTTTCTTATGTATATAAACTGTTCCTTATGTGACAAGTTAAAAAGCTCCTGACTATTATATATGTGAACCTAGGAGCTCAAAAGGGTGAATGTTTGCATCTCCTACAGAGCGGAAGTCGTACATTTGGTTGTCCCCCCCCCCTTTTCTTTTTGTTCTTTATTTTTGTTTTATTGTTGAGTGTACTAAGTAGTTTTCTTTTTTTACTGATACTGTTAGTGCTGATATTATATTATTAAATGTTGGCTATTGGTATATATCTCAGCCTACCCTTTCAGAATCCTTTTTACTGTTGATAGAACTACTTTCCACCTTTCTCTCTTTTCTCTCTATTTCCGTCTTTGAATATTTTCAAATAATAATTATTTGATTGGGAATACTTAAAGTTAATTTCAGTGTGCATATAGATATAACGGGTAGGGTCTGCCTTATATATATTTAGATATGTAAGAATGTTAATTAATCATATATTTCATCGTCCATATGTTAAATATAAGCATGGTTAATGTATGACTCTGGTTGGAGCGCTAATAATTGTTAGTATATTTGGTTTATATTAGGCCTTCCAAACAATTTTGTTAAAGATAAAATAGAAGACAACAAAAACCTATAGATTAAAGCTATAATGAGAATTATAAGTATGAATGTCAAGGGGTTAAAGGAAAAGAAAAAACAAATCCTAACACTCAAATATCTACAGTCATTAAAGGCTGAAATAGGTCTATTACAGGAAACACATTTGACAGAACAAGGGGCTCAAACTTTGAAATGTCAATGGGTAAAGGAAGTTTTTTCAACCACAAGAATCTTGCTTCCCAGGAAAAAGAAGCATCACTGAAATCAGCGAAACCTCCAATATTCCATACTTCCTTCAACTTCAGTCCCTCCTCCATGTCAACTTTCTTTTTATGCTCTAGGAGAGATGTGGCCTCATGAATATGAGATCTGAACAAGCTCAAGGTCCTTGCAGACCCCAGATTCATACATTCAAACGGGGGCGTTGGGTCCGCGATCGCTGTCTGGGGCAGGCATGCCAGTGGTGTGGGTGTACACCAGGGGTGGGTGGGGCACACTGTGGGCAGGGGTGTCTTAGCCATAGAGGCTAGTGGCGCAGGGCACCATGGCGCCAAGTTCAGGAGGGTGCCAGGGAAGAGGTAGAAGCTGGACGTAGTGCCTCCCGGCATCAGCTCGCCACCCTCGTCCTCCTCCGCCATGCCGCGCCGCGCCGGGAGCCTCCTCCCTGCCAGAGGAGCCACCCGCTGGCAGCACCGCCCTCACCCACCTCCACCATGCCACGCCACGCCCAGAACCTCTGTCCCACCGGAGGAGCCTCCCTCCAGCTGCTGTCTGCCTGGAGGGAAATGTGGGAGGGGGACACCACGGCGCCAGATAAGCTTAAGACGGCCCTGACTGTGGGGGCAGCGCATTCACTCACTGCCCCCCTTCTGTGCTGTGGCTGGCACACAGCATTGGGCCGTCATGTGAGGTAGATGTGGCAGAGTGGCAGCTCCTTGTGCTCCGGATCCCAGCGTCGGAGAGGGGTGCCGATTCTGCCTCTCCAGTGCTTCTGCCCCTAGGTTAGGCTTGACCCAGGAGTAGAGCTGCAGCCACCTGGCAGCTGTGCCCTGTCCCTCCCTCTTGGCCAGCCCGGGGGCAGCCCTAAGAAGGAGCTGCTGCTGCCCCATCCCCAAAGGTCAGGCCTGGGTGCAGCTTCCCTTGATGAGGGAACTGTTGTGGGAGTGCCTGGTTGTGCCCCCTCAAAAAATGTGAATTGCCAGTAGAACAGGAAGGAAAATTAGAATTGAAGGAAAGTTGGTTGCATCATAGGCAGCTAGAAGATATTTTTAAAGAGGACAACAAAAAAGGTTTTTAAATTCCAAAAGGAGGTAATAGAAGAGAAATCAAAATTATTAAAGAAAATGTATAATATCATTTTGGAATGGGAAATGAAAGATGAAGAGTGAAATCAGTAATGATTAAATGGGCACAAGATATAGGCCATAATATACAATCTCCGCCATGCCGCGCCGTGCCCGGAGCCTCTGTCCCACCGGAGGAGCCTCCCTCCAGCTGCTGCCTGCCTGGAGGGAAATGTGGGAAGGGGGCACCCCGGTGCCAGATAAGCTTAAGACGGCCCTGACTGTGGGGGCAGCACATTCACTCACTGCCCCCCTTCTGTGCTGTGGCTGGCACACAGCATTGGGCTGCCATGTGAGGTAGCTGCAGCAGCTCCTTGTGCTCCGGATCCCTACAGTCATTAAAGGCTGATATAGGTCTATTACAGGAAACACATTTGACAGAACAATGGGCTCAAACTTTGAAATGTCAATGGGTAAAGGAAGTTTTTTCAACAAACTTAGACGGAAATGCTAGGGGAGTCACAATTTTATTTAGGAAAGGCTGGCCTTATGAAATACAAGAAATAATAAGAGAGGATGGTCGATGCTTAATAATTGTAATTAAAACAGAAGGGACAGAAATAGCAATAGTAAATATCTATGCCCCAAACACTGATGACCATAAGTTTATTCACAACTGCTTTAAGAGATTAAGCTTTCTATTGTATCAGCACTTGATAATGGGTGGAGACTTTAATTAAATTTTAGATCCACAGATGGATACCACCTCAATAGCTAGAAAACAAAGGACGAAGGTTAGAGAGACAATTAATAACTATATGATACATTGGAATTTAGTGGATTCATGGAGATTGCATCATCCTGAGGAAAAATCATATATATATATTTTGCAGGAATTCATAATACCCAACATAGAATTGATTTCTTTCTAACATCAGCATCACTACATCCTTTTACTAGCCAATGTGACATTGATATTCCCATTATAGCTGATCACTCCGCAATAATACTGTAATATAATTTATCTAAAACCCAGGAAGGTATGAGGAGATGGTATCTTAATATATCATTATTAAACGGAAAAAAAATTCATTCAATATATAACTCAAGAAACGCAAATATATTTTAAAAATAACTCCAAATCTTCAACATCAAGACTGATGGAATGGGAAGGATATAAAGCTTACATAACAGGGAAGATAATATCCTTCTCTGCCAACAAAGCTAAAATGCAAAGATTAAAAGAAAATAATCTAAAAATTTCTTTAGAAACACTATGGGGCAATATGGCAAATAACCCATCTAAGGTTACATATGAAAGAATACAACAAACATTAGAACTGAATAATATATTAGCTCAAAAAATTGAGTTCAGCCTACTGAAAGACCGACAAAAATTCTAGCTAATCGTCTAAAACAAAAGAAAGCAAACCAAATAATACCTTTAATAAGAAATGAAAATAACATCGCAGTGACCTCATCAATAGATATTAATAATGAATTTCTTAAATTCTACAAAAAATTATATGAAAGGCCAGAAAATATATCAGAGGATGAGGTGGAGAACTTCTTTCAAGATATCAAATTACCAACTATTGAAGAACATCAAAAAGATATGTTATCAGCACCCCTAAATATATCAGATATCGAAAATGCAATAGAAACAATGGGGAATGGGAAATCACCTGGACCAGACGGCTTTCCTATAGAATGGTATAAAATATTCAAAAATCTACTAGTCCCCAGACTTCTAGAAGTCTATGAGGAAATAGCTTATAAAGGTATATCGGCTACCACATGCAATGAAGCTTTAATAATAATTATACCAAAACCTAACAAAGACCCTACTAAATGTGCAAATTATAGAACAATATCATTAATCAATATTGATGCAAAGATTTTGAATGCAATATAGGCTGCAAAATTACAAAATGTTATTCAAGATTTGATACCTAATAATCAAACAGGTTTTATAAAAACAAGACAAGCTACAGATAATATTAGATTAACAATAGATTTGATTAAAAATTTAAACAAAGATGGAGAGGAATTTATGATATTGTCATTAGACGCAGAAAAGGCTTTTGACAGAATATATAAAGAATTCATAGGATTTGTGTTACGTAAATTTGGTTTCCCTATAGAATACTGTAATTGGATTAAAATGATTTATAAAAACCCAACGTCCCGGATTGTAACAAATGGAAGAATTTCGAATTTGATTAGTTTAAATCGAGGAACGAGACAAGGATGTCCTCTTTCTCCGTTATTATTTAATCTCTGCTTGGAACGGGTCTATAAGAACTGCTGCGGCTGCTGCCAGCCAGGAGGACTCCCCTGCTCAGCGCTTGAGGGCCCCAGTCCGGCCACTCACCACCTGGCCTAGGGCGGGGCCTGATGGGCCTATAAGAACTGCTTCAGCTGCTGCCAGCCAGGAGGACTCGCCTGCTCAGCGCCTGAGGGCCCCAGTCCTGCCACTCACCACCTGGCCTAGGGCGGGGCCTGGCGGGCCTATAAGAACTGCTGCGGCTGCTGCCAGCCAGGAGGACTCCCCTGCTCAGCGCCTGAGGGTCCCAGTCCGGCCACTCACCACCTGGTCTAGGGTGGGGCCTGATGGGCTCTATAAAGGGCTGCTTGGCAGAGAGGGCTCAGTTTTGTTTTGTTTTTTGTTTAAATTCCTGTTATTTTTTGTAACGGTTCTAAGTTATAAGAGTTCTAAGATGGTGGCGTGCATAGACGCAGCGGCTGCTCAGTGCTCTCCCTTATTTTTTTAGCTTTTACTGCTGTTACTCGTGTTGAGTACACTTTTGGTTGGGGAAAACAATTGTTTAAATGAAAAATGAATTTTTTAATGATTATTATTATTATGGCAAAATATTGGGTATTCCATAAATTGGACAAAATCAGAGATTTTACCAATAGGGCCAAGGGCTACATTGTATAGAAAGCATCAATTTCGGATGTGTAAAGACTATATTAAATATTTGGGTATAATTATTTCATCTGATATAGACCAAATTGTAAAACTAAATTTGAATCAAATTATAAATGAGATTTCTTTTGATATTGAAAGGTGGGGACCTCTAAACCTCTCCCTTTGGGGAAAGGTTAATGTCCTCAAAATGAATGTTCTTCCAAAGCTTTTATACATTCTTAGAGGATTACCAATATATATTCCCAAATTATACTTCCCAAAAATAAATCAACTATTTAGATCGTGTCTGTGGGGTTCAAAGCCACCAAAAATATCATTACATAAAATGCAACTCCCAACTAAGGAAGGTGGCTTTGGGCTCCCAAATTTGGAATCATATCACCAGGCTTACCTGCTGAGTAAGACTAATTATTGGAGAGGTAGCAAGAATCCCATTTGGGCTACTCTCGAATATAGTTTCTTTGAACCTCTTGTAGGGTGGACTAAACTCAGCTCCAATTTTATTAAATATCCTACTATCCTGGAGACTATTAGAGCACCTATAAAAATTTGGATCAATATAAATAAAAATAATAAGGATGACCCCTATCAGCATGAGAAATTAACAATATGGGCCAATTGGAAATCAAGTAATAATTGGAAAATCAAGTAATAATTTGGAAATCAAAATTGGAAATCAAGTAATAATTTAGCAAAATTGGATGAAAAAAGGTATTTTGACATTGAATCAATTAATTGATGAAAAATATAAATTTGTGGAATATAAGACTGCGAGTAAAGTATGGATTAACTAGTGAAACCCAATGGCAATACTTCCAATTGAAACATATGTTGGTAAGGCAGTTTGGCCCTGACGCTATAGCAGCATCGGAAACACCTATACTTCTACAAGATTTAATGTCTGCAACAAAAACAAAACTCTTCACTTACTTTATATAAAACCCTACTCAACAGGAAGAAATATGACTTAGAATATGATAGACAAAAATTGAGTGAAGAGTTAGGGGTACAGATAACAAATGATATATGGGAGTCAAGTATAAAATCAATAGAAATAGCCTCTATGGTTTTAAGACTAAGACCTATTCAACAGAAAATAATATTTAGAGTCCATTGGACTCCAGCAAAACTATACCAGAAGAAAATAATAAGTGCAAACAACTGCTGGAGATGTGGCAGTAAAAAGGCGAACTTAGTACATATGTTGATTAATTGCCCGATGATAAGATCATTTTGGTGCGAGGTGAGGATATTTATAGCAAGAGTAATAAAAAGGAATTGTTATTTAAGGGAACTGAATTTAATTCTAAATTATATTCCGGAAACGTGGGAGATTTCAGGGGGTCAAAAAAAAATAAAAATGGATGTACCGTGCTATATTAGAAGCAAAAAAACTTGTTTTGATGAATTGGAAGAGCCGCAAAAAGATTCCACTGAGCACATGGATTGATAATATGGACAGATTAGCTACGTACGAACGAATTGCATGCCGGCGCAAAATAAGAATGGATAAATATGAAGAAATCTGGAATGGGAGGCAGAGGGAGGCGAGAGAGGTGGGGAAATAGTGTTTAAAAAAGAAGAAGGGTCTAGTCATAGGTATATCAGTGTATTTAAATCGGAATTGTCAAACTGTGTTATTATTGTTATTATGGTTTTATTGTTTGTGTTTTTTGTGGTTGATGTTTATATCGAAAAAATGATTAAATACATTTTTTTAAAGAAAAAAAAGAAATTTATTTATTTATTATTTATAACGGCGGTGGCGAGAATATTGTTAGCACAGAATTGGAAGACTGGAGAAATTCCAACAAAAGAACAATGGCAAGAAAAACTGATGAGCTACGTGAAGCTGGCCGACACACAGACTTCGGGAAAAGGACAATAGGGATTTTGAAAAAGAGTAAGAACCTTTTATACTGTATTTGCAGAAACAAAAAAGGAATATTGATCTGATGGTAGGATTTAAATAAACTTTCACAATTTTAGGGATAGGGAATGGGTAATGTAATAAAAAGAAAAATATGATATTTGTAGAAAATAGCAGATTATATTAATGAGGTTAACAAACCAGAAATGGAAGTCGAGGGAAGTCCAAAGGGGCGAGGGAGAGGTGGTTATATAAGCTGTATGTTATAAGTATATTTGTAATGAGAGAAAAGAGAATTAATTTTAATTTTAAAAAAAATGTGCTTGGGGTAACGGCCCCCCCAGCCCCCCCAACACACTATGCTACTGCATTTACATGAAGAATGTTTCCAATTATTATCATTTTTTCAAATTTTTTTATTGATTTTAACACTTTTAAGCACTTTACATTACTGTCAAATTGCTTAAGTCTGGCCTATTTCTCTAGGCCAGTCTTCCTTCCTCAATTTCATTTTTCGGTTGACTTCCTCAAGTCCCCCCTGTTGAATTCATCATCTATCCTCTTTATCAGTTTTCCAAATTTTTCCACACAATCATAAAATACCAAAAACATTTAACTAACTTTAACAATCCTAATTCTGCACCTCGGCTCCTAGCTACTTCTGATACTTTCCTAGGCCCTTAACAGTTTCCCTTACTCAAACCTAATTTTAAACTCCTAAATTGCTGCTTTTTACACTCCGGTCTCAGAATCTTTAGCTAATTTCCCCACCTCTGTCCTCCTAAATTTTTTACCATATGTTCCTTAACGCCAGTATCCAAATCCACTCATTTAAGCCAGTTGTACAGGAAAAACCAAAACACCAAAATATCCACTTTAACCCACTCCAGCCCTCCCACATTTCCAAACCCAAGAGTCAAACAGCACTGCTTGCCATTCCCTTCTCTTCTTTTGCAGTGTGCTAATCTTCATGTGCACATGAAGAATGTTTCCAATTAAAGCTAGAATTTTAGGAAGTGCTAGTTCATTAAAGCTAGAGGCCTAGGAGAATCAGGCTGCAAGAGGCATGCATGGGAAAGGAGTGATTGTGAAGGGCATACTGGGAAAGTGGCTGAAGAAGAGTAGCAGGCCGTGTCAGCAAGAAGAGGAGGGGTGCAGGGGAGGAGCTACCTGCCCAGAGCCAATAAACTACAAGCAACACATATGGTGCATAGAAAATATTCCAAAACAGTTTCTCATTCTAAAGTCTTATATTAATAGTCCAAAGTTGAGAGAAATACATGCACAATATTATACAGAAGCCAGAGATATATAAAGCTCCTTGAGGTTTTTCCTATGCAAAGACTTCTCAGTTTTTGAGGTTTTTTATGTGTTGCCCCGGCTCCTGTTGGTATCGTCGCACAAACAGATGGGGTGCCGGCGTTTGTCACCTGTTTTGCCCCCAATAAGTTCTGGGCTTCTTCAGTGAACTCTCTCTCACAAAATCGGTGTGTTTAAATGCATTCAAATGCATTCTTTCTTACAGTCATTCTTTCTTGAAATTACGTTTGTAAGCCTAGGCTTTCAACCAAGAAAGAATTGAATATATGAATTAATGTATATTGTAAGAAAGAATGTATTGAAGAAGGAAAGCTTATATTGTAGCCTAACCAAGAAAAGATTATAGCATATGCATTTGAATGTATTCCTCAAAAACTGAGAAGTCTTCGCATAGGAAAAACCTCAAGGAGCTTTATATATCTCTGGCTTCTGTATAATATTGTGCATGTATTTCTCTCAACTTTGGACTATTAATATAAGACTTTAGAATGCGAAACTGTTTTGGAATATTTTCTATACGCCACATGTGTTGCTTATAGTTTATTGGTTACCACGAGTATTAGCAGCATAGGTTCATTTTTTCTGCCCAGTACCCAGAGCGGCATGGGAGCGGTGCTAGTCGCCCGCATGGCTAGCGTCCCTAGCCACCTGCTGCCCGCACGGAGAGCGTGGGGTGTGTGTGTGGCTGCGCGGTTGATGTCACCCGCCCTCACGGCTGACTCCCGGTGCGTACCGCCTTCCTCCGCCAGTGGAGTGATGCATGCCAATAAGACCCAAAGACCCACCTGGAAGGAGAAGAACAGCTGAAAGACTTTTCAGAAACAACCTGTCAGGGACTGGGCAGAGGAGGACAAATGGTGAATGGTTTCTGCAAAACTGGGACTGTCCCTGAATAACAGGGACACTTGGAGGGTCTGCATCTAGCTCAGCATTGTCCACACCAGAGCTTTCCAAACTTTCCATGTTGGTGACACACTTTTTAGACATGCATCATTTCATGACACAGTATTTCAGGTTTACTAGCAAACTGGAGGTTGAACTAACCCCTTTGCAGCCCCGGGAGGAGCGCAAGGAGAATTTGCACGATATTCCTACACACTGCAGTTGACACACTAACGTTTCACAAACACACAGCATAGAAAGCTCTGGTCTACATAGCCTGGCAGTGGCTCCCTAGGGCTTCAGATGGGATATTCCCTAATTTAGGACCTGGGTTCCCCTCCCCCACCCCTTGCTTTAAGTGAATGTTTGCTGGCAATCCTAGTCAGTTGGCTCATTTTTATCAACATCAGGTCAGCACAAATACACAGATAGTTGAACCCACCCCCACCTTTCATTTAAAATTGAGTTGATTATATGTTTTAATATTTTATTCACAGAAGTGCTTTCACTGGATGTTCCGTTGCTTTTAGAGATAACAGGCTAGCTAAAGTATGATTATGTGGTTACGGAATCTAAAACCTCGGCTTCTGTATAATATTGTGCATGTATTTCTCTCAACTTTGGACTATTAATATAAGACTTTAGAATGAGAAACTGTTTTGGAATATTTTCTATGCACCATATGTGTTGCTTGTAGTTTATTGGCTCTGGGCAGGTAGCTCCTCCCCTGCACCCCTCCTCTTCTTGCTGACACGGCCTGCTACTCTTCTTCAGCCACTTTCCCAGTATGCCCTTCACAATCACTCCTTTCCCATGCATGCCTCTTGCAGCCTGATTCTCCTAGGCCTCTAGCTTTAATGAACTAGCACTTCCTAAAATTCTAGCTTTAATTGGAAACATTCTTCATGTGCACATGAAGATTAGCACACTGCAAAAGAAGAGAAGGGAATGGCAAGCAGTGCTGTTTGACTCTTGGGTTTGGAAATGTGGGAGGGCTGGAGTGGGTTAAAGTGGATATTTTGGTGTTTTGGTTTTTCCTGTACAACTGGCTTAAATGAGTGGATTTGGATACTGGCGTTAAGGAACATATGGTAAAAAATTTAGGAGGACAGAGGTGGGGAAATTAGCTAAAGATTCTGAGACCGGGGTGTAAAAAGCAGCAAACTGTTAAGGGCCTAGGAAAGTATCAGAAATAGCTAGGAGCCGAGGTGCAGAATTAGGATTGTTAAAGTTAGTTAAATGTTTTTGGTATTTTATGATTGTGTGGAAAAATTTGGAACACTGATAAAGAGGATAGATGATGAATTCAACAGGGGGGACTTGAGGAAGTCAACCGAAAAATGAAATTGAGGAAGGAAGACTGGCCTAGAGAAATAGGCCAGACTTAAGCAATTTGACAGTAATGTAAAGTGCTTAAAAGTGTTAAAATAAATATTTTTTTTTTGAAAAAATGATAATAATTGGAAACATTCTTCATGTAAATGCAGTAGCATAGTGTGGGGTGGGGCTGGGGGGGCCATTACCCCAAGCACATTTTTTTTAAAAAAGGAAATTTAGGAGTTTAAAATTAGGTTTGAGTAAGGGAAACTGTTAAGGGCCTAGGAAAGTATCAGAAGTAGCTAGGAGCCGAGGTGCAGAATTAGGATTGTTAAAGTTAGTTAAATGTTTTTGGTATTTTATGATTGTGTGGAAAAATTTGGAAAACTGATAAAGAGGATAGATGATGAATTCAACAGGGGGGACTTGAGGAAGTCAACCGAAAAATGAAATTGAGGAAGGAAGACTGGCCTAGAGAAATAGGCCAGCCTTAAGCAATTTGACAGTAATGTAAAGTGCTTAAAAGTATTAAAATCAATAATTTTTTTTTGAAAAAATGATAATAATTGGAAACATTCTTCATGTAAATGCAGTAGCATAGTGGGGGGGGGCTGGGGGGGGCCATTACCCCAAGCACATTTTTTTAAAAAAAATAAAATTAATTTTCATTTCTCTCATTACAAATATACTTATAACATACAGCTTATATACCTCTCCCTCCCCCCTTTAGACTTCCCTCGACTTCCTTTTCTGGTTTGTTAACCTCATTAATATAATCTGCCATTTTCTACAAATATCATATTTTTCTTTTTATTACATTACCCATTCTCTATCCCTAAAATTGTGAAAGTTTATTTAAATCCTACCATCAGATCAATATTCCTTTTTTGTTTCTGCAAATACAGTATAAAAGGTTCTCACTCTTTTTCAAAATCCCTATTGTCCTTTTCCCGAAATCTGTGTGTCCGCCAGCTTCGCGTGGCTCATCAGTTTTTCTTGGCATTGTTCTTTTGTTGGAATTTCTCCAGTCTTCCAATTTTGTGCTAACAATATTCTCGCCGCCGCTGTTATAAATAATAAATAATATCCTTTTCTCTTCTTTTTAAAAAAAATGTATTTAATCATTTTTTCGATATAAACATCAACCACAAAAAACACAAACAATAAAAACCATAATAACAATAATAACACAGTTTGATAATTCCGATTTAAATACACTGATATACCTATGACTAGACCCTTCTTCTTCTTCTTCTTTTTTAAACACTATTTCCCCACCTCTCTCGCCTCCCTCTGCCTCCCATTCCAGATTTCTTCATATTTATCTATTCTTATTTTGCGTCGACATGCAATTTGTTCGTACGTAGCTAATCTGTCCATATTATCAATCCATGTGCTCAGTGGAATCTTTTTGCGGCTCTTCCAATTCATCAAAACAAGTTTTTTTGCTTCTAATATAGCACGGTACATCCATTTTTTTGGACCCCCTGAAATCTCCCACGTTTCCGGAATATAATTTAGAATTAAATTCAGTTCCCTTAAATAACAATTCCTTTTTATTACTCTTGCTATAAATATCCTCACCTCGCACCAAAATGATCTTATCATCGGGCAATTAATCAACATATGTACTAAGTTCGCCTTTTTACTGCCACATCTCCAGCAGTTGTCTGCACTTATTATTTTCTTCTGGTATAGTTTTGCTGGAGTCCAATGGACTCTAAATATTATTTTCTGTTGAATAGGTCTTAGTCTTAAATCCATAGAGGCTATTTCTATTGATTTTATACTTGACTCCCATATATCATTTGTTATCTGTACCCCTAACTCTTCACTCAATTTTTGTCTATCATATTCTAAGTCATATTTCTTCCTGTTGAGTAGGGTTTTATATAAAGCAAGTGAAGAGTTTTTTGTTTTTGTTGCAGACATTAAATCTTGTAGAAGTATAGGTGTTTCCGATGCTGCTATAGCGTCAGGGCCAAACTGCCTTACCAACATATGTTTCAATTGGATGTATTGCCATTGTGTTTCACTAGTTAATCCATACTTTACTCGCAAAGTCTTATATTCCACAAATTTATAATTTTCATCAATTAATTGATTCAATGTCAAAATACCTTTTTTCATCCAATTTTGCCAAATTATTACTTGATTTCCAATTTTGATTTCCAAATTATTACTTGATTTTCCAATTATTACTTGATTTCCAATTGGCCCATATTGTTAATTTCTCATGCTGATAGGGGTCATCCTTATTATTTTTATTTATATTGATCCAAATTTTTATAGGTGCTCTAATAGTCTCCAGGATAGTAGGATATTTAATAAAATTGGAGCCGAGTTTAGTCCACCCTACAAGAGGTTCAAAGAAACTACATTCGAGAGTAGCCCAAATGGGATTCTTGCTACCTCTCCAATAATTAGTCTTACTCAGCAGGTAAGCCTGGTGATATGATTCCAAATTTGGGAGCCCAAAGCCACCTTCCTTAGTTGGGAGTTGCATTTTATGTAATGATATTTTTGGTGGCTTTGTACCCCACAGACACGATCTAAATAGTTGATTTATTTTTGGGAAGTATAATTTGGGAATATATATTGGTAATCCTCTAAGAATGTATAAAAACTTTGGAACAACATTCATTTTGAGGACATTAACCTTTCCTCTCACTCTAATTTTATTGAACCCGGGGGATGGAAATTGAAATACCCTGGTTGAAGAGATTGACTGCAATTCCTCTTCTTCAAGGGCCTCATGAACGCGTTGTTTGGTGCGTATTCCGGCGTTCCTGGAACGGCAAACCAGCACAATGTGTCCGGTCTTTCCACATCCCCGACACGTGACGTCACGGAACCTGCACGTCTTACGGTCATGCTTATTCCCTCAGCTCCCCAGGGTATTGCGCGGGTTGGACTGACGCTGGTCTAACGAAGCGCGTGTGGCTTGGGAATTGTAGTTTCGTTCGGATCGGTCCAGGGTTCGGTGGGCCTCTTCATTGTGGTTATCACTCGAAGATGAGCAGTCTCTCTGAATGTGATGAGTGCCCCCATCCACTCTGGGATTAGGTCCCCTCTCGTGGACACAATCCTTTTCAAAAGCAGTTGCCATATTCATAGCTTCCCCCATTGTGATGTCGTCCTTTGCCAACAACTTACGGCGAAGACGGTCATCGCGCACGCCTATAACGAACCTCTCAAGCAGTCGTTCATCTAAGTTGTGGAACTTGCAATACATTGCGATTGCCCGCAGCGCTGCTATGTACTCGCTCACTGATTCTTGTGCTTGTTGCTCTCGATGGGCAAAATCGTAATGGCGGTGGTTCTTGGTTGGCTGGGGCGCCAGGTGCCCCGTCATAGCCTTAGTTAGCTCATCGAAGGAGCAGTCTTCTATATCCTTCGGCGCCATCAACCCTTCTAACAAGGTGATGGCGGAGCTCCCCAACACCGTTAATAGTACATCTACCTTATCAATTTCTCTGGTGAACCCTTGCAGCCGCACATAGCTCTTTATCCGGTGGAGCCATTGTGGCCATTGCTCCAGGTTGCTCATATCGAAATCTGGGGGAGGCCTACTCTGCCCAGTAGCCATTTTCGTGCCTGCAACTGTTGCTTGATCGGTGGCAAGTGATTGTGAAGGGCCAGCAGGCCCTCCTTCATCGCTGGCGCTCTCTGAGGTGTCCATCGTGGCAGTTTAAGTGGCGCTGGCCGAAACGCAGGGATTTGCAGTATGGACTCAAGCCTCAGACCGAAGGCTAAATCCCATCCTCGTCGCCAATGTTATATCCACATCAATTAATGAGGCTGAGTCAACTTCCGTTTCCAACTTCTGTTTATTAACAAACACCAGAGACCAACAGTGCTCTGAAGAACCCATGTATAATGAAGTGCCTGTGTCTGGTTCCTGTCTGTTGAGGCCAACTGCTAAAACTGCACTAACTGCCACCACAAACCCAGTTAAACCTTAACCTTATTCTAATTGGAATGTTCACCTCCGCTTGCTTTCGTCTTCTCACTTCACCCTCTCAATTTGTTAAAAGAACTAACAGGGATTGCTGAGGTAAATCTAACCTCCCACTTATCCCTTTAGCCTTTCCAGTAAACCCTCTAGCCTTTGAAGGTTACTTTTATAAATAAAAGAGAGTCCCTTTCCAGCAACTAATGTGGCCAGGTACCCTTTTAAACCTTGGGCTATATATGAGACTATCCCTTTATGTCTACCATATAAGGGGTTCAGCAACTAGAAATCCCTTACAGAAAAGCTAGTCTGTTCCCTGAGGCAACTTATTGACATCTTGGGTCTGTCTACCTATTAAGCCCTTTCAGTGTACTCCGCAGCCACAATCAATCCTTTCCACTCTGGAGGAAAGTATAGTATCTTTAATGGGTATCCCCTCCTATGGGTTTCATGTTCCCTTGCTGGAAAATAATACAGCCGACTTTATGATTGGCACTTTAAATATGGAAGTTTTATTTGCTTAAGAACATAATGGTTGTATTAAGGTTTCTTGTGTACATACTTAGTTTCAGTGTTAATATCTTTGTTAATCATATAAAAGATATTCCTACAATTACCTAATGTGACAATCCCAACGCCGCTGTCACCAAATATGCGATGTCCCTTCCTCCTCCTTAGCTAGCCGTGTGCCAAAAGGAATTTAATTACTGTTTTAACAGCCCACTAATCCTTCTTCCTCAATCTCCCTGTCTTCACAAGTAGTTTGCTAGTATATGGAATGCTGCTCCAACTTTCTAAATAATGTGGCTCAGTACCTTTATTCACTCCAGGCAAAGGTTACAGGGATTTTGTTGTGCCCTTAGTAAGGTTTCCCTTTCACCTCAGGTTCACCTCCGCAGCAGTTTGCCTCAGCTCCCTAGCTACTTTGTGGCACCCTTTCCCCCTCACTTGCCTCGCCCAGTGAGTGACTTTGTGATGCAAACTATTCACCTATTCCTCAGGCTTAGTTTTGCCACCCCCATTCAGTCACCTCCTTTTTGAGTCTAGATACTTTGCTGGAACCAGGAAGAGCATCCGATTTAACGCAACATTAAAGAAAGCTTTATTTAACCGAAGGACTTGTACAATTCTTTATGGTTTCATTTTTAATAAACTCTTAGTTCATCACCTTCTTTACTTATAACTTAGACTAGTTAATACCTAATACGATCAACCTCTCTTTCACTCTACTCTCCACTACCACCCGCACGCTCCCGCTCCCAAAACCCTCTCCCCTCAATTAACGGTTACCCATCCCCTTTAAACCAGTGGCTGTCCCGCCCCCCATGGAATGAAATGCGCCCATCAACCAAGAGGCTGGGTTTAACTCTTAACACCCTGGAGTTCTACTCAAGCCTGCCCCAATCCGTCACATTTTCTCCCCTTCCCCCAGACACTGCACAGGCATACTCAAAAACGCCAGAGTAATGCCGACGCAGGGAGCTCGTATCCTGAATTCCCAGGCTTGCTTCCCCCCCCCAGGTGTTCTATTTACGCCAACCTTTGTTACGGCCTTCCCTCAAAACATCTGTATAGTGCATCTGCGACCACATTCTCCTTTCCCTTTATGTGCTTTATATCAAAGGAGTAGTGCTGCATTTGCATACTCCAGCGAGTCAATTTGTTATTTGTGCTTTTCATATTACTTAACCATTGCAATGGGTAATGATCCGTAAATAAAGTGAAAGGTCTCCCCCACAAATAGGGTCGTAATTTCTTGATTGCCCACACCATGGATAAGCACTCTCGTTCCACTGCAGACAGATGTTGCTCCCTATCTAACAATTTTCGGCTGATATATAAAATGGGATGCCTGAAGCCATCCTCCCCTTCCTGCGTCAGCACTGCTCCCAATCCGACTCCCGAGGCATCTGTCATCAATGCAAAGGGGCGTTGGAAATCTGGGGCCTTTAGGATTGGCTCGGCCACTAGTAAGGACCTTAACACATCAAAGGCCTGCTGGCATTGCTCCGTCCAAATTACTTTGTCAGGTTGGGCCTTTTTCGTGCAGTTACTCAGCACCGCTGCATGTGAGCTGAACTGCGGAATGTACCTTCTGTAATAGCCTATCACCCCTATAAATGCCCTTATCTGTTTCTTGGTAGTGGGCACAGGCCAGTCCTTAATTGCTGCCACTTTATCTGTATCCGGCCTGATCTCTCCACCACCTAACACATGCCCTAAATACTTCACCCGTTGTTTTCCTAGCTGACACCTGGAAGCCTTTACAGTCAGCCCTGCCTCGCTCACCCTCTGCAAGACTATACTTAGGTGCTGTAAGTGTTCTTTCCATGACATGCTATATATAGCGATGTCATCAATATATGCTACTGCAAATTCCCTCAGGCCACTCAATAGTTGGTCCATTAGCCGTTGGTAAGTAGCTGCCGCATTTTTAAGACCAAATGGCATCACCTTAAATTCAAACAAACCATCCTTGGTTACAAATGCGGTTTTCTGTATGTCTTTGGGGCTCATTTCCACTTGCCAATACCCCTTGGTCAAATCCAGTGTAGAAATAAACTTAGCTCTCCCAATTGTTTCAATTAGCTCATCCACGCGTGGCATGGGGTACACATTCGTGACCGTCACTAAATTCAACTTTCTATAGTCCACACACGGGCGGAAAGAATTGTCAGATTTTCGGACTAGGATAAGGGGAGATGACCATGCACTTAACGATGGTACAATCACACCCAGGGCTAGCATTTCTTTGACCTCCTTTGAGACCAAGTCCGCTTGCACGCCGGTCACCCTGTAAGGAGCACTGGCGACAGGTTTTGCTTCCCCAGTATCAATCTGATGCACAGCCAGATTGGTCCTCCCAGGTATATTCAAAAATACTTGCGCATACGGCGCTAGCACCATTTTCAATTGGGTCTTCTGCTCCTGCATTAACCTCTCATCTAAAGATACCTCTGTAAGGGTTGTTCCCGGGCTTACCTTCCCCCATCCGGTCAACTCGACTTCTTGCCTTATCTCACCCCCAACTTTTAAAACCAATTTACTTCTATCGAAATAGGGTTTAAGCAGGTTAACATGTAGCACCTTGCAACCTTCCCCCTCCCCCTTCATATCTACCAAATAGGTAACAGCAGACAGTTTTTCAACCACCAGGAATGGGCCGTCCCAGTGAGCTTCCAGTTTTCGTCGTCGTCTGGTCCTCAGCACCAATACACTGTCCCCAGATTGGAATGTTCTGTCCCTGGCGTGTTCATCGTACCAAATCTTCTGCCGACGTTGTGCTCTTCGTGCATTGCTGGCAGCCTGGTCTCTCAGCTCCTTCAAGTCATTTTGCAGCTCTTGCACATACGACAACACATCCGTCTGTCCGACACTCTCGCCACCAGTCCAAGCATCCTTTACAAGATCAAGAGGTCCCCTCGGCTGTCGCCCAAATAAAAGTTCGAACGGGCTAAACCCGGTACTTTCCTGGGGCACCTCCCTGTAACCGTACAGGAAATGTTGCAGGCGCTCATCCCAGTCATTTGGGTGTCTCAGAGAATAGGTCTTAATCATCTGACAAAGGGAGCTGTTAAAATTTTCAATCAGACCGTTTGTCTGTGGATGATAACGAGTTGTCTTCAAATGCTTTATTCCACACAAACGCAACAGTTCTTCCATAGTCTTTGCAGTAAAGGCGGTTCCCAAATCCGTTATGATTTCTCTGGGGAATCCTAACCTTGCAAAAACGGCTAAAAGAGCTTTGGCGACACTCTTAGCGTCTACTTCCTTCAGTGGGACCGCCTCCGGAAAGTGGGTGGCATAGTCCATCAAGCACAAGATGAATTTATTCCCTCTCTGTGTTGCTCTAGACATTGGTCCCACTAAATCTACTCCTACCCTTGCAAACGGTTCCGAGACCACCGGGATAGACTGCAACAATCCCCTGGTTTTGTCTCCCCTTTTACCAGCTATCTGACACACATGACAGGACTGGCAGTAGGATTTAATGTCCTTTCCCATATTGGGCCAGTAAAACCGGGCTTGTACTCTCCCCCTGGTTTTATTTATTCCCAAATGCGCTGCAGTGGGGGCATCATGTGCCAGTTGTAAAACTTCCAGCCTATATTTCCTGGGCAACACCAACTGCTCTTGTCGCACCCACTCAGCTGCAGTCTTCCGCCTTTGCGATATTCTGAATAATAGTTCTTCTTTTATACAAAAAACCCAGGGCCGTTCTATTGACACCTCGGTGCCCTGCTGCCCATGAGCTTCTTCCCACAGTTCCTTCAAGGTCTCATCACCCCTCTGTTCAGTGAGGAACTGGGCCTTATTGACTGGTATGGCTGTTATAACTGCCACTCCCCCCAACATTCCGTCCCCCCCAGGTTCGGCTTGGGCTTCTTCTAAAGGATTTAATGGACTTTCTATGGCTGAGGTTTGGGCTCTAGTCATAACCTGCACATTAAATTTAGGCTTTGCTACATCATTGCCTATCAGAACAGGTGTGCCAATGTTGTCCCAGATGCCCACCTTCCATTTTCCCCTCACGCCATTGTACACAATATCCACTACAGCAACCGGGACCTCGAACTCAGGACCCCAAATTCCCTTCAGACTAAAGGTTTGGTCTTTGAGGTACTGTTCCTGTGTCACACAGTGCGATCTCACAAGACTTACTTCTGCGCCCGTATCGCGCAATCCCAAAAATTCTTGACCATTAATAGTCACTGGTTCCATAAAGTCTTTATTAATCCCCTGATCTGCTCTCCAGACCTGCCTTATGTTAGCCACAATCTCTGAGGCACTGACAGTTGATTCGGAGGCAATTGTCTGAGGTGTTTTCTTCACCTCAGCCTGTGTCAGCAACTTAACTGACTTGGTAGTTGCGGAAGCATTTTGTTTTTTTGCTAATTGCGGGCATCGAGTTCTTATGTGCCCTTCCTGACCGCAAAAAAAAAACAAGATATCTTTTTGGCTATCGGAGGGTTTTCTTGAACAGGACCCTTGCCTGTTTTCTCCGCCTTTTCATAGGGCTTCCCCTGTCTGTTCTTTGGCCACTGTTTTGGGACCATCGTTTCTGGGAAGTCCCCTTCGAGCTCATCTAAGATTAAGGCCATTTCTGTCACACTCTGCAGCCTTTTATCTTTAATGAACCAGCGTAGGTTCATCGGGACGTGCTTATAAAACTGCTCTACGCAAATTAACTGTTTTAATTCTTGGAAGCTTGTCGTCCTGCTCCCCTGAATCCATCTTTCCAGCAAACGATCTAGCTTGCTTGCCAGCTGAGAAAATGTCTCTTTAGGACCCCGCTTCAGTTCACGAAAGGCTTTCCGGCTTTGGTCAGCGGTTAGCCCACAGCGTATTTTCACCCGCTGCTTAAATATCTCATAACTGGATAGTTCTGTATCCCTCAAGTCTGAATATATTTCGCTCAAAATGCCACAAATTTGAGGCCTCAGATACAACATCCAGTTTTCCTCAGCTATTTTCAATTCTTGGCAAATCCGTTCAAAACTGAATAAAAAAGCCTCGCTATCATCACCATTCACAAATTTTGGAAAACGTTTTAGGTTGGCTGAGGTAATCTCCCCACTCTCTCTATTTGACGGCATCTCTCCTCTTAACTTAATCTCCTCTAAACGCATTCTCCCCAACTGTAACTCCTTCTCCATCTGCAACCTCTGCATTCTTTCCTCAGCCGCTATCTTCTCCTTTTCCCTATCAGCTTCAATTTTAGCCATCTGAACTTTCAATCTCATCATCTCTACCTCAGAACTAGGTTCCTCTTCTGTCCTCTCATTCCCTTTAGATTCTCTCGCTTTCCTTAAATGTGCCATTTCCCTCTCTGAAAATTATCGTCTCAAACTACCACAAACTTCGGCAGTGGTTGTGGATTCAGGTCACGACACTGCCACCAATTATGCGACGATCCCAACGCCGCTGTCACCAAATATGCGATGTCCCTTCCTCCTCCTTAGCTAGCTGTGTGCCAAAAGGAATTTAATTACTGTTTTAACAGCCCACTAATCCTTCTTCCTCAATCTCCCTGTCTTCACATGTAGTTTGCTAGTATATGGAATGCTGCTCCAACTTTCTAAATAATGTGGCTCAGTACCTTTATTCACTCCAGGCAAAGGTTACAGGGATTTTGTTGTGCCCTTAGTAAGGTTTCCCTTTCACCTCAGGTTCACCTCCGCAGCAGTTTGCCTCAGCTCCCTAGCTACTTTGTGGCACCCTTTCCCCCTCACTTGCCTCGCCCAGTGAGTGACTTTGTGATGCAAACTATTCACCTATTCCTCAGGCTTAGTTTTGCCACCCCCATTCAGTCACCTTCTTTTTGAGTCTAGATACTTTGCTGGAACCAGGAAGAGCATCCGATTTAACGCAACATTAAAGAAAGCTTTATTTAACCGAAGGACTTGTACAATTCTTTATAGTTTCATTTTTAATAAACTCTTAGTTCATCACCTTCTTTACTTATAACTTAGACTAGTTAATACCTAATACGATCAACCTCTCTTTCACTCTATTCTCCACTACCACCCACACGCTCCCGCTCCCGCTCCCAAAACCCTCTCCCCTCAATTAACGGTTACCCATCCCCTTTAAACCAGTGGCTGTCCCGCCCCCCATGGAATGGAATGCGCCCATCAACCAAGAGGCTGGGTTTAACTCTTAACACCCTGGAGTTCTACTCAAGCCTGCCCCAATCCATCACACCTAACCTAAACCTACTCTCACAGACCTCCTATTTCAACCACCTCACACTCCCTCTCCCAAACCCCTCTCAACTGAATCAAACGGCTGCACATCCTCCTCCAACAGTCAGCCGCCCCCCCCCCTTCACGGAATGTTCAGTCAGTCAAGCCTAGAGCCTGAGTTAACCCATGATGGGTCGGGTTGAAAAGGAAGGAACAAATAGTGCAAAAACGTTACAGTTCACCTCCGCTTGGTGATTGGTCGGGTCATGCCAACAGACAGACCCATGTGCGGAGGAAGAACTAGGTACACAACCGTCATAGTTGTTTTGAAAACGGTGTAGTTCATCGTTTATCTTTAGGCAGAAAGTAGCTGGGAATATTGTGAAATGCTGTATTTTTAATTCCCTTGCTAGCTTACGAGCAGGGGCAATTAGTCGTCTCTTTTCTGCCACCATTGGGAGCATAGTCTGGGAAAATAGAGATTTTGTTTCCCCTCCATTCAAGGGGTTCTGCATTCGATTTGCCCCGGAAGTGTTTAAGGATATCATCTCGCACCCTTGTGCGTGCAAATTGGATTATTGTTATAAATGTTTCCCCTCTTGCTTTCTTGGTTCTCAGTGGGAAACGCTTAACAGCATTTATCTCCATCTTTAAATCCAGTTGTTGTAGCTCCAACATTTCCTTTAAACAGTTTGCAGTATATTCAATTGCCTGAATTCCTTCAGGTGGATGGTTTTTAAAACCTATAAGTTTAAGGTTGTTTCTTCTAAGATCAGATTCCAATTGGAGTAGGCGTTTGTCAGTCTGGTTTTGAGTTGCAAATGAAATTTTCTCCAAGACATTAACGCGCTGTTCAATTGTATCCATATGCGATGTTAAGACTTGTAAATCAATTCTTATTTGTGAAATGTCCTGTTTAATCGCTGAAATTTCTGTCTTCAGCGCCCCCATATCTTCTTTAAGAGACCTTAATAATTGAATCATCTCCTGTGTCTCCGACATTTTTATTTGGTTTTCCTGCAGTTCCAATGCTCTGTTATCAAAGCTTTTCTTTCTTTCTGTGTCTTTTGGGGGAGTTAGAGCTGATGCATCTAGCTTCATTTATTTTGAGACCGTTTTATTATTTGACTAGTTCTTCTAGCCCTCCGCATGCCCTCAGCGTCTTTTTGAAATTCGATAGTCCCCAGCTGATAAAATTCCGATAAGCTTGGATATAGATGTTCTTATGTCCCCTCCACAGCCTTTCCTCAGTCCTCCAGGCTTCTGGTTGTTTAACAAAGGTTATTTTAAGCATTTTTTTTAATTCATTGTAAATCATTTCCCAAAATACCTTAACTCTTTTGCAATCCCACCACATATGATAAAAAGTCCCTTCAACCTCTTTACACCTCCAACATTCCCTCTGTTCATTTTTATATATTTTGGCTAGTTTCACCGGTGAGATATACCATCTATACAGTACATCATTTTCATATAATGAATAATGATAAGCAGAGTGTCCAGTCTCTCTTTACGATCTGCCTCAATGCCTCCTTTGTAGTACGTACCATGCATTCAGCTTGACCGTCCGTGGCCGGATGGAAGGGAGCAGACCTAACGTGGCGGAATCCATTTTTTGACACAAATTCTTAGAATTCCGCTGAAGTAAAAGCAGCGCCATTATCACTAACCAGGGTATCAGGTAAACCGTGAGTTGCGAATAACTTCCTGAGTGCGTTGATGGTTGTTTGGCTAGATGTGGTTGAGGTCGGTGTAACCTCGAGCCATTTGGGCTGGGAGTCCACCACTATTAGGAATAATTGACCCTGAAAGGGACCTGCAAAATCTATGTGCAACCTAGACCATGGAGACTGTGGATTCCCAGGACTGCACTGGTGCCTTGGGTGGATCTGGCCATGAGACCTGACAGGGTTCACAATGTTTGACCCACCCTTCAATCTCAGCATCTATGCCCGGCCACCATACGTAACTTCGGGCAAATGCCTTCATCCGGAGTATTCCCGGGTGAGACACATGCAGGCCTTCTCAGACCTTTCTCCTGAGCGGGAGGGGAACTATGACTCGGCTACCCCACAGTAAACACCCTCTGTGAGATTATAATTCATCTTTGCGGGCCGTATAAGCTGCAAATTCTGGTTCTGGCCTCCCAGGCCACCCCCTCCCTACCCACTCTGCAACACGGGACAACAACCTGTCCTTCGCTGTTGCAGCAGCAACGTCTTTGACATGCAAGGGCTTGTCCGGTAAATCCTCCAATCTCAATATCTGATACCGGTAAAACCTTTGCTAATGATACTTTTTTGAGTGTGGATCTACTGGATGTATGGAGCGTAACTGCTGGTGTTGCATCAATCAAGATGGGTGTAAAGGAAGCCATTCCTGGAGTGTACCCTGTTTCCCCCTTTTTAATCAATTTCTCTGGTGAACCCTTGCAGCCGCACATAGCTCTTTATCCGGTGGAGCCATTGTGGCCATTGCTGCGGGTGGCTCATATCGAAATCTGGGGGAGACCTACTCTGCCCAGTAGCCATTTTCGTGCCTGCAACTGTTGCTTGATCGGTGGCGAGTGATTGTGAAGGGCCAGCGGGCCCTCCTTCGTCACTGGCGCTCTCTGAGGTGTCCATCGTGGCAGTTTAAGTGGCGCTGGCCGAAACGCAGGGAGGTGCAGTAAAGCCTCAGACCGAAGGCTAAACCCCATCCTCGTCGCCAATGTTATATCCACATCAATTAATGAGGCTGAGTCAACTTCCGTGTCCAACTTCTGTTTATTAACAAATCGGGTTCTCAAAGAGAGCACGCGTTGCGGTGGGGCCTGCAAATTCACCCCTCACTGTTGCTGGGGAGTTTTTGGACTGTGGCCTCAACTCTGATCGGCCCTGGGGCTGTTGTTGGGTAAAGGTAAATGTTGCAATTTTGCCTGGGTTTCTTGGGCTTTATAACCCCTGTGCACGCTGGGTCAGTTCATCTTTGTTGCGTGCAACAGATCACCTGGAACACTTGAACCGTCTGGAGGACAGTGGAGGAATCTTCTCAATGTCTGGTTAAACTTCTTTATCCCCCCCTTCTTTCTAACCCCCTCCAGTCCCTTAATTAGTTTAATTCCCCCTTTTCTTGTTTTAATTTCCCACCCCTGCCCTTTGGGAAGATTCTCCCTGTACCTGTGAGCGCTGCCTGTGCACAATCCTCCTTGGCTTGCCTTTCCCTATAGTGAGAGCCCCCGTTTAGGGGCTTTCCTTCGCGCAAAGGTTCCCCCCCCTTTTCTCCCATTTTATAATGGTGGGGTTAGTCAGGGCTGTTCCTAGATTGGTTGGAATCACTTTCATTAGTATTCCCAAAGGCTGGCTTTAATTTGGGTGTGTGCAGCGCTGTTGGCGTTGAGCACTGTTTTGGGCTGCTTCTTTTTCATTTTGTGTGGGCCTCATCAGGAGACAGAGATTCTTAAATGCAGAATCAGTGAGGCATGAGAATCAGTTGTTATTAAAATTGTTATTTTTCTCTCCCTTAATTTTGACCCAGATACTCTCAATTTGGCTTTGAAGTTTTAAATCATGGATCTCTTCACAGGTATACACATCCCTGACATATAACGCCACTCCTCCTCCTTTCCTGTTTGGTCTATTTCTCTGAAATAGATTGTATCCCTCTTACTACATTCCAATCATGAGACTCATCCCACCAGGTTTCAGTGATGCCTATTATGTCGTATTTAGTTTGCTGTACCAAGAGAAGCCCCCTTACGGATGGAAACTCCTGCCAGATAGAGGGATGGAAACTCCTGGTAGATAGATTCGAATCTGGTCTCAGGGGAAATTTGATTGATACCTGCCACGTTTAAGCCTAATGGCCTAAACTATGTCAATCCCAGAAAGCTGGTGAATGCACCCTTAGTTATGATGAGGTCCAGTTCCTTAATATGCTTCCTAAATTGTACCTTGACCGTGGCCATCCCTTTTAGGTGAATTGTCTTTCTCTGAAAATCACGTAATACTACAGAGCCAGGTCAGAGTGGGGGGCACCCTTCGGGAAATAGTTCTCTAAATGTCTTTACTGATATTATGGAATACACTGAGCCGGTATCTAGCTCCATTAAGCATGGTTTTCCTTCTATTTTAACTCTCACTCTAATTTTATTGAACCCTGGGGATGGAAATTGGAATACCTTGGCTGAAGAGATTGACTGCAATTCCTCTTCTTCAAGGGCCTCATGAACGCGCTGTTTGGTGCGTATTCCGGCGTTCCTGGAATGGGAAACCCGCACAATGTGCCCGGTCTTTCCACATCCCCGACACGTGACATCACGGAACCTGCACGTCTTACGGTCATGCTTATTCCCTCAGCTCCCCAGGGTATTGCGCGGGTTGGACTGACGCTGGTCTAACGAAGCGCGTGTGGCTTGGGAATTGTAGTTTCGTTCGGATCGGTCCAGGGTTCGGTGGGCCTCTTCATTGTGGTTATCACTCGAAGATGAGCAGTCTCTCTGAATGTGATGAGTGCCCCCATCCACTCTGGGATTAGGTCCCCTCTCGTGGACACAATCCTTTTCAAAAGCCGTTGCCATATTCATAGCTTCCCCCATTGTGATGTCGTCCTTTGCCAACAACTTACGGCGAAGACGGTCATCGCGCACGCCTATAACGAACCTCTCAAGCAGTCGTTCATCTAAGTTGTGGAACTTGCAATACATTGCGATTGCCTGCAGCGCTGCTATGTACTCGCTCACTGATTCTTGTGCTTGTTGCTCTCGATGGGCAAAATCGTAATGGCAGTGGTTCTTGGTTGGCTGGGGCGCCAGGTGCCCCGTCATAGCCTTAGTTAGCTCATCGAAGGAGCAGTCTTCTATATCCTTCGGCGCCATCAACCCTTCTAACAAGGTGATGGCGGAGCTCCCCAACACCGTTAATAGTACGTCTACCCTATCAATTTCTCTGGTGAACCCTTGCAGCCGCACATAGCTCTTTGTCCGGCGGAGCCATTGTGGCCATTGCTCCGGGTGGCTCATATCGAAATCTGGGGGAGACCTACTCTGCCCAGTAGCCATTTTCGTGCCTGCAACTGTTGCTTGATCGGTGGCGAGTGATTGTGAAGGGCCAGCAGGCCCTCCTTCGTCGCTGGCGCTCTCTGAGGTGTCCATCGTGGCAGTTTAAGTGGCGCTGGCCGAAACGCAGGGAGGTGCAGTTGGACTCAAGCCGAAGGCTAAATCCCATCCTCGTCGCCAATGTTATATCCACATCAATTAATGAGGCTGAGTCAACTTCCGTTTCCAACTTCTGTTTATTAACGAACACCAGAGACTAACAGTACTCTGAAGAACCCATGTATAATGAAGTGCCTGTGTCTGGTTCCTGTCCGTAGAGGCCAACTGCTGAAATCGCACTAACTGCCACCACAAACCCAGTTAAACCTTAACCTTATTCTAATTGGAATGTTCACCTCTGCTTGGTGATTGGTCGGGTCACGCCAACAGACGGACCCATGTGCGGAGGAAGAACTAGGTACACAACCGTCATAGTTGTTTTGAAAACGGTGTAGTTCATCGTTTATCTTTAGGCAGAAAGTAGCATGGAATATTGGGAAATGCTGTATTTTTAATTCCCTTGCTAGCTTACGAGCAGGGGCAAATAGTCGTTTCTTTTCTGCCACCATTGGAGCATAGTCTGGGAAAATAGAGATTTTGTTTCCCCTCTATTCAAGGGGTTTTGCATTCGATTTCCCCCGGAAATGTTTAAGGATATCATCTCGCACCCTTGTGCGTGCAAATTGGATTATTGTTATAAATGTTTCCCCTCTTGCTTTCTTGGTTCTCAGTGGGAAACGTTTAACAGCATTTATCTCCATCTTTAAATCCAGTTGTTGTAGCTCCAACGTTTCCTTTAAACAGTTCGCAGTATATTCAATTGCCTGAATTCCTTCAGGTGGATGGTTTCTAAAACCTATAAGTTTAAGGTTGTTTCTTCTAAGATCAGATTCCAATTGGAGTAGGCGTTTGTCAGTCTGGTTTTGAGCTGCAAATGAAACTTTCTCCAAGACATTAACGCGCTGTTCAATTGTATCCATACGCGATGTTAAGACTTGTAAATCAATTCTCATTTGTGAAGTGTCCTGTTTAATCGCTGAAATTTCTGTCTTAAGCGCCCCCATATCTTCTTTAAGAGACCTTAATAATTGAATCATCTCCTGTGTCTCCAATATTTTTATTTGGTTTTCCTGTAGTTCCAATGCTCTGTTATCAAAGCTTTTCTTTCTTTCTGTGTTTTTTGGGGGAGTTGGAGCTGATGCATCTCGCTTCATTTATTTTGAGACCGTTTTATTATTTGACTAGGTGTTCTGGCCCTCCGCAAGCCCTCAGCCTCTTTTTGAAATTTGATAGTCCCCATCTGATAAAATTCCGATAAGCTTGGATATATATGTTCTTAAGTCCCTTCCACAGCCTTCCTCCAGTCCATAAATCATTAAATAGGTTTTAATCACCTTTAATTTATGTTTACCTGTACCATATCGAAAGTTCAATTCTATATTCTGCTTCTCGTCTGTAAATTCAAGTGCTGAATTCTACTCTACACATGTAAATCCTCCAATCTCAATATCTGATACCGGTAAAACCTTTGCTAATGATACTTTTTTGAGTGTGGATCCACTGGATGTATGGAGCGTAACTGCTGGTGTTGCATCAATCAAGATGCGTGTAAAGGATGCCATTCCTGGAGTGTACCCTGTTTCCCCCTTTTTAATCAATTTCTCTGGTGAACCCTTGCAGCCGCACATAGCTCTTTTTCCGGTGGAGCCATTGTGGCCATTGCTGCGGGTGGCTCATATCGAAATCTGGGGGAGACCTACTCTGCCCAGTAGCCATTTTCGTGCCTGCAACTGTTGCTTGATCGGTGGCGAGTGATTGTGAAGGGCCAGCAGGCCCTCCTTCGTCGCTGGCGCTCTCTGAGGTGTCCATCGTGGCAGTTTAAGTGGCGCTGGCCGAAACGCAGGGAGGTGCAGTATGGACTCAAGCCTCAGACTGAAGGCTAAATCCCATCCTCGTCGCCAATGTTATATCCACATCAATTAATGAGGCTGAGTCAACTTCCGTGTCCAACTTCTGTTTATTAACAAATCGGGTTCTCAAAAAGAGCACGCGTTGCGGTGGGGCCTGCAAATTCACCCCTCACTGTTGCTGGGGAGTTTTTGGACTGTGGCCTCAACTCTGATCGGCCCTGGGGCTGTTGTTGGGTAAAGGTAAATGTTGCAATTTTGCCTGGGTTTCTTGGGCTTTATAAAATTCCGATAAGCTTGGATATAGATGTTCTTATGTCCCCTCCACAGCCTTTCCTCAGTCCTCCAGGCTTCTGGTTGTTTAACAAAGGTTATTTTAAGCATTTTTTTAATTCATTGTAAATCATTTCCCAAAATACCTTAACTCTTTTGCAATCCCACCACATATGATAAAAAGTCCCTTCAACCTCTTTACAACCTCTTGGCATGCATTTTTGATGGGGGCCGTTGCCATGATACCTCCCAAATAGAAATGCTTATTTAAATTTTAATAATAATAATAATAATAATAATAATAATAATAATAATAATAATTAAAAAAAAATGTATTTATACCCCGCCCTTCCCAGCCAAAACTGGGCTCAGGGTGTTTAACACCAATAAAAATTACAGTAAAATATAAAAGAAAGAAAAACCGTTAATTAAAATGCAGGTTAAAATACAATTTAAAATTTAAAAATGAAATGCAGCTTCATTTATTGGCCAAAATCAAAACCAAACGGGGAGGAAAAAACATCAGACTGAGTCCAACCCGAAGGCCAGGCGGAACAGCTCTGTCTTGCAGGCCCTGCGGAAAGATGTCAAATCCCGCAGGGCCCTGGTCTCTTGTGACAGAGTGTTCCACCAAGTTGGGGCTAGTACTGAAAAGGCCCTGGCCCTAGCTGAGAACAGTCTAACAACCTTGTGGCTCGGGACCTCCAAAATGTTGTTATTTGTGGACATTAAGGTCCTCTGCGGGGCATACCAGGAGAGGCAGTCCTGTAGGTACGAGGGTCCTAGGTCGCATAGGGCTTTAAAAGCCAAAAACCGACTTACCATTTAACCTGAAAGGCCGGCTCTCTAAATGGTCATATATATTTGGTGGAGATCTGTTGCTCTTAGAGCTGGTGGGTTCTCCCATGAGCAAAAGCTCACTGATGCAACGTACCCATTAGCTTATTACAATGCTGTGTAGAGTATACCTGGAGCAGGTGACATGGAAAGATGGAGCCATCTTTCCATCACTGCAGCTTACCTGGAAGGGGTAGGGTGAACAGAATAGAATATATTTTATTGTCATTGTCCCCTTCGGGAACAACGAAATTTCTGCTAAGACCGGGGCTGTAAGAACACACTAGTGGAAGGTCCAGATTGGCTCTGCTGTTGCCACCTGGCAGCCATTTGGCTCAGATCTTTCCACACAAAATCACTGGTTCACTAGAAATGAAATATTCTAGTTCACTGGTTCACTAGAAATGAAATATTCTTGTGCTCCCCTTAAATCTGTCTGGAGTTCCCCAAACTTCCTGGAGCAGATCAGGGGCACAGTGACACCTCATATGCCATGGAACTGTCAGATCCATGCGTTGTTCTTGAGAGAGGATGTCTTTGCCATCCCCATGGACTAGAGGGGCAGAGTTTGTCCATTCAGCCCACTTCTCTGTAAGATTCTGATGGGCACTGGGGGCTTAGGATCCTGCTCATCTGCAGGCACAAATGTGCTTGAGACCCTACACATATCCCTCATATCTGTAGAATTCAAGACGAAGCTGCTGTTTCCTCATTTGCAAAGAATTGTGGTAAATACATGTTTACTGAGGAAAAAAATAGGCCCATTACATTTTGCCTTGTAATTTCCACATTGAAAACAATTGAACACACAGACAATTTGATAAAGCCATTCCCCATCTCATAATAACCAATTCCACAATTGCCATTCAAAGTCAAGCACTGCCTGTCTATTAAAAATAAATGCCCATCTTGCAAGGCAATTCAAGGTACATTTCATTCATCGATCAGCAGTATCCCCCCCCCCCAAAAAAAACCTTGATGAAATTTCATTCCTTATTGGTAGTGATGTTGTATAAACTGTATACGGTTCTTAAATTCTTTTCTGTGGGCCTATGACCGTAAATAAAGAAATTTGAATTTGAATTCCTTATTGGGTTCACAAATTGTAACTGCACCAAATGAAATTGTAGCTCCAGGTATCCAAAAGCCCAGAGTTGGAAAATGGCCGCTGCTGCATCAAATGGCCGCTGCTGCATTTGTAACTCTCCCAAAAGTTAAGTCAAGAAAGATAAGATAATAGCCTTAATTTTTACTGTTTTTATTCTTACCTTTTACTATTGTGCCTCCTACATGGTGCAGTAAGTCTTATCTGGACTCTAATTGGGTTTAAGTTTTCTATTTTAAAGAAAATGGGTGCCAAGGCAAACTCCCCCTATGTTTTGTCTACGTGAGTACCCTGTTTCCCCAATTTTAAGACGTAGTAATAAAATAAGCCATAGGTAAGAACGTTTATAACAATAACGCGCTGATAAAGAGACTAAGAAGAGACTCAGTTCAGAAATAATAATCACAAACTTGCAACCTTATCAGCAAAAGTTCCCAGGAGCTGTGAGAAGGACTCTGTCGGAAGGTTTTTTAACCCCCCCCCCTTCTGCAGCCCTTCAGATTAACCGTGAACTCGTTAAAGCTGCTTTACCACCCTGAATTAGTCATGGTTCTGACAAGGCAATGCTACAAAGAACTGGGCATTTTACCTATATGAGTCAAGGACATCCCTCCAAGTAAAAAGCAGTCCAAGATCCCCACTTTCTTTCAAGTGAAAAATAAAGGACCTGAAAATTTAGAAATTGTAGCTCCAGGTATCCAAAAGCCCATGTTCTGGCTGATGGGATATTTTAAGTCAGTGGTTTTTAACCAGTGCGCCGTGGTACCCTGGGGGACCTTGAATGATGGTCAGGGGTGCCTTGGGCAACAATGGCCTCTGTCCCTCTTCCCTTCCCTCTTTCCTCTGATGCCCTCTCATGTCTCTGCCTCCCAAAGGCTTGCACTGCTATTTGTTGCAAGCTCCCCAGGCAAATGGTGCCTCTGAGAGGCACCTCTCTTTGGGGTGGGGGTGGGCAGCTCAGAGACCAGGGACGGCAGCAGAAGCTACCCAGAAGACTCCCAAGGAGAGGGGAGAGGAGGATGTGGAAACACTCCACAAGGGAGGGTGTTTGGAAAAAAGGTGAGTGGCTTCCAGGCAAAGGGTGACATAACTGGGCTCCTGACCCCCACAGGGGTGCCACAGAAAGAATGTAGTTGGTCAAGAGATCTGTGGACTCAAAAAGGTTGAAAACCTCTGCTTCAAGTAATGAGCACTATATTTATTAGAGCTGTGCAGCTTCTGGGTCCTGAATAGAATTGAGATGATTCAGGTGGAGCCAGAATTTGACTGCAGTTTGTTGTGGATTAGCCTGGGTCAGATCAGATCCACCTGGAGCAATTTGGGGCTGTCAAAGGGGGTCAACCTGGTGCCATGGGTTGGGGGGGTGAAGGAGATTGGGAGTTAGTGTTGTTTATCATTTCCCCTCCTGTAGGGTTTGTGGGAGATGAGAGGGAATGTGGATGAGGGAATATTGATTAATATTTCCTATCCCAGCTTGTGCTAACAAGCTCCAAACTAGCAGAGTTTCTCATCCCCAATAAAGCGCAGCAAAGCGTGGCGTTTAAGTTCCTATGAACTTCTAGAATAAGGCAGATCCTGGCACATATTTCCCCTGGTTCCCTCTTAAAAGAAAATACACGACACATAAGCTTATAAAAGTATAAAGGTTTTACTCACAGTCATTTCAAGCTTCTACAGTCTCAGAAAGGCAGGCTAGCTTAGATTAAATGTATTTACATGTGGAGATTCTCCTTAAGGGAGAAAGGCTCCATGTGGGCCTCTCTTGGCTGGAAGCCAAGAGAGCATCTCCTGAGATGTTGCATCCTCGGAGTCCTGGTGGGAAGAGAGAGGAGAATGGCACAGACCTGTGCACTTTCAGGTAAGGCCACTCCCACCTCTGGTCACACAAAGGAAGTGATTTCAGTCTTGGCACAGGAAACTCTACCTGGAGGACCAAGTCCCCTTTGTGTACACTCTAGGAATGTTGTGATTGACTGCACCAGTGTTATACATCCCACAAACCCCTTCTCAGTCTGAACAACATTTAACAAACATAAAACAACTTTATTCAACCACCCAGAGTCCCAGCTTGACACGCAGGTTCTGGAAACTCTCTCGTGGCAAGGGTTTTGAGGCCCAGAACTGCGTATTTTGTGTATTTTTAAAGGATTGCTTTGGATTGTGATTTTTGGCAGAGTAGAATTTTTCTGTTTGTACTTCCTGGTAAGCACATGGTCTTTTGTTCTCCATTGTGCTGTGAAAGGGGGATTAGCGACCCCTCCCCTCCCTCAGAGCTCACAGACCTCAGAGGCAGTGAAGATTAGTTTGCATTTTGAGATTTTTAAGTTTTGATTTTTGAATTTTAACCATTTTTGGGAATTTTGGAAATTTTGGAAATTTTGGAAATTTTTGAGGATTAAGATGGCAAGCTCAGGTTTTGATAGTGAAGCAAGATCAAGCTTTATGCTGCTGAATGATCGTAACTTTGTGCAATGGAAGCAGCGCCTTTTAGTGCATCTTGGTGCAAAACAAGTGCTTAAAGCGGTGAAAGATCCCAAACCTGATTTTGCTGATTTAACCAAGAAAGCAGATTGGGAAAGGCAAGATGCAGAAGCTAAACACATAATTTTGAGCAGTTTGAAAGATGAGCATTTATCTCTGATTGACTATGAAAGTGATGCATCTCAGATTCTAAAGGATATTGAGAGGGTTTATGCACAATCATCAGAGAACTCTTATAGACATTTATTGGATAAACTGCTGAAGTTAAAGATGAATTCCAGAGAACAATTTACAGGGCATTTTAAGGACTTTAATGAAATTGTTCAAAGGATTGCCCTAACTCCCAGAGCTTTTGATGATGCAACCAAAGTGACTTTTATGCTGGCATCATTAGGAAAAGAATTTACTTCATTTAAGAGTATAATGGATCACACCAGAGATTTGACTTTTAATGAACTAGTAAATCACTTAAGAGAGGAATGCAGAGATTACCTTGATTCTCCACAAAGGAATCCAAGGAGGGACACAAGTTATGTTTCTAAGCAATTTCCCAAGTCTAAGGAAGTGTCCAAAGAATTAATATGCCATAACTGCAATTTAAAAGGGCACATTGCAAGGAGTTGCCAGAAGCCCAAGAATAAGTCCCGCCCCTTTCAACCAAAAGGTGAAAAGAAGGGGGGTCACGAGCGTACATTTCTACTGCAAGAAAAGAGTTTAAATGTGCAAAGAAATGAAAGGAAAAGTGACCAATTTATTTTAGATTCGGGAGCTACAAGCCATTTTGCGCATAAAAGAGAATATTTCAGAGAAATTAATGATAGTGAATGGACTGAAATCCAGATTGCTGATGGAAATGTTCTAAAATCACAAGGTGCAGGTTCAATGCGTTTGAAATTCAAGGTGAACAATGAATCTCTTGAAACAACTGTGCCTAATGTTCAATATGTCCCAGAATTGAATTGTAACTTGCTTAGTGTGTCTGCTTTAGACAAGAAAGGTTTCAAGGTTACATTTGCCAATGGAGAATGCAATGTAACGAAAAATGATGAGGTTTATGCTCAAGGGAAACTAATCAATGGTGTTTATGAGATTAACGTTTCAGAAAACCAATCAGCACAAGTCGCCCAATCCAAGCAGAAGCATGAAGCAGATCTGGAGCTCTGGCATCGAAGACTGGGTCACCGGGATATCAGAGTCATCCAGGAACTGCAGAATGGAGATCTTGTGAGAGGTCTACAGGTAAACAAAAGTAACACACCCACACCAAAGTGTATAACTTGTGTAAGTGAAAAAGGAGTCAAACCTTCTTTCCCACGTTGTGCAGAAAAGAGAAGCACAAAAGTTCTGGACATTGTGTACACTGATTTAGCTGGACCTATGAATATACCTTCCTTAGGAGGAAATAAGTATATTTTGATATTTTTGGATGATTATTCAAGGTTTTGTGTGGGATACCTTCTCAAAGAGAAGAGTGAAACAGTGGAATTGTTCAAGCAATATGTAAGCATGGTCAAGAACAAATTCCATCGAGCACCCACCACCCTAATGTCCGATAATGGTGGGGAGTTTTGCTCACGTGAAATGGAAGCCTTCATGGCTCAGGAAGGCATAGCACATGTGACCACAGTAAGCTACACACCTCAACAAAACTCTATTGCTGAGAGGAAATTTAGGTCCATCCTAGAGATGACAAGGTGTATGCTAAAAGGATCCAACTTGTCGAAGAAACTTTGGGGTGAGGCAGCAAATACTGCGATTTATATACAGAATAGGCTGCCAACAAAAGGCACAGAGCGCACGCCATTTGAACTTTGGCATGGAAGAGTCCCAAATTTGTCACACATACGTGTATTTGGAAGTTTGTGTTATTACCACGTGCCCAAGGAGCACAGACACAAACTTGACTCCAGAGCAAAGCCTGGTATCCTAGTTGGATATGCTTCTGGAGGAAAAGGCTACAGAGTTGTGGACTTACAAACAGGGAAAACAAGTTCACATCACGTGATTCATTTTGAGGAGTATGAAAAGGCTGACACAAGGAACACAGCAATTGACTGTTCCAATGAGCCAGCAACAGAGGAGTTTGTAAGTTTTCCTTTTGAAGCCATACCAGAAACTAATCCACCTCCTAGTATTGTACCTCCTAGTGTTGTAGCACCCCCTACAGATGACACCCCAGAAGACGCGGAGGACCAGATGTCAGAAGGCTCCAGAGACGAAGAGGACCCGTATGCAGGGATGCCGCCATTGGAAGGAGATGAGGAAGCTGATGCGGTTCAACAAGAGCCAGAGGTCAGACGTTCCTCCAGGTCCAACAGAGGCGTTCCACCACTACGACTGTCCTACTTTGCAGGGTCGGCGCCACCACAGGAACCTTCCACGTGGGAACAGGTTCAACGGTTGCCAGCTGCTGAGGCCAGTCTCTGGAAGCAAGCCGCGCAGGAAGAGATGGATGCACTGCATCGCAACAAGACCTGGACCCTGACAGAGCTACCTCCTGGTAAGAAGGCAATTGGGTCCAAGTGGGTGTTCAAGCTTAAGAAGGGGTCAGAAGGGGAGGTGCAACGCTACAAAGCTAGGCTTGTAGCACAAGGATTTTCACAACAGTATGGCGAAGACTATGATCAAGTATTTGCGCCTACAGTGCGATACAGCAGTGTTAGATTACTTCTAAGCTAGCCTGCCTTCTGAGACTTATATATTCTTGGATGTTTGTGAGTAAAACCTTTATACTTTTATAAGCTTATGTGTCGTGTATTTTCTGTTAAGAGGGAACCAGGGGATATATGCCAGGAATCTGCCTTGTTCTAGAAGTTCATAGGAACTTAAACGCCACGCTTTGCTGCGCTTTATTGGGGATGAGAAACTCTGCTAGTTTGGAGCTTGTTAGCACAAGCTGGGATAGGAAATATTAAACAATATTCCCTCATCCACATTCCTCTCATCTCCCACAGGGTTGCCATATGTCTGGGAAATCCCGGAGATGTCCTCTTCTGGGGGGCCTATATCCCCATCTGGGGGGATTTTTTTTTTTTTTTTTTTTTTTTTACAATTTTAAGAAAATGTCTGGGTTTTGGGTGGGGTTAAAATTGTGTGTGTACACACATGCATGGGTTCAGGCTCAGGCCCAGGCTCTAGCTTTGTCTCTGTCACGGGCTCTGGGTGAGTGTGTGTTTGCCCCCAAAAAGCTCAATAACTTTTTGTCTGGAATTTTACTTCTGGAAATATGACAATCCTACCCTTCTGCTACTTTTCTGCCAAACAATTGGCCTCCCCAAGCTGCTTTGCTACCTATTCCAGAGGGAGGGAGAGATATGTTGAGGTTTCATCTGTGAACCACATAATTTAGCCCTCAGTGGCTGGGCTCACTGAGTTGCAACTGTGAAAAAGACAAATTCCATGCTAGGGATCATTAGGAAAGGAATTGAAAATAAAACTGCCAGTATCACAATGCCAGCATCCACATTTATGGTGTGAGTGAATCTGGAATACTGTGTACAGTCCTGCTTAAAGGTAAAGGTATCCCTAACCGTTAGGTCCAGTTACGGACAACTCTGGGGTTGTGGCGCTCATCTCGCTCTATAGGCTGAGGGAGCCGGCGTTTGTCCGCAGACAGCTTCCGGGTCATGTGGCCAGCATGACTAAGCCTCTTCTGGCGAACCAGCACAGTGCCGTTTACCTTCCCGCTGGAGTGGTACCTATTTATCTACTTGCACTTTGACGTGCTTTCGAACTGCTAGGTGGGGAGGAGCAGGGACCAAACAATGGGAGCTCACCCTGTCGAGGGGATTCGAAACGCTGACCTTCTGATCGGCAAGCCCTAGGCTCAGTGGTTTAGACCACAGCGCCACCCGCGTCCATTCACAGTCCTGCTTACCTCACCTCAAAAAAGAAAAAGAAAAAGGATATTGTGGAGTTGGGAAAGCAACCAAAATGATCAAGAGATGAGAGAAATAAGAGAAAAGGAATGGTCAGCATTTGAAGAATATATAATAAGCAAATAGAAAAACACCCTCGGGAGCAGAAAAGGGAAAGTTCAATGGGAAAATATAATAAAAATGTAAGAGTTAGGAGTAGTTAAGAATAAAAGAATACAAAAGAAGTAACATTGCATGTACTGGGAAGCAGTGGGGAGAGGGAGGGGAGGGGGGTAGAGGGTAAGTGTATGTAAAATTACATTTTATTCTGTGACAATGTAACTGTGATTTGAATGTAATAAAGATATTTTTCAATAAAAAACAAAACAAAACAAAGTCTGGGCCTGTAAGCTCTCCAGAATGGTTGCAGAACTTTTTTTCTTTGGTCTGGCATTCTGTGGCCAGGGTTAATCAAGCATGGGGTGATTTTTTGTTTTGTTTTGTTGTCTACATGAGTACTGTTTCATCTTTCTGTTTGTGTGTGTCATATTACTCTGTGCACTTGTCATTATGTCCTTTTTATTTTTCAATAAATGATATTTTTAGGAAAAAAAACAAAAAAACAAAATGATCAAGAGGAGGGAGTGACTCCCATGAGGAATGGTTGCAGCACTTGTGACTTTTCGGTTTAGAGAAAAATCGAGTAAGGAGTGGCATGATGGAAGTTTATAAAATTATGTATGGGATGTAGAAAGTGGATAGAGAAAGGTTTTTCTCCCTCTCTCATAACACTAGAATTTGTGGACACCTCATGAAGCTGAACGTTAGAAGATTCAGGGCAGATAAAAGAAAGTCCTTCTTCACTCAGCACATAGAATCACAGAATCATAGAGTTGGAAGAGACCACAAGGGCCATCCAGTCCAACCCCCTGCCAAGCAGGAAAACATATTCAAACTAAGGAACTTGCTCCCCCAAGAGGCAGTGATAGCCACCAATTTGGACAGCTTTAGTAGAGGATTACACAAATTCATGGAGGATAAGGCTATCAGTAGCTACTAGGCATGAAGGCTGTGCTCTTCCTCCATGTTTGGAAGCAGGTAAAGGAGCCCTGGACGGTTAAGTCCAGTCAAGACGACTATGGGGTGTGGCGCTCATCTCGCTTTCAGGCCAAGGGAGCCGGCGTTTGTCCACAGACAGCTTTCTGGGTCATGTGGCCAGAGCGCACAGAAACACTGTTTACCTTCCTGCCAGAGCAGGACCTATTTATCTACTTGCACTGGCGGGCTTTCAAAATGCTAGGTTGGCAGGAGCTGGGACAGAGGAATGGGAGCTCGCTCCGTCACGGGGATTCGAACCACCGACCTTCTGATCAGCAAGCCCAAGTGGCTCAGTGGTTTAGATCACAGCGCCACCCGCATCCCTATGTTTGGAAGCAATATTCTTCTGGATATTAGTTGCTGGAAATGGCAGAAGAGGAGAGTGCTTTTGTGCTCAGAACCTGCTTGTGGGTTTTCCACAAGTGTCTGGTTAACCACTTTGAGAACAGGGACTAGATGGGTCATGGGCCTGATCCAACAGGCTCTTCTTCTGTTCTTTTTGGGGAAAAATATTGTGATGCACATGACTCCACAATCCCCCCTCCAATACTGCAGTAAAGGTGGCCCGGACCTCAAAGTCTCTAGCAGCCTCTCACTGCACGATAATAATGATAGGCAGTTTGTTGTTTATCTTTTAAATACATGTCTGCTTAGGCCAGACAGTTCCTTTTCTAAATAAAATCCAACATCTTTGTTTCTCATTCTGCACAAGAAAAATGCATTAGTCTTCATTATATTATTATTTTTTAATGTCTCTGCAGAAAACAATGTCCTCAGGTGACCTCCCTCAAAGCAAGCAGATTCTTTCTACTCATTAGGATTCAGCTGCAACACGGTGTACCAGTTATAGGATTCATTTCTGTTCAGATGAATAAATAAATCTACAGCTATTTCTGGCATAACCAAGATTCTTGGGTTCCACAGTCTGGAAGAAGCAATGCTTGCTTAAGTGAGCATGAATCCCCTATTTAAAATAAGTTGCACTGAAACGGCACAGGAAAGAGAGTGCAATCTCTTGAATTCCTAAGGCAGAATACATCTAGCTTAACAAAACATTTATGTAAAGGGAGAGAAGAACAAACAAACATCACCTTAAGCACAAAAAATGTGGAAATCATGGGGCTTTGCTTACAGTAATCAAACCAGCTTTGTATTCTCCTAGATACCTAAATGTAGAGTCTGCCAAATTATCAATGTCTTCAGCTGTAGGTCACCCCCTCCCCAAATCAATTTGGCACATCCAAAGCTAACTGAAGATAAAATGAAGGAGTAGATGTAACTTTGGTCCTGCTGACCATATTTGGAGACAGGTGGTTGCACAAAGAATGAGAAAATAAGGGTTTGCGCCTCTTTGCATGTTTACAGGAAAGCAAATGTGTCTGCCAGCTGGCAGCTCAAATGGATTTTAGCAAGTCGTTATGACTGACATTCCAAAATTCAGTTTAATGGCTTCATCATAGACTAACCACCACAGATATCAGGGGAAAGTTTGTTGAGAGCAGAATTCAATGGAAATGAGTTCTGAATTACAGTAACTTGTTGGTCAGTGCTCAAGAAATCTTTAATAAAAATATATTAGGGGGAAAAAACAAAACTGGTAGATAATAAGAGGGTAAGAGGTTCAAAGAGAAGATTGGATGAGCTCCTTAGTTTTGCTAAACTGCACCTAAACCTGAATTTAGGACAGACTAGTAGTTGTAAAATGTGAGGATGGGGAGATTCCTGTTGTTGTTGTTGTTGTTGTTGTTGTTGTTTAAATTAATAGTAGGGGGGGAATGAACACACAATTTAATGATATTTTCAGTTCTATGGGATTTTCTCCCAAATAACTGTTTTTGTTTGTTTGTTGCATTTATAGCCCAATTTTCCTTAAAGGAGCTCAAGGTGGCATACAGGGTTCTCTTCCTCCTCATTTAATCCCCACAACAACCTTGTGAGGTAGGTTTGTCTGAGAGGCAGTAACTGGCCCAAAGTGAGCTCCATGATTGAGTGGGGATTTGAACCCTGGTCTCCCAGGTCCTATTCTGACTCTCTAACCATTACATCATGCAGGATCTCTTATCTGATGTTATCTCTCATATATTTTATACAGCTATGCCATTTTTTAAAAAGTATCGAAGTGGTTTGCAGCAATGAAATTTAAAAATGGTGCAATTAAAACCATATTAGAAAGTTTAAAAATGGACATCAATTAAGCATTGTGGAGGGTGTATTCTTAATTGCCTGCATAGGACTGGCAGAATAGAAATGTTTTCAGCAGGCATTAAAAAGCTGGCACAGAAGTTCCACAGGACTGGACCGATGGTATTAAAAGCTTGGTTTCTTGTTGTCAAATGAGCCTTGCGGGAAACAACCAATGATGCTTCTGCAGATGATCTCTGTGATTTAGCTGGGACAGAAGGGTCCAAGCGATTCCTTAGGCACCCTGGACCTGTGTTGTGCAGGGCTTTGTAATTTAATGCAGTTAAAGGACATAGTGGGATTCGTACAAATATCTATATGCACACAGGGAGAGAAATAAACAAAGTAAGGAATTAATGATGAACTTTCCTAACCACACACATGCACATTTCACAGCAGTTGGCTTCTCCCCTCCAGTCTGTTGAATGCTGAACATTCATGCAGAACAACCCCCACTAATCTGAAAATCAACTCAGACAGCTGGAGGACTTCAGGCAATGTGGTGTCTGTTTTTTGGGGGGTGGGGGGGCATATATGTATTCCAGACCTCTCAGATTTGTACTCTGCGCCAGGTTGTTTCTGAATTCACCACCATCACTGCATATTAGCAATCACTTTAGCATTTGTTTTTTTGCTACCTTGATGAATTTTAAATATCCCTGCCCGCTTGGGATCCCTCAGGATGAAGGGTAGTGCTTTCTTGCGGCGGGGGGGGGGGGCGTGTGTGTGTGTGTGTGTGTGTGTGTGTGTGTTAATAATAATTTAGCATGCTGAACAGCTTTCTAGAATGTAAAAGACTTCACCGGGGGTGAATGCTTGGTTGCAGCTTCAGCCCAGAATAATAGGCACATTGATAGGTGACCTTAGCTTCTAGAGTGCTTCCTCTCACATGCATTATAATAGGGATGGAGAATCTGTGTCTTCCAGGTGCCATTGGGCTAGAAATCCCACCATTCCTAAGCACTGGAACTTTTCTGTCTCAGGTGCTGTGGCTGAGACATTGGGCATCTCATAGAATCCTAAAACGGTCAAGTTGCAATGACCCCAAAATGTCATCTAGTCCAGCCCCCTTCAATGCATGAATCACGGCTCAAGACTCCCTGATGGATGGCCCCCTAACCTCTGTTTTAAAACCTACATACCACCACCATGCCTCACAGAATAGAAGAGATCAAATACTTTATAGTGTCAGGGAGGAGAAAAGGTGTGAAATTTGTCAAGATCAAGAAGAACAAAGATAACATGATGTTCAAGGCCTCGGTCCTGTATACTTGAAGGAGCGTCTCCACTCCCATTATTCAGCCCGGACACTGAGGTCCAGCGCTGAGGGCCTTCTGGCGGTTCCCTCAATGCGAGAAGCAAAGCTACAGGGAACCAGGCAGAGGGCCTTCTCGGTAGTGGCGCCCGCCCTGTGGAACGCCCTCCCAGCAGAGGTCAAAGAGATAAACAACTATCTGACATTCAGAAAATACCTGAAGGCAGCCCTGTTTAGGGAAGTTTTTAACTTGTGATATTTTAATGTATTTTAATATCTGTTGGAGGCCGCCCAGAGTGGCTGGGGGGACCCGGCCAGATGGGCGGGGTACAAATAATAAATTATTATATTTTTTTATTATTATTCAAGGTCTGATGTAACCAGTATCTGCATACTCTGGTCACCTGAGACAAGGAAAAGGCTACAAAACTGATTCATTCTCTGCTGCCAGATTTGACTGAAAGAACTGCAATGCCAGGAATTTTGACCAAGGACTGTAATAATGGAATTAACTGTTTAAAAAGCCCATTACACATGCTGGAGCACAAAATATCTGAAGGGCTGCCTAATGCCATTCTGAATTATGAAATTCCTAAATGCTAGACCAAAAAGTAGCAAGTGTGGCTTCTTGGGCAGCTTTCAATGCTTAAAGGAATTTCTGAGAAAGTTCCTTAATGGCCCGGAAGGACATCAGTTACTTGTGAGGCACTAGGATGTTCCTTCAGCTTAAAAAAAGTCCAAATTTTCCACCACCAAGTGTGTCATTACTGTCAAGGTGCTTTGAAAATGTGTGTGGAAGCTTTGCCTGCAATCAAATATGAAAAATGGATAAATGGCACCTTTAGATCTCAGCCATGTGCAGTGAATATATTGGTGAAAGGCCAGTAATGTAATGTTATACAGTTTCATTATAAGGAACATTGCATATTTGGTCTCTGGAGAGACGATCAGAAAATGAAAGATGCTGTGTGAACCTCCGGAACATTTATGGTGTCAGGAAAATAGATTCCTACAGGATGGAGGAAGTGGGATGAGATTTTTCATGGGCGTGCAACAATAAAACCCCCAAAATGAAAATAAACAAAATAGTTCATCACACATCCTATTCAGCCAATATGCAAAATGTGCCATTGCTAGCTCTAGTGAGCACTTTTTCATTCTTGCAGTGAATTCATCACACAATACACTCCGCTTTTCTTTTTCTACTTCACAATTGAGAGAGTTCCCCCCCCCCCCATAAAAGCAGTGCAGGGTAACATGGGAGCTTGAAGATCTTGGTAGACATACATTCCTATAGCAAATAAGGGGTTTGCACCATCCACAAGATTCAATCTGTGTTGCAGCCACACTGAGTTCTATTCCCACCCACCCACCCATTCAGTAGGATGAAAGCGTGGGTGCTGCCACACTAAAATATTGATTTCTTACCAATATAGTACAACTATTATGTGGCACCTGTAATAGTGTCATGGACTGGTTGGATGCAGAGGAATGTATGGAGAAACCAGCTGGGGACCCCCCAAGGAAGGAGGCTCAGAACCTGGGGATTGATGGTGGAACCACAATGAGTGGTCAGAGAGAGAAGGGGGAGAAGAATGGGAAGAGGAGGTGTTGGAAGCTGAAGAGGTAATGTTGCACGAGAATGGGAACCTTAGTTCTTAGAATAATTACTAAAACGCAGTTTTCAGAGAAATTGAGAGTAAGTTTTATTGCTGAGCAATAAGGTCCATTGAGTAACCTCCAAAAATCTGGACATCGAAACAATGGTGTCCAGAGGTTTTATAGATCTCTTCAGATATTACATATTCATACATTGTAGCAAAATTAAACCAATAAGCGTTGACATCGCCCTTCCTTTTGTCCTTTTAAAGATTACTTCTCTTTTTTTAATGTTTAGTTACATTGACCATATTAGGCGTTCCTATGATATAATCAAACCAAGCCAAAAATCCCCT
Organism: Darevskia mixta; assembly: GCA_034641385.1. Classification (NCBI taxonomy): domain Eukaryota; kingdom Metazoa; phylum Chordata; class Lepidosauria; order Squamata; family Lacertidae; genus Darevskia; species Darevskia mixta. The sequence continues at coordinate 3,425,961 of JAWWNH010000060.1, forward strand.
TCTGACACACTAAGCAAAAAGCCCCTTCCCTCCAGACATCCGTTATGACCATGATGGGCGTCTTTCCTTCCAGACTGAAAACATAGCTAAATATATACATGTTCTGCTAACGCAGCAATAAGGCACAGTGAGACACAGCATCTTGATTTCTTAAACAAAGCCCTTATTTTAAAGCATAGAGAGTTAGTTTCAGTAATAAGGCATAAAAGTATGAGGTACAGGTACAATAATATGCTTTCTTCAGGTAGCCTTGCCACAGTAACAGGGCTTAGTAAGCGGGGAGATTCTGTGGCAGAGAGCAGTCCAGAATCAGAGGCAGAAGCGGAGGCTGAAGAGGTGGGGGACCAAGAGGCAGAGACGGGTCAGGCTTGGGAAGAGGCATGGGTGTCTCCCCCTCATGCTGCAACAAGCTCTCTCCCCCTCCCACCCCTGCTGGTATCCCAGAACCAGGAAAGGCATGAAGCAGAAGGACCAAAGGCAGGCATGCAGGAGTAGTCTCCGATTGCTTGTGGGGAAACCTGGAGAGGGGGAGACATAGCTGGCTGTGGGGAGGTGGGGACCTTTAATCTCAGCAACCGGTTCAGGGGCGCAAGACCTGAGCTGATGTGCTCATTAGGCCTGATACTCCTGTGCAAACCTATTTTGCGAATAAAGCGTAAACTCCAGCCCGCTTGTGTGATTTACTGCTGGCTCACACCTATCAGATAGTATTGGTTCCATAGATTGAAGTGGGCATATATGTGTTACATGATCTCACAATTTTCATTCTCCTTTTAGAATAAATGCACATTTATTTATTTATTTATTTATTTTAAAAAAATGGTAATGCTATGGGCCCTTTTAATTTGTACACAGTTTACAACCTCCACATGTCATCGTCTGGCCCTGTCTCCAAGATCCCATCCAAATGTAAAATCTAAGGACAGTATCTGACTAAGTCATACACAGAGGATGCCCATTGAAACCAACGAGCAACATGTCTATTGATTCCGGTGGGTCTCCTCTGAGTATGCCTTAGTCAAATACCCCCTGTAACTTTACACTGTGTGTTTCTGGTGCAAGAAGACCACTCTTGTGAAGCAATGAAGAAGCAAAGAGAAAAATGGGTAAACTCAAATATTTTTCAAGCACAGGAATGAAATGAGAAGTTTACCAAAATCCCATTTCTTCTAATGTGCTTTCTGTGTGCATGGACTGAGTGTATGGTGAATGGTGCTGCTTTGATTTTCAGGATTTCCTATGAAATATTGGTTGTGTATGTGTATGTGTTTGGGCACAATCTCCAGTAAGAAATAAGTTCAGTGTTCCCAGGCAAAACAGTGATTGATTTGAAGCCCTAGTTGTCAGCAAACAATAGTGTGGCAGGCAAGCTAGGTTTATCGTCAACAGTGGCAGAGCTCTAAATTGTTTGGGAAATGGAGAATGTAATTAATGGGAGCAGGTCGAGATAACTGGTGGTATTAAGAGCTGAAATATCACACAGGAGCTGAGGGCCTGCACCTGGGTCAAATATGCCATTTGTCCTATGGAAGAGATGGGGAACTTGTGGTCCCTCCAAAGGCTGTTGGGTCTTCATCAGTCCCAAAAAGCGTGTCCAATAGCCAGGGGTGATGGGAGTAGTCCAGTTGTAGTCCAGTAATATCTTGTTGGGTCGCAAGTTCTCCATCCTTGCCCTATGGACAAACTGGATCTACACTGACAATAGTTCGTCTGCAGGAGGACTTGAAATAATGGGCATTATGGATGGTGTGCTACTTGAGCTGTAGCTTTGCTGTTGAGGGAGGAGAAATGGGTCTTTTGTGGCTCTGGGGCTTGTTCCACTCGGGACCTAACTTCTCTGCCTGTATATAAATTCCCTTCCTATTAGCAGGCTTCATCTGTGCAGCAAATCATTCCCTAGGAATCATTCAGTAGCAGAGCAAATGATTTGCATGCAAAAGCTCCAGGTGCAATTCCTGGCATCTCCAGGCAAGGTTGGGGAAAAAACACTTGCCTGAAACCCTGGAGAACCAGAGACTACATGGATCAATGGTCTGACTCAAGGTAAAGCAGTTTCCAATATGTGAAACTCACAGGCTCCCCTTGCCCACTGCCTGTTCCATATTTGTAGCCTCCCCTGGAAAGCTAGTTGGATCCTCTCTTGCCCAGGCCCACGTCTTGCCTTTCTGTTCAACCTGCCTTATTTATATGGGAGTGCATGATGGGGTTGGCGTTGTACTCTACTACTCCAATTATATTACTGTTATCTTGCCCCTGGGTGGAGATCAGTCAGGGATCTCCACCCAGTCCTCCAAGACCCAGATTTTCCTCCTCTCTTTCTGCGAAGCCCTGATGGTGCGGAGGACACAAGAAATATCCAGCATGTAACTTAGTCCCAGTTGATTCATTTATCTAGCCTACGGAGCCTTTCAGTTTGGTGCAGGTCACACCCCTCTGCCACACACACAATCCTTAATGCAAATGATGCCATTCTTGTGATTCCTGACCTCCCAGAGGGTGGGAGCCGAGCCTGCTCACGGGGTTGGGTGGAGCCACTATGCTAGCTTCATGTTAGGTAGGTCCTCTCCCAGGACTGGGGGGCGTGAGGTGGCAGGGAGGTCAGTGTAGTGCACACACATACCATTGGAGACAATCCAATGCAGTTGGATTTCCACCATGCCAACCTCCCTGCCACCTTGCTCCTCCTCCTCCCAGCAGTCAACAGCCATCCACCTGCCAACTGGAAGTATTGTGGATGAGAGATTATACAAAGACTCATTTTGTATAATCTTCCTTCCTTCCCAAGGGGAAGAATCTTGCCCATGGTCCTTTCTATGGAAGCCTTACATCAGTTGGGATCTAAGAAGGCATTCTGATCCTTGTTCATTGTACAAAGTGCTGTTTCAGTTCCACTGCAGTTTGGTTCTCAATAAAAACATCTATTCATCTTTCTTTCCACTGTGGCATAATTTTACATATTTAATTACGTTTTTAATTTGGTTATCCCACACCATCCATTTCAATACAAAATAAACTCAATGCAAATATGGGGGAAGTCATCGATTACGTATCGTTTGTAGACGGAAATCAACAACAGTGAATACTGATTCAACAGAGTGCTTTCTGTTTTGGTACTTGAGACAAATAAGCGGACGATTTCCACTCCCATTTATATCAGATAACCCTGCCATCCCTATGCAGTAATAATAATAATAATAATAATAATAATAATAATAATAATAATAATAATAATTTACTATTTGTACCCCGCCCATCTGGCTGGGTCTCCCCAGCCACTCTGGGCGGTTTCCAACAGAAATAAAAAATACATTAAAATATCACATATTAAAAGCTTCCTTAAACAGGGCTGCCTTCAGATGTCTTCTGAATGTCAAGTGGTTGTTTATCTCTTTGACATCTGAAGGGAGGGCATTCCACAGGGCGGGTGCCACTACCGAGAAGGCCCTCTGCCTGGTCCCCTGTAACTTGGCTTCTCGCTGTGAGGGAACTGCCAGAAGGCCCTCGGTGCTGGACCTCAGTGTCCGGGCAGAACGATGGGGGTAGAGACACTCCTTCAGGTATACTGGGCCAAGGCCCTTTAGGGCTTTAAAAGCATTAGAGCGGGTCTGTGGGCACTGCCTGTGGAGGTAGGGTGGGTCACAGCACAGAGATGGAGAAAGAATCAGGCCCTCAGAGAGGGTTTCTTGCACGTCCATAGCAGGAAAGGAATACAGTTTTCCTTTAGTTCCTTATTACAGAGGCAGACCCAATAATCAGGCCAATACTCTGAGTGGTTAGCTCTTCAACCTTTAAATGAGCAATCTGGGCAAGGCAGGGCAATTAAAAGGCAAATAGCACTCCCCTGTAGATATAGCTCATAATCCTGTCTCTAGAAGTGCTTTCTCTTATCCCCCCCACCTATCTTTTATCTGTCCCTCCCCCTTTTCCTCTGAGAAGATCCCGTAATCCTTAATGCACTTGGGAGAAATTATTGCAATCAGAGGTCATTTCCATGACCTACCTGCTTGGAGTCATTACTGGGAAACCCACTGCGATGAGCGCAAAGCTCTGGCCATCCATCTGGCCCGCCCAGCCGATTCTGCAGAGCTCTTAAAACAGGCAAAATGATTTCAAATTCCTTCGGTACCCAGCTGTCTTTACTGTAAAGTGCTTCAAATTGCCACAGGTGGAAAGGCATCGTTACCCGGGCTGCACTTTGAATAACACACAGCAAGCGTGAAAGCCAGACAGGTTAATCTCTGTGATGCACATTTGGCATCCCAGATGGACCAATTGCTTTGCAAACAAATAGATATGCAGAGTCTGGCTTTTATCTATGCTGAAGAACTGGAGGTATAACCACAGTCTTCTTTGGCGATCACTTGTAGCCGAGTAAGATTGTCTTCCATAAAAACGGTTTTAACAATGAGTCTGTAAGTGATTGTGGAGGCCTGTTCTGGATCCACACGTCCTTCCACAGTGGGGACATTGGTTTCTGGGCAGGAGTTGATCACGGTGTGGATTTGCCAAGTGTGCCTTCCTCTTAGCACGTTTCTCCCCTACGTCCTGAGTTTGAGTGTCTTCAAAGCCCATTACACCTTTGGTAAAGGCTGTTCTTAATAAATAAATAAATGAAATATCAATACAAACCCACTCATAGGGGGACAGGAAAATCCCTGCATCCCCCCCCCCAAAAAAAAAACAAGGAGTAAGGGAGAAGGGTTCTGATCTAGCCAAGGTCTGTGCAGAGGTGAGAAACCCTAGGAAAGTGTTTGCTTTGACACTGGCAACCCTCCCACCTGGCAGACTTTCTAGCAGTAACAAGCAGTGGTCGCAACAAGTGGCAAGACCTAAGTACGGGGAGAGGAATTAGATGCAAGAAATATACAGTTAGGCGCATTTAGCTCCATTTTAGTATGGGTGTAAGACTTAGGGATTAAGCCAAAGTCTTCATCAAAGCAGTGGGTTTTGAGGAGAGATTTGAAGGATGAAAGAGACAAGGGGCCATGTGTTTGGCTGCCTGAGGCACAGAACGAGATGTCGTCCTCCACATTCCACATGCAGAACTGGCTGGACGTGCAGCTGAATTTTAATTCAGCCGAGGGAAGAACATTTGCCTTATATGCAAAAGGTTCAATCCTTGGTAACCCCTTTTAGGGCTAGGAATGTCCCTCTATCTGAAACCCAGGAAGGCTGCTGCCAATCAGGGCTTATTCATGCTTCCTCCTGTCTCGCTGTTTTCCTCCAGGGAAAAGCACTCTTTAGCACTCAGTGGGGGCAAAGGGCAAGTCAGGCTTTCCCCAGATTGTCATTTCTTCCCATCTATCTCTAAGAAGTGGGTTTCCCCTTGGAAAGGAGTGGGGCAAGGGGAAAACAGCTCAGACCATGCTTTCTAGGAACAGCACAAGTGGAAGTGTGGACAAGTGGAGGGAATAAAGAACTAAATGTACCATTGATCTGACTCAGCATAAATTTCTCCTAACAGGATCCAACTAACTTTTGATTTCCAAAGAGCAGTCCTTGCCCTCGCCCCCTGTCATTGCAGGTGCAGGGCAGTGAAAGATCTGTCTCCTTGCTGAAAGCAGGTTTTTCAGGCACTGCTGATCAACAGGACTTACAAAGTCATTTTCCTTTGTCTTCCTGGTTTGTTTTCAAACCCTGCAGCCAAGGAAAATACTTCACCTGATGTCAGATGATTGACAGTTGAGTTGCCCTTGCCCACCTTTCAAAGTGACCCATGGCAAGGTTAGGGGAGGTCAGAATCTGTCCCAACCGTCAGATCCACTTCCCGATCCATGTTGTGACTGCAATAAGATCAAACCTATCAATTCTTAAGGAAATCAGCCCTGAGTGCTCACTGGAAGGACAGATCCTGAAGCTGAGGCTCCAATACTTTGGCCACCTCATGAGAAGAGAAGACTCCCTGGAAAAGACCCTGACGTTGGGAAAGATGGAGGGCACAAGGAGAAGGGGACGACAGAGGACAAGATAGTTGGACAGTGTTCTCAAAGCTACCAACATGAGTCTGACCAAACTGAGGGAGGCAGTGGAAGACAGGAGTGCCTGGCGTGCTCTGGTCCATAGGGTCACGAAGAGTTGGACACGACTAAACGACTAAACAAACACTCACATAAGATAAAACCCCATTAAACACAGAGGGACTCTGGGAGTAATCCTAACTGACCTTCAAGACCAATGGAACTTTACAGAGTGGCAGGACCACCAAAATATCTGCAGTTGCGTGCAAAGGCCCTGTGATTAATGACACACAGACACAGGTATTTAGGACAAAACAAAATAAAATAAAAAATAAAAAAAATCCTTCTAGTAGCACCCTAGATACCAACTAAGTTTTTTCTTGGTATGAGCTTTCGTGTGCATGCACACTTCTTCAGATACAGGTGTTTAGGATTATGGGCTAAAACAGGCCACAACTTTATTGGTTACAGATGTGAGTGGTTTGGCTTAGGCATTGGGTGAAACCAGACTATATCTTGATTCCCGCCCTCCTGCAGGGAGTCAAACTAAGGGTAAACCACCAGAAGGGGGAGCCCTATGACTTACATCAAATAGGGGCACCCGAGGGGTCCCCGTTTGGGTCCTGGCATGGCCCTAACCCTTGCCCAGAATTTGGACAGGATCCACACCCCCGGATCCCTTTAACAGGATATGCTTTTCGAGGAGGGGCAAGCGGAGGCTTACAACCTCCCCACCCTTAAACAAAGGCTTACCCAATGCCTAACCACCACTAGAGCAGTTCGCCGCCAATACTCTCACACCTGCAACCAACCTCTAATGCCTTCTACGATGCTTTCCAGCTAAATATCGTTACCCACGTCATACAGATGTACACCGTTGTCACAGAACAAGGCCTCCTGGTTGAAAGTGATGGCGGGATGCTGAATTACCCAACCATTCACAACCAGCGCCCGGATGCCTGGCCGCAAGGCTGCCCACTGTGAAAGGTGAGCGGTCATGTTGAACGTAAAAAGGACCACGACTTCTTGCCTTGTCCACATTCTCGAGCCTTACTAACTGGAACTCTTCCATTAAGATCCGTTAAGACTGTGAAAAATGTTGGTTTCCTTTTCAATTTTTTAAACTTTTATTTTTCACTTTTAATCCCATTTTCTGTCTTCTTATTAAAATGATTGACGTTGATCATTCCGCAGTCAGAGATGGGTGATGATTAAGCCTGAAAACCTTCACGGCCCTCGGTTTAATTTGGATTTTCTTTCTCTCTTTGCAAATCCTGTCTAGCAGGATCGTTTGCTACACACATCAATATGCTGGAAATGCAACGTATGACAGGTCTGAATGTCAGGGCTGTTTTTGTCTTTGCTTAGAAGTGTAAACAACTCTAATCTTCTTCTAAAGCAGGTAGGAGTCTGTGACTAATCAGGCAGGATTGAAATGTCAGAGTAAACATTTCTGCTTATGCTCTGCTGGCGCACTTTGTGGAACATCACCGTGCCTCCTCCTTTTAGTGATCTAGAATTTAACAAGGCATCATTGTGTTCGATACTTTGGATTTACTACTTGAAATCTTACTACTGATCCACTACCACTTAGCATGTCATATGATTCATACTAATGAAGCAGCAGCTAGTTATAGTAGTTAGTATTATATAGCAGCATTGTAGCAGAAATGCTACAAAGTACATGAATTTTGATTCTTACAGAGCTGACATAGTATAGTGATCAAGAGCATTTCTTTTTTTATTTATTTAATGAATTGATAGACCACCCTTCATCTGAAGATCACAGGGCACTTTTCAATGTAAGAATGCAAAAAAGAAAATGCAAAATACAAACATAACAGAAACAGACAGACAGAAAAAACACAATTGGCCCCCTCCAACATGGGGGTGAGCTTTATTTACTTTTAGACATGTGCTAAATCTGCTGGGGGGGTTTAAGGGTTGCATAAAATGCTGATGCGTATACTTGTGATCAATGTGTTCAATATTTTTTACCTTTGATTTTTGTTCTTAAAGTTTTGTTCATTTCACCTTCCATCTGTTTGAATTTCATTTGCTCATCAAACTCCAAAAGAACCTGTGTTTCAGTCTATGTTCAAGTAACCGTATGCATCCCTCGCTAGAGAAATTCAGGGAAATGTGAATTTCAAAATACCCCTATGTTTTGGTTTGTGTATTGTTTCAGAAACTGCAAATTGGTTAGATTTGCCTTTAAATGTAAAATGAATCAAAATTCTCTCCCATCCCTAGAATAAAGTTGCATAGCATTTTCATTATAATGTGAATAAGTGCTGGAACCTATCAGTAACCTGTAAATCAGAAGGTAGTTGGACTACAACTCCCATTAGCATCAGCCATAATGGCCAATTTTCAGGGATGATGGGAGTTGTAGGCCCACAACATCTGGAGAGCACCACATTGCCTACCCCTGCTGTAAAAGGACGCTGGAAGAAGGAATCTGAAAACTGGCAAATATCACAATTTTGAAAAATAATGTTAGAAATTCCCCAAGTTTAACCCAAAGACAAATGGAATGGAATCTGAGTCAAAAGAAATTCCCAGGGAGGGGAAAATGCATAAAAAGTGGAAAAGGCAAAGTTGGCTCATCACTCCTTGCCATGAGAACTGAGTGCAGTAACTTTATCCATCCTCAAGCCACACAAATGGTGCCAGTTCATGGGGGCAGGTTAATTTACGATGTGATGAATCTCTCTTATGTGGTCAGTTCTGTTTTTCAGTACACCTGAGGGGGTGTAGATCTGGCATACCCTCAGGGAACATAACATATGAACCAACTATCAATTCGGCATCTTTCAGCTATCCCTTCCCTAGGCAGAATTGCTTCCAGGCAGACTTTGACACTGACAATCTGTTTTTACAAGTTGATGCACATCCAAAGTTACTAGTAATTTTTCAATTTTGGCTGTCATTTTGAGTGTGTACATCGACCAGAATACTGCATCTTATCTGTCCTTCCACTAAAGCTATTTATTACTTCTCCTTTATTGTCACACTCTTTAAAAGACAAGCGAAACAGCAGCAATCTGAAGATAATTTGGGCTGCAATCTCTACCCACTTACTTGGGAGTAAGCCTTTTGGAACTCATTGAGATTTACTTCTCGGTAGATATGGCCTGGCCTGGATAATTAGGCTCTGCAGCTTAGGTAGTTCGGATCGTCCAACTGCAGGAGTAGTTTTATATTACTGGGAACTTATGGGTGAAAAGTCATTATTTGTGGTCTGGGAGCAATTTTTTTTATTTAAGAAAACAAAGTAAGTAAAGGAAATGCAGATTCATTTTTACATGGGGTATCACTTTTTGGAGACAAATATGTCAAGTTTGGCATTCTGAAAACAGCTGCCGAGATTTGGCTGAGACCAGTACAGAGAGCCAGTGTGGTGTAGTGGTTAAGAGCAGTAGACTCATAATCTGGTGAACCGGGTTCGCGTCTCCGCTTCTCCACATGCAGCTGCTGGGTGACCTTGGGCTAGTCACACTTCTCTGAACAAACACCTCACAGAGTGTTTGTTGTGGGGGAGGAAGGGAAAGGAGAATGTTAGCCGCTTTGAGACTCCTTTGGGTAGTGATAAAGCGGGATATCAAATCCAAACTCTTCTTCTTCTTCTTCTTCTTGCACCCATCACAGATCCAACACCGGCAGATGAAGGATCACTGTGAGGAACACTCAATCCACCCAGATCTTGGTAGTGGGAGAGGAAGCCTCACCTGACTATGGATCTTGTTCCTTATTGAAACTTCAAATCTATAAAACATCTCCATCCCTGAAAACAATACATGGCCGACAGTTTATGATTTACTTACCTAAAGAGGCATGTCAAGGTGGATATATTCCTGTCTGATGAAATATCAGATGAGTTTTGAAGGAACTAAAAAAAGGATCTCATCGGTGTGAGCTCTACCACAGTTGTCTAGATCTTTCGTGCATGTATTGTGCATGTTCAATTGATATGGCTCAGACAGTAGAGCATGAGACTTATGGTCATGGGTTTGAGCCCCATGTTGGGCAAAAGATTCGCAGGGGGTTGAACTTGATGATCCTTGTGGTCCCTTCCAACTCTACAATTATATGATTCTTTGATTCTATTCTGTCCTTTTCTGTCCTTAGGAACCTGCCAGGTGGCAACAAGTGGAATTTGTGGCTTGTTCCCTCATGTGGTGTGGCACAGAACTGCAGGTAGCAGCATGTCTAAGAGGTTCCCTCAAGGCCTTGTATCAATACAACTCAGGCTGGCTACTGGATCCTCTTAGACAAGAAAGAGTATAAGAAATCTTGTTTGAGCTCATTCCTGCTACAGCAACAGGGTCTTCCTGAGCTATAGCATATTGTTGTATTCTTTCATTGTCCTTTGGTCTTGGCTTCTAGCATATTCTTTGTTCCTGACTTCAAGGAGTGAGCCTGGATCTGGCCTTTTGGCTCACCCCAGACTCCTGCCCACAGACCATCTCTGTGAGTGCCATACCCAACTGCAGATCAAACCAAACCAAACCAAAAACATAGTCTTCATTTGAAGCACCTTCTGTGTTTCCATTATTTTTGCCAGGTCAAGCGACTTCCCAGTGAAATGCCACCACAGCTCTGCTCTTCAGCTGGCTGAAGCACCGAGAGAGAAAGAGATATCAGAAGGTGGCATAGAGTGAAGGTTGTACAAAAGTGGCGTTGAGTATGGATCTTCCAGCCTGAGGCACCTTCAAACACAAATTGACTTTCCTCTCTGTGTTTGAAAGAAATGGGAATGCGCACGAGGATCTTTCAAGCTGAGCTAAGGGCTGAGACAATCATTTCTCCATTTCCCTCTGGGTGCAAAATCTACCCAGATGGCATGACATTGTATCTCAGAGTCATACGGAGTGATGTTCATAAAAGGAAGAGGTTGAAGGTTGGGGAATGGCAAGGGGGCAGTGATGTACAACTTGAAAGTACTTTGCCTCTTAGAAAGTCACCCAGGAGCAGAGTTGGGGTATTTGAACATATCTGATCAATTTTGAAATGTCACCTCTCTGTTCAGGCTGCATTCTATCTTTTTCAGCTGTGCGGTTTAAGTGCACTTGAAATGGGGTGATGTATGGAATAAGGTTAGGACAGAGCACATGTAACTGGTAGCAGCAAAGAGGTATTGTAACCTCTGGTGCATTAGTCTGGAGAAGGGCACAACTAAAGCAACTTATCCAATGGGAGGACATTTGGAGAGGTACCCAAAAAAAAATAAAAAAAAAATGCACACACCACCACAACCATCCCTTTATCAACGTTTTTGACTGTGTGTTGAAAACTTTTTCTATCCATTTATTCTCCTGCCACCCATTTACCCTCAGTGCAACTGTTGCATATTCAAATATGGCTACAAGGTTTCATGGTAGGATCTCATTAACTACAGGACCCCTGGCTCTGGCCAAGATTGTCAATTGGAGTAAAATCAGGTAGAACGATGGTCTGTTGAGCAGAGGGGAGGATATTACACCCTAGTTGGGTCTTGCTGCTCCACAACACAGAGCAGTGGAGCTGTGGATGCAATGGTGGCTAAGCCATTCCACCAAGCCCTGTTGATGCTGGCCAGCAGTTTGATAGGCAACCTGAAGTCTCCTGTGAATGAGCCAGCAGAAAGGAAGTCTCTTTTGTAGGGGATTAAAAAAAATACTAGAAATTGGAGGACAGGTTTTCGGCGCAATGCTAACTGGGCCCTTTAAGAACACCAGAAGAGCCTGCTGGATCAGGCCAATGGTCCATATAGTGCAGCATCCTGTTCTCACAGTGGCCAATCAGATCCCTAGGAGAAAACTCTCCCACCCTGTGGTTTCCAGCAAGTGGTACCCAGAGGCATTACTGTCTCCAACTGTGGATGCAGAGCATTACTATAATGTCTAGTAGCCATTGCGAACCTCATCCTCCAATGATGATGATGATGATGATGATGATGATGATGATGATATTTATACACCGCCCATCTGGCTGGGCTGCTCCAGCCACTCTGGGCATCTGCCAGCACATATAAAAACATAAAACACCAAACTTTAAAAACATCCTGATAAAGGGCTGTCTTCAGGTGTCTTCTAAAAGTTGTGTAGTTCTTTATCTCCTTGACATCTGGTGGGAGGGCATTCCACAGGGAGGATGCCACTACCAAGAAGGCCCTCTGTCTGGTTCCCTGTAACTTTACTTCTTGCCATGAGGGAAACGCCAGAAGGCCCTCGGTGCTGAATCTCACTGCCCGGGCTAGACAACGGGGGTGGAGACGCTCCTTCAGGTATACAGAGTCAAGGCCATCGAGAGCTTTAAAGGTCAGCACTAACACTTTGAATTGTGCTCGGAAACATACCAGGAGCTGGTGATGATCCTTTACAACCAGTGTTATATGGTCTCGGCGGCCACTCCCAGTCACCAGTCTAGCTGCCGCATTCTGGATTAGTTGTAGTTTCCAAGTCACCTTCAAAAGTAGCCCCACGTAGAATGCATTGCAATAGTCCAAGCAGGAGGTAACCAGAGCATGTACTACTCTGGCAAGACAGTGCGTGGGCAGGTAGGGTCTCATCTGGCTAATCTTTGTCTAATCTTATTTTAAAGCCATCCAGGTTGGTGGCCATTGCTACCTCCTATGAGAGTGAGTTTGCTAGTCTAACTTTGTGCTCCGTGAAGAAGTACTGTACTTTCTTTTATCTGTCTTCTCGGTCTGATCCAGCGGGGCTTTGTCTTATACTCATCCCTTTCACTTGGGAATATATTGGCATTTAGCACAGTCCTTGATGCAAGAGGGTTGTCAGTGATTATCTGCAACCTCCAAGCCTTCTTGTGCTGCCACAATCCTAAATTAGCAATTTCCCAGTCATGTGTGCACATTTGATTACCCCTTCCTATGCAACATCTGTTCATTTGTCATTCTGGCTTCAGATTTGATTGATTTCAACTAATTTTCCTCCCTAATCCCATCAAGAAAGTGAGTTCATTTCATTCTAACCTCACAGGCATTTGTAGTCATTCCCAGCATCCTATTAGCTGGGAATTCAGTGAAAATACCTACCATTGACCCTCTGTTTGAAGACTCTCCTGAGATCCCCTCCTTTGAAATCCTAGAAACATTAATCATTGCTTTCCATATTTGGGCCTGTTTATTTTTAAAGTCAATTTTAGGTCCATTGTAAAGTAGTTTCATCTAAAGAGGGGAGAAAAATCATTGGGAAATTAATCTAGTGTTTTGCAATTAACCTCTAAATACTCAAGAAGAGTCTTAAGCAAGATCTATCATTGCTGAACAATGATTTATTGGTGAAGGAATGTCAGATTTGGAAAAAAAGAAAGGTCTTCTGTAGGACTGAGATGCAGAATGTATATAAAGTTTCTGCATTTCCTAATTTTTAAAGAAAAATATACCTAAAAAGTTTCAATCATGTATGTTATGACATATCACAGTCACAATCTGGGAGACCTTTGGGGTATCCTATAAAGGCAAAGGTACCCCTGACCGTAAGGTCCAGTCGTGCACGACTCTGGGGTTGCGTACTCATCTCGCTCTATAGGCCGAGGGAGCCGACGTTTGTCCGCAGACAGCTTCTGGGTCATGTGGCCAGCATGCCTAAGCTGCTTCTGGCGAACCAGAGCAGTGCACGGAAACGCCATTTACCTTCCCGCAGGAGCAGTACCTATTTATCTACTTGCACATTTATCTACTGTGCTTTCAAACTGCTAGGTTGGCAGGAGCAGGGACCGAGCAACAGGTGCTCACCCCGCCATGGGGATTCGAACCACCGACATTCTGATCAGCAAGCCCTAGGCTCTGTGGTTTAGACGTCCCTGGGGTATCCTATAGCTAAAGCTTAAGGATTTAATTTACACTTCTTGTCTGTGTATACAGAAGTTCACCTGTTGCAATGTTTGGAAAATACGTACCATACCAGATTGGCAAACCCATCACAAAGTATATGACCCTATGCATGTGTTCAAGAGAAAATGTGAGGGCTCAAATTGGGGGGAGTGGTTGTACACACTGCCCCCAATTTCTGCCGGTGTAGTGGGTGTGCATGTTCATGGTGGTAAGGTCTGAGTGGTGCTAGTACGTGCGTTCAGCAGAACATATAAACTTGCCTTCATGACTGAGAGTTCTCATAGTGCAGGGTTCTCTATCATGGCAAGATTTGCTCAGCTGAACCGCTTTACCAGCCCAATTCAGATCTTTCCACTTAATGCAAGAAAGCTGAGCTTGGAGTGAACGTGTCCAGTGCTTGCATACTTACTCCCTTTCCTTAGCGTAAGCCCTTGAACATGCTTTTGAATACATGAATAGAACTGCAGAGCCTATACCTCCTGCATCTCCCCAAGGGCCTTCAAAGCCCAAGGGCATCTCATAGCATCAGAGACCACCTGGTGAGACCCTTACTTGCTCAGGGCCCTTCCCATCATTAGATTCCCTGTTTCTGTCTTTTGTGTCATACTACAACTTGCATTTCAACTTCACAAGGGTTCTACCTAAATCCACACTTCCTTCTCCAACAGACCAGTTGCTCAGATTGGGAAGCCACTAGCTGAGGCTTCTGTCCTTTACTCCTGTGATTGCCTCTACTTCCACCCCATCTTTCCTTGCCGTCATCGAGACTAACCTCAACTAAGTTGGAGCTGGTTGAGAAAGAAGCACTAGACATGTTGCAGCAGTAGGGTGGAGAAGGAAGGTCTCAAATAAAGAAGTCCTCCTGGACTCCATTCATCAGCCAGTAGGGTTGTTTACAGTTGAACACTTCCTACGTATAGATATGGTATTGTAGCTGAGTAACAGGGAAAGTTGCTTTCTTTAATCTGGTTTTTCCACTTGATAGACTACACACTCAGAAAACCAGGCTCCTGGGTAAGGCCTTCACACATTCTGTCTTACCTGCCTGTAGCCTTGCTACAGTTGACTATGAAGGCCTTGCATGATGTGAAAAAGAAGAACGGGGAAATGGTTACTTGGTCGCATCCATCCCAGTGCTGCCTCCAGTCAGCACTTTAGAATTTCCACAGCCTCCTTGGGTTCTGAAGATAGAAAGAAAAGACAGAGCTGTGTGTCCTCAGAGGACGAGATGGTTGGACAGTATTCTTGAAGCTACCAACATGAGTCTGACCAAACTGCGGGAGGCAGTGGAAGACAGGAGTGCCTGGCGTCCTCCGGTCCATGGGGTCACGAAGAGTCAGACATGACTAAACGACTAAACAACAACAACAACAGGAAGGTGGACTCAGCCTGACACACTGTGATTCAATTTCATCAGTTTAATGTTTGTGAAACGAACTTTGACGGGGAGAACCTACACACACACCCTTCTTTAGAACTTTTGAGAAATGATTCACCAATTCCGACATTTCACACTGAACGTTGCAAGGAATGGAAATGACAAGGGTATTGAAATCATGTACAAAGATGACTTTGTAAATACCCATCTCGGGAGTGAATGTTGAGATTTGTCATTATGTTCTAGCAAAGCAGGGAGCATGCACACAGTGCGGTTTGAGCACGAAAGGTGACTGTTTTATTTAGGGGGTGGGGGGAACCGGTAATGAGTTTGAAAATAATGGTGGCATAATTGTTGCAAAATTGGTCTATTAAAATGATTTATGCTCATTACACTAGCTCAAATTGTTTTTAAATGAGGCATTTGGGGGTTCTATTCATTGTCTCTTGTCTAATTTTAAAAGGCATCGCAGATACCTCAAAGCAGAAAATGAGGTGGGGAGGGTATGGAATGCAAATGGAGTATCAACAATCCTGGCCCAATTTCACAGGCATAATCGAAACCTACATATTTCTTCAGTGCAAGCTACCAACACGCCATCTCCCTTTCTGTGCTGAAAAATGTGTGCTTTGTCTCAGATTAATCACAAAGCGGTTTAAGGGAAAGAGTGTGATGTTTCTCAACAGAAACTGGATTAAAATCAGGCAAGATCACCTATATATGCCCTCTTGACCGCTTCAATGTGTGGAACTGGCAATGGAATCCTCATTCCACTTTTGAAAGAAATTGATAATTTCAGTTGTTCGTCATATTGGCCTTGCTATGGACCTTGGTTGGTCGCCATTGAGGGGCCTGGTAGGAATTTTTCCACTTGGCATATTGGCTCTGGCCATTTGGTTTTTGCCTACCTCACAGCAATCGTAACAACTTTTGTAAGGTTTGGCAGTTAGGCATTGGTAAAACCTGGTTTGGGGGAGGGGAGGTGTGGCCATCACCTGCCCCTCTATTCAAAAGGGTATTCCTTTAAAGGAATCTGGGGGTTGTGGTTCCTGTCCGAAGCCCGGGTGGAGGCTAGGGCCATGGGACGACCTTTTGGTGACTCTGGGGAGAGATCCGAGTTGATGTACATCAACAGGGCTCCCCCTACTGGTGGTTAATCCTGGTGAGAATTCCTGCATGGCGGGCAGGAGTCAGATATAGTCGGTTGAATTCCAATGCCTAAGCCAATTCTGCTCACTGTCTGTTACCAATAAAGTTGTGGCCTAAATTTTGCCCATTAACCTTATATACCTTGTCAGCGTGTTATTATTCAACATAGGAGGGAGGCCTGGGGGTCTTGACACACAAATACATACCGGTATTTGTTTAGACAAGCCTACCCACATATGTAGTATGTTTAATTTTTTCAAATGTTTTAAAGTCCCGGAATTACAAAAGGCTTCTGATTTGATCCTGGAATGTCCCTATTTCCACCGCCAGTGCCACCGCTGCCAAGCTCTGGGAGAAGGATGAGCTGGCACTTGACCTGAGTGGCGGCTGTGGCAGTGGTGGCGGTGAATGGGCATCCCATTGCCTCTCCATGGCCGCTGCTGCCGGCCTTCTCCCTTGGGCAGATCATAGCGGCTGCTGGAGAGTGGGCAAGGAGGAAGAGGAGAAGCTGTGGCCACAGAGGCCCAGCTCTGTGTGACACACCAGCTCAGAGGGGCAGACAAAGGTCAGGGCCGCTCTGGGAGGAAAGAAAGGGGGAGTGGACCAGCATGCAAGGAGTTTTGATTTTTCTAAAAAAAAAATGTTGTTGTGGTGGAGGAAATGCTTTGCCAGGGCAAGGAGATGGGAGGTCGAGGAGGGTCAGTTGGGTGGGAAAGTGAGAAATGTCCCCATTTTCATCTGAGGAATGTTGGAGGGTATGTATGTGTTATGTACTGAGCTGAATCCTAGAACAATAGGATCCAAAATGCAGCAGTCTGATTGGTCCTAGAACAATAGGATCCAGAATGCAGCAGTCTGATTGGGCCCAATCCAGCTCCAGGTGGAAGTGAATCAGCGACCTGATTGGCCTACAGGAGTAGCCCGGAATTAGCCAATCACATGGAGCCCATGGTGTAAACAATGTATATATAGCAGACATTTTGGGGAAAGATTCATTCCTTGCTACTATGAGCTGAATAAAGAGCATGAAATCCACACTTGACTCTGAGTATAATTCAATATGTTTTGCCCCCACTGTCAGATGCAATATGCCTTTGAATGTCGGTGGCATGGAATCGCAAGGAGGGAGACTTCTTGTTGCACTTAGGTCCTGCTTGTGGACTTCTCAGAGGTATCTGGCTGCCCAAGTGAGAAGATGATACTGGACTGGATAGGCTTTGGCTTGATGTACAACCGACTCTTCTCAGGTTATGTTCGACAATAGAACACAACATTAAAAATCCAATAAAGATTGAGTTCAATTTAGTCCAAAAGTTGATTTCAGCTCTACAAAAGGCACAGCAAACTCCTCAAGCCACTTATTAC
This sequence comes from Darevskia mixta, assembly GCA_034641385.1. Lineage (NCBI taxonomy): Eukaryota > Metazoa > Chordata > Lepidosauria > Squamata > Lacertidae > Darevskia > Darevskia mixta. The sequence continues at coordinate 3,443,650 of JAWWNH010000060.1, forward strand.
CCCTCCCATAGCTCCTAAACTCTTTCAAACTATTTGCTGTTAGATTTTTATACCCAGGCTTCATAACAAGTAATGTGAAACTGAAAATAGAGAGGCTCTTTTTATAGTGAGATCAGCATCACCTCGGCATACTTTGAAATGACTTCACAAATCCACTGCCAAGGAACGTACATGCTATATCGCTCTCTGGAGTTGATTCTCCACTAGGGACAGATATTCTCTGCAGATGGAATGTCCTTGGGTAGTTTTTAAAATGCTTAAACACTTTTTTTTAAGGCAGTTATGAATTGGTAGATCATTTGCGTTGAAACAGAGGGAAAGTATCAAAGCAGATCCAAATAAAATACAGCACAGAGTGAGCCATTCATTCCATTCATTTATTAATAGGAATATTTTTATGGGTTGTCCCCCCCCCCCGCTATGCATGAAGGCTGTACTTTTGTTTTTTAATATTTGGCTGTACTTTTGTTTTTTAATATTTGCTGGAAGCCGCCCAGGGTGGCTGGGGAGACCCAGCCAGATGGGCGGGGTACAAATAATAAATTATTATTATTATTACTTATGCAAGATCCTTGCTAGGAGATTGAGAACAATATCTGTGTTTGGGAAAATACAGACAGTTGTGTAAGTTAGGGTTGCCATACGTCCAGAATTTCTTGGACATATCCAGAATACCAGACTCGGTAGCAGTGCCTGGGTGGAAATCGCTAAAATGTCCATGAAAATTTGGACGTATGGCAATCCCTGTCGGCAGTGTCGTTTTTGGTGAAAAAGCTCAATAACTTTGGCCAAAAAAGCCCACCAAGTTTTCTGTCCGGATTTTCACTGTTTGAAATATGGGAACCCTATTTAAAAGTCAACATTTGAGTTTCTAATATTAAAACTAAGGGCAGAAATTTCTGAAACCAAACCAAGTATCTGTCAACTTCACTCCATGATAGCTTTCCAACATCGGGACCATTGACAAGAGGCCCCCAGATCTTCTCCTCTTCTCCACAATTGCATCCTTCTTGCTTGTCCACCCACCATTTGCTCTGGCCCAGGCAAACTGAGTTGGAAAGAAGGTGGGGTACAGTAGTTGGAGCTTCTGGCTTGCTCATTGGCTCTCCTCCTGGCCAGGAAGCAGGTGGTAGCAGTAATGTGGTAGAGGAGCAGCAACAGCTGGCGATAATGGCAGTGAGGTGGCAGCTTCACTGAGGGAGAGGGGCCCACGGAGGGTGAGTTGACCAAAAGGCTCCTCAAACCTACAGTCAACACAAGCTCCATTGTTATTGATTTATTTATAGCCTACCTTTCCCCCAATGGAGGACCCAAGGCAGCTCATACCATGAATTACAATAGATACCTGCCTGTGAACTGGTGGGACTGAGAGAAAGGCCTCCCCAGAAGATCTCAAAGCCCAGACAGCTTCATATAAGGAGATGAAGTCCTTCAGATAGCCTGGACCCAGGATGTATAGGGCATTCTAAAATCATAGAATCATAGAGTTGGAAGAGACCACAAGGGCCATCCAGTCCAACCCCCTGCCAAGCAGGAAACACCTTCAAAGCATTCCTGACAGGTGGCTGTCAAGCCTCTGCTTAAAGACCTCCAAAGAAGGAGACTCCACCACACTCCACCACACTCCTTGGCAATTCCACTGTCGAACAGCTCTTACTGTCAGGAAGTTCTTTCTAATGTTTAGGTGGAATCTTCTTTCTTGTAGTTTGAATCCATTGCTCCATGTCCTCTTCTCAGGAGCAGCAGAAAACAACATTTCTCCCTCCTCTATATGACATCCTTTTATATATTTGAACATGGCTATCATATCACCCCTTAACCTTCTCTTCTCCAGGCTAAACATACCCAGCTCCCTAAGCCGTTCCTCATAAGGCATCATTTCCAGGCCTTTTACCATTTTGGTTGCCCTCTTCTGGACACGTTCCAGCTTGTCAGTATCCTTCTTGAACTGAATATCTTATGTGAGTCATTCATCTGACTGGCTATGTTTCTTTGTTTGGCATAGGGGTGGCTCGCATATGGCTATAGACTAGTTGATTTCTTGACTCATTTCCCATGGTTCCAAAATCTCTGACAGGGTTGGGGAACCTATAGCCAACCAGGTACTGTTGGATTTCCAACTTGCTGTTAACTTGTCTGATGCAAAATAGGCAAAGCAAGGGCATTCCAAATCTTCTCATGGCATCTTGGTATCTCAAACACCAAAAACAAAACCCTGCTGTGGACAAGCCATATTTACCAGCAAAACTAATGTCTCTGATTTAAAACAAACAAACAAACAAACAAACATATTAATGTGGAAATAGAGGAGCACTACAAGCAAAACACGAGAAAATTACATGGAAATAGATTCACCCATCTTTAATGGCTCTCTATAATTATTTTGTTTTGATTTTCTGACACCCCCTTCACTTTTCCAGCTGCTATGTGTTTTGTTTTATCGGCGCTCTGTTCAGTCTTTCCTTTGACCTTTCCTAATGCTGATATAAATCTCAGCTTGTAAAGTTCACAGGTTTGCCTGTGAAATTTGTGTTAAAGAGCAGGGGGTTTAACATCCCCCCCCCCGAGGTAAAGTGGAGTGGCCTTGCTTAGCTCTGCTGTATTCTTTTCCCTCTGCTTGGAGACTGCTGATAGTCAACCACCTTGCCATAACATGACCAAAGGGGATTTCACTGTAGAGAAGACCTAATAATAATAATAAACAGCAGAAAGAACAGTTTTATGATGTTCTTAGGTAGACAGGGGAATGTTGCAGATATTAATATTGTGCAGTTTGAAGTGACTGGAAGCATAAGAATTTACTCCTTTTGGAAAATAATAATTGTCCAGGCCCATACAAATAATATTCAAACTTTACTGGCAGAACTCTTAAAAAACAGAACATAAGCATCAAAGATACATCAAAAATATCCATGCAATTTTCTTTCTTTCTTTCTTTCTTTCTTTCTTTCTTTCTTTCTTTCTTTCTTTCTATCTTTATTGTCATTGTACAAGTACAACGAAATTGGATTTTGTGTTGTCCAGCACAGGTTCAGCATCTTACAAAGTATGAAATACTCCAAATAGACATATAAGTGAAGTCTGCATTCCTTCTTTTACATCCTCACTCCATGGAGTTTGGGAGACAAAGACTCAAAGGCAACTCCCTTCACAATGGAAATTTGCAACCCAATACCTTTATCACATGATCAAAGGTTCACTCTCAGCACAGAGTAGGGGCGGGGGACAAGTAATCATTAACTAGTTACAACTTAGAGAGAGCTCTTTTTTTGCTTTCAATATAGCTTCATGGGAAATCCCCATGTTAAGCCTTTTCACCAATACACATTTAAACCATTAAACCATTATACTCAACAGGGAAGTCTGAGCTGCTATACTAACACCTAGGTAGAGAGCCGTGCTAGTCTGATGCAGTCGAAATAAATAATAAATAAAATAAAATATAGTCCAGTAGCACCTGAGTGCTGACTGGAAGGACAGATCCTGAAGCTGAGGCTCCAATACTTTGGCCACATCATGAGAAGAGAAGACTCCCCGGAAAAGACCCTGATGTTGGGAAAGATGGAGGGCACAAGGAGAAGGGGACGACAGAGGATGAGATGGTTGGACAGTGTTCTCGAAGCTACTAACATGAGTTTACTAAACTACGGGAGGCAGTGGAAGACAGGAGTGCCTGGCGTGCTCTGTGTGGTGTAGTGGTTAAGAGCGGGAGACTCGTAATCTGGTGAACCGGCTTCGCGTCTCCACTCCTCCACATGCAGCTGCTGGGTGAGCTTGAGCTAGTCACACTTCTTTGAAGTCTCTCAGCCCCACTCACCTAACAGAGTGTTTGTTGTAGGGGAGGAAGGGAAAGGAGAATGTTAGCCACTTTGAGACTCCTTAGGGCAGTGTTTCTCAACCAGTGTGCCTCCAGATGTTTTGGGACTACAACTCCCATCATCCCTCGCTAGCAATCAGGGATGATGGGAATTGTAGTCCCAAAACATCTGGAGGCACACTGGTTGAGAAACACTGCCTTAGGGTGATGATAAAGCAGGATATCAAATCCAAACTCTCTTTCTTCTTCTCTCTGGTCCATGGGGTCACAAAGAGTCGGACACGACTAAACGACTAAACAACAACAACAAAGCACCTCAGAGACCAACTAAGTTTGTTTTAGGTATGAGCTTTCGTGTGCATGTACACTTCTTCAGATACTCTGAAACAGAAGTCACCAGACCCCCACTATATATAAGGGTCTGGTGACCTCTGTTTCAGAGTATCTGAAGAAGTGTGCATGCACACGAAAGCTCATAGCTAGAACAAACTTAGTTGGTCTCTAAGGTACTACTAGACTATTTTTTAAAAAACAAAAATCAAATTTTTATTTTTTTTAAATTTTTCGACCTAGGTAGAGAGACATGGTGAGGGTTTGACAAGCACTGAGATTGGGAAGGTCATGCAAGCAACAGATGGGATTGGGGAGTGGTTAGACCGATGATTCAGAGGCATGTCCGTAAAGTGCGCAATTGCTCCTGAGTTCCATAAGCGGCAGCAAAATCCCTTCCCTCTTTGAAGAAAAGAATGTGCTGCACCTGTTTGAAGCACAGAGCTTTATATGGTACCTAAGCGAAGGTAACTGTGAGATCTCTATTTCTTTGTTTATGATAGCTGGGGGGGATGCGGCGGGAGTCTTGCCGGCTCATTAGTGATGATTATAAAACAAGAGCAATTCAGAGCAGAAGTAACAGCTGTCTGGAAATGCTAGTTAAAGAATGAGAGCAGAAATGTGGGTAGAAATATGGGCACTTTGAAAATAATTGTAGAGGCATAAAAGAGGTACAGCTTAAACATTATTTAAAACTATCCTGTAAACCACGGCGGGGGGAATGCAGTGCCTGGAACTCACTTCAGGAGTTATGCTGAACAGATGGGGAAATGTCGTTGCAGTTTTACAGGGATGATTCGTGAAATGTCCACCCATTGGCTGGGCAATCGGGATGTTATTTAGCAACAATAGAGCCTTGCTGCTGGGTCAGTCCAGCATCCTGTTCTCACAGTGGCCAGCCAAACCCCACAATGGGAAGCCCAGAAATAAGACCTGAGCATAACAGCTGTGTGTTGCCCCACATTTGGAAGTATACTGCCTCTGACAGCGGAGGGAGAATGTGGTTGTCATGGCAAGTACCCACTGATAGCCTAATATTCCCTGCATTTGTCTAATCTTCTTTTCATGCCATCCAAGTGGGAGTGAATTCCATACTTCCCATTAGGCCTGGGCGAAATATAGATATATAATCTGAAATTAGTTTGAAGTCCATATCGTGATATTGGTTTCATAATTTTTGACCTGGAAATAAATCGTTAATCATGGTGTGTGTGTGTGATGCAAAAATCACAATGTGGGAAAGACCATGAAACCAGCCAATGCCTCTACATAGCTCCATCCTCATTTCAGATGTCATGATATATTGGTACATCGCGATGTTTAGCTGGTGATATATCACAATGTTGGGGATGCGGGTGGCGCTTTGGGTTAAACCACAGAGCCTAGGGCTTGTTGATCAGAAGGTCGGCGGTTGGAATCCCCACGGCGGGGTGAGCTCCCGTTGCTTGGTCCCTGCTCCTGCCAACCTAGCAGTTCAAAAGCACGTCAAAGTGCAAGTAGATAAATAGGTACCGCTCCGGCTGTAAGGTAAACGGCGTTTCCGTGCGCTGCTCTGGTTTGCCAGAAGCGGCTTAGTCATGCTGGCCACGTGACCCGGAAGCTGTATGTCAGCTCCCTCAGCCAATAAAGCGAGATGAGTGCCTCAACCCCAGAGTCGTCCGCAACTGGACCTATTGGGCAGGGGTCCCTTTACCTTTATATCACAATGTTGAAAACCAGGTATCACACAGCCCTTTCCGTAAGCTTCTGCAAAGACATTTAGGATGGTTTGGAGGTCATCCTCTAAGCGTGCACACACTACGTTGTCATCAGCATGCTGAAGCTCTATGATGGAAGTCACGGTCACCTTACTCTTTGCTTTCAGCCTGCTCAGATTGAAGAGCTTTCCATCTGTTTGATATATGATTTCTACCCCAGTGGGGAGTTTACAAAAAGCTTGGCCTGTCGCTCAACATCCCAAAAACCAAAGTGCTGCACCAACAAGTACAAATTAACCACTCTGCAGTGCCACAGATCCAACTCAATGGTGTAACATTGGAAAATGTCCATCACTTCTCCTACCTAGGCAGTTATCTTTCCACAAGGGTCAACATTGATGCCGAAATCCAGCATCGCCTAAGCTCTGCGAGTGCAGCTTTCTCCTGAATGAAGTGCAGAGTGTATGAGGAACGGGACATTCTCAGGGAAACCAAAATGCTTGTTTACAAAGCTATTGTACTACCAACCTTACTGTATGCTTGTGAAACATGGACCACTTACAAACGCCATCTCCAACTTCTCGAAAGATTCCCTCAACGGTGTCTCTGAAAAATCTTACACATCACTTGGGAAGACAGGAAAACTAATATCAATGTACTGGATGAAGCAAAGATCACCAGTGTTGAAGCAATGATTCTTCAACATCAACTTCGTGGGACTGGTCATGTTGTGCTGATGCCTGATAATTGTCTTCCAAAGCAACTACTCTATTCTGAACTTAAAAATGGAAAGCGTAATGCTAGTAGTCAACAAAAGAGGTTTAAAGACTGTCTCAAGGCAAATCTTAAAAAATGTAGTATAAACACCGACAACTGGGAAACACTGGCCTGCAAGCGCTCCAATTGGAGAACAGCCTTTACCAAAAGTGTCATTGACTTCGAAGACCCTCGAACTCAGAACGCAAGGGAGAAACGTGCTAAGAGGAAGGCATGCTTGGCAAATCCACACAGTGAACAACTCCCGCCCGGGAACCAATGTCCCCACTGTGGAAGGATGTGTGGATCCAGAATTGGCCTCCACAGTCACTTACGGACTCACTGTTAAAACTGTGTTTATGGAAGACAATCTTACTCGGCTACGAGTGATCTCCAAAGAAGAAAGAAGAAGACCCAGCCCTACTTTACATGCTGTGTGAAGAATTACAGGCAACTCCCCATTCGCATGGGGGTTGTGTGGCGAAGCATCATGCGCATTGAAGGGATGCTCATAAGCCCACCTTGTCCCCTTCCAGGGCTGCAAACAGCATGTGCATTAGCAGTAACACATGTCACAAATGTGCACAAGTGGGGAGTTGCCTGTACTTTTTTTGTGTGCCTTGAATCTTCCAGCATTCTGTTTCAATTCCAAATTTTGGTATTGAGAGAGTAAGAAAAATGTATCGGTGGGCACTTTCTCTAGCCCATCCCTAATTTTTTCCAGCTCTATCATGCCCCTTCTTACGTTCATTTTCTCTAAATCAAAGGGCACCTAATGTTGTAATCTTTCCTCACAGGCAACTTGCACCAGCCCCTTGATCATTTTGGTTACTCTTTTCTAAAACTTTTCCAGCTCTAAGATGTCCATTTTTACATATACTTGGTAAGAATATACTTGCTATCTCTGTCTAAACCTCTGGCCTCATTCCCACTGAGGTGATGAACCTTTATCTGGGGTAGACTGACCTTAATCTGACCCAGTCAGACAATTTTTACATTCCTGTATTATAGAGGCAGCCAGTGTTATCACCTCCAGATACTGGTGGACCACAACTCCCATAATCCCTGACCTTGTTTTGGGAAACATTTAATGTTTGTTATTTGCATTTTTGTTGGAAGCTGCCAAGAGTGGCTGGAGTAATCCAGTCAGATGGGCGGGGTATAAGAAATGTTGTTGTTGTTGTTGTTGTTGTTGTTGGGCGGGGTATAAGAAATGTTGTTGTTGTTGTTGTTGTTGTTGTAACATAGCCCAACTTTTAGAGGGCATCAGATTGGCTATCCCTGCTCACAATGAATGACAATGAATCAAGATGAACTTAAAAAAAAATAACCCAGAAGCTTAAATTCAAACCTGATGATAAAGTGAATGCATGGGTAGGGGAGAATTGGTTTAAAATAATTGAATGGAAATGGTTTTCAGTAAGCATGAAGAGTACTTTGTATTTGCCACCTGCTGAATTATGCTAATCCTATAGCGTGTTTTATGAAATAAATGGATGGAAAGGTTTTTGGTTGTTTTATTGCTCAACCCCTGCCACTGAGTAGAGGGTGGGGAGCAAACACAAGGACATCTTTTATATTTTAAATGTAGTGATCTCAAGAATTTATTAGAAAAGATAAATATTGTGTGAGTGACTTGCCCTCTGCAATGTGAGTGTGCTGTGTGGGTTAATGGAGACCATTTGATCCCTGTGTTTAATTACCGGCAAATTTTACTGCGGAGTTTAGTTCTGAGCAACAGTTTCCTTTCTGGTGAGCACTGGTTTCCCGTGAGCAAGAATTAGTCACAAGCCAACATGTGAGGAATATGTAGGCCTCAGATGGGGACATTTAAAAAAAAGAAAGGCAGAAGAGCAACAGGCCTCGTGGCGTTCAGAAAGCCAGCTTGCGATGGCCCAAGGAACCGCATGTGGTATATTTTGTCAGTTCTCCTCATCTATCACAGAGCCCTGTGGGAAGAAGCAGGGAAGCTCTGATGCCAAAAACCTCAGGCAAGTGCTGACTCTGCTCACATGTGGTGTCACGAGAGCCGTTTCCAGTGCTAAGCACTCGCTGAGCATTGCCAGGAACACTTCCTTGATAGGTTGTGGTCCCCACAGGGCCAACTCGAGACAGATGCACTGGCAAGGCTTTCCAAGTGCTCATCGCCATGTCCTTGGTTGAGCTTGGTGTCTCATAGGCAGAATCACCAGGACATATTCAGACCCGAACCTCTCCAGCTTAAAAGGATCTTGGGTAGCAGGTGCTGGGGAAGACCCCTGCCTGAGACCTTGGAAAGTTGCTGGCATTCAGATGAGAGGCAACTGGCCAGATTCTTCCATTGCACGGTATAATACAAGGCAGCTTTGTCCCTCTCAGAGCTTTAGATAGAGTTTCTCCAGATATTTTGGAGAATCTCCTGCAGTAAGGAAGCTCTCGATGGTGAAGAAACCCAGGCCCAGGGTCTGAATGTTGGTGTCCCCTCCTAGCTCTTGGTCCTCTCCTCTACTGCAGATATTAATATTGTGCAGCTTGAAGTGCCTGGATGTTAAGTATAGTAATTTAATTTACTGAAATTGCAAACACTTTTATGCATTACTGTTTAAATTTGATTGGTAGTTCTCATGTGATTGGCTAATGTTGGTTACATGGGAGGTATCTAGTGAAGGAGAGACTCCATTTTAAGTGAAGCAAGATGACTGTGTTTTAGCATCCACTGTGAACACTGCTAAGTTGAATAGAGTGTTGGGGGGTGCTTCTCTGCTTGAAAGAAAGAGAGCAAAGCTGCAGGAGAAGGTAAAAGTGGAAATATCTCCAAGCAGCTACAAGGCATGGCCTAACTGAGATACAGAAGGCTGAGTGCTGAGCTCTTGAAAGAGAGGAAAGTACAGTTGTTTGGAAGTTAGAAGAAGAGACTGTAAGCACATGCTGTACAGAATAGCCACTGTGATGCAGTGCTTTGGGGGTGATGCAGCGATTAAGATTGGGGAGATTCAAATTCAAATCCTTACTTAGCCATGAAGCTCACTGGATGGTCCACTTTCTTTCAGAAAGTGAAATAGGGTTGCTATGGAGGGATGTATTGATGGTTCTTGGAAGAAAGAATAGTCATAAAATAAAACAAGTCCAGCAGTCCAGTTGATAAATGTAAATGGATATTGTGCTTTTCAGTTTAGATGCTCACTAATTCCCATGTCAGCAAGCTTATTTAAACAAACAAACAAACAAACAAACAAACAAACAAACAAGATCTTCCAGCCACACCCTCAGTACCACACAATAATTCTCTTTCTTGTATCTGAAGGTAGAAAACATTAAAAAGTATACAATGGTGCTTCTGGAGATGTTATATCTTGTGTTTCTTGCAGACTAATAAATCAATATGCTTTGAAATTATCATCTTAACCATCTCAATTTCCTTTGTAATGAAATCTCTCCCCTCCTCCCGAGAAAACACCCCAATGTGCATATTGTTAACATTAACAATATTTGTGCAACCAATCTGATCACCTCTACCTATATTTTAAAATCATATTATTTCAGAAAATGTGTGAAATTCTGGAGACAGTGAGATTTTTATTTATTTATTTAAAAAAAAAAACCAGCCTTTGGGATCTGTAATGAGAACTCACAAGTATTGTTGAAAAGGTAAAAAAAGAAAAAGATTTTGTAAGAGAATAATGATGCAAAATAGGATACCTCCTGCAGAGATCCAAGGTATTTCAAATAATTTTGACAGACGAGTGGAGACATACTCTGTGTCCTTTATGATTTTGTCTGAAGGCTGGCTGGGAAAGAAAAATGGAAGGAACGTCAGTACTGCATGATAACTGGTGAAGTGTTTGAAATGAAATGAAATGAGAAAGTTTCATAATCTGCCAGCTTTTTGTTAAATTGAAGAAGCTACCAATGGACTGGGGTTGCATATTAAGGAAGAGTTAAGCTGCCTCAATTATAGTCATACCATCCAAGTGTCCCGATTTTCCATGGGCAGTCTTGGAATTATGAAAGCCATCCTGGACATCCTGGAATGTCCCAATTTCCCTCACCAGTGCTGCTGCCACCAAGCTCAGGGAAGAGGATGAACCAGCACTTCTCCTGTGGCTGACATCAGCAAGACCCAGGATTACACCTCAGAGGTCACTTAAAGGTAAAGGGACCCCTGACCATTAGGTCCAGTCGTGTCCAACTCTGGGGTTGCGGCGCTCATCTCGCTTTATTGGCCGAGAACCGGCGTACAGCTTCCGGGTCATGTGGCTAGCATGACAAAGCCGCTTCTGATGAACCAGAGCAGTGCACGGAAATGCCGTTTACCTTCCTGCCAGAGCGGTTCCTATTTATCTAGTTCACCCCATCGCAGGGATTCAAACCGCCGACCTTCTGATCAGCAAGCCCTAGGCTCTGTGGTTTAACCTATAGCGCCACCTGGGTCCCTTAGGTCCCTTAGGTGCAGCTAAAACAATGGTTTGTCTCTTCCCTGCCCCCCCCAGGCTGACTCCATTGTCTCTCAAGACAAGTATATACACCCCTGCTAACGAATATGCGCGGGGATGTTTAGGGAAGGAGGAGAGGATATATTATTTAATGATATCCTTCCTAACTTGTGTTAGCAAGTTCTATATCTTAGCAGAGTTCCAAACATTCCCCCTTTTAAATTGAACAGTGATTAGCTTGTTGCAGGCTCGTCTGAGCCTCACTATTTAAGATTCCTGGTTAGATCCCTTCTTATCCCTCTTTAAAGAGTAGACATGGCAATCTGATTAAAGTCAATATAAAAGTAGTTTACTCACAATCTTTCAGTTCACAGTTAGATCCCTGAAGGCAGACTTAGGTTGCAAAAGTGCATATCTACATGAACTATCCCATAAGGGCGTTAGTCCCAAGTGACTGCGACTGAGCAGTCACTTCTCCTAACACATAGGAGAAACAAAATGGAGAAGAGACGAAGGAAGGTGCTGTGCTCCCTTGCCCAGGTTAGGCCTCACACAGAGACAGACCTCTAGTCACATGCAAAGGAAGTTTGTCACAGTTCAGGAGGAAACAGGAAGTTTTCTCCTGGGTGATACAAAGCATTCCCTAGCATGTCCACTCTAGGAATGTTGTACTTGACTGCTACCCGATATGTGTTTCACATCCCACAATATGTACAACATGCAACCCCAAACTAACTGTTTATTAATGAGATCAGTGGGTTCACATATAAACCCAGAAATGCTGGGGACTTTGTTCCCAGCAGAACATTGAACTAGCATCTGAGCATTTCAGCTCTCGTCCCTTCCATCTTCCTTGGAGAAAGATAAGACATTCACTTTGCTCCCCTGTGGGAGCCTATTCTTTTCTTCCAAGCAGCCTGGATGAAAAAAGCTGTAGGGTGTCTCCTCAGATACTGCCTTCCAGCTCCTTCTGTTTGGAAGGCACAATTCCTCTCCTGCTGCCCTTGGCATCCAATTTAGCCCAAGGAGTTGGCATGCTGGGAACCGTGACCTAATTCCAATCGTATGCACAAATGGCGTATTTCTATAAATACAATAATGAAGAAAGTTTTGCTGTGGTCCACTCCTCGGCACTCCAACCCACTTGTCCTCCCGTCGGGCACTTCACAACTTTGACTTGCCTAATATGACTCTCAGTGTGAGTATGCCTTAGCCTTGAGAAAGTGTTTTAACTTTTGACAATTTGCTATGAATGCCTCTCTTTTTTTAAACTATAAAGTGAGATTTTCTTTATGAAAAAATGGGGGCGGGGGCAGAATGAACACAGCTAATGAGAAGACAGGTTTTTATTGAGATACCAGGTCCAAGATGTTAGGTGATTGGCAGGTCATTAACCCCACCCATCTGTAGAACTTTGTCCAGAGGGTATAAGAATGCAAGAAAAGGCCTGTTGAAACAAGCCAGTGGCCCATCTAGTCCAACATTCTGTTCTCACAGTGGCCAACCAGATGCCCATAGGACCCTGATAGCATAACCTGTGTGCAATTGCACTCTCCCCACTTGTGTCCAATTCTGGGCACCACAATTTAAGAAGGATGTTGACAAGCCAGAATGTGTGCAGAAGGAAGGTGACCAAGATGATCAAGGGTCTGAAAACTAAGCCTTATGAGGAATGGTTGAAGGAGCTGGATATGTTTAGCCTGGAAAAGAGGAGATTGAAAGGAGATATGATAGCCATCTTCAAATACTTCAAGGGCTGTGAAATGGAAGAGGGAGCAAGCTTGTGTTTTCTTGCTCTGGAGGGTAGGATTCGAACCAATGGATTCAAGTTACAAGAAAGGAGACTCCGATGAAACATCAGGAAGAACTTTCTGACAGTAAGAGCTGTTTGACAGTGGAATGGTATCACTCGGAAGGTGGTGGACTCTCCTTCCTTGGAGGCTTTTTAAGCCGAGGTTGGATGGATGCTTTAGCTGAGATTCCTGCATTGCCTAACTCTACAATTCTATGATTCCAAGCAACTGGCCTTCAAGGGCATAATGCCTCTGGCAGTGGAGATAGAACATAGCCATTGTGGCTCGTAGCTGTAATGGACTGGGCAGAGGAAGAGGACACTGGAGAGGAGGGGTGATGTCGGGCTGGGCAGAGGAGGAGGAATGGTGGAGACTGCCTCCCCATCCTGACCCTTCCAGGGAGGAGGAAGAGGAAGACAGCATAGATTTACGACAGTGGTTTGCAGGAGATCACAGCTCAGAGGCAGATGAGGGGGAAAGTTGGGAAATAATGGGAGAGGAGGAGCAGGCAGAGCTGGAGCAGCAGCCGTCTGTCACGTCACTAGAAAGCATTCCAGACCCACCATCTCCCAGAACCCAGTGAGCAAAGAACCTAGGAGAGCAAAGAGCTTGAAGACAGAGGGCACTTAACTACACCTGTTAGAGGAGATGATGATGATGACGAATGAGGAAGTGATGGGAGATTCACTCGGGACAACACCATTATCCAAGAGGCAGCATTCTAGAGCCTCTCTCTGTAAAGTTTGAAATAAAAAGGGACTATAAGAAACTTTTCCATGACTTTATACTTTCCTGGGCAACCAGCCAGGAGCCACTGACAGCACCCTGACAGTAGCTGTTGATCGCATAAGCATGTGGCAAAGGAAAAGATCCTACCCAGCAGTGAGATCCAGTTTCCCTCTGGTCAAGAAGGATATCACAATGATACAGCAACTCCAGCTCACCCTTACCCCGACTGTCATTTGTAATGGGTGGCTCGAAAATTTCCTATTTTTGCTATCAATGAAACAAAATAGAGGGATGTTCTCCGAGCATGGCTGCATCTGGGCTGATGGCAAATTCCACTCTGATTCTGAGTGACATACTTCTAACAGATGTTTTAATGAATGAGATGGCCCAATGAACTGGAAGGAGTAGTTGCAAGGTTAAATCAACTGAATGTGACACACTGCACATTCAAGCACAGCACGCCACAATCCAAGCCATGTAAAATGTCATACCGGAGTCTATTTGGAAATGAAGTGAGGCAAGCAAGATAAATTCAGAGGCAAAGGGATGGAGAAGACTAATCCAAATGCACAATAAGGATACAGTACTCAAGTGTCCAAGACCAAAGCTATTCCATCCTTCTCATCCAATACCAAGCTGAGCTCTCATCAGCCGGGTAGAAGTCAGGGTGGAACAGTGGTCTTCAATTCTTCTGCCCATCTCATGTTATCATCATCATCATCATCATCACAACTGATTTTTCTCTCATTGGAAACAAATTGTGTCAGTGTACTGATCACTGCATTTTGGGGGGAAAGTCACTTCGGTGAAATATGAAGCATTAGATTCTTTGAATCCAACTCATTCCCACATCTGCCCCTGGAATGCCCCAAATCCTTTCCTTTTCCAACTCTGCAAATGAAGAATTACAGATGCCAGCAAGCAAGGGGCACCGAAATTTCCACAGGGAAGAGGAATATGAAATTGGGTTTCCCTCTTCAAGGTCAGACCACTCTTTCTGCCCTCAAAAGGAAGATTGGCATCTTCATCCAGAGACTATAGGATTGCAGGATCCAGGTCTCAAAATGACAAATATTAGAAATTTGAAAACACTCTGTTTATACCTGTTCAAACACCTTTTCTCAAACATCTTAACTTGTTTTCTCTCTTTCTTTCTTCTCTCTCTCTCTCTCTCTCTCCCTCTCTCTCTGGGCATCAAAGTAACTCAGGGATGTCACCTTTCCACTCTTATTTTCTGTACAAATACCTTGACTAACCTCTGTTTGATGTGTAAATTCCAAACCATCTTGCCAAGCCTTCTTCTTCTTCTTGTATCAAATAACAAAAAATGGCCCTTCAGGTTCATGTTCAAAGATGATGTCTTGGTTGGCATGAGGAACGGAGAAAAGCATTCCTTTCCCAAGGTGCTTTCAAGTTGCATACGTAATGGACAACCCAGGTTCTTCATCTGAAAAAGTTGAAAGAAGTGGGCTGATGTGGGATGTTTTTGAACTATGACATGTTATGCTGCTTGTGGAAATGTGGATAAAAAGAGAAACAGGAGGTGTGATAAAGCCTAATTTATCTCGACAGTCATCACAGAGGAGGCCACGGGGCCTCCTGCAAACAGAATCACCGTTTTCTACTCACCACACATGAACAAAAGAAGGAACCAAAATTGTGCAGTTGAAGCAAGATTTGAAAACGTCTTTGAAGATTGGTTGAAATTAAATTGTAAACCTGTTTTTGGAATGTGACCTCAAGACTTGAAACGTGAAGAAGATGCATGCCTTTATTTTGGGTGGGTAGTCATAAAAATATTGGAAGCTGCCGCATATTGCATCCGTCCATTGGTCCATCTAGCTTGCTACTATCTGCCATGGATGACCTGTTTACTGAGCATTTGTCCTGATTTGCTTGCATAATGCTTATGTGCAGCTAAAACTCGGGTCTTTATTGAGCATTCATAATGGTTTACTTGCAGAGTATTTCTATGACTTCCCATTAATCATTCATTTAGCCCACATCTTTCAATGCATCTCCTAATTGCAAAAGTCCTTTCTTAAAAAAAAAGTCCATTTGTTGTGCTACGATGACCGAGCACTTTAACCTACTTTAATTGTTCTGACCTACATTTATGGTGTGTGGTTGACTCCCTGCTCCAAAATGGTGACAGTCCAGAAGACCCTCTGTATTCCACGCTCAGATGTTTCTCCCTAATAGAAGCCCCCACCTAGACAATGCTTCACATTAGACAAATGTTGGTAGCAAAATGTCAAGGGGAGTGTATAACATGGAGCCTTCAATCCTACATTGTGGGTGCACCGAGTTTTAAATTACAGCTTTCAGAATGAACCATTCACCATAAGCCAAAACTACCCTGAGCTGTTTGCAATCCTTCACTGCAGTTAAGTTTAGAGAGAGTCCGTGTTTCACATGGATCTTAACGCTGGCAGATATGCATGTATAAATAACGTTGATAAGGCCTATTAACCTAACAGCCGCTTTATTGATTAGCAAGCAGGCCTATTTCATCAGTTTGTCACAATTAAGTGTTTCCTTAATGGCCCCTTCTGTCCATATAATTGTTTCTCCACGACATTAGGAATGCAGCCACCCTACTTTTCGACATGTGCTCTCCTTGAAAAAGTGTTGATGGCTGTACTGGGCTGCTTCCTGGAGAAGAGAAGGTTAAGGGGTGATATGATAGCCATGTTCAAATATATAAAAGGATGTCATATAGAGGAGGGAGAAAAGTTGTTTTCTGCTGCTCCTGAGAAGAGGACACGGAGCAATGGATTCAAACTACAAGAAAGAAGATTCCACCTAAACATTAGAAAGAACTTCTGTCAGTAAGAGCTGTTCAACAGTAGAATTTGCTGCCAAGGAGTGTGGTGGAGTCTCCTTCTTTGGAGGTCTTTAAGCAGAGGCTTGACAGCCACCTGTCAGGAATGCTTTGATGGTGTTTCCTGCTTGGCAGGGGGTTGGACTGGATGGCCCTTGTGGTCTCTTCCAACTCTATGATTCTATGATTCCATCTCATGCCTAACCTGCCGTTCCCTGCAGACCAAAGGCAATTCAAAAGTTCGGAAATAACAGGTGGCAGAAGTGTGAGACAGATAACCCTGTCCATTTCAGCTTGTCCCAGTTTCCCATTTTTGTCATTCACCTCATTTCTGGTGATGCCCTTTTGCTCATCTGATGGCTCAGAGATTGGGTTGTGTGCTTAGAAATTGGCCAGCTGTATAAAGGTAACATTTACATTTTTGGCCCAATGACTTTTGCCTCTGGCCCTGCCTACCACTGGCATGTGAAGGTCAGTGAACTCTGGATCAAAGATCCCACAAGCTACACCTCCACGCTTAAACATGTATGTTTCTGCAATGCATGGACTGGGATATGTGTAGGCTTGGTCATAAAAGGTCCTGGGTACAGTCTTTGGGTTCGCTCCTTGGTGTCTCCACATAGGGATGGGAAAAACTCCAGTCTAAAAACTTGTAGGGCAGGTGCTTCCCATAGTGGTTTACAAAAATGGGTGTATCTCACATTCTTATCTTTTATTGTTAGCACCCTGCCACCAATATGGGCTTTATGGGTCATTTCCAGGTGGGTGTGAGGTTCCCACGTGGGTGAAACGCCAAAGGTTTTTTATGAGAGAGAGAAAAAAACAGAATAAACTAACTGAAATTTCTTACACAGAGAAACTATGCATGTGTGTAGGCTGTAGTCATATTCCTAATTTATTCTTGCATGTGCTTCTTTGACACATTTTTCCATTCAACACACAACTGAGAAGTGGGGAGGGTCCCAGAAGGTCATCTTATTCGTCTGTGGCTCACAACATTATGCATGTGTGTGTGTGTGTGTTAATGCATTTGAACTTAATAATTGAATTACTGAATAATTGAATAATTGAATTACATGTACAACCTGCTTAAGACAGCAAGACATACATTATTTATGGCTAATTAACAAACTGCAATCAGACTCAGACCCCCCCTGGGCAAGGACCGCTTAGTCACTAAAAGCCACTCAACATAGAATTCGGAGATACAATGCCAAGCGTATTTTATGCGCCATTTGAATTAAGTTGAGTAGGCGTTGGCTTCGTTCTGACAACACAGCTTCTTTCTGATTCTTCCCTTCTTGCAAATATCACAAAGGGCACAATCTGCTGGGATATCTACCTGGAGAGGTCACCTTGAAATGAATGGAGGGTGGTGGTGGGGGACTGTGCTGGATTCCAAAATGTATTCTGAACATTGATGTAGAAGTGAGGAAAAATCCCAATGTGAAGGCCATTTTTCTATTGGTTCATTTCAACATTGGACACCTTGCTGTGGCTGCCTCTGACAAATGAGGCTCAGTGGAAGTCTACCACAAACAAGGCCTTTTTAGTTGTGGCTCCAGAACAATTGAATACCTTCTCACCGGCCTCAGATGCTATGGAGCGTTACATGGGAGGCTAAAACATGGATTTTTCAAATGGGTTAAGATGATAATGATTCTGCTGCTGGGAACATAGGAAGTTGCCTTATATCATAGCTCAGTTGGGAGAACATGAGACTCTTAATCTCAGGGTTGTGAGTTGGGCATGTTGAGCAAAAGATTCCTGCATTGCAGAGGGTAGGGCTAAATGGCCTCCATGGTCCCTTCCAAATCTACAATTATATAATTCTATGATCTAGATGTATTCTTATTGTATCGCTGTATTTAGACTTTGTTTTGCTCTGTGAACTTCTTTGAGCATAGATTTACTTGTAGCAAATCCAGTATATTAATAAACGGATAACAACAATATCTCCATGAATCATATTCACATTGACAGGCTGAAAAGTATCCATGTAAATGTAATAAGGAGGATCTAAATATAATGCATAAGATTGTATAATGTAATAAGAGGGATAACACTGAAAGGTTCCTGCACAGAAACGGCGCTGGATGAATCAAGTGAGTGAGCCAATTGACACGCTTCAGAAAAGGGAAGAAGAGGCCCAGACATCCTTTCTCCATTCATTCTCTAACTCTCTTTTGGAAAGCCAAAATAAGTAGCGGAGGGGAGTGTCATAAAATGAGGTCATAAAGTGTGGCAGATGTTATCCTTGATGTTGAGAATGCCCCATAACTTATACAACTGAAGGCAGCAATAACAATTTATGTAAAAAATGTAAGAGAGTAAAATAATATGCACTCTATCTCATAAAATTTGGAAAGAAGGCGGCGATATTTATGACAACAAGAGAAGCAGTCAGGGAAATTGATTGTTACGGCAACAGAAATGGAAGGGGCAAACCTCATGAGGTCTGCGGGTTCATTCCCCCCCCCCCCCGAACAAGAGTGATACCAAAGCTTCTTGAAATTTTTAGAGTGGGGGGGGGGGAAATCAGAAGAAAAGGCAAGGCGAGATTTGAAGATACATAACCTCCTGGCAATCACAACGACCCTTTTGATTTGCAAAGGCTTTTACAATATTATCAGACTCTCCTTTTGGCTGGATTGCACCCTTCAGCTTGTTGTGAGGATAAATGTAATAAATGAGAATTAAAGTGAACAGTCTCAGAGCCACAAGGGATAGTTCTATCTGCAGCTCTCAGAGGTCAGTATACAACTATTGCATTCATTCCATCAGCACAAGGAAGAGCTTCCTCCCTCTCCTTCCCCTGTGTGCCCCCTGAATCCTTTCCAAATCTGCTCCAGAAGGTCATACCCTCCAACAAGACACGGCCCAAATCTGGGACATCATCTTCTGGGTCTGAAATCCCATGCTAGACATGTAACCTGTGAGATATTACAGACCTGGGGAAAAGTGCCTTCTAAAAGCATGGCACCCAAAATATGCATTTTGAGGCACCACGCAAGATCGCAGACAAACCACCCCCCTAAAAAAAACCCCACTTTTTGGGGGGAGGGGAATATCTAGGGTCAAAAATTGTGCAAGAGCAAGGCACTGGAACTGGTTGCCATGCTCTTGTCGGGGGGGAAATGGGGTGTCCCGGTTTTTCTGGAGCAGTTGATTGGTATGGAAGGACCTGTATGGAGGAACCCCTAGAACTGATTTAGGTGGCACATGGGCAGAGGAAAGGGGGAGAATGTTCTGTTTTGGAAGGAATGAGAAACTTAGCACCATGTTGGATTCCAATAACTAAGTGGAATCTCTGTGCACAGTAGGAACAGGGAACATTTTTCATCCTGAGGGTCCCTTTCCCTTCTGGCAGACGCATGCCGGGGGTGGGGGGCAGGGTCAGAGGAGAAAGTAGATGGAGACACCAATGCAATTTCTACCTTTCTATACTAGACTAGTTTTCAACACGCCCCTTACTATCCTTCATCCAGACCCCATGGGTCAGCAAACTAAGGATCAGGCCCAATTGCCTTCTAGATCCAGCCCGTGGACGGTCCGGGAATTGCCGCGTGGATCACCAGCACGTGGATCGCCAGCTCACATGTTCTTTCCCTCTCCCTCACACGTTGGCGCTTTTCTCCTCAGGGACAGAGCAATCTTGTCCCATGCTGGGCGCCGTCGACGGTTGGAGTCGGCCCGCCCGCCTGCCCGCCTCAGCAGGGTGGCGCTGTGAAGGGGGCGTGTGACGCCGTTTGCCGACTGCTGCTGCGTTTTCCTCCTGCTCCTCCTCCTCCTCCGTCTCCCTCAGTCTGCCCTTCCTCTTTTCCACGCCACTTCCTCGCTCGCTTTCTTCATCGCCGCCTGCCTGCCTGCCTGCCTCCCTCCTTCATTCCTTCCATGACGTTCGGGCAGGTTGTTGCGGTGGCCGCGGCTGCCACTTGTGGGTTGGTGGGTGGCTCTGTCTTCTCCACGGTGCCTCTCGGGAAGCAGCAGCAGCAGCAGCTGGTGGGTAAAAGCTCCGGCGATGCCCCGGTTCCCCTACCTCCGTCCGCGGCTTGGGGCACGGACGGGCCAGTCACACAAGCCAGCGGGCGGGCCGCGGTGCAGAGCGACCTCGCTCCGCGGCTTGCTCGCAGGCCGCCAAGCAGGTTTGCGAGCAGGCTGCGGGGCGAGGCTGCCTCACTCCGCAGCTTGCTTGGGGCCCGCCGGCAGGGTGGGGCTGGCCCAAGTGTCCCCCCTCTCCCCTGGAACCCGGGGCGCATCGCCCCCCACCCCCCTCGTGACGCCACGCTCCTACCCTGCCACGGTGCCTGGTCGGCTGGAGGAACCCAACTGCGGTTATTGGGACAACTGGGACAGGTAAAGTGAAGCATCTTCAGGCCTCTTTGCGGGCAGGTGAATATCGTTCATTCCCCACCTTTCAAAATATAGTCCGGCCCCCCCACAAGGTCTGAGGGACAGTGGACCGGCCCCCTGCTGAAAAAGTTTGCTGACCCCTGCAGACAATCAAGAGGCATTATCAGAATTTAAGGGCACCTGCCAGCCAAGAAAAACAAAGCAAAAGAACTCCAAACATTCAAGGGAAGTGTGAAGCAAGGCTGGTGATGGGCAAGTGACCTGGGGAGAAGATGTGTGGTCCACTGTTGGAGGAGAGTGATGAAGGCCAGATAGAAAGCCCTGGGAGGGGGTGCATTTGACTCCCAAGCCTGAGGGTCCCTACACCATGCATAGGATGCTGTTCCTTCTCCAAAGAGGAAGGTTGACAATATTCAGATGATGGGCATAGCTGTCAACCCTCCGTTTTTTTGCGGGAAACTCCCTTATTCCAATGCCGTTTCCCACTGCTATCCCGGATTGTTGATATCCCTTAAATTTCCTGGATTTCAAAGGAAGCAGCTCCTCTCCCTCCCTGCCGGCCAGGGAGGCTCCTCAGCTGCGTTGCTCGGCTGCCAATAAGGAGTCTGAGACCGACTGGGGGCGGAGCTTGCATGCCTTGTGCAGCCAGACCCTCACGCCCAACCAGACAGCCAGACAGCCTGCCGTCTACGCACTCGCTCTTTCGCTCACCTGTTTGCGCGCAGCCTCCGGAACGCAGGGTGGCGAGGCTACTTGGTGCCATTGCACCACCCTCGCGGCATCCCTTATTTTCAAATCCGAAAGCTTGGAAAAATCCCTTATTTTCAAATCCGAAAGTTGACAGCTATGATGATGGGATCTGGTTGGCTCCTCTCAAAAACTGAATGGTGAGTGAAGAGGCAAGCAGGCAGCAGGGGTTTTTTCATAGTACAGTAAGATAAAATAAGCTAATCTAAATAAAAACAAACAAAAACAGAGAGAGAGAGAAAAAGAAAAGACAAGCTCATCATTTTGTTGAATTAGTTAAGCTTAAATAGTTTTAAGAGGAATTTGAATTTGTGCAATTAATTGTTACGGTTTTGAATTTTATTGTTTCCTTAGTGGGTTGTGCAAACCACTATTCTGATCGCTGCTTTTTATAGGGTAAGGTAGGGCACACTGGGGATGAATTTGCGGAAACAAGAAGGCGGAGGCCTGAATCAAGTTTTGGAAACATTGAGCTAGTGGACCTTACCTTGAACCAGTTCGATCCATCTTTGACTACAAGGCGATCAAATGCAAACTACAAAAGACACACAAAGTCACACACACACTTTGATGTGACTGAGTGCAATTACTCATCCTACCCCCTGCTTTCCTCCAGTTAAAGTGGAAAATAGACAGGGCCTTGAAGTTGAATATGTTTGCCTCAAACAAAAGAACAGCAAGAAGCTCGTCTTATTACCTGAATCAATCGCTTTCTCTTCCCATTTGAATTGCATTTTTCTTAGGGGAAATGACACATATTGAAAATATGCAGTAGAAACACTGGGGGTGGTGAGGTTGGTTAACCACAAAGGTATGCGCTGATTTCAGCGCAACAATATACACACCAGGCAATAAGATCACCAGCACTATAATATTGAGGCTTCTGAGCAACAAGGTGCAGCTTTGTAGAGATCTAGAAATAGGATAGGAAGATGTAATTTAAACATGTGCATCAGTTGTTGTTTTTAAAAGTGTAATTGAAAGAGCATTACGACAATGAGAAGTTGGGGGGGGGGATTAAAGGCAAGGCAAGCAATAATGGATTAGCAATAGGTTAGGTAATAATGCCCCTGGATTGGTAGGCCTCAGGTATTACAGAGATTGAGGCAGAGGTGGGGGGCATTTGGGCTCCCATATGTTGTTGAACTACAATTCCCATCAGCCCTAGCAAGCATGGCTAATGGTCAGGGATGATGGGAAGTGTAGTTCAGCAGCATCTCTCTCTCTCTCTCTCTCTCTCTCTCTCTCTCTCACACACACACACACACACACACACACACACACACACAGTTTTACACCCCAAAAGTAAATAACTGGAAGTCTGGAGAAACGCCAAGGAAAGAACAATGGTAAGAAAAACTGATGAACTATGCAGAGTTAGCAAAGTTAGCAGGCATGCTACATAAAAATAAAATAAAAAAATCCTTCCTTCAGGATACGAACGCGCCGAACCCAGAAGTACCGGAACAGGTTACTTCCAGGTTTCGGCGCTCGCGCATGTGCATAAAAACTAACTTGCGCTTTGCACATGTGCAGAAGCTCCGAATGGTGTCACGCGCGTGCGCAGACGCAGCGGCGCTGGTTGCAACCCGAGCGTTCACTGTGCTGCTTAGTTAAGACTGCTGTGCATCAATGAATCAGGTCACCAGTAGATTTGTGTTTAGCTGCACCTGAACTTAAAGGGTGGTATTCAGCTAGGTCCTAGTCAGAGTACTCACATTGAAATGAATGAACTTAAGTCCAACCACTGGCATTTCCTCCAGCACAGCATTACAGAAAAGCTTCACCTGTTGATTTCTACCTGCTCTCCAGCTCTCCTTACTGTACTTTTCCAGATTTCATTTGTGTTGCAAACTCCCTCGAGCTCCTTTCAAATCAATAAAACCTGCTGTGCTATCCAGAAGGATCTGATTACAATATAGTTGGCCACATATATTCCACCCACTCCACTTTCAGATCAGGTTTGCCAAGAGAGCCTTCGACTTTCATCCGCAGTTTTCATCTGCTCTCCTGAAAGACCAGCAACCATGGGTGTTTCATCTCCTCAAAATCTTTCAGCCCCAGCTGGCGGTTGTGAAAAATATATTGTCACAGTGGTCATGACAAGAATTCTGTCACTAGGAAAAGGTTCTGTGTTTGCTTTCCCCCCTCCTCCCTCCCAACCCTGTTTCCTTTTGTGTCGTGTATTTTAGTTTGCCTTGTCGTCGCTGTCATTTGGAAGCCACTCTGGGAATCTTTTTATTGGCAGGTGAGTGGGATAAAGATGCTTTGAACAAACATATTCCGCAGACACCACTAGCGCTGAGCTGAAATGCTGCTCTCTCTCCCCCACATCACCTATTTGACTAACCCATTCAATCTTGGAGGCACAGAGCTGCTGTATATTAAAATAACCATTACAACTATAAAAGGGGAAGGGCCTTAGTTCAGTGGTAGTGAAGGAAGAGCCAAATAGAATTTATATCTATCTGAATATATCTGAGTATACCTAAAGGAGCATCTCCACCCCCATCGTTTTATCCGGACACTGAGGTCCTGCTCCGAGGGCCTTCTGGCGGTTCCCTCACTGCAAGAAGCCAAGTTACAGGGAACCAGGCAGAGGGCCTTCTCGGTAGTGGCACCCCCCCCCCGGTGGAATGCCCTCCCACCAGATGTCAAAGAGAACAACAGCTACCAGACTTTTAGGAGACATCTGACAGCAGCTCTGTTTAGGGAAGCTTTTAATGTTTGATTGATTATTGTATTTTAATATTTTGTTGGAAGCCGCCCAGAGTGGCTGGGGAAACCTAGCCAGATGGGTGGGGTATAAATAATAAATTATTATTATTATTATTATTATTATTATTATTATTATTATTATTACTATTATTAATTCTGAACCACCAAATTGAGTAGAAAATAACCAAGTTTGCAAATGATCCCCAAGCCTGTAAAACAAAAGGATGTAAAAAGGGAAACTTCCCTTCATCAGTCCTGCAGTTCACCGGAAGATAAAAAGCTCATGCTGACCCAGGTTAGAAACGTGTAAGGAATGAACAGGGAGTGACTGAATCCATGCAAGCCAGGTCAGAGTTAGGTAAGCGTAACCCAGGAAGCTAGAGATGCTTGCATGCCGAGCATAACTAGAGATCCTTGCATCCTAAGCGTAACCCAGAGGAAGCTGACCAATTGAGGCTTCCCACATCATATACGGCTTGTCTTTTGTTACCCCAGATCAAGAGTCTGTTCAGCAGCCTCAGCTTTTGTAGCTGGAGTCAGTCAGGGCTCCGCCCTCCCAGGCTGGGCAGGGAAAGTTCTGCATGACAGGGATCAGGTTTTTCAGGAGTCAAAGCCAAGATGATAGGGCTGGGCAGGACTCCTGTCTGAATCCCTGAGAAGCCACAGCTTCAGTTAAACATTGATGCTATTGAGCAAGGTGGACCAAGGGTTTGACTCAATACAAGACAGATACTCCCAATATCACAACGCAAGAGGACATTGAAGGTAGGTGTTAAAAGGCCATTTTAAAGGTTTGACATGCCTTGTGGATGGTGCCCAATTCCACAGATGTGATGGTGGAGTGAAGATGAGATAGCAACATGATACTTTATGCATGTTCAGGAGTACTCCCCTTTCTACTCTACATGTGCAGAGAAAAAACATTGAGAGAAAAGGTGGTCATAGATGAAGAGGCTCAGTCTCTGGCATCTCAGGTAGGGCTGGGACAGGAGCATGGGTCTGAAACTCTGGAGAAAGCCACTGCTGTCCATACTAAGCGAGATGGACCAATGGTCTAACTCTGGTACCTAAGGCAGCTTCCTATGTTTCTTTTGTGCGCTGGCATTCGGTAATTGCCTTGCCCCATACAGTTCTGGCACACAAAGTTCCTTCTTCCATCCTCTTACCCACAGGCCTCCTTTTGTCCTTTTTCGCTCAGTGTTTGGACAGCTAACATCAAATATCGGAAAGGTGGCTGACATTTGAGAACGACGGCTTCTGTTTTATGGCCATGACTCACAAACAGAAGAGAGGAGAACCGATGTGGTTTTGCAAAACAGGCTGTCATGAAATGACAATCTCTTTCTGCCTCGGAAAAAGGGAGAAAGAAAATAAATTAATACATAAGGGCGGTTGTTGTAACTGGCCTGCCAAGACGAGCTTATCAAAATATGGATTTTGTTGTCTTCTTTTGTGTGTGTCTTTTGTTCAAATTGTCAGATCAGATGGAAGCAGTTTTGTTGCTTATGAAAGCTCCTGGGAGGGAAGCAGAAAGGAAGAATGTGATGGATATGTGGACCAGTGAGAAAACATATATAAAATACAGGGTCATCATTGTAATGCAAGGAAGGCTGGTCAGCAGGGTAGGATGGGACAGAGCCCTAGTAATATTTTACTATTCCATTGATTGAGTGCCCACAGTATCTTTGCAAAGGAGGAAAATGGAGTGAAAACCAGAGCAAATGTGCCCCACTTTCAGTTGCCCCCCCTCCCCCGGCCATGCCATCAGGTCCAATGGTCCCCAGCCACCACTGTTTTACCAGAATTTGAAGTCATAATAAAATGACATCCAAACTTTCCCCTACAAAACAGTGGTGTGAGCCAGTGACTCTCCAGATGTTGCTAGACCTCCCATCATGTTTGGCCATTGCTCATTCTGGCTGGGGCTGAGGTTTGACTTCAACAATATCTGGAGGGCCAGAGGTTGTCCACCCCTTGATTGACAAGCATCTGCACTATCACTGAGCTGCTATAATTGGCCTAACCAATGGGATACTCTCCACCACAATCTTGGCTGCTGGTTAGAAGTAGATAATGGAAAGTGTCAGGGATCTGCCCACCCCTGCCAGTCCAGCTCTGAGTGCTTACAGGGAGCCACAACCTGTGTTAACAACAGATTCATCTTCGAGTGAATCTGGCAGTCCCTGTTCGGGGGAGGAGCAGTTAGTGGCTGAGAGACCTGGCACCACCCAGCAGACTTGCTCGGAGGGGGAGGCGTCAGTTCCGGTGCATATCTCATGCAGGAGGAGAAGGCGGCAATTTAGGATGCCAAAGCTTTGGTGTTGGCGCCAAAACAGAAGGGAGGCACTTCCGGATTCTGCTAGTGACTGAGCAGACATGATAAACTGAGCTCTGCACTGTAAATAGCTTTGCACTAAATAAAAAGACTTAAAGACAAGATGGCTTGGCATTTCTATTGAACATCCGATAAGAGAAACTGACAGAAAGCAAAAAATTAAAATTAAAAACAAAATGCAAGAAACTTTGAAGATCGGAGGTGGCTTACCTAAAGCCCTCCAGATATTGTTGGACTCTAACATTGGACCCAGCCAGCACGACCAATGTTCCCCAACTCTCATCAGCCCCAGTCATCATGGGCAATGGCAGGTGGCACCAACTCATTCTAAGTATCTCCATCCTTCTCTTTGCTGAGTTCTACTAGAACAACATTGAGACTAAGAAAGAGGAAGCTGATAGCCTGGGCCACTCCTTGGACTTGCATGCAAGTGGGATCAGAGGTTGGTGGGTCAGTGGACCCTTTGCCCCAAAGAACCAGTCTCCACTGTTCAGATTTTGGTATTTTTCTATGGGCCACTATGGCTACCTTTGCTTTTTACAGAGAGCCGAGTGGCACTAGCCTATGGTGCTAGTGTCCCCCACTCCCCGAAATCCCATGGGGGAGCTGGAGTAGTGATGCTCTGAACTTCAACCCTATCATCAATTTGCATACTTGAAAACAAATGGCATTGTTAGAAAACACCACAAGCCTCCTGTGACATGCTTCCAAAGGAAACTGAACCTTGGCTGAGTGCTATACCCCTGAATCTTCTCACTGATTAGAGGTGGGGTGTACGCACAGAATAATATTTTTGCTTTCCCCAACCATTCATTTTGGTAACCCACAAATGACAAGGTCACTCTGAAAGGGTAGAGCCCTGAAATGAAATATTCTACTGGGAGGCAAGGAAATTGTGGGGTGATCTGAATGATGTATTGACACATAAGCCAAGCTGAGATTGGATGCTTCGTGTAAATTCCAGGGAAATATAGATCAGGTTGGTGATTTAGAACAAGGCTCGCTGAGAGGTTCAATGGTGTACTTCCATTTTCTTTCTTTATTTGCTAGAGTCTGTAATTTCTCAGTATTTTGCATCGGGTCCAATTTCCTATTGAAGCCTGATTGATTGCAAAGAGAGTTGTATGAAGCTGTTTATTCTCTCTTCATTTTTCTAATTTTTGCTCACTTGGAACATGAGATTTGAATAGTGGCTCCTGGGAAAAGGGTTAATTATTGACTTAATTTGTGTCCTTTTTCAAATGTCGGTTGTTTATTATTTGTTCCCTCTATATCAGCCTTCAGGAGATACATGGCACTTAGCAGAAATATACTCCTGCAGTTTGTTGTTGCTGTTTTTCCCTCCAGGGTCTGTCAACAAACTGATAACTGTGAAATGGAGCCTTCTTATTTAATGGCAGCATACCTCTGTTGATCACAAACTGGAGACCATCAAGGTGGAGTGGCTGTCTCCATTGGATCATGCTTGACAATGTTCCAGGAGAATGTGGTTGGCCATCTCTGGAGACATGGAAGTGGTTCCGATCCTACGTAGTGATTCTTATATTCTTGGAATGGAGAACGCAGACAAAGAAAGGTTTTTCTCCTCTCAAAACACTAGAACTTGAGAGACCCCAGAGAAGTTGAATGTTGGCAGATTTGGAACAAATAAATGGAAGTACTTACACAGTGTTTTGTTGACCTATGGAAGTTATTCCCACAAGAGATCGTGATAGCCACCATTGTGGATGGCTTTCAAAGAGGATTAGACAAGTACAGTACATGGAGCATGTAAAAACAGCTGCTAGCCACAATGGTTATGTTCTGTCTTCATTGTCAGAGGCAGTATGCAACTGAATATAACATGCTGGGGGTTACACCACTTTAGTTGTTCAATTTATTCTAACTGACAGTTCTTTTCTACAAAAGGTATTCAAAGTGGCTTTACACATAAAATAAGATACACCATAAAACCCAGCTAAAACGCACATCTATAAATACCAGTAGCCAATACACAGTACGGAACAAGTATGAAAACTATCAAGGCTTTAAAACAAGATATTGAGCAGATGCTAAGAAATGATAGCACTAAACTCGGGAACTAGCAGGCACAGTTTAAGCAAATATACTGTACTCTAAAATAGCCTTTTCCAACCTGGCATTTCCTGGTAGTGTTGGATTCCCCTGTCTATTGGCCATGTTGGCTGGGCATGATGTGAGTTGTAGTCCAACAATATTTGGGAACCTGAGGCTGGTTTATAAACTCAATGGCTGCAAAGTTATGTAGCAATTACCTGAAACTCAATAATAGGGACAATAATAATAATAATAATAATAATATATTGTTTTTACCCCAGCCACTCTGGGCGGCTTCCAGCAAAATATTAAAAGTACATTAAAACATCAATCATTAAAAACTTCCCTAA
The DNA here is from genome assembly GCA_034641385.1 of Darevskia mixta. Taxonomy (NCBI): domain Eukaryota; kingdom Metazoa; phylum Chordata; class Lepidosauria; order Squamata; family Lacertidae; genus Darevskia; species Darevskia mixta. The sequence continues at coordinate 3,472,566 of JAWWNH010000060.1, forward strand.
ACAGGGCTGCCTTCAAATGTCTTCTAAACATCAGGAAGTTGTTTATTTCTTTGACATCTGATGGGAGGGCGTTCCACAGGGCAGGCACCACTACCGAGAAGGCCCTCTGCCTGGTTCCCTGAAACTTGGCTTCTTGCAGTGAGGGAACTGCCAGAAGGCCTTCGGCGCTGGAACTCAGTGTCCGGGCAGAACAATTGGGGTGGAGACGCTCCTTCAGGTATACTGGGCCGAAGCTGTTTAGGGCTTTAAAGGTCAGCACCAACACTTTGAATTGTGCTCAGAAACGTACTGGGAGCCAATGTAGATCTCTCAGGACCGGTGTTATGTGGTCTCGGTGGTCACTCCCAGTCACCAGTCTAGCTGGTACATTCTGGATTAGCTGCAGTTTCTGAGTCACCTTCAAAGGTAGCCCCACGTAGAGCGCATTGCAGTACTCCAAGCGGGAGATAACTAGAGCATGCACCATTCTGGCGAGACAGTCTGCGGGCAGGTAGGGTCTCAGCCTGCGTACCAGATGGAGCTGGTAGACAGCTGCCCTGGAGACAGAATTGACCTGCGCCTCAATGGACAGCTGCGAGTCCAAAATGACTCCCAGGCTACGCACCTGCTCCTTCAGGGGCACAGTAGCCCCATTCAGGATCAGGGAGTCCCCCACACATGCCCGCCCCATCCCCCCAAAACAGGGAGACCTATAGTTTGTATGCCACCACGGAAAAATACCCCTCCCTCATTCTGTTGTCCTGACCTCTTGGACAAAACATCTGCAGCTAAGCTTAAGACCTAGACAGGATCAAAAGGGCAGTAGACAAATTCTACGGCAACCTGGTCCAAAGTTGTGTAGAGCTCTGAGCACCAACACTGGCAATATAACTGAGTTCTGAAAGAAACAGGCAGCCAATGTAGACAATAACTTGATATGTATGGTCAGTCCTTGCAACTCCAGATAACAACCTATAACAGATATCTTGTGAAGTTTTCAAATACCCTGTTTCTCCTAAAATAAGACGTAGCCATAAAATAAGCCGTAGCAGGATTTTTTTTTTTTTTTTAATTTTTATTGCGTTTTTTCCCATACATCTCTATTACACCACATCAACCACTTACAGTGCCATAGCCATACCCTCACACAAACATTCAACATCTCATATATTCATATACTCATATACCCACACATATACTACATAAAACATAAATACAAAAAATAAAAAACTAACAAATCATACTATAATCAAATTTCATTCAATACATTATATTATCAATATATTACTTCTACTTCTTGTACACTTCCCTTTTCTCTCTCTCCATTAATCCATATTAACTTATAAAGAAAAATGAAAATCATTAGCACTGACATCTAAATTGTTAAATCTTTTAACATGAAACAAGGATTAATCCAGTACATACACCATATTTGCGTTACACCGTTCTTTAAGGTGAAACAGAAAGTCACTCCACTCCTCAATATATTTGTGTCTCGGTTCATCTTTAACCTTTTCAGAAAGGAAAGCCAGTTCGCTATAATCTAAGGTTTTATAAAGCCAGTCCTTTTTACTTGGAAGCACGGCACTTTTCCAGTGGGCTGCTATCAACGTTCTTGCCGCCGCAGAGGCGTACAAGAAGAAGTTCTTCACTCTATTAGGTACATCAGGTGAGGTTATTCCTAATAAATACGCCTCTGGGGTTTTTACAAATTTGATTTTAAGAATAATCTCTATTTCTAAATGTAATTCTTCCCAGAAGGTTTGTACCTTGCAGCACTCCCACCAAATATGATACATGTTACCGACTTCTTCGCATCTCCAACATACACTGCTCACGTTCTTATACATACGAGAAAGTTTGTACGGGGTGACATACCACCTGTAGAACATTTTTACAAGATTTTCTTTGATTGCGTTACATGTGGTAAATTTCCAGTTCTTTTTCCACAGGGTTTCCCACCTCGAATACATTATATTGTGGCCTACATCCTGCGCCCACGAGATCATTGAGGACTTGGTCTGCTCCTCTATAACGGTCCAATCTAACAGTAACCGGTAGGCTTTGGATAATGTTTTTGTCTTAGAGTTAATAACATCCGTTTCAAATCTCGAAGGATCTTTCCCAAATCCTATTTTTCTATCAATTTTGAACCTTTCAAACAACTGGTGGTAAGTAAACCAATCGTTAATTTTATCCTTCAATTGTTCATACGTTTTAAGTTCTAACTTATTGTTTTTTTCTTCTAACAGCATCCGGTACGTGAACCAATGGTCTCGTGTTTTTCCCCGTCTGATCGCCAAGGCCTCGAGTGGAGAATTCCACCAAGGCACCTGATGTTCCAGTAGATGCTTGTATTTCAACCAAACTTTCAATAAAGATCTTCTAATAATATGATTGGAAAAGTCCTGGTGTATTTTGTATTTTTCATAGTTTAAATAAGCGTGCCAGCCAAATCTTAAGTTGACACTTTCCAAATCTAACAGTTCAGGGTTGTCTAAGCGGCACCATTCTGCTAACCACATGAGGCACGCCGCCTCATAATATAAAGTTAAATCTGGCAAGGCCAGTCCCCCTCGTATCTGGAGATCTATCATATTTAAATGTTTGATTCGTGGACGCTGCCCTTGCCATACATATTTGGAAAGGTGTCTTTGCCACTCTTTCAGCCTTTCCTCCCCTCCCAATATCGGGATTGTATGGAATAAAAATAACAATTTAGGGAGCACCACCATTTTAATTGTCGCCACTCTTCCCAAAAAAGAAAGCTTTAAGGCGTTCCACTTTTCTAAATTTTGTTTTATACTATTCCAAACGTGTACATAATTATCCTGGTAAAGGTTTATATTTTTCGGGCTGATCCAAACCCCCAAGTATTTGGCTTTAAGGCAGGATTTGATACCAGTGCTCTTTTCAAGTTCTTCTACTTCTTTTTTTGCCATATTTTTAACTAAGAATTTTGTTTTTGTTTTATTAATTTTAAATCCTGCTAGGCTGCCGTATTCCTCAATGATTTCGATAGCCCTCATCATACTTGTTTGCGGGTTTTCAGATGTAATGACCAGGTCATCCGCAAATGCCTTAATTTTGTACTGCCTTTGACATATCTTTACCCCTGTTATTACCGGATCACCTCTTAATTTGTTATTTAATACCTCCATGACTAAAATAAAGATCAAAGGGGAGAGTGGGCACCCCTGCCTTGTCCCTTTACATATAGGGAGGCTACCTGTTATATTGCCGTTAATAATTAAGTTTGCCCTTTGTTCCTTATAGATCGCACTGATTCCTTTACAAAAAGAATCACCAAATCCCGTTTGGGCCAGCAGTTCGTTCATAAAAACCCATGAGATTTTGTCAAATGCTTTCTCAGCGTCGAGAAGCATAATTGCTGCCGGCTTGTCTATTTTGATATCTAAGTATTCAATTATGTTTACAATGTGTCTCACATTGTTGTAAAGAAATCGTTTAGGCAAAAACCCGGTTTGATCTTTGTCGATTATTTCAAATAGCACACTTTTGAACCTTTGTGCCAATATGTCGGCAAACAGTTTGTAATCGGTATTCAACAATGCGATCGGTCTATAGTTTGATCTTTGTGTCTGATCCGTATCACCTTTCGGGATCAATGTAATATAGCTATCCTTCCAGGTGTCTGAATTTCTCCTTTAATCAAAATATTGTTCATTGTGTCTTTCAAGGGTAAGAATAGCGTTTCTTCAAGTTTCTTGTAATAAATGGCAGTGAAACCATCCGGGCCTGGTGATTTCCCCAGTTGAAGTTTTTTGATGGCTTGTTGCAGCTCTAACGCTGATATTGGAGCGTTTAGAGTTAATAACTTCTCTTTTTGTGGCTCTTTTAATCTGTGATTTTTTATATATTCTTTGAGTTTTCCAATATCTACCTTTTCTTCTTTATACAAATCCTTATAAAACTCCATGAAACTCTCATTAATTTTAGTTTGTTCTGTAATCAATTTATCTCCTATTTTAATTTTAGTTATTATACGCTGATCCTTTTTTTCTTTTAGTTGCCAGGCTAACAGCCGGCCGGGTCTATTCCCGTACTCAAAAAATATTTGTCTCATAGTTTTTACTTTCCATTCCACTTCATCATTAATTATCATTCCATACTGGGCCTGTAAATATTTTATTCTTTCTCTAACTTTTTCATTGTCCGGATGTTTAAATAGTTCTCTCTCATTTTCTTTGATCTCTTTCCATAAATCTAGTTTTTTCTTTTCCTTAGTTCTTTTTTGAATGGAGTTTTGCTGTATGAAGAATCCTCTGAGGACCGCCTTACTCGCGTCCCAGACGATCCTACTACTGACCCCATTATTTAAATTGAATTGGAAATATTCCTTTAATGTTTTTTCTGCATTTTTTAAGATTTTCCCATCTTTTAATAAACTATCGTTTAATTTCCATCTCCGGTGTCCTGATTGTCTGCCTCTTAAAGTAATTTCTATTGAGTTATGATCGGACAGAGTCATTGGGTGGATGTTCACAGTTTTTATTTCTAAAAGGGTTTCCTTTGATGTCCAAATACCATCAATTCTCCCCGCTGACTTTTTAACGTGAGAGTAGTGAGTAAATTCCTTATCATGTGGGTGTTTGTACCTCCAAGCATCAAACAATCCCAATACTTCCATCATTTGAAAAAAAGAATTTGGTAGCTTGCTTTGTTTAGTCTCAGATCTTTTTTTTGTCCGGTCTAATAGGGGATCTACCACCCCATTAAGATCTCCCATGAATATTATCTTTTCCCCCACAAATTCATATAGTTTTTCCTGCAACTTTTGATAAAATTCTCCCTTTTTTTCATTTGGGGCGTAGATACCGACCAAGATCCGTTTTTCTCCATTGTGTTGAATTTCCACTATCAAAATTCTACCTTCTTCATCCCTGTAGATAAATTTTGGTTCAAGTTTGGGTTGGATGTACATTACTACCCCTCTTTTTTTTTTATTATATGAGGCTATAAAGTCCTGTCCTAGTTTCTTATTTGATAAAATTCTGTTGTGTTTAGTAAGGACGTGAGTTTCCTGCAAGCAGGAAATATCATTTTTTTGTCTTTCTAGCACGTGAAAAATTTTCTTTCTCTTATTTCTTTCATTAAGCCCATTCACATTCCACGAGGTTATTTTCAATTCCATATTTATTTATTTGTTAATAGAAATATTTATACGGTTATAAAATCCCTTTTAGTTAGTATCCTCTTCATCAACCAACTCTGCCACCTCTAACTCAGCTGCTTTTTTGTCTCCAAACTCGCCTTTATAAGTCCTCAAGAATCTTTCTATGTCTGCTCCTGTCTGACACTTTTTCCTTATTCCTTTGTAAAAGAAAGAAATTCCTTCTGGGAATTCCCATCTATGTTTCACAGCTTTTTGTTTCAGAACTTCCACAAGAGGCTTATAAGGGTCCCTTTTTTTGCGTAATCTATAAGGAATAATTTTATAAATCATTATTTCTTTATTTCCTATTTCTAGTTTCCTCTCATTGCTAGTTTGCAATATTTTATTCCTTATTTGCATTGTGTTAAAAGTAATCAGACAATCAGAGGACCATTTGTTAGCTTTGGCAGTTCTGGAGCTGGTTCTATACACAGATTCCACTTTGGATGCTAGTTCTGATTCCCGTATACCCAGCCATTTAGCGAGTTCTGCAATGACCTTCTCCTCTATCTTTTCGTCTGGTTTTTCTAATATTCCTCTCAAGCGCAAAGTTTTCTCTTTCCTTTGCATCTGTAACATAGCTATCGAGTCTTGAATAGCTTCCTGTTCTGCCTTTAGATCCAGAACCTCTTTTTTAGTCTTATTCATTTCTTTTTTAGTTTCCTTCCCCTCTCTTGCCACCTTTTTAATATTTTCCTCAAGGTTGTGTGATCTACCTTTGAGCTCTTGTATCGATGTATTCAAATCCTGGTTTCTTTGAGTTAACTCTTCTACCTGTTTAGCTAGAGACTCCGTAACTTTAACATTTTGGTCTATTTTCTCCCCCATTTTTTGAAATTGCTCATCGCTTTTCTTGGCATTATCATTAATTTCTTGTTTCAACTCTTGTTTTAACTCTTGTATGTCTTTTTTCAAACTAAGCACCAACTCTCTAATATCCATTGCAGAATCAGGGGTTGTAGCAGAATGTCTTCTGCTCTGTATTGTTCCTGTTGGTTTTTTGTTAATTTTTTGCCCACCGTAAATTTTAATTTAGTTCACCACGATTCATGGTAAGCATATAGCATACCCCCCTTGAAAGGGAAGGAGAGAGAAAAAGGTTTAAAAAAGGAAAAAGGAAAAGGAAAGAAAAAGAAAGGAAAAAAAAAGGGGGGGAAACGCGAGGTGGGGAAGTGGAGGAGATAAAGTAAAAAGAAAAAGAAAAAGAAGAAGAAGAAAAAAAAAAAGAGAAAGAGAGAAGGAAGAGCCAATAAAGAAAGAAGAGGGGGGGATACTGGGGGGGGGTATATCACACCCACACTCCCTTTTTTATATATTACCCAAGGAACAGATAAGTCAAAAATACACACTACCAATATTGCAGAAAAATTACAAGTAGGCAAGCCCAAGGAACAACAACAATATTAGGCTATGGTACGGTATTGTTATCAAGATTTTGAGGAGGTAGCCTACTTAATAAGTTTTGGTTAGGATATGTCCTTTCTCTTTAAGGTTTAAACCTCCCAGCTTTATCAGTTACCAAATGAAAGGCGAGTCTGGTGTCCACCGGTAAAGTTGAATTAAGGGTTTTAAATATTTCAACGCAGTGCCATCTTCAACTCATTAAGAGCTAAAGTCGCTAGTCGCTTCGCATAGCATACAAGAGTTAGTGGAAGCTCCTGAGTTGTAGTTTACAAAGTTATTCACAGCTTTGAGAGTTCCAATAAGTCCGATATAGTTTGATTCTAACAAAGTTCAAAAGAGTCGCCGTTTAACTTTTCAGGGTCCCACAACGTCCCTCGTTGGAAGAGGGTATAATATCCTTTCAAGGCTTCCCTTTCTTTTCCATATTATCCACAAACGTTACAGAAATGACGTTCAAGTTGCCTCATGCACCAAAATGATTCTTGGTCCCCTTCAAAAGAAGAGAGTGGGTGATCCCCTTGTCACTTTAATGGCTTTTGTAATAAACTACTGCCTCTTTATAGGGCTTCTTTAATTGCTGCCGCCATATTGAGACAAAGTAACGAAGTCTTTAAGTGTAGCCCACAACATGGCGCAAAACTTCTTTGTAACAAAGATAAATGTATCAATCCCGTAGTTTATGATGTCTCTGGTTCCAGTTACGGTTAATGAAGAGGTGGTCCATTACCTCACACGGAGGTTTGCACAAAATATACTGTTCTAAAAATAAAAATAACGATTTTACGAGCTCCTTTTATCCCTCCCAAAACGGGGGTCCCGCGTTTCCGTTGGTCTTTTACCATACGCTGTTGTCTGCTGTTCCGGAGCTTTATATTAGGAAATCTGGTCTCGAAATCGCCACGGATCCTGGCTCACCGCTGGGTTGGAGTTCAGGCGCAGCTACCAGAGGGTTAGCGTGCCTCGTCCGTCACCCGGGCTCTCCCCGCCGTAGCGTCGGCCGAGCCTTCCGTGCCGAACCTGCACGCGCCCCCCCCGGCTGGCGCCGCTTCTATCACCCCAGAGACACCCTCCCGGGGGTATGGAGGAGAAACGGGGAGCGTCGCCTCCTCCTTTATTCTCCTTCCCGCCTCGCCCGCAGCCTCAACTACGAAGCTGCTGAGAGAGCGATCCGACGGCGCTGAAGACCAGACCGGAAGTAGGATTTATACACATTTGCGAAATATAAGCCATACCCTGAAAATAAGACGCCTCTCCCTTAAGACCAGGCATCCCCAAAGACCATGTGGCGCCTCTCCCTTAAGACCAGGCACCCCCAAAGTGCGGCCCTCCAGATGTTTTAGCCTACAACTCCCATGATCCCTAGCTAACAGGAACAGTGGTCATGGATGATGGGAATTGTAGTCCCAAATTGTAGATGTTTGGGGACTACAACTCCCATGATCCCTAGCTAACAGGAACAGTGGTCAGGGATGGTGGGAATTGTAGTCCCAAATTGTAGATGTTTGGGGACTACAACTCCCATGATCCCTAGCTAACAGGACCAGTGGTCAGGGATGATGGGAATTGTAGTCCCAAATTGTAGATGTTTGGGGACTACAACTCCCATGATCCCTAGCTAACAGGACCAGTGGTCAGGGATGATGGGAATTTTAGTCCAAAACACCTGGAGGGCCGAAGTTTGGGGATGGCTGCTTAAGACGGTCTGGATAGGTGTGGCTATGCTGCATACCAATGCGGAGCGGTTAAAATAAGACATCCCCCGAAAATAAGCCATACTGTGTTCTTTGAGGGGGGGATATATAAGACGGTGTCTTATTTTAGGAGAAACACGGGTATAAGCTGGAATTGAAGGCATCACATAAGTTCAGTAACCTGGAAGTAGTCAAGGCATGGATTAATTGGTGCCAAATTTGTTTTAGTGCAAAGCTTTGCCACTTACCTGCCCAGGCTCTGACACTCTTGGGATCCTTCCCTTTATATATCAGAACTTTTTCTTCCAGAACTCCACAGTTATTTATTTATTTTGGAAAAACTGAAACCACAGAGCAACTCGGAAACTTAGGGGGGTGCCAGAGATGCATCAAGATGCTGTGATGTGATCCAACTCTGGCCATTGCCTGAATCGCCCTGAGTTGTCTCATTATTTGGGGGACACACCCCAAACAATCCTTCTACAGTGGTACCTCAGGTTACAAACACCTCAGGTTACAGACTCCGCTAACCCGGAAGCAGTACCTCGGGTTAAGAACGTTACCTCAGGATGAGATCAGAAATCAAGTGCTGGTGGTGCGGTGGTAGTGGGAGGCCCCATTAGCTAAAGTGGTACCTCAGGTTAAGAATGGTTTCAGGTTAAGAACAGACTTCCGGAACGAATTAAGTTCATAACCAGAGGTACCACTGTATTCAGCTTGGTGGGTCACAAATTGTGGGTACGGCTGGTCGAGGCTGGAGGCAAATAAGCTTCCAGCCCAACAAGACTGTTAAGCTATTGGTACTAAGAACCAACTTGATTATCAAAAATAGAAGAGCTAATGGAATGCTTTTTAACTGTGGGGGGGGGGGGAAGCTTTGATGAATACTGTTTATTGGTGTCTGGCTAAAACAGCCACCCATCAGACACTATGATTCACACAGCCCAGACAAAGGTCTGGCGCATACAAAAGTAACCAGAATGCATTAAGAAATTCTAGGACCATTTTAGTGCTTTACTGCTATTGTACCTATGTCATTTCCCCTAATTCAATAAGAAAGCCAATTTCTTTTTAATCTCCACCAGCTGCAGTGATAAAAATATCCCCCCAAAGTACAAGACGCTACTCTGACCCCTTTTCCTGAGCATTTAAGCTAATTGAGGAATTAATGCTGACATTTTATAAGTTTGCCCCTCCACCTTTCCTATCCACCTTCCTCCCTGCTCTCTTTCTTCCTTGCTTGTTGTCTCTCCAATTTCAAATATCCATAAATTAGCTGGCTCCTTATAATATTGGTTTCTGGTTTCATTCCGAATGGGCTTCAAAACAACAACAAGCCACCAGAAAAGGAGCCATTGCAGGTGGCAGAATATTTTACTTGCTATACATCCATTATAAAGGGGGCTGGGTGGAGGGAATGGAACCAACCTAGCATTAGAGAGGAAATCAAACTGATTGCCACAACTGTTGCCTCCCCTTACAGGCGAGACTGCTACCCTCTTAAGATTGCAAACTGATTGCTGATGTTTAGAAGTGCATGAATTATATTGCCGTTTTTGAATTTCAAATAGTTCTCCTATATAGCAAAGAAGAAAGCTTAAATATCTTGGCTGCAAGGGGAATTATAATGGGTTATAGGTTACTTGCAAATAGGAGTGTCAGAGAATTCTGAAGATAGGGGAAAAGGAAGCGGAAATTGCTGGCTTTCGGAAGTTCATCCGTGGTCAGGAACAGTCAGGGAAATGCAGGAGTGCCTAATACATTTTGCTGCCTAAGGGGAAAGGCAAAATGCTACCTCTTCCCCATTCCATGTTTAGAAACTGACTGGATGGCAGTTGAGTCTTACTTCATTGCAGGTGATAGAAGGAGGAGGAGGAGGAGGAGTTTGGATTTGATATCCCACTTTATCACTACCCGAAGGAGTCTCAAAATGAATCACATTCTCCTTTCCCTTCCTCCCCCCCCAACAAACACTCTGTGAGGTGAGTGGGGCTGAGAGACTTCAGAGAAGTGTGACTAGCCCAAGGTCACCCAGCAGCTGCATGTGGAGGAGCGGAGACGCGAACCCGGTTCCCCAGATTACGAGTCTACCGCTCTTAACCACTACACCACACTGGCTCTAAATCCGGACCATATAGCTATAGGAGGAGGAGGAGGAGGAGGAGGAAGAGGAGGAGGAGGAGAGAAGAAGAAGAAGAGGTTCACAAGATCAAACTATGATTAAACTATGAACCACTTGCAGCTACACACACACACACAAAAAGAGAGAAGGAAAAAAAATGCAGTGGGAATAACCATGAGTAAAAATATATATACATGGTATTATGCAGCTCAAAAATTTCAAAAACAAAGCAGAGCTGGCCTAGCAATTATAAGATGCTAGTGATCTAAGGAATAAGATGCCAACTTTAGATATATTTGATGGTTCTGTAAGCAAATAATAACTTTACGGAAATGTATTGTCTAACAATCCAAAAGGTGAGAGGGAAAATCTTGTTTTTGGGCTATTTTAACAATCTGTTTTTTTAAAAAAATGCCAGTGTTTAGTAAACAGTTTGCTGATTACAACCTGTATTCTAGTTGCAAAAGATTGCAATATACCAGACTTACCTGCTGTGAGTGAATGTCTGGCAAACATTGATTAAGATAAAAATAACTCATTACAAAATGATTCTGGGAAAATAGTCAATATACATTCTTGGGCAGTTGGAAGACACCTTCATAACGTACTGGAACAAAATTAATTTGCCAAGAAATACTAAATATTGTTTTGTTGTTGTTGGCATCCATCTGTCTCGGGTGTCGTGGACTGGCTGGATGCGGAGAGGTGGTGGGAGGCACCAGCTGCAGAACCCACCACCCAAGGGCACCCACAGGGGAAGAAGGTTCAGAGTCAGGGGATTGGTGGAGGGACAACAATGAGTGGTCAGAAGGAGAAGAAGGAGCAGACTTGGAGAGGGAGGTGTTGGAAGAGGCAACAGGTGGCAGAGAGCAGTTCAGACTCTGAGGCAGAAATGGAGGCAAGAGGGGATTGGGGCCAGGATATAGAGAAGCAGGCTGCTGAAGAACCCAGGGAATCTCTCCCTCCTGCTACAACCAGCTCCTCTCTCTCCTGGTTTCTCAGAACACACAGAGAAATGAAATAGGCAGAGCAGAGGGTTGTTGTGCATAGACACAGCCTGAGACTGTGTGGGGAAGACCCTGGAGAAGAGGACTTCTAGTGGGCACTGGGAAGGCGGGGACCTTCAGTCCTCGCAACTGCCTTGTTGGAGCAAGACCTACTGGGAAGAGTTGCTGGGATCACTAAGCATTGACTGTTTTGGCTTCTTGAATAAAGAGGTCACTTGACTGATGCCGGGTTATTTCTTTGATTACTGGCATGCGCTTGACTCCAGCTCCTGACACTGGGAGGCAATGGAGGAGTGTGCCTTTGGGGGTGAGAAGAAGAAGAAGAGTTTGGATTTGATATCCCGCTTTATCACTACCCGAAGGAGTCTCCAAGCGGCTCACATTCTCCTTTCCCTTCCTCCCCCACAACAAACACTCTGTGAGGTGAGTGGGGCTGAGAGGCTTCAGAGAAGTGTGACTAGCCCAAGGTCACCCAGCAGCTGCATGTGGAGGAGCGGAGACGCAAACCCAGTTCACCAGATTATGAGTGTACTGCTCTTAACCACTACACCACACTGGCTCTCTGTACTGGTCTCAGCCAAATCTCGGCAGCTGTTTTCAGAATGCCGAACTTGACATATTTGTCTCCAAAAAGTGATACCCCATGTAAAAATGAATCTGCATTTCCTTTACTTTCTTTGTTTTCTTTAAAAAAAAATTGCTCCCAGACCACAATAATGAATTTTCACCCATAAGTTCCCAGTTCATTGCAGGTGATAGAAGAAGAAGAGGAGGAGGAGGAGGAGGAGTTTGGATTTGATATCCCGCTTTATCACTACCCGAAGGAGTCTCAAAGCAAAGCGGCTAACATTCTCCTTTCCCTCCCCCACAGCAAACACTCTGTGAGGTGAGTGGGGCTGAGAGACTTCAGAGAAGTGTGACTAGCCCAAGGTCACCCAGCAGCTGCATGTGGAGGAGCGGAGACGCGAACCCGGTTCACCAGATTACGAGTCTACCGCTCTTAACCACTACACCACACTGACACAAGAACATAATGAAAACCTGATGGATCAGTCCAACGGCCCATCTAGTCCAGCATCCTGTTCTCACAGCGAACAACCAAGTGCTTGTGGGAAACCCACAAGGGGCATTCAAGCACATTAAGCCCTCTCCCTCTGGTGGTTTCCAGCAACTGGTACTTAGAAGAATTGCTGCTTAAAACTGTAGAGGCAGAGCTCAGCCAATTGGAGCCAAATCTCCAGTTATAAGAACATAAGAAGTTGCCTCGCACTGAGTTGGCCCATCTAGCTTGGTATTGTCTACCTTGTGTGGCAGTAGCTCTCTGGGGTTTCAAACAAAGGACATGACCAGCCTTGTTTGGAGATGTGTGGGATTGAACCTGGGCTCTTCTGCATAGAAAGTAATTCCTACAAAACATTTGCCGAAAGATTATTTAATTACTTACTTTGTCAAACCTTTATTAGGCCATCATAAAACACCCATGTATAAAATTTTATAATATATACAAATAAACAGCCATGTAAAAATATGTAATAACGAGGATTTTCATTGGGGTTTCTTCGCTCCAAATAGTGCCATTCACCACTATAAGAGATACTATTGATAAAAACTCAGCCACCCTTGCAGTTACTTCCAGGTTAATGTCAGAAGGTCAGAATCTGATATTTTCATTGTGCCGTGACCCAGAAAAGGGGCAAGCACACATGTGTGTAGCTAGTTGTACAATGGACAGTAGAAAAGAATATGTTCTACAGTGTCCAGCACACTCAGAAAACATCCGCAATATCTAATTTGTGGGGATGTTTAAATATCTGCCCTGGAGAAAAGCTGAGGGGAAAATGTTCAGTCGGATTAACATAAAGGCCCTATGTTGGGCTGGAATTATTAATTTTGAAATATAAGTGACCCTGTTATCTGTTGTATTTAAACCATAAAACTTGGGGGAGCGAATTTTATTTACAGCTGACTCAATGTTTTGTTTTTTGATGTCCCTTAATCTGATTTGAATATTATGATAAATATATTGCTCACTTGAATTATACAAGAGTTCTAAGTCCATACCAATAGATTTTGCTATGTGAGAGTTGGAACCATCTGGATTCATAAGAATCCTTGAGTAAGTCAGAAAGCAGACTCGAAGGTGGGCAACAGAAACAGAAATGCGACCAGTATTATTTGCAATGTTCTTTCTAGAATGATATCAACGGTATCCCCATTGTAAAATAAAATAAAATGATAATGCTGATCTACTTTACAGGAATCAGGCAAGGGTTACAACAAGGTCATGTTTGCAAAACGTTTTTAAGACTCTTAAATGTAGGTTTTACATGTAGTAGATACAGCAATAAACATATCACCATGTTTGTTACTATATCAAGCAATCTGAATGAGCATAGTGAAAATAAAGTTAATGTCTAACCCACATTATGTTTCATCCATCAATTCACATGTATCCATTCTGCCCATCTCTAGCAGGACTTTTCAGATTCATTCAATGCATGTTCTACTCAGAGAAGAAATATTGACATTAACAGATGTAACTAACTTGGGTCCATTAATTACAGTGGCTCTGCACTTAGTTGGTTGAATACAACTCAACTTAGTTGAATACAACCCATTATTTTCATAAATAGTGTAGGGGTGCTGTCCATTCACTGTGATATATCACAGGAGTTTCTACTGAGTGAGCAAGTGTAAGGTAAAAAAAGGTAAAGGACCCCTGGACGGTTAAGTCCAGTCAAAGGCGACTATGGGGTTGCAGCGCTCATCTCGCTTTCAGGCCGATGGAGCCGGCGTTTGTCCACAGACAGCTTTCCGGGTCATGTGGCCAGCAGGACTAAACTGCTTCTGGCACAATGGGACACTGTGACAGAAACCAGAGTGCATGGAAACACCATTTACCTTCCCACCACAGCGGTATCTATTTATCTACTTGCACTGGTATGCTTTCGAACTGCTAGGTTGGCAGGAGCTGGGACAGAGCAACGGGAGCTCACCCTGTTGCAGGGATTCGAACCATCGGCCTTCTGATTGGCAAGCCCAAGGGGCTCAGTGGTTTAGACCACAGTGCCACCCGTACTGTGCAAGTGTAATGCACACATGACCTGGTTGAACAGGAGGATGAAGATGCCTGGGGATTTTTGTAGCTTAGTTCCCTTACACTGTAATTTTCTTTGTTTCTTTGTCTACTTAAGAATGTATGGGGATGCCACGGCAATATAGTTAAGATTAATGAATGACTGATTAGAACCAGAGTACACATTTGGAAACTAGTGGTCTGAAATAATTACAGAAGGAATAATTGCACCAGTCTAATTGGTGTACAACTTCCTGAAATGCCACCCCTGCCCTATGCCCTTTAATTGATAGATTGCTCTCCAGGTTGTTCTTCCAGTGTCCACCAAAGTGATTATCTTACCGCAGCAAAATCCAACAGATGAAGAAAGCAAGTCAGCAGAGCTTGCAAATAAATTAATTACTTATGTGCCATTACCGGAAGAGACTGAGGTTTAGCAAACCACCGTGAAGTGGAAGCATCAGGACGACTGCTGAATGATATTCAAATGAATAGGAGTATAATTTATTTATGGCTTGGCAACCACAAATAAAAAAGTTACAGAACGTAAAAATATGTAAGACTGTTTTAAAAAAAGGAACGTTGCAACTTTTAAAAGTCTTACAACTTGCCTAGCAATTCAAAGAATTAGAGCCTCCAATTAAAATAGCCAACATAGGCGCTGGAGAGGGTCCAGGGGAAAACAATAGGGGGTATATCAAAGTTTCTCTAGCTCTTTATAAAAACTGCATTTTAAAAGACACTGACTCCTCTTCTTTATTATTGTATTATTCCATTTAATAAACCAGCAAAATATAGAGAAAAGCTTACAAATGTATTTTTTGCAACTAAAAATATGAGTCTACAATCTAGCCTCCAACCCATCTTGTCTTTGAGTCCTGGAAGACATATGCTGTCTGCCTTGAAGGCCTTTTTTACACCTAGCCTGGAAGGGTGGGGTGGAACTGACTCCAGCTACAAAAAGCTGAGGTTGCTGAACAGACACTTGGACTGGAGTTTTGTTTAGAGGGTTGTTTGTTTGTTTTTTGGTGGGTTGCTGTTATTATTGGGGTTTGGGTTTGTTTGTTTTTGTATATTTATCTTAGATCTTATGATTTACGTGGAAATTGTTTAATTTTGTAGCGTATTTTTTGATGCTGTATTTATTGCTTATGACTACTTTTGTTATATGGTAATTCTGTATTTTTTCATGTTCTAAGCCACCTTGAGCATGGTTTGAATTATGGAAAGGTGGCATGCAGATATAATGATACATGCATGTATACAGAGCAGGCTCTACAGTACGGATGAGGAACTTGAGGTCCTGTAGATGTTCTTGAGCTACAACAAAAGACGGGGCAGAGGAAATGGAGCTTGGCTGACTGCAATTTATCCCCACCTGGGCCAAAGCCACCTTGATTGGTCAGTTGGTCCCATCCCAAGGGTCATGCCCAGCAAAGCTTGCCAGCATTGGCTGAACTGCGGGCAGTTAGATGATCTGGCCTGCCATTTGCCAGCTCCCTGACATGGCCCATGGCCTGGCTGCAAAACTGCCCACTTTAGAAGGTGAATGGACCTCCCATCACCCCTGATCATGCTGGCTAGGGCTGATGGAAGCTGGAGTCCAGCAATAACTAGAGCTCCACAGGTCCCTCATCCTTTCTCTGCAGCTATTGAAGCTTCCTGCTGAATATGAGGTGTGGCACTGAATATTGCAGCAGATTCCTCACCGCCTATGCCTGGGACATTCCTTCTCTCCCCCGCCCCCGGTAAGTGTGCAGTCATGGCATGTTGTTTGTTGTTGTTGTTGTTTAGTCGTTTAGTTGTGTCCGACTCTTCGTGACCCCATGGACCAGAGGACGCCAGGCACTCCTGTCTTCCACTGCCTCCCTCAGTTTGGTCAGACTCATGTTGGTGGCTTCAAGAACACTGTCAAACCATCTTGTCCTCTGTTATCCCCTTCTCCTTGTGCCCTCCATCTTTCCCAACATCAGGGACTTTTCCAGGGAGTCTTCTCTTCTCATGAGGTGGCCAAAGTATTGGAGCCTCAGCTTCAGGATCTGTCCTTCCAGTGAGCACTCCGGACTGATTTCCTTAAGAATTGATAGGTTTGATCTTCTTGCAGTCCATGGGACTCTCAAGAGTCTCCTCCAGCACCATAATTCAAAAGCATCAATTCTTCGGCTATCAGCCTTCTTTATGGTCCAGCTCTCACTTCCATACATTACTACTGGGAAAACCATAGCTTTAACTATACGGACCTTTGTCGGCAAGGTGATGTCTCTGCTTTTTAAGATGCTGTCTAGGTTTGTCATTGCTTTTCTCCCAAGAAGCAGGCGTCTTCTAATTTCGTGACTGCTGTCATCATCTGCAGTGATCTTGGAACCCAAGAAAGTAAAATCTGTCACTGCCTCCATTTCTTCCCCTTCTATTTGCCAGGAGGTGATGGGACCAGTGGCCATGATCTTAGTTTTTTTTATGTTGAGCTTCAGACCATATTTCGCGCTCTCCTCTTTCACCCTCATTAAAAGGTTCTTTAATTCCTCCTCACTTTCTGCCATCAAGGTTGTGTCATCAGCATATCTGAGGTTGTTGATACCAGTATTTCTTCCAGCAATCTTAATTCCGGTTTGGGATTAATCCAGTCCAGCCTTTCACATGATGAATTCTGCATATAAGTTAAATAAGCAGGGAGACAATATGCAGCCTTGTCGTACTCCTTTCCCAATTTTGAACCAATCAGTTATTCCATATCCAGTTCTAACTGTAGCTTCTTTTCCCACATAGATGTTTCTCAGGAGACGGATGAGGTGATCAGGCACTCCCATTTCTTTAAGAACTTGCCATAGTTTGCTGTGGTCGACACAGTCAAAAGCTTTTGCGTAGTCAATGAAGCAGAAGTAAATGTTTTTCTGGAACTCTCTAGCTTTCTCCATAATCCAGCGCATGTTTGCAATTTGGTCTCTGGTTCCTCTGCCCCTTCGAAATCCAGCTTACACTTCTGGGAGTTCTCGGTCCACATATTGCTTAAGCCTGCCTTGTAGAATTTTTAGCAAAACCTTGCTAGCGTGTGAAATGAGCGCAATTGTGCGGTTGTTGGAGCATTCTTTGGCGCTGCCCTTCTTTGGGATTGGGATGTAGACTGATCTTCTCCAATCCTCTGGCCACTGCTGAGTTTTCCAAACTTGCTGGCATATTGAGTGTAGCACCTTAACAGCATCATCTTTTAAAGTTTTAAATAGTTCAGCTGGAATATCATCACTTCCACTGGCCTTGTTGTTAGCAGTGCTTTCCAAGGCCCATTTGACTGTCTCCAAATCTCCCTCAGGTTTTATTTATTTTCATTTGTCTGCTTATGTCCGGCTTTTCTGCAATAATAATAATGTTGCTGCAGCAAAGTTCCAGGAGTTGGTATTGTGACCAAAAGAGAAGCAAAATGGCAGATCCTCACCCCGGTGAAAGAAATCACAATCCACACTGATAGTCCATTTTCTTGCCAATGGGGAAATAGTCACGGGTTCACCTGGAACCAGTATGATTTCCTTCAAGGAAAAATGTTTGAACAGGTAGCCGGCCTTCAGACAGGGAAGTAGAATAAACAAATTAAAAGCCTGGAGAGCTGAGATAAGGTCCATTTGTCCCCATATCCTCAACCATTCCTTGCAGCTTTCGATATCCCTCTCCCACAAAATTCCTCTCTACAGCTCTCTGCACCGTTGGGGAGAATTGCTTCCATTACACATAAATGGCTTCCATGCTTATCTGGAGAGTCACATACAGCAATTTCAACACAAATAGTACCCCCCCCCCATTAGCCAGAGACCCAAATAAAAAACTCTTAGAACCCCATGCCACTCAGTCGTTTTGCCTCATTCTTATTTTTGATTCATACATTGCAGCTGGGTAATGCAATCTGCCGGCATGGTGTTAATGGTTCATAGACCAACTGACGGCATGTGTCTTCATAAAACATTCAGATCTATCCTGGAGTCACTCAGCCCATGCATTTAAGGCAAGGGCTGGGGAGAAAAGTCCCAGCTTGAAACCCTGTGCAGCCAGCAGATGTGGAGGGCTGTCATAAGGCACTGTGGACTTGCTTTGGTGGTGGGGGCTGCAGTGTATTCCTCTTGTTATGAACCAAAGACGGATTGAAGTGAGCACAGAAAGATCATATAGCTGTTGTACCATATAAGGGACCCAGGTGGTGCTGTGGGTCAAACCACAGAGTCTAGGGCTTGCTGATCAGAAGGTTGGCGGTTCGAATCCCTGTGACGGGGTGAGCTCCCGTTGCTCGGTCCCAGCTCCTGCCAACCTAGCAGTTTGAAAGCACGTCAAAGTGCAAGTAGATAAATAGGTACCGCTCCGGCGGGAAGGTAAACGGCGTTTCCGTGCGCTGCTCTGGTTCGCCAGAAGCAGCTTTGTCATGCTGGCCACATGACCCGGAAGGTGTCTGCGGACAAACGCCGGCTCCCTCAGCCTATAGAGCGAGATGAGCGCGCAACCCCAGAGTCGGACATGACTGGACCTGATGGTCAGGGGTCCCTTTACCTTTACCTTTACCATATGAGGACATAAGAAAAGCCCTGCTGGATCTGGGCAAAAGTCCATCTCATATAATCATAGAATTGTAGAGCTGGAAGAGACCCCAAGATCCATCTAGTCTAACCCCCTGCAATACAGAAATCTCAACTAAAACATTCACAACAGATGGCCATTCAACCACAGCCTCCTGAGGGAGTCCATTCCAGTGTCAAATACACACACCCCTTTGCTGGCTACTTCACTGTTTAGATTTCTGTAGCTCTTTTGTTTGCCCATTTCTTCCCAATGGAACACACTCCAATCAGCCTCTCAAGAGCCAGGACAACAGTAACCATGATCCACAGGTTCTATGTGTGCATTTTTGATGGAGCAGGACCTGCTAGACCTGTCCTTTATTTCCACAGATGCACTGTTTGTCATTTGGGTTTTTATTGGTTGTGTTTGTTGTAATTGATTTCGGTGTTCTGATTGCATTTGTAACTCACTTTGAATCATTTTTGTGAATAAAGCAGCTAATAAATGTAAAGAATAACAACCTAGTCATGCTCAGAACAACAACTTAGTCTTTGACACTTCCAAATGAAATACCAAAAGAATACCCAGCCTACAAGTAAACCCTGTTTTGGCTCTCAGTATGTCAATGTGGGTGGCGCTGTGGTCTAAACCACAGAGCCTAGGGCTTGCCGATCAGAAGGTTGGCGGTTTGAATCCCGACTACGGGTTGAGCTCCCGTTGCTCGGTCCCTGCTCCTGCCAACCTAGCAGTTCAAAAGCACGTCAAAGCGCAAGTAGATTATCGCTCTGGCAGGAAGGTAAACGGCGTTTCCGTACGCTGCTCTGGTTCGCCAGAAGCTGCTTAGTCATGCTGGTCACATGACCCAGAAGCTGTACGCCGGCTCCCTCGGCCAATAAAGCGAGATGAGTGCCGCAACCCCAGAGTCATCCATGACTGGACCTAACGGTCAGGGGTCCCTTTACCTTTACCTATGTCCATGCAGTGTGAGCTAGAAGCAGTTGAGATGAATGGCAGTGTTTTAGAGCACCAGGCATTCTGTAAGAACAGCAGTCACTGCAATTCCAAGAATCTGAATTTCTTCCAGTACAACAGAAAACCGAGAAAGCATGAAAGCCTAATTGTTGCAAAGGGAAACATAACTACAATTGCGACATTTCACAAACTCACAAATCCTTTTCCTACAGCTAGGGCAATGATTCATGGGACTTCTCAGTATAAGCCATTTGTTTCACAGGGAGGGTGGGAGGAAAAAGTGGCAGTAACTCAGAATGTTAGAAAGGAGTTTCACGAGATCAGATGGTTTGTTGACAAGGGTATTTTAGTAAGGGCTATTACTACTTTTAAGCCCAGAAAAACTGGAACGGGACATTGTACAAACATTTTAATCTCTCTGAATCCTGATTCCTTAGGCAAAACATCTAATGCTCTAACTGTTGCTCTGTTGAACTGGATATGTACGGTTAGCTAGTTGGCACAGAATAGGGACAAGAACGGGTAATTAAAAGAGTATCTGGATACGCACCCCATCATATGTAATGGGGTGCAGACCAGATCTGATTGGTTTTGTGGTGACGTGGTTGTCATATTTCAAGATGTTGCAACCTTACACATGTACTGTATAATTGGTTGTGATCATCCAGTGAGGAAAAAAAATGAAGCTCTTCAATGATGCTGAAGCGGAATATCAGGACTACAAAAAAAAAAGTCTGTGAATAATCATGAAAAATTCATGTCCAAAGTGAGCACATGTTAAATGCTGCATTTCTTATTCTCAATTTGTGGATTTGGGGGAGCAAGGGAAGAATGGAACCAACGAGTTGCTGGACTTGGGAGTGAGAGTGGTAGAAAAGTCTATTGACTTAGCATTTAAATGAAAACCTACTTACTTCTCACCCCCTGTACCAGACTAAAATGCAGCTAAGACTCAAAATTAGCATTTCTCTAAAATGTGCAATGCAGTTGTCCAACCAAAAATGCATACAAAAACGAAATTCTTTATGGAAGAGTGTGCACACTAATATGCATGTCAGTGAAAATTTGTATTACTAGAGTCTGAATCTTCATTCTCTGGATCCCTCCTCCTCTCTTTGCCTGGACTGCCCACCCACCCAGAAGCTTCACACACTGTAGTTTGCAGCGCCACCTATCTGTGGTGAAACAAACTGCTGCATGTCAACATCCTTACAATTTTATATATCAGATTAGTGAAAATTGTGCATGTTAGACAAACACTGTACAAATCTGCATATGTTGGGGGGGGGTGCGCCAAAAATGCCTACAAGTTTTGTGTGGAGTTAAAAAAAAATGGAAATGGAAATGGGATGAACTCAACTTAAAATGGGAAAGATAAGAAACTGAAATTCATAGTTTCCCAACCCTACTGAGGAGTACCCATAGCATTCTCCATGCCCCCCACATTAATTACAGCTAATTACAAGTGCCCTCACAATCCCCAAACCTTGTCTTTCCTTCAGAGAGAACTTGTTGAGTCCCTGGCTCCTAGTATCATTGAGCTCTTCCTGGGGTATTGAGCTGATTTCATTCTCCCTTTTTTCCTCCCTTAACGTATGTTCCTGAAAGAAGTTTACTTTCCTTACTCACCACTGGGTAATAATTCTGATTAAGTTTAACTATGAAATTTACTCCCACAAGAGGTAATGGTGGATATTAGAAGAAGAAGAGTTTGGATTTGATATCCCGCTTTATCACTACCCGGAGTCTCAAAGCGGCAAACATTCTCCTTTCCCTTCCTCCCCCACAACAAACACTCTGTGAGGTGAGTGGGGCTGAGAGACTTCAAAGAAGTGTAACTAGCCCAAGGTCACCCAGCAGCTGCATGTGGAGGAGTGGTGACGCGAACCCGGTTCCCCAGATTATGAGTCTACCGCTCTTAACCACTACACCACACTGGCTATTCTTATTCTTATTCTTACAGTATTATTATTATTTAGACGCATAGTGCTCTCCCCACATGAACTCAGTTATTAACTTGCAACTCACAGAGTAAGATGGTTTTTTAAGGTATCCCGGGCCATGACACAATGGGAATGCATGAATTGGACCACGTACTCAAACAAAGCTGAGAGTTGCACTCCAAAGCGATGGCCGGGCCTGATCAATCAGTCATGCATGATGGTGTTTCAGGGTTGGTTTGTTTTCCAAGACTCCAAGCTGTTTAGATAAAACACTGTTTTGCTTCATTCAGCTTTAGTTGCCTGAAGTCCTAAGTGCAATTTCATATGATGGGAGGTAGAAAAAAAAAGTGAGCATGGTTGAAAAGCTAATGCTTCCTGTCTTAGTGCAGGCATTTGAACAAGCCCATACTCAAGATTCCGTCCAACTGTATAATTGCACATAAAGGCACAGACTGATAAATTGCCACGCAGCTGTCAGCCAGATGTGATTTGATTGAGCCACAAACCCCTGAAATATCAAAGTTTATCCCGAACACAGCAACTGACCTTTAATTATGCCATTGCAAATGTAATACAGTACGGATACGTGGGGTTGCCATATTTGATGTGTTTCCTTACAGAATATAGAACATGAATGGATGGAGGACAGGGAAGAGAGGAAATGTGACCCACTCTCTCTAGAATTCTCTACAGACTGGGGTGTCAGGTCATTCTGTTTCTGTTCCACATCAGTTTTAGAAGTATTCAATTAGATCTGTCCCATTACATTTTTGTTCTTTGCAGATTTCTTTTTTGAAAGCACGAAAGCTCCACATTTAAATTGTATGCAATTTCCATAAATTACACATTTTGTACACATTCTCCCCCAATATGCTTTTTGTTTTGTTTTTCAATACCTTTCCCCCCAAAGACATATTTTTGCATGCATTTTTAGAAGAAATATATGCATTTTTCAAACCGAAACTGCACTGCCTATATTTGCCTATAAGGGTGCATTCAAAAATGGCCATTATTAGTTTCCTGGTTATAATGCTGGCACTTCTGTCCTGGTTTTTTAACTTTCATACTGCATTGCCTGTTGCATTATGGAACTGTGGTTTTTTGACTGATATACCATCGTGTCAGGCTATGTTTTATTCATACCAGTGGGTATGGTGTGGACAACAGCAGTAGTCATCAGACCCGTTGCCACCATTAATGCACATGTGTACTTCTCTTCCCCCATGAGTTACCCCTGGAAACAGCGGGAAAGAGCTGTGTGCAAGAATACCTCTCCCAATTCTGTTATGCGAGCAGCACTGGTGTGATCCTTGAAAACTGCTGGGGAATTACAGCTAAAAAGGCCCACGAGTTTCTGTGTTAACCTGGTTGCAAATGGATTTTTTTTCCCCTGGAAGCAATTAACATGGACATGAGTGATAAACTTCTGTTAGCTTCCACCAGATCTCCAGAAGTGGTTTTTATGTCCTATGCAAGATCACGCAAAATGCAACAAGGTAAAGAAATGGTGAGTAAATGGAATAAAGTGCTGTCCGAATGCAGCCTAAGTCTGGGATGGGGGAATTAAGTCAGCTTACTTTAGAATGTGAACCAAACAGTTTTCTCCTCCATTCGTACTAGGAATATGCATCTATATATATAAAAATGTTCCCATTGCATGCACGGCAGACACCACCTTGCTCCGTAACCGCTGGACTAAATCTCATCAAATTAGGACACAGCGTACCATGACCATCAAGGAAGGATCTGGCATAATAAAAATTCAAAAAAACCACACCTGACATACCTAAAATAAAGAAAAAACGCAAAAAAAATTGGCGCACACATATGACATCTCCAGCAAAACAGCGCCCTCTAGTGGCGGCTATACTGGTAGTACAGCTACAAAAGCAAAAAATTGGCGCGCACATATGACATCACCAGCAAAACCTCGCCCTCTAGCAACGGCAGGCCTGTCTCCATTTTCACTCCCAAACTGACAAACTGTTTCTCTGCAAGGAAGGAGGGGGTGATTGTCTCAGTGCCTTCCTGATACCTGAGTGCCAGACAAAAGGGTGTGATTAAATTGGCTGGGAAACAGGGAAATGTAAATATCTCTTTTATCAAAGGCACGCTGGGAAATGGAGGCCGCCACCTCTCGCAGTTAACTAGGCCAGACCCGCAAGGCACGCTGGGAAATGGAGTCAAGGCGCCCTATGGGTGAACTAAGCTCTTTCGCCCAAACCGCAAGGCATGCTAGGAAACGGTGGGCTTATTATCCCAACCAACCGCGCGCTCAAGGCACTCTGGGAAATGGAATCAAATCCTCTCTGTAGTGGGTTACTAGCACTTTTCCCCTTGAAAAGGCCACAGGCAAGGCACGCCAGGAAATGGCCACCGTGATCGTCCCTCAGTGATCTCCCGATGTGTGTTTTTTATCTATGCGTTTCCATAGTGCTTTTCCCTCAGACGAGCCTCCTTCCTCAGCTTTTTCTGCCACAGGCCGCGAGAGGGCACCTGAGCGTGTGCAGAGTGCATACGACGCCGGCAGGGGTAGGTGGGGGTTTATTTTGGCTGCGGCTGCTACTGATGGTAATAAGCATAAAATCAGCCACAGCAAGGCGTGGCCGGGTCAGCTAGTACTGATATAAGATTGTGTGTTTTTAAAAAATGGTGTTCTCCTCATCAGAATCCTCTTCCACTCCTTCTTTCTTTCCTAACTCTTTGTATCTTTTGCCAAACTTCCCCATTTCTTGTACTGTATCGATTTTAAACTTTTTACCCTTGTAATAGAATGATACTCCCTTGGGATATTCCCACCTAAACCTTATCCTGTTTGTCGTCAAGTTCCTACGCATTTTTTTTGCGTAACAACCGATTTGGAATCTCTCTAAAAACTGACTTATACATCCAGCACCTTTCTTTAATCCCCTTTGCATTTTTGCTCTCTTGGCATGCTCACATGTTGTACAATCAGTTGTATCATCATATGGTGCAGAGGGCTGGCAGCAATGATCCTACGGAACATTGTGTATTGCACCTCCAATATATTCTACATACTAGACTTCTAGATTGAGCTGCAGTTTAAAATGAAACTACCACTGTGCAGAGACAGATAAGTGCCTGAATTTCACAGGGATCATTCCAGTTTCCTGAGTGTCAAATGTTCAGACTCTGGCAGCCCTTCGCAGGCACCAGCTTGAGTACTTGAGTGTCAGCCTCCAATTTCCAGTCTCTTGTAAACAATAAAACGCGGCCTTGTCAGTTAGCCATTGCATTTGTAAAGGGCATGTGAACTGGTTGTCCTGGTGCATTAAAAAATGGGCCAGTTTGGATATAATTAAAAAAAAGGAAAAGGAAAGGAAACAAAGATGACCAGCCGATATGCAGGGAACAAAATATCCCATTCCAAACCAAGAAGCTGGTTATCTCAACCCATTCTGGCAAAAAATGGGGATTGGTTTTTAGGACTGGTGGACCAGAATACTCAACTCACTGCCTGTGTTCTCTTTCCTTGTGTTTCAGGTGACTGCCTCCAAATGAGGCTTTGAAGTGAATGTTGAGGGTCCTGCTTGAACAAAGCATTTTAACAAAACTAAACCAAAAATGACAAACTAAGATCCGCGGCGTGAGGCTGAAAGGGAAGCCTCAGAGTTGTGCCGCGGCTTAAATCGGCCCCAACCATGCCCCCAAGCGACCTGATTGGCTGCCTGGCAACTTGACGTGGCCAGGGTCTCTTCCAGTGGGACGTGGGATGCCGTCCTGCCCCCACACTGAGGTGGAAGGAGGCTAGGTGGCCCGACCGCAACCCGACCCGGAAGTGGACCCGATTTCTTCGCAACCCATGACTCTTAAGCACCTTAATGGTTAGAGGTTTACTGAAAATTTTGATGTTTCGGGGCAGATATAAGAAAGCTTGGAAGCTATCCAAACCCGATTTCTTAGAGCCATCCTCAGGATCCCCCCTTCTGTAGTAGGGGCGGTCATGAGACTAGAGGTGGGTTGGCAGTCTTTTCGGTACGTGGCCTTGAAGACAAAACTCTGGCTATGGCTCAAGTTCTGTTTTAACCCGGTGGGCTTGGCCCCCCTGATATTGAGGGATGATTTTCAATCACTGTGGGAAAAGGAGATTATAAATGAAGTGCAGACCTGCGGATTGTCGCATCTCTTCCTGGAGTCTATGACATTTAGCCAAGCTAAAGTTGTGATCTCTCAAAGACTGAGGGATATTGCTAGGCAAGAGGACATTGCTCTTGTGAAATCTGGGATGTATTTGGGGGAACAGATATCTCAGATTTCACCAGCCCCTTATCTGGCGGAAATCCACTATGTGGAATACCGTAGGCTCCTTACAGCCGCTAGGTTAAATGTTCTGGAATCAGCGGTTTTGTGGGGAAGGTTCAGGGGAGTCCCATACGCCCAGAGACTTTGCCCCTGTGCTCTGGGAGTGGTTGAGTCAACTGAACATATTCTTTTGATCTGCCCATTCTATGCAGATCTTAGACAAAAACTTATAGCTCCACTCCTATGTCAACATAGCCCAGTAGACAGAGAAAGACTGGTTTTGTATTTGCTGAACAAGTTCACTGGAACAACAACCTTCTCAGTGACCAAATTTCTTTTTTTGGCCTTCAAGCGTCGTAAGGCTAAAATTGACTGTATTGACACGGGTCTAAATGTATAATATACTTTTCGCTGTTTCCAAGTGTCACGCTTTTCCAGATGTTTAGACGTTTTAACTTTTGTATGGATAATATGTGCTTTCTGACTGACGGTCGAATAAATTTTATTGATTGAAGATTGATTGATATAAGAAAGCAGTTCTTCATGCAGTGCATTGTTAAACAATGGAACTTGTTCCCACAGGAGGCAGCTGTGGCCACCAACCTAGATGGCTTTAAAAGAGGATTAGACAAATTCATGGAGGAGAGGGCCGTGAATGGCTTCTAGCTACATTGACTGTGCTCTGTCTCCATGGATGGAGGCTTCGTGCCTCTGAAGACCAGTCACTGGGGAAGAACAGTGGAGAGGGCTGTCGTGCTCACATCATGCAGATTGATAGACTAGACAGGCAGATTGATAGACTAGACAGGCAGCTCGCCTGATCCACCAGAATCTTCTTACGTTCTTGTGAACTTTTCTGCACAGATCTTTTTTTGCTAATTCCCATCTGGCTCCGTTATCATGTTTTATTTACTTATTTATTTCTTTAGAAAACTATATCCCGCTTTTCACCACATGGTTCTCAAAGCAGCTTACACCAATAACATATACGATATACACAATTAAAAACACACAATAAAGCCACACAATTTAAAAAGCCATGGATTTAAAATCTAAAAGAAAAAGAAAAAGCAGAACATTGGGAAGCATTCAGGGCACCACAGATCCTGTATCCTTGTGTTAGATGTTCCATCTGTGTGAATGGCTTTAGCTTCAGGACTTTTGTGACTCATCCCTTTTAAAGGTTGAGACCAGCACTTTAATTGGAGCCAGAAACAGACTTTGAACCAATGCAGCTGACAAAATGCAGGCATAATATGAATCAAAATGTCCAGTCCCAGTTATTCTCTTCCTGCTGCTTTTGTCGTCACTTTTACTGCTGCTGTTTTGCTTTATATAGCTGGCATTTATACTTTTTCCCCTCTCCTTTGATTGTGTTTTATGATTTTGTAACCCATCCCGAGAGCTTGCTAGCTGAAGGCCAGAATATAAATCTTTTGCTATATAAATATGAAGGCTGTGCAGAATCCACCTTCTGCTTGTCCAAGTGAAATTCTTTCTGTGTTTCTCTCAAAATCCTTTGCTTCTTCCTTTAGGTAAAATGCAATGGCAGGTCTGCTCCCAGGTCTTAGCAACATCGTCAACTGCTTGGCCTTTTCATCAGCACCAAACCCACTGCTACCGTGTAGGAAATGCATTTCCCCAAAAATCTTGATGTCGAGCTTATCTACTCTATTCCTGTCTTACTTGCTGATATTTTCTTTAATGGTTCCTCTGAAAATGCAAACAATTCTTGCATATTACATGCATTCTTATACATATGATTATATTCATAGAGTCTCAAGCCCTCATTCCTAGCATATTCACACTTCTGTCTCAGCGACGTCCACTCTGGCTTGGTCATATACGAAGAATGGAAGATGGCAGGGCCAGCCCCACTTTGCAAGGTTGCGATCCTGGGAGGGCGACACGAGAAGGACGCAACAGCCATGGGCCCATCAATCCCAACCCCTCAGGGGTGAGGCTGGGATCAAAGGATGCATGGCGGCATTCTCCTGTTGCCCTCCCCAGGCTGCTTTGCAAGGGATCTCAGCCTCGCAAAGCAGCTCAGATCTGGCATGGAAAGGGTGGCATGAGCAGCAGCACCCTCCGAAAATGTGCCCGAGGCGATCATCCTGGCAGCCTCACCCCTACACCTCTGCATCCAGTGATCTCAGGGTTGTCAAGAACAGCACTTTGCAGCCATCAGATGCCTGGATAGGAAGGAACGCTTTCAAGTCTTTCCTGAAAGTTAATAATGATGGAGTCAGATGTATTTCATTCACGTTTCACAGAGGGGAAGCCACAATTGAAAATGTCATGGATCAATGACAACTGGGCAGCACCACCAAGAAGGTCTCACCCAGAGGTGGCTCTAGGGGAGTGCAACTGGTGCAATCACACCAGGCATGGAGCTTCTGGGGCACCAGATTTTGGCGTCACACAGGGCAACACTGACATTTGAGATGCCATGTTCCACCACTGCCTCACCTGTAGATCATAGAGTCTAATATGGTTGATTGTGGTCACACCTTAGACAGAGAAACATATACATGTAGATTACCCCTGGTTTTGAAGACTATTCACACAGGTTTCTGAGACCTGGAGAAGCCTGTGAATGTAGAGGTCTAGGCATGTCGAGTTCCCCACCCATGAGATAGAATATAACCATCACAGCTATAAATGTTAGAGATCAATATAAGGAAGCAATTCAGTTGCTAACTGGCTTCCTGTAGGAAGATAAAGGCAATATGGATATATATAGCAAATGATTCTAAAAATTCAGTAGTAGATACTTATCACAAGTATTGAAGAAATCCAAGCAGAACCTCTTAAACTGGACATGCTTGCCAATCTCCTGGATTGGGACGGTTGCAGTCATTAAAATGAAGATGCAGCCTAGAACAGCATTTTTATTCTTAGATTCACCTATAGCTCCTATTTTAAACAGTTTTGAAGGATTCTTACTGGTTGTGATCAGTTGAACCTCTTGTGTCTCTACAGATTTCTAACTTCCTTATGGCTGAATTCCTGTTCCTGTGCCAGATCACTGTGGAAACAGCATTAGCTAGTGTTGCTTCCAAATGGAATTCAGCTGTAAGGAAGTCAGAAGGCTGCAGAGACCCTCCACAACCTTCCTTCTGGCCATGTTGCTCTTCCTGTGCCAGAATGTCACCATGGAAACAACACTAGCTAGTGTTCTTCCCATAGTGATGTGGAAGAAAATTGAGTCTCAATACTGTGATTGGAGTAAAAAGTCTGCTCAATGTTTTGTTAAAATATTGTCTGCATTGGAGAAGACCCTCACCATTCAAGATCTCTTCTGAACTAGTTAGTTCTACGTACACAGAGAGGTCTACAGCTTTTATGCAGATAGCAAATGTTACCACAACTTGATTAATGAGACATCACATGAAATTACTGAGAAAATAAATATATAAGAATGCAGTATAGCTGTCAGAAACCCCAATCATTGCATGCTCCCTTCACTTTTAAACTTTTAACTCTACTGACTCTGCTTTTTTATACTTTGATGGGAGATGTGAAATATACCGGTAGATAGAAAATGGCTTCAGGGCTATACAGTGCAAGATCTTTTGCAGACCCTAGACCTATACATTCTACTTTCACAGTGATTTCCCCAGACCCATATGTTCTACTTTCACAGCGATTTGACTTGAAGGGCATCTGAAGAACTCAGAAGGCTGCAGTGATTTAGAGGCTCACCGGTTATGGCTGCTGAGGTAGATCACCAAGCCTTATGAGGAATGGTTGAAGGAATTGGATATCTAGTCCAGCATTCTTGTTCTCACAGTGGCCAACCAGATGCCTATGGGAAGCCTGTAAGCAGGGCCTGTGTGCAACTGCATTCACCCCAATTGTGATTATATGCAGCTGTCACTCAGAGGCACATTGCCTCCCTGCATTGAAAGTGGAACATGATCATAATGCCTAGTAGCCATAATCATCCATGAATTTCCCAAATCCTCTATTATTATTTTCCCATTTTTGTAAGCAGCTTCATTGACTTGAGGGTCCCTTTTTGTCAGCCCCCTCCTCCTCCTCTCTTCCACTCCCGAAGACCTGGGAAATTATTTCAGATGATGTTGATCAAGACCGACAAATAAGAAAATAAAACTAATGAAATTGAGAGTAACAGCAAAAGCACTCAGTTCCTCACAGGTAGTTTTTATGCAATAAGAGCCAATGTTCTTTTGCTGGTTTCTTTATTTAATTCAGGCACTCTTTCTGTTTCATTGCCCAGATAGTATATCACAAAGAGATGCATTATTAGATATTTGTTTTATATTGCTGAATAAAGAAGACTCCATGCAAAAGGGCCCTCCATCTCTCTAATAAATTAGGCAGTCTCACTGTGCTTAGCATTAGTTCTATCAATATAGTTTGTTGTCTGGCTAAGGGACTTACAGAGCTTGTGAACTCCTTTGCTTCCAACTATAGGAAGCACAGAGTCTGGAGGCCCTTCCACTGAATTTATGCTCAACTCCTTGTTTTAAGAATCAGAGAGAAGCACTGTAAGACTTTACCTGATCCGGTATCGTTGGGCATCGCAAGGCAACCTGGTCCAGCAACAGATACAATGGCAAGTGGTTGGAGTATAGGGATGTGTATAGAGGTTAGGAGAGGATATATTTATTAGATGTTATGCTCACATTTGTGAATTCAGCAGAGTGCATCCCTTTGCAACTTTTAAGGAAGCTTAGATAGGCTAGTTTTAGCCTTTTAGTTTAAGTAAGTAATTAAGGAAGGGACGCGGGTGGCGCTGTGGGTTAAACCACAGAGCCTAGGGCTTGCCGATCAGAAGGTTGGCGGTTCGAATCCCCGCAACAGGGTGAGCTCCCGTTGCTTGGTCCCTGCTCCTGACAACCTAGCAGTTCGAAAGCACGTCAAAGTGCAAGTAGATAAATAGGTACCGCTGCAGCGGGAAGGTAAACGGCGTTTCCGTGCGCTGCTCTGGTTCGCCAGAAGCAGCTTAGTCATGCTGGCCACATGACCCAGAAGCTGTACGCCGGCTCCCTCAGCCAATAAAGCAAGATGAGCGCCGCAACCCCAGAGTCGTCCGTGACTGGACCTAATGGTCAGGGGTCCCTTTATCTTTACCTTTAAGTAATTAAGACAGACTGGATTCTCCTGGTATTTCCCCCTGTTCTCTCCCTTAAAACAATAATCACACAAACATTCTTGTAAAAGGTAAAAATAATAATATTTACTTAGTCAAAATACTTGTTAAAGAGCAACAGATACAGCAGCTTTGTTCGGGCAGGCTTAAAACGGTAATACAGTTACACAGACTTACTTAAGTCTAGCTTAAGATCACCATCTGAGCAATGGAGCTCAGACATGTAGATTGTTCTCACATTTCTGGTTTGGTGATGCTATGAAGAGGTAAGAGAGAAGAGAGGCAAAACAGCAAAGAGGAAGTGCCCAGCCTGCCGAGGAGATTATATATGGCTATGCCCTCCTTTTGTCAGGGCACAGTAGGAAGGGCTCTCATAGTTCTGTCTAGCAAACTTGCAGGAAAACTCTGTGAACTTCAGCTCCTACCGTGTGCTTTTCTAGCAAACATGCATTGCTGGTTTGACTGCAGATATCCCACGTAGAGGACAGAACACAGCCTGACTTGTGCCCTCCAATCTATCCCGCTGCTATTTGATATGCTGTCCCACTGCTAGTGCCGAAAAAGGATTCAGGTCCCTGTTCATTCTCACCCAACCACAATCCTTGAAATACCACTTGCTCAACCTATTTTTACTCTGTGTATTAGAATCCTCCTTATACCTTATTTGGAGTTATTTTTCACTTTACCATTCAGCTGTTACATCCCTCCTTAACCAGTTCTTAACAGTCTAACACATAGAATGGGACGTGCTTGATCTGATTGATAGCTGCATTTTAATCTGCTGATAAGTCTGGAACTAGCAAATTTGGCTCTCTAACGCAAAATGAACAAATTTATCCTTCATCCTTAATTTCTATTAGGCCTGCTTGAGCCATGGGGTATGGCTAAATGGCATCTCTGTATTATAGCTATATATTTTTCATTCTCATGGGGAAGAAAAGCCGAAAGGTCTACTGTTGTAACTAACATTGGCATAAAACACCACATTTTTGTTGGTTCAGTGACTTCCCATTTGATGAGCTAGACTTGCCTGCTGCAATCTGTCAAATCCAGAAATAAAGCCATCCTAATAATGTTCATAAAATACTAATCACACCTGGAGCATCATTTTAATAATGATAATTCAAGCTATGATAATGCACCGCTCGTTTTTAACATGCCAGCTACCTCTTAAAGTAATACCAAGCTAATGCGATACATGGCCGGTGCTCATTAAACGTCCCCTCAGTTATAAAATTCTTCATCTACTGGGCCAAGTCTCTTTCCCCTGGTTTTAATCAGTGGTTTACATTTTAAATTCATTCATGAGGTGATAAAATTCTTTAATTAAAAATGCAATTTATTCCTAGTGGTTTGAGGCTATGGCGATCAGTGTTGATGGAAAAGAAAATGATTGATTGCAGTAACCCATTCATTAAATACAGGGAGAGCTTGTGCAGTCCACTGCCATTATAGGGCCAGTATCGGTCATAAGGTTGCAAGATTGTAAAACAGAGAGTCATGCTGTCCTTTTAAATTCCCCATGCACTCTCTTCCTAGGGATTGGGAAGAAGTTTGATTCAGTTTGCACTGAAAGACAAACCGATCTAATTTCTCTCCCATCCCTAGGTAGAGTGGGAGACACTTTAAATTAGAGTGCATGGGGAATTTAAAAGTACAGCATAACTCTCCGCTTGGTTCAATACATGAACCAAATCAAAAAACAGTCATCCTTTGAAATTTGCATTTATGCAAATTTTGTAATGCAGTTCTCCAGCCAAATAACATGTACAAAAATATATAAAGTGATTGTGAATGGGTTGCCTAGCATTAAGAAATTTAGTGAAATATCCTCCATACAATAATATTCAACTCTAGCTCAGCAGTAGAGCTTCTGGTCCCCAGTTCAGTCTCTGGCATCTTCAGGTAAGGCTGTGAGCATCCATTGTCTGGAAACCTGGAGACCTGCTGACAATCGGTGTGGCCCAAACTGAGGTAAATGGACCAATGGTCTGATTTTATATAAGGCAGTTTCCTATGTTCCTATGTTTGCCTTATGTGCATTGACTTTCCACACATTTGATGCATGTGCATAGTGTGGGATGTAACATAAGCAGTCAAGTACAACACTTCTGGTTTGCCCAGAGTGGACACACAGGGGGATGCTACTCCAGCCAGGAGGACTTCCTGTCACACCTGGTTTGGAGCTTCCTCCCCCTGTGTGACCAGGTAGATGGGTGTGACCGTGTGAGACCCTGTAAAGGGGCCAGTCATGCAACCATCTTCCCTTTTCTCTTCTTCTGCTGTCTTCTGATACTGATGCATTTGCTGTGTGCTGGCTCTCAGCAAGCAGCACATGGGCTCATCCCTCACAAGAGGATGAATACACACCTTTCTATGTATCTGTAACTACAAGCGAAAAGCCTGCCTTCAGGGAACCTACTGTGAACTGAATGTAAGTAAACATCTTGTTACTTTTTAAGAAGACTGTTGTGTCTTTATTCTTTTTAGGAGGGATTAAAGGGGAATTTACCAGGAATAACCCATTTTGGACAAGCCAGATTGGATTGCTTAAGTAAAGAGATTCAAACAAATCTATCAGCTACCTTCCTGCAATATACTGGGGAATGTACTCTGCTACTGATTCACTAGCTTGAGTGTGGAAGGAAAATATTTAATCAATATATCCTCTCCTGCTATCCACAACATTCCCACACATAGGAATATAGGAACCCAGGGTGATACCTTATACCAAATCAAACCATTGGTCCATCTAGCCCACTATTCTCAACACTGACTGGCAGCCGTTCTACAAGAGTCTTTCTCTAACTGCAGACACCAGGGATTGGATCTGGACTCTTCAGTGTGCAGAGTATTTACTACAGCTATGAACTGTGTCTCCTCCCCCTAATACGGAGAGTACAGTGCTTTTTGTTCCAGTACTCACCATGAAGTTGTTACCGTAAGTGCCACACTTTTTATCAAAAAGAGGTGCTGCCACTGCATACCCCTGAGTACCCCCTAAATAAAAAGCACTGTGAACACAACAGATATGTTGGGAGTTGTATAGTGATTTATTTAAATCAACAAAGATTGAACTGAGAATGACGGCTGTTGTTGTTTTCTTTTCCACTTTAGATTCCATGTTCCAAAGCACCGGTTTTGGAACTGTAACAAAGAATTTCATTGGTAGTTCTCCAAGTTCAATATTTATGGAAATGGCATTGCATATGCAGATCACATTGCCTAAAGTAGTTATTTGTTTTTAAAAAGAGGGGACAGGGGGTGGAGAAGCCATTTGCAGTGAATATGAAAAATCAGAGATGATCTTTGGAGCTGTTCACTGGAATTCAAAGGCAGAGGACTGTAAATAACCATTATGGGTGTCATTCATTTGGCAAAGTTCCTTCAGATTATCTCTTGTGAGAATTTCACTTCATCAGCATTTGTAGGGCTGTAGCATTTTCCAGTCTGCGTCTCAACAGCACAGGATGATGGTATGAACTTCCAGAGTATGAACTTCCAGCATTTATCTGATTAAATTAATTAATACATCCCTTGGATTTATAACTCATTTCCCAGAAACAGCTCACAAATATAAATAAGTGTACTTTTTGTTTAAAGTAAGATAGAAATATAGGTCCTTGCCTTATGCTGAATCAGACCATTGTCCACCTAGCTTAGAATCATAGAATTGTAGAGTTGGAAGGGACTCTGAGGATCATCTAGTCCAACCCCCTGCAATGCAGGACTATGCAGCTGTCCCATATAGGGATTAAGCCTGCAACCTCAGAGTTATCAGCACCATGCTCTAGCCAACTGAGATATCCAGTTTGACCACTAAGCTATTTAGCTTTGTGTTGTCTGTAATGACTGTCAGTGGCCCTACAGGGCTTCAGTCATGGGACATTCCCAGCCCTACCTGGAGATGCTGGGGACTGAACCAGGGACCGTCTGCATGCAAAGCAGATACTCAACCACTGAGTTACAGCCTTTCCCCTGTGGTTTGTGGTCTTGCTCCTCCCCAAAGTAGCTTTGAAGCAGAACATAAGAAGAACCTGCTGGATTGGGACAATGGCCCATCTAGTCCAGCATCCTCTTCTCACAGAAGCCAACTAGATGCCTGTGGGAAGCCTGCAAGTAGGATTCCAGCACAAGAGCCCTTTCCCCTCCTGTGGCTTCCAGCAACAGGTATTCAGAAGCATTGCTGCCTCCAACTGTGGAGGCAGAGCACAGACATCATGACTAAGAGCCCCCAATATCCCTCTCCTGCATAAATGTGTCTAAGTCCCATTTGAAGCCATCTAGGTTGGTGGTCATCAATAGGGATGCGGGTGGCACTGTGGGTTAAACCACAGAGCCTAGGGCTTGCCGATCAGAAGGTCAGCGGTTCGAATCCCCGCGACGGGGTGAGCTCCCGTTGCTTGGTCCCTGCTCCTGCCAACCTAGCAGTTCGAAAGCACGTCAAAGTGCAAGTAGATAAATAGGTACCGCTGCAGCGGGAAGGTAAATGGCGTTTCCGTGCAATGCTCTGGTTCACCAGAAGTGGCTTTGTCATGCTGGCCACATGACCTGGAAGCTGTTCGCCAGCTCCCTTGGCCAATAATGTGAGATGAGTGCCGCAACCCCAGAGTCGGTCACAGGGTCCCTTTACCTTTAGGTTGGTGGTCATCATGGC
Organism: Darevskia mixta; assembly: GCA_034641385.1. Taxonomy (NCBI): domain Eukaryota; kingdom Metazoa; phylum Chordata; class Lepidosauria; order Squamata; family Lacertidae; genus Darevskia; species Darevskia mixta. The sequence continues at coordinate 3,508,511 of JAWWNH010000060.1, forward strand.
CAGGGTGGAAGCTCAGCTTCCCTTTGCCTTGGAGGTGACTCTAGAATGCAGTGAAGGTGCAAAGATGGGAATGGATTTGATGAGTGATGAATGAAGATAGGCGGTGCGGGCAGATGAAAATGTTTAATAGCATCGGAAAGATGAGCAAGTGAACAAACCCTCTAAACCCTCTCCAAGAATATGCACTTCATTCTCTGACCATCTAAGCTCTTCATCTGAATCCAAACAAAGCAGGCAGCCGTAGGTCTGTGGGCCATGTATCCAAAACTCCATTCCCCTTTCAAAAACTTCTCCTTCGTTTTTCAGTCTAACCATCTATGCTGTTCATACGGAAGCTCCTCTATAGCCCCGATCATTTTGTCTTGACCCACCTTTGCCTTTGCTAGTTCTGTGCTAACCTTTCCGAGATGAGGCGAGCAGAAGCAATGCGTCATATTCAAGAGATGGAGAGACATGATAGATTTATACAGCAGCCTTATCTATTTCATGTTTCCTCTTCATTTTCCGGTATCTCCTAACATGGTGTTGGTCGGTTTGGGCTGCTAGATGTGCACCCAAGCTGATGCTTTCATTGCGCTATGTCAAACTCATCTGACCCTGAAAAAGCACAGCCTGTCTAAGCCTGGGGAAAGAAGCACTTGGGTAATGAGGTCTTTTGGCTGGGCTTCATGGTGTCACCCTAGTGGAAAAATGCCTTTGTTTCAAAAATATAATCTCTATATGGAAAAGCAACATTGTTGAAGCACGCTCTGTTTGGGATGAAGCTACTACATTTTGGGGTGCCTTAAATTGAAAATGTGGGTTTCTATGATATTGTCTTTCACATATGGATTGGTGTGTTTCTGTCCTCTGCCTGTTCTGTCCCATTTCTTTGGCAATCTTATTTTTCGATGCACAAAAAAGCATTGAAATCCTATAGACTCCCCTCGCCAAAAAGGTTTACTTTAAAAAAAATTCTCTTAAAATGCATTTTTTTTCTGAGCATGTTTCGAAACAAAAAATGCACCACAAAAGTTGAAGATGTGCACAACACAGCAGCACAACTGGACGCCTTCATCTGCCCCAGCTGCAGCAAAACATGTTTCTCCTATATTGGTCTCGACAGGATCTGCAATGTTCCAAAGGCTCACTCCTCCATTGTCTCCCGAGGCAGACGGATGCCAACAACTGTTCCTCTCTTCCACTCTCTGAATTTTAATAAATAGATTTTTACATTGTTTCAATTATATGGATAGTGAGTTTGCTTCTTCTTTTTTTACATTAACCTTGCATATGCTTTTATCTCTGTGTGTTTTATTTGTATTTGTTTTAGTTTTTGTGAGCTGCCTTGAGACCTGCTTCTGGGTGAAATGTGGGGTATTAATAGCATCAGTAATAATATTAATAGTAATAGCAGGGAATGGTCTGATTTAACACTCTAAAGCAACTTCACCTATTTAATTCCCTATTTTGTATGTCACTTTAGAAAAGTTACTAAGCTTTAGAAATAAGCAGAAATAGCATTTCAGATGAGATAAGATATTTATAAATGGATGAGCAATTCCAGCACAGCTCAGCTTTATACTTCTATGGCTTGCATTTCTGATCTTAAAAACAGAATCTATTTTGGGGTGTGTAGCTTCTCTGGGTGAGCATACTTTTAAAAAGAAAAAAAGAAAATCTTTTGGATCCACCTATCACGTTTTTGCTCTTGGGGAACCATGTCTCTAAATTCAAATATAGTTACAGATCAAGAATATTTGCACAAACACTTCGACAAGGAGTTGTCTTTGAAATGCTCGCCAGGCAGAAATCTGGTTTGCACAAATCAAAAGCAAAGGTTTGAGTGAAATATTAATAGCAGAGTCCTGTGTCTCTCAGCATCACAGCAAAAGGGACAACAGGTCTGAGAGACCCCTGGGTGCCTCCTTTTGCAGAAAACAAGAAAAGACTGGGTGCATTTGGCATTGCTATTTTGAGCAACTCCTGGGAATTGGCAGAGAGACACACAAACAATTTTGCTTTTAGGACTTTGGAATTCAAGTAACTTGGGAAGGAGCAGGTTGCCCAGTGGGGCCGAGCTGGCATGCTAGTTTCCTCGGAGGTGGGTCACTGTAGCCTACTTAGAGAGTGGGGGTCGGTGCAGCGCACTGGCGGAGCCAATCTGCCCCAGCCAAACCTCCCCATTGACTCTCCTCTCCTCTCCCCTTCTCCTTCCCACTTCACCAACCTGGTGAGGCATTTCTGTACCTGAGCTCTAGAACTTGGGGAAGCAGAAACAGGGCTTGGGGCAAATAAAAGCATAAAAAGATCCCGCTAGAACAGGCCAATGACCTATTGATTCCAGCATCCCATTCCCACACTGTGATGTAGTAGATAACAACCCCATGACTGCAGCCACGGGGAATGAATCTCCAACATCCTTCCCCAATTCATGAACTGTGCTGCAGTCATCAGTGTAACTGCAACAACCATACAGATGTCATACACACAGTATACCTCTGTATCACCCGTTCCACCTTTGGAACTATCTGCGACTGGATTAGCCTTGGGCCTTACCATCTTGCACTTCTGACTAGTCTTGGCGTCATAGCTCCCCTGACTATCAAGAAGTTTCATACCTGGCTTTGCTGGGACTCGAACCCTAGCCTTGTTCCTCTCTGAGGAATCGGTGTTGGCACACTCGGCCTTTAGACGCGGTTCAGCTTCCTTCTCCAAGGAAACAGTGTCTACCCTCACAGCCGTTGGGCGAATGGCCGTAGCTCACGGGTACAGCATCTGCCTTGCCTGCAGGAGAACCCAGGTTCAATCCCTGGCATCTCTAGAGACTCCATGTCTGAAACCCTGGAGATTCACTGCCACTCGGCACAGACAATACTGAACTAGATAAGTGATCTGACTCAATATAAGGCAGCTCCCTCTGTTCCTATTATAAAACAGGGCTCCATTGATCCCTGTGGCAATCCTTTCCTGTGCATGTACAGCTGTGCTCATGCTCAATGGATAGTGTCCTTTGTTCCATCTTCCCAGTTCATTTCTATAAGGAAAAAAGATGTATATTTTGTAGCTATTATCCCTATTTTGATGGAAAAAGACATTAATACAGAATTGCCTTCACGTCCAGCTCTTTTTTTATTGCTAGCTGTTTCTTGATGGGAAACCAGCTCATCTGATCTGCGTTTCAAGGTCAACATTGACATGAATCTTCCAGAGGGTGCAGCCATTGATCACTGAAGGTTGTGAGGTTTGGGTTCTTCTTTGTAAACAAGTGATAATAGACCCGATCAATATTCACTTCAGCCCATCTTACCAATGGGAAGAGGTTTCATCAGAAGGAGAGATAAGTTGCAGGGGGAAATAAAGATTTCTCCAGCTGTCTGTTTATCAAAGAAAGCTCCGCTTTATGAAAAATCAAGAATCTCTAAAGAGAAAAACAGAAATACCAATGTCCTTTTGAAAGGTCTCTCTTGCAGAAACTTCAAGGGGCTGGGAAGTTCTGCAAGCAGCATTCAAAAATAATGGCGATTTTCTTGTTTCTATGTTGCAGGCATGCCGTAGGGTGGGACATGTGAAGCTGTAGCTGCAAATGAACATTTGGGAGCCTTAAATGTTCAGAGAAGTTTTTAATGGTTGATGCTTTATTGTGTTTCAAAGATTTTGTTGGGACCTGCCCAGAGTGGCTGGGGCAACCCAGTGAGATGGATGGCATAAAATTAATGATATTATTATTATTATTATTATTATTATTATTATTATTATTATTAATAACATGCTGAGTTACTGTGGTCTGTTACGCAACTGTGCACACTCTGCGGACCCCTAAGAGTGCTGGATGTCTTCTGACCCCAGTCACTGTGATGTTCGGGCTGAAGAAGCTAAGAAGCTCCCGAACGATCGCCCAGGAAGGAGGGAACATGCCAGTCAGGCATGTGTCTCTGCCGAGGTTCTACTTGTGAGTAGAGGCTGTTTCCTGACAGCCACCTCTCAAATTGGAAGTATGAAGCATCAAAGAAATGGAACTATAGCAGTGGCCTTCTTCCAGTAACAGCAACACTTTATTATATACTGCAAATTACAATTTGGAATACTTGTCCTGATAAAGGAAGACTCCACTCATCATCATCATCATCAAACCCCTTACTTGAGAATACATCCCATTGAACTGAATGGGGCATTATTCTGAGCAGACATGTGTAAGCTCACACCGTAGATGTGAATATGTAGGTGTCCTATCACCCCCAGCTAGCATGGCCAGCTGGCAAGGGATGATGGGAGCTGGAGTCCAACCACATTGGCTACCTTGATTGTAAGTCATAGCAGTCCTGAAAAATTATCCTGCACAAACAGTTATTGCTGGACTTCACTTTATGATATTCAAACTTGGAGGAATCTGTTTGTGCATGATAGCAAAACTGGACGACTTGAGCCAGGTTTTTCTTTAAAGTAGTATTAGTCTGTTTCTGATGCTAATATCTTAATAAAGCAATATGTCAGGAAGTAATGGAAAACTAATTGGCTGTGTTTGATTGCTGTATCTTCCATCATTCATCCACCCGTCCATCTAGCCATCCATTTAATTAAAGCAACTAAGGTTTCCCTCGGAAGTAATAAACAAACTACATCCTTCAATTAGTTCAAGCTTTTCAAGCTGTCCATTTCATTTTGCTAAGGATGGTAAATCAAATCTGTGCTTCATTACATTGCAGGGAGCTGGCTGGAGATCACCAAGGCTCTGCCTGTTAACTAATAACACATGGCATAAGTTAAGGAAATGCCTGTTTGAATGAAGGAATCGGGTTGTTCATACTCCTGGGCTGAGCTTCATAGTTCTTTTTTATTTGAGCCCCGGGGCTCATCTATCTGTCAGTGTGGATGAGCAGCCTGAAAAGGTGTTCCAAATAGATTTTTAAAAAATTAGTTCATTGATCCAATTAATGAGCCTCATTTCAACTTTGTAGTTGCCTAGGAAGAGCCCCCCCCCCAAAAAAATAAGGTAACAAGATCAATTAAACTATATCCACATAATTAAAGGAGGGTGAACCAATGAAATCTTTCATATTCATAATTCATATTAGGGCAGTAACTTTAGGGAAATCTAAATATCACAAAATATCATGCATGCTTTTGAGTTCTAGCCGAGATGAAGATAAAGAATGACTGTGCTAAAGATGAAACCACCAAGATAAGGCATATCATTGCAATAAAATATATCAGTAACAAAAAGAAAAATGCTTTAAAAGGTCTTGAAGAGTAAATATGGCTTTATGGGTGGAATGTTGGGTTACCTTCCAGAAAGTGGGACTGCCTGCCACAGAGAATGGAATGTTCATAGTGTGCGAAAATGTCTTCTCCTTTGCTGGTGGAACTTGTAACAGTCCCTCATTGCAGCCAGAGCAATTTGATGGGTGGGGAGGGACAGAATAAGGTGGAGGAACCATCAGATCTGAAGCCTTACCATACTTGAGGTAGCAAAGTGTAAGGTTCTGTTGTTGTTGTTGTTGTTGTTGTTGTTGTTGTTTAGTCTGTTTTTCTGGGTCTCCCCTGAGGTGGCATTTCTGTTAGGCCTATTATTAGTGAGGCCCATGTCACATAAGCAAGAATGAGACCTGACCACAAGACTTGAATAAATTAAAAGGGAAATTAATGGCTGACTGTTAAAGGGGAAAACAATTGCATATCATGTACAAGTGGGGTTCTTCTGCCACATAGAATAATAATAATAATAAAAACATGTTGAGTAAGTTGTGTTTCCTTGGATGAGCAATGGTGAAGTGCTCGGATGGCACAAGGTGGTTGGGTAGAGAACAAACAGCCAAGGTGATGTATATTTGCATATATAGTGTGTGTCCTAATAAAAATGTTGTCATAGACTCTGTGGACTCTGCCCTGTAATGAACAGTGGACCCTCAACTTACGAATGTAATCTGTTCCGACGGGAGCGCCGGAACTCGAAAAAAATCGTAAGTCGAGTCCCCATAGGAATGCGTTGGAGAACGCATTCGTACCTCGAAAAAAACTTCGGAACTCGAAAAAACCCTATCTAAAGCGGCCGCAGCTTCCGATTGGAAGTCGAAAAAATTCGGAAGCGGCGGCCGCTTTGATCCCTCGTAACTCGAAAAATACGGAAGTCGGGGCATTCGTAAGTCGAGGGATCACTGTATTAGTTAAGAATGCCCAAGCAAATGGAATTTCCCCTTCCTCTTCCTTCCTCAGTTGGTTTTGCTTCTGGGGTGGTATTTAAGATAAGATAAGGTAAGATTTCTTTATTGTCATTGTACAAGTACAAGTACAACGTTGTTCAAGTGCAACAAAATTGGATGCCATCCCATAAAAACAAAACAAAAAAAACAGCACAAAAAAACAAAACAAAAACATTTTCAGCCACACATGCACATGCGCACACACCCATCACAACTCTCCAAGGTCATATTATCTGGTTACAGCATTTAATATGGTTATAGCTCTTGGGTAGAAACTATTCTTCAATGTATTTGTTTTTGATCTAATTTTCTCCTCCCCTTGATCCTACCAAGAAGGAAAACAAGTATGCTAAATCAAGAGCTGGCAATCTCCTCTCCCTTCTTCCATGGGGTGTGTTAGGGAGATAGAAGAACTTTTGTTCCCGTGCACTGGCAGGAATGGGAGGGCTTTGGTTCCCTTGACCTGCCCCACCTGAGATTCCCCTGAGATGCCCCTGCCATTTGGCTATCATCACCATCAAAGCACTGGGAGCAGACCAATAAGTGTTGCAGAGATCGCCATGCTTACACCAAAGAGGATTTCAAGGTGGCTCTTATCCTCTGCCCATGGACCTCCTTCTTTGTGAGTGGAAGGAGAGCTTCATTTTATCCCATGACCCCAGAGACTGTAAGATTGCTCTCTGGTTTTTTATTATTATTATGATTTCATTTGCTTTTATTTTACTTTCTAATCTTGGGTTCAGGATGGCAATAGTCAAAACTTGGCATAAGAGATCTTGAACGTTGCCAAAGTATCAATCCACCTCTGGCAAACTCATCATTATACCTTATGATGTCCTCAGATGAACCACTGAAGATCCAGCTTAAAAATTCCAGCCTCCTATTCCAGTGTTTTCCCCCTTTTCATATATTTTTTTGTAATTAGCAGCAGTGGTGCACTGAACTCAAAGTGTTGTTGCCATGACCCAATATGCAAATCACCCCCGGGATAGCAGAGTGGCTGCTGGGATTCCATGCACGCACTCCCATCCATGGTAGTAATGGGCTGCTTTCAAGAGGAGGTGGTACTGTTTATTAAGCATCATTACATAAATACATTTTGATGTTGGAGATACATATACAAAGGAAGTCCTGTGGTACCTTGCGGGATAGCATTGAAAAGTAGGCCAACTCAGCATGCCAGCAGAGGTTGGGAAGAAAATGGATCTGCTGGAAACACAGGAGCTAACAGACCAAACTTTTCCAAACTTTGGATAATTGAGGCAAACTTCTTGTGTATGCATTAAAATTGGATGCACTACTCTGACAGGTTTACTTCTAGAGAGTGTGAGGCAAAGGTAGGGGACTTGTAGCCTTCCAGAACTTGCTGGACTACACCTCCCAACATCCTTAAGTCAGCATGGCCAATGATCAGGCCCGTAGTCAAACAGCTGGGGATCACAGAGTTGCTACCTAGTGATGGGCGAAATGGATTCCATTTGCATTTCAAGGCAAACATACTTAACTCATCTTTTTCAAAACAACATATGAACAAAAACATAGCCATCCTTCAAAATTATCTACTTCTCCAAATTGTGCAATGCGGTTTCACAGCCACACAAAAATGTACACTGTATGGTAAAGTGTGCATATAAAATTAGTGTCAGGAGTGAGCCAGCAGTAAATCACCCGGAATAAGTGAAGTTAACTCTTTATTGGGGGGAAGGATTTGCACAGGAGTGTCAGGCCTAATGAGCACAGCAACTCTTCTTGGGTAGGTATTGCCCCAATGAGGCAGTTGTGGAGACTGAAGGTCCCTGCATTCCCACAGCTGCCTATGTCCCCTCCTCTCCCAGGCCTTTCCAAAGCAATCTGAGGCCATCCCCATGTGTCCACCTTTGCTCTTCCTGCTTTCTGTTTCTCCTGCCTCTGGGAGGAAGAGGGAGGGGAGCTTGTCACAAGAGGAAAGGGAGACACCTGTGCTTCTGGAGAGCCAGTGTGGTGTAGTGGTTAAGAGTGGTAGACTCGTAATCTGGTGAACCGGGTTCGGGTCTCCACTCCTCCACATGCAGCTGCTGGGTGACCTTGGGCTAGTCACACTTCTCTGGAGTCTCTCAGCCCCACTCACCTCACAGAGTGTTTGTTGTGGGGGAGGAAGGGAAAGGAGAATGTTTGCCACTTTGAGACTCCTTTGGGTAGTGATAAAGTGGGATATCAAATCCAAACTCTTCTCTTCTTCTTCTTCATTCATCTCTGCCTCTTGGCCTCCCTCATCCCACTCTCCTGCTCCCACTTTGGATTCTGGATTTCTCTCTGCTGCAGACTCTCACTTCTCACTAAGCCCTGTTACCTCTTCAGCTTCTGAAACCTTTCCTCCCAATCTGCTCCATCTTCTCCCTCTGACCACTCTTTGTCATCCTGCCACCATTTCCCAGACTCTGAGCCTTCTTCCCTTGAGGGTCCCTCTGCATCCAACCAGCCCCTAGCATCTAGTGAAAAATAACATTAAAATGCATTATATTAGGGGAACTTGCTTGCAAAAAAAATGGTGTATATAGGCCAAAATGCATACAAACATGTTTATATTTGGATAAATGCACTGATGAATTTCCATGAGGACTTAAAAAAATAAATGCAAACTTATGTGGAAATATGGAGAACCGAATTCAAAACAGGAAAAATGAGAAACAGAGAGAACCCAAAAATGACACACCAGGCCATCCTTATGGCTACCGCAGGGTAGATTTATCTACCACAATAAATCATATGAACCAGTGTGATAATTGTCCTCCATTTTTTTTAATTACCCCAACAAACAAGAGGGTGGTGACCAAACAGAGGCTAAAATCTGAAAAGATTTCTTTTGAATGCATCCGCAGAATGCACTTCAGATTATAAAATATGTGTAATAATATCAAAGAGAAATCAACAGAACATTATAAATGAATAAATATCTTGGAGAAAAGAGAAATAAGGAACATTATACATTATACACAACTCATAGTTACATGGAAAACAAAATAAAATATGGATATGTAACAACTTTGAAAATAAGCTCAGAAGAACAATATACAAGATTAAAATCAACTTCAACTTAACCATTGCTGAACCCTACAATGGCCCAGCTGATTTCAACCAGTGTTGTAGTTAACCTTGCTACATTCTCCCAACTGTCCCACCTAGATGGTCTTTTAGTTTAAGTCAAGAACATAGCTATCATTCATAGCTATTTGAAACAGAAACTAAAGTTCAAGTTCTTCATCCGGCAGCAAGGGCCGAAACATTACCTGAGCTGGGCCCTCCCAATTTGCACCTCTCATTTTGTTTTAATTTAAGCCAATCAGCATCTTGTAAATCTGCTCAAGCGCCATGGATTTTGCTTGCTTGCCCACTTGAGCACCAGAAGGCCTGGCTGTCCCTCCCAGCCAAAAGTGGCCTGCAAGAAAAGTTTTCAAGTGTGGTATTCTAGTGACAGCATCCTAGGAGATGTTGATTATCACATCCAACAATGACCTTGCATCCTGCCCTCCCGCAGCTCCACAATAGGAGAAGATGAGCAATTCTAAAAGATGCTGCCAGCCGCTGCCACAATGGATTCTCAATCTGTTTGTGAGCTCATTAGTGCCATTGACTTCATGCTAATTGAGCATTGACTTTGGAAGGTCTTTTGAGGTTCCTTTCTGAGCGGAGGCCAGACAAAAGGCTTCTGGAATCGGAAGTGCTGAAAATGTGATGGCGGAGCTTCCCATGGAAACCAATCATTGTTTTTCCTTAGATGTTCTTTTCACTTATTTGGCTAGAAAGGCGTCTTCAGACCATTGGGCTGAATGGGATATGCACATAAACCACACACACTAAAGCACATCCAAATCATACACTTAGACCCCTGTATACTTTAATGGGGCCTTCAACCCAAGAGGGATGGAGAAGCAAATCAGCTGGGTTGGCACTTGAATGTGAGACTACCAAATCCATACTTCCCAAAACAAAACAGAATCTAAACTTGCAGGTAACCTTCAAAGTTTGACTTTCTCTGATGCTGTTCTCCACCCAAAATAAATACGTCAAAAAATGTTTCTATTAGGGAAAACACACCATGAACATGCGACCCACCTGAACTGTTTCCACTCTCATGCAGAGCACAATATATGGAATTAGGACACCAGAGCAGGAAGGTCACATGTCTGTGATTCTCAGCTGCACGATTAAGAACAGTTGAATAGCTTTGCTGAATGAGGTCAGTGGTGCATCTACTCTGGTATCCTGTTCTCACAGTGGCCAACTGAATGCCCATGGGAAGCCTTCAAGCAGAACCTGAGGACAAGAACACTCTCTCCTCCAGCTGCCTCCAGGAAATGCAAATAGGTAAATGTCCCCTGGACTATTGAGCATGACTATACCACTTCTGGTGCAACAGAACACCATGACAAGTGCCATTTACCTTCCCGCCACAGCGGCACCTATTTATCCACTCGCATTGGTATGCTTTCGAGCTGCTAGAGCTGCAAGAACTGACTGTAACTGTGGTGGAAGAGAATAGCCATAATAATAATAATAATAATAATAATAATAATAATAATAATAATAATTTATTATTTATACCCCGCCCATCTGGCTGGGTTACCCCAGCCACTCTGGGCGGCTTCCAACAGAATATTAAAATACAATAGTGTATTAAACATTAAAAGCTTCCCTAAACAGGGCTGCCTTCAGATGCCTTCTAAAAGTCTGGTAGTTGTTGTTCTCTTTGACATCTGGTGGGAGGGTGTTCCACAGGGTGGGTGCCACTACTGAGAAGGCCCTCTGCCTGGTTCCCTGTAACTTGGCTTCTCGCAGCGAGGGAACCGCCAGAAGGCCCTAGGAGCTGGACCTCAGTTAGTAGCTACTGATCACCACTTGATAATTTTGGTTTGCCTTTTCTGTAGCTTTTCCACCTCCACAATCTCCATTTACAGGTGAGGTGACCAGAACTGTTCACATTATTCCAAATGCAAGTCCCAACATAGATTTGCTCAACAGTGTCATCATGCTACCAGCAGTTTTATTTTCAGCTCCTTTCCAAATGATTCCTAGCATGAAGCTTGCCTTTTTCACAGCTGCTGCACGCTGGAAGTGTGCCACGATTTCCACACAGGGAAGCAGCAAGCCACCCCACCCCACTGAGGACAACTATGACAACAAAATAAATTATTCCGCAAGCTAATCACGCCGGCCAAGTTCAGAACGAGACGTTTTCAGGGTTTGCAGTCTTCCTCTGCCTGATAGGCTGGAAAGCAGAAACAATCTCCATACAGTTCAGCCCTTTGGGGGACTTATTTATTCACAGTAGGTATAGCAGTGATAGAGTATCTGGACTTCTAGATGTTGCTAGACACCATCTCCAATCAGATGATTTTTTTTTTAAGCTCATGGATAGCTTTTCCTTCTTGTTAACTTTCCAAAGACCACATGTCTTGGATGGTGCCAGAGCCAAAAAGTGGGTGAAGTGATGAATGCATATTTTACCTTTGACGCTGGGCTAGTTCCTACACACATTCACCCACTCCTCTGTCTCCTCCATCCAGACAAGCAAGAGGAATTTCCAGTGTCCAAGGGGACATTCTAGCCAGGCCAAAACATGCAATGTACAAAGTAGGACCAGTGAGGGTTATGTCCTCTGTGGGCCAGAGAAAGATGCCTAGAGAACCACATTTCTGGCTCAGGCCTGTTTCTCCTAATCTTTAAGTTATAGAGTGACTGTGCGCAGTGGGGAACCTCTTTCCTTGAGGAGTATAACCTAGAAAATCAGAGGGGGACCTCACTGAGTACAAGAGCCCCCCCCCACTTTATGCAAGCATGAGATTGTGCTCGAAACAAAATAAAAAAATTCCTTCCAGTAGCACCTTAGAGACCAACTAAGTTTGTTCTTGGTATGAGCTTTCGTGTGCATGCACACTTCTTCAGATACACTGAGACAGAAGTCACCAGACCCTTATATATAGTGAGAGGGTGGGGAGGGGTATTATTCAGATGGGTGGGGGGAATGGGTGATTAGCTGATAGGTGAGGTAAACCTGTTGACGACTGTTAACGACTGCAATTGGTCTTCCAGGAAAAAGCAAGGGGTGAGATGGCTAAAAATAGCTTTGTCATGTATAATGGGATAAGAATCCAATGTCTCTATTCAGACCAGGTCTCTCCATGGTTTTAAGTTTGGTAATCAGTTGCAATTCAGCAACTTCTCTTTCCAGTCTATTTCCGGAGTTCCTTTGTAATAAGACAGCTACTTTGAGATCTTGTATAGAGAGATTGTGCTGGAGAACAAAAATATAGTGGAGATAGGAGGCTCACCTTCTCTGTCTCCCCTTGCTTCTTTCAAGAATGACTGAAAAGAAGAGAAGAAGAGTTTGGATTTGATATCCCGCTTCATCACTACCCAAAGGAATCTCAAAGTGGCTCACATTCTCCTTTCCCTCCCCCCCCCACAACAAACACTCTGTGAGGTGAGTGGGGCTGAGAGACTTCAGAGAAGTGTGACTAGCCCAAGGTCACCCAGCAGCTGCATGTGGAGGAGTGGAGACGCGAACCCGGTTCACCAGATTACGAGCCTGCCGCTCTTAACCACTACACCACACTGGCTCTCAGAGAACTTCTGAGATACTCATGAAATTAAATAGTTGTAAGCAGGGCTTTTTTCTCCAGCTGGAACTAATTGGAACTCAGTTCTTGCCCCTCCCAGGTGGTTGCCGTTGCCATTATAAGAGAACAAGAGAGGTGTTCATTGTGAGTTCCAGCACCTCTTTTTCGAGAAAAATAGCACTGGTTGTAAGTCACCCGGTAGCACCTCAGAGATGGAAGTCTTCCCTTTCCATTACACACCAACAATGTAGATCATTTCCACATTACTGTTTCTATCTCTCAAAGATTATAGCTGACACACACACAGAGAGAGGTTTTCAGCTCCAGATTTGAAAACTGCACATTTGGGAGGGCTGGGCCATCCAAGGTATGTTGCTGCCTAAGCTGAAGGAAAAGATGACCTCTCAATGCCTTGTACAGACACCAGTTTTAGTGGCAGTTATTCATTCCCATACCTTCCAACATCTGACAAAAATCAGGGCATGTTTATTTTGGTGCGGGGCTTCCGTGTGAGTCAGCTGACTTGTGGGAGAGGACAGCACCAAAGACACTGCAACTAATCCAGAATGCGGCAGCTAGACTGGTGACTTGGTTTGGCCGCCGAGAACACACAACACTGGTCTTGAAAAGCCTTCATTGGCTCCCAGTACGTTTCCGAGCACAATTCAAAGTGTTGGTGTTGACTTTTAAAGCCCTCAACAGCCTCTGTCCAGTATACCTGAAGGAGCATCTCCACCCCCATCGTTCTGCCCTGAGACTAAGGTCCAGCTCCGAGGGCCTTCTGGCGGTTCCCTCATTGCGAGAAGTGAGGTTGCAGGGAACCAGGCAGAGGGCCTTCTCAATAGTGGCACCTGCCTTGTGGAACGCCCTCCCATCAGATGCCAAGGAAATAAACAACTTTCTGAGTTTTAGAAGACATCTGAAGGCAGCCCTGGTTAGGGAAGTTTTTAATGTTAGAAGTTTTATTCTGTTTTTAGTGTTCTGTTGAACCCAGCCAGATGGGAGGGGTATAAATAAATTAATTGTTGTTGTTGTTGTTGTTGTTTGTTGTTATTTTGGTGCCCTGTGAGTCAGCTGCATGCCCCAGTGCCCAGGACATTATGGATCAAATTAGAAGTTGGGATCATTCTGGGAATGTCCCACGCAAATATATGTGGTTGGAGGGTATGCAATGCTAACTATGGTACAACATCTTCCACCACCTCTGAGGCTAGCAAGCTAGTTTAGGATGTGTAAGGCAAAGTGTGTGTGGCACAGCAAGTTCTGTCCTTCAACAGTTCAGCACAATCCCCTGTACAACCTCCAGCGTCTGCTGCCTGAGGCAGCTGACTCCATCTGCTCAATGGTAGGACCGTCCCTCAGTTTTGCTATTAAAGATGTCTCAGACAGGTTTCTAAAGGTGTGAAACCAGTTAAGGGAAAGCGAGAGAGATGAATATGTAAATATGAACGGAGCTTGTAATTTGGAGCTGCTCCTAAGGAGATATTCCAGGTAGCACATCTGTTTCAGTTACAATGATCGAGTGCCGGAGCTGATGAAGAATGGGTTTAATGTCGCTCTTATTAGCAACTTGCCGAGACTAGCATCCTCTCCAACCTCTTAATGGGGAAACATTGTGAGAGGCCAAAAAGAACTCTGAAGGCAGCAGAAACGTCAGCAGAAATGGATGGAAAGGCTCCTTTTCTTGTCAGTGAAAACAGCAAATCAGGCTTTTATTTTTGAGGGAGTAAGGGGCAAAAATCACCAAGGCTTGCAGGTAACTGGAAATTTGCTAAAGGTGAGCTAGCACTATCAGAGGCTGGAATAGAGGCAGTAAATCTCAGTGCTTGCTCTTTTTTTTTTATCTTTTGTGCAAATGTTGCAGAGAGAAAGTTGCAGGAATAAAATCGTGGCAGTTTGGAGGCCTAAACAGCCGATGAAGAAACAGTGGAGCTTTGTACTTTTCAGGTAGAAAAGATTTGATGGGATATATGAAGTTACTTCTTGCTTGTCTGGATGGGGAATAGTGGGAATGAGTGTAGAAAAAACCTTAACATACAAAGGTAAAAAGCTAAAATTAATATTTGTTGCTCCACCCACTTTTGTTTCTGGCCCAACCAACCATTGTTTCTCTCAGGCTGAAAAAAGGTTTTCCACCACTGAACTAGGCAGAACCCCAAGAAAGGTATAGAAGAAGAAGAAGAAGAAGAAGAAGAAGAAGAAGAAGAAGAAGAAACCTACTAATGTTAGTACCACCACTCATTTCAATATTTTTCATTTTTAAAAGAAAAACTGAACACAATGTCCACTTAGGTTGAACAGCAATAAAGGATGCTGTGTGTCAAGAAAACACAGTTTCTCTCTGAGCCCTGATACAGTTTTCAGGAACGTGGCCTCCAGACTTTTCCACGTGTTTTCATTCTGTATGTGTCACCATCATCCCTCTGCGGTCTTTTTGAGCACTTTAATCCTGAATAAGACCATCTTTTGTCCTCTCCAAGAGCATTTAGGGGGATGTCGAATCCATGTCACCATGCCTGCCCTGTCATTCTGATTGTGCTCACCTTCTGGCAGCTAGGATCCTCTACTTACGTCCTTGGCTTCTGCTCTGGTTTTGAGTGAAAAGTCGCCTGATCTGCTTTCATGTACATCATGACCTCAACTGGCACCAGGCAATCTAACTTGTGTATGGAAGCTCTACTGTCGTGAGCTAAAGTATGTAAGTCGTCTGCTCAGTGTCAAAGAAAATAGTGAGACACTTCCACTGAAATATTTCCTTTGTCTGGGTCTTTTCATAAACTTCAGGGCAGCAAACCTAGGCTGTGGGTTTTAGTTTTGGATTAGATGTTTTTTTAAAATTGTATGAAGGAACTCTCTGTATCTTTATTTCTTGCTCTGTTTCTCTCCACCCTTCATTCCCAGGATACGATACAGATAACTGCTGTTCCAGTTTGCACAGGGAAGCCTGGGAAATGCAGTTTTCCTAGGCTATCTGATGCTTATTGGGGACTCTGGATAAAATAGTTTTTCCTGGGCTCCCAAGGCATGTTGACTTTGCAGCATTCCATGGAAAGATGAATGAAAGACCTTCATCCCCTGCCACAGTTGATGATTCAGAAGCAGCCACTTATGGTGAGTCAATGGGTACAGGTGTGACTGGGAATGGAATTCTTCTCTGGTTTAGGCTAAAATGTGAGCTAGAAAAGAATGGAGGAACTATAAAAATGCTAAATATGATTATGCACCATTGCGATATATGATGTAACCTATAGAAGGCAGAAGCTGCCTTTGCATAATGCTTCCTCCTTGTTTTCAGGGGAAAGAACTGGGATACTAAAAAGAAACATGTGGAGCACCCACATCTTGTGCAGGAAGGAAGAGGAAATACACTGTCCATGCCCATAAAGTTTGGGTTGCCACCTACAACATCTTCAAGGACCCTGGAAAATGTGGGGCTTGCATGCAAGTAGTGGGTGAAACCGGATGCAAAACTGAGCATTGGATGTGACTCTTTCCTTTGTACAGCAGGTTACATTCTGGTCATGCAGATGCCAGATGTCATCCTTCTACACAAGCAAGAGGCATGTTCCTAGTTCAGGGGCAGATTCCAGCCAGGCCAAAGAACCAGAATCTTTCAAAGACTACCTGGCCAGGTCTCGCCTATGTGGGGAAAGAGTTGGAGTCTGCCGTGAAACCCGGGTCGGAATTCTAACCTGCTTAGAACTGTTAGGAGAACTTGGAAGTGGGCTTTTAAACATAGCATGGTCCAGTAAATGTGCAAACTGGATCTCACTTCTGTATCTCTGAGCCAAACTTGCAAAAAACAAATGAATAAATAAACAAGGTTCATTAACAGGAATGGCTCCACAAATCAACAAGCAGCCCCTTGAAAGAAAGAAAGAGAAACTGCAGTTAGACGAAACTCATCTCCAACAGCTCCTTCGATGTTTTAATAAAAAGAAATCCAGCCTAATGTCTAAGAATCTTTTTCCAAGCTGCTCAACCCAGCAGGATCTGCTGTGTGTGTTTTCTTTCCGTGTTGTTTTCTTTGCTCTATTATATGTAATGAAGCTTCTGACTCCCTAACGTCATTAAGTCTAATGCCTGCTTTCATTGTTGATAATTATTATTACTTGGACGCATTTTGGGAGAGATATCTTTCATGAATTTGGGAGAGCCTGGAAGATGATGGTGAAGTGGGGTGTGATTTTCACATGGGGAAGGAACCGTCGTCCAAATCAGAAACCCTCTCAGTAATGCAACCAGAACACATCTAAGTATTGCTTTGCATTTGTTTTAAAACCTAGTGGCAAAACCACCAGTGTTTGGAAAACAGCTATGACATAACATCAGGGCAAGATTAGGGAACCACAGGTCTGGGATCAGAGTGTGGCCCCACTAATCCTCTTTATCTGGCCCTCAAGACTCTTCTGAGGCCACACTCTCTTTCTAGTCTCTACTTGTCAAAAGCTTAATGCTGTACTAGATCAGTGGTAGCCAACATGGTGTCCTCCAGACATTGCTGGACTACAACTCCTATCATCCCTAGCCCATTGGTCATGCTTGCTGAGACTGATGGGAGTTGGTGCCCAAAACTGCTAGAGGGCATCAAATCATCTACCTGTGCCATATTGGCGAGGAGGTGGAGAGGGTTGACAGTTTTAAATACCTGGGCATTTACATCTCTGAGGACCTCTCATGGACTGCAAACATTAATATGGTTGTGAGGAAGGTGCAGGGGAGGTTGTATTTCCTGAGAATGCTCAGGGGATTGAATCTATCTCAGCACCTACTTCTGTCCTATTATCACAGTACCATTGAGAGTGTCCTAACCTATAGTATATTATCGTGGTATGGGAGCAGCTCTGTAATGGACAAAAAAGCTTTACAGAGAATAATTAAAATTGCCCAGAATGTTATTGGGCTCCAACTACCAACCCTGGATGAGATCTTCATGTCTCGCTGCTTGAAGAAGTCACACAATATCCTGAGAGATCCCACCCACCCTGCTCACAACCTCTTTGCACTGTTGCCTTCGGGCAGAAGATATAGGACGATGAAAACTCGAACCACACGCCTTCTGAATAGTTTCTGTTCAAGAGCTTTGATTGCACTAAATAATGATCTCAGGGCCAGTAGTAAGAAATAGCAAGCAGTGAGTAGTAAGGAATGAGATAGGTTTTAGGTTATGTTATGCTTTTAATAGGTTATGTTACATTCTGGATTATGTTATGTTTTAATAGATTATGTCTTAATAGGATGAGAGTGTTGGAGATATGTGCAAATGTGTATGGTAAATCCGGTCTTTGGGTGTTTGATTTTCGTTGTTGTGTATACTGTGTATATACGGACAATGACAATAAATTTATCTAATCTAATTGCTTCTTCTCGGTCGGGTCAGGTTCCAACCAGCTTGGAATGGTATTCATTCTTTCACTACCACTGGGTTGAATACAACTCCCCGGAACCCATTGTGAAATTGAAACTCCGTTCCTGAACACTCTAAGGAGTGTGGGAAGCTGTTTGAGGTGGGGTTTTGGTTGGAAAGCTCACAGAAGGGAATTGGTTAACCTCTCCTAACCTGTCTGCAATACAAATAGCTCCCTCTCAAGAGAACCTACTGTTTGGACTGTTGGAATCCATGATTTGCAGGCAGCTTTGCAAGTTTGCAATTAGAGTCTCCACAGCGTGGGAATACAGAACATGAAAGGAATCTGCCTAGAGACCCAGCAACAACCAAGTGATTGGCTGAGTTCCGTATATAGGGATGACCTATAACACTGGTGTGTGTGGAGAGTGTTAGGTGTGGTGTGGTTAGTGCTGAGGACTTGCTGAGAGTGAAGAGGTCGTGTTGTAAATAGTAACTTGTGAATAGCTTGTATGTTTGCTGCTGTAAATAATAAAACAGCAAGTATCAAGTTACTAGTCAGCAGTTTTTGTTCCTGCTCGTCGTCCAGCTGGGCAATCTCAAGAGTTGCTCAATAATTGCTGCGATACTCTGCTATACTCTGCTAAGCTGTGCAACAGGCGAAAGCACTTCAAAGGTTCAGACAGTTACAAAAGTTTTAACATGGACTTCACGACATGTGTCTGCAGTGTAACATGTAGTTGACCCTGGATATATTATGAGCCTCTTTTAACCATTATGTGGAATCAACCACAGGATTAGAATAACTCCTACTTAAATGAACCCATTTAAAAACAATTATTAATTGGGAATGTCTGTTTTGGAGATATACATATACACACAGCATACCACTTGCCTTAGATAGGTTAGGTCTCAATGACTAAATTGAATGACTAATCTTTTAATTGTGCTAATTTGATACAGTAAGTTGACTGTAGAGAAATCTCCCATCCTTAATTATTGTTCTGTCAACTGCCTAATTAAATGGCACATGTCTTGAAGCAATGGCTGAGAAACAGTGAACAATGTTTGTGCAAAAGGTTATTCTAATCCTGGAAGACAATGGGTTCCTTATTTGGAAGCTAAATTTCCTTTGATGCTGCTAAAAATTTCTTTTGTGTGAGGGAAATCATGGGCAGGTGTAAACTGGAAGTAAAAAAAAAAAAGGTATGTGACCTCAGATTTACACCTACAATCCTAAATAGCACATAACTCCAATGCTCAAAAGCTTGCACTGGTTGCTCGTATGTGACTGAATCAGGGTCAAGATTCTTGGCTCAGTTTACAAGGCCTGTAACCACTTGGATTCAAGATACATAGAAGATCACCTGATTCATTATGTCCCTGCCCAATCACAGAGGTATTGGGGGGGCGCTAGCTTTCCATGGCTCAGATGCTTGGCTCATATCCACCAGGAACCATGCATTCAATACTGTGGGCTCACTTCTGGTTGAACTGAGACAGGCCCCCTCTCTGTTGAATATCTGATGTGTACTGAAGACAGAAGGATATCGATGTTCCGTTCTGCACATTTGTCCAGGAAGTGTGAGTCAGGACAGCTTGCCCATGATTGCAACCAGATTCCTCAAGCATCTGCATCTAGGATGAGCATCAATGTACCTGTCTAATTCAGTAGGACCTCATGAACACTGTGATGTATTTATGGATATGAACCACTTTAAGCATCTTAAGGTACATCCAGGCTGCTCTGTTAGTGGGGAAGCTCTGGTAGCCTTGGTGACTAGAAACAGATATTTCCAGCTGTGTGTAATACATTACCTACTCCCTCTTTCATAAAGAGATAACTTGGCCACCGTAATTCATGCTCTGTCAACCTACAGATTGGACTATTGTGATGCCCTCTACATGGGGCTGCCCTTGAAGACAATTCAAAAAATTCAACTGATCCAAAATGCAGCAGTGAGGTTAATAATAATAATAATAATAAATAATAATAAATTTTTATTTATACCCCGCCCTCCCCAGTCAGAACCGGGCTCAGGGCGGCTAACATCAACAAAAATCACAGTAGAATATGGTCCAGAGCTCATAGAACCCTTGTTTTAAAGCAACTTTGCTGGCTACTATCTTGTTTCTGGGCCTGGCTCAAGGGGTTCATTCTGATGTTTAAGGCTGTAAAAGACTTAGTCCTCAAGTATCTGAACCACTGCTTCCATCACGACAGGCTGTCTCAAGTATTTACATTAGCAGAGTGGAAGTTCTGCCACCTGCAAAAGAATGGTGAATGGTGACCCAAGAGAGGGCATTCTCTCTAGGAGTTCTATAGAGTTGCTGAGACCACTAGACTGGAGTTGTGTAATTGTTTCCTTAAATAAAGAGTTAACTTCACTCGCCTCAAGTGATTCATTGTTTTGTACTGACCAACGCCTGACTCCAGCCCTGACACCTACCCAGGCTGCTTTTGTTGTAGTCTTTTATTTCTTGTATTCATGATTGTATAAACTGTCACTTGTTTTTAATTGTATTGTGATATTGTTGTATCCTGTTCTCAGACCCAACAACAACTCATATGAACAGACCCAGACCTTGTGACCAGAAGGTGAAAACATGAGAATGGGCCTTTTCTGTGGTGGCTCCCCATTTGTGAAATGCTATCCCTGAGGATGCTCACCTGGTGCCTTTGTTACATATCTTTAGGTACCATATGAAAACATTTCTCCATAACCAAGCCTTGGGCTGATTAAAAAATCTATGGCCTTTTAATTGTTTGTGTTTGTGGGTTGGGGTTATTGCTTTGTTTTTGTTACGTATTTTGTGTTCTCGTTTTGTATTTTTGTGTTGTGAACCATCCTGTGATCTCCGGATGAAAGGCGGTAGACAAATTTAATAACTATCTAAATAATAATAATTATAATTAATAAAACAAAGGTGCATTCAAATGCTTAGATACATCCGCCTAGGAGTCTTCACTTCTGCATTAATGTTCTTTTGCTGCAGGGGGACTTTTGAATTCTTCTTTTCTTCCTTGCTCAAGGATTACTTGCCGCAGCTACCCAAATATAAATTAGATGGGTTATTGTACAATGTGGGAAAACTGGGGGGGAAAGAAGTAGTCTTGTTGGAGAATTTTGCCCATCAGAAAATGAAGTAATCATCAGTTTGCTTAGCAACACAGCTTTAATTAAGCTAGTTAATCTGGAAGGTGAAAACAGAAGAGGAAGATCTACTGCTTAACCAAAATTGATTGACTTCGTAAAAAAGTCCTTGAATGAAGAAACGGCTCGACCTTTGGAAGCTATGAAGCTAATAAAGCATCCTTAAAACTTTTGTCATCTTGAGAACATTTGATTGATTGCTTATAAGCACACTGTCAGCAAGATGTTATAATTTTTCAATAATTCCGATATATGCTTCCCCTACAGGGAAAGATTTTGGAATGCTGGAGGAACGGAATAATAACGTTGTAATCTCAGGTGATAGGGAGGCATAATTTCCAATTTATATGCAAAACTACAATTTGGAAAACACACTTTGCTTCTTGCGACCCACTTCTTCTAGCTCAATTAATTTTTTAGCAACCAATATTGCCTTAAATGGAGCTCTGTTTCCCCCTTGCATGCATTTGCTGCCTTGGAAAACAAGGATAGGCCAATTATCCAAAGGCACCAGAAATGACCACTTGTTATAAATGAAGAACCTAAGGACTGCTTTGCTGCTGGATCGGGCCAAAGGCCCACTGAGTCCCGCACTTGTTCTCACCTGACCAACCAGATGCAAATGGAAAGCCTACAACAACACTCCCCTCACTTGTGTTTCCCAGCTACTGGTATTCAGAGGTATACTGCCTCCGACTGTGGAGGTACAACATAGGCCCTGTGGCTAGTGGCCATTGAGAACTTGATCCTCTGTAAACTTGTTCAATCCTCTTTTAAATCCATTCAAGTTGCTGGCCATCATTACCTGTTGTGGGAGCAAACTCCATAGTTTAATCAAATGCTGTGTGAATAAGTACTTTCAACCTCGAACCTTTTGCATGCAAAGCAGATGCTCTCCTGCTGAGCTCCAGGCATTTTAATGAAGGTCTTGTTAAACACCCACCCACACCCACATGTGCCCAATGCTCTTACATGGGTCCTTTGCAAGAGAGGGGCCCTCAGCAAGATCATACCCTCCAACATTTCTCCGATGAAAATAGGGATGTCCTAAGGAAAAGCAGGGCAGTCTGGGATCAAATCAGAAACAGGGATGGCTTCTGCAAATCTGGGACTGTCCCTGGAAAATGGGGACACTTGAAGGGTCTGCAAGTTGCCTTTCTGCCCCCAGTGGAATCCCTTCCATTCCAACCAATACAAGGAAGGAAGTTCATTTCTCAGCTTCTCAGTTACACCAGCTCTCAAAGTCCTCATATTTATTTTTGATCTGTCCTGCCCCCATCTATTGCTTAAAGTATTGATCTCTACCCTGGCCACATCCACATGGGGCATTGTTATGTACTGAGCTGAATCCTAGAAAAATAGGATCCAAAATGCAGCAGTCTGGTTGGTCCTAGACCAATAGGATCCAGAATGCAGCAGTCTGATTGGTCCGCAGGAGCCACCCAATCCAGCTCCAGGTGGAAGTGAATCAGCGACCTGATTGGCCTGCAAGAGCAGCCAATCAGGCTCCTGGATGAAGTGAATCTGCAACCTGATTGTCCTACAGGAGTAGCCTGGAATTAGCCAATCACGTAGGGCCCATTGTGTAAATAATGTATATATAGCAGACGTTTTGGGGAAAGATTCATTCCTTGCTACTATGAGCTGAATAAAGAGCATGAAATTCACACTGGACTCCGAGTATATTTCAGGCATTATTCTGCAACCACTCTTGGGCCAGTTCCTCACAATCTGAATATCTCAGAAATGAAATATTAACAAGTTCTTCAACCTCTCCTGGGTACTTATTTATTTATTTATTTAAGCGATGTATGGGCAGTTGACACAAACTATAAAGAACTAGGGCTTGGGCTTACTTCAAGATCTCGGGGGCACGGATGTCTGTCATTTTGTTCCTTTCTGTGGCGTACTGGGTCCCTCCTGATCCATCTCTTTGCTAGAGCAGTCCCCGCATGCACTGTAGAATTATATTCACCCCGTGCCACGAAGCCCTAAGTGTCTATAGATCATGCAACACTCGGCAAGTATAATTGGAAGGCTCTTATTCAAACAGGCCTCATTATAGATGGAATATCTAAGGAATAGCCTCAAGCTAAGCAGTAAGCCTTGGCAGGAGTCACGACAGGGCTGTCAAGGCCCGGCTGCAACCCAGCAATGTTAGCTGTCTGCATGTGGAGTTAACTAATAGGCAGCTGCTACTTGGAGATCCAGGGCGATTGGTGGAATGTGAGCAGAGTGCCTGAGGCCAACGGCAATGTGGGAACAGGGAGCGCAGAGAGTGAGGACATTTAAAAATGTACTTCATGGTGACATCCCATCCCTTTCTCTCTCTCTCTCTCTCTCTCTCTCTCTCTCTCTCTCTCTCTCTCTCTCACAGAAGGCAGGCCCTCCTGTTTACTGACTAATAGCAACAATTGCACAGCGATATGTGGAATGCAGCATGGCACTAGATGCAGACATCAAATGCTTTTGTTCAAAACGCGAGAGGGCTGCCATGTCTCTTTGGTGCCAAGGGGAGCTTTAAAAGCAGTAATGGCTACTGCCTCTTGGGCCTGGTAGGGTGGACAGCCAGGAGACCAGCAGAGTAGGTGGAACACAAGCCAATGGTACTGAAATATACTCAGAGTCAAGTGTGAATTTCATGCTCTTTATTCAGCTCATAGTAAAAAGGAATGAATCTTTCCCCAAAACGTCTGCTATATATATATTATTTATACAATAGGCCCCATGTGATTGGCTAATTCAGGGCTACTCCTATAGGCCAATCGGGTTGCTGATTCACTTCATTCAGAAGCCTGATTGGCTGCTCTTGCAGGCCAATCAGGTCACTGATTCACTTCCACCTGGAGCTGGATTGGGTGGCTCCTGTGGACCAATCAGACTGCTGCATTCTGGATCCTATTGTTCTAGGATTCAGCTCAGTACATAACAGGTACGTGGCACCAGAGCCAACGATAGACAGAGCCAACTGATTCCAGTTTTGTCCTCCTCCCTACTTAGTTCTGCAAGAGCAACACTACAGCCACACTCTAGCCATATGTTTAAAGGGCTATGATGTCACTTTAAACAGTCATGGCTTCCCCTATAGAATTCTGGGAGCGGTTTAACAAGCCGTCAACCCTCTGGAGCATGTTTTCAGGGAGGGCAGGATAGAAGGAATTGGAGATGATAACCTGTCTCCCCATCTCTGATGGATCAAGGTGGCTTTCATCCAAATGTGAGGGGCACCTTTGGAAGCAACACATAAGGGCCATGTTGAATTACATCTAGGGTTCATTCATAGCCAGTATCCTGTTTTCTTCAAAGGCCAGCTAGAGATCTCTGTGAAGCAGGACACAAAGGCAACACCCCACCCAGATTGTTTATCTCCGTCATCTGAAACTCAGAGGTCAAGTACCCTCGGAGGTCATCTACGGTCTGTACACAGAAGCATGGGCACAGTCAGGATTTATGTTGGGGTGGGCAGGACGTCCACCTGTCATCACCCTCTGTCTGGCTCTGTCTAGCAGATTCGTCTTGAAACGTCTCGACAACAGTTGTGACAACAGTTGTTTTAAATTACTTTCTTTTGACCCTGTGCTCAGAAAAATCTGTCAAAATCTCCAGTCATTTGAAAACTTGTGTGTGTTTGTGTGTGTGTGAATTAACACCAGAGAGCACCTTTTATGTGGTTAATGAATATATTTTGCAAAATTACAAAGAACACACCTGTTTCATCTTACTTATTTTTTAACATCTATTCTAAACTAAAACAAGTTTTCCTGTTTCTTTTCAGCAGTTATTTCTCAAATTCCTCCTTCTTTCCCAATGCAGTTTTTCTGTGTACACTCAGTATGCACAGCCCATTGAGATGCTCCCATGCCATTGTCTACCTTAGCCAGGTCTTTATTCTCCACAAGATACTGAATGACCACTCTACTCCTTCCTTTTCCCCCTTCCCTTTTTCTATGAAGAAACCCTTCTGAGACCCCACATTTAAACTCTTCCCTGGTCTCCTTGCTGGCCCTAGACAGTGATGGCTAACCTTGACACCCCAGATGTTTTGGGACTACAACTCCCATCATCCCTGACCACTGATCCTGTTAGCTAGGGATGATGGGAGTTGTAGTTCCAAAACATCTGGGGTGTCAAGGTTAGCCATCACTGCCCTAGCAGGACTAACTTGGCCAGTTAGCCCTGGTGATGCTATATTTATGTTGTACTTTATGCTGATTTTAAGCTGTTTTTTAAAGTCACTTTTAATCACTGTTTTATATTTGCTATGACCACTGCTCCTTGAAAATGTCCATTGTATGGTGAGTTATTATATGCTGAAGAAGACGCAAACGAAACAGTGGCAAGATCACTGTCCGTTGTCTTTCTGTTATTTTACAAAAAGAAAATATATACACTACTTTCATGGGCCGTTGTGTTGCTCATTTTTGGTTTCTGTTCGAAGAGTGCAACACACAGGTTTTTTTGTCTTGCTTATATTTGCTGTTAGCTGCCCTGAGCCCGGTTTTTAAATTGGGAAGGGCGGGGTATAAATAAAAAATTATTATTATTATTATTATTATTATTATTATTATTATTATTATTATTACGGTACAAATGGTACCTGGCCAAGCAAGAAAGATGAACAGAGCCTTTTTTTGTGGTAGGGTAAAATATTTCCACCTCTTCCGCCTCTGCCTGCTATGTTCAGCTCTTTTAACTGCTCTTTGCGAGCATTTCAACTTCAAATGATCTGATACTTCCTACTTTCAGTTAAGTATTTTTGTTTGATTTAGGGGAGGGGGCAGCTGCCACCCCTGCCCCCTGGCTATGGCCAAGCACAGAAGTCAAATTAAAGAGCATAATGACTCTGACTGTGGCTGCACTCACACCATGCATTTTAAGCACTGTGATGCAACTTTAAACATTCATGACTTCCCACAAAGAATCCTGGGAGCTGTAGTTTGCTAAGGATGCTGAGGATATTTGGAGGTCCCTATTCTGCTTACAAGGGACGCGGGTGGCACTGTGGTCTAAACCACGGAGCCTAGGGCTTGCTGATCAGAAGGTCGGCGGTTCGAATCCCCACGACGGGGTGAGCTCCCATTGCTCGATCCCAGCTCCTGCCAACCTAGCAGTTCGAAAGCACGTCAAAGTGGCAGCAAGGTAAACGGCGTTTCCGTGTGCTGCTCTGGTTTCACCAGAAGCGGCTTAGTCATGCTGGCCACATGACCCGGAAAAACTGTTTGCGGACAAACGCCGGCTCCCTCGGCCAGTAAAGCGAGATGAGCGCCACAACCCCAGAGTTGTCTGCGACTGGACTTAACTGTTAGGGGTCCTTTACCTTTACCTTTATTCTGCTTACAAAGCTACATTTGGTGATTGACTGTTAAACCACTCTGGGAATTTCCCAGAGTGAGGGGGTGATGGTGGACTTGCCCAGTCAACAGGCTTAGGAGCCAGACAGAGTTGGGGGTTATTTCCAATACACAGTTTCCGTTTCCTCGCAATGCGGTCCTTAAGTTTGTTGTGTTCTAATGTTTTATTTAATAAAGTGGCCCTAGCTTTACCCCACACTTGTTTCTTGTCTCATTATTTCTGGTCTCCTAACGCAGAATGAATGAATAATGAAATGAATTCATTTGAAATGACATTTCAATGCAAAAACAAATGGAGTAACAAAATGCTTTTTTCTGAAGTGGGTGGGCATCCTCAACTCAGTTAATTACACATTATTCCACACACCCAGTCACTACCCCCCCCCGCCCTGTATACCCTAAACAGTGGTGGCTAACCTTGACACTCCAGATGTTTTGGAACTACAACTCCCATCATCCCTGACCACTGGTCCTGTTAGCTAGGGATGATGGGAGTTGTAGTTCCAAAACATCTGGAGTGTCAAGGTTAGCCATCACTGCAAGACGATTTCCTCAAAATTGCTGCCTGTTTTGGATGCTTATCAGTAGCAGTAAACTTTGTGTATATTTATGTGTGTGTACATACACATACATCTGGAACAGAAAATAATGGATTTCTGCAAATATTAGGGTGGTATTGTGTTTCATGTCCCCCTCCCAAAAAAAGCATGATATGGGGGGGGGCACTGCCCTGTGGCTATGATACCTGCCTTCTCTCTAAAGCAGCTACAGACATGCTTACAAGCCTCTCCTTGTTCCAAGTTTCAAGGAAAAACTGCCAGTGTTGCTTAATCACCCTCATTACAATGTAGTGTCTCCCTATTTTACATTACTGAAGAGGGAACAAGAATATTCACATCCTGCTTTGATTTTCTAGAATCAATGTGGAAGTTAAAATATAGGGGGGGGAGGAAGGGGGGAGGAGGAAGGGATTACTCTGCTGTTAGGCTGAACAAGCTGTTGCAGCTGATCTCTGCTTGCCCAAAGTTTAAAGCAATGTTTGGAATGAGCCCCATGTTGGGCAAAATATTCCTTCACTATAATATGACCTTTGTGGTCCCTTCTAACTCTACAATTCTTTGATTCTATGTCCTTACACATGGCTGTGCTATTCTACTGGTTATCATTATTATCCTCTAGTCTAGTGATACAGAGAAGTTCTTTAGTCCAAGCCAGATCACACACCAGATGGTAGATCACAATTTCAGAGCACCATAGATGAAAGACAAAACACCCATCCAGGGATGGGTGGCTGCTCTCCCAACTATGGTTTCAGAGATAATTGCAACCATATGGTTTTAGAGGGCTTTTAAAATAATAATAATAATAATAACAATTGGAACGAAAGCAAGTCTCGGTGCCAAGGGAATGTGCGTGCGCGCGCACACACACACACATACACACACACACACACACTGTATATGTTTTACAGTTATCTGAGTACATCCACATTATTTGAAAATGTAGCTTCAGTGTTTACATTAACCTCCCACCCATCAGACTGAAGTCATGAAGTTGACTTTGTTCTTTGGTTTGCACATTTATAACTGATCTTATGCATTTGTTACATTGCAGAAGAATTCCTCATAGAAGACACTCTATGCTACCCAAGTTAGGAAGAGAGCAGAGGGAATTGTCGTAGATCCTTTGCATCCCGGTCATCATCTGTTTGATTTACTTCCATCTGGACATCGCTACAGGACTTTATACACAAAAACAGCCAGGCACAGGAACAGTTTGTGCCATTAAATTGTTAAATTCGTAGTTGTGTAGCGGAAGGGGAGGCCCGTTATGGGTGGGGTTCCTTTGCTGTGTCATTGTATTGTGAGTGGAACAATGTTTGTATAAGGTATGCTTACATTGCAATGTAGCCGAAGCAAAATTCCAAGTATGTTGGAAAATGTACTTGGCCAATAAATTATTCCTATCCTATTCCTATTCCTAGAATCATAGACTCACAGGCCTGTAGAGTTGGAAGGTACCCCAGGGGTAATCTAGTCTAACCCCCTGCAATGCAGGAGTCTCAGCTAAAGCATTCATGACAGATGGCCATCTAGCCTCTGCTTAAAAACCTCCAAGGAAGGAGAGTCCACCACCTCCCGAGGGAGACCATTCCACAGCCGAACAGCTCTTACTTTCAGAAAGTTCTTCCTGATGTTTAGTTGGAATCTCCTTTCTTGTAATCTGAAGCCATTGGTTTGAGACCTACCCTCCAGAGTAGGAGAAAACAAACGTTCCCTCTTCCATGTGAAAGCGCTCGAGATATTTGAAGATGGCTATCATATCTCCTCTCAGTCTCCTCTTTTCCAGGCTAAAGAGACCCAGCTCCTTCAAGTGCTCCTTGTAAGGCTTGGTTTCCAGACCCTTGATCATCTTGGGTCGTCTTGAGTATTCTCTACGTGGCTAGCAACGTGTGCCTACTTTACACTACAGAATATTGGTAATTTACTAGGGGAACTTTGGAAATGTTTTCTATACGAATGCTGGAAGATATGGAATAGAAAGAAGGAAAAACTGCTTCACACAGTACGCAGTTAATTATGGAATCCACTACCCCAATATGCAGTGGTGGCCACCAACTTGAGTGGCTTGAAAAGATGCTTAGGCCAATACACAGAGGTTGCTAGCTATGAGGCCTATGTTGTACCTCCACTGTCAGAGGCAGTGAGCATCTGAATACCAAATATCGGGAACCACAGGGGGGTGAGTGATGCACTCAGGTCCTCCCGGTGAGCTTCCCGGAGAGTCAGTGTAGTGGTTAAGAGCGGTAGACTCGTAATCTGGGGAACCAGGTTCGCGTCTCCACTCCTCTGCATGCAGCTGCTGGGTGACCTTGGGCTAGTCACACTTTTTTGTAGTCTCTCAGCCCCACTCACCTCACAGAGTGTTTGTTGTGGGGGAGGAAGGGAAAGGAGAATGTTAGCTGCTTTGAGACTCCTTCGGGTAGTGATAAAGCGGGATATCAAATCCAAACTCCTCCTCCTCCTCCTCCTCCCATAAACATCTGGTTGGAGAATGTGGGAACAGGATGCTAGACTAGATGGACCACTGACCTGATCCAGCAAGACACTTCTTATGGTATTATATTCCTACTAGGAGATTTACCCCTGCTTTCTTCACTCACCAACCCCAGCTGCCCTCACAAGCCCATCACAACTCCCTAACCCCAGACCTCATCAAACCCCTCACTTGGCAAACTGGAACTCCATGGGGTTAATGCCTCTACAGCCCACCCACCCCCAATGTCTGCTGGGATGGGACTCAGACCCCCCAATTATCACCATCTTCTTCTCATCATCATCATTACCACCACCACCATCATTATTTTATTTATATGCGGCCCACCGGACTGGGTTGCCCCAAGCATTCTGGGTAGCTTCCAACAAAACATTACAATCGAAACATAACACCAAATATTTTAAAAAAACCTTCCTGTATTCCCTTGACATCTGATGGGAGGGCGCCACTACCGAGAAGGCCCTGTGCCTGGTTCCCTGTAACTTCACTTCTCGCAATGTGGGAACTGCAAGAAGGCCCTTGGATCTGGATTTCAGTGTCCAGGCTGAATGCTGGAGGTAGAGATGCTCCTTCAGAGCTGAAGCCATTTAATATATATTAGGAGAGATAGATAAATATTTGGTAAGTATACCATGTGTCTGCTCACATCTGTTGGCAATCAGTTCCTACAAGCTAACCTTGAAAATGTATATTAATGCACAGCCTAGTGAAAATCAAGTTTCCCACTTCCTATAGCACCCCAAACAATTCCTACTTTTGATTTCGATAATTAGGAAATTTTAACCACTTTCCCCCTCAACCCACTTCTCCGAAATCTGTTGGCCCACATCCAACTCCAGCTGCTGCTTTGAAGCTCTGCCCCCCCCCACTACCGGTACCTGCTGATTTTTTTCTTCCTACACTAGGCATGTCCTGCCCAGTCTGGGATCCAATCAGATTTAACTCTATTAGATTGTAATTGACAGCAAGTGATGGCAACTTAGTAGGACAAGTGATGACATTTAAAAAACAAAAAAGAAATTAAGCAAACATTTGCACAAGAAGTTCAAACAAGCTTTTTTTAAAACATTGCTGAAAATGTTAACGAAAAACTGAGCAGTTTGGGCTCAGCCCACCCCTTCACCAAAGGACCTTCCTTTGGTGATGTGTGTGAGATAGGATTTGAAAGCCCCTGCCACTCACGTTGAATATCAATTCACTGGAAGATTAAAAGTAGGCATATTGCACTTCCAACTCTCCCCTCCTACTTATGAACTACTTAGTATTTCAATCTGAGTCATCTTCTCTTTCTACCGTGTAGAGATTTTTCTTCACAATGAATGCTTTTATTCCCGTCTCTTTCATAAAGTCAACTGAACTTGATGGAAGAGAAATCTTTCATGATTACAGAAGCCACTAGGCGTAGGGCGGGTTCACACATTCAATCTCTGAGATTCTTTTGAGTCTGTGCGCCTCTCCCATGATGCAGAGAGCGGCAGGAGGGGGGAGACAGAAATGTGCGTGTTCATTCCCCCCAACGCAATGCAATGAGGGTGGGGGATGGGACACCCTTTATATGGCAACTCTACACTCCCCCTGGCCGTTTTGCACCTTGCAACATCTACATCCCTGGGAATAATAGCTGAGGATATTCGCATGCATGACCTGAACCCCCCCCCTCAATCTTTGGTGCAAATTGGCACCTCTGAGTCCAAACAGGATTTGGGGGGGGGGGCTTAATTGGCTGGTGGACCCATCTTAGCAGCACAGAAGACTGCCCAATACTGAATCTAATCATTGGCCCATCTCGCCCAGTCCTGTGCACTATGACTGGCAGCAAATTTCCAGGGTTTCATATGAGGAGGTCTCTCCCAGTCCTTCCTGGAGATTATGAGAACCGAACTTGGGGCCTTCTGCATGTAGACTGTGGGCTCTTCCACTGAGCTATGACTCATCCCAATAAATTTCACCTACACCACATGGTTTGCTGCTGCTGCTGGTGGTGTTGGTGGTTATTTCCAAAGACCAGATTGGCCCTACATGTGAATGTTTGCACCACATCTACCTTCTCACCCCTCTCCTTGCTGGTTAGCAGCTGTGGCCCACCAGCTTGAAAGCTAGCATAGCACCTCTGCCCCAGCCATCAAACTGCTTCTGCGTGGTCTTTTAGTCTGAGATTTGCTCAACACAAACTTCAGCCCTGTGCAGTTGGTGTTGTGGTCTAAACCACCAAGCCTCTTGGGCTTGCCAATCGGAAGGTTGGCGGTTTGAATCCACGCGACGGGGTGAGCTCCCATTGCTCTGCTCAGCTCCTGCCAACCTAGCAGTTCGAAAGCATACCGGTGTGAGTAGATAAATAGGTACCGCTGCGGCGGGAAGGTAAACAGTGTTTCTGTGTGCTCTAGCTTCCATCACAGTGTTCCGTTGCGCCAGAAATGGTATGGTATTGCTGGCCACATGACCTGGAAAGCTGTCTGCGGACAAATGCCGGCTCACTCAGCCTGAAAGCAGAGATGAGCGCCACACCTCCATAGTCGAATTCAACTGGACTCAACCATCCAGGGGTCCTTTACTTTACCCTCCAGCTTGACTCCCCATCTGCATCCTGCCTTGCCTTCAGACTGCATACATGATGTTCCTTTATGCATGCCACAGGAGCGAGCCATGGGGAAGCTTCCCATTATTCCATGGGGAATTGCCCCCACATTTACCACTGTAGAAGGTTGCAGTTTGACAAAGGGTACAGGTGTTCATTTTCTCTGCTTCGGTGCTGCCCCCGCTGTGGCTCTAGCAGTACAATCGACCTTTCAGTTGCCATCTGCTTTAAAACGAATACTGACTTCTTCTGTCTCTCTCCGATGATAACAATGATTCTCCACTGCGGATGTATTTCTTCTCCCTGACGCATCCGTCCGTGTGGTGTTACACACTGTGATAAGTAAGATTAAATGAGGTGGGGATTGGCTAACATGCTGACATTATATTCTGTACACCAGTAGATCAATCATCATAACCTGGCACAAGTGCAGCTTGCCAGACAGGAAATTTGAAAAGATGTCCCTCTTCTGCAAACCAGAGTGTGCATGTCGGCATTTGTAAGGATGGTGCTGAAAAGATTTTGCACCCTTTAATCGGCTCCTGTGGATCCCGGTGACATCTATCAAATATTCATAATGCAATATTCTGTATTTGACCAGAGACCTGAAAGCATAGATTTAGTTAGTTCACATCAGCATGTGAAATCCATCCTGCCTCACCTCTCCATTTCCTTTTGTCATGCAACTTTCCCCAAGCACCCAGCCATTCTTTAAGCCAGCATAGTATACAGGCTTTCAGGAACACAGCACGAGCCACCATTTTTATTTTTATTTTTTTTGCCCTCTGAAGGCAGAAGTGGTTGGGTAATCGCTCTGTCACCTCATCATCTGGAGTGTCTGGAGACGGTTGAAGGATGGATGGCGGCTAACAGATTGAGGTTGAATCCTGACAAGACAGAAGTACTGTTTTGGGGGAACAGGAGACGGGTAGATGTGGAGGACTCCCTGGCCCTGAACGGGGTAACTGTGCCCCTGAAGGACCAGGTGCGCAGAATTTTCTCCACCACGTTCTCTGCCACTGTCACCACCCCACAAACACAAGGCCACGTGATTATGCTAATTCTAGGGTCTTGTGGAGGATAGAAACCATGGCCAGACTGCTAACTGCTGCTTGCATTTGCAAATTGGGGGAGGCTTGCTTAATGTTCCTACCACTGTTTATTTGCTGAAGAGTTAGTTGGAGGAAATCCTTGCGCTAACTGAACAAGTACATTGGATACTCTCCTTTTTTTAATCTAAGTTTTTTTAAAGAAAAAAATCTAAGTTTAAAAGGACTTTATTGTCGTTGTGGAAAAACACAGCGACAGTGCATACAATGCCTGGCCACCTTACCCAGAAGGCCTTGCTCTGAGAAGAAGGTCTCTTTCAGCCAGGGAGTTGGAAGTGGCCAACCATCTGGGAATGGGAACCAGACCCTGTGGTGACTGAGTTGGTGGCAGGTCAGGTTGGTGAGGGGCCCTTCTGATTTCTGGGGGCCTCAGCCATTACCTGCCCTGGCCAGCAGTTGACACTGGGCCTGCTGAGAACATATTCCACACACACACACACACACACACACACACACACAATAAAACACTGAACATTAAAAAAATCTTCCCTACACATGTAGGGAATGTATATTCCAATGTAGTCTAAAGGTTGCATGGTTACTTATCCCCTTGGCTCAGGGGTCATATAACTCCATACCCTCCAACCTTTTTCTGATGTAAATAGGGACACCCTAAGCAGGGGTGGAGGAAGGAGTTTTTGGTGGAGGCAGACCGCCCCAGGTGTCTTCACTGAGAGGGGTGACATTTGGCAGTTGCGGGCAGGCAGCGCACCAAATGTCTGCCATCGGCGGCTCACTCCACCCCCGTGGGTGGCTCGCTCCACCCCCGGCTGCAGGGCGCACGTACAGCTCCATGCACCTGAGCATGTTCCATGCACCCCGCGCCCCACTCGGGAGTGCGTCCGCCCTGGGCAGTGCAGGCATATGCTCCACCGCTGACCCTAAAGAAAAGCAGGACATTCCAGGATCTAATCAGAAACTGATAGGGTTTCTGAAAATTCAGGACCGTCCCTGGAAAATAGGAATACTTGGAGTGACTGCTTGTGGACTCAGGGCTATGTCCTCTTAGTCTCTTACCTTTACAGCTTTCAGAGTGACAAGACTCATTAAGAAACAATCCAGGAGTGAGCAACAGTAGATCAGCTTTTGTTGCAAAGTGCTAATGATTTGACCATCATTTGCCACTAGTCAAGATATTTTCATTGCTGTGGTATTTTCCCTTACAGAGACTGACAAAGCATTCATTGCCGGTAACTATAATCCTAATAATGGTCTTCGTCACACTTGGCAGTCCATAAAGCTCTCCTTGGAGACAAAAAAGTGACACATCTTCTTCTAGCTACTTACCCTCTTAGGGATTATCCATTTGTAAAACTGGCAGTTCAGGCTGCCTGAAAGAAGGGAAAGGAAAGGGGGTGGGGAGAGAGAAAGAGAGAGAGACCATTCTACTGCATCTGATGTCTTCTGTGAGATAATCACAGCTGTTTCAATATTGGATTACCTTATTTATTTACAGGAATCAATGAACTCAATGATAATCTAATTTGCTGAAAGATCAAGACAAATGTTGATAAAACAAGTCTAACTGGATGTAATGTCTCTGGATCAGAACAAGATATCTGTTTAACTTTTGAATTTCCTAGTTACGTTATGTATCTGGATCATTTTTCTGCCCCCAAGTATTGCTTTGTCAGATTTAACTGTCTCCTGAAATATTGGCATGGTATTGTCAGTGACCCCATATGAGGGCCATTTGTGTTCCTGTAGAGATTAAGGAATCCAAATCTTGAGCTATGGCTTTTTTGAATATAATATTCTTAGCGAGAAATGTGATAAGATACTTTGCCCCTGTGTGATGAAACATCCTGGAAGACACTGGAATTGTGTCTGGGTATTTCTTGCCTGATACAAACAAGTACGTAATAGAAATAGTGGCCAAGTTCCTCTTCTCTGCTCAAAGATCTTGTAAGACGATTAACTGCAATTACCCTTGTAATATGTTGCATGTTTCATGTGTGTGTTTCATCTCCTGTACCATATTTTATTTTAAACTACTGAATGTATTAATGATAATGTTTTTACTCATTCACTGTTCTGTTTTAATGGGTCTGTGACAATATAAACAAATGATTGGTTGAATGTCTATGGATCTGAATTGGCCTGGGGGAAAGACAGAGAGAACTGGGAACCAGGAAAAAGCAACCACAACAACCTTCTATGGCCAATGGAAGAATGCCCTAGGAAAGGTGTGAGATGGGAAGAAACCAACGTCACAGGCTACACATTGAACATTGAACATAATGTAATAAGTGCCCTGCTGATTCGGCTAAGGGTCTACCTAGACCAAGATTTTGTTCTCATAGTGGCCAGTCAGATGCCTATGTGAAGCTCACAAACTGAAAATCAGGGCAGTGACTCTCAACTGCTATTCAGAGTCACCCTGACTTTGATGCTGGAGGTAGCATTTAGCCATCATGACTAGCTGCCAAAGTTCATAGATTCATAGAGTTTCCTTAGATGCCTCCCAATTTTCTTTCTTGTTGGAACTGCATTTGGGCCTTCAGTATTTCTCCTTTTAGACACTCTCATCCATCTTGGACTCCCTTCTCTTTTAGTATATCTGACCATGGGATCTAATCCAGCAGCTTCTTCAGCATTTTGAAATTGGCCTTCTTAAAGTCCAGAGTGCATGTCTCACTACTACACTCAGCTTTCCCTTGCCTCTGTATCATGAAACCCAGGAGGACACCTCCTCCCAAGTTTCTGAGTACTTCCACTTCATCAATCAGTTCTTCTCTGCTGGTGAGGACCAGGTCCAAGAAAGATGACCCCCTTGTTGCTTCTTTCGCCTTTTGGGAAATGAAATTGTTGGCAGCCATCGTGACATCCTGTAATAGTAGATCCCATCTTTTAACAATTGGCTGTGCAATTGGGCATAGGAATCTGCCGTATAAAGAGTCAGACCATCTAGCAGATTTTTGGCTTCGTTTAACAGTGGCCTTCCAGGGTTTCAGAGAGACCTCTTCTAGCTTTACCTGGAGAAGCCAAGGACTGGACATGAGATGCTGTCACTGAACTATGGAGTTGGATGTTAATGTATGCAGCATATCTCAGAGAAGGTTTTTTGCCTGGAAACCCACTTGTGATCTGCTAGGGTCAGGCAACTGAAGGATTGTGGTTTTCCCTAAACCCTTTGAGCTGGAACATCAGGGGACTTTTCACTCTCAGGAAGGACCTCTCAGGAAGGACCAGTGGCCATTCCACCTGGTCATCATCATGGGGATGAGGTGAGACTGCAAGGTCCTCTCCTACTTGGGACCAACTGACCCTAGGATCCCAGAGACCAGATCTCTGCTACAGCCATTCCACATGACCCATGTGTGAAGTATCTGAGCTCTGTATTCACTTGCTTCCATTGCTGTGGTTCTCCCTCCCCACACGATACTTTTGAATTGAAATATTAAAGAGATGCTTTGGTCCTTCACCATATTCTTCTTACACACACAAGCATTCACTATTGCATACAAGGGAGCTATGTGCCACCAGTTCCTCTCCCGTTGGCATCCTTCCCAGACCCTGAGAGCTATCCTCTCACAAAGAATGTGCACATCTAATAGTGGGATGTGCACAACTTACGTTGGCCACAGATTCCACAATTCCTGCTCTACCATTTTAGAAAATACCCATGGCAAGCCTGTAACCATGTGCTTGATAAATAAGCAGGAGGCTGCTAAGAAATTGGCAGCAGGCAGACTTGCATTGCTGGGAGATCAATAAGCCCAACCTAGACTGCCATTTATACTAAGTCAACACCAACCTGCCGCTAAGGATTCCTGATCTGGGGGCTATCCCACTTTGCCAAATACAGGCACTGCTTCTGATTAGCTCAGCAAATCTCAAAGGGCAAATTGTGCATAAGTAATAAGGCAGAAGCCAGCAGGCAAGCAGGAAACTCTGTCTGAGCTCCGCACAGGTGATCCCGCAGAGAATGCATGCCGAGAAGCCCCTGAAAAAAAGAGAAAGCTTTTCAAAAAGGGCTTTGAGGTGTGTTTTTTCCCCCCAATGAAAGGAACATTCTGGACTGTTGCATTTTTAAACATATTTGTGTTTTTTTGGAAAGTAATATGAATATAAAGAGGGTTTGTGCTCAGCAGATACCAAGAGACAGGAGCCGTCTCCCCATCCGCCCTGCTTTTCTCTTTCAGTCACAAAATGCCAATATTCAATAGCCCAAAGCATCAAAATGTAACATAAGGCTGTATTCATTGGTGTGTTTCCCCCCCACTAAAAGAAATCTATTTGATCCAGCAGAGGCTCCCATCAGGGGAATGGGAAGGAGGTGTTTCTCACCAGTTTGCTTTTCCCCAACAACAGTTCCCACAGTGTTCCAAAAAGCCGTCAACCCTCTGTAGCAGGTTTATGGTTGCATGAGCGAAAGGTGGATAGATGGAATTGGAGACAATAACCGCTCTCCCCATCTCTGATGGATCAAAATATGAGGGGCACATTCAACACAAGGGTCGTGTTGAATTACATCTAGGGCCCATCTATATCCAGCACCCTGTGTACTTCAGAGGCTAGCTAGAGATCTCTTTGAAACAGAACACAAAGGCAACACCCCACCCTGATTGTTTATCCCGAAACTCAGAGGTCAAGTACCTTTGGAGGCCATCTACAGTCTGGACAAAGAAGTCAAGATAAAGACCATAATGGTTGACTGTGGCCAGATTCACATCATACATTTAAAGCACTATGATGCCACTTTAAACATCCATCCCTTCCCACAAAGAATCCTGGGAGCTGTAGTTTGTTAAGGATGCTGAGAGTTGTTATGAGACTTATATCCCATCACCCAGTGTTACAATTCCCAGAGGGGTTTAAAAACCAGCCCCAATTCACAGGGAACTCCATGCCATGCACGATTTTGTAAAACATTTTATTTTTAAATATTTCCAGTTCTACCTAAAAATCTGAAAAAGATCTGGAAGGAGCCCAGAGAAAAGAAATGGCATGGTGCATCTGCAGCATTACAACCAGACGCCTTCATCTGCCCCACCTGCAATAAAACATGTTTCTCCTGTATCGGCCTCTACAGCCACATCAGGAGCTGTAACTCTCTGATGATTTGACTTTACCCCTGAAGGCACACTCTTCCACTGTCTTCCAAGAAAGACGAATGCCAACAGCAACAAACCTAAAGATTCCTGAAGATACCTGTCCAGTCTATCACCTGTCTACCCCTGGCAGAGCTATGCTACTACTTAATTTTGTGGGGAGGTGTATTAAGTGGCCTATCTCTTAAAGACCTTAAAACCAAGAACATTGGCTTGGTCAGCAGTGACCCTTCAGAAGTTTTCAACTTCTGAGCGCCTCTCACTTCCCCATTCTAAAATATCATTGAACTTCCTCCTCTGAACTTTGTGCTGCTGAAGAGCTTGCTCTTGTGAAGGGCAGTGGCTCAAGCCCCCAGAGCTTATTGTTTCAAGTCTGCTGACAGCATATCAAATAAACTATCTCTTGCAGACTGAGGGGGGTCATAAAGAGCAGGTGC
This sequence comes from Darevskia mixta, assembly GCA_034641385.1. Lineage (NCBI taxonomy): Eukaryota > Metazoa > Chordata > Lepidosauria > Squamata > Lacertidae > Darevskia > Darevskia mixta. The sequence continues at coordinate 3,547,371 of JAWWNH010000060.1, forward strand.
AGAGGAATACACGGCCTGCAGTCTCCTACAAAGGGTGTATTTCAACAGGCACTGGCATTCTTAATGGTGGGCAGCTGCATCAATAATTTGAAAGAAGAACGAACATGGTTGGAGAAGCACGAGGCAGGTTTCCTTAAGACCAAACTCCTATTAGCCAGGAGTTATGGAGAACCGCAAGTAAAATTCAAGAAAGTGAACACTTTTATGAATACTCCAGATTGTATTAAGCCCTGCCAATGATATCTTTGTATCATCTCAGACTGCATTCCTACTTTTCTTCTCTGCATTTCATTTTCATCAAGAAGAAAGTTATCTATAGATAGAAATACCCTCTCCCCTCTTCCAAAAGGGGTTGGTGCAGGCTGTGAGGGGAGAAGCTTGGGGTGAGCTGTGATTGAAGGGGGCACACATGAACATGCTGTTGGCATCCGTCTGCCTTAGGAGACAGTTGAGGAGTGTGGCTTTGGTACTGAAGTCAAGCTGATGGAAATGCTTGCTGTGGCAGTAGAGACCAATATGGGAGAGAGATGTTTTGTTACAGCTGAGGCGTCCAGTTGTGCAGCTGCAGATGCACCAGGGTGTTTCTTCTCTCTGCGCTCCTCCCAGCAACAGAAAGGCAAAGAAATTTTCATTTTCCTTCTGCCAAGGGTTGGACCAACTCAGCCATCAGTAACCCTCACTCTAAGCAAAGTTTGGAATAAGAGTAAGAGCTTATCCACTCTTCCACTTGACCCTGGGAAAACCTGATATTTAGCACTGAATCAGAGGAAAGATCAATTGGCTTTTGATAAGTACCAAGTTATGCCACATTCCTATAAGGTAAAGCTAAAGGTAAAGGACCCCAGGATGGTTAAGTCCAGTCAAAGGTGACTATGAGGTTGTGGCGCTCATCTCGGTTTCAGGCCGAGGGAGCCGGCATTTGTCCACAGACAGCTTTCCGGGCCATGTGGCCAGCAGTATTGTAATGTCTCATTCTCACATTGCATAATGTTGCAGGTTGCCTTTAATTACTTAATTGATGTATGAGTATGGGAACTATTTAAATGTCTCCTCCCTCTCTCTTCTCTCTGCCCCTCTGCTGAAGAAGATGAATGTGAGAGTTGTCTTGTTGTTTTGTTATTTGCTTTATAAATAAAACCTTAGATGTTACTGTTCCAACCGCAGTTGCTTCTGCTGCATTCTGCTGTAAAGGACTGAGTTTACTATCTGCAAATGGGCTTTTAATGCTCACACAGCATAACTAAACCACTTCTGGTGCAAAAGGACACCGTGATGTAAACCAGAGCACAGGGAAATGCCGTTTACCTTCCCGCCACAGCAGTACCTATTTATCTACTTGCACTGGCGTGCTTTTGAAGTGCTAGGTTGGCAGGAGCTGGGACAGAGCAACGGGAGCTCACCCCGTCGCGGGGATTCGAACCACCAACCTTCTGATTGGCAAGCCCAAGGGGCTCAGTGGTTTAGACCACAGCGCCACCCGCGTCCACATTCTGAATCCACATTCCTATATTTAGGACTACTCTGCCCATCATTCCCATTAATTTCAGTGGGCTTACTCTGAATATTACTGACATCCCCTGCAACTCAGATAAACAGGAATCATGTTTTTGTTGAAACAGAAACTGCTAAACTGTTGTGTTTGGGTACTGAAATTTGACAAAGACGGATGAGTAGCTGGGGCCAATGAGGAGAGGGACTGCATCAGGTTTGCTAAAGAAGTTCCATGCCCAATAAAGCAGCCTATTGTTGATGCAGATCCCTGCCAAGTGACAGCATGATTGGAAAGTCATTAAGACATGTTGGTGCAAAACAAATAATATCTACTTAAGGGGAAAATGCTTTTGCAACATAGCTTTCCATCTTGCAATTCATAAAGGAGAAAGCCTGTGTGTACTTGGGACTACCAGGAAAGCAACAGAAGAGGAAAATCAACGCTATAGATATCCTCTGCATTTTTACGGCTAACACAATTGTTGACATTGTAAATTGATGCTTAACATCATAAATGGCCTCCCACAAATTGTAAAGTAAATCCCCCAGACTTTTATGGACCTCATAAACGAGCTTCTAACATGTAAATGGCCTTGCACGCATAGCAATGTAAATCCCATAGGTTCTTTTTTTATATTTCATTTTATTTTATCGACATTGTAAGTCATATGGCGCATTGCAATTTTGGGGGCTATCGTTTCGTGGGCTCTCATTTTAAAACTCCATAAAAGATCGATTTGGGAACTTAGCGGGAGGAATAAAAAGGGGATTGTTGATTGGCGTGTGGGCTTGGGAGGCCTTGCTGGTTTTGTGGCTCCCTTTGATGGATGGATGTTGTCACTCCTGACTTTGATAGACCTTTGTCATGATTTAACTTGCTGCTGCAAGAAGAAGGAGGAGGGAGGGGAAGGCTGAAGCAGAGTTCAGAGAACAAGGCTTTTTTTAAAGGGGGGCGAGTTTAGAGAAGAAGAAATGAGAAAGCATATGCAATAAGTTGCATAATGATATCTCATGTTTATAGTGCATCTTCCTTTCCAAAAGGTCCCAGCAGCTTTATGAGAGGCATAAAGCATGTTATAAAGCCTGCATTATAGCAGGCAATGAAACCTATTCCGTGTGGTGATGTTTTCCTATCGCACTTAAGTCACATCATCATTGCATGATAGAGTCACCAGTGGAATCCATCAAAAGGGAAATCCAGGGTGAAATCTGTGGTCCCTGGATTGCAGGCAAGATTATGACATGTGCCCCCTGCCGAAGGGTTCTGGCATCATCATCATCATCATTTATTATTTATACCCTGCCCCTCTGACTGGGTTTCCCCAGCAACTCTAGGTGGCTTCCAACAAAACATTAAAAATACAATAAAAACATCAGACATTAAAAACTTCCCTAAACAGGGCTGCCTTCAGATGTTTTCTAAAAGTCAGATAGTTGTTTATTTCCTTGACATCTGATGGGAGGGCATTCCACCAGGCGGGCGCCACTATCAAGAAGACCTTTTGCCTGGTTCCCTGTAAGTGTTGGTGCTGACCTTTAAAGCCCTAAACGGCCTCGGTTCTGTATACCTGAAGGAGCATCTCCACCCCCACCGTTCAGCCCGGACACTGAGATCCAGCGCCGAAGGCCTTCTGGCGGTTCCCTCACTGCGAGAAGCAAAGCTACAGGGAACCAGGCAGAGGGCCTTCTCGGTAGTGGCGCCCGCCCTGTGGAACGCCCTCCCATCAGAGGTTAAAAGGATCAACAACTACATGACATTAAAAAACACCTGAAGGCAGCCCTGTTCAGGGAAGTTTTTAATCTGTGATGTGTTAATGTATTTTAATGTTTGCTGGAAGCCGCCCAGAGTGGCTGGGGAGACCCAGCCAGATGGGCGGGGTACAAATAATAAATTATTATTATTATTATTATTATTATTATTATTATTATTATTATTCTCACTTCTCACAGTGAGGGAACCACCAGAAGGCCCTCGGAGCTGGACCTCAGTGTCCGGGCTGAGCGAATGGGGTGGAGACGTTCCTACAGGTATACTGGGCTGAGGCCGTTTAGGGCTTTAAAGGTCAGCACTAACACTTACCATAGGGGTCACCTCCTAGGGGCCGAGGTCCCTTCGGTCCCCCCTAAAATATTTTAGTGGGTCGCCCCCCAGTTGATGGGTACTGCCATTCAAATAGTGTGTGTGCACCTCATTTGGGATTTATTTTGCAGGGCTTACCTGCCTCCCCAATATTTTATTCAAGTTGGCACCCTTGATTAGTAAGATAGCTAGGGTTGCAGAAAGGGGCACCTCCTCTTCTTGCAGTCTGGACAAGGGTGCTGAGGAGGTACTTGAGATCCTGTACAGTATCAGCCGGTTTTAAATCCAAGTTAGATCACACAATGTGAGCATGATTTCCAGATGGTCATTATTGGAAAGCCAAATAGGAGCTTGCTTAGGAGAGCAGTGAGAGCAGCTGGCCAGACAGAGTGACATTATAGCAGTTTGGCATTAGTGCTGTTTCTGCAGCCTAACACAGCAAAGCGTATTCAGCCACGGAACAGTGAACACTTCTAGGGAGGGAGGGGGGAATCAAAATCATATGATACTGGTCTTCTTTTGCACAGTAGATTCATAGTGTTGATTTGATGATTTCATCAGATTTATGAACTACTTGATTGTGTCAATTTAAAAAATAAATAAACCCAAAGCAAGATAAGATAAGATAAGATAATTTATTGTCATTGCACAAGTACAAGCACAACGCTATACAAGTGCAACGAAATTGCATGCCCCCCGTAAAAACAGAAAGAAAGAAAAAAAGCAGTTTACAAAATGAACAGAGCTATAAAATTCTTAGTAAAAACTATGGAAACATCCAAAAAATTGAAACCAGCAATACAATAGAAACACACCAGCATTCTGGATATCTGGTTAGGTTTGTCAAAACAGATTTATTTTTATTTTTTGTGTGGATGCCTGATATGAATAGGCAAGGAGTTCTATAGTGAAGAGGCCATCACACTAAAAGATCCGTTTCTTACATATGTGGAATGGGTCTTATGTGGCACTTGTAACACAGTCAGTTCCCCAGATTGAAGTAGTTGAGAAGGCATACACAGGATAAGGTGATCTTGCAGATAAACTTGACCCAAGTTGTTAAGGGCTGTGTGTACCAATAGCAACACCTTGAACTTGTCCCAGGGGCAAATCATCAACCATTGCAGATCTCTGAGCACAGGTGCTACATGGTGATAAGGAGGAATCAATCTCATTCCTGAAGGCCTGGAATTCTCAGCAATGCCACACAAAATCCACAACTATTCTCCACTAGCCCTGGTGTTGGTTCCAGAAGTCTGCATGTGTAAAACTGAGAGTGGGGAGATGCTACTTGGTATTTAGAAACTTCTCGTTCTTGAACCATGAGAGCGTAAAGGCAGTAGCTATTCTTTGGCCACTCAAGATTGTGTTGTTGTTTTTTGCAATGTTTTAATCTTGTAAAGAAGAGAAGCCCACACAAAATCAGCCTCATGAAATCCAAATCAATCAAGAAATCGCTCCACAACTTCATTCGTTCGCTGATAAAAAAGACAGCACAAAAAAATCCATCTAACTATTTTGCTGTGAATTGGGTTCCATTTGGGATTGTTTTAGCCCACCCTTCCTTTAAAGAAATTGAGTTAGTATACGTGAGGTAATCTTGGCTTATCTTTACAAGAATCTGGTGAGGAAGGTTAAGGTGTGTGTTTGTATGTGTGAGAAAGAGAGGTATGCTTGAGACCACACAAGGAATTCCATGACTGAGCAAGAATATTCATTTATTTAAAGAGGACACTATCAGTAACAATAGTTGTTGTTCTTTAGTCATTTAGTCGTGTCCGACTCTTCCTGACCCCATGGACCAGAGCATACCAGGCACTCCTGTCTTCCACTGCCTCTCGCAGTTTGGACAGACTCATATTAGTAGCTTCGAGAATACTGTCCAACCATCTCGTCCTCTGTCATCCCCTTCTCCTTCTGCCCTCAATCTTTCCCAACATCAAGGTCTTTTCCAGGGAGTCTTCTTTTCTCGTGAGGTGGCCAAAGTATTGGAGCCTCAGCTTCAGGATCTGTTCCAGTGAGCACTCAAGGCTGATTTCCTTCAGAATGGATAGGTTTGATCTTCTTGCAGTCCATGGGACTCTCAAGAGTCTCCTCCAGCACCATAATTCAAAAGCATAAATTCTTTGGTGATCAGCTTTCTTTATGGTACAGCTCTCACTTCCATACATCACTATGGGGAAAACCATAGCTTTAACTATATGGACCTTTGTCGGCAAGGTGTAAAAAACAACTATTCAAAATATTTAAAAAAATATTTAAAATCAATGATAAAGTAAAAACAAGTTTAAAAGACACCTGTCCATTCTGCGTATCTGCAGATGCTTGCCTAAGCAAAACTGTTTTTAGTGGTCACCCAAAACAGTACAGTGAATACGCCTGCCTGGTATCAATAGGTAAGAAAATCCAAACTGTGAGTGATGCTGGACAAAATGACTAATTTTTTAGATGAATGGTTGGTTGGTTGGTTTGATAGGCAGATAGATAGACGTAGCTGGAATCTCCACTGTAAAGGCTGCAGCAAGCTTCCTTGAATAGTAGGGATGGAATCATAACCTTTTATTAGCTGGATCAGTAATAGTTCTATGTCGTGGGCAGTGTCAGCCTATAATATAATTCCTAGACCTAACGATGAGCATTAACGATGATTAATGAGTGACTCTCAAAGTCAAACCAACAATACAATGCAATCAGATTTTCTCCTCTGCCAAAATCTCACTGTAAGAGGCTATTACATCTTCAAATTGGCCTATGCAGCCTTATTGGCACTGCTGCTATAGAGCCATAGAATTGTAGAATGTGAAGGGACCCTGAGGGTCATCTAGTCCAACCCCCTGCAATGCAGGAATCTCATCTCAAGCACCCATAACAGATGGCCATCCAAACCCTGCTTAAAAACCTCCAATAGAGTCCATCAGCTTCCAGGAGAGTCCGTTCCACTCTTGAACAGCTGTTACTGTCAGAAACCTATTCCTGATGTTTAGTTAGAATCTTCTTTCTTGTAACTGGAATCAATTGGTTCAGGTACTACCCTTCAGAATGGGAGAAAAGAAGCTTGCTCCATCTTTCACGTGATAGCCCTCTGGATATTTGAAGATGGCTATCATATCACAGTCTCTTATCCAGATTAAACATACCCAGTTCCCTCAACTGTTCCTCATAAGGCTTGGTTTCCAGACGCTTGATCATCTTGGTTGCCCTCCTCTGCACATGTTCCAGCTTGTCAACATCCTTCTTAAATTGTGGTGCCCAGAACTGGACACAGTATTCCAGTTGTGGTCTCACCAAGCCAGAATAGAATGGGACTATGACTTTTGTTGATACAGCCTAAAATTGTGTTAATGTGGTTTGTTCATTTACTGCTGCCTCACACTGTTGCCTCATATTAAGCTCGTGGTCTACTAATCATTTTCACATGTATTGCTGTCAAGCCAAGTGCCCCTCATCCTATATTTCTGCATCTGATTTTTCATGCCTAAGTGCAGAACCTTATACTTGTCCCTATTGAAATTCATTTTGTTAATTTTGGCCCCATTCTCTGAAATAAATAATTCCATCAATATATGACTACTGGCACCTCATTTATTTTATTTTAATTTTTTTTACAAAAAAAAGGCCTGTTTACAGGCATACACACAGAGAGAGAATGCTTTTTTTCATTTTTTTTTTTTAAAATGAGGTGCTGGTACTCATACATGGATGAAATTATTTATTTATACAATGATTTATGATGATGATGGAATTATTTATTTATTTGCATTTTTTCAGGTTTTGATTTAATTACATTTGTGGAGCCCTGGAACTGTTTTAATCTCAGCCGATGCCCTTTTTGCAAGTTACCCTCAAACAACAGGAGTGTATAATAAAGAAATGTTCCTGGAAGCGTAGAAGTGTTTCCTTGCCTGACGTTTCATGCTGATTTTTTTTTTAATGCTGTTGCTCTGCTCTGTTATTAACCTTATTGCACTTTTGCTGAAAAGTGGCCTAAAATATATTGTATAACAACAATTTTGAAAAATACACTTCCAATAAGGAATTGCCACCTGTGCCCACTCATGGTTAGAATTACGGAGTACTCTGAGAAGACAGTTCACTTGTTGTGGTGGTGAGCTTTGAAAATGTAGATCTTATACTGGAAACCATGGCAGGCACCTAGCTTTTGTTGGAAACAGGCTTCGGATTAATCCCATCCTTCACCTCCTTTCCTTTCCTTGTCATTCACTGCTTCCTTGTCCAGAATGACCACCACACATTTGAAGAAGATTGTGCTTGTGGATGGCTCAATAGAGTATCTCCCAGTGTTTCTGTGCCCAACATGAGCAGCAATAGAATATATGAGAGATGCCTTTAGTAGCTTAACGCCCAGAAGCTGAGAGGACCCAGCTAGAGGAGGAGATAAACCCACAGCACCTGAACAAGGAAGGGAACAAGCTCAGCCAATTCCTTAAGCCAGGGAGAGGGAACCTGTGTAGCCCTTTGTTGGACTACAGGGAGTGTGGCCCTACAGCTTCCATTAGCCCTGATCATTGGTCACGCAGGCGGCGGGAGATGGGGCTGTTGGAGTTGGGAGTCCAGGAGCATCTGGGAAGTCACAGAGTCCCATCACCTCTGAACCAATAGAGAAGAACAACAGTTTCTTTGTGAGAATGGCAGTATCAGACCCTCCAAGTGTCCTATTTTTCAGGGACAGTCCTGGATTTACAGAAGCCACTCCAGTTTCTGATGTGACCCCAGAATGTCCTGCTTTTCCTTAGCACATCCCTATTTTCATTAGAGAAATGTTGGAGGGTATGGAGTTCTGTGACCCCCAAGCTACAGCCTTTAGAAGAGATCTGAATGCAGCCCTGTATAGGGAAGTTTTTAAAAATGTTTTATTGTGTTTTTATATATGTTGGAAGGCACCCAGAGTGTCTGAGGTAACCCAGTCAAATGGGTGGGATATAAATAATAAAAGTATTATTATTATTATTATTATTATTATTATTATTATTTACAATGTTCCTATTTTCATTGGAGAAATGTTGGACAGTATGTTGTATATTTAAATGAGTAAGACATGGCAGCTACTCTAGCTGATGAATTTGTTCCTGCTTTTAGAGAAATCAATAAATAATAATAATAATAATAATAATAATAATAATAATAATTTATTTATACCCCGCCCTCCCCAGCCAGAACTGGGCTCAGGGTGGCTAACACCAATAAAATTACAATAAAATATAAAAGAAAGAAGAAACAGTTAAATAAAATACAGGTTAAAATACAATTAAAAATTTAAAATGTAATTTAAAATTTAAAATCAATGAAGTTTGGCTGAGGATTAAGGATATTGACCTTTTCTCTGGTCAACCACAAGAAGTAAAGGTGACATGGAATGAGGGTGAGAGTAGCATTTTTAGGACTCATGTACGCTTAGCCACAAAACAAAGTCGTGCAACACACGTAACCGTGGACTGCTATTCAAGCAAAACAACTGCTACACAAGCTGGATTTAAAGGATAAACAACTGTTTTGGGACCTGTTGAAATAGTACTTTTTGAACTTTCTGTAATATTCCATTTTATATTTGAGGAATCAAGCCTTTGTGCTTCATGTGACAATCGGTGCATAAATATTACTGCAATCTGTATCGGGTTCAGAGGACTCTCTGGTTCTCATGAGATCAATCATCCTCCTCTGGGTATCTGAAATAAAGAAGAGCTCAAGATGAATCAAGTGTCGAGTGGTTTGATTTCCACAGCACCATCTATTTTCTGTCCTGCGGCTGCAGCAAAAGCACAGGAAGATTATTTCAGCTCCACTGGTGCTCTTCGGAAGTCTCGTACCTACGCACACAGGTCACAATGCACATATAAGCCCTAAACAAAACAATAATAAATAGCCAAAGTTTTCTGAGATTTCTGGTTCCACTGGGCTCTTGACTGGTGCATCGGCCTGACTGTTAGGGATGGGAGAGAGATTTGGTTCAGTTCTTACCTAAAGGCAAACCTACTCCCACTTTCCAAACTAAGATGCGAACCAGAACACAGCGACCCTTTGAAATTTACAATTCACTGAATTTTGTGATGCAGTTTGCATAAAGGGGCATATATTATTGGGAAAAAATAGCATATGAGAATGCATTGAATTAGTGAAAATTGCTTGGAAAAAATGTGCATACTAGTTGAAACTGCACATAGAAATGTGTATATTAGAATATTTGTGTGTGTGCGTGCGTGCGTGTGCAAATTGCTGTGGGAATATGGAAAACTGAATTTAAAACTGGAAAAAATGAGAGACCTGAAACTGGCAGATAAGTCAGTCCTCACTTACCAGATGTCTGACTGCTTAGACAAAACCTAGTGGGATTCCCTAACTTTATCCTTATAATCCAGGGATGGGGAGCCGAGAGCCAGTGCGATGTGATGGTTAGAGTGTCAGACTAGGGACCTAGAAGACCAGAGTTCAAATCCCTCACTCAGCCATGCAGCTCACTGGGTGACTTTGGGCCAATCACCTCTCAACCTAGCCCACCTCACAGGGTTGCTGTGAGGATAAAGTAGGGAGGGGGAGAACCATGCAGGCCACCTTGAGCAACCTGGAGGTAAGGTTGGGTATAAATATTATAAATAAATATTGTTGGACTCCAGCTCCTATCAACCATGACCAGCCATTCCTGGTCAATGGCCAGGAATAATCAGATTTGTAGTCCAACAACATTTGGAAGGCCACACATTTGTCATCCCTGCTACAATCTATATCTAATAATTTCTGCATGATTCTAGGCCTTAGATGGCTTCGCTTTTACTATGGATGACAAGTTTTCCTCTTGCTTCCTTAGTTTCTATTTTTATCCATCGTTCTTGTGTACTTTGTTTGAACTGTTGCCTTCAGAAACATCAATCTCTGTTGACCACAATCAGCCACTCTGATTAACTAATTGCAACCTAACTGGACCACAGGCATTTGGGGTCAAGCAAAGGAGGGGTTTCTGTAGGCTCTCTCACAGGGAGGCTAGCATTTACATGATTATTAATCTGATTAATAACCTTCCTGTGATCTCTGCATTGTGACAACAGCTGTGCGGACAATGAAGACTTCAGTTTTAAAAAGAACAAACAGCCAATCAAACTTCGTAAATTGCTGTGTTTCTGCCCTAGAGGCAGTGTGATGTGAAAACTGATACAATGCCCAGAATTCAGAAGACAAATGACATTTTTCATATATGTGTGTGTATGTCAGTCAAGATATTTTTGGAATGCCGGAGAAGAAAATGTATTTCTTCTCTCTCAAAATGAATATTGGGCCTTATGCTGCCATAGGATTTTATTTGTGGATAAATTTAAAGTGCAGATGACGACGACAACAACAACAACAACAACAACAACTACACCACCACCACCACCACCACCACCACCACATAACAAAATCACTAAAGGAATTCACTGGTTATTGGTTTATTTAAAATGTTTCACATTAATATGATTTTGAAGTGGTTCCCAACTTACAAAAACAATGCATTAAAAGAATTCCAGGGGGCAGCAAGTTTTAAGAAATATGGAACTGCAAAAAACTAGTCTTAATTATTGTGGAATTGCTAATCAAAGAGTTGTGTATGACCAATATGCATGTGATCACACACACACACACACCACTGAACCTGGAAGTGACCCAGAAATGTCATAAAAGATGTCACTAAAAAGGTGGAGCGGGGAGGGGTAGATCTGGGAGGAACAGGGTGTTGCAATTGCATGTGATTTCACACAAGTGCTCAATGACCCGGAACGCAACAAATTGGGGGCTGTCTGTACAGTATAATGTAGATCTGAAATATATTATTGGCATATTTTATATTCAGTGATAAATTGGGGGCGGGGGGAGGCACATGACAGAATGCCCCTATATATGAACACTGCTGCACAAGATGCAGACCAGACATAATGTCAGGCTTCAGGGAATCTGATCCCCCTCCCTCACGGCAGGCTGCCAATAGTGGAAATACAAGGAGCTCTTACCCAGTTATTTTATTCAATATTCACAGAGAGAGATGCAGGATGCTGTCTCTAGAATAATGGCGTTGCTCCGTTTAATCTCCTCCCCGCTTTTACTCTCAGTTGTCAGCAGCTCCACCCCTTATACTGTGGCTGCGTGAGGCCCTTTGTCTATTCACTTTCTACTCTCCCACTTTCACTGCCCTCCTGGTCCTAGGAGAAGGGGGGGCGGGTCTGAAATGCTTTCTAATGATAATGTGTCAACCAGCTGTTCTCGTTCTGCTCCCCTCCCCTCTCCTTCCATTATCTTCCAGCTTTGCCCTTCTTCTGTCTCAGAGTCATGGCCTTCTGCAAACCACCTTTGTAAATCTATACTGTCCTCCTCTTCTCGGGAAGGTTCGGAGGGGCCCTCCACCAATCCTCTTCAGTCCAGTCCATCACACATAAATTGTTTCACCCATCCTGGACTTTTTTTATTGGGGGCGGGGAGGAGAGAGTGAGAGAGCCATGCAATTATTGCAAAGTAGATCCAAGCGGGAAGCCAAAGGCATTTACCATATCTCCTTGTTCATGGAACAATTAAATTAAATTAAATGTGCACAATTAAATGCTTATCTAACTCTAAGGTGCTGGTTTATAGGATTGGTTATTGATAGTGTAGTGTTACCAACATGATGTTGCGTGCCCCCAGCAGGGCAGGTATGTAGATCATGCTGTCAATCACGATAGGCTAAATATGCCGTCTCTCCACTGCTTCTGTCAATTTGGAATAGAGTCAGGATTCTGTCAATCCGCAGGAAAAAAAACACATTGGCTGGAAAACCAAATGAGGTTCGGAGATATTCTCACATTTGCAGTGGTTTTGAGGCATGGTGACAGTTCTGCAATGCAACCATCTCTCACCTGCCAGCTCCCCGTTGGTTTGTATTTCAAAAATAGGGTCCATAGTTCTGTTTCATTACATCATGGACGTGCCATACAGACCTTTTAAGACTTATTTTCATGGTGCATTCTGGTTCTTGCTGAAAAACCTTTCTGAAAAATCACATCTTTCAGAAACACCAGCATACATTATACAGCATTTAAAACAAATGCTAGAACACCAGAAAATGATAGCATGGCATCTATGGGGCAAAGGCCTTCTGATATAACCCGGCATCTGAAACTTAGCAGATTTCTAGTGGGAAAGAGTTCCAGAGATTTGAACCCAACACTGCACTGAAGATATGGCTCCTCATTGACATGAATTGTGTTTCTGCTCAATGGAGGACCACTAATAGAGTTCCCTCAGATGATCTCAGTGACATATGGGGCAGAGTGGTCTTTTGCAATCTTTGTGCCAAGCACAATGGTTGGGGGGGTATCTTATTATAATCTTTGGGGGGTCCTAGGGCAGCCCTGGCAAACTCTGTATGAATTATTGTGCTAGGCTTGGGGCCAAGAAACGGATGTGCACATGACAAGCATACTGGTTGGGATGGGTGAGAATTTTGTTAATCTGATTTTTAAGCAGACTGGCTTAATTTTCACCTCATGGGCCCATAATTTAAGTACCCTTTGGACTATGCCAATGCAATACTACCAATGCAATTCTCAGCTCAATAAACAAACCAGAATATGCTTCTAAAAGGTATGGAAGGAGAAAATGATTTTGGAAATGTGTAAGGTAAAGGTAAAGGGACCCCTGATCATTAGGTGCAGTCGTGGACGACTCTGGGGTTGTGCACTCATCTCACTTTATTGGCCGAGAGCCGGCGTACAGCTTCCGGGTCCTGTGGTCAGCATGACAAAGCCGCTTCTGGCGAACCAGAGCAGCGCACGGAGACGCTGTTTACCTTCCCACCGCAGCGGTACCTATTTATCTACTTGCAGTTGACGTGCTTTTGAACTGCTAGGTTGGCAGGAGCTGGGACTGAACAACGGGAGCTCACCCCGTCGCAGGGATTCGAACCACCGACCTTCTGATCAGCAAGCCCTAGGCTCTGTGGCTTAACCCACAGCGCCACCTGGATATATATCCATGTGTACATGGATATAAAATGTGCATTTTTAAATGTGTGTGTGTGTGTGTGTGTGTGTGTGTGTGTGTGTGTGTGTGTAGGCTGTAACGTTCTCAGTTGCCACTAGCCACAATGGTTGTGTTCTGTCTCCACTATCAGAGGCAGTATTCTCAGAATGCCAGTTGCTGGAAATCACAAATGGGTAGAGAGTGCTCTACCATGCAGGCATCTGGTTGGTCATTGTGAGAACAGGATGCTGGGCTAGATGGGTCTTTGGCCTGATCCTCCAGGGCTTTTTTTTAATTATTTTTTGCGAACATAGATCTGAATTTTCATACAGCCTTGAAAATAAATAAATCAGTGAATCACAGATTAATGCAGAAATGGAAGAGAATGGAGTTATGAATGCAAAATTGACACAGGCCATGAATGGACTGACCTGCCAATCTCTAGTTGCTAGATCTCTCAAGGCTTTAGATCCTGGGACTGGAAGATAAAGGATGGACCACTGCAGATCAGAGGTGGAACGAAATGGGAAAGAAGGCAGAGCCTGGGTTGCCATGTGGGTTAAGGGACAAACTCTGGCTCTTCCTAATGTCTCAGGGTGGAAGCTGGTGGATTCAGGGCCATGGCAGTAATTCCTGCAGCTTGGTGGTTGAGCACCTGCTCTACATGCAGAATGCCCCAATTTCAATCCCCGGCTCTGAAAATGCCCCTTGTCTGGAACCCCAGAGAGCCTCTGCCAGTCAGTGTAGGCATCACTGAACTAGACAGTCTGACAGTCTGACTCGCTTTAAAGGAATTTCCTTTGTTGTTCTGATCGCAGATGCTCTCAAGCCAGGCAGAAAATAGCTCTCTCCCTTGCTTCTGGCCCCTGAACTCAAGATTCCTCTTTGGCCTCAAAGCCATAAGAAGGCTGAAACCCTAGAATGAAGAGTCAAAAGTCCCGTGACCTGGTAATCCTAGCTCAAAGCTCCTGACCCCCAAATGGCTGAGGCTGTGTGTCTCGGAATTAGCTGCCCCACCTTTCCCCTTGCAGCGAAGCAGAGGAGGAGTGGGGCGAATGCATAATTTGCACAGATTTGCAGCAAAGGTAGAAAAGAGCAGAATGGATTTTGGAGTCTGTGAGAAGGAGATTTAAATGTAGGGGCTGGAGAATCTGTTAAATTCCACCCCCCCCCCAGTTTCTCATTCTCTCTCTCTCCCCCTCCCCCCCGGCCCAGTTTTTAAGTTCTCCGCAATTCCAGATCAGCTTGTGATTTATTTATTTGAGAAATGCCTCCTTGGAGTTTCATCCGCGTTCAGCACTCACTTCCCTGTCACATGCAAATGAATATTTCCCCACCACCAGAAGCAAATAACACAAGTAGATAAAGGTAAAGGGACCCCTGACCATTAGGTCCAGTGGCGAACGACTCTGGGGTTGCGGTGCTCATCTCGCTTTACTGGCCGAGGGAGCCGGCGTACAGCTTCCGGGCCATGTGGCCAGCATGACTAAGCCGCTTCTGGCGAACCAGAGCAGCACACGGAAACGCCGTTTACCTTCCCGCCGGAGCGGTACCTACTTATCTACTTGCACTTTGACATGCTTTTGAACTGCTAGGTTGGCAGGAGCAGGGACTGAACAACAGGAGCTCACCCTGTCACGGGGATTCGAACCGCCGGCCTTCTGATCGGCAAGCCCTAGCCTAGGCTCTGTGGCTTAAGCCACAGCGCCACTCTAAACCTGAATTACTTTTTTACTCCAATTCCAGAAGTGCCTTTTATGTTGTGTGGAAACTCAAACATAACACGGAACATAACAGTTAGGGGAAAGTTGTGGAAATTGAATAAACTGCCTTGTGAATGAAGCCTATGGCTGAATGGTGAAGGAGCTGGGAATGGAAGAGATAATTTAGTCCTCTTAATGGCCCTCCATCAAAATTGGTGAAGTTTTTAGTGGGAGATGTTGGGTTGTGGACTCTGGGTTTCTGTTAGGTGTACCGTTTGGCCAATTGAGTTGTATCCTGCCTCTCAGCATACATTCTTTTTGTTTTTGTTTTGGTTTTAAAAAATGACAAAAGTAACATATTTAGGGAAGTTTTTAATGTTTAATGCTGTATTGTGTTTTTAATATTCAGTTGGGAGCTGGCCATGGTGGCTGGGGAAACCCAGCCAAATGGGCAGGGTATTATTATTATTATTATTATTATTATTATTATTATTATTATTATTATTATTATATTGTCAGGTTCCCTTGTCGGTTGTTCAACAGAAAAGCCAAGCCATTTGTCTTTTAGTTCTTTTAATCAGTGCCAAATTATTTACAGTGCAGAGCTAAGTCTTATCATGTCTGTTCACTCACTAGCAGAATCCGGAAGTGCCTCCCTCCGATTTTGGCACCAACACCACAGTCTTGGCAGCCTAAATTGCCGTCTCCTCCTCCTACGTAATCTCTGCGCCGGACCTGACGCCTCTCCCTCCGATCCAGCCTGCTGGGTGGTGCCAGGCCTCTCACTAAATCGCTGGACCCCTGGCACCCCTTCCCTCCCAGCCACTAACTGCTTCTCCTCCGAGGAACTGCTGGTTTCACTCGAAGATGAATCAGTAGTTAAAACAGGTGGCTGCTCCCTATAAACATTCAGAGCTGGACTGGCAGGGGGAGGCAGATCCCTGACATATATATATATATTGTAGAATCTTCAAGAATGGTTTCCTGGAAATCAAGTTTCCAGACCTCATGGAACATTGGCCTAAAGTTGGAAAGCTACAAGAACCGTTCAGTCTGTGCTCCTGTTATTCTGAACTGGGCTCCCTCTGCTGCCTCTGCCACACCACCCAGGATGGGAAAGCCAATTCTAGCCTCTGTTTCTCACCCGCCCATACGTTTGCATTCCGGGGCGTCCGTCTCCAATTTTAATGAAAGATTCGTGTCCCGAGGGTTATGCATGGATTTACATGAGCTCTGAGAAAATATTAGACAAGGCAGAAATGTAAAGGGCAGCTGTTAGCTGATCACGGCACAGCTCATAAAATGCCAATAAAACACGGCCATGGTGTCTGGGCAGATGCCTGCTCAAGTGACTAATGCCAATGTTACAAATGACACAGGAAAGGATTCACATCTGTGGGCATCAGAAGTTGGGATCAACTGCTATTACTTATCTTGCCAACAATGCAGTGGATACAAAATCCTTATTTCCTTCGTGGTGCGCCTGTTATTAATTGTCCTCAGGCGCAATAGCTCTTGGAAATCACAAAGTTTAATTTGGATATGAAAGACGGAGGCAAGATAAAAGGGTTTGCTTTGATGATCAGGTGTGGGAAGATAATAGGATCACAGGAAGCTGACCTATACCCTTGTGCCTTTTAATTCCTTCGAGACACCTGTCTCCCCCCGCTCCCTTCACATTGCCAAAGCACACTAATTGATAAAGCAACACAAGAATGAGATCCAGTAGTGGCATACCCTCCAATATTTCTCCAATGAAAACAGGGACGTCCTATTCCATCATCATCATTTATGCTGGGTTGCCCCAGCCACTGGGCGGCTACCAACATTACAAAATATTCTCTATACAGGGCTACCTTCAGATGTCTTCTAAAGGTTACTTATCTCCTTGGCTCGGGGGGGGGGTGCCACATAACTCCATACCCTCCAACATTTCTCTGATGAAAATAGAGGCGTCCTCAGGAAAAGTGGGACATTCTGGGATCAAATTAGAAACTGGGATGGCTTCTGCAAATCCTGGAAAATAGGGACACTTGGAGGGACTGCAGTGGAGGCAGAACACAGCCATTGATAGCCTTATCATGCATAGGAGCCAACTCTTAGGGTCCAAGGTCCCTTTGCACCCCCAATATAATATTTGAGGGTCCCGCCCCCATCCCAGTTGGTTGGCATTGCTGTTCAAATGATGTGTGCATGCCATGTTTTGTGATTTATTCAAGTTGTTACCTCTGGCTCTATGAATGTTTCTAACCCTCTTTTAGAGTCATCCAGGCTGGTGGCCATCACTACATATTCTGAGAGCAAATTGAAGAATTCTTTGTGTAGCTAAAAGCTACAGGGTACGCAGATAGATTGTGCCTAACGTCATAGGAACCTGACTTAGAAATCCAGTAGTGTGAGCACCCTGAAGCCACAGAAACTGGCCGTGTGAACAGACCCTATGCCTGATGCTCTGTGCGCACACATCATAAGATCTCCCCCTATCCTAGGACCCACCCCGTATCCCTTTTTAATGCCTCTGCACAGCATCCTTAAGTGGCACACATCTCTGTAGGAGTTGAGAGGTTTAAAAGCTGGAGCTCTTTTACATACAGAACATTTCCCCTTGCCTCCCCCTTGCTGAGATAAACCTCCTCCAGTTCCCATCATCTATTCTTTTTACATTTCAGCGCACATAGCAGGGAAAGCTGCATGGTGCAAGGACCATTTCCCCCACAAAGCATTTAACCACTGGAATCATTTCACTCCACTCTCGGACAACAAACCATTGTGTTTGGCAGGCTTGAATTTTAGAGGAATGTAACTAAGAGCCACGCACAAAAGCCAGCACAATTTACCACGGTTCCAGGATAAAGCCTGCTTGTATACACCAATTACTTTTTTCTTTTTAAGGGGAAAAAATGTTATTACAGAAATAAGCTCCTTGCATGCATCATATTCCGGGAACTGGCAAAACACCCCCATCTCTCAGCAAAGCTGACCTTCTCCCACAAATCCGTTCAGGTCATTCTGCCACTTTTAAGCATTTTAATAGCCACTGCCAATCAGATGGGACTCGTTGACATTTCCACTTTGTTGTCCACACTCCATCTTGAAAGCTCCTAATGGAATATGGTTATGTTGTGCTGGACTATGTTGGTGGCCAGCCTAGAAACCTTTTGGGGGTGAGAACACTGGACCTCTGGGCCACTCACTAGAGTCCTGTCCATACCTAATTGCATCATTATGGAGAAGCAGGTGTTGTTTGGTTGGCCACTGAGAAAACTGGATGCTGGACTAGGTGGGGCATTGGCTTGATCCAGCAACCTCGTTTTGCCTTCCTTGTTTGCTTGTTTATTGTAAACAACAAAAACAAAGGAGAGGAACAATTATAGCTGAAGAGAAGTCCAAGGGAATGAAAACAGTGTGTGTGTGTGTGTGTGTGTCTACCAATGGATTCACATTCCCTCCCTCAACTACCACCATAGGGTTTCCTAAAGACCACCTTCCACTGAGGGGAGAAAATGGGCAGGAGGGACAGAGTGCAGAGTGGATATCTGCCCACCATCTTGTTGCTGTTGTGCCAGCTGAGTGGGTCTCTCCCTCCCAGAATCACCACCACAGGACCATTCATGAACCATCTTGGTTTGGAGGAGAGAGAAGAGCCTGGAGAGCTACTTGCCATCTTGTTCTCAGTGATCCAACTGAGGTGACCACTCCCTCCTACAGCTGTACAGCAGGGCTACTGAAGAACCATCTTGCTCTGGGTGGAAAAGAAGTCTAGCTGTCAAAAAAGCTTCCTTCCCTTTGCCTTTACTGATTTAGTACATCGTTTTAATTGATGCTTGGCATATCAACATTTCTCTGTATGAAATGATATATACTTTTCTTGAGAAAGCAACAAAATAAATAAACATGATCTCGAGGAACAATCACCAATATCACCAGGGAGGGGGGAGGGAATGGAAATATAATAAACAGCCAGTTCAGTTTCAATACAGTAAAGCCAAATAAAATATTTTTTGGGGTGGGGGTGGGGTGGGGGGAGAAATCCAAAATTGTAATTCTAAAAGCAGCATTGTTGGTTGTGGTTTTTTGAATCTTCCTTCCTTCCTTCCTTCCTTCCTTCCTTCCTTTCTTTCTTATACAGCACCCATAAATTACACACATCTCAGCAGGATTCTTCAATAGGTTGAAAAGGTAAAGCTTTTTTGCATGCAGAACATTCCTCAGTGGAACTAGCCTCCTCCAAATTCCCCACCCTTCCCAATCTATTATTTTTGCAATTCAAAGAACTTCAGAGAGAAAGCTGTTGGCCTGTTTTCCTGCATCACAGCCATGTACAAAACACTATTTAACCACTTGAGTAATTTCACTTTGTTCTGGGACAACAAAACATGGCATGGTGTATGCTCAGAATTTTTCCTTTTCTTAAAAAGGAAAAATAGTCAACACAAACAAAGAAAAAGCCATAGAATTATACAGGGTTCGGTAAAAGAGCTGGCTTGTATACATTGATGACATGGCATATACTTCTCATTTTCATCCCCTACTTTTTTTTTTCAAGGAACTCCCCTCCCCCCAATTAATCTGGATGCTTTAAAGCTACCCTTTTAGGACTGACACATTGCCAACAGTAAGCAAGAGCTGGCAACAAAAAATGTAGCTGATATCATGGTGGCACAAGAAGCAGCAGGTATCTAGAATCTCAAGGCAACCCCCTGCTTCCAACACGTAGGATAAATAATCTTTACAAGTTGGGAAGGTCTTGGCCTAGTTGTAGTTCCATGTTTCACTCTTCCTTCCTTTATTTATTTTTAACTTGAGTATGTTAAGGTGCTCCGTCAGTAACAACACTACCTTCTGAGCTCCCCAGTTAGTGTAGTGGCAAATCCAGAAGTTCAAGGTCCCTTTCATGATGGTCACAGCCATGCCTGCTCACAACCATGTCCCCTTCTAAGAGTATATGATGTTCTAAGATTATACAATAATCCTGTAATTATACCATAATAATAATTAAGGAGGTATTGCAACGATCAATGCAGATCTTCCTGTATGGCCTTTCAGCTAGATCAGGGTTCCCCAAACTTGAGTCTGCAACCGTTTTTGGACTACAATTCCCACCATCCCTAGCTAGCAGGACCAGTGGTCAGGGATGATTTGGAGTGCTCCAGTATCTTCTTTTGGAATGACTTAAGCTGTGTTTTCTTTGAAACTTCATTATATATAAAAGACCTTGCAAGTCATTCTCTTGAAACTGAAGCATCTTGTGTTTTCAGTCTTCCTAGATTCTTAGCTTTGAAGCAGACAGGACAACTCCTATGATATGTTCTTCTTGTGTGCCTTCTCCAGAATGGCCCTAGGAGCCAATCTTCAGTGGCTGATTAAACCCTTTCACTCTATTTGATTCCAATCAAGACAAAGAGTGAGAAGAAGTCCATGCTGATTTGGCAGCTCTGTGTTGCTTGAGATAGGGACCCTGGTGCAGAACTGGCAACAGGTCTTTGACACCCCATGACTTTATGCCACTGCACCTCTGGGACTCCCTCAACACACTGTTCCCCCCTTGTCAAAGACCAGTGCTTAATTTCACAGTGGCCATGCTGTCTGGAGACAATGGGAGTTGGCATCTCACAGCCTCACACAACAGCCACACCTGCCCTAGGTTAACATGCAGGTGCCTTGGTGACAGACTGATCTGCAAAACACATCTGAGCAACACATTCATAGATTCACAAAAGCCACCCTTTCTTTAATTCACAGCATGTCAGTTCATTTCAGAGGGTTTTTTGTTAAAAAAAAAATTTGATCATTTGGGAATTAATAGGAAATGACTTGAAAGTTTTTAGAAGGAAGATTGAAGTGAAGAGACATTTATCATGTTAAACATTACTTATTCTGACAACGATCATCAAGGAAACAAATGGATCCGGTCATAGAACGTGTCAACCATTATTTTTCCTTTCAAGCATTCTTGTATATCTACCTTTTTTAAAAAAAAGAGAGAGAAAAATTTCTCTCCCCCCCCCCCTATTTAAAGGATTTTTTCTTCTGATAAGTTTGGTGAATATTCTTCATGTGTTCTTTACAACTCTCATTCTGTGATGCTATTACTTTCTTTTGCGGTTCTTCATCATCTTATATTATTCATTTTCCTCAGGGTTATGAGCTTACATCATATTTTTGCCAACATTTATTTCATATTGTCTTTCTTGCTTAAAAAACAAAACAAAATAAAGCACACCACACAGCAACTCATGTTAGGCGAAGTTTGAGTGAAGGAAAGGCTCAGTTTGGTTCCGTGTGTGCAGCAGTTCCCGGGATATTGCAGCCACTACTGCTGCACATTTCCTAGTCCTTCCCCTCCCAACTGCATTATGGGTGGCCAGGAGGATCAGTGTTGTACCCAGTGTTGTCATGGAAGGGTGTCAAGATCATTTGCACTTTCCTCATGAGCTCCCATGAGATGGGTGCTGGTAGGACCGCCTCTCCTGGTATGCCCCGCAGAGGACCTTAAGGTCCACAAATAACAACACACTGGAGGTCCCGAGCCACAAAGTTGTTAGACTGGTTTCAACCAGGGCCAGGGCCTTTTCAGTACTGGCCCCAACTTGGTGGAACCCTCTGTCACAAGAGACTAGGGCCCTGCGGGATTTGACATCTTTCCGCAGGGCCTGCAAGACAGAGTTGTTCCGCCTGGCCTTCGGGTTGAACTCAGTCTGATGTTTCCTCCCCTTAGGGTTTTGTTTATGGGTGATAAACGAAGCGCCTTTTTAAATTTTCAACTGTATTTTAATCTGTATTTTAATCAACGTTTTTTTCTTTCTTTTATATTTTATTGTAATTTTATTGTTGTTAGCCGCCCTGAGCCTGGTTTTGGCTGGGAAGGGCGGGGTATAAATACAATTTATTATTATTATAGGCGCTTTATGACGGAAAACCCACCCACTTCTAACCCCACCAGGCAGGATTGCGACTCTGCTTAACAGCTGTTCAGCACTGGCATAGATATTGTGTGATGCACAGCACCCCTTTTGCATAGAAGCACCCTGCACCAGGCAGGATCAGCACCATCACTGAGCAACTGTTGAGAAGATGTGCCCATTTTGCACCCTTGCAAGTGGCTTCTCTGAATGGAGGCAGCTTGCAAAGCAGCACTCTACACCATGCAGGAACCTGGGAAGAAGCAGCTGGTAGCTAGGGTAGGTCTCAGCCTTTACATGCAGTTTTCCCAACCAAAGACTGTCCCTCCTTCCTGCTTGATGCCCCACCCCCTGGCAGCCATGGATCACTTTGGCCCATCCAACCCAACCCAACCTGTAGTAGTTCATGGTTGACCGTACCTGACTTGTCCAATACCCAAGTCCCTCAAAATATGGCCAGTTCAGTTTCGGACTTAGCCAAATACTCAGTCCTGCCATACACACCACATTGAGCTCCCTGCAGGAAAGACAGGATATAAATGTAAAACAGAATTAATGACATTGTTAAGGAAACACAGAGCGCTACATGACCACCTCCTAATGGTAATGGTAACCCCTTTTCTCAAAATTTTGGGGAAAATTCTATTCATCCTTACCACCAGTGAATGGTGAAAAGAGAGAGAGTGCAAATATTGGAACATCATTGTTGGATATAGTGTTGTACGATGGCCATCCCTGTGTCTGGAACCTATATGTATCCAGTAAATCAGGGGTGGGACACCTGTGACCCTACAAATATTGTTGGATTATTATTCCCATCATCCCTGGCCATTGGCCGTGCTGCCTGAGGATGATCAGAGCTGCAGTCTAGCAACATCTGGAGAACCACAGATTCCTGCAGTAAATCTATAACTAATAATAATAATAATTTATTATTTATACCCCGCCCATCTGACTGGGTTTCCCCAGCCACTCTGGGCGGCTCCCAACTGAATATTAAAAACACAATACAGCATTAAACATTAAAAACTTCCCTAAATAGGGTTGCATTCAGATGTCTTCTCAAAGTAAGATAGTTGCTTATTTCCTTGACATCTGATGGGAGGGTGTTCCACAGGGCAGGCACCATTACCGAGAAGGCCCTCTGCCTGGTTCCCTGTAACCTCACTTCCCGCAGTGAGGGAACCGCCAGAAGGCCCTCGGCACTGGACCTCTGTGTCCAAGCTGAACGATAGGGGTGGAGATGTTCCTTCAGGTATATTGGGCCGAGGCCATTTAGGGCTTTAAAGGCCAGCACCAACACTTTGAATTGTGCTCGGAAACGTACTGGGAGCCAATGTAGGTCTTTCAAGACCGGTGTTATGTGGTCATGGCAGCCTCTCCCAGTCACCAGTCTACCTGCCGCATTCTGGATTAGTGTTAGTTTCTGGGTCACCTTCAAAGGTAGTCCCACATATATATAACCAGCGAGATATAACCAGAGCATGCACCACTCTGGCGAGACAGTCTGCGGGCAGGGAGGGTCTCAGCCTGCGTATCAGATGGAGCTGGTAGACAGCTGCCCTGGACACAGAATTGACCTGCGCCTCCATGGACAGCTGTGAGTCCAAAATGACTCCCACCTTATTAGGAATTTTTCATTTCAAGTTAATGTGTCCAGAGCCTTTGTATTTTTTATATATTTTTTATATTTTGCTTCTTCTTCTGCCAAGGATGTTCCATTGGTGCCTAATCACTCAGTTATTGTCATATGCCTGCTGTTTACTGGGGAATGCCACCGTCTCCCTGGGGGGTTATACATTATGCTCCACTCTGAACCTTTCCAAGTTCCAGACGCTGTGAGCATTAGCTGTTCTGTTATTATTATCCCCACTGATTGTTGATAAAGTGACAAAGTTAACAGGCGAAAGTGTCCCTTATTGCGGTGCGCAAAGTATTCCGTTTGGATAAGATTATTCTAAAGGCTCTTCGGTTGTTAAAGCTGAGTTCGTCGCCATGTGGGCAGTTGATTACAGTATTGTAAATCTTAGGCTGTGTGTGCCCTGTACATTGGAAGGACATTTTCCCACTCAAGGAATTCTGGGCATTGTAGTTCGTTAAGAGTTGCTGGGAATTGTAACTCTGTTGGGTGGGGAAGGTGTAAACTGTTATGATATACCCCGCCTGGGGCAAGTTGTGAGACTGCCCCCAAAGCCAGAGCACATCAGTTCAGCACTTCACCCGGCTACAGAGAGTCCAGAGTGCCAGTTAATATGTGATTGCTCCCAGATAGAAACAATACACACAGCTGTTTTAGGCTAAGCTATTTATTCCAAGTAATTGTACAGAGATTTCTCTGCTGCAAGCCCGTGTAAACGGTGCTGCCATTTCGCCGTCCGTCTGGCTTGAGGACAAGCAGTAAAGTAAAGTAAGTGAGCTCGCAGGCTCAGATTACAACAGTACATTCTATAGCAAGAAGTAAACAAAGCATACTTTCTCACAGGTCTGTGTGAGAAACAAATCGAGTTCACCTATAGGGTGAGCACGTGTTGTGGTTGGGACAGGAAAGCACCTCCCCCTCCTCCCTCTGGTTGTTGAGGGAGGAGTAGTCAATGGCCACAGATGGGAGGGGGCTAGGTGTTGCTGGGGAAAATTGGATGTAGCAATTTTGGTGATTGACAACCCAGGTCATATATAACCCCTGCGCATCTGTGGGTCAGCCTCTTGGCTGCGTGTTCCAGATTCACCTGGACTACTCAGACTGCCTGGAGCACAGTGGAGCGATCCTATCATTGTCTGGTTAAATTTCTATATTTTCCCCTTAATTACTTTAAGCCCCCTTTTCCCTGTTTGATTTCCCACCCCACCCCGCCCCACCCCACCCCTACCCTTGGGGAAGATTCTCCCTGTGCCTGTGAGCGCTGCCTGTGTGGAGAGCCCCCGTTAGGGGCTTTCCTTCGCACTAAGGGTTTCCCCCATTTCTCCCGTTTTAATAATGGTGGGGTTAGTCAGGGCTGTTCCAGACTGGTTGGAATCACTTTAATTAGTATTCCCGAAGGCTGGCTTTATCTTGGGTGTGTAGAATAGTAAATAAAAAATAGAAATACTTTATTGTCACTGTACCTGTTGCTATTTGGAGTGTGCCTCCTAGCATGTCGACGTGATCACTGTTGCGGGCTGTTTCTGTCTCATTTTGTGTGGGCCCCATCATGAGACAATGATTCTTAAGAGCAGAATCAGTGCAGGCGGCCTGCTCGGCCTGCACATATTATTCAAGCCTAAAGCCTTCTACTGTTAGCTCTATGAAAATGTATCCGTTTGTTTGCAGGCTCAGTAGCTCAGTGTGTGCGTGTGCCTGAACGTCTGTGCTGCTGTTGCAAATGTATCTCTTGGCAGACAGAGTGGAGCCACTGACTCTGTGCCTCATAGGACTATGAGCACTCTGTCTATGCTCTTTAGCTATGCTGTTTCTGAACAAAGTTAATTTCTTCAAGTATGTTTTACCCTGATAGTGACAGTCGCAATTTTAGATGTCTATTTTACTTAGTATTCTTTACTGGGATTATTCTATTGCTGGGTAGGTAGTATAGAAATAGAAATACTTTATTGTCACTGTACCACATGCTTACAGTGAGACTGATAAGAGCCCTGCTCCCCCCCAATCTCTCAGTCCTTGCACACTCTGTGTGCTGTTGTTCTGCCACCAATCCCCTAACGTCAGCTGCAATGTTTGTCTTTCATTCAGCAGCCTCTCAGCCCATGGGTTTAAAGAAAATGTTCTTTAACCTGTGGGTGCGGCTTGTCATGTTTCTATATCTCCTGCCCGAAGGCAGCCCATTTGTGATTTAATTTCCCTCTCCCCTAAGAACTTGGGGTTTCTCGAGAGGGTGCTTCCCTCAAAAAGGGCAAACGGGTACCTGGGCAGGCGGCGGGCACCCCGAGGCTGTTATTTCACTGGATTAGGGCTTTGCCTTAATAGGCCTAGTGGTCCATGGAATACTGCAAATGGCTGGGCTGTGTAGCCATTACAGCCTTACTGGTCGGGGGGGCTTATTGTTCTATAAATAAATTTGAATAATCAAGGCAATTTGGACAGGATCTGATTTGCCAGGGGTTTAATAGTTCAGCAGCTTGGTCTGTGATTGAATTGCTTGATTCCTTTTATGTGCACGCAGCTAGAATGGCTCCATAGAAGGCTTCTGCACAGCCTTATTCCTCTATCCCAGCAAAGAGGGCTATTAGGGGCCACCCCAGTCACTTCATTCGCCCAATCCTAGTTGTACTGTGGGCCGTATAAAATCCTTCATAGCAAATTTGGCTGGTGATTCAGAAGCGTTGTCTCTCTCTGCATCCGGAATGGATGGTCTCCTTCAACGTTTTGCCCGTCAAACCAGTGCTCAAGCAGGGCCACTGCCTCCAGTTGGGGCTTCATCTCCTGAGACGGTGGCATCCAGTGGAGGAGGAGCCCCCAATTCAGGGGTTATAATTTCTGTTTCCCAATTTTCACGGAGTCCAGTTTGTTCCTCTTCGCAGCTCAGCGGGCAGTTAGGAGGAGGGGGCAGTAAAAGGCCCCCACCCGGTCCGGGAGGTCTTCTCAGTCCTTACCCGGGCCTTTTTCTGGGGTTGGTATCTCACCTGTTCCTTCTCCTCAGCTTCTCCCAGGTATTTTGCTGCAGGATCCTGCACCTGAGTCCTCTGCGGAGGTCGGCCTACCAGTGCCAGCGAGAACGTCTTCAGGCGGAAAGCGTTGCCACAAGAGACGTGCCTGAAAGCGGGCCAAAAGGAGCCTGGGAGACTCTTCTTTTTCGACGGCCTCTCCCAGGTACTTCGGCCCAAGGGGCGATTCGCCATGACGGGAGCACCTCTTGGTGGTGCAGCAGTAAAAATGCTGGCATGCTTGCAAAGTTAAGCAGGCTCTGGTGCGGTTCAAATTGGAGGGGAACCACTTGTTGCGATGCATGGAAGTTGGTCAAAATGACACTCAGGATCCCTTCCAGCTGGTCTGTTCCTTGATTCCGTGACTCCCCTGGTGAATAGTTGCACATACTTTTTAATGCTTGCTGTCTAGGCAGGCACCCCCCCTTTTTTGGGGGGAAGGGGGCCCACAGTAGCAACCCAAAACGCCCCCTGTCCAAGCAGGGCTGGGGCTGACAAGCAACAATCCTATACCTCTCGCCCATTCTCCCATGAAATTATCTCAATCAATGCCTGGCTGGAAGGTTATACAGATTGGTCAGCTGTTTTGCACTTGTGGGAAGGGTCCCCCCTATAAATTTGGATTCCCGTGCCATTTGGGATTTGTCCTTAAATAAGCCCCATGAGATTGCTGTCTGATCCATGGTTTATTGCATCCCTAAGGCCCCCCGTGAATGATGCCATCCCGTCTGAACTTTATTCCTTGAAATGCAAGTCCTAGGATCAGGTGGTTAAGGTTTTCAAAAAAACACACAAACAAACAAAGAAGCAAACCAGAAGAGGGGCCTTGTGGTCTAAAAGGCGTTCTTGAATCGGTGTTGAGGTTATTGCCGTTCACCCTCTAGTTTTTTAAGTAATAATAGCAGTTCGAAAGCACGTCAAAGTGCAAGTAGATAAATAGGAACCGCTCTGGCGGGAAGGTAAACGGCGTTTCCGTGCGCTGCTCTGGTTCGCCAGAAGCGGCTTAGTCATGCTGGCCACATGACCCGGAAGCTGTATGCCGGCTCTCGGCCAATAAAGCGAGATGAGCGCCGCAACCCCAGAGTCGGACACGACTGGACCTAACGGTCAGGGGTCCCTTTACCTTTACCTTAATGATAATGATAATAATAATAATAATTTATACCCGCCCATCGGGCTGGTTTTTCCCCGGCCAATCTGTGTGGCTTCCAACAGAGCATTAAAATGCAATGATGCTTCATCAGATCCAATATTGCCAGGACATACAATTCCGTGAGCAAAGTGGTTGCCCCAGGCCGCCCCTCCGTGCAGCTTGGCCATGCTGTGTGCGGCCCAAGGTCCCCTTACCTTTGTGTTCCCTTACCAAGTGAGGGAAGACAGATCTCATGCGGTAGGTGCAAAAATCCTGAGCGAATGCAATAGTAGTTCACCATGGCGGGCTACCTTGAACCTGCACAGTGTTTCAGGTTCATTCTGATGCTACTGCATCTTGGCCCGGGGTTTTATTTTAAGGACTGATGGTGCGCAAAGCCATGGCCTCGAGTCTGGTATGGCGAGGCTATCATGTGACCTAACTTTCTTGAGTTTCCCCATTGTAGTAACAGTGTGCATTTGGACTGAGGAGTTCAGTGTATGCCGGATCTACGTTGGTTTGGTGTCCAGGTATTGTTGAGCCTTTTGGCAAAATTGGTCCTCACATTCGGTTGAGTCTCCACCCCCTTTTACGCATTTTCCAGCTGCACTGCTTATGGTTTAATATTGTGTTTTCTGTTTGTTTTAGCGCGTGTTCATCTAAGGTTTCCGCTGATGCTCTATCCCATATTTTCAGATTGAGAGCTTCAGGTCCTGGGCTTTGAACGCCTAGCCATAGCCGGACTTTTCTGGAGCTCCTGTGGCACTTTAGCAACAATTAATTTATTACAGGGAGTAGCAGCTTCCATTCCCTCTTCCGCTTTTAGATCTTATGGGAAGGTTTATACTGATTTCTTGGTTGTTTGCTGGCAGTCATCAGCCATTCAGAGGGATTTGCCCCCATCCTCTGAGTAGGCACTGCAGTATTTGGCTCGCCTGCTCCAGTCCGGACGTGCCACTAAAAAATCATCACAATCTAGTTCGCTGCAACTTCCTTTTTTGGTAAAAAACCTAATCTCCAGAGACCTTTTGCGCAAAGGATGTCATGAGCAGAGCCTTGGAAAGTTGGTGTTGGCTCCAACCTCCGAGGACACCGGGCAGTGAGCAGGTCACTTTGACCTTCTATGCATTATCGGCCACAAGCCAAGACTTGCCTGCTGGTCAAGGTTTGAGGGCATATCCTTTCTGCTGCACATTCCTTGGCAATTTTGTACACTCTGGGTTGAGAAAATTGGGTTGGAGCCAGCACGGGAAACCACTCTTCGTTCCTACAAGAAGGCCTGGGCCGACTTTGTAGTCTTTATTAGTCAGCTCGGGGCAGGTCATCCTAGCTCACCTCCTTCCTCAGCTCAGGTCCTCGAATACTTGGCGCAACTTTTTCAGCAGGGTCGTGCCCCCAGGACAATCGGATTGCAGGCGTCCGCTATCTCTTTCTTTTCAAAATCCTTTTTGAAAAAGACCCTTGCTCCAAATTCTTAGTCCGTCAGACGTTTAAAGGCTGGTCGAGACTTAGTCTGTTTCGCTCGCCAGCAAGAAGCCCGGTTACTTTTGACTTGCTGACCAGCATGCGCGTAAAGTTGTGGTTGGTTTGCTGGTCCAAGTATGCAGCGCGACTGTTTTCGGCTGCTTTTTCCTTGGCATGTTTCGGGCCCCTTCGGGTTGGGGAAGTGGTCCTTGAGCCTTCCCTGATTACGGGCTCCAGGGGATTGTTGCTGCAGGATGTGGCCATTTCCGCCGCAGAGGTAACCCTTACTGTCCGTAGCTCGAAGACCGATCAGCAGGGCAGGGGGGCGGTCCTGAGATTGCCTGCCACGGGGGCTTCGGGTGCTTGCCCCGTAAAGGATGCGGCTAGATTATTAGAGTTGCGCCCCGCGGGGCCTGGGCCATTTCTGGTTCATCGTGACGACCTGCCCCTGACGCGTCAGCAGTTCACAAAGGTCATGCGCAAGGCCATCGCGGCCTGCGGATTTCCCGCTTCTAATTTTGCCCCACATTCCTTCCGTATTGGCGCGGCAACGACAGCAGCCCTTTGGGGACTGTCGGTGGATATGATAAAGGACATGGGCCGCTGGAAGTCTAACACTTATAAGTCTTACGTCAGGCCACGGAAGTGATTCTCACCCTGTTTGTTTTTCTTTAATTTCAGGTCCTGCTCCTGTGCACATTTGGATCGTCGGTCACAGCATTGTGTATTGGGCCGGCGACAGAGCCAGAGAAGCAGGACTGGGGTCCAACCTTGGGCTTCCGCCCCATGTGCATTTAACTTGGTTGGGGCAAAAGGGGAATGTTGTGGGGTGAACTGCTTCCTCTAATTTGTGAGCAAGTGTTTTTGAGGGGTTCCCCACAGGCCATTATGGTTCAATTGGGTGAGAACGATTTGCCGGCCACTGATTGCCGGTCCTTGCGCCTGCAAATTCAGGCTGATTTACAGGAGCTTGCATCTGAATTGCCACAGGTTCAGATATTTTGGTCACATCTCCTGCAGCGGCGCAATTGGAGGGGGGCTCGCTCCCAGGCAGCCGTTGAGAAAGCCCGGAGGCGCACCAATGGTGCGGCCATCCGAACGGTCCTTGCCCTGGGCGGGTTGGTTATAGCTCACCCTAACATTTTTTCTGCAGCAACCTCTTTGTTCCGTCAGGATGGGGTGCATCTTTCCCCAGAAGGAAATGATTTTTGGTTGCAGTCTGTTTTTCGGGCCTTACAGGCCTGGCTGGGTTTGTGAGTGGTTGGCGGTGAGCTGGCGCTCTTGTGGCGGTTAGGCATTGGTTCATTGATTCATTGGTGGATGGGTGTGGTCGCCCTAAAACCAATGATTCATCGGCGGATGGGTGTGGTCGCCCTAAAACCGATGATGGAGTTAGGAGTTCCGGTAAAGGAACCCAAGGGGCTCTATAAGTTTGTCCGATCCCGATTCGGGAATGCAGGGCCATGCTTGAGCCCCGTGGGACCCCTGGGGGGAGGGAGGAATGTGCACCCAGACTCTGTTAACTCCCCTCAGTTTAAAGGGTTTCCTTAATACCTGCCAATGGCAGCTCTGTCCCCTAGGAGGGACATGGAAGAACCAATGCCTACGCAACCACTCACGTGATTTGTATTTAAATAAAGTTGTGGCCCTAAATTGTTCTTGCCCAAAAACCAAACAAAAATAATGTCTGAAGTGTGAATTATTTTGGGGGGTGACTTGGCGTCCTCAACACACAAAAGCCATACGGTTCCAGCCAGCAGCATTTTCCACTTGACTTGGGGGAAATTCATAACACCCTCCCCCGAATTTTTACAAAGAGAGAGTGGCAAAAGCTAAAGCATCATTAAGAGAATGAAACAAACAGTTATCATATACAAAGTATGAACCTGTCGTCTGTGTTCCACCTCTGGAACTCTCTGAGACTGGATTTACCAGATTGAGCCTTTGTTTACCAATCCTCCAGGGGACTAGAGCATTTGCTCTTTGTGTGTTGGCAGGAACAGTGTTGAACATTCCAACCTGTTGCTGTGGCCTGTTCACTCCTGTGAATTGTGCCTGTGTGCCTGTATTATGTGTGTGAGTGTGAGCTACAGCTATATTGGCTTTGGCTGAGATTGCAAACTCAAGAGAGTAGCCCATCTAGGAGAAGGCAAACTTTCAAGCCTCCGCTAAACCTTGTGGGATATCTTCAGGAGAAGAAAAGGCTAGGGAGTAGACCCTACACAAATCCAGAGCAAAGTTCCTAAGACAGTTGGATGGTGCCTTGTATGTCTCCTTCCAGCAACTCCTCCAGCCATGCTGGTGCCAAACATATTGTTCTTCTTTCCTTTGGACCACAACAGTCTTGTCACCTGAGCAGCCCAGGACCTCCATACACACTGTCCAGGCTTGTGCTCCAGAGACGTCACTTCAGTGCTGCTAATGCAATGGTTTGACCTCACCCCCGGAGGTGCACTCCATTGTCTCTCAAGACAGACAGATGCCAACAATGTGAAAGACTGTAGCTCAGGGTTAGAGCATCTGCTTTGCATGCAAAAGGTACCAGGTTGAATCCCTGATATCTCCAGGTATGGCTGGGTGGGAACCCTGCCTGAAACTCTGGAGAACTTCTGCCTTTTGGTGCAGTCAGTAATGAGCTGCATGGACCAACAGCATAACTCAGAAACAGGCAGCTTCCTATGAATCTAGCTGCTCCTATATTTTGCTATTTAAATCCTGATACTTTATACCCTTCAAAAGTAATTGCATATGTTGGCCCTAGAAGTTGAGATGGTCAGGATTCATTCCGAGGAAATTACATCAGGCGCCAAGGGAGAGACAGTCATGGGGAACCAAGCAAGCTGGCTCCCTTTAGGTGATTATCCTGCTGAATTGGAGCAAGCAAGAGATAGGCTGCGATCCCTTTTGAGGAACTACAGTGGTTTGTCCCTTTGATATCGTATTCATCTCTATATCTCTTAATTGTATTTGTAACCTTTCTGTGAACCTATTTTAAATCCAGGAATTAATCCCGGCACCTTGGCTATGTTTGCTGCTGCCCCGTAATTCTAGAGCAGCAGTCGATATTAATGAAAGATTATTCGGCATAGCATGAGGTTGCTTCCATCCCTCCAGAACCTCTGGGTACCTAATATACCATATGGTCCAAATGGCTTCCTGCTCTTCTCTTTATCAGTTCATTCCAGCTCTCCCGCCTTTGACACCTTAATCTCCGAGAGGGGCTCATCTTTATTAAAGGAAAAGAATACACACACACATTCAAGAGTCTTGTCCTGCTAACTTTCACTGCAAAGAAACACAGGACAGATTTCTTTCTCTCCCCTTGGCATCCTCTTCAGGGCTGGTGACAGGTTTGAGGGGGTCCTGGGCAAAATTCCGTCTGGGTAGGCGTGAACCCCCCATGGTGCGCCCTCTGCTAAACTTCTATTTTCATTCATATCAGCAAATTTAACAAAGAAAGTGTTATGTACTGAGCTGAATAGGATCCAGAATGCAGCAGTCTGATTGGTCCTAGAACAATAGGATACAGAATGCAGCAGTCTGATTGGTCCTAGAACAATAGGATACAGAATGCAGCAGTCTGATTGGTCCGCAGGAGCCACCCAATCCAGCTCCAGGTGAAAGTGAATCCACAACCTGATTGGCCTACAGGAGTATCCCAGAATTAGCCAATCACGTGGGTCCCATTGTGTAAATAATGTATTTTGAAAGAAAAGGGACAGTTCACAAGTGTCCTACGAACTGAGCAATTGGTACTTAAACCTAGGGTCATAGCTATCACCCCAAAACCCAAGGTTGTCTGATGTGAACAGCATGTTCTGTGATATGATGTGAGCAACAACTGTCTTAGATTTCGCTTTCCTGCCACGAAACCAATCTGAAACCAGCTTGAAGATCCAGTATCTTGAAGATGCTGTTTAAAAAGTGGCAACAAATTTGCTGGTCTTTCTACCACTCAGGCCAGAATTTGACTCCAAGTAAGCTGGCTTTGTTTTGCCAGCCAGAGATAAAAGAATCCACATAAGAAAAAGGATTAGCAGCAAAGAGAATCTTTTGACCCGACCAATCTTCATTTCCTTTGGAACAAAGTTGGAGAAGATGTAAATTACTTTCTCTGACACCCAGAGATAGAACAGCCATTAAAGTTAATTCCTGCTTCTGTCGATGCGGTTCTACGTCAGCATGTGAACACTTCAAAATGCTAATTCAGATTCTCGTTCTTTTTTGGAGATATGCATGAATTAATTTCACATCCCCTTGACATATCATGTGCCATTCTGGTTCATTACATAAGTGTGTTGCAATATTTAACTGTGGGGGTCTTTGTTAGCAATTCATCTGTGCCTACTGTCAAAATTCACTGAATACCAATTTTCATACGTCTTTCAAAAGGTGCAGTTCTTTGTACTAATCAAAAGCCTTTCATCTAGCAGGACCCCAAAAAAGAACAGTTTAGAGAAGACATTTGTAATCTAAGCACAAACTTTTCTGAGACTTTGACAACACACACACACACACACATGCACACAACATAGTTAGGAGCAGATTTGCATTTAGAAGAGAAAAAATAATATCAGCCAGGGCTGAGCCAAAACTTATCACCATTTTGAGGAAGATTTTTTACAGTATTGAGCAATTTTTCAGCAATGTTGTGGCACTGTTTGACAAAATTAGATTCCTACTTGCTACAACAGGTGAGGGAGAAGGTTAGAAGAAGAGTAGCATTTTACACCACTCTTTCAAGCTCTAATCTCCTGATTTACTTCAATGGCCCTCAGTGATATATTGCATACATTGGGAACGTTTTTCAGCCTTATGTGATAGGACCTATTAACTGCACTGTCCTGGTGTGCTGGTCCCGTGGGGTATCCGAAAGGCGAGGTCCAAGTCCGGTCCATGGTCAGAGGGGTAACGTAAAGGCAGTCCGTAATAACTGAAGCTGGGTGCAGGGCAGGGAGTCAGCCGAAGTCAGGAACAGGTAGGCAAGCAGGGAACCAGGGCGGGTCAGGAGCTAAGGCAGGAAAACAGGACAGGTTTCAAGCAGGAACTGGTATCCAACAATGTTGCTCCTGCAACTTGGGGCTGGGGCTGGCCGGCTTTTATCTGCCCCGAGGCATAGGGCGGCCCTGATCCTCTAGTGACTCGCCTCTCCTGGCCTGGAGACGAGCCCTCCTCCTGCGGGAACTCAGTTCCCTTCGCCTCTCTGCCCTGAGCCTCTGCAGCTCAGGAGAAGCTGGAGGGTTACAGGACCCAGAGGCAACCTCAGCTTCCCCTGACAGGGCTGGGAGTGGGGCACCTGCAGGCAATGAGTCCTCCATCCCATCAGGATCCAGAGCAGACTCAGCAGATGCCTGCACCTGAGGATCTAGCACAGGTGAGGACCCTTCAGACTGAGGCCCTAGCCCCGGCTCTGCTGGTTTTGGAGGCAGGGAATCCTGTGCAGGCTGGGATCCCTCAGGTTCAGCATCTGAGTCTGAATCCCAGGCCATCACACCTGGCTACATTCAAGCATATTTCATACAGACATCAGTTTCACGTGGATACCAATTTGGACCCCTGGAAGGTTTATATTAACCTATCTGTTTAATTTTAAGGGAAGTGCATTGATAGCAACGGTGTTCCCAATGTGAACTTTGGAACTCCCTGCCTATTAATATCAGGTAATCGCCTTCATTGTACTCTTTTCAGCACATGCTAAAAACATTTTAGACAGGCCTAACCAGATGCTTAGCGGTATGAAGTTGGTGAGAGTATTTAATCTCTTTTTAGTCTGTTGCCATTTTAACTTTACGAAAGTCTTAATTATTGTTGTTCATTTTTCTTGTTGATAATCTTATTGCTTTATCCCTTTTGTAAACAGCAGTGTATGCACAATGCATACAGACAGGATATTTTATGCACTTTGAACTCATTTCCGTAACAAGTGCTTTTGTACTCGGGTCCTATTTACGGACTTCCTATTGGGGCATCTGGTTGGCCACTGTGAGTATAATGGGTTAAATGGGTCATTGGCCTGATACAGCAGCCTGTTCCTATGTTCTTGTGCTCTTGCCATAGTACCCTGTTTCACTCTGTGCCTGTCAAGTTGCAGTCAAATCCCTACACATCTCCTCCAAGCTGCCTCATTTGAGAATATAATTAAAAGTGACTGTCCTCGCCAGTGCTTCCCACCCACCCCTCTTCCTGAAGTGCAGCCTTTAATATTTCAATTTGTAAGGCATCATAAACTAACAATGTACGGTACAGTGCACTAATAAAAATGGCAGATAGCAGCTTGCAAATGGCCTGTTTTCTGTGATTGAATGCTTGATAGCGTAGAATCCTGGAAAGCAACCTGACCATCATTGCAGAGGCAGGTGAAGTATATTTGACTAAGTCTTCTCTCTCTCTCTCTCTCTCTCTCTCTCTCTCTCTCTCTCTCTCTCTCTCTCTCTCTTTTCATATGCGTACCAAAAAAAAAGCAGAAGGGGGTGGGAGCTGCAATAAAGAAAGATTATTCCCTGATAGAAAAGAGACAAACACAAATAAATATTTCTGACATCCTATGAATTGGTTTAAATTGTTAAAGAAACTTTTTTCCTCCATACCAAAGCTACTAGCAACTCTTCTATCCCAGAGGTCAAAAGAGATGTGAAGAAACGGCCTCCCAATTTGAAGAAGTGCCCATAGCTCAGTGCAGTGGCAGAGCTTCAAGCTCCAGCAGTGGGGGGGGGGGTTAGAGAGCAGGTGGGGGCATGGCACGCTGCCTATAGGGGTGTGATGCGCATCCTGGGGGCATGGCACACGTCCTGGGGGCGTGGGGCGCTGCCTGTGGGGGTGTGGCACCCAGCAGGTGGGGGGGCCAGCCGTGTTGGCACCCCACCAGGATTGTGCCGCCGGGGATGGTGTGCTCCCCCCGCACCCCTGTTCCTCTGCCAGTGGCTCAGTGGCAGAGCATCTACTTTTCATCCAGAAGGTCCCAGGTTCAATCCCCGGCATGTTCACTAAGGGCTGGGAGAGAATTCTGTATGAAATCTCAGGGAGCTCCTGCCAGTCAGTGTAGACCAGGGGTGGCCAACTCCCAAGAGACTGCAATCTACTCACATAATTAAAAACTGGAGGCTTCACAGCAAAGTTGTTGAGCATTTTTTTAGGGAGGAGGAAAACCGCGTTTTTTGGGGGGTGCAGGGCAGAGTTTTTGAACTTTTCTTAGGGAGAAGGAAAGTCCTGGTTTTGGAGAATTCAAGCCTCAGATCAAGGGAGAAAGGGGAACAACCTATCACTGGGGAAACAGCCTCACTGAGTAAACTCTGTCTTCCATTCTGCAGATCATGCAACAATGGAGGGCGGGGCCGAATTCTATTTTACCAACACTAAGGAAAGGAACCCAGTGATCTGCCGAAACCTCTCGGGGATCTACCAATAGATCGTGATCGACCTGTTGGACATCCCTGGTATAGACAATACTGAGCTAAATGGTTGGATTCAGTATAATTCTCCACCCTATCTGCAGGCAGAGACACAGGAGGGAACATTTCACCAGATTTCTTCCAGGAAAGGATAAGTTCAACAGTTTCTCATGGGTGGGGGCTAACTATTAGCATTGGCAGTAGCAGAACTTCCGTATTTGTGACTAAGAGCTTTTTAGTTGTTGACAACTTGACCACCATTTTGAATCACCCATAACCAATAGCTGACCATGTAGTTGTGCTGTGCCTCTCATCTGACCTCCCCATTACCAGGATGGAAGAGAGAAGAGGGAGGCAATGGGGCAGTGGGTGCAGTGCAAACACAGCAGCAGGGGCAACAGGCTGGCTCCATTTGCACCGCACCAACCTTGCTGTTTACTTGCCTCTACTCCTCTCCATCCTGTTACGCAGCACTCATCTGGAGGGAGCTCAGGTGAGCATTGGAGTCCCACCATACTGTCTACTACAGTCCTCTAGCATTGGGGGGGGCAGGCAGGGGGGGCAACCACTGTAAAAATAGCAGTCACTATTTATACTGGGAAATACTCTGTGTTGTCTTCTTCTCAATAGAATAACACGATTCCCTCTCTGAAAATAGAAATGGAGCAGGGATGGACAAGCTGTGGCACTTCAAGTGTTGTTGATCAGGGATGTTAGGAGCTGCAGTTCAACAACATCTGGAGGGCTACAGGTACCATACACCCTGGAATAGCAGATCTCCACAGCTGATGACTGAAGAAGGCTTTTCAGGAGCCCATATCTACTGTTGTATGCAGCAGGAAAGGACAAGATAGACAATATTCAGTGCTGTTCCGTAAGCTGCCTGGATGGACATGAGCACCATGTCTAAAAGGTAGAGTGGTGGGAATAAATGGTAAAGAACTATAGGTAGTACCTGGCCCTCTTTATTTGCCCTGAGACATATATTGGTTTGGTGCTTCATATCTTTTTCAGGTGCATGGATTAGATTACCTTCAGATCCCTTTGAACTCTTGGGTTCTCTGAATCTTTCCCTGCCACTTATTCCTTTCTCCATCTCTGACTGTGACAGTCTGTAATTTAGCTCTGTGACCTATTAAACCATGACATAGTGACTCATGGAAAGAAAAAAGAGAGAGAGATGTGCATATTCTCTTGGGTAACTGCTCCCTGCCATTCACCAATAAATCAAATCATAAATGACATGGAATTAGTCAGAGCAGAGCCTTTAACGGGAGACATTGTTCATTAAAAGGCTAATGCGATGCTCGCGATTGTTCACGCAGATAAAAGTGCGCTGCAGCTGATGGTTCAGATAAAGAAGCATATTATCTAGGGATGAACCATTTGCCCATTTTCCCGGGCAGAAAGGTCATTCAGTCTTCATCAGAGACCACTAAATGCTTCCCAGATTGCTCAACTTCTGTTGAATGGGAAGAGCAGCAAAATCACAGCTATAATGGGATGAAAAGGGACATAGTGGCTTTCACAGTCCAGGGACAGAAGGGAAGGACAGTGGCAAAGACAAGAAGGAGATCAGCGAGGGGGGGAAAGAGACATTGGGTGAATGGGAGAGAATACGGGTGAAATTAAGAGAGAATTTGCTTTTCTGATAGCACAGATTGAGGATGACAAAGAGGCCAAGATGGCGTCAGCTGTAGAAACACCGTCTGAGCTCCTCGTTAGTTTTTTTATCATTTTATTAATGTTTTAAACTGTTTTTTATCTGTTTTTAACTGAGAACGAGGTCAAATAGCTGAAGGGAACTAATACCGAGCCTCCACTGCAGTTAATGAGGCCAAGATAAAGCCCCGTGAAGAAAGCTTTCTTCTCAGCCTGACAAGGGCTCGGCGTGGCCTTGGGAGGTATTCCCTCTCATCGACTTGCGGAGGAGGAGGTAAGGAAGATCTACGACTATAGCTGCAACTAGGGAACTGCCGCTCTACTCTACCCCCCTCCACCTCCCCGGCATGGCCACCTTTACCAGCTATTAACATCGCAGACGCTAAGGACTTTATACTGTCGGGCTGTGTGTGTAGAGGACGGAGTGGCTTTGACCTTGACGGGAAGAAACCTGCAGATAGTAAAAACTCGCTACGTCCCTGCTGCATGATTTTCTCAAATTCTTTTAAGGAACTCACCTTATTTTAAAAAAAAAATTGAGGTAGCCATGGGTCAAGGCAAGCGTCGGAGGGAGAATGACAATTCTTTGCCCTCTCCTAAGGCAAAGTTAAAGAAAACAGTCCTGCAAGGGGGCAAAAGAGGGAGTGGCCATACAAACTCTCAGGTGGAAGTAGAAACTTACAACTGCTTTCTCCCTCTGGAAGATCTTGAAACACCTCATACCCCGAAGACAAAATCTTCTTCCCCCCAAACAAATGTCCAGACAAGTATATCAGAATACAAACAAACTCCTCTAGCTGAGGGGAAATTGCCAGACCCTGTGGAATGCCCCAGAAGTGAGCAGTTGCACTTGATCATAAGGACTCTTCACTGCATCTTTAAAAAAATGGATGAGATAGCCTTGCAAGTGCATAATCTCACGCAAGAAGTTGGGAATCTCAAACCCAACTCACTGCAAAACCTACCTCTACCGTATGAAAGAAAACCTCCAGTTGCCCAACCTGCCAAAGTTGGAAACATGGGGAAGTACAAATACTGTTTAAATAACCACCTAAATAAACAGATGTTAGCCCTGCACCCAAAAAAAATCTGCCTCTCTATTTGGGCTGGAGCAAGGAAATGGCTAAATCTAGAAGGGGCAAGAGATTGCTTAAGCGAAATTTTAAAGATTAAGCGCCAACAAATTGATGTACATGCGGTGCTCCCTCTCAAACAGGGGGATGGCTCTTTTAAAGTGATATTAGCTTTTCACTCCTCAAAGATCCCTACTGAAATAATGCGTCGGAAAAAGACTTTAGCTGTGTCCAGCATCACTCCTAGGAGAGTGTTTGGAGACAATATGATTAAACCCTTACTATGCAAAGTGCCTAGAAACACTCCATCAAGTGCTGAAAGTCCAACCATATCGAGAAATGACATTGAAACCCAACCTCCCGAGCCAAATTCACCACCTCTTCAAACATCTGAGAGGCTTCCATCTGTCTCCGTCAATTTACAAGCATCTTTAGATGAAAGTGCGCTTATTAATTCCTTCGGCGAACTCCCAACCGAAGAGCAAGCAGAAACAATACAGAGACTTGACATACTGAAATCACAATTTCTGCGGGTGAAAAATAAAATTAAAAACCAAAACAAGCAGGTGGCAACATGCCTAATGGAAACTGACGACCTCCTAAAATTTAGTCCGATTCCTAAAACCACGGCTATTTGGCAAACTCCAGAGATGCAGACAACGTTTGAAAAGAACATTGCCCAGAGAGAGGCTACCCCAACACCCTTGTTAATAGATTTTGATCCTCCCTCTCAGGAATCCCCAGTGATGAATGGCGCCTTAATCTATCGACACGATTCAGTACACTCATTGACGCATCCTTCTATGCCGGACCTTGAATCTTCTTTTATACCAGATCAAGCCACATTAAACCTACAAATGAATACTCAAAAGAACCCCTTCATAACATCTGAATTACCAAGAGACCCTCGTACACCTGAGCAAAATAGGGATGATATTACTGCTATAGTACAAGACTTTAGGGAAGACTTGATTGAAGATCCAATGGGCCATATAAATAAAGTCATTCAACCATCAAAGGGAAATTCTACTAAGGGTGTCACCCTTGTCGACCCGCTGTCCTCCTCCCTGAGAAACGTTTCTCTACACCTACCAACCTCTACAGGAAACTTGATTCCTCCAGGTCAAGAGGTTACTGCCAACGGAACATCCGTTTCAAGCTCGCAGCTAAACTACTCCAGTAAATCCGCTGTGCCAGGAGGTTTTCCACGTACGTTACCCCCCCAAAGGAAAATAACAGAATTCTTTAGGCCTGGAATCTCCCCAAATCTAGCTCCCTCTCCACACCCAAATTGACTATCAAAAAACCAACTCAAATACCCTCTCATGCAAATTCTATGCTGGAACATTGCGGGATGGAGGGGGAAGAAATTTGACCCTGATTTCTTGAAATTCATAAATTCATTCCAGATAATCCTCCTACAAGAAACCTGGGAGGACGAGGTGATTACCATAAATGGCTACGAACTCATATCACTCCCAGCATGTCCCTCGCTTAAAGGTGGACGTTCTAGAGGGGGATTGGTGATAGCCATTTCTCTCAAACTTCAGGCGAAACTCACGCTTGTGCACGCACTTCCCCCCTATGCCATCACAGGCTTGATCTCAGGGAAAAAATTCAAGTTACTGATCACAAATGTCTATTTCCCCCCAGGGGGCACACGGTCGGACCTCTATTTTAAATGGGGATCTCTCGAGGAACATTTACTATCTTGTTATACCACATATCCAAACGTCCCCGCAGTTTTGGGTGGAGACTTAAATGCGCGCACTGCTGATAACTGGGAGGCTTTAACTAAAGCCAAGGGGTGGGTTCCTCTTGGCGGTCAAAATCTCGATCTTACTCCTATTGTACAGAGATTGTCTAAAGATGTTAGAGTGAACGAGGCGGGTGTCCTCCTCTACCAACTGATAATCCGTTTAAACCTCGCTATCTTAAACGGCAGTTGTCCCCCAGACATCCCAGGTGAATTTACCCATCTGAGTACCTTATCGAACAGCGTACTTGATTATCTTATTGTTTCTAGGGATATACTTTCAAATTTCTGCTACTTCAAAATAGAAAATGTCCATCTGAGTGACCACCTTCCTCTAGTCGCCAAACTTTCCTTGGACTGGCAGCCGGTTGAAACTACACACCCAACGCACACGGAACTAAATGCTGCTTTCCAAGTGAGAGGAACAAAATGGTCTATAGTCCAGGCCCAAGAATATTCAAAATTTTTTCAAAATGAAACAGTTCAAACTCACATTGCTTTATTGCTAGAGTCATCTGAGCATAGTAATACCCTAAACTTATTCTCCTTAATTACAGAAGACTGTACAACCTTCCTCACAGCACCAGCCTATCGAGTCAATCGGCCTCATTTCAAGACTGGTGCTCCTTGGTTTAATGTGCAATGTAAACAGGCAAGATCTCACCTTTGTGCCATTTACAATGACTATAAATCCTCTGGTGCTCAAACATTGCCCCCAAATTATCAACAAGCAAAAAATGTATATAAGCGGATACAGAAAATAGCTAAGTATGAGTGGCAGCAAAAGCGCTGGCAGGCGTTACTTGCTGCCTCCAGAGCCCATAGTTCAAGGAAATTCTGGCAACTGGTAAATAGAAGATCAAAGAAGTACCCCCTGTCAGTTATCCCTGCCCCGGTTTGGGAAATATTCCTAAGAAAATATTTTTCACTGACAGAAGCAGCTGCTGGCCCATCTGACGATTTATTCGAATATCTACCTATTTGGCCTAGCACCGACCCGGATGAAATTCTCGATTTAATTTCTAAACTAAAAATTGGCAAAGCACCTGGGCCCGATTTGGTCCCGGCGGAAGCTTTAAAACTTCATCCGGTTTGGTGGGCAAAAATCTTAGCTATTACCTTTGATGCCATCAATAGCACCGGTCGCGTTCCGAAATCGTGGAAGGATGCTATTATAGTCCCAATCTACAAAAAAGGGGCCCCTGATGATCCGGGAAACTATAGAAATATCAGCCTCCTGTTGATAATCGGGAAAATATATGCACGGTTCCTGCTAACTAGACTTGCCAAATGGTCCGATGAAAACCAGCTGATAGGCCCTGAACAAGCTGGATTTAGATCTAACTACTCAACCATGGACCATGCAGCAGTCCTGTATCACTTAGCCCGGAAGTATTCATCCCCAACCCGAGGCCAACTCTGTGCGGCCTTCATAGATTTGAAGGCCGCGTTTGATAGTATACCTAGAAGGCTACTATGGGGAAAACTGGCACGCTGGGGAATTAATAGAAGACTTCTATGGTTAATAATCCAGCTACACGAGGGGTCGGCTGCCAGAGTCAGAATAACTCCAGCCGGGGACCTTACCAACTTTGTACCCATCAACAGAGGAGTTCGACAGGGGTGTATTTTAGCCCCTCTCCTCTTCAATTTATTTATCAGTGATATGAGGTTACCTTTAGCCGAATTCCAACTGGTAAATCATGCCCCACGCCTCGCAAACTACAGATGCCCATTGTTGCTATACGCGGACGATGCTGTAGTTCTTTCCTTTTCGAGAATCGGACTAAGGAGAGCTCTTAAAATCTTCGCCTCATATTGTAAAGCAAATTTCCTCACTATAAACCAATCTAAATCAAAAGTATTAATTTTCTCGAGATGTCGAAAAATATATAAGTGGGAATTAGATGGGAAAGCCATCGAACAGGTTTATAAATTCCAATATTTGGGGGTATATTTCCAACACAACATGGGCTGGAAAGCACATACCGCTTATATCCTGAACAAGGCTAAAGCGCTTTCGTTTGCACTCCTGCGCTTTTATTTCTCTGACGGAGCTCTACACGTTCCATCCGCCTTAAAGGTATTTAGTGCCAAAATAATTTCGACTATGGCTTATGCTGTTCCACTATGGGGGGCGTCTGTAAACCTGACCCCTTTGGCGACAGTTCAGAATCAATTTCTGAGACAATTGTTAAAACTACCGCAGTGTGTAAGCAATGCGGCCATTCGTTTAGAATTAAAAATCCCCTCCCTAGAAAATG
The DNA here is from genome assembly GCA_034641385.1 of Darevskia mixta. Classification (NCBI taxonomy): domain Eukaryota; kingdom Metazoa; phylum Chordata; class Lepidosauria; order Squamata; family Lacertidae; genus Darevskia; species Darevskia mixta. The sequence goes on from JAWWNH010000060.1 coordinate 3,590,899, forward strand.
TCCTATGGAGGCGCATATTTTGCTATTGGCTGTCCTTGTGGCACAGGCTTCCTAATCTTTATCTTATCCAGTGTCTTTGGCGAGACGAATTCGCCAGTCCATGGGCCAAAAAGATCCACGAAAAAATCGTGTCCTATGGACTGTCCCCATCGGATCTACTCAAGCTTGACCTCGCCTCTGCAAAAAGAACTCTTATCCAAAAACTGGATGAATTTGACTGCCAGCAAAATATTATAATGGGGAGTGGTACCTGTTCACCACTCAATCTTGGTTTGGGGCTTACTCCGCAGATTCCAACTTATTTGTCATCTCTAACAGTAGCGACTCATAGAATGGCCTTTATTAAAGCTAGATTTAATGTTTTTCCATCTAACATTTTGAGAAATAGGTTCACTAAAGGACAAATTTCAGCACTATGTGCATGCGATAATAAAACTACAGAATCTTTACAGCATATTCTACTCTGCTGTCCCTTGCACATTGTTGCCCGAACCAGATTCATAGCTCCTTTAGTAACAGAGATCTTGGCTGAGACTCCGGAGTCGCAGTTAATACATCTGCTACAAGACAATGACCCGTATAAAACACTGCTCGTAGCAAGATTTCTGATTACAGTTCTCTCATATAAAAGGGGAAATGGTTTACTTCATGACAAATGACACCCCACCCCACTAGTAGATTCAAAGTGGAGATCTTCTGGACCAAATGTACTGTTGTATCTATCTTTGTTAAGGGATATACTTAAGCTTACAATTTTATATATGTACTGAACTATTTTAATTTACTTTGTTTACATACTTTGCCTCATTGCCTCATTGGTTTTAACCTGCTGTATGCAGTGAAATGTACACAGTGTTGTATATGGTTTGTATTATGGGCCTATGGCTGCGAAATAAAATGAACTATGAACTATGAACGGGTGAAATTAAGAAGGGAGGAGAGAAAGGAGAGGAGGACATAAGAATAGCCTGCTGGATGAGGCCAATGCCCCATCTAGTCCAGCATCCTGTTCCCACATTGGCCAAGCAGATGCTGGTGGGAAGCCCATGGACAATACATGAGCACAAAGGTACTCTCCCTTCCTGGTATTCAGAAGCAATGTTGCCTCCATCTGTGGAGGTAGACCATAGCCATCATCCTGCAGAGGATCTCAGTCAGGGGCAGAGCAAGGTGGGTGTGGTGGGTGACAAAATGTTGTGCGACATTCAACGTCTGTGAGAGACGGCGTGACTTTGGTGTGGGCAGGCTTCCTGCTGCCGAAACGGTCTGCCTGCTGGCTCCCCCTCAGCTGTAGGGTGGCAGGCAGACTCCTCGCCGCAAGGCACATGATCTCCGCAAAAAAAGCTCAACAAGTCCCCCCACAAATATGAAAGAAAGTCAAACCATTCTGCAGGCAAAATAAAATAAAATAAAATATAAAATAAAATAAAATAAATCAATGGAGGTGTGTGACAATAATTTTTCCGCACCAGGTAACACCTGACCTTGCTACGCCATGGATCTCAGTGATTGAGCTGGAATATAAGAGATGTCTCTTCTCATTATAATGCAGACAGAACTGGATTTGTCAAGCATCCCTGCATGCTTTAAACACCACTGGTGTAAGGTCTAGTACTTCAGATTGCGAGATCAAGAACACAAATGCTCTGACTTACCGAAATGTAAACATTTCAAAATATAACATGCATGAGCATTCCAACATGTCTCTGAGTGTTTCCATAGTCAAAATGGGAAATAGTGGGGTTGGGAATGTAGTCTCAGATATGCATGCTAAGTATGTTGTCATAAACATGATGCATTCAATTTCTCTCTCTCTCTCTCTCTCTCTCTCTCTCTCTCTCTCTCTCACACACACACACACACACACACTTCAAAAATGGCATTGCCTCACCTGTCTGTCATCCAGATTTTTATTTTTTGATTGACCCACCATGAACTGATGGAAAATCTAATTCACCAAACTAATTTTCACATTCAATTTCTGGTTGAGAAATGTTACAGTATACAAAGAACCCTATAAAATTATATTTTGGCCATATAATATTTTATTACACCGCCTTTGATTTTACTTTTACACCTTGCAGAAGGTGATAAATCGGTTTGTTCCAATAACAACAGCTATTCAATCACACACATTATGGTGTGGCAGCTACAGAATACTAATTTTAACCACTGGTTTCAATGTGTCAAACCTCAGGTGATTACTTTTTCAATATTTATTTTTATGGGACTCTTGCCTCCCCCTGCCCCCGACCACTGATGCACATAAATATAGATGTGCCAAGAGTCCTAAATAAATGATGGGGCAAGAGCATTTATCTCTGTCTGTTGAAATATTTTGGGTTGATAACGGTTCGTGTTTGCTTTCCCATCGCATCCTTTAGAATGCAGCCTCTTCAGCTGCAGACAATAAAGGATGTCCTTTATGGAACAATTTTTGCAAACTCCCTAACCCTGCAGTCTATTTAAAATGGATTGTGTCAAAATTGGTCGCTGTCGCATCGCTTGCAGAGAAAGGTCATGTGCGTCGCTTGCAGGAAGGCAGAGCGCAAAATGAAATCGGTTCTTGTCAGCACAGTTGTCCCGGCATAAACCTTACCATTAACATCGGTGGATATTGATTGGATATGCAAATGTTAAAGCCCTGCTTGGGTTCCTTCTTTAGCTCAGTTGCATGGATTGTACAGCTTCCAAGGCCAGGGGAGGAGAGCCCAGCAAGGGCTATATTAGATAACTCTTTGGAGTCTGACCAAAGCCGTGGGCAACGTCACCCAACCACTGACACTATTAGTTCAGTATCCTGAACTATAGGAGAGGCCCCTGAGTTGCATCAACTGGAATGAACTACTCGGTTGACCAGGAACAGTCAAAAGCCTGGTATCCTAATATTTATACCAAGACTGACCAATCCAGAGGCTCTCTGCAACATACCAACTGTAGGAACTGGGTCGCCCCCAGTCTGAGATGTGGCATTCCTGGTTCTAACCCTGCAGGGTCTGGCAAGTGTGAACATTTATGAATAGGAACCAGAGGAAAAGGAGAGCTGCATAGCGTGGGTTGCTGGTGTCCGGGGCAGGCAAGCTGCTGATGAGTCCAGCTGGTTGACACAGCTCTTGGTGGGGGAATCCCCCAACACCTGCAGAGAGGAGCACTGGGCTGGGGCACCCCTTGCCCTTCTCCCTCTGTCTGCACCTGCTCACCGTGGTCCTGGGCTGCTCTACTGCTGGGGCAGGACTGGGATCCCTGCAAAAGCCAGTGCCTGCATGGGGGCACCTCGTTGCACTCCCTCAGAATTTTGAGCCTGGGGCCATGACCCCTCTGCCCACCCACACACTACACCACTGGAAGATGGCTTTTCTTCCCTTTGGGGTTTCAGCATAGCCTAGTGCTGGTGTGGGGGTGAAAGTTGTCTGGATCCCATTCTAATGCAAACCTAGCTAATTTATACTTTCCAAGCCAATGCATGAACCAAGATGGATCAGTCTATCATTTACTTCCAAATTTAATGCAAACCAAAGAAGTTCACATTTCCTGAACAACTACACACACAGAAATGAAACTATCCCTTGAAATCTGCACACACAATGCATTTCTCCAACCAGAAAAAAATGCAATCGAAAAAAATGTGCATTACTTAAAACCGTGCCGAAGATGTTCATATTGATAAAAGCAATGTACAAAGATTCATTCTATTTTTGGAAATTGCTTGCAAAACTGTGTACAGTACATTAGGCAAAACCGTGTACAAATATCTGTATGTTAGATGAAATGCATATGAACGCAAGAGCATGAGGAGAGCTTGCTGGATCAAGACAATGACCGTCTAACCCCAGTAATCTGTTGTCAGGAATGAGCCAGCTCCCAGTGAAGGTTTGCAGCCAGCTCTCAGTGAAAGTTTGCAGCCAACTGCAGGAACCGAGAGAGTTAACTTTCAGGCAGGACGAACAGCAGCTAGTGCCAACTCCCCCACCCCTTCGAATGCAGAGTGATAACGGAATGGTGGAGAGTGGGTGGGAACCGAGATAAAGCTCTCGGGAAGTTCAAACAGGAGAGAACAGAGACGGAAGTAGTTTGTCAGAAAGGGAGGAGGGGGGAACTGATCCAATCCCTCCTCAGAGTCAGCTAAGGGGAGAACTGTTAGACCAGAAACAAAACAAGAGACACAAAGCGTGAAAGTTCTTCATCTTCTGTAAAAACAGGAAGAGGAGTTCAGAAGGGTTATCTTGATTGATGGTGGTGGAGGCTGTGTTAAGCCCTCCGGAGCTATCTGTTTTGACCATAAATCATCCTTTTTAATTAACTACCGGTACACTTACTGTGTGATCAAGCTGGGGACTGGACTCCTGACACATATGGGAAGAACCTGAGTGCAAGCACACACTCCCCTCCTGTGGTTTCCAGCAACTGAACCATTGCTGTGTGGAGTGTGGAGGCAGAGCATAGCCATCATGACTCGTAGCCATTGACAGCCTTATCTTCCACAAATTCCTCCAATCATCTTTCGAAGCCGTTCAGGAGTCATCGTTGCCTCTGTGGCAGTGAGTTCCATAGTTTAACTCTGTGCTGTGAGAGTAAGTCCTTTCTTATATCTACCCTGATTCCTCCAACATTCAGCTTTATTGGATATAAACATGAAAATGCCTATGAGTAAACGATTCCCACTGTTCCAGCGAGTCCCCCACCCCAAGTATATTAAAAGATATTGTATGCATTAATATTCTGTTCCAAGTATTGCTTTTCAATTCTATGTTGTGGATCATGCTAATTTCTTGTCGATCTTTAAAAAAACAAAACAAACAAACAACAACAACAACAACACACCCTTTCATTTGATACCAATCCTTCCAGCCTTCCCAGAAGAAAGATCATGTTGTCCATTGTCTTTATTCTGTGTGTGTGTGTGTGTGTGTGTGTGTTGCTATTCTCAATGGGAGAATGATTGCCATGGTTAAGATCCTGAACATCAAGTTAGGACCCTTCTCCTGCACATGATAGTTCTCTAAGCAGCAGGGTTGTTGTTGTTGTTGTTGTTGTTGTTGTTGTTGTTGTTGTTGTTGTTGTTGTTTTCCTATGGGAAAACACTTAATCCTGAAATGCTGCATCCTCATATACTGGCTTAGCAGCTAAGGCTGAAATGAACGTTTAAAAAACCTGACAGATCAGGCTTGCAGCAAGCAATGCTACGGTATATATTATACGACATAATGTGGGTGCTTATTTTGATTCCATTTTTATCCAAAAAAAATTCCTCCTCTGTATACTTTGTAGCACCTGATTCCTGAGGGATTTTGAAACACTGCAGAGAAGTCCACATTCCAATAGGGGAAGCTGGATCATTTAAGAGCTAGAGAGAGAAAGAAATGTTCAAATAGACACCATATAAACAATTACTGATGTTACCTGCATTCCCAACGGAGCTCATATAAATGAGAATACAGAGGGCTTTCTTTTCTTTTCTTTTCTTTTTTTACGATTCTATTTCTTTCTCTATTTCACTGAGCCCATCAGCCTAGTAATAGATTTGTAAGAACAGTTGGGAGGTGGGTTGAGGATCTGTAATCTCAATCTCTTTATCTCCTCGGCACTAGAGACAGTAGGCAAAACGCGAGAATAAATAGAAATGTATAATGCAAGTGAACCCACTTCCACCTTCTCCTTGGCAGCTGTAATCTTTCTCTGGCTGCCAATGGGGTGATAACTTCAGCTATAACATTCAGAAGCCTATCTGGATGGGAATTGCTAAATGCACAGAACTTTTATCGCAATCCTGTGTGTGAGGTGTGTGAGCACGCAAAACACCTAATTCCAGAGGAAGATATACAAAACAAGCTTGCTGTGTGCTGTCAACATGCATTTCTTCGTTGAGCACTTCCGCTAGAAGAAAATCCGCATGCATGAATTGAAAGCATTCCTCAGGTTTCCTGTAGTTCATGAAAACCAGAGCTGAGGCAAACCAGGGAGAATGTGATATTTCACCAAAAGAGACAGACAGACAGAGAGAATTACATTTGTAAGTATGGGGGCATGATTGGAACTCCTTGCATATTGATATCCAACAGACACATCCACTGTATACTTTGGGGAGCCTGCTAAAACCATTTTTGTTTAGACAAGCCTACCTAGACGTTGGGGGACGCGGGTGGCGCTGTGGGTTAAACCACAGAGGCTAGGGCTTGCCGATCAGAAGGTCGGCGGTTCGAATCCCTGCGACGGGGTGAGCTCTCGTTGCTCGGTCCCTGCTCCTGCCAACATAGCAGTTTGAAAGCACGTCAAAGTGCAAGTAAATAAATAGGTACCGCTGCAGCGGGAAGGTAAACGGTGTTTCCGTGCGCTGCTCTGGTTCGCCAGAAGCAGCTTAGTCATGCTGGCCACATGACCTGGAAGCTGTACGCCGGTTCCCTCAGCCAATAATGTGCAATGAGCACCGCAACCCCAGAGTCGGTCATGACTGGACGTAATGGTCAGGGGTCCCTTTACCTTCTACCTAGATGTTTAGAACATGGATCTGAGTTTCAATTTTTCTTAGTGGAAATTGTATTGTTTTATCTTTTTTGCCATCCGCTTTGAATGTTGTTGTTTTACAATCAAGCGTTGTATAAATTGTATGCAATAAATAAATTACGTCCCCCAACTTTCAGCAATCATTTAGAGAGGGTGATACTATGGGTGATAGTCTGGAATGTTTACCTGGCTTATTTCTATGGATCATGGCATCAGTGCAGCTGAAATAAGTTTAACATAAAACATATCCCTTGTGAATTACCTTTCACCCTGGTACAAGTCCCTATCTTATATGTGACCAGGAAAGAACAGTTAACATCCTGACCCTAATAGCTGGAGAGGAAAAAAATCAGAACACCAAACTTTGCATTTGCCAGAATGATCTACCGGTAGTTATCACCTCCTGTAAGGAGGAACCTGACTTCACACAGACAATACGAAAAACACACACCCTCTTTTAAGGTAAATTTACTATCCAGGAACATGTGCACAAACATACATAGATTCTCCTTTGCAGAGGTCCCTTCCCATTCCTAGATAATCCCCAAGGTCCCTTCCAATTCTATGATTCTAAGTGTGGACTTCATGGGGCAGGGGCAATATGGCCATTCCTTCCACCCACACTCCAAAGGCTCAGACGGAAGAGAACTAGTTTGTTTCAGTCCTCATAAGGTAAAAACACATGAAGAGAGCTAGCATGTTGCACACTGCAGTCATTGAGTGATGGCCATGCATAAACCAGCTCTGAAATCTCCCTAACAAAAATGCTAAGATTCATGAACGCACATCTGGACTTAACTTGCTTCTTCTGATTTCCCTAACATATTCTGGTCTTGGCTCAACAACCCACAGATACTTTCCTATACAGAAAAAAAGGAAACAATGTGATTCTCACACAAATTATGCTGCATATTATATTTATAAAGAACCATAAAAGTGTCCGTCACAATAGCTGCTGATTGCTCCCAATGTTCCCATTACTCTTCCTTCCTTGGAGTCATTGATTTGCATCAGTACACAAAGACAAATCAGGCATTTTATTTCCACATGTGTGGTTTTCGATCACTTCCTTCTCTCCTAGCCACAGAAGCCTATAAACTAACTTTCCAAGTTTCCATAAATGGGAATATCCACCCACATTGAATGAAAATGCAAAGAAAACACCCAAGAAGTTGAAAGTGGAGTGTTTTAAGTCAAGTCTGGAACTCTTTTGTGGTCTGAAAAATGAGCAAATACTTCCATTTATAGCAGGGTTGGGAATTCTGTACCTTCTTAGATGTAACTGCACTCTGGCTTTCATCACCCAATAGCCATGCTGATCAAGGCTGATGGGATTTGTAGTCCAACAGCGTCTGCTAGAGAAGACTGGAGTGGCAGAGAAGGGAAACACCTGAGAGATTCAACTTGTATTCTGATTGTGCTCACCAAGTCCAATTCCATGAGGGCCACAGATTCCCCATCCCTGATTTACAGAGTCAGTTTCTATTTCAGTTTCTGTTTAGTGCACATAAAGGGATGATTAGAATTGAGCTAGGAAGCAGGAGAATTGACAGCTCAGTCCTAACATGTCAGGGACCATGCTGAGGAGGGCTGCACAGATGAGGAATGGTGAGAGCCTCCCTCTCCCCCTCCTCCAGATCAGGATCCTGAATCTTCCCAGGAGCAGGAGGACAGTATAGATTTGGAACAGTGGTTTGCAGAGGGACATAGTTCAGAAGGCAAAAGTTGGGAAGAACTGGGTGGTGAACAGCTAGGAGAAGAAGAACTGGGAGAGAGAGAGGTAACTGACTCTCTCTCTCGCTGGAAAGCCTACATCTGCCCAGCCCAAAGTCATGACGATAAGATGGCAGCACAGAAAGCAAAGTGGTTGCGGATCAGGTTGCAAGAAGTGATGAGGGTGACTTGGGGGGAAGTGGGTGTAAACCTTAATTGGGAGCACCTTTACTCCAAGAATGGACTCTTTGTTCTTTCGCTGTGATCATTAAAAATATTTTTTTTAATGGTAAGAGACTATTTTTTGCTTTGTTCTGCTTATCCACAGACAAAGGGAGGGAGGGAGGAATCTGCTTCCCCGAAGCCTGACATAACAGTTCGCTCCGGGGTTGTGCAAATCCATCCCATTCGCTGAGTAATTTTACTTGCTTTTGGAAAACTCCCATGGCTTCTTAGCAAAAAAAAAAAAGGAGATGCCTTGCACTGGAGGCACCAGCTTGCAAGGGCGATGGGGGGAGTCAATGTCGTGCATATGATGTTGCAATGTCTTGCTCATGGTGTCAGGACATTGGGAGGAGCCGGGGCAGAGCCAAACATGACAGCTGTGTGGCTCAAGGGCTGGCAGCTCCTCCTCTGCCTCCTCTTGGCACTGCCACGGGCAGAGGCTGCTTCGACCTCCTTCCCCTCCAAGGCAGGAAGAGGAGGAAAAGAAGGAGCCAGAGGCTGGAGCCACGCCATGCTCAGCTCTGCACTTGGCTCTGTGCTTTGCCACCACGCTTTTGGGGCCCTACCCCCCAAAATAATGGGGAAAGGCAAAAGGGCTCGCCCCACAGGAGCTGGGACCTCTGTCTTGCACCAACCTACGTCAGGCTTGTCCACAATAATTGGCAGCAGCTCCCCAGGATTTCAGCTAGGGGACACCACCATCGCTACAAGAAGATGCCAGTGATAGAAGTGTGGACCTTCTGCATTCAAAGCAGATGTTCCAACACTGGGCTAAAGGTAAAGGTAAAGGGACCCCTGACCATTAGGTCCAGTCGTGTCCGACTCTGGAGTTGCGGTGCTCATCTCGCTTTATTGGTCGAGAGCTGGCGTATAGCTTCCAGGTCATGTGGCCAGCATGACAAAGCCGCTTCTGGCGAACCAGAGCAGCGCACGGAAACACCGTTTACCTTCCCGCCAGAGCGGTTCCTATTTATCTACTTGCACTTTGACGTGCTTTTGAACTGCTAGGTGGGCAGGAGCTGGGACCGAGCAACGGGAGCTCACCCCGTCGCAGGGATTCGAACCACCGACCTTCTGATCAGCAAGCCTTAGGCTCTGTGGTTTAACCCACAGTGCCACCTGGGTCCCTAATACTGGGCTACAGCCCCCCAAATATATTTTGCTTCATGAAGAACCTCCAATTTTTCTCTTAATTTCAGCCAGGCAAAATATGAAAACATGAATGAAAATCAAGATTAACACATATTTCTATTGCAGTCTGATTATTATTGTTGTTGTTGTTATTCTTCAGCGAAAACAAAGACTGCAATACCTCCAGAATTTGATATGGAAAATACTGAAATCTCAGTAACAGTTGGATGAGAATCAGATCTGTATGAATATAACATTATGGAGACGATTTCTGTGCAGCCTAAGACTGAGGAGATCTGGACAGCAACATAATACCTTTAGATAGCTAGTAGCAGAGGCTGTAATGAAATCAGTTGCCTATTCCAGGGCTAGGAAACCTTTTCCAGACAAAGGCCCATATGCTTTTGTAGGCAATGTTCTGGAGGTCATGTGCCAACTTTTTCAAGCCCCAAATCTGGGGTGCGTTCCTGAGCAAGACATATGACCCGCACCTCACTCTCGCCATGAAAAAGCATGTTTTCGGGGCAAGAGTGAGGTGCAGTGCTCCAAAAACTTCATTTTGGGGCACCACATGAGATTGTGGGCCCCCCCAAAAAGTAAAGTGCTTTTCGGGGGGCAAGAGCACAGTGTGAGAGTGCAAGAGATAATGGCACCCAAAAATTACTGCTGTGGGACGTATGGAATGGGGTTCAGGTAAAAAATCTTAGGTTTTGAAACAAATGCTTTATACAGAGGTACCTTGGTTCTTGAACTTAATCCATTCTGGGAGTCCATTCGACTCCCGAAACCATTCGAAAACCAAGGCACAGCTTCTGATTGGCTGCAGGAGCTTCCTACACTCAAGCAGAAGCTGCGGCAGACGTTCGGCTTCCGAAAAATATCCACAAACTGGAACACTTACCTCCGGGTTTGCAGCGATAGGGAGCCGATTTCTTCGGCAACTAAGCTGTTTGAGAACCAAGGTACCAAAATAGTAGAGTTACAGTGCAGTACACAGATTGTGAACTCATTGAATGCAACATGTTGTTATAGATTTAGCTGCAAAAGAATTCATGGGCTAGCGTATGCAAAACAACCTGGCTGAACTATGGCTATCAAAAGAACATTTGAGGCGCATTAACAATACAAGCAAACTCCTTTCCCCTTACCTCAGGTGTGAACAGAAACTGGGGATTTGGAAGGTTGCCAGGGCAACTGCTTGGGGGTGGGCGGTGCAAGGATTGCTGGGAGGAAGAAGGAGGAAGAAGAGGAGCAGAGATCCATCTTGAGCAGGCAGGCTGAAGGTTGCCTGCGCTTCTGCCTCTTGAAATGACCATACCAAAGGATCTGGACTCCGCCCCCCCCCCATGCAGACTGAAGATGTAAATAGGTGAATAAAACATATTTCTCCAAAGCCACAACAGACCCCACCATGTCTTCCATTCTCCAAAGTGACAGACACCCTGTGTGGGTGCATGGGACCCCATGGAATTTTGCCACCGCTCGGCAGAGTGGGGGCAGGCACCCGACTTTTGTAACAATATGGACACTAGGGCTGCACACTGAAATTGGGGTATTTCTTCAACTGCTCCCTCCCAACCACATGTTTATATATGAAATATAACTATTTTTTGTACTTTTATGTCTATAAGATGCCCCCTATTTGGGGGGACTCAAATTTAAGAAAATGGGGGGGGGGAGGAGAGATGGCACAGAGTCGTTAAGATTTTTTTGAGGGGGAGGATTGCCCAAAGTTGTTGAGCTTTTTTGGGAGGGGGGATTATCCAGGGTAATGCCTCCCGCCTGTCCCATCACCTGCCCAACAGCCGGAGAGTCCAATAACACGCACAATAGCCTCTGACAACAACAGCAGCAACCAATCAAACGCCCACCCTATGCACTATCCATGTATAAGACGACCCCCACTTTTTAGCATGATTTTTAGAGAGAGAAAAACTAGTCTTATCCACAGAAAAGTATGGTAAATATTAGGGCTGGCCTCTGATTCAATCTGGGCCCCGGATCTCGGTCTGTTCAATTTAGGGCTAATCCAAAGTCCTTGATCAGGCCTTGGATTGGTTTCTTTCGGTGGGGGTGGCGTTGTGCACAATCTTAGTGAACACTCTCACGTGGCACAGAGGTATGCAACTTTCAGATTTGTTTTATTTTTGCAGCCATATCCTTTGAATGCTCTCTGCATCTCAGTCCAGTTGACTGCAGCTTGCCAGCAAACCACCCCAGCTTATTTGTTTGCTTAACTGAAGAAACATATTTTGGCTGTGCTGATTTTTATTGATTCTGACTTAGCACTAGGCTATTGAACTCCCTCGCTTAACACGTCTGTCATGAAGAGCTGTGCATCAGGGAATCACAGTGATGAAAAAGACCCAAAGAGGACCTAACACAATCCCCTGCCCAAAACGAGTCTAATCCTCTGATGTTTCACAAGATGGGATGGGTGAACCAGGGTTGCTTTGAACATCAGAAGAAGTTTCAGATGCCAGTGTGAATACCTTATATAGAATATATTTTTATTGTCATTGTCCCCTTCGGGGACAACGAAATTACTTATACCCATTTTTGTGCATGGACAAATCCAAAATCTACCCCAGGAAGGCTCTTCTTTGAAAATGTTGTTAGTGTACGCACCTGTGCAAGAACTAGGAAATGCTATAGCTCAGTTGTAGAGCATTTGCACATAGAAAGACCCAGGTTCAATGCCCTCTTGATAGGATTGAGATTGTCCCGTCTGAAATCCTACAGAGCTGCTGCCGGTCAGTATAGACAAAACTGAGCTAGATGGACCAAGGATCTGACTCTCTGTTTTCCCAAGACCAGCAGTTTGACCCAGTATAATGAAGCTACTTCTCTTCCTTTGAACAACCATGCTCTTACCACAAGGCAGTGGCAAATATTGTTGGAAGTTTCACAGTAGCGCAGTGTGAAACTTGAAACAGATGCTGCCCATGTCGCCTTGCCTGTAATGCCTCACTCAATGGCTCCTTTTGTCATGGCAGCAGAATTGCAGAATTGCTCCCAGAGGCCACACCACATTGGGCTGGTAGGGTGGCAACAGCAGGCAGCAATCAGGTGAGCTGCCTTATACTGAATCGGGCCACTAGTCCTTCTAGTTGAGTTTGCACTGATTGGCACCATCCCTCCATGGTTTCAGAATATGGTATCTCCTGGAACTGCTTAGCAATTCCAGGGATTGAACACTACCACTGAGCTATAGTTCTTCTTTCAGTGGTGTAGCATGGGGTAGGGGGCACAGGGGCAGTTGCCCCTGGTGCAAAATTGTTAGGGGCTGCAAAATTTCAACACCCGGTGCTGCTTCAATACAGCTGTGCACTTCCATTGCTAGGCTCCGTTGAAAATGGCTTCTCCATGAGAACCAGGAAATTACCTCTCCAGACAATGGAACAACTCTTCAGCTGCGTTTTCCTGGGTGACATGGACACTATTATGCACATATGTTTCCCTCCCTCCACGCCCCCCATCCATATGGCCCCGGGCACTGGCAACCCCTGCTACGCCACTGCCATCTCTGATGGCCGATTGACACCAACCCTGCCCAGGCTGTTCATAATTGTCTCCACCTAGCTGCTTCCTGCCTTGCAAAGGGGTTAGGACAAGATGGTCCTTCCAACCCTACCATTCTATGATTCTAAGCAGTGGACATAATTAGCCCAGAACTCATTGACTTAATATTTTAAGGCAGTTTTTGCTTCAACAGTTTGAAGTCCCTTCACACATACAGGAAAAGGCAGACGTAATGTGGGTGTGTTGTATGTGCACCTAGTTTATTCCTGAAGACATCCCACAGAATGCAGGTTTACTCTGAGGAAATGCCCCAGAGGGTTTATCTCCTAGGATACGTTTAAAGACAAGAGTTGTGAGGTGCCAGTTTCCAGTTACCTAAGTACTCGGTAGGTGGGTGGGGAATGTTCAGTCGGAGTGAATTTGGCAACAATTTTGCTCTTGCCTATCTGCATGTTCCTTTTGCTTAGTGACAATCCCTATGGTAACAGCAGCAATAAAAAAATTATCCTGAAAGGATGAGGGAGACATTGGTCTTTGGTTTGGCATTTCATGCTAGAGGAAAATGCATAAGCAAACATGAACAGATGTAAGTTCCTCCTGCAAAAAAAATCTTGTCAGATTTCCCTCAGTGAGCTGGGATGTTTCTGCTGGCAAAGAGTGTCTCTCTCTGTGTGTGTATGTGCACAGACACACATGAACATGAGGTGGAGCTCCTAGACCAGGGGTTGGCAACCTTGCACAATGGGCATTGCTAATTGCATCAAAGCCTTCACATGTCCAGCTATGAAGGCTTCCCTTAAACTGATGACCATGCCAGCATGCAGACACCTAGTGGGTGGGGGATGTGAGAAATCATGTGCCTATTTAGCTCTACACCTAGGGAGCTGTCTTATTCTGAGTTAGACCATCAAGCTCAGTATCAGAGGCGCTGGTTCTCCTCCAAGATTGGGGGCATGGAGCTCGTTGCATGCACGTGACGTCATGCGGCCATGCGCCATGAGCACGCAATGCAGGAAGCCGAGCTCTCTGGAGGAGCCGCCCACTGGACCTGCATCATGCATCACACGTCGTATGTGTGATGTCACATGTGTGCAATGCACTCAGGTCTGCCTGAAGATTGAAGGGGCCTGGCCCCCTTAAAACAAATATTGAGGGCCCTGGAGGCACCTGCTCAGTATTGTTTTCACTGATTGGCAGCAGCTGTCCAGGATTCCAGGCCAAAGTCTCTCCCAGCCCTACCTGGCAATGCCAGGGGTTGAAATTGGGACTTTTGGCATGTAATGCATGGGCTCCAACCCTGAGCTCCAACTCTTTAGGTGACCACATCACCCAAAGGGTCACCTGCTTATAGCCAGAAGTAGGCCATCTGCCCCTTGACTGCATCACATATTCCAAATTAATATACCAAATGGACAAGTGTTTGAGCTGCCTATTCCACTCTCCTTGTTCCTGCTATTAGTATTTATCTGTACTATATACTGTATACTAGAACACAGATGTATGTGAAAACATTAAGGTTTATAGGGGCAGTTCTTCTGGTTATAATTACCTTGCCATCTCACAAATCTGTTTTCATGGGAAGCAATCAAATATTTAACAAGGGACCTTTGCATTATATAAAAAAAACCCATGCTAAATGATATATTTAAAACACAGCTGTTCTCACTGTCATTGTCCCTTTCTGAAAGGGGTGTTCTTTTTGGGGGAGGGGGGCTGTATGTGTGTGTGTGAACTTTTTGTGTGTGTGTGTGTGTGTGTGAACTTATTGCTTATTATTATGAAGAAAGATGGATTCTTTCCAAGAAATGTGTCAGGCCCTGAGAAATGGCACAAGTTAACTCTCCTATGTTTAACCTAACAAGCTAGTTACAGCCTTTTTAATGTGTCTTTAATACATCTTAAAATGTAATGTCTGAAAGCAGCAGACACACATTTTGTGCCCGTATATTTCTAAGGCAGAACTGGCTGGATGCAGCTGTCTATTCAAATTATCTTCAAGACTACATATCTGGAAGTGGGAACCTCAGGCTCAGAGCCTTAATGAGGCTGTCTGCTGCCTAGCCCTTGGAACTCTCCCATATGCCACACCCCTTTTTATCAGACCACACCCCTCACCAGCCCTGTGCTCTTGCCTTCTTGAATGATTTTGCCCAGCTGGAATATGCAGTTGAACTGTGATATTGTTTAGTCGTTTAGTCGTGTCCGACTCTTCGTAACCCCATGGACCAGAGCACACCAGGCACTCCTGTCTTCCACTGCCTTCCGCAGTTTAGTCAGACTCATGTTGGTAGCTTCGAGAACACTTCTCCTTGTGCCCTCCATCTTTCCCAACATCAAGGTCTTTTCTAGGGAGTCTTCTCTTCTCATGAGGTGGCCAAAGTACTGGAGCCTCAGCTTCAGGATCTGTCCTTCCAGTGAGCACTCAGGGCTGATTTCCTTCAGAATGGATAGGTTTGATCTTCTTGCAGTCCATGGGACTCTCAAGAGTCTCCTCCAGCACCATAATTCAAAAGCATCAATTCTTCGGCGATCTGCCTTCTTTATGGTCCAGCTCTCACTTCCATACATCACTACTGGGGAAACCATAGCTTTAACTATACGGACCTTTGTCGGCAAGGTGATGTCTCTGCTGTTTAAGATGCTGTATAGGTTTGTCATTGCTTTTCTCCCAAGAAGCAGGCGTCTTTTAATTTCATGACTGCTGTCACCATCTGAAGTGATCATGGAACCCAAGAAAGTAAAATCACTCACTGCCTCCATTTCTTCCCCTTCTTTTCTTCCCCTTCTATTTGCCAGGAGGTGATGGGAGCAGTGGACCAGTGACCTGTGATAATGCCTCTTATTTCCCTTTCCTGCTTCAGAGTAATCACACTTTCAGAGGCAAGTCTCCAAGCACCCTCCCTAACTTTTGCAACAAGACCAAACCCTCCAAGTGTCCCGATTTTTCAGGGACAGCCCTGGAAGAGGGAGGAGGAGGTGCATAACTTTCAAAGTTTACTCAATATTCTAATTTTAAAATATAGTTTTTCACCCCATCCTTCTGTGATGAATAAGTTGTTCTACCCTTATCTACCCTAATCTGAAGAAATGTGCATGCACATGAAAGCTTATACCTAGAACAAACATAGTTGGTCTCTAAGGTGCTACTGGACTATTTTTTTAATTATTTATTTCGACTGCGTTAGACCAACACGGCTACCTACCTTGCTCTACCCTGTTTCTCACATCTGAAAAATCCCTATGCTGATACCTCCTGCTCAGTAAAATCTAATCGCTCTTCATTGTTTTCTGTTCACAGATCCCCCTTACTGTGACCTTCTTTGAATGCAGACTAGGAAATGTTCAAGTTTTGATTCCTATTGATAGTTTTCTGCCACTCTGCAGACAGTTGTCTTGGGGAGCTAAAGTATTTCATTGATCTTTCTGCCTTCCCGTGACCTCAGTTTCCCCACGAGGTCTTCATCAGGGTCATATTTTGGACACCAGCTCCCTGCTGATTGGGACAAAGGTGGCCACCCCAAACTGAGCAAGCCATTTTCAGTGAAAGGTCATGGCTCTAATTTTCTTGAAATGAGAAGCAATCTTTGGCACAGTGGGGGTGAATAGGAGAGGGTGTTTTGCTCAAAAATGCATGCAATGCTGCTTGCAGTCAAGACAACGGAGTTGTTTTCTCCAGTGTCTGGGACTCAGCTCTTGCCTGACCTGTACTCAGACAAGTGTGAAGCCAAAGTATGAATACAGACAACAGGAAAGCATAAAATATCGAACTTAGATCTTGTAGATATACTTCTGTTTTTGCATCAAAAAACAATGGATTTGGAGGAGGAGGAGAATTATCATATGGAAATGTGTGGGTATATTCACCCTTTCCAAAGCTTTCCACTGCCATTGTTATTTCCCTGATCACCTGTTGCTTTAAACTATTTCCCCATGGTTAGGGCTTTCTCTTCCTTCTATTGTGAGCTCAGCCAATCAGGGAACACGCAGTGAGTGACGAAATCCAGCCTATCAGGGATAATGTCGCAAATGTGACAACAACTTAAATCTGATCTGGGCATTCCCAGATCACACTTGTCATAATTTTTTTTTTCCCTCATGTGGGGGGAATGAGAAGTGAGGTTTGTATGGTTGTTTTCGTTGTCTTTTTTTTTTTTTTTTTGATTAAACAAAAAGGGAAACCACAAGGTATATAAAGATGAATGTAAATAGAATTAATACAAATAAACAAACAGACAAATGTGGTATTTAAAAAGTCTTTATTTAATTGTAAATGCAGAAATTGAGTCCCTCTATGTAACTGTTTTTTGTTTGTTTGTTATTTTATTGTTCATTGTTCATTGCAAAAATTTAATAAAAAATGTTTTTTAAAAAATCTGATCTGGGCATTCAAATCATGCAGATAGCAGCTGCATGAAGTGAAAGACTAAGATGCCCCATTGGCTTTACTCTCTAACATCTATGCATTGGTAGATGGCAGCTTGCCTTACACACATCGCAAAAAGGAGCAGATTATGCACAAAGAAAGGCTATCTGTAGCATACACACACACACACACACACACACACACACACACAGGATAGTGGAGCTATTGGGCATTGTCCCACTCTTCTGCTCCACGTTATTACTAATAATATGATTTGAATGCCTGATTAAGTGCTATAGACAATCAGATTTTGCTGTGTGCTGACCTCATTGGGAGCCCTTGAATACTCCCAGTTTAGTGTGAGCTCACTACCCCCTGGACTTGTCACATAAGCAATCTAAACCACTGAAGTCAATGCAGAGTGAGGGCAATGCATCCTGAACAAGTGAAAACAGCAATCCAAACCAATCAGAAGGTAGGAAATCGAAATCGAAATCCTTTATTGTCACTGTGCCACTTGTTTACAGTGAGATTAAAACATGTAACAGTTCTGTTTTTGGTTTTTTTTTTGCATTTACGTTTTTAAAAGCTTTTTCTTTTTTCAATTTGTTAAGTTGCCTTGTTTTTCGGGGTGAAGGGTAAATTGACATGCCTTGCTAAATCAACTTGCAATGAACTTGATAGCACAGTGGTCAGATTTGGAGGGCATAAGGAAAGACTTCCTGGATTAGGCCCAAGGGACATCTAGCCCAACCTCCTCTTCTCACACTAACCAACCAGTGCAATGGCTCTCTCCCCACATGTGATTCCCAGAAACTGGTATTCAGATGCTTACTGCCTCTGACAGTGGAGGCAGAACATAGCTAACATGGCTCGTAGCCACTGACAGTCCTATCTTCCACAGATTTGCCTAATATTCTTTTAAAATCACTGAAGGACATAGTCAACCAACTGGGTGTCCTCCAGGTGTTGTTAGTCTGGCGCTCCCATCATCCCTGCCTATTGATAAAACATCTGGAGGGTATCACATTGACTATCCCAGCGGATACCTGGAAAAAATATTTCTTCAATCTATACGCAGATCATACAGCGGGCTGAGAGATGGTGGACTTGGAACCATTGCCTGACTGGGAGCCAGTAAACTGCCCCAAAGTTGAAACTCTTATAGACCAATTCAAAGCGGGCAAGACTCCAGGAGATGATCTTATATCTATCGATGCCATTAAAGCCAATAAAGAGTGGTGGATTCCACCCTTAGCGGTCCTCTTTACACATATAAACACTACAGCAAAATTCCCCTCCAGTTGGAGCTCTGCTTTGATCTTATTAATCCACAAGAAAGGCCCACGCACAGAGCTGAGCAACTTTAGACCGATTAGCCTGTTAAACGTCATTGGGAAGATCTATTCCAGATACTTGCTAAACATTGACTATCAC
This sequence comes from Darevskia mixta, assembly GCA_034641385.1. Classification (NCBI taxonomy): domain Eukaryota; kingdom Metazoa; phylum Chordata; class Lepidosauria; order Squamata; family Lacertidae; genus Darevskia; species Darevskia mixta. Next base: position 3,609,791 of record JAWWNH010000060.1, read on the forward strand.
TGCCTGTAGGAGATACAGAAACCTGCAGCCCTCACAACGTGAGGCTACTTTTCACAGAACTGTAGGTTGTCTTAGTTTTAGCCATGTGAGTTCTTGACACTTCAACAGAGCTTGACCAGGAATGCTTTGCAATTGACTTTGCCCTGTATAACCACCACCACACCAGCTTTCATTTGCTATCCCACCACTCGGGAGTAATTGCAACATGTTCCCTAACATAGCATATACAACGACACGGGGTATTTTGCTCTCTTCTTTAACACATGGAAGGGGAGGGGGAGAGTGGGGGAAGGAAATCAATGATGTGCAATCTTTAGCCCAACAATGAGTGATCTGGCTTTTCTTTTTCCCCTGCAGTAGCAATAGCACAGATAGCAATATCATTTATACAGGTCACTGCGTGCAAGCTTTAAATGTCAGTCTTAGCATTGCAGAAGCGGAACACAGCTTTTATTGATTGCAGAAATGTTTCATAAAGTTGGGCTGAGTCTATACATTTGTGTGTGTGTGTGTGTGTGTGTGTGTGTGTGTGTGTGTGTGTATCTTTTGAATGCCACAATCTGGGTTCCAACAAGGCTATAATTTGAGCCACAGAGTAATTTCAGCACTGGGGCTTTGGGGTCCTCAAGCAAAGCTGTCTTGGTGTGGGGTGCAGATCTTAACCCAAAAGAGACAGAATGTGCTCATTGAGAACTGCCCCTGCACCCTGCCCAAAAGAAGACTTATGAAGAAGAAGAGTTTGGATTTGATATCCCGCTTTATCACTACCCTAAGGAGTCTCAAAGTGGTTAACATTCTCCTTTCCTTTCCTTTCCTCCCCCACAACAAACACTCTGTGAGGTGAGTGGGGCTGACAGACTTCAAAGAAGTGTGACTAGCCCAAGGTCACCCAGCAGCTGCATGTGGAGGAGTGGAGACGCGAACCCAGTTCACCAGATTACGAGTCTACCGCTCTTAACCACTACACCACACTGGCTCTCAAAACATTGGGACAAACATATGAGACAAAACATTGGGATAATGGATCTATGTGGTAATATAACAACTTGTAGGAACTGCAGACCAAATTCACTAAACTAACTGAATTCAGAAAGTATGTGCAAGTGGGGATTTTATCTAATATCTGGTAGGGAAACATCGTTCCAGACCCCAGGCATGTGATATAGCCACAGCATGTGGCTCCTCAACAATGGATGGGGAGAAAGTTGCTCCCTTTTTGCCAGGTGAACCTTGGGTAACATGTTCACCAAGGCCTCACTGTCCAGTGTTCACCCAAAATGTGCATGTCAACACCAAGATGAAGGGAAGTTGAAGTCCAGCAACATCTGAAGATACACAAGTTCCGCATTTATGCTCTAAACATCCAAAAGTGGGTGCCCCCCTGACCTGAAAGGGAGATGCAGCAATTGGCTATGCACAAAAGTGTAGTTGCCCAGTTCTGGGCAGAATGGGCCTTAGTGTCAACATGAGAATATGATCCAAGGGAAGTTCAGAGAAAACAAGAAAGGAATCTGAAAGGAGACCTTGCTAAGGACAAACAATGTCTGAGAAGCAAAGTAACCGATGAAGAATGGGAATGGCAGAGGAATCAAGTACAATAAATTATATGAGAAAATGCCTGAGATGTAATTAGGAGTCCACATGAAAAATGAAGGTCAGATAACAGCAAATGTCTCATTTAACCATCCCCACTCCAATCCAAACACTGGAGAGATTGTTGTGGGTGGTAAATCCATCCATCTTTGGTTTGAAATTCAATAGTTGTGTAACCTCACCCTTCCAGCTGCCTTTAAATTCCTTTGGCATAGCTTTAATGATTGGCTGTGGTGGGTTTTAAGGGCCAAATGTTATTTATAATATAAATGGGCATTCCATTCTAACCAGAACATGTGTGACTCAAGGTGCTTTTGTGCCTTCTATGCCAAGGCAATGTACTTAGATCAGCACTATTAGGAAGAATGCTAACCCATTATCTCACTACATGCATGGAGAACATTCAGAACTATTAACCCCACTGGAAGGTGGTGCATTCCAAACACCTATCACTAATCATTCCATTTTTTTTTTTTTTTTTAAATAATTTTTATTGATTTTACAATATTGTCTGGCCCCGATTCAGGCCAGCTCACTTGTATTACAATCATTGTCATGCTTCCTCTCGCCCACTCCATTATTTTCCATCTGCTAGCATTTAACAATTTTTAACAGGTTCCTAATTTCATAATCAAATAATTATTTTCCTAATATCCATCTTCAATCTTTAAACATCATATATCTTAAATCACTTATATATCTTCATCTACATCCCTCTTGCCTCCCCTGGTCCCCGGGTACGCAGCTGTTATTTGCATTGTTCACTACTTATCATACTTATCATCTTAAACATAAAGATACTTATCTTTCACTTATATATCATGACATTTGAGCAGTCCCTGGCGTGTCCATAAATCAAAAACCATAAATCCACAAGTCAGGCCATACTTTAACAGTTCTTATCCTATTCCTGCTGGTGGAGAAGCCCAGAACCAGCATGAGTCCTGCATTGCATCCTCCAGAGAGGCCTTTTCCAAAAACTGTGTCCAGCCTTCCCAATTCATCTTCGGTTCGTCTCGGCTTTCCTTCGGCTGCTTGTCAGAGGGTGTCAGTGTGCTGTTTTTTCTTATGGTTCTTCTCTTGCTTCTTGGGGTAACAGCACATTTTCTTTTCCGGTTGTAGAATCTTTTCCTGCAGCTGATGTTTGGCAAAATAATCTTTCGTTGTCTAGCCTTGACGGGTCCTGTCACTTCCTTAGTTATTTGTACATCTGGTTCAGCCGGCACAGTGTTTGGGTTTTGCCTTATCTCATCCACAGTCTTTCCCATCGCATTCCTCTCTCTCAGTTCCGCAATGTATTCCTGCATCTTCTCCAGCACAGTTTGCCAAGTAATATCCGGTTTCATCGCCATTTTCTTTAATCACGGTTTTTATACTTTTAAAACTTTAAAAACTTTTTCCAACTTTTTCTTCTTATAACACTTCACAAACTTTTCAGCTTAAAAATAAACCACAAATCTATCACAGTTCCCTCTGCTTCCCTCAGGACCAGGGGAGGCTTAAGGGTTAATTTAAAGCCATATAACAAAAGAGTCAATTCAGTCCTTTTCAGTGCAACTGTATCTATTTCCTGCTTCACTGTAACAATGGAAAGGAACGGACCTCCGTGTTTGCGTTCCAATCCAGTCCAAATTTAGTCCAAATTTCCTTTTTGTTGCATTTTACTCACGATTCCAATTTGCAGGTCTTGGAGAAATCAGCGTGCTCCGAGGAGTCGGTCTCGCAGCTTCGCCCGACGGGGAGTTAGCGGACCCTGTGGCTCCGCCGCCCGCTCGCACTCGGGAGCCCTTGTTACGGTCTCCCGGGGAGCAGGTCCGGCGTCCGAGCCTGTGCAGGTCCTGTGGACCCCGGGACGCCCTTCCCGGGGGTTTTGAGGATCGCGGCGCTGGCGCGATGTCCCCTTTTCCCAGTCGGACGGGGGAATGTCAGGAGCGACATGTCCCCCCGACCGTCTCCTCCGGCATCGCCGACCGGAAGCCCATCACTAATCATTCCAGATCCTTAGAAGTCTCTCATTTGTCTGGGACTTTGAATTGTCTGCTCCAGCCCAAATGGCCAGATCTCTCCATAGTGTAGAGAGAAACTGCAAGACACATCATTTCTGGATTCTCCATTTACAGATCATAGAATCATAGAACCATAGAGCTGGAAGGGACCCAAAGGGTGAAATGCTTGGACTGTTTATTCTTCTCTTTCCCATACTTCATTGGTTGAGCATCTGCTTTGTATGCAGAAAGCCCCAGGTTCATTCCCCAGCATCTCCAGTTAGGGAAAGAAGTCCAGTGCAGTCATTGTTGACAATATTAACCTAGATGCATCTGTGGTCTGACTCAGTATAAGGCAGCTTCCTGTGTTCCTATCTCTCCCTGTTATTTGTTTCTGGGCAACTAGTATGTAACATACTAGTGCGATAATATAACCAATAAAGTATCCATTTGTCTGTAGTGTCCCTGTGTGGTTATCATCATCCTGGCCTTGAGCACCAGTCAAGACACACAGAGAAAAGGGAAACAGTGGGTCAACCCCATTCCACCTGTTGTCCCAGCAGAGAAGCAACTTAGATGTTGTCCTTTGATACAGAGCTCTAAGAAGAGTTGTGCTGAATCCGTAAAATACTGCTGTGAATGATGCTGCTGCTGCTTTCATGCTAGAGAAAAGCATAAATAATTGCGAGAATACTCAAACCTCCCCCCGCCCAGTCCTAATCATGGCTTTGGTGAATAGGATGGTGCTTCTCTGGTACATAGCCAGTTGGATTCAGTAATGCCATGACCTCATCAAAGGTACATAAGTCTATTGGTGGAGAGGGCTGTTGCCTGAGCCTGTCACATGGAGGAGCCCAGCTAGTTATAAAGGTGCTCCTCTTTTTCAGTTCCACTGCCCTCTAGTGGTGGTAGCATGGGAGAGGGCATTGTCTGTGGCAGTCCCTGTTAAACTGTAGAATTCCTTCTCCCTGGAGGTGCATAATAATATAATAATAATTTTTTATTTGTACCCCGCCCATCTGGCCGGGTCTCCCCAGCCACTCTGGGCGGCTTCCAACAAATATTAAAATACATCAAAATCACAAATTAAAAACTTCCCTAAACAGGGCTGCCTTCAGGTATTTTCTGTATGTAGGATAGCTGTTGATCCCTTTAACCTCTGCTGGGAGGGCGTTCCACAGCGTGGGCGCCACTACCGAGAAGGCCTTCTGCCTGGTTCCCTGTAGCTTTGCTTCTCGCAGTGAGGGAACCGCCAGAAGGCCCTCGGCGCTTGATCTCAGTGTCCGGGCTGAACGGTGGGGGTGGAGTCGCTCCTTCAGGTATACAGGACCGAGGCCGTTTAGGGCTTTAAAGGTCAGCACCAACACTTTGAATTGTGCTCGGAAACGTACTGGGAGCCAATGTAGTTCTCTCAGGACCGGTGTTATGTGGTCCCAGCGGCCACTCCCAGTCACCAGTCTAGCTGCCGCATTCTGGATTAATTGCAGTTTCCAGGTCACCTTCAAAGGTAGCCCCACGTAGAGCGCATTGCAGTAGTCCAAGCGGGAGATAACCAGAGCATGCACCACTCTGGCGAGACAGTCCGCGGGCAGGTAGGGTCTCAGCCTGCGTACCAGATGGAGCTGGTAGACAGCTGCCCTGGACACAGAATTAATCTGCGCCTCCATGGACAGCTGTGAGTCCAAAATGACTCCCAGGCTGCGCACCTGGTCCTTCAGGGGCACAGTTACCCCATTCAGGACCAGGGAGTCCCCCACACCCGCTCGCACTCTGTCCCCCAAAAACAGTACTTCTGTCTTGTCAGGATTCAACCTCAATCTGTTAGCCGCCATCCATCCTCCAACCGCCTCCAGGCACTCACACAGGACCTTCACCGCCTTCACTGGTTCTGATTTGAAAGAGAGGTAGAGCTGGGTATCATCCGCATACTGATGAACACCCAGCCCAAACCCCCTGATGATCTCTCCCAGTGGCTTCATATAGATGTTAAAAAGCATGGGGGAGAGGACGGAACCCTGAGGCACCCCACAAGTGAGAGCCCAGGGGTCTGAACACTCATCCCCCACCACCACTTTCTGAACACGGCCCAGGAGGAAGGAGCGGAACCACTGTATAACAGTGGCCCCAGCTCCCAACCGCTCTAGGCGGTCCAGTAGGATGTTATGGTCGATGGTGTCAAAGGCCGCTGAGAGATCCAGCAGGACTAGGAAACAGCTCTCACCTTTGTCCCTAGCCCGCCGGAGATCATCAACCAGCGCGACCAAGGCAGTTTCAGTCCCATGATGAGGCCTGAATCCGGATTGGAAGGGATCCAAATGGTCCGCATCCTCCAGGCGTGCCTGGAGTTGTTCAGCAACCACCCGCTCAATCACCTTGCCCAAGAATGGTAAATTTGAGACTGGGCGATAGTTGGCCATATTGGCCGGGTCTAAAGATGTTTTTTTAAGAAGCGGTTTAATGACCGCCTCTTTCAGCGGGTCTGGGAAGACTCCCTCGCAGAGGGAAGCATTCACCACCCCGCGGAGCCCATCGCCCAGCCCTTCCCGGCTAGCTTTTATTAGCCAGGATGGGCAAGGATCAAGAAGACAGGTGGTCGGTTTCACTCGTCCAAGCAGCCTGTCCACATCCTCGGAAGTAACAGATTGAAATTGATCCCATGAAACATGACTAGACAGGGCTCCAGCACTCTCCCGCCCCGGATCTGCTCCCACGGTGGAGTCTACCTCCTTCCGAATCTGAGCGACTTTATCTGCAAAAAACTTTGCAAAAGCATTGCAGGAGATCTTGGGGTCCCTACCAGACCCCAATGACGAAGGTGGTTCTGCTAGATTGCGAACCACCTGGAAGAGTCTCCTGCTGCTGTTTTCTGCAGATGCAATAGAAACGGTGAAGAAGGTCCTCTTCGCCGTCGCCATTGCCACTTGGTAGGCTCGAAGTTGAGCTCTAGCCCGTGTCCGGTCTGATTCAGAATGAGTTTTCCGCCACCGGCGCTCTAGCCGTCTCAGCGACTGTTTCATCGCCCTCAGCTCCGGGGAAAACCACGGGGCTGTCCGGGCTCCATGCAATCGGAGAGGGCGCTTCGGAGCCAGACAGTCAATAGCCCTGGTTAACTCCACATTCCAGCGGGCCACCAGGGAATCGGCTGAAAGGCCATCAACATGGGATAAAACATCCCCTACCACTCTCTGGAAGCCATTTGGATCCATTAAGTGGCGGGGGCGGACCATCCAAATCGGTCCCACCTCCCGGCAGAGGGGAAGGGTCGCGGAGAAGTCTAGTTGCACCAGAAAGTGATCTGACCATGGCACTTCTTTTGTTTCGCTTTTACTTAGTGTCAGATCACCCACATCCGTAGAGGTAAACACCAGGTCTAAGGCATGTCCGCAGCTATGAGTTGGGCCAAACTTATTCAGGGACAGCCCCATGGAGGCCATGCTTTCCACGAAGTCCCGAGCGGCCCCTTGTAAGGTCGTGTCGGCATGGATATTAAAATCTCCTAAGACAACCAAGCTAGGTGTCTCCAGGAGCACGTCCGCCACGACCTGAAGCAGCTCGGGCAGGGAATCCTTGGTGCAGCGGGGAGGTCGGTACACCAAAAGGAATCCTGTACTGCCCCTATTGCCCAACTTCCAGAACATGCACTCAGAAAACCTGGTCTTTCCAATAGGACGCCCGGTGCAAACTAATGACTTCCTAAAAATCACTGCAAACCCCCCCTCCCCGCCCAGATGGCCTGGGTTGCTGTGCGTAAGAGAAACCTGGTGGACACGCAGCGGCAAGGACTGGCCCATCTGCCTCATCCAACCAAGTCTCTGTCACACATGCCAGGTCAAATCCTCCATCCACAATCAGGTCGTGGATGGCAGTTGTTTTGTTCATCATTGACCTGGCATTACACAGCAACACTTTCAGGCCATGTGGGTATCCCTTGTTGATTCCGGTACCCATCCAGTCAGGGCCAGACCCGGAGGCAGGGATAGTCCTCAAACAACGACTAAGCCTGCCTCCTCGGTAATGACATGGTCTGGTCCTAGCGTAGCTCCTCCTCCTGCCCATGATCACTGAGATCGGATGTCCCAGTGCATCCCCCCCTGTGGAACTTGCCCCAGCCATTCTGTTGGCTGGGACCCACTCCCGGACAGCCCTGATCCCACCCCTTAAGAACAAAGTAAAATCTATATAAAAAACAACAGCAAAAACTAACAAGCAAAAAACACAAACAACAATAAAACAATATAAACCAAAAACAATAAAAGTTACAAATATAACAAAATTAAACAAATTCCCAAACCAACTAAAAATCCATCCCACCCACCCTACCAGAAAGAATTAAAACAAAAAAAAAACAAAAAAAAAACCAAAAAACATTTTAAAACATTCTAAAAAGAACTCTGTGCCCAGCAGAAATAGGTTCTGCTGGGCAGCAGTAGCAGCAGCCCTTTTGAGACTCAACAGGCCCCATCCTGGGCCAGATGGAAAAAGGCAGGGAGAGGTCCTGTGGGCACTCAGGCAGGAGAATCCTGGGCAGCCTCACCCGCAGCAGCCGGGTTTGCAGTCCTTTTGAGGCCCACCAAGCCCCGCCCTGGGCCAGATGGAGAAGGCAGGGAGAGGTCCTGTGGGCACTCAGGCAGGAGAATCCTGGGCAGCCTCACCCGCAGCAGCCGGGTTTGCAGTCCTTTTGAGGCCCACCAAGCCCCGCCCTGGGCCAGATGGAGAAAGGCAGGGAGAGGTCCTGTGGGCACTCAGGCAGGAGAATCCTGGGCAGCCTCACCCGCAGCAGCCGGGTTTGCAGTCCTTTTGAGGCCCACCAAGCCCCGCCCTGGGCCAGATGGAGAAAGGCAGGGAGAGGTCCTGTGGGCACTCAGGCAGGAGAATCCTGGGCAGCCTCACCCGCAGCAGCCGGGTTTGCAGTCCTTTTGAGGCCCACCAAGCCCCGCCCTGGGCCAGATGGAGAAAGGCAGGGAGAGGTCCTGTGGGCACCCAGGCAGGAGAATCCTGGGCAGCCTCACCCGCAGCAGCCGGGTTTGCAGTCCTTTTGAGGCCCACCAAGCCCCACCCTGGGCCAGATGGAGAAAGGCAGGGAGAGGTCCTGTGGGCACTCAGGCAGGAGAATCCTGGGCAGCCTCACCCACACCTAACACCCACATTGCACCCACATTGCATAGTTTTCATCATATGCTGAAAGTGCACCTCTTTGCCCTGGCTTTTTACACCCAAGACACAATTTTTAAGGATCCACTCTGTTCCTTTGATTGCAAATTGTTTTAATGGATTTCAATGCTTTAAAAAAATATTGTTGTCACCTACCCTAGGCATTTCCGTGCGCTGCTCTGGTTCGCCAGAAGCGGCTTAGTCATGCTGGCCACATGACCCAGAAGCTGTATGCCGGCTCCCTCAGCCAATAAAGCGAGATGAGCGCTGCAACCCCAGAGTCGGTCACGACTGGACCTAATGGTCAGGGGTCCCTTTACCTTTACCCTAGGATCATCTGTAGAATGGTGGGTAAGAAATCCTATTATTATTACAGTATTATTATTATTATTATTATTATTATTAAACTACTATTGCCATCAAAGGCAAATAAAACCTATTGAGAGAGGACAGGGGGAAAACCATTTCATAAAAATTACTGACAAATTGTCATAGAAGGAAAATACTGTCCAACATTATTATTATTATTATTATTATTATTATAAAGTGATATTGAAGGTTGTAGCATGTTGCCTCATCTCAGTTGTTGGCCTAATGCATTTTCAGGTGGGTTATATATTGTTTGCTGCTGCAAACTCTGTAAAAATGAAGCCACGGGAGATGAAAGTGCGGAACAAACCAAATTGACTTAACACTGTGCGACTTTTGCTGCAGCTCATCTCAAAATTGCAATTGTCCTAGATTTTATTTATTTATTTGCTTGTTCACTTTGACAGTTGTCCAACACAGGGCACTCCCTAGGTGACTTAGAACCAAGTTTGAAAACACACAACATTGTTTAAAAATCACCATCAAGATTTAACCGATCAGTACATAAAACATAAAACACCAGCCTCTACAAAAACTAAGGATACAAATGTATCACAGAAAGTCACTGGGTTCCTAGATTTGGGAAACCATCACAATGTTATCTAGGGATGCAACCAGACCCAGTGTCAGCAGTTGGTCAACTGGTCAAGAACTGGTCAAGAACCTCAGGATTCTGAAGGGTCCATCATCAGGTCAACTTGCTACCTAATCAATCACTCTGAGGCCTGGCTTCCATCTGTGGTGGCTGGCTAGCCCCACCTTCCACCTCTGTGCCTTACTTGGGCTCCAAGAAAGGGCCAATAAGGTCATTCTTCTCAGAGCACAGCATTCTCAGCTGTCTGGCAGTGACCCTATAAGCAACCCAGAGTGACAGTGACATGAAATTTGGCACAGCTGGATCCACCACATAGTTGGCAGAAGAGGGAAGCCTTAAAGTATTGCAGCTGTTTTCAACCTTTCTGAGTCCATGGCTCCCTTGACCAACCACATTCTTTCTGTAGCTCCCCTGTGGGAGCCACTAACACTGGGGATTCCGTTACAGAATACACGGAAGAGGGGATTCCCACATTCCTCCCCTGCCATGCTTTGTTCTTACCCTGCTTCTGCAAGATGTGCTTGTGCTCTACCTTGCCCTGAGCTTGTGGAATGAGCCTATATGTAAGTGCACCAGAAATGGGGAGCAGCGGGGAGGGAGAAAATTAGGAATCTGGGATGTGACTAGGAGGCAGGGGGAGGGGAGGAGGGGAGGATGAGGGGAAGAGGACTCAAGGAAGGATGGCTACTGGGGAGAGAAGGGGATGCAGGAAGATATGGGCTACAAGTTAATGAAAGGACATACCCCCAGGTGTCAGGGACTGGGCAGAGGAGGAATGGTGGAGACTGCCTCCACAGCCTGACCCTTCCAGGGAGGAGGAAGAGGAAGACTGTATAGATTTACAACAGGGGTTTGAGGGATGTGGCCACTCAGAGGCAGATGAGGGGGGAAGCTGGAAAATCATAGGAGAGCCAGAGCAACACCAGGACGACATATCATTAGAAAGCATTCCAACCCCCCCCCTTCTCCCAGAACCCAGTGAGCCTTGAAAGTAGGAGAGCAAAGAGCTCAAAGGCAGAGGGCAGATAGCAGCACTCATAGAAGTGATGGATGAGGAAGTGGGAGAGACAGGGGGTTGGAGATTCACTTGGGACAACGCCATTATCCAAGAGCCTGGGTTTTATAGCCTCTCTCTGTAAATACTGAATAAAAAAAGGACGGTATGAAATCTTCCCTTGTCTTTATACTTTCCTGGGCAACAGCTGCGAGTCGCTGACAGCATCCTGACACCAGGTGTCTCCTGAATGCTCCTCAAGCCACAGCACACTGGTTGACAACCAATAATCTAGTGTGAAAATAAGTCACAGTTGGTATCTGGTGAGCTTCAACTCTCTGCATCACAATGCAGAGGTGTTGCATTTTAACTTGCCAGCTCTCTTGGCAGGGCCTATCACAGCACCATGGGCAAATCAAATGTGATATAGCAGTCCATTTTTGCAGTCGCCCCAGCTCTGTGAAGCTAAGCCCTCGCCCCCTTCCATGGCAAGATCTTATTTGACTTTCGCCTACACCTTCTCTTGAGGAAACATTGATTCTTAATCACTATAAACAGGAACCATTTAATGGGACGTTCTGGGCAGAGATCCAAGGATACTGAAAATAATTGAATACTTCAGCCAACTCAATGAGGAGTTAAGGGCCAGATACTTTTATCGCAACTAAGCAGTGGTCAGCATATTAAGAGAAATGTTTGATTTTTGTCACACCCTCAGTACTTATATAACCTTGGTAGGTTTCTATATATTCATTCTTAGTCTTTCTACAAAGTAATGCTTTATTCATTTGTCCAATGGAACAAGCAATAAAGTTTAAATAATAATAAGATGAAGAGAGCATTGTGTTTTTATTCCCCTGACCCGGGGTTGCAATGCATAACCATTGCAGTAGCCCAGGAATATAGATTTCAGTTTTCATACAGAAGAACCGGGAATGACTAATTGACTAAAATGCTGAACCAGACAAAATATACTTGTCTGATTCTGAAATCAGGCAAATTTCTTAGTTTGCACAACTATGCTGCCAAAACACTCAGGGGAGGTTTCAATGGTTGTCCCATATTTCACACTTAAAACTAAAATTATGGTCATCTGATAGATAGTGATTGGCCCAAGGTCACCCAGGAAGCTTCATAGCACAGCAAGAACTTGAACTCAGCCCTCTCAGGATGAGGCCCAAAGCACAATTCTGCAGCTGCAAGTTGGATACATATACACACCTCATGAAGGATCTTCATTGTATTACTTAGCTGGGCACATTGAGGCAAAGAGCACAAGAGAACGAAGGAATGGTGCTGATGTGAATATTTTTGCGGGCCAGGGGGTGATTTTGGGGAAAGTTTCATCAAAATTGAAAGCAAGCAATTTTGGTAGATAATTGAATAATTGCTGAGAACATGTTTCATAATTACAGTGTTACCTCTAGTTATGAACTTAATTCATTCCAGAGGTCCGTTCTTAACCTGAAACTGTTCTTAACTAGAGGCGTGCTTTTGCTAATGGGGCCTCTTGCTGCCGTTGCGCCGCCGGCACACAATTTCCGTTCTTATCCTGGGGCAAAGTTCTCAACTCAAGGTAACTCTTCCAGGTTAGCGGAGTTTGTAACCTGAAGCATTTGTAACCTGAGGTGTTTGTAACTCAAGGTACCACTGTAAAGTGATCTTTGATTGGACAGTATCATCCAAGAAAATCAAAACAGAAAACATTGCCTTCACTTGAATAGGCTTTGTCACATCAACACTAAGGGTGTGTAAATCTGGAAATTTTAGTTTATTTCAGTTTCTCATTTTTACACTCTTGGATTCAATTCTCCACATTTCTGCAGCAATTTTTTTTAAAACGTCCTTAAAACCCATCAATATTTTAGTGTGATTTTCTCCTAATTATTAGGAGTTTTGTCTAATGTACACATTTTTGCAAGCAATTATAATGCATTTTCGTATGTTATTTTCACTAAATTATACATTAATATATGCATTTTTGTACACATTGCTTAGCTGCAGAACTCCCTCTCAAAATTCAGGGAAGTGCAAATTCCAAAGGATAGTTATTTTCGTTCCTATCATGGGTTGATATGTATTTCCTGGGAAACAGTGGGGGGTGGGGGAATGATGGCACTATTAAGACATTGCTTGGAATAAGCTGCAAATGTGTCCAGCATGCTAAAGCCATTTTATAATGAAGTTATAAACTCTTGAGTGGAATAGCATTCTAGGGCAAGTACAGTATATTGCAGAAAGCAACTGGGTTATGTCCCTAGATTTGTAAAACCATCACATCGTTCTCTAGAGCTGCATTGCGATGTACCTGTGGTCTTCTTAGTCCTACAGTTTAATTCAATTATCCAGTATTCAGGTTGCTGAATTCACTGAGCAACAGTGAGGGGTCAGATGGTGATGCCAGCTTTTAAGCAATTCAGCATGGGGAAAGAAGATCATGATTGGAGAACAGGGTGCCACTGGATATCAAAGTGTTTTAAAAAATATACATGAAGCGATGTAATTCAGTTGAATTACACTCATAGGTACGATCGGAGTATACAGTGGGGATTGATGGGAAGTCAGACGGGATTGGGATTTCGACAGGATTTATGGAAATTAGTAAATTTTTCTTTTTTCTTGTTTATTTGTTTATATCAAATAGGAGTATAGATCTTAATTCAGATGTAATAAGAGAGTTTAATTTAGATGTAACACGAGAGCTATATCTGCATTGATTCTGCTTGTATGTAATGAATGGAATAGGACACGGGAAGTAACAAAAGGAGGCAGACACAGTAATGACCTTTTTCTTTTCTTTTTAATTTTTTTCTCTTTTCTTTTTTTATGTTTTTATTTAGTTTTAGTTATTTTCATCCTTTAGCTAAAATCATGTCAAGAGGAGCAATGTACAAGATACATAGAGAGAGTTACTATGTAACCAGTCAATATAGACTATCATTTAGCTTTATTGTTTACAAGAAGAATGTATACTGTATATATGAAGAACAAATTGTACATATGTTAACGAACAATAAAAATGAATAAAAGTTTTTTTAAAAAAGAATTCACTGAGCAACTCAAGACTTTCAAAATCACTCCATTCTCAATTTAGAGAAAGAAAGAACGCCAATCACTCCTGTCTTCCACTGCCTCCCGCAGTTTGGTCAGACTCATGTTGGTCGCTTCGAGAACACTGTCCAACCATCTTGTCCTCTGTCGTCCCCTTCTCCTTGTGCCCTCCATCTTCCCCAACATCAGGGTCTTTTCCAGGGAGTCTTCTCTTCTCATGAGGTGGCCAAAGCTTCAGGATCCTTTATGGATCACTACCTTGTCGTGGTGAAGGGGCTTGAATAACTCCAAGAAGCTATGAGCTATGCCGTGCAGGGCCACCCAAGACAGACAGGTCATAGTGGAGAGTTTAGACTAAACGTGATCCACCTGGAGCAGGAACCGGCAAGTCACTCCAGTATCCCTGCCATGGAAACTCCATGGACAAAGACAACAGGAAATAAGTACTGGAAGTCAAATGTGTTTGGAAGTTGCACCTCCCCACACATAAGCTTTGCCCTTGAGCATCAAAACCATGATTTAATTCCTTGGCATGGGAAGAATATAACGCAGTTAAAACTGCTCACCTATATCAGGGTTGGTTTTCACCATCCGAGGTTAAACCTGAATATTAAACTGTCTTATATTGAGATAGACATAAATCCATCTAGCTCAGCATTGTCTATTCTGATTGACAATAGAAATCCAACTCTTAGGCACAGGTTAGATCAGATAACACAGATTGTTTTTAGCTTGATGATAATGTCATACAGTTATTATCCCTCTGAAAGCAGGGGTGCGGGAGAAATTAGATTCAGTTCACGTTTAAAGGAAAACTAACCTAATTTGCACTTTCTAAATCAAGTTGTGAACCAAAACACAACCCTCTTTTGAAATTTGCACTTTTCTGAATTTTGTGATGCGGTTCTCCAGCCAAGTAATGTGTACCAAAATGTATATACCAGTACTAGGGGGAAGTGTGCATTTAATGCATACACCAGTGAAAATGACACGCAAAGGTGCATTAAATTAGGTGCAATTGTTTTGCAAGTGTGTATAAATCAAGTGAAACTGCATAGAAAATTTGCACTGAAATGCTGATTAATTTTAAAAGAAAATCACAACTTGCTACAAAAAATAAGATTCCACCTAAACATTAGGAAGAACTTCCTGACAGTAAGAGCTGTTCGACAGTGGAATTTGCTGCCAAGGAGTGTGGTGGAGTCTCCTTCTTTGGAGGTCTTTAAGCAGAGGCTTGACAGCCATCTGTCAGGAATGCTTTGATGGTGTTTCCTGCTTGGCAGGGGGTTGGACTGGATGGCCCTTGTGGTCTCTTCCAACTCTATGATTCTATGATTCTATTATTCTTGCTGCAGAAATATGGAGAACATTGCTCCTCTGTTGCTCTCCATGCTAAATGATGATGATGATGATGATGATAATTGCTAGCTGATGTGGAAATGTTGAGAACTGAGCTTTATATTGGAAAAAGAGAGAAATTAAAATTGACATATCCATCCATCCCTACAGAGAGCTGAACACTGGGCAAGCCACACCTGCATGGGAGCCTCTGCTTAGTTCAGAAATAGTACAGCCCAGACACAGGTTGGTTTCCTCACCAAGAACTAGGCCCACATTGCAACCAAATGACTGTCACAACTCACTCCCCTGACTTGATGCTTCACTGACTGCAGCAGGTGTTGTTGTTGTTTTAAAAAAGTAAGAAAAATATTCAGATGATTGTTGTCAGTAAGCATTAGAAATCTTGCTAAGTGAAGAAAGTTGGTCAGCAGCATTAATTTGAAGCAAAGCATTTGCAAAGCAATAAGTTGCAATTTTATTAACCTTTCGGGCATTTAGCAATGTTCAGGCACTATAGGGAGGAAACATATTTGGAAATCAATATATTCTCCTCCCACTGTAATTGGTGCTAATTGACATTTTATGAATGGACGGAAAACAAATTGGTTACTGCTTTGACATCCCTCAAAGCCAGAGTATCTCCTTCAAGTAGCATCCCTGTTTAATATATCGATTGCAGATGCTGTTAGAGAAATAATAGCTTATCCACATTTTCATGATCGCAAGGCGATATAGATCCATTGACTCAATTACAATTCAGGAGGTGCCCTTTTGGCAATCAGTTTTCACTGAAGTAATAGCGACGTTACAATCCGTTTCTTTCCTTTATTCTTTTTTCGAAAGGCGCCGGGTGGATTTAGTGTTCTGATTTCTTTCCGTTTACTTATTTATTTAAATGCATAATCCAGCCTAAGGCAGGTAATAACATTTTGCAAGAAAATGAAAATATAAAATGTAAGTGGAGACCTGTCAGATTTCATGAAAGTGTGTGTATCTGTAGAAGCAGGGTGGAGGGAGAAAGTTTCTCACTCCACAAACATTGTAGAACCATGTTGATGCTTTGCTACGGGATGATTTCAGGAACTGACTTCCCATTGACTTTATCCCCCTCCTATCAGGAACTATGGGGCTCAAGGCAGAAAGCCTATGGTTCAGGCGATATTCCCTTCTCTTTGCACTACCAGGTCCACTGGGGAGAGGTGGGAACTATGGACTGTTCAAGCTATGATATAGTCATAGAATCATAGAATCATAGAGTTGGACGAGACCACAAGGGCCATCCAGTCCAACCCCCTGCCAAGCAGGAAACACCATCAAAGCATTCCTGACAGGTGGCTGTCAAGCCTCTCCTTAAAGACCTCCAAAGAAGGAGACTCCACCACACTCCTTGGCAGCAAATTCCACTGTTGAACAGCTCTTACTGTCAGGAAGTTCTTTCTAATGTTTAGGTGGAATCTTCTTTCTTGTAGTTTGAATCCATTGCTCCGTGTCCTCTTCTCAGGAGCAGCAGAAAACAACCTTTCTCCCTCCTCTATATGACATCCTTTTATATATTTGAACATGGCTATCATATCACCCCTTAACCTTCTCTTCTCCAGGCTAAACATACCCAGCCCCCTAAGCCGTTCCTCATAAGGCATCGTTTCCAGGCCTTTGACCATTTGGGTTGCCCTCCTGTGGACACTGTGATCAGAATCTCCCTACTTCATGTGACCCAGGAGAGCCAATGCTGTCCTATTGCCTACTCAGTACTTCTGGAGTTTTATGCATTTCCTCATTCTCCACCACTTCTTGGTCAGCAAAGCCTCTACACTTTCGAACTATGTTTTAAGACTGTTCCCCTGCCCATTTACTATTTACTGCAGGGGTGGGCAAGGTTTACCTCACCTGGGCCAGTTCACTCCAGCGGAGATCACTCTGTGGGTCAGATCGCACACACAACCACTATTTCTGGTGTCTGCGCAGACCCAATTTCTTTCATCTGTGTATGCACAGACGCGATTTCCGGTGCCGCGGAAGTGACTCACTGCGCCGTGCTGTGCTGGTTTAGCGCAGTGCACAGGGACTCGCTGAGCAGGCAGCTAGGTTCGTGGGATGTTCGTGGGCCAGTTAAACGACACCCATGGGGCGCTTGTGGCCCATGGGCCTTAGGTTGCCGGCCCCTGATTTACTGCTTGTTTTCCACACCTGTCTCCTGATTGATTTCCAGGCCTGTCTCACCCTGCTGTACCAGAGGAACGTAAATGGAGTCAGACCCTTGGTTCATCCAGCTCAGTATTTTGGATTCCAGCTGGCAGCAGTTCTTCAGGGTTTGTTCTCTGTTCTCTAGGTCTGTCCTTGACCTTCTGCCTCTTCCCTCTTCCCTCTCCGCTACTCCAATTATCATTGTGTGGCCAAGATGTAGGCAGCTGTTGAGTGGGAACTCAACAGCTGCCTACATCTTGGCCACACAATGATAATCAAGCCTATTTCTATCTTCTTCATCCCAATCCTTCATCCAAGTCTGATCTTCTAAGCACAGCACCACCTTCAACTACAACTCACCCTATGGTCCAAACTGTCCATCTTGACTCTCTATTTTTGACACATGCAACATTTTGATTCCCCTCCCCTTCCCCACTGAAGCATCTTCCATTTTGCATGGGGGACCGAACTAGCAATGACAGGGGGCGGGCAGTTTCCCTTCTAATGTATAAAAAAGGCGTAATTAAAGGACAATAATCTTTTAGTTTGTGCAGCATATCACATCCAGACTATATAGTTGCATTCAGAAAAGATAAAGTGGGCAACACTGAGAATGCAAAGGAGAATTTATTCAAGCAGTAATTCATGGTCCTGCTATAGTTAATGCTGTAGCCATGAATCAACCCGTTTATAGGACTATGGCGCATTGGGTAACACACAATTCAGTTTTACATATATAAAGCCAGCTTATAAATGTACACATTTATCCTTATTAGTTTGTGAAATGTTCTGACTCCAAAGGTGACAAAATACGTATTTCACAGCTAATGGGGGCCATTCATTTTTCCGTAAGTCCCAGTGGGCTCCAAGCACCAAAGGATATACATCAGTTGTGAAACCAAATAAAATGGGTACATTAAAATATCCCAATAGCTTTGTAAATTAGGAAGTTGTAACAACTGACTCCAATTCTCCTTGTAAAATACAAATGAAATTGTCATGGGGGGAAAATGGTCATTGTGGGGGAGAAAGTGGCCAGTCTGGGGCCACTAGTTGACCATTCTGGCCTGGAGTTGAACTCCTGAAGTTAGAGCCTTGGGTGAAATCTGAAGGAAGTCAAGAATGTAAGAAGAGGTGTGCTGGATCAAAGAGTAGTCTTGTCGGGCGTCCTATTTCCTAGGGGCAGTCCATCAACGAGGTGAGGTGAAACCATTTGCCCCAGGCAGCAGATCCAACCTCCCAAACCCTGCCCCAACTGCCATTGCGCCATTGTTTTGCCCACACAATAACCACAGCACCATTGCCCACGCTGCTGAGCCTGCTGTGTCCTCACCACTGCCACTGTCTCATGCTTGCAGCATGGGCACAGCCACAGGCGAAGGTGCTGTTTTGGTGGTAGAGCCAGCAGTAGTAGAATGGAGGGGCCCCAGATCTGTGGCAATGTCATGGAGGCAGCATTGATACATTTCTGGCTGGCCCTGCTATTTCCCTCCATAGCCATCCAGATATGTCTGAGAAGTCCAATCTGTAAGAGGACCTGTCTGCTTATTGTATGTCTGCTAGGTTTAGCTCAAGGGCTTTTGGTGAGGGACTTTGTCAAACACCTTTCTGAAAGACCAAAGTACACAATGGTGTTCCTTCTTATTTGCTCCCCTTGTACTCTACTGAACCTCACCTGCCCATACTTCCTTAATTCAGCAAATGAGGTGGCAGATATTCTAAATTTGTTATATTTGATCAACATGACCTTTTATACCAGTTCATTGCTTCTAAATTCTTCTTTATGGGCATGGTAGCAATGGCTATGCCTCTGCTATGATCCAGCCAGACTCTGTTCAATGAGTAATCCAGCCTTTTTAATAGCTGGATTGCCTCTAGTTACTCTGTAGGGTTAAATGCACGGTCATTGCTTGCTCTTTCATTTCCAAGAAACTAAACCATGTTGACCGAGGAAACATCTGAAGCTCAAGAGTAGAAGGGGAGGGGTAGAGAAGACAGGAGAAGTCAGAAAGGTGGGGGGGGAAATCTTTTGTGTTGATAGATAAGTCTTGCTTTTAATCATAATCAATTATTTCCCTAGAACACTCCTGCCACAGAAATTGGGAGATAGGGTGCTGAAGTAGCCACAATGGTTGTCTTTCCTCAGAGTTTTGGCTGTGGTGGCAGCACATAAGGCAGCAATGGAGTTAGCCTATTACAAATCATAGGTTGTTGACTCTTTTAGTGTGGTGTTTCCTTCTATGAAGGGGAGGGGATGCAGGGGGGGGGACTGACTTCCCTGGGTTTTCTTTTAATATAGCAAAGGTAGAATCACCTAGCACAATAGCCTCTGGACTTACTTGTGTGAACTTTGGCAGGTTTCTTACCTAGGGTACCTCCAACATGTCTCTATTGTTCTTCAAAGCTTAGGGGTGGGAACAGCATTTCCATCCCCCCACATAAAAATGGTAAACTCTGCCCTTGTGGGAGAATAACCACACCTATCCTATTGGACTATCATGCCTGTAGATTGCATCCAATTTTGGAAGGGAAAAAGAGCATTAAAAAAGTTACACCTAAGAATCATTATATATATATATAAAAACATGTAAGCTTTTAAATAAATAAATTTAAGGGTTACCTGCATGAAAACCTATGGATGGATCTGTGAGGAATTTGACAGACCTAATCCACTCTGGAGGGGCTCCTTTGCCTGCAAATTTCATCCACTTTGTGCACAAGGGGAAAAGGTTAAAGCCATGGTCAGATTCCGAGTTGTAGTCAGTGGTGGAGGAGAAGAGCTAACCTTAATATTTAGGAGAACAGATTTGGACCTCAATAACAAATCAACTGAGAATGACATAGAGCATTGCAAGGGATTGGACTAGATGACCCTTGGGGTCCCTTCCAACTCTACAATTCTATGGTTCTTTGATTTTATGAACGAGATCAGGCTGCTTCCAAACAGTATGAGGGCAAATTTTGTCAGCGCTGCTCACTCTTAATATATACAATTTAAGCATGACAAGCAGCTAGTGCTCCTTTCAGAGGTCAGCCGTATCCTTGGGGATTTAATGCTGAAAAGTCAAGTTGCCTCATGCACATCCCTGTTAGGAAGGACGCTAGGCAACTCAGCTGTGCTGCCTTCTAGGCCTCAACCATATGACTCTCTAAAAGTATATTTGTGTATGTGTGTGTGTCTCAAAGTAACTCAGTCGGATCAAAACTGAACCTAGCCAGAAGCCAGTTGACTTCCACTTAATGGACTTGGGCTCTATTGAGGCTCTTCAGACTGGAAAGTATCTTTAGAAATGTGGAGGGTGGAGGAGGGTTGAAGCAGCATTCTCTAAGGAGATTATCTACCCATATCTGTAACTGTGTTGCCCAACCATGCACAAATTAAGAGTGCATGACATTCCATTCTGAATTAGGCCAAGCTCCATTTAGTCCAGCATTTGGACTCAGTAGCAGGCAACCAGATGCCCCTGGGTGTTCCCAAACTATCAGTGAACACACAACCACACACACACACACAGAGAGAGAGAGAGAGAGAGAGAGAGAGAGAGAGAGAGAGAGAACTCAGAGCTCACTATCTCATTTTCAATAAATGGAAAGAGAGACTATTTCTGGCACTTTTTAAACAGGGGCAAATTCTTTTCTTTAAAAAAATCAGCAGTTTTGTAGCTTTTTAAAATAAAAATATATATAATTTAAGGAGTATTTTAATGCCACTGTAGTGACAGCATTGAGACCCATCTTGCAAACCTCTAGCTAAAAGCTACCATTTCCCCAAATATGCTGGGAACAGCATCATTAGGAGGTATTCAGGGCAACAGCTGATAGGCAACCTGTATTGCAAGAGATAGGGGTGGAGGGAATTGCGATTACTGAAATGGGATGCAGGAGGCCTAGCCACAATTCCCTCACTTCCTTATGCCCCAGTTGATGGTCAGAGCATTAGGCCTTTATCTATGTTAGAACAAGCTTATGAGGGCACATGCCAAAGCTGGAGAGGGACAGTGACAATTTTTTGCCTTTGTACAGTTTTTGGACACTAGGACTGGGCAATACCTGGTTTTCAACATTGTGATATAGCACCATCTAAACATCATGATATACCGATATATCACAACCTCTGAAATAAGGATGGAGCTATGTTGCAGCACTGGCTGGCTTCACGGTTTCTCCTGCACCATGATTTTTGCTCTTGTGATTCACTGCCCTCTGCAAGCATCCTGGGGGGCAGGGGCAGCAACGATGTCACCCCCCGGATGGTACCCGGGGTGATCCGCCCCCCTGCCCCCACCTTGGTCTGCCAGTGACACATCCCAGCAAGGGAGAAACATGCAAAAGGAGGTGAAAAGAGGGTCTGATTAGGAGCATTAACTGAGGAAATGTGGTGTGTTTAGGGGTGGGGCTCAAACATGGGAAGAAGAAGAAGAAGAAGAAGAAGAAGAAGAAGAAGAAGAAGAAGAAGAAGAAGAAGAAGAAGTGGAGGAGGAGGAGGAGGAGGAGGAGGAGTTTGGATTTGATATCCCGCTTTATCACTACCCAAAGGAGTCTCAAAGCTAACATTCTCCTTTCCCTTCCTCCCTCACAACAAACACTCTGTGAGGTGAGTGGGGCTGAGAGACTTCAGAGAAGTGTGACTAGCCCAAGGTCACCCAGCAGCTGCATGTGGAGGAGCGGAGATGCGAACCCAGTTCACCAGATTACGAGTCTACCGCTCTCAACCACTACACCACACTGGCTCTAGAGAGGTCTAGAGTTTGGGCTCCAGGCCTGAGGCTGTTCATCCCTTTGCTAACATAATAACATCTAACAGTTCAGGTGACTTGTGGCTCAGTTACCAAGATATATGTCCATACACCTATTGCTATATGTTTGGGAATAAATCCCTGCATAGGAGAGAGTCATAACCTTACACAGGCATCCAATTAGGCAAACCTGCCTCTGAACAGCCACCTTTCCCCACCCCTTCCCCAAAGTAGAGGATATATCGTGCTGGGTGAAAAAACCTAATAGCCCTTTGCTAGAGGAAGGCGTGAATTATAAGGTCACCGTTATCAACTCCCTCAGCCAGAAATAGAAGATATATTAAGGTGTCTAATTGAAATTAGATCATCCGGTATGCCTGGTGTTAGCAGCCATGTATCTTGTTATAGAATGTTTACTAAAGGTCAGAGCATCCTAGCACATCAAGCCAAAGGATAAATGTAAGTTATGGAAGTGACAAATTAAACAGTGGTCATAAGGGATAGCTTATTCCCTGGTAGAGCCATAAACGTTTAGTGCATTTGGGGATGGCCTCCTTGATGGAAATTTCTAGACAAATGCACTGGTCTTCACCCATAAAATTAGAAAGATAGACTCTGGGGGAAACCGCCTACTACATCCAAGATGAATTGCTGGGCTCCAGAACAGCCTTTAGTCACACTCTTGGATTTTATTGTTTCCTTATCTAGGCTACTAAAGCACCTTTTCCAACAAGCTAAAAGTTCCTTTACATCAATTAAAGTGCAGTTTTTGGAGACCTCTTTTTTTACCCCAGCCAGCAGAGGAAGGAGGCTGAAAAAGATAGTTGAGCATTTGAAATTTAGAGCTGAGATTAAGTATGTGAGGGGGTCGCAATCTGACCAAGGTTGTAGACAAACTGGATCACCGATGGCATGTTGCCATTTGTACCTTTCACATTACGTGTTTGAAGACATATTTGCTGCCCTGTTATTATTGTTGCATTGTTATTTATTGGTGTTTTGGTTTTTTTAATTGAACTCACTTCACCACATCTGGGTCTCAGAACTGCTCACAAGAAATTAAAATGTACATAATATGAAATCTAAATCATGAATTGAAGCAACAGAGAATGAAACATGGCGTT
Organism: Darevskia mixta; assembly: GCA_034641385.1. Classification (NCBI taxonomy): domain Eukaryota; kingdom Metazoa; phylum Chordata; class Lepidosauria; order Squamata; family Lacertidae; genus Darevskia; species Darevskia mixta. The sequence continues at coordinate 3,632,914 of JAWWNH010000060.1, forward strand.
CATTGTGCAAAGCCTCCAGAAAGAAAACTATTTTAACCTAGCATCTGACACTTAGCAGAGATGGTGCCTTCCTGTTTTCTAATGGCAGGAAGTTCCACAGAGTCCTTGTTGCGCTCAGTCATGTTTCTGGTCCATGAGGCTAAAAGTGCCCCACAGGTGATTTCAATGATTGGCCTCAGGGAGTGCTAGAAACTCAGATATATAAGCTGCTGCTTGCCTTCTATCACTGTGCCATTGAGAGCGTGCTCACTTATGGTTTATGTGTGTGGTACGGAAGCTGTACTACCAAGGACAGGATGGGGTTGTGCAGAGTTGTTAAGGCAGCAGAGAGCATTGTTGGCTGCTCGCCTTAGAGCAGAGTTATGCCATGAGGTGCCACAGAAAGGCACTGGACATAGTAAAAGATCCATCGCATCCTGGTCACCGTCTCTTTGAGCTCTTGCCATCGGGACGGAGATACAGGACGATGACGACAAGAACAAGCCGTCTTAGGAACAGCTTCTTCTCCAGAGCAATCTCGGCCTTGAATGGGAAGCCTGGACTTTGAAAGTCATCTAATCTTACCTGTTATGTTGTATCATATTGTATGGTTTTAATCAGTGTTTTTGTAGTTGTTTTGTTTTTGCATGGAGTGCCCTATCTGGGTGGATGGAGCAGCCAAGTAATTTTGTTGTCCCCGAAGGGGACAATGACAATAAAATATAGTCTATTCTATTCTATTCTGTTCTGTTCTGTTCTATTCTAGGCCCCAATTGGCTCCTTAAGTCAGAGTTACAGTCAACAAAACGAAATGCCTAGCTGCCATTTTAGGACCAGCTTGAAAGTCGTATTTTTTTAATACGACTTTTTTTGTTCCTGAAATTCACTCTGTGCAGCTAAAATATAATGAATAGGATTCTACAGGATGTGGTATTAGCATGTGAAAACAGTCCTGACCCAAGGATCCCCAGGCATGTACCTCCAGATAGTGGAGATGTCAGGTGTCATCCTTGCACCTGGGCATCTTCACTTGGTCACAAGTGCAAAAGGCACCTGGCGAATTTCCATTGCTGGCCTCAGGCATATGGGACAATATGTGAGTGAAACCTACTGGTTGAATTCCATTTGCACTTGAATGAATTACACACACACACACACACACACACACACACACACACACACACACTTTAACATCCAGCTGTTAGGTTCCTCCTTCTTACCAGTTCTGTGGCCAGGTTGAACTCTTGCATATGGGACACTTATTCCTCATCATTTGTTATTACCGTATTGGCCCAAATATAAGCCACATTCCCCCCCCCCCCAATTCTGACAGGGGAAAGTTAAAGTGCGGCTTATATTCACAACCTTACAACGCTGGCAAAGCGGCATGGCTCCCCCCCCAGGAAACAGCCCGGGAGCGTGGGGCAATCGAGCACAGCCCGCCCGCCGCTCCCAAGCCTCCCCATAGCCATCGGGGGGGGGAGGGGAGGCTGCCGGCAAAGCGGCGCGGCTCCCCACCCCTCCAGGAAGCAGCCTGGGTATTGTCTTTTTTTTCCTTTTCCTCCCTCCAATTCGCTTATTTGCAGGTGTAGCTTATATTCAGGCCAATACGGTATGTAGGCAAGTGAGATAATTTGACATGGGCTTCCATTTTCAGCAGTATCCTTTTAGCTCTCATAATGTGTGAATCCACTCTATAAGCAGTGGGTTAAAGAGAGTGGTTAGCCTCTCTTTCCTTAATGTGTTAATTTCCGCCGTACCCTGCTCTCCATATCCCCCCCCCCATTTTTTCATCATAATTTCCCTCTGATCAGTTTCAACCAGTTGTACAACCCACTTATGAATCCCATTAGTGGAGATTGCATTTGTGGGCAGAAACTTAGAATGTCATTACACTAGGCGGCTGGAACATTTACCCTCTATAGTGAGTTATATATTATAACAAAGGCAGCATAAATTGGAATTTATTTCATTAGAGAAATTTAACACCAGCAAAATAATGGCACTGATCTTTCTTTGGGGACACTATTGCATTACAGTGTTGCTTCACTAAATTAAAAACCGCTATCAGGTTGGCAGTAAATTCTGGAATGAGTGGCTGTGCAAACTATAAAGGCCATTCAGAGGCCAAGAGTTTGTATATATATCAACAAAAAACATACCAGACAGAAAGTTTAATAGGCAACTCGCAATTCGGAAAACTTTAAGTATAGGAAAACATTTAGGTCTCTGGCAGCAAATTGTTTTCTTTGGATCTGTCTTGTTCACCATGGCTGAGGACATCTTGAAAAATAATAGACTTGTTGTCCTACGAGGAAAAAGCCTTCCTTCAAAATTCACATTTCTCTGAATTTTGCGATGCAGCTCTCTAGCCAAGTAATGTGTGCAAAAATGCATATACTGTGTAAAATGTGCATGAAATATTGAAAAAGACAAAGAAAAATGCATTATATTAAATTGCTTTGCGAAAAAGTGTGCATATTAGGCAAGATTGCTTACAATACTGCACATTTAGATACATCTGTTCTAAAACGCTGATGAATTTTCATGAGGAATTGGTAAAAAAAAAAAAAAAAGCAAATTGATGTGGAAATGTGAGAAAGGAACTTTAAAAAATGAGAAGCTGAGAGAAACTGAAATTGGAGACTTCACCCAAGTCAGCCCTAACCTCCCCTCAACCCAGTCAAAACACAACCTTCCACTGTCCCTCCCACCCTCGGTAGTAAAGTTGAACAGATGCTGTTTCCTTAGAGGGATGCAGCTGGCCAGCAATTAGATGTCACTATAGCTGTTAACAGCACAAATGACTAGTTGCTAATAGACTGGGCATCATTCCTAACAAAGCAGAATCGCTTGTAACTGCAGGGATTGCTGCTCCTCGCTCAAGGAACACTGAAAGGACTATTAAAGAAAAGGGAGCAAAATGCCTCAATTTAACAGTGGACGCTCAAAAGAAAATGGAAATGCAAATCAATGTGAAATGGCCTCACTAATTATGTCTGGAGTGAGAGAGACAGAGAGAAGAATTGTCCCTCACTCACTACTGATTTTGTGGGCATGCGTGCAAGGTGGAGATCAGAGTAGTCAGAGGCATTCTTATAGCAATGCAAAATGAAATGTACCATCTTCTCTTGTCATCTTTCCAGATTTTTTTTTTGAAGAAGCACTCTTGAGAAAGAACAAAATTATCAGTGTTAACAAATGATTATTGTAAACAATCTTATTAATAACTCTTCCTCCTAAAAAGAACATGTCTATTCAGAATTAAGCCCCTTGGAGCTCAATGGGTCTTACTTCCAGTTAAGTGTGTATAGCATTGCAGCTTTACTTACCCGGGAGTAAGCCCCACTGAGCTCCATGGGGTTTAATTCTGAGTAAGAGAAAGGACCCCTGGACAGTTAACTCCAAAGGAAACAGTGGGGTTGCGGCACTCATCCCGCTTTCAAGCCAAGGGAGCCGGCATTTGTCCATAGAAAGATTTCCGGGTCACGTGGCCAGCATGACTAAACCGCTTCTAGCGCAACGGAACACCATGACGGAAACCAGAATGCACAGAAATGCCATTTTCCTTCCCGCCGCAGCAGTACCTATTTATCTACTTGCACTGGCATGCTTTCAAACTGTTAGGTTGGCAGGAGCTAGGACAGAGCAAAGGGAGCTCACCCTGTTGCGGGGATTCAAACTGCCAGCCTTCTGTTTGGCAAGTACAATAGGCTCAGTGGTTTAGACCACAGTGCCAGCCACGTCCCTGACTAGACATGGCTAAATATTGTGCTCTAAAACAGAATCCTGAAAATGAAATCAGCAAGCTCCATACCCAAGATCTATTGGGGTGAGAGTCTTGATTGAGCAGATCTTGGGCTTTTCTGGCTCAGCTAGGGCTACATAAAGCTCTCCCCCACGCCGGCTGAGGCAGAGATACACTGGCATAAAACCCTCACCTGCCCTGGCTTCTTCCACATCTTGATTGGCCCAATGGTCCACCTGGATCTTCCTCAGTTCCCCAACCACCTGGGCAAAACCATTTCGAGCCTTCTTCCCAGGGGAGTTGGGGTGTGTCAAATTGACCCCCACTTAAGATGCAATCTTTCTGCAGCGTTGTCTTCTCTGCCTACTTCCACTTCCTACTTTTAATTTTTTTTATCCCCCCCCTCAAGATAAGCGCAGAGCAGATCTCTTTGCTAAGCATTCATTATTTTATTTATCTTGTTCAAGTGAAACTAAAAGGAATTCCTGAAAGATTAGAGCCAGAATTTTAATCACTAGGGCCCAGGATTTATGTTCAGGTGCCCACAAGAAATGCTCAAAACGATGGCTCTGTCGGATGATTTACGAGGCCCCATTCCCTGGAATCTACCAATGCAATTTGTATGGATGGGCAAGAATTATAGCAGCGCATAGCTCTGGCTTTAATTGGCTGGGTGCTAAATGCATTACCTTAATGAACAATCAGTGGGAGATAGAAGACTAGAGAGGGAAAGATGCTGAATATATAAAGAAAGCAGCAGAAATTGGTATAGGGCACACACACACACAAACACACACACACACAAAATACATTGCAATTCAGTGCTAAGATAATCCTGAAATACAGGACTGCGATATCTTCAACATTTATGTAAATTAAACAATTCTGCATAATTCTGCTTATCTTTGAATAATTTGGCCTGCAATGCTAGGCACACTTCCCTGGGAGTCAATTTTATTGAGCTCGTTTGGACTGAGCTGACATGCATCTGATTATCATGTGAGCCTGCTTTTGGAAGGCTTACACCACATACATATTGGTCAATGATGGACCAAAGGGATCCAAGAGTTAGCAACCTGGGCTGTGCATATGCACATATGTGATCCAATCTGACACACTTCAGGTCAGCCCTGACTGATCTAGAACCAACCTTAGGGGCCAGCTCTTATGTTCAATTAGGGTTTTAAACAAGGAAAGAGATTCTGATTGTTGTTGTTCTATATTTAGTTATACCCCATCTCCACACACAAACACACCCAGGAACACAAGGCAGCTTACAGATAAAATAAGAGCAGCTAAAAACATTGGGGGGGAACTACTTTTTTAAAAATTAAACATGAATATATTTAAAGGTAAAGGTAAAGGGACCCCTGACCATTAGGTCCAGTCATGGCCGACTCTGGGGTTGCGGCGCTCATCTCGCTTTACTGGCCGAGGGAGCCGATGTACAGTTTCCGGGTCATGTGGCCAGCATGAGAAAGCCGCTTCTGGCGAACCAGAGCAGCGCACAGAAACGCCGTTTACCTTCCCACCGGAGCGGTACCTATTTATCTACTTGCACTTTGACGTGCTTCCGAACTGCTAGGTGGGCAGAAGCAGGGACCAAGCAACGGGAGCTCACCCCGTCGCAGGGATTCGAACCACCGACCTTCTGATCAGCAAGCCCTAGGCTCTGTGGTTTAACCCACAGTCCCACCTGGGTCCAGGTTCAAATAAGAAGGTATCTGAAGAAATGTGCATGCACACGAAAGCTCATACCAAGAACAAACTTAGTTGGTCTCTAAGGTGCTACTGGACATTTATATTATTATATTATATTATATTATATTATATTATATTATATTATATTATATTATATTATGTTTTCAGAAATGCTAAGAACATTTTGGTTAACACAGATCACCACATTTTTGTCTGTTTTAAGTCTGCACTTTTTCAAAAGTTTTGAATGTGTTTGAATGAGGCTGAATGCAAATGAATGGCAATTAATTAGAACTTGGGTTGTGGGACATGGAAGTTCTAACTGAAGAGCTGTTCACATGGGTCTTGTTTGGGAGATTCCTGCAGACTACACACACTGGAGCTTCCACCTGCATTGGTTAGAGAGAGAGAGAGAGAAACAGACAGACAGAGACATACAAACAGACATACACACACCACAGGTATGGGTAGGAACCTCTGATTTGCTTGTTTGTAATTTAGAGCACTGAATTGAATTTCTGAAATGATGGCGAACATTTTGATTGCCATGAATTTTCAGCTCTATTACTGGTTCCCCACTTGTCCTGGTGAACTGTTGAGGGAGGAGGGCAACTGCAGAATGAATGGGTTCTGTTCAGTGTCCTTGCTGCCAACAAAGGAGTGTTTCAGAAGATGGCATGTATAATCTCTCAAGGCCAGATTTAAAATATGAGCTGAAGAAAGAAGGACAGCAAGTACTTTTTACGCCCACCGTTAGTGTTCTGTTGCATAAAATAATGTTCAAGAGAGCAGACTATAAAAATTAAACCAGAGAACCTCTTTCTGGCTCAGATGCCTGATTGTGCATCTCCTGTAAAAGAACTGTTGTTCTCTGGAATTTGGCCTGTAAGACAAAGTTAGCCCAGAAAATGCATTATTGCTGGTTTTGAAAGGTAATACAAATACAACATTGTACTTTCAGCACATGGCAAAGATCAGTTTTAAATAGACAGTGGTGGCGAACCTATGGCACGCGTACCAGAGAGGGCACTCTGAGCCCTCTCTGTGGGCACATGCGCCGTCACCCCAGCAGGGCTGTAGCCTCCGTGCTGGGGGTGGGGGGAGAGCAGGAGGAGAGGAGGCCTCACATGCAAGCAGGAGTGGAGGCGGGGATCTCTCAATAGTGGAGTGGAGGCTTCACGCTGAGAGATCCCCAACTCCATTCCTCCTTGCACACAAATAGGAGAGGGATCTGGCCTCCACCTTCCCAACCCCAGCAACTATTCAGCCTGGCTGCCTTCACAGGGTTGCAGGGGCTCTGATGCAGAGATGGGGGCTCCTTTAAACTTCTCCCTTGAGGGGAGTGCAGCCGCGAACCCCTCAATGGAAAGTGTGATGGAGCCTGCACCTCCCAGTGTGGTGTAGTGGTTAAGAGCGGTAGACTCGTAATCTGGTGAACCGGGTTCGCGTCTCCGCTCCTCCACATGCAGCTGCTGGGTGACCTTGGGCTAGTCACACTTCTTTGAAGTCTCTCAGCCCCACTCACCTCACAGAGTGTTTGTTGTGGGGGAGGAAAGGAGAATGTGAGCCGCTTTGAGACTCCTTCGGGTAGTGATAAAGCGGGATATCAAATCCAAACTCTTTTTCTTCTTCTCCCCAGCTGAGCAGCCCCGATCCAGCTCCTGTTCCTGTGCAAGCAGCAATGCTGCCTAGTGGAGCAGCCCGATCCCACTCCTACTTGCCTGCAAGCAGGAGCAGGAGGGGGTGGCGGCGGTGGAGACATCCCTTGGCTGCTCGCTTGCTGCCCCAGCCCAGCCTTGCCTCACTCAGCGCAGGGGCCGCCAGAGCTGGAGGAGGGGGTGGTTGCTATTGTGGCGGCAGCGGAGGGACCCAGCGCTGGAGGGTGGCAGGTGCCTGCTCCCTTGGTGCCCGGCACACCTTCCCTCACTAGAAAAACGGAAGTGTGGCACTCAAAACCGAAGTTATACTCAGAACAGAGCACATTCGGCTTCCGAAAATTGTTCCAAAACCGGAACACTCATTTCTGGGTTTGAAGTGTTCAGGTTCCAAGTAGTTTGAGAACTAAGCTGTTCGAAAACTGAGGTACCACTGTATTTCCCCCCCTCCCCAATTTGAACTGTATTTATTCCCCACCCCACCCCACCCCCCGGTGGTGATTTTCTTGAGTCAAAATGAGAGAACCCCTAAACATTTTCTTAGGAAAAAAGCACTGAGTTATACCATAAAATTATATATCAATGGAAAGATAATTAAATGAAGAATGTAATGCAATATCTTTTATGAAGGTTTATTTATTACAACAGCAGTCATAAAGAAGAAATGTGAAACGCACAGAAAAAAATGAGATATACAGGTTGAATTGCCATGTTAGCACTTTGCGATAAATAAGTGGGTTTGGGGTTGCAGTTTGGGCACTCGGTCTCTAAAAGGTTCACCATCACTGAGGTAGAGTGAGTATTAAGCCTCAGTCAAGAGATGCTTCAATAACAGAAGGACATTTTTAAAAGCCAGCAACATAGCAATAACTGTAAAGTTTCTTTATCATTTATCACTCGAATTGGGGCAATCCAACCTTAAATGAAAGAGCATCCCATACACACAGGGAGAGATGGTTCTCTGCTCACATTGCATTGGAGGGAGGTGCTGATCATGACCTCCAGGATGCTGCCTAAACTAATACAAACAGGAGTTTGCAGGTTTCCCACTGGTATCTTTGCAGCCACTGTAAGAACAGGATGCTGGAATAGATGGGTCATTGGCTTGATCCAGTGGGGCTCGTCTTACATTCTGAGGAGTCAGCTCATGGTGACCTGAATGAGAAGCAGTTGAATAGACCACAGCAAACTATGGCAAGTTCTTAAAGAAATGGGAGTGCCTGATCACCTCATCTGTCTCCTGAGAAATCTCTATGTGGGACAAGAAGCTACAGTTAGAACTGGATATGGAACAACTGATTGGTTCAAAATTGGGAAAGGAGTATGACAAGGCTGTATATTGTCTCCCTGCTTATTTAACTTATATGCAGAATTCATCATGCGAAAGGCTGGACTGGATGAATCCCAAGCCGGAATTAAGATTGCCGGAAGAGATATCAACAACCTCAGATATGCAGATGACACAACTTTGATGGCAGAAAGTGAGGAGGAATTAAAGAACCTCTTAATGAGGGTGAAAGAGGAGAGCACAAAATATGGTCTGAAGCTCAACATCCAAACAACAACAACAACAACTAAGATCATGGCCACTGGTCCCATCACCTCCTGGCAAATAGAAGGGGAAGAAATGGGGGCAGTAAGAGATTTTACTTTCTTGGGCTCCATGATCACTGCAGATGGTGACAGCAGCCATGAAATTAAAAGACTCCTGCTTCTTGGGAGAAAAGTGATGGCAAACCTAGACAGGTCACAAAGAGTTGGACATGACTAAACAACAACAAAAGGGCCAGACTGACACCAAGAAGGGTTGTTTCTGCTGCTTCAAAAGTTTCCCTAATTTCAGGTGGTGTCAAGCAGTTCAGAAGAGCAGAACAAAGTGGTGGAGCTCCACAAGGCCAAGCTACTGGAGGCGGATTGGTAGCACCAACCCTGCAGCATTGACTAGATGCAGAGATGGGGAGAAATTTAGTTCAGTTTACATATGAATGTGAACCAATCTTATTCACACCTCCTGAAACAGTATTTAGGGGAAATGGCAAGCCCAAGAGGTTTGGTGGTTTAGACCACAGCATCATCATTGTCCCACAAAAGTCGGCAGTTTGAATCCCTGTGATGGGGTGAGCTCCTGTTGTTCGGTCCCAGCTCCTGCCAACCTAGTAGTTTGAAAGCATACCAGCACAAGTAGATAAATAGGTACCACTGTGGCAGGAAGGTAAACAGTGTTTACATGCGCCCTGGCACTCGTCATGGTGTTCGGTTCGCCATAAGTGGTTTAGTCATGCTGGGCACATGACCAGGGGAAGCTGTCTACGGACAAAAACCAGCTCCCTTGACCTGAAAGTAGAGATGAGTGCCACACCCCATAGTCGAATTCAACTAAACGTAACCATCCAGGGGTCCTTTACTTTACCTTTTAGGGGAGAATGCCATGAGAGGGGGCAAATCTGCCACAACCCAACTTCCATGGGAAGAAGACTCAAAATAGTTTTGTGATGGGGGAGAAGGGTCAGGTGGGCCATTGTTTGGGTCCTCTCTTTTCCCCTTTTTGAAAATAGGGACAACATTTGCCCTCCTCCAGTCTGCTGGGACTTTGCCTGTTCTCCAGGAATTCTCAAAGATTACTGCCAGTGGTTCTGAAATCATCTCTGCCAGTTCTTTTAATACTCTTGGATGTAGTTCATCTGGCCCTGGAGACTTGAATACATCTAAACTAGCCAAGTATTCTTGTACTACCTCCTCACTTATTCTGGACTGTGTTTCCCCTGCTGAATCATCTGCTCCATATTCTTCATGACCCAATCTGTCTCACCTCAGGGAACTTCCTTTTCTGGACTATATTTTTATTCAGCCAATTTTGTTTATTTGGGTGTTTGCATATGCTCTTTGTTCTTATATTTGAAAATAACTTTTTCATCACAGTTTCTTGAGTCTTATTCAAGGTGTGTTGGTGAAATACTCTGTGCATATGAGTGCAAGCTATTCTGGCCATCTAGGCAGCTGCCTGTTGTGAATGCAGGAGTATCAGGTGGGATTTCACAGATTGAGTCACACAATGTAGGTTCCCCAGTACAGAATCCAGCTATATATTCAATGGTCATAGGAGACCTTAATACCTATTCTCCCATTCTTCTGCAGTTGGCTACTGTTGTGCTGACCAGGATAACACTATGGTATCCTCTGATGCTACAGTTTTTCCTTATATGGATAGAAGGGAGGTATGCTAGTCATAACATGACATTTTGAGTTCTCTTTAAGGTTCTCAATACATTTACATCAGCTTTAGAGGAGTTGGTTGCCTCCTCTGTAATGAGCTTAAGGTATTGGCTAACTGAACACTGTCAGGCCTTGTCCCCAGCAACCATCCTGCCTTACATTTTCTTGAAGCATGCTTCTTTCTGCCTAGCATTCTGGGCGAATGTCTCAGCTGTCAAATAACCAGGAATGTCTTGTGTGATGCTTATGTTTTCTCTGTTACACACTCTTTTCCAGAAGGGATTCAGGGGGGGGGGGACTCTTTATCAGACGAACCAAAGATAAAACCAGCAAATACAATTTCACCTTTTGGAAATGCCAGTCGAATGCTAAAGCCAATCTAATCCCTCTGATTCTTTCCTTTCCAGCTAATGAGAGGGAAAGTTTGAGGCATTCTGACAGCATCTCTCTCTCTCCCCTATGGTGGGCTTAAGAAGAGATTGCTTAATTCTGCAACTGTATTCATTTTGCATTCTGATTCATAGAATTGTAGAGCTGGAAGGGACCACAAGGGTCATCTAGTCCAACCCTTTGCAATGCAGGGATCTTCTGTCCAATGTGGAGCTCGAACCCATGACCCTGGGATTAAGAGTCTCACACTCTACTGACTGAGCCACTGACTAGAAGATGCAATAATCATGGACTCATAAATTCTATATCTATGATTTCCAGATATATCTATTTGATATCTAGGGACTTTATGTGCCCACTTTAGCACAACAGCAACAAAAACAACATGTTGCAGTCTCCCTCCCTCTCCCTCTCTCTCTCTATGTGGCAGCTGGTCCCCATTAGGATTGGTGGGGCCAGAACAATGGAGTCCAGACAGTAGGCCTTCTTATGCAACCTGCAGGCAATATGCCTCTGCCAAGGTCATTCCTCAGCATCAGGTATTGCGTTATACTACCATTCACTCACCCTTTGCATCTTAGAAGGATACAGTAGCTGAACAAATAGACTGCAGTGTTAATGAACAGAAGAGGCAGCAACTGCTACTCTCAGATTACTCATGTGGCCTCTTCTTCTGGCTGGTGGTGGTGATGAGGTCCAAGGGAGAGGGTGTTCCATAGGTCCACTGAGGATACATTGCTCAGATCACCCACAAAATCCAATGCATTGGGTAAAATACTCCCATTCTCTCTGAAGAAGGGTTTCATCATAACATTCTGGCTAAATCATCACAGAAGGCTATGTAGATATTAGGGGAATTTATCTACCTTGGCTTCTGTAAGGCAGGCAGCCAGCAACACATCTCACTTGACACCACTGCCGTCTCCCAGCAAACTTTAACATGGGGCTCTGGCATCTGGAACCGAGAGAAAGGGAGAGCCTCCGGCCAAGGCGAGATAAAAATGCATGTATAACAAATGAAGTGTGCTTGCTGGAGTGTGCAGAGAGAACCTGTAGCAATTTGATAACAATGAGGAAGCACCCTTTCCTCTCAGACGCTGGTAGTGAAGCAGCGAATGTGGCCGATAACTGCAATAGAGATGAAGCAGGAGCCAGAAGCTTGCTTTCTCCTTACGGTTCATGCACAGCTGCTTTGGAAAGGTTGAAGGCTGCTGCAAAATTGAAGCAATTGCCCCAGCTGGGATCTATTGTATCAAATTCAACAGCAGTGACCATTCCTTTTGGCAAGCGTGTCCCAAACCAGGCCCAAATCTGAGACAATGGATACCTAGTTTGTGCTACAATTGTGCACTGGGGTGGTTAGTTTTACCTAAGGAAGCAATGGTGATGCACCAAGTTTTAGTACCAAAGCAGTTAGTGTAGTTCTACTAGTATGGGCAGAAATCCTAGACCCCACTTGTTCCTGAATTTGTTCAGTTAATGTTTTGTCCAATTAATGTTATAATCTGACCTATACAGATATTAATAACTTGCCCCAATCTCTGCAAATCCGGGCAGATAAAAAAACCAGGAAGTCCATCATCAGATGCATTAAGAACGTGCGTTAAGAACATAACAGCTTGCTGGCTGAGGCAGTTCGGTCACACTGGGTGCAGAGCCTTGGAAGCACTCCAGGGGGTTCTGCAACTGTGATGTGGAATTGAAGGCAAGAGGCAGGGTGCCCGAATTTTGGCATTGCAAAGGGTGCCACTGAAATTTGAGACTCCTGTTGGAGTGTTGTGGGTATGAAGGAGTTAACATTCTGTGCTAAGTGGAAATGTTGACTCAGCATCATGTGATGAGTCAGCATCATGAGACATAGGGCGTTGCTTAATTGGTCTATAGCAGGCATCTCCAAACTGCAGCCCTCCAGATGTTTTGGCCTACAACTCCCATGATCCCTAGCTAACAGGACCAGTGGTCATGGATGATGGGAATTGTAGTCCAAAACATCTGGAGGGCCGAATTTTGGGGATGCCTGGTCTATAGTATAAAGAGGCATGGTTGACTCCCCCACTGTCTTCTCCATTGTATGTAATCCCACCTGCGTTTGCTGAATCCCAGATGTAAGAAGACTGCTTTATGATGATGCAAGAATGCAACTGAAATAAAGCCCTAGCTTGACTCCCGAGTGCTCCTGAGAGCCAGTGTGGTGTAGTGGTTAAGACTGGTAGACTCGTAATCTGGTGAACCGGGTTTGCGTCTCCGCTCCTCCACATGCAGCTGATGGGTGACCTTGGGATAGTCACACTTCTCTGAAGTCTCTCAGCCCCACTCACCTCACAGAGTGTTTGTTGTGGGGGAGGAAGGGAAAGGAGAATGTTAGCCGCTTTGAGACTCCTTAAGGGGAGTGATAAAGCGGGATAACAAATCCTAACTCCTCTTCTTCTTCTTCAGGTGGGGATTCCATACATCCCAACAACCCCAAGGCCTGCCACTGCTGCTGGGTCAAGCCAATGGCCCGTTCTCATCCAGCATCCTGTTCTCACAGTGGCCAAACAGATGCCTGTGGGACACCCACAAGCAGGATTCATGCACAAGAGCATTTCAACCACATGTCCATGACCTGAGAAGCCTGAGAATGGAAGCTACCCTTTTCTCTTCCGCTCTGCTGTGTTTTTGTACTTCTTACTTTCTGTTCTCTCTCGGAGCTGGAGTGAGAGGACGCCATGATCATTTTATCCTGTAAATATTGCTGAATAAAAGCTTAGAATGAACACACAATTCTCCACTTCGTTTCTGCTTATCTCTGCTGAGCGTGTGTGCATATAGGCATCTGCTATGCGTCGCTGGAGCGTCCTGGGACTGTTGATGTATGGACGTCCCGGAACTGCACAACACCAGGAAGATGCCCAGAGAGGTTTGTCTCATCCCGGGGGCTAAGCCGACCCCCAGGGGTGTATTCTGACACTTCCCTCCTGTGGTCTCCCGAATCTCCCAACATTCTTCCAACATTCAGATTCATTGCATGTCTTTTTTTCCCCCAAAAATTTTTTTATTGGTTTTTCATGGTTTTTATGTCACTCACAAATTCTATAATCATAAACACTTAAAAACACATAAAACACATACATAACAAAACAAAACAAAGAAATATATCTGAACCTAATTTCTATCCAGTTAACTTCACCTCAAATTGACTTCCTCTGAACCTCCCTGTCTAAAGTTCCGTGCCTTACTACTTTAGCAGTTGTCCAATTTCTTACTTCTATTTACCTATTTACTCCTTATTATTACTAGAGTTGCCAGGGAGCAAGGGAGACCGTTCCTGGTGCCCGCCGGATCGCCACGTCCTCAAGTCGCTCTACCTGAGGTTCTTTTGGGGGTCTGTAGCGCGGTTACGGCACCCCCCACCCCGACAGAGCTGAAAAGCCCCAGAAGACGAGGTTTTCCCAGCCGGGCGGTATGACGCTTGACCGGAAGTCCAATTCTCAATTTTTATCTTGACCTTCTCCTGATCTTTATTTACAAACTTATTCCACATACTCTCTAACTCTTAATTTCTAAGTACATAAACTTGTCCTATCTACTAAACATCTATTTCTAATCTGAGCCTCTTTTGGTCTTCTGAAACATTACTAAATTCAAATATTACAATATTTCTTTAAATAACTTCTAAATTGCTTCCAATCTTCCTCCACCGTCTCCTCCTTCTGGTCGCGGATTTGTCCAGTCAGGTCTGCCAGCTCCATGAAGTCCATCATCTTCATTTGCCATTCTTCTATCGTGGGTATCTCAGTATTCTTCCAGTTTTTGGCAAGCAGATTCATTGGATGTCAACAAGTTTTAATGTTATGCGAGATGGAGGAAAGAACTTTGCTGTATCCCTGCTGATTCAGGACAAAGAAGGAAAGGATAGGCTTCTGGGGAGCAACTGCTTTGCTTGCAGAAGGTCCCGGTTTCAATCTCCTCCCCAATATCTCCAGATAGGGCTGGGAGAGAATGCTGTCTGGAACCCTGGAGTGCCTCTGCCAGTCAGTGTAGACAGTATTAAGATAGATGGACCAATGGTCTAACTCTGTAGAAGGCAAAACAAAATAAAAAATAAAAAAATTCCTTCCAGTAGCACCTTAGAGATCAATTAAGTTTGTTCTTGGCATGAGCTTTCATGTGCATGCACACTTCTTCAGATACACTGATACAGAAGTCACCAAACCCTTATATATAGTGAGAGGGTGGGAGGGGTATTACTCAGAAGGGTGGTGGGAATGGGTGATAGGCTGATAGCTGTGGTAAACCTGTTGAGGACTGTTAACGACTGCAATTAGTCTTACAGGAAAAAAGCAAGGGGTGAGAAGGTTAAAAATAGCTTTGTCATGTATAATGAGATAAGAATCCAATGTCTTTGTTCAGACCAGGTCTCTCCATGGTTTTAAGTTTGGTAATGAGTTGCAATTCAGCAACTTCTCTTTCCAGTCTATTTCTGAAATTCCTTTGCAATAAGACAGCTACTTTGAGATCTTGTATAGAATGTCCTGGGAGATTGAAGTGTTCTCCTACTGGTTTCTCTGTCTTGTGATTCCTGATGTCAGATTTATGTCCATTTATCCTTTGGCAGAGGGTTTGGCCTGTTTTTCCAATATAGAGAGCTGAAGGGCACTGTTGGCATTTGATGGCATACACAATGTTAGACGATGAGCAATTAAATAGTCCTGAGATGGTATGTTTGGTGTTGTTGGGGCCAGTAATGGTGTTGTCCGGGTGTATGTGGCAGTTTCCTGTGTTCCTAGAGTCCCATCTAGTCCAGCTTCCTGTCCCCTTCATAACCCGTCAGGACGAGCGTGACGCATTCCCACGTAAGGATTTAAAGTTGTCCCGGAACACCTGCTTTCTTCCAGTTTCTAAAAGGCAAATATTAAATTGAAAGTCAAAAAAATAAAGATATGCCGAGAGGTACTTTCGTTGTTTTTAATTATCATTTGAGCACGGGAGGCTGGGTCCTGGCTTGGCACTGCAGAACAAAGCGGGCGGCGGCCTCGCTGGCAATTTCTGTCCTTTGGGTGATTTGCTTTGCCTGCAGCGGTTTAATAAAGAGGCTCTGCTTTATCTCGCCATTCCCCCCTCCACAATGTACATTGTTATTGCCAAGCTCCTGATAAACAGAAGCTTTGTCTCAGGAGGCAGAAGTGTGTGCATGAGAAGTGGGCAGGAGGGAAAGCAAAGGGGGGAAGAGAGAGAGAGAGAGAGAGAGAGAGAGAGAGAGAGACCGTGTTTGAAAGCAGAAAGTGATTAATCACCAGCTGATCCTCTCCCTTTCTCTCCCCCCCCCAACCAAATTCTTTTTAGGTTTTATTATGGAACGCTCTTGACTAATCCCCCTGAAGGCTTGTAATTTGTAACCGAGTTGAAGAGAACAATATTACTTTTCAGCAAAACAATGTAGCATTAAAAATAATAATATCCGCAAATACGTACAGGGCAGATCCTGTGGAATACAATAGATAAAAAAATCACTTGGATGAAATTAATTATACTCTGCAGATGAGGACATTCTCTCTCTCCCCCCCACACACACCTCTTTCTCCTGGAAGAAAATCTGCTAGATTTCTGCAGATGTCTGGAATGCATAGAAACG
Source organism: Darevskia mixta (assembly GCA_034641385.1). NCBI lineage: Eukaryota > Metazoa > Chordata > Lepidosauria > Squamata > Lacertidae > Darevskia > Darevskia mixta. The sequence continues at coordinate 3,649,214 of JAWWNH010000060.1, forward strand.
GTAATTGTGATATGCCATCCAATGCTGGAAGGTATGGGGTGAATAGTAGCATGAAATGGCTTTTTAAATTGGGACAAATTCATGGGTGATGAGCAGTGCTATTTTTCTAGAAAAAGTGGTGCCGGAACTCACCATGAATGCCTTTGTTGTTCTCTTGCAATGGCAATGGCGCCCTCCTGAGAAGTGCTATAACTGAGTGCTGGTGAGTTCCAGCTGAAAAATAATAATCCTGAGATGGGTCTATCAGCAGCTGTTAAGAACAGAATAATGTAAGCAGAGTGCTCTTGCACCCCAGTCTTGCTTTTGGGCTTCCCATTGGAGCATCTGATTTGGCCACTGTAGAAACAGGATGTAGGACAAGATGGGCCATTGGCCTGATCTGATGTTCATAAGTTCTTTGTCCAAAATGTATATGTCCCCCATTCCCCAGCCACAAAATTAAAACAAACCCTTTTCAGAAGAAGATTTCTGTAGCAGTTTTGCATCTATTGGCATCGGTAGAAATGAGACGATTAAATTTTCATCTCTGCAGAAAGGGTCTCCCTCCCCTGCTTCTCATTTGTTTGCCTTTTGATTGATCGAACTTGCTAACCAGAGAGTGTGCAGGCGAGACAAAACAACTGATTTCTCTCCAGGCCCATTTGCAGAAACCTCAGTGAAGAAAGTGTGTGTTTGATATGTATGCCTGCTGAAACACTCCTTGTCCTTTTATTTTAAGGGTTCTGCTAATGTCCCCAGCCCAAGGCAAATAAAAGGAGCAAATAGCCATGAAAATTAGTATGTCCATTTGTGAGAACTATTTTTTTTAAATAATAAAAATAAATAAATAAATAAATAAATAAATAAATAAATAAATAAATAAAACAGCGGCTGGTGCAGAGATGTTGGTGGCTAAGAAATTTTATAGAAGAAGAGAAGAGAAGAAGAGTTTGGATTTGATATCACACTTTATCACTACCCGAAGGAGTCTCAAAGCGGCTCACATTCTCCTTTCCCTTCCTCCCCCACAACAAACACTCTGTGAGGTGAGTGGGGCTGAGAGACTTCAAAGAAGTGTGAGTAGCCCAAGGTCACCCAGCAGCTGCATGTGGAGGAGTGGAGACGCGAACCCGGTTCACCAGATTACGAGTCTACCGCTCTTAACCACTGCACCACACTGGCTCTCTAGAAAACTGCTTGCCCCATTAAAACAAACAAAGCAAAGCAAAGCTCCCTCAGTGGCGTCATGTGGCTGGGGCAAGGGGGGCTGTGATCCCAGGAGCAGGTTCTTGTGGATCATATTTCACCCAAGCCACCATACCAACTGCTGGCCTCTTCAACCTCACTGCTCAGCTCTCTGCCTTCACCGCCGCTGTAGCAGCTTCCGTCCTCCTTGTTCGCTGGTGGTCCTCCATGCTTCCTCTCTTAGGAAGCCCCAGCAGTAGCAGCAGCTCCTCTCCTTCTCAAAGGCTGCCCTTTTTGCTCATAGAGGTACAATCCCCAGCATCTTTCACAAACTACAGCTCCCAGGATTCTTTGGGGGAAAGCATGTGCTTCAAATGTGTGGTGTGCACACAGCCAAAATCCAACCCAAACCCCTGTTTACCACTTCAGGCTGTGGATGGGTGTTGGCTTGCTTAAAAGCTCCTTCTGGTAAAGGAAAAGGAAAGGCTTGAGCAAATATAAGTGCTTTACATAGTTCTTTTTTTTCTTCCTTGAAGAACCAATGCAATCATTGACTTGGCTATGACAGGTGTTCATTATTTTCCCTAGGTACATTTACCTGTTTGTTAGAACCTAGTGAGGACAAGGCTGCTAAGTGCATTTTGCTCTAAACCTCATCAGCAGCCAATTTCACAATTTGACTTGTAAAAGCTTTTCCCCCAGAGTTTGACAATAGAATCTAATACCCAGTCATGTAATTACGAACTGGTTTTTTTTTTTTTTTTGCATACTTCCAACTACTCATTCGACTCTTATAAAAGCATTAAATGGAGCCACAAGTTTAGTCCTTATACTTATTCCATTTCAACATCTAATGAAGGTCCATAGGGTTACACTATCAATTGCTAATATATATTTATATTACTTTACCTTATGCATTTTAACTGCCATGCTGAAAGCATCTTGGAACATCCTCTGGAGTGCAAAAGCAGCCTGCAAATCTTGAGATAAATACATATCCCAATATTATAGTGACTGAATGAATAAGTATATCTATTAGTATAACTAACAACTACCTGCCTATTGAGATCAAGCAGGTTCCTTCACTGTACCTGCTAAAAACATTCTTGTTCAGACAAGCCGAGCCAGATGCTTAGTAAGTCAAGGTAATTTTAATCTGTTTTGGCATTTTGACTGTTGTATGTTTTAAAGTAGGGTTGTGGATTTTTCTTTATTTTAATGTTTTACATTTTGTAAAATGCTTCAAGTGGTTGTTGTTGTTGTTGTTTTGTTTTACAACCAAGCACTCTATCAATGTTATGAAATAAAAATAGTTTATAGAATCATTATATAGAATCGTAGAATTGTAGAGATGGAAGGGACCTCAAGGGTCATCTGGTCCAACCCCCGCAATGCAGGAATCTCGGATAAAGCCCACAACCTCCTGAGCTATATTACCTATAGCAGTAATAGTCAATGTTGTGTCCTCCATATGCTGCTGGACTACAGCTCCCATCATCCCTGGCTATTGGTCACCCTGACTGGAGCTGATGGGAGTTGGAGTCCCACAAAATCTAGAGGATGCCATGTTGGCCAAGCATGAGCTATAGGAGAAGAGGAGGAGGAGGAGTTTGGACCTTTCACTCCCCTTAAGGAATCTCAAAGCGGCTAACAATCTCCTTTCTCTTCCTCCCCCACAACAAACACTCTGTGAAGTGAGTGAGGCTGAGAGACTTCAGAGAAGTGTGACTAACCCAAGGTCACCCAGCAGCTGCATGTGGAGGAGCGGGGAAGTGAACCCAGTTCACCAGATTAAGAGTCCACCGCTCTTAACCACTACACCACTACTTCCTGCACTGACAGTGGTGATGATGACAACAGCAAATTTTGTTCCGGTGTGAGATTACAATATTGTGACACTTCACTTAACAGTGCAACCAAAGGTACCAGCATTGATGGCAGACAAGGGATCTTCACGCATGTTCAGGATCTGTTCACATTCTGTATACTAACTGTGTCATAAAATGTCAGCAACCCACTTTGCTTCCAATCTCTGGATGCATTGCAACAGCTCCAAAGCAAAAGTGTTTGCCTCATTGATCCAATTACCTATGTGCTTTTCAATCCTACTGGTGAGTTAATTGAAGTGATTGTGTGGTGAGTTTCTTTTCAAGTGTTGCATCGGAAGCTAACATCCTCCTTTACTACTATAGGCCTTTACAAGCAAGTGAGCAATGCACAAGGCAACAATTCCTAACCCTGCTTACCTTTCAATAACAGCAGCAAAATAATAACAGAAATAGGAAATAGTAATTATTATCAACAATGAAATCAGCAGCATTGCTTTGCAAAGTTGTATAGACAAATGAGGAGAAATTCACACTAAAGTGCCAAATGCGCTAAGAACATCAACAACAATAGTAGGTGCAAACTGATGTGGAAATGTGGAAAACTGAACTTGATTGGAAAAATGAGAAACTGAGAGAAACCGAAATTCACAGATTTGCCCTTCCCTATTCAGGAATATAGGTATGTCCATAGGACTCGGGGGGGGGGGGCAGCCCAGGAAAGACTCAGCAGGAATGGGAATGGGCTGCTACCCCCCTAAAAAAAAAATCTGCCAGCTGAGACAGTCACCTTACTTTGCCCAGTGGTAGGACTGGTTTGGGGATATACAGAGCCAAAAGTTAGCACTTTCATTTTTGTGCCCCTTCTGACATTTTGGTAAAACCGACATTACAGCAATTCATTCAGCAGTATTCTTCCGCCAATCCTTTTATTTTCTTCCTCCTGACTCTGATTTTTAATCAGTTAATGAACGGTCCTGGCAAAGCAAGCCAGCATCCTTTTCTGGAGTTAATCAATACAGCACTACTAAGATTAAACTGGTTTGCACCAGCTGAGACTTCAACGCCTTAAAAAAAAATCATATTCATGTAATAGAAGAAACTCTCCCGCCCCAATGGGATTTTGTTGCTCCTGTATAATGTACAGATGCTAGACAGAGGGGCGATGCTGCCTTCAGACACACAGACAAGAGACTGATCAGTTTCCTCCCACTGCCATATTAAATGTCTGTCTTGCATGTCGTCTGACATTTTGGAATAATAATTAGCAGCTGCTCATTCCAGATGCAGGAAGCTACATTACCTCTTGCATTTTCCCAGTGTTGTTAGAGGCTGAGCAAAAGCTCAACACTCCACATGTTATTTCTTGAAAAATACTTTAATCCGGAGGATTTAAAACCACAGAAAAGGAAGAGCATCGAGGACACCCTGGGCTTTGTTTTCATGAGACCTCTGAGAACGAAAGCACACTCTGCAGATCCATCCTTCAAGGAGTCAAAAGGGACCTCATCAGGCAACATGGGGGAAAGTGCATCCCTCCGCCACCTCACCCTTTGGGCTGTTTGTCTTCATCAGCATTTAATGTTTCACAAGGACTAGACGGTTTAAGAAGTTGAGTTACATAAAATAGATGTGCTTTATGGGGCTTATTTTGCAGCTGGGTTGGGCAAATGAGGCTGGGGCCTTCCTTGTAGCCACAATGAAATGCAATCTGTACAAAAGTTCTTTCTCCCTGATATGTGGATTCCACCCGCAAAGAGACTCTGAGATGGGGGCACTTTCAAGCACACCATTTTGAGGTGCTGCAGTAGAGCGTGTGTATTTCTCAGTGTTTTGTATCAACCTTGCTAAAGAACTTAGCTTGAGAAATCACGGCATCAGGTGTTTATGGCAATACCAACAGCAGTTGTGTGATGGGTTAGGAAGTGGTAGGGCAGGGGTGTGGAATCTGCAGCCCACCCAATTTCCGTGGACTACAACTCCCAGCATCCCTGATCATTGGTCCTGCTGGCTGGATCTGGTAGGAGTTGTAGTCCAAGAATTTGGACTTCATCCCTGTGGGTAAGGTGATGACTCCTCCACCAACAGTGAGGAATAACCAAGAGCAAGAGGAAGCCACCTCATCCTTACTGGTGGAAGATACAGGGTGGCAGTGGAAGCAACAGTTGTCTGGAGCCTGTGTTGTGCAGTTATGTGGTTGCTGCCTGGCTGACTCTATTCTGGGCACTCCTAGTAAGGCAAGACCCAGGCATCCACATAGCTCTTGACTCTATCGCCATCTGCATCTCTTGCGCAGAAGGGCTTGGAGGCATGTTCCACAGCTGTTGCTGCTTAGCAGCATCAAGCTTTCTCTCCCCTTCCTATAATAATATAAGAATAATTTATTATTTATACCCCGCCCATCTGGCTGGGTTTCCCCACCCACTCTGGGCGGCTTCCAACAGAACATTAAAACATAATAATCTATTAAACATTAAAAGCTTCCCTAAACAGGGCTGCCTTCAGGTATCTTCTAAAGGTCTGGTAGTTGTTTTTCTCTTTGACATCTGGTGGGAGGGCGTTCCACAGGGCGGGTACCACTACCGAGAAGGCCCTCTGCCTGGTTCCTTGTAACTTGGCTTCTCACAGCGAGGGAACCGCCAGAAGGCCCTCGGCATTGGACCTCAGTGTCTGGGCAGAATGATGGGGGTGGAGACGTTCCTTCAGGTATACTGGACTGAGGCAGTTTAGGGCTTTAAAGGTCAGCACCAACACTTTGTATTGTGCTCGGAAACCTACTGGGAGTCAATGTAGGTCTCGGTGGCATCTCCCAGTCACCAGTCTAGCTGCCGCTACTAGTCACACTAACTCTGAGCCTTCACTAACAAAAGCTAAAAGAAGCCTCTGTACAGGCAGCTAGTTTCTACACAAACATACACACCCCTGTTCCCCAGGCAGACAAGTATGAGGTTTTCTCAGAGTTCCCAGACACACTCCATGTTGGTGGCAAGGAAAAAAAAATAGGTATGGAAGGAGAATTCCTGGATGCCAAAATCTAAGTTTGGGGCAAGTACTCTTTAGTGCAGGCATAGGCAAACTCGGCCCTCCATATGGTTTGGGACTACAGCTCCCATCATCCCTGACCACTGGTCCTATTAGCCAGGGATGATGGGAGTTGTAGTCCCAAAACATCTGGAGGGCCAAGTTTGCCTATGCCTGCTTTAGTGGGAGAAGCCCTGCAGAGATCTGAAGTCACAGAACATGCAGCAAAGTAAAGCATGGAAATATGCTTTAATTTGCTGCATAGACAACCTTGTGAGTTCCAAAGATTCCCTCTTTCCCCAGCATAGGAAGAATGCCACACATTTGATAAGTTAAAAAATAATACAATGTACCCAAGGAACTTTAATGTAAATAAATGACTTCAGTAGTTTGCTTTGCCATGACAATATGCACCAACCATTTTGGATAGGACCAGAGGCATAAACATCACTTGAGTTTTCAAGTTCAGTAGCCAGACAATGGCTGATGCTGGCCTTGACTTGGAAGAACTCTTTAAGGAAACTCATGAATTGTGATACATGTAATAAAGAATGATACAATCGTGAAAATGATACACGGTCATAAATCACACTTGCGCTCCACAATGATAAATGAGGAGATTCAATGAAAGGTTACACGGATAACACAATGACAAATAATAATGTAAATTGCACAGCAGATAATAACAATTACCATGAACTGTGATCCATTTCGAGCGACTCCAGATGACATTTCAGAGGAGCAAGAAAGAAATGAGGAAAGGTGAAAGATATTCCAAAAGGCATCCATCCCAAATTCTGACAGCTGCTGTCCCATCCACTGCATTTCCTTTGCCTCCACTTTTAAGCCTTAAGAGTCTCGCTGTATCATTTATTTACTTAAAAGCAAATATAAGCTGCTTAATATGTGTGTGTGTGTGTGTGTGTGTGTCTGTGCGGCACCCAACATAAAAAACAGAACTAAAAATAACTAAATCACAAACAGGGCTGGCGCGTCCATTAAGGCGAACTAGGCAGTTGCCTAGGGCGCCAAAATGGAGGGGGTGCTGGCCAGCCTGCCCGCTGCCCGGTGCCGCCCGGTGCCACCCCAACCAGCGGCGGAGCAAGCAGCTTGGGGCGAAAACCGTGGCGACGGGGGCGCCAAAATGGAGGGGGCGCTGGCCAGCCTACCCCTCACCCCCCACCGCCGCCCGGTGCCGCCCCAACCAGCGACGAAAACTGCGGTGGCGCAGGGCGCCCGGCTGGGCAGGGGGCGGGGCACCGTACGTCATGCACAATGACGTCACATGGCCCGCCCCCTCGCCTAGGGCGCCAAAATCCCTAGCACCGGTCCTGATCACAAATATAACATAAAACCAGCAAAGCAGTTGAATAAAAGCATATAAGCACAAATTCAAACAGGGAATTCAATCAAATTAAAACAAAGGCTAATATTTTGTACCAGCGAAAGCCTGGGCAAGAAGATATGTATCTGATGATGGGAAACTGATGGTTGTTGCTTCCTGTATTGCAGAGAGGAGCACATTCTACAGTACTGAGGGGCAATAGCAGAACATGTCCATTGTCAGGTCACTGCCCTGGAACATTCTGATGGGTGTGGTACTAGGAGTACAATTTCCACAGATGATTTAAGTCAGAGATTCCCAAACTGGTTTGTAGATCACCAGTGGTCCACAAGCTGGGCCACACTCACACCCTCCTTTTAAAGCAATATGATGCAACCTCAAACAACCATGGTTTCCTCCAGAATATATTGGGAGCTGTCATTTGTTAAGGGTGCTGAAACTTAGCAGGAGAGCAGCTATGCAGAGCTGGTGGCTCCCAACTCCAGCCCCAACTCACTTCCTCCTTCAGCCTTACTTCCTCTCAGCAGTATCCCTCCCCCACCTCACACCATGTGCTCTAGCAGAGCACACAGCAAAACGCACAAACACACAAACTAAAGCAATTCTCCAAACAGCTCTGAAAAGCAACCAGCCTCAATCCAAAACGTGCAAGCTCACTTTGTTTATAGGGAGGGTCACACTAAGCTCCTATTGTCCAGACTTTATTCAGTAGTTCATTACAGGGCAGAGTCCAGAGAGTCTGTGAGATCGTTCCATTAGAATGCAAACTGCATAGGAAAAATACATAATCTTGTTTCATCCTCTCCGCAATTAGCTTCTGCCATATCACTGCTCCACCATCTCTCATCCAACCACAGTCCTCAGAAACACTTACTCATCCCCTTTTTTTATCCACTACTGTATGTGCAGAATCCTCTGGGGTTGTTTTTCACTCTTAACAGTCAGTGTTAGTGAAATATACTCCGTCTGCTTTATATACATTATTTACACAATGGGCCCCATGTGATTGGCTAATTCCAGGATACTCCTGTAGGCCAATCAGGTTGCGGATTCACTTCCACCTGGAGCTGGATTGGGTGGCTCCTGCGGACCAATCAGACTGCTGCATTCTGGATCCTATTGTTCTAGGACCAATCAGACTGCTGCATTTTGGATCCTATTCAACTCAGTACATAACAGTTAGGTTCCTCCTAAACTGTTTCTTATGAGTTTTGTGGTTGTCCCATATTCTTGCCTACATGGCACCGGCCTCACCGATAATGTGCATTACACAATTTCTGCATCACCACTCCCTGCAGATACCTTTTCTTACTCTCCTTTCCCTTTTGTTTAAGAAATGAATTATTAGTACTGTCTAATGTCTTAGGACCTTGCTCCTCCCACCCCACCCCTGGCAAGATGTACCCCATCCATAATACTATTATAACCTTGTAAACAAACTATATATGGGTGACCCTATGTGTTAGCAGTGCAATATCCTGTAGCAAGCAGCTCGAAGGTTAAGAGGCTGTGATGACTTTTGAAATGAGAGTTGGTGGGGGGAGAGAGAGAGAACATTTGGAAGCACAAAAGAGCTGATACAGGAGAAAATAGCAGGCGCTGAACAGACTGCTAATAAAATGGGCAGTGAAACAAGCTTTGTGAGCTGCAGGGCTCTTTACAGTTCTTTGAGCATTTGGAAGAGATTCCCCTCTGGCATTTTGGTAATTTCAAATCATTTGAGCTACTGAACATGACACAGAAAGGCACCCCTAATCTCCCAAAGAGCTGCCCAGTGCTAAAGTCTCCAAGTCAGGACAGCTGCATGGTCCAGTTCATGGCTCTGTCAGTATAAAAACTTTGAATGTCGGGAAACTTCTTCTGGATGATCTCACAAGCAGGGGGTGAAAGTGATGACCTGCTGTGATCGTCTTTGTTCAGCCTCACCATCTGGCCTTCAGAGGTGAACTGTCTCAGACCATGAGAGTTGCACTGAGCTATCATGTGCTAGGGATAGGGAAAGCTGTCACTTTCTCTTTCTCTGTTTCTTATTTTTCCAATCTTCAGTTCTCCACGTTTCCATATAATTTTGAGGTTGTTATACACACACACACACACACACACACACACACACACAACCCCATGAAGATTCATTTGCATTTTAGTGTGTGTTTCTCCTCTTTAAAAATGGCATTTTTGTAGTTTTGTCTCAAAGTTACAAGAATGGTGATTCCATTCTAAACATTAGGAAGGACTTTCTAATGCTAAGAGCTGTTTGACAGTGAAATGGACTCCCTCAGAAGGTGGTGAACTCTCCTCCTTTGGAGGTTCTAAAGCAGAGGCCCAATAATGGATGGATGGGGAGGTGGATGGGTGCACAGTCTGCTGACACACAAAGTGGGGCTCCGGATCAGCCCCTACCCAACTCAGGCTAACCTGGTAGACATCTAACCTGGATCTGGTCCCAAATCAATTTTGGGACCAGGGCTTTACTCCACCTTCTGAGTCTCCCTTTGTTTGCAGGATGCCTGCCTCTCCTTCTCACCCAACACCCTGCCACCAATAAACTTGGATTTTCCTGGACAGCTTGACTTGACCCAGGCTGATCCATGGCAGGCTATCTTCATCCAACTTGGGCAAAGCCTGGATTGCCCCAAATCAGCCAGATTCTCTTTGTGCTTCTACCAAATCTGTCACACAGCCCTAGTAGATACATGCATGCATTATCAAACTGCACGACTGTATCCATGCAATTTCCTGTTAGTTAGTGCTATGTACTGCATGTGGGGCAAGAATCTACATTACTTTTTAATATAAAGAATTTACTAATCTTAATTGGCCTTGCAACACTTTCTTTTCCATCAAGGTAGACAAATTTAGCTGAGGCATATCGAATTTAGGCAAATTAAGCAATGACAAATGGGAAGCGAAGGCCTCAAAGGATGCAAATCCAATTTGAATATCTGTTAATGGAAACCAATATTCCAATTGGATTTGCAAATTGCAAATGCCTTCTTCATTTCAGCTGCAATCCTTCCCTCGAGATGGTCCTTGTTGATGTACACTGTGGCTGGACTTAATGTCAAGCCTTATTTTGCTCTTGCCCATTTTTTGTTGTTGCAGTTTCAAGGAGAGATTGAGAAAGTTTCCCCAGACAGGTCTTCTTGGTGCTTGTCAAAAGCACAAAAATGTACTGAAAGATGTAGGGAAGAGAGGTGAGGAATATATTTTGCTGTTGTTGTTTAGTCGTTTAGTCGTGTCTGACTCTTTGTGACCCCATGGACCAGATATATATCTTCCTAAAAATGTAAGGTACTTCATGTGCAGTGAAGTTTAATTGTGTGTGTGTGTGTTGGGGGGAGATTCTTCACACAACATGAAATGAAGTGCCTTTCCCTCCTTTCAAAGGGGGTGGGGCTTGGAGGGAGGGAGGGATGGAGTAAGGGGAAATGATTTGGGACGAGCTGTGGGGGAATTGGCAAGTGGGTGAGGTGCAAAGAGAGGAGGCTTTGGACAACTGTAGGAGAAAGGCAGTTGGAGAAAGGTAGATAGGATTGGTGAACAGAGTGAGCAGGGGTGACAGGCAAAAGGTAAAGGACCCCTGGACAGTTAAGTCCAGTCAAAGGCAACTATGGGGTAGCAGCGCTCATCTCACCAAGGGAGCTGGTGTATGTCCACAGACAGCTTTCCTGGTCATGTGGCCAGCATGACTAAATCACTTCTGGTGCAATGGAACACCATGACGGAAACCAGAGCGCATGGAAATGCTGTTTACCTTCCTGCCGCAGTGGTACCTATTTATCTACTTGCGCTGATATGCTTTCGAACTGCTAGGTTGGCAGGAGCAGGGACAGAGCAATGGGAACTCACTCCGTTGCGGGGATTCGAATCACCAACCTTCTGATTGACAAGCCCAAGAGGCTCAGTGGTTTAGCCCACAGCACCACCCACATCCCTACAGGGGTGACAACCCCTAGTAGATACATAGTTTCTGCTTTAGAACACTTGGTCCATTATTCTCATAGAAAGTAACCTCCCATTAAGATGAATACAATATGCACAAGCATGTTCACCATTCATTTCAATTGTGCTTGTGCTCACAAATTTGTGAAATCCTGGTGACTATGAATGCCAATAATATATGCAGTTGCTCTCCTTCTAATGCAAAATGTGTACATTCACTCTTGCATGTAAATGGTTTAATCCAGACTGAGTTAGGGCACAATCCAACCACCCTCTTTCCCTGTCAGGGCTTTACAGAGTGATGGGGCTACAGATGCATCTGCAGCATGGCTTCTCAATAGCTCAGTTGGTTAGAGCGTGGTGCTGATAATGCCAAGGTTTCTGGTTTGATTCCTGTATGGGACAGTTGCATATTCCTGCAGACAAGTAGGATTGGACTAGATGATCCTCAGGGTCCCTTCCAACTCTATGATTCTATGATCTGTGATCTATGATCCACTCACAGCAGCTATGGTGGGAAGTGGGAGTACCTGATTGCACCTGGATTGGACCTGATACCATTGCACAACACTCAGAACTGCCCCCTCCCCACATTCAGAATGCCCCCGTTCAATCCACCACCACCCAGCCCAACATATGGGGAGTTGGATTACTCTCCAAGTTGCGCTTTCTCCCATTGAAATCAATAGAACTGAATCCATTACTGTTTGGTCCCATTGATTACATTGGGAAGTGCCATTTACAATTGAGATGTAAGCCAAGGCTCCGGGAAAGACATGTACATGAGAATGTTACTGCAAGGTCAAGGGGGGGAGGGGGAAGCATGCACTCTAAGCAGATGTTCAATGAATGCATGGAGGTGGAGAATCAGTATCATCCTCCTGTCCCCACTCCCAACCTCCACATGTGGTGGTGGTGGTGAATGCTCAGAGTGTCATTGCTCTGCGCTACAGCAGAATGCCTCAAGAGGTGTGATGTTTCCTGCATTAGAGGCTTTTAAGGAGAGACTGGACATCCACCTGTTAGGGATGCTGCAGTTGCATCCTGCATTGCAGAACCTGCATTGAGCAAAGAGTTGAACTCGATGTCCCCCAAGGCCCCATCCAGCTCGATGTTCATTCCAATATCTGAACAGAGCCTTCATACATATGATTTGTGTACCTGTAAGATGGTTTTGCTGGATCAGGGAAAGGCAAAAGGTGGGGTCCTCGATCCCATCTGTATGTAGTAAGGCTGTGCACCAGATTCTGTTGAGACCTAAGTCCCTAGCCAAATTTGATCCCGAACGCCTTGCAAGTCAAATGTTTTGGCTCCCGAACACCGCAAACCCGGAAGTGACTGCTCCGGTTTGTGAACGTTCTTTGGAACACAGTCGTCCGATGGGGCTTCTGCAGCTTCCAATTGGCTGCAGGAGCTTCCTACAGCCAATCAGAAGCTGTGCTTTGGATTCTGAACGTTTTAGAAGTCAAACGGACTTCCGGAACAGATTCCGTTTGACTTCCAAGGTATGACTGTATTCAGATGGAGTTGGCTGTCACTCCACCATGCCATCCACAACCAGCAGAGGGTAAAATCCTGCAGAGGGTGAATTCCCTTCCTCCAAGCATATTAAAACCCTACACCATGCACACTTGAAATATGAAACTGGTCCCATAATACTCCTCTCCTGCCCGTTGTTTCCCAATTCCCTTGTGTCTTCTATTTCCACTTCTGCTACTTGTATGGACAATTTCTCCTAATAATTTAAGAAATAAGTAACAACAAACTGTGGCCGCCACCCCCCACCCCCCAACTGAGTCGGGGAGTTCTATTGAGAAAATGGCATTTGAGTCGAATGGATGAATCTCTCTTCTTTAAATAGAAAACAGCACTGCCTTGGGGAAGTATCTGTGAAAGGGGTTATGGATTTTAAATAAATGGACAATACACATTCATTATTAATGGCAACAAGAGCTCGCTTTTGAATGCAGTGTTCCCGGAGGATGAGTACGAGGCACAAAAATAAAATTTAGCTAAAGAAAATAATTAGTCCAAACTGTCTATGCAGAACAACACCATTCAAAGAGACCGTCATCGCTTCTGGGGTTGCATCTCAGAGGTAGGAGAGACTGATTTGTGTGTGCAAATCCCTGGTTCATCCTAGAGATGGGGGAATCTGACTATCTCCAGTCTTTCTGCATTTTGTGAAAAACTGCATTTATATACACATTTAAATAAGTATCTATAAATGCATTTTCTCTCCCAAAATATGTTTTTCTAAATAAATATCCTACCTAAAAAATGTATTTGGGTAATTTTTTATGAATATTCAGAATATTCAAATAGCGTGCTGGACCAGGCCAGTGGCCCATATAGTTCATTACCCTCAAAGTAGCCAACCAGATGCCCTTGGGAAGCAGAACCTGAGTGCAACAGCATTCTCCCTTCCTACAGTTTTCAGCAACTTTTCAGCAGCCAGCTTCCTGAGACTGTGGGGGCAAAAATAGAGCCATATGTGGGTAGTACCCTTATCCTCCATGAATTTGCTCTGGTCCTCTTTTAAAGCCATCTGAGTTGGTAGCTATCGCTGCCCCCTGTGGAAGAGAGTTCCAAAGTTTAACTATGTGCTGTGTGGAAAAGACTTTCTTTTATCTTTCCTGACTTTTCCACGATTCAGTTTCATTGGATGTCCCCAAGTTCTAGTGTTGCATAGGAGCGAAGGAGAAAAATACTTTCCTCTGTCCGCTTTCTGTCTGGCTGCTCGCTCTCCACCTCAGAGCAGATTTATGCCATGAGGTGCCACAGAAAGGCACTGGACATAGTAAAAGATCCATCACATCCTGGTCACCGTCTCTTTGAGCTCTTGCCATCGGGACGGAGATACAGGATGATGATGACAAGAACAAGCCATCTTAGGAACAGCTTCTTCTCCAGAGCGATCTTGGCCTTGAATGGGAAGCCTGGACTTTGAAAGTCATCTAATCTTACCTGTTATGTTGTATCATACCATATGGTTTTAATCAGTGTTTTTGTAGTTGTTTTGTTTTTGTTTTGTTTTTGCGTGGAGTGCCCTATATGGGTGGATGGAGCAGCCAAGTAATTTCGTTGTCCCTGAAGGGGACAATGACAATAAAATATATTCTATAGTCTATTCTATTTCACCACATTCTGCTCAATGTTTTACATTTCTTAAGCACCATCTCTCTGAACCAAAAAGCCCTAATCATAGTAACCTATGCTCATAGGGAAGTTGCTCCTCCGCCCATTCTCATCCACCCATTCATCGGAGAGGTGTGGATTGAATCAGTTCATCTCAGAGTTTGCAATGATCAGATCCCTCAAGCACCTTTTGCTCATTCTTAAATGTCTTCTTTTAAATGTTCTTGGAAAGCAGAGGGGGAGACCAACTGCTGCCTGAAATCTTTGAGAGCTGCTGCAGTTATTGGAGGTCTGCACACTCCTGGTTTATTGCTTTGACTCAGGGGCAAACTACCCATGTAACACAGCCCCAGCAGTGTTTTCTGTGAAAAATAGTCTCAGGAGGTGGTAACCTGGAGTGTAGAAACAGCAAGGGGGAGGAGAGAAAGGAGTTTGGCAATGATTGTTTGAGTTGAAAAGTGGGAAGTAGGCAGACATTTAAGCATGCATGCACACAGCCATGAGAAAAAAAATCATATTGAGTTTGTATTTATATTGTTTCATATTGTTAAAAGGGTTGCACGCCACACCCAATCTCTGGCAAGCGGTGCATGAGATTTCAGGGGGTTCCAGGGTCATCTTTCCTTTGTGAATCAAGATGCAATGGAGGCTGTAGTGTCTTTAAGAAATATGGTTTAATTAGACATATTTAGATGAAGGAGGTGCAGATCCTCTCAAGAGCAGCTTGTTCTTTATAGAAGCCCAGAATTAAAGCACCATCCTTTAATTCTTGCTTCCTAGGCAGCTCTTATCACTGCAGCCCTTCAGTCCCCACAAGGTGTTCCATCCAACACCTCCTCCTTATTCCCAGAACCCCTGCCAAATGCATCCCCTCCCCTTTGGACTCAGCCACTCCTAGCCTGGCGCAAAAGGCACAATTTTCCTGTAACATTGGCTTTCCAATTGTCTTCCAAACTTCCCAGCCAGTTGCACACAATCTTAGTTATGCTGGTCGCTTCCCTCCCTGTCCTTTGTTAGGTCAATCACTACCTGATGGCCCCTCTGCCACATGGCTTCCTTGTTCCAGAAAACCAGTCTCAGTGGTGGATTTAGGGCTGTATGAGTGGTGCATATGCACTGGATGCTGAGTGGTGCTGTTTCAAAGCCCAATAAGTGAGGCACTGGGCTTTGGGAAGGAGGTGTGAGACTCTGGCAGGGTCCTAGAATCCTCCAGCCTTCTTCCCCAAGCCTAGTTAGTGCTTTCCCAGCTTTGGAAAGGAAGCAAGAGGGCTCTAGGATCCTGCCAGAGCCCTCACACTTCCATCTCAAAGCTGGGCATCTCCTCAAAGCCAGGCGCCTCCTTACTCACCTTTGGGAAGTCAGCTTGAGGATTGATGGGAGGTGCAAAATGTTGGCTTTGCTCAAGGCGCCATAGTACTCAAGCCTGCTACTGCCATTCCTCACCTATGTTTCAGCACTTTGCTAAATGCAATGTCTGGCTCCAAGCATTTATTAAATTTAAGAACTTCGGAGAATCTGACATCCAGAACTTATAACAAGATGAAGGACATGCCCCCAAAATGCAATCTGGGGCCCACCTAACCCAGACCTGGGTTCTGGACCAATTGGAGGGTTCGGACATCTGGTCAAGAAGGGAGAAGGAGGTTGCCTGACTTAGAACCTTGATTAAACATCCAGTTGGGAGGAAGGAAGAAGGAGACACCTACAGGTTGCCTGAATATCTTCTCATCTCCCTCTCCCCACTTGACAGCCTTGATAGTCCCAAGTGGACCCAATCCTACTCATGGAAATCTGGAGCTGCCTCAAATCCCATGTTGACCTGAATCAGTGCAATTTGGATTGCGATCGGTCTGACATACAGTTTGCTCCTCAGTAAACAGCTCTTTATAGCATGTGTATGAGGTCGGGAACCTGCAGACCTCCAGATATTCACCCCTGAAACTTAGCCATGCTAGCTGGGGTTGAAGTGGAGGAACAGGTTCTCTATCATTTAAAAGGGAGAGCCATAGCTCAATAGCAGCATGTCTGCCTTGCAAGCAGAAGATTCCAGGTTCAATCTCCAGCATCTCCAGGTAGGGTGGAGATTCATGAAATCTTTAGAGCTGCTGCCAATCATTGTAGACACTACTGAGCTAGATGGACCAGTGGTCTGACAGTATAAGGCAGCTGCTATAGTGTATTTAAAATATGTGCAAACCATCTTCCATTAGAAGAAACCAGGATGGTGCATAAACATCTAATTCTCATCTATATATGCTGTAGGTTTAGTTAAAAAAAAAAAGGTATTGTAATGTGCAATTAAAAACTGGCTGTTTGGCCAAGCACATCCCTCATTACTGCTGCCTCCAACCCCACAAAAAACCCGGAGAGAAATAATGTTTGTGAGCTATTGTTTTCCAACACCTGAGCTCCAGGGCTTATGAAGACATCCTCACTAATGAGATTTGCCAAATAAATTTCATATACCTGGGAAGAACCTTAGACAATTGCCTATGGCATTCCTGGCTTAGCCTCAACAACCTGTGTGCAACTGGATTGTGAGCTGGATTACTGTTCATTATCCCATGAAGCTCAAACAAATGCTTGAGTGTTACTGATGGCAATAAGAAAGGTCGATGATTCCCGCAGAGGGAAATGTCTGCTTGGAAAGTATTTTTTTTATATCCCCGCCTGCCAGTGATGCTTATTTACCTGTTCTAACCTTGATTTTGCACACACACACAAACACACACAATCTATACTAGGTATTTTGTTGTAAAAATCCTACCAGCATCATATTACTGGATAGGGAATCCAATAATCATATTGGGTTAATAGATAAGCTAACTTAATGAACTTTCATAGAATCATAGAGTTGGAGGGGACCATGAGGATCATCTAGCCCAACCTCGTGCAATGCAGGAATAGTTTTGCTTAAAGTGGGGCTTGAAGCCCTGAGATGAGGAGTATCATGCTGTACTGACTGAGCTACCGGTAGTTTGCAGAATGGAAGTTTCCCATCCCTTCATCCTCCAAACAACCATAAGTGCCCCCCCCAAAAAAACCTCTACAGAGCATGGGAGAAACATCCTGGACAATATGGGATGGGGAAGGGGGGCTGTAGCAGGTGAGAAATGGAAGGAAACTTTCATTCCAAAAGTTTTCTAAAGTTAGCATACCTTGGGATGAATAATTGTGGGTTATTCCCCACTGCCAAAGCTCCCATCCCATCCCATATTATTCAGAAGAATCACTTAATGTTTCATTGAATCATAGAATTGTAGAGTTGGAAGGGACCCTGAGGATCATCTAATTCAATCCACTGCAATGCAGGGATGTGCAGCTGTCTCATACAAGGATCGAACCTGCAAACTTGGAATTATCTGAACCATGCTCTAAACAACTGAGCTATCCATGACCTACATGTAAGGATATTTTTTTAAGAGGGTGCAGGTGGGGCAGGGGAGGGTAAATTCAGTTGCAGACAGCATGGTGGGTCTTTAGGAAGCCCCTGTCCTCCTGACAGCTGAATTGCTGCTGCTTATTAAGAGATAGAAGGGACGCGGGTGGCGCTGTGGGTTAAACCACAGAGCCTAGGGCTTGCCGATCAGAAGGTTGGCGGTTCGAATCCCCACGACGGGGTGAGCTCCTGTTGCTCAGTCCCAGCTCCTGCCCACCTAGCAGTTTGAAAGCATTTGTGCAAGTAGATAAATAGGTACCGCTCCGGCGGGAAGGTAAACGGCGTTTCCGTGCGCTGCTCTGGTTCGCCAGAAACGGCTTTGTCATGCTGGCCACATGACCAGGAAGCTGTCTGCAGACAAACGCCAGCTCCCTCAGCCAATAAAGCGAGATGAGTGCCGCAACCCCAGAGTCGTCCGCGACTGGTCAGGGGTCCCTTTACCTTTACCTTTATTAAGAGATAGAGAGAGGGAAGGGGAGGCAATGGAGAGGTTGGAACAATGCAATCTGGTGCTCCTGCATTTGCACTGTTGTGGGCTGTCCGGCCTCCTTGACCCTCCTCCTTTCCTTTCTTGTAAGCAGCAGTGAATCAGCTGTTATGGAGTCATGTGACAGCCACCCCCCCACACACACAATGGCATCCACTAGCTGGGGAAACTTTCCTTCTGCAAACTGCCTGAAATGAATTTATCTTCAGATCCAAGTCAATGTCATTTCCTCTCATCCTCTCTCCTCCCCACCCATAAAATCAAAGTATAGCATGTTATATCTTTATCCTAGCGGAAGTTGGTCTTGCTTCATTAGAAAAAGAAAGAAAAAGGAAGACAGGTGGGGGAGGAATTTGGACTGTTTCATCTTCAGCAATGGAGAAGTCCTGCCTGCCCACAGCCTAGCATTCTAAAAATACGCAACAACACAAAAGGAAACAGGGATGGATAGGGAAGAGGAAAAAAGTCAGTCAACAAATATTAAAGTTATATGGTAGTTCTTACAACGAGCAGTCTGACTGGGCTGGTTTTTTTGGCAGACCTGGTGGAATGAGACCTGCTTTCCATCTCTCCCACATAGTCTGCTGGAATGGCTATTCTCATGGAATGGCGGAAACTTGCCCCATTTATACCCCAACTCATGAAATTTTGTGTGCATCCTGCCTTTTGATATGCACAATAACTTCATAAACTCTGCACATAAAGTGGGTATTTAGGTCCTTTTAAATTCCTGAGCTGATCTTTTTATTTATTTTTTCATTTTTAGAAAAAGCGAGATTTGCCTAAGCAACTGTCTCCATGTAGACCAGTGGAGGATGACATTAATCTTTCAGTATGATATCTCTATTTTCTCTTTATTGGCCAATTTCAGGAGAAATTGCAGCGATGGGAATTTGCAGGCTTTGCAATTTTCTTTTGAAATCCCTTCTAGCATTATATCTCTCTCACCCACCCCCCTCAACCACAAAGTTCCTCTGATTTCAGCAGGAGGGGGAGAAAAACAATCAGAACTTGGTGTAAGCTGGAAATGCAGGCTTGTGTTTTGCGTTTTTGTGTGTGTGTGTTCTATACTCAAAGGTCAACCCTCAATGTTTGTTTCATGAAGGCAGAAACCTTGATGCTGCAATGCATTGTTTAAAGAAATTCTCACTGTCAAGGTGAAAGGATGAGAACCTCTCTTTTATTGTTTTTACTCACTTGTGTCCTGATAAACATTTATTATTATTATTATAAGCCAGCAAAAGGTGGAAGAAGAAAAGCATGCATGCTGAGAGAGCAGACTGGGGATCGAAGTACTGAGAGATCTCACAGATCCTCACAGTGTGAGGTATGCACAATTTTGTAAGGAATGTCAGGAAATAATTCCTGAATATGGCTTTGTCTTTCTGTTTCTCTTTTCGTGTCTCCAACAATGTACACAATGTGATGATATTCTCCCTGGCACAACTATGCTCAGGCTTATGAAAACAAAAATATAGACTGAAGCTGAAACCCTGTGTTCCTTTGGATGGCACCCTAGGGACCATAGGGTGGTGTGGGTCTTCTCCACAGGCTGAGAAGGGGCACATAGAATGATAGCAGAGAATACATTGCTTCGAGTCCTGACTTCCGAAGCAGCAGAAAACAAGCTAGTTCCCTCTTCCATGTGACAGCCCTTTAAATATTTGAAGATGGCTATCATATATGGAATAACTGATTGGTTCAAAATTGGAAAAGGAGTATGACAAGGCCGTATATTGTCCCCCTGCTTATTTAACTTATATGCAGAATTCATCATGCGAAAGGCTGAACTGGACGAATCCCAAGCCGGAATTAAGATTGCCGGAAGAAATATCAACAACCTCAGATATGCTGATGACACAACCTTGATGGCAGAAAGTGAGGAGGAAGTAAAGAACCTTTTAATGAGGGTGGAAGAGGAGAGCGCAAAATATGGTCTGAAGCTCAACATAAAAAAAACTAAGATCATGGCCACTGGTCCCATCACCTCCTGGCAAATAGAAGTGGGGGAAATGGAGGCAGTGAGAGATTTTACTTTCTTGGGTTCCATGATCACTGCAGATGGTGACAGCAGTCACGAAATTAAAAGACGCCTGCTTCTTGGGAGGAAAGCAATGACAAACCTAGGCAGCATCTTAAAAAGCAGAGACATCACCTTGCCGACAAAGGTCTGTATAGTTAAAGCTATGGTTTTCCCAGTAGTGATGTATGGAAGTGAGAGCTGGACCATAAAGAAGGCTGATCGCCAAAGAATTGATGCTTTTGAATTATGGTGCTGGAGGAGACTCTTGAGAGTCCCATGGACTGCAAGAAGATCAAACCTATCCATTCTTAAGGAAATCAGCCCGGAGTGCTCACTGGAAGGACAGATCCTGAAGTTGAGGCTCCAGTACTTTGGCCACCTCATGAGAAGAGAAGACTCCCTGGAAAAAGCCCCTGATGTTGGGAAAGATTGAGGGCACGAGGAGAAGGGGACGACAGAGGATGAGATGGTTGGACAGTGTTCTCGAAGCTACTAACATGAGTTTGGCCAAACTGCGAGAGGCAGTGAAGGATAGGCGTGCTTGGCATGCTCTGGTCCATGGGGTCACGAAGTGTCGGACACGACTGAACGATTGAACAACAACAACAATCATATCACCTCTCAGTCTTCTCTTCGCCATACCCAATTCCTTCAACTGTTCTTCATAAGGCTTCATTTCCAGACCTTTGATAGTCTTGGTCACCTTCCTCTGCACACCTTCCACCTTGTCAATATCCTTCTTAAACTGTGGTGCCCACAACTGGACACAGATCTATCTGCAGGTCTATCCACAAAGCCATCTTCCTTGCAGTCACAGAAACCCCTGCAGCTTCTCTGCTGTCCTTCTTTGATTTTTGCTGCTCTGATTTGTAAAGGGTAAAAAGAAGACATTCTGTTGGTGTACAGGGGAAGATCAGAAGTGACTTTGGTTCCTTTTTTAAAATCAAAAACACACCTCTTGCATGCACTTTTTTGGGAGGGGGGTCTTGTAGCTGGCATACTTATTTCCCCTCCATTTGGGATCAATGGGAAATAAAAGCCATTTTTTAAAAAGCCAGCCTGAGACTCCCGCTCAAGAGGGAGGCATGGAGGAGGATGACAAAGAGGGCCTTTTCGGTTGTGGCTCCCTAGCTGTGGAATGTTGTTGCCAGTGAGGTCCATCTGGTACCTTCTCAGGGGCATCCTTTTGGTGCCATATTGAAACATACATCTTTCTCTAGGTTTTCAATGGACCATGATTCTGTAGTTTCCTTTAAATTGTACACCCGAAGTTTTTTGTTGCTATTGTTGATGTTGTGGATTCTTTTTTTTAAATGATTTACATGATTTTATTACTTTTTTTTTTAAATGTGCTTACGCTATTAAAAATGTCACTTCGATACCTTTTTTGTGTAACAAGTAACTAACAAGTCTGGTAATCGTCAGCATCAGTCTTTGGGGACTCTTTGTGTTGGAATTCTCTGGATTTTAATCTTTTTAAGCCCTTTACTTCAAGCATTTTAAGCAATATTTATGCTTTGGTTGTTTTGAAACAATGTCCTGCCCCCTTAGGCTCCCTCGCCACGACATTTCCTGATACAAGCTTGTGTCAAAGGAACTCCCATCTTTCTCATCTCTTTTAACTGCTCCACCTCAAACCTTTGAATTGCCTCCTACTGACAAACTCTCCACATCTTCTGGTGTCTCTGGCTGTTTGTCTTTCGCAGGCACCTAAGGCTAAGGGATCCGCACTTTTGTTTCCTCTCCTACCGTACATCATTCTCAGTGGCCACCAAAGTGCAGCGCCCGCTTTTTCCAGCAATGAGGCAAACAATTCATTCTTGGCCTTAGTTGCACAAATCTTACCAATGAGCAGCTGGTTTAGACTCTCCCTGCACACTTGCACACACAGACACAAAGATGTGTTGCCCTGGAATTTAACCAGAGCCAGTCCAAAGATGAGGCAGGGAGAAGCACCTGCAGTGGTATAGCATGGGTTGCCAGCATCCAGGGCCACACAGAGGGGGTGCGGTGGGAGGGAGGGAAACAAACAGAATACACATGAGCCTAACGGCATCAGCATCACCCAGGAGCTTGCAGAGATAATAAATGGAGAATCAATCCATTGGAGAGGTCACTTTGTGGTTCACATGGAGAAGCCATTTTCAACAGAGCCCAGCGACGGAAGCACGCAGCTGTATGAGGCAGCACTGGGTGTTGAAATTTGGCACCCTTAACAATTTTGTGTCCAGGGCAACAACCCCTCTGCCCCCCACTACACCACTGGGCACTTGCCTCAGGGGATAAGAGGTGTTCAGGCATGCCTGCTCACACATCTTACCATCCGGGGGGGGGGGCAAGGTGAGCGTGAATGCCTTGCAGAATGCCCCTTCTCTTGCTGAGTTCAGTAAGTGGGGGCATGTTCCAGAGTCAGCGGGAGTGGGGAGTGGGGTAGAGTCCTTTGCTGGAGTCAGGATGCACCAAAGAAAGTATAACTTCACACAGCACATAGTTAAAATATGGAATTCATTCCCATCAGATGTTGTGATGGCCACCACCTTGGACAAATTCACAGAGGGTAAGGCTATCATTGGGTCCAAACCACAATAGCTCTCTTCTGCCTCCACTGTCAGAAGCAGGGTGCCTCAGAGTACCACTAGCTGGGTACTAGGAGGGTGCTACTGCACTCATGCCCTCCTTGTGGGCTTTCCATAGCCATCTTGTTGGCCATTGTGGGAACAGGATGTTGGACTAGATGGTGGATGTCACTACTCTGCATGCTGAGGACCAAAGTTGGAAGGTTCTGGATTGAAAACACATGGTCTCTGCTACACACACAAAGACATGATCTGCCCCTCCCATTTTGTGATCAATTGGAAACAGAAAATGTACATTAAGAGCTGCAAAAAGGACAGTACAGGTTCCTGGTCACAGACGTCACTTCTGACAAAGATGTAGAGTTTCCTTTCACTGTCATGCATAGCAGATCTCCAGCCAAGGTCCATGATGACCAGCCACCCAATTCCATGTGCAACCAGGACTGCTTGCTGTAAGAACCTCGGCCCATTGAAAGTAGCTCAAGCTGCAGCATAGACATCACCAACTAGAATCCTGGTCCTAGAAAGCACATGATGCTCAGAAAGCCAATCCCCCCTTTTCTTTGCCTGTGAAAAAGTTCCGTGATCCACTGCACCCTCTCTCAATCTGTGTAGAACATCTTCTTGTAAGAGTCCAACAGGTTAGCTCTCTGCCACTAAGCAGGCTTGTAGCCAACTTGCTTGCGGGTTTGGTAGCTTGCCTGCCTGCTTCTTTCATAACCTCTCTGCTCCAGGTTTTTGCTGCCTCTCTATATTTGATTTGCAGCTCCTGAGCATCACTCTTCCTTGGACACACATGCACACACAAGCATCTAATTAATTTTTATTCTATTTATTAAATTTATATACAGTGGTACCTCAGTTTAAGAACAGCCCTGTTTACGAACTATTCGGTTTATGAACTCTGCAAAACTGGAAGTAGTGTCCCGGTTTGCGAACTTTACCTCGTTCTAAGAACAGAATCTGAATGGTGGAAGGGCACTGGTGGTGGGAGGCCTCATTAGGGAAAGCGTGCCTCGGTTTAAGAATGGTTTCGGTTTAAGAATGGACTTCCGGAACGGATTAAGTTTGTTAACCGAGGTACCCTTCAACTGAAGATCACAGGGTTGTTCACAACATCTGACATTTCTCCATTTAAATTGATAACTTCTGAGAAGAAGAAAGATATATGCCATCTCAGAGTATTGTTGTCCTTCTGCAGATTTTATTCACCCTTCCCATAGGAGGGCACTCATTTCTCATATGTGAGTCTCAATGTGATTTCCACTATTCGAGGGGGTGGGGATAATAGGAATAGAACACAAATCTGCATTAAAGGGGGTTTCATTTCTTCTTAACACCATCTCTCTTCCAGGGAGATTTGGGATTTTCCAAAAGCTGGGGTGCTTCCTCCACAAACTCCTAAACAAACATCAAGTAGGTCATCCCTTTGAATAAAAAAAAATACTAAATTTACTAGTGTGTTGTGTGCATTACCCATATATTCTGTGTTGGCAATACAGAAGTGCCTCTAGCTAACCACCAAAATCCATTCATGGCTGATCAGCTTCTGATGGATCTAAAGTGACAGTAAATCGCTGCTTCCTGGGTTAACTACTAAAGGACGGAATTACACGCCACCTTATTTTAGCAGTGAGAAAGGGCACCATGGTCTCAAAGACACAGAAATTCCCCCATGAGCCCTGTAGACATGGGAAGGATGTCCTCTGAATGCCTACAACACCGGAGGTTATTAACATCTGGTGGGTCAAGTTGCAAGTTGCACAGAGCCTCCTAGCGCCACCTAAGGGTGGAGCAGCCCAAACTACGTTCAGTTCATGCTTGTTTGCATAATCCCAAATGACAGCAAGTTGGCAGATTCAACCTAATTGGTCTTGACTTAGGACCAATAAATATCCCACTTGCATCAGTAGCTTTACCTTCAATGTGTGGTTCTAATTTGGTTTTGAATGTGGAATATGCATTGCATTTCCTGTATCAATGCCTTATTGCTAGGACATTTGGAATTTCTGTCAAAATATGAAATGGTATATAAATTAACCATCTAAATTAATAAAGACAATAAGAGGTTGTTGGATCGGATCCAAGGCCCATCAGACTCTACATCCTGTTTCGTAGAGTGGCTAAGTCAACCTTTTCCTTCTGTGAAGCCTACAAGCCAGGCATGAAGGCAAGACTGTTTCCTGTACACCATCTGAACAGATAGGTTCTTTACAGTAATCATGGCAACCAACTTTGGATAGACCTGTCATTAATGACCTTGTTGATGACTAGGGGGCAGGATGCCAAGGGTGAAGCTTTTCTGCTCTGCAAACATTCTTGCCCCTCCCCATGACCAGCTGCAAATGAATTCTTCCAAATATGCAAATATAGAGACTTTACTAGGGCTGAGCACTACATTTGACCAATTTCCAAATTGACTTTGTGGGAATTTGGGCTTGGGACAGATTGGGTCGAAACAGCCCCAGATTGGGCCATCCTGAATAATCTAGGATTGTTGGGGGGTAAGGTGTCAGGTGGGAAGACTGCAGAAGTCTTCTCCACCATGGTGTTCCATGCAGGAAATGAGCAGGGGAAGCTGAACCCAGCAGGAATGAACCCTTCTGTTCTTCCTCATGAAAGGGGTAGAGAAGACACTATGTCCTTTTCCCCTGCCCTCCCAACTATATATTTAATTAGGGCTAAAAAGAACCCTAATTAAACATTAGCCCCACCTGTCCTCCTCAGACTCAAAGCTTGGCCCATCACCATGACTTGAAGTTTTAAAAGCTGTATTGATAGATTCAAAACAGTTCCCAGCATGGGGTTAGAGGTTACAGGCAAGTGAAGCATGGTAGGTAAGAGACATTGATTCAACGATTGACATATACCCATGCTCTCCCTTTGAAAAGTGGTGTGGGGATAATGCATGGCTTGCAGACGAGCACTTTTCCTTCTGCAGTTTCCATCACCTGATATTCAGAAGCATTATTGCCCTGACCATGGCGGAAGAAGATAGCCATCATGGCTACTTGCCATAGTTATTCTTTGAGCCCACACAGAAGGAGATGTCCTTTTACAAAGAAGACTTTATAAGTCAAAATGCACTTGGTATGTTTCCTGAAGCACATCTCATCTTCTTCAGCTTATTGAGGTTTTGGTCAACCATACCTATGCATTTCATTGCTGTGGTACAATCAGCACTTGACAGATAGGTAAAGGTAAAGGAACCCCTGACCATTAGGTCCAGTCGTGTCTGACTCTGGGGTTGCGGCGCTCATCTTGCTTTACTGGCCGAGAGCACAGTACAGCTTCCAGGTCTTGTGGCCAGCATGACAAAGCCACTTCTGTCGAACCAGAGCAGCACACGGAAACGCCGTTTACCTCCCTGCCAGAGCGGTTCCTATTTATCTACTTGCACTTATGTACACCCAATAAGCACAGCTAAATATGTTAGAATGCATTCACATGATATTATACATTGTGTCTATGTTTAAGTATATACAGTGGTACCTTGGTACTCAAATGGCTTGGCTCCCAAACAAATTGGCACCTGAACATCGCAAACCTGGAAGTGAGTGTTCCGGTTTGCAAACGTTTTTCGAACATCCGACACAGCTTCCATGGCTTCCACTTGAGTGCAGGAAGCTCCTGCAGCCAATCGGAAGCCGCGCCTTGTTTTTCAAATGGTTTCGGGAGTTGAACGGACTCCCGGAATGGATTAAGTTCAAGAACCAAGGTACCACTGTGTTCACACACACACACACACACACACACAAACTGTTCATTTAGTACCTTTACTCCTTGATCTTTTGTTGATTCTTTTGTATAGACCTGTAGCCCATGCAGCACCGAGGGCCTTCTGGCAGTTCCTTCACTGCGAGAAGCAAAGCTACAGGGAACCAAGCAGAGGGTCTTCTTGGTAGTGGCGCCTGCCCTGGGTAGTGGCGCCCGCCCTGTGGAACGCCCTCCCAGCAGAGGTCAAAGAGATAAACAACTATCTGACATTCAGAAAATACCTCAAGGCAGCCCTGTTTAGGGAAGTTTTTAACCTGTGATATTTTAATGTATTTTAATATCTGTTGGAGGCCGCCCAGAGTGGCTGGGGGGACCCAGCCAGATGGGCGGGGTACAAATAATATATTATTATTATTATTATTTCTTAATATGGATGATTTTGCCACATCCGGACATAATGGGTGGATCATTCCCAATGCATTAGCAGAAAGCTGACAGCATGAGAGGCAGTCAGGCCCAGTGATGATCCCCTTCTGCTCAAGGGACTCTTTTCTCCATTTGGACTGCAAAGATTCTGGCTTCATGGTGTTCTCCAGATTGTCCACCCATATCAGAGGAAAAAAAAATGAGAGGCCACCGCACTGATGGCGAGGAACAAGGTCTGCTAATTACCTGTGCTTCGCTCTTGATATGTAGAAAGTCGTTTAGAACAGATGCTGTCGTAATTAGAATGCACTGGGGAAATTAAAAGTGTTCAATGGCCCTCAACTCCTCACATTCACTGCTCATGGTGTTACTGTCGCTAAAGTGTGTTAAAAACCATTTGGGAGAATCGACTAACTTGACACCTGCTATTTCCCCCCCTCTCACCTCTTCTACCCAGTGCTTTCCCTGCTTATTTGCCTTTCGCATCTGTCTTGAAGAATGCATAAAAAGAAAGGTGCAGTCTGTGAGAAATGGGTTTCCTACAAAGAATATAATTTCAAACAAGCAAACACCAAGATCTAGGCCACATTCCCAACATACATGGGAAGTACTATGGTGCCACTTTAAATTGTCATGCATCCCACCCCCAAAGAATTCTGAGAATTGTAATTTGTTTAGGGTGCTGGAAGTTGTTAGGGGATCCCCTATAACCTACACAGAGCTACATTTCTGAGAATTCCCTGTGGGGAGGGACGGATTGTTAAACCACTCTGGGAAATGGAGCTATGGAATGGGAATTTGGGAGGGGGGGTCTCCCCTGTTTGGTGGGAAGAAATGGCTGCAGAACTGTGGAACAGAGAAATAAGCAACTGAATACAGATAGCAAAAAAATAAAAGCAGCAGCAGCAACAACAAACGGCCATTCCCAAAACTTACCGTTGATGAAAATTCAGCTCTGCAGCAATGGGGTAGAATGCAATTAACTGATTTCTCCTCCACCACACCTACAAACAGACCGTGTTGCAAGAGCAAATTTACATGTCAAGAAGCTTCACCGTACAATGAGTTGTAGGCTGACAACTTTACTTCCAATCAGCTTAATTATACAGAAGCAAGCAAAATGACAGAGCTATTTTGTGCATGCCAGCCTGCTGTGAACAATGACTCAAAATGAAAAAAGCAACTCAATGTCTCCATATCAGCTTAAGGCTGCCTGTACCTGGGTCAGGATGATTGGCAGGGGCTGGCTTAGGAGGATAGAAGAGCAGAAGAGCATTCATAGACCCCCTTATAGATGGGATGCAGCAACATCTTCAAATATCTACCCCTACATAAAGCCAGTGCCTCTTTTTACAGTGGCCTTTCCCACCTGGGACATATATTTTAGGATTCTCTTGGTTGTCATTGGCCCCCACCATGGCAGTCATATTGTCACTGGCTCCCATAGCAAAAATTCCAAATGTGCCCAATGGACTGTGGGAGCACCTCTTGTAGGATGACATTCTCTCTCCATGAATTTTGTACATACTTGTGTTTAAAAATTGTGGTCACACACACACACCCAGATACAACCCTTCAAATCTAACGCTCATTAAATCAGCATTTTTGTATTTCATTGAAATGTTTTTAATTGCTCGATCTAACCAATTAATTGATTAAACATTGCAGACACATTAATTAATTAATGAGTAAGATGATGCAGCAGGTTTCATGCTGTTGTCTAAATTCCTTGGCCCCGCCTGATATCATACTTGCCTCTTGCCAAAACTGAGGTCAAGTTTCTTGAAAGGGATCTCATCTCATCCATCATAAATGAGTTCAAAGCTGAACTCGGATCATGCGGAATGAATAGCCTGCAATGAGCTTTATGAAGTGTCCAGCTCCTCGTTCACAGTTGCTCTCTCCTGTCCACGGCTGGAGCGGAACTGATGTGCCTCTAGACTGAAATATGTAATGGTTGACTTCGGGGAAACTCTAATACATTTTTCATTCCGATGAAATAGTAAAAGTTACAACAGAATGCCTTTTCATATAAAGTATTTAGATTTATGGGCAGGAGAAGCTTGCTGAAATTGCCAGGGTGTTTGTCCATTACAGTGTTTTAAAGAGAATGCTTTTAGCACATCAGGCTTGCAGTCTTTATTTCTTGATGTTCCACAAAGGTCTGACTCTCTGAATAACTGTATCAAGTTAATAGGTGCTCAATGAATAGTGCATGGCTTAGATGCATTTTCTCCTAGGATCCCAAGTATGGGATTGACGCTATATTGGAGATTCTGCAGTGAAATAAATAACACAGCATAGCAAGCAGGCCGGCTCTCCCCTCGTGCACCATTCCATTGTGTGACAAGGATCATATTCACTGCATCTCAAAAAGGCAGAACTAGGAGGGGTAGCACCCTTCAGTGGGCAGGTAAAAAGACACAGCCAGTGGCTCCCCAGCCAAGGATTGGGAGAAAATTCTCCCTCCTTTCTAAGTGAGTATGGGTACGTGAACCCAACATGAGCACTCAGGCTCCACTGTCCAATGTTCACCATGATATGCATGCAGGAATAAAGGGCACTTAAGGCTATGGAAGGTGACTCAAGAGTGCCTTAAACCCAAAAATGCCTCAGGATGCCTACAAATGAAGTTCTTAAATTCCCTTAAAGGTAAAGGTAAAGGTACCCCTGACCGTAAGGTCCAGTCACGGACGACTCTGGTGTTGCGAGCTCATTTCGCTCTATAGGCCGAGGGAGCTGGTGTTTGTCCGCAGACAGCTTCTGGGTCATGTGGTCAGCATGACTAAGCCACTTCTGGTGAACCAGAGCAGTGCATGGAAATGCTGTTTACCTTCCCGCCAGAGTGGTACCTATTTGTCTACTTGCACTTTCATGTGCTTTCGAATTGCTAGGTTGGCAGGAGCAGGGACCGAGCAACGGGAGCTCACCCCGTGGCGGGGATTCGAACTGCTAACCTTCTGATTGACAAGTCCTAGGCTCAGTGGTTTAGACCACAGCGCCACCTGCTCTTAGCAATCCAAAAACCCTACAGTGTGGAGTAGGCCATGGGTTCCCAAACCATAAAATGTGGTCTTATTATATTCATATAAAAACACAAGAAAAAACCTGCTAGATCTAGCCAAAGGTCCGTCTGGTCCAGCAACCTGTTCTCACAGTGGACATCTAAATTCCTATGGGAAGTCAACATGCCAGATCTGAGTGCAACAGCACTCTCACAACTTGCAATTCCTAGCAACTGATATTCAAAGGCAGAGTAGAGGCAGAACATAGCCATTGTGGCTAGCAGTCACAATGATACCCTTACCCTGCATGAATTTGACTAATCCTCTTTTAAAGTCATCCAAATACTTGAGGGTACCAACAAAGTCCATTAAGAAATTTTCCATGAAAAAGCTGGATGGAGTACACGTCTTTATTTTTCTCAGGTGGCTTCATATCTCTTAATGCTTATGGGCCCACAGTTGGGGTGGTCTGAGTTCTCTTTGGGAGGGTGACTCAATTCATATGTGTGTTTGCTATTAATGGGGTTGTAGGTGCTTCCTCCTGTATATGTCTAATGCTGACTATAAATCCAATTTATTTCTCCCATTCTGTCAGCTATGGCCACAAATGCTGCTCAAATATACTGTGATGACAAAGAAATCTTGTTGCTGATTAGATTGAATCACACATCTGGTCTTCCTGCTCAACCCTGTAGGAAATTAGTGTTCAGAGAGAGTTGCCAACCCAGCCTTGGAAGATCAAACAACATCTGGTCCCTTCTGATGGAATGAAAGAAGATGTAACCTTAATCATGGCCCACAGGGTTGGATGGGTAAATTGCTTCACTGGCAGCCAAACATCAAAAAACAGGACAGATGGACCAAACCAATCATCATCCTGAGAAGAGGAAATCCTAACACAACAGTGTCTACATCAGGGGTGAGGAGCCTTTTGCAGGCAGAGGTCTGCAATACCCTACTTGAATGTTGGCTACGGATGCATTCCATAAGGAGGTGGGGCCTGCTCTAAAACTGAGTGGCGTCAAACAGGCACCAGACAGGAACGTGATGACACCATGTTAAAACACAAATAGGGACACACAATCTCACACATACACAGATTTACAGAATCACACATAGGCCACATTCACGTCATACATTTAAATCAGCATTATGCCACATTAAGCAGTCATGGCTTCCCCCATAGAATCCTAGGAGAGGCAATTTGTTAAGGGTGCCGAGAGTTGTTAGGATACCCAATTCCTCTCAGAGAAATAAAATTCCCAGAGTGGTTTAACAATCAATCCCTCTTCACAGGGAATTCTGGAAACTGTAGCCTATGCCTGGTTGCTATAGCTGATCTGAGCCGAAAGGGCAAGACAGCATAGCAGGGGGAGTGGGATGTGCTTTTGCTCCAACATGTCTGCAGTAAGTTAAAGGTAAAGGGACCCCAACCATTAGGTCCAGTCACGGATGACTCTGGGGTTGCGGCGCTCATCTCGCTTTACTGGCTGAGGGAGCCCGCGTACAGCTTCTGGGTCATGTGGCCAGCATGACTAAGCGAACCAGAGCAGTGCACATAAACACTGTTTACCTTCCAGCTGGAGCGGTACCTATTTATCTACTTGCACTTTGTGCTTTTGAACTGCTAGGTTGGCAGGAGCAGGGACCGAGCAACGGGAGCTTACCCCGTCGCCAGGACTCAAACTGCCAACCTTCTGATCGGCAAGCCCTAGGCTTTGTGGTTTAACCCACAGCGCCACCCGCGTCCTAATTTATAAAGAGGGTAAGTGTCTCTGTCGTGCCAGAGTGGAACTCAGATTTTTATGTGTGTTGTTTGTTGCAATATGCTTGTTGCAATACGTTAAATTTATCTATATTCTATAAGTATTTTGTATTTCTAGTTGTATTGAATTGTGAGGGTCCGTGACTTGAAGCAATAAAAATTCAGTATCAATATCCACACTGCCTACATGTGCATTAGGGGGGCTACATTATTTTTTGCAAATAGCTACCTGCCCAGGAGACAAATCCCAAAAGCCCGTGCAAGGCCAGAGAGGACAAGAAAATGAAGTGGGAGAAAAATGTCATGATGTGTGGGTGTGAGTGACTGCAGAAAAAACATGTAAACTACTCCTTAAATGAAAGAGCAGAGTGCAAAGAGACTGCATTTTTAAATGTTTTCCAGAGATGATTGCAACACCTCCTACCTTTAAGAGCTATGCCATGGACACAGGAGCATTTGAAATGCCTTGTTGGTTCAAACCTCAGAAATCTCACAGAGGTCATGAAGGAAATATATGATATTCTGGACCCCTAATATCTGGTACGCTGAAAAAAAGAATACACTCAGTTATGTACCCTCAAATTGATAAATAGCTTATTCCATTTATGAACCAGTTCTAGGAGCTCTTCAACGTAGTCCTAGAAAAGTAAAAAAGTCAAAGAAAAGTAAAAGAGAAGGTTGTATGTGTGCGTGGGAATCCTACAGGGAACCCTTTCCTAATCCAGAGATCTTACAGTTCATGGGGGACCCAGATGAGGATGAGGTTCAGGCTGCTTCATCAGGCTGAAAACCATTGCTTCCCTATTTGGAAGCAGTCTCACGAAAGTTGAAGCCTGCAGAATAAGATGAGGGGCCTTTAACAACCCAGCAGTTCCTCCAGGAAGGCAGAACATAGCATACTCAAGGTCTCATCAACCTGCGTAAGGATTCAGTTGACTCCAGATCCATGCTGAGGCAACATCTTCCTATAGTTGCATTAGAAGTGAGAACAGCAACCAGCGGGGCTCTCCTCTGAGCTGTCCAAGGTCCTGTTATTTGTGTGCCCTCTGCTTTCTCCTCACAATGTCTGTTTCCCTTGCATCCATCAAGTTCCTTGTGAAACTGGACACTTTTGTGTTCTAAGAGATACATTTTCTCCCACTTGGACTACTGCAATGCGTTCTCCGTGGGGCTACCTTTGAAGGAGACCCGGAAACTGCAATTAATCCAGAATGCGGCAGCTAGACTGGTGACTGGGAGAGGCCGCCGGAACCACATAACACCGGTCCTGAAAGAGCTACATTGGCTCCCAGTACGTTTCCGAGCACAATTCAAAGTGTTGGTGCTGATCTTTAAAGCCCTAAACGGCCTCGGTCCTGTATACCTGAAGGAGCGTCTCCACTCCCATTATTCAGCCCGGACACTGAGGTCCAGTGCCGAGGGCCTTCTGGTGGTTCCCTCACTGCGAGAAACAAAGCTACAGGGAACCAGGCAGAGGGCCTTCTTGGTAGTGGCGCCCGCCCTGTGGAACGCCCTCCCAGCAGAGGTCAAAGAGATAAACAACTATCTGACATACAAAAAATACCTGAAGGCAGCCCTGTTTAGGGAAGTTTTTAACCTGTGATATTTTAATGTATTTTAATATCTGTTGGAGGCCACCCAGAGTGGCTGGGGGGACCCAGCCAGATGGGCAGGGTACAAATAATAAATTATTATTATTATTATTATTATTATTATTATTATTATTATTATTATTGAAGGTGCTATGTTTCTGAGTTGAGAACTGTGCCACAACATTTGGAGAAGTGTGCAAGCTAACCTGGGGCTGAGAACTGTATCAAACCATTTGGAGAAAACCAGCCAGAACCCAATTCCAAACTGAGACTGGGAAGCCATTGAAAGATCCATTGAAAGATCCCCTGTGGGAGTGGGCTGTTTCCCAAGACCTAGTTCCCCCAAGATCCATCTTTATAGCACTGTTCCAAAGGAGGTCACTTTAACCTCTGCTTTGCTGATTGGAAGTTACAGAGAGCAACTTTGGACATTGAGGGTTGTCAGTCACCTGACAATAGGTGATTGACATGTGGGCAGTACCCATCCATCTTTCAGTTTGTGGGTAGGAAATTAAAGATCAGCCCCACAGGCCAGATCAGGTCCTGCACCTCTGGTCTACATTGATTTGCAGTGGTTCTCCATGAAACTGGGTCCTTCTGCATGAAAAACAGATTCTCTACCTCTGAGCTATGGCCTTTCACCATCAGGGATGGCGGGAGAACACATGGAAGGTCACAGGGTAGATTCTCCTGCAATAAGCAATAGATCCAATTCATAATGAACATAAATTCAATTCAAAATGCTACCTGAAATGTTGTCTTCATTTTGTAGCAAGACAAAAGGTTAAAAGAAACATATGCAGAATTAAATTTCTGAAACTGTGACCTTTCCAATTGACTTAACACTCTGGAATGGTGACATCTCTCTGAGACTGACATTTTGAAACACTTGAATTTGCTTCCAGCATGTTGATCTGAAATGATCATTTTTTTAAAAAAAAAATAATATCTAACAGTCACACTAAAAATGGCCTTATTCCATGCTCAGTTGGGCTTAAATCATGTTTTCTGACAAAACCCACAACAACCACAAGCCAGAAGTGTTAAGGCAGCAACAGCTCTATCAATAAGTTGATTGATTGATTTATTTCCCCCCCTTTAAATTAATGTTTGTCCTGTTCTATGAGGTTTGCGCAAAACTCTTTGGGCAATGTGGTGGTTGACTCAATCCTGACTGGTACAGGATGCTCCTTTGCCAGTGGTTCCTCAAAGACGTCTGTAGAATTAACCCCTTGCTCTCAGCAGAGGGGAGGAGACACAGCACCTGCAAGTCTGAAGACACAGGTCTGCAAATAACAACACCCTGAAGATTCCAGGCCCCAGGGATATTAGACTGGCCTCGACCAGAGCCAGGGCCTTTTTGGCCGTGGCCCCGGCCTGGTGGAATGCTGTCTCACAAGAGACCAGGGCCCTGCGAGAGTTGACATCCTTCCGCAGGGCCTGCAAGATGGAGCTGTTCCACCAGGCCTTTGGTCAGGGTTCAGTCTGACTCATTTTCTCTTTGTATAAGAACAACCACGAAGGAGGTTTCCCAGCCCACTCACAGGTCCTTATAATATCAGTGGAAACAGTTGGTCCTGGCGAGTATTAACCGCTTTCAATTTTAACCTGAGGATTGTCATTTGTACAGTTTTAATTTTAATTTATTTGAATTAATTTTGAGATGCATTTTAACTGATTGATTGATTGCTTTTATGTATATTGTATTATTTATATGATGTTAGCCGCTCTGAGCCCGACTCCGGCTAGGGAGGGCGGGGTACAAATAAAATGTTGTTGCTGTTGCAGTTGCTGTTGTTATCTCCCAACTGTATGTTTAATTAGGGCTTAAAGAATAACTAAACATTAGTCCCACCCCCTAACTAATGTGGAACCAGATTAATGGCAGTGCAGGGGTCCCCTAGTTGGCCTGTGGGGATGGGGGAGTTGACTTGATTGGGTGCCCCAGAAATATTTCCATGAAGTGGATGGGTTGCTTTGCACAGCCTCGGTGTGCAAAGCACTGTTCTACTTTTGAGTAGTGTGTGACTAGTGGTTTTCTCTCAATCTAATCTACCTCATTGGGCTGCTGTAAGGATACAATTGAAGTGAGGATTGCTCCTTGGATAGGTGGAAAGACATGTTATATAAGCACCACGGAGCCCATTGGAACATTTCTGAGTAAATATGCTGAGGGTTGCTCTGTAAATGTCGCCCATGATACACCAAGGAAGTGGACTGAAGTGAAAAAGGTTGGAGAAGATGGCCTTTGTGTTTCCTCCCAAAGCTATGTTTCTATGGAACGTCATACTACAATACAAATCTTTTTGCTCCTGTTTTCTTTCTCGCTCTCTCCATGAAGAATAGAACTTTCACTGCAAAGGCTAATCCGCCACTGTATCCCCTAAAGCAGTGTCATTGAAACCTTAGCTGCTGACACACAAAGCTAATTAATTGATTAATGTTGTTATCAGAGTGGGCTCACCTTCTGAAATTTCTTCTGATCAGGGCACTAATTTTATAACATCATTGTTAAATGAGGTGTGCAGCCTTTTAAAAATTCCCCTTCCGTGATCACAGCTCCCTATCAGGCGGAAAACAGATGGGCTCTCAGAGTAGTTTAATCAAACGCTTAAGCAGATGCTTGGGAAAATTAATCAGCACTGAACCAAAACACTGGGATAAATGGTTACCTTTGTTTTCTTTGCCATTTGGGAGGTTCCTCGGTCATCAACAGGATACCTTCCTCCCCTCCCCTCCCTCCTTGAAAAGGCTCCTCAGATAATGGGAGTGAGGCTGGCGCTCTGCGTGATTACTGGAGACTGGAGGCATCGAGCTTCCCCATAGAGTGGTTTTAATTATGTTGTCTGCCTATGCAATATGAAGACTTTGGCTCGGTTTTCAGACATGGAGAGAGACGAGGTATGAAACAAGGAGTACAAAGAAAGGTTGAAAGAGTTGTGTGTGGCCACTTTCACACCATATTTTCAAAGTTCTATGGTACCACTTCAAACAGCTTCCCTCAAAGGATTCTGGGAGCTGCAGAATTGTGGGATTGCGAATCTTCTTAAGAGTGCTGCGAGTTGTTAGGAGACCCCATTCCTATCTCAGAGCTACAATTCCCTGAGACATTTCATGATCAATCCCTCTTCACAGGGAACTGTAGCTCTGTCAATGGAATAGGGGTCTTCTAATGAGAGCTGGACCATAAAGAAGGCTGATCACTGAAGAATTGATGCTTTTGAATTATGGTGCTGGAGGAGACTCTTGAGAGTCCCATGGACTGCAAGAAGATCAAACCTATCCATTCTGAAGGAAATCAGCCCTGAGTGCTCACTGGAAGGACAGATCCTGAAGCTGAGGCTCCAATACTTTGGCCACCTCATGAGAAGAGAAGACTCCCTGGAAAAGACCCTGATGTTGGGAAAGATTGAGGGCACAAGGAGAAGGGGAAGACAGAGGACAAGATGGTTGGACAGTGTTCTTGAAGCTACCAACATGAGTCTGACCAAACTGCGGGAGGCAGTGGAAGACAGGAGTGCTTGGCGTGCTCTGGTCCATGGGGTCACGAAGAGTCAGACATGACTAAATGACTAAACAACAACAACAACAATAACAACAATGACTCTCAGCTTGCTTAACAAACTACAGCTCCCAGAATCCTTTGGGAGAAGCCATGGCTGTTTAAATGCTCTGAGTGTATGGTGTGAATGTGGTCTATGCTTAGCCTCAAGAAAGACGACTTGGATGGCAAAGTGTAGGTGGATTATAGCACTCCCCAAATGCCTGAAAAACTATTCAATCAAAGGGGCCAAAGGCTTCTTCTCTGCTGCCCCACAGTGAAGGACTAGATCCAATACCTAATACCTACACTGAGGATTCTTGCAGTGAGAAATGGACAGAGGGAGCACAATTCTGATAGTCCTCTTGGATCTCTCAGTAGCATTTGATACCATCAGCCATTGCACCCTTCTGGGCTGTCTCACTGGGTTGGGTCTGCGAGGCACAGACTATTACTGGGAAGATTCTGGGTTCCTCACACCACACTGTTCAGGTATATATAGTCCAGAATGCTAAAAGCAACCAATCTATCAAAAAAAAAAAAAAAAAGATAATGGCTGCACAGTTTTATGTGCACAAATTATGCATAATTTTCTGAAAGGAATGGAATTGTTTAGGGATAATTTCTCTCTTCGTGAATCATGTGTAACCTCTTATTCTCCCTCTAACTCACTCAAATATTCAAAGATTGTCCAATTATTTCCAGAAAGTGAATATAGCGGGGGTGGGGTGGGCAGTTCTTTCTCAACAGGAATGCTACTCCATCAAACAGGGACAGCCACACTACAAGTCCTGAAAACAAAACTGCCAATGTAGTCATGGCACTATACAAAGCTATAGTAGAACTGTGGGATGTATAACACTGGTGCAGTCAATCACAACATTCCTAGAGTGTACACAAAGGGGTCTTGGTCCTCCAGGTAGAGTTTCCTGTGCCAAGGCTGAAATCACTTCCTTTGTGTGACCAGAAGTGGGAGTGGCCTTACCTGTAGCTATTCAAAGATACAGGTGAGCTGCTACTCTCTCTCTCTTCCCATCAGGACTCCGAGGATGCAACACCTCAAGAGATGCACTCTTGGCTTCCAGCCGAGAGGGCCCAAGTGGACCCTTCTCCCTTAAGGAGAGTGTCCACATGTACATACATTTAATCTAAGCTAGCCTGCCTTCTGAGACTTATATATTCTTGGATGTCTGTGAGTAAAACCTTTATACTTTTATAAGCTTATGTGTCGTGTATTTTCTTTTAAGAGGGAACCAGGGGAAATATGTGCCAGGATCTGCCTTATTCTAGAAGTTCATAGGAACTTAAACGCCACGCTTTGCTGCGCTTTATTGGGGATGAGAAACTCTGCTAGTTTGGAGCTTGTTAGCACAAGCTGGGATAGGAAATATTAATCAATATTCCCTCATCCACATTCCCTCTCATCTCCCACAAAGGGTTTTGAGGCCCAGAACTGCGTTTTTTTGTGTATTTTTAAAGGATTGCTTTGGATTGTGATTTTTGGCAGAGTAGTATTTTTCTGTTTGTACTTCCTGGTAAGCACATGGTCTTTTGTTCTCCATTGTGCTATGAAAGGGGGATTAGCGACCCCTCCCCTCCCTCAGAGCTCACAGACCTCAGAGGCAGTGAAGATTTGTTTACATTTTGAGATTTTTGAGTTTTGATTTTTGAATTTTAGCCATTTTGGGGAATTTTGGAAATTTTGGAAATTTTTCAAATTTTTGAGGATTAATATGGCAAGCTCAGGATTTGATAGTGAAGCAAGATCAAGCTTTATGCTGCTGAATGATCGTAATTTTGTGCAATGGAAGCAGCGCCTTTTAGTGCATCTTGGTGCAAAGCAAGTGATTAAAGCGGTGAAAGATCCCAAACCTGATCCAGCTGATTTAACCAAGAAAGCAGATTGGGAAAGGCAAGATGCAGAAGCTAAACACATAATTTTGTGCAGTTTGAAAGATGAGCATTTATCTCTGATTGACTATGAAAGTGATGCATCTCAGATTCTAAAGGATATTGAGAGGGTTTATGCACAATCATCAGAGAACTCTTATAGACATTTATTGGATAAACTGCTGAAGTTAAAGATGAATTCTAGAGAACAATTTACAGGGCATTTTAAGGACTTTAATGAAATTGTTCAAAGGATTGCCCTAACTCCCAGAGCTTTTGATGATGCAACCAAAGTGACTTTTATGCTGGCATCATTGGGACAAGAGTTTACTTCATTTAAGAGTATAATGGATCACACAAGAGATTTGACTTTTAATGAACTAGCAAATCACTTAAGAGAGGAATGCAGAGATTACCTTGATTCTCCACAAAGGAATCCAAGGAGGGACACAAGCTATGTTTCTAAACAATTTCCCAAGTCTAAGGAAGTGTCCAAAGATATAATATGCCATAACTGCAATTTAAAAGGGCACATAGCAAGGAGTTGCAAGAAGCCCAAGAATAAGTCCCGCCCCTTTCAACCAAAAGGTGAAAAGAAGGGGGGTCACGAGTGTACATTTCTACTGCAAGAAAAGAGTTTAAATGTGCAAAGAAATGAAATGAAAAGTGACCAATTTATTTTAGATTCGGGAGCGACAAGCCATTTTGCGCATAAAAGAGAATATTTCAGAGAAATTAATGATAGTGAATGGACTGAAATCCAGATTGCTGATGGAAATGTTCTAAAATCACAAGGTACAGGTTCAATGCGTTTGAAATTCAAGGTGAACAATGAATCTCTTGAAACAACTGTGCCTAATGTTCAGTATGTCCCAGAATTGAATTGTAACTTGCTTAGTGTGTCTGCTTTAGACAAGAAAGGTTTCAAGGTTACATTTGCCAATGGAAAATGCAATGTAACGAAAAATGGTGAGGTTTACGCTCAAGGGAAATTAATCAATGGTGTATATGAGATTAATGTTTCAGAAATCCAGTCAGCGCAAGTAGCTCCATCCAGGCAGAAGGACGACCCAGATCTGCAGCACTGGCATGAGGAGGCTGACACAAGGAACACAGCAATTGACTGTTCCAATGAGCCACCAACAGAGGAGTTTGTAAGTTTTCCTTTTGAAGCCATACCAGAAACTAACCTACCTCCTAGTGTTATAGCACCCCCTGCAGATGACACCCCAGAAGACGCGGAGGACCAGATGTCAGAAGGCTCCAGAGACGAAGAGGACCCGTATGCAGGGATGCCGCCATTGGAAGGAGATGAGGAAGCTGATGCGGTTCAACAAGAGCCAGAGGTCAGACGTTCCTCCAGGTCCAACAAAGGCATTCCACCACTACGACTGTCCTACTTTGCAGGGTCGGCGCCACCACAGGAACCTTCCACGTGGGAACAGGTTCAACGGTTGCCAGCTACTGAGGCCAGTCTCTGGAAGCAAGCCGCGCAGGAAGAGATGGATGCACTGCATCGCAACAAGACCTGGACCCTGACAGAGCTACCTCCTGGTAAGAAGGCAATTGGGTCCAAGTGGGTGTTCAAGCTTAAGAAGGGGTCAGAAGGGGAGGTGCAACGCTACAAAGCTAGGCTTGTAGCACAAGGATTTTCACAACAGTATGGCGAAGATTATGATCAAGTATTTGCGCCTACAGTGCGATATAGCAGTGTTAGATTACTTCTAAGTATTGCAGCATCTAAAGGCCTATCAGTCCGTCATGTCGACATAGCAACAGCTTTTCTTCATGGGACGATTTCTGAAGAGATTTATATGAAGCAGCCCAAAGGCTTTATCAAGCAAAATGAGGCACATCTTGTATGTAAACTTCAGAAAGGAATTTATGGTTTGAAACAAGCTGCAAGAGCATGGAACCAGAAATTACATGAAATGCTGGTTCAGCTTGGGTACAAGCAGTCGACAGCTGACAAGTGCCTGTACACTAAGAACAGAAATGGACAATTCTCTTACATTCTGGCTTTTGTCGATGATTTATTAATATCAACGTCCAATGACAGAGACTATAAAGACATAGTCAGACATCTCAACAAAGAGGTGGAAGTAAAGGAATTGGGACTTGTTGAATATTACTTGGGAATTCAAATTGAGAGAGAAGAGGACGGCTCATTTCTTCTCAGCCAGAAGCAGAAGATAATAGAACTGATAGAAAGTATGCAGATGCAAGGTGCACACCCTGTCGCGACACCCATGGCCACAGATTTTCTAAAGAATCGACAAGATTCGAAGCTGCTGCCAGACAACAGCGAATACAGGTCAGCGATTGGTAAACTTTTGTATTTGGTTACCACCAGTAGACCTGACATAGCTAGTGCAGTGGGGATCCTAAGCAGGAAAGTGAGTTCTCCCACTGAACATGACTTGGGTGGGGTCAAGAGGGTGGTGCGTTACCTCAAGGGTACAATGAATTGTAAATTAAGATTGCCAGCTGTAAGGGACCCTAAGTTGGTTGGGTACAGTGATGCAGACTGGGCTGGGGATAAGGCGGATTACAAATCCACAAGTGGTTATGTTTTTATGTTTGGAAATGCACCTATCATATGGGGCAGTTATAAACAGAAATGTGTAGCCTTATCGTCCACAGAGAGTGAATATATTTCAGCTTCGGAAGCATGCAGAGAGATCATCTGGCTGGATCAACTCCTGACAGACTTTGGTTTGCCGAGAAAAGGACCTGTCAGCTTGATGGAGGACAATCAAAGCTGCCTGCAGCTAGCGCAAACCGAAAAGTTCCTTGCACGTTCAAAACACATTGGGGTCAGGTATCACTTCATTTGCCAGATGATCCAAGATGGACTAGTAGAAATGTCCTACTGTAATACTCAGGAGATGACTGCGGACATTCTCACGAAACCCTTGCCGCGAGAGAGTTTCCAGAACCTACGTGTCAAGCTGGGACTCTGGGTGGTTGAATAAAGTTGTTTTATGTTTGTTAAATGTTGTTCAGACTGAGAAGGGGTTTGTGGGATGTATAACACTGGTGCAGTCAATCACAACATTCCTAGAGTGTACACTGTGCTGGTCCCGAGGGATATCCGATAGGCAAGGTCTAGTCCAGTCCAAGGTCAGTCCAAGCCAGAAGTCACGAAGCCGAGGTCACGAAGCCGAAGTCACGAAGCCGAGGTCAGGAAGCCGAAGTCACGAAGCCGAAGTCAGGAAGCCGAAGTAACAAAGCTGAGGTCAGGAACGCAGGAACCAGGAACAGGAACTAGGCAGCACCGATGTTGCTCCTGCAACTTGGGTCTGGGACTGGCTGGCTTTTATCTGCCCCGAGGCAAAGGGCGGCTCCGATCCTCAGGTGCCTCTCCTCTCCTGGCTTGGAGGCGAGCACTTCTCCTGCGGGAACTTAGTTCCCTTCGCCTCTCTGCCCTTAGCCTTTGCAGCTCAGGAGAAGCTGGAGGGTTACCAGACCCAGAGGCAACCTCAGCTTCCCCTGACTGGGTGGGGAGTGGAGCACCTGCAGGCAATGAGTCCTCTGCTCCATCAGAGGCCAGATCAAACTCAGCCGATGCCTGCACCTGAGGATCTAACACAGGTGAGTCCCCTTCAGACTCAGGCCCCAGCCCTGGCTCTGCTGGTTCTGGAGGCAGGGAATCCTGTGCAGGCTGGGATCCCTCAGGTTCAGCGTCTGAGTCTGAATCCCAGGCCATCACACCATCCCCCCTCCCAGGCCCCCCCCTCAACCGAGGGGCTGGACCAGGCTTGCTGGGGTAAGTTGCATGGAACTCACGGAGGCAGGCAGGCGCATCGACGTTTTCCGCTGGTTCCCATGAACGATCCTCGGGCCCATACCCCTTCCAGTCGATGAGGTACTGGAGCTTCCCCCTGCGGTACCGGGAGTCGAGAATGTGCTCCACCTCGTACTCGGGCTCCCCCTGAACCAGAACTGGCTGCGGTCGTGGACGGTCTGGGTGGAACTCATCGGGCGGGGCGACCGGACTGAGTAGGGACCGGTGAAATACTGGGTGGACCTTAAGGGTCGCGGGTAATCGGAGACGGAATGCCACAGGAGAGACCCGGTCCACGATCGGAAACGGGCCGGTGAAGCGGGCATCCAGCTTCCGCGAAGGCCGAGAGGGGTGCAAGTGGCGGGTGGAGAGCCATACCAGGTCACCGACACGGAGTTCCGGCCCCTCCTGACGGTGACGGTCGGCCTGGGCCTTATACGCGTCCTTGGCCTGGCTCAGTTGCTCTGTCAGAAGCTGCTGCTGCGACTGGAGCTCTTGTAGCCAGTCTGTCACTGCGGGAACTGCGGATGCCGGCAGCACACTTGGAAACAACCGCGGGTGGTACCCACAATTCGCCTGAAACGGGGTCTGTTGAGTGGAAGCGTGCACTGCGTTGTTATACGCGAACTCGGCCAACGCCAGGTGGTCGACCCAATCGTCCTGGTGGAAGCTGCAGTAGCACCGGAGGTACTGTTCCAACACCGCGTTTGCCCGTTCGGTCTGTCCATCCGTCTGTGGATGGTAGGCCGAAGATAGGCAGACCTCCGTCCCGAGAGCCTGATGTAGAGCGCGCCAGAACCGGGAGGTGAACTGGGCACCACGATCGGAGATCAAACGTTCCGATAGACCATGTAAGCGGAAGACGTGTTGCAGGTACAGTTGCGCCGTCTCCTTGGCTGAGGGTACAGACGGGCACGGGGCGCAGTGCACCATTTTAGTGAAGTGGTCTGTGAATACCAGGAGGCAGGTACACTGACGGGATGGGGGTAGGTCTACCACAAAATCCAATGAAACCGTGTGCCACGGACGAGGGGGAACTGGCAGTGGCTGTAGCAGTCCCGCAGGTCTCCCGGTCGATCCCTTGGCTCGCCGGCAGACCTCGCACCCCCCAATGTACCGTGCCACGTCGGCCTTCAAGCGGGGCCACCAGAACTCCCGGCTGACCAGGTGGGTGGTCCGATACCTCCCGAAGTGGCCAGCTGCCGGGGCGTCGTGTGACATTTGGAGTACCTTGGCCCGCAAAGGCCCTGGTGGGATGTACAACCGACCACGGTGCATCAGCAAACCCTGGTGCACAACCAGTTCTGGGTATCGAGGACATGATCCACTGGCCAATTCCTGAATCCGTTCCTGAGCCCACGCGTCGACCCGCTGCTGCTTCCGCACTCGGTCCAGT
Source organism: Darevskia mixta (assembly GCA_034641385.1). Taxonomy (NCBI): domain Eukaryota; kingdom Metazoa; phylum Chordata; class Lepidosauria; order Squamata; family Lacertidae; genus Darevskia; species Darevskia mixta. The sequence continues at coordinate 3,693,294 of JAWWNH010000060.1, forward strand.
AGCGACTCAGTCTCATGGACAGCCAGGAAAGCTGCTGGTGGGATGATCGTTGTTGGGGCCGCCTGCTGCACCGTCTCTGCAATGTCCTCCGGTTTCCGGGACAGTGCATCCGCCTTCTGGTTTTGGGAGCTGGGGATGTAGCGGATCCGGAACTGGAACCGGGAGAAGAACAGTGCCCACCGGATCTGCCGCTGGTTTAGCCTGCGGGTGGTCTGGAGGTACTCCAGATTCCGGTGGTCGGTTCTCACTTCCACCGGGTGTCGTGCCCCCTCAAGATGATGGCGCCAGACCTCAAAGGCCACCTTGATGGCCAGTAGCTCCCGCTCCCACACGGTATAGTTACGCTCCGCCGGAAGGAGCTGCCGGGAGTAGTAGGCGCAGGGTAACAGTGGCGCATCTGGTCCGTGTTGCTGGGACAAGACGGCACCGAGAGCCGTACTGGAGGCGTCAGTCTCCACCACGAAGGGACGAGAGGGATCAGGATGCTGCAAAATTGGCGCCTTCTGGAAACAGGCTTTCAATCCCTGGAATGCCACCTCAGCCTCCTCACCCCAGGCGAAGGGCGTCTTGGGGCGCAGCAGTCGGGTCAACGGGGTGGTGCGATGAGCATAGTCCGCAATGAATGTCCGGTAATAGTTGGCGAACCCCAAAAACCGCTGTAGGTCCTTGCGATTCCGCGGCGCCGCCCATTCTCGAACCGCAGACACCTTCCCGGGGTCCATCTGCACCCCGTCAGGGGAGAGTCGGTGTCCGAGGAAGTCCAGTGACCGCTGGTGGAACTCGCACTTGCTGAGCTTAGCGTACAGGCGGTGCTCCCGCAAGCGCTGCAACACGGTCCGGACATGACTCTCGTGGTGAGCTGGGTCACGGGAATAAATCAGAATGTCATCGAGGTACACCACCACATACTTGTCGAGCAAGTCCTGGAACACGTGGTTGATGTACCGTTGGAACACCGCGGGCGCGTTGCATAGTCCGAACGGCATGACCAGGTACTCGAACTGCCCATAACGGGTCCCGAATGCGGTCTTCCACTCATCCCCGGCACGGATCCGAATCAAGTTGTAAGCCCCCCGGAGGTCCAGTTTGGTGAACATCTGCGCCCCTTGCACCCGCTCCAGCAACTCTGCAATTAGGGGCAAAGGATACCGGTCTGGGATGGTGATCTTATTCAGGGCTCGGTAATCATGGCAGAGGCGAAGCTCCCCACACTTCTTCTTAACGAAGAGTACTGGAGCGGCGGTGGGAGAGGTAGAGGGCCTAATGAACCCCCGCTCCAAGTTCTTGTGAAGGAAGTCCTGTAAGGCTTCACGCTCTGGCTCCGAAAGAGAGTATAGGCGACTCACAGGCAGGGGCGCCCCAGGCTGGAGGTCTATGCCGCAGTCGAACGACCGATGAGGAGGCAGCCGGTCTGCCCCCTGTTCCTCGAACACGTCTACGTAGTCCCGGTACACGGCGGGGAGCGTTGACGCAGCCTCCCCCAGGGAGGTGGCCGAAAGCATCTCGGACTGAGCAATCGAACCCGAGTCTGGGAAGCGTACAGTTCGATTGACCCAATCGATTTGCACATTGTGAGACTCCAGCCAGTCCATCCCCAGCACCAGGGGAAACCGGGGCATGGTGGCAATGTCCAGGGTGCGTACCTCCCGGTGCTGCTGGTGGCACAGGACCAAGGGCTGGGTCTCCCGAGTAACGGCGCCTGACCGCAAGAGCCGTCCGTCGATTGCCTCCACCTGCACCGGTTCTGGCTTGTTCTGGAGCGGCACCCGATGCTGAGCGGCGAAGGCAGAGTCCATGTAGGAGCGGGTTGCCCCTGAATCCACCAGAGCGTGGGTGAGAATCCAGGGCCCGCCTGGGGGGTATAGACGCACCGGGATCATGAGGTGTTGCAATTCCACTGGTGAGGGCCCATCATGTGATGCTTGGGACCCCAGATAGCCTGGGCCATTGGCTACTGGGGTTGGCGGTTTCCCTGCGGCTGGCGTTTCTCGGGGCAGGTTCGGGCGTAGTGTCCACTCCCCCCGCAGTAGAGACACAGGTTACCCTCCCGACGTCGTGTCTTCTCCGATGGGGAGAGGCGAGGCCGTGCTGCCCCGTGCTGCATCGGCTCCTCCAGTGACTCGGCTCTGGCCGTGGAATTGCTGGGGAGCACTGGAGTCGGGCGCCCAGAGTGCTGGCGGACCCGGGCCTGGCGCCGGTCCTCCAACCGATCGTCTATCTGTAGACTCCGTTGGATGAGGGCCTCCAGCGTGGCGGGGCGATCCAAGGTGGCCAGCTGGTCCAGTATCTCATCCGAAAGCCCCTCGAGATACTGGTCCCGAAGTGCGGAATCGTTCCAGGTCAAGTCCTGCGCCAACAGCCGAAATTCCGTGGCATAGGCGGCCACTGTGGACTTGCCCTGTTTCAACCGCCGAATTGCCCGATTGGCTTGACTCGCCTTCTGAGGGTTGGCGAACGCGGTTTCAAAATGGTTGCAAAACCCCATATAGTCTGTCAGCAAGGGGGAGTCTTGTCGAAGCAGCGGCAACGCCCACTTGGCCGCCTGGTCCTTCAGCAAGCTGATCAGGAAGTGCACCTTGGTGCGGTCGTCGGGGAAATCCCGGGCTCGCCCCTGAATATACAGTTTGGCCTGGGCGAGAAACATGGGAAAGCTGCCAGGGGACCCATCGAATTTTTCTGGCAGGGCCACTGGGTACTTGCCTGGAGCTGGGGCGCCGGCACCAGGAGCCGGTAAGGTGTCCAAACGCTGCTGAAGCGCCGTAACCGCATTGCTTAACTGCTGCACTGTGTGGGTCAAGACCTGGTTCTCCTGGGCCAATGCCACCAGCGCAGCCGCCTGGTCAGTCATGACGACAGGTTCCTCCCGAACGCACCCCAACGAAGGGGGAGTGCGGGTGGGCAGGAGCAAACTGTGCTGGTCCCGAGGGATATCCGATAGGCAAGGTCTAGTCCAGTCCAAGGTCAGTCCAAGCCAGAAGTCACGAAGCCGAGGTCACGAAGCCGAAGTCACGAAGCCGAGGTCAGGAAGCCGAAGTCACGAAGCCGAAGTCAGGAAGCCGAAGTAACAAAGCTGAGGTCAGGAACGCAGGAACCAGGAACAGGAACTAGGCAGCACCGATGTTGCTCCTGCAACTTGGGTCTGGGACTGGCTGGCTTTTATCTGCCCCGAGGCAAAGGGCGGCTCCGATCCTCAGGTGCCTCTCCTCTCCTGGCTTGGAGGCGAGCACTTCTCCTGCGGGAACTTAGTTCCCTTCGCCTCTCTGCCCTTAGCCTTTGCAGCTCAGGAGAAGCTGGAGGGTTACCAGACCCAGAGGCAACCTCAGCTTCCCCTGACTGGGTGGGGAGTGGAGCACCTGCAGGCAATGAGTCCTCTGCTCCATCAGAGGCCAGATCAAACTCAGCCGATGCCTGCACCTGAGGATCTAACACAGGTGAGTCCCCTTCAGACTCAGGCCCCAGCCCTGGCTCTGCTGGTTCTGGAGGCAGGGAATCCTGTGCAGGCTGGGATCCCTCAGGTTCAGCGTCTGAGTCTGAATCCCAGGCCATCACATACACAAAGGGGTCTTGGTCCTCCAGGTAGAGTTTCCTGTGCCAAGGCTGAAATCACTTCCTTTGTGTGACCAGAAGTGGGAGTGGCCTTACCTGTAGCTATTCAAAGATACAGGTGAGCTGCTACTCTCTCTCTCTTCCCATCAGGACTCCGAGGATGCAACACCTCAAGAGATGCACTCTTGGCTTCCAGCCGAGAGGGCCCAAGTGGACCCTTCTCCCTTAAGGAGAGTGTCCACATGTACATACATTTAATCTAAGCTAGCCTGCCTTCTGAGACTTATATATTCTTGGATGTCTGTGAGTAAAACCTTTATACTTTTATAAGCTTATGTGTCGTGTATTTTCTTTTAAGAGGGAACCAGGGGAAATATGTGCCAGGATCTGCCTTATTCTAGAAGTTCATAGGAACTTAAACGCCACGCTTTGCTGCGCTTTATTGGGGATGAGAAACTCTGCTAGTTTGGAGCTTGTTAGCACAAGCTGGGATAGGAAATATTAATCAATATTCCCTCATCCACATTCCCTCTCATCTCCCACAAGAACCACATAATGCTTATAATGCTTATAATAAGAACACGAGAAGAGCTTGCTGAATCAGGCCAATGGCCCATCTAGTCCAGCATCCTGTTCTCACAGTGGCCAACCAGATGCCTGTAGGGAACCTGCAAGTAGAATTCAAGCAGAAGAACATTCTCCATTCCTGTGGTTTCCAGCAACTGGTATTCAGAAGTGTCTCTACCTCCAACTCTGGAGACAGAGCATAGCCATCATGGCTAGCAGATGTTGATAAACCTCTCCTCCTTGAATTTGTCTAGTTCACTTTTAAAGCCATCTAGGTTGGCAGCCACCACTTCCTCCTGTGGGAGCGAGTTCCACAGTGAGCAGAATGCTGGACTAGACAGGCCTTGGATTTGATCAATACAGGTTCTTCTTAGCTACTTATGGGTCAGGACAGCCTCATAAGCACATGAGAAAAGCTCTGTCGAATCAGGCCAAAGGCCCATCTAATCCAACATCCTGTTCCTCCAGAAGCCAACCATGGAAAGCCCACAAGCGACACCTGAAAGCAACAGTGTTCTCCCCACCTAAAATTCCCAGCAGCCAGCTTTCAGAGGCATACTACCTACAACAGTGGATCCCCCTTTAAAGCCATCCAAGTTGGTGGCCATCATCACCACTTCTTATGACAGCAAATTCCATCATTCAACTATGCAGTGTACTTTCTTTTGTACCTCCAGAGACTGGAAATCACCCTGGCACACATCACACCACCTGTTAACTCTTCCTGCAAATAGAACCATTGAGCTTTTAAAAACCCACACCTTTTACGGCACAGAGAAAACTGCAAGAGATGGGTTTGAAAATCTTCCACCCTGTTCTTTCCCTCCTCTCTTTCTTTTTTATGGCCCTGGATTGCATTTTGCTCAGTGGCACTTTATGACTTCTGCACCTAAGAGCCTATCGCCTTCACGCTGAATTATCCTGGAAGAACTCCTTTCCTGCCCACATATAGCTCAACACAGTGGGCAGAGTGCAGGGACGTTCTTAATGGCCTGATCTAATTGCAGAATTCGGCTGTCCCACTTTTTTTATATATGCCCAGAAAAGTTATCCCTCTAGCATTTTTTAGCATAAGCGTGGCTCCCAGATTAATATCTGCATTAAAAGCACCTGCCATCTTCCCCTCGCCAATATAATTTTTCAAAGAAACAACCTTCAGAAGTCGCTGGAAATTTCCTTGTGGTACAAAGCCATAAATGCTTGCAGATATGAACCTGAGTATAGTTTATGGTGATTAAATCATGAAATAGGAAGGGCCCATTTTGTTTTCCCCCACACTCTTGCTGTAATTTGAAACAGACAAAACTAATAGCAAATAATATTTATGCCTCAATTGGCTTTGGGACTTTGACGATCTTGTTAATATCTCTCTCGCCAACAGTCCTGGGTAATCTGGAATGCCACTTTGTCATTTCCTTTCCCTGTTGCATCCAAGGAAGAACTGCATCAATCTGAAAATTGCACATCAGCTATTGCATGAAAGTGTACTGAGGATATGAGGCCAGCAACAAGCAGGATAGAAATACATGTGAAAAGAAACAGGGCGGTTTCCACCCTGCAGCCTATCCCTTTCATTCTCCTCCAACCATGTCACTTCTGGAATGGATTGCCCTTATTGCCTTTGGCTGATTGAGAGTTACCTTCACAGTCAGAGGTAGCATGCTTCTGAATACCAGCAGCTAGGACTTGTCAATGGGGAGACTGTTGTTGGCTGGTTGGCCAGTAGAACAGCGTGCTCAACTGGATGAACCTTTGATCTGACCCAGCAAACTCTACTTAAGCATTGCTGGACAGAGATGAAAGGGAACACCGTGCTCACAACCTCTCACAAAATATGATATTATTTTCTTCAAGTGTTTTATTCATCCATATAAGAATGACAAGAATGACAAGCAAGTCAATGTCCAAGCATCCTTTGAGGACTCCCTTCCAACCCTGATAGGCTTCACGTATTAATGTATTTTAATATCTGTTGGAGGCCGCCCAGAGTGGCTGGGGGGACCCGGCCAGATGGGCGGGGTACAAATAATATATTATTATTATTATTATTATTATTATTATTATTATTATTATATCACGGAACATGGACTAAGCAGCACAATTGTATGTGGGTGGTTCTGACATGCCCAGTAGCCATCCATCAGGAAGCAGCTGCTGGCATTAATGTCATCAGGTCCTAGTTATTCCGAAGCTGCCATACGCTGACCACCAGCTCATCTGTGTAGTTGAGTAATATCTTCACTGACTGCTAGTGATCCTTTTCAGAAAGGGAGATTTTCCTAGTCCTACCAAAAGATGCTGGGAATTGAACCTGAGGCCTTTTGCATGAAAAGCAGGTGCTCTACCACTGAGCTACAGTCCTTCTGTCTAGCTGTGGCCCTTCCACCTAGCTACAACTAGACTGTTTCATTGGATTCACTCCCTGGCTGGTTAAGAATAGAAGAGCCTGATGGATCAGGATAATGGTTTGTCTAGTCCAGCACCCTGTTCTCACAGTGGCCAACCAGATGCCTGTGGGAAATGAGCAAGCAGGATTTGAATGTAAGAACACTCTCCCCGCCTGTGGCTTCTAGCAGCTGGTATTCAGAAGCATTGCTGCCTCCAATGGTGGTGGCAGAGTTCTGGGTTAGGACTTTGGCTTAATTGCTTTGACGGTCTAGATGTTCTGCACTTGCTTCTGGGGACTGATATCAGCCTGTCTGGACCACATTCTCACCCTGTTCCTGATAGAAGTGCCTACAAAACATCCCCACCTTCCCCTGTTGTCCTCTCAACCTGCTACATGTCCACATATTAGGACAGGAATGAGTAAGCTGTATCCCTCCAGATATAGTTGGACCTTTCCTGCCCATCGGCCATGTTGGCTGAGACTGCTGGGCCATGGAGTCCAACAACAACTGTACGACCACAGGAGGAAGGTGGGCAGCAAGGCTGGGGAGAAGATAATCAGCTGCCTGGATTCCTAGTGCATTGGTAAGTTTAAAGGCACAACACAGATTTCTGCAACCCTAATTCTGAACCCTGCAAGGAGCATGAGAGACAAGCCAGATCCAAACCACATTTTCTCCTTCTCACATTTCTGGCACTCTTTCTTTACAGACACTCCTTTGCCTTCTTTCCGCAAGAGTGTTTTACAAAGCTGAGGCTATATAAGTTGTAGTTTATGATTTGGCTTTCAGGCAGGCAGTGCACCAATTAAATGATGGCAAAGTAAAGGAGCACGGGGGTCCTCTCTCTGTAGCAAGGTGTTGCATGAAATGCAGATAAACAACACCAGAGCATTTTATTGTCTGTAGTGTTTTTCTATTTACCAGGACAAAATGAGAAGCATTCATTCTCACAGGGAAATTTACGGACATTGGGCATTTAGATAACCAGGTCACGTAGGGAATCTTTCGAGCCTCCTATAAGGGGCTTGACATGCACCTTAATTTCTTCTTTTTATGTGAGTGTTCGTTGGTAATTTGAATAGACCTGTATTTTCTCCTCTTGCATTTTCTGGCTGGCTGCACTTAAAAAGGAGCAGAAGTAATGACAACTAGAGATGGTGTGAAGACTGTCATGAGGGCAAGATCCTCAAAAGCACCAACAATGGGATGGAGAAGAAAGTCACCTCAGTTTGCATCATCATCATCATCATCATCATCATCATCATCATCGATTTATTAATTGTCTTCTAAACCAGCATCTCAAGGCAATTTATACATAAGATAATTAAAAACAGGTTTTTTATATATAAAAAAGCACAAAAAACAACACACACGAACACAACCCTAACATGCAGACATTCATAGTATACACTTATTTATCCAGCTGGGAAAGCCTATTGGGGGAAAAATAAGGTAAAGATAAAGGGACCCCTGACCGTTAGGTCCAGTCGCAGACAACTCTGGGGTTGTGGAGCTCATCTCGCTCTATAGGCCGAGGGAGCCGGCGTTTGTCCATAGACAGCTTCCGGGTCATGTGGCCAGCATGACTAAGCTGCTTCTGAAGAACCAGAGCAGCACACGGAAATGCCGTTTACCTTTCTGCTGGAGCGGTACCTATTTATCTACTTGCACTTTGATGTGCTTTTGAACTGCTAGGTGGGCTGGGACCGAGCAACGGGAGCTCACCCTGTCGTGGGGATTCGAACCACCGACCTTCTGATTGGCAAGCCCTAGGCTCAGTGGTTTAGACCACAGCACTACCTGCTGTGAAAAAATTGAAGGAAAAAATACCTTCAATTAATTTCCAGAAAGTGCAGATAGTGGGCACCTGTCATATTGTAACAGGTATGCTATCCCACAGAACAGAGACAACTGCACTAAAAGCCCTGCTCTGTGTGATTGCATAGCGGGCCTCTGATAACTTTGGAAGGTGCAGGAGAAGCTCTCCTGCAGACCACAGTGAAACTCCATAATTCCCACTTGCGGTAATGATATGCACACCAGAACACAGATATCCTTTGAAATTCACACTTATTTGAATTCTGTGCATAAAAATGCATACGTTAGTGAAAATTTCATAAAATGAATTATGTTGAGTTTCCACTGTTAACCTCCATTTTCTGTACAGGAATGAACCAAAGATGGCTTTGGCTAAAGTGAAGGAACATGGGAAATGACTCTCATGCCTTGACCTTCTGTTTAGTCTTTAGTTGATTTATCTCTGCTTGATCTTCTTGCCAGCAAGTGTGGGAAAGTTCAGGGTGGAAGGAGAAGATATATTGTTTATTAATAGCCTTCCTGACTTGCGCTAACAAGTTCCTTTACTTAGCAGAGTGCATTCCCCTTTACACAGCAGAAAACTAGTTGCAAACTCATGTGAGTTTCTTAAGACAATACGCAATTCAATCTGCCTTGTCCAGATTGAAATGTGTTCTAATATTTTCCTGGTAAGACCCGTTGAATCCCTCCTAAAAGAATAAAGACACCGCAGTCTTATTCATAAGCAATAAAAAGAAAGTTTACTCACGATCAGGCAGAACAAAGTGTGATCCCTGAAAGCAGGCTTTAGGCTTAAAGTTACAAATGTATAAAAACAGGTTTACCCCATAAGGGAGATGACCTGGGGGACTGCTTGGCTGGCAGCCAACAGTTCATTCCAGGAAGTTCACAGGACGAAAGGAACATGGAGGGAGAGTGGCACCATGCCTTTGTCTTTTACCAGGTTTGGAAAGGCCACGCCCACCCACTAGTCACATGCAAGGAAGGATGGTCCAGGCCAGGAGGAACAGGAAGTTTTGACTGGCTGGACCAAACATCCCCTCGCATGTCCATTCTAGCAAAACAAGGAATGTTGTATTTGACTGTTCCCAGTGGATTACATCCCACAACAAGGTCATGAGGATCCCCACCCATCTGCCTGGGTTTCCTCAGCCATTCTGGGTGGCTTCCAACAAAATACTAAAAATACAATAAAACACCAGACATTAAAAAACTTCTCTAAACAGGGATGCCTTCAGGTGTCTTCTAAAAGTCAAATAGTTGTTTATTTCCTTGACATCTGATGGGAGGGCATTCCACAGGGCAGGCACCACAACCGAGAAGGCCCTCTGCCTGGTTTCCTGTAACTTCACTTCTCGCATTGAGGGAATCGCCAGAAGGCCCTCGGAGCTGCAACTCAGTGTCCGGGCTGAACGATGGGGGTTGTTTTAACAACCCTGAACTATTGAGTATCATCAAGAAACTTGACCACCTCATGGCTCACCCCAACGCTAGATGGTTTAATAACAACTTAAAAAGCAAAGTTCCCAACTCCAGTCCTAGGGGCGTTCTACTTTCTACAAACTAAATAAAGAATATAGTCTATAGAAATTCTTTTGCTGTAATTGTCAAATGCTTTTGCAGCCCACACAATACACTCAAGCCTGGCAGTGAAATGGCTCAAGTGTGTTATCTTTACATAGGCTACTTTATTTTGACTGTAAAAAAAAGGTAAACCAATTACAGCCAAGTGAATTACATTGCTTCGTGCGTCACTATTCATCCTTTACACAACACTTGGTAAAATAGGAAGAATAAATGACACTGAGGTTATTTTTCAGTGAAACAGGGTTATTACTGAGTTTAAAATCAATGGAGGACAGGATTGGGACAAATAGCAGCAGCGACACATTTCTTTACTAGTCTGGCTATTGTGCTCCAGAAATGTTACCTCAAATCTCAGATCCTTTTTTTTTTAAGCTGGTGAAAGCCAAGAAAGTATTCTTTCTGACCTAGAAGTTAAGCCACTGATTCCCTACCTTTACCAGAAGGCAAAAGCCATTGTGGTTGACAGAAATGAAGCAGAGGCAGGATTGTTAATGAATGCAAGCTTCAGAACTGGCCCTACTGTGAGACACAGTGAAGCAAGTGCCTTGGGCACCAGATACTATTGAGCAGCAGCAGCAGCCTCTCACCCATTTCTCTTCAGACTGTGGGATGCAATCCACTGGGAGCAGTCAAATACAACATTCCTTGTAATGCTAGAGAAGACATGTGGGGGAATGTTTGGTCTAGCCAGTCGAAAGCTTCCTGTTTCCTCCTGGCTGGAGCATCCTTCCTTTGCATGTGACTAGAGGTGGGCGTGACCTTACCTGTCCAGGTAACAAAAAGACAAGGCATGCTGCTACTCTCTCTCTCTTTTGCACTTCCTCCTTCATTGGACCAGGTTCTTAGCTAGAAATGCTCTGCTAGCTTCTCAGCTAGCAGAAGCACTGGGATCATTCCTCCATATGGGGTAGATCCATATGTGCATATTTGCAACTAAGTCTGCCTTCAGGGATCCAACTGTGAATTGATGTGAGTAAACCTCTTTTACTGACTTTAAATAAGATTGTTGTGTCTTTATTCTTTTAAGAGGGATAAAAGGGAACTTACCAGGTACATACAATTCAATACTGAATTGTATGATAGTGAGAGGCTTGCGCAAGCCTGCAACCAGCTATCTGCTGTGCATGTTAGAATGGGAATGTAAATTCTGCTAAGTAAAGAAACTTGCTAGCGCAAATTAGGAAGGATATTAATAAAAATATATACCCTCTCCTGCCTCCCTGAACAGACCCCACAGGAGTGCATAGGATAGGTTAGCACACTCATCCATGCTATCTTCCTCCATAATGCTCTATGTGTAGAGGATATGATGCTTGGAGATGGCTTGAACTGCAACTAAATTTCTCTAGATTACAGAATAGTAGTTCAAATACATAAAACAGACACTGCTGCAGTCCTCTGCACACTTACTTGGGGACTAGCCCCATTGAACTCAATGGAGCTTACCCCTGAAGAGCTAAGCATGGGGTTGTGCTGTCATTATTCCTGCAACTGTTGCTTGTTATCAGTCTCAGCTATTGTCAAATAGTCACTGATGGCCCTCTTTTGTCAAACTGTATCTCTGCTGAGATAGGACAGGACAGGGCCCACAACCATTACTTTCTGAAAACAACCAAAGATATTTTCATTTCAACCAGCTTTTCTAGTTGAATGAAATGGTCCATGCATTAGATATTTATTTTGTATTGTTTAGCTGTATTTCCCCCTCTACTTTTAAAAACTATTTTTAGCTGTTTTGTGCTACAATTGTACATAACCTTGAGATGAATGTAAAAGTCATTATTATTACATACCTTCCAACATTTCTCTGATGAAAATAGGGACATCCTGTTCTACATCACAATGCTTCTCCTGCCTTTGATCTCGCTGAACAGCTAGACGTCATATACACATCGACATTGGTAACCTTGAGCCAATTGCAACCTCTTCACTGAACCCATCTCATGGGACTGTTGTAAAGAATAAATGTGCAAAGGAAGGAGTCATGCACAACACCTCCCAAAGATAAATGGAATGAAATAAAATTTTAGCTGTAAGCTGTGTTGAGTCTCTGTGAGGGAAAAAGGTGGATGATGATGGTGATGGTGATGATGATGATGACGACAGCAACAACAACAACAACAACAACAACAACAACAACAACACAACTGTGAAAATGCTCAGGAACATACCAGAGAGTAAATCCTATTGAACTCAGTGGGACTTAGTTCTGAGTAAAAATGCTTAGGATTACAGTGTAAGGCTGCACAGTCTTTACCCAGTTACCTGGGAGTAAACTCCATTGAATACTGTGGTACTTACTTCTGAATAGACAATAAATGAATCTATGCTCCCTGCGTTTCCTAAGAAATGCCTGCCTGCTGAAGCACTGCAATTAAATAATTTGAAGTGGATTGGTGACCTTTTCCTTCAAAATTATAGGAAGGGCTTTGTATGACAGCGTCACAATTTCCTTCATTTGGTGCAGGTATTTTACTTTCAGGATAAACAGGACTCCGCTTTTTGTGCACACACCACTTTTAATAGTTCTCTGAAACATGGAGGGGAGGAAAAAGAAAAACCAGGACATTCCGGGATCAAATCTGAAACTCAGGACACCACCGAGAGCCAGTGTGGTGTAGTGGTTGAGAGCGGTAGACTCGTAATCTGGTGAACCGTGTTCGTGTCTCCGCTCCTCCACATGCAGCTGCTGGGTGACCTTGGGCTAGTCACACTTCTCTGAAGTCTCTCAGCCTCACTCACCTCACAGAGTTTTTGTTGTGGGGGAGGAAGGGAAAGGAGAATGTTAGCCGCTTTGAGACTCCTTCGGGTAGTGATAAAGCGGGATATCAAATCCAAACTCTTCTTCTTCTTCTTCTGTAACTCTAGGACTGTCCCTGGAAAATAGGGGCACTTGGAGGGTATGTTGTTGTTGTTATTATTATTACCGAAACATTAACAACAACAATGGGAAAGCTAGCCTCAGAAACCAGAGTGTCATTTTCAACACACAATCCTCATCTGCATTGTTATTTTTCCACCATAGCTGCTATTATTAAAATTAAAAACCAGCAAATTCACAAATACTGTTTTCATTTTATTGTGATCCTTTACCCCTGTTGGATTTCAGTGATTGCATCCACTGGAGTAAGAGAACATCTTTGAAGAAAATGCACAGCGAGTTGCCTGCAAACTCAAACCATATTATTCTAATAAACATCTGTATATGCCAATTTATATTCTTGCTCCTAAATTATGTATCATTTTAGTTTGGTCAGTAAATGCTAAAGAAAAGCTTACGGCCTCAAATATTTATGATGCATGTAAAATATTGATAGGAAGTCTTAAGTGGATTAAAATAAGGAAATGTATTTATGGTATCCTTGCCATCCACAAAGGTTCTGTCCCAGAGAAGCTGGGCTGATTTAATGAAGGAAGTTGCATTACTAATGATGCAGTCCTATGCAGATTTACCTGGGAAAAATCCCATTGAACTCATAGGGACTTACTTCCAAGTAAACATGGAGACAATCTGGCTAGAAAGCTATAATTCTTTTCCAATTTACTTGGAGTAAACAAATGTTTATTTATTAAAAAATAGGAAGAAGTCTCAAGGGTGGGCTTACGGATATATTTGCCTCTTCATTCCTCCCCCCCCCCCCGGTCTGATGCCAGTTTACCAATGACCTTTCTGGATAGCAGAATGACTAACTATATGTGCAGGAAAGTTATGTCATCAAATCTAATTTATGTTTTCAATATTTCCTCCAAAATCAGAAGTACGCAGGTTAATAAAATTGTCCCTAATAACATTGCACCCATGAAATAACATCATGAAAAAAAGTTTTGATTTGAAAATATTTGTTTGGACTGAACTTTGGAGAACATTTTAAAATCTGTTCATTTTATTTTCAAAAATGTATTATTCTCTCTCTATATATATTTTAAATGAAAGTACAGTGGTACATCTGGTTACGAACTTAATTCATTCCGGAGGTCCGTTCTTAACCTGAAAACGTTCTTAACCTGAAGCACCACTTTAGCTAATGGGGCCTCCCGCTGCCACTGTGCCCCCACCACACGATTTCTGTTCTCACCCTGAAGCAAAGTTCTTAACCCGAGGTACTATTTCTGGGTTAGCAGAGCCTGTAACCTGAAGCGTATGTAACCTGAAGCGTATGTAACCCGAGGTACCACTGTAAAAGAATTAGGGTATAACCCTGACCATTTCTACTCAGAAAAACATGAGAAGTGCCTGCTGGATCTGGCCAATAGCCCATACAGTCAGGCATCCTGGTCAAACAGATGTCTGTGGGAAGCATGCAAACAGGATCTGAGCACAACTGCAGACTCTCCTTCCTGTGGTTTCCAGCAACTGGCATATTGTCTCCAGGAGCGGAGGTAGAACATAAGCATCATAGATGGTAGCCATCAATAGCGTTCTCCTCCATGAATTTGTCTAAACCTCCTTTAAAGCCATTCTAGTTGGCAGGCAACCCCTGCCTCTTGGGGGAATGAGTGCCATAGTTTAACTATGTGTTCTGCGAATAACTTATTTGTTTTGTCAATCTTGATCCCTGGCCTCTCCAGGAAGGACTCCTGTATGAAACTCTGGAAAGCTGCTTGGAGTGTGTGTAGATCAGGGGTATCCAATGTGGTGCTCTCCAGATACTATTATTGTAAGGGCTCTGTAATGTCTCCTCGAGAGTAATCAGCCAGACCACGTTGTCTGCTAAACTAATTGCTTTTATTTACAAAAGTACACATCAGAGCTCCTAAGGTTCATGACCGCTTGAGTCAGTTCCAGATTCAGGGAGTGGCATTTTGCAGCTCCTCCCCCAGCATAGGAGTTTTGGGAACCCAAAGCGCCTCCTCTTCTCTTTCCGCTTTGTACCCCTGCACAGCTGTGGACTGGCGCTGTGCTGCTCCGTCAGACACTTGGCCCCTCCAGTTGGTGTTCCTGGGTCTCTGCTAGCATCTTCAAGCCCTTGCAACCCCCTGGCTGCCTGCAGTTCCTCTTCCCCACCACTGTTGCTTTCCTGGCTCTCCTGAGAACTGCTCTCCGACATGACTTCTCCCCCTCTCCAACCACCTTCCCTCGTCAGCTTGGCTCTGGGCGAGGGCAGGTCCCTGACAATTATACTATAATTCCCATCATTGCCAGCCAGCAGGGCCAATTATTAGGTTTTGGGAGTTGTTGTCCAACCACACCTGGAGGGCACCTTGTTGGCTACCCGGAAGTAGACAATAAAGAGTTAGGCACACCAGTGGTTTGATTCAGAGTAAGTCAGCTTCCTATGTCCTGATATCCACACCCATTGGTGGGTGGTTTTCTGACCTAACCTGGGTGTAAAAAAGGTAAAGGGACCCCTGACCATTAGGTCCAGTCGTGTCCGACTCTGGGGTTGCGGCGCTCATCTTGCTTTATTGGCCGAGAGCCAGCGTACAGCTTCTGGGTCATGTGGCCAGCATGACAAAGCCGCTTCTGGCAAACCAGAGCAGCGCACGGAAACACCGTTTACCTTCCTGCTGCAGCGGTTCCTATTTATCTACTTGCACTTTGCCGTGCTTTCGAACTGCTAGGTGGGCAGGAGTTGGGACCGAGCAACGGGAGCTCACCTCGTCGCAGGGATTCAAACCGCCGACCTTCTGATCAGCAAGCCCTAGGCTCTGTGGTTTAACCCACAGCACCACCTGGGTCCCTAACCTGGGTGTAGCCACTTCTAAGTCCATTTTGAGCAACAGCCAGGTTTCAACCTTGCTTCTGTGGCTCTCCCTACCTACCTTCTCATTTTTCAATATGTCATATTCCTATCCCACTTGCTTGTCTATCTGTCTGCACTTTTCACCTTACATTTGATGGACCTCTTGGCCCCGAATGTGTCCAGCAAGTGCCTCTGCCACTGGGGATACCCCACATCTCTTCATGCAACTTTCACCCCCATCCTGCAAATCCTTGCTCTTCCCAGGGCCTGTTAGAGAGACATTTCGGTGGGCGTTGTGCTTGGGGGGCATTTGTAAGCATGCAAAAACCCACTTTGAATTAATCAAAACCACCAAATAACAAAAGCTTATAGAAGGAGACCTTTGGCTCCATAAATGCTCACCCTCATTAGCCAGACTGGCGATAGGACATCTAAAGTGGGAATTGCCAATTTGTAGAAACCGCAATGAGAAACAAGACGGCAGCCAATTAAATGTGAATTCTTCAACATTGTTAACTCAAAGGTCACTCGGCTCTTTTTAGGGAGTCATAAATGGAGGATTTGCTACTAATTAGCCACGTTGCCTTGGCTTTCTCATCCTGGCCTTAACGAGCACAACCGTCCAGTGACTTTAAAATGGCATCTCTTGTCGGGAAGATGAAAGACAATGGGAAATGGTTGTTGTTTGAGAAATGCAAGGACAGGGTTGGGTTATTGAAGAATTTGACCCCCATATCGAGAGCCAGTGTGGTGTAGTGGTTAAGAGCGGAAGACTTGTAATCTGGGGAACCGGGTTCGCGTCTCCGCTCCTCCACATGCAGCTGCTGGGTGACCTTGGGCTAGTCACACTTCTCTGAAGTCTCTCAGCCCCACTCACCTCACAGAGTGTTTGTTGTGGGGGAGGAAGGGAAAGGAGAATGTTAGCCACTTTGAGACTCCTTTGGGTAGTGATAAAGCGGGATATCAAATCCAAACTCTTCTCCTTCTCCTTCTTCATATCATGAAATACTATGCTCTAGCAACATGACTCAGGCAGCGTTAAGCCCTTCTAAACCCCATTGATTTCAGTGGGAATGTTAAGCACACACTTCATCCTCTTGCGCTGGAAACACTGGGAATGGAAGACAGAAATCCTGAGCACATGTACTAGGGAGCAAGCTACTCTGGTCACATGGTGACTTACTTGCATTTAAGCATGCATTCTATTGCACTGTAAAGAAGGCTTTGCCCAACTAATGCACAAACCCCTATCCAAGCATGTGTCCCCATTCTAGCATCCTTCTCTGTGCATTGATGGCAAGAATTTTGGTGTGACATGTGTGTAGGTCCTCTTATTACTGCATAATATGCCCCAGGCAGTGGAAGGCACTATTTATCATCCTTTTATGGTGAAATGTAAGTTGACTCAACTGGGTGGCAAATCAGCTTACAGGGTTTCATTTCGAACTGGTCTAAGTTAATGCTTGCTAACATCAGGTATCAGTCCCACAAGCCCACATTACTTCCTTGCCTTTGGACCTATAGGTATATAGGCCCCAGAAGATGATAAAGTAAGAATGGGTTGCTTTGGAAGAAAATATCCATTCCTCTCTCTCCAATAGGTAGATATAATGGTTCTTTTGAAGAATAATTCTAATATCACATACGCAGGTCCAAGACCAGCAAATTTATCTAATGAACTTCTACACAACTGCTGTGGACCTCCAGATTTCTGAAAGAGAACTTTCAATTACAAGGGAATGTTCTCTGCATAATTTGGGATTGTCAAATGCCCACCTATAATTCATAATGGAAACCCTCCCACCACCAATTAATCACTTGCCCCAACCTGTCTCCACTTACAGCTCTGGCTGAGAAATGGACTCTTTGTCCTCCCTACATCTCGAACAATTATAAAGCAATGTTGGCTGAATACCTTATATTTTTCCGTCACCCTCACCCTCACCCTCATCTGTCTATGATAATATGTATATTGGCTAGCATAAGACATCACTGCCCAGTTGGCTACTGGCATACTTGTCTTCTGCCATCTCAGTGCATGTGCAGACAATTAACTTCTAGTAATGGAACAGATGCTTTTGAATTATGGTGCTGGAGGAGACTCTTGAGAGTCCCATGGACTGCAAGAAGATCAAACCTATCCATTCTGAAGGAAATCAGCCCTGAGTGCTCACTGGAAGGACAGATCCTGAAGCTGAGACTCCAATACTTTGGTCACCTCATGAGAAGAGAAGACTCCCTGGAAAAGACCCTGATGTTGGGAAAGATGGAGGACACAAAGAGAAGGGAACGACAGAGGACGAGCTGGTTGGACAGTGTTCTTGAAGCTACTAACATGAGTTTGACCAAACTGCGGGAGGCAGTGGAAGACAGGAGTGCCTGGCGTGCTTTGGTCCATGGGGTCACAAATAGTCAAACACTACTAAACGACTAAGCAACAAGTGTGAGCAGAAGTGATCTTGGTCTGTCCTTCTGGAACTTCAGTGGCATCCATAGTTTGATGTCTAAGTTGAACTCCATAGTCTCTGGCTTCCACACCGCTACTAAGACAGGAGTTGCTGGAGGTGGTTTCCTGCTGGTTGAATGTGCCAAGTTAAACTCAGATCTCCAACTGCTGGCTGGTGATTTAATTGGAATTAATGGTTCACTGTCTTATTTATTCAACACATTCATGCATAATAATACTTCTGAGTCCATTGCATTCTCTTTAATTGCTAACAATATTTTCTGCTGGTTAGATGGCTTCTTGCGACTAGACTACATGGAAATCTGCCTTCCACTGAATCAGAGGATTGGTCCATCTAGTTCTGTATTGTTTTCACTGGCTGGCACCAGCTATCCAGGATTTAGGCAGTAGGCATTCCCAGCCCCACCTGGAAACATCAGGGATTGAAACTGCGACCTTCTGCATGTAAATCAGATGTTCTCCCCCTGGGGTCTATAATGGGACCCTGCAGATGTTGACAGATTAAAACTGCTTGGATGTTGTTGTTTTTTCAGAGTTTCAGGGACTGGCAGAGTTCCAAAGCCCAGGAGAGGGGGGCAGCCATTTATGGGGCTTGGTGGCATCCCATAAAGCAGGAGCAAGGCCAGGGAGAGGAGGAAGAATCAGGGCAGTCCAAGATGGAGGAAGGTGCACAGGATGTGACAGAGGAAGAATAAACGATCTGGGCAAGTGAAGGGCCAGTGAACTGCCCATCTTCCCCTGTCCTGCCGTCTCCTGAAACCAGGAGGGGCTTGAAGAGGGAAGAGCAGTGATGACTTCCATGCAAGAGAAGTCTCATATTGTGGGCATGCAACCTGCCACAAGGAGGAGGGGAGGCCCCCCACTGTTTCTGCAACAGCTTTGAAGGGTCCAGACCTGTGGACAGCTGCCTAGAGGCTAGAAGACTGTGTGTGTGTGGATATCTGGTGTATCGTGAGAGCTGCTGTAAATGCTTCTCTTGTCAATGAAGAGTTAACTCACGGACATGTGCCTTACTTACCTGGGGTGGCTGTCCAGGACTCAGAGTTTGGCAGCTGCCCTAGGTGGTTTTCTATCTGGAGGGATGCTTTAGGCTTCTTGAGCTTGGGGTTCTTCATCTCTGATCTAGAGCTAATACCAGGCTAGAAAGACCTCCACACACATAGGCAGGGTTGTTTTGCTCTATACAGTCATATCTCGGGTTACAGACGCTTCAGGTTACAGACGCTTCAGGTTACAGACTCCGCTAACCCAGAAATAGTACCTCGGGTTAAGAACTTTGCTTCAGGATGAGAACAGAAATTGTGCGGCGGCAGCAGGAGGCCCCATTAGCTAAAGTGGTACCTCAGGTTAAGAACAGTTTCAGGTTAAGAACAGACCTCCAGAACGAATTAAGCTCTTAACCCAAGGAACCACTGTAATAAAGGCACATTGGGAAGGCCTATTTATCACATTTTGGGGATTCCTATGAGAACAAGGTGATTATTTGTGAAATATTTTTTTAAAAAAACAATCTTTTTGCTAACATGATCCAACAAGCCTGCTCTGAGGCACCAGGACCTAGGAGCTGCATAACTATTGAAAATAAGAAATGAAACAAAACACTCCGGCATGTTCAAGCATCCCTTTCTTTTTTCTTTTTCTAAAAGCTTATCTTTGATTAGGGCCCTCCTAGCATTCTCTTCTCCCTTTCCAGAGAAAGTATAATAAATTAATTCAATTAATTTAAATCTCATGGTATTCCCAGGCCCAATAATGATAATAATAATCCAAAAATGAGGTCTAAAGGGTCTCCACCGTGAATTCTCATGAATGCGAAAAAGGCTGCCCCTGCCAACGTTCAGCTTTTATGCCTTTTTCGGCTCAAAATACTCCCTGAACGTTACCATGTAATTAAAGCAAGCCCTTGATGTTTCAGAGAACTCCAACATCATATAACTTTCCAGGGCCCTTTGCACCGTGGGATCTCAGCTTAGCAGTCTACTCATCCTCCTTGTCTCACTGCCTCTGCTCATGCTGTAGCTTTCAAGGTCCTTTAGAGACCCACCAAAATGCAAGATGCCTAAATGTTCTCATTTCAGCTCAGTCTTGCTGCTGCAGCTGTTTTCTTTCAACTTGACTGTGCTTTTGCAGGGTGGGATGGGGCAACAAAGGGAAAAAAGCAAACATCTTAGACCCAATTTAAGTTATTGTAATGATCGCCATGTGTCAACTGGGCATGTCAGATGACAATTCCACTGTTAATAGTGTCCAGATCAAGGGAATTAATAGTTCCATTCTGTTCTGCCTTGGTCAAACCACCCCTGGAGCGTTTTGTCCAGTTCTGGGCATCATAATTTAAGAAGGATATTGACAAGCTGGAACAACCAGCAAGGAGGGCAACCAAGATGATCAAGGGTCTGGAAACCAAGCCTGATAAGGAACCGTTGGGAGAGTTAGGTATGCTTAGCCTGAATAAAAGGAGACAGAGAGATGATATGAAAGCCATCTTCAAATATCTAAGGGGCAGTCACATGGAAGAGAAGAATAAGAAAAGTTTGGATTTGATATCCTGCTTTATCACTACCCGAAGGAGTCTCAAAGCGGCTAACAATCTCCTTTCCCTTCCTCCCCCACAACAAACACTCTGTGAGGTGAGTGGGGCTGAGAGACTTCAGAGAAGTGTGACTAGCCCAAGGTCACCCAGCAGCTGCATGTGGAAGAGCAGGGAATCGAACCCAGTTCACCAGATTATGAGTCCACTGCTCTTAACCACTACACCACTCTGGGAGCAAGCTTGTCTTCTGCTGCTCTGGAGGGTAAGACCCAAACCAATGGCTTCAAATTACAAGAAAGGAGATTCCAACTAAACACCTGGAACAACTCTCTGATGGTAAGAGTTGCTTGACAGTGGAACCAACTCCTTTTGAACCTCCCTTTACTGGAGGTTTTTAAGCAGGTGTTGGATGTTCATCTGTCTTGGATGCTTTAGTTGAGATTCCTGCATTGTGGGGGGTTCGACCAGATTACTCTAAGTGTCCCTACCAACTCTACAGTTGTATGATTTTATTATTCTAATTAGAGACTTACTTTTCTCCTTAGAAACCCCTCCAAAGCCATTGCCTTAATTCATCTTGTGGTTATACTCAATACTCTATCCTTAAATTCCAGAACCAAAAAAATCCACCCATCAATTCTTGCCTCACTGTGGGGAAAGCTCCATTTTTCTGATTACTGCACCAGCACAATCTAAGTTGGGCTTGGATGACAATAGACGACCTAGAAATCTTCAGCTGGTGGGATACCACTTATATTGGCCTTGATAGCAACCACACCATGAGATGAAGAGGAGTGTCCAGGAAAATATAATTTTGTTGAGGCATGAGCAGCCCACAGTGTGGACTGGGTCCACCTTTTCAGAAGACAGTCTGAAAGGCTGTCAGAAGACAGTCTTCTGTTTGATGGAGCTGTCTGCTTGAAGAGTAAAAGTAAAGGCAAAGGGACCCCTGACCATTAGGTCCAGTCGCAGATGACTCTGGGGTTGCGGTGTTCATCTCAGTTTATTGGCTGAGGGAGCCAGCGTACAGCTTCCGGGTCATGTGGCCAGCATGACTAAGCCACTTCTGGCGAACCAGAGCAGAGCACGGAAACGCCGTTTACCTTCCCGCCGGAGTGGTACCTATTTATCTACTTGCACTTTGATGTGCTTTCAAACTGCTAGGTTGGCAAAGCATGAAGAGTAGCTTTGTCCAAATCTCCAGTTTAAAGCTAAAGAACCATACAGTGAGAAGAGAGATCCCTTGAAGAGGCCCATCACCAGGAACTGGACAGCAGACTGAACAGGTGTACAAGGCACCTGGCCACAATCCTCCCCACTATTTAAATTACAGTAAACTGAATTTGATTTTCTATATTAGGATAATATGTAGGTGGTGGTTATATCCTTTTTGCAAATCTGTGTCCCCTTTCATCCTCTTTTTAGGCGCTGCTGAAATGTCCACCTTAATCTGGATCCAAGCCAGACTTGTTTAACCATTATTCTGTCCCTCCAGGTTGTCTTTTTCATGCTATTTTTAGTGCTGGAGCAGATTAATGATACATCATCTCTGCCCTTTCAGAAACAGATTGATGGTGCCCATCCCTTGGTAACAACACCAGTCACCAGCCTTTGCTTCCATTAGTGTGCTATTTTTGTAACTCCATGCTCTATTTGATGTGCTGTTCTACAGCATGAAAGGGGTACATCCAACTGCCCAATTTGTCTTTTCACCAGCTCTTGAAGAAATGGAAGGATTAGAGCTTGGATATCCCCCTTTCTTCCTTCAGTGCCATCAGATGCCTTTGTACCTCCAATGAAGAAAGACTTCTTCAACCCCTAGTAAGAATTCTACTTGCAGCTTAACTCAAGATGCAAGTTGGAAGAGTAAAGATGAGAGCACAGCATTATTACTGCCACCTATTTATTATTATTATTATTATTATTATTATTATTATTATTATTATTATTTCAGTGTAGTTCATAACATGGAATATTAAAATGCAAAATCTAAGAAATCAACATGATCAAGTACATTCAAAACTCCATAAAACAAGCAAGATGCATTCCATAATCACTACATAAAAGACGTAATACAGACCAAAGTGAATTTGGGTGTCATAGAATTGTAGAGTTGGAAGGGACCACAAGGGTCATCTAGTCCAACCCCCTGCAATGCAGGCATCATTCACCCACAACCGTGAGTCTCATGCTCTACCAACTGAGCTATCCCAGAGCTACAAGCCTTGAGTTGAAGAGGAAACTTTTGATGGTTACCTTGCCCCATATATCCATGCCTGGCAACTGTACTCGTCAGGAGGGGCATTGATGAGAATTCTACATGCCCCAAAGATACGCTTAGCTTGTACAAGAAACCGGGCTTTTAGTGTTGCAGCTTCAGCCCTCTAGCATCTGTGACTAGCTAAAATTAGACAAGCACCTGGGATCTTGGGCATGAAAATGGGATGCTCTACCACTGGGATACAGTCCTTCCTGTGCTTGTTTGGGAGGTATTACTTTCATGCCCTGCTTGCCAGCTTCCCAGTGGCATCTGAGAAGCCACTCTGAGAACAGAATGCTTGGCTAGGCAGGCCTCTAATTTGATCGTGTTGGGGGTACATGTCACCCTGAGGTCGTTGGAAGAATTAACATGATGAAAGTAACATTTTGAAGGGTACTCTTGGCTGGCATACAGTATGCAAGCCACAGGAGGATGCAATAGAAATTTAAGGTACAGAGGCTCATGCAGTTATGTGTTTTAGAATTGACTGTTAAAAGGTCTTAAAATCTAGTGAAATCATTAGGCTAAGGAAGGTAGGTGAGTGTGTGATCCTTCATCTTAGCCCAGTTTCTCTCATTCCAGTTATGGATCTTATAACTGCCAAGTTGTTTTGAACAGCCAGAACACTCGTCTAGCAATTTACATCAGTGGCAAACAACTTGGATAGCTTTCTTAGATGCAAAATGCTTTTTGATGGGGAAAACATCTGTAAAGATTGCTTCTCTGATTGCAAAACCCTCTGGAACCCCCCACCCTCCTATAGCTATGTGAGTTATTTTACTGGGAAAGTAGCTGTTTTCATCTTGGTTCAGAGCAGCCCCCTCCCACCAAGCCCCTGCTGGAATAGCCACATATTCCTAAGAATTAAAATGTGGCAGGAGCCTAGTGTATCTCTTCCGAAAAACTGGTCAGTGTAGACAATACTAAGCTAGATGGACCAGAAATCTCATTTGGTATAAGTCAGCCACTTACGTTTTTGTGCTGTTCCTAACCCCACACCCATTGAAATTCTAAGGCATCCTGCAAATTGTTATTATTTGTTATTATTGATTCAATTTTTATCCTGCCCTTTCTCTCAAAGGAGCTTATTTCCTCCTGAAATGATGCAGAGCAGTGGAAGCCTCTTTCTGGTTGAGAATAAAACTTCTAAGAAATAGCAGGACACATTTCAAAAACGTAGGGTAAGGCTGATGAATCAAGCCAGTGCCCTTCTAGTCCAGGATCCTGAGCCCACAGTGGCCAAACAGATGCCCATGAGAATCCTGTAAGCTGGACCTGAGCACAGCAGCACTCTGCCAAGCTGTGATTCCAAGCAACTGGTATTCAGAGGCATGATACCTCTGACAGTGGAGGTAGAAAATAGTTATCATGACTACAAGCCATGGGTAGTGTTTGGGCAAAAACTAGTCAATTCTGGTGAGTGGAAGTTCTCCAGAGTCTCAGGCAGATATAGACTCATAGAATCATAGAACTGTACAGTTGGAAGGGACCCAAAAGACATCTCCTTCAAAGCATCCATGACAGATGCCCATCCAACCTCTGCTTATAAACTTCCAAGGAAGGAAAGTCTACAACCTCCTGAGGGAGTCCATTGCACTGTTGAACAGCTCTTACTGTCAGAAGGTTCTTCCTGATGTTTAGTCAGAATCTCCTTCCTTTTAATTTGAAGCCAGTGGTACTAGTCCTACCCTCCAGAGCAGGATAAAACAGAGCAGGAGTAGATCTTGCACATCACTAGCTATCTAAACCCTTTTATTTGAAGAGAACAAGAGTTTTTCCGCAGACAAGGCATGTTATCTACTGATGATTAGATATGGACTGAGTGAACTTATGTCGAGGGCTGGAACTGATCTGCAGACCATCAGTTGGCCACCCTTGCACAAGGAGATCATCCATGATCCCTTCTAAGAAGAAATGAGATATTACTTATGCTTCTTATCTAGGATGAATAAGCTTGGACCCAATTCTTCCTTGTCACTTTTACTAAAATCTATCAAAGGAATTAGCAGGATTTTCATTCTTCACCTTCATAGCAATAGGCCTGTGTGTGTGTGTATTCTTCATGGCTAGCAAACACAGTTGATCTTTGAAACATTTTTTTTTTGTCTACTCACCCATCTCAATACAAAAATCCTCTAAAGGACATTGTTGATGAATGTTTGGAAGTTTGAGCCAATCTACCTCCCAACAGCTCTCCTGAGAGGCTAGGACATTAATATTAGCATGTTCTTGCAACCAACAAGCACCTCAGTGTCACCATTTATCTTATTTACTTCCAGCGACTAAAATGTCAAGCTGATACAGTGGCTCTAAGTCACTCAGGAGGACTCACAGCAAAGTGCAAATTCCAAACTGGGGACAACAAGCTCCCAAGAGAGCTGAGCCAAGCATTTATTCACCGAATCCTGCAACCTTCCCATTTGTCTGTGAATTGTTCGTGAAGTGACTGCAAAGAGCCCTCAAACATTATGGATCATCTGCATTTGCTCAGAGCGATCAACGCTCGCAGAAGACCAGCTATAGCACATTTTGCTTTGGAAGGGGAAATGATGACATTTCTCTTCTTGTATTCAGTGTGCAATTGCTTCTGATCCTGACCTTCAGGTCAAATGGTTCTTTTTCAAGTTGCAGGAATAAACATCAGCAGACTTGACTCCTTGGTATGTAGGAGGATTCTGACAAAAATGGTGAAGGAAGCAGAAATGTATGCAGTTCACGCGTTCTTCTGAGATCAGGAGGAGAAATCAGTCACACAAATAAAATGGATATTCATTCAAAACATTGCTATTGGCTTTCCAAGCCTACAAATGATGCATAAGCAATTGCTTTTCTTTACATTGTTTTGGGATTTTCCTTTACATCTTGCCACCTTCCCAGGCATGTTTGGTGAGGGAACAACGAAAGGTCTTCTCAGTTGCTGCTCCCAGGCTGTGGAACACCCTTACAAAGGAGGCTAGTTCCCTCTCTGCTTCTCTTTCACCCATAGGCAAAGACTCTTTTGTTCCAACAGGCTATGGACTACTTTAAAAAATGGCTGTTGTGCCAGGGTCTTCTGAGAGTGGGTGTTGTCTTTTCTGTTTGGTGCTTTTAAGTGCTTTTAAGTTGTTGCCCCCCCCCCCCAGGGCTGTCTTTAGCAGGGTTGTTTATTTAATTGTGTATCTCATTCCCCCAATATTTATATTGATCAAATGTTTTTGGTTGTGTCTATATAAATTCATCCTGTGAGCTGCCTTAGGCCCTGCACTGGGAGAAAGGCAGGATATCAATTAATTAAATACATGCATTGAAATGGATGCAAATTATGTAACTAGTTCCTTAACTTGCGTTAAACCGTGGGCAGCGAGTCAAGTAACGTGGTATTTGGTGGGAACTGAATTGCAGTGGAACTGAAACAGTGCAGATTGTAGTGAATACAGGTCAAACTGGAAACCACTGCCTTTTTCAGCTCAAGGCAAAAGTGGCCATGGTCAGAGGCAAAATCCAGCAGAAAAAATTAATGTAATTCTCCTCATTGTACAGTAGACTAGTTTCTACATGCACTCGAACATTTCTCTGTCTTCCTTCTTGGCAACCAAGAGTCAAAAAATACCCAAGGAGTGTATAAAGCATTTACAGTGTGGGTGTGGCCTGGGTAAGGGGTGTGGCCTGGAGAGAGTCCCAAGGGCCAGCTAGAGAAGCCTGGAGGGCCGACCACTTATTCAGATCCTGATAATACTCCAGTAATCTTTCTTTCCCAACAAGCCATTTCAATACATCCATCGTTCTCTCTGTGTGTGTTCTTCACCATTGGTGGTGTTTGACTAAAATGGCACTGTGGGATACTTAGTTCTGTATCAAAACCATACCTTATTTTCCTTTTTGATGGCATATTTTTAAAAGGTAGGCAGGAGATGCGTAGAGTCCAGCTGTCAATTAAAATAAAACTATGTGTTTCTCCCTTTTGAGTTGTATTTTGTTGTGTGGTGTCAAATAATCATAAAAATGAATTTGAATGAAATTACATGAAAACATGTAATTTCTCAAGTTATATGTTTAAAAATACAGTGATCTAGAGCTGTAGTTGTGTTTACTGATGCAGATATTGTGCATTTGCTCTTGTGCAGTAATTTATAAGTAGCTTTCTGTTTGAGTGAGCAGACACAGGTCTTTGGTCGAAATTGCTGGTTTGATTATCTGCATATGTTTGGTTGGGCTGTGACATTATGATCAGGGTTCTGCACAACTCTCCTGCAACCTGATTTGGGGCCCAGTCCCAGGCCCTAAATCAACCCCTCCCTGATTTAAAGGACACCTGACCTGTAACAAGCCCCAAGTCAGTTAGTGGCTGGAGCTAATCATAAACTCTTAGAATCATAGAATTGTAGAGTTGGAAGTGTCATCTAGTCAACCTCATGCAATGCAGGAATCTCAGCTCAAGAATCCCTGACAGATGGCCATCCAACATCTGCTTAAAAGCCTCTAAGGGAAGGAGAATTCACATGCTTCCGAGGTAGTCACAGGCACCTCACAATGACAAGGTGAGCACAACCCTTCGCCCATCAAAATTACAGAGAAATTCTGAAATGTCCTGAGAATAAGGCAATGAATGGATTGGTTTAACTATGGATTGTTTTAACTATGACTTAAGTAAGGGGAAATCTAGCTAAAAATTCCGAGACCTAAGGGAGGTAAGGGTGTGGAAAAATATAATATTAAGGTTTTTTTTTAAAAAAAGGTTAAAGTAAGGGAAATGGAGAAGAATATAGGGAAAGTGCAGAAATACCAAGATGCCGAGGTTTGAAAAAATGTTTAAGTAAAATGACTTTTGTACTTCAGGATATTTTTAAATTTAGGAGTGAGGAATCTGTTAAAGAGGATTGACAATGAATTCAACAGAGGGGGACTTGAGGAAGTCAATCGAAATATGAACTTGAGAAAGAAGGGATGCCTGGCCAACAGAATTGGGCCAGGCCTAAGCAATGTTATTAAAATTGATAATAAGGTTAAATGTACAATGAATAAGATTACCCTGGTGAGAGAGGGGGATATATGTGGCTTCCCACAGTGAGAGGTGGGAAGCATGGAAATTTAACCGATATGTTATGTGCTTTAAAAATTGTAAAAACCAATAAAAATTTTTGGGAAAAAAGAGAGAATAAGGCAATGAATGAATGAATAAAAGCCTCATTTGCAGGGGGATGAAAATGGTTGAGAAACTCAAAGACAGGTTTTGGCACATTGCTAGTTGAGTATAACCTGACGCATATTGAGCTGTGCAAAGTCATATAAGATGTGTAGAAACTATGCACAGAATTATTAATTTTTTTATCCCTCTTGCATAATACTGGGACTCAGGGTTGTCCATTGATGCTCAATGTTGAGAGCTTCAAGCCAGACATCCAAAAGAAAGAACGTTTTCTCAACTGGTGTCTTGTCAAGGCAAGGGGGCTCGTTTTCAGGGATTATGGAACCAAACGCAAAACGCAAGTGGTGAAAAAGTCTAAGATTCTTTAAACAGCAGGCATATTATACATAAGAGTAGAATAACACACTAAGCAAGCAGATGACAATCCCTCTGTTCAGCTGCGGGGAGCTCCAGAGATACAACAGCAAAGAGAGACCCCAAGCTGGCCAATGCTAAATTAATCTGGCACCAGGGGTCTCAGGATCCAGGTCGGCAGGTAAACATGATACAGTTGTGTTATCTCTGAACAGGGAACACTCCCGTAAATTAGGAATTCAAGCTTGGAAGACAGTCAAGTTAGAGTGATTCAGCATTAAACTACTGTCAGACTTAGGAGAGTGGTGAGGCCCTGATTTTCTGACAGGTTACATATAATAATGACATGAAGGACCAATTGTTACAGGCCACTATACCTCCTTGAGATACAAAATGTCATCCAACCTTTCCACTACAACTGGGTGCAGAATTCTGCTCAATTGCATCTTTCTTCCTGGCCTCTGTTTTGCAGAGTTGACAGCTCCTTGCCTCATAACATAACAAGTATGATTTCTTTGCACCAATCAAATGTGGATTAACAACAACCCATAAAAAAACATTTTGAGGTGGATGGGTGTGACTGTGTAGTTAATTATAGTTTGCTTTGTTATTAACTACTTTTCCATGAATATACATAAGCCTAAATAGTCCATTACGGTTTAATTATACAGCCATTAGAAGAAGGAAATTGCTAATGAAAGCAGCTATGACAAAAAAAGTCTATAATTTGCAAAAGGGGGGGCACAACCCATGCAAAACACACACTATAGATATTTTCAAATATCTTAGCAAAACTGATGACTCCTCAAGGATTTTGGCATTCCAATTAATAGCTTTTGTACCTTATCAGCCCTTTAATTATGCAGAATTATGAGCGTGCAGGCATTGGGAAGCCATTTATGTATCATTTTAACTGAGATGGCTTGTTATACACTGCAAAGTGGGCATTTTTTCTTACACCTGAGCTCGTTCTCCACCATCTGGGGTTTTCTTTAGCTGTAAACTTTAAAAAATTCATTAACCTTCAGAGTAGGAGTTTTAGAGCTCAGCCTCCCTTCTGTTGCCTTAATGGCTAATTACCTGATACATTTGCTCTCCTTATCCTGTCTGTAACATTTTGAGCAATCTGATGTGCTGCTGTCAACAAAATCTCAGCATTCTAAATTGATTCACCAAGATTTGGCATCTTAACTTTAGGCTGACTGTACTGAATCATTCCAGCAAATAGGTGGCACAGAAATCATCAAGATCAGGGGCAGTCAGTGTAGTGCATTCCAAATACTGCTGGACTTTAATGGAAATATAATTTAATGAAAAAGTGGCATTATGAGCCATCATTGCCAAAACAAGATGACACCTGATTGGCTCTCTAAACACTCCTTTTTCTGGTCATTTGGCTATACCTTTGATAGAATACAGATAATTGAACAAACTTTGTTGCATTACATTCATCATTAAATTATCTTTCTATTGATATATAATTTTGTGGTATTACTCCAAAGGAAAGTGGTGCCATGAGCCATCAAACCTTGGAAATACACTTTTTCCAAAATGTTTCCACAATTTTGGCCACTAGTGTATAATGCCCATCATCCTTGAACATTGGTCATGCATGGCCAGGGAAGTTGAGTGGCTCGATAGTGCTAAAATTTTGTAAAAAGAAATATGATGTTATAATAATGTTAAAAATGGAAAATTAATAAAAATATTTATTTAAAAAAGAACATTGGGTCATGCTGGGTGGGCCTGATGGGAGTTGTTGGGGATCATTCACATCTGGAGGGCTCTCAGTTGGCTAGCCCTGATTAAGAGGTTCTATGTCACTTCAGATTGTGACAGCAGTCACGAAATTAAAAGACGCCTGCTTCTTGGGAGAAAAGCAATGACAAACCTAGACAGCATCTTAAAAAGCAGAGACATCCCCTTGCTGACAAGGTCTGTATAGTTAAAGCTATGGTTTTCCCAGTAGTGATGTATGGAAGTGAGAGCTGGACCATAAAGAAGGCTGATCGCCGAAGAATTGATGCTTTTGAATTATGGTGCTGGAGGAGACTCTTGAGAGTCCCATGGACTGCAAGAAGATCAAACCTATCAATTCTGAAGGAAATCGGCCCTGAGTGCTCACTGGAAGGACAGATCCTGAAGCTGAGGCTCCAATACTTTGGCCACCTCGTGAGAAGAGAAGACTCCCTGGAAAAGACCCTGATGTTGGGAAAGCTGGAGGGCACAAGGAGAAGGGGACGGCAGAGGACGAGATGGTTGGACAGTGTTCTCGAAGCTACCAGCATGAGTCTGACCAAACTGCGGGAGGCAGTGGAAGACAGGAGTGCCTGGCGTGCTCTGGTCCATGGGATCATGAAGAGTCGGACACGACTAAACGACTAAACAACAACAACATGTGGGCTGGGGTGTGTGTGTGTGCTTAAATAAAGGCTATATAATCTTTCGAGCCACCTGGTATTCTTTAGCCTAGTGGTACTGAGGTGGCAAACCTGGGCCTGAGGCAATGGTGGTGGTGCCTCAGACCCAGAAGGTAGAAGGCCAACAGCTGGTGAAGCCAATGACAGGTGAAGCTAGCTAAATCTACTTAGCGAGAACTCCTCCTTGCTGAATTCTACAAGAGCATCTCTGAGACTGAGGAGGAGGAAGCTGACAGCCAGGACTACCCCTAGGACTTTTAAGTAAGAAGGCAGGCAGGTGGGCTTGGAGGAATCAAGAATGGCATTGGTATAAAAAAGGTATTAAAAAGGAATGCCCCTTTAAAAAGTATCTATTTAACATTTTAAACATTAAATAATGATAATTCCAAAACATTTAACATTTTAATAATTATTGTTGCTGTAATTGTTGCTGTAATTAGGCGCTGTGGGTTAAACCACATAGCCTAGGGCTTGCCGGTCAGAAGGTCGGCAGTTCGAATCCCTGCGACGGGGTGAGCTCCCGTTGCTCGGTCCCAGCTCCTGCCCACCTAGCAGTTCGAAAGCATGTCAAAGTGCAAGTAGATAAATAGGTATCGCTCCGGCAGGAAGGTAAACAGCGTTTCCATGCGCTGCTCTAGTTCGCCAGAAGCGGCTTTGTCATGCTGGCCACATGACCTGGAAGCTGTACTCCGGCTCCCTCGGCCAATAATGCGAGATGAGCACAGTAACCCCAGAGTCGGTCATGACTGGAGCTAATGATCAGGGGTCCCTTTACCTTTTACCTAATTATCCCACTCTTCCCCACCTAAGCTCCCAGGCCAGCTTATACCATAAAAACCACTTACAGGTAGGTAGCCGTGTTGGTCTGTCATAGTCAAAACAAAATAAAAAAAATCCTTCCAGTAGCACCTTAGAGACCAACTAAGTTTGTTCTTGGTATGAGCTTTGGTATGCATGCACACGTATCTGAAGAAGTGTGCATGCACACGAAAGCTCATACCAAGAACAAACTTAGTTGGTCTCTAAGGTGCTACTGGAAGGATTTTTTTTTTTTTTTTTGTCATAAAAACCACAATATTTGAGAGAGTTTAAAACAACTTACAACCAGAAAGAGGAAGAGAAAAGAGGAGGAGAAAGCACACTCCTCCTTAACAAACTTGGCAAACTAAACCAACGTCTCACTCAGCACTAGGGATGGGGTTCACTGTACCATACCTGTCCGTCTTTCGATTGCGTTATCGTTACTCGAACCTAATCTACAGTGGTTCACATTTTGTTACATTTGCATGATCTCTGCCTGATCTGGCAATTTGAAAAATAAAAATAAAATCTTATTGTTTTCGATTCTGCTGATGGTGGTGTGATCACATCTTACATAACGCATGCCATTATATTCCTATACTTCCACTATTTACAGCACTGCTGCTGTTATTGATTGCCCATCACCAAGTAGCTCTCTGCCTCCAGGGGGCAGGAAACAAAATGAAAATCATTGCCTCTGTGTGAATGACACAGATCATCAGGAAGGCACCCCCCTGTGGGACAAAACCATTTAACCCAACAACAAATCCAATCCTCTTGCTCAGTCTCCCTTCGCTTCTGCTTCTTCCTGCCAAGTTTGTAAAAATATTATTTTTTTAAAAAAAATAATGTATTCAGTAAAAAGAATTATTTATTAATATAAATAAGCAACATTAGCAATAATTATTTCAGTAAGATTCTCATTTGAAGCACTCAGATGAATGCATAACATTTTTGCATTACAGAATACCACGCACCGGGTGGGTGAGGGTTGGATTGTAATGGCCTCTGTCTGTAAACTCAGTGTGCAGCAGCTGTGAAAAAGGCAAATTCCAATGCTAAGGATCGTTAGGAAATGAAGGGAAAATAAAAATGCCAATATCATAAGGCCATTAAACAACTCTATGGTGCAACCACATTTGGAATTCTGTGTACGGATGTGTTCGCCTCACCTCAGAAAGAATACTGCAGTCTGCAGAGCTGAAAAAGATCTGGAATAGGTCAACCAAAACGATCAAGGAGATGGAGCAACTCCCCTATGAGGAAAAGCTGCAGAAATTGGGACATTTTAGTTGAGAGGAAAGGCGAGTAAGAGGTGAGAAGCTAGAAGCTTAAGAAGATTATGCATGGCCTGGAGAGAGTGGATAGACAAATCTTTACCTCTCTCATAGCAGCATAACTCATGGACATCCAATGAAGATGAAGTATGGAAGATTCCGGTCAGAATACAGAAAGTACCTCTTCACACAATACATAGTTAAAGTATGGAACTCGCTCCCACAGGAGGCAGTGATGGCCTAGAGAATCAGGGTCCTCAGTGAAGATCTGCTACAGATTGAGAGCCTTCTCGACAATGTGAAGTCCGTATACCACACTTCCTGCAAGAGGCTAGGCATGTGTTGACATGGGCAACCTGGAGCAGATGAAGAAAAGTGACAAGAAAAGCTCAGAAGATTGTATCTTCCCTATTTTCATGTAATTCTCCCAATAACTTTAACTGTATCACAAGGAAAATTGAAAACAGTCTGCTTCAGGTTCCCCACACTTACAACATTTGAGTATATTAATATTTAAAAATAAATACCTATTAAATTCCTATTAAATTTAAATTTAACTGCAAGTCTACTTTTTCCAGATCAAAGAAAGAAAGAAAGAAAGAAAGAAAGAATGTTGTGAGATCTTAGGATAGGGATGTGGTAGCCATTGCCTTCCAGATTCTATGGGACTACAGCTCCCATCATCTCTGACTCTTGACCATGTTGGCTGGGGCTGATGGGAATTGGAGTCCAGGAACATCTTCAGGGCCATAGGCTCCCCATCCTTTCCTTAGGTGAAAATATTTCCTTGCACTTTCCCCATACTTGCTGTGTAACTGCAATGTTCACATTTGGCTTTATAAAATGTTGGATATTATTGTACATTGCAGCAAATTCCCATGAAAAATGTTCAAGTGGTTTTTGCATTAAGGTCTGGGCTGGGGTGATAGCCTCTGCATTCCTTCTTTGCGCAATTAATTTAAGATGTATAGCTATATAGTGGAAAAGTAATTTAGGACAAAACATTCCCCATTTATTGCAAGGCTTCTGCAGAACCGTAAGAACTTTAAAGGCCATTTTGCTGCTGAGCTGGATTTGCAGTGCCTGGATCACACTTTTCAACTGTATTAATAATAAAAATCCCTCAGCCACCACATCTGAGATGTAAGCGTGACTCCTCCCCCAACCACACCCTCGAAAACCATCCCAGAAATTGTCAGAGCCCTTTTGAATGCTGCAGACAGTAGCTCCTCAAATTGAAAGGGGGTGAAGAGGCCTGCAGAATTGGGGCTCGAGTTTCAGCCCAGCACAAAAAGAAGCATTTTTGTGCTGTTCTGCTTCATGAAATGTACACATTTCAGCAGGGAAATTCAAATTCATAAAATTTAGTTCTCCAACAGTCTAATTCCATGCCATTTCAGTTCTGCTGGCACTCAGTCATAGGTCTGACGAAACAAAGTACTTATTCACACAATACCTTGTTAAAGTATGGGATTTGCTCACACTCCACCAGCCTGGATGGATTTAAAAGAGGATTAGACAAATTCATGGAGGAGAAGGCTATCAATGGCAATTGGTCATGATTACTATGTTCTACATTCACTGTCGGATGTGGTAAAGGTAAAGGGACCCCTGACCATTAGGTCCAGTCGTGACCGACTCTGGGGTTGCGGCGCTCATCTCGCATTATTGGCCGAGGGAGCCAGCGTACAGCTTCCAGGTCATGTTACCAGCATAACTAAGCCGCTTCTGGCGAACCAGAGCAGCGCACGGAAACGCCGTTTACCTTCCCGCTGCAGCGGTACCTATTTATCTACTTGCACTTTGACATGCTTTCGAACTGCTAGGTGGGCAGGAGCTGGGGCAGAGCAACGGGAACTCACCCCATTGCGGGGATTCAAACCACCGACCTTCTGATCGGCAAGCCCTAGGCTCTGTGGTTTAACCCACAGCGCCACCCCGCGTCCCCGTCGGATGTGGTAGTCCTCTGGATATCAATGGTTGGGAATCCCAAGTGGGGAGAGCATTCTTGCACTGAAGTCTTGGTTGGAACTGGTCTGTGACCGTAATAATAAATTTCATTTCATGATGTCTTGCTTGCAGGCTTCCTGTTGCCATTTGGCTGGCTACTGTGAGAACAGAATGTAGGAGGAGATGGTCCTTTAGTTTCTGATCTATTAGGGACCATCAGCTTCATTGAAGCTGGGACCATCTTATGTTCTGAGACAGGACTCCAAATGGCAAGGCATCTGTCAGGACGCAAGGACGTTTCTTCTGAACAGCACATATTGTCCATGGAAAGGAGAGTACTAAATCAAATCTTATCTTCCTTGTTATTACAGCTTGTACTATACTTTTCAGGAGAAATTAATATCCTCCAGCAATACGCTGCTATAAAAGGCAACAGACGGGTGACCACGATCAGAGAAGTAAACCCTTGTACTGTTCCGATTGCTGTTGGAAATCTACCAGTTGTGAAATGAAAATGTGGATGAGCTCACTTAAGGAAACGGAAATGGATTTAAGTGGGAAAGCTGAGCCAGAATGCACTTTGATTATTAAGGCTGTCAAGTTAACCTATTAAAGAGTTCTGAATTAACCATCTGAGTTTTCAGCTATGAATCAGTCAATTAACTAAGAAAGTCTACACTTCCATATTACCTAATTTGCAAGAAATCTTTCCAAATGTACTGCAGAGATTCTTCTTCTTAAAAATTAAAAAACCTTGCAAGCCTCTTTCTCTCTGCATTTTTGGTCTGAAAAAAATAGGACCAAAGTTCAGAAACTACTGCAGGGGCAGAACTTCCACAAAGACCAGACAGGAAGGGGTTGGCAGGTAGACAGAGAGAGTTATCCCACATGCAAAGAGACAAGTCATCTCAGGCATGGGAAAGTCAATGGGTTGCCTAGGTAGATCTGCATCCTGGGGAAATATAGATTCAGCCATCTCTATGCAGCATGTGCATCAAATAACAAGAGCCTACTGTGGTTTATGCATCCTTTATGGAGAGCAGGGCAAGGGGAACAAAATAAAAAAAATCCTTCCAGTAGCACCTTAGAGACCAACTAAGTTTGTTCTTGGTATCAGCTTTCGTGTGCATGCACACTTCTTCAGATACACTGAGACAGAAGTCACCAGACCCTTATATATAGTGAGAGGGTGGGGAGGGGTATTACTCAGAAGGGTGGTGGGAATGGGTGATTAGCTGATAGGTGAGATAAACAAACTGTTGACGACTGTTAATGACTGCAATTGGTCTTGCAGGAAAAAGCAAGGGGTGAGATGGCTAAAAAAAGCTTTGTCATGTATAATGAGATAAGAATCCAATGTCTCTATTCAAACCAGGTCTCTCCATGTTTTTAAGTTTGGTAATCAGTTGCAATTCAGCAACTTCTCTTTCCAGTCTATTTCTGAAATTCCTTTGTAATAAGACAGCTACTTTGAGATCTTGTATGCAATGTCCTGGGCAAGAAGCAGGAGCAAGGGGGTTCAACTGCTTCTTGAGCCCTCTGCGGCTTTCAGCACCATTGGTTGGACCAAGTGCTCAGACTCAGTATAAGGCATATAGGAAGAGTATATATGCCCCCATATCTGTAACACTTTTCAAATTGAAATGGTTTTAATGATTTTTTTCTATTTCTATTTTTGCAAAAAGCTATGAGTTATATTGGTAAACGCAAGTGACATAAATATGTATTTTTAAATAAATAAGTTTCCAAATATCCCAGTTTGAATCTGTGCTGGATCACAAACTGTTTTTATATATGAAATCATTTTCATTGTTGATCTTTTAAAATCACTTCAATAAGTTTTATAGGAAGTTTTATAGGATGAGTGAATCTGCCAGTTTTCGTTTCTTTCATAATCTCTTTTTTTCCAATCTCAAATTCAGCTTTCCATATTCCCATATCAGTTTATGATTCTTATTATTGAAGTCCTCGTGAATATTCACCAGTATTTTAGTGCAGATTCCTTGCCTAACATCCTTGTACTCAATTTTGCCTAATATACAAATGCATGCTAAATAGTGTTTTTTCCCCCCATGCACTTGTGTATGCATTTGTATTCACACTTCCCCCTAGCATATACATTTTGGTACACACTGTTTGGCTAGAGAGCGGCTGTGATTGGTTCCGTGCCTCTTTTGGGGAAAGTTAAAAATAGGTAGGTTTCTTCCCCCATAGCTAACACGAAGTGATTCATAAATGGAAATGAATAAATAAATAAAGGATATTAATGGAGCAAGAAAGAGAAAAAACTAATGACTGAAAAGCTGGAGAGCTATTGCTGCTGGTTAAGGAAGGCAGTCCTAGGCTAGATGAGCCACTGGTCTAATTCAGTGGAATCCAGGTTCTTCTATTCATTTGATGGGCAAGGTTGCCATCTGCCAATCCAAGCTAAGAGCTTTGAAATCAAATGAAGAAACCCAGCGAGTGATCTATCAGAATAGGATATTTATAGAGTTGGATGTCTGGATGCTGTTTTAATTTTCCCCATAGGAAGCTGACTGTAGTCACACACACACACACACACACACACACACACACTTAGAACCCATAAAGTATTTCCTGTCCAAACGGTCATTTATCATTGGAGTTGTCAACACTGCCGTTGCCAGTTAAAGAGTAATTATGGTGCATTTTGTAGCTTGATTTATTTGACTGGCATAGTCAGAGGCAGCATAAACAATCCTGTTCTGGGACACATTCAAAACTTTCCGATCGTATTTTAATATTCATGTCTCTCTTGATCTCACTAGGGGGAATCATTTTATTTTATTTTTCTTGTTTGCGATTAGAGCTTCTGTATGATCAAAAGCCAAGCCAAGTGAGTTCTTTGGTACAGTTCATTTTCATCTAGAATAAGAGGCTTATCTTAAAGATCTTCCCCCATCCCCAATCAAAAGCTCTTGATTGTATTATTTACAAGTGGCATTAACAAAAATAACATTTGCTCGGAATTAGAAAAGACTCTGATGGAAATAGAGAAAAGAGATCTCTAGGGGAGTTGTCAATAAACTCATAGCTAAAACGGAATAACAAAAATACACAGTTGTGTATTGAAGAAAGGCCGGCCACCTCTACTGAAGGTCAATGACTTTTGCACAATGTTGTGTCTCCCCATTTCTCTTTCTACCCTGGGCAAACCTTTACTTAATCAAATGTAACTAGTGTCCTTGATCTGAATGAATCTTATAGCCCCACCCATTAGATAACCCAGTTGGATTCAGCTAATAAATAGCAAGGTCTGTCAACCAGTTACACCTAATCACTCTGCTGAAGGCAGATGTCAAGGATCTTCCCTCCCCTGCTGATCTCAGGGATCTTCAGAGCCTCAGGACACCTCTTCCTTTCAGAGACCACTTGCTAGGACCCTTACTTTCACAAGGTTTTGTGCTCTTGTCATCATAAGACAACCATCTGTTGGTTGCTTATTTTCTCAGCTATGGATGCTCCACTTACAGACTTCCCCTATATCCCCCTATATTACCAGCCCCACCTTCCCCTGTATTCCTGCTGGCTCCATGTCTCTTAGCCCCTGGGGTAAGCTTTCCCAGCTTCTTTCCTCAGCACCCTTTCCCTTTGCCTTTCCCTCCTTTCCCATCTGTACCTCTTGCCCCTGCTCTGTCTCTTCTGCTCCTCTTGCTTCCTTCACTGTTCCCTCAAGATGTTCCATCCTTCCCAGTTTGGGACTTGCTAGGGATATGCAGCTAGCATCTACTTCACTCTCTGGCTGCGTGCATTCCCCCAGCAACTGCCACAGTACCAATTCAGCCCACCCAGTTCACCTTCCATTCAGGCAACAGGACCCATGGAGTGCCAGCTGGCAGGTCTCTACCCACCTGTCTCAGCAGGACCGGTCCAACCATAAGGCAAGGTGAGGAGACTGCCTCTGAAAGTCACAGAGCTAGCAGATCCAACCTCCAAGAAATGCAGAGGGAGCATCGTTTCATGGTTTGCCTCAGGCGCCAAAATGTCCTCCTCTTCTCCTGACAGATCTTGCCATTACCCCTCCAGCCTGCTTGGTGTCACGGGATAAATGGACACTCTTTCATGAAATAAGGCAGCACGCCACAATGTTTTTTTCTGCTGTGCTAAAGGTATTCAGTAGCAAAACTGGGGGTGGGGTGGGGATATTCTCAGGTGTTCCTCCCCCATATTTATAGGGGTGGTTGTTGGACTTCTGCAAGCTCTGTTTACAAGTTTGTATTTACAGCTCGGCCATCTGGAACTTTATTTATCTGAACATGTTTGTTCTTGAAAAATGGATTTATTAATTATAGGAATATTCAGATCGAATATAATATACAGTTGTGTTCATTATTATTAAAAGACTTTGCTATTATCCTTGCATTCAGTTTTGATAGATTTTGTACTTTGCTTTTTTTAATCAAACAGACACAATGCATTTAATGGATTTTAAGATTTTGTTAGTTGGTAAACCATAATAATCATATGTCTTATCCATCACATTGGCTGTAGTAGACTATAAAGCATTTAGAGGTTACAGATTAACCTTTTCCCTCCATGCTGGAGCTAACAATGGCTACCACCCATGATTGGTTATGTTCCACCTCTAATGTCAAAGTTCAGTGTTTCTCTGAATTTCATTTGCAGGGAATCTCAAGTGGGGAGAGCACCCTTGAACTCATGTCCTGCTTGCAGGCTCTCCTTTTGGGCATCTGGTTGCCACTGTGAGAACAAGACGCTGGACTATAGTGTGTGCTTGGTCTGATCTAGGAGGACTCTTCTTATGTTCTTCTTCACAAAGCTAAAATGACCTGCACAGAGTATATTTCTCCATATATAAAAACATACATAGTAAGGACAGTAACAAGCTGTGGCATTGTGATAGGTGCCCCACATTGACATTTCTAGTTAAAGACATATGAAGGATCTGGGAATCATATGATAGAAAGGATGCGGTTGGAGTCTTTGTAGTAGGGCAAAGTTGAGCTTTCATTTCATTTTTGAATTTCTGCAAAAAAAGAAGCTTCAAGTATCCATCTCTGGTGCTGTGGATTTCTTAGTATACAACACAAGCACAACATTCCCCTCACAAAAATTAGAATTTGCAATTGGGTTGTTTATTGGTCCATGGTGGAAACCATTTCCCCGGGATTCGCTCCCCACCAACAAAGCAAACAGAACTGGGGCAGTTATTTGGGTGAGGGGAAACTTAGCTTGGGCTGACTCAGGTCAAGATACCACCAACCACCCCAGGTTAGGTTGAGTCACTCAGAGTTATCTGGGGCTGTTAGTGGGTGGGGCATCAGTTGGGAAGGCTGCAGGAGTTTGATTTGCCTATGTGTTCCCCACAGGAAATCCTCTGCTCACCAGCTTACTGGATCAGTCCACTTCAGTGGCTAGTTCAGTTTTTGTGTGTGTGCACAGCCCTAGTTTCTACAAACACATTCAAACACACCCCATTCTCATTTCTTTATCACATTAGGACACCTTACAAACAAGTATAAGAGGTGTGACCTGGAGAGAGTCTTGAGGTCCAATTAGAGAGGCCTAAT
Source organism: Darevskia mixta (assembly GCA_034641385.1). Taxonomy (NCBI): domain Eukaryota; kingdom Metazoa; phylum Chordata; class Lepidosauria; order Squamata; family Lacertidae; genus Darevskia; species Darevskia mixta. Next base: position 3,733,625 of record JAWWNH010000060.1, read on the forward strand.
GGGCCACTTTCATCTCCCCAGCCTGAGATTCCCCGCCCCTTCCATGTGGATTTTCTGATTCTTCCATTGCTGGATTCACAAATGATGCAAGCCAGATGAAGCTACTTCCATGCCTCTACCAGAGAGAATGCATTAGTCTTTTGAAAAATGCAGAACACATCACTCTTGCACTCTGTGACAAAACAAAACCCCTTTGAATTGTCTCCAAGCAGAGGTAAACATTAGTCTAAAAGGGTTGTGATTGCTAAAGCATTTTAAGTGGTATAAACAACGCACCCTTTGCACCGTTATCCAAAATGTCTTACATTTCAGGGAGGCTGTCTGGGCAAACAGAATATTCCAGGGTTCGGCCCTACACAGCGCCAATTATCATAATCTAGCATTGTCTACTTCTTGTACACTGGGAATTCTAGTTTCATGCATCATTCTCCATTTACAAATTGCTTTCACGAGTCTTTAAAGTGCCTCTTATTATGCGGAGTCAAAGCAAGCCCTCCCTCCATTTCCACATTAAAACAAAACACATTAGGAATGTCTCCTGCTTTTAAGTGGCGCTCTAATAAACTTTTGCAGAGTTCATTTCCCACCCCCGCATATTGAACATATTATTTCATTTATTGCTGGTTTCTTTCACCATTTCCCCAAAGTTCTGAGGCCTGCGGGACATTATCAGTCTGTTCTATGCAACAGAGTATTATTGTTATTATTTATTAAACGTGTACACAGCTGCACAATTGATACAGACAAAGTCTAAACAGCATATTAAATGTGGTAAACCAGGGACAAAGAACCCAACAGCCCAAAGGCCAAATATGTTTCCCCGCTGCCTCAGTTCCTTTTCCTGTTCTTTGGGATTCTGTCTAGGCCACACACCAATGCCCAGGCCAGGACAGACAAAGTAAAATAAGGTAGGGTAAATAACTGAGGTGGTATTTGGTGAAGGGCAAATAGCTGAGATCATTAGGGTGCCTGGGGTCATTCGGGGTGCCCTTTCGTCTTGACATGCACACTGAGGTGGTTCGCTGAACTGGCAAGGGCTCAGTGCACTTGTCAAGTTCACAAACCCAAGGTTATTGGAGCAAGAAGAAGAAGAGTTTGGATTTGATATCCCACTTTATCACTACCCGAAGGAGTCTCAAAGTGGCTAACATTCTCCTTTCCCTTCCTCCCCCACAACAAACACTGTGAGGTGAGTGGGGCTGAGAGACTTCAGAGAAGTGTGACTAGCCCAAGGTCACCCAGCAGCTGCATGTGGAGGAGCGGAGACGTGAACCCGGTTCACCAGATTACGAGTCTACCGCTCTTAACCACTACACCACACTGGCTCAGGAGTGCTCAGGAGTGGGGACAGACTTGAATCATAGAACTGTACACTTTGAAGGGACCCAGAGGGTCATCTAGTTCAACCCCCTGCAATGCAGGAATCTCAAACTCAGCATCCATGACAGATGGCCATCCAACCTCTGCTTAAAAACCTGCAATGGAGGAGATTCCACAACCTCCCAAGGGAGGCTGTTCCACAGTCAAACAGCTCTTACTGTCAAAACGTTCTTGCTGGTGTTTAGTTGGAATCTCCTGTCTTGTAACTTGAAGTCATTGGTTTGGGTCCTATCCTCCGGAGCAGGAGAAAACAAGCTTATTTCATCTTGTGAAAGCCCTGAAGTATTTGAAGATGGCTAGCATATCTCCTCTCAGTCTCCTCTTTCCCAGGCTAAACATACCAAACTCCCTCAACTATTTCTTACAAGGCTTGGTTTCCAAACCCTTTATCATATTGGTTGCCCTCCTCTGAACATGTTCCAGCTTGTCATTTTCCTTCTTAAACTGAGTTTCCCAGAACTGGACATTGGATTCCAGGTGTGTTCTGATCTAGGCAGAATAGAGCAGGACATTCACTACCCTTGATCAGAACACTAAACTTACAGCCTTACCCCACACCCCACAATAACCCTCCCTCGCCCAGACCCACTAGGTAGCCACTGCTCTTATAAATGTCTTATACAGATGTTGAACAACAGAATGGCAGAACTCTGCCGCACACCATTTGTCACTTTTTCCCAGGATGATGAGAACCATTAGCGACCACTCTTTGGGTTTGGTCAGTCATCCAGCTACAAAACCACCTTACAATCCACAAAGATACATGGAAGACTTTGTTAAAAGCCTCTCTGAAATCAAGATACACTATGTCCACAGCCTTTCCCTAATCCACCAAGCTTGTAACTCTATCCAGAAAAGAAATCAGATTTGTCTGGCATGACTTTTTCAGAAAGTCTTAGTGATTGCGGCATCCTTTTCTAAGGGCTCACAAACAGTTTAATTATCTGTTCTAGGACTTTTCCTGGTATTGACATCAAGCTGACTAGTAGGTCATCACCTGGGTCTTCTTTTTTCACTTCTTTTTGAAGCTGGGAACAACATTGCCTTGCTTCTAGTCTGCAGGGACACCCCCCTCCCCCGAAAATTCTTGAAGATTAGACAGAAGCTCTGAGAATAGTGATTCTTCCTATATTTTGGAACTTCCCTGCCTAGGCTAGATTTTTTTTGCAGTCAATTATGCTTTTCAGTTTGCAGATCCTCCAAAATATTATATTTAATATTTAATAAACATAATGCTTTAAACTACAGTAGCATCTCCTGAGTCCTTTGCAATATATTCTTGATTGTTTTATGCCATGCCTTTGGCTATTAGTTGTTGTTGTTGTTGCTGTTGTTATTCACTCATATACTTTCTTTTCATTTGTGTTAAACTTGCAATGTCCCCCATCAGGAACTCTGGAGAGCTACTGCCAGTCAGTGCAGACAATAGAGGGACCAATGGTCTGGCTTAGTATAAGGTGACTTCCTACGTGCCTAAGATTGGAAATATGAGTGTTGGTATTGCCACTAAATTTACAATGAATGTCACATGGTTGATTCATTCTTTCATCTCCTTTCCAGGGATGATTGGATTCCGTCCCCCTTCCATACACAGAGAACTCGGACAGTTCCCTTTGCGACGCCACCTAAAAACTCATTACTTTCCAATCTATGTTTGTTTGTCGTCACCTTCCTCTTTTTAACAAAGCTGCTGTTAAAATTGATGCTTTCATGTTTCTCTCTGTATTAAGGGAAAGGGTGAATTGCATAGCACACTCAGTATTAGAGATGAGAAGCACAGATGACATTTTCTATTCACTGCCAGCTAATCCACCTGTGAGTATAAGCATCTAATCCTTTTTAAAGACCTTCCCGTTGGAAATGCTAAGCTGCATGTTTTCTTATTAATGGAAAAGCACTTCTCTTTCATAGCATTGTAATTATAATTTTTCCCCCTTTGCATTTTTATCATGAATCCAGTTGACCCCTCTTAGGCTAGACTCCTCCTCCTATGAAATGCAGCTTGAGTTCACTGGGGCTTCACTTAGAAGAACAATACTTAGAACTGGGTTGGTGGTTGCCATAGTTTTGTCAATCACATCAGTGGTATCCAGATCAACTAAACATTTCTGTTTCTGTTTATGCCCTGTTGCAGTGATGGAGACACTTTTTCAGTATAAAAACCACATTCTTTCCTGGGCAACCTTCCACGGGTCTAAACCACAGAGCCTAGGGCTTGCCGATCAGAAGGTCGGCAGTTCGAATCCCCACAACGGGGTGAGCTCCCATTGCTCTGTCCCAGCTCCTGCCAACCTAGTAGTTCGAAAGCACGCCAGTGCAAGTAGATAAATAGGTACCACTCCGGCGGGAAGGTAAACGGCGTTTCCGTGCACTGCTCTGGTTCGCCAGAAGCGGCTTAGTCATGCTGGCCACATGACCCAGAAGCTGTATGCCGGCTCCCTCGGCCATTAAAGCAAGATGAGCGTCGCAACCCCAGAGTCGTTCATGACTGGACCTAACGGTCAGGGGTCCCTTTACCTTTATGCTCTGAATACTGGTTGCTGGGATCATAAGTGGGAAGAATGCTGAGATGCTCTCGTCTTCCCAGAGGCATTTGTTTGGCCACTGGAGGAACAGGATGGTGGGCTAGATAAGTCACTGGCTGGATCCATCAGCAAGGCTCTCCTTATGCTACAGATTTATATTTAATGCATAGACTACCCGTCTTATCCTAGGATAATCATGTAAAGAGACCTCCCCACATAAACACACACACATACTGAAGATTCCTGCGAAAGGGGGCAACTCCATCAGCCAGCTCAGAGGACTGGGATGTGAAAGAAAAGAAACCCCAATGTTTTAATATATAAGTGTCATTGTATTTTGATCGAGACGGCTTAGGCTTCCCTGGAGCTCTGGCAGTTTACATTTAGCTGAGAAGCTTTCCCTCTTTTGAACAAAAGTTTTGGTTTATTCTTCTTCTTTGTTTGTTTGTCTGAAGAGGAAAAACACACTCTGCACATTCGTATGCATTTGGGGAATAGAAGCGCTGCTATAAAATATCGATCTTTATATCCACAGTATGTTCCTGGCAATGCAAACCATATAAATGAATTCAAATGTTGAAGCTGAAATTGTATTTTCCATCCGACACGGTGCCGGTTCCTCGTGCCGTTAGATGCTCAGGGACCAAGCACTGTTTGGTTTATTGTTATGCAGAGTGCTTCTGTTATAGTGTATGTGGGCATCCCACTACTGAGCTATTGTTTGGGAAAACACACAACTCATGCAAAAGCCGGGCCCCATAAAAGCTGCATATGCAGCATTAGGGCTTTTGACATCTGACTCTCCAAAAATTAGTTTCTCTCTTTGGGAGCTCCAACTCAAATCTCAGCAAAACATCATTTCAATACTGACTCAATGTCAGAACTGCTCTGTAGACAGGAAACCCAGGAGAACCAGTAACGGTGAAGATGGATGTTTGTTGTGGGAGGGGAGAAGATAAGGTTGGGGGAGAAATTCCATGCAGTTCAAATTTAAAGAAAATCTACCCAATCAGCACTTTCCTAAACGATATGTGAACTGAATCGCAGTCACGCTTCGGAATTTTTCGGTGCATTTCTTCAGCCAAGCAATGTGCCCCTAAATGTATATACTAGGGTAAATTGTGCATAAAAACGTATATGCTCATGAAAACAATGTACTAAAGCACATCATTTTAGGCAAAATTGGTTAAAGAAAATGTGCAGATTAGGCAAAATTGCATGCAAAAATATGGAAATATGGAGAGTAGAATTTAAGATTTTAAGAAAATGAGATCACTCATTCCTGAACTAAAGAGTGAAACCGGGACTAATTAAGAACGTAAGAAAAGCCCAGCTGGATGAGGGTAAACACCCATCCTGCCCAGCAACCTGCTCCCACCGTGGCCAACCAGATGCCTATGTGAAGCCCAGAGGCAGGGCCTGAGCGCAACAGCTATCTCTGTGCTTGTGATTCCAAACTATGGCTTTCAACAGTGTGGTGTAGAAGGCCAATAGCCCTTGACAGCCGAATCATCCATGAATTTATCCAATGCCCTATTATAGTTCTATGGCTAACTGGTACAGTGCCAGAAAAAAAACCCTGCTATGAATGGATATGTGGGGGGGGAATCCCCACCCCCACCCCTTCCCCAATTTGGCATACAGAAGAGAGTGCCAATGCACTACTGCGTTTCCAATCTCAACTCCACCAATTAACTAGTGTCAGGGGCAATTTTAATTGGTGATTAAACTTATCACTGATAATTCTACTGATGAAACCAATTAAAACTTGCAGCAGTGAGGACACTAATGCAGTGAAGTGAGTCATTTGGGCTACGCATCACTGTTTAAAGGTTCCTTTAAATGTATTAGTTCATCTTACCTCATTGAACTGTCTCAATGGCTTGGATAATCAGGGCTTTTTGGTTACAGTCCATTTTCTGCAGAACTATAACAGTTTTAAAATGAGATTCTTAGAAAATATTTACCTGGGCGTTGGAAATGTTAGGTGGAATTGCACAAAGCAGGCTCCATAAGGATAGTGTCTGTTTCTTAGTATTGTGTTAGTCATTTTCCATTATTTCAATTGCAAAGGTGGACATGGATTCTTTGTTCTATTACACAGCAACTGTTGTTCATCTAAATGCAGAGTTGATGTTTAGAGACCCTCCTGATTTCAAGGGGTCAGGTTCAAAGGGAAAGATGCAGCAGCCAGATTAATCTTGATTGAAGTAGGATGAGGTAAAAGCAATCTGTAGCCAGTAAATGACACTTGGAGCAGTGAATAGAAGCTGAACAATGGCTCTTATATTTTACTTACTGAATTCTCAAGAATGAAGGCACTTTGGTGACCAGACAACCTACGTATTCTTGGTTAGGTTGGGTTATTCCTGGATGAAACTGGTGACCTGGGGCAGGGCCTTCTATGTGGTGGCCCCTCAGTTGTAGAACGTTCTCCTCCCTGACACATAGCTGGCACTGACATCTGACCTTCTTTCAGCGGCAGATGACAATGTACCAATGAGGGACCAACTGAAGTGTAATCTTGATGACAGCTTTTAGTCTGCTGCATTTGTTTTTATTGCTGTTCCTCAATTTTTTTTAAAATAAATCTTTATTGGTTTTAAAACAAAAATACATATATCTACATACAACAGATCAAAGATAAGAAAAAGAAAGAAAATAAGAATAAAGAAAAATCAGAATAGAAGAAGTAAAGAATAAAGAATTTTAGATGACAACGAAAGAATATCAAGAACGTTATTTCACAAAAATCCATTTTTCAATGTTATACAATCATAAATACAAGCAACTTCCAATTTTTCACATTGTATTTGTATTGTCTTTTTTTGGTTAAATTTATCGCACATTCTTTTATTACTCTTTTAATCCTTTTACATTCTTGTCTTAAACTTATTGAATATTTCTTTTTCTTTTGCAAGTATCAACCCAGTTCCGCTAAAAGGTTATTATTTGGATAATATGTATTTAAGTATTTTTTGAATATATTCCATTCTTTATATACCTTCTGGTTTGTAAGCCCTCTCATTTTCCCTGACATCTTCACCAGTTCAAGGTACTCTATCATCAGGGTTTGCCACTCAGTTATCGTTGGGGCTGTCTCACTGTTCCTCAATGTTTATGCATTTATTGTTTGAATTGCATTTTCTTCACTCACACCTATCTTAGGGCAAAGATCTACATCTATCTAATAAACAAAGGTTACCTTTTTCAGTCCAGTTTCAGACTTCGCTTTAGCATGAACACCACCCTGGTTGCTCTGATGAATGGCCTGTTCCAGGAAGAGTGCAACCTTGGCCTTACTACCATGGCCAATTCATTGGTAACCCCAAGACTAGTTTATTTTAATGTGTTCTCTGTGGGGCTGTCCTTCAAGATGCTCTGGAAGCTGCAGCTGGCGAACAGTGCTATGGCTAGGCTGTGGACCAACCTCATGGAATGGGGGGACCTCAGGCTGTGTGTCTAAATTTGGACCTCCTAAATCCTCTAACTGCCCCTTAGGACTCTACCCAAGCCACGTACCATCACAAGCTACATCATCTACCCAGTTCTGTTTGGTTGCAAAGTGCCATTGAAGCTCTGATGATCTTTTCATTTGCCAAGATGAAATGTAGAGTTGTGTGAGTGTGGAGAAGCTAGCCTACTGTACAAAAGTCAAATTCGCATCCTTTCCACTGTCGGCCTTTGCCTCTGGCCCTGTCCACCAATGACGTGCAGCTCCTGGAAGGTTGGCTGGTAGGGAACAGTGCTGTCAGGTTGGGAAAAAAAGTGTTCCTCACCCCTGGTATAGCACCACTTCTAAAAGAACTGCACAGGATGCCAATTTACTGCAAGGTCAGTTTTAAGGTTTTGCTGATTATTCATAAAACACTAAACTTAGGAGAAGACTACTGAAATGAGCACCTGATCACCAAGATAAGCAAGTGAGACCCTCCTGGTTATACCACAGTATAGAGTAGTGTTTCCCAAATTTGGGTCTCCAACTGCTTTTGGACTACAACTCCCATCAGCCCTGGCTAGCAAGACCAGTGGTCAGGGAAGATGGGAATTGTAGTCCGAAACAGCTGAAGACCCAAATTTGGGAAACACTGGTCTAGAGATCCCTGTCTTGAGGAGATCAGGGGGAGGGCCTTTTCTGTCGAGGCTCCCACCCCATGGAACCACCTCTCCTCAGATATTTAAATAAACACAAAGAGTACTTTGGGTGATTTTTGAAAACATACTGACAGTAATTACTCAAACTTTTGGGGCCCATTAGTTTGTTTTGCAGCATTTTGTTGGCTCTGGGTGCTCCTGTATCTATGGACTGTTGTTCATTGTATTGATTTGAATGATCTTGTATTTTGTTTGGTTGGAACCACTAACATTTTTTGAATGGTAGGTGGTTGAATTATGGTGCTGGAGGAGACTATTGAGAGTTCCATGGACTGCAAGAAGATCAAACCTATCCATTCTTGAGGAAATCAGTCCTGAGTGCTCACTGGAAGGACAGATCCTGAAGCTGAGGCTCCAATATTTTGGCCACCTCATGAGAAGAGAAGACTCGCTAGAAAAGACCCTGATGTTGGGAAAGATTGAGGGCACAAGGAGAAGGGGATGGCAGAGGACAAGATGGTTGGACAGTGTTCTCGAAGCTACCAACATGAGTCTGACCAAACTGCAGGAGGCAGTGGAAGACAGGGGTGCCTGGCATGCTCTGGTCCATGGGGTCACGAAGAGTCAGACACGACTAAATGACTAAACAACAACAACAAAGGTGGTATATAAATAGTTGAAATAAAGAAACAGAGGAACCTGCTCATTCTTCTGAACCTCAAAGTGACTTTCAATGCCATCAACCATGGTGTCTTTCTGGAGAACTGGAGGCATGATGATTTGATGGCTCAACTCCAAACTGAGGGGACAATTCCGAAGGGTACTGCTGGACAATTGCTGCAAAGCCCCAGTACATTTATGTGTGGTTCTTCTCCGTTATCCCAGTGACTTTTCATTCATTCTCCACACCTCTTCTTATTGAGTACTTGGAATGAACGCCATTCATATTCATGTTTTATCTTATGGTCAGTGCTTTTTTTTTCTGGGGAGAACGCAGGGCTACGCACACCCCTAAACATTTTGTGAAAGTAAGTTTGGCCTCATTGAGGGGCAGTATTTCAATATGAGTAGGAAAATGAGAGTACCCCTAAACATTTTTTTTAGCACTGCTTATGGTCACATCTACACCACACATTTTAAGCACGTAGCTTCCCCCAGTTCCTGGGAACTGCTTTTTCTCAAGGGTGTTTAGAATTGTAGTTCTGTCAGGGTAAACTACAGTTCTCAGGATTATTGGGGGGAATTGTATACTTTGAATGCATGTTGTGGATGTGAGCTATATCTCCATAGTTAAACAGGCCAATGATTACTCTTTTTTTAAAAAAATGAACCCCCCCCCCCTGTGCCCCTGTCAAAAATCTTGCTGTGTAAGACCATTTAGCTTTTATTCCAGCCATTAAAGGTTTTTCTGCCCTGTTTTATAAAGGGCAATCTCTCGAACTAGGAAAGCTAATGTTTACTTTCCTGTATTAAGATCTGTAAATGAGAAACACAATTTGAATGCCTTAATAGTATTAGTATTATATTTCCATTTTCAATATTATTATTTTGTGTGTGTGTGTGTGTGTGTGTGTGTATTCTCTTTGCAGCAGTAGACCTCTAGAAATGCTATAAAATCACTATTTGCACATTTATAGCATTTCAAAGTGCAATAAGGCAGGAAATGAATACAAAATCAGAATATTTGGGAAGATTAAGATAATCGTTTTTATTATTTCCTAATATAATTCCATCATATATGTCTGGGCATGTGTGTGTGCCTGCATGCACACACACAGTTTTTCTTTTCTGAAGCTGTTGGAGAAGATGAAAAATAAAATAGCACGCAAGAACTTAATCAAATGGCTCGTGAAAATACTGAAAGGAAAACATCCCTGAGGATTATTGAAAGATTTGAAAAGTTTACTCATTGGAAAACAAACTGTTTGATGGGCAGAACATGCCATGAATACAGATTGGAAAATTAAGGGGAATGAGCTGTATGTATATCCAGATTCATCTCTAACTATATATATCAAATCACTGCACAAAGGCATTGGGAGATCATTATTTTAATGATTTTCCCAAATGCTGAAGATATAAATATGAACCAGGAAACAGATTTTTGCCTGCCAAATATTCTTTCATCTGAATGCGAATGCAAACGATTGAGATGATATATAGCTCCGCATTATTGATAAAACCAGAGTCTGATATAAAATATATTCTGCAACTTTTAGCACCCACGGTGTCTTTTATGGCACTGTTGGGAAGTTTCTGCGGCATATAATGAACGGCAAATATGAACTTTTGCGGGCTGCTTACAAAATGTCCCCTTAAATAAAAGTGTGCGCTATTTGGCCTTTTCCTCAGGTGGCAAAATGTGTTGGGCTGGTCTTGCTGGGTCCTTTTATGCTTCTATCTCCAGGAAACTGCTTCCAGGCTCCACCCACCACTTCATAGTCTTAAAGGGCCAACCCTCTGAACTTAAGGTAGGTACTCCTCCTCAGGGGCGAAGGAAGGCATCACTATGTAAGGCGCATGTGCTGTCCCACTATGTACGATGCATGCGCCCTACGTAGTGACGCTACACATGTGCTGTATAGCTGTTTGCCGGTGCCGTTGCTCCAGCACCGTACAGACGGTGCCTGGATCCCTCCGTCACCACTACAGCCGCGAACGGAGGAATCGGATCCTCCATTCATGGCTGCAGCCGCGAGCAGAGGATCCCAGCACTGTCCATACGGCGCTGGAGCAGCACCCGCAGCAAACCACTAAGTACAGCGCATGTGCGGTGTTGCACGCATGTGCGGTACGTAGCGACGCCGCACATGTGCTGTATAGCGGTTTGCAGTGATACTCCCACACGTGGTGGGATGGTGCCAGAGATCCTCCATATGCGGCTGCGGAGGCACGATGGGTGCTTGCGCCACCACAAGGCCCCGCGGGGTGACTTCTTGTCATCCCCGCAGACATGGAACCCGGGGTGTACCGGCCCCCGGCCCCCGTTGCAACGGCACTGCTCCTCATTTATTCCATAGCCTCCTCCTACTGCTCTTCCTGCACTTGAAGACTGGTGATGCCCAGTGAAGTGCTGCTGGTTTTTCAGGCTCAGGTGAAGGTGCCTGTAGAGGTCCATGCTCTAACTCTATAGGCCCCAGTGGTCTTTGAGTTTCCTCTGGGGGCTTCTATCCAAGAGTCTTAAGTGCCATAGCATCTCTGTCTCCAGCAGTCAACCCTGAGCCTGACCCAACTCCTAAGCTGGTGCCCCATATTATCTGACTTCATGGCCTGGTGACTACTAGATCCAGGGTAGGCAGGACAATATCTGGTTTTCAACATTGTGATATATCACCAGCTAAACATCACAATATACAGATATATCACAATGTCTGAAATAAGGGTGGAGCTTTGTAGAGGCATTGGTTGGCTTAACGGTTTTTCCCACATTGTGATTTTTGCATAGCGCGTGCGTACACACACACACACACATTATGATTCTCAATATATTGCTATGTCAAAATTTTCGAGATTAATGTCATGATATGAACTTGAAACCGGTTTTGGGTGATATATCACCCAGCCTTAACACACATCATGATTTGGGATATATTGCCAGGTCAAATTATGAAAGCAGTATCACGATATGGACTTTGGTTTGGGGTAATCCAGGGGTCATAATACCTGTACCAGGGAGTGCCCAACAGGAAACTCCCTACGGCAGCCAATTCCAGTGGGGCTCTCTGATGGTGAGGCCCATTGGCGGTTCCATGTCCCTGAAAATAATGTTTGAAATCCCAGAATTTTGTGAGTGCATGCTTTACCACTGATCTACTGTCCTTCTCCATAATGGCTTTCTGCCTAAGTAGTCACTTTCCTTGGTATTATTATTGGGGAAGGCAAACTCACAGCAGTGGCTCATGAAGAAGAAGTGGCCTTTGCTAGCCACTTCTGAGAGCAGGTATGTCTCCCTGCCAATGGTGCCAGTCATGCCATCTTCCCAAGAATCACTCCGAGATTTGGCAGGTAACCTTTTGTGAGGATCCTTGTGTCAAGCTCAGAGGAGGTTTCACCAGCCAAGGGCTCTTTATTGTGGCACACTAGTAGCTCTTGTACAGTACAAGGTATGGAAATGATCCTCAGCCTCAACCCCACTGGGCAGAACACACCCACTCAGGCACCACCAAGATAATATTCACCTTTATTGTTTTAAAAGCAGCTCAGCTGCTAAGCACTGTGGTGCAGTAATTAAGGTTTAAATGAACAAATCCTGTCTGCAGGGTTGCAATCAAAAGAAAAGACAAGGAGAGTGAGGTACATACAAAAGTAAAAGGATGGGAGGAGAGGAGAGGAAATAATAAGAGGTTAAAAGGCAGCAAGAAGTAATATACATGCAGTCACTGCTTAAATACTTCTGAGGAATGAGAGTGACAGCATTCAGCCCAGCCCTTGAGACTGAGGTCTCCTCAGATGAGACGCTCAGGGAGCAGGACACAGGAGATGTTCACACTGCCAGCAACCCTGAGGAACCAGATAACTTGGAACACAGGAAGCTGCCTTATACTGAGTCAGGCCATTAGACAATCTAGCTCAGCGTTGTCCAAACTGTCTACTGACATCTCTAGGATATCAGACACGGTTCTCTCCAAGCCCTACCAGGAGATGCCAGGATTGAATCTGGGACTTTCTCCATGCATGAGCCATGGTCCATGCAGCTGATACAGAGACTGGTCAGCCACACACCAGCTGCCTGGGTTCATCTCAGACTCCTCCCACTTCATTTCCCCAGGAGGGAAGAGGATCAGAAGAGGCAGTGAGCCTGGCAAGCGTTTCAGAGTCATCATCAAGTGAGGTTATTCAAGCAGAGGAGGAACCACCTGGAAATATATTCTCGGATCAGGGAAGAAGAAGAAGAAGAGGAAGAAGAAGAGGAGGAAGAGGAAGGAAGAGGGAGAGGGAGATGAAAAAGAAAAGAAGAAGAGTGTTTAATGTCAGAACAGGTTTTGCAGCTATGAAAAAGTAAAATATAAACATCTATAATTAAGATACACATGGTTGGCATTCAACTAAGTATACACAGATAGGCCCATTGAACTTAACACACCTAAAATAGCCATGACTAACATAACTCCATAGATTTCAATGGGTCTGCACTGAGGGTGACTTAGTTGAATGCTACCCAATAATGCTAAGCCACTCAAACACTAAAATATAAACATGTGAAATATAAACATTAACACGACTTCTGAAGCCCTGCCCTTCCCTGCCCTGCCCCCCAAATTTCAAATTCTCTTCTTCCAATCTTTAGCAACATTTTAAAGTTTCAAACAGAGCTCCTTTTAAGTAAACCATGTCTTCCTTTAAAATAGCCGAAGGATATGTATAAATGCACATGGGCGTCTGAATAAGATTTAACAGTCTAAGAGATTTTCCTTTTCTCCTGCCCTGGTGTTAATTCTCCTCATTTACAAGGCTATCCCCTCAAGAAATGTCACAATGAGGAAGCCAAGAGGATTCTTTCACTTATATCCATTGTTCAGTGAGACACACTTTAATGCCAGTTTGGGTAATTGGGACACAGCAAAATTTAAATAGGAAGCCCATTTCTGTTACTGAATCCACTCCCTTAATATTGTTTCAAAATACACCTTTAGAAAGAATATCTCACAGGCCAGATAAAAATAGCACAATGTGTGCATAGGATAATAGCTCCAGTCTTGAGATACCCCCAATTGTTTAGGCAAACGGCAGTACAATTCACAGATTTCAGCTGACCAATCTTCAATGGGAAGAGGGGACAACTTTGGTCAAATTATGGCTGCAGGTTTGCCATTGCTGCCCTAAACCACGAATTGTGGTTTGTCAGCTTCCCTCCCAACTATCCAATGTTCCTACAATTATTCCAGTTAAAGGTAGATAGCCGTGTTGGTCTGTCATAATCAAAGCAAAATAAAATAAAAAATTTTTTTCCCTTCCAGTAGCACCTTAGAGACCAACTAAGTTTGTTCTTGGAATGAGCTTTCGTGTGCATGCACACTTCTTCAGATACCTGCTTGCATTTAGTCAGAAAGGAGATGTCAGTCTGTACCTGTGCAAGTTTCTTGGTGAGGTTGATGGACTTCCATTTCATGCGGCTCAATGTGGTGCCTTCCATAGTTCCAGTTAAAGGTAGATAGCCGTGTTGGTCTGTCCTACAATTATTGTACATGTTGGACTTGCCATTGCTGCAGTTGAGATAAGTATATTCCTTTATTAGTAATAAATAACTGACCTTGCCCATTGTTCTCCCCCACCCACTCCGCATCCCAGCATGGATGCATGCAGGTTGCTGTAAACCATAGATTATGGGAGCATGATAGAACATGGGGAGCGAATCCTCCATAAATATGAATGCATTCCCCAGCTTTAGATAACACATGAACTAATTAAGTTTGTTGACTCTTGATTAATTGAAATAGCCCTGAATTTACCATATTCAGTATCAGCAATCCTTTATTAGTAATGCCTAAATAAACCTGGCTTAGAGCAGTAAAAATAATGAAGTACAAGGGGATGAATAATTAATATACAGTAACGTGCTGCCTGCACATTAAATGTGTTTGGGGGAAGATTGAATAAGTCATTTGGCTTGAACTTTGTTGTTGTTATTTAAAAAATTGTCTCCACCCTAACACTATGGTTGGTGGCTTTGCCCATCATGAATGGTGCTTTGTTTTCAAGACCCCACCACCACTTCCAATAGTCACCTGTGCACAGATTCAAAGGAGTGAATGCCAGAGAACTCAATGGGTCGTGCATCTTTGCCCCCAATGGAGCTGGTAACTGGTGCCAATGACATGGTATCCCTTGGGTCAGTTCTGGCAGAGCATTCCCTCAGCGGCATTTGACACCCCCTACCCAGACCTCATGTTGCCTTCCAAAAGTCGGGTACATGAGGCACTGGGCTTTGGAAAGGAGATGTGAGGGCTTTGGCTGGGTCCTAGGGTCATGCCTCCATCCCAAAGTCTACTTAGCGCTTTCCCAGCTTTGGGAAGGAGGTGGGAGGACTCTAGGATCTTACCAGAGCCTTGTACCTCCTTCCCAAGTGTCTCACCTATTCAGCTGTGTGAGGGCAGCACAAGGGCTGTGTGTGTGTGTGTGTGTGTGTGTGTGTGTGTGTGTTGAATTTTGGCTTTGCTCACCTGCCCACCGCAACAAGGCAGTGTGCATGCCAAAGTACTTTTGCAACTCAATTGGTATGAAATGTTGGGCCACCCTGATCTATCCATTTAACAATGCAGGGTGTGAAGAAGTTCTTCCTTTTGTCTGCCTTGAATATTCCAACATTACGTTTCATTGGCTGCCCAGGGGTTCTATTGTTATGAGAGAGGGGGAGCAACTTGTTGGAGCAAGTTGCTCACTAGGAGCTCTCTGTGGTCCTGAAACAACAGACCTGCCTGCCTGCCTTGCCTCCAGGGGCTCTTGCCCAAACCTAGAACATAACAGTAGCGTACTAAACCAGATGCAATTTGTTCTTTAGCTTTACCTCCTGGATTAGCTTCATTTGAATGATGAGTGTTTGAGTTTCTTAGAATAGCTTAGCTATGTGGAATATCCTAGTTCTGTGTTGATGATAAAGTCCAGTCCTTGACGAAACTGCTGGTGAAACAGGAAGATTCGAAGCTGGTCACCCGTCGGGAAGACAGACCCATACGTTGGATGGACTTTGCTTAACCATCTTTAACACTGGAAAGATAGACCCATACGTCTGATGGACTTTGCATAACCATCTCCAACACTATATATTGCACTCACTTTGAATTAGCACTTTAATGTTTGAAAGTATATACAGGCTTTTGCCTTTGAGGAAATACCTATGTATCCTTTTTGTATGACATTGTCAGTTTAGTTCATGATTCAATACATTTTCATCTATAACTGTTCACAGTTTTGTATATTATCCTTTGTATAGTCACTGTGACTGTCTGTTGTTGTTTCTACTGCAAACCTAGAACATAGCAGTAGCGTACTAAACTAGATGCAATTTGTTCTTTAGCTTTACCTCCTCTTTGGATGGCGCTGTTTTCATAAATCAACAACAAGAACAACAAAACAGATGGAGAAGCACATCCGCTCAGCTCTTTATAGCCCATTGAAGTAATTAAGCAATTAGTCCTCCAAAATAATAAAGCTACCAGAAACAGGGGTGGTGGGGGAAGACTCCAACCCTGCACATCTCCCCATATCAACATTTTTTATTACAACGGATTAATAGCATTAAGAAAATAAAGCTGAGTTAATACCAGCTTGGTGAAATTACATTCTAGATAATTGAAGTTCACCCTTTGGCCAATGTGTGAAGTCAAAATTGCCATTGTTGATTTGCATTTATTTTCTGAAGATCAAATTAAAGAACAAAGGGGGGAAATGTAATCAGAAAAGATCAAGAGGGAAAGAAGGTGGAAGAATTATGCAACTGTGATGGTAGCATTGAGTACATAAGCAAGTAAGTATGTACTTGTTCAATGTTCATCTAGTCCAGAGCTGGGGAACCTTTTTTTGACCACAGCATTCCCTCATGACCAGACCTCTGGGGGCTTCATGCCAATGGTGGGCATGGCCAAGAGCAAAATGGATATGCCCACCACAAAAACACATGCAAAACATTGACATGCATGCATGCTGTGGTGCCTGGTGCCCATCAGGGCTGGTGGGGCACAAAGCAAAGAGCCCATCAGTAAGTGAAGGCAGAGCCAATGAGTGGCAGAGCCAACTAATTCTAACTTCCCTTCTGAGTTCTACAGGGGAAACACTAAGATTAAGGTGTGGGGAACTGACAGGCAGTGCCATCCTCTAGACAGGTTTTAGGGAAGGAGGCAAGCAAGACCAGACACACCAACTCTAGGGCACAGAGGTGTTGTCAGCCCCCTCAATATTCTTTAGCAGGGGGCTCAGGCCCCCCAATATTGAAGGGGCAGAGGAGACTGAACTGCCAAAGTGGTTGCTGAGCAACTCCAGGCACGCCTGGAAGAAGCGGACCATTTGGATCCCTTCCAATCGGGATTCAGACCTCATCATGGGACTGAATCTGCCTTGGTCGCACTGGTCGATGATCTCCGGCGGGCTAGGGACAAAGGTGAGAGCTGTTTCCTGGTTCTGCTGGATCTCTCAGCGGCTTTTGACACCATCGACCATAACATCCTTCTGGACTGCCTAGAGGGGTTGGGAGCTGGGGGCACTGTTATACAGTGGTTCCGCTCCTTCCTCCTGGGCCGTGTTCAGAAAGTGGTGGTGGGGGATGAGTGCTCAGACCCCTGGGCTCTCACTTGTGGGGTACCTCAGGGCTCTGTCCTCTCCCCCATGCTTTTTAACATCTATATGCAGCCGCTGGGAGAGATCATCAGGGGGTTTGGGCTGGGTGTTCATCAGTATGCTGATGATACCCAGCTCTACCTCTCTTTCAAATCAGAACCAGTGAAGGCGGTGAAGGTCCTGTGTGAGTGTCTGGAGGCGGTTGGAGGATGGATGGCGGCTAACAGATTGAGGTTGAATCCTGACAAGACAGAAGTACTGTTTTTGGGGGACAGGAGGCGGGCAGGTGTGGAGGACTCCCTGGTCCTGAATGGGGTAACTGTGCCCCTGAAGGACCAGGTGCGCAGCCTGGGAGTCATTCTGGACTCACAGCTGTCCATGGAGGCACAGGTTAATTCTGTATCCAGGGCAGCAGTCTACCAGCTCCATCTGGTACGCAGGCTGAGACCCTACCTGCCCGCGGACTGTCTTGCCAGAGTGGTGCATGCTGTAGTTATCTCTCGCTTGGATTACTGCAATGCGCTCTACGTGGGGCTACCTTTGAAGGTGACCCGGAAACTACAACTAATCCAGAATGCGGCAGCTAGACTGGTGACTGGGAGCGGCCGCCGAGACCACATAACACCGGTCTTGAAAGACCTACATTGGCTCCCAGTACGTTTCCGAGCACAATTCAAAGTGTTGGTGCTGACCTTTAAAGCCCTAAATGGCTTTGGTCCAGTATACCTGAAGGAGCGTCTCCACCCCCATCGTTCAGCCCGGACACTGAGGTCCAGTGCCGAGGGCCTTCTGGCGGTTCCCTCACCACGAGAAGCCAAGTTACAGGGAACCAGGCAGAGGGCCTTCTCGGTAGTGGCGCCCGCCCTGTGGAACGCCCTCCCTTCAGATGTCAAAGAGAACAACAACTATCAGACCTTTAGAAGACATCTGAAGGCAGCCCTGTTTAGGGAGGCTTTTAATGTTTAATAGATTACTGTATTTTAATGTTCTTTTGGAAGCCGCCCAGAGTGGCTGGGGAGACCCAGCCAGATGGGCGGGGTATAAATAATAAATTATTATTATTATTATTATTATTATTATTATTATTATTATAAACCAAGTACAGCATGAAAAGCAGACTCCTCCTGAGTGGGAGAGAGGGGGAGCCTTGGCCACTGAAGCTGGCAGCACTGGGCAAGTCCTCCGCCCAATGACCCCCAAGGTGGCACCTCTGGGGCTGACAGATCACACTGAAGTTGGTGGGGCAGTGCCCCCATAGCTCCAATGGAACATCCTCCATTGCATACACATTGATGTAAATTCACACTCTCATAAATGTACCCAACAATTAGACTTGGGGAAAAATGTTGCTTGTGTCCAGCCTAATTGCCAGAGAAGGAAGCAATCATCCCGAGAAAATGCAAGTGTGGGAGGATCCCTGCTTCCTTCCCAACCTATGACCCTAACCCAAAGCCCCACACTCACCACAATTAGACTGGAAACAGACTTCCATTGGCAACAGTAGAATTACCCCCCCCAACAACAACAACAACAACACCCTAATTGCAATGGGGTGAGTGGAGAGGTGAGGGGTGAGGAGGCGGTGCTGCAGGCTACATGGAGATGCCCCAGGACTGCTGGTTTCACTCCCCTGATCTATTCCAGCATCCTGTTTCTGCAGTTGTCAGAGACCTGCCCTGGGGAACTCCATAAGCTGGACGTGAAAGCCACAACTTCCCCCTGCTGTTTGTCCTTGGCCTCTGGTATTCAGAGACGTGCTGCCTTTGAGCATGGAAATCTATAACAGTTCATACTTAAGGGCTTCTTTTGGGGATAAGTTATGTAGGGACATAAACTAGAGAGGATATTGAGATGGAACCTGGAGGAATTGGATGGATCCTGTTTTAGTACTCTCTCAGGCAACGAGCAGAGGATGGTAATTCATGGACAGATTCCCAGGGTAATTTTCTGCATAATATACAACAGGCTTTTGGAAAGAGGAACTGGAGGTGCTGCTTGTGAGAGTATGAAAGAGAGAGCTGATAGTGAGCAGAGATGGGACTAAGCTTAATATATCCATTTGATTAGTTAACTGTATACACCACCCACTCTCTTAGGTGCAAAGTGACTCGTACAGGAGACACAGTGTTTCTGATGCACTTGAGAAATTCACCATGCGCAAAGGTGCCCTTGCTTGTGGGAAGAAGAATCCTGATGCATACACAAGGCATTTCTCACCATAAAAAAGAGCAGAGCACGATGTATGTGAAATGATTTCCATTCTGACTGCATAATGGCCATTTGCAATGTTCCGGTAATCTTCCAGGGGTTGGTTCAAACATTGCCAAAAGAAAAGGGGGGGAAAGAGGAAATATAATCTACAACAGGAGGACAAAACTAATTCAGATTTGCATAAAATTTGCATGTGCCAATTGATACAGGTAGGTGCAAATTTAGAAATAAATAATATATTTTAAATAGAAATACAGTAAGTCTGTGATCAGGTGAGCTGTGTGCCTGCTCAGTCTGCTGTCCAAGTGCTGATTGGGGATGGGCAACTTCTTTGCTCTACTTTTTAGGGTTCTTTGTTAGGACTGTGCACCCGATTCAGTCATGGCCTGAGTCATGAGCAAAATCAGGTCTATTCAGAGGGATCTGAGTCTTGCTTGAGTCACTTTGTGACAGCTCCAGGTTGCTACAGGTCCGGTTGAATGGCCCAGAGCTACCAGGGACTCTCAGAGAGTGGGGCATCAGGAAGGAAGGAGATGCAGGCATGACCAAGAAGGAGGAGTAACCACAGAAAGGAGGGACCTATCAGATAGCTGCATCTTTGTGGGAGGTGGGTGACTTTCCCCACTGGGCCTCTCTTCCATCCTGCCCTTTGAATAGTCCTGGCACCATTGCACTGCATCCAGAATAATGTTAAAACGGCAGTACAGAAAGCAAAACAGCACCAACAAAACAAGGATAAAAACACTGAACTAGCAATTTAATAGTAAAAATCCATCACCATAGTTTACTTCAGCCCCAAGTCAAACCAACAGTCAATACTGTATATCTTTTTTGAGAAAAGGTGGTATGAAACAAAATGGGTCCTTGGAAACCTCATAAGCTGGCAATGGCAGGGCTATATGTGTGAAAAGGCTCTGGGGTCTTCGTAGACCACAGGCTTAAAGTGAGTCAACAGTGTGATGCAGCAGTCAAAGAAAAAGAAAAAGAAAAAAAGTAATAGTACCACCCTATTCTGCTATGGTCAGACCACACCTGAAATACTGTGTCCAATTCTGGGTGGCACAATTTATGAAGGATGTTAACATGTTCAGAGGAAGGCAACCAAGATGATCAATGGCCCAGAAATCAAGCCTAATGATGAACAGTTGAGGGAGTTGTTAATGCTTTAGCTGAGATTCCTGCATTGCAGCGCATTGGACTAGATAATCCTTGAAGTCCCTTCCAACTCCACAATTCTATGATTCTATATCCGAATTAGAATAGAGCTCCAGAAAAGTGGGTCCACCTCCAGGAAGGCCCAGCTCATGGTGCCCTCCTACCTAATGGATCTCTCCAGTGGTCATATGGGCAAGGGGATCTCATGAGCAAGTCTCATGGTGGCACATATCACACAAAGGAAACATGAAATAAGTGAGCTACCAACGGGGATTGGATGATTGAATAAAATCCCTCCCTGCAGGAGAGGTTAGGCCTAGCCTTCTTTCTACCTTGCCTATTTTCTATATATTGGGACTTAGTTTATCTTACATATAGCCGCTCAGAGTGGCTGGGGAAACCCAGCCAGATGGGCGGGGTATAAATAATAAATTATTTTTATTATTATTATTATATTATTATATGAACACATTAAATTATATTTTACACACACAGAGAGACACACACAAACCCTCAGTATGAAGTGGTGCAATCCAGGAACACATTTTAAACTCACATCTACTCTATGTGTGAACTAGTTTCACAGTAACCCATCACTTTGGAGTGATTAGGGAGGTGAAAAAAGAATGGAAGGAAGCCAGTTTACACAGCAAGAGATTTGAATTCATGTTGGAGTATCACTGCTTCCACCAGGTATCCAAGAAACAAATCAATAATATAAATGTGTGTGCTTGCTTTTTAATGAAACAATACCAGTGTAATTTATTTGGACATAAATGACACTTCTTTGGCCAAATAGGAGACCACTGCTATTTCGCATGCAGCTAGCCAACATACTTGGGGAAAGTAATCCAAGTACCATCACAGAAAAGTATTTTTTACGCTCATAAAATCTAATAGGTACCATACCTCTCCTTTATGTAATATTTCTTAAGGGAGACATAAAAACTATCAATGGAAAGAATATGGATGAGTAGCAATTTAGGTGGATAGAGTTTTACAGACCCAGTGAATGGACAGCGGAAGTCCTTGGGCATCTAGGAATTTAGGGCCTAGCACACACAAACCAATATTCTTTTTGGATTTCACTTCCAATGTTCCACACAAACAGGCGCCCCCGCATAAACTTTGAATGGAATTTGGTGGCAACTCTTAATTAACTCTTGATAACAAATCCCCTCCTGTTGATAATACCTTAAATATTATCTGGAACTTGTAAATAATATTCCAACCATATTAAAAGGGGGAAAGGATAAGAAAAACTCTATCCTGGGCTCAGTGGGATAGAGGCAACTTCTAATTATTAAAATAAAGTTCAAGCGGGATAGCTATTAGCATATGTAAATTTTACAAAATACAGACTTCTACAAAGGCACACTTAAAGGTTATCAATATATTCCCCCAGACAACGATGTATATTAAAATTTGCTCTTCACACAAATATGATATTAATTGTCTCTGATCAGGGAGTGGGAGGCTGTTTTTGTGAGTCCGTGTGTTCATGATAGAATGTCATATTCTCCTTCCCTCCCTAACATAATATACAAGGAGGAGGGGGCAGGAGAGATTTGATGCTTTCATATAAACAATAGTTGAAAAAAAGAGGAACCAATGTCTTTTTTTTTGGAGGCACCAGAACTAGCGCTCTTTAAAAGTAAGGTGATCTATGCAAGTTCTAACGATGCACTAAAAAAAGAAATTTAAAGGCATAAAGCATGAATGTCAAGCAAATGTACCTGAGAACCTCAACAGAGCAGGTATTACATCTATTGTTGTGAAGCTGGGAGCCTCCCTATTAGTCACCTTTGAAGGCTGCACGATGGAGACACATTCAGTGCCTTATCTACAAGCATTCCACGTTTGATCCATAGAACAAAAAGCGTGGACTGAGGTATTGCTAATTACATGGCAAGCCAATTATAAAGCAAGCTAGCTCCTTAAAATGGAGTGGGATTTGGAGAAATGGCTAGTGTATAAATATTTTTCCCCCAAATTAATATTATAAAAAAGCAGTTACTCTAGTATGTGTGTGTATCAGGTTCACAACCTGTGTGCCATCTCTTTGCAAGTCCAGATTATCTTCAACTCTTTGAATACCATCAAAGTTCAAAGTTTCTTTCCACACACACATCCCAGTTAAAGTTAATGCAGCTGTGTCTCCAGTTTCTGCAGGCAGGGGTTCGGGTCACCCTAGAGGCTGTAGCTTGTTTAGGATCAGGATTGCTCCTTTACCAATAGTGTTTTGCCTCTGCAGGTGTTTGTTAATGGGTTTTATCCTTAAATAAAGTGGTCCTGATCCAGCCCAGTCTGTCTCTTTATTCAGCCACCTGGTTGCAAAGAAATCTGCTGTATGGCTTTCCTATTCCTTTGAAGGTTTATCCAGAGGTGAAGCTAGCTGCTCTGGCACCCAGAGCGGTGCACATGCTGTGCACCCATGGGCGGGGCTAGCTGCCTGCGGGGGCAGGGTGAGTGTCCCAGGGGGGCACCGCCCATGACGAGCATCCCAGGGAGTGAGACGGCAATGTCACCCCCTCAGGGATGACACCCGGCGCGGACTGCACCCCCTTCCACCACCAGTGGGTTTGTGCATGGTCTGTGCTGCCTCCTCTTCACGATAGTTTTCATTTGCAAAGAACAAAACACCTCTAAAATATTGCAAATGCCATCAAAAACCTCCAGTCCTCTCTTCTCCAAAGGAAACTTCAGAAGCTGAATGTATCTCTTCATGTTCCTATCGCTTTTTAGGGCTGCATGTTGAGGACAGTGGAACAGACCTCTTGGCATTGCTGCTGCTGCTGTTTTAGTTACCCTAAATTCTTTTAGCACTTCTCTCTCTCTCTTTTGATCCCAATCTTGACAATTAGTGGTTAGCAGCACATCTAACTTTTCCATTAAAATAATGTGCAAGCAAAATTCGGAGGAGCAATTACAGACCGCTTAATTCAACCTAATTGCACTAATTGACACGGAACACTGGTTGCCGTAATTCAGAAAACAGTCACCTCTAATTAACATGCATCTTGCAATTATAATCCTGAAAAAAATGTTTTACTTTAGGAATCTCATATTAATATAGATAAGTATTTAAGATGTCATGCCACGTTCCACACAAATATTTTTATTTTATTTGTAGGATTTGGTGTGTGTGTGTGTGTGTGTGTGTGGTGTTCTCATTGTGTAACTTTTCATGAATTCAGCCAGGACTCCTCTTGGAAACACAACACAATTTTAGTGCAAATGTCTCCTTATAGAAACATTTTTGTCTGCATTTTTGAATAATGTACACATTTTGCAAAGTATGTTTTCCCTAATATTTATATTCCCTCCAATGTAATGCAATTTTGTATGTTATTTTTCACCAATATATGCATTTTTATGTGCACTTTATCTCTGTGTATTCACTTTAGTACACATTACTTGAATGGAGAACTGTGTTGCAAAATTCAGAGAAGTGTGAATTTTGAAGGCTGGCAGTTTCTCAATCTGCATCTTTTTCTGGAAAGTGCAAACTGAATTCAAATCCCTCTCCAACCCTAGCTGAGCTTCCTTCCTTTTTGGGGGGTGGGCTGGGGTAACACTATTTTATGTCTTTAATTTTAAAAAATAATTCTTAACATTTTATGCATTTTTGTCATTGCATTTTGATGTGTTTTTATATTTTTAAAAGGGAATTTCAGGACTGGACATCAATAAAACCAATACATTGGATGTTAACTTAAAAAAGGACAATATAACCAAATGACATAATCCTTGTGTTTCATTTATAGTGTTCCCTCCAGCATTCATCTCAGGCACCCCCAAGCCACTTGAGAAATGTCTACAGTTGTACTGAGCACCATTTATATTTATATTTTTGTGATCATGCAAATTATGGAGGAGCTTCAGGGTGTCATAGAACTCCTAGGTTAATGGGGACAATCAAAGTTAAGTGCTTAAAAACCTCTTTGTCCCTTTGTGACTGGGAGTTCAAAAGTGGGATGAAAATTGGCCCATGCAACTTGCGACCCATCAAATTGAATGCCCTGTATGGTGGCTTAGTGAAAAACAAAGCTGGGGGTTGAGGAAGTCCAAACCTCCCACAAACAATTATATGCCAGGAAGAAAACGCAACACCAATAACTGTAATAAAATGGGAGCATTCACACTGAATTGGCACAGGGCAATTGGAAAGATGAATGTGAAGGATAATAACCTGTAATACAATGGCCAAATTATCAGAGGCAAAGGTGGAACATAAAAATTGCAACTGCCAGCTGCATATGTGGCACATGGTTGCAAATATTAAAATCTACACATCAAGTGCAGTTGGAGAGTTTCTCAAAAGGCCATCAGTGCTGATGAGTCAGAGCGGATTTGAGGTGGGTGGAGGGGGATAAATCCTCTGGCTGCTCCGTTGGGGGTTGTAGAATACTGCCCTGCCAACCTCAACTGCCCTGCCTTCTGGTTTTCATTCAGTACCAAGGGTAGACATGATAGAAGTGTATAAAATTATTCAAGGTACGCAGGGGTATGTGGGGTGCCTCTCCCCTGTGCCCCCTATTCATGTCTACATTCCCTATTCAGGCAAAACACCCAATGAAATTGATGGGCACCAGGCTTAGGTCAGGCAAAAGGGATTCTGAAATTCTCTGCCGAGCAACATGGTGATGGAGACTGGCTGATATTACTTTAAAAGGGGATTGGGCATTTATTCATTTTGTGCCTCTGAATACCAATTGACAACTTTGCACCTTTTGGGTGAACCTGGGCTTATCCATTGCCACTTTTTGTTCCACTCTTTCCACGCTCTGTGTGCCCCTACCCTAGAGCGTTCCCTGTGAAAACCTGCTCTTTAGCACTCAATTGGAACAAATGTCAATTCAGGCTTCCCAAGGATTGCCATTTGCTCTGATTGAGCATTAAAGAGGAGGTTTTCATGGGGAAAGCTTGTGGGGTCAGGGAGAAAAAAGATAAAAGGATGTGCTCAGACATGGAGCTTTAAAGCACGGACCATGCCTGGAAAGAGTAGAGGAAAGGTAACTCTGAATGAACCCTCTGACTTGCCATGGTTAAGAAAAAGAATGCCAGAGTAGATGGACCTTTGGTCTGATCTGATCAATGGCTGCTATACATTATGCCTATGCTCTGCCTCTCCAGCCAGAGGCAGCAATGCTTATGAATGCCAGTTGTTAAAAGCCACAGGAGGACTCATGCCCAGCTTGCTGGTTTCTTGAGAGCATCTGGTTGGCCACTGTGAGAACAGGATGCTGGACTAGATGGGCCATTGGCCTGGTCAGTCTTATGTTGTAAAATTGGAGTGTCATTTTATGGAAAAGCAGCATATAAGGCTGTCAATGAAATTATACATGCCTGTATTTCTTTTGTGCATCACTTCCCCGAAGCAATTTTGCAATATAAACATCAACAATAAAAACATATGTACAGAGCAATTGCAAGTCTAATACAGACACAGACTGGGATTTTTTATTTTTTAAAACCTCCTCTTCAATAGGTACCAAAAAGAGAACACAGATGGCACCTGTCTGAAGTAACAGAAGGAGTTCCAAAAGATAGGCACTGCCATGCTAATGACCCAATTCCTATATCACACAGGTCATACATCTTGATGGGAATGCATCTGCAAGACCCTCTCTCTTGAAGAACACCATGATCAGTTGGGTATACAAGAGGTGAGGTGATCTTTTAAGCATACTAGCTGAGGCTCCAATACTTTGGCCACCTCATGAGAAGAGAAGACTCCCTGGAAAAGACCCTGGTATTGAGAAAGATGGAGGGCACAAGGAGAAGGGGGTGACAGAGGACGAGATGGTTGGACAGTGTTCTTGAAGCTACCAACATGAGTCTGACCAAACTGCGGGAGGCAGTGGAAGACAGGAGTGCCTGGCGTGCTCTGGTCCATGGGGTCACGAAGAGTCGGACACGACTAAATGACTAAACAACAACAACAAGTCCCAAACTATATATGGGTGTGTACTCCTTGAACTTAGCCCAAGAGCTCGGCTCAATAGGCAGTTCTTCTGGCCTCATCTTGAAATGGTATCTCCAGGAGGCCATCTCCTGCAGAATGCAGTGATTACTTGGGTAAGGAGCAAGATGGTATTTTAGGTATCCTAGTCACATTTTGGCCAGGATCCTGGTATACAGCGTGTTTGTGTGTGTGTGGTTGGTTGGGTCTGCCCCTGACCTGCCAGGTTCTGTGTGTAATGAAACCTCAACCAGGATTTGAAAGTATCTTTAAAAACAGAAGCTGGCAAACCTGATTGTGATGGAGAGCATATTTGAAAAAGCTGAGAGGAATAAACACATAAAAAGCAAATCCTATTCTTCATTGGCTGCATTTCCTTTATAGCCGATTCCCCAAAGATGGGCTAACACTTTAAATGTGATTGCTAGTTTTATTTCTCTATTTTATGTGGATTTAGGATCACAAGCTACGACTTAATTCTTCCGAGGCGATAGTCCTTAATTTCAGACGAGCCTTTGAGGAAAATATTCAACCTTCCAGCTTTTTAATCTTTTCTAAAGTTTAGCTTTAATTCCTTCTGCTAAAGACAAGCCAGTTCTGTTCTGATTTCTGAGTCAAGTTAATCCAGTGAGGAAGGAATAAATATCTCCAAACACACATTTTGCAGCCTAAGGAAAGTTGGTGGAAAATGAGCACGGAGTGGGGGGTTGGGGGGGGGGAGGAAAACCATCCAGCTCATTGTTCAATGCTGTATTATTAACAAAGGGAAAGGAAGAAAGCAGGTGTGTTTATTATCTGAAAGGCTCGGCAATTCAGTGAACAAAATATGCTGGGTTTGAACATGAGAGCATAGTTAGACTAATAATAATAATAATAATAATAATAATAATAATAATAATACAGAGGTACCTTGGGTTAGGAACTTAATTCGTTCTGGAGGTCCGTTCTTAACCTGAAACTGTTCTTAACCAGAGGTACCACTTTAGCTAATGGGGCCTCCTGCCGCCGCCGCGCAATTTCTGTTCTCATCCTGAAGCAAAGTTCTTAACCCGAGATACTATTTCTGGGTTAGCAGAGTCTGTAACCTGAAGCGTCTGTAACCCAAGGTACCACTGTAATAATAATAATAATTAATAATAATTACTATTATTATTTTGATTTCTTACCTACCCTTCACCATGACATCCCAGAGTAGCTTACAATTGTGCTTTTGCCAATTCAGGCAGGAGTATGAAGAAGAAGAGTTGGATTTGATATCCTGCTTTATCACTACCCGAAGAAGTCTCAAAGTGGCTAACGTTCTCCTTTCGCTTCCTCCCCCACAGCAAACACTCTGTGAAGTGAGTGGGGCTGAGAGACTTCAAAGAAGTGTGACTAGCCCAAGGTCACCCAGCAGCTGCATGTGGAGGAGCGGAGACGCGAACCCGGTTCCCCAGATTACGAGTCTACTGCTCTTAACCACTACACCACACTGGCTCTCACTGGTATGTTTTGCTCCACTTCCTGTCTCCCTTGATCTAAACAGCACTGCGGAGATTTGCTCCTAAAGGGAGGGATGGAGAGCGAGAATCACGTGGGCCCAATGGGAGCTCTTCCCCCAACTCAGCCTTCTTCTTTCTTGCAGTGCCCTTCTTCTCCTATCTATTTATCACCCACCCCTTCACCCCAGGACGGGCTACAACATTAAAACACAATATTAAAAACAATTTGAAACAGCTGGCAATCACAAAGACAGTAGAGCATGAGACTCTTAATCTCAAGGTTGTGTGTTCGAGCCCCACATCGGGCAAAGGTTTCCTGCATTTCAGGGGGTTAGACTAGATGACCCACCGATACAGCTGCCACTTCTGCACCAGAAGCACAGATGTGGGGGAGGCAGGGCACCCATGGGGCTGCCTCCTTGGCAGCTTCTGCCGCCTGAAGCAGCTGCCTCAGTCTGCCTAATGGCAGGGCCAGCCCTGGGTTTAAGATGAATGGCAATGGCTGGGGTGAGTCAACCACATTCCACTGCTGACCAGTTTGGGAGACTCCTCAGTTTGGTTTTTGGGAGGCCTGGTGTGTTCTCCCTGCTGAATGCTGGGAAGCAAGGGCAGGGGGCACAGATCAAGGCCCCCATACCTGTTGCTCCCCTATATGGAGAGGTAGAAAGATTAGCCTCTTACTTGGGAATCTGTCAGTTTCAGTTTCACTCTGCTTTTCATTTTCCCAGTCTCAATTTGCATTCTCTACATTTCCACATCAGTCTGATAATTTTTAATCAAAAGGTCCTTGTGAAAATTCATAAGCATTTTAGTGCACATTTCTCCTAACATAAACACATTTTTGAATACTATGTTGTCTAATATACATATGTTTCCAATTCATTTCCCCAATATAATAATTTTTTGCATGTTATTTTCAACAATATGGCATATTATGCCAATTATGTTCATTTTTTAACACATTACCTGGCTGCAGAATTGCATTTCAAAATTTGGAGAAGTGGGCATTAGAAATATTGTTTCAGGAAAGGTGAGTTTGTTAGGTTTGCCTTTAAATGCAAACTGAATTGGATTTCTTCCTTGCCCCTACCTCTCCGCACACACTTATGGCTATGGAGCTTTGCTGGGGTGGTTTTGCCCCAGATCATAGGTAGGAGGTATTTCCTTCACAGCCTACACAGCTTCCACCTGGCTGCTTTAGAAGAATTTGGTGTACAGTTTGCTGCAGATCCTCAACTTGCATTTGATACAAAAATCACTATAAACCTTAAGTCATATATCTCAAGTCTGGTATGGGGAAAATTTCATGGGCATTGCAGAAGGTTGGATTCGATGACCCTTGGGTCCCTTCCAACACTAGAATTCTATGATTCTACAGTTCAGCTGCAAACCCCACTCACTTATCAGCAAATATTCTTTATTATTATTATTATTTGCAGATCAAACTTTATTTAGAAGACAATATTCATGCATCTCAGTACAGCATCTTATAAAATGCCTGCATGGTGAAGTATTAACCAGAAAAAAATATTGAAGATGTGTGTCTCCTCATGTTCATACTAGCCTTTTCTTTTTTCTTTTTTACTTTTTAGCTCCACAGACTGACAGTTTCACTTTGACCGTAACTGTATAGAAAACCTATCTTCTGTATAAATGTAGAGTAACCTTTTCTTCCACACTAAGGGGCCAAGGAGCAGACAAGGGCGGCAACAAGTTGGGTGTGAACTTGGAAGTAGATCCACTGGACATCCGTTGGATCTACTTCTGTGTAAACATGGTTTAGGATTGCACTCAGCAAATATTCTTAAGGAAGGCTCACTGTGCTTTCTCTGCCCTGCCTTTGGATGGTTAGTTTCACTGTACTGACCCTCAATCCTTTTGAGTATGATCATTTCCCCCCCTCCTGCATGGTTTTTTACTGCAATATCTCAGGGCTACTGGGTTTAAAACAAAAAGGGGAGTAGAAACCCAACCTCTGAGAAACGGCCAAATATGTCTGGAAATGGAGTGAAAAAGACTGAAAAATCAATGCCCATTTTGAAATGAGCTCTCACAGCATAGCCTTCCTAATCATGCAGTTTGTCTCTGACAAAACAGAAGAGGAGAGAGGTTTTTTGCTCGTGAATTCTTAACCCACAGGCCAGTCTGACTCGGTAAATAATGTATGAGCAGGACCAGTCCTTGAGTTGTTATGCCATTATTCTATTGAATTGTTGTGTTGCTTATGTGCTCAATAAATAATGAAATGGTTCATTGAGTGACACCATTCAATGTATGCTTAAAAAAATATGTAGCCATCAATAGCCCTCTCCGCCACAATTTTGTCAAATTCTCTTTTAAAGCCATCCAAGTTGGTAGCCATCATTTCCTTGCGCGAGAAGAAGTTCCATAGTTTAACAATGCAGTGCATGAAGAGGTATTTCCTGGTAAGAGGTATTTACAAGCATCCCAAATCAGATCAAGAGCTTCCAAAGTGTCATGTTGCTCTGTCATTCTTTCTTTCTGCGGTTTTGTGAACTTATATCCATACATATTTTCCCTATATTTCTGTGTCTGTCTAGGTCCAAGGCTTTCCATAAGAACTTACTATCAGAAAAACCCGGAAGCGTTCCTATTGAGCATTATTGGAAAAGATATTCCCAAAAAAGATAGAGAGATATTTTTGTATGCTACAGCGGCAGCTCGGATGTTGGTCGCAAAAGGCTGGAAAGATCCGGAGGCCCCGAAACTATCAGACTGGCAGCACAAACTACAAGAACTGGCCGAAATGGCGCAGTTGACAAATAGCATAAGAGGTAACTCCAGACAAGTATTTAGAGAAAGATGGGATAAATAAAGATGCTATGTGAGGAATTATACCAAAGGGACAGTATCCATGTTGGCATTCGAATGATCTTGGCGAGAGAAACAGTTTGGTGATATAATTAAGTATACAGATAGATATATGAATGTAAAATAAATGAAATAAGAAAGGTATAATAAAAGTTTTGCATTCTTGTGTATGAAAAATTATACAGATGGGATGGACAGGAAGTCAAACTGAGTATGGTTATTGTTTGGATTAATATTATGTGTTTTGTGTTGTGTTTCGTTTGGTTTTATTTGGTTGGTAAGTGAGTGAAGGTAACGGTATTTGTAGTAGTACAGACAATTCTTAAACTTTTATTTAATTTTATTTTTATTTAATTTGTACTCAATCATTAACATTGTAATTACAATTTATGGATCGGATTGTAATAGATGATGGAGTTTCAATAAAGTTTTTGCAAAAAACAAAAACAAAAAAACTTACCATCAGTGGGTTAACCAAAAAGGTGGCAACAATATTTCTGTTAGAAATCACCCTTCACTTTATCCCAATGTGGATTACTTTTGTGTTTCTCTCATTTCAGCAGATTAAATTTGGCCTCCATTTTTTCTAATACATGGAGAACTGAATGTCACACGGGGCTGTTCTAGGCTAAATAATGTTCCAGAGATTAATAAGACATCTGTTCCATCATTTTAGTTTCCATTTCTCTCTCTCTCTCTCATACATGTTTTGTTTTGTTTCCCATGAAAACTACTTGAATTTACTCATCGGTTTTTTAAAAAAATTAAAATAAAATCTGTGCAAAAGTCATTCTAAATTTGTAAGGTTATTTGGGCAGTTCTGGGGAGCAAAGCCAAGATTAGGTTGGGGATATGAAATTAGACAAAGCATGTGATGTTGGGTGTAATCTGGAGATCATCATGCATAGGGTCAAGCACATATTGTGATAAAATAATTCTCAGTAGCTGAAAAGTATTAGTTTGCAATGTATGTCAGGTCTGAGCCTTAGTCAGTGGTCAGGCCTGAGCCTGGAAACAAGAGCCAGGAGTTATGTCTGGGGGAAAAGAGGTAATGGACAAAGCTAGTAACCAGAAATTGAATTAGGTTGGAGGTTTAGGCACAACCCAGGAAGCTGGATCAAGTCGGAAGTCAGTACCCTAATGGAGATTTAAAATCACAAAATATGCAGCAAAGCATGGAAATATAAGCTGCTAGACCTATAAAATATGTCCCTGTGAGTTCCAAAACTTCCCATAGCATAGAAACAGACCACACATTTGGTAAGTTAAAAATAGTTTACTTACAAACTTTCCAAAGTTCAGATTCATGTGCTTTTCGATACAGCATTCAAAAAAAGTTTCCTGAACAAGCAGTAAAACTTGGTTTAGTTACAGTGGTGAAAGTTCCTAAATTATGGTATAGGAACACAAGAATGGCTTGTAAGAGCCATGTGTTTTGAGCTGTAGCAACCAAATCAAAACCTCTTCACATGTTGAGCTTCTCCAGTGAACAGGAGGGGAGTAAAGTTGTGATTACCTAGTCCACTCCAAGGTGAGCTAAACCTAGCAGGACAGTTTACTCTATGGTTTTAACCCCTTCATGCATTAATTGGACTTAAGCATGTTAGTTATATGAGGCTGGTTATCCCACAAGCAGAACATCTCAGGTTCAATCGCTGGCACATCCAGGCAGGGCTAGGAGTGTCCTCTGCCCAAAACCCTGGAGACCCACTGCCAATAAGTGTATATAATATTGAACTAGATGGACCACTATAAGCCTGCTTCCAATGTTCCTATATTCAATGCTCATAAATGTGTATTTTTGTTTTTAAAAGGGCTTCTCCAGGCAGCTGCAGTGTATATATTATTTATACAAGACAATGAATAAGGATAAATAGCTTTGCAGAAATATGATTCATAGTGCTAAGTTATTCTGTCTGCTACAGCATTCTGAAATTTGAAATTGTTGTGTTGCATAACAAGGAAACAATATTGATCATTTGACATTAGCAGCCTCTTTTCAGCCTGGTGTTTCTCCATTAAAAGAAAGCAATGCTACTCCATAATCAGAAAAACATGCAAAACTTTTATTTGCTCTGAATTTTGCTTTGGGCAAAAACAAACCAAAACAGCGACCACTATTCTTCGTTATAAAACATGAATATGAATATTGTAAAATGTTCATGTGCAAAAACCTCATTGGAAAATGCTGCTAGTCTTTTTTTTTTAATAAAAAAATCCTAAATAATAGTAAGGCGCAATTTTTATATTTCCCTTTAGAATGTTCAAAGCATTTCATGTACATGAAATATATGCAAGAACAACAAAAGAAATTCCCTAAGCACTTAACTCAAAATTTCAGATGTTGAAAAAGAACATTTGAATGTTCCAATTAAGATTGATGCATCAAGTTTCAAAGCTTGCATGTTGGAATGTTCACCCTCAATTCATATTTCATCAAAAATGCCCCAGCCTCTATTGCAACATGTATCTCTGTGTTAGTTTGCTACTGCACCGTCATACTGCATTTAACAAGATAATGTGCAAGATTTTCACACTCTAACTACGGGAACTTTAATTAGTGAGGGATGCTGCAATTAGTGACCCCACACATTCCAAGCATCTCTTGCACAACATTAGCCCTAAACTTCAATTCCTTGAGCAACTGTGAATTCAACGTAGAGCGAATTCAACATCCTATTTTATCCAGATTAATATTGCAACCTCACTTGATATTTAACAAGGACACACTAAAAAAAAATCATGGGAGACCCCCCCCCATCCCTGGGTGAATCTACCTGTACAGCTTAAGGTTGTCATAGGATTCAGCTGCATCTTCAACCTTCCTCAACCTCTCTGGCTGACCCTCAACTCTGAAACATAAATAACTTATTGAGGCCTAAACAAAATAAAAAAAAATTCCTTCCAGTAGCACCTTAGAGACCAACTAAGTTTGTTCTTGGTATGAGCTTTCGTGTATCTGAAGAAGTGTGCATGCACACGAAAGCTCATACCAAGAAGATAAGATAAGATAAGATAAGATAATTTATTGTCATTGCACAAGTACAAGCACAACGCTATACAAGTGCAACGAAATTGCACGCCCCCCATAAAAACAAAAGAAAGAAAAAACAAAACAAAAAGCAGCACAAAACACACACACACACCAAAGAAAGCCACACATACATACACCCATCACAGCTCTCCAAGGTCATATTATCTGGTTACAGCGTTTTAGATGGTTATAGCTCTTGGGTAGAAACTGTTCTTCAATCTATTTGTTCTTGATCTAATTGTTCTATATCTTCTACCCGAAGGCAGTGGTGCAAAGAGGCTATGTCTGGATGAGATGGATCCTTTAAAATATTGTTAACTTTTTTAAGGCAACGGGAACTGTATAGTTCTTCCAGAGATGGGAGAGGATGACCAATAATATATTGGGCTGTGGTTATGACTTTTTGAAGTATCTTCTTCTCCCTGGCTGTGCAGCTGGAGAACCAAGCACAAATACAGTACATAAGAATGCTCTCTATGGAGCCTTGGTAGAAGAACAAACTTAGTTGGTCTCTAAGGTGCTACTGGAAGGAATTTTTTTATTTTGTTTTGACTATGACAGACCAACACGGCTAGCTACCTGTTATTGAGGCCTGTAGAGATGGACATATTCACAAGAGATCTGTGCTGAATCAGACCAAATCACTAGTTCAGCATTTCACAGTGGCCAAGCAAATGCCTAATAAAGGCCAAAAATAAAAAATAAAAAGAATGAGTGAATTATCCCACTCATGATCAGTTGGTGATCAGACATAACCACCTCTGGTGCTGGTGGTAGCTATTGAGACCCTTTTCCTCTGTGAATTTGTCTAATCCACTCTTAAAGCTATCACAAATTGATGGCCATCACTACACCCCGTGGCAGCAAATTCCACAGTTTAACTATGGATTGTGAGAAGCACTTTTATTTTATTTGACCTGAATCTTCCAACTTTCAGATGACTTGGATGACCCCCGGGTTCTAGTCTAATGAGAAAGAGGGTAAAACTTATCTGTATTCATTTATGGATAGATGGTTTGTGTGCACATAACAAGAGCACAGCTAGATCAGAACAAGATATCATAGGGATACAACAAGAGGAGGGCTGGATCACACCATGGTCCCATCTACTTGAGCAGGCCATTCCAGATACGAGATGCCAGATGGCATTGGGAAGTCAGCTGTGATGACCAGACCCTTCCCCAATTGTTTGCCCCCCAGAAGCTGCTATTCAGAAATACAGTACCTCTAAGAAAGGAAGTTTGCATTGTAAGTATTGGGTTGTGCGATGTAATATGCATGCACTTGGCTGAATGGCAGGCTCCATTGTAGAGATTTTGTCCGCCATTGTAGGGATGTGAGAGAAATTTGTTTAGTTCCCATTTTAATACAGACTTCCAAATTCACACTTCTGGAACCAATATGCAAAATGAAATTCAGCTCTTCTTCTAAATGTGCACTTTTCTGAAACTTGCAATGCGTGCACTATGTGAAATGTGTGCACTAGTGAAAAGTGCATTCGAAAATGCATACACCGGTGAAAAGACAGGCAATAATGCATTCTACTGGGGGAAATTGCATATACTAATGTGTACAAAAATGTAACTCTTAGAACAGTTCCCCCATGGTCCACTTCAAAATTGCCGAGGGTCTTGGCAGACTACTTAATGATTTTTCTGCCTCTTGTAGCAGATGCTAGATATGATATGATTTTAAATGGTATTTTTACAGATATCCTGTAGACTAGTTGAATGAGACTCAGAGACTACTGGTGGTCCATGTACCACAGTTTTGGGAAAAATGCAAAAATATGTACAAATCTTCATGCAGTCTTTTTTTAAAAAAAGGTAAACATATGCAAAAATAGGGAGAACCAAATTCAGGATTGGACAATTGAGAAATACGAAAACTGAAATTGACAGTTGCATCCATCCCTATGCCAGGGAGAGTAAATTTGTGGCCCTCCATATGTTGCTGGACTACAGCTCCCATCATCCCTGGTGTGAGATGGGGAGAAAGCGCAGGTGGAGAGCCACAGGTTCCCCCATTCTTGCTCTTTGCAAAACCTCTCTCACGCCTGCAGCTGCGTCCACTGATGGACAGATTTTGACCTCTGAGTCCATTTTAAAAGAAACAATGTCTATATACCACCCATGTTTTGATGGGCACAGACAGATTCTCCCCCCCTGGAAATATATAACTGAATACAGAGATATATATTCTCCAGCTTCAGTTTGAATTTGCACACCCACAGTTATTTACAGCTATTATTAGTTTAGTGTTGAGAAGGTCTTCCAAGTTAATTTCTGTCTTTTGTTGGTGCTTTTAGCTTTGCCAAAAATACAAATCAAGAAAGCATGTGTGGATTCCAGGCCGCAAAACAAACTTACTAATAACTCTATTGCATAAAATCCCACACACATCCTATTAACACTGGGTAGCATCTTACCATGTTTATGTGAACAATTTACAAGGTCAGGTGTGCTTTCTATATAAATGCATTAAAACGTGTTGCTATAGCCGCCTGACATGCTGTTTGCATACTCATTCCATACAATTATAGATGTGTTTTGAATGGAGCTTTAGTTTTGATATGTCTAATAGGTAGGGAAGAAATTTCGCAGCAAGGCAACCCTGTATTGTCAAGGAAAGGAAAGTGAGACATTTTGATATGTCTGTTTTTTTAATATATATACATATATATATATATATATATATATATATATATATATATATGGTTTTTTAACACACACACAGAAAAAAGAAAACTTAACATTTATCATAACATAGTTCAACAATCATAATACCAAACACACACAAAAAAACCACAACATATATCATGTCTTCCCTTTGCTCTTGTCTTATCATATTGGGGTGACTTCCTCCTGTCCCCCCTGCTGTGTTTCATTGTCACTCATCTTTAGTAATTCTGTACAAATTCTGTACAAATGCTTCCTGGGCTTGGGGAAGGAGTTGCGATGCTCTGACGGAGTCCGAGATCCTTCCTGCCTCCTTCCCCCGAAAAATGTGGCAGTACTGTGTACTGTTACATACTGCCAGAAAAAAGCATTTTCTGTGCACATCTACTCAGAAGAAAGTCCCACTGCATTCAATAGGATTTACTCATAAACAAGCAAACATGGGAATGCAGCCATCATGAATACACTAGTTATGCATAATTACATAATTGCACATAATTATGCATATTTACATAATTGCACATAATTAAGGTATTGGATTTGTAATCACAAGGTGTTCACCCCATCCTAGGTGTCTTGTAGAAAATGATTTAGGCAAGTCCTTGGAGAATTGTTATACTGGGAAAATAGCTATACAGTGATACCTCTGGTTATGTACCGTATATACTCGAGTATAAGCCGACCCAAATATAAGCCGAGGCGCCCAATTTTACCACAAAAAACCTGAGAAAGCTTCATAGGAGCCACTGCCTGCCTCACTCGAGTATAAACCGAGGGCGGCTTTTTCAGCACAAAAAATGTGCTGAAAAACTAGGCTTATACTCGAGTATATAGGGTACTTAATTCGTTCCGGAGGTCCGTTCTTAACCTGAAAACGTTCTTAACCTGAAGCATCACTTTAGCTAATGGGACCTCCCACTGCCGCTGCGCCGCCACTGCGCCGCCACTGAGAATTTCTATTCTCATCCTGAATCAAAGTTCTTAACCCGAGGTAATATTTCTGGGTTAGCAGAATCTGTAACCTGAAGCGTATGTAACCTGAAGCATATGTAACTCTAGGTACCACTGTAACTCTGACGCATGACAGCTAAATGGAGCCCCCATAATGAGTGGCAGTGTACCTTTAAACACTAGATTCTGGACACATGTCTTGTTGTGAGCCTCTGAAAGGCATTTGGCTGATCCCTGTTGGAATCAGGGTGCTAGGCAAGCTGTACCATAGGTGCAATCTCCTGGATGTTTTTTACAGCAGCAATAGTGGCAAAAAGCAAAAACAAAAAAAACCATCCAGGAATTTACGTGGGTCCTTGCTTATATTTATATGTTCCACATCGAGAATTATTGAATCTCGGTCTAGGAGAGCTATTTGTTCCTACTGAACAAATAACATGTAGAGGCACTGAAGCATGGGCTGATGGAAAATATTTTCTGAATGAATTTATAAATCAAATGTATCTACTTGGAAGCTTAAAGATAAAAGAAACTGGTGTCTTGAAATATGACTTCTGGGCTTCGGAGACAGAGGAAAGAGAGGGGGGGGGGAACCCACTCACCATCCTTTGGTGATTGCAGATGATAAGAAAAGACAGATCCACTCTCTATATTGTTCATTAGAGCTTTGTCGAGCTGCACTTCTTAACTATCCTGTAGGGAGAGGCTTGCAATCCTTTCAATAAAATGCTCTCGTGCCTTTTGTACACACATTGATTTGGAAAGGAGGAGTTTGCACATAACATGCCGGCATGAAATGCTGCACCCCCCTACCATGACTGTTTTAAATCTGTGTTCGTGAAATGCCTTCTGCGCTAACTGCTGAGATGTGTATGGGGATAAGATTTTATACTGCAGGCAAAGACAGCTCCGTCTTCCTCCCCACTGCCGTGCAAGGAGGGGGTGCTTCTTGGTGCATAAAATTATACATGGTTTGGAGACAATGGAATAGGCTATTTCCCCCCTCCCTCTCTCTGTGGTCTAAACCACTGAGCCTAGGGCTTGCCGATCAGAAGGTCGGCGGTTCGAATCCCCATGACGGGGTGAGCTCCCGTTGCTCGGTCCCTGCTCCTGCCAACCTAGCAGTTCGAAAGCACGTCAAAGTGCAAGTAGATAAATAGGTACCGCTCCGGTGGGAAGGTAAACGGCGTTTCCATGCACTCCTCTGGTTCGCCAGAAGCGGCTTTGTTATGCTGGCCACATGACCTGGAAGCTGTACGCCGGCTCCCTCGGCCAGTAAAGCGAGATGAGTGCTGCAACCCCAGAGTCGGTCACGACTGGACGTAATGGTCAGGAGTCCCTTTACCTTACCTCTCAAAATACTAAAACACAGGGCCATCCAGTGAAATTGAATGTTGGGAGATTCAGGACAGGCAAAAGGATATGCTTCTTCGCCAATGCAGTCCAGCATTTCATCTTTCCCTTATCTGTTTCCCTCCCAGCCCCACCGTTGCCCCCCTTTTTTGCATAAAATCATTGGCCACTTCTAAGCCTTATTGGAGCAATTATTTTTCCTTGACCTTCACCTCTGTCTCTCACCCCTTTGATTTGCCCATATATCTGAAGGCGAACTTTGAAACCCTCCAGCAGAGGTCACAAAGCAAACAATGGTTTTGGAAATTGGCAGGCTGCCCTCTGAGTCAGAGACCGGGTCAACATTGGCTTTTTCCTCTTCACTTCTTAATCCCTTTACATAATTAACAGACATGCCACTCAATTACACTCAATTTTCACATCCCATTTAAAGGTCACTAGGTTCTACAGTCATCCTTAATATGGAACACTTTTTTTTAAAAAAAGGAAAGTGTAGCTCTGCCCTTGTGTCTGGATTTCAAGCGGGGCATGCACGCACACACACAAATTCTTAGAATCAAGTTAACTCTTTAGAGAAGGCAGATGTGTATCTTTGATAGGGATGTGGGAAAACTCCAACAGAAACAGAAACAGGGGCAGCAATTGCTACTGTTGACTTATCCATTCCATGTCCAGAATGCAAATCAATCCAGCAAATATGAATGGTATTTGCTGTGGTTCTTTTCCATCTGGGAAAGATATGAAATTGATTACATTTTTTCCCCTTTTGCATCATGTTTCCATTTAAAGGAATGCAGTGGAAGAACATAATGAGATAGTAATTGATGAAGTGTTTGGATTTTTATGTTGTGAACTGCCCTCTGATTTTTTGATGACGGGCGGTATACAAATTTAACATAATAATAATAATAATAATAATAATAATAATAATAATAATAATACACATACTTAATTATCTCACATACTTATCTTGCATAACTTCAGCCTAGAGGACACTGAGATGAATAACCTAACCTTTTGTGGAAGATGAGCTGCAGCAGAATGGAAGCAGTGTCGTTTGAGGTGAATGCAGAACCACAATTCTCATAGTGGTTTAATAATCATTCCTTCTTCCCAGGAGACTCTGAGAATTGAAGCTGTGCGAGTGGAATAGGGGTCACCTAGCCAAATTTTAACTGCCCGCAAAAAAACTTCCTAATTTCACCAGTTCAAGCCATTCTCAAGGTGGCTGATGACATTTAAAAATGCATAACTACAAGATTATAATAAATGAAACATTTAAAACTATGCAACCAAACTGAACAATTTCCAAATGTATCACAAGATTTTAAACAAAGATACAGAAAAACCACCAACAAACACCCCCCCCCCCAAATAAAACCCCAAACAACACTTCAGCCAAAGTGCCTTTCAGCAAAAGCCCATCTTAACAACCACAATTCCCACATGGG
This sequence comes from Darevskia mixta, assembly GCA_034641385.1. Classification (NCBI taxonomy): domain Eukaryota; kingdom Metazoa; phylum Chordata; class Lepidosauria; order Squamata; family Lacertidae; genus Darevskia; species Darevskia mixta. The sequence continues at coordinate 3,774,006 of JAWWNH010000060.1, forward strand.
ACCATCTCAGCATGTAACTATTTGTGAGAAACTAATACTTTGTTAAAGAGAACAAAATTAACCATTTAAAGAGCTTCTCGAAATAACTATGATCTGCCACAATACTGCAATACATACCCAAGACATTTTACCAGAGAGTCTGCAGCAGCTGTTCCCTAGGCAAGGAGGAAGTGAAAGAACTTTGTAAGTTGCAAATTCATAGGTACTAGAGTAATCCCCCTGCCTAATGCAAATTTGGATGCTCTTACCACTCAGATACAATTTCTAAGGACATGAGCCAAGATATTGTTATTGCCATAAGCTCAGACATAGCGCTCATCAAACCTTGAGCATGATGTTCCTAAGGCGCTCAGCCTCACTGTCATTTTAAGAATGCCCCTAAGCACACTGACTCCAGAAATCTCCATATTCCTTGTAATAAGTAGCATTTCAAGCAGAGACTTGAGAAGCCAAGGACAAAAGCTGTACTTTGAAGCTGCTGACCTCGATGTAGATTGATTAATGAGTGACTCTCACTAGCTAGGTGTTGCATACCAGTGTGAGACCTCTGAGACATGCAAATTCCTTTCTCTACATGATCAGTAACCTAGTCAAGTCATCCCAGACACATCCTGATTTGACCTAATAAAAGTCCTGGCAGAGGAAGCTCCACACCTGATGCACTGCACTCCCCAGGAGTCATTTTAAAGCTCATTGACATAACAAATATAAGAAACATCCAGCTTAAATTTGAACACAGTAGCCTATTTGCACACCATATTGCTTTGCACTCTTCAGCTGCGGTGGAACATTGATGCTGTAATGGGTATTCTTCAAGACCCTAGATAACTGCCTGGCGGTGGTTGGAGGATGGAGGATGGCTAACAGATTGAGGTTGAATCCTGACAAGACAGAAGTACTGTTTTGGGGGGAAAGGGGGTGGGTGGGTGTGGGGGATTCCCTGGTCCTGAATGGGGTAATTGTGCCCCTGAAGGACCAGGTGCGCAGCCTGGGAGTCATTTTGGACTCACAGCTGTCCATGGAGGCGCAGGTTAATTCTGTGTCCAGGGCGGCTGTCTACCAGCTCCATCTGGTACGCAGGCTGAGACTCTACCTGCCCGCAGACTGTCTCACCAGAGTGGTGCATGCTCTAGTTTCTCTCGCTTGGACTACTGCAATGCGCTCTACGTGGGGCTACCTTTGAAGGTGACCCGGAAACTGCAATTAATCCAGAATGCGGCAGCTAGACTGGTGACTGGGAGTGGCCGCCGGGACCACATAACACTGGTTCTGAGAGATCTACATTGGCTCCCAGTATGTTTCCGAGCACAATTCAAAGTGTTGGTGCTGACCTTTAAAGCCCTAAACGGCAGAGGTCCTGTATACCTGAAGGAGCGTCTCCACCCCCACCGTTCAGCCCAGACACTGAGATCCAGCGCCGAGGGCCTTCTGGCGGTTCCCTCACTGCGAGAAGCAAAGCTACAGGGAACCAGGCAGAGGGCCTTCTCGGTAGTGGCACCCGCCCTGTAGAACGCCCTCCCATCAGAGGTTAAAAGGATCAAAAACTACATGACATTTAGAAAACACCTGAAGGCAGCCCTGTTCAGGGAAGTTTTTAATCTGTGATGTGTTAATGTATTTTAATGTTGTTGGAAGCTGCCCAGAGTGGCTGGGGAGACCCAGCCAGATGGGTGGGGTACAAATAATAAATTATTATTAATTATTATTATTATTATTATTATTATTATTATTATTATTATTATTATTATATTATTATTATTATTATTATTATTATTATTATTATTATTATCTTCCTGCTTTGTTGTCATACAGGGGTGAGAAACTTGTGGCACTCCAGGTTTGACCACATGTACATTGTACCCGTTGGACTACAATTCACATCCAAACTCCCATTGCCCATGCTGGATGGAGCTGATGGGAGTTGGAGTCCATTCTGGAAGGCTGCAAGCTCTCTCTTGGAATAGGTAACAGCCTTTAAACATTTCCCACAGTTTTAAGAAGAAGAAAGCCACTATGGGGTTAATGGACCTGGGAGCAGGGAGCTTTCCTGAGTTGTGAATTCAGTTTCACACACCCCACCCCCTTTTTGCTGGCTTCAGTTTGTAACATGTAACAGCTGATCGTAAGTAAAGGAACCTGCTTAAGCCTTGCAACTCTGCCTGTTTCCTTGAAATAAGTCAAATAAATGGCTCAGCAGCACTCTCTACCTCTGTTCTAGGCAAACTATTTCCCTGAACCTCAATGTTCAGTTTCCAGCTGTGGTAGAGTGCAGGAAAAAAAATGGGTTTTCATTAATAGGCCTTTGAAGTAGCCTCCTTCATGGCAGTCATAGCATAAGGATATCTTAAGGACTACCTGAGCCCTTATACTTTGGCCCAGTTACTGAGCAATTTGGGGGAGTCTCTACTGATGATCTCCTATGGCTTAGATGCACAGTTCATAACTGATAGAGGCCAGGAATTCAGTGGTATGAGCAGAAGTCTATGGAGTTCCCTCCCAGCTGATTTTAGACCAAAATTCAAGTGCACGACAAAGACTTTCTGATTCCAGCAATGATTTTAAGGTGCCATTCCATTTTATGAGTACTTTTATTGGGTACTAGTTGAAGTTAGCCCATTCAATAACGGGCGCTAGAGGAGGAGGAGGCAGGAGGAGGCAGAACAGCGGCCGCTGGGGGGGTGGAGAGGGGCCCCCTCCCCCTTCTTCGTTTTCCCCGGGGGCAGCGGTAGCGGCGGCGAGGATGGGGCAGCCCTCTGCGTCCGTGCGAGGCAGCGGCGCTGGCGCAACTGACAACGCGCGTGTGCCGCCGCTGCCTCGCGGACACGCCCCCCTCTCCGCCCGCTCCAATCCCTGCGTCCGTGTGGGACACGGACATGCACAGTAGCGCAATTCCGTGACACACGGACTGGACGCAGGGACACAGTAACTTTATTATATAGGATGTTTACTGGGTATGTTTAGCCTGGAAAAGAGGAGACTGAGAGGAGATATGATAACCATCTTCAAATATCTTAAGGACTGTCACATGGAAGAGGGAACAAACTTGTTTTCCATTGCTCTGGAGGGTAGGACTCAAACCAATGGCTTTAAGTTACAAGAAAGGAAATTCCGACTAAACATATGGGGGGAAATCTGATGGTAAGAGCTGTTCAACAGTAGAACTGTTTCCCTCAGGAGGTTGTGGGCTCTCCTTCCTTGGAGGTTTTTAAGCAGGTGTTGGGAAGCCATCTGCCATGGATGCTTTTGCAGGGACTAGATGACCCTTGGAGTTCCTTCCAACTGTGCGATTCTATGATTCTATGGCCCCATTTTCTGTGGATTTCTTATTTACTTAGAAATGCAAATAATTAAGCAGCATAGAAATGTCTTAAATAAAATGAATAAGTATGAAATGAGACGATCTACAGCAGGCATCCCCAAACTGCGGCCCTGCAGATGTTTTAGCCTACAACTCTCATCATCCCTAGCTAACAGGACCAGTGGTCAGGGATGATGGGAATTGTAGTCCAAAACATCTGCAGGGCCGATGTTTGGGGATGCCTGATCTACAGCAAGGAAACCAGCCAGAACACAGGTCTGAAATACAACTGGGTTCCAGGATCACTGATCCAAATGATCAATCTGTTAATTACGGCTTAAGGTTTTTGCACTCCCAGAATCTTATCCTAATTCTCTGATACTTTGTGAATGTCCATTGTTCAGGGATGTTGCTGCAGCAGAGTTTATTTTGCCCTCCCAATCTGCATTTCTTTGAGTCAGAAAGACAGCATCACTTATTCCCTGTTGATTTCCAAAACCCACAATTTCAAGATTTCACACAGGAATAAGTGAGGGGCCCACGTGTTTTACAACCAAGCCAGGTCCTTCAAAAAGCAGTCCAGGCTTTCAAAGCATCAGTTGGAAGATTCATTTAGAGCTAAGAAAGCTTTAAACCTGCCTTGCTAATGGGTGCTATATTTCAAATTGCTTGTCTTCTCCCACGGTGTGGGAGGTGATTCTGTTCTGGCAGCATAGCTTTTGTCTCGCCAGAGGAGATCACTCTCCCTTCGGAATTCACTCTGATTTCACTACAGGGATTTGTGTTGAAGCTGTGGTTGCAGAAATATGTTTCTAAAGAGTGGCATTTTAACAAATGGGCCTATCAGTTTATAATGCAGATGTAACTGTAGGTAAAGATGTAACATTGTTAGCATCAGGCAATTCCCCCCCCCCCGTCACTTTAGCAGTTGTCAGTGATCACAGTCACAAAAACATTATTCCAAACAAAAGTATTTCAAATTGGAAACCATATAATAATTTTCTTAAAAATATATATATGTGGTGGGCAACTTCCCTTAGTACAATTCTGAAGCAGCTCAGTATTAAATATGGATAGGCAAATCTATCCATTGAGGACCAGTTTTATTTCTTCATGGCTGATCTATTCTTCAATTTATCTGCAATTTCTTTTTTAAAAAAATCATCTAAAATACATATTTATATGTTCATTTCCTTTCCATGTTTAAATATCAATTTTTATATATTTAAACTGCTGAGAACTGCATCACAATATCTGAAGTAGTCTGAAATCTTTTGGCGGTTGTTGCTGTTGTTAACATTTTGATCTCTCCCAAAGGAGCCCTGATTGACAAACAGCAAAGCAGTAAAGCAGCACAATTGAAAACAAAATATGTAAAGATGTTTAAATACATTATGAACATCTAAAAACAATCACATGACCCCGCAGCTTAGTTGTTGTTTTTAAAGAAATTAATTTGGTGGGTTCTTTTTTTAAGGAAAAAGTGGAACGCCAGAAGATGGTATTAACAATAAAAACATTCCATCAATCATGACTTAAAATTTTAAATTAATGTAGGCAATCCATATGTCCAACCAGATATCCAAAGAAAATTGATGATTGTTAAGTTGTATGTTCAAAGGTAGAAAGGACACTGAGATACGCAGAATGCAGTAGATGGTGGGTGCTTATCCTTCCATCCTTGCAGTATAAGAAGAAGAAGAAGAGTTTGGATTTGATATCCCGCTTTATCACTACCCGAAGGAGTCTCAAAGCGGCTAACATTCTCCTTTCCCTTCCTCCCCCACAACAAACACTCTGTGAGGTGAGTGGGGCTGAGAGACTTCAAAGAAGTGTGACTAGCCCAAGGTCACCCAGCAGCTGCATGTGGAGGAGCGGAGACGCGAACCCGGTTCACCAGATTACGAGTCTACCGCTCTTAACCACTACACCACACTGGCTCTTTGCAACATAGCTAGTAATTGTAAGGTTACCATGGACAGCATCTTTCAGGCCTCAAATGCCTGGATGAACAGGAATGTTTTTCAGTTCTTCCTAAATGCTAATGATGAGGGAGGGAGGGAGGGAGGGAGGCATACCTCACCAGGGAGCCCATTCCACAAATGTGGAACCACCACTGGGAAAGGTCCTGCTGTGGGACTTTAACAACTGGGATCTCCAAGAACCCATCCACATAGATGGAGAGGTGCATGTTAGAACATTTCATATAGGAATTGGCAACAACTCCATTCTTCAATTATCCTTAATATTAACAAGTTTCCAACCCCCAGAGAACTCTCAGAAAACAAATATCCTTTTTGTGTGAGTTCTCTTCTGATGTCTAATGTTACTTGCATGCTGATGGTGCCACAGGAACCATTTTCTCTTGAAACCCACTGAAAAAGAATTGAAATAATTCAACCACCACCCAAACCAGTAATACCTAGGAACAAGGAAGGGTTTTAGAATTATTAGGAGACCCCTATTCCCCTCAGAGAGCTTCAATTCTCAGAATCAATACCTCTTTCCAGAGAATTCTGGGAATTGTAGGTCGGGGGGTATATAATAATAATAATAATAATAATAATAATAATAATAATTTATTATTTGGAGCCCACCCATCTGGCTAGGTCCCCCCAGCCATTCTGGGAGGCCTCCAACAGATATTAAAATACATTAAAATATCACAGGTTAAAAACTTCCCAAAACAGGGCTGCCTTCAGGTATTTTCTGAATGTCAGATAGTTGTTTATCTCTTTGACCTCTGCTGGGAGGGCATTCCACAGGGCGAGCGCCACTACCGAAAAGGTCTCCTAACCACCCTTTGCACTGCTAATTAACAAAATACAGTTCCCAGGAGCCTTTTGAGGGAGCCATAACTGTTGAAAGTGGTACAATGCTGCTTTAAAGTATAGCACAGATGAGGTTTATGTCACATTGAACTGAAGGAGCTTGCTCCTGAGAAGACTTCCATAGGCTTATCTGGTTAGTTCAATTATGCAAAAGTCTTTTATTTTGTGTCTTTATGATAACTTCCCCCCTATGGAGCTCTCAGACTGATCATGGTGAAAACAGAGCTAGCCATTTCTTCATCAGAATCTTCTGCCTAGGGTTGCCACATTTCATACAATCACAGAATCTTAGAATTATAGAGTTGCAAAGAAGTTCCAAGGCTCATGTAGTCCAACCCCCCGCAGTGCAGGAATCACAGCTAAATAATTCCTGACAGATGACCATCTAACCTTGGTTTAAAAGCCTCAATTGAAGGAGAGTCCACCACCTTCTGAGGTAGCTCATTCCGCTGTTGAATAGCAGTTACGTACAGTCAGAAAGTTCTTCCTAATGTTTTGTTGGAATCTCCTTTCTTGTAGTTTGAATCCATTGGCTCACGTCCTACCCTCTGGAGCAGCAGAAAACAAGCTTTCTCCATCTTCTATGCCCTGTAGATGGCAAGCATATCACCTCTCAGTCATTTCTTCTCCAGGCTAACCATATCCAATTTTCTCGACTGTTCCTCATATGGCTTGATTTCCAGACCAATGATCATCTTCTCCATTCATTGATTGATTGCATGTTCTGTAAGCACAGAATGAATCATTTAAAAATCAGGAGGAAGCAATTTTTATCCAGAAGCAACATATAGCTTGGCCTTTAGAGGAATAATAATAATAATTAGAAAAGGTGAGATTGTGAGCTCACTTTCTGTAAATAAGCTATTAAGAGGCTGGTGCTTTTCAGAGGCGCCAGCAAATGAGGTAAAATTAAGGTATTATAATAAACAAACGTTTTATTATGAACCAGACAGGAACCTTGCTATGCCAAGGGAGAGTAAATGAATGGAATGAAAGGAAATATCAATAAAATGCACGGGAAGACAAATGAGAAGAGTTTGTTTTTAGCCTGGGAATTTGTCAATTACTGAGCTAACCAAGCTTAACAAAGTAACACCCTCTGCCTGGATGAAGATAACTACCACAAATCACTGCATGCAGTAGAGGACCAACAGGGATGTGCTGAGACCACCAACTTATCCTGCACCACCTGATTGATTTCAACCCCTCATTTATATTCAGAGTGGTCCCTCCCCAGCTCCATCCATCACCCTCTATGCATCTTTTCACTCACAAGCAAAGTCAATGCAGAACTGAGATTAGGCATAGTGTCGTAATTTTTTTTTACTTTGGTCAGCATGATCCTTCTTAGACTTGAAGACTGGGAATCAATTCAAGCACCATAGATGGTACTGTTGGGCATAGCCAACTTCACACAATTGGGATCTATCATGGGGCAATATGGATATATTGCCCCATGATAGATCCCAATTGTGTGAAGTTGGCTATGCCCAACAGTACCATCTATGGTGCCTATGAAAGCTCTCAGAAAATATCCCCTGAAACATCCACAATACCTGAGAGACAATCTGCACTTCCTGATCAGTTTCTGTTGCCATAGGATACCCACCACCCATCTGCTCAGAAGAGGGGAGAGGTGGCAAGAGCTTCTCTGCATGGGTGAGTGCAGCAGTGGCAAATGTAGGTGCTTGGAGGAGGTGCATATCTGCACCTTGGTGTGGCCTGTCTATTTTTCTACACTTTTAGTAGTGGCTTCCATGGTGTGTAACAGTGTTATGTCACAGACCATGGCAGCCGTTTTGTTTTATAGCCATGCCCTTACAGCAGGGGTCGGCAACGCTTATGGGCCATGGGCCGGATCACTCGCGCGGAGATTGTCCGTGGGCTGGACCGGCGCAGCTTGATGCCGGAAATCGTGTCTGCACATGTTCGCGGCGCCGGAAATCACTTTTGCGCATGCCCAAACACCGAAAATTACACCTCCACAGGTGTGATTTTTGGTGTCTGGGCATGCGCAGAAGTGATTTTCAGCATCTGGGCATGCGCAGACACAATTTCTGGCACCACTCAGCAAGTCTCCGCACCGCGCTGCACCGATTTAGCGCAGCACATGGGGGACGCGTCAAGCGAGTGGCTCGGTTCAGGGGTGGCTCATGGGCCAGTAAAACGGTCTTCATGGGCCGCATCCAGCCCATGGGCCGCACGTTGCCGACCCCTACCTTACAGCATCACTGATGCCCAGAGCACTTTATCAAAATTCCAAACTGGCCAATTGGAGACATCTAGTATAGAGGCAGCACAAGGAACAGTAAGTGCAACCCACTGGGCCACAGTGTAAGATAGCAAGCAATTCTGAGCCATGTCTTTATATAACCCACAGAATATGTTCAGGATGGAGAGTAGAAAGGCTGGTCATAACCTGGGATGATGGGAATTGTAGTTCACCACCAACTGGAAGGCCACAAGTTCACCATCACTCTCTTACTGGGTACAAACCATCTGCAGCCTCGACTGAACAGAAGCTGGATATGACAGCAGTAGGTAAAACCTGGCTGGTATATCCAAAGTACCACATAGCTCATAATTAGAACTCTTGAAGCAGCAACGTTTCAATGCAGCAACATGGTTTGAGAAACAGAGTTTTTGGAATTGATACGACAAGGCAGAGGATATATTATCTGCTCTTCAGAAGAAGTAAGGTAATTAGATTAGAAGTGGATGAGCCGCGTTAAGAGGATTCAAGTTGAGATGCTGCAAATGTCCATGATTCCCTACTTCTTATGCGTAAGCTGAATACTTGATGTTACAAATAGGGCTGAGATTGAATGCCTCCATCGTCTGCATGCTGTGAAATTTGGGACATGGCGGGATGATTTTTGGGAGTAGTACGGCAAAAGGGAGAAGAGGTATCCCATGAACTCCAAGGAGTTCTGTCCATTGTCATGCATCTTCTTTCTTTCCTTCCCTCCTTTTCTTTCAGCAGACTCAAAGGCAAAAGTAAGATACTCTGAAGGCTTATGATATCACGTTATGATTAACAGATGGGGATCAAATTTGCCTTCTGAGGCCAGTCCTGATCAGGATCTAGCCCATGATGCTGAAAGGAACCCCATACCTGTTTTAATAAATAGCATTCATTTTTTTCTGCTGCATCACCCTGTTGACTCATGTTCAGCTTGTGGACTACAAAGATCCTGAGACTCTTTTCACATTTATTACTGGAAAACCAGGTGCCCCCCATCTTATATTGGTGCAGCTGGTTTTTCCTGCCTAAGTGTAGAACATGGCATTTGTCCCTATTGAAAGTTCATTTTGTTAAATTGTGCCCAGTTCTCCAATCTGTTAAGGTCATCTTGAATCCCAATTCTGTCTTCTGTAGCGATAGCCACCCCTCCCACTTTGGTGACGTCTGCAAATTTGATGAACAACTCCTCAATTCTTTCATCAATCATTTCTAAAGATATTGAAGAACATTTCACCCAGGACAAAACCCTGCAGCACCATACTTGTCCTTTATCCAGGATGATGATTAGCCATTTGTGAGCACTCCTTGTGTTTGGCTAATCAATCAGCTGCAAATCTATCTAAAAGTTACCTTGTCCAGCCCACACTTAGCAGCTTCTCTGGAAGATTATCATGGGGAACTTTGTCAAAAGCCTTACTGAAATCAAGGTACACTATATCCACAACATTCCCTTGATTCACCAAACTTGTACTGCTATCCCCCCAAAAAGAAATGAGATTTGTCTGGCATGACTTGTTTTTCAGAAACTCACAGACTGATGCCTAAATTATCTGTTCTAGGACCTTTCCTGGTGTCCACGTCATGTTGACAGGTCAGTAGTTACCTGAGTCGTCTTCTTCTCCCTTTTTGAAGATGGGAACATCATTTGCCTGCATTCAGTCTACAGGGACCGTGCCTGTTCTCCAAGAATTCTCAAAGATTGTAGACAGAAGCTTTGAGATTACATCCACAGGCACCTTTAGTACCCTTAAGTGCAGCTCATCATCATCTAGTTGGTGCTAAAGATCAGGAGGTGCAGGGGGGTAGAGGTAGATGGATGGAGGCAGATTGAGATAGATTGAGCAGAGGTTCCTTTAAAAACTTAACCATGAAATGGTCTGAGGGATGCCTAAAAAAAACCCATCTTCTTGAGATTAGCCAAGAAGAGATTGCCTACTGTGACTACCAAATGTGTATCCAAAACCTTGTTGCAAATGCCCCTGGGGAGAACAGTCCTCAGGACATAATACAGGAGAAAGGATGGTTGCACTCCTGCAAACTTTCCCCTAAATATTATTTCCTGGAGAACTGCACACATCATCATGGAATGTATGTCACTTTGGGGAACGCAGCATCACACAAGCAACACAGTTCAGTCTCTCCAATATCTAGTACATGTTTGAGAAGTAAAAATAAGGTTGAGGGTAATTTATTTATAGGAATGGTTAAGCATCAGAGACACAACAGAGACCCAGTGGGACCAAAGAGGACTGCCTGGCAGTTCAAACAAGGCCTGTGGACAAATGGGGAGGTGACCTGGAATATTTCTTCACTCTCACTCTGCTTTCTGCTTGAAAGCTTGAAGGTCACAGGGAGAGGAGATCAAGCCCGTAACTCAATTGACAAATGTATAAAGTGCTCACCACTCTTTTTCTTTTTAATACGTTCCCTGGCTAGCTGAAGTCACAGTCAGATATTCCCCTCACAGCTCACCAGGGCAATATTCCATTCATTAATTTTTATTTCAGATTAAGGAGAATGAGAAAAGGGATTCAGAGGAGAGCTGAGAGGGGATAAAAGGTCTGCAAAGAGAGTTACAGGAGAGAAAGCTGAAAGAGTCAGGTATATATTTAGCCTGAAGAGGAGATTATTAGGCCACGGGCAATTTGACAGTTTTCAAATATGCAATAGATGGCACATGTGGGATGAAAAGAAACAACTCTAATCTCAAGTTTTGAAGTTACTTATCTCATTATTAGATGATGACCCTGGGGGCGCACTGCTCATACTTGAAAGTATCGCCATAAGGTTTGATGTCACCATCTCCCTTCTCTTGGTATTTTAGCAAGCACCACAAGAGGTCATTACAGGAATCAGAGGATCAATGAGCACCCCCCTCTCTTTCTCTCTCACATTCACCTACCCTCCCAACAGTGGTATCACTGTCACTTACTGCAATGGGGCAGGGGTGAGACAGGGTTGTGGTGAGTACAGGGCTTCATGGGTGCCCCTGCAGAGACAATCAGGCATTCCCCCACTGCACTCACACAAACCCAGCCCTCACCTCTGCCCTTCCCAATCCCTGCAGAATCCTTTGGCCACTTTTCAACATTAAGGTAAGCTCAAAAACTGCACCCACTAAAATTCCAAAGACATTCCAATGTAACCTGAGTACAAGGCAGAAAAATGGAAGCCTCTTTTGCAGGGGAAGAATATATTATTATTATTATTATTATTATTATTATTATTATTATTATTATTATTATTATTATTATTATTTTAGGAATTGGGGGCCAGCACAGCAGTCCTCCTTTAATCATTATTTAATATCATTCATTTTAGTCTCTGGATATTGATGGCAATTGCTGGGCTTCGGTTTTGTCAGGGTGAGGGTTTGAGCCTATTTGTTCTGGTAATTGAATTGGTTGCCAGTGGCTAGCTTGTGTTTGTTTTATGCCAAATTTAATATTTGGGTGTGTGTTTTTTGCTGAGTCCCCCCCCACCGCCGCCTATATTGCTGCTAGGTTGAATTTACTGTTGAGATGTTGTATCCATGCTGTGTGAAATTTTGATAATAGACTCTTCTTGTATGTTGCCAGGAGGAAAGTTGATATTAGAAAACTCATAAATGGAAATAATAAATTAAATAAGGCCTTGTTCAGCTAGGCAGGGAAGGAAAGTGCTGGACAGAAAGGCAGTAAATATGCATGGATTCCCTCTCTTGATTTCTTAGAAATTTGCTCCTCTGTTCAATACAGCAGGAGACTCTTACCTAGCCCTGAATTGACTCCTAACAGATTTTATCTTGCTCCACCACTTCCAATGATCCTGTGGGGAGAAGGGTTTGTTGCAGGTGGTGCCTGTCCTTCAATCACCTTCCCACTAACTCCTCATCCAGTCCTGATTATGTTACTGTCTTTGCAAGAATCCTCACTTTCTCGCAAACTTAAGTTTAGAATGAGCCTTCTTGCGTCCATCAGAAAGTAAGCCGAACCATTTCGGGCTAAAGGGGAGGTCTCGGAAGTACACATGCTCCCCTCACATAAAACTCTCCCTATTTATAATGAGTCCGCTCAGGGAAAAGTATTAATTATGTGCCCTTAAAATGCTACTTTGGTGTGGACAAGGAGTAATAGTTCATGTGATGGTGAGAAGAGCACTAAAACTCTAAATTCCCTACCTGCGAAGTGAAATGGCAGAGCCCAGCAACACATGACTCAGGTAAGGCCAGTGTTGCTAGATATCCAGATTTCCTTGTAACGTGTGTCAGAATTTAAGGTCATCATATGAGCGATGAGATCCCCTCCCTGCTGTCTGAAATGGTACAGCCCACAGTAGGTGCATCAGATGATAGAAGTGTTTCCAAGATGTGGTGATTCTTATGTACACGCTCAAAAATAAGGTCACTTGCCTTCTTGTGCACTTTTGTAAGAACTTAAGAACCCCACTGGATCAGACCAAAGGCCCATCTAGGCCAGCAATCTGTTCTCACTGTGGCCAGGCAGATACCTATGGGAAGACCACAAGAAGTTCCTGGGTTCAACAGTGCTGTCTCCACAATGGCTCCTTTGTATGATACTTTCACCCTCTATTTATTTCTCACCGCACCCCATGCCCAGGCTATGTCATTTACCCTGATTTTTGTCCCCTCACTCTTTCCTTTCATAATTCTCAGTGCATATCACTGGGGGTTCATCATTGAAATAGGGTTGAGATTCTCAGTCAGGGCAGACAGAGAGGTGGGTACAAAACATTGCCTAAAGGGGGAGTTTGTGGCTGCTCATTTGACAGAGGTCAAAAGTAGTCCAGCCCCCTAAATAAGAAAGTGAGCAGCAAGAAGAGAAGGAGTGGGTTCTTCCAGGATTCAGGATTCGCTGCCAACTTCCCAAAAGGTACAAAGAAATAGATTTGTCAGAAAGGTGCCTTTAAGTCTCTGCATTGCTCCGATCTTCCAAAGGATATCGACGCTGCCCTGAACTCCAAACCACTTGGGGAAAAGAGACCAAGGTATTATCTTGGAATGGCATAAAAAGACTTCCTCTGCCACTTTGATTTGTGTAATGTATGCTGTAGGATTAGACATCGTAGTTAATTAAGCTCATTAAAGTGGATGAATATGAGATGAAAAGGAAAAATATAAGAATGCAAATGGAGAACAAGTTGCACACAAGAGGATTATTTTCATTCCAGATTATCAATTTTAAGGTAGTTTGGGCTTTTATTGCCCTGAACAAAGGAAGCCTTTGGATTGCAAAGCCTTTCAGAAATGGCTTTGAGGTTGTGATGAACATTATAAGCTCACATCATATGAATCTTGGGGTTTCTTTCATTTCTACGTGTTTATGATTCACCAGTGACTCACAGGAAGTTTCACTGTCGCTGACCACTCTAGGGCACATAGCTAGCTTGTGCTTGGGGACTGAGTGGGCTACTTAGGACTACCTGCTCTCACACCTCAAAGTCTACTCCAGGAACTGAAGGGCATAGGTATGACTCCAGGAACTGAAGGGCATAGGTATGTGCAATGTGGCTTGGCTGGGCACCTGGAATTTCCTGACTATCCTCTTTTCTGGGGTTTGGCGGAAGTAATAGCAATATGCATGGGAAGGCAGATCAGGATGCTGGGCAGCTCCCAGTGTCATGAGTTTGTTCACCAGATCAGGGTCCCTGAGGTCAATTTCTGGAGATGAAATTGGAAATTTGGGGAGGACCAAAGTCCATCAGCTCAGCTACAGTTCATCTTGGACTCACAGCTGTCCATGGAGGCACAGGTCAATTCTGTGTCCAGAGCAGCTGTCTACCAGCTCCATCTGGTACGCAGGCTGAGACCATACCTGCCGGCGGACTGTCTCACCAGAGTAGTGCATGCTCTGGTTATCTGCCGCTTGGAATACAGCAACGCACTCTACATGGGGCTACCTTTGAAGGTGACTTGGAAGCTACAATTAATCCAAAATGCGGCAGCTAGACTGGAGACTAGGAGTGGCCACTGGGACTATATAACTAAAGGATCTTCCCTGGTTCCCAGTACATATCCAAGCACAATTCAAAGTGTTGGTGCTGATCTTTAAAGCCCTCATCAGCCTCGGTCTGGTATACCTGAAGGATCATCTCCACCCCCATCTTTCAGCCCAGACACTGAGGTCCTCCTCCGAGGGTCTTCTGCTGGTTCCCTCACTGCGAGAAGCCAAGTTACAGGGAACCAGGAATAGGACCTTCTCGGTAGTGGCTCCCTCCCTGTGGAACACCCTCCCTTCAGATGTCAAGGAGATAAAGAACTACATAACTTTTAGAAGACATCTGAAGGCAGTGCTGTATCAGGAAGTTTTAAATGTTTGATATTTTACTATGTTTTATATATGCAGTAAGGCTCCCAGATATATGCTGAGTGGCTGAGGAAACCCAGCCAGATGGGCAGGGTATAAATAAAATAATCACCACCACCACCATCTTTCCACCTCCAAATTTTTGCCTAAACCCTCAGCTCATTCAATTGGTTTCAGGGATCCTAACCCCCCCCAAAAAAGCATCATTAATCCTGCCTACCTAGGTTCTGTTAGCCATGGCTCCAGTCTGGGCTTGGCACAGTGTCAATAGCACCTTTATTTCTTCCCTAGTATCTGCAATCTTGCAAACAACACATAGAATTAGTCACATTCCCCAGAGAGACAGGTGTGACCCACAAAGTTTCCCCTGTGTCATATTCACATATAAATCTAAGCTGCAGAGGACACAGATACAAATCACACATCAAAACAATTCTCTTCTTTCATTACATGCAGCGGAAACACTTTTTCTTCTGGACAACAGGGATGTAATTAAAGCCACAAAGAAAAAGTCGCCAGCATTTCTGACACTTTTGAGAGGTGTGCAGTCCTTATGAAAGACAGATTTGTGGGGTGTTAAAAGCTGCAACTGCTACAAAACCTCCTCTTGCTTAAAATCAAAACTTTGTCATGGAGCAATAAGGCAGGTCTCACTCCATTAAGAGCAAGGGGGTCCATTTTATTTCCTTAATTTAATGAATGAAATGAAAGCACCCATCATTCATTTTAATTTGTTGCACCATGTTCCATCAGATCAGCCCATCCTGTGACCTTCTAAGTCAAACATAGCCCAAGGAACATAAACCAAACAGAGCTTTTTGTGGGATGACTGCACAAAGAGGGAGGCATAAAAGAAGAACACTTTTGAATCAGTTTGGTATGTGTTTATTAAATTTATTAGCAAAGCAGAGCATGGATGATCTCCATTTGATGCTTGACAAAATGAGCTGGTTTTTGCTCTCTGTTCTGGAATGAAAAGGACAATTTAACTTCAGTTTTCTCTCTCTCATAGACACTTAGCCCTCAATATGGACAAATTTTGACTTCCCATTTGATATGAAACTTACATTTTCTTTCAACAATTTAAATCATGGCTGAGCAGGGATTTGAACTCTGGTTTTCCAGGCTCTGGCCCAACACTCAAACCACTACAGTGGTACCTCGGTTGTCGAACGTAATCCATCCCGGAAGACCATTTGACTTGCGAAACTTTCGACAACCAAGGCGCAATGGGCGGTTGGCAAATTCCATTGAGAAAATGTAGAAATGCACCTTGGAAGCCGCTCAACTTCTGAGACACGTTTGAAAATGGAAGCATTCACTTTTGGGTTTTCAGCGTTCAGGTTCCAAATCATTTAGACACTTGAAAACCGAGGTTCCACTGTACCATATACTGGCTGTCAAAAGGCATGCTTCTGTCCTGTTCAGACCCTCTCCTGACCTTGTGGGTCCCCCCCCATAAAAACAGTCCTATAGTGTCATAATAATGTCACTCCATTAATCACACCAGTCTTCCCAAGATGGTACCTTCCAATTCTTTTTTGGACTGTAACTGCCTTTATCCCCAACCATTTGTATGCTGCCTGGGGGTGATGTTTGACATCATCTAGAGGACAGTTGCTTTGAGATGGTTGTACTACTTGGTCCCTAGTTGGCTGGAACCACAGCACAGAAGGGAGACGATGCTAGCAAGAGGAAATCACAATTACATGAGCTTCCTTCCATGAAAGCATAATATACTGTGGTATGCCCTTTGGATCAGTGCCCTAGTCTTCTGCTGTTGGATTAAGCAAGCCATGAGTAGAAGTAAGTCTCCAGTTAAGTCTAGAGCTGCACTGGTATTTCTCAAAGAATAATTTTGTTCTTTGGGCTCCTCGAAAACTGTTGGATAATTTCAACACCGCCACTGCTCCAAACCCATGAACAGGGTTGATAATCTGTGGATCCAGCTCCACATATTTGAATATTATTGAAGAAAGCAGCTGACTTGTCTCCTTCTTCCAGTGTGCAATCCCTGCCATGTAGGCCTGGTTAGTTCCAGCAAGGGTCCTAATTTTGCCTGCATGGCTATTTCAAACCACACCCACCTGCCCCACAGCTGACATCATGAGACATCAGGAGTAGGACAGGTAAATATTCAGAGGAACAATGGAGATATCAAAGTGTACTATTGACTGTTCCTTAGCAAGCAGAGCTCACTGACTATGCCAATCATCTGACTGGCACTTACACCAAGTGCCTTTGTAGTGTTCACTTGATGTTACAATGACACTAGGTGATTGGCCAGTGCACAGTTCCTCCCACCAATCAAAAATGACCCTCAGTTCTTCATCTGACCCTTTAGGTGAGAAGGTTCCCTCATCAATGGCTTAGTCCATTCCATATTTCATCTGCCATTATGAACTAACCATACTCTTTCATTCACCATTAAGTGAACATGAAATTTATCAGAAGAGAAGATTCTGGAATAAAAAAATTCTGACTCTTAAATATTTTAGTCTCATATATATCTCTGCCCCCTCTCCAGAAGATATTCAACAAAATGCCCCCCTTGTACCATAAGCTAACAGAGCTGGAGAATCTGGGGATGCCATCTTCGCTCATCGCTAATATCTGATTAATGTAACATTTTTAGGCAATAGTCTCAGAAGCATGAGGGACACATTTGTGGTTTGCTTGCCACCAGCTGTGCCTTCTGCAACACTCCAACTCCATTTCAGATTGATGTGTCGAACACTTCAAACTTGACTGGATTTCACTTATTTTAAATAAGTCTGTTAGAACAAAAGTTCTTGGCTTTTCGTAATTGGAATGTAATTTTTTAATGGAAAATAATATTATTACAGAAGCCTCTGTTTCTTCTAATTGCATTTCAGATGCATTGCTGTCACCTCCATTTTGTCAAGGAGCGAATCGTGTGAAATTGGCAAGGTCTTTTTTAATCAGTTCAAGTTGGGAATTGATGTCATGATGCACCCGGTACATCTGTCCATTATTGAGCAAATTGCATGATTATTAATTTCACCTCCATTTGGTTTTATTCACAAAGCATCTGAAATTGCAGGGCTACTTTTTATTTTTTTATTTTTTTTAAGAGTGTTAAGGAGGAAGCACCAGTTGTCCAAGACATCACACACACACACACCAGCTTATTTCCAATGAAAGTTTCTCAGGACTGTTTCAGTTCTAAAAGAGGGAATGTAGAATGGACACATTTCTAACACTTAGGTAAAGTTTCAAAGGTTATTAAAATGACAGACCAGCGCAGAAAGAGGATGTCTATGCCAGATGTATTGTGCTATATCCAGTGTAGTGCTACATTAAAGCCCAGGTAGGAGAAGTGATCAACACTTTCCAACATTACACCATTGAGTTGGACTTATAAACACCATCTCCAACTCCTTAAAAGATTCCATCAATGGTGTCTGAAAATTTTTACACATCACTTGGGAAGATAGATAAACTAATACAAAGATCACCAGTGTCAAAGCAATGATTCTTCAACATCAACTGGACTGGTCATGTTGTTTGGATGCCTGATTATAGTCTTCCAAAACAACTACTCTTTTCCGAACTTAAAAATGAAAAGCATAGTGCTGGTTTAAAGACTCTCTCAAAGCAAATCAAACAAAATGTAGTATAAACACTGACAACTGGGAAACACTGGCCTGCGAGTGCTCCAATTAGAGAACAGCCTTTACCAAAGGTGTCATGGACATTGAAGACGCTCGAACTCAGGATGAGAGGGAGAAACATGCTAAGAGGAAGGCACGGTTGGCAAACCCTCACCATGATCAACTCCCACCCGGAAACCTATGTCTCCACTGTGGAAGGACATGTGGATCCAGAATTGGCCTCCACAGTCACTTACGGACTCACTGTCAAGACTGTGTTCATGGAAGACAATCTTACTTGGCTACAAGTGATTGCCAAAGAAGAAGAAAGACATTAAAGTCACTTAGCAGCATATTTGTTGTACTGGTGGAACATTGTTGCATAAGGGGAAACCCAAGTACGTTACAGAATATTGTGGTGTAACCTGTTGTTGCACGGCAAGAACCAGCTGTGGCAGAACAAGAGCCAGCTGTTGCAAGACAAGCTTGCACTAACACAACTCATGCATTGGGATTGTTTGTCATGAAACCTTTAAACTCTGCCATCTGCTAAACACAAGGGATCTGCCCACAAGTGGGCAGAGAACATTGGATATGCTCCATCCCCCTTATTCATGCAGCTACTGAATGAGCTGGTCATGAAGAAGAGTAGCCTCTATCAAGAGCAGGTGCTATCCCTCCCTTCTATCATCCTCGCTTGCCTAGTGCTGCAGATACACAATCTCCATTGGCTAGCTGTGTGGAATAAATCTGTAGTTTGTGAAGGGCTGAATTGGGATTTTTGGAGCAGTTCCCATATGTGGCCACAAGTGGCACCAGTTTAAGAAAATACTGGAATACTGTTGCCCAAATAGCATTTGGGGGTAGATGCCCTCAAGTCCTTATTTTCTCTACATATCTTAGATATTGTTGGAATACATAGATGCACTTGTCAGTACCTTGTGTATGAAGGAATCTCTGTTGTTGTTGTTCAGTCGTTCAGTCGTGTCCGACTCTTCGTGACCCCATGGACCAGAGCACGCCAGGCACGCCTATCCTTCACTGCCTCTCGCAGTTTGGCCAAACTCATGTTAGTAGCTTCGAGAACACTGTCCAACCATCTCATCCTCTGTCGTCCCCTTCTCCTTGTGCCCTCAATCTTTCCCAACATCAGGGTCTTTTCTAGGGAGTCTTCTCTTCTCATGAGGTGGCCAAAGTACTGGAGCCTCAACTTCAGGATCTGTCCTTGAAGGAATCTCTAGGCTGAGCAAAATCCAATGTAGAGGACACTCTCTTATATCTGTGGATGTATGAATTGTGGTGGCCCAAAGCATAGTTCAGGGAGAGCACCTGCAGTTCTTGTTTTTTATAGTCTTACGATGCCATCATGCAGTTATGAGCATTTAACAAGCAGGATAATTCTGATTGAAGAACATTATTGCTTATCTCGAAGCAGGGAGTCCACTAGGCATAGAAATATATGGTATGAGAAATCCTAAAGGTTATTTGGGGTTCAAGAATATGTGATCTTTCCTTCTTCCTTTAGTCTTCCAAACTTTTAAGCCAATAAGGAACTGGGAACTCATAACTTTAGTTGTGATTCCTACCTTGGGGGGAATTGGATGAGACTACCCTTTGTGTCCCTTCTAGTTCTAAAATTTTCTGATTCCATAACTAAGAAGAAGTGTGCATGCACATGAAAACTCATACCAAGAACAAACTTAGTTGGTCTCTAAGGTGCTCCTGGAAGGATTTTTTTTTGTCCATAACTCAGCTCAGCATTGTCAAGATTTTTTTTATTTTGCTGCCTTCACATTTCTCTGTCATTGCATACCTACCAGTATGCTATTTCTTCATTAAGCTGTGAACAGTAAAATCAGTTATATGTGGTTTCTTGTTACAGCTAACCTAAGAAAAAAGCACTAAGAGGATTGAGAGAATGTTAGCTCAACTCTCAGTGGAACTAAGATCTAGCCAGCATTCAAATTATTTCTGGTCTAAAATCATTATGTTAACTTGCACTTCAGGGAGGATGTATAAGAGGAATTATTTTCTTAATCTACTAATAATACTAGGCATAATAACCCCAAATCAATATAGCGCTTCTTATATTACTCTTCATTTGTGTTCATTCTGCTTTCTAGAATACTGGAACCATGGCTGCATGTAGGGAAGGATGAATTTATCAGTTCTGGTATCTCTCGGTTCTTCACTTATCAAATATTAATTTCAGTTCAATATATTTACACGGCGATTTGTGATTTATTGTATTTTTTTTAAAAAAAATCCTCATGAAAATTCATTAGCATTTTAGTGCAAATTTATCCCTGTGAACACATTTTTCTACACAGTTTTGACTCACATAAACATTTATTGACCTCACTTGCAAAGGTGCAAGCCTCCATTATCTCCCGAGACAGACGGATGCCAACCAACCTGGAACTTGATTGGGGAAATGAAAAACTGAAATGAGCAGATTTCTCCTTCACTAGCAGATGTGGGTTCAATGGAAGAGTGTGTGCTCTGCATGCAAAGGGTGCATATTGAATCACTGGCATCTCCAGGTAGGAAAGACTTTTGACTGAAATCCTGTAGACTTGTTGTCTCTTCCTATTGATCCTCTGCTTTCTGGCCTCCCCCTATGAGGAAAATCTCTCTTTAGTGCTCAATCAGAACTAATGGCAATTTGGGTGTTCTCAGGATTGATGTTTGGTTGGATTTAACACCAACGAGAGGTTTTTCCCTGAGAAAGAAGTGGAGCAAGGGGAAACCACTTGGACCCATGTTTTCTAGATGTGGGAGAAGCAGAAATGTGGATGAACCCATAGATAGTTAAAATCAGCATGATGAAGGAGTCATAGGTCTATGAGACCTTTCTTAATAACCCTCAACACATTGAACAAAAAGCAGTTCCCATGATTATTGGGGGGCCTGACTGTTTAAAGTGATGTAAGTGTGGTTTGTTTGAATGTATGGATTGTTGAGTTTAAAAATAAATAAGTATTGGAAGTAAGATGAGCATCATCCATCAACATTGAACACCTGGAAAGCAGACTGAGAAGGCAAAGAGGTCACCTGGTCACAGTCTCTACAGAATTCAGTGGCCAGGTTGGTCACTGAGGCAAGGTTTGCGCATATTACACTGATCTTGGCCTAACTGCCCAATTCAAAGTGCTGGCTTTGACCTAGAAAGCCTTCAATGGCTCAGGACTGCAATACCTCAAGGACCACCTCTCCCCATAGGAATTGACCCAGACTGTGATCACCATCGGAGGCCCTTCTTTGTGTGCCTCCTCCATGAGAGGTTCGGAGAGTGGCAACATGAGAATGGGCCTTTTCTGCAGTGGCTCCCTGTTTGTGGTATGCTCTCCCCAGGGTGGTTCTCCAGGCACCTTAGAATCATAGAATCATAGAATTATACACCTTTAAGTGTGGTGTGAAAATGTTCGTTTTCAACCAGGCCTTTGCCTGATTAACGTTCAATGTCCTTTTAAATATGTTGTTGTTGTTGTTGGTGGGGCTATTGATTTGTTTTGTTCTTGTTCTTATTTCCCCCGATGTATTTTGTGTTTTTATTTTATATTTTTATGCCCTGAACTGCCCTGAGATCTTTGGATGAAGGGCAATCAATCAATCAATCAATCAAACAATCAAACCTTCTCTTTAAATTGTAAATTATTTCTAAATGAGCACCTATGTATATGAATTAGTATATACATATTTTATGTTAACCAGTGTCCTTTTCGTCCCCTCTCTCTTTTGGCAGTGTTCTTTCCCAGAGTACACAGTGAGCTAGGCAGGTCAATTGCCTGCCACATAAGGAAAAGCCATTGCCAGCATAAGGCAGCTTCTTGTGCATTAGTTGGTCTTGGCTCAGGTTTAGGGGCCAGAAACCAAGGGATCTGGAATCTGGGTCATGCAATTACTGTACAAGGGAGTGGGTGGCTGAATATAAACCTTGTTCCATGCCCAGGAAATCATGTTGGCAGCCGTGTGCCTAGGTGCTATTATTCACTCCTAAGAAGAAAGAAAGAAAGAAAGAAAAAAGTCAGCTTATTTCTTCCCTATTTATATGCCTTGTTGTTGTTCTTTCATTTGGACACATTCACAACCGTTCCATTTCCAGCATGGTGCCAGAATCAATGGAGGTGCGGATCGATATGTTGTAGCTGGCCAAAGGAACTGAATTACAGAGGTTTTAACAGCGGCAGATTTGACACGTCTCAAACGACATTTCTCAGAACAAAAAGAAAAAGGCCCAAAAGATTATCAGCTATTCAGCCTACCAAAAAAAAAACTAAAAAAACCCACATACAAAAACTAAAACAAAACCCTAATATGCTAACTCAAGTGTGCAGAGTATTTTGTAGCATTTAAACATTTGAGCAATTAAGTAAATGTGTAAAAGGAGATTTTAACCTCCATGGCCTTAAGAGTCTTAAGAGTAGAAAGCTGTAATTCTTCACATTATCAGAAGTGAAGCTGTCGCTGGTCAGTGACCTATTCAATTAAAAAAGGAAATTTACTTTGGAAGTGTGACATTCTTGCACTTCACATTTATTTGAACAGCTTTTCCTTTCAGCCACATCTAAGTTGCACTTCCCACAAAAGTATTGTGGGGGATATGTGCACAGAGTTGGAAGGGTCCTGCGGGTCATCTAGTCCAACCCCATGCAATGCGGAAAACTTAACTAAAGCTTCCATGACAAATGGCCACCCAACCTCTACTCTACCTCCAAGGAAGGAGTGTCCAACATCTGCTGTGGGAGTCTGCTCCACGGTCGAACAGCTCTTACTGTCAGAAAGTTCTTCCTGGTCATAGCTGTCAACCCTCCCTTTTTTTGCGGGAAACTCCCTTATTCCAATGCCGTTCCCTGCTGCTATCCCGGATTGTTGATATCCCTTAAATTTCCCGGATTTCAAAGGAAGCAGCTCCTCTCCCTCCCTGCCGGCCAGGGAGGCTCCTCAGCTGCGTTGCTCGGCTGCCAATAAGGAGTCTGAGACCGACTGGGGGCGGAGCTTGCATGCCTTGTGCAGCCAGACCCTCACGCCCAACAAGACAGACAGCCTGCCTGCCGTCTATGCACTCGCTCTTTCGCTCTCCCGTTCACGCGCAGCCTCTGGAGCGCAGGGTGGCGAGGCTACTTGGTGCCATTGCACCTCCCTCGCGGCATCCCTTATTTTCAAATCCGAAAGTTCGGAAAAATCCCTTATTTTCAAATCCGAAAGTTGACAGCTATGTTCCTGGTGTTTAGCTGGAATCTCCTTTCTTGTAACTTGAATCCATTGGTTCAGGTCCTAGCCTCCGGAGCAGGAGAAAACAACCTTGTTCCCTCTTCCATATGACATCCCTTGAGATATTTGAAGGTGGCTATCATATCTCCTCTCAGTCTCCTCTTTAGCAGGCTAAACGTACCTAATTCCCTCAATCATTCCTTCCTCACAGGGCTTGGTATCCATACCCTTTTTCAAATTGTTCCCTTTCTTATAATTGCAGATTATCCTCTTTTTGAGTTCATTGGATCAAAAGCCCACCCATCAACAGTTTGATTCAACCCATGTAATTTCTGCAGTGCCTGGGGCAATTCCACTTTCTGAATTCCATTGTTAACTCTCATTGCCCTGGAATCTGGTGCTTCTTCTTCCAGGGATGAGGCCAAGGACTCTGAATCAGAAGGAGAATTGCTGGTGCCCCTCTGTGCTGAGCATATCCAGAAACCTACCAAGCTGTTCCGCAACCGCTCTCTCAATTACCTTGCCCAGGTACGGAAGATTCAAAACGGGGCGGTAATTGGATAGATCTAAAGGATCTAATGATGTTTTCTTTCAGAGCGGACACACCACTGCTTCCTTCAACTCCCCTGGGAATGTCCCTGTGTTGAGGGACAAATTGATGATCTCACCCAGGGGGCCCCGCACCTTGTCTGGACACGCTCTAATCTTCCAAGACGGGCATGTGTCAAGGAGGCAAATGGTGGGCCTTCCAGCAAGGAGGAATCTAACAGATGGCTAAACTACCTGCAGCATCAGGAGACACAAGCCTCCATAGCTGACAAACCAGACAGACTTCAAGAAGGCTCTCCTAGCCACTGGGGCCCCCTGAGCCTCCACTGACAGTGTTGAATCCAGGAGCACCCCCAAATGTTGAATCTGCTCCTTCCAGTGGCATGCAGCCAATGGACCAATGGTCTTTCTCAGTACAATACAGATTCCTATATAGGTTCAGTGAGTAGCTTTCCTAATGGAGAAAGTGTGATGTGTCCTACAGCATTCTCCTTGAAGCCAAAGCAAATGCCAAGGGAGCCCAGCTTGTCACCCCCTGATCCTAATCGGCGCACCTGTCTCATCAAAAAGGCAACCTTGCTTTTCTTCCCTCCAGGTGGTGCAGGCCCACTTGACAGAGCTCTTTGCTGGCCTTTCATCCAGCCTTTCACGGATCTCTGTGTATGCAAATTTCAAGGGAAAGCAGACTATCATTGCAAAGAAAGCATACTGCAAATGAGATGAACGAGAATGCTACTATTTTTAGTGTTCACGAATACACTTGCTGCCTGACTTGGCATTTTATTTTATTTTATTTTTAAACTTTCGCAGTTCGTAATTAAACTCCAGAACTCCTTCCCACAGGACACACAGATGGCCACCAACTTGGAGAGCTTGGGCAAATTCATAGAGCATAAGGCTACCAACAGCTACTACTCATGATGGCTGTGATCTTTATCCACACTCAGAGAAAGTATGCTTCTGGATAGGAGTTGCTGGAAGCTGCAGGAGAGGATAATGCACATGTGATCAGGTACTGATTGAAGACTTCCTATAAAACAGGATGCTGAGTTAAATGGGCCCCTGCACTGACCCAGCAGGCTCTTCTTATGTTCCCAATCTAAGGGGAGAGATAGTAGAGGAATTTGCATTAGGCCTACTCACACTTTCTGAATGCACCCTTGGAACGGTGCTGCCTAGAGGAAATGAGCATCCTTTTGGACTATTTGCAATGTGCTTACATGGGGCTACCTTTGAAGGTGACTCGAAAACTGCAATTAATCCAGAATGTGGCAGCTAGACTGGTGACTGGGAGTGGCCACCATGACCATATAACACCGGTCCTGAGAGACCTTCATTGACTCCCAGTACGTTTCCGAGCACAATTCAAAGTGTTGGTGCTGACCTTTAAAGCCCTAAATGGCCTCGGCCCAGTATACCTGAAGGAGCGTCTCTACCCCCATTGTTCAGCCCTGACACTGAGGTCTAGCTCCGAGGGCCTTCTGACAGTTCCCTCCCTGCGAGAAGTGAGGTTACAGGAAACCAGGCAGAGGGCCTTCTCAGTAGTGGCGCCTGCCCTGTAGAACACCCTTCCATCAGATGTCAAGGAAATAAGCAACTATCTTACTTTTAGAAGACATCTGAAGGCAGCCCTGTTTAGGGAAATTTTTAATGACTGATGTTTTAATGTATTTTTAATATTTGGTTATGAGCCCCCAGCCAGATGGGTGGGGTATAATAAATTGTTGTTGTTGTTGTTGTTGTTGTTGTTGTTGTTGTTGTTATCCTCAACAGCTGCCCCACCCTAGAGAGAAATTGAAAGGAAAGTATTGCATTTTCCCAAGCCTGCTTAGTTGAAACTGCCAGGCACCAACATTTGGGGCTGGTGTATGGTACAATGATAGCAGGAACCAATGTGTTCTCTCAGTGTATGAATGAAAGGAAATTCTGGGTAGCAACTACAGAGAACTGAAACCCATGAGAGGTTGGCAAGGAGGCATGGCAACATGGAGCTAGGCTTCCCAATAGCAAAGTTGCTGCCGTGTACTGGGATGGTGAGCAGTCAGAGCAGAATGGCAATGAGACTGGGGTGTTTCAGCTGCCCTAGCAGGAGTGCCAGATTGCCTCGACCATGGTGCCAGAGCTGCCCCCAACTTCCCTTCCCGCTCACAGGTATGTAGCACAGCCTCCTGCTGGCTGCTCCTGCGGAAACCTAGTACAACAGTTATCTTGAGTTCGGCTGTCATGAGAGTGGCACAGTATTAAGTAAAGTTTATTTGTTCCATGTTTGCGTCTCCAGTGACAACATTCTACACGTTTGAAGCAGGGAATATTACCTGTGGCATCCTGGAAGCCAAACAAAGAACGAGAAACCTCTGCTCCAGTCACCTTCAAATAATTGCTTTTCAGCCAGGAGAATGATGGAAACAATCCTCTCCAGCCAAACAGCCCTGAGAATAAACTGCCTTCTTAGGGCTGGGCTGATATCTCCTCCTTTCCAACAAAGGTGGGAAGGGGAAATACTTAAAGTAGGTGGTGGTGGTGAGACATTTAACATTCAGAGGGCTTCTTAATAAACTTACAATGCTGTAAAGTGGTCCATGAGCTTTTTAACCATTTTCTTCTTTTGGAAAGGGAAAGAAAAAGAGAGTCTTCCTTAAAAGGAAGGAATCTTTGGCTCTCCAGAAGTTGCTGAACTACTGAAAAGAATAATAACCAGGGATGATGGGAGTTGTAGTTCAGTAACATCAGCAGGGTCCACATCTGCTTAAAGGCAACAGTCCCTCTGAAGGGGAAGAGGAAGCCGCTGTTGAACCCTGAAAGCCTGCAAAGCTTCCCTGGGCATTGCCTACCCCCCATAACCCATAACCAGGGGTTCCTTGCCCCATGGAACCACCCAAAGTTCCACTACTGGGGTATTTGGAACAGCTCTGCCTGTGGAGCTTTCAGATCTACATTATCAACCTGACTCCAGGCAGTTGCCTATGACTTCAGCTTACTCTGGTTCCTGAGAGGTGTATGAGACAACACTATGAAAGAGACAAGAACTGTACGTATCATGAATAAGTCCCCTCCTAATGGGAGAAACACAGGACGCGGGTGGCACTGTGGGTTAAACCACAGAGCCTAGGGCTTGCCGATCATAAGGTTGGCGGTTCGAATCCCCGTGATAGGGTGAGCTCCCGTTGCTTGGTCCCAGCTCCTGCCAACCTATCAGTTCGAAAGTACGTCAAAGTGCAAGTAGATAAATAGGTACCTTTCTGGCAGGAAGGTAAACGGCGTTTCCGTGCGCTGCTCTGGTTCGCCAGAAGCGGCTTAGTTATGCTGGTCACATGACCTGGAAGCTGTACGCTGGCTCCCTCGGCCAATAAAGCGAGATGAGCGCCGCAACCCCAGAGTCGGTCATGACTGGACCTAATGGTCAAGGGTCCCTTTACCTTTAATGGGAGAAACATGTGTAAAGGGAGAAGAACAACACTGAGCATTATGACAAGACATAGAAGGATGAGCTTGTGGGTGTTCAAGAGAAGGTAGAGAGTGCTCTAGACCACTGGTAGAGACATGCAGGCCCAGTGGCTCAATGCAGTCCCAAGGCCTCTCTTTATCTGTCCCTTGGAACTCTGCTCAGGCCATACCCCTTCTCTGGCCCTTGTTTGTACCCCAGGTGTTTTTACCAGACAAGAATGTGTCCTTCTACTCTCTTGTCTGGGTGGAGAGGTGTGTGAGAGTCAGACTTGTGGGAAGTAACCAACTGTACAAAGGTGACAATTACATTTGTTTCTCCTCCCAGCCTTGTCTCTGGCCTCACCCACCATGTGGCATGTCGCCCTCGGAAGGTTGCCCAGAATGGAATGTGCCTCGTGGGTGGGAAAAGGCTCTCTATCTTTCAGAGGCTTCACATTATATTCTTTTAATTGAGTTTTTCCCCTGCGGCTGTTTTGGTGGTCTAGAAGGGGCATTGTGGCTCCTGAAGGTGTAGCATGAGTGCAGGGGAGTGGAGCTCTTCCAGAAGTCACAGCCAAGATGGTTATATGTCAATAGCAAGGACCCCATAGAAGGTTTATCAACCATGGCCGTATCATACAGAACCTAGTATTTGGACATTGTACCCTGATCATTTCAGATCTCCTTGTATTTTTTTAGACTCTCCTTGTATTTTTGATTGGAGTTATTATGTTTCCTTTCCCTGCTCTCTCCCAAGCAGTGTTAAAAACTAGACTGTAATAAATACAGGTGTGTGGGGTGGGGGGAATCAAATTGCAGGAAAACAAATTCAAGCACTTACCAGGGACAAATGCGGTTTCCAATACATCTTCCAATCCAATGACTTTTTTTGCAATTGTATTAGCAAGCCCGATACAGGCACCTGATTACATCACCTTGACTTCCCAAAGCAGTATTGACAAGGCAGGAAAGGCAACAGCATTTGTAAAGTTTTGCTGAGTTTTCTGATTGCCAAGTTTTGCTTTCCCTCAAACTTGAAGAAGCATAAATGCTGCTGGCCTTAATTTCTAACAGAGCAAGGTTGGAAATTCATCCTCTGATAGTTCACAGCTGTGCTGTGTGGAACTTTCCAAAAAAAAACCTGGAAGGGTTGTGGTTCAGTGGTAGAGCATCTGCCTTGCATGCAGAAGGTCCCAGGTTCAATCCCCAGCATCTCCAGGTAGTGCTGCAAGACGGTCTCCTACCTGAAGCCTTGGAGAACTGCTGCCAGTCAGTGTAGACATTACTGGCAAATGTACCAATGTTCTGACTCAGTCTACGGCACTTTCCTAGGTTCCTATTTAATCCAGCCCTTTATGCA
This sequence comes from Darevskia mixta, assembly GCA_034641385.1. Lineage (NCBI taxonomy): Eukaryota > Metazoa > Chordata > Lepidosauria > Squamata > Lacertidae > Darevskia > Darevskia mixta. The sequence continues at coordinate 3,802,845 of JAWWNH010000060.1, forward strand.
GAACTAGAAGCACTAGGTCTGCACATCCTATGTGATGTCAAGTGCAGAGCAGGTGGGCATGGCTGGGCCAAAATGACCTCATGGGCCGGTTGGGCTCAACTGGGCTTGTGGGTTATAAGTTCCCAACCACTGAACTAATTCTTGAAGCACGGAAATCACATTTCCTGCACCTTAACTGAATCTCTTACTAGCTTAAGTTCTTTCTTTCTTGAAAATGACCCCCATGCAAATGAACATTTAAATTCCTTTCTTATGAATCATTCTTTAAGGCCTTAAATTGATGCAGTCAGCTTTTCCTCACACATTGTCAAGTGCTGTCCTTAATAAAAAGAAGACACAATGATAACACCAGGATCAGAAATTAACCCTAATGACTGAAGTCTGTTACCTCTGCCAAGTCATATAATCCACTAATACCTTTTGTAAAACACTTACATTTCACTTTAGAACAGCTTCTGTACCCCGATTGCTGCAGAATCTTCAGAATTGGATTTAATGAACGCCAGCTCACCTCCAAAGTTTCACGTTTTAGAATCTTTGCTCTTTGATACGCCTTACTTTTTAATATTGTCTTGATGATGAAAGGTGGGGTTGGCTTAGGACATTTTGCTGCCTGTGGTGAAGGAGAAGACCATGTCTTCCACTACAAAAGCTGACTGGGTTGGATGTTCAATCTTGCTTTGACACAGGTGATGGAACAGTGTCTTCCATCACACCTGGGTACAGCAGGCAAATGAAGGGACCGAGAACTTTCTGCATGGCATATATCTTTGCGTGGCAAGGTCCCAAACCCTCCCGGGAAGTGGAATAAAGACACATGAGACAGTATTTTAAGTTAATGGGTGAAAAAGGCCACGACTTTATTGGTTACAGAATGTGAGTGGTATTGGCTTAGGCATTGGAAACCACATGACTATATCTGACCCCTGCCCATCTGCAGGAGACTTGGAAGGGTTAACCACCAATAGGGGGAGCCCTGCTGATGCACATCATCTAGGAACTCCCCCAGGGTCACCGCTAGGGGTCGTGCCATGGCCCTAGCCCATCTGGGGTTTCAGACAGAGATCACGCCCCCTGGATTCCTTTAACAGAATACCCTTGAATTCGGAGGGGTAGATGATGGCCACTACCTCCCCTCCCCTCCCACCTAATGCTCCATTGCCTAACCACCAAACCTTACAAAGTTGTGACGATTTGCTACGAGGTAGGCAAAAAACCAAATGGCCGGTGCCAATTTGCTAAGTGGGAAAAAATTCCTACCAGGCCCCTTGGACAACCAAGGTCCATAGCAAGGTCAAGAAATAAAGAGCCTAACCTAAGGGCGGGAGAGCGGGGGAACTGACCAAGCAGGGAGAAAACAGGGATGAGTCCTCGGCCGTGGGCAGTTTAAATAGCCCGCGCCACACCCCCGGACCATGTAGATTGGACGGCGTAAGGATGACGTGGCCGAGGACCATTTAATGGTGCAGGGGCTATCCCGCCCCATGCGCGTGGGGAGGGTTTGCTCCCAGCCCGCAATGTCATCTCCCCGGGAACAGGAAATGACTTTGCCCTTCAGCAGAAAGGAATGGCTGGGAAGGTTGTTGCCCCACATCCACAACACACACAAAGGGCTGTTAGCTATTTTTCTGAGTCATGCAGAGTAATACAGCGGTTTCACCCTTGAAGTTCCAGTGATGAAGTAGACTCTACACACAAGATTTAGAAGATGACTCTTTACCTACAGGATGCCAACTACTGCAAGCAGTATTCTTTAAGCACATCAAGTCCAATACAAAACATTTCACTCTCTTGAGCCCAAGAGAGGGTTTTTTTGCCTGTTGCTTCTAAAGCAGTCCATAAATTATAGCTTGTCTGTCCTCACCAACCCTCTGGGCAGAATTACCTAAGACACACACATGCTCGCTTTTAAAGGGAATTAACAAATTGATAAGGCAACGATTCAGCATTTCTGTGACCTTAATTGGAGTCACAAGATTTTGCAGCTGTTACAATACATAGATTTTCTCCCCCCCCAATACAATTTATTCTTTGTAAAATACATTTTCTAACAAATACAAATATGAACAATCTACATTTCCATTTGCGCCACCAGGTTCCCCCGGAAAACCTGTGGTTTGGAACAAATGGCAATCAGGTGCCCACTGATTGTTGTTTGTACTAATTTAGCTCTAAAGAGCAGGTTTTCTGGTGGGAAAGCAGCAGGGCAAAGGCAAAATTGTTCAGGTCCATGTCTACAAAGTGTGGGGCAAGCAGAAAACCACTTGGACACTTGCTTTCTAGACACAGAACAAGCAGAGGTAGGGATGCACAAAGTCCAGCACCTGCTGCCTAAGGCTGATATCCCACTCTGCCAAATGGTAGAGTTGGCCCCACTGAGCGGGATAACCAGTGTAGACATTCACTGATTGGCATGGTTTTTCAATATAAGAAGCTACATGATTTCAGCAGGAGGCTGCAGGATTTGCAATGATGGGAAATGCAGTAACATGTACTGTGAGGTTTTAAGCTTTAACAAAGCTTGGTCTGTCGCCCTTCCCCACAGGGATGACATCACGTCCGGGGCTTATCTATGTTCCCGTCATGTGATGTTTGTATCAGTGTATAAATATGATGCTTGTATCGGACTACGTAGGTTGAGCGGTTCGTCCTTCAGCTGCCCAGTGGATGGGTCACATCTTTCTGGGCACGAAGCCCTTAAACCTAATAAATCTTAATAATCAGCCGGACTTTGCTGTTTGATTTATTAGCCAGGCTCATTAAACTTCTTCCGTTTGCAAAATGCTCTGCAATCCTTTGATGAAGAGGTGAAGAAAGTTTGGAAAGCAGTGTCCATCGCAGAGAAGCGTGTGGGCGAGGAACAACGCAACGAAAGATACCAGCTGTGGGTGCCGGGGGTTCGTTAACCCCACACTTCAGCCCGTTGCGTTTGATTTTGGTCGGAAAAAGACCGTTAATCACGACAGGTTATGGGCCCAGTTAATTAGTGAATTAATGAGCTCTGGAGGAGTTCCAAGAAGGAGTATCGGTCATGGCTGGCAGGAGTTCAGATGCCCCTCCGGAAAGAGAAGCCTCTCTGGAATGCTGACAGAGGCTTGCAAAGTCAGTGGACTAAATGGCTTGGCTTGGCTGTTTGCAAGTTCCAAGCTGCAGCTGGGAGGCTGCAATAAGCCCAGATTGAGGTCTTGCAAAAGCAATTGCACCCCTCTGGTGAATTCCAGGTTGGAAAGCTACACAACAGTGAGTAATCTGGACCCACAGCCCCCATCACGGGACATTGCGGGAGATGACTATGGGAGTTTTAGTATCCCCTTACAGCCAGAAGGCTTGCAAGCACCCCAGTGCCTCCATGAAGGGTGGAATGCCACAGCTCAAGGAGAAGGGGGGTGTTGCATCAAAAGGCCTGTGCAAAAGGAGGGAGGCTTGGGAGACTGTGTAACTTCAGTACAGTTCCAAGAGGGATTAGCTCTTGCAGAGTCTGAAGAAATGCCCCCAGATCAGCTCATTTTCCTGTCAGGTCGTTTTGCTGGTGTAAAGCTACGGAGACAGAGCCAGGAGCAGGGGGGTCACACAGCCCAGTGTTTTGCACACAGAAGCGGAGTAGCTTCAGAGGCTTGTTTTCGTTCCTCTGACCAGCTGGTGTTGACGTGGCCAGTGAAAGTGGTCAAGGCCAGTGTGCAGCTGATGACGCAGTCAGCGAAAGTCAAGGCTGAGAAAGACAACAGTTCCATTTTCCGGAAGAAAGATTGTGTCAAGGTCATTTCTCAGATGCTTGGGAACCCCACTAGCCAGCAAGAAGAAGATGACAACAACTGTGGTTTGCCAGCTGCTATGGCAACCGGGAGCGACAGAGCGACGTCACTCCACAGCGCGCCGTCTGGTGGACATGTGAGGATCTGCAAGTCCATTTCCACAGAGTTGACTGCTGGAAGGCTTGACTTTGGGACAGTTGTTAACAGTTTCTCAGAGACAGTACGGGACTCTTATGGGGTTCAAGACATGGAAATGTATTCATTGTCTGTATCAAACATTCTGTATGATGCTGTTACAGTATTTTGTTTGCATGATACCTGTTGCATTTCTAGGGGCGAAAGGCTGCAAATTCGCATGGAATGCAGTGAAGACAGGGTGTTTGCTGTTGAGACATCTCAAGCAGGTTCAGGTGAAAGTAGCACTGATGCAGTACAAGTTACTGTGCCCACACCCCAGGGGTGCGTGCTTTTGAAGCACAATAGGCTGGCATTTTGCCACTGGGCCAGTGTACTGAAGCAACCTGAGGGGTCTACAGGGTGCAGGTTTAGAGCATGTGATGAACGTTTTGTTTGCAGGGGCTGCAACGTCAATGCTGAGACACCCAGTGATCCAAGGTTCGAAAGGGTTACCACTCGACCCTTTGCCCAGGTGCAAGTAGAGTACTCTGAGCCGAGGCCAGAGGCCAACCTGGGGGGTGCGTGTTCACACATTGGGTGGAGTCTGGTGCTCAAGGAGCACAGTGCAGCAGCTTCACTGCCTGAAGAGTGGGCGGTGGAGACGGGAGACAGGTTCTCTACCACAGTGGGCTGGTTTCAAGACACAAGTGGCAAAGAGTTCCACCGGTCCATGCTGACAGTTTTCTTCCAGGAGAGGGAAGAAGAGCACAGAGTGACTAACCCAGTTGCTTCACAGGTACTCAGTCTTGGTGAAGCTACTGAGACTGTGTTCTCTGTTGCATGTATCCCCAGTCAGGTTTGTGGGGAGTCACAAAGAGCAGATGTTCTGTTGCATGACAAGGAGCCCAAGGTACAGTTCTTGTGCGTTTCTGGTTCTCAAGCGGTGGTCTACGCACCACGCACCGAACGCAAAGAACGTGGGTTTGAATCCAGGTTGAATGGGTTTGCCACTGCCAAGGGGGGTCAATCCCAGGTTCCAGTCAGCAGGAGTGCTGAGTTCTGTGAGCAGAATGCATGGGAACGCATTCCTGGAAACACTGCTGTTCTTTCAGGTGTTCAGAGTGGCTCTAACACTGAAATGCAGGCAGGTACACCGTCTGCGGATGGTGAGGGTCCAGTTAGTGGATCAGCCCCGGGAGGGGGTATTGCTGTGGTTTTTGCACCTGCTAGTGGCACAGACAGAGTTTCCGGCCATGGTCAGGGAGCAACGCAGTTAGGGGCGACTCTGAGGAGTGCACCCAAATCTCTTATGCCAAGGGCTAAGAGGCAGGCCATGCGTGGCAACTCTTCTCTGGTAGAGCCTGTTCAAGGTCTCGATCTGGAGCAAGAGGGGGGTTCTCTAGCGATGGGGCTGGAGGAATCTCGAAGTGCGCCAACGTCATCCTTAGGTACGTTAGCTAGGGTGCAAGGGCACAGCAGGTCACTAGGTGACATGCCTGACGTCAAGGACGGGCAGGCGGGTTCCAGCAGAGCTGGAACAGCGGGGGAACAGACAGTGGGGTCAGAGCGGTTTCCGCGAGCCACTGAAGAGTTTCTGCCCGAAGGGTCCACAGTCACAAGCGTGCGTGTTTGTTTGACGCAGTGTGAACCAGAGAGCCTTGTGGAGGTTCGAAGGGTACCTCAAGGAGGATCCCAGGAATGGCAGCATGCCATGGTGGAGCAGGTAAGCTCAGTAGAGCAGGTCAGCTCAGTAAGGTCTTTGGATGTGTCCACGACGCTACCAATAGGTAGCATAGCGTTAAGCAGTCGGAGGATGTACAAACCCAAGACGGCAGCAACTGGTGAGTTGCGGTGCAGGGCTAGGTCAGTAGCCACAGGGTTCGCTCAGGTGAAGGTGGTCCATTGCTTTGAGGCAAAGGACGGACTCATTCTTGGATGCAGAACCACGCACATGCTGTTAGCTGTCACGGCTCGAAGGAGTTTCGAGGTAAACCACTTTGGTTTGGATAGCTGTTTGGTTTTCGACCTGGAGCAGGAGTTGTACGAGGTACCTCCGCCAGGGTTCGAGAACAACAGGCAAGGTCAAGTGAGGAAGTTGCACAAGTCAGTCTGTGATTTGAAGGAGTCAGTCACAGATTGGACCTCATGTGTGCAGGGTGCTTTACAGCAAGTTTTCAGCCGGAGGTATGCTGATAGCTGCTTGTCTCTGACAGGAATAGGTCAAGAGCAGGAGCTAGTTCTCCTTTCAGGAGAGAACCTGGCAGAGACCAGGGAACAGGAGCAACGGTTCACAGAGGAGCTTGGTCCATGTTTGAAGCTCAAGAACGTAGGCCCTGTTAGTGTTCATCTAAAACTGCAGGTAGACAGAGCTGAAGAAGACAGTAGTTTCTTGCTCAGTCAGACAGGTGAGATAGTGCAGTTGTTGAAGATGTTCAAGTTGTCTGAATGTGCTAGTGACAGAACATTCAGAGAGACTGGTCTAGTTAAAGACAGTAAAACCGGAGAAAACTCTGGGTTTCAGAGCTCCGAGGTGTTTCAGTCAGGGAAGCGATTGTTTCTTTCCCAGTCGAGCAGAACTGACACAGAGGCTGCTGTGCATTTGCTCGGCAAGAAGGCTGTAGAGCCTAGTAGTGGATGTGCCGGGAATGGCATTCAGGAAGTGCAGAAGACACAGGAGTTTAGCCTGAGGTTGTCGGATGCCGGTGAGCCCCAGCTCACGTGCTGGTGCGACAACAGTCGGCCGCATGCCAAGGACAGGGAATCTGTGTCTGGAATAGTTGTGTGGATGTTTGGAGCAGCTCTGTTCAGTGGACTGGAGTCCCAGAACCAGAGCCTCATTGCTCGTTCCTCTGCAGAAGCCACAGACAATGCGTTGTCAGGGCTTTGTAGGGAACTGGAGTGCTATAGGTGTTTGATCCAGGAGATCTGCCATAAGTGGTACCTACCCATCGCTGTTTGGGAGGACAACCAACTTTGTTTGGTGTTGGCAGAGTCTGGACAGGCCAAAGTCAGACTCAAATGCCTAGACGTTCTGTTTCAAGACGTGTGTCATGGGATTCAGGCAGGTTTGGTAAAACTGGGGTACAGTTCAAGCCAGCAGAATCTGGCAGGAAAATTCCATCAGTATGAGGAATTTTGCAGTGGTATGTATGTGACGTAAGGAGTTATTTACGTTTCCCCTGTGGTGCAGGACGAGAGGGGGTGTGAGGTTTTAAGCTTTAACAAAGCTTGGTCTGTCGCCCTTCCCCACAGGGATGACATCACGTCCGGGGCTTATCTATGTTCCCGTCATGTGATGTTTGTATCAGTGTATAAATATGATGCTTGTATCGGACTACGTAGGTTGAGCGGTTCGTCCTTCAGCTGCCCAGTGGATGGGTCACATCTTTCTGGGCACGAAGCCCTTAAACCTAATAAATCTTAATAATCAGCCGGACTTTGCTGTTTGATTTATTAGCCAGGCTCATTAAACTTCTTCCGTTTGCAAAATGCTCTGCAATCCTTTGATGAAGAGGTGAAGAAAGTTTGGAAAGCAGTGTCCATCGCAGAGAAGCGTGTGGGCGAGGAACAACGCAACGAAAGATACCAGCTGTGGGTGCCGGGGGTTCGTTAACCCCACACTTCAGCCCGTTGCGTTTGATTTTGGTCGGAAAAAGACCGTTAATCACGACAGTACACCCCATGCATAAACAGAATTGAAATCTTGAGCTCATATAACCATCCCAATACCAACCCATTATTTAGATCCATTCCAATCTGACCAGGCCTGGGCACAAAATGGAGTCGCCCTTGGTCGCCCTGATGAACGACCTTTGCAGAGAATGGGACGGGGGAGTGTGTCTTTCCTCCTGGTGCTTGATCTCTCATTGGCATTTCATACCAAAAACCATAGCATCCTCCTGGACTACCTTTTGGTCCAGAGAGCATTGGGAGAGTGCCTTTCAGCCCCCTGGCAGCTATCTCCAGTGCTATTTAATATCTACATGAAGCCATTGGGAGTGGTCATTAGGGGACCAGTTGCCATCAGTATGCTGATAACACTCAGTGGTGGCATGGGATAGGGCCTTCTCCATGGTGGCATCTCACCTCTGGAGGTGCATCTGGCTGAGTTTTTGACAATGGCTGCCGAGACCACATAACACTGGTCTTGAAAGACCTACACTGGCTCCCAGTACGTTTCCGAGCACAATTCAAAGTGTTGGTGCTTACCTTTAAAGCCCTAAATGGCTTCGGTCCAGTATACCTGAAGGAGCGTCTCTACCCCCATCGTTCTGCCCAGACACTGAGGTCCAGTGCTGAGGGCCTTCTGGCGGTTCCCTCACTATGAGAAGCCAAGTTACAGGGAACCAGGCAGAGGGCCTTTTTGGTAGTGGCGCCCGCCCTGTGGAACACCCTCCCTTCAGATGTCAAAGAGAACAACAACTACCAGACTTTTAGAAGACATCTGAAGGCAGCCCTGTTTAGGGAGGCTTTTAATGTTGAATAGATTGTTGTTGTATTTTAATTTTCTGTTGAAAGCCGCCCAGAGTGGCTGGGGAAACCCAGCCAGATGGGCGGGGTATAAATAATAATAAATAATAATAATAATAATTATTATTATTATTATTATTATAGTTAAAAAAGTTCCGCTGCATTCAGGCTTTGGGACAGAGAAAGCTCTTGGAGCCAGACTCTGTCAGTCTATCAGTATCCCTTACTGTGCAATGAATTATTCTGAGTCATGTTGTGTGGTTTTCAATGTTTTAAAGGTGTTTTATGTGGTGCTGGCCTTATTAATGCAGCCCCACATTTTCTGGTGCCTCGTCCTGGGATCAGTAAACTGGAGGGCAGGTTTATAAATAGGAGGAAGGAAATATATAAAGTGATCACTATGATTTCTCTTTGAAATAATGTCACCATGTGCTGATGTCATACTTGCCATTGGGATGGCTTTATTTCTCTCTGAATTTGTTCCCCTCTGCAGTTCCCCATGCAGCGGCTGTGCTCCTACCCCTGGTGACTTCATTAGAAATGAAAGTCCTTCAGTAAGGAATGAAGAAGAACATCATGGGGTCTCCAAGGAGATTGTATCTACGTTTCCAGAATCCAAACCAGCTGCCTCCAACCAGCGTGGAAGAAAGAATGCACTAAATTGCCACGTCGCAGGCTGGGGAGTAAACAAATGCAGCCGCTGCATCTTCACAGAAAAGAGAGAAGGAAAACTTGTGCTTACTCTTAGGAGCTCTTTTTTATGCTTGAAAAAAGTCATCTGCATTAAAAGAGAAGCAAAATGACATCAGCCGTATTTCTGCTTTTGTGCGTGAGTACACTCCTCGGCCATTGGCTGAATTTCTGTGATGTCATTGAAAGTTTTGCAAACACTGTAACTTCATGTGGTGGCAGCGTTGCCCTATCTGCAGCCTCAGATGAATTGCCACAAGGGGGTACAAGTGCACTGACCAGGGGTCTCCTGGCTTGGTGCCAGGTGGATTCGAAAGAGCAGGAGGAAAAGAGAAATAGTGAGGAGAGCACATGAAATTGCAGGAAGTAGAGGGAGAGAAGGGACATGGATAGGTGGAGGATCCACCTTGCACACAGAAGGCCCCAGGTTCAGTCCTCAGGTAGGACTGAGAATGCCCCCTGTCTGAAACTCTGTTCCACTGAACAGATGACCACTGTTCCACTGAAAGTGTATATACTGTATATTGAGGTATGTTGTCATTATTATTAGTAGTAGTAGTAGTAGTAATTTTTATTAGATTTTGAATTATGTAGGAGTTTGGTTTATGCTGGACACTGTTGCTCATGTATTGGTTCTATTATATGTGTTTGTTATTCTCTTTAGTTTATGACTGAAGAAGACAAAAAGTCGAAACAGTGTATTCATCCGGAACGCTGTCGTATTCATTTATATTTTTCAAATTATAAAGTCTTACAAGTGCCTTGCATACATCAGTTTGCGTGTTGCCTTTTTGATACTATTGAAACTCTGGAGAGCCACTGCCAGTCAGAGTAGGCAATATTGAATGAGATGGCTCTATGCTTCCTATGTTCATATCTGTTGTGGAAGCTAAGCAGGCAATACAATTGGAGGGGGACAGAGGCAAAAAAATGAGGGAGGGAGGTTTACATAGCTGTTAGCAGCCTAGTCATGTCATTAAAAGGAAATGTTTTTGCTGCCTGCCTGCCTCCGGATCAGTATGTTCCAGCCCAGGAAGTTCCAACGAGGCAGAGCTAACAGACTAACTCTGCATTCCTCAGGTTGGTATGTATTTTCCCCCTCCTTTTTTCATCATCTTTACATTAATCCTGCCAAAGCCACGGCTAAAGCAATTGAACATGAACAAATAGAAAAGCTAATGATGTAAAATGCATTGTGCTCCGTTGCAACGCACAAAGGCAATTTCCTGGCAGGGATCAAATAAAGTGGGATTTGATGAAGAGGAGGAAGGCATCGGTAGAGGAAAACCATGGGCCAAATTCATCGATGAGTCACACGGGACTGCCAGTTTTGTGATAAGTGGGTTCTTAGTAAGGGCTAATAGGAAACTGTGAAGGGCCTGGGATCCTGCAAGGGCTTTGAATTCACAGTGACTTGCCAAAAAGGGATTTGATTTATTCTTAAATTGTCATCAGGATTCCTGCCCAGATGAGGGTGCAGAAGGTTTTGTGGGTGCAGAAGGTGGGGTGGGCAGGCTGGAAGTGGAGCAGTGGTGCAGATCCCTCAGTGTGTTCCCAGAAGCTCCTAGGAGTCTTTGTGGCTAGGAGTTTCTTCTTTGAGCTCCAGCTGGTTCACCAGCTGCAACTCCTTTTGGACAGAGATGTCAAGGCCACTGCACTCTATGCTCTGGTGGCTTCCAGACTGGATTATTGCAATGCACTCTATGTGGAGCTGCCCTTGAAGACGACTCGGAAACTTCAGTTGGTCCAAAATGCAGCAGCCAGATTGCTGTCTGGGATTCCATTTCAAACTCATATAAAACCCTGCTTTAAAACAGCTGCACTGGTTGATAGTTTCTGGGACCAACTGAAGGTGCTCATGTTAGGGTTTAAAGCCCTAAACAACTCTGCCCCCAAATACCTGAAAGACCGTTTCCTTCCCTACTGACCCTCTTGGGTGCTGAGATTGGCAAAGGGGGCCTCTTGGTAGTTCCTTCACCCTCAGAAGCTCAGGGAAGAAGAGCCTTCTCTGTGGTTGTCCCTATGTTGTGGAGCTCCCTCCTCACAGAAGTGCATCTGGCAATCTCATTTTACAACTTCTGGAGGATGCTGAAGACTCAACTCTTTGCCCTGACTTCTGACACTTGAGGTATATATATTTTAGGACTCACCTTATTTTTGTGGTTGCAAGTTGTTTTAAACTGTTTTTGATATTGGGTTTCAATGTTTTAGCCCACCCTGGGACCTTAGGGTGAAGGTCAGGTAATGAACAACGGCAACAGTGGAGTTGTGGGTGCATCAGAGGCAGGTTCTGGGTGGAGTGAGTGGGAACTAGGATGTGCCAAGGGAAGCAGAGAAAAGGCATAGGAAGCAGGCTAAGAGAAGGAAATAGAGAAGATGAGAAAAATGTTCATACCTCAAAGGAGGTGAAGACTGCAGATATGGGGAAAGGGTAGAGAAGGATCTGGGACTCTTAACCTCATCGGTGAGCCAGGAGAAGTAGGAGAAAAGGCAGCTGGATTCAGTGGGGGCTACTGTACTATAGAAAATAAAGAGAGGATTCTGTGACTAAAGGAGTACTCTATATCTCAGACCCAAGGAACCACCAGATGGTATCTAAAGTAAAGAGACACCCTGGGACACTCATAGGGACCTTGGGAATTTTTTTACGCAAGGATTTATTATATCTCCAGGTCACACACAAGCTTTTCTTGTACCTCCTCATAAGACCATGTGGTGCTCTGGAAGCGTGTTGCCATTTCCAAGGCAACTGGGCAATGTTCTCTGCCTAATTGCTTAGTGGCCACATGTCTCTCACAACTTCACTGCTCCTCATTCCATTGCCAAGGCAGCCAAGAGAGGGCTTCCATATTTGGCAACTCCGACTCCCTGCCAAGGAGCACACTTTGACGAAGAGTCCACAACTAGTACAGAAGGAGAGACACCAGCAGGGGCAATCAAAGACAAATGGAGGCAGAAGAATGCAACTGACAATATGGCATCAAGGAAGTTCCGACTTGCCACTCTGGCGATGTGACTCCGTTAGGAAGGGCTGCTTGACAAATTTGATCATTGCAATTTCTAGCATGAACTGACCTGATCTGTACCACTTAGATGACTGTGAGGATCAGAACTGAGGTTGTAGTTCAGGGCTCAAAATTACATATAAAAATGCATTTAAAATGTGTATTTTGAGAGGTATTCAACTAGGTTTTACGCATAGGAGATCCACTGAAATAATAATAATAAAAAAACATGACTCAGTTCATTGATTTCAAAATGTCTACTCTGAGTAAAATATAGTTGAACACATTTGTATGAGTGGGACTCACTGAACCAATCCCGTCAGTGGAAGCCTTACACTAAGACTTCTGCTTCTGCAGTGGGGCTTTCCCCCCGCTCCTCTCCTCCTTCCATGCAGCCCCAAAAATGATTTTGGGGGATCAGGAGAACTGCCAGAACAGCAAACAGGAGGAGGAGAGGGTGGATGATTCCATCTGGCAAACAAATAACAATGGTTGTGCAGATGGAACAATTAGAAGAGCACAGTGTGGAATTCTGCCCAATATGTTTAGAAATATGTGATTTTGAGAGAAAACAATTTTGAAAAATATGTGTTTAAATAGATGCATGTGGATTTGAGTGTATTTTCTTTTTTTCTTTTTTTGAAAAGCATCAAGAACAGAGAGTTTAACATAGAAACTAGATGGAACAGGCTCGTGAATGAACACATGCAAAAATGACCTAGAACAGAAATACGTAGATGGATGCTGCCATCTCAAATGTGATGTACAAATTGACATCTCATTGATAGTATTAATGGATCAGGGCCCTCTTTTGTGCTGGGTGCTTACTTTTTATAAATTATTCTTATTCTTATTATTAGTTACTTTCTTCACAAAAGTCACCAAAGATGACTTACATTAAAACCCATTAGATACTACCCATAAAAAGACATATCCAGATAAAAGATGGGATTTGAGTTTACTGTAGTTGAGCAGGATTTCCCCAACTTGAGTCTCCAGCTGTTTGTGGACTACAACTCCCACCATCCCTTGCTAGCAGGATGAGTGGTCAGAGATGATGGGATCTGTAGTCCCAAAACAGCTGGAGACCCAAGTTGGGGAAACCCTGGAGTAGAGTGTATGATTACTGAGCTAGTATGAGTGTGTAGGGGCATGTAACCATGTTCAGCAAGTTTTCTTAACTGCTGTTCTTTGTTAATTGATGATTTGCTAATTTATTGAACCTGCACAGTAGTTATGATGTTCTATCATTCTGCCAGTGTTGTCCTTCATTGTTTGTAAATCGCTTTGGGGTTCATTTGAACAGGAAGCAGCGTAGAAATGTAATCAATAATATTAACTGGACATTGCCTCCTGTGCTCAAAATAAATGTAGGCATAGCTTAGTGCCAGCAAGGGGGAGGGATAGGGAGACACCAAAATGTGGGAGTGGAAGAGGGAATAGCTAACCCTCTGTATCAACTCAAGGCATCCACTACTTTTCTACTGCTTTGTATTCCACCCCACTCATCTTTAATTCACTAACCTGTGATTCACAAAACTGTATTCAGCAGTGACTCTGCTGCAGATGACCACATCATAATTTCCCAGGATGGTTTCTCCCACCACCCCCTCTGCCACCTGGGCTTACACTTCTGAGTTTCCCCCTTCAAAGTCTGCTGTAAGGCCCATCAGACTTATCTTGTGAAATCACAGCTCAAGGTATCATGCCTGGAGGCTACAGAGCACAGCAACACTGTGAAGAGTGATACTAACAAGCAACACACCTTAATCTCATCTTTCGTGCTGGTGCTATGACATGTGCTGATTAAAGCTTGACTTGGGTTAGAGATCCTTGGGCAAGTAAATAAAAAATAAGCCCACAAGTTTCAGAGGAATATATACATAAATAATGGCTAACCTTTCACACTAGCAAAAGAAACAGAGAAAGAGAAAGGCTTCTATTTGTTTTCATCACTATTAGGCTATCTGTCTAGGGTGGTTTTGTTTAGTTTTTACAAAATTTGGCGGGGAAAATAGACTTTATGGAGGGAGGATATTATGACTTTGACACTTTGGAATCTTAATTTAATGTTGTGGTGGCCATTTGGAAATGCTATTTTTTAAATGGAAACTGCTTATGGTGTGCTTTGATTCTATGGTTCTATGGACAAGTATAATGTAATAATAATAATAATAATAATAATAATAATAATAATAATAATACCCCGCCCATCTGGCTGGGTTTCCCCAGCCACTCTGGGCGGCTCCCAACATAACACCAAAAACAGAATAAAACTTCAAACATTTAAAACTTCTCTAAACACGGCTGCCTTCAGATGTCTTCTAAAAGTCAGATAGTTGTTTATTTCCTTGACATCTGATGGGAAGGCATTCCACAGGGCAGGAGCGACTACTGAAAAGGCCCTCTGCCTGGTTCCCTCACCTCATAGTGAGGGAACCGCCAGAAGCCCTCAGCGCTGGACCTCAGTGTCCAGGCTGAACGATGGGGGTGGAGATGCTCCTTCAGGTATACTGTGATTTTGTGATACTGGCCATCTTACAATGTGTTCATATCAGACCATCAACATTCACCCAATAGAATAGAACTTTCTGTTTAGACTATGCTGCTCACTGCATGTACTATTGGGACTTACAACAGAGTACACTGGGGTTCAGGATATTAAGGTGTGCAGCGTGACCACTGGTGAAAGACACAGAGGAGCGAGAATGACTTATTTATCTGGCTTTTAAAGACACAGAAACCATGGTGCACTATTGCTGTGAGCAAAACCTGCAGATGCAAGCATTGTTGGGGCCTGAGTGGAACAATCCAAACTCTCATGGAGTTTTGCAGCTTTTTTGCAGGAGGTGCAGATGGCTATAGTGGGAAGAAATCACCATAAAAATGGAAAAGATATATCAAGCTAGGTTCCTGAGCAATGTGATTTACTAATCTAAAGATATTAAGTTCTCTCTCTCTCTCTCTCTCTCTCTCTCTCTCTCTCTCTGTGTGTGTGTGTGTGTGTGTGTTGTGTGAGACAGAGAGAGAGAGAGCGAGAGAGAGATGACACAGACACACATTTGTGAACATAATAATGTAAGAGGAGCCTCTTGATCAGGACAATGGTCCATTTAGAACCTCCATTGAAGCATTGGAATAGGATCCTGGACAGCTACTGTTCCTTAATTATGCTAAGGATTGCAACCGTGACCAAACGGATGTCCACAAGCAGGACCAGAGGGCAAGAGCATTCTTCCCTCCTGTGGTTTCCATCAAGCAGTATTCAGAGGCATATTGTCCCCAAACTTGTTTGTTTTGTCTAATTCTCATTTCCTGCTAAGTCACCCTCCTGCCTTTAGCTCTTTGGAAGCGGCAGGGTGGAAATGGAAGAGAATAAATAAAGTAAAATAAAGATAAATCCAGGGAAACTCAAACTCCTATTGCTTGCAGAAGTTCATCCTTACACCCCAAACAAGTAAATGAATGACTGCAAGCAGTCCCTGTCTATGCCACAGAATAGTATAGTTACTTTAGGGAAAATCATGGTAATAAGGGAAAAAATATTACCAATATTATTCATTTCTCAGGTGGAAGAGAAAATAAACCAATTGCACAGATGATTCCAAAAGAGTATTACATTAAGTGTTGTGGAAGAAAATCAAGCTGAGGCAGCTTTTTTTTCATTATGAATTGTGAATTTTTTTCCTTCCACCAAAATTAAATTGCTTATCTTGCCTAGAGACAGGTTGCCATCCTAGCACAGGTCTGATTAGGGGACTTGAGGCAACATTGTTAGAATGCAATAAGCAAGGTTTCGGTTAAAGAAGAATAGGAAATCTCATGGGTTGCATTTTTTTTTAACATAACTCCTACCTACTAAGCAAAAGTAATTGACATTCAGAGGTTCTCATCAGCCATTATTTTCTTTTCTGTGGCGAAAGCAGCAAGGAAGTCCTTATGACATTCCACAGGTGACCTGTATTGTTATTTATTCAATGGGGAAAACGCCATTAAATGCAGTGAGAGTCAATGAGTAATGGGAAGTTTAAAATCCCCCAGAGGAAAAGTCAAGAAACTGAGCAATTCCTACAGCTGGAGATCAGCACATTAAGCCATAACTCTGCACTGCAACACAAACTAATAATGTCACATTCAGGTCTGATGCTGGAACCCACAGGGCAAGGCAGGTCAGACATTTCAGCACCATGGATAGCTCTAAGTACGCAACCTGCTCCAACAAGGATTGAGAGCAGAGACCTTAGCGGCCTTATACTGAAGTCACATTCTCACCTTGCAATTAAAGCACTATGTTAACACTGAACAGTTGATGATGCTGAGAGTTGTTAGAAAGTCCCTTTTCCTTTCACAGAGTGGCAGTTCCAACAGTGGTTTAACAACCAATCCATCTTTACAGTGAGCTCTGGGAATTACAGCTCTTGGAGGGGAATAGGGGCCTCCTAACAACCCTCAGAGCCCTTACCAAAGTACAGCTCCCAGAATTCTTCGGTTGGGAGCCAAGACTATTTAAAGTGGTATCATAGTGATTTAAGTGTATGATGTGAATGTGACCAGAGTCAGAACATTGGTCCAGCTTTCTCAGTATTGTCTAGGCTGACTGGCAGCAGTTCTCCAGGATTTCAGGCAGGAGTCTCTCCGAGTCCTATCTGGAGATTTGAGGTTGAGATGCTCTGCATGAAAGGCAGATGCTGTACCACTGAGCTGTGGCTTTTAAGACTCTGCCCATAGACTACCTCTCTCTAGAAGAAAGGATCCTTAGTTAAAAACTCTAGAGGATAGTTTCAGTCCCACTATAGTGGGGAGAGTGGGAGGCAGGGAGGAAAGTAAATGGGGCGGTTTTGTTTTAAATTGGCTAGATTCCATTTAGCATTCATACCCATCCACTGTCCTTATAACTCAGGGGTCAGCAAACATTTTCAGCAGGGGCCAGTCCACTGTCCCTCAGACCTTGTGGGGGGGGGCAGACTATATTTTGGAAAAAAAGTAATGAACGAATTCCTATGCCCCAGAATTAACTCAGAGATGCATTTTAAATAGAAGCACACATTCTACTCATGTAAAAACATGCTGATTCCCAGACTGTCTGCGGACCAGATTTAGAAGGCGATTGGGCCAGATCCGGCCCCCAGGCCTTAGTTTCCCTACCCATGTTATAACTGCATACAATACATTGTAACAAGCTTGAATTAATACATCAACAATTTGAAACCGTGACAGTCCATTATCAATCATTGCCATGAGAAGAATAGAGTGGTGACAAATGAAGCCAAACCCATTAATGAATGTGGCCTAATATTAGTTCTGACATACATTTCAAACAACATCCCCAGATATTCCTGTTGTGTGCATTTGTGAACTGCAGGGGCAGGTGTGCAGTCGGCATGACAATGCCCCATTCCCGACCCTTGTTTGATATCATGAAGATTTTCAGGGCTTGTTTTCATCTTCTAGCCTTGCCCAGGCTAGAGCTGTTTGTGGAGCTGGAAGAGGCGGCAGCTTTATTTGGCTTGGAAGCAACCAGTAGGCAGTGCAGCGAAGTCAAGAATGAGATGCAACTTGTTCTCTGAAACACAACCTCATCTGGGGTCAGTTCCAAATGACCTGTTTGTTGAGCATCATAGTTTGTTTGCTCAAAGTTGCAGGGAGGTTTAGCGATGTAGACTATTTAATGAACATTCCTTTTTATTTGCTTCTAGGAAGGTTATACGATGTTGCAATTGTTATCCCACACTTTCCAATGCAGTTTCCTATTACTTTCATTTTAAAAAGTCCATTTGGGGGGGGGGTTATTGTGCAAGAGCACCAGATCCACTTTAGTTGTGCAACCTTAATTTGTGATTGAATCCCACCCAAAATAGAAACTGTCTGGAAGTACCCTGGGAATCTTTTGATTCTGAAATTGACGTTTTCAGTTCCAAATGGAAACCTATTCTAATAATACCTCCAGCTGGCTAAGTGGATGTCTTTTAATTGTTGCTGTTTTAACTTGGTTATGTTGGGTGGTGTTTTTTAAAAAAGATATTCTGGAAGCTCAGCCTGTGTTTTATTCCATTTGTTTGTATGCATCTGATCTAAAAATAAAGAGCCTTAAGAAGGGAGATCAAAAGGGCCTTAAAGTTGTCCATCAGATGTTCAATCCTGGAGAGCAAAACAATCCTACAGATCACCTGCCCACAATTTCCTACAATGCTTATTAATTTATTACTCACCTTTTTGCCAAGGTAACTCAAAGTGATTTACAACATGCACATACATTGAAACTGGCATTAAAAAAAAGCACAATCAAAAAGGCAGCCCTATTTTTGAAAGGCAGGATTAAAACATTCCACCCACTTGGGGTCACAGATTATGAAGAAAAGAAGGATTGGCCAAAAAGGAAGTTTTTGAGTGGCACCTGAAGCTAAGTAATGATGGTGCCAGGCAAGTCTCTCCAGAGAGAGGCTCCACCGACAGGGAGCGACCACTACACCAAAGGTCCATACTTGTTTTGCCACCCTTTGGACCGCACAAAGAGGCATAACACTATGAAGGGCCTCAGTTGATGACCCACCCCCTTTGAACAGATAGTCATCATCCCATGACCTTTTGTTGGATGGAGAGTTCCCTTACATTCACATTTTCAAAAAAAGAAATCTGGTTACCTCAAGTCTGCTAATCGATGCCTCTTGTGCATGGATGGTGCTGCACTTGTAGAAGCAAGAACACTTTTGGTTATATGATGAAGAAGAGCAAGTCCTTCTGAAACATTGCATGATGGGCAAGGTGGGACCCTCCAAATGTTGTGGACCCTGGTCAGGTTAGGGCATACATTTTCAAAAAAAAAAATCAACTGTCAGTTTTGGAGATATATTTTGTTGTATTTTCCATTATTTGTTCTTTTTATATACAGTAAATAGTTTTCATTTGTTTTTCAAATGGAACATAAGAACATGACTCCCCTTATCAAACACTTTTCCTTGGCTTATCCATTCCTTGGTCAGTTCCCCCCCCCCCCGAAAGTGCTATGGTCCAAATTCTTATTCGTCTTGTGACATTTGCAAATGTTCTAAAGATTTCCAGTTTGGGGCAACAAGTTGTGAAACTGCTACTAAAAGAAAAGTAACCAGTTATTTGTATCTCAAATTGGCATTTTCATTTTTAAAGATTGTTAACATTACTAACATTTGTGTGCAAATTGCATTTTGTTTCGTGATCAAGCTTCTTTCATCAACATCATTCTTCCAAAATGGTTGGAAGGATGGTTTGTTCTTAATCTATAAGTCACTTGGAAGGCTTCTGAGTGGAAAAGCAGCCTAGAGATACAGATACCATCTATCAATGTGTATAGCACATTCCATACTCAGAACTGGGGGCTTCTCTCGAAGCAGACTTGCAGGCATCAGGGACCAGACTGTCTGTTCCTTCCCCCACTCCTGATTCTTTCTGCTTGCACGTCTCTCCCCCTTCCCTGGCTCCTTGCGTTTTTGATACTCTGATTTATGCAAAGTGCTCACAGCAAGGAGTCATCTGATATTCAGACTTCACACAGATTAATATACAAATTATGAGTGGAAGGGGGGCCACCAGATGCATAAACACCTTCAGGCATGTGCTCTGATGAAACTCACAGAAGAAAAGGCTGTGCACAAAATTAATAAACAAATTAATAACCAAGTATACAATCTGTAATGTATCTGTATCTATCCCTCGTATTCTGTATTCTTTGAGGAAAGGACGGAGGTCAGGGACAGAGTGCTTTCTTTGCATGTAGAAGGTCCCAGGTTTAATCCCTGACATCTCCTTGTAGACTTGGGAGCATCCCCCATCTGAAACCCTGAAGAGCCACTGTCACACAGAGTAGACAGTATTAAACTAGATGTGCTAATGGTCTGATTTAGAATTAAGGCATCTTCCTATATTTCTTGTTCTATATACAGTGGTAACTTGTGTTGTGTAACCTCCAGGTTATGGAATCTTCAAGTTATGGGTGCGGCAAACCCAGAAGTGTATACTTCCGGGTTTCGCCACTCATGCATGCGCAGAAGCTCTCTGCACGCCGTGCATGTGCGCAGAAGCTCTCTATCATGCTGTGTGCAGAAACAGCGCCTCTAGTTATGGATTTTTGGGGTGTGCACGCCCCCCCCAAATGAATTAAATCCATAACCAGAGGTATAATGGTTGGCATTCAGAGTGCTCCACCTAAGGTCTTGGGATTTTATCAACTTTTTTACCAACTGTAATCCCTCTGGCTACCATTCTCACATGTCCCCTCTTACATGTGTTTGGGGGCCCAGTTCTCCAATCAGTTAAGGTCACTTTGAATTCTGATTCTGTCTTCTGCAGCATTAACTACCCCTCCCAGTTTGGTGTCACCTGCAAATTGGATGAGCATCTCCTCAATTCCCTCATCCAAGTCATACCGGTATATAAAGACGTTGAACAACAATGGACTCAAGACAGAACCCTGTGGCCCCCCACAGACAGCCTTCCAGGTCATGTGTCTTCTGACACACCGGGACACCATGATGAAAGCCAGAGTGCACGGAAATGCCATTTACTTTCCCACCACAGCGATACCTGTTTATCTACTTGCATTGGTGTGCTTTCGAACTGCTAGGTTGGCAGAAGCTGGGACAGAGCAATAGGAGCTCACCACTTTTGTGCAGACTCAAACCGCCAACCTTCCGATCGGCAAGCCCAAGAGGCTCAGTGGTTTGTAAAAACAAACACACACAAACTTATTTATTTATTTATTGTGTCAGGTGGGAGCAAGGGGGAACAGAGGTGAAGATGAACACATGATGTTCCCGTTTGGAAAGATGAAATGAAGTAACAAATCTGTGTGTACTTCTAAACCAAATAAAAGTGATTGGATAGAAATGTAATTCAATACTTCTAGTGTTATCTTCCATGACAACAGTACTATTAAATCAATCTCTCCAGCTGAAAAGAGATCTCAAGTCAATTTGGAGCTGTTTGTGTGATCTATGGGACAGAAAGTGCCTTGCAGCTCCATCTAAAACACGGAAGTCAAATGAGTGATTTGCTGCTAATCACTCCATCTGATTATTTTTGTCATCATCTTGAAGATGCTTTCTGAATAAGAACATAATAAGATATCTGCTGGAAAAGGCCAAAGGCCCATTTAGTCCAGCATCCTGTTCTCACAATGGCCAGCAAGATGCCTATGGAAGCCCACCAGCCAGACCTGAGTGAAACATTGGAACTTTCCCAACTTTTAAAGGTAAAGGTAAAGGTACCCCTGACCGTTAGGTCCAGTCGCGGACAACTCTGGGGTTGCGGTGCTCATCTCAATCTATAGGCCGAGGGAGCCAGCGTTTGTCCGCAGACAGCTTCTGGGTCATGTGGCCACCATGACTAAGCCACTTCTGGCGAACCAGAGCAGCACACGGAAACACCGTTTACCCATTTATCCACTTGAACTTTGACATGCTTTCGAACTGCTAGGTGGGCAGGAGCAGGGACCGAACAACGGGAGCTCACCCGTCCGTGGGGATTCGAACCGCCGACCTTCTGATCGGCAAGCCCTAGGCTCAGTGGTTTAGACCACAGCACCATCCACATCCCCCTTTTACCCCCTGGCAATTGGTATTCAGAGGCATGCCACCTTTGATACTGTAGGTAGAGCATAGCCATGGTGACTTGTAGCCTTCAGTATTTACTCGCTATTTGAACTGGGTCACTTTTGTTTCCAGTGAATCCTTCTTTCATGGTGGGTGGAAGATCACAGCAGATATTTGTAGTACTTTTTTCTTGTTTCTGATGTGTGGGTTTGTGGTTGGTCCTTTTGCAATCAAGCGGTCTGGCAAGTATATCACCTCACCACCAGCCCTAGAAAGACCAATATATGCTTGTGAGCATAGCAGTGACATACACAAAAGCACAAACCAATTTGCACTGGTCCATGTGTGCCAAACAAGCCACTCATTTCCTTCATCTTTGTCTCCTCATTAGAAAACATCTGATGAGGCACTTTTAATGCAGGTCATGAATTTGGCACTTGAACGTAAATGTTTGTTAGCAGTAATAAGAAGCGACAAGCACAATTTTTTTTTTTTCTCAAACCCACCTTATTATCGAAATGTAATAATTGGACTGGAGGTTTCTCAGTTGCCTAAAGAATGACCAACCCTTGTGTACATACCCTAAGCTTTAAGTGGAAACTTTAATTAAAAAGCAGAGGTGTCATATCCTGTTTAAGTGATCCTAGGATTCCCCCCCCCCTGTCATAAAGGTTTGAAGGCTCCAGCCAGCAAATAGGAATTAAGCATGTCCAAGGGAGGGTTGTTCAAACTTATCTAGAAGTGACAGGTGATGGTACTTGTGTAATGATGGGTGCCAGTCTGGACTTCCCATGATCCACAGAAATAAACCATGTATCAGTGCAGCTGCCAGAAGATTAATTCAAAATGTTCAAAAACATTTTTTGAGAAATACAGTGGAACCTCAGTTTTTGAGCCTCTTGGAGGCTGAACTATTCTGATCCCGAACGCTGAAAATGCTTCCATTTTCGAATGGGCCTCGGAAGTCAAACGGCTTCCAAGGCGATTTTCTCAATTGAAATTGCTGGCTGCCTATTGCGCCTCGGTTGTCGAACATTTCGTAAGTCTAATGGTCTGCCGGAATGGATTATGTTCGACGACCAAGGTTCCGTGTACTGTTGCATTTTGGATGCAATTTGGAGGAACTCGAATCTGTGTGCGCTTCAAGCACAAGTTGGCCACCAATGTGGAGATTTGGAGAGTTCTAATCCAAAAATCAGGTGCCCCCCCTCTTTTGACCTTCAGGGTGCTGGCACTGAAATGGAGATATTCCTCAATGGGTAGGGTTCTCTTCTTGGAATGGGGTCGAGAACTTTCCCACCCCCTTCATTCAAAAAACTAGAGATTTAGAGGGGGGGGGGGAGTACATTGATAGCAAACATCCAGACAGGCATCTTAGCTGCAGCCAAGGTGGTGGGGGTGGGGAATCACTTCAGCTTGGTTTCAAACACTGGCTGGTGCCTTGCTGTTCATTCAGCAGTGCATGAAAAGCTATTTTCATCATAGCAGGGGCTCCTGATGGAATGTGTTGCTGTGGAAAATCTGGGCTCATTTAATCTGGTGGCATTAATGCGCTGAGACATTCCCAGTGGGTGTCGGGGGTATCTGCCTGGAAACAACTGGGAAGCATGGAGGTAGGTAACAGGAAGAAGCTGTCAGTATGAGCCTCCACAATGATCAGACTAAGGAACTGAGCCAAAGTAAATGCCTTTATGGTGCCAGGTGAGGTGGACCGCTATTGGTCACTTGAGTCACCTGATTGCTGTTGAGCTGGTAGCAACAGTATTTCTCATTAGGCCATCCATAGTTATAGACTGACAGAAAGCATTTTCTTGCAAGACATTGAGGTCAGTGGGATTTGGCCCCTAGCAACTGTGTATGGGACTTAGGCACCCAGTCCTTTTAAAGTTCATCATCATTTGGTCCACATTTTATGATATTTAATGATTTTCTTGTACACTGCCATGATTTATTTTATGAGTTGGCAGCTTATATTTAAATAAAAGGTAAAGGGGATGTGGGTGACACTGTGGGTTAAACCACAGAGCCTAGGGCTTGCTGATCAGAAGGTTGACAGTTTGAATCCCCGTGATGTGATGAGCTCCCATCACTCTGCCCCAGCTTCTGCCAACCTAGCATTTCAAAAGTAAAGGTAAAGGGACCCCTGAGCATTAGGTCCAGTCACGGACGACTCTGGGGTTGCGGCGCTCATCTCGCTTTATTGGCCGAGGGAGCCAGCGTACAGCTGTACATGACAAAGCCACTTCTGGCGAACCAGAGCAGCGCACGGAAACGCCGTTTACCTTCCCGCCGGAGCGGTACCTATTTATCTACTTGCACTTTGAAGTGCTTTTGAACTGCTAGGTTGGCAGGAGCAGGGGCCGAGCAACGGTAGCTTACCCCGTTGTGGGGATTCAAACTGCCGACATTCTGATCGGCAAGTCCTAGGCTCTGTGGCTTAACCCACAGCGCCACCCGCATCCAAAAGTAAGCCAATGCAAATAGATAAATAGGTACGGCTGCGGCAGGAAGGTAAACAGCGTTTCCGTGCGCTCTGGTTTTTATCACAGTGTCCTGTTGTGCCAGAAACGGTTAAGTCATGCTGGCCACATGACCTGGAAAGCTGTCTGCAGACAAACGCTGGCTCCCTGATCCTGAAAATGAGATGAGCGCCGCAACCCCATAGTCCCCTTTGACTGGACTTAACCGTCCAGGGGTCCATTACCTTTTACCTTGTTTAATTTAAATAAAAATCAACATCACCGTCTGTTTATTTGTATGCCATTCCCCTGACGAAACAACAATGGTGGTCAATGGAAAAATAATTAGAAATAATCATAATATCTACCAGTGAATACAAAAAAAAATCAATCCATACAGCTTTGCATGGAATAATACAAATAACAGCTTAAGCTTTGCTAGTCATCCTTGGGAGTGGGGGCAGAGTAGAGTGGGGGGAACCTCATATTTTTAATTGTGTGGTGTGTAATTCCCCTGGACGCCAGATGAAGAAGCTCAAATGCTTATTCTTGTGGAGTGGTTAGTAGGTGCACTATGCAACTTCAGATGACTTTTATACTCCTAATTTTAAACATGCTCAAAGGAACAGGAGAATGCATCTCACCCAGAACATATAGTTACAATAACAGGCACTCCTGATTGCCTTCAGATTATCCAGGAAGGCACTTATTAGAGTCACTTTCTTTGTGTTTTTCTCCATTTCGCTTTGAGAAAGAAAATCAATCTCCTTTCTCTTTCTCCAACAAAAGATACTTTTGTGCAGAGGGAGAGCCGGTCCTTCCCAAGTCATCAAAGTGCTTAGGAGGAGGGTGAAAAATAGTAATAAGCCTCCCAATTTCCTCTCTACACCACCCCCATCCCCACACATTATTTTCTTAATCTAGAAGGTGCAGGCTTGCGCCGTGAATGCAATGTGGGCTTAGTGCAATTCTCAGACGCATTGATTTTGTGCCCTTCATGTCAGAAGGAGAAGACGGGCGAGAGAAGCGTTATGGATAGTACTTCTGCGTTGATACTCCTCTGACCTGCGACCCCTCTGTTGGTGAGAGGATGGCTCATTTAAGAAAGAAACACTGCATTTCCCGAAGGCAGGTTTTAGCACAATGCTCTATGTGGAAAGCAGTATTTAGGGCAACAGGGTCTGGAATGTGATTTAGCTTCACGGAAGAAACATTTACAACTTGTCTCTTATTCACAGTTCAACCGACAGTAATCTTTGCATGTAGTGTGTGGTATTGCTAGCTCTCTTATATTCTAGCACATCTGTGTTATTCCATGCAAGTGGTTTTCAACACATTTTCTTCAGACTTTTTTTTTTGGGGGGGGGGCGTTCTTTCTCAATAGGCAGATCACAAATAGTGGGCAATTTCCATGAGAGACAGTAGACCCATCACGTTCCCAACCTTCCCTTCCATTCTGCCACCATATTACTTTATTTCAAATGGTTTTCATTTAGAATGATTATGTATGAGTTTCATGATTTATCACATTATCATTGCTGTTATTCATTAATCACCTTCCACATACAGTATACATAACACGTAGCTTAACAATGCAAAACGGTGGATGATAGGTTAACAGTGAGCAATGCTTCTCCTCACCGAAGCCAGCTACTCGGTTCAGCTGTTGCATTACATTAAGAAGACAGCTTGTCATAGTGGCTCTTGTGCTAGGGGCTGGAGAAATTGGATGTCACACCATATGCCTGCAGAAAGAGTCGTAACCTAGCCTTCTCCTTCAGCGGTGGCTGGCACCCATTGGGACTGGTGGGACCAACAGTAGATGGCACCAGAGCCAATGACGGCGGGAGCCAACTAATTCTACTTTTGTCCCCATCCTCCTCCCTGCTGAATTCTACAAGGACAACACTGAGATTAAGGAGGAAGTTGGCAGCCAGTGGCATTCTCTGGACTACATGTAAGTAAGTAAAGCAGGTAGGGCCTGGCTGAAGGCAAGCTGAGGTTGGTGGGGCACATACCCTCCTACATTTCTCCGATGAAATAGAGATGTCCTATTCCATCCTCCCCCTCATCATCATCATCTTAGTATTTAAGGTGATGGTTGCCCCAGCCACTCTGGACAGCTTCCAACATATACAAAAACACAGTAAAACATTAAACATTAAAAAAACTTCCCTATACAGGGCTGCATTCAGATGTATTCTAAAGGTTGCATAGTTATTTATCTCCATGGCTTGGGGGTTCGCATAACTCCTTACCTTCCAACATTTCTCCAGTGGAAATAGGGACATCCTAAGGAAAAGCAGGGCATTCCAGGATCAAATCAGAAACCAGGACAGCTTTTGTAAATCTGGGACTGTCCCTACAAAATAGGGACACTGGAAGGGTCTGGGGGAAGTGTGCCATTCACCCTAATGGAGCAGTCTCCACTATTTTCTCTGCCCATTAGTTTGTGTGCACAGAGGGGAATTCCATCATATGAACCCATATCTGTCATATGGAGCAGTGTACTACTTGTGCAGGTTTGCCACTCCAGCAAGAACAAAATACGTCTTTGCGCTTGATAGTTTGGTGGGTGTTAGGACCAAGCTGTTGAGGTTTCATTAATACACAGTTCAGGCAAGCAGCTGAACAGACATTCTCATTCCAACCTGCCAAGATGCCTCAACCCTTTCCTGGTGCATTAAGAGGACAGTTTCTACTCGGCAAGCCATTTATTCTTTGGCCTCTCCACAGAGGCTGTCAATAGAAGTGCTAGGAAGTGCCAAGTGCAATGCAGATACCTGTTCACCAGCCCCTGGACCGAGACCAAAAGAGCACTTTCCACACAGGCCACTGAACAGCCATCTGTCGGTAATGATTTTCAGACACTGCCGACACAGGCTGAATATACCTGCTGTTCAGATACTCATTTGTTATGGGTACTGCTTTACACCCTTAAGGAAGCAGCTTCAGTCTAGCTCAGGACTGCATGACATAGGACCCACCAAGCCAAACTCAACCCACTATCCATTTATGGCCACCGACCAGGTGCTCAGTGAAGACCCTGTTTTTGTATTTTGCTACCTGGTGCAGCAAAAAACAACAACCCCAAAACAGGGAGTCTGCAAACACATAGCAGTCATAATGCATTTTTTTGTGTGGGGGAGATGCTTTTAGCTCAATGTGGGTCTGGAGTAAGCCTGGCCTGGGTCCTGCCAATTCAGCCTTCGTAAGAAACCACTGCTGCAAAATGTTGTGATGTTGAAAGGCTTAGTTGTCTTAAAATGGGGATTAGACAGGCTATCTAATATGGCTATACTGTATGGCACCATGTAGGGGATTAGACAAATTCATGGGGGGGAAGCTGCTGGCTGCTTATATAATATCCAAGTTCAGAGGTAGTTCTGGATACCACTTGATTGGAGAAGGTAGAGGAAGAACTCTATTGCCTTCAAAAGTCACTTATGAGTTTCCCAGGGGCATCTGGTAACTGTGGGAAGGTAGATGGTGGAACTGATGGACCTTTTATGTGATCTCTTTCCTGATGTTCACCTGCATTATAGCCTCTCTCCCTCCCTCCCTCTGGAACGATTGCAGCCCAAGTTAAGCTCATTTGCTCATGAACAACCGGTTGTGTGCCAGTGGAGGGCAGGACCAGAAGCAACACAGAGAATCTGTGATCAGAGGCAAAAAAGGGGTTGGGGTCATATATCAGTCTCTTCTCAAAGAGTCACAGTACAGTAGGCATACAAAAGTCAGGTGTTTGCATGCGTGCATGAGAGACAAAAGGATAAGATTCCACAAACAGAAACCTCATGGGCTGGCAGCAGAATTGCACTTCAACACACGGCAAAAGGATTGTGTCTTCTACCACACCTGAGGGCAGCAGGCTAGTTCTGGAGGCACAAGGATGGGGCTGCATGACATACACAGCTCTGTATTCCAACAGAGAAAAACAGTTGGGGTTTCAGAATGAGAAACCAGGGATCTGCTTTTGCCCATCACCACCGCAATATCAGCTGCCTGAGGTGGTTGCCTCACTCTATCTAATGATAGAGCTGACTCTGGCTGCCTTTGCCTTGTTCTGCTCTGACAGCCCCTGAATCCTCGTGCTAGCTTCCTCCTGATCCATCTATGCCTCCCATCTCTCAGATTGTCCATCAACAGCATCACCGATCTGGGTTTGTTTGCTATCGGCCTTAAGGCGATGCAATCATGTCCTTGTTGACTTTGGTACTGGAGGCAGTGAAGGTTGAAAGGAAGTTTGCTTAAATTGGGGGAAGGTTGGAGTTAAGAAGAAGTGTGCTACAAGCTCATCCCCCAAAGGGACATTTGACAATGAAAGGAACTGACACCTATCCACAGAGTGATCCTCAGAAGAGAAGACAGAAATATCTCCATGGACTTTCTCACAACCATAGGATAAACTATCATGAAAAAAGATGTTGTTGTATAAATGGACACCAAGAATGCATACAAAATTATGGCACAAAACAGGAATTCTATGTTTTATGACATTTCCACACTGAGTTTTTTCTTTTAAAAAAGCTGCCACCACTCCTTGATGAGATGCATCAAAGTACGTTAAGTAGAATGGAAACACTCTAAAAAAATTGAAATGAAATTAGGAGTTCATCTCTGGGCAAAGACACTGAACGTAGTGACATGTGGATGTGGTATAACTTGATTTGAGGGAGGTTTTTTGTGCATTGTCTCCCATGATATTCTTGTCGGGAAAGTGGTAAAATATGGGCAAGACAGTGATTGTGTTGCAGGTGACTGATGGGCTATAACGGGAGAGTATTCATCTGTGGTTGACCAGGGTGAAGTGGTATGTGGGGTGCTGCATGGTTCTGTCCTGGAGTGGTTGCAGATCTTTATAAATGACTTGGATGAAGTAATAGAGGGGCTGTTCTTTGGATTTCCAGATGATACTAAACTGAATGGAGTATCAGACCAGGGTCAGTTCTCTGGATGAGTTATGAGGAACGGTTGGAGAAATTGGGCATGTTTAACCTGAAGAAGAGAAGACTGAGAGGTCATATGATAGCTATCTTCAAAAATCTGAAGGGATGTCACATGGAAGATAGAGCACACTATGAACACCTCAAATGAGTATTG
Source organism: Darevskia mixta (assembly GCA_034641385.1). Lineage (NCBI taxonomy): Eukaryota > Metazoa > Chordata > Lepidosauria > Squamata > Lacertidae > Darevskia > Darevskia mixta. The sequence continues at coordinate 3,832,004 of JAWWNH010000060.1, forward strand.
TTTCTCCCATAGCTGCAGACTTAGATTCAAACAGAAATCAAACATTGCTCTCAAAAATTGCTCCGACTCTCTCCAGCTTGCTGCTTTATTTCTAGTTCACATCACTGACTCTCAACTCTCTCCTTTGTATTTTCCTTGTTGTTGTTTAGTCATTTAGTCGTGTCCGACTCTTCGTGACCCCATGGACCAGAGCACACTAGGCACTTCTGTCTTCCACTGCATCTCGCAGTTTGGTCAGACTCATGTTAGTCACTTAGAGAACACTGTCCAACCATCTCATCCTCTGTCGTCCCCTTCTCCTTGTGCCCTCCATCTTTCCCAACATCAGGGTCTTTTCCAGGGAGTCTTCTCTTCTCATGAGGTGGCCCAAGTATTGGAGCCTCAGTTTCAGGATGTGTCCTTCCAGTGAGCACTCAGGGCTGATTTCCTTCAGAATGGATAGGTTTGATCTTCTTGCAGTCCATGGGACTCTCAAGAGTCTCCTCCAGCACCATTCAAAAGCATCAATTCTTCAGCGAATTGATTTTCCTAACTAGCAGCAAGTTGAGGGAGGGCAGAAACACCCATTTGCCATCTCACAGAGATCCACATCCTTTGTTCCCCTTAATGGCCCATCACCCAAACAATCACCTCATCAGGAAGAGAACTCTTGTTGGATCCAGGAATTAGAAAGGTCTTGGCATACAGCCTACTTCCCCCAAACTCATAACCCTATTATTCATCCCTAATCCTGAAGCCTTGTCATTTCATTATTTTGTTGCTGCTGCTGTTTTCAGGGATGCTAACTTTTCTTAGCTGTAACGTACTGGAGCTCTCACCGTCTTTGTCACCTCAAACCAAATGTGTGCAGTAGAAGGGACTGTGTTCCTTCCATGAGTGATAAGGGGTCTAGACAGCAATCATCACTACTGCAGGAAGTGAATTCTGGATGTGACAAGGCTGCACAGAGGTTATGCATCAACTTTATATACTCTCCATTAACGCTTGGAGATACTTGCACTGATAAGTTCAAATAGTTGCCATTTGTTTCCACATACGTGACAGCCAACCTCTGCAACCCTGCAGAGAATCTGTCTCTTGTCAGTACATAAACACACTGGGACATCCTTCCCCACACCCTTTGTACTAGCCTTGCCAAGAAAATCTGCAAAGACCTCTTCTCCAAACCTTTATGGTCCTTGGGTTTAGAAATGGAAAAATCTGTCCATATTAGTTTCTCATTTTTCCAATCTTCAGGTGGTCACATTTTGATAGCAGCTTGAATCCCCACCCCCACCCCCTGCCGCTAATAATTCATGAGTATTTTATGGTGCAGTTATCCTACTAGAGATATATTTCAATGCAATGTAGCTTACACCACACATTCTTGCATGCATTTTCTCCCAATGCATCTCTGCATGTCATTTTCACTATGCACCCTTTAACTTAATATATGCATTTTCCAGACATTTTATGGTGGGGGGAGGGGAGAATTGCATTGCAAATTCAAAGAATTGAAGGATTGCTCTCTTTAAATTTGCACATGGTTTCAGGAAGTGCAAATTAGGTAAATTTGCATCAAAATTTGAACTGAACCAAATTTCTTCCCACCAGCACCTATGTTGCAATGCTATACACATTTTCCAGGAGCAAGTTTAGTTGAATTCAAACTTGTGTTGGAGTAACATCCTGGTTAAGGAGCAATCCTGTGCATTCCTCTGATGGATCACTGCTAAGGGTATTGATGCTCCATAAGCTGCTTAGTTTGAACTAGAAGCTGGGTTTTTGGTGTTGTAGCTCCAGTCCTCTGAAATCATCTACTGTGCAAAATTAGACATCAAAATGTTTAGGTACCTACTGAAGACTTTTTTTGTTGTTTAAAATTGAAGTGTGACCCAGTCACTTTATGGAATAATAATTGCACAGTTGTAGAAATTGTTTCATTGCAATTAATTAACTGAGTCTGGGGTCTTTTGCATTTAAATTAATTTCATTGTAAAGCTCTTTGATACCTTTGGGATGTAAAGTGGTTTGCAAATTTGCAACAACAACAAATACATAGAGTAATATCAGGATTGAATCCAATACTTAGCACAGCTTTCTTCTCTAGTAGCCACACATCTACCTTTTGGCTTCATTGAATTCCCATCTGTTTTCAGATTTCATCTGAGAAAGGCATCTTTTATCCTTTGCCCTTTGTGTCATGATTTTCCTCACCCTTGCTTATTTCCATTTAAATTTAGCTTTAAAATTTTGGTTCTTTAACTCCACAACACTCTTGAAGAAAAGACTAGTATGTTCACCCAGAACAATGCACAACATTATATTTTACAATATCTCAGCTCAGCAGGCTTCCTTGTTTGTTGGGTATTTGTGTTCTTTGCCGATTCTTTCCACCATTAAGTTAAACCATGGAAAGTGAAGTTTAAACTCTGAGATTATTCTTTGGAAAACGCAGTTTCTCAAGTGGTGTTGCCATCTCCTACTCACCTTATTTCTGCCTCAAAGAATGAACAACTCCACTTTTCTTTTGAGATGCAAAATTACACAATAGACGCAGGGGTTCTCAATTTTGTTCTTGAGAGATTTTCTAAAATATGAAGAGGGGGGGGGAAATCTCATTTTTGAACTCAGGTAGCTTCCTATAGTGGGGTAGGAGAGCTGAAAATTATGCCAATATATTTCACATCTGGCAATCAATGCTCCTCTTTGGTTTAAGATAGTACATGGGCAGGTGAGCCTAAAAAGCCCGGGACACAAATTTTCATGGCTCTCTAGCAGCTATGTTAACTCATTTACCAGAAATAATGTATTTAGCGTTAACTCTGGAAGTGTATACTCGATTCTGACCAACTAAGTCTGCTAGAGCAAGATACCCATATGAAGAGCTTTGCCTGTACAGCAGGAATGTTCAAGCCCTTGTCCTAGGCATAGCTGTCAACCCTCCCTTTTTTTGCGGGAAACTCCCTTATTCCAATGCCGTTTCCCGCTGCTATCCCGGATTGTTGATATCCCTTAAATTTCCCGGATTTCACGCGCAGCCTCTGGAGCGCAGGGTGACGAGGCTACTTGGTTCCATTGCACTGCCCTCGTGGCATCCCTGAGCCGTCTGCCTGTTTGAGAAGGGGCCCTGAGCTCACTCTGCTTCCCCTCCTCATGTCACCGTGGACAGGCTTACTTTGGAGTAACACCCACCAGACTCGGGGGCTTGCTTGCCCTCTGAGCAAAACACGTGGAGGCTTAGCTTGCTTGGAGGTAAATTTGTTCAGCCTTAGCTTGCCACTCAAGTCAGTGGAATTTAAGAGTAAATCTGGCTAATCCTAAAACCGCAGCGTGGACTGTTCCCGAGAACCGTAGACTGTCCCTGGGACAGGTGAGGCTGCTGATCCATAGCTGTTAACTTTTCCCTTTTTTGTGGGAAAATTCCCTTGTTCTGAATAGGATTCCTTGTGAGAAAAGGAAAGGTTGACAGCTATGTAGCTATATACTGATCCCTTATTTTCAAATCCGAAAGTTGACAGCTATGGTCCTAGGGATCTCACCTGGCTTCCTAAGGAACATCTTCTCCCCCTCCATGATCTCAGCATTTTGGTGGTGGTAGGCAGATGGAGGGGGGAAATAAAAGTAGAGGTTGGATGGCCATCTGTCATGGAAGCTATAGTTGAGATTCCTGCATTGCAAGGCTTGGACTAGAAGGCCCTCAGAGTCCCTTCCAACTCTACAATTCTATTATTCATTCAGGATATGACACTCACATCCTGAAGCAGGAATTCCACCACATCCAGTCTGCAAGCATTACATAATATGTTGGTTGCTCTAATAAAATATTGGGTGACTTTGAGTGTCTTTCAACTGGTTCTACAGTTGGCTGACCTGCTATAGGTTTCAGCTCAGGGTGGCCGAGAAATCAAATACAGTTTACATTTAAAGGCAATTCTACCTAGTTTGCACTTTCCAAAGCAATGCATGAATGGAAAACAGGGGCATCCTTTGAAATCTGCACTCCTCTGAATCTTGTGATGCAGGTATCCAGCCAAGTAACATACGCAGAAACGCATATACTGAGGTAAAGCGTGCATAGAAATGAACGTGTTATGGAAACTACATAGAAATGCATTATTAGGGAAATGGCTTTGCAAAAAATGTGCATGCCAGGCAAGAAAGATGCCTACAGATACCAAGAGGTGACATTTGCACTAAAATGCTGATGAATTTCCATGTGGGCTCCCCGCCCCCCATAAAAAGAACAGTCAGATATGGAAATGTAGAGCACTGAATTGAAGGAAAGGAGACTCTGAAATGGTCCACTCATTTCCTATTTTGAGCTAACTCTGAATCAAGATATTAATGTGGAATGAGAATATCTGGGGGAACGACCCATTGTGTTGTGGAAATGGGCCTGTCGCCCTTGCCGAAGCCTGCTGAAAAATGATTACAGGCAAAAATGTCCAAATCCTTTCTTTGGCTGTGAGCAGCCACACCAGCACTAATCAGAGGAGCAGAAGGAGAATCACATCACAGAAGCTTGAACAGAGAGCCATTTCCACACTGCCGTGAGAAATCTCATGGTCATTAGCGATAAAAAAGGCCTATAGCATTGGCCAGTGCAGCCTGTCTTCCTACCAGTGGTTTTCTGTTGTTGTCCCCCCTGCCCCACCCACTCACACACAGTATGCAACATAACCTTATTGCCAAGCACCAGATTAACTATCTAGGGCTTCATCGCTTCCCTGAGGTAAAAGTTGTGTCCAGCTTAGTGTGACGCCTTGACTGCTGCATGCTGCTTTGGTATGCAATGGCAACAACTCTTTCCGGATAACAAAGGTATTTCAGTCTATCCCTGCATGATCTCCCCTGCTCCTCAACTCCTCTAACTCAGCAAACAGCATGACAATAACACAATCAAAGCAATGCCGGCCTGCTCCAATTAGGAGAATGGGAAGGCAAGGCATCACCCTGTGTCAGATGAAACATTAATTTGTTTGACAGACATACTATGACAGAATGGATGAAGAGATTAAATGCTTTTTTTTTTTTTAAAGGGAAAATCTATGGAGCGTGGTTTGAATTGAGCCAGCGTCAGAAAGTAAAGCTAAAATGGAGATTCACAAATATCCCACACAAACTGTGAGTGCAGATTTCTCACTTTGAAATCTAAGCTCAAAATAAATCTAAAATCTTAAACTCAATATTGCGTGCGGTGGGGGTTAGATCTGCGGGACTATTTCAGCAGGCTTCAGATATGAAAATAGTGTGATCTGTCACCTCCCAAAGAGCCTTGCATGTCGACAACCTGGTTCTCTAAATTGCAGGGGTGCGGGTGGCGCGGTGGTCTAAACCACCAAGCCTCTTTGGCTTGCCGATCAGAAGGTTGGTGGTTCAAATCCCCATGATGTGGTGAGCTCCCGTTGCTCTGTCCTAGCTCCTGCCAACCAAGCAGTTCGAAAGCACACCAGTGCAAGTAGATAAATAGGTACCGCTATGGCAGGAAGGCAGATGGCATTTCCATGTGCTCTGGTTTCCATCACGGTGTTCTGTTGCACCAGAAGCGGTTTAGTCATACTGGCCACATGACCCAGAAAGCTGTCTTTGGACAAACGCTGGCTCCCTCAGCTTGAAAGTGCGATGAGCGCCACAACTCCATAGTCACTTTTGACTGGACTTAACCCTCCAGGGATCCTTTACCTTACCTTTACCTCTGAACTGCTTCAGACTGTTGCATGTTCCTTATCGATACACTTTTTACATGCTTGAATAGCAGGAGTGTAAATTAGCTTTGTGTGTACCTCAAATGATAAGGCAAATTGGGATGGAACTTACTCCTAAATTAGACCCATAGCATTAAGGTGTTTCGAGGTGGGTCAGGTGGGAGTGTGCAACTTTTTGAGTAGCTGTGTTGCAGGTTGGCTACTCATGGGGGTGTGGGGTAACATGAAATGGCTGTCACTTCTGTTATAAGAAAAAATGCTCCTTTTCCCTTATGGGGTACCCAAGAGCCCGTATAGAGTCCTTAAGTAGGTTCTCTATCGGTAGGAGAAAATAACAGAGACCAACCAGAGAATATTGAGAAGCAAAGCAGCTAGTAAGCCTGATGATTTTTTTTATTAAACTTATTAAACTGTTTATTAAACTTATTAAACTGTTGCAACAGGGTGCTCGCCCCCCCCCACAGGAGGGAGGAGGAACCCAGAACAATGTGTGCAAGCCCTTAGATAGATTTTTGAAATTGCCACCCTGTAGCTCAAGACCACCACCCCCATACATCATACATACATACATCACAGAAGGGGCGGTCTACAGCAGAATCCTGTCTGGCAGGAAACCTGTTAATGGGTTTACCTGGACAGCTTGGCCATTCTTTTGTGATGATAAATACTTAATTCCTAGAAGTTTCCTACCCTCCATGAAGAAAAAAGGATGAAAGCTATGCTTCATAATTGTTTGTTAGAGGAAAAGACCACTGGGAAAGAAGAGGCCGCCCCAATAGTCCAACTCCACTGCTTACACCCAGAAATCACAGCAAAAAACCCAGAGGAGAATGAGGACCTTCTTGGAGAACAACTCTGTTTATTCTGTGATTGAACTGCATGAGATACAAATCCCTGGGATCCTTGACCCATAGCTGCCAACCCTCCCTTTTTTTGGCGGGAAACTCCCTTATTCCAATGCCATTTCCCGCTGCTATCCCGGATTGTTGATATCCCTTAAATTTCCCGGATTTCAAAGGAAGCAGCTCCTCTCCCTCCCTGCCGGCCAGGGAGGCTCCTCAGCTGCGTTGCTCGGCTGCCAATAAGGAGTCTGAGACGGACTGGGGGCGGAGCTTGCATGCCTTGTGCATCCAGACCCTCATGCCCAACCAGACAGACAGCCTGCCTGCCGTCTATGTGCTCGCTCTTTCGCTCACCCGTTCGCACACAGCCTCTGGAGCGCAGGGTGGCGAGGCTACTTGGTGCCATTGCACCGCCCTCACGGCATCCCTTATTTTCAAATCCGAAAGTTGACAGCTATGCGGGCTTGACCTCTCTGTTGGAATGAACACTCTGCCCTCACACATGCAAGACTTTGGCCTCCTCTCCATCACCTCCTCTCTAGAGCTCATGCCATTTCCCTAGCCAGCTTGGTTTCATTTCTAAGAAAAAAAGAGGAGAATGAAACATATGATATATATGCACAGTATAGTGGGTTTTACCCATTTTATCCTCACTATAATCCTGTGAGGTAGGGTAAGCTAGACAGAGAGATGGTGCCTGGCCCAAAATCACACCTTGAAGTGAGCTTCAAGGCTGAACAGGGATCTGAGCTGAAATTGCATACTGACCACAGAGTAGGCATGCATAGGACTGAATCAGATTCACACCATATGTCCTGATCTGCACATTAGCCTGGGAGGTTCAGGTCAGGTCAGACTGTATCAGAATCCACAGAGGTCCAAATTCCTTCTTCCTACTTGTGTATGTTAAATGCCTCAGAGTTGAGGATAAATGAGCAGGCTGCTGAATGAGCAATGGCAGACTTACCTTTGAAGCAGCATTACCTGAATCCAAAATAGATCTTCCTCATTCTGGGGTAGGGCGGGAGGGCGAGATAATCTACAAAATATCATTTAGAAAAGCGGGAACAGTAAGGTATATGCAGGGTTCTGGGAGGGGGGAAACCAATCAGGTGGGAGCGTGCATTGCTGAAACCTACCTTCTGCTGTGAGTCACTGTCAATGAACATGATTGGTGAGTTGACAGTGCACATCACTCAGGTCACCCGTCGCTGAGTCTCAGGGTGATGGATGGGTGTATTGGTGAGCAAGGTTAGATGGAATTTCAGTAGCTGTGGCTGAGGTGATGGGGGCAAAATTAGGAGACAAATGACACAGAAATGGCTTTTAATTAAAACTTCAGGGAGGTTAAGTTATTCTTATGTTCTTGGAGGATTAGATATTCTTCTAGCATGGATTTTTTTTTTCCCCTTAAGGAAAAAGGGTTCACTTTCAAATTTGCTAATTCATAGAATTCACTACCGGGATATGTGATAGCGACTAATATTTATGTGCCACATTTATTTCCTCCAAGGAGCTCAAAACAACCTCCCCCCATTTTTATTATGGATGTGAAGGCTATCAATGGGTACATTATGACTGCAATCACCTGCAGGTTGCTTCTGAATACCAGCTGTGGGGCAAATAACGAGTGGGAGAACAATGTTGTACACAGGCCCTGCATGTGGTTGTCCCATAGGCACCTGGTTCATCATTGTAGGGAACAGAGAGATGGACTAGATAGGCCTTTGGTGTGACTAGGGCTAGGCGGCATCTACTTTCCAACATCGTAATATATATTGCCAGCTAAGCAGCGCAATATGGTGGTAGGTTGTGATGTCGGCAGTTGCTGGCCATGAAAATGGTTAGCAACACCGGACACAACTTCTGCCTCTACCTGGTGAGGTTTGGCAGCCAGCGCTGCCAGGGTGTCATTGTTGTGATTTTTGTCCAAGCTGAGCGACAACAGCTGCAGCGAAGGCTGGTTTGACTTTTGCCTGTCTCACTGAACCGTGAGAAAGCTGCCTTATCTTTTCCTACATGGAATGTTTATGTTCACTGTACTATTGTAATCTTAGCCTTTGTGCTCTCTCTTCTGGCTAGGCCAAGATGCCGGACAGACGGCTTCATGGCAGCTCTGTCTATTTGAGCTGGCAGCAGGGATCCTCTCTGCACTATTCCTACAATAAATTAGTTTAGCCTTAATTAATGGCTTGTGTGTGTTGTTCTTCAAGCTGGGGAACAATCACATATGACTGCGCCACCGGACTCTCTGTAGCTGGGGATGTGCGCACATGGCTTTGCTCTGGCTTTGGGGCAGTCTCACAAACTGCCCCAGGCGGGGTATTTGCTGACAGTCATATGGTGTGGCACCGTGGAGCAGCCGACCTCCCCAGAACCACCAACCGCAGCTTGCCCTGACAATAGTCTCTTGCCACACAAGCCATCATTCCACTCAGCATGAGGAGGAATAGAGGGAGGAGGCAGCCTGTTGGCACTCACGCAGCCAGAGACTGACACGAAGGTGGCAGGCAGGCGGGCCCCATTCCTGAGGTCAGCAGCTGGGCTGCAGAGGAAGTGAACAAGCATCAGGCAGCCTGATTGAAGTTTGTGATGCTGGCTGCGAATGGGGTGAACAGGGATTTATGACACATGGCCTGATTGGAAATTTTGAAACCGCTCTTGTTGTTTAAAACTGGTTTCAGGCAATGTATTGACAGATTACCCAGGCCTAGGTGCAACCCAACAGATCTTCTCACAACTACCGTTTAATGTAGATTAGACTGTGATGTCATGACTGGTCTGATATCACCCAATAAACCTGATGGGCTGTGTGGGGATCTGAACCTGGATCTTCAAGTCCTAGTCTGACAACCTAACCACTAGGACATCACAATGGCATACTAGCTTAGATGGATTTTGAAAATATGCATAGACAGCAACTGGTGGGAAAGCAGGTTCTCCAATCATGGAGAGCATGGGTTGCGGAAGGGTTAACCGGACAACTCCCTTGTTGCTGGGCGGGTTAGTTTGGATGGCCACAATTGGGATTGGGCTCATCATGTTGCTGGGGAGATGAGCTTGTTGCAAGTTAATGACTGACAGACATAGCTGTTTAAATTCCTGCACGCGGCTTTTAGGTTTCACTTTTGCCGCGTGCAACGGGTTTCCCACCCGCCCTCCCTCTTTTCAGGGTTATGTCTTTGCGATTGACATTGCTATGCCTGTCATGGGGTCGTCTGCTTTGGAGCAGGGGCCTGGTAGGAATTTTGTCCATTTGGCTGATTGGCTGGTGCCATTTGGTTTTTTGCCTACTGCGTAGCAAATCGTCACAACTTGTAAGGTTGCGGTTAGGCATTGGTTAAAATTGGTTGGTGTAGGGGTACAGGATTTGGCTGGTCCTGCCCCTAAAAATGCTGCTGCAGGGGTTCAGGATTTGGCTGGGCCTGCCCCTGCAAAATGCTGCTAGGGTATTCCGTTAAAGGAATCCAGGGGCTCATCATGCTTTTGTCCGTAGCCCCGGACAAGGGGCTAGGGCCGTGCAAGAGCCCCTGGGAGCATTTGGGGGAGAGCTGAGGGCCTGACACCCAGCTCCTGATCTCTCCCCTATAGGTGTTTACCCTTACTGACTTCGCTGGCTAGCGGATGTCAGTTCTGTCCCAGGACGGGGGAAAGATAGTCGGAACCAATGCCTAAGCAACCACTCACATTGGTTGTATTTAAATAAAGTTGTGGCCAAAAATAATGCCAAAAACCTTAAACTTAAATGACTGTGTGAAGTGTGAATTATTAGGGGGGAGGTGTCTGGGAACTTCGACACGCAAGAAGCCTCCTGGCAGACAGTGCCACTACTACTAACCAAGAGGCATGAGGCAGTGGGGAGCTCAGGGTTGTACAACGCAATGGCAAAGCCAGTCTTGCACTCCTGGCAGCGCACAACACAGACCCACCTCCACCACCACCTTGACCCTTCTAGATAGTGGTAGCAATGCTGCCACCATGAAACAATTACCCTGTTTCTGTCACCAGACCTGCTCTGGGGTACACCTTTAGGGAATTTTAAAGTTAAACCATGAAAGGTTTGCAAAAATCCAAGCATCTCTTGAAGAATGCCCCTAGGGTCTCTGCAATACATTATTATTATTATTATTATTATTATTATTATTATTATTATTATTTTCTCTTTACTATTTGTTATCAGATAGCATTTAGACAATGGCAGAGAGCTGTCGTCCGACCTCATGTGGTCTGTCTTACAGTCATGTTTTGGATTTCTTCCCTCAAATTCAGCTGTGGCACATTCAGAGCAGGCTTTACGGTTACCATTATTTCCTTTATTAATTTACAAAGTAGGGGCTATTGGTCTGGAGCTGTAGAGTCATAAAGAGAGCCACAATCTCTGCCCCCAGAAGACTCACAATTCAATTTTGACTACAGCATTGATTTTGGTGCTCACCATCGTTAGGGCATTTGCTTACAAGTGCTGTATGCTCTCCGCTTAAAGCTGGAAACGTAAAGCCATCCAAATGAAGTTCAGATCTACTGAAATGAATCTATAATTGGGGTCCCCACAAGCTGACTGAAGTTAGGCCTGCACCAAAACAGCACAGACATTTCCAGGGGGGAAACAGGGGTAATCTGATGGAGCTGGAGTCCCGAAACCAACTGCTCAAGGTGGAAAATCAAAGGTTACTCGCCCATGCCAATACCATGGTCAGGCCTTATCCAAGTAGCAAAGCAGCAACTTGCTACAACTAAGGTGTGGAGCACACTGAAACTTTTAAAGGCTCTCCCTCCAGACAACCTCTCCCTGGATTTGCTAACTTGATATTCTTAAAGGGCAGACACATACCCTCCAATATTTCTCTAATGAAAATAGGAAAATCCTATTCCATAGAAATTTACTTACTTACTTACATATTTACTTACTTACTTACATATTTACTTTTACTTACATATTTACTTACCCGATACTTACTTACATATTTACTTACTTACTTACCTATACCCTGCCCGCCCATCTGACATGGTTGTCCCAGCCACTCTGGGCAGCTTCCAACATACATCAAACATAATAAAACATTAAACATTAAAAAAAAACCTTCCCTATACAGGGTTGCCATTAGATGTCTTCAAAAGGTTGTGGCTTGGAGGTCACATAACTCCATACCCTCCCATTTCTCCGATGAAAATAGGGGCATCCTAAGGAAAAGTGGGACATTCAGGGATCAAATCAGAAACTGGGATGGCTTCTGAAAATTCAGGACTGTCGCTGCAAAATAGGGACACATGTAGGGTCTGCAAATGCTCTGGCCTTAAGATGGGCAGTTCTCCTCCATTCTATGGCTTCCTCCCTGCTGTGCTGTCTGTGAACATGACTGTTGAGGTCCTGGGAGAGGCATTTGGCTTTCCTCAGGCTCAGGGGAAGGTGCCCATGAGGGATTGGGCTCTGGCTCTATAAGTACAGGAGCTTCTTCTGGGATTCATGTCCTTCAGCCTCAGGCCTAGCGATCTCCACCCTGCTGCTGATCTTTAGCTGGAGAGTCCACTGCCCCTGATTTTAAGTGCTGATTGCTGCTGGACTCAGAGGTCATGACAGCACACAACCAGGCTGCAGGCCTTCTTATAAGCATCAATTCTTAATAAGGGGGAAAAACCTCTGCAAAAAAACCTTCATTTTTTTTAATGACACCAACCAATTTAATAGGAAAGGTTGCATTTTTGCCTAGTGCAAAGCACGCGCGCACACACACACATTTCAAGTTCAATTGCTTGCCTTAAGCCAATGCCAGTCACAACCCATCATGCATTGCTTTATGTTCACATGAAATAAAGAAAGCACACTACAGTTCTGGTCACTGGTTAATTGCTGCCTCAGAGAAGCTCAAATTATTGTGCTACAGCCCATGCAGGCACAACTTTTCCACCCTGTGTGGCTGATCTCTTCTGTGACTGGTGCTGCTTAATTTTGTTTAATTTACTCTAAAAGATCCTAAACTGGCAAAATAGGAGAGGGCTGTAAAGTTGTGTCCCCACCTTCCCGGAACTCTCTCCGGTTGGAAGTATCCCATCTTTTAAACAATCCTTTTATTAATGTTGTTTCAACCTGCATTTTATGAAACGTGTTGTGCTGGGCCTGTAAACTGCTGCTGTTTTCATTTGGTAATTGGATTACTTTTCATATGTACTGTATGTTTCAGTTGTCATGTATCATTTTAATCATGGGTCGGCAAACTAAGGCCCATGGGCCAGATCAGGCCCAATTGCCTTCTAAATCCACCCCACAGATGGTCTGGGAATCGCCACATGGATCGCCAGTGCATGGATAGCCAGTGCATGCAGTGTGGTGTAGTGTGGCGCCAGTGTGGTGTAGTGGTTAGGAGCGGTGGACTCGTAATCTGGGGAACCAGGTTCACGTCTCCGCTCCTCCACATGCAGCTGCTGGGTGACCTTGGGGTAGTCACACTTCTTTGAAGTCTCTCAGCCCCACTCACCTCAGAGTGTTTGTTGTGGGGGAGGAAGGGAAAATGAGATTGTTAGCCGCTTTGAGACTCCTTAAGGGGAGTGAAAGGCAGGATATCAAATCCAAACTCCTCCTCCTCCTCCTCCTCCTCCTCCTCCTCCTCCTCCTCTTCTTCTTTCCCTCTCCCTCCCTCTCCCTCACACGGCGGTGGCAGCGGCGGCGCCTCCTCCCTCCCTCCTCCTGGCCTCTCCCCACCCTGCCTAGAGGAGGAAGAGGGCTGGGTTTTGTTGGTGCCAGCCCCTCTCCGGAGCCCTTTCACACGCCACTCATCGTCCCTCCACCACCGCCGCCAGCCCCTGCCGCTCGCAAGACACAGGAGCCGCAGTTGGCTGAGTGCCCCTCTTGAGCGGCCACCATTTAAAGCAGCCCCTATCTGGAGCCCTCTCATTGTCCCTCGTTCATTCCCCCCCAAAAATAATATATAGTTCAACCCCCCACAAGGTCTGAGGGACAGTGGACCTGCTGAAAAAGTTTGAGGACCCCTGATTTTAATTATGTTTGTAACCTTGGGAGGGCTTTGGCCTGAGAAGATGGCACATGCATTCTACATTTCTCAGTTTGCACCCATTGGCAATGAAGCATGGCACCTTTCAAGTTGCAAACAGCCTACATTTGACAAAAATGGAGGATCAGCTCACTCATAGCAGTAGAGAAAGCTAAATGGATTACAAAAAAAACACACACATATATTTACGAGCATGCCATCATTGCAAGTAGGGTGTGGACTACTCAAACCACACAAGCCTATGTCACACTCTTATAACGTCTACTCAGAAACAAGTCCCATTAAATTCAATGGGGATTCCTCCCAGGTAAGTAGGTAAAGGATAGCAGCTCCAATTCTCACTCAGATGGTAAAGATTCTATGCACACCTTGCTCTGATGCCACATAAAGGCTACAAATGTACTGTCAAAATTGTACACAGAAATTAATGAATGTACGAAGTATCATGCAAACCCATGTATATATTTGACAATGACACACACACATTTTGCTGCAAACTCATAGGGACTAGAATAAATTCAATTCAGTCCACATCTAAAGGTGAATCTACCAAATTCCCATTTTTAAAACAATATGTGAACCGAAACGCAGCTTTTCTTTGGAATTCACAGGTATCCAATTTTCACTATGCAGTTCTCCAACCAACCAAAGTTCTCAAAGTAGATCTCCTTTAAGTGGAGATCTTTATCTCAGTCGGTCTCTGCATTGGATTTGAAATTATATTTTTTAAAAAGAAAGAAAAAATAGTTTCTAAATGTTGAATTGTTTTTAATTGTTTTTGTTGTTGTTTTAAACTGTGAAATGGCATCGAGATATTATATTTATCCTAAATGGAATCAAATCAAACAGATAAACGATTAAATAAATATGACTGGGTAACAGGATGATTTACTTCTCAAGCACAGCGGAGGTGATTCTGAAGCCCAGTTCACAGATCTTCATTTTACTTTCCTAGGTATGGTCAAAGCTGTAATCTTGGGTTACTGTAAATGTAACTGTATGTCAGCCTGACTGTACAAATGGTGTTTAATGTGAGAATGTTAGTAAACAGTGGCTCAGCAGGAGATGTAATAGACTATTCAGCTTAATAGCATCAGATAGTAGACGGGTTATTATCATGTAGTATAAATTACATTGTAATTACTGCAACAGTGCTATGAGAATGGTACATTTATTAAGAGTACGACGAAAGGAGCTAGGCAGTTCTTTCAGAGTGGAATGTCGAAAACCTTCCTGTTCCTTTTTCCTATGGGTATTTTCATATTTGTGAATGTTGGCATTGCACATTTGCAACAACGTCTACCAATAAGTAATAGTGTTCATTGTTCTCCATCTAAGCACCAGCCAGCTATGATACATTGGACCTGCTTATTCCAATCAGTTCTCCATGAAAAGCAGAAAGCAACATAGGTATTTCATATGGTGTGAGGGTATTACTCATTTCACCCCCACTGAATACAATTGCTCAGCACTTCTCCATTGAACAATGGCCTTGTACATCATGCTAGGCTGTTGCTGTTCAGCTCCCTAGTCAACCCACAGACCCATCTAAGGTATTATGGTAGTTCCAGTCATTTATTTAGGGTAATATTCTTCAAGCAGAAAATACTAAAACTATGGAACTTGCTCCCACAGGAAGCATTGATGGTCACCAACCTGGTTGGCTTTAAAATAAGATTACACAAATTCAAGGAGATGAGGACTATTGATGGCTAGTAGTCATGATGGCTGTGCTCTGCATCCATAATTGGAGGCAGTAATGCTTCTGAATACAGTGGTACATCGGGTTACAGACGATTCAGGTTACAGACGATTCAGGTTACAGATTCTGCAGGTTACAGGCGCTTCAGGTTACAGACTCTGCTAACCCAGAAATAGTACCTCGGGTTAAGAACTTTGCTTCAGGATGAGAACAGAAATCGGGCAGCGGTGGCATGGCAGCAGCGGGAGGCCCCATTAGCTAAAGTGGTACCTCAGGTTAAGAACAGTTTCAGGTTAAGAATGGACCTACAGAATGCATTAAGTTCTTAACCCAAGGTACCACTGTACCAGTTTCTGGAAACCACAGGAGATGAGAGTGCTTTTGTGTTTCAATCTTGCTTGTGGGTTCCCCACAAGCATCTGATCAGCCTTGTGAGAACAGGATACTGGACTAGATGGGCCTGATCCAGCAGGCTCTTATTATATTTTTAGGTTCAGAGAGTAGCACTGGGTGAGTGTTCCTTGGCTTGCTTGCATGCATGCAATTTTGACTAATGTGCACATTTTTGCAAACAATTTCCTCTAATATTTGTTATTTTCACTCATAAATGAATTTTATGCAAATATATCCCAAATATGGGCATTTTTGTAAACATTGGTTGGAGAACTTCATCACAAAATTTGGCTAAGTACAAATTTTGAAGGATGCCTCTGTTTCATTTGTTACAGAAGGCAAAAATAATAATGATAGATTTACCTTTAAATGTGAACTTAATTAAATTTATCCCCATCCTAGTGGTAAAGCACATGTTTTGATTCAATAAGCCCCCAATTTCAATGCCCAGCATCTCCAGAGATAACAGATTTCAAAAAATGCTGAGTTGGGAAAGAATTCTGTCTGAGTTCTTGGTAGGGGAGCGAACTTGGACCCGAGGTTATGGGTGCCCAATGGCAGCCGTGACGTCATGTTACACCAGTGTGCTGCAGCAGTGCTTCTGAGGCCTGGCAGGGCCTTTGACATGACCCCTGAGGCCTCGCGGGGCCTCAAAGATCATGTCCAAGGCCTCATGAGACCTCTGACACAATTTCTGGCTTGCAACAGAAGTCACATCAGAGGTTTGGCAGGGCCTCCGAAATTGCCTAAGAGGTCGCGTCGGGGCTCCAACACAACTTTTGGTAGAAACCAGAAGTTGCATTGGAGCCTGCACTGTGTGGGCCCCCAGGGCCCCAGGGCCCCCTATAGTTGGTGCGTATGGATCTTGGAGATCTATATAATAATGGATTAGTTGGACCACAGTGTGGTCCACTTCATGGTCACCTACTGTGTGGATATTTGCTTCTTCCCTACTTCCTGTTTGACACCTCTACTTTCCTCGCCAATGCTGCCTCCTTCATCAGTCAACAGATCAGCCCACCCAATCATGAATCATGAAATGAAAGAGGATGTCACAATGTTGTGTTGTTGATAGTACTAGGACAATATCACTAAGGCTAAGTGACAGCAGAAAAGTGAACGAAAGAGAGGACACTAATCAAAAGGGAATTGTCAGGTTCTCTTATCAGTTGTTCAATAGTAACACCAAGCCATCTTGTCTTTAAGTCTCTTTATTTCAGTGCAAAGCTATTTACAGTGCAGAGTTCGGTTTATCATGTCTGTTCAGTCACTAGCAGAATCCGGAAGTGCCTCCCTCCTGTTTTGGCGCCAACACCAAAACCTTGGCATCCTAAATTGCCGCCTTCTCCTCCTACGTGAGATATGCGCCAGAACTGACTCCTCCCCCTCCGAGCGAGTCTGCTGGGTGGTGCCAGGTCTCCCCGTAACTCCCTGGACACCTGGCACTCCCTGGCTCCCAGCCACTAACTGCTCCTCCCCTGAACAGGGACTGCCAGATTCACTCGAAGATGAATCTGTTGTTAACACAGGCTGCGGCTCCCTGTAAGCACTCAGAGCTGGACTGGCAGGGGTGGGAAGATCCCTGACAGGAATCCTTTTGGGAAAGGTGCAAAAGAAAAAAACAACAACCACAAATTTTAAAGGGGAACATATTTTTGGTACTGCTGTCAAACATAACAATTAGGCTGTCTGTTTCAGTTCAGACCCACCAAAAAATTTCCTTGTGTGAGTCAAGCTGGGCACAGAAAAGCATCTCCTACATTCAGAAATGTTGCAGGTGGGGCCCATAGCAATAAACAAATAGGGCAGGTTTTTGTGTGTCAGGAATGCCAAGGAAGCATCATGCATCATCCTCGCTGTGGGGCTCAGTGCCAGAGAAATAGCACAGGCCCTGCTCTGCCTGTGTCCCTGCTGTCTTATTCCTAAGGGGTCTGTGTCCTCCTGACTTTGGACAATATGTCAACAAGTTCAGCAGGTAGCAATCATGCAGAAGTGGGAGAATAAACATACCTGTGGGGGAGGGTGGTGGTGCAAAACACACCAAAGGAGGAGCCCTCCCCCTCCTCACTCTGCAAGTGGGAAGGTTAGTGACAGGAGTGGAGAGGAAAGGAGGAGCGTTGGTAAGAAAGAAGAAAATATGGATTTCAAATTGCAGCGTGATCCATCCAGCTCACAGCATGAGAGCAATTGGGAGTGCATCACAAGACAAAATCTCATATTACAAGGGAGATGTGGATCCTTTCTGTTCCCTTTCACATCCTGGCATGTATGCGCCTTTGTGCCCACTGACTATAGCTAAATAAATGAAGGGCCAATTTGCAGCTTACCTTCTCATTCCAGAGAAAATAATACTTCCCATTTGCACAGTATTTTCGAGTCTTCAAAGTAGTGCTGAGCCAAATATATATCCCTCCACCCAATTCTTCTCCAACATAAAACTTTTCCTGGGTGAAGATCAGGGTCCCCCCCACCACCTTCTTTTATTTTAGGAACATCCCTTATAAAGAGTCAGATCCATCCTTCTAGTTCAGCATTAGACTACATTGACTGGAAGTGGCTCTCCAGGATTTCAAGAGTCTCCCCCAGCCCTACCTGGAGATGCTGAGGATTGAGCCCAGGACATTCTGCACAAAGAGCAAATGCTCTACCATTGGGCTATAGAAGAAGAAGAGTTTGGATTTGATATCCCGCTTTATCACTACCCTAAGGAGTCTCAAAGCGGCTAACATTCTTCTTTCCCTTCCCCACAACAAACACTCTGTGAGGTGAGTGGGGCTGAGAGACTTCAAATAAGTGTGACTAGCCCAAGGTCACCTAGCAGCTGCATGTGGAGGAGCGGAGACGCGAACCCGGTTCACCAGATTATGAGACTACCGCTCTTAACCACTACTATAGTCCATCCCAATGTGGCTGAAGGGTGTTAGTTTCCATTTTTTCCCTTCTATAAATCACCTCTGCAATGAGTTGCACTAGCCAGCCTTCCCAGGAGTCCACACTTCACTTAAAGCTCAGGGAAAGACATCATGAGATAGTTAAAATTTCCAAATCACAGGGGTTGACCTTGATGACATTTTGGGTCACTTCCAACTCTAATTTTTTATGATTCTATGATTCACCCTCTACCTAACCACTTTCTGCCACTATATCACTTCATCATCTCTCATCCAACCAAAGTCCTTGTAAACAATACTGTATGTGTTAGAACCCTCCTTGTACCTTGTATGGAGTTATTTTTCACTTTAATATTCAGTCATTAGATTCCTCCTTAACTGGTCCTTACTAGTTTTGTGGTCAGATCATATTTGTGTGTATGTGGCACTGCTTTCACTGATAATGGACCTAACAGAAATTTCACATCACAGCCCATCAGACAAGAATGCTAAGCAGACACCAGAGCTCTGTATCACGGCGTTGCAGTTTTAACATGTTACACACAGCTCTGCTCATCTGATGTTTGCAAAGTAGCCGCTGAATTCAGTCTGGAGCAAAATGCAAGGTGAACCTGGAGCATTACTAAAGTGACCCATCGGAAGATGGAATGATGGGAGCAAAAAAAAATTATGCTCACACACACACACACATACACTACAAATGTGCTTTCTCACAAGGGATTCACAGTTACTAAAACTGCCAGTGCCTAAAGCAAAATTCAGAGTATATTTGGGAAATCCTGTTTTGGCAAAAACCCTGTCAAAAAGTGTTTCAGTGCAATGAAGTAGTGCTGTTCACTAGCTCTGGCCTAATCTCAAACTGAATGGAGTCTATTCAGGTTGACCAGGGATTCAGGAAGCCCTGGATCGCTCCAGGTTAGATCAAGTCCACCCAGAGTGATTCAGGACTGTCAAATGTGAGAGCATTTGGGTGTCAAGGAAGGGACATTCTGCGTGTGTCTCTGCCTCCCCCCTCCCAAATTCATGCTTAATTAGGGATTTAAATCCAAAATTGCTGAAGGTCCACAATTTGGTTTTGGTCTCTGATCCAGTTTGGGTCAGCCCTGGATCATCCCAAATTGAGTTGAGGCTTCTCAGAAGCACTGGATCAAGTTCCAAATTGTATTGGGGGGTATGCACTGTCCTATAGTCAACTAAAGGTGGATAAGAAGACATAAAAACATAAGCAAGAAGACATAAAAACATAAACTGAGCCTGCAGGATCAGGCCAAACAGCTCATCAAGTCTAGCACCTGTTCTCCAACATTTAGCTTCCTTGAATGACCATGAGATCGACTGTTCTGAGACAGGGAGAAAATTTCCTCTCTATCCACCTTCTCAATGTCATTTTGGATGCCCTTTTCTGGGCATTCTCCAACAACCTTTTTGAGATGAGGCAACCATAAGTGTGCAGAGTTTTCCAAATGCCGTTGCACCATATAGTTGCATGTTCAGGTACCACAGGTTGTGTCGATGGCCAGCACTTCTTTTTTTAAGGGTTAACGGAGACTAGATCTATCAACTATGCTCGTTAAATGGAACATCCATGGTCAGGAGCAGAGCACTACTGACTAACAGATTCTAGTGGCCCAGGAGAATGTGACGGCCCATTGTATAAAACTGAATGCTAGGCTAGACTGGCCTTGGTCTGTGCCAGCAAGATAATGTTAATTAATTTCCTTCTCCAATATGAATCCTGAAGTAGAATCACTTAGGCATATGCACTCATTGGAATGGAATGCATCCCCCATTCTTCTGGTAAAAGCATGGGTTCCTGCTCGGAAATCATGCCTTTTTGGGTTTTTGGGGTTTTTTTGCAAACAGACCCGTCAATTTCCAGTAATCCCACCATTCATAGCACATCTTTGGAATCTGCAAGTGAGTCTGCAATGAATATGCTTTCCAGCCAAAAGTCCCTATCGTATCTGCTTAGCCTGACACTCTATTGCCTAAACAAAATAAAAAATAAAAAAATTCCTTCCAGTAGCACCTTAGAGACCAACTAAGTTTGTTCTTGGTATTACTTGGTATTACTCAGAAGGGTGGTGGGAATGGGTGATAGGCTGATAGGAGAGGTAAACCTGTTGACGACTGTTAACGACTGCAATTAGTCTTACAGGAAAAAGCAAGGGGTGAGAAGGTTAAAACAGGTTTACCACAGCTATCAGCCTATCACCCATTCCCACCCCCCTTCTGAGTAATACCCCTCCCCACCCTCTCACTATATATAAGGGTCTGGTGACTTCTGTTTCAGTGTATCTGAAGAAGTGTGCATGTACACGAAAGCTCATACCAAGAACAAACTTAGTTGGTCTCTAAGGTGCTACTGGAAGGAATTTTTTTATTTTTTATTTTGTTTTGACTATGACAGACCAACACAGCTACCTACCTGCAACTCTATTGCCTGCCACCCACTATCCAAGTTAGGATTGCCTTCAGGCGCATCTTCTCTCTCCTCCCCCCCCTTTCCCTCACTAGCCGTTTCGAATTTCAGCCAGACACATTCGCCTTGTACTTCTCTGTAATTGTATTTTAATTGAATGCCTTTCTGGAGCAGGACCAAAGGAACTCATTTTTTACTTCTCGTTTTCATGTTCCTGGACGAGGTTTGGGAAATCTCAGGCAACCTTTTATGTATCGATGGCATGAACGGAGGCAGCCTGAGGTCTTTTCCTTCCCTCTTAATCTTGCGGGTGTTCTCCCCCCCCCATCCCTCCACCACTGCCCCGACATTTTTCCTTCTTTCCCCACCTCCTCTTGGGTGCAGTTTAGACAATGGCTGCTAAGTTGCTGGATGAATCACCCGTCACCTGCAACAGAAATGGCGTGCTGTGCGCATTAAGGCTGTGGGTGGAGATCTCCCCTCCAATTTCCTGAAAAAACTTTCCTCCACTAATGCTTCCGAATACCAGTGGCTGGAAAGTGCAGCAAGGGGACTGAGCTTGTGTTTGGGTCTTGCTTGGAGGCTGACCACTGACTGACCACTGCGAGGGCAGGATGCTTGACTAGATGGGTCATTGCCCAATTCTAGGAGGCAGTTCTTTTGCTATTAAGAATATGGGTAAGTTTTCTGCTGCTTTCTTGAGAGGGTGCAGAGAAATTTCCCGGAAACCCCCGACCTACAAACCTCAGTCCCCACTTGTCCGCCACCTTGCTTAGCACCAGGCTAGGGGGCGGCACAGCCTATCAGTTTCCTCCTCCTTAAGTTCCAGCATTTCCCTTTTCTTAAACACAACAACTCTTTTTCTTTATTCATTTAGACAGCTGAATTTGTTGGGGCTTGTTTGTTTAAAGTGCATTCTGCGGCTTGTTTGCAAGCGTGTATTCACTGCTGATATGCTACTTAAAAATTGTGTACTTGATAAGAGACTTAATTAATATCATTCCAAGTCATGATCTGTCGACGACCGCTTCTAGAACAGAACACGTTGTTGTTGTTGTTGTTGTTGTTGTTGTTGTTTTAATTTCTTCTCTTGTGAGCCATTAAAGAAAATGCACCAGTGGAGGCTGGTCTGGTATGACAAATGGGGCATTTCCCCATCAATCTCAGCCTGATATATATATATATATATATATATATATATATATATATATATATATATATATATGCCCCACAAACACCAGATCCTTTGCACTCTGTCAGAGCAAATGCAAACCTTCCATGTTTTTATTATTTGTATCCCACCCATCTGACTGAATTGTCCCAGCCACCCTAGGTAGCTTCCAACATATATAAAAAAAATCAAAAAACATTAAACATCTAAAAACTTCCCTATACAGGGCTGCCTTCAGATGTCTTCTAAAGGTTGTATAGTTACTTATCTCCTTGGCTCGGGGGTGGCATAACTCCATACCCTCCAAAATTTCTCCAATGAAAATAGGGACATCCTAAGAAAAAGTGGGACATTCTGGGATCAAATCAGAAACCAGGAGGGCTTCTGTAAATCTGGGGCTGTCCCTGGAACATAGGGACACTTGGACGGTCTGGAAATGACAGTTTGATTTCCCTGTGGGTTGCTTTTTGCTCTAACTGAGCTTTAAAGAGCGAGTTTTTGTGGGGAAAGCTCTGAGGCAACAAAAACAGGAGTGAACTTGAGTTTTCTTAGTCTGCAGGGTGTCAGATGACTCTTTGTTGTTCATGTTCATTGATGGCACTGTGTAAATAATGACACGCTGTGTGGAAACCTCACCCTACCCCACGCTTTTCTCCTATTACAGATCCTGGCAAATCAGGGCTGTTAGTTATACGTTTGCAAAGGTGTCTTGCTGAAATGAGGTACATTGTTGTTTGCCTCCTGCTTTGACCGTGTGCTTCTTTTGCAAAGGGTCCCTGTAGGCTTGAGATCTACTCAGCGACGAGTCTCTGTCAGAAACAAAAAGTTACACAGCAACAAAAGAGGCGAACCTCTAGGCCTGAGACGGATGTAAGTACATCTGAAGGGTAAAACTATAACAGCGAGATGCAATTACTGGAACTGTTCCCTCTGCGATGTCTATAGTGGCCTAGCTTGAGTGCCTTCGGAAGAAAGGCATTCCGAGTGGGCCCAGACAAATATCTGTCCGGGCGCTTTGAGTTTACGCATAAGCAGCAGGTTAACGAGCCGGTGTCTAAGGTAGGAAAACTTACCTGAGGTATTTGAAAGAATTAAGGATGATCATATGGTGGAACAATTTGGTCTAATGAGCTAATTACAGCACAATCAGGATTTAGGGAAGCTTACAGCTTGCTGAGATGAGTGGATGGCAAAGATTATCCAGTGTAAAAATGCCAGTTAGCTAGCCTTGTTTTCTCATCATCTGATGAGCGGATGGGAGGGAGTTTTTGCCCGTGTCCCTTATTTCCACGAATCTAGATTTCTGCAACAACAAGTTTTTTAGGTCTAGGTACATATACATGCATAAGATTAGTAACCAAATATGCCAGTGGTTTCTCTGGGATTTATTTTTTAAGATTTAAAAGCAGCTGCGTGCAGCCCAAATTGAACTGGTGCAATGGTGCTAGGTTGTGTGTGTGGTCAGAAGGTAGCTGTTTCCCACGGCTATTTCTCTGCTGAAAATCCCCGCTCTACAAAACATTTCTTTAAACTGCCACACTGGGGGTGGGAGGGGAAATGTAAGTACCTGTCGGCTAATATTTCATTTTGTTCATTTATATCCCAGCCTTCCTCTGAGGAGCTTGAGATGGTGTACACGGTTCTCCTCCTCCTCCTCCTGTCATCCTCACAACAACCCTGTGAGGTAGGTTAGGCTGAGATACAGTGACAGGTCCAAAGGAACCCAGTGAGTCTCATGTCTGAGTGATGATTTGAGCTCTGATCACTCCAGCCATTACACCACACTGCCTCTCCATAATAGTCCTCTGTCCATGCCATGCATGTTCCTCTTGCATTTCATGTATCCCATGGCTAATCTTCACTTGAATTGCTCACCTATAGGCTTAATGAAACTATGCTCCCTGTCATGAGTGATGGATAAAGGAGGTACTTGTGAGCTCTGTGCGCCCCACTGTCTTGGAGCTGGGGTGGCAGTTACTGTCTGAGAAAGAAGAGGAGGATGGGGAGAGGCTGAGAGGGAGGACAGGGACCCCACCTTTAGAGGACAGAAACAGGGCAACAATTTTGCTGTCTCCCTGTTCTGCACCATCCATAGAATTGAGAGATTCCCTAGCAACAGGGATGAGCATCACCGCCCAGGAGGTGAGGCTGGACAACTGGAGAAGGCATCAGATGAAGTGTCCTCCACCACCCATCACTGGGAACTTGATGCAACTTCCACCACCGAACATAAAGACATACATACATAGCCACCATGCTTAGCAACAGCTGAGAGCTTTCTCCTCCATGAATTTGTCTAATTCTCTTTGAAAGTCATCCATGTTGGTGTCCATCACTATGGAAGTGAGTTCCATAGTTTTAACTATGTGCTGCATGAAGAGAAGTCTTTTCTTTTATCTGTCCTGGATCTTCCAACATTCAACATCATCAAATGCCCGTGAGTTGAGTGTGAGGAGAGAGGGAGAAAACCTTTTCTCGATCCACTTTCCTTGTGCCAAGCATAATTTTATAAACTTTTGACATATCATCTCTTATTCAACTTTCCAGTAGTAGTAGTAGTTGTAGTATTAATAATAATACTAATAATAATAATAATAATAATAATAATAATAATAATAATAATTTATTTCTTATACCCCACCCACGGCTGGGCCTCCCCAGCCACTCTGGGCGGCTCCCAACAGAATATTAAAAACACAATAAAACACCAAACATTAAAAACTTCCCTAAACAGGGAGCTTCAGATATCTTCTAAAAGTCAGATAGTTGTTTATTTCCTTGACATCTGATGGGAGGGCGTTCCACAGGGCGGGCTCCACTATCGAGAAGGCCCTCTGCCTGGTTGCTAAACTAAGAAGTCCCAAGTGCTTCAACCTTTCCTCACAGTGAAGTTGCTCCATTCCTTTGATCATTTTCATTGCCCTTTTATAAACCTTTTCCAATCAAAAAAAAAAAAAAAATCCTTCTTGAGGTGAGCAGCAGAACCACACCCCTTGGAGAAGTGTGTGCCTCCAAGGAGACCAGTCTTGTAGGCAGAGACTGTTTCATGAGTGAGTGTAACCTTTAAAAGCTAGCTGGAGGACCATAACCAGTCATTGAGACATCATCTTAGGTTTTGCCCAGTCTTAGATCCCTAATGTTGTTCCGGAACTCTATAGCTGTGCCCTAGACAGTGTTCGCCTGTACCACTGCAAGCCTTGAATAAAGCTTACTTTATTTCTCGGGCACCCATAAGAGCCTCTGTTGAAGCATTGGGATAGAAGCCTGGGCAGCTACGTACTTCCCGTAAGTATGCATAGAACTGCAGCTTAGGTTTGACTGTCCATCAGCTTGCACATCCAACTGCTACATAAGAACATCAGAAGAGCCTAGTTCCTGGATCCGGGCACCAGCCCATTTAGTCCAGCATCTTGTTCTTGCGGCAGCCGAGCAGATGCTTATGGGAATCCTCAAAGCAGGATCTGAACACAGCAGCAGCCTTGCCCAGAAACTGGTGTCTAGAGGCATACTGCCTCCAACAGTTTGTTATGTACTGAGCTGAATCCTAGAACAATAGGATCCAAAATGCAGCAGTCTGATTGGACCGCAGGAGCCACCCAATCCAGCTCCAGGTGGAAGTGAAACAGCGACCTGATTGGCCTGCAAGAGCAGCCAATCAGGCTCCTGGAGGAAGTGAATCCGCAACCTGATTGGCCTACAGGAGTAGCCTGGATTTAGCCAATCACGTGGGGTCCATTATGTAAATAATGTATATATAGCAGATGTTATGGGGAAAGATTCATTCCTTGCTACTATGAGCTGAATAAAGAGCATGAAATTCACACTTGACTCTGAGTATATTTCAAGTTGTTGCTACCTTCTGTCTGCAGCTTATTCAATGATAATAATATCAAACCTGCTGCCCGTTTAGTATGCTTTTCCACAGAGCTGTGTGGCTTCCCCAAAACAGAAGCAGAAAAACTTGGATATTTGCAGCATCCCTAGCATACAACACATGCAATTATGCCACCCCATATTATCCAAGGCAGCTTGTTTTTGAATCACTGAAGTTTTCTGTTCCTGGAAAAAATCTGTGAAGTTTTTTTAAAAAGAAAAAGAATAAAGTTCTAGCCATTCCTCACGGACATTCCTTTGCTTTTATTAAGAAAAGATCCATGTACGCTGCCAGAAAATGTCCCGTAGCAAAGAATAAATGGCTTACAGATTGGTGATTGGTGACAGTGATCACACACCAGTTCCTCTAGATGCTTTGTTGTACATAATAAGCACAGCAAAATAATACATCTCCCTCCCCTGTAGGAGTTTTAACGCTGTTGTCAAGTATTAAAGCGTTTGGATTCCTTTTCAACATTCATCCATTCTTCTTCTGTCCCTCAGGGATGGAACTTTTATGTTTCACAGTCTAAAGCAAATTGAAATTGCTCTTGGCGGTGCTAACAGGGCACACGGCTTTGCCTTGAAGCCGAGGAAGGTTTCCTCCCACCGTGTGTGCTGCCTTTGGGGTCACCTCAAAGGAGATGGCTAAAGCAAGGGGCGGGGGAGAGGTTTTTCTTTGGCAGAATCTGCGCACCAGATTCAGCTAAGCTCCTGAGCAAAATTGGGCCTACTCGGAGGGACTGGGGCATCAGTCAAATCAGGAAGAGACAGCCGTGGATTTCTGTGGGTACGGTGATCCAGGCCTGTGAAAGGGCATGGCGTTATGTAGGAAGGAGAGGCAGGCATAAGAGAGGATAATCCGTGAAAAGACCAAAACCTACCTCAGACAAGTGCGTTGCCCTGGGTGCAAAATTCTTAGGGTCAGTTTTTCACAGGGGCAGTTGTCCTGGGCAAACAACAACAACAGCAACATTAATTTATTTCTTTATACCCCACCCATCCGGGTGGGTTTCCTCAGCCACTCTAGGAGGCTCCCAACAGATTCAAAACAGAATAAAACATCAAACATTAAAAACTTCCCTAAACAGGGATGCCTTCAAATGTCTTCTAAAAGTCAGATAGATGTTTATTTCCTTGACATCTGGTGGGAAGGCGTTCCACAGGGCGGGCGCCGCCACCGAGAAGGCACTCTGCCTGGTTCCCTGTAACCTCACTTCTTGTAGTGAGGGAACTGCCAGAAGGCTCTCGGAGGTGGACCTCAGTGTCCGGGCTGGATGATGGGGGGTGGAGATGCTCCTTCAGGTATACTAGGCTGAGGCAACTTTGAATTGTGCTTAGAAACGTACTGGGAGCCAATGTAGGTCTTTCAGGACAGGTGTTATATGGTCTTGGCGGCCACTCCCAGTCACCAGTCTAGCTGCTGCATTCTGGATTAGTTGTAGTTTCCGGATTACCTTCAAAGGTAGCCCCATGCAGAGTGCATTGCAGTAGTTCAAGTGGGAGATGACTAGAGCATGCACCCCTCTGGAGAGACAGTCTCCGGGCACAAAATTTCAAAAGAAAAAGAAGAAAAGTAGTAGTAATAAATGAAAAATAGTGCACCCTCCCCCTCATACTGAAAATCTCTCAGTGTTCACATGGGCAGACTGAAGAGTGGATTTGGGCAATGGCCAGTTGCTAGGGCACCCTCTGTATGGGCTTTAGAAAGATACCTGCTCACATCCAATCCCCCGTCCTGCTCTCTGTTGTGCATGACATTCACAGGGAGCCATGACTGCTACTTGGGTAACTTGCTGAGCTATTGCTCCTTCTTCCAGCCTATTGGCAGGTGGTGCCAAGGATACTTGTATTGCCCCCTGCACTGGCAACCCACGCTATACCACTGCCTATCTGACCCCCAGCTGTATCTTCTCAGATGTCTTCCCAGATGCTGCCTGACCCTCTTTCGTGCCTGATGCCTTTTCTCTGAAGAAGCACCCCACAGGACCAATGCCTACATTCAACAGCTGTTGAGTGAAGCCATCGATCCTGCAGGGTGCAAGCTGCTCTTTCGCCAGCTACTTCCCTGCAGGAAAGCCACATATGGAGCAATACCCAACAGGATGGATGCCTATGATGAGAAGCTGTTTCACAGAGGCATCGATCCTGTGGGATGCAGGGTGCTCCTTCACAGTTTCCCTGCATGGAACTCATTTGCGAAGGCCCACCCTGCGGAATTCACCCAATTGCTGTCAATCACGGGTGGGGAGGAGACCCAACATCTCCATCTACCTCCATCTAGTCGTTTAGTCGTGTCCGACTCTTCGTGACCCCATGGACAAGAGCACGCCAGGCACTCCTGTCTTCCACTGCCTCCCGCAGTTTGGTCAGACTCATGTTGGTAGCTTCGAGAACACTGTCCAACCATCTTGTCCTCTGTCGTCCCCTTCTCCTTGTGCCCTCCATCTTTCCCAACATCAGGGTCTTTTCCAGGGAGTCTTCTCTTCTCATGAGGTGGCCAAAGTATTGGAACCTCAGCTTCAGGATCTGTCCTTCCAGTGAGCACTCAGGGCTGATTTCCTTCAGAATTGATAGGTTTGATCTTCTTGCAGTCCATGGGACTCTCAAGAGTCTCCTCCAGCACCATAATTCAAAAGCATCAATTCTTCAGCGATCAGCCTTCTTTATGGTCCAGCTCTCACTTCCGTACATTACTACTGGGAAAACCATAGCTTTAACTATACGGACCTTTGTCGGCAAGGTGATGTCTCTGCTTTTTAAGATGCTGTCTAGGTTTGTCATTGCTTTTCTCCCAAGAAGCAGGCGTCTTCTAATTTTGTGACTGCTGTCACCATCTGCAGTGATCATGGAACCCAAGAAATCTCTCACTGCCTCCATTTCTTCCCCTTCTATTTGCCAGGAGGTGATGGGACCAGTGGCCATGATCTTAGTTTTTTTGATGTTGAGCTTCAGACCATATTTTGCGCTCTCCTCTTTCACCCTCATTAAAAGGTTCTTTAATTCCTCCTCACTTTCTCCCATCAAGGTTGTGTCATCAGCATATCTGAGATTGTTGATATTTCTTCTGGCAATCTCGTAGTTGTATGTTTATGTGAATCAGTTCGGAACCTGTATGACCTTTCAGGTGGATAGTTTGAAAACAGGGCGAACTGAATTCGTTTACCTGGATATTGGAAAATGCAATGCATTTGGAACATCTTGCTCATGGGGCAGGCCAGGGAATAAAATAAGAAGATGGAGAGGAAACATAGTTAGGAGGGGAGGAAAGAGGAAACGGAAGGAAATGAGGGGAAATGGGGAAACTTCCAAGAATGGACAAGAGATATTCTAATAGCAGGAAAGGTGTGATGGCCTGGGATTCAGACTCAGATGCTGAACCTGGGGGATCCCAGCCTGCACAGGATTCCCCACCTCCAGAACCAGCAGAGCCAGGGCTAGGGCCTGAGTTAGAAGGGTCCTCACCTGTGCTGGATCCTCAGGTGCAGGCATCTGATGAGTCTGCTCTGGCTCCTGATAGGATGGAGGACCCATTGCCTGCATGTGCTCCACTCTCAGCCCTGTCAGGGGAAGCTGAGATTGCCTCTGGGTCTGGTAACCCTCCAGCCTCTCCTGAGCTGCAGAGGCGAAGGGCAGAGAGGCGAAGGGAACTGAGTTCCCACAGGAGGAGTGCTCACCTCCAAGCCAGGAGAGGCGAGTTCCCAGAGGATCAGGGCCGCCCTATGCCTCGGGGCAGATAAAAGCTGGCCAGCCCAAGTTGCAGGAGCAACATTGTTGGTGACCAGTTCCTGCCAGTGTTCCTGCTTGAAACCTGTCCTGCTTTCTTGCCTGAGCTCCTGACCCGCCCTGGTTCCCTGCTTGCCTACCTGTTCCCGACTTTGCCTGACTCCCTGGCCTGCACCCAGCTTCAGCGACCACGGACTGCCTTTACTTTGTACTTCTGACCACGGACCGGACTTAGACCTCGCCTTTCGGGTAACCCACGGGACCAGCACAAAAGGATATAAGAAAAAGATATATGCAAAGGCAGAAGATGCTTTTTCTCCCAAAAGGGTGAACTTTGAAGAAGGAAGTTACCACCAATGGTAAATGTACTCATAAGAGATATCTGTGGTCAAAACAATGAGATCAGAGGAGTCACCTTAAAGCTTTCAGGCACACAAGTCAGATGTAAATAAATAAATAAAATAAAATAAAAACCCAAAGGCTATGATAATTGCTCCATTACAATAATACAGTTGCTGCGTTTGATCAGTTAGGTTGCCTCGTT
Organism: Darevskia mixta; assembly: GCA_034641385.1. Taxonomy (NCBI): domain Eukaryota; kingdom Metazoa; phylum Chordata; class Lepidosauria; order Squamata; family Lacertidae; genus Darevskia; species Darevskia mixta. The sequence goes on from JAWWNH010000060.1 coordinate 3,862,262, forward strand.
ACTATAGAAACCATTACTACTTGGAGCATGTAAATCAGATGAACTTATAAAAAGGGAGTTCACTATTAATTTCTCCTTTTTTTCTTAGCTCAGAATATTATTCAAAGGAAAGACATAAATATTTATAACTTCTTAGCCTAATCAGCAATGCATAAGGAACTAATTATTCTATTAGCGACAATATCCAGGTAGTATGCATAAAGGGAACGGCTTTCTCTCTCCCCCTTCCCCTCCTTTCATGTGACTTTCCCTCTTTTATGAGAATGTCAGATGCTAAGTATGTTTATAGCCAGAGATGACAGTTTGTTGTGCCAAGAGTCACAAATTGTGGCTTTTGTTGTGGGAGCCAGCAGTAGTCTGATACTACTCAAAAAGAGCATTGTTAGATACCAGCGCAGCCCCCTGCCCCCCAGGGAGAAAATTATGGTGCCATCCTAAACATGTCTCCTTAGAAATTGGAGCTCCTGAATTCATTGAGGCTTACCCCCAAGTAAGTGGTCCAGGATTGCAGCCTTGGATGCTTTATAGTGTAATAAGCTTTCAGAGGCAAAGGGTTAGCCAACAAATTACCTTCCAGATGTTATAGAATCATAAAATCATAGAGTTGGAAGGGACCCTGAGAATCATCTAGTCTAAACCCCAGCAATGCAGGAATAGGCAGCTGTCCCATACGGGGATCAAACTTGCAACCTTGGTGTTATCAGTACCATGTTCCAACCAACTGAGATATCCAGGCTCAGACTATAACTCCCATCAAGTCCAAACAGGGCCTGATCAGGGCCCCCAAGCTATTTTTTCCTCTGTTCCCCACTGATTCCCAGGTAAAATGGGATAGGATTGCAGAGTGATGGTGCAATCCTGTGCTCTCCTGCCTTGGCTTAAGTCTCATTGAACTCAATGGGATTTCATTTTAATCGTTCACAAATGTAGGATTGCACTGTTTGTGAGTTCATGGCAGAGAAGTCAGATTTTCAAGCTAGGAACTTTCCAGCTTATGTTCCGAGACACGATACTATATTAGAATTAAGATTAAAACTGCAAAGCCCCTTTGTACACCAACAAGCATAAATGATTGGATTTCCCTTTCCCTTTCAGACAAACATGTGAACATTTTACTACCTCCTCCACATATGCTTTGAAAACTTCAGTACACCATTTCAGTAAATGCCAGCATTTCAATCAGGGGAGAACACACACACACACACCAAAATATAATTTACAACAGGCAAGGCAAGGATGCTGAGCCAACCAATTTGAAATAAAAAATAATTTCCACATCAAAGACTTTTCTTAATACAAAAGCCTCTTTAGACAGCCGAGCCTGCTGACGCTTGTTTGTTTAAAGTGCATTGTGCGGCTCAGATTTTGAAAGACCTTGTTTGCGAGCGTGTAGTTGCCACTGATGTGCTCCTTGAATATTGTGCACTTGATAAAAGACTTAATTAATATCATTCCAAGTTATTATCTGTTGACCGCTTCTGGAACAGAACAGTGTGTGTGTGTGTGTGTGTGTGTGTGTGTGTTTAAAAATATAATTCTTCTGCTGTGAACCATCAAAGAAATAGCATGGTGAGAAGAGGAGGAGGAGGAGGAGTTTGGATTTGATATCCCGCTTTATCACTACCCTAAGGAGTCTCAAAGCAGCTAACAATCTCCTTTCCCTTCCTCCCCCACTACAAACACTCTGTGATGTGAGTGGGGCTGAGAGACTTCAGAGAAGTGTGACTAGCCCAGCAGCTGGATGTGGACGAGCGGGAAAGCGAACCCGGTTCACCAGATTAAGAGTCCACTGTTCTTAACCACTACACCACACTGGTTTATAAGATTATTCACGGCATGAAGAAAGTGGATAGAGAAAAGCTCCTCCGCCCACCCACCCCCTCATAACACTAGAATTGAGGGACATCCAATAAAGTTGAATATTGGAAGATTGGGGACAGATAAAAGGAAGTACTTCTTCATGCAATGCAGGGGAGTCATCTAGGAGGCCCGAGGGGCTGAGGGCCCCCAAAAAAATTCAAGGAGGGGGCTGGGCCCCCTCAATATTCTGCAGCCAGTCTCTGTGGGCCTCCCCAAAACTGTGGTGGGCCCCATCAGGCCCCACTGGTTCTACCCACAGCTGCAGTGGGTCTTGTTGGGCCTCATCACAGCTGTGATGGGCCTCACTAGGCTTAACTACAGCTGTGGCAGGTCTCACGGCCTCCTCCCGCCACATGATGTCACACATGCACATCATGCACATGGCATCACATGTGTGTGTCATGGGCATGACATCACACACATGCGCCAGGCACCCACAAAATTGGGCAGAACCCAGTGCCTGTGATGCAATGCATAGTCAAACTATGGAGCTTGCTCCACTGGAAGGCAGTGTTGGCCACCAACTTAGACGGCTTTAAAAGAAGATTGGATGAAATCATGGAGAAGAGGGCTGTTGATGGCTACTAGCCATGGTGGCTATGCTCTGTCTCCATGACTGGGGGCAGTATTACTTCCAAATACCAGTTACTGGAAACCACAGGAGTGGAGAGTGCTCTTTTACTTCAATCCTGCTTGTGGATTTCCCACAGGCATCTGGTTGGCCATTGTGAGAACAGGATTTTGGACTAGATGGGCCATTAGCCTGATCCAGTCTGATCTTATGTTCTTATGACCTTATGCTAGTGCAGGCTGGCCTGCTAGGGTGAATGGGTCACTGCCCCACCAACCACTATCTCCTGTCAGGAGGGGAGAAGTAGATGCATTGTCTCTGCTCTTCCAACTGTCTATTTAATAAGAGTGCAAATGGTCTCATATCTTTCTTTTCTAAAGAGTGTCCCTAGAAGGAAAATAACTCACCTCAGTATTTATTTCATGTATTCCCATGAAGTTCCATTCAATTCTGCTGCATCACATTAAGAGCATCTTGCTTATGGTAAAGGACCCCTGGATGATTAAGTCCAATCAAAGGGGTTACTACAGGGTTGCGGTGCTCAACTCGCTTTCAGGCAAAGGGAACCGGCATTTGTCCACAGAAAGCTTTCCATGACGTTTACCTTCCTGCCACAGCGGTACCTATTTATCTACTTGGACTGGTGTCCTTTCAAACTACTAGGTTGGCAGAAGCTGGGACAGAGCAACGAGAGTTCACCCTGTTGCACGGAATCAAACAGCCAACCTTCCAATTGGCAAGCCTAAGAGGCTCAGTGGTTTAGATCACAGCGCCATGTACATCCCTTGCTTATATGACCAATTTATTGGCAACCTCTTGTGGGCATGAAGCTAGGGTTGGATGTCTGGTGTATTGCTTCTCTAGCTCCTCATTTGAAAGCAGGTGGATTCAGGGCTGCTCAATATAGACTTAGTGTGAGCTCTTTTGTGAAGGACAGAATCATAATGTATCCTAGTGGAGCTGGCTAGACCAGCAAAAAGATCTGGATGCCTTGAGAGAAGTGAGTTTTCTCACCTCCCATTTTGTCCTGTAATCAGCTCCCAGCCTGCCTCATCTACCTAGCACCTGGCTGATACCGAAACAATAAGAGGGTACCCAGCGATGGTGGTCATAGAATCATAGAATTCTATGTTGGAAGGGACTCTGAGTTGAAAGGGTCCCTGTGGGTAACCAAGTCAGACTCCCTGCAATGAAGGAATATTAACTAAAGCATCCATGGCAGATGGCCATCCAAACTCTGCTTAAAAACCACCAGTGAAGAGGGAGAGAGAGAGAGAGAGAGAGAGAGAGAGAGAGAGAGAGAGAGAATCCACCACCTTATCAGGGAGTCCATTCCACTGCTGAACTGCCATGTGCAAGTACATTATGGGTGGGCTATTAACTTCCCCTCTCTATAGTCATTCATTCATAATCGTATTCCTGTGCTGCTTTTCCACAAAAGGAATCATTCCCAAAGTGGCTTACAACAAAGAAAACAGGAATACAACTCAAGATCAACCGTCACAAGAACAATTTTTGAAATAGCACAATAAAACAATGTGAAAGCAAATAAATCAACATACAAAAAGATTTCAGTTTCACACACACACACACACACACACACACACACACACACAAATACATCCATACCATCCAACAGCAAAAATAACAAGGGAGCCTGACAGTTCCACCTTGGTCCTAGAAACTCCCCTTCCAGGGTGAGGGGAGGGGAGGATATCAGAAAGGAGACCTTCTCAGTGGTGGCTCCCCAGTTGTTCAACACTCTAGCCAGATAAGTTTGCTTGAGGCCTACCATTGCCTTTTTGAAACCAGTCAAAGACCTTTCCTCCCTCCTGATTTTTTAGAAGAAATTTTACTGGCTGCTTTATGCTGCTTTTATGATGTTGTAGCTTTGAGCTTTTTTGCATTTTAATTGTTTTAAACTTTGCATAGGCCTCCCTGGGAATACTGTATAACACAAGGGTGCTATAAATATGTGTGTGATAAATTAATGAATTATAAAGGATGCTTTGGGTACTGGGCTGTGGCTTGGGGAATGAGCCGCAGATCATATCGTCACACTTGCTTTCTGTACAAGAGGGAGACTCCCCCATTTCATGTTCCTGAAATATCCTCGTCATCTGAAGCTTGAGTTTCACGAAGGCCATGAGAACAGAAACCTTATCTTTTTATATGAGGAGGGGGTCAAGCAATTCACCAGTCATCTCCCCATAGCTGTTCCCCCAAAAGAGACTGCCAATCAATAGGCCATATAAGCAAGGTGCCCTTCAAAGGATGCAGCATAATTTATCAGAACTTTGTGGAGATACAGGAAACAAATACTCAGCCAGTTAGGGGGGGTGGTTTCCTGCTGGGAATGCTTCTTAGTGCAGCTACCATAGAAGACAAAGGCAGAATCGAGAAACGCACAGTGCCCGTCTCAGCAGAAGGCAGATGCTTTATCTAGCAGACTTGGCAATGAGCTATGGGAATTTGCAGGTATTCAATTAGTCACCAGGGGGAGCCCCTATTATTCCATAAATGCAGCAGAACCATGCTGAGAATTAAAAAGGGGAATTGATCGTCCATCGCGGGGCGAGGGAGTTCAGGAAACCTGTTGTGCGTGGAGCTGAGAAAGAGACGCGGTGTAATCCAGGATCGCAGCAATTTTCTAGCGAGCAAAGCAAGGGTTGGTATTATCGTTCAAGGAACAGGCAACTACCATTCTCAGCATCGCCATCATCAGCCTTGGCCCTCTTCTACATGCAGGGCCATGACTGCATATGCAAAGCCACATCTCTCCTTATGCACACAGCTCACACCAAAAGCATGGACCAGCAAAAAGAAGCTACATCCAGAAATGAGCTGCTGGGCATGTGCAAGGAAGCCTGTTTTGCGCACAGCTAATCATGTGCACAGCTTGCAAGAGGGACTTGTGTATCTGCATGTAAAACTGCACAAGCAATTGTCCCCGCATTCCTTAAACTGTAATGCAAATGTAAAACATCTGAAGAAAGCCCCAGTTTCAATCCCTGGCATTTCCAAGTAGGTTTGGAAGAGATTCCTGTGTGAGATCTTAGAGCAGAGCTGCCAGTCAGTGTAAACAATACCAGCTAGATGGACCAATGGTCTGGCTCAGTGTAAGGCATGTTACAAGGAACTATTTTTCAGTGGTAGAGCAGCTGCTTTGACTGCAGAAAACCCCAGGTTCAATCCCTGGCAGCTCCAGGTAGGACTGGGACAGGTGCCTGGTTGGAGAGGAGCTGCCAGTCAGTGTATGCAATACTGAGATAAATGGACCAATGGTCTGACTCAGTCTGATGCAGCTTCTTCTCTTCCCCTCTCCATTTCTCCTAAAATGGGGATTTCTATTTGTGGATGTGGTTTGGGACCATCAGGGAGGTGGCAAGAGTGGAGGGGAGATGGAGAGGAATGGGTTAATGGGACAGTGGGAATCTGGCTGCCTAAGTTATTTGAGCTGTGCAGTAACAACAACAACAACAACAACAACAACAACAACAACAACAACAAGCAGTGATAGCCAACCACCACTGTCACTGATGCCTCCTCCTCTCATTCTTTTTAATCTCCTCTTCCTTCTTCTCCTATGTGTGGTGGGGGAAAGTAGAGATTTAGGTGGAAGATGGGATTCTGCACTTCCCATAAACATTTGGTTGGTCACCACGAAGAATAGGATGCTAAACTAAATGGGTGATTGATCTGATCAGATTTGGTGAAGTCCCTTTATGGAGTTCATAATGGTAAAGGTAAAGGGACCCCTGACCGTTAAGTCCAGTCACATACGACTCTGGGGTTGCGGTGCTCATCTCGCTTTAATGGCCGAGGGAGCCAGCGTACAGCTTCCAGGTCATGTGGCCAGCATGACTAAGCCATTTCTGGCGAACCAGAGCAGCACACGGAAACGTCATTTACCTTCCCGCTGGAGCGGTACCTATTTATCTACTTGCACTTTGACGCGCTTTCGAACTGCTAGGTTGGCAGGAGCAGGGACCAAGCAATGGGAGCTCACCCCATCGCGGGGATTCAAACCGCCGACCTTCTGATCGGCAAGCCCTAGGCTCTGTGGTTTAACCCACAGCACCACCCACGTCCCATAGAGTTCATATTCAGTAGTAAAAATACGTTTTGGATTATCATTCCCATCTTCACTGTCATCCATGAAGTTGTTCAGCCACTTAGTTTTCAGAGATTGCTAGCAGGTTTGTTTTATTTTATTTATACCATTTTTACGCTGCCCTTCATCTTTTCATATTTCAGGAAAGTAGATACCCTTTATAACTCTGGATGGCTTTTCAGCTCCTTCTTCGTAACATGCTCAAAAGGGAGGAAAGGATATATATCTCATCCCTGTCATATAATAACAATATCAGGCACTCCGAGTTGCTTTCAGATTATCCAGGGTGGCACTTAACTTGAGTCACTTTCTTTATGCACTGCTTTTCTCCATTTATCTTTGAGAAGGTAAAATAATCTCCTTTCTCTTTCTGTAACCAAAGACGCTTTTTGTATGGAGGCAGAGGCTAATCTTTTCCGAGAAGCCAGTTTTCCAAATGCTATAGCTTTTCCTTGCAAAGTGTTGGGTTTGAGTGTCTTGATCATTTTGGCTGCCCTTCTCTGTACTTTCCCCAGCTCTATTATATCCATTTAGGGATGGCGTAGCCAGAACTGTACACCAAGGATGGAGAACTTTTGCTCATCCAGAGGTTATTGGAATACAGCTCCCATCAGCCCCAGTCAACATGAACAACGGTCAGAGATGTGGGGAGCTGTAGTCCAATAGCAGTCAGGAGGACCACAGGTTCCCCAGCCCAGCTGCACACAGTTGAAGTTCACATTGAGCAGTTCACCATGACCTAAATTTCTCTCTCTTCATTAAGGGCTTATACACAGCTCCTTTAACCCTGACTCTTTCTAATGGGAAAACCCATGGTTTAGCATTGAATTGGAACAAACAGCAATCTGGTATTCTGCAGATTGCTGTTTGTTCCAATTTAGCACTAAAGAGCAGGTTTTCTGGGGGAAAGTAGTGGGGCAAAGGCAAAACCACTCAGACCCATGTCTAGAAAGAATGGGGCAAGTGGTAAAATGCTCAGACCCTTGATTTCTATGCAAGTGGAAGTGTGGGTGAGCCCTAAGTCACTGCCAGTTCACATCTCATCTGGGTTTGTCTGAAGATGGGATTTGTTTGCTTCCGTTTGCAATACTTCATGCTTGTTTACATTGAGCCTCCTTTGCTGTTCTATTGTTGCTGTTGTTTCCTTATACATACTTTCTCTGAGCAATGTGGGGAAGATCAGGGAGTTAGCAGGAGCAGGGAGGGTACATAATTATGCTGTGGTGGGTCTTGCATGTGCAGCACCCTTTCACAGTTTGACACTCACGTATCTAGTTTGCCACCTGAACACATAGAATCATAGAACCGTAGAGTTGGAAGTTACTCCAAGTGTCATCTAATCCATCCCCTACAATCTAAGATACGTTCTTGTTCCGTGACCACTAGGTTCACCCAGGAACCTTTGACAAAGGGCTTCATGCAACTCGTTTTTGGAATTTAAGTATAAAGGGAAGCATCCAACAATGTCAATGGATACAGCTTGGGCAATGGAGTCTCAACTCCTTCTACCCCAGCATGCCCCCAATATTCCCAAGAGGGTTATCCTAACAACCCATTATGTCTATGACCACTATGTACATCCTTGTTGATACTGAGAATGGATTTCCCTTTGCAGAAGCAATGCTGTTCCTTTCTCAGCAACCCTAGGGATCGTTTGTAGATGTCTCTCTTTCCCTCTTATACAGGGCATTTCCAATGGCTGAGTGGCTCTATATCATCATCATTCCACTTCAACTCTGATCCAAAAAGTCAGCCCATACAGATTATTAGGTAGACCACTGAACTGACATGACATGACAATCAATTTTTTTGGATGAGGAGGTCATTTAAGCCAGCCACTGAGAATTGGATTTATCTCCTTGGCAACCTGGGCTTGGGGGTGAATCATCTGGAGATATTGAGTTGCTTTCCATGGCATTGCTCTAAGATGACGCATATGCCCATCAGCCTGCAATCGCAGATCAATTTCCATATTGACATGTAATAGGACTGTTTTGAACATCTGCTGTACTGCTAGAAATTCAGACTGCGACCCTACACTTGTAATTCCACCTGAGTTCAGCTTATTCCCAGGTAGCGATAGATGAAGCTGTCAATTTTTATTTATCTCTATCTCCCATCTTTTGAATTCCCTGGGTATAGGGTTTCAGCCAAGCCGGGCTGTGCGTGGGTGGGTTAGATTGGAAAAGGTAGGGGCAATCCTCTGCTTGCTTGCGCCACCTCACCCAGCCTCCCATTGCCCATTGATCCCCCTCTGCCCAGCAAATGTGATGGTATCTCCTCAACAAAGTCTGGTGGAAATCCCTGAAGCAAGCTGTTCTGGGTGCAAGGATGGTTCAGGGCTAAGGTAGCCCTTTCCACTTCTGCCGCAGATGCTGCGATGAATCCACCACTCTTCAGATCCACAGCAATGAGGAGTTAATGTTCCTCTGCCACCCATTGTTCCTGAGACACAGCTATTGCTTTGCTGTTGTTGTTTAGTTGTTTAGTCGTGTCCGACTCTTTGTGACCCCATGGACCAGAGCACGCCAGGCACTCCTGTCTTCCACTGCCTCCCGCAGTTTGTTCAGACTCATGTTGGTAGCTTCGAGAACACTGTCCAACCATCTCATCCTCTGTCATCCCCTTCTCCTTGTGCCCTCCATCTTTCCCAACATCAGGGTCTTTTCCAGGGAGTCTTCTCTTCTCATGAGGTGGCCAAAGTATTGGAGCCTCAGCTTCAGGATCTGTCCTTCCAGTGAGCACTCAGGGCTGATTTCCTTCAGAACGGATAGGTTTGATCTTCTTGCAGTCCATGGGACTCTCAAGTGTCCCATTGCTTTGCTATTCTATCCTTTTAAATGGAGCTCAAAAATAGAGATATGAAGTATCCTTTTGGGGCATTCTTGAGCACTTTGCAAGATGCATCGGAAAAGCTGGATGGGCTTGAGTCTGACGGAGATGAATTTTTCATCACAAGTGGAAGACAAAAAAAAAAAAAAGCCAAACTAAGTGAGAAAGCTTAGAAAAAATAATAGCTTCTGAAACCGACAAATAATATATATTTTAAACTATAATTTGTGAAGCCCACAGCCAAGGTGGGAAGAAAGGTGCTAGAGCGAGATGACTCATTTTGGACAGAGAAACTGTAGACTGCAGGGGATTTAATTGCCTTTCAATTAAAGGGTGGAAACAGAGATCGGGTGATATATTCTCTTGAGCAAGAAGAGAAGGCCCAGCATTTTTTAAAGGCCTTCTGAAATACTTTGATCATTTCTGCATGTCTGATAGGCCACAGGCATATGAAAACAGCGACATCCTCAAAGGATGTTAATGACTGCATGATTACCTGGAAGTCTGACATGAATTTTATCGCATGAATATATATCACAGATGGAAGTGGGCACCTTCTCATGTGCTGGTATTAGGAACTGGAAAGAAATTTGATTCATTTTGCATTTTAAGGTGAACCTACCTACTTTGAGACACTAATTGCAAATGTTTCAGTGCAGTTCTTCTGCAAAGTAATGCTTACAAAAATGCACATGCTAGGGTTAAGTGTACATGAAAATGCATGTATTAGTGGAAACAGCATACACAAAGGAATTATATTAGGGGAAATTGCTTTGCAAAAATAAAATAAAGAGTAGATTAAAGTTGCATTGGGAGAAATTTGTCATAAAAATGCTAGTGAATTTTCATGAGAATTTTCTATTTTTTCTTTAAAAATTGCAAACTGTTGTGGAAATGTGGAGAACTGAGCTTAGGGATGGAAAAAAAATGAGAAATGGTGAGATACTGACAGATTCACGCATTCCTGATTGGTAAGACCCAACTCTGGCACTTGGGATGACGGTGTGTTTCTGTGCATACATACCTGTATGCACACGCTTCCACTGTCACACATTACTGCAAGCTCTTTCCCTTCTGCAGTACATTCCTATATAGTAATAGCATGCTCGTAATTTGAATGTGGATCCTTATGTTGTCGAAATGGCACCTTGTACAGACAGAAAGAAGTTATCAGTGGGTTTGAGGGAACCTTCCAAGTTTGTAGAAGCACAAAATATGAAGGGAAGAAGAGAACCCTCAAACAGAATGATGATGATGATGATGATATACCCTCCAAAATTTCTCCGATGAAAATAGGGATGTCTTTTTTCATAATAGTAATACCCTGCCCATCTGATTGGGTTGCCGCAGCTGCTCTGGGTGGCTTCCAACATACAATATTTAACAACATAATAAAACATAAAACTTCCCCATAGAAGGCTGCCTTCAGATGTCTTCTAAAGGTTGAATACTTATCTCCTTGGGGCTGACATAACTCCTTACTCTACATTTCTCTGATAGAAATAGGGACATCCTAAGGAAAAGCGAGACATTCTGGGGTCAAATCAGAAACTGGGATGGCTTTTGTAAATCTGAGACTATCCCTGGAAAATAGGGACACTTGGAGGGTCTGTGATGACTGAGTATGGAACAAGGGGGGGTAAGGGAGATGGAGCTGTGTATTCTGGAAGAATCTGGCTGACAGGAACTCTGAAGAGAAAAACTCAGAAGTGCATTTTTATTTTTATTTTGTTTCAGGTCTGACTTGCTGTATTCTATTTAAAATGAAGAAAAACAAAGAACCCTGAAATTGCAGTTCAGTAGAAAAGCTCGGGTGTTTACACCTTTACACATGCTTCCAAACCACAAGGAACATATAACTTAAGGTATCTGCTTTAGCTTCCACAACATGAAAATAATAAAAGTATAGTACAGTATAGGTATAGGTATAGTAAAGGGACGTTGCTCGGTCCCTGCTCCTGCCCACCTAGCAGTTCAAAAGCACGTCAAAGTGCAAGTAGATAAATAGGAACCGCTCTGGCGGGAAGGTAAACAGCGTTTCCGTGCGCTGCTCTGGTTCGCCAGAAGCAGCTTAGTCCTGCTGGCCACATGACCTGGAAGCTGTACGCCGGCTCCCTCAGCCATTAAAGCGAGATGAGCACCACAACCTCAGAGTCGTCTGTGACTGGACTTAACGGTCAGGGGTCTTTTTACCTTTACCTTTATGAACTCCATAAAGGGACAGCACCAAATCTGATCAGATCAATCACCCATTTAGTTTAGCATCCTTTTCTTCGCGGTGACCAACCAAATGTTTGTGGGAAGTCCAGAATCCCATCTTCCACCTAAATCTCTACTTCCCCCCACCACAGATAGGAGAAGGAGGAAGAGGAGATTAAAAAGAATGAGAGGAGGAGGCATCAGTGACAGTGGTGGTTGGCTATCCCTGCTTGCTGTTGTTGTTGTTGTTGTTGTTGTTGTTGTTGTTGTTGTTGTTGTTGTTGTTGTTGTTACTGCACAGCTCAAATAACTTAGGCAGCCAGATTCCCACTATCCCATTAACCCATTCCTCTCCATCTCCCCTCCACTCTTGCCATCTCCCTGATGGTCCCAAACCACATCCACAAATAGAAATCCCCATTTTAGGAGAAATGGAGAGGGGAAGAGAAGAAGCTGCATCAGACTGAGTCAGAACATTGGTCTATTTATCTCAGTATTGAAGTTGTACGCCAGCTCCCTCGGCCAATAAAGCGAGATGAGCGCCGCAACCCCAGAGTCGTCCACGACTGGACCTAATGGTCAGGGGTCCCTTTACCTTTACCTTACAGTCTTTCATGGGGCCACTACAGACTGGTGGTGGGTGTTTTTCTGCTGAGTGTATTCTGCAACATGTCACTGATGCAATAGTAATGCATTCGTGGTGGATTTATACTGGACCATCCATACATCATTCCAGTTTGTTAGTTTTTCTGCAGTGCCTCTCCAATATTAATTCATTGCTGCCATCTTGCACTGTAAAGCAAATAAGGCAGGACACACACACACACACACACACACACACACACACACTGTTGTTTAGTCGTTTAGTCATGTCCGACTCTTTGTGACCCCATGGACCAGAGCACTCCAGGCACTCCTGTCTTCCACTGCCTCCCGCAGTTTGGTCAGACTCATGTTGGTAGCTTTGAGAACATTGCCCAGCCATCTCGTCCTCTGTCGTCCCCTTCTTCTTGTGCCCTCCATCTTTCCCAACATCGGGGTCTTTTCCACACACACATACACAATAAAAACCCAGAACAATTGTGCTTATAAAAAGTTATAGGATTTCACCTCTGCTGAGTTATGTTAACAATAGTTTTTTAAAGACATCCTCTGACTTTCCTCTTTCCCTCTTTCTCTTTCAGCCTTTCCCCCTCCCTCCCTCCCTCCCTCAACAAAATAGGGATAAAGATAGTGGCAGCAACTTAAGCTACAGGTACGAGGAAAGAATTGTTGTCCTTGAGAGGAAGAAACAACTGGAGCACTACCCAGCATTGAATGCAAGTGAGAGCTTAATTAAAAAAAATAGAAATATTTTAACTATGTGTAGTTGTTCATTTGATAAGCAACAAAGCAGAAATGTTCAGGACATTGTGCTGCTGTTTTTATTTTATTCTATAAGGACAGTGGGGAGCAATGCACAGCATATTATCTTACCATCTTCACCCATCTCCCTTTCCAATTTATTAAATGACATTGCATCCATTCCCCCTCCCTCTCTGTCTCTCCCTATTGGATTTGCTAAAATAATGGCCGAAAGTGTGTGTGTGGGGGGGGATCATTGTGTCTGTTTTCCCTGTAAACAAAGGTAGCCATTCCAGAAAGTGAAGGAGATGAGAGGAACATTTGCAGCATTACAGACTGAAACTGCCCGAGCTTTTATTAGGCAATGCCTGCCGTGGAACGAGGCAAAGGCAGAAAACAAGCTGTTAAATGTGTCTGGCGAGGCAATGAGGCAGCAGTGAGAATGGCCAGCATCTTCTTCTCTGTTCCATTTTAGGTTAAACCACAGAGCCTAGGGCTTGCTGATCAGAAGGTCGGCGGTTCGAATCCCTGCGATGGGGTGAGCTCCCGTTGCTCGGTCCCAGCTCCTGCCCACCTAGCAGTTCGAAAGCACATCAAAGTGCAAGTAGATAAATAGGTACCGCTCTGGCGGGAAGGTAAACGGCATTTCCGTGCGCTGCTCTGGTTCGCCAGAAGCGGCTTAGTCATGCTGGCCACATGACCCAGAAGCTGTACGCCAGCTCTCGGCCAATAAAGCCAATCAGATGTTATGAGCCATCAAACCTCGGAAATACACTTTCCCCAAAGTGAGTTCTCGCAGAGAGGTCCCGTTGCGGGGCGGGCAGGAAGGCATTTCATGTCAAAAACCCAAGTTTTTGACACTTGGCGCAGCTTCCAGGACCTGCCTGTCGTAGGGCAGAATTTTATGTTGCAATTTAAGGACAGCCCAGCGTCCTTATATTAGATCCCCACGTGGATCTTGAGTTACTCGTTTAGAGCTACGGATCTCCCACCCACCCTTCCCTGGTATAGGTTGACGTTGACCTTGCTGTACCGGGTAGGGGTCGCCTCTGCTTAGGAGGGGCCTGGTAGGAATTTTGTCCACTTGGCGAATTGGCCGTGCCATTTGGTTTTTGCCTACTATACAGCAAATAGTCACAACTTGTAAGGTTGGCGGTTAGGCATTGGTTCCGTGATTGGTTGGGCGTTTCCCACCGGAAGTGATGTGGGTTATGGGAATTCCGCAAAGGAATCCGGGGACTCAACTTTGCTGTCCAAACCCTGGCGGGTGCAGGGCCATGCAGGAGTCCCTGTGGACCCCTGGGGAGGGGGAGACACGTTGATCCGGTCCCACTAACTCTCTTCAGCTAATGGTTTCCCTTCGCTGACAAGTGGTCAGCTCTGTCCCGCTCGACAGCTAGTCTCGCTGACTAGGATCAGCTCTGTCCCATTGGACAGTTTGAACCAATGCCTACGCAACCACTCACCTGATTTGTATTTCAATAAAAGTTGTGGCCAAAATAGTGCCAAAAACCCAAACCTAAATTATTGTCTCCAGTGTGAATTGTTTGGGGAAATGACTGGTGCCCTGCACCCGCAAAAGGTTTCCACAATTTTGGCCACTAGTGTACAATGAAGCATGTCTCTCTCGTATTGGTCTCTACAGTCATAGCAGCTGCTATAACTCTCCAACAGTTTGACCTCACCCCCAAATGCATGCTATCCCACCTTTTCTCCAAGGAGCTCAAGGGGTGCACATGGTTCTCATGTATTCCCTACATAAATCCTGCAACGTACGTTAGGCTGGGAGTGAGTGACTGGCCCAGTGACCTCCAGGAATTTGAGCTCTGGTCTTCAAGGTCCTATTTAAACACTCTAACCCCTACACCATGCTGGCTATCTAGGGATGTGGGAGGATTCCAACAGAAACGCAAACAGAAATTGCCACTGTTCAGTTATTTGTCTCATGTCCTGAATGGAAATCAATTCAGCAAACACAATTGGCATTGACTAGGATTATGCATGGTACCCCCATCTTTTCCATGGCTCCAGTGTGGTGTAGTGGTTAAGAGCAGTAGACTCGTAATCTGGGGAACCAGGTTCGCTTCTCCGCTCCTCTACAAGCAGCTGCTGGGTGACCTTGGGCTAGTCACACTTCTCTGAAGTCTCTCAGCCCCACTCACCTCACAGAGTGTTTGTTGTGGGGGAGGAAGGGAAAGGAGAATGTTACAACAAACACTGTGAGGTGAGTGGGGCTGAGAGACTTCAAAGAAGTGTGACTATCCCAAGGTCACCCAGCAGCTGCATGTGGAGGAGCGGAGACGCGAACCCGGTTCACCAGATTACGAGTCTACCGCTCTTAACCACTACACCACACTGGCTCTCTGAGGAATCTATGTGGAAAGGCATGGTATTTGGGCCTAGAAAATATTATGTGAAATATCCATAATAACGATGTATGTTGCATTCAGTTGTGAATTTGAAGGAGCACCCAGAAATAGGACCCAGTCAAAAGCAATGGGGCAATAAATTCACAACTTTCAGAGTAGGGTGCACAGCATACTGAGTGTGCCTGTTCTGCCCCAAGGTTCCCCAAGACAGAACAGACTTTATGTGTGTTCAGACATTCACCAGAACACGTGACAAACTGCCCAGTGGGGAGAGGAGGGGAGCACACACAATCTCGTTCCCTAATGCACAGGCCTTCTTCACCCCACTCAGCCCCCAACTTTGCCCATGTTGTGTGGGGAATGTCTGCACAGGGCTGTCTCAGGGTCAGGGAATCCCCATGGGATATAATGTGTGTGAGGACTTGGGGATTGTGTGTATACCTCTACCCTACACAGCTTGTGTTCAGGCAAAGGGTTCCCTAGAGATGCGTGGCCATGGGGCAGAAAAGAGAAGACCTGGGTATAAAGGTCTAATGGGGATGTTTTGAGGCCCCTCTTCCTTCCTAAACAGTCCCCTCCACACACCCCAAAAAATCCTGGGGAACTTTATTAGGCTCCTGTTCCAGAATGGCTGCAGACCTAAATAAGAATGCTCCTCTTAGGGATCAGGGATGTAATGGACCATTTGGCTGCAAGTCCCACTTGTAAGGCTGCTGATCTACCTCACAGGGCTGTTGTGTTGCCGAGCAAAGCTATGCTGATTCTGCACCTGTGAAATGTGCCCAGGAAACGTTGGCGGTAATTTCCAATCTACTTTCTCACCTCTCCTTGAGCTGCTCCTGAGCTGAATGTAAAAGATGCTGCCTGCATTAAATAGATTATTTTTAGTCTCTTGGCTTCCGCGCCTCCTTAGCAAAGGCCTGAGAGTTATTTTAGTGCTGTTTTATAGGATGGCATTTGCTTCTTTAAAATCCACTTTGGTCGCTTTCTCAGGAGTCAGCACATCTAGCGTTTCACTGCGCAATATATTTCCATAAAGTGCACTGGTGGCCCAAGCTTTGCTATACTCTGAGGATTCCGCCAAGCTATAAATTCATTATAATGGAAGGTGGCAACTCCTGCCTCCCTTGGCTGCATATATTCTAATGGAACGGAAGATGCACTGATTATCACATAATACACGGGCATTATATCCATAAGAAGAAACACTATGCTTTGATTTTTTTTAAAAAAATGTTTGTGATTATGAAGAGTGGAAAGGGCTCAAAAATGTGGAACTGAAAATGTTGCATGTCGTTAATATATTTTAAGCAGCAGAGAGATAGCACTGAGGGGGGGGGCACTTTCTCTGCTCTGTGATTCCCAACATCGCCAACTTACAACTGCTGCTTCTGGGAGCAGGAGTATGGGGAGGTGCCCCCAGACATCCTCTCAATTTCTTCCCTGAGTTCAGAGCTATAAATTACCCAGGCAACACTCAAACCGTGTATATAAAGCACTATGATATCATGGCAGACAGTTAAAGAATTCTGGAAGCTAGTAGACCCTGTTTCCCTCGCAGAGGTACAATTCCCAGAGTGGTTTAACAATCAATCCCTTCTTCCCAGGGAATTCTGAGAAGGTCTGTCACATTTAAGATGGAGCAAGCTTGTTTTATGTTGATCCAGTGGGCAGGACTGGAATCCATGGCTTCAAATTGCAAGAGAGGAGATTTCAAACAATAAGAACTTTCCGACAGTAAGAGCTGCTCAACAGTCACAAGGTGGTGGACTCTCCTTCATTGGAGGTTTATAAACAGATGTTCAATGGCCATCTGTCAGGGCTGCTTTAGCTGAGATTCCTGCATTGCAGGGGGTTGGACTAGATGACCCTCGGGGTCTCTTCCAACTCCACGTCTATGATTCTACATTGCACAACCAGTCACAAGAACCATGCTGGCTCCCTACCCTTCTCTTAGAATCACAGAATCATAGAGTAGGAAGGAAAGCCATCCCATTAGCATAACTAGTACACTGCTAAGGGACTTGAACTTAGCTCAGCGTTTAATGTTATATACAATGTAAATAACTCTCAGACTTTAGAGTATAAAGTTATATGGAAGTCGAACAGATCAAATCAATCAATATCAAATCAATCGCTTGTTGCCAGACAGCTTAAGAGGTCCTAGAAGGAGGCAGACCTCGGCCTGGGTGGTTATTTTCTTGTTGAATGCAAACCATATTCGAGGGGAGTGAAGGCTGTGGGAATGTTCAGGGAGGCAGGAGAAGATATATTGTTTATTAATATCCTTCCTAACAAGTTCCTTTACTTAGCAGAGTTTTACATTCCCCTTTTTAAATGCACAGTGGGTAGCTGGTTGCAGGCTTGTGTAAGCCTCTCACTATTAGATTCCTGGTAAGTTCCCTTATATCCCTCTTAAAAGAATAAACACAAGACAATCTTATTTAAAGTCAATAAAAGAAGTTTACTCACATCATCAGTTCACAGTTGGATCCCTGAAGGCAGACTTAGTTACAAAGTATATACACGTGAATCTATCCCATATGGGAATAATTCCATTTCTAGCTAAAAAGTTGCTCCAACGATGGAGGAAGTCAAAGAGAGAGAGTGTGGCAGCATGCCTTGTCCTTTTGCTACCTGGACAGGTAAGGTCACACCCTCCTCTAGTCACATGCAAAGGAAGTATGTCCCAGCCAGGAGGAAACAGGAAGTTTTTGACTAGCTGGACCAAACATTCCCCCGCATGTCCACTCTAGGAAAACAAGGAATGTTGTACTTGACTGCTACTTATGTATCACACCCCACAAAGGCTCTGTCTGCTTGGGCTGCTTTCATGGCAGGCTGGATGGGTCCCTTGAACCAGAGGGAGGCCTGCCAGGAGGAAGCTGAGGCAGGTAGAAAATGCATTGATCTTCTCTTGTACGGGACCCGCACTGACCCATAGTCATCACATGGCTTTCTTCAGTGCTAGGATCCCTTAGTCCAAGTTATTTGTGCTTTGCCTTCATTCCAGAGGTAGTGGAGGGCATAATCAATCATATGCACAGTCAGATAAAGATTGCTTAATTGCTGTGTGTTATGCAGATGCATGAATAAATAACATGGGGGGAGGGTAAGATGCAAATGAGCACTGAGCATAGGGTTGCAGCCTTAATATTCCTAGATAGTGCCGCTTCATTATTCCCATTTGCACTTTCAATACCATTTTTATCGTCCCTCTGCTTCCTCTCATAAAACTCTAATAATGCTGCAGAATTTCCCTCCCTATATTTTTAAGAACAATTCTTCCCCATGTGCATTTAATTTCAAAGCAATATTATTCATCCACCCAGATTATTTGTGAAGCTTCATGCAGGGTGTTCTCTCCCTAAGCATAGACTCCTTATCGGTCAGCTGTTTCTTCAAATCAATACGTATATTTCATTTATATGACCTCTCAATCAGGATGTCAGTCTGTTCTGCACCAAAAATTTATCCCACTTTTTCTTTTCTTTTTTACCATTTGTCATCAATCAATGAGAAAAGAAATTGCATCCAAAAAATATTAAAGGGGATCTTTCTTTTTTTAAGTGAAACTCTTGTTGGTGGAAGGCAGGGTTTTCTGAAATACAGGAAGCTGCATTTTCCCCCAAGTCAAACCATTGGATCATTTAGCCCAGAATAATGCAGACCAGAGTGACATTCATACCATATATTTAAGACACTATGACACCACTATAAACAGTCATTGCTTCCCCCAAAGATTTCTGGGAGCTGTTGTTTCTTTTTAATTTTTTAAATAATTTTAATTGAGTTTTACATTTTTATCATAACAACAACATATCAATAATAAAAATTCCCAAAATTCCCCCTCCCCCTCCCAACTTCCCATTCTGGTTTTTTACATATTAACTTCTCCTGCTTGCTTTATTGTATCTTAATACTGAGTTCTTTATATTAAATATTGTCATGCTCTTATCATTTTAACATCACCTTTGTAGTTTTCTATATTTGTTTTGTTAATTGTATGTGTTTACTCAAACCCTGCTAGTGAGTCCATTTCTTTATATTTTTCTGTAGATACAACATAAAAGGCTCCCAATCTTTTTTAAAATCTCTATTGTCTTTGTCTCTAAGTCTTTCTGTTAGCTTCGCCACTTCAGCATATTCCGTCAATTTTTCTTGCCATTCTTCTTTAGTTGGTATTTTGTCACTTTTCCATCTTTGGGCTAGGAGTATCCTAGCCGCTGTTGTAGCATACATAAAAAGTTTCTTCTTCTCTTTTGGCAACTCTTGACCTGAAATGCGGGAGATGTTGTTCAGTAAGGGTGCTGAGAGTTGTTAGGAAAACCCTATACTTCTCACAGAGCTACAGTTCAACCATCAGGAAACTCTAGAAGTTGTGAGGGGAATAGATGCTTCCTGTCAACTCTCAGCAAACTACAGCTCCCAGAATTCTTTGGGGGAAGCAGTGAATGCTTAAAGTCAAACAGACCAAACTGAACAAGAGAATGGAGTCACGGAGAAACGTGCCACCTCTTCAGTTGGTCAGAGGGTCTTCAGCAGTGTCATCAAGGATCTGTGCCACAAACTGCCTTCCATTACGGCAAAGAACCTGGCGAGGCCACTGGCATTGACTTGCTTCTTGCATCTGCCTAACAAAAAGAACCTGAAGCCAGAGGGTTTGAAAGACTTGTCTGAAGTCTTGGTGCTGCAAGGAGATAAATGTGTGTCACTCAGGCAGAATAAGAAAACCTTGGACAACCTAGGATGAAATCTATATACATAAAAGACTCTGTTGCCTTTTTCAGAACATCTGCCAATCCACAACTGCCTTTCTTGACGATGGCCACATTAATTAATCAACATTAACTGATAATGTTAATGTTTTATCTTTTTTAAAACAGCTTAAAGGTTTTCTTACAATCAAGCCCTATACAATTTTTATTAAATTAAAAAAAAATGCAACTCAGCTGCTTATGTGCATAAATTGTCCACTTGCTGGACATAAGGAGTTGATACCCCTAAAGTCAACACAGAAGGGACTCTCTGAAGAATGTATAATTCGAAAGCTACTTAATTAGAGGCCCTCATTTGTTTTATACTGGTGGAAACAATTCTCACAAGGAAAGACAAGCTTGGTGAACTTCATGTCAGTTCACAGGGTCTTAAGACAGACAAAAAAACTCCTTGCCCATGGAAAGTTTAAATAGGATAGAAGGATGAATTGATTGAAAATGTATATCAAAAGCAAGTTCTCTGCAGCTTACCCTTTAAAAACCAAGGATGTCATTTTAGTCCATGCAAAATGGTGAATAAAAACCCAGGATCAAATAAGATTACTGAGTAAAGACCAGAAGCTCTGCTGATAAAGCTTCTGAAATCCTAACTTCTACTCTTTAATTGATCACGGGATAAAGAGTCAGTATTTCCAGCTGTTTCGTTGCTCCCAAGTAGGGTTACTGGATCACTGACAGCTGAGAAATAATTTATTTAGCCCTTCTTATGTATGGAGATATGGTATAATAAGGCAGCAAGGCTGCAGCTCTTTACTACTCTATCCATTTCACACATCTGCATAGGTTCAAATACATACTAATCAAGTGTTCAGAAGTAATATGATGCAAACGTGATGCAAACATGATGCAAACCAGCCTGGATACTGGTTGAGTTATCAAGTGCTAATAGAATGAATGGTGTATGTATGTATTTTTGTGCCAGAGCTAGCATCCTTCACTAACAGAAGACACTGTGGGACATTGGGGAGAAGGTTGTACCTATCTAAATCAGTTGGCATTTGTCTGCCTTGGGAGACAGTGGAGGAGTGTACCTTTGGGGATAAAGTCAAACTGTTGGGAGATTACAGCGCTTGCTGTGGCTGTAGGTGTGATGGCCTGGGATTCAGGCTCGGACTCGGAACCAGAGGAGTCTCAGTCTGTACAGGATCCTCTGCCCCAGACATCGTCTGAACCAAGTCTGGGGCCTGATCCTGAGGAGCCCCAGTCTGCACAGGTTCCCCTGCAACAAGCACCAGCTGAGCCGAGTCAGGGCCCTGAGCCTGTCCTGGCTCCAGGTGCGGAGAATACCTCATTGCTGTCAGCTGGGCCATCACTGTCAGCTGCTCCACTACTGGCTGGGTCAGGAGAGGCTGAGGCGGCCCCTGGGTCTAGTAACCCTCTGGCATCTCCCGAGCTGCAGAGACTCAGGTCTGAAAGAAGGAGAGACCTGAGTACTCGCAGGAGGAGTGCTCGCCTTCAGGTGAGACAGGGGGGTGAGTCGTCGGGGGATTGGGACTGGCCATTACCTCATCAGAGATAAAAGGCTGCCGGACCCCGCCCCAGGTTGTGGGAGCAACATTGCTGTTTGCCTGATCCTGCCTGTGTTCCTGTACCTGACCTTGCTTGGTTCCCTGCTCCGTTCCCTGCCTTGACTCTTCTGGACTGACTCATCACCGACTCTTCGAACCCCAGACCGGACTTTGACCTCACTTCCCGGATACCCTCGGGCCAGCACAGTAGGGACCAATCTGGGGCAGATGAAGGCATCTGGTTATGCTGCTGCAGATGCACCATAGCATCTCTTATTTCTGCCCTCCTCCCAGCTGTCATTCTTCCTCTAGTCACTGCTATGGATGCACAACCCAACTGCCTGTCTCCAGGCACTGTGGTAGTCCACAACGGATCCCCACACAGTGGGGTTGACATTTCCAGCCTTCATGTCATGTACCTTCATGCAGGCATCTTTGTAGCACAGAGTTCATCTACATTGAGGTTGCCAATATAGTGTTGCCTAAATGTTGTTGGGCTACCACTGTCATCGTGTCTGATCATGTCTGGGTCTGATGGGAGTTGGGGTCCAAGAACACCCAAAGACTACCATGTTGGCTACCCCTCCTCTAAGCTCTCCAAGCTTAGCATTCTTAGTATTTAATAATGCATTAGTAATATTCCTAGTATTTTAATTCCAATCAGGAGTTTCAGGAAAGCAGTTCCTGGAAAACCATGTGATCTAGACACGGGGCACTGATTTCTCATTCAGTTTAATAAAGCCTGCTTCTTTTTATATGCAGCACTTTCCAAGAAGGATCTGAGCTCCCATATTCTTATGGCATGCCGGTGTTCCATCTGAATCTTAATAAATTGAATTATTATAAATGGGAAGGGTTATTGCAGCACATGCCACAGGCTCTGTGCAGTCAGCTCATTTCATTCAAACACAGACATCGCTGTGCAGAAGTGCATTTCTATCTGGGAATGAGTCTATTGGGTATGCTAAGGGTGAAAACATGGGGCACATCTCATCTGGATTTCAGGGCAATGAAAGTACGAGGGACTTTGCCACACATCAGATGGGTTTAGAAAGCTAGACAGTGTATTTGGAGTAGAGAGAAGGCTGTAAATAAAAATAAATGATCCCCTGAAATGCATAAACAGCAAATGGGTTGCTGAAGCTTCTGACATGTCAAGATTTCAGTTGTTGATATGGATAATCTCTTCTGATTCTTTGTTGGTCCCCATTGTTATGATTTACCCTGCCTGGGGCAAGTTCTTGCAACTGCCCCAATAGCAAAGGCAATCACTGCAGCTCATCCCTGCTACACAAGAGTCAGGAAGCTGCATTCATAAGTGATTGTTCCCATATGGAAAACAACACACTCAGCCTTTTAGGCTAAAGACTTTTATTCTCAGCAGCCATGCCTGCTGCCGTCCTTCTCGGTACAAAGCAGAGAGGAGAGAAGAGAAAGTGAAACCAATCTGAGTGCGCAGGCTCAGCACAGAAATGTAGACATAACAAAACTTTATCACACCACTGTGTGAGAATCAATAGTTATACTATTCCAGTTTGTAACTGCTGCCACGTCACTGGGAATAGAATCTCAACATCCTCCCCCGATTCTGGACAAAGAGAGAGTGGCAAAAGCTAAAGCATCATTAAGAGAATTAAACAAACAGTTATCATATACAAAATATGAACCTGTCGCCTGTGTTCCACCTGTGGAACTCTCTGAGACTGGATTTACCAGATTGAGCCTTTGTTTACCAATTCTCCAGGGGACTAGAGCATTTGCTCTTTTGGTGTTGGAAAAAACAGTGTTGACCTGTTGTTTTGGCTTGTTCACTTGTGTGAGTGGTGTCTGTATGCCTGCATATTTTGTGTGAGTGTGAGCAACAGCTATATTGGCTTTCGCTGAGATTGCAAACTCACTAGAATACCTTTTGGGTGCTTGTCCCTTTGTGACTCTTTCAGATCTGCGCATCAGGTGCAGATCTTCTTTAGAGTGTGTCTCCCTTTCAGGACTTTTGGGAGAACTCTTACCAATAGTGAACAGTGGCTCTGTGTATTCTAGCACATCATCTGCATCATATGTATCTGATGGCCTGTGAACTTTCTTGACCACTGTGTCATCTGTGTCAGAACTACTTGTTGTGGAACTAGCACTGCTATTGGTATCAGAATATGTATCAGCAACAATAGGAAAGCTTTGAAGCACTTGTGTCTCTTGCTTTACAGTATGTTCTACTTCATTTGTTAGAATTACTGTGTCTGAGGAAGGCAACAGAACTCTGTATTGACCTTTCTCATAACCTAAGAAAATGCCTTTGGTAGGAGTATTGTCCAATGACTCCACCCAAATCTGAGAACCAAAAACCTTTAAATGCTTCAGATAAGGTTTTTTCTCAAACAGTATCTCATATGGGCTTTGTTCCATACCTTTTGGAACTTCTCTGACCCATGTATAAATGAAACTGTATAGGCTCTCAGCCCAATTCTTGTCAGGCAATTTTGAACAAAGCAATTGTGCCTGCATTCCAGCTTTCAATTCAGCATTAACCTTAACACAAATGTCACTATCCCATGATGACTGGCTCACAGCGACTTTGTGCTGTATGCTCTGCTGGTCTAGGTAATCCTGAAATTCCTGTGAAAGAAACACTGGTAATTCATTGGTATACAAACAATCAATTTTGCCATCATGCATGAATTTCATCTTAGCACAATATTCTTTGAATTTGGCTAAAACTTGCTGCGGACTTTGCAACACATAGCACCATGCAAACTTTGAAAATTTGTCAACCAATAACAAATAATATTTGGCGTTGCCACGTGATTGTGGCAATGGGCCATAAACATCAGCATAAATAAGCTGGAAACAATGTGTGACGCTGTCTTTGCTGGGCTGTTTTGAAATCTTCTTGGACTTAGCTGCACCTGCAAAAGATTTGTCAACAACAACATCATAACAACAGTCATCAGGATCAAAAGATAATAGAAATAGTCTATCTTTGTTCTTCTGAGCTCTAAGGACCTCTTCTCCATCCTTGGAAATCACACAATGATCTTTGTGGAATAAAAGTTCCAAGTCCAGTTCAGTAATTTTTGGTATGCTGAGCAAATTGTATTTTAGGTCAGGCACATACAACACATTATTTATAGTCAGCTGTAGACTTGTCAGAAAAACCGTCCCAATTCCGGTTGATTTCAAATGTGTGCCATTGGCCTGCGAAATAGTACTTTCTTGCCTTTTAAAGTCCTTGAATAGACGCTTGTTACAGCACATGTGGTCTGTCGCTGCTGAGTCTAGGACAAAAGAATAGTCTATGTCTGGATCCTGCATGCCTTGGGTAAGCAATGCAAATGGTCGTGTCACTGTAGGCTTGGCACGCCCCTTTCCTCCAGATCCACTGGCCTGTTGATTCCGTGCAGCCTTTCTGGGTTTTCTGCACTTCTCAGCTGTGTGCCCCTTGAAGCCACAGTTTGCACAGTAAACAACTTTAAGAGCATGCACTTGCTCAGCTGAAACACTAGGTGGAGATACATAGGTTTCCTCTGTGCTCCCCCTGTTGTTAGCCTCATGTTGAGCATTACATCTGTCTTCCTCGTTCAGCAAAGTTGATACAACCCTTGCAACATTTAAATTCTGGGGGTCGATAGTGCCCAATTGACTGGCAACTGTTTTGTATTGATCATGCAGACTATTTAGCATCATGAAACAATATATATCTTCTGGCAAATGTACATTTCTCTGCACCAGTTCAGAGCGTAGCTGCTTCATGTGGTTCAAATGAGAACGTAAATTCTCCCCCTTCTTCAAGCGAAGGTTTGTTAGCCGCTGAAAATACAGCATTGAGCTGGCTGTCTGAATTCTCAGATGCTCTTGTTCCAAAGCAACCCAATAGTCATTTGCATGATTTACGTCTCTGACGTGAATCAACTGGGAATCGTCTAAATGCAGTATTATTGTGGCCTTTGCCTGAGCATCTCGACTTGTCCATCGGGCACTTGGCATCGCGGGGGGTTGATTAATAGTGACATCTAATAATCCTTGGCGTGTAAGCACTGCCTCCATTTTAACTCGCCACGTCTGATAATTATTGTCCGTCAATAAAGGACACAGGGAGCTGCCGATAGATTTATCTTTGCCAGCCATAGTGAAAAAATAAACTTGTCTCTGTTCTCAGAGATCAAGGTTTTGCAGCAGAGGTTTAATTGCCTCGTAAATTCAAGCTTTCGGTGTACTCACAGTCTGATTTACAGCTTCTCCCTCTCGGCTGGAATCGGCCGCTATCTTCAGCTCGACCTCCCCCGGAACTGTGGAATTCTGTGTTCAGACGCTGTTTGCACTGGCTTGATTATTTTGCTGCAGATCGGCCCGTCATCTGCTCTGGTATCATTCATCAGAGTCCAATGAATCGAACCGAACCGTCGGATGCTACCACTGTTATGATTTACCCTGCCTGGGGCAAGTTCTTGCAACTGCCCCAATAGCAAAGGCAATCACTGCAGCTCATCCCTGCTACACAAGAGTCAGGAAGCTGCATTCATAAGTGATTGTTCCCATATGGAAAACAACACACTCAGCCTTTTAGGCTAAAGACTTTTATTCTCAGCAGCCATGCCTGCTGCCGTCCTTCTCGGTACAAAGCAGAGAGGATAGAAGAGAAAGTGAAACCAATCTGAGTGCGCAGGCTCAGCACAGAAATGTAGACATAACAAAACTTTATCACACCACTGTGTGAGAATCAATAGTTATACTATTCCAGTTTGTAACTGCTGCCACGTCACTGGGAATAGAATCTCAACACCCATTCCTTCATCTCTAAGAGACAAACTTCCAGAGTTGGTATATTCTTTGGGGGGGGGGCGTTTTGCAAATCTACAATTACTGCCAGTGGGGGATCCACCCACCCCATACATATTAGTTTCCAAGTTGGGATGGGTGAATCTGCCATTTTTGGTTTATCTAAGTTTCTTGTTGTTCCAATCTCCATTCCTGCACATGTCCACATCAGTTCCCATTGAAAACAAAGTCCATGTGAACTTTCATCACCATCTTGGTGCCCCTATATCCTAATATACACATGTTGTTGTTGTTTAGTCGTGTCCGACTCTTTGTGACCCCCATGGACCAGAGCACGCCAGGTTATATACACATACTTGTATGCAATTCTGCTTGATATGCACAATATTTTTTTTGCACACCAACCTTTCCCAATATAATGCTTCTTGTGTTATTTTCACTAATGTACACATTTTTATGCACCTTTTACCCCAGCAGAGCCTTTAACACATAACTTTGCTGGAGAACTGCATTGCAAAATTTGGAAAGTGCGAATTTCAATGGGTGGCTGTGTTTCAGAAGGTTCACATGGGTTTGGACTAGGTGACCCTTGGGGGTCCAACTTTACAATTCTGTGATTCTATGGCTCCATGAAAGTCATTTAGCCTTTATATTATTCTAGTGCAGCTTCAAGTGGTGGAATCCAACAAAAACAACCTTGATCTTGCTCGGCATGCAGGTCAGGTGTAAGAATGGGCGGGCCAGTTTACGGGCAGGCCAGTTTACATATCTCCGAAAACTCTCAGCCAGCCCAAATCCATACCAATGTGGTTCCGTTTTCCTTGCATGCATACCCACTTTCAAGCACACCTGGTCTCAACTGCTGCCCTTGCAGGGAATGTGACTCATCTCATTCCAAATGCTTGGATCAGCAAACAGCCTGTTGGTGCCCATTGTGTCCCATCAACAACTAAGCCGCACTAAATCCAAAATGGCCATTTTGCTTAATAGGGTGGTGTGAGCCACGAGAGCAGTCTCATGGCATCTGTCTGGGAAGAACTCGACACATCTGGTATTCTCTGGGATCGCCCACTGTGTGGGAAAATTTCATGGTGTCCTGTGTGGTGCTTGATTGAGTTGCAACGGCAAGAAAGAAACTAACTCCCAAGAATGCAGCAACACATAAAAGAGAGCGGGTGATAAGATACAATGGGAACAGATGTTTAAAAATGCTATTCAGGGGAAGAGAAGAGGCGAAAAAGTGAACAGATTCCCCACAGAGGTATGGCAACAGAATCCTATTATTTTTTACAGATGCATAAACAGTAACTGCGGCATGTTTTACCAGAGGGTCCTGACTGATAAGTGCAAGGTGGGGGGGGGGAGGAATAGGGCACTGATACAAATTTCAGCCCATCAGAAAGGAACACATTATTAATTTCCCCTTGGCCTGCATGGAGATTACCATAAGACTCCTCCAGTGCATTGAACTGCCAATGATCCATGAGACAATCAGGGTGTTGGGCGAGGTCATATGCTCAAAATTGGAACAGATTGAAGCACAGTTCCCACATTGGATTTAAGTTGGCCCTGTGTGCAGCTTTACGGATGTGATTCCCCTCTTTGAAGGGCTGTCGGAGGACAGTCCTTTACACAAAGGGTGCTCTGTTTGAAAGGCTCCAAGCCCAGTCAGTGACCAAGTTTAAACATAAAGCAAGTGGAGAAAGGAAAGCTGATTGGGGGAAGGTGCCATCCACAGTCAGGACCCTGGACAGCAGACTGAGCTGGCACACAGGTCAGAATCTTCTTATATCCATTATTTATAAATTCCCATCTTTACAAATTAGCACGTGCACATTGTATGCAACTCTGGATAAATGTACTTTGTCCCACTCCTCCCCCCACCATGTTATTTATTTATTTATAAGTTTGGGGTGATGAATGAGTTTGATTCCAGCTCAAAGAACATAGAAGCATAAAAACACAATAAGACCTTGCTGAAGCAGGCCAATGGCGGCCACCAGGATGCCTGTCAAAAACCCTCAAGCAGGATCCAACCACAAGGGAACTCTTCTCTCCTGTAGCTTCCAGCAACTCGTACTTAGAAGAATTGCTGCATCTGGCTGTGGAGGCAAAGTTGTGGAGTCTTCATGCCTAGGAGTCATTGAGATCTGTGGGAGTATATATATGATTTAATTCAAAGCGGACCAGAAATAATCATTGGCCCACATAAAGGAGCTAGGTTTGTATGAGGAGTCCTGAATTTAAGAGCCACCTCAACCACTACTGCAGAATATTCAGATATTATGATTTATTCAGCATTAGAGCCCGCAAACTTAGCATTGAACCCCCTGAAAAAATGTCACATTATGAATGTTAATGACCCCACCAAATGTTAAGCAAAGTTTGCCTACACTGTTGAGTGGGTGGGGTGGGGAGCTCTTCTTCACTGCTACAGCTCAGTCTCTGCACACAGGTCTCAGGTTCAATCTTGGGCATCTCCAGGTGGGACTAGGAAAGACTGCAATGAATCCACCTGGTGTCCTCCAGATGTTTTGGACAACAATCCCCATCAGACACTGAGTTGGCAAGAGATGTTCTAGAGAGTCGCTGCCAATAAACACAAATGCATGTGGACCAATGATCTGACTCAGCACAAGGCAGCATTCTATATTCTTAAATGTACTTATACATGAAACAAGCAAAGTTTTATTGTTTCCTTCCTAGCTAGACCATGGGCCACAATTTGATCAAATTTGGTAAGAGGTTTTGTAACACAGAACTAAAAATGGTGATGGAGCTGGGGAAATGGATGTGGACTCCATTATGGCTCATAGGTGTTTTTCATCCTCCATTCTAAGTATGAGCAGGAAATACTACATGGGCAATGTGGAAGCCACCCTTGTGATGGCCTGTTGTTTCTAACAAATACATTTGACTGACTGGATGCCACTCAAGTATCACTCATTACCGTGTAGTTATGATGTCAGGAGCTGGAGGAATATTTGTGCGGCTGCCCCATGTGCTGAACCACTGAACTGCAGGTTGCAGCCTTCATGGTCAAGAATCCATTCACCCTGGCTGACCATTGCAGTCTTCTGGACAGGAACAAGTATAGTTTCCTCTTCCTGCCATGGGTCAGTAGATATTGTTGGACTACAACTCCCACCATCCATGATTTGCCATGCTAGCTGGGGATTATGGGGTTTGGAGTCCGACAACATCACGTTTGGTCTTCAAGGTTTCCAACAAGAGCCATTTCCCAACTTTACCATGAACCTGTGACGTTTGGATTCAACGCTCCCCAGTGGCTGCAGCCCTCCCTTAATCTTATAAGACAAGGCTCCCTGATTCTGTGAAGCATCAAGTTCCATGGAAATGAAAATAGATCATCAATTGGTCTAGCCTCATCACAAGTACTTGTAGGCAATCTATACAAAAGGCAGGCAATTAATGTGTTAAGGTTTTGTTTTCTCTGTCTAATGATCCACAACATGGAGAGCTTTTCTTTTTCTCTCTCTTTTTTCAGGTTAGAGAGAAATGATTGCACTGAGCCAACAAGTATCTTAACTCAACATGATGTGATGTGTCTCACCAGAGTTTGGATGCCAGCCTGTGCTATTAAATCTGGCAGCCATCATGAGGCCCTCAAGAAGGAACAACAAGCTGCTGCATTTGGAAGCTTCCACCTGTTCCATCCCCCACCCCACCCCAAGGCAATTTCTAAAATAAGGATTAAAAATCTCTAGTTCTTTCTTGGACTCTGTGAAAGCTGCTGGACATAGTATCTGAAATGGGATAGAGGATGACTGTCCAGAGGCTCCCTGAGTTTTATTATGAGTTTTCTCTGGGCTATAAAGTGTACATAACAAGGAAGAAGAGATTCTTCAGGTGTTACTCTTCTGTTGAGCATTTGGGGAAGGCCAAACAGGAGCTCTCCTTCACCATGTTCCCACATGACAGTGGTGTTTGAGCACTCCTGCTTTGTGCTTGTGGCGGCTTTATTGGGTGCTTATTTTACAGGAGCTGCCTAGTGATAATTTGGATGGAAAGGCAGCATCTAAATGCTTCAGATACAATGAACTGTTCATTCCTGACGATGCCAAAGTTGTGTTCTGTTTCCTGCATTGCAGGGAGTTGGACTGGATGACCCTTGGGTCCCTTCCAACTCTCCAATTCTATGATACTATGATTCTGCTGTTTGCACCCTAAAATGAGCAGGAAGAAGAGGGTCTAATTAACTGAATAGCATAGCTGACTTTTAAGGAACTGCATTGATGGTCTCATCTACACCATGACTGAGGCAGGAATTAGAGGTGTTTCTGGAGACATGCAGCTGTCCTCCCAAATATCAGATGTGTGTCTTTTCATCTCTCCTCCAGTAATACATAGTTTCAACATGCATAGATCTACAAGTATAATGTAGATCTTGGGATAAAGGTAAAGGTAAAGGGACCCCTGACCATTAGGTCCAGTCGTGAACGACTCTGGGGTTGCGGCGCTCAGCTCGCTTTATTGGCCGAGGGAGCCGGTGTACAGCTTCCGGGTCATGTGACCAGCATGACTAACCCACTTCTGGTGAACCAGAGCAGTGCACAGAAACGCCGTTTACCTCCCCACTGGAGCAGTACCTATTTATCTACTTGCACTTTGATGTGCTTCCGAACTGCTATGTTGGCAGGAGCAGGGACTGAGCAACGGGAGCTCACCACGTCGCAGGGATTCGAACCGCCGACCTTCTGATCGGCAAGCCCTAGGCTCTGTGGTTTAACCCACAGCATCACCCGTAGATCTTGGGATAGGAAGAACTATAAAAGGTTTGCTTCTTGGGTGAAATCATCTCCTCTGATTACAAACTTGATCACAACAGTCATTCCCCCTGTCCTTTCCCCACCTTGGTGTTTACTCTCCCCTACTCTCCATCATCCCAGACAAGTGTTAATATACTGTGGTAAGCTTAGAGACATTAGTTTTGCTTTCAACAGATGCCTTCTTATGTCTGGATACACTTCTGAGGTCCCTCCTTTGACTTCTGCTGTTTCATAGAGATCCCATATTTGCCTCTGGTGAACCCCAAATCCCTCCAAGCTTCCCCACTTGCATTGGAATTTGGGATTCATCCGAATCTGATGCACATCCTTACTAGTCATCCTTTAGATTTCACACTTCTCTGACATTTGTGATACAGCTATTGTCTCAAGAAATGTATCAAAATGTGTTGACATGGAGGCTGATGGATGTGTGAATTGCAGGGGGGGCACTGTGTGAAACTGCCACCCATCTTGTTCTGGAACCCCCCCCCAAAGGATTTTTAGCTGGATTAAAACCAAGCATTTTCCTGCTTAGTTTGTATCTGAACCCTCCCAAAGTGCAAATATGTGTCCATAGGGGAAATTATAGGAAAGGGAGAAAATTATTATCTGGAAGGTTGGCCTGAAGAGATGGTCTTCCTAAGTGGATTTGTCTTTTGATAATGACAACTATGGTTTAAGATTGTCTGACTCAGCCTAGAAGTGTAATTGTTCTATCTTGTTTTTATTTTCCATTCCATATGATTCTCATTTGGTTAAAGGAGCCTGCGTTTGGAGTCTAAAGCAGAAGATTCAGGGTTGAACCCTGCAGCTGATGTCTTCTGTTTACTGATCAATTGCCATTATTGCAACCGGGCTTCCAAAGGAAGAATGAACTTTCTGGATCCTTATGAACTCACCAGCAAGAAGATCAAGCTTAGAGAAATCCAATGCAAAATGGTACACAAGGTCAAGGCAGGAGGGTCATTTCCCATGCTCATCTATAACTCATCTTGAGTCTCATTTTTGGACTCAAATGGAGGCCATCAGGAAAAGCCATGAAACAAATATGTTAAAAATTTGTGTTTTGGGATAAAGTACATTAAGAAATTCATGTGAGATCAAATACTATTTAAATCCATATTTTGTGATAAAAATATGTATTTAAATGCAGGTTTTAATGTAGACTTAAAAAAAAACCAGATTAATGAGAAAACGAGATGAAAGAAATCCATGAATGAACCCAGCCTGGAAATAAATGGATCCATCCATTCTGACATTATAAACCTTCCGAATGGGAAGCCTGGTCCATTGCAATTGCCACACATGCATAGAGCAAACCTTCCAGCATATTTCTTTATGCATACACACCCCATTCACACTAATGTTGCATGTGGATGAGGTCTGCAGGTGTGTAAGGGGATATAGCTCATGATCATAGTTCTGCTCCCTCCACATGTGTTCACTGAATGTGGAGGGAGGACTGTCAGCACACTCCAAATGTCTCATTTGGAACTAGAACGGAATATGATAGAGAGAACTTGGAAATAATAGATGTAAATGACACAATGTCGTTTTTCACAAAAGACCTTTTCTACCATGGGAGCAGAGGCGTCAAGGTGGGAACAGTAAGAAACTTAACACTTTCAAATGTTGCTTGTGATTGTCAGGGTTTTCACACAACCTGTAATTAAATGAAGCCATTTACTATTGCAAGATGTTGTAAAACTTAAATGGCTTTGTGAAGAAGAAGAAGAAGAAGAAGAAGAAGAAGAAGAAGAAGAAGAAGAAGAAGAAGAAGAAATAATAATAATAGACATTGCCAGGGACATTATGGCTCTGAATGCATGCTGCTGGGAATCATAAATGGGGAGAGGGCAGTTGCTCTCAGGCCCTGCTTTGGGGCTTCCTAGAGGCATTTGGTTGGCTTCTGTGAGTACAGACTGCTGGGCTAGATGGGCCTTTGGCCTGATCCAGCAGAGCTCTTCTTGAGTTCACCACAGCAGCATCCCCTAAGCCTTAGGAACACAGGAACCCGCTTTCTGTTGGTCAGACCATTGGTCCACCTGGTATTGTCTACATGGACTGGCAGCAGTTCTCTAGGGTTTTGGGCAGAAATCTCTTCCCAGCCCAACCTGGAGGTGCTAGGGGTTGAACTTGGGACCCTCTGCATGCAAACCACCAATCTCTGGAAGACCATGATGACTCCCCATCCCTGAGCTTGAGCTAGTAGCCACAACAGCTCAATGGAACCTCTAGTTTCAGAAGGGCCAATCTATACATTATACGCAAACACATGAGACTTGAGCAGGAGTGGGAAACCTTAGGCCAAGGAGCCAAATACATCTCTGTCCTGACATCTCTGTTTGGCATCTCTGGGACTCTCTCAGCTCACATCCTGTCACGGTCCGGTCTACGGGTGAAGGAAGTCCTGGCAGAGGACGTCAGGACAGGGGGCAAGATGGTAAGGTGGGAGCAGAAATACGAGTCGAGAAACCCAGGGTCCAAGGGTCAGGGAGCAGAAAGTCACGAAGTCGAAGGTCCGGGGGTTGAGAGGCAAGGAGTCATGAAGGCTAAGGTCCAAGGGTTGAGAGGCAAGGCAAGGAGTCCAGAAGCCGAGGTCCAGGGATCAGGAAGCAGGAGGCAGGAAACAGGAAACAAGAGGCCAGACACAGCAAAGCAGGAAGCGAGTTGCTGTGGCAAAGAGCCGAAGGGAAATGCTGACCTATATCCCCTCCCGGCTCTTGCCACCAGGTGCAGCGAGTTACCAAGCGGTCTCACCTGTGCGGCCGTGCCTTGCCTCTCCAGAACAAACTGAGGAAGGCCCCAGTCCTGCAAAGCCCTGCTGGTCCCAGGGCCTGGCTCCTGCACGCACTCCGGACACTTCCTCCTGGAATACACATGTCTCGCTGGAATGTGATCTTGAAGTGGTGAACTACGTCTTGCTTGCATGGAAGGAGAGTGAAGGTAGAGGGAGGGGGACTGACTGGATGAAGAGAAGTGGTGGGAGCCTCCTGCCCAGGAGCCGCCCAGGGAAGACAGGGAAGATGAGGACTTAGACCTCGGGTCCTGGTGGTGGGACAACAGGGAGGAGGCTGGGGAAGGGACAAGGTGGGAGGTGCTGAAAGCAGGAGGTTGGAGCGATGGGGGTAGGGTTCAGAAGAAGAAGGCCCTTCCAGCAACATCTCAGGCAGAAGGAGTCAAGCCACTGAGACCCTGCTGTGTTACTTTCTGTGAATAAAAGTCAATTGCATTCCAAGCCTCCAGTTTTTTCCTGACCTGTGGAAACCCGGAATTTTATTGCCAGTCTCGTGACCATGTGTGTGTGTGTGTGCGCGCGCATGGAAACATTTGACTTTTCCATGGGTGGAATGTAACCTGTGCAACCTACAAATTTACAAACAGTTACATCTACCCACTTTTGCATCTGGACCCACTCACCACTGATATGGTTTCCCACATAGGAATGGGGCTGAAAAAGGTCACCCACCCATTGGACTATATCAAGCAGTCCTTTCCTACTTTGAAAAGCCAGTTTGGGGAGGCATGAGCAGGGCTGCTTGACCCTTTCCCCATTTTCATGCTATGAATTACACACACAAACAAATTCTCCGTACGAATCCCCCCCCTTAGTACAAAGTGCACACATCATTTTCCCTTAGAGCCTTGTATGCCATACCCCATCTTAAACTAATTCACTGATGTTGAGCTAATAACATTTTTGAACCAAAACAGCATTGATTGGATTTCCTACAGTGGCTGTGCATTTATTACCTGGGTACACGGCAAACTGAAAAGCAGCATTGATTTTTCTTTCCCCCGCCCCCGCCCAACGTGGCTTTAATCATCTATGCTGTAGCCAGAAACGCAGCTGCATTTGTGTGCTTATTTTGGTACTTGCTCTTTCACGCTGTGAAAGGTTTCAGAAATGGCAAGAGCAAACTTGAAAAGGCAGAAGTGAGTTCTTGGGACCCAAAGACAATAGAGGCACCAGCTTTTGGGGGTGTGGTGAGGTAGGGAAGCATACATTTTGCCAGTGATTCAAACCATGTGCATTTATTCTTCTGGAGCACCAATATATAGACAGGAGCTCGGTGGGAGAGCACATGGTTAAGCCAGTGTGGGTTACTATCTTGCACAGAAAGACACAGAAGCAGGCCCAGCTGGGAGTTTTCAGATCAGTTGGCAAGCTTATTTTTTTCACGTTCAGCGTGTTCTCCTTCATGGAGAGCACGTGTTGTGGTGGGGGCCAGGAAATCACCCCTCTGGTGCTGGGCGGGATCAGATAGATTGCCACAGCTCCGATTGGGTCCTGGGTTGTTGTTGGGGAGATTTAATTGTTGCAATTTGTGATGGACAGCCCAGCGGGTATATAACCCTTGGCACGCCCTGTGATGTTCCTCTTTGCTGCGTGCAACGGATCTCCCGCCCTTCCTCCCCTTTTTATTAGGCCTCTGTGTTGACTTTGCTATGGCTGTCATGGGGTCGTCTGCTGTTGGGGCAGGGGCCTGGTAGGAATTTTTCCAGTTGGCTGATTGGCTGGTGCCATCTGGTTTTCGCCTACTGCATAGCAATTAGTCACAACTTGTAAGGTTGGCGGTTAGGCATTCGTTATTGTGTTCGTTGGTGGAGGGGGTAAAGATTGGCTGTGCCTGCCCCTCCAATGCTGCTGCTGCGCGGGGAATTCCATTAAAGGAATCCAGGGGCTCGCCATGCTTTTGTCCATATCCCCTGGTCGGGGGCCAGGGCCACGCAAGAGCCTCTGGGAGCATTTGGGGAGAGACGTTGGGTCTGACCCCCGACCTCTCTTTTTTTCTCTCCCCTAAGTGTTTTCCCTTTACTGGCGGTCGTCAGTTCTGTCCTCAGTGGCACAGATAGTCTAAACCAATGCCTATGCAACCACTCACATATCATGTATTTCAATAAAGTTGTGGCCAAAATTATGCCAAAAACCAAAAGCTAAATTACTGTCTGAGGTGTGAGTTATTTGAGGGGTGGTTTGGGGACCTCGACACGCAACAATGGAAAAAGAGGTAATTCAGCAGATGAAGCTATTCAAGAAATGCTGAGAACCCAGATATATTTATTTGTATGCAGAACATGTTCTCTACCACTCTGTCGTGGTTTTTCATTGGAAAAAAAAATTAGTAATGTTGCCACTAGAGATAGGCTGAGCAGCTAATTCTGTCTCATTTTGGTCTTGCTGGCTCTCAGTCCACCCTATTGTGTGCTATTACATCCCATTCCAACTTGTTGTCTGCCATTCTGTCCTATTATACACATTTTGTACTTTCTATGTAAAAAACAACAACCAAGGAAAATGTTTTCAATGCCTCCAGTAGTAAAATGTATGTTCTGCATGAATTTGTTCCACAAAATAATGTTTTTGTGTATGCTTTTTATGCACTCAAAATGCATGGGGAAAATCCAGAGTTCAGATCCCTAATCAACTTCTGGAGCTTCAAATCAGGTTGGTCTGCTGTAAGAAGTGGACCAAACAAATTTCCCCCTCCATAAATGGGATGCCACTTCCAAAACACCCAGTCGCCAGTCAACCACACACCTAACATCCAAAGGTTTGAGTACCCAGAGCAGGACCCAGGATGGTGATCTTACTGTAATGGCAAGTTTGTTTGGAAGAAGAGGGTAACACAGAGTGCGACTCACCTGGGAGATGAAATCAGATTGGCTCAAAGGAAAGCAACAGCTTCAAGTGACTGGAAAAGAGAGATCAAGCCTAGCAGTGGTTTACTGGGCTGGCAGGAAGGTTAACTGTGGATAATGCTTAATAACATCCCCAATTGGAATCGTTTCGGAATGGAGGGAGACCGTGAAGGATAGAACCTCTGGGACTTCATGGAATGATTGACCTGTTGTAGGAGAGCGAAATCTATTTGCAGAAACAAATTGACCTTGCTGGCTGCACAGAGTCAGGACCTGTCCCTCTGAAGCAATAGTGCCCCCTTTCCTCCACAAACTTCTTGTGTCTGTATAAAGCTACTTCTTTGCAGTAGCCAGTGTAGAGATGGTTTTGGTTTTTTCCTTCCATTTTTCCTCCTTTCTCATGCATTCCAATGTGGGGTTTATTGCAGTAGTAGTAGCCTAGGGCTTGCCGATCAGAAGGTCGGTGGTTTGAATCCCCGTGACGGGGTGAGCTCCCGTTGCTCGGTCCCTGCTCCTGCCCACCTAGCAGTTTGAAAGCAGCTCAAAGTGCAAGTAGATAAATAGGTACCTCTCTGGCGGGAAGGTAAACGGTGCTTCCGTGCGCTGCTCTGGTTCGCCAGAAGCTGCTCAGTCATGCTGGCCACATGACCCGGAAGCTGTCTGCAGACAAATGCCAGCTCCCTCGGCCTATAGAGCGAAATGAGTGCCGCAACCCCAGAGTTGTCCGCAACTGGACCTTATGGTCAGGGGTACCTTTACCTTTACCTGATTATAATGCAAGTGCTCCTGTCCTGGTTTCTAATGTTCATTTTACACTGCGTTGCCAGTTGCATTATGGAACTGCACTTTTTGAGCATCCTATTCCCACATCATGCTAAATTTCATTCACATTGGTG
Source organism: Darevskia mixta (assembly GCA_034641385.1). NCBI lineage: Eukaryota > Metazoa > Chordata > Lepidosauria > Squamata > Lacertidae > Darevskia > Darevskia mixta. The sequence continues at coordinate 3,899,939 of JAWWNH010000060.1, forward strand.
GGCATGGTGGGACACAACTGTGGATGTCGTTGGACGTAGCGCCACCTTCATGTGCATGTGTGCTTCTGTTGCCCCATGATTCACCCATGAAAACATCAGGAAAGAACCGTATGCTAGAACACTGACCTAAATTCCATCAAATGGTGTGAGCCAAGATAGCAGTGAGAAAATGACAGGGTAAACCCAGCAATTTTCTGGGTTAACAGGGTTGAAAAATATTTTTCTGGAAGCAATTGACATGGAAATGATTGCTAAACTTCCACTAGATTCTGCTAGATTTCTAGGAGTGGGTTTTATGTCATGTGAAACAGCACATAAAATGTGGAAAATATCAGGAAAGGAAAAGTTGGGGAAATGCAATGATGTCTGAATGCAACGTTCCTCTGAACCATATAATCTTTTGCCACAATGAATGTGCCACTAAACTCTTCAGTGTTTTTGCAGAAGACCAAGCACAAGCCCCCTGTCCGCCCATCTGAAATACCTCCTAAAGACAGTTGGAACGGCCTTATTTTCTTTAAACGCAATTAATTTCTTTTATCTCCCACCCTTGTTATGCTATGTTACTATTTATTAGGGGTTTGCATGACACCAAAGATTCACCGTGTATCTGTATCAGTGGTTTTATTAAAAAAATTCTGATCTGTCTCTGAGTTGTTCTGAGCTCTAGAATAGAATAGAAATGCTTTATTGCCACTGTACCACATGTTTACAGTGAGATTAAACAAGCCCCGCTCCCCCCCCCACAATCTCTCAGTCCTTGTTACACTCTATGTGCTCTCGTACAACCACTGACTCCGAACGTCAGCTGCAATGTTGCTGTCTTCCATTCAGCAGCCTCACGGCCCACGGGTAGAAACTGTTCTTTAACCTGTTGGTTTGGCTTATCATGCTACTATATCTCCTGCCCGAGGGCAGGAGATTAAGAAGGTGCTGGCCAGGGTGTGAGTCATCCCTGAGAATGTTCCTCGCTCTTCTGAGGCAACGGTCTTCTGCGATAACATCTAGCGGACTCAGGGGACAGCCCATGATGTCTTGTGCTGTCTTCACCACCCTCTGTAGGGACTTTCTTTCCATGGCTGTCAAACCAGTGTACCACACCATAATACAGTATGAAAGAACACTTTCTATCATGGACTGATAGAAGGAAATCATTAGTTGTTGTCTAACATTGTTCTTTCGCAAGACCCTAAGGAAATGAAGTCTCTGTTGGGCCTTCCTGACCACCTGGGCTGTATTGACCTTCCAAGTAAGGTCTTCACTAAGATGGACTCCCAGCCCCCCGATATACAACGGGGCTAGCTCCCCTCTCTTCCTCCGAAAGTCCAACACCATCTCCTTTGTCTTGCAAATGTTTATGTGCAGATTGTTCTCTGAGCACCATGTGGTTACCTTTTGAACCTCCCTCCTGTACGCAGATTTGTCTCCACCTGTAATTAAACCCATTATGGTGGCGTCATCAGCAAACTTAATAATTGCTTTGTCTATCTGCTTTGACATGTGTTTAGGCTTCCAGATTGCTCTGTGCTCCCCATTTACCATAACAGGGAACCTAGAAAAGGCTACAACTTTTTTCCCTTCGAGGAAATTAAAATTATGGGTGCAGGAACCTCTTCAGAGTGGATTACGCCTGCCAAATTACAGACAAATAGGTCCAGGGTTTGTTTGTTTTTGTGAGGAACAATGCTCCATGAACATGGAACCCACAGAAGGAAGTGTTCCATCATTGCTTCACCCAAGAAACATTTTGCTCTCCCTGTGTGGTAATTTCAGGGGAAATCTAGGCTGTGTACACATTACTGCTTACTTGGATTCTCTGGTGTTTGAGGCTGAGTAAACATGATACCGGGGACGCGGGTGGTGCTGTGGGTTAAACCACAGAGCCTAGGGCTTGCTGATCAGAAGGTTGGAGGTTCGAATCCCCGCAATGGGGTGAGCTCCCATTGCTCAGTCCCTGCTCCTGCCAACCTAGCAATTCGAAAGCACGGCAAAGTGCAAGTAGATAAATAGGTACCGCTGCAGCAGGAAGGTAAACAGCATTTCTGTGCCCTGCTCTAGTTTGCCAGAAGCGGCTTAGTCATGCTGGCCACATGACCTGGAAGCTGTTCGCCAGCTCCCTTCGCCAATAATGCGAGATGAGTGCCACAACCCCAGAGTCAGTCACGACTGTACCTAATGGTCAGGGGTCCCTTTACCTTTTTAAACATGATATTAACCAAAAACCATAGGTATCCTGTAGCTTCTTGAGACATATTCCTGCTTCATGCACATTCCCTCAAATCAGCTTCCATCAGATGAGACAATAGAAGCTGCAGTTAAGTTGAGGTGTGTTAAAGGTAAAGGTAAAGAGGTGTGTACATTTCAGGCAGCCACTGCACATGCACAGATGATAGCATCTATGAATTGAGGGGAAATGAGGGGAAATGACAACAGCAACATTTTAAAAAGGGATTTCACATGCAGAAGGAGTGGGTATCCTTCCTGCATTTCAAGCTGCTTAGGTGTAGAAAGCCTTATCTCAGCTTCTCTGTATCTCAGCCACCATTTTCCTATTTCAATTTGCTGCTTTTAGCAACCATGACATTGGTGCAGCACTCAAAAAGATTATTTTGTGATGCTGTTAAATTACTCAAAAATGCACACATTACTGAGCAAAAACAAAACACAAAACCCCTTTTCATACACATACACACTTTTTCCCCATTTGAAAAGCATAGAAAGTAATTATCTAATTTACAACTACTGCAGCAAATGACTGTAATGAACCAGAACTCTCCCATTTAGGACGGAACACACTGCATGCCTATTCTAAACCATGCTTAATTGTCAGGTTGGGTCGAGCAGAGGGTGGGAAGCAAACGTACAAAATCAACCTGAAGTTTAAATACCGGTACTAGTTTGGCTAAATCTGTGGGAATGAAGAACAAATGTACATGCGACACATTGAAAAAATTAAATAAAGGCAGGCAGCCTACCTAAAATGTGACAAGGGAGTCAGGGCTAGTGGCTGACCCAGCAGCATTTGACTGGATAGAATGTACATATGACTGCCACATAAAGTATGGAGAAGCTAGAAAGCTGCAGTTTCAATGCAGGTGATGGACCCTCTGTGATGGTTCTACTTTTTGCGATGATGAAAGTGCAGAGATTTTTGACACCAAGTTGGTGGCCATCACTTGATCTTGGGGAAGCCAGTTCCATAGTATAACTATACAGTGTGTGAAGATTGGGCCCTATGATCTTCAATTTGCATAACATTTGTATATTTGCTTTGTGTCCTATGAAAACTTGTGTCTCCTTTTGTGGGTAGGGCAGGGGGCCCATAAATCAATTGGGGGCCACAAAAGTAGTGTGAACATGTGAGGTTTTCCCCATAATTGTATTTCTATATTAGCAAAGGCTTAGCACAATGAATTTCATCCTGCCACCCAGTTGTTAAAGGCACAAGGACCCCACTTTCCCCCAATGGCAACCACTCATATATGTGAGTGCGGTGGAAGGTGTGTGTGGGTGTGTGTGTGTGGTGGCAGACTGCTGGTGGTGCATAACCATCAGCCCCAGGATACTGCGGACCCTTCTGATGTCCTTTTGGGTCAAGGAGAAAGTAAGATAAATTAGCAGAGTCAATAAATAGGTTGAATGTGTCTCTTTGTCCTGAGGCCACAGCCCTGTAGCCACTGGGAGCCTTATAATATTTTTCAGGTCTCCCTTCTGAGGGTACAGAGGGAGGTACGACCTCAGAGAGGGAAGTTCAATCTTGCAAAGAGCTCCAGTGTCAGCAGAGGGTGTGTGTGGATGAACTGGGCATGCCAAGACACATCAGGGGAAGGCGTGTATCCAAAGCCTTCTCATTAGGGACATAGGAAGCCACCTTAAAGACAGACCACTGGTGCATCTATCTCAATATTGTCTACATTGACTGGTGCAGTTGTCTCTCGAGGATTTCCTCCCCCATCCCTACCTGGAGATGATGGGGAGCGAACCTGAGACGACCTGCATGCAAAGTGGATGCTCTATCACTGGGCTATGGACCTTCAATGCAATCCTGCAACATGTCGCTGAATTAGGGGAAAAATAAATGCCGCCTGTAACTTGTCCACAGTTACTTCTCCATTCCCTCCTTCTTGGATTGTTCTGTATGCCTATTTATAGCTGACATTCTGCTTCCTGGCCTAGCATGTAGTCTTGCTTGGTGGGGACATCATTAATGATCACACTGTTTTATTGTGGGTGGGTACACACAAACGCACGCGCACGCACGCGCGCGCGCGCACACACAAATCCACATCAAAATGCTCAAGTGATCTCAGCTCTGCTACTAGAGCAGATCTGTTTCTTCTCTTAACATTTTCACATAATCAATGGTGTACCCAGACAATGAAGGAGGAAGCGGGATGCAGGGAGCATAGTTTTTCCCTACTTCCTATAAACAACTTGTAGAGCCAGAAGACAAGCTGACTATGGAGGCAGGGAAGAAAATCTATGTCTTGCAGCCAACCTTTGGATATTGATGCAGAAAATTTGAAAAGCAATAGAACAGGGATGGCTACAATTACATGTATAGCAAAACACAGCCAATTTGGGGGTTTGTTTTTTGCACAACCTAAAGGACTCACTTCTTTTCTTTTTTCTTTTCCAGAGGAGACAGAAACTCACCAGCAAAAAGAGTTTTACTATCAAGCTGGAGACAAATAAAAGGCTTTTCAGAGGCTTGGAAGTAGCATGACAGGAAGAACGTGGCTCACAGTGTGCATAGAACTATCCTACTATTATCTCTGAGTCAGTTGTGATGACAAGTCAGAGGCCAAGTATTGTAAAAAGCTTTGTGCTTTCATTTCCATGGGAGACGCACTGTCTTACATAAGTTTACAAGTTAAGAACAGAAGAAGAACCTGCCAGATCACACCAATTGCCCATCTAGTCCAGTTCTCACAGTGGCCATCCAAATTCCTGTGGGAAACCCACAAGAAGGACCCAAGCATATGAGCTTCCTGTGGCTTCCTCCTGTGGCTTCCAGCAACTAGCAGTCAGCAACAAGTATTGTGTCTGACTGTGGGAGTGGAGCATAGCCATCATACATAGCAACAGCTGATAGCTTTGTCCTCCATGAATTTGTCCAATCCTCATTTAGATCCATCCAAGTTGATGGCCATCACTGCCTCCTGTTGGAGAGAGTTCCATCATTTGACTATGTATTGCATGAAGAAGGACTTAGAATCATAGATCCATTCATTCATTCATTCATTCATTCACCACCTTATACCCAGAGGTCTCCTTTTATCTGTCCAGAATCTGTCCAGAATCTTCCAACCTTCAGTGTCATTGATGCCAATGAGTTCTAGTATTATGAGGGAGAAAAACCTTTCTCTATTCACTTTCTCCAACTTGCAAACTATGACACTTATGTGACCAGACCACGCCCTAGGCATATTGTCAGAATCTGCTCTTCATTGACAGATTTGAAGTATTAAACCCTTCAGAAGTTAACATGGAATTTGGGAGTAGATGGAAACCACCAAACAATCAACTGGGGGGATCTGATCATGCCTAAGAAAATCTTTAATGAGAAACTGGGATTGAAGCCTGCTCTCTTCTTCTATCAGTAAATAAATGTGGTGAAAAAGAGGAAGGGCCATATACCAAGTCAGAGCCTAGATCCATCTATCTCATTATTGTCTACCTTGGCTGGCAGTGGCTCTCCAGGCTTTCAGGCAGGGCCCTCTCCGAACCCTACCTAGATGTGTGAAGTATAGAACCTACCATTGAGCCCTTCTATAATTAGGTGGTATCAGTTAGAGCTTCCTCAACCTTGCCACTGCATCACCCCACTCAATCTCCACCCTGGGGCATTTTCAGTAATTTTTAGCACAGCACAATGGGGAAGGGCCATAGCTCTGTAGGAGAGCATCTGCTTTGCATGCAGAAGATCCCAAGTTTAATCCCCAGCATCTCCAAGCAAGAACATTCTAAGTGTCTGCCAATGGCCCATCTACTTCCTCAGGAAGAAGCTGGTGGATGCTACCTGCCTGAAACACAGACAGCCACTGCCAGTCCATGTAGAAAAAACTGAGCTGGATGAACCAATCATTTGACACATTAAAAGGCAGCTTCCACTGGCTATGGCTCCTATTACAGTAGTTCAGTGAGCTTAGGCAATAGTAACAGGTCATTTTCAGCCACCTTAAAATGCATCGAATAGGAGTTTGGTTGTTTTCTTTTGCAAATTTTTTTGGTTCAGAATTTGCATTGACACAAATTATTTTTTTCCAAAATTGTTATGTTTGCTTCCCCTGATGCTGGTTTAATAGATATCAGTGTTCACGAGGGAGCACTTTTTGGCACAACAAACCATTGAACCAATTTCGAATGGCTTGTAGAGTAGTCCCGATTCTATATTGACCTCCTGGTAAGTGCCATCTGTTTGTCCGTATCCCAGCATGGCTATTAGAGAACGAGGCAAATCAGCAAGCATTTGTTGCAGCAGAGAAGGGGACTTTGTGTTCTTTTATTCAAGCCCCAGGGACAGGCAACCCTTTTAAAAATAGTGTACGCTGAGTTCCTGGGCATAATGATTTGTGCAAAGGAGGTTTCCCTTTGAGAATAGGGCATCTGCTGAAAATGGATTATGGGAAGCAATGTGTTTCAAAGGATTAGCGTTAATACAGCGTGTTCCCTTAAGAGTAACTTGGCCCAAAGTCTCAATTTACTGCTAGTAGCCTTAATAGAAATATGTGTTTCTTTAAAATAGATGATTCTGTGACAGCTAAACCATGTTGAGAGAAGGCGAGGGAAGCGATGGCCTGCGGTGTGAAACATATCACAAGATAATGCTGAAGTTTCAAATCCAATGAGAGGAGGGAAATGTGAGTGGGGATCCAGCTGCATTTCCTCGCAATATTTTGTGGTCCCTGTTCACTGGTCATTCAACATCCCTATCATAGAATCCTAGAACTGTAGAGTTGCAAGGTACCCCAAGGGTCATCTAGTTCAACCCCCAGCATTGCAGGAATCACAGCCAAAGGGTCCCTGGCAGATGGCCATCCAACCTCTGCTTAAAAACCACCAATGAAGTCATGTGTTCCATCTTCCGAAGTAGTTTGTTGCACTACCAAACATCTCTTACTGTCAGAAAGTTATTCCTAATATCCTCTCTTGCAATTTGCCCTCTGGAGCAGCAGGAAACCAGCTTACTCCATCTTCCACGTGACAGCCGTTAAGATATTTGAAGATGGCTATCATATCTCCTTTCAGTTTTCTCTTCTCCCAGCTAAACATATCCAACTTCCTCAATTGTTCTTCGTAAGACTTTGTTTTCCGACCCTTCATCATCTTGGTGGTCCTCCTCTGTATACGTTCCAGCTTGTCAATATCCTCCTTAAATTACCCAGAACTAGGCACAGTATTCCAGGTCTGACCAAGGCAGAAGAGAGTGGTATTGTTATTTTCCTTTATCTGGACACTATATTTCTGTTTGGGTATGCCTTGCTATTGTTGTGTTAGTGTGAGTTGCCAGTTGCCACTTGTTATTTGTCAGTCTCCAGATCTCACTCTGAGGTCCCTAGAGATTTAATCTCCGGGTAGGGAATGGGTACACATGTCAATTCATGCACATGGTCATTAAAACATCATGCAGTGCACAGCCTGACATTTGCCAACAGCATGGCCAGGGAGAGAAATTTTGAACCTGCAATAACTTCTTGCATCTGATTACAATTTTCAAGTATACCATTAGTCAAAAAGAACAAATGTTCCCTTGGCTTTTTAAATCAGGGGTGACAGGTTGGCAGGGAGAGAAACTATTGTAAACAAATCAAGCATATGGCTGAATAGAGCCTTCAGAAATGAGATGTAGGGGTGCTCAGGCATTGATCCTTTGCAACAGAACTTGTGTGTTAGAAGCTTGTCTCTATTTTCATCTGTGAAATGATAGAAGGTACCGTAGGTGTTTTACTGATCATGCTAACCAGACGTTTGCATGCCTCCCACTTTCTGGGTTTTTGATCTTTGATAGCTGCATGTAATTTGACACTTTTAGTGTCTTTTAACAGGTTTGATTATATTGTTACTGTTTATTTAATTTATTTTAAAACCGGGATAAGCAGCTGAATATTTCAGAAAATCTGTAAGCAGTGCACAGTCTCAAAAAAGTCGGCAATATATCCATTAAAACAACATTATTTCAAAAAGAAAAAAGCAAACTCAAATCAAGCAAGGCAGCTGTACAAAAACACATAAAAGTAGATAAAATAGAAATTCAGAAATGCACATAAAACAGGATCCATTCTTATGGGTCACAGAATGTTGCTGTTATGTATAAACCATTTTGAGGATCTTCTTGGAATAAAGAAACAAAAGGGAGATATTTTACATGGCTTGAATGTAAACCTTGAATGTAGACCTTGAATTACATGGCTTGAATGTAAACCATGGCTTGAATGTAGACCTTGAAACCCATAAGCCAGGGATGCAGAAACTCAGGTCTGGAGGTCAATGTGGCCCTCCAAGTCTCTCTATCTGGCCCCTGCCACTTTCTACAGGGCACTCCCCAGCTATGCCCCTTCTCTTCAAGCCACACCCCTTACTGATTCTGTTTTGCAGTACCTGGTGGTGCCTTCCAGGTGTTCAGTGTGGGAAAATATGCATTTGACATAAAAAAATATGCATATGAAATGCATGTTTTACATGTGTCTGCATTGAAAAGTATTGTAAAGTGTGCTCAAAATATGAGCAAAATACGTATCACGAGAAGGGACATAGTGGCACATAATAGGATGGAAGAGGACAGAACAGACGTACGACTGACTGCCAGAAAGACCAAACCTAAATAAAATTATCTGCTTAACCTGTTTTAGTCAGTTCCCAACCGAAATCCCAGGCAGTATAATGAAGACATTTCTCACACGATCCAGGACTGAGTTTCCAAACCATCCTGAAGTTTTAGATGGAAAATGTATTCCTGGCTCTGCTTATTTTGGGGGGAATAAAACTGTGTCGCTCTAGTCAGTTCTAATCACATTATTAGAATTGCTCCATTTAGCTGGCCTGTTTAGCTGATTGAAGCCTCTGGAAGCTTGTGATCAGGCACTTATGAACAGGGCTTGTGAACAGGGGCGTTTGTGAGGGTGTTTAGGGGGGACATTTGAGGGGGGCAGTCCAGAGTGCTGACTCACATATTGACTACTTCATCTCCAGACAAACATTGTTATATCGCCTCATCTAGAGACCTGCTTTGCTTCCAGAGATTTTTGTTGGTTTGATTTCAGATTTACAAGAACGTACTTTGGGTACTCACATATTACGTTATGTATGCTCTGTTTATATAATTATAGTGCCAGAATCTTTTATTGGTCATTGTGTTGCCTTTATTGTCGTTGACTCACAGAGTGGACAGGAACTGAGACACATGGGCAGCAAGGGAGCTGCTACAGTGACCTGCAACACCTGTGCCATGTTTGTCTTCCTACCTGAGAACGTGCAACACTACACCTGCAGCCAGTGCAAGCTGGTTGATTACTGGAAGAGAAGGTCAACAGTGTGATGCAGCAGCTAAAAAAGCCAATGCAATTCTGGGCTGCATCAATAGGAGTATAGCATCTAGATCAAGGGAAGTAATAGTACCACTGTATTCCGCTCTGGTCAGACCTCACTTGGAATACTGTGTCCAGTTCTGGGCACCACAGTTCAAGAAGGATACTGACAAGCTGGAATGTGTCCAGAGGAGGGCAACCAAAATGGTCAAAGGCCTGGAAACGATGCCTTATGAGGAACGGCTTAGGAAGCTGGGTATGTTTAGCCTGGAGAAGAGAAGGTTAAGGGGTGATATGATAGCCATGTTCAAATATATAAAAGGATGTCATATAGAGGAAGGAGAAAAGTTGTTTTCTGCTGCTCCTGAGAAGAAGACACGGAGTAATGGATTCAAACTACAAGAAAGAAGATTCCACCTAAACAGTGAGCCAGTGTGGTGTAGTGGTTAAGAGCGGTAGACTCGTAATCTGGGGAACCGGGTTCGCGTCTCCACTCCTCCACATGCAGCTGCTGGGTGACCTTGGGCTAGTCACACTTCTCTGAAGTCTCTCAGCCCCACTCACCTCACAGAGTGTTTGTTGTGGGGGAGGAAGGGAAAGGAGAATGTGAGCCGCTTTGAGACTCCTTCGGGTAGTGATAAAGCGGGATATCAAATCCAAACTCTTCTTCTTCTTAGGAAGAACTTCCTGACAGTAAGAGCTGTTCGACAGTGGAATTTGCTGCCAAGGAGTGTGGTGGAGTCTCCTTCTTTGGAGGTCTTTAAGCAGAGGCTTGACAGCCATCTGTCAAGAATGCTTTGATGGTGTTCCTGCTTGGCAGGGGGTTGGACTGGATGGCCCTTGTGGTCTCTTCCAACTCTATGATTCTAAGGTACAGCAACTCGAGGCCCACTATCCACACTGGGCAAGATGAGAAATTTCTCAACAGAACAGAGTGGACTGCGTTGGACCAGCAGTGCAGGTGAGGTCTCCCACCATTCAGCTTCATTGGAAGGTCCTGGGTTCTGAGTGAGGTTCTAAGCTCTAGGCAAGGGAGAAAAGTTACATCTTATCACTTTTTCTACAGCAGGCACAATCTTCTACAGCTGTATCATGTCCCCATTGCCCACTCTCCTTTATTCTGCATTACAAAGCTTCAGACGTTATATTCTGTAGAAGTTTTATTTTGTCATATGTCATATGTCGTGGTTCCATTCTTTCCCTTTTGGTGTATATTTACTTTTAATGCCATGGTTTCGTGGTCTTTTTTATAGCTGTTGAAATGGCCAGTTGCTCTTTAGCTTCTAGTTAAGCAACTCCTATGATTTTATGAACAGGAATGAATATGTCTTGAGAATCTTAGAGCTGGTATCTATGCAACAACAAACTGATTTCTGGGTTTCGTTGGAGACTTTTTCTCTCTTTCCTTATTGACGTGGACCCCCTACTGCACTGCGTCTGTGGTTATCTTCATTTTCCTAACGATGTGGAGTGTGGTCTGCTAGCTTGTCAGAGTTCATAAGCACAAAGGCAGTGAAATCATTGAAACCTGTCAAAAATATGTGTCTGTTAATGATCTGACGTTACCCAGCAAGGAACAGAGTGGAAAGGAAAATGGCTGAACAGGCTAATGAAATGCCAAAGGAATTTCGCTTCTGCCCGGGGATTTGAATCTGCCAAATGCAATCCTTTGATGTCAAAAGTTTGAAATATGTTTTAACAAAACACTTATCACCCTTCCCTATATTCTGATGCACTAAACATGGCAAGGAGCATAAGAAATCCAAGATCTCTTTATTGGATCAGTCGATCAAGGCCAATGTAGCCCAACATCCTGTTTCCAGTTGGGTTCATCATGGTGCATTTGGAACATGAGGAGCAGAAGCTGGAGAAAATTTAGTTGAATATGACATAATAATAATAATAATAATAATAATAATAATAATAATAATAATAATAATACCCTGAGACTTCTGGGTATAGGCCAGTATATAAATTCAATAAAAAAATAATACTAATATCAGACTGGGCTGCTCCAGCCCAGGCTTCCTCAACCTCGGCCCTCCAGATGTTTTTGGCCTACAACTCCCATGATCCCTAGCTAGCAGGACCAGTGGTCAGGGATGATGGGAATTGTAGTCTCAAAACATCTGGAGGGCCGAGGTTGAGGAAGCCTGTTCTAACCACTCTGGGCAGTATCCATTTAAGTCATTCCATCAGTGCAAGGATTTATACTTGCAAAACTGAGCTCCCCTCTCCTCTTCCTGTGCACATCTTCCCCACATCTTCCCCACATCTGCTGCAGAGCGTGGAGGGATTTAGTGGATGGAACAAGTTAGTCGGATACCATCCAATTGTTTTGTCTTGTTTTGTTTTGACTTATTTCATTTACAAATTGCTTCTTCTGAAGCATCTCAAAGCAATTTCACAATGCAATAAAAGAGTATATAAAACAACTATATTTATTTAAAGAACCAGTTAAAGAAATTGCATATAAAACAATTTTTAAAATGCACTGATGTACCCTGCTTAGGAATTTCTTGATCAAATGGGGTGTAATTTCCTCCCCTGAATAAATAAGTAGAATGAAAACAGCCATCCAGCTCTTTCCCCTTGTTCCCAGCATATGGAATTCTGAAATATCTTGTCCTTGTAAACAGTTATTGCATTTGATAATAACTACCAATAGGTCTGCAGTGATAGCCCTATTCATACTTTCACCAGATTCTGGTACTATACTGAAACCATGCTCCAATGTCTTGGAAGTTGTCTTCCCCTACAGAAGAGGCTTCTGTTTTTTTCTGCCTGTTATAGGTTTGTGGGTTGCTCTGGATGATATATGTGGGTCCCTTCCAGGTCTGTGATCCAGCATTTGTGAAGTTTAGAATTTAGTGGAAGAAGTCATGGAACCAGTCAGACCAGATTCTTTGTAAGATAATGGCTTAAGCTGGCCAGTTAAGTAGAATCATTTACATGTCCAAAGAGGCTGCCCTGTTGCCCTGCAAACAGATGAGTGGGCCTTGGGTGATGAGAGAACTCCAGCAGAATGTTAAAGTCACAAAATATGCAGCAAAGTGAAGCATGATAATATTTGCTGTTGGACCTTTAAAATATGTCATTCCAAGTGAGTTCCAAAATTTCTCTCTTCCCCCAGCATAGGAAAATACCACACATTTGGTGAGTTAAAAATAGGTTTACTTACAAACTCTTCAAAGGTCAAATTCATATGCTTTTCCATACATCTGTCAGAAAAGTTTCACAGGCAATAAAAACTTAGTTTTTACAAAGTGGTGAAAGTTTCTAAATTATTGGTATAGGAACACAGGAGTGTAGAATGGAAGAAAGCTTGATTACATATTTCCTTCCAAAGTAAGGAGAGTGACACAACTAAGCCTGGCAAGACAGCTCACTCTGTGGTATTAACCCCTTCATGCATTAATTAGATTTAAGCATGTTTGTTATATGAAACTGGTTATCCCACATATGCTACATCACCCTAGGAGAGATAACAATGCGTGTGAGAGGGTCTTTTTAGGCTGTTGCTGAAAGCCAGCAATACATAGGCTTGTACTGCTCTGCGTCAGACTCAAAGCTCTGACTTGGGTCTCTCCCTGGGAATCTAATTGAGAGGTTGGATCTGCTGGAGTGTTGATCCTTGAGTCCTTCATCCATGCTGCGTTCAGGTTCTATATATGTGCATCCTAAAGACACCCCATTCTCCAGTGATCTTCACTCCAAGGAAACTAAATGCTGCATAAGTGAAGGAACCCCTAGAGTCTCCCTTCACTCAGAAATTGGGGTGCATACAACAATATGGCAAGTGCAAATCAGGGATGTATTGCTGTCTTCTCAGGCATCTTGAGTTTGACCTAAATTGAGGTATCTCCTGGAAGCTGGTGTTCCTCACTCTGTTGGTGCTGCTGTGTTAATCCTCTTGGCAGCTCGTTCTGTGCATTAGAGAAACTCCATTTAATGCCAGGAGAGACAACATTTAAGCTTCACGTAATTTCAGTCTGTTCTGTGTTATTAAACTCTAGCGCCTCTGTATATGGGGTACGGGTACTAAACTCTGGTGTTTTCATAGGTGCTATTACTTGCAGATTACTCTTTTTATGGGCCAGGCAAGGAAAACAGGAGAGCTATCTAGGTGTTGTAAATTGAACAAATTGGTGGCAATATTTTCTGATATTCAGCATGGTGTGAAATAGAGGCACTTTATAGATTTAAATACAAAGAAACTGCTTCAGCCATACCAAAGTAATTTGTATTTATAAGCGGGGAGTCAAACAGAACCTGAACCAAACAACAACTGGGCAAACCTCTATTGTTTTCCCTCTTGATCTTGAACAGAACGTGAATCATTATCTGAAAGTGTCTATTGAACCTGAACCTGCAATCAATCAATCATAGTTTACCAGTTCAGAATAAAGATTCAGCTCCCACCCACCCTGGCATGTATTGTTTTGTGTTTTGTGCTCCACTGGAACCAGCATGACTCATAAGTGAATAAAGCAACAAATGTGAATTTTACGTTCATACAATGTTTGATGTTAGGAATTAATTACTGGTGTCATTGAGGTTATACATTGCATGTTATTTATTGTATTATGGTTTTACAGTTTTATTATTTTATCATTTAAACTTGTGCGCTATACTTGTTTAAACATGTACACCATATTGAGACAGAATGTAATTGGCGATATAGAAATCAATCCATAAATAACCAAGTTCTGATTTTCCTCCATTTGCTGTACAGTGGAACCTCGGTTTTCGAACGTAATCCATTCTGGAAGACCGTTAGACTTCGGAAACATTCGAAAACTAAGGGTCAATGGGCTGGCTGCAAAGTCAATGGGGAAAAAATGAAAAAAGTGCCTCAGAAGCCGTTCGACTTCTGAGGCGCGTTCGAAAATGGAAGCAATTACTTCCGGGTTTTCGGCATTTGGGTTCCGAATTGTTCGGCTTCGAGATGCTCAAAAACCGAGGTTTCACTGTGGCAGGAAAGCTAAAAATTGCTGTTTTTTCACCACTTTTTAATAGAAGAACCAATACACCAGACCTGCTCAGACTATCCTCACTTTGTGGACCAAAATATTTGGTTGCAAACATCAAGTCCTACCCTAGCCTATGCACAAGTTCCAGGCTTGCACCAAATGACTGGACCTTTCTCCCTTCTTGGCTTCTTCCAATTCCTCCCCCTACTTTGGGACCACTGCAAAAACCACTGCATGCACTGCTGCTGTTCACCACTTCCACCCACACATGTGATGCTATGTTTGCTTCCGCGAGGATTCAGAGAGTAACAGTCACTTCCCAAGAGACCTGAAGAAACCCTGGGAAATGAGATGTAATTTGGGAGGCCTGGTGTTCTCCTGCAGAGTGTCTTTTTTGATACCCAATCACAAACAATCAGACATCTCCTATTTTATCGGCCAATTCCTTTGACAGAACATAAAAGGATTGATTCCTCCAAGTGGGCCAGCTGTCTTCCAAGCACAGCCTCTTAAATGGAAATCAAGTGATGTACTTACCCTCTAGGGTCCTATACAGTTTCAGTGCAAACACAGCACATAATTATTTAGGCACTGAGATGCTTATAGGACTTCCATTGCTAGAGTGTTAAGATGTTATTTCCTGTGATTCCTGGCTCTGTGTTTATCAGCGACTGGTTAAGTAACAGGGAGCAGAGAGTAAGGCTAAATGGACCATTCACCCAATGGAGAGAGTTTCCTGAAGGATCTGTACTGAGATCTCCGTTTTTTAACTTGTTCATAAATGATCTGGACTCAGGGGTGAACAGGGACATAGCCAAATTTGCTGATGATACCAAGTGGTTGAAAGAAAATAAAAAGACTGTGAGGAGCTCCAAGAGGATCTCTCAAAGTTGGGTGAATGGGCATGCATTTGTAAGTGTGATGTACACTAATGGAGCCAGAACTGAGAGGGACTGATCAGGAATGAGACGTTGGAGTCATAGTGAATAGCTTGATGAAGATGTCGACCCAGTGTGCTGTGCAAAAGGCAGAGTGCATGCTAGGAATTATTGGGAAGGGGGTTTAAAATAGAATAGCCAATATCATTATGCCATTGTACAAATCTATGGTGCAACTGCTGTTGCACCCAGGTCTTGCTTGTGAGCTTCCCAGAGGCACCTAGTTGATGACTGTGAGCGTGATGGCCTGGGATTCAGACTCAGATGCTGAACCTGAGGGATCCCAGCCTGCACAGGAGGGCTAGGGCTTGAGTCTGAAGGGTCCTCACCTGTGCTGGATCCTCAGGTGCAGGCATCTGCTGAGTCTGCTCTGGCTCCTGATGGGGTGGAGGACCCATTGCCTGCAGGTGCTCCACTCCCAGCCCCGTCAGGGGAAGCTGAGGTTACCTCTGGGTCCTGTAACCCTCCAGCCTCTCCTGAGCTGCAGAGGCGAAGGGCAGAGAGGCGAAGGGAACTAAGTTCCCGCAGGAGGAGTGCTCGCCTCCAGGCCAGGAGAGGCAAGTCACCAGAGGATCAGGGCCGCCCTATGCCTCGGGGCAGATAAAAGCCGGCCGGCCCCAGCCCCAACTTGCAGGAGCAACATCGTTGGTGACCAGTTCCTGCTTGTTACCTGTCCTGCTTTCCTGCTAGAGTTCCTGACCCGCCCTGGTTCCCTGCTTGCCTACCTGTTCCTGACTTCGCCTGCCTCCCTCCCCTGCACCTAGCTTCAATTATTATGGACTGTCTTTCATTGCACCTCTGACCACAGACCAGACTTCGACCTCGCCTTATGGGTAACCCATGGGACCAGCACAGTGAGAATGCTGGACTAGATGGGCCTTTAATCCACCAGTGCTTATGTTATATTATGGGTGGAATCCAACAACAGGTCTGCCTTTCTGACATCAGGCAGTGAGCTGTATCTTTGAGATGCCCTCTCATGGGGCATTGGACTGCAGCCTTTGAAATGCATACTTGGAGTGAAAATATGCTTTTAAATGTTGTTTAAACACAGTTTAAATGTTATTCTTTTTACATGGATATTTTAATGCACAGATTATTGTGCAAATGGGGGAGAACAGACCTATAAGTGAAAATACGTGCAAAAAAGAAGGAACAGCTATAAACTGATCTGTCCATTCACAGTTTCATGGAAAGTGAAAAATGTGTCTAGGAAGGAGGGAAACAAACAACAGCACAATCCGTAACTGTGTACAGAAACAGATTTATTCAAAGCAGACACATTCAAAAAGCCCAGTGTCTTTCAGGTCCCAGATGTCCCTTCATCAGGGGAATCTATAATTAACAGATAAACAAGCCTGAAGTTACATTAAATCATTTCATAGTTTATAAAATGTGGGGGAAATGTCATAATTTGTTACTGTTAAAAGTAAAAAGGCACATTCATCTCACATTGAAACATCAGTAATAAAATGAATAAAAGTTGAAATCAAAACACTGAACAGTTTTCAATCAAGAAAACATTCACTCCCTTTGAGGAAATTCATACTAGTCTGGAGGCCACAAATATCTCTTAATTGGAAGTTCTCCTTTAAAGGAAGAGATTTTTAGGGAATGAAATAAGGAGCTATTCAAAATGAACCAAGCTTTGAAATATGCAAATTAGCTATGCTTTATTATTGTCTTCATATATAATGCTTCAACCCTGCAACCCTATGATGCCAGGAAGTGGGTGATACACTGAGTCTCCCACCTCAGGGGGTAGGGGTGCAGAATGAGTGCATGGACATCAAAGTGGGAGAACTGATGTAGAATGTCCCCCCTTGTTCAGCACTGGCCGTACCAACGTTGGAGCTCTGTGGTCTGTAGGCTGAAAAAGAGCACAGGAATCCATCTTATACACAATCAGACCATTGTTATATCCAGCTCTGGGTTGTCTACAATGCCTGGCAGCTCCTCTCCAGGGTTTCAGCCAGAGGTCTCTCCCAGCCCTATCTGGAGATGCTGGGGGTTGAACCTTCAGCCTTTAACATGGAAAGCAAATGCTCTAATGGTGAATGTCACCCCTTCCTACAATGGGACATACCAGGGTAGTTTGGGGCATGCTTATGGTGGTGCAGAACAAGACATGGATTTTAAGGATCCAAGGATTTCTGCACCCCCAGAAGACCCTCAAACTGGGGAGAAAACTATGCCAGCCCTGGAGCAGGCATCATTTATTTCTTTTTCATGGTTCTCAATGGGAGGAAAATTGGGGGCGGGGGGCAGGGCTGATTTAGAAAACAGAAAAAGCCAGTGGAGCATAAGACTGCTCCTCTGCCCTCTCATCTCTGCTGCCATCCAAAGCCATACATTGCTTTTCCAGGACTATGGGTGATATCTTCTGTTCTCCTGCCCCCAGTTGTGGATTGCAGCCTAAGATTATAAATTGGTAATGTTCTGCTTTATGTGTTAGGTTTCGGCTGTTTAGTTGGGCTATGATTAAATCATAAAATATTTTTGGATTAATGTATTGTTGCCCACCTCGTGTTCTTCGGAATTGGCTCCACATATTAAAAGAAGAAAACGAGTGTATTTTACCTGAACATCTAAAAGTGAACATTTAATAGAGGTGTGCATTGGCTCTGTGTGTGGGCTGAGTAATGAAATTCATCAGGATGATTCAGGAATCTCCTCTCTCTCCCATGTCACAACACAGTCTCAATGCATCCTAAGTCAGATCAGCTACAGAACAAAGCTAGAGAACGCTCTGTTTCTGTGTCCTTCTGTGCCAGTACAGCTGTTTTCATATATAACACTTCTCTGTTTCTCTATGTCCAAGAGTTTTGCAAGAAGTGGCAATGTCCCAAATTTTGTCTGCGGAGCACTGAAGAGCTCTGAGTTGTTGTTTTTTTTTGTTAAAACACAGCAGTTAAAAGCTTCATTTAAGCTTTTAAAAAATTCCATGTTGCTCTGGCTTAACAACAGCAACAGAACACCAGAGCTCTTTAGAACTCTACAGGCAACTTTCTAGATAGTCTCAAATTGTAAGGCCTATTGAAGATGTGCAAAGGCCTAACAGGTGGTCTGTAAAACCTGCCAGAGGACACAAGAATACAAGAATCAGGCCAATGGCCCATCTAGTCCAACATCCTGCTCTTACAATGGCCAACCAGATACCTATGGGAAACCTGCAAGCAGGATTCAAGCACAAGCTCACTCTCTCCTCCTGTGGTTTCTGGCAACTGATATTCAGAAGCATTGCTGCCTTCAACCATGGAAGCAGTTCGCAGCTATTGTGGCTAGCAGACGTTGCTAGCCCTCTCCTCCAGTAATTTGCCTACCCCTCTTTTAAACCCTTTTAGGATGGTGACTGTCAGGGATCTGCCCACCCCTGCCAGTCCAGCTCTGAGTGCATACAGGGACCCGCAGCCTGTGTTAACAGATTCATCTTCGAGTGAATCTGGCAGCCCCTCTTCGGGGGAGGAGCAGTTAGTGGCTGGGAGCCAGGGAGTGCCAGGTGTCCAGGGAGTTGCTGAGAGACCTGGCACCACCCAGCAGACTCGCTCGGAGGGGGAGGCATCAGTTCCGGCGCATATCTCACGTAGGAGGAGAAGGCGGCAATTCAGGATGCCAAGGCTTTGGTGTTGGAGCCAAAACAGAAGGGGGGCACTTCCGGATTCTGCTAGCGACTGAGCAGACATGATAAACTGAACTCTGCACTGTAAATAGCTTTGCACAAAATAAAGAGACTTAAAGACAAAATGGCTTGGTCTTACTATTGAACAACCGATAAGAGAATCTGACAGTGACCACCACAACCTCTTATGGGAGCAAGGGCACAAGCAATTGTCAGATATAAAGGATAGTGTGGAGCTGTGTGGTTTCAAAAAAACGTGCAAGCAGAAGGATACACCACTCAGCCACCTTTTATAATGTTAATTTAAGATAATGTGAACCCCCATCATAAGGGATTATGGAAGAAAGCGAATCTATGTTACTTCCACAAAAATCCCACCCACCTGCCAAATAATTTTCTGCAGTTTGACAAACTTAATGCGCTCTGGTAAAGCCCCTGTGACTAAATTTCATCCACTTTGGCTAAGAGGGGCAATAGTTACAGCCATATTTAGATTCCCCATTATACTGAATTGGTGAACCTGAGCTTCATTTTATACAGGAGCTGAATTACAGATCAAAGTGGAGCATGTGCGGAGCAATTTAGAATCAGAAAGCCGTTCTTTTTAAAAGCATAGATAGATACATGGCAAATCTTGGGGCTTAGCAGCTACTCTTGCAAATTTGGTTTGCATTCCCTAGAGCTCTGTCAATACACAGGCAGCTCCAATAGCATTTTGCTCTAATTGAATATAAGTACACAAATACTAGATACGCAATGCATATTAGAGCCTTGCAACCCTGTTCCAGACACTGGCTGTAAATTCTCTGCGCAGGCCACAACTTAATGTCCTAAACCAACTTTAATGGACATATAACTTTGTCCAAGGTCCCCACAGGCCTTATCCTCATGATCAGTAAAGCTCAGCAGTCTGTGGAGTTATTTAACAGACGCCTTAAATGTTTGTTGAACAGCTCCACCTGCGAACCTTAAGGCCAAACGATAAAACACTGCATGGACATATTTTCCCCAGGTGTTTGAATTTTTATGAGGTGACAACAGCAGGTGTGACATTAAGCATTAGAGAAAGGACAGCATTTGTGGGAGGGGGGATAAAGACAGCGATAAAAAGAGAGAAGCAATTGAGATTAACCAATTAACAACTCCAGCACAGAACTAAAGCACAAGCTATATTTAACTGGAACAGGCTGCTGTTGCCAGTGAACTGAAACAAGGGGGATGAGGGCTATTTATTTATTAAATTTATATCTTGCCCTTCCTCCTGAAGGAGCCCAGGGTGACAAACAACAAGTGACAAAGCAAAGAAACATCTTAAAATCAAATCAAATACAGTTGCGGATTCAGAAAAGGTTCATTTGGAAGAGGGGGGTCTTCGGCAGGCACTGAAAAGACAACAAAAGTGGCCACTGTCTAACATTCAAGAGGAGGCAATGCCAAATGATGGGAGCCAAAACGCTATATGGTGTGGACCAGACCTCCCGGTAAGGTGGCATCTGCAGGAAGTCCTCACCTGCAGAGCGCAGTGATCTGTTGGGCATATGTCATCTGTCACCATAGAAGAGCCTAGACGTTCCCCTAGACTCCAACTCCCATCAGCCCCAGCCAGCATGGCCAATAGTCAGGGTGATGGGAGATGTCTTTCTTCTTTGGTGATCACTCGTAGCCAAGTGAGATTGCCTTCCATGAACACAGTCTTAACAGTGAGTCTATAAGTGACTGTGGAAGCCAGTTCTGGATCCGCACGTCCTTCCACAGTGGAGACATAGGTTCCCGGGTGGGAGTTGATCATGGTGAGGGTTTGCCAAGCGTGCCTTCCTCTTAGCACATTTCTCCCTTTCGTCCTGGGTTCAAGCGTCTTCAAAGTCCATGACACCTTTGGTAAAGGCTGTTCTCCAATAGGAGCGCTCGCAGGCCTGTGCTTCCCAGTTGTTGGTGCTTGTACTACTTTTTTTTTTTTTTTTTAGATTTGCCTTGAGAGAGTCTTTAAACCTCTTTCGTCAACCACCAGCACTATGCTTTCCATTTTTAAGTTCGGAATAGAGTACCGTGTTTCTCATAATATAAGACATGCCTAAAATATAAGGCATAGAAGGATTATAACGGGGTCGCAAAATATAAGGCATACCCCGAAAATAAGACGTACCGGGTTCCGGTAGTGATATCGGGTACCTGGTGAGGTGCAGCCCCTCCTAAACACCCAGCAGCGCGCACCACGTGGGGCCCCAATCCAGCTCCCGCCAGCTCTCTCCCCCAGCACAGCCAGCAGCAGCAGCGGGCACCGCTTGGATCCGATCCAGCGGGACTCAGCCGCAGCGCGCCAGTGGATCCCCGATCCACTGGGCGCAGCAGCAGCGCGCTGAGTGAAGCCCTGAGTGGCCGGGACCCGGTCCCAGCCGCAACCGCTGGAAGCCGCTAGAGGAAGTAGCAGCATCCTCGCTAGCTCCTCCACCAAACCCCGCGCAGCCCGCAGATCCCAAAAGCAGGCTTCTGCTGCTGCCCGCCTCGCAAGAGCAGTGATCGGAGGCGGGCGGGCGGGGGGGGGGGACAAGCGGGAGAGGCGGCGGCAACAGCAGCAGCAGCAGCCCCTCCAAGCCCTCCTCCTCCTCGCCACCCCTAGCCTCGCCTTCGCCCTCACCGCCCTAAGGGGCCCTCACGCAGCCCTCGCCCTCCAGCGTCCTCCTCCTCCTGGCCGCTGCCACTTAGGCACGCAGGAGGGAGAGCCGGCAGACGGACGGCACCTCCTCAATCCTGCACACTTCACCTCAGGGCGTTTCCCGCCCTCGCAGAGAGAGGGGCTTCCCCCTCCCTCAGTCGGGTGTGTAAGGGCTGTCTCCTCCCCCCCACCTCTCCGTTTCATTCGGCTCCTTCATTGCTCTCCTGCTGCAATCCAAACCTGATTGTGGCTTTTCTCTTTCTCTCTCTCTCTCTCCCCCTCCCTCCCTCTCCCTCTCCTCAACTTTCCCCATGCTTTCCTCTTTCTTTTCGTGTCTTCTTCGGCCATGGACTATTATTTTCTTCCCCTATCCGTGCACTTGCAATTCTCTCCACCACCACCCTCCTCTCCCCAAATTCCTTTTAGGATTTTCAGTTTTCTCCTCACTGGTTCTTCCTTTTCTTCTCTCCCCCCATCCTCATTGCATCCTTTTTCTCTCTGCCCTCCTTTGCTACACACACACACACACGGGGGGGGGGGGGAGAGAGAGAGAGAGAGAGAGAGAGGAGTGTTGACTTTGCTTGTCCCCCGCCACCCGCCACCCCTTCCCAGCTCCGTGAAGCATCTCCGCTGTTCCCCGCCGTGGCAGCTTCCAAAAGCCTGCTTTTAAAAAGCCTCGGTGGGGGGGGGGGAGGGAGATGTTGCACAGAGCAGGTGGCAGCAACGTGAAGCATCTCCATTGTCCCCCGTCGTCCTTGCAAAAGCCTTCCTTCCTTCTCCCTCTTTCTTTCACTCTTTCTCACTCCTTCTCTCTCTCTCTCTCTCTCTCTCTCTCTCTCTCTCTCTCACCTTTTCCTTTCTTTCTTCCTTCCTTCTCTCTCTCTCACACCCCTTCTGTCTTCCTTCCTTCCTTCCTTCCCTCTCTCTCTTCCCTCCCTCCTTCACTCTCTCTTCCTCTCTCTCTCTCTCTCTCTCTCTCTCTCTCCTTCCTTCCTTGTCTCTCTCTCTTCCTTTCTTTCTTTCTCTCTCTCTCTCTCTCATCCCTTCCTTCCTTCTCCCTCTTTCTTTCTTTCACTCTCTCTCACTCGCCAACCCCGTTCGCCAAAGCAGGCTTGTTTTTGCGATCTTGGCGGGGAAGAACCAGCAGCACCCCTCTGCTGCCCCTCCCAGCCTTTTAGAGGAGGAAAACCAGAAAACATTTTTTTTTCTTGTTTTCCTCCTCTAAAAACAAGGTGCGCCCTATGGAGCATCCTATGGAGCAAAAAATACGGTAATTATAATGGAATATATGTAGATTGCTGTACCACACTTAATAAAAATAAGACATCCCCCGAAAATAAGCCATACTGTGTTTTTTGGAGGATAAAAAGATTATAAGACGGTGTCTTATTTTAGGAGAAACACGGTAGTTGCTTTTGAAGACGATAATCAGGCATCCGCACAACATGACCAGAGTGGCTGGGGAAACTCAGCCAGATAGGCGGGGTATAAATAATAAATTATTATTAAATTATTATTATTATTATGACCAGTCCAACGAAGTTGATGTTGAAGAATCATTACTTCGACACTGGTGATCTTTGCTTCTTGCAGTACACTGGCATTAGTTACCACCATAGAAGATCCTAGACATTCCCCTAGACTCCAACTCCCATCCGCCCTAGCCAGCATGGCCAATGGTCAGGGTGATGGGAGATGTAGGCATACAATGTCTGAGAGACACCATGTTGGCTGCCCCTGAGTTAAAGAATCTCAAGTGATGTGGCTCTTTGATGAGAAAAGAGGTTTTCTGTTGTCCATCAGGCAATGGCTTTTTCCACCTGCCTTGCCCCACCTCCCAGCCCTAGGAGCCTTTCCCAGACCATCACTTTGAGAACAGCAGAAGCAGCTGAGGAGAGAAAAGAGGAGTTCAGGGATATTTTTTAGAAAATAATTTTATAATGTGTGTGTCCTTGTTTCTCAATTTACCCTTTTACATGGTTTTTGTATGTTTTATGGTATTTTATGCATTGTGATTTGCTGTCATTTTTATTGATTATTCTTTAGTAATTCTTTATTGTAATTGATAAGTGTAAACTGTTTACTTATTATTTGCTGATATTTAATTTTGCTCACTATTATATTCTAATGGATTGTTGAATATTGCTTTATTTGATATAAGTTGCTTATTTTAAAGCTATTGTGACTTTTTTGTATTGGATCAGATTACTACGTGTGTGACCTTTCCTGTCTGTTCTGCTGTTTCTTCAGCTTGTAAACTGCCTTGGGTATAGCAATATAGAAAGGCGGTATACAACTTAAAAATAAATGAAATGCAAAAAAGTGAAATGTATGAAATGGCCCCTTGAGAAATTCCATTGCCAGCCCAGTGTGGCAGGTGCAGGGAGGACCACAAGAAGGGACACAAAAAACTGGTATTGGGTTGAATTAGGTCACAACTTTATTGAATGCAGAAAAGAGTAGGTTGACTAAGGCATTTGGCATGTATCCAGCACTAGGCAGCCCACCTGTTACCTGATAGGAACCTGGTGGATGTTGGGAAATTCCATTCCACCTTAAGTTGCAGACATGGAACTGTTGCATGTCACATGTCTGTTTACACACCAGCACAGATTACTGGGAACTTCTGTTGTGTATAGCTTTTGCTCTTGCTTTTGTGACTCTCTCTGAGGAAACGAAGGAGGGACATGTTTTTCTTTGTCCTGATTTATGCTCAATAAATCCACTTGTAAATATGCAAACACAAGCCTCTCTTGCCACTTCTGTTGTGCAGTGCGCTCTGCTAATATAGTGTGCTCAGGCTTTTGAAGTCTGTGTCACTGATTTATGTTGCAGCAGAGATCGGGGATCGTCCAGCAGGTCGGCTGGAAGGACACGATCCAGCTGGGGGCTAGCCAGCTGGCCTCCCGACTCCCTCTGCATGCCGACAGTGGGGAGTCACTGCCAGCATGGATTGTGTGTCACAACCCTGTACAGACTGCCATTGTGTGAGGTATATTTGCCCATGGGACCCCCTTTGGACTCCCAAACAGTCACTCCTCCTGAACACCCTTACCCCTGTGGCTAAGGATCTAGCCCAATGCCTAATCCACCAAAGTTATGATGGTCGCCACGAGGTAGGCAAAAACCTGCAAGCCAGCCAATTTGCTTGCAGGAGAAAATTCCTCCCTGGCCCCAAATATGGCAACCGAGCAAACCATAGCAAGGTCCATATGCCACATGCCCACTCTCCACCTGAGCATGCCACTAACAGATTTGGAAATCATGCCAAGAGAGCGGCCTGCAGGTGGCCACACCCTTAACTAGGTCAGGGGTAGGCTGGGTGCAGCCCCCAAACTCCTGCCTCTGATTGGCCCACCCATACCTGAAACGCCACTGCGGCCAGAGGTGGGTGGCACCAGGTGACCATCCCCTCCCCAGGCTGTGTTTGAAGATGGCAGCCTCCATGGAGCCACCACAGCCACGCCATAGGGCAAATGTCACCCACCTGGAGCCCCTGGTGAGCAGTTATTATATAATAATAATAATAATAATAATAATAATAATAATAATAATAATAATTTATTATTTGTACCCCGCCCATCTGGCTGAGCTTCCCCAGCCACTCTGGGCGGCTCCCAATCAAATGTTAAAACAATACAGCATTAGATAATAAAAACTTCCCTAAACAGGGCTGCCTTCAGCTGTCTCTTGAAAATAGGATAGCTGCTTATTTCCTTGACATGTGATGGAAGAGTGTTCCACAGGGTGGGCGCCACTACCGAGAAGGCCATATATATATATATATATATATATATATATATATATATATATATATATATATATGGGGAGAGTGGAGCTTTTCTCAAAATTCCTTAGCTGTTTCACCTCAGGAGTGCTCATTTCCTCATGATCTTTCCCCCCTTTAAACAAAATTGTAGTGGCGACTATACTAGCATATCATTTTTCTCATAATCCTGACATGTATGGAATTGATCCAAACCTTAGAAATGCTTAGCACCAGAGGACGTATTTTCTTAATGTTATTAATAAAATCAGCATCTGCATTCTAGTGGAGAAATACTTTTTATACAAGCCAGTCAATAATGGTGTTTAAAAAAAAAAGTGGAAGGCGCACGCTACATTAATTTCCCCTCCATAATTTCTTTTCCATAAACAAAATGCTGAAGCAATAAAACATATGCTAATGCCGAAATTTTAATTTTATACTCATACCTGCCAAAGCAGATGGAAAGCATTCCCGTTTGAATGCTCCTCACTTCAAAATAAACATTTCTTCTCAGAAGGAATGCCCCAGAGATTCTGTGGTATTCCGGAAACCATGCCAAAGGTTCACGGTTGGGGTTTATTCAGAGTTGCCTAATAAAAGGAGGACCCAAAGTGCTATATCATGGTAGCTGATGTGGTTCCCTCCAGATGTGGCTCAACTACAACACCCATCACTCCTGACCATTCATCATGCTAGCTGGGGATGATGTGATTCATAGTTAGGGAATGACGGAGCTTTCCTTTTCAGTTTCAGTTTCTTCTTTTTTCTGATATTAAGTTCAGTTTTCACATTTCCAGATCACTTTGCAGTTCTAAGAAAAAGTCCTCACAAATATTTTCAACTTTTTAGTGTGAATTTCTCCAAATATGTACATTTTTCTGTGCAAGTCCCACAGATATTTTGCAAGCATTTTCCCATAATATAATGCATTTCTGCATGCTATATTCATGAATATATAGTAGTAGTAGTAGTAGAAGAAGAAGAAGAAGAAGAAGAAGAAGGGAGGAGGAGGAGGAGGAGGAGGAGGAGGAGGAGGAGGAGGAGGAAGAGTTTCGATTTGATATCCCGCTTTATCACTACCCTAAGGAGTCTCAAAGCAGCTCACAGTCTCCTTTCCCTTCCTCCCCCACAGCAAACACTCTGTGAGGTGAGTGGGGCTGAGAGACTTCAGAGAAGAGTGACTAGCCCAAGGTTACCCAGCAGCTGCATGTGGAGGAGCGGGGAATCGAACCCGGTTCACCAGATTAAGAGTCCACCACTCTTAACCACACACGTTCCCCAAATATACACATTTTTGAGCTGGAGAACTACATTGCAGAATTCCACATTTCAAATGATCATGGCATTTTGAGTCACATGTTGTTTCAGGTGGGTAGCTAGAGCTTGTAATAGAAATGTGAAGTGAATTAAATATCTGCCCCATCCCTGTGCATCATTTAGCTCAGAACACTTCCCTAGACTTAGTTATAAATTAGGAATGGATATCCTGTGGACTGATGCTGCTGAACTTCAACTCCCATAAGCCCAAATCATCATGGTCAATAGTTATGGTTGTTGGAAGCTGATGTTCAGCAACATCTGGAGGGCCACAGGTAAAAGCAGAAGCAGAATCTTCCCTGTTTTGTCCCACTTGCTTTCTACATGAAGCTGATTTACCTGCAGATGCTCGTGCCCACACAAGGTTCTATTTAATAATAATAATAGATTTTTATTTATACCCCGCCCTTCCTGATTAAAAACCGGGCTCAGGGCGGCTAACAACAAATATAAAACATTGATTAAAAACGACTTAAAAAACAGATTAAAAACAGCATAAAGAACATGAATGTAGCATCGCCAGGGCTAACTGGCCAAGTTAGTCCTGCTAGGGCCAGCAAGGAGACCAGGGAAGAGTTTAAATGTGGGGTCTCAGAAGGGTTTCTTCGTAGAAAAAGGGAAGGGAAAAAGGAATGGAGGATCAGGCTAAACTGAAGGCCAGGCGGAATAGCTCTGTTTTACAGGCCCTGCGGAAGGAGATCAAATCCTGCAGGGCCCTAGTCTCGTGGGACACAGCATTCCACCAGGTCAGAGCCATCACTGAAAAGGCCCTGGCCCTGGTGGAGGATAATCTGGCTTCTTTAGGGCCCAGGACCCTTAAGCTATTATTATTCATGGACCTTAGGGTCCTGTGTGGGACATACCAGGAGAGGCGGTCCCATAAGTACGAGGGTCCCAGGCCTCTGCAGAACATTGTAGCCAATACTAATCCTTGAAACAATGGCTTCAAGCTCCAAGAAAGGAGATTCTGACTAAACATATGGGGAAACTTTTTGACAGTAAGAGCTGTTGAATGGTCTCCCTCAGGAGGTTATGGACACTCCTTCACTGGCTGCTTTAGTTGAGATTTCTGCATTGCAGAGGGTTAGACTGGATGACCATTGGAGTCCCTTCCAATTCTATGATTCTATTATTCTTAATCCACCCCACCCCCCATTTTAATGATACAGCCCCCTTAGAAACTGGAAAATTACGTGCTGTCCCCAAAAATGACTCTGAAGTTGGAATTACTCTCCCTATAGGTGTCTTGGAAACCAGCTTGAAAAAGGAACTTAAATAATGAATCCAAACTCATTGTCATGCTGCTAGGAATCCAAAATACATGTTTGTATGATGCCTAAATTTAGCTTCAAATCATGTTTCCATTTGATTTATTCAGGAAGGATTTGAACTCATGGAGGTATACTCTGCAAATTGGAAGGCAGACACTTATGAATAGGCTCAAACAAGACGCTACCCGTCATTCTCAATAAGAGCAGCTCAGAAGAACTCTTTGTCTTAATGCATTATTAGTGAGTAAACAAATCCTCTGATTTAATTAATGAATGGCACCAGGAGACCATGTTAGCTTGTCTCAGAAAATGTTTTGCATGTACCAGATCACTAGCTTGATTCCTATCAAGGAAAAGCAACATTGTCCAAATAATTCGAAAGCAAAATATGTTGTTTTTCTGCCCGTTAAAACATCACAAATCCTTTGTTACATTGGGATGCTCCTTAGACAAACAAGACATCCAGGCTCAATGCCTTGCAATGGTCCTTGAAGTGATGAGGATGCAGGGAAGTACGTGAGCTTAGAGATCATACATATTCATGGAGGACCACTATTAGCTAAATGGAATTTCCATGTTAAAAATCAGTATACATCTGCATACCTGATGAAAGCAAGAAATAATAGGAGGTGACCATTACCTTCATATTCTACTTGTGAGGTTCCAGAGGCATCACGATGGAGCTTAGCATCTGTTGCTATGTTGTTTAGTTATGAAAACAGAGTGGTGAGTTGATAAGAATCTTCAAATGTCCAAACAAAAAATGATCTAAGAAAGAGACAAATCACGAGCTTCTTCTTTACAATGGACAAGACAGGATTCATCCTAAGGAAGATTTAGGCTGGACCTAATGTTCATCCACTGTAGTAGGTGACCTTTCCCCTGTGACATTCCATATGCTGTCAAATCACTGGTCCCATCATCTCTGACCATTGACCATGCTGGCTGGGGCTGATGGGCATCGGAGTCCAACAACATCTAGAGGGCACCTTTAGCATAAAGGGGTGGGAACTTACTGTTCCCACCCCTAACCCTGCGGAAAGCCATCTAATTAGACTTTCATTTGATTTTGCCATGTTTTTAGGAGGTAATTTAATTATTGTTTGATTTTATACCAATGTTATGTATCTGATGTTAGCCGCCCTGAGCCCAACTTCGGTCGGGGAGGGTGGGATTATAAATAAAAGTTGTTTTATTATTATTATTATTATTATTATTATTATTATTATTATTATTATTATTTCCTTTGTAAGAAAATATGAAATAACGTAAAACCATTTTTGCAGGCAAAAAAGAAAATCAATGTGTGTGGGGGGGTGTGACAAGAAAGTTTCTGCACTGGGTACCACCTGACCTTCTACGCCTCTGATCATATGTACTGCTGAGTTAGACCCTCCTACTGTACTGGAACTTTGGGCATATTTATCCCTCCCTCTCTAATGGACCAACGATAACTGTTTTATTTTTATTTTATTTTTGCACATTCAAATTTAGGAAATTCCATTGCATTTTTGTGATCGCCGACAACTTTGGAGGAAAAAAAAATCAAAGGAACTTAAAAGCATAAGATTTTTCAGAAAGAGAAAAGGGGGAAAAAACCCAGCTCTCCACCCTGCCCACCCCCGGGCATATCTCTAAAGAAGGACAAGGAAGATTCCCACTGCCGTCTCTGAGTGCCTTTAGTCGGCTGAGGCATAGTTAATGAGCAAATGGTCTTTCGCTATTTATATCTCTGCATATGTCAGATCTCCTTGTTTATAGGTGACATGTTCCCCCATCCATTAAGCAAATAACAATAGCTGTGGAATGAAAACGAGCAGCCAGGTGTATAATATTTCATTATCTGCCTCTCATCTTTCTCCCTCTGTGTGCTGTTGAATATGCCAATTACTTTGTGCACCTTCTCTTTCTACCTGCTTCCCCAGGTCGCGTCCCTTCATTTGGCAGCCTTTTGCCTGTGTTTTCTTTATAATTTCAGACTCATTAAACTTTACCCAAGGAGGGACGGGGGGGGGGGATGCAAAATCTCCCAAGCTCTCCTGTTGCCATAGCAACACTTACAACTCCTTGCTGCTGTCTACGTTCAGGGTACACTTGTCAAGAAAATCATGGCTTCATGTAAGAGAGAATAGGATCATATTTAATAATAATAATAATAATAATAATAATAATAATAATAATAATAATAATAATACAGTCGTACCTCAGGTTATGTCCGCTTCAGGTTATGTTTTTTCGGGTTACATACTCCGGTAACCCGGAAGTGTTTTTCGCCCTGCGCATGGTCCGTGCATGCGCAGAAGCGTCCCGCATGGTGTGCGCATGCGCAGAAGCATTCTGCGCAGTTCGCGCATGCACAGAAGCGCGGTATCCCTCTTTCACGCATGTACGATATCGCTCTTTCGCGCATGCGTGATATCGCCGTTCGGGTTACGTACTTTTTGTGTTACAAACGGCCCCCCGGAACCAATTAAGTACGTAACCCGAGGTACCACTGTAATAATGCAAACCAATGGCTTCATCTTTATGCTATCCTAACAAACATCAGTTTAAAGCAGCGGGGAAAGCTCATCTCTCCCTCCCTGCTCCTTTATGGATCCCTCTCAGCAAGATGAAATTGATTTTATGTTGGCACCAAACTATTTGGAGTTGTTAATACACTTCTGCTGATGATGGATATCGTGATTCCTTTTCATTTTCTATTGGTCCCTAAACGTGGACGCTTTTGACAGAGGAAAGTGAGGCGATGCCTTGCGATCAAATGCTTTCCTTTCCACAGCAGTGTGACTTGCTAGGCAAAGATGTTTCTCCCTGTGCTCAACATATGCAGAGATGCTGGTGGCTGGGGCCCTTTGGGACTGGTAGGTCATAAGGCAGGGAGGCCAACAGCAGCTGGAGCCAGAGCCAGCCAGATCTAGTTTGGTCCCCGTCCTCCTGAGTTATACAAGGGAAACACTGAGATTTAAGGGGAAAGAGGTTGACTGGTTGTATGTAAGAAGGCAGGCAGGTGGGGGCTGTCTGGGGGCAGAGCCTCATTCACTCAGCTTCTACTTTGCAGAGATGAGACAACCACCCAAAACGGATCTTTACCTCTGATGATTCCAACCATCCCATATATCTAATCGCTTCCATTAAACCCGCATTCAGTTGTTTCCCCGCGGATCTCTAAAATGCCCATATAAGTGATGCAAACTGAAATATATAGTACTAAAACTACAGGGATATCATTGTTAATTGTACCCATTAGGCCCATTATCATTGCCTCCAAAGAGTTATTGAGCTCTGTGTTTTCCCTGTGCCATATGGATATCTAGATTTCCCTTTTGTTCCAGAGGTTTCAATAGGGACCACTCTTCTTCCAGTTCAGGGTGGTAAGAACAGCAAGGAGCTATGAGGAGATCCAAAAAGATCTATCCAGACTGGGTGAATGGGGATGAAAAGGGCAAATGAAAATCAACATAGGCAAGTGTAATGCGATGCACACTGGAGCAAAACAAAACAAGATCTAACTTCAGATATATGCTCAAAGCATCTCAAAAGCTGGCAACAGACCAGGAAAGAGAACGTTGGGTCATGGTGGGAAATGTTGAACCAGTGGGATGGGATCTTTGCAACATATGCCAGAAAAGTCAATCTCATCTGCATCCTGTTTTCCAAACAGATGCCTCCAGGAAACCCACAAGGAGGTAGGTATGGATCAGAATTTGTTTTTATAAAATTCAACTTGTCATAAATCTCTGGAACTGTCTGACATTGTCTCCTGTCTTTGGCTGAAAGAAAGTGAGCAACAACAGTCAAGGATCATAATAGGCTATACCAGACGCCCCCAGACTAAGGACCATGGGCAGGATACGGCCCAAGCAAGGCAATTTTCCAGCCCGCAACAACCCCCCGCCTCCCCCTGCCGCCTACTGGTGCAGCGCGGCGCGGTGCAGCGCATGCCCGGCACGGCATGGCTGCCCACCTCCGGGATGGCGCGGCACCGGAAATAGCTTGAGTGCATGCGCAAGCATCATTTTCCGGGTCACTTCCGGGTCGGCGTGTGCCGGAAATGACGCTTGCGCATGCGCACAAGTTATTTCCGGTGCCACGCCATCCCGGAGATGGGCAGCCACGTCGGAAATAGCGGGTGTGCGTGCGCGCATGGGCGCACGTTACCCCACCCTCCGGCCCGCCGCGCGATTTATGCTGGAGGAACCAGCCCGAAGCGGGGTAAGTTTGAGGACCCCTGGGCTATACCAATCATATTCAGAACTACACTTAGCCATGTATTAACTGCCTGCATTGTCTTACTTGTCCATGTGTCATCCTCTAAAAGATACAGGAACACAATTCTTTCAGTTTGCATTGAGTGTGGTGGCGAGAGCACTGCAACTGCCACATGACCTGGAAGCTGTACGCCAGCTCCCTCGGCCAATAATGCGAGATGAGCGCCGCAACCCTAAGTCGGTCACGACTAGACCTAATGGTCAGGGGTCCCTTTACCTTTTATGATACAATAATACAATAACCAATCAATGCATTGGTGTTCTATGTATACATGGCACTACTAAGGAACTAGATCATGACCCAGAGGGAAGAAACTGGAAAGATAGAGGATGTCCCATGTGACATCCTGCTCTAGCAGCAAAATCTGTCACTTTCCATCACTTCAGCTGCAGTTGTTCCTGTCTGTTCAAAATGTCAGGTACTTGTCTGCAACACAACACCATGTAGGTTCATGAGAGGGAATCAAGTGCATTAATCACAGAGAAGCACGTTGACATTCTCTTAATTAAAGCAAATAGGAAGAGGGCCAGCTGATTAGACAAAACGTTTGGCTCATACTGGAGGAAACACTGTGTTTAGCAAAAAGCAAAAGTTTGATTCTATTCTTCACCTGCTCATTAATTTCTAAGTGCTCTTCACGCATTACCACTGTGATGACAATGGCCCTTTTTCTGAGCCACTAAATCCACACAGTGGAGTCCTGACACACCGAACTCTGAATTTTGTCATCTCTGCCCTCTGAGACACACTCCATTAGTTGAGAGAGGCATGCCAGCATCAACTGGTACTTACTTGAGGCATGCATTTCTGGATCTACATATAGCTTTCTGTGCTAGTTTTTTCTTCTTCTTTTTAACAGGTTTTTCTTCTTCATGGGGGAGCATTATAGCTTGTAGAAGAGGGATGGGGAATTTATGGACTCCAACTCCCATCATCCCTGACCATTGGCTGGGGATGATGGGAGTTGGAGTCTAACATAATCTGGTAGACAATGGGTAACCTGGCCCAGATGTAAAAGCTCTCACATTCTGAAGTGGAGGAAGCAAATATTCTGCTAATTGTGCATATATACTATCCCATTATGGTGTATAATGATGCTTTCCTACACATAAAAAATGTGAGGTAGTGTTTATTGCAGAGGGCAGCATACTGCAATTCTCGCATGCTAAAAACTTTGAAGAAAATGGTCATCCTGTGCATTCTCTAACCATTCCATCAATGAAGGGTTTAAATCTGTCTCCTTTCTTGCTGAATAATTGTGGTTTCATTTAATCAGGAAATGATTGATATAAAAACGAGCCTTCACGTAGATGTTCACTGATCTTTCAAGTTTGAATTATGTGATCTGGAAAGTATTACACTGATATTTACTTATTATCGTGTCAGCTGGGGCCTCATTTTGCAGGCTAAGGGACTGAGTAATGTGACAAACGTTAAAAAAAAATTATTTAGCTCATTATTTCTTTTTAACTAGCCAATGATAACACCCTTCTCTGTGTCATGCAAGGTATTACATAGGTACTGCAAGGAGAAGTGATTGTTACTTTGTGTCAGCTTCCTCATTCTGCAAAATCAGAGGTGATAGTGGGTTAAGAGAAATAAATTAGTAGACCCAGGACAGGTGTTTCATTATTTCTTTTTAACTAGCCAGTGATAACGTCCTTTTCTGTGTCGTGCAAGGTCTACATAGGTACTGCAAGGAGAAGTGATTGCTACTTTGTGTTAACTTCCTCATTCTGCAAAAAAAGAGAAGTGTTAGTGGGTTAAGAGAAATAAATTAGTAGACCCAGGACAGGTGTGCCACCTCCAGCACTCTTAAAAAACTATTGTTTCTCCCAGGTTAAGGTACAAAGGTCCTGGGACGGGATATGCAGCAAGCAACAACTGAGTGAAGTTTTACATTTGAGCATTGGGCAGGGGTTCTTCATTTTTGATAATTTGATACATAATTCAGAATTCTGCTGGGGCTATTCTGACTCATCCACTCAAACCCCGATAAACCCAAGTGGTGGTGAGTAGGGATGGTCTCAAAAGCTAATTCCACCCTTTCCACCCTAAATGGCATTCATTTAGAAGTCAATTTCATCCTGTTCTATCCAATTGCTTTTTGCTAAAGATTTTACTGCTCTACTTGAGGGTG
This sequence comes from Darevskia mixta, assembly GCA_034641385.1. Classification (NCBI taxonomy): domain Eukaryota; kingdom Metazoa; phylum Chordata; class Lepidosauria; order Squamata; family Lacertidae; genus Darevskia; species Darevskia mixta. Next base: position 3,934,415 of record JAWWNH010000060.1, read on the forward strand.
GGGCCATCACCCAAAAGGAGATTTCAGGAGAGTGCTGGTAGATACGTTGAAATGTGGGTGAGTTAAGCTAGTTAATCTTTCAACAATCAATAAAACTGAGGACCTGAATAACTTAAGGGCAGACATGACAGTGCCATATAAGATTCTCCATGGTGTGGGGAAAGCAAGATACTTTTCTTCCTTTCTCATCATACTATGAGTCCAGCCAATGAAGCTGAATGTTGGAAAAATTAGGGCAAACAAAGGAAATAATTTCTTCAAACAGCACACAACTAAAATGTGGGATTTGCTTTCACAGGATGTAGTGATGGCCAACAATGTGGATGGCTTTAAAGTGGATTAGACAAATTCATGGAGGATAGGGCTACAAATGTCTATCAGCCACAATGACTAGGTACTGTTAAGCATAATTGTTTAATTGACACTGGAATGGAAAATGCCTGTGTGTATTGATGAAAAGATTTAACATTGGAAAATTCCACTGCAGTATTCTAAGGGACTCTGAGCTTTAACTGATTGATAATTAACTGTAGTTGTTGTCTGCTAGCTAAGATGTGAATGTTTAACCTTAGATCAAATGAGTGTTAATGAATTGCAAATCCCCATTTTGAAGCGAGTTGCCTTGAGTCTTTGTTCCCAGACTCTGTGAGAGTGGAGATATAAATGAACCTCTCAAGGTACACAGATTTAGGCAGAATGCAGGCTTCGGGCAGAGACAGACCTCTGCTTCTAAAGTCTGTTGGAATTATTTCATATTTTGTAAGACGCTGAGCCTATGCCTTGGACTGGTATATCTCTTATGGAACTATTGGGACATATCCTTGATGTTTTTCTTTTGTTTTCAAGAAAGTTCTGCAAGTAAACTTTGAATAATAACTTATGGGCCTTGACAATGTTTTATTTCCAAAAAGGAATCAGTTTTCATCCATCCAGTTGCTTCAAACTGCAAAATACTAATATGTGCAATATGTACTACCAATAGTATCCAAGGTGGTATGCCTCTGAATAGCAGTTGCTTTGAGTCATTGGTGGTGAGAGTGCTGTTGTGGTCAGGTCCTGATTGTGAACTTCCTATATACATCTGGTTGGCCAATGTAAGAACAATGCCTTGGACTATCTGGGCCTTTGGCCTCATTCAGCAGGGCTTTTTCTTATGTTCTGAACTTCTTTTCCCTAGATTTGTTCACCAAAACCACTGATATGAGCAATGACATCTGTGGAGAAACTTTCCCCTAGTGTTCATTATTAGTCTTCTTGCATGCTTATCCAACTCTTTAGTTCACATTCCTTCTGCTTTATACTTAAATAGCATAGGCCTTAAGATGTTGGCACATGAATCGGGAAGCAAGGCTGGAGCAGAAATGCAAATGTGTATTAAATATTTAAAAAGTTATACAGTTAAGTATTTTCTCCCCCTTTCCCCCAAAGAAATCATTTCTGCCTGTATTTAAATTCCAATTGGGCCAGCCAGTAGTAGTAAGCCAGCAGATGCAAAAGAGAAGGATGGCAGCAGAATCGACAATTAAGTACACACAAATATACAGTCTTGTGCATTAGAGCAGCTTGTTTTAGATGACTGTCGGCCAGACACTTTTCTTCTGGAGGTTCTTGGTTCTATGTGTTTGAAATTGTTCTTTGCTTTGAATGTTAATATCCCTGGAAGATTAAAAAACAATTTTTGCACATTTGAAAATAAGAATTTTATTGCTCAGCTTGCACATGAAATAAATGCAAAAAAGAGGGTTCATTCAGTAATTTGAGAGTCAGTGGAATGGCAGTAACTGCTTGCTACAACTTGTTTTGCTTCATGAGGCTGGCATATTAATACTTCATATACTATGGGGACTTAATATACCAGCTTCATGAGGCTGGTATATTAAGTCCCCATAGTATATGAAGCCTCTCATAAATCTAGAACTCAGGACCATCCAATGAAGACAAAAAGAAAGTTCTTCACAAAATGAATGGCGAAGCTATGGAGCTTGTTCCCTCTACAGGCAGTGATAGCCTCCGACTTGGATGACTTGAGAAGAGGATTATACAAATTCATGGTGGATAAGCCTATGAGTGGCTACTAGTTACAGTGTTCCACCTCCACTGCTGGAGGCCAAATGCCCCTAGATACAAATGAGGAGAGCACTGTTGCACACAGATCCTGCTTGTGGGTTCCCAGCTGTGGTTGACCACTGTGAGAACAGGATGTGGACTAGATAGGTCTTCAGCCTGATCCATAATGGCTCTCCATATGTTCTTATGAAAGAATCTGTGCTTTTATTTAAGAACACAGATTTGCTGGAAGAACAGCACTGTCAAGACTAGAGCAAGGACCCATCTAACTTAGCTTTCGTTTTTCAATAGTGATTATCTAGGCACTACCGAGTTCTCCCCTGCAGAACACGGCTGTGATAGTCATCCTCAGTGATCATTAACCCTCATCTGCTATTCTTTCTTTGGACTTGGATGTTCTTCTTAGCTGTCCTATACTAACAGTGGACTCATTCTCAGAGTGTCCCTGATATGCAAAAGGGTGGAATTAGCTGTTGAGACCATCCCTACTCACCCCTCCTCACCTTAGTCTTTGACTGGGTGAGTCAGACTGGCCCCAGAAGAATTCTGAATCATCAAATTATTGAAAAGCAAGAACCCCCAACACATGTAGGGGGGTACAGTAAAAGACAGAAAACACAAGAACCAGGGGTGCCAACTTGGGGGGGGGGGATAATGGGGATGGCAAAGTAAGACCTGCCCTACATACCGGTAATTGATCACACGAAGCAGCACACCCACCCACCATTTGAATGGCAATCCCCATCAACTTTGGGGGGTGGACTCCTCATATATATATATATATATATATATATATATATATATATATATGGGGGGCAAAGTCCCCTTGGCCTGTAGGAGTTGGCTCCTATGACAAGAACAGTCCAATGAGCACTGAGCATGCTCATTGGCTTTCAAATGTTGTGAGGAGAAAATGAGGGGTAAAAAGAGTTAGGGGAGAATGATTCAACAAGGATTGGCTGCTTGCCTGCTTGCCTGCCTGCCTGCCTGCCTGGTTAGAAAACTGAACAAAAAGACACAACATTGTAACATTTTGTTGCAGTCCTCACTGGTCTAACTTAGTAGCCATTTACAGGTAGGTAGCCGTGTTGGTCTGTCATAGTCAAAACAAAATAAAAAATAAAAAATTCCCTCCATTAGCACCTTAGAGACCAACTAAGTTTGTTCTTGGTATGAGCTTTCATGTGCATGCACACTTCTTCAGATATATACGAAAGCTCATACCAAGAACAAACTTAGTTGGTCTCTAAGGTGCTAATGGAAGGAATTTTTTTATTGTTTATTTTGTTTTAATAGCCATTGGCAGAGAATCCAAGCAGAAGGCATAGCTTGTCAGCTGAGATCCTCAATAGGTGTATTCCATGATGCATTTCTCTCTCTCGGGAGACAATGGAGGAAGAGCACTTTATCATAGGCTGCCCTTGTTAAGGGCCTGAAGGCCAGAACTGAGAGAGAAGTTCTGAAGCATGACTGTAGGGCAGCCTTCCCCAACAAGGTCATCCAGATATTTTAAGGCTACAGCTCTCATCAGCCCCAGCTAGTATGGCCACAGTGGCTGGGGCTGATGGGAGTTAAGGTTTTAAAATATCTGGAGGGCACCACATTGAGGAAGGCTGTAGCAGTAAGTCATTGGAACAGATTACCAATAGAGGCACTAAATTTGCCGCCATATGGAGCTCCTAAATCTAGTCTGGATATCTTTCACCAAGAAATGTAGCACAGTTTTAAACTCAAGTCAGTGGCCTTGGTGGACTTTCTGGGAAAGTCATAGCAATGTATCTTATGACCAAATTCCAATAAATACCTATGAATTTATGAAGCTTTCATGAAAGTAAGAGTCTAAATGGATGTGAGTGTTGGAACTATACATATGAAGGGTTAGGTAGCATTATTAGTTGGTTATTTAACAAGCAATAATTCACTGAATAAATGCTTTTGCTCCGCAGCATTTCATGGATCTAATAAACTATCTTGTAAGACGACAAAAAATGCTAGGGTTTCCCTCCCCTTATTCCGTGCTTAGTCAATTCACTCTACGGAAGTGAGAAAGTCCATTCTTTGTTTGACAGATTGATTCCCTCTGTTATGAGAATGGATCATAAGCAAAATGCATAGAGACAAATAAATGTGGCTCATATATTTATAACATGCAGAATGACAAATCATATATTGCGGTTCACAACAAGACTCTGCAATGCGCACCCAGTCTAGATGTGGCAGACATGCTCATGCAAGTTAACTTACGTATTATTGCCCAGAACAAGCTACCCCTAATACATTATTGGTTCTTATAGAGAGAAAGTTAGTGGTGAGGCCACTGAGAAAACACACTCACTGCATTTTGGACAAAGGTACAGCCTGAATTGAGCTCCTGGGACATACGGTGTTTCAGTTTGCAGCAAAAGCTGGATTTCCCCAGTCCTGATTGAATTGTGTCAATCAAAAAAGCTCCCTTTCCCCTTTTCCTGACCATAACTACCCATCTGCTTCCCCACTCTGACTGGGTCCAATCTGCACTGTCACCTATGACAGACCCTTCAAGTGTCCCTGTTTTCCAGGGACAGCCCCCAATTTACAGCAGCCATCCCAGTTTCTGATTGTCCTGCTTTTCCTTAGGACGTCCCTATTTTCATTGGAGAAATGTTTTTTTTTTGGGGGGGGTAATGCAAATACGGGGACGCAGGTGGCGCTGTGGGTTAAACCACAGAGACTAGGGCTTGCCAATCAGAAGGTCGGCGCTTCGAATCCCTGCAATGGGGTGAGCTCCTGTTGCTTGGTCCCTGCTCCTGCCAACCTAGCAGTTCGAAAGCACGTCAAAGTTCAGGTAGATAAATAGGTACTGCTGCAGCGGGAAGGTAAACGGCGTTTCCGTGCGCTGCTCTGGTTCTCCAGAAGCGGCTTTGTCATGCTGGCCACATGACCTGGAAACTATACGCCGGCTCCCTCGGCCAATAATGCGAGATGTGCGCCACAACCCCAGAATCGGTCACGACTAGACCTAATGGTCAGGGGTCCCTTTACCTTTCAGGCAAATAGGAGGGACGCGGGTGGCACTGTGGTCTAAACCACTGAGCCTAGGGCTTGCTGATCAGAAGGTCGGCGGTTCGAATCCCCGGGAATCAACGGGTGAGCTCCCGCTGCTCGTTCCCTGCTCCTGCCAACCTAGCAGTTCGAAAGCACGTCAAAGTGCAAGTAGATAAATAGGTACCGCTCCGGCAGGAAGGTAAACACTGTTTCCGTGCACTGCTCTGGTTCAGCAGAAGTGACTTAGTCATGCTGGCCACATGACCCGGAAACTGTCTGCGGACAAACGCCGGCTCCCTTGGCCTACAGAGCGAGATGAGCGCTGCAACCCCAGAGTCGTCCGCGACTGGACATAATGGTCAGGGTTACCTTTACCTAATGCAAATACAGGCAATGTGTTGGTCTTTATTTATCTCTGTATCTCTGTTACTGCCATGAATATATTAAAGTCTTAAATAAATTATTTTGACTTCTGCCTTCTTACATCTACTCTTCCTGTGAAAAAGCTGAATAAGATGGAAGTCAAAACACTTTGCTATTAGACTTTCTTTTTCCCCGTTATCATAGCTTCTGTAAGAATTAGACAGTTTTGGTAATTAACTGCATCTGGGATCCAGAATAAACTTGTCTGGAGTGTTGTTGAATTCTTTAAAACTCAGTTCCGGCACCTCTCAGGTGGGTGCCATTGCCATTCTAAGGGTCCGTGGTGAGTTCTGGCACCTCATTTTCTAGAAAAATAGCACTGCCTGGAGATATCCATCCTGTTGGCTCATTGAACTGTTCAGTGCATAATATTCCTTTATTCCTGATGCTGCAGGTGAAATCAAACTCTTAAGCATCAATTCTCTCTCCGTGGATGGTATTTTTGTGCATGCAAAACTTCATCCATTACAGCATTGACCAACAGCATTAGCTAACTAGAGCCAGGCAGCTACTTTGATCATTCCAGAATGGGAAATTTTCCTTTTACATATATACAAAACCTTCTGGATATTGTCCACATGGCTAACTATAAAGACGGTATTTGAACAGTCTCCTCTAGGATGTGGAATTGCTCTGAGGAATGAACAATGGGATGAAAGGTAATCATTTCAAATCTCTCAAAATCCAACAGGTTCCAGAAAACACTTTTGTTCTGTTTATATGAAAGTAGCAACACTTATCAGGAATTAGTTTTTTTTTTTTTAATGACAAACTGGCAATATATTTGTATTAAAAAGAGGAAGGAGGACAGAGGAGGTGCTTGTTCTTTTTGATATTTAGCGGTGTAGAGGGCAATCCTATGTGCATGAAGCTGGGGTAAAGCAAGCCAGTGTAAATTAATCTGGCATACTTACACCAGATCCAACCCCTTTCAGCAGTGGGGCAGCTCCTAATGTCTTGCCTAAGCCTGGCAGAAGGAAAGCAAGTCCTTGAAATAGTGTCTCATGCTTAGGAGCAAGCCTAAATCACCTCCCTCCTTCTGATCCAGCCATGCCACATCCGCAGAATGGCTCCCCACCACCACTTACGTTGGCTCAGCCAGCTTTAAGACAGTGGCTGGATGGCCTCCTATCAGGGTGGATTTGATTTAAATCAATTTGATTTAAATCACTAGTCAGTAAGGCTTGATTTAAATCACTAGTCAGTAAGACTTGATTTAATTTTTTTTTTTTTTACAGAAAGACTCATTCTTGCTGGTATAATCTTTATATTTACAACCATATGAAGGTTTCATTTTTGGAATAATAAATTTTCAGAGTAGTTTTTACAGTTAGATCAAAAATTACTGATTTGGTTATACTACTAGAAATACATAGACAGATAATTATGAAATTATGGTGAGGTTTAATAAGTTAACTGTTTATATTTGGACAACTTTTCTGCTGTACTTTATTGGAAGGAGAAAAATAATCATTTCCTTAATAACCATTTAAACAATTTATTTAACTAAAACAATAACATGATAGCATATGTATCCATGTTTGTTAACTGATGTAGTTAAACATTTTAAAAAAAAGCTTAGACTGAGTTTTAGCACACTTGATCAACTTAAAACAAATCCTTATTTCCTGATGAATAACCTTTGGACTACAATGTAACTTAAATAGAAGACTATATTTAGAAAGATTTTTCCTCCAAAAGCATTTTATTTTAAAAATCCGATTTAAATCAAAAAAATCCGATTTTTTAAAAAAAATCGTTGATTTTTATCCACCCTGCCTCCTATCCAGGTATGTTGTAAAGTGGATTCTCTGCATCAATGTGGGGTTATAGAATCATAGAACTGTAGGGTGGGAAGTGACCCCTAGGTTCATCTAGTCCAACCCCCTACAATACAGCAATCACAACTAAAGAATCCCTGACAGATGACCATCCAACCTCTGTTTACAAATATCCAATGAAGAAGAGTCCACCACCTTCTGAGGTAGTCTGCTGGAGCAGCAGAAAACAAGCTTGCTCCATCTTCCACGTCACAGCCCTTCAGATATTTGAAGATAGTTATCATATGATATTACCTCTCAGTCTTCTCTTTCTTGGGTTGAACATACCCAACTCCCTCAACTGTTCCTCATAAGACATGGTTTCCAGACCCTCATCTCGGTCTCCTTCCTCTGCCCACGTTCCAAATTATCAATATCCTTCTTATTCTGTGGTGCCAGAACTGATCACAGGACTCCAGCTGGGGTCTGACCAGGGTAGAATAGAGCAGTACTATTACTTCCTTTGATCTGGACTTTATACCTCTGTTGATACAGCCTAGAATTGCTAGTTTTGGATCTACTAAGATCCCTAGATCCTTTTCACATGTACTGCTGTCAAGCCAGGTGCCCCCCGTCCTATATTTGTGCATCTGATCATTCCTGCTTAAGTGTAGAACTTTACATTTCATCTAGAATATTCTAAGCCAATATTTGGAGTGCCAGTGTTATTGAGGTTCCTTTAAGCCAGGCACTCCCAAACTCGGCCTGCCAGGTGTTTTGGGACTACAACTCCCATCATCCCTAGCTAACAGGACCAGTGGTCAGGGATGATGGGAATTGTAGTCCCAAAACATCTGGAGGGCCGAGTTTGGGAATGTCTGCTTTAAGCGCTGTTAAGGAAAATCTGGTGCATGTGCTTCCCTTATCTTGCACCTGCAGGTCTTGTGATTAGTGTTTGATGGTCACCTGACCTGACAACCGGCCAAGTAGGTCACTGTGATCTGGCAACCAGCCAAGGGTATGGTCATTCTTGGGTATATTAAGAGCAAAATATCCTCTTGAATTATATACCCAGCACATGGAACCTTACAAAAGGACAATACGAGTGGACTCTCTGTGCCCTTACCACAGCAAAGAGACAGATACTGATGAACTGGAAAATAAAAATGTGGTTCCCTTCTACAATTGGATTGAAGACTTATACAAACTCGCAACATATGAACAACTTGCATAGAAATGCAGACTTGCCACGGACAAATTCAATGATATTTGTAATCCATTCTTACAAATACTGTAATAGGTTAAAATCTGGTGAAGTACAATAACAACCTTGTAAAATATACAGTTTTGGTCCCCCCCTCCCTTTTATTTTCCCTTCTACATGGGTTCTGTTTCTCTTTTTCTTTCTCTCTCTTTTATTTATGTCTCACCATGTTTAGTGCACATATAATTATGTATTTGGTTCTCTGATATTATCTTCAAACTTAGGCAACTAGGCTTTTCTGTGGATTACCTCCTGACATTTGAGGAATCACATATTTTTACACTTATTAAGCAGAGATTGCTAGATAATGAATTTCAAAAAATTCACCCTTCACAACCCTTAGTATGCTCGCCAGCCTCTCTGGGGCTGCCGCCGCATCATGGACTGATGCCTAACTACAAATATGATTTGGTCACATCTTTATATTGCAGAGTAGTTATGCTGGCCCGATTAAATGCCTTTCCGTCTTCCGTGCTATTCGGAAGGTTCAAAGGCATTCCCTACCAGAACAGACTCTGCCCTTGTGGCCAGAAAGTGTCGGACTCTATGGCCCACATGATACTGGGTTGCCCTCTTTCTAACATTTTTTATTTTGGCCCTCCGATATCCTTCATGTGGCTCAGGGCCCTCTCCAACAAACAACTTGTGGTTCAGCTCTTGTTGAGGGATGACTCCCCTGAACTCCCCAGAATTATGGCTCACTATTTGACTAGGATCTATGAAATTAAAGCCAGTACATCTGGACTACCTAACAATGACTGATGAGGATTTCTTATTTACAGAGGCTTTGTATGTTTTGTTTTATTTTATATATGCCAATAAAGGTGTTGATTGATTGATATAATTATGTACTTTTTGAACTTTCAATAAAGATGTTTTTTATTAAAAAAAATGTAGTAGAAGGGAAAAAAGAGGGGACTGTCCATTGCCTCTTTGCTTCGTTGCAAGGAAGCTCTGCCAGATTGATACTGAACTCTGTGCTGTATGTATGCTGTGAGTTGTACTTGCTTTGCATTTGAACCCTGCACCTTCTACTAAGGATCTAGGGGAAGCCTGTATATTGTGTATATAGTGAAACTGCCTTAATGCTTTGGACCTATCAGTAAAGGACTGAACACACCGGAGTCCGGCTGGATTTCTTCAAACACAAAACTACACTTCCACAAACCTACACATGCCAAGCGCCAACAAGTATAACATTACATAAGTTCTAGAAACACATAATCCACTTTCAATCACTTTCCACTTTGACGTTGCACTCGCTACCATTATTAATGGCCTCCTAATTACTTCAGTCACCAGATTTCAATAGTTACAATCAGAAACAAGCATTCAATTACTGGCAGGGATTCCAGATTGACATTCTCGGTAAACACACCCGTACTATAAACACCGGGTCCCGTATTTAAAATCAGATGCATTCTAAAACTCCTCATCTTAATTCAAATGCATTTTACGTCCTTGTTAATCTAAGTTACAGAGGTAATTTGTAACATAATGACAGGTTTAAACAGGGAGGTTTTAAAGTTAATTCTAATTGAGGCAAGAGGATAGTAATTCTTCATCACCTTGTTGGGTAGGCAACAAAAGGGGAATATGAAGGGGAAAGGGGGAAATACGATTTGGGTAGTATTAATAATGCTGTTTTATTGGGGACAAATTTGCTTCTAGCAGAGGGGATAGAGCATAGCCATCAGAGTTAGTAGCCACTGTTATTGGGAGTGTCCAAAATGTCTGCGAGCTTTTGAGTTCTCCAGAATTTCTCATCAGATAATGTTGGCATCAGAGTCTTTGAACATTCCTTTGTGATTATTGTCGTGTGGAGGTATTATTATTATTATTATTAGTAGTAGTAGTAGTAGTAGTAGTAATTCAGTTTATATACCACCCTTTATCAAAAGATCCCAGGGCAGTGTACAACATTAAAAACACAATATAGAACATCAATGATAAAAAATAATAAAAACATAGTAAAAAGCATTTGTTGTTGTTTAGTTGTTTTGTCATGTCCGACTCCTCGTGACCCCATGGACCGGAGCACACCAGGCACTCCTGTCTTCCACTGCCTCTCGCAGTTTGGTCAAACTCATGTTAGTAGCTTCGAGAACACTGTCCAACCATCTCGTCCTCTGTCATCCCCTTTTCCTTGTGCCCTCAATCTTTCCCAACATCAGGGTCTTTTCCAGGGAGTCTTCTCTTCTCATGAGGTGGCCAAAGTACTGGAGCCTCAGCTTCAGGATCTGTCCTTCCAGTGAGCACTCAGGTCTGATTTCCTTAAGAATGGAAAGGTTTGATCTTATTGCAGTCCATGGGACTCTCAAGAATCTCCTCCAGCACCATAATCCAAAAGAATCAATTCTTCAGTGATCAGCCTTCTTTATGGTCCAGCTCTCACTTCCATACATCACTATTGGGAAAACCATAGCTAAAAAGCATAAAGGTAAAGGTAAAGGGACCCCTGACCATTAGGTCTAGTCGTGTCCGACTCTGGGGTTGCGGCGCTCATCTCGCTTTATTGGCCGAGAGCCGGCGTACAGCTTCCGGGTCATGTGGCTAGCATGACAAAGCTGCTTCTGGCGAACCAGAGCAGCACACGGAAACGCCGTTTACCTTCCCGCCAGAGCGGTTCCTATTTATCTACTTGCACTTTGACGTGCTTTCGAACTGCTAGGTGGGCAGGAGCTGGGACCGAGTAATGGGAGCTCACCCCGTCGCAGGGATTCGAACCGCCAACCTTCTGATCAGCAAGCTCTAGGCTCTGTGGTTTAACCCACAGCGCCACCTGGGTCCTTGCTAAAAAGCATACTGACAGCCTAATAATAAACTAATCATCCTAATAACAGTCCTCTGCAGCCACATACCCTTGTTTTTTGGGGGTGCAATACTTGCTTAGATACTGCTGTTTGGGTGTCTAAGCTCCAATCTGCTCCCCCCCAACTTGGAATGAAACTAAAAGCACCTTCTGCCCTCACAACTGTTGGCTTCATTGCAGTCCCTTCTGGAAAGTGGTTGAGAGAGTAGGGTGATTCATTTTAGGGGGTGGAACTTGATTTTTACAAGTTTTTTCAACGTGGGATTTACAAATATGTTTTGGGGTGTGGGGAATTCAAATCTGCTATTATTTTTGTGATTGGACAACATTTAGCTTCATGAATCTACGTTTGATTTAAAAGCATATAAACTGCTCCCCAGAAAAATTAAATAATTTTCATTTTATCTTCTGGAAATGTCACATGATGCTATTTTAGTCTCTCTGCATAAAGCATATCCTACAAAACATACAACATTACTTTGTAATCATCAAACAACATTAGAAAGTAATGACTTCAGTTAATAAGAAATTTAAACAACAAGTTTCATCAAGTCTTGCTTTGATTCATTACTGGACATAAGCTGCCAACTTGCTTCTTGAGCTCTAATGTAGCCCTCATATTTCTCATTTATATATACCCTGCCTGCAACCTCTACAGCTTGCTTCACACACCTCCCTATAAACTGAACACAGCAGGGCCACTGTGGAACTTGCATGGGTTCATTAAGAACTTCTTTACTTCCACTGTAATAAGTTTTTACTGTCAAAGGAGGTTTGTATACCCCATCAGACCATTCTATCCGCTCCAACAGGGACAAAGCACTGGGGATGATGGAAGGTATTGTCTTCAGACGTACAGAAAGTATGTCAACATCTCCACCTATCAAGTCAATGAGCTTTTGCACACCAGCTCTCCTCTCCTACCTGCCATTTGAGCACAAGAGTGTCTGAATTATCATTTTACTGAATGCGTACCATGCTGAGCGCTGGATGGTTAGCAAAACAGCATCCCCTACAGCCTTCTTTTGCAGCCCAACTCCCTGCAGCTGAAACAAAATGTGGCATGAGGCTTCCATGCAAGAGTGTTTTACTTTGATGCTGAAACAGCTGGGGTAGCACATGCAAATGATGTATTTCAATCTCAGCCTTTAGTTGTTGAGGGTTTTGACTTTAAGGCCATGTTCTGAAACCCAAATGCGACAAAGCCTGTTTGCTGTTGTTAACCACCTTGAATGGCTCAATGGACCAATTTCAAGAAGGGCCAGATCTGTGGGAAGTTTTCCTGTCCTTATGGTCTGTGTAATATTCAATCCCTGTATACTTGTATACTGTATATTAGGGACATGGGTGGCGCTGTGGGTTAAACCACAGAGCCTAGGGCTTGCCAATCAGAAGGTCGGCAGTACGAATCCCCTCGACAGGGTGAGCTCCTGTTGCTTGGTCCCTGCTCCTGCCAACCTAGCAGTTCAAAAGCACGTCAAAGTGCAAGTAGATAAATAGGTACCGCTGCAGCGGGAAGGTAAACTGCGTTTCCGTGCGCTGCTCTGGTTCGCCAGAAGCGGCTTAGTCATGCTGGCCACATGACCTGGAAGCTGCACGCCGGCTCCCTCAGCCAGTAAAGCGAGATGAGCGCCACAACCCCAGAGTCGGTCACGACTGGACCTAATGGTCAGGGGTCCCTTTACCTTTACCTTTATACTTGATTAGTAGACAGATCCTTTATGACATTGTCGCTCAGTGAAGTAAGAGGCTCTCCAATTGAGAGTTTGGTGAATGAAGGATCAATTTCAAGTTGGGTAACAGTGCCTAGCAGCTTGCCAATGCTACCTGTCCACTTGCTATTAGACAAAGTCTTCCCAACAAGTGCTGTGATCAAGTGTTGCAGGGGTAACTCTGCGTGGAGGGCACAAACTGACCAGATCAGCTTATGACCAAGCTTGATCTCTAGCCAATGCATGGCACCACCCTCCCAGCCAGTGTAAACATTGTAGAATCACCTCCAATAGCCTGCTGACTCTTCTCAATGGATGCTTCTTCGTGAAATTGACAAGATTATTTAGCCATAACTTTCAGCTGGTTTTTCTCTCCTTGGGCATTTCTCTGGAGTGATGTGGTAGAGACCTGGTTCACTGCACACAGAATAAGGCTGTTCTTTAATGATGCCCGGGAAATGCTGATCTGAATTGTCTGCTTTCAGCACAACTTTAGCTGTATCTTCACGACCATGAAAGAAGATGCAGGTCATTTCACCCTTCTGACAAAGATCAAATTCCTGATCCAAGGATTTCATAACTTGTTCTTGTTCCTTCTTGACTTTATTGCACTCAACTACAAGTCTATTGTATTCTTGTATTCTTGTATTCTTCAGTGATCAAGGCAGCATTCATAAAGGTGGCACACAGGTCAACACATATATGATGCTCTGCATAGCAATATTTTGTATTTCTAATGTGTTGTACTCTGTTTTTTTATTAGAAGTAGAAGGCGTACTTGGTTTTTCTAATGTCAATGCATAACTTCAGTAATTTCCATCTTGAGCATCAGCTCTTCATTCTTCATTTTCATCAGCAGAAAAAATTATTTCATTTGATGATATTGAAGCATCCTGCTTACGGTACTTTTCTGCATATATTCACCAAGCATTTTTCTCTTGTTTTCTTGCCACCTGTTTTTTTTTTTTTTGTTTACTTGCTTTGTCTGTTATGTTTAGGCATATATAATATAACTGCAAGTACTTGGAAATCATTATTAATGATTTTATGCAATTTTACACTCAATTTTTCACATTTTTTTTAATAAGGCGAATTTAAAATTATTGGTGATTCCACTAAAACATAAAGGTCAAAAATTTTAGGTAGTTGTTTACCAAGCAAAACTAAATTATATTATTTTAACCAAAATATCTTTTAATTCCCAAGTCATGTTACAACTTCTTTGCACCCCTCATTTTTTTTGAATTTGAAAAATTCAACACACCCTATTGGGAGAGTGGACGTTCTTTCCACCTTAGCTGACTGGACTTTGTGGGAGTTATAGTCCAAAACTACATTTTGGCATTTTTCCTGCAAAAAGATTATTGAACCCCCAAGCTATTTTAGAGGATTGACTATTGCATTCACAATATGTTGTGAAATTAGGGTAAAAATGTGGGAGGGGGACACACACTACAGCAGAATTGGAGGCATTCCCAAACGGGAGAAAATAGCAAATCCATAATATGGAACGAGAGGATAGCTGTTTCGGCAGTAGCAGTAAAGCAAGAAGATGATGAATTGGTCATGAGGTTTCCCCTGGCTCCTGGGACTGGCAGAGGTACCTAATTCGTTTTCTATGTTTTTTTAACAGCCTCAGGATAAACCATCTTTAACCTTATATTTTATTCCCGATGTAGCACGAACTCGCCTAGTCCCTTGACAGTCGAATTATAGCTCTGGTTAGATTCTGAAGTCTCATGAAAATGACATTTTCTTCGAGTCACCCAGCAGAAGAAACGTTAGTCATAAAATTAGAATTTAGGAGATGTTTGAATGGTATGCGTTTACATGCAAGGGGGTGGGGTGGGGAATCAGCTACATCAGAAAGAAAGGGACTTTGAGATGGAGAGATTCTGGGGAAATGTCACAAAGCTTTTGCGAGATGGATGTTTAAAATGTGCATTTGCTGAACCTATCAAGATATCATACAAAAGACACACATACAAAAGGAATGAAGCTATTTATTTTTAGAAAATGTATACTTCACTGGAAATGCTCAAGTCATTAAAAGAATCCAGGGCTGCATTTGCACCATACTGTCAGGATGCTGTCAGGGGCTCCCAGCTGGTTGTTCAGGAAAGTATCAAGTGTGTCCTCCATAATAGAGGGCACGTGTTGCGGTGCGACCGGCTACCTGACCCGGTGTTGTGGGTGGGTACTTTGGATCAGCCACAATCCCTGATAGGTCGGTCCCGTGTTGCTGGGGTGCAATCTGACCAATGGGGTGTCTTGAAGAGCAACAACATGGGACCTATTTAAGCCCATGCAAGGCAACTGAGCTTCTCTTTGGGGCTATCGCATCGGAACACCCGCACACCTCTCCCTATATTTAGGGCTTGCGCTTGACCTTGCTATGTCATCGTGTGTCGTCTGCTCTTGAGTCAGGGGCACGGCAGGAATTTTCCCCACTTGGCTGATTGGCTGGTGCCACTTGGGTTTCACCTGCCACGTAGCAAATCGTAACAACTTGTAAGTTGCGGATAGGGTCTGGTCCAGGTGATAGGCGTGACGTGGTCACGCCTATGCAAATGAAGGATATTCTGGTAGAGGAATCCAGGGACTCATTGGTTTGGTGTTCCCTGAAAGGGGTCCGGCCCGTGCCCAAGTCCAGGGGACATCAGTTCGGCTGATTGGTGATCCTTCCAGCAGCTGTCCCTGGTGTTCATCCTTGGTTGTCCTACGAACATGGCTCTGGGACAGCACTGCCTGCAAGGGTGCAGGGAGATAGTCGAACCAGAACCTATGCAACCACTCACTTGGTTGTAATCAATAAAGTTGTGGCCTAAATTCTGCCAAAAACCAAACCAAATATTTGACTCCTGTGTGAATTTATTTTGGAGAAAGGTAAAAGGTCTAAACACGCAAAGACAAAGAAAAGTTTCTTACAGTCCTTTTTTATTTCAAACTTTACAGAAAGAGGCTATAGAACCCAGCCTCTTGGATAATGGCGTTGTCCCAAGTGAATCTCCACCCCGTCCGTCCCGCTTCCTCATTCGTCATCGTCATCACCTCCTCTACAGGTGCCGCTAAGTGCCCTCTGCCTTTGAGCTCTTTGCGCACCTACTTTTAAGGCTCGCCAGGTACTGGGAGATGGTGGGTCTGGACTGCTTTCTAGTGACAATGTGTCAGCCAGCTCCTCGTCTCCCATTATTTTCCATCTTTTCCCCTCATCTGCCTCTGAGCTGTGGGCTCCCACAAACCACTGTTGTAAATCTATACTGTATTCCTCTTCTTCCTCCTTGGAAGGGTCAGGATTTGAGGGAGGCTGTCTCCACTATTCCTCCTCTCCCCAGTCCCAGACACATGCCTTTAAAGCACTATGATACAATTTTAAACAGACATGGTTTCCCCCCAAAGAATTCTGGAGTTGTAGTTTCTTCAGAGTGCTGAGAGTTATTAGGAGTTATGGATGTGGACTTTGTGGTCGAAGATTTGCATTGCAAAATTTGATGTGTGAATTACATAGGTTTGCACTAAAATGATGCTAACTGAACTCAATTTCTGTCATCTCTGTTCTCAAGTGGTTGGCAAGTCCATATGGGAGCATGATGAGATAACTACACGTGTCAGGGCATAAGACATATTAAGTGTGAAATGGGATTGCTACCAATGTAGTGCAGTGGATCTAGGGTCAGGATGATGACCCAGGAAATGAGGGATCAAATCCTCACTCTGCTCTGAAGTTTACTGAGTGACTTTGGACTTGTCACAAGCTCTCGGCCCAACCTACCTCACAGAGTTTTGTGAGGATGACATGGAGAGAGAGAGAGCCATGTATTCTTCCTTGGAAGGAAGGTGGGATACATACGCAATAATTTAAAAATGGTCTTTTGTCTTTCTCACTTCAGGCCTTGATCACAGCAGAGTGACATACAACCAAATACACAGAGGAAAACACGCTCAGAACTACACAGCCAATCAGAGTACGTGTTACCGCTGTGAACATCCTGCCACTCTGCTTTGTTGCTAAGCAGTGCCTTCATCTGTTCCCCTCTTAGCTAGGAGACAAGAACAATAAGGAAATTAACTTTTTAGTTGCACATCTCTGCAATTAAAACCGGAAAAACTGACCATGTGCTGTGATGTCATTATGATTACGTTTCCCCACCCTCCCAATAGGGCAGCTATTTATATAGAGCAGGAGTAGGAACATTTACAGCTAATATCTGATCATGCATGATGCAAGGTGACGTGCTGGTAATTCAGCGTGCAGGAAATTCAGGGGGTGGTTTAAATGAGCCTTGTGAAAGGAACTGTGCTACCTTCAGGTGCAGAGGAAGTGAATGCTATCAAAAGACTAAATGCGATTGCAGATGGGGCACCTCTGAGCAAAGGATTCCTCACACTTGGCAGGCTTCTTCACACAATCTTACACTTGCTTCCCCTCCACCGGGAAAGCAGCATTATTTCAGTCACTTCCTAGTTGATAGACGTAATTAATTCCACTAATGCTATTGATGTAAATGTGATAATTACTTATTACACTGTAATCTTTTAATAAGGCATTTGATAGACTGCCAGGCTGTTTTTTGTTTGCTTTAAATAAGCTTTATTATTTTCAAGCAGCCATATGTGAACTGGTGCATAGGTGCACAGATCCTAGCACCTAGGGCAATTAACTGAAATGTCTCATCGAAAACGGCAACACAATTCCCCTCTTAACCTCGCTGATGTGGCCAAAGGAAAGGAAAGCAATACATTTGGCACCAGATTGGCTGCAGGAATTGCCGGAAGGAGGCATACCAGATGCCATCCAACTGCTGTAGGGACTCCACTCCAGATTTGGGTAGCGTTAACTCATTAGCTTTTTATTCTCCTGACCACATGCTTGAGGTGGTATGCAACTTTGTCTACCTGGGTTCTACCACAACCGGCAAACCTCTCTATCAATGCTGAGCTTGACAAGCATATTTGCAAAGCAGCCAAGGCAATGGCTTGCCTCTCCAAAAGTTATGGGAGAATGTGAAGCTAACAACCAATGCCAAGATGAAGGTCTACCAGGCTTGCCCGCTGCTCCCACCGGGAGTGATACCTCAGTGTCTCAAGAAGTAATGACTGCCGGCTTCTTGCCTGCTCACATTTACATTTGTTGGTCAGTCTGAAGTTTGGCCCCCTCCCCCAGCAGGAAGGACGCCAAACTCCTGTCTTTGACCTCTTGCCCTTCTGTTGCCATTTGATTTTATCCCAATGTCTCAATCAGGGACTGAGAGGCTGGCATCCCATCTCCTCCCCACTCTGATTCGACAGAGACTCAGACCTCTACTTATCTGCTGATTGCCTAGCAACGTTCTGGCTGCCTTCCAACTCTTCCTCTTCTTGAGAGCTAAAAGATTCTTCCCCTTGAAGGGGGGCCTGACAGCCCATTCTCGATTCTATCAGCCAATTCTCATCTGCAGAGTCGATTTATCGTTCACTTAGTTCAATCTCTGAGTCTAACTCATCTCCTCCAACAGAGATTAAAAATACATTAAAACATCAATCATTAAAAACTTCCCTAAACAGGGCTGCTTTCAGATGTCTTCTAAACGTCAGGTAGTTGTTTATCTCTTTGACATCTGGTGCAGAACTGGGGCAGAACTGGTGCAGGGTTGCCTCCTAACCCCCAAACAGGAGGAACCCAGTGCCCTCATACACATGTGGCTGGAATCCCAGCAGCCCATCTTGTGATCTGGTGTGACTATGCATTGCAATGATGGAATCCTTTGCATTCCAGTAACAATCCATTTCTCTAATAAGAAATAGTTTCAATAGAATCAGCTGGGATTAGTGGACAAAAGCTGGATGAATGGCACACAGAGATAGCAATGAAAATAGCTGAAATTTCAGCCGATGATCCTCACTTCTTTGACCCTTTAATTTAACAGCCATTTAGCTTCACTGGGATTTCCAAATTGACACTGAATAGGATTTCCAGAGAGTCTTAACATTCCTTGGCAGGTAACCAGATGACACCATCTCTGGGTAGTAAACCTATTTCCACACTACATTAGGAATTTACCAAAGCAGGTCAATTCAATTCTCTCTCTTTCAAGGAAAAAGAAAGGAGGGAGAGCAAAAGAATGAATATTGGTCTGAAGTTTCATAGATATGCATTGCATTTATCAAGAAGGTTGAGGTACATATGAGGGGAGACTCACAACTGTCACTTAAATCAGGAACTCATTTGCTTCTTCTCCAATCTTGTCTAGCAATCCAAAATCCATGAGGTGACATCACTGATATTCACACATTACATTTAACAAGTGTAAAATCTGTGTGCATCTGCACTCAAATAGTTATTCACATGCAATGTTCATTGAGTACAGTCGTACCTTGGATCCCGAACGCCCTGGAACTCAGACGTGTGTTTTTCCCCCCAAAAAATTTTTTATTGGTTTTTTACAATTTTTATAAGCACATAACATATCAGTTAAATGTTTCATACTTCCCACCTCTCACTGTGGGAAGCCACATATATCCCCCTCTTTCACCAGGGTAGTCATATTCATTGCACATTTAACCTTACTATCATTGTTTAATATCATTGCTTAGGCCTGGCCCAATTCTGTGGGCCAGGCATCCCTTCTTTCTCAATTTCATAGTTCAATTGACTTCCTCAGGTCCCCCTCTATTGAATTCATTGTCATTCTTCTTTAACAGATTTCACACTCCTAAATTTTAAAACATCCTACCATACGTAAATTATTTTACTTAAAACATTTTTTCAGACCATGGCATCTTGGTATTTCTGCTCTTTCCCTATGGTCTTATCCAGTTTCCTTACTTTAACCTATTTTTAAACTCCTAATGTTATATTTTCCACACCCTTACCTCCCTTAGGCTTCAGAATTTTTAGCTAAATTTCCCCTACTTAACTCCTAGTTTAAACATAAAATTCATCAATGCCATAAACAAATCCATACATCCATAATCCTTTAAGCCGGTAAGAATCTCAAGTGTCCTTTTCACCCCACCCCCTCCCTCTTGTCAGTCCACGTCCAGCAGTCCACCGAAGCCGTGAGGCATTCCTTTTCTTTGCTCTGCAGTCTAGTGACCTTTTTGGCTTTGTCCTCCTGCACATCGGCTCCTGAAGTTTGTGAGAACTCAGACGTTTTGGCTCCCGAAGGCCACAAACCCGGAAGTGATTGTTCAGGTTTGCGAACATTCTTTTGGAGCCCGAATGTCCGACAGGGCTTCCACGGCTTCTGATTGGCTGCAGGAGCATCCTGCAGCTAATCAGAAGCCGCTATTTAGTTTCCAAACATTTTGGAAATCAAATGGACTTCCGGAACAGATTCTGTTTGATTTCCAAGGTACGACTGTATACAGTTGGTGGGTACAAGAATTCAGCTGTACAGATCAATAAGTGTGACCTCTTCTACACAAATCTGTGCAAAGATTGCTTGTTCTGAGAAATGTGTGAACAAACCTTATAGGTTTCCACATCTATGCAAGTGATAGCAAATGAAATAGGGTGGCAAGCTATTGTTTGATTTGGAATTGGTGGGTGCTACCAGGGAGACAAGGATGGAGATTTAGGGCTATGAAGCTGGCTACTAGAGGGAGAAGTGCATTTGGTTCAGCTTTTAATGTGAATTGAACTAATTCGCATTCCTCAAACCAATACATGAAAAACGCAGCTATTCTTCAAAATTGGCACTTCTCCATATTTTGCAATGCAGTTCTCCAGCTTAATTTTATTTAGTTAGTTCTCCAAAGAGCTCAAAGTGGCATGTACGGTTCTTCCCCTCCTCATTTTATCCCCACAATAATCCTGTGAGAAAGGTTGGGCTGAAAATGACTAGTGGCCAAAAGGAGATTTCAACCCTGTTCTCCCAGGTCCTAGTCTGACACTCTAAGCAGTGAATCACCCTGCCTCTATAATAATGCACACAACAATTATATATCTTAGGGGAAAGTACACACAATTATGCATATATTGGGAGAAATAACATTCATAAATTAATTCTATTGGGAAAATTGCTTTCAGAATTGTGTATATTAAGACAAAAATGAGGCTATGTGCATGAAAATGTGCATGAAAATGCAAAATATATATGCATTTTCCAGGATATCCTTTATGACATAATTGGGCTGTTTTTATTTATATATTTTCTCACCAGATCTTTCTATAGCACTGAAGGCCTTTTTTTTACAGTTTTTTACAGCAATCTATTCAGAAGTCTTTTCTTCTTCTTGCATTTCTGAAAATGACTGTCGTTAAATTTTTTACAGCTGCTTCATTGGACTGAACAACAGCAGGAAAGGGAATAATGTTTTATTTCT
The DNA here is from genome assembly GCA_034641385.1 of Darevskia mixta. Taxonomy (NCBI): domain Eukaryota; kingdom Metazoa; phylum Chordata; class Lepidosauria; order Squamata; family Lacertidae; genus Darevskia; species Darevskia mixta. The sequence goes on from JAWWNH010000060.1 coordinate 3,955,784, forward strand.
CACCTTTCTCCAAGGTCATCCTGGCTACCATTACTGGATTTTTATTCTCATTTGCATAGCCCATAATAACCTGAAACTCTGGGGGAGGACTTATTGTATTATTGAATCTTCTTTTTCCTGCTAAACGTCCCCCATACTAAAATGTGTGTTTATTTACTTGGCAAATCTGCTGCTGCTACTGTCATAAAGTCTATTGAAGAGACATTTCTGGAGGGCCATTTTATTTATTCACCCATTCATTAGGTCATGAAATGATACTGTCCGTCATTTTTTTTTTACAAAAACAACATAAAAACATAGCAAGCAGACACTTTCATTTTTTCCCAACCGAAAGAAAATAGCCACAGAGTGATTTGCAGAAAGCCCCACTCCAGGTTTTATTACCAGTCATTATTATTTATATTGTACATTTTAATCTTCCTCCACAAAGCTCAAGGCACTGTACATAGCTGCCACCTCTCACCCATTTTCTCCTCATGGCGACCCTCTGAGGTAGTTAGAGGGAGAGCAGACCCTTCCAGTGTCCCTATTTTTCAGGGACAGTTCCAGATTTACATAAGCCATCCCTGTTTCTGATTTGATCCCAGAATGTCCCACTTTTCCTTAGGACGTTCCTATTTTCATCGGTGAAATGTTGGAAGGTATGGAGTTATGCGACCCTTAAGCCAAGGAGATAAGTAACTATATAACATACAGACAGCCACCCAATCTTAAACAACTCCTCACCCACAATAATACTACAACCAGACTTAACACGGACACTGGCAGCAGAGCCTGCAATAAACCCAGATGCCAACTTTGCTGCCACATACACCCGGACAACACCATTACTGGCCCCAACAACATCAAACATACCATCTCAGGACTATTTAATTGCTCATCGTCTAACATTGTGTATGCCATCAAATGCCAACAGTGCCCTTCAGCTCTCTATATTAGACAAACAGGCCAAACTCTACGCCAAAGGATAAATGGACATAAATCTGACATCAGGAATCACAAGACAGAGAAACCAGTAGGAGAACACTTCAATCTCCCAGGACATTCTATACAAGATCTCAAAGTAGCTGTCTTATTGCAAAGGAATTTCAGAAATAGGCTGGAAAGAGAAGTTGCTGAATCGCAACTCATTACCAAACTTAAAACCATGGAGAGACCTGGTCTGAACAAAAACATTGGATTTTTATCTCATTATACATGACAAAGCTATTTTTAACCTTCTCACCCCTTGCTTTTTCCTGTAAGACTAATTGCAGTTGTTAACAGTCGTCAACAGGTTTACCACAGCTATCAGCCTATCACCCATTCCCACCACCCTTCTGAGTAATACCCCTCCCCACCCTCTCACTATACATAAGGGTCTGGTGACTTCTGTTTCAGTGTATCTGAAGAAGTGTGCATGCACACGAAAGCTCATACGAAGAACAAACTTAGTTGGTCTCTAAGGTGCTACTGGAAGGATTTTATTTTATTTTTTTATTTTTTTTGACTAAGGCAGACCAACACGGCTACCTACATGTATATAACCTTTAGAAGGCAGCCCTGTATTGGGAAGTTTTGTGTTGGAAGGTATGACCGGGGGGGTGGGGGTGGGGGTGGGGGTGGGGGTGGGGGGGCAGCTATCGAAGACATTAGAAGGCTTCCGTCAAGAGTCACCCAGGTCATTTAATGACATAATAATTGTACAATTGTGGAAATGGTTTTATTGCCTTTCTTTTGTTAAGGGTTGAATCCAAGATAATTCTATTCATAGACCTGTCCTTTAATTTCAGTGGGTTTACTCTGAGTGTGGCCAGATTGACACCCCACCTTTAAAGCACTATGGTACCAATTTAAACAGTCATGGCTTCCCCCGAAGAATTGTGGGAAGTGCCATTTATTAAGAGTGCTGAGAGTTGTTGTTTTTTTCGTTTAAATACCTTTATTGTACATCAGAATCTATAAACATTCAATACAATACATATATCAAACAATACAATACATACATACATATCTACAAAACATACATCACCTATATACATACCCAATGTGAACACACCCAGAGTGAATTGACTCCCAACCATTCTCAGTGTGCTAGTTTACATTTATTTAATCTGTACACATTTCATTCTGGATGTTCTATTCTTCCAAATATTTTCCAAGCTATTCTCTTTATTATCTAGATTATTTCACTGTCTGTCAGGAGATCTACCTTCTCCACATAGATTTTAAGGTATTCTTTAAAGATAGTCCATTCCTTATTAACTTTTTGTAAGGTGTTTCCTCTTACTCTCCCTGTTGATTTAGCAATGTGTAAGTATTCAATCATTTTTGCTAACCAGTCTGTTTTTGTGGGGACATTATTATTTTTCTAGTTCTTGGCAATTAAGATCCTCGCTGCTGTGGTTGCGTACATGAATAATGGTCTGACTGTTTTCTTAATTTCTTCGGACATGATACCAAGTAGGAAGGCTTCTGTTTTGTGTGTGTGTGTGTGTGTGTGTGTTTTCAAAAGAGAATCTGAATTTTTTAAAAAGTTCATTATAAATAATGTCCCAGAATTCTCTTAGTCTTTTACACTCCCACCACATGTGTAAAAAATTGCCAACCCCATTGTTGCATCTCCAGCATACGTCACTACTATTCTTGTACATTCTGGCCAGCTTGACTGGGGTTAGGTACCATCTATATTGCATCTTCATTACATTTTCTCTGAGGTTATAACATGTGGTGAATCTAACATCCTGCTTCCACAGCCTTTAAGGGTGCTGAGAGTTGTTAAGAGACCCTTATTTCCCATCACAGAGCTACAGTTTTCAGAGTTCCCTGAGAAGGATTTATTGTTAAACCACTCTGTGAATTGTAGTTCTGTGAGAGGTATACGTGTCTCCTAGCAAGTATCAGCACCCTTAACAAACTATAGCTCCCAGAATTCTTTGGGAGAGGCCAGAACTGTTTAATGTAGTATCCTAGTGCATTCAACGTAGGGTGTGGATGTGGTGTTTGGCTAACGTTGGAGGCGACCCTGAGTTCATAAACTGTAGCATTTTATATTTTAATCCTATTTTATTGTACACTGCTTTGATAATGGTTGCTCATGAAGCGGTATATAAATCTTCAAACAAACAAAAAAGCAAAAACAAACATGTATACAGTTATATTAAGTCTGTAAATTTGATGATCCACCAGGAGTAGATCCACACACAGGGGGAGGAGGAGAAACGCTATAAATAAGTCAGAAATTAAATCGTTATAACCAAAAGGGGGGAAACGCTATGTAAAAATCACATAGAATTTTTTTCCCCTCTCTGGCACCATCTGGTGTTGCATAATTATAACACATTCAAAACATTTTTTTTTCTTAATGTGGCTCAGTCCCAGGTTGACCACAGCTCACCAACCATGCAAGATATCCCATTAGGAGATAGATTCCTGGTTTTGTCTGGGCTTGCAAAATCCAGGGTGATTTTTCCAGCATTCCTTCTGCCCCTGGGATTGTGATACACCGTTTGATGGATTATGCTCTGTTTCGCAGGTCTCGGGACCCTCACGCCTGAGTTACTTTAATGCAATAGCAAGCCTAATATAGCAAACAGGTGGCCAGAGCCAACGGTAAAAAAACCTGTTCCTGTCACCATGTTCCCCAAATTAATACGAGTCACAAATGTGTTGCCACTAATACATAAGGTGATTTATCCATCATAAAAATGTCACCGGCTTGATTTGCTTTTAGCATACCGTACTCATATAGCCCAGATTTGGTGTCCTAATCACAGATTATTATCCCCGATGCTGTACAATAACACTCACCAAATGCATTTGACCTGCTGGCCTCTGCCCAATGACTTTTATTTATCTATGTAAATTAGACTTTCAATTATACACTTCTCAGCCTGCTTTCAAAGGGGTAGGCAATCAACCAGTGTCTGCAGATTCAAAGTCCTGAAATTCCTCAAAACCTTAGCTGGCTATTGGCTCCAGTTGCAGAGAGTGTGTGGCTGGTGGATGCATCAGTGGGGGCTGGGGTTGGCCACCAGGCCCATGTGGGGAAGAGCGAGCCCAAGCAGCCCTGCTAACCCCTTTCCTGTTCTTTCAATACATGGAGGGAAACAGATGAGAAACCCTGGAATCTCTGGCATTATGCTGGGGATTCTTTCCTCTTGCTGTTGAATTATTCTTATGCATGGTTATTCTCTGTCACGATTACATGCTGTTGATATTCTTAGTTTGATTTCTCTCCTTCAATCTTGGCTTAGCTTGTGCTGTGAGCCATTCTGGCTCCTTTTTGAAGAGTGGAACGTACAGTGGTACCTTGGTTCTCAAACGCCTTCGAACTCAAACACTGCAAACCAGGAAGTAAGTGTTCCGGTTTGCAAACTATTTTCAGAAGCCAAACGTACTCCGTTTTGAATGTTATGCTTCTGATTTGAGTGCCACACTTCTGTTTTGAGTGTTACACTGAGGTCTGTTTTTGCTATTTATTTCATGTTCTTTGTTTTTGCGGCTCTTTTTTTTTGTTTTTGTGACTGTGTGGAACCCAGTTCAGCTACTGATTGATTGATTGTGTGACTGCAGTTTCATTTTATGGATCAATGGCCTCGTTAGATAGTAAAGTTCATGTTAAATTGCTGTTTTAGGGTTGTTTTTAAAAGTCTGGAACGGATTAATCCATTTTGCATTACTTTCTATGGGAAAGCGCGCCTTGGTTTTGGAACGCTTTGGTTTTGGAACGGACTTCCGGAATGGATTAAGTTTGAGAACCAAGGTACCACTGTATGATTGTGTGCCTGTGTGTGTGCATGAGTGGTCAACGAGGTGGCAGCACTTACCTGGCTTCCTGCCAGCGGTGTTGTTCTGGCTTATGAGGAGGGAAAGCAGTAAGGAGCAGAGACCTCAGAAGAAGATGCAGCTGCCTCAGCTGCAATCTAGCTCAGCATCCTATTCTCACAGGGGCCAACCAGATGCATGTGGGAAACACACAAGCAGGACCTGAGCACAAGACCATTCCCTCTTCCTGTGGTTTCTAGCAAGTGGTATTCAGAAGCATTGCTGCATACAGCTCAACTGCTTCTATGTAAGCGGGAAATTCTGGAAATAGTGAAGCCATTCCTGGCTTCTGATTGGATCTCGGAATGTCCCGTTCCTTGGTCCAGCACTCTGGCTCAAGTCAGCTGGCTTGTGTCAGAGTGTCAGACCAAAAAGCATCTGGGTTGTTGTTTTTTGCTCCAGTGCTCTGGTACAAAATCAGTTGGCTTACATCAGAACACCGGACCAAAAGACATACATCTTTTTTCCCCCCTCGCACTCTGGGGCGAGTCATCTGGAACGCTTTCTAGATAGGTGAGCGGCTTGGGGATGGGGGGGGAGAGACAGAGAGAAAATGCATTGCTGATTTTGTTATTGACTATTCGAGTCACAACTGCAAGAGAGCTGAAGCCAAATGAATATTTGAACTCCTCACCAACACCCATCATGCCGAACCGGGAAAGTGCATCTGCATTTAATATGCAAACTCTGGAGAAGGAATATATTTATTGTTAATAGAATATAGACCTCTAGCTATACTCGTCTGGCTTTTTGTTTTGACAAAACATTTCCTTGGGGATGCAGCAACCAGGCAAGACTGCGCCTGAATTTTTCACAGAGTGCGTGATGATGCTTACTATTATTATTATTTTAGCCATTAAGTCCCCAAAATCCTCAAGCCGCAATTGACTTGCAGCTCATGCTGCCATTTATATCTATGTCTTATATATATCTATGCCGAGCGAAAGCAAAGCGCTGCAGAGCTGATATGGTGGTATTACTGCCCTTCCTTTCCTCTGGTGTAATAGCCCTCATTTTGCACTATATTAGTGTAGCTGGAGAATTATTGTTCAATGCACCGCGGTCTCTGCAGATTGTTGCCTTCAGCTCACCACCCGATTTGTGCGGAATAAGCCAAGTTCTACTTCACAAGAGGAACAGGAAGTGGAAGGAAAGGGCAAAGGGAATACTTCCTGTGGAAAAGTAGGCTGCTTACCTAAAAAAGAAAGGAAAAGCACCCTTCATACTCTTAGCTCTGCAAGTAAAGCCTGCATGTGAGCAAGAAGAATACAGGCAATGTACTAAAGTTTACCACCACTACCAATTCACCACCCCTGGAACATTAAGGCAAATGGGGAACAGACCCTTATCTCAGACAGCCTCAGACAGTGCTCACCTGCCTGCTTTCTTACTTAAAGCTGGTCCTGGTTTGTGGAACTTCCTGCCAGCTTCCCCATCATTCACAGAGCACAGCAAGGAGGAGGATAGGGAGGGATCTAGAATCAACTGGCTATGGCTCCCCCTACTGTTGGGCTCCCTGCAGGGGCGTCTTACCCATAGAGGCTAGTGGTGCGGGGCACCAGGGCGCCAAATTATGGAGGGCGCCAGGGAAGAGGCGGAGGCTGGATGCGGTGCCTCTCGGCATCAGCTTGCCATCCTCGCCCGCCTCCATCTGCCTTGGCCACCGTGGCACAAAGTGGCCAGCTGAGCCAGGAGGCGCCGCGTCCAGCCTCCGCCTCTTCCTTGCCGGAGGAGACACCCTCCAGCCGCTGCCTGCCTCCTCCAGCCCCACTGGCAGTGCCGTCCTCCCTAAAAACACTCTGGGAAACGGGGCGGCGCTGGAGGGAGCTTTGCACCAATGCGCCAGATATGCTTAAGACGGCCCTGGCTCCCTGGTTTCCACCCTACTGCTGCTTTTGGTAGCAACTTGACATGCGGAAATTAGCCAATTGTGAAGCCTTTCCACAGAGATAAATGCCATCACCTGCTGCTATCTTCAGAGTGAGCTGTTACAAGAGGCACAGGGGCAGAGCTGGTACAAAAAAGTTGCCAACCCGACTTCTGCACTAACTCACAATAGGCTCTCTGCCACACTTTATCAACTTCTGATGTCCGAATCCTGTCCTGCAGCTAATGAAAGCTTGAAGTCCACAATCTTTCTTTTCTTACTTCATACTGAGGGGTAGTTGAAGTGCTGTAGGGGGAGCAAGGGGGAGCAAGACAAGTATCTCATCCCCTTCCCCATTAATGCATCTCTTTGTGAAATAAAATAGTCAGGGAGGGGGGAACTCTTCTGTCGGCACCTGGAAATTAAAACTGAATCATAATCCGGAAATTTTAAAAAAGACTGCCATCGTAAGCATGTTTTTCTCCCCCAACAATGAAAAACTAAACTAAGCTAAGCTAAATTGCTTAATTAATTGCAATTAATATAGAATTGGTATAAATAGCTTTAATCATACATTTTAAACTTATAATAATAATTGCTTCAGAATAAAACCTTTTACAAACACTAAAACAAAACCACGCAGACATTAAAATTCTGTGACAGCTGTATAAACTATCTTCGTACAAAATAAACAAAGCAAAAGTTCTCAAAACCACAAAACCAATTCAAAGATGCAAAACCTTGTAATGCCATATGACCACATGATGTTTACCAAGCTGAAGTTGTTGCCGACCACGTAGTTTAAGATCAGGATTTTGTATAAATACATATTTTCTATAATAAAAAGGGGAGCATTTTTATAAGATTTAGTTTATTCCAAACGATATTAAGTGCTTCTTATTTTAAGAAGCTTAATTTGAAAGCTAACCTCTTCGAAATCAAACAAAGGTACTTCAGAGAAAGCATGTTTTAGGAGGTGAGCATTAATGTTCCTCCGAATGCCAGGTACTGGGGATCATGCGGGAGGAGAAGGCTGTTGCACTCAGGTATTGCATAGAATTGTAGAGTTAGAATGGACCCTGAAGATCATTTAGTCCAACCCCCTGTGACTATGCAACTGTCACATACAGGAATCAAACCTGCAATCTTGTCATTATCAGCACCATGCTCTAACTGAAGCCCTTCTCATGAATAAGTATAGCTGGAAGGCAGCGGAGGTTTAGGATCAGATTTTCCCTTCTCTTAGATGGGCTACCTTCCCAACTATATATATTATGGAAAATATGCTTTGAAATTTGGAGAGTTTCCCCCCCCCCTCTCTTTAAAAATGCAAACTGATGCAGAAACATTGAGAACTTAAGCTCAGAAAACACTGAGATACTGGCCAATTTGCTCATCCCTTTTGTGGAAGAGGGTTCAATGGGAGCCAGTGTGGTGTAGTGGTTAAGAGCGGTGGACTTGTAATCTGGTGAACTGGGTTCGCGTCTCCGCTCCTCCACATGCAGCTGCTGGGTGACCTTGGGCTAGTCACACTTCTCTGAAGTTTCTCAGCCCCACTCACCTCACAGAGTGTTTGTTGTGGGGAAGGAAGGGAAAGGAGAATGTTAGTCGCTTTGAGACTCCTTCGGGTAGTGATAAAGCAGGATATCAAATCCAAACTCTTCTTCTTCTTCTTCAATTCCCATCACTCCTTTAGATGGAAAAAGGAATTTTTTTTCACCTCTGCTTTGCAGGTGAACCAGGCTGAAGTAGGATTGGTTAAACAAACATGGCTGCCCCCATGTCTCACTCGGCCTGTGCAGAGAGCAGAGAGAACAAGGGCACTTAGTGTTTCCTAATGGATGCTGATGAGCGCAAGCTGTGGGGCTTCCTGTTTTGAATTGGTGCATCCTTTAGCTCACACCTGTGATTGTCAGGGAGTAAATCAAACCATTCTTCGCTTAGCAGCATGGAAGCTGCATTTCCCCTTCTGAGTGCTTTGTTGTTCCTGTTTCCAATTGCTGCTAACTAATGTCTAGCACTTAAATCTGTCTCAATTAAGGCTTTTTCCATTGAAGTAGAGAATGCATTTCATCTGCGCATCCATTAATCACATCCTCATTAACTTAACTATTGTCAGGAGTTTCTCTCTCTCTCTCTCTCTCTCTCTCTCTCTCTCTCTCTCTTCCTTTGTGGGATTGGGGGAGGACAGAAGTGGAATTTCTATTCCTCTGCTTGCCATCTCTTATAATGGAGGAAAGCAGCAGCAGAAATCTTTGTCAACAACTCCAGTGGCGCTTACCAGAGAAAGTCTATTATCTCTCTGCACATTTTAAAGAAGCGGTTGATGGGGACAGACGAATAAATTGAAATGCAATTTTCAAAAATGGGTTTCTTGGTATTCTCCAGGCATTTGAATTCCATGAAATAATGTGCTCTCCCCAATTAAAAGTGTGAATTCATTTTTTACAGCGAGGAGAGGGGACTGGATCCAGGCAGGGGACTGGATCCTTAATTCCCCACCACAACCACACACTGATTTTGACAGGTGGGTGGAGTCACCCACCTATCCATCACATGTTGTCATAACAAAATAAAAAAAATCCTTCCAGTAGCACCTTAGAGACCAACTAAGTTTGTTCTTGGTATGAGCTTTCGTGTGCATGCACACTTCTTCAGATACACTGAGACAGAAGTCACCAGACCCTTATATATAGTGAGAGGGTGGGGAGGGGTAGTACTCAGAAGGGTGGTGGGAATGGGTGATAGGCTGATAGGAGAGGTAAACCTGTTGACGACTGTTAACGACTGCAATTAGTCTTACAGGAAAAAGCAAGGGGTGAGAAGGTTAAAAATAGCTTTGTCATATATAATGAGATAAGAATCCAATGTCTTTGTTCAGACCAGGTCTCTCCATGGTTTTAAGCTTGGTAATGAGTTGCAATTCAGCAACTTCTCTTTCAAGTCTATTTCTGAAATTCCTTTGCAATAAGACAGCTACTTTGAGATCTTGTATAGAGTGTCCTGGGAGATTGAAGTGCTCTCCTACTGGTTTCTCTGTCTTGTGATTCCTGATGTCAGATTTATGTCCATTTATCCTTTGGCGTAGAGTTTGGCCTGTTTGTCCAATATAGAGAGCTGAAGGGCACTGTTGGCATTTGATGGCATACACAATGTTAGACAATGAGCAATTAAATAGTCCTGAGATGGTATGTTTGATGTTGTTGGGGCCTGTAATGGTGTTGTCCGGGTGTATGTGGCAGCAAAGTTGGCATCTGGGTTTATTGCAGGCTCTGGTTTGTTTTGACTATGACAGACCAACACGGCTATCTACCTGTAAATGTTGTCATAAGAATGCCAGGTGACTGGCAGCTGGATGGTCCCACCCACCTGTCAAAAGAGCTTGCTGTAACTGATTATTATTATTATTATTAATTATTATTATTATTATTTCAGCAGGAATTTTAAGTAAGTTGTGCTACGCTTATTTATTGACCATATCTTCTGAGTGAGGGATTGTTTTATTGACTGTCCTGTAAACTATTTTGTGATCATCTGTGGAGAAAAGCATTCTATGAATATTGGAAATAAAGATTTAAAACAAAAACAATCCATTTGTGAGAACTCTGAGGTCATGGGCTATATTTAATTGTTTTAATTGCTATTTAATTGTTAACCTATTTCAATGGACTTGTGTATTGTGCATCTTAATCATGGATTTTTAAAAAAATGCTTAGATCAAATGTGTTCACTGTGTATTTTAAATGTGTGCTGATATAATTTTAAGATTGGTATACTTGTAAACCACTTAGAAGTCATTTTTTGCAAATAAAATGTATGCAACGCTAATGATAACAATACACATTTTCTTATTGTTACTATATTTTTATATTATGCTGTTTTCTGGACCAGGACTCGGTGTGGCTTACACAAATTAAAACAATACAAATAAAAATATAAGCACTGAAAAATAATTAAACTGTAATAGAATTCAAAGAATATAAAAACAAATCTTTTAAAATGCAGATAATAAAAACTATTAAAAAAACAGCACGGCACTTTAAAAAGTTATTTGCTTTAAAACGCGTCAGTTTCCAAAGCCCTCCATTGGGAGCAATATCCTCCCCTGAATATTAAAGGGAAATGTAAAGTTGATTACTGTCCTATCCTCCACTGTGACCAATCACATTTGTTCTTCAGGCTCATGCAGTGGAGAAAAATTCCGCCCTTCATGGGAACAGGCTGGGCCAACACACCTCGTCAACAAAGAAGTGGGCTTCTCTCTCACACTCACCAATTTCCCAGGTATCTGGTGCTATAACTGCTGCACCTCCAAGCTAGGAGGATTTGGAGACACCAGGGATTTGAACCTGGACCTTCCTTCGGAAAAGCAAAAAAAAATGAAAGGCACAAATACAGGATGGGTGACACCTGGCTTGAGAGCAGTACATGTGAAAAGGATCTAGGAGTCTTGGTAGACCATAAACTTGACATGAGTAAACAGTGTGATGCAGCAGCTAAAAAAGCCAATGCAATTCTGGGCTGCATCAATAGGAGTATAGCATCTAGATCAAGGGAAGTAATAGTACCACTGTATTCCGCTCTGGTCAGACCCCACCTAGAATACTGTGTCCAATTCTGGGCACCACAGTTCAAGAAGGATACTGACAAGCTGGAACGTGTCCAGAAGAGGGCAACCAAAATGGTCAAAGGCTTGGAAACGATGCCTTATGAGGAACGGCTTAGGGAGCTGGGTATGTTTAGCCTGGAGAAGAGAAGGTTAAGGGGTGATATGATAGCCATGTTCAAATATATAAAAGGATGTCATATAGAGGAGGGAGAAAGGTTGTTTTCTGCTGCTCCAGAGAAGCGGACACGGAGCAATGGATTCAAACTACAAGAAAGAAGATTCCACCTAAACATTAGGAAGAACTTCCTGACAGTAAGAGCTGTTCGACAGTGGAATTTGCTGCCAAGGAGTGTGGTGGAGTCTCCTTCTTTGGAGGTCTTTAAGCAGATGCTTGACAGCCACCTGTCAGGAATGCTTTGATGGTGTTCCTGCTTGGCAGGGGGTTGGACTGGATGGCCCTTGGGGTCTCTTCCAACTCTATGATTCTATGATTCTATGAAAAGCAGATACTCTACCACTGATCAGAAGCCGGGGCCCAAACATATCAGAAACTGGAGCAGATTGGTTTTACTTAGGATTCAATCTCTCTGTTTATCGCCAAAAGGAGTGGATAACCCCAGAGAGCCTGGGGCAACCCAGTCAGATGGGTGGCATATAAATAATAAAATATTATTACTATTAATATTATTTTTTCCACGCTAAAGTCTAGACCTGTTGAGGCACCCATGAAGGATTCCGGTAGTCCTCCTTCTGTACAGCTGTATTTACTAAAGTCCTTTTTAATTCAGCTGTGCCTTGTCTTGAACCCTTTGTCTGACTTTTCCTCGGGCTCCAAAGACTCTTTCATTTATCCCCCTATTATTTAGAAGTCTGCTCAGGAGTAATGCCACAAGCCACATTTGACTGTGTGAACAAACCGCTTTCCAACAACAAAACAGCCTTAGAAAAGAGAAAATCCTAATATTGGGTGGATCTTTGTACATGACATGGCAGAGCACTAATTAATTTGTCTCCACATTGCCGGTGACAACCTTCTTTTGTTCCCTCACGGAAGGTCTTTTGTTGTATAGATTGAACCACAGGGGGATTAGCAAAATAAATACAATTACACTGAGCTACTTCCTGCTGATAAAGAACAGAAGTCAGATCAAACACAGTGTAGACAATTAGCAACAAACAATTCAGAAAAGTTGATGTGCTCCTTAGTGAGGGGGAAGGTGTTTTCTTTGCCTCTTGTGCCTTGCCATCGACACCACACCCTGAAGATGACTTGGGAGACCATACTTGGGTAGAAAGAAAGGTTAGATTTGTTCAAATATATTTATTCAGATAGAAGAACATAGAAGAGCTGCATATCAACAAATAACCATAATTAGTCAAAGGAAAATATAGAAAGCAAAGTTTCCTGAGACAGGGGGTATTAATAATAATAATAATAATAATAATAATAACAACTTTTTATTTATACCCTGCCCTCCCCAGCCAAGACCGGGCTCAGGGCAGCTAACAACAAGTATAAAAACAATTGATTAAAATACAACTTAAAAACAGGATTAAAAACAACATTAAAGTGCAGCCTCATTTCAGTAGAACTCAAATCAAAACTATTTGGGGAAGAAACCGTCAACTCTTCACCAAGGCTGACTATCCAGACTGGTCCTACATGGGCCAGAAAAATGCCAGGGAAGTCCCCAAATAGGTGTTTCATCTCAGGAGGAAAAAAGGAAAGAGGGGGGAGGGGATCAAATTGATTCCAAGCCAAAGGCCAGGCGGAACAGCTCTGTCTTACAGGCCCTGTGGAAAGAAATCAGATCCTGCAGGGCCCTGGTCTCATGAGACAGGGCGTTCCACCAGGTCGGAGCCAGTGTTGAGAAGGCCCCGGCTCTGGTTGAGGCTAATCTAACTTCCTTAGGGCCCAGGACCTCTAAAGTGTTGCTATTTATGGACCTTAAGGTCCTCCGTGGCGCATACCAGGAGAGGCGGTCCCGTAGGTACGAGGGTCCTAGGCCGCGAAGGTCCCTCCCCACTTTTATTGGCACCACCTGTGACCCTACAGCAATGGTTGAAAGAGTATTTCTCCTTGCTATGAGAACCTTCGGTATGTGAACCTGGCCAGCTCTGCCAATGGCAGAAAGCTGTGTGTGAAAACCTGGCTCAGAAATGGACAAAGAAATGTTGTGTCTTCTGGCAATGACCTGCAAAACAACAGTAGAAGTGAGCAGAAGTGAAGGGACATTGGGAAAGGTTTCTATATTGAAATTAATAGGAGGTTGGAGGTGCCTTTTCCCAAAACTCCAGAAGTTCCTCTTATGTAAAGATAAAACCGTTGAATGTTTTGGAGAGGTTTCATGGCTGTGTAACAACATCAGCCAGAATTCTACACTTGGAGAATGGAAAGAGGAAAATAATTTAGGAGAATTGAAGGGGGGGGAAATGAGGGCTAGGAGTAGGTCACAGCCAAGGCTATCCAGTTCCAAGGTTGAAATCCTGGGAACAGAGGAGGAGAGCCAAGAGTGGCATGTATTGTGTGACTTTCAGGGCCTGTGATGCACTTGTGTTGTGAAGGCATGTGCTTTAGTTATGTGAATAATGATATCCAAACTATAAACTCCAAAGCATGTATAACACTATAACGTCTGTCACCCCAGGTTCGCCCTCATTCTCAAATATCATTTCTTCACGAGGTAGCTCTTGACACAATGCTCTAGGATACAAAATAACCACGTGGAAAATCACTTCATGAAGGTTTGTTGCTGTTATTATTTTTAAATACACAATTGTTGTACTACTTTATTCATGGATTTATAATCCTTTCGACCATCCGCAATGACTTCCTTGCTGGATAACAGCGAAGTGTTGAACTGGGAGGTTGAGAAGGATCTGAAAGCCATTTAACCCCACCGCATGAAGACAACTGTGTCATTTTACCCAGACATTCTTAATAGAATAACAGAAGGTCAGGGACAATGCTACCTCTCAAGTGATGCTAGAATGCTCTTGCTGGGAATGCTTGACGGTTTCAGTTTCTATGAATCCCAGTGCAAACTTGACCTGATGAGCATCTCATCAACTGACCTGCAGATCAGAATGTTAATTTCCATTAAATTTTGTACTTCTCCAAATGTTGTGAAATGCTTCTCATCTCCAAAGGAAACATACCAAAATGCATTGAAAACACATCCTTTGAGATTAAATCCATGTTTCTCCATTTTATTTATTAATTAATCATTATAGTCCACCCATAATCTGATACCACATACCAGGGTAGAGCGCAACAAATAAATTAAACAAAATCATATAATCCACAATGGCCAAAACATTAAAAAAGTCCATATCAATCAAGAGGAGATGCTAAAACCTGAGAGGAGGCTAAACTGACAACAATTAGCTAAAATGGTCAAAATGTCTGAACAAACATAGGGAGCTTAACCTAGCTTCATGGTGGCACATGACCTGGGTAGTATGCAGCTGAGGGCTTGGATGAGGACAAGGTTCAGAATAAATAGAATAATAGAATTGTACTTGGAAGCGTCCCCATGGTTGGTCTAGTCCAACCCCCTGCAAGGCACTTCAGAGGAAGAACGCTAAGACATTAAGCCCTCCCAGCCAGAGAACAAAATCTTGCTTACCAGAGAACAAAATCTTGCTTAGGTATATGCAAATCTGTCACTTTGCTTTTCTCTCAGCTTCTTTTTCTACTCTTAAGTTCTGTTCCCCATGTTTCCACATCCATTTTCATTTTTTTTTAATCATCATGGAAATATACCTGCACATTTGTGCAAATTTCTCCTAATGTACACATTTCTAAACACAATTTTGCCTAAATTTCACGTCTGCAAAACAATTTTCCCTAATACAATGCATTTTTGTATGCAGTTTTCACTAATATATCCATATTGATGCACATTTACCTGAGGGTGTGCATTTTTGTGTACATTACTTGGCTTGAGAATGGAACTGCAAAATTCGGAGAAGTACAAATTACAAATTTCAAAGGATAGGTGTGTCTCGGTCCTTGCATTGTTTCAGAAATGGAGAATTTGGTATGTTTGCCATTATAAGCAAATTTGAATCAAATTTCTCCCCCATCCCTCATCCTTCTACCATCTTCTGACCCAGAAGATAAGCTCCATGCATTATTTCTGTCTTCCCAGCCCTGCTGAAGCCACAGGCTACAAAATACGTTTCAGTGACTTTTCATTTTACACTGAATTCCATTTGTTTTTCTTGCTTTTGTTCCCCATTCATCCATTTTGAAGAGATCTTTGTGGAATTCTTCACAGTCTGGTTGGGATTTCACCATCTTGAATAATTTGATGCCATCGGACACATGAAAACTTGCCTATTTCACTCCACTTTCCCATAATGCATCAAATTAATGCAGAATCCAGTTCATTTATAGTAAACTGAATTGCATGAGTCCCAGGATGAACCCTTGACTAGATTTCATTCATTCTGAGAACTGTCAGTTCATTCTTACCCTCTGCTTCCTCTTCCTTAATTAACTGGTTTCCAATCCATAAGAGGACTCTTCCCTAGTCCCATAGCTGCTAAATTATCTCTGGATCCATTTCTGGCACACTTTGACAGAAACATCCTCGAAGCCCAAGTCTATAATGTCTCAAAGAATTGGTGAGAAAAGCCTTTCCTTTGCCAAAGCCGTACCGATCCTTCCTCAGAATTATACATAATATTGAACTTAAGCAATCAAGTGCCTATCATTTTGGAAGTGAAATGGCATATTTCTGCTTACTTGGGGGGACACCAAAGTATTCAGAAGCATCTATGTTAGTAATTAAAAGCAAATAGAATAAGATTTAACCACTCCCCACCTCCACTTCCCACTCCAAAAAATAGCCTAGTAAGTCATTCCCAGGTCCCAGGACTCACAGAATGTTGATGACAGTTCAGCCTATAGAGAGGAGAAGTAAGTCTAAAATCACCAGAAGCCATGAGCACTGTAGCCCACTTGATTTGTTACAAGTGTGAAGGGGGCATCACTACTGAGGAACAGGGCCATTGTGTGTGTGTGTGTAATTTTGATGATATGCAAAATACAGTGGTACCTCGGGTTAAGTACTTAATTCATTCCGGAGGTCCATTCTTAACCTGAAGCGTACTTAACCTGAAGCACCACTTTAGCTAATGGGACCTCCTGCTGCCGCTGCGCCGCCAGAGCACGATTTCTGTTCTTAGCGGAGTTCTTAACCTGAAGCGTACTTAACCCGAGGTACCACTGTAATGGAGTAAGTTACAGCTAGGAAAATAATAACTCTTCTAGGTGATTGATAGCTTCTTTGTAAAGACTATACAATGTCCAGACTCGTTATATTCAAAAGAACTTTAGTTTCATGAACATATAACTGAGAAGAATACATTTACAATCTCATGCTTATTCAAACTAGGGTAAATTCTCACTTGAATTGTACATTGGAGTCGTCTTACATAGACTTAGAAACAAAACTGTGTTGAGACTTGCATCGTAGTTTTACCTCACTCAGGCCTTTCAGATTATTATGTTTGTTTGTTTTTTGTTGTTGTTGGGTTTTTCTTACTTTGACCTCAGCAGTATTCTCTCTGTTCCATGTACAGAGCTCCTGCACTGGTTTCTCCTCTTTAATGTTTAAGGATCTTCCTCTGTCTGTTTCACTTCAGATAGATCACACTGACACAACAGTGTCCTCAGGGGTATCCCAAGAAAGATCTCTCAGCAGCCATTCTCCCTCAAATGCAGAGAGAGAACCAGAAAGCAGTTTAAAAAACAACAATTACTGGAATAACAGGCACAACAGAATGGAATGCTTCTTATATGACTCACAGCCAGCCAATCACATGGGAGCTGCTGCCAAAGGAAAAACTCCTTGTTAAAACTACGCAGAAATTTAACATACAGTATGCTTTGTAGTGGGATGCGGGTTTGCCAATCAGAAGGGCTTGCCGATCAGAAGGTCAGCGGTTCGAATCCCTGTGACGGGGTGAGCTCCTGTTCTTCGGTCCCAGCTCCTGCCCACCTAGCAGTTCGAAAGCACGTCAAAGTGCAAGTAGATAAATAGGTACTGCTCTGGCGGGAAGGTAAACGGTGTTTCCGTGCGCTGCTCTGGTTTGCCAGAAGCGGCTTGGTCATGCTGGCCACATGACCCAGAAACTGTACGCTAGCTCCCTCAGCCAGTAAAGCAAGATGAGCGCCGCAACCCCAGAGTCGTCCGTGACTGGACCTAACAGTCAGGGGTCCCTTTACTTTTACCTTATGCTTTGTAGTAGAACTTTCTCCCACATCCATCCCCCACATGTACTCAGTGCCCTCCCCAAATCTGCACCAGAGTTCAGTGTTCACACATTACACAGTACAAGCTGTCTCTACACATGTACAAGAGCTCACATGAAAGAGTTTGCACTTGTTTATTTACATTGTGCACACAAGTACACAGCCTATATGCTCACTAAACATCGCATGTGTATTACTGTACATGTGTACAACTCAACTGCTGTGTACACAGATACGCATACTTTATGTTGTTAAATGTAATTGGCGAACACTTCTTATATGTGTTGTCAATGGTGGTTTAAATCTCCATAAGGCGGGACAGTTACCAATCAAGGCATTACCTCCATTTTATTCCCTCCCAGGAGAATGTATTCTGTGCATTGATTGGGGCAGAAGATGAAATATTGATCCACTAGCTTTCTGTTGGTAAAATTCAAAGAGAATATAAATGTCCCATCATGTTGTTTTGATTGACAGAGACATAAACCAATTGGAATTTTCTTTTCTTTTTTATCTTCCCGGTGGGGTATTTTTATCCAGTGGAATTTCATGCATCTGAAAATAAAATTCTATACAGCAAGAGTTTTGCAAAAGTGGAATGTTTACAGTATATTTCCCCAGGTTCCACAACAATTTGCTATTGCCTTAATATAAATGGGAGAATGTAGCATTTGATAGATGGCTGAATAGATGACGCGGCTTGATAGATCCTTGTTGGCCAGCTTCTTGGAAAGTTTAAATTTGATAAAACTTCCTTCAAACTCTTTCCGGCTCTGCAAGAGCCCAAAAGGATGATATTCACAAGTACAATTGGATTCCAGCAGGTAACAAAAGAACTAAATCAGAATTGAAGGCTGATAGGAGGTTGTCATCTTCTTGAACTGTTGTAGCTTCAGAACTTTAAAGAGCTGCAAAGGAAAGGCAGGCTGGGAAAGGGAAGTGCTTGAACTGCACCACAGCTATGACAAAATGATCAAAACAAGCAAACGGTGCCCATATTCATTTTTAAGTATCGGCAATGCTAAGTATCTAAACATTTCGCCGTGAGCTTGGCTGCGTAACACAAATGAGAACACGGAACAAGAGAAGCACAGAGAATCTTGGTTCATCTTCAGACAATAGCATTTGTCTCAGGTAGGGAGCGGGGAATAATTCGATTCAGTTGTCATGTAAAGGTGACTCTATCAAATTTGCACTTTTCATAACAGATTGAGATTGATAACAACCACCATTTGATGTTTAAACGTCTCCGAATTTTGCAATGCAAATCTCCAACCAGTGTTTTACAAAAATGCATATATTAGAGGACACTGTGCATAAAAATTGTTTGTTTGTTTGTTTGCAAAAATGTAAGGGGGAAAAGCATTTTGTTAGGAGAAAATGCTTGCAAAAATGTGTTCGTTAGTCAAAACTGCAAACAAAAATGTCTTTATTAGGAGAAAGTGCTGGAGAATTTTCATGAGAGTTTTAAAGAAGAATTTGCGAACTGTTGCAGTAATGTGGCAAACTGAATTTAAGATTGGAAAAATGAGAAACTCAGAGAACTGAAATTAACATATCCTTCCATTCCCTAGTCTTAAGTGAAGGCTGCTTAGCACCATGCAAATGGAAATCCCATCTATGTCCAGCCATTCATCTCTGTAATAAGAACATAATAAGATCTCTACTGGATTAGACCAAAAGCCGACCTAGTTCAGCTTCCTCTTTTCCACAACAGGAAGGCTGTCAAACAGTGGAACAGACTTCCTTGGGGGGTTGTGGACTTTCCTTTATTGGAGGTTTTTAAGTAGAAGTTGTATGGTCATCTGTCATGGATGCTTTAGTTGAGATTCCTGCATTGTAGGGGGTTGAACTGGATGACCCTTGGGGTGCCTTCCTATGCTACAATTCTATGATAACTCAAAATTCCATTCATTCTGAAATGAAATGCTGAACCCTGCTCATTTCCAGGGGGTCTGATCTTAGGCAGGCCTTGCTTCCTGGATACTGAAGTTCTCTTGGACTGTCTGACATGGGACCTCAAGTCTCAAACAAATCGAAAATCTCAATAAGATCCCAACTATAAATTATCTCTCTCCCCCGCCCTCATTTCAGCCACACGTTGCTGCTGTATTCATTGTTTGCCACCGGTTCCAATGCTATGGATATGCAAACTAGCAATGCTCATAATAAATCATAATAGGGGGATATTGCTTTTTTTCTTCCCTTTTTTTACAGAAATAAAAAAATGTACTCAAACCCATTATAGTTCATTTCCCTCAGGAGTGAATCAGGAACATGGCAGGATGCCAAAAGAACTGAATATATATTGCCTTTTTCACAGAAAAAAACCCTGAAATAAGAGTAATCATGCTTTGTGATGTAGAAACTCCCTAATACAGAACTCGCAGTAGCATACATTGAGATATTTATGGTCACAGAGTTATTATGATGAGTATGGATGCCGCTGTCCTGCTTTGCGGCTGCTGGGGAAATATTAATAGTTAGAAAACTTGTCCCATCTTTGTCTACGACTATAATTTGTGAGCTATAATATTTCCGCAAATGGGAGAAACAGCAGGACGATTGTGCTCCAAATACTTCTTTTTTAAAGAAAGGCATTTCGTGTGCAGTGGCAGCTGTAAGGAGCTGGCAAAGTTCAGCTCAAATTAGCAAAAGTGCAAATTAGGAGAGCACAGTGCTTAAGCGTACAATTGTAATGAGTGTCCTGACCCAAGACCTTGCAAGGTGCAATGCAATTGTGGGTGCTGCCCATTGGGACTGATAGGGCAGAAGGCTGGGAGGTCAACAGTAGGTGGAGCCAGAGCTAATGACATGCAGAGCCACTTAATTCTAGGAGGTGGTTGAATTATTATGGGAGAGAAATTTTTATCCCTCTCTCACAACACTAGAACTTGGGGACATCCAATGATATTGGATGCTGAAAAAATCAGGGCAGACAGTAGAAAGCCCTTCTTCATAAACTGCCTAAATGGTGGAAGTTGCTCCCACAAGAAGTAGTGATGGTTCCCAACTTTGATAGCTTTTAGTGCTCTTCATGCTGGGGGTAGCTCAGTCGGCAGAGCTATAGCTATAGCTGCCTTGCCAATATGCTTGTCGGGTCAATGAAAAGGTTGCTGGTTGTTGAGCCCAGGTAGGCAGTTAATCTCCTCAATAACACCCCAGACCTGAGGTGCCACTACCTGTTCCAGTATGTTGTCCAAAAATGGGATATTGGAGACTGGCCAATAATTATCCAATACAGTAGAATTCAGGGAGGCTTTTTCAATAGAGGTCTTTATTGACCACTCCCTTCACCCACCCAGCAAGTCCCACACTGGTCTGTTTGATGAGCCAGGAAGGGCATGGATCTAGCACACATGGAACTCTCACATCTCCAAGGATCTTGTCCACATCTTTGGATACAAATTGAAAAGTATCCATTAAAACTGGACAAGCAGAGGCCAAATTGACATCTACCAGACCTGTATCAACGGTATTGTCCACGTCCTAATGGAGCAAAGTGATTTTGTCAGTGAAGTGCTGAGCAAATTGTTCACAGTGGGTTGCTGAGTGGTCTAAATTCTCCTCAAGTGGGCCAGAGTGCTAAAGACCCCTGACCACTCTAGACATCTCCACTAAATGGCTCCTCTCTGATACAATGGAGGCAGAGAGAGAGAGAGAAATTCCGGTTGCCTGCATTCCCACAGAGTATGTTTTCAAAGAGGCTCTATCCTGTGTCCCGTTGGACTCATCCTGAGTTTTCACAACCATGAGCTGCACTGTAAAAATCTTGGATCCAGCACTTCATATCCCTATGGTGCATCTGAGGTAGTGATCGTAATGGACATACATGTTTGGACAAGGAATGGATGTAGATACACCATTGAATTACAGCTCACAATAATGTTTTCATACTACACCTCTCTGTAAAATAAAATAAATCACAGATCCAGTCCTACCAAACTCCACAACAATTCGGCAGGTCATAAACCAGCCTTCCTCAACCTGGTGCCCCTCAGGTGCTTCAGACTACAACTCTCATCAGCCCCAACGAGGACAACCAATGATCAAGAGGGACAGGAATAGTAGTCTAAACCTTGAATAAGATAGAACTTGGTTACATCCAGAAAGGTAATTCTTAAGAATCTATGAAAAGAGTGTAAACGCTAGACTTGCATGTGATGAAAGACATAATATGCAAATCGGCACAGCCCTTAGCTTCACAAGGGTCGGGAACCCCTGCTGTTGATTAAGAACATTCCTTGATGGAGCTATAAATATGGAACATTATCCTGATTAATTTGCCAGCGTGCTATTGCAGAACTGTGTTCAAGAGTAACTCAGTACCCTTGATTGACATTGTGTGAGAAATAAGGAATACCACACACAAATCTTAGGAGCTTATAAATGGCAGCCATCCTAGTAATTGGAATGGCCCTCTTAGTTGATGGACCTATGTGATCAGTGGTGGTCAATCTTTTTCACAAGCATGTCTCAATTTGAGTCCTAAGTATGAATAAAATCTGTGGTTCTCCAGATGTTGGTGACTCCAACTCCCACCAGCCTATGTCAGCATAGCCAATGGTTGGAATGGTCGGAGTTGCAGTCAACACCTGAAGGGCCACAGGTACCCTATCTGTGACTTCAAACTTAAATCCCCTGATGAAAGAGAGCACACTGCCTCCTTAGGCAATCTGTCCCTTTGGTCAATTGTTCTTATCATTAGGAAATTTCTCCTAAATGTTAGCTGAAATCTGCTAAACTGCAATTTCCACTCATTCATTTTTAGACCTGTCCTCTGCAGAAGTGGGACTTGCTGAATGAGTGAAGGGAGTGGTCAATGTCTCATTACAACAAGGCAGGGTTCAACAAATTACTGTCTTCTATAGAGCAGGCCTTCAGATATATGAAGACCACTACCATGCCTCCCCACAATCTTCCCTTCTCAAGGCTAAAAGGAGCCAGCTCTTTCAGTCATCCCTCATAGGACTTGGTTTCACCATCCCAATTGCCCTTTCCTGCACACATGCCAGTATACCAATGTCCTTCTTAAAACATGGCACCCAGAAAATACATCAACACAGTGGACTCCAGATGTGGCCCAATGAACACAGAAGAACAGAGTGGAAGTATAATTCACATGATCTGGACACTATGCTTCACTAAAGGCAACATTTTTGCAGCTGCATGACACTGCAGGCTCGTGTTCAGCTTGCAATCCACTAAGACGCCTTTCCTCAAAGGTTCTTGGTGTAGTGCTCATGGACCTATACAAATTTCCCCTCTTATCTCCACAGTGGAGAAAGGCTGTAGCTCAGTGTTAGAACACCTGCTTTGCTGGTTCAATCCCCTACATCTCCAGGAAAGGCTGAGAGAGATGCTTGTGTGAAAGCCACTGCCAGTCAGTGTAGACAATACTGAGCTATGTAGTCCAATGGTCTAATGTGGGATAAGACAGCTTCCTGCATTCCTTTGTCCTATGCCTCTAATGACATACCCTCCAACTTATTCTAACCTAAATCTGGGGCACACCCACCCACCATGCTACCACCACCCCACTCAAGCTCGCCATTGCCATTGCTACCCCCCACTGCCTTAACTTCACTGGCTGGGCTTTCTCTCCACCTCCTTTTCCACCATTGCCACGATGAGGCCACTGCTGCTGCCTCCATGGTGAGGCTGCTACCGTAATCTCCACAAGGCCTCTGCCAAGGCTCACTGAGGCTGCTGACGTACTTCCAGAAGCCAGTGGTGCACCAGAAGTGCACTTCCAGAAGTTCAGCCCGGCTTTCTGAAGCACTTCAGTGGCCGCAACGGGCCTCTGGGCCTCAGCAGAGGCCTTGCAGAGGCAGTGACGGCAGAAACGGAACATCATGGACTGACATAAGAAGCTGGGGCACCTTCTGTCAATCCATGATGTCCTGGCCAAATCGGTACAATTGGCAGATGTGCAATGACCCTATTAGTCAGTTAGTTAGACTGAGAGCATGTTACTGGCTGGGCAGAGTTACCTGAACCCGTGCTCCCACCACAGGATGCTGTTGTGTACTTTGCTGTATAACTAACAAAATGTACACATTCTAGGACATCACAGTTGATGGTGGTGGATGGTGTCTGATGTATATAGCCAGCTTTTGCTTATCAATAGATGGTTTCAAGTTACTCCTTCAACGAGCCTCATTTAATATTGCAGGCTTGTAGGGTTCTCTCTTTTTTTGTATCTTCTTTCACTACACAAGATGTTTAATATGAAACACCAGCCTTCCAGGGTAATTTTGCCAGCAGATAGATAAACCCATAGAAAAGTCGTTCATTGTCTGAGTTATACATAAGCATTAGACACCTAATAACTCCAAATCAGCATTTCCCCCTTAGGTTAATGAATATATATCTTTTAGTAGAATGGGCTGAATACAGTCGTCGGAAGCTGCGTGGCTGGAATGCCTGGTGCATTGCGTGCCGCTGCCAGCGATCTGATAAAAGAGCCTGGTTCGACTTCTCTCTTGCATCTGCCATGGTTATTATATTATTGTGCAAAACAGATGAATCCAAAATGTTTTGTAATAGCTTCACGTAGGGCTCGTCTGCACCGCGGCCCACCTCAGTGGAAAAAGCCTAGGCGTTGCTGCTTTGTACAGCTTGCATCGCCTCTTTCTGTCTCTCCCCCTCTTTACCTTTTTCATGGCATCCTTAATGGAAACAACCTCTGTGCAACCCAGCAATGGTTTTCATTCCACAGATACCTGTAGTGCTGACAGAAGTTAGTTCTAAAACTAACATTTCCTGATATAAGAAGCTGTGCACATTTCCCCAGGTTTGAAACCATCCCACCTAAACACGCTAAGATCCAAATTTCAATGAGGCCTATGTGACAGGACTTGGGGGTTGTTATTGCAAAAGAAAAGGCCAACCATTTGCAACCTTTCCTGTTCTGGTCAGACTTTTCTGTTCATTCATACCCCCATCTACTTAATATACCAAAGAACACACAGAGATTCCTGCTGGATCAGTCCAAATACTCATCTAGTCTACATCAGACAACCAGATGCTTGTGGGAAACCCATAGACATGGGGAATAGCTCTCTTCTGCGGCTGTTCTCCAGAGACTTGTGTTTAGATGCCTCCAGTCCTTGAGCCTCTGATCCTGGAAGTACCAAATAGGCATTGTTTAGTACTGTGGTACCTCGGGTTACCCAGGTGGCGCTGTGGGTTAAACCACAGAGCCTAGGGCTTGCTGATCAGAAGGTCGGCAGTTCGAATCCCTGTGACGGGGTGAGCTCCCGTTGCTTGGTCCCTGCTCCTGCCTACCTAGCAGTTCGAAAGCACGTCAAAGTGCAAGTAGATAAAGAGGTACCGCTCTGGCGGGAAGGTAAACGGCGTTTCCGTGCGCTGCTCTGGTTCGCCAGAAGCGGCTTAGTCATGCTGGCCACATGACCTGGAAGCTGTACGCCGGCTCCCTCGGCCAGTAAAGCGAGATGAGCACCGCAACCCCAGAGTTGGACACGACTGGACCTAATGGTCAGGGGTCCCTTTACCTTTACCTCGGGTTAAGTACTTAATTCGTTCCGGAGGTCTGTTCTTAACCTGAAGCATACTTAACCTGAAGCACCACTTTAGCTAATGGGACCACCTGCTGCCGCTGCGCCACCAGAGCACGATTTCTGCTCTTAGCGGAGTTCTTAACCTGAAGCGTACTTAACATGAAGCGTACTTAACCCGAGGTACCACTGTAGCCATCAATAGTTCTATGCTTCTCAAGTGTTAGACTTAATAATCCCATCTCTCAGTTTACAACTCCCACTGAGCCTCTTGGGCTTGCTGATTGGAAGGTCTGCAATTCGAATCTCCGCAACGGAGTGAGCTACTGTTGCTCTGTCCCAGCTCATGCCAATCTAGCAGCTCGAAAGCATGCCAGTGCAAGTAGATAAATAGGTACTGTTGTAGCAGGGTAGTAAACAGTGTTTCCGTTTGCTCTGGTTTCTGTCACGGTGTTCCATTGCACCAGAAGTGGTTTAGTCATGCTGGCCACATGACCTGGAAAGCTGTTTTTGGACAAACACCGGCCCCTTTGGCCTAAAAGCAAGATGAGTGCTGCAACTCCATAGTCACCTTTGACTGGACTTAACCATCCAGGGGTCCTTTAAGTGTTAGACCTAATAACCCCATCTCTCAGTTTACAACTCCCATTTAATATAATGCAAACATCAGCACGCCAGCTCCTGGGGGCCGAGCCCTTTTGGCCTCCCCGAATATTCAGGAATATGCAAAGCAAATGGAACTCACAATTAAAATGTCTCCACATGGTGAAGAAAGAAAGAAAGAAAGAAAGAAAGAAAGAAAGAAAGAAAGAAAGAAAGAAAGAAAGAAAGAGTCTCATGGAAAATAATCATGCATTGAATCTCATCTCAAGGAGTTTCCATGGGATCTCTTTTCAGTGCTACCCAAGTGCCTCTCGACTCCAGCTACAACAAGCACCACTACTGAATGAGCTCCTAAGCTCCAGAGTTGCAGCATACTTAGCAGCACAATACTCCCAACGCTTCACATAGGAAGCTCCTTATACAGAGTCATACCACTGGTCTGACTGGCAGTGGCTCTCTAGGGATTCAGGCAGGGCTCTCTCCTAGTCCTACCTAGAGAAGCTGGGGGGTTGAATCTGGGGCCTTCTGCATGCAAAACTCTCCTGGCTCAGCCAGTGGTGTAACAAGTGTGGGGTGTTGGGGGCAGAGCGCCCGGGGTTCCACCCTGGAGGAGGGTGACACTTGGCGGTCCGCCCACAAGTCCCCAGCCCCCCCGCCCGGTAAAGGAGCCTCACTCGGCGGCTCATAAGGCCGCCGCGGAAGCAGCAGCACGGACGGACTGCGCATGTGTGGCATACCGCACATGCGGAGTCCGCCCATGCTGCTGTCACGTCAGGCGACCTTACAAGCTGCCGAATGAGGCTGCCACACACGAAAAGCAGCATGGGTGGGCTGCGGCATGGTGCGTGGCAGCCTTATGAGTTGCGGCTCATAAGGTTGCCGGGCATGACAGCAGCATGGACGGACTGCGCATGTGCGGCATATCGCACATGCGCAGTCCGTCTGTGCATCGTGACGTCATGACGGAGCGATGCCCCGCCCCGGGGGGTGCCCACGCGTGTGCTGCTCCCGGCGGCCAAGGGGCTTCGTTCGCCACTGGGCTCAGCTGGCTTCTCGCCATTGCTGCCAACCTGCCCTTCTGCCCACCAGCAGTGTCCCTGCCAGTGGGGCCCAGCAGAAAGATCTGAAATGGGGTGTTCAAAGAGCAAGGAAGGGGGAGAACTGAACTGACCTGGGATGAATCCTGGCCTGGCCTCACAGCCAAAAGGTGATGGCATCAGGCCCAATCTAGGCTCACTCAGTGTGCCAGCTTGGAGCTTGGTCTGCAGAGATAAAATATTCATCTCATTTATTTATACACTGCTTGATTGTAAAAAATAAATAAACCCAAAACAAAATCCAAAACGTTTAACAAACATACAAAACAATAAAAATGATTAAAAAATCATAACTATATCTAAATCACAACCATGGGAGAGGGAATTTGACTTCTGTTTTGCCGCAGGAAGGAATATGGCGCGAGCTCAGAAGGGCTCAATCGCTAACGGACTTTGAAAACTCTATCTAAAATGTATAAAATCTTATTAGAGTGGTCGGTAAAGGATGAGGAGGTGAAGGCAGTTATGGTTAAGTGGGCAGTGGACCTAGGACACAATATACAGCTGTCAGATGGGGCAAAATTATAGAAGGAAGACCTTAAGTTCACAGACTATTATAAAATTAAGGAAAGCTATATGAAGGTTTTCTATAGATGCTATCTAACACCAAGCAGACTTGTCTTAATGTATAAATGTTGGAAATGCAATGAAGTGGTGGGTACAACATACCACGTTTGGTGGACCTGCAGAAAGATGAGGGAGTTTTGGGATCTAATTTGTAATGAATTAAAAAGGATGTTTAAAATCTCTTTCCCCCCAAAACCAGAAGTATTCCTATTGAGGATTGTAGGAAATGAGACTCCAAAAGATTTAAAGAAAGTATTCATGTACCACAGCAAGAGTTGTGGTTGCACAGAACTGGAAAAGGGAATGTTTACCGACCAAAAATGATTGGTTGACCAAATTAATGGAGTACGCAGAGATGGACAAGTTGACTGTGCAGATAATAGATCAAACAAAACAAAAAATTAAAAAAGATTGGAACATATTCAAACAATATTTGAAAGGCTATTATGGGAAAATTGAAATTTTGACTGGTTTAGAGCATGGGTAAGCAAACTAAGGCCTGGGGGCTGGATCTGGCCCAATCGCTTTCTAAATCTGGCCCGCGGGTGGTCTGGGAATCAGCTTGTTTTTTCATGAGTAGAATGTGTCCTTTTATTTTAAATGCACCTCTGGGTTATTTGTGGGGCCTGCCTGGTGTTTTTACATGAGTAGAATGTGTGCTTTTATTTAAATTGCATCTATGGGTTATTTGTGGGGCATAGGATTTTGTTCATCCCCCCAAACATATATATATATATATATATATATATATATATATATAGTCTTCCCCCCCCAAGGTCTGAGGGACAGTGGACCAGCCCCCTGCTGAAAAAGTTTGCTGACCCCTGGTTTAGAATAACTTCTGTAAAAAAAATAAAATACTAAAATATAGTGGAAAAACAGGAAAACAAACTCATAGACATGTATAATGTGATTCTATGAATGTAAATTAAAAGAAACCAATAAAAATGATTTGCAAAATAAAAAATCACAACCATACTTTAAAATATACAAACATAAAAATACTAAAACAGATTAAAATTGCCTTGGCATTCTAAGCATCTGGGTGGGCTTGTCTAAACAAGTATGTTTTTACCAGCCACTGAAAAGAGTACAGTGAAGGCACCTGCTTGATCTCAATAGGCAGGGAGTTCCAAAGTGCAGGTGCTGCCACATTAAGTGATTTGAGTTCTTGCAAATGTGGAACTAGGATTACGTGGCACGTGCCAATTCCTCCAAGTGGGCACATGTGGGTTAAGCAGTCTCATAGGTAAACTCATCCCAAATTGCTAAGGGCTTATTTCATAAGAGATGTGGCTTGAATCTAAATCATGTCTGCCAGTGGACAACTTCAAAAGGAGATTGCTGTCAGCCCCATACAGCAGATTGGCACCGACAGCAACCCTCTTTGAGGTTGTCCCCCATTGCCATTAAGACGTAGGTTGATTCTCAGGTGTGCAGTCCCGTCCAGTGGTCAACAATGGTCCATGGAGGGCTGAGCAGTTCTTTATCTGGTCTTCAGGTCATCTTCATCATCATTTGTTTATTACAGTTATAAACCAGCTCAAACGGCACATATAGCACGGCTTTCACAAAAGTAAAATATGCATTTAAAACAATATACAGCAAACAGCTTAAGACTTAAAATAAAAATTAAACAGACATGTGAGAACCTAAAAGTTTAAAATTTGAGATACCATACAGATTGACCCTATCACCCGGGGGGCTCACTATTTTCCCCGCAGACTAGGATAGACTGCATCTGCAAATCTGCGCGTTATGTAAACTCTTCGGCTATTCTGCCACCACACAAAGGCACAAGGTGACTATGGACTTATTTCACATTCCAAACTCCATTGCACATCATTTACAGAGCTTGTGGTGGCCAGTGTTGACATGCTAGCTAGTCTTGGTGCTCCCAGTACATTTCTGAGTGCAATTCAAAGGGTTGGTACTGACCTTCAGAGCCCTAAACAGTCTCGGCCCTGTATACCTGAAGGATCATCTTCACCCCCATTGTTCAGCCCAGACATTGAGGTCCAGCTCTTAGAGCCTTCTGGTAGTTCCCTCACTGTGAGAAGTGAGAAGTCAGGGAGATATAGAACTACACAACTTTTAGAAGACATCTGAAGGCAGCCCTGTGTTGGGAGGATTTTAATGTTTGATGCCTTCTTATGTTTTTATATGTGTTGGAAGCTGTCCAGAGTGACTGAGGAAACACCCGGCCAGATGGATGGGGTATTATTATTATTATTATTATTATTATTATTAGCCATAATATGGACTAATGGAATGAACTAGGTAAAACACAAAAGGAACTGCTCTAGAAATCCAAGTTTTGGTAAATGTTATGATGATGATGATGATGGTTAAAAAGAAAGAAAGAATAGGTGTGTAATATGATGGTTATGATAAGATATTGAGAGACACCCTAAGGTAATGATATAAGCTATTTAATCTGATAGAGGGTTTTTCTATATAGAAAAAAAGTCTCCAGACGGCAAATGCATTATAAAAATAAAGACTCTCAAAGTTCCCCAGGTCTCAGACTTAATCAAAACTGCCAAAGAATGCCCTTGGAATTTTCATGGAAATGTGTACTTTTATTCTTGTAAGTAGTCTGTTGAAGAAATAAGAGCATATTCAAATGAAGTATATATATATATATTTATTTCTAGAAGCATAGCACTGAATATTCAGAAATGAGGTCCAATGATGATATATTTTAATATACTTTTTTACAGTTTTGATTGAAAAAGAAATGGCTTTATGGTAACCATAAAGTACTGTGTGGGATACTGTGGGAGAGAAGTAAGTTGATATAAAGAGCCATCTTATAATGTAGGAAAAAGAGATGTGCAAACCTTGCAGATGAAATTTCATTTCCCTTTTTCCATCTAGCAGTTTCCATGGAAAATCCTGCAGCCTAACCAAGCATGAGCCCCCTGAACTGACATTCTCATTTCTCCTATATTCAGCTGGAAACTCCTAATACTTAACATTATTTAAGGGTTCAGTCTCTGCATCATTTACCAATGTGGTGCCTGTCATAGGCTTTGGACTACAAAGCCCAACAGCCCTGATGGCTATGTTCCACGTCCACTGTCTCCAAATACCAACTGGTAGGAATCAGAAATGGGGAGATTGTGGTTGAGCTCATGTCTTCATTGCCAGCTTCCCATTGGCATCTGATTGGCTTCTATGAGAACAGGATGCTGGACTAGATGGCCATTTGACCTGATCCAGCAGAGATTTCCTTATATTTTTATCACTAAGCATTGGTTGTGCTGGCTGGGGCTGCTGGGAGCTAGAGTCCCACAATGTTTGGAATGCACCATACGGGGAAGCGCTGGTCTAGCCTTACAACGCTAGCAAAACTTAAGATATTCTGGGGCAAGAGCCTAGAATGTGCATTTAAATTCCACCTTTCTTCCATCTGCTTTACATGCAGGTCCTAGGTGCAAATCCCACCATCTCTGGGTAGGACTTTGTTGTGAACTTTCCTTCCTTGGATGTTTTTAAGCAGTGGTTGGATGGCCATCTGTCCTGGACGCTTTAGCTGAGATTCGTGCATTGCAGGGGGTTAGACTAGACGACCCTTGGAGTCCCTTCCAACTCTACAATTCTATGATTCTATGACTGGGAGAGACTCTTGCATGAACCCCTGGACTGCCACTGCCAGTTAATGTAGACAATACTGAGTAAGATGAACCAATTCTCTCTCTCAATATAAGGAAGCTAGCTATGCTCCTATGCTCAGGGAGTTCCATGTTGTCTCTCACCTAGGTACTGACCAGACCCAATCTGTTTTGCTTCAGCAAGGTGCCTATGTACCCTCAAACAATGCATAGGATCTATCACCTCTCTAGGCAGTTGATGACTAAAGAGAGGGCCTTTTCAGTGGTGGCCCCATAACCATGAACCATACCACCAACACCACCAAGAACTTCACTTGGTGCCTACTCTTTATAGTTTTAAATCTCATGCCAAGCTCATTTTATTTGTCCAAGATTTTAAGCAAGTGTGGGTTGTTAATGCTCTTTGGTTGTTTTTCCAGTGAGCTTGGGGGAGTTTTTTGAACGGTGGGGTATAAATGTACTTAATAAATAAAATATAATTAAATGTTTTTTTAAAAAAATAAATCGTTTGTGATATAATTGAGTTTGCAATTAGCTATTTATTCCACTGTCTCTTCAAAAGGTTTTTCTTTGAAGAAGCCTCACAGGAGAAATAAAATTTAAAGTCAGAATATAAATGTTAAATAAATACATTAAATGAAATGGAAGTGTGGGGAGACAGACACTGGGTACACACATTTCCTGCGGTTGTTAAGACTGTGGAGTTCCCTCTCTCAGATATTCTTGTGCTGGTGGTCTTATTAGCATTTATATAGCATTTTTAAGTGTTTGAAGGGCTCCACGCTACACTAGCAAGGCAAGAGGAAGATGTTTGGCTTGCCAGTTCATTAGCTGGTGTTTTGTAGTGCCTGAAAGCTTCCCTTAGGAAGGAACATAGGAAGCTGCCTTATACAAGTCAGACCAATGGTTAATCTAGTTCAGTATGGTCTACACTGATTGGTAGTGGCTCTCAGGGGTTTCTGGCAGGAAGGCCACTTCCACACTGTACATTTAAAGCACCATGATACCATGTTAAGCAGCCATGGCTTCCCCCAATGAATTCTGGGAGCTGTAGTCTGTGAAGGGTGCTGAGAGTTTTCAGGAAACCACTCATTCCACTCACAGAGCTACAATTCCCAGAGTTCCCTGGGAATAAGGGTTGATTGTCAAACCACTCTGGTAATGGTAGCTCTGAGGGAGGAAGAATAGGGGCCACCTAACAACTCTCAGCTGGGACACGGGTGGCGCTGTGGTTTAAACTACTGTGCCGCTTGGACTTGCTGATCGGAAGGTCAGTGGTTCGAGGCCCTGTGACGGGGTCAGCTCCCGTTGTTCGGTCCCAGCTCCTGCCAACCTAGCAGTTCGGAAGCACGTCAAAGTGCAAGTAGACAAATAGGTACCGCTCTGGAGAGAAGGTAAACAGCGTTTCTGTGTGCTGCTCTGATTTTGCCAGAAGCGGCTTAGTCATGCTAGCCACATGACCCAGGAAAACTGTCTGCGGACAAACACCGGTTCCCTCGGCCTGTGAAGCAAGATGAGCGCCACAACCGCAGAGTCTTCGCAACTGGACTTAACTGTCAGGGGTCCCTTTACCTTTAACAACTCTCAGCACTCCTAACAAACTACGACTCCCATAATTCTTTGGGGGTAACCATAAAGTGGTGTCATAGTGCTTTAAATGTGTGGTTTGAATGTGTTCAATGTTTATCCCAGCTCTAACTGGAGATGCAGGGATTGAACCTAGAACTTCTGAATGTACAGCAGATACAGTTGTACCTTGGAAGTTGAACAGAATCCGTTCTGGAAGTCCGTTTGACTTCCAAAACTTTCGGAAACCAAAGTGTGGTTCCTGCAGCCAATCGGAAGCCGCAGAAGCTGCGCCGGACGTTCAGGTTCCAAAGATTACTCGCAAACTGGAACACTCACTTCCAGGTTTGTGGTGTTCGGGAGCCAAAAAGTTTGACTCACAAGGTGTTCGTCAACCAAGGTATGACTGTACTCTACCACTGAGCATGGATCAGCATGGGCAAAAGTCTGTGCATGGAGGCAATGCCTCACCAGTAGGCTACCACAGCTCAAGACGTGAAATATCTAGAGCCACACTGTGTCTGGAAGCCTCCCTTAGCATGAATTGACTTGAGCGGAGATCCATGCAAGGTGGCAGAGCCTCACTAATGAGCTACTACAGCTCAAGATGTGGACTATCTGCAGGAGTGAAGTTTCTTGGCAATTGGACAAAAGTCAAACATCTCACTATAAAGCCCCTTTTCTCATTTTCAGAGCTATTCCACGACTATTTTTCAGAGTGCCATTTCTATCAAAGTCCTCTGAGAAATGCTCACAGGCTGGTCATTATCTAGGTTTTCTTCTCCTCTCTCTTTCTTCCTCCTCAACGCAGCTACAATTTAAAATGTATCATCATCCCCCACCCCAAAAAGAAAGCCTATCATTCTCTTAAAAGGTTTCTGATTTCTCCCTCTATGTTGCCAACTTCACTTGCTACGTGATTTGGAGCAAGAAGGCTTAATGTAAAAAATCAAATCCCCCAGGCTTAGACATGTATTGCTATGGTCAAATGCCATGTCATGAACTGATTAAGCCCTTAACTGACTAAACTCCTCAAGGCTATGCCTGATAACAGAGAAGCCCACCAGGAAGAAGATGAACTCAGGGACCAAAACAGGAAAGATGAAATATATTTGTGAGAGCAAGATCAAAATGTATTTCAATTAGATACATTTCTATATATGTTTTAAACCTGCAAATGCCACTCCTGGCCCATCAGATGTGCAGGGGCTGAGCCATGGCTGCTTCAGATATGGATTTCTTGGAATGTTTTATGTCCCTGCCACATTTTGTTAGCAGAAAGTAAACAGGTGTGTGTTTGTGTGTGTGTGTGTGTGTGTATTACTACTTACTGCACAAGTGACAATGTCCTATTGATACATGTATTTATATTCCACCTTTTTTCTCCACAGAAAAAATGTGAGATATAAATTCCCCCCCCTCCTCATTTAATCCCCACAACAACTCTGAGGTAGGTTAGGCTGAGAGGCAGTGACTGGGGCCCAAGGCAGACCCTCCAAGTGTCCCTATTTTCCAGGGTCGTCCCTGATTTTAAAAAGTCGTACCAGTTTCTGATTTGCCCCACATTTCCTCAGGACACCCCTATTTTCATAGGGGAAATGTTGGAGGGTATGGAGTTATCCAACCCCTGAGACATCTAAAAGCAGCCCTGTATAATGTTTTATTATGTTTTTATAAATGTTGAACACTGCCAAGAGTGGCTGGGGCAACCCAGTAAGATGTTTGGGGTATACATAGTAAAATTATTATGGGATGGGACATCACTATTTTCATTGGAAAAATGTTGGCGGGTATGCCAAGGTCACCCAGTGAGCTTCATGGCTGAGTGGGGATTTGAACCCTAGTCCCCTGGGTCCTAGTTTGACACTCTAATCCAGAGGTTTTCAACCTTTTTGAGTCCATGGCTCCCTTGACCAACTACATCCTTTCTGCAGCTCCCCTGTGAGAAAACATGCTCTGAGCCTCAGAAACTCAGTTATGTCACCCCCACAATCTTACTCACCTTGGGAGGCAGCAGTGGGCACCGCCGGGCCTGCATGGAGGAAAGTTTCCCCTTCGGCGCTGGACACTCAGCTCCCAGGCAGGCATTGCCTACAGCAAGCACAATTAAGGCCAGTGTGGCCCCTCCCTACCTGCCTGTCCTCCCACTTGTGGGTCCATTCCCCAAAGCAAGGGCTGATGGACTGGATGGCTGGACTCCCTCACCCACTTGCTTGCTTACTCCAAGGCCACCCTCTTCCCCAGAGGCACCATTCGCCTGGGGAGCTTGTAGCCAGGGCTGCTGCAATAAACAGCTGCATGAGCCCTTAGGAGGCGGAGACACAAGAGGGCATCAGAGGAGGGAGGAGAAGGAAAGGAAGAAAGGGACAGAGGCCAGTGTTGCCCGTGGCACCCCGGACTGTCATTCAAGGCACCCCAGGGTGCCACGGCGCACTGGTTGAAAACCATTGCTCTAATCACTACACCAGACTGGCTCTCTGTCCAATGTATTCCTCCTAGAAGGACTACAGTGAACATTTACTTCTGTGTGAATTCTAGAATGAAAAGTGCACTCAGGACAGGATTTTGCCCCTAAACTATTAGATGATAGCATTGCAGGGGAAGAACTTCAGGGTCACAGCCAACTTCCTCACTCAACGCAGAATTTTACAGCAGAATTCAGCGACACTTATGTCTACTAGCACAAAATGCAAAAAAGTTGTTGATGGGTTTGTTTCTTAGTTATGGGGAATTCTACTACAGATCAACATGTCAGAGCAGGTGATTCCTTAGTTTCCTTCCATCTCTATAATTCTTTTTTTCCTTTTCTAACAGTAGGCTTGGCCAAAGACTTTGACATACAGTAATTTTGTTTCAGCTAACTGCTCTTTGACTAAAATGTTACAAAATGTTACAAAACAAAACAGCCCTCCACACCACATATCTTATACCATCATTAAAACACCCTGCTCATGAATGAAGCATCATGTATGCATGATCTGAAATGAAGGGTGATTTGTATTGGTCTTTCTGCCACGTAAGATATTTTGCATTGGGATTATGAAAGGCTAGAATTCTTCCACAGGAATGATTGACGCTCCTTCCTGCTCTTAGAGGTCAGCATGTTCCTTAGTCAGTTTTATGGGAAGTAAATCATATGCATACTTGAGAATATCCCCCCCCTTTTTGGCCAAGCTATTATACACTGAATTCTAGATGTCAGAAGGGTTGGGTTTTTATGAACTGAAACAAGAGCCATATTAATCCTCTAGAGTGATGCAGTGGAGCTATTATACGGTGCACTGTTTGGGTTCACTTCAGTTTTACATGATCCTTCCTCAAGGGAGGGCTGTCAGAGCACAGGAAGTTGAATACGGATGAGCCGAAACGTCGCAGGGATGTACACTCTGTACAAGTATTCTATCAAAAAACACTGCATTATAAACAGCAGAATAAAGAATTTATGTCCCAAACTACTGTCCTTCACTCACTGAAAAATGTGGTTAGTGCTTACGATCTATGCAGGCAACACAATCTGTCAAGGACTAGATACATTAAGTTTAGACCAATTCTAATTTCCCTAGAAGTATAAGGAATGACACAATGAGACTAAGGCCACTGCCACCCACAACAGCTGCATGGAATCTCCCAATTCAGAGGCATTATGCTATCTAAGAGGAGCTTGCTGGGTAAAAGTGAGGCTTCAACCAGACTGACATGATGAGGGAACAGGCATCAGGCCCCATTAACAGCTACAACTGACTCAGCATCCTGCCAGTTTCCTCAGTGAGGAAGTGCAAAGAAGGGCAAGAGAGATTCGCCTCCCCATCCTAAATCAAGTCCAGCTGAGCAACAGCCTTTCCCAGGCCATGACATTTAAAACAGCAGAAGCAGCTGGGAATGGAGAAGAGGAGTTCAGGGATTTATTTATTTAAAATAATAATAATTTTATAATTTGTGTATCTTTGTTCCTCAGTTTGATCCTTTTACATGGTTTTGCTATTTTATGCATTGTGACTTGCTGTCATTTTTATTGATTATAGTTTAGTATTTATCTATTGTAATTGTTAAGAGTGAATTTCCATTCAATTATTATTTGCTGATATTTTGAGTTAATTTTATTGTGTACTATTATATTCTAATGGGTTATTGAATATTGCTTCATTTGATATGAGTTTTTTTTTTAAAGTGATGGTGTTTATTGCGGCTTTTTTTTCGGATCGGATTGTTACAAGCTGCGCGACCTTTGTTGTACGTTGTGTTGCTTCTTCAGCTTGTGTGTGGTAAGATGGAAAGGCAGTATGCAATAAAAGTGAAATTAAAATGAAATGCAAGTCATCTTGACTGAGCATCCTCCACAAACCAAGATTTTGCATTGCCTTGGAACTGTGCATTGCCAGGGATAACCAGCTGTGGAGAACAAGCCATCTTTCATGGAAACCCATTTGTCATGATCAATCTCATTGAGAGACCCCAGTTAAGTTTGCAGTAAGACCCTCCCCCTGGGATTCATTGAACATTGGTTGAAAATCACTGCAGCAACTATTTCACTCTCTCCCGACTTGCTACCCACACTGTTAAACTTCAGCTGTGTCATTACACCCAAGACAGAGATAATATTTCTCTTCCTCTTTCTTTATTTTTATTTTCCTCCTTGGAGATAAGGTAAATGCATCTCTCTCACACACACACACCCCTTTATCAGACTTTGTTGAAAATGGTCCCTGAAAGAAACAAGGAATTCCATCAGGAGAAATGCTACATCCCGTATGGCTTTCTTTTTAAAGATAATGTGACACTCTTCTTTTATTATGATTACTGGAGAGCTCTTAGCAACAGTCAAGTGTTTGTGTATTTCTGTTAAAGGTATCTCTAAGATGTTCAGAGGCTCCTCTCTATTCCGGTTTACCTACCTGGGCAACAATGAAAGAAGAAAAGGGAAAGCAGCAAATAAAAAAGTAAATATGCCAGTGACAACAAGCTGAACGAAAACAGATTTTGGAAATAACTATAGAGGCTAGATCGGGTGGGAAATTTCACTGTTTTTGAAAGCACCCTTTAGAATATTGGCCCCTTATCATGCGTAGTATTAAATACATTTTGCGGTCATGAGATTAGAGGTGGGTTGGCAAGCCTTCCGATATGTGGCCCTAAAGACAAAACTCTGGCTATGGCTTAAACTTTGTTTTAACCCGGTGGGCATGGCCCCCCTGATACTGAGGGATGACTTCCAATCATTGTGGGGAAAAGAGACTTTAAACAAAGTGCAGACCTGCGGACTGTCACATCTCTTCCTGGAATCTATGACATTCAGTCAAGCTAAATTTGTGATCGCTCAAAGACTGAGGGACATTGCTAGACAAGAGGACATTGCCCATGTGAAACCGGGGATGTTTTTTGGGGATCAGATATTCCAGATTTCACCAGCCCCTTATCTGGCAGAAATCCACTATGTGGAATACCGTAGACTCCTCACAGCAGCTAGGTTAAACGTTTTGGATACGGCGGTTTTGTGGGGAAGATACAGGGGAGTTCCATATTCTCTGAGATTTTGTCCCTGTGCCCTGGGAATGGTTGAGTCAACTGAACATATTATTTTGGCCTGCCCATTTTATGTAGATCTTAGACAAAAACTGATAGACCCACTCTTATGCCAACTTAACCTAGTAGACACAGAAAGACAGGTTTTGTTTTTGCTGAGCAATTTTACTAGTACCACAACCCTCTTGGTGGCCAAATTTCTTTTTTTGGCCTTTAAACACCGTAAGGTTAAAATTGACAGTATTGACATCGGTCTAAATGTATAATCTACTTCTCATTGTATGTTTTAGTGTAAAGCTTTCCGAGATGTTTGGACGTTTTTTTAAATTTTGTATGGATAATGATTGTGCTCTGACTGACGGTTGAATAAACTGTATTGTATTGTATAAATACATTTGAATTCCATGTGAGCCATTGAAATCATCATCAGTGTCATCGCCACTATCATCACCCCTGTTATCTGCCCCTCACATCTAAGGGTTACATCTAAGAAAGATAAATTGGCAAATAAGACCATCCATCCCCCAAAATAGGAATATAGGAAGCTGCCTTCTACTGAGTCTGAACCATTGGTTCCTCTACCTCAGTACTGTTTACACTGACTGGCAGCAGCTCTTCAAGTTTTGGATAGGGTTCTCTGCCAGCTCTAGTTGGAGATTTCAGGGATTGACCCTGAGACCTTCTTCATGCAGAGAAGATGATCCAACACTGAGCTACAACCTTTCCCCTGTTTACTACCCAATGTGTGTGAACAAAACCAGATTGGGGACACCAGCAACAATATTCGTTAGTGACAATGAGAAGAGGTGTGACTTCAGTAACCACCTAATACTGAAAAGAGATAACACCTAATGTGCCTTCATAAAAAGGGACTTTCCTGTTTGGGGGCCATGACAGAGAAGGCTCTTTTGCAATTATGCAGTTATGCCATGACTCCAGGGGAATACTTGCACATACCTACAGTTTCAGAAGTCACTAGGATATGGGAAGGACTAGGTGATGCCTAGGTGACTACAGGTATCAGTGGTGCCTATGGAGGATGGTTCACAGTCCAGGTGCTACAACAAACAAATTGATTTTATTGATTTTTTTTTTCCAGCCAGCCATCATACACTCAATGAAAGAGGTATTTCTTTATTTCACTTATTGCTCATATTTTCTCCAAGGAGCTCAAAGCAGAGTACATAGTGATGCACATACACACAAAGCAGAGTACATAGTGATGCACATACACACAAAGCAGAGTACATAGTGATGCACATACACACAAAGCAGAGTACATAGTGATGCAAATACACACATTTTATCCTTACAATGATCTTGTGAGTTAGGTTAGGCGGAAAGTTGGTGATTGGTCCAAGTTCGTTCAGTGAGCCTCATCGCTGAACAGAGATTTGAACCAAGATGTATCAGAGGCCATGTGAACCATAGTGTGACAACAGCCTTACATTTTATGTATATAGGGAGAATGAAGAGTTTGTAAACTACTATGCATAATAAAATTGCATGGCTGGGTAGACTTGCCTAAGCAATAACAACAACATCATTTTTAAGAGTTATTGAAGACAGCAGGGAAACAAGCAGGGACTTCCAGAGAGCAGGTGCTAAAACACTAATGCGTCAATTCCTTGGAAGTGCTGAGTGAACTTTATGTGGCACTTGTAAAAGTGCCAGTTCTGCAGATTGAAGCAGTTGAGCTGGCACCTATGGGGTAAGGCAGGCAAACTGCGGCCCTCCAGATGTTTTGTCCTACAACTCCCATGATCCCTAGCTAACAGGACCAGTGGTCAGGGATGATGGGAATTGTAGTCCAAAACATGTGGAGGGCCGAAGTTTGGGGATGCCTGGGGTAAGGTGTAAGCTGGTCCCAAGCTGTTTAAGACATTATATACTAATAGTAACACATTGAATTTGGCCTGGTAACGAATCAGCAGCCAGTGCAGACCACTGAGCAGGAGGGTAATCTGCTGAGCAGGGGCTCTCAATCCAGTACAGGAGAGTCTCACTCCTATACTAAATGCAGTTTCCAGACCAAGTACAAGGGAAGCCCCACATAGACTGCATTGCAGTAATCCAGTCTAGAAGGTATCAAGATGGTATCTCTTGACATACTGCATAGGGCTTGCAGGATCCTGCTTTTCTTGCTGCAGAATTGGAGCTACATTGCCGCAGTGTCTTGATCGTTCTTTGTTTGACATCCAACTTTGCACCAACCCTAACCTACATTCCATTGCACCCTTGAATCTTCTTCATTTATTAGGCAAAGATAAAATAGGCATATTGAGAGGTATCCCCCCTCCATCCCACCCCTAGCTCCCTGTGGATTGAAACTGATTTGGTGTCAATAATTAAGTGCACACAGTTCACGGGGACTGCAGAAAGGGTACATTTCATGGCACTTTTGACAGGCTTCTATGCCAACTCTTTTCTTATTAAAGAAACACTCCTGGCCAATGACACTGGGAGACACTTTTAAGCTGGTTGTTCCAGCAGGGCAATTGCACAATCTATTTCCCACTTCTTCCTTTTCTTTTCAGTGTGAAGAAACCTGGCAGAAGAAGCACAATGGGAATCAGCCCAGAAAACCTTCTGAATTCTGCTAGGAGAGATCTTCTCAGCAGGGAAATAACAGGCAAGCATCTTTCCTCATTGCTTATAAATTTCTGGACGGAAGCAAGGTCTCACCTGGAATCCAGGTTGTTGTTGTTCAGTCGTGTCCGACTCTTCATGACCCCATGTACCAGAGCATGCCAGGCACGCCTATCCTTCACTGTCTCTCACAGTTTGGCCAAACTCATGTTAGTAGCTTCGAGAACACTGTCCAACCATCTCATCCTCTGCCGTCCCCTTCTCCTTGTGCCCTCAACCTTTCTCAACATCAGGGTCTTTTCTAGGGAGTCTTCTCTTCTCATGAGGTGGCCAAAGTACTGGAGCCTCAACTTCTGTCCTTCTAGTGAGCATGCAGGGCTGATTTCTTTAAGAATGGATAGGTTTGATCTTCTTGTATTCACAATCCTTTCCATATCTTTTCGCTGTCAAGGAAACAAACACCTCAAGTCCATGGCATGTTGGGGTGGACATACTCAAGCAAGGGTAGGGAACCTCTGGCCCATGGCACTTTCCCCAAGGCCACATCTCTCATCTGCCCTCCTTTCCACCGTCAATGAATATTTTTGCTTTGCCAGAATGTGCCCTTGAATTCTGTTGACGTCGCTTGTGCCTGGCTTGACAGAAAGGTGAGAGTGTGTGCTGATACTAGTGTGCTGTGCAACATAAAATTAACATATCTTTCTCCACCACCTTTCCCCTCTGGCCCTGCCCACCTCTGCAACTCAGGCCCTGGAAAGTTGACTAGAAGCAAATGTGGTCCTTGGGCTGTAAAATGTACCTACTGTATGTGTGGAAATGGCATGTCATTAACTACACTGAGGTTGAGAACCAGTGTGGTGAAGTGTGGTAGAGTGTCAAACTCAGACCTGTGTAGTTCAGGGTTCAAATCCCCACTCAGCCATGAAGCTCATAGGGTGACCTTGGGCCAGTCGCTTTCTCTCATATGGTTGTTGCAGGGGTTAAACGACGAGGATGAGAACCATATATGCCACCTTGAGGTCCTTGGAGAAAAAAATTGGAAAGAAATGCAATAAATGAATCAAATAAATGAATTAATCAATTCATACTTTTTATAAAGTGGACAGAGAGGTGTGGATCCGCCCTCAGCCTTGAAGCACTTTAGTGGGGGCAGCTTTTCTTTAGACTTCTAGTGCAACTGACATTAATGTTTCAATCAAAAGCTCTTTGTTGACTGACAGCTAGGAAGCAGGCAGGAGAATGCATTTTTATTTTTATTTTTGTCACCAGGTACAAGCACTGTACTTTATCCTGCATCCTGCCACCTGCGTGGATGTCATATATGGAGAAAGAGGCATTGAAAATGCACAAACTTAATGCATACGGCACAGTAAGCGGGTGAAGAGAAAGGACCTGCATTCTCTCTATCCATAATGTATTTGTCCTGAAGTGCTCTCGGGTCACATTTACACTTAAAAGTGCTGCCCCTTGCCAGTCTGTCAATCACAGGCATGTTTAGCAGGGTATGACTAATGTTCCTTCAAAAATATCAGAGGAAGGAGTGGTTGCTCTTTTAAAAAGTGTATTTCTTTGAAGACTTTTAAAGTCTCAACCATCCCCAATGAATGGATGTAGCTCCAATTCCAGGTCATCTGCAGGCTCCCTAGCCTTGGTATTGTCACCTTCTTAGGCTCAGTTCCTCACCTGTAAAAGGGGGCAAACTGGTTGCTGAACATCTCCATGAGCCCTGTATTTATGTGCACCACTTTGGAGAAAAAGTCATGTAATGAATAAAATAAATAATGTATAATTTATGTAGTATATTGTAATAAATGAATAGTGTAATAAATAAAATGATAGTAATGTATATGGACATGCATGTATACTGGGGATAGGGGAGAATAGCTCAAATTGCTTTTTAAAACAAACCTACCTGGTTCACACTACCTGACACAAGACGCGAA
The DNA here is from genome assembly GCA_034641385.1 of Darevskia mixta. Classification (NCBI taxonomy): domain Eukaryota; kingdom Metazoa; phylum Chordata; class Lepidosauria; order Squamata; family Lacertidae; genus Darevskia; species Darevskia mixta. Next base: position 3,998,353 of record JAWWNH010000060.1, read on the forward strand.
CCAAGACACAGCTATCCTTTGAAATTTGCACATTGAATTTTGCAATGCAGTTCTCCAACCAAATAATGTGCAGTAAAATGGGTATCTTAAGGGAAAGTGTGCATCACATGTATATGTTATTGAAAGCAATGTATAAAATGCATCACTGGACTGATCCCCAGCAATATGAGATAGAATGGAGCCATTGTAGTTTACTGTCAATGATCAGGATGCTTAGGAGGTAAGGCACCATAGGCTGACTGCTCTCAGGCTGAGACACATTCCTCTCAGCACATATTTGGATATGGCTAATGCATGAGAGTGAAAGAACACAAAGGATTCACGGGATCTGAAAGCAGCCTTTGCACAAAATGCAGAAACACACACACACACACACACACACACACACACATCTACACACACAATTGGAACCATGGTAGATAACTGAAATGGCACCAGAGTCAATCAAAACCTCAAAATCTGATGAAGGATTTTGAGAACCATCCCTGGTGGGTGGAGCAGTGAAGTGCAGCTGTGTAAAAAAAAACCTGGCTAAGATATAGACTTGTTGATTTCCTGAAGTTGTGGTCCTGTCTGAGTCTCTAATCACTGAATCTTTATATGCCAGTCCTTTAGGGCTCGTTGCTTAACAGGTGTTGGTACAGCAGGGGGCTCCTTTCCCAGATACATAAAACCCGGTTCCCTGTGACATTTTACAAGCATTTATTTGTTATCATAAAACATAAATAAAAGGCATAAAATATTGAGGAAGGCATAATTTTATAGTGCATTTGCAAAATAAAAAAATTAACAAGCGTTGCAAGGTAAGCTTTTATAAGCATCAAAGGAGCATCTGAATTACTGAGGCTGCATCAGCATAACTCTCTCTCTCTCTCTCTCTCTCTCTCTCTCTCTCTCTCTCGATTAGCCCTGGAGTATGTTAGTTTATTTTACCTTCTTTCTAATTAGGCACTGGAAATGAGATCCTACCAGCTTCCTTCTAAATTGCATCCAGCCAAATAAGGACTGAGGTTTGGTTCCAAACATTCTTGTGGACTTAAATGTTTAACAGAGAAATGTTCAAGCAACTTACGAGGATGAAGGAGAACGCATTTGGGCGGGTTGTGTGATTTTTTGTTAAGTTTAATCCTGTATTTCTGTAGTGAAAAGTAAGTTCCATTGAGTTCAATGAGGCTTACTCCAAAGTAAGAGTATATAGTATTGCAGCCTATGTGGCAAAAAAGAAAGGGGGGGGGAGACAGAATTAATACAACTATGAAAAGTGTGGCGAGAGATAGGAGAAGAGAGAGGTTTCTTCTTTCTCTCCTATTGGAATTAGATAAGTGTTATAAGAGATGTTGTTGTTTAGTCGTTTAGTTGTGCCCGACTCTTCGTGACCCCATGGACCAGAGCACGCCAGGCACTCCTGTCTTCCACTGCCTCCCGTAGTTTGGTCAAATTCATGTTAGTAGTTTCGAGAAAGCTGTCTAACCATCTCATCTAACCCTTTTCCTTGTGCCCTCAATAAGAGATACTAAGTGATAACTCTTAATAAATTAAATAATAAGAGATTACACTAACTAATAAATAAGCATATTTATATATGATATTCATATATTTTGTGTTTTTGTTGGATATTTACAGATCTCTATCTCTATCTTGAGTCCCTGTTGGGGGAAAGGCAGAGTAGAAATATATAAAATATATAAAAAACAAAGAAAAAACAAACTACAGTTCCCAATATTATCCATGACAGTTAACAGTGGTTTGATAGTGCTTTAAGTGTACAGTGTGACTGTGACCAGTTATAGCTCTATTTGGGACAAACAAAGAAAGCACAAAAAAGCCACATTTAAATTATATGCATTTTGTATGTGTAAAACATGCCCTGCATTCCTTCATAAGATCAACATGTTATCTGCATCCTTTATGTAAAATATGTCTTTTCAGATGCAGCTTTCAAACATGCCCAAACTGCATTGCAAAATCTGGAGTAGCGAATAATCTAAATAAAAGTTACATTCAGGTTTGTAAGCAAAAGCATCAAATCGGGTTGGTCCACTGGGAGGGGGGGGAAAGAACTTAGAATTTCCTCCCCCATCACTAATTATATCCTACTGCCACGGAACAGTTCAAATGCATCTGTCCAACCCCCCCCCCAATGGTTCTGCTGACACCTGAAGCATCGCAGAAGGAGTATTAATTTTGAATAGCAAAGAGTTTTCTTGCGGTGTGGGAAGGCAAAACAAGATTTTCTGATGTTTGCAATGGTCCAAGAATCAAACTAGTTAAAACAGTTAAATCTAATTAGCAATTCCCCACACATTTTGTGGGGGTGGGGGTGGAGGGGGGTTTCTGCCATTGCGCCTTCCTCCATTAATTACATCTCGCAACCCTTCATTGGCAAACCTGAGGCAATTCAATCACAGCTTAATTGGAGTATTGTTCAATTAAAAACATGGAGCCTAAACAATTGCAGGTATTGTTTGGATGAAAATGCAAGTGTCAGTGAGGTGTGCCACCCCCGTTTGTTTGGTGTTTTTTTTTTGTGTGGGAGAGAAACCAAAACCAATCTGATGAAGGAGAAGTCTAATAACCATTCCTCTCACGAGGCATCTAAAATGGAATCATTCACAACTGGAATTTATTCATGTCTTTGAAATTGTATCTTATTTTTCAGCTCTGGTATAACCTAGTGCTTACTTTCCCCCCTCTGTTGTTGTTTTCCTATATTGTCGCCCACAGCAATATAATATCTGCATGATCTTGCCCAATGCTGAACTTCGTTTTGGGAGATCTGTTTCTTAAATGCAAAGTGGCAATCAATTTTAAGAGGGTTTGGAGCAACAAATCGCTTTCTGCTTCCTTGAGAGGAGGTGAGGTAAGGAATGCCTAAGGAGAAACACCTGAGAATCTTCACTCTATCCCATCTCTCTCTCTCCCTCCCTCCCTCCCTCATCTGATGGCTGGCAGCTGATGGTGACTGATAACTTCATGGTAGCAGGTTCCTCACTCTCAACTGGGCCAAAGCAAACAAGATGAATTTTAACAGGGAGAAATGTAAAGTACTACACTTGGGCAAAAAAATAATAATGAAAGGTACAAATACAGGATGGGTGACACCTGGCTTGAGAGCAGTACATGTGAAAAGGATCTAGGAGTCTTGGTAGACCACAAACTTGACATGAGTTAACAGTATAATGCAGCAGCTAAAAAAGCCAATGCAATTCTGGGCTGCATCAATAGGAGTATAGCATCTAAATCAAGGGAAGTAATAGTACCACTGTATTCCGCTCTGGTCAGACCTCACCTGGAATACTGTGTCCAGTTCTGGGCACCACAGTTCAAGAAGGATACTGACAAGCTGGAACGTGTCCAGAGGAGGGCAACCAAAATGGTCAAAGGCCTGGAAACGATGCCTAATGAGGAACGGCTTAGGGAGCTGGGTATGTTTAGCCTGGAGAAGAGAAGGTTAAGGGGTGATATGAAAGCCATGTTCAAATATATAAAAGGATTTCATATAGAGGAGGGAGAAAGGTTGTTTTCTGCTGCTCCAGAGAAGCGGACACGGAGCAATGGATTCAAACTACAAGAAAGAAGATTCCACCTAAACATTAGGAAGAATTTCTTGACAGTAAGAGCTGTTCGACAGTGGAATTTGCTGCCAAGGAGTGTGGTGGAGTCTCCTTCTTTGGAGGTCTTTAAGCAGAGGCTTGACAGCCACCTGTCAGGAATGCTTTGATGGTGTTTCCTGCTTGGCAGGGGGTTGGACTGGATGGCCCTTGTGGTCTCTTCCAACTCTATGATTCTATGATTCTATAATTCTAACTGGGGCCAGTCAGTTAGTACCAGCAGGCTGGTCAGGAGCAGCCAGTTAGGCATGGCCATCACAATGCCATTATACAGGGTGAGTTCTTTAAAAGAGGCCCCGTGGATACCGAGTACACATGTTCCACGGGGCCTCTTTTAAAAGACTCACCCTGTACAAATCTGTGGTGTGAACACGCTTGTGCACAGTTCTGGCTGCCTCACCTCAAAAAGGATATTGCAAGATTCAGAAAAAAGGCAACTGAAATCATTGATAGGATGCAGCAATTCCCCTAAGAGAAAAGATTGGGACTTAGCATTTGGGACTTGTATTTGGGAATTGTAGTTGTTGGTATTGGTATATATTTAATTTAAAATACCCATTTCCACCAATGTGCAGCTGAAACTCTTGGGTTTTTAAAAATAAAATTGGTTGGTTTATAGTACAGTTGATAGCTTGGGAGCTGGATCTGCCCAGTCCCCTTCAGCAGGGCCTTCTTACCCATAGGTGCAAGGGGTGCGGGGCACCTGGGCGCTGGGCTCTCAGGGGTGCCAGGCCAAGAGTCCAGGGCCCGAGACTTGAGTCCAGGGAAGAGTCTGCCTGTCAGTCAGAGTGCCACGGTGGGCTCTTCTGCGGGTGGTTCTGCACCGCAAGTTCAGGGGTGACCAAGCCAGCGAGACGTGAGGCGGCTGGCTGGCTCTGCCCTCCTGTGTGCCTGGGGATGGGCAACTTTGGGGGGTGGGAGACGCCAGGCGGATCTTTGCACCCCGGTGCTGCATATGCTTAAGAAAGCCCTGCCCTCCAGCACCTATTTTGTCTCATTTACACATCACTAGCATTTCTTAAAAAGAGTAAATAAGGATGACTCTAAGCCTACATGGATGAAGCATGTTTTCATAGAACCACAGAACTCCAGAGTTGGTAGGGACCCCACGGGTCATCTAGTCCAACCCTCTGCAATGCAGGAATCTCAGCCAAAGCATGCATGGCAGAGGGTCATTTTATAGCTGCCTCGTGCAGGTGAGGGAAGCAGAGGTTGGGAGTTTAGTGGGAAAGTTCATACCCCTTGGAGTGGATAACTGTCCACAAGGATGCCAGTTCCCAAGCAGGGTATGTCTACTCAAGGTAGAGTACATAGAAAAAAATAAAAATAATTGGTGCTATAAAGAAACCATGCAGAAAACAGCATGAACCAAAATGGCACCAAATACATGACACGGATATCTGCCATGTAGAACTGACCCCTTCCTTCCATTCCTCAGCTAAATGTCAGGAGAGTCAGTCTCTGTTCATATCCTAATCCACTCAGCATGCTCTCTCCGTGTCATATTGCTAGGTGAGTCATGTCCCCATGGAGAAGTTTCCCCCCGCTTGTAACTTACATGAAAACTTGACCTTAAGCTGCACTTGTGGAGTTCCTGCTGAACAGAAGCCCTCTCGGGATATTTTATAGAGGGACATAAAACGTTGAAAGGGTGGAAATAGATTTATGCCCTGAAAACTGTTGTTGAAGAATGCAGCTAATTGGAAAACAAGAGGTCAGCAAGAGAGGCTGAGGAGGAGATTAGCATACAAGTAATTGGAGGAAGAAGGTTTTTTTGTGAGTGTTTTTTTGTCATTTGGAAAGAGAGAATAAAGGACGTTGACAAAATATGGAGTTAACTGCTCTAGACCAGAAAATCAACTACAGAAGTGAGGGTAGATTCACTGATAGGCAAAAGAGAAAGAGAAATAAACTCTAGGAACTGGAAATATGATTTATTACAGACCCTGAAGTCACCCTGATCTCATTTTTTACTATTCTCGATCAGCACAAGAAAACAGAGTTTCAGAAGATGTGGTGTACACATTTTTAATGTAGAGTAATATTAACAGAAGAGGAGACACCTCACACCTTAATTCCCCATCCGCCAAGACAAAATAAAAGTTTTGACCAAAATTAACCTAGCAGCTTAGGCGACATTCTCTTTTTTAGGTGGTGAAGTTTTCTTCATTGCAACGTTCCTCCTTCATTCTTACACGGCCAACAATTGTTCTGATTGTCCACCAGCCATGGAGATATCATCAGAAAATTCACATTTATGTTCTGGACGACACTGATCAACACCGGTGCTTCAAGAGAAGAGAAATTCATGGAGGATAAGACTGTCAAGCCAATGTTGGAGGCAATAAAATCCTCTGAATACTAGTCACTGGGAATCACAGGTGCAGACAATACTCTTGTTCTCAGGTTCTGCTTGGGCATCCAGTTGGCCAAAGTGAGAAAGAGTGCTGGACTAGATCGCCTGATTGATCAGGGGTCTTTTTATGTTCTTATGAGGTGAAAGCTTGGATAATCTCCCACTTTCTTCTTGTGAGGGCAGCACTATTATGGAGCCAATTGCTGGACCAGTTGATGGACCAGCCATCATCACCAGATCACCTTAATGGCACATCAAAGGGGCACCTGTGCTCTACTGCACCATCCCATCCTCAATGGTCAATGTTCAGAAGGGTGACACTAAGGTTTAGACCCAGGTATCCTATCACAGCAGTGATTTTCTTCCTTTAAAGCATTTTGTGCAGGCTGCTACAGCAGAAATCCTTTTCTCATGGTAGGAAAGGGGGTCACAGAAGCTACTTTGCTGCCACTGCCTTAGACAGCAGAGGGATTTATTTCAGTTTGCATTCATTCACACTTTCCAAAGCAACAGAAGAAAGAACCAAAATGCAGCAATCCTTTGACATTTGCAGTTCTCTGAATGTTGCGATCCGGTTCTCTAGCCAATGTCTACAACAAAATACATATACTAGGGTAAAATACGCATTGAAATTGTGTCCTGCTATGGGACCCCACTGCAAGAAGATCAAACCTATCAATTCTTAAGGAAATCAGCCCGGAGTGCTCACTGGAAGGACAGATCCTGAAGCTGAGGCTCCAATACTTTGGCCACCTCATGAGAAGAGAAGACTCCCTGGAAAAGACCCTGATGTTTGGAAAGATGGAGGGCACAAGGAGAAGGGGACGACAGAGGATGAGATGGTTGGACAGTATTCTTGAAGCTACTAACATGAGTCTGACCAAACTGCGGGAGGCAGTGGAAGACAGGAGTGCCTGGTGTGCTCTGGTCCAGGGGGTCATGAAGAGTCAGACATGACTAAACAACAACAATGGGACCCCAAGGGACGGGTGGAGCTGTGGTGTAAAAACCACTGAGCCTTGGGCTTGCCGATTGGAAGGTCAGCGATTTGAATCCCCGCAACAGGGTGAGCTCCTGTTGTTCGGTCCCAGCTCCTGCCAAACTAGCAGTTTGAAAGCATGCCAAAGTGCATGTAGATAAATAGGTACCACTCCGGCGGGAAGGTAAATGGTGTTTCCGTGTGCTGCTCTGGTTTTGCCAAAAGCGGCTTAGTCATGCTGGCCACATGATCCGGAAAAACTGTCTGCAGACAAACGCCGGCTCCCTCGGCCAGTAAAGCGAGGTGAGCACCGCAACTCCAGAGCCGTTCGCGACTGGACTTAACTGTCAAGGGTCCTTTACCGTTTTTTTATGGGACCCCAAAGGGCTGAAACAGCATAGATTGATAGGCAGTCAATGGCAATCGCATAATTTTTTACTGCATTACACACACACACACACACACACACACACACACACATCTTTGCAAGTCCTTTCCTTCCTAATATAATGCTTTTTTCTTTCTTTCTTTTTACTTTTACTAATATACAAGTTTCTGTGAATGTTCTTCCCTAATGAAATGTTTCATTTTTCAGCTGACAAGCAGCACTGCAACATTCAGAGACGTGTGAATTTAAAGGATAGCTATGTTTTGGTTTGTGTATTGGTCCAGGAATAAAAATGTGAACAGCACTGAATTTCTCCTCTATCCCTAATTGCGGGTCTGCAGCTCAAACTGTAGCCCCCTTTGTGGGGACATAGATAGGGTTTCTCTGTAGTTCCTCCTCAACCTCCCCAAATTTATGCACAGATAGCATCTACATTATTGGGCTTCAGCACCAGAGTAAAATCCATTTGTTCACCTAAAGTTTCAGAAGAACTGGATTAGATTATTCAAGGACTTTGTGTTATTATGAACTGTTGTGCTCTAAAGCTGCATTCGCATGTCTTGTGAAACTGTGGGGAGGAAAAGTGGCTTTTATGACATGTGAAAGATCCCATAGATAATGGAAATGATCAGGTAAGGAAACATCAAGAAAATGAAATAAAATGCTGTCTGAATGTAGATATAACTGACAAGTCAGTGTGGCATAGTCATTAGAGTGTAAGGTCAAAACCCAGGAGATCAGGGTTCAAATCCCCCACTCAACCATAAAGCTCACAGCTTTATGGGCCACTCGCTCACTCTCAGCATAACCAAACTCGCAGGGTTGTTATGAAGTTAAAACAGAAGTGGGAGAAGCACTGTATGTAATAATAATAATAATAATAATAATAATAATAATAATAATAATAATAATAATAATTTATTATTTGTACCCCGCCCATCTGACCGGGTCCCCCCAGCCACTCTGGGCGGCCTCCAAAAAACACTAAAATACATTGAAATATTACAGATTAAAAACTTCCCTAAACAGGGCTGCCTTCAGTTGTTTTCTAAAGGTCATGTAGTTGTTGATCGCTTTGACCTCTGAAGGGAGGACGTTCCACAGGGCGGGCGCCACTACCGAGAAGGCCCTCTGCCTGGTTCCCTGTAGCTTTGCTTCTCGCAGTGAGGGAACCACCAGAAGGCCCTCGGCGCTGGATCTCAGTGTCTGGGCTGAACGGTGGGGGTGGAGACGCTCCTTCAGGTATACAGGACCGAGGCCGTTTAGGGCTTTAAAGGTCAGCACCAACACTTTGAATTGTGCTCGGAAACGTACTGGGAGCCAATGTAGATCTCTCAGGACCGGTGTTATGTGGTCATGGCGGCCACTCCCAGTCACCAGTCTAGCTGCCGCATTCTGGATCAATTGCAGTTTCATGTACACCTCCATGAGCAACTTGGAGGAAAAGTGGAATATAAATGTATTAATGAATAATGAATAATAAATACATCAAAGCTCAACATAAAAAAAACTAAGATCATGGCCACTGGTCCCATCACCTCCTGGCAAATAGAAGGGGAAGAAATGGAGGCAGTGAGAGATTTCACTTTCTTGGGTTCCATGATCACTGCAGATGGTGACAGCAGCCACAAAATTAGAAGACGCCTGCTTCTTGGGAGAAAAGCAATGACAAACCTAGACAGCATCTTAAAAAGCAAAGACATCACCTTGCCAACAAAGGTCCGTATAGTTAAAGCTATGGTTTTCCCAGTAGTAATGTACGGAAGTGAGAGCTGGACCATAAAGAAGGCTGATCGCCGAAGAATTGATGCTTTTGAATTATGGTGCTGGAGGAGACTCTTGAGAGTCCCATGGACTGCAAGAAGATCAAACCTATCCATTCTTAAAGAAATCAGCCCTGAGTGCTCATTAGAAGGACAGATCCTGAAGTTGAGGCTCCAGTACTTTGGCCACCTCATGAGAAGAGAAGACTCCCTAGAAAAGACCCTGATGTTGGGAAAGATGGAGGGCACAAGGAGAAGGGGACGACAGAGGATGAGATGTTTGGACAGTGTTCTCGAAGCTACTAACATGAGTTTGGCCAAACTGTGAGAGGCAGTGAAGGATAGGTGTGCCTGGCGTGCTCTGGTCCATGGGGTCACGAAGAGTCAGACACGACTGAACAACAACAAAAATACATAAATAACTTGTAACAATTCTTAAAATGTTGCAGTTATTTTGTAGTTGGCTTTTTATATCTAGTTTGTATGTGTGTGTGTGGAATTGTAAATTTAGTTCCATATACCATATTGTAAACAACACTGGGATCTCCATATGATGAATACTGAACAATATCAACCGACACACAAATAAATATGCATTCTCCAACTGCCTGACATTTCTCTGCTATATCTCAAAATAGTTCCTTCAGCCTGTATTTTTTCCTGTTTTTACACCCCACAGCCTCCTTATGTACAAATATTGTTCTTTCTCACCTCCATCCAGTATGTGCCATATAATTTCCTTAACATACAATTTTCTAGGCAAATAATACACTCCTTTACAGCTTACCCAGATAGTGTCAGTTCCTCTATTAGGCCTTTTTTCATTGCTATGGTGCCTACAAGGCATGGGGAGAGATATAGACACTATAATCCCATTTTTTTAAAAGATAGTATTTATGTCCAATAGGGTTACAATCTAAGGCTAGAACTGGGGGGTGGGTGGGTGCAAGAACAGAAATGTAGAAGCAAAATGACTCCCCTCCCCTCAGCTCTTCTCTGAATTTTGATGTCAAATATTCTCTGGACATTATATATATATATATATATATATATATATATATATATATATATACACACACATATATATATATGTATATATATACACACACACCATTGCATGCCAACTGCCATATACAGTGGTACCTCGGGTTAAGTACGCTTCAGGTTAAGAACTCTGCTAAGAACAGAAATCGTGCTCTGGCGGCGCAGCGGCAGCAGGAGGTCCCATTAGCTAAAGTGGTGCTTCAGGTTAAGTACGCTTCAGCTTAAGCACGGACCTCCGGAATGAATTAAGTACTTTAACCCGAGGTACCACTGTACTGCCCAAAATCTAAAATTGAAACTTTAGTATATAACAATATATAACTAGATAGATAGATAGATAGATAGATAGATAGATAGATAGATAGATAGATAGATATTATTTGCTGAAGTTTCAATTTTAGATTTTTGGCAGTATATGGCAGTTGGCATGCAATTGTATTTACTACTTTGCAGCATTTAAGGGTTGGCATGCAACATCACACAGTATTTGATAGATGGCATGCAGTTTGACAGCCTGCAGTTGTGAGATATTTGGGATCTCACAAAAACCTGCAAAAACCAGCAGGAGATGCTAATCAAACTAACTTTGAGATCAAATTTCCCGTTCAGCACTGGAAAAAGTAAAGTGTTGCTAAATTTCAAATATTTGTACACCTGTGTTTTTCCTCTCCGAGAGATGGGGTCACTCCAGCACCTGAATAGATCCTATATATGCTCAAATCCACACAATAATGAATATAGCAGAATTCTACACTTTATTTGATATTGCAACAATTGATTGGTGCATCTACCAGTTTCAATTCCTCACAGTTTCTCATTTTTTTTTCCAATCTGCAGTTCCCCTCATTTCCACACCAGCTTGCAGTTGCTTTGTTCATTCATTCATTTATTTTTTTAAAGTCCTCATGAACATCCCATCAGCATTTTGATGTGAAGTTCTCCTAATAAACACATTTTTGGATGCAATTAGGCCTAATATATGTCCTGGCCCTTACTGCCGGATGATGAACTTCGTCTTGGGCTTTGGGTTCTGCCAAATGCTTTGACACATAGATCTGAGCGATACATAAGCCAGGCAAGGGTTAAAGGCACAGGAAGTGAATTGCATGGCTAAACTGGAGCTGAGACACTGGCCCAGCAAGCTGCATGACCTCTGCCTCTTGCTTTTGAACAGTGGGGTTGGCACATGCCTTACCGTAGCAAACACCTGGCATTTCTGCTTTGGGCAAGTAGACGAGCTGTTCTGCAATGGGCAGGGCCTGTGAGGTTTGTTCATGTTGGTGCTGCCATCTGTGTCTTTGGTGATGGATGTACCTGCTCTGTATCCAACTGATCCTCAGACTCTTCCCCAGAAGGAGCTCCTTACTGACAGGAGGGGCCAGTAGTGGCAGCAATTGTGGAGGTGCCTAACTAGAGGTGTCTGATACCATAAGGGATATGCAAGGTTTTTGCAAAGCCATTCCCCCCCAATACAATTCATTTCTATATGTTACCTCCGCTAATCTGTGCATGTTAATGCTGTAGTCTAAACCGCTGAGCCTCTTGAGCTTGCTGATTGGAAGGTCGGCGGTTCGAATCCGTGTGATGGGGTGAGCTCCTGTTGCCCTGTCCCAGCTCCCACCAACCTAGCAATTCGAAAGCACGCTAGTGCAAGTAGATAAATAGGTACCGCTGTGGTGGGAAGGTAAACGGAGTTTCTGTGCACTCTGGTTTCTGTTCTGGTGTTCCATTGTGCCAGAAGCGGTTTAGTCATGCTGGCCACATGACCTGCAAAGCTGTCTATGGACAAGCGCTGGCTCCCTTGGCCTGAAAAGTGAGATGAGCGCCTCAACCCCATAGTTACCTTTGACTGGACTTAACTGTCCAGGGGTCCTCTACATTTACACTTTCCCTTACTATCTGTGTTTCTGTATACATAACATGGGTGGAGAACTGCATTGGTTCACGTATCGTTTTCAATTAGGTAGGCTCACCTTCACTCCCCCATCACTAGCTGACAACAGGAGTGAGGAGAATTATGCAATCATAGAATTGTAGAGTTGGAAGGGTCCCCAAAGGTCCTCTAGTCCAACCCCCTGCAATGCAGAAAACTCAGCTAAAGCATCCATGACAGATGGCCATCCAGCCTCTGCTTTAAAACCTCCAAGGAAGGAGAGTCCACAACCTCCCTCCAAAAGCACAACAGTGATGCTGCATTTGTGGATTACTCCAAAGATCACGTTCAGCTTCTCGCAACAAGCCAGAGAGCCTACCCATACAGCAGCAACATTAGCACACACCAAGATAGGTGGATTTGCTCTGTTTATGTTGCTGGGTGTCCGCACCCTCTCACAATACTTCTATCAATAATGAAACAATTAATATTTAAGAGACCATTAACCAGCAGTTCAATTAGACACCTCCCATTGGGTGTGATGATAATGTTGGTAGTCATGAGCCGAATCCCTGGGAAGGGATTTTTTAAAATAAAAAAAGCAGCATCAGATTGCTAACCCTGTGAAACAGGATTAATGGAATGAGCAAAACAGATGGAAGATAATCAGAGGATTGTCTCCTTAGCTCTAGTGCAATGAGCTATTGACAATAAAAGAAGAAGAAGGACCAGTGTAGAGGCGATACCTCCTCAAGAGGGAAAAGTCAGGGCTGGGGTGAAGGGGTGCTTAGGGCAGATGAGGTACTGCCCCACCAAACTGAGCCTGTCCTCAGCCAGAACCCTTCTGCTTTCTTGCTTACAGTTGGCTCTGGCTCCTGTTGGTCTCCTGGCCTTCTGCCCTCCCAGTCCCAATGAATATAATCCATTACTAGCTTAGGTGTTTCTCTTCCTCTTCCACTTCCTTCTTCCGTTTTCCATTTTTTAAAAATTATTATTAAAGAACTATCCATGCATACATGGGGTGTATGGAGTGTTACAGGAGGGGTCATGAGCCTTCTGGGGTAGTCTGTCCACCTTGTCCCTGCACTAAGCTCTTACCCTGGGGTAGGCAACCTCCGGCCCGCGGACGTTCCGGGAATCAACGTGTTTTTACATGAGTAGAATGTGTCCTTTTATTTAAAATGCATCTCTGGGTTATTTGTGGGGCCTGCCTGGTGTTTTTACATGAGTAGAATGTGTGCTTTTATTTAAAATGCATCTCTGGGTTATTTGTGGGGCATAGGAATTCGTTCATTTCTCCCCCAAAAAAATATAGTCCGGCCCACCACATGGTCTGAGAGACGGTGGACCAGCCCACAGCTGAAAAAGGTTGCTCTTACCTGTGGCTCGACTGGCTGGCTAAACCAGGTAAGGGTAGCTGTCAGGTTCCCTTATCGGTTGTTCAACAGAAAAGCCAAGCCATTTGTCTTTTAGTTCTTTTAATCAGTGCCAAATTGTTTACAGTGCAAAGCTCAATCTTATCATGTCTGTTCACTCACTAGCAGAATCCGGAAGTGCCTCCCTCCGGTTTTGGCGCCAACACCACAATCTTGGCAGCCTAAATTGCCTCTTCCTCCTACTACGTAATCTATGCGCCGGACCTGACGTCTCTCCATCCGATCGAGCCTGCTGGGTGGTGCCAGTCCTCTCACTAAATCCCTGGAGCCCTGGCACTCCTTCTCTCCCAGCCATTAACTGCTTCTCCCCCGAGGGACTGCTGTTTTCACTCGAAGATGTATCTGTAGTTAAAACAGGTGGCAGCTCTCTATAAACACTAAGAGCTGGACTGGCAGGGGGAGGCAGATCCCTGACAGTAACCAATAGGTCTCAAAGCCTCGGTGAATTAGGGACTTCCCCTGTATGCGAAGAAAGGCTCTGTCAGATTGAGCAGACGAGACCAACAGTGGATCCAACAGTCAATAAGGACGTTTTTGCATGTGCTGTAGAGGGAAGTGAGGGGCAGGTGGGAAAAGATGGAAAACTCTGATCCTAAACCTCTGCTGCCTTGTGGGATATCTTCTGGAGAAGAAAAGCCCTACAGGAATCAGGAGTGGAGTCCCTAAGACAGTTGGATGGTGCCTTGTGCACCTCCTTTGGCAACTCCTGCAGCCAAGCTGGTGCCAAATGCATTGTTCCGCTTTCCTTTGGAACAAATCCTTCAGACCAAACAGACTCTAGTATGCCCTCCCAGAATTATTGGTAAATACATTACTTCTAGTAAATGAGCGACCATAACTTCTAGAGGGCCATGGAAATTTGTGTCCCGGGCTTTTTAGACTTGTCTACCCATGTATTATCTGAGACCAAAGGGGCACATTGGTTGCCAGATGTGAAATATATTGACATTATTTTCAGCTCTCCTACCCCACTAAGCATGATTTCTTACAGAGCAAACAACTGAAAATTAGTGAATACCAGAACATCAATTTGGAATTTCCGCCTTCCCTTCCTTTCCATTCAGTCAATCATGATTTAAATATGCTTACATGGTCATTTCCTCAGATGCAAAGGTATCTGGTGTAAATCATTAATGTCAGGCTTGGGGGGGGGGGAGTTGTAAAGACTAGTTCTATGACAACATGGAAATCAGAACCCATTATCCCTATACTTGCCTTAAGAGACAACACAGGACAGCATGATTTCATTATTTGGGAATGTCAAGCACACCCTTCCTCCTAAGCAATGCCCTCCCCCCCAAAAAATCCCTTATTTCTCACATGATAAATGCAGACAGCTTTTCAAATAAACCATGCATTATGTATGCTTGGCATGGGGTGGGGTGGGGGAAGAGAAATGCCAGCTTCACAGGAGCTCAAGTCTCTGAGGAAAACATGTATAAACGTTTATACATTTTTTAACACAGGTTATTTACCCAAAAGAACATAACAGCTGCTTCAGAGCTGTTCAAGTCTCAGTGGTAAATAGGATTTTGACAGTTCATTGAAATGGAAATGACGCTTTGGTTTCATTACCTTGTACCCTTGCGAGAGTGCCTGTTCCAATAATTGCTCAAAGGAAATCACATCTGCAAAGATTGAATGGGTCATATCAAACATGGCTGCCAGACAGACAGCCTACGACAGCAGGCTGGGTTGCAGGAGTACCAATCCAGGATCGGAATGGATACTGTTACAGGTGCATTCAGGTGGGAGATGAAATGCCCCCCACATACATGAAGTCATGAGGGAAGAAACCATTAGCAAGTTAGGATCCTGCCTTGTCAGGATCAGCCACCAATGCAACCAGCGCAGTATAATAATAATAATAATAATAATAATAATAATAATAATAATAATAATAATAATAATTTATTTGTACCCCGCCTATCTGGCTGAGTTTCCCCAGCCACTCTGGGTGGCTCCCAATCAAGTGTTAAAAACAATACAGCATTAAGTATTAAAAACTTCCCTAAAGAGGGCTGCCTTCAGATGTCTTTTAAAAATAGGATAGCTGCTTATTTCCTTGACCTTTGCTGGAAGGGCATTCCACAGGGCGGGTGCCACTACCAAGAAGGCCCTCTGCCTGGTTCCCTGTAACCTCACTTCTCGCAATGAGGGAACCGCCAGAAGGCCCTCAGTGCTGGATCTCAGTGTCCGGGCTGAACGATGGGGGTGGAGACGCTTCTTCAGGTATACTGGACCGAGGCCATTTAGGGCTTTAAAGGTCAGCACCAACACCTTGAATTGTGCTCTGAAACGTACTGGGAGTATTGGCAGCAGCTCTACAGAATTTCAGGCAGGCGTTTCTTCCTGCCTTACCTGGAGATACCAGAGATTGATCAGCATCCTGTTCTTGCAGCGGCCAATCAGAGGCCCCCAATGGGAAGCCCACGAGCAGGACCTGAGCACAAGAGCCCTCTCCTCTCCTGTCGTCCCCAGCAACTGCCACTCAGAGGCATCTCTGCCTCCAGCTCCACCAAATACAGCACAGAGATCAGAAGCAACGGCACAGAAAAACCCTGCAACATCACAGCAGAATTATAATTGTTTGAGCAGAAAAGTACAGCCGTCACACATCAAGGCACATGTTTGCGAGAGAAAGGGAGAGAAAGAAATGGCACAGGGGGAACTGTTGTGGTCCCTTTACATCGCAGCAGAAGACTGAAAGGAGACTGGGATGCCTCTGAGGAGATGAACCCAAAATAGAGAATAAAGCCTGCCTAGGAGGGGAAGGAACATCAAAGGAGAAGGTCTCATCTGAGCCCACCAGCAATAGCAGGTGCAGTTGAGATAAAGGAAGCACAGTAACCTCTGACTACAAAGAACAGGAGCTGCAAAGCAGCATGAACTAAGTGCCTTTTGATGACTTGCTTTCCCTTTGTGGAAATGCTTGAAGTGTTTACCTGCTAATAACTAGGGCTGCAGATGCTCCGCTTCCAATTCAATTTAGGGGCCTGGTTTGGCGGTCCATATCAGACCCAACCAGAATTGGACCAGACCCCTGAACTGGAATTGGGAAAGGGAAACAGGTCTTTTGAAATCCAGTTGACTTGCACTGAGAAGACAAAATGGCCATTGCTTCCTCCACCCTGCCCCACTCCACAAAGGTGCATGAAATTTGCAGAAATGGTAGCCTTTACAGAGAGAGCTAATCCTACCAAATTAAAATCTGGGTGCCTCACCTAAAAATCTGGTTTTTTAAAAAAATAAAATGTTATGTTGTGTCTTATTGAAAAGACAGGGTCCCTATTACAGCACTGTAGCCACAGCTAGTATCTTATGTACATATGATTCAACACCCAACATCTAGGATAGGCACTTCCCAGAATAAGTTCCCTGAACTGGGGTGTAGGTGTTTTATAAAGGCTAACACCCCAAAAAAGATTTATACAGCCTTGTAAGGAAAATCAACTTTTTACAAACCTTTGATAGGCTCACATCCATCCTCGTCTTTGTCTTTCATAAATACGACAGCTCAGGTATGATGTGCCTGAGGATGAGCAAATCTATCAATTTCCGTTTCTAGTTTCCCCCAAATTAAGTTCAGTTCTCCATATTCCTACATCCCTTTGTGATTTTTTTTTAAGGCCTCATTAAAATTCACTAGTATTTTCATGCAAATTTCTCTTTATACACACATTTTGGTGTGCAATTCCCCATAATAATATATTTCACTAATATATGCATCTTTATGTACATTTTAATTTACTATATGCATTTTTGTAACATATTACTCCGCTGGAAAGAATGAAGACTACCTGCTTTGAGAGTCCCCTATTCTCAGGTGGTATGGTAAAACAATGAGGCTTTAAGAAACCATTCCTTTGCAAATGCTTAGTGTTAATCACTGGGCCATTAACCTTAACAATGTCAATGTGTTCTCACTAGGAGAATCAGGTAAATGAATGCCTGAGGTAATAGTTAGAAGCACATTTCACAAAGATGAACATATTAATGCTTTATTTGGTTCTCAATGCAGTGTGAAGGGTTTTGCTTAGAGAGCTAGTGCACAGTTAGGCTGAGAAAGGAATAGGCCACATCCGCACCATCCATTTAAAGCACTATTATTCCCCTTGGAACAGTCATGGCTTCCCTCCAAGAATCCTGGGAGCTGTAGTTTGTTACGGCTGCTGAGAGTAGCGTAGATGGTTTGTCATTTGAATATTGAAACTTCAGGGCTTCCCTGATGTTTTGTAACAAAGGAGCAGTGGAAACTCTGAACTAGGGGCGAATTTTCATGGGAGAAGGCACCAGTTGGTCTCTTCCACTACAAGGCGGTAGTGGGGATCATATAGGCAGGGGGGCCTAATAGGAGATAAGCAATCAGGCTGCAGTTAAAGTCTGTTCTGCCCTTTCCTCCTCCTCCTCTTCTGCAGTGCCCTCCTTCAACAGCGTAGGGTTTTTTGTTAGTTGCCCTTTCCAGGGGCTGAGTAGCATTTTGGTGGGGGCAGCCCCTGAATAGCCCTAAGGATCCTCTCTCCCTCCCCTCTCTTTCTCTCTCTGTGTGTCCATGAAAGACTGAAAAGAAAGTTTAAAACATATAGTTTACTCACAGTCGAGCATTCATTCTAAGCAGCAACAGCAGTAAAAATAAATGCGGATAGAATACTTGTATTTACAGCAAAAACAGCTGGAGGAAGCTGATGGATATTTGCTATCATGGCTGGTCAGCTGGTCAGAGAGAGAGAGAAAGAGAGAGAAAGAGAGAGAGAGAGAGAGAGAGAGAGAGAGAGAGAGAGAGAGAGAGAGAGAAGGAAGAAGAAATGGGAAACCCTAACCCTCCCAGGCGAGGGGGACCTGACATCACACAGAGCCTTCTCTGCAATTATGTGTTTATGGTCTGAGTCTGCCTATTAGCAATACAGCTCTATGGTTTTAACCCCTTCACATGCTAACCAGCAAGAATATGCATTGTTAGATTTAACTGCATAACCTTTCTGCCATTACCCTGTCTCTCAGGTCTTCTTCCATGGTGTGCTGGTAGTGGTACCTTTTAATTTTGCTAGATGTTACTAGAGAGGAACTTAAGACACTGTTCTCTGGCAAGTGTGGATCTCTAGCTCAGAACTGGTGGCAGCTCTAAGTCTTAACCCAGCCCCGCCTGGAGATGCTGGTGACTGAACCCAGGATCTTCTGCATGCAAAGCATCTTCACATCCAAGGATGTCAGGGACATGCCCTCCCCTGCCAGTCCGGCACTGAGTGGGTACCGGCAGCCTCAGCCTTTGTTGTCGACGGACACGTCTCCCAGTGAGTCTTCCAGCTCCTCCCCGGGGGAGGAGGAGTTGCCGGGGAGCGGCCAGGTGGGAAGGGGTCTCCAGGAGGCTGCAGAGAGACCCAGCACCACTCAGCAGACTCACTCAGAGGGGGAGACACCGTTTCCGGCGTCCGCTTTGCGCAGAGGGGTCAGGGGACCAAGGAGGTGGCACTTTAGGGTGCCGAGACTCTGGTGTTGGCGCCGCAACAGGAGGGGGGCACTTCCGGATCCTGCTAGTGACTAGGTGGTCATGTTTTAGGATAGCTCTGCACTGTACATACTTTGCACAATAAAATAGTTGAAAGACAAGACGGAGTTGGTCTTTACTCATGAGCAACTGTTAAGCGAATCTGACAACTGAGCTACAGCTTTTTCCCATAAAAGAGGGTGGGGTGCAGGGCCATTTTATATGCTGCTCAGCATTTGATGTAAGCCACATAATCTTCAGCAACCTCTTTCTCAGATGTTGGAACACTGGGTGTTATCCCAGTTCTGACCGTTCTGAACAGCTCCAAAATACCTATTCAGTAAATAATTGCCAATAATGGGATGGCGACTTTCCCCCTTAATGCATTTTAACAGAAATGTAAATACAGATAATGATCTATGCAGGAGGACGACAAAGGAATATTGAGCCCATAAATTCATGTGTAATTGATTAGTTCCAGATGCTTAAAGCTCTCTGAGGTGGAAGAGGCCGATTCTTCATTTCTCTTTCCTGACTCAGATCCCAGGCCTGTGATGGATTTAAAGGGACCGTTTTATTTGGGTGAACTGAGAGCGGCTAAACTGAAGTGTTGAACACAACAACAGGGGTATTGGCACCTGCTGTTTGTAAAATAAAGAATATGGTGTAACGGAAGGATTTGAAAAGAACAAGGACAGGAAAGATTTTCATCCCAAAGAGAGGATTCTAGAACATATTCCAGGGTGCACTAGCCACCAAACCTGTGTGTGTGTGTGTGTGTGTGTGTGTGTGTGTGTGTGTGTGTGTGTCACAGGGTGTCATAGCTGTGCTCAGCGATGGAGCAAGCCAATCAGGCGCCTGGGGCGGCGCACATGCCCTGAGCCCAGGGGCGGGGCCATCCACCTGTGGGGCGGGGCCAGGTGGGACAGGATGCTCCGTGGGGCTTCTGAGGAGTCTGCCTGCCTCCTCCCACTCAGCCGCCCTACAGCTAAGAAGGAGGCGGCGGGTGGACCGTTTGGGGTAGCGCAGAGCCTGAGGGTGCCCAAGCCACTGCGTCACTCCCAGGAGAGACGTGTGGCTTGGGCGCGCTGCAGGCCCCGCGGTGAGTGCCACCCACCATTTTGTCACCCCCTTCAGGGGTGACACCCAGGACGGACTGCCCCCACCACACCCCCTTCCTCCGCCCCTAGCTGTGCTGTAGTGAATTGAGCCAAACAGAAGGCGAGAGGCAGGGGGCGCTGGATTTTGGCCTCACACAGGGTGCCAATGAGATTTAAAAGACCAAAGTCCATCCCTGATGGAGGCACCCATGCTCTTATCTGTGCAGTTCTCTCTGAGAATGATGGGAGGTCCTCAGGTCCCTATTGCTCCCAGGGAGACTTGCTCTGCTGTTCTCAGAGTGCGGAACAGCAAGGAGTCCCATTCATCAGCCACTTCAGGCTGTGCACAGCTGGGTGACGCGTTTTGGAGCTTTTGAAAAGGGAAGTAAAATGTTACGACAGAAGCAACACCACAGCCCTCAGACACTTCATAAAGTGATCCTCAGGGCTACGGATGCTGAAGGGGACTCTTGATCTGATCTGGTTCATGATCTGCACAGAATGAGTCAGGCGAGTCTGTTTTGAAATCTGACTTCTGCTCTGCAGGTCCATCCCTTCCTGCAATGCATCCATGGTTTCCCCGTGGTTGCGAATTTTAGAGTCAGATCAGTGATGTAAGACTAGGGGTGTAGTCACATGTGGGGGATATTGTGCTAGTTTTCCTGATCATAATGTTAGAGCTTCAGCCCTATTTTCCAATGCTCCTTTCACGCTGCAATTGTGTTATGGAACTCTGACTTTTTAACCAATATATGACCATGTCACACTAATTTTCATTCACACTATTGGGTGTGGTGACACAACAATGAACATCATTTAACAATTCAGTATTCCCCCACCCTTTCTGCACATGTGTGCTTCTGTTCCACCCCCTCCCCACCCCAATTCCTCCATGAAAAAGAGCAGGAATGAACTGTGTGCCAGAATACTGCCCCAAATTTCATCACATTACTCTCATAATTTTCCAGGAGCTGTAAACATTTCTTTTCTGGAATCCAACAACATGGAAGTGAGTGCTAAACATGCATTTTATATCCATTAACTTTCCAGAAGTGGCTTTTACATCGTGTGAAAGTTCAAATATAATGTGGAAATTAACATAAGAGCATAAAGCGGTTTCCCTCTTCTCTCATGGAAGGAAATGCCACTTCTGTGGTTATGTCTTACATGTATATGGATACATAATCTCACAACTACAGGATGTATGTTCCTTGTTTCAGAACTATTGTTTTATTGCATACAAATGTAATCAATAGATTAATCAATCACAAATTGTACAATTAATCAACTACATTTTCTTTAACCAGGTCTACTTCCAAGGAACCTGAGTCTTTTTTGGTATACATTTTGAAAGCCACGGCTTTGGATAAAACATACTGCTCCATGAATAGTTGCAATCAATTAAGAGTAGCCTCCATGCCTATCTGGGAAGAGACTAGAGCATAGGTGTTGCAGGAGGGACCATGCAATGTGGTGTGGGGGGGGGGTGGCAGTTGTATACTAGATCAGTCCATCCAGTCTTTCCATCCAGTGCCAAATCCACAGCATTTTTAAAGGTGGGGCATTGCAATGAGTAAAATGGAAATAGATTTCTGCCTTGTCAATGCAGGCATTCCAATAACGGAAGCAAGACATGTGTCACCTGCTTTATGTTTTAATTAGAAACCCACTGAACACATTGCTGAGGACTTTGATGCATCAATGCAGCTGGCAGGTTTTCCATTCTGATTATTATGATCTGAGATCACACTGGCTGGATGAGTAATCCTGGGCACAAGGGGATGGGCTGGCTTCGCAGTTACTTCCCCCATGTCTAGCCTTGCTAAATACAAGTCAGGGATCACTGTGTGTCCTTTTAGCCGGTTGAACATTTGCAGTGTGGGATGCCAGCCAACAACAGCTATACTCTTTTAGAAGAAACCCAGAAGGGTTAGCCATTGAGTTGTGGTAGTTTTATGGACGTTGCACTTAGGGTGTATAAGAAAGTTAAGTTTCCCAGATCATACAATACAAGAAGAAGTGGATTATGCCTCAACAAATTAAAGCACAGTCTTGTATGCATCCACCACCCTAAGCCCCTTGAAGCAGGAGGCTGCATGAAGCAATGGTCCTCTCTCAGTCTGCCAGGATATAGACAATGGTATTGTAGTTGGTATTATAGTATATGTTCTGATAGTCTAGCTTTAAAGATAATTTGTGTGTGTGTGTGTGTGTGTGTGTGTGAGAGAGAGAGAGAGAGAGAGAGAGAGAGAGAGAGAGAGAGAGAAAGTTTGCAGATGACACCAAATTGGGAGGGGTGGCTAATACCCCAGAGGACAGGATCACACTTCAAAATGACCTTAACAGATTAGAGAATTGGGCCAAAGCAAACAAGATGAATTTTAACAGGGAGAAATGTAAAGTACTACACTTGGGGGGGAAAATGAAAGGCACAAATACAGGATGGGTGACACCTGGCTTGAGAGCAGTACATGTGAAAAGGATCTAGGAGTCTTGGTAGACCCCAAACTTGACATGAGTCAACAGTGTGATGCAGCAGCTAAAAAAGCCAATGCAATTCTGGGCTGCATCAATAGGAGTATAGCATCTAAATCAAGGGAAGTAATAGTACCACTGTATTCCGCTCTGGTCAGACCTCACCTGGAATACTGTGTCCAGTTCTGGGCACCACAGTTCAAGAAGGATACTGACAAGCTGGAATGTGTCCAGAGGAGGGCAACCAAAATGGTCAAAGGCCTCTGGAGATGATGCCTTATGAGGAACGGTTTAGGGAGCTGGGTATGTTTAGCCTGGAGAAGAGAAGGTTAAGGGGTGATATGATAGCCATGTTCAAATATATAAAAGGATGTAATATAGAGGAAGGAGAAAAGTTGTTTTCTGCTGCTCCTGAGAAGAGGACACAGAGCAATGGATTCAAACTACAAGAAAGAAGATTCCACCTAAACATTAGGAAGAACTTCCTGAGAGTAAGAGCTGTTCGACAGTGGAATTTGCTGCCAATAAGTGTGGTGGAGTCTCCTTCTTTGGAGGCTTGACAGCCACCTGTCAGGAATGCTTTGATGGTGTTTCCTGCTTGGCAGGGGTTTGGACTGGATGGCCCTTGTGGTCTCTTCCAACTCTATGATTCTATGATTGAGCAAAAGATTCCTGCATTGCTGGGGGTTGGAGTAGATGACCCTCATTCTACAATTTTGTGATTCTGTGATTCAGCAAACAAGTGCCTGAGTTGTTGGCACACTAGAGAAATGCCCAGGGAAAGGAAAATATATGGAAGTAGTGCAGAGGATACAACCTCCTACTTGGTTGCTTGAATTTCCAGTGCTGATATATAAGCTATGGCAAACGTGGAGATATTTCTCCAGCCTTTCCAGTAAGGAGGCAATATTTCTGCTTTTACCATTCTAAGTATCCCAAGGGTCAGGAGGAGACTAACATAGATTGGGGAGGGCAGTTCTCAAGCAAATTCTCCTAGCTCAGTGCTCAAATATTAGACTCTCCTAATGCAATGTTGCCCCTTGTGGTCTCTTCCAACTCTATGATTCTATGTTAGGGTGATATGGTTACTCAGAAGTTTGATAGAGAGTAGGCACCCTGCTGTTCAGCTCTCCCCATGCAGACATGCTTTTCCTCTGTCAACATGACATAATTTCTATGCATGTGTTAAGGTGAGAGAATGCCTGTGTAATGTATAGGCCCGAGGACTTTACATTTGTGGGTTCCTTAGTGGTCACCATAGTTTTGAGCAGGGCAAAGCTATCTCAAACACCACAATGGTGTGTTTATTGAAGAAATTTACCATAGTATCACCCAGTAGGTTTGGATCCGCATTTGAGAACATACAAAGAGCCTGCTACATGAGGACAATGTCCCATCTAGTCCAGCATCCTGTTCTCACAGGGGCCATCTAGATGCCTGTGGGAAACCCACAAGCAGAAGCTGAGCACAAGAGCACTCTCTTCTTCTGTGGCTTTCAGAAACTAGTATTCAGAAGTGTTGCTGCCTCTGACCATGGAAGCAGAGCATAACCATTGTGGCTAGTAGTTATTTATATCCTTATCCTCCATCTGTTCTAGTGGTAAATCTCTGGCTTGCCTTGTAACTCATTCATTATTTCTAAGTCTTCGTGGAGCTGTTGAAGAAAGCTCAGAAAGAGCAAGCATAAGGAAGACCAGCCCTTGTAACAGTGTCAAGGTTTCATCTTTAAGGCTTAATCAGTGCAGGTTTCTTCTAAGTACTCTTTGATTGCTGCTGGGGAGCCTGGGAGAAGGTGTTCCAAGTGCCTCTCTACTTAACTGATTAAGCCAGGAGGCAATGTGAATACCCTCCAACCCTGACTGGCTGAACGGAAATCTATGCATCTGTATCCAGGCCTTTTCATATAAGCATTTAAAAATAAATAAATCTAGGTCTAATGCCCCACCCCATTCAAATGAAAGATCAAATGATGCTTTAACCATTTATGCCTGGATGCAACTTGCAAAATGACTCGGGATTAGAGTGCAACCAGCTATCTTTGATTGTTTTGATCTGCAGCTGAAGCCCCAGAGTTGTGTTTTTATACTGTTAGTCTCTTCTTAACTGTCTTTGTATGGTAAATGTGTTTTTATTTTGTTTGGTAACCTCCATAATAAAACATATGCATTTATTCTCTTGCATTGCTTGTTACTGTTAAAGGTAGATAGCCGTGTTGGTCTGTCATAGTCAAAACAAAATAAAATAACAAAATTCCTTCCAGTAGCACCTTAGAGACCAACTCATACCAAGAAAGCTCATACCAAGAACAAACTTAGCTGGTCTCTAAGGTGCTACTGGAAGGAATTTTTTTATTTTATTTTGTATTGCTTGTTACTGTAAGCTTTTGGCTCTGAATCTGGTACCTGGCTGCTTGGTCATATGCTAAAGAATAACTAGTGGTCTTTAGGCTCAAATGACAAGCCTGAGTCTCCCTGGCTCAGGATTTGGGGGTTGGGGGGGGGGACTGCAGGGGTATTGGCATGGGATATCAGGACCATGGACAGCTCACCGAGGCTGCAATTATAAGGTTGGGCAGACTACGATGCAACAAAGCACAGCAAGTTGGGGGTGTTGCTCTAGCAAAAGTCTGGTGGTGCCTGGGAGCTTAAGTAGCTCTGAAGCCAGAGTGAGCCCTCAAAATCCAGCCCCTCATAGGAGCAAAGGGGTTGGAAATTAGAGGGGTCACTCCTGGTGGCTTCCTGCTCAGTTGTTGTTGTTTTTTGGAAAGGGAAATCCTAGGAGCTAAAGGAGAGGAGAGGGGCTGCCTTCTCAGGTTGAGTAGTCGAAGACAATGTTGGTCCCCCCGGCTTCACACCCATGGGAGTGTCTGGCAAAGTGCATAGTTATTTTATTTTAATTTTTTAAAATAAAATGTAAAAACCACTTGGTGTGAGATATATTTGTGTGTGTTTTTAAAAAATATAAAGCAATAAAAGTATCAATAAGAGGAATTAACAACAATAATTTAAGAGTTTTGGAAGATTTTTTTATAAAAAACAACAACAACCAATAAGCTAAAAACATATTAAAACTTGTATCAACTTTCTAAATATTTGTACATCCTTTCAGATGCCTTTGGGCTGAAAGTATGCTCTCATGTAAACAACACCATGCACATCAAAAGCTAGCAGATCAGAGAGAAGCCTAAGCCTCTCCAAGGTTAACTTTCCACATGCAGGGAGATTATTATTCTTTATGTGGGACAGCATTCCATCATCCAGTCCTCAACATGGAGTCTGAAATGGTATAATCTCAGCAGTGTTGTACCACACCAACATTGAAAACATACAGTATACAGCACTTCTGAGTATAGGAAGGGATAAGGAGCCATGATGGCAAGGTATGGGTTTCTCAGTGAGCAAAATCCTTTCTGAGAAATAACTGCAGAATGCAAATCCTCCGGGTGCTGTTATGATGGATTAGTAATTGTAAAGCCCATCAGGAGTCTTGTGAAACTTGATGCATAAGATATTAAACGGTTAGCACTGAGGATCTGAAAAACCCACAAATTTAGCAACGGCAAATCAAAGAAAATAATGTATTGCTCATCCATAAATCTATTTCATCAGTGTTGTAGTCCTTCTCCCCCATGGCTCTTTCATTGGCAATCAAAGGAGGTCTGTGCAGGTTAAGTTGAGTGAGTGGAACATTATTAATCTCCAGACTCGGAGCGTCCATGTTGCTGGATTATTACCGCAAGCTTTCCTTCCTCACTTCCTCTTTTCCATTGCCCTATCTCTGTCCCTTCGGAAAACATGAGCATCCTGGCCACATTTCTTTCATCACAGCTCTGAGTGTCTTATGCCAGCATGCCTTAGAACAACCCCTACCACCTCCTGAATGTCAATCAGCCCCTTTTCTAAGCGTGGCACCTGTATGGGAATTCTCCTTCCTTTCACATCCATGCATTTTGATTATTTTCTCATTTTTGCTTGCTAGTGAGCTTACAGTAGTTTGTGCAAATGGCAAAACCATGAGTGTGTGCGTTCATGCTACAGCTCTAAACAGGATGTCAAGAGGAAAGAACCAGTTTTTGAAGTGTGGAGGGGGGGTGACATTTTCCAGGTTCTCCTCCCCTGAATCCCCCCACAAAAGTGCTGAAGTGGAGCTAGGGGAAGGGGCAGAGCTTTTTTCAGGGGGTATTCAAGGGTACGCAGTACCGACACCTCTCTTCTTTTTTGGTTAAAAAGTGAGACACTTACTGTAACAACTTCATGGTGAGTACCGGCATATATATTTTTCTAGGAAAAAAAGCACTGGGAAGGGGGAATTATGAAAACTCACCCCACACCAGTAAAAGTGTTTGTATGCCCAGGTGATTCTCCCACCCATGGAAACAATGTCAATATTTTCTTCCCAGAGCTACGATTCTCAGAGTGGTTTAACAATCAATTCCTCTTCCCAGGGAATTCTGGGAATTGTAGCTCTGTGTGGGGAATAGGGGTCTCCTAAGAACTCTCAACACCCTTGAAATACATATATATATATAATTATTCCATATCGAATACTTAAGAAACAAGAGGTGTTCAAGCCGCTGGTAGATGATTTAAGAAAAAGAGGTATAAAGTATAGATGGGAATATCCTGAGGGAATATCTTTCTATTACAAAGGCATGAGGAAAAATTGTCAATCCAGTGCAGATGTGGAAAAATTTCTGAGAACGTATCAGAATGAGTTTGGAGGTAAAAAACACTCAGGGACAGAAACGGCTGAACTGGGAGCTGAGGGTAAGTCTGATTAAAACTTGACCTGGAATTATCTTAATTTATTTTATTTCGGCAAAAACAAAAAAAAATTCAATGAAGAAGGGAGGAATGTTATCTAAAATGAATGTCGTCTAAAATGAAGGTGTTACACCTACATGGAACATTGGTTGGACTAACTCTTGAATAATAAGAATATATAGGGTTCTTAGAAGAAGTGTCAATGTCTAAAACCTATCTTTCTTTAGTTATAGTTATGTACATTGCTAGTGGAGAGTGGTAATAGGGAAGTCAGATATATATATATATATATATATATATATATATATATATATATATATATATATAGTGTATAGCTTAGTTTCTTTCTTTGAAAGGAATGGTTAATGAAATTTTGATAATATCAGGAAACATACTATTAATAATAATCTTAATTTGTCTATGAAATTTTAAGTTTATGTGTGAAGATTATATTGTGAAAATTATAAGAATGATATATTTTATTCTCAGTCTGTAGGTTTGTGTATTAGTTTGTATGTTTGTTTGTGTGTTTATTTTTCTTTATGTATGCAAAACACACACACACACACACACACACACAAAAAAAAAAAAAAAAAACACCCTTAACAAACTGCCTCCCAGAATCCTTTGGGGGAGAAAGTCATGACAAAGTGGTATCACAGTGATTTAAGTATAGCGTGTGAATGTGACCCAAGTCCGCTCTCAGCTTGTTGCTGAGACTCAAAAGCGATTGAAGTTGGAGTCGTTGCCCTTGATGTCCTGGTGACAAGAAAGAGCAAAAGGTATCTACCCATTCTGTTAGTTTGAACTGTATGCAAGCTTATTGCTCATACAGTATGAGTCATTTTGAGGGTTTTTTTTGTCCCCTTTTCCTCTGAGTTTCTTCAAGAGACAACCCAGGGCTGTGCTGTTCTCTATTTCCTAGCTCCATCAGGGGATTCTATGACATTTTCCATTACTGTAGAGATGCTTTTTCAGCCACAAAGGAAGCGAGCAGGTCTCGGCTTTTGCAAGATAGCATCTTCTCCTCTCCCCCTGCCACCAGCCCCAAAGACACCGCCACCTTTCTTCCACTTGCTTTCTTTGGCACGGCCCACTGATCACATCATTTGGTTGCCATGACAGTTCTTAGCGCTCCAGCTCTGGCAGCAGAGTTCACTGGGGGGAGAAACTCTGGGATGCTGTCTTCTTGTTTGGTGAAAACCCACCGTCGCAATGATGTTCTGGAGGCCTCTGGAGGCTATGAGTCAAGCGGATGTTTCAGTACATATGCAGTGCATCAGAAAGAGGTAGATTGAGGTCGATTTTTTGTTTTCCTACCTTGGAAACAACAACACAGATAAGTTTGTCAACATTCATTTCCCATCATAGCTAAAGCTAAACCAAAGGTGGAGAATTTCAGTACATTCCTCCAGCAGTCTCTGTCCCTCAAGACTCTCTCCAGGCCACACATTCTCTCCCAGGCAACAAGCCTCTGCAGCTCTGCTCTGAGGTCTCCTTGAGTGTTTTTGCCTGTTTGGAATGTGTTCTTGAACTGTGACAATGCCTCTTCTTGGTCTGGATGGAGGATGAAGAGAGAGAGGCTGGAGGGGGCAGTATGTGACTTTTCCCTTTTCTAGATCCCTTCCCAGTCTGCCAGCAGGCTGTAGGGCAGTGGAGGAGGGAAATAGATAACACTTTCTGAGAAATATGAAAAATGCATCCTAACCAGTTTTTTGGTGACCACAACAAGCAAGGATGAGATTTCTTCTTTCCCCAGCTATTGCCCAGCCCTCGGAATTGCCAGAATTATGTCTGAAAAAAAGCCTTTGAATGGCTGCAATAGAAGACTTCTTTCAACCCACATTTCAGTAATGGGGGGGGCAGAAAAAGCAGGACCCCACAGGCACTAGGTAGGGTCTCTGTGGGGTGCATGTGTCATGGGCACTGTGTCTGGAGGCGGTTGGAGGATGGATGGTGGCTAACAGATTGATGTTGAATCCTGACAAGACAGAAGTACTGTTTTGGGGGGACAGGAGGCGGGCAGGTGTGGAGGACTCCCTGTTTCTAAATGGGGTAACTGTGCCCCTGAAGGATCAGGCGCACAGCCTGGGAGTCATTTTGGACTCGCAGCTGTCCATGGAGGCACAGGTCAATTCTGTTTCCAGGGCAGCTGTCTACCAGTTCCATCTGGTACGCAGGCTGAGACCCTCCCTGCCCGCAGACTGTCTTGCCAGGGTGGTGCATGCTCTGGTTATCTCCCGCTTGGACTACTGCAATGCACTCTACGTGGGGCTACCTTTGAAGGTGACCTGGAAACTACAACTAATCCAGATTGCTGCAGCTAGACTGGTGACTGGGAGCGGCCGCCGAGACCATATAACACCAGTCCTGAAAGACCTACATTGGCTCCCAGTATGTTTTCGAGCACAATTCAAAGTGTTGGTTCTGACCTTTAAAGCCCTAAACGGCCTAGGTCCAGTATACCTGAAGGAGCGTCTCCACCCCCATCGTTCAGCCCGGACACTGAGGTCCAGCACCGAGGGCCTTCTGGCGGTTCCCTCACTGCAAGAAGCAAAGCTACAGGGAACCAGACAGAGGGCCTTCTTGGTAGCACCCCCCCAGTGGAATGCCCTCCCACCAGATGTCAAAGAGAACAACTACCAGACTTTTAGAAGACATCTGAAGGCAGCCCTGTTTAGGAAAGCTTTTAATGTTTGATGGACTACTGTATTTTAATATTTTGTTGGAAGCCGCCCAGAGTTACTGGGGAAACCCAGCCAGATGGGTGGGGGTATAAATAATAATAATAATAATAATAATAATAATAATAATAATAATAAAGAAAGATGCTGAAATCCTTGCTTATACCAGTTCTTGGTCTCTTCTCCGTTCCATTTCTACGATTCCCTAGGCACTAAGGTACTTCACCTCAAATCATAGCAATTAGTGGTGGAAAAGGAATGGCAGCTAGGTAGCAGAGTATATCCTCAGCCCCTTGCAGTGATCCCTGGAGTATACTCAGTACTACGGTGTAAATATTTCAAGCAACAGGGCTCCTAGTTCCTTGGGAGATCTTAACAGCAGCCTCACAGCTGGGATGTGATTACTGCCATCATTTCTCTTAGCTGCATCCCATTAACTGCAGCAGCTCATCCTCTTGCTCTCTGCAAGGAATGTTTGTGGAGTGCTGGGCATTGTATTGCAGTGGAACCTAGTCAGCTTCCTCAAAGGAGAATCTGCCATACTCCCAGGTGTCCTTCTGAGAAGAGATGGACAAGGAGAAGCAGAGCTGAGATGTCTCTGAGTTCAGGGAGACGTCATAAAAAAAGAAAGAACCTTATTTATTTTATAATTCTATACTACTTAATATAATAATATAATATAAAAATAGTCAAATGGTTTACACAAACATGATAAAAACCCACCAACGTTCAATACAATTGTCTAAAAATGCAATGGGCCATATGCAACCTATTCTTGTTGTTTAGTCGTTTAGTCATGTCCGACTCTTCATGACCCCATGGACCAGAACACGCCGGGCACTCCACTGTCTCCCACAGTTTGGTCAGACTCATGTTCATAGCTTCGAGAACACTGTCCAACCATCTCGTCCTCTGTTGTCCCCTTCTCCTTGTGCCCTCAATCTTTCCCAACCTATATATTACAAATAAATCATCTCACAAATAAAACTGGGCAGGGTGTGCATTTACTATTTGTCTATTGCATTTCCATCCCACCTTTTTCTCCAAGGATCTGAAGGTACATATATGGTTCTCCCCTTCCTCATTTCATCCCCACATCAACCCTGTGAGGTAGATTAGGCTAAGAGGTGGTGACTAGCTAAAGGTGAGCTTCATGGCCAAATGGGGATTTGAACCCAGGTCTCCCAGGTCCTAGCCTTGCACTCTAACCACTATACAATACTACCTCTCAACCACTATATCACACTGGCTCTCATACAAAATATCCAGTATGCTATTTTCATTAATACATTCATTTCCCCTACTGTATGTATGTTCCCCTAATATATGCCTAATTGATCAATGAACTGCATCACAGAATTCAGAAAAGTGAAGGATGGCTGTGTCTCAATTCCCACATTGTTTTAGAAAGTGTGAATTAGGTAGGTTTTCCTTTAAATGTGAACTGAATCAAATTTTTCCCCCATCCCTTTCTCTAAGTTACCATTCACTACCTGTGGAGTAGCCAGCAGGGTCTCTCTGGAAGATCTTAAAATATCAGATCGGTCTCTACTGGGTGGCAGGGAGTATGCATGGCATCCTGGTCCCAAGCTTCACGTGTTAACACCAAAACCTTGAACTTGGCTTGGTAGAAAACAGGCAGACAGTGCAGATCTTCCAGCACTTGGAAATAAGTGCGAAGCTGGTCATTCCACCTTGTAGAAGGGACAATGAAGAGATGGTACAATAGCTATCTTAAAAAAGAAAAATCTGTATACTACTTCAATAGTCCATGAGCATAAAGGTAAAGGGTTAGGTCCAGTCGTGACCGACTCTGGGGTTGCGGTGCTCATCTCGCATTATTGGCTGAGGGAGCTGGCGTACAGCTTCCAGGCCATGTGGCCAGCATGACTAAGCCGCTTCTGGCAAACCAGAGCAGTGCACAGAAATGCCGTTTACCTTCCCTCTGCAGTGGTATATCAGTTTATAAATTCTGGAATAAATCAATAAACATAGTTGCCAACAGTGCTTTTGTTGAGGTTTGCACAATGGTACGTTCTACTGCCACCTCTTTCCCCTCCGCCACCATCTCGCCGCCACTACTGTTTGTGGTGGAACCATAAGAAGTTTAAGTAGACTCCCCAATGTTCCTTTGCAAGCAGGGCTGATTGACAGCATCAATCAGCTGATCAACACTGGTAGTGAGCCCCATTGAGATCAGTTGCAGTGAGGGCGTGTCGTCTGGAATGGGGCTTGTGGTCTGGGCACAGAGTGAAGGGCCATATAAAGAGGGTCAGATGGCCACATTCGGCCCCCATACCTGAGCTTCTCCACCTCTGTGTTAAAGTAGCTATTCTTTGTGCAAAGGATTACTTCTTGCTGCCAGCTCTGAACCTATTTCCAGTCAATTTCATTGGTTGACTTCAAGTTTTAGCCCTACACGAGGGGGCAAAAGAAATACGGGGCAGGGGACCCTTCATTATCCACTCTTTTCCAATCAAATGAGGTTGGGTGTTCTTTTTAAACTTTAGGTTAGACAGTGAAGGCTTTACGAATGCATTGAATGCTTTGGATTTTTTTATTTTTTTTTAGTTTCATTGCCTGGGGCTAAAATGGTTTTTTTATACTCTGGACAGAAGGATAAAACACAGAAATTATTTAAGAGCCAAAAAGTATTGTAAAATTAATAGCGGTGATGAATAAGTAAAAAAAAGGGGGGAGCCAATTAAAAAGTAATGCAGGCAAAGGTATCACAATGCAGCTTTGACCATCAAAAAGGGTGATGGCCAAAGGGTGAATTGTCAAAGGGAATAATTTAACCTCCATTTTAAATTAAGGCATGGACTCAAGAATGATAGGTAAACCAAATCAAGGGATTAGATTGGGTTAATTAACAGGGCGTTGCTATGAAGAGAAAAAACACAGAAAAGGAATGTCCATGTCTGTTTTAGATCTGAGCCCAAATTTCCACCCACCTCCTTTTCAAGTATTTGTTGGGTGGGTGGGTGTCCTTAGCAAGCCAAGTGATTTATTACAGACCAATATAATTCCATACAAAGGTAAGACACACTACGCTTAAAAGCAAATACAAATAATTATACATTTTTCTTTTCTCAATAAGCCTCCAAGATTTTTTAAAACCTGCATCGAGCAACCCTCTTCATGACACAAGAGGATGCATCCCTTAAGCAAACCAGTACCAAACTTGTGGGAGATCTTCCTGGAAAAGCTGTCAGTAGAGGGAGAATCAACCTCCTTCTACATTCACTGCACAGGGTACAATGTAGGAGGACATGTTCAACAAATTCTACTGCTCCATATCTATTCATTAAACAGAGTCTTATTAACTCATCTATCTAGCAATGCTGATGGCAGCACATTGAAGCAAGCAAGAGTAAATGCTCTCCTATACTTGTAAATGGGATGCGGGTGGTGCTGTGGTCTAAACCACAGAGCCTAGGGCTTGCCGATAGGAAGGTCGGCAGTTCAAATCCCCGCGACGGGGTGAGCTCCCGTTGCTCGGTCCCTGCTCCTGCCAACCTAGCAGTTTGAAAGCACGTCAAAGTACAAGTAGATAAATAGGTAAGGTAAACAGTGGCGGGAAGGTAAACAGTGTTTCCGTGAGCTGCTCTGGTTCGCCAGAAGCGGCTTAGTCATGCTGGCCACATGACCCGGAAGCTGTATGCCGGCTCCCTCGGCCAGTAAAGTGAGATGAGTGCTGCAACCCCAGAGTCGTCCGTGACTGGACCTAATGGTCAGGGGGTCCCTTTACCTTTACCTATACTTGTAAATGGGTAATGTATACAGACACAAAGCTGTGGTGATTCCATAATTTGCAGGGTTATTATAGAGCAACGGAGGTCAATATTTATTGGCAGCATTTCTCAGATCCCGTAGATCTAGGTCTACTAGTCTTTGAACAATAAGAAGTTGGGCATTGTTTTTTTAATTATAGTTGCCCAAAACGTCAGGAGAAAAGCCTAACCAAAATATTGTCTTCTCTCAATCTCTCTCACCAAATGACTAACAAAAGAGTCTGAGAGCAATAAGAAGAGATGGGTATCAGGATCGGCTAAGAAATGTAAGCATAGGCACCATAGTGCATCAGTCCAAGCTTTACAGCCAACTGATGGAATACCTACTTCCAGGTAAATAGCTGTGATTCTATGTAAGTTCCAAATGGAAATGCCATTACTAACTTGGGGCAAGGACTTTACTTTATAAGCTTGGATGGCAGAAAAAATAAAATTGTCACCTTGCATAAAGAAGAATCCTGAAATACACTGCTGGTTAGAATTGCCTGCTTACATTGTTGTGATGGGTGGGTTTGAAATGAATCACCTTTCAGCATACCCAAAAGCTTCTCAGCAGGGGATCTAACCACAGTACTACTCAGAGAAATCCTAGGCCAGTATTTGTCAACTTGGTGCCTTCCAGATGTTGCTTCCAACAACATCCAGATGGCACCAGTTTGGCAAAGGTTGGCCTAGGATATGCATTGCCATCTCCCTTGCTACTCCCAAAGGGTAGGTCCAGAACCCATCTCTTAAATGTATTTAGTTATGTTTTTAAAAGCATGCATATACTGCTTAACATTTCAAAAACCTCTAAGCAGCAGAGAGCATTGTTGGCTGCTCGCTCTCCACCTTAGAGCAGATTTATGCCACGAGGTGCCACAGAAAGGCACTGGACATAGTGAAAGATCCATCGCATCCTGGTCACCGTCTCTTTGAACTTTTGCCATCGGGACGGAGATACAGGACGATGACAACAAGAACAAGCCGTCTTAGAAACAGCTTCTTTTCCAGAGCGATCGTGGCCTTAAATGGGAAGCCTGGACTTTGAAGTCATCTAATCTTACCTGTTATGTTTATCATTGTATGGTTTTAATCAGTGTGTATGGTTTTAATCAGTGTGTATGGTTTTAATCAGTGTTTTTGTAGTTGTTTTGTTTTTGCGTGGAGTGCCCTATCTGGGTGGATGGAGCAGCCAAGTAATTTCGTTGTCCCCGAAGGGGACAATGACAATAAAATCTATTCTATTCTATTCTAAGCAGTGAATGCTGCTATCTCAACTGGAACTCATTAGTTCGGCCTGAATTCTGGTTGGGCCTGTCCCCAACCTCAATAATAATAAGAATGATTTATTATTTATACCCTGCCCATTTGACTCGGTTTCCCCAGCCACTCTGGGTGGCTCCCAACAGAATATTAAAAACATGATAAAACATCAAACTTTAAAAACTTCCCTAAACAGAGTTGCCTTCAGATGTCTTCTAAAAGCCAGATAGTTGTTTATTTCATTAACATCTGATGGAAGGGCGTTCCACAGGGTGGGTGCCACTACCGAGAAGGCCGTCTGCCTGGTTCCCTATAACCTTGCAATGAGGGCACCGCCAGAAAGCCCTCAGAGCTGGACCTCAGTGTCCGGGCTGAATGATGGAAGTGGAGACACTCCTTCAGGTATACTGGGCCAAGGCAGTTTAGGGCTTTAAAGATCAGCACCAACAGCTCGAAAATGTACTGGGAGCCAAGCCCCCACCTCCGTCTTCAACAGGAGGTGGCTTTGCAGGCGTCACGACTGACCCGCCTGCTGGGCTGGAATTCAGCCCAATGTGTCAGGGGCTCTCCCGCCCGCATCATCCTCTGGCCGACCAATCAGGTCGGTCTGGGGGCGTGTCCTGCTGCCATTTAAGCAGGAAGCGGGTGGGAAATCCTCCCTTCTTCGCCCCGCTCCCCAGCTGTTAGGTTCACCCACCATCCCACCCTTACTCTCAGCCCTTGACCTTGCTATGGACTGCGGTTGGTTGCCTTGGTTGGCCGAGGAGCCTGGTAGTTCTTTTTCCCGTTCGGATTAGCCATTCGGGTTTTTTCACCTACCTCATAGCAAATCGTCACAACTTTGGTTTGGCAGTTAGGCATTGGAATAATTCGTCCTAGAACTGAGGAGGGGAGGTAGCGCCATCACCTGCCCCTATCTTGAAGGGTATTCCGGTAAACGGATTCCGGGGGCGTGGCCATGTCCGAAGCCTAGGGAGGTTAGGGCCCAAGGCACGCCCCAACGGTGATCACAGGGGGAGTTCCATTCGATGTACATCAATGGGGCTACTCTCTGGGTGATTAACCCTTCCCAGACTTCCAACACACGGGTTGGGGTCGGATATAGCCTGTTAGGGTCCAATGCCTAAACCAATACCGCTCTACATCCGTAAACAATAAAGTTGTGGCCTTCACGCCCATTAAAATTCATATAATGTGTCTGTGTCATTACTTCAAGGGGAGGGAGGGACATAGCCATGCAATGTACATCTTTCAGGACCAGTGTTATATGGCCTCAGAGGTCACTCCCAGTCACTAATCTAGCTGCCACATTCTGGATTAATTGTAGTTTCTGAGACACCTTCAAAGGTAGCCCCAGAAAGAGCCCATTGCAGTAGTGCAAGCGGGAGATAACTAGAGCATGCACCACTCTGGCGAGACTGTCTGCAGGTAGGTGGGGTCTCAGCCTGTGTACCAGATGGAGCTGTGCCCTGGACACAGAATTGACCTCAAGAAAACATCACAGATTGCAAACATTGACCATAAAACATAGCAGAGAAATAAATGTAGCGTTCGATAATTGGTGAAGAGGCAGATGGTAAACAACCACAAATGGACAATTGGTTAAGAGCCTTAGAGGAAAGACTATTGGTCATACCCAGCTATGTTATACTCAAGGAGACACATAGAAACTAAGAGACCTAAGTTAGTCATGCCCATTAACTTCAACGAGACTAACATTGGAAACAATCCAAAGTTCCTATAACTTGTGTGTCATCCAACATTTCCTGTTAACTTCTGAAGCCACCCTCAGATTCAGGACACACAAAAGCCTGAAATGGATATAAGCCTGCTCAGAGAGTATCAGCAAAGAATAGCAATTCCAAAGTTGGCTATGGCTTTACATCCATGTGCAGCTTTCCCTTAGGGTTATACTGTTCCATTATTGCTTTCTGCACTGCCATCTTCCGATACGTCCGCTGCAAGCTTTGGGGTGGAGGCATCATTTGGTTCCGTGCTTCTCCATTGCTAAGCATGGGGAAGTCTTGTTCTGTGACTTAAGCGGTGCAGATACACCTTCTGGTTCATGCTTTGCATTAGATGAGTTGCCCAGAAATAATGAGACCTGCCTGATTCTATGGACTGTTACAATTTCAAGAATCAGGCCAGGCATGCCAAAACATTCAGCAAGGTTTGTTAAACACATTTTCAAAGTCCCTGGCCAATTTAAAATTTCATGTTATGGCGGTTCTGCAAAGCTTTGATGGACACGGCATCATCCAAAATTCATGCTCTTCGGTAGAGTTTGCTTCCCTCATGGAAATGCCAAGGATGCAAAGTGAATGTGAATCAACCTCAAGGAATACATGGACACAGACACACACAAACCTCCGTTCTGAAGCCTATTTGCTTTGTCCACCACAAGTGTTGAGCCCAAGCCATTTGTGCCATGCAATGTCAACTTTATGGATCTTCATTTGAGGTCATTGGTTCCCCAACCTTCTGGGCAACAAGAACTTTGATGATTTCAGGTGTGCTTTGTTCATTTCTGGTGAACATAAGAATAGGCCAGCCCTAGCACTAGGCAGGCACATCTCAATCAGCAGATTCTGGAGAACTTTAGAGGACAGGGAGATGCCAATTATTTCCAATTTTTTCTATTAATATTGCCATCACCAAGGGGTGAAAGAAGAAATACCATGGTGCATTTGCATCAGCACAACCAGATGCCTTCATATGCCTCAGCTGCAACAAAACATGTCTCTCCTGTATAGGTCTCTACAGCCACAGCAGGTGCTCCTACTCTCCAACAGTTTGACTTCCCCCCAGAAGGCAGCCTCTTCCATTGTCAACCAACTAGGGGACGGCACTGGTGCCATCTGCAGGATGCCCTGGGTGCCTGGGCACTCACAAAATTTTCACTGTGGGTGCCCAGCCTCTGCCCGTCACTGCTGCCACCCGCTACCTTACCTCCAACTCTCTGGCACTGCAGCAGTGACTGGGCCAGGGCCTCCTGCTCCGTGGGGCCTCTGTTGGGACCCACTGTGGCCATAGAAATGCTGCTGGGGTGCATCTGTGGCTCTGGTGGTCCACAACAGAGTCCCTGCAATGGAGAAGTCCACCACCACGCCGGAGGGCAGTGATGCACATGCACAACATCGCATGGCATCTTGTTGTGAGCACCCAGCTGGGCACCCATAGTTTGGCGCCCAAGTCAGCGCCTCTGGTGGAGGGTGCATTATT
Source organism: Darevskia mixta (assembly GCA_034641385.1). Classification (NCBI taxonomy): domain Eukaryota; kingdom Metazoa; phylum Chordata; class Lepidosauria; order Squamata; family Lacertidae; genus Darevskia; species Darevskia mixta. The sequence continues at coordinate 4,036,571 of JAWWNH010000060.1, forward strand.
GTGATTGTCTGCTTTAGGTACCAAAATGCATTGGGCCTCCTTTGAGAAGATCCTACCCTGATCCTGCCCTTCTCCTCAGGAGAAGAGGAAACAGAGCTCTTCAGGATAGGTGCCTCCCTTAGGCCCCTTAAATCGTCTCAAAGCCACGATTTATCTCTCAACGAATACAACCAGTAATGCACTATTTGTTGATAAAGCACAATATTATATAATGCATGTTTTCACGTGGTGTTCCTGAGGTAGCTTTCCTGAACTGTATGGAAGACAAACATATTTTACAGCCTGCATCAGGCGATTGGCTTCTGTGGATTTACTAGCAGAAGGAAGAACCATAAAGCAGGCAGGGAAGAGGAATCCAGGTATGTAAAATAAAACATATACTAGTGCAATATTTACAACCTGGAGAGCCTATTGCTATAAAAAGATGGATACTCAGAGGGCTGTGTGTGTGTGTGTGTAGGTACTACAGCTATAAATGCAGAGCAAGAGAAGGCTACACTTTAAAACCCACCAGGACAACAGGAAAGACCTGGGCTGCATTTTCACATTTATGTTTGCCATTCTGCATAGGTTTAAAGAACCGATGATGGATATCATAGGTCCTCCATGGTTCACGTATTGTTATTTTCTGAAGAATGCATCCCTTCTTCTAAAGGTAAAGGGACCCCTGACCTTTAGGTCCAGTCATGGACAACTCTGGGGTTGTGGTGCTCATCTCGCATTATTGGCCGAGGGAGCCGGCGTACAGCTTCTGGGTCATGTGGCCAGCATGACAAAGCCGCTTCTGGCGAACCAAAGCAGCACAAGGAAACGCCGTTTACCTTCCCGCCAGAGTGGTTCCTATTTATCTACTTGCACTATGACATGCTTTCGAACTGCTAGGTGGGCAGGAGCTGGGACCGAGCAACGGGAGCTCACCCCGTCGCAGGGATTTGAACCGCCGACCTTCTGATCGGCAAGCCCTAGGCTCTGTGGTTTAACCCACAGCGCCACCCGTGTCCCTTCCCTTCTTCTAGTCCTACTCAAAAGACTGGGTTCACACGCACTACTGCATTTCAGGATCCAGGTGGAACTCAAATGAGGGACTTCCTGTTCTGGTGGCAAGTTTCTTGAGACTACAAAATTGAGGGTGGAGTGGGTGGTGCTGTCCTCCCAGGTCCCAGCATAGGGTTGTTCATTAGAGAACTCCCATGTACCTATCAATGTGCAAACAGTGGACTGGGACTCTGTCTCTCATCCCTATTCCTGGCATCTCTAAAGCAGAGTATCTGAAAAGGGGAGACTCTGCACTCTTGGCTTACAAGCACAAGCTTACCCTTTCATACAGTTAGCCACACAGATGTGGAACAGCTGTTCCACTTTTCCCTCCGAACACTGGATAGAGGGCATCTTATGTTTCCACCCTAAGGAAGTGAATTGGCCTCTCTTCACCTGGCCTGGATATAAATCAGGAATGGGGAAAATCTGCCCCCCCCCCCAGATCTCTCTGTTCAGTCCTTGGGACTCTCCCCAGGACATACACCCTCTCTCCCCTAGGAGAGAGGCTATGGTCAAGCAGGTAATGGCTTCTCTTCCTCATCACCACTGTGGTCTGATGAGGAGAGCAAGAGGTGAGTGAACAAGCAAGCAGGTTACCATGATGAAGAGGAGAAGCAGGTCCAGCAGTCTCTTGTTAGTGGGGCCCCTGCTGGAATGTGAGCCTTCAGCAGATGCCCAAACATGCCAAGCCTTTATGCCAGTCCTGGCTGCATCTTAAAGAAGTGCATATCTCTAATCCAAAACACAAATGAATGAATCTCTTTTCTCATTCCTCACTTGTTTACTCTCTCCTCACCTACATTCCCAGCTCCTGCAAACCACGTTCAGATTGTCCCAGGCAGAGGGAAAGTCACCCACTCTTAGCCACATTCAGACAACCAGGATTAGAGCTGGAATGCCATTTTGACCAAATTTGAAGAAAAACAATGCAAATGCATACCAGTGTTTGATGTTTTAATTTGTTGAAAGCCACCCAGAGTGGCTGGGGCAACCCAGCCAGATGTGTGAAGTAATAATAATAATAATAATAATAATAATAGCACATTTTGCTTTTGATGTTGGACCTTGAAAGGTATAGTTTAAGACAATCACGTTGAATATTATTGTCCACATTAAAAAAACAACAACAACCATGATGATGTTTTGTTTTTGCAAAAAAAAAAAATAATCCTAAATTTATTAGTATGCATACTTTGTGTGAAACCTGCCCTTTCTTGTCTATTGGGGTTGCATGGTCAGGACATGCAGGAGCAGGTGGGCAATTTTTGCAATGCAGATGGGCATCCTTTGTGTGCATTGCATGCATGTTATTACCCACAGTTGGCTTAATTATCTTGCTACCTACATAATTGTGTATCGTATTCCCTACTGAAAAGCATAGCTTCTCTTTCAGCAGTATAATACAGATGTAGATCATGTTTGCACATCACACGCTTGATTGGATTATTTCTTAATCAACTTGCACATCCAGAAGCATCCTTTGATTTTTAGATCCGATAATAATTATTGGGTGCCAAACTGCCAAGCATATATTCCACTTTCCCTACTGGATCTCTCCTGGAAGCATGGTCTGGTGAGAAGCAGTGCAGAGAGCCTCGCCTCCTGCTGCTTCATTGACTGCACTTCCTGGAGAGCCTTGGAAGTGTCACAATATGATGTGACATGGCCTTGCTCCCAAGGAAGTGCCATCAGAAGGAGACTGTGGAGAAGGTCCTTCAGCAGCAGCGTCCTTTAAAAAAAATAAGTGATTATGAAAGCAAGACAGGAAACTTAGAAGACCCTTGGCCAACTTGTGATATGAAGTAATTGGCAACCCTCCCCTGGAAATTTCTGAGAAACTTCTGTCTCTCCCCTCCCACTCCCCCATGATCTTTTCAGAAAGTTCACTCTGCCTGAGGGAAATTATATATATTCATGCCATCCCTCATCATTAGTAATGTTCAAAAACATTGCATTAGGAGATTCTAATATTTGAGCACTGAGCTAGGAGAATTTGCTTGAGAACTGCCTTCCCCAATCTATGTTAGTCTCCTCCTGACCCTTGGGATGCTTAGAATGGTAAAAGCAGAAATATTGCCTCCTTACTGGCAAGGCTGGAGAAATAGCTCCACGTTTGCCATAGCTTATATATCAGCACTGGAAATTCAAGCAACCAAGTAGGAGGTTGTATCCTCTGCACTACTTCCATATATTTTCCTTTCCCAGGGCATTTCTCTAGCGTGCCAACAACTCAAGCACTTGTTTGCTGAATCACAAAATTGTAGAATGAGGGTCATCTACTCCAACCCCCAGCAATGCAGGAATCTTTTGCTCAGTGTGGGTCTAGAACCCACGACCCAGGGATTAAGAGTCTCATGCTCTACTGACTGAGCTCATAAAACTTGGGGGAGGTAGCCAATGCACAGAGGAATGGCAAAGTGACTGCTGCCCCCCCCAAAAAAATGTCTCAGGGAAACAGAAGGGGATGCGAGGAGGCAAATGTTAATGTAGATTCTTTTAGGGGAAGGGTGCCAGGGAGGGAAGAACCAGGGACTAGAAGAATGCCGTTCTGCAGTAGAATGCGTCATCAAAAAGTCAATATTCATCTTGTCTCCCTGTTATTCTTGCAAGTGACCAGTGCTCCCTTTTGGGGATAGTGGCTGTGTGAAACTGTGTTCACTTTGAAGAGATGGCTATGCTCTGCAGCACAGGGGTCAGCAAACTTTTTCAGCAAGGGGCCAGTCCACTGTCCCTTAGACCTTGTGGGGGGCCAGACTATATTTTTTTGGGGGGGATATATGAATGAATTCCTATGCCCCACAAATAACCCAGAGATGCATTTTAAATAAAAGCACGCATGTACTCATGTAAAAACACCAGGCAGACCCCGCAAATAATCCAGAGAAGCATTTTAAATAAAAGCACACATTCTACTCATGTAAAAACACGCTGATTCCTGGGCCGTCTGTGGTCCGGATTTAGAGCCAGTGTGGTGTAGTGGTTAAGAGTGGTAGACTCGTAATCTGGGGGACCGGGTTCACGTCTCCGCTCCTCCACATGCAGCTGCTGGGTGACCTTGGGCTCGTCACACTTCTCTGAAGTCTCTCAGCCCCACTCAACTCACAGAGTGTTTGTTGGGGAGGAAGGGAAAGGAGAATGTTAGCCGCTTTGAGACTCCTTAAGGGGAGTGATAAAGTGGGATATCAAATCCAAACTCTTCTTCTTCTTCTTCTAGAAGGTGATTGGGCCGGATCCAGCCCCCATTTAGCTTGCCTACCCATGCTCTGCAGTAATGCTTCTGAATACCAGTTGCTGCAAGCCACAGGAGGGGAGAGTGCTGTTGTGCTCAGGTCCTCATTGTGGGCTTCCCACAGGTTTCTGGTTAGCCACTGTGAGAACAGGATGCTGGACTAGATGGGCTATTGATCTGATCCAACAGACCACTTATTATCTTCTTACATTCTTATAAGATATCTGTGCTAAGCCAGGAGTTTAAAGAGGTAGGTGGTGTTTTTGTTGTTGTTAATTATTCACTTTTTCAGAGAGAGAAACCCTCAAAGTGAGTTTCAAAAAGCATTTACAAACAGGTGAAAAAACAAGAATAGAAAAGCCTAAAATATAGCACATATGTTTATATATACATATGCATTATTTGTGGGGAAATCTGTATATTAGGCAAATAAGAATGTGTATATTAGGAGGAAATCCCACTAAAATACTGGTGCAAATGTGTAGAACTGAATTTAAGACTGGGGGGAAATGAGAAACTTACATTGACAAATTTGCCCCTCGTTAGCACCAGCACTATTCCAAAATAAGTGGCTTTAGAACAGCAACAGTAAATCTATCTTGCATTTTCTGTGAATGAACTTGGCCTGGAATGTTGACCTTGCTTTGTCAGTTGCAGCACAATACAGTGGTACCTCGGTTTACGAACTTAATCCGTTCCAGAAGTCCGTTCTTAAACCAAAACCATTCTTAAACTGAGGCGCACTTTCCCGAATCAGGCCTCCCGCCGCCGGTGCCCTTCCACCGTTCGGATTACGTTCTTAGACCGAGGTAAAGTTCTCAAACCGGGACACTATTTCCGGTTTTGCAGAATTTGTAAACCAAATCGTTCTTAAACCGGACTGTTCTTAAACCACTGTACTAGGAATATCTACTCAGAAATAAGCCTCACTGAGTTCAATCCATTTCCCCCCATTTCTTTATGTATTTCTGCTGTTCTCTCCCCCCACATCCCCGCACACACACTTTTTTGACTTCTCTGATCTCTCTATCTCCTGTCCTCCTGCTGTTGCTATTGTTGTAGCTGCAGCTGAAAACAGCCCGTACTCTTGCTGTGTCTAGCAAGGAACAGCAGAGCACCTGCTAAACTTGAGTTCCTAATCAGAGAGTTTAAGAGGTCACCTATGGAGACAGACCTGCAGAGAGCAGAGCAATGGATGGAAAGTAGTGTGATCCTGACCTCCCTCCTCAAGGAGTCAGTTGGCTTTCCTTTGTTCATCATAACTTAGCCAGTCAGATCTTGTCTTCCTGAGTGCCTGGCCTCCGTGTGAGAAACCTATAAAACATAGTCTTGATGGAAGCCACTGGGATTTGCACTTCGTGCTCAGTGCAGTTTTTAGATGTACGTTAGGGACAAAAGAAAGGCTAAATATCCAGATTTAATTCAAAGAGTCTCAACCTCAAACTCAATAGTTTGTGCAGACTGTTAAAAAAGAACAATACATGAGTTTGCAGAAAACCCAAACTACTATTACCATCTGCATTGCCATTCTGGGTTCTTCTCTTTCTAAATCTCCCCCCCCCCCCCCAAGATTTAGAAAATCTCATTCCCTCTCTCCCTTCTACTCAATAAAAAACTATAACATCAAATTGGAAAATTCCATGGATTCATCTTTTACAACTGGGGTGTAGAACTTGTAGCCATTTTGATCTTGTTGAACTCGAAGTTCCATCAGCCCCAGCCAACATGGTGAATTGTCTAACATCTGGAGGACCTCAGAAACTCCACCCCTGTTCTATAACAATGGTCCACATCTCTGTGAACCTATCTTCCCCTACTGAATACCAATATGGTCAGTGGAATTACTAAAGGAAAGCTGGGAGACACACAAAGATACGGTAATCTGCTGTGATCAGGGACATGCAGCATTTCTCAGAAGAACATAAGAGGCTGCTGGATCAGGCCAGTAGCTCATATGGTCGAGCGTCCTCTTCTTTCAGTGGCCAATCAGATGACCCATGGGAAGCGCACAAGCAGGATCTGTGATTCCTGCATTCTATGATAAGTGCATTGCTGCACAGTTTGCATTATGGCATATTTAGCATCATGGCTGATCTAGTCCTGTTGTTGTTCTTCTCAGTCGCTTTTTTAAAAATCATTTGTTTCCACCTGCAGCTTCATAAACTTCCATATTAGCTCTTTAAGATTAAAAACAGCCCTGCAACACTGAATTGTCTTTCGGAGTAATTACCTCATTTGGTTTAGATTAGCTCTGCGGAGAGATTCACCCCTGACTTGTGTTTATGAGGGAAGTGTGAAATTATTCAATTTGAACGGCAGCTGAAAAGATAACACGGATGCAGTTTATGACTCAAAGTTTCAGCTCATCTGATTCGAGAGATAATTCCTGGTGCTGCTTCCTCAACGAAAGAAAAAAGAGAGAGAGAGAAGAACAGCAAAGCAACAAAACACTTAAGATTCGGTGCGCACACCTTTCGTAATAGGTTGGAGATCTGTTTATTATTATTTTTATTATAACCATCTCCATGATCTTTGATTCTCAGTGTCATAGCAATTAAGGAATCAGGAAGCATATTAGCTTAACCCCAGGGAAGCTCCTTATATAGGTATTATGAGTGGAAAGATAGCCAGAGATTGGGACTCTAATGAATGCATATTAGTACTGAGAGAGAGAGAGATGTGTGGCCACTTGGCAATCCTTCACATTTCAACAATCCTTTAGAGCCAAGTGGACAGCACCACCTGCCAGGGGGTGGTAGGATTACCTGGGGGGGGGGGGGGAGAGCACTAAGAGCCAAGCGGGAGGAAGTTGGAAGTACTGGAAATCTAAATGACTATCAGAATTTGAAAAACTGGTTTCACTGTATCAAGTTAATCCGTTGTAGTTGAATGAATTGGACTAAACAGCTTTAAATAGGATTTTGAACAAATGTGCTATCAATTGTTACCCTTCTGAATGTTATTGTGTTATTATCTTCCTTAGTGGGGTGTGCAAACTGCTATTCTGGGAGGACAGGGCCCTGACTGACTCCACTTACAGAAACCAAGGATGCTGATCAGACTATGGGCCACAGTATTGTTTGGGGGTGTATGTTTGTTGGGCACAGTGCTATTTTTCTAGAAAAAGAGGTGTCACAACTCACCATGAAGGCCTCACTTGCAGCAGGGGAAAATGGGGGGAAATGGATTGAACTCAGTGAGGCTTCATTATCATCATCATTTTTTATTTGCATGCTGCCTTTCCACAGTTAAAAACAATGCTCAAGGCGGCTTACAACATGACAAGATTTACATAATTACAAAAGTCATAAACAATAAACAAATCACACCAAAAAAGTACACGACCAAATGGAAAACAATTTCCACATAAATCAAAATCTAAAGCTGAGAATACAGAATTAATATCACAGTTTAAAATGACATAGGTGAAAAAATAACAGCAATTTAAACAAAAAAACAAAACAATATGGAGCCCTCTCTTCCCAGCAGCAGCAGCGGCTGCAGTCCTTTATAGAGCCCATCAGGCCCCGCCCTAGGCCAGGTGGTGAGTGGCAGCACTGGGGCCCTCAGGCACTGAGTAGGGGAGTCCTCTTCTTATTTCTGAGTAGATACTCCTAGTATTATGCTCAGTGGTGGAGGAAGCCGCTCAAGCGCCTGGGGTGAGGTGCCCAGTGACGGTGCCAGCTGCCCATAGGGCCAGGGTGAGGGTGGAGCGAGGGTGGGGCGAGCCACAGGGCCTCTGGAGTCCGCCTGCCTCCTCCCACTCAGCCGCCCTACATCTGGGGGGGGGAGGCAGCGGGCGGACCGTTTGGGCAGCACGGAGTCTGCGTGCGCATAAGCCACCGCGTCTCTCCCAGGAGAGATGCGTGGCTCGGGCGCGCTGCAGGCGCCGCGGTGAGTGCAGCCCGGCATTTTGTCACCCTACTCAGAGCCAGTGTGGTGTAGTGGTTAAGAGCGGTAGACTCGTAATCTGGTGAACCAGGTTCACTTCCCCGCTCCTCCACATGCAGCTGCTGGGTGACCTTGGGCTAGTCCCACTTCTCTGAAGTCTCTCAGCCCCACTCACCTCACAGAGTGTTTGTTGTGGGGGAGGATGGAAAGGAGAATGTGAGCCGCTTTGAGACTCCTTCGGGTAGTGATAAAGCGGGGTATCAAATCCAAACTCTTCTTCTTCTTCTTCAGTGGTGACACCCAGGGCAACACGTCCCCACCACACCCCCTTCCTCCGCCCCTGCTCCCTTGTTCTCTTACAATGACAATGGTACCCACCTGAGAGGTGCCAGAACTAAGTTCTGGCTGAAAAAAAGCCCTGATTGGGCTGGTGTTGCCATTGGTTTTTTGTTGTGATTTATGTGGAAAATGTTGTGTTTGGTTTTGTATTGTTTAATGTTCAGTATATTGTTGATGACCACTTTCTGTGTTATAGTTATGTATTTTTTCATGTTGTAAGTCACCTTGAGCATAGTTTGAACTGTGGACAGGCAGAATACAAACAGAATTATGTATGTTATATGGGTGTATGCAGTACTTTTTTTCTGGGGGGGATGCAGGGGTATGCTTGCCCCTAAACATTTTGTGAATCTAAGTTTGGCCTCATTGAGGGGCGGTATTTCAATATGAGTAGGAAAATGAGAGTAAAGCAAAAAGCACTGGATGTACAGATAAAATACTGTCCAAATTATCAAAGGCATGGAGGGATTGAAACCTGCACTTTCTGAAATAAATGTGTGAACCAAAACAATGCTATCTTTGGAAATTTGCTCATTTCCAAATTTTGCAATGCACTTCTCACATCAAATAATGTTTACAGAAATGCATATGTTAAGGCAAAGAATGCATAAAAATTGTGGTATTCATGAAAATAGCATGCCAAATTGCATTGTATTTGTGAAAATTGCTTGCAAAAATGTGTTCACTGGTCAAGATAGCAAACAGAAAAGTTTATGAGGAGAAATTCACACTAAAATGCTGATATATTTTCAAGCAGCTTTTTTAAAATGCAAATGGCTGCAAAATGTGAAGAACTGAATTTAAGATAGGGGGGAAAATGAGGAACCGAGAGAACAAAAATTGACAGATCCTTCCATCTGTCAAACCTGTGAAGGTCTCAAGTGACTACTGATTTTTCACCTTAATCCTTACTCTCCATGGTACCCCCATCTGTAAGCTTGTCATGTTCTATGATATAGCTTGATGCTTTGGTAAACAAGAAAATGCAGGTATGAAATGATGACTTTCCAGCCACATTTCTTATTTTGGAAACAGGCTGGAAATGTATTTGGGTTGGGGGAGCTTATGCATGGGCTGATGTATATTTCTTAATGAAACCCGAAGTGTCTAATGAGTATCTAGCTGAGTTATGTGCGCTGCAGCAAACCCCTGTCTGAGCCCTCCTGATTTATGAGGCTGTCTCTCTGCAGGTATTCTTTACAGAATAATCTTCCTCAAGAGCTGGATGAACTTTCCTTCCTATCTTCCTTTCACTGATGGTTGTTTACTGCAGTGTGGGGTTTTATTAAAGCCTGATTTCCAGCTGCCACATTTCTTAGAGAGCTCAGGACAATGTCTCTCTCTTTTACCCCCCCCCTCCAAAAAAAACCTAACCCAAATCTATATTATAGAGAAAGAATCTCAACACTTTCCCATGAAGAGTTTGCTTGTGATAACCGGCTACCGGAGGACCCAATTTCACATGTCCCTCAGTGTCAGTAAGATTTCTAGATGCTGCAAGCCCACTTTATATTTCCAGACTGCCTCTCTGGGAATAACTTCATTTTGCACCTCATGTGAGAGTGTGTGTGCATGCATGGACGAGAGAGACACAGGGAGACAGGCAGACAGACAGACAGACAGACAGACAGACAGACAGACAGACAGTGGCTGAATCCAAAGCTATGGTTTTAGGAAACCTCCCTGGAAACATAATGGCCAGATCTCGCTTCGCCATGAGCGTAGCCTGCATTAACCTGCATCTAGCCTAAGGCTACACAGCTCATGGAGAGGCATCTTATCACATCTTCTCTCACTGTGCTTGGGAATAAAAGGCAAAGGCAACTCCCTTCAAAATGGTGAATTTGCAAGTGGATGCCTTTCTCACATAATCTAAGGTTAAACACACACAGAAAGGCTAGCAGAGAACATCAACAGTTAATTATCAACTCAGCTAGAAGCTTAGAGAGAGTTCTTTCTAGCTTAGTATACTCCAATGGGACTTTCCAATGTTAAACCCTTAGCAATATTCATACAAGCACTTTCCATTGCACTGTGCAATTAAACAATTATACTTAATACAGACTGGAGTGCAAGCGACAATATATTGGATCAGACCACTGAGTGATCTAGCCCATTATTAAATAGTCTAGCAGTTCCTTTCCTAGATTTCACACAGATGCTTTCCCACAAGCCATGCTGCTAGTGTGTCAAGCATACATATATCCCTTGGAACTGGAGTGTCTGGGGATTGAACATGGGGATATTTTGCATGTTCTACCATTGAGCCTAAAAGATAATCACCTCTGAAATCATCACTTTTCTGTGCAGTGTAACCAGGGAAGCCAAGTTCAGCTAGCTATATCTAGAGACTATGGCCTACCTCCAGTGGCTGTCACTATTCTGGGATGCGTTTAACCTAACAAAGGATCTGGTCCTGCTTTTGAAGACCATGATTGCCTCCCCAAATATACCTCCCTCCCATTATTGATCTGAAGTCAGTTCAATGCAACCAAGGGAAGAACTGAATGTTATGTCTTTAACAAATGTTCTTTTCTGGTGTTTTCAATTTGGCTTTGCTGTTGCATTAGGAAAGCAGACGTTTTTGAGATTGAACTGTCCTGTATGACAAAGGAGAGAGTCCTTAATGGATTCCAGCTACGAGACACAACAACTAGTCAAAGGAAATTACAGGACCCGCTTAGTCAAACTGGTTACAGAAGCTTTCCCCCCACTTTGTAGCCTAACAATGATGCTCACCTTATGTACAGAGCGATCTGTCATCATTGAAACAAAATGTTCTGATGGACAAATTAGATTATTTCCAGTCTGAATCCATTTTGCATGTGTTCATTCATAAATGCATTGTGTTCCATCACCATATTAATCTCAGGAGGTTGTGGACTCTCCTTTCTTGGAGGTTTTTAAACATACTTTGGATGACCATCTCTCATTGATGCTTTGCAAGGGGTTAGAAGAAGAAGAGGAGGAGTTTGGATTTGATATCCCGCTTTATCACTCCCCTTAAGGAGTCTCAAAGCAGCTAACATTCTCCTTCCCCTTCCTCCCCCACAACAAACACTCTGCGAGGTGAGTGGGGCTGAGAGACTTCAGAGAAGTGTGACTAGCCCAAGGTCACCCAGCAGCTGCATGTGGAGGAGCGGAGACGCGAACCCGGTTCACCAGATTATGAGTCTACAGCTCTTAACCACTACACCACACTGGCTAGATTGGATGACCCTTGGAATTCCTTCCAGCTCTACAGTTCTAGGCTTCTTATCCCTCGGACCTTGCTTGGACAATGATTGGCTCGTATCTTGATGGGAAAAGAATGTTGTGGGGGTATTAAGTAGTTTTCTGCTTCCTTGTTAAAACAATATATATTAAAACACTCACTTACGGCATTCCACTTGCATTTTTTGTGTGTATTACCTGAGTGGTTCCCATCAAACATCCTTTATTTAACGTCAGTACAGGTCTCAATTACCACCTCTTTCTTTAACCACAACTTTAAATCACATAATGCATATCGGGGGGGGGGTTAGAAAGGGACACATAGACACCCTCCCACGAGTTAGGTCTCTCCTCATTAACTATTGCATCAAAAGTGGCAAAGCTGCAAATATGTAACTTATTCCCTTACCAGCTTTATTCCGTCTCAGACATTAATTTAGTTTTATAGCTATTTATTTTTCCAAACTGTTACAAAGGAAATGTTAGTTGCCCAATAGTTTAATGCTATAGTTGTTTACATTCCCCACCCCCAGCACTCAGGCAATGCAATGCAAGGTAAGAGAGAGAGAAACAGATCTCAAGGGAAGAAAATGTATTTCAGTTCTGTTTGTGTTGTTCCTTTTGCCAACAACATAGATTTTATTTACACTGGATGGGTTTGGTTGCCTCTTCTCTCTTTTTTTTTTTTATCAACTCCAACCATTTCTCCTTGAAAGCCTGTGTTTCATTTGGGAGTTAAAAAAAAGCATTCCCTCTGAGTATATAATCTGAGATCCATTCAAGCAATTCACTTTCTGGGTTGCCAACTTTTTTTTTGCTGGCTCTAGCTCTCCTGACTTTATTAGTTGCTTGGTGTGCAGGCATTAGCTGGTGACAATGTTGAAATCCAAGCTGTGCTTTTTCCTGATGACCAAGCTGCTGTTAACAGGCAGAAGAGCAGCCAGTCTATTCATTTGGCAGCTTGAATAAGCTTCCTTCCTCTGGAGGCAGTCCAAAATAGAACTCATTGCCAAGGGAAGAGGAATGAAGAGGTGCGACATAACTTATAACTTTGGCTAGAGTGGCCCACTTTCATCTGAGAAGCTTCTTGTCCCTTTGAAAACACTTGTGTTGGGAAGATCTCCAACAGGTACATTGTTATTAGTCTACAGATGCACACTATTAACGCATGTGTCTGAATACCAGTTGCTGAAAATAACAGGAGGGGAGAGTCCTCTCGTACTCAAATCTTACTTGGGGGTTTCACATAAACATCTGGTTGGCCACTGTGAGAACGGGATGCTGGACTAGATGAGACACTGACCTGATCCAGCAGGATCTTCTTATGCTGTCACATGGGCTGTCACATGGAAGAGGGAACAAGCTTGTGTTCTCCTGCCAGGGGCGGAGCAAGGGGCGAGGGGCGGTGCGCCCCGGGTTCCACCCTGGGGAGGGGTGACACTCTGGGGCCCCACCCCCGCGATCGGCAACGCAAGCGGAACAAAACCTTGCTCTGTGCGCAAAGGCGGCTGGCTTGCTTTATCGGTCGCTCTCTCAGCCAGCCGGCGCCCCGCCCGCTTTCCCCTGGGGGGGGGGGAGGACAGAGAGATAAAGCAAGCCAGCCACCATCCCGCACAGAGCAAGGTTTGGGGCTCGGCTTGCGTCGCCCGATCGCGGGGGTGGGCTGGCTCCCTCTCTCAGCCAGCCGGCACCCCGCCCGCTTTCCGGAGGGGGTGACACTCTCTGTCACCCCTCCCCCAGGGGAAAGCGGGCGGGGCACTGGCTGGTTGAGAGAGGAGCCGGCGTTCCCTCGGCGGGAGCTGCAGCACCGAGCGGGATGCATCCCACCCGGCGCTGCTGCTCCCGCTGCAACGGAGCGATCCGCCGGCTCCTGAGGCTGCCAGTCCGTGCTGCTTTAAAGCAGCACGGACAGGCAGCTCCAGGAGCTGGCGTTCCCTCGGCGGGAGCTGTAGCACAAGGCAGGATGCACGGCGCATGCGCCGTGTATCCCGCCCGGCGCAGCTGCTCCCACGGGGACTGGGCATGCGCAGTCCATACTGACGCATGCGTCGTGACGTCACGACGCATGCGTCAGGATGCCCTGCCACCCCGGGTGCCCAAGAGGCTTCCTACGCCTCTGTCTCCTGCTCCAGAGGGTAGAAACAGAACCAATGGCTTCAAGTTACAAGAAAGGAGATTCTGACTAAACATCAGGAAGAACTTTCTGACAGTAAGAGCAGTTCAGCCATGGAATGGTCTCTCTCGGAAGGTTGTGGACTCTCCTTCCTTGGAGATTTTTAAGCAGAGGTTGGATGGCCACATGTCACGGATGCTTTAGCTGAGATTCCTGCATTGCAGGCAGTTGGGCTAGACAACCCTTGGGGTCCCTTCCAACTCTACAATTCGATGAGTCTATGTTTTTATGTTCTGAAGTAACAGTTAGCTGACTGGCCTGAGGCTTGCAAGGCTCTCTGTGGCATCAGAAAGCCGGACCATAGCAGCTGCAGCCTAGAGTGGCTCACTTGATGAAGAAGAGTTTGGATTTGATATCCCGCTTTATCACTCCCCTTAAGGAGTCTCAAAGCGGCTAACATTCTCATAGAACAGGGGTCTGCAACCCACGGCTCCGGAGCCGCATGTGGCTCTTTTACACCTTTGCCACGGCTCCGGGGTGGCGTGTCTTCTCCCGCTCCCCTTTCCCTCCCGTCGCGTCGGTGTGTGTAGTCGGGGGGGCGGCAGGAGAGCGAGCTGCAGAGAGAAAGAGAAGTTGGCGAGCTGCGACGGGCGCGTTGACGGCAAACCAGAGCCGAGCGCGGAGCCCGAGAGCGAGAGCAGCGCCTCCTCCTCCTCCCGCTTCCCGGCTGGGCAATTGACAGAGCTCATTATCATGCTGCGCTCACTCGCTGCCTGTCTAGGGCCGGAGGGAGGGAGAGTGAAACGCGCGCGCACACAAAAGCTGGTGTGTGTGTGTGTGTGTGTGGAGAGGAGGCAGCGAGCCCCAGACAAAGCCCGTGCAGCGCGCACACAAAAGCTGGTGTGTGTGTGTGTGGAGAGGAGGCAGCGAGCCCCAGACAAAGCCCGTGCAGCACGCACACAAAAGCTGGTGTGTGTGTGTGTGTGTGTGTGTGTGGAGAGGAGGCAGCGAGCCCCAGACAAAGCCCGTGCAGCGCGCACACAAAAGCTGGTGTGTGTGTGTGTGTGTGTGTGTGTGTGTGTGTGTGGAGAGGAGGCATCGAGCCCCAGACAAAGCCCGTGCAGCTGTATTTGAGCTGGGCCAGCGCTGGCAGACGTGCTGCCATCTCGCAGGAGGCTCCTGATGGACGCTTGCCTAAATCGCAGCGGGGCGGGGCAGCAGGGGGCGGGGCACCGTACGTCATGCGCAATGACGTAACATGGCCCCGCCCCCTCGCCTAGGGCGCGAAAAGCGGCTCCCAGGTTTTTTTTTCCTTCGGAAATGGGTCCAAGTGGCTCTTTTTGTCTTAAAGGTTGCCGACCCCTGTCATAGAATCATAGAGTTGGAAGAGACCACAAGGGCCATCCAGTCCAACCCCCTGCCGAGCAGGAAACACCATCAAAGCATTCCTGACAGGTGGCTGTCAAGCCTCTGCTTAAAGACCTCCAAAGAAGGAGACTCCACCACACTCCACCACACTCCTTGGCAGCAAATTTTCTCCTTCCCCTTCCTCCCCCACAACAAGCACTCTGTGAGGTGAGTGGGGCTGAGAGACTTCAAAGAAGTGTGACTAGCCCAAGGTCACCCAGCAGCTGCATGTGGAGGAGCGGAGACACGAACCCGGTTCACCAGATTACGAGTCTGCCGCTCTTAACCACTACACCACACTGGCTCTCACCACACTGCTTGAATGAGACCTGCTGATGTCAAAGGGCCTTAAAAGTCCATGTATTCTGAGGGCGCTTTCGTTGGAAGAGAAGGCCGAAATGCTATAGAGACTTTACAACTTTTAAGGGGAAACAATTCAGAAAGCTATTTCAAAGTCCTTCTCTTATTAAAGTATCTTTCATCGTGTCTTTTCTCCCTTCTCTTAAGATTATCCCCCTTATTTCTCAGGCTGCTCCTCCTTGAAATTAAATAATAATTTAATGTTTCTCATTTTAGACCAGTAAGAACTCCAATCAAGGGATTAGGAGTCTGTGGTTATTACTTGCAGAAGAAGAACGGGTTGAGTGTTAAAACTACTCTTTCCCGTCAAGCTATTGTTAACAAAAAAGAGAGAGCAAGGGAGAGGAAAGCTGTTAATGAGGCAGTTTCTCCTTGCTTTTTATAGCCAGAATCTGTTGAAGAACCTTTAGATAAGGAAAAGAGGGAGAGAGAGAAAACCCACTTGATATGTGTGACTTCATTCATGTGGGCAGGTAAGGGCAAAAATTGCTGTTCCCTGGGATCATACTGAACGTTAACAGTGGGAGGGGGTATCTTTTTCACTGTGTTTCGATATGCTAGAAGAAGCTTTAAGGCTGAAAACTTGAAGCAAAAACATATACAAAAAGGAGAAAAATTATAACTAGAGGATAGGCATGTGTGTTATCCTTTCAAGTGCAACTTTAAAGTTCAGGCATTAATCTGGAACCATATGATGTGGAGCAATGAGAGCACACTTCCCCTCTGAGGCTATTTTTGCTATTTTGAAATGTCGGCTGTGCAAGTCTTATTTTATTTTTACTTGCTTTGGAGGGCTGAATTAGATGCTATCTACTGATGGGATCGTGGCCTTGGCAGCTCCATGGGAAGCTGCCTCATACCAAATAAGATCATTGGCCCATTTAATTTGGTATTGTGTACACTGATTGGCAGCATCTCTCCAGAGCTCCAGGCAGGGATCTCTCCCAGTCCTACTTGGAGATGCTTAGGATTGAACCCAGGACCTTCTTCATGCAAAACAAATTCTCTACCCCTGAGCTATGGCCCTGCCCAATATTTTTTGTGAATACAATATTTACAGTCATAGAGTGAAAGCCACAAAGTCAAGAAGTACACAAGAACTGTCTGGGGTCATCCAGATCAAGGAATGACCTCTAGGTGTAGCATTCTGTCTGTAGCAGTGGTCAAAATAAGGCTCCTTGGATCCTGACAAACAAATTCACTGTCAGGGTTGAGCCGGACGAGGAGGAGTTGTGGCAAGCCCCCCCCCCCCCCCCGGCAAGGCTGCACCCACGGAAGAATCTGGGGAAATGGAGGAATTCATACCTGGAGAAGACTGGTGGCGGCACTCCTCAGAAGAGGAAGAATCAGATGGGGAAGTGGAAAGACCTGAACAGGAGGAGGAAGAAGTTGAGCCAGAAACAGGCCCTTGTGAGGAGAGGAGCCGGCTGGCCCCCTCCCCTCCTCCCTTCTCAGCTGTAGAACGTAGAGCTGAGAGACATAGGGAACAATTAGAGGCAGCTGCAACTCGTAAGAGGCGTGGTCATGAGCCGGCTACTTAAGGAAGGCCAGCTGCTCTATTCACCAGCACCTGCAACTGCTGTGCTGGAGCACGTGGTTGTTCTTGCTCGTCCTGTTCCTGTGTTCGTGACTTTGGCTTCCTGATTCCTGGCTCCCTCCTGACCTCAGCTTTGTGACTTTGGCTTTCTGACTCCTGGCTTCCTCCTGACCTCGGCTTTGTGACTTCTGGCTTGAACCGACTTCGGCTACTCCTGACCCCTGTGAGACTCCCTGACTTTGGCTGGCTTCTGACCCAGACTGTTTGACCTCGGTTTTATCCGACTCCGACTGCCGCTCTTCAGTGCGCCAACTTGTTGGCGTTCTAACATTCACCACCCAGGGAGAACATTCCCTTTGGCATAAACAGAACCTTCAAGTCATTTAGAAGGCCCACACCAGCCTTTGAAACAGGTATGAATTCTTTTAACTTCTTCCCTCGGTGACCACTGAGAATGTGCAATGATAAATGGACCATTTTGGGCTTAGAGTTCTGGAAGCCGGAGTCCAACATGCTCTAAACGTACAGAAAACAAAACAGAAGGGAATGACAAATACTTAGCTGTTGTCAAGTTCAGCTCAGGGATGCCTTCCAGTCTTGCCTGTGGCTACTAAGCAAAACATGGAACCAACTTGCGACTTAGGGAAGCTTTGAGGAAGAGGCAGGAGGGATAAAACACATTAAAACATCTGGTTAGGAGTAGGGAAGAGATGATTTAATGGTTGGGAAACAACCAGAGTACTGTAGACATGTTAATGAAAAGGTGGAGGCAAGCCAAGTCTGCCTGTGCTGTTCTCATTTAGGTCAACATACCCAGAATTTCTGGACCACTTCTCCCCAGGTAAGATTCTCTAGCAGTGTTCAAAACTCCCATGGTTCATAGGTGCATTTTGCAACAGGGAATTTCATTAGCGTGGGCAGTTTCTGAGCTTTGGAAGCAGTACCACACCTAAGATTTTAGATTAAAGCTGCAGAGTGGAAGGAAAGGAGGACCTGTTTCTGCCTCCCCACTTCCAGCTACTCTCTCAAGACTGGAGAAGAGACCCTCTTAAGAATATTAGGGGGTGGGCAGAGGAAGGACTAGACCATGTGAAAAATAAACATAATATTTTAGTTGCAGTTCATTCATTTGCACCTTTGTATTCTTGTTATTAAAAAGTGTGCCTAGACTTCTGTTGTTGCACCCATAACCTAGGTTTAAGGTGACATTTAGCTCCTAGCTTTCATATCTCAGTTTCTAACACAAGGAAGTTGGAGATTCCTGCTGGGTAGAAGACATTTGAGGGATTTCATGGGAAACTAGGAAAAGATCTGATCAGATTTACAGCAATTCCTAGGAAGGTGAAGTTGATGCAGCATATCCTAATACATGTTTGTAAGCATCCAACTCAATACTAGGATTTCTAGAAGATTGCCTTTCCCCCTATAATGCTGTTCAATTATCGAGGTCATCAGATGAAACCCTCCTAGTGGTGTTCCCTGAATTCACCTTGCTGTCACCCTGTTGCTCCCAGGTGACTGAGGACAAGGCGACCCCCCCCCGAATGATCCAGAGATGACGTCAGGAATGCGCCAGCTCCAAGTGAAGGTTTGCAGCCAACTGCAGAAAGCAGCGAAGAACAGAGAAGCTTAGATGTTAGTCAGGCAGGGGAGAGCCAGCAGCTGCAGACTTCAGCTCTTCCTGACCTTGACGTGCAGGCTGATAAGGCAGTAGCTGAGAGCAGGAGAGAACACAGCCAAAACTCAAAGGAAGCACAAACAGTAGCAAATAGACTCAGAGACAGCCTCTCAGAACAGGAAGAGGTTGGAGCTGATCCACTAAGTCCTAAGAGTCGGCGTAAAGGTTGTAAGTTCAATATCTTCTGTAGATGCCGGAAAGAATCTTCAGAAGGGTCATCTTGAGTAATGATGCTGGACGCTTTGTTCGAGTCATCCGGAGCTATCTGTTTGTTTTTACAATAAATCCTCCTTTTTAATTACCCACACTTACTATGTTATCAGGCTGGGAACCTGGACTCCTGACAGATATCCTGCCCTGTTGCCAGTAGAAATTACCCCAAATGGCACCGATTCACCTTGTGATTTGGGTGTCAGTCTCTGGTGCACAGTCCTGGTGTCTGCTACACATAGAAGAAACTGTCCAAATTCTTGGGGGGGGGGAGTTTCCATGCACTTACTTCCTATTGTTTAAGAAAGGAGATTCCAACTAAATATTGGGAGGAACTTTCTGATGGTAAGAGTCATTTCATAGTGGAATGGACTGCCTCGGAAGGTGTTGGACTGTCTTTGCTTGGAGGTTTTCATATTAAGGTTGGATGGCCATCTTTCAGTGATTCTGTAGCTGGAATTCCTAGATTTCAGGGAGTTGGACTAGATAACTCTGAGTCCCTTCCAGCTCTACCATTCTATGATTCTAGGAGGCGATACTAAGAATTGAACCTGGGACCCTCAACATACAAAGCTGAGCAAGCACCTTTCCCGTGATTCTCAGTGCAATCAGGATAGCAACCTCTGTTGGTGTGCATGTATATCACTTTATGGTCTGCTCCTCACCTTTTTAAAAAAATCTCAATTAAATTGTGCTTCAAAATTATCAGCCTCAACTTGCAAACTGGTTGGTTTGGTGAACGTTTTTAATGTGCTGAATTTAAAACAGGCTGGTAGGGAAGGGGGTCTTGAACAGTAGTAAACAGGAGTGTTCTTTTATGTTATAATCAGTCGTCTAAACACCTGTGAACTTTTGAGTTTAATTGGTCTACAGCTGGCTCTGAATCTTTGTTGTAAATTCAGGATGGGAATGGCTTGATTTACAATAAATTTAAGAAGCATACCCTTGAGATCTTCCCCTGATTTCCTGTGTGTATCTAATGCAACTAAGGAATGATTCCCTGCACCTTTGTCTCTAATGCAGTTCTTGGTTAATGCAGAGCAATGTCCCCCTCCATCAATATAGCCAATTCTGTGGTGAAAGGCATGTGTGTTTATATGTGTTTCTATGTTGCACAAGGGGTGGGGAGGAGACCTTAATGGGATTGTAGGCTAGGCGTATGCCGTTCGTTGCAATACATTGGAGTTGGGAAATTTCTTTTTATAGAGATAGGATCACCCAGTCCAAGAGATAAGATGCAGGTTTTGCCCTTATTACAAATACAGTTCCCCCCCTCCATATGGGATATCAGAGACCGTGCACAGGAGGGCTGCACTGAGGAAGAATGGTGGGAGCCACCCCCTCCTCCTGAT
The DNA here is from genome assembly GCA_034641385.1 of Darevskia mixta. Taxonomy (NCBI): domain Eukaryota; kingdom Metazoa; phylum Chordata; class Lepidosauria; order Squamata; family Lacertidae; genus Darevskia; species Darevskia mixta. Next base: position 4,056,938 of record JAWWNH010000060.1, read on the forward strand.
TCTGATCCTGATTCTCCCCAGGAGCAGGAGTAAAGTATAGATTTGGACCAGTGGTTTGCAGAGGGGCATAGTTCAGAAGGCAGAAGCTGGGAAATACTGGATGGGGAATGGCTAGGAGAAGAAACACTGGAAGAGAGAGGGTTAACAGATTCAGTGTTTAGACAGCATTCCTCCAGCGCCCTCCCCAAGATCGAGAAGAGCTCAGAAAGTCTCAGAACAGAAACCACAGAAGCTTAAATTATAAGACATAGGAGTGACATAGATTGGGAGCACCAACATTCTAGGTAGTCACCAGACCCTTATATGCAGTAAGAGGGTGGGGAGGGGTATTACTCAGAAGGGTGGTGGGAATGGTGGGTATAAGGGTCTGGTGACTTCTGTTTCAGTGTATCTGAAGAAGTGTGCATGCACACGAAAGCTCATACCAATAACAAATTTAATTGGTCTCTAAGGTGCTACTGGAAGGATTTTTTTTATTTTCTATTTTGTTTCATAAACATAAGTGATGCATGCCATGACATTCACAGAAATCACCTGAAAGAAATGATATTGTATTTTTTGGTTTCTGGATTATTGCAAATTTATGCAAATTCAATCAGTTATTGTATTCCTCCCCCACTCCCCACTTCATTCATAACTTTGTGACCGAAATTTGTAAATAATATACTCGCTGGGTTGTCACTTCCCTCCCACCCCCTGTGGTTAAAAAGTCCATGTTGCTTTGCCATTCTTAAAGTAGCTAACTTCTTGATCATTTTAATTTCTAGTTCCATTATATTCTTCATGAACTGGAGCTATAATCTTTATATATTATAATGCTCTACTTTAATGGTTAAAATTTACACTATGCACTAATCAACTTCAGTAAGAATTATTGGTTCAAACTGAACTCAGTTACTCAAGAGCTTTCAAGTGTACATCAAAATAGTTACTGGTCTACAGTAAGGGAGACTTGAAACTTTCAGTTATTCAGGAATTGCAACCATACTCAAATCTTCTCACCTTTGTTCTTTAAATTTATAGTTATGCCATTTTAAGATTCATGAACGGAAGACAGCCCAAAGTTACAAGGTATTCTAAATATGGCTGCTCTCAGTCCCTTCTTTTCCATATGGGTTTCCCAAGTCCTTTTCACATCAAGGACTGTATGTAGCCTATAAAGAACAAAAAAATGCTAATGGGCCTTGAATCCTGCAAGGATTCTGTCCTCATTATTTCCATCTATGGCATACCAAACCCAAAGGACAGTAGGAATATCATCTTACTTCATTAGTGCTAAGGCTATAAGAGACATTTGATGCTGTTCACATTTGAAGGTGAAGCTACCTAATTCACACTTTCCCAAACAATATGCAGACTAAAACACAGCTGTCCTTCAAAAGTCACCCTCTTCTGAATTTTGCAATGCTGTTCTACAGTTCTACATGTAGAAAAATGAATATACTATCATAAATTGTGCATGCATATAAATGTCTGTATTAGTAAAAATTGTTTTATATCAGGAGGAATGGCTTTGCAAATATATATAAATATATATATATAATGTGGGGTGGTGGTTTTTTTTAGAAAAATAAATTGCAACCTGATGTGAAGAACTGAACTCAAGATGGAAAAAGCAGCAACTAAGAGAAACCAAAATTGACAGATCTACCCATCCCTAATTAGCCTGCTGCTGGGAACACTTTATAATTGCATTAAACACGGTAGATACTATTGGCCCATTGAAAGAAAGCACACGGGTTACCTCTGCAGCTGTGCATTTAAATTTAGAGCATCTTGCAAGTTTCCAAACTAATTAACAATCTGTAATGGGGGATGTTGAATTATTCTGAAGATAAAGCTGTTTTGACACTGTTTTTCACACTGCTGTGGTGTTTTTGACAATGAACCGTTTTCCTTTAAAGAAGGTGTTTTGACACCAAGAGTTTGCTGTATAAAAGAGTGGTTCTTTGCAAAAGTTTCCCCAAACTATGACAAATCATCTTCTGTACATATTTTAGAGGTGGGTTTGGAAAGTTCTACTCAGGCACAGAATGTAAGCAAAGGAGCAGAAATTCAGTATCACCTTTCAGTCTTCTGTTCTCCAGGCTAAACATATCCATAAGACTTGATTTCTAGACCCTTAATTATCTTGGTTGCCCTCCTCTGCACACATTCCAGCTTGTGAATATCCTTATATTGTGGTGGCCAGAACTGGACACAGTACTCCAGGTGTGCTCTGACCAAGGCAGAATAGAGTGGTACTATTACTTCCCTTGATCTGGACACTATGCTTCCGTTGATACAGCCTAGAATAGCATTAGCTTTTTGTGCTACTGCATCACACTGCTGGCTCATTTGAGCTTGTGGTCCACCAGGACCCCTAGATCCTTTTCACATGCACTATCGGCAGTCCAGGTGTCCCCCATCTTATATTTGTGCAGCTGATTCTTCCTGTTGGTAGCTCAGTTGGTAGAGGATGAGACCCTTAATCTCAGGGTTGTCGGTTTGAGCCCCTTGTTGGACAAAAAGATTCTGCCATGCAGTGGATCAGACTAGATGATCCCCTTCCAAATCTACGATTCTGTAAGTAAGAACTGCCCTGGACACTGGACGTGAGGTTGCATCTTTGGTCTTTGAAGATTTAGTCAAGCGTACCTGTATTGTTCTCCATCTCTAGCAGCAAATTATATGGGGCAAGTATGAGAAAATGACATAAAACTGAGTCAAGGCATGGTGGAAACTTCATGAAAGATTGATATGTATAACCAGCAGAGACAGAAAGCAGGAGTGGAACCACAGTGCACAGATTAAATATTCTCCTGTCACAGTCCTGATGGAAATTGCCTCACAGCTCCCAAGCTGCCATTAGCTCCCAGAGAGAAATTCCCATTGGTGCCAAGAGATACTTTGCTTCCAGTACTAATCAAAGCTTCTTGGTGGTGGGCAATTTCCCTTGGGATCTTGTCAAGCAAGAAGTATTAATCTCACCCCTCTGCATGTGAATCCACTTCTAATCAGGCCCCTCATGAGAACTGTGTCTTAAAAGGGGGGGGTGTACTTTCCTTAAATTCAGTTAATCTTTAGTGTTGCCCACTATATCTGGGGTAGTGGCGGATGTCTCTGGGGCTCCTTGCCATTAGGCACCAGCCCCTAATGTTCTACATCTGCTTTGCATGTAGGAAGTCCCAGGTTCAACCCATGGCATCTCCAGTTAGTGTTGGGACCCTGTCTGAAATCCTGGAGAGCTGCTGCCAGTCAGTGTAGGGCATATAGAGCTAGATGGACCCATGGCCTGACTTGGAATAAGGCAGCATCCTTTGATCCCTGCTGGTTCTGACCAAAGGTTTATATAGTCCAGCATCCTTGTTCTCACAATGGCCAACCATTTGGCTCTGGGAAGCCTGCAAGAAGTCAGGATTGATGGAGTCTTCTTTCCACCCCTTTTCCTCCTAGCTGTAGTGAATAAAATCTCATTCATTTTGATTTTTTTATTCACATGCAGAAGCAATTAGATGCTCTCTCACCAGCCATCACAATGATTCAGCATCTTTAAATGAGGGAGAGATTCTGCGCTCTCTCCCTCTCTCTTTTTTTCTTCTTCGAGAAAATGGCACTCATTTTTAAAGCAAATGTGAAATGACCAGCACAAAAGGCTTTCACTTGAATTCTTCAAAATACGTCCTCCCATCCAAGGCAACTTGATCTGCACAAATTAACCCAATTTCATTTTCATCAAGCTCTTTCTCTCTCTCCTCTGCACCACTTTCGATGCAAATAAAGGAAGGCGCTGCTGGCAATATGAGAGCATTTCAGCGAAAAAATGTCTTCCGATCCATGGTGAACTGGGACATCTTTGTTCACAATGTCAAAGCCATTATTTTGACCTCAGCCCTCAGGTTCCAACTCAATAATATATCCATCACCATGTTTTGAGCAATAGGAGAGAACTGATGAGAAGTAGCATGCAAAAAAAGAGTGAATCATAACGACACTTTCAAATCAAAATGGAATATTCCATTTAAATATGAGTGCAGTAACTCAAAGGGGGCAGGCACTATGAACTGAAGGAGATGGAGAGGTAAGCAATTCCCCCCCCCCATATACTTCATAGACCTGGAGGGATCATCTAGTGGAGGGATGGTGAACCACAGTCCCAAAGCCCAAATGCAGCCCTCCATTTGATCCTTGGGGGGTCTTCCCCAGTCATGCCCCTTTCTGGTCCTCATCCACACTCCCTCTGTGCTTTTTCCTGCCTGGAAAATATCCTTGATCTCTGATAGTACCTCCTGCTTTCCTGAATGGGAAAATGTGGGTTGGACTATATGAACCTCAGGTCCCTTCCAACTCTTCCAATTCTTTGATTCCATGATTCTATGCATTTGTAGAAACCTCCAGATTTGTGTAGCTGGCATATAACCCCCCCTTTTTTGAGGGAGGAGCTTAAAAGTCGTGTTTATTACTCCACATCAGGATTGAAAGACTTATGCAGGCCTTCCATGTGCTACCAGGCTAGATGCAAGGAGATGGCCCACAAATTCTGAGGCTGGCTCATTCGTCTTGTGAGACTACCCTAGATTTTTTTTTTTTTTAAATGTCCGATCATAACATTAATTCACAGATTGGGGGGACGGGATGGGACAGGATGATATCCTAGAAAGACACCTTAAGAAGAAGAAACCCACTGAAGTTAATGCACAGAAGTCAGAAAGAGTAATGTCAAAAAAATTTGATGAAAGTGGAAATTGCTAATTTTTTGCTTAGTTATCTCATGCCCAGAACAAAAATCAAGCCAATCAATACCTATCAGTATTTGCTGTTGTTGTTTTCAGTTTGCAGATGATCCACAATTGATGGAGCAGCTCCATTTAAATGGTGTTTCCTTTACATTGAAATGTGTGGTAGAGAAATAATTACATCGTTAATATACAGTGGTACCTCGGTTTACGAACTTAATCCATTCTGGAAGTCCGTTCTTAAACCGAAACATTTCTTAAACTGAGGCACACTTTACCTAATGAGACCTCCTGCCGCTGGTGCCCTTCCACCATTCAGATTTCATTCTTAGACCGAGGTAAAGTTCGCAAACCGGGACACTACTTCCGGTTTTGCGGAGTTCGTAAACCAAATAGTTCGTAAACAGGGCTGTTCTTAAACCGAAGTACTTATGTAAATAATTGCACCAACTAGTGCATAGTGAGACAAATAACAAAGTATTTGGTGGAAACCGAACAGTGGCAGAATGGAAACAGTGCTGATTGTGACAAAGACAGGTTGGGATGGAATTGCGTGCCTTCTTACATTTCCTAATGTCTTAATTTCGGTAGGTCTTCTCCAAGTAAGACTAACATTGGGTACAGACCTATGAATACAGTGACTGGCAAATTCTGCAGCTAAATGGTTCATAAAGGAAACAGCAGCATTAAATTTGCATTGAAAAATGATGTGCCCAGGCATTTCTGAGGATTAAGGACATTTGTCAAAGGTCCCTGCATGCCTTTGCTGTCTAAATTTCATTTTCGCCTTGACATCATATAACCGGCCCCCAAAAGGCTTTTGCTGCTTTTGGAAGTGTTAGTCCCTGTAAACGCACTTTGATGTCGGTTTGTTTCTTCCTAGCACTTTAATTGTTGCTTTCATAATTGATACTGCCATGAGATCATGGGGACGCTTGGATGGCCCCTTCAGATGAATTATTTGTGATGTGACAGAAATATTACAGAGCGTAGCCCACACTGCCCCAGTTAGAAGCGCTTCTACAAAGTAAAATATATTGCACATTTCACAACACTGGATTAAGATTCAGCTGCCCACAAAGCCTTAGGGCAGAGGTAGGGATCTTTTTTTCAGCCCAATGGCCACATTCCCTTCTTCGGCGTGCCATATACCAGTGGTGGGTGAGGCCAGAGACAGAAGTAGGTGGAACCATGAATGTAAGTTTCACCTTTGTATGGTAGGCTTGCTTCTGCAGATGCGCACACACACACTTCTCTGACCCTCCATCGCCTCCAAGCAAGGAGCATTATCAGACTCCAAGAGCACAGTCCAGCCAGGCAAAAACAGGGGGCAACACAGGGCTAGTGAAGTGTGTGGCCTGTGTAGAGAGGTGGCATGGCCTTGTGAGCAAATAGTGAAATCTAGAAGGCCTCATTCAACTCCTTGACCTGATGTTCCCCACTCTTGCCTTAAGGGAAGCAATGCCTTAACTTCAATGACTTTCTCCACAGAAGTTAGTCAAGATAATGAGCTGTCCTCTAGCATAGGGCTAACCAACATGGTAGCCAGCCAGTATGGCCAATGAGTAGGAATGATGGGAGTTGTGCTCCAGCTTTTTTTTTTTTTTTTGATGGCACCGTATTGGCTGTCCCTATTCCAGCTAATTTGCCATCAAGACTTGAGACAACAGTCAGCCTTGAACTGGTGACCTGAGGAGTGTTAGGGAAGGATTCAAGCTGTGCTGTATCACTATCCTCCAACCCCAATCAAATGGGGAAATTTGCTATGCTGAAAACTTCTCTTGCCTTTCTTTCTTTGTGGATTTGGAAGGATGCCTGTATTCATGTATTGTTTGGGGAAGTGTGAATTAGTTAGGTTCACCTTTACATGTGGACTGAATCAAATTTCTCCCCCAATCCCTACTCTTGCTGAATGTGGAATACCAGACCATCCAAGTGTCCCTATTTTCCAGGGACGTCCCTGATTTAGAGAAGCCATCCCGGCTTCTGATTTGATCCTGGAATCTCCCACTTTTCGTTAAGTGGGTTAAACCACTGAGCCTAGGGCTTGCCGATCAGAAGGTCGGCGGTTCAAATCCCCACGACGGGGTAAGCTCCCATTGCTCGGTCCCTGCTCCTGCCAACCTAGCAGTTCGAAAGCACGAAGTGCAAGTAGATAAATAGGTACTGCTCCGGCGGGAAGGTAAACGGCGTTTCCGTGCGCTGCTCTGGTTCGCCAGAAATGGCTTAGTCATGCTGGCCACATGACCCGGAAGCTGTACGCCGGCTCACTCGGCCAATAAAGCGAGATGAGCGCCGCAACCCCAGTCGCCCACGACTGGACCTAATGGTTAGGGGTCTCTTTACCTTTTGTTTTCATTGGAGAAATGTTGGTGGGTATGGAGTTATCTGACCCCTGAGCTGTCTGAAGACAATCCTGTACAGGGGAGTTTTTAAAAAATATTTAATTATGTTTTTATATATGTTGGAAGCTGCCCAGAGTGACTGGGGCAACCCAATAAGATGCATGGGGTATAAATAGTAAAATTATCCTTATGGAATGGGACGTCCCTATTTTCATCAGAGAAATATTGGAGGGTATGGAATACAAGACTCTCTGCACCTTTTCTTTCCTATGGTGCTGAAGGTAGCACTTCATGGCTGTTTAGCTTCTTTTGACATTATAGTGAGCAAGTCAATTCCTTCCCTTTTAAAAGATTCTTTAAACATTTCAGAGAAAGCTGGTTCCAAGAAGATGTTCTCTGCAATCTGATAAGCAAACATTATGTACTCCAGTACTTTTAAAATTGAGTCACTTTTTCCTTCCGGCTCATTTTGTCCACTTTATCAGTTAATTTGTCCATTCCGATGTTCTTCGGTACAATTATTCAGTCATGGAGGAAATACTCACTCATCTCCAGTGCCTAACTAAGGCCAATTTTTGTTGTTAGCATAAAAAAGTTGGAGTTCTTGTTGCAAAATACACTGGAATAAATGTTACCAAGAACTCTGGCCACAAGTTTTAACAAAAGAATAAGTTTACTCGTGTGTAAATTCAAATATCATATCAATCCTGTTAGGAATTACAGTCTTAAACGAAAATAATAGTTTCACAATGAAAAGTCTTTTGGAGGTTGAAGCAAGGGCTTCTGAGATGTGAATCAGATGTATGATGCGAAAACTGGAAACCAGGACAGGGCCCTGTTTCGGAGCAGATGCCTTCTTCAGCTGGTAATATCAAATAATATATCAAAATACATCAAAGTACTAAAGTTTCAGTAATTAAGATCTAACAATGGTTATGTTTTAACAGTATCAAACAATATACATAAAAGTTCTAGAGTATCATTCATTGTAATTGACCAAAATAGCTTTTCATAGTATTTGGTTCCTTACCTCGTTTTTTGAAAAGAAGGTGAATAATATATAATTTCTGTTTCTTTTGAATCTTTGGTAGATGTCGCGTCTGCAAATCATAAGTATTGACAATAGTTACATATCTTCAGTCGAATTGTATGCGAATAAAAGACACCCAATTTTGTGTTTCCTCACCTTAGATCTCGTTTCAAAAAAAATGAGGTAAGGAACCAAATACTATGGTAACATTTATTCCAATTTTTGTTGTTGGCAATTGAAGTTGAACAAATAACATGCCATTATTCATCTGGATAATTCAATGGTGTAGATAAAGGATCGAGATTTAACCTATGACCTGTTAACATGTGCCTTTCCTTCTACAGTGCATTCAATGCAGGGGACACATTAGCAAAGCAGAACCTCTAGCTAGCAGGATTGTATCCTTCACTAACCCAGAGGGTTTAATCGTGCTCAGTTTGACTGCATGTGTGTGTTCTCTGGCTGGGATCAGATGCCCATAGCCCAAGCTCCTTCCTGCCCAACTCCCCACCCCCTAAAAGTTCCTTTGTGGTGCTTGCTTTCGTTCTCCAATACATTTTACAAGACTCTGAATGATCATGGGCATTCAGAGAAAGAGAGAGGCCTGCTGAATCTAGAGTGTAAATCTAACACCTGTAGTTCAAAAGGATCCCACCCGCTGGCGGAGGAAGAGGGGGCTGGGGGAGCACACTGCCCCCAGCACCACGATTCCGGTGGGGTGCCATCATGGCTGGTCCCCTACCCCATGCTGGGCGCCACGCCCCCGTAGGTGGCATGCCATGCCCTTAGGACGTGCGCCATGCCCCTGTGGGCGGCGTGCCACGGCCCCAGGACACGCGCCACGGTAGATACAGGTATCTGAAGAAGTGTGCATGCACACGAAAGCTCATACCAAGAACAAACTTAGTTGGTCTCTAAGGTGCTACTGGAAGGAATTTTTTTTTTTTTTTGTTTCAACCAGCTACAAATCCACCTAACAGTTACCTCGTTCAACCCACTTTTTACCAGCTTCCTTGTGAAAATATCATGGGGGACTTTGTCAAAAGCATTACTGAAATCAAGATACACTATGCCCACAGCATTTCCCTGATCCACCAAGTTTGTAATTCCATCAAAAAAGAAATCAGATTGGTCTGGCATGACTTACTTTTGAGAAACCCATGCTGGGTCTTAGTAATCACAGCATCCTTTTCTAAATGCTCACAGACTGACTGTTGAATTATCTGTTCTAGGACCTTCCTTGTTATCGATGTCAAGCTCACGGGTCACTAGTTACCTTGGTCTTCCTTTCCCTCCTTTTTGAAGATGGGGACATTTGCCCACCTCTAGTCTGTAGGGGCCTCACCTGCTCTCCAAGAATTCTCAAAGATAAAGGGCAAAGGCTCTGAAATTACATCCACAAGCTCCTTTAGCACCCTTGGATGCAGCTCATCAGGCCCCTGGAGATTTGCATTCATTTAAAGTAGCTAGCTGTTCCCTTACTACCTCTTTTCCCATCTTGGACTGCAGCTCCCTTCTTACATCATTTATTCTGTTATCACCAGGTTGGATATCGCTTTCCTTATGGATGAAGTCAGAGGAAAAGTAGGTGATGAATAGTTCCGCCTTTTCTCTGTCACCCAATAGCATTTCTCTGTCTTCCCCACACAGAGGACCTACCACTTGCTTGTTCTTCCTCGGACATAACCGAAGAAAACTTTTTTTTTTTGATGGAATTAAAAAACATGCCTGCTTTTAAAGATACCATTGGTATCTAATTGGCCACCATGAGAACATAATGCTGGACTCACTGGTGTAGGAATATGGGGGTGGAGGGGTGCCCCGACCCGGGTGTCACACCTAAGGAGGGTGACAAGATCGGCCCCTGGGTAGATTGCCAACGTGCCAATCGGTGCGGCGGATCCTCTCGGGGAGTGATCTTGTCACACACACAACGGTGGATCGCCGACGCGTCAATCCATTCAAGGGGGGCGTACGAGGCTCGTGGCGGCTGCCCCAGTGCCAGGCTCGCAGTGGCATCCCTGTGCGCGGGTAGCCCCGCCCCTGCCGCACCAGGTACCAGAGGAGCTAGCTACGCCCCTGGCTGGACTAGGTAGGCCTTTGGTCTGATCCTGCAGGGTTCTTCATCTGTTATGTTCTCTGTCCCACTCTCCAGACTTCTGATCTGATCTAGAGAGATCAGTCCATGCAGAATAATTTCTGCACATGCAGGTGTATGTCCTGCAAAACATATGCACTGCTGAATGAGATCTGGATGCACATTACAGGATGGAAATTTCTGCGACATTTGCAAAAAGCCAAAATGTCCTCACTCAAAATGCCTGAGGGAAATAAACAGGGTTTTGAAGGAAGGAAGGAAGGAAGGAAGGAAGGAAGGGAGGGAGGGCGGGCAACATTTCTTAGTTGATGTTGAAGTTTGCAGATTTTTAACATCCTAGAAGAACTTATGGTGGTTTTCTAGTTAATCATGTATGGCTGATAAGTCAATGGAAGCTATTTCCCCCCATTTGAGTGTTACTCTAGCTGACTGCCCCTAAGTGTCAGCTGTTGCAGCTCCTTCTGACTTCATCTGAAGAATTCAGACCCCTGGAGTCCACAGCACGGCAAGCAATCGACAGTTCTAATGAGACAGTCCAATAGCCGTACGCCTACATGTCACAGAAGCCAAAACGGAGTTGATACCGACTACGTTGCCAAGGTTACACATCAATTCAACATGTCATCCTTGACAACTAACCATTAAAAATCAGTGCATTACCATGTGGCGGGAGAGACGAAAGATTAAAAGAGACTGTCACCGATATAAAATCCATGTGCCAGCAAAAGGGAAATCTAAATGAAAATGGGGGTAGATTAGCAGAGGAGAAAGGAGAGATGGGTATCATGCAATCGTTTGGTCAGATCGATATCCATCTCTGGAATCCATTTGCTATCAGGTACGCAGATGTCCCAAAAATAAATAAGTTCAGAATTGCATGAATTTCCTGATGCATAAAGATATTCAGACCAATACTAGAAGAACAAGAACCATGTAGGGCAGGGTGGGGGGATGAAGTGTCAATAAACATAAAATATGTGAGGGTCTATAGCAGTGCAGAGAGTACTGGGTTGGAATGTAAAAGGTGCAGGTTGAAATGTATATGTATATATCTTTATTGTCATTGTACAAGTACAACGAAATTGGATTAATAATAATAATAATAATAAAATAATTTTTTAAAAAAAATCATTTAACAGCTGATCCAGCATGGATGGAGACAGACATGACAGTTCACTACAGTGGGCATTTGATAAAATCTGACTAGGGTTGTGGCAAATCCACAACTCATCCACAGTGATTGGGGGTGAATTTCTGGGGTGCATTTTGGGACCGCCCACTGCTTCTGACTAGAGGTGCCAGGAATTGCAATTCATGTGTTTAACCACTGAGCTACAGTTTCTCCTGTTGTTGTTCAGTCGTTCAGTCATGTCCGACTCTTCGTGACCCCATGGACCAGAGCACGCCAGGCACGCCTATCCTTCACTGCCTCTCGCAGTTTGGCCAAACTCATGTTAGTAGCTTCGAGAACACTGTCCAACCATCTCATCTTCTGACAGTTTCTCCTAGGACTGTGCAAAATCCCCTCTGAGAAATCTTTACTTTCATTAAAGCTCTTTTGGGGTTCTCCTCCAAATTCTTCCTCCAGCGTCAAAAATGCCATTCCTCACTGAAACTCTCTTGGCTTCTCTTGGGGGGGGGGGAGGTGGCAAGGGTACCACCCCTTTGCGAAGTTCACTGCTGCCACCAACTGAATACAAGAGTTGTGCAAAGCAACCGAGAACTGTTTCAGAACCCAGTTTGACAATCCTGATCAGGCCCTGAGTTGTCCTGGACCAATCTAGGCCCAACCTGAGCCCTGCACATTGGGAATCTGAGATACCCATGTAGCGTAGGGTTGCCATATTTCAAAAAGTGAACATCCGAACACAATAGTAAAAATAGTTTTTGAGTTATCTTTAATGAAATTTGCAAAAGATCTACACTGCCAGCATGGGCAGCCATACGTCCAGATTTTCCCAGACATTTCAGTGATTTCCCAGACATTTCCAGATTTTCCCAGACATTTCAGTGATTTCCGCCCAGAAATTCAAGATGTAACACAGACTCTTGTGCTCACTGCACAAGACTCACTGGCTGACTAATGAGCTAACATGCCTTAATCACTTATATAGACGTCATTGAGCCATTGCCATGGCAACTAGCTTGACTGACTGTGTGTCTGTTGTCTTATCTCATACACAGGGTGATTGGCACCCATGAAGAAATTAACCCCTTCCTCCATGTCCAATCCTAACATTCAGTTATGGTTTAAAATCCACTAACAGGATTTGGGCACAAGCAGGGTGGATTTGATTTAAATCAAACTGATTTAAATCACGATTTAAATCACTAGTCAGTAAGGCTCAGGGTGGATAAAAATCAATGGTTGTTTTTTGTTTTTTGTTTTTTTTTTAAAAAACCCGATTTAAATTTTAAAAATCTGATTTTTTTGATTTTTTAAAATAAAAAATCGTTGATTTGTATCCACCCTGAGCCTTACTGACTAGTGATTTAAATCGTGATTTAAATCAGTTTGATTTAAATCAAATCCACCCTGGGCACAAGTGCACTCTCCTTCCCACCCTGTGGTTTTCAGCAACTGATATCACTGCCTCTGACCATGGAGGCAGAGCAAAGCCTTTCTGGCCATTGTCTATTATACAGGTATTTATTTGCTAAAGCAAAACAAACAAACCCCAGAATCCCTCCCATCAAATACCTAGTTTTCTTTGCAACAGCCTCCAACCCTAAGTATTTACATAGGTGATATATTTTCGATCTGAATTGAAGAGGAAGGCAACAAGTTGTCTAACTAAAAAAGAATAAGAAGAAGCAAGCCCTCTTGGTTATTTGAAGTGCTGGCAGGAAGGGAGAAGTTGGTTGCATTTTAAAAGTAGGTCACAGGAATGAATTGATTTGAATGGACTTGATTAGATCTAGGATGGAAGATTAAGAGAGACTTTATCTTTTGGATGCTTTCGGGAAAAGAGCATTAGTTGATTAAAGAGTGCAGACGGTTTCTGCAGAAGGGAGGGGCGGAAGAGGAGGGGATTAGGAGTTGGAATTTGCAACCAGTATTCATTCTGAGAGGTAGGGTGCCACTAAAAAAAAGTATAATGAGAAATACACACACAAATTGTGCTCCCCCCCCCCCCGGGACGTGATAACTAAGCTGCAATAGAAGATAACGTTCATGAATGTTTTGTGACTCCTGAAAAGCTTCTGCATGCACAACCTTGCCTGCATGCTTCCAGACCGTATAAGGGTATCATATAATAATTGCAGACTTATTGTCTGAATGTGTGTCCTTAGGTAGCCAAAACATTACTACTCAACTCACAAGGGAAAATGGGAGGCAACTCTCCACCAAACCCTGAAGTGGGCAGGAAACCCCAAGCAGCCCAGAGTATGGAGGGAACAGAAAATGATTTTTCTTTTTAAAAAAATAAACCCATATAAATAAAAAAGAAACAAGTTTTTTTATAAAAATAATAATCTGATTTTTAATTTCTAAATTGGAGAGTTTTGATTCATTTATTTATTTTTTAAAATGCAAATACTTAGTTTCCCTTTAAGAGTAAATTGATTAATATGAATTCAAATTTAAGCATGTCAACCCAACTGAGTCACTTCATAGAAAATGTCCACTATATCATGAGCAATAGCAGATACATGTACAAATGGTGGGTGAAAGGACTCTGTCCCAACCTTCCTCTCATTGCTGGCCCTCTTGAAGGAATGTGTAAGGGTGTGTTTCTTGCTCCCCAGGGTACTTTAACCCCTCAGGCACTGACCAGAAGGATGAGATGGGGGGGGGGCTGAGAGCTTCCTTTCTGGCTCACCTTTAAGGTGAACAGGCACTGATTTGCAGCTGGCTGCAAACTCCTCTTGCAAATTAATGGATATGGAATAGTTAAATACGAACAAAACATCTCATATTGGTATATTAGATAACATCAGTGGCTGTTAAAGGATTAAGATCGGAACTGTTGTATTTGGCTTAATTAAGGATTGGAGCAGGACGAAAGAATAACATCACTCCCTGAAAACCAGAACACGGGAAGTCATCCAAAAATGTTTAATTTGGAATTGGATAATTGGCTTTTTAAATTGCATTATGGTTTGGTATTGCATTAATGTGGCATACATTGGATTGTTATTAATGAAAAAATAATAAAAATTATTTAACAAGATTTGCAGCTGGCTGAGTTGATACCAGGGTGGTGTTGCTCAAATAGGGATGAGAGGTGAATTTTAATTGAATAGGGTGTCTGTACCATAATTAATCATGTTAAGTTGAATTTGGTGCTCACTACTTCTTCTTCTTCTTCTTTTTAAAAAATACTTTTTATTCATTTTATAAGAAAAAACAAACAAACAGGTATAAACACAAACAAAATACAGATATTTCTTATACAATCCTAACATTTTTTAACATTGTGGGATGACTTCCCTGGTCTCCCCTTCAGAACTTCAATTTCAATCCTCTTTAGCAATTTCATAAATTTAACAATTAAGCAAAATTTACTAATTCATAGATTTAACCATTATACAAAATTTCTACGCTGAAACATTCTGGAAATGAATTTGGTGCTCACTACTGATCCTTGCTAGTGAATAAGATTGTGTGCCTTCCATCCAGATATAACCAGATATGAAGGAGTGTCTCCACCCCCACCGTTCAGCCCGGACACTGAGATCCAGCGCTGAGGGCCTTCTGGCGGTTCCCTCACTATGAGAAGCAAAGCTACAGGGAACCAGGCAGAGGGCCTTCTTGGTAGTGGCACCCGCCCTGTGGAACGCCCTCCCATCAGAGGTTAAAAGGATCAACAATTACATGACATTTAGAAAACACCTGAAGGCAGCCCTGTTCAGGGAAGTTTTTAATCTGTGATGTGTTAATGTATTTTAATGTTGTTGGAAGCTGCCTAGAGTGGCTGGGGAGACCCAGCCAGATGGGCGGGGTACAAATAATAAATTATTATTATTATTATTATTATTATTATTATTATTATTATTATTATTATTACCCCCTGTCTTCATTCGGGTTTAAATCAGACTCTCTTTTATCTTGTGGGTTTAAATTGTTCCACTCTTGATTAAGACTTGATTGAAATCTATCTGCTCTGGCCTGGACTCCTCTATAGTTCTTACAAGCAAGAAGCAGAAGCAATCCTGATGGCAATGCACAGGCCGGGTGCTTTTATCCCCAGTTACCAGGTCAACCAGGCTCAGTTTAAAAATTACACAATTTCAGTCTCACATCTTGCAGTTGAGCTCATCCAACTGCATGCATATGTGAAGTCGGAAAACAATATTTCTTTCTCCCCTCTCCAATATATATATATATATAAATGTCTCTGAGGCTAAAAATCTAATTTTAGGAACTGGTACTTCTCCAACTGTTGATTTACAACACACTCTTTCTGCAGTTGCTGGCAGCCTTGCATCTCTTCCTTTTAAGATGTTTTATGATTGGTGTCCTGAGTGTAAATCATGCTCAGCAACGACACTTTCCATGGGCCAGTGACGGTGAGAGTAATCTGTGCGTTCAGTGGTTTGCAACAAATACATATGTACCCGACAAACTGATTTAGTCTTTGCAGATTTCCGCTGTTATCAAAGAGTCAAAGTGTTTGCAAGCAACAGAGGATTAATATAGATGAACAATAATCTTGGATACTTCCCCCCTGCTAAGGGTAATCCATATCATACTAGCAGTTAGTTCTGTTCTCTGGTGAAATTATTATCTGACCTGATGTGTCCTATCTGGTGATGTTTAAGCTATTTCTTTTAACCATTATCCAAAGAGGAATTTCAAAGGATGCATCTCAGTTTGTGAATTTGTGTTAACTTACCGGTACATCTAATACAGACATTTTTGCATTCTTGCGTTCCAAGCAGGACCGGAGGGCAACAGCACTCTGTCCACCTGCAATTCCCACCAGCTGGTATTTAGAAGCTTAATGCCTCTGCCAGTGAAGGTAGAACATTGTGACTAGTAGCCATTGGTAGCCTTGTCCCCCATGGAGAAGGTTTCGGGGTGGGAGGAGGGCAGCAGACATTGGTAGGGCCACTGCTCTTTGGAGACCTTGGCCTGTTTCAGGAAATATTGCCAGGTTTTTCTGAGTCTTACCCTCTGAAAAGTACCTAGACAAGGAATGGGGAACCTGAAGCCCAGGAGCCCTCTTTATCTGTCCCTCAGGACACTCTCTAAACTAGTCTTCTTCAGCCTTGGGTCCCACATGTTGTTAGATCACAACTTGCATCTTCCCTGAACATTGGCTAATGTGGGTGGTAGGAGGAGTTATAGCCCAGTAACATCTGGGCACTCAAGGTTGAAGAACCACACTCCTGGGCCACAGAGTTCACCCAACTGCATTTAGCTGGCTAAAATACATACTTGAACTGTGATAATGCTTCTTTTTTCCCTTCATGGAGGATGGTGAGAGATCATCGAATCATAGAGTTGTAGAGTTAGAAGGGATCCCCAAGAGTCTTCTAGTCCCATGTTTTCCAAATGTGGGACTCCTGCAGTTTTTGGACTACAGTTCCCATCATCCCTGACCATTGATCCTGCTAGCTAGGGATGATGGGAGTTGTATTCCAAGAACAGCTGGAGACCTAAGTTTGGGAAACACTGCTCTAGTCCAACCCTCTGCAATGTAGGTATGTGTACGTGTGTAGAAATTGCTGGTTTTGCATGGCTGAAATGTAGGTGGCTACACAGAAAATTATCATACCTGATACCCCACCCCCTTTTGCCCTGGCTACTGACATGTGGCCCCCAGAAGGCTTGCTACAAGGGACTGTGGCCCTCAAGCTAAAATAAGGTTTCTAGCCAATGAGTTTTGGAGAGGTCACCCATCCCTGTAATGAAAAGCTTCACCAGACACTATTATCATTGTGACCGCTACCTAAGACACGCATACGCTGATCACGAGATATCACCACTTGCACACTTGGAGGTGTGCACTCTCACAGATTTATCACATCTCTGTTCTTTCCTATAAACCAGTGACTCCACCGAAATCATCCTGAAGCGGGTATCTACTGACTTGCAACTGTGTGTCAAATTGGATCATTTCCACAGTTGCATCATGAAATCACAGAGAGTGAGCGTATTTGGATGCCTCATTTGAAAAGGAACGTCACAGGGAAAAGCTGAGAGGCATGATCTCATGCCATAAAAGGCATGTGTCCCTGTTAACGATACCAAGCTTGGGGCGGGTATTTGCTTGGCTTTCCTCATCCTCTAGAAATTGCTTTCAAATCCACAACCAGCCAGATAGCCTGTGGAGGAAACAACACTACTGTACTGACATTTTGACAAGGACAAAACAGATTGGCCATCTTCTAAGCTAGTAAAGTAACTGGGCCTCTGCACCTCACATCTTCAAATAGAGAGCAGGATTGCACCCCTCATCTCTCTGAGTTTCCTGCCCCCTTATCAGTCATCGAGGCTGTGAATGAAAATAGACTCTGGCACTAGTAAGCACTGAGTCAATGTGTCCCGGGTGAGTCCTGTAAGGCTACCCTGTGGAATGATGGGATGACAAGGGCTTCTTTCTCTCTCCTCCCCCCCCCCCAAAGAAACTCAGCTTTTGAAGTACAGCAAGTCTTAAAGCCATCCAGTAAATGCAGCGGAAGCATTTGGGGTGATAGACGGCAAACGGAGTCAATTTGTGAGTGGCAAGCATGTTTCAGAGATCGTGCAATCTCTGCCCATTTCAGTAAATCTCTGTGAGTGGGGAAAACGTTTTGCCTGAACGAAGAGTGGTTTACTGCTCTGGACAAGATTTCTCTTCCATCGCAGAGTAGGAGAAGAGTTAGTTGCCATGGCGTGTGTGCAGATTGCTGTGTCGCCTCTGAAGGAGCAGGTGGGGGTTTGCATTCTGACACCATAAAATTGGGGTCATCCAGAATAACTTGTTCATTCTATCACTTTCTCTTTGCTCATAGGCCTAGCTCCAAGGGCCTTCTGGCGATTCCCTCAATGCGAGAAGCAAAGTTACAGGGAACCAGGCAGAGGGCCTTCTGGGTAGTGGCACCCGCCCGGTGGAACGCCCTCCCATCATATGTTAAGGAAATAAACAACTATCTGACGTTTAGAAGAAGTCTGAAGGCAGCCCTGTTTAGGGAAGTTTTTAATGACTGATGTTTTAATGTATTTTTAATCTTTTGTTGGAAGCTGCCTAGAGTGGCTGGGGAAACCCAGCCAGATGGGTGGGGTATAAATTATTATTATTATTATTATTATTATTATTATTATTAGCCACTTTCCCCTGTCTGTAGGCAACAGCTATTGGGAGTTGGAGGAGGAGATCTGATAAGCTTCAAGTATGCCCATCCCTGATTTAGACACTATCGAGCACACAGCCCTGGTGTTTTCTAGTCCTAACAAATCTCGGGCCCCCATACTTCCTGACAATTGCGAGAACCCGTGTTGTACATTCCCAATGTCATTCTGTGCCCCAATGGATTGCCTGAATGAAACTCATAAATTTGTTTAGCCTAGGCTTGTACTTTTCAGTTCTCAGGCTTTGCTCTTTTGGAAAGCATTGTACAAAATATACTTTTGATGGTGCTTTCACCAAAGGGCTTCAGGTGGGTCAAAGAGCTAGAGATCCACCATAGCAAAAAAAAGGGGGGGGGATTAAAAAGTCCCAAGGAAGCAAGTAAGAAATACTGAATTTTTTTCGCTGATCAGTGCACATTAAAGTAGCCTCATACTTCAGACACTGATGGGATCCCCCACCCATGGTTACCTACTCGAATGAGTGAAAAACTTTGATGGATCGGCTGTGTGTCAAGAGATAAATCTGCCTTTTCAGGAGCAATTGGTGTATTCCAGCAGTCAGTGTTGGCAAGCCCTTAGATGGAGAAGCACATCCCAAGGATTTTCTTATGGGCTAATAGCTCCCAGACAGTGCCTGCTAAGTAGACTATCTGCTAATGTCGTTTATAATTCAATTAATGCTAATACTGTTAGTGCTGTATTGATAATTTTCTCTCATTTAGCTTTGTTCCATTCTTCACAGTTCACCTGTTAAGATCTCGTTAAACAAAATGAAAACAGCAGGGACAAGGCCTGTAAATGCAATGCTGGTTTCAGTTTGGTTTGAGTCCTCCTTCTTCCTGGAACGTGAGCTCAACCCTGGATGCTCGAACAAGCAGAGCCTCGTTCACAGGTTATTATTCCTCCCAGGAAAGGATTTCAGTCCCAAGGTTCCCCCCATCCCTGTTCAATTTCTCTGCCCACAAACAAGGTGCAGATCTTGAGGTCTGTTCACACATGACAGTGAACACAGATGCAAGTTGTTTGTATGAAAGAGTTGATGATTTGCACAGCTCAACTAACATGTACACAGATTGCACACTTGTTGAATGCAACCTGTTAATATCCCTTTGCTCTTTCCCTGGGAAGTGCAATTAACTGTCAACCATGCAGGGAATTTTAGCTCTGCCAGGGGAACAGGGATCTCATAACAACTCTTAGCACCCATAACAAACTACAGTTTCCAATGTTGTTATTGTAGGGCAAAGGCATGACTGTTTAAAGTTGTATGATCCTGGTTTAAATGTATAGTGCAGATGGGGCACTAGGTTCTACACACGCAGTGGCGGAGGAAGCCTCTTCACCACCCGGGGTGGCGCTGCCGCACGGAGGAACCCCCCTGGGGGCAGGGCGTCCTGACGCATGGGTCGAAATTCCGGGCATGCGCAGTCCATCCCGGCCGGCGCTGCAGCTTCCGCCGCGAAGGGAGAGCCGCCGGGCGAGCAGCATGGACGGGCAGCCCCAGGAGCCAGCGCTCGCTCGGCAGCTCTCCCGGTCGCCACGGAAGCAGCGCCGGCTGGGATGGATGGACTGTAGTGTGCAGTCCACCCCGGCCGGCGCTGCTGCTCCCGTGGACGGGGCAGCCCCACGAGCCACCGATCGCACGCGGCTGCCCCATAGCTGGGGGCCCGCCGGCGGGGTGGGGCGAGGCCGGCCTGTGTCACCCCCCTGGAACCCAGGGCGCACCGCCCCCCGCCCTCCCTCACAACGCCACTGTACACACGCCCATTTCTATCCTTCAGGCAGCCAGGTGTCAGGGACTGGCAGGACCCTGACGTGGATGCAACAGGGGAAGTGGGACTGGAGTCTGACTCAGGAAAGGGAGACAGTGATTTGTGGGAACATGTACCAAGCAGGAGGCAAGAGGCAGAGGCAGCAGAAGCTTCAGAGCTGGAGGGTGGAGCACAGGATGGGTCAGAAGAGGAGGAGGAAGAGGCAGGCCAGGCAAGTGAAAGGCCGGGTGCTTCCCCAACATCTCCCACACCACTGTCTCCCAGCACCAGGAGAGAACTGAAGTGGGAAGAGCAGAGGCAGTTTCCACGCAGGCGTAGTCTCCAGCTATGTGTATGCAGCCCATTGGGGAAAGGTACATAAACTGGTGGAGGGGTCACCAATTGCTGCAACTGCATCATAGAGCGCTGACCTTGGAATAGCTGCCTAGACACTAGATTGGGGTGCTTAAGTATCCAGAGCTGTAGAAGCAACTGTGTTATCTTTGACAATAAAGCATTAACTCTCTGCAATGTGCATTCCTTTGGCCGGGAAGCACCCTTGACCCCAGACAAGCAAGAGGCATTATCAGGGTGCACTGACCTATTCCAGCAGGGCAAAAACAGTTAAGGATGGACCAAGGAATATGGCTTGGTGAGAATCCCAAGGGCCAGAAAGAGAGGCCTGGAGGGCCACATGTGCGCGCACACACACCCCGGATCTGAGGTGCCCTATTTCTGCCTTAGCATTTGGTAGCATTTACATTTTAAAACATATCTATCATCTTTGCCTGCAGGCCTTTCATACAGAATTACCCAACAAGGTGTTTTGATCTGCATCCTTTGAGAACCCTGCCTCAGATCCTCCTAACGCGATGGCATATTGGTAAACATTTGTGCAGCGAAAATTGCCAAGGGGGGCTCATGCGCTCTCGGTCGCAGCCATGAAAATAGATCTTCACAATCCTCTCAAAGAAAGTACTAATGTGGCACCTGGCTAGCTTCCCATCTGCGAGACAGCCTGTCCGCGTGAACAAAAGCCGATTCCTCCTGCAAAGTATTGTAATACATGAAAAAAAAATTACACACAGAGTAAAAACTACACTTGGGGCAGCTTAAAAGACTCTGATGGATTTGATTAATTTGCATCTGTGCCATCTGCCCTCATTCATTGACGTTGTTTTAATTTGCCTTGATGGCAAGGAAAGGAAACTTGTCTCGAGTCTTTAGAAGTTGGGTAAAGGAAACCCTGCCAATGTCTAAACATGAAGGAACAGCTGATAAGCCACCGGATGCAGGCAGCATCATAATGACAGACCACACAGTGGTGTCATTGAAGGGGAAGCCAGTGGAAGCTTCCCATCAAGGAGACCAAGGCTACATCCAACCCATACATTGAAAGCATTGTGATGCTGCTTTAAACAGCCATAGTTTTCCCCAAAGAATTCTAGGAATTCTGCTCTGGATGCTACAATTCCCAGAGTTCTCTGTGAAAAGGGATTGATTGTTAAACCACTCTGAGATTTGTAGCTCTAAGAACACAATAGGAGTCTCCTAGGAAATCTCAGAAACCGTAACAAACTAGAGTTCCTAGAATACTTTGGGGGAAGCCAGGACTGCTTAAAGTGGTTTCATAGTCGTTTAAACTCATAGAATTCATACAACTTTATGGAAAGGACTCCAAGCATCATCTAGTTCAACCCCCTGTAAGGCAGGAATCTCAACCAAAGCATCTGTGACAGATGGCCATCCAACCTCTGCTTTAAAATCTCCAGGGAATGAGAGTCCATCACCTCTTGTTCCACTATCAAACAGCTCTTACCATCAGAAAGTTCTTCCTGATGTTTAGTTGGAATCTTCTTTCTTGTAACTTGAAGCCCTTGGTTTGGGTCCTCCCCTCCAGAGCAGGAGAAAACAAGCTTGCTCCATCTTCCATGTGAAAGCCCCTGAGATATTTGAAGATGGCTGTCATATCTCAGTTTTCTCTTTTCCATGCTAAACATACCCAACTCCCTCAACTGGTCCTCATAATTTATGGTGTGAATGTGGCCTAAAGCTATTTTATTGTGAAACCTGGACTCCAGATTGAAATGGATCCGGGTAATTGGTATCATTCAAGAGAGTGTGGATCTGTAGGACTACTACCCATCTGAACACCATGCTTGAAATAGGCATCTTTTCAATAGGAAGCCTATTGACATGTCTTGAAATGTCCCTAAGGTCGGCTAGGCGTGCCACACTGAAATCTAAAAATCACCTTTATTTCATTTAATAGGCCACAGCGGATGTAGCTGTGGGGTCCTCAGGAGATGGCAGATTGCGGGTACCTTGTTCCAAACACTCCATGGATGTCTATCCTTAAAGACCCATGAAGGTTAGCTACTACAGGGTAGAAGAAAGATAGGTAACCTTGTTGCAAGGCTGCAGCCTCTAGCATCCCTGGCCATTGGCCAGCCTGGCTGGTGCTGAATGAAACATCTGGAGAGCCACAGGTTCCCCATTCTTGATCACACGGAGAAAGAGTTGGAATTCAGAGACCTGGGTTCAAATTCCCATTCACCCATTAAGCCCACTATATCCAATAGGTAGCCTACTTCACAGTGGTGTTGTAAGAATGTTTGCTTCTCTGAGCTATTTTTTGGGAGGTTGGTGTGGAGGACAAATATTTGAACAGCAAGATAAACACGGTGGGAAGAAAAAGAGCAGACTGCAAGCTATCACTTGGTTTTCTCTTTTATATCACACACCGTTGACAGAGGCTTTCATCTGTTATAAACTACAATGATGTTTGCTTCACATGATAGGATTACTTCTTTAATAGTTTTCCCCCTGCCTAGCCTGCCCTGTCATTTTGGGTAAGTGTGTGTTGTTGGTTGTTATTTTTAAAATCTCTTTATGTATAAAGCACACACTTTCATTGTTGGAACAGAAATATACTGCCATTCTCTTGCTATTCTAGAGTGCAATCACATTTAAAAGCATATCCATTTGTGTTTAAGGCGTCTCACATAACATCTCCTTATCAGGTGCAGAGCTGAACCTCAAGCAGGAGGGGAATCAGTGCAATCCTATATTTTCGGGAGCTATCACAAGCCTGGGAATGCTAACTAGTATTGCTGCAAGGTTTTCCTTCTCCCTCCCAAACCTTTTCCCTCCTGTGTCATGTCTGTTTAGATTGTGAACCTGAGGACCAGGACAGCGGCGGAGCAAGCTGATTGGGCGCCTGGGGCAGCGCACGTGCCCTGAGCCCAGGGGCGGGGCGAGCCACCCGTGGGGCGGGGAGAGGTGGGGCAGGACACTCCGCAGGGCCTCCAATGAGTCTGTCTGTCTCCTCCCACTCAGCCGCCCTACAGCTGAGGGGGAGGCAGCGGGCGGACCATTTGGGGCAGTGCAGAGCCTATGGGCACCCAAGCCACCGCGTCACCCGCAGGAGAGACGCGTGGCTCGGGCGCGCTGCAGCCCCCGCAGTGAGTGCCGCCTGACATTTTGCCCCCCCCCTCAGTGGTGATACCTGGGGTGACCCCCACCGCACCCCCCCTTCCTCTGCCCCTGGACCGGGATGGTCTTAGAACTGATTATTGTTTGGTTAGAGACTTTATTTCAGATGTGAGGAACTGCGGGCCCACGTTATGTTGTTGAAAGCCAACTCCCATCAGCACCAGCCAGGTAATACTGAGACACCCTGAAGAAGATGGATACACAGCTTGGGGGTACTTCTGGATCCATTGCTGTCACTTGAGGCCCAGGTGGCCTCAATAGTGCAGAGAGCCTCCCATCAGCTTTGGCAAGTGGCTCAGCTGTACCCCTATCTGGACAGAGACAGCTTAACCTCTGTCATCTATGCTCTGGTATTCTCAAGGTTAGATTACTACAACGTCTTATATATGGACCTGCCTCTGAAGTTTCTCATATTCCATTGCTTTTGCTGCCTGCATCACCAAGCCTTTTAAATGGGTCGCAGACTGAACTATGCTAGCTGGGGGGGAGACGGGGGACCCACTTAGGCACCATAACAAGCCCTGTTCCTTTTGATTCATGTTCCTTCTGACTCATGTTCTGTGATCTCCTCCCCTGAAGAAAGGCTGAATCTAGACACATCAAAAAAAGTGATTCAGTTAAACGCGCTGCAAACTCATACAGGGAAATCCGGTAGGGAAAGACGGGACTCCACAGTGCCATCTGGTGTCACAGTGTTTTATCTCATATACAGTGCATATTAAACACTTTTTCTTTACCGATCTTGCTGAGTTCAAAGAGAATCCCAGGGTCATGATAGCTGCCCTTCCTGGCAGCCTCTGGATTCTGATCTACACCACTTGCCTTCAGCCCTTGTGGTCTCTACATCATGCATCTGCAACCTCTGAATTTTCTTGTGCCAAAATGCATCCCCTCCCACCTGTAACCACACCTGGCTCACCTCTCTCTCTCCCCTGATGCTGAGTTTTGACACTGCTACAATGAAGGGCACCACCTTGCAGCAAACTGTAATGACTGTTCAGTTACAAAAACACAAAAGAAAGAAAGAAATAACTATGCATATGCAAAACCCAGATCCTGAGCAAATGACCTTTCCTAGTGCTGTCAGAAAAATAGTAATCGCTGACCCTGCTTCTAATTGAACAATAATTGAATCACAAAGAAAATCCTTTCCTTCTTTGAAGTAGGCTAGTTCACAACATTACTAAAGATTTATCCTGTAAAAATACAATCCTTTTTCTCACCATTAATATTGTTCTTCACTCCTCTTTAAAAAGAAAAGAAAGAAAGACTCTCTCCCCCATCTGCTTTGGTGCTTCAGAAAACAGTTTTATCAATGTAAATTAATTCTACATTCAGATACAAATCCAAGACTTAAAAATAGCTAGAAATGGATTTGTGTATCCCAGAGCAATGTGTTTTCTTAATCGTGGCCAAATGCAGAAGTCCAAATAACCAGGAGTGGCTCAGTGGACCAGACAGATGAAGCTTCTCATGCTTTGCTTCACTTTGTCACCTCCATCAGTCAATTGAATTGAGCATATGTCCATGATGCACTCGCTCCAGATTTCTAGCTGAATGATCCATTAGAAAATAAGCCGATTCATTAAAACATAAAAATGAGAAGAGGATTCATGGAAGAAGTGACATATGGACCAATAAAATGTCACTGTTTGGTTTCTTAGAGGAAGGGAGGGAGGGAGGAGGAACTCTGTCTGTCTGTCTCAACGTTTGTAATGATTTGACAACCCACTGCAAGGATCTCGGGGAAGGCCCAGTTTCATTTTGGACTCATTTCTCTTGAAAATCAAAAAAATGTTTTGGAAGGTTCCCCCAACTCCGTTTGCTATTTGGCATGAGAAGGGTGGCAGAGCTCATAAATATGTCCAGGATGCAGAATTCTTAGGCCACACTCACACAAAAACATCTAAGGCTGTATGGTACTACTTGAAACAACCATGGCTTCCCCCAAAGAATTCTGGCTTGCTAAGGGTGCCTAGAGTTGTTAGGAGGTCCCTAGCCCCTTCCCTGATGGGAGGGTGTTCCACAAGGCCCTCCACTACTGAGAAAGTCCTCTGCTTTGTTTCCTGCAACCTTGTGATGAGGAAACCACCAGAAGGTCCTCAGAGCAGAAGCTCAGTGTCTGGACTGAACGATGGGGGCAGAGGCGCCCCTTCAGGTATACAGGGTTGAAGCCATTTAGGGTTTTCAAGGTCAACACCAACACTTAGAATTGTGCTTGGAAATGTACTGGGAGCCAATGTAGATCTTTTAGGACCGGTGTTATATGGTCCTGGTGGTTGTTCTCAGTCACCAGTCTAGCAGCCACATTCTGGATTAATTTTAGTTTCCGAGTCACCTTCAAAGGTAGTCCCATGTGGAGTGCATTGCAGTAGTCCAAACAGGAGAAAGCCAGAGCATGTACCACTCTGCAATCCCCATGTGGCTTCCAGTAGCTGGTATTCAGAGGCTGCCTCCAACAGTGGAGGTAGAACACAGTCATTTCAAATGATAGCTGCATTTCAGTTCACACGTTATTTCACAGAATGCAGATCAGGTGGGTTCATATTAAAATACAAATTGAACCAAGTTCCTCTCCCATCCTAACACATAAGGTATCAGTCGAGTCTGCACCTTACAGATGTCTGCACCTTACAGATGTTGCTGAACTACAACTGCCATGAGTCCCAGCTGGCATGGCTAGTGACCAGGGATGATGGAAATTGCAGCTGAATAGCAGAAGGAAGGAAGGAAGGAAGGAAGGAAGGAAGGAAGGAAGGAAGGGAGGGAGGGAGGGAGGGAGGGTAGGTAGGTAGGTGGGTTAGGTAGATAGGTAGGTGGGTAGATTGATAGATCGATAGATTGATAGATAGATAGATATTTGGGGAGGCATTGCTCATCTTACTTTCCCACTGCAGGTTTTCAAAGGCAGCTGCACCTAGGCTACCATGCACAATTGCAAGCCCTCACCGGTTCTCCCAAAGTGCAGTCGTTAAAATGAAAAGCCATTTGTCTTCTAGTTGCATTGTTCAGCCGGTAAAAACGCACACAAAACTGGATTGCTCCAGTGGACATGCTCCATGCTTCAGCACTGACTGCAAGGTCAGAAAAACTCCTCATTCAATTCCAGATGGAGAAAGCAGATGTCAAGGTGAAGAGAGGTGGGGGGGGGAGCCTAGCAGATGGAAGTGTTAAGCATTTCCCATACCGAAAGAAAAGAAAAGAAAAAAGAAAGTGTGATTCTGCCGGGTGTATTGCAGTTTGGCATCTTATCTCTAATCATTCTTGTTAAGTTTAAAGATGTTGCTTTCACGCAACCCACCAACCCGCCCCACCCCCACCGCCCGGCTTCCACATTTAGCAATGGCTGCCTGTGTAATCTCAGAGAATAAACTGCCGATCCCGCTCGAGCACTTTGTCAACTCTCTTGGTAATATTTGGATTAAAGTCAGGGAAATTAAAAAGATTGCCGTGGTTAAGGAACTTTGCCATCTGTAAAATCGGAGACTAGTCACGCTAATCAGCCCCGTGAGTTAATTGGATTTTGGAATGGGCTGGTGTGAGAATGTTGGGAGCAGATTAAATTCAGACTTTGTCAGACTACACATTAATTCAATTCAATTTACAGCACCTAATAATTTAGGATTGGCTCCTCATAGAAGGTGGGGTGGGTTTTATATTTATTTATTTATTATTTCATTTTTGTACTGCTCTTCATAAAATAAAGTAAAAACCCAGTGCGGACAATGCAGTGAGCCCCACTGGCAGTAAAATAATTTGTTTGATGTAGCAGTGGGAGATGCAGAATAGGACACCCCTCAGAACACAGATCAAATATGGGTACCATATTTGTTTTCATCACATTCACCTTGCTCTTCAGACTCGGAGGTAAATGTATCCACTGTTGCAAGTCCAACTGTAGTTTCTTGAAAATATGTATAAGATAGCAGTTGGCCATGTTACTAGCACCCCTGGGAACTAGAATTCCGAGACAAGTTAGCACAGTGGGGCACAATCTAGGAATGGCTGCCGTTGTCTTAACCAACTGATGCTGGTAAAAGGCATCCAAGCCACCAAGAGCACCTTTGCCTCCAGTGACAGATTTGGATTGAAGGGCACCCTCAAACTCTGTAAACCAATTAATTTCATACAAGCCACTCTGGGAGTCTTTTGGGCTGAAAAGTAGGCTAACATGTCCCAGATACACACATACACAGTGCTCGAGTCAAGAGTTGGTACCTTGAGATTAGCTTATAACATGCTGCTCAGCCACAATCAGTTTCTTGTCTTTATCTTTATCTTTCTTTATCTTTATCTTTATCTTTATATCTTTATTGTCATTGTACAAGTACCCGGTACAACAAAATTGGATTTAAAATAATAATAATAATAATAATAATAATAATAATAATTCATTTTTCATTTAAACAATTGTTTCCCCAACCAAAAATCTACTCAACACGAGTAACAGCAGTAAAAGCCATACAAAACACTTAAAAATAAGGGAGAGCACTGAGCAGCCGCTGCGTCTATGTGCGCCGCCATCTTAGAACTCTTATAACTTAGAACTGTTATAAAAAATAACAGAAATTTAAACAAAAAACAAAAACCCAACTTCTGCTGTCATCGATGCCACTGCAAATTCTAAGGAATCTGAGTGGGAAGGAGTTGGCTGAACAGTGCTCATACTCAAGCAAAGTGTGGATCAAAATACACATCTGCATGAAAATCATACTAAAAAGCATTGCACTGCAGAAAAAAAAGTTTTGCAAAAATGTTTATATGACACAAAATTGCATATAAAATGTAGATATGAGGAGAAATTTGCACTTAAATCTTGATGAATTTTCATGAAGACTTTTTTTAAAAATGCAAACTGATGTGGAAATATGCAAGTGATAGAAATAAAGGGAGGCAGAGTCTTCAGAGTAGATTATGATTTATAAGAAGCAATCTTTACACTCAAAATTGAAATTGGTGAACATTGAAGCCCTAGGTTAAATGCTTCCAACTGTCCCCCGTTAGTCAGACAAGAGTCCATCAGGCATAGTATATATTACCACTCTGTATTAACATTATGTATTGCATGTTGTCAAAAGAATACCCAAAATGCAAAAGTAATATGAATCATTTTGTTTCATAGAGCAGCAGATCTATAAAAGTATATCACCCAATAGCAACGAAAAACCCAACCCAAAGAATGTACCCCACTCTGACAAATGCAACTCAGCCAAAACCCTCCCCAGCCTTCTTTCCCTCTGCAATTGCCTGATTACAAACAGTAAATCAGGAGTGGGGATGGAAGGAAGTGTAGATCAATTTACGAAAGAAGGGGAAGAATCCCAGAAACAAGATTATCAATCCATTCAGGCAAGTTTTCGAACGCTGGAGCTGCATTGAAAATGAACTCTTGTAAATTAACCAGCCCAAGTAAATGCTGACAGGATCTTATCACTGTAATACACAATAAAGCCTCCATTATTAAAATTCTACTTAAAAATAAAAAGCATAGTGCAAGATAAGGCCGTTGTGAATGATCATTTAGCATTAATCCTAATGACAACTAGTTCCACTTTGCTGTTGAAATTCCCGTCTGCCTAGGCTTTCATTTTGAAAGGACAACAACGCCTTAATCAATCACATTTACTCCCACTATAATTTAAATCCAGGGCCCTGTTATTTTGCTATAAATAGACTACCAGCAGCCATTTGTTTCTTCACCTCAGCTCTGCAGCCTTTGAAAGGATGTACACATAGGAGGGTTTATGTGTTGGGGACAATCACCAGCATCACCAGCTGAAAAAGATGACAAATTTGAAACCTAATTTCAGCAGCAGAGGGTAAAATTAGGAACATAGAAAACTGTCTTATACTAAGTCAAACAATAAGTCCATCTAGCTCAGTACTGTCTGCACTGACTGGCAGCAGATCTTCAGGTTTTCAGACAGGGCTGTTTTGCAATTCTCCCTGGAGATACCAGGGTCTGAAGCTAGATTCTTCTGCATGCAAAGGGGATGCTCTACCACTGAAGAGATATATCCTTGCAGTGACCTGAGTTTTTTTTTTTTTTACAGCTTTCGACTAGAGGTAGACACAGGCCCAAATATTTGCCTTCTATCAGTGTTTGTGCATTTTACTTTATTTTTTAAAGTTCTGATCTGTTTCTGGGTTGCTCTGTGCTCTTTCCAATTTGATCTGAAATTCAGCTTCTGATCCACTCTTTGTTTTCCATTCACTATAATAGGGAATGTTAAAACAGCTACAACCTCCCCTTTGGCCAAGTGGATGGAATTTGTAGGCAGATACATTGAGGGAGTTTTTGGAGGGTTCCTTTAACATTTGATTGAACACACACACACACACACACACACAAAATGAAAATATATAACTTTTTCATTTTCTGCCAGAATTGGGTGGAATTTGCAGTCATGGTGTCCCCTTTTGAGGAGATGAAGCTCCCCCCCCCCCAAATTTCAAAATATCTACAGTGCTACTCCCAAAATAGAAGACTTTACCTTTGGGATGCATGAAGTAAGGATTATAGGAGGCGGGAGAAGAGCATGGATCCACAGGAAAGACTGGGGTGGGTAAACTGTCACCCCTAGGAGGGACCTGTATCCAACAAGAGTAATTTATGGGGGGTTAGCAGCTGCCCCTCCATGGGTTTTGGGGGGGGGGGATACAGCCTCATTGGGAGAGATAAATCTTTGTTTTGATTTGTAGAGGAAAAATGATGGTGCAGAAAAAGACCCTTTTACCCCAAGGGTCATTGGTGGGGGTGAGATTCTGGCTCCCCATTGGTTTTGAGGGTTATAGTGGTGCTCAATCTACTGACATACATAGCAGAAGCCATAGATCTACATGGAAAACAAACACAGTTTTTACTCCCTCCTCTAAATCACAGTGGTTGAAGTATCGTGGAAGAATAGTTTATTGTCAACTAAAAGCTAGACCTGCCAGTCAAAAGGTGACAGTCCCCACTTTACCCACTTGCATCTCGAGCCCTGTGTGTTTTTCCCAGTTACCTTGGTTTCATTTCTTGGTGGTGGGAGGGGAGGTGCTTCTTGGACAAACAAAGCCACAGAGTCATTCGGAAGCTTAAGATGCCTGAAATCCACCTGTCTCATCCTAAATGGTGTAATTTAACTCAGAAACATGGGAACATTCTCCAAATAATCTGCTTTGCCTTTTAATAGAGGATGCACAAAGAGTCAATGCCAAGCCCTGCTATTCACCGTGGCTTTTAGAAATAAATAATGCAATGTTTGGCTGCAGGGCATCTGAAGGAACTCCTTATTCCATATGTCTCTTAAAGGTAAAGGTAAAGGACCCCTGACAATTAAGTCCAGTCGTGAACGACTCTGGGGTTGCGGTGCTCATCTCACTTTACTGGCCGAGGGAGCTGGCGTTTGTCCGCAGACAGTTTTTCTGGGTCATGTGGCCAGCATTTAAGCCGCTTCTGGCGAAACCAGAGCAGTGCACAGAAACACTGTTTACCTTCCCGCCGGAGTGGTACCTATTTCTCTACTTGCACTTTTGGGGGTGCTTTCAAACTGCTAGTTGGCAGGAGCTGGGACTGAGCAATGGGAGCTCACCCCGTGGCGGGGATTCGAACCGCCGACCTTCCAATCAGCAAGCCCTAGGCTCAGTGGTTTAGACCACAGCGCCACCCCCATCCCTATATGTCTCTTAACCTTGGTGGTTTTTTTAGTTCTTATGGTGCAGCACTGTTCTGTGTACCACAACCTTCCAAGATGACATTTATGACAGCAACGCTTATAGCTATTTTTGTGTACTTCTCTTATTAAGGAAGCCAAAGAGGCATATTCAGCCAGCCTGCAGAAAGACTCTTAAAGTCCTCATTTCAAGGGACTCATTTGGCTGATTTTGCTGTGGCTGCTGCTCTGATTTGGTATATTACTGAGTTTGTTTGTTTCTGTAATTTCAATGTCTGCAGTTATGTTTAGCATTATATGTCTTAACTTGCTTTGCTGTCACATGGACTTTTTGAATGAGTGGTGCAGAGATAGACAGATGAATGAATAGATGCTGGTGATCTTTTTCTGCTTCCAGTGTTTAATCCTACATTGTGCCCACCCATTCCTACTGATTCACTGATCTGAGACATTTTGCATCGTGTCTCTCAGATTAGTAGGAGCTTCCTCCCACCACCAACAGGTGCTGCTTATCACCAATTCCAAGCAATGTCGTTGCCTAAATCAGGGGTAGGCAGCTACTCACCAGTACCAGCTGGTCACATGACAGAGATATGGGCTGCACTCATGCAGCAGCTTATTCTGTTTTCCTGATGTTTCCTTAGCTGTTATTTTGCATATTACAGTATAAACAATGGTCCGATTGGCCAGGATTTACAACCAAACCTTGTGAACAGTGCATCTGTTGAGACTAAACAGCGAAAGTTTACTCTGAAGATAACCAGCTGCAAAAGATTTTTTCAATGCAAGTCAAAAAGAGCTGTCGTCATTTTCAGAAAAAAGAGAAGCGTCAGGAGGAAGGTCAGCAAACTACAGCCCAAAGACAAGCAGCGAAGAGGATGCCGAGATAATTTGGACCAAAAATGGAATGGATGGCTAAAGAATTTGGTGGACATTGCTTTGGATGCTACTCTGCAGCAAAGACAATGGGTTTCAAAGTTGGACCCTGAAGGAATAGGATGAACATTAATATGAAGCAACTGTTTTGTGGCCTACTGGTTTTTGAATTTGGATATGGCAGGAACTGATTACAATATGTCTTTTGGAAAATAATGATATAAGATTGATACATATTATAAATGATAAGTAATTTTTATAATGAAGTAGTCTGCACCGGGGACTGGGGGGGGGGGGAATAGGGATGTTATTGAAGTAAAAGATAAGTATGTAAAAGATGTGAGTGGATGGTAAACGGTTTGAAAATTAGGAGGTAATTGAAATGTTATTGATGTGGAATTAGGAACCTGCTAAGATTGAATATTTTGATAAATGAATACAATGTGGGGGGGCGTGGGGAAGTCATTGGATATTGTTTAAACTGTATGTGATCCGGCTCGAATCGGAGCCGGACAAAAATTTGAAAAACCCAATAAAAATTATTTTTTAAAAAAAATATTTTGCATATTACAGTGGTACCTCGGGTTAAGAGCTTAATTCGTTCTGGAGGTCCATTCTTAACCTGAAACTGTTCTTAACCTGAGGTACCACTTTAGCTAATGGGACCTCCCGCTGCCACCGCACAGTTTCTGTTCTCATCCTGAGGTAAAGTTCTTAACCTGAGGTACTATTCTGGGTTAGCAGAGTCTGTAACCTGAAGCGTCTGTAACCTGAAGAGCCTGTAAACCGAGGTAAAAGGGGTAAAGGTAAAGGGAGGTCCAGTAGCGGACGACTCTAGGGTTGCGGTGCTCATCTTGCTTTACTGGCCGAGGGAGCCGGCATACAGCTTCTGGGTCACGTGGCCAGCATGACTAAGCCGCTTCTGGCAAACCAGAGCAGCACACGGAAACGCCGTTTACCTTCCCACCGGAGCGGTACCTATTTATCTACTTGCACTTCATGCTTTCAAACTGCTAGGTTGGCAGGAGGTAACCCGAGGTACCACTGCATATTTGAGCTTTTACACAACGTAATAACCACTTCCAGAAAACCAATTGAATATAGTGCACGTTTAACACTCATTTCTATGTTATTTGATATGCAAAGCTGGCATTGCAGCATATTATGCTTTCAGAAGCTACCACTGTACCATAAGATGAATTAAGCTTTCTTTAGCCAATAAATCCCTCTAAACAAATTTGACTTCTATTAAAAATGCTATCCAACAAGTCCTTGGTTTGGGTATGTGATCCCTTTCAAAAACAAAGACAGCAGAGGCTTCCACTGACTGCAGCCCTATGTGCAATTAAAGATTTCCAAATGAAATAAAGGGTTTCTAAAGGAAACGACAAAAGAAAGTGTTTGTTGTGTTTTGGGGGAGGGGTGTAATAATCACAACAGAAATATGTGAACAGGCATCGTCAAAGTCAGGCAGATGTCGCAATAGCTGTGCACGTAAGATGTAAAGCTGAAAAGAACACAAGGCAACGGGAATTAAATGCTGTGCATGCAAACAAGCGCATAAGTGTGCAATCAGTACCTCCTGCAGATGAGAAATCAAGAAATTTCAGATTTGTTTTTAGAGGACGGGAAGGTAATACAAACTGGAAGGATCCTCCAAAAAGGAAGGGATTCTTACATCCAATCAAAGGATTGATAGATAGCATCCCATTTGACAAGCAAATTGCATGCTCTCTTGTTATAGAAATATGCAAGTGAAATGCGGCAAGTTGGCACATACTGATTCAGCCGGCACATGCAAGGAGCAAGAAGGTAGGGCCTCTTTTCATGTGTCTTAGGGACAAATATGTATTTGCTGCTCTGCAAGAGCCTTGCTGAATTAGAACCTCTTCATACAAGCATCCCGTTTTCCACAGTGGCCAGTTAGAAGCCACTGGGAAGCCCCTGGGAAGCCCACAAGCAATACTTGAGGACAAAAGCCTTCTCTTCCTGTTGTTCCCCAGCAGCTTGTACTCACAGGCACACTGCGTCCATAGGGTGGGCATCATGGCCAATCTCAGCTTTGACAGATATTTTCACCACTGCAGTGTTGGCAGAGCTGACTTTAGGATGGGAGAGAGGTTACACAGTGGGTCCTCTCGATTTGGAAGAAGCAGGCTGTTCAAACTGAGATTTCTTTCACACTTTCTCTTACCTTTATGAGTTCTAAGTTTTGAAAGCTCTGGAGCAAAGGACATTAAGAGCAGGGAATGTGGCCATGGCTGAAATTGGGATGAAGTACAGGTGTCCCAATCACTTATGTGTGGTCACCTCATATACGGTGCAGGGAAGTAAGTAAATAATTTGATTCAAACCTGAAAATGGCGGGAGGGAGCTGGAAAGTCCTCATGACTTGCAAGGAGACCTTCCCCAGAGCCCAAAGACGATGTCTGTGAGGGCAGATGCAGCCCCGAAAAGACCAGAGGCACAGTGTGGCTTTGTTTAGGCTGCTCAGCCTCCCCACCTAGATGGATAAAGAGTCTGACATGGTAGAAGGCAGTTTCCTCCTTTCCAATGCTGATGGTTTCCCAGGTAATTGCAACTTTAAATATTGCAAAACAGGGGGGGAAAGGAGAGTGGCATATGAAATAGCTCTCGATTTTGTGAGTTGTATGTCATTGAAAGCACCAATAGTGGATCAGTACCTTGAACTCAGCCCCCAAAATTATAATCATAGAAACACATGCTTGGCATAGTTAAATCATGCATGATAAATAATGCTGTATTGTTTCCAAAGATACGGTGGGTTCAAGTACCAAGAAAGTTAAACTTTCGCTCAGCAGGGGTGGGAAAAACATCTTATGTAATGTCCACTCTTAAGACAGTTGGTAAGCTGTGGGTTGAGAAACAGGAGCTGTGCTTGTTGAGATTTTGGCCTGCAATGATCAAGGTCTTTAAGGGGGAAAAAAGGGGGTGCATCAGTGCAAATTAAAACAAAATAAAAAAAATGTCTTCCAGTAGCACCTTAGAGACCAACTAAGTTTGTTCTTGGTATGAGCTTTTGTGTGCATGCACACTTCTTCAGATTGTCACCACTGCAGTGTTGGTATCTGAAGAAGTGTGCATGCACACGAAAGCTCATACCAAGAACAAACTTAGTTGGTCTCTAAGGTGCTACTGGAAGAATTTTTTTTATTTTGTTTTGACTATGACAGACCAATATGGCTATCTACCTGTAAGTGCAAATTAAATGATTATTGAAAGCAGTGCTTCCTTTAGAAAATTAAATACAACTTCTAGCTCTCTTCAGCTTACACAGTTGGCCTATGAAACCTGTTATCACCAAGTAAAGACAGAGATATATAATCTCCAACTATAGCCCATTTCTTTATCATCTCATTTGTCAATTTTAGAGATGAAGGATCCCCACGGCGCAATAGAAATTCATCTAAATCAACCTCGTTGATGAATTGGGAGCTTTTCATGTAGTTTTATGCTAATCATTTCTCTCCACCAAACAGAATTTGTTGATGACGGTTTTCACATTGTTGAGGATCAGCGTGAAAAGGCATGGAAAGGTGGAATTGAATAAACCTGCTGTTCCTCTCACAGTGGTACTTTAATCACCTCCCCGCAAGCAGTTTTCTAAAAATGAGTTGGGGGTTTAAGAGGGGAAGAAAGAGATGGGTAATATTGACCCATGCTTTGAGATAAAAACAGCTTGTCCTTGACCCACACATCACTGCGCCCCTCGCAGGACTCGAGGTAAGTAGGAACTTGGATGGGAAGTCAATGTGCCAACAACATCGCTGAGGTCTGGATAACAGACTGAGGAGTTGAAGGATAGCACACTGATGGCAGAGAACTGAAAGACCAAAGAACAATGTACCTGCATGGGAGATAATTTGTAAGGAAGCTGTTTGTAACATTGCAAAATGGAATTAGTGATCAAAGGGCATGAAGGTTGAGGCTGTAGCCTTAAGCTACCAAGATATTAGCTGTGTGCACACTGTAAATCTAATACACACCAAGAGCTCTGGCCAGAAATTTCAATACTAGGAATAAATCCTACTCGTGAGTTATGGTTACATAAAAGTATGTATTCTGTTAAGAATTACAGTCTTAGGCAGAGAATGTCAATTCAAATAAGAAAAACAGTTTCAAGTTCACAATAATACATGTAGCTTCAAATGAAAAATACAACTTCAAATTCACAGTAGTATGAGTAAACAATGATTCGTTACAGTATAAGAACATAAGAAAATTCAAGTAACAATAAATGTATATCAGTTCGTATTCAAAAGTATTCAAAAGTATTCAAAAGAATTGTTTTATAAGTAAAGCCGGAGTGAAGAGTCGATTCAGGAAAAGCAACCAGGACAGGGCCCTGTTTCGATATGGATGTCTTCGTCAGCTAATTTTTGAGTTTGTGTTAATTTGTAGAGTGCATTTGGAAGTATCATGTAACTCTATGTTTTTCAAATGTAGTGTCTGAGAATGAAGAGATCAGCATGTATCTGAGTTTTTCTGAGCTACAGTTCCCAGGAATCTGGGGCGGGGGAGTCATATGCTTCAAATGTATTGAGGGTGTGTGGAGAGACGGCTGCCCCCGTAGGTCCATGGGGGCAGTCATTTTTTCCTCCATACAATTAGCAAGGGGTTGCATGTCATAATGTAACTGGAGCTGCAAAATTGATTCCTCAGACACCGATTCTGCGCCAGAGGAGCAAGAACAGCAGTTGTAGACTTCAGAACACACTGAGGTAGCTGTGGAAGATACAGCATGCAAAACTATTCCTGCCATTCCCCAGAGGAGGAAAAGATGTTTGGTGGTGGTAGGTGACTCCCTACTGAGAAGGACAGAGTCAGCAGTGTGTCAAGGTAACAGGATGTCGCTGGTGGTGTGTCGTCTTCCAGATGCAAATATTTGCAATGTGACAGAGAAGTTGTCAAGTCTTATAATGCCTGCTGACCTCCCAACTCCTCCCTTCTGATTCATGTGTGTACAAATGATAATGCCAGACACAGCCTTTGATGTGGCAAGGGACTATAAGACTGTGTAGGAAGTTGAAGCACCTTGGGACACAGGTGGTCTTTTCATCATTCCTTCCTGTTGAAGGTCATGGCTTTGAAGTGAGAGGAATATACTTGAAGTAAACCACTGGCTACACAGGTGATTTTTCAGGAAAGGATGCTTTAGTTGAGATTTCTGCATTGCAGGGGGTTGGTCTGATGACCCTAGGGTCCCTTCCAATTTTATGATCCTGTAACATACTCCTAGAGGCTTTTTAGTCAACAGTTTTTGACAAGTGTGGAAAGAGCAGCACTTTCTAGCTGGGTCAAATGGTAGGACACCTGCTATTTGCAGGGATAAAATGCTGGCTTACTGCATGGATCCCACCCCATTTCCTACCTGCAAGCTACTTCCAGCTGCTTCCACCTCACCCGGAGTTCCCAATACATACGTAAAGAGAAAAAAATGCAGATGAGCAGTGTCTAGGGGATTCAAGGATATGGAGGCAGATTTTTCTGCAGAGAAGCCATCGCCGTAATTCGCAGTTCAATGTTTTCTACTGATCACATTGATTGGTTCTTCCACTGAAACTTCCTATTTCACATCGCGTTCTATATTTTTGATCACAATGTCCATTGGCTTCTACAGATTCATTCTTATAACTGAGCCTTCCTAGTTAATTAATATTCCTAGATGGCTTCCCAGGAAACCTCAGCTCATTTCTTTCTTTCCCAAATTCTAAGTTCTGCCCATTAATGAAAACACACTCAGTGTGCCTGTTTAGCAAAAGAGTTAAATGGATAAATAATGAATGCATATGGTGGCCATTATTTAGGAACATAGGGAGCTGTCAGACCACTGGCTCATCTAGCTCAGTATTGTCAATCAAGACACTGGTTGCAGTTCTCTGGGTTTCAGATAGGGGACACACCTTGAACCTGGGATCTTTTGCCACTGAGCTACAGGCTCTCTTCTGAATTTTGCAACCTGCAGTAAGCTGTGATAGCGTGCCTCCACTACAGTATGGTAACCACATTGCTGGAAACTGAAATTGCAAATGGTGCATTTTTTTCCTGGTCTTCAGCAGCTATGCAGCTGGCAGAACTTCAACCAGTGATTCTTTTTCTCAAGCCTGGGTCTCTGCACTGGAAAAGGGTTAACTACTAGCCAACTCTCTGATTCGACCGAGGTTTGCAGCAGAGTCCTTTAAGAATCTGAATTGGAAGCAATGGTGTTTTAACTTGCTCCTAAATGATCTGGATTGAATGAGAGGGAGTTGGAATGCTGGTAACTGTAGCTCTGGGAAGGGGAAAAGGTGTATAACAATTCCCAGCACCCTTAACAAACTACAGCTCCCAGAATTCTTTGTCACGAGTAGTACCATACTGCTGTGAATGTGACCAAAGTCTTTTTTGGTCTACCCCTCAAAGTTCTGCGGAAAAGACAAATCCAAACTTTAAAGTGCTTCAGTTATTTTGCCAGCAAGTCCAGCAGGGATTCCACCCCACTCCTGTCCTTCATATCACCTACAAATTAATTGATGCTAGCTGAAAATATCCAACTATTATCAAGCCTTTTAGATTCTTATGTGTGTACTCTAGACTAATGTCAGGGAACCCTCGGAAGGCAGCGGAAAGCCCGGCGAGGTGGTGCTGGGGCTCTCCGAGGATGAAAGTTCCCAACACCACAGAAACGATGGGAAGACTTCCTGTGGGAGGGACGAAGGGAAAAGGAGCTCCGGGGTGGAGGGGCTGTGGGATGTTTCGGGTCCTGAACACCTACATAGGGGAACAGGAATGGAGGAAACCACTGCAGTTCCCTCACCCCAATTGTGTAGAGGGATGAAACGCAAAGAGGGGAGGAGGAGACGGGGTGCCGAAGTTCTTTTGCTGGGGGAGCTCCAGAAGAGCGCCACTTCCGGGAGCTGAGAGTGACTGAGACGGTCACTGTTTTTGAGCTCTGCACTGTACATACTGTATAATAAACTGTTGTATATATACAGCATCGGGCTCAAGACTCTTACTCGTGAGAAGCCACTACATAACTCTTACAACTAATGTAATAAATACCTCATTTATGGCCCTAATTAACTATCTTTTACGTATTCAGGCTCTTCAGAAATCTCCTTTTAAAAATAAATAGAGCTGTATCAGTATTGTCGTTTTCTAAGTTTATTGAGACATTGCTAGTCAATGGGGACAAGATGGACCGGTGGTCTGAAACAGTATAACACAACTTTCTTTGTAAGTTTAGTAGTTTTTGTTTCTTAAAATGTCATCAGTTGAAATCCAGGCCTCTCTCTCAATCAATCAATCTCCTCCCCTGTGCCCCCCCTCTCTCTCACACACACACGCAACCTCAACTTGTGTGTGTCCTATTAGGGTCAAATGGAACAAATCATGCAAATAGTTAAAGTGAACAAACGTTCTTTAATTGGAACCACAATTATACTAAACGATAAGAGCAATTGCCCAAATAGAGCTAAGCACATCAGTAATTGATTTAACACATGAACAATGCAATTGTCTCCCTGTGTCCAAAGAGACAATTAGAAAATTCTATGCTTGCAAACTTTGCAGCCAGTCCAAACTTTTTCTTGAATTACCCCATGGTACCAGATACTTCAGAGTTACTTCTTTGCTAACCGCTTTAGTCCCTGAGTGGCAGGAAAACCACAGCAGATGGCAATGTTATAATCTGCTCTTTTTGCAGGATATAGTCCTGCAATCACAATTCTACTAAAGAATACCAACATGACACAAACCGAATCTCCATCCCTTTGCTACCTATCTGTACATGTACAGGATTCTTGTTTAGTTATTTATTCTTTCCCTGCCTTCACCACAGGAGTGCAGACTCCTGAGGGATGAGCCTTTTTGGCTCCCCCAATATATCCCCCTCCCCATGTCCCAAAAAATCAGGGGGCAGAGGAAGCCAAGTACGGAGCCAAGCGCTGTGTGGCTTCAGTGGCTGGCTCCTTATTCTCCTCCCACCCCAGAAGGATGGTGGATCAAAGCAGCAGAGGTCCTCAGCTAAAGCTTCTGGATAGGAACAGTCCATGAAACAGCCATATCTGCTTGTTCAATGTTCCTTCCCAGTTCCTAAGCTATTTTATTTATTGCTCCACCAGCCGGAAGGATGAAGCAGTAAAATATGAAATGTGCATTTCCTTGTAATGTTGTTATTCTCAGAGCCATTTGTTCATTAACTGTAAATGGGAGAGAGAGAGAGAGAGAGAGAGAGAGAGAGAGAGAGAGAGAGAGAGAGAGAGATGCCCAAGGTGGGCCTACAAGGAAGAACAGGCTGGGGCTACATTTGGATATTCAAAGACCGGTGAGACACTTTGTCAAAGTTATTACTCAATCTGATTGCAAGTGCCAGGAGAGAAAGTGTATGAATGCTAATGAGGAGAGATCCATCTATCCATCATTCCAATAGGGTTCTCAATCACCCCATGAGAAGGTAGTATGTGTCCCTGGAATGTGCTTTCTCCTATTCATCAGACACCTGTATTGACTTGTGACAATGGGAAGAGAGTTTCTTTCCTTCTCTCAATAAACTTGCATTGCATTTTTAAAACAGCAGTCAGCGATTCAAAAGCTGGGCTCCCTGCAGTCTGCACTGACGAGGAACGAAGATCCCACCACCCTTATCCTCATGCTGGTACTACAGACAGCCTATCGGGATGCTAGTCCTTGGCAAGCAATCTGGGTCATGGTAGGACATCTGAAATTATCACGAGAGGGAATGTGTTTTCTGGTTTTCAGCTTTTCGGTGCCATACCTTGGACTAAGCTGTGAAAAAGAAGGAGTGCAGCTTATTGGCTGAGCATCTGCTTTGCACACAGGAAGTCCCAGATTCAAATCCTACTGGCATCTCCAAGTAGGACTGGAAATGTCTCCTGTCCTAGAAAGTTGCTGCCAGTTGGTGTAGACTGTCAGTTCGCATTTCTTAGTGCAGAAAGTATTGATCTGATGTGTAGAGATCTCTCCTATTCTACTTAATTCAAGAGGGTTCTGGAAGCTTCTCTGTGTGAAAGAAACAAGAAGAAACTTCATGGTGTTTGGGCTGGGGAACCTCAGAGGTAGATCACTTACTGTAACTGTTGTGGAACTATGGAACTCCCTGCCACTTAAGACTCACCAGATCCTAAATAACAGTGTGTGCCCAAAATAAATTTTAATTGTTCATGTTTTCTAAATAAGTACCTAGCATTTAAGGATCAGTTAGTAGCAAATTAATATCTTTAGCAAGATAGATAGACAGAGTTTCTGTGTGTTCCTAAAATCTTTTTAAAAATCTATTTGAGTGGTTAATGATTAAGTTGTTATCAACCCTTCTGGAAAGGCTGTATTATATATTTAGAGGATAATTTTCACACTGCAGGTGTGGCACACCCACCCTTGAAATATTAATTGGCTGCCTTTATAATCATATAGTACCGGTAATGTAGAAGCAGAAACGATTGATCTAACAGGGGGTTTGCTTTGAAACTGTGTGTTAAATGCTCAGGTGCTGCTAATTACATATCCCTGCATTTCATCTTCAGAAATGACCCAGGCAAGATAAGGGAAAGTGAAAATAACCAAGTCATTGATATCAGATGAAGATGAGATTATCAAATCTGGAAATGAAAGCCTACTTAAAAACAGGATGGATGGATGAAGCATAGACAACCACAGCAGCTTTTCCCCAATGATGAGCCTTCCAGATGTTTTTGGATTACATCAGGCATAGGCAGACTCGGCCCTCCAGATGTTCTGAGACTACAACTCCCATCATCCCTAGCTAACCAGGCCAGTGGTCAGGGATGATGGGAATTGCAGTCCC
The DNA here is from genome assembly GCA_034641385.1 of Darevskia mixta. Taxonomy (NCBI): domain Eukaryota; kingdom Metazoa; phylum Chordata; class Lepidosauria; order Squamata; family Lacertidae; genus Darevskia; species Darevskia mixta. Next base: position 4,099,007 of record JAWWNH010000060.1, read on the forward strand.
CAAACATCTGGAGGGCTGAGTTTGCCTATGCCTGGATTACATCAGCTCCAGTCAGCATAGCCAATGGCCAGGGATGAAGGGAGTTTTAGACCCCCCAAAAACATACTGTACTAGATATTGTGAGAGACTGGAATGATGCAATGATTTATCCAGAGGAACTGGAAACCCACCTTAAAATAACGCGAGCGCTTTCCTGTTAAGTGCATCCATTTCAGAGCCTCCTCGGTGCTAGAGTCTGGATGCAGTGTTTGATTGACAGCAAACGGCAGGATTGCTGGGGTTAGCGGCTGTATATGATGCGAGAGACAAAGGACACAGCCCTTATCTGTAGTTCTGAGATCAGCTCTGGGGAGCCCCAGTTCAAGAAGGAAGTTGACAGGTTGGAATGACTTCGGGGAGAAGCTGCCAAGATGATGAAGCATCTACAAGACAAATCTTACAAAGATCCGGATACGCTCACTGTAGGAGAAAGGCGATTAAGGAAGGACGTGCTGAGAGTTTTCAAACAAAGGGACCTCAGGATAGTGATGGGAGAACCAGCTCATTTCTGGCCCATGCCACTTCTGCATTTGTTCACCTCTAGGTCCCTAGGGGTTCCGCATTAATCGCTGACTGAACAACGTATCTCCGCAAAAATGCACATTTATTCAGTTTACAGATTTTTAAACTGCTTCACAGTCAAATGTTATCAAAGCATTGTGCAATCAGATGAAGTGAGATAAGATATGGAAGATACGTACACTTAAAAAGAAACCATTTCTTACAATTGTACAGTTAATCTAAATGCATGCTCATAATAGATGCTCCATAAGCTAGAGGGAGCCCCAATTGAAGTAACATCAAGACGAGTTAAGCAGCCAGGCAATGAGAGGGTACGTAATACAGGTTTATTTAATTATTTGATTTAAGCAAGAGCTCAGACTAATAAGGGCGCAGTGTAAGGCCGCTTTGCCCTGGGAGCCAAATCCTGCCGTGGAAACTTATCTACAAAAAGAATACCTGAGAAATTGTGAATCATAGAATTGCAGAGTTGGAAGGGACCTTGAGGGTCATCTAATGCAGGCCCCTGCAATAGCTTAAAGGTAAAGGGACCCCTGACCGTTAAGTCCAGTTGCGGACGACTCTGGGGTTGCGGCGCTCATCTTGCTTTACTGGTTGAGGGAGCCGGCGTTTGTCCACAGACAGCTTCCGGGTCATGTGGCCAGCATGACTAAGCCGCTTCTGGCGAACCAGAGCAGCGCACAGAAACACCGTTTACCTTCCCACCAGAGCGGTACCTATTTTTCTACTTGCACTTTGACATGTTTTCGAACTGCTAGGTTGGCAGGAGCTGGGACTTCAAACCGCCGACCTTCTGATCAGCAACCCTTATGCTCTGTGGTTTAGATCACAGTGCCACCCGTGTCCCTCTGCAATAGCTTAAAAGGTAAAGGGACCCCTGATCGTTAAGTCCAGTCACGGATGACTCTGGGGTTGCGGCACTCATCTCGCTTTATTGGCCGAGGGAGCCGGCGTACAGCTTCTGGGTAATGTGGCCAGCATCACTAAGTCGCTTCTGGCAAACCAGAGCAGCATACGGAAACGCCGTTTACCTTCCCGCCAGAGTGGTACCTATTTATCTACTCGCACTGGCATGCTTTCGAACTGCTAGGTTGGCAGGAGCAGGGACCGAGCAACGGGAGCTCACCCCGTCGCGAGGATTTGAACCGCCGACCTTCTGATCGGCAAGCCCTAGGCTCTGTGGTTTAACCCACAGTGCCACCCGCGTCCCAATAGCTTATTAGGAGCTAAATCCTACAGGTAGGAAGCCTGTAGAAACCTACCTTTCTGTCCTTTCCTAGCTGAAGCTTAAGTAGGAAACTAGGCTAACCACCAATTTTGGAGAAAGGGTAAAAAGAAAACTCCAGAGAGAGAGAGAGAGAGAGAGAGAGAGAGAGAGAGAGAGAGAGAGAGAGAGAGAGATGCAAATCTAGCCTGTAGAAGAGACAGCAGTGTCCCCTTTAGAAAACAAGCTCAGTTTTCCTAGATTAAAGGGGTTAGCCATTTGTCAATGGGGGGAAAAGGACAGCTGAAAGTTTCAGCACTCATTTCAGCTTAAAACTAGCTAAAATCTAATCTAGCACATGTAAGTTACAATTTTATAGGGCAACCTGTGCATTTACGTAGTTGTGTGTTGTGTCTAGTAATCTTTTTCATTTTTTATTATTAAAAACAATTACATTAGGGGGAAATTACTTGCCAAAATTGTATATTAGGGGAAATTCACACTAAAAATCTGTGTTAGGGGAAGGTGTACATAAACATGCATTTATTATTGAATATAACATACAAAACTCCATTCTGTTAGGGGAAATTCCATTCAAAAATATGTACATTAAGAGAAATGCCTCCTAAAATGCTGTCTAATTTTTATCAGGGCATTTTTTTAAAGGGAAGTGATGTGGAAATGTGGGGGGCGGGCGGGAATGAGAGACCGGGAGAAATCAAAATTAACTGATTTGTCCTGTCCTATCCTTACAGTGAGTTGCATTGAATGTAGAGTGATTTGGGGATAGCATACAGGAGGAGAACCAGGCAAAGTCCCATTGAACAAGTTCCACTCATGCATTTTTTTAGTTAAATATCACCCGGGCCTTTTGTTATGGTTAGACACCTTCCTCCCCGTAAACGTTAACAATGCTAGAATCAAATCAATAGATGGGAAATGGTTTGCGAACGCATAAATCCATGGTTGGGGCATTCCTGCAAATGCACCACATTCCACCTCCTAAATGTTGCACTCCTCCTATGAGAGGCTTTGACATAAGGGAAACGTACAGTCATGCCATCTCTCACATCCTCTTAAAGTGCTACAGTCCCATCTCCGTTCATGCACCTTTGTTCTTAAAGTAGGACAATTTTGATACCAGCAGAATCTCAAGCAATTACCATTCCCTCCCTCCTCCTGCGCTTAATTTTCTCTGTAGGGGCCTGTCGGGTGGAATGTGGTCTTTAGACGCTTTGAGAGCCAGGCGAACAATGCTGAACAATTTTCAGCAATGGCTGTAATTATTGATGGGAAATGTATGAGAGGACTCTCGAGCACACGTTTTAAGAAGGTTGTTTCTATGAAGTTGCAGCTCTCTCTCCCTTTTTTCTTAACTGAAAGATTACGCAGCTGACAATCTCCTTATGCAAAAAGGAGGAGGGAGTTCCATTGGCAGGGTTGAAAAAGAAAGCTGCGGACTCCAACTTTGTTTGCAGAAAGACAAAGTGTGAAAGAAATGCAAAGCTTTTTTGGGTGACACCTTTCTTGGCATTTGCCTTTAAAATAAAAAAAAAAAATCTGGGGGATGCTGATGGGAACAAAGTTTACACAACTATGTCTGGTGTTGCATACCTGAAGGAGCGTCTCCACCCCCATCATTCAGCCCAGACGCTGAGGTCCAGCGCCCAGGGCCTTCTGGCGGTCCCCTCACTGCGGGAAGTGAGGTTACAGGGAACCAGGCAGAGGGCCTTCTTGGTAGTGGCACCCGCCCTGTGTAACACCCTCCCATCAGATGTCAAACAGATAAACAACTATATGGCTTTTAGAAGACTTCTGAAGACGGCCCTGTTTCGGGGAGCTTTTAATGCTTGGTGTTTTGTTGTGTCCCTTTACATTTTGTTGGAAGCCATCCAGAGTGGCTGGGGCAACTCAATCAGATGGTCAGCATATAAATTAGTAGTAGTAGTACATGGGGGAAAATGTCCTCCCTGCCTCATAATTCATTGTCACCCACTTAAAGTGGTAGTAGATTTACACATATGAATGCAAGTATTTCTTACAACTGGAAGTGACTGCACTTTTTTTCCAGGACAGCTCTTCCAATGTGTGTGTTCTGAATGTACACACAGACAGGAAATCCAAAGACCCAGGAAACAGAAATCGCATTGTTCAATTTACTCTGCTCAAGGTTGGTGAATCCCATTTCCATCATCCCTAGCTAACAGGACCAGTGGTCAGGGATGATGGGGATTGCAGTCCCAAACATCTGGAGGGTCGGAGTTTGCCTATGCCTGGTCTAGGGGTTGTTGTTGTTGTTCAGTCGTTCAGTCGTGTCCGATTCTTGGTGACCCCATGGACCAGAGCACGCCAGGTACGCCTATCCTTCACTGCCTCTCGCAGTTTGGCCAAACTCATGTTAGTAGCTTCGAGAACACTGTCCAACCATCTCATCCTCTGCCGTCCCCTTCTCCTTGTGCCCTCAATCTTTCCCAACATCAGGGTCTTTTCTAGGGAGTCTTCTCTTCTCATGAGGTGGCCAAAGTACTGGAGCCTTAACCTCAGGATCTGTCCTTCTAGTGAGCACTCAGGGCTGATTTCTTTAAGAATGGATAGGTTTGATCTTCTTGCAGTCCATGGGACTCTCAAGAGTCTCCTCCAGCACCATAATTCAAAAGCATCAATTCTTCGGCGATCAGCCTTCTTTATGGTCCAGCTCTCACTTCCGTACATTACTACTGGGAAAACCATAGCTTTAACTATACGGACCTTTGTTGGCAAGGTGATGTCTTTGCTTTTTAAGATGCTGTCTAGGTTTGTCATTGCTTTTCTCCCAAGAAGCAGGCGTCTTCTAATTTCGTGACTGCTGTCACCATCTGCAGTGATCATGGAACCCAAGAAAGTGAAATCTCTCACTGCCTCCATTTCTTCCCCTTCTATTTGCCAGGAGGTGATGGGACCAGTGGCCATGATCTTAGTTTTTTTGATGTTGAGCTTCAGACCATATTTTGCGCTCTCCTCTTTCACCCTCATTAAAAGGTTCTTTAATTCCTCCTCACTTTCTGCCATCAAGGTTGTATCATCAGCATATCTGAGGTTGTTGATATTTCTTCCGGCAATCTTAATTCCGGTTTGGGATTCATCCAGTCCAGCCTTTCCCCTTCATGGATCACTGCCTTGTCGTGGCGAAGGGGCTTGAATTACTCAGGGAAGCTATGGACAGATCAAGATGGTCTAGGGGACCAGGGTTCAAATATCTGCTCAGTCATGGGTGACCTTGGGCCAGTCACTGTCTTTCAGCTGGAGCTACCTCCTGGGGTTTGATGTGAGGATCAAATGGAGAGAGGGAGAATTCTGTCTTCCAGCTTGAGCTCTTTGGAGGAAAAGTAGGAGAAAAATGAAAGAAAGTAGACTAGCCTGACCTATGTTTCCAGGACAAATGTGCAGAATGGAATGTAGTCCTCCTTTGGAATTCTGATTCCAATCAATTCCTCAGGGTGATCCAAGAGCTGCCTTTAAAACAATTAATATTTCCCAAAAAGCTCATAACCACCTAGAAATACTAAAAAAGGCATGGCTGCCACAGTAAGAATCAGCTCCAAAGGCTCATGGGAGTGATAAGACATAACAATGTGGCATTTGTCACCCTCAGTTTCACTGCATGTGGCAGGATCCATGTGAGGATAATTATTTTTTTAAGGCATATTACTGCAGAAATAGGAGTGAACCAGTTGAAACTTTAAAAGTTTCAAAAGCGTCATGAACCGTATTCAGAGTGATCCTTCTTTACCTATATATAGTAAATATCAGATGGCAGAATGAAACATATATATATATATATATATATATATATATATATATATATATATCAACCCAACATGAAGAAAGCCTAGATTTCATGCTCAAACCCTCATCTGCTTTACATTGATCTTCCAAAATATGGACGGTTATATTACCAGGAGCAAACGCTTGTCAGATATCATATGGAAGATGTGCTGCCTCCCACACTGATCAAACACTTGCCCAATTACTCCCACAGCACTGATAGAAGTGATTAAGCAAAATAACACCACTTTTATCGTTGATCATAAATTGCAAATGAGTCACGTCGCGTGTGAGTTCGTGCCTTCAACAACTTGACAATACTTTCAGAATGCAGAAGGTGCTGGTCCCCTGCTCCCTCGATGAATGAAAGAGAGGGGTCCACCACTTATCTGACTCCCATCTGGAAAGAATTTAAGGAGCTTTGGCTCAGTGCTTCTTCGCATGCCACCTTAAATTTCATTCATACCAGTTGGTGTAAGTGCGACACAACAATGAATATCATTGGATGTCGCCCCCCCTTTCCTCACATGTGTACTTCTGTTCCCCCATGATTTGTCCATGCAAACATCAGAAGAGAACTGTATGCCCCTATACTACTTTGAATTTTGTTACTTTATTCCTATTATTTTCTGGCTTTGAATTGGTCCCCCCCCCCCTTTCCTGGAATCAAATAACCTGGAAATGAGCACTAAGCATGTGTTATGTTCCATTAGTTTTCCAGAAGTGGCTTATATTTCATGAGAATGCTCAATTATAATCTGGAAAATAACAGTTGTGGAGATGTTGGGGAAATGGAACAAGCTGCCATGTGAATACAGCCTCAGTACAGACCATTATAAACAGAGCTTGAAATACAGTTTTGGGTGTGAACACTTGAGTTTCACATAACAAGCTCCCTACACACAATGGTAAAATTCCTGGAACACACCTTCATGATAAACTTAAAACTACGAAAACCCTGATCCAGTGTGACGTGAGTGAAATATACATTAACCCATGCTGAATTGACCACATAAGTATACTGTAGGCCAAGCTCCATGCTAGGAAGTTAATTCCACTGAATTCAAAAGAAATGATTTCCAGGTAAGTATGTAAGACTGCAGAAATCATTTCTAAGGTGCCACAGCACTTATCTAGTAGCTGCGTAAGCTTTGAGCATTTGGGACTAATGCTTCCAAATAAATACATAAAATCACATAAAAAGTGAACTAGTATTCTTCATAACGACTAGCTCAGCCCAGTAATTTAATTCTTGTTGTAGCAGCAACAAGCAGCAGTTAATTCTCAGCAATTGCTCCTTGTATTTATTCAAATAAATCAGGGTTTAATGCAGTAATATCTCATGCAGAGCTCAGCCTCTTGCTAAGGAATGCATTTCCAGACAACGTGGCTTCCAAGACATAAAGGAGGCAGCACAGGCAGACTTAGGACCATTATTAAACTTATGGGTACAACACACCATTACATTTTATGGATTGATTAATAACAAATTACTGCTGCCCCTAATAATAATTTTGGAAAGCTGTATGTGTGCCAATAAAAAGTAATGTTTGGTTCTGATCATCACAGTTTCTCAGTTAAGCTCATAATTGATTGGAATCCTGAATGAGCTAGGAGTTTCTTGGGGGTTTTATCAAGGAGATGAAGTACTGTACATGCCTAGGGACCTGGACTTCCAGGTTCAAATTCCAGCTTAGGCATGGACCCACCAGTTGGCCTTGGGCATGCCTGTACCTCTCAGTCTTCATTCCTCATCTATAATATACTAAGGGGAAGGCACGTTTGACAAATCCTTATCATGATCAACTCCTGCCTAAAAACCCATGTCACTGCTGTGGAAGGATGTGCAGATACAGAATTGGCCTCCACAGTCTTCTGCGGATACACTGCTAAGACTGCATTCATGGAAGACAGTCTTACTCAACCACGAATGATCTCCAAGAGAGAGCAAGAGAATATACATGTAAGGTATATCAGATTCCCACATTCGTCTCCCTACGTGTGGCCCTACAGATGTTGTGGAACTCCAGCTCCCATCATCCCTGATCATTGATCATGCTGGCTGGGGCTGATGGGAGTTGAAGTCCAACAATATCTGGAGGGCCACACGTTCCTCACCCTGGCCCTACTGTGACAAAGAATTCACCAATGCATGGTTCTGCCAAGAAGTTGCGCAAACCTTTCACTTGGAGCTTCCCAATAAAAGATTGAACTGCCAGATGGAAGATGAGCAAAATGGCAGGTAGACTGCACTGAGAGAGGGTTGGAAGAGAGCTCTCCACAGACAACTGTAGCAGCTGTTGGAACCTTTAACTGATACAGTCATCTAGAGGCTCATAAATACCATGATCATTGTAATCTTTAGGAGTCACCTAGCAACTGTCAGCACCCTTAACGAACTACAGTTACCAGGATTCTTTATGGGAGGACATGACTATTTACAGTGGTGTGATTCTTCTTTATATGTATAATACAGATGTGACCTTAGAGTCTATGCACTACTGCTTACTAATAGCTGATTGGTCCACTCATCCAGACATCAGGAATTCTTGGTAAGTGGTCAGGCTGCAAATATGTGTAAGACAACTTGTTAGTCTTTCCATGGAAGCTAAATGCTCTGGGGTGGCTCCTTTCTGAGCCCGTGGCAGAGTTGCCTGGTGACACTTGTGTGTGTTTCCAATAAGACTGCACCTCTCCTAGGTGCTGAATTATGAGCCTCCTTCAACAGATTGATTATGGCGCCCACCTCCGAGGTGCTCTCTCCCACAAGGCTAATAAGACTGGAAGAACAGGCTAAGAAAAGGGGATAGATTGAATTTTCCGATAGGGAGAGAAGGGTGAGCATGACTTCCATGGGAAATAGCTTGCATCTGTTGCTTCTGGCTTCTCATGCTGAGATTTAATGCCTTCCCTGAGGAGAAGGCTAAACCTCTGAAACCAGGCAAACCTACTCCCAGGAGGTTGTAGCAAGTCATTATATCAGAAAGCACCACACACTGTTCAGACAAGCTCAGTCTTGCTTGGGACTTTCCTGTCTCTGGTTTCTGGATGTCTTAAAAGAAAAAAAAGAGGGGTTGGGGAAGAGACAGATAAACTAATTAAATTGTGGCGTTAGGAGAGGGACATGCACTCGAAGTAAAAGCAGTTTGCACCGCTGTCTTGCATTAGCATTATCAGAGGCTGACAATGTAACCGAAGAGGGTTGATACACTGAGCATGAGAGGAAATCTGCAAAAATAGAAATAGCGGGCAAAGCATCAAAGGCAGAAACCGAATGTCAGGAAGCAGACTTATGATAACCCAAGCTGAGGCAGCAGCCAGCCAGACATTCGACACAAGCGAGAGAGAAATTAGGTTTACGCATAAGAAACGAAAGATGTGAGTACAAAGCCCTGCAGGATCAGACCCTGCTCCAGGTCAGTCAATGCAGGAATGGGCCCAGGAAATGTAAACGTAGAAGACCAGGGTTCAAAATGGAAGCCCTGGAAATCAGCTGCCAGTCAGAGGCTGGGACTGTCAGAACATGCTAGTCTCTCTCCTGAAATTCTTGAACCTGGGTGTTAGCTGCCTGTGGGAGAGCCAGCCATACCATTATATAACTCCAATAGCCTGCTTCAGTTCCTCAGCCGCTTGGAAAAGGAGGTACTAGCATGCCAAGATGTTGCACCTCCCGTCACCCCATCCAGACACAATACTTTGTGGGTCAAATCAGGCCACAACTTTATTGACTGCAGATGGGTATCACCATTTGACTTCTGGTTAGAACAGGATGCTGGACTAGATGGGACACTGGCCTCACCCAGCAAGGCTTTTCTTATGTTCTCAGTTTGAAGGAAGCTACATGATTTCACCACTGAGTTTTTGTGGTCAAAGGGTCAAACTAGACAGGACATTATCCATATTTGGTTTTGGTTTATTAAGTGAATAACCGCCTTGTGGATAGGTCTCCACTACTAGCTGATCAATCCTAGTGGCTAATGTTTTGCTAGTTGCGTGGAATGTATCATCTTTCAGATTTGCAAAGTTAGTGCATGTGTGTGTGTGTGTGTGTGTGTGTGTTTGGTTGTTTGGTTCTAAGTTGCTTTGGATTGTCTTGCGCAAGATAAAGCGATTGAGAAATTTAATAATTAAAATAATAATAATGATATATAATGATAATATATAAAATGGGCCTCAGGCCCACACCCAGCCAATTGGGATGTACATCAAAACCTAGCAAAGTTCTTAACCAGAAGCATTATTTCTGGGTTAGTGGAGTTCTTAACCTGAAGCGTATGTAACCTGAGGTACCACTGTATATTTTGTTTTGTTGATTGTTATTGGAAGCTGCTCTGTGCCCACACAGCAATGGGAAGTGTAGAGCACTGCTGTACTTAAATCCTGTGCTCATCTCCAACTCCTTGAAAGATTCTGTCAGTGGTGTCTCCTGAAAAAAAATCACTTCACTTTGGAAGACAAGTGAACTAATGCCAGTGTACTGGAAGAAGCAAAGATCATCAGTGTCAAAGCAATGATTCTTCAACATCCACTTGGTTGGACTGGTCATGTTGTGCAGATGCCTGATTATCATCTTCCAAAGCAACTACTCTATTCCAAACTTAAAAATGGAAAGCATAATGGTGGTCAGCAAAAGAGGTGTAAAGACTCTCTCAAGGCAAATCTAAAAAAAAAAAAAAATGACAACTGGCCTCCACAGTCACTTACAGACTCACTGTTAAAACTGTGTCTATGGAAGACAATCTTACTCAGCTACGAGTGATTGCCAAAGAAGAAGAATCTCAAGTCCTGACTGTGTTCTTCCCACTGGTATCTGGTTGGCCACTGTGAAAACAGGGTGCTGGGCTAGATGGGATGTTGGCCTGATCCTGCAGGCTCTTCTAATGTTATGGTACAGAAAATATTGGAAATTAATGAATTTCAGTGGGTCTATTCTGAGTATGATTTAATTGGCTCTTACCCAGAATATTGGATGTATTAATTAACTTGATTTCAGTGTGTATGTGAGAGTGAGATTGGTATTTAAGATACGATCCACCTGAATTAAAAGAGTTTTGTCCCATTGACTTCAAGCATACGCTGAGCTTTCTTCCAGCGAAATAAATAGGATGTAAAATTCCTTGACTTTACATGGATCACCAACAATGCTCTTTCCAGAACAGCTAACCCAATATTTGCTTCTTCTGCTGAAACAGATGGTACCTGTGTGCTTGACTTGGATCGGAGTTAAATTTATGATTTTTAATTTCATTAATTTCTTTTATAGATACAAAACTTCATATGATGCCCAAATATCCCCACAATTGACCATTTTGCACATGCACCCTCTGCTAAATCCCCTTTAACGCAATCCTTATAAAGTCTTCATAAAATTCCAATAAAGGATTTGTAAGTCATAAATCAGAACCATAAATCTTCACAAAGCAATAATTTCCTCGCTTCTAATCATGAATATATTTCATAAGTGAGATGACTATAATTTAGTCACAAAGCACCAAACAGCACAAAGTGGAAAAATTCATTTCTTCCAGCAACTATACTGTCAGAGTATTCTTATACTGCATTAATATATCAGTCCAGAAGTACATGCGTACAGCAGCTAGGAGTGTGCGTCAGCTCTGTGTGAGGGCTGAATGAGGCAATTTGAAGTGATTTAGGAGTCCCCCCTCCCTTGAGTCAACTGTGATGTCAATCACCTCCACCCCAAAATCTTGTGTATCTCTCTGTCTAGAAGTTGTAATGTCTTAAGGAGCTATATCAGTGCTGTGCACATCTTTATTCCTGCACTGGGGAGGGTTGGACATTCTTGAGCAATCCCTATAATTCTATTTTTCTACCTTCCCTATCGGGACCCAGGTGACTCTGTGGGTTAAACCACAGAGCCTAGGGCTTGCTGATCAGAAGGTCGGCGGTTTGAATCTCCGCGACGGGGTGAGCTCCCGTTGCTCGGTCCCAGCTCCTGCCCACCTAGCAGTTCGAAAGCACGTCAAAGTGCAAGTAGATAAATAGGAACCGCTCCGGCGGGAAGGTAAATGGCGTTTCCGTGCGCTGCTCTGGTTCGCCAGAAGCGGCTTTGTCATGCTGGCCACATGACCCGGAAGCTGTACGCCGGCTCTCGGCCAATAAAGCGAGATGAGCACCGCAACCCCAGAGTCGGACATGACTGGACCTAATGGTCAGGGGTCCCTTTACCTTTACCTTTACCTTCCCTATCAGCCAGAACAGCAAAATCCTACCTCTGTGACTGGACACAGGACCTCGAACAGAGGTGTGTTGCTTGGTTACAATCACCCCCCCACCACCATCCCTGTCCATTGATCATGCTCTCTGGGCTTGATGAGAGTTGGAGGCTGATGACATCTAGAAGACCGCAGGTTCCGCATCCCTGCTTTCGCGCATTGTTCCATTTGGTAATGAATACCTGGCAACCGAGGCAGGTTGTTGTGAAATTATTTTCCTAATTCTCTTGAAATAGCAGGTTGGTTGAAATCAATAACAGACAACAGCTGGTTGCCTCGAGGGGAAGGCTGAGTTTGAAGCTCCAATATCCATTAGCAAGGTATGTGTGTCAAGATCACCTGCCATTCAAAAGGCTTTTACCCAAATCTTACCAAGCTTCCCCTGGTTTCATTTGTGACCATCAGTTTAATTTCTCTTTTCAAAGTGAGCCGGGGGGGGGGGGTCCAGCCCTTTTTGAATTTTCATACAATGAAGGCTTTTAAACAGGGTAGGGAGCATCACATTTATTTACTTCCCCCCTCTTTCCTGTGCCACTTCACATAGAAAATGGAAGCAATTTATCTGCCCACGCAAACTTTCAGGACTGAGCAGTGATTTGAACATGTCCATTACATTCTTCTATCCTGTTTCTCACTTCTTCTCTGTGGTAGTCCAAAACATCTGGAGGGCCCCAGGTTGGGGAATACTATGGGATGACCTAAGAGGTAATCCAAAATTACATATCATATAATGCAGAACTACTTCACATGTGCATAATCATCATTAAATGGCTGTAATAAGTGTGCAAAAACTAACAATGGATAGTGTGATGGTGGTCACCGTCTTCTATTTATTTGCTGCCGTTTTGTGCTGGCACCCACAGCACTTTTATCAATTTATGAGTACCAGCACCTCTTAAAAAGAAGAAGAAGGAGACAGGGGAGAGGCTAGAAAGGTAGAAACATTCATAAAGAAAAATCAGAAAGTATACAAAATGCATTTTTCCCCTTTATGACTTTTAGAAAACAAGCCAAATGGATTGGGAATGAATTGTCAAGGGGAGACATCACTCAGTAGCAGGGGCTGCTAATAAAACTATTGAAGCTTAAGCACCAGGGCCCCTAATTCCAGAGGGGCCCCAGAAGAAACTTTAGAGTTCATTACCTTTTTTAAAAAATGGGTCTAGTAGACGGAATTTGAGTGGCACTCCCATTGTTTGAGAGTCAGTAGCACAGATGTTGCAAAGGTGTGGTGATCTTTCGTGGAACAAGCCCATTGAAAAAGATAACAGTGGTTACCTAGACCTAATTGCTGGTTGCGAAGGGGCCCTCATATCAGTTCAAGCTTTGGGGGCCCCAAAATGAAGGTTTGCCACTGCTCAGTAGAAGAACATATGCTTTGTTTCTAGAAGGTCCCAGGCACTGGCAGAAGAAGAGGAGTGCAGGGGGAGCGCCCCTGGCAGTGCGATCCTGGTGGGGTGCCATCACGGCTCCCCCCCCGCACTGGGCGCCATGCCATGGAGCTCCGCCACTGGTCCCAGGTTCAGTATCTGCTGCTTCTGGTTAAAGGACCAGGTAGCAGGTTATGAGGACCTTTGCCCATGAACAAGAAGATCAACTGACTACCAGTAAAAGGAGACTGTATGGGCTACATGGCTGTATGGTCTGACTCAGTAAAAGACAACTTCATATGTCCATATGTTCTTTGCATTTCCTGAAGGATGTCTGGAAGGATGGAAGAGTCTTTGGAGAATGCTTCTTTCCCCTGAAATGTGCACTGCTTGTTCTGATCTGACCTGAAGTAGAGGTGCATGGCCAGCCAGGGAATACCATGTACCCGAATTCTGCAGACTTCCTGGATGGAGAACCTTCCAGGTAGGTGCAGTCAGATGTGAGGACTTTTGCATTAGTTTTCCTACTTAAAATGCCAGTACCTCTGTCTTGGTTTCTAATGTTCCTTTTACACTGTGTTACCTGTTGCATTATGTAACTGTGGCCTTTTGACTAAGATACCACCATGCCACAATAAGTTTCCTTCACACCAGTGGGCATGGTGTGGCACAACAGTGGACATGGCTGGACATGTTGCCAAAACTATTAGGAGCACACATGCTTCTGTTCCCTCATGAAAATGGCAGGAAAGAATTTTATGCTGGAATTCTGGCCCAAATATCACCACATGACATCGTCCAGGAAAATGGTGAGAAATTACAACACAGAACTCCCATGATCTTCCAGGTTAATGGGGTTGCAAATGGATTCTTTCTGGAAGCAATTAGCATGCAAATGAGTACTAAAGTTCCTCTAGATTTCCTGAAGTGGCTTTTCCGTGAGGTTAAATATCACATAAAATGTGGAAATTATCTGGTTAGGAGACATTGAGAAAATGGAATAAAGTGCCACCGGAAAGCAGCTTTTGTCAACAACTCACCTTGGTTCCCGCACATGCTGGTGCCAGTAGTAGTTTCATCTTGTCCATTTCTGGATCTGAGTATGGGCTTAACTCGACAAGGAGGTGGAATCATCTGATAGTTCCATATTGGCTGCACCTGAAATTTATGAATGATAGCAAGGTCAAGCTCACCTAGCTCTCCTAATAAGATATATCTTTGCTCACTTTCCTAAAAAAAATATCCCACTGCCATCTGAATTGAGACAAAATCACATTTGAGGGTGGAGAGAAAATGTGAACAGGCCATATGGCAACGCTTCAACCCAAAGGTAATGTAAGGAGCAACTTTGCCAATGAACCGGAATAAACCCTTCAAATGAAAACAGTAGCTTGAAGAGATGGAGGGAAGGATTTAGAATACCAGAAATCCGTCATTGTTTAATTGAGAGGGTAAAAGCACATCGTATATTATAATCACCTATCTTAAAGGACAAGAGGGGCTATTTAAGGAGGAAAAGTCACATGGTAAGCCTAAGCAGACTAAAAATTAATGTTCTATGGATTTGTTATCAATAGCCAGGAAATCCACTCTAAGACTAACCATCAGCCATTAAATCCTATTAGAGATGGATTAGTCTGTCAATTTCAATTTCTCTCAGTTTGTCATTTTTCAGAGCTTAAATGCAGTTTAGTCCAGCGCGCTAACCACTACACCCCACTGGTTCTCTTCTTACGTGCAACCAGATAGAGGGTTGTGCTGCATGTCACAACTTCTAGCTGTACCCATCATAAAGGGCAACAGCCACCACTGGGGGGAATAATGATAACTGAGTAAGACTTACCGCTGGGTAAACATGCGTAGCCATGGCGTAGCATGCAAGGGCCACAGGGGCAAAATTGTTAGGGGTGCAAAATTTCAACACCTGGTGGTGCCTCGATACAGCTGCACATTTCCATCTCTGGGCTCCATTGAAAACGGCTTCTCCATGCAAAGCAGGAAGTGACCTCTCCCGACAATGGAACAACTCTTCTTTTCTTATCTCTGTGACTGCAATCTCCTGGGTGACGCCGTCACCGTTAGGCAGATTAATGTACATGCGTACTCTGTCCGTTTCCCTCCTACCCACCCTCTGTGCAGCCCCGGGCACTGGCAACCCACGCTACAACACTGAGGCATAAGATTGGGCTATTTGAAATTAAGCCAATCAAACCTTAGTAAACCTCTATCATACCCACTTTGTTCTTCAGTAAAAAGTTTATTTGTAGGGAAAAAGCCCTGAATTGAGAGCAGCGGAGCTGACTTTCATCATCCTGAATTATAATCCACAGAAACACAGTTTCAGAAACTACCAAAAGCCTCCTGTATCCCATTAGCATAATATATCTTTTGCTTTTTTTTAAAGTTACTTTCACAGGGTTTCTTTCTCATTTTTTTTAAATGTACTAAAGGGTTCTTTTTAAAAAAAAATGAGGGCAATGAACGATGTGGGTAGCTAAGCATTTTGCAAGATATGTCATTTTTCAGTAGCGGGAAAAGTGTTTTAACAACCGGTATTCATTGGCACGTAACTGTGCTGTCCCTCATTATGAACCTAAATTTATCTCCCTTCCCACACAGCCCCAGTGTTATCTCACATTTTCCTCTCCTAAATTGTTCACATCCAAAACGAAGGCTTATTTATTTATTATTTATTTATTATTTATATAGCGAGAACAGTATGCTTGCAGCATATATATATATATGAGAATGAAGTTCTCTGCATAACAGGGTTATTCTGTGTCCATCCCATTTCAGGGCTTAGCGCAATGGGAGCTATCTCACGTTTGCACCTCGGAAATTTAAGAGGCCTACGTCTCCCTAGCTTCCGAGAGCTCCAAATTAATGTACTCAACCTTAGTCCTAAATGTACTGTTATAAAAGAGTTAGCCTCTTTATTGACTTGGAGCCCCCTGGATGAGGCTATTTTGGCATGGAAATTATTCAAATTCGTCAGCTTAGCTTCCCCACGCTTAGGTGAAAAGAAATTTCAGATTCTTCTCAAGGTTGCATAGCTTAATTGCAGCCCTATTCATCCATTTCCCGTGTGTGAGGGAATTGTGTGCTGACAGGGAAGCAAGGCCATGTTTTCAGGCCCACTCCACCCCTCAACGTGAAGTCTGCTTCCCGGAATAACTGCCTGTCTGCTAGGAACGTAGTAATATGGGGAGCGGCCATATATATATATATATATATATATATATATATATATATATATATATATCATACCCCTCAACTGTCCCAATTTAAGTGGGACATCCTGGAATTACAGGAGCCATTCCGACTTCTGATTGGATCCCAGAATGTCCGCTGTTTTGGTCTGATGATCTGGCATGAGTCAGCAGGCTGACACCAGACCTCAGGACACACAAAAATGCTCTTTTTTGGTCTCATACTCTTACACGAATCAGCTGGCTCTTGGGCGAGTTTGGGACCAAAAACCGAGCACCCTGATTTTGATCAGCAGGATGTTGGAGGGTATGTTATACAGCCGTGCCTTGGTTCTCGAGCAGAACCCATTCTGGAAGTCCGTTTGACTTCCGAAAACGTTCGAAAACCAAGGCATGGCTTCCGATTGGCTGCAGGAGTTTCCTGCACTCAATTGGAAGCTGCGGAAGCCGCGTCGGACGTCCAGCTTCCAAAAAACGTTTGCAAACCATAACACCTCTGGGTTTGCAGCGTTCCGGAGCCAAAACGTTCGAGTCACAAGGCATTCGAGTTTAACTATGTGCTGCATCAAGAACCACTTTCTTCTATTTGTCCTGAATCTTCTCTAACATCTGACTTCTCTTCTAGTGTTATGAGAGAAAAAGAAAGACGTTATCTGCTTTCTCCATACCATGTATAATTTTATAAACCATCACGTCACCTCATGTTAAGTATAATTGGTTTAATTCACACTGAAAGGAAAATGCCTGTGTGTTAAGAAAGGTTTAAAATGGAGAATGGCTCGATGTATATTGCTAACATTGGGGTTTCCTCACAGTAGTTTCCAAAGTGGTCTGAGCTCTTGCTGAGTTGATAATTAACTAACTTGTTTTCTGCTAGCTCTAAACTGAATGCAACCTTTGGTCAGGTGGTGAATGTACTGAATTGAAGGTATAGAATTGCAAATTCGCCATCTTGGAAGGTCGGAAGCTGGTTTCTTTTGTTCCCAGACTGTGTGGAGTAAGAATGTTAATGAAGCTCTCCAGGAAAACAGCTCTAGGCAAAATGGATGCTGAATAAGAGATACTTTTGCTTATAGGTCTGTTCGGATTATTTCATATCGTGTAATGTAAGATATGGACTGACATATGTCTTATGAAACTGTTTGGATGTGTCAATTGCTGTTTTAATTCTGTTATGAAGAAAGTTCTGCAAGTAAACTTTGACTAATATTTTTTATGTTTCTGGGTAATGTTTGCTTCTAAAAGGAGTCAGTTCTTATGCTTCCAGTCGCTTCAAACTGTGCAATATTAATATCTGCACTGCATCTCACCTGGCTTTTCTCCAAAAGGTCCCAAATGAAGCAGTAAATCTCCTCTCCCCCCCTTTGGTGCCTGGTGTACAGTGACATAGCATGTCAGGTGCAAATAGACCACAGAAATGTAATTATTATAGTTATTTATTTAATTCTATCAAGGACTACTGAAATCCAATGATTTTCCCCCCAGGGAGACTCCAGGGTATGCAGTACCAGCACCTTTTCTTCTAGAAGAAAAACACTGCTGACATCCCTAGTAGACTTTGGCAAACTAGCTTTCCCTGGCAGCATGCCAGGCACCAGAGATGACCCCCCACTGCCATTACCACTGTCAGAGCCAGCCGTAAGATGACTGAGCAGGGGATTGTTATGTTAGAGCAAATGAGGAGGTGTTTTGCATGCATTCAGGTGCATGAGAGAGGCAAGAAGGCTTGTAGGATGCACAAGTGGGAGGAGCTTGTGAGGGGAAATGATCTAATTGGTCAAAAAGTCACAGGGGTGAAACTTAAGGGATGCTAGAGAGAACAGTGCTCTTTCAAAAAACAAATATCTATAAAATGCTTTTAAATGGCATTATGTGTTCGAACAATATAATCTTGATGTCATGGTTTTTCTCATTTGAATTATACCTTCTAGATTTTTAAAAAGTTGTTTATGATGAAGAGTTGTCACATTCTAAATGCATTAGGTGCAATCATACAGAACTGGAATGCTTTTTGTAAACACGTTGAACTATTTTCTTGAGCACCTTATGAACTTCACCACTTAAGGTGTTTGCTCTAGAACTGCTGCAGCCGCCCCCTTTTTGTTCTTAAAGGGATCCAGCCTTATTACCCTCCTGATGACATAATCAGTGGGACACAGCAGGATCCCACTCAGGCATAGGAGCCAACTTTCTAGGAGCCTTCAGCTCCCCCGCCATAAAATATTTGAGGGGATCGTCCCCCACTCAAAATGGATGGGCATTGCCATTCAAATGGTGTGTGTGTGTTTCATCTTGTGATCAGTTATGGGGGAGGCAGGTAAGCCCCAATACTTTATTCATGTTGGCACCCCTGCCCTCAGGTCAAGACTGCATGCAAAATAAACTGAGTTGTTTTCTGAGTTTTGAAGTGGAGGGGAGTTTTCTGAGCCTGTGTGAATACTTAATCGAGAAAGGGCACATGGTATCGTACTCTGAATTGGCTTTTAAAAGCAGGTATTGTAATCTGAATTGGCTTTAAAATGTAGTCATAGAGCAATTTCTGAGCTGGAAACCTATTCTGGAATGCTTTCAGCCTAGAAAGAGATGTTGCCTCAGTTTAATACATGCCCAGGTCTTAGTTCATGTTGTAGCTTGTGCTTCATGCATCATTTTGAACATCACACCCATCAAATGTGACACGAAAAACCACTTTGTTCACCCAACAGTGTGGACACGCGCTTTGCCATTTAGGATTTGCATTATTGCCATACAATATCCTTCCGTTTCCCTTTGGGGACTCCATCTGCAGTTCAACAGAATTTCCCTCGCCACAAGTAAGGTCCCCATGCAACTGAAACTGAAATGTGTTGAATATTTTGAAGACACTGCACTTTTTGAAACACTATTAGTTGAGGGTCCCATGAGGCATTCTGAAAGGTAAAGCAAGGGGGAAACAGAGAGTTCCCTTGAAAATGGATGTCATTCTCAATACTAGTGCATACAACAAAATGAGCTCCATCCATTTCTTCAATGATGGGGAGGAGGATCCTTTAAGGCTGTGCCTGTAAAAGTTTCAAATACTGTTCACTTCCTTGGCACAGTTACAGTAGTTCTTTCTCCAGCCTGCTGTTTTAACCCTACTTTTAAGAATGAAAACAATGTCTCCTTCCTGAAAATACCTTCTCTGAGGACAGCGCAGACTGTGTGATGACATTGGAGCAGATTGGGTTATGTGATCGCATCACAAAGCCAGATAGGAGGGAGGGCAATGCTCACTCTGAAAGGGAGAACATTGCTGCTCTTTTTCATAGCCACTGCCTCAAAGCATTACTGAAATACAGAGGTGTTTTGTTCAGTGGTGAGGACATATCCTCCCATATCATCTGGATAGGCCAGTTGTCTAGAGTGTGGTGTTAATTATGCCAAGGCTGCAGGTTCGATCCCTATATGGGATAGCTGCATAATCCTGCATTGCAGGGTGTTAGACTAGATGATCCTCAGGGTCCCTTCCGGCTCTACAATGCTTTGATTCAATGATCTCAGCCAAACCTAGACTCATGGTTAAGTTGTGTCCTCGCTAACCAAACTCGGCTACAGCTTGTTGCTAGCAAGGTGAGAACTTAAACATGGGATCAGGTTCAGACAATTTGCTAAGCCCACCCTAAGCTTAGAGTGAAGCAAAGCTGTTGTGACCTTCCTCCAGGAGCCTAGGCAGTCTTCTGCCTACTTATGCATAATCAACTCGTGTGTGACCACGTTTACGTGCAGCGCCGGGAAGTAAATAAATAGAATCATACCGGAAATGGCGGAAGAGAGCTGGAGAGTCCTCTTGGCTCGTGAGGTGATCCTCTCCAGAGCCTGAAGAGGATGTCAGTGAGGGTGAAAGAAGCCCCAGAGAAACCAGGGGCTCAGCAGGGCTTTGTTTAGGCTGCTCAGTCTCCCCGCCTAGCAGCTGATGCGTGTGGTAGTACAGCAGCTGCCGCCACTTCTCCATGCATGCTCCAGCTTCCGGTTGGCTACAGAGCTTCAGCTCTAGATATTTTGGTCTGGATTAGAGAGGGATCAGGAGAGAGAGCTGGAGAGCAATGTGAGTGAGATAGCAGGGGAAGTGGAGGCAAGAATAGACAGAATATATGGAGCTACTACAGCTACATGCATTTAGGCTTCCAGCACAATCCAAACCAAAGATTCAAGAGAGTTTGGATTCACTGGATTGGGGGCTTTCCCATCTGACTCAGGACACCGTGACGGAAACCAGAACGCATGGAAATCCCATTTGCCTTCCCACCACAGCAGCACCTATTTATCTACTTGTGTTGGTATGCTTTTGAACTGCTAGATTGGCAGGAGCTGGGACAGATCAACGGGAGCTTACCCCATCGTGGGGATTTGAACCACTGATCTTCTGATCAGCAAGCTCAAGAGGCTCAGTGGTTTAGACCACAGTGCCACCCACATCCTTACCTTACCCTCACTCCAACTCATCTGGGACCCTGACAACATATTTTAGTCTGGAGTAATTTACCCTGGGGACGTGGGTGGCACTGTGGTCTAAACCACTGAGCCTTGGGCTTGCCGATCAAAAGGTCGGCGGTTCGAATCCCCACGACGGGGTGAGCTCCCGTTGCTGGGTCCCAGCTCCTGCCAACCTAGCAGTTCGAAAGCAAGACCAAAAGTGCAAGTAGATTGATAGGTACCGCTCCGGCGGGAAGGTAAACGGCATTTCCGTGCGCTGCTCTGGTGTTGGTGTTCCATTGTACCAGAAACAGCTTAGTCATGCTTGCCACATGATCTGGAAAAACTGTCTGCGGAGCAGACAAACGCCAGCTCCCTCGGCCTGTAAAGCGAGATGAGCACCACAACCCCACAGTCGTTCGCGACTGGACTTAACTGTCAGGGGTCCCTTTAGCTTTACTGTTAATTTACCCTACTGTATGTCTCCCAAAAGGGTGTTCTAAGGGTGGGGCAGGATGAGGAAGGAGAGACTTATACCTGTTCCAAGCCCTGCTAAACTCTGTCATGTGACCTGCGGCCCAATCCTTAAAACCTGGGCCCACGCTCACCTGTTGATTCGTTCACCTTTAGCACCTCCCAGAAACTCCTGAATGGAGTTTGGAATCAGAGTAAATTAGACTGGACTAAATTATGCTGGTTAAATTATGCTGGCCTAGGTTACACTGGGCAGATTCTTGTTGTTAGGATTGCTCTGTTTACTAGTAAAGGATGGGGTATTGCAACTTGAGCAAAAGTCACAATACAGGCAGTCAATAAATACATAGAAAAATACAGTCAAGACAATAAAGAAGGGGAGGAAAGGTGGAGGGAGGAGAAAGAAACTAAAGGCCAAGCTATGTAAATCAGGTAAGGTGATTTTTAAATAACGGGCTTCATCTTTGTGGATCTGCTGATCCTATATATCTGGGTTTAAACAAGAAAATGATATTATTCTGCATCTGTATTTCTGTGCCAGTATTTATGCCCAAATTACTGGTGGGATGCATGCTCCTAATGAGAGATATAAATTCTTATCTTGGTTAGGTAAATATTAAATCTTACAGGATGGGACTAGAACTGTCAAGAAAAAATGAAAAAATGTTACCATTATGGAAACCAACAGAAGCAAAAGCAAAGATAAATAAGAACTCTTGCTTAAAAGCAATAATTCAAGGCTTTCAGGAGCACTTTCCAATGGGAGCTTTCAAAATATATGACATATCTCAGTTCCAAACACACACACAAATGCCTTATTTCAGAAAAATCCTGTTGCATTTGAGCAGCTAAATAGTTGTGCCCATTGCTGCATTAAGCCATGTATCACAGAGGCCCTAGTCAGCCATCCTGAATTAACTTTAGTTTCCAATGAATTCAGGTGACATTTTTGAGGGTAATTACAAGGTTCCTAAACAGGAAGGGAATGTAATATATTATTTGCTTTTTTTGTTGACTCGTTCTTATTATTTAGATTAATATACCTTACTCCAAATGGGCCCAGGGCAGCAAACATGCCAATACTAAAACTTCTAAAAGCAGCCTTTTTTAAAATAATCAAAAACTCCTAAAAGCAATCACCCACTCTCAAACCAGTATTTTCAGGGCAGCCTGAACTTTCAACCATGAAATGTCTGTGTAAACGTGAATTTTTTATTTTTATTTTTAAAAACCCTAATAGTTAATAGTAAGGGAGACTGATGCAATTGGGGGGGGGGGTCTACAAATGGGGAACCATCACTAAGAAGGCCCTGTCACTGGTCACTGCCAAATGGACAACCCACAGTGGTGGCATCATCAACAGGGTCTCTTCCGCTGATAGGACCTGAGATGGTTGATACTGGCCTCCCTCGAAGGAGTTCAGGTTTTGTCCCCTTATATTTTTTCCTCACCTCCTATGATGCATTTGTTTATGAAATAGTACAGAACAATAGCATCGCTCCATCTTAAATCCATGCACACAGAGCTATGGATGTCAGAGCATTCTGAAAACAGAAGTGAACATTGCAGGCGGTTGCTTATTCTTCCCATTCTTCTGGAATGGAAATCCATCCAGTGAATGCAATCAGCATTTGCTGCTCTTATTCCTTTCGGTCTGCAAATGTTACGTAATTAACTACACACACGCGCCCCACTACACACACACACCCCACACACATCTGCATTGTATTTCCTTTTCATTATAACATAATGAAAACATAACTTAATCAAATGATGTAATTGATTAGGTAAATTGTGTAATTTCACCATGGTGCACAGCAGGATGATTGATAGTTTCTGGTGGAAGACCAACTGCAGCAGAACGGAAACAGTGCTGAAGGCAAAAGAGAAAATGAAGTCTTTTTCCATCGTGGAATTGTAAAACTGGAAGGGAGCTCAAGGGTCATCTAGTCCAACCCCCTGCAATGCAGGGACCACAGCTAGCTACCTACCTACCACATCCCCACCTGCAACCATACTTGGACACCGGCATGTGTATGTCTGCTACTGCAGACATGCTCTTCAAACTACTTATTCACAGATTCTTCTTTCCAGCATTTGTGTCAATTGTTTCCCCCTTTAAAGGGGAAATATATATATATCTTGATGTTCTGTTAATGGTAAACAAGCAAATAGCCACAGGTGTTCTAATTTGAAGGATGCAACAAATTTGCTTATAAATCAAATGAACCTCAATTCTGCTGCTTCATGTCGATTTAATGAAGTTGGAAGATTAAAAATGATGCTTGAAGACTGCAAAGATCTAATTTAATTACCAGTCAGTTCCATAACAGCATATATTGAACAAAAAAATGCCACCATTGTTGCATATTATGCTTGTATCAGCACTATGGTTGGTTCCCCACACAAACACACACACCCCTCTGTGTGTGCCAATGCTTTGATTACTAGTTGATTGCAACATAGTTTAGCAGATGGTGGTATTTAGCATGAGAAAATAGAACCCTGCTGCATAAGGCCAGAGGCCTACCAAGTAAGGCGAAGTGACAGCTCAGTCAGTAGAGCATGAGACTCCTAATCTCAGGGTTATGAGTTCGAGCCCCACGTTGGGCAAAAGATTCCTGCATTGCAGGAGGGTGATCCTCGTGGTCCCTGTGGGATGTAAACACACAAAGCAGTCAAATATAACATTGCTAGAGTGGACATGAAGGTGTCTCAGCCCTCCAGCCGTAACTTCCTGTTTACCTGGACTGAGACAACTTCAGCCTCAGCTTCAGGATCTGTCCTTCTAGTGAGCACTCAGGGCTGATTTCCTTAAGAATGGATAGGTTTGATCTTCTTGCAGTCCATGGGACTCTCAAGAGTCTCCTCCAGCACCATAATTCAAAAGCATCAATTCTTCGGCGATTAGCCTTCTTTATGGTCCAGCTTTCACTTCCATACATCACTACTGGGAAAACCATAGCTTTAACTATATGGACCTTTGTCAGCAAGGTGATGGCTCTGCTTTTTAAGATGTTGTCTAGGTTTGTCATTGCTCTTCTCCCAAGAAGCAGGTGTCTTCTAATTTTGTGACTGCTGTCACCATCTGAAGTGATCATGGAACCCAAGAAAGTAAAATCACTCACTGCCTCCATTTCTTCCCCTTCTATTTGCCAGGAGGTGATGGGACCAGTGGCCATGATCTTAGTTTTTTTGATGTTGAGCTTCAGACCATATCAGCTGGGCCAGTTCAATTCTAAGGTTCAAATCTTGGAGTTCTTACTTAAAGGACACCAACACAGTCTTGTTTTCCATCACTGTAGAATGCTTTTTTTTCCTATTTAAAAGAAAAAGGAAAACTTTTGATTGCAGTTAATGTGGCATGTTATGTGAGAATCAGCCGTTTCAGAGTTGAATAGTCCACAGAAATGAAGCTATTTAGACCAAATTATCTGATGGATGTAATGAACAATCGTGCTTTAAATGATGTGCCCTTCTGGTCCTCAATCACTCTTTTCTTTCCAACCATACAGAAATAATGTTGGCTTTCTTCTGGAGGGGCATCACCTCCATCCAACTTGGAAAATGGTGGGCATCACTTTTCTAAGAGCAGGGGAATGTTAACATTCGCTGCCCGCGCTCCCACCCTGCCAGTAGCCATGGGGAAGAGCCATAGCTCAGTGGCACGGCATCTGCTCTGAGAGCCGGTGTGGTGTAATCAGTACAGTGGGGTAACCCTTGCCACCTTCTACGAGGGGTAATCCCATTGCCTTTAGCAGGACCAGGACACTTCCGAATTGCCAATTTATGCAGGAATACTTACCTCGGAATACTTACTTAGAAACAGACTCCATTAACCACTATGGGGATTACTCCTAAGTAAGCAGGAGGAATGTCAACCATCAAGTAACAATTGCCCCCACCCCACCGCTGCCCGTTAGAAATAGAGTAGGCCAGCTGAAGTGGCCTTAAATTCTGTTTGAGAACCTTCCTATACTGAGCAGTAAGATCTGAAGGGGGGTTGTAATTAAGCATATTTGCAGGATTCCTGAACACAGAAATGACTTTAAATGTATTCAGCCAAACCTTCTTACATAACAACACAGGAAGAGTCTTCTAGATCAGGCCAATGGGCCTTCTAGTCCAGCTTCTTCTAGTCTCATGTTCCTTCTAGTCTCATGGTGGCCAACTAGATGCCTGTTGGAAACTCATAAGCAGCATTCATAGAATCATAGTTGGAAAGGACCATCAGGATAATCTAGTGACTAGTCCAACCCTTTGCAATGCAGGGATCTTTAGCCCAATGTGGGACTCGAACTCACAACCCTAAGAGTAAGAGTTTCGTGCTCTACTGCTGAGCCATCCCTCATCCCAATGCTATTGAGCACAATCCCCTCCTGCAGTTTCCAGCAACTGGTATTTGGAAACATTGCTGTCTCCAGTTGTGGAGTCAGAGCATAGCCATCATGGCTAGTAGACCTCTCCTCCATAAATTTGCCTAATCCACTTTTGATGACATCTTTTATCTGTCTCAATACAATCCCTCTTCCTGGTCAGCATGGGAAGAGAGTAGGCGGGACTGGTGCTCGTAGTCTGCACCCCCTTCAGAGAGCGAAATTAAGGCCACCTGAATCAGGGTTGGGCTACTGAATATACCTAAATTATGATGTACCAAATGTTTTCGAAACTGCATGCTGAAGATAAGCACTGATGAGTTTCTTAATCTCATTAACTAAAAGAGAGAAACGGCATGTTATTCTTAAGCTCTGAAGGTGGGAGGTGTGTTTTTTTTTAATGCAGTCCCGCTGGCAGGCTGTTGTACAGGCCAAAGAACGTGGATCTATTATAATCTACTTATCTCTGGAGAATTTAATTTCCAAAAGGAAAGATTTTTTGAAGGTAAAAAAAGAAAGAAAAGAAACTATAATGCAACTTCCTCTACGTCTATTAGAGAACTGAACCACTGATTCTCTATTTATATAGCAGGAATGGGACATGTTAAGCCTGGGGGCCGAATGCAGGCCCCCAAGCCTTTCTGCCTGACCCCTGGCACTGCCCCCCAAACTGCAGCCCCTCCCCAGAATAGCCTGTACTAGCCCTGCTTCACATCCTCCTGGAGTGCTTTTACCAGGCAAAGAATATGTCCTTGAACTGTAATAATGCCTCTTGATGTCTTGGCATTGACATGGATGTCTGCAGAGGGAATGCCTGTGTATGCTTCCTAAGGTCCTGGGATCCTGCACCATTAGGATTCTAGATGCTAAGGAAATCTATACAGTATGCCTATTCTTTTCCTCCTACAGAGGTTTACGCCAGGAGTCAGGAACTGCATATAGCCAGCAGCCCAGATCCTTCCTTGAACTACCTCCTGCAGGATAGCTCTTTCTTGGTGTCATTATGCCAGGTGACAACTTGAAAAGGGCTTGCCTTTAAAGTCCTTTTGCAAGCAACTACTTGCAAATCAGATGGCCGGCGGTTCGAATCCCCGCGACGAGGTGAGCTCCCGTTGCTTGATCCCTGCTCCTGCCAACCTAGCAGTTCAAAAGCATGTCAAAGTGCAAGTAGATAAATAGGTACCACTCCAGCGGGAATGTAAACGGCGTTTCCGTGCGCAGCTCTGGTTTGCCAGAAGCGGCTTAGTCATGCTGGTCACATGACCTGGAAGTTGTACGCCGGCTCCCTCGGCCAATAATGCGAGATGAGCGCCGCAACGCCAGAGTCGGTCACGACTGGACCTAATGGTCAGGGGTCCCTTTACCTTTACCTTTTACTTGCAAATGGATTTCCGCAGCGATGTCTCTCATGCCCATCCAGTGATGGGACACCACCTCTGCAGTGGTGTGCGGTCAGTGGACATCTCCCCAAATGTTCCCCTGGCACCTCCTTCCCAAAGCCTAAGAAGCTTCTGCCTGGCTTAGGGAGGGAGGCGCGATGCTCCGACAGGTCCAAGAGCTCTCCCACCACCTTCCCAAACCCTGCCCAGCTTTGGGAAGGAGGCAGGAAGGTTGCAGCATCCTGTCGGAGACCTGACACCTTGTTCCCAAAGCCCAAGAAGCTTCGGCTTGGCTTAGGAAGGGAGGCACGGTGCTCAATAGCACAACATCAGGACGTCACGGTGTCACACACGTTTCACCCCCCACCCCCCGCAATCGCCCTCACGAGCTGCCACCTCTGGAGCCTTTGAAATTTCACTGCATTCCGCTGCACCTCTGAAGCCTGTTTGCAAGCAGTTTTAGTACAATCCAGTTGCAGCTGATTTCAAAGTGGTAGTAGCCTCACAACTGAATTTATGCATTTGTGACATCGGGGTAGGGCAGGTGGGCATGGCTTGAGGGAAATGGGCACACCAGACAAATAAGCAATTTTCTCAGGTCTAATTAGGGCTGTGAGCTAGAGCATCTCCATCACTGGTTTAAGCTTTAGAAAAACACAGATCAGGGTTCTCTACCATTTTATCCCTTGACCTATCAAGGAGAAGGAGGAGAAGGAGGAGATTTGTGTCTCCTTATCTTTATCTTTTACTTCTATTTGCTTGCCTGCCTGCTTCTTTCTTTCTTTCTTTCTTTCTTTCTTTCTTTCTTTCTTTCTTTCTTTCTCTTCCTTCCTTCCTTCCTTCCTTCCTTCCTTCCTTCCTTCCTTTCTTTCTGCACTTTCCTTTTATAGCAAACAGAATTGCTTCTTACATCGAAGCTGACCACATTCAAACGCAACTTTATAAAGTTACCATTATTTAAACTAAGAACTGCTCCGTGCCGTGGCAAGTGCACTGTGGGGCGTGAGCCGTTTCCCACGTGACGCATGAGGCCTACCTGAGAGATGCATCACATTTCCAGTCGATTCATGATCCATGTCAAAGGATCGTAGCATATGTTGGTAGCAGCTGTGCAAACCAGCCACTCTGATCTCACTCTAAACTAATTAATTACATCTCTCCTTGACATATGTTAATAGCAAAATCCAAACCCACATGATATATGCTAATATTATGGGAAGGCTTTGCCACACAGTTTCAAAAAAACAACAAAAAACCCAGCTGACATGCAGGTGGCTTCTTGAACAGAAAGAAAACATCAGGTGCTCATACAGGTGGGTTTCTATAATCAGGCTGCAAAAAGTGCCAGTGGCCTTGCTGTTTTATATTCTTTGCAGAGACCGGGCACACCAACTCTATGGGGCCAAAGTGTCTTCAGCCCCCTTGATATTGGTTGAAATGGGGCCTGTCCCCACCTCAGTGGATCTTCCTCCTGCTGAGGGGCATGCTGCCAAGGGCTGGCCAGGTCAGGTTGCCTCACTGGTGTGCCAGCCATGCTAGGACAACCAGCTAGCTTAGGGACTGCAGGGCAGACCACATGACACACCTTTCTAGCCACTTCCCACCCCTCAGAATTTGCCTCCTGAGGCAGCTGCCTCATCCGGCCTCATGGTAGGGCCATCCCTGCTGGATACTTTTCAGCAGCCTCATCGCCTAGTTGTCATTCTACTGGCATTACTGAATCCGAAATGTCTCCCTCTTCGCTGCCTAGCTGCACAACTCATCTGTTCTGGCTCTCAAAATTAAATGCTTCCTCAAGAGTATCCACTATCTTTTTCTATCCCTCCGTCTACTTCTTTTTCTAAGCTTGCATTTCTCGTTGGCTAAATATATTGACAACGTGACATAGTATTTGCTTTGGCGGTGACCTCACACAGCTGCTGCGTACTCTGCAGTCCTTGTGGAGTTTCACAAATAACTCAGTGAATTGGAGGTTCTTAACAATGGCATTGGGTCAGTTCTATATACCGAGTGTCTATTTCTGGCTTAAAATTCATATACTTCAATAATTGCTTGCCACATCCAGGAGGTATTAAGTATCTCTCTTGGAAGACTGGGGTGAAAGTGGGGATTTATATGACAAATGCTTTCCTTTATAGCAATCTTCCTTCTTTCCTATCAGCAGAATGATGTTGACGCAAGGAAAGGACAGATAAGTGCAAAGTGGTTTAGATCACAGTCCTTTGCACACTTACCTGGGAGTAAGTCTCATTGAAAAAGATGCATCTCACTTGCAAGTAAACAAACACAGAAACGACAAGTCGTTTATTCTAACTTGCCTTACACCAAGACATGGGGGCGAGAAGCACCATTAAGCTGTCTTTATTTATTAACATTGGTATATTCGTCTTAAGTTTTTGGGTCGGGTTACACTGCAATTTGTTGCCACTGAATCACAGGGCAAAATGCCGGCCCAATCATCTTAAAGGGATATGTGAATTGTCCCTCACCCCTGTGCCTTGGCTCACT
The DNA here is from genome assembly GCA_034641385.1 of Darevskia mixta. Lineage (NCBI taxonomy): Eukaryota > Metazoa > Chordata > Lepidosauria > Squamata > Lacertidae > Darevskia > Darevskia mixta. The sequence continues at coordinate 4,128,562 of JAWWNH010000060.1, forward strand.
GACGGGGAGCAAGGCACTCACATTCCTTTCCAGGCTGCAATTTGAAAGCCTGCTAATAATAATAATAATAATAATAATAATAATAATAATAATAATAATTTATTATTTGTAGCCCACCCATCTGGCTGGGTCTCCCCAGCCACTCTGGGCGGCTTCCAGCAAACATTAAAATACATTAACACATCACAGATTAAAAACTTCCCTGAACAGGGCTGCCTTCAGGTGTTTTCTAAATGTCATGTAATTGTTGATCCTTTTATCCTCTGATGGAAGGGCGTTTATACCCTCGTTGCTTTGTGGGCGACTCACCATGTAAAGCCTCCGAAGCAGCGATACTTGAGGAGCACCACCATGCAGCGCAGGTCCCTTGTGATGTACACAGCCGTGGCAGCAGCAGGCCACCAAGAACTTCATCTTCTGACCTCTCAGCATGTGCCCCAGTATCAGTCTGGCCTGTGCTGTGCAGACACCCTCAGAGGAGACCATTGCTTCTATGCATCGTGAAGCAGCTGGAGTGCCCCTTCCTGCCCCAATGCTGCTGTGCATTTGCCACTCCTTTGCTCTCACTGACCGCTTGGAGGCTGTGTTTTTGTAAACAAGCTTCTTCTTCTTCTTTGGTGATCACTCATAGCCGAGTAAGATTGTCTTCCATAAACACGGTTTTAATTGTGAGTCCGTAAGTGACTGTGGAGGCCAATTCTGTATCCACACGTCCTTCCACAGTGGGGCAGGAGTTGATCATGGTGAGGGTTTGTCAAGCATGCCTTCCTCTTAGCACGTCTCTTCCTTTTGTCCTGAGTTCGAGTGTCTTCAAAGCCCACAACACCTTTGGTAAAGGCTGTTCTCCATTTAGAGAGCTCGCAGGCCAGTGTTTCCCAATTGTTGGTGTGTATACAACATTTTTTTTAAGATTTGCCTTGAGAGAGTCTTTAAACCTCTTTTGTTGACCACCAGCATTATGCCTTCCATTTTTAAGTTTGGAATAGAGTAGTTGCTTTGGAAGACGATAATCAGGCATCCAAACAACAGGACCTGTCCAACGAAGTTGATGTTGAAGAATCATTGCTTTGACACTGGTGATCTTTGCTTCTTCCAGTACACTGGCATTAGTTCGGCTGTCTTCCCAAATGATGTGTAAAAAATTTTGAAGACACCGTTGATGGAATATTTTGAGGATTTGGGGATGGCGTTTATAAGTGGTCCATGTTTCACAAGCATACAGTAAGGTTGGTAGTACAATAGCTTTGTAAAGAAGCATTTGAGTTTCCCTGCAAATGTCCCAGTCCTCAAACACTCTGCACTTAACAAGCAGCACTATAATCATCAGGAACCCGGCCTGCAATTGTGCCTACCTGAGGGGTACCAGAACTGAATTCTGACGAGTTCCAGCAGGAAAAAAAAAGCCCTGCTTTCAACTCCATTGGCATTTTTTTCAAAAATTTCTAAGCTTGTCTTCACTTAATGGCCACAGATGCAATTATGATGGGGTGGGTTTCGCTCACCACTGCACTGCAGTTTGGGGAAAGAAAGGACCTCACTTCCAACTTTAAGCATTGCCTCTAATGAGCAAAGGCACAAGACAAATATGGGTGTTTGGTAAAAGAGGAGAGGCTGGATTGTGACCAGTTCAAAAAGTCAGTTTCCCCTGTCAATGTTATCTGAAACATTGGGTGCCTGTAGTAATTGCTGCAGTCAAATTAGTGCTTTGTCCATGTCTGAAGGGATGGCAGAACTGGATTTTGCCAGCCCTGAATTTGCCAGGTAGTATAAAACAGACATGTGGAGTTTCTGACCCATCAGTGAAAGGTAAGAAGTAATTGGATAGCTGACTGTGTCCAAATCTCAGCTCCTGTGTTTTATAGCTGATGTATGCCATCTTAGGAAACCTTTTGCTTTGAAGTTAATTAAAAGCTTGAATTAAGACCCACAAGATGCTACTTGTGCGAAGAAATGAGACAAAAGTCTGAAAATAATGATTCACTCATTTTGATCTGTACATTTTCCCTCTTTTAAAAAGAAGCCCCAAAGATCCATTTTGTGGTACATGGCTGATCTTAATTTTTCCAGTAAATGGAGATTTTAAAGAGCATTTGGGGAGTCTGCTTTTGAACTTTATATCCTTTGCTGCATTATAAAACTTAAATGCTCTGTCCTCTTCAGCCAAAAACAGCAAGAAGCCTTGTGGCACCTAAAAGACTAACGTATTTATTAGGCCAGCTTTCCCCCAACCTGGTGCCCTCCAAAAAGTTATTGGACACACAAGAGAGCACAGTTGGTAGAGCATGAAACTCCCAATGTCAAGGTTGTCAGTTCTAGTCCCACATTGGGCAAAATGATTCCTGCATTGCAGGGGGTTAGACTAAATGATTGGGCCATGGTCCCTTCAAACTCTACAGTTATGTGACTACAAGTCCCATCATCCCTGACTGTGCACAGCAGACCTGATGGGCATCATAGTCCCAACTATATCTGGAAGGCACAAAGTCAGGGAAGGCAGTATTACTTTCCAAGCCATTTTATGGCTTCAACATTGGCATAGGGGACCACTTATAGATAGTGGGCCACATTCCTGCTTACGCAACCTTCCAGAAGCCATATACCAGTAGGGAGTGGAGGCAGAAGAGCAATGGCTGTGACAATAGTCTGCATCCCACTCAAAAGCCAGAGGTTTCTATATGCACAAACACACCTCTTTCCATCCTCTGTGCAGGGTGGAAAGCATTATGAGGCATGATCACAACTCAGGGACAAAACACCTGAGGAGGGAGAGGAGCAGGGCTCGTGAGAGAGGTGACCTGAGGAAAGTCCTGAGGGTATGATAGAGAGCCATCCAAATCTGAGATTCTCCCATTCCTGCTTTAACCGGAGAGGCTCAGGATTGAATCTGGGATATCATGCGTGTAAACAACTCGGTAGAGCAAGAGACTCTTAATTTCAGGGTTGTGGGTTCGAGCCCCACGTTGGGCAAAAGATTCCTGCTGTCAAAGCTTCTGTCAAGGCTTCAGGAATTCTATTCCTCCCCCATGGCAGCAAGAAGCAGAGAAAACAAAGTAGACTCCTTTTTTAATGAGTTTAAAGGTAAAGGGACCCCTGACCATTAGGTCCAGTCGTGTCCGACTCTGGGGTTGCGGCGCTCATCTCACATTATTGGCCAAGGGAGCCGGCGTACAGCTTCCGGGTCATGTGGCCAGCATGACTAAGCCGCTTCTGGCGAACCAGAGCAGCACACGGAAATGCCGTTTACCTTCCTGCCGGAGCGGTACCTATTTATCTACTTGCACTTTCGAACTGCTAGGTTGGCAGGAGCAGGGACCGAGCAATGGGAGCTCACCCCATCATGGGGATTCGAACTGCCGACCTTCTGATCATCAAGCCCTAGGCTCTGTGGTTTAACCCACAGCGCCACCCGTGTCCCCCCCTTTTTTAATGAGTTTATTCATTCATAATAGCGAGAGACAAAAGGATACAGCAAGCCCTGACAATGGCGTTGCTCCAACTGAGCCCCTTCTTCCTTCTTCCTAGCAACAACATTTCCCTTTATGGTGGGTGGCCAAGTGTCTCTGAGACCTTTGTTCCTGCACTCTTAACGAACGCTGAGTTTTAGGAGAAGGGGAGGTCAGGAATAATTTCCAGAGACAAAGTGTCACCTGGCTGCCCTGCCTCTGTCTCCCCACCCCTTTCTAATAACACTTCTCAACTCTTCTGTTTGTCTAACTCCAAGCTGTGACTTTCCTCAAACCCCTGCTGTAAATCAAGGCTGCATTCCTCTTCTCCTGCAGCATCAGGAGAACGGGGGGGGGGGATCTCCACCATTCCTCCTCCTCCTCCATCTCATCCCCTTGAATCCAATCCCTGACACTTGCATTGCAGGGAGTTGAACTGAAAAAAAAAGTTGAACTAGATTGCCCTTGCGGTCTCTTCCAACTCTACAATTCTATGAAATCACATCCCCTAGCATTGAGCTGAGGTCCCACCACAGAAAACGTTTCTGAAGCCCTGCTATGAATTGCATCAAGGTGTTGTTTGATGCACCACTCAACTTTTAGAATGATGGAAGCAAAACCCCAGTGAGTTGGACCCAGACAATAGAATAAAGTAGTCATGACTTGCCTTCAATCCCGTTGACTTCAACAGGAACTAAGTTCACCCAACTTCGTCTGGATCCAAGCCAATGATAAGAAGCGCAAATGTTTAAAATCCCTAGAGACGCTCGCTGTGAGGATCACCAGGAAGTTAACAGGTGGCTGCTTTTAAGTACAGATGCTGAACGCCACCAGTGCAGATGGCTGTTCAGCAAAGCTGCTAAAAAAAAAAAAAGACCCACGTACATCTTTATTGAAGATTATGAATCCTTTTCTCATAGAGTATTAAACACAACTTCTCCTGGTTTGAACTGTAGAAAACAGAATGTTTAAAGGTTAAATTGCATTCCAAATATATCTCCAACTTAGAGATTGCTGCTAGTATCCTAGAGTTTTGATGGAAGAGGGAACTTCGAGCTGGGAAGAATTTAAAAGTAAAAAGTTCCTTACTGCATTACATGTATGTTTAGCTGTCTGCTGTGAAATTATTAGAAAATAATTCAACAAGTGGCAACTCAACCTCGTTGTAAGAAGAATATTACCCTCACCCACATCTGGTAAAAAAATCTGGGGCGTGGTTAGGGATGGGGAAGAAATTCAGTTCAGTTCACATTTAATGGTGAACTAAAGGCAGCCATCATTTGGATTCCACACACATCCAAATTTTACAATGCAATTCTCCCATCAAGCAATGTGTACAAAAATGCATCTATTAAGATAAAGTGTGCATATATAATTATAAATAACATAAAAAGTGCATTATATTAGTATGAATTGCTTTGAAAAGATGTGCATATTAGGCAAAATTGCATACCAAAAATGGGCGTATTAGAAGACAAATGCTCTGTAATGCTGATGAATTTTTATGAATATTTTTTCTCTTTTTTAATGCAAACTGATGTGGAAATGTGGAGAATTTAACTTAGGACTGGAAAAATGTGAAACAGAAATACTGAAATTGACACATTTGCCCATTCTTAGGCAAGTTATTTTAGTTTCTCTCTGTTTCTCATTTTTCCAATCTTAGGTTCAAGTTCTCCACATTTCCACACCTCATGTTTTTAACCACATGTTGCATGCCACTCCAGTCTCTGAGCAGTGTGAGATTCCAGGGGTTTGAGACGTTTACCCAGGGTTTATGTTTCCTTTCAGAAATGAGGCACAGCAGAGACTGTGGTGTCCTTATGATATATGGTTTCTTTACACATATATACAACCTCAGCCTATGATGAAGGGGTTCACATTATCAACACCCCAAGAGGGGCTTCTCCCATAGCCACAACCTTAGATTCAAGCAGAAATCAGCAATGCAGCAATGACTCTCTCTCTCTCTCTCTCTCTCTCCCTCCCTCTCTCTCTCTCTGCCTTTCCAGTCTGCAGCTTTTTCCCTCTAGGTCATATAACAGCAAAACTGGCCTTCAAACTCAAGCTTTGTCCTTCTAACTATCTGAGAACTGAAGGAGGGGTCCCACCAATTTGTTATCTGGCACAATCTCCCCTTTCCAGTGTGAGAGAAGAGCCAGTGTGGTGTAGTGGTTAAGAGCGGTAGACTCGTAATCTGGTGAACCGGGTTCGCGTCCCCACTTCTCCACATGCAGCTGCTGGGTGACCTTGGGCTAATCATACTTCTCTGAAGTCTCTCAGCCCCACTCACCTCACAGAGTGTTTGTTGTGGGGGAGGAAGGGAAAGGAGAATGTTAGCCGCTTTGAGACTCCTTCGGGTAGTGATAAAGCGGGATATCAAATCCAAACTCTTCTTCTTCTTCTCTTCTTCTTTCCTTTGCTTTCTTAATTGCCCATCACCTCTCCTTTGTTCTCTTAATGGCTCATCTCCCAGGTGATTACCTCATCCGGCAGCTAGACTGGCTTAATTGCTTTTAACACTTCTTAGGATTACAGGGGTCTGGCACCCATGAATTCATAACACTACTTTTCATAGAAGCCAGAGAATGTGGGGATGTGGGTGGGATAGAGAACTTGAAACTATGTTATGCTAAGAAGCTTCAGCTGCACTTGCTTTTCTCTCTTCCACTCTTGCTCTGAAGAGTCTGCATAGAAAGCCAGGAAGCTGTCTTATATTGTGGGAGACCATTGGTCCATCTACCTTGATGTTGTCCACACTGATGGGTCCAAGATTTCAGACAATGGTTCTCTACCCAAAGATGCTGGGGGTTGAACCTGGGATCTTCTGCATGCAAAACAGCTGCTCTACAACTGAGCTAGCCATTCCCCTAAGAAACAGCTAAATTCACAACCCAGAGAAGGAGGAGTAGGAGTTTTGGATTTTGGATGGCAATTGATATACCTACCGGTACTTATTCTGTGGTGGGGTGGATATAAAGAATGATTAGGTTCTTTGCATTGCAATGAACAATTCAAGCTCTTTTGAATCCTAAGCCTTTTCCATGCTGGGAATTTTCCATTGTCACCAGGAGAATGCCTTTGATTTGAAATGTCATTTGGATGACCCTTATCTGAAACAAAACAGACATTCTAATTATCATTCCACAGTCACACTTCAGGCTCAAATGTCACTGGGCATATAGCTCACCTTTATGTGTGAAGAGCATCTTCTTGCTTGTGGTTTCATTTTCACTGACAGATCCGCTTCCAGCACCCGTCCTCAGACTTGTCGATCAAAGTGCTCGAAATATCACACCATTTGCATCTTGCAGGAACTTTGGCAGAACTTGTAAAGTCACCCCACCCCCTCGAAAGTTCAAAATGTCAATGAGATAAATGTGAAGCACCAGGTGGGAAGCCAAAAGGTGGACCTTCAGAAAATCATGAATGGAGAAAGTGAAAGAGAATCTGTTCCCAACAGAATAATGACCAGCTGCTCTAAGCTGCATCCCAGTACTGAATTCTCCCCCATAAGATTTAGGGATGTGTATCTCATGACTGAGCAACATCACATTGTGCATGTTCATGCTCTTTGCCGGTTTCAACAAAGGAGATCACACAGAACTTGGAAGGTGCCTGATTCATGTCAGCTGCAAGACTTGCAGTGATATTCTAGCTCTTGTGGAGAAACAGACCAATCAGACTCAGCGCTCTAGAAGTTTGGTCAAACCTGAGACCGTCTGCACTATTTGGTATATCCCATAATATTGTTTTATCTCTTACAATGTTTATATACCAATTGATTGTAATAAAACCTCCAAGTGGTTTGCAAAAAGAATAGAACAATAAAATTTACACGTAGAAACCAAGGATATAAAACTTACAAAAATTAATTAAAATAAACCCGTCAGCCCTCTGTTTGGATGGGCTTGTGTAAACAAAAATGCCAAAAACAGAACAGTGAAAGGGCATATCTGATATCAATAGGCAGGGAGTTCCAAAGCTTGGAACTAAAATATTGATTTCATACAAGTACAAAATGAGTATTATATGACACCTATAACAGTGCCCATTTTACAGGCTATATTTATAGTACAGTGATTAGATTGTTGTACCAGGAACAGAGATCCCTGCAAACCATGAATCTCGGTCGGTGACTTTGCACAAGTCAAAACTTATCAGCCTGACCTTACCTCAGAGGGCTGTTGTATGGATGAAATGATGGAGGAAGAACCATGCACTGAGCTTTTTTGAGGAAAGGTTTGGTATAAACACAAGATATAAATTAAGTGATGAATAAGGGGATTCCAAGTAAGCATTTATAGTATTGGACAGGGAATCCCATTGATCAATGGGTGAATGTTTGCTGGACGTGCTCTTGGTAGCTTTGAAGGACTTGCAATTCTTCAATAGTTAAGGTTCTAGCATCTACCAAACAGGTTCAAAGTCAAAACATTTATGAGTGCAAAACGATGCTGTAAAAGTGGCTTTGCTCCACTGTAAATTTCTGAAGGGCCATTCCATCGCCTCTCAGTCTCCTTCTCCCTCTTCAGTAGTTTGAAGAACTGCTTTATCGTTTATATACCTTTGTTTATATTTAAGTAGTATATATAGTTTATACATTATGCCTGCTTGCCTGCAAATCTGTAGACATTGGATATTATGTGTACAGATAAAGGATAAGAATTATGGATTTCACAGGGAAGCTGTGTTTTGATAACATTGGCTTACTTGAGGAAATAAAGCTTGACTTGGGTATATTGCAATTGAAAAAGGATTTGCTATTGGAAGTTTTGCTTGAAAGGATAGTCTCGGTCATCAATCTGCTTTTGCTTCACATCTTTACGCTTAGGAAAATAGAGAGCTGCCTTGTACCAAGTCATACCATTGGACCATTTAGCTCAGTACTGTCCACACTGACCAACAGCTGCTCTATGGGGTTTCAGACAGGAGGCATTGTGGGGTTTGCAGCCAAAATCACAAATTCACGTTCTGCTAGACAAGCATGGGGCTAGTGCACAGAGAGTTCTTGAACTTCCTAGAGAAGACCCTTTTTGTGTAGCCACTTCCTTTGCCTCCTCTGGCTGGGAACTCTGTAACCAAGGAGACAATCTTTTATATTTCCTTCTGTCTCTGAGGACAGCAGAGCCTCCAAGGCATATTGGAGAAATATGCCTTGGAGTCATATTTCCAGCATGCCTCCAAGCTGACCAGACGTGCATGGCTAAAGCTCCTGATATCAGCCATGTTAGCTAAGACTACCTACTGTAAATTAGAAGTATTTTTATGCATACTAGTTTTGCTGTATTTGCTGCCTGCATTGAAATGTAAGTAAACCTTTCTTCATTTATCTTACTAAAAACATGTGGTTCATTATCCACGATAGAAATGAAGAGGGGGAGGTCAGCAGACCACAAATGAAAGGAATGGAAAGGTAAAGGTAAAGGGACCCCTGACCATTAGGTCCAGTCGCGGACGACTCTGGAGTTGCGGCGCTCATCTTGCTTTATTGGCCGAGGGAGCCGGCGTACAGCTTCCGGGTCATGTGGCCAGCAGGACTAAGCCACTTCTGGTGAACCAGAACAGCACGGAAACATCGTTTACCGCCGGAGCGGTACCTATTTATCTACTTGCACTTTACATACTTTCGAACTGTTAGATTGGCAGGAGCTGGGACTATAACTGCCTAATTCCCAAGCTTTAAATAATCTGTAAAACATATAACATTACTCTGCTAAAAAGGTTTCAGACAGATTACTTTTGTATTTCTTCCTCACATGTGGAATAGAAGGCTTAGACCTAAATCTACATATTTAATCCTCAATCTATCTCCCAATATATATATATATATATATATATATATATATATATATATATATATATATATATATAATATGGTTTTTCCAATTAAAATTTTACAGTCACATATCCAACATGCAACATAAAAACAAGATTCCAAGGAATCTCTTGGACTTCCCTCCTCCCCTTTGTGGGTCCTATTGTCAATCATTTCCTCCTGCATCTTTTATAATAATCCAAATATTTTACTTCTCCATTGTGTCTAAAATTTACCATTAAACTACAAGTGATATTCCAATCCTACTAATGATTTTAACTGTTTACAATGGTCTTTAAGATAAGTTAAAGATTTTCCCCATTCCTTATTAAAATTTTGTTCTTCCTAATTTCTGATTCTTCCGGTCATTTTAGCCATTTTGGCACAATTCATCAATTTGATCTGCCATTCTTCTCTGGTAGGGACTTTATCTTGTTTCCTTCTCTGGAACATTCTCAGTCCAACGCGGAGATGCCACGTGTTGAATCCAGGAGCTTCCACATGCAAAGCTTAGTGCTCTTCCACTAAACTATGGCTCTTCCTTTTCCTTGGCTTTGAATGGCATTTAAAACAGGGAATCAGAAAAACCAACCCCATGTAATGCAAGAATCACAGCTAAATAATCCCAGATGGTCAGCTGTCAGAGATTTATTTTTATTTTTTAAATCTGTGATTCCTGCATTGGAGGTTGGCTGAGATGACCCTTTGGGTCCCTTCCTCTGCAGTTCTATTACCCTATGAAAACATATCAGCCCAATCCAGCTCTAGCCACATGCTACAGTCACATGGTGTGGATGGAGATGCTGATCAAAAGACACTCCCAGCCAGCTCAGTATGGCCTGGATGACTTCTGGGTTGCAAATGCCAGTGTGTCATTAGGGTCACCACAGAAAATTAATGAATTATCCTGCTTTAGCAGATTGAGTTCCCTTATGATGATGTGGGTGTGTTAGCACAGCAAGAGCACCACATAACTCAAGAGGCCAAGGGCAGCTGTAAATTACATCACTGTGTTGTGGCTTTTACCCAGGAGCTCATCTCTGGAAATAGGAGGATGCAAACAATCATTTCCACCTTGACAAGTAAACACCTTTGAAATGAGGTCTACCCTTTTTAATAGATCTGCATAGCCCCTCCCAGTATTCCAGCATGACCAAGGACCATAAAGATCAACAGAAGGATTAAATATAGTTACTCACCTAGGGTTGTCAAAATACCAGTTCTCAGGGTTTGAGATGAAGTTTCAAGTTTTTAACCTCCTCCTGTGATGTCGTGGTTGTGGTGGGGATAATATCTTAGAGTGGAGGGGCAGCATCAGGGTTGAGTGTTTGACAATGGAAGAGACTCCCTCAGAAAGGTGGTGGACTTCACTGGAATTTTAAAAGAGAGGTTGAAGGGCCACTTGTCATGGATTCCTGCACTGCAGGGGGTAGATCAGGCATGTCCAACAGGTAGATCGATCGTGATCTACCAGTAGATCACTGGACATCTGCGGTAGATCACTGGCTCCCCCCAAAGAAGCTGAACAGCTGTGGTTCCCCTAAATAAAGCTCAACATTTTACCTCCTCCCTGAAAAAGCTCCCAAAAAAGGGGGTAGATCACTGCCAGTTTTTAACTCTGTGAGTAGATCACAGTCTCTTGGGAGTTGGCCACCCCTGCACTAGATAATCCTCAGGGTCCCTTCCAACTCTACAGTTCTCTGATACTACAATTAAGCAGACTTCCCCCTGAAGACTTTACCCCAAAGTGTAGACCTTGTGGAGCTGGAGGCAAGGGGTAGAAGATGCCAGCGGTTGAGCAAGCTTATGAGGAATGGCTTAGGGAGCCATTAAATATGTAGGTTAAGACCTTAACCGCTCATTTAAAATATGCATGTTAAGACGCTGACTGTTAGATTCATTCAGAGCTTGTCTCCTTAGTTTTTTAGCAGCAGCATAAAATTTGGCCACTTTTAAGGTAATCTCTGGTTCCCTGTCCTCTGTTAGATATTTTAAGCAGTGGTCATCAGATCTGCTTGGGGTTCGTTGCATGATTGGAGTGATAAATATTGAATGTATGTCCCTATAGTAATGACGACAATGAAATAGGACATGAGTAACAGTTTCAGCTGGAGATGCTGGAGTTTTGAACCTTCTGCATGTAAAACAGATGCTCTGTCACCGAATTAGGAACCTTCCCCTACAGTTTTTCAATGCATCTGTTTACCCAGATGCTGAATCTGGAAATCTGCACAGAACACAGCAAATCTATTTTTATACCTGAAAAAACAAGAATAAGTTAAAACAGATACTGCTATCTTAAAGACTAACACATTTACTATGGCATACGTGTCAAAACTACAGTCTACTTCATCAGATCACGATGATGCACCCTGGCAGCAGATGGACAACCTGTCTCAGCAAACCAAAGCTGATGAAATTACTCAAGCGAAAGGGTAATCTGTGAATGGGAACCTAACTCATTCTTCACTTCCTCAGAGTCGTGATCCTTCAACTATCATTGTCCCCCAAAAGATACATAATCATAATAGTACAGAGGATGAATTTGGTTAAATCAAAGCAATCAAGCTTTGATTAATAAATGGGTACCTTGTTAATTTTGCAATGCGTACCAGTGTGTACTTTGCAACAGAGCATAAATCTGCCTGACACATTAATTGGATCTCACTTCATTGCTTTCCGATTTGTCTTCCCTTCCTGCCACCGATCTTAATTATATCCTGAAAACCGGATCCCCCAATTTTTTATGACGTGTGTGTGAACATCAGACAGGGCTGTGAGCCTCATGAAGCCACACTAATGTTCTTCAAAACTGGTGTGTTAATACTCGCAGGTAAGAAAAGTCTCTGGAATAAGTTTCCCCTTGATCATGGACTTTGTGATCTTATGCAAATTGTTTTTCAAGGTAGTATTCTACTCTGACCCACTGAAATGAATAATGTTCATTTTTTAAAAAAGAATGAATGAAAATAGTTTATTGTGTTTTAGAGGACAGCCATTAAACGCTCATTAATTTCAATAGGTCTACTCAGTAAAACCTAACTAAATACTAGCCTCTTCATCAATTTCAAGCTGAAATTCTCACTTGAGACATTGTAAATATATCATTGTAATATATAGTTGAGGGGTCATCAACAATTTTTAAGGTTGTGGGCACATCTGCAAACCAAAGGAACTCTTGTGGACAACATGCACACACCACAATAACACACACATGCATGAAAAGCCACCATGCATTTTTATTTTTCCCACTCCAGCAATTAGACCTGGAAAAAAACCTTTTGTTGGCTACAAGAGAAGGTTTATTTCAAGCCTAAATTCAGCAGGGGAGGTTGGTCCCCACAGGAAGGCATCTATGGGTGCATGGGTACCATGTTGCTGGCCCATGAAATAATTCTGCACACCCTCCATTCTGTGCTCTCTGTTTGCCCATATCTGGGCTCTGGGGATAGCTGGAGATCCTCAGAAGCTAATCAGGTATTCCTTAATGAGAAAATCAGCAAGAGCAGACAGACTTCCCCAAAAGAACCTTGTCAGCTGCTACTGATCTTTCCCATGTGATGTGCAAGGATATCTAAGGTGCACCTGAGTATGAAGGCAGATATTCCTTAGGTGATGTTGAAGACCAATGCACCTTGCTTAACTTGAGCTGCCCTGAAACACCCAGGGATTATGTGTAGGAATGGATTTAAACACTAGGAGAGGACATATTGCTTAATTATTATATTTATTTGCTCATGTGAGTGAGATCAGCAGAGTACCATCCTTTGCAGCTTAAACTTGGAAGCTAAGATGAGGTTGATTTCACCTTCTAGAATCAATAACCCAGGATACTTTAAGGCAGACTGAATTTTCCTGGCATTACCCCTTTTCTCTCCCTTAGAAACAACAATCACACGCACATTGTTTTGTGAAGACATAAAAGTAGTATTTACTTACATAACCTAGATCTTGAAACAGCAGTTGAAGGCAGGTTTATAACTACTATCTAAGTTACAAAAGTAACTTTTTGTATCTAAGTTATAAAAGGACCCAGGTGGCGCTGTGGGTTAAGCCACAGAGCCTAGGGCTTGCTGATCAGAAGGTCAGCGGTTCGAATCCCTGCGCCGGGGTGAGCTCCCGTTGCTCAGTCCCAGCTCCTGCCCACCTAGCAGTTCGAAAGCACATCAAAGTGCAAGTAGATAAATAGGGACCGCTCTGGCGGGAAGGTAAACGGCGTTTCCGTGCGCTGCTCTGGTTCGCCAGAAGCAGCTTAGTCATGCTGGCCACATGACCTGGAAGCTGTACGCCGGCTCTCGGCCAATAAAGCGAGATGAGCGCCGCAACCCCAGAGTCGGTCACGACTGGACCTAATGGTCAGGGGTCCCTTTACCTTTTTTAAGTTACAAAAGTACAAAACTTAGGTTCAAAAATGGTGTCTGAGCTGCAGAGTAAACATTTTTTAACTTACTAAACATGTGATCTTTTCCCATGTTGGGGAAAAAGGAGACTATTTTGAAGAAGTCACAGCACTTCCTCAAGATTCCAAGTGTGGCCCAAAAAGGTTGGTAAATCTTGTTATAGATCTACATTTTATCAAAACTTAATAAAATAAAAAAAATTCCTTCCAGTAGCACCTTAGAGACCAACTAAGTTTGTTCTTGGTATGAGCTTTCGTGTGCATGCACACTTCTTCAGATACCTGGACTTCCATTTCATGCGGCTCAATGTGGTGCCTTCCATAGTTCCAGTTAAAGGTAGATAGCCGTGTTGGTCTGTCATAGTCTGAAGAAGTGTATCTGAAGAAGTGTGCATCTGAAGTGTATCTGAAGAAGTGTATCTGAAGAAGTGTGCATGCACACGAAAGCTCATACCAAGAACAAACTTAGTTGGTCTCTAAGGTGCTACTGGAAGGAATTTTTTTATTATATTTTGTTTTGACTATGACAGACCAACATGGCTATCTACCTTTATCAAAACTTAGTTAAACTTCGAAGGTTTCTAAACAGTTTAGAGGGAGAGATTTAGTCTACAAACACAACACTGGACATCACTCCTATATTATCAGAAGCTATCAGTTAAACCAGAAAACATAAGGGTTTTTTTTTGTGCCACTGCCCTTTGCAATCAGAATTTTTTCTAGAAGCATATAATAGCGCTAAACTTGAACTATATCCTTCAACACATTCTGTCATTGACTCAGTTTGGTGTAGTTTGTTTCTGCATATATACTAGGGAAGTATTAGCTCAGTTCTAAAACTTCAACTTTGCATACAGAAGGTTCTAGATTCAATTCCCAGCATCTTCAGGTAGGACTAGGAAACACCACTTATCTGAAACCCTGTAGAGCTGCTGCCAGTCAGTGTAGCCAGTACTGAGCTACATTTATCCCATTTTTATAGGGTCATTACATTTGAAAAGCTGAATTTATTATAATCCACTCATCATATCAATCTAACATGATAATAGCAAGTCGGAGACAATAAATTAGACCAGATTTATAGTACAGAGAAATCTCGGGCAAAGACAAATGTGTTCAATCGGTTCAAAATAACAATGCTACGAGCAATGTACAAATAGCTTGGTCTCCAAATGTCAAGTGACAGATTAATTCATAAATGAATATCTAAGTCAAGCAGTCATTGACTTCATTTTTCCTACAAACCATAATTGAAGTGCATTACATGTTTTTAACTGCAAGCATCAAATAAAATAATTGCATAATAAGAATGAAATTACTTTCAGGAGTGATTAATTGAGGCTGCTTTTAAATGTGTGGAGATCCAAATGCAAAAAAATAAAAATAAATTGTAGGGCAAGCAGGTCTGTGCAGCAACATCCATGGGGGCAGAGAAGTATGGGTTATGTAGTCCTCATACTTGTGGGAATCTGTGTTCACTGGCATGAGCACCCATCTCTTGATTATGACATGCTTGTTAAGATCTAACCACTTTCTCTACACCATACATAAATTTATAAACTCTTGTCAAGAAACTATGGCAATGTACACATTGGTGGTTTAAAACACATGAAGCATGTTAAAACACATAAGGTTCGATTCCTCTTGCCCACTGCATTTCACCTTGCCTTTGGACATTGCTGTACATACTAGAGAGAGGGCATTGCCTTTTTAAAAAACTAAATTTATTTTTCAATTTTACAAACATCAAATAAAAACAGAAAACAATATGTATATCCCCTTTGACTTCCCTCCCCCCCTTTTGTGGATCCTTAGGTTATATCCCCACACACACCAGAGGCGGAGGAAGGGTGTGTGGTGGGGGCGGGTCGCCCCGGGTGTCATCACTGAGGGGGGTGACAAAATGCTGGGCGGTGTTCACCGCGGGGCCTGCAGCGCGCCCAAGCCACGCATTTCTCCTAGGAATGACATGGTGGCTTGGGTGCCCACAGGCTCTGCGATGCCCCAAACAGTCCGCCCACCGCATCCCCCTCAGCTGTAGGGCACCTGAGTGGGAGGAGGCAGGCAGACTCCTCAGAGGCTCCGCAGAATGTCCTGCCTTGGCTGGCCCTGCCCCCGCAGGCAGCTAGCCCCACCCCTGGGTGCAGGGCACGTGCACCTCCCCAGGTGCCGGATCAGCTTGCTCCGCCGCTGCCCTTCGCATCTCCTTTATGATTCCAACTTTTAATACATCCTTAAATATTTCTTAGTTCTAATTTTTAACTACAAGTTTTAAATCAATCTTGCTAATGGACTTAATTGTTTGCAAAAAAAAATTCCAATAAGTTATATACTTTCCCCGTTCTTTATTGAAAGTTGATTCTTCCTGGGTTTTTAAGTCTTCCCGTTAATTTTGCCATTTCGGCATAGTCCATTAATTTTATCTACCATTCTTCTTTGGTCGGACAGTATCTTCCTTCTCTGGGCTAGCAGCCTCCCTGTTGTGCATTACCTGTTGGGGTCCCCCACTGCAGCCGCCCTGCTCTGCAAATTCTTATTCATGAAACAGCCATCTGCTCACAGGTAGAGCCTGGAAGTGTGCAAAGCTCAGCTTGACTGTGCTGTGAATGCAGCCTATGCTTTCATAAAGGATGGAAGCTGGTTTGCAGGAAAGCTGAATTTCTCAAGAAACTGCAGGGTAGATATGGATTGTGGCTAACATCATGTGTATATGCAGCTTCAAACACCAGCGGTGGGAATACTCTGGAGCCAGGGTAAATGATTATGTGTACACAGCCTCAGAAAGAGCGATCAGGAAGACAGGAGAGGAACCCAGACAAATGCAACCTCGCAAACCTGGAACAGAAAGAAATGCAAGAAGCAATTTATCAACTTCATCAAGAGCAGTACGCAAATCAATGGGAGCAGAGCGGAAAGCAATCACATACTTTTCAGCCAGTAGATTGTTAGAAAGCTTACTAGGTGTTGAATGTAAATATATGTATACGACATTATCAATTTGAACAACTGGAGATATTTATAATTAGGTAAAGGTAAAGGGATCCCTGACCATTAGGTCCAGTCGTGACCGACTCTGGGGTTGCGGCACTCATCTCGCATTATTGGCCGAGGGAGCTGGCGTACAGCTTCCAGGTCATGTGGCCAGCATGACTAAGCCGCTTCTGGCGAACCAGAGCAGCGCACGGAAATGCCGTTTACATTCCCACCAGAGAGGTACCTATTTATCTACTTGAAATTTGACGTGCTTTCGAACTGCTAGGTTGGCAGGAGCAGGGACCGAACAACGGGAGCTCACCCCGTCGCAGGGATTCGAACCACCAACCTTCTGATCGGCAAGCCCTAGGCTCTGTGGTTTAATCAATCGCTAATACGATATGCAGGCAGAGATCAAGATGGACATCTCAGTTTCTGATACAGGACAGAAGAAGCTTGGCTGGTAAATGTATAATCACAATATGAGATTACTAGTAAGCCTCTTTTCAGAGAAATTCTTGTACTGAACAATATATAAAGCTTACCCAAAAGACGTCATCTGTTGATGCCGTCGGTGACTTGGCTGTCCCAGAAGACTATAGGATCAATGATGCTGAGTTATTAAGCAAGCTGAAACAACTCCAAATTAACAGGCTTCAGGGACCAAGTGGGATTTGTTGGCAGCGTTAATGGAAAGGTCGGCAGAAACGTGAATGGCAGTGGGATGTTTATTTCACATTAAGAATTTGCTGCCATTGCATAGTTAGTCTAGAAGACAAATTATAACGTGGAAGCAAATTTCATCGAAGACGGGGAAATTCAAGCTGCAGGTGTTACCATTATACTGATCTACAGTGAATCCACACCTTCCCATATTACACAGTTATGTTGTCAAATTCATGTTTATAGCAGAGGTGAGCCAAATGGAAGCATTTTTCATTGTTTTAGAAGCTGCAAAAAGCTCATTTTCTTTCAGTAATTGAGGGAAGTGGTTACTGCGAAAGGGGGAGGGGGCATTGTTTGCCAGTTAAGAGTGATGGCGATTCTACCCAGGAAACATTGCCCTCAGTCGGAATTGGCTTCGTATAATTGTCACAAAGCCAGATCTGATTGGCTATATGGTATTGTGATTTCACCACATTCTCTACATCAGGCATAGGCAAACTCGTCCCTCCAGATGTTTTGAGACTACAATTCCCATCATCCCTGACCACTGGTCCTGTTAGCTAGGGATGATGGGAGTTGTAGTCTCAAAACATCTGGAGGCCTGAGCTTGCCTATGCCTGCTCTACATAATGTCCTATTGACTAGGATCACGCCACTCCCCAGGAAGGAGTCTTGGGTTTAAACAATCGGAAAAATAGCATTGAAGAGCTGTTGATTTGGCAGGGAGAAGCAAATAACAAAGGGGATTTAAAGGATTTCTCTTTTCTCGTTTCTCTTTTCTTTTTGAGGGGGGCACCAAAAATATAATTTGTATCTCTGAGGCCTGTTCACACACACATATGCCAACTTGATTTTGTTTTCACAATGCCTGGCTGTTGAGGGCACGAACTGGCTCCACTGAAAATAATTGCATCTTAGGTAGTATTGAAGTTATACCTGTGCTATTAGATTGCTGATGACCCATTCGCACAGGAAAGCCATTTCTTGATGCTGCAGTCATCAAGCAGTGAATACGCCTAATGAGTTGTGCTCATGCTTAGTAAGTTCCCATTCATTGTTATGGTCTGCTGCTCAGGTGTAACTCCCTGGTGTATCGATTGGCTTAAGGTTCAGCAGTGGAACAAGCAGATTGCACAGTGGCATAAGCTAGCTTTTCCTCTACAGTGGTGCCTCGGGTTACAGACTTCGCTAACCCAGAAATAGTACCTCGGGTTAAGAACTTTGCTTCAGGATGAGAACAGAAATTGTGCGGCGGCGGCGCGGTGGTGGTACCTCAGGTTAATAATAATAATAATAATTTATTATTTATACCCCACCCATCTAGCTGGGCTTCCCCAGCCACTTTGGGCGGCTTCCAACAGAATATTAAAATACAATAATGTATTAAACATTAAAAGCTTCCCTAAACAGGGCTGCCTTCAGATGTCTTATAAAAGTCTGTTAAGAACAGTTTCAGGTTAAGAACGGACCTCCAGATGAATTAAGTTCTTAACCCGAGGTACCATTGTACTTCAGCTGAAGAATGCTACAGGTGTGATCCACAATGCCTTCTGACGTGATGACAGCCACACTAGTGCTCAGCCAAAATGGATGGGGGCAGTTTCATGAAAAGCTTAATGAGAATTGAAAGGGTTGCCCCCATCATGGCAGGTTTTCTTTTTCAGAGATCACTGTGAAGTGGGGGACACACTTGTTTGACTCTTAGATGGTTCCTGAATAGGCAGCCCCCCTGATAACACCCAGTGCAGGAAATCTTGCCCTCGTTCTAATGGGCTTAATTTGCACTCAGGGACATCGACACATAGCTAAATTTGAATGATCACATAGTGTTGTGAAGGAAAGAATATACCACCAAGCAATGCTGGCGGGGAATGCAGACACTATATCTTGTCTCCATGATTCATGGACCTCACCAGTAGTGGCATAGTGTTGGGGGAGGGCCACAGGGGCAGTTGCTTCAGGTGCAAAATTGTTAGGGGCACCAAATTTCAACACCTGATGCTGCCTCAATAGAGCTGCACGCTTCTGTCACTGGGACCCGTTGAAAACAACTTGTCCATGTGAACTAGGAGGTGACCTCCCCAGGCTGCAATCTCCCAGGCAGTTGAATGCACATGTGTACAGCTGTTGCCCTCCTTCCCTGAGGCCCCGGGAGCTGGCAACCCACACTACGCCACTGCTCACCAGACGTGATCTGCACCCTGCCTCAAATGTGTCCTTGAGAAATGACAGTGTTTGCCTGGTGAAAATACATGTGGGAACATTGGTTTCTACATATTCTGCATATTACTGTACAAAGAGAGAGATCACTTTCATTGCTCCACCCACTTTTGCTTCTGACACCACCTAGCACTAATATGAGGACCCCAGAAGGAAAGTGGCCTTTGGGCTGAAAAAGGTATTCTCTGTCCTTGGTTGGATGACACTCGGCTTTTCATTATTTTCTTTCTTTCTTTCTTTCTTTCTTTCTTTCTTTCTTTCTTTCTTTCTTTCTTTCTTTCTTTATTTCACTAGGTATAATCCACACTCCCATAAAATATTTCAAGGCTGTTTTATATTGAGAAAAGAGAGAGAGAGAGAGAGAGAGAGAGAGAGAGAGAGAGAGAGAGAGATTATAAATATGTATAAAATGTAATTAAAACATCAGTGAAATGCCAGTAACTACTAGTTGGTTAAAAAAGAAAAATAAACCGTATTGTGAAGATCTGCTTACACTTTTCAGAAGATGTCTGAAAGGAGGCAAGGCCAGTTCCTGTTGAACTTCTAGAGTCGGGGAGTTCCACAGGGCAGGATCTGCCACACCAAAAGCTTCATGGAATCAAGGCATATATGAGCTGCTCCTCAGGTTGTTTCTTCCTCTATTTTATTTCAAAATAAAAACTTCCTTTCCTTGGTGATGCACAGAGCCATCCGATTTTAATAACCGCACAATTCTCAAATTGTAGAATTTCTGCCAAGTCCTCTCTTAAACTGTCTGTTGCATTATTATTATTTTTTCCCTTTAAAGAGCCCGCTTGAGCATTGGCACTTTCAAATTTGTATTTTTCCTATATGGCTCCCACTAGTAAGTTGGCATTTTTATGAGGTCATAAAAAATAACAAAATAATTTTTGTACTGTACTGGCTATCTTGGCAAATAAGATCAGATCTCTCTTGAAAGTATTATGTAGCATATTTTAAATCTTATGGTTTTATTGTTGGGTTTTTCAATGTGTATATTTTAACATTGCGCAATGAACATATTTTATGATGCCTGGAATTGGTTCGTAATAGCCAAGAGGTAACAATAAATTGCTTTGACTGAATGCTGGCTCTTGAAAATGTTTAATAGGACTGAGTCATCGATGCTGGGGGAGGCAGCTTAAAGCCCACTAGAAGTACCCAACCTATCAGTTTCTGTATTTATTTCATTTCTATTCTGCCTCTTTTTTTGTAGAGTTCAGGATGGCATGCAGAGAGTTCCCAGGCAGTCTCCAATCCAGGAATTAGCCAGAGCCAGACCTACTTAGCTTCAGCAAACTTTAACTTTTATATATTTTATAACTGTATATTCCATTGTTGCAATGTGCCCTGGGACCTTCTAGTAAAGAGCGGATAACAAGTCTTGCAAATAAATATTTTTTGCGGCAACATCTGTCTTTCAGGCCATACATGGGAGCAACACTGGTGTCCACCTCTGTTCACCAGCGAAGGAGTCCTGCTGCTGGTGTAAAAGATGTACAACGGAGGATTCCAGTGCAACTGTTGCACTGGCCAAAGCTGCTTGTGAAACTGCTGGTTCTTGTTGTGCAATCTGCTTGCACAACAATCTTCATTATTGCAACTGTGTCATCGCTTGCACAGTAGCTGCTGCTTTTTGTCGAACAGCTGGATCTTGTGCAATCTGATGCACAACAAGCTTTATATTTGTGTTATCCCTTGCACTGCAGCTGATGCTTGTGCAATCTGTTACACACACACACACACACACACACACACACACAAAAATCTTTGGTAATGTTCTTCAGTGTTCCTTTATGCAACCAAGTTCTGCCAGTGTAGCAAGTATACCATTAGGTAACTTTAACTTTGCGCAGCACTGGATACCACCTATTTATTTATTTACAAAAGTATTGATAAATACTAATCTAGATTATATATGCAATTGCCTAGATTAGCTAGCAATCTCTAAAAAGGCTTGGTTTCCCCTCTTCGTGAGTAGCATGTGACTTGATCCATTCACTTGCGATGTATCTTCTCATCGAGATTTTAGTATTGTGAAATCTCTTTTGTTGCTGCTCGCTGGTTGCAGGAATTACTGAGGAATTATGTGGACCCTGTGGGAGGTCTGATGGATGGAAGATGCGGCCTCAAATGAGGAAGCTGGGGCCAATGAGTCCCATGGTCCAATTCAACCCTACAATCTTCTCACTGATGGAAATTGTTGATAATTTCAGCTGCCTTTGATGGGCATTTACTCTGCGGTCCTTCAATTTCTTGGAAAAAATTGTTATTGATTGCTAAGAGGCCTCTGTCCTCTTCTTTTTTTGCGAGGGGGGGGGAACGGGACACCTCTACATTTGATGATTGAAATGCTTGATCCAAATATACTCGAGTTCTAAGACATTTGAGAAACTACTATTTAGTACTCATGTTATTATCCTTGTGTCACTGAAGCCAACACACAATCTCTTCTTTAAACTACAAATGGCCCTTCAACTGGTATGCAATCTGGCAAATTTATCACAATGCGAGAGCACATTGATAATCTCATTTGAATGGCTGGTGGGCCTGTAGTGCCATGCATTCCAGTATAAGATATACTGACTGGAAATGCAGACACATCAAAGGCAAGAGCTGCTGGAATATTTAAGTTCTCAAAGCAATCACTTCCAATAAATGTTAGAAGGTGTGAGGATCAGGTCAGCATTCTGAAATGGGACCCAGAAAAGGCTTCTTTTACCTTTATCCTAACAGCTTAAGACTCCATCTAGTTGTGGTTGTTGTTGTGGTTGTTGTTGTTGTTTCTCAAATGCCCCCAATGTATCTCTTTTATCCCCAATCTCCATGGTACCCTAAACTCCAGCAGTGCTCTAGTTCACCTAGTCCCAAAGATCAAATTAAGTAGCCATGTTTTGTTGTTGTTGTTGTTCAGTCATTCAGTCGTGTCCGACTCTTCGTGACCCCATGGACCAGAGCACGCCAGGCACACCTATCCTTCACTGCCTCCTGCAGTTTGGTCAAACTCATGTTGGTAGCTTTGAGAACACTGTCCAACCATCTCATCCTCTGCTGTCCCCTTCTCCTTGTGCCCTCCATCTTTCCCAACACCAGGGTCTTTGCTAGGGAGTCTTCTCTTCTCATGAGGTGGCCAAAGTACTGGAGCCTCAACTTCAGGATCTGTCCTTCTAGTGAGCACTCAGGGCTGATTTCTTTAAGAATGGATAAGAATTGATCTTCTTGCAGTCCATGGGACTCTCAAGAGTCTCCTCCAGCACCATAATTCAAAAGCATCAATTCTTCGGCGATCAGCCTTCTTTATGGTCCAGCTCTCACTTCCGTACATTACTACTGGGAAAGCCTTGTTTTACAAAGGGGATAAATGCCCTAGGCACTGACTGGCCAGAGGGGCAGTGAAGAATCATTGTTAGCAACAGGAATGGGCAGGTGAAAGGGGGTTAGTTTGTTAAAGAGAAGGGTCTGGTCATTGGAGAAGCCACTGCTGTGCACCATTAACTCCTCAAAACACAGAGGTCTGCCATATTTCCATTACTGTATGTAAGCCTCCCCCCCCCCCCATTATTTTAAAGTGCTATAAAATAAATTAAAGCATCCAAATTCAAAATGGTGGTTACCCAGACGGAAGGATTATCCATGCAGGTGTGAAAGCTGGGATGTACAAAAGCGAAGCGAAGTTACCTGTGAGTTTATGGCTGATTAACTCTCCATTTCTTCTGGCCATACAAATGAATCACCAGCTTAGCATCACACTTCAGCAAATGCACACCAGAGTTGTGGTGTGTCAAGTGGAAGAGAATGGAAGGCAACAGGAACTTCAATAAAGAGCCTGGAACTTTGACTTGCTGAAAAGGAGGCATGTAGAGAAAACCAGTTAGCTGAACCCAGTGGTTGCCAACCTTTGGGGCCCATGGTAGCATTTCCAAAACATAATTTTGTGTGTGTGTTACACATACACACTACCACCACCACCACCAAGCCACAATCAAGTACACACAGCAACTTATTCCACTGTCAAGCCTAACTGCAATGGAGGGAGGACCTACAGGCATAAGGGAAAGCCTCTGAGGGTACCATGTTGGCAACCTATGATTTTACCTTGCTATTAAGATATACTGACTGGAAATGCAGACACATCAAAGGCAAGAGCTGCTGGAATATTTGTAACAGCAAACACAGAAGACTGGCTCTCATCTATGCTCACCACATAATGACTGAGTCAGAAGCCTCCAAGGTTAAAACTGGAGGACTTGTGGTGCTCCCTACAATGACTCCAGTCAGCACAGCTGCGGTTTGGAGCATCTCCCTCAATAGAGGGTGGGGCAAATCCAATATACCATCTTCCTGGCAGGTGACTTGCTCTTGCTTACTGGGAGGGAACGGGGAATGGGTGAGGTGGGAGGGAGATCAGCATTTGCGTGTCGAGGTCCCCATACCACCCCTCAAATGAAACTTCACACAAGAATTTTTGTTTAAGGTTTTTGGCATGATTTTGGCCACAACTTTATTAAAATACAAAATATGTGAGTGGTTGCTTAGGCATTGGTTAAGACTATCTGTCCCGCTGGGGACAGAACTGACATCCATCCGCCTATGGAGTCAGTAAAGGGGAAAACACTTTGGGGAGAGAATGTGTGCCCTTTTCCCCTAATGCCCCCAGGGGCTCTTGCGTGGGCCCTGGCCCCCTACCGGGGGATACGGACAAGCATGATGAGCCCCTGTATTCCTTTAATGGAATTCCCTGCGCAGCAGCAGCATAGAAGGGGCAGCCACAGCCAACTCCGCCCCTTCTAGTCTTGGAGGGGCAACCACAGCCAACACTGCCCCTCCAACAACCAATTTAAAACCAATGCCTAAATGCCAACCTTACAAGTTGTGACTAATTGCTACACAGTAGGCGAAAACCAGATGGCACCAGCCAATCAGCCAAATGGACAAAATTCCTACCAGGCCCCTGCTCCAAAAGCAGACGACCCAATGACAGGCATAGCTAGGTCAACGCAGAGGCCTAAAAACAGGGAGGGAGAGAGGGAGATCCGATGCACGCAGCCAAGAGGGCTCCTAAACCACGTGCTTTGCAATATATAGGCTCTGGGCTGTCCATCAACAAATTGCAACATGTAAATCTCCCCAACGACACCCAGAGCCCAATCACCACAGTGGCCATCCATACGATCCCGCCCAGCAACAGAGGGGTGACTTGCTGGCCCCCACCGCAACACGTGCTCTCCATAAAGGGAGAACACGCTATTCCAAATGTTGGATCCCCACCCCATGAGCTGCTTCTGTGCCTCGATATGAAAAGATTCTACTCACCAAAGAGGGTCAATAGCTCTCTGTAACAGGAAAGGCTTTAGCCTTCCATCTCATTTGAATCTCACTGAAACTCGATCATCTGTCTGCTGCCTTTCGTGCAGAGGTTTTGAAAGACTGAATGAAAAGTCTGCATTTAAATTCTGCACATTTTATAGACACTTTTAATATAAAACACACGCTTCTTAAACTGGAAATACACACACTGGGACGCTTTTGCATGCATTCATCCATAACATGCAAATTATGTATGCATCTTTCATGGTAAATACATATTTGTGTGTACTTTTTCTGCACTGAAGCTACACCGCAAAATCCAGAGATGCGCATAATTCACCAGGGAGCTTTGTTCCAGTTTGCAAACGTGCTCAAGCTCACTGGATCGGGCTGGTCTACTGTGAAAAGTGGGCACCTGATTTGCATAGAGTAAGGGCTGGTGGTGGCAAAAGCAGCATTAATCGATGTGAAAAACAAACGCAGTGTTTTAATCCATTCCCCCAAATCAATGTGAGTTACATACTTGGGGGAAGTAATTTCACTCAGTGCACAGTTAAACTATGGAACTAACTGCCACATGAGGCAGTGATGGCCACCAAACTTGGATGGCTTTAAGAGAAGTTTGGACAAACTCAGGAAAAGGCTATCAATGGCTGCTAGCCATGGTGGCTGTGCTCTGCCTCTGAATACCAGTTGCTAGAGAGCACAGAAGGCAGAAATGGTCTTGTGCGAAAATGCTGCTTGTGGGTTTCCCATGGGCATCCATGGTTGGCCAGAAGAAGATGAGTCATTGCTATGATCCAGCAGGCTATTCTTTTGTGCTTATGTTCCCCGGGATTAAAACCCACACATGTAAGTAAAAACAAAATATTTCCCCTCCTCTCCACTCAAGCTCAGGGGACTCCCCTAGTCAGTTTCTTTACAAAAAAAACAAAACAAAATACATTTTTTAAATGCAGCATTTTGGGCCACCTGAGTTCACAAAATGATTCAGAACTTTAGGAAGCACCTGGTCTGACTTGAGACCCTTTGTAAATGGCATGGTCCAACTCAGGAATATGAAAACCTCACCCAAAGCATCCCCTTGCAATCTGGCACACAGCCTATGGACACACCTAGTACATACAGCATTGACAAGAATTGCAATTGCATTCATGACGATCTGAAGCTTCTGTTTGTGGCATTTGGTGCAGTCCCCTGAAAAGACTTATATACCCCTTACAGATGCCCGTAAAGTCCTTCCTTCCAGTTCTGGCTCAACGTAACATATGCTTACCTTATGGAACTTAATGGAGCCAGCAAATTAGATGTGGATCAATGTAAATTACCAGTTTACAAATACAGGGCATGGAATGTAAACTCCATTTTTCATGTTGGGAAGTAGCCCGTTTCTCGTTAACAAGCATATGGATTTTAAGACCTGGGCTAAATGAGCTTTGTCAAGCTTTTCCGGACCTAAGCCTCTGCACTGAGCTGCTGGGCAGTTTCAGTTTTTAATCCACATCCCTCTCTCCTTTCGTGCTTGTCTAATAACGCCAAAGGAGTGGAGGCATTTAATAAACCGTGTTTGAATTGGAGTGATTCAATTAGGCTACACTTTCTTTAATCTGTATGCACTTTGGACAGAAATTTTAGTCACTGCTGATTAAACATATTGGTTAAATAAGGAAAGCAGAGATGTCTGGTTTGAAAACTCCGAGAGCTTGGCGGCATTTACATGGGGGGCTCCCCCCCTCTCCTTGTCAATGGTAATGCAAGAAATTAAAGATCTTAGGAACACTCTGTGGCATAACCACTCAAGCCTTTCTTGCTTTTTCCTCATTAATTTCTCCTCAGTTAGCATCTCTGAAAACAGACGTAGCCTACATAAAATGATTTCCATCACCTTTTCTTCCAAACTGGTTAACTCACCTACTATCTAAAGACAGAGCTCTGTAGGAAGGAATGTAGGAATCTGTTTTATATGAAATGGGACCATGGGTCCACCTAGCTCCATATTGTCTGCACTGGAGATGGGGAATCTGCAGCCCTCCAGATGTCATTGAGCTCTAAGACCCATCATTCAGACACTGGCCAAGATGGCGTGGTGTTGATGGGCGTTGGGTCCCAACAACAACATCTGGAAGTCCCCAGGTTATTCACCTATAGCCTATGCTGATGGGCATTGTAATCCCAAAATTCTTCAGCTAAGCTTAATGCATCTGGAAGCCAGATGAGGACTTCAAAAAACTTTACTTTAAAGAAAATACCTTCAACACCTGTGAAAGAAATGTGTATACTAGGGGAAAGTGTACCAAGAGATCTTTACATTAGTGAAAATAGCATGCAAGAATTCATTATGTTAAGAAAAAATGTGTATGTTCTTTTAATTAATATAAGGATCTTGGTGTACACTTTCCCCATGTACAGGTACAGTATATTAAGCTTTGTACAGTTTTTTTGTGTGTGTTGGAGAACTGTATCACGAAATCTCACAGGATAACTGCATCTCTTTTAGCGCAGCTGGACAGCTCAGTTGGTTGGAGCATGGTGCTGATATTGCCAAGGTTGCAGGTTCGATCCCCGTAAGGGATGGTTGCATATTCCTATACCGCAGGGAGTTTGACCTGATGATCCCCAGGGTCCCTTCCAACTCTGTGATTCTATGATTATTTTGGGAAGTCTGAATTTGCTGAGAGGGCATGAAAATGTGAGGGGAACTAAATTTCCTCCAGCATCCCTAAAGTCACTATAGCAGAATAAGGAAGCAAGCAAAATGTCTGTGGCATCTTGTCAACCCATTTTATACTAGGGATGAACATATTCCACAAAACCATTTTTAGCAATCCTTTCATTCCTATGTTGCATTCTGCTGGCCTTCCACCAAGAGCAGAGGATTTCAACAGGTTTACAATGATTTGTTAAATGTACTTTAAGTGCCTGTTAAACTTGTTACAGTGTCCAAGGTAGAGTGAAGAGAGACAGAGAGAAGATCCTATACCAGTTTAAATTGCTGTATTGAGTTAGGTCCACTTGACTTAATTAAAAAGTACATTTATTTGGCTCATTTATTTAGTGCTTTAAAAGGTAAAGGTAAAGGTCCAGTCGCGGATGACTCTGGGGTTGCGGAGCTCATCTCGCTTTATTGGCTGAGGGAGCCGGCGTACAGCTTCCAGGTCATGTGGCCAGCATGATTAAGCCGCTTCTGGTGAACCAGAGCAGCGCACGGAAACACTGTTTACCTTCCCGTTGGAGCGGTACCTATTTATCTACTTGCACTTTGACATGCTTTTGAACTGCTAGGTTGGCAGGAGCAGGGACCGAGCAATGGGAGCTCACCCCGTCGTGGGGATTTGAACCACCGACCTTCTGATCGGCAAGCCCTAGGCTCTGTGGTTTAACCCACAGCGCCACCCACGTCCCTCTCATTTAGTGCTTTAGAGCAACATATTTCGCTGCTGGTGGTTTTAATAGACTGAATGGGGATTTTCTATTTATTTAGGTTGATGTCCAACTGTGACCACCCACAAACGGACTTCCACTTGCACATGTTGCAACATACCTGGTGGGTAAGAAGGAGCCTTCCAGCATGCCCAAACGCTTCCAATATGACCACTTTAACATAGGCTGCCTGCTCCCTCCCAGCTGGCCAAGTAGCCGTTCTTCACCACCATTCCTTCTACTGCATACCTTATCATGCATGGGGGCAGCAAGCACACCCTCCGCCTGGAAGCTGCAAGTCGAGGAGCAACTCTGTGGATTTCAGACTCTAGTGTCTGCTGGGACTACATGGTGACAGCCTAATGAACAGGCACTGTGGTGATTCACATTGAGATAACTAGAACATTTACAAATATGGGTATTATTTAGTGATATCTGGCATCCCTTGAAAAGGTCTTCAAATGTAATTATGACTTCAGTTGCTGTGCATGTCATTAATACCAGCTCGTTTGCTGTTGTGGTTTGATGAGTATGAAAACATGCCCAACATGTTTCTATAACTGAATATCTTGCAGTGAGACGGTCTTCTGCTTCAGCGCAACTGAGTCATGTCTTCATGACTCATTTCATCATATAGTTCTGTATTTCCAGAACATCAATATAACCCCTTCCCCTGGTTTTCACACACAGCCTGCCAAAGGTTTTCAGGAGACAGGAAGGCTTGCTCACAACTTTGTGATACTTTGGTTGACCCTAACAAAGAAAATGTATTTTAATCTATCTATCTATCTATCTATCTATCTATCTATCTATCTATCTATCTATCTATCTATCTATCTATCATCTATATCTATATCTATATCTATCTATCATCTATCTATCTATCTATCTATCTATCTATCTATCTATCTATCTATCTATCTATCTATCTATTCTGATGGACCAACACAGCACAGCTCCCTGAAGTTCTTGTGTGATTCGGAGAATGTTGCATTTATCTGCCTAGTACAGGGATCTATGAACTGCAGGGAAATAATATTCTACTAACTGAAGATGGGACTTAACCGGAGAGGAGGTCTTACATGCCTTTCAAAGATTAGGCAATTCAGCAAATAAGAACACAGGAAGAGCCTGCTGGATAGGGCCAATGTGCCATCTAGCCCAACATTCAGTTCTCACAGTGACCAACCAAAAGCCTATGAGATGCCACCAAGCAGAATCTAAGTGCAACAGCACTCTCCCCTCCTGTGGTTTCCAGCAACTGGAAATCAGAAGTAGCCACTGATAACATTATCTGCCATGAATTTATCTAATTCTCTTTTAAAGCCATCTGATATGGCTCTGAGTGTACTCAGTGCCCTGTCTAAAATAAATCTGTAGTTTTGCTGCTAAAGTGTAGTAGTAAATATTTGGGTTTTTTCCTCAGTCTCACAAGTTGTTTGCTGTAGCGGTGAGCATGGAAGGGTAGTGCCCCGGAAGTGCCCTCCTGACACCTGCTGCAGCTGGATGGTCTACGGTAGGGGAAGAGTAGGGCAATGGTGAGGTCAAGGTTGCACAGGTGCATTAGCTCCGCTGGCATGTCTGTGCTGTCCAGGCTCCCACCCTAAAACATGTCAGCAGAGGCTTTCATTTTCCTTTAGGTAAATAGCTATGCAGGCTCAGTAGCAGGGAAAAGGCTCAGGGGTCACAGTTCAGGAGTTCAATGGCAAGGCAAGAAATTCAGAACTGAATGGAAGAATGGAAGATGCCCCAACAAGTTTACACAGCCTGTCCACCAAGCTTTTAATGACAAGGCACGGCACACTCACTTACGAGACTCATTCGCCTTGTGGGAATGTCAGGATTGCAAAGGTCTGCTCAGAGTGGATTGCTCTGCTCCCATCTGTAAAGGTGGCTCCTGGTTCTAGGTGGCAAGACTGAAACCTCCTATTTAGTTACTGATGCCTCTGGTTTTGCCTCCCCACTCAGCTGCCCCAAAGCCCTCTCCAACCCCCACTGAGGCTTTCTACTGAGCAGGAAGGATGGGGGAGACCTGTTGTCTCTGCTCCTGCTCCTAGCTTCTGAAGTGGCTGAAGCTGGGGTAGAAAAGGGATGCCTCCCCTCCTCCAACCCTGGTTCCCACCATTCATCTCTCTCCCAGTTCTTCTTTCTATTTCTTCTCCTGCATCAGAGCCCACCAATCCAAAACTCAACTTGACAGCATTGTGGGGCTCATGTCATGTGCAGCCCCTACTGGCCTCACTCCAGTGCCATCCAGGTAAACCATAGTGAAGCTCATGTCCAGAAGGTTGGCTGCACAGCTCTGCTGTACCACACTGACCACAACTGGCTGGCTGTGTTTTGAATAGAGTTGGAGACACAACCCAAGTAACTACCATATTTCATATTTACAAACAAAATAAAAGAATAGAGAGAGACAGCAAGTCTTGCTTCCTTGTTCACATAGCCCCAGAGGCATCCTGCAACCTGTCTTGCACCTAATTTCATTTATTTATGTATTTTAAAATTTACCCCTATTCTTATTAATGGAGAAGAAACATTTTCAATCTTTATTTAAAAAAAAAAAAAAACCAATTGGGTAAGAGACAAACTTTAGTCTAGAAGACATGGATCACGTCAGAATTTGCAAAATCTAAGTTCCCCGAACACCACTAATCATAAATGACTGCAAAGGGCTCATCTCAGCACAAAATAATCTCTGGTTATAGCTATATTAGAAGCTATATAATTGTAAATGTATTTCACCTATTATCTTCATAGCTGCATTCCGAGCCTGCTCTAGAGTTTGCACCGCCTCCATACAAGCTTTGCTCTTCGGTCAGTTCAGAAGATCGACCACGTACATCCCACACATATTGCAAAATCTTACTAGCAAGTGGCTGGACATGGAGGCTTCCTTGAAATTGTTTGTACTCCAAAAATGTAATGATAGGAACATTAAAAATACATAAATAAGAATGCAACGAGGCGAGATATGACTGCATTACTAGAGAGTGAGTTATGAGTTGAAGAGACAAGTGACTGTGAGATGAGATTGGAAAAGAGATATGGAGTCAAATCGTCACATGGGGGGGGAGGAAACTGCCTTTGCTTGCAGGAGAAAATTGGCAATTTTCTGAGGCATGGATACAATTTTCCATAACTGGGACGTATGCATCAAAATAACTCTGCAGCTTACTGACCTTGGCAATACAAAAGAAAGAATTGTGAGTGTCTGCGTAAACTACTTTTGAATTGCAGTCTTTGATATTCATAGTACGAAACAGAAAAGATTTCCTCAACCAGGACAACATGCATTACAAGTTTTCTTCTGTGGACAAATGGAGGCCCCTGGAATACTAAGAAAACTGTATGCACCCATAAGACAAAATGGTCCAATTTGAACTCTTTCCCTGTCTCCAAAAACAGCCACCAATGGATGATTTGGAATTTGCATAGAAGATCAGAAAGCACTTATAACTCACCTGGCAACTTTTGAAAACTATAAACATCATCTTATCCCGCCTTCGCCATAAGCTTCCACTTGAACCACAATTCCCATGGAGCAGTTGGTGTTAAGCACGTAAGAAAGGATGCATCCATCAGTTTACCATTCCCACCACTTTGACACGTGTCCCATTCCATTCCTGAATTAATCAGCTACTTCCTAATCCACATTAAAAAACCTGCCTTTAAATGCATATTGCACTTCCTCACAAAATTACCCATTTCTACAGTATGTGTATTTTGTTTCAGAATACTTAAGCACCCCTAAAAGAACAACCCCCAAAATTGCTTGAACAATTTTGCTCCCTGCCTCTGAAGATTGGCGGAGGAGGGTCTTCTCAACCATTTTCAAGACTGAAAAAGTCATCTCAGTGCAGCAATGATGTAGAAAGCAAATTTCATAATAGGGATTGCTAGGAAATAGATTGAAAATGAAACAGGTAGTATCATCATCATTGGGTAAAGGGCTTCAGTTCAGTAGTAGAGCTTCTACCTCACATGCAGAAGGCAGCAGGTGAAATCCCTGGTGTCTACATGTAGGGTTGGGTATGACTCTCTGTCTAAAATTCTGGAAAGCCACTGCCAGCCCCACATGTCCCTACTGAAATTCATTTTAATCGTTTTGTTAGTTTGGACCCAGTTCTCCAATCAGTTATGGTCACTTTGAATCCTAATTCCCAGCAGAACTATACTTTCTGTGCCCTCCTCCACCTCCTCCACTCAGGTAGGAAGTTTCCTTTTACTGAGTCACACCTTCTACTGTGAAATGAAATGAAATACTTTATTGCCACTTGTACAACTTGTATACAGTGAGATTACACTGAACACCAGCCTTTCCCCAACCTAGAGCCTTCCAGATATTTTGGACTGTAACTCCCATCATCCCTCACCATTGGCCATGCCTGGCTAGGGCTGGTCAGAGTTGTAGTCAAGTGATGTGAAGAGGTCACCAGGTTGGGGAAGGCTAGCCTACACTGTTTGACAATGTTTTCTTTCCTTACCTGGAAATGCCCAGGATTGAACCTGGGATCTTCTGCTTGCAAAGCATTTACTCTATCAATGAGTGACCCTTTGCCTGATATTATCTTAATGAACAGTCCTTGATCCTTTTTGTCAGTAGATCCCTCGGCTTGTCTCCACATCCTCTGTGGTCAGTGCCACTTCTCAGTCACACCTCAGAAAGTTGACTAATATATTAACCATTAGAGGCAGGGCTCCTCCTCTGTCTCTTCTTCTCGAGACACCTTTAACAGATGAGCAGTGATTTTAATCACTGTCAGGCAAAGGCGGCCATAAACAATCCAAGAGATACATCTTCCCTGACATGACCCTTATTCGCTTCAAATAAAAAGTCACTGCCCTTGATTAACATTGTGCTGCTGAATTTGATGTCCCCGCAGCGACATTGATCAAGGTTTAGAACAAGATGGAAAGTTCAGCCCCATGAATATTTTTTTCTCCTTCCACACCATTTACTTGACTTCTGAAAAACAGTCCTGAAGTGGAGTTAAGAGGGCCCATTCCTTTCAAGTACAGCAGTCTGGTTAGGGGGACAGATTAATGGTGGAGTCAGGAGAAAGAGCAGAGGAACTGGCTTTCATTTTTGGGTGATATGAGCTGCTTTGGGAAAGGCAATGATTGTCTGCAAAACAGAACAAAACATAAACAAACAAACAAACTGCTCACAGTTTCCAAATACCCAACCCTACTTATACCACACTGGGGGGGGGGGGTTGTGGCCAGAGATGTATGTCAGCCCAATTCTTCCCATGGTGGGAAGAGCCATGGGTGGGATCCACTGGTGGAGGAAGAGGGGTGTGGGGGAGCGTGTTGCCCCCAGCAGCATGATCCCAGCGGGGTACCATCGCGGCTGCACCCCCCGCCCGCACTGGGCACCATGCCCCTGCAGGCGGTGCGCCACGCCCCCAGGATGCACGCCACACCCCTGCAGGCAGCACGCCACACCCCCGGGACACGTGCCAGCCCCACCCCCGCCTGCTCTCCACCCCCCAGTGCTGGAACATGAAGCTCCACCACTGGTGGGATCCCTGCTGGCAGCAGCCCATAGAAGGCCCCCAAACCGGGTGTTCCAGAGGTTAGGGAGAAGAAGGGCTTTATCATACCACACAGCTATCCGGATTTAAGTGGGACCTCCTGGATGTTACAGAAGCCACCCTGGTTCTGATCCCAATCCCATTTGTCCCATTTTGGTCATGTTTTTTGGTTCTGTGCTGTGGCGTATGTCAGTTGGCTCACACCAGAGCGTGGAACCAAAAGACAGAATCACTATTCTTCCACTGTGGGTTCCAGTTGGTGGAGACAGCGGTGGCAGCAGAGATGACTGAAGGGCTCATCAGTGGGTTTGTAGGGGGGGGGGGTGATGAATCCCAAGGGAGGGAATTGAGAGCCGAGCAATTGTCTTGTTAAACCACTCTGAGAATTGTAACTCTGTGTAGGGAAACAGGGTCTCTTAACAGCTCTCAGTACCCTTAAACGACAGACCCCAAGTGTCTTTGGGGGAAGCCATGGCTGTATAAAATGGTATGGTAATGCTTTACATGTATGGTGCAGATGGTCCCTGATTAAGTCTGCAGGCTGGAGATACCCCTAGGTATTTGAATTTCCACAGAAATTCAAACTAGCAGAGGCCAACTACCATCTGCATGGTTACGGTAGAAAGTGTCTGAACAGAGCTTACAGCAGACCTGACACCAACCTCTCCGTATTTAGCTACCTTGCACCATACAAAATCCTAAATGGAAGATGTCCCAACTAGGGGTGGGCAATTCTGACAATAATTATGTCTCTTGGCATCTTGCTTTTTTCCATTCTCAGATTCAGCTCTCTACATTTCCACTCCTGTTTGCACTTTTGATAAGTCCTTATGAAAACTCATCAACATTTTTGTGTGAATTTCTCCCAATATTCATACTTTTGCATGCAATTTTCACTAATCTTTGCCAAGCGATTTCCCCTGATATAATGCAAATCTAAGCATACTTTTTGGGACCCAGGTGGCACTGTGGGTTAAACCACAGAGCCTAGGGCTTGCTGATCAGAAGGTCGGCGGTTCGAATCCCTGTGACGGGGTGAGCTCCCGTTGCTTGGTCCCAGCTCCTGCCCATCTAGCAGTTCGAAAGCATGTCAAAGTGCAAGTAGATAAATAGGAACCACTCTGGCGGGAAGGTAAACGGCGTTTCCGTGTGCTGTTCTGGTTTGCCAGAAGCGGCTTAGTCATGCTGGCCACATGACCCAGAAGCTGTACGCTGGCTCTCGGCCAATAAAGCGAGATGAGCGCCGCAACCCCAGAGTCGGACACGACTGGACCTAATGGTCAGGGGTCCCTTTACCTTTACCTTAAGCATACTTTGCTTTAGTGTATGCATTTCATTACATATCACTAGGCTGGGGGACTGCATTGCAAAACTCAGAGAAATGTGAATTTCAAAGGACACCTGTGTTTCGGTTTACATATCGCTTCAGAAAGTGCAAATTACATAGGTTGGCCTATAAATGCAAACTAAATCTAAATTCTCTCCCCACCTCTAGTTCAGACTTTAATACATGCTGGAAGAATGAAGAAGGTTGCCAATCAATTACACCGTTATCTGATCCACAGACGACAAACTGACCTTGAAGCTTCCCTTGAGATTTGTGGCCCACGAGATAATGACCAAGGGTGGCTGATAGACTATGCAGCAACACAGTATATGAATCTCTGTTGAGTTTACTCCCAGTAGCAGTATATCACTCTAGTGCCTGAAGTACTACTTATTCTAGCACCTTTACCTCCGATGGCATTATAAGCACTTTATCTTTTTCCGTATCATTAAGGGAGAGAGCTCTCGCAGAGTGGCAGGAAACAATTTACACTTTCTGACAGAATATATATATATATATATATATATATATATATATATATATATATACACGATGGGAAACAAATATAAGGCCAGCCACCAAGACTTCAAGAAGCCTTGCAAAATGACTGAGAGCAGAGAGCTTTTTAGGCTGGTATTTTGGTTGAGCTGGATGCAAAGCAAACTCAGCTATTCTAATCTGTTATATTCCCAGAGGATTATTATACTTTGTATTTTGCTCTACCTGTCTTCTGCTTTAACCTGGAGAGTTTCTAAAACTGATTTCAGAATTGCTTCATTTATAGTTTGCAGCAGTTTTCAAGTCTGCCTCTTCTTCTTCTTTGCATTAATGTTTCTGATGTGCATCAGCACCTATGTGCACTGCTTAAACAACAAGCAAAGAGGAATCTTGATGTGATTGCATCAAGATTCCAATGTGCATGTTGATTTGATTAGAGCTGAGTCCAAAAGGAGTCTGCTCCCTGCTACAGATTCCACATATTGATGACTTCAGGGCATGGAGCACAAACAGTACAAGGTTTAGGGTAAATTTCCTGTTGGGTTGGCCTGTTTACCAACTAGGAGCTACAAAAAGGCAGACAACATGCCCTCAGTCTGATTAGGCTTCATGACAATGCTACAGAATGAAGCCTAATCAGAATGAAGGTAGTGCTTTCTGCCCTCACTCTGGAGCCTAGTGAATAACAAAAATTATGTCAGCCAGCAGCAGGAGCTCTCCAGGACTGCCATTGCCCCCTGCCATTATAACAATGAAACAGGCAGTAGCAGGATAAGAAGTGGGGGAAAGGAGCTATGGGGCTGTTTCATGAATTTTTTTACCCCATCCCTGAAGCCTTAACTTAGAGGTTCAACCTTCATGTTTGACAGTATTTGATCTTGGGGAAGTATTCCATGAAACCAAGTATGTAAATAATGCCTTGTTTTTTTTCACACCATGACAACAAAAGTAAAAATGTGGATTCTTTGTTCTCTTGCCCTGCAGGAGTCAGTGTCGATACACACAACACTACTAGAAGGATCTATGTTTCCAACATGTGCCTACAAAGTATACAAAAAAGTATCAGGTGTTGTGATAGGTGTTGTGATAATTGTGATCAAATAAATCCCAAACTCCAAAACACCAAATTGGCTAATAAATATTGAGAGCAGTTTACTCAATCAAACATTTTAAAAGGAGCACATTAAGGTGCAGCGTGCACATCCAAGCCTGTAAACACTCAATAAACTGAGTTTTGGATTTGTTTGATTCCAACATGTGCCTGCCTGTAAACAAGGGGTTGCCAAACTTTTATGGCTAGTGGGAACACTTGGGATTTTAAGAAATTGCCATGGGCACCAATCACAAAATGGCTATTATGGGAGCAAGGCATAACACAAAATAGCTGCTGTAGGGGTATGGCATAATGGCTTCAGTGTAGAAGAGTCTGAGCAAGTGTAAACTAGAATTGAGCAGGAATAGCAAACAGTTTAGGGTTGTCATGGACTGGCTGGATACAGAGGAATGGTGGGAGGAACCAGCTGGGGAACCACCGAGGGAAGAAGACTCAGAGGCCGAGGATTGGTGGTGGGACAACCATGAGTGGTCAGAGGGAGAAGACTGGGAAGAGGAGGTGTCAGAAGTGGAAGGGGTAACAGGGCTTAGTAAACAGGCAGCCCTGTTTAGGGAAGCTTTTAATATCTGAAGGACTACTGTATTTTAATATTTTGTTGGAAGCCGCCCAGGGTGGCTAGGGAAACCCAACCAGATGGGCAGGGTATAAATAATAAGTTGTTGTTGTTGTTGTTGTTGTTGTTGTTGTTGTTGTTGTTGTTGTTGTTGTTGTAATCTGGGAGAGTCAATGGCAGAGAGAAGTCAAGAATCAGAAGCTGAAGCTGGCTAGTGGGAGGTCAAGAGGCAGAGGTGAGTCAGT
This sequence comes from Darevskia mixta, assembly GCA_034641385.1. NCBI lineage: Eukaryota > Metazoa > Chordata > Lepidosauria > Squamata > Lacertidae > Darevskia > Darevskia mixta. The sequence continues at coordinate 4,166,085 of JAWWNH010000060.1, forward strand.
CTGGTGAAGAGTCCTGGGTGTCTCCCTCGCCTGCTGTGACAAGCCTCCCTCCCCACTGTCTCCCAGAACCAGAAGAGGCATGAAAAGGATGGAAGAGAGATTGGCTGCACACAGGCACAGTCTCAAATTGCTTGGGGAAAGCCCTGGAGAGGAAGAGACATGGACAGCTGTGGGGAGGCAGGGACCTTCAGTCTTAGCAACTGATTTCATGGAGTAAGGCCTGATGTGCTCATTAGGCTTGACACTCAGCCAAGTCTGTGGAGATCATGTTTTTGCTAATAAAGAATTAATTCCAGCTTTGAACTGTGTAATCTACTGACCAGCACACTGTGTGACACTCATGCCCACCATGCAGGGGGGGGGGGTCAACTGGGTACATTTGTCTTGGCCCCTGTCGGATGCCTGCCGGACTTACACTGTTATGCCAAGAACAAGACTTCCACCTCGTGCCTCAGACCATCTCTGCCCAGGCCTGGTCTTACGTACTGCATATTTTTCAGAGGATGTTTATTGAGACCTTTCGCTGGCACCACAGGAGGTACTGGTGAGTGCAATGGTGCCTGCATGCTCCACATTGCTGATCCCTGCTGTATCCTAACATCTTCAGCAAAAGAACTTCTCCAAGGTGTCCTCACACCATCAGAAGAGCAGCAGTTGGCTATTGAGGAAAGGACCTCACCAGGGGCAGCACCAGATGATGAAATATTCTCACCAGGGAGTCTTGCAGGTGTCTACTCTGATGTCATAGTAGTGGAGGACAAATGCCTTTAATCAGAAGATCCTGGGGGATCAGGCTAGTGATCCATCTACTCCAGTCTCCTGCTCTCATAACAGCCAACCAGATGCCTGTGAGAAACCCGCAAGCAGAATCCAAGCTCAAGAGCACTCACCCCTTCTGTGGTTTCCAGCAACTGGAAGCATTCATAAACCTTACTGCCTCAGACCATGGAGGCAGGATGCAGCCATCATTTCCCCCCAGGCTTAGTGATTGTTTCATTAAATTACTTTCACCATCCATGGTTTTATGATACTGTTTTAGAATTCCTGTGCTTTAATATATATCATTTCTACATCTTAACTTCTTTTATTCAGTTTTCATATGGGTGCCTGTGTGTGTGTCTGGCAAGATGCCTCTGGGGAGTTGCTGAAAGGGCATGGTAGGAATCTCTCCAACAAGCCCAGCTGGTTTTGTGCTCTGCGCGTTTTACATTTTTAATGTCATTTTAAAGAAAACTCATTACCGTGTAGGGTATTCCTCCAGGTCCCAAACAGAAGCTAAGGACTTTGCCCCATCACTACTGAGGGCTTTCAGTGGAAAATATCACCAGCTGAACCTGAGACCTCATACATCCTCTCTCCCCAGGGAAGCTTATCACACCACAGTTCTCTTTACCCATTGCCACTGGGCATAAAGATTGTTTTATTCTCAAAGGCCTTTTAGGTTGAGATCTCCTGTTGTCTAGGATGGTTTTACAGCTGCTCTGTATTTTTGCTATGCTTGTCTCATGGGGTTTGTATCCTTTTTTGGGGGGGAATTGTGTGTCACCTTGGATTATTTTATAGAACAGATACATCTTTTTAAATAAATACAATGATGGCTACTGCCTTGAATGGGTTTTAAAAGGATTAGATTAATACAGGGAGCATAAGGCTATAGTGCCATACCAAGCAAGAAGCCCCATGGAATTCCAGGGGGCTTATTTCCCAGTACACACGTGTAAGTTTGCACTGTCTGCATATCAATGGCTATTAGCCGGGATAGCCAAGTTGTGGCACTCAGTCTTTTTGAGCCTGGGGGCATGTTTGGAGCTCCAAGAAACTGTTGTGGCCACCATACCATCTCTGTTCCACAGAAGGAAAACTAGCAATGCTCAGGACAGGACACGCATGCCTCCCAGAACATGCAAAACCTCTACACACACACACACACACACACACACACACACACACACGTTAAAACACAGAAAAATCAGGGGTTCCCACCAAAAAACAAGCACACATATACACACATGCACCCCAACCAAACAATGAGAAAAACGTCCCCAGAATAAGTTCCCTAAAATTTAAAATTGGGAGGGGTTGGAGGTCTTGGCTGGCACCAAAGAGGGCACTTGGGGGCACCGTAATGCCCATGTCAACCACATTGGGGGTCCTCAGATAAATAGAACCTCTAATTACTAAACGATATGGTCAAGTCATCTATTCAAGCAACAAAATTATCAAGTTTGCTGATGACACTACGGTGGTGGGGCTCATCTCAGGAGGGGATGAATCCGCCTATCAGGATGAGGTGGAGCGGCTCTGTGTTTGGTGTAAAGAATATAATCTAGCTCTAAATACTGCCAAGACCAAGGAACTGGTAGTGGACTACGGGGGGGGGGGGAGTGGATATTCAGCCCCTATATATCGGTGGGGATCGGGTGGAGAGAGTGGCTGTATTCAAGTTTTTGGGAGTGATTATAGAACAGGATATAACTTGGAGTGCAAATACCACTGCTCTGGTAAAGAAAGCCCAGCAGAGAACTTATTTTCTCAGACTTTTAAAAAAGAACAATCTGAGTGAGAAACTGCTGGTGTCCTTTTACCGTAGCTGCATAGAGAGCATTCTTACATATTGTATTTGTGCTTGGTTTTCCATGTGTAAAGTAATGGAGAAGAAGGTGCTCCAGAAGGTCATAACCACAGCCCAAGATATTATTGGACATTCCCTCCCATCTTTGGAGGAACTATACAATTCCCGTTGCCTTAAAAAAGTTAAAACTATATTACAAGATCCATCTCATCCTGGATATAGTCTTTTTGCACCACTGCCTTCGGGCAAAAGATATAGAAGAATTAAATCAAGAACAAATAGATTAAAAAATAGTTTCTATCCAAAAGCCATAACTACCTTAAATGTTGTAACCAGATAATATGACCTTAGAGAGTTTTTGATGAGTATGTATGTGTATGTGTAGCTGAAATTGTTTATGTTGTTTTTATGGGTGGGCATCCAATTTCATTGTACTTGTACAATGACAATAAAGAAATCTTATCTTATCTCATCTTATCTTAAGTCAAGTGGGGTGGCAGTTACCTTCCTGCCCTGCTTCTGAGGTTCCTGGAGGCATCTGGGTTCTCTACCTGTCAGGGAGTGGGCAGAGGAGGAATGGTGGAGACCGCCTCCCCAGCCTGACCCTTCCAGAGAAGAAGGAGACAGTTCAGAATTACAACAGGGGGTTGAGGGAGATCACAGCTCAGAGGCAGTTGAGGGGGAAAGTTGGGAAATAATGAGAGAGGAGGAGGAGGAAGCACCGGGGGGGTGACAACTTACAGGCACAGTGTCTTTAGAAAGCATTCCAGACCCCAGCTCTCCCAGAACTCAGTGAGCCTTGAAAGTAGGAGAGCAAAGAGCTCAAAGGCAGAGGGCACTTGTCAGCACCCATAGAGATGACGCACGAGGAAGTGGGAGAGACGGAGAGGGCGGAGATTCACTTGGGACAATGCCATTATCCAAGAGGCTGGGTTCCACAACCTCTCTCTGTAAATACAGAATAAAAAGCGGATGGTAAGAAACATTCCTTGTCTTGGTACTTTCCTGGGACTGACTGTGGGAGTTGCTGGCATCTGCCTGACACTACCAAATAAGACATTTCCTTTTGGGAATGCTGCTTATCCTGGCTTTTGATACTTGAGGTGTCTGTTTTTAGGATCCAGCTTATTTAATGTGATTGCTAGTTTACACACACACACACACACACCAATTCAACGTCCAACAGGCATTTCCACTCTGCCTGGCAGAGGGCCATATCACATTGCAAACTGCTTCCAGAACTCTTGAATCTCAGAAACGTTTTGCGAGGGGAGCCAGTGTGGTGTAGTGGTTAAGAACAGTAGACTTGTAATCTGGTGAACCAGGTTCGCGTCTCCACTCCTCCACATGCAGCTGCTGGGTGACCTTGGGCTAGTCACACTTCTTTGAAGTCTCTCAGCCTCACTCACCTCACAGAGTGTTTGTTGTGGGGGCAAAAAAGAAAAAGAAAGAAATGTTTTGCGAGCATGAAGGCGGAGGGCTGTAGTTTTGGAAACAAATTTCCAATGCCCCACTGGCTTCATGGGGACAGTGCCATTGACCTTATTTCCCAAATTACTCCCTGTGCTATTGTTGCCTTCTCTTGCAGTCTACAGGGATATCTGATTATTCCTCTACCGCACTGCTGGCTTCATGAACAGCTTTCAGCCTCTCCATTCTCAAGAGACAACAGAGTTAGTTTCAGATATTTGCTTTCTGCAAGGTCGCCATCTCCTGCGGTTCCATAGGCTGAATTTATCTTTCTTCGTGCATGCTGAAAAGTAAAAAAATAAAATAAAAATAAATTATAAAAAACTAGTATATTAAGCCTGTTGCAAAAAACAGGCGCTAGACGGAGGCGGATATCCCCATTAACCCTTTCCCCTCCCCTCCCTCCCCATTAACTCTTTCCCCTCCCCACCCTCCTCTCCTCCCTATTAACCCTTTCCCCTCCCTCCCCATTAACCCTTTCCCCTCCCCACCCTCCTCTCCTCCCCATTAATCCTTTTCCCTCCCCACCCTCCTCTCCTTCCCATTAACCCTTTTCCCTCCCCAGCCTTCTCTCCCTCCCATTAACCCCTTTACCTCCCCACCCTCCTGGCCCCCCTCGAGGCTGCGACTCTGAGCCCTGCGGTGGCGGCGGGAGGAGGTGGAGGCCCCCGCCCTCCTCCCCCCGTTTATTGCCGGGTCTCCTCTTCTCTCCCTCCCCCCACACCTCTCTCTCACACACACACACACATACACACACACACACGCACTTTCCCCCACACCTCCCCCCACAAATAGCTCAGCTCTCTCTCTCCCTCCCCCCTTCACACCTCCCCCCCATCCCCGGCGACCGGGCGGCAGCGCGAGGCGGGCCCGGGCGCTAGCCCGGCAGCACACGCGGGCGCCTTGCGGGGCGGGGGGCACAGCCGCGGCTGCTCTCCTGCCGCCGCGGAGGGAGGAGGCTGAGCGCGGGGAAACCGGGGAGCCCCCCAACCCCGGAAGCCCCCTCGGAGGCCGGCCCCGCCGTGCGCGCTCAGCTCCCTCGGCGGCTCCGGCCGCGCAGGAGAAGAGCCGGGCAGGAGGGAGGGCGGGGGCGCATCACGGTTGGGGGCGGTTCTGGGGCCCGCGACGTCCCACTCCGCCTCCTTCCTGGCGCGCGCTCGGCCTGCACTGGCCGTGAAGGAGTTGGTTGTGCCGCACGTGCGCCTTCCAAGCTGGGAGCCACCTCTCCTTCCCCTCGCTCGCCAGCCGCGCTCCCCTCTGTTCCCGGGAAGTCGGAGGACGGGCTCCTTCTCGGAGGAGGGGCCGGGGAGGAGGAGGAGGGAGCAGCCAAGAGGAGAAGAGGAGGGAGAACGGCAGCGATAGCAGCAGCGCCCCGGCAGCCGGTCAGTCTGCCTAGGAAGCAGCCCAGCGGCCGCCTTCTCCCCGCCAGCGCGTGCTGCGGGCAGGGGCGCTACGCGCCCCCGCCGCCAAGCGGTGTCACTGGAACGCAAGAGCCTGTGTCAGAGGGCTGCGGGCAGGGGCGCTACGCGCCCCCGCCGCCAAGCGCCTATTGGTCGGCTGCGGGCAGGGGCGCTACGCGCCCCCGCCGCCAAGCGGTGTCACTGGAACGCGCACGCGCAGTTGCGAATTCCTGTGACACACGGAAAGTAGTACGTCCCGACACAGGCTCTTTATTATATAGGATGAAGAGAGCTGGCTTCCGACTGCACATTAGAAAGAAAATTACAATAATCACCTGGACAACTGAAGTGGAATGCTAGCAGCCACAAATTATTTCAGTACAATGAGCTACCTTGGGGCAAGCTGCTCTGCATTCTGGTAATCGTGTATTAAAATTAGCCCACAACAAAGAATTGGCTGATTGGATTATTACCTGTCACCCCAACCTCCAAGCAGTGAGAGACTTCAGGGGTTCCAGGTGGCTCCCACAGGTTTGGATTCCTTGGAAAGAAGGTCAGTAGAGACTGTGGTGGCTTTAAGATACATGGTTTTCTTTACATATTTTCCCATGTATAAGACAATGTTCTTTGCTAAAAAAAAATTAGGGGTCATCTTATACAAGGATGGTGAATGCACAGGGCTTTGGGTTTGGGCTCGAGCTTTGGTGCTGGCAGCCTGGGCTTGGGCTCAGGCTCTGACATGGGTGGCCCGGGCTTGGGTTTGGTTTTTTGCATGGGTGGCGCAGTCTTGGGTTTGGGCTCTGGCTCTGGCCCAATTTATTTTGTGTTCAAAAAAGTAGGGGTCTATATAACCTGTGCATAAGATGGGGGGCTTGTGCTATTAGCACCCCCAACAGATCTTGCTTCTCCATTAGTCACAGCTTTGAATCTAGCACAGAGAAAACACGTCACTGTCTCTCCAGCTTCCAGCCTGCTTCCAGCTCCACTCACTCTGTCTAGCTCAGGGGTCAGCAACCTTTTTCAGCTGTGGGTTGGTCCATCGTCCCTCAGACCTTGTGGGGGGCAGGACTATATATATATATTTTTTTTAAAAAAAACCTGAACGAATTCCTATGCCCCACAAATAACCCAGAGATGCATTTTAAATAAAAGGACACATTCTACTCATGTAAAAACACGCTGATTCCCGGACCGTCCTCAGGCCTGATTTAGAAAGCGATTAGGCAGCATCCAGCCCATGGGCCTTAGTTTGACTACCCGTGGTCTAGCTATTGTTCTCCTACCTAACAGGCTGAAAGCCTGCAGGGCACCATTCCTTAGTTGTAACTATTGCAAACTAGTTCATTCTTTTGAAATGCTGATCAGAACGTTTAAGTGGCTATGTCAAAAAAACTTGTTTGACATAGCCTCCCAAATGGGCTGTGCTCCTACCGGAGCCAAATCAGGGCATGCTGGGATCTAATCAGAAGCCAGGGTGGCTTCTGTAATTTTGGGATGTCCTGCTCAAAGTGGGACAGTTGAGGGGTATACATTATATCAGAATAAATCCCCTCCGTTCTTCCGGTTTCATTCCTAACAGCCCTTTCCTTCAGAAACAATGTGCAGAAAGACTTAAACTGAGTTACCATAATTTGCTTTAGATATTGCCTTTTAGACACAGAAGCACCCAGATGTGCAAATTTGCAAGAACTTGAGTAACTTTATAAGTTCATTCCGAACAGAAATCCCTAGAGAGAAAGGAGAGTTCATTTATCCGCTAAATCAGGCTCCATTTCCTTTTATTCGCCACCCTCAGTCCCTGCCCCCAAGCCAAAATATTTCACCCTTCATGACAGAGGTCAGCAAGCATAGACTGCAATTCTATTAACTTCAGCTTCTAATATGTCCATGTCTGAACTAAAAGTATGGATTTCTTTTTTAAAAAAATGTCTGAACCATTTGCCAACTTTTAAATGGCCAATGAGGAAACAGGGTGACTCGAGAGAAAGCAATGATCCAGGAGGGCATGAGTCAGCAGTTCTGGAGGTCATGCATGGGAGATGCAGAATAAAAACCAAGAGTCTGCTGGAGATGCAAGGCTTTCCTTAAAGCCTTGGAAACAGGGTTGTGCCAGGAATGGCTGGGGGGGGGGGGAATGTATCTAACAGGCAAAATGTCTCTACGGAGCAGTCTAGTCTCTCCAGGGAAAACCCCTTACTCCAGAGCCTCATGTGCATTTTGATGCATGCAGGGACCTCCCAAAATGCAGCTGCCTTGATCCCCTGCAGTGGAAGGGAAGAATTTATAATGCATTTATTATTGCCAACATGCTTCAAACACTAGAAACTTGGCAATATCTATTCTGCAACCCTGTATTGGGTTCATAAGAGCTTAACTTGCTGTTTATTCTGTTTCCATGACTTTCCCCTATCTGTTAATTTTCACATTATATCTGAGCTTTCGCACAACATAAAAGCCACTTCTGCAAGCATAGCGGAACGTAGTGTAAGTTTAATGCTCGTGTCCATGTTATTTGCTTCCAGGAAAAAAAATCTGTTTGCAAATATAAAGGAAACGAGTGCTAAACTTATGCAATGTTCCACTTGAGTTCTGCCGTACTCCACTATACTTTTCAAAGAGGCTTTTACATCATATGAAAGCTGAAATAAAATGTGGGAATTAACAGTTAGAGAAACATCAACACTGAATAAACTGCCATGTGAATGCAGCTATGGAAATATAGAAAACACTCTTATCTCACATCCATGGTTGGCATCTATATGTCTCAGGTGAAGTCAAACTGATGGAAGGTTACAGAGCCTGCTGTGGCTGTAGAGACTGATATGGGAAAAGACATTACGCAACGTAACGTAAAACATAACATAACATAACATATCCTGACCTAACATGACATGACATGACATAGCATAACATAGCATAACATAACACAATGTTTCTTCGTTGTAGTTGACCCTTTCTGGTTGTTTATATATTTCTATAGTGATCCTCCTTGATATACGTCATTCTTATCCATTTCCTTTTCTTTCTTTCTTTCTTTCTTTCTTTCTTTCTTTCTTTCTTTCTTTCTTTCTTTCTTTCTTTCTTTTTTCCTCCCTCCCCCGTAAGGGTCAATTAAAAAGTTTAACAAAGTTGGTATGAAAAGAGAAAATAAGAAAAGAGAAGAAGGAAAAGGATCAAAGCCCAAGCAAGAAAAAGCTCTAATAGAGCGAAATCAGAAAGAAAAAAGAATCCGTGGGCACAGAACAACAACAAACATTAAACATAAAACAAACCATTTTGACTTCCGAATATATTTTTTGGGTCTTTATTTTAGCCATTTATTTGCACAAAGGTCAATTTGCTTATATTGTCTTCTTTGAGTCTTTCCCAATAAAATAATAATATTTTTCTTTTTCTGCAAGAATCACGCTAGCTCTACCAGGAAATTTTGATATTATAATACTGGTTTAAGTAATCTAGAAAAAATTCCCATTCTTTTTGAACCTTTTGATTGGAATGTCCTCTAATTCTCCCTGTCATTACGGCTAGCTGTAGGTATTCCATCAGAAGAACCTGCCAGTCACTTATAGTTGGAATTTTATCGCTCTTCCATTTTCTTGCAAGTTGGCCAGCACTCACTTCCGTAAAGCAGAGTGCTCAACCCGCAAGCCAGATAGACCTTGATCTTAGCATTGTCTGCACCAGTATTGTCTACGACAGCCTTTTCCAAACTTGGGTCTCTGGATGTTGCCGGACTACAACTCCCATCATTCCTAGCCAGCATGGCCAGCGGTCAAGGATGATGGGAGTTGTAGTTCAAGCACATCTGCGGACCCAAGTTTGAGAAAGACTGGTCTACACTGTCTGGCAGCAACTGACCAGGATTTCAGACATCTTCTGGTAGGACAGAGTGAGCTCCCTGTCTGAAATCAAGGAGCTCACTCTGTCCTACCAGAAGATGTGAGGGATTGAACCTGGGAACTTCTACATTGGGCCCTTCCACACATTCATGTAGAATTCCAAAGAACTTTTTCAACATGGATGCAGTTTCACCCCTTGTCTTCTGAAAATTCTGGCATGTGGTAAGCTCACCACTTACAGTGTCTTGGGAAAAAAAATTTTTTCGTACCTGCTTGAAATAAGAACACAGGAAATAATATGCAGATGTGCTAGTTTGTGTTGCTGCTGGGGCTTGGCTTTTGAAGGGTTTGGGAGAAATTCCTGTATTATCATCCCCCCCACCCCCACTTTCCCTTAGGAATTCTTACCACTATCAAGTTTGAATAAGGTTTTGTTTTAATCAAGATTGTAATATTGCTTCATTGCATTTCCTTTTACAGCCTTGTCCTTGTTACCACCAGGCTATCAACCCAACTTGGCTCCTGTAATTAAACTTTACACCAAGCCATATTAATTTCCAGTTATTTCCCCTTCCCTCCATCTCCCTGGGCTCAACTTTCTTCCTATCCACAGGTCTTCAGAAATTCACCCCAGTGCTTTGGTTTCCTATATCAATGTCAATAGCTCCTGCCATTCACTTCCAATACTTAATTCAGCAAATTGATATGAGCCTTCAGAGAACAATTTTGCCAGCTTTGCATATTCTTCCTCGACTTATTTTCTCGGGTTTAGAAAGTAAGCAGTTAAGCCTGAGCGGAAAGTTATGAATTTTAGGGAACATTTGCCGCAGTGTCAAACAGCTTTGGCAATCAAGGGTGGGTGGGTTTGATTGCTCCAAAAACGTTTGCATATTCGGAAAGCATTGCCCTCACTCTCAGTTGACTTCATTTCCCCTGTGACATCCCTATGCACTTTGCAGTCATTCTATGTTTGTAGTAATTCTACATAGTCAATAAAGAAAATGGCAAGATTGAATGTATTGCCCTTGGCTGTACTTGAGGGACGATTCCAACAGATTCCACAGGAAAAACATTTATGTCCCTGTGGAGATGGCAGTACCAAAGCGGTGGTGCATGCCCTTCTGGCTTGCACTCTTTATAAAGACTTGAGGAATAAGATTATCACCTCTCTTTTATTGTCCATTCCGGATCACCCAACCACTGCCACAGAGTCCTTTCTCTTGGCAGATCAAGATGAGCAGGTGACAGCAAAGGTTGCAGGTCTTTTATCTGGGGCAGTCAGAATAAGTCCCACTATTTGACTATTGATTCAAACCCCTAAAATGTACTACAATTGACTTTTTATTTCTATTCTTTGTATATCGTACTGTTGTTTTATTGCTATGGCCGACGGCTGATGCAAATAAAGATTCATTCATTCATTCATTCAAAATGGCAAGGGCTGGTTAATTCACTGCTGGATAACAAGGGTAAAATCATGGTAGATGCCATAGCAGCTCTTTTCAAGTTTCAAGTTTTTTGTCTCAGAGTGTCTAGCAATTCTATGTCTCCTTTGCTTCCACCACCAGAGTTCTTGGAAGTCTCTGTCCTCAAGTCTGCTTCTTCAACCTTCCCTTCCCATGGGTTCCTGCATTTCTCTCCACTGCCTGCTCTTGACATTTTCTTCAAATAACCCTCTATTTAGGGTCTTGGCATCTTAGACTACTTGTCTTCTGGGATCTCAACCAAATAAGCCATTTCCTTTTGGCAATTGCTGAAAATGTACCTGGCTTTTGCCACTGGAGGAGGGTCTGCTTTTTAGGCTCCATCTCATTTCTGCAATTGTAAGTTGTTTTACGCTGCTTTTCATAATTGGATTTCAATTAGAATTATAGCATCATAGAACTGTAGAGTTAGCAGGGGTCCCCAGAAGCCCCTGCAATGCAGGAATCTCAACTAAAGCAATCATGACAGATGGCCATCCAACCTCTGCTTAAAAACCTCCAAGGAAGGAGAGTCCACCACCTCCCGAGGGAGACTGTTCCCCTGCCGAACAGCTCTTCCTGTCAGAAAGTTCTTCCTGGTGTTTAGTTGGAGAAAACAAGCTTGCTTGTTGCTTCTAGCCATGAAGAGCAATCATGGTTGCATTATATGCAGGGGAGGGGGATATTGTGCTTTTATTATTGACATCTCATTTTTGTTCCTGCTTCCTGGGTAACAGGATAATCTAACTCATTCACAAGGATAGGTAATTGCTAACCTCAGTGACACTGAGTTTGCTGCACTCATTTTACCCACTGCATCATGAAGTACTAGCATGGTGCTGAAATCTATCCTCCAATTTCTGAAAAGTTTCCTTCCACTTTCCTGCCCTCATTCTCAGGGCACTTAAGAATTTCAGTGAGTGTAGGGTCAAAACAAAGTAAAAAATAAATAAAAAATTCCTTCCAGTAGCACCTTAGAGACCAACTAAGTTTGTTCTTGGTATGAGCTTTCATGTGCATGCACGTATCTGAATAATAATAATAATAATAATAATAATAATAATAATAATAATAATAATAATTTATTATTTGTACCCCGCCCATCTGGCCGGGTCTCCCCAGCCACTCTGGGCGGCTTCCAACAAACACTAACATACATTAAAATATCACACATTTAAAACTTCCCTAAACAGTGTGCATGCACACGAAAGCTCATACCAAGAACAAACTTAGTTGGTCTCTAAGGTGCTACTGGAAGGATTTTTTTATTTTTTACTTTGTTTTGACTATGGCAGACCAACACGGCTACCTACCTGTAGTGAGTGTAGGGTTTTGAGATTTCCTAATTGTTGTGAGGTGGCCAGAGGTGGTGAGTATGGTGTGTGTGTGTGTGTGTGTGTGTATTTGGGGGGCGTTCCTAGTAAATGTTTTTCCAGAACTATGCAGCCTCCCCAACTGTTGGCACTTCCTAATCTGGAAAAATAAATTCCCATGGGAAGAGTTACCTCGTGATCTTCTCCCCTGTTCTTTGACTGAAGCATGGGCACCTGGGAATGCCGCAGAGTGCAGGCCACTGGTGAGGAGATTTGAAGGAAGGACACTCCTGAACACCCCTCAGCCACCTCAAAAATAAGCTGAGCACAACAAAATCCCTTGCACCCCAACCATAAACATTTCACCAAAATGTTCTCTTCCCTTTGATAATTCTTGGAAACTCCCCTCCCCTCATTAATTCAGGGATGGGAAACCTATCTCCTTCCAGATGTTGTTGGGTCACAGCTCCCATAATCCTTTATCTTTGTTTATGACAACTGGGGGATGATGGGAATTGGAGTAACAACAATACATGCAATACATGCAAGAATTTTTGGGCACTCTGCACTTACCAAGAGATACTCTAATCATCATTACTGCTTCCCACAAGTTCAGAGGATGAGCACTGGCAGTCAGCAATTAGTTCTTCCAGAGCTGGCTTAAATAAAGTCCAGCTGCTGCAGCTTGTTAAACGCACAATTTAATCACCGGCCTACGAAAGATACCCAAGGTACAAGCATAATTACCGTCTCCATCTCCTCCAAGAAAGATAGCGATCTGACTGCCTAATCTCTGAAAAAGTTGTAAAACCATCTTCATAAATTGGCGAGTAATTTATGAAGGTGTCCAAATAATGGGAAATAATCAAGAAGAGATTAGAATGATGTAGAACTGCTAAATACCACTTTACAAAATAAAAACGGGAGCAAAGCGGCACGGCTTACCAAATTAATAGGACAAATTATGCACCACCATGTTTTCGAGCCTTTGTCTGCTCTAGACGCTGCTGAATATTATAGCTGTGAGCAGAGGGCTCATCAATGCAATGGGCTGAATTGACATTTTGGGGCTGAATTGACTTCTAATGGAGAAAGTAAAGGTTCCGCGGCTGAGAAAGTGAGGTTGCAGGAGAGGGAAACCTACGCCATGCACACCATCATGGACCAGGGACCACAGGAGCCATAGGAAATGAATGAATGGAGAGGTGGCAGATGCATGTGTCTTGTGTGATGTGTGCATTAGGAAGCAGGGGGAATTCAGTCCAGTTCACATTTATAGGTGGGCTTATATTCGCGCTTTCTGAATGAGGGCTGAAAATGTGAACATGACCGTCCTTCAAATGTTGCAGTTTTCCAAATTTTGCAGTGCAGTTCTCCAGACCAGTAACACGTACAAAAGCGCATATACCAGTGCAAATTGTCTCTATATTGGTGAAAATAACATACACCAAATGGGTTATATGACGGGATGTTACTTTGCAAAAAAAAACCATGTGTATTAGATATAACTGCATACAAAGTTGTGTATATGAAGAGAAGGTCACAGTGAAATGCTGACGGATTTTCAGGAGGATTTAACAACAACTTGCAAACTGATGTGGAAATGTGCATAACTGAATTTAAAACTAAAAAAATAGGGAGCTGAGAGGTACCAAAATTGACAGATTTGACCACCCCTAATGGGGATGCAACTGGAGCAAGTTACCAGCTTCATAAGATGCCAGTTTCAAGCATCCTTCACTGGCAGAAGTTATTATGAAATTCAGAACCAGTATAGTTTACTCTGATTGACTTCACTCCCTTGCATGTGATTCAGCTTCTTGGGAAAGGGCCATAGCCCCAAAGCCCAGTGGAAGAGCATCTCCAGGTAGGGCTGGGAGAGGACCCTCCCTGAAATTTTGCAGAACCACGGCCAAGCAGTGTAAACAATGCAGCACTAGTTGGACCACTGCTCAGACTTGGTATAAAGCAACTTTTTGCATTCCACAGGCATAAGGCAGCACTGACTGCTGGAAAAAGTAGAGAATGGAAGAAAGTTGGTTGCAGATACAGAAAGGGGAGACAGCCACGTCTGATCCGCTTTGTCCAATATTGAGCCAGCCCTGCTGACAAGACCAACAGAGTTTGCTAAATGTGCAGTGCAAGGTTAAATAGACCATGCATTCTCCTGTAGTCAGGGATAATTGTAAAAGTGCAGGGAAAACACGCTGCTTTGTGGTAGAACAAAAAATAACTACTGCTGGCTTTAAGAAAAGACAGAACCTGCTTGTGTAGATGAATGGTTCTCTCCATGGAAAGAAGGGCCCCAGTATAAGAACACAGATTAGGCACAAAGTACTTTTCAAACGAAGGGACCCAGGTGGTGCTGTGGGTTAAACCATTGAGCCTAGGGCTTGCTGATCAGAAGGTCGGTGGTTCGAATCCCTGCAGTGGGGTGAGCTCCCGTTGCTCGGTCCCAGCTCCTGCCCACCTAGCAGTTCAAAAGCACGTCAAAGTGCAAGTAGATAAACAGGAACCGCTCTGGCGGGAAGGTAAACGGTGTTTCTGTGCGCTGCTCTGGTTCGCCAGAAGCGGCTTAGTCATGCTGGCCACATGACCTGGAAGCTGTATGCTGACTCTCGGCCAATAAAGCGAGATGAGCTCCACAACCCCAGAGTCAGACACGACTGGACCTCATGGTCAGGGGTCCCTTTACCTTTACCCTTACTTTTCAAACTGGGAGACTTGTTCCAACAAGAACCCTTTCACCTAGAACCAGTGTGGTATAGTAGCAAGAGTGCTGTACTAGGACCAGGAAAACCCAGGTTCAAATCCCCACTCAGACATGAAAACTCCTTGGGTGACTTCAGGCCAGTTATGAACCGTCAGGCTAACTACCTAAGCTAAGCATTTTGGAACACTGAAAACGCAACACACACTTCAGTTTCTAGAGAATGGTGTGCAAGGTTTGTTATGTACAATGGAACTTAAAGGAAATCGCTCCGAAAGAAGATACTGGAGCACTCAAAATGGTTTGTCCATGTACACAGAGTCATAGAATCACAGAATTGTAAAGTTGGAAGGGATTCCAAAGGTAAAATAGTAAATGCACAGAAAATAGTAAAATAGTACCTCTAGCTGAAAGGCATCACAGGGAGATTTCCATTGATCATTGCAATGCATCTATTATTATTATTATTATTATTATTATTATTATTATTATTATTATCTTAGAAGGGGGGCTGGCACTTCTGAATTTGCCACTACATTACTAGATAGGACATGGGTAGGCAAACTAAGACCCGGGGGCTGGAACCCGCCCAATCGCCTTCTAAATCCGGCGTGCGGATGGTCCAGGAATCAGCATGTTTTTACATGAGTAGCATGTGTCCTTTTATTTAAAATGCATCTCTGGGTTATTAGTGGGGCATAGAAATTCGTTCATTTTATTATTATTTTCAAAATATAGTCCTGCCCCCCACAAGGTCTGAAGGACAGTGGACCGGCCCCCTGCTGAAAAAGTTTGCTGACACCTGGGATAGGAGTTATGATCCATGGGCTCCCTATGTTGTTATGGCACAGAAAAAGCTAAGTCTGCGTGGAGTTGGAAACGTTCTCCGAGATTCATATTCTTCATGCAAGTCTTAATGAATTGAGTGTTTATTGATTCAGCTGAGTAATGCACACCCTCCTTGCATAGCAAACCACTTTTCCAGGGAAAGAATGCATCCATTTGCCTGCTAAGTATGCAGACGCACTCAACAACAACAACAACAGAAAAGGGTTACAAATCCATATTGGAATATAGCCCAGAGAGCAGCACAGGATGTCTAGCATTGTGCAACTCTGAGATATTGAGTTTGATAGCAAATTTATTTATACAGTGCTTGATCTGTGTAGTTCTGCTCAAGCAATCGGCTTTAGCCTCTCCTGTGCTCCAGCAAGCCTGAGGAAGAGATCAAAGTGTTCTGCTGATGGAGCTCATTAAGCAATCTCTGGTCTCATCCAGAAGTGTACAGGGAGCGTAGTGGCAGCAAGATAGAGGTGTGCAGGCAATGCATGCTTTCTGATAAAGGAACAGATTTACTGGATGGGGTCAGCCACAAATTCTTACAAGAACCATTAACTTGAATTCTGCATAAGGTTATGGGTTTGAAAGAAAAAAAATGTTTAAAAGTACTTTTCCCCAAAAAGCCAGAGTCCTTTTGGTTGGGGATAATTCAGATGGAAATTCCCAGGTGCCAAAAAAGGTTATTTATGTATAACCTTAAGTATAACTACTGCAGCCCGTGTTTTGTTAGCTCAAAGGTGGAAAATGAGCGAGGTCTCAACTAAAGAAGAATGGCAACTTAAACTGATGGAGTATACGCAGCTTGCGGACCTAACATATAGAATAAGAGAACAAGAAGAACATATGTTTAAAGAAGATTGGAAAATGTTTATTTAATATATGGGGGGGATTGTGTACATTTGAAAACGTTGGCATTAAGATAAATTCAACAGTGTAAATAATGGTTTAGCTTATGTAAAATATGCAGGGATTTATCTTATACAAAATGAACCATGGAAAGAGAAGAAGGGAAGTCATTGATATGTTAAGGTTGTTTAAATGAATATTCTAAAATGTAAAACAGAAAATTTAATAAAAAAATATAGGGGGGGGGGAGGATATGAGTTTTAGCTGAATTGAATTAGTCGAAAGCCCTGTTCACTTGCATTCAATTTCATGCAATTGTTTTAGACTTTTGCATGGGGCTAGCAAAGTAGGAAGGTATTAACTGTTCTCCTAAAATGTAGCATGTTTACATAACTGTCATTGCTACTGGATAAGAATGCAATTCCCTAAGGCAGGGAAAGAATTATAGCACATCCATTCCTAAGCCCCACAAATAGGCATCTCCCTTAAATATGAGATTGAGAGAAGGACCTCCTCTGCAGAAAGGATTAGACTAATTCATGGAGGTAAAGACTCTCAGTGGCTACAAGCCATGGTAGACATGTTCCACCTCTGCTGGTGGAGGCAGTATGGGTTTGAATACTGGTTGCTGGGAATCACAAGTAGGGAGAGCGTTATTACACTCAGATCCTGCTGGCAGGCTTCCCATAGGCTCACTTGCCCTCTGTGAGTCAGTTGGGGTCCAGACATTTTGAAGACAGGCAAACTAATGCCAGTGTACTGGAAGAAGCAAATATCGCCAGTGTTGAAGCAATGATTCTTCAACATCAACTTCATTGGACCGGTCATGTTGTTTGGATACCTGATTATCTTCTTCCAATGCAACTACTCTATTCCCAACTTAAAAATGGAAAGTGTAATGCTGGTGGTCAACAAAAGAGGTTTAAAGACCCTCTCAAGGCAAATCTAAACAAAATGTAGTATAAACACCAACAACTGGGAAACACTGGCCTGCAAGCGCTCCAATTGGAGAGCAGCTTTTACCAAAGGTGTCATGGGTTTTGAAGACGCTTGAACACAGGACGAAAGGGAGAAACACACTATGAGGAAGACAAGACTGACAAACCCTCACTGTGATCAACTCCTGCCTGGTGACCTATGTCCCCACTGTGAAAGGACGTGTGGATCCAGAATTGGCCTCCACAGTCACTTACGGACTCACTGTTAAGACCGTGTTTATGGAAGACAATCTTACTCGGCTAAGAGGGATCGCCAAAGAAGAAGAGACATTAATGGAGGGAAAAGGTTTTTTTTTCCTGGGAGCTGTCCGTAGTGCTGCAGCTCTTGTACCTGGCTGATTTGATACAGACTCTTGCAGTCTCTGCAGTCTCTGTCAACCTCCACTAACTCTAATATGAACCTCTACTCCAAAGAAACCTTATTCTGCAGCCTCCATATGGTTCCCCTCAGTTCCTGAAGGCTTTATTGTGCCCTACAAGCTTTGACCCATCCATGGCCAGAAAAGAGATCCTGCAGACCTCTTGGGGCTTTAAAACCAGCACCTGAAGGTACTTCTTTAAACTATGGAACTCACTTCCACAGGAGGCAGAATTTACCACCAACAAAGCTGGATTTAAAAGAGAATTAGACAAATTCATTGAGAGGGCTATTGATGGCTACTAGCCACAATGGCTAAGCTCTGCCTTCCACAGTTGGAGACAGCAATGCTTCTGAATACCAGTTGCTGGAAGCCACAGGAGGCAACAAGGCTCTTGTGCTCAGATCCTGCTTGCTGGTTTCCCACAGCATCTGTCTGGCCACTGTGAGAACAGGTTGCTGGGTTATATGGGCCATTGGTCTGATCCAGCAGGCTCTTCTTGTGTTCTTATGCGCATCGATTGTCATCTTCTTTTCAACATTTGACAGAAGACGTTTGTCTAATTAAATCCAATCTCTGCTAGGAAAGAGCATTATTCTTCTCCTTAAAAAGAAATCATCTAAATAATAGGGTGTGATTCTAATTATTATAACAGGATGCAGAATGCTGACTAAATTTGGGAGTTAATTATTCACAAAATAAATGCTGCCGTTCTTCCCTCAAACGAGAAGTGGGGAGAATGTATTTTGTGGCTCAGAGGTTCAGCTAATACCAGCACAGTCTCTATATTTACCGATGTGTAGCTCATGTAACAGTTAAATGAGTTCCAATCAATTCTCCCTCACAAGCTGCATGCACAAATTTTAACTAGCAAATTAGAGAGATGACATCTAACGCCTCCCCTGGGAGAGCAGAAATCCCCTGCAGAAGGCGATCAATTTATTCTTTGCCAATTGTCTGAAGAAATGTTAAACTAATACTTGTGTGGGGTAATTTCTTCCCATCCTTTTCTGTACCAGGAATTATTTCCCCTAAAGCTGAACATTAATTACTGAACAAACGCAACAACGGAACAAACCAAATTTCTACTATTCTATGTGGAGGGTTTCCTGCATTGGCAGTGTGTGTGTGTGTGTGTGTGTGTGTGTGTGTGTGTGTGTGTGTACGAGATCAGTTTCCCGGTGTCCTCCATATGTTTTGGACTCCAGCTCCTCTCTGACCTTTGGCTATGCTGATGAGGGCTGATGGTAGCTGCAGGGCACCAGGTTGGGGAAGGTGGTCTAGATTATATCTGAGATTGCTTCCAGGTCTATGATTGTATGTGGTTCTCCCTATACTAACCTCTTGCAGAGAACAGGAGAGAGAGGGAAAGGGGCTGGTACTTTGAGCGTGTTTCAGGTATTGCAGAGATAGCTGCATTGTGTGCATGCTGCAGGCATTGTGGGGTGGGGAGCTATGGGGAGAGGACATTGCTTGATAGTAGAGCAGGTGCTTTGCATTCAGAAGGTCACAGGTTCTAGTCTGTTGCCTTTCTCAGAGCTACAACTCCCAGAGTGGTTTATAGTGAATCTCTCTTCCCAGGGAACTCTGGGAATTGTCGAATAGGAATAAGAATCTCCTAACAACTCTCAGCATCCTTAACAAACCTCAAGTCCCATAATCCTTTGGCGAAGCCATGACTGGTTGAAGTGGCATCACATGCTTTGATGGCCCTTGATGACCACTTCATTTCTTATTTTTATGGCAGCTTCAAGGACATGCTAAAGAGTGTTCTTCACTGACCTTTGTGTCCTTTTTCTAATTCTCTGGTTGAGCTAATAATTGCCATTATGTCCCTAATGAAGCCCACTCTGAAATATCTGTTCTTTTTTGGGCTGACAAACCTGCTGTAGATAAGAATTAAAGTCTTGCTTTTGGGTCCCATAATTAAAAATATGGATTCCACCCCCCACACACACCCTTAAGATGTTTTTCTTTCATACTTCTCTCTGTCAGATGAATTTAGTCATAAGAAGAACCTGCCTTAAACCAAATCAGACCATTGGTCTACGTAACTCAGTACCAAGGATAGCCAATGGGGTCTCCTCCAAATGCTGTTGAACTATTTATTTACCATTACATTTATATGCCACCTTTTCCTCCAAATAGATCAAGGTGGTGTGCATGGTTCTCCTCCTCCATTTCATCTTCACAACAACCCTGTGAGGTAGGGCTAGGCCAGGCTTCCTCAACCTCGGCCCTCCAGATGTTTTTGGCCTACAACTCCCATGATCCCTAGCTAGCAGGATCAGTGGTCAGGGATGATTGAAATTGTAGTCTCAAAACATCTGGAGGGCCGAGGTTGAGGAAGCCTGGACTAGGCTAAGAGATGGTGACAGGCCCAAGGTCACCCATTGAGTTTCATGGCTGAGTGAGGATGTTGTAGAGCTGTAACACCATCCACAAGGCATATCTTCACTTCCGTGTGTGGAAGGGAAGAGCATGAACACAACCACATCCACCCCAGACCATCTCAGGGTCATCTCAAGCTGTGAACCAAGCCTATGCAATGTTCATAGGCCCTATCCATGAATTCCAAGGCATGTGTGTGTCGCAGATTCCTCCACGGCGTTGTAGCAGAGCAGTGCAAAAGCCACAGGTTCTTTAGTGCAGTATTCTTTTATGGTGAGCTATATACATACAGACAGTTCATGCAGCAGAACACCTGGCTGCACAAAAAGGCAAGACAAGTAGGACTTCACTCTCTCTTTCTCTGATCACACTATACACCCACACGCCCTGCTTAACAGTTTTCCCTTTAATACAAAACAACAGCCAATCATCTGTCGGCACACTCCTGCTGAGTCACTCTGACACAGCACCTCCACAGTAAGCATTGTAGGAGTAAGCATTGCATCAGCTTCTTTTACTTTACAAGCAAGCTCAAGCCTGCAGACTTACTGTGTTACACAGTATTCTGTGTATCCCAACAGTGTGTGTGTCCTGGGTGGGACCATAAAGGGCAAGCATCCATATCCACAGGTATATCACATGAGTGAGCCTCGTGTGGAAGAGCAACAACAATGGAAGCCAGTCCCACTGAAGTCAGCGTGACTTACTTTTAGTTAAACATGGTTACTCTTGGGCTATACATCTAAGAGCTTTTACATTAACTGGGCTTTGGATCTAATGGTTTTCTTCCCTCTTCTGTTTTTCACATGTGTGACACTGGGAGAAATATCTTCCCATACCATGCAATAAATTCAACAAGCATCCCAAGGCTTCTCGCTATCTATGTAATGGAAGACTTATAAAATGCCACAGGGAGATAAAGCGTCCCAACACCACGGATCCATTTCAACAGCAGGTATACGAAACATATCTTTACACACTTTGCCCAGTACTCAGGGATCTATTACGATAAAAGGCTGTGCATAAATATTGGGAGATATCATCTATTGGCTTCTAATTTAGCCTGTAGACTTCAATATATTACTACTTCCATTATTTAGCACACTCATTCTTGGAGTGTCTTGAGCAATTTTCTCCAACACTGGGGCCCATTTTACATTTTATTTAATCTACTTCTTCATTTTTGGCTGGTTCCTAAGCCCGTGTATGAAACTAATGACTATTACGGGATGTCAGTCACTGGTGGAAGGATTTTCTCTCTATGTTTTCCATGAATATTTTGTCCAATTAATTCCATCTGGTAGTGTCAAATAGCTTACATCCCCACCTCTCATCGCTTAGCAGTCTTATTTTTCTTTGCTTCACTGATCCAGAAGTAATCCAATATAATAGCCCAGCACTACCCCCCACTCCCAGGCATATATCCACCTTCTCCTCCCTTGTGATTATATTTAAAAGCCTGCCCCATGCACAGTTCAATACTGCTCATCTAAATGGAATAATAAATCACAAGTAGATGAATGTCAGTTGTGCGGGTTTTCGATGATATGCAAAGGCAGCTCTCAATTTATTTTGATTTTATGGGGCGGAGAGGAGAGGAACCCCTATACCTCTCATGTTCTAATATACCCATACCAGTCAACATGGCTTACATCATTTAAAATCACAATATAACAATGAACCGTAAAGTCACACTATAACAATCACAAAATACAAATAGAACAAGAGAACTAGCAAACTTGACATGGGCTACAAAAGGAGAGGAAACACAGTTTCCTACTAAAAGCAACTCAGACAAGTTCAATGCCTGCTGTGTTTTTTAAAGCCTTCATTAACCAGTGGATGGGGGAAAACCAGGAGAGAGCCACTCAAATTTTGTAAGAACATGAGAAAAGCTTGGTGGATCAGGCCAATGACTGGACTGTATGGGCCAGTCTAGAAGGACTCTTGTGTTCTTAGATCAGCAGAAGAATTCAGAGGTAGAATCCTGATGTGAAAAGGAGGGTGCTGCATTGGATGGGCCTTTGGCTTGACCCAGCATCGTCCTTCTTATATTCTTATGCCAATCTAGAAGAACTAACACATTAACTCCATTGCAGATATGCATGCCCAGTCAGCAGGCAGATATACAGTGGTACCTCTGGTTACGTACTTAATTCATTCCGGAGGTCCATTCTTAACCTGAAAACGTTCTTAACCTGAAGCACCACTTTAGCTAATGGGGCCTCCCCCTGCCTCTGCGCCGCCTCTGCCCGGTTTCTGTTCTCATCCTGAAGCAAAGTTCTTAACCTGAAGCATTATTTCTGGGTTAGCGGAGTTCTTAACCTGAAGCGTATGTAACCCGAGGTACCACTGTACTGCATTCTAGCAAGATGCACGTCACCTTTGGGGGGGGGGGGAGAATTGCCTTCCAAGTGTCCCTGTTTCCCAGGGAGAGTCCCGGAATTACGAAAGCCATCCCAGGTTCTGATTTGATCCTGGAATGTCCCGGTTTCCCCCACCAGAGCCAGCACCGCTGCGCTCAGGGAGAGGGATGAGCCAGTGCTTGTTTTGAGTAGCAGCAACGGCTACAGCTGTGAAAGAGCATCCATTGCCTCTCCATGGCTCCCGCCCCCAACCTTCTCCCTTGGGCAGCTCCTAGCAGCTGCTAGAGAGCATTTGAAGAGGAAGAGAGATTACAGCCCCTGAGGCGCAGCCCCATGTGAAGCATTGGGTCTGAGGTGCAGGCAGAGGGCAGGGCCGCCCTGGGCTGGAAGAAAGTACAAACTACAAGAAAGAAGATTCCACCTCAACATTATGAAGAACTTCCTGACAGTAAGAGCTGTTCGACAGTGGAATTTGCTGCCAAGGAGTGTGGTGGAGTCTCCTTCTTTGGAGGTCTTTAAGCAGAGGCTTGACAGCCACCTGTCAGGAATGCTTTGATGGTGTTTCCTGCTTGGCAGGGGGTTGGACTGGATGGCCCTTGTGGTCTCTTCCAACTCTATGATTCTATGGTGTAATGATGTAGCTTCTAGGTATTTTTAATGGTTTCTCTTTCTCTCTCTCTCTCTTTCAAATTAAGGGCTGTTCCCTGCCCATTCATGTCAACTGGATACCAGGTTTTCTCCCTTCGATTGCCACTAGGATTCTCTGCTGCTAATTACATTTGATTGGCCTTTTGTTAGAAAAGCTATTCATGCATCGTTTGGCATTCCTGCAGCAGCCTTTACAAATTGCAGGCCCTCATTGGACGAGCTGGCGCAGAAACGTAACTTAAGTCCCACTTATTCTATACATGTGGAATGGGTGAGCATTTAAAAGTGCTCTCTCTTGGGCATAAATGGCGTATAATTATATTGTCACATTGGCCTTGGAGCTATAAATTAAATTAGATGATAATGTGCTGACATCATGTTTGTGCACATTTATTCTGCTACCAGGTGAGAACCTGACCCAGCTTGGGAACTTGTTGCTGTGAATAACTCCCTCCTCCCCATGTGCTGACAGATAGTTTCTTTTCACTGAGACAAATAAACTCAGTATCATGCTTAACATTCCACTGTTGTCCAATGACATTTTGCTTTCCGTTCTTAAGTTGAGAATAGAGTAGTTGCTTTGGAAGACGATAATGAGGCATCCGAACAACAGGACCAGTCCAACGAAGTTGATGTTGAAGAATCATCGCTTCGACACTGGTGATCTTTGCTTCTTCCAGTACACTGGCATTAGTTCGCCCGTCTTCCCAAGTGATGTGTAAAAATTTTCAGAGACACCATTGATGGAATCTTTCAAGGAGTTGGAGATGGCGTTTATAAGAGGTCCATGTTTCACAAGCATTTTTTTTTTTTGCAAAGTATTTTTATTGAACATTTTTTCCATCTATTACAAACAAAATACACTACAAATAGTTTATACAATTTCATCATCTCTGCGTATACTCCGCCGAGTATTTAGACTTCCCTCCCTTCCTCCCTCAGTTTTTACTATACCACCTCATTCTTACGCTTTTCTTCTATCCATTAATCCACATAATATCTTTCAACAAATTTTTTAACATATACATTTTTTTGTTACATTACAAGTGTACTGTTCAAGCCTGTGTGTGTCTCCATATCTGTACAGTGTTTTTTAATGTACTCAATAAACTTACTCCAATCTAAACAGATCTTTTGGTCTTTTTGATTCCTTATTCTACCAGTTAATTTAGCCAAATCTAAATACTCAGTCAATTTACTTCTCCAATCCTCTACACTTGGGACTTCTTCAATTTTCCATTTTTGGGCCCAAAGAATTCTCGCTGCGGTAGTGGCATATAAAA
Source organism: Darevskia mixta (assembly GCA_034641385.1). NCBI lineage: Eukaryota > Metazoa > Chordata > Lepidosauria > Squamata > Lacertidae > Darevskia > Darevskia mixta. Next base: position 4,190,583 of record JAWWNH010000060.1, read on the forward strand.
ATAATCGTCTGTCCTCCCTTAGAACCTCGTCCCCCACTAGGCCAAGCAGGAAAGCCTCTGGTGTTTTCGGGAATGTGTACTTCATCATCTTTTTAAGTTCATTATAGATTGATTCCCAATAGTCTTTGGCCTTCCTGCAGCCCCACCACATATGATAAATGTCACCTTTCTCTCTTTTACATTTCCAACATTTATCATTCTGTACCCTATACATCTTTGTTAGTTTAGTCGGAGTTATATACCAGCGATACACCATCTTCATGATGTTCTCCTTCAAGACTGTGCACGCTGTAAACTTTATATCCTGTTTCCACAGCCTAAGCCATCTATCGAGTTGAATATTGTAACCGAAGTCCATCGCCCATTTTATCTGTACCTCTTTAACCTCTTCATCTTTTGTAAACCATTCTAGGAGAATATCATACATCTTAGAGAATACCTTAACATTCTTTTCAACTATCTCACTTTGATATTTTGATTTGTCTCTCTCAAATCCCTCTTTTCTTTTTTCCTCATTAAACATATTGGCCACTTGATGGTACTGCAGCCATCCTGTCATATTCTCAGCCACCTCTTCATATGATTTTATTCTCCATCCTTTTTCCTGTTCTACTAATAGATCTTCATATCTGACCCAGTTTGTCTCCATATTCACCTTTTTAACAGTAAGCATCTCTGTCGGCGACAGCCACCTTGGCGTTTTTCTTTCTAAAATATCTTTGTATCTTTGCCACACTTCATGCAGTGGTTTTCTAAACACATGTGATAGAAATCCTCTGTGTGCTTTGACTTTTCCCTGCCACAAGTAAGAGTGCCACCCAAATCTGTTGTTAAACCCCTCAAGATCTAATAGGTCTACGTCTTTTAAGGTGATCCACTCTTTTAGCCATACAAGGCAAGCCGCCTCATAATATAGCTTTATATCCGGCATCCCGAAGCCTCCCCTTTCTTTTTTGTCAATCAACAACTTATGTTTAATTCTTGGGGGCTTCCCCTGCCATACGAACTTGGATAGTACTTTCTGCCATTCCCTCAACTGGGCTGTACCCTTTACGACTGGCAACATTTGGAAAAGGAACAATACCTTCGGTACAATATTCATCTTGATCGCCGCAATGCGTCCCCAAAATGAAAGTCTCAGTTTTTCCCAGGCGTCTAGGTCTTTTCTAATTTGCTTCCACAGATTCAAATAATTATCATTAAACAGGTTTATGTTTTTAGTTGATATCTTAATACCCAAGTACTTTACTTGGTTCACCACTTCTATTGAGAATTTTCTCTGTATCTCATCTATTTCCGTCTTATCCAAGTTCTTTACCAACATTTTAGTTTTCCCCTTATTGATTTTAAATCCAGCCAACTCCCCAAACTTTTGCACCTCTTTCAAAACTGCATCTATACTCTCTAATGGGTCTTCTACAGTTACTACGACATCATCGGCAAACGACTTTAGTTTAAATTCTCTTCTCCCAATTTTAATACCTTTAACTATTGGATTTCCTCTAAGTTTGTTTAATAGGATTTCCAGAACCATTATAAAAAGAAGTGGCGACAATGGGCAACCTTGCCTTGTGCCCTTTGATATGACAAACTTCTCAGTTAATACATTATTAATTAATAATTTGGCAGACTGGTCTTCATAAATTGCGCAAATACCTCTCCTAAAATCCGTTCCCACCTCCATTCTTGTCATTGTCTTCTCCAAAAATTTCCACGACAGGTTGTCGAATGCTTTTTCAGCATCAACAAATAAACACGCCACTTTCTTATCTATTCTTATCTCCAACAGTTCAATTATATTTACAATAGTTCTAATATTACTTCTCATCTGCCGCCCAGGTAAAAAACCTGATTGGTCCTTGTGTATTTTTTTGTTTAGTATTATTTTTAACCTGTTTGCCAAGATCCCGGCAAAGAGTTTATAATCTTGGTTCAGCAAAGAAATTGGGCGATAATTTTTGACATCTGTCGGGTCTGAGTCTTTGGGTATCAACGTAATTGTTGCCTCTTGCCAAGTTTCCGGAATCTTTCCTTCTTTCAAAACCTTATTCATTACCTCAGTTAGGACTGGTACCAGGTGTTCCATCATTTCTTTGTAGTATCTTGCCGAGAACCCGTCCGGGCCAGGCGCTTTCCCCGGCTTCAACCTTCTAATTGCCCCTCGCACTTCTTCTGGTGTTATAGGCTCGTTCAAAATCTCTTGTTCTTCTTTGGTTAATTTCACAGGCTCATTCTCTTCCAAGTATTTCTCCATTTCTACTTCGTCTTCCTGCCTTTTTTGGTATAATTTCTTATAAAAATCTTCAAATGCTTTTTTAATCTCCTTCGGGTTTTCTGTTATCTCCTCCTTGTATTTTATTTTATTAATGAGTTTTTGATCTTGTTGCTTCTTCAGTTGCCACGCAAGGAGTTTACCTGTTTTATTTGCATATTCGAAATTTCTCTGTTTAGCCCATCTCAATTTCCACTCTATTTCCTGACTCGTCAATAGAGAGAACTGTGTTTGTAATAGTTTTATGCTCTGTTTCAACTCTTTATTTTCTGGATTTAAATTCAGTTGCCCTTCTTTTTCCAAGAGATTTTTTAGGATTTCTTCCTTCTTCTTTTCTCTCTCTTTCCTCTTAACACTGTTCTGCATAATAAGAAAGCCCCTTAATACTGCCTTGCTAGCATCCCATACCACCTTGAGATCTGTCCCTTTATTTAGGTTCTGCTTAAAGAATTCATCCAAAGTCTTCTTCATTTTCTCTACTATCATCTGGTCATTAAACAAATTTTCATTTATTCTCCATCTCTTTGAACCTTTGTCTCCTTTTAATTCTAAATAAATTGGGTTGTGGTCCGAAAAGACCCTCGGGCAAATTTCTATCTTATTTGTTCTTATCAACAATCCCTTTGATACCCAAATATAATCAATTCTCCCCGAGCTCTGGTTTGGTTCTGAAAAGTAAGTATATTGTCTCTCAATCCTATGTTTATGCCTCCAAACATCCACCAACCCACAACTTTCCACTAAAGAGAAAAAGGATTTTGGCAATTTTCCTCCTGCTACATTCCCTTTTCTAGCCGTTCTGTCAATTGTGGGGTTTACCACCCCATTTAGGTCTCCCAACATTATCATTTTCTGATCCGCATATTCTAGCAAAATCTCCTCCAATTTTTTATAAAATTTAGCTTTGCTACAGTTAGGTGCGTACACTCCCACAATAGTCAGGTTCTCTCCTTGGTAAGTTATTTGTACTATCAGTACTCTTCCTTTTTCATCCTTGTATAGCAATTTAGGTTCATATTTCTTTTTAATGTATATCACTACCCCCTTTTTCTTTTTGTCGTCTGCGGTTACAAACTCCATGCCCAATTTTTTATTTTTAAGGATTCTTTCGTGTTTCTTAGATACGTGTGTCTCTTGTAAACAGATGATGTCTAAGTTCTGCTTTGTCAAAACATGTTCAATTTTATTTCTTTTACATTTGTTGTTTAGCCCATTTACATTCAAAGATTGTATTCTCAACAATGTTGGTTTTTCCATTTTCAAAGTTCACTCACACCAATTTTTCTATTGAAGTAATTGCTTCGGTTCTAGGTCGTCTTTCTTTTGTTCTTCTTCTTCCTCATCCTCTCCCCTATCTCCACTCTCTTCTGACTCTTCTTCTTCTTCACCTTCTTCTTCATCTCTTTCCTCTTCACCTCCTGCTGCCCCTTCTGGTATTTCTTCTGTAGAGTCTTTTTTCCCCTTCATTTCTAAGCCTAATTCCTTCGGGTATCTTCGAGTAAATTTCTTTATCTCGTTCGCACTCATAATCTTAAATTTTTTACTTTTAAAATAAAAGGACATCCCTTCTGGGAATTCCCATCGGAACTGGATTTTCTTCTTATTTAGTATCCCCGCAAGCTCCCTATACGGGTCCCTCTTTCGCAAAAATCTGTTCGGAATTTCTTTGTATATGATGATCTCTCTACCTCCTATCATGAGTTTTTGAATATGATTTTGTTTCAAGATCTCATTTCTAATGTCCATCGAATTGAACATAACCAAACAGTCCCCTGGGAGTTTTTTGGCTTTAGCTTTTGTTGATTTTACCCTTATCCTAAAGACATTTACAATGGCGTACTCAATATCCTCCTGTTTCATATCCAACCATCTTGCCAACTCCTCTACTAATTTTCCTCTTATATTTTCCTTGCCCTCCTCTGGAATACCTCTAAACTTCAAATTCAATTGTCTCTGTCGAAGTTCAAGAAGGGCTATACTATCCAGGACACTCTCTTGAATTTTATTGAGTTCTGCCACTTCCTCTTTAACTTTCTCTGTCTCTTTTTTAGATTGTCTAACTTCCTTCTGAACTTTTTTGACCGTATCTTCCACTGTTTTTGATTTTATCCCCAAATCTTTCACTTGTTCTCTTAATTCACCTACTACCTCCTCAAATTTTTTGTCAATGGAATCTTTTAGGTCCACTAGAATCATAGAATCATAGAATCATAGAATCATAGAATCCTAGAGTTGGAAGAGACCCCAAGGGCCATCCAGTCCAACCCCCTGCCAAGCAGGAAACACCATCAAAGCATTCCTGACAGGTGGCTGTCAAGCCTCTGCTTAAAGACCTCCAAAGAAGGAGACTCCACCACACTCCTTGGCAGCAAATTCCACTGTCGAACAGCTCTTACTGTCAAGAAATTCTTCCTAATGTTTAGGTGGAATCTTCTTTCTTGTAGTTTGAATCCATTGCTCCGTGTCCGCTTCTCTGGAGCAGCAGAAAACAACCTTTCTCCCTCCTCTATATGACATCCTTTTATATATTTGAACATGGCTATCATATCACCCCTTAACCTTCTCTTCTCCAGGCTAAACATACCCAGCTCCCTAAGCCGTTCCTCATAAGGCATCGTTTCCAGGCCCTTGACCATTTTGGTTGCCCTCCTCTGGACACGTTCCAGCTTGTCAATATCCTTCCCGAACTGTGGTGCCCAGAACTGGACACAGTACTCCAGGTGAGGTCTGACCAGAGCGGAATACAGTGGTACTATTACTTCCCTTGAACTAGATGCTATACTCCTATTGATGCAGCCCAGAATTGCATTGGCTTTTTTAGCTGCTGCATCACACTGTTGACTCATGTCAAGTTTGTGGTCTACCAAGACTCCTAGATCCTTTTCACTTGTACTGCTCTCAAGCCAGGTATCACCCATCCTGTATTTGTGCCTTTCATTTTTTTTGCCCAAGTGTAGTACTTTACATTTCTCCCTGTTAAAATTCATCCTGTTTGCCTTGGCCCAGTTCTCTAATCTGTTAAGGTCATTTTGAAGTGTGATCCTGTCCTCTGGGGTATTAGCCACCCCTCCCAATTTGGTGTCATCTGCAAACTTGATCAGGATGCCCTCAAGCCCATCATCCAAGTCATTGATAAAGATGTTGAATAAGACTGGGCCCAAGACAGAACCCTGTGGCACCCCACTAGTCACTTCTCTCCAGGATGAAGAGGAGCCATTGATGAGCACCCTTTGGGTTCGGTCAGTCAGCCAGTTACGAATCCAATGAATGGTAGCATTGTCTAGCCCGCATTTTACCAGCTTCTTTACAAGAATATCATGGGGCACCTTGTCAAAGGCCTTGCTGAAATCAAGATAGGCTACATCCACAGTGTTCCCTTCATCTACCAGGCTTGTAATTCTGTCAAAAAATGAGATCAGATTAGTCTGACATGACTTATTTTTCAGAAACCCATGCTGACTTTTAGTGATCACAGCGTTCCTTTCTTGGTGCTCACAGACCGTTTGCTTAATGATCTGCTCTAGAATCTTTCCTGGTATTGATGTCAGGCTGACTGGGCGGTAATTGTTTGGGTCCTCTTTTTTCCCCTTTTTGAAAATAGGGACAACATTTGCCCTCCTCCAGTCTGCTGGGACTTCACCTGTTTTCCAAGAATTCTCAAAGATTACTGCCAGTGGTTCTGAAATCACCTCTGCCAGTTCTTTTAATACTCTGGGATGTAGTTCATCTGGCCCTGGAGACTTGAATACATCTAAACTAGCCAAGTGTGCTTGTACTACCTCCTTACTTATTCTGGGCTGTGTTTCCCCTGCTGAATCATCTGCTCCATATTCTTCAGGTCGGGCATTGTTTTCTTTTTTGGAGAAGACTGAGGCAAAGAAGGTATTGAGGAGTTCTGCCCTTTCTGCGTCCCCTGTTCGCATTTCACCTTCTTCTCCTCTAAGTGACCCCACTGTTTCCTTGTTCTTCCTTTTGCTATGGACATACCCATAAAAACTCTTTTTATTGCTTTTAACCTCTCTAGCAAGCCTGAGTTCATTCTGTGCTTTAGCTTTTCTGACTTTGTCTCTACATGTGCTGGCTATTTGTTTGAATTCCTCTCTGGTGGTTTCCCCCTTTTTCCATTTCTTGTACATATCCCTTTTAAATCTTAACTCAGTTAAAAGTTCATTAGATAGCCACCCTGGCTTCTTTAGGCACCTTCCATGTTTTCGTCTCATTGGTACTGCTTGAAGTTGTGCTTTTAATATCTCCCTTTTAACAAACTCCCATCCATCATGAACTCCCTTCCCTTTAAGTATTACTGACCATGGGATCACACCCAGCATTTCCCTAAGTTTTCTGAAGTCGGCTTTCTTAAAGTCTAGAATTTGAGTCTTAGTATGCTTGGTTGCTCCTTTCTGATGTATAATAAACTCCAGAAGAGCATGATCACTCCCACCTAATGATCCTACCACTTCTACCCCACTAACCAGGCCATCACTATTGGTTAGGACCAGATCTAAAATGGCTGATCCTCTTGTTGCTTCTCCCACTTTCTGGACAATGAAATTGTCTGCAAGGCAGTGAGGAATCTGTTCGACCTTATGCTCTTGGCTGAGTTTGACATCCAACAAATATCAGGATAGTTGAAATCCCCCATTACTACTATCTCATTTCCTTTTGAATGCTTGGTCATCTGTTCCAGGAAGGCATCATCTATGTCCTCAGTTTGGCTTGGGGATCTATAGTAAACTCCCACCATGAGATCACTGTTATTTTTCTCTCCCTTAATTTTGACCCAGATACTCTCAATTTGGCTTTGAAGTTTTAAATCATGGATCTCTTCACAGGTATACACATCCCTGACATATAACGCCACTCCTCCTCCTTTCCTGTTTGGTCTATTTCTCTTAAATAGATTGTATCCCTCTATTACTACATTCCAATCATGAGACTCATCCCACCAGGTTTCAGTGATGCCTATTATGTCGTATTTAGTTTGCTGTACCAAGAGCTCAAGTTCATCTTGTTTATTTCCCATGCTCTGTGCATTTGTATACAGACATTGAAAACCATTGATCATTCCCCCTAGTCTCCTACTTAAGGATTTTTTCCTCCCACCACTAGGTCTGTGCGCTGTTTGCTCCATTTGGTCCTTGACTTTTGGATGATCATCTTCAGCCTTTGATAGACTCCTACCTTCAGGACCACTGTCTCCCTCCCCCACATAAGTCAGTTTAAAGCCCTCCTGATGAGGTTTTTGAGATTGTTGGCAAAAACATTCCTCCCAACCCTTGTGAGGTGCAGCCCATCACTTGCCAGAAGTCCATCTTCAAGAAACTGCAGACCGTGATCTAAGAAACCAAACCGTTCCTGCCGGCACCATTTGCGAAGCCAGTTGTTCACTTCTCCTATTTTCCCCTCTCTTCCTGGGCCACGGCGTTCAACTGGGAGGACAGATGAGATGACAATTTGTGCATTTAATTGCTTCAGCTTCCTGCCCAGAGCCTCATAATCACTTTTGATCTTCTGGAGGCTATGGCTTGCGGTGTCATTGGTTCCCACATGGACTAAAAGGAAGGGGTTTTTATCCGTGGGTTTAATTATTCCTTGCAGCCGTTCTGTAACATCATGGATCTTGGCCCCGGGGAGACAGCATACCTCTCGAGACATCTTGTCAGGCCCACAGATCACTGCTTCCGTACCCCTCAGTAGGGAATCCCCTATCACTACTACACGCCTCCTCTTAGGCTTGGTCGGGATTCTTACATGTGCTGTCCCTTCCAAGGTCGCCTGCACATTCCCAGAGGACTGACTATGTTGCTCGTCTTCATATACCTCATCAACTGTGATGAGGGAGAGATCTTCCAATGGAGTCTGTTCTTCATCTTCCAGATTTGAGAGCACTTCAAATCGATTTTGTAGTTCTAAACACTCAGAGCGATCCCTGGGCATTCTACTTCTGTGAGTCACGTTCCTCCATACATCTGGCTCCTGAGTTGGGGAACTGATCTCCTCCTCAGAGATGTGCCCTGTCTCCTGCTTGGTGGAGACAGTGTGCTCTGCTGCATCCAAGAAAAGCTCCAGCTCTTTAATTTTCTGGAGCGTAGATACACGGGCCTGAAGTTGCTGGACCTTGTCTTCGAGTAGGGCAACCAACTTGCAGTTGCTGCAGGTGTAGTTGTCTACAACCTTTGGCAAGAAGACAAACATTGTGCAGGAATTACAGGCGACTACAGTAGTTCCCTCCCCCTTCTGAAGTTGCCGGACCTTGTCTTCTAGTAGGGCAACCAACTTGCACTTGCTGCAGGTGTAGCTGCCTACATCCTTTGGCAAGAAGGCAAACATTGCGCAGGAATTGCAGGCGACTACAGTTGTTCCCTCACCCTCCATCTTGAAGCTTGAAGTCAAGACACTCAAAAAAGAAGCCTAGGTCTCCCCAAGTAAACGTTTGAGACTAGCTCTCCTCTATCAAAAGATAGGTCAAACTGCCCTCTAGGCACTGATTAGCTCCGCCCACAGCTAGTCACCAGACAAACACACACACACAAGCCAGAAACAAACTCTCTCACACACACAAGCCTGGGAAACACACAAACAAATAAGGAAACAAATAAGCACACAAACTTAATCACACACAGCCCCAAAAAGACAAACCCACAAAACCTACAAGCTCAGCTCACCTTGTGCTCCCTCCTCAGTCGCTGCCCTCCAGGCACTGATTAGCTCCGCCCTACAAGCTCAGCTCACCTTTTGCCTACTTCCTCAGTTGCTGCCCTCCAGGCACTGATTAGCTCCGCCCACAGCTAGTCACCAGACAAACACACACACACAAGCCAGAAACAAACTCTCTCACACACACAAGCCTGGGAAACACACAAACAAATAAGGAAACAAATAAGCACACAAACTTAATCACACACAGCCCCAAAAAGACAAACCCACAAAACCTACAAGCTCAGCTCACCTTGTGCTCCCTCCTCAGTCTCTGCCCTCCAGGCACTGATTAGCTCCGCCCTACAAGCTCAGCTCACCTTTTGCCTACTTCCTCAGTCGCTGCCCTCTAGGCACTGATTAGCTCCGCCCACAGCTAGTCACCAGACAAACACACACACACAAGCCAGAAACAAACTCTCTCACACACACAAGCCTGGGAAACACACAAACAAATAAGGAAACAAATAAGCACACAAACTTAATCACACACAGCCCCAAAAAGACAAACCCACAAAACCTACAAGCTCAGCTCACCTTGTGCTCCCTCCTCAGTCGCTGCCCTCCAGGCACTGATTAGCTCCGCCCTACAAGCTCAGCTCACCTTTTGCCTACTTCCTCAGTCGCTGCCCTCTAGGCACTGATTAGCTCCGCCCACAGCTAGTCACCAGACAAACACACACACACAAGCCAGAAACAAACTCTCTCACACACACAAGCCTGGGAAACACACAAACAAATAAGGAAACAAATAAGCACACAAACTTAATCACACACAGCCCCAAAAAGACAAACCCACAAAACCTACAAGCTCAGCTCACCTTGTGCTCCCTCCTCAGTCGCTGCCCTCCAGGCACTGATTAGCTCCGCCCTACAAGCTCAGCTCACCTTTTGCCTACTTCCTCAGTCGCTGCCCTCTAGGCACTGATTAGCTCCGCCCACAGCTAGTCACCAGACAAACACACACACACAAGCCAGAAACAAACTCTCTCACACACACAAGCCTGGGAAACACACAAACAAATAAGGAAACAAATAAGCACACAAACTTAATCACACACAGCCCCAAAAAGACAAACCCACAAAACCTACAAGCTCAGCTCACCTTGTGCTCCCTCCTCAGTCGCTGCCCTCCAGGCACTGATTAGCTCCGCCCTACAAGCTCAGCTCACCTTTTGCCTACTTCCTCAGTCGCTGCCCTCTAGGCACTGATTAGCTCCGCCCACAGCTAGTCACCAGACAAACACACACACACAAGCCAGAAACAAACTCTCTCACACACACAAGCCTGGGAAACACACAAACAAATAAGGAAACAAATAAGCACACAAACTTAATCACACACAGCCCCAAAAAGACAAACCCACAAAACCTACAAGCTCAGCTCACCTTGTGCTCCCTCCTCAGTCGCTGCCCTCCAGGCACTGATTAGCTCCGCCCTACAAGCTCAGCTCACCTTTTGCCTACTTCCTCAGTCGCTGCCCTCTAGGCACTGATTAGCTCCGCCCACAGCTAGTCACCAGACAAACACACACACACAAGCCAGAAACAAACTCTCTCACACACACAAGCCTGGGAAACACACAAACAAATAAGGAAACAAATAAGCACACAAACTTAATCACACACAGCCCCAAAAAGACAAACCCACAAAACCTACAAGCTCAGCTCACCTTGTGCTCCCTCCTCAGTCGCTGCCCTCCAGGCACTGATTAGCTCCGCCCTACAAGCTCAGCTCACCTTTTGCCTACTTCCTCAGTCGCTGCCCTCTAGGCACTGATTAGCTCCGCCCACAGCTAGTCACCAGACAAACACACACACACAAGCCAGAAACAAACTCTCTCACACACACAAGCCTGGGAAACACACAAACAAATAAGGAAACAAATAAGCACACAAACTTAATCACACACAGCCCCAAAAAGACAAACCCACAAAACCTACAAGCTCAGCTCACCTTGTGCTCCCTCCTCAGTCGCTGCCCTCCAGGCACTGATTAGCTCCGCCCTACAAGCTCAGCTCACCTTTTGCCTACTTCCTCAGTCGCTGCCCTCTAGGCACTGATTAGCTCCGCCCACAGCTAGTCACCAGACAAACACACACACACAAGCCAGAAACAAACTCTCTCACACACACAAGCCTGGGAAACACACAAACAAATAAGGAAACAAATAAGCACACAAACTTAATCACACACAGCCCCAAAAAGACAAACCCACAAAACCTACAAGCTCAGCTCACCTTGTGCTCCCTCCTCAGTCGCTGCCCTCCAGGCACTGATTAGCTCCGCCCTACAAGCTCAGCTCACCTTTTGCCTACTTCCTCAGTCGCTGCCCTCTAGGCACTGATTAGCTCCGCCCACAGCTAGTCACCAGACAAACACACACACACAAGCCAGAAACAAACTCTCTCACACACACAAGCCTGGGAAACACACAAACAAATAAGGAAACAAATAAGCACACAAACTTAATCACACACAGCCCCAAAAAGACAAACCCACAAAACCTACAAGCTCAGCTCACCTTGTGCTCCCTCCTCAGTCGCTGCCCTCCAGGCACTGATTAGCTCCGCCCTACAAGCTCAGCTCACCTTTTGCCTACTTCCTCAGTCGCTGCCCTCTAGGCACTGATTAGCTCCGCCCACAGCTAGTCACCAGACAAACACACACACACAAGCCAGAAACAAACTCTCTCACACACACAAGCCTGGGAAACACACAAACAAATAAGGAAACAAATAAGCACACAAACTTAATCACACACAGCCCCAAAAAGACAAACCCACAAAACCTACAAGCTCAGCTCACCTTGTGCTCCCTCCTCAGTCGCTGCCCTCCAGGCACTGATTAGCTCCGCCCTACAAGCTCAGCTCACCTTTTGCCTACTTCCTCAGTCGCTGCCCTCTAGGCACTGATTAGCTCCGCCCACAGCTAGTCACCAGACAAACACACACACACAAGCCAGAAACAAACTCTCTCACACACACAAGCCTGGGAAACACACAAACAAATAAGGAAACAAATAAGCACACAAACTTAATCACACACAGCCCCAAAAAGACAAACCCACAAAACCTACAAGCTCAGCTCACCTTGTGCTCCCTCCTCAGTCGCTGCCCTCCAGGCACTGATTAGCTCCGCCCTACAAGCTCAGCTCACCTTTTGCCTACTTCCTCAGTCGCTGCCCTCTAGGCACTGATTAGCTCCGCCCACAGCTAGTCACCAGACAAACACACACACACAAGCCAGAAACAAACTCTCTCACACACACAAGCCTGGGAAACACACAAACAAATAAGGAAACAAATAAGCACACAAACTTAATCACACACAGCCCCAAAAAGACAAACCCACAAAACCTACAAGCTCAGCTCACCTTGTGCTCCCTCCTCAGTCGCTGCCCTCCAGGCACTGATTAGCTCCGCCCTACAAGCTCAGCTCACCTTTTGCCTACTTCCTCAGTCGCTGCCCTCTAGGCACTGATTAGCTCCACCCACAGCTAGTCACCAGACAAACACACACACACAAGCCAGAAACAAACTCTCTCACACACACAAGCCTGGGAAACACACAAACAAATAAGGAAACAAATAAGCACACAAACTTAATCACACACAGCCCCAAAAAGACAAACCCACAAAACCTACAAGCTCAGCTCACCTTGTGCTCCCTCCTCAGTCGCTGCCCTCCAGGCACTGATTAGCTCCGCCCTACAAGCTCAGCTCACCTTTTGCCTACTTCCTCAGTCGCTGCCCTCTAGGCACTGATTAGCTCCGCCCACAGCTAGTCACCAGACAAACACACACACACAAGCCAGAAACAAACTCTCTCACACACACAAGCCTGGGAAACACACAAACAAATAAGGAAACAAATAAGCACACAAACTTAATCACACACAGCCCCAAAAAGACAAACCCACAAAACCTACAAGCTCAGCTCACCTTGTGCTCCCTCCTCAGTCGCTGCCCTCCAGGCACTAACTTCCCTTCTATATTTTTCTCTATATTCTGTTCACTTTGCCTTATTTCTTTTTTGATTTCAGCCAGCAAACCCTCCCATTCTTTTCCTTCCTCCTGCCTTGAGGGTCTTCTATCACTTGGGGTTGTCGCCGCCTTTCCTCCCCTCATTATCACAATTCACAATTTGACAGTCTATAAGTTACAAATTCCCAAACCACAGTTTCCGTAAATGTTATTCCCTCATTCACCACCTGGGTGGTCACTATCAAACCAACACAGACAATAATGTCCTTCCCCTAATTCCCTCCAGATGGCGCTTCAGCTCTTTTGCAGTCCCCTTTTTAATAACACTTTCTTCTTTCCTGTAGGCTTCTGTTCTATTAACTCCGTAACACTTTCCTTTCAATAATTCCGCCACAGCTTTACAATGTTACTCTGTCTTTAAATCGACATATCAAGTCCTTTGTGAGCGGATACACTACTCACTGGATACAAATCCTTCGTCTCTAATAGTGTAGGAATACCTGTGGAAGAAAAAAGAAACCCCCCTCTTAAGAGCAATAAAATAACAAACAAAAATAATAAACCCTATAAATCCCCACAGTCAAAAGAGTCCGGGGTAGGGGCTTCCGGACCAGCACGCCAGGAGTTGGGTGGGGATCTGCGCTCCTGAAGACTCGAGGCAGACCCGGCACTGGAGAAAGTAAGAACGGGGGCTAGGCGTACGCTTCCCGACCTCGGGGGGGGGATCCCGAGGGCAAGACCCACGGCGGCGCAAAAAGGCTTCCCCCAAAAAAGAACTCTATTATTGGAAGAGCTAACGAAATCTAAGGGGAACCAGCGCAAAGGGGAAAATCCTTTCTCCACTGCAAAACGCCCCAAAGCCTGACTCGGAGGGTGCTGAGCTCCTTAAATATTTTTCAAAAGCTAAAACGAAAGACGCGCTCTCATAAAAAATTAAAGTAAATACAGGAGAGCAACTTAAAGATAGTTAAAAGACAAAGGATTAAAGGAGAAGAAGAGAAATAGCCCCTGAATGAGAAGGAAGGGGGGAGGAGAGACGCAAGAGAGAAAGACTGTTTAAAACGTCAAGCTTGGAAAATTAGAGTGAAAGAAGAGGACCACAGGGTTACACGTAAAAAACCTGTTATAATTATTGAAGAGAAGGGATAAAGGTACAGCGAAAGACGGTGTAGGAGAGACAAGCCTGTTAAGGGAAGGGCAATTGCAAACACTCAATAACGTTTAAAAAGGGAGGAGGTGGAGGAGACTGAAAGAGGACTGCAGAGCCACTGTTTTAAAGCGATTTAAGACTATTTAAGACAAAGAGGTAGAGAACTGACTATATTTCTTACTTGCTGAGTCAGAAGTGTGACGGCCGCCATTAATGGGAGGGAGAGAAGCAAACAGGAAAAGAAGATAACGAGGAGGACAGATCCTGCAAAAGGAAGAATAACACCAGAAGAGAGCAGGAGAACACAGTGACCTCTAGTGGTCGCCGACAGAACAGCAGTTAAGAAGAATAGTCAAAGAAACCTTAGTAAAAGAGAACGTAAAAATAAGAATATGACCCAGTGAACAGACAACGGGGGGATTCCCGAAATCTAAAGAAAGCGCACATAGAAGCAAACGACTTGAAGGAGACGAAGAGTCTATAACATATAAAAATATGGGAAGTAAGAAAGAGAAAGGGACAAATGGCTCATCTACACCACATGGACAACTTAAAAGAGCAGGAACAACAGAGAATGAAAGTAATAATATTGAACTTAAAGACATTCTAAAAGCAATGGAGAGTATGGAGAAGAATTTAAGCGAGAAGATATTAATACTGGATGGGAATATGCGGACTATAGATGGAAAAATGGAAATAATGGGAAGAAAAATTATGGAAAATGTAACCTTAATAAAAGAACTCTCCACTGAAGTAGTCTCCCTGACAGGGAAACAAAAGGAACTAGAGACAATAACAAATGATACTAAGACAAAGGTATTGAAGCAGGAAGAACTGTGGAAAAAAAATTCAACTGAACAAAAAGAGCTAAGAGTAAATCAAGAAAGACATAAAGGTGAAATAGACGAACTAAGAAGAATCCAGGAGGAGACATGGGATGCACTTGCTTTCTTGGAAATGAAGCAACGTGAGATGACTCTTCGCTTCAGGGGGATAAAAGAGAGCCGTGATGAAGATATAATGACGAAGATAATGACTGCCCTCTCAGAGTGGTTAAACGTCGATGACAACCAACTAATATTGGACATTGAGAAAATTTTCAGAGTAAGACCTAACAAAACAACTGGAAAGAAAGGCCCAGGGGACTGTCTGGTGTTTCTTAACTCTAGATTACTGAGGGACAAAATTTTGATGAAATGCAGACCGGACCCGCTTTTGATAGATGGCGCAGTGGTCGAAATTATGAAAGAAATTCCACAAAGATTCTTGAAAAAGAGAGAGGCTTACAAATTCATGACTCCAGCGCTGAAAAGAAATAAGATATTATTTAAATGGGAATTCCCCGAAGGACTGTCGTTTACTTACAGAGGAAAGAAAAGGACATTCAGATCTGTAGAAGATACGAAAGTATTTTGGCAAAAATACGCAAGAGAAATAGAAGGAGAAGGAACATCAGGAACAGAACGAACCTAATTAAGGCTTCCCAGTCGGCGACACTTTGAGAAACTGAAGACAGAAGACGAGCTGACAACCCACATATTAGAAACGACCTACGGCTGACAGACAACGGAACTGATTTTAGTGTGGATGCTACTTGACCCTAATAAAGTAAAATGTTGTTAAAATGTCTATCATGGAATGTAAATGGGATGAATTGTAAATTTAAACGGAATAAGATTGAATGTTTAGTTAAAAAGGGAAAATGGGACATCATCAGTTTCCAGGAAACACATATAACAAAAGATCATGCTAGAGTTTTGAAAAATGGAAGATTGGGAGAGGAATTTATTTCGGCGGGGAAAGAGAAGAAAAGGGGGGTAGTAATGTATATAAATTCAAAATTAAATCCACAGAAATTGTTTGAAGACGAAGATGGGAGGGTTTTGGGCGTAGAGATACAATCTAGAGAAGGTAAAATTGTGTTGGTAGGCATTTATGCCCCAAATAATAAAAAGGATGACTTTTACAAAAAGTTAGAGGAGAAACTATGGGACTATGGTAGTGAGAACATGATTATATTTGGAGATTTCAATGGTGTAGTATCAACGGAAATGGATAGAACTAGGAGAGAAAAAACGGTAGATTCAGGTAAACTCCCAATCTCATTCTTCAATTTGATACAAAATTTAGATTTATATGATGTGTGGAGAGTTAAAAACCCAAATGTGAAAGACATTACTCACTACTCCGAAGTCCACAAATCAGGAGGGAGAATTGACGCCATTTGGGTGACAAAAAAATTAATGTTGAATGTGAGTAAGGCAGAGATCGGAAATAAATCAATATCAGACCATAATCCAACAACGATGACATTAAAGTTTAGGACAATTACGAAGGGCAGATGGAGGATGAATGATGAAATTTGGAGGGACGAACAAAGAGTAAATTTTATGAAAGAGAAGGTGAAAGAATTTTTTGAAATTAATGAGAACCAACAAACAGACAATAAAACAATCTGGGAGGCAAGTAAGGCATTTATGAGGGGGCTGGGAATTCAACAGATGGGAAAAATAAAGAAAAATAAAGATAAAAACATTCTGGAAATAAACAAACAAATAAGGGACAAAGAGAAAGAGCTAGTTAAAGAACCCAAAAATGAAAGGATTTTACAGAGTTTAAAAATATTGTTACAACATTTGTCAGATTTGATAAACAGGGAAGTAGAGAAAAAGATTATTTGGACGAAACAAAGATATTTTGAAAATGCAAATAAAATAGGCAGAATGCTAGCGTGGATGGTGAAAGAAAAACAAAGACAAAAGATAATCAATAAAATAATGATTGAGGAAGAAGAAATTACAGATCCAGAAAAGATAAAAGAAGGATTTAAAAACTATTATCAGAAGTTGTATAAAGAAGAAGAAGTTGAAGAAGAATCCATAGAAAAATATCTGGGAGAGAATAGCCCCTTAGAATTAAACGATGAAGAAAGGAAGAAGCTGAATAAGAAAATAGAAACGGATGAGATTATAGAAATAATAAAAGGTTTAAAAACTGGAAAATCACCTGGACCAGATGGTATCCCAGTGATTTATTATAAAGAATTAGCAGAAACAATAGCCCCCAAGTTAAAAACAGTGATGAATAGAATATTAGAAGATGGGAAAATCCCTGAATCGTGGCAGGAATCATTAATAACCTTAATCCCAAAAGAAGGAGCGGATTTAAGATTATTCAAGAACTATAGACCAATAGCTTTACTCAATGTTGATTATAAAATATTCACAGGAATTATTGCAAACAGATTAAAAGGTATATTAAGTAGGATTATAGAAAAGGATCAGGCTGGATTTCTCCCCAAGCGCCAAATTAAAGATAACACGAGGATAATTATAGATTTAATTGAATATGCAGAAATGCACCCGAGTAAAAAGATAGCGATGCTCCTGGTAGACGCCGAAAAGGCCTTCGATAGTCTCTCTTGGAATTATATGTTTAAGACACTAGAATATATGAAAATTGGAAAAGAAATGATGCAGGGTATAAAAGCAATATATGACAAGCAAATAGCAAAATTAATAATCAATAATGAAATTACAGAAGGAATCTCGATAGGGAGAGGGGTGAGGCAAGGCTGCCCCCTTTCTCCTCTATTGTTCATAATCACTTTAGAAACTCTGCTAACGGTACTAAGAAAAGAGAGAGAGATCAAAGGAATCAATATCGGAAAATATTGCTATAAGACCAAAGCGTATGCCGATGACCTGATCATCATGACAGAAGCACCCATGACAAGTATACAAAAAGCATTGGAAAGAATGATGGAATTCGGACGGGTATCGGGGTTTAAATTAAATAGGGACAAATCCAAATTATTAACAAAAAATATGGGAGTAAAAGAGAAGGGGATGTTAGAGAGTAAATCAGGGATCAAAATAGAAAACAAGGTAAAATATTTGGGATTATGGATTTCAAATAAAAATACAAACTTGTTCAAAGATAATTATATCAAGGAATGGAAGGAGGTCAAGAACAGATTAAAAAAATGGGAGAAACTGAATCTATCACTGATGGGAAGAATCGCCCTGATCAAAATGAAAATTTTTCCAAAAATATTATTCTTATTTCAAGTGGCACCAATTATAATAGGGAAAAAATATTTACAGGACTGTCAGAAAGACCTTGCGAACTTTATCTGGCAAGGCAAAAAAGCAAGGATTAAGGCCAAAACTATGATGGATTTGAAACAAAATGGAGGCTTTGCAGTCCCTGACTTGGTAACATATTATGAAGCTGTATGCTGGGTTTGGATAAAAGAATGGTTAACTCTGGAAAATGAAGAGCTGTTAAATGTGGAAGGGTGGGATCGTCTATATGGGTGGCACGGATACCTATGGTATGGGGAAAAAAAGGTACATGGAAGATTCACAGATCACTCCATCAGGAAGGTGCTGATGGAAGTCTGGGATAGAACTAGAGAAAAGATAGTTCAGAAAACACCCTGGTGGCTATCACCGGTGGAAGCATCCACCACTATAAAAAGCGAAATTAAAGAAAAATGGCCGGTTTATAAAGATTTAGTAGAACAAATAGGGGTTAACCCAAAATTGAAAAAGTTTGAGGAAGTGAAAAAGAAAGGAATTGGCTGGTTAGGATATCTGCAACTTAAAACAAATTTTGATAGAGATTTAAAGGAGAAAGGATTTGAGAATATTGATTCAAGATTTGACAAAGAGGTCCTGCGAAAAGATAATAAATTAATATCTAAAATATACAAATTACTAAAAGAATACGAATCAGGACAAGAAGTGAAAGGGAAACATATTCTAAATTGGGAGAAAGATTTTGGACATGAATTAGAATATAAAGAATGGGAAAAAATTTGGAACAGCAGAATAGATTTCACGGCTTCATACCAAATAAAAGAAAATATAATGAAGATGCTCCACCGGTGGTATCTCTCACCAGATAAAATAGGAAAAATGAGTAAGACAAATAAAATTAAATGTTGGAAATGTAATGAGGAAAATGCCACCTTCTATCATATGTGGTGGAGATGCTCAGAAATTAAAAAATTCTGGGACATCGTACATACAGAAACCCAAAAATTAATGAAACAAACATTTGGTAAAAATCCAGAACTCTATCTATTAGGTATCTACAATAAAGATATTCCAGAAGGAAAAATGAATTTGTTCCAATATACAGCTGCAGCAGCACGAATAGCAATTGCCCACCATTGGAAAGAAAGCCATGCCCCAACTAAGGAGGAATGGCTGCAAAAAACCTGCGAGTACCTACAACTAGCGAGACTAACAAATATCATAAGACAGAAATCAAAGAATGTAGTGGAAAATCAATGGAAAGCGTTAAATGAATATCTAAACAGAGAAGATGTAAAATTGAATTGTAAGTTAAGTATTGAATAGAGAAAAATGATTGGTTGAAAATGAAAGAGAATTAATTAAGGAAACAACAGGAGGGAATAATACGGGTTGGAAAAAGAAGTGTAACGAACGGTGGTGGAGGTCACCAAGTCTTCCTTTTTTATTTTATATTAATTTTAGGATCTATATATTGTTTTAAATATAAGTATGTTATATGTTTGAGAATGTATTGGATAGATAAGTAAGTTGAGCTATGTATGAGAGATAGGTTGGTTAGATAGGATGTATGTGTTAGAGAGGATGTCGAGTGGAAATGTATGAAATAGGATGTAGAGAATGAAAGGGGTTGTAAGAATGATTTCTTTTTTTTAAGTAAGGGATGCATGAGAAATTGGTATGGTGAGTGGAGTGTGAATGCTAAGATTAACTGTAAAAATTTATGTATGTATAATTCTATAAATGTATTTTTTTTTCTTTTTTTCCCCTATGGCAAAATGTGCCAAATTTCCTTTTTCTTTTTTCCTTGTAAATTCTAATAAAATTTAATAAAAAAAAAAAAAAAAAAAAAGAGTCCGGGGTATGCAATCTGGCCACTTTTTTAAGTCCGGGGTGCGGTCAACATATTCCTCCTCAGTCCCTTGAAGCTTACAATCCGGCAGTCAGGAGATGATCTTCTTTCGCTCAATGCCGACACTCGACCTTCACACCCATCTCAGGGTGCTTTGAGCCAAGTTTACACACAAATTATCACCATCACGAGTGTAGATGGGGAGAGTATGCGTTATCTTTAGCCCTGCATTCTCCTTTAGTCCTTTAATCACTTGGAGAGGCAAGTAAATCACCAGTCAGCCTCTCTCGTCCCCTCCTCCTTCACTATCGTCTTATCTTTCTATTCTATCTTGTACCTTCTATCTTCATATATAACAGCAGCAGAGAGTCTGATATTCCTCAAAAGGACTTTCAATCCTGCACCACACAGTCCATCCACTCCACACACTCGTTATACGTCGTTATTCTTTTGATCTCGCAATGAATCCACAGTTTTCGTCCCTCTCCTTCTTAACTTTCGTCTTATCTAATCTTACTATTCAGTCTTCCGTCATCTACCGCCAATTATAGCAGCCACAAAAATATTCTATTCCTCAAAAAGACTTTGGGTTCTGTATCAAATAGTCACATCCAGTCCCCACACTCACAGGTACGCCGCTTGTTCTTTTAAACTCGTAATGAATCGACAGGCGCCATCTTCACGCCGAGATGAGAAGGGATTCCTTCCATGCGCGTTCTCCCTTAATTCAAACTTGTGGGCATAGGGGTCTCCCCCTTTGCCCCAAGTACTCCAAAATCTTCTTTTCTTGGAGATGAACTGCTTTATCAGGAGTTCGAGGCTTCGCGTACCTTGGCGTCGCGATGTACCTCGCGCCCTTGCGCTCCCCCCTTTCCGAGCTTGAAGGCTCTTCTCCCGAAGGGAATCGCAATTCCGGACGCCGCCAGGCACTTTGTACTCCAAGGTAACCCCCCTTGAAGCGCATGGGTCCGCAAAGCCTTTGCGTGACCCCCTTTATCGCCTGGTACGCTCGGGACTCCCAGGAGAGAGATTCCCGCACTCCTTCGAGGTCCGCAGCTCACCGGAAGTCTCCATGTTTCACAAGCATACAGTAAGGTTGGTAGTACAATAGCTTTGTAAACAAGCATTTTGTTTTCCCTGCGAATGTCCCTTGATAACTGTAGTAAAGAGTCTTGGATAAATTTTACAAAAGATGGATCAGATGTCTTTTTGGGCCAGCCTGCAATATTCCATGTTACAAAGGTGAGCTTCTCCAACGTGGTGGATTCAGGTGAAGTGGGTGAGGGATAATAAGGAGAAGAAATATCACCTGAAAGGTAGGCTAAGTTGAGGTGCATACTTTGTCCGTCAGAGCATTCACCCATTTAGACCGTCCATCAGTCTTTCTCTTGGATGGCTCCTAAAGTGCCGAGTTTGTCTAAAAAAATTGCACCGTTTCCAGACATTGGCGGCGCAATTTCAGCTTTGTGCGTTATCAGTTTGGATTTTAACGGAGGTGCTGAAGGGTCAGTTTGGATTTTAATGGAGGTGCTGAAGGAATAGTAAAGAGTGAGTCTGGTTAGCATTACCATGGAGAGCATCCGTTTGTGCCAAATACTGAACCATGTTTAATGCAAACAAGGAAAGGGAGGAGAGATGGATGCATGCTAGAAAGGAGAAGACGTGCAGGCTCCCAGAAGTGTACCAGTTTGGAAATGGTGGTTTGCAAGAGGGTGGAGGATTACATCTGTGTCAGAAAAGAAGCCTAAGCTACAGCAGCCATTTTATGCAGGCAAGTTATAGTACTGTCAGGCAAGAAACAATGTAAGGCAGCTCCCTATGGCTGCAAACCCTGATGACTTTGCTCTGCATTCACTGTCAGAAGCAGCAATGCTTCTGATTACCAGTTGCTGGAAACTACAGGAGATGAGAGAGCAGTTGCACTCAGCTGCTGCTTGTGGGCTCCCCACAGGCATCTGGTTGGCCACTGTGAGAACAGGATGCTGGACTAGATGGGCCCTGGCCTAACCCAGCAGGAATGTTCTTACGGTTCTACGGGTTACATGTAAGAGCTGGTTAAAAAATAACCCCAAGCTTCACTCATGTCTTGCAAGCAAAGACTGGGAAATTGTGCCTGAAGGCCAATTTCAAATCAAAGGGGTTTGGGAGATGGGGAGCGGAATACTGCTGGTGAACCATTCAGTCTTTCAAAGGGCTTGAAACCCCCAGGAACAGTGTTTACTTGATGGGGCCTACCCATGACTCCTAAATAATAGGGTCTTTTTGAGCAAATCTCCTGGAAGCCTGAGTGTAGGTGTTGTTGTGCTGTGTCAATAATTGAGAGCTCAGAGAGTTATGTGCAAGGAGAAAGAGCAGTGTGACAGGAGGGTCGGTCCTTTCAGCCATTGCTGTGGCAGGGGAGGCTGCTATACCCCAGCCGCTCAAAGCATTTTATGTTATTTCTTTCCCCCCTTTTAAAGAGGCCACTTCTATCGCTGGAAGCCTGGATGTGTTTTTTCAGCTCTTGATTGCACAGACAAAAAGCAAATAACTGGCTGTCTCGAGAAAAGTATCCTCTGTCCAAAGCTCCACATGGCAATAGCCTGGTTGCCTGCTTCCAGGGGTCATTTTGTTTGCAGCTCTCTAGAGTGGGCACAGTGGTCTCATCTTTGAGTTAAGTTTGCCTTGGGACGAGAGTCGCCAACCTGGTGCTCGTGGTGAAATGGATCAAGATAACTGTTTTCATCCAAACGTACTTGCAATTGTTGTCCCTCTCTCTCAATTGTTGCTATTGTTGGCATCCGTCTGTCTTGGGTAACAATGGAGTGTGCCTTTGGGCGGGGGAAGTCAGATTATTGGAAGGTTGCCGTGTCTGTTGTAGCTGTAGAGACCAATATGGGAGAGACATGTTTTGTTGCAGCGGGGGCAGATGAAGGTGTCGGGTTGTGCTGCTGTAGATTCTTCTCTCTGCACTCCTCCCAGCGGTCATTCCTCCTCTGGTCTCTTTTATGCATACACAACTTGACCGTCTATCTCCAGGCACTGTGGTTGTCTGCAAGGAATTCCCACACAGTGGGGTTGATGCTGCCAGCCTTTAGCCGTGCTTGCAGACATCTTTGCAACACAGAGTCGGTCTAAAAATGGGCCTGGTGCCTTAAGCCAGCTCTCTGCAGAGCAGATCCTTGGGGATCCTCTCAATCACTTTCCGTAAAAACAGGGTATTTGCAACCAGGGCGTAGTTACCACAAATCAATGAAGTCTAGCGTGGGCCTTTTCAGGATTGGTCAGATTACTGCCTCTTTGAGGATGGCTGGGACCACTCCCTCCTTCAAGAGTGCATTGACCATGCATGGTTGGGGTAATGAAATAAAATGCAGAAAGGTGGTTATAATAGGCAACCATTCCTACAATATCCTGTGAAGAAAGGATGCAGCATTTGGGACTTTTTAGTTTATAGGAAAGATGAGTAAAAGGTGATGGGATAGAGGCTTCTAAAACAATACATGGTATGGCGAAAGTGCATAAAGAAATGGTTTCCTCCCTCTCTCGTGTATTTGAACTTGCAGACATCCAAAGAAGCTGAATGAGGGAAGATTCAGGACAGATAAAAGAAAGTCATTCACTACAGCACATAGTTAACATATGGAACTCACTCCCACAGGAGGCAATGACGGCCATCAATCTAGATCAGGGGCCAGCAACCTTTTCATAGCTGTCAACCCTCCCCTTTTTTGTGGGAAACTCCCTTATTCCAATGCTATTGCCCACTGCTATCCCGGATTGTTGATATCCCTTAAATTTCCCAGATTTCAAAGGAAGCAGCTCCTCTCCCTCCCTGCCGGCCAGGGAGACTCCTCAGCTGCGTTGCTCGGCTGCCAATAAGGAGTCTGAGACCGACTGGAGGCGGAGCTTGCATGCCTTGTGCAGCCAGACCCTCACGCCCAACCAGACAGCCAGCCTGCCTGCCGTCTACGCACTCGCTCTTTCGCCCACCCGTTCGCGCGCAGCCTCTGGAGCGGAGGGTGGTGAGGCTACTTGGTGCCATTGCACCACCCTCGCGGCATCCCTTATTTTCAAATCTGAAAGTTTGAATAAACCCCTTATTTTCAAATCCAAAAGTTGACAGCTATGCCTTTTTCAGCCGTGGACCAGTCTACCGTCCCTCAGAGCATGTGGGGGGCCGGACTATATTTTGAAAAAAAATATGAATTAATTCCTGTGCCCCACAAATAACCCAGAGATGCATTTTAAATAAAAGCACACATTCTGCTCATGTAAAAATACCAGGCAGGCCCCATAAATAACCCAGAGATGTATTTTAAATAAACGGACACATTCTACTCATGTAAAAACACGCTGATTGTCCGCGGCCGGATTGAGAAGGTGATTGGGCCGGATCCAGCCCCCGGGCCTTAGGTTGCTTACCCCTGATCTAGATGGCTGTAAAAGCAAATTAAACAAATTCAGAGAGGAGAGGCTACTAGCCACAATGGCTATGTTCTTCCTCCACAGTTGGAGGCAGAGATGCTTCTGAATACCAGTTGTTAGAAACCACACGAAGGGAGAGAGTGGTTGTGTTCAGGTCCTGCTTTCAGGTTTCGCACAGGCATCTGGTTGGCCGCTGTGAGAACAGGATGCTGGACTAGATGGGTCATTGGCCTGATCCAGCAGGCTTTTGGCAAGTTCTTATTATTCACGCACCAAAAAGATCTAATAGCATGGATGATAGGCATGCTGTTTTTGAGAGTCTACAAATGTAATGTTTGAACAGCAACCCCTCTCCTGCCTCCTTCTTTTTACTACCCTTAGAAAACAAATTGAACATCAACCCACTTGTTTTTTTCATTTTATTGATGTTCTTGAAATAACTGTAATATAAAGGAGGTTAGCCACAGGGGTATTTTTCCTTTTTGGTGTGTGTGTGTGTGTGTGTGTGTGTGTTTAAGCTAGTGAGTTGATGTCGCTGAACTGCAGTTTAAGATGAATGACTTATAATCCCCAACAGCCTCTTCCCCCCCCCACTTTAAATAGACGCTAGGGTGTTGCTTACCTCATCAATAAATCAACTGGAGATAAGCTGATAAGAATCAAGAGTCCATATTACAGACATGGATGGAAACAGTCGAAAAGTATTATTGTGGTTGTAACAAACCAAGCCGTGTGAGGAATGGACAAGGGAGTTGCGTCTGTTAAGCCTGGAGGGGAGAAGAATGATAGCCATGTCCAAACAGTAAGGATGCATATATTATACACCATACATTTTAAGCACATTTTAAGCACATGACCCCCCCAAAAAAAAGATTCATGAAAATTGGACTTCATCCCTCAAAGAGCTACAATTCCCAGCACACTTAAAAATACTTTAGTTCCCAGGAAGCGCGTATAGGCTAAGGATATGTAGAAAGCACAATTAGGGACCCAGGTGGCGCTGTGGGTTAAACCACAGAGCCTAGGGCTGGCTGATCAGAAGGTCGGCGGTTTGAATCCCTGTGACGGGGTGAGCTCCCATTGCTCGGTCCCAGCTCCTGCCCACCTAGCAGTTCGAAAACACATCAAAGTGCAAGTAGATAAATAGGCACCACTCCGGTGGGAAGGTAAACGGCATTTCCGTGCGCTGCTCTGGTTCGCCAGAAGCGGCTTTGTCATGCTGGCCATGTGACCCGGAATCTGTATGCCGGCTCCCTCGGCCAATAATGCGAGATGAGCGCCGCAACCCCAGAGTCGGACACGACTGGACCTAATGGTCAGGGGTCCCTTTACCTTTACCTTACAATAAGGTGAATCGGAAGTCAAAAGTGTGTGTGAAGTTAGAAGATTTGTTGTTTGTGTGTGTAGTTGTTATTGACATACTGTTCTTTTTTTTTGTCTCTGCTGTTTTAAGTAAACTGTTTTGCAATATTTTTAATAATAATAATAATAATAATAATAATAATAATAATAATAATACTTTAGTTCCTTGGGTTCTTTGTGAGAAGTAGTGTGCTTTAAATATGCCTTAAATGTATGTGTGTGAAAGCAATGGATCACAGCCACATCCAAGGATCACAAGGTCTCTCTCTCTCTCTCTCTCTCTCTCTCTCTCTCCCTCTGACAGCTTTTATTAACAAACAGAAATACTACCCACCCACTCACCCAGCTCAAAAGGCCATAGATTGTTTAATTAGTCAAAGGCCTGGGAGAAGAGGAATGTTTTTGCCTTGAGCTTAAAGATATGTAACGAAGGCACCAGGTGAGCCTCCCTGGGGAGAGCATTCCACAAGTGGGGAGCCACCACAGAAAAGGTCCTGTTCTTGTGACGGAGGCACATGAAGAAGGGCCTCAGATGATGTTTGCAGGATCCAGGTCAGTTCATATGCGGAGAGGTGGCCCTTGAGGTATTGCAGTCCTGAGCCATTTAAGGCTTTATAGGTCCAAGCCAGCACTTTGAATTGGGCCTAGAAACTACCGTATTTACTCAAGTCTAATGTGCCATCGAATCTAATGAGCACCTCAATTTCCAGAACCTTGAAACCAAAAAAAGTATTTGCTGGTGAATGTAAATGTGCCATTGAATCTAATGCGCACCTTGATTTTCGCAATGTAATTTGGCCAAAAAAGGTGAGCATTAGATTTGAGTAAGTACGGTAATTGGCATCCTTTGCAGTTAGGCCAGGATTGACATTATATGCTCAAACCATCTTGCCCTGTGGAGAACCTGGCCACTGTATTCTGCAGTAGCTGAAGTTTCCAAACCGTCCTGAGAGACAGCCCCACGTACAATGCTCTGCAGTGATCTAACCTAGAGGTAAGTACATTCAGTGGGCATTTAAAGCACATAGCTTCCCCCGAGGAAACCTGGGGACTGTAATTGGGAATTCTGTTGGGAATTGTAGCTGTGTGAGAGAGAATCTACAGTTCCCAGGATAATTGTTTGCCGGGGGACGGGACCACATGCTTTTATATGTGCTCTGGGGGTGCTTTAAATACATGGTGCAGATGTGAGCATAAAGAGATGAAGAATTAGTGTACGTTCGTCTGATCACCTGCAAACACTCAATGGGTTTGGCTTGGCTCTGGAGGTGCTGCCCTCCCGCTGCAAAGTGCACTGTGAGAGCTACTAAGGTGTAATTAATGAACAGTCACTGCTGGTTTCTGTAGGTGGCTGAGCCGTCTTGTCTGCCGTGTCGAATGAGGAGCAGAAATATGAAGGAGAAGGTGAGCGCCCCCGGGTCATGTGCAGAGCTCTGAACTTTTGATCAGTTCTCCGTTTAGAGATGATGAAAGATGACACAAGCATGCTTCGAGAGCAGATGCGTTTTGCACCGGACTAGTAAGCATATGTTCCTCACACTGCACAATTGGGTTGCATTAAATTGGGAACAATCACCTTCCATGACAGTTGTCAAAACAAGAGGTGGCAAAGGGGGGGGGGAC
The DNA here is from genome assembly GCA_034641385.1 of Darevskia mixta. Taxonomy (NCBI): domain Eukaryota; kingdom Metazoa; phylum Chordata; class Lepidosauria; order Squamata; family Lacertidae; genus Darevskia; species Darevskia mixta. The sequence goes on from JAWWNH010000060.1 coordinate 4,217,975, forward strand.
CCCTCCTGTTGGATTTTCCAGTGTTTCTCCAAACCATCACCAGTCAAAAGATATTAAGGAGGAAATTAGAGAGAACTGTGATTTCAAACAGGTCTTAAAAATGCAGGAGAAAGCACATCTGGGTTGGATGAATCATTTGCAATGGTGCCTAGCTTCTTGGGGAGGGGGCAGCTTCTGACTTGCTCAGAGTGCGCAGTCAAAATTGTTGGGCGCCCAACTAAGTTTGGCTACATGGTGGCTTCACCCACAGAAAGTGAAAGCAAGAGAGCTACTGGGGAGAAAGGAAGCAACTAGGTGACAGTTTTTTTTATAACTGCAAAACTCACAAAAAACAACAACCCTCAAGTGAAGTATGGAGACATTTTTCGACAGTGCCCAAAGTTATAATTACAGAATATTAACTTATTGTTTAGCACATTATGCACATGTGCCAACAGATGCCTTTAGTTGGCTTCCTATCACCATGTGTTGCTCCTCACGGGACCACTTTTTGGGTTGGACAACAATTGTCACAAGTGCCACAAAATAACAGTGTGCAAAGGCTTTCAAAGAGTGTGGGGGGGGGGGCGAATAGGTCTGAATGCTCCTGTTCCCTCATTCAAGAGACTGTTTTGATGTAACATTGGCATGGAGCGGTACATAATCTGGATGGGTGAGATTAAGTCCATACCCTCTAACATTCCTCAGGTGAAAATAGGGACGTTTCACACTCCTCCACAACTGACTCTCCTCGACCCCCTCCCCACCCCCACTTTTGTCCCCCACCACTGCACCAATGGGACACAGCAAACACACCCTCCACCATCCTGAGAAAACTCCTTAATCCCGATTTTATTTTATTTTACTTCATTCTTTGGCAGATTTACAAAAAGAAAAGCACACACCAATAAATAAGTTTTAGAAAGGGGCAATGAGATTAAGGGCCACAATCTGAAAGTCAACTTGGCATATATGACCAGCCCATGTACCTGAGGCTTATAGATGTCACGATCAGCTTATCTCTATAACTCTGATGAACGAGAGAACCTTACCATCCCCACTGATCATCTCAGGCCGCCAAACTGGGGCCTCATTGACCTCTATATGATCTATCAGTACATCTATATACTTCTGTTCCTGACTGGTCATTTTCCAATGTTTTTATCTGTTTTTTCTGTATTTTAGTTACAGATTAGTTAGCAAATTCACCAGCTGACATTCATAACAGCTGCCTGCAAGTCTGTGCCTTGGTGCCCCCTTGGTGCTCCTCAAGGCTGAAGAGTGAAGGAAGAGGAGGCAGCAATGTTTTCCAAGCATGGTTCTGCCGCCAGTTGCCCATTGGCTCCTCCTGACCCCACCCAGCTACAAATGCTTCTGGATTCAGAAGCCACTGTTGATATGTGACCAGCAACCCTAATCTTTTGTGGCTTCTTAGATTCTGTCTATGTCACCCTCTCCATCCACCAAAGGTTACACACCATATGCAACCTTCGTGCATTTAAAGGGGTAGATTGTGTTGCATAATTTTGTGGCCTCCCATGCGCCATTTTGCAAACATTTGATTCCTCCCTCCGCTCTTTGGGGGGGGGGAGGAGTAACAAAGGCCCCTTTCCAGCACCTGCCCTTTTTGCTGTGGCATCTTCAAGACACAACCACCTTTCATCTAGAGATCATACCTTCGCCATCTAATCCACAAGGGAAGCAATTAAATTTAATGAGGCTCGTCTCTTAAACAAAGACATTTCTTCCTTTCTTTTCCCCCAAAAAGGAAGGCAGATGGAGTGAGAAAGAGGAAGGATCCCTTCTTAGTCCACCGAAGAGGGACCAGACAGGCTCAACAGCATTTCCACGTTGGTTCAACTGCTTTCTCGAGAATGTTGCTTCCATGCCCTCCGTTTTCTAATTATCTTCTAACAAAGCCTTGAAAGTTCACAAAGGAGCAGGATGGAACAAGCCTGCTCAGAGCATCACCATTTTAGTTTACATCCCCGAAGTCAAACTTAAAAAGCATATTCTATGTGCAGGTATGGTGAATTTGCAAAATGTTCTCGGAAGTACAGCTGGTACTTGGGGTATTAGGGGGGGGTGTTTCAAAAAGGGAAAATAGCAAGCCTTTTCATGGCGGTAGTCTTGGTACTAGACCCTGCCATGTGTCATGGAGTGATGGTGGTGATGGGGCAAGACTGGCAGGGTGAGGATAACCCAGAGGAGGATGTCAGCGGCCGCTTGGTGTCCTCAGGACTTGGGTCAGGAGACCTCAGCACCCTAGCAGCACAGGGAGGCATCAGAGGACCTGGCAGACAAGGAGCCAATGGGAGAGCAGGAAGACAGCAGGGAACACAAGGAACACAGGGAAGAAGAGATCACACAGCCCTGCAGCACAGAGGGGGCTAGGACCCTGGAAGAACATGACTCCCAGTCACCACAGTTTCCAAGGGCCAGGAGGAGAATTAGGGGGCAGAAGAGCTGGGGTGGCCAGGAAGAAAAAGTGCATGATTGAAAGCACATGATCTGCTGGGATTCATTAGTCAGTAGAACACCAGACTCTTACTCTAAGGGTCATTGAGCCCCACAGATTCCTGCATTGGACTAAATGACTCTTGTGCTCCCTTCCAACTCTATGATTCTATGACTCACCACAGCAGCCAATGAAGAGCCAGACCAGCACCTAGAACCAATGAAGCCAAGACCTACCGTAGGCAGTGAGACTCTGCCCAGCAGCTAAGGACTATATAAGAAGAGAGGCTGCAGACACTCAGGGCCGCCACAACTTTTCAGGATGCTTGAGGTGAGAGTCACATGGCAGGGGACATTGGAGACTGGCAGAGGCAGTAACAATGGAGGGGAGCAAGGAGAGCATCCCTTGGACAGTGGAGGAGCATATGGATCATGCTGGGGAGCTGCTGTGAAACTGGACGCCGAGGGGAGGTGAAGGCAAGAGGCGCTTTGGGAGAACCATCATTGCTGACAACTTGGAACTACCAAGGGCAGAGGACTGCAGCGTAGCTAACTGGTGTATCGGAGCCACCAGCCCTGGTGTTGTGTCTGAGAAAATCTTTGGAGTGTGTGCGGTAACTATTGGTAACTACCTATTCTTCCAGCTCTTGAGCTTAGGGTTGCCAGGTTTCAGGGTCCAAATCTGAGACCTATGGGTGGCCCCAATAATGTCACTGGGGGAGGTCCCTGGTGATGTCATAGGGCTGAAGCCTGGAGATGGAGGTTAATTGGGAGAGGGGAGTGAAGGAGGGCAGATCCCCAGATGCTAGCCTGAAGTTTGCAGCTGCATACCTAGTCTTCACACACACACACACACACACACACACACACACACACACACACACTTGAAAGCACTCTCACACACCTGGGGAGTCAAGCCCTCCACCTGGCAAATGTGGAAGTCTAGGCAACCCGACTTTCTTGCTTCTCCAGAAATCCTTTCCTCTTGGTGATTACATTTGCAGCGCTGTCATTTCAAACCCAATAAAGGGTTAGGAGGCATCTGAAAAAAAGAAAGAGGGGGGAAAGAGGTTTGGGGAAGACTGAGATGGATGTATCTAAGGAGACAAAGGAAAACTAAAAAGAAGATAATGAAAGATGTGGCCGTGAGCAAAGGGTCTCTGCTTACACCATTAGTTTTGTCATCTCAGTAAAATAACTATGATGTGTGATCTTCTAATAATTGTTTCCTTTATTGGAGGCTTCCAAGGCCAGCACTGCTAGGATACAGATTGTTATTTCTTCAGTTTAATTATTTGTCCTGTCATCGGGGAGGTTGCGGGGAGAAGAGTGGTTGCTTGAATTTTCTTTTAATGATCAGTTACTTTTTCTTTTTCTTTTTCGAAACAAGACACACCAAGACTGCAGCAATTACACGCAACATGTCAAAGGCTTAAGGGAGCTGAAGCCAATTCTGGGGTGGTCTCTTTTGCTTAGGATTCTTACAAAGGCAATCCCAAAAGGTGTTAATCAGATTTGGGCAAATCCTGAAGTGGGCCACTTTGGATAGATTCGGGTGCTTCTCCAAACCGAGGCAAAATCTTTTGGAAGTGCTTTGGGGTGATTAAGAGAGTATGAGACTCTTAATCTCAGGGCAAAAGATTCCTGCATTGCAGGGGGTTGGACTAGAGGACCCTTTTGGCCCCTTCCAACTCCACAATTCTACGATTCTAACCTGCCATTGTTTTATTATATATGCTATATTAATAGGACATGGTTATAGGCCTCTGGGGACACATAGCAGCTTGTGGAATGATACTTTTGTTTAAAAACTGAAGTGACTCAAAAGTTAAATGTAATTAAATAGACATTTGGTGCTTCTGCTGTGGGCAGGTGGGATTGTTGACTGTTGATTGAAATCAATAAAATATTTGTGGGGGACAGACGGACGGACTCCAACATAAGTATCAGTATTCCCTGATGTACATGATATCTGTTTAATAAATCAACCATCCTAGTTTCAAATTCATCTGTCTGTAGCATTGGTGTCCGTCTCAAATCTAAGCTTACTAAGCTTACTACACAACAGGGTTTGGAAGCATTCCGGGTGAATTGGTGGCAATGGGAAATTAAAGAGGCACAGATGCCTCAGCCTGCAATGATGATGATGATATCACAATCTGGTTCACAACTTAAAAATACAAAATGAAGGCATAAAATACATAATAAAATTAAAATAAACAAGTAATCCCTCCAACCAGGGGCGTAGGAAGGGGGTGGGGGCGGATCGCCCTGGGTGCCTTCACTAACAGGAGGGGGGGGTTGACATTCAGCGCACCATCCGCCCACGACTACCAAGCCTACCCCGAGCCGTTGGGGTAAGGGGGGAGCTGTGCCGCTTTGCCACTGGCATTCGCCCCTTCCCCCTTCGTTTTGACAGCTTGGTGGAGGCTTGGGAGTTGTGGGCGAGCGGCGCACTGAATGTCTGCCGTGGGCGGCTCACTCCACCCCTGTGAGCGGCTCACTTTGCCCCCCGTGGGCAGCTTGCTCCGATCCCGGCTGAAGGGTGCACGCACTGCTCCGGGCACCCAAGCGGCTATCCCGCACCTAGGAGGGCACCCTCCATGCCATGCCCCCCTTAGGAATCTTTTTTTTTTTTTTTTTTTTTGCACCAATGTCCAAGGTTGCCAGAATTGCTACTTTAGGTAAAGGGAGATTTTCTAATTTGGCTATCAGGTCCTTGGTGTCTCGAATGTATGTAGTGGTGGCAATAGAATATTCAAAAAGAAACGAATCAAGGTATTTGGACAAGGGTTCAATATATGGCCGCATATGCCCGCACTGCCACCCTGGGCAGTGCGGGCATATGCTCCGCCGCTGCCTCCAACACATTTAAAAGGCCATAGGATGTTAATCAGCCAAACTCCTGGTTGAAGAGAACTGATTTTGCCTGGTGTCTAAAGCTATGTAATGAAAGCACCAGGTGACCCTTCTGTGAGGGTGAGATACCCCAGTAACCCTGACAGAGTCCATCTGAACCCAGCCTGCATACCCAATGGTGAGGGTGTTGGGTTTTCTTAATATTGATGTGGTCAGTGGTGCTACTCAGAGGTGTGTGTTTGTAATTATAACCTGCATGGCAGCACATCTGTGAGCTCTTGACAATTCAACACACCTGTGATATCTTAACAATTTAACTAATTAGCAGGGGGCGTTTACTGGCTGCACTGAATGCAGCGATGTGATAGGGTAATTGGTTATTTTGAAAACTGTATTTAAGTTGACCAAATGCTTTGTATTGTACTGGCTGGTGTAGAGTGGTGAGTTGCAGCTGTTTGATGATTATTTAAAAATAAAAAGGAAGCAAAGATATTGCGGGAAAGTTTTTATTCCATCGCCCCAGTCGCTGCGCAAACTCGGTTGGCGGAGCAAGTCCAACAGAGGGAACACATGAGCTGTACTTCAGAACACCCACAGGACCCCAGGTTGGCTACCCCAGTCTTGTCTAGCGACCGGTGATCTGGCCATGTTATTTTTCAGGCACTTTTCAGTCTCTGGGTTGGCCAGACCTTCTAATGGCTGTGTTAAAGGCTCACACAGTTGCCTCAGTTTCCCCAGGCACACCCCTTTCCCCCAGGTCACCATCTCACTTACCCTGCTTTGCACCCTCCTTAAGTGCTTTCGCCTAGTTAGAAAACTCCTTGGGTGCTCCTCCTTGCTTGCTTGGATGGCAGGAAGGAAGGTATATTTGATTGCATGTGCAAATATTTGTACACTTGTGGAGTAGACTTGACATTTGCTCCTCTGCCCACTCTTGCTTCTTGCCCCATCCATCCCTGGCATGTGGCCCCCCAAGAAGCCTGCCTAGGAAGGAATGTGGCCATGGAGCTGAAGAGGGCCCCCCCCCCACTCCTTGCTTTAACATAACAATGATTTCCTAAAAAAGACAAAGAAAAAGCATTGTTGTCTTTAAATTGAAGTTCATTGCAGTGAATTAACTTCTCAGGGCAAAGTCAGTACTAAAGGATAGCTTAGCAATTTAGGATATTCTTGCAAATAAGATAACTTCTAGGTTTGAAGAGGTTAATGGACCATCTTGCGGGCAGGTTGGGTTGGTGGGGATTTCTCAATTTCTGGCCCAGACCAGCCTGTCAGTAAGGGCACAGTAAGGAACCTGTGTGTTGGTGCGTTTTGCAGTGAATTACCCAGCACATTTCCTACGCTACTGCTAAATTGCTCACCTCTGATCCACCACAGCATTGCTCCTTCCTTTGGTTTTAAATTGCCGCTAATTAAGCCGCTTTTAAATTGCCGCTAACTCAAGCACAATCTTTAGCCTTAAACATCTGCAATCCTTTTCGCCAGTCGCATTAAGGTGGCACTCAGCAGGCTAAGACAAACACGGACAAATTGAATGATTAGCTGAAGGAGAATCGTAGAATACCTCGATAGGGCTGGGGTACTGTTTTAAGGCAGGTTGTTGGGGGTTTGTTGTTGTTATTAATCTTGGGTATCTTTATTTTTAGATTTCACGATTTATGTGGAAATTGTTCAGTTTGGCTGTGTACTTTCTGATGAGTTTCACTTTTTGTTATGTTTGTAATTGCGTAACTCTTTTCACGTTGTAAGCCTCTTTGAGCATGGTTTTGACCATGGAGAAATGGCATACATATAAAATGATGGTGATAGTATTTTTAATTGTGGAGACTTGGGAAAAGGGGCTTTTACCCCTCTGTCCCAAAGCATTCGTTCACCCTGCATATTTACTGTTTATATTAGACTGAAATCTGCAAAAAGTGGGGGGGGGCAGCCCTGAAAATATCTGTATCAAAGGAGTTTCAAAACCAATGCCTGTCCCCCCCCCATTACCAGAGATAATGTCAAACCAGAGAACTGCAGGCTTGAAAAACTACCGGTACACCGAGTTTTTTCTTGAGAGAGGATTCCGCTATATTGATGCATTAACCTGATCTATGGATTTGTGATGTTTTTTCTTTTGCATCTGTTTGATTGACCTAATGTTGTTGTTGATTTTATGCCATGATACTTTCTTCTTAATGTTGGTGGTGTATGTTGCAAATTAATACATTTATAAACTTGCCTATGCCAACGTATGACTGTTGCAATAAAAGAGATCATTTTCCATTTATAAAGGCAAAAGATCGGGGGACTCTTTGTAAGTGATGATCAACACACTGAGATCAGAAGGAGTGGCCACATCTGACAGGCTGTCAATAAGGCCTGTCCGATGCGTTCTGCCACATGTCCAACCAACTGAAAGAAACAGCCACATCATGGAGAATGCATGCCAGGACTTTTAAAGCCTGTTGGAAACAGGATCTCGTGTAGGGAAGGCAGCCAAAAAGAAACACTGCTCTTCCATCCAAAACTCTGTAATATGTAATCGCCTGCCAAAAGGGAAGTGGCGCAAACAGCATCTTTGGAGCTGGGGGCCAAGGAATCAGTTTACCCTTCTGCCTGTTGTCTGCATGCATTCATAGCATGACAAGATTTCTCCAAGGGAAAAGGACAGAAGATCTTAGGCAAATCACATTTTGGGGCAATTTAGGAACATTACAAAGACTTTATGATTAAGAGATACGTGGCTATGCCGAAACCAGTAGCATCCCATTGACGTACTTGCGAAGGAAGTAAGATTGTAAGAAGCAGAGTTGATATGCAGCTTATTAATGGCCTGACATGGTTTTGAGAATTAATGAACTGTAGGGAAATATGAAGCACAGAAACCAGATCTGGAGTCTGGCTCATTTGCATCTTCTGAGGACTAAAAAAAAAAGTGGATTATAGCATGTTTTTTAATATATATCTCTGTATTTGATTACAGAGACTTATTTTTGTATAATTCTACAGTGCATATTCCTTCATTACATTAATTGGATGGCCTGTTATATATTGCAAAGATCCCCCCGCCCCACACTCCTGAACAGAGATTTCCCCATTAAAGCAGAACTCACTCGGAAAGGACAATTTTCTTGATGAACTGAATAATTTACTGTGTGTAGTTCTTCATTGCCTTCAGTTTGCAAACTTGCCGGATTGCCGACTTACTGTCACTTTTGCGGCTATCATTTATTCAGACATGCTGATTTTGTTTACCCCCTAGCCAAGTTTTCTTTTAAAAAAATTTTCTCAGGGGAGACAAGATCTATAGCAGTAAGGGAAGATTGCACAGAGCAGGGATGACTGAGAGTAGATCGACCTTTAAATATTTCCCAACCAAGTTGCATGGTTTTGGCATAAGAGCAACATCTTTTCAGCCACTTACCAGGGAGAAAGTCTGCAAAGACTGGAGGAGGCTCAGCTTTTCCTGATCGCAGCAGTGTGTAGAGGGTGGCCTTAGCAGTTACCGAGCTGAGAAAGGAGGTTGCATCTTTTGCCAGTGTGATTGGCTGCCAGAGTGCTCAGGTTATGGCCTTGAGGCATTGATCCGCTCCATGATGCAACAGGCAAGAGAGACAAAGGAGTCTTTGAAGAAGAGATCTGGTCAGTTGCTGTTCCAGCAAAGCAGCCCTTTATGGGAACATCCTGACTTGAACCCATCTCCTGCTGGACATACCAGATAGCTATCCACCCCTGACTGCTTAAAGCAGGGGTCGGCAAGGCTTACCGGGCATGGGCCGGATCACTCCCGCGCAGATCCTCCGTGGGCCGGGCCGGCATAGCGCGACTCCAGAAATTGCGCCTGTGCATGCCCAGATGCCAAAAATCGCACCTGTACAGAAGCAATTTTCGGCATCTGGGCATGCACAGAAGCAATTTCCGATGCTGTGGATATGTGCAGACACTATTTCTGGTGTCTGGGCATGCGCAGAAGCGATTTCCGGAGCCACGGAAGAGAGTCCCTGTGCCGTGTTGTGCCGGTTTAGCGCAGCACGTGGGGACTCGCTGAGCGGGCAGCTCGGTTCGGGGGTGGCTCGTGGGATGGTTAAACGGCCTCCATGGACTGCTTCCAGCCCATGGGCCTTAGGTTGCCGACCCCTGGCTTAAAGCAATGGGGAATTGAATTCACTGACACATGTGATGGTGGAGGTCCACATTCCCTTTGGATGAAACATTTGGGGCCCGCATACCACAGTGAGTGAAAAGTAGGAGGAACTATCATTGGTGGTGGGCCATTCATTTGCCCCCTCCATTACTCCCCCCTGGCATATAACAGTTGAAGCAGAAACAAAAACATCCCACTTACATGAATATGACCTCCCCCCCCCAAGCCTACTTGTCACATGGGGACAGCTTTCTGGTGGTGGTAGTGCATTGGGGTGGAGGGAAGGTTAATCCTTCCCTCCACAATTGTCCCCCTCCTGAAAGTTGGTGGGGGGTCTCATTCATGCGAATGGGGACTGGTTTTTTGATAAGCCTAGCTGTCATGTGGGAGTTGCTAAGGACCATTGGCTGTGACACCAGAAACCACATTTAACCCATGAGACAGCACTTCCCCTATACCAGTCATGGCCAGACTTGGCCCTCCAGCTGTTTTGGGACTACAATTCACATCATCCCTGACCACTGGTCCTGTTAGCTAGGGATGATGGGAGTTGTAGTCCCAAAACAGCTGGAGAGCCAAGTTTGGCCATCACTGCCCTATACCCTGCTTTAAAAGGTCAAATGAATTTGTGGAGGGCTGGCCATTAACCATGCCAAATGCATATCAGAGGCAGTTATAACTCTGTGTTCCAGTTCCCAAGTGGTGAAGCAGAAATTAGAAAGGCACTGGACATAGTAAAAGATCCATCGCATCCTGGTCACCGTCTCTTTGAGCTCTTGCCATTGGGACGGAGATACAGGACAATGATGACAAGAACAAGCCGTCTTAGGAACAGCTTCTTCTCCAGAGCGATCTCGGCCTTGAATGGGAATCCTGGATTTTGAAAGTCATCTAATCTTACCTGTTATGTTGTATCATACTGTATGGTTTTAATCAGTGTTTTTGTAGTTGTTTTGTTTTTGCGTGGAGTGCCCTATCTGGGTGGATGGAGCAGCCAAGTAATTTCATTGTCCCCAAAGGGGACAATGACAATAAAATATATTCTATTCTATTCTATTCTATTCTATTATCGCTGAGGCCAGTGTCACTGCATAAGAGCATGACCTGACCGCAAAACTTGTAAGGACCAATTTAGGAGGAGCCCAAAGCTGGATGCTAGAATGAAAAGTAACTCTTGATAAGGTACAAGGAGGGATCTGCACATTTAGTAGAAAATTTGGTTGAATAAGTGTTTCCGAGGACTGTGGTTAGAAGAAGAGATGGTGATATGCTGGGGTGGCAGAAGGTGGTTGACTAGAGGATGGAAAAACTAAGATGCTATATAATCCCTATTTGTGCTATATATAGAATCCCTTTTGGACTCTGGCTGGTAGTGCATTACTGAATAAAGTCTGCCTAACTGGCAATTTGATGTGAGCTTCCATATTGAACACACAAATATTTTGGGGGTATTAGGGGGTACGTATTGGGTTGCATGAATGCTAATATGCCCCTTACCTTTGACTGGCAAAATGCTTAAAAATGCTAGGAGTGGGTCCAGACTAAATTAGTTGACTGTAGTTCCCACTGAAATCAGTTGGACATAAGTCATGATTAACTTGCCTCATTCATTTCAATGGGACCTAAACTCAACTCACTTAAGTCTAGATCATACCCACTGTGTCACCATACATGTAATATGTATGGAGCACAATGTTGCTCCACCATCAGTTTGGGGGTCTACTTTAGTCATCAACTTCAGTAGGTGCAGAAGCCACCTAGTGCATCAAATCTAACTATTTGGACTGTGTGACTCTCTAAGGTGAAAGTAGTTCAGCTTCTTTTTTTAATAAAAAAAAATCTGTCCCCCATTCTCTGCCACAGTGACACTCAAAGTGATGAACAGCATAAGAAACAACAAAATGAATCACAATCATGAAAGCAATTTGAAAAACAATTGCAGCAACATTAAAACATATCCAAGGAAACATCCAAAAATATCAGCAGAGAAGGAAAACCCAATCCAAATGTGCTTAGCCAGCACAAGGCACAGTTGGGTGTCTATGTACCAACTGTAGTTTGTAATAGAGGCAGACCCAGTATCCTATTGTGGACCTGCTGAAGTTATCACATCTGGTAATGATTTTTGTCACTGGGACATGTATTTGTGATGGGTGTCTATTTCTTTCCTACAGATACTCAGCGATAATTTAAAGCACATACTGAAATGGAATATTAGGCATGTCAGCTGTCAAGGAGACAGACTTTGTCATAAGCAGTGAAAGATGTTCTTGGGGCATTGTCAGAGCTCCACCTGGCTGAGCATCAATAGCATTTTGATCCTTACTTTTTTGTTATTTGCATTGTAGGTGCAATATAGACGGAGGCATTTTAGAGCGACCTACATTTAAGAACGGAATAGGATCAAAGGGGCATCTAGTCCAGCATCCTATTCTCACAGTGGTTGCGTGGTTATCTATGGGTTGCCCATAGGGAGGACCTGAGTGCAATTGGTCCTCAGAGGCACACTGCCTCCATCAAAAGAATACTGATTTGCAATGATGCATTGATACCCCACATGTCCACCAACAAGCTCAGAACGCCTTATGTAGGGTTCCTACATCATCTCCCATCTAGGTAGTCAGACTCACTTAGATTCAGCTGTAGAATTGTGTTGTGTTTCTTCAACCTACATAGTAAGGAACCCCAGATTCCACCACCCCTTAACATAGTGATCTTAGCAGTTGATTCCTTAGCCTTGAAAAGTACAAATGCCAACTTCTGTGACTCCTAGATCTGCATGGGCATTGCACAAGCACATTTGCACAGAATTGAGATCTTGTTCACTGTATTGGCACAGATTTTCACACTCAGATGGGAGAGCCAAGGGTTAGGCAAGAGCGTAAGGAGGAGGAGAGGAAGCAATTTCCTTCTTGTCTTTCAAGACTCCAACTGACATGTCAATATAAAATAATTTGACAGCCCAGCTGCCAAATTTAAGCGCAATATCAGAGAACAGGGTTGGGATGAGAGGATATTTTAAAGTTAAACAGCAGAAAAGTTGAACATTATGAGCCGTACTTCAAATTCCAAGGTTAAATAAGTTTATTGAGAGTTAGCGGTTACGACGGTATATCAGATACCTTGTAATCCAAAGCTACACCTACACATTTGCCTCTAAATTCTCACGTGTCAGTTTCCATGTCTCTACACATTCCATCACCGGTTCTTCTATTTCTAATAATAATTAATATTAATAATAATATAATTATAATAATACAAAAGGCAATGTCAACCACCAAGTTGTGCTTCATACTCCACCAGAAAAAAAGAATCCAGTTGGCAAAAAGAAAACAATTAAAAAGGAGAAAAACTTTGTTCAAGTCATCATTGTTGAAACAGAATCATCATTAACACTACTAGAAACAAAAAAAGGAAAGAAAATGCGAGTTAAAGGAATTGTTAATTTTTTTTAATCATCTTGGTTAAAAATCCACATATCATAATGAAGATGACTCAAAGTTAAAATTGTCTCATTACCCGGGCCACACATCCAAGCATATTGGCTAGTTACATGATTACACTGTAACAAAAGCAATACAGGTTTTATGGTCTACCATTTCCAGGATCCCCACCTATAAATATACCTGCCAACCTAATGTTTCTTGCATGCATTAAGGATTTGCTTTCCACCCTTCAGAGTTGACTGTCTCCCATTCCCCCACCACAGTTCTTACAATACATTTTTTTGGGGAGGGGAGCCGATTATTATTATTATTATCATCACTATTTTATGCTCTTGGGGGAAATACGAAGGTCAGCATGATGGACCTCCATTTCACTTAAGAATCGCCACGTGTCTTTTAGAAAGGGAAACTGCGGACTGTCTAATGACTTTAATAGAGTCTTGGGCTGCATGCACATTGAAACTGCTTCATTATTCTTTTCTCCCCCATGCCAGATGAATACAAGTTGGCAGGTACTCATACAAAAAGAAACAAGGAAGGAAATAGAAAACCCCTCGAAGGTTGAAGCCTAGTGAATTAGAAGGAATCCATCGCTTTAAATTCACTTAGAGCCTGTACCGGAGAAATGTGTTTCTTCTGAGAACCTCTCCTCACTCTCGTCTGATATTCCTCCGGCTTTTCTCTCTTGACTAGAGGTTTCTTTTCCGGCGCCTTCATCTTCCAAGACACGACAGGCGAGTTGACGGCGGCCGTGCCGTAGACCTTCTGATATTTGGTCGAAGCCACGTAGGAAGCTTTCACAGTAAGGACCACGGCATTCATCAGGTTTTTAGCTGCTTGGATGAGGGAGGTGGCACTGTCAAGCTAGGGAAAAGGAAAGGAATGAACAGGAGGATTATTGCCAGCCTGGGTTGGAGGAACGTAATGCTCACGGAGCGGAGCTGTTTGTCTTGCTGAAGAGGCTATTGTGCATAAATAACCTCTGTATAAAAGACATACAGACTGATATATGCCAATCTGCCATACACATGGAGCTGTCTTCGCACAGGGTGAATAATGGATGTTTCCCAACTTTTTTTATGCACCATTGCCAATGGACTGATGGTTTCATTATACATTAGTGATTTTCAATGCAGAGCAAGAGAGTGGAAGTTCTCCCAGGTTAATTGGATCAGTAAACAAGAGTTTTGCATGTGCCCACCATAAACCTGATCTTGCTTGCTCTAAAGAAAAAAGTAAACCACGCTCTGATGCAATGCCCAGACTGTTATTAACCTGGAATATTAAGACGCTATTCCCGACTCACAACATTTATGGCTAAAATGTGTAATATTAGAACAGTCAGACACAATTCTGGCTAATGCACGTAACAACAGGTTTGATTATTGTAATTCGCTCTATGCGGGGCTGCCCTTGAAGCTGACCCAGAAACTCCAGCAGGTGCAGATTGCCACGGCGAGGCTCCTTACGGGGTCCTTGCCGCGGGACCACATTCATCCAGTGCTTTACCAGCTGCACTAGCTCCCATTGGAGTACAGGATCAGGTTTAAGGTGCTGGTTTTGACCTTTAAAGCCCTATGCGGCCTAGGACCCTCGTACCTACAGGACCGCCTTTCCTGGTATGCCCCGCAGAGGACCTTAAGGTCCACAAATAACAACATTTTGGAGGTCCCGAGCCACAAGGTTGTTAGACTGGTCTCAACTAGGACCAGGGCCTTTTCAGTACTGGCCCCAACTTGGTGGAACGCTCTGTCACAAGAGACCAGGGCCCTGCGGGATTTGACATCTTTCCGCAGGGCCTGCAAGACAGAGCTGTTCCGCCTGGCCTTCGGGTTGGACTCAGTCTGGTGTTTCCTCCCCTTATGGTTTTGATTACGGGCGATAAATGATGCAGCATTTTAAATTTTAAATTGTATTTTAACCTGTATTTTAATTAACAGTTTCCCCCCCTTTCTTTTATACTTTATTGTAATTTTATTGATGTTAGCCGCCCTGAGCCCGGTTTCGGCTGGGAAGGGCCGGGTATAAATAAAATTTATTATTATTTATTATTATTAACACTTCTCAGAAGATGACCCACTAGTGAGCTGTGTCTGTCCTCCCTCATTATGGACTTTCAGGAGGAATTTAGAAACATTCCTGTCTACTCAAACGTTTGATGGTTGGAAGGTATTGTTCCCAGCAACCCTAAAATCACTGGCTGAAAGGGTGTGGTTGCGATTTGTCCCATGATTTGTACTTATAGTTCCAAGAGGTTTTAATTTTTACCTGCTACTTTCCCCAGGAAAACCCACTGCTCAGTTGGTTCGACCCCCATAAGGGACAGCTGCATATTCCTGGACTAGATGATCCTCAGGCTCCCTTCCAATCCCTTATGATTCTACTGCTGAATCAGAAAAAAATGTCAAGCCACAGAAAACCTGATTGACATTTGTTTGGATTCAGCAGTAAGCAGCAGGCCAACTCCTGGGTGCCGAGGTTCCTTTGCCCCTCCTCCCCTAAAATGTTTGAAGGGGCTGCCCCCCCCCAAGTTGATGGGGATTTTATTTTACTAAATTTATTAGTCACTCTTTTTTGGGGAGGGGGCAATTCAAAGCAATTTACAAAATGACTTATTGGCATCTCCCTGCACATATTTGCATTAAAACCAGAAAAAATCCCACCCAGTTGAGATGATGTGGATTACATTTATATACTGCTGAGTTGCCAAGATAGCTTCTAAGCAATTTCCAAGTATAAAACCAGTCGTGAAAAAAATATAATCACACATAATTTAAATATGCAGTATGCAATTTATCAAAAAATAAACACCCATATTAAAAATATGCAGTAAAGCACTTGCAGCAGTTAAAACAGCAATTGAAACAGGAGGTTCAAGTCACAATCTAACTGTGCACACTTATGCAGTATGCAAACTTAGCAAATATGCACATGGAAGGTCTTGAGGTACCTCTGACCAAACTAGAGGTGGCAATACCAGTTCGCTCTGGTTCCCCATATCTTTAGATTCTTGACTTTGCTACATGATCGGCAGTTCCGTTCACAGACCAAATAATTTGCTCCTCCTTCCTGCACATCAAAGGTCCCATGTATCATTTTACTCTGAACGGTCATGGCTTCTTCCCCCAAAGACTCTTGGGCACTGTAGTTACGTTAAGGCTGCTGAGAGCAGTTGGGAGGCCCCTATTTCCCCCACAAAGCTACAATTCCTAGAGTTCCCTGGGAAGACGAATTGTTTAACCCAGGTATCCCCAAACTTCGGTCCTCCAGATGTTTTGGACTACAATTCCCATCATCCCTTACCACTGGTCCTGTTAGCTAGGGATCATGGGAGTTGTAGGCCAAAACATCTGGAGGGCTGCAGTTTGGGGATGCCTGGTTTAACCACTCTGAAAACCTGTAGCTGTGTGGGGAGGAACAGGGATCTCCAAACAAGTCTCAGCATTCTTAACAAACAGGGAAGCAAGAGGCATTCTCAGAGTTGAAGGACACATCTCAGGCAGCAGTGCTGTAGTGTGGGGGGTACAACAGGGGTGCTTACTAGGGGTGCAAATTTCCAACACCCGGTGCTGCCTCAATACAGCCTCACGCTTTTGTTGCTGGGCTCTATTGAAAATGGCTTCTCCAAGAAGTGACCTCACCAGACAACGGAACAACTCTTCTTTTCTTATCCCTGCAGCTGCGATCTCCTGGGTGACACAGATGCCGTTAGGCAGTTGAATGCGCATGTGTACTCTGTTCATTTCCCTCCCTCCCTCCCACCCCATCCCCTCCACGTCGCCCTGGGCACTGGCAAAACACGATACGCCACTGCCAGGCAGTCAAAAAGCTTCAGGGAGGGTGGTAAAGTTGGGTTGGCTCAAGGCATGGCTCAATGCCTGGGCAGAGTCCTGAGGGCCATTTACATAGGTCTGGAGGGTTTCATTTGGCCCCTGGACCTTGGGTTCCCATATTCCTGCTGTAAAGGCCTGCTGCCAAGCTATAACAACTTTTTTTTTTTAAAAGTCCATATAGTTCCAGAGTTCCTCACAGCTATATAGATATATTGAGGGGGGCAGAGAAAGAGAGAAAAACTAACCTACCCACAGTACCAACAATTATGAGGACTTTAAATTAATTGGTTAAAATGATTCATCGTCATGCATCCCTCAGATTGGTAATTAATTTTTAATCTCCAGATTCAAGAACATTTCCCCCCCTTCCCACACAA
The DNA here is from genome assembly GCA_034641385.1 of Darevskia mixta. Taxonomy (NCBI): domain Eukaryota; kingdom Metazoa; phylum Chordata; class Lepidosauria; order Squamata; family Lacertidae; genus Darevskia; species Darevskia mixta. Next base: position 4,235,052 of record JAWWNH010000060.1, read on the forward strand.
ACAGACGCTTATTTTCCATCTTTCCCTTTCGGAAAGAAAAACAAGTTTTAAGATGGATAGTAACATTATAATGGCAACAACATGCCAACTCAACAGAGAGCCGTGATATATCGCCCGGTATAATGGTCTTGTACCATTCCGCGGCGTGATTTACGACGCAACTTGCGTGTTTGTTGGCAAATAGCCGATCATACACTATTAAATTAGGATATTTTAAATTACCACCGAGATCTGCCATCAAACATTGCAGGCTGTTGAATGGCTCGTTCGCAACAAGCGCTGGGTGTCAGAGCAGAGAGAGAGAGCAGACGGGCAGCAAGACTTGTACCTTTAAACATTCTTCTGAGGCCTGGTACATTTGCTGAAGGCAACTGGCTTGACTTGACAGCCAAGCAAGGAGTGGTCCCAAAATGATGGTATATTAAATGAAAAAGAAAGAAACAGACATGATAGGAGGCCTTGAATGGGGCTTCAAGCTGGGCATGCGTCAAACTGGGAGCCCTCGCCCCATTGCTGACTCTACCTAGCCCTCCTGCTAAAGAAATTTTGCCTTGGGGAGGGGATAACAGGGGTCAAAGCAGGGCTGATGCAGAAGAAACCCTGTAAGGGTGGGCCATGAAAAGCCTAGACTGAAGAAAGGCAATATGCATATGCTAAGGATCTTCCATGAAGACATTTCGCCTTGAAATGGGAATCTGTATGAAGGTAAAAAAGGGTAAAGGACCCCTGGACGGTTAAGTCCAGTCAAACTTGACTATGGGATATGGCACTCATCTCACTTCAGGCCAAGGGAGCCAACATTTGTCCCCAGATAGCTTTCCGGGTCATGTGGCCAGCATGACTAACATCCCATGTAGTGTAGTAATTGATGTGTTTGGGCAATGTGAGATAAGGAGCCACATGGAATGCACAGGCTGTGATCCCACTTCACACAGCCTTGCTGGGTCAGGGTAATGGCATATTTGATCTCGTGTCCTGTTTCCCACAATGCCCAATCAGATGCTTCTATGAAGACTACAAGCAGGCTGTTTCCTGATGTTGTTCCCCTATGGCTGATATTCAGGTGCATGGTGCCTCTGATGATGACGATGATAATAATTATTTTTTTTATACCCCGCCCATCTGGCTGTGTTGCCCCAGCCACTCTGGGCAGCTTCCAACAAACTAAAACATCAAACACAGTAAAACATTAAACATTTAAGGCTTCCCTGAACAGGGCTGCCTTCAGATGTCTTCTAAAAGTCAGGTAGTTGTTTATTTCCTTATTTCCTTGACATCTGATGGGAGGGCATTCCACAAGGCGGGAGCCACTGCCAAGATTTCCCTATAAACTCACTTCTCGCAGGGAGGGAACTGCCAGAAGGCCCTCAGGGCTGGACCTCAGGGTCCGAGCTGGATGATGGGGGTGGAGGCGCTCCTTCAGGTATACAGGGCTGAGACCGTCTAGGGCTTTAAAGGTCAGCACCAACATTTGAATTGTGCTTGGAAACATAATGGGAGCCAGTGCAGATCCTTTAGGGGTCCCGGCAGGCACTGGCTGCCTCATTCTGGAATAGTTGTAGTTTTCGAGTCATCTTCAAAAGTAGTACCACGTAGAGCGCATTGCAGTAGTCCAAGCGGGAGATAACCAGGGCATGCAGCACTGGCAAGACAGCGCATGGGCAGCTAGGGTCTCAGCTAGTGTACCAAATGGAGTTGGGCAGCCATCATTACTATTCCCCGGACTTACATTTTCTATCCTGCCTTTCCTTCATCATGGAACCAAAGGCAAAGTACATGTGGTTGCCAGGCAGTAACCTTACATCCAGCTGCCAAACAGACCCAGAACTGCTTAGCTCCAGTAAGGGGTGGCCCCACAACTTGGGGCTAATAGCCACTCCACTTATCCCCTGCATGAAATGTTGGAGAGCTGCTACCAGTCAGTGTGAAGAGTACTGAGCTAGACTTGGGGAAACGCTTCCAATATGATAAAAAACAATTTTCTAAAAGGTTCAGATGAGACTCGCAAAATTTCAGCAGGTTTTGTGCAACATTGCAACGCTGGTGTGGGGCCAACAAGCCTGCAACTTCTGAATTAGCCCCAGTAGCACACCCCTTTTTGTTGTGCACGTGTATTGCTCTTTAGACCTTTTAAGGGATTTGATTTTATGCACTGCACTGACTACTGGGAGTGTCAACGTGATTGGAGCTTGCAGCAGAGGAAGAGGCCCTGCATTTAAATGAGCGAGCACCGCAACTCCCAGGCAGACGGCAACAAGGAATAAAAAGTTTTGTTACATTGTTATGACAGCTATAATAGCAAAGAAACAATGGCTTGCATCTGAAAAGGAGATTATGTTATATGCAAACAGCTACCATCAGACCTGGGAAAGAACAGAGAGTCTCTCAATTGGGAGATCTCGGTTGTATTAAACACGGCGTGAAGGTGAACGTTTATCAGTACAAAGGTTTCTCCTTGCACAATGGAATGAGCACCATATCTCCTCCATCCACACCCCCTAAATCTATTTTGGGTTCCCCTCTGCAGCCCTTGGAAGCAGATTTGTGGACGGCACAGAGGTTACCCAGGGGTAAGAGAGAGGGGAAATGCTCTGGAGCTAGTATTAACCCTTGTTAGGAAAAGATAGCTGAACACCACTCCTACTGTCTCCTGATAATTCCCAAAAATATTTTGGGGTCCTGTCTCTTTTAGATGTGGAAGCCATAGTGTGCTTCATAGTGCCCTGCATGGCAGCCATTTTGTGATGGGCGCCCACAGAACTTTCTTGAAATTCCAAACATCCCCACCATCCCAAAGATGTTCCATACCAGAGCAAGGGAAATCTGGAAGGAGTCATGAAGTGGAATCAAAGGCATGGCCGTGCAGTCCGTTATACACAATTCCTGAAGCGGACTATAGACACCGTCCATAGGCCACATAAGAGTTCCCTGCGACAATCAAACCTGCAGCCATGTATAGGATTGAGAATCACATCTTACAGCACATGAAATGCAGCTTTTTGAACACCCTAAAGTGCCTTATATAAGACAGGCTGGTATTTATTCTTCCCATGCTGCAGCTCAGGTGCTGAGGCAGAGTTAACAATGGCTTACCTAAGGCCCCCTCCAGAATTCACTGTCAGGGGTGAAATTCAAACTGGGGGATTCATTTGCATCCATCCCGCTTTCTGACTGAATCCACCCATGCGGTAGAATTAATTGAACCTGAAATAGTTGACTGAACTATGCCACTACCTGACAGGGAGTGTCTCATTTAAGTGCTATACATTTACCCCCCCCCAAAAAAAAAACACCACCACCACCACCACAACAACAACAAAACCCTGCAAGTATGAAAACTAGCCCGTCAGGGTGAAATTCAGTCTGTTCCTTACTGCGATTTTTAAAAATTCCTCCAAGTAGAAAAAATAACAACACAAAGATGTGCTACAGGCTTTTCTGGCACTTAAAGGTTCTACCAGTTAATTTCCATTTCATCTCAATGTATGTTTACTTTAAACCAAGTCTGAGTCATTAACAGTATACTAGAAGAGAAACTTATATTGGGAAAATCAAATTACAAGAGCGTTTTGCAAGGAAGCATAATAAAATCACTCCTTTTGGTATGTAGCCATGACTCAAAGGCATGTTTTAAGTTTAGAAAGGGCGGGGAGGAGGAATCTATTTTCTCCATTCCTTCATTTTTCCACCTCATCCCATTTAAAGTAATTTACTTATCTGGACGTGATGCATTTTTAATTCATTACGGCAGATAGCAGGGTAAGTATTGCTGGCCAATCCACTGATTAGTTGCACTCATTTGCATTTTTTCAATTATTAGTAAGAAAACCACTGGGACCCCCCCCAAACAAAATTACTTGTATATTTAACGAATTCTGAATTTTAATGTGGCCTACAAATGCTATCTTTCTCCAGATAACATCCAACAGACATTGCAAAAGCTGTAGACAGCTGTGCACCAGAAATACTTGTGACTCTGAAAGCATAGATTGATGTCTTAAAACGGCTTGGCTGTTAGCTTCACTGTGGAAGGGAACTAAATAAATGACAAATATCAAAGACAATCCCAAAATATACAGGGTGTTCCTGAGCAAGCACATATCGTACGCACATTTGCATTCAAAAAGATACATTTCTTCAACAGAATGATTTAATTGCTTTAGCCAACGTAATTTTTAAACAATAAAATTAAAAAATGAAATTGCACCTCATTTTGCATGCATGAAACTCTCTTTTTAATATAAGTAGATATTTAATTTATGATAACTGGGGAGGGGGGAAACGAGGCACAAATGCAATCATAAAAGATAATTAAATATGCCTTAAAATTCCAGTTCAGTCCCATGAATGATCTAACTGAAGAAAGAGTCCTTGAAGAAGTAATAGATATTGTTCCACCTAAGTTTGCAATATATAATAATTGCTCCTAACAGCTAATTCTAATTATATTAATTTTAAATCAGACTGGTTGATACATAAATCTGCTCACTTAAAACAAGGCGGTGTGAACTACCCTAAATAATGGCATTAAAATATCCTTACTTTCCAAACTAGGCTGAAATGAAAGAATGCAGCCTTAGAGCTTGGGGAATATAGATTGGGGGTAGCTGCCATTGTGGTGGGGAAAGAACTTGAATTTGAATCAGATGTGACCTCTCCTTTGGGAACTTACGTTTTAAAAATCCCATTCCACCTCATCCTGGAAGATGGGAGCAGGTACCAGTAAAGTAAAATGAATGTGTCCATCTGCCTTTCCCAAGCTGGTGTCTTCCAGATATTTTGTATTAAAACTCCCATTAGGGCCAGTTGTAGTGCAAGATTTCTGGAGTGCATCAGATTGGGAGAGGCTAGTGGATATCATACAAAGAAATATACAGTGTACAAATAGGGCCTGCAACAAAGTGTTGCATGCCTCTTTCAATGATATTCACTGCAGCATATGGCACCCACTTGAGTTTTAGAAGAGAATATTTTTATTTGCAGATGCACAGTGGCAGGCCCTGCTTTAAAGGATGGCCAGGATGACCAGGAACAAGGACCCAATGTTGGAGAAAAGCAAATCCATTTCCTTCTCTTGAGTTTGTAAACACTTGGGATACATGAAACCAAACAAGGGCACTGTTTTATCTAATAATCTAGCCACCACTGGCTTGTAGCCTCTGCATCTAAATTAACTGCCTCACTTAAAGCTGAGCCCTTTTGTTAGTTGTTCTCTTACAACTTGTTGAGATAATATTTGTTATTTTCTCTCTCTCATTTCATTTAGCTTGTGAATAGTTCCTGCATGAATAAAACCTTTGAACTCCAGAAACTGTAAGTGATTATTCCAATCTAATTCACCCAAGCTGCAAGGTCTGCTAACACCCAGGGGTCCCTCACTGGTTACAGTTGACCCCACTAGCAGCTTGTGGGGGAGGGTGCATAGGGTGTGCAGGCTTCTTCTGGTTGATTTGCACAGCAGCAACAGGCACTAGCTTCTTTGTTTTCCTTTTGCTGCAGAGCAGTCTCTGCCCTGCTAGGGTTGCAGCCTGGCAGCCCCCTCTCCTCTCACAGCAGATGTGCAAAAGCAGAGCAGGGGGAGAACTGCCTGCAGCTGAGCATATCAACTCCTTTCCTCCTCTCTCTCTCTCTCTCTCTCTCTCTCTCTCTCTCTCTCTCTCTCTCTCTCTCTGAAACACAGGAATAAGTAGAGCCTGCCCCCTGCCTGCTTACACTGCTTTTGCTTTTCCCTCTGCAGTCACACAAGCACTTTGGAGGCAATGCTTAGCTGCCCTTCTAGCCTTATTTCCTGCATTATATAGGCAATGTTTATGGATCCCTCTCAACAACAGATCTACAAGAAAGGCTTTTGCATATCTTCTGGGACTTCTTGCATGCAGAATGCCCAACAGCCAGCACAAGGGATTTTGACAGCTGGCTGAAGACACACACACCCATGAAACCTGGAGCCTGCCATGCTTGGTGAAATAGACATAATAATAACTTATTTATACCCCGCCACTCTGGGTGGCTCCCAACAAGGCTACAGAATCCAGCACAAAGCAGACAGATCTGGTCCCCATAACCCTGAAATCCCAAATATTCTACCAGAAAGCTCTCAACCCAAACTGCTTGTGTTTTTACCAGATATATCACGGCAACCTTGCAAGAATTTGCTCCACCTGGCAGGAGGATTTCACCTGAACTGTGGCTCATTTGAACAGGAGAAACCCACAAGGCAATTCTGCAGCATTCCCGAGGTTGCTCAACAGCTAGGTTGACACAGGCAGCTCTCCCGTCATAAAAAAAAGTAAATCCCTGTAGCTAGAAAACCACCAGAGCTTTCTCCCCGATTGCTAATATTCTTTCTGAAGGGAGTTTGTCTGTGGGGACTGCATCTGAAAAGGTGGAGTCCATTCTAATACCTTAATGTTTTATCATCTAATTCAGGTACATGTGTAGACTGACCTTGAGTCCAGTTAGTGCAGCGTGAAACTGGAGTGGCCCCTCAACACAACCCATTTTCTTCGATATTCTGGCATTCTCACAAAGCGCTCTCCCTCACAAACACACACACTTTCATACTATGCTCAATTTCAGATTCAGATCTTTATACATATTGGTTAAAATTTGTGACAATGGAAAGGACATAAATGTTAAAAGGAAGAAGTATATAATGCTATGATATTAAAAAAGTATTAAGGTAACCATGAGATGGGAGGGAGGTCGACAGGATATTTGAACAAACAATGTGAAAAATGTGAATGTATTTTAATAGTACAAAATGGAAACTTTAAAAAATATATTAGAGAGGCAGGCAAGCAGGCAGATAGATTCAGAATATATGCCACCAGATCGCTTCTGATGCCACCAGACTCAGAACAAGCTGGCTTGTAGCATCTGAACAGGGAGAAGACATACTGTGGCAATCCCACCAGTCACGAGGACAGGGTGATATCACAATATATCACAAGCCAACCATCACAATATACTGCTATAACATGATGTCGAGGTCCTGGGCTGTGGAGGGAGGGAGTAGGCAGGAGGAGTGATCTCCTGGCTGAGCTGTCTGCCCTGGCGCACTCAGCTATTGCTCTGTCACGTCCTTCCCAGCGAGGGAGTGAGTGGGCAGGAGCAGCAATAGCCCCTTGCACCAGTTCCCAGTGAACGCTCTGGCATGTCCTTCCCAGCGATTGCCCTTCCCAGTGGCTGGGCATGAATGCTCTGTTTTAAAGCTCCCTCTGGCGATATATTGCCATTCTGAAACCGCTATCGCAATCTGAACTTCACATCGCTTCCAGACTGTATTGATATACAGTCACATGGATCTCCATGAACCTCAACCAGGCTGATGAGTCTTCCAGTGTCCTTCCTGGGTGCTGCATTTTGCGGTTTTGTTGCGCCAAAGAGCATAGAGATGGAATATGCCACCATTCTGGGTTAAAAATTAAAAATAAAAATGGATACATGTGCCTTAGAAGTAATCCATTTGTAGTAATCAGACTCCAGGTGTAACTGGAAACCTCATAATATCACTAATATGTAACTGGCCTATATCCTAGGTCGACTTTTATTCCCTGAATATGCTGCAGTAAGAGCAAACACCCCAACACTTTGGGAGGAAATGTGCAATGTGAGCAAAGATGCAGCAATGCTGCCGAACTATTCGTATGGCAAGTATTCCTGCTATGACTGGCCGCCTTCCAGCCTGGTAGAAACACTTAAATCCTGCCTTTTCCTCCCTGCATCTGTCACAAATTCTGCAAGGGGGAAGGACCCTGAGAATTTCTGTTCCCTTTGCTTTGTATTCAGCGAGAAGGATTCCAGAAGATGGCCAATTGTCAAAAATAAAAGAGCTCCTGCTTTTGAAAGCCAGCAAGAAAGCTGCAAGTGTGGAAGAAGGAAGGCAATATTATTTTAGCCAGTGTTAACTACATGAGAGACATAACTTTAAAATTCCTTTCCCCTAGCTTGTGACTCGTTTTCGGGGATCGAGGAAGTGAGCGACATTTTCTCTTTGTCAAAACAGCAAAAACTGCTCCCCTGTGTTTCCATCTCATCTGATACACAAATTCCACAAAAGGTCAAGGACCCCCAGACGGTTAAGTCCAGTCAAAGGCGACAATGGGGTTGCGACGCTCATCTTCCTTTTCAGGCCGAGGGAGTCAGCGTTTGTCCACAGACAGCTTTCTGGGTCATGCGGCCAGCATGACTAAACCGCTTCTGGTGCAACAGGACACTATGACAAGTGCCAGAGGGCCTGGAAGCACCTTTTACCTTCCCACCACAGCGGTACCTATTTATCTACTTGCACTGGTGTGCTTTCGAACTGCTAGGTTGGCAGGAGCTGGGAAAGAACAACAGGAGCTCACCCCATCGCGCAGATTCAAACCGCCGACCTTCCGATCAGCAAGCCAAGAGGCTCTGTGGTTTAGACCACAGCGCCACCCGCTCCCCAAAATCTGCCACAAAAAATATTCCACAAAATCTGTGCCCAAAGCAAGGAGATACACATTTATCAGAGTGTGTGCTTTACCATGGGGGGAGCTGCAGAAGTTGCATTTTAAAAGAGATGAAGGAATATGAAGCCCAAGGCATTTACAATTCCTGCTCCAGGTGCAAGCCTGAGGACGTCTACAGACAGACAAAGGGAGAATGTAATGTGCACTTTTAAAATGTTGTTTTAAAGTGAGTGATGACTGGCCAAAGCCTATGATGGAAATGTCAAGAGTGATGGGTTCAAGCGTCAGCAGAGGAAATTTGGAGCTGGTACAAGGAAATGCTTTTAAAGGGGATGTTTACAAGATGAGTTCCCTGCAAGTTTCATTATTGCATTTTATCATCCTGACAAGAGACTACACTGCACAATGGCCAGATCCTCCGAAGATCGAACATCTAGAGACTCCTTCATTCCAAGTAGAAGTAAGAGGGAAGGAAATGCTAAATCCATGTCTAATCATAGCCGCTGTGCATAATGCAATCTACTCAAACTGAAGCATTGAAATGAAGGAGCCTACAAAGGAGGAAGCATAAGGGATTCTGTGATACTTTCACTTTGTATGGAGATGTATGGATTCACTCACAGAATCATAGAATTGCAGAGTTGGATGGGATCCCCAAATCCCTGCAATGCAGGAATCTCAACTGAATCATACATGGCAGGTAGGCATCCAATCTTTGCTTTAAAACCTCCAAGGAAGGCGAGTCTACCATCTCCCAAGGGAGTCTGTTCCACTGTCACAAACAGTTCTTTCTGATGTTTAGTCAGAATCTCCTTTCTTGTAACATGAAGTCATTGGTTCAGATCCTACCTTCCAGAGCAGGAGAAAACAAGCTTGCTCTATCTTCCATGTGATATCCCTTGAGATATTTGAAGATGGCTCTTTTATCTTCTCTTAGTCTCTACTTTTCCAAGCTAAACATACCCAACTCCCTCAACTGTTCCTCATAGGGCCTGGCTTCCATACCTTTGATCCTCTGGATTGCCTGCTTCTGTACACAATTCAGCTTGTCAATATCCTTCTTATATTGTGGCACTTAAAACTGAACACAGCAAAGGGCACAGAACAACCCCAATGGTGTCCCACTTATCACTTTTTTCCAGGATGATGAAGAACCATCAGTGAGCAATTTTTTAAGCCTCTCTTGCAAGTCTGAGCTCATTCTGAGCTTTAGCCCCCCTCACATTCACCCCGCAACTGTTGACTACTTGTGTATACTCTTTTTTCATCTCCCCTTTCTTTCATTTCTTATATTTCTTAAATCTCAAAACATCTGTAAGCTTCTTATGCAGCCACAGCGGTTTCCTTTGATGCCTCCCACTTTTCTTTCTTGTTGGAATTGTCTGCATCTGTGGCTGCAATATTTCATCTTTAAGAAGCCCCCATCCATCTTAGACTCCTTCTTTTTTAGTATTTTCGACCATGGGACCTGATCCAGTAGTTCCTTCAGATTTTTGATGTTAGCCTTCTTAAAGCCCAGAGGGCATGTTTGACTACACTCAGCCTTGCCTTGCCTTTGTATCATGAAACCCAAGAGGACAAGATCATTTCCTCCCAAGGTTCCCAGTACTTCCACTTTTTCCATTAGTTCCTCCAATCGATATTCTTTTGTTACGAAAAGTGGCAGAGACACACAACAATGTGATCTAATGCAAGGCAACAGCTGCACTTCCCACTTTGAAATATCGAAATATGTTGCAATGCAACTTTTGCTTCTGGAAACCAAGATGCTTGGAGTAGGGATTAAGTAGTTCAAAGCACCTCTTTGGAACAAACTGTTCAGCTCAATGTATTTATGGTGCTTGTACTATACATTAAAAGAGATCAATACTATAAGTGGACCGGGGAGGAATTTCAACTACTGACTTGCTATCAAACATATTGAAGTCTAAGTGTACATCCCACCCACTCCCCCACAAAACACACACACACACACACAAAAAACAGGTTGTTATCATTTGATCCGCTCAATGCCAGCTGGTTCTGTCGTTGGGCTCCGTAAGCTGCGATACGCAAACTCTTTGCTCACAGAGTGGTCCCCAATGGTATAAACACAGTCCAACAGAGGAAGCATTTGGTGGATTATTGTCAGGCCTATGTGCACTCAGAACCTGCATTCCAAGGTCCTCTTGTTGGTGTTGAAAGCCCTATATGACTTAGGCAGCCTATATGAAAGACTGCATCCATCCCCACTGACCTTGGGTATCAAAATCTGCAGAAAGTGCTCTCTTGGCAGTTCCAACAGCCTCAGATGTGTGAGGAATGGCAGCCCAGGAGAAGGCTTTACCTGTAGCAGTCCCTACGTTGTGGAGTTCCCATAGAGTATCTGGCACCTTCATTGTATAGTCCCTGCCATATGCTTTACCCTGGCCTTTGACTGTTAACATGTTTTATTTTGTGTGTCTGTAGTTCTTTCGTTGATTTTCTGTTCTGTTCCATTCTGAATGGTTTTACTTGATTTGTATGTGTAAAGGTTTTATCTGCTTTTATAATTTTATACTGTACTGTTGTAAACCTCCCTGGGACTTTATAGTGAAGGGCAGATGAGAAACCTCACAAACAAACAAACAAACAAACAAACAAACAAACAAACAGTACAATTGCTTAAACACATCCCCCAGGCTAGCTCACCCTTCAAAAGCTTTAGACTGCACTGGAATCCTAAATGTTCCTGAGAATACATCAGGTAGAAGCAAAACTGGAGAGAAGGGGCAACTACAGACTATCTCCAGCTGGGTGGCTAACATTGGCCAGTTCCTGTCATTGTTGACCAATGACCATACTGGCTGGGACTAATGGGAGCTGCCGCGCAGCAACATCTGGAGAGTTAAGGTTCGCCACACCTGGTCTAATCCATCTTAAATAGGAGAAAGTGTAAGTAGCCCTACTTTGTAGGCTCTTATGAACCCCTGGGCACCCAGAGGTTCTTCCTTTCTGCTAACCAAACACTTAAGAATCTGACACTTCCATACCTTATAATAATTTTTTTTTTTTTTTTAAAGTATACCCTGCCCATCTGGCTGGGTTTTAAAATTTGCCTTTCAGAAGGTCGAAGGGAATGACCCCCCCCCCGCCCGAATACAATCCACTTTCTAGAAAAACTAATGATCAAATTAATGGCTATGGGTAATATCTAGTATCCATGTTCACTAATAGCCATCAGAAGCTCTCTGGAAGCAGCGCCGTCAATGACAGTTTTCTTGGCTTTTTGTACTGAGACAGCTCATTAGAGAAGTATAAGTGTCTGACCATTAGAGAGGGCAGAGAAGTTAGATTCAGTTCACATTTACAGGCTGATCTATTTCATTTGCACTTTCAGAAACAACATGCAACAACATGCAAACTGAAACACACCCATCCTTTGAAATTTGCACTTCTCTGAATTTTGCAATGCAGCTGTCTTGCCAAGCAATGTGTACAAAAATGCAAAAACATGGATAAAGTATGTTAATGAAAATAACATACATCACAGTGTGTATTATATTAAGATTACACTATATTAATATATTATACTGCGAGAAATGGATTTGTAAAAATTTATCTATTGGGAAGACTATGCACCAAAATATGTGTGCTGGGAGAAATTTGGACTAAAATGCTGATTTTAGTGGAGAACTGAACTTGGAACTGAAAAGGGGTAACTGAGAGAAACCAACATTGAAAGCTTTGATCATTCCTACTAACCATTGATATTGAATATAAAAGTAGAATAAAAGGGTGATAACCTAGTTAAAACTGGTGCCTGCAGGATGGAACTCAATGGATAGCAGTCCCATGTGACTCTTTTCATTGCTTCTTCTAATTTTCTTAATCTTTCATCAGTCACGATAGTAAAAAGCCCATGACGATGGACTAACCTCCTTCTGCTTCAATATAAAGAATAGGCACAGCTGCTGTTTAGCACCTCCCCAGATAACCTAGGACTGGACCCCAAGCAGAGCTGGCAACAAAGAATTAAATAACCAAGAAGGGGGGGGGATCTTTACAGACCCTGCAGGCAGACATTCTCACATGACACATCTCCTGGCCTTTCCATGCATGAGCTTTGACATCTTGACAGCTTTAATAGGTACCCAAGAGGCAGAACAAGAGTATAGAAAGAGGGGGAAGGGGAGAGAAGGAGAGAGAGAAAACTCGTCTCTCTTCTCTTTATTCAAATGATGAGGGATAAAAAGAAGAGTCAAGTGGCGGCAGGAGACCCATAAAGAAGAAGAAAAACCACATGTTGTTCAAAAACAAGATTTTGAAATAAGATTCTTGCCTGTAGCAAAAAGCTGAAAAGGTTAGATAACCAGAACCACAATGGCAACCTTAACAGAGTGCAGGATGGAGGCTTAGATTCATTGATCCAAACCAGTTATATATCAAAATCACAATTACCTTTTTAATGTATTAATTCTGGATTTTTATTCTTTTCTTTTCTTTTGACATCCCATTCCTGATTTTCATTTTCAGCCCAGTAGATCTCCCAAAGTGACCAAATATTGAGCTACCTTCTAGAGATGGAACAGCTGTTTTCTCTCAATATGGGAAGCTGGAAGGCTGATTTTGCAATGACCCACTGCTGTTCAGATGCAAACCACATTTCATCCCTCCCACACACCAGGTCTTTCCAGCGGAGTCATATATTTAGGAGTCAGTCATCAGAAGTACAGCAATCCTGTAAAGCGTAGCCAACACAGTGGCCTCCAGATGTTGGACTCCCAACTCTCATCAACCCCAGCCAGTTGCAGGTAGGTAGCCATGTTGGTCTGCCGTAGTGAAAACAAAATAAAAAATAAAAAAAATTCCTTCCAGTAGCACCTTAGAGACCAACTAAGTTTGTTCTTGGTATGAGCTTTCGTGTGCATGCACACTTCTTCAGATACACTGAAACTGGTGACTTCTGTTTCAGTGTATCTGAAGAAGTGTGCATGCACACGAAAGCTCATACCAAGAACAAACTTAGTTGGTCTCTAAGGTGCTACTGGAAGGAATTTTTTTATTTTTTATTTTGTTTCAACCCCAGCCAGTATGGTCAATCATCAGATATTATGGGGACTCTAGTTCAACATCTGGAAGACGCCACGCTGGCTACGCTCCTAGCAAGATGTGATGGTGTTTCAAGACTGGGCTTCAACAAGACCCATATCTATGTTCAACATGTGAAGATCTGGGAGGAGGTTTCGAACCTCTTTGCTCCCCCAGCATCTCCTATGACTGTTACCAGGGCCGGGGCTGTGAGAGTCATCAGCAGGAACCACCCAGTCAGGAAGTCTTGGCCTGTCTGCAAATAACATCTAGCTGCTTCAACAGTCAGCTCTATACCAGGAGATTTGGCTAGAGAATGGCATTTGCTGGAACACTGGAGAAGTCTATCCCTTTGCCCTGTTGCAGGGTCTATTGTATCACTGTCTATTTTACTGTTTTTCACATATATTTTAAGCCACCTCCAGAATGCTGCCTGGTGTGTGGGGTGTAAATGGTCCTAAATAAATGAATATATGTGGAGATTTAGGGATGGGTTGGGTGCCTTATCCAATCTCTGGTCTCAGCTGCACCATATATTTAAAGCAGCATAGTACCACTGTAAACAGTCATGGTTCCCTCAAAGAATCTTGGGAACTGCAGTCTTTTAAGGGTGCTGCGGGTTGCCAGGAGACCCCTAATCCCCTCACAGAGACTCCTGTCTGATATCTGGAGAGCTGCTGCCTGTAGACAATACTGAGCCAGATGGGTCAACAGCTTGACTCAGTAGGGGAGCCTCAGTTGCCTGGCATAGCTGCCTTCTGTGGGATGGTATGGGAGGGACATTTCCGCACATGCAAGAATTGTGTGAGGTCAGCACCCCTGTGAAGGGGTCACACAACGACCTTACATGTGCAGTCTAAATGCAAGAGAAATACATTCTTTCCTGGAAAGGTAAATACATCTTTGGTTATCTTCATCATAATTGTGGTAATTAATCATACCTATTAATAAAAACACATTTGAACATTGTGATTAACTATGAATTTCAACAGGAGTGTGCCACTACAAATCGAACAAGGTGCTTCTGGATATGTTGGGTTTCAAATGTCACGTCAAAGGTTCTCAATCAGTGCACAGAACACCCACCAAATGCCAGCTTTACGCATCTTGCTGCCAACCCAAATGAGCTGGCAGAGGTGGCGCAGTCCAAATCATTGACTGCGGTGTTGTCTCACCCCCTTGCCCACCCCAGCCCACTATCATCACCATGGATACTAGGAATCTGCAGGTGAACACACACAAAAATAGAGAAAGTTTGCAGCTCTTATTGAAATGTTTTGCTTCCTTCAAAATTCTTCCAATGTTTTTGCTGAGCAAGAATCTTTAGGTGCAACTTGCCAGTGGCCTAAGGATGACAGACCCAATCACACCCATGACACGTTTCAGGTCTTAGCAAAACATCTCTTAAAAACTGTTTAAACTCTTAAAAACTGCTCAAGCAGCACCCTCTAAACCTGTGTCAAAATTTTGCTTTTAAGTAAAATTTGATGGCAGCTGTATGTCTAGAGATGGCTTGCAATCAGCCAGTCAGCTGGTCAGCTGTGGCAGCAAAGGTTTGCTCAATGTATCCGTTCCTGTCCCTCACAATTTCTCACCTCTCCATATAGTTTCTGGGGCAAGCTGCTTTCTGGATCTAGCAATAGGGCAACCAAACAGATATAAGCAGTACTTCAGCCATTGGCTGTGAATAATAGCAAAAAATGAGTGCACAGAATTCTGGTGCTCTCCCACAGAAAGGCAAATTATTAAACTTGCAGAGAATCTTTGCTTTTCCATAGCCAAGATGAGAGAGGAATTCAATTCAATTCCAGTTTCAAGGGGAATTTATGAAATTCGCACGTCATACAAACCGAAATGCAGCTGTTCTTCAAAATCTGCACTTACACAGTTCTATAACCACACAATGTGTATATTAAGGGAAAGTGTGCATAAGAATGACAGTATTAGTGAACATAACATGAAAAAGTGCATTCAATTCAGGGAAGTTTCTTGCAGAAGTGTGTACAGCAGTCGAGACTACATACAAATATGCATTTTTCCAGGAGAAATTTGCACTAAAATGCTGAAGAATTTTCATGAGCATTTTTTTAAAAATAACTCAAATTGCTGCAGAAATATGGAGAACTGAATTTAAGATGGAAAAAAATGAGAAACAGAGAAAAACCAAAATGGACAGATCCTGCCACCCTTAGCCAAGTTTTGGATTATTTCCTCTTGCAGTTTTTAGGTTGGGAACACTGGGAAATGAGCAGGCTAAAGCTTCCTTCCTGTCCCTGTTGAGCGCAGAAAGTGACTGTACCAATCCCGCTTAAAGGGGCAGTGTCTCCCACAATCAAAACCACTTAAGCTCACATGGAAAAGCATAGAGATTAGAAACGAGGTTACTCACCATGGAAGAGTCACCGCCTCCGTTTGCAAGCGTAGCTCCCTCAGCACAGGTGGGTAGGTGAGTAGAAAGTTGACTAGCCCTGCCCCCATCTATGACATCACACTCTACCTCATAAAAGGTAGTGAAACTGCTTTGAACTCCAGTCTGATTTCCAAGAGATACAGAAAAGAGAGAGTGAGAGAGAGAGCAAGAGAAATATTGTGCCCTATTGCAGAGTAGGGGGTGAGGGGGAGAAGTGGGGCTGGGGCTGGGGGTGTGAGAGGGAGAGGGGGATGTATGCTGAAAGAGCTAGGCTTGACAAAGTAGCCAAGGACTCTTCGGCGACGAGGAACCCTGATTTGTTATCCCTCTCACTTGCTCCCTCAGCACAGGTAAAGCCAAACAACGGGACAGGTTGCAGACAGAGCGAGATCTAGGGCCTTGCCTAAAACTGATTGGGGACGGACTGGCTGCTGAGTTAAAGGCTGGTTCTGTGTGGCTGGCCAAGAGAACATCCCAGAACAGCAGCTGTCAACCGTTCAGGCCACAGGAGATGGTGTCACTCTGGCACATACTGTAGCAGGATTCCCCAACATTCTGGGTCCCTAAATGTCGTTGGACTACAAATCCTATTGACCCCGACCACTGGTCAAGCTGGACCTGTGAATGATGGCAGTTGTAGTCCAACAACATCTGGGGGTGCAAGATTGAAGAACGCTGCACTTTATTGCAATCCCTTCATGCCTTGGGCTTGGTCTGTTTAACAAGGAGAAAGTTAAACCAGCATAACATTGAAGAGGCAGGCAGGAGCCAGGCCTTCCTACTATCTAGGAATGCCATATGTGCCTGGCTTCTAGACCACTTGTGGCACAATGATCTCAAGGTTGCTAAACTTGTACTAGAAAGGTGTTGTTGTTTTTTAAAAAAGTCATTTATTGGTATAATAATAATAATAATAATAATAATAATAATAATAATAATAATATATTATTATTTATTATTTTTATTATTATTATTATTATTATTATTATTATTATTATTATTATTATTATTATTTATACCCCGCCCATCTGGCTGGGCTTCCCCAGCCACTCTGGGCGGCTTCCAACAGAATATTAAAATACAATAATGTATTAAACAGTAAAAGCTTCCCTAAACAGGGCTGCCTTCAGATGTCTTCTAAAAGTCTGGTAGTTATTGTTCTCTTTGACATCTGGTGGGATGGCATTCCACAGGGCAGGCACCACTACCGAGAAGGCCCTCTGCCTGGTTCCCTGTAACCTGGCTTCTCGCAGCGAGGGAACCACCAGAAGGCCCTCGGCACTGGACCTCAGTGTCCAGGCAGAATGATGGGGGTGGAGACGCTCCTTCAGGTATACTGGACCGAGGCCGTTTAGGGCTTTAAAGGTCAGCACCAACACTTTGAATTGTGCTCGGAAATGTACTAAGAGCCAATGTAGGTCTTTCAAGACCAATGTTATGTGGTCTCTGCGGCTGCTCCCAGTCACCAGTCTAGCTGCCGCATTCTGGATTAGTTATAGTTTAGATTAGTTGTGGCATGGTTTCTATCCTGAACTAAAATAAGGAATGGACTGGTTTTCCTGAGCCTTATATGTCTGTGTATCAGAGCGGAATACGTTCTGTAGGTGAGGGATAAGGGACATGAAGTGGCCTTCTCTAATACCTGGGAAGGTAAGAAGAGACCTACAGGATCAGGCCAAAGGCCCATCTAGTCCAGCATTCTGTTCTCACAGTGGCCACCAGTCAGATGCCAATGGAAGGTCCAAAAGTTTATCCTGGGTAGATCAGCACTCTACCCACCTGCCATTCCCAAAAAGTGATATTCAGAGGCATAGTGCCTCTTACAGTGGAGGCAGAACATAGTCACTGTGGCTAGTAACCATTGAGAGCCATATCCTCCATTGCAGAACTTTAACTGCAAGTGACAGAACATTTTTATTCTCTGTGCTATTTACAACCTCCCCTAACATGGTTGCTGGGCGTTTTTCTAAAACTGAGGTGTGAATACTGATAGTCTGTGCTGAGGGAGTAAGTGAATGGTAGACACTGAATTTACAAAGCACACTTGAAATGTCCAGGAGGTGTCAGCAAAATGATACAAAGGTGATCACTCTTTTCAGTCTAGCAGTTAGGCCCAGTGACACCTTACTAAAACGAAAACGCATCTCCCCCAAGAAATATGCAGTTCCTAACAGACAGAAGGGAAATTTGAAAACATTTTGTTTTTGATGACCTTCAAGGGAAACTAGAACACATGCGTGAAGCGAGTTTCTCCATCTATGCTGTGAGTAGCATCCAAGCGCAGTGTCTAAATAACGGTGACATTACCAGGGTAGGGAGGGGTTTGGGCCGACAGTCGCAAGACTCCGTTTCGCAACTAATGTGGATGAAACAGGAAGCTGTGGTTGGTTAAAATAAATAAATAACAGCTTCCAAAGTCCTCCTCCTGACTGCACAGAAGGAGGCGATGGGGGAGCATGCAGGCTTAAGGTTTGCTTCAGCAAGTACATGTCACAATAAAACACCGTTTATCATGACAGCAGAACATGGCCAGCACCGAGTTTCATAAAAAAAAAAAAATAGCCAATTCTTCTAAATTCCTTGAGCCCTGCAGCCTCCTATTATGTCAGCTTTTTTCATTTATGCTATCCATGGTATTTAATTTGGCAATACCACTTGAATCCTGGTCCCTACCACATTTTTATGCTTTCTTTGACTTGCCCAGCGCAGCGCCAATGATCACATCTCCACTAAGGCAGGGGCAGCCAACATGGTGCCTTTCAGATATTGCTGGACTGCAGGTCCCATCATCCCTGAGCACTGGCCACGCTTGACTGGGACAGATGGGAGTTAAGCAAAATGCAGAGGGCACCACACTCGCTACCCCTGCACTTAAGAGATCAGGCACTGGGTTAGGAATGAACTATAATGGTATCACTGATTTGCCTGCTGCGCTGTTGAATGATTTGTTTCAGTTGCAATGCCATGCATTTCATTATGTTTCATTTGTATCATAGCTAGGACAATCCCATTGTGGAGGGGGCAGGACTTCCATGGCAGCTACTGCCACTTCCAAAGCCCTGCCAGCTCACTGCCCCAGGGTGGGGTGGGGAAGTGGCTTTTCCTGGTCTTTTCCTTCACCGTTCTTCCCACCCCCCTTGCAGTCAATGGGAGGGGATTGACGATGCCAGTTGAATGGCAGTTGATGACGCCTTAGGGAATTAGTTGGGGGAATGAGGGGCTTAGGTTTTTCTGGTTCCTTGGTCATCACCACAATGCCCTGCTTCCCCCTACAATGCTGGTTGGACATCTATGACATAAGAGAAGCTATGGTGGATCTGGCCAAGGGCCTATCTACTCCAGTTCCGTGTTCTTGCAGTGGCCAACCAGATGACCCTGCAAACAGGGTCTGAGTGCAGTAACGTTCTTCCTACTTGTGGTTCCCAGCAACTGGTATTATTCAAAGGCATGGGTAGGCAAACTAAGGCCTGGCGGCCGGATCCAGCCCGATCGCCTTCTAAATCCGGCCCGCAGACGGTCCAGGAATCAGCATGTTTTTACATGAGTAGAATGTGTCCTTTTATTTAAAATGCATCTCTGGGTTATTTGTGGGGCCTGCCTGGTGTTTTTACATGAGTACATGCGTGCTTTTATTTAAAATGCATCTCTGGGTTATTTGTGGGGCACAGGAATTCGTTCATCCCCCCCAAAATAGTCCGGCCCCCCACAAGGTCTGAGGGACAGTGGACCGGCCCCCTGCTGAAAAAGTTTGCTGACCCCTGTTCTAAGGTATAACGCCTCCGACAGTGGAGGAGGAACATAACTATTGTGCCAAGCAGGCATTGATAGCCTTTTCCTCCAAGAAATGTACTAGGGGGCTTCTGGCAATGTAAATGCATTCCTACTGGCAATTCTCCTTCTCTTCCAATGGTGCAGCATTTCTGCTGCATCCAACAGCCCCTTAACCTGACCTTGGCTGGCTTTAGAACTTCATCCTTACATTGTGAACTGGTCTGGGATGTATCGTATTTCATGAAGGGCAGTATTATTCTTATTCTTATTATTTTAAACTTAACTAAATAAATGAGCATTCAATCTTGGGGCTTGCAACCTGTACCTATCCAGGGAAGGCCAATAAATTAATGTAGAATCTTCAGAAAATTAGCCAACCTCTGAGAGTGACTGTTGGATTGATTTTCCTTTTAATGCATCCTGTTAAAACATCCCTATTTATATTTTCCCAGTAGTTTAATTATTTTGTTATCTTCATCCAAACTAAATTTAGTATTTTTATTGCCTAGGGCTGTTTTTTTTTTTTTTTTTAAAAAAACCTATTTGACTTAGCTTGCATAGTAATAGATCTTAAAACACCAAAACACAGAAATATAATGGGCTGCATAGATCATATATGCATTGCAAAAGTACCTGGACTGGAGCCTTGACCAGGCATTAATCCCTGCAGATTCTGCAGGATTACTGAAACAGTCATATTGAGTCTTGGAAAGGAACTGAGGCTGCAAGGACTCAGTGCCAAATGAAGGATACAAGACAAATGAATTAGGCCATATATTCAGATTTGTGCAATTGATTATTAATCATTAAAATGTGTTTACAAACTGTAATATTAAGGGGAGAATGGAGGCACGGGGAGGGGAGAGGTTCAACTTTGGCATTTGCATAATTAATCTATATTGCCTAGTCCTAAAAGGTGGGGGAGGGGAGGGGGAAAGTCTGTATACTGTATACTATGGGGTATAGTGATGCAATTTTAAATTAAAAGGTGTCAAATGCTGGTTTTGCTCTTATTGAAACAATTTGGTCTTCCTCCCACTTCAGTGGTGTGATTTCCATTCTTGGAACATCCATGTTCAGCATTGTACTTTGCAATGAACATCAAGGCACCTGAGAACCAAGACCCTTGTGGTCTAGTGTCTTAATGCTACATACAGATGAGGCCATTAAAACATAGGCCACCGCAGGAGCAGACAATGTGGGAACTTCCAGATATTGTTGGTCTGCAGTTCACATCATCTCAAACTACCGGACAGCCTGGTTGAGGCGACAGGAGCTGGACCCCCACCACCCCTGAATGGCACCAGATGGGCTAGAGCAGGCACAGGCAAACTCCGGCCCTCCAGATGCTTGGGACTACAATTCCCATCATCCCTAGCTAACAGGACCAGTGGTCAGGGATGATGGGAATTGTAGTCCCAAACATCTGGAGGGCCGGTGTTTGCCTATGCCTGGGCTAGAGGGATATCTAGGAGAAACTATACTAAAAGCCTTTACTTAGCCTTTACTTAGGAAGCTTCCCAGAATTTGGTCAGACAAATTCTGCGGCTGCACACTAGTTTTACCGACTGCCATAAATTTTCCTCTTAGGAGCATCTCCTTAGCTCTAAGTCAGCACTAACTAGTGTCCCAAACTTAGGCTAAAATTAGATGTGGGATGCGTTGGGCATGCCCAAAAATTTTATATTAGAGTTGAACTAATTTAATGCTCACCTTGCATTATGAGTTGGTGAGATTCAGATTTCTGAGCCGGGAAATAGCAATTTTGGTGGCACCACTAATTTGCCCCCCCCCCACCAAAAATAGAATCTTTATCAAGCCCTTGCCTTTGCTTCTACCTCTGCTCTGCTCACTTCTATGTTTTTGGTGGCTGGCATTCTATTGATGTTAAAGGAAATTTGACTAACTGTCAACAGGATCCTTCTTAGATTATAATGAATAAGAGTTTGATACAGTACTGTAAACTGATTGGAGACGATCTGAAGATGCTTCAGTACTGGTTAGTACTGATAAGGCTAGAGTTGACAATCTGCCTTGGGTTCCTCAATACTGGAAACATGATTTGTTGAGACACAAGATAGATTTTAAACATCGTAGGAAGGCTAGAGGGTAGGATTTAATGAAGAAAGAGAAAGAGAAAGGGAACGTTTGGCTGCCTGACAAGTCAAATGTGAAACAAAATAACTAGAATACTTGGAAGACATCATAAATTTCAAAAGATAGGGAACAGCGCACAGGGTTATATCAACGAGTAATCAAATTTACAAGCAACAGGAAAGTTTTATCAGATAGTAAGTAGACATAGGATGGAAATAGATACATCCCTCTGTGTGCAAGCAATTTTAAATGGACAACTATTAAGGGAAACAGATGAAGAGATGCGCTTCATAGGAAGGCTGTAGTAATCTTAGATCCATGTGTATTTTGGTGCATTGAATCTAAATGAGTAACAGGTAATCAATTTGTTCTGTGCTGATTGCACACGAAATAAGTTTTTAGCTAGAGCTGTATAAGAATGGGCAGGTTTTGGAGGGATGGAAGTAGACAGGCCAGTGAATAAGGACTCACAGCATATAAGGCATATAGAATTTATGACAATTCTTCGAAGAACGTAAGAAATAGGCGGATACCGTTGACTTGAAAAGAGTAACTATTGTACAGAAAAAGAAGGTGTGTCCCACTTAAGGAAAGAGAATAAGCACCATACCCTATGGAAGACAAATGACAAAATTCAGGACACAGATGGTTTGCTTTCCACTGAAAAGGGTTCCCCCCCTTTATCTTTCCAGAAGATTAGGCTTTGTTGTTCCTCTTTTTCATAATGCAAAGACAAAGCAAATCCTGAACATTTTATTGAGTCGGAAAATGGTAAAAGATCTGGGCTGGGAATTTGCACCATACCTCTGGATTTGGGTGGGCTCTGAGCAGGTAGCTTAAATACACCACTGTCTCCCATCTCTTCCAATGACAGATCAGCATATTTGCATAGCATACAGGGTGGTAATAATTAGTTCCTCTTTTAACAACATTCAACACCATCTCATGTGCAGCAGTAGTATCCCCCAGGTCCTTCTGTGCTCATTTCAGCAAGATTACTTTCACATCTGCCATAAACTGATAACACAAGACACCACCTAAACTGCAGAGGCCTTTTTATCCAAGGGCTTAAGCGACCAATGTGGATAGTTAGTGCTCATTTCCCATATGTCATTTGTTCCATGGCAATTTCTGCAAAACGCAACAATGCTTTGGGGATGTTTCCAATCACAGGAATTGCTACAGAATGGATCATTCTGCCAGTTTGCTCAGTATGTTTCTCCTCATTAGGGATGGGGAGATTTTGGATTCAGTTTGCATTTAAGGGGGAGTCCATCAAATCCACACTTTCTGAAACAATATGGGAACAGAAACGCAGCCATCCTTTGAAATATGAACTTCTCTGAATTTTGCAGTGCAGTTCTCCAACCAATGTTTATAAAAATGCATTATGTTAGGGGAAAGTGTGCATAAAAAGAAATGCACTAGTGAAAATAACAAAAATATGAATTATGCTAGGAGAAACTGCTTCCAAATTGTGTGCATTAGTTAAACCTGCATACATAAATTGGCTTACTGGGAGAAATTCACATGGAAATGCTGATGAATATTCAGGATGATTTGAGAAACAAAATGCTGCAGAAATGTGGAGAACTGAATCTAAGATTGGAAAAATGAGAAAATGAGCAACTGAAATCGACAGGTCCTTCCATCCCTACCTACTCCTCATAGTCCAGAAAACGGAGATGGAATTATGTGAAGAAACAATCCCCCATCTGACTGATGAAATGTGCCTGAACTGACCTGAAAAGTGCATGTTGGTGTGATATGCATCCACTTCTCTACCCTCTCCATTGCCTTTTCTCTTCACCTTTGTGGATTACCTAATATTAAAAAGTCAGTGCAATATAACTCTCACTAGGTAGACCACAGGCCCAATGAACTAAGGATCCTGTAGTTCAACTTGAAAAAGGATCAAGTCTGCAACACTTGCAAAAGGCTCAAAAGATGCTCACACTGAGCATCTGGTCCAACCACTTTTGTCCTTCTCCAACCTTGAAGATAAGCAAAGTGGAAGCCCACTTTCAAGGAGCCATGTTGACATGTGCTAGAGAGGGTTTGCCAGTGGAAGATGGTCCACTAAGGCCCAACTAACCTCTGCCTTGATTCTCAGCTGCTTGCCTTCTTACCTACAACCCATCTAGAAGGGAGTCTTGGCTGCCAGTTTCCTCCTCCTTAGTCTCATTGTTGCTTCTGTCAAACATAGCAGGGAGGAGGATAAATACTGATATACTGTTTTTAAAAGAGAAACCATAATGTTCTCCAAGGCAGATTTTCTTCAATAACTTATATGCAATACTCTTGCTGATCCAGTCCAGCCCCACAGTCTTCAATAAAACCAAATTCTTTTCTTCCACGCCTATATTTTGTATACTATTCCCCAAATTCAGCAATTTTTGTAGGTCTTTAATTCTTGTGGGTATTTATTTTTTAATACTGTTTAATGATCTGTATTATGTTTATATTCCAGTTTGTACACCACTCAGATAGTCTCTGAGTGTAGAAGCGGTTTATAAATCCTGAAATAAATATACAAACAAACAAACAAACAAACAAACAATAAAACAAGGCTGAGCTTGTTGACAATCTGATTTATAATGCTGTGATGCTATTGTCAGTTCATCATTTTTAGCTCACTTTAGGTGTACACACTTTAGGTGAGTACAACTGGGTCAAACCCCCCCCCCCATTTATTTGTTTACATTTTAATAAATCACACTATATACAGTATGATCCCATCTTACACAGAAGTTGGTTCCAAGGGTTCCGCATATGCACAAAAGCGTGTGTACTCAAACCGCTGGAACCATCCTTCCACAGCAATCCCAGAGTTTATGCAACTGGCGCGGGGAGGGCACCTTGTTCCCAAGCAGGGCAGAGCTTAAAGCTCTTCTGTGCTGGGGAAAAAGTAGTTTCTAAGCTCTCTGCCTTACTTGCAGTTAACATGCAGGATTTCAAACAGGAGCCTCCAGTTGTGTGTGGCAGAGACCATGCAAGTTAAATGCATGCAAGATACGACCGTGCTCTGTATACGATCTATAGCAGTTCCTAATGCAATTGCACAAAGGTCTAAAGGGGCTTTCAAAGGACGTGTGATTCAATGTGTTTAGAAACCGGCAACATAACCAGAAACCCTGTTTAGTCAGAGTTCCTGTTTGCTATCTAACATGCATTCAATTGAATATTTTTTATTTTGAGAGTGGTGCACAAATTTCACAAAAAAATCTGAATTTCTGGAATGTCATGGACAGGGGTATGCAACCTAAGGCCCATGGGCCACAAGCGGCCCACGGGGGTCATTTAACCGGCCCATGAGCTGCCCCTGAACCAAGCCGCCCGCTTGGCGAGTCCCCATGCGCTGTGCTAAACCGGCACAGCACAGTGCGGGGACTCACTTCCACGGTGCTGAAAATCGTGTCTACAAAGATGCAGGCGCCGGAAATCGGTGCTCCGGCCCATGGAGGGATGTCTGCTGGAGTGAACCAGCCCAGGCGAGGTAAACTTTGCCAACCCCTGGTCATGGATGTTGAGGTTGGGGTTTGCATGTGCATATCTGCCAGTACCCTTGTTTTAACCCTTCATGAGTTCAGATACCAGAACACAGGTATAGCCTAAAAGCAAAATAATTGTCTTGCTGGGACAAAGTTCATCCAGTCCAGTATCCCATGTCTCAAAGTGTCTGGCCAGATGCGTCTGGAAGCTCACAATCCAGGTTATCAATGTGACCTGGCCCTTTCCTTTGTCCCCAACGTTTTGTAATCAGGCTTCCACTCTTCCTCCTCCTACTCGCTAGAGCAAGGTCAACTTTTAGAGACCCAAACTGTTTCCCTCAAGGATTTCATTAACAGCTTGTCATCGCAAACCACCCAAAAAGTTGATTCCCCCTCCCGTCGCAAATAAGGTTGCAAGTTTGCTCAATTAATCAGAACTTACAAAACAACGGTGGTTGACAGGCACTCTCTTGTTCTAAGCAGAGGAGAAAATCTCTTTTAAAGTTGATGTCTGCTGCTGTGTATGTGTGCATCATCGAAAAACAAAAAAAGTTTACTCCCCCACCCCTTCAGAACTATTGCATTATTGCTATGAAAACAGACACAAATTTAGCAATCAATTAGGAAAAACTCACAAAATTAATATACTGAGATTTCCTACATTGAGTGACATCATTAGCAATGCTAGACCCAAGTACGTCAGCTCATCTGCAGCTCTTTCTCAAATGTTCATTTTGTTACAAAAATGAAAGCACCAAGGGGATGTTCAAGTGAACCATTTACATGAAGTCTAGGTGCATATGCCTGAATGTCTTTGTAATATTGAAGATGCTTACATTCCAGGATATGGGTACATATACAGTAACCTATACATATTTGTCTAATGTTCCGTTTCTGCCTTTGAATATGAGGAGCTTGGAGGCAAGGCATGATTCCAATAGCCCCTTTCCATGAATTTGTTTGTACCCAACCAAATGTATGAAAAGGGCTGCAATCAGGGAGGGGGAAACCCAATTAAACTCTCATTTATTATTATAATGATTTCCCAATAACAATATTAAGTCACATTTCACTTCTATTATTTGTTGCTTAATGAAAATTCCTGGAGAGGTCATATTCCCATCTCACCCGTACTGGATCCTTAACGAAGATCCTAAAGGATAAAGAAAATGCTAGGGGGGGAAGCTGACTTTGCACAAACCATGTTAAGTATTTCTTCAGTTCTCTGGCCTCAAGGGCACAGCAAACACCCAGCAACCCAGATCTCAGCATGAACACCATCTGACAACAATACATGCGTATTAGTCTTCTTCTAGGTAACTGTTTTTCCAACCCGAGGCCATAAGGGTCACACATGTCAAAACATAAAATGGGTTTTTTCAACCACCATTTGGGAGGTGTCATGAGCACTGTACTGTATGCAGATTCCAGAGCAATTTTTTATTTCCATTTTATGCAAATAAAATGCAGTTTATTTGCAATTGGCTATCCAAGAGAGAATGAAGAACAAGATGGAAGCAGAAAGCAGGAAGTGGGCAAGGAGACTACAGATGAAGTGAAGCTGGAATCCAGATCTCTGGATAGTCTTGGAGCATACAGTACCCAGCACTTTGAAGCATCCGCCAGAAAGGTATCGTGCTCATGTTTTTCAAACATAAATGGAGATAGATACATAATGATACCCCCCACCTAAAAGGGGGGGGACACAAAAAAGCAGGTAAATCTTCCTGTACAAATTTCACAGTGGAAAGATCAAGTGAAGTCAATACCAGTGATCTCTGGGTTTGGCGTTTGGCTTTCAACACAAATTGTTAAATGGCAATGCCAAAGGCAAACTATTCACAAGGATAATGGTGCTAGCATTGCCAAGGATTATGGCTGAATGGAAGAGAGAGAGAGAGAGAGAGAGAGAGAGAGAGAGAGAGAGAGAGAGAGAGAGAATAAAATATATAAAGACAGTGGTGATGAAAGTTCAGAAGCAACAGATGCTAAAGACTACCAAACTGGGAATGGAGAAGTCAAGCAGTTTGGCTGCTTTGGTTTCACAGCATGTGATGGTATGCCAACAACAACGAACGCAAAGGCTACTATCCGAGCTGCGGCCCAACGCCAGCTTCCGCCGGAGATAACGAGAGCGAAGAAGACAGAAACGAAAAAAAGCACAACAGCCAAGCTGATGCACGTGCTGAGTTGGGAGCCTGGTAAGAGGCGGGTGGGAGTGATAATAATTAATGAGGATGGGAAGCAGATCCTGTTATGCCAGCGGGTAGAAAGGAGGAAGATCTAAGCCTGTTGCAATGAGAGAGATATAAAGGAGGAAGGGAGGGGGGGGTGTTCCCACAGCTGTTAAGAACATCAAGACTTAAAAAAAAATTACAACACGCTGCATGTGTATCAAGAGACAGCGCCAATTTGGAGGAGAGGAAGAAAAGCAGGACATTACCAGTAGCCCCTGTTGCAGGATATCACATGGGATTTTCCGCCACAATTATTCTGGCAGGGGTGGGGGCACCCAGCAAAAAGAAAGAGAAAAAAACAATAAAATCCCTAATCTGCCTTTGCAAACCCAACACGTAGTGCATACTAGCAAAAAATAGCTTGTTTCATACGTGTGAGTGTACACACACGTGTGAACATGGGGCTTCTATATTGCAGGGAGCTGGGTGAGAGTGTTCTGGGCACTCTGTGCAATGCAGAGAAGCAGTGCAAACATTTCAGGGGGCCTGTAGGGGCTAAACGTGATCCCTGCCCCCTCGTGATCCCAGTAGCTAATGAGTCCCTGTCTTCATACAGCTCTGTTATGGATTCATCTTTGTTGACTAAGCTGGGAAGAGGATTTCTGTTATGGGGAAAGGCTGGCATTAATACACGAAAGCCCTAAACAGCTGCGGTCCAGAATATCTAAAGGACCACCTAAGTTCTTATATCTCAGCTCCATCCCTGAGACCATCTGGAGGGCTGATGCTAGTTTCCCCTGCATCACGGAGGCCTCGGGCGTTTGGTATCATGGCTCCTGTGCTGTGGAACACTCTTCCAGAAGAGATGGGGCAGACATCCTCACTTTTGACTTTTCAGGCATCTCTTGAAGATCTATTTATGTAGACAGGCCTATGCAAACGTTGGGGGTTTTGATCAGCCAGCCATTTTCAGCATCTTATACTGTTTTTATTGTATATGCCAGGCTTCCTCAAACTCGGCCCTGCAGATGTTTTGAGACTACAATTCCCATCATCCCTGACCACTGGTCCTGCTAGCTAGGGATCATGGGAGTTGCAGGCCAGAAACATCTGGAGGGCCAAGTTTGAGGAAGCCTGGTATATGTTGCTGCATGCTACCATGTGATGCCGTATGCATTGGCAGTATATAAGTACTTTAACAAATAAATATAAAATACGAATCAAGCACATATTAGTGCTTTGTCCTAACATGACTGGCCCTGCCTATATGGCTGAATCAGTTAAATGTTATTCTGGTCACAGGGGAACTTTATTTTATTTATTTATTTATTTTTAAAGAAAAAAGGTTTCCACACACTTTTCAGGTCACCCAAAGGAGTAAAAGTTTGTGGCTTTCCTTGGAGGGGAGAGGGTTTGACTTGCCAAGAAACTCTTGTAGGAAGCTGCACAGGCATCCCAAAAGAGCATCTTTTGTGAATGTTCTAAAGCTGGTTTTTAAATTTAAAAGCATATTTTTTTGTTTATTTTTTTAAAGCATATTTTGTTTGGGTGGCTTTTATTTGCTCAG
This sequence comes from Darevskia mixta, assembly GCA_034641385.1. Taxonomy (NCBI): domain Eukaryota; kingdom Metazoa; phylum Chordata; class Lepidosauria; order Squamata; family Lacertidae; genus Darevskia; species Darevskia mixta. The sequence continues at coordinate 4,264,055 of JAWWNH010000060.1, forward strand.
CCCAGTTATGCACTGGGGCCTGAGTGAGTGCAAACCTATGACCCACCCTCTCCCTACTTTAACAATAAATTTGCCCTTGACACAGGACAGAACAGAGGAGGGAAATTACTATGGCTCACTAAAGGAAATGGATTTCCACGGAGCCAATATAAAAGAGATCCAATTAATTATAATATTCATGGCTTGGCAAGGGCTTCCTAAATTACGTTTCTTCTGGAAAGGTGGCTAATTTTTAACAGGTGAAGTAGAAGGGAAGGGATCAAGCGGTTCTGCAAGGCACCATAGAGCAGGGGTTGGCTGCTGTCAGTCTTCAAGCTCCTTTGGCCTTCAGAACAGCGTACATGCCTATTGCTTATGTGCCTCGGTTGCTCACTCCTGCACACTGAGCACAGGTCAACGATGAGTAACCGTGGAGCATTAAATGACTCACAAGGCCTTTGCTGAAGTTCAGACTGGCATGCATAGGGTTAAAGGCACCTGTGCTCCCCATCTCAGATTATCTAAGGGTGCATAACAAGAACAGGACTCTTCCTCTCTTGGTCCACCTGCCTTTGCTAAATACAAAAGGGTGGGCATTACTGATAGCAGATCAAAGCTATAATGTCTTGAATAACAATGGTTATCATTTGGGGACAACCATTCCAGAACTGGGAGAGCTGAGAAGCAGAACTTGCTCCATCGGCTTTGCTGCAACAGGCCAGCTCCACCAACACCACCCTTCCCTCGGCTGTCATCTGGGGGCAGAAATTTCATCAGGCTGCTTCAGTGGGAGAGATAGGATGCAGGGTTCATTGCATATGCTGAGCTGGAGGGCCACTTCCTGCCTCTGAACTATGCCACCTGGTCAATATAGGATCAACTGTCTAGAAATTGGCGCCTGAGTTTTATTTTCCTCTTCCTTCCTTTTTCCTTGTGTGTTGTCTTCCCATTCATTTATTAGAATGTAAGCCTGCGGGCAGGGAGCCTTTTTGCTTTGATTTCATGCAAGCTGCTCTGGGAGCCTTTTTGGCTGAAGAGCAGGGTACAAATGCTCTAAATAAATCAAATAACTAAATAAAAGGGTGATAACATTTTTTGTTCTTAAAAAAAAAAAGAATAGCAAGAAACTTGCATATGATCAGCTGACGTATTTTGCTTCTTTAAAGCATGCCCCACCCCCAAATTGGGGAGGTGGCAGGGGAAGGGTTGGAAATTCACTTGCAAGCAGGACATGCCAGCGACATGATTCAGAAAGCGGCTTACCCCCGAGACGATCAGTTCTCCTCCCAGGTTCTGAACTTCCGCCTTCACCTTGCTACAGATATTAAGCTGGTGACAGTACAGGGCGATGCGCTGCAGGTACGCTAAGAGATCTTGCTTGCAGGCTGAATCGGGACACTGTAGATAAAGAAAAGAGATAAACAGCATGCATTTGATTGGCTTTGGTTTATATGCTTAATGTACAGGGAAGAATGGGCAGGTTTGCCAACACCATATTAGAGGCATTTGTTCTGCTTAACCCTTTGGCTACATATTTAACAAGGGATGGTTCTCTCACATAGCTCAAGACAGTGATTTAAAGTACAAAGGGACCCACAGGCAGCAGAGGGGAGGGGAGGAAACACCACCAGAACTGTTTGTCAGTTACCTGATGAGCTGTAAAGTAGAGTCCTTAGGACATGGCTCCATTTGCACTGAACATAAGGTTTTACTGATGCATAATGCACTTAAAAAAAAAATGGTGCAGTAAGGACCACGTTGAAAAGAGATGTTTTCGGGCCCACAAACCTTTCATAAGGATAGAAGCAAAGCCATTTTGTCACATCACAAATAGCAATGGATCATTTTGCTCCAACGGCGGAATGCCACCTGTGGCGCTGTTTGTGACATATCGTACAAATCAAAACCGGACCGGGCACAATTAAAGTTGGTCAAACCAAGCCAGTGCTGGGAAGGTTTTAAAATCGGTTCAAAAACTTGAGACAATTTATGCGACAGCTCCAGAAGGGAGCTGCAGGGCGGCGACTGTTTCATAGCAATAGAAGGTGCAGCAGCTGCAATGGCAGCTGCAACAGTAAGAACAACATGCACTTATCTGGGTCCCAACAAATTTTCTATAAATTTGTGAAATGATACCTTTCTATGTCTCGTTTCCAACTGTAGGGTATTGGGGGGTGGGGGCTTATGTTCCAAATTGCAAGAGCAACCTGAGAACATGTCCATGAAGAAGGTAAGTTTGGGACCTGAGCTGAGAGTGATAGTGCACCACAGGACAAATGACACTTATCCAAGTGGGAATTAACCATTACACAGGCTTAGAAAAAACAAACAAAACAAACAATGGATTACAGGAGAGTAATATGCAGATGATTACAAGAACTGAAATACTGATTAAACACCCAAAATTCAAATCGGACTGGCGGATCTGTGGTTAAAGTAGAGAGGCAAGAGGGACAACAGGATATCAGCGCCCATGTGGAGAATTGAGTTCTTATTATATTTATTTATTCCCCACCTTCTCCCTTGGCAGGGATTCAAGGCAGCTTACAGGTAAAATAGGAACAGCTAAAAACATGGGGTCATTAAAAACAGGGATATAGGAAATGGGACGGTGGGGGCAGGCCGCCCCAGGTGCCCTCACTGAGGGGGGTGACATTTGGCGCGCTGCATGCCTGTGACTCCCAAGACTACCCTGCGCCATTGGGGTAAGGGGGGACCTGTGCTGCTTTGCTGGTGCCATTCCCCCTTCCCTCTTCATTTTGACAGCTTGGGGGAGGCTTGGGAGTCCCCCGTGAGCAGCTCGCTCTGCCCCCGGCTGCAGGGCGCGTATGCTGCTCCGGGCACCTGAGCGGTGCAGGCATATGCTCCACCACTGATTTAAAAACGTTTTTTAAGTAATAGAATTAAACCTATATATAAATATAAAAGATCTATTAAAAACATACAGATAATTACACCAGCCCTTTCATCAAAAGCAGTCAGTTCCCCAAAGGTTATTGGAATAAGAAGGTCTTCACCTGCCAGCAGAAGGACAACAAGGAGGGAGCCAGCCTAGGGAGGGAGTTCCAGAGTCTGGGAGCAGCCACCGAGAAGGCCCTCTCCCACATCCCCACCAAACTAGTGCACCAGGTGCGCCCGTTCCTTGAGATGTCTGATTTGGCTACAGATAATAATAATAATAATAATAATTTTTTATTTGTACCCTGCCCATCTGGCCGGGTCTCCCCAGCCACTCTGGGCGGCCCCCAACAGATATTAAAATACATTAAAATATCACAGGTTAAAAACTTCCCTAAATAGGGCTGCCTTCAGGTATTTTCTGAATGTCAGATAGTTGTTTATCTCTTTAACCTCTGCTGGGAGGGCGTTTAACAGGGCGGGCGCCACTACCGAGAAGGCCCTCTGCCTGGTTCCCTGTAGCTTTGCTTCTCGCAGTGAGGGAACCACCAGAAGACCCTCGGCGCTGGATCTCAGTGTCCGGGCTGAACGATGGGGGTGGAGATGCTCCTTCAGGTATACAGGACCGAGGCCGTTTAGGGCTTTAAAGATCAGCACCAACACTTTGAATTGTGCTCGGAAACATACTGGGAGTAGTCTGGGAGAGGGGTGTGGCCCGAGGAGAGACCTGAGGGCCGGATAGAGAGACTTGGGGCTGCATTTGGCCCCTGGGCCTCAGGTTCCCTAATCCTTGAGCAGGAGAGGATTTGGTCCTGCCACCCATCACTGGTTCTGACAACTGTGGCATGAAAGGCTTTCACCTGGAGTGGCCAGGGATTGAAGCTGAAGTTTTCTGCATGCAAAGCAGATGCGCTTCCACTGAGCCTTTCCCATAGATGTGCAGCACTGAAGCACCAGGAGAGTCCTGGGGAGCTGCATTGCAATCTGGAACTTGGCAAGGCGGAGGAGGAAGCAGATCTCCCATCAAGATAAAGACTTGGCAGGAAAAGAGAATACAGAGGAGCAATCTAACAGCAGCGGCACTGTTTTATTTTCCCAGCTCCCAAATGAATAAATAAAAAAACAATGCTGTGAAAATTCTCTGGGGTAATGAAGCCTAATCTCTTATGAATTCCATATATGATAATGCCATGAAACATTTCTCTCATTGTGTGCGCGCACCATGATTTAGCTGGACGCAACCCTCTCTCTTTTTCGCGCACACACTTAACATAACTTTCAAGTGTGAATCCCAAAGAGAGCCTTTTCCCACTTAGTAACAATTTAACACACTCATATTTATTCCACTCTGGAGGCCCTTGTATCTGAAAGAAACTTTAAAACAAACTCTCTGGAGAGCTGAGAAAGGGTTTCAACAGAAGCACATTGCGGCAAATTAAAACTTACGATCTCTCGATCTCTCTCCCTCTTTAGAACAGTAATTAAAAATGCAACAGTCCATAAAAAGTTTACATTGCACAGAGGTCTCAAAACTTCCATAAAACGTCTACATATCTCAGACTGTAAAGAAGGACAAGTAACCCTGGATGGTTTTAAATAGGAGTTATGCCTCCAATAGTCTTTTCTGCTGCCCCTGTTCCTGCCCAATAGCTGCTCTAATTTCTTTGTAAATCACTCACAATTAGGAATGGGAGAGTTCAGAGGTCTAGATGGCCATCTGTCAGGGATTCTTTAGCTGTGATTCCTGCATTGTAGGGAGTTGGACTAGATGATCCTTTGGGTCCCTTCCAGCTCTATAATTCCATGATTCTATACAATTAGGTCAAGGGAAATGGGTTCATCTAGCAGGCTAAATTCTTATCTCCCCCAGCCCCTGCGGACCAAGCCACCCCGGGTGAGTGGGACTGCCCACCTGTCTATCACCTGACATCACAGTGACATCAGATGACCCATTTTTGCATAGCACTCTGCAAGCCTAGATGATCAGCTGATGAGTGGAACAATGCAACCCCCAGCTATCAAGTTTTTAGAATACAGTGGTACCTCGGGTTACATACGCTTCGGGTTACAGATGCTTCAGGATACAGACTCTGCTGACCCAGAAATAGTACCTCGGGTTAAGAACTTTGCTTCAGGATGAGAACAGAAATCGCACGGTGGCGGCACAGCGGCAGGGGCAGGCCCCATTAGCTAAAGTGGTGCTTCAGGTTAAGAACGTTTTCAGGTTAAGAATGGACCTCCGGAACGAATTAAGTACGTAACCAGAGGTACCACTGTACTTTATGTTGGGGCACCAAAGAGAACTCTCTGTAAGTCTTGCCTGGAGATTCCCTATTTGCCTAAAACTTACAATTGCAATTGCAGATCAGGAGGCAGAGGCATCATCTTGGAGGACTGGACTGAATGCAGCAAGAAGCTCTGGATGGTGATAGATGCCCTATAGGAGCATCCTGGTTTGATGATGAGACCTCCATTGCTGTTGCAAGCTCTCCCAGCTCACTTACTTCACAATAGTAGTGCAGAGTGCTGGCACTAGGGTGAGCCCAGATTTGGGCCCCAAATATCTTGCCAGGCCCTCCTGATAGTTCCATCAATCTTGAAAGTATGGTGGCTGCAGCTTCTGAGGGGGCCTTCTCAGTGATGGCCCCAGGGATGTGGAACTCACTCCCCACAGAGTTGCACCTGGCACCATTTCTTGACCGCTTCCATTAGTTGCTAAAGATGTATCTCTTTACCCTGCTCTTTGAAAATTGAAGAAGTGATTTTGGTGCCCTCTTTGTATTCTCACTTTGGGGTAATGGGTGGGGATATTAGTTACCATTATAATTGCCTTTTCATATGCTGTAACCCTGGGACATTTTGGTGAAGGGTTGTTAAGAAAATAATAAATGTGCCTGTTCAAAATCTATTACTTGGATGTCAGAAATTCTGGTAAATCCCATTTTTTTGGCATATCGGCCATCACACACAAATTTTTAAAGTACACCAACTTCTACAACACAGTTTGATCATTAAGGGGCTCTAAAGTTTTGGTGGTGGGAAATTCACGTTATTTATAATTTGGTCTTTTAAAAAAACTCAGAGTTGTTTTTAAGTAGTTAACCTGTCCTTTTTATACTTCCCCATTCTTGGTTAATCATCATCATCATCATCTGCAGCAGCAGCCAGGTTCAAACTTTGGGAATGGTTTTATTTCAGCACTTAATGGCTTGGCATTTTCAGAAATGGGTGATGCTCTCTTGCAGCAGGAGTGGGGGGGCGGGGACTGGTATTACCCTAGCAAACAGACTGGGTTGCATCACATTATTTTAAGTCATTCTGGAACTAAGCAAACAAAAGGCCTTTTTGTGCAAGCAGAGGAGATAGAGTCGGTGACCGGCTCTGAGAAAACAGAGAAGGGTTGTCCCCATATCAGAAAGGATAACTGCAAAATATTTATTTGCCCCAACCAATTACAAGCGCCGCTCTTCATCAAGGCCACGATCTATACACATCATGTCTATATAGAACACAGTACATTGCACAACACAACAAATTGTAATTACATAATGCTCTGTTGTTCACTGTTGAATAATATTCTATGGACTTTGACCACCCCATAAAACGCTGTCCTTGAAACACACAGAGCACTTTCCTTCTGAGTGCAGGAGGGACTCTTCTTCTGAGGCTCTTGTTGGCACAGTTGTTCTCCCCAGGTGAAGGCTCTTTATGAAAGTGTGCTTAAGTGGTCAGATGTAAATTGAAGTAGCTTCTTCCAGACAACCAGGCTATTTTATTTTATTAAAAGAAGCCCCTGTCTTTCAAAACATGGTTAAAAATAAATATAAAACATTGCCATGGCTACAGGAATGGGAGAAGGAGACATGGAAAGAGCTGATGGCAGGAGCCCCGAATAAAGCAGCCCATTCTTTACACTAGCCTTTCCCAATGCGATGCCTTCCAGATATTCCTGTTCGCATGGCCAGTTTCCAGGAGAATGGGGATTGCAAGGACCAAGAACGTCTGGAAGGCAGCAGGGTTGAAGAATGCCAGTTAATAGGCATTTCAGGGATGGGGAACCTGTAGCCTGCCAGATGTTTCTGGACTGCAATGCTCACGAGTCTTAGCCAACAACACCAATAGCCAGGGATGATGGATGTTGGACGACAGCATCTGGAAGGTATAAGGCTGGAGGGAATAGCTCTGTGTGAAGCTTAACACACTTATCACAACTCCAGTGAAGGCAAGGCAAAATGTTTGGTGGGGTTAGCTCTGCTGATCATAAGAACGTTAACAAGAGCCTGGCTGGATCAGGCCAGTTGTCCATCTAGTCCAGCATTCTGTTCTCACCGTGACCAACCAGACGACTTTGGGAAATCCTCAAGCAGCTGGTTAGTTTCATTATTATCAATATTACAATCCAGTTTTCACAGTGATTCCTGTCCTGCCTGCCCAACAGGTAAGGCAGAAGGTTGGAGAAGAGAAAATCATGGAGAGCCTGGATAGCTCAGTTGGTTAGAGCGAAGTGCTGATAATGCCAAGGTTGCAGGTTCGAACCCCGTATGGGACAGCTGCATATTCCTGTATTGAACTAGATCAGGGGTAGGCAACCTAAGGCGCATGGGCCGGATGCGGCCCAATCGCCTTCTCAATCCGACCCACGGACGGTCCGGGAATCAGTGTGTTTTTACATGAGTAGAATGTGTCCTTTTATTTAAAATGCATCTCTGGGTTATTTGTGGGGCATAGGAATTTGTTCATCTCCCCCCCCCCTCAAAAAAAAAATATAGTCCGGCCCACCACATGGTCTGAGGGACGGTGGAGCTGAAAAAGGTTGCTGACCCCTGGACTAGATGATCCTCAGGGTCCCTTCTATAATCCTTTGATTCTGATACCCCAATACAATCCTTTAGTCATGCCAACACCCGGGGCACACTAGCATGGGCATCATGGTAACAGTCTAATAGGGAGCCTGCTGGATCAGGCCAGTGGTCCATCTAGTCCAGCATCCTGTTCTCACAGTTGCCAACCAGATGCCTGCAGCACCTGAGCATGAGAGCTCTCCTCATATATTTTTAAAAACTTACTTGTAAGAGGATTTGTTCACATTGAAATTACCTGATCAGCCACAGCGCGGGCCAATTTGTCCATTCTTGAGCCAGCTTCTGCAATCTTCTTGGCAGCATTAATGACATCAGATGTATTCTTTAATGGTCCCTTACCCCTGGAAAATACAAGGTAATTACAGTGCCATCTAATTAAATTATGGAAATAAATAGAGTTAATATCCTGGATAAGAGGTTTTAAAAAAACCTTCAAAAAAGAAAAAAAAAGAGTTGCAGTATGAACGTCTTCCCAATTTAGTACGACATCACCTTTCAACTACTTATTATAGCATAGCTTGATTAGGAGAAGAAGCAGGGAAAAAATAAAGGAAAAGCCTTCTGGATTCCCTCATATGCTCCAAAATGCTTTGGCAGCACTTTTCTTTGATTTCGCCTCTAAGCTCATGAACTATGTTTAATAGCATGTGCATTTTTAAGTGCTCATTAAGACAGTGTCCCTGGTGGAATGCAAAGCTTTTTCATGAGAGAGGGGAAAAAATAGAACCCCTCTGTTATTCCCTGAGCTATGCTTAATGCAAACTCAAAATGCAGAAATGGGGCACACGGGTTTCCGTGGGGTGGGAAGCAACATTTGCAGCAAGCTTGAATGACCCACTAATGCATATATTTAAGATTAAGCAGTGAAAAAAAGCAGCTTTGTTTTTAGAGTCACTTTTTTTTTTGCAGTTCCTCCTTCTACTTCACAACAACTGGAATGGCTTCGTAGCAACTAGAGGTCAGAGAATAACCCCACCGCCTTGGGGCTCGTTGAATTCTTCATCACAGTAATGAGTGCAAAAATCCAGGTGTTCCTGAAGAGTCAGGACATTGGTAGGAAAAATCAGCCTCCTTAAGACACACGCCTGAACAACAAGAAAAGCTCTCCTTTCATGCACAAGCTGTGCCTTGCCTCATGCACAGTGGCGTCGCGATGGAGGGCGATGGGGCGGGCCGCCCCAGGTTCCAGGGGAGGGGGTGACTCTTGGGCTGGCTCCGCCCCGCCCCACTGACGGGCCCCGAGCAAGCTGCAGAGTGAGGCTGCTCCGCCCCGCAGCCCGTCCAGGGCCCGCCCGCCCACCGGTGCCACTATGGGGCTGCCGCGTGCGATCGGTGGCTCGTGGGGCTGCCCCGCTCCTGCTGCTTTTCACGCAGCGGCTTGCAAGGTCGCCACGGAAGCAGCGGCACCGGACCAGACGGAGTGCACAAGGGGCTTCCTCCGCCCCTGCTCATGCAGCTCCATGCATTTGGGGGAAGGAGGGCCTAGATCAGTAGTGGAGTATCTGCTTTGAATACAGGCAGGGGCACAGCTAGCTGCTCTGGCACCCGGAGCGGCGGGGGTGTGGCAATCTGCACACAGGGATGTGGCGATCTGCGCATGGGGGTGGGGCGATCTGCACATGAAGGTGGGGCGATCTGCGCATGCGGGTGGGGAGAGCCGCGCATGGGGGCGATGTGGCGATCCACCCAGGGGGGCACTGACTGAACACTCACCCATGCAAATAATATTTCCTGAACAATGAACTAGTTTTAAAGGGAGAAGGCAAGGATATATTGTTTCTCCATGACAAGAAAGGTCCTGCTGTATCAGAACAAAAGCCTATCTAATTCAACTTCCTGTTTTCAAAGTGATGTTTTCTGTGTGGATGGAGTTTTAATTCTTTTTTGTTTCAAAGAAGTATTCAAGTGAGGGAAATCCCTCATTTGAAATCAGTGCCAGACTTGGGCTTTTGTTCAACGCCAAAATTCAGTGCTCGCCCCACCACACATCTTCCATTTTAAGCCTTTGTTGCAGTGCCTACTGCAGCACCAGCTTGGCTAGAAATGCAGTGCAGTTGAACCAATCATGCTCCCCTAATCTCCTCGTCAATTACCCCACATAGGAAGCTGCCTTATACAGAGTCAGGTCATTGGTCCATCTAATCCATTGTTGTCTACACTGACTAACAGCAGCTCTTCAGGCTTTCAGGCCAGGAGACTTTCCTAGCTCTGACGGGGATTGAACCTGACACCTTCTGCAGACAAGGAGAACATCATGTTTGAGACATCATACATACCTAGTGAAGTCTGTCATCTCCATCATGATCATACACATCTGCTTGGCCAGCACAATGATATCGTTGCCGCTGTCGTCCCACTTGGCCACTTCGGCATCCAGTTTGCTCTTTTCTTGGTGGAATATCTCTACTTGCTCTGCTATTTTAGCCTTCTCTTCCTGGGGAAGCTGGGCCATGATAGCCTGGATTGAAACAAAAACAGCACAATTAAAAGAAGAAGAACAGCTGAAGTCGTCGTAAGAACAAATGCTTCCAGTCACTTGCACATAACTGGAGAAACCAGTTCATAAGAGCTCGATTTTGTAAATTCCATAGGACTGGCTGGGATAGTCTGTTTCTGCAATTCGTATTATTTCCAGGAGTAAATCAATGGTTTCAGACACCCTACAGGTTGTGCGTTTCACCTTCTGGGCTTAAAACATTGACTCCAGAAACCTCAGCAGAGTATTAAATATGGTTGGCCCCAAAATTGCCAGCTGTGTTGTTTCATACTGAGATAAACAGACAGTTTGTTAACATGTGTCTGTGCAGAAGTGGCTTGTCAGGTGATGTCACTGTGCTAACTTCCTGGATCACCACTGCTTAGCGGCGGGGACGATAGTGTGGCACTAATTCAGTGGCAGAGCCAATCCAATGCTCTTACCAACCTCCCCACGGCCTCCTCCCTTCTCTGTAAGCAGCAGCGACCCACCTTCTTTCTGCTGCTTTCATATTTGGTGTGCCAACCCTCAACCACTTGCTGGTTGAGGTTATGTTGAACCGACCTTGCAATGCTTAAACAAATGCCCAGTTTTACTGATTCTAGATTCCATTCCAGGCAGCTCAGGGCATTGGGCTTGAACCCTGATAATTCCCCAACGTGGCTCTACCCCACCCCATGAGATGCTCCTTTGTATGTGTGCCCGAGCAATGCATATACACTGTGTGTGCAGTTGCATATGCGTTTCCAACTGAGAGTTTCCTTCAGTTATGGAAAGCAGCTGTGGAGGGAGCAGAAGATTCAAGGGCGGGAGGAAGTTATTTCACTTTCTGCTTGCCAGCCATTGTCAGGGACCGGCTGGATGAAGAGGAGTGGTGGGAGGCGCCAACCCTCTAGGGAAGCCCCTAGGGAAGCCCCAGAGGAGGAAGTCTCAGAGCCAGGGGAGAGGTGGTGGGGCACTGAGGATAGGTCAGAAGAGGAGAGGAGGAATGGTGAAGAGGCAAGAGGCTTTGGCGAGCAGCTTGGGACCAGTTTACCTATGAGATCGTCTTACTCTGCATGTTCCCACTCAACTGCTTTGATCAGCAGAACTGGCACTATGACAGGTGCCACATAATACCTGCTCCACATTTGTAAGAACTTGGTCATTTAGTGTAGTAGTGTCTACCCTTTGAAACTCCTTTTGAAATCAAGCAAGTGCCTTCGTTTACGAACTTAATCGGTTCCGGAAGTCCGTTCTTAAACCAAAGCATTCTTAAACCAAGGCGTGCTTTCCCATAACAGCGGGGGATTCAATTTACAAATGGAACACACTCAACATGTTCTGCTTCCAAGGCAAAGTTCACAAACCAAAACACCTACTTCCGGGTTTGCAGCGTTCTTAAACTAAGTTGTTCATCAACTAAGCTGTTCTTAAACCAAGGTACCACTGTACTCTTTTTGATGTCTGCTAAAAACATATGGGACACGGGTGGCGCTGTGGGTTAAACCACAGAGCCTAGGGCTTGCTGATCAGACTGTCGGCGGTTTGAATCCCTGCGACGGGGTGAGCTCCAATTGTTCGGTCCCTGCTCCTGCCAACCTAGCAGTTCGAAAGCACGTCAAAGTGCAAGTAGATAAATAGGTACCGCTCCGGTGGGAAAGTAAACGGCGTCTCCATGCGCTGCTCTGGTTCACCAGAAGCAGCTTAGTCATGCTGACCACATGACCCTGAAGTTATACGCCGGCTCCCTCGGCCAGTAAAGCAAGATGAATGCCGCAACCCCAGAGTCGTCCATGACTGGACCTAATGGTCAGGGGTCCCTTTACCCTTACCCAGATGCTTAGAAACCTGAGGTGATTTTAATCTGTATTTTAACATTTATATTACAGGTAGGTAGCCGTGTTGGTCTGCCATAGTCAAAACAAAATAAAAAATAATAATAAAAATTCCTTCCAGTAGCACCTTAGAGACCAACTAAGTTTGTTCTTGGTATGAGCTTTTGTGTGCATGCACACTTCTTCAGAAAGCTCATACCAAGAACAAACTTAGTTGGTCTCTAAGGTGCTACTGAAAGGAATTTTTTTATTATTTTTTATTTTGTTTTAACATTTATATGTATTTTTTCTTCTTCTTGATTTTATTTTTTATCATTTGTAAACAGCTTTGAGGGTTTTTTATTTTTAAAAAAACAAAAATCAAGTGGTGTATAATTTTTATGAAACGAATAAATAAATATATTGCCTCTGGGATGTTGCTGGTCCTGGAATGGTGGATTCTAGCTTACTCGAACTTTCCCAAAGAAACCAGCAACTAAGTTGCAACACAGAACAGTAGAATTATAATAATTGCTTTTGAAGATCAAATAGGCACTTTCAGCAATGATTTCCAGGCTGAGATACTGTTTGGCTCCAGGGGTTCTACCAAGTTGCGTTGCACATTTAATGGGGTGTGACATATATTTAAGTGTCATTACAGTTTTTCTTGTTTATGTCACTTCCAATCAGCTGTAGTCCCCCTCTATGTATTCTTAAAGTGCTCTTGGCTTTTTAAAAATTCATAATTGACCTTTTCCGAAGCCAGGATTAAAAAAGGTTATCTAGAAGCAGGAGATTAAAAAAAATATGGAGAAAATTGGCAAGTTAATCAAATTAGAATTCAATGCCTGAGTTTTAATTAGGGCTTATCAATGTAACTCAGCAGTCTGAAATGTTAGCGTCCAAAAGCTTCTACCATTAAAAGAAAAAAGGGTAAAGAAATTGAGCCCCCACTCTGTATCTGAAAGGGAAAAAATGAGCTTCTTTTATGTGTGTGATTCTCTTCCGTATTGCAAGATGATAAATACCTGGATGTGTGTACATGTACAGACTTGCAGAACCCCTTCTCTGTTACTGATATGTGGCGTTGTTCCCAGCTTGGCTGACACACTAACCTTGACACCCCTGTGCCTCTTTTTAAAGCGCTTTTTCCTTAGAAGGAAAAATAAAAGTGCTTTTTTTTCTGTAGGAGCTGCAGCAAGGCATGCATATTCTGTTTTATATATTTCTAATCAAAGATAAAACACTGAGCTATTAAAAGGCTAACAGCTTCTGTGGAGTTGTATTATAGCCACAAGTAGCCTCCAGCTTTACACAGCCAATGACACTTCTGCACGTGCTCTACAACAGCTCTGCACAAACATGAAGGTATTAGTTTGGGGTGAAGAGCCCTGCATCTCGGGAGTCTCCCATTTCATTTCATTTCTTTTATTTTTATTTTTTTAAACAAATAAATAAGAAAATGAACATGAGGCTGGGAAGGAAGTTTTGATAGTTTAGGGTTTTCCTTGTCTTCCCCCTTGAATAGTAAAAGCAGATTATTGAAAATGAAGAAATACTTAAATAAACCTATTGCATAAATAGGATCAGGCTTGATTATCAATGGTTGGGATGTCCAGGGTGATGAGAGTCAGAAGACAGGCTTCGCCCCTCCATCCTATAGGTGTCAAGGACAAAGTATTACTGTAACTACAAATAGTTCAATATCCACTTTGTGCACCAGCTGAATGCTGCCATCCATTTTCCAAAGCACATATGCCGGAAAGGGAGTTTCTGCAATGTAAACTTTTCAATGGCACAAATATTGCAAGAGCCCTTAAAGTCACTGGCTTTGGCGTTCATAATTCAGTTCCCCACCTGTAACGTTGGACCAATAGTAGGACTGTTGAGGATTCCTGAGATTGTGCTGCCCACCAGAGATTAGACCCAGGGTGAAATAGAGACATTTAAAATAAATAAATAAGATTAATTAGGATTCTCCTTCCATCATTTCAGTACTAGACTCTGGAGGGAGAAGAGCGGGGGCGAAACAAGCGCGTCTGGACCATCTTTTTAGCCATTCATGTGTCTACTGGCTTTTGACAATACTAGGCCCCCTTATGTGCAACCCTTTTCTGTTAGCAGTTGTTGGGTGCTACAGCAATGCAAAATGCACTGGCATATTCAGGAGTGTCTAAGGCAGTCTCCACTGATCTGGAATAGATGCGGGTGGCGCTGTGGTGTAAACCACTGAGCCTTGGGCTTGCCGATCGGAAGGTCGGCGGTTCGAATCCCCACAACGGGGTGAGCTCCCGTTGTTTGGTCCCAGCTCCTGCCAACCTAGCAGTTCAAAAGCACATCAAAGTGCAAGTAGATAAATAGGTACCGCTCCGGCGGGAAGGTAAATGGCATTTCCGTGCGCTGCTCTGGTTTCGCCATAAGCGGCTTAGTCATGCTGGCCAAACGACCCGGAAAAACTGTCTGAGGACAAACGTTGGCTCCCTCGGCCAGTAAAGTGAGATGAGCACCGCAACCCCAGAGTCGTTCACGACTGGATTTAACTGTCAGGGGTCCTTTAAGGCAGTCTTCACTGATCTGGAATGCTCCAGATGTTTTGGACTACAACTCCTATTAGCCCCAGCCAGGACAGCTGATAGGAGCTGTAGTCCAAAACATCTGGAAGGCCCCAGGTTGGCAAAGGCTAGCCTAAGGCGATACAGACCAGGGCCTGATCCACAGAGATTAGACCCATCAACCCAGCTGAAAGTCTTGGGTGCTGTATCAAAGCACTGGGGTTGCATACACACAACCCATTTGAAGCTCATTTAAAGCATGTGACTTCCCCCAAAGAATCCTGGGAGCTGAAGTTGTTAAGGGTGCTGGGAACTGTAGCTCTGTGGGAGGTCAGTTGTAGCTTGTGGAAGAAGCATACTTTAAATGCTGTGTGTGTGTACGCAGCCTTGGCGACCAACCAAAAATCAAAATCTGGAGCCAGATTCTGCTTTTTGAGAAATCTTCAGTGATTCAAATAATCAGCCAGTGGTTTTTTGGTTGGCAAGCAAGGGAATTAGCACAACAGACACAATCAAATATCTTGCCTGGTATTAACCCTTCCTCTTGATATTATATCTCTCCTAATTTTATCTTCTGGAAGCAGTAAGCAGAACTAAAGATGGAAAAACCCATCAACAGAGCTGCATGTTCATACTTCTGGATAGTGTCTGCCTCTGGATTCTGGCCTAGAATTACACCCCTTTCTTATCTCAGCTGTTGCAGGCTACTTAGCAAAAGGTAAACCATTAATCCAAGAGTGGAAATACCCCGAGGGTTCAACGAGCCTCACTTTTCAAGCATCTCCGTCTGCCGGGGTCACTTGTCAACTTAATCGGCAGTCTCCTTGCATAAGTTAAGGTCACCTGGGACACCATTTTCGCTTTATCATGAAACAATTACCCTGGTAGAATTGCCCTGATTCAGTAACGAGCGTCTTCTGCTGCAATTAGATTTGCAGAGACGACTCAGCAACGTGCAACAGTTCTCCAAGACAAATTAACAGACTGGAAACCATGACTAATGGACAACTTTGCGGAGTGTGGCACACACTGTGTGTCCTCAGTGGTTTTAAAAAAAATTCATTTCCTGCCTGCTCAGAGCTGCAGCGCATTCCAAAGAAACACAGTGAAGGGCAGAATCAGGGCATCTCATTTCAACTGTTGATCTTCTACCTCTAAGTAAGAAAAACCACACATACTTCACCGTGTACGACAAGTGCACATGTGTGGGATGCTGTCAGTGGCTCCCAACTGGTTGCCCAGGAAAGCGTAAAGACAAACAAAAGTTTCTCACAGTCCTTTTTCATTTCAGACTTTACAGAGAGAGGCCATAGAACCCAGCCTCTTGGTTAATGGCATTGGTCCCGAGTGAATCTCTACCACCCTTCTCTCCCACTTTCTTATTTGTCATCATCATCACCTCCTCTACAGATGCTGCTACATGCCCTCTATCCAAATTTGAGCTCTTTGCTCTCCTACTTTCAAGGCCCGTCGGATTCTGGGAGATGGTGGGTCTGGAATGCTTTCCAGTGACAACGTATCAGTCAGCTGCTTCTCCAGCTCTGCCTCCTATTATTTCCCAACTTTCCCCCTCATCTGCCTCTGAGCTGTGACCTCTCGCAAACCACTGTTGTAAATCTATACTGTCTTCCTCTTCCTCCTCCCTGGAAGGGTCAGGATGGGGAGGCGGTCTCCACCATTCCTCCTCCTCAGGCCAGCCCCTAGCAACCCACCCCCTCTCGGAAGTCATCCTCCTCTGACAACATGTGTGCAAGTGTTGGAGGCAGTATGCCCTGGGGACCATGACTGGGTGGGGAGAGAGATATTGTGCTTTCCTCCTGTTTGTGGGCTTCCCTACAGGCATCTGTTTGGCTGCTGTGAGAACAGGACTAGATGGAGTTTTTGACTCACCCGGGTAGCAGGGTTTTTCTTCTGATCTTATATATGCAACATGCAATGGAAACCTGTGATCAACTGCAACCTTCCAGCAGTATAAAGGATGTGAAGTAGTGACACACTATCACTGTAAAGCTCTCCCCCCACCACACACACATTTGCCCCTGAAAACAAATAAAACATTGAAATGTGCCAAATATAACCCAAGAAGCCTAGATCTGGGATGGTCATGATAGAGAGCAAACATATGACAGCTCTAGGAACTTGCTCTAAGGCTATAGGAAATCTTGGCACTCTGAACAGTTGCACTTCATTCAGTGTTGGAAGTGAGATTCCTTCGTTCCTGGTGTAAACCTTCACCATGGGGGAAACAAGCATTGCGTAAGCTCTGTGAAACTTTTCTTTTCCATTAAACTTCTCGAGTCAACTGAACGCCTGTGTCATAAATAATTTCAGATGCTAGGGAACCCAAACTGATACTCCGCTGTCTGCAGTCACGTTAAGACTTTTCAGCTTGTGAGAGAGCACACGCTCCCTGAGGAATCTGAAGCTGTGTTAATGTGTTGCACAGATTTTACACTCACCCTTGCACTCTGGCCGGCGATAAGCTGATCGTCTTCAGTCTGAACACTCGTCCGGCTGCGAACATCGTAATCTTCCTGCTCAAAGTCAGAATCATCCTCTAGCTCTTCGGGAGTCTGGATTTAAAAATAGAGCAAGAAAGAGAAGAGGTGGCAGGCTTACAAAGGATATCAACAAACCCTAACCAATGAAAACTCTATTTCATCAACTACCTGCCCAAAGAACACTGTCCCCCCTATTTTAAATTAACTTGTCTGCAAAGGCAGGCAGAACCCCAAATTGAATTGTCAAAGAAAGGAAGAAAGAAAGAAAGAAAGAAAGAAAGAAAGAAAGAAAGAAAGAAAGAAAGAAAATGAAGCTGTTCCAACCCTGTTCCTTTACAACTGGCATTCCTCATCACCTTGCTGTGATTTTCTCTTAATGGGGTGAACATACATTTTGCAAACTAACACCCACTGGACCTGTGTCCTGTCCCTCCTGCCCCGAACATGATATTTCAAAATAATTGTTTTTGGTCTCTGGAAAAGGAAGACCCAATAATATTATCACACCAAACTGATTGCAAAAATCTTTCAAGAGATTAGGGAGGCACCTTGAGCTAGGAACTTGAAAAGAAAAGAGAAATTTAAACTGGACACATTCTGAAGTGTAATTTGTTCCTTTATTTTACTAGGCAGATCAAGAGCTGTTCGACAGTGGAAGGGACTTCATTGGAGGTTTTTAAGCAGAGGTTAGATGTCCATCTGGCATGGATGCTTTAGCTGAGATTCCTGCATTGCAAGGGGTTGAACTAGATGACCCTTGAGGTCCCTTCCAACTCTGCAATTCTATTATTCTATGGCGATGCAAGGGACTTTGCAGCAGGAGGTGGCAGACAAGATGCGCAACACCCCCAGGTCAGTACAAGTGAAGGAAATGGGAATCCTCCTTGGATTCATTCATTACACACACACACACACACACACACACACACACACACACACACACTGCCCCTCTGGCTGGGTTTCACCAGCCACTCTGGGCAGCTTCCAACGAAAGATTAAAAATACATTAAAACACCCGTCATTAAAAACTTCCCTGTCAGATAGTTGCTTATTTCTTTGACATCTGATGGAAGGGCATTCCACAGAGCGGGTGCCACTACCGAGAAGGCCCTCTGCCTGGTTCCCTGTAACTTGGCTTCTCACAGTGAGGGAACCGCCAGAAGGCCCTTGGCACTGGACCTCAGTGTCCAGGTTGAACGATGTCAAGTCGATGTTCTTGTCAAGTCTTTCCTCCTCCACACACCCTAGAACATTTTAGGGTTTCAGCGCTCCAGCCAGATGGAATAAGGCAGGGGTGGCCAACTCCCAAGAGACTGCGATCTACTCACAGAGTTAAAAACTGGCAGTGATCTACCCCCTTTTGGGGGGTTCAGATCAAAGTTGATGAGTTTTTTTCAGGGAGGAGGTAAAATGTTTAGCTTTTTTTGGAGAACCACAGTTGTTCAGTTTCTTTGGGGGGAGCCGATGATCTACCAGTGATCTACCGCAGACGTCCAGTGATCTACCGGTAGATCACGATCTACCTGTTGGACATGCCTGGAATAAGGCAATGGCATTTCTTTCATGGTGCCTGTTGGGGTGTGCGTATGCTGTGTCAAGGTATGTCAAGCCACAGAATATCGGGGCAAAAAATAAAAGCCAGGAAGCTCTCTCGATTGCTAAGATTGCTTTACGATGTTTTCAAAGTGCACAAGAGGACAAAGACCCCTTTCCCCCAGCACGAGACTGTGCTCTGCTATTCTTGCCGTTCTCCCTTTAACTCCCACGTGAAATCAGCAGGAGTTCTGCACACATAAGAAGAAAACAGTCAAGGTAACCTTATCCTAGCAAGAAGAGGAGAGTCATTCTCTCTTATCTGAAACATACTCCTTGATCCCTCCCCCTATGGAGGCAGGCCGCGCCCCTGTACCTTGTGGGGAGGGGGTCCAACAGGGACTGCTGGAGACCAAACAAATGCATGATTCAAACAAATAGTGAACCCCTGACACTGCTGCAATGCTCCCACACTTTTCCATGGTTGTCTTCTGCAGGCACAAGCAACATCGATTGCCTGTAGTACAGGGACAGCCGGGGAGAAGCCTCTGTTTGTCACCCCTGTTGCAACCAAACAACAATTAACAATGACAGACACCCTCCCTCAGGCCTCTGCCAGGTTCTGTCAGGTCACAAATTCATAGGATTCTGGCTTGTTGGAAATTCATGGGATGAACTTGTGTCGTGTAGGGACTAAGGGACTCCCACAGCCAGCAGGATTGAATTTTCTGCCCAGCTGGTGAGAGGAGGATCCAGCCCTACTGGGGACTGCTTCCCCAGCATGTTCAGCATGAGAAACATGCTGGCAAAGCAGACTCCTGCAACCCACAGGATTGCACCCTCTGCTCACCAGCTGGTGGGCAGAAGGTTTGATCCTGCTCACTTTTATTGTGTGTGTGTGTGTTCCTCTGCTTAGGACAACTGTGCATACCTAAGTCTCCTTTCTCCCACCTGTTGCCCCATCCCGACAGCCCCTGATTACTCTGGGAGGCCCAACCCGACTTGTGGTGATTCAGGGCTGTCTCCACCCAAGTCAGCCAGAGCCTAGATCTGCCTGGATCACTTTGGGGTTCAGCCAAATCTGCTGGACAGGCCTAATGCACACCCTGTTTCAGTGATGATTTCAACAAAAATGTTCTCCCATTCAGAGTGAGGGAAGGAAGGGTTACCCTCACTCTGATGGGGTTACCTTTTGTCCTGTAGCCAAATCTGATACTCAGAAGGACCACGATGAGGAATGAAACAAGAAATATTGGGGCGATTGGGTAAATTATTTATTTTTTGCAGGAGGGGCTAAACTTTCTTTTTTGCACCCTGATAATGCCAACACGAATATGGACAGGCTCTCTTACTGCAGTCTTCTGGTGCAATCCTGGAACGCATTAACAGACTCCTATGCTCTGCTTATGGCACATTTTCATTGGCATTCTGTGGGCTCATTTATTGGGGGGGGGGGAGTTTGGATATCAAAAAATGATCCTCCCCCGAAATACCATGTTGATTTGAATATTTAATTTGTACCAACCGTTTCTGCAGAGTTTACTAAGATGGAGAGCCAGAGTGAGCATTTCACAATGGATAGATGTGGAATGTTAACTAGCAACAGAGCATCTGGTCATTAGCAATGATATTTATATTAGGAAGCAAGTCTGACCTGGAAGCTACTGTAATGATTAGGCCTTTCCCTGGCCTATTAAGGACTTAATCTTTTTATACATCTGGCTGATCTTTCTGCACTTACTACTTTCCTTTTCCCAGGCGTCAACAAGTCCTTGGTTCAAAATGCACACTGGGGGCTTAGGCCTTGAGAGCCTATAAGTAAAACACGTTTTGCCTACTGAAAGCTACTACAAGAGTTGCTTTCTTCAAAACCGTTGCTTGCCTGGGTTCAGGCCTATTTGGACTGGGAAAGCCTGGCCTGATGCTGCTTTGAGATGAATGCCATAAGCACACCTGGCTGTAGAAGCCACCTGAGACTCCAGAGACAAGTTGGAAGCCAGGAGCACTCCCAGATGACGAACCTGTTCCTTCAGGGGAAGTGTAACCCCTCCGAGAACAGGTTGTACACCTAATTCCTAGACCCGCAGAGAACTCACCCACAACATCTCTGTCTTAACGGGAATCAGTTCAGTTTATTGACCCACATCCAACCCATAATTCCTTCCACTTGCATATCATCTCCTGATTGAGATGGAATGGAGATACTGAAGTGCTTGTCATTAGCATAGTGATGGCGCTGTTCTCCAAATCCTCGAGCAACAGCTCCCAATGGTCTCATATAATCTTGAATAGTTTAGGAGACAGAATGGACAGTTGTGGGACCCCACAACTAAAAAATGAAGGGGCAAGCGCCTGTATCCTAGCATTGCTTTCTGATAGTGCTCCTGCAGACAGGAAGAGAACCACTGTAATACTGTACCCCCAACTCCCATCTCAATGAGTATCTCCTAGTAGGAGACTATGGTTGGCAGACACTGAGAGGTCATGGAGAACCAACAGGGACAGACGCCCACTGTCTCTCTCCCAATAAAGGACATTCATCAAGGCAGCCCAGACTGTTTTGGTGCAAAATCCAGTCCTGTAAGTAGACTAGAATGGATTTAGATAGTCTGCTTCCTCCAAGCTTACCTGCAGCTGGTTTGCTCCATTCTCTCAATCACCTTGGAATGGAATATGAGAGACTGGACAAGAGTTTTCTAAAACCTCTGGATCCAGGGAGGGCTTCTTCAAGAGGAGCCACACCATCACCTCTTACATGGTGGTGAGCATAATTCCATCCCCTATTGGGTCATTAACCACCTCCTGGACCCACCCAGTCAGTCATCTCCTAATAGATTTTATCAGCTGGGATGGGCAGGAATCAAGTGGGCATGTTGTCACTCGCGCTACTGCCAACATCCCATCTGCAGCCTTGGGCTGCAACATCTGAAGCTACAATGTGTTCTTTGATGGTACTCCAGTGGACCTATAAATGAACCAGTTGTGGTCTCATTAGGAATGAAGGAAGCATTTAGGAGAGACCAATTTACATGAGCAGCATCATTTGACGAGCATCGAAAAAGCGACATGAGGCTGATGCTAGAGTGGCTCTTTCTGCATGTTCTTGGTTCTCCCACATGATTCGTCCATTCTGGCTTTACTGGAGTGGAGTGGGAAGCAGTAGAGAAGGGCTGTAGCTCAGTAGTAGAGCATCTGTCTTCCATACAGAAGCTCTCAAGTTCAATCTCCAGCATCTTCAGGTAGGGCTGTGAGATACCCCTGCCTGGAACCCCAGGGAGCCACTGCCAATCTGTGCATAGAATACTGAGCTGGAAGGACCAGAGATCAGACTCAGTAGAAAGCAGCCTGCTCCAGTGGACTAAGGTGAAATGTCTCCAGCCATTTTGGCTGCATGCTATAAAAAAAACCTGCAGGATTCTGCTCAAGAAAGGAAGCATGATGAAGGGTATGCTAAAACACACACACATTGTTCGGAGTCCATGTCACTGTTCAAATGGATTGCGCTCCCTGAGTTTCAGTGATCAAATCTAAGAAACAGAAAAGCATTGCCGGGGGACAGCAGGAGTGTCATCCAACACATCGCTTGACTTTCGGACAATTGAAAAATGAGACAAAGGAGTGGAGAAAATTCTCTTTCTATCTCTCTCTCTCTGTGTGTGTAGTCTTGAGCTTTTTTCCAGTGGGTTTCATTATAACAACATCCAGGGGAAACACCACGAGTTAGTGTGACGAAAGAATATGTACCAGGATGCCTATGGAGTGATGGAAGAAGCCTTGCAGCTAGCCTATTACAGTACTTTCCATTTCAAATTCAACAGATGAAATCTACAAACTAAATTTATGACATTGGAAGTGATTCTCTCTTCCACCCTGCAATGTTCAGTAGGGAACAGATTCCCAAGCCCCATAAGAGAATATTATTATTTCTTTACTCTTCCGATTCACTTCCACAGATCACTGAAATGTAGCAAAACGGAGGCAAGGCTCCCCCCCCCCACACATTTATTAAAGTTGTGGGGAGGGAGAACCCTTCATCTAGTTTTTTAAAAAGAGGCTTTATTTCCTACGTGCCATGAGACAAATATCTCAGATAATTTTCTTTGTTCCGTGATGTGTACCCTGAACAATTACTGTGGGACAATGAATGCCTCTGACAGACAGCCTGATGAGATTACAAATCATTTCAATGTGCAGGTTTTCATAAAAAGTCTAAAGAGGCACAACGAGAGGGAAACATGAGACTTACGGCACCTGAACGAATAGCTCAGAATACATCTATGTCCCTATCTAAGAATTTGTATCTATTTAGGTATCTATATGTATGCAAAGAGCTGCCCAAGACATTTTGGCACCAGAGGCGAATCGCAAAATGGTGCTCTCCCCACCTGGGAAGAAGGGGCAAGTGAAGATCTTCATCAGGAACAAAGGGGGAATAAAGATCTACATTGGGAACAAGGGTGGGAGAAGACCAGCAGTGCCCATATTAGCCAAGAGGCCACTGTACCAGTGGCATGCGGCCAGGGGCTGCCAAGGAGGGGACAAAGCCAGCCTTCAAAGAGGCTGTTGGTGCCACTGCATTGGAGGCCAGATCTGCTGCCCTTGTGGAGCCTGCTACCCAAAGCGGTCTCCTCATCTCCCTCATGAGAGGGCCGGCCCTGTGTCTTTATCTATGTCTCTATATCTTCATATTAGATCTGAGCGCCAGTTTAGTGGCTGCAAATTGTGTATGCCCCATTCTCTGAAACGTTGGACCATGGGGTTGAGAAGTATAAGAGGCACACACAACCATATTACCTGTGAGGGATAGTCAACATGGGGCCATCCAGAGGTGGTTGGACTGTAACTCCCATTAGTCAGGAGTGATGGAAGTTGTACGTCCGACAATGTCTGGAGAGCAGCAGGTTGTCTCCCCCTACTCTAAGCTCATAGTCGGGGTCTCAAAGCCCTAGAAGGGTGAAAACAGGGCTCCTGACATTGTGACATCAGGGAATTGACAGGCGGGCAACCCTACCCACCTTCAAATGTGACCTGCGGAGATAAGGATCCCACCCACCGGGCCCAGTTCCTCACTCCTGCTCTAAGATGACACAACTTGCTTTGGCTTCGAAGGAGCGTTCAGGATTTTTATCAAGCTGGTGAGGCCAACATTAGAAAGCCACATGCAAAACCCTTCCCTCACTTATTACGCTGTTTATCGTTTATTAAGGAGAGGGAAAAGGAATGCCTGATAAAATCAAATCAACTGGTTACTCAACGTTGAAATGACAGTTTCCTTACTTGAATAGGCGCTGAAAACCATCCCTGTGGAGGTTCAGTGGAGCAGCAAGTTAATTTATTTATTCATTTAGATATTAAGAACACCTATCTCATGCCCTGAGCTGCATACGTACATCAAACAGACACAATTGGTTCTAATCTTCATTACACAATTGAACTATAGTAAAACCAGATATTGAAATGTGCAATTTCTACGCCAAAGAAGGGGGTGTGCATAAAAGGGGGGGGGGTGTTGCACATGTTTGGCTTTCAAATGCTGATCAGTATTTAGACTAGACCGGCTCTCCTCCTCCTCTGATTCTATGATATGCTTTTAGCTTTTTGTATTTTATTTGTGTTGTTTTAATTTGTGTAAGCCACAAATTTGAGTCCCAGTCAGGGGGAAAGATGGGATATAAATGAACAAGCAAGCAAATAAATAAATAATAAATCTGATCATGGCTAAACTGTAGGTTCACCATTTCCAGACCTCCCTTAAATCACTCTCCTCTTATCCACTTTGCTGATATAATTATGTCCACGGGCAAATAAGAGGGTCCCCATCACAAACAACATTTAGAATGGGCCTGATGTGTTTGTGCAAATCTGATAAGATAGAATTGCATGGCTGTGAGTATCATTTGTAAGACAATATGGTTAGAAATAACCCAGAAAGCTGTCAGCTACAGCTACATTCACCCAGGAAGAATCTTTCATTGCCAGCTCCCATAACTCAGCACAGGCCTGGACTTTAAAAGCTCTGTGTCTAAGCCATATTGGTTTTGTCCTGTTGTTTTCCCTGGGAAAACCTGCCATTCACCATTGAATCAGAGCAAATGGCAATTAGGTGTACCATGGATTACCGTTTGCTCTGATTCAGCGATAAAACATGGGCTTTCCCAGGGAAAGCTCTGGGACAAAAAAAAATACCCCAATGCTTGGACATGGAGCTTTAAAGTAAAAACCTAGTTCTGGAAAGCAGAGTGCGAAGGGAAGTCTGGATGAGCCAAACCGTTCACAAAAGGGAGCATCTCATCATGAGGCTCCTGGTTTAAGATATTCCCTCTCATCTTGATCTTCCTCACAGGGTTGTTGTAAGACAAAACACAGCTGCGATGGAAGAAGAAACACAAATGCAAGAATCAAACGAACTAAACCTTTTTCTTTCTTTAGTGAGAGAGATTTCACACACAAACATAACCTGCCGTCTCTGCTCCACGTTTATTCTGGCGCCCAACGAACCTTGTGGATGACAGCGCCATGCGAGTGCCAAAGTGTTCTCACATCCCTTCCGCCTGCCATGATACGTACCCTCTAGGTCCAAGCCACTTCATTTCCCCTGAGCGCTTTACGTACCCTTATCATCAGAACAGCTTTCCTTATGTCGCGAACTCCATCATAAACCAAGCGGGAGGCGTCTATGAACTCGTTCTCTTCAAACGGCTGTGGGACGTTCGCACTCAGGGCTTCAATGGCGACTTCAACTTGTTCGGCAAAACGTGGCATAACTAGATTAAACCAAATGAAAAGCTGTGAGAACACAGGCTGCCTTTCATGTATTCAACACCCCTTCCTTCTTTGCCCCTGGGCTTCAGTACTTTCCAGCAGGCCCGGAATTAGCGGCTGCCGCAGAAATCAGGAATCAGAGAACTTTGCCGAAGAGTTTTACACCAACAGGGGAGAGGAGTGTGGTTCTCTGAGGGGAATGAAAGAACCTCTTGTTCTATCAACACAGAGTCTACGTGACAAGGAACTTGCAAACTTATGATGGTGTGGCTTCAAGTCAGAAAACAAATTGGTCCCAAGCAGCTACAACTCCTGTAAGTCAAGTGAGACTGTTCTCTCAGTCTCACTACTTCAATCTGTAATATAGGGGTGCTAATCCTGATATCCCTGTCAAGGCTGTTGTCACGGATGTTGACATAATGTATGCAAAGTGCTTTGAGAACCTTAAAATGACATAGAGATGCCAAGTAAGTAGAAGGGAGACAGTGAAATGTAGTGGTTAGAGTGTTAGACTAGGACCTGGCAGACCAAGGTTCAAATCCCCACTCGGTCCTGAAGTTCCCTGGGTGACCTTGGGTCAGTTACTGCCTCTCAGTCTAACCTACCTCACAGGGCTATTGTGGGGAGTGTTTTTTTTTTAGTTTAGATTGGATCAGTACAGCCTGTAGTTCATAATTTTATTATCTAAAATTAAATAAGTTAAACTAAAAGGTACGTAATGTGGCGGTGGAGAAAAGTAATACTAATATTGCTACCTCTGCTACAGTTTTCTGTTTGTCAACATCCATGTAAAAAAAGAAAAGCAATTTACTGTACACTGTCACAAACCATGTCAAGCCAAAACTGCAGGCAGGCAGGCCAGAGGCTGTTTTTATTGAACTGAACAATAGTCATCTTGGCTACTTCATATCATGTCTGTAAAATGACAATTTGAACTTACAGAACACAGTAGTCTTAATTTGTGACAAAATGAGCCAAGAAACCTTCTGTCATTTTAACTAACAAACCACACCGTAGCTCGCCACGAACAAGGGTAATGGTTCTTCCTTACAACACTGAACCCTGAGGCACGAGATACCTCGAAGTACACAGAAGACCCACCAGTTTCTTATTTCCAGCAGTGTGTAGCGCATGAAAGATGCTAATGGTTATCCGTGAGCAGTTCCCAGTATTAATGGTTGGGGCGTGCATACATAGTTTATGAATATATGCATAATGGTCACATTCAATATTTATTTCAGCAATATATACCCTTGCTCTGGCTTTTTCATAGCTGGAAAACACACACACACAAATCTTAGAAGACTTCTCTGCTGACTTGCACAGAAATGCTAATAGCGATGAACAATCCCGTGAAAATGGGGGTCATAAGGACAGGAACTTGTTTGCACACAGGGCTGATGTCCAGCATTAGTATACTCTGTGGGGGGGGGGAACCAGTGTTGTCTACACTGACTGCACAGAGACTCTCTGGGGCTCCAGGCAGGTCCTCTCCCAACTCTGCCTGGAGATACCATTGGGGATTGAACCTGAATCTTTCTGAATGCAAAGCAGATGCTTTACCACTGAACCATAGCCCTTGTGCTGGTCCCGTGGGTTACCCGAAAGGCGAGGTCCAAGTCCGGTCTGTGGTCAGAGGTGCAACGTAAAGGCAGTCCATAGTAACTGAAGCTGGGTGCAGGGCAGGGAGTCAGGCAAAGTCAGGAACAGGTAGGCAAGCAGGGAACCAGGGCAGGTCAGGAGCTCAGGCAGGAAAGCAGGACAGGTTTCAAGCAGGAACACTGGCAGGAACTGGTAACCAACAATGTTGCTCCTGCAACTTGGGGCTGGGGCTGGATGGCTTTTATCTGCCCCGAGGCATAGGGCGGCCCCGATCCTCTGGTGACTAGCCTCTCCTGGCTTGGAGGCGAGCACTCCTCCTGCAGGAACTCAGTTCCCTTCGCCTCTCTGCCCTGAGCCTCTGCAGCTCAGGAGAGGCTGGAGGGTTACCGGACCCAGAGGCAACCTCAGCTTCCCCTGACGGGGCTGGGAGTGGAGCACCTGCAGGCAATGGGTCCTCTACCCCATCAGGAGCCAGAGCAGACTCAGCCGATGCCTGCACCTGAGGATCCAGCACAGGTGAGGACCCTTCAGACTCAGGCCCTAGCCCCGGCTCTGTTGGTTCTGGAGGCGAGGAATCCTGTGCAGGCTGGGATCCCTCAGGTTCAGCATCTGAGTCTGAATCCCAGGCCATCACACCCCTTCTTTTTCTGAGATGCATCCAGGTTCCCTCTACATTCTCCTGTTTCTTAATTCATCCAACTTCTTTTGCCCACCTCCCCTTCCTGGAAACTTAAGTTGTGCAGGATGCAATAAAGGGGGATTTTTAAAAATCCCGAAAGCCGTGATGAGAACGATGCTGGTATAAACACTTTACAGGTCAAGCTGGCAGCTGAGAGGCCTACATAATGAACCTCTCCCACCTCCCCTGATATGCTCTTTAATAAATGCTTTTCAAAAGTCGCATTATCTTAATGATCAGGTTATGGTGCTAACATAGTTAAAAGTGACGATAATGTGTATTCAATTATTGTTTTTTGGAGTGAAAAAATACCCCCGAAGCACACTTTGCATTCTTTAAAAGACAATACGGTTGTTTGGGGGCAGGGTGCTGTTCCTTTATGTTTGGAAGAATGAAGTGGCAGCAACTTTGAACCCCCTCCTTTCACATTACTGAGCTCTTTGCATGATTCGAGACACTTGCTTTGTGCACAGTTTGGCAGGAGCAGCTCTTACATTAAATGTTATGCTCCGAACATGACTCACTGGAGTAAAGCCTGCTACAGGACTTAATCTAACCAAAATGAAATTAATTTTGCCAGCCTTCCTCTCTCTGCTGACATACTTTATAATGCCTCAGTGGGCACATCTTTCTGAGCGCTGCCTTCTTAGTCTGTGTGCTCAGCGTGTCGACACCTGCCATTTTGGAAAGGGGCTACCTAGAAGAGCGGCGGGGAGAGGCCGGGGACACTTTAACAAATTCCTGTACTTACCTGCAGCTGGAACAGTTTTAATAGAATCATGGAAATGTAGAGGTGGAAGAAACCCCAAGGGTCATCTAGTCCAACCCCCTGCAATGTTGGTCACTTGTGTCTACTCCCCCTTTGTGATTTCCCCTTTCTTCCATCTCTTATACACGGCCTCCTTAAATCTCAGCTCACCTGTAAGCTCCTCATGCGTCCACACCTGTTTCCTTAGATGCCTCCCAATTTTCTTTCTTGTTGGTTTTAAATTGCTGCACTAAAGTGGTGGAGGAAGAATGGGGAATGCTTGCTGGGTGCAGCATGGGGGAACGGGGCCTGCACTGTGACACAGAGATGGAGGGATGAGAGATGGGGCCAAACTGGCTAATGGGGCAGAAGGGGTGGACAGCAGCTGCCTAGTTTAAATGGCATGCTTTTGCTTGACAGCCTAAACCCATAGGGCAGGCATAGGCAAACTCTGGCCCCTCCAGATGTTTGGGACTACAATTCCCATCATCCCTAGCTAACAGGACCAGTGGTCAGGGATGATGGGAATTGTAGTCCCAAACATCTGAAGGGCCGGAGTTTGCCTATGCCTGCCGTAGGGCCTATGAGCTTCATTAACTACAAACCCCAATATCTGGAATCCCCTTGAAACTGGTGCAAAAGTTTTGCAATCATTTTGTAGTGAAAACCCCGCATTTTGTAGCACCCCACAAACAAAATAATTGATAATTCAAACCGGGGTTCGTAGTTAACACCCCCAACACCCAATGTTATCTGATCTCCTCAAAACTAGTTTCGTAACCGTTTTGTAGCGAAAACCCCACATTTTGTAGCGCCCCACAAATGGAGCGATTTACACTCAAAATGGGGGTCGTGGGTATGACCCCCAAACCTAATGTTGTCTGATTCCATCTAAGCTGGCACAGAACTGTGGCAAAAGTTTTGCAGCGAAAACCCCGCATTTTGCAGCACTCCACAAACTGGGCAATAGACCCTCAAACCCGGGGATCACGGGGTCACCCCAACACCCAACGTCGTCCAATTCACTGGCACATAATTTTGGCAAGAGTTTTGCAGAAAGCACATCAGGGAATACATGAAACCCGCATTCCAGGTTAATGCTAGAGTTGTGCTACTGTTTTCAACCT
This sequence comes from Darevskia mixta, assembly GCA_034641385.1. Lineage (NCBI taxonomy): Eukaryota > Metazoa > Chordata > Lepidosauria > Squamata > Lacertidae > Darevskia > Darevskia mixta. The sequence continues at coordinate 4,293,570 of JAWWNH010000060.1, forward strand.
TATTGTCCTGAACCCCCCCCCCCCCGCACGCACATTTTTTTACACCCCCAAAAGTGGGGTACTGTAGACCACATATCATTTCTCTTCCCTCGTGGCCCCGTTAATGTTCTGTTCTCCAGACATAGCAACTGACCTCAACAGGCACATTTGATCTAACATCAGCTTTGATCCAAGCACTGAAGATTCACGGAAATCAAAGAGCAGAGCAGAAACCGGTTGGGGAGGGGCAAGTTCCACATGTTTTATGGCCCCATGTGCTTTATGGCCTTCTAGCTCAGCCATATGCAGAAGACCAGGGAAATTGCAGCCCAAGGCACAGCAATAAGAGACTAAAGCACTGAATATTTTAAAGGGATTATTTACTTGATGCAGCGTGAGGGCTCTGCCGGCACCCTGGAAATATGCATGGGAAAATGTGCTCTTTAAATGCTTCTACGTTCTGTGCAGTGCAACAACTTGAAACAATGCAGGGCGTGAAAACCAGCATTTGGAACGCCCGCCCGCCCCCTCCAAAAAGGGTTTAATCTGAATATATCCCCCTCCTTCATTTCTTTGAGTATTTACAAATGGCAGTTTCATCGATATGCAATGGTCGTGTACAATGAAATCATTAAAGCCATAAAACACAGAACAAATTGTATATTTTATTTTATGATAATATAGAAGGGTGCTTTACGATTGAGTAAATCTGGACTGCAAAGGGAGGATTCGGTGCACATTTAAGAATGTTCTCCTAGCCCTTTCCTTTGATGCTTCTAGCTACCATCCCAAACATACCAAACACTCCATTGTATATAGCCAGGCCCTACGTTACAGCCGCATCTGTTCCAACTCTACAGACAGAGACTCTCACCTAAGAGATCTACAGCAAACCTTTTTAGAACTAAAATACCCACCGGATGAGGTTAAACAACAGATCAACAGAGCCAGACTGATACCCAGAGAGAACTTGCTGCAAGACAGACCCAAAAAAAGAAAATAGCAGAACACCACTAGTAATCACATACAGCTCCCAAGTTAAAACAGTACAACGTATCATCAGAGATCTACAACCTCTCCAAGACAATGACAGTTCTCTTTCTCAAGCTCTGGGAGGAAGACCGTTCATCGCCTACAGACAGCCACCCAATCTTAAACAACTCCTCACCCACAATAATACTACAACCAGACTTAACACGGACACTGGCACCAGAGCCTACAATAAACCCAGATGCCAACTTTGCTGCCACATACACCTGGACAACACCATTACTGGCCCCAACAACATCAAACATACCATCTCAGGACTATTTAATTGCTCATCGTCTAACATTGTGTATGCCATCAAATACCAACAGTGCCCTTCAGCTCTCTATATTGGACAAACAGGCCAAACCCTACGCCAAAGGATAAATGGACATAAATCCGACATCAGGAATCACAAGACTGAGAAACCAGTAGGAGAACACTTCAGTCTCCCAGGACACTCTATACAAGATCTCAAAGTAGCTGTCTTATTGCAAAGGAATTTCAGAAATAGACTGGAAAGAGAAGTTGCTGAATTGCAACTCATTACCAAGCTTAAACCATGGAGAGACCTGGTCTGAACAAAGACATTGGATTCTTATCTCATTATACATGACAAAGCTATTTTAACCTTCTCACCCCTTGCTTTTTCCTGCAAGACCAATTGCAGTCGTTAACAGTCATCAACAGGTTTACCACAGCTATCAGCCTATAACCCATTCCCACCACCCTTCTGAGTAATACCCCTCCCACCCTCTCACTACTGGTATATATAAGGGTCTGGTGACTTCTGTTTCAGTGTATCTGAAGAAGTGTGCATGCACACGAAAGCTCATACCAAGAACAAATTTAGTTGGTCTCTAAGGTGCTACTGGAAGGATTTTTATTATTTTTTATTATGGTACCTCAGGAACAGTCAGCATGACTTTTCAAGGTGATCACAGTGGTGTGGCCAATTTATTCTGTTTGGCACCTCATATATATATATATATATATATATATATATATATATATATATATATATATAATGCATAAATTGATCTAACTGACATTTAAGCACACAGCTTTTAAAACAGACAATATACATAATTTAGAACTTTTTACACCACAAATTAAAAGTGACCATAAAAGATATGGGGTTGTAGCCAACTAAGCGCAGAGAAGACCCACTGAAACCAATCAACAGTCAGAAACAGTCAGTCCTTGCAAGGGGTCCACTCTGCATCAGACTATTATGGGCTACAACCCTGAGGAAAGTGCTCCAGCATATTGCTATTTATATCACTTAACTACCAGCCAGTGGAATGAGGTCCCTAAAAAGAGGCTCGCCTACCACAGTGTTTGTTTGTTTTTTGGTGCCAAAAGAAAAACCTCATTTTTCTGCCAGGCTTTTTAACACCTCTTAGAACACTTTAATGATATTTTAATACTGTCTAATTTTAGTCTGTTTCACCAGTTGGGTGAGTTTGAGCCTTCACAGTGGAGTTTTTAGAGTTGCATTTGGCTTAAGCTCTACTCAGAGGAGACCCATTGCAATCTTCTATGGACTGTAGCTGGCCTTAGTCGGATTCAACCATTGATTTTATATGACTGTGAAGATTGAGTTAATGGTGGCAAGCCATTTGTTGCTGTTGGTTAGTTTTATTCTGAACAGTTTGCATTTTGCTGTGTTTTTAAATTGTTTGCTTTTGCTTTTTATGTCATTGTACCTCATCCAGAGGCTTGCTTACAGCATGAGGCAATTGATAAATATAATTATTAATGGCAGTAATAGAGATATGATCAAAAGAAACAGCCAAACATAAATGGAAAAACCCAAATCCAAGACAATACAAATCATGTTCAAGGGAAACTAGCACACAAGCAACACAGATTTCAGAGCTATTTGTATCAATTCAGAATGAATTCTTTACTGCTCAAACTGGCACTTTCCAAAGAGGAAAAAATTCCTCTCTGGCAACACAACACTGCCCACATGGAAATGTAATTATTTGAAACTGAAAATGACCCAACTGGTTATCAAGACCACCGAGTTCTTTTATGGGGGGAAAATGCCTTCATTTCTGAATTATAATGAGGAAAATGAAGAATTAAACACGACATTTTATTTAGCTTGGAGTGTTTGGCAAAGTCTCATTCTATGAGGACGGTAAATTCCATGCCAGAGGATTCTAAATATTTCATGCAAGTTTTATTACGTTTAAATCTGATATAAAAGGCTTTGTGTGGCTAATTTCCAACATTTTGAGCCTGATGGTTATGGGCATAATTAAAAGAAAGCATGCTTTTAAGAGTAGTGCCATAACAGTATTACACGATTTGGCACTGGCAATTAATCTAGTATGCATTCAACATCCGCATATATATCACAAATATTCAAAAGCTTGCCAATTGGAAATTGATATACAAGTCCTTCTGGGGTTCAACAAATTTCACTATAAATACAGTCCCATGAGAGAGAGTTAGCTATTTCAGCAGTTTTCACGTTAGCGATTTGGTAGATACATCCTGGTTAGATTTGGGCAGCAGTGCTTTGCCAGAAATTCCAATGGTTTCTGTAATCCTCCAACAGGTACGTTGGACCAGATATTATGTTTATGTTTCAATTTCCCTGCCTCTCTCACCAATTAACTGAGGATCACCTAGAAACATTCACCGTCAATTGATTCAGGATAAAGAAAATAAAACACTTCTGCACACAAGGCATAATTAACTGCAATTAACTGTAAATTGCAGAATTTACTGCTGTAGGATATGGTGCTGTTCATTATCCTAGATGGCTTTGAAAGAGGATTATAGAAATTCATGGAGGATAGTTGGCAGCCACTAGAGGGGGGCATGCTGGGGCGGTGGCGCTCATCTGATCTCTGGTGGGTTGTGTCATTGCTGCTTACCGGGAGATGGGGGGACGGGTGTAGCAGCAGTGAGGTTGGGGCTGCTCATCTGTCAATCACCTGACATCATATGAGCCAGCCTCAAAGGAAAGGGCTAGGAGAACATTCTTAAATGCGCACCGAATCCTCCCTTTGCAGTCCAGATTGAATTCAAGCCATGGCTGCAAAGGAACACTTTGTCCTTTGCATCGTGGTTGCAAAGGGAAAATATCCCTTACTTGAATTCAAGTCGGGGATGCAAAGGAAGAATCGGGAGTGCACTTTTGATTAGTTTGACAATATTCAGGGTTTAGATTAAGAATGCCTAAGACTGGGATGGATAACCTAGTGCTCTCCAGATTTCTTTGGACGGTATACAAGTCCTATCATCCTTGAGCACTGGTCCAGCTGGTGGGGGAAGATGGGCAATGGAATCAATCATCATCTAGGCGGGGACACGGATTAGCCTAGAAACATAGAACTATACTCTAAACCAGGTACATTTTGAATCATCTGCTTGAACTCCTGTGGAAATGCCTTAGTAGGAGACTTGAAAACTAGCAATTGATATACTTCTGTGTGGCATCCAAGAACTTTACTTTCCTAGCTTGGCCTTCAAACTGGAGTATCGCCGATCTGCAAGGCAAATTGTTTCTCTGTGTTTGCATGCTTCTGTAAAAAGATTGTGTGTGTGTGTGTGTGTGTGTGTATAGTATATAAATCACACACACACTTAAAAGGCAGTGATTGAGAGACATTGTCATCAACCTTCAGTGCACTTTTCAAACTTAGTGCTGAAGCATCTGGAGACAAATTCATTGTTTTGAAGAGTCAGTTTACACCTTCAGAGTTTTCAGGGAGAATCTGAACAATAACAAAGGCATATGCAAATGTTCACATATGTTGTGCCCCTGTGTGCCTCTCCCGGGTTTTCTTCTTATTCGCCTTTTCCTAGAATAAATAGCCTCAGTTTTTTGCACCTCTCCTTGTTCAGAATCTCTTCCCCATCCACTCCACTTATAATCCTTACTCCTCCACTCTCCGGCTCATGGGAATATCACCAGAAAACTTACATACAAGCCTACAAGTTCATATTTCCTCCAAGGATATGTGCCCGCAGGATTATTTCAAAAAGCAATCTTTGCAAATCTCAAATCTCACTTCAAAATAAGTCCTGAAAGCACCCTAAAGCCAAACCATGCTGGAAACTCCTGCTAAGCTTCACACTGCGAGGTCCAGGTTCAAATCCCTGATCCACAATGAAGCTCATAAGGGATCTCAGGGTAAATTTTTGTTCCCAGCTTATATTTTATTAGCTATGGAATTATCAACCATATTAGGGCTGAGCTGAAGAGGGTGCACTTAACAAAAAACAATTATGCCATGTAAAAGGTGCTCCCCATTTTGATAATAATTTGCATGAGTTTTCAAAATGGTGTAAAAATGTAGCACCAGGGGTAGGGAAACCCAGCCAGATGAGTGGGGTATTAATAATAATAATAATAATAATAATAATAATAATAATAAATTATAATTATAATTATAATTATAATTATAATTATAATTATTATTATTATTATTATTATTATTATTATTTTGAGGTTCCACAAGGGCCACATTCCATTCTGGATAACCCTCCATGATCAGTAGGGCCAGAGACAAATGAGGGCAGAGCAACAAACCTGAATGTTATCTTTTTTGCTAGTTGCACCCTCATGCATATGTTTTTTCTATCCCCCATCATGCCAACGAGAAGCATTATCAAAGTTCAAGGACACATTCCAGCCAGGGATAAGCACTCAAAGAGGATGCAAAGCAGAGCCAGAAATGGGTGTGGCCTGGGGAGATGTGTAGCTAGGGAGGAGGTATGGTATGGGGAGAGTGCCAGGACCGAATGGAGAAGCCCGGAGGGCCACATTTGTTTTTTTTGTTTTTTTAAATAATTTTTATTGATTTTCCATTTTATAGGCAAATTACATTCCATTTCAGTCAAGCCTATAATAATATTCCTGACCTCATTAACTAATTTCTTTAACTTTGCCGAGCCCTGGCCTTCTTTCTAGGCCAGGTCATTTTCCCTAACATTCTTATCTGACTTCCTCACATCTCCTGTATTGGTTATTATTTTAAATCCAATCTTCTAGACAGCTTCAAACTTCATTATCAATTACATCATCATCACTTTTTCAATCTTATCCTATCACATATCATCCTTGGCTTATTATTATTCCATTTGTATTCTATATTTCCCTTCTGTCTCTCCTCAATCCTGAGTACATAGCTATGAAATCATCTAATTTCTCTTTATCATATCCATAATCCATGTCTTGAAACCCTAAAAAAAAAAAAAAAATCCAGTTACACCACCATTACATTTTACCCCACACCACATTGTTCCAATGTCCAAAACCACGATTTCTCAAGTGGAGCTTGTCCCAAAGTCCCAGGCCAGACTTCGGCTTGTTCAGTCTGTTCTTCCTTCTTTTCTTTTGTCTGCTGCCTTCCTTTATTTCTTTTTAAATTAATCTTCTTCCTTGTCATAGTCATCTTACGCTGGGTAACAGCTCCATGCCTCTTATGTTTCCAAGTTCTTTTCCGGCAGCCAGATAAATTCCGTTTCTTTCGTTTCCTTTTGATTTTAGCAGGGGGATCTCCCTCCCCCTCCTCCTGTAGTTCCAGCTTGACCTTGATGTTGTTTAGACTCTGACACATGGTCTCTGCAGAGTCACGGGTTTCCTTTCTCCATGCCTCCAGTGCTTCCAAAATTTTCCACAGACTTCCCTCAGATTTCACCGGAGGGCCACATTTGACCCAGAAGTCTGACGTTCCCCATCCCTGAGTTATACTGTACAGTGGTACCTTGGTTCTCAAACTTAATCCGTTCCAGAAGTCTGTTCCAAAACCAAAGCGTTCCAAAACCAAGGAGCGCTTTCCCATAGAAAGTAATGCAAAATGGATGAATCCGTTCCAGACTTTTAAAAACAACCCCCAAATCAGCAATTTAACATGAATTTTACTATCTAACGAGACCACTGATCCATAAAATGAAAGCAATAAACAATGTCCTGCAGTCACACAATCAATCAATCAGTAGCTGAACTGGGTTCTTCCACACAGTCACACAAACAAAAAAAGAGAGTCGCAAAGACAAAAACGCAAAATAAATAGCAAAAACAGACAGACCTCAGCGTAACACTCAAAACGGAAGTGTGGCACTCAAATCGGAAGCATAACACTCAAAACGGAGCATGTTCGGCTTCCCAAAAAAGTTTGCAAACCGGAACACTTACTTCTGGGGGACAAGGGCAGAAACGGAGTGATTTGTCAACAGAAACACCTTGTAAGACAGTCCCCACCTCCAGATCTGATGTGGTTCATGTATTGTGCCAGTATCCATGCTTCTTCCTTGACTCACTAGCTGACAGAGCAAGCACTTTGGCCACAGACCAAGTTTTCATCTTGCACTGATACAGCTTGTCAGACCTGACGGCTCTTACACTGGAACATAAGCCTTAACAGCGAGTCTTTTTCCTGCTCGCACTTTGTCACTGGCTCTTCACTCTTAATCCTGACTCTACAAAATGTACATCTGGCCTGATCCTGCAAGAACGAGCCTGAGAGATCTAACTTTCCTGTGCCCTTTCCCTCTCCCTCATTGTATCTCCCCCCCCCCCGTCTCTGTTCTATACGCTTTATTTTGAGCTGAACAACTGTTCATTCTTTAACTATATTATTTATACATATTCTTATAAATAAAATAATGCACCAAAGCTTTTAGCATGGTGGCACCAGTAATATGGAACACTGTTCCTACTGATACAAATTCTGATACGTCGTCTGCTGAAAACATCTTTGTTTTTTTAGAGAATTAATTTGATTTGATGTGGGTCATTTGTATTTTATGATTTTATGGTGTTTTAATGATTTTATTATACGATAGATAGATAGATAGATAGATAGATAGATAGATAGAGAGAGAGATGATATGAACTGGTGCTTTCTAAATACTCTGACAGATCAATCACTATAAATAAATAAATATTCTAATTTAAGTTGCAAATGCATGCAGCGTTTCCTTACATAGTGATAAGCCAAGTGCAGCATGAAAGCAATCTCAAAATCCTATTGTATAGTCCAAAAAATGCAGATGAACTTAAAAGGCGAATGGCTAATCAAAAATAAGCAGTGGATAAGGCCTGCCACAATAAAAGGGTCTTCAAGAGATGCCTAAAAGTCAAAAGTGAGAATGTCTACTGAATCTCTGCTGGAAGAGGGTTCCACAGGATGGGACCAGAGACAAAAAAGGCTGAACTTCTAATTGAAGGGATTTGGGCCTCGGAAACATGAGACAACTCATGATGCTTGATCTGGGATACAAGGGGTCTGGCTGCCCTTACGGTATGCTGTACCCAAGAATCCTGAACCTGAATCCTGAACCTAGTGCATGGGCGGCCAGTGAAGACAATGCTGTCACATGCTGTTTTCTGTCTGCTCCCATCAGCAGTCTAGCCCCTGCATCCTGAAACAGCTGGCACTTTGGGACCAGGCTCAAAGGCAGGACCAAATAAAGTGCATTGCAGCAATTGGTCTTGCGGTTAGCGCTACATGGACTACATTGGCCAACTGCCGCGAGAATGCTGATAGCCAAATGGTGGGAGGGAGATAAAATACCAACTAAAATGGAATGGCAGGCGAAATTATTTGACCATGTAGAATTGGCAAAGATGACAGGAAAAATTAGGAACCAGCCAAACCAAAAGTTTAACAAAGAATGGGATATATACATATTACTGTATATTCCTGCGTATAAGACTACTTTTTAACCCAGGAAAATCTTCTCAAAAGTCGGGGGTCGTCTTATTTGCCGGGTCGTATTTCTTATACGGCGAGTATATCCCAAACTCTATATTTTAACTGGAAAAGTTGGGGGTCGTCTTATACGCCCAGTCGTCTAATACGCCGGAATATACAGTATATTTAAAAGAACACTGTTCCCATATGAAATCTCTGACATACTTTGATTAACTTCTGCAATGCCATATGCTACAAAGATTATAGATAATTTATGATGAGTTAATTGTCATACAATATGCAGTTAACAAAGAAACGAAGGACCCATGCTGAGGAAAGCTTTCTGGGAAATGATATATAATGAGCTAAAGAAAATGTTTAAAAACACTTTTGTTAAAAAACAAGAAGCTTTTTTTAATTGGGGATAGTGGGTAGAGAGATACCGAGACAAGATAAAAAATTGTTCTTAAATGTAGCAACTGCGGCAAGAATTTTGTTAGCCCAAAGATGGAAGCAACAGGAGTTACCAACAAAAGAAGAGTGGCAGATGAAGCTGTTGGACTTTGCAGAACTGGCGAAACTGACGGGAAGAATCTGGAACCATCGAGATCAAGCATTCAAAAAGGACTGGAACAAATTTATATTATATTTGAAAGACAACTGTAAGCAATTAACATCATTAGCAGGGTTATCTGAAGATTTGTAAGATGAAATTGCTACCTATTCAGGTTGAGTAATATAATATTTTAGGTAATAATATAACAATAATAGGAAACGAAGTGAATGCAAAGTTTAATTTTGTAAACCATCAGATGGGAGGGAGGGAAGCCGTTAGGCTCAGTTGAGCCAAAGAGGTAAAATAAGAGGATATGATGTTACATAATATGATTATGGGACGCGGGTGGTGCTGTGGTCTAAACCACAGAGCCTAGGGCTTGCTGATCAGAAGGTCGGCAGTTCGAATCCCCGCAACGGGGTGAGCTCCTGTTGCTCGGTCCCAGCTCCTGCCAACCTAGCAGTTCGAAAGCACATCAAAGTGCAAGTAGATAAATAGGTACTGCTCCAGTGGGAAGGTAAACGGTGTTTCCGTGCACTGCTCTGGTTCTCCAGAAGCGGCTTAGTCATGCTGGCCACATGACCTGGAAGCTGTCTGCAGACAAATGCCGGCTCCCTCGGCCTATAGAGCGAGATGAGCGCGCAACCCCAGAGTTGTCCGCGACTGGACCTAATGGTCAGGGGTACCTTTACCTTTAATGTGATTATATGTAAAACCAATAAAAAATATTTATAATAAAATAATAATAATAATAATAATAATAATAATAATAATAATAATAATACATTGGCCAACTGGTGATTATCCGGATATGGCTCAAGCTGGCGTATGAGACAAAGCTGATACAAAGCACTGCTATTAAAACAGGGTAGGCTAGTAACTGCTCTTTGACCTTGTATTGCAGCCATTCTAAAAGCCATTTCTGTTAATTGTATCCCGGGATGTATTGTCTTTTGATGAATTCGTCTTCTTTGCTCTGTGCCTGTTAATTAATTGCAGCACACAATGCTAGCTGTATTACCAATCTCTAGGCTCTTGCAGGATAATTCCTCTCCTGCTTGATTTATATTTGGTTCCCTATCTCTTTAACCAGGACTTAATCCATCAAAGGTGTTTTTGTATTTATATATTTTACCTTTCATCAGAGGTTTTCCAAAAATAAACTCGTGACAGACTATGTGGAAAATCTTTTGAAACATATTCAATTATGCCCACACATTCCCACTTTGTATGGCATTGTACTGTTATTTTTTCTTCTTCCTTTGCAAAGCACACTTTCATTACAACAGTTCTGGCTGTTAAGAGAAGCATGATTTAACCTTTCAGAATGCATGCTGATTTATCCCTCTCTTAAGATAATCAACGCTATTTTGAATGGGGATTTTGCCATTGTCATTCCACCTTGCACGGAATTAAGTCTCTCAGCTACGTGTGTCTTTGGATTGCACTAGGGGCCTATTGAATAACTATATTCACTAACATAATGGTCTTCCACAATGAGGCATTAAATGACGTAGGAGGTTGCTAGGCTGGTTGATTTTTTTAGGCTGGAATTCATCAAATTAATAAATCATATATGAAAAAAAGATAAGCAGAGCCAGCCTTAGCACTAGGCCAAGTGAGGCACTTGCCTCTGGCAGTGGGATCCTGCTGGGATCCTAAGGTGGCAGATCCCACTAATTTGCCTGTCTGCTGCCACTGCCAATACTGGAGAAGCGAGGAGAAGCGGGAACACAAGTGTTACAGAGATCTCTTGCAAGAGCTTACAGAGCCCTGTGTGATCTCTCTGCTGCAGCTTCTCTTCACTTCCCTCAACCGTTCCTCATCAGGCTTGGTTTCCAGACCCTTGATCATCTTAGTCACCCTCCTCTGCACACATTCCAGCTTGTCAACATCCCTCTTAAATTGTGGGGCCCAGAAATGGACACAGTATTCCAGGTGTGGTCTGACCAAGGCAGAATAGAGTGGGACTATTACTTCCCTTGACCTGGACACTAGACTTCTGTTGATGCAGCCTAGAACAGCATTAGCCTTTTTTTGCAGCTGCATCTCAAAAAATGTTCCATTTGCTTGTTGGCGTATGTTCAATGTGTTGCAAAACTGATGGGGTGGGCATTGGCGATTTGCACAGATGATTTTTTGAAGGCCTTTCCATCCCTTTTGATTGTGCTACATCCGATCAGTTGAGATCTTGGAGCCTGATCCATTAGCCTGATCATATTTGTAGTCTGACTCAACTGGATCAGAATCCTTAAGACTCCATCCCACAGGCAGCCCCAACAAGAAAGGAAAGTTTAAGGGGTTTGAATCATTCCTTGCACTTTCCCTCTCAGCTGAGTCATACTCACAGGAAGTTGAAGACGTTGCCTGGTTCATCCCAACCTTCATTGCTATCTCTTATGAGGCTAATTTTCCCCAACTTTCCCTTCCTCTTCCGCTACAGCAGTAGCATAAAGACATTGGGCCCTAGTTTCACGAGCCTCTCTGAATGTTGGCTAGAGAAGCACATTTAGGATTTGTAAAGTCCAAAGATATATCAACTCTGTTTTACAGCTATAGAAATTATAGCAGTGATGCTACACGTTGCTGTATGTTAAATAGAAGTGGCCGACTTTCGGGGAAGGGGGAACACAGTAGCAAATTAGCTGCTTTATTGCCCAGCAGACCATGACAAAAATTGACAGGCGGAACCATTCACTATTAATATGAGTGGCATGCATCTGAATAAATGGAAATTTAAGAGTACAAAGCCAGGTCCACCTAACATGTAGCCTGCAATTCAAATCATTTAAGCTGGGGTTGAAAGAAAACTGGCATTGTGTATAATTACAGGAGGGGAAATTCAAGAGATGTCAGAATATCTTAAGAGTTCTATTCTGTCTCATTAAGAGGATGCAATTTAGTCTCACTGAAATGCACAAATATTTGAGTTTATGCATCTTTGCGGTTTCATGGCTGGCATAAAGCGGTAATCAAGTGCCGTGCATTATTTTTTTAAAGGGGGACTGTAATGAGACAAGAACACTTTAAGGAAGTTTTATCTGCTGCATGTGAACAGTCACTAATGTCGATGCCAGAGACACCAGGGAACAGGGATGGGATCAGCTGAGGCTATAGACAGTCCAAGAACGCAAGAGGTGGCTTCCATTATGTTAGAGGGCAGGGATCGGAGAGTGAGAAATCCCAAGTATTGCACTAAACACAGAAAGGATATAAACACATTATGGGGAGGGAGGGAACACACAAATTTTGAAAATGAGAAAAAAATGCACTTTTCAAGAGGCATGTGTTTTAACTGTCTTGATTCTATTTACCTCTGCTTTCTTCCTCCGACTGCATCTCCCCACCTTAGTGATGTTTTCCTAATCTTAAAAACAAAAAAGCCTCCTAAATAGTATTCAGTTACACATTTGCATCCTTTTCATCTTACAGTTCCATTCCTATGCAACCCCTTTTCTGCCTAGCAGTCATACAACCCTTTCTCTCTCTTCATCAGAGGGGGTGAGGCCTTGAGGGAAGGAGCTAGAGCATGGCACTCACCCTGCCCCATAAAGGGAACCCCAGAGGTGCTTCAGACATTTCAGAGTGGTGAGAAGAGATACACCCTTTTGGCTCTCCCTCCCTTATTATTCAGAAGGAAGTATTATGCTTTATATAACCGTATTAATTGTTTGCATTGAATTGATCTCATGTTATGTAATTATGCTGGGACGCGGGTGGCGCTGTGGTCTAAACCGCAGAGCCTAGGGCTTGCTGATCGGAAGGTCGGCGGTTCGAATCCCCGCGATGGGGTGAGCTCCCGTTGCTTGGTCCCTGCTCCTGCCAACCTAGCAGTTCGAAAGCACGTCAAAGTGCAAGTAGATAAATAGGTACTGCTCTGGTGGGAAGGTAAACGGCGTTTCCGTGCGCTGCTCTGGTTCGCCAGAAGCGGCTTAGTCATGCTGGCCACATGACCCGGAAGTTGTACGCCGGCTCTCGGCCAATAAAGCGAGATGAGCGCCGCAACCCCAGAGTCGTCCGCGACTGGACCTAATGGTCAGGGGTCCCTTTACCTTTACCCTTATGTGGTTATGCTACTTTAACTGCCCTGTGGTCTTTTGACAAATGGTGATATATAAATTTTAATCTTTTTTGAAAGTATGGCTGATATGGTCAGGAATGGCTCTCCTGGTAAGCAGGAGCTGCAGCAATAGCCTCTCAGCGGCAGAGTCATTGTCATTTACAAGGAGGGAGAAGAACAAGGCTGTGGAGAGACTGGAGGGGGGGGGATGCACTAGCAGAGTCAATCCATTGCTACTACTAGTGCTTCTGTGAAGCCCCAACTGCTCCTCTTGGTAAGTGACATAACCACTGCTGCCGGGAGCATCTTCCTGTGGCCCTACCCTGCTGGTGCAATCTCCACTTGCTTGGAACGTCTTGAGTACCCCTGGCTTTTCCTTGATACGTCCCTCTTGATTAGGGAAATCAATATTTGTGAATTCAGATAAGAACTCTCCTGGTGCTATTTCAATCCTGTTTCAGATCCTTAGATGCCCTGGTTGATGACTTTTGTTAGGAGAGGGATGAAGGGACTGCAGCTCCGTTGAATCTCCTTGACATTTCTGTGGCATTCAGCATCACTGACCATGGTATTCTCCTCGAGTGGCACTGAGGGTAAGAATAGGAGGCATTGCCATGTCCTGGTTCTGCTTCTACCTCCAAGGTAGTTTCCAGAGGGTAGCAATGGGGGACTTCTGCTCGAAACTGTGGGAACTGATGTGTGGCGTGCTGCAGGATCATTCTTGTTCCCCATGCTATTCAACAACTATATGAAATTGTGGGGAGAGGTTATCAGGGGTTGCCGTGAGGTGTCATCTGCATGTTGATGACACCTAGGTCTGCATGCTGATGACACCTACAGTAGGTCTGCCTCTCTGTTTCATTCGAATCAGGAGAGGCAATTCAGGAGTTGTTTTTGTATATGTTGGAAGCCCCCCCCCAGAGTGGCTGGGGCAACCCAGTCAGATGGGCGGGGTGCACATAATAAAATGATGATGGTGAGTAAGCCAGACTCAGGCTACTGGAAATTCTGACAATACCAGGATGGCAGGGATCACAGAACTGTTTGGCTTCTTGCCCATTCTGTTACCTTCAGTGATCTCATCTCTTCTTTAGCTGCTAAGTGTCCCTAGATGGGGTGGGGTGGGGTGGAGGGGAGGAGCAAGGAAAATTAGTTGCTAAAGGAGACCTTGGATAAGCCGAGATAAACACTGGGCAGAGAAAGGGGACCACCAGCCCGAGCTTACTGGCTGTCAATCTCCTCTTGTGAAATGACAGCCTGCTTACTTGTGGCGGCTTTTGATGTGATCAATGTAGCATGTAGCCCAGCTTTCATTTCAGGGTTTTAGTTAAATCTGGAGTTCTTTGAACTCAGGCTTTCCTGCCCTGCGGTAGGAATTTATTTTCCTCCATATATATCCTTAGCATGGATGCCTCCACAAATGAGAAGGAGAAGAAAATACACCCTAGCCTAACCCCAGCAAAACAGCTGGGGAGAAATAGCACTTTGCAAGGCTGTGTGGATTTTTCCAGCTCAACATCCAGATGCTTTCCTTGAACAGATCTACGAAAGTGTAAATAATAATTATGAGAGAGGGCTGCACCCAGTTCCCCCTTTTCTATTATCATTCAAATTAGTTCCCCTCTAGATCTTCCAAAGCTCCTCATTTGAAAATGAATAAATGTTCAATTAAAGAAAAAGTGGGGAAGCAAATGGAGTACAAAATGGTCTCACCCACATGCGGGTCTAATACAATAGGATGTTTAAGCATCAAGGACAGAATCTGGCCTTTTGCAACAGCAACAACTTACTTATTTACATACCCATTTGCATTCTCCCAGCATCAGAGTCATTGGTTTACCAATGGCAAAGTGAATATTAGCGATAAGAATGCACAAATTACGGAAATGTGATTTGATTTATGGTAAATTTCCTTCATAGAAAGCTAGAGTTATATCAGAGTTATTTAACTATAGACATGTCTCACTACATATTAAAGCCGGGAAGTTGACAGGGATAGCTTGCTTGCCGAGGAGCCACTGGGGTGGAGAAGACAACTGGCCCTACCATTAGGCAGAGTAAAATACCTGCCTGGTTTTCCAGCCCCTTGCAGCCAGCCTTCCAATCAGCCATGCTGGATGACCCTCTGACCTCTCAGGGTCCTTCACTGGTGTGGTCTCAAGGACCTGGTTTGAAGACAGATGTACTAACCTTGCTGAAACTAAGCAGCTCTGGGATCTGGTCAATGTCTGGATGGGGCACTGCCTGGGAACCCCATGCACTCTGCTGTGAAGGCTCTTGCTGGCTACTAGCCACAATGGCTAAGCTCTGCCTCCATGGTTGGAGGCAGCAATGCTTCTGAATACCAGTTGCTGGAAACTACAGGAGGGGAGAGTACTCTTGTGCTCGAATCTTGCCCACAGGTTCTCCTCAGGCACCTGGTTGGCCACTGTGAGAACAGGATGTGGGACATGATGGGCCATTGGCCTGGTCCAGCAGGCTCTTCTTATGTTCTTAGGAGTCCCATAATGGAAGACTGCAGCAAATGAATAGTCAATTGCTCATAATGCTCAGTAATGGAGTACAGAGACCGGGGCGGGGCGGGGAGGCTGACAAATAAAGGAAAGGAAACACACAGAGTGAATAAGGAGTGGGTACTGGGAGACAATGGTGCAGTGAGAGAGACCTGGGATCATCCTCACGGACAGCGGATGAGGAAGTGAATTTGCTTCCAGACTGTACCACTTCAGGTTGCAGGTGGGGATTCACACAGTTGAGTGCTCCTCCACAGGAAGACAATTAACAATGAAATCCGGCATAGGAGCTCCCACCTAACAAAGTGCACCAATACCCATTTTTGCCTCCTAAGATGCTGTTCATGAGAACTAGGCCAGAGAAGAAAGTAGTTATGGAACAAATAGAGAGGTTACAAATTGACAAAGGCTCAGACACAGCTGTAGTGTTGCAAAGAGAGAAGGGAGAACATGCTATGGGGTAAAACAGAGGGGTGAAATAATGCTATTATTTATACCCTACCCATCTGGATGGGTTTCGCCAGCCACTCTGGGTAGCTCCCAACAAAATATAAAAATATCATAAAAAGTCAAATGTTAAAAACTTCTCAATACAGGAGGTGTTGAAATAGATATAGGTATGAATTTAGATGATATAGATATAGACAATATTGATATAGATACCAATATCAATATATACTTAGACTCACTTCAACTGAGCATAGGAATCTGCCTTCCACTGGGTCAAACCATTGCTCCATCAAGCTCAGTATTGGCTACACTGACTGGCAGCAGGTCTCCAGCATTGTAGAATGGCCTGTCCTACATGGAGATGCAAGGGATTGGCTCTGGGACCATCTACATTCAATGTGGATTCTCCGCCACTGTGCTACTGCTCTCCTCTGTACTGGGAATGAGATAATCCCCCTCCTTATGGTTCCTCTGCTTTGCATTCCCCTGCTCCCAAATTCCAGTTTAAACAGGAAAACTGCTAAAATCATTCCCAGAACCTAGAGTATGCAGATTTGGCCAAAGTTCTAGGAAGCTTCCACTCCTTTGGCCTCTTCCCTTGTCCCACCTACACTACAAAACATCGAGAACATAACTGATATCAACCATGTATGTGGCTCCATCAGGATTCATTCTGTGCACACTCGCTTCCGCACGCAGGGAAAATTATCATGCCAAAGGGATCTTGATGCAATTGTGTGAAAAGAACTTCTCAAACTATACTGGAAAGAGCCCTCTTGTGTCGTCTTGCAAATGAACAATGTAATACAGCGTGCACTTTGGGGGGGGGGGGGAACAGGCATCTGCAATTAGGCACTCTCTGTCAGCACAGCGCAGCAATTAGATCTTTTAAACTTTTTCCTTTTTCCTTTTGCATAAAAACCCTGAAAGAAGGGCTTGGCCAAATGCACATTTACTACAGGGCTGTTAGTACTTTATTATAATTCACGCTTTATTAAAGAGCACATTAAATATGCCATGGAACCATTTAATGTGTCTGCTGCAGATTTGGTTTATTGTGTTTTTATCATTGTGAATTAGTTTTATGAAAAGCAAATAGGCAAAATTTTGCATAATGTTGGACCTGAAATTTTTAGCAATTATAGGTGTCTCTCTTTTTTTTCCTACTGAACACTGAGCATGCCAGAATACAAAATGATTTATTTATTTTTTAAAGCAAACACTCACCTTTTGTTAATGAAGGGTCTAATGGAAACGGAGAGAATACTTAACTGGTGGTCCCCAAATGGATTTGCATTGGAGAACTTTAGACCAACACCTGCTGCACATTTCAGCAGTTTGTGTGGTTGTTGTTTTTTAAAATAAATAAATAAATTTAAACCAGTCCACACCTCTAGGTGGTTTCATTGTCTGGGCCAGGGGTAGGCAACCTTCGGCTCCCAGATGTTTTGGGACTACAACTCCCATGATCCCTAGCTAACAGGACCAGTGGTCAGTGATGATGGGAGTTGTAGTCCCAAAACATCTGGGAGCCGAAGGTTGCCTACCCCTGGTCTGGGCTAACTGGCTATTAACAGGCAATTAAAAAGCCCTAATCTACAGCTTTATGAACATCCTGGTGCATATGTAGATCTTCTGCGAAAGCAAGATCCCTTGCTCCCTCCAATGGAAAAGGAGACTCCATGCCCACACCTCTGTGTGCTTATGGGGCTGCCTCCTTCCCCTGACATGAATGAGAGAGATATTGATGCCCCGGTGCACAGCTGGACAGTATGAAGCCCTCCTGATGCTATTGGACTCAATACCACCCAGCATGGTCAATGGTCAGGGGCAGATTTAGTTCTGATGAGGCCCTAAGCTACTGAAGGTAATGGGGCTCTTTATACGTCCAGCTGTCCTTTGTCAACAACAAATTGTCACTGTTTTATTGTGTTGAATATATGCCATATGGTAATTTAAGGACCTAAAAGGTATCTAAAGCCATTTGCACATAACAAAATATGTATTTTATCAAAGTAATTGTTACAACCAGTCCATGCAGAATGTAGGCACCCTATATATAGAAATGAGCAAACCAGTGATATTTTACGGAGCAGGCTAGCAGGTGGGGCCAATTACCGTATATACTCGAGTATAAGCCGACTCGAATATAAGCCGAGGCACCCAATTTTACCACAAAAAACCTGGGAAAGCTTCATAGGAGCCACTGCCTGCCTCACTCGAGTATAAGCCGAGGGCGGGTTTTTCAGCACAAAAAATGTGCTGAAAAACTAGGCTTATACTCGAGTATATAGGGTACTTACATCATAGAAGCCTACACAACACAAAACACTGTTGCTGTATGTAGGTTTTATTTTATTTGTTTTTTTATCTTATATTTTGGAAATGTACATCCAGTTTCTTTCCTTTGATTTTTTTTGCCCCCCCCCCCAAGAGAATGGGGTCCTAAGCTATAGCTTGTTTAGCTTATACGTAAATCTGGCACTGGTCAGGGGTGCTGGGAGTTGTAGTCCACAACCCTGGGAAGGCACTATGTTGGATAGTTCTCTGCTCCCCATAGTTGCACCAGCCGATTACAGAGGTGCAATCAGGATATCTCATAGCAGTGGTTTTCAACTATATTTATAAAACACACAACTTCTCTCAGAGAACCAGGGGAGCCATAGTTTGTTAAGGGTACTTGGTACTGTTGCTCTGTGGCAGATAAACTATAGTTCCCTGGGGTTTTGGGGGGAGACATACAGTGGCGGAGAGCAGGTGCGGGCGTGGCTGGTGCACATCCCGGTAGCATGGCGCGCCGCCCCGCAGGGGCATGGTACACATCCTGGGGGCATGGTGCTCCACCCGCAGGGGCGTGGTGCGTGTCCTGGGGGCATGGCACGCCGCCCGCAGGGGTGGAGCGCCCAGCACGGGGGGGGGGGCAACCACGATGGCACCCTACTGGGATCGTGGTGCCAGGAGCGGTGCGCTCCCCCACCCCCTCTTCCTCCGCCAGTGGGGACATATGCTCTAAATGTATGAGGCGCATGAAACTCATAGAATCATAGAGTTGGAAGAGACCACAAAGGCCATCCAGTCCAACCCCCTGCCAAGCAGGAAAACTCTAGTTTCCTGAGAGCAGCAACTCACAAGTCAACTAAGAATCCACTAAATATTGATTTCACACGTGCTGCTCTGAAAGAAACATGAATTGTACAGGAAGAGGGTGCTTTAAGGCTGCGTTCAAGGAAGAAAGGTACGGCTTCATCAGTAAGGGTAGCATTAACCTTTCCATAACAAGATAGCAAACCCATGGAGAACATAGCACACAGGATCAGTACCAGACTTCTGGGGGCTTATTGATGCTGATGGGGCCCAGCCCCACAATACACAATCCTACCCCACACAATTCTTTACTTCTTCTGCTGCTGCCACAGCAATGATGGCAATACCACTCACTGTCCTCCCTACAGGGTCCCCAGAGAAACATCTCTGAGGTGAGTAGGCACGGGGTGAAGCTTTTTAATACGAGCTAAGGTGGACTTCCATCAACGGTGACTGCTCACCAGGTTAAAGGTAAAGGGACCCCTGACCATTAGGTCCAGTCGTGACCGACTCTGGGGTTGCGCTCTCATCTCGCATTATTGGCCGAGGGAGCCGGCGTACAGCTTCCAGGTCATGTGGCCAGCATGACAAAGCCACTTCTGGCAAACCAGAGCAGCGCACGGAAACACCGTTTACCTTCCCGCCGGAGCTGTACCTATTTATCTACTTGCACTTTGATGTGCTTTCGAACTGCTAGGTGGGCAGGAGCAGGGACCGAGCAACGGGAGCTCACCCCGTCGCAGGGATTCAAACCGCTGACCTTCTGATCGGCAAGCCCTAGGCTCTGTGGTTTAACCCACAGCGCCACCCGCATCCCGCTCACCAGCTTAATTTACCCAAAATGTATTGTCCTATAAGCTCTACAATTTTATAATCTTCATCAATCTAAAGGCCCCCTGAGGCATTGCATTCTGGGTAAATTAAGGCGATGGGTGCTGAGCTTGGCTCCCCTTGGAAAGCAGCAGCAGCAGCAGCACCTACCCACTGCCCAAATGGGCATCTGGGGCCTGGTGAGGAAACTTGGCACAACCAGGTTTGGCTGGTAATGGGCCTTTCTGAGCCCCTCAGGTCGAGTGCCCAACTTGGTTGAACACTGGCACCAGGCCCGATTGCCCATGGTTCGGACCTATCAAACGTGCTTCAACATGTAGTGGGGGTGACTGGGTCAGAAGCAGCACTATGCAAGCTTTGCCACAGGTCCCAGAGCCGATTGTTGATTGACCTTAAATGGAAAGAAAAAGGAAAGAGCTGTAATGCACACCATTTGCTGTCCGCACTCACCTGTTTCGGAAAGCAACTTTGTCGCTTCTAACACCTTCTCCGTGTAAACCCCAGCTTCGTAGTTTTCCATCTCGGCGTTAATGATATGGATGACCCTGGCTGCACGGCCTCGGATTGCCCCCGCGGTCCTGTCCAGCGTGTCAACATCTCCCTCTTGCAGTGCAATCACACATTTGTTGACGTCCTCCAGAATGTGGTTTTCTGCACGCACACAGACACACAAGACAGAATGTTTGCTGCGTGGCTCCTTTCAAAGAACAGTATGATCTGTCTGTGCAGCAAGGCTGCGAGATGGATCACAAACAAAATCCTAATTTATGGAGGCATCTAGGGTAGGTGGGGATGGAATGAGATGGCTGAGACTCAGTGAATCTTTGGGTGAACAAGATTAAAGTCCAGGTAGCCTAAAACTCAATATTTCTCTAGGAAGTTTGGAGTTGGGCTAGCAGAGTCAAAATTAAAGTAAAAGAACGGGATATGACAGACTTCTGTCATATGAGACAAATGTGGATCTCTCCACAAGGCAGATGTCTCAATCTACTGGTTTACAGCTAGTGTAAAGGAAATCTCCTAGGAGTCACACTAGCAGTGCTGGTCAACATGACTCCCTCTCTAAGCACTGGCCTAGACTTCATTATTATAATCAGCACTGTTCATACCAGGAGAGATGAATGGGAGGGGGAAAAACCCCCTGCAAATCCTCCTTAAAGAAAACCAAATCCTGTTCTCAGGGGAAATTATGCATTTCAATTTACTTATTTTGCATAAGCTTGTTCAGTTCGAATACTCAACTGGATATTTGAGATTTCATAAAATTTCAGGGTGTTTTTCCCTCTCCATTGTTGGCAAAGAATGGCAAACTTGTAGGACACAAATAAGAATATTAGCAACAGCAACAATAATAATGTTGCCAGATCCCTGCCCCCAAAGAGCATACAATATAAATGTCAGCAGGAACCAAGACAATAGAGGAAAGGAAGATTCAACAGAGAGGAGGGAGAGGGTAGGTTTCATTTGTTCATTCATTTCGTGCCTTTTTCATTGACAGGCTGATCAATGAGAGTCAAGGTAGCGTCATGCATGTAGGAGTCATTTCGGTTGAGAGTTGAAACTAAGCAGGCTGGCCAACAGCATGCCTTATTTACTTTCCACATTTTATTTCACTCTTAAGATTTATTTAGCAAGGACAAGGTATGAGGTCCGCATAACCTCAGCAGATAGCGCTGGTTTTGACCTATAAAGCTTTAAACAGCTCAGGACCGCAATACCTCAAGGACCGCCTCTTTCCATAGGAACCTACCTAGTCCTTGAGATCATCCTCTGTCCCTTCTTCGTGCACCTCCTCCTCGAGAGGTCTGGAGGGTGGCAACATAAGAACAGGGCCTTCTCTGCAGTGGCTCCCCGTCTGTGGAATGCTCTCCCCAGGAAGTTTGCCTGGCACCTTTCATTATACACCTTTAGGTGCCAGGCAAAAACGTTCCTTTTTAACCAGGCCTTTGGTTGACCTGATTGACATCCTATACCCTTTTAAAATGTGGCCCTTTTGGGGGGGGGGGTTGCTATTGAGTTATTGTTCTTATTTTGATTTTATATATTGTGATCTTTTCTGTGAACCACCCTGATACCTCTGAGTATAGGGTGGTATATAAATTAAAATAAATAAATAAATAAAAAATAGCTGTTGGTGACCAGATTCCAGTTGTGGGTGGACTACCACAAACCCTCATACTAACACCCTATATTCTTTAAAATGTGTTTGCGGGAGGGGGTATGGGGAGGGGGGGTTATTGCTTTGTTTTGTCCTTGTTCTTATTATGCATTTGGTGTTTTTATCTTTTATCTTTATGGACCGCCCTGACATCTGCAGATGAAGGGCGGTATACAAATTTAATAAATAAATATAACTAAAGATGCAGACACAAAGCTATTTCCCATTGAAACAAAAGTACCTTACTTTTCCGTGTACAAGACTATGTTTTTTTTACTCTAAAATAATGTTCAAAATCTGGGCTCGTCTTATATATGGATAATATCTCCCTCCTTTTCTTAAATCGAAGTCCCCCAAAATAGGGAGCGTCTTATACATGGGGGCATCTTACAGACGGGAAAATATGGGGTGTGTGTGTGTATACACATACATATATACACACACATACTTTTTAACTCCACTCAAGTTTCCCCCCCATAGACTTTGTAAAAAAATACATGGAAAAAGCTAACGGGGGGGGGGGAGCTCTCCACCACCCTTTCTCTGTATCTGGCCTAATTGTGCAAAAGGCCAAGTTAAAAATTAAAAAAAATAGTAATTCTAGTGGAAGAATGCAAATGAAGTAGATGCAGAGCTAAGCTGCAAGCCCTGTCTTACAGCTATTTGAAACCTCCATCGACAAAATGCAGCTACATCCTGGAGATTGCAGGCATGCAATTGCAAAGTACATGGACTACTTTTTACCTATTTGCAAGGAGCAAAACCTGCTAAGACATTTCCTCCTTTCCTTTGATCTTCTTGCAGCACATCTCGCAGAGGAAGGTGTGGCAATTGTTCATTTTGCATAACCACAAAACTCTTTCCCCTATAAGCCAGACCTTGCTGAGCAGCTGATGGTTGGGAGGCAACCCCCTCCAGCCCCCACAGCCTCTGACTTAGGTAACCACAAGGGCAGAGAGACAAGAAACCAAACAAGGCACAGATGTTGAGGTGCTTGACTACTGAGGGACTTTGCAGATGGTATCCTTCCATTATAAACCACTGGGAAGCTTAGAAGTTTCTCATTTTCTTTTTAGCAGAGTGCATCCAAAATTCCATCGGAGATGAACTGGCTAGATAATGCCTATTTTAGTAGTGCAGTAACTGGCATAGTTCCTATCAGCAAAGGGTGCTTGAGATTGCCAAATGGCAGCTATTTGCTTGGAACCACTGGAGTAAAAAACAAGGTTCAAGGAGAACAGATGGTCCCAGAGAAGGTGAGTCTCTGTCCCTGGCCTTGCTGATTTTGGGAGGCGTGTGCCAACAACTGAAGCTATTCCAAAATGCCTGCTTGGTCCACAGTTGCCGTTTGTGCACAGAATTTACCATTTGTCTTACAGCATTAGTTGCCGGGCAACTTCCTTTGCAAACCGTTCTGCTAGTTTCCAAAGTGCTTCTTGTGATTTCTATAGCAATGCACAGCCAACAGAGTTACGGGGAGGGGGAAATCATGTTCTCCTTCATGGAGAGCACGTGTTGCGGTGGGGGCCAGCAAGTCACCCCTCAGGTGCTGGGCGGGAATGTTTAGATGGCCACTGCTGCGATTGGACCCAGTGTGTTGTTGGGGAGATCTGTATGTTGCAAATTGATGATGGACAGCCCAGCGTATATATAAAGGTGGTGTGCAACGTGATCTCCCTCTTGGCTGAGTGCTTCGAAGCACCTGCCCTCGCTCCCTATATTTTAGGCCTCTGTGTTGCCCTTGCTATGCCTGTCATGGGGTCGTCTGCTGTTGGGGCAGGGGCCTGGTAGGAATTTTTCCATTTGGCTGATTGGCTGGTGCCACCTGGTTTTGCCTACTGCGTAGCAAATAGTCACAACTTGTAAAGTTGGCGGTTAGGCATTGGTTATTATATTGGTTGGAGGAGGGGTATTGTTGCCTGTGTGTACCCCTCCTATGGATACTGGTGTACGGGGAATTCCGTTAAAGGAATCCAGGTACTCTATATGCTTTTGTCCGAACCCCCGGTCGGGGGCTAGGGCCGTGCAAGAGACCTGGGAGCCTGTGGAGAGAGAGGAGGGTCATGTCATCCGGCTCCCTTTATATCTCCAGTGTTTTCCCCTTACTGACGGTCGTCAATTCTGTCCTATGTGGGACAGATAGTCTTAACCAATGCCTAAGCAACCACTCACATTATTTGTATTTTAATAAAGTTGTGGCCAAAATCATGCCAAAAACCAAAACAAAAATTCTGTCTGATGTGTGAATTATTTGAGGGGTGGTTTGGGGGGACCTCGACACGCAAATAGAAATGTTTAGGGCGAGGATTCAACATGTGGCTGCTGAAGCTCATTGCAACATTGACACTGCTCTCTCTTGGTCTGAATAAAGATTAGGGATGGCAAAAAGAGTACTTATCCCGTGTAATATTAAGTGCTGCAGTTCATGCGCTGGTTACTTTAAGGCTGGATTACCACAATGCCCTCTATGTGGGGCTTCCCTCACTCTGGATCTGGAAGCTGCGGTTAGTGCAGAATGCTGCGGCATGACTGATGCCAGGAGTGAGGCTCTGTCAGCATCTAACTCAGGCACCCCCAAACTCGGCTCTCCAGATGTTTTGGAACTACAACTCCAATCACACTTGGCTAACAGGACCAGTGGTCAGGGATGATGGGAACTGTAGTCCCAAAACATCTGGAGGGCCGAGTTTGGGGATGCCTGATCTAACTCCTGTACTCAAGAGATCTGCACGGGTTGCTGATTTGCTACCAGGCCAGGTTCAAGGTGTTACTATTAGTATATCAAGTCCATAACAACTTGGGACCAGTTCCCCTACAAAATTGCCTTACTCCACATGTGCCCACTTGACCACTTCGATCGGTGCAATTGGCACAATGACAGGCGTCACATAATACTCACAACACATCTGTAAGAACTTGATTGTTTAGTGTGGCGGTGGCTACACTTTGGAACTCCTTGCCTATTGAGATCAAGCAGGCACTTTCACTGTACTCTTTTCGGCGCCTGCTAAAAACCATTCCTGTTCAGACAAGCCTACCCAGATGCTTAGAAAGTTGAGGTGCTCTTAATCTGTTTTGGTATTTTAGCTTTTGCAAGTTTTAAAGTACTGTTGTGCATTTTTCTGGTTCTTGTTTTATCTTTTTGTAAACCGCTTTGATGCTTTTGACAAGTATAAAACTTATGAAACAAATGATGATGATGATGATGATGATGATGATAATAATAATAATAATAATAATAATAATAATAATAATAATAATAATAATAATAAATTATTCAGAGAAAGAGCACTAGGTTCGACATGTGCAGATCCATGTGTACTAGCTGCAATGGCTATTCTTTATGTCCATTGTCAGAGGCAGCTTGCTTCTGAATACTATTCACTAGAAACCACAGGATGGGATTTCGCACTCAGATCCTGCTTGTGCACTTCCCGTTAGGGCATCTTATTGGCCACTGTGAGAACAGGATGTTGGACCAGATGGGCCTTTGGCTGGATTCCAGCAGGGCTCTTCTTACACTGATGAAAGCCGATTTTCATTTTAATGGCTCATGCTTTCCATCACCATTATAAAAAATGGCCTCGTTGTTAATGGGCTGATTCACGTACTTAGATGGTAGCACCTGTCCTTTGGAACTGCCTCCCATTATATACCAAGGTTTTTAGCTGGGGCAATGAGAATAAGATCCACTATTTGACTATTGATTCAAAACCCTAAAATGTCTTTTATATAATTGACTTTTTATTTCTATTCTTTGTATATCGTATTGTTGTTTTATTGCTATGGCCGATGGCTGACGCAAATAAAGATTCATTTATTCATATTTCAAGAAGG
Organism: Darevskia mixta; assembly: GCA_034641385.1. Classification (NCBI taxonomy): domain Eukaryota; kingdom Metazoa; phylum Chordata; class Lepidosauria; order Squamata; family Lacertidae; genus Darevskia; species Darevskia mixta. Next base: position 4,319,728 of record JAWWNH010000060.1, read on the forward strand.
TGTCGTCTCTATTGCCCTGTTGAATATAATCCCTTTTCAACAAGCCTATAAGTTGAGATTTATATCCATGTTGGTATCTGTATTGGATTTGAATTGATTTTATACACATGCTGCTGTTTCAAATAGATCTCTCTTTGTGTGTGTGTGTCTATGCAATTGTTCCTCTTTTGGTTTTTCATAGTTTCATTGTATTGAATAACCACTTAGAGATGCCCTAAGGGAAGTGATTCATGCTTTGATAAAGCTTGGCTTGGCTTATGAAGACTCATCCTGGAACAATTCCACCTGTTCATTTAACGGATGTTGTTTGGATAGTGCTACCTGAGACAGAGAGGAAATCATCCACAGAAGTGATATCATCGACAGCCTCGGTGAGAACCCGCACTTGCTTCTCCCACTGGTCTTTGAAGACGTCCATGTTGTCCTGGGCCACTTTGCTCTGGGGCCTGGCAGCCAATGTCAGGGCCGCATTTATCACCTATGGGTCAGAATTGGTTCTTGTGAGCAATGACAGAGAGAAAGAGGAAGAGAGAGAGAGAGAGAGAGAGAGAGAGAGAGAGAGAGAGAGACCCTTCTCAAGGGAAAAAAGAACAATTTGATTAAAGACTACATTAAAAGCCCAGCTGTGTGCTTTGATCGCTCCGGTCATTAAGCGAGGCTCAGTATACAAATGCATTTTTCGCTATTTGGGCAAGGCAATCAACAATATAATGGAAAGCACAAGACTCTAATCTTCGTACCGGGTGTTTTTCTATGTCAAGCACCTTATGCTCTTTAATACTGCAGTAGGCTTCCAAGTATATACACGCACAAACATATTTTTCATGCACAAATATGGCTTACCTGTGGACACAGACTATCAATCTGGGTTGCTGCCATGCGAACTAATTTTACACCTTCTTCGTTATTGGAAATTGAGCAGGCCAAATTGGCAACCTGCAATAAAAGCCAGCAAAAAATTAAAAATGGGTTTGCGGGCAATATGGATAATTCTCCCCTCTCTCTTTTTTATTTGTACGGAGAAATGCCTAGGAACAAAGAAATTGCATGTTAAGGTTATTAGCTTTTTGTGAGCCTTCATCAATCTTGACCAGAAACCTCCCAAAGTGAAAATAAGGCCTAAAATGGGGCAGAAAGTTCACCTTACCAAATCTATCTTTGTTCCTGGCTGAAAGGACAAGCTGCTGAATGGACATGATGCAGTATAACCTGAAAGACCCCCCCCCCCCATGCCTTGAGGTCCCTTAGGTAGGTAGGAATGGCCGAATCTGTCAATTTCAGGTTTCTCATTTTCTCAACCTTATCTTTAATTCTCCACATTTCTGTATCAGTTTTGACTTTTTTTTAATGAAAAAAAGTCCGTAAATGCAAATGAAAATTCCTCCGTAAATGCAAATTCATCCTCCTAGAGACATTTTTTTGCAAAGCATGTTCCCCTGATATAATTCATTTTTTCATGCTATTTTCATAAAAAAAAATCCACTCTACACTAGCATGAACATTCCATGCACATTGCTTGCCTGGAGAACTGCACTGCAAAATCTGGAGAAGTGTGCATTTTGAAGGATGGCTGTGTTTCGACTAACATGTTGTTCCCAAGAGGGTGAATTGGGTAGATTCAACTTTAAATGTGAACTGAATCAAATTTCTCTCCCATCCCCGTCCTAAGCTCAGGGAGCTTTGCGCTGAAAAAGAATGAGAAGTTCTGGTGCATTGGAAATGGTTAATTGGACATCAATAAATCGCTTCCTCTTCAGCAAACTAAACTCTGGCTATTTCCAACATTAAGACCTCTGAAGCTGCTATATAGACTGAAAAATGGCCTGCCTCTTGCTCTGTAGCTTGCGAATAGCTCTCTGAAAAATTTTCTCAGGAGATTGTCTATTTATCAGAAGAATTATTCACGTTTGAACTCCCTCTGCCTCTCCTACACTTTTATTAACAATAAATGCAAACATGTTATCTGGCCCTGGTTCAAATCCCATAAATATTCCATGTTGCTAATCTCTAATGCTAATTTTGGATAGAGAACTGTGCAACACAGAATTATGGCAAATGATGTGGATCAAGCAAATGGTCCATTCAATCCAGTATCCCTTTCTCACAGTGGCAGACCTGTGGAAAACTTGCAAGCAGCACCCAATCACAACAGCAGGTTCCCAGTAACTGGTTTTCAATAGGTACTATCTCTGACTGTTGAGGCAGAGCACAGCCATCATGGCTAGTGGCCACTGGCAGCCTTATCCTTCATGATTTTGTTATCCACTGTTATTAAGGCTGTGGTTTTCACGAGCCACTGTGCCAACACCTACAGAAACAAGAACTTCTCTCCCTCCAGATAGCACCCCCCCCCACACACAATAAAGTAAAATAAAATATGTGCAACACTTTAGCTTTAAGAAGTTTAGAAGAGGAACTCCTGACCTGAAAACTTTTTAACATTAATCAAACAAATAAGCAAAGCAAGTTGAGTGGCAGATGTGAAAAATGAAGCCAGATCTGGCTTGGGTATCTGAAAAGCTTATCGACTCCAAATTCTAATTCTCTATTAAAACAAAAAAAAATGTGTTTAATAAATATTCTGCTTGGGTATTATTTATTGTGCCCAGAGGCAAAGCTACCAGTTGGAAATGATTCATGAATGAGTTCAAATGCCTCTGTTCCTCTTTTGCCATTCCTTTGGTCTCCCCTCGTGGCATTAATCTGTTCCTGTTCCCAACGCACAGCACCATATAAGCCCGGATCCATCTGTTTAAGTAGCGTCCCCCCCCTCCACCTCCCCCAATTTCACTCCACTGTTATCAAGGACGCAACTTGCATGCATTGCCGTGTCAAGACCTATGGAAGCAACAGCCACTCTAGGCGCCAAGAAAAGCCTCCCAGACACATCCCGGCCCAGCTCTAGATTGAAACGTGAGGGATCTTGTTTTTATTTCAAAGGGAGACAAATGAATTGGCCTTTTCACTAACAGCCCTGCAGCGCCCACGTCAGAAATGCTCCGTTAAGATGACAGGCTCCAGCTGATTTGCTGTGTTTGCTCGTCAGCTGCTGCTTTGCATACATCAAACGATACCCCTAATCTTCATTAAAAAGCCCCCAAAAGCTACAGCAAACAGTAATTAGGATGCAAAGGCAGGGCTAGGAATTCAGATCCTTCAACTTAAAAGACATAGTGCTGGATTAGGGGCCTTAAACACTAGCAAGGAACATTAAAGTTCAGATGGGCGGGGGAGACAGAGACATGTGCTTCTCCTATTACAAAATAAGCCATCTTTCAAGCTTCCTTTCCCCTTTTATGATCATCAAGATGAAAGCACTGTCCTAAGGCTCCAAAAGCACTATATATCTAACCTATTCTCGAGTCCACTGAATATCACCTGAAAGCCACTTTAATGGCACCATAATAGGGTACCTTGAAATGGCAACAGAACCATCAAGCTGGTAGCAGGCTAAGAAAAGAAGCCTTTTCAATGCACCGCTGGTGGGTCATCTTGGACTCTTTCTTTGTATGGGGGAAAATCACATGCTGAATACAGTAATGCTTAGGTCTGACTTTAAGTGCCGTCCTGCTTTTTAGAAGGAACAACACATCAATTTTGACCAAACTAGGCTGCAGATTGAGTCAGCCTTCCCCAACCTTGTGTTCTCTAGTTGTTTTCGACTACAGCTACAGTTGGCCCCAGCCTGTTGGGAGCTATAGTCCAAAACAGCTGGAGGGCAGCAGGTTGGGTAAGGCTGTTTTAAGATATTAAAATGCAGGCGGGGGGCTGTGAGAAAAGGCACACAGACAACTGTTTATCACACTCATGATTCATCATGCGGTGTAGTGATGGAGAACCCTGCTTGGAGGGTGTTTACTGCTTCTTAATGGGAGCCCCACAAATATACTTCATTCTGCCAAGTGGCAACCAAGAGTCACAATGCTTTGAAAGAGCTTGTAATAAAAGAAATGGATGAAACTTGGATGAAGGAATTGAGGGGATGCTCATCATCATCATCAAAAAAGTTGTTGTTGTTTAGTTGTTTAGTCATGTCCAACTCTTCGTGACCCCATGGACCAGAGCACGCCAGGCACTCCTGTCTTTCACTGCCTCCCGCAGTTTGGTCAAACTCATGTTAGTAGCTTCGAGAACACTGTCCAACCATCTCGTCCTCTGTCGTCCCCTTCTCCTTGTACCCTCAATCTTTCATCAGGGTCTTTTCCAGGGAGTCTTCTCTTCTCATGAGGTGGCCAAAGTATTGGAGCCTCGGCTTCAGGATCTTAGATGACACCAAACTGGGAGGGCTAGCTAATGCCTCAGAAGACAGAATTTGATTCAAGATGACCTTAACAGATTGGAGAACTGGGCCCAAACTAAGAGAAACGATTTCAATAGGGACAAGTGTCAGGTTCTGCACTTAGGGGTAGTCACCTCAGAAAAGGCACATTCTTGCGTTACCACTTTCCAGATCTCTCATGGAGGAGGCACACAAAGAAGGGCCTTAGATGACGACCACAGGGTCTAGGTCGGTTCATATGGAAAGAGGTGGTCCTTGAGGTATGGTGGTCCTGAGCCATTTAAGGTTTTGTAGTTCAAAACCAGCACTTTGAGTTGGGCATGGAAACTAATCAGCAGCAAGTGCAGTCTGGCCAGGATCAGTGTACTGTGCTCAAACAATTTGGCCCCAGTGAACAACCTGGCTGCCGAATTCTGCACCAGCTGAAGTTTCCAAACTGTCTTTAGAGGCAGCCCTATGTATAATGCATTGCAGTAATCTAACCTAGAGATTACCAGAGCATAGGTGGCAGACGTTAGGCTAGCCTTGTCCAGATAGGGGTGCAGCTGGGCCACCAGCCGAAACTGATGGAAGGCACTCCATGCCACTGAGGCCACATGAGCCTCAAGTGAAAGCAAAGGATCCATAGTAAAGGTAAGGTAAAGGACCCTTGGACAGTTAAGTCCAGTCAAAGGTGACTATGGGGTGTGGCACTCATCTCACTTTTGCGGGGTGGGTGGGGAGGGAGCCGGTGTTTGTCCACAGACAGCTTTCTGGGTCATGTGGCCAGCATGAATAAACCACTTCTGGTGCAACGGGACACCGTGACTGAAGCCAGAGTGCACGGAAACGCTGTTTACCTTCCTGCTGCAGCGGTACCTATTTATCTACTTGCACTGCCGTGCTTTCAAACTGTTAGGTTGGCAGGATCTGGGACAGAGCAATGGGAGCTCACCCCGTTGTGTGAATTTGAACCACCGACCTTCCGATCAGCAAGCTCAAGAGGCTCAGTGGCTCAGACCACAGCGCCACCCACGTCCTGATCCAGAAATACTCCCAAGCTATGGACCCACTCCTTCAGAGGCAGTGTAACCCGAGCTTCACTTTGTTGTCTCTCATCCAGTCCTTTACAGAGGCAAGACATCAGTCTTGCACATCCACTGCCTTGCCTGAAGATGTAAAGGAAAGGTAGAACTGTGTGTCCTTAGCATATTGCTGTCAATGTACTCCAGAACTCTGGAAAACCCCATGCTTAAGCAAAGGTTGGATCTGCCATGGATGCTGTAGCTGAGATTCCTGCAATACAGTGGGTTGGGATAGATGAACCTTAGGTTCCCTTCAGAAGCTACAATTCTATGATTCTATGAACTGTAATAATACAGTGCATCTGAAGAAGTGTGCATGCACACGAAAGCTCATACCAATAACAAACTTAGTTGGTCTCTAAGGTGCTACTGGAAGGAAATTTTAATAATACCCCTTGTTTGCCTGGATGGAGGATAGAGTTGTATGGGGTACGTTGTTTTAGAAGTTGAATGCATACTCACACTATTGATCCAGACTCTACACACATCCACACAGCATGTGTGCATCTTCATCATATCTACTTCAGCCTTCAGGAACTGATCTAAGTCCATTTGTCACTGTGGGAGCATCCATACATTTAAGGAGAACCAGGTTCTTGCCAACGCAAGTGGCCGTTAAAATATATATGCATGTCAAGGTACCTGGCTAAATTGGTTTCTAAATTAGTATTCATTAAGTGGCTCAAGCTGCTAAAGGTGTGCTTTTTGTAAGGCTGATTCAACAGAAGAAGAAGAAAGGCCTTTTTATCAGAAGGTCACAGAGATTAGCTCTGCAACTGGACACCTGACTCAGCTAGGAAAACAAAGTATATGGAGGGAATTACTATTACTATTACTATTATTATTACAACCAATGATTGTTAATTCCACAAATGGGTATAAAAGAAAAATAAGTTATTTAGCACCATGCATTGGTTTCTTGCACTGTGAACTTTCAAGCCAAGTTCATCAAAAGCAAAAAGTGAATTGAGGAGGTAGGGAATGTGGAAGGGTGGGAGGAAGGGACGAGGCCTTATAGATGATTATTTGGAAAACTGGTGCAGGTTAGACTAGGCTTATCTTGGGTTTCATCTTGAGTGGAGGGCAAGGCAAAACTGGGAGGGAACAATCCAGAATAAATTCTCTTTCTTGCTCAGCCAGCGAGTAAGACTGTTGAACATGTAAATGGTGTCCTCTGTCTGGTGAGAACAGGGACTTACCTCATTTTGGAGAAGTTTAGCCTTTGATGATTCTCCAGGTGAGCACAGCCGGATACACCATCTCCTACCTCTCAACTCGGCAGCAAGTAATTCTGCATTGAGTTTGGGGAGACCGGTGCATTCTACTTTTAAAATGTTGGGCCCACAACAAAAGGGGTGGGGTGGTGATTAGTGGCAGACTTTGGGCTTTTAAATTTCAGTGGCCCCTTGTGCAATGCCAGAATTTGACACACACCCTGCCTCTCACACTCTGTTCTAAATCCTTATTTTGGAGACCCCTGTGGCACCCTCTCAGCTTTGCACCCAGTCCAGGGCAGGTGAACCGTTCACGCTCACTTAAATCTGTCTCTGGTGGAATTGTAAAAGAACTGAGTGTGTCACACAAGCCTTTCCGCTCTCTTGCTCCCCTTCCCCATACCGGTCCATCTTTCATGCCACTGCTCTGCTGTTTTCCTCATTTTGCTACTTTCTCTTCCTCTTTGCTTGGATGCTTTGCCTGCCATTTCCTGCTCTCTCCCTCTCTCTCTCTCTCTCTCTCTCTCTCTCTCTCATTTCCAGCCCTCCCACTCTCATGTGCTTGTTCACCTCTTTCCCCTTGTCTATTGTCATCCCTGTCTCTGTCGACCCCACCTCCCTCACTCCCACTGCTCAGTTCCTCCTACCAGCTGCATCTGGTTCTGCCCTCGTTGCTCTCATTCACCCCCTTTCCTGCTCCCTCGCCTCCTACTCTGTTTTATGCTGTCTTCATCCCACCACCTTCCTCCTCTAAGCTGCCTGTGCTCCATCCCCTCCATCTCTTCCCTTCCCCTACTTCTCTTATATCTTCTGGTATTTCCTGCTTCCTCCTCTGATCAAATGCAGACAAGTGCAGTCTGCTGTGCAAGCCTTCATTCCAGTGGATTCATGTGACAAGAGACCTGGGTTATTTATGCATGTGATGCATGTATAGTGCTTTTGAAGAGTTTGGAGAGAATCTGCCCTCTTTGCTCTTCCTTCCTTCCTTTTGCTAATCTTGGTGTTCCCCTAAGCAGACAAAGGTCTTCCAGTTGGACTGCATAAGGGTGGGCATGCACCCTTAAACATTACTATTATAGGAAAACATGTTACATAGTGCAACCCATTCACTGTGTCTGCTGTCCTCATTCTAGATGAGTACACAACTAGTCCATAGCCACTTAGGTACAGATTTCCAGCAGGTTTGGGATTTGCTTATCTCATTTTGGAAATTAAATACCCTGCTCCACTTTTCCACAGGGTGATCTGTAGCACCTATAATTGGAGATTCCATTTTATATGAAAGCAACAGATGGGCGAGTCAACCATAGCTCATTTCGGAATGTCGCATAAATTAGTTCAAACATTTCCCCCCAAAATGGAACATGGCCCTGTTTTATTTCTGAAACAGTCTGAAATAGATGCCACTAGGCACCATTTGAGAGTCAGGGATCACTTATCACTCCATTGAAATACCAGGGGACAACAAAAGAGGTTTAATGGTGTTCTCAAGGCAAATCTAAACAAATATAGTATAAGCGCTGATAACTGGGAAACACTGGCCTGTGAGAGTTTGGAGAACAGCCTTTACCAAAGGTGTTGGGGACTTAGAAGAAGTATGAACTCAGGACAAAAGGGAAAAACGTGCTAAGAGGAAGGCACATTTGGCAAACTCTCACTGTGATCAACTCCCACCTGGAAACCTACCTGTATGTCCCCACTGTGGAAGGACATGTGGATCCAGAATTAGCCTCCAAAGTCACTTACAGACTCACTGTTAAGACTGTGTTCATGGAAGACAATCTTACTCAGCTATGAGTGATCACCAAAGAAGAAGATCACTCCATCAAATTCAGGTTACATGCACAAGCACACATTTATCTGGCAAAACGTCTCATTGAACTTAATAGGATAGGATTGTGCTGTAGGTGGAAGAACTTTGATGAATCTGTATGAGCAAAAAACCCTGTTGTGGTGGAATCCATCCCAATGCAAAGGACTCTCTTGCCCCCAGAGTCCTCCCTGGAAAGCTGAGTGTTCACTCTCCACCAGCCTGCAAGCCTTACGATCCTTGCATCTTATTTGAGGTGTGCATTATGAGATTCCAAAGCTTTTATCTGAGCCAAAGGCCAGAAAGTTCCACTGGCATCTTTCCTCCCACAAACATATTAAGGGTTTAGGGTGGACTAAGGAACACCCCTCTCTTCCCTGCCAAATGCCACCCCAACATTATACACAGACCCTGCCCCTGCCAATGGGGACAGATGGGGAAATAGTGTTGGAAGCGACAGGGAGAAATTAAGGTGATTGATTTATTTTCTAAGGCACACGGATAAACACTTTTTACTTCCTGATGGTGCACATTTATGTTCCTTCCATTCGCAGAAGAAAAATTTATTACGCCTATCTGACAGAATTCCTTCTGCGAAGGTCAGAGATAAATGGGCACATCCATCTCCTTTTACCTGTCTTCACCCAAATTGAGGGTTCTTTTTCAATGTTCAATCTGAAAGTGGAGTAAAGGGGGGTGCTGGTTTGTTGTTTTTTTGTTTTACCTCCACTCCACCAGCAGTTCTACCTGTTTATTTATTTTCCATATTGAAAAGTAAGCACCGAACAAACAGTGCAATGAGAAACAAGCAAGGAACAAGAGATGCTTAACCGTCCCCGATGTTGAAGGGGGCAAATCTGCAAACCCATCTCCCACACAAAGAACACAGTGCTTGCGAATGAGCACGAAATCTTCCCAGATGTTGATGTGCCTTCAACTTTCCTATGAAGTCATGACCAATTATCTGCAGCGCATACTGTGACAGGACAAAGCTAAGATTAACTCTGTGCCAAACAGAGGCAAGATTTTAATAACACAGCTTCTGTGTTGTTGTTCTTTTCAATGGATGGGAGATGATTTGAATCATTGCACGGTTGGCATTATTTAATCAACCTGTTTATTTCTATTTACAGCCACTGCGATATACTACATAGAGTGCTGGGGCTGGGCAGGGGGCAACCTGAGGGTTCTCTTGGACTGGATTGGAGGGTCCATGGACTGAGATATGTCTGCATGCTTCCCATTGTGTAGACAGAAATGCACACTAGGCACAGAGGGAGGTAATTGTAACGGAATGTCTAAATATAAAGCACATATAAGCAGTTTTACCGACTGTACTACTACTAGACATTTACACACTCACATACCTCCAGGCAAGCAAGAGATACTATCACAGTTCAAGGCAGGGTTGGCCCACCTATGAGGCAGAGTGAGGCAATCGCCTCAGGTGGCAAGCTGGGGACATCTGGGAGGGGGGCAGCTCCGGGCCCTGAGAAATGCCCTGCTCACTGCCTCCTGCACTTGTTGCCCATTTCTTGAAAATAGAGACACCTTATTTTAATAATAATAATAATAATAATAATAATTTAATTATTTATATCCAGCCCATCTGACTGGGCTGCCACAGCCAATCTGGGCGGCTTCCAACATATATTAAAAACATAATAAAACTTAGACATTAAAAACTTCCCTATATGGGTTGCGTTCAGATGTCATCTAAAGTTTCTATATTCAGGTAGGTAGCCGTATTGGTCTGACGCAGTCAAAACAAATATTTTTATTTTTTTTAAAAAAATGTCCAGTGGCACCTTAGAGACCAACTAAGTTTGTTCTGGGTATAAGCTTTTGTGTGGTCCCAGAACAAACTTAGTTGGTCTCTAAGGTGCCACTGGACATTTTTTTAAGGTTGTATAGTTACTTGTCACCTTGGCTTAGAAGTCGCATAACTCCATACCTGCCAACATTTCTCCAATGAAAATAGGGATATCCTAAGGGAAAGTGGGACAATCTGGGATCAAATCAGAAACTGTCCCTGGAAAATAGGGGTACTTGGATGGTCTGCCACTGCCTTTAGCATGCCAGGGCTTCCCTGGGCAACCTCCAGTTGCCTCAGGCGGTGGCAGCAGGCATCATTTTCCATTTTGCCTCAGGTGGCAAACCATCCTGAGTCGACCCTGGTTCAAGGGCATACTATGGTCAGGTATAATCACTTGTTTTAGCGATGAACAGGGCTAGTGGAGTGTCTGCCCTATAGGGAGTCCCAAGGGCCAGACAGAGAGATCTGGAGGGGTGCCTTCAGCCCCCAGGTCTGAGGTTTCTATATCCCTGGTGTACAGGATCTACACCCTACACTGCAGGAAGATATTCAGAATTACTGGATCCAGTGCTACAGAGTCACTGGGCAGGCTTGACCCTTTTGCATGAGGGGAAGACAACATTAGTGTTTTGGAGTACAGTTCCAGTAAGCCCCATCAAGTATGGTCAGACATGGTAGGAGTCCACCACATCTCAAAAGCAGAACATTGGAGAGTCCTGCCCTACATGATTGCCGGTGGGATGAAGAAGCACCACCACCAAAGCAGTGGGGATTGAACACACACACCATTGACTTGAATAGATGCAACTTACATGAGGTCCATAAATGCACTTACAATGAGGAGCCCAGCTGCAGAGCCATTTTGGGTGCTGCCATGATTGCACAAATGAGAATGGCTGACTTTGTGAAGGTCCACATAGCCCCTGCCCCATGCAGTCTTCATCACGCTGCAAGTCCCACCAACCGGCCCACACATGGCTCCACGTTTCTGACCCAGGCCTAAGAGCTACTTTGAGCTTGCTATTTGACCTTCCAAAGCACTGGATGGAAGGCATACCCCAGGTTCCAATGAAGGATTATTTGTTTTCCCTCTTGTAGATAAAGAACAGTGAAGTGAGTGTTGCTCAGACCAACCTTTGCTTGTTTATTTGCATCAACGAATACAGAAACAGTGGGGGGGGGATCCCACCCATCTAGCTGAGATCTGATAGTGGTTTAGGAAGATTCTGGAGCACACAGCCAACAGATTCAGCTTCCCTCTTAAAGATTCTTCTTAGAGTTAAGACTCACCATGTAAGCTTGAAATAAGAGTTTTAGATTTATTCCTCTAATACTTCAGCAACACCACCACCATGAAAAAAATGTTGCTATTTTATTTTTTAAAGGTGCAGGCAGGGGAGGGGGACAGACAAATCTACAACACAGGGGGGCGGGGAAATAGAACAATTTATTGTAGACTTTGGCTATTGCAACATTAATCACTGAATGCACTGAATACATATCTCTAAGTTATGGGATGTCTAAATTAAAGTCTGCATTTTTCTGGGTTTTGGCTACAGTTTAATCTTTATTAGAGAGCTAACGGAACTGTACAAATTTTCAACTGAGCAGTAAACCAAACCATATGGCCTATCTGATTAAGGGCTGCTGCGGGGATAATATCCCTGATTAGGCCTCACATATTATCCCAGTCCTCAGAGATTTGCAGTTTAACTCATGAAAGCAGATTACCTTTTTCAAAGAAGCATTATTAGCTCGTAAATACATAAGACCGTTTGCACATAATTGTGCTGCCTTTCTCTCCATTTCAAAGCCCTCTGATTAGATGGCTTCTCTTGCGGTGCTTAAACAAGCAAACAAAAAATTAAAAATATTTCAGGCCGACTAAACGCAATTTTTGTAATGATTTTCTAATAAGCATAACTTAAAAGAAATATTTTCAGCAATCCACTCTTGTGCAGCACAAAACAGGAATGAAAACACTAATTGGTTTTTTATTATTATTAAAAAATGCATAAGTTTCCAAATGGGGCTCTAGATTAAAGAAAAAGATGATCTGCTAAAACATGAATTTATGAATGTTCTTGATAATTTTACTACAAAGAGCTAATCCCAACCTAGCATTTCTCCTTCAGAGAACAGTATCTCTGAAGGGCTAAAGCTCAGTGGTTTAGCATCTGTCTTGAGTGCAGAAGGTCTGCGGTTCAATACCTATTATTCCAGGCACAGCTGGAAATGTCCCCTGCCTGAAACCCTGGAGAGTTGCTGCCAATCAATGTAGACCAAGTATGTAGCACCTTTGGTCCTCCAGATGTTGTTGAATAATAATAATAATAATAATAATAATAATAATAATAATAATAATAATAATTTTTATTTGTACCCTGCCCTCCCCGGCTAAGCCGGGCTCAGGGCGGCTCACACCACCAAAATCACAATAAAACATGAAACACAAAAGAAAAAAACAATTAATTAAAATACAGATTAAAAGATTTAAAAAGATTTAAAAAGCCACCTTAATTTATAACAATAGGGGAGGATCTTATATTACAATGTTATATTATAACACAAGGGTCAGACTAACTCAAAGGCTAGGCGGAACAGCTCCGTCTTGCAGGCCCTGCAGAAAGCTGTCAGATCCCGCAGGGCCCTGGTCTCTTGAGACAGTGCGTTCCACCAAATTGGGGCCAAAACTGAAAAGGCCCTGGCCCTGGTTGAGACCAGTCTTGCCACCTTATGGGTTGGGACCTCTAACGTGTTATTATTTGTGGACCTTAAGGTCCTCCGCGGGGCATACCAGGAGAGGCGGTCCCGTAGGTACGAGGGTCCTAGGCCGCGTGGGAATTGCAACTCCCACCATCCCTGACCATGCTTGCTAGGGCCAAATGTTCCCTGCCCCTGGTGGAGACAATACAGAGCTAAATGGACCAATGGTCTGACTCTGTATAAGGCAGCTTGCTAAGTTCCTATTTGTGGAAGGATACCGGGTCATTTCTTCATTGCATTAAATGAGAACTACACTGCGGCTGCATTCTATTTGAATCTGAAAAGATGGCACTTGCTTTCCTCTATAGCAGGCAAGAGCAGATGGAGGATTTCCATTCCATTTTGGCTAGCTGGAGGTTTGGTGTTTGTGAGTGCAAGAGCAGGCTCTGGCTTGCATTTTCCTGCCAAACCGCTGGGGAACGAAGGGCCAACTCTTCAGTCTAATCCTCAATTTTAATTCCAGCAGGGATGGAACACCTTGGACTGAAGCTTACACATAGCTATTTGCTCTTGCATTCCTAACACAACAGCTGTGATTTTAATGAGGATTTCAAAAAAATCCCATTACTCTGTATCTTGTATTTGCTTCCTTGCAAAGAAAAGTGACACAGCAAACCCAAACTTTCTCATCTGCAAAAGGGGATATGTAATTTTCTTCATGGTAAGGAGGCCATCATTTTATCTGTGATGGGGGAAGTGGGTGGTTTCTCATTGCAACCAAAACAGCAACCCCAATGCACTAGAGTGTTGGTGGAGTGTAAGCTCTCAGGTAGCCATTTCCCACAAGAAATGCATCTCTTGGCGGACGTTTTCGTGACTTTCACAATGCTCAAGGCAATTGCTCAAACGCAGATTTAAGGAGGACTATGGCAGATTCCAGATTATTGAGTCCTGGCCAAACCATACTTAGTCATTTAACAGAGAACCAAAGTCTCCATTTTAGTACCCATTTGTGAGTACTGCTTGAATTTCAGGGAAATTGTGTCTTAGAGATTTATCAGTCTGGTGGTGTTACCTTGAAGGAGCCTGATGTAAAACACATCTGGCAAAATTTGAGCATATTAGAATGACTTAATCCTTGGACAATGGTAACACTAAGGTTCTGGATCTAGAGGAGAAAGAGAAAAATAACAAACTGGAAAGGGGAAGAGGCCTTATGTCTATGAAAAGTAGGCATTGGGACTTAGTAATGATTTAATGAATTATATTTGCATGGAGTTTAACCTTTTGATGTGCTTTATTAATGTATCTGAAACTTTGTGGCTAGAATAAGGAGGATGTACCCTGCCCTCAGGGGACGCGGGTGGCGCTGTGGGTTAAACCACTGAGCTTGCTGATCAGAAGGTCAGCGGTTCGAATCCCCGCGATGGGGTGAGCTCCCGTTGCTCAGTCCCTGCTCCTGCCCACCTAGCAATTCGAAAGCACGTCAAAGTGCAAGTAGATAAATAGGTACCGCTCCAGCGGGAAGGTAAACGGGGTTTCCGTGCGCTGCTCTGGTTCACCAGAAGCAGCTTAGTCATGCTGGCCACATGACCTGGAAGCTATATGCCGGCTCCCTCAGCCAGTAAAGCGAGATGAGTGCCGCAACCCCAGAGTCAGCCACGACTGGACCTAATGGTCAGGGGTCCCTTTACCTTTACCTTTTTACCCTGCCCTCAAATTGTCTGAACAAATGCACTGTACAGAGTATGTTTACTTGAAAAGAGAGCTTTTCATAGCCTCCAATATTTGAAGGCCTCTGACCTAATAGGTTCTGGAGTCAGGTAGGTGGTTATGACCTCTTATAGCACTGTCTTCTCTCTCTCTCTCTCTCTCTCTCTCTCTCTCTCTCTGTGTGTGTGTGTGTGTGTGTGTGTGTCTGTCATCCAAAAGGAAACAGTTTGTGTGACTCAGAAGTTTCCCACCTTTGTTGCCGGTCAAAAAATAAAGAGGAGGGCACACAGAGGACACACGGTCAACAAGAACTTTTAACAAAAAGAGGCCTAGAGAGAAAAGGCCATACAGCAGATTGCTGCTTGCGACATTGAACTGAAATTGAAGGCACCATGCCTGAGAGGAGTTTCTAGTATGGCAAGCTAGGAGGGACAATAAATTGCAAAGAAGGCATGGTCATCCTGGCGGGAAAACTAAAGAGGAACACTCCCCGCCCACTGGCAAAATAAAAAGCCAGCCCAATCATAACTGAGCATGTTCAGTGGTCATTAAATGCTGACAGTCTGTTGGTGGGATAAAGATGGAAAACTAGGAAAGGAAGAATGCAATGGATTTATCCTGGAGAAGGGTGTGGCTATCTGGATGGAACTTTGAACAGGAATGTCCCTCACTACAACAATGTTTAGAATCTTGTTGCTAAAGACACTTCATCAGCACCTACAAATATGCAACTTTCGCTTTCAAAAACTAAAGTAATTGATATTCACAGTGTATGCTTTCCTCTCTCTCTGTTAAAAGCCACCTACAATCCTCTCCCATCTATATATTTCTGCAAGTTGCATTTCTAATTTATCTTGACTTTTCCTCTAAGCAGATTGTTAAATGCAGTGTGATATCTAAGAGCAACATATATTTAAACAAAATGTTAATATCTTTATTTTTAGACACAATGGTTCTTGCGTTAATATAACACTGAATGATTAAGACTAAGTGGTGATATTTTCCTTCTGTTGAGGGAAACAAGAAAGGGCTGTAATTTGAACCTTAAAATGTGAATGGTTAAACAAACCTAAGCATTTATTCCGGTGACAACTAATGATGTATTCGGAAAGCCTTGGCATTAAATGCCAAAAGAAATTTAACTAAGAACCTGCTTTCTAACTAACATAACTTTTTATAGTTTTTTGGGTGTGTGCACACTTGTGCACATACATGTTGCTTGGGTGTGTGTATGCGCACTATCAATGGCTGTCAATGGCTACTAGTCATTATGATGGGGTTCTACCTCTAGTATTGTCAGGCTTCAAGGAATCTGATCCCCCTCCTTCACAGCGGGCTGCTAGTAATTGGAAAGATAAAATGCTCTTACCAAGGTATTTTATTCAATATTCACACAGAGAGACGCAGCATGCTGACTCTAGGATAATGGCGTTGCTCCGAGTAATCTTCTTCCCCTTACCTTCTCAGTCATCAACAGCCCCCACCTCCCTTATGTTGTCTGCTTAGGGACAATTGGCTCTGGGTTCTCTGCTCTCCTACTTTCATTGCTCGCGGGTTCTGGGAGAAAGGGGGTCTGGAATGCTCTCTAGTGATAACATGTCAGTTCCTCCTCTGCTACTCCCATTATTTCCCAACTTTGCCCCTCTTCTATCTCTGTGACCATCTGCAAACCACCGTTGTAAATCTGTACTGTCCTCCTCTTCTCAGGAGGGTTCAGGAGAAGGAAGAGGCGGTCTCCACCATTCCTTCTTAGTCCAGTCCCCGGAAAAGACCCTGATGACGCAAGGGCACAAGGAGAAGGGGACGACAGAGGACGAGATGGTTGGATAGTGTTCTCGAAGCTACCAACATGAGTCTGACCAAACTGCAGGAGGCAGTGGAAGACAGGAGTGTCTGGCGTACTCTGGTCCATGGGGTCACGAAGAGTTGGACACGACTAAATGACTAAACAACAACAACAACAAACTCTGAATGCTGGCTGCTGGGAATCATAAGTGGGGAGAGGACTGTTGTGCTCAGGTCTTGCTTGCAGGCTTCTCATTGGGGCATCTGTTTGCCCACTATGAGAGCAGGATGCTGAACTAGATGAGCCTTTGGCCTGATCCAACAGGACTCTTCTTTTATTTGTTTATTTGTTGTTGTTTTTTCAATTTAAATACAACACATAAAAGTGCTTTCTTTAAAAAGGTGAAGAAAGAGGGAAAAAGAAAAAAATGTAAAGTATATCAATAGAAACAATTGTTAACAATTATAATTTTTAACCTACTGTATTTTGTTTAAACAAATTCCAAATTTCACAGAATCAAAGAATCATAGAATTGTGGAGTTGGAAGGGACCCCAAGGGTCATCTAGTCCAACCTCCTGCAATGCAGGAATCTCAGCTAAAGCATCCATGACAGATGGCCATCTAACCTTTGCTTAAAAACTTCCAATGAAGTAGAGTCCACAAACTCCCAAGGGAGATTGTTCCAATATTGAACAGCCCTTACTATCAGAATTTCATTATACTTGTTCATGCAGTCTACATCAATAAGCAATTGGCTCACAGGTGGCAAGCGTAATCAGGTCTTCAATCCATTGAATAAATGGAGCAACAGGACTCTTCTTATGCACACATACATTTATCATGGCAAGTTATTGTGTTCAGGGCTGGCCTAAGTCATTTTGGCGCCTGAGACAAATCACAAAATGCTCTCCACCCCCCAAGCCAGGGGAGAAGTGAGCTGGGGATCTACAACAGCAACAAGGGGAGAGAGTGAATATCTACATGTGGCGTGTTCCTTGGAGGCTGGATTTGTTGCCCCTGCGGATCCTGCCGCCAAAGGCGGTCGCTTCACCTTGCCTCATAGGCGGGCTGGCCCTGATTATGCTGGTCTCCAAACCACTCACATAACAGCCACAGGAAGCTTTGACAGCATACTTAGGAAAAATTTCCCCAGATGGTGGAGTCACAACTGAAAAGGCTTTCTGCCTTTTAGCAACTACCCCAGAGGGGAAACTGGAGAAGGGACTAGATGAAGAACTAGGGATCTCGGTTGGCTCATGTTAGAATAGGCAATCCCAGAAGCTACTGGGGTTCTGAGCCATAAAGATCTTTAACGCTCAAAGCCACCACTTTAAATTGGGTTCAGAAGCAAACAGCAAGCCCATATTGCCTTCACAGAACTGGTGTTATATGATCCATTCGCCTCAAATCTGTGAACAGTTGGGCAGCTACATTCTACACTGGTCGAAATTTCCGAACCATTTTCGAACGGAGCTCCGTAGAAAGCCCATTGTAATAATCCAACCTTGAGGTTTACCAGCGGATAGATAACTGTAGCCTAACAAATGAATCCCAAGTATCCTTTAGGAACCCAGAGTCATCAGATCTTAGCAACCCCTCTCCAAGACACTTAGACTACTCTACAGCTCTTCCAGAGGAAATATTTCAGTTGGTAGTCATTATCAAGGTATGGAAAGTCAGTAAACTTTAGAGCTCTCCCAACAAAGCCTTTGGTTTTGTTGTTGAGTACATCCCTGAACTTGGCATGTTTCATCCCACCAAGCACTTTTTCATACCCCCCCCAAGAGTGTGCAACATTCAAAATCCAGTTTTTGTGCCAGTTCTGAGGCTGCTTTGGAGCTCCATTTCCCAAGGATTATTTTCAAATTCAAATCTTGTAACAGCAACACGTTCTTCTGTATTTTTATTTTGTTTTACTATTTTTAAAAGGCCAGCAATTTGAAATGTCTTGGTGACTGTACAGTATGCAGCAAACAAAATGAACTGTGAAGGCCGTTAACGCTGTATATGCATCCTCCAGGATCATCTTTTAAAAAATGATTTATAGTGTTCTCAGTGAGCGTTACCACATTAGAAGAAGAAAGAGCCAATGCATGAAAAGAAGCTTCGAACATCGATGCAAACAATTTGACTGAGATGGGATGGGAAGAAATCCCTTCCCATTCTGATTTTTTTTTAAAATGCTTTATTGATTTTTAAAAACTATGTAACATATGTAATCAACGGGGGGGGGAAGGGGGGATCAAATAAACAAACATTTGTTCCATAGTTAGTGGTTGTTATATATCACACTTAGTAATTACTTAGTAATTAATACTCTGATTTTTGTGCAGGTTCTGCTTTGTTGACAGACAGCAGAGCATGAGATCTGGTCTTAGGCTGCTGCTATCAGTTATGGGAACAACAGTTCCACTGCTGGGTCTGCCATATGAAGACGCCTCATCCAAGTCTGCTCATTACTCCAGCTAACCCACAATGGTCTATTCTGATGAGGAAACAGCCTTCCAGGATCTCATGCAGGGTTCCCCCTGCCCCCGGTCCTACCAGCTGAGATTGTTCAACTGGAGTTGTCGGAGCCTGAAACTGGGAGATTATAAATGCAATACATGTGGTTTGCCACCTGACTGCAGCAGCCTCCATAGTGGGGTTGGTTCTGAACCCCTAGAACAGGAAAAAAGAAATGTACTAAGGTATACCAAGCCAATCTGTGAAGAAAATGGGTCAGAGATGGACAATTCTGCTTCTCCTTTCTCCCTTCCTCCCCTCCAAAGTACAGCTCCTCATCTGCAAACTTGGGGGAGGGGGGGACACCAACTCAGAAGATAAAGACTAAAGCCCTCTGCCCAACAAATGTGCTATGTATCCACTCTTCCTTCATCCTCCTCATTTCCTCAGAGGAGCATGGATTTAACGATTGATTGATTTTAATTCCTGGTCTCTCTCCTCCTCGTATATTTGCACTGTTGCTTATTTGTCTAGCTACAACCGGGATTTATTTAGTTATCGAGGGTCAGTGCACATGCAACGTGGTTTATAAAGTGATATTGAACAGGGAGAAAACTGCATTCGAATGATACCTGAATAATAAGCAGTCAGTGACAAGAGAAGGTTTGGCTTTATTTCTGGGGTCGACGTGTCAGAGTTTTGTTTTGTGCAAGAAGCGAAGCTCATTTGTTTGTCTTTCTTTTTTCCTTCTCTATAAATCTTTTTTCTTTTTTTTTCTTTTTTGCCATTCTCCAGCCTCCCAATGGAAGCCATTTAGAGGACAATTAGCTGGCATGGCTGAACTAGGCTGATGAAAGGGTTTTGCCCCACAGAGGGGTATTCCCAAGTCAGTGCAATCAGCTGCAGACAAAATAAAAATTGGTCTCTTGTCCTTTTGGTATATTCAGACTCTTGCTTTCCATCTTCTCCCCTCCAGCACTCACCTTTGAAATAGACATGATGCTGGGAGGGGCAGAGCTAATGCAATGGGATGGCTAGAGTGGCTTTTCATTTGTATTATTTAATGGCATTCATTTGCCAATTCAAATTTCTCAGTAGTGTATATAAGAAGAAAGTACAGAAAATGGGGCAATTTATAATCATAATCATAATCATAAAACCAAACACTACCTTTAAAAGCCTGCTTGGACAAGAAAGTCTCAGCCTTGTGCCTGAGGTTAAGCAAGGAAAGGGCTGGCCTAATAAGTTGCTCTACACTGTTTGTAATATTGTGCTTTATGTAGGACTGCCAACTCCACCAAAGAGCACAATGATTGGGCCACGATGCATGGGATCAGGTGGTCCCTGAGGTATCTTGGTCCCATGTTGTGAAGGGCCCTGTAAATTAATACAAGAACCTTGAACCTGACTCTGTAGTATATGGGTAGCCATATTAAGCAGCGAAGCTATGCAATGGCAATTTTCCCCATCAACAGTCCGGCCGCAGCATTTTGCACCAGTTGGAACTTCTGGATTAGGTGCAAGGATAGTTCAATACAGGGTTATGAAGCGGTGGGGCCACTGCCACATATGCAGTCCTGCCATGAAAAGCAGGTGTGGGAGAAAGTGAGGGGAGCAGGCAGGGAGGTACGCTAGCCTGGAACTGGCTCAGCAACTGGGTCTGGTCTGCGTCTGATGCAGTCATGCAACAGCAGCCAAGCAGGATATGGATCCAATAGACCCCAGGCCATCTCATAGACACCACCCCCTGCCCCTGGAAAACAATGTTTCAGTGCTTTTTATTATTATTATTACCTAAACCAAGGTTAGTCAATGTGGTACTCTCCAGAAGTTGTACTAAAACTCTCATCATTCATTAGCGTTGGCTATGGTGCCTGGGGCTGATAGGAGTTGAAAGCCCAAACCTTGGGGCAGGGGCATGCTTTCTACCCCTGACCTAGGCCTTTAGCATATTTTTCATGCCCTGTTTTGTACAATGCTTAGTTTTATTTCTGAGATACAGTTGGGACATATAGGATAAGGGGGTCCTTAAGGTTTCCAGGGCTTTGTACACTAACAGAAGAACCATGAACCTGACCCAGTAGCAGATAGGAAGCCAGAGCAGCTCTTTTAACACTGTTGTCATGTGTCCATGGTAATCTGGTCTCATCACCAGTCTAGCCACAGCATTCTGCACTAGAAAGAAGCTTCTGGACCAGACTCAAGGTGAGCCCCAAATTGAATGTCTTCCAGTAATCCAGTCTGAGGTTACCAATGAATGAACTACAGCGGTTAGGTGTTCACAGGTAGGCAGGTTTGTTATCTGCAGAACTTACTTCCTCTTTGGAAGATTCACATGAACTGTACCTGAGCAGCTTTCAGAAGTAATCATGAACTGCAAGCCAATGTCCTCTTTTCAAGACATAAGTCCAACTAAGCAAACTAAGGCTTTGCTCCAATTGAACATGTATGTGAGACTTTTCTCTGCTGGTTCAGCATTTGGTGATGGAGGTTAAGCAAGCAAGTCTGTGTTTAATTTTCAACTTAGAGTATTTTATGTGGTTTTTAACAGCATCATTACCTATCTTGAGCCATGAGGATGGGGCGGAATATAAATTAAACTAAATGAATGTATAAATCCTTACAAACATGCATAATTTACAAATGAACCTGTAGGCTCAGAGATGCTCATATTCTGAATTCTTTAAAAAAAAAAAAAAGCAGTGAGGGGTGGTGGTACAGAAGCCAGCCACAATTGTGGCAGCCTGGAACTCAAGTTCTGCACTTTTTGAAGCTGACTGACTTTCTTGTAATTTGGAATGGTTTTATCTGGACATTTCTCAGCCAACGATCTGTAGCTCTGATGGCTTGAGGAGACAGCATTCTCCATTCGCTTCTATTCCAAGGGGAATTCTATGCTCAAAGTGGGTAGCGGATGGAGCACCATATTAGGTCTTGATGTGAATGGATTTGTGCTCTCTCTGCAAATTCTGGAGCATCCGCATGTGGGTAGATGAGCTTGAGCTTAAGGTCCACCCACTGGGATTTCCCCTTCGCTTTTCCTTATACAAGGTCTCTGTGATATAGAACTAGGACCCTCATACTTAAGGGACCGCCTCTCCTGGTATGCCCTGGGTAGGACCTTGAGGTCCTCAAATAATAACATCCTGGGCCATAAGGATATCAGGCTGTCAGCTACTAGGGCCAGGGCTTTCTCGGTTCTGGCCCCGACATGGTGGAATGATCTGCCGCAAGAGACGAGGGCCCTGCAGGATTTGGCATCCTTCCGCAGGGCCTGCAAGACGGAGCTGTTCCGCCTGGCTTTTGGGTTGGTTTGAGTGTAACCCTGACGTTTTATTCCGTTGGTTTGTTGGTGGGCTGCTTAAAATGAGGTGGCATTTAAATTTTAAATTGTATCTTAATTTGCATTTTTAACTGTTTGTTTTGTGGTTTGTTGTGGTTTTATGATTGTTAGCTGCTCTGAGCCCGGTCTTGGCTGGGAAGGGCGGGGTACAAATAAAATATTATTAGTATTATTATTAGTATTAGTATTATTATTACTATTACTATTATTATTATTATTTCTTCCCTAGTACAGATGGCTCTAAAAAGTTAGACAAATTCATGGAAGAGAGGACCATCAATGGCTATTAGCTATGCTCTGCTGCCACAGTTGGAAGCAGCAGTGCTTCCAAACACCACTTGCTGGAAAATGCAAGAGGGGAGAGGGCTCTTGTGCTTGAATCCTTCTTGGTGGTTCCCCACAGGCACCTGGTTGGCCAGTGTGTAAACAGGATACTGGACTAGATGGGCCTGATCAGCAGGCTATTCTTATGCTCTTATGTTGCTTGAATCCTATCACTACATTTCAATCAATTGATTAATCCATCGCCAGTATTTTTAGTATGTGTATGTTGATCACTCAAAAAGCCTTGAAGGGCTCTTTCAAGTGATTGATTTGACATGCACCAGAACATGTCAAATTGTTGCCACTGCACCACCATCCCAGCTGCCCCTCCCACAGCCTAGAAGGCCTTTCCTTGGGTGAGGGGCCAGCAAGCAGTGAGATCTCATTCAAGTCAGCAGAGGCACCATGGAGCATTCTCATTGGTAGCAATTTTCATATGATGTGTTTTATGCCAGGAATATTGGTGCTGATAGCTAAGCCTCATGATCTCTGGCAGGAAAAAAGATGCCCCAGAAGTCAACTGCCCCTGGGGAGAGGCCCATTTGCTGTCCTGAGGCAGCCTTCCATAGCCTGCTACCACTTTCCTCAAGAAAAGACTTCTGTGGCTAGGTAAATGGAGGAGGACGGAGTGGCAGCAAGGTGACACAGCACAGAGATTTGAGACCCAGACCCTCATCCAGGCTGTGTGCTTTTGCAGCAAAAGGGAGAACATCAATATAAGAGCAGAAGAAGATCCCTGCTGGATGGGGCCAAGGACCCATTTAGTCCAGCATCCTGTACTTACAGTAGCCAACAAGATGCTCATGGGAATCCCACAAGCTTCTGATCCCTGGCAACTGCCTCCAACAGTAGAGGATAGGAAGAGAGAAGTGGCACTGCCCATCACCATGGAGCAGGTATGGTTGGGGAAAAATCTGAACAGTGGAGACTGAAATCCATAATACAAATGTCTGGTTATTCAGTTCTGTATACGAGGGACTTATTCATTTACACGCAATCCCAGAGACAGCTCAGTTTTGAAGCCCCACCTTGGCACAGCCTAACTCATAATTATTCTATCAAAGCCGAGAACAATTTGTAGAGATTTAAGAGGGCTACAGGCTTCTCTTCCCTCCGTGTTCACCTGCTGGCACCGAGGCCATTTTCAAATTAACTAAGATAATCATCTCTCTGTAATAAGCACGGGCACCACGTCTGCTGTTATCAAGCAATTTTGTTCTTTAATGAGCCCCATCCCAAGCCCATCCTAACAAGGAGGATGTCATATAATTAAATGGTCTAATTTTTTTTTCTCTCCAGGGGAGGTGGGGGAGGCTAAGTTGATGCAACAATGCTGTTTCAAATCTCTACCATGGAGGGATTTGTACTTTAGGTCAAAAATATTAATAACTGGCAATAATGAAGCTGCTGACAGACAAAAATAACATGCTAGAATCATAGATATGAAATAGATTTAAATCTATCTAGTCCACAGGTCACATCCCAGGAAGCAGGAGACTTTCTGTCTCTTCTCATCTCCTCCTCCTCCTCCTACACCTGTAGTCTTCCTGGCACCAGGAGCACTGGGAAATGTCATTTTCCCAGGTGACATGACACTGTCATGCACTGTGAGAAAAGCGCATTTCCCTGGCTGACAGACGGGAGTCCACAGAACAATCTCCCTAGCACAAAGGGTTGTAGACTCAAGAACTTCACAGGCATCTTCCCCTCAGATACCAAGTACAATACCTTAGTAGTCCAGAAGTGCTAGGAACACGCCAGACAAAAGGCTATGGAAAGCTGGAGAAGTGCTCATCTTCAGGCCAGAGGGATGTCCCTTTAAGAAGCTAAGTTATCCACAAGGAGGCAGAGTCTGGGAGAGGTAGTCTGGAGACAAAGCCTTTAAAAAGCCTTGTTTTGCTTTCAACTTTTGTCAAAGCAAGAGGCTCACTTGGAGCTCTCCGTGGTACTGCAACTCCTGGCCTACACCATGAACTGCCTTCACCTACTGCAATTTCTAAGATCAGCTAACAGCACCTTTTTCAACAGACCACTCCTGTACCACATGCAAACAATAAGAACAGGGGCAGAGATATTCTCATAAGTTTCTCCTTAGCTTAGGAATCGCCCTGAAAATCATAACCAACACCAGCACCGGTCTGGCCAAACTCTCTAGGTAAGGGGACACTTTAAATTCAGCCTCAGAAACCTGGAATGCAGGCTCAGGACGCAGTAAGGTTGAAAAGAGTGGATTTGCCTGAATGAAAAGGGTGGCAAATAATTTCCTTTCCAACACAGACGTTTGTAATCTTACTTCTGCATGCTAAAAGGAACTCATTTGCTTTCTAGACAGATTAAAAAAAAAAAATAACCACATCCCATTCTTCAGGAGTCCCCATGAGATTCTTAACAGTTGATGACTCCCTTTTGTTAAAATGTTTTGCTATTTCCTTTGTCTTTCAGCAACATCCAAAATTCAAAACAAAGGAAGCCAAAGAAACAGCTCCCATGCATAGCCCTGTTGCTTTGATTTGAGTAAATCTCAACATATATCAGCAATGAGGTTTTAAGGTTATCTCAAGGAGTGTCTCAGGAAATGCTATTACTTTATGCTTTGCTGACCTCTAAGTGCATAATTAGATGGACATCTGTTCTATTTTGTTTCTGTGTAGATCTACTGCTGACTAATTGCAACCAACAGGATCAATTCAGACATCTCCTTCCCCATGTTTGCTTGGTTTCCCCAACTTCCTGACCAAAAGCCCCCCTGCCTCTTAACCTCCTTGCCTCTCTCCCCATTGCAACCCTATATCTTGTCCTATATATTGTATAAGGATGTTCTTTCATAAGAACAGCATTAACTCCAAGTGCAACACTCCAAGATTCCATCTAGCTCAGCCTGCTAACTGGGGTGAGCTGGCTGACCTGGAAAGCTCATAAGCAAGGCATGATGGGAACAAAGTCTTCCATTTGCTGCTGAATTTTGTAATCAGAAGTACAACTGCTAACAATCACTGACTGAGCTGTCCTCCGTCAATTTGTGTCATTTATTGTAAAAGCCATCCAGCACATATTGTGACAATTAATTTTATAATTTTTCTGCACAAACACTTCCTGTTCTTACACCTGTGGCCCATCAATTTCATTAGATAATAAATGATAAATTGGACAGTCCTGAGTTGCAGTATTTTAAGAGTGTATGCACTTACACTCTAAACGAAAGAATAAGAATCATTTTACTCTGTTCAGTCTCTCAGTTGAAATCACCTGCCCATTTTTCCTGCAGTAGCAGCACAGGCTCTTAACACTAAGACTAATACTTCCATTTCACTGTTAGAATGTCCAGAAACCTTCCAAAACATGACAGCTGTTCAGCCTATTCTTCTGGTGGGTTACAGAAGTGACATTCAAGTTTTAGCCTCCAATATTGAAGACTCTTGTTTTCTCTTCCAGAAACTACTAACCAAAGTGGACAGCTGATTTTAACCAAAAGGAAAGTTAGTCATCCTGCCTCCTTGATCTCCCTAGGTTGTTGATAAAACTGCATCATCCTGCTGACAAATGCATTATACTGATATACGTGTGTCTGAACAGCATACAGTTTCAGGGAATTTTGGGATAGAGGCTCATAATGAATAATTTAAGTGTAGGTGGGAATCCTGCTGTAATGCAGAGAACTGGGTTGGGTTGGATGGCAGCTGAGGCCTCTTCTGAAACTTACAACCCTTTGAACCTCAAGCCAAGTTCCTGCTCATTTACTTCATAACAAGTCCTGCATCTTGACAGCACGGCAGGGATAGCGTGGTTGCTTTTAACTGTCACCCATCGTCTTCATCCTTTACTCCCAGGAATATTGCCTTCATGCTTAGATTAGTGTCTCGCTGTTGCCAGCAAAATTCAACAAACTGTCTAATATCTGAACAGAGGGCCCTTTTTATCGAAAATGTCTACCTATCTCTCATTTAGCTGACACTCGTCTGCTACACTGCCACTTTCCCCAGTTTTATGTCAGTCTCTCATTGCTAGATACAAGTGTATTTATCACACAATTATCATCAGCTCCGTGACAGTTTGAGCATTTCCAGACATATTAAAGCATCCCCCCAATTCTGCATGTTGCTGGTATAATAAAATATAGCACTGTTGCACTGCTTAGTAATACTTAGCAGAAGGAGCCACAGAGTCTAGCATGACAGAAATGCTAAAGGAGACCACTTGGCTCTTATGAAATGCATGACAGATGGCATGCAGTGCAGCATCTATTATACTAATGATGAACATGGAGGGATACTTTGCCTTCTTCTTCCTTGAAACACTGGAAATAAATTTGGTGCACAAGTTCAAGACACAATTCTGCAATTCAGGTTCCATTGCCAGCTTCACCTCTGCACCAGTGATCAAGATGGTATGTAAAGATATCACACACAAATACCTTTTAGTGCTGAGATACCACACAGGAACTTGGTAATATGCATTTATGATTATGTAATTCTCCAACATAATACCAAGCCCTGTGTCAACCCCCCCCTCTCTCACACACATTTATTCAGCAAATGAGTAACAATGCGAAATAGACCATAATGTTCGATCTTGCTTGAAGACTGAGATACTGAAATGTTCAAGTTCAAACACCAATACTTTCCCACCATTTTTTGAATGCAAGAAAGGTAATGCTTCTGATTTCCCATTCATTTGTGCCCCCCTTCATTGTCCCTCCCTTAAACAACTCCCATCAATTCTAAATAACTCCCCAGACTCTCAAATCAATGCAACTAGCACAAAACACAAAATGTCATAATTACAATATAGGACACGTGTAGACTTGCCTCTTATTAATTGCATTTGGAAGGGAAAGGGCAAGCAGGAAAGCATCCAGAACACATTGCAAATGTTACATTCCCTGACCCCCAAGAACTGGGGAGTTCTTACTTGAAGCATGGCAAACGGGATTAATTCTTCCTTACTAAAATGATTCCTTTTGGATTTAGAATGATTGCTGTTGCTAATGCTAACCTCCATACTTAAAGACTGAAACCGACTGTCTCATGGGAAGGGCTGAGATGGTAGATGTATATATATTCTTACTCTGATCTGCTGATCTTGGGTTATGATCTGGTGATGAAATCCTGTGTTCAGTGTTTGCTTCTGCCTACCAAAATGACAGAAAGGGTGCATGTTTTGAACAGCACATGTGATGTGGATGACTTTATTCAAATATGGTACCCTTTTGTAAAATTTTCTAACTAACACTGGCATCCACTGCCTTCACAAAGAACACTGTGGCAGGACTCGATAAACTGACCATCTCTTCTGGGAGGGAGCAGGGTAGAAACAGAGAAATTTCTGTGTTGTGTTTTTAACTTGTGGAAAATCATTTTTTAAAAAATAAATAAATAAATCTGTTTTTGTTTATTTTAAAAGAGGTAATCACTATCCCAGGAAATGTAAATGTACGCAATCAGATTACTGTACTTGGGGGAGATGCTCGCTGGAATGAATATGTTTTTCAACTACTATGTTATTCCTGATTGGTGCTAAACAAGGGAATATACCTGCAATCAACATGGCTTAGGTTCTGGTGACTGATTAGGCTTATACTTAAGGGATCCCACTGCATAGATTGCATATTGTAAGAGAAATTGCCCTGTTCAGCAGCGACTCTGGGGAAGATCTTTGGCAGGAGCCACTGGGGTTTCCCCTGAATAAATGATACTGGGATTAAGCTTAATTTATATTTGGCTTGAGCTCCCTGTAATTACTTGTGCTAGCCTCAGACTCTTCCTCAGAGTGAAGCCAAAACAAACGAAATGTTTCGGGCCACATTCAGGGATCCAGCTGAACTGAGCTTCTTGGTAACATCCCAGGTGGAGTGCTGTTATATGTGAGGACCAACATTGCCCACCCAATGCAATGCTATTCCCCCAGTATGAAATTCCTGATAGCCAAGGAGGAGGGATCTAATGTAGGCATACAACCTTTCTGTTGAAGGTTTAGTGAAAACCCTTATGAACTGGAGTCAACAGCCTTCATACTGGCCACAGTGGAACTCATCCAGCTTCTGCTTTCTCTTCCTCTTCTCCATATTGTACCCATGGTCTGCTTCCCATATGAAGGCATATAATGAAAACCCCAAGCAAAAATTGTAATAAGAAAAGAAAGCAAAAATAGCCAAGGGTTGCTGCGGTTTTGAGCAGAAAAGCTTCAGGAGGAAAAGGGATGTATCTCCCTTGCCATCCATTTTCCCACTCAGAATTGCTCCCCGGCTACTTTTTCTCTTATGGTTCTAGGTGGATTTGCAACTCTGTAAACATATATCTGCAGAGGGTGGTTGGGGGCACCTTGGAAGATTCTGAATGTGGAAAGAGCAGAAATGGTTAAGCTCCCGCTTATGTCCTGCAGCTCCTCTACTCAAAAGACACCCTCCCAGGGCTTAAAATGCCTACACCCTGAACTGGGAGGCTGCCTAGCTTATTGTCTTGGCTACAGAGAGAAAGGGCACCTGGCTCTTTTAGATGAAAGCGCAATCTGATGAAATGTGTCTGCATGCATGGCAAGTCCACCTTGTTTTTAACAGAAATAACAGCAACGCCTGCTTTGAATCATAAAAGGAGAAACCACATAAACAGTAATGCAGCAGTGCTTGGTATTTCCTCCCATTTATGAACAAAAAGTACTCGTAGTTAAAAAGAGGAAGCCGGGTATTAAATCAAAGCAGCAATTGATATTAAAAATTTAAGGAAGGAAACAAGAGATTAAATTCTGCATTGTGAAGAAGCCGGTAGAGCACATGCTCTGCATGCAAAAGGGATCTGGCTGAATCCCCGGCATCTTCAGCTAAGGCAGGGAAGCATTTCTTTCTTGAAACAATGAAGAGTTGCTGCCAGTCAGCGTAGTTTAGAGGCAGCCAACGTGGTGCCCTCCAGTATCCTGCAACTTCCTGTGTTCCTAAGCTGAAAGAGCAGCAGCTAAAACTCGGTGTGGAAAGAGGAATGCTGGGGGGTGGTCTGTTCCAGCAGGGTATGCCTGGGTAGACACTTGCAATGGACAGCAGTGTCGGTGCATATTTGCCTCAGACCCGAAGGCATAAAAACCTGGGACTCACCAGAGAAGTAAATGAAATGAGTAAGGCAACCATTAGCAGACATTGGGTTGGTGATTCAGGCACTGGATGTGAAGAGGGACAGAGTTAGGCCTGTCCCAGAGCACAGGGCAATAAGTGAGAGGTTTGTAAGGGCCAACAGACTTGGGAAATTGAGCAGGGTTGTCAGAGAATGTGGAAGACAACCACTGGTGGAGGAAGAGGAGTGTGTGGGGAGCACACTGCCCCCAGCAGCACGATCCCGGTGGGGCGCCATAGTGGCCCGCACTGGGCGCCACGCCCCCGCAGGCAGCGTGCCATGTTCCCAGGATGAGCATCACACCCCTGTGGGCAACGTGCCATGTCCCTGGGACACACACCAGCCCCGCCCCCGCCTGCTCTCTGCCTCCTGGTGCTGGAACATGAAGCTCCACCACTGAAGAAAACCTGCCCATTTTGTCCTGGTTTTTTGGGGGGGTGGGGGTGGCAGAATGGACCTCGCAGGAAGGCTCTCACACTTTCTATTGCATGTTACTGTTGCTTCCCTTATTCATAGAATAATATAATTGTAGCACTGAACGGGACCCCATAGTTCCTTCCAATTCCCTGCAATGCAGGAATCACAGCTAAAGCATACTTGACAGATGGCCATCCAACCCCTGCCTATAAAACCTCCAATGAGGGAGATTCCATCATCTTATGAGGGAGTCCATTCCACTGTCAAACAGCTCTTAGTGCCAGAAAGTTCTTCCTAACGTTTAGTCAGAATCTAATGAATTGCAATTTGAATTCATTGATTTGGGCCCTACCCTCTGGAATAGGAGAAAACAAGCTTGTGCTGTCTTTCATGATAGCCCTTTATAGATATTTGAGGATGGCTATCATATAATCTCTCAGTCTTCTCTGAGATCATCCATGTGACCAGCGCAGGCAGCATTGTTGATACTCTAATGAGCTTTCACTTGCTCTTAGTGACATCATCAAATAGGTATGCCTGATAGGTTAGTAGCACAAAACCCCACAGAGCAGTGAAACACACACACACACACACACACACACACACACACACACACATGTTCTCTGAAACAGAGAGAGGGGAAAACTAGTCACTGGAAAGTTGGTTTTCCGGGGGAGACCCTCCCCTCCACCACAACAAGTCAGTGTAGATAATACTGAGCTAGATGGAACAATGGTCCAATTCAGAATGAGGCAGCACCCCTATGTTTCTAAGTCTACACAGCTTATCTGAGATACAGAGCGCTTGCTTTTTTTGATAAGCATCACTTGATTCCTATGACCTCTCCTTGGATTTTTTTTTTTTTTAAATAATAATTCTACAATAAACTACTGTGAAGGGACACTTGTTTTCATGATTTCTTCCACCACTGCAGTCCTCTGAACTTCAGAAGTCTTTAAAGTCAACACTGGATCAGAAAAACACATTTTTTTCCTTAAGCGCACTGCAACCGATCCACCATGACACGGCTCTTAAGGTTGAGATGGCACACTCGTACTTAAGCCCTTATTCTTCATCTCGTATAAACTTTCTCGAGCCGTTGCCCTGAGGCTGAAAATTTCTCATGCTTGCTTCTGAGCCCGTGGGTGAAATCTTGCTGGGGCTTTGAAGAAAATCCATTCAACCATTTCTTTAAGGTGTTTGAGCATGAGAAAATAGTAATTATTCACACAGAGAAACTGAGACTTCCTTCTCCTCCTCCTCCTCCATACTACAATGCCTGATATGGTCACAAAGGAGCTTTCTGAGATCCAGGACTCGACGTGTACATTACAGTGCCAAGAAATGGGATGCTTGTCATCTGTCTATTCTCCAGGGTTTCCAAAGGTGGACTAATTGAAAATCAAAATGGGGACCCTCCAAACACACACAATATAAATACAGGGCTGTAAAAAACATCAGGCAGTGCTCCCACTCAAGCCTGGTTGAAATGAACGGGAGTTGCACAACTCCATTCCATTTCATTTGGGCTTCGGCAGGAGAGCTTTCCTGTCCTGACTCCAGGCTCCAGCAGTGATCAAGCTGCAGACTATAGCAACACTGGCTGAAAAGCCAGCTGAATTCCAGGCTCTGAGCCTGATGCTGGTGATCAGTGGTCCATTGAACCTAAGGCCCATTGAACTGCTAGTGTGGTGTAGTGGTTAAGAGCGGTAGACTTGTAATCTGGTGAACCAGGTTCGCGTCTCCACTCCTCCACATGCAGCTGCTGGGTGACCTTGGGCTAGTCACACTTCTTTGAAGTCTCTCAGCCCCACTCACCTCACAGAGCGTTTGTTGTGGGGGAGGAAGGGAAAGGAGAATGTTAGCCGCTTTGAGACTCCTTCGGGTAGTGATAAAGTGGGATATGAAATCCAAACTCTTCTTGTAAGGCTGGCAAGTCGGATGCCCACTGAACCAGCTCCTATAACCTGGGCCACCAGGGCCAGGACCTTCATGGATACCTTTTCCTGAGCCACAAAGTGCCTCCTACACTACCTCGCCAGTGCAAAGAGGATTGTAGTGCAGGAGATGTTCTCATATTCCAGCTAGATGGTTGGACTTTCTATGAGACTCTACTTTGCCAAAGAAGGATGGAACATAGGAGAGGGACTGGAGGCAGCTGCTCCAAAGGCCTCATTTGCTTCTATCATTTTCAGAGCAGGTTGCTCACTATGAGCTGTCCATGGTCCTGTGAAAACTACTCTGCTTTGCTCCATGGGCTCCTCCACAAAAACTAAAAAAGATACTCCCAGTAAGATGGCTTTATCTGGCATCTACTCTACTACCCTTAATGAACCTGTAGAAGCCACCTCCTGAGCAGACATTTAATGCTGTGTTGACTTCTGTTTGTTTCTCCCTATGCTCTGGATTCTCCCATAACCCCAATATTCACTGAACATCGCAGTCCAGTTGGTCTTCACACTGCAAGTTCCAGCACCACTGAGTTTCTTGCTAACTTTCCCTTTTTGCTTTTTACTAACTTAATTGTCCATCAGAAAGTCTAGGCAAATATATTTTGCACCACTATAATGGATGAGAGCAGCCAGGTGGATTGGAAAAAGGCAATCTTTCAAGCCAAGAGGTCTTTGCCGCCTCCCTGCATAAACCCAAGAGCACATTCCTCAGTCTTTTGCAGCAATAGGAACCTTAACTTTCCCCACATGTCAGCTGCTGCTGCCATTGATAACTTTAAAAATGACCAAGCAAGACATTTAAGTGTATCCTGGACAGGATACAATGTAGCTATCGGAGGAGCACTAATTGTGTATTTGGAAAAGTCTAATAAAGCATGGATCATCCTTCATTCTGAAGTGTGGAGGCTCAAAACTTGTTCTCACGAGCCTCTTTAAATCACAAAGCCACAACATTATAGCAAGTAAAAAGTAAAAGCAAGTAAGTTTGTGCTTGCCCCTCACATCTTAAGTCCAACAGACTGCAAGGGGAGGGAGAGGAGAATTTTAGAGACCATAGTGGTTTAAATGTATGGTGCGAATGTGGCCCATGAGTGTTGGGGTAGCCACTTAGGTATGCCTCCAAGAAGAGGGGACAAAAGAGGTTGTTGACTTGCCATAAAAAGTCGATGTGCTAACTAACTTATGTTACAGATAGAAATTTAGAAATAGTTGCAATTTAAATAGAAGAATGAGAAAGACTGTGAGCAGGCACAATCTTCTCTCCAGGTGCTCACCATTGATGGGCAAAAGTCCCTCGGTTCCCTCTTCCCATCTTTCCATTGGGCTTGGACCAGACAGCCCTGCAAGCAGAGGACTGCCCATTGCACAGTGGGCTATGGGGTTGTGTGTGTTATTTTTGTGACACATGTGCATTTCTGCAGGGTGTCCAATCCAATGCAGACTATTTAGAACTGGGACAGATGGAAGGAATAGCCCCACATTTCCAACTTCCAGCATCAAAATACAGTGCAGCGACACCATGTTAATGTCCTGCAAAACGAGGGGGGAGAGGGACAGACAGCAAAATGAGCTTGGACAGCACGGAAGCCTGTGAATCGGTTTGCAAAGCTAATGTACCTGAAAGTGAAAGAGCCCCAAGTCTCCACTGGCAGAAGTCTTTAATCCAGCCCTCTCCATTTGTTCAATCCAATGGAATATGTTTGTTCCTCTTTTCTCCATTCCAAACTTTGGTACGAAAAGGGATTAGCCATTTAGAAAGAAGGTTAGAGATAATCCTAGGCAGGTATTAGTAAGTGAGTTTACTGAGAGAAGATCACAGAACACAGTATCAGAAGTGGTGGATGTTCCAAATCAAGAGGCAAGCAGTTTTATTAAGAAACAAATAACTATTTGCTGAAAATGGCAGGAAGGCAGTGTCTGGATTTCCATTTCTTATAGCCCAAACCTATGCATGTTGATTCAGATGGAAGCCCTATTGTGTTCTACGGGGCTTATTCCCAAGCAAATGAGCACATGGTTGCAACCTTGGTCATTCTAGAGGTAGACAAACGGAACACTGAGACCTGTAAATAGACAGATAGAGCTTAAAAACAAAACAAAACAAAAACCTCCCTCCAATAAAAATAAGCAAAAATGCTTTGTGAATCAGTGCTTCAAATGTGTCCATGTTATGTCTAATTAAGCACTCATAGCAAATTTCAGATAATGGTACCTGTTCCAGGAACAGAAACCAAACTACCACAACTAGATTCTCTCTCTCTCTCTCTCTCTCTCTCTCTCTCTCTCTCTCACACACACACACACACACAAACACACACACGAGTCTTGTGGTGCTTCATGGTTAACAAAATTCTTATGGCTATTAAGTGCTCAGGTTGAGGACTTTCTCTGAAATATATTACCAGGCTGAGAGGAGGCAGTATCACTAAGAGCATTATAGCAGCTGCTGGCACCATGCTGGCCCTCTGGTGCCACCTGACTTCCTAGGCCAGAAAGGTAATGGTTTGTTTTATGACTGACCTGCATCTCTGGTGCAGAACGGAGCTCACACCTGATCCAAAGGAGGCCTAGTTCAAGCTTAACATCAAGTGCTACAGGGCTCTTGTTTGGTTTTGCTACAGGAAACAAGTTATGATTTATTTTATTTTTTTAAGCACAGTTGTACTACAAAATTAACAACAATAGCTGCTGCTGCTACTACTAGTAGTAGTAGTACCGGTACTATATAGTACTATATAGTACTACTAGTACTATACAGTACTAGTAGTACTATAATTCACTGCCACAGAATGCAGTGATGGCTACCAATCCAGATTGCTTTGAAAGACTGCAAATTTATGAAGAATAAGGTTATCAATGGCTATGAGCCACAGTGTCTTTGTTCTACTTCCACAATAGGAGGCAATATATCTCTGAATCCCAGTTGCCGAGGAGCACAAATGTTGCACTCAGATCCTGCTTGTTTAATTTATTTGCATACCACTTAACCACAGCCCCATCTATGTACAGGGAACGCAACACAATAAGACTGAACATGAGTTATGGCAATAGGCTTTTGGGCTTTTCATAGGCATCTGGTTGACTGCTGTGAAAACATGATGCTGGACCAAAGGGGCCCTTCGCCTGATCCAGCAGGGCTCTTCTGATGTCCTTATTAACAACAGGCTAGCATGGCTACCCTCTCTGGATTCAATGTCTTTCTGCCCACCCCTCTCCCCGCACTCCTGGCCACAAACCCCAACATCCATCTCTGCCATGTCCAACATTTCCTTTGTAATTTGCCAGGCATTTTAGTTAGACAAACAAGGACATCTGGCTTTCTTCCAAAAGAGGCCAATGGGCAGGAAGCAACTTTCCTTGTCTTCAGACATATCACACCCCCTTTTAGCTATTCACAGCAGGAGACTATCAAATGAGGGGAGGTGTTTGTATTAACACAATATTGTGAGTATATAAAGGCACACAAAATTCAGTGACTAACCAGGAAAAGGCAAGGAAAGAGCTGAAGGATTTTGAATAAATAACTACATGGCTAAAGGCCAGCACTAGAAGCAATGCCGTGGGGTGTGTGTGTGTTGGAAAAGAGACCAGGGTTCAAATGCTCAATTATAGATCTCATTGGATGGCTTCAGATAAATGAGTCCATCAGCCTAACCTATACTGAGAAGATAAAATTATTGTGGAACTCCCCAAAACACTGTCCTTAAGAGCAAAGGATGGGGAAATCATGGCTCTCCACGCTCCCATTGAAATCCAACAACATCTGTAGGGATACAGGATTCCCAAGGGTGTTGCAGAGGGTGGATAAGGTTCAAATGCACCGGAAAAACAACTCAGACCACAATCCAAAACATGCAGATGCACAAACAGAGAGAGAAATAATTCCCATTTATCTCAAATAAAAATAGTTAGGACTGGCATGTAAGAATATATGAGCCACAAAGGAAGACAAGAGAATGAAAGTCTTTCTTTCAGAGGGATGTTTTTAAACCTGCCAAGCTTCCTGCATCCGATTAATATAAACTACCGGTACAATGTCATGGGGAAGATCTCTTCCTAAACTGAAGTGCTAGTTTTCTATATGTGCAGGGGGTTGTCTCATAGTGGAACATTTATACAGGACCTCCCTCCTGCATGAGCCTAAAACTGTTAATTTTGAGATCTGGTTTTTGTGCTTACTTCCCCCCCCCTCCAAACCCATCTCTTTTCCTTGCTGCACATGTCTTTTAGACTGTAAGCTTGAGGACAGGGATTGTTTTACTACTGGTTTTTTGTAAGCTGAAAAGTGGGGTGAAAATAAACCAAGTGGTACCACTTGGTGTGCAGAGTACTGAACAAATATTAAGCAACTGATCTTGGGCACAATGGGTGCATTGGGGGAGGGGTATTTTGGCAGGCATTGGTCATCATGGGAGGGAGAGAAAGGCCACACCTCCTGAAAAACCCTCATAGGCCTGCCCTCCTTTACATACAGTCCCTCCTTATGAATGGGGTCTCAGATATGCATCCTCTTAATAAGGCCAGCTTTTGTTGTCTATTGCAGCCTCCACTGGTATAAACTTCCTGGACAGCTACTAAAAGGCAGCTTCATGCAGGGTGAATTCAAGTTTTGGAGCCCATAACTACACCTGCTCAAGCCAGTCCCCCTCCTCCAACCCCTGGGGAGATGTTGCAATGGCAGTGGGTAATCTATGGCTTACAAGGCACTGCTTTAAAAATTCATAGGGCTATTATCACCCAAATTAGTCCTGATCATGTCACCTCCCTGAGCTCCCCTTGCTGAATACAAGCTCTGCCAGTAAAGGTTGTTAAGGGATGCATTGAAACCGGCAAAACACCAGCTGTCTGGGCTGTCCCCTCGTTCCATCTGCAGCCCGTTCGACCCATTTCTGCAGAGCCAGCTTGCCACAGGGGGAGCTTTGCAGCCAGGATCTGCAATTGCATCGTCTCCTTGCCAGAATCCCCAGCTCCTGGGGTCTTACGCCAAGACCTAAGGCTGGCACAAGCCATGCTTGCTCCTCAGGCACGTGGGGCCTAAACAGCACAAACCAAGATCGTTTTAGAAGAACATCAAACTATTACTTTGCTCATTTTGGGGGGAGGAGGGAGAGAATGGGAGGATCAAAATATATGCCCATTCCTGTCATTCTACCTGTCTGGCAGTCAGTGTGTGTTTATTGAGAACTGGGAATAAGAAAGGCTTAAATAGACAAGCAGCCGACAGCACCTCCTGCCACACTTGGAGACAAATTCCATGGATACATTCCATTCTCACAATGATGCCAGTTCAGAAATAAAGTTCCACTAAAATGTGAGTGAATTGTACTACTTATTGAAGCAGATGCACAGTCATGCTCATAAGAAGCCTAGTGCTGCCTGTAGCATGTGGCACAGTGGCAAAACCATTGAGCCAGGAATCACCCACCTGAATCCTACCTTTGCCGTGCACCTCCTAGGTGGCCATAGGCAAGCCACCACTTAGCCTCTGCAATCCCCACTCAAAAGTACAATTCTACCAGCTGTAAGGATCATGACAAAACCATGTAGAAGGCTTTGTAAAGCCTAACATTAGGAAACTATTCACAACCTGATTTTATGTGACATGTAAGTTTTAAGGACTGGCCCCTTCCAGTAGTGGAGAGTGTCCTTCAGACACTTGGCTGGTGCTAGGAGGTCTGTGATATGCAGGATCACCAGTGGGAACGACACTCCCAGCCTTGCACTCACATCAGCACCGCTGCCTGACCTCACAACTGCCCTGTGCACTCCAAGTGAGCAGCAGTGTTGGGAGGGCGGTTCCAGC
This sequence comes from Darevskia mixta, assembly GCA_034641385.1. NCBI lineage: Eukaryota > Metazoa > Chordata > Lepidosauria > Squamata > Lacertidae > Darevskia > Darevskia mixta. Next base: position 4,357,498 of record JAWWNH010000060.1, read on the forward strand.
CCAACACACATGCTACTAATGGCTGCTTGGATGCCCTGTTCAGACACTCAATTTGCAAAGAAGAAGAAGAAGAAGAAGAAGAAGAAGAAGAAGAAGAAGAAGAAGAAGAAGAAGAAGAAGAGTTTGAATTTGATATCCTGCTTTATCACTACTCGAAGGAGTCTCAAAGCAGCTAGCATTCTCCTTTCCCTTCCCTCCCCCCAACAAACACTCTGTGAGGTGAGTGGGGCTGAGAGACTTCAGAGAAGTGCGACTAGCCCAAGGTCACCCATCAGCTGCATGTGAAGGAGCGGAGACGCGAACCCGGTTCACCAGATTACGAGTCTACCACTGTTAACCACTACACCACTCTGGCTCTTGCAAAAGGAGGTTCACTCTCTTTCATACCACAGGAGACACTCAAGTTTCGTTCATTCCTTCTCTTCTCACACAACAGCGGGGGTGGAGAAACATTTTCAGCCCAAGGGCAACATTCCCCCATGTGCAGCCTTCAGGGGGCCATATGGCAGTGGTGGGCAGGGAAGCAGTGGGTGTGTCTTTTTACATTTCGTCCACAAAAACGTCTGAGGTTTCTACACACCACCAGGCTTCTCCATCCAAGCAAACGAGATAAAGTATATATATAAGCTCAAAGACACGTTCCGGCTGGACAAAATCAGTTTAGGAGGGCATGGAGCAATGAGGGGTGAGGCCAGGGGAGAGAGTCCCAAAGGCCAGAGAAAGAGTCGTGGATGGGCACATTTGGCCCCTGGGCTTGAGGTTCCCCACCCCTGGTTTATGGAATGCAATCAAAAAGAAAAGGGAAGTACAACGCACCCAGCAAAATGGGTGACATAGTTGGACCTTACAGTAAGTACATGCAGAGAAAGGGGTTCAATGCAAGCTGGGGAATCCAGTGAGGGCATAGCAGGGAAAATAGAACAAAGTCTCGTCTAGAACAAGGTGCCACAATTCCACAAGGGAGAGACCGAAGCGAAGACGCCGTTTCCTGACTTTGCAAAACCAAAAGAAATCTTTTCCCAAATGACATCTGTATGGTCAAGGGGATATTAATGAACAGCTCCTGTGAGCCTAATAGACAAAGAGACTATAAAGCAGAAATAGAAGCGCTGTTCTTTAGTTCCATCTGTTGCAAATGACTATCCTGCCCTGCGAGTCTATTGATTTGCCTGCACTATATCAAATTTTAATCACCATAAAATATAGGCTTATACAGCTTTGCCACCAACAAGTGCTCTTTGCAGACAGTTGATTATTTTGGACATCCCTAGAAACCTGTAAGAGGGAAAAGTGATTGGTACAGAGTTAGGCTTCACAACATCCTCCTTTGCAGTTTATTAATGCAAAGTGGCTGTCTTTGGGAACAAGGCTCTGAAGGAGAGCGAGCCCAAAGAGGCAGGGACCAAAGGGAGACAAGAACTTCCTTGCTCTGCTGAGACTGGCAAATTTGCAGGTGGGGGGGGGGAGTAATTATTTTAAGAGTAATAGCAGCACTTAGGAACTGCTTCCTCCCATACAGGTTTGTAAGGGAGACCCTGGAACCTTTTCGGGCCAAACCAAAGCAGCTGTCCCAGTTCAACCTCCCCCCCCCCCCCGCCGCCATTTGCAGGTGGCATACAGTGGCTGCTGCTTTCAGGGGAGGAGGACACTGACTGGGGGGGGGGCTGCCATTTTATTTTTCCTCCCTGCCTTTGGGGAAAAACAATCAGTTTAAAATCTGCCAACTGCAAGAGCCCTCCGTGCCTCCACATCTTAGGAGACTGTGGTTACGAAGTGGGACAATTGCCCTTTAAAAGAACAGACACTTCTTTGAGGGGGGTGAGGAAAATATGAAGGTTGTCAAGACAGACCACAGACCTCCATTCTCTTAATAGCATCAGAAAGTATAGAGTCTGTGGAAAGAGTGGGTCTTAACTGCATTTTTGGGGAGATCCCATTTATGTTTTAATTTCAGTTGAAATAAATGTAGCATGAGAAGCAATGCAATACAACTGAGGATCTGCCAACTCAACCGAGAAAGGAGGCTAATAAGAAATGGTCAGTAACTCCATGCAACAATAGCGAACATAGAAACAAAAACAGAACTATAATTGTGCTCTTGAGAAACAAATATACTTTCAATTGCTGTTAATCAAAGAGAGTGAGCAAGTCTCTCCTGCCACAAACCAGTCATCTCAGTCCTGAACTCCCCATAGAACTAGCAACCCATTTGGTAGCCCAGCAACCATATAATCCTGGCGAGCTTCACTCTCCTTCTTTTTTGAGCCTTGCTAGATGCTTCAAATCAAAAAGGAAAGAAGAAGAAAAAAACCACCCTGCTATGTGAAGATCATTCATAGGAAAAAAAGCTCCATATGTTTGATTACTTGGTTCCTCTATAGGCTCAGGTTCTATCAGCCTTCTCATTCTTGCTGATGAGCATTGGGAGCACTTGGCTGCCATTTTCAGAAAGCAGGAGAGAAAAGCCTACATGACTGAGAGCCATGGATAGTTTCCATAGTCATAAAGTACCCACCCAGAGCCTTGGGAGTGGGAGCTGGACCTCTCCATTCCCCCGTGTCGGTTTGTATTCAACCCTGGCCCACCCCACCCCCACCCCCAAGCCCTTGACGTTTACAGTGGTCCTCCAACATGGCAGAAAATATGACAGTGAGATTGGTGCTATCTGCAGTGGCCACACAACCCCAGAGAAGATATTAGTGAGATGGTTTCCCATGCCACAGCAACCTCATTGACAAATCATGGCAAGCCACATTACGGCTTACTGGGACCATGCAAAGATGGGGACTCCTGGAAAGGAGCTGGCAGCCTTTTTGCTCTTCCCAAGTCTTTTTTGACTGAGTGTTTGTCCACACTTCCACTTGTGTTGTGCCCAGTGCTTTTTCCCTAGAAAATACAGGTGCCAGTATTCACCATGAAGCTGTTACAGTAAGTGCCAGACTTTTTAACAACAAAAAAGAGGTGCCAGGACTGCGTACCCTTGAGTACCCCCTGAAAAAAAAGCACTGGCCATGCCTAGAAAGGATGGGTCTGACTCACAGTACTTTCACCCTCACCCTGCTCCTTTCCATGGGAAAACCCACTCTTTAGCGATGGATCGGAACAAATGGCAATCCAGGCAAAACCCCAATTGCTGATTACTCCAATTCAGCACTGAAGAGCACAAATCTTTAGGTGGAGATCCTGAAACCACTTCACCCTCCAAGGATGTAAATGTTCAAGTCTAAAAGAAACACAACTGCATTTCTGGTTATCTTACGTTGAGTTTAGGCATATAAGGACCATTCACTACAAAGCCACCCTGCATCCTATTTTTAATACTGCATTAACTATTTTGGAGAGACAATCTAATAATTACCCAATGTGCTTTCTAATCCATTTGTGTCAGCTACAGTGCACTGGAACATCTATTTGGCCCTTTGCCTGGTACAGACAGCCTCCCTGCTGTACTGCTTGGCTGGCAAAGATTTAAGTGAAATCTACTGGTGGATATTGGAGGCATTTATTGACAAGACACAGGAAATATGAGCTAGCCCTCAATCGACTGGGTGCAGTTTAAGCTTGTGGTGAAATATAAGGCCCTATAGGGCTAAGCTGAGGAAGTAAATAGATTTCAACTAAGCTAAACCTAAGACATCTCCTCTCCTGAAGTAAAAAACAATCAAACACACACACTGTCCTGGTTTGTATATAATGCTAAATCATGTTTTGTTTTGGGAAAGTGTGGCTTGTTGGAACATCCATTAGACTAAATATGGCTTGTTTTATAGCAACAAATCATGATGCAAAGCTGTGGTTTGTGGTTGCCTTACAAACCATAGCACTTAAACTCTATTGTTTTGGTGTTATGTCCCATCAAAACAGCCTTACTGTTTACAGGGAAATGTAGCAAGAACTGTGGCTTGTTTGCTCATCTATGGGATGCACGTGGTTTGTTGAACAAACCACGACTAAAACAAATCACAACTTAACTGTTAGGTGCAAACATTGCCACTATTGTTGGCAACCCCACTAGCTTCACAGTAAGTAGTGGCTCAGGATGAACCCTAAAAGTTTGCAGCTGCAATGTGTATGCGACTATTTTGATGCAAGTCCCACTGAGTGCATTGGGGCTTGTTCCAGGGTAAGTGTAATATATATATATATATATATATATATATATATATATATATATATATATATATATACTGTATTTTTCTGTCTATAAGACGCCCCTATGTATAAGACACCCCTTATTTTGGGGGACTCGGATTTAAGAAAATGGGGGGAGATCTATCCATGTATAAGACGCCTCCAAATTTTGGACATTATTTTTTAGGAAAAAAACCTAGTCTTATACATGGAAAAATACGGTATGTTTGCTGCACAAGTTATTTTTTTTTATACACAATTTTGCTGTTTTGCCACATTCCTGCCAAGGCAAGGTGCTAGAGCACTGTCGTCTTACCTCCACTAACTTGTTGGCGTGTTCGCGGAACACTTGAGCATATTCCTTCACTTCTTTCTCATTACCGCTCTTGGCTGCTTCGATGAGAACCAGTAATGGAACGTTGGTCTCGAGGAAAGAATCAGATATATGATCCATCACTGCTTTCCGGAGCTGTGGTAAAAGAAAGCAGAGAGCAGTAAGTGGCTGAACATTTATCTGTACATGGTGTGGACGACATCGATCTGCCATTTGCCATTATAAATACATTCGCCATCCGTTACCAAGGTATTGTAAGAATTGGTTTTTAGCTTTTCCCTTCATTTTTTTTGCATTAAGAACAAATGGAACCAACCTGAATGTAAAAAAATAAAAAAAAAAACAAGGAGCTGATTAAGTAGATAGCACTGACCAGGGCAGGGAGCGGTCACAGATTTCTTTTGACTAAGAAAAAAAAAATCCCTTTGAAGACTTATTCATTAAATTCATTCAGTTTTGGGCACTCAGTCCCAAAATGTTCAGGGTAGTTATCAAGAGAGTGAAATGTATAAGATGTCAAGATAAAATGAATGAAATTTTATTCATTTAACACGGAACCTGTAGGGAAGGTTGATCCTCGCTGCTACAGACCTTAAAGACAGCCCAATACATTTTGGTGTCTGAGAAAGGAAATCTTATGATGGTATAATGTAGCACAAGCTCTCACACACAGCCTGTAGAGAAGGGGCTGGAAAGGGGGCTGGAATCCCCTTAATTAGACACCCTATTTGTACCTTGGAAGTTGAATGGAATCCATTTCAGAAGTCCGTTCGACTTCCAAAACATTTGAAAACCAAATCACAGCTCCTGATTGGCTGCAGGAAGCTCCTGTAGCCAATCAGAAGCTGCAGAAGCCCCATTGGATGTTCAGGTTCCAAAAGAACATTCGCAAACTGGAACAATCACTTCCGGGTTTGCGGTGTTCGGGAGCCAAAACATCCGTGTTCCAGGGCGTTTGTGATCCAAGGTACGACTGTATAAGGTGAGTTGAATAAATTAGAGGTTCCCCATCCATGGTCTGTGGGCCACCAGTGGTCTGTGAGGTTTGCACAGATGTTCCATAACATGTCTGTGGATTGGTAGTTGAAGATGGGTGATGGAACACCCATTGCATGAAACATCTATATCGATTTTTAATTGTATTTTATTGCTTCTTTTATTTCTTACATTGCATTTTGTTGCATTACAATTTGAATTCCAGTGCAATAACATACAGTGTATAAGAAATAGAAGAAGCAATAAAAGTAAAATTAAAAACCACAAAGCATCTAGCACAGAACATTAGAATACATTACGGGCAGGGGGTGGGGGGAAATGTTTAAGTGGTCCACCAAAACTCTCAAGAAGAAAGTAAGTTTGGAAGCCATTGAACTAAATGATTGCGGGGACGTTTTGTTTTACAAAACTATCAGTGTAGGTACTACTTTGCAGCAAGACAGAATTAGTAGAAAGCATGTGTGTCTCTGTCCCAAGGACCACAGTGAGACACCAAAGAATGGGAGGAGAAAGGATAACAAGGGGTGGATGTCAGATAATGGAGGTAGAAGATCCATCGAGTTACCTTCTACTTCAACTATTCTATGTGAGTCAGAATAGAAGAAAAAGCTGGGAGGAAGCAGATTAGGTTGCACAAAGTGGAAAGCATGAGAAGAGGAATAAGGGAGGGGGGAATCAGTCATTGGCAGAGAGGCTTTCTATGTTGGGGACTAGAAGGTTTAAATGAGAACAACATCAGCCAGATTTCTACCTAGCTGAATCTCACTAGGTATATATTGTGGTTAGCCGCATGGGAACCTCCAATGCAATCTGTGTACCTTGCCTAGCTAAAACATTCTGTGGTGGATTACAAACCAGAGCAATTGCCTTAATTGACCTTCAGTCCACCCAAGAGATATATGATTAAATGAGACTAATTTCTTGTTAGACCCTCAGGCTACATGGCTCTAAGCCTGTTGGCTTTGAGTGCACAGCTTTTCGTGTTTAATAAGAATTATACCCTCAAACCTTAAGGAAATGCACTAAGCATGATCACCGAACTTATTGCAGTCCCAAGGATTCAATCATCTTTCCTTACCTTACAAAAAATGGGACAAAGTATGACTAATGTGTAGTTTTTAGAGTAACACAAGAGAAAATGGTGCTGTTATTTTTAAGTGATATTGTGGCTGCTCTCTCTCTCTGTGTGTGTGTGTGTGTGTGTGTGTGCGCGCGCACACACACACACACACACACACACACACACATTTAACCTCTTAGTTTGCTTTCAAAGACACGTAGGGTTTTTTGCTACAAATACAGTACTTCCTTCACTTTCCTCAGAGGTTCCATCAATAGAACCAGATGATTTTTTAAAAAAGCCCTGTTAAATTCAATGCTAATCATTTCTTTTTAAAAAATCTGATCCTCTATCAAGGACCATTATCACACCAATGTGATAAAAAAAAAAATTAAAAAAACAAAAACAAAATAAAACACCACCTCTTTTGGAAAATCTCTTCGTATGAACCTAGCTGGACTCTTAAATCTTCATCTGAGGCAATTGTCTGGTTGCCCTCTCTGAGGCAGATTTAGAGGATGGAAACAAAGGGGATAACATTTTCATTTGTGGCTCCCCATTTGTGGAATACTCTCCTCAGTGAGGTCCACCTGGCACCATCATTAACATCTTTTCTACACCAAGAAAACACTAATATTCTTAGGCATTTGGCAGATAGCAATGATTTGCTGGATAAGAAGTTTGATGTCAACATTTTTAGCCCATTGTTGTTCAAAATTTTAATAAATGATTTGGATAAGATATTGAGGGGATGTTCATCAAATTTTCAGATGACGCCAAACTGGAAGGAGTAGCTAATGCCGCAGAAGATAGAATCAGGATTCATGATGACCTAAGTAGATTGAAGAACTAGGTCAAAACTAGCAAAATGATTTTCAGTAGGGACAAATGGAAGGTTCTGCACTTAGGCAGGAACAAGGGACACCTGGATTGCCATGTGAAAAGAATCTAGGGGTCTTGTTGTTGTTCAGTCGTTCAGTCGTGTCCGACTCTTCGTGACCCCATGGACCAGAGCACGCCAGGCACGCCTATCCTTCACTGCCTCTCGCAGTTTGGCCAAACTCATGTTAGTAGCTTCGAGAACACTGTCCAACCATCTCATCCTCTGCCGTCCCCTTCTCCTTGTGCCCTCAACCTTTCCCAACATCAGGGTCTTTTCTAGGGAGTCTTCTCTTCTCATGAGGTGGCCAAAGTACTGGAGCCTCAACTTCAGGATCTGTCCTTCTAGTGAGCACGCAAGGCTCTCACTAGACCACAATCTTGATGTGAGTCAGCAGTGTGATGCAGCAGCAAAAAACAAACTGTGGCTCATTATGCAGGTGACACAATAATATGCAAGTTAGGATGACCATTGGGTCAAATTTCCAACATACAATTGGAATCACTCAACTTCAGTCTACTATGTTTTATTTAGAGTAGAGGTAAAGGGAACAGGTGATGCTGTGGTCTAAACCAGTGTTTCCCAACCAGTGTGCCTCCAGATGTTTTGGGACTACAATTCCCATCATCCCTGACCACTGGTATTGCTAGTGAGGGATGATGGGAGTTGTAGTCCCAAAACATCTGGAGGCACACTGGTTGGGAAACACTGGTCTAAACCACTGAGCCTCTTGGGCTTGCTGATCAGAAGGTTGGCAGTTCAAATCTGCGTGATGGGATGAGCTCCTGTTGTTCTGTCCCAGCTTCTGCCAACCTAGCAGTTTGAAAGCATACCAGCATGAGTAGATAAATAGGTACCACTGTGGCGGGAAGGTAAACAGTGTTTCCATGTGCTCTGGCACTCATCACAGTGTCCCGTTGCAACAGTAACGGTTTAGTCACGCTGGCTCCGTGACCCAGAAAGCTGTCTGTGGACAAACACCGGCTCCCTTGGCCTGAAAGTGAGATGAGCTCCGCAACCCCATAGTCGCCTTTGAGTGGACTTAACTATCCAGGGGTCCTTGACCTTTGTCTACTTAGAGTAGACCCATGGGAATTCTGGAACATGGCTAAATGAAGTCCATTAATTTTAATGGGTCTACTCTAAGTAAAACATAGTTGCATATCACCCTTAGGTTTTGTTCTAAAGAGAAAGAGAGAGGCTACTTTGTACAATTTCTTTACCAAAAACTATATATCAGCACGTCTTCTTTTCACTTCTCTACACTAGATTAACCCAATTTCTATCAGAGGAAAATTTTATTTGCACTCTCATGCAAACAAGTGTCATGTCTTTGTGAATTGAGCTTTTGAAGTGCCCTTGTATGCATGTTGAATGGTACAGTTAACAGCTTTTACATATGTAATGGGATACCAAAAATTTAGCAATCTATCAACAATAGCCTATAAGGAATGTCTTGACAAAATCATTTGTTAAATGTGACAGGAGTGTGAACATAAGGCGTTCTTCTAATAGCTTGAACGGATGCGTGACAAGGGAATATTAATTGCCCCAGACAAGATATTCAAAGGTATTAGCTCAGCAGAACCAGTCTATTCTATCCAATTAGGGCCATTCATCAATGTAAATAACTGTTCGAAAGCTAATCTTATTCACCCACCCACCCATGCATTGCAACAAAGACCAGGTTACCCTTGCAATTCTTTCTTAAGGCCAGCAAAGCTACTCGCTGGCAGAGAAAGAAAGAAAGAAAGAAAGAAAGAAAGAAAGAAAGAAAGAAAGAAAGAAAGAAAGAAAGAAAGAGCTAAGGAGACTTGTGACACCTTGGAGGCCTACTAATTCATTTTGGCATCAGCATCCACAGGTCCACTCCAACAAGTGAGCATGGGGAATGTGTTTGGAGGAGCACAGTTGTTTTGAGGGGAAATACAGAGTTCCACAGAGAACTCCACACAGGAAGCACAAAGGCATCTATTTGGTGGTAAATGGTCCACTCACACTCATATCTCCTGCTGGAACCATGACCAGCAGGTGCTATCACCAGCTCCATAAAGAAGTGGGCAGTATACAAAATACCATGCTGTGTTCGTAGTGGCTAAGAGTATGACCTGGGAAGTTCTTACTTGTTTTAATAATTTTAAAAACCCATTTCCTTGATTCTATCAGTGCCCGATGGTATTGTTGTAACCTGCCCTGGGACCTCACGGTGTAGGCAAGAAATCTCACGGAAAAATACATAATCAAATTGTGCGGGAACGATGGGCTTTTGAGGGGGGGGTGTAAGCAAGCAGCTATTTGCACAGCCTGAGCCCCACCTCTCCCCCCCCAACATTTGTAATATGAGGATAATCAATATTGACCTGCCTTGCAAGAGCTTTGAAAGGATTACTCAGCTGATGTATGACAGAAAACCCTTGAAATCCCTTATATAAATGCTAAATATTATTACCACGTCTACTATTAAGTACAAATGACATGCAATACTGATTCAAGTCAGGTGTGCACCAATTCATTATTCAGCTCTCGCTCTCTCTGCCCCCCCCCCCGGGAAACATTTGCTGGAGTTTGCCTGCAGCAGTCGTGGTGGTGGACGGGCAGAAACACTCTGCATCACATGCACTTGAGCAACCAACTTTATTATTTCTTTCAGGTGTCCAAGTGAGCAGGAAAGTGCTCAGAATTTCCCCAAAACACCGTATCACATTATACAACAACATAACATATCCATACTTTTAACCTAAAACAATTAATGACATATCATGAGGGCAGGTTTCTGTGTCCCGTTTATGCAGTGGGAAGCTGGCGGGAAAAGCTTCTCTTTCTCCCTCTGCCCCATTCTGGGCTACTTTGTCATCAGAAACATAGGAAGCTGCCTTATACTGAATCAGACCATTGGTCCATCTAGCTCACTCCATGGCAGACCTTAGGAATAGGAATAATTTATTGGCCAAGTGCATTTTCCAACATACTTGGAATTTTGCTTCAGCTACATTGCAATGCAAACATACCTTATACAAACACTGTTCCACTCACAATACAATGACACAGCAAAGAAACCCGACCCAAAACTGGCCTCCCCTTCCGCTACACAACTACGAATTTAACAATTTAATGGCACAAGGGGGGAAACTGTTCCTGTGCCATTTTTGTGTATAAAGTCCTGTAGTGACGTCCAGATGGAAGTAAATCAAACAGATGATGACCGGGATGCAAAGGATCTGCGACAATTCCCTCTGCTCTCTTCCTAACTCGCGTAGCATAGAGTGTCTCTATTGAAGGCAAGCTAGCACCAATTACCCTTTCTGCAATTCTTACTGCTCGTTGGAGCCTTTTCTTGTCCATCTTGGATTTCAGCTGAGCCCTGTGTGACACCAAAATTTGGCACCCACTGCCTCTCGTGTTCCATTCTAAATCATAGTTGTGGCACCCTCTGCAGCAGCCCTAAGGCTTCGCACTCATTGCAACCAAACCTGTTATAAAGTGATTTAGCAAATTGGCCACAATACCCAAGATGAAGTGCACTGGAAATTTTATATAGTACACTTTCCAGTTGCAAGAACGTAGAAAGCTGCATGTGTGGTAACTCTCATCCCTACATGGGGATGCCAGAGATTGAACCTGGGGTCTTCTACATGCAAAGCTGGTGCTCCGTCACTGAGCTGCAGCCCTTACCAGCCCCACTTCTAACTGCATTCACAAGTTAAACTGACCTTCAGAATGCCACTTTTTATTGTTCTATAATGATTTTACCCTGCACAGATGCACACAAGCAGTATGTTTCCGAGCACCATTCAAAGTGTTGGTGCTGACCTTTAAAGCCCTAAACAACCTCGGTCCTGTATACCTGAAGGAGTGTCTCCACCCCCATCATTCAGTCCGGACACTGAGATCCAGCACCGAGGGCCTTCTGGCAGTTCCCTCGCTACGAGAAGTGAGGTTACAGGGAACCAGGCAGAGGGCCTTCTTGGTGGTGGCGCCTGCCCTGTGGAACTCCCTCCCATCAGATGTCAAGGAAATAAACAACTACCGGTATCTGACTTTTAGAAGACATCTGAAGGCAGCCCTGTTTAGGGAAGTTTTTAATGTTTGATTCTATTTTTAAAATTTTGTTGGGAGCCACCCAGAGTGCCTGGGGAAACCCAGCCAGATGGGCAGGGTATAAATAATAATAATAATAATAATAATAATAATAATAATAATAATAATAATTACATGCAGATTACCTGTTTGCTGCTTACTGTCATGAAGGGAATTAAATTGTCAATTTCTGTTATGGAGAGTTAATGACATAATAGAAGACTTATGGCTCTCACTGATTGTCATACTTCCATCAAGTGCCTGGGGCTGCAGAGATCACCACTAACAAAAGTCTGTCAAACCTTTCTTTGCAACTGCTGCAAACAGCATTGCTTTCAATGTTTCCCCGTTTAGTGTGCGGTGTCTCGAGAACCCACTGACAACCCTATGACTTGTGTTGGCTATTGTGTGGGCGCAATCAAATATTGATTGGCACAAACAGAAGCAAGCCTTTCCACTGCAACTTAATCACACCTGGAGACAGAAATTGTACCTTCAAGTCAAAGGCTGTATTACTGGACGGTGCGGGGGAGATCTGGGAATTGTGCTCATAAAATAACACAAATATTTATTTAATTTTTTTTGCCGAGGAACTAAAAAAGAAAGCTGTGAATCATGAAGAGGCACAAAACAGACATGCTGTATGCCTGGTCCAGTCCATATTGACAGAATGAGGTAGGTAATAATGACAGGCAAATTTGGAAGACCCCAGATTAAGTGGGTCATTTGTAAGCATTTCAAGGGAAGCTAAATAAATTTGATTAATAGTACTACTTTCCTCTTAACTTACAGGTTTTAATTTTTAAAATAGATTTATACATTGCCTTATAATCAGTCTAAGATGCCTACTGGTATACAACATAAGACCATTGACTCATCACATTGAGTATCCTGTTCCCAAAGTGACCAACCAGATGCCTCCGGGAAACCCACCCGCAGGACCCAAGCACAATAGCCCTTTCCCCTCCTGCATTTTCCAGCAATCATATACTATGTCAGCATATGCAATCTAGCTCAGTAATGTTTTCACTGACTGGTTGTGACTGCGGGGAGGGCATTCCCAGCCCCACCTGGAGATGACTTGAACCTGGGACCATCTGCATGCAAATGCTCTTCCACTGTGTTAGAGACCTTCCCCAAAATTGATTGGAACTCATTAAAAAAAAGCACCAGTGTTGGTGTGGTCGCACTATTACATCAGGATTTCTTTTGTGCTGCGATTTAATCAATGCAAAAGTGGATTTTAATTGAAACACAGCACAAAAAAGACATATAGATGACTAGCTCCACCCCCAACATTGACCAAGAACAGACCCTCCAAGTGTCCCTATTTTGCAGGGATGTCCCTGATTTAGAGAAGGTTTCTGTTTGATCCCAGAATGTCCCACTTTTCCTTAGGATGCCCCTATTTTCATTGGATAAATGTTGGAGGGTATGGTAGGATGACCCTATTTTCATCAGAGAAATGTTGGACGGTATGGAGTTATCCGATCCCCCAAGGCGTCTGAAGGCAATCCTGTATAGGGAAGGGTTTTTTTATGTATAGAGTTTTATCATGCTTTTATATATGTTGGAAGCAACGCAGAGTGGCTGGGGCAACCCAGTTAGAAGTGTGGGGTATAAATAGTAAAATTATCATTATGGAATAGGACATCCCTATTTTAATCAGAGAAATGTTGGAGGGTATGCAAGAAGTGGGACTTTGAGCCAAGGCACTTATTGGGCTGCTAGAAGTTAACCATCAAGGAAATGGTGGGCTCCCACAATTATCCATCGGGAAGGGCTACAGCTCAGTGGTAGGGCAGCCTCTTTGCATGCAGATGGTCCCAGTTTCAATCCCTAGCATCTCTGGGTAGGGCTGGTGAAGTCTCCTGCCTGAAACCCTGGAGAGTCACTGCCAGTCAGTGTAGGAAATACCAAGCTACATGGACCATTAGTCTGAGTCAGTGTCAGGGCAGCTTTCTGTGTTCCTAAGGTTAAATGCAGGGCCGGATTTAGGTTTGATGAGGCCCTAAGCTACTGAAGGTAATGGAGCCCTTTATATGTCCAGCTGTCCTTTGTCAACAACAAAATGTCACTTTTTTGTGTGTTGGATATATGCTATATGGTAATTTATGGACCTAATAGGTATCTAAAGCCATTTGCACATAACAAAATATGTTTTTTATCAAAGTAATTGATATAGAAATGAGCAAACCGGTGATATTTTAGGGAGCAGGCTAGCAGGCAGGGCCCATTACTTACATCATAGGAGCCTACACAACACAAAACAAAACATTGCTGCTGTATGTAGGTTTTATTTTATTTGTTTTTTAATATTATATTTTGGAAATGTACATCCAGTTTTTCCCCCCTTATATTTTTGGGGGGCCCCCAAGAGAGTGGGGCCCTAAGCTATAGCTTGTTTAGCTTATACGTAAATCCGGCACTGGTTAAATGCTGGCAGCATTGGTTGCAATGTCCATTACTGATAGACTCCTTCAGACAACCAAATTCCAATTGTTTCGGAATTTGGAATTCCGTGGCTTTGTGACTGACAAATCAACTCACAATGGAGGGGTGGGGATATAATCTAGCTGCCTGAATCCTATCTGAAATGATTTAGGGTCTCTACACAAGCAGGGCTTCTTGATAGGAACTTCATTTTTGTGCTTGTCCCTCTTGCTACACAGGCAGCTGCTTTCTTCCACTGCCTTGACCCAATGCGATATAAAGGTTTCCAAACATGTACGCTTCTTCAAAAATGACTACTCTACAACAAGTTATTTTAAGGAGAGTAGCTGGGCATATTGGCACAAAGAATTGGGGTTACAGAACTTTCCATGTTTAAGCGGCACACACCGATTTCATTCCTGAAGCCACCCCCTGCCTGGCCACCACTGCTCAACACAGTCCACAAGCTGAGTACTGCTATAACTGCCACCACAAAATGATGCAACACGGCCAGGGATCCAGCACCAAACAGCTCTGGGTGTGCTTTATGGCTGATGCAGCCCCATAAAAAGATATTGAAACTAAGGAAATTTATTAAATATTTACTAATTGCTCCAAATGGCGGCCGGCGCCTGCAGTTAGCCAAGCTAAGCATTAGCGTTAATCAAGGTATTGACTGTGGTAAGCGCTGGGAAGGTTAAGGGAGCACCGTACATCAAAAGGTTCCAAACAACACTTGCCAGCCCCTAGGAGACAAGCGGGAAATTTCCACTTTCCCAGTCTCACTTTTTTATTCCATGGGAACGAACGTTTCTCATTATGAGAACTGATTGATGTATTTAGGGGAAGGAGATAGCTTCGGTGGAAGAGCACTTGAGCCTCCTCTATACTGGTAGAGTGGACAGTTGTGTGTGTTGAGGTAGACTGAGGTCCTTCTCCCATGGTCTTCTGGTGGTTCCCTCATTGGGAGATGTGAAGTTACAGAGAACCAGGCAGAGGGCCTTCTCAGTAGTGGTGCCCACCATGTGGAATGCCCTCCCATCAGATGTCAAGGAAATAAACAACTATTTGACTTTTAGAAGACATCTGAAGGCAGCCCTGTTCAGGGAAGTTTTGAATGGCTGATGTTCTACTGTGTTTAAAATATTTTGTCGGGTGGCTAAGGCAACCAAGTCAGATGGCCGGCATATAAATAATAAAATCATCCTCATCATATTTGTTGGCCCTACTCCCCGACACCACCCAACCTTCACACATTCTTTTTTTAAAAATATTTTTAATTGAACAAATTTAAACAAGACTTCCCTCAGCTCCCCTCTCTGGTTTGTTTATATATATTATTTTCTGCATGTTCTACATATCACTACCTTATCTGTCATATGTTCTACTAATAAATTTGCGGGTGTTTATTCAAAACCTGCCAAGGAGTCCAAATCCTTTTGTTGGTTTTTCAAATAGTTTGTAAAAGGTTCCCATTCTTCCTTAAAGTCACGGTTGTCTTTCTCACGTAAATTGTTATGTTAACTTTGCCATCTCCGCATAGCTCATCAGTCTTTCTTGACATTGTTCTTGACATTGTTCTTTCGTTGGTGTTTCCTCACCTTCACACATTCTAAAGCCCTGCCTATGGATGTGCAGCCCAACAGACATAGGCTTGGTGCCCTCAGTTTTTGCAGGACACGGACATAGGCAGCCACAACAAATGTTCTAAAGATGAGGGAGCCACGGAATCTTCTCATCTCGCTATTCCCCTTGTAGGCAGATTAGACCCAGAAGAATGAGTGACAATGGCAAGGAGGTACACCCACTGAATTTTTTCTGGTGGGGAGAGCAAACACTGAAAAATTAGTTTCTGCCCACCCACTGCCCCAAAACTGAGAAAAAAATAGTGTCCGTACATTTTATCAATGTCAGGAAGTTTCATTAAAAGGAAACAAAAATCTGAGAATCAGAAGAAAAAAATAATCATCCGGGGATAGGGGGTGAAACTTTACCAAACTTTTCTGTGGATGTCCATGGATATAGCTCACATGCTAGGGATTGTGACAAAGGCTCCTGTACGGATGGACCTGATCCCCATGCGGACACTACCCATTTATGGTAGAATGTCCATGCAGTACATTGGCACACATGCAAGAGACCCTTGGAATCTCTAACAAATGACCTGGGCTTTACTAAACCGAAGTTTCTTTAGTTTCAGCTTTTGAAGGGGAAAGTGTCAATTTCAGGGAGAGCAAATTTACCTGTTTATTTTATTGTGGAGGATCAGTTTTCACTTTAAACAATCGAACTTTCATCCTGCTGCCATCAGCATGGCATTGTCGGGCATGTGACACGCCCGCTTCCTAGTCACGATAAACTGCTGACTCCCAGAGACCTGTGGCCTTGCTCCTCCGCCTCCTCCTCCTTGTTGCTGCTGACGGCAGAGGGTAAGAAGAGGGAGCAGGGGCTTCTGTTTGCATTGCTTTCTCCTTCTGGCAGAAGAAGCCCAGAGGACGAGGGTTAGTGAATAGGCAGGATTAGCAGTAGCAAGGAGGCAGAACAACTCAGACAAGGGTTCCCTACTGATTCCATCTTGGCCAAGCTCATCCTCCACAAAAGTGATTTTGGCTGCTTCTAGCAATAGATCCTACAGTGCTCTGAGTGGTCTAAGCCAATGATCTTCAACTGGTGTGTTGGTACTTGCTTCTGGGCCATGGCCTGATGTAAGGTGGGCCACAGCAGCAGCACTACCGGTACTTCCATACAAATATATGGCTGAGTAAAGAAGTGGGTTGCAGGAGGAGTTAGCAGCCAGCAGCAGTTCTATTCAGCTGATTCTAGCCTCTGGGAGCTCATGAGCAGAACTTGTGAGCAGAGGCATTTGCGAGCTTGCTTTGACCCAGAGTGCTGTCTCAAGGTGTACATAGGAACAAGAGACATGGCCTGTGGTGGACAAACTAACTAACTAACAACCCTTCATGAAAGCCATCCATGGTTAATGCTCAAGGAAGTGGCATATAGTGGCATATAGTCTTCCATAACATGGGAACATATGGCTTCAGTAAACATTATGTGTAGAGTAAATGAATCTGAACCCTATAATTAGGTAGCAAGGAAATTACGGCAGACCTGGCAAAGTAAATCAGCAACATTAACACACTCTCCATTTGCTCTGAAGTGATTTAGAGTGCCATAAAAAACACACACATCATGTCACAGTGATAAACATCTCAGGAAAGACATTCGGTTGGGTGAGGGGGGTAGCAGAATGAGTAATTTGAAGGGAAAGCAAGGAACCAACCAAATCACCATTCTCCATGGTGCTGAAATCTGGAGCCCCTCCACACTACGAGAATCAGCCATGTTTTATAGTTTGTTTTATGCACATAATGGTCTCAAGCTCCATCTGGATCTGGTAGTGAAATATCCAACTCCCTGCCCCCTACCCCCCAATGTAATCTATGTAGGCAGACTTGTTGTGCAGCAATAACCAAATGGTTATTTGCAATATTAATTTTAAAATAATGGGGGCTGAACACCCACTCTAGTGCTGGCTTTGCACAGGAGGGGAGCACAGTGGCAAGAACAATTAAACAACAACAATAACCCCAGAGCAACCAATACAAATCAAAGTTCCTGCAATGACCGGGCAAAGTTTAAACCTTAAATATAGACAGCCCCTAAACTTAGCGTTGTATGAATTCATCACCACTTACATCATGTCACAGATAATGTCCAATAAACAGCACTGCAAAACTATATTCCGCCTGTCCATTAAAATCAACAAGGGAATAAGCTAACTGAAGAGGAAGGAGTAGTCACATTTCCCCAGCTACAAAATATAACACAACCAGTGCTGGAAAACTGTGGGACTTCCACAAACTCAGGGGAAGACATTGGGACTACACATCTATGATGCTATGATTTGTGGAAAGGCCATCTGCTCCACCCATTGCTGCTGCTTCAATAAAGAAGAGGCGTGTTTGAAACAACAACTGCCCCTGCCCAGATAACAGACCTGCAACAGGGCCTTCTCAGTGGCAGCTCCTCATGTGCGGAAATCTTTTCCTGGTGAATTTCATCCATCTCCCTCATTATAAATATTCAGGAGGGCTTTGAAACTTTCCCAGACATTTGATAGCTGGAAGGTGCTGCTCCTGGCAACGTTGAAACTATTAACTGTGAGGGTATGTGTTTGTTTGTAGAATATTTTAAATTAATTCCATGTTTTGCTGTGTATTCTCTGCCTCACATGAACATTGTAATATCATTTCCAGGACACTGTGGGAAAGTATTTTAAAAGGGGTCCCTTCCTGCAAGCATGAAAATGTTTACCAAGTCCTACCTCTTAGACTTTTAAGACTTGGCATGCAGGGATTTCAGAGATGACCAAAGACTGGTGCAATTTCCATCTGTGATTTGGGGCTCAAAGCTGTGCTGGATGTTGATTCCTTGCAGCTTCACTCTCTAAAGTGCCAGAACACTGAGATGAAGCTACATGACCAATCATACGCAACATATTTTCTTGGAGGACAACAGATCTCTCATCTCTTGGCATGCCATGCAGCTTTAGGAAGAGATGGCCACAATGGCTAATGTGTTCAGGTGCAAGATGAGTGCAGCTCAATATTCCAATAACTCAACATCCCCATCCACAAAACAAATTATCCCTAGGAATAGGCTCAGCCCAATCTACATTTAAAATTCAGTTTTGTATATTTTGTTAGAGTGTGTGTATGTGTACACAACCCCAAAGTATGCTTCTAATGAGGCTGAAATTGGGTCATGGTCTTAACAAAAACACACCGAGGAAATGAAATAGACTGAATAATGAACTCAACCAGGATGCCAGCACAGTGGGAAGGGGGAGAAAATAACAACATTGTCTCGCCAGTGCCAGACATATTGTACACAGAATGTGGAAAGAGTCACACTACTGCCTTTTTCCATGGATGGTGTATTCTCTTAAGTAGAGACATCCTGCAATGGCAAAGAGCAGTTTCTGCCTGTGGAATGTTCTCTTATTTAGCTGTATCATTATCTGAAGAACAGTGCATATCCCAGGTGAAAACCACCTGCAGAGCAAGGGATTGGACTAGATGACCCTTGGGGTCCCTTCCAACTCTAAAATTCTATGATTTTATTTTTAGGTGGGCGGGCATAGGGGAAATTAAATAGCCCAACTTTGCACTAGATACTTTGACATTCATGTACATCAAAGGGCCCAGATTGCATAGGTGTCCTACAAGTGTCTCCAAACGGAACCAAAGTCAGCTGGAGAGCCTATCTCTGCACTGCTGCTCCTTCTCCATCACCACACAGATCCTTCATGAATGCAGCATCAGAGAGAAAGAAGGTAGCAGGTCCTTCCTACCCTTCTAACATTGTAATGGTTCCAGCATTGGTGCAGGAAATAGCCTGGAGTAGCAGTCTTTTAGTTAGTACCTGAAAGAACCAACAACTGCTACAACCTTACCCTGTAGAGCATCTTTAAGCCTCATGTTTGAAGCAGGCTATAGATCAGGGGAGGGGAAACCATGTTCAGGTCAATAGCCACATTCCCTTCTGAAGGCCACAGGCCAGGGGTGGACAGGAGCAAATGCAACCATTGCATGCACATGCCCTCCATCCAGACCAGCCAGTGGCAGTATCAGTGCTCAAGGACACATTCCTGCCAGGCGAAATCACTCGACAAAAGGTGATAAGAGGAGAAGAGGGATTGCTGGAGAGGGGACATGGCTTGAGAGAGTACCTGGGGCTACTGATGTCAGTGTGGTGAGAGATGTGAGAGAGCCAGTGTGGTGTAATGGTTAAGAGCGGTAGACTCGTAATCTGGTGAACCGGGTTCGCGTCTCCGCTCCTCCACATGCAGCTGCTGGGTGACCTTGGGCTAGTCACACTTCTCTGAAGTCTCTCAGCCCCACTCACCTCACAGAATGTTTTTTGTGGGGGAGGAAGGGAAAGGAGAATGTGAGCCGCTTTGAGACTCCTTCGGGTAGTGAGAAAGAGGGATATCAAATCCAAACTGAGAGAAGCCTAGAGGGCTGCATTTGTCACCGTGCTCTCAGGTTATAGAAAAAGTTAACATAGTATCTTTCGATACAGTATTTTGTGGTAGAATTATCAGAGGGCATTTTCTGAAGGATTGTGAACAAATGTCCCTATTCTTTTCAGGCAATGCTACCCAGGAAGAAGAGGCATTTGCTGCCATATGTGTTTACAGTGACAGATGAAAAAAAATAGATATTGACAATACAGCCCCAAGTCCTCATTACTGTATGTGCTTCTGATCCTTGACTTCAGCACTGAAGCTGCTAAACAGAGCACAGATCCCATCTTTCTGATGGCAATTTGCTGCTTGTTTAATAATATCTCTTTGTGAGGAACAGGATAACAAATAATTAATTTCTTAAAGGTCACTGGGGAGATTGGCAGATGGAAAAATAGCTTGTTGTTACTGCTTCCATAAAACCAGATTTCAAGGACAGAGACCTTGTTGACTCCAATAACAAATCTTTGTTATGTAGAGATAAATCCAATAAGCATGATTTTGCAGCTGCACAGTGACTGGGGTGCCACCCAATGCCTCCCATTGTATCAAAATGTTAGCTCTAAATGCTTGATGTAGGTAGAGTCTCAGATGATCATTTGCTTATAGAAGGGGGTAGGGAACTGGATCTGTCTGGAACCTTACATCCCCCAAACCCACAGGCAAGTGGATTGGGCCCTCCATCTGTCAACCACAGGGGCTTCCTCTCAGTGCAAATTGTCCTGCACTGTGTTCCTGTGAAGATGTGCAATTAGTGCAAATCAGGTGTTGCCTCATCTTCAGAGGAGCTTATCTCAGCACTCTTCAGTTCATGGCCACTGAGAAGTCCACTGTCAGTGCCAATCACCTGTTTGACTTCAAAAAGGGTCCCCACTCAGGTGACTGGCACTGACAGTGGTTCTTCCAATGAGTTCACTTTTGATGCCCATCAGCTGGTGGACATAGAGAGAAACCCTTTGGAGTCTGCTTGCAGCTGATCCCAGCCACATATTTATGTGCCCTACACCTGAAGTTACAGGTGGGCAGGTGTGTGCAGTTTGGAGAATGCAATCCTAATCTGGACTCCCCCTGGGCACATGGACCAGAGGTTCCCCACTGCTGGCGTAAAACATAATGAATTTGTGGTTCTTATATAGCTAAATCCCCAAAGAACTGGGGTGGTGAATTCTATAGTACAACATACACTGAATTTAATGTTGTGAATGAGTCCTTTTCTATTTCCTAAACCAGGGATGTCCAACAGGTCTATCACGATCTACCGGTTGATCGCTGGACGTTCCTGGTCAATCCTGGTTGATTGCATGATCCTGGTTGATCGCCCCCCCCCAAAAGCTCAGCAACTCTGCTGATGTTTCCCCCAAAAAGCTCAACAACTCCGGGTCTCCCTCCCCAAAAAAGCTCAACAACTTTGGTAAATACTACGGGTAGATTACTGCCAGATTTTTTTTAGTGGGAGTAGATCGCTGTCTCTTGGAAGTTGGACATGCCTGTTCTAAACCAATCACCAAGGCCTGACATAGTTATGCAGTCATCACTGCTGCAGTGGCAGAAGAGTCCCATAGGATAAAATCAGGGAAGCTTGGCTGGAAGGGTGTCAAGGTCCGCTCAAGGGATGTATGAAACCCCCTTATAAATATGTTGCCGATCTCTGCAAAACTCTTAACTTTCCTCTGGGTTCCTTAAATTTTGTTGTTAAAATAAAAATTGTGAAATTTGGTTGAAATTCTGCCCAGGAGTGAGATTTAGATTATACCCGCTTAGGATTTTCACTAGTCTGATCAAAAGTATCTGTGGCAGTGCTTGGAACTCCTCAGATTGTTAATGCAACAAGGGACCTCAGATTTTACTTTAATTAAAATTTGGTGCAACTCTCAACTGCTGGAAGGGATGCTTTTAACCCCTTCCTGGCTACCCATAAAAACATAGAATTGTAGAGTTGGAAGAGACCCTGATGGTCATCTAGTCTAACCCCTTACAATGTAAGACAACACAGGTAGCCTGTATGGGGACTGAACCCTCAACTTTGGCATTATCAGCACCACGCTCTAACCAACTGATCTAACTCCAGGGCCTGAGCACAGAGGCAGCACTCACTGGATAGAATGTGAATTACTGTTAGTTGGAAAATCCAACCATTGCTTATTGACAATGATAGGATTGTCACAGCAAACTGTGCTTAATAGATATGTGAGCTCTGTTGCCCATTTCCCCCCCCCCTTATTCCTATGCATGTGTTTTTAAAATGCACGGTCAGATCTCCAATAAACAGAGTGGGAAAGTAGTATCATAGAGAGCTTCTAGTGGTACTTGAATGTTCCTTGAACAGCCAACCTAAAATGGAGTTTTGACTTCCTTCAGGTAACCCTTAAAGGAGACCCTGCTTACTTCAATACAGGGGTGGCAGCATGTGGGCCCCAGGCCTCTCTATATGGCCTTTGGGACCCCCCCCCCAGACCCCTATCCCTAGGCCACACCCTTCCTTGAGTGCATTTTATTGCCTGGAATGGTCCCTTGGATTTTTATATTGACTCTTGCTAGCCTAGATGGAATATGTGAGTAGAACCCAGTCTACTGTACAAAAGCAAAATTCATATTTATTGCTTTGCTTCCTTTCCCCTCTGGCCCAACCCACCACCAGCGTGTGGCCCCTGGAAGGTTGCTTAGAAGGGAATGTGGCCCCCAGGCTGAAAACAACATATTCACCCTTACTTAAGCAGTCTTTGACTGCAGCAACTTGGTGGTTGCTGTGGTGTGGCAGAAGCGGAGATGGAACACAAGGATGGTAGCAGTACCTTCTCAGGATGAAGGGCAGCTGACCTTATTGTCCTTGCTGGTGCTGAAGATCTGGCTCTCTGAAGATACTTTGCCTAGCTAAGACAACGAATGGGAGGAAAGCCTAAAAAGCTAGAGAAGAAGAGGACCAGTTGCCCGGTCAGCTCAGAAACAATCCAATACGGGGTGAGGTTGCAACGGCTGGAGGAAAAAGTTGAAATATGTGGGATGCTGGGATAGTTACAGTCAGGCAACCGACAGGCAGTGAGATGTATACAAAATGATGCTGGGCCCTGGCAGGCTTGCAGGCTCCCTGAATAGAAGGCAAGCTCCTCAGTCTACCCTCCTCACTCAACGCAATGCCACTGCAGAAGTATAGTCTCTTAGGAACCATGTGCTCTTTGCTGTTGTAGGACAACTTGTACCATTAAGAAATTATCAACTTAGTGATTTCCTTTTGTTTCTACTCCCCCTCTCCCCCAGAAGATATAAAACATTAAAGAACCCAAATAACCGGCAGGAGGGAATCCCCCTGCTGCTGTGAATGTGTCTGTCTGCCCTAGCCTGCAATGAAAGAGGCTTGTTTTGTTCTGTCTGACAAGCTTCTCTGCAGGAGAGGAGTAAAGAGTCCTGCCAGTTGGCACAACTTCCGTTCAGACTTCAAACTCCCCATCTTTTCCATGCAGCAGAAGGAGAGGCAGCCAGAGCTGTGTGCTGCTGCCTCTGACATGACTGCTCGCTCCTAAGCACTTTGTTCACAGCCGGGTTTTGTTCCTTGCTTTTCTCGTTGAGTGATGTTTGAAAGGGATGCATGGAGGAGTATATGTTTAGCATACCCAAGGAAGAATGTTAAGTGAGAACAGCCCAATGCTCACTCCTCTCAAACTGGAAAGAGTATTAGATAGCTGCATGACAAATTTCAGATAAACTTTGCCAGGGATCTTGAATGCAGAAGCCTTTTGAGCTAATCCGGCACCTTGAACCAATCACCATCACATCTCCTAGCAAGATCACACATTTGGGCCGCAAGCAGCTCCGCCAAATCAAGCCGGGTGCCTTAACACTGAAAAACAGCACCTAGCAGCAACACTGCTATTAGCTTCCCTGCATTTATGTCGTTGGAATATAATTCCATACCTGCTGTTGGCTCAGCTATGAAACTCTCTACAAGAGCAAAATTGGTAGCAGTAGCTAAAGCAGGTAGGAGTCCCCTTTTCACCCCGAGGGCCACATTCCTTTCTGGGAAATCTTCCAAGGGCCGCATGACAGTGATGGGTGGGGTCCGAGGGAAAAGGGGTCAGAGCAACAAATGCAAATTTGGCCTTTGTATAGTAAACTAGATTCTCCACAAATTGACACACACCTTTTTATCCTTTATCCAGGCAAGCAAAGGGCATTATTAGAATTTGAGGCCACATTCTAGCCAGGCAAAAACACTCAAGGAGGGTTTGAACCAGGGCCAATGATGGACATGGCCTGAGAAGCAGGGGGGTATCTGGGGAGAGAATATGTTGTGGGGAAAGTCTGAGGTTTCTTAGGTCTGAAGGTTCCCCCTCCTGAACTAAAAGAGCCAAGCAAGAGTCCATGGTGCATCTATCATGCTTAGTTGACAAATCACTTTTAGCACCCAACCTATAATATTTGAATAATATTTAGAAACACAGAGCAAGTGTGAGGGGGGTGGATTCCACCATTTGTACGAGACGGTTTGCTAAAGGTTAGAAGTGAGCTTTTGAGTCACACAGCGTCATCGGCAAAAAAAATTCAGTACTAAGATGGGGGGGAGGAGTCAAGCCATTTTCAATTATCCTTGCAATGCCTCAAATTATGCAAAAATCCAGTCCCCCCCCCCCGCAATTCAAATTCTTCAAAGTAGAATAAATTTTGCAGAACAAGCCAACATATTCATTGTTTTATAATTTATTCAAATTAGAGTCAGTGGGTCTCATTTTCCAAATGTTCTATTTCTGAGGGGGTTTTCAAGCAATGGGCTGATCTGCTGGTTCCTATCACTTGTGTTCAACTTCAGCTGCTGCCCCCGGCCTTTTGAAAGGCGATGTTACAGGATATACATTTTAAAAATAAAATTAATAGGGGGAGGGGGAGGATGGCCCAGAACATATCCAGCCTAGCTCTAGGCTTCCTAAAGTTTAGATCTGTTAACATTAAAGCTAATCTGATGCTGTTACTCTGTGTTAAAAGTGGGTGGTCCTCCCTTCTCTAGTTCACATCAGACTGCTTTGAAACAAAGATGTTTATTCTTTTAAAAATGGAAAGAAAGAATGAAATTTGGATCAATGCAAATTTGAGCTAACTTTACCTCTCTGAGCCCAAGACCCTGCTCCTCTCAACGGGTACCCACCTGCTACCCAATCCTTTCCATTCTCAAAACAAACCTACTTTCCTTAATCTTTGCTTACCTGGCTGGCAGAGCTAAGGCACCACAAGGAAGGGAATGAGGTCTCTTCTTTCCCTCTCTGGCACCCAGGCAAAAGGCTCTGCTAGCCCCTGAGAGATGTAATTTCACCCAAGGATGACCGCAATGTCTCTACTCTAAGCAGCATTTTTACTTTTTCAGGTTCATATCACCATTGCTAATTTTATTTTACTGTTGTTGGCTGCTTGCGTGGCTTTGTGATCCGCATCAAAAATGGATAAGCCGAAGGGGACAATAGTAATATAAAAAAATAAAAAAATAAATGGGGGACGGGAATCAGATAATAGGCAACAGACATTTGCAAATCCATGCTTCTGCCAGGCTCCTTAGATCCTTCTTTGGAAGCCTGCAGTTTCAGAAGCAAAGAGTCCACACTGAGACGTGTGAGAAGATGCTTGCCAAAATAGGACACATCTCTCTAGGTCTACTATTGGCCCAGCAGCTGGCTATCCTGCATGGAAGCTTTCCTTAAAATAAATAATAAAAAAAAGCTCAGCGAAAAAGAAGTACCTGTCTTCGTAGATCTCTTGTTTTCTTGGTCATCTTGTCAATTGCTATGTTAAGTGGGTCTCCTTTCTCCTTCCTTCCAGTCTGTTCAAAAGATAAAGTACAATTGAAAAATTAATTAGGTAAAACACAATGGGGAAAAATACATTAGGAACTTCAGCTTGCATAAAATATGTACAACATCACTCCCTTCCAGCTGCAGCTACTCCAGTATACACAAAAAAGTAAAATTTGATCACATGTGGGAGCCCACCTGGATCAGGCTAAAGATCCATCTAGTCTAGCCTCCTGCTCCCACAGTGGTCAACAAGTTGCCCATTGGAAGTCTGCAAGCAGCATTCAAGTGAAACAGCACTCTCCCCAACTGCATTTCCCAGCTACACGTATTCAGACTACTTTGATGGTGGAGGGAGAACATAGCCATCACAGCTAGGAGCCATCTCTGCCCTCCACCGAAGTTGAAATCTGTCTACCCAGGAGCACACAAATGCATCAGAATGAATGTGGTGTCCTAGATTGCAGGAAACACAGTCCAGGAATAGGAGTGTTCAGCTTTTTGAGTGGTTCTCATTAGCATCAGATATATGAACAAATGCCATGTATTTAGCAGCAAAACAAGTTTGGGACTATAGAGGTGTGATCTGTTGGGGGACTTTATTCCAACACCTATCTTAGCTGCCTGCACTCCTTTGGGTTTTCCAGCTGCAAAACCCAAAGGTCTCCAATGCATCCTCCCTGACATTTGATCAAACTCTGGCCATACCTTCTTGCCAGATCCTTCATTCTGTAGATGCCCATGACTCCACTGTCAGCTAGTTCTTCTCCTAAACATCAGATCATTTGTACACATATAACACCCTTTTCCTTTTCAGCTCCTTTATTTCACCTCTCTCTCTCTCTCTTGCACTCTACATGGGTGACCTAATCAAATCCCCCATTTTTTTTAATATCACCTACAGCAGATAGCACATCACCCGATCTCAGACCTCCCCACCGTCCATCTCAACTCAACTCAACTCATTTTATTTCGGCTTTAAGCCCATAGACATAACAACCAAAAACAGAAACAGCACAGTCTGGTTTACAATTGCTAACAGTAAAATAGATTAAAAGGGATACTGAATTGAATAAAATATGATAAAAATTAAATTAAAATTTCAAGCTGTATATAACAATCCATTGTGTTTCTTAAGTGTCAGAACTGATGTTAGAAATTTTGCCATATGTAGGGTTATAATCGAGTCTGCATCTTGCAACAGAAGAGCAAGGTAAGACTCTTCCAAATACCCCGGTAATTTTTGAGTTAATGGAAGTAATAGAGTTGGGCGGCAGAATACAAGGGGCAGACAAACACTATGTGATGAAGAGATTCAATCGAACGGTTATCACAGGCACATAAGACCGAAACTTGGCCCCTAGAAAATCTATGAAAAAGGACGTTTGAGGGGAATACATTAAACCGTGCTTTAATAAAAGCGAAACGATGACTAGCAATAGAAAGAGTTGATAGATAGGCTGGTACTTGAAGTGGGGGTACAATGCCCAGGGATCTCGGTGAGCATGTCCCCCCGCCCAGCATAGACCCTCCATACAACCTCCAGCTACCTGGCTGATAAGTCTGCTGGGATGTCTTCTTGCTGTGCCTTGCATAGCCCCCATTTTGTTTCCCGGGAAAACATCCTGGCCTGTAGGATTGTGCCCTCCCTCTTGCTTCTGTCTCATCGCCAATCGGGAGTTATTTCCTGCATTAAGTTTTTCAACTCCAATATTAAGGGGATAACTGCTGAGTGCAGCAGATTACTTTAAAACAAATCATAAAAGGATGAAGAGGGGAGATTAAGGTGACTCGGTAGATCGCACCGAAGTTTTGTGCTAATGCATTATATCCCTGTACTGTAGCCTTTGCTCTAGGAAAAAAAAAATCTGGCAATACTCCTCACTATAAAACGAATATTAAGAGCTTCTAATCTCCATCCTGCCAGGCAGCAGGGATGTTAAAACATGATAATAAGCAGCAAAACAGCTTGAGGACAGAAGGAAAATGTTCCTTACGACGGTAACAAGGCTCACATTGGCAGACATTAGGTGCAGGATAAAGGCAACTTCCACTTAAAACACCCCCCCCCCCTTTGCAGGAAGTCTCAACACAAAAAGATCCTCAATTCAAGTTTGGTTTTTTTAAAAGGAAGCTGGGAGGGTGGAAACTGTATTTTATAGTTCACGGTCAAGTAAAAAAACAAACAGCAAAGAGAATAGCTTTAAAGGTCTAAGGGAGGGAAAGCTTGAAATGACTTCAGGGTATGTACTATCTTGCTTTTTAGAAGAAGGTTGTCTCTTTAAAGATTAGTTAATCTCTTATCACATTTTTTAAAAACAACAACAACAACCAAGAACTGCACATTTTGAATCTTAGTACTGCCTTCTATTCTCTGAAAACTAGAATAGTCAGAGGTTACTATGAGCTCCGCAAAAAATGAATCAGTTACCTGTATTTTATAATAGTGCAGGAAACATAGCCATGAGTGGCTGGCAACACTTGGAAATTGCAAGAGACAAAGTCTGACTTTCTGCAATGAGCACAAGGCTACATCAGAAGATCTGAGCAAACTATTGCAGACAACTCCAACACCCAGACCTCATTAACAACACATATAGTATACTTGCAGAAGTGTTTGAAAATAAAACAATGGATACACTATAGCAGCTGGTATTGTGCAACGCTTCAGGCAACAGAAGAGCATGTGAATATATGAAGACTATTGTTCCATCAAACTCAATATCGTCTACGCTGGTTGGCAGTGGCTTTTTTAGGATTTCAGATATGGACCTTTCCCCAGTCCTCTTCTGGAGATGCCAGAGGCTGAACTGAGTAACTTCTGCATTCGCAGTAGAAAACTGAGCTACAACACCTCCCCTCTCTTCAGAATTACCATGTGCTCACATATACTGCTAGTATAATCCAATATATTATTATTATTATTATTATTATTATTATTATTATTATTATTATTATTCTGCCCATCTGCTTGGGCTGCCCCAGCCATTCTGGATGTCTCACAACCAGAGCTTTTTTTCAGCAGGAACACACCGGAACACAGTTCCAGCACCTTTCAGGTGGGCGCCATTGCGAGCCCCACAGCTGGGAGGAGGAGAGGACGGAGAGTCCCAGCACCATTTTTTCATGAAAAATAGCCTTGCTCACAACAAATTAAAATATCAAACACAGTAAAACATGAACCATTAAAAACTTCTCTATATAGGGATGCCTGTCTTCTAAAAGACAGATAGTTGCTTATTTCCTTGACATCTGATGGGAGGGAGTTCCACAGGACGGGCACCACTACTGAGAAGGCCCTCTGCCTGGTTCCCTGTAACTTCGCTTCTCACAATGAGGGAACTGCCAGAAGGTCCTAGGAGCTGGATTTCAGTGTCCAGACTGAACGATGGAGGTGCAGACTTTCCTTCAGGTTTACAGGGCCGAAGTCATGTAGGTCTTGAAAAGTCAGCACCCACACTTTGAACTGCACTCAGAAACGTACTGGGAACTAATGCAGATCTTTTAGAACCGGTGTTACATGGCCCTGGTGGATACTCTCAGTCACCAGTCTGGCAGCCACATTCTGGATTAGTTGTAGCCCCACACAGAGCACATTGCACAGTACTCCAATTGGGAGATAACCAGAGCAAAACAACTGCACCTTCCAGAAACTCTCAGCAGGATCTTCCCCCGCACCCAAACATGAGGGTGTTATGACAGGTTGGCTTGAGAGATTGGAAAAGCCATCTTCCCACAAGGGTGGAAGAAGGAAACTGGGCACTCAGTATTTATGTGTATACTCCTAATCTAGACATAAAAATTAGAGCTGGGTATTGATATAATGTGAAGAAACAACATTATAAGCTGGTTTGGTTGTTGTTTTTCTGCTTTTTAATGTTTATTGTAATGATATGTTCATCATATCATTAAAGGTTTTTTAACACTAACATGATGTTCTCTTTCCTCTGGTAATGAGTACAATCAACACACACACACACAAACACACAGAATCACAGAAGGGCAGCCGTATTGTATAACTATTAATAGATCAAATTGCCCCCAGCTTTTTTGGGAGGTTGTTGAGCTTCTTTTCTTTTTCCTTTTTGGCCAAGGTTGTTGATGTTGTTTCTTAGTTTTGCCCAAAGTTATTGACCATTTTGTGTGTGTGCAAAAATCTAAAAAAAAGAGAGCAACGTTTTTGAGGTCATTAGCGATAATCTACACTTCCATATGTCCGGATTTTCCCAGACTTTTAACAATTTCCATCTGGACACTGTTTCCGACAACCAAATCCCATCTACATCTGGGAAATTCCTACAGTACATATCAAAACTGTGAATTTGGAATGAAATTCCTAGAGGCTATTACAGACACACATGTATTACACTCCCCAGAGCTGCAGTGAAAAGCATACACTGATCTTAGAATTAAGGGGTTTTAAAGAAACAAGGCCCTACTTTTCCTGTACAAGAAGCACCAACCGCAAATATAAGGCAATTTACAATGCATCAATTCATAAGACAGACATATTCCTGAATTTTCAACTAGTTCTGCAAAAAAAAAAAAAAAAAAAAAAAAGTTAGAAAACAAGGGCCATTGTTTTCCAACAATGAAATTGTCAGGGACCTGATCTCGCGCAAGGCACCTGAGACGGGGAAGGCGGGATGGAGGGAAGCGCAACCTCTCCTGGGAAGCAGTTCGGAGTCCAGCGGGGACAGTAAGGAGAGCCCCAGTGGTGATGAGCAGGAACTGCCAGGAAGTGCGGTTGAGCTGAGGGCTAGGGATGTTGGCAGAGCCTCAGCACCACCTGAGTGGTCTTAGAAGCAAAGCGGTCAGCTACTTCCATCACCCCAAATGCGTTGGGGGGGAAAGCGTAAGGAAAGGAGGCGACGCTTTGAGATACCGAAACTCTTATGTTGGGGGAGGAGTAGGCGAAAGCCACTCCCGGATTCTGGAACCGACTC
Organism: Darevskia mixta; assembly: GCA_034641385.1. NCBI lineage: Eukaryota > Metazoa > Chordata > Lepidosauria > Squamata > Lacertidae > Darevskia > Darevskia mixta. Next base: position 4,388,157 of record JAWWNH010000060.1, read on the forward strand.
AAGCGGACATGAATCTTAATGCTCTGATGTACATAGTCTGTAAATAAAGTTATTAGCCTTAAAGAAACGGAGGTTTCTGGCTCTTTACTCTCGAGGAGACAACCCCGAGCCCTTACAGAAATGCTCCCTCATGGAGTCTGTGCAACTGATATACAAGTGAAAGCTAAAACCACTCCGGCAGCTCACCTACTAACATATTACATATTATTACCCATTGTATGTCCAAAATATCCCGGTGCCATTTACCCAGTAATTTATCCAGGAAGAGACAGCCAGACAGATTATCTATCGATCTAACAGCTATAGTGCCTTAATGTACATTTCTTCCATCTCTCTCTTTCTCTCTTCACTCCCTCCCACCCATGGTCAGATCATCAGCAAGGAAGATGACACTGTTATTCACAGCTCATTCAGAACTTCAATATCACACGCTTTTATTAAAGCATGCTTTACTATTCGGGGATGATGACCCTAAAATGATTCCCAGTATTTCCTTCCTACTAGAAAACATCATCATTCTTTTAAAGAAATTCTCCTTAATATCTCAGAACTGGTAGGCAGAAATGTAATAGTAAGAGGAAGTAAAACCCCATCTCAGGAACATTTGGTAGACATGGTGATTTTATTTCTTCAGGAGGGACCATTAATTATATGTGCCACCACATTCCTCCTCCTTTTGACTTCTCTTAACCCATCTGCTTCCTCCCTCCCTCCCTCGTGACCCAAGGATGGATGGACACTCTGTTCTAGCAGCCATATGGTAGCCCACGTAACTAGGGCAGGCGACCACATCAACAAGGATTACCAGAGAGCTCTTGGGGTGAATGCATCTTTTGATTGGGAATGTGTGATGGGACAACCTTGCCCATGAATTAAGAGACTTATAATTGGTTTTGTGGGTGGCACTGTGGAAGGGACGTGGGTGGCGATGTGGTCTAAACCACTGAGCCTAGGGCTTGCCGATCAGAAGGTTGGAGGTTCGAATCCCCGCGACGGGGTGAGATCCCGTTTCTTGGTCCCAGCTCCTGCCAACCTAGCAGTTCGAAAACACGTCAAAGTGCAAGTAGATAAATAGGTACCGCTCCGGCGGGAAGGTAAACGGTGTTTCTGTGCACTGCTCTGGTTCGCCAGAAGCGGCTTAGTCATGCTGGCCACATGACCCGGAAGCTGTCTGCGGACAAACGGCGTCTCCCTCGGCCAGCAAAGTGAGATGAGCGCCGCAACCCCACAGTCGTCCGCGACTGGACTTAACGGTCAGGGGTCCCTTTACCTTTAATTGGTTTTGCTGGTTTTGCTCACTGTGAGTCAAGGCTGGTTCATGCTATCCATATTCACTTTCAGCATCCAGTAATGATATTTGTGTGTGTGTGAATGAGTGATCACAAATAGAGCTCCACATGTAATACTTTCACGCCTTCTTACACTGTCTCTCAGGAAATAACATTCAATGAAGTCAATTCACACAAACAACTGCTGATCATTGAGAGATAACCAAAATTCTGCAGCTAGACTGCTGATGGGGACAAATTATCACCAGCACATAATTCCAGTGCTCAAAAGCTTATACTGACTTCTCATATGCTACCGGATCAGGTTTAGGTTGTTGTATCAATTAACGAGGCCCTTAACAACTTGGGCCTGGAATACCTCAGGGACCACCTGATCCCTTATATCCCTGCTCAGTCACCGAGTTCTTCTGTGGAGTCACAGCCAGTGGTCCTCAGCAGATGCATGGCTTGTATCTACCAGGGGCCATGCATTCAGTACTGTGGGCTCAATTTTATGGAATTCCCTTCCAGTTGAGATCAGATAAGCCCCTTCCCTGTTCAGCTTCCAGCAGCTACTGAAGACTTATCATTATCCCAACTAGCATTATAACTGAATTATGATTTTATATATTTAACTGATCTCTATTTACATTATATCATGTTTATTGTACACCATACATTAATTGCAGTGTATAAATGGTCAAAATTGTTCAGTTGATACAGCATGATGCTCTTAATCTCAGGGTCGTGAGTTCAAGCCCCACATTGGGCAAAAGATTCCTGCATTGCAGGGGGTTGGGCTAGATGACCCTCATTGTCCCTTCCAATTCAATAATTCTATGATTCTAAATAATGAAATGAAATGCAGTGACATCAAGAGGCATACATGCATGGCTGGAGCAGGTCTTTAGCTGCTCTAAAGCCCTGAATGTCACATGCTGACTGGGTTGTGAGAATCGTTCCTAAGGGATGACTCACTTCAGCTGTGGCTATAAAGCATCCCTGATACAAAACTATGCCAGCACACTTATTTTCAGTAGCAAGCCACACACATATAAAATAACTAGAAGGTGATGATTCATTTGACTTTTCAGTTGCTGACTACAAAGAAGTCTTTAAGAAACTTGTAGAAAGGTTAAAAGCCAAGATGGCATAACATATAAAACCAATACAATTCAATCGGGAAAAAAATTAAAAATAATAATAATTAAAAATTGGTCTCTAAGGTGCTACTGGCCAATTTTTTAATTTATTTTGACTGCGTCAGGCCAACATGGCTACCTACCTGAATCTAGAATACATTTCAATGACATCATTCCAACAGCCCATAAAGAAACCCGGCAGAAAACAAAACAAACAAAATCAATAGAAAGGATATTTCATCCTAAAGGCCATCAGCCAATTTGTCATAATCCGTCAAATGCCTGAGAAGAGAGATTTAGCCTAGCACCAAATGGGTATCAATGGTAGTGCCAGGCAGACCTAACTGGGGAAAACATTAACTTTAAATGGCTCCCTCCCTTATCATGAGCCTCCCTCAGAGGGGGCACCCAGAAAAAGGTCTGGGCAGGTTCATATTGGGAGGAGTGCTCAGTAGGTATTGGGGTCTTGAGCTGTAAAGGAGTTTAAATATTTAAATCAGCATTTTGAATTGGGCCCAGAAATGTACAGCCAGTGCAGCAGTGCCAAGATATTTGCTATATGATTGACTCTCCTCGACTGTCAACACTCAGGTGGCTGCATTCTGCACTAGTGGTAGTATCTGAACTGCCTTCACATAAAACACATTGCAGTAATCTAATATTTCCAGAATAACTGATTGAAGGTCAGTTGGGTCTACAGAGCACTGAGCTGACACTGGCAAGACTGCCAAAGGTCAAAATATGGAATATTCAGGTCTGCATTCTCTGATACTTTTTGAGCTGTCTGGAAAGTATGTATGAAAAGAACAATTGGGTGGGTGACACAGAAGCATATATACATATGGAGTTTGGTCAATCTACTATAGTATTAGTTACTTGAAGTAGTAATTACTCTCCAATATTGCAACTGAACCTCTTTCTCAACCTTGCAATCTGGAGAGGATAGGGACTGGACATAAGCTCATCTTCATTCACAGCATATCCTCTGTCAATGTACTATAGTCAGGTACAGTTATGTTTGCAGAACAAAACAGGAAAGGGGGGAATGAAGAAAATTCCATCGATTAAAGTAATATTTTAGCTCCCATTAACTTGTGATGGCTACAATAGTTAGATTTAATAAATACACATATCCTTGGATTTCATACACTAGAGTGCATTCACAGTGCAGCTCAAACAGGTAGCTTAGAGGCCATGAATCATCATGTTTTGGGGTGGGGGGGGGGAGGAAGGAAACAAGAGAAATCTCAATGACAGTTTAGATTGTAGCCAAAGGGCTATTTAAATTTGCACCAAAACTCTTAGAATAATCCACATTCCAAAGATCTATCAGTGATCTTCACTTTTACTTCAGGAAATGATGGACTATTTCAATTCTAAATGAGTAAAAAATACACCCACTTTATTACATACAAAGAAAACAGGTGCTTCCAATTTAACACAGGCATATGTTTTTGTGCAAGGGGGAGATTTTATCAGGAGGTAGTAGACTCATCCTCCTACAGAGCACTTAAAAAATTAACATGAGAGCACAGATGAATACACACACACACACACGAGCAAGAGAAATACAGATAGAGAGGAGGAGATTTAAATAAATAGATATGATCTTGGAGCCAATGATGACATCAAGATAATGGGACAAGTTTGGAAATGGGAACACATGTACTGATGGATAGATGAGACATCTGAAAGCATTCTCATACTGGTGAAATAAGATAAGAATCAAAGCCAATTTTGGTAATGATTTCTAATGCTTTCAGAATTATTTCAAATGCATCAGAACTAACTACCTTCAAACTTCCGTTTTCCCAATCGCACACAGCTTGTCCTCCCACTCCTTCCTGACTACAAGAAAGAAACTTTTGATAGCGGAAGGAAATTATTCTAGTTGGGCTTTCTGCTCCCTTCTATGGACAAGCGTGCCAAAGAAAAACCACATATTTTCTACAAATGCTTCAAATACAATAAATTACAATCACTAAAGCCAAAGCAAATATGCAACATAATTAATATTATTCTAGTGTTATAAGTTTGTGGGTGCCAGACCTCTCTAATCCCTGGATCCAGTAAATGGGTGAAGGGCCATTCAGAAAACAAATGATCAAAGGGCTTGGTGCTACACAACTGGTTGGAGCCCCCCTCCCTCAACAGATAAAGCCAGAGTTTAGAGTAGAGGAGTTATGAGAGGTGGGGAACAATGCTAGAGAGCCATGCTTGATGTCTGTTTGAATCCAAGGCTGTGGCTATGGGAGAAGCAAGGTCACCTTGGGGTGTTGCTGTTGTGAACATCATAGGCCTGAAAATCAACCAGAAGCTGAAAACTAGTGACCTGAACGGTTTCCCTGCCTTTCCTTTCATCTTTTCTTTCTCTTTAAAGGCACAGCCTTTTGATCAGGTAAGAACATACTTTTCTAAATTAGTTAACTGTCCATTTAAATCGTGTGTATGTACAGTGGTACCTCGGGTTAAGTACTTAATTCGTTCTGGAGGTCCGTACTTAACCTGAAGCGCCACTTTAGCTAATGGGACCTCCTGCTGCCGCTGCGCCACCAGAGCATGATTTCTGTTCTTAGCGGAGTTCTTAACCTGAAGCGTACTTAACCTGAAGCGTACTTAACCCAAGGTACCACTGTGTATATATGTGTATATATATATATATATATATATATATATATATATATATATATATACACATATACATGCAACTGGCCTTTGAGAGGGAAGCCTGCAGATGTCTTTGCTTAGATGGCAGCCAACATTTCATTGAAAGAGCTAATCTTCTAATTACCATCCACCGTAGCACCCACAACAAACTCATAATTTAAGGACCCACAGTTTGCCAGCTGCAAACTGCAATCTGTATTGATTCCATTTTCACTTCAGTTGCTCCGCTTCCTGGTCGCAAATGATGCTTGTGCAAAGGTAATGCACAGGAAGCACATGTTCTTAATACTGTACAGGTATACTCAGTAATCTGCAACGGAGGAGGAAAGGGCACTGGCCTAAATTGAAACAATCAAAAAACAAGCAAAATAAGAAAAGTCCTTTCATTTGATTGATTATCTTGTTACTTCGGCCTCCTTTTCACAGAGGAACATCATAACGAAATACATCATTACCCAAACACACTTTTCTCCAACTGTTCTTACAGGTACTCCTCAAATCCCATACACTTCTAGTCTTCAACAGGAAAACTATGGAACTCACTCATAGTGCTATTCTATAGTCCTCCAACCTATTCCTTTCACTAATGGCTCCTAAAAGCCACCAGCATCCCTCTTTAGGTATGGTACTGCAAAAAGCAGAATTATTGGATGGATGAACCACAGAGGATCAGGGCATGAGTGAGGAACGCTGTACAGGGGCAGGAAGAGATGTTGTTCTATGGGCCTCTCTGTATGGTCCCCAACTCTCCCTGAACTATACACCTCATTAACCTGTGCCCACCTTGGGTGCCTTTGTCTGAGAGAAACTCTGGATTTTCCATGGCTGGAATGTAGCCTACTTTCTCATACGGCCTCCAGAAGATTAGACGCAAAGGAATGTGGCCCTTGGGCTGGGGAAAAACCTTCCCTGTGCCTGGTCCAAACCAATGTGGTACCTCCCCAGTTGCTGCTGACTCCAACTTCCATCAACCCCAGCCAGCATGGCCTATGGTCAAGGATGGTGAGAGCTGTACCGGTAATATAACAATTTGGAGGGCACCACATTGGCTACCCTGATCTAGACAGCTTACATACTGGTGGGGATGGGGGAATAAGTACATATAACCATTGCCTTAATATTCCTGGGAACCAACCCAACTCCTTCAAGGCATATTAAACATGGCAATGGGTCCCAATTCACTGGCATTTTGATATCCACTACAGGCACCATAGGCCTGCCCTCCTCTAGAATCTTATCAGCTTCTATCAGTGTTGAGTCCATTATACTAATCTGCAACGTTAGATGTTTGCCATCTCTATCCAATCTAATAATTAGAAGTGAGTACTATTTATAGAGTTATACTCACATGGGGGAAGATTGTGAATCTGAATAATGAGGAGTTCCAGGTAACTGTCATTCAGATAACAGGTTTTCAAGTGTAGTCACTTGTTAGGGGGCCTCCTGGTACATTGATGGAAGAATATTAACTCTCTGGCAGAGAGATGGCTCCAAGGTAAGAGAACCACCTACTTAATTATCTATAATAATCATTCCAAAGCATAACAGTTTGTGGGAAATCTCCCATTCATGGCTCCATCCTGTTAGCTTTATGGATCTAGCTGGATCCCCATATAAGGTGGAGTATTAACACATCATGCTATCTATTTCTTACAGAACGAGAGAAGCCCAAGCGAACAAAACAGGTAAGGGAGACATAAATTTATTATTTCAGAGGTTAATGTTGCACAGCTTGAAGCAATTGGATGCATACAAACTGAATCCGTTTAGAATAAAAAAAAAATGTCCAGACCCACAATTATGATTAAAAGCTTTACTAATCAGAACTTCTTCAAAACAGGTACAAAAACAATCAACGAAACATCTAAATAGTTGTATAAAGCATATGCTTATCCAAGGATAGGTTTTTCTTCTTAAATATATAACATAATTATGATCAGAGCAAAAATCAAAGCTCTGTCTCTAAAATAGCCTGCATTAGCCTGCATCCAGCGTAAGCCTCTGCAGCTCCTGGAGAGGGTTCATTATCCCATCTTTCTCTGACTGTGCATGGGAACAAAAGACCCAAGAGGCAACTCCCTCTCATAATGGAGATTTGCAATTAAATGCCTAAGGTTAAACACTCACGTGTAAGAGCAGAGAACATAAACAGTTATTCAACAACCTGTTAGAGCTCAGAGAGCTTCAGTATGCTTCAGCTGAATTTTCCAATCTTAAACCCTTCCAGCAATATAGGCATTCTCCATTTCAGTGTGCAATTAAACAATTATACTTAACATTTATACCATTCTCTGCACCAACCTTTATGATGATCTAGGTTTTCAGGTCTTGCTGACTATGAGAAGATATCCACCCTCCTTATGCCATGTAGGCATAGGCAACTTCCCACTGGAACTGATAATCTCCACAGTGGATGCTTGGATATGTCCTTGCTCGTTTTTAAAGGCCCAATTCAGGGGTGGGGAACTGGATCACACCAGTGGGCTAGATTCTTATCTCACCCACCTGAGGGCCAAGTTTGGCAGTAAATGAGGCTGCATATCTGTCAATCACCTGATGTCACAACTAAGTCAGGTTATTCATTTTTGCCCACAGGGTTTGAAAGCAAACTGTGCAGGCAAAGGCGCAGTTCTGTACAGTACTTGCAAGGAGTGATGATCATTGGTATTTGCAAAGTGCTTTGTGAGGGGCTTTACAGAGGACATAGCAAACCTTCTTTTGGCTGAACCACATCTTTATCTGCCTCACACCTGACATATAAAGTGGATATAGCCATAATACCAAATGGGAATACCGAGTGCCATAGGCTTTTGCCTCCTTTGGGGTGTATGGGGTATATGGGGAGGGGTAGTACCTCTGGTAGAGGACACATCATGCTCCTTCTAAGGTAGTTTGCCCACCTTTGGTCCCAACCCTGCACTCAGCTCTCACCTGTGGCTCCTAGAAGCTGTCAGTATGCAACAGCGGCCACACCCCAGGAAATGGCTTTGACTGCTCAGCTAAACCAGGTGACAGTAGCCAATGGGTCTTAAACCTTCGGTGAGTTAGGGATTTCCTCTGCATGTAAAGACAGGCTCCGGTAGATTGAGCAGACAAGACCAATAGTGGGTCCAATGGTCAAGAAGGCGGTTTCTGCACGTGATATAGAGGGAAGTGAGGGACAGATGGGACTCATCTGCCTGGGAAGGGAACTCATCTAGGAGAAGGAAATCTCTGATACTAAACCTCTGCTGCCTTGAGGGTCATCTTCAGGAGAAGAAAAGGCTAAGGAGTAAACCCTACACAAATTTGAAGTGGAGTCCCTAATACGGTTGGATGGCACCTTGTAGGCCTCCTTCCAGCAATTCCTGTAGCCAAGCTGGTGCCAAAGGTATTGCTCTGCTTTCCCTTGGACCACATCAGTGATTCTGAGAGTGGGGTCTTGTTGTCTGGGAAGCCCAGGATCTCCATACACTCTGCCCAGGCCTGTGTCCTAGGGAGTTGTGTGCCAAATGGGAAGACTTGGTGGGTCTTGTTAGGCCCCTGGGCTAGAGGTTCCCCACTCCTGGTGTCATTATTAGTGTTTTCTTGAAACACACACATACACACAGAGAGGTAGCAACCATATACCACACATCCACTAATGAACATGTCAAGTTTAGTGAGAGCAGTGACCTGCATGCCTGGGAGCTATAGCCTTGTCCAGCTGGCCATCCCCCAGCAGAACCCCACCTGCACTGCAAATATATACACTGTATATATATAAGTACAAGGATTCATTTGATCATGTAGCATAACTTCCCCCTATCACTCTGAATTAATGGCTGGCTGGCTAAGAAGATGACGAGATTCTCATTAGTGTAAATAATGAAGCACTGCTGAGCATTAGCTCTGCTCTTTGAGTCTTAAGAATTTCCCTCTAGGACCCTGTCATGAAGCTTGACAGAGTCGGAAACACATAATATATATTCTAAATTAAGTGGACCTGGGAAGAGAAACACAAAGGGTGACAGCTGGGAAGGAATCATCCTTGGTTCCTCGCCATTCCAGGCACCTCCGCAACAAATCTTGCATACGACACACCGGCCAGGAACACCCGACCATATATTCCTGCCACCTCTTCAGATCAATGTTCTAAGTGATAGCAATTCAAGTTTGCTTGTCAGTTTAATTAGGGAAAGTGAAACACAATTACAGGGCATTAGTGCAAAGCCAGTGCAAAAGGTCCATTTGGGATACTTGCAGCTGGAGAAACCAACTGACATGACATTTTCCATCAAAAATCTTAATTAAAAGCATTACCCGAGGGGGAGAATATAGCAAGTGCCACTAATAATGAACACTGTTTTCATCTATGCACTAATTAAAGCTCATATATTTATTTTGGAGGAGGTTTTTTGGCATTTCCTTAGCTGTCGTTTGGCACAAGGAGCATGAAATAAACCAGCCACATTTTAAAGGGAAATATTTCTGTTCCCATAATCCTCCCTTCAGGCTAAGGCACCTTGAAGGCTTCACATTGGGGGGAGAGCGGGGGAAAATAAAGCAACAGCAGAGGGCAATAAGGGAAGATCCACATGGCTGGAGACATTTGGAGAGCAAATGCCAATGCTAGAAGCCTCCCAGCCAAGATGGGGGAGTTGGGGCATTTGGCTCAAAGGCAGAACTTAGAAGGAATAAAGGAAACCCAGTAGAATGACAAGAGCCAGTGGGATACTGTTACCCCTGAAGGAGGGATGAGAGCCCTGGGAGTGATGCTGCTCTGTATGCCAAAGAAGGCAAAAAGTCCAACAAGCTAGAAATCCTAAAAGGGACAGACTCCTCCATAGAATTGTCATAATTTAGTACTGGGTAAAAGGGAATGTGCAAAAATGCTCAGGGAGATCTTGAGATGGGGAATAAAATCAAGAGGGGATCAAAAGAGGGAATGCTCTCACGACACAGAGGGTAACATTTCTAGATACCCTAAAGGACTGTGCCCTGGAATAGACCAGAGGGGAGGCAGCCCTGGGCTTAATCCTAACTGGCATACAGGAACTGGTGTGGGACTAAATGTAGTTGCACCAATTGGGATGGGTGACTGCAGTGCTAATCAGATTCAAAATATGCGCAAGTGGACAGCTGTCAAGGAAGTCCAACACAGTTCCATATGGCTTCAAATGAACAAGTTCCTCTTAAATGAGATGGTAAAAAAGGAAGTTGAAAGGGGGAGTCAGATGGTCTCCAGAATGCTTGGTGGGGTAATTCAAAACCGCAATAAGAAAAGCTTGGCTGGAATATTTAACTTAGAACATGAGAGGTCCCGTAAAGTCCAAGAGGATGCCAGGTAGTCAATGAGCAGGGTAAAGAAAGTTATTGGGAACATGAAGGTTTCTTCTTTTTTACAAATGGAAATATTACCCAGTTCAGAAGAACAAAAGGAACACAGCCATGCCCCTCAAAATCCATGCAGATAAGTGCTATTGTACAAGTAGAGTTCTGCACATGGAACAGCACTCTTAATCTCAGGGTCATGAGTTCGAGCCCCATACTGGGGAAAATATTCCTACATTTCTGAATTGCCGGGGTTTGGACTAGATGACCCTCGTGGTCTCTTCCAGCTCTAAAATTCTATGATTCCATGAGCATATTGGAAATATAGACTGACATTACAATGTTTTTAGCAATATGTTTCTCATTGATTTTCATTGCATTTCTTATTCCCCTTTGTCTTCTCATTTTGAAGGTGCGTGGGGTCGGAGCTGCAGGGGAGAGGAGGGAGACGTTCCATTCTATGAGAAGAGGTCTATTGTGCTAGCAGAAAAATAACATTAGGTAAAGGTAAAGGGACCCCTGACCATTAGGTCCAGTCGCAGACGACTCTGGGGTTGCGACGCTCATCTCGCTTTATTGGCCGAGAGCCGGCATACAGCTTCCAGGTCATGTGGCCAGCATGACAAAGCCGCTTCTGGCGAACTAGAGCAGCACACGGAAACGCCGTTTACCTTCCGCCAGAGCGGTTCCTATTTATCTACTTGCACTTTGTGCTTTTGAACTGCTAGGTTGGCAGAAGCAGGGACCGAGCAACGGGAGCTCACCCCGTTGTGGGGATTCGAACCGCTGACCTTCTGATCGGCAAGCCCTAGGCTCTGTGGTTTAACCCACAGCGCCACCCACATCCCTAAAAGAACATTAAACAACCATTAAAGCCCAACATATACTAAAAGATACCGGTACATCAAAAGCAGGAAGCTAGCTGTTGGGATAAGGACACATAGGTATGCTTAAGCTGGATAAGGCAATTGTAGCAGGGGGAAACCTGCATTTTGAATTCTTAATGTCCGTCTTCATAGCTGAAGATGAAAGGCAGACACCTGTGACTGAACTGTGGAAAATACTGATGACAAAATATGAAGTTCAAGGCCCAATAGACAATTTAAAAACATAACTCATCAGGTTCAGCTGGTATCCACCCAACAGTTCTTAAAGAATTCAAATGTGAAATTGCTGATCTTCTAATGGAAAATATGCCACTTGTCAGTTGATATGATCAGACTCCATACCTGAATTCTGGAAAGTGGCCAATGTAGCAACATTTTTCCAAAAAAAAAAAAAAAAAAGGGGGGGGGGATCCAGGAAATTATAGGGCAGTTAGCTTAACATCTGTGCTGGGTATATTGTTGAAAGTTTTATTTAAAGATAAATTTATCCAGCACACAGAACACAGGTAGGGAACCTGCACCCCAGGCACCCGCTGGCCTAGTGTCAACACCCCTCTCTGCAAGCAATCATTTGAGAGCTCTGGTAGGACAAATGTGCTCCTCCCCTACCACCCTGTTCAGTGTGGAAAAGGGAGAGGGAGAGGGAGAGGGAGAGGGAGGGGGAGGGGGAGGGAGGGAGGGAGGGAGGGAGGGAGGGAGAGAGAGAGAGAGAGAGAGAGAGAGAGAGAGAGAGAGAGAGAGAGAGAGGGCGGAAAGAAAAAGAAGGAAGTACTTAATCAAAAGAGCATAAGATGAGCCTGCTGGATCAGGCCAATGGTCCATCTAGTCCAGCATCCTGTTCTCACAGTGGCCAACCAGATGCCTGTGGGAAGCCCACAAGCTTGACCCATGCATAACAGCCCTCTCCCTCCTGTTGTTTCCAGCAACTGGCATTCAGCAGCATACTGTCTCTGACCGTGGAGGCAGAACATAGTCATCATGGCTGGTAGCCACGGAGAGCCTTCTCTTCCATGAATTTGACTAGTCCTCTTTTAAAGCCACCCAATGAGGTGGCCATCTCTGCTACTTTGGAAGCAAGTTCCGTAGTTCCACCTGGACGCTGGACCCATCACTTGAGAACCTTCTTGGTGTGCATCCTCCGTGAGAGGCTATATGAAGAGCAGGCCTTTTCTACAGTGGCTTCCCGCTTGTGAAATGCTCTCCCCAGGGAGGCTTGCCTGGCGACTTTGTGACACATCTTTAGGCGTCAGGGAAAACATTCCTCTTATCTCAGGCTAATTAAACAATCTGTGGCCTTTTAAACCATGAGTGGGGGAATTATTGTTTGTTACTATGATATGTATTTTTGTATTTTTATTTTGTTAACTGCCTTGCGATCCTCAGATGAAGAGAGGTAAATAAATGTGTTGTTGTTTTTTAAAGTGTTTCATACAGTACATAGTTACACTGTGGAATTTGCTACCACAAGATATGGTGATGACCTCCCATTTAGATGGCTTTAAAAGAGGATGAGGCAAATTCATGTGGAGGAGGCTCACTGTCTACACTGACTACTAGTAACCATCAGGTTATCAGCCCTAAATGGAGATGATCTGAAGTGAACCTGGGACCTTCTGCATGCTCCACTGACCTGCATGTAGAACAGGGATGGCTGCTGCTCATTGGCAATGGTAGGGCAAAAGGCAAGGAGCCCCCCAGTAGGAGGAGCCAGAGCGAATTAGATGCAGAGTCAATGAATTCTAGTTTTGTCTCCATCCACCTCCCTGCTGAGGTCTATAAGGGGCAACGCTGAGACCAAGAAGAGGAAGCAGACAGCCAGGGCCACCCTGTGGACTAAGAAGGCAGGTGGATTTGGATTAATTAAGACTGAGGTTAGTGGGATAATGCCCCATTTAACCCAACAGGCTGACTTCCACTGACGTAGACAGCTTGCACTTCAAATCTTCAAAATAATTAAATTAAAATTAAGTAAGACTCAAATTAGAGAAGGTGTTCCTATATTTGATGCTAAATTTACTACCTACCTCCCTCAATGGCTCAGGTAACACATACACACCAGGCATTCATTTGGGGGCAGGGGCCCACTTGGCTGTTATTATTACTGTTATTCAAAGCATAGAGCATTAGCTTGACTGTCATTTGCCTATTCGTCTCTCTCCTGCTCATGGGCGTACCCAGGGGGGGCAGAGGGGGGCAGCTGCCCCCCCCAGAAGGCTCAAAGCAAACCTGAACGACCATGGCTTGCCCCCCCGCAGATGGCTTGCCCCCCCTAGTTTTGATCCTGGGTACGCCCCTGCGAGTCCTGCTCCTCTGAGACTAGCAGGCGTATTGGTTTCTACCTTGATTTTCAATTATAGTAACAAAAGTTGGCAGGGATGTGCCGAGATATATATCTCAGCACAATGTCCTGTCCTGAACTGACTGATTAGCGTAGCTTCTGTTTTCCTTTGCCTTGCGGCAGAACTGTGCAGCTGATTTATCCTGATGACCAAACAGGCTTCCTTCATTTCACCAGGGGCCCTAAAAAAAACTCATCCTCCCCTTCCAGTGTTGCTTGTGTCATGTAGCTGCTCAAAAAGGAGCAAGACACCATCATGGAGAAATGCAAGGAGCAGACATTTGCAACTGTTACCACAATGTGTACAGGACAGAAGGTGGAATGACTTTGGGAAATCAAACTTTGATCCTACAGGCTGGCTACAAATGGACACAGGAACCTCTCCTCCTTTGCAAAGAGGAAATCTATTCTCCAGAGCATTCCCACTGGTACACATCATGTTGGCCACAACCCATAGGCTTCCTGAGGCATACTTAATGTGCATTATGTATTATAAACTGCCCAGATGACTTCATGTTATGGGGCAGAGTACAAATGCTACAAAGCGAGGATTAAAATAATATAGCTGCAGGATAAAACATTATAACAAAGGTCTGAAGCCATTTAGATGCCACACTTTAAATACCGATATTTATCCAAAATTAGGCTTTAGAAAATTGTGCTAATACAGTGCCAGTCTAAGCCACAACTTGAAACACACAGAGTTTTAGGCTAATGGCCCTGTTCATCTGTGTAAATGATCAACACAAACTGGAGGTCTTCTAAGTTGTTATATGGGATGCTCATTCCAAAGAGATAAGAGAGAGCTATTTTCTCAAATTAAAAATCAAAGTGGTAATGGATAATCCCCGCTGAGATGACAAAAGAGGACTAACTCCAAGTAAGATTCTGCTTGGTCTATTCAGTTGCAGGGAGGGGGTGCAGAGAAGAAGAAAAAAATAAAAAGGCGTCTTTAGAATTGACAACAAACTACCTATGAAGCAATGCTGGCATTCATCTAAATAAACACACGGCTGCTATCCTAGAGATGAAGGGGAAAGTGGTTTTATGGTTTAATCTTGAAAGAGCTTCGAGGTAATTGAGGTCCTGCTTCTCTACCGGGGGGGAGGGGGCAACAAAAAGGCTAACAAGCAAAAGATCTGTCTTCCTTACATTTTCTCTGAGACACATTTAACGTGGCAATATGTTGAGGGTTTAGGCTTCCAAATCAACTAGAAAAAGTTTGAATTGGGGGGGGGGTCTTTTTAATGATAAATCTGGGGACTAAAATCTGAGTTTGGAGAAGGAACTGATAATCCACTCCAGTATTTTGCCAAGAAAACTCCATGGACATAAAAAAGGAGAAGCTTTGAGAAGAAAGTGAGAGTTTCCAAGACATGTTCATGGGGTCACGGAGAGTCAAACACGACTAAGACGACTAAACAACAACAACAAAATCTGAGCAAAGTGTGCCTCCCCCCGCCCCCGGTTTTTGCTCTTCAATTCCAGGTTTGTAAAATGGTTTACAGGGCTCATCTATGCTGTCCTTTAATGTGAATAGCAAGCTTCCTGTACTGCCTTAAATTATTTGCCAAATCACTTTTCCCTTGCTGAGGACTGATTTTCTTATGCACTTTTTGTTTTTGAGTGCCCCTGCTATGAGAAAATCCAGACTGAGGTAGGGGAAGTATGGTAAGGTAGTGATTTGGAGGAGAATAAGCAAGAAGTGAGAGAGGTACAGGAAGCTTACTATTCATATTAAATGACAGTATGGAAGAGCCTGGTGTTTATGATAAGAGATTAGTACCCTAACCCTCTGAAGCAGATTTGGGGGATATGTTTGTGGGGAGAAGGGGAAATCTCATTGAGCAAACACAATTATGTGCCATTAGCAGACGGGTAGTATTGGATATCAACTGTTGAATTCTTATCGTTGTTCATTTCTTGTGAGACTCTTTGGGCACAATCTTCTTGTGCAAAGATGGGTTACAAATAAACAGATGAATGAATTCCCATCAGCCCCATCCAGCATGATCAATAATGAGTGAGGGATGATGGGAGTTGTAGTCCATCAACATCCAATAGGGTCACAGGTTCTCCACCCCTGGTACAATGGCTCGCCAAGACTTCAGGTAGTAGGTCTTCTCCAGTCTTGCTACTTGAGTTCCTTTAAATGACTAGTGTTTGAACTTCCTTCTTGCAAAACATGTACTCATCCACTAGCTACAACCTTTCCCCAGTATGCTATATACTTAAATACACAGCAAATATTATAGTGCTGAATAGTCCTTTTTACCAAATCAAGAAGCAAGATGAGCGAGAGTAGAAGTGGATGAGAGGGGCTAAGAAAGGAATTTTCAGAATTACAAGATGAATGTTAATGTCATCTGAACTAGTTAGCAATGAAGCCTGTTTTTAAGCGTTTTCCATGTTGGCTAGGTGTGAAGCAAACTTTTGGGTGTTTCTCCTTATCTTTTAAAAAGTTTAGCATAGATAAGTTTTTCTTGGGGGAGGGGGACGAGGAAAAACAGAGCTACTTGTGACTTCCCGCTATGGCACATGCTTAAATATTCAAGGATAAAAATGTCACTTTCAGGGTAACCCAGTAAATCAAGGAGAATTGTAAGCACTTTTCATGCAGTGATTTAGTTAAGAAGTGCAAATTGCAGGTGGGTATCTGCGACTCCCCCCCCCCCATTTCTGAAAATATGGACGGCAGAATGACTGACGAGGGTGGCATCCCCAGTGAAAGATGAGACCCGGGGCAGGATAATGTGACAAATGCTTCCCAGAGCAAAGTCCTCTTCGCCAAATACCATTCTGTTCTCAGAAATGTACACTTTTGACATCAGAAACAAATTGCAATGACATGCAAAAGGGAGAAACTGCCACAGAGAGCTATTTATCATTTTATATAGTCCTGGGTTTTGTCAAACAGTAAGAACAATGCCACCGCGAAGGATGGGATCTATTTTGCGATAAGGCACTTTTAAGTGGGTTATTTTATTTTATTTCTGGGGAAGGAAAACATCGACAAAGAAAAGTTTAGACCCTTCTTCCTATACCTGTATTGCACTATTTTCATTTAACCATATGAGACCAAAATGGAAAAAAGGGGAGGACAAAACCGGGGAGGGGGAGGCGGAGACTGTTTTTCTCCTGTCTATGATGCCATATGATTGGGACGGGGGTGGCGCTGTGGTCTAAACCACAGAGCCTAGGGCTGGCCGATCGGAAGGTCGGCAGTTCGAATCCCCACAACGGGGTGAGCTCCCGTTGTTCAGTCCCAGCTCCTGCCCACCTAGCAGTTCGAAAGCACGTCAAGTGCAAGTAGATAAATAGGTACCGCTCCGGTGGGAAGGTAAACGGCATTTCTGTGCGCTGCTCTGGTTCGCCAGAAGCGGCTTAGTCATGCTGGCCTCATGACCCGGAAGCTGTCTGCGGACAAACGCCGGCTCCCTCGGCCTATAGAGCGAGATGAGCGAGCAACCCCAGAGTCGTCCGCAACTGGACTTAATGGTCAGGGGTTCCTTTACCTTTACCTTTATGATGCCATATAATGTCCACAAACACTCAAACTGTTCAGGGGGAGCTGCCAACAATGGAATGTTGTAGCTCACTAGGTGGGGGTGCCCATGAACAAAGCATTCACCAACAGTGCAGTATCAGTGATTTAAATACACACCACACACACAGAGAGAGCTTGGTACTACAGGAAAAAGGAAAGAATATGATAGAGCTTATGATCATGGAACAGGTTCCCACCCCACCCAATCAGGGCCAGATTTATGATGGTGCAATTGGAATAATTGCACCAAGGACCATGCTTGCCAGAAAGGGTAGACTCTGAGCTTTCCCCCCCTCTCTCTCTTTTAAGTCTCTAGCTATTATAGAAATGAAGTTATGACACATAATGTGCAGGCAACGTTCTAAGCATTTTCTGCAAGAGTTAGACTGTTCCACCTTCTGTAACAGGAAAACTAAAATAATAATAGCAATAATCTTTAAAATTGAAGGAGATCACTCTGCTTTCCACAATTCCCCATCCTATGTGGCTACAGGGATAACACAGCCCCTCGCAGGAATCAGTCAACTGCGCACACTCACCCTGAGAGTAAGCTCAACTAAACTCAAGAGGGAGTTGTGCATCAAAAGAATGCAATGATCAGGCCAGGTTAAGTCTAGCACTAGTCAGTATCTTGTGTCTGAATTCTCCCTTTCAGAACTTAGAATGTGAACATTCTGTGACATCATAGCAGTCCAGCCAATTAATGAATAGCCTTACAGGCAACACAAGCAACCCAACAGGTAGCAATAGAATCACAGAATCATAGAGTTGGAAGAGACCACAAGGGCCATCCAGTCCAACCCCCTGCCAAGCAGGAAACACCATCAAAGCATTCCTGACAGGAATAGGCATGCATTCTTTGAACATCTTGTAGTTTCCTGGTTTAGATGAAGGAAAATAATTTAGAGCCTAATGTGTTGTTCACATTCTACACAGAAGTGAAAAGTTAGTTGCAAAAGATGCCTATCCCTTGCATGTTACTCAGTATCATGATGCAATATTAGTGCCCCAATCCAAGTTTTCCTCTGTAATTCAGGAATGTCTAAAAGCCTGGCCTTGTTTCAAATAAGTCACAAAGAAATCCAGCACAGCTTGAGAAAGATGAAATATGAAACAATGATTAATAACTAGTTTGACGAAAGATGGAGAGCTTAATATTAAGGTTGTTTGGCATGCCTTTAAAAAACAGGGTTGTTTTGAGTCAATAATATAGCTTGGCAATGCATTGTAGCAGAAAACAATATTATATGCTGGTAACATATTTTGTTTTAATCTGAAATTACAATGCAGATCACAGCAGTGAAACCTTTGCTAGAAATGCTGTCCTTATTCCAGCTAATATTTGTTTCCAGATGAAAAGGGGTGTGTGTGGGTGTGTGGGTGTGTAATAGGAAGGGAAAATAAAAGAATTTCTATTCGTTACCCCACCTTTATAATTGCAACATTATCCTAGGGACACAGAGTGATCTTTTCTTTATTAAATTCTCTTGAGTTCTGGAGTCGCAATGAAGATGTAACGGTGAGAAGTTGGTTCAACATAATTTCATCACCAACAAATCAAACGAAACAAGTTCTGGAGTCGCAATGAAGATGTAATGGTGGGAAGTGGGTTCAACAAAATTTCACCACCAACAAACCAAACAAAACACAGCTTTTATCATCTTATTTTATAAGCAAAAGAGCTATATTTATTTCTAATACACTTACTTGCTCGCTTCCATACACTGCAGGGTCTCTGCCCCCACCAACAGGAACCTAATTGGATAGACCTAATTGGTTAAAATTAGGGTGCTTAAGGAGTTCAGTATTTGCTAATCTGGATATGAACTGACTTGATCTGTGGCTCCTAATGTGCAAATCGAAATCCCAAAGGTTCTGGTGCGCTCTTGATGTTGGATGTTTGGGTGCAACTCAACTTGTGGAAGAGTACTTTTGTATGAGTTAAGACAATTACAGTTAGGGATCTCCAAATTCCCAAACTATCCCTGTTTCTTTAACCTCTTTAGCTGACCACACTATCTCATTGGTGTTAGACTGATATTCTCAGGTTGCATCCTGCTTACAACTCATTCCTCTTTCTCACACTTATCTCTCAAACTCAAGATGAAAGGCCATCTTTAAATATTCTCTGAGAGCAGGAAGAAGCAAGCATTGTTGCCTTGTTCTCCTCTGGAATAGGTTGTTAGACTAGAACTAGAAACTTTCATTGCTAAGCTATGCATGTCCTACAATAAACCACTTTCTTACTTTCCTGCCTTTCTGTCTTATGTGTATATGAAGCAAAAGGTAAAGTCAGCTGTCTAGCCAAGAGTCACTAACTTAAACATTGCTCATTCTGCAAATTAAAGTGTTTCAACAGGTAGTTGACCCTGTTATCACCTTTCAAAAAATACATTTTTAAAAAAAGTATTTTGAGAGAAAATACATTTTTAAAAAAGTATTTTGAGAGAAAATACATTTTAAAATACATATTTTATTTATTTGAAACCATTTCTAAACTGCTTATTGTTAAAATAAGATCAAAGCAGTGTGCAACATACATAAATACATATTTAAAACAAATTTTCATGCATATTTTTATTTTTAAGAATACAGATTAATTAGTTTTATGGGACTGAATGGGCTTAAAGATGAACACATGTAAAAGTGTCAAGGAATGGAAAGAGACAGTTGTCTATCACTAGTTAGAATCCAGTCTCTCCTAATGAAAAGGCAGCTCAGGAATTACAGTGGTTTTAAACCCCTCCTGGCAGCAACAGAATAGAAGGGATTAATTTAAATACAATTGCAATTCCATACTTTTACTTTCCCTCGCTTGTTGTTGTTGGTTTTTTTTGCTACTGTTTTCCATTTCTCTTGTCCAACAGCCACTGAATCAGGTGGGGTTTTTTGCCCAGAGTTTCTAATTTTTAATCTCACTCACTCTTCTCCCAAATCATTAGGCAGCATGCCAAGTCTGCAGTGCTAACCTGGCTCACTTTGTAATTTTCTGCATATTAAATAACCGTGTCCACATTCCGCACATTAAATAACCAACCTCCTTCCCTTAAATGCCACCATAAGATGGGGAGTGGCCTAACCCATTCAGAGCCTCTCATCTTTATTAGACATTAGGGATGATGCAGCAGTTTTGGCAAAATGCTGACTCAAGAGTGGTAAACTTGCTCCTTTATGGTGGATACATTTCCCCCCACAGTAGTTTTACCTATTTGGGAAGGGAAATGTCAAAGATCAATTATTTTGTGCATCACAAACTAGAGTTTGTATGTTGACGTCAAGCTGCCATTTATGTTGACGTCAAGCTGCCATTTTCAGTCTGCAGGCTTTATAAGAGGTGTTTTACCTTGTCATTCCTCTACGTAGCACTTCTAAGTCCCTCAAATTTCCAGTAACATTTTGATCCCTTCTAAAACAAAGCCTTGCCCAAAAATCTCAGAATCATTTTATTTGTGCTATTATTTATTATTGATATTTATTAAATTTGTATACCACAACAGAAAACCAAAGGCAGTACCTGCAAATATGTATAACTCTGCCATTCCATATTTAGGAATGAAGAGTTTCAGAGCATATCTAAGTTCTGAAAGTCCTGATACCTCACAGGCTGCGTAAGACCAAATGCACGTGAACAGGACATAGACATAACTCCATGCAGTGTGACCCGATAGCTGAAGGAGAGGAAAGAGCCAGAGGTTGGGGCAGGCTGAGATGGGTCAAGGTCAGAGGAATGGCCAGACTGAATCCCTCGCAACCATGAGATGCCAAGGATCTAGAAAGGACTGATTCAGGTGCAGAGGCTTCTATGAAACACTGGTCTGAGGGAACAGACTCTCTTTGGGAACAGGCGTTAGTTACATCAGTGGTCAGGAATATCTGCCACATGAAACCTCCCGATGCGGCGCAGACTGGACCTGCCTCCGGCACCGCAGACAAACTTCCAGAAGAGGACATCAAGATAAGTTTTTCCCCTCCATTTTTTGGTCCTGTTTTGGGACTGGCGCCACAGCTGAACTAAAAAACGCCCATCTTTTGCTCCCTCACTCTGGTGTGACTAGCTCAGGGAAGCAAAAATGGGACATTCAGGTTGGGAGGAGAAGCAGGGACATCTTCTGCCAATTCAGGATGTCCTGAATAATTAGGGACACTTGAGGGGTCTGGGGTAATTCAGCCTGTGAAGCAGTTTCCCCAAGCCATACCCACCTAACACATTTTCTATGAGTGCAGAAGGTCCCTGGATTGCTCCCTGGCATGCCTCTTCTGAATGAGGAGAACTCCTGACAGTCAGTGTAAACAATACTGAGCTAGATGAACCAATGATCTGACTCATCCCTATACCCAGTGCTTTTTTTCAGGGAGAATGTGGGGATGGTGAACACAACAAGACTCGAGACAGAATGATTTCACGTGAAGGCGACCTCGATCTGTCGCGGACCCCTCTATTTATTGAGTTTCATCTCATGCATAAACATTAACCACATTAACATAACTTGGTCCCAACAGGGGACAGTTTTCGAAAACTTTCCACCCCATATATGGTATAGGGTGACACCCCCATGCCTCACCCATGACCCCACCATTAGGTACGTGCTTGCTCTCCATGCTCCTCTCCACACACCTTCCTCGTGCTCACCCCATGATTGTTCCTGATGTTTACCACCATTTGCCATGTCTCATTGTTCCTCCTGAGAAGTGACAGTCTCCCTGACGCCTCAGGAGGACGTGGCTTGCCAACACGTCACCCTCGTCCAGCGTGGAGCCACCGTGGCATGCCAGCATAGTGCGACGCGTGTCTTCTGTGTGTGGTATGATGCGTGTGTTACGTGTAGGATGCGTGGGCTCATAGAATCGTCCCAACAGGAGAACTCAGGACACACAGTACCAGCACCTCTTTTAGTTGTTAAAAAGTGTGGCACTTGCTGTAACAACTTCATGGTGAATACTGGCATCTTTGTTTTCCTAGGGAAAAAAAACACTGCCTGTACCTCAAAAAGTCGCTGAATTGTCTTTCCTGTTTTCTGAGTAATAAAAACCTCATAGGAATGATGGTGTGCAAGAATAAGGAGAGGCACTTTCACAAGAGGAAAAGACACCACCAATGTTGCCATTGATTTCTGGCTTTCTGAGACTAATGTGACCCACGGGCTTGCTGCTTTTGTTGCATAACCTCACAGAAGGACATCTCAACCCCAAGCCTGTTTCTTCAGACCTAAGCCCCCATGATCTGCTACAGTCAGCCAAGATCTTCAGTTTTGAAGAAACGGCATGAGAAAATGGCGGCTGGACTTTATGGTCTTTTGCTCAACTGACGCAAGCTCACATCTCCCCACCTTCGTGTTTGTGTCTTGGCAACTGACAAGTCTGAAGTATATTAACCACTTTATTATATTGCTTTTCTCCATTAGACTGCCAAATCTGAAGAGCTGGGGAGAAATGACAAGAAAATGCATGCAAACCCAATGTAATAAGTATTGATTGTATGTGTGTATGTGTGTATGGGGGGTAATGACTGGTTCCTCCATATATTCATAATGCCTCAACCGTATTTGTTAGCGAAGCTTTTGTTGATTTTGCTCAATACAAGTGACGCATACAGATCTTTTTAGTGAGTACTTCACACACACACAGTATTTTAACGGTTTTTCCAACTGTCCTGTAAGGTAGTCTGGTGGTGTGACATTAAAGTTGGGGTGCTGATGGATATTAGCATGCCTGAGGGCAGCTCTCATCTGAAATCTGGAGTGGATGCTTGTCAGCCATCAGGGGGGCTAGCTCATAGGGGACAAGCCCTTTATGGGGCCCATATATTTTTGGGGAGGGGGCCGGGCCCCCCAATTTTGAAAAAGTGCACAGGCTGAGCAAGTCGTGGTTCCAGTGGCTGTTTCCTTCTCTTCGTCCTCCTGCCATGGAGGGGAAGGAGGGTTGAAACAACCACCCACAACAGCACCCATCATGCAGGGAGTCACTTTAACTAAAATGTATTAATTGGAAGCTGATTGGCATTTTGATAAATGTATAATTTGGGAATTAATTGTTATTGTTATAATTTGGCCAGTATTGGGGGTATATTGGAAAACTAATATATATGGGGCAAAGGATTTGGGACATAATATTCAGATGGCAGATTGGGAAAGGTTATGGAAAACAGATTTGAAATTTACGGCAAGTTGTACATTGAAAGAAAACTACAGTAAAATGGTGTACTGGTGGTATTTAACTCCTACTAAGTTAGCAAAAATGTATAGGACAAGTTCAAATACCTGCTGGAAATGTAAAGAAAAAGAAGGTACCTTTTATCCTATGTGGTGGTCTTGCAAGGTAATAAAAGCTTTATGAGAGATGATATATAATGAAATTAAAAAAAATGCTAAAAATAACTTTTGTTAAGAAACCAGAAGCTTTTTTTTTTACTAGGAATTACAGGTACCAACATACCAAAGCAGCAGAAGAGACTCTTCATGTATGGAAAAATGGGAAGAAGATAAAGTCTCTACCAGAGCAGAATGGCAAACCAAGCTGATGGACTATGCTGAGATGGCAAAGCTGACTGGAATACTCAGAAACCAAGAGGACAAAAACTTTATTAAAGAATGGGGGGGATATAAGTTACTTAGGGGACCACTGTAAACAGATGGAAACAAGGGCAGGATTTTGATTCACTTGTAGTGTAAAAATTAGGGGACAATGTGGTTTGATGTAAAATCTGGAGTATGGATGAATATGCAGTTGTAGATGCTCAAAGAAGGGGATGGGAGGAAGTCCCAAGATTCAGAGAATCTCTTTGTATAGATATGTTATCATTAGTTTGTGTTTAGTTACACTTTGTATTTGTAAAATCAATAAAAAATTATTTCACAAAAAAGAAATGATAAAAAAGGAAAACTTAATAATAATAATAATAATAATAATAATAATAATAAAGAAACAGCCACCCACCAGTGGCAGTGCCAGGAGGAGGCAGAAATGGAGCCACCAGCCATTGAAGTCACACGGCTGCCAAGGACTAATTGCAGCCAAGGACTAATTATACTAAGATTAGGATGAATATGATGCAGCTAGTTTCTGTCTATAGGCTCATTCTGGTGTTGGGCAGTCCATTGTCTTCTACAAAAACCACTGAAAGAAACGAGTTTGATATTATTAACCCTAATTAACCAACATGGAATAGCACCTTTAGGAACATGGTGTCTGATGAAATACGAACACAAGTCGCATTGGACGAGTTGTGAGTAGCAGTTTCTGAGATGATCCACCTACTTCTCATGGGTCACTGCAACAAGTGCTGCATTCAAATCCTGGCCCACTCCTGAATGTTGTGACATAGGGATGCTTGATGAATTCAGTCTTCAAAAATTCCGATTCAGTTCATGACCTGATTCACACTTTTCAGATCGATATGTGAATCTGGATACGGTCATTCACTGGCTATTGCATTTGCTGGCTGACAGTGGCTGGCTCTAAAAATGCATCTCAATGTACATTTCTTAATGTGTATTTTAGGAATGGATATTTGGAAAGAAAGAATATATATATTCTGGAAGTAGATAGATTCATCCCTCCCTACTGTATAGTGTTTTTTTTAATGACCCAAAGGAGGATGCTCAGACTAGTAATCGGTTTGCAATACACTTTATTCCTTTCAAATAAAAGAGCTGCCAGCCTCCTCAGCAATACAGGCGGCTTAATTCAAAAATGCATTCTGCACAAGTGTGCGTGGAAACACCATGCATTAGTGCGTACTCCACCCGAAAAAAGAGGAAAGATCAAGATCTTAAGCGCTCGCCCATAAAACCCTCCTGTGTGCTCTGCATTTGCTAATAGATGCATGGTGTATTTTCAACACAGAAATAGAATTTTTGATGAAGCACCTTGTGGCAAATTTGAAATGCTGGCCTGGGGCCCCCAATGAGACATAATTCACTCCACTAGCTAGAAGAGATGGCGCTTCGACATCCATTCCTCTAAACTCATTATTGACCCGGGGGAAAATGCTAGCCTTAAGCAAGTTTTAATGAAGACTCTGGTGCAGCCGTTGCTGTAGCACTAAATGCGATAATGAGAAACAAACCACTTAGCAGCGATAGACCCAGGACCTGTATATAACCTGAAAAGTCAGTTTCTTGGGGATTCCTTCCAGAGATGAAGCTAACATCCAAAAAGAGTTTTAATTACCTTGCTCACTAATTTGTTACATATAACTCAGTCAAGCTCACCGTGCTGACATATTCAGAGACAATTTCCAGAACAAAAGAAAATGGCTAAACCCTGTGGGTGACCATGTTGTTACCAAGTAGTAACTTGCTACTATGTACCCTAAACCACGTGGGCCCTTTCTGACTGCAATGTGATGCCTCCTCATGCCTGGGCTTCTAAATTTGAAATATTCAGAAGCAACCTTACCACAATGGCTGCCCGAAATGAAAGATCTAAGTCTGCCAAGCATCAGTAATCTACCCACAACTATGTAGTTGGGGTTACCTCCTCCTTTGGTGTGTTAACTAGGGAGTACCTCCAAGATAGGCATTGTGTTTTAATGTCAACTGCTCTGGGGTAGCACCATTTTGGAGGGGCTTCCCCAATCCACCACTGAGATAGGGAGTTATTTTAAATTTGTCCAAATTTTGGGATCCCTCAATGACAATCTAAGTTTCCTACCTGAGGGCCAGTGTAGAAGCTCAAAGGCTGAGAAGTCAAGGAGGAAATCCCAGGTAGGTTCAGATCTCACCTTTGAAATGGACACAATAGGTGGGCTTTAGGAGAGGCACTATTCTCTATGCCTCAGCCTTATCCCAAGGATCACTGATAGGACATGTGAAGTACTTAAAATACTCAAAGATCTGTATAAATGTTAAGTGTCGTTAATATAGTCACCAGCGTGACCATTATTATTCAGCCAACCCTATGATT
Source organism: Darevskia mixta (assembly GCA_034641385.1). Classification (NCBI taxonomy): domain Eukaryota; kingdom Metazoa; phylum Chordata; class Lepidosauria; order Squamata; family Lacertidae; genus Darevskia; species Darevskia mixta. The sequence goes on from JAWWNH010000060.1 coordinate 4,414,202, forward strand.
GGGCTGGTGGTGAGAAATCATCTTAGGCAGGTGCCAAATGGACAAAATGAATAAACAAGGAGCATCCTGCATCCCTGAGAACTTAGCAGAATATTTCATGCAAGGTGACAAAAATCAGTGCTCCTCTTCTCTCTAGCCCCTATTTACCATTGAGATGTGTACAAACTAAGGCCCTTCCAGAAAAAAAGGGAAACCATTGGGGAAAAAATAGGCTATGGTCTGTATAGAGACAGGGGCAGTCTGCTTAATATAGAGCATTAGTTTCTACAATGAGCAGACAAGGAACTTGCATATTTGATACCTATTTGTAGCCTATAGCTGGTGTTTGTTCAAGGGAAGATGTTGACCTTTGCTGCTAGAAGTTCTGCAGGCAAGTATCCACCAGACACAGATTCTACGTGGAAAGGTTAAGAAGACAAGAGCTGAAGGAAAAGTAGGAAGGAATAAATAAAGCACAAAACAAAAAAAAGCTGTGCTTAGCAGTGGTCTCAAGAGAAGAGGAACAGAGAATTCGAGCTTGCTCACATCATTTCAAATGTGCAGCTACATCACCCAAACCACTGTAATTGTTTCAGTTCAAATGATTGAATCCCTCTCATTCCAAACACATCCAGCTGACGTATTTTCTTCCTCTCTGAAGGCAAGTCAATCATTCTTCAGAATTTTTACATAGGTCTGATCAAGGAATTCTTGTGCACAGAACAATCTGACTTGAACATCGATGCACCATTGGTTTCAAGAGCATAAGCAAAAGGCTCACATGTTGTAAAGAACGGTTTGGCCTTGCCATGTTTTCAACCTTGTTTCAACTTACAGAACGTCTAATCACTAATCCTTCTAGCACAATCTCTAAATCATATATATATATATATATATATATATATATATATATATATATACGCAATTCTATTGCTTTTGAGGTGGCAAGCCATTTCTCTCTGGTTGGTCTAAAATCAGATTCTACTGGGTGATTCCAGTAAAAATAGAACTGAGTCATGTGTCTATCTATGCCTTATCTGTGTATATAGATGAAAGATTGAGGTAGTGGTGGGGGTGGGGGGAGAGAAATATTTCTACTTTCTGTAGACATCTGATGTCAAGAAGACTGGAGTTGCCATCTGCTGGAATGTGCAAAGAATGACAACTGGCATAATAGCTTAAAATCCTGCAGGTGGGTGGGCGGCATGCCTAGAGCATTTGCAAAGACTACCAAACCTTTGGAGAGAAACACAATTTCCCGGGGAAATCTTTGAAAGTTACATCAGCCTTCCATGTCTTTATCCAGGACCTTTTGCAAGAGTAAATCTTAATTCCACGTGAGCACACCTTATCAATTTCACTTTCCTCATCTTTCAGATGGCTAGTAAAGCCTTTTTAAGTATGTATATATTTCAGCTGACATTTGACATATGAGATTTGCTGCTTACACTTTTAATTCTGCCAGTTGTTGGAGTTTCTAAGATTTTTCTGCACTGCTTTTTGATGTTTTGGCTGCCACCGTTTTTATGGTTGTGATGGATGGACTTTTTCCAATTGCTTTTACTCTGTCTGGTGTATTTTATACTTTTATTATAAGCTGTTTTGATTGAACGGGGTTGGGGGCACAGGAAATAACTGAGCTCCATTAAATTTTGAGTTTTGCTTTCCTCCTCCTTATGCCAGATGCTGTAAAGAAGAACCAGAAGGGCCATGGCTCTAGGGAGAAATGATAAAGTTCAGGGGTGGAACACATGCTTTTCATGCAAAGGTTTCAGGTTCAACCCCTGGCATGATTTAGCAGGGCTGGAAGAGACCGCTGTCTGAAACCTTGGCACACCGCTGCTAGGCAATGTAGCAGGCAGTAGTGACCTAGAATGGACCAGATGTCAGACTCAGTAGAAGGCAATACGTTCATAAGGTTCACTATTTGAAAAGCAGGATTGCGACTGCTGGAACTGAAATAGTAGCCATTTGGTTCATCCAAAAAGGTGCAATATAAATAAGGAAAGTTCCCTATCAGAAGTAAAATTTGTTTCTTCACGAATATGGAAGTTTTATTGAATAGTACTAAATTCAAGTGAAATACCAAAGCATAGAACAAACACAGGTATTTAGTGTCAATTTCCTTCCTGTCCAAGCTTTTCACTGGAAAGAACTGCACATGTATTTCTGCTCAAACATGAACTGTTGTTCATAATATGTTTTCCACCCCATCCTTGAGTGCTTCCAGACTGTCAGCATTTTCAGGTGAGCTTCAGTCACATACAGGAAAATTCAGGTTGCCCATTTATGCTTGACTGGGAGCCATCTGAAAACATTTTTATACCTGAGGCGAAGCACAAAATGGTGCCCCCTTTGCCACCAGAAATGAAGGAGTGAGCGAAGATCCTGATGTAGAACATGGGGGTGGAATGAAGTTCTACATTGGCTTCTGCTGACCCTGTGGATCCTGCTGCCTGAGGCAGTCACCTCACCTCACCTCATGGGTGGGCCGGGCCTGCTGGGAGCTATTCTGTACTTTCCCAAAAGATCAGGCTGTTTGTTAGGATGGATGGGGAAATGTCACTGGAGCGTGTGGGACATCATTTGCTTGGGCACAACATCATCTAACCTCCCTCACGAACAAATGAGAATGAATGTTTGTTGAAAAGCTAATGTTGTCTAGCCTCCCTGCAGGCAAATCAGCATGGATGCTCATGGAACATAATAATAATAATAATAATAATAATAATAATAATAATAATAATAATAATTTATTATACCCTATCCATCTGACTGGGTTGCCCCAGCCATTCCGGGAGGCTTCCAACAAAAATACAGAAACAGCAACAGCAGCGGGGGGGGGGGGAGGAACCACATTAAAAGCTTCCTGAACCTGGGCTGCCTTCATATGTCTATGAAAAATTATATAGTTGTTTAACTATTTTACATCTTCTGGGAGGGCAATACACAGGGAATGAAATGGAAGCACCCCTTGTAACAGGTGAGGAAATGCAATTAACAATTTGGGGTTTTCTTTTTCTTTTTCTTTTTCATATACAGCAACAGCTGCACTCTTCTGGTGCATACAATTCTGATGAGACTAAAGCAAGTCTCCCCAGCATGGCCCAGAAATGCCTAGGAGGGAGGGAGGGAATCAATTATTACCTGACACTTTCACTACATCTAAGTTTTTGATCAGTGCATCTCAAATGAACATCAATACTGGGATGAAATGGGGGCGGGAAACATAATAAAGGAAGGAAGGCACAGCATATTCTACTGCATGTTAGGATATATTTTGGCATGCATTGGCATCTAGGCAAGAGAGAAGAGAGAGAGAGAGAGACAGTTCTAATAAAATCCCTTGGAGAAGCTACTATCTTCTTCCAACTTATATTCCCAAGTTGTGGAAGAAGGTAACACTGTACTGCAGTGATGGCTAACCTTGACACTCCAGATGTTTTGGGACTACAACTCCCATCATCCCTGACCACTGATCCTGTTAGCTAGGGATGATGGAAGTTGTAGTTCCGAAACATCTGGAGTGTCAAGGTTAGCCATCACTGCTGTACTGCTTCACTTTCACAAGGTTTTTGTGAGAACAGGTAAGGTAATGGCTGGGAAATATTTTACAAAGTAGGAAGTGATCCTCAATGATTGGGAAGGGCAGTGAGACAGAATGAAAAGACAAGTGCAGATTACTCTTTCTTTCTCTCTGTTTCCCATGTTGGACTAATCTTGTGCTACAAATTGTGAAGTGGAACATATTTGTGATGCAAAGTCTTCTCGTTCTGAAGTGATTCACTCAGAGCCAGCAATCTGCTGTGGAAACAGGGTTTCCAAGTGCACCCATTGCTTCCCTCTAGAGAAGGGCTCCCTCCATCCATGTTGAACCAGGGAGTTCTACATGCAGGCTTGGTGCACATGGAAATGAACCCATCTCACAGGGAAGTCTGTATGCACATTTGGGACTGTGTTTCAAATGACTGCTGATATAAGCAGCCTGATGATTTTTTTCTTCTCTTCTCAAGTTGCTCAATCTGGTTGTCATGACACTTACATCAGAGTAATATGCAACAGCAGAATAAAACCTGTTGGATAAACATAAGTTTTCATGTTGCAGAGGCACTCTTCCATCTCTTTCCTGGATTGTTGACCTTAGAAGAATTTATCCCTGAAGGATCTTGACGCAAGCAGTCCCAGTTTTGGATCCAGTTTAGGCCCTGTGTGCTCTACTTCCTAATTACAATTTCTGCCTTTATTGCAATATGGCAGAATGACTGAAGGGAAGGATAAATAAACAGGCCACAGCTAAATAAATAAATAGCAAGCTAAATAAACAGGCCATAGCTAGAAAAATAAACAGGTGTGTGCAAAGAGGTGGCTGTTTTAATAGAAGAGAAGAAAGCAGCTTAGGTTTAGCCTAACTGTGGCATGCATGCCTATATAGCTTGAACATGTATTGTTTTTAGATTGTGAGAAGAAGAAGAGAAGAGTTTGGATTTGATACCCCGCTTTATCACTACCCGAAGGAGTTTCAAAGTGGCTCACATTCTCCTTTCCCTTCATCCCCCACAACAAACACTCTGTGAGGTGAGTGAGGCTGTGAGACTTCAGAGAGAAGTGTGACTAGCCCAAGGTCACCCAGCAGCTGCATGTGGAGGAGCGGGGAAGCGAACCCAGTTCACCAGATTATGAGTCTACCGCTCTTAACCACTACACCACACTGGCTCTCAGTCCCAAGGTCCATTCCTCTGAATATTTCAAAACATAATGACATATACATAGAATAGCATTTCCCATCATGATGCCCCCCCCCCAATATGTTGGACTATAACTCCCCTGATCCACAATGGATGGGGTTGTAGTCAAAAACATCTGGAGGGCACCAGGCTAGAGAAGGCTGCTGCAGAGGTATCTGGTGATCATCCTTCTAGATACCGTGCTGCCTGGTTCATTTATTTACACGCATAACCTTTTCCAGCAACAAGTAAACCACAAAGGTCTTTAATTCAATTCTGAATACAACATTTCACAGAGCCATTAAGTAGCAGGCGCCAAGCAGGCAGCAAAACAGGAAACAGTTTACATCTCCAAACTGGATGGAAAGAAAGGGGGCATTAATATTGCCTGCTTTGCACGCTATGAAATGCATGATGCAATGTCCTGAAATTGAGTTAAGCCTCAAAAGCAGGGTCAATTCACAGGGCCCTACATTCCACCTACTCAACTCAATAGAGTGTTGGACACATTTGGCATTTTGGTAATTTTGGCATACACTGTGACCATCTCATAAGAGTGCAGATGAATGTCCAGATCCACAGCTATACTTGGGGTTAGATATAGAACCTGTGCTGTCTGATTTTACTGTGGAAGGGGGTTTCTGCACAGGCTGGCTCCCTCCTTGTTGTCCTTCTGCCGGCAGGTGACAACCTTCTTGCTTCGACAGGCTTCAGGGAACTGACTGATTTTAATGAAAAGGCCAGTGCCGTACTGTTTTTATTGTAATTATATGTATGCTTTTAATAGTTTTAGTATTCACTCACTTGCTCTATCGTAATTCTATCAATGTTAAATCGTTTTTTATTGTTGTTGCTGTTTTTAGAGGCTATTGTTGTTATCTTTAAGCTACTTTGAGTCCCATTAGAGGAAGAGGTGGGGAATGAATGAATAAACAAACAAACAAATACTAAAACTTAAATTAAAACAACAACCCTAAAAGCAGTTAAAACAATTCCAAAAAGCAGTGATCTCAGGGATTTCTGGAACAGTGTATTTCAGCTATCAAAGGCCTGGATAAACAAGCATGTTTTGAAGTTCCTCTTGAAAGTCAGTAATGAGGGATGCAGACACACCTCACCAGGGAGGGCATTCTACAAGTGGGGAGCGATCACTGTAAAGGCCCTGTTATGGGTCAATGCCAGTCAGGCAGCTCTGCTGATGGCTACATAACCTGTCCTCACAGGGAAGGTGCATTTTTAGGTACTTGGGTCCCAAGTCACCTTGACTTGGACCAAGTAGCTCCCTGGCAGTCTGCATAGCACTTTCAGGACCAGCAACACATGGTCCCATTGGACTGCTCCATTTACCATCTTAGCAGCTGCATTCTGTACCAGCTGCAGATTCTGGGTTATCTTCAAGGGAAGCCCCACATTGCAATAGCCCATACAGGAGGTCCAAAGCATGGACAGCTGAGGCCAGGCTCTCCTCATCCATTGATTTCAAACTACATATACCACTTGCTTGCTTTAAAATTTCAAATTGCAGAATCCATTGCATTGTGATTATAATCTGTTTTACCTGATTTTAATACTCTTTCTTTAAATTGTTGTAACCCACGTGGAACCTAATGGCAGGTGAGAAATCCAAATAATAATAGTACACATTTGGTCTGGGTTTTGTGAGATAATACATGCAAACAGTCCTGCGAAAAGACCCATGAAACTATTGCGTCCAAGTATTCAAAAATTGCTACTACTAATAATAATAAATATGCATGTAGGTCACCTCATTAACAGACTTTATAGTTACACACTTGTACCTGCTATCTGGGAAGCTGCTGGTGATAACAGCAAGTGCATCTACAGTGAATGGATGTGCATTTAGCACATTGTCAAAATAAATAGGGTGATCTGAATAAGCAGATCCAATGCTCACAGAGGATAACACATTCCATGTGCTAATGAAGCAACAGCTTGAAAATTAATGACACTTACCTCAGCACCTTGAAGTTTTCTTGGGCTGAAAATTAGTGACATTTTGGTGAGGGTGGAGAAGCAGGTCAAATGCCACATTAATCTAACTTATTGGCTCCTTATTCAACTGAAATTCTTTTAAAAAACCCATTTAGCAGGGTCCGTGTACCAAATGTCAGCAGCACTCCGGATGTAAATATCAGAGAAATAACTCATTTAACTTACTACTCTTGAAGTCATCTTTCCCTCCCTGATTTTCTCTTTAAATGTTCCCTTTATAAGAAGCACCATGGTTCACTGCACTTGGAAATTAAAGACGACAGAGTAAAGATCAAAGTTTGAGTTTGCCCACTGCCAGCCACAAAGGGAAATTAAAATCACTACTCAAATTCCATTTTTACAGCTTGCTGATGGATATAAGCTTAGAAAAATATGGCTTCCGGTTTTGCCGCGGATCGCTGTCGGGTGAACGATTTGGGAGCTTAACCTCCCAAGTCGCCAGCTGGAGATAGCCTGGGCTACGGGAGGCTAATCCGAGCCCCGAAAAGTTCTGAGGGGGGCCCTCAGAACGAGCTTGCCGGTTGTGTTCAAGAGGAGCTCCTGGCATCCCTCACCCTGAGGGTAGAGGAGAGGGGGAGTCCTGAACACGGAGGCAAAGATAATATCTGAGCTACCAGCTGAGAGCCATAAAACCCGACGCGACCAAGACGGCAGAATTCCTATTGCCTTTTAGAGTAAAGACATAACCGAAGCGCGGAGACGACGAGAATTTAAACGAGGGTGTTGGAACTACTGAAACCCCCCCCCCCATTGCGGTGAGTGAAAGAACTGTATATTTAACAAGAAGAAGCGTGGGGAGAAAGGGGGATTAAGAAGACGTGGGAAGTAATAATGTGAGCGCTATCGGTAAAAACAAAAAGAAAATAGGAAACGAATAAACGTGGATTTTTTTTATATACGGAGTCGTGCATGCTACGGGGAGTGAATGATAATACTTACCAGTTGAGTTGAGTCGATTACGGTTTTTTCTCAACTAAAAATGCTGCGTGGAGATTGCTGCTGAGGAAGTAAAGAGAGAAGGCAAAGAGTGAAAGTTGGCGGAGACGAGGGAGAGGAGAGATAAAGCAGAAAAATGGCGGAGTTATGCTAGAGAAACATGACTAAGCAGACAGAGGATTAAAGAAGGCGGATGTGACGGAAAGAAGCAGGGGGAGCGAATAGGGAAAAACACAAAGAAAGTGAAAGCGCAAGACGAGAGACAACAAGTCAAGCTATTGGAGAGTACTCCCCCTAGAGGTTGATTGAGTAGTCCAGAAATGCCAAGTGATAATAACCCAAATAAAATGCAAAATAAAGTGAAGGCGAACCAAACGGGTGCATCAGGAGGAGATAACAGAAGAAAATCAGGAATAGATATGGATGTGGACTTTAAAGAACTTTTATTGGGATTGAGAAAGGATATGGGAGAAATCAAGCAGGAACTCTCAGAAATGAAAAAAGATATGAACGACAGATTAAAGGGAGTTGAGGATAAGATGGAGAAATTGGAGGAAAGAATGGAAAAAACAGAAAAAGAGAAACAGGAAATAAAGGAGGAAGTAAGAAAAGTGACAGAAAGAGTAACAGCATCTGAGAGGATAAATCAAGAACTGCAAGAAAAGAGTCAGACAATGGAAAAGGTTCTGAAAAAACTCCCAAGGGAAAAAAAAGAGACCAAAAAAGAATTGGAGGAGGTAAAGAAGCAACTAGAGACGCAGAGAATAATGCAGGAAGTATTTCAGGACGCCCTTGCCATGCAACAAATGCAAATGCGGGAAAAAGTTTTGAGACTAAGAAACATACCAGAAACTCCAAATGAAGACATTGAGAGGAAAATAATAAAAGAGCTGGCAAGATGGCTGAACATGGAAGAAAGCGAGGTGGACTCCAGGATAGAGAAAATATACAGAGTCAATTCCAAGAAAGCAAGGCAAAATAACTGGCCAGGCGATTGTCTAGTGACTTTTACCACAATGTGGCTGAGAAATAAAGTGTTACAAAACAAAGGGAAAGCGAAATTGAGAATTGACGGAGTAGAAATAGCAATTATGAAGGAAGTTCCACCGAGGCTGGTCCAGAAGAGGAGAAAGTACTTCTTTTTAACAAGGGCACTCTTAGCAAAGAGAATCTACTTCTGCTGGGAATTTCCAGAGGGACTATCATTTTACTTCAAAGGAAAGAGAAGGAAGTTTGATAATGTGCAAGACGCGGATCGCTTTTACAGAACTTACACACAAGAACTGGGTGGGGTGAGATCAAGAACACCAAGAGAGCTACAATATCAACCAACAGAAGAGGAACACGAAGATAACGTCACAGAGACAGAGGAAGGGGAGGAAGGTGAAGAAGAGAAAGAGGAAGAAATGGACGAGAGACTTTAATATTATTCCTCCTAATATACAATATAATTAATTTCGTAATGTATATATATAATTAATTTCGTAATGGACTAATTTACTCTGCCGTTTTCTTTTCTCCTCTGTACTATCAATGGTATATTGAGATTTAATATAGAGGGAACGAATTTAATAATAAAAAATATTTTAATTAGAAAAATTTAAGAAAAATTAATAAAATTTTGGAATAAAGGAAAGTATGAAATTGAAAATAATTTCGTGGAATGTAAATGGCTTAAATGAAAAAAAGAAAAGAAATAGAGTAACTCATTATTTAAAGAAGCAAAATTGGGATGTAGTATGTCTACAAGAAACGCATATAAATAAAAAACATCAAAGATTATTAATAAATGATAAATTGGGGAAAGAATTTATTGCTGCAGAGGAGAGAAAGAAAAAAGGGGTTGTGATGTATGTAAAACCTAAGTGGGAACCGGAGTTTGTGTGGAATGATACGGAAGGAAGAACAGTGATTGTAAGTATTAAAATTGAAGGGGAGCAATGGATATTGGTGGGGGTATATGCACCAAATGGCAGCAAGGTAGAATATTTTAAGAAGCTACAGGAACAATTAATGGAATTTATGGATAAAAAAATCTTGATAATGGGTGATCTGAACGGGGTCATTGACCCAGAATTAGATAAATCAAAGGACATGAGAGGAAAAAAATACAAAAAACTTCCAAAAACCTTTGTGGATTTAATGGAAATAATGGAGATGAAGGACACATGGAGGTTTAAACACCCAATAAATAAAGAGTACACCTATTTTTCGGCAAGGCACCAAACAGCTTCTAGAATTGATGGAATATGGGCCTCAAAAGATGTATTAAACAAGATACAAAAAGTAGAGATTAGAGCAAAGGTCCTTTCTGACCATAATCCAGTGGGACTACATTTAGAAGAGGGAGAACGCGGAAATGGAAAAAGGTGGAGATTAAATGTTTTTTTGCTGAATAAACAAGAGATAGTAGATGGGGCTAATAAGTTAATGAAAGAATATTTCGAATTAAATAGTGGAGGGAAAGTGGAGGACCAAATAGTCTGGGAGGCAGGGAAAGCGGTCGCAAGAGGCTATTTTATACAGCAAAATGTATTAATGAGGAAGAAAAGAGAAAATGAAAAAGAAAAGTTATTGTTGGAAATAAAAAAGAAAGAGAAACTTCTTTATAAAACCGGGGAGGAGGGAATTCGGAAGGAAGTAAAAATTTTGAGAGGTAAATACGAAAATATGATAGATGAAGAAATGGATCGATTAGTGCAATATTGGAAATATAAAAATTTTAAGTGGGCCAATAAGCCAAGCAAGATGGTGGCGTGGCAGATAAAGAAAAGACAAAATGAGAAAGTAATAACAAAAATTAAATTTGATGGGAAAAGTATAGAGAAAAAAGAGGAGATTGAAGAATGCTTCACAAAGTATTATGAGGCACTTTACAGTAAAGAGAAGATTGAGGAAGATCATATAAATAAATATTTGGAAGGCGTGGAATGGCCACAGATACCACAACAGGCATATGAAAAAATGAATAAGGAAATATCAATCTTAGAGATCCAAGAAGCATTAAAGGAAGTTAAAAGGGGAAAGGCTCCGGGCCCAGACGGTCTCCCAGCAGAGTTTTATAAAAGTTTAGATGAAAAAATTATATTAGAACCTTTAAGAGCCCTGATGAATAAAGCTTTAGTCACAGGAAAGATACCGAGCTCATGGAGAGAGGCACTGATTATACTCCTACCAAAACAAGATGCAGACCCAGAGGAAATTAAAAATTACAGGCCAATTTCACTATTGAATAGTGATTATAAATTATTTGCAAAAATACTGGCAAAAAGATTAGGGAATATATTAGGAACAATAATACACAAGGACCAGGTGGGATTTATAAAGGGAAGACAGGCTAAGGAAAATATTAGAACAATAATTAATATCTTTGAATGCCTCCAGAATAAAAGGGACAAACAAGCGGCAGTGGTCTCACTTGACGCAGAAAAAGCCTTCGATAATGTGGCATGGCCTTTTTTGGAAAAAACAATAAATAGCTTGAAATTGGGGAGAAAGATGGAGGTGGCGATAAGCGCGATCTATGAACATCAAAGAGCGAATTTAATAGTAAATAATAGAATATCCAGAGAAATAAATATATCAAAAGGGACAAGGCAGGGGTGTCCCCTGTCGCCACTCCTCTTTATAATTACTTTGGAAGTGTTATTAACCAAAATTAGAAAAGAAAAGGCAATTAGAGGAATACGAATTGGCAATAAATTATTCAAGGCAAAAGCATTTGCAGATGACGTGATTTTGACAACGGAGGAACCACAAAAAAGCATCCCGGCAGCTATGGAAATGATAAAGGACTATGGAAAGGTAGCAGGTTTAAAAATAAATTATAGCAAAACAAAGATGTTAGTAAAAAATCTGGAGAGGGAAGATGAGGAAAAATTACAAGAAATTTCAGGGATTAAAATTAGTAACAAAATGAAGTACCTGGGGATAAATATGACTAACAAAGGATTGGATCTGATACAAGAAAATTATATAAATACATGGAATCAGATTAAAAAGAAATTGGCAATCTGGACAAAATTAAAGTTCTCATTAATGGGGAGGATATCAATCATAAAAATGATGGTATTAGCCAAAATGAATTATCTATTTCAAAACTTACCTATTCTAGGGGGTACTAAATATTTCCAACAATGGAAGAAGGATATATCGGATTTCGTATGGGCAGGAAAGAAACCCAGGATCAAATATAAAATTATGATAGATAAAAGGGAGAGGGGAGGATTTGGCATGCCGGATCTACGGTTATACCACGACGCAGCTGCGTTAACGTGGATCAAGGAATGGATAGAATTAAAAGATTCGGATACATTAGATCTGGAAGGTCAAGATATAGGCCTGGGGTGGCATAGCTATTTGATGAAAGATAAAATATCAGATAAAAATATATTTATGCATAATATAGTGAGGAGGTCATTAATAAAAATTTGGCAAAAATATAAGAGAAACTTTGAAACAAAAACACCATGGTGGCTATCTCCACTGGAAATCATAAAGATAAAGAAAATTAATATGGAAGAAAGGTACCCCACATATAAGGATTTATTGGTGGAGGAAGGGGGGAAACTAGAATTAAAAGAGTATGAGGAAATTAAACATTATTTGACTACCTGGCTTCAATATTTTGAGATCAAACAAAGGTTTAAAAAAGATAGCAAATTAGGCTTTGAGAAAAAGGAGTCCAAATTAACGGAAATACTATTATTAGGAAAGAAAGGATACATCAGGAAACTGTATGATGAACTCCTAAAATGGGAAACGGAAGAGGAAATGGTAAAGGAGGCTATGATAAAGTGGAGCCAGGATCTGGGGATAACAATCACAGTAGACCAGTGGGAAGTGGCATGGCAAAGGAATATGGAATATACCCCAAATTATGATTTACAAGAAAATTTATTGAAGGTTCAACATAGATGGTATTTGACCCCTGTTAAAATAGCAAAAATACAAAAAGGAGTTAATAACAAATGCTGGAGGTGCAAGTCGGAAATAGGGACACTCTATCATACATGGTGGCAATGTGGGTTAATAAAAGGTTTTTGGAACATGATTTATAATGAATTAAAAAAGATGATTAGGTACTCATTTAAAAAATCACCAGAAGTATTTCTTTTAGGGATTCTAAATAAAGACATACTACTTAAGGATAGAGCTTTAATATTATATGCAACAACCGCAGCTAGATTGTTAGTAGCAGCAAACTGGAAGACTCAAATTATACCTTCGAAGGAGGATTGGCAAATTAAAATGCTAAACATATATAATTTGGCGATAAGAGAAGAGGAAGTGAGAGGAAATAAGGAGGAATTGAGAGGAAGAACATGGAAAGCATTCGAGGATTATATTATGAGGGGTTAAAAGAGGCCATCCCCTGGGCAGAAGAGGAAAAACTCAACGGGAGCGAAACCAGTAAAATAAAGTAAAGAGATGAAGGTATAGCTAATTAACAGAAGAAATATAAATATATAGTAGTAACATTGCACGTACTGAGAAGCATTGGGAGTTAGGGGGTTAGGAAAGAAGGCGGGGGGGAATCTTCCTTTAGCTGTATTATGGGAGGGAGGGTGAGGGAGGGAGTAAAAATGATACATGGAGATATATTGAATGTATTGAACGGACGATTTTATTTGCATTTCATTATTGTAAGCCTTGAATAATTAAATAAAGATTATTACAGTTAAAAAAAAAAAAAAAAAAAGCTTAGAAAAATATAAGCATCAGAAAGCCCACTCTTGTACCCTGAAGAGTAAGCTCTCAACTTTTGACTCCTGCTGATCACTAAGATGAGCAAGGAACACATGGTCATTTAAGAAGCTAAGTTCAAGTGGTACCCCCCGTTTGTGGCAGATTTCGGAACAACAATTATTCAAATGTAAAGCTAACGTCAAACATAATCATTTGCAGGATGATTAGTCCAATGCTGTTATGATGGGTTCTTTTTTGTTACAGGGGCGGGGAGTAGATCCATCACCATCCCAGCCTGGCCAGCATTAAGGACATGTGAGATTGAAACACTCCCATCCTCACATGGGGAAACATAGCTGCTCAAGGGATGGTTAAATGGCTCTATTTAAGGAGGCAGTGCCAGACCTGTTTTCATCTTCAGATCTATCTCTAGGGAGGGAAAACATTTAGTTTGATAAATAAATAAATATGAAACTATCTCACATAGAAAAGGGTTTGGGTAGGGCAAGAGTGGTGATGACCCCTTCCCTGTCCTTTCTCTCTCTTGGAAGCTAAATCAGGACCAGCCTCAAAAGCTCACAAAAAATAAGCAGGGGGAAGGACAAGCCTATGACCACCCACTTCAAGCCAGGCATTCTTTGTATGGGTGTTGCTCTTTCCGAATCTGTGTGTCTGTGTAGTTCATACCCTTCAAAATAAGAGAACCAGAGCAGGTGGGGGCCACACAACTTTTCTCCCAGGAGAAGAAGCAATGATGACAACAGAAACCTCTTCTGAACCAAGGCACCCCCCCCCATATCTCTCTCCTTTGTAGTGTCTTGTGGTAGCCCACTTCAAGGGGGATCCCTTCGCGGAAGACCTTTTCTTATGCTGGCCTGGGACTTCCCATCCCTCCTCTCCTCCAGAGAGTCTTTCTCTGGATGTCTCTTAACATCCTCGGGCGTTCTGAGTGTCATGGCAGCCTCCAGGCACCAGCACAGCCAGCTGTCAACCAAAGCAAGCCAAACCCAGCATGATCAGGGGTGCAGGGTCTGAAATGAAACAACAACAACAACTATAGATCCTAAGTATTTGTGCTGTTGTACTGCTAAAGGGTCCATTGTTTCTTTTTCAAGGGGTGGGGAGGTCAAGGACCTCCTAGGCCCCACCCAAGTCTAGGTTGCACCAGCCTGTCATTTGCTGCATTTCCCCTCTCTCCTACAGTCAGCATGGAATTCGGGGAGATGGGTCAGGTAGGAGAGACTCCTAAGACAGATGAGCTGAATATGGCCTGGGAGAGCAGACAAAGTTTTCACATCCCTTCCTTAAACGAATTCAACCACTGCAGCACTTAAAGGACACACTCCCTGTGAGATGTATCATTCACTTGAAGCAGTCAAATACAACATTTCCTGTTTCCTAGAGTGGACACACACAGGGGAATGTTGCTCCAGACAGGGGGGACTTCCTGTCATACATGTTCTGGAGCATCCTTCCCCTGTGTGTGACCAGGTAGATGGGCGTGACCCTAGCAGACCCTATAAAGGCGCTAGTCACGCAACCATCTTCCTCTCTTGCTCTTTTGGCCCTTTGGCTCCTGCAACTGCTCTTTTGCCATCTTCCTTCTGCTGGCTCTTAGCCAGCAGCACATGGCTCATCCCTACAGAGGATGAAAGCCACAAGGTAGAAAGTCTGAGGGCTAGCTCATACTTCTTTACAACTGTACCTGTAACTACAAGATAAAGGCTGCCTTCAGGACAATACTGTGAACTGAATGTAAGTAAACTTTACCATCACTTTTAAAAGAAGACTGCCGTGTCACTATTGTTTTTAAGAGGGAACTAAAGGGGAAATTTACCAGTAACAATCCAATCTGGACAAGCCAGACTGGATTGCTCAACTCAAATGATTCTAACAAACCATCAACTTGCTTCCAGCAATGTGCAAAGGAATGCACTCTGCTACTAGCTCACTAGTGTGAGTGAAGAAGGATGATATTTAATCAATATATCCTCTCCTACTATCCACAACATTCCCACACTCCCCACTCCCCACCACAGTAAACAGAACATCTCAAAGTGCCACACAATCTACCATCCATTTACTCTGGAGCAATCACTTGGATTAATGCAACATCACTGAAACATCTACAGGGCAACCAATCTGTGGATAGTGACAGGTTCTATGTGCTTGTTTGCCTGGCCTAAACACAGTTTTGTTTCCCTAATAGGGTGAGACATATTATTAATTTATCTTTATATCATATTGCATCCCTGAGGGTGGATAAAGACATGAGTAATATATAAATATTAAGTATATAGGAAAGGAAAATAACTTCATCCACCAGTGTAAAAATAGCACATATTTTATAGTTTCTTAAACCCTGGTAGGCTGCCTAGATATATGCATGTATACGCACACCTTCATTCCTCGAAGATGCTGGAGCTTTGGCACACCGCCAGCAAACATATTTCCATGTGCTTTGTCGTTTAAATGTGGCAAACTGATTTATATTGCTAAGAAGGCACTCTTGGGTGATCTCAAGGCCTTTTTGCACATTACAGAACTCCTCCTTGGAAGTATTTTGCAGAAGGAAGCAATGTGCTAAATGTGTGTAAGCCAACACATGAAACAACTGCACACAGGTCCATTTTATCCATATGCCTACATGTTTTAAAAAACTGCGATCAGACTATGCATTCTATTTAATATTCACGCAAGGAATGCACAAGGGTTGCCAGGGCAGCCTTTGTTGGGATTCTGCAACTTCATGTCAGCAAGGGTTGCTAACTGGAGTTGGTTACATGTAACAGATTTTGTCAGTTCTTAATCAGCTACAGGTATGTTTCTGGGCACAATTCAATAGTGCCTATGAAGCACTACACAGCTTGGGACAAAGGTGTCTAAAAACTGCCCTTTTATCACATAAGTATTCAAACACTGTGTTCAACAACTGAGGCTCTCCTCCATATTCCACCACCACTTGGTTAGCTGGTGGTGAGAGGAGGCAGGGTCTTTTTGGTTGTTGCACCCCATTTATGGAATGTCTTCCCCAGGGAGGCTCACCCAACAGCATCCTTGAAGTCACCCCGGTGTCTAGAAAATACATTATTTACTGCCCACGGTACTGCTTTGGTAAAGATTCAGCCTGATTGTTTTAACCATTGCTCTGCTCTCTGGAGTTTGTTTTTATTCCGGTCCTTTATCATCCTTATTCTATATTGCTGTGAGAATTTAACTAAAGGGTAGCTAAAACACGGTTTTAAATGAAAAAAATAGAAGAATAAATACCTGCCATACTGAATCAGTGCACTGATCTGTCAAGCCAAGTATAGCCAGCAATGGTCCCCAGGTCCTCAGCAGGTGGCTTACCCAGCCTTGCTCTGTGGCAGGAGTATGAAGCCCGTGGCCCTCCAGATGCTGCTTAACTACAACTCCCTTCATAGCATCATCTTTGGCTGGGACTGATGGGCTTTGGGGTTCAGCAATGTCTAGGAGGGCCACAGGTCCCTCCCATCCTTAATATATGATATGCCTTTTGGGGATGCCACAGTCTGAACGATACACCTTCTCCATGGAAAATGAGTGTTCCAGCACTGAGCTATGATTGTACCCTTAAGAATGAAGGAGGGGAGTTCTAAAGAGATTGATATTAGGCAGGTACATTTTTTGCATTGTTTTTGACCATATATATCTCGACTTTAGCATATAACATAATTATATTGCTATTTTTAATGGATATTTTACACCATTTTATGCAAACCACTTAGGTTTTTCTTTCTTTCTTTTTTACTCTGGTATATAAATCTTGTTAAAATAAATAAATATGGAACGTCTGAGTTTCATCGGCAGCAATGCATCTTTCTGTTAAAAAAAACTGTTGAGTTGGTTCGAAAACAAACACACAGATAAAACTCCTATGGAACAAGCCACACCTGTAAAAAAACAACAACACTCTCCTCTTTTACATGGTCATTAGAACCGGATAAGCCCTGTCCTACTTTGCATCTGGTCATCCTGCAAAGTGGAGAAACAGGCAAACACCTTTTTCTAATCAACAGTGGGTCCCATGTTGTAGGTAGTTCCCATTGTTGGCTTGAAGTTACAGAACATGAATGTGAAGGTAACATTGTGTCAACAAAACAGGATATCACAAATACGATGGGGGGGGCAATATATTAGCGTAAGATAATTCAGAGAATAGTGTTTTTTAAAAAATCGATATCAGTTACACCAGTGTTACCACTATGAATATTTTTGGCTTATTCCTTTCCCACAAGTTTACTTAAATGGGTCTTTTGCAGCCTAATTTTGCATATATTTAGTCACTTTCCTCTAAATACATGTATGTTGCTTACCATCTAACAGCTAAGTTTTAATAAAAGCTCGTTTAAATCTGTTAATTTATACAAATCTGCCACAGGGTAGATTTAATTTTTTTTTTTTGGAAGAATGTGGGAGTGTAGTGTTTTAGCAATGATGAAAGCCTAAAGTGAGGGAAAGAATGAGGACACTTCCAGAATAATTTGATCAGAAACATGTTTCACTGCATATAGATATAGGTAAATATTGACATTGGTATTGATATAGCAAGAGAGACTGAGGAAGTAATGTTTTGATTGGTTGGTTTAATAAGAATTCCTAATTAAGGGATGTAATGGCCTTTTTCTGCATGAAGTGGTTTAGCCAACTTGGGTGACCTGTATTCCTTGCCTAAAGAATTCCTGTATGGCACACCCTGTTCAATGTTGCAGGAAGGCAAACAATAACGTAGCAATTTTATAAATTTATCCACATGGGATTAATGTGTGGTACTGATGGAATTAATGTGTGTTTAGTCACTGAAGGACCTTGCTATGAGATGGGATTGGATTTAATTGATCTCATCTTCCTCTGAGTTGTGTCATCCTCAAGACTGCAATAGACATCAGGTTTGGAATCAGATGGGCAAAGGAAGGTATTGTAGGGAGCAAACATCTTCCTTGCAGTAATAAGCTGGAACTCCCAGAATCCTCCTGAAAAGCTTCCAGGTCAGATGTCAGGGACTGGCGTGTCTCTGAGGAGTGTGTGGCAGAGGCAGGCCCCCAACAAAGCTGATCCAGGGGAAGGGGCTAGAAGAAGGGGGAAAGTCTAAGCAGTCAGTGATGGAAGGAGGAGGTGCAGGACATGGCAGGAATGGAGAAATAGACTGTTCTGGAGAGGAACAGGATGATATACTTCCCTCCGTCCCCTTCCCCGCTGTCTCCAAGGATCAGGAGGGGCTTCAAGAGGCAGGCAGAGGAGCAGCTTCCATGTAGAAGAAATCACAGGTTGTTTGTGCATACCCCATCTTTGTCCTCTTGGGCTAGGTGTGCTCAGGTCACGAAGTCATCTCACCGGTCTTACTTGCTATAGACCACCAGTGTCTCACTTCTGTCATCAAGCTCACAAGAGCTGCGTCCAACACCTAGGAGGTAGGATGCAACTGCTGCAAACCACTTGCGGCAGAATCTGTTTATTGTAAGTGCTACCATGAAGTAGCAGTGTGGTGCAATCCTATCCCCCTTTGTTAAGAACTAAGTGCTACTGAATCCAATCAGACTTGCTACCAGGTATGCAAAGGACTGCAGCCCAGGAATGGTTTCTGGGGAAAAGATGACAAAGAACATTGCTGATTTATTACCACTTGGAATGCTGGGGAGAGAACAGCCTGTCTAGATAGATATCCATGGAATTCTGTATAATTTCTCCCAAAGTTACATGCTGCTGCTTTCTAAAAGAGTGGGTACTGGAGGCTTTTAATTGGAACCAGCAAAGGCAGGATAAGGAAGGGATGCAAACTCTTCCTCTACTGCCTTCTCAAATACCATTGTTTTTTTCTTTCCTAGTTCTCAGCAACTTTTTCTAGAAAAGATGCAGGTCTACTATCTAACACATGGCCTCCAGTCTCCCTTCCATCAGTTCCTAGTTACAGTTTCCAGTGGTTGCTTCTTCCCCCACCACCAAAAACAAAATCAGGAGGGGTGGGGAGTTCTACAGCAAATCCTGTTCTGTGCAGGTCCTGAGATACATTTCTTCCATGTCTGTTAAATGACTGATCTTCTATGCCCCACAACTAGCTACAAAGAGTCCTTTACATGGTTCTTCTCTTGTTCACAAGTCATCCCATGGCAGCAAAAATCCAGGTCACCCATGAATATTATTGTGCAGATAGGAAACTAAGACTAGGGAGTAATGATCTGTTCAAAAAATATTCCATGATTTCATGGTTTAACAGGAATTTGGAAACCAGATCTCTCTGTCATGGATGCTTTAGTTGAGATGCATTTCAGGGGGTTGGACTAGATGATCCTTGGGGTCCTTTCCAACTCTACGATTCTATGGAACCCAACACTCTAGGCATTGCATATTACCAGCATTTTAATGATGCATCAACATGATTTAAAAATACACACAAAGGTTGTTGTTGTTTTTCCTCGTCCACTTTGTTTTTCTTGTTAGTTAAATTTGCTATTAAAAAATAAAATAAAAACATTAACATGGAAACCTGAGACTGTTGGCTTCCTTGGAAGCAATGGTGCCTGTTGCATGTTAGGACTAGCAGGGTGGAAGGTAGGGAGGGAGGGGGAGCCGGAGCCAGTGACAGGCAGAGGCAACTAATTCTAGTTTTGCCCCCATCCTTCCCTGTTACATTCTTGAAGAGCAACACTAGCCCAGTATACCTGAAGGAGCATCTCCACCCCCATCGTTCAGCCCGGACACTGAGGTCCAGTGCAGAGGGCCTTCTGGTGGTTCCCTCACTGCGAGAAGTGAGGTTACAGGGAACCAGGCAGAGGGCCTTCTCGGTAGTGGCGCCCACCCTGTGGAATGCCCTCCCATCAGGTGTCAAGGAAATAAACAATTATCCAACTTTTAGAAGACATCTGAAGGCAGCCCTGTTTAGGGAAGTTGTTCATGTTTGAAGTTTTATTCTGTTGTTAATGTTCTGTTGAAAGCCACCCAGAGTGGCTGGGGAAACCCAGCCAGATGGGCGAGATAGAAATATTATTATTATTATTATTATTATTATTATTATTATTAGGAAGCTATTTTCATCCTCTGGACTAGATCTATCATAGAAGGCAGGTAGGTGGGGGCTGGCTGTGAACAGAATAAGCTTGCTGAGGCAGCTCCCCCATTCACCTGAACAGACCAGCCTGCACTGCTTGGAAGACATCCCGAGACAACAGCCCCAATTTAACGTGGGCAAGGAATTCT
Source organism: Darevskia mixta (assembly GCA_034641385.1). Taxonomy (NCBI): domain Eukaryota; kingdom Metazoa; phylum Chordata; class Lepidosauria; order Squamata; family Lacertidae; genus Darevskia; species Darevskia mixta. The sequence goes on from JAWWNH010000060.1 coordinate 4,434,757, forward strand.
AGGTTAATTTTGGCTGTGCCCATCTCAGGTTTTTTTTTTTTTCCTTTTTTTTTTTTTTGGCGTATTCTCAAGCCAATTCTGCACTCTGTCCACCCTGCAAACTAAGGCTGTGAATCTGTGCACATGCACCTTAGAGTAGGTAGGTAGGCAGGCTGGGATTCATTTCTCAGTAGACATCTAGAACCATATGTTAAGAACATCTTTCTGCTGTTTACATGGACTCCAATGGTTTAGGGCAGCACATGTGCTTTCATTGGTCTCCCTGGCACTTCTAGGCAGGGCTGGGAAAGACTCCCTTGTCTGAAACCATGGTGAGCCACTGCCAGTCAGGATGGCCAATGTTAAGCTAGATAGACCAATTTGTCTGACTCAGTATAAGGTATCTTTTTATACTCCTAAGATTTTAGCCTTGGAGAGGCTGTGTCTTTTTCAGCTCATCTGAGCATTCCATATCTTTAAAGCTATCAGGTACTGAAATGTGCTAAAGAGGTTTTTGAAATAGTATTACTGATCACCACCACACACTGCTACCACCAATTCTGAAACTTGCAGACAGATTTGCCACATCTCCATTTGCAGAGGACAGTCAAAATCTTTGAGCAGGAACTCAGGTTGACCCCTTGACCCCCTGAAGATCTGCATTACCAATGCCTTCCACATCCACTGTGACTTAAGCAACCTTCCATGTCCACCATGACCCACTCCTAGGATACAGGAAGTTGCTATCCAGTGCATCTGTGCAGCCTTTGGCAATCAATTTTACATCCTTTCGTCTGCCTGCCTGCCTGCTCTCTACCAACTTCCATGCTGGTTTTGTATACATTGCTTCCACTGGGCAGGATCAGCAGCAAAGGCCCACCTGAGCAGGGAATAAAGAAACAGGGGGAGGAGTCTGAGTCTCCCTCCCCTCCCCAAAAAGAGATGCACCTGGGAGTCAGGCTTTGCATTTTGCTTAAGTGTCCAGGTTTGCATATTAAAATAAATGAGAAATGTTGAAAAGTGCAGACTGAACTTTGCAAATAATAAATGCAAGCTTTGAATACACTGTGCCTGAATGCTTTCTCTCTCTGCATTTTTGACATTATTTTCCATAGGTGATGTTTGGGAGGATTTCCCCGAAATGGCAATTCTAACTCATCTTCTTTTTTTCTTTCCTGTTCAATGATGCATCACAGCAAATGCAAATCCAGGAGAAATCAAGATTTTAGTCAATACTAGCCAAAGGACAAGAAGAAGCCCACCATCTCAAAACCCTCCTCAATGGAGTAGCTTTCAAACGAGCACCCCTTTTATTACCTGGCATGCCTATTTTATGCAACACCTCGATAAACACGTCAACTGTGCCGGGATCGAGAAATCAAGTATCAAAATATTGAGGCGTGAACCACCTGCTCTGAAAGTACTGGCAACCAGCAGACTTTGGGGTATGTTGAAAAGAGGGGGAAATGGGGGAAATATTGGAGAGTATTACCCTGGCAACAGAGCAGTACTTGTTCCCCAAGTCACTAAAGGATGCAGAAAACGCCTGTCAACAATGGCCTTTTCCAAATCCAATGAAGGTCGAAAATTAGCAGGCTGGCAATTCTTAGTCTATCGAACAAAACAACAGCAGAGTCTTTGAGGGCTGGGAGTCTAATCCTTCCAGCTCTACCCCCTACACACACACACACACACACACACACACACACACACACACACATACACACACACGAAGTAAACTGCATGGTAGTTAGATTCCCAAATGCTTGCATCCAAAACGCACGCATCACGTTTCCGAATGCTGTAGCGTATAGCTCTGCAATTTTGTTTTGTCACCAAGATGTCATTAGCAAGAGCATATGCTAAACACCTAGATGCAGTAGGGTACGAAGCCCAAATGGTATCCCGTTCCCACATGTACCCAGTGATGGTTCCATGAGCCTCCTACTCCCCCCCCCCTTCGCAAAAAGAAAGAAACGTTGCTCCAAAACAGGCGTCAAAATGAAAGAAGGAAAAGGGAACAGGGTGCGCGCCACGCACGTTTCTCGCCCGCAGGAACAAAACGAGAAAAGAAAAGAAAGGAAAAAAGGGGGGGGGGAGTCAATGCCTCATCTCGAGGAATCAAATATCCTCCAAATGTCATACTTTGGGCACATCTCTCCTGAAAGACCCCCTCCCCGCCCCCCAGCCTGACTCGTATGCGCTGGGACCCTTTAAACAAAGAGGAGCGGCTGGTGGGGAGAGGGAAAGGGGTCCCTGTTTTGGTCGCCTCCTTAAGAAATGCCTTGCCGCTGCAGCTGTCGATTGCGGGAGTGTGTTTGTGTGTGTGTGTGTGTGTGTGTGTGTGCATACGTGTGTGTGTGTTTGAGCAAAGGCGAGCGGAGCTTAAAGTATTTTCCATTTCATCAGAGAACATATATCCCTTTACTGGTTCACTAAAATGTTGGCTTTTTTTTTTTTTTTAATGCCCACCCCTTTTCCCATTCGCCCCTGTCTGCTGAGAAGCGCGGCGCAGGCATACAATCGCCGAGAGCTCACGACGCTCAGTGAGCGCTCGGTGCCTCTGCGTGCTGTAGCTACATACTGCTTCTGCTGGAAGGAAGGAATCCTGGGCTGCCGCTCTCGCTCTCTGCTCTTAAGCATCTTCGAACCAGCAAGGCGAAGCAGCAATGGGGAATAAAGCCATCTTTATGCCGCCGGTCCGGTCAGGGAAGGAATGGTAAAGCTGCATCAGCGGAGTCAATAAAAAACCAAAACAAAAACAAAAAAATTTGGTGCTTGCCGCCGCCTGCGTCTGCAAGGATGGACATGAAAGGGAATGTCAAATCCTGGGAAGCCGTTAAGTAAAGAGGTTTTGTTTTTTGGGGTTTTTTTGGAAGGGGTTTCTCTCTCTTTTTCCCCCCTTTCATTTTTTTCTCCTTGCCCTCCCCCTCCTCTCTCTCCCTCCCCACGTCACAGTATTAACCGCAGAGGAAGGGAGGAAAAAAAAAGGACAGAGGGGGAGAGAGAGTGAGAGAGAGAGGGAAAAAAAGGCAAGGAAGGAAGGAAGATCAAGTCTTATGCCCATACTTCTGAAACTTGAAGGTCCTGGGAGTCAGCTTAAAAATCAGGAAGGAGAGTGGAGAGGAGGGGAGAGAAGCTAGCTGGACTTGCCTCTCGCCCTTTGAGACGGAGCAAAGTGAGACATTGTGAGCCTGCCAGCCTCACAGAACGCTGAAAGAGACAGAATTTGTAGCAACAGAGAGCTCTTTTGGAGCCTTGCATATAATTAAGTCCAAACACAAAGGAAGCCGCTGAATGGAGGTTGTCACTCTCTGGAAAAGGGTGGGTAAGGCACTTTTTAATTTCATTCTTTCGTGAAGAGAGAGATCTCTTTTTTTTTTCTTTTTTCTTTTTAAAATAATTGTTCTTTTCTATGCTGCGGCAGCTAAAATGGACAAGACCCCTTGTACCTTTTGAATGCCTCTCTGAACTTTAATGCTGTACAGATTTTTGCATGCTGTTTTGTTTTGTTCTTTTTTAAACAGGGCAAAAGCCCCGAAAGTGAAATCTTTGGCCCCCATGGTTCTCTTGTTTTTGCCTCGCCCCCACCCCCTCGCCCCCTGTTTTACATACAATATGATGCAGAATTCGTAAAGGGAACTGTCGGACAAAAGATTCAATGGACATTCTCGAGCGCATTTGGGGATATTCTCGCTAATGGATTTCCTTCTTATTGGTGTCTGTTTAAACTGGCTGCTGAGGAAGCCCCCAGGGTTGATCCTGTGCACACTGGGTCTCTTTTTCAAAATGCTCCCAGCCGTGAATAGTGGGTGTCCGCAGCTCTGCCGGTGCGAGGGGAGGCTCTTCTACTGCGAGTCCCTGAACCTCACAGAGATGCCGCACAACCTGTCGGGCGTGATGGGCTTGTCGTTGCGGTACAACAGCCTTTCCGAGCTGCCTGACGGACAGTTCACAGGGTTAATGCAACTCACGTGGCTATATCTGGATCACAATCACATTTGCTCAGTGGAGGAAAATGCCTTTGAAAAGCTGCGGCGAGTTAAGGAGCTCACCCTGAGTTCCAACAAAATCACACAACTGCCCAACACCACCTTCCGGCCCATGCCCAACTTGCGCAGTGTGGATTTATCCTACAACAACCTGCAGGCTCTGGAGCCGAACCTGTTTCACGGCTTGCGGAAGCTGACGACGTTGCACATGCGGTCCAACGCCATCAAGTTTGTGCCTGTCCGAATATTCCAAGACTGCCGCAGCCTGAAGTTTCTGGACATAGGATACAATCAGTTGAAAAGCCTGGCTCGAAACTCTTTTGCAGGCTTGTTCAAACTCACCGAGCTGCACCTGGAGCACAATGACTTGGTGAAAGTGAACTTGGCTCATTTCCCCAGGCTCATCTCCTTGCACTCCCTCTGCTTACGCAGGAATAAAGTCACTATCGTGGTGAATTCCTTGGACTGGATATGGAAATTAGAGAAACTGGACCTCTCGGGAAATGAGATTGAATACATGGAGCCTCACGTTTTTGAAAGTGTACCTCAACTCCAGTCCCTGCAGCTGGATTCCAACCGGCTCACCTACATCCACCCAAGGATCCTAAACTCCTGGAAGTCCCTCGTGAGCATCAGCCTTTCTGCAAATGTCTGGGATTGTGGCCGTAACATTTGCGCCTTGGCCTCTTGGCTGAGCAACTTCAAAGGCCGCTACGACAGCAACCTCCTCTGTGCCACCCCTGAATACACACAGGGTGAGGATGTCTTAGATGCAGTATATGCTTTTCACTTATGCGAAGATGCAACAGACCCAACGATGGACATTAACCTCCTGTCTGCTGTAGCAAACAACAGTGACCAAACATTCAGCTACAGCCCTGCCACAATGAACTACGATGTGCAGGATATCGAAGGGGATAGAACGACAAATGCCATCACGGTAACTATCCCCAACGAGAACACCGAGAATGCTGTTCACATCCACAAGGTGGTCACAGGGACCATGGCCCTCATCTTCTCATTCCTCATAGTAGTTTTGGTGTTGTACGTTTCATGGAAGTGTTTCCCTGCCAGCCTTAGGCAACTGAGACAGTGTTTTGTGACACAGCGCAGGAAGCAAAAACAAAAACAAACCATGCATCAAATGGCTGCTATGTCAGCCCAGGAGTATTACGTTGATTACAAACCCAACCATATTGAAGGTGCTCTGGTGATCATTAATGAGTATGGATCCTGTACTTGCCACCAGCAGCCAGCAAGGGAATGTGAGGTGTGATTTAATTCTTTTCCAGTGGGGGATTTAACACGGTGTGTGCAACCAAATAGCAGTGGGCAAATTAAAGGACAGTTGGAGGGTTGACGTTTGCTTACCAATGCCCTTCTTTGCTGAAATTGTTTAAAAAAATAAGAAAGAGGAGCTGTCCCAAAAAAGAGAGGCTTGATATTTTAGCTTTATTGTGGCTTAAAACCTTCAAGACATTCAACTTTCAAAAAGAAATAAGATATTTCACATTAACAGCTCTCTTTACAGATCTGTCAATATTCAGAAAAAAAATCAGAGTGTAAAAAAGTACCAATTATTGATTTTTTTGTAAAACTACAACAAAAATATGTTTAAAATAAAAGCAAAATAGCATTTACAGTTTTTACAGACTGGTGTACATTACCTGGATTGTGTATATGGATATATAAGGGGGGGGGCAGAAAGAGAGAGAATGAGAGAGAGAGAGAGAGAGAGAGAGAGAGAGGAGGGAGGGAACATGAATTTTATCTCTCTTGCCCATGTAGCTGTGAGCTACAGAACCCTAGTTTAAAGTAAGCCAAAAAGGAACACACATTTGAATTAATCTGATGGGTTCATGGTGCGAAAATTATTGGGTACTTGTAGCTGGTTGTACCATGATGTGGATTGTGAATTTGAATACAGGGCACTGAAAATTATTTTCTCCTTATTATGCTACCTGTAAAACCTATATATAGTCTCCAAGGGGCTGATCTGATTGGAATAGTGGATGTTCCAGTAGCTGCTGTGTCACTCTGTCAACACTGCAGAGGGCTTAAAAACACACCTTCCCTGTAAGTTGCTTTAAGAGCCTCACACACAAAAATGCAGCCTCTCTGTCTGTCTGTTTCTCCCTCTCTCATTTGGGATCTAAATGGACTCCATCACAATATTTCAATAGGTGGGATAGCGTTGGGCAAAACAGCAACAGAAAGCCTGCCCCAACTCTGATGATTCAAAGACATATCAGGTCTCACTATTTCCCCCAAAATTCACTGTTTTATGTGGAAGCCCCCCAAAAGTAAGGGGAACTACTCCATCCATGCTCCACAGAGCAAGGAGAGAGGGGGGGATTCATTTGTTGTGGCAAAAGCTCTGTGCATGTGGCTCAGGAGTAAAATCCTCAGCATAACACACCACCGGTATCTTTGCATATGGAATGGTTAGAATATGCCTCTGGTTGCAACAGCGAGACCATATAAGAAGAAGTGAGGGCAGGGGGAGGTAGCCCATCCCTAGATGGCCTTATTAGTCAAAGTGTGTGTGTGTGTGTGTGTGAGAGAGAGAGAGAGAGAGAGAGAGAGAGAGAGAGAGAGAGATCACACATTTTGCATCTCTGGCTCATTGCTTGAGTGGATGTCATTAAGTACAATCAGCAAAACTTGCCAGCAAAGCCACTTGGTGGTTTTGTTTCAGTGCCCCTCTAAAAAAAAGTCTGCATTATGTTAGCCCTCTCCCTCATGTTTTTAAAAAAACCTGTCAACCCATAGGCTATGGCCAAATCTACCAAGTGCACTTTTAGAACAGTATGCAGGCCTATATACCATACCTGTGGAATTTCCCCCTCTATAAAATGCAAAATCAGGCAAGTGCATATTTCTCTCATCACAATCAGGTAGTTTTTCATTGAAATGAAGAAAGGATGGGTGGGTTCCCCCCACCCCCACAAACAACACATGCTTTGCCTGTTTTTCATGAGTGGCAGAGACAGAAGCAAATGCCACAGTGGTATCTTACATTTAATTATCTCAAAATGTCACTGCTTTGAAGCAAATAGATGTAGGAAGGAGATAGCTAGCACCTGCTTGAAAATGCAATAAATAAATAAAAGTGTGGGGTGGAGGAGGGGCTAGAGCTTCATAAAATGCATACAAGGCATGGGTTCAGCTAGACTCCCCCTCCCACCCACCCACCCCAAACCTCTACCCACATAGCAGTTCCTTCTCCTGGCAGGGAAATAGGCAATATTTACTCTATCTGGCCAACTGCTGCACCACCAATAAAGCACAACCTAAATTGAATTACAGAGCCCCAAGTGATAGATTGGGCTGCTTTAAGTTAGGAGAGGGCACATTCTTCCCTGCAAAGCCCAATGCCACACTGAATGTACATGTCCCGAACCCTGTTAGACGTCAGTTAAAGGTTCTGGCATTTGCAGAATGGCTAGAGGCAGCCTCCTACTGGAGCAAAGGTGGCATAGTTAAGAACACCACATATTTTGTGCAATGCTGAGTTAAGAGGAAACCATGCAGATTCCTCTTAATCATGATATCCTTTTGGGCACTTTGCTTGGTGAAGATCTGGAGAATGTAGCTTTCAAAAGCCCCATAAATCTGTACAAAGCTATCAGCAGTGCCTTTTTGTGTAAATATTTATTTAGATGCTTTATTCAAAGAGGTATGATAAGAAATACTCCAGTGGAGCTGCTATATATAAGTGACATGGGCAGCTCTCCTTGACTCCTGTTGCTACATGGATAGATTGTTGGGGGTGGCAAGACATATGCATGAGTTTTCATGGATGTGTACGCTTGTTTAGAATTGCATGACTTTGCTTTAAGGTTACAGGGTGTATACAAGATGGCACTTAGAGACTCTGAAAGAACTTGATCAGGAATTGGCTGTGTTTCCAGTTGTGCAGAGGATGGGCAGACAGAAAAGCTGGTAGACAGGCAGGGGAGAAGAACTAGTAGCAGCACCAATGGACAGAAATGAGCAAAGATGCCTGGCCCCTTCCTATGGTTGCAATTTTAAACCAGGTGCTGCAAGGTTTGATTTGATTTCAGAGTCATGCTTTGGAAGTCCATTCTCTTTGCTGCTTCTTTGCCAGCATGAGCCAATACCATAATGTATTAGCAATCTAGTTCTGAAAGGTAAAGTGCATGCTGTTGTCAAAATATTGCATAAAAAAAACGACTGCAGTGTCAATTGCTTTTAGATGTTTCACCAAAAGTGGTGGGAAATGGGTAAAGTAAAAGAAGGAGAATAAGCAGAACAGGACACATGGGGAAATCCCAACACATGGGGCAAATGAAGAAGTAACCCAGTAACAACAACCCCCCAAAAACCAACAACAACAACAACCACACCCTAGTACTCCATGGGCTACTTTCAAGACAATGAAAAGTTATCACAAGAAATGAATTAATAATTGCAGACCCAAAGGGCAAACATTGATTTCCTGCAATCCAAATCAGATTGCAGTCATTCCCACCTTTCCAGGCAGCTGTCAGAGATCTGATTAAACACCACTGCATTTAAAGTGCATGTGTAACAGCAGCAACAGGAGAAAGAGCTCTGACCAGAGCTCTTTCTAATTCCCACACTGAACTAACTGACCACAGTATCAAAAGCATCTGTTTGCTTTCACCAATTAAACTGGCGATGAGACAGGTAGACAAGCAGACACCCCCCCAAAAAAATTTTTTTAAACCCTGCCTCACAGGAAGCTTTCTGGTACAAGCATCAATCCTGTTGGCATGTGTCTTTTCTACACACATACACACCTACACAAGCGCATACAGTCATATTTTTGGGCACCCCGACAGTGCAGAGTTTTGAATGCACATTAGGAATGATTTATCTTCCTCCAGGTCTCCCTCTTCTGTAGTATGGAAGGGGAAGAATTTGCAAAATCAGTGCCAAGGTGCCACTTTCCGTATATGTTTTGCATCTAGAAAATGTGGAGGACCTGTGAGCCACTGACTTGAGTGCTTGCAGGGGTCTCGGTGGGAAGTCTGCTGTGCATTGTATGTAAAGCAATCTCTGCCTTCCCCATTGTGGACTAAGGAGGGGGACTCAATTGCCAGCTGAAAGGCAGAAACCTATAAATATATTCCCCAGATTGTGAGATCCTGCTCAGGGAAGGAGGGCAAGCAATCCCGCCAGCTCGGAGAGGGAAACAGAGCTTGCTTCGGAGAGGGACACATAGAACGTGCTCCTTCATTGCCTGCCTGCCCCTGAGAGGAAAGGGATGCTGAACAAAGCCCCACTTATACCAAATGCCTAGATTGTCAGAACTGGGAGCAACATGACTTAGAGGGTGCATAGCTGGGAATGAAATGTATTCAATGGGAGAAAAGGGAGGAAGAAATCAGTGAAACTGAGTGAGTCTGGGTACTTCTCTCCCTCTCTCCCACACCCCAAAGTATAGAGGTACATAGGAAACAACACTGAGATGCTGAATCTGAAGAGTATGGGTTGACACCTCCTTGACAGGGGTGTGTAGTGTTTTTTGGGGGGGAAGGATATGTCTCAGGGAAGTGGCAGAGGAGAAAGGGTTTGCAGAAAATGTAAGTAAAGATGAAAGGGCAACACAATACAAAAATTGCACATGTCTTTTGCAAGAAAGATTAGAAGGCATTAGGATGTAATGAGGATGGGGATGCTTTGAAAGGGTATTTTATTATCTTTTTCAGAGTGTGTTTGTTTCTGGCGGTATGGAAGTGTAGTAGAACGGAGTAGGGAGAGTCACAGGTACACAGCTAATGTAACACTACAAAAATAAATCAATCAAACTGTCTCAGCTTCTTCCGTGGAACTCCAGCAATTGTGGCCACTGGAGTTTCTCCTGTGGAATATCACCACCACGCGAAGCAGCAATTATCAGGGGGTCCCCAAGGGGAAACTCTGACATTAAAAAAAAAAAATGGTTATGTTGCCTGCTCACATTTCCTGCAAGGAGGGGAAGAGACACAAAACTCTCTTCCTCCTCAAGGTGTCTGCAGACTTACTTCCCAGATGACATTCTCTCCCCCTGCTCTTGCCAGCAAAACCAACCATGGTGTACTTCGTTTGAACTAGCTGCAGGGTTCCACCCTGCAATGAGTTTCTTGAGAGCTCGGTAGAGATAACAAAGAAGTGTTCCTAATACTTCTAAAATATGACAGCTCTAAATTAGGGACACTTAAAAAAAGAACCAAGGAGCAAATGGAAACCATAAAAATACCAGCACATTAAGGAAATTATTGTGACAGGCATGGCTTGTGGTTGTGGTTGTTGTTGTTGTTGTTGTTGTTGTTGTTACCAGCCATAATAGGAACTCATTTTCTATCTCTAGCCTCTATCCCTTCTCTCTGTAGAGTACCAGGCACTTGTTATTTATTATTATTTTGTTGTTGTTGAAAACCAGCTATTTCTATGGATGGCGGAGGGAATCACTCAAAATATATTGAGACCCAGGCTGGAGAACAACAGATCTCCCATTGTATCATCAGGCCCTGGACTCAGGCACACTCTAAGCACCAGTGGCATGTGGTCAGTGGACTAGGGGGATTAGGTAGTCCTAAAGCTCTCCCACCACGTCCCCAAACCCTGCCCGGCCCCAGCATCCTGTCAGAGGTCTGGTGTCTCCTTCCCAAAGTCCAGGAAGCTTCTGCCCAGCTTAGGGAGGGAGGCATGTAATGTGCACATCGCCCCCTCCTCCCAAAAAATCGCCCTCACAAGCTGGCGTCTCTGCCCTTAACTGTCCCCCTACGAAAAAATTCACTGCACTCCACTACTTAGGACCAGCTTTCTTAAGCCACATACCTACTGGGTTTCTTTTTTACAGTGGTACCTCAGGTTAAGTACTTAATTCGTTCTGGAGGTCCGTTCTTAACCTGAAACTGTTCTTAACCTGAGGTACCACTTTGGCTAATGGGGCCTCCCGCTGCTGCTGCGCCGCTGCCACACGATTTCTGTTCTCATCCTGAAGCAAAGTTCTTAACCTGAGGTACTATTTCTGGGTTAGCAGAGTCTGTAACCTGAAGAGTCTGTAACCTGAAGCGTCTGTAACTCGAGGTACCACTGTACTTCCCTCTCACGGATGATTGGTCAACAAGCCACAAGATTTCTTATTACACATTCTCGTCCTGATCATATGCATATACCAGTCTAGTGCGAAGACACCCAAGGCCCGGCCCGAAAGAGCTATATATACACACTCGTTTTTCTTGAGCCTGCATTAATTCATTCCTTCATTTTGTCAGTTCTCTTTTGCTGGTAGTTTGGAGAAAGCCAGCAATCTAAAGGTTAATATTTCAGATAATTCCCCCGTGTGTAGCTGGTGTGTAGCTGGAGCATCCCCTTATTCCAGATAAGTATTTGGAGTGACTGGTTTGGTTGTTTTTTTAAATAATAATAATAATAATAATAATAATATAATAATAAAATAGAAAATAAATCAAAATCTTCCCAAAGGTACATTTGCTGCAGCATAGGCACCTGGTGGTGGGAAGGAGAGGAGACAATGCCTCGTGGTCAGAAAAATAGTCTGGAAAAGAGGTAAATTAAACTATACAATATTCTGGCAAGGCAAAAGGGAGGGATGCAATTTGGTGGGTGGGTGAAAGAAACCCACATGAACGCAGAAGAACACTGTGTTTTTATTTTATTTTTAAATGGGACTGTGTCTGGCTTTAAAATGAATGCATTTGTTGTGAAACCTGGTGAGCATCTCCAAGGTGCATGCAATTTCTTCCTCTCTCTTTTATTAAGAACATCATGCCATTTTTGGTATTCAAGAACACACACGCTCCCTTTCCTCGCAGTTAAGCCACTTCTCCCGCCTCCCCGCTCTTGTTCTCTAGTATTGATCATCCATAACACTCTAATTTTCAAGGGGAGGGAAAAGGAAAGAGGAGATGTGATTTTCTTTTCTCTCCCTTTAATTTCTTTTTGATAAATAATGAAAGGCAAAGTATCAAAAAGAGAAACGAGAGGTAGGGTATGAATTAGCTTAATGTGATCCGATGCAGGAGGACGAAAGAAAGAAAGAAAGAAAGAAAGAAAGAAAGAAAGAAAGAAAGAAAGAAAGAAATAACTCCAGCCCGCCCTAGTGTCCTTAAGACCCACTGATTCTAATGAGAAGGGCTATGTCCTTAAATTCCCTCTCTACAAAACCAAAAAGGAATATAAGAGCTTGAGATGGGGTGGATTACACCCCTTACGATGTGTGCATGGTCATTAACTAAGGTGGGTAGAAAAATGCACTCTCCCTCCCTGAAATGTGCTATTAATAGTACTATTAATAGCATAATTAACATCTTAAGATTGGCCACTGAATTCACAGTTCTATCTTTGGAGTTCTCAACAAGGTGCCTGCCTCTCTCTCTCCCCCTTTCAGTGCTGCTTCAGGGAACTTGCAAACACGGGCCCAAGGATTTGCCATTGTGTAGTAGAGGAAAGGAGCGCATCACTGTCTTGCCCAGGGAACTGGGCGATGCTGCTTCCCTCCCACCACGCTGCCCTCTGGAGGTGGCAATGGAACTGCACTGGGGAAACTCGCACCTGGTTCCAAGCTTACCCTTCCTGTGCTGCGGCAAAGGCAGTGCTTGCCCTCACAGTGCAGCACATACACAGCTGGCTGGACAGTGGTGTGACATCATCTCATTACGTGAGCCCTGACTATACAGTGCGGGTCAAGACAAAAGGGAATCAGGTGAGGCACAGAGGAGTGGCCCACTTTGTCTATTAATTAATTAATTAAACATCTTCAAAAGGGTGTGTGAAAAAGTAACTCCCCCCCCCATGATATTTTGTAGTCCTCTAAATCTTCCCTTCCTTTCCTAAAAAGAAAATCAGCACTGCCACAGTTAAGACAGTAAGTTGTGACACAGGGAGTTTTCAATTCAAATTACATCTCCATCATAAACACGCTTTGTGGTCTTCATGCAGTGCAAGCAGTTCCCTCTCTGCCTCAGCACCTCCCGTATGTCTGCAGAATGGGGATAGTATGGTGGCATACAGTAAAACGCAGGACTGCTGCCACACTTCTTGGCTAATTAAGGCTGGATCTAGACACATCAGAGAAGCGTTTCAGTTTAAAGCGTTGTAAATTTAAACAGGGAAAACAGGTAGAGAAAAATGGGACTCCACGTCGCCATCTGGTGGCACAATGTTATATCGCACATGCAACACATATAAATCCCTTTTTCTTTACCAGTCTAGCTGAGTCCTAAGAGTTTTTAGTCAGTCAACTAATCAATTATTTTTTCACAGATTTCATGCATTGCAGAAGGCACTGCCTCGGAGTCTGCATTCTTCCAGCATATATGTTGCATACAGGGTTGTGCAAAGTCCCCCCCCCCCAGCCATGCAAACCTCTCCCCAATGAAAGTGGGGAACATTACAGAGATCTGAAGCAAAATACAATGCCAGGTGCAACAGGTTGGTAACTAGCTGAGTGTGTTATCTAACCTTCCCCCTTCCCCTCTTAATGAAGATGGCACAGTATTAAATTATGCTTGACTGATGTCATTACTGGGTAAGCACACAGTCCCCCTTGTTTACATATTTTGCCCTTCTGTGCTCATTTTCAAAACGTGCTGTTCTGTTCTTTCTCATCCCCCTCCTGCAAACAGGCAAGCTGTGTAACTGCAGAGTTTAATGACAGAAGACCTCAAATTGTTTTCTCAATAAAGTCCCTGACAAGAAATATACATGTGTGTATTAAGCTGGTAGAGAAAGGGCTTATCCAATTAAGCTCTTCAGCCTCATTGGAACAATTCTGCTCTCCTTCTGCTCTAATGGTTACTAAGGGAGGCAGTGGAGGGGGGAAGGAGTCTAAGAAAGAAGCTTCTTAGTAGATATAGAGCTTTGATTGGGCACATTAAAAAAAAAGGCAATGGGGAAAATTGGTGTTAAGCTTTATCCATTTATATAGTTTTCCCATCCTCTCTGCAATCTTCAAATTAGTGTTTCTAACGGTCTACCCGATTTTTTTACACTGATCAACCAAATGTTGTGTGGCGACTGGGAGACCAAGGTTTAATACTTTTAAAAGATGCATCACCCATGAAACTCACTTGAGTAGAAATGATGTCTAATCATTTCTCCTACATAAAACAGTCATGTGACACTGGCCAGAAGGAATATGGTTCCCCCCAAATACAGTGATGGGAGGAGTTATACCTACAATTATCTTTAAATTATAGTTAGAACATTTTAATTATCTAAATGTTACAGTTGGAAAACATTTGATAACCCATAGCCTGTGGTCTTTGTCTTGACTCGCTTCCCCAAACAAGACAGTAGCTGCTCTTATGTCCAAGTAAGAACAAAGTCTTTATTAAGGCAGAATAACAGGTCAGTCTCAGCAGCAGTTATTACAGCGCCAGAACTCCCATAAATTATTGGGAGGGGGGGAGGGAGGCTAGTCTAATGGTGAGGCCAAGGTTCATGAGTTCGGGATCCGAGAACAAGACATTAAAGATGGCACAAGAGCAGAGAAGTCACTCCAGCAACAGGCCCACACCCATTGAGCTTTGAAGTCAAGGTAGGTGCAGATTCTCCAAATGAGAATCTCTATTTCTGCATGAGTGGCTGACCTGAAAAAAAGGAGCACCGTGTCTGCATGGACACTTCTCCTTCCTTCTCTGGAGGTGGCACCTGATTCTGGGAGAGAGTGTCAGACCTGCTTCCCTATTGCTCAAGACCTGCTCAGCCATCCCATCAGAGCCCTTCCTAGATTCTGGCAACTCTCTGTTCCTTTTAGGAAGGGAGGGAGACAGAAACCATGCTTCCACAGTAGAACTTGATGGGAACAGATAGAAGGAAGCCCTTCTCTGTATTCCAGCCTTCCGATCCTCCTGGTCTGCCACCCGAGAGCCAAGCCTGAAGACACCGAGGGAGTCATGGCAGACTGCACCCAACTTTCACGGTTCCCAACTTCTTCCCTCACCTCTATGGACCTTTTCCTAGGCTGAGGATCAGGTCCATATTGAAAAATCTGGAAATGAATGAGGGGACATCGCCGCAAGCTGCCTGCCTGTGTCATCTAAGGAGGAGAGAAGATGGAAGGAGAACAAAAGTCTGGTAGCAATTGAAGGCTGAATGAAATATGAATGGAGAGAAGAGGAGGGCAGAGACAGAGAAGAGAAAAGAGAGAGAAGGAAGGGACAACTACTGATATGGGGGAAAGTAGTCTAGAGCTGCATAAAAATGCACCCCCTTGGACTCAATAAAGGTTGCTCACCCCTCTATGACATCAATCTTTGGTCTTATCAATAAGGGCATTCTCTTTAGATCACAAAGTTTGTTTCATGGCCAAGCAGGAATTTAAATGCATTTCTCCACCAGCTACCTGAGGTTAAGAGATAATTGTTTACAGAAGGCTGCCTGCTGAGACCTCACCGGAACATAGATTAGAACACAGAGCCTCAAGAAATTCTATATGAAATGTTCTATGTGTGTGTATGTGCATAAAAAAATCATTTCTGCCACTGTCATTTCTATGATTCACATCAACAGCTCGTGTTTGTGCAGAACCAGAGCTAAATTGTCCTCTCTGGAGGAAACCTGATTGTGTTTGTGCTTCAGCACTTTAACTGACAGTCTGGCTTGCTAAGAAAGCAGCATTTAAAAACGAATTTAATAATGTTTTTACACTTGGAGATTATTATTTTTTAAAGACTAAACTTGACTTACTACAAAAGTTTATCCTGATAGAAAATGTGCTTCCCCAATCCAGACCATTTCCCAAAGCAATTTTCCAACAGCAAACATACATTTGTGGCGACTGCCAAGGGGGTTTCAGTCCCCTGTGCTAAAGAGGTCACTGAATACCAAATGTTTGCTCCATTTTCATGTAAATGTTATAACAGCTTTGGATGCCATTTCCCTTGGCTTTTCTGCCTCAGTTGTCTCTGCGCAGTCTTAAGCTACAAGGCGGAAGCCTTTTTAACTCCAGCCTTTAAATCAACAGTTACAACCAAAAGGGAGATTTCACCAGTTCAGATTCTACAATGTTATGTTGCCAACAGTGCTCTCATTAACAAGTGGTGATAACCCAATTAACTACAGGAGACTTTGGCAGGCACTTGATATGTATGGAAGCCACAGGTGCAAACTAGCTGTTATTCCAAATGTGTGCCTGCTCCTCAAAAGACCAGCTACATGTCTAAATCTCTAGTAGAACTTCTCCAGGTTGAGATTATGAAGTTCTGTTTCTGCTAGGGATGTAGGAAGGCTCACCTGGTGTCTCCCTTGCATATCTTTAGGCGCCAGGCAATAATAATAATAATAATAATAATAATAATAATAATAATAATTAATCACTATAACCCCCCGTTTGGCTGATTGAACATTCTATGCTCAATAAAGACCAGGCATAACCTGTGTAAGATTTGTGCAAGCAAATTTAGATTGAAAGTTCAATAAGCAGGTTGTCTGGAAGAACCTGAATAATATCTGATTCCTATTTAAAAATACCATAAGAGTTGCTTTGATGGATCAGACCGATGACACACCTAATCACATATTCCATTTCAAATAACCACCTGCTAAATGCATTTGGGGAACCCGCCTGCAGAGCATGGTGGTGATAGCTACCGTGGGTTATTGAACCCCAGCCCCTGGTATTCAGATGTATACTGCTTCTATATGGACATTCCACTTAGCTAAACATTTGCAGTATCATGTTGATTAGCTTCACTATTTTACCATCCAAGGTTCCTATATTGAATCTTCGGGGAGTTATTATAAACACCAACATTTATCCAGTGTCTTCCTTTGACAGAAGCAAGTATCTAAAGGATTTAACTCACGCTGTGACATACAAAGCATACAAACACAATCACTACAGTAAACATTTCAAAGAGTAAATTCTGGCTGACTGGCAGGTCTCAACCAGAATGCCAATTAGGAATTGGATTGCAAAAATAAAAATAAAAAGGGCATGTCATCTAGAGTCCAATCAACACAGGTGTATGAGCAAGTATGTTGACCATCAATTTTAGTTTAGGTAAAACTCAGCGATGGTCTGGAGATGTGTGTGTATGCACATAAACACAAGAGTAATGTTCCTAATCCTCTGAAAATTATTTCTGCTTCCTTTGCAATCCCTGCTGATGTTTTGCTTGGACATTCCTCTCAAAATACACCTCACATACTATGCAAGGCGCGCACACACACACACACACACACACACACACACACACACAAAATGAACTCCCATTGCAGGTCATATGAACACTTTCCCTTTCAATGCTTTGTATATGTTTAGCCCAATCTGTCATTAACTTGTATACGCAAAGAATGAGGAGTGTGTGCATGTGTGTGTAAACACACACACACACACACACACACACACAGAGAGAGAGAGAGAGAGAGAGAGAGAGAGAGAGAGAGAGTTTTCTTCATCTTTGATCCTGCACATGGTCCTTTGTCTGAAGGAAAATTGGCCAGAAGTAGGCAATAAATATAAATCAAAATGATATTGGGAATGGTAGTTTTGTGAACACTTCCTCACAGAAGTATGACTCCTTGGTGGGTGAATGAATGTGTGTGTGGAGATGGTAATAAGGTGTACTTTTAAGTTTCTAACATAGAGATATCTAGAGATTTATGTATAGACAGAACTGTATGATTTAAAAGGACCCAATGGCAAATCCCAACCAACCCCTTGCCCTGAAGCAGAATATCCTGCACCTGGAACATTCTAAAACTCTTGTCCAATTATTGCTTGGAAACCTCCAGGGAAATACATTCTCTCGGACTCCACAAGTAGCTGAACTCCTCTTAAAATAATAATAAAAAGGGTCTTTCTATCAAGTAAACCAAATGCAGTTCAGAGGAATACAGAAATGTAGGAAGCTGGTCATTATATACAAATCAGGCCATTGACTCAACTAGCTCGGTACAGCCTACTATACTGAGTACCTGCAGTGGCTCTCCAGAATTTCAGGTGGGTCTTTCCCATCCATACCTGGAGATACAAGGACCAGAGGTGCTGGGACCTTTGACATTCAAATAATGTGCTCAGTCACTGAGCTATGGCCAATATTTTCCACTGTTTTACCTGTGGACAGGGAAAATATTTTTTGATCTTTGCAAATATGTGTAGATCTGGGCCAGTCAATGGGGTGCCCCCTCCAGAGGTTACCGAACTACAACTTTCATCATCTCTGACCCAGATGTGAGTTACGAGTTCCACAACATCTGGAGGGCACCACATTGGTCACTCTTGCTGTGAAGTGTCAACATGCTCCCCTCCTGTCTCTACCTTTTTCTCTGTAGGATAAACATGCCCATTTCCCCTCCCTCAAGATCCAATAGGATCTGAATTCTAAAATGTTTGTCATGTCTCATCCTGACCCTGACCGCCATTTCTATGAAGCAAGATGCATTGTTTTCCTCAGCCTTTCATCTGCTCCCATAATGAGTTTGATCACTTTAATAGCAGACACACCATTCTTCTCCTCACAATGGACAGGCCAAAATCATGTTGGACTTTCTGTAATTCAGATCAGAAGCATTGCTCCATTCCTGCAGCTGTGGGGAGTGATAAGGAAGCCTGGTATAAGAAGGTACTCCATCTCCTATCAAGGCATTCTTGGATAAATGCACCACAGCAGGGACCCTAACCATCTTGTGGGTCTGCTCTAGGGGTAGGGAAACTGTAGACCTCCAGATGTTGTCAGTCTCCAACAACTCCCATCAACCCCAGCCAGCATGCCAATAGTCAAAGATGATGGGAGGTGCACTGCAGCAACATCTGGAAAGCCACAGGTTTCGTTTTATGAGTTTCCCTGTTACAACAGCCCGGATAAATTCCCTTCCAGAGAATTAACCATGACGATTAAGAAGTGGGTGGGTAGTTTTCTTTTATATAGAATAGTGATGCCTAGTGTTGTCAGGGACACAGTCATCCAGGAGAGCGGTGCGGGGAGATATATTAAGTGTCAACAAGTTATCAGATGAAATACAGAAATTCTGAACAACATGGATGAAACTGCAGCTTTTTTTCTTTCTAAAAATAAACTACTCTCCCATGAAGCAATACTACTGTCTAATAAACTTTATCACCACAACAGAAGAAAGGGGGGAAACCCATAAAACTAGACCATAATCAATATAGTTTATTTTATTTTTATTTTGGATGTTTATGCCATGTGTTTGTAAAGTTAAATGAAATCATGCTATTCCAGTAACACAAGAATTGGGGGGGAATAATTACCTAAGCCTTCATAGTGTGAACCTCCTGATTATTTTATTATACTACCCCTAGCACCTCAATTAAGTATCCTAAGACTATAAAGTGGGGTCAGCAACCTTTTCACCTCCAGAGGTTGCATGCAGTTGTGTGTAGTTGCTCTTGGGCCACATGCCCATGCTGAGTGTGTGCAATGCTGTTGATGGGAATGGCCTTTGGCATGTGGGCACACACACTAATTCATGCACACACTTGCACACCTTTAGGTTGTATTGCGATTGCAGTTGGGGAGGTTAAGGCCTCCACTCCCCAGCAGTCCTGATGTTCAAAACACAATGCTCTTAGCAGCACATGTTAGCAGCACATATCTTAGCTGAATCAGAACCACTGGGAAGCAGGGGGACTTGGTGCACCCAGCCCTCAGCAATCCTGATGCTGCCTCAGTTGCTCTCCCTGTGCTCCTTAGCAGCATGAGGGTAGCAGTCCTTTCATCACCGCCCGGCTGATGGTCACTGTTCCCTTTGTTTTAATTCAGTTTTATTGCATGTTCAGACCCAGAGACCTCCCCCCTAAATAAACACACATTTGACTCAAATTTTAGTTTTGGTTTTTGGCAGAATTTAGACCACAACTTTATTGATTACAGAAAAGTGAGTGGTTGCATAGGCTCTGGTTCGACTAGCTCCCCGCATGATTGCAGGTAGCGCTGACCCAGAGTTCTATCATAGGTCAGCCAAGGGTGAACACCTGAGATAGGTGAAAAGCCCGGGAACAGACTCTGTTCACCCCCCCCCAGATGTTCCCCTGGACTCAGGCATGGGCACAACACCCTCTTGGGGGTTGACCAAACCAAGTTGAGTCCCTGGATTCCTTTAACGGAATACCCTTCACATAGGGATGGCAAGACTGTTCTCCCATCCCTATCACATGAACCAGTGCCTATTCGCAACCTTACAACTTGTGACGATTTGCTACACGGCAGGCGAAACCCAAATGGCAACAGCCAAGTGGGAAAAATTCATGCCGTGCCCCTGTCCCAACGACAGATGACACACGACGGCATAGCAAGGTCAATCGCAAAAGCCCTAAATGTAGGGAGAGGTGGGCAGGTGTTCCGATGCACGAGCCGAAAGAGGAAGCTCTGGGTCACATTCATAGGTATATATAGGTCCCTTGATCCATTTAGATTGCACCCCATTGGCCAGATTAAACCCAGCAATGAAGGAACTACCAATCGGGTGTTGTGGCTATCCAATAGACACACCCACAACCAGGAGGTAAGTCTCCAGGTCTCACCGCAACATGTGCCCTCTTTTAGGGAGGACACGCTTTTCCATATTGCAATGCCCATGACAGGATTGTTCTGCTTTGGACACTGTTACAGTGGACGAGATGGTTGGATGAGATGGTTGGACAGTGTTCTCGAAGCTACTAACATGAGTTTGGCCAAACTGCGAGAGGCAGTGAAGGATAGGCGTGCCTGGCGTGCTCTGGTCCATGGGGTCACGAAGAGTTGGACACGACTGAACGACTGAACAGCAATACAGTGGACGAACGAGAAAAAAGTGTAAAGGACCTATATATTTGGGGTACCCATGAAGGAATCCCTCAAAATGAGCTTCCGAAAAAGCAGAAAGAGTCACAGTAATGAAAAGCGGTGATGACAGAGAGGCAAAATGTCTGTGAGAAGGCAGCCTATAAGGTTAAGTGCGGAAGGCCAAAAAGTCAATTCTGTGTTTTAAAGACAGAACAGCTGACTTTTAAAGTGGGACCTTCTTCCTGACCTCCAACAAGTCAGAAGAGAGAGGCCAAAGATACATCTGTGAGAAGTGATAAGGATAGGTCCAAACTGGTGGCAAAATAAGAGTGCTAAGGAATCTATCAGTGCATTTAGCACATAATGGGTGGAATTCAACATCACCTTATTACAAATGTTCCCTCTGTGCAAGCATTGAAGCTTGCCAGATGGAACAATCACCCCTTTCCTCCCTCCATGTGCTGTTCTGGGCATTCTCTCAAGCCCCACACAGCTAATTTTATGGGGGCAGGGCACACGGGGAGGGAAAAGGGAAGATCCACTGCAGAAGCAGAAGTCCTTGCATAGGATTTCTGCTGACGGGGCAAATTAGGTGGATCTCATCCAATAAGTTGAAATATTTACTGGTTTTAATTCAAACACTGAATCAATTGTGAATTAAGTAAAGGTATAAGAATGACAATCTACAATTTTCAGTCTTTTCAGTCCTGGGACCCAGATATAGAGCCGAAATAAACTATTTTAAAATACTTTTATTTAGATATAAAAATGGTTTAATGGTTTTCTGCCATTAAACCCTTGAAGTGTCTTAGAATAAAACCTTTAACATGTTTGTTTGTTTTTAAAAAATACTACACTTTAAAATATTCAGTTAAAGTGCCTTCATTGAAAAACCTAAATTGAAACAACACCCCAAAAATAGTAAAAGTCAAACAGAAATCTTTAAAAGCTATTGGAAGGTTGTTTTAAAGACTGGTGCAATAGGTGGCTCAGTTCAATGCAACAGAGGGAGTTCCAGAAAGTAGCAAAGAACAGTAATAACCTTATTTTAGTGGACAGTAGCTCCACTACCACTGACAATGATCAGTAATATCCAGAGCTACTGAGAGATCCACAATGATCAAATGGATCAACCTCCACGATGTGTTCCCTTATGCAATTTTTCTGTCAGAGTGAACAAGTCAGTTTCCTCCTGAAGACTACCCTGAAGCCAGCCTAAAACAAGTCCCCCAAAAATATTTCATCTATAAGCTCCTGGAGGGTATTCCTGTCCCCACTTGTTTACATTGGCCAGGAATGACAGGTGCAAAACTGGTCTTCCATTTCCACAATAAAGGGAGGAGAGAGATGTTTTCTTCAGTAAAGGCCTTATAATCACTTCTTTGAGAACAGACAATATTCCTCCTCCCTGCAATGGCATTTCAGTGATGAGTAGGGTTGAATTCAACAGCTTCCCTCCAGAGCCAAGATGGAAGCTGGCATGGTTAGCAACAAACTCATATGACAATGCCAGTTGACACGATTCTGCACACTTATGCTACGGACTGTGTCCCTAATATTGAGTCCAAGCAGGAATGGATCCAAGCACTTGTACAGTGGTAAGTCGTGTTACGGACGGGATCTGTTCCGGAGGCCCATTCGTAACACAGAACTGGCGTAAGCTGAAGCACTGCATCTGCGCATGCATGCAACACAATTTAGCGCTTCTGCGCATGCGCGAGAGGCGAAACTCACAAGTAACCCGTTCCGGAACTTCTGGGTTGCCACGGGACTCAAGACGAAAACACGCAACCTGAAGAGGATGTAACATGAGGTATGACGGTATGCATTTTTATGACATGTGTGGGTTTTTCCACTGCATTTCTTTATGGGTTCCCTCTGCCCTGCATCTCACTTCTTCTAAAGCCCATTTTAACTAGGGTCATTCTAAAATGGGAAGCATAAACTTCTGTGACACATGCACTGATCAAACAATAATAAAAAAGAGCAAACTTGATCTGACCCAACTGATCATTTTTAGATGGAGTTTCCCTTAGGTGCACACACGCTCCTGGCCACTGGTAAAACAGTGAAAAAGCATCTCAGTATGGCCATAGGAATTATTACATCAAGGAATAAAATTATGGTGTTGTCACTGCTTCAACCAACCTTAGATAGGGATGCAACACAGTTATGGCTCCCTACCCACCACTCGAAGACTTTTGATGACCACTAGTCAATGGACAGCAATAGTGAAGATACAAAGCAATACAAGACATACAGGGATTGATAGCCGTGCTGTGAATAATATAGCCCTTGCAATTGCATCCATGAAAGGCATTTATTTGGGTCACCCTATTAAGAAAAGAGGGATATGGCAGCAGAATGAGACAGTTGGGGTTTGTTCACTTGATTATATGTTTTTTATGGATATAGGAAAAACGTCCCTATGAAGAAAGACTGGCACTAAACTACGCTGCTGCAAAATGTGTAACTACTCTCCCTCTAGTGGCAGATCTCAGAAGAAAAGAACAATGCAGAGAAAAGGAAGAAAGGAAGAAGAAACATTGCAGCTATAAATAACACCCACACCCACGCAACATCAAGGTAGGGCCAAGAAGGAATCTATAGAAAGCAGGAAAATCAACATGTTACATGAAGGTTCTTACCTGCAGTATTATTATCAGAAGTGCCTCATAGTAAATTTTGGCAAATCAGAAAGGAAATTATTTAATCCACCAATATGTGGCATAAAGTTCACACACAATAACCCTTTTGATCCTGGGTGGGATGGGTTAAGGGGAACAAAACTGCAATTCTATCTACAATTATTAATAGAGATTACAGGAACTTGAAAAGTTAACATCCGCAACTTGAATTTATATTGGAAAATCACTACAAATTCTTTTTAAATTGATATAATGCATGCCAAGCGGTCTGCCCCAGGACCACAGCCAAGATGCCACATTCTGGACTAACTGCAGTTCCCCCACAAAAATCAAGTGGAAACAATTATGTAAAGCATAGGGCCGGACCAAGACATTTAGGCACCTGAGGTGAAACACAGAATGGTGCCTTCCCCTCACCAGGGATGAAGGGGTGAGTGAAGATCTACATCGAGAACATCATGTGTCAGTACACCAGGTCACAGCCCAAGCCTGAGAGAAACAATTGGCATCACAAACAGCACACAAATAAATCCAAGACAGCTTAATTTTCACCACCTCATAATGTGGCCAGCAGACCACTCCAGCATAGAAGGAAGTGCCAAAGTCCTAAAGCCCATTTGCAGTGCCTGTCCCAGGATAGAAACGTATTTATATTGTACTTATCTTCCACTCCAGACATACAGTACTGTAATATGCTTCGTTTCCCAATAGCCCTTGGATTGAGCAACAGCAGTTAGTTATGCCACTGCAAGTATTTTGGCCAGTGCTGCAACAAGCTGTGCACATCTTACTTTCCACTCCGCATTGCAAAAAACAAAAACCATAACCCTTCTTTTGCAATACAAATGAATGTCTGTTCCTTTCCACACAGATGAAAGTGTATGAGCTATAACGACTCAGTCAATGGATACAGACATTGAAGGCCATAACATTAAAGTAATGGAGGGGGGAAAGGGTGAAAAAAACCCTTATTTGGCGTTTCTTGGTATCAAGTGATCTAGGCTGCAGCCCCAGATACCTGGAAGCAAGATCCACTGTACCAGGGGTCAGCAAACTTTTTCAGCAGGGGGCCAGCCCACTGTCCCTCAGACCTTGTGGGGGGCCGGACTATAGGTTGCCATGATTATGACCCACATTTTTGGCAAAAACCCTTATTGGGACCAACCCCAACATTGCCCAAATGTGATTTTTTTTTGGGGGGGGGGTGTTCCCTCATACACCCATGCTGCTTCCTTTGTGTTTTACACGCTGATAGTTATTATTTCTCTTGTAAGGCGGGGTAGGGGGGGGGCTGAGGTAAGTGTGCCATTCCTGTCAGTCCTGGAGAGCATGTGCGCATGCGTGGGTGAAGGGAAAAGCTGTTGGCCACGCTAAGTCAGGCTGGCGCCGCTGAAGCAAAAACGTTCTTTTCCCTGTGTGAGGTAAGATGAGGCGGCGGCGGCATTTTACCTTTTCATAGCTAGCACCGTGTAGCTAATGAGTGGCCTCCCCAGCAGAGCACAGAACTGTGTTGGAGTGCAGCCGCCCAGGCGCTCCCCGCTTCCTCCGGCAGGGAGCACCGCCGCCAGACACTGGTGGGTGTCACTCACGAGGCGCCTCCGAGCCCCTGCCGCCGCAACTGCCCTTCCTGAGGTCAGTCGCCGGCAGCTCCATGGTATAAATCCGAACTGTGGCTCCTTTTCCCTCTTCCCCACACCCCACCCTGGAAGAAAAGATTGCTGCGCGGATGCTACGGACGGAGAAGGGGCTTGTCTTGAGCAGCCGCCCACCTCACTTTTGATCCCCAAGCTTGGCTGAGTCGCAAAAACCATCACGCGCACACGCTATGCCGGCTGCCTGGATTCCCGACCATCCGTGGGCCGGATCTAGAAGGCGATTGGGCCTGATCCGGCCCACGGGTCTTAGTTTGTCGACCCATGCTGAACACACAAGATTTATTTCTGAGTAAGTATAGAATTGCACTGTTAGTGCAACTCAGGCAAATACCAAATTGATTAATTTGTCACCACCTCCTACAGATGCCCTGATGTCATCTCAGAACCACATATATTTTAGATGTCATTTTTTAAAAATGTGGCTTATTATTCAAATTGA
This sequence comes from Darevskia mixta, assembly GCA_034641385.1. Taxonomy (NCBI): domain Eukaryota; kingdom Metazoa; phylum Chordata; class Lepidosauria; order Squamata; family Lacertidae; genus Darevskia; species Darevskia mixta. Next base: position 4,460,200 of record JAWWNH010000060.1, read on the forward strand.
GAGGGAAGAATTCAATGATGTAAAACAAAAAGCAGTTTACTGAAGTTTTGAGAAAAGTGTAATAACTTGACCACTTTTGAATTGTTGTTCCGCAGACACACACTTGCACACACATTTGATTGTGTGATGCAGCCCTCTCCTCTCTCTCCTTCCCCCACCCCCTTTCCCATTCCATTACGACCAACTGATTTATTTCAAAGGAGTAAAATTTTACTGAAGTAAAATAAAAGGCAGGCAAGTTAATTATTCATTAGTAAATAACACCAATTCCATTTTCATTTCTGATAGTACATTTTCCACACTATCAGAAGGACTCCTTACCCTACCCTGCTAACTTTATCCCAAGACTCTTTCCTGTAATCTACCCCATTTTTAAAATAAAAAACCCACTATTTAATCACAATTTTAATGGCTGATCATTTTTCCCTTCACTAGAATAAAATCATAAAAAAGCTCTTTAATTAAATGGAATGATAATTGAATGACTTTAGTCATGCAAGGAATGAAAATGAAAGATGTTCTTCCCCCTAAAACCTACAACGTTTAACATCTTGGCATTGCCAGATGGGGAAAAAAGCTCTTACAAAACAGCCTATACTAGGCAGATATTTCTTGCACATGAATAAATACCTATTAGAAAGCTCAGCAGTTTCTTGATCCATACGTTCCTAAGATCTTTCACGATGTTAACAGAAACAAAATCTAAAATGTGCACCTTCTCCCACTTGCAGAAATACACCATAGCACACATAAGAGCTCCTGAGACACTCCCATTACATGCCTGGAACAACTGATCTATACACACAAGCTCATATGGCTCATGTCATGTGCTTGGGGAAAACCATTTACCTATGGTACCATTTACCTATTATTACTTTTCATACTTAACCCACTGTGATATCCCATTGCAGGTGGAAAACAGCCTGTCCCACAGAGCTGGGGATGGTCATATGCACTGTGCCACTTCCACCTATGAACAATATTGTGCATTCAACAGCAAACACAAAACTGACAGGTTATCTGCCCCTGACCTCAACCATGAATAGATATTTGTTTAAACTTTTAGATGTGTATAGCTGATACACACTTCTGAATAAAGAGGCACATTATTACCTGCCTCTGACTCATTCGTCCACCAAAAACTACTTCTATTAAAACAGGGGTGGGAAACCAGTGGCCCTCCAGATGTTGTAGGACTTCAGCTCCCATCAAACCTCACCATTTGCCTTTCTAGTTGGGGCAGATGGGAGCTGGAACCAGCAACAACTGGTGGGCCAAAGGTCCCTCAGCCCTGTAGTGATAGAACTAAAAATAGATTATTATTATTTTGTATTACAAAGTGTATTTGTGGATTTGCTATGAAGTTTCAATTTAGTTCCCACTATCCTGCAGTCTTTAGAACATAAGAACAGCCTCCCGGATCAGGTCAATGGTCCATCCAGTACAGCTTGTTGGTTTCACAGCGGCCAACCAAATGCCTATAGGAAGTCTGCACACAGGACATGAGTGCTTCCAGCCAATGCCAGGTTGATTCTTCATTTCCAAAATACCTGCATTCTAAGAAAACCTGCTGAGCAGTAGCTATCTTGAACTGCTGGTGAACTCTCCTCCATTCCCAAATCCCTTATATCAGTCATTAGAAGGACACTGCAACGATTAAAAATACAAACAACCAAATAGGATCGAAGCAGCCATGCAAGAGATTCTAGGCCAGATATATTAAGATGTGTTTGGTTTGAAGAATCACTATCTGTAAGAGGAAACCAAATGTATCATCTGGGATCAGAAGGGAGGAGGGGAGGGCATTTGATTTTATTATTTGAAGAGCTCTGATTTTGGTACTGATAATTTGACCCCACCCTTGGCATGAGACAAAGTTGGAGTTTTGAGGACAAGAACAAGTTCGGTTGAAAGAAGATGGCTTTGCACTGATTTTGCCATATTTCACCACAAGGTTTTAGAGTTTGTTGTTTTCGCTGTTGTTATTAATCATGACATTTATATCCCTCCCTCCAAGGAGCCCAAAATTGCATACATGGCTGAGCGGGAAGTTGAACTATACTTAAAAAATGTTGGACAGTATCCAACTAATACATTATGTCAGTGCAAGGAGACTTTCCCTCCCTCCTCACCCTGCACGCTTCCCAAATCAACTTGGAGGGGGGAGGGGGAGAATCATAGAAGAGATTTAGGAGTGTTCGGAGGGGAAGTGGGAATCCTTACATTGACAGAGCACATTGATTGGGTACTACCATTTACTTCTATGTTTGATTTCTATGCTGTGATCCAGGGTGGCCAAAATGGTGCCCAAGATGCTGTTGGACTCCCACTCACAATGACCCCATCCCAAACCAACCAATGGTCAGGGATGGTGCAAGTAGAGAGTCCCTTAGCAAAATGAGAGGCACCACACTAGCTACTCCTGCTGTGGTCTAAGTTGGATATTGGAGTAGGGTGCATAGCCATTATTTTTGTTATTTTTATTTCTTATCATTAGTAATGACAATATTAGCATTGATGGTAGGTCATGAGGAGCTTAGTACACTTTCAAAGATAACTTAAAAGCATGCACACATTGGCTCATATAGATTGGGGCAGCAGTTCAGTCTAGTGCTTTGGAGTTGTGGAGTGATGGGCCAAGAATGTCTCTCTCACATCAACCATGACCATGGAAGATGACATTGGGGTCAGCTATATAATTGCTTCCCTTTGGGTCCATGCTGCTGAGTTGCAACCTGGATCAAGAAGAAGTGGACTGCCTGCAGATGTTTGTGGACATGACTGACTGACTTTCTAAATTAGTAAGACCAATCAACAACTCATTAGTTGTGCAATTTGATTAGCCTGAGTAGTCATGTTAAAGGAATCATTCAAACCATGACCAAAAACTAATATACAAAATGTTTGAATTACACCTGGTCACAATTTAACTGTCCATGACTATAACGTTTGTAAAATGTGAATAATTTGTTTGCTTAAAAATGGGAGGAAATATTGTTACAACTTGATGCTATCTCAACACTATTCACCATTCATATGTGTAAAATTCCAAGAGCTCTTAAAAACAAATTAGCAACTCAGTAGACATCTAAAATCACAGTAAAGAGTTACTAAGTATTTGTATATGTTTCATATTTCAGAGTGCATCCAGGAATACCTTTGGGATCCTATTTAAATTAAAGAAAGCCCATATATCATCTGCATTTTCATTGCAACAAGCACAGGAAACCTAATCATGTATTCAATAACTGCATAAGCTATTTGGACTTTCCACCCCATGTTTCTCATACAAGGTTAAAAAAGGAAAAGGAAAAAATGAATCAAATAATTGCAGTAGCTCAAAAGAATTTGCTTCCACTCAAACCTCCAGATTAATTTTCCTTAGCCTCCTGGCAAGACAGGTGTCTTTGGCACTGCCACCTTACAACAAATGTCAGGACATTTACAGCATGATTAAAGATGGCATCATACAGACAGTCTGTCTTGGTCTAATAGCTGGCACCTGCCTGATACAGAGCACACTATCTTTTGTGTTGAGCCACTTCTACACTATAGGGCTGGCTCTGCCAAAGGAAAATATAGCTGTTGAAAACGAAACCAAGCAAACTGAACATACACATCCATTGTGTACAACAGGAACTGCTAGGGTTACAGTGGGAACCTATGGATCCATGTGGAACTTCTCCATATGTGTTGAAGGCTTCCCTGAGCTGTGATATACTTCTAGGCTTCAGAACGATTGCACCCACCCACCACCCACCATCAGCAATTGCCTCCTTTTGACTTGGAAGCAACCAAAAGTGTTATAAGCCAAGCTTAGGGTTGTTCCCCCCCGGTCATCAACACTGCTTGCTGACACTCTATTGGCAAATGCCCCACCAAAGTCCAGCCCTGGCAGCTTGGCAGTCCTGGCCTCTGGCATAAAACATGGTATGGGGTGCATAAAAATTACCCTAGGATAAATATCAGAAAAATGGAAAGCACATCCAAGCCCTTAAGCTAAAGCACAATGAAGAAAACATCTTTACATTATGCATGGGCATCACATCAGTTTTGGTTGACAATTTAACAGTCTATGAATACAAGCTTCATAACCCACTATGGTGAAAATGCAACTGATAGATGGACATTGTTTTCCACCTTGGCAAATGTCAGAGGGCCCATTAGTTGCCAGCACTGGGAGAACCTGTGCCAGAGACTTGAATGTACACAATTTAAAATAATACTGGCGTATATTAGAGTATCAGACATTTGAGGCAAATGCACCATTTCCAGCTCTCCATTGCAAGGTGCAAACCCAGCCATGGACCTTTATGCTATAGGATTAAACTTGTAAAACCTAATTGCATCCATTTCACACAACCATTTAGTGTATTGAAGGGAGGCAGGCTGCGACAGTGTCCTTGTGAAGCAGCAATTGGCTAGTGCTTCATTATTTCCTGTGGCCTCTTACAACTGTATTCCAAACTTAAAATTGAAAAGCGTAATGCTGGTGGTCAACAAAAGAGGTTTAAAGACTCTCTCAGGGCATATTAAAAAAAAAAAAAAGTAGTATAAACACCGACAATTGGGAAACACTGGCATGTGAGCGCTCCAATTGGAGAACTACCTTTACCAAAGGTATCATGGGCTTTGAAGACGCTCAAACTCAAGATGAAAGGGAGAAACGTGCTAAGAGGAAGACACGCTTGGCAAACCCTCACCGTGATCAACTCCCGCCAGGAAACCAATGTCCCCACTGTAGAAGGATGTGTGGATCCAGAATTGGCCTCCAAAGTCACTTACGGACTGACTCTTAAAACTGTGATCATGGAAGACAATCTTACTCGTACGAGTGATCACAGGAGGAGGAGGAGGAGGAGGAGAATGAAGTAGGTTGGAACAGAAGAATGGAAAGTTATATCTTGCCTCACCTGTTATAATACACATCCAGTGCTGTTTGTGCTTAACAACAGGTTGATATCATTTACAGAAACAGATAAGCTATGAAATGTGGTTATTGAATTATCATTCATAAATCATTTTCCTCTAACCTTTGCCTTCAGTATCTTTAAATAGTAAAAATAAGCCTGACACAATTTTAGTTAAACTTTGAAGAAAATAATTCCTTGCCTACATCTGTCAAGGGATTTGATGTTCTCCAAAAAGCTTGTTGTTATTACAAGAGACGATCTCTCATTTCTTCAGCACTTTCTCATTGATAATAAATTATTACAGATAAGTGCAAAGCAATGCATGGAAGAAGCAAACTTAATTAAGACACCACCACCATAACAGTACTAATACAAAGCCAAAAGAATTTTATCACAGCACAAGGGCAGTGCAAGGTTGCATTGAAAGTCCCTGGGAAATGACCACATTCAAAATATGGTTTCTAGTTGCTAGAAGCATCAAAAAGCACGATAGGTTCAAATATATCATGCTCAGATATAAGAGAAGAGATATATACTTGGCTTTGTGGATTCATGGTATAATGGGCAAATAGAGAAGAAAAAGAGGGCAAGCTCAAGAACTAAAGTGCAAAGCACAGCGGAGACAGAACTAGGTGCAAACAATTAATTGGGAATCCAAGCTGCAGCCAGAGCAGGGATCAGTGATGACAAAGCAGGAAGAGTGATGAGATCCGGATAAAGTGTAAGAATGCAAGACGGAAGCAGCCAAAGGGCAAACAAGAGACTAAATGGCAAGGTGGCAATGACAAGGTAGTCCAACAGCATATGGAGAAGGTTTCCCAAATCTACTCTGAATACGTGTCTATATAGGAGGCCGTCTTGTCACTGAAGCGAAACACATAATTTCCTGAAATAGAGCAATGACATCAAATGGAAAGCAGGACAAGTGTCAATGCTCAGGCTGAACAGAAGCATACATGTTTCAAGCATGTAAATCATATTAGATGGCCAATGAAGAAGTGCTATAGAACTATTATTTTGAGCAGTTTCAGCGCAGGGAAAACAAATACAGTGGTACCTCTGGTTACAAACGTTTCTGGTTATGCACGCTTCACGTTACGAGCTCCGTTAACCCGGAAGTAGCAAACTTTGCCCTGGGATGCAAGTGGAAATTGTGCGCTGGAGGCGCCATTAGCGAAAGCACACCTCAGGATAAGAACGGTTTCTGGTTACGAATGGACCTCCGGAATGGATTTAGTTCATAACCAGAGGTACCACTATAGCTAGTGTACTACAGAGAACCCTATTGGCTTCTTCTCAGAGGTAACAAACATTTTAAAGAAGTTTTTATTGGTTTATCACTTTTTTGCCACCCGGGGTTCCTTTGAGAGGAAGAGTGGGGTATCAAGCAAACCAACAAACCAAGCAGCATTAAGAATATTTATTATGTTGGAGATGTAAAACACAGAGAATTTGGTTTGTGGCCCCAAAGGGGTCCTCTACGGTCAGAGAAGACAGGTGATGTCCAACCAAGGAGAGAAAGAACCAAGCGGCTTTTTAAAAGCAAAGATCCTTTATTCGGTTGCAGCTGAATAATGCAACAATGACAAAAGGTATGAGGAACCCCGCCCAAAGGTAAGTCCAGAAATTTATACAATCACAATTATGGGTGGCGTTATTCGTCAGTTTACAAGATAAGGGGTACAGGGCGCAAAAGAGAGGTTTGGGTGCAAGATACAAGGTGGGGTGCAAATCTACATGAGTAAGTAATACCTAGAAATCTAGGGAGAGATGGCAAATGATATAGTAATCAGAGTTTTTTCCCCTAGCATAATAATAGGGATGAGAGTTTTATCTAACAGCTGAATTGCTCTCCACAGGGTCAAAGGAAATGGATCTGGTAGTCTGGCACTTTATGGAAGGGGATCTGAGTGGAAGTGATTAGGTTGAGGCTAAAAATAACATTTATACTTTCATGGTTACAATACAGTGATGCAATTGGAATACATGGGTACCAATTCTTATTTTCCTGAAAGTAGTTAAAATCATTCAGAAGTTGAACAAACACTGATAAGGCACAATGATACAAGGGGGTCAATTCCATTGCAAAATTGTCATATGTAACAATTGCATAAGGATCACCTTAGGAATTCACATTTACAAGTAGTAAAAACAAAATTACAATAAAATCAGCACATCTGATTTAAAGGCCTTACAGTGTTTTTCATGTGAGGGATTAAAAGTATAGATAGAAGACATTTTCTGCTGAGTCACATTCAAAATGTGATCTTTGTATTTCTCATAAAACCTTACATTAAATATTCAGCTCCTTTCCAACTTTGAAATGCTATTTTTAATTTCCTCTACCCTGGAATAGTGTGTAAAATATAATGCTTTCTTTTGTTTTTCCGACAAAGGCCTCACCATGTTTCTGTAATGCCAAAATATGAATAGTGGTAAAACTTTTTTTCTTTTCATTTTAGCAGCAGTTTTCATTATGCTGAATGTTCGCTTTACACTTTCCATCCCTGCGCATAAGAAACCCTGTTTATCTTATTCGTGCCTGTTAACTGTCCCATTTAAAATTTGTATCCCTCCCCCCAATCAGTAAAATTGTCAGATTTGGGTTAATGGTTCCTAGGAAGACAATGGCCCATTTGGATATAGAAATGGTGTGGAGACAGCAGCTGATTGGGGCTGTGTACACATTACAGTCATACCTTGGTTCTCAAACAGAATGCATTCCGGGAGCCCATTTGAATCCCAGAACCATTCAAAAACCAAGGCGTGGCTTCTGATTGGCTGCAGGAGCATCCTGCAGCCAATTGGAAGCTGTGGAAGCTATGCCAGACGTTCAGCTTCCAAAAATCGTTCGAAAACTAGAACACTCACTTCTGGGTTTTGATCCTTTGGGAGCCAATTTGTTCGGGAGTCAAGGGGACCCAGGTGGCGCTGTGGGTTAAACCACAGAGCCTAGGGCTTGCTGATCAGAAGGTCGGCGGTTCGAATCCCTGCAACGGGGTGAGCTCCCGTTGCTCGGTCCCAGCTCCTGCCCACCCAGCAGTTCGAAAGCACGTGTAAGTAGATAAATAGGAACCACTCTGGCGGGAAGGTAAACGGCGTTTCCGTGCGCTGCTCTGGTTCGCCAGAAGCGGCTTTGTCATGCTGGCCACATGACCCGGAAGCTGTACGCCGGCTCTCGGCCAATAAAGCAAGATGAGCACCGCAACCCCAGAGTCGGACACGACTGGACCTAATGGTCAGGGGTCCCTTTACCTTTACCAAGGCATTTGAGACCCAAGGCATGACTGTACTGTACTGGATAAAACACAAGTTGTTTTTTTTTTTTCTCAACTCAGATTCACACTAGTTTAGAGGGAAATACATCAAAACATGGTATTTCATAAGAGACAACTGGAGAGACAAGGATTGGGGCTAATGTTGAGTGTATAATGCTTCCCAAACTGGCAGTGGGAGCACACTGAGTACAGAGCAAGTGACAATGTGTACACAGCCCAAGTCTGCAGACAGATTGAGTCCCCTTTGCCATGACCTACATGCCACACACTTTAGAAGGGCAACTCCTCTTGGATTTGCATTTTTCCTACGGCGTATCCCCTGAAAAATTGACAGAAAGTGAGGTACTTTTGAATTGGGAATAATATTTTTTTTCCCAACCCCTCTCTCTTTCTCTCTCCCTGTCTTTCACTCTGAATCATAGAATTGCAAATTTGGAAGGGACCCCAAGGATTATCTGGTCCCACCCCCTGTAATGCAGGAATCTCGCTCAGCTTTATCTTCTATTTCAGCTCAATTCTAGTTTTAATACACAGAGTGGGGTGAAATGCACAAGTTATTATGTAAACAGTCCAAGGCAACTACCGTCTTTCCCCCTTTCTAAGACACCGTCTTATAATTTTTCCCCTCAAAAAAACACAGGGTGGCTTATTTTCAGGGGGATGTCTTATTTTTATTACGTCAGTATGGTACAGTACAGCCTCCCCCTGCGCACTGAGCAGGTGGGGCAGAACTCCGCAAGAGGCGTGTTTTCCCCCCCTCCCCGTGCCTCTCACTGGTTCGCTGGCTCCCTGCGCACGCAGGAGGGGCTGAGGAGGCGACAGGAACAATGGCGGCACCACGGCTTACTTTTGGGGTACGTCTTACTTCTCACAAAGGTAAAAAAAAACCTGTCATGGCTTACTTTATGACTACGTATTAAAAAGGGGGAAACAGGGTAAAGCAGCAACTTCTAAGCAGGTATCAACCATATGGGATTTCTGAAGGAAGAGCAGGATAGACATTTGATAAGCAGATCAAACTGCTGGCTAGGTAAGATGATCTGTGAGTGTCAGGTGCTGTGTTTTCAGCGACGCGGAAGCTGTGGCCCTTCAGATGCTGTTGGGCCCTGGCTCCCATCCATCCTAGCCAGAATGTCAAGGATAGTGGGAGTTGTAGCGCACCAACACCTGGAGGGCCGGAGGTTCCCCATCCCAGAGCCACTAAGTCCGACTTTGCTCACAGGACTCAGACGACAATCCTTTTTGTCCGGTTTTTGCCTGAATAGCCATGTGGGTTATGCAGCTCTCCTTGCAAAAAGAAGAGGAAAGAAAGGAGGAGAATGGCTTCTACCAGAGAACACGTTTGGATTTGCTAATTAACTCACTACCTTATGGAGGGGGAAATGACTGCACCTAAGATTACAAAAAGAGAGAGAATGGGTTCTGTGTGATATTGCTCTGTTTATCAGATGTTCTGCCACGGGAATATTAACCAGCCCTATGTGAATTACTTCAGTCCTTTGAATTTAGACTGCCTTAAAAGGCCAACAGATAGCCTCTGCATATCTCCAGGCAGTGTATAATTTACAATTCTTAGGAAACTATCTTGATCTGCAGTGGAATGAAGTTCCTTTATTCGCTTTATTACGCCAATACGGAAACATTAATGGATATCTTGATAGAAAAAAGACCTTCCTTTTCTCACGTTATATACAGAGAGAGAGAGAAAGAGTTGGATATATAGAGACAGAGAGAGCGAGAGATGGATATTCCAACCAACCTTGGAAGTCAAAGCAGGAAAGGAGGAGCTAGAGAACATATTTCACAGAAACTATCCGATGGGTGAATCGAACATGGTTTGGAAGGAAGCCATGCCAAGAAGAGGAGCTGTGCGGATGCAGTGGAGGGGTTGAGAAGAAGCAAAATCTGTATTCAGTCAGGCAAACAGCATAGCAGACTTTTGGACAAAATCAGCAGCAATGAGGCCCAGTGCATGAGGGCGAGGGAATGGGAAAAGGCAAAAGCAACAGTGTAGTGGAAGAGATTACAGCTATTGCCAACTGTTGTTGTTACATTTATATTCCACCCTTCCTCCAAAGAGCTCAAGGTAGTACAGGATTCCCCCCTCCCCATTTTATCCTCACAGCAACCCTATAAGGTAAGTTAGGATGAGGGAAAGTCCCTGGCTCAAGGTCACTCAGTGAGCGTCATGGCTGAGTAGGGATTTGAACCTGGGTCTCCAAGACCCTACTCCAATTCTTTAACCACGACATCACACAAGCTCTATGGGAGGCACAGAATTTACTACTATGCTTAAAAGCTGCCTGTGTGTTGCTTTCTTTGTGGCCTTTACACAGTGGGATACCGCTCTGTAAACCAGCTCACAGCTTCCCTGGGATCCAGCACTTGACTCCCTCAATCACTGGCCCCCTCCTCTGGTTCAGGCCTCAGGATCGGACCTACTCTTCGCCTCAGGATTGGACCATCCCAATGGAGCTCATGAGAACTATTGCTATTATTGGATTTGGAGAGGAAATGGAACATTTGAGCAGCCTTCCATGCCTAGTGTGGTGTAGTGGTTAAGAGCGGTAGACTCATAATCTGGTGAACCGGGTTCTCGTCTCCACTCCTCCACATGCAGCTGCTGGGTGACCTTGGGCTAGTCACACTTCTTTGAAGTCTCTCAGCCTCACACACCTCACAGAGTGTTTGTTGGGGGGGGAGGAAGGGAAAGGAGAATGTGAGCCGCTTTGAGACTCCTTCGGGTAGTGATAAAGCGGGATATCAAATCCAAACTCTTCTTCTTCTACCGTTATTAATACAGGGAGCGTGTGAATGCATAGCACACAGGAAATCCTGCACCCATCAGTTTGTATGTCAGTCCACATGTGTGTTATAAGTTGCTCCATATCTGTAGACTCAGGAAAGGGGATATACTGCATTTTCAAAAAGGCTGATATGCAAATTGACTTCAATTAAAATCTGTGTCACGGGGAGAATCCTAAAATGACCCACATACTAACTATATCCAAGAGAGAAAATGCATCCCCAGATATAGAAATGGTATGAATATGGAGAGCTTCATCTATTGTGTGCTTGTAAGTCCAGATTCAGTGTGAAATAACTGAAGGAGGTGAAGGAGTGGTAATGGTGGCTAGTTATGTCTCATTCCTTTGATTAAAAAAGAAATTAGCCCATTTTCATGGAACAATAAGCATCCATTAGCCTCTAAATTTCATTGCTCAAACAAAAGGCTTGCTTAGAGGGTTTTCCAAATCTTAATAGAACACAAATGAAGAGGTGGTATTCATACATCTGCTAGCCTGCAAAATGCCAGACAAAAGTTTAAAGCAATCATCTGAGTTAATTTAATTTTTATCTCCTAATTTCCACATCTGCAGAGTTATCAGAACACTAATGAAAATGGTATGTTTACAAATTCTCGAAAGAATAGTTGCATGCTTCTACCTTCTGCAGTAGTTCTGCTCAGCTTCAAAGACGACAATAAACCCATACCAACGGCTTTGTGAGTTATTCCTCAAACGTTTCATTTTAAATGCCTCCCCACAAATGAGGCAACCAGGCATGCACATCCACTCACACAAAGAGAAAGAAGCAATAGAGAATTGGCAAATGCTGATTCCCAGCGAAGTCAGTTACATCACACCCCCATTCCCATTATCTAGACTGCATCATAACTTGAGAGGTCAGCTCTACAGCTTGCTCTGAAAAATAAGGGCATGATCTGCTATGATGGGATTATGATGCTCTCCTTGCATCAAAAACTCCACAAGGCTTAAGGCACAGCTGTAGCAATAGGCAGATATTGCTGCTATTGTTGTGGCATTGACAACCATGTAATGAACATTAATAATGCCAGAGAGAGTAAATAATGCGACAAGCCACCCCAATCTTTGCCAGGCAGTAGAAGGATTCAAGAGGTCTTGGCACTTAACCAGGGCTGGTGTTCTTTTGGAATGAGGCACGGCAGAGATGAGTGTCTTTATGAAATATGTTTTATTCACACATATTTACACCTGAGTTTTATGGAGAGAGAGTTCAGCATTTATCTCTCAAGAGGGGCTTGTCCTTCCCAGCATCGCAGCACTGGATTCAGAGGCATCCTAAGCACCATCCCCATGTGTCTCTCTGTAGCAGCCAGTTCCAGCCAGCCAGAAGAATTATGGGGCTTGCAATGAGAACAGCATTCATAACCTTCAGATATCATACAGCAGCCCGATTCTGCAAGGTGGGCTAGCATCTCTACACACAAAGACAAGTCTGATATTTCTTGAAGTCGTGGTACCAAACAGGGCTGCTACTGCTCACACATAATCTTGTTCAACTGTCGTTTCAGCTGTTGCCCAGACCATCATCTTATTAGCTAATATTCATTGTCAGAGACAGTACCAATTGCTGGGGATCACAGTTGGGTGGAGTGCTATGGCCTTCAGGATCTGCTTGGCAAACCTCTGCAAGCATCTGGCTGGCCACTTTGTTGGCCCTTTGTGCAAAATAAAATAGCATGCACAAATAAGGTTTCCAACTAATATACAAAGAACCATTTAAAAAGACCACTGCTGCACTATAAATCTGCTGGCTTTTGAAGTTTTCTAATGAGCATGCACAATCATAGACTTACTTATACTCCTTGTGATCACAGTGTACACTCAAGAGAAAAATTTAGATTCATTTCAATTATGTTTCATCCTGTCAGTTTGGATTAACCAGTTTGCATTAGCCCAAAGATCTACTGCTACCTATGAGCAGTCACAACCTGTTATGAGCTATAATTTAAAGTGTACCTCCTGTAGCACTTGACAGCACACAAACAGATTTGTAATGAAGCCATTACGGTGGATTACACTAATTTCCAGTGAAAACACCGCATAGCACCTTCAAGAGGCACTCCCCGCCCCACCTCCACCTTTCTCTATGAACCACCTGTTGCAGATAAATTATCAAAAAATGATACAAATCATGTCTGCTCTCGAAGCATAATCCTAGGCAAATTATAGTCTCTATCTCTCTCCCCCCACCCAAAATAACTTGTTCCAAGCTTCCAGATATAAATCCAGTATATTATCTATATATTAAGATGTTGGCCAACTTTTTCTTTGAACCGTGCAGATGCACTCTTACACTGGTCAAGTCCATGCCAAAGAAATATGTCTGAATGGCAATATCCCAACTATTCCTGAGCAGAGACATGCAACATGTAGAGCTGCTTTCAGAGAAAGATGTCCATATTATAGTTCAGATATGGCATTTTGAAGATTTTATTCAAGTCCAACACACAATCTAATATGCCACTTTCATACTTGCCCTTCCTTCCTTCCTTCCTTCCTTCCTTCCTTCCTTCCTTCCTTCCTCCCTCCCTCCCTCCCTCCCTCCCTTCCATTTTTGTGCCTTTAGAACCAAATTCCTAATGCAGCAATGGGATATATTTGGCATTACTGGTGAGGCAACCAGCAGGCTGCATGGGACTAGGGCTTGTGGAGGTTGCATGGGACTGCCCACTTGTGCAGTCTGCATGGGACTGCCCACTTGTGGAGTGTGACCCATTACAGCAAATGTGACTTTGTCCCACCGACCTCAGTCTGACCTCAGCTGCTCCGTGTTCTTAATTACAACCAGTCTAGGGCATAGCCCTTGGGTGACTGTTTCCTCTTCCTTAGTCTCAGGTGTTACTCTTCTATAACTCAACAGGGAGGAGGATGGAGGCACACCTACAAATGGTCGACTCTGCCTGTCACTGGCTCTGGATCCACCTACTGTTGAACTCTCTGATTTCCCCCCTACCGGTCTCAGTGAGTGCCAGCCACCGCTGTTGCTTTAGATCATAAACAAGATTGATAGCCCCTTTTATTTTTTAACATGTTGTAGGTGCTAAATAAAGAAAGGCCTAAAATGTTGTCATTGTGGGCCACCTCAACAAGTAGCACTTTTCAAGGTCTTCAGCTATTTGTTGCCTATTCAGTAGAATATGAATACCTCATTTTCTTAGGCTTCATTAAAGAGCCCACATAATCTTGTTGCAAATGTGATTTGCTACATTTAAGATCCTTAATAGTCCTCCACTCCTTTATACATCACTAGAAACAACTCATTACCTCTTAGAATTCACAGCTTTCATCTCCTGTGCAGTGTGGACATGTAAAAAAATGAACTGTCCTTTAACCTGACAAATACAGACAAATTCCAAGATAAGGGAGGGTGGCTTTTCACACCTTCGTGTAATTATCATCCTCTCAAGGCTGCATTCTTCAGAGGGGTTTGGAGGAAACAATAGCAGATAAAGCTGCCAAAAAAAAAGGAATGTCTTTCTGATTCCTTTGATTAGCTGCATAATCAAGTCATTGTTCCTCTGGGTGACCTTTCTTGCCACAATTGTTAGTTTTCTCCCATGCTGCCCTTGTTAGTAACTTCATTGTATTGGCTTCCCTGGCTCTAGAGGGTTTCCTTTCTCTTCTTTTCCACCCAACTGAAACTTTTCAGCATCACCCAAAGGACACGTTCTTATCTTGCTCCTTGAACTATTTGGTCAAGGTAATGAAATGCAAAATTCCTATTCACACAACATAGCCAACGTACTTCTTTCTGTTTCTGTGTCTCTCTTCTCCCCCCCTCCCCCCAATAAGTCTGGCGGCCTGATCCTGAAGTTCTGGATCTCCTTATGCCATCAACAGATGGATAATGTCCTTCCAAAGCTAACTGAACTTGGGAAATAGCATGGCACCTCCTACTTAATATATTAAAGAAAACAACAACAACCCACCTCTGAATTTTGTAGCCATTTGTCTCTGTAACTGCTGCATATGTCTGTGCACACACACAAACACAAGCATTCCCAAACCTTTGCCCCTTAAAAGTGCACACCCAATAAAATAAAATAAAAATATGTGAACAGGAGGGAAAAAACACTAAGCCATTAAGACAGGAGTCCGTACATTAAATATAACATTGGGGTGGGGGGTGGGGTGTTAAGTAGATGGTTGGCACAGACCACCTGGTGAAAAACAAGTTTTTCCTAATACATCTTAAAATCATGGGGGTGGGACATCTGAACCTGTGACTTATTGGTTATTTCCTATGAGGCTGTGAACTTCTAAAAGAAACAGGTAGCAAATAACAGCTCCAGCTAAGAACGCACCAGGTGAACCCAGGGTGTAAAATTACTGGGATTTCATTAGGGATTGGATGCACTTTTTCAAACATTTGAGAGCATGGCAATGCATGGCATTTCAGAGCATGGCAGACTAACCTAAGCCCAGCAATGTAGACATTAATGAAGGTACAATGTGAGTATGGAGATTCACCACCACCACCACCACCACAAGCTGCTGATGTATATGGGGATGGAGATGCAAAAGGGTAATCTCCCCATACTTCTATTTAGGAATCAAAGTGCTAAACTAGGAGCAGCTCCCACACAGATAGAACTGAATCCATTTTCCCTCTGTACAATGTGAACAGTGTATTTTCTTACTTGGCTATTAGAAAATTAAGGTGCCAAATATTGCATATTCTCTGCCAGGTACAAGGAACCTCTGCCCCACCAGATGTTGCTGAACAACAACTCCCATCATTTCTTCACCATCCTGGCTGGAGCTGATGGAAGTTGGAGTCCAACAGCATCTGGAGGTTGCCCATGGCTGGCCTAAGCCAGGCAAACTGGGGATAATCAGATCCAGATAGCTCCACATTTCTCGCAAGCATCGAAGTGGGGAGCAGCATATTGTACCAGATAAATGCTTGGCTGGATCCAGCAGGATGCCTTCTATGACATCCTTGTGTTCTCTCCTCATGACTCAAGGGACATGCATTAGCATGGCTGCCTGAAAGGCATGAATCTTAAAAGTGTAAATGGCTTTTGCTCATCAGATTTACTGAGACAGTTTTAGAAAACACCTAGTATCAGCAAAGGGAACTATTGTGGGGGGTTTTTAAACCACTGAATATTGTTTAACAACCCTTGGTGGTCATCAAATTTAGAACATCTATAAAATGCAAGGCAGCTCCTGAGAATGAAAATGCAATTTCAAAACCCTAAAGAGGAGAAATCCAGCAACTCTATTGACAGTGCTGCCACTGAATTAACACCAAACAGGTATAAATGAAATCAGGCATGGAAGGTCAGAACCTTGGAGAGCAGCAGTAAATGAAGCTCCACTAAAATCTGTGTCATTCTGTGCTCCTATAAAAACAGCTGATGGTCCATTTAAAACTTTGTGGATGTTAATCTCATGTAAAGGAAAGCTCCTCTGACTTGAGCGGCATTGAGCAAGTCTGCAGGGATATGGGTTTGCCCTTCTAATATTTCATTACCTGTTTCTGAATATCAACATCACATCTGTTACCTACACCTTTCATCAGAAGAAGCATCTCCTACTTTGAGAGGTACAAACTACTTCCTTTGATTTTAAGAAGACATGGCAATTTCATGTGCTCATGTTGCCTACTGTGGGCCACTTTTTGTAAGCTGAAGCCCGAGAGACATTTCCCTACATCTTGCCTGTGGTGAATCATTTAAGAAAGAGACAATTCACAGTATACATTTTGTGGGCTTCTGAGATTTGTGTTGTTCATATATTTTTGGCTTTTAAAAAACTATTGAGTAAATGATCAGGCTATAACAGAAGGTGATAGACATTTATTCACCAGAGGTTTTGAACTGAGGTCAGATGGCCATCTGCTAGGGATTCTTTAGCTGTGATACCTGCATTGCAGGGGGTTGGACTAGATGACCCTTGGGAACCCTTCCAACTCTACAATTCTATGAAAACATACAAATATAAAGCATCATATTCTATACTTGTAAATCTAAGACTTAGTATTGTCCTAGTCTGTGTTCCCAGGCTACTCAAAACCTTCTCAATTCATTAAAAAAGAGAGAAAGTGAGATTTTCAGGGTAAACGAGTCATCTGCCGTCCTTGGTTTAAAATGGGTGCAATCTGCCCTAAGCAGGTGGATTTTGCACCGGGATACTGGGGAGTTGCAGTTCAACTTTTATCTGTTGGAGGCCGCCCAGAGTGGCTGGGGAGACCTGGCCAGATGGGCGGGGTACAAATAAATAAAAAATGTTGTTGTTGTTGTTGTTGTTGTTGTTGTTGTTGTTGTTGTTGTTGTTGTTATCTTCCCTGGCAGAAAAAGACACAAACAAAATCACTATACTGGCTGCATCTATATAAATTCCTCGATGAGGAAGACACTTTGGTCACCTGCTCCCACATTCTCTCTCTGCCCTCAGTGAACGATTCCCTCTTCCCTTGGGGATCAAGACAGGCAGGCAAAGGGAAACAGGACTCTTCCATAATTTGTTATGGAACACTCAAAAAACCCCAGAGCCTTTCAGTGGAATACTCAAAGGGCACAAGATTCATTGGGGCGGAGGGAGCCGACTTTTCATCTCTGGAAGTAAACACTTCACATTAAATGTGTCTCTTGCACATCAGCCAAAAAGGTAATTGATTCAATCAATCTAAAATCTTCCAAGCAGACTTCAACTCATGATGACTCCTGGTGAAGCTTACACTATCCCTGGACCTACCAACATGAAGGATGTGCGTTAAAAATAATAATTAAATGTCTACATATACTAGAAATAAGGTAAGTATTTAACATAAGGAGAGGTAGCTAGTTTTAGGTAGCTCAGAGGTCCATTGCTTAAAAGGAATTAAACAATTATTTAGGGAATAATTAATCTGGAAACATTATTGCTTTCTCAAAGAGAGTTATGAAGCCAGAAATTAAGTAGAAAACCTGTTAATGATTATTTCTAATGGAGAGAATTAATGGGTGGTCTGGATATTACGTGTCCATCCTGTTCCAGTTGAGCCTTACTCTACCACCAAATCTCCATTATTTCAAAACAGCCTCAATTTTTTAAGAAGAAAAGAGAGGGCTGGGTGAACTGTAAGATCACTACCCTTGCAACACGTACAAAAATGTATATACTTTGGTAAAATGTGCCTATACATGCATATATTATGGAAATAATACAGTGGTACCTCGGTTTAAGAGCAGCCCCGTTTACGAACTATTCGGTATACGAACTCCACAAAACCGGAAGTAGTGATGGATTACAGTAGTGAAAATTGCTTTGGGAAAAAATAAACACATGTATATGGGGATAAATTTACACTGAAATGTTGATGTGGAAATGTGGAAGGGAATTTGGGAAGCTGAAAAACTGAGACACATTCATTCACCCCTACCTGGGAGTAGCCTCGCTGAATGATTTAAGCATACTTAAACTTCAGGAGATGAAAATGCTAAGGAGTAAACCCTAAACAAATTTGAAGTGCAGTCCCTAAGATGGTTGGATGGATAGTGTCTTGTATGCCTCCTTCCAGCAACTCCTGCAGCCAAGCTGGTGCCAAATGTATTGCTCTGCTTTCCTTTGGACCACATCAGAAAGGTCAAGGGGCGGGGTCTTGTCACCTGGGCAGCCCAGGACCTCCAGACACACTGCCCAGGCTTGAGGGGAGCTCAGAGCAGAGCCAGTCAATAGAAAGAATATTGAGGGTCAGGGAGAGAGGCCTGGGGGACCACACTACCTCTTCCCTGGTCCGAGGTTCACCTCTGCACTATGCAATTCACAATGATCCACAGCTCACTCATACCTCATCTTGAAATATGTGCCACTGTGCTCCATCCCAGTCTCATTTAACTATCTGTAGCTATCCGGCAGGAGCAACATGTGGGGTTTTCCCGATGTTCCCATTTTAAATACAGGAAGCTGAGGCTAGGAGAGTCTCCCATGACTGTATGTAAACAAAACTTGAAGTCAGGTCTCTTACATCCAAGCATCTGTCCATCAGGGCTGGCCCGTCCATGGGGCAATGGAAGGTGACCACCTCAGGTGGCAGGATCCACAGGGCAGCAGATCCTGATGTAGGTCTTCACTCACCCCTTATTCACTGGCAGCAGGGGCGGAGAAAGGTGAGGCAGTGGGGGTGGATCACCCCAGGTGTCATCTCCAGGGGGTGACATTCTGTGCGCTAACCAGCCATGACTCCCGCCTACTGCGAGCTGTCGGGGAAGGTGGAGAGCTGTGCCACTTTGCCGTTTCGGCAGCCCCACGCTCCTGGGCTGCTGGAGGAGGCATGCAGGGAGTGGACGGGAAGGAGGCAGGTGAGGAAACAACAAGCGGAGGGTGGAGGGAAGGATAAAAGCAGAAGCTCCCTCAACTCCGGACCCAAACCCTCCCTTAAAAAAGGATCAACAACTTTGGTCAATCCTTCCCTTAAAAAAGCTGAACAACTCCTGGCAATGACAATGGGTAGATCACAGCCAGTCTTTTTTATACTGTGAGTAAATAATAATAATAATAATAATAATAATAATAATAATAATAATATTTTATTTATACCCCCGCCCTTCCCAGCCAAGACCGGGCTCAGAGTGGCTAACACCCATAAAATCACAACAAAACATACAAAACAATCAATTAAAATGCAAGTTAAAATACGATTTAAAATTTAAAATGCAGCCTCATCTTTAAGTAGCCCGCCAATCAAACCATAAAGGAATGAAACAGGGTTAAACTAAAACCAACCCAAAGGCCAGGCGGAACAGCTCTGTCTTGCACGCCCTGCAGAAAGATGCCAGATCCCGCAGGGCCCTAGTCTCTTCTGACAGACCGTTCCACCAAGTTGGGGCCAGTACTGAGAAGGCCCTGGCCCTAGTTGCGGCCAGCCTAGCATCCTTATGGCTCGGGACCTCCAAAATGTTATTGTTTGAGGACCTTAAGATCCTACACGGGGCATACCAGGAAAGGCGGTCCCTTAGGTAGATCACAGTCTCTTGGGAGTCCAACTAGATTTCAATGTGTGTGTGGGGGGGCAAGAAATTTTCTGCACCGGGGACCACCTGACCTTGCTATGCCACTGCCTGGCAGGGAAGGAGGCGCCATTTTGTGGTTTGCCTCAGGTGCCAAAATGTATTGGGCTGGCCCCGCTGTCCGTGCACTTTAACTGCCCTTGTTCTCAGAGCAGCATAACACAACTTATTATGTGACAAGCATCAACATCAGTCCAGAATTTTCTGCCTTAAGATTAGTTTCAGCAGACTCTGCCTTGGCCCCTACAAACACAGCTTTAGACAGAAAGCCAAGGCAGATCAACTTGTCTCAGCTCATGGATTTCACAAATGAGAGATAACTGAAGCCTGATGGTGTGCAGTAATCTCATATCATATCTGAAACTCTCACTAGAAAGAAGGGAAAATGCCTGTTGAAAGACTGATGTTGTGACCTTAACTTCTCATAAACTGTTAGGAGTTTAAAGTCCAACGAGGCACAAGAGGAGAAATGTCCACAAGCTACATACCATTAACTTTAGTCAATACATAATTTTCTTACTGGGGGAAAAATGCCTTTAAAAGAATGAAGGGGGATGTGAAAATACTGCCTTTCATTACTAATTCATATAAGATAAATGTTAAGAGTGGATAGAAAGGTTTCACATTTCAGAAAACTAGACATATTTTAGTTAATCAGGCTTCTGAATCCCTATGGTGAACTCAGTTCCTATCTCTCCAGTGACCTTCAGACAGAATCCCAATCGATATAATACAAATGCACATTTAAAACACACCTTAGAAATCCAGTCACAAATGGCAATAAGCATCAGCTATGGGTATTTACAACCATCTTGCCATGGCGGGATAGACTGGAAAAGTGCACACCACCATCAGGATCATTTCCCACTGGGGAACTGGTGCATCAGGGCTTGAAATCAAAGATGGGCTCTGTGGTTTAACACACCATTTTTATTTCTAGTAAATCATTTGGGCAGAATTTCAAAGGAGTGGGTGGTGAATAATTCTGGTTGTCTCTTCTTCCCTAGTCATGCCTGCCACGTTTCTTGCAGGGCCCTTTCTTTCAGAAAATGTCATACTCCAAATGCATATTTTCCTTTCATTTCCTTTCCCCCAATGCATATGCAAGGCCCAGAGTTCTCAATGGCAGCTTTGTTTTGTTGTTTTATTTCCAGAGAGCGATGGGCAGGAGTCAGGCGAAACAGGAGCAACTATCTGACCTGTGCCCTGAGCAAGTGCCTTGGTGTTGCCAGAAAGAAGGGCACCAAAATGTCTCTGGAAGAATTTGCACAATCGTGTTGCATAATCAGTGCAAGAAAAGACGTGGTGCTCCTTAGTCCTTCTATAGCAGGAGTGTGAAACCACAGGCCTGGGGCTTAAATGTGGCCCTCCATACTTCTCTATCTGGCCCTGGGAACTCTTCCCAGGCCACATGCCTCACTAGTCCTGCTTCACCCCCTAAGGGTTTTTTGCCTGGCTGGAATGTGTCCTTGAACTTTAATAAAGACTCATGCTTGTCTGAATGGGTCCGTGAATTTGTGTAGAAGTTAGCCTACTGTATAAGGGTCAAATTTACATGCTCTGCTCACTTTTGCCTCTGGCCCCACCCACCACTGGCATGTGGCCCCTGGGAGGTTACTCAGAGGGTGATGTGGCCCTTGGGCTGAAAAAGTCCTCTAGCTATGCTCTACAGACTGATCCAGCCATGGAAGTAACTTTAGTCAATAGATCATGAACTGATGACTCTCAGCCCAACATCTGCTGGGTTGTAAGTTACACCTGAGGTGAATTCAGTCCATGCAAGTAATCACCTAGTACTGCAGAACATAAGTGATCTGAGCCAGCCAAACATTCTGGGAGCCCATCCCCTTCCCATCATTAGAGAATGCATGAAATTTCAGACAAAGTCCCCCATGTGGGGCTGCCCAAGACATTCCTCCAAAAGCTGGAACTGGTGCAAAATGTGACAACTCAACTGCTCCCTGGGGCAGGATATCACCACCATGTTATGCTGCTGCTGAAATAATTGCAGTGGCTGCCAACTGGCTCCCAGGACAAGCTCCAGGTGCTGGTCTTGGTGAGTATAGCCCTGTACAGCTACTCACCTCTTTTATACCTAGTCAATCAATGAGGTCTGAAAGTGAGAGACTCCTGCAAGTACCACCTTAACAGGAGCTCTATTCTGCACAATAGAGGAGTCAGGCCTTTAGTGTTGTGGCACCTACTCTTTGGAATTTCCTTCCATTCACTGTTAGATGGGCACTACAGTATATCTGTGGTCTTTTCAGTGTCTTCCGCATCCAACAAGCCTTTTAAGTACAGATCTTTCCCAGTCCACATATGTATTGGACCTGCTTTTAGATGTTTTCATTGTTTTATTGTTTGCTGTTTGCCACCCTGGGCTCCTTTGAGAGGAAGGACACACATACACAAAATTACTCTTACTCAGAGTAGACCTGACATAGGTCCATAACTGACTTAGGTCCATCAATTTCAATGGGTCTACTCTTAAGAATAACTTAGCTGGAGACAAGCCATTGTCTGCAGTGATACCTATCAAATATAAATTAAGTGAAAGAAGTTAAATGCTGCCAGCAATGCAGTTAACTCAGAGCAAAGCATCATTTTGCAAAACCTGCCCTGCACATCTAACAAAATAATGGATGTGGGGGGAGGGCCAATCCCCCCAAGCGGTCTCCCAAACCGAAACCTATTTCCTTAGGTAATGCATTCACAACGGGAAGTTAAGTATTCAATGTATTTTTCAAGGCTCAGCAGTGTGGAAAATATTTTCTGTTCCTTCTTTAATTTTCTGTTTGTTTTAGGTCAGTGCAGAGTCTGGAGGAGAATGTCATGTGTCCAGGTTTCCCAGATGGAAAAGCGGACAGTTGCAATACATCTGCTGTATATTCTATTTGTCAGGCAGTTCCAGGCGACTTCCTCTGCTGCTAGATGCTGCTCATCTGCTCCTACAGTGCAGAAGAGCAAGGAGAGGGAGTTGCTGAGAGCTGTTTTTGTTTTGCATATTTTAGGTACAAAATGAGAAGGAGGGTCCAGATGGGTCGGTTCTTTTGAGCAACAATGCTGCAATGCTGCAGGCAGACGTCTTAAATCTTATTGACAAAGTCAATTGGATTTATGCATCCTAATTGGCAGGGTAGAGCATCCTTACTAGGAAGAGAATTTGTTTACGATCAGGCAGTAATGGAGCTGCTCCACATTAACAAAGGCAGCCACATAATCGGGTTTAGGTGGTCACTTGTGATCTTCACACCAAACTGTCACCACCACATTCTGCCCCTTGCGAATACGAAGGTGTGGCAAAGTCACCAGTCTGTCACACACTTCCAGATCTTCAAACCATTGATGCAAGAGAGAACCCTCTAGGTCTATGACCACCCATCACTGTGCAGCTGTCATGCTTCTTACTGGGAAACCTGCTTTCATAACAGGCCAAATTTGTGTGCTTCTACAACATCTGCTATTGAACATAAACCTACATAAGCCCACCTTGGGAGCTCCCATTTTATGACCACTGATGGGCAAACACCACAAAAAGGTAAAAAGGTAAAGGACCCCTGGAAGGTTACATCCCGTCAAAGGCAACTATGGGGTTGTGACGCTCATCTCGCTTTCAAGCCAAGGGAGCCGGCGTTTATCCACAGACAGCTCTCCGGGTCATGTGGCCAGCATAACTAAACCGCTTCTGGTGCAAGGGGACACTGTGATGGAAGCCAGAGTGCACAGAAACACTGTTTACCTTCCTGTCACAGTGGTACCTATTTATCTACTTGTACTGCCCTGCTTTTGAACTGCTAGGTTGGCAGGAGCTGGGACAGAGCAACAGGAGCTTACCCCATTGCGGGGATTCGAACTTCGAACTTCGATCTTCCGATCTGTAAGCCCAAGAGGCTCAGTGGTTTAGACCACAGCACCATCCACATCCCTTCCAAACACCCCAACCCACATGTGATTCAGAATGAGTCTCAGCTGGAGAATGCCGGCTGCAAGATGTTCAAAAGTAATCACATTTCAAACATGGCCAATTCTGCGTTGAGGTGCTGCATCCCCAAGACACACACATCCTTTCCCTCTAAGGCATCCATTTCCTATCGTGGCTCATGCTTCAGGCACTGAATATTTCTGTAAGCACATGCAGCAAGTGTCAGGGCTACTAAAAAACATGAAATATTTAGTTCACCTTCCTTCCACCTTGGTACATGTGAGAAAGAGGAGAAAGCTTGTTGGTGGGGGCCAAAAATCTATTTTATAACATCATAGATCCTGGAGGGATTCTGAGCCTGGGCCTCAGATGTGTTGCCTGGCACACATACACCCCTAATTTGGTCTATGCCCCATTACCTCTTCTGACATATTAGCAGCTCAATAATAATCTTGACTTGAGTCTGGTTTTTGCTATAGAATCTAATTACAATTGATGTGATTCATTTAGCTTCAAGTAATTCCTATTTTTAGTTGAACTAAATAATTAGTTAGACAGTTCTAATTGTGTAGAAAAATTGAGGTCTTATTTGACTTCTTCTAATTGTATATAGATGTTTGGGTGCAAAAAGTGACCATGATTTGGACAGAAAAAAGGAACTCCCCCCAAAATGACAATGTTATTGATTGGACGATGTCTCCCCAAGGATTCTTTTCAGCCCCAACTTGTCTGATGTCTTCCGGTGGTCAGGCAAAGAAAGGCTTTTCCATTGTCCCAGTACATTTCTGAGCACAATTCAAACTGTTGGTGCTGACCTTTAAAGCCCTAAACGGCCCAGTATACCTGGATCAACTCCACCCCCATCGTTCAGCCCGGATACTGAGGTCCAGCTCCGAGGGCCTTCTAGTGGTTCCCTCACTGAGAGAAACGAAGTTACAGGGAACCAGGCAGAGGGCCTTCTTGGTTGTGGAGCCCACCCTGTGGAACGCCCTCCCACCAGATGTCAAGGAAATAAACAACTACCTGACTTTTAGAAGACATTTGAAGGCAGCCCTGTTTAGGGTAGTTTTTAATGTTTGATGTTTTATTGTATTTTTAATATTGTGTTGGAAGCCGCCCAGAGTGCCTGGGGAAACCCAGCCAGATGGGTGGGGTAAGTAAGTAAGTAAGTAAGTAAGTAAGTAAATAAGTAAATAAATAATTATTAGACTTGTCAGGAGACAGTGTGCTCTTTATATGCTGTTTTCATTTTGAATTATACACTTAAACTACTATATTGTCAATCACCTTGGAGATAGTCACAGTGATGGGTGGCCTATAAACCCCTAAATAAAGAAACAAGCAAGCAAGAAGATAAATAAATGTTAGGTACATAGAATCATAGAATTGTAGAGTTGGAAGGGACCCCTAGAGCCATATAGTCCAACCCCCCTTCAGGGCATGCTTTAGCTGGAATTCAACTTTACAGTAAGGAAATTATTCCATCATTGCAAGCATTTCTGCTGCCCGATGAAACAAATCTCTGCCCCCCTGGGCTGTTCTGAGGGATTCTCCCGACCACCCCATAGTAGATTTCAGGGAGATTCCAGGAGAGGAGAGGGAGGAGCCCCATTTCACTAGTGGGAGTCCTTGCGCTGGCTTCTGCTGGCAGAGCAGGGTTGTTGAATCCATCCCTGTGGTGTTAGCAGGGAGGACTTTCTTCTGAAGGCCCCTCAGTTCCACTCATTCACTCATCACAAAATTGCAACATTTAAATACAGCCCCAGAAAATCTAATATTCATGTTCAGTAGCTGAATTTCCCACCACCACATAAGCATTTTCAGCACACGAGAGGGCATTTATAGGGATTAATAAATGTGGGATGAAGCACAGGGAAATGCTACCTCATGAGGAGATTTCCCTGCAAAGCACAGGCCATCTAAGTTGCCCCACTTTCAGTTAAACATGGTTGGAGAAAAGCGTGTATAATGCTCTAAGAATTGGCACCTTGATTTTCCCATTTTCTGCTGCTCTCCCTGTTCCTTTTCCCTTTTGAACTCTGCCTATAGTATTCTGTCTATTGGACCATAAGTCTGCTGGCAGGGACCGTGTTGTCTCTGCATAAGCACTAAGAACAAAATAGAGGCTTTATATATTAATAACATTAATAGACATCGAATCACGAGCACATTGACACGATGCCTGCATTCAGATATCGTAATAAGCCATGATTTATTAGGAAACAAATGAACATGTACAAGCCTTCACCTCTCACATACTTCCCATGGCCTCTTCG
The DNA here is from genome assembly GCA_034641385.1 of Darevskia mixta. Classification (NCBI taxonomy): domain Eukaryota; kingdom Metazoa; phylum Chordata; class Lepidosauria; order Squamata; family Lacertidae; genus Darevskia; species Darevskia mixta. Next base: position 4,486,413 of record JAWWNH010000060.1, read on the forward strand.
CCCCTAAATGACCAAAAAGTATTGGAAGCTTTTGCTTCTGTTCTTTTTAACTAACCATGGTTCCTTATGTCGTCCAAATCTGACAGAGTGTGGTTAATTTTAACCATGGTTTGTTTCAAACATCAACTTCCAACCCCAGGTTACGAATCTGGCTTGTTTCCAACAAATCATAGTTAAGAGTAACCATAGTTTATGGTTCAGATGTAATACTCAATATTGGTTCATCCAAAATGGACATGAAAACTGTTGGTCGCCTTGCAGATGGGTTAGAAGAGACACATGAACTTGAGGACCACTCAAGCAAATTCCCATTCTGGTAAACATGGCCAAATGTAGACATTGTGCACACAAGCAGAGGTTGGATAGCCATCTGTCATGGATGCTTTACTGAGTTCCCTGAATTGCAGGGGGTTGGACTAGATTATGCTTGGGTTCCCTTCCAACTCTACCATTCTATGATGCTATGTATTTTAAAAAGTAAACCCCCTTTCCACCATGTTCTTTCAATGTGTTTTTTTACACCTTATCTGAGCTTTTCTCTTTCCTTCCTTCTATGGCAGAAGTCTAAAACACATCTCCCACAGTGGGGTTTGTATGCCTTCACATGATCCTCACCCTTCTCCTCCCAGACACACTCCTTTCCAACTAAACAACTGCATTGACCATCACACACCACTCTATATTACAAATCTGCTGCCGTGCTCCATCTAGTGGGATTCCTGTAGAATATACTTCAAACAGAAAAATAATGTTACTGGAACAAGAAAGAAGAAGCAGAAAAGGATGGAAGTAAAGCCAACGACTGATATTAAATAGCCAAATTCCAGAGATCATCTCATGACTGCTGGTTCCAGGCAAAATATTCCTAATTTTATCTTAGAGGTAAACATAAAGGGACCCCTGACACTTAAGTCCAGTCGCGAATGACTCTGGGGTTGCAGCGCTCATCTCGCTTTACAGGCCGTGGGAGCCGGCGTTTGTCCGCAGACAGTTTTTCCGGGTCATGTGGCCAGCATGACTAAGCCGCTTCTGGCGCAACGGAGCACCGAAACCAGAGCAGCGCACAGAAACACTGTTTACCTTCCCACCGGAATGGTACCTATCAATCTACTTGCACTTTGGGGCGTGCTTTCAAACTGCTAGGTTGGCAGGATCTGGGAATGAGCAACAGGAGCTCACCCCATCATGGGGATTCAAACCATCAACCTTTTGATCGGCAAGCCCTAGGCTCAGTGGTTTAGACCACAGCGCCACCCGCATCCCATTTATTTTATCTTACAAGCTATTAAGGAAATGCATCCATATGCATGCACCTGGAGAGATTACATTTCCAACTGTGTATGATTTTTCATGAAACACTGAAACCTCTGGTTTGGTTTGTAGAGAACACAAGTAAAGGCAGTCATGACAGCCTACTCTTAATGCTCAGAGAGTCAGGCAAAAGATTTATGGCTGCAAGAGGATTGTGTGGGGGAAGATAAATGGCTGCTGGGTCCTCCTAACTCCAGCAACAGAGACTGCAAATGCTCATTTGGTCAATAAAGTATTTAAGCCCCCTGGTGCTGTGTGGGGTGTTGCAGATTAATTTTTGAAAGTCTTTCATAGAGTAACAAGGTCTTTAATTTTATTTTAACTCCAGGCATCAGACTGTGTCCTGCCTGAATTATATTGCTCAGAGTATTATTCTCAAAACAAGGCTTTTAGATGTGGTTGTACAAGACAAAACACTCAACCATTGCAGCAAGTCTTATAAATATTCACAGCGGGCTAAACCCTCATGTCTCTCGGTGATGGAACTTGAAAAAGGAGGAAGGAAAAAGGCATCAGTGCTTAATGCTACAATCTAAATTCAACTTTGATCATTACGGGTGTAACAACAGAAAATAGGAGGAGATGGTTCTCAAAGACCTGCCCTCATCTCCTTCCCCTAGGGAAGAAATGTGTGGCCTCAGGCTTCAACTCGGAAGTTACACAAACTCAGCAATCTTTTTTATCTAGTCTGTTTGTTTCTCTGCATTATAGGATACCTTAATGATTTTCTCAGCATTCTGTTGCATGATAGGAGATTGTGGGGCTGGACTTTGGGATTACAAAGAAGTGGTGCCAGCACATTAAATTCTGCCATCTTCTGGGGGGGGATACTTTTTTCTACACTTTCAAATTAAACTGCTTGATTGTCTCTGCAAAACATGTGCCCAGAGCAAAAGCCATATGAGTGTTTCTGTTTCCAAAAGTGGAATATTTACTGGTGCTACCCCCTCTATCTTCTGCAAGCATTCATTCGCTTAATTAGTTCTGGTGGTGTTATCTAATTCGACCTCCCTTCCGCCTTAACTAGCCTTTTAGAAAACAGCAAGTTTGGCAGATGAAAACAGCAAGAATGGCAGATGAAAATGATGGACTATATGGAACTTGCTGAGCTGACGGGGAGACTCCGCGACCAGAGGGAAGAGGCAGTGGAAAAAGAATGGAAGAAATTTAAGGAATATATTAGAAATTATTGTAAGAGTTAAAGTTAGGAAAATGTTGGAAGAAGTGGTAGTTTACAGAGTAGAAATAAGATAAGTTAAGTAAAACGTATGATGTATGATTATGATGAGTTAAGATAGTAATATGAGTAAGGAATTATAAAGTGTTAAGCTAAGTTAAAATAAGAAATAGTATTAGTTATAGTAAGAAAACAACATTAGAAGATGATAGGAAATTGCTAAAGATATAATACCATGAAACACAGTAAGAGGGATAGGAGGAAGTCAAACTAAGATGATAAGGAAAGAAGAAGGGAAAATGGAAGATATAGGTGTTTAGTGTTGTATTTGTTTTAGTATGTGTTATGTGTTAAGATGTGTTTATATGTTTTTATGTTTGGAAAACCTAATAAAAATTATTTTAAAAAAATATGAGTGTTTCTGTTTCCTAAAGTGGAATATTTACTGGTGCTACCCCCTCTATCTTCTGCAAGCATTCATTTGCTTACCGATAATTAGTTCTGGTGGTATTATCTAATTCGACCTCCCTTCCGCCTTAACTAGCCTTTTAGAAAACAGCAAGTTTTCCAGCTACACGTCCCAATTGTGAAGAGAAAACTCTGATCCTCACCCCTATCCCCAACAAGCCCCAATGCAAGCAATGCTTCAACAGTAGATAACTGATTGTGCCACTGAGCAAGGTTTCACATATCCTGAAATGGGTTAATAGGAGGGCTTGGAGAGGAAAGACGTTATGCGGAACAGAGGTTGCATGTTCCCTCCTCATCAGCAGGGATATGGGATATCTAGGATATTTCTATTGCAAACGAAACAACTAGAATGGGATGGATTGAAAATGGGCTTGAATATTACTCTGCAGCCCCAGTTAAAGTACCGGTAACTGGCAGGCAGCAGGGGAAACTCCATCATCTTCGAAACCTTCAGTTTTCTTCAGTGACTCTCTGATTTGCAGTTTAGATTCGAAGCCACTAGGTGGCACCTACAGCTACATTTATTTATTTCTTATTACATGAATTGTGGCAAAGGCCTTTCCTTTCAGAGTCTCCAGGCCAACTTTCCACTGTGTTCCCCTCCAGTTACTTTAAGAACTTCCACTTTTGCTTATCAGTGTTTTTCTCTCTCCAAAGTTTACAGTCACAGAAATATATAAACACACCCTTTCAAATACTTGCATTGATAGAATGCTAGAAAAGAAAAATGCACCATGTTCAAATTGTTGTTGTTGTTGTTGTGCAGGGTGGAAAAAGTTAAGCAACTTTGTGAAAATAAATGCTTTATTTTATTTACTATGTTTGTCAGGTAGGTTGGCACTCGAGGCAGTGCAGTGCACTGGTTAAAGCAGCCTTTCTCAACCTGTGGTTCCCATAAGTTGTTTGACTACCACTCCCTTCATCCCTGACTGCTGTTCCTGCTGGCTATGGATGATTGGTGTCATAGTCCAACAACGTAAGCGAACCCGTGATTGAGAAAGGCCGGGCTATTGTGTTAGATCAGGACATGGGGGACCAGGCTTTGAATCCCCCTGGAGCACACTGTGCGTGACCTGGGGGCACTCGCTGCCTCTCAGCCAAACTTACCTCACAGGGTTGTTGTGGGGATTAAACAAGAAGGGGAAAAACCATGCATGCCACCTTGAGCTCCTGGGGGTGAAAAGGTGGGATAGTGCTGGCATCCATCTGTCTCGTGAGACAATTAAGTGCGCCTCCGAGATATAAATGCAATAAATACATAAATATATAAAAGTATATATCGCTGGAAAAGAAAGTTCTCCTGCAGGAAATCCACTGAGGTGCACAGGGGGTATACAAGGGAACAGGTGTACAGGAGAAAAAAGCAGGGAGCGGCTGGTTGGGATCATCCTGGCCTCTGCCCAATTTTCTCTCCCAGCCAGCAGGAGTGTGTCTGTTTTGCCTGCATCAACCTGAGAGTTTGCCTTTCTGGGTGTGATTGCTGCTTGCCTGCAGGTATAAGAGGATTTTATTTTTTCCTCCTGGCTGATTACAATGTGTGGGATGGCTTGATTAGGTAACCTTAACTAACCTGGCCCCAAGCTGCTTTAGGGTTCTAAAGTCTAAAAGCAGTACCTTGATCTTCATCTGGTACCCTATTGTCAGTCAGCATATCTCCTTCATAAGAGGTGGCTGAAGCTGTTGGTGGGATGTCCCAGCTCAACAAGCAAGCTAATGCATTTATGCACTATGTCTTTCCGCCAATGCACTCCAGGCAATTCAGGTTTCTAAAAGGGCAATTTAGTATACAGGCAATTCTAAAGAGCAGAGGGAAAGGCAGGGAGGAGGGGAAGCAGAAAATCCAGGGCCACCTCATGACAGAGCTGTGGAAGGAAAGGAGGCAAATGGCAACTGATCCCAGCCAGGCTGAAGAGAAGGATTCACTGTCTCTCCTGTCCCTGGAAAGCAGACTGTCAGTATGAAAAAGGATCTCTTTGGGAAGCCTGAGAGGGAGACAGCAGAGGAATGAAAAGGGTGGTTAAGTAATGTTGAACTTTGCCGTCAATCCTGCTGTGATGAGATTCAGCCATCTGATGCAGCCTGTCCAAAAGAGAATGACTGAGCAAGAGGCATTCAGGGCTTGACCACTGGAATAAATTACAGCAACGCTGCACTGGGAAACTATGCTGCTTTGCTAATTCATACCCAGCTAAGAGGAACCTCTTCTGCCCACACACTCTGCCCACTGCTATGCCAAGCTGACTTTTCAACTCCCCTTGAGGACCATGCGTCAACAAGTTTTTAGTTTACTGCATGCATTTGTTTGTTTGGTGTTTTAAATTTACACTTAGCATGACCACCCTATGCAGATTTTTCCATTTCCTTAGCCAATAAGTGGGGTGAGGGGGATGAGTGGGAGGGGGGTGAGGATATCATGCAGAAGCAACTTTTAAAATGAACTCCTTAAGTCAGGTTTAGGGAACCTCTGGTCCTTCAGAAATTGCAAGACTACAACTCCCATCATCCCTGACCGTAGGCCATGATAGCTGCTGGGGCTGATGAGACTCAAACAACATCTGAAGAGATAAAGGTTCTCCACCCCATTGTAAGTGACATCTTGAATTACAGGAGGATCTGTCCTGGAGTGCAAACATAAGGGGGCTTGTGAAGAAGGTGCAGCAGAGACTGTACTTTCTGAGAATTCTAAGGAAAAACCATCTTCCACAAAAGCTGCTGCTTGCCTTCTATCACTGTGCCATTGAGAGCGTGCTCACTTATGGCTTATGTGTGTGGTACTACGCAGGACAGGATGGGGTTGTGCAGAGTTGTTAAGGCAGCAGAGAGCATTGTTGGTTGCTCGCTCTCCACCTTAGAGCAGATTTATGCCATGAGGTGCCACAGAAAGGCACTGGACATAGTAAAAGATCCATCACATCCTGGTCACCGTCTCTTTGAGCTCTTGCCGTCGGGACGGAGATACAGGACGATGAGGACAAAAACAAGCCGTCTTAGGAACAGCTTCTTCTCCAGAGCGATCTCGGCCTTGAATGAGAAGCCTGGACTTTGAAAGTCATCTAATCTTACCTGTTATGCTGTATCATACTGTATGGTTTTAATCAGTTTTTTGTAGTTGTTTTGTTTTTGCGTGGAGTGCCCTATCTGGGTGGATGGAGCAGCCAAGAAATTTCGTTGTCCCCAAAGGGGACAATGACAATAAAATATATTCTATTCTATTCTATCTTGTTGAACTGATTTTATTTCCCTTGATCCAGACATAGAAAAAGAAACCATCAGAAACTATGAAATTTCTCCACGTAATCAACCATTTTACAAACCTCTGTCATTACCTGCACAGTATTCCCCTGGCTCTAAATCAATAAGTCATCGTAGTTTTTTTCTTCCTGGAAGGGTATTTGAACTGCCCTTGTTTGTTTGAGCTGCCCCCTTTTTGCACCCTTCCAGCCCTACAAAAACCCTTTCATAGATGGAACAAACTGAATTGCATTCCAAATTTACATAATGATAATAATAATTAAAAAATTTCAATTCAATTCCTAAATTGTTTTACACAGAAAAAGTCCTGAAGAGATTTACAACAACCTACAACAGAGATAGATAACCTCGTGCTTTTTTTCTTAAAAAAAAAAAAAAAGGTTTAGGGGTACTCTCATTTTCCTACACATATTTGTCCCCTCATTATATCTACACACACACACACACACACACATGTGTAAATTTTTGAATTTATTTCTTCTCTTTTAAAAAGAAAAGAAAAGATGGGCTGTTCATTTGCAGACATTGTTTTCACGGTAGACCTCTGATCCTGAACCAAACACCATCCATTGTAAGTGCTGCTTGCAATACCTAAACAGAGGTGGCAGCACTTTAACGAGAACCCCCTAAGGCTGGGAAAGCAGCAATAAGTGAATCCAGTGTCTCGCTAATGAGATAGACCCACAAAGACCCAATGCCAAGTTCATATGATCAAACTGGAAGGGTGGGTGACAACCTGTGTGGGATAAGAGGTCAGAACAAGGCCCTACTCATATTAAGAATGGGATTCTTTGATGGCGGTCTGGAAAGATTTATCACCATTTCTAATGGTCACAGGCAGACACCCACAATGTATAATGGCTGGTGGCCAGAAAGACAGAGCTTGTAATGCTGTCTTTCCTACTTCCATTAGTACAAAAGATGTCAGAGGTTATTTGCAAAAGTGTTTTCCCCCCAACCTCACTTTCTTCAAAGAGGCTGCACCCACACTATGGACTAACAAAACAAAAAGATGGAAATAATAATAAACTCCACTTCCTGCATGTGTCCCCACACCCACCCACCCCAAAATACATACAAAGACCCTTTAATATACCCAAGATTTAAGCAGGCCAAAATGATGATTTTTTTTTCATCTTCCAATTTCCTCCATTCAATTGTAGGTAAGACCAAATAACAACTCAGGAAAAAGGTTATATCATTAGAAGACCAAAAGCAAAATGTTTTGCACTGGGCTCTAGAAGAAATATTATTCAATAACCACCTTTGTTTTTATTTTATTTTTTAAGATATTTATTTTGACCAGAATTAAATTTCATTGCAACGATGTCGTCCAAATGGAACAATTATTAGAAGTATTCCATGCCTATTTTAAATTATAATAATCATCTAAAGAAATTGGCATCTACAGTTTAGCATGTGCAAATGTTATGCAGATAAGTGCTCTCTTTTCTGGTAATATGACTCCTCCTTTTTGGCAATGCATAACTGGAAAACCCAATATACAGATCTTACCTAACGCTGCTAAATGCCGTTGTGAATGGGAAACATTGGCACCAATGAAAGCTTTTTAAAATAATAATAATAATAATAATAATAATAATTCAGAAAGCACATGGGGGGGAGCCACTTTTCCCTATGTGATGCAGTGTCAAAATAACAACAACAACCCTCTTGCACTTATTAAAGCCAATATGGTGCTATCTGGTTTTTCCTGGACTACAACTCCCAGCATCCATGACCATTCACCATGCAGGCTGGGGCTCAGAGAAGTTGGAAGTCTAACATCTGGAGAGTACTATCTTGGCAACCTCTGCATTAAATTGTGGTTTCTCAAATGTTTTATTTCCAGGGTCCACTAGAGATGACTGATAATTACAGCACACACACACGCACACACACAACCCCAGTCGCAAAATGGTGGCAGAGGGAAGTGGATTTTGGCATAATTCTACTGATATCTAACCTACCTTTAGAAATTCCTATTTTTTTTGCTACAACATTTTCCTTGTGTCAAGGAGTTCCATAGCTCGAATTTCCACAAGCAAATAATTTGTTCTAGAGGTATAGTGACTCACCCTTCCCATTTTAGGCAGACTGTGATGCTCCAGGAGTTCAAAACCACATGTATCTCGAAGTAATTTTACCAATCTTCTGTAATCTCTTCTCCCAATCTCCTTTCACATTTGACTTGTACCTTACCCTCACCCCTCCCCAAACTACCAGATTCTTTCATCCCTCCTCCCTGGTCCTTTTACATTTTTTACTTCTTCCTCCTGTGACAGCCTTCTCATCTCCTTCCTTTCCATTCCCGCAACATTTGTTTTTATATAGTATTATAGTTAATATTAAAAGATATTTAAACCCTTTATTTCACTTTCTAATTTCCCACAAAACCTCCTCTATCCATTTTCCCCTCAGAGGGGATAGACTGTCCCTTCTCCACCCTCACCCCAGCCCCACCTTGATTTTTGCTGTCTCCTGGCCACCTTTACTCAGCATGCAAAGAGTTGCTGGTGTTGGCATTGGTCCCACCAAAAGTCTAAGGCTTGGCTTGAAGGCAGGAAGGCAAGTGAGAAATTACAGGACAGTACTGGGGTCCAACCAAAAGTGGCCCAAGGCCCACTGGTGAATCCCAGCCTGCTCTTTTGAGAAAACCTGTATTAAATCAACAAACCCCTTGAGATTCAACATCATATATGAATAGGTGCTCGCAGTCCGGCTCAAATGACCTCTCTTTGCCCCTGACTTGATTATATAGCCAGCCTCTCTTTCCTGCTTCAGTTGGTTTCTCCTCATTGCTTCTTCAATTTACCAAGAGCAGCTCAAGCACTCTCTCTTACCCCAAATGCAGGCACACATTTAATGTTCAGGCTCTGCATCAATCTGTCCGGTAGGTACCTCTTAAGGCTAAAGACAAAACTGGAATACAGGAGCTCAGATCACAATGTCCAATGCTGTGCTTCATGAATTGTCCAAGTGACCATGACCGTAAGTCTCTCAAGGAGCTCAGGGAACTGGACAAGGCGTTGTCTGATTTTATCCTCCAAACAATCCTATGAGGTAATTGAGGTTGAGAGATTGTAACTTGCCCAAGGTCAGCCAGGCAACTTCTTGGTGGGGCAGGGATTGATAAACAGAGGCTCGCCTTGTCCAGCTACAACACTATCCATCACACTACCTTGGAAAAATCCAGTGTCTTCTTCTTCTTCAAAGGCTTAGGCCAATTTAGGCCCACCAGGATTTGCAAAGGCTGTTTTCTCCACCAACGCCCACCTGCTTCATGCCTCACATCACATGACATCAGGTGTGGGGATAGGTAGAGCCTCAGCATTTCTGTTCTTATCAGAACAGTAAGTTACAAGAGATGCTGTGGTGTGATGGTTACAACCCCAAGATTGTTAGATGGAAACCCAAGGTCAATTCCTCTTTCACTGAGTGGCAAAGCAAAAGTGAGTTAGCCTGCAAGGCAAACCTGGTCAAGAGCCCTTCATTCAAGTCTGTGATCAAACCAGATCTAGAAACATTTCTGGCACCTGGTATACAGGAGACATCTTTCAGTTAGGTAGCTGTTTTGGAAATGAATTAGAACTCGTCAGATAATGGACTAAGGGAGATGTTATCAGTACACCTTTGAACTATTAGAAATACAACCTCCCACCCCTACTATTAATGGGCTAATTCACACACAGCATTTCGCCTTGCACGGAGAGAAACTCAGTGTGGGGATTTGGGGGGAAATGTGCTAGGATTCAAAGTAGTACAGCTATTTGGCTGCAATTATATCCATGATCCATTGGTATCTTGCTCATCTATCCAATCTATCCAATTTCGTTGTACTTGTACAATGACAATAAAGATATATACATATACAATAATTGCAATAAAAGCATGCCCAGATTGATAGTAGGTTCATACAAAACAGGCAACTGAAGCCTCACAAGGACTTGTGCTCCCAGCCGGATCAGGCCAAAGGATCAGACCACAGTAGCGACTCAGATATCTCGTAACTCAAAACAGTGTCAAATGGAGAGCAGGGTGAGCAGGGGCAGCCAGGAAAGACATGCCAGCACTTTCTGAGAGTCTCTACGGCAAAGTCTTTACGGTGCCAAGCACATCTCTTATCCTTATTCCCATAAGCTGAGCCCGGCTACGTGTTTCCACTTAGGATGAAGACAGACAATGGTTCTTGAGAGAGCTGAAGGTGTTGAGGATTCATTTGCCAGAGTGTAATAACACATGGTGTGAGTGGTTTTCAGGTGGAGGGAGACAGGGTCAGAGCAACACATTTTGCTGCGCGAAGCGAAAGACAAGATGGCACTCTCCCCAATGGCACATACAGAAGACAATTTGATTGGTAGTTGAATCTTACTGCAATCCTGATGAAAGTACAGTATACTCCACGGCACATGAGGGCAGTAGGCTAGTGGGGGGGGTTACAGGGGATACAGGGCAGACCACAAGACAGCTTTGTCCCCTCCCTGCCCCTCAGCATCTGCCACCCGAGGCAGTTGCCTCACTCTGCCTCATCACAGGGCCAGCTCTAGAGGAGGACTGTTGCCCCTGATCAAACAAGTTTTGCATGTTTTTGAAATGATACAAAACCTGCTAATCAGAAACAAAAGTGTGTATATAAAATGAAAGCTGCAATCCCTCTTGCAAACTGCCTACAAATGACTTAAAAAATAAACTACTATTTGCCTCCAGCCTTAAAATATGCATTCATATTTTTTAAAGAAAACTGTGAGTGTTCTGATCAAGCTATTTTAGACCAGGTCACATACCTGATCAGTTAACTTTGTCAATGTTGATTCTTTATATCAGAAAGGGACAGAAAACCAGTGTTCAGATATGTTAGCCTGACTAGAATTAAATTCCCAAGTTGGCAATGGACTACCATAAGCAACACCACTGAGCTTTAAAAACAAAACTTTGAAATGTGATCTACTAATGGCCCAAATGGCACTGATAAATGCTGAATGACATTTACAGGGAACATAAAGCTACGAACCTGTTCCTTCAACTTGTGCCATAAACCCCCCATAATTTAGGTTGTCTCAAAGCAACTGACATTTTTTTAATGGACATTCTAAATAAAAGGCACATACACACAGAATCACAAATAAAAATTATTAATGGTGTATGAGAAGGGAGGCTATGCAAAATGTCTGTCGTTCTCTCATCTATCAAAATAGTTTATTTGTGTACAGGATATGATTTTGTGACTTGTATGTAGAAGCAATGCAAATGGAAATTCTCATAAAATGTTCTTCGCTGAGGGATGGGGGAGGCTTTATAAGCACAGATTTATATCTGAGTTTTAAAAGATCTGCTTGAAAAGATGGCAATATTTTCATGACAAACAAAACCAGTCTTTCCCCAAGGAGATGCAAGGGGATATGATTACAACCATATATATTTTTTCGATAAAAAAAAGGAAAATAAAAAAGCACACATAGTACATGCACATAAATAAATTCCACAGCAGTTACTTTTCAAGCTTCAAAACCCTGTTTCCTTTGGTCTTAAACTGTATGGAATAATTCATTCTTTTAAAAATGGTTATCATATTTTGTGCTGGCTCTGCAGTGGGACAATGTGAAGCAGCTGCAGCAAATGGCAAACTTGGGGCACATTAACACTATGGGAGGCAATGAGCTGTGATATATGAGGCACAGATTAAATTAGGAAAACAGAAACATAGGGAAAAGCCTTATACCAAATCAGATAATTGAACCATGTAGCTTAGCTTTGCAAAGACTGACTGGCAGCATGCTCTTTCGAGTCTTGGACAAGAGTCTCTCCCAACCCTTTCTGGATTTGCTGGAAATTGAAACGTGGGGCCTTCTGCATGGGCCACCTTCTCTTCTCTTTAGCAATAACAAGTAAGTTCTTTTAAAAGAAAACTTGTGGGAAAGTTTGCTTTAACAAGCCCCGCAGAAACAAACAGGAGCTCCACAAAACACTTGTGTTTTATTGAACTAAAATCCATACCAATTGTGCTGAAAATGGATATTATTATTATTATTATTGTTATTATTATTATCCATAGCAGCAGCAGCATCATTATCATTGTTCAACCTGCCCTTCATCTTAAGATCCCAGGACGCATAACAGCAATTCCACAACATAGGGAGACCCACAACTTTCAAATATTACTATAGGGTACAAATCTAAATGTATGCTTATGTGTGTGGATAAGTAAATTACAGGGCTCTTTCCCTTTCCTCTCCATGCCCTGCACCCTGTGTTTCCAGATTGTTTATTTCCATTATGTGTTACTTCAATAATTCTTAAAGATTTCATGATTTACAAATTCACAGGCAAGTGTGTTTGTGTATGTGTGTGTACAACACAACCTCTTCCAAATCACTATCATCCTACAAAACACAATTCCCTAAACATAGCTTTAAAACAGCAGAACTCAAAGCCGCTATAAAATCTGAGGCCAAAATCCTGTTTTTCAGCAGCACATCAGATGTTCTGTGCAAAGGCTGGGATGTAAAATACTGGCATTTGCAGCTGCCATTTGGGCACTCATCATTCCAGAGCTCATAAACGTCCATCTGAGGAATGAGTGACTGCAGGGACGAAATGGAGGAGAAACGAGGGCATGATGCTGTCAGTTCATCTGTCAAAAAGAAAACTGGACCTTCCCCTTATGTAACTCCTGAAGTGTCATTGTTACAAAGAAAACCTTTGGCTGGCAATTTAATCGTGGGGGGGATACATATAGATCACCCATGTAGGGTAATTAAGAAAAGAATTGGCTGGATCCCTAGACCCAAAGTGCAGGGCTAAACACACTCTCCAGCAAGAGAGAGCCTCCAGCAGAGTTTTAAAACACAGAATCATGCAGCACATGAAGTGTATGAAGCGTGAGGAATATAGGCTGTTAGACCTTTTAAATATCTCATTCTGAGTTGCTTATACTGCTCTGCAATTCTTTCCCTCTTGCAAAGAACAGACCACACCATCAGCAATTTTAAATGCTTTACTTACAAACTCCAAATGTCATGTTCATGTGTTATCCCATGCAGCAGCACAAAGAACACAGGTAGAAAGTATTGGGTTTACAAAATACAGAAACAGCTTTAACCACACAGTCTGAGCTTGTAGCAGACAAGCTCTGGCATCTCCTACCTCAGTGAGTTCACATGGTGAAAGTGAATGAACAAAGAAGGAAACTAAACTTCCTTCCTTGCAAGTGAGTGGTGTGACCTTGCTGAGTCTAGGAATGCAATGAGGCACTCTTAACCTTTCATGCATTAAGTAGCCCTATGCTTTTTAGTTATATTTGACTGCAATTTGCCTCATTAATTTGGCAAACCTGAAATAAAAGGCACACACCACTTCATGGCAACCTCCACAACAGCTGACTCCTGTGCCACCACTCTAGCAGGGATGGCTCTACTATTAGGAATAGTGAGGTGACCACCTCAGGCAATAGATTATGGAGAGGAGGAGAAGCATCAGGCCCCCTGCGATTCATCCTGAGCTCCCAAGACCTTCTATTGGAGGACAAAGCTCTTGTGTGCTACACAGTTTTCTCTGCACACCGTAAGCTAGCCTGTTCTCCCCTTAGGTGTGGTGGCAGAAACTGTCTCATTGCCAGGCTGAAGTAACTTCCAATCTAGTCCAGCTTCCAATCCAGCCAGTTCTGTATGTGGAATGGAGGGAAGCAAACTGCATTGGGCTGGCCCTGCTTCTTCAAACCCACAGAAAAAGGCACAAAGTCCTCTAAAACACACAAAGGACCTCCAAGTATGCAGGAAGATTCCCTGCTCATGACAGTCACCCTGCTGAAGGGTGATGAGGGCACTCACCAGAGCAGCCGAGGATCTAACAAGTTTTCACCTTTTTACAGAACACCAAGTCAGAAGAGGGCTACAACAAGTGACTTATTCATGCCTGTCCACTCAGAATGGGTTTTTGTTTTGTTGGTAGAGAGAGATGCAAGGGGGAATCAATGTTATTTTGCTTTCAGCCTCTCTCTTTCCAAGCAGCCACATCTAGAGGGAAGTCAGGTAGCTTGATGCTAAGAAGGCTAGCTAAGCCTTTGTCTTGCAGCATCCAAGAGAGCCTCTCTAATGGCCTTTGGGTACTTCTTGCTTCTAGTGACTTCCCCACCCAGATTAGGAGGGCAGAGTCATCCTCCTAAGGTGTCACCCCCAAAATAAAACACAAATAGCCCGGTAGGTTCTTGTAAGTTTGCATCTCAGAGTGTTTTTTTGTTTGTTTTTTTGTCAAGGTAGCAGCTGCTCTTGTCAGTGGGGAATGCTTGATTATAATTATCCATTAAAGAAGTCAATAAATCAAATTGAATCAAGCAAACATACATCACAATCAGTCCTATACTGGATTTCTTTCCCCTGCTAGACACTTCAAAAAAAAATTATTAAGACTGCATGCTTTTGTGACTAGGAGCAAAGGAAGCTGTCTTGTATTGAGTCAGAGCTGTATTGTCTACACTAACAGATCACAAGTCTAAAGGGTTTCGGACAAGTGTCTCTCCCAGTCCAAATGCTGAGGATTGAACATAGGTCCTTCTGCATTCAAAGCACATGAACTACCATTTGACACACAGCCCTTTCCCAGATAAATCAGCAAATGGTTTAGTAGACTGGGATGTGTTGTGAGTTCTGTGGAGATGGTGCACAGAGGATGACCAGAAGATACATTATTTTTAATATTATTATTTATTAAATTTGTATACTGCCCTTCATCCATAGACCTCAGGGTGGCCCACAGAATAAAATACAAGACAAAAACACAAAATATGTAAACTAATAACCCTCCTCCCCGCCATAGGAGGAATTTGGGTAACATAGGAGGCCAGCCTAGGGAAAGGTTCTAGCAGATTGTGGGATGAGAACTTGAGATCTGGATTAAGCGTAATGACGTAGTGGCATTTCAGGGCAGCAGCCTACTTTTGTGATATCAGACACCCCAAGAAGTATGTCAACAATTGTGGGGTGGCTCTGGTGTTGCCCCTGTCATGGAAGAGCCTCCCCATGAGATACGTCTGACAGCGAGTCAGCTATGTCTCCCAAAGCATATTATTATTATTATTATTATTATTATTATTATTATTATTATTATTATTTACCCACCTTTCACCCTAAGGTCCCAGGGTGGGTTACAAGGACCATCCCATTGATAATGTAGTGTTGCATCATAGTCTTCCACTGGGAAGTGTGATGCAACTGGAGAACGGGGCAGCAATTCAGAAAAATCAGCACTGCAATTAATAAGGTCCTCAAATAATAATATTTTGGAGGTCCCGAGCCACAAGGATGCTAGGCTGGCCTCAACTAGGGCCAGGGTCTTCTCAGTACTGGCCCCGACTTGGTGGAACGGTCTGTCACAAGAGACCAGGGCCCTGCGGGATTTGGCATCTTTCCGCAGGGCCTGCAAGACGGAGCTGTTCCGCCTGGCCTTTGGGTTGGTTTTAGTTTAACCCTGATGTTTCATTCCTTTATGGTTTGATTGGTGGGCTACTTATAAATGAGGCTGCATTTTAAACTTTAAATCGTATTTTAACCTGCATTTTAATTGATTGTTTTGTATGTTCTGTTGTGATTTTATTGGTGTTAGCCGCTCTGAGCCCGGTCTTGGCTGGGAAGGGCGGGGTATAAATAAAAATATTATTATTATTATTATCATTATTATTATTATTATTAGTAATAATAATAATAAACACCAGGATTTCACGGAAGTAGCCACGGCATCACACGGCCCAACTGAATGCCCCACCCGCTAAGTGAGGGAGGAAACAGGAGCTTCCAGCAGCCTCATAATGACAAACGTCTTCAAATCAAAGTGCTAAAGACACATCATCAGGTTCTAAAGAGAATCTGAACCCATCAATCTGAGAAGAGGAGAGTCAAGTTCACAAACACATACACGAAGGACACCTCCCAGATACTCATTAAACAAAGTCCATTTGTTTGGCATTCAGGCCTCTCCACCCCAAGATCTGGCAACTGTCCCTGACTGCTGAAAGCAGTCCTTAAAAGGAACTCCAGTTCCCCCCTTGCACCTTCTTGGACAGCTTAAATGCTGATTGATAGGATGCAGAGTGTCACTCACACTTGTCTGGGATGGCAAACTGATTTGGTTTTGCTGTCATTTACTCAACCCAGTGCCTTTATTGTTCCTTTGGCAGCAGACACAAGAATGTGAGAGTGCTTTCTTCAGAGGGAGACACAAGTTAATGAATGCACCCATGAGTCTTTCATTTTTTTCTTAAAGGCGAAAATGAAAACCGAATATCTCAATGATCTCCCCTTCACTCTTTCTTTTGTTTTGCAGTTTTCTTGTACAGAGGAAAACTTAAAAAAAACATCACTGCAAGTCACAGGAACTGCATATCTGTATCATAAAAATCCAATTATTTGATAGGAATAAAGACTTCGTAATTAAAGAAAACGCCACTGGTAGCTCTTCTGATTGGAATCATTTTGTAAGAGGAGATAGGAGGACCTATACGAGAAACTGAATGGGCACGCAACAAAAATGCCTGAAACATTTTTCTTTTCTTTAAACATTTATTGGAGTTTTGCCTGCTCTCCACTCTCCTTAGAAACCAAATGTTTGGGTGTGTATTTTGAGATCACTCAAAAGGTAGGGCCCATTAACGTCTGCATAGAAATCCTAAGCACATTCAGCTGAACACATTTGGAAACCTCCCCATGAATTGGTGCACCCCTGACATCGGACAAAAGACTAAATTTGTGGTAGTCTAGCAATTGAGACCAATTTGAACTGTGGAATTGTGAAGGTGCTAGCTGAAAAGGACAAGGGAGATTGGTGTGCTTAAGTCCGAAACAGCACATAGTATAATTTAGGTGGGGATGGACAAATAAGTAAATATTGTTTTCTCTCAGTTCACATTTTTTTCGATCATAGATTAAGGGCATGTCCACCGCTTTCCCCTGCGAAAACCTGCTGTTTACCACTGACTTGGAACAAAGTCTTTTGGCTTTTCTGTGAATTGACATTTCTTTCTGATTCAGCAGTGAACAGTAGGTTTTTCCCATGGAAATTGGCAGGACAAAGGAAAAACCACTTGAACCCATGCACAGAAAGTGCAAGACAAATGGAAAACCGATTAGACCCATGCTTTATAAGCATAGAACAAGTGGAAGTGTGGGTGAGCCCTCACATTTCTGCAATAATTTTCATTTTAAAAAACCCTTCTTGAAAATCCATCAGCATTTTAGTGTAGATTTTCTCGCAATATAATATTTATGTATACAGTGTTGACTAGCATACACAGTCTTGCAAGTATGTGAGCACTAGGATCAGGGGAACACCTGCCAAAAAGTTTTGTGTGTGTTTTTTTTAATGAAAATAAAAATGTCCTCTCCAAGCCCACACTATTCTCTCTTCCTTAGGCTATATAAGCAATAAAGTGCTCGCAATCAGGGCCGGTAATCGGCCCCGATTCGAACACTTTACAACTATATTATGTAGCTGGGGTGTTCAGGAGAATGGGGAGGGGAGACATTATCAGTTTTCTCAATCCCACACACGATCAAGACACCTGCAGCATCAAAGATCTTCTGAAGTTAGCATATCAAATCTCATGGGAGACTAAGTAGAGCGACGGCTCCTATCACGTCATATTGCTTGACTTACAAAGGAAAGACCAGTAAAAGGAGGGTGGGGAGAAGCAGGAGGAAGGAGAATAATGCCCACTTTAATTTATATCAACACATTTACTATTTGGGTAGCCCTTAGAAAGCTCTGGCTGGAAGAAAACACTCATGAGGTTGTGCCTGAGAATGTGTGTTTACCAAAGATAAAAAGGAGTATCTTGGAGCTTGCAGTTCAGTCGAATTCTAATTCAGTAACTCATCTCTGCAGCACCTTCTCCAGCTCTAACAGATCCCACTAGCATGCCCACAAAGGAAATGACTTATTTGTGCTGTCAAAGGGGTGTCATTAGAATGCTGAAATTAATAAGGCAATTTTGACTAGTTTATTATTTTACATTTATTCAGCAACCTTCTCTGGAGGCTCAAGGCAGCTTAGAATAGTCTCATATCCACAGACCCTACTGCTAGAACAATCCCCTTGATTATCTTCTGGCCAGCAAATGTCTGCCTGAATAATGTTCAAGAAAATGCTTCCAGGGGAAAGCTCTTAATGGAATATAAATTAATTGCTGTTCCAAAGACGACGATGTGCTTGGTTCAGTTTGGTTCAGACATACCCAGGGGATGTCCTGCAAAGGCTGCTTTGGGCACACTGAACTGATAGTGATGGGGTCCCTCTATCCAGCGTAAGTTCATCATGACTACATTCCTCAGAAACCAGTAGAACAAGTTCACTCAGGATGGCCTCCTTTGCACAACATGGTAGTCCAAACTATGGATAATTGCCAGGATCCTGGCCACAGGGTATCAGTGGGCCCCTGGGCCCCTTCCTTATTTCCTCAAACCATAATCCTCCCCTCTTGATTCCACCCATTTAAACATTTTTTATTTTATTTTTTACCAATAGGGAGATGCTCTGTTGTCAAAGGAAAAACTCAAATTTCACTATTACCAATATCAGTTAAAGGTAACTTCAACACACCTGCCTGGCAGTGAGTCCCATTGAACTCATCAGAGCTTACATACGATTGCAGTGTAGAACTTAAGAGATACATGCACAGAAAAAGCACATGCCCAAAGTGAAATAACATAGTAAATTTTACCCCCTCCCCTTGAAATTTGGTATTTTGATGTTTCGGCAAGGGAGAAAAATTACTTGCTGAACCTTGAAAACTATCAGATTGGATTAACACAGTCGCTTCATGGTTTCAACATGTCCAGAGAACTGTATGTCTGGCAGTGCAACTTCCCCATAACTCCATACAACCCCTAGTTAGCTATGTCCTGCTGATCCTTATTATTTCCCCTACACATTGATGAGGTTGCTATCTAGTCACAAGGAGCACAGACCTACCTAGTCCCTCCTCTGTCTCTCATGTACATCTAACAACCTAGGTGTGGCTATCTCCCTCTCCCACACATGCAGACCCCTCTACCACTCCCCTCTCTTTCTATCTCTCTCTCACACACACAAGGTGAGGCTGAGATCTAATGTAGCCTCAGTAGTGATGGCCAAGTACTCTGCCCATGCTCTGACAGATTCTTCTTTGAATAGTTCCTATATTTGGAAACTTAAACTTGGCATGAAGTTTAGGGCTCATCCACGCTGCCTTCTGCCCAGTGATTTCAATGTTCTTCTTTCATCCCACCGCTTTCCCCAGGAAAACTCACCGTTTACCGCTAAATCAGAGCAAATGTCAACCCACAGAAAACGTTTGTTCCGATTCAGCAGTAAACCGTAAGTTTTCCCAGGGAAAGTGGTGATGGTGGGGAATAAAAATGTCTGGAATTTGTGGCTAGAAATCATGGGGAAAACTTGTGCTTTCTGGGCAGTGGTCTGTGCTTTAAAGAGTCATGTCCAAACACAGGTGGTTTGTTTCTTTGTTTGACCCAGTCTTTCCCCATGAAAACCCGCTGAATCAGAACAAATGACAATTCAGGTTTTCTGTGGATTAATATCCTGGGTAAATATCCCACTGTGGATAAGGGTTATTGCCAGGGCAAAGTGGCTGGGAGCAGGACCGGTGCTAGGGCTTTTCGCGCCCTAGGCGAAAATCGCGGGGCGCCCGGTATGCAGGGGGCGGGGCACCGTACGTTATGCACAATGATGTCACATGCCCCGCCCCCCTGCACTGCGCGCGCAGGAAACTGCCGGGCGCTGCACGAGCCGGGCGCTGCCGGGCGCTGCGCGCCGCCGCGATTTTCGCCTCTGGTTGGGGCGGCGGGGGGCAGGCTTGCCAGCGCCCCCTCCATTTTGGCGCTCTAGGCAGTTGCCTAGTTCGCCTAAATGGACGCTCTGGCCCTGGCTGGGAGAGCAGAGGAATGTTATCAACTTCCCCCGTCTTGAGAATGGTGGGGAGGGGGCACTGTTGCAGCCAGTCTCTAGCAGAGACGTCTGCCAACTTCCTTTTGATCTGGAAGGATGTTGCTGCTGGTCACGCTTACTGGTGCCACAAGAACATATCGTCTCCCGGAGAGAAGCTCAAGCTCGCAGCCACCTTGCTCCTACCCAGTCCTTTTCTTTTTACTGCCTTACCACACTGAGCTAAACCAAGGTTTGAGCATCATTCAGGCAGACATTTGCTGGCCAGAAGATAATCAAGGAGATTGTTCTAGCAGTGCTTTTGTGGATATGAGACTATTCCCAGCTGCCTTGAGCCTTTGGAACAGGGTGTCAAAAATACAAAACAATAAACTAGTCAAAGTTGCCTTATTAATTTCAGCATTCTAATGGCACCCTTTTGACAGCACAAAATAAGCCATTTCCTTTGTGGGTATGCCAGTGGGATCTTTCTTCCTGTATTGTGCAAACCAGCCCAGTGATCACTCCCAAAAGCTAATTTTAGCTGTACTGGAGCCAAGGAGCATGACAGTTTCAAATAATAATAATCATCATCATCATTCTAGACTACTCAAATGGATTGGTTTTAGTCTCTCATTTCCTAATCCTACCATTACCAATAGGGCATGGTGGTGGAACAGCTTGCTTCCCAGTGAGGGGAAAGGGGAGGTCAAATTTATAAGCTTAAGAAGTCCATCGGCAAGTAAGTTGAACCCTCTCTTCAGCTGCTCACTCAGAGTACTTTTATCTCCTTTCCGGTATTGGAACTATTGCAGAACTGAAATGCTCGCCATCATTCAGTAATTTTCTGGGAGTGTGTATGTGCATCTCAGGCTGGGTTGAGCTTTCCCTTGTGGGTGGATGCAGCAGCAATCTTCTCATGATCCACTCTTGCCTTCCAAAAGCACACACCCCTGCCCCCATCCTGCTAACATTGCACAGACGGAGGAGTGGGGAATATAACTACCAACCTACAGCCACCAAGAGGATTGTTGCCACTATCTCTGGGCAGCAATGGGGTAAAAAATGAAAAAAAAGAGCAAGTGATTTTACACATGCATCAAGCTCTCAAGTCCTAGCCAATTTGTGCTGAACATTTTTCTTCAGGAAATGTTTGTGGGTGGTGATGCTGCTTGGGGTGATGGTGGTAGGTCTTCAAATCAGGTAGATGAGAATTAAGCAGGGGTTCCCAACCTGTGGTCTGTGGGCCTCTAGTGGTCCACGCACTTCAGTCAGGTGATCTGAGGTGCTTCTGTGAAGTACAGCAAGAGCAGCCACCACGAACAGGATAAAGGTAAAGGTAAAGATGCCCCTGACCGACAGGATACAGCACAATAAATATTCATATTATGCTTTAAATGTATTTTTGTTTGTTTTCTTTAAAACAATTTGCAATATTTTTTTTTACAATAAAAATGCAATGAAAAATCATTCAGCATCTACAGTATTACAACACATTGCAATTGCTACAACAGGCAAGGGGGTGGATCGTTATGGGGTCTGCCAAGACCCTCAACAATTTTCAAGTGGTCTGGGGCGGGAGAGGGAATCACTGGATTAGAGCAGCTGTTTTGGGACTACAATTCCCATCATTCCTGGCCACTGGTCCTGTTAGCTAGGGATGATGGGAGTTGTAGTCCCAAAACATCTGGAGGACCGAGTTTGGGGATGCCTGGATTAGAGCATTCAAAAATGAGGCTCGTATATCCAGTTGTGTTTTACACAGGAGAGGGTCATAGAACAGCTACAATTATGCTAAATTTAGAAAAGCAAATACAATTCCAGACAACTGAGAAAGACCGGCAAAGCTAAAAGGCATAATTTTTTAACAATTCTAAACGTTAAAAACTCAGCTGTGTTAAATCACTGGGGACATTGACTCCCTGCTTATTTTCTGAGGGGCGGGGGAGGTATATCGAAATGCACTTAAAAGTATTTAAACACATCTGTGCTTGCCATGTTCCATATATCAATGTATTATGTTCTACATTTCCTCACTAATCATTTCTTTTTCGGGAGGCAGAAACTCAGAGGCTCCAGAAGGAATATGAGTGGACTTCAAATACTCTGCATTTGCTCTCTCTCCACAGGGTGCCTGCAGCGTTCCCAGCTATCAAGGTGGGACACAAGTGCCTGTATTGATTGCATAAATGAGAGGCATTTGATTTTTACACAGCACATAGCTGTAATCTTGCATCAGTTAATTTTAAAAAGAAAATCATTTTCCCCCCAATCAATTTCTTGTATAAAATATGGACATGTGCAGAAGGAAGTTGATTTGTGAACCACATTTTGAACACAGGCACAGCAGTTTGTTATAGAGGGGGGTTAATATAATAAATTGTTATTTGGTCAGTCCTATCGCAATCTAAGAACAATTTTTCAGCATCATATTTCTTTTATTTTCAGAGTCCCTACATTCAAGTTATAAATTAAAGGCATTTTCTGGAGCTTTTCAGGGGAGAGAAACATCATGCTATCAGCCTTTCTGAAAATGTGGGAAAGCATTAGAAGCTGAGCATATCTTGCTCCTCAGCAAGTTCCATGCCCTCCAGTATTAATAACCACCCACTCACTTATTTAAGTCAGCAAAATGCTAAGTAAACATTAATTCAGAATATTATTTAAATGCTAATCTATAGCTACTTTGACCCTGATAATTGCAGTATTCAGCAATTTACATTTTATATTATCTCAGTACACTCCCCCCTCCCCATTGATTCATGTTAGTATAAGAACCTCTCATGCTCTTCACTGTCACTATCATTAATACATTCATTTTGAGTGTGAAATTTGTTCTTCGGTCCTTATTTTCAAGCTGAAAGCATAGAACCAGTACTTGGCTGAACAAATCAAACAGAGTAATAGGTCTGGGAATCGTCTAGTGCTTTTCCTCCAGATGAGAATTTGTGGGATGAGGAACATCAAGGAAATTACATGACAAATATCACTTCTTAAAGCTGCACAAGACTCACATGTTGCCTACCAGAGCATATTAATTTGATATCCATGTAAATTGCTTAGTAAAAGAAAATGTATCTCAGAGATTTATTTGGGTGGTGGAAGTGGGAGTGGGAGTGGGGTTCATAGGGTAGTGGCACAGAGATCGGCAATTTTCAAGTAGAAGAAAGAATATGACTCTTTTTGCCTCTATGGCTACCACTCTTATTTTCAGTTGTAGTTGTTATGTCCTTCATTGCCTAAAAACAATGGAACTGTCCAGTGGTAACATCTTTTTGAGGTGGTGCATTAGCAGAAATTATGGACATTAAGGAGCAGAATATATGCAAACGCCCCATAATGCTTAAAAGGAAAATACTGATATAGTGCTTAAAAGATCTGGCATTAATCATGGCTGCAGCAACCCATCTGGCTATTGCACAAAATTGGAAAATCCTTCTAAGCTTAAATGTGAACAACTAGAACACAATGCTGGAACCAATAGGCCTTTGGCCTAATCTAGCAGGGCTCTTCTTACAAGAGGTAGAGATGAGAAATCACTCTCACAAGAAGTAGTGAGGACCAGTAACTCAGTTGACTTTAAGAGAGGATTAGACAACTTCACAAAGAATATGGCTATCTATGAAGACTAGCCACAAGAACTATGTTCTCCCTCCACTGACAGAGGCAGTATGCCTCTCAGTATGACTTGATGGAAACCACAAGTGTGTCAAGTACTGCTGCACTCAGATACTTCTTGTGGGCTTACAGTGGGGATATGGTTGTCCACTGTGAAGACAGGATGCAGGGTCAAATGGGTCATTGGCCTGATCCAGCAGGACCCTTCTCATGTTCTTGTGAAATATGTTGCCCAATTTACCAAAAAATGGTTTCTGATATAGTTTGGTTAAAAGAAAAGTTAAAGCTCTCAACTTTCAAACGAAATGTTGGCTGACAGAAAGAAAGAGTAGCAGCAGCTCTGCTAAATATGATGCTATTGATTGACATGATGTATCACTGCATGAGACAAGCATTTGCTTATACTACTCATGCTGACAGTTATGTCACCTTAACTTCAAACAGAAATAAAATAAATAAACTAGTCCATTAATCAACTGTTTTAGACATAGCAGAAGCTAACCTTAATTTTTAAAGTATTAAACAGCAGCCTTAAAGCAGTATTAGACTTTTGTATTGTATTCGGGACTTTACCTTGTCACAACTTGTTATCCCAGAGTTGTTTGTGTTATATTTCTTTGGGTGAAATATTTGCCACGGACCATTCTATGAGGCTTAGGCTGCATTCACATGTATTGCCAAATTATAATTTAATGCTACGTGAACAGGGGGAGCAAGTTGCAGGCTCATGTGTTCCCTCTCCTAAATGACTTCTAGTCTCTTGCCAAACTGGTTTGTAATATTCACATGTAAACTAAGGTTTGTAAACAAAAGAAAAAACCCCCGGAAGCTATGCTAGCAAGTCATTATGCACAAGTGAAAGAGGGAGCAAGAGAAGATCAGAGTCTTGTCACTCCTTGCCCTGCAAACCCAAACCTACTTATTGGAAATAAGCAAAATTCAGCTCAGTGGAGGGGGTGGGAAAACAACAGATTTTTATTAAAAAGCATGTAACATTAAAATGATATGCTTTAAAAATGGCAATAAACTAAATGTGCTAGCTAACAATTTAGGGAAATTGATCCTGCCCCCGAAACATCACATCAGTTCTCCCCACCAGCACATATACTTTTTTTCACACTAACCTTAAACAAACACCTTCCTTTTCAACTCATTATTCAATCTAGCAGAAATTTAATTCCTCATAGCATTTACAATTCAGTTGTAGTTCTCATGAAAACAGTTCTCAGGTCTGGCAATTTACATGGTTGTTTGTTTGTTTGTTTAAAAAAAATTCCCAAGTGGATAAGTGATTCAGATATTTGGTTATGTTGGCTGAAGTAATTTGAGTGAATTCCATAAACATTAAAAGCAAGTCAAATGACATAGCAATTATCTTCTCTCTCTCAATCCCCCTCCACATTTCACACACATGCAAACACTAACAGCTTTTTAAAACCTTGCAATGAGCAGAAATTTAGCGATAAATTTCCCCATGGTACCCCCCCCCCCTTGTAAGGAGCCCAACCCTCCTCTGCCCTGCAGTGTTCTGAATTTTCAGCATAGAATTATTTCCAGAGATAAAACACAAATCATTTTTTTTCCATAAAAGTATGGTGGACATGATGTGGGTTTTCCACTTCAATTTTATTTTTTATCTTTCACTCCAAATTAGTGCCTACTACAGATCCTACACTAGGACACAGTTCGCTCCCATGCTGTTTGTTTGTTTAAAAAAAGTTAAATATCATAATTTGAATTGCTTCCATTGGTTCAACTTTTGTTCTCGTAAAATTCTAAAACCATATTGATAGTATGGCGAGATGTTCCAGCCAATATTTCAAGGAAGCCATAAGAAAGGGCATTATGAATGAACAGAAGGTTCAGGAACATCGCAGCCTAACAAGCTAATGTATGGACATCCATCCCCTTTGCTGTCTGTGGAACGGAGGATGCCTGTTTTCTCCTTTATAACTCCAAATACAAAGACGGCAGCTGGTTTGCATGTGTTCACTCAACTAACTTGGCTTACAAGATAACCCCAAAAACAGTCACTAAGTCTTAGGCTGTCAACACATCACACATTTAGAATCATGGAATTGTAGAGTTGGAAGGAACCACAAGAGTCATCTAGTCCAATGCTGGAATCTTTTCCCCAGTGCATCCCCTGGGCTAAGGTTACTGGGAATTGTAGTGGATGTGCTTTAAATGTATTATGTGAACACAGCCAATGGCTCAGACAGGTAGCTTGAAGCTTGCCTAACAAAACCTGGGAAACTGTGATCTTTAAAGTCTCTTCCCTCACACACCATCAGCATACATGAAAGGCTCCTTTCTCAAGGACACACACAAGCCACCTTACTAGGGGGAGGAAAGGAAAGAAGCAGAAATAGGGAGATGTGTGAAATCGATGTTTGCTGTAGTTCAGGTATCTCCCTGTTGGTGAGCTCTGTTGAGCCCTGCTTCTGATGTTAAAGAGAAGCGGAGAATCAGGAATGCAAGTCACTTCCACACTTCTGCAATCCCCAAATCTCAGGCTATACTTAAGAAAGGATGCAGAGTGCCCACTGGAACTGCCAGCCTACATCAGGAAAACTGTAGTTTTAGTGGAGAAAGAGGATGAGCCAAGAAGCTTGGTAAAGGCTTGTCACTTACAGAAAATGTTGTCCCCTCTGGGTCTCTCCCCTGCCCCCTCCAATCTTTCACTGTTTAAAAATTAAGAGGAAGATCATGTATGCTTTTTAAAAGGATGAGCGGCCCATTTATAATGAACAAGGGGAGAGACTGATAGAGCGTGCACTTAGTTTAAAGATAGCGGAGCACGCTGACATCTAAAATCCTGCGATTGCTAATTAAATTCAACAGAGCTGTCTAGTTGCTCTGGAAATTTTGTCCAAAAATAGACTTGTCCACAGCCTGAGTTGAGCTTTCCTAGCCTCACATAAAAGAATCGCAGCGGCTGCTGGTGGTGCTGCACCACGGCTGTCGTTTAGCCTCATTCACGTAAAGTATTATGCAAGGAGCGGTGCAGAAAGCAGTCAATCCTCATGCAGCAACTCCCTGGGATCGTTCATTAGCAACGCAGTTGCTCGAGCATTCATTCATTTAGTACATTCTGGGTTGTTCAAGTGGGGGTGTGGGAAAGATTAAATTTTAAATATTCACTCACATCACACTTAACTCATCATACAAATTCCAGCCAGCTTTCCACTGATTACAGACCACTCAAACATATAGCATGGGCACTATAAACTCTTTTCTTCTGTTGCATAAACTGGCCACATAGAGCAGGGGTCAGCAACCTTTTTCAGCCGTGGGCCGGTCCACCGTCCCTCAGACCATGTGGTGGGCCGGACTATATTTTGAAAAAAAATATGAATGAATTCCTATGCCCCACGAATAACCCAGAGATGCATTTTAAATAAAAGCACACATTCTACTCATGTAAAAACATGCTGATTCCCGGACTGTCCGCGGGCTGGATTGAGAAGGCGATTGGGCTGCATCCAGCCCCCGGGCCTTAGGTTGCCTATCCCTGACATAGAGCCATAGGAACCAACCCAGACCCTGCAGTCATAGCCTGAGGCCCTTCTTTGTGTGCCACCCTCCACAAGAGGTCTGGAGCGTACCAAACTAAGAAAGGGCATTTTCTGTGGTGGCTTGCCTGGTACCATCATTATATATCTTTATGTGTCAGGCAAAAACATGCCTTGGTAACTAAGCCTTTGGCATTTAACTATCTGTGGCCTTAGAAAAGTGATGTGTTACACACACACACACACACACTTCCCTTCTTGGTTTTAATGTATTTATGGGGGGATATCCATCTGTTTGGTTGGTCACTTTGGGTTGCTCTGGGCAAGTTAAAGCAACTAACAAATTCAATAAATAATAATAATGATAAATGAGAGATTTTTGCAGTTGGTAACTGCTATTGCAATTGGATACAAGGAAGGAAATGGTTTCAGGAGCAACCCAGGCTTCTTTGGGTTGGGGGTACTGAGCCGCAACAAGTCTGTCTGTGGTTCTTCCAATGAGTTCCATCGTTTGCTTTATCACACATTCTTCTGGTCTTGTGGTTTTGGGGAAGTGTCTTTTTTTTGCCTTGATAGCTCCAGCTGTGTTCCCAGTTGTTAGAATCTATTTTGACCATGTGTAATGTTTACAGTCTGTAGACTAAAACTTAATAATAAAAACTAGGGTTTTTATAACATTTCCAAGCCACATCAAAGAACCAAGGGTTATGTGAATCCCTTTCACCCAAGACCTGTGCCAGAGATGTTCCTCAAAGGGAACAAAGCAAAGAACACTATTTTATAGATATGTGGGCATCTTTAAATGTAGTGCAGAATCCTGACTTCTTCAAAAAACATTCAGCATAGTAGGAAAGAAATAAAATTCCATCTCTTTGTTTTGATATATTTATCAAAGAGCCCAGAATAACCCAAATGAGAGAGGTACCTGGGTCTGGTTTCAGGAAGGTATTAAGGAAGGCTGGCAGGTGACCCGTAAGAATTTTAGCATATGCAAGTCACACATTTATGCTTTGCATTACCTTGGATGAAGAAAATGAAACATTCTGATAAGTGCTATATTGGGTGAGGCTGAAAAGTATGTGTGGTTTCACAGAAAGTGAGAGAATCACCAGGGTGTCTGGCAAATCAAAAGAGAACAAAATGTTTACCACTACTTCTTTTCTTCCCTTAAAGGAATCTTTCCAACTGAGGCATTGCACGGGAGAATAAACCTCATGCTTTGAGTGATCAATGATCATCCCCCCCACCCTCTAAGTGCAAAGGGTCACTGAAATGACCTCTTCCTTGCAACTTTTGAAGCTAGTTTTGCACTTAAACATGACTTTCCTTCATATAACTAAATTCTGAATGGTAGGGAAAAGATGGGAACAGACTCACTAATCTCACCCCAGCAATGTTTAAGTGTATTAAAACATGTCCACAGAAACTCTATTCATTGGAAGATTTTTATTTTTATTTTTCATTTGTCTCCACAACAGCTTATTCTCTAGCTGGAGGAAATGGAAGAGTCATTTCCCACAATACCTTGAGTCTCATCTTATATTTTTTTGTACACTAATACAAGCAAGGGTGTTATTTTCAATGGTTTAATGGATTAGCCTGTTAACCTTTAAATGGATAAATGCAAAGAGAGTATCTTTTCATCTTCTGGTACACAAAGGAATACCATGTTCAATTTCTGAGAAATGTTGAAAAGAGAAACATAAGACAAATCAATATAAATTATTATTCAGGACTGTGTTATCTCAATGATTGCAAAGATACAAGGGGAAAGAGGAGTAGAGGATAAAGAGGTTTTCTGCTTGATTAGAACTTTAAGCTCCAGAATATCTCCCTAATTCCTCTGCCCAACCTCAGCTGCTAAGAAAACAAAAGGGTGCATTACAGGAAACATCTGAACGTGTTAGGGAAATCTACCCAGTAAGCTAAGCAAATGCATTCTGATTATATTTATAGCCAACCCATCCCAAAGGGCTCGGGATAGTGCTCAGCCATACGTGACCCTACCTTTAAGTTGCTGTTTTTGTCTTATATGGGCTACCTTTCACCCCTTCCTCTGTCTGAGGGGGATTACAGCATGACTTCTCAGGTGGACTATAAAGACCATCTGAACAATGTTATCCATGAAACAATGATTAAGGTTAGCAGGTGCAAAAACTGTGCTGGGATAGTGTTCCTTGCTTCCCCATAAATATGTGTGTACCTTTGCAGACTTACAGCTAGTGGGTTTACGCAGGGACATTTGACCAGACGATTGCATTGAATTGCTCCATCATGTAAATGTGGCATGTGTGCCTTCAAGCAGCTTGTGCATTTCAAAAAGTGTTCAATGTGAATTATACCAACAATTAGCAACTGCCTGGGGACACCATCCTTTGGAAGACAAGAAAAGTTTGCTGTGGTTTCTGCCATTGAAGATCTTCAGAGCAGAAGAGTCCTCCAAGAGAAGTGTAGGTACCGGTACCCACTTATGTGTAGGCACATCCACATCAAAGCAGTGCATTCCTGCTAGATTTCTGGGAACAGAATCAGACCAGACAGCACAGCTCATCTTGAATGGGCAAGCCACTCACACTTATTCTGCTTGTGCATCCTCCAGCTGTCATTTTTTAATGTTGTGAATTGCCCTCAGATTTGCAGATGAAGGGTAGTATACAAATGTTAATAATAGTAATGATGATGATGATGATGATATAGTTCCCAAAAGAGAGATGAATACAGAGTAGAAAGTGGCAACTCTATCAGCATGATGGCTCTTCTTTCAATGGTTAAAAGCCATTGGACACCTGCAATTCTTTAGTGAGTTGTTGCTGTTTTAAACCAAGAGAAGGTACTTCCTATGTCTTGGTGTTTCAGGTGCCACATTCCACATGGGATCTGGAATACAATACCTATCTTCGCCAGCCACAGGAATTTCCAGCTATAGATGAAGGGAGTTATAGTTCAACCCCCATAATCCCAGGTGGAAGGAAAAGCTTTAGTATCAGGACACTCCAAGCATCTCCTTCAGCTCGGAACGCAACAAATGGGGGTTGGATGAGCCACCAGGGCTGCTTCTCCTTGCTAGCCTCCATGGCCTCCAAGGTAAGCTTCTTCTCCCCCCCCCCACCAGGGATAGAACACAGAAGTTGGATGGGTGGCAACTGAGCCCCCTTTAAAGCAGCCCATAGAAACACTAGCCTCTCTCGAAATGATGTTGATGTTCATTTGATCCATCTGGAGTCTCCTCAATTCATTTACAGGTTGATCCAGGGCTTTTTTCAGCTAGAACTTGGCCGGAACTTAGTTCTGGCACCTCTCTGGTGGGCGCCATTGTCATTGTAAGAGAACAAGCGAGGTGTTCATGGTGAGTTCTGGCACTGCTTTTTCTAGAAAAATAGTACTGGGTTGACCCATCCCAAAAACTGAAATCCATGCAATACTAAAGGTTGAGTCTTTGTCCTTGATAAATATTATATCAAAAGAATTAAGTGAAAATAGATAGCTCAGATTTGCCAAACTGCAACTCACAAAAAAGTGAAAGGAAAAAAGAAAATCAAACCAATCACCAAACTTCTTTTTTTCAAAAAAAATAGCTCAGAATGATGAAACAAGAAGATGTTCATGGAATTATAAAGTTAAGCAGCACTTACTCTTATTTAAAATGTCATATCTGCTCAGTGTAACTGTTTGATATTTAATGCAGATAGATGAGCTAAGTGGACTCTATGAAGAAAAAACTTCCTTTTTTACAGCCACTCTAAAAGCTTTTAAAATCTCTCTGTCAGGAACAATTTGATGGCATATCAATTGTATTCCCTTTCATACTGCAGGACTTATTATAGGTGATCACCACATGGATTGG
The DNA here is from genome assembly GCA_034641385.1 of Darevskia mixta. Classification (NCBI taxonomy): domain Eukaryota; kingdom Metazoa; phylum Chordata; class Lepidosauria; order Squamata; family Lacertidae; genus Darevskia; species Darevskia mixta. The sequence goes on from JAWWNH010000060.1 coordinate 4,517,506, forward strand.
GGGGGACCCCTACATTTGGGAAAATATTACAAGTAAATGTGTATGCGGGGAGACTAATTTTGTTCATTAGCATTTCATTCAATTACAAGAACACCTGGATGTGGACAATTGTTGCCTCTTGAACACGTTGATCAATGTGGAAGTCCTGGATGAGTTTGACAAAGATTTCATAGCACTGCCAGCGTAACATTCCGGCCTTGAGATGGCTCATGAAAAACTAACTGTTGGACACAAATAGGATGTGCTTTAAATAGTGGGCTGGGTGAGTCTCCAAGCAATCTGAAATGTCAATCTGACGCCACTGGTATCCAAACTCACAAACAACATGGAATAAGAAGTTATGCTGTGCCTACACACTATCTGTTGTAATCCCATCTAGAAATATCAAAGGGCAGATGGGACCCACAAGGTCTCATTTGCTACCCTGAGGCCTAATCAAAGCACATGTGTTGACTACACATCAGTTGGATGGAAGATATCTAACTGCAGCATCTGATTTCAACATTAGCTGATCTTTCTAAAAAGAAATCTGCTGAAATTAACCTCCAGCCCCTATATTGTATACAGCTTTCAAAATGCCTCTCAGTTTTGAAGTGTCTTGCAATGTGGTAAAAAGAGTATGAGGCTTCTGTTCAAACTAATCTCCAAAGTCTCATTTAGGGATATGAAACTATAGAACCTAAGAGCCTGCTGGATCAAGCTATGTTGGAATAAGCAACAGCCTTTAATTGATATCCACTGTAGTATGGAGGGAGGGACCAGTCAATATGTGACTAGTATACTGTTAAAAATTTGGGGTGAAGGCTCTGGAAAGTTCTTGCACAGACTCCAAGAGGCTCTCATGGGGCCATCCAAGATGTTGTGAGAGCTCCCCACAGCCTAGCAAGCAAATCTGGGAGCTTTAAAGCTCTCCACCTTCTGTGCACTAAATTTCTGCGATCTCAACCAGCCAGTTTTCCACTATGTAAAGTTGAAATTGTAGAATAAGTGTGTAAGTTGTGAGTTACCTGTACTGTTACTAAATATAGTTTTAAGTTTATAGCCATGCCCGCCTTCAACATGAGACAAAACCTACTTTGCAACAGGCCACAACCACCCCAGCCTGTTCTCACAGTGGCAAAGCACCATCCAACTCCTCCAGATGATCTGTTTGTTTCACATTCATTCTGATTTGCTTGCACAAAGACTATATCCAGTCGCTATTAAGCATTCATTCTGATTTTGTTATGGGGTGGTTATGTGACAACCAACATTCATCCTGATTTTCTTGCAGGGTATTTACACAGCTTCCCATGAATCATTAGTTCATCCCACACTTTTCAAGCTATTTCCCAGTCAGTGTCTCCGCTAATTGGAAGAAGAAAGAAAGAAAGAAAGAAAGAAAGAAAGAAAGAAAGAAAGAAAGAAAGAAAGAAAGAAAGAAGTACATTTGTTGTACTAGGGCTACAAAGCGCTTTAATTCATTTTAATTCCACAAACCTGAAGTTCTGGTACGTGTTTGATTCTCACCTGCAAAATAGTGACAGTTCATGCAGTTCATGCAGGCATGCAGATGTGAGTCAAATTCTTCATAAAATTTGGTAATGGGAACCTCTGCCCATGATGTTTACGGAGCTTCTTTCTTTGAAGTTTTCACACACACGCAAAAAAAGCTTAGTGTTATCTGTTCAAGATGCTTCAGCTAGTTGTCTCCCTCACAAGGCAGGGGCCTTTGATGATTCCATTACTGTTCATAACAGTATCTACCCCCCATCAATCTACCCGGACACTGAGGTCCAGCTCCTAGGACCTTCTGGCGGTTCCCTCACTGCGAGAAGCCAAGTTAACAGGGAACCAGGCAGAGGGCCTTCTCGGTAGTGGCACCCGCCCTGTGGAACGCCCTCCCACCAGATGTCAAAGAGAACAACAACTATCAGACTTTTAGAAGACATCTAAAGGCAGCCCTGTTTAGGGAAGCTTTTAATGTTTGATGGATTATTGTATTTTAATATTTTGTTGGAAGCCACCCAGAGTGGCTGGGGAAGCCCAGCCAGATGGGCGGGGTATAAATAAATTATTATTATTATTATATTTTTGGAGGGGAGGATAGAATACAGTGCTTCTTCCATGTGAATTCTCCCACTGCTTGCTTTACAGCAAAGGATGCATGTCAATAATGTGTATGCGTGTGTGTGTGCACTGAATCAATAACACATTACCTCTCCTTGCATATTTTACACAGCTGCCATATGCAAGATAACAGGGGAAATAGGGAAAGGGAAAGGACAAATGCTACCACAGCAATTTGCAGCTGCATTTTCCTCACATCACTTTTCATATTGAATTCTTGCCTTTTGTACATTAGACAGGATCCCCCATGGACCTTCCAGCAGGCTTAAAGTAACTCTCTTCAGCTCTGTGTTTCTGGTAGATAATTCTCTCACCTCCCTACTGCTTGCATTGTACCTCACAGCTACAGCATAGCGCTACAGCCTAAACATACATTAGAAATGGTTTGAGGCATAATATTGTGCTGATATATTACATGCAGGTTAGAAATACTTCTAGTCGCAGACCCGCAAAGAAAAACAATATAAGCCACAGTGCCCAATTCTAGCAATATTTATATAGAAGGAAGTCCTGCTGGACTCAGAACTGATGCTCCTGGAACCGCAAGCTTTCTGAGTGAGAGGACAGTGTGAAAGAGCTTTAAAATGGCAATGGTAGACTGCCACTCAAGCCAAGGCCTAAATGAAGGGTATGTCCTGGTCTGTGGGTTGGACTGATGACAATTTGAGGCAGGCTCATGGTTGTGATGGGAGACCATGAACTCCCAAGCTGGACCTGAAGCATCTTCAGTGTGGATGTTGAAGTCACCCATAACCACAATTCTGGGTTCCTCCAACACCATGCCCAATATAACCTCAGCCAGCTCACACTAACCACTACACCACATCGGAAAAGGCGACATTACAAAATTGAAGGAACCCCATCTGAAAAGGAAGGCTGCTTCACAAGACATGGAAAGATGCTATTACCGGTAGGACCATTCCCAATGGCAAATCCCCCAGGTCTACTGGAAATAATGAGATGTATTATTAACAGAAGCAGAGTCTAGACTTTCCAGAAGAAGAACACACACTTCTCCTTTAAGCCTGTCAAAAGATGGGATGGTTCCCTCCGGCTCATAATGAAAAAACAAAAGTTCATTGTAAATCTTTTAACATGATCCTGTCATGTAGCTTCTATGCAAGGTTGCTATGATACAAGCTATGTAGAATGAGACAATCTGGTTCTGCATCACATTAACAACCCTCCCAAAGCAAAGAAATAATGCCATTATCTGAAAGAATTAGGCCCATTTAACTTGACTTTTAATAGGTGTTTTAAGGGTGGTGCAGACATGATAAGTGTTAAGCAAAAAAGCTTGCACAGAAAATATACTCAGATGTTCTGTGTGGGAAGAACATGATGTGGCCACAAGCAGTAGATAACTAGCTATGAGAAGCTAGGGCAGATACTCTCCTTCATGCTATACATTACAAGTTATTTTAAAGAATGCTGCGCTCTGTTACTCTGCAAAACAAGAATAAAAAGGTGGGAGTGTTACAGAACGCAAGACCATTACTGCTGCTTTTATTTTAAGTTTGACATTCCTTCTACGCCGCTACTGAAGTTGTACAAATCCATAAAACAGCAACATATTTCACAGTTTGTTCTGTCACATAAAAATAGCAAATTGGGTTGTGTTACACAGTCTGTCACATAAAAAACCAGCCTTCACCTGGGAAATTATGTTCTGCTGATTCGGCTTTCGTGGGGTTAGAATTGAATTCTTTCTACTGAACAGAAATGGGGCTAAGGATGTGATCCAAACCTCACTTACCTGGGAGTTAGGTAATACATGGTTAGGACTGCACTGTAATTCTGCCTTGTGAAATCTGTTCCAGTTTGCTACTTCCCCACAACTTTTTAAGGCATATGACTTCCCCACACCCACTGACCAGTAAATCCAATCCTGCTTTGGAAGCCACTGTTGGTGAAAGACACTAGTTCATATGGAATTTTAGCATTATGTATATTAGAATGTAGTATATTAATTGTTAATAGTGTAGCTTCAAAATGCACATTGTAGGAGGATTTTAAATCCATGTGTATTGTTCAAAAAGAGATCCTGTTTGGCTTGCTGGTGCTCGAGGAGTAAAGAAATACTGTTGCAACTGTTTCAAAGCTGTCATAAAGGTGTGAACCTTTAGAAGATTTCCCTGATATGTTTTTGCATGATGTAGCTTAAAGAAGAAATAAAGAGAAGGTCCCTGAGGTGCAGCTCCTTTTACATTTCCATAGCACCTCTGGAATAAGGAAAGTACAAGTTGAAATTTAAATAAAATGTTCTCTGCACCATAGAATGGCTTTTCTCCATGTAACCTGTTTTACCTGTACTGAACCAAATTGATGGAACTGTCAAATTCTGCCAGTGGCACCTGCTCCTCAGTGCTGTTCCCCTAACTCTCCAGCCTCAATTTAGTGCATTCGCTGTTCTGTCCCTCAAACAGACATTATATTCCGTTACAGCTGAGCAGGCAGGGCTTAGAGAAATATCAGGGCTGCGGGGGAAGAAGAGCAAAGGCAGATCAGGGCTTTGAGTCACCTTATGCTCGACTGCACTGGGCAGAGAAAGAGGCTGGCTGATGTAGTAGGAGAACGGAGCCTGGTCCTTGGAACTATCAGATTTTCAAATTATTTTTTATTAGAATACTTGTAAATATTTAAAAATGTGATGGCTCAATTAGCATGCACTCCTGACGTGGTTAATTAAAAAAAAAAACTACTAATGTAACAGGATCAACGAACTGTGCATTAATTACGTATATAGGTTGTGGGTGACAGGTTACTTATCCCTGAGATGTACAGTCACCAGGGGAAGTTAATTACAATTTAGAAATTGCCCAATTTTACTGGCATTGCATCTCTTCGTTAGTGGCACTGATTAATTTGATGAAACAATTCACTTTTGGAAATGGAAAAGTAATATAGCCTCATAACATTAAGCACCATAGCCATGGCCATACCATCTAATGTCAAGGTAAAGAGGACAGGAAAGAACCAGCAGAGGAAAAATCTGGTAGAAAGTCCGGCGGGGGGAATATCTACACTTACCTTTCCTTCGCTCTTTCCTTTTCCTGTGAAAACCTGCTCTTTAAAGTTGAATAAGAGGAAACAGCAATTCACGGAAAACCTGAACTGATATTTGCTCCGATTGAGCACTAAAGAGCGGGGTTTTGTGGGGAAAGCTCCAGTACAGGGGAAAAACCTCTTGGACACAGAGCTTTAAAGTGTGGACCTTTGCCTGGAAAGATCACAGTGGGGAGGTATGGAAAAGCCCAGAAGCGTGTCTGTTGAATTTTATCACCTTGCCAGGAGCTGCAGAAACTAGATATGCAATGTCAAGCTCAGGCAGCGTTTAGACTCTGAAGATACTTGCTTACTTACAGTATTTATACAGGGCCTGCCAACACGAAATATTCATAGTAAAAAGGGAAATTTAAACATCCAGACATCTTAACTCTAAAATGTTTCACAGCAATTCATCATCGGCTTTCTTCATCAAAGATGAAATCCTTGGATTCTGTAGTCTCATATGGCAGATGGCATTGATCACTCCATTAGTTTCAGGATCGATAGATGCTAGAAATGTTGGCAGCACAGGACACTGGTATATATGAGTCCGGGGCAGGCATGGAGGGCATCTTTCTCTGGACATTAACACCAAGAAACATGGCTGGCTAACCGAAGATCTTAGTTTCACATAGGTAGCCATGTTGGTCTGATGCAGTCGAAATAAAGTAATAAATTAAAAAAATTGTCCAGTAGCACCTTAGAGACCAACTAAGTTTGTTCTGGGTATAAACTTTCATGTGCATTCTGAAGAAGTGTGCATGCACACCAAAGCTTATAATCAGAACAAACTTAGTTGGTCTCTAAGGTGGCACTGTGGTCTAAACCACAGAGGCTAGGGCTTGCCGATCAGAAGGTCGGCGGTTCGAATCCCCGTGACGGGGTGAGCTCCCATTGCTCGGTCCCTGCTCCTGCCAACCTAGCAGTTCGAAAGCACGTCAAAGTGCAAGTAGATAAATAGGTACCGCTGCAGCGGGAAGGTAAACGGCGTTTCCGTGAGCAGTTCTGGTTTGCCAGAAGTGGCTTAGTCATGCTGACCACATGACCAAGAAGCTGTACGCCGGCTCCCTCAGCCAGTAAAGCGAGATGAGCGCCGCAACCCCAGAGTCGTCCGCGACTGGACCTAACGGTCAGGGGTGCCTTTACCTTTAAGGAGCTACTGGACAATTTATATATATATATATTTATTTATGGAGATCATATTGTTCAAAAAAGGGCAGGGCTTCTCCTCACCATATATCAGTAACTCTTTTGTATTATTTCTTGCCCCAGGGCATCAATGAATCTTTCCAGACATTCATCTTAATGTTGAGAGGGTGGAGCTGCTTGCCCTCCTTCATTTTCTCCCTATCACCCTCTTGGCCAAGAAATGGAAAATCCCTCACTTTGAGGAGTTGTGATCATGAGTTGAAAGTTGAGTTGTCCACCCCCACCCCCCACCCCAGTTCCTCTCGGAACCATCTGAGCAGGGGCATTTGCAAACAGAGCTGAGGATTTTGGGTTGAATCCCTGCCTAATCTTTAAAAATGCACTTGAAAATCAGGGTACTGCACCCTCCCTTTCACAACATTATAAGGTTTTATGAAAGAAAGAGAGAGACATATCCCTATCTCTAACTAGCTAGGAAAGTGTCAATAAAATATTGCATTGGTAGTTCATTTAGCCAAAGCCACAAGTTGAAGAGTTCTGGGGCCAAAGAAGGGACTGATTTATTCGCTTGACCCACTTAGTGCAAGGACACTTTGCTTTGTGTTAAGCAGAGGTGTGACTTGAAACTAGTTAATGTGATCAGACAATACCTTTGAATTTGCATTGATGAAGCATGCATAAAACCACCACAAACACACAAGAGGCCACTGAGATATTACCACCCAAACCTCTCAGAAACACACAAAACCCAATACAAATGAATATTAATAATATGCGGAAACTGGAAATGGCAAGTCTGACAGACCCAAGCAAGAGACAAAGGGCATGTACACACTCTTCAAATACAGCAAGGCTGTCTCCCCACACTGTGTTTGAAGTTGTGTTTTATATTGTTGTACACACCACTACCTGACTTGTTTTCCTGCATCTGCAGCCCCCCAACACATTTGTCAATGAAGCTGTCAGTTGTGCATGTGCAATGGTTGTCTCAAATGTACATAGTTTAATTGCAGAATGATGGTGGCTTATGTTTTCAAATTGGGTGGAAACTTGTTTGAGAGGAAATGCATCAAACAGCAGCATTTCTCAAGAAAGATATGGATTGTGGCTAATGCTATGTGTGCTCCTCTTCAAACAACACTGGTGGGAGCACATCGGAGCCAGAATAAATGGTAATGTTCACCCAGACAAAGTGATGGGTTCCTTTTCAACACCTCTGTCATAAGCAAGTAGTGGCATTAAAACTCAATCACATCCAGTGCCTGCACTGTTTCCTTTCCCAATAATGATAAATCACTACCACAGAACTGCTCCCCCAACACACACAAAAGAGAATGCAATGGACTCTCAAATGGGGTAGATCTACAGCAAATTCTCCCTCTTCCCCCCCCCCATCTGATACTGCTTCGAGTGTGTGAAGGGTGATTCAAGCAGCCCAATCTCATCTATGTCTTGCCTCGTTTCACGCATGAATGCTGCTGGGTGCTGTTAAGAGGTGTATCCCATGTTTTAAATTACAGAGATTTTTTTTAAAAAAATAATAAAATATTGTTTTGTAGACTTGCTTGCATTTATCATCTGTTAGACCACAGCAACTAATTTCAGTTTCCTATAGTGTACAAGTAGCTGGATTCTGAGACAATTTTTAGTGCATGGGTCAGTCAATTAGACATAAACATCTTTAAAAAAAAAGGAGCAGCATATTTCTATTTTCAGCAATGTAGTGGGAGGTATCATTGACACACCTAGTATGTGTTTAAAAATATATCTGTCTGTCTGTATCTCTTTCTTTCTCTGCACATGCATGAGATTCCAACAGTTTTAATGGTTGAAGACTCCTATATTCAGGGAAATCAAGGTCCCTTTGTTTATAGGCAGGGCACCCTCAGTAACAATTAAATTACAGCAATGAAATGTTACAAATGTTCTGGATGTGTGTTCACATTGCATTTTTACATCTTTTTTATTTATGCTGCTGGGTTTAATTAGGATGACAAGTAGAGGAGCTGAAGCTGCAAACACAACACTCAGAAAGTAGCTGATAGTAGTAACAAAATAAGCATTAGCTAATGTGAGTTTCAAATCCCATTTTATCTCTCAGCTCCAACCACCCCACATAATTATTTTCCCAAGTCAGTTTTTAATTGGTTAGCTTCAAAAATGTTTGCAAGAGTGAAACATCAAGAGCTTTCTAGGTGAATGTCATGGCAGTGGAAAGTGAGAGGAAGAAGCCATCATAAACATGAAAGGATGGGGAAAACCTCATAGTAAATCCTAAATAAAAACACAACTGGCAACTTTTATTTGGTGAAGCGGCCAGGTGGGGGGTGAGGAGAGAGATCTTATGGAATCTACTGTACTGGGTAAAAGAATATGAACCTAATCACATAGCCCTCGCCCTTCCATCAAGCTCCCCATCGGGAAAGGTGGGTGATTGTGGCTATTGAGGGACACATCACCTCTTCTTCCTCATGTAGCCTCCCAAAGACCATGACTTATGGTCTTCATGAAACTAAGTGAAGCCAAAAAGTTTTGTGGGGCCCCATATTTTGGGCCTAATGTGGGATTCACGGTAGATACATTGTGTGAAGCGGTCTCACAATTGGACAGAAAGCTAAACGGAAGAGCTGTGACTCAAAAAAGAAGGAAGGCAAGATGTTTGGCCATGAGGCCAACACATAAGGAATATGAGGAACGGGCCCTCCCAGGTCAGGGGAAGGAGGAAGGGTTGTTGTAGGGTGGACGGCATGCTCCCTTGGCACCATAGGTAGTCCCTCTACAAGCCCTTAGTGCCTCAATAGGATGAGGTCTGACTTATTCAGGAGTGGGAGCATAGAGTCTGAGGGCAGCAGCTCTGGGTCTCTGGGTCGAGAAGGGTCACCAAGCCTCTCCTCTCCACTCCTGTTAACTGTGTTTGTCCCAATTGATTAAATAGCCCTTGACAACCACCCCAGTCATGCCTGCATTAACATATGCCATTACTGAGGGATCTCAAAGCAGTTTTCACAAAGATACCTATTGGAAATTTTGGGTGAATAAGAAGAGGAGGCCCTGGAAGGGAGCGGCAACGGATTAAGACTATGGCACAGCAGGCCAGGGCAGCCGTCTCCACCCCCCAAAAAAGGTTGCCAGGTGGTAACAGGGTGACTAGATGGTCAGTAGCAGTGGAGCAAATTGAGGTATTTGTGTGCCAGCAAGTTGGAGCAGCGCTTCAGAAAGGAAGGACAGATTACTTCTGGGCTGTGGCGAAGGAGAAGATGAATTGCCTACCAATGATCAACAGAGATAAACAATAGTTTGTATAAAGCCGTTAGAAAACCATGCAGGTGATTTCTGCAAAGGAAAAGAAAGGGAAAGGGAAAAAAATATTTTAAGCATGTGCCTTCTCCCACAAAATAAATTAAAATGCCGTATCCAGCCTTCATCTTAATGGTCTGTATATTTAAGCACAATGTTTTAAACATGATTTTAAAAGCTATAACTTTAGCTTTGTAAAAACAGCTAAACGGTGTTCACACTCAATGCAGAATGGGAGGGGGGTTAAAAATGCATAGCTTAGTATTAATTTCCATAAAGTACCGGTAACTGAGTAGCATATTTCTTTTCATGGGACAGAATATTGTTTCCAGCTCTTACTATACACTACCTCTTAAAACGTCTTCTTATCCACTTGCACTTCATCCTTTCTGGGGTTGAAGGGGAAGAAAAAAGGAATACACTACACACAGCTCTGTCTTTCTAGATGTACCCCACTCCCAATAAAATTCTTTTCTATGCAATACAGCCAAGCATAACTGCAAGAGTCCAGAATAATTGGGTGGAATTATTCTCCCAATAAAGGTGTGTACAAAGATTTTGTGTGGCTTTCTTAAATGTTTATCATTTTAAAGAAAAGTGTGCTTGTACCATAAATTTCACTGAAGCGATATGGACTGCCTATAATATGCAGAAGTGAAAAGGAAGGACAGGCAGGAATTAATTCACCTCCCAACCAATAGCAGACCTCAGCCCATCATCTTAGCTGCCACTGCACCAGGCAGTTCAATTTCTTTTGACTCACACCTGAAATTATGTGTTGCATTCTCATCGCAAATCTCATGGTTTTCCACAGGAAATGTACTAAGTCACTGCTTGCGCACATTCTCTGGTGGCCATAACAAGGCAAGCTGTTATTAAGACGGACAGCTCCACAATTGGATTCAAACCTACCTGTGGCACCAGGCAATATGGCCCTGCCCTCTTCTTTATGATCCTTGACATCCACTTTTATGAGAAGCAGCCAATTATGCACTAAACCTTTTTGGGAAAAAATAGCTTTTTGGCATTCAAAGAGAATTCCTGATTTATTTATTTTTAAAAGCCCTAAACAAATGTGTGGTTAGATGCAGAAATATAATTATATACCTTTTAAAAGTACTCTGGACCCCTCTCTGAAAACTCACTGAATTCCAATAGCAAGATTTAGACACAGTAATTTGTGTCTACTTTTCCAGGAACCTAATCAGCACTTTTGCTACAGATCTGCCTGTTTTGAAAACTGCCAAGGTGGTCAGTCGGGAGGCAGACCACCTCTATAACAGCCTTCCTCAACTCTGAATCCACAGAATCTGTTGGTCTGCAACTAGCCATATCCCTGGCCATTGGCCATTATTAGTTTGTTTGGCCAAATCATGGGTTTGTAGTCTAGCAACAACAGAGAACCCAATGGTTGGCAAGTGTGCTGTGGTGACTACTTCTAGTGAAAGTTATGGCACAACTGCTAAACTTCTCAAAAGAAAACACACACACACACACAAACCCCCTTATATAACCTACAGAGGTCACTCCATCATCGGCTTTGCTGTGACAGGCCAGCTCTATCAGGCCTTCTCTCCCCTCAACTGTCATCTGGGGGCAGGAATTTCATCAGGCTGGCTCAGTGGGAGAAATAGGAAGCAGGGCTCATTGCATCCGCTTTGCTGGAAGGCCAACTCGATCAGGCACTTCCTGCCTCTAAACTATGCCAGCTGGTCAATATAGTAACAATCATCTAGATTTCAGTAATGCTTATTATTAAGTAGTATTTGCCATCCTTTATTAAGAGCTGAAATTCATCTTGCTTGTTTCCCATAGTCTGTGCATTAGTATAGAGGCAGTTGAATCCACAGGTTATTCCCTCTAGCTGCTTCCTTCTTGTAGGTTCCTGCCCTTTAACAGGTTTCTGTAGCACCACCTCAGTTTCCTGTGCATCAATTAAGCTATTTTCCCCAGGACTCAGTGTTCCTGTCATCTGTAATATTGGCTCTGTCCCCATCAGAATTTAGTTTAAAGATACCCTGCAGGTTCACGAAATTATTAGTAAACACATTCTTGTAACAACAATGTAGCATGCTTGCTTGCCTGAATGCAGTAAGTCTGTTTTTAGGGTACCATGAAAGCTATGACTTAACATATCTGAATATGTCACTTTATTAGGAGATTTATGGCTGTTGGGTTTCTTTCACCAATAATCATGCTTTATTTTGCTTGATAGAGAATTTTACACAATTCGGAGTATTCCTAAAATGATTTATATGCTGTAACTTCCCACCCACCCACAGTGTGAAGACACTTCAGTAAAACCTAAACACATTCTACTTGGTGTCAGCAAAATCCTAAGCACCAGTTGGGTTAACAGAACTCAATACTAGAACAAAGGATATAAGAGTCAACACACTATATACCGGTAGCTAATTATTTGCAAATGTTTAAGGAAGCAAATATACTAACTCTTTTTTTCTCTTTTACTGCACTGCACACCAGGCACCGCTCACAGCTCTAATTAGTATATTTAGCAGCCAATTAAATAAATGAAGTGATAATAATGGAGCAGATTATACAAACTATTTCAAAGCATGAAGAAACTTTGTCTCTTTGCTACAGGAAGACGCAGCTGCAGAACTACAAATAGTTACAATCTCCATGAAACCTCTGCTGTGAGCAATTACAGGCACACATATTTCGCTTTTGCTCTATGATTAAATAAAACCTTCAGCATTAATGGGCACGGCGTTCAGGAGTTAAGGAATTATGTTTTATGTAGAGCTTGAGGGTTTAATTTCTTGATACCACGTTAAAATATAGTATTGTGGCCATTTTAACCATCTTTAGCATAAACGGTGGAATGTGGAAATTCATTGGTTCCTATGGTCCATGGAATATGTCATTAAGGATTGCTGTACTGGATAATCTCTACCCCTGACTGCTGTTTTAGGCAAATAACAATTTCAGACTGTAAACCAATGCCAAATGATGCACATGTAGTCCTAAGAAAGACAGTGGGTTTAAACGCCTATATATTGGCATCAGATTGCTGCCAAAATTATTGTTCCCATATCAATTATGGGCCATTGCTGCTGAAGAATTCCAAATCTTTACACTATTTGTATTCAAAGGAACTGAAGGCTCAAGCTGGGTGAACAAGCTAGAAAAAGACAAAAGCAAACAAGCAAAACAGGTCTCTCTAGAGCTGGTGATAACTTAACCAAGGTCATGTTAATGAATCAATGACACTGATTTCATGTGCTACCTGTCTTAGTTATTTCACAATAAAATCTAGCCTAGCAGCTCAACAGTCCGTATGATTGGGGCTGATTATTTTCCCACTCACAGATACACAATTTTGGGAAAGAATAAAATCATCAACAACTGGAAGAAAAAAAGAGAGCTGAGCTTATTATCATAGTAGGCGATTGCTGTAAAAAGAAGGCACATAATTAAAGAACAATTGAATAATGATGTCTGCTTCCATACCAGTTGTTTAGTCTCAAACTGTCACACTTTGTTCACTCACTTTTTAGAAGGCATCCGCTCAACAGAATTATTGGTGGGGGGGGGAGCCTCACATGTTCCCTATTGTTCCTCCACATGGTGCTGATGTGGAGGTTGAGCTCTTTCACCATGAGCATGGTGATGGTTATGGAAGCTGAGCCAAATTACTTTGCTTCTTCACTTCACCTCCCCTGGCTGTACCTTCATCTTCACAGTGACATTTCCTTCCTTCAGTGCCATTTTAGCTTTTTTGATATATAAAACAAGAATGATTAAGCAATTAAGAGATAATGTCGGGAGAAGCAGAGGGGAAGACAACTTAATAATGCATTTGTTAAACACAGCTTGTCAGATTTTCAAGCTGCTGGTTTTCAACCTTCTGTGGGCTGATGAGAAAGCAGTAATGGGAAGAGAAAATGAGGAGCAACCCTCAAAGAAAGATTGCAGTCCAGCCAGAAACTTGACTGTTCTCCCCTTCCTACATGTTGCTTTGCTTTTCCCTTTCCTTTCTATTTATGAATTAACAGCTGGAAGAGAAACAGTCAGACTGCCCTTACCCTTCTCCACACCTCCCTCCCTTAATTTAAAAAATAAAATTAAAAATTGCAATATCTGCAGAAAATCACTTCCCCACATGAGTAAGACTGGAGCTTAGATGTGATGTCTGCTACTTTCAGCAATGAAGCACCACAGACAGGGAGTAGGTAGATGATAGATAGATAGATAGATAGATAGATAGATAGATAGATAGATAGATGTTTGATAGATAGATAGATAGATAGATAGATAGATAGATAGATAGATAGATATAGATATGAGCTGGAAACTCCACCCCTTTCTGCTTCTCATTCAGGCTCTTATCGAAGCAGGTCTCTTGCATATGGTTCGTCCTCCTTCAGACTAACCTTAAATGCAGCTAGTCAGACACTTCCAATTGCAGATCTGTAGCTCCTGCATGGCTTTTACAGTCCACTTCAGTAAAAATAAAATAAATAAAATAAAATAAATGGATTTACGTTCTCAAGTGTGTGAATCTGTGCATTAGGGGAAATGTGCCAGCCCAAAATGAAGAGTTTATCAACTAGATATTGATCCATCTGGTGCATGCAGTGTAACGTTAGTTTGGTGTACATAAAATTACATGTAGGGGAATTATTTCCCATGATTAATGGGCACAGGAGAAAGACTGAAAATTTGTCATATAATATAATGCCAATCCTGGCATGACTGCACTGGCTGCCAATTAGTTTCCAGGTACAATACAAATTGCTGGTTTTGACCTATAAAGTCTTAAATGGCCCAGGACCACCTCTCCCCCTTTGAACCAACCCAGAGCCTGAGATCATCATATGAGGCCCTTCTTCATGTGTCTCCTCTGCAAGAAGTCTGCAGGGGAGCAACTCCAGAATGGGGCTTTTCTGTGGTGGCTTCCCCTTTGTGGAATGCTCTCCCGAGGGAGGCTCACCTGGCATCTTCATTACATATCATTAGGCACCAGGAAAAATTGATTTCTTATACTAGGCCTTTGGCTAATTAAACAATCTATGGCCTTTTAAACTAGGTGTGTATGTGTTGTTTTCTGTTTTACTATGCTATTTATTTATTTATTTATTTAATTTTTATATTGTTAACCACCCTGTGGTCCTTGAATGAAGGGTGGCATAGCAATTTAATGAATGATTTTGATTTCCTTCATTTTCCTACTTTCAATTGCTTTCCATTTTAATAAGCCTAAACTGAATATCAAGTTGCAACTGACTGTGCTTTCCTTACAGATAATCAACTCAATAAACTGAAATGTCTTTAACAGAAAATATAACACATTGTCACATATATATATATATCTTGGGTTACCTCCCGTCACATCCTATGTGTTGACTACAATACATTTTCTCTCTCCCACTCACTCCTGTTTAAAACCAGCAGCTTAAAAAACTTACAATTAACTATTTATTTATGTGTATAGTTTCCCCTACTTCTTTGTCTATTCGTTCTATCATAATGAAAGGAATATTAGGGCTCAAGAGATAAATCTATTATGAACCATCCCTAGATGATTTAAAATGCCTCTTCACAATGTACATTACAAATTGAAAATTAATGAGGAAACTTGTTTAAAAATTGACTCCAAGGTTTCTTTTAAAAAAGGTGAATGTAGAATTCATTTTTAAATGCAGTAGTTCCTAGTGATAAATAAGTCATTTTGTTTCTCAGGATTATCACTACTAAATTCATTTTTCAATGTTTTTATCATTAGGAATGTTATTATAGCATCTCAGCATACTGCCTTATGCAGTGTAACACAGTCATTTAAATTATATTTCCCTGGGCAAGATGCAACTTACAGAAACTTAGGATTCAAAGCAAATGAACTGTGACTTGCTACAGATATTCTCCATGAGTGAGTGGCAGCATACAAATTCCAGATTCCGTGGTGGGGAGGGAGGGAAGGGAAAGGGAAGAATGGCCTGATCCTCAGTTCCACATGGGTTTCTTTGAACACACACAACTCCTCCAAACATAGGCTTCTCTGTCCATTTCAATGTAGGGGAGCTATTGCATATGTGTACGTCTCATTGAGCACCTGTGCCTACCACCTTTACTGAAATGAATGATTGTCTCTCTGAATGTTCACTTGACCCTCTGTGCCCACAAATAATGACTGAATTTGTGAGGTGGAGTTTCACACAGGGGAGCTTCAAAGGCCATTCATTCTAGACTTCTCCTACCTCACCCCCCCAAAAATAAACCTACCTACCAGTAGGATCCTTTTTGGTAATTTATTTCACAAAGCACATATCCCATTCATTCTACAATATTTACAGCACTCAGGGAAGCTTGCAACAGTACCAATCTTCTCCTTACCCTCCATGGTGCTTCGCAAAGGAAAAGACAATAGGTCTCTGCTCTTACAGCACACAGAAATGTTTAATGTTTTGTTTTTTAATATTTGCTGGAAGCCGCCCAGGGTGGCTGGGGAGACCCAGCCAGATGGGCGGGGTACAAATAATAAATTATTATTATTATTATTATTATTATTATTATTATTATTATTATTATTATTATTATTGAAAATCAGAGAGGAATGAAATGGGGACA
Source organism: Darevskia mixta (assembly GCA_034641385.1). NCBI lineage: Eukaryota > Metazoa > Chordata > Lepidosauria > Squamata > Lacertidae > Darevskia > Darevskia mixta. The sequence continues at coordinate 4,533,700 of JAWWNH010000060.1, forward strand.
TGGGGAAATGGGACAGATTGTGTAATTGGTCAAGATTTGTGCTTAGGTTTAATACTACAATATAAAAGTGTGAAAGAGCAAAAAGGAACATGCTTTGATAGGTAAACTAGTTTAAGAACAGGTCATCATTAAAACTCCTAAGCCTGGAGTAGAAATGTTCTTAGCTGGATGACAGGTGGTAAGGAGAGGAGGGGGGAGTAGGTTTAGGAAATGCAGGGCGGGGGTCCACGGTCTAAACTCAGCCACAGAAAAAATCCCTCTCACATGTAGAGAAAAAACCTCCCCCAACAAACCTTAAGGACTGGGGCAGCTGGTATAGGAAAAAACAGTCTCTTCGGTAGCCTGGGCCCAAGCCATTTAGATTGAACCTCATCGTGACCATAAGTCATAGGCAGTGTTGATAAGGGGACTTATATCAAAGGTACTTGAAGTTTTCTTTTCTTCTGAAATACACTTCACCTACAAGATGGTTCAAACAACTGAGACTACATTGAAGGGGAAAACTTTCCTTCTTTCCTCCCTCTCCTACCCCATTTTAATCTCTATGAAAATTCATTTTATTTTTCTGTTAAACATCCCTCCTAGCAACATCCCAGACTACATGTGGCAGTCACTGATGCTTCAGCAAAAGGGAATTGTGAGAGATATCATTAGTGATGATGTTTGTGTGGTATTTTTTCCATAAAGTCATGGGCACCCAAGGTGACTCCAACCAGAAAATTTTCAAGTTATCTTTTATGACATTTATTAGCTATCTTCCCCAAAGATACTCAAAATGACACACATTATGATTTATCGCACTAGACATACAAATGAAACTGTAATTAAGTCCAAAATTCATTATGGTAAAGTATCAACCAGTTACTATTGTACTATTCTGGAGTGTTTTAAAAAATATAGAGCAGCAAGCTTTAATTATACTGATTATTCAATTAAAGTTTTAATTGGCATGGCTTTTCAGATTTCCAATTAATCAGGACAGACATTAACCCCCTTGGACAGTTAAGAGTTTTCTAAATAATGAGAATAAAAATAATAATATTTTATTGAGCAAATAGATATGCAGCTCAAAATTCAAAACTGTAGTGATACAGTCAGGGAACTGAAACAAAATTGAACCCAACATTTCTGAGTCAGTTGAAACCAGGAATGAACCTCTAAACACAAGAACTGGGATCTTCTTCTCTTTTTTTCAAAGAAAGAGGTTCAATACTCAGGAATTTATTTGGGGACTAATAAGAGCCACCAACCGTAGAGACATGAAGTGATTTCCCCCCCCCCCCTAGGAAACCAAAGGAAGGGAGTTGGAGGCAAAGTTTTAGTGACTCATATTTTACCTACATTTACCTTGAACTCCAAGTACAAACAGTTTTTCTCAGAAGTGAGATGAGCAAAGAGCGGGTGGTGTCTGTTGAGGAAAGGAGAGGAGCTTATGCGATGCAGGTGAGCCAGGGAGCAACGTTACTCACTCTGGCGCTGTGTGCAGTCTTCTCGCTAGTGCTGGGCATGGAAGGCAAACGGAAGCTCCAGATTGGGGTCAAGAAGGGGGTGGACAACTGCCCCATCAAGTCCCGCAAGGGTGATGTGCTCCACATGCATTATACAGGCAAGCTGGAGGATGGGACTCGTGATCAGCCGTTTATCTTCTCCTTGGGGACTGGACAAGTCATTAAAGGCTGGGATCAGGGCCTGCTTGGGATGTGCAAGGGTGAGAAGAGAAAGCTGGTCATTCCCTTTGAGCTGGGTTATGGGGACCTGGGATTTTGGGTGGCGCAACCTTAATATTTGAAGTTGAGCTTAAACGCTGTAACCAGATAATATGACCTTGGAGAGCTGTGATGGGTGTATGTATGTGTGGCTTTCTTTGGTGTGTGTGTGTTTTGTGCTGCTTTTTGTTTTGTTTTTTCTTTCTGTTTTTACGGGGGGCATGCAATTTCATTGCACTTGTATAGCGTTGTGCTTGTACTTGTGCAATGACAATAAATTATCTTATCTTATCTAGCTGCTGAAGATTGAGCGAACGCAGGAATTGTAGTGACATCTCTTTGGGGGAGGGGGCACGTGGGGAGGGGAGGTAATCTCGAGACTTGACTCAGGATTTGTTGATACGAATGGGCCAAATAAATGCACAGACCAGGAAAAAAACTAAGTGAGATGAGCATCACTCTGAGAAAAGAAAACACGAATCTAAACTGTAGGAGTTTCTAAAGATGAATATTCCAAATAATTAAGTGAATGTGGCCACTGGCAGAGGAACGGGAATGGGGGGTGGGGCGAGCACACCACCACCGGCAGGATCGGGGAGGGGGGTACCATCACAGCCAACCCCCCGGACACGTGCCACGCACCCCCCGCCACGCCGGGTGCCACGCCCTCATGGGAGGCGATCCACACCCCCAGGACGCACACCACGCCCTGCGGGGGACATGCCACGCCCCTGGGACGCACATCATGCCTCGGGAAACACGCCCACGCCTGCTATCCACCCTCGGTGCCGGACCATGCAGCTTTGCCACTTAATGTGGCTGATTATTTTTTAAAAGAACTTCAAATTATTATTTTGAGCTACTCCTCCAAGCTAAAAATGCTTGATCAAAGCAAGCTCCATTAATGTATCTAACCCTTCTGCCTTCATTTATGAATGTGGATATAACCCTTCTGCCTTCATTTATCAATGTGGATCTAGTCTAAGTAAACATGAGCCCGATAGGGGAATGCCTTTTCCATTTTTTGTGGGAATGACATGCAGAGTGTCAGTTTCCTACCAGTGATCCTGAACTTTATCATCACAGAAAGGAAAGATGCTCGGATGAGACCTGTGAGCACTCTGCATTCTGTTATCCCAAAGGAAATCCCGTTATCTTCCTGCAGGTGAGTGGTGTGTGGCAGCAGGATTTTCCCAACACATATAAAGTGCACATTCACTTCCAATTCCTGCACAAAAACCTTGACCCCTTTTGGGACAAAGAGCAGAACAACTCAATCATGCCTATAAAGTTGGGGGAACTGCTTACTTCAAACCAGTTAATGTCTGAAATAAAACCAAAACTGACAAACAGATATACTGATGAACCTGAACTGCACCAGTTTCTTTTTAATTGGCCACAACACAGCTGCAGTGTTTTCATTTCATTATATATATATATATATATATATATATATATATATATATATATATACACACACACATACATACACAGGTTAGCAGTTGGATGCTCCCTCGCCCACCCACCTACTGGGGCACTGCCCCCCTTGTGAAGAGCCCCCCCCCCCGGCAGGTCACCATCGCTTACCTGCTGGCAGCTGCTTTGGCGAGGGAGGCACTTGCCAGTGGGGCTCTGCAAGCCTGCCCCCTTCCTTCCCCTCCCCTGCTCAGTAAGGGATCAGTAAGGGGTGAGTAAGACAGCACATTCATCTGACCAAAAAGGGAAGCATTCCAAAATGGGTCAAAGTATTTTATTTCTTAATTAGTACTTTAAAATCTCCCTCCCCCCCTCTCTTTCAGAGGCTAAACAAATTGTAAAGGCTGGTTTAAACTTTCAGATTCCTCGTTAACAAACTGATTTGGTTATTAACAGGGATTAAAACCATGTAGTAAGCCTAGAATAAAAGGACAGTGAAATTTGTATAACCATAGATTTTTATTTTTATTTTGGTCACATTATCAAGGTCTCATTTTATCATTTGCCTTCTCCCTTCACATGAACCAAGTCAGCACACATGGGATGTTTATTAATGCATAAAGATGTTCACTAATAAAAACATCCATTTATTAACAGCAAAGTGAAGTATCATTGCTTTAACCTTCCCCTTATCGGCTTGTTTCCAAATGTTTCAGCTTACCCAGACACACCAAAGGTGGAATCAAATCTCCCTTGACATAATTCTCTGGCCTTCCCTTAGTTATTTATTGCCTACATGTCTATAGCTGCATGATTTCTACTGGCCTTGTGAACTGTGAACATTATAAATGCAGCCCTAAAAAAAAAAAAGGGGGGGGGGAGACCCAGTGTCAACTGATTCCAGTAATATCCAGGGCTTCACTAATAAAAGTCACTAATAAAAGTCACTTTATTTAGGCATCTTAGAAAGACAAATCTCACCTGTTACCTTTATAAACTATTATTTGTTTGATTCACAAATTTCGTTTAAGCAGGCTGATTTTCTGATGTTAATTATGTTATTTTTTTGGTTAATCTGAACTTCTGGTATTTTAAGAGAAATTATCACCTTCATTCAGGATCCTTCGAAAATCAAGAAAAAGTTGCCACCTTTGTTTAAAACACACAGAAATTAAAACATAAGATTACCTGAACTGTTTAAGCATCTGGGTAGGCTTGTCTAAACAAGAATGTTTTTGGCAGGACCCAGAAAGAGTACAGTAAAGGTACCATACATTGGAGTCTTGAAGGTGGGCCTTCTCAGCTGCGGCACCTCAGCTTTGAAATTCCCTACCAGCTTAAATCCACCTGACGCTTTCTCTGATGATATTTGGATTCCAGATTAAAATGTGCTTGTTTACCCATGCCTTCAGAACCCAACACTGGGGTATCACTGTTGTACAGCTTAAAGGGTTTGATATACGGTGTGAGTTTATGTTCTGGTGTTTTAATATATGTCTATTTTGTTGCATTTTTTTGTTAACAACCCTGAGAACTTTGAGTTAATGGGAGTACATAAGTATTTTAAATAAATACAACTAGCTTACTGTTTCGATTAGTGTTTTCCTTTCCCTCTTAGGAGAGAAAGAGTTTAAACTTGAGGTAAATGTAAGGAGAATGGAAGTCCTTGGAAAGTTCTGTGCAACTTCTGTGTTTTTGTGGCAAATACAGGTCTTTTCCTGCTTCTCTGGGGTTGTAAAAGACAGGGGCTCTCCTGTTCTGATGATGGATACTTCCATCAGTGGAGAAACAGCAGCTGAATACCACCAGGTACTTATATGGCTCAGCTACTTCAGCCCGAAGTTTTTTGTTGGTTTTTTTAATATTGAATTTTAATTAAGTACAAGTAACTATCTAGACCTTTTTAAACAGTGTAACACTGGCAAATGTGTGTTCCTTAAAAAAGAAGTAGTAAAAATATAATAGCGAGAGCTCACTTCAGATATGGAACACTCGTCTTGCATCACTTTTTCTTGATGAAAATCTAATTAAGGAATAAGTAATTCTTTTTTTATTCTTCTGTAGGATAATCTAATGGAAATGTTATAATCAATTTCATTATGTGGCTGTGTGGGAAGTGAAGATGAAAAGTAAATTTGGAGTGAATACCTATATTTAAAGAAATGCTGAGATGTTTTACATTGAATGGAGCTGAAGATAAATGGTAGTTAGAGAAAGAAAAGTGCTCATTTGCTGAATGGAGCCGGCGTGTAATTTATTTTGCTTCATTAAAGGCTGTGTTCCTCAAACACTACTAAAATGTGGATCCTTTGAAACTAATTGTTATAAATATGTTTAATCACATCTTTGAAGTTACTTTCAACATTGCTTTTGCCTTCTGCTTAGATTAGATTAGATTTGTCCTGCCATTCAACTGTGGCTGTCTGGTGTGCATACCCTGGAGAAGCAGCGCCTGCAGAAACTCATCAGCTAAAGAGGCAGAGACAAAGAAAAGTGGACTTTTCTTTTGGCACGCAAATTGCAGCAGCATTTCAGCTTTATCACTGCTGTAACAAGTGACACGATGAAAAGTGAAAGCATTTATTTTGAAATCACAATTAGTAGTTTGTACCAGGGTATTACTTTGCTAAGCAAATGGGAAAGGTCTATTAGCTCAGTAATAATCAACATGGCTTTCATGAACCTGGTCCCAGAAAATCTGGGCAAGAGATCCTACCTCTGTTTCCTGTGAAAGAATTCAGGATCCCTCTGTCCGAGATCCTGAAAAGAGCCAGGAACGTGCACATAGCTGAAGTGGTAACATCATATGGCAAGCTGATACCTTTCCTCGCCCCCGCTTTTTAAAGGCTGTTACTTGAGTGAGTCTAATCCCCATGGCAAAACTTCCCTAGATGCAGATGGTCGGGCTGAATAGCCTTCAGAATAATCTTCTGGTCCATTAATTATCTCAGTAACATAGTCATCTTACAGGAAAAGTTAGTATCCTCATCGTAATGTGACTTGAAAGCTTGTTGTCAAGGTAAATGAGGTAAGACGTGTAAAACTACTTGTAGCCTGAAAGTATTGTCAAACCTCTTAATGATTTGACAAATGTATAGAAGCAAATGTACAGAAGCTAAGGTGTTGTTTTTTCTCTTTTTTAAAGCAGCAAGTCATAAGTTGTTGTCTCCAGGAGGCCGATCCACTCTGGGACCAGTCTTGATGGCTTCTTCTTAGCCTTGGGCCTGAGAGAATGCTGCCAATGGGCCACCCACTGCCTCCCTTGTTAGAGCGGCACAGGTTGCCTCAGAGGTGGCGTTGTAAGACTTCAGCATGCATGTCAAGGCAGCACCCAGAATGCCTGCTTGGGGCTTCAACGCCTCCATGGCAGCCATAGGGCTGCATCAATACATCACTGGTACTTTGTTTAACTCAGCTGCAAGAGTGATGTCAGTTTAACTGTAATTGGTCCTGATTGTTTGCAACCTCACCTGGTACCTTGGGAGGCCTTATAAGCCTTTACAGCTCTAGTCTTCGGTAGCAGTGGTTACATGGTCTATGACCACTGCTCCGAGTGAAGTGTACTATTTAGCAAGGTATGTTATTACTTATTACATTGATCGATTATCGGTTCATTATATTGTTTATTATGTTTTGTATTGGTTTGATGCATATCCACGCAGATGCTTATTTCTTTTCTGTTTATTCTTACAGCTTTGCAAGCTGAAGAAGTGTTACGAAACAGTGATTTTACCGGAACACTGTCTAGTTATTTTATAATAAAGCAAGTATATGTTCACCAGTGTCATACCTACAGTGGCCGTTGTGTGGCGCTTTTTTGGAGTTCCCTTGTTAGAGCGGCAGAGGTTGCCTCAGAGGTGGCGTTGGGAGACTTCAGCATGCATGTCGAGGCAGCACCCAGAATGCCTGCTTGGGGCTTCAACGCCTCCATGGCAGCCATAGGGCTGCATCAATACATCACTGGTACTTTGTTTAACTCAGCTGCAAGAGTGATGTCAGTTTAACTGTAATTGGTCCTGATTGTTTGCAACCTCACCTGGTACCTTGGGAGGCCTTATAAGCCTTTACAGCTCTAGTCTTCGGTAGCAGTGGTTACATGGTCTATGACCACTGCTCCGAGTGAAGTGTATTATTTAGCAAGGTATGTTATTACTTATTACATTGATCGATTATCGGTTCATTATATTGTTTATTATGTTTTGTATTGGTTTGATGCATATCCACGCAGATGTTTATTTCTTTTCTGTTTATTCTTACAGCTTTGCAAGCTGAAGTGTTACGAAACAGTGATTTTACCGGAACGCTGTCTGGTTATTTTATAATAAAGCAAGTATATGTTCACCAGTGTCATACCTACAGTGGCCGTTGTGTGGTGCTTTTTTGGAGTTCCCTTGTTAGAGCGGCAGAGGTTGCCTCAGAGGTGGCGTTGGGAGACTTCAGCATGCATGTCGAGGCAGCACCCAGAATGCCTGCTTGGGGCTTCAACGCCTCCATGGCAGCCATAGGGCTGCATCAATACATCACTGGTACAAATACATGTGGCAAGAAATACTCTACATCTGATCGTTGCTATAAAGCAGGTTGCTAGGCATGTGGTGGTATGGTGATTTATAATAAACCAGTTGCCATGGATGCAATGGTCCGAGAGCAGTGTTGCTTGAGAGGACCTTCTCGGTGGTGGCCCCTGGTCTGTGGAATGTCCTCACACCAACATTCCATGCTTTTATTTATTTATTTAATGAAAATACTTATATACCACTGTAGCAGAAATATATATCTCACAGCGGTTCACAACAATATAAAAACGTAGAATCAGACAATAAAAATCATAAAAAGTTAAAAACAAGTTAAAAATAAAAGCAGACATCAATAGAATATTATGCAGGATGTACTCTTTAATTGCCTACATAGGCCTGGCAGAACAGACAGGTTTTCAGCAGGCATTCACATCAGCAGGTAAAGATATCTGTTTGTCCAGGCCTATGCAGGCAATTAAGAGGGAGAGGGACAGGGTATGTGTTGCTTTGAAGGTAGCTACTTCCTTCAACTGTTTGTTTGTTTGTTTTAAAGTTATTTTAATTATTCACTTAAATGCTTTCTATTGTTTCGCATATGCACACTGACCTTTGACCAGTTGGTGCAAATAAATAAATATGCTGCAAATGAATTAATGAATGAATGGTAAAGACAAGAGACTATTGTGATAGTCATCAAAACCATTGGAGGTACTGGGCAAAGACATTTCATCCACTTTGTATTTGCATATATAAAGTCATTTAAATGCATGCCAAGTTAAAACTGCCCAATACTACCGGTAGCACTGAGGCAGACCTAAACAATGGAGGGATGAGTGTTTGTAAGGGGTGGAGACAGGTTCATTGTAGAATAAGCCAGGTGGCAATTCTACACACGGTGAGATTTGCAAATTTCCTTGATTAAAATCTATGGGGGATTGTGAAGAATTGCAGGTGAATTTCTACTAATGCCTTTGGCTAGCTGTGATATACATTCTCTGGGAATTGGCTTCCACGTTTCTGATGCCAATGGAATTAACTGTGTGCTTGTTGAAGCAAGAGTATCTGTGCATCCAGAAAGGGGGAGGGTAGTGAGTAAAATAAGCAGGACAACTTTCAAAATCAAGAGGGAGGGAGGGGAGGGGAGAGAAGTCAAAGAAGCAGAAAAAAAATCAAAAATAGATCAAGGTTTGAGTGCATGGTGATGCACCGCTGCTGAATCGTATTGATACAGGTTGTCATCTAACCCTGGTAACAAAACAAAATAAAAAAATTCCTTCCAGTAGCACCTTAGAGACCAACTAAGTTTGTTCTTGGTATGAGCTTTCGTGTGCATGCACACTTCTTCAGATTCTTCATGGTATCTGAAGAAGTGTGCATGCACACAAAAGCTCATACCAAGAACAAACTTAGTTGGTCTCTAAGGTGCTACTGGAAGAAATTTTTTTTATTTTGTTTTGACTATGACAGACCAACACGGCTATCTACCTGTACCTGGTAACACAGACCAACTGCTCTCCAAATGTGAAATGGCAACCTCCAAGTGGCACACAGGAGTTGCCTGCTCTCAGATCACAGGTTCATCTAGCCCACTGTTGTTTACTCCGACCAACCATGGGCTCTCAGACAGAAATTGCTACCTGAGATCCCATTCAGCGCCTCCCTGCCTCACACATTCCATGTCGGAGTGAGGGCCATGTACTTAGATGAACTGCGAGTGAAGCCCATTCCTTCCGTCCCTGGGGGAGGGGGTTTTCAAGGATGATTTACCCTCTGTCATCCTTGTTTTTCATTCACTGATGAGCCCCCGCTGTTGTGTGGGCTGCCTCCATTAAGGCAGGCGGGAGCAGAAGCCCTGACTAATTCAGAATTGGGGAGTAGGGGCACATTTTGGATGAAGTTATCCTTTGAGCATCCCAGACCCAGGTTTTTTCAGGATGTAGAAGATTGACTGAGTATCAATGCTTTAAACTTGATCCAAAGGCTAACACAACCTGTGCAGCTCTTTCAGCAGTGTTATATGGACCTTACAGTCAAATTTTTGTAATAATCTGGTGACTACATCCTGGACCAACTGCAGTTGCATACTTTGAACAAAATAAGTGGAAGCTTTCCTATCAATAAGAACAATGAAAATACAACAGTAACTTCAGCTTCTGTAATGATGAATACCTGCATATATAATGTTGATTCTTACATAGATTATTATTTGAGTCTTTTCATTTCACTTGCATTGCTATTGCTACTCTCAGATGCTCTCTGCCTCTTTGAAACATACTGGTGATTTTATCACAATGTTCATTTCAGCATATTGCAACCTATTCTCTTTTGCTCCAGGCTGATATCTTTATACAGATTTGTGTGTGTGCATGAAAAGTATTTTTAATGGTTAAACAACTGAATTCATTCCTATAGTTTCCTTGCTACTTTTGGAAAAGGAAAGGGTGGGAGTCAATACATCATTAAATGACAGGTTGGTTCCTATCCGCTTAACAGATAATGTTATTCAATCATTCTTTCTTTTAGCACCATTACTGCACATGCCTCATTAACTAACAGAGCTCCCAAAAACCTCAGATCTGCACCCTATAAGTTTGTACTCTACATTTGGACAATAGGGAGTACTTGGGTTTTCAAACTGGGGAAGGAAGAGAAACGGGAAAACACGTATTTTATGAGTGCAAGGGACTATTTGGTGACTGAGAATGTAGGACTGAAGGGAAAAAAAGTAGCAAGAACTGATACTTTAAGAAATAAGAGCTGAAAGATAGGGCAGGGCAAGGACATTGGGAGCTTTAAAAGTGTGATAAATATAGAAGACGATAGGAAGTCAGTGCACTGGTTTAGTTATCTACTAATAAAATAAGACACAATGATGCACTGGGTGAAATTTCACATAATCTACATGAAGTGATATTTTCTGTCTATTTCAATGATTTTTTTAAAATGCAAAATACTTATTTTAAAAAGCATTTCTAACGCAATGTTGAACACTCTATAACCTATAGACCTAGTGCATCTCAACGTTTAAACTGGATTCTGGTTGTCCACATCACAACCACTTAAATATCTAAGCTTGCCTTCATTGCTGCTGCTTCATTGCTGTTTCAAACACTTTCAATTAGGGTGAAACTTTATGTACAAATGGCCCTAAAATTAAGTATTTTCTCTTACAACAGCAAGTTTTCAGTTTCTTCTCTGATATGCTCTTCCAAGTGCTTATAGTCAAACTCTCTTACAATCTAATTTAAAGAACAATTAGTGAAATGTATTCAAAACAAATTAAGTTGATCCACCCTGATTTGTCAATTCCATTCAACTGTAGCTAACTGTCATCTAAAGGTCGCCCATAGATAACACTGTCTGTAGAATCAGCATTAACTTGTCATATCATATGTCTAGTGCTGCAGTTAACCTAGGTGAATATTTAAAAACTTTTCTCTCTTTCTGGCTACTTGCTTGTCTATTGGTGGAACACTATTTTATCATGAACAGCAGAATCAATCCAAGCAAAACTTTGCAGAAACAATTGGCCAAGTACCAGCTGGGTATAGATTTGGCGTTGACCTTGCTCTCCTCCATTCTGCGAAGATAACGGACCAATTGTCCCTGTCTGACTTAGAATAATAAAGCTGTAGAAGCCTGACAAGGCAACTTTACACTTCCCCCCCCCCCAGAGCTGCATGAGGTTTGTGGGCTCTGTAATGCTTATTTTGGTTATATGGTCCTGTGGCGAAACAGGGCTATAAACACCTTATTCAATCAGTCCTCCCCCTAAAAAAACAAAAACCCTCTGATATAGTTTTATGCTGTGGCAGTGCATTTCTATGATGATTAACCATGGAAGAATTACAAAACACCCTAGAATGGAGTGGAGACAGATAGTAACAGCAAGCAGCAATCTAGAAGCAAAGGATGATAGCAGGAGACCAAAGTAAGAATGTGGGAAAACTTCCAGGGAGAACAGAGATTGGTTGCTTCCACAAGGATCAGGATTTAACAGAAATTAGATATCCATTGTACATTTAAAGCATATGCAACACACATTCAAATAATAAGGCTTTCCCCAAGGAATCGTGGGAAGTGGAGTTTCCCCCTCACATAGCTACCATTTCTATCATCCCAGGATTATTCGTGGGGGGGGGGTCATGTGCTTTAAATGTTTGACACATCTGCCTTAAGACCTTAAGTACCTGAGTTACTATCCAAGCTTCACCCCACCAGTTGTGAGCTGGAAAAACTCAAAAGAGATATTGCCTTGGCATACTGTCTGCTGCCATAGCTGGATCCTGTATGAACCAAATGGGCCAGATAATCCAATTCCAACAGCTTACTACCAATAACAGGTACATTGGTTTATGACACTGCTGCATGCTTCTAATCACATTCTCATTCCTCCTCAGCATCCATGGCCACTAGAATATGAATTCATTTTATTTATTTAAAATTTAAAGTGGGTACAGCTATAACAGTCCAACAGATGTTGTTGGACTCCAACACCCATCAGTCCCAGACAGCATGACAAATAGTCACTGGGCTACTGAGCTGTGCTTCATATCTGGAGGGCCATCCTTGTTTCAAAGAATGCCATTTCACCCTGTGTTAACAAGAATGCATCATATATGAATGTAAGCATGAGGAAATGTGAGAGTTCGACTGGCCAGAATACAGATTCAACATCTTCTGGCTCCATTGCTCACTTTGCTACCAAGTTCACAGTTATTCTTAATCTTTCCCCACCACGACTCATCTCTCATGTATGATAATGCAAGACTGGCAAGTATTAAAAGAAACAAGATGAACTCTCCTTCCAACACCCACCCAAGACTGCAGTCTAGGAACAAATTCTGATTTATTGAATGCAAGTGCTAGTAATGACTTATCAGTCTGGGTGAGAGAAGTCTATTACCCTCCAACCATATATCAAGCGGTTTTCATTTCTGTTATATACAGCATGTCAGGTAGCTCACAGTCAGAGCTGAACACTAAATTCACTCCAGGGTTAATAAAACTTTGTAGTGAGCAAGCATGACAGACAAGGTCTTGATTATAGAGTGCAGGATAGCAATTTTGGAACAAGTGCTTCTATCTATATTTCAAAGAAAAACTTAAAGAACTCAAAAACAAAGTATTTGATAGTGTAAAGTATAAAGAAATGAAGTAAAATAGACTGCAGGCTCTGAGATGTAGCTTATATGTTTTATGACTTCTGCCAATTCTTAAACACATGGAGGTTGCAGTCCTAAATAGTACATGAAAAGAATCTTCAGTCTACTTTTTGAGTTGGTAAGTGGTGGATTGGTTTCGTGTTTAGACCTTTTACCTTTCCCCAAAAAAATTCACACAGGACTCAGATATTTGGTTCAGTTTTTGGCAGAATTTAGGCCACAACTTTATTGATTACAATCAAGTGAGTGGTTGCATAGGTTCTGGTTCGACTATCTCCCTGCACCCATGCAGGCAGTGCTGTCCCAGAGCCATGTTCATAGGACAGCCAAGGATGAACACCAGGGACAGCTGCTGGAAGGAACACCAATCAGCCGCCCTGATGTCCCCTGGACTCGGACGCGGGCCAAACCCCTTTCAGGAATCACCAAACCAGTGAGTCCCTGGATTCCTTTACCGGAATACGCTTCATTGCATAGGCATGGCCACGGTCACGTGCCACGCCTATCACCTGAACCACAGCCTATCCGCAACCTTACAAGTTGTGACGATTTGCTACACGGCAGGCAAAACCCAAATGGCACCAGCCAATCAGCCAAATGGGGAAAATTCCTACCATGCCCCTGCCCCAAAAGCAGGCAACACACAACGGCATAGCAAGGTCAAGCGCAAGCCCTAAATATAGGGAGAGGTGGGCGGGTGTTCCGATGCGATAGCCCCAAAGAGGAGCTCGTAAGCCTTGCATGGGTTTTATAGGTCCCGCATTGCTCCTTTTCCGAGGCACCCCATTGGTCCGATTGCACCCCGGCAACGCGGAACCCACCTATCAGGGGTTGTGGCTGTTCCAGGATCACCCACTCCCAACACTGGGTCAGGTGGCCAGGTCGCACTGCAACTCTTTAATGAAGGACCCGATCTCTATCGCTACTGATGGTCAGCAATTATTCAAAATACAGTGAACCACAGATTTAGCGTGTCACTTAGTTGGACCTTGAAGTAGTCATTACATATACCAAAGAGATATAGTTGCTCATCTTCTGCTTTGCATAGGTCCCAAATTCAATCTCTAGGATCTCTTGATAGGGCTAGAAACCCTGGAATACCACTTGTCAGTCAGTGTTGAGCTAGATGCAACAGTGGTTCAACTCAGTGTAAGACAGCTTTCTATGATTATCTGAGTGTATTATGAGCAATAGATGATATCCAGTGTCAGCCATAATCAGATTAGATCCACTGAAATAAATGGGATTAAGTTACTTATGTCCATTTATCTCAGTGGGACAATTTAGAGTGTGAGTTAGTTGGATATCACCCAATATGTTTAACCGATATGAAAAACATTTGTAAATTGTTCTTCCAATTGTCTGGATACAATAAACAATCCATTGCAAACTATATCCTGTTTTAGAACATTTATCCTGCACTCCATCTCCTTTCCCACATCCTTCCTTGATGGCCTGAACAGTGGTTAATGCTAACCATGAACTTAAGCATGCTTTCAAATCTAGCTGGTTAGCATTAGCCAGATTGTTGAAGACTTGAGCTATGATTAATGTCACTGAGAGGAGGAGGCAAGGAATTTACATGTGAGAAAAAGAAATAGCATATTCCTGTAGCCCCTTTCCAATCTCTGAAACATGTTTAAAGAAATAATGGTGTAACATCTGTACCCACCCCAGACAAGAAAAACAAACAAACAAACGGGACTTGGCTAGATTGAACTGGAACAGGGGACTGGTTCACACAATTTCATCAAAATAGAACGGTAATGTGGGTTAGCACTTGCTGAGAAATAAGTTCCACTCGAATCAGAGTGACTTTCAAATAAACTGGTTCAGAATTTGTGAGTAGACTAATTTATCAGAAACAAGCATGGGGGATTTTCACCAGAAGCTGTCAACACTCCCAATAAGCCCAGTGATTTCAGCTTCTACCGTGGCTATTTCTGCAAACAAGTTCACAGTTCCTAAAATATAATTAAGGGGGGGTAGGAATCTCTCCCTCCCCCACCTCCACATGCACATGTATTAAATATGCCAAGTAAAAATGAGGAAATGCTACAGGAGGAGCGATGAAAATAGAGTGCCTTAGATTTTTTTTTTCCGTAATTATATTTTTTATCTTGACAGCTTTCAATAATGTCATTTCACCATTTGGAAGAGGTGGGGAGTATAACAAAACTGAATATAAGGAATTATATCTTATTTACGCTGTTAGACTCAATTTTTATTTGGTTTCCAAATTAAAGCCTTCAAGCCACAATAACTAAAATGCCTAAGTGGTAAAAATTACTTTTAAAGTGCATTTTCCATTTTTAACAAGTTATTTATATTTATGGATTTTATCTTGTTTCTGTAAACCATCCTGGAAGCTCTGCCCAAAGGCAGTTTATAAATCTAGATCAAAAATACTTACATGTATGTGAAACAGGGCCTCATTATCTAACCCCACAACACATGAAAGATCACTAAGAAAGTAAGTGTCCCTCTAAAAGTCATTGAGAGCAGGCTATAGAGGAATTTATAGTTAAAGGATATTACCTCTCAAGCACATGACATAATCTTACAACACCTCACACTAGAAACAAGAGTTAGGCTGCAATCCTAAGCATGTTTAATCAACCAGAAACACCTCTAAATCAACTTGAATTATCCCCTCTCAACCTCTTAAAACTCTTTGCTGAAATAAGTTAAATTAATCACTAAGCAATGAATGAAAACACCTAATGTTGTTATCTGGGGAAATACACAACCACATGAAGATATTAGGGGAGTAGTTTGTTTAGGAATATTCCATGAATCAGGATTCCCCCTCCTCAAAATTTTGACTACAGTTTAGGGAAAATGTGTAAGAGTACATTTGAAAGCAATGCGTCTCTTCATTTTGGCTATCTGATGCTGGAATTGTTCTGATTGCCCATCCAATGAGCATTTAATGTCCAAGAGTAGGAGTATAACATTCAGGGGAAATAGGAAACAGATGATGTTTATTCTAAATAGGCCAATTAAGCTGCCACAAAATACCACTGACTTGTCTCCTAATGGGAAATAATTTAAAATCTGGCTCTTAGCATGCTTGAACCTACTCATTTGTAGCTATTGGCGACAATGTGACAGATAAGCACAAGTAAATTCCCAGTGAAATCAATGTAACTTGTCCATGTTTAGCTGCTGCAGAATGGAAGTCGTTGCTTTCACTCAATGGTCACAGTGAAGCACTTCATTTGGCTCCATCAACAATAAAGCAGCAGGAGAGAGAAGGAAAGGCCCACGAGCAAGGGGAAGCAAAAGTCTGTTTTGATGATCCAATTGTTGAAAACAAAGAAAAAACACTCGTGGGAGTAGCATGGAACATATAAAGCACTCTGCTTGAACTAAACAAGGATCTCACTCAAGTGACCTGCTTCCAAGGCTCCATCTTTACTGTACATTTAAAGCAATATCATATCACTTTTAACAAGTCACAGCTGCCCCTTTAAAAACAATCCTGAGAACTGTAGTTTGTCAAGGTTGCCAAGAGTTCTAATGCCCCTCAGAAAACTACAATTCCCAAAGTGGTTTGACAAGCAATTCCTCTTTTCAGGGGACTCTTAAAGTCCACCTAGTCACCCCTACCTGATCCCACCCCTGCCACAGCCGTTTGGGGGTGCTTATACCAGTTTCCGCTCAGCCATCTGAGCCACGTCAAGCAATAACGTGACATATCGTCGTCTGAGCTGGATGAACTATCAATTTAGTCATCCCAGCAATCTTGCCCCCTAAACATAGTCTCTTTCAGCCTGCTTTCCCCCTGTTCACTGCATCATTCCTTAGGCTTAGATTAAATAACACTGCCTTTTAGCGTTGTTTCTTCACCTTGAAATGAAAGGAGCAGCAGAAAATCAAATTCCTTGTCAGGGCTGCATTAGCTTCTTAAACTATGCCAAGCCACTGGGATGCGACAGCTGATGTTTCATTTCAGCACTCGCCTCCTTTTCTCTTCAGAATAAGCAACAAATGCCCCCGGATGCTTCAGGATGATTAAGTGCTTGAACCCCTACAGAAATTCAGTTACATTTGAGGAAGAAGCAAATGGGCTCCAATACAACTTTGGCTTCTTTCCTTTTTGTTATCAATTTACTTAGAGCTTACCTTCCCAGAGGGAAGGTGTTAGGGGAGGGGGAGTACCTCTGGTGGAGGATGTGCCGTGTTCCTTCTGGCATAGTTTGTCCACCTTTGGTTCCCCATCCTGCACTTAAACTCTCATCTGTGGCTCCTATAAGCTGTCAGCATGAAACAGTCACCCCACCCCAGGAATGGCTTTGGCTGGCTGGCTAAACCAGGTGAAGGTAGCAAAGGGTCTCCTACCTTCAGTGAGTTGGGGACTTCCCCTGCATACAAAGACAGGCTCCGGCGGATTGATCAGACAAGAGGTACAATTACTTCCCCCTCCTTCTTTCCTTTTAAGAGGGCCATGAGAACATGGGTATTTTAGCATGCTTTTAATTAAGAGAATACAGGCTAATGTTTTTGTTGCTATACATTGTTTCTACTGATTGTGAACCAGGATTTTAGTTATTTTTACTTACTTTCTTACTCACTCACTCACTCTCTATGTGATGGAATAGTTGGCCTGAAATGCTCTTCCTGTTTTATTATTTTAAACATGAAGTGTGAAGTTGTTTTTGTTTGTTTTTTTAAATATGATGTGTACTGATTTGGAAACCTTTATATTTTGAAATGTGGCTTAGGCATCAAAAAATGAATGAATACAGGCTGAATTGAGGATAGAGATTGCTGCTTTGACGCTGATGCCACAAAGGTTCTGCTTTCCCCCTTGCTATTTTGCATCTCTCCTAACCATGGTGATAGACAGACAGACAGGTAGATAGACAGAAACTGAAAACCACATATACATTCATCAGCAATTTGACTGATGCCAATACCAATGTTTTCCTGGCTAGATTAAAAAGATTGTGAGTTACTCAAAGCTCTGCATGTTCTGCTTTTGAAATACTGTGCTGAAAATTTAATGGGATGGTATGAAGGGGGGCGGGATGCGGGTGGCGCTGTGGGTTAAACCACAGAGCCTAGGGCTTGCCGATCAGAAGGTCGGTGGTTCGAATCCCCGCGACGGGGTGAGCTCCCATTGCTTGGTCCCTGCTCCTGCCAACCTAGCAGTTCGAAGGTACGTCAAAGTGCAAGTAGATAAATAGGTACTGCTCCGGTGGGAAGGTTAACGGTGTTTCTGTGCGCTGCTCTGGTTCGCCAGAAGCGGCTTAGTCATGCTGGCCACATGACCTGGAAGCTGTACGCCGGCTCCCTCGGCCAATAAAGCGAGATGAGTGCCGCAACCCCTGAGTCGGTCACGACTGGACCTAAGGGTCAGGGGTCCCTTTACCTTTTTATGAAGGGGGGCTGGCATGCTGATTATAAAAGTGTTCATCTAGATGACCTTTGGATATCATATTAGATATTTAGATACAAATTTGCTCTGAGCAATGCAAAGCACCATCACACCAAAACAAAGGAAGGTAATTGGTAGTGCAGACACATACCTCAATCTATATATAGCTACTAGTGTGTTAAGATTGCCTTCCTACTCATTCTCAGCTGAGTTTATTTATTTCAATTCCCTCTCCCCACCCCCAACCATACCTTAAAAAGGACTAAAAGATGTATATAGCAATAGCATGCCTGATGCCTGTTGAATGAAACTACAGAGGCAATATTATTCATCCAATAACACAACATGGATGGGTGACAGCAAAATATAATCCTATTGTTATGAAAACAGAAAACATGGTGAATCATTTTGTATATTAATAAATGGCACACACAGGTTGTATGTGATGTTAAAGGAAGGGTATATCTCTGGTTGGAGACGCATCGTGAATCTCAGCAACTAGTATTCACAGAACACATTCATCATGGCTAGCAGCTCTGGTTTGTTTTTTTAAACATTTTAACTCGTTTATATACCAACTGATTTATTAATTTTCTTACGTTCTATCCCACCTTTCTTCCATCAGACACTAAAGGATGAGGGTAGTAATTCTGACCTGAAGTACCAGCTAAACTTTCTCTGAGATGGGAAGAGGCTACATTTTAAATGACTGCAAAACAATAACTGGTACATATGAGATAATTATTTATACAGTTCATCACCTCAAACCAAATAAGGCAGTTCTAGCAGGATATTTTGCAAAAGTTTTGGGTACAGCAAGAAAACTGATTGAAGAATATAAAAAAAATAAAAAAAAATACTAGGGTTCCAAATGCTTTTGGCATTTATCTTACAGCCTGGTTTTTCATAAATGTATTCCTGTGCTTGAATGAAAACACTTAGCACCCCACATGTTAATAGATTGTCAAGGAAACTAAGTCATTGTTTTATTAGCTATTCATTCTGACTCAATAAATGGTCTCAGCAATATCCATCACTCATTTATAATAATAAAAAAATGGTTCATTTCCCTTGCCCTTTATTTTCTACTTAATATTCCTAATGAACTTAATGTAGCAAATGATGTAATCAGACAAAAGAACTGCAAGAACTCTTTCTGCCACTGTAAGCACAATAATCTTTCACTTAAGATTCAGCATTAACAAAAGACTAGTTAGCTTATTCAGAACATCCTGTTTTTAGTGGAACATTTTGCTCCTTACCATCAACAGCACAGAAGGAAGCTACTGTTACAGCACAGTGAAGACTTTGGTGCCATTATGATATATGGTCTATTTCCACATACAGTATATACAATCTGAGCCTATGATGGAGGGGTACACAACATTCACACCCCAAAAAGCTCTGGCTTCTTCCATAGCCTCAGCAGTCTTGGACTTAAACAGACCCCAACCACTGCTCGCAAATGTTGCTCTCTGACTCTCTAGCCCACTGCTTACTAGCTCCTTTGCATAACATCTAACTGCAAGCCATTCCTTTAACCCTTTGTTGGGTTAATGGATCATTACCCCATAGGCTATCATTTTTGTTGGCATCTGTCAGTCTCTGGAGACAATGGAGGAGTGTGCCTTTGAGGTTGAAGTCAAACTGTTAGAAGCTTGCAACACCTGCTGTAGCTGTGGAGATCAATGCGAGAGAAACATGTTTTGTTGCAGCGGGCGCAAATGAAGGTGTCCAGTTCTGCTACTGCAGATGCACCATGGCGTTGTTTCTCTATGCGCTCCTCCCAGCTGCCATTCTTCCTCTGGCCAATCCTATGGTAAAAGGGTAAAGGTAAAGGACCCCTGGACAGTTAAATCCAATCAAAGGCAACTATGGGGTGCAGCACTCATCTCACTTCAGGCCGAGGGAGCCAGTGTTTGTCCACAGACAGCTTTTCTGGTTCATGTGGTCAGCATGATTAAACCGTTTCTGGTGCAACAGGACACCATTTACCTTCCCGCCACAACGGTACCTATTTATCTACTCGCACTGGTATGCTTTTGAACTGCTAGGTTGGCAGGAACTGGGACAGAGCAATGAGAGCTCACCCTGTTGCACGGATTTGAACCACCAACTTTCCAATCAGCAAGCCCAAGAGGCTCAGTGGTTTAGACCACAGTGCCACCACAACCTGACTGTCTGTCTGCAGACACTGCAATCATCTGCAAGGTCTTGATATTACCATCTTCCATTCTGTGGATATGGCCAAGCCAATGTCACTGCAACATGAGTGCAAACAGGCTGGGAATGTGGGGTTGGGAAAGCAAAATTTTTGGCCACCACTGTACTACCCATACAGGTTGTCTTCTAATAAAGATAGTTAAGAAGACTCAGTTGAGTTGGATTTTGATTTTGCTTTCATAGAGAGCAGGGACTTGAACAACCAGAACACAACCAGAACAATGAAGATGACTTTCAAGGCCTGCATGAATTTCTAAAATGTTTCTAGTCTTACTGTATCAAAACTACGCACACATCTCTTATAGCAAATCAGCAAAGTCTGGTTGTTTGGCATCCAATGGGACTCCAGACCTTTGGCACATTTGCTTCTTTAAGTCCACATGACATAACTATCAAAATGGCATAATTAAATAGAAAAAGATAAATACTACATTTTCCTCCTCCACTTCAGATGACTCTCACCTAACAGACACTCCCCTTCATATTATGAATATTGCAGATTTGTATATATTTAATAGAACATATATTATTATCTCATATACTGTTGGTCATGTAAAATATACCCAGGTAGTATATTCTACATGAATCTCCTGGTGATTTTCAATGTGTAACTTTGAGTTCAAGTATGTTTCTGCATCCCACATCCATGTTTACTAGGTTGCTTCCAATCAACCTGTTTAATGAACATTTTGCCTGATTTGTTTGTCAAGAGATTAGACAACACCAGCTATTTAATGAGTATTCATCCTGATTTGTTTGTGGGGTGATTAGACAACATTGTGTCGAACAAATATTATCCCAGAATTTATAGTGCATTTTGCTTTGACTTTCCTTATTGCAAAAAGTCTAATCATTTTGGGAAACAGGTATGTTTTGCCAGCTTTCCAAATCAGCTTTAATTATGCAACCTGAATTCACCAGGATGGGATTAAATCCCACTTGAAAATAGTGAGTCAGGAAATGCCCCTAGAAAGCTTAGATAAATTGGGATCACAAAATTGGAACCTCATGCATCCTCAGCATTGTTTTGTCTGTGTGTTTTTGTTTGAGAGAGACAGAGAGAAAGAAAAAAAATGCTACTTTGTAGATTAATCCCAGAACATGCATTAATGCCTCTTCCTTACTCTATCTGTATTATTCATTAAATAATTCATTGCCTGATTAAAAGGGTGTAAATTGAACTACAACATAGCACAACATAAGTAAAGAAAGAAAGAACGTTGAACAGAACTCTTGTTAAGATACTGTACACTGCAGCTAAGGTGTTTTGTCTAAAAGCTATCAATGGGAACAAGAAAGGAAGCTGTCCACAAAAGTGCCCCACTGTGCTGGTGCGTCACCTCTCCCCATCCCCGTTGCTTCACAGCATCTGCTGGAGGGAGCTGAACTCCAGCAAAACTTCACAGTTTAGTTTCTGTGCAGCAAATCTTAAGGCACCACTGCAAATCCATGGAGTTTTATAAGCTGCTGGAGAAGCCAAGAGCCACAGGCTTGTCACTATTGGCTGGTAAAAAGGTAAAGGTAAAGGGGTCCCTGACCATTAGGTCCAGTCATGACCGACTCTGGGGTTGCGGCGCTCATCTCGCTTTATTGGCCGAGGGAGCTGGCGTACAGCTTCTGGGTCATGTGGCCAGCATGAATAAGCCGCTTCTGGCGAACCAGAGCAGCGCACGGAAACGCCGTTTACCTTCCCGCTGCAGTGGTACCTATTGATCTACTTGCACTTTGACATGCTTTCGAACTGCTAGGTTGGCAGGAGCAGGGACCAAGCAACGGGAGCTTAGCCCGTCGCAGGGATTCGAACTGCCGACCTTCTGATCGACAAGCCCTAGGCTCTGTGGTTTAACCCACAGTGCCATCCGCGTCCCCCACTATTGGCTGGGGATACTGTAATTGCAGGTTTCATTGAATGGCTGCTATGGCATGTGTGTCTTGGGGGTGTGGCTACAGAGCTGTGGAGTGCACCTTCACTTCACACCCTGAAAAGGTGTAACTGCCTTACAAACCAAGCCCAATATCACAAATGTAATACACATGCAGACATGTAAACATTCCTAATTTAAAGACCACCTTATTAAATAATTATTATGGCTGGAAAGGACTCGAGGGAAGAATTAATGCAAGTTTCTATAAAAGCTGTCTTTTCAGAGATGTTCCCTTTAATTTGGAGTTATTTTCTTTCTCTTTCCTCCCCACCTTCAAGGTTTGACTGTAATCCCCACGTGAAGACAAATTACTTTATTATCTTCAGAAAGTCTGCTGAAAATCATTGAATTTTTAGTCCTAGTTGCAGAAGATATTTCTTCCTTGACAAACTACATCAATACCTGTCAGTGCCATAGAGATTGAAGACAAAGCCATTTATAGAACAAAAGAAACAAGGAAGATTTAACCGTGACATTCATTTAAAGTAAAACATCCCAATATAATAAGAGCTGTCAAAAGTACATAGCCAAAGTCTGTATCTGCATTTGCTTTAATCAGGGGTCCACAAATGCTGGCTTAGCATTGACCAGTCACTGTTTGTAGTGACCCTGAGAACACTACATATATGGAGAGGTATGGGGTGGGGGGCTTTTGCAGAAGAAGATGCAGGATCTCTTGCACCCTTTCTCACAAGTCAGTGCAAAGGGCAGCAGAGTCCCCTCCCCCTCACTCACATACTCTGTGCAGGTAGTATTTGCAAGCAATGGGATATTTGCCTTGGTCACTTGGAACTCAATCAGCAACAAGAAGTCTGGCCTCAAAACTCTCTCTCTCTCTCTCTCTCTCTCTCTCTATATATATATATATATATATACATATCACAATATTGGAAAAAATATTGGGCAATACTATTATGCTAGATTTTAGACTGATTATTTTACTACAGCAACCCTACCCACTCACCCCATAGCAACTCACCATTTATGTTAGTTTTTGCTAGTGACACCTGGCAGCTAAGCACAATGAAAAGAGCGTGAACAGAAAATATGATCCCTACTCCACATTCTTTGTAATTCATGTAAGGTTAGTGGTGGGGCAATCCCCTTTAACCAAGATGGCAAGAGGATTTGTGGTGCTCTGTAAACAAAGCACCACAACCATCAGTCAATCAAGAACAAGATCCTGAAATTCATTTAAGTGTTGTTATTCAGATCCTGAAGTTGAGGCTCCAGTACTTTGGCCACCTCATGAGAAGAGAAGACTCCCTAGAAAAGACCCTGATGTTGGGAAAGATGGAGGGCACAAGGAGAAGGGATCAACAGAGGATGAGATGGCTGGACAGTGTTCTCGAAGCTACTAACATGAGTTTGGCCAAACTGCGAGAGGCATTGGAAGACAGTGTGCTCTGGTTCATGGGGTCACGAAGAGTTGGACACGACTGAATGAATGAACAACATTCAATAACAATGATGCTCAAGGCAGGATAAAGCAAACAACTATAGCACATCAACAGTGAATGTTAGATACATTGGTATATTTTTATTATAGTAAAAGGCAAGAATAATATTTGCAGAGCCATTATTTACTATAACTGTAAAACATTGCCCCATGCGAGTTCAATTTTGAAAAAAATGAATGTACATTTTAAATACCAATCACAAATGGTTTCAGAAAACCATCACTCCATGAGTTCTGTTTGGTCTTCTTGAAATAATCTATATTGCCAGGTTGGTTCTATTTTGTGCTCTTAATTCCTTTTTTGTTTCTCAGCGCTAGGCTGGAAAAGTCTAGTAATTAATGGCAAAATTATTAGCTATCAGGACCAGTCTCCACCCTGAGATGCAGAGAAGTGTGCACTAATGGCTTCAGCTGCAGAGTTATTGGATGTGAGATAGGCTAAGTCAATACCTCCTGCACGCAAAAACAGTTGAATCAACACGCTACCCCTTATTGATTGACAAACCCAAGTGTACATTTGCAATCTTCTACCTACGACCGAATATACCCACCAAGTGTCTCTATTTCACAAAACAGCCCTGGCATGTTTGCCCTTTTGTTTTCCCTATAAATGTTCATTTTCAGTAGGCAAGCTTGTGTTTTTCTCCCTAAAAATGCCATTTCTTTCAGACCCCATGTTTAGTGTGTTTCTGGGAACAGTCCTACAGGCAGATGCTGTGGCTAACAGTTGGGTACCAATCTTTGCACCCATCATTCCACGTCCCTGACCAGCACAAGCCTGTGAAGAAACCATTTAGTATTATTTAAAGTAAAATGAAAAGTGCTTAGATATATGATCATGCTATGAAATAACTAGGTTGCTTGCAATACTTAAAATGCCTGCACTTTGAACAAGAGGCAAATCTGCATGTGATTAGGCCTCATATCTTTGTGAAGGTTACAGTGTATGGAGGGCCTGCCAACAAATGCCAAAGGAGAGAAGCACTTTTGACGCTTAGCAGTGCAGAGAGTGAATGTCCCTGGTATGTATAATGATGATCAGGAGCATCAGAAAGGTCTAATCCAATTGCTGTTGAGAGAGTCAATCTAAAAAACTCTATTAGTCTTTGTTTCTGTGAGCAGTTCATGTCATAGGCTAGAGGCTGTGGCCAACAGAGAATAAAAGACCTGACAAAGCCCCAGCAGGAGTTCAGTTGTATCTGGAGTTGGGCAGAGAAGAACCTAAGGAAGCGAGGAAGACAGAAGGCCAGAGAAGTCAGGAAAAGTGGCAGAAACAGCAGCAGTGCTGAGCCTGAGAAGGTAGCTCACAGCCTGAAGAAAGCCTAGAAGATGAAGGGCTAGAAGGCAGCAGATGGTGACATAAAGTTGTGCTTTAAGGCAACAGAGAGACTTCACAGCATAGGTAGCTGGAAACCTAGTGCCAGAGTCTTTAGGGTGATCTTGACCCAAGTGAAAAGGTTTCTTCTGAAAGAGGTCCTCACCTGCAACTGAGCATCCATCAGGCCAATGAGCAGCACTGTAACAAAGAATTATATCAACTATGAACCTGTAGAAGCAGAACAAGTAGCTATTACCATAGCAACTTATTGCAAGAATGACACTCCACAAAAGATTTATGAGATTTTCACATGTCATTCCTCTGACAAATCTCTTAGAAAGATGAATATGTAAAATAAACTATCCTGGATAAATTGATATTTCTATAATCTCACAAGGGAAAATTATTAGGTGGGGGAGGTGAGCCATAATTCAGAATGATCCATTTCCTAGTTCTTATCTATTGAACTTAACACACTGAAAAGGAAGGCGGGTCGGTTTGGATTTATGGATCTAAAATTCTCCTTAAGTTCAGAGACTAATTACTAAATTTTGTTTACTGCTGAGATTCTCAAACTCTGTCATGGAAAGTTTCTCTAAAAGAAGAAAACAAGTATATGAATGCCAAATGGAACATTTCACTTTCTCTATACTTCTCGACTGGTAGAAGCTGACATCAGCAGGGTGCTTTCAAATAGGTGGAAGGTATCCTTAGAAAGCCTCTGGACCATTAAACACCTGGCCTGCTTACAATACAGCTAGTCTCTCTACCAACTGATCATTGAAATGGGTTTAGGATACTGTTCCTTGCCTCCCACATAGGAGAGTGTAAGGGGCGCAGCAAGTTTTCCTCCTAACCAGCATCACTTCTAGGCTTCCCATGAGCATTAGCATTTCTCAGCACCTTGGTTCAGTTCAAACTCTAGAGGGAAGTGTCAAGGCTGCAAGGTAGCATGGTTTGAGTTTGGTTTCGAGAAGAGATAAATTGTCCCAAAATCAAAGGAAAGGGTGAGGTGTTGATCCAAGTAAAACAGGAAGATAAAACAGTCTTCTTCCCCTGAAGGTTTCTTTATATATGGGTGTGTTGCTTGACATAGTTCACAGCTGCCTGGCTGACACTTTTTGCATCAGCTGAAGTTCTGCTTCACCCTGGGATGGGTGGGGAGGGAGGGGTTATTGTTGAGTTTTTCCTATAAGTAATATTTAATATTATTCAGCTTGCTCTGACCAGAAGCTTTCAGGTGGTTGGTTGAGGAAAACCCCAGATAGGGCTAACAGCACCTGGCAGTGGAGATATAATGTTGATGGATGATTGAGGGCAGCAGAAGGGACAACCTTGGAAATTTGCACATGGAAAGACAGTGCTGGGGAAGTAGCACAAACAACCTTGAGGGCTGCTCTCAATTACTTAATCATGGTTAAGAAGCAACCAGCCTTGCACCTCCACCACCCCTAAAAGTAGTCTTTCTGCAGATAAAGAGATATAGCACATTGCTTAGCAAATGCAGATGGAAATGTTTTACAGCTTTAGTAAACATTATTAGTTATTAAAAGGTGCACGCTCTAAAACCAGCTTAGCTCTGAAGCACAGGATTAAATCAAAACAAAATATTTTATAGCTCTCAACTCAGTTTGATTCCAAATATTACACTGCAACTGCCAATTCAAAAACACAGATGGCAGAAGACAAAGTTAAATATCACGAGAAAGGATAGTGTGAGGGTGTGGGTGGCATTTCAGCACAGCTGAAGAAAAGGTGAAAGTGGATCGAAATTTCAAAGCTCAGCATTAACAAAGCAGCAAACAGGAAAGAAGTAGGGATGGTAAAAATACATGGCTGGCTGCAGCAGTGGGGCCTGGCATGACCTCTAGGTACCAGTCCATCAGCACTCACCAGATGCCCTCCTCCCCAGCAGGACACACAGACATGAGGTGTGGGGAGAGCAGGGTTTTGTATTTGGGGGGGAGGGGGGAGCAACCTGCTTGCTTTTTCCCATGAAAGGGTTTTCCTGAATGTGAGGGGTGGGAGGAAGGATCAATGTGCTGCTGGCACCTGTTTGCTTGCCTCATCCAAAGAGGAGCATGAAGAGGAGAAGCAACTGGGATGTTTTATGCCAGCCACATCCTCTGCCCTCTGAAGGGGCATTGTTAATTCTTAAGGGAGGAATAAGCCACAACAGGGCTCTGTTCTTGGATGTTTGTTGTCCGTAAAGGAGCTTTCCTGATGGGAGGAGGCAGGGCCGTCTTTACCCGGAGGTGCAAGGGGTGTGGTGCACCAGGGCGTTGAATTCTAGGGAGCGCTCGCTGCTGAAGCCGCCTAAGCTCTTAACTGCTACCCCCGGGTGATTGTGGCCAATGGGTAATTTCCGTTCTCTTTTGCTTAAGAGCTACAGAATCAACATATCCGGCGGCACCCTGGATGGTGTCTTTCATTTTCACATGATCGCAAAAACGGAGTTATAGTTATAGCTGCTCCTCTAATAAAAGCTCAACAACTTTGAGCTACCCCCCCCCCCCAAAAAATGGGAGCGCTGGGCGAATCTTTGCACCCCGGCACCGTATATGCTAAAGATGGCCCTGGGAGGAGGTGTCACTCTGTGTTATTTCTGTGTGAACACACACAAAAGAGATCCCTAATGTCACAGAGAGAGAGAGAGAGAGAGAGAGAGAGAGAGAGAGAGAGAGAGAGAGAAGGAAGAGATTCATTGTTCAAGTGTATGACAGACAGAGAGGCAGCAACAGATTTATAGGCACATTCAATATGCAAAGAAGGACCACATGTGACTGAGGGGGGTCCCTCAGCACACCCTTACTGCATACCTATAAATCTACCACTGCCACTGACCATGGTCAGCCCTCTGCCTAGAGCCAGAATCCCTAACCCCACTCCAGTCTTCTTCTTGGCAGTGGGCCTTCTCATTGCTACGAGGAGCAAACAGCAGGAGAAGCAAGATAACCTCCACCCCAGTCTTATTTACAGTGACAGGCTTCCTCATCACTGCTGCGGGAATCAAGAAGCAAAACACCGTGGGCATTTTCAAAAAGGCCTCTGAGCTGCCCTCCCCACCACACACACCTTCTTCTGAAGCCTGAGAGCGACAGCCCCCTCCCTCTTCATCCACTTGAAAAGCCCAAATGAGCGGCAGCAGAGCAGCCATCAGTTCTATCTAGTTCTGTCACACACAAAAAAGCTGTTCATGTTTATTTACATTAATTAATAAAGCCGACTCCCCATTCCTGGGTGCATGCAAGTCCAACAAACCATAAATCTGCCACTGAATAGGAAGTGTGTGTGAGAGAGGGAGGGAGGGAGGCAAGCAGGCAGATTGGGGTTGGAGAGAGACAGAAACAGGAGGCAAGTATATATGTGATCTGTGTGAGAAAGAGAGAGACAGAGGAGGAGTAGGTCTCCATAGTCCGTCCATCTCTCTCTCTCTCTCTCTCTCTCTCTCTCTCTCTCTCTGTGTGTGTGTGTGTGTGTGTGTGTGTGTGTGTGTGTGTGAGAGAGAGAGAGAGAGAGAGAGAGAGAGAGAAGAGGAACTGTCTGTTGCTCAAGTGTGCCTCCATCTGGGTATCAGATGTGAGTAATAGTCTTTTGTGTTGTGTTGTGTTGTTTTCCAAGATGAAAAACCAGCCATTTCTATGCTTCTTGTTCCCAGAATATCTTGGTGCAGGGCTCGAACCTGCATAAAACTTAAAATACCCTAATCTGAATGTCTGCTAGCTGCTCCTCCCTTAAGACTGTGGCCAGATTATGACTCTATGGCCTCACCCCAACCCCACACTGCTTTGGTTAACATCTACTTTGATGAAAAGTTCTGGAGATCTTGAATTATATTATGTAATAGTTTGATTAGCCCAGGCATAGGCAAACTTGGCCCTCCAGATGTTTTGGGACTACAACTCCCATCATCCCTGACCACTGGACCTGTTAGCTAGGGATGATGGGAGTTGTAGTCCCAAAACATCTGGAGGGCCGAGTTTGCCTATTCCTGGATTAGCCTAACAAAGCTATTTAAAGTTGCTTGACCTTCAGCAGCCCTCACTCAGAATGTCATGACCACAACGAAAGGTGAGAAGTAACATGATCATGGTATATTGTACAAAATGATATTAGATGATACACATGAACCAAGGTATGCCCACAGCAATTATTTTCCCTCCCTCCCTCCATCCCTGTATTTCATTAATTTCAAGTGATATATAACCAAGTCAATATGCCAAGCATGTTCCAATATGTGATCTCATGAGAGTTCAACCAAGCTACACATGGAGTTTTGGACAAAAGAAAGTGAAGTAACCTTACATGGCATCTAATCCAACTGCTTGCTCAATGCAAGATCTACAATGCAGGATGCAATTACAGCATCCCTGACAGATGGCACTCCAGCTTCTGCTCAAATACCTCCAGAGAACCCACCACCGTGCAAGGCAATCTGTTCCACTGCCGAACAGCTTCTCCAACTGTTAAGATGAAATCTGCTTCCCTGCAATTTCTACCTATTAGTCAGTTCTGGGCCTCACAAATTAAGAAGGATGTTAACAAGCTGGAACATGTGCAGAGGAGGGCAACCAAGATGATCAAGGGTCTATAAGCCAAGTATTATGAGGTACGGTTGAAGGAGACTGAGAAGAGATATGCTAGCCATCTTCAAATATCTAAAGGGCTGTCCCATGGAAGATGGGACAAGCTGGTTTTCTCCTGTTTCTGAGGGTAGGACTCGAACCAATGGGATCTCCTTTCTTGTAAACTGAAGTTGACTAAACATCAAGAAAAAGTTTCTGATGGTATGACCTGTTTGACTGTGGAACGGATTTCCTTGGAAGGAGGTAGACTCTCCACTTGAGGTTTTAAAGCATAGGTTGGATGGCCAATTGTCATAGATGCTTTAGTTGAGATTCCTGCATTGCAGGGAGTTGAACTAGATGACCCTTGGGATTCCTTCCAACTCTACAATTCTACAGCATGAGTCTATTCTTCTCCTGTTTTCTATAATAACACAGAACAAGTCTGCTCCGTCTTCTGTGTTAACTGTATTAACTACCATGTCTCCCCTTCCTCTTGTCTCTTCTCTTGGCTAAGCAGACCCAGCTCTTTCCGCCAATCCTCACAGCATATGGTTTTCAGACACTAAATCATTTTATTTACCCTCCTCTAAATGTGATCTGACTAGTGCAGCATTAGTGGAACTATTACTTCCTGTAATTTGGATACTTTGTCTATTCAGTCTAAGGTTGCATTATCTTGTTTAGTGGGTGCATTACACTGCTGGGTCATGTTCAGCTTATGAACTGTTAGGATGCTAGGATCATTTTCACATGTACGTCTGCCAAGCCAGGTCTACCCCATCTACTTGTCCCTTTGATTTGATTTTGTTGTTGTACTTAAATGCAGGCCTTTACATATATTTCCACTGAATTTCATCTTTTGGTTTCAGCCCAGTGTTTCAGCCTGTCAACATTGTTTCGAACCTTGATACTTTCTATGGCATTGCCTATCCATCCCAGCTTTGTGTCATCAGCAAATATGATAAGCATCCTCCCTATGCCTGCATCCAAGTCATTAATAAAAAATGCTGAAGAGCACAGAGCTTGGAACAGGGCCCTGAGCCACTCCACTCAAGACTTCTCCCCAGTTTGACACAGTCCCTTGAGCTTAGTTTAACAGAGCTTCAGAGCCCTTAACAAGAATTTGTTGGGTATGATAATAATAATAATAATAATAATAATAATAATAATAATAATAATAAATTTATACCCCGCCCATCTGGCTGGGTTTCCCCAGCCACTCTGGGCGGCTTCCAACAGAACATTAAAATACAATTGCCGAACCAGCTGTGGATCCACAGTAGTACTGTCCAGTTCCTATGTTACTATCTAGTCAACAAGAATATCATGGAAGACCTTGCAAATGCTTTGCTGAAATCAAGGTAAACTAGGTCCGTGGCAGATTACTGGCAAACATGGAACCCACCTGGTGTATTTTCTGCCTCTGTAAAGTAGGGACCATCAGTCAGAGGCAGTAATGCTTCTAAACAGCAGTTGCTGGAAAACACAGAAGGGGAGAGTGCTTTTGTGCACAGGTTCCGCTTGCAGGTTTTCCACAGGTATCTGAGAGACAAGACAGTGGACAAGATAAACCATTGGCCTGATCCAGAAGGCTCATCTTATGTTCTTATCCTCTACCACCACCCTACTCTATGCTTCAGAACAACAAACTAAAACAACTCCTGTCATTCTACCTCAGTATTTATCCACAAATCCGATGCTTTGAGTGAAGAAGCAGCTTCCCACCTTTTTGTGCCCTAAGGTATACCACATCTGCCATCCGTGTTTGTTTTCCTCATGGCATTTCTTCCTACAAGTTTGCCCTGCACAATATGTGAAACTTGAGCTATTTTGCAGTACCTAGGATGTAAGAAAATAGATCATTTTGACAGTAGTAAATGACAGAAGTATCACTCTGAATCTCTCCATGCTTGGCTGATAAATGAGTCATATCAGCCCCCAGATACTTCTATCAAGTTAAAGCCCATTGCAAACAAGCTAAAATCTTTAGGAGATAAGCTCAAAAAACATCTCACAACAAACCACAGAAAGAACACAACCTTGCACCCTAAGAATTAATTGCACAGGGCAGGCAGTTATAGCTGGCATTATTATTTCTGATAAGTTGTCCTCTTACACCATTAGCAGCTCCTGCCAGCTTCCTGTACACAGTGGAAGTTCAGTAGACTGAACTCATTATACACCTAATTGGTATTAATACTTTTCCAAAAATGTTATGAATAGATACACACCATGACTATGCCTCCCCATGAAATGTTACAAACCTGGCTCATGAAAACATTATGACTTCCACCTATCATCTGCTCCCAGGAGTATCATTACAAAATTCAGTTCCAAAGAGTGGGATTTCAGTGTGGTAGGATTGTCGACAAGATTTAAAGACTCTCTGTTGTATCCTTATTGGGTCTGTGCAAAAAAAAAAAAAAAAGACCAGTAACATTCAAACTGGAACCCACTTCATTGCTTCAGATAGTGAGTCACCTTGATTCAGAGCTGAAACAGAGCCCTGTTTTGGTTTGTTTTCAAAAGTCTTGGGTGACTTCTAAAATTGTTGCTAATGGGAAAATCAACAGCAGCAGCAACAACAACAAACCCCTCTAACTTTTTAAGCAGAATATAATGAAATTTGCTGATTTGCTAGTCTTTTCTTGGTAGTCAGATGATAGACAAATAGTTGTGGAAGTTTTTTTTGGGGGGGTGCTATATGTATTTAAAATTGATTGGAGGAAAGAGAAATTGCATTGTCACCTCTGCTTCTTATTGAAACTGCCTTGACATCAGCACTGGATCACTTTATTCAAATATATGATAGCGTACACCAATGTAGCGCCTAGATGCACAACTATGGACTCATCCACACTTACATTTTGCCCCACACTTTCTAGGCACAGGTCCATGCTTTAAAGCTCTGTGTCCAAGCACACACCCACAAACACACACTGTTTCCGCCAGGAAAACCTGCTCTTTAATGCTGCACTAGAACAAACAGCAATTTGGGTTTTCTGAAAGTGCCAGGACAAAAAAAAGTGCTTGGACACAGAGCAATAGAACACGGACCTCTGCCTAGAAATGTGACACAAAAGGAAGTCTGAATGAGCCCACTGTATCTCCCTTCACTGAAAAAGTAGTTCCAGACAATACAGATCTAAGTATCCCATCACTGCTGTTCTCATAGAAGATAGTCCTAGATTATACAGGGTATTTTATTGTCTTAAGAATTTGCAAGGAAGAGCCCAGGTATCCAAGTGCTGAGGACAACCTTCTGATTCAGTGCAATTCCTGGGGATGAGTCTCTCTTTCACTTCCTAGCTGTCACTCAAGCACAATGTGTATTCACATCCTAACTTCTCTGTCTAACCTTTACATGTGCCAGTCTGGCACCTGCTTGCCTCTTCTCTCAGTAATTGGCACTAGATCCCTTCAGTCAATACAGCCTCTTAGAGTTAACTCCAAAGCTGCCAGTTAATTCTAAACTTTATTGTGTGGTTATTTCCCTTTGATACCACTAGTATAAGCAGTGCTTTTTTCTGGGGGGGTACACAGGGGTACGCATACCCCTAAACATTTTGTGAATCTAAGTTTGGCCTCATTGAAGGGCAGTGTTTCAATATGAGTAGTAAAACGAGAGTACCCCTAAACATATTTTTAAGGGGAAAAAACACTAAGTATACCCTCCCCATGATGCACTCTGACTCTGAGCTAAAGGCCTGAAAACAAATGTTCTGCGCATATGCAACTTGCATGCAAGGACAAAGACACATGGTAACACCAGCTGCCTGGACAAGAGAGACTGTGAGACATATTCCCTCTCCATGATCTCAGAGTAGGCATAATAGGAAGACTTTGTTTGCCCTTATATCTATCATTGTAGCATCAAAATGTTAACTAAGTGATTCCTAACTGGACGGGGACCATGCAGTGGAAAAGGATAGCGACACTGAAGCAGTATTATATCTGGACTGCAAGCAAGAGCACACAAACGGTGAGAGACTTCTAATATGGTTTATTTCTGTATCTCAGAAGTCCACTTTTCATGTTGAAAACTGAACCTCAATAAAATAAAATAGCATTGGTGGTAGGTATCTTCCTGTTTTGCAGAACTAGATAACAAAGAGCATCAAAGTCACTTGCTGCTTTGAAGACCATGGGACAGTATTCACTAGCATCAGCTATTAAGCAAGCTGGACTTCAAGCAGCTTAGTAGTAGTAGTAGTAGTAGTAGTAGTAGTAGCATTAAGCATTTATTAGGCAAGCATATTTTCTCAGAAATCTTTACAACTACGCTGTAAGATAGGTTGTACCATAGCAGGTTCATATGAAGATAAAGATGAAGAAAGTGTAGATGAAGAAAGTGGGGCTGAAACTAAAGGAAACATGAAGTTTTCCTTCCTCTCTTGTAACAATAGAACTTGTAGACATCCAATGAAGCTTAATGCTGGAAGATTTGGGGCAGATAAAAGCATTTCTTCATGCAACATATTGTTAAACTATGATGCAACTCACTCCCACTGGAGGCATCGATGGCCCCCCAACCTTGAGGGCTTTAAAAGAGGATTGGGCAAATTCATGGAGGAGAGGGCTACTGGCAATGATGGCTCTACCTTCACAGTTGGAGGCAGCAATGCTTCTGAATACCCATTACTGGAAGCCACAGGAGGGGAGCATGTTCTACTTGCCTGTCTTCTACAGACAACTGGTTGGCTGCTGTGAGAACAGGATGCTGAACTAGACAGACCATTGGCCTGATACAGCAGACTCTTCCTATGTTTTTAAAGAGAATTAAAAGAAAATGATGGAACAGAATGCAATAAATCTCCAAGTATCATAAAATAAAAGATGGGAGAAAGACTTCTAGAGATTCTCCTCACTTTAGTTGACCAATATATCTTTTTGTGGCAGATGAACAAAGGTATGTTGCTTGGTGCTGCCATTCATGATTCTAATATAGAACAAAGTGACAGGGAAAGGTTGCATTTAATATCCAAGTGTCATCTTGCTTCTGCCAACACCTTCACTGGAGCCTTCATGCATTATGTTCCAGGTGGGCTTTGTCAGTTGAGTGTCATGAAGTCTTGAAAGGAGTCAGAGAAATGAAAATGACCCCATAAAGAAAAATAGAGACGTCGTCAAAGCAAGAACAGTTGGGAACCGTTTTGAATTGTTAATAGTTCTTTCCACAGGTCACTAGAAAGCCCAACTTTAGCTTCTCTCACATAATAAAAAAAAACCGGAAATTAAAAATTACATGCAAACATCAGCAGTTCTGCCCTTCTTCGTTTGAAGTCAATTACATTATAGTCTCTTAAAAGAATTTATAACACTATACTTGTGATAAGATATATGTTCTTGTGGCCATTTTCTAATGGAAGATCTAAGGCACTCGGCCCACCTAATTTTAAATATATTGTGGACGCGAAGCATTAGAACTTTGAGGGAGAAAAACAACTATTACAGTAGTATTTGTTTGGATGGAGAGATTATATTAAACAGATCTGGGCCCCTGCCCTCAATATTTTGTGAGAATTGTAAGGGTTTCATATATCCCCATCACTCAATATGCTCCAATCAGCCTTTACTGAGTACCATATGGTTTTCAGAAACAGAAATCTATTTCCAGTTTGATATTTGTTAAGCTGGACAGCACACAGACAGACAGACTCGCCAATGCTTAGCACATCATACAGCTGGATAGTGCAATTCCATTTAAGGCAGCAGTAAAATACCAAGTTTTTCACTATACATATGCTAGATAAACGTACCAGCCATTGTGGATATTCACCATACCTCATGGTAGATGTGTACATATCTGTCTGCAAAAAGGGAACTGTGCAAATTTCCCAGTCAGTATAAATAATATTCAACAGGACTTGGGGAACATGTACATATTTAGAGTACATTCTCTGGCCAATATGCACAATCTTTTAAAATGTATTCAGAGCCCTAAATAGACACTGGTGAAAAACAAGCATATCTACACATATTACTCTCCTTCTAGTTGTACACAACTCATCTGGAAGGATGATATATATATATATATATATATGAAGCATAATGATTAATCCTTCTGGCCAACAGAGTGCAATATTCACATAAATCTGAAGATGGCAATGGCCGATCCTGATGACAATGATGTGGCAAAGTCATAATCAAAGCAATCAACCACCTGAAGGTGAAAATGGTTATCTGAACCGCCAAGGCAACAGTGTTCTGAAGGAAAGTGTCTTAACAACTGAGTAAGAGGAAGTATGTATCACTCATTCACACATGTTTTTACTTGACTGCATACTGAGGTAATAAAACTTCAAAAAAATCCAAATTTCTCTTGCCTAGCTTTGATAGAGTCAACATCCTATATTCTATACAATTCTATACAAATCTGAAAGGGCCCTAGTGGGCCAATATTAGCACATTATGATTACCACCACCAAATCACTATGTGAAACATAAGAAGCAGTAACACAGGCCATGTGATAAACATAATGTGTGGATTAACTTTCCATCTTACCACCCAGGAACCAGCTGTAGAATGGCATTATTCAAAAAGCAACTCACAGACAGCCCATGGACCATTATAGCTACAAGGTACTATCATCATTATGCTATGTATTTCTACCCAAATGAGTGGATGGTTTGTATAAATAAGGTAACAGCCATCTCACATCTACCTAGGATGCTTTTAAAGGCTGAGTACTTTTGTTCCCTGAAGTAATTTGCCTAAAGAGCTAAATCAAACTAATGCAGTTAGACTACTGTGGGGTTAGCCATCTGGTTTAGTGGCTCATTAGTAAAGAAATGACCCCTATGCATAAAACACAGCTGGGTCATTCCAAGCTAATGAGCCTTCAAGTTTTATTGTCTGCTACCTCTACAATGGATGTATGTGGATCACTCAGATAAAGTCTACTGTTATCACATACCTATAGCGGGTCATAGATTTTACTGACTGAATATTAAGAATAGTGGACAATTAGCATTTTCACTTGCATAACTTTAACACAGCTTAACCACGCACCTTGAGCCCTAGTAATATGGCAGCCTTATCTCTTAAATTATTAAGTACAAACAATTCCATGGTATACACTCAAGGTTTAAGAAGCACGCTTGAGATTTTCTTGGATCAGAATTTGATCCAAGTTATGCCAAGGCTATTTAGCATTACTCGCAGAATACATAAGAAGGCTACAGAGTCTCCATGATTCAGAGATTTCCAAGAAGAGATCAAGCAACCATCTGCTTGGGGTACCTTGGAGATACAAAATGAAAAACTGGATTAGATGACACTTTCCACACACATACACACTAATTCCTCGTTATGCCATAATATCAAAGCAGTATTTTGAAGGTCGTTTTGCATGCAATCTGAACTCTCCTCAATAAATACTTTCCCCCATCCTTAATTATTCTCAGTCTCTGGCAAAATGTGTCTGGTCTTCATTACAGGCATACATCGCTTCCCGTAATAGCAAACATAAATTAAAAATGGAGGCAAAACAGTGCCACTGAGAAACTATACAGGTTTATCAGAACTGGGGGGGGGGGGGGTTTGCATGATTATTATTCTAAGATCCAGAGTATCAAAACAGCAACATTTCAAAACAGGAGAATGAGGACTGAGCTTGTTCACGAGCCCCAGAATGCTGAATGTCAGAAAAGTAAGCTGGAAAACTTTCTTTTGGGGGAGAAGGTGAAGTCATGCTTATTGTATCCTAGCAGATAACATGTGACTGACCAGTTCTGAAACCTGAATAGGAGCATATGATTATACATTGTGAACTTTTGTTGCAGATCCTGTTTGTTCAGACCTAATGGCTAACTCCACTGTATGATACTTCACTGGTTGCGTATTCAAAGGTCAAGGTATGAGGCTGATGGTTCTCATCATCACTACTCCTAAAGCTGTGGTTCTCAAACTTTTTTCTCTGGACCTCATTTTCAGAACAAAAATTTTCTTGTGCCACACTGATTTTTTTCTCAATAAGAAATACATTGGAAAACAAAAAGAAATAACTCATAGCAGTCCTTGATTTATAACATGTAATACAACTACTTCATAAGATGATCATGGGACATCCAGAAAGTATAAAACAATTATTTTGATGCTATGCTATGCTATGCTATGCTAGAATGTTCAAATGTTTCTCTGATCATCCTTAAATATTTCCACCACACTTGCCATTCTCTCCTGCCACACCAGTGTGGCATGCCACACCCTTTGAGAACCACTGTCTTAAGGGAACAGGAAGTCCCCTTCCTTCAGAGCACACCATGAATGAACATGGAAGTCACTGCTTGTTTAAGCCATGAAAATGGCAAGATGAACAATGGATGGCTGCAGCTCACTGGCAGAGCATTTGCTTGGCATGCAGAAAGTCCCAGGCTGAATCCCTAGCACCTCCAGTTAGGGATGGGAGTGCCCCATGTCTGAGACAATCATAGAACTGTAGAGTTGGAAGGGACCCAAGGGTCATCTAGTCCAACCCCCTGCAATGCAGAAATCTCAACTAAAGAGAGAGTTGCTACCAGCTGGTGTAGATTATAACAAGCTAGATGGTCCAGTGGTCTGATTCAGTTTAACAGAGCTTCCTATGTTCCTGGCCCCATCAGCTTTCCCAGCACTAATGATATCAAGACATGGGCAAATATTAAAGCAGCAGCCTGGATCCTTATTATGCTGCATATCACTTGACTTGGTGCAGTCAAGTCAGGTGCACTGATCAGGGTTAAGAGTGTAGATTCAGCCCTTTCACAATAGCTAATGGGTACTATCAAAGTTGAGAACACAGATCATCTGGTAGAGAAGGGTACATACAACCCTTATTAAGCATGGATCACCAAACATACAGCCAACTCAAGTACTGTGATGTGAGTGTGGAGGTTGCAGAGAGGCATCCTGTGCAGCACCTTTCTGTACTTGTGCCACTCTATGAACACTCATTTGCTAACTGGATTCTTCCGAATATATGTATTTCCCCCCTTTCTTTTTTTCCAAGTGGAAAACAACAAATGTTTACTGCCCAGACAGACATTTTGCCAAATAATCCATTTAAAGAGATGATTTAAAGAGATACAAATGCTGGCCAGCACCAACCCCTTCTGCATGTAAAGCACTGCTTAGTTGCAATTCTTAACAGATAGATATTTTAACTTGACTAATGGAATACGGAGTTAATTCAGTGCTTTGAGTTTTACAGCCTTATTTAAATTTCAGTCATTTGAACATGTCTACGTAAAAGCTAAATGAAAGACAAAATGAGGTTATTAGGAAAAAGGTCATGTCTGCAATGAAAATTACATTTGGCACTGTTAAAAAAACATCATAAGCTTGTTAATAAGTGAGATAAATAGGCTAATGTTACTATCCTCTCAGAGTAAGCAGTAATTTATTTTGCCTTCTTTCAAGAAATAAAAGAAAACCTTAATTCTCTGCTCAAATGGTCCCCTACCGGCATTGTGAAACTCAATTTGGTTTTGGTTTTGAAATACTATATAGAAACCAACATGGGCATGCCCATTTCCTGGGATTTCCAGTGTTCAAGGTAACATGATTACATTAGAACCACTGTTTGTTTCTGCCTATCAGTGCCAATCTCTCTCAACCCTACCACGACATCTCCTATCAGTGATATATGGCATGGTCTTTAATACAATAGACTAAAAGTAACCAGGGGTTTCATTGCATTAATGTCTTTCTGTTTAATTCCACCTTATCTACTTATTCCGCTTAGCCTTAAAACCCAATTAAAATCTAATTTATCTGATCCCTGGATTCAGAATACTATTTGACAATGAATCTGACAGCCTTGCAGTAACTGCATTACTACACACTGTACCCTAAGGTATTTTGGATAGTGTTTTTAAAAAATCCAATCAGTGTCCATTTTAAAAGACAAAGAAATACCGGTATATAGCTGAGGCTCTTTGATTTCACATTGCAGAATAATTTGTCTGATCATAATACCAAAATAATAATAATAATGAATGTTATTAAAAGATAAAGTCCTTAGCTCTCTACATCTCAACGGTACTTGGATTTTGCATTGATTGGCAATTGTAATGACTCCCTTATGAGGCCATCTTACAATGTAGTCATGTATCTCCAGCATGGGACACCCCATTGCCCCTCGTATGTAGTCTTAGGGAGGAACCAAATATAGCATGATAGTGGAACAAATGTATATTTCTATTTATTTCACAACTTTCATAAACTGCTTGATTGTAATGAAAGCTCTAAGCAGAAACACTTGTGTTACCTAATGTGCCAGCGAATGAGATAATACATATGACGTTATGTACTGTTAATAGTACATGGCTTGGTTCCTTGATCTCTGTCTCTGTGGATGATGCTGAAGTTGATTAACGGTCTCAGGTTAGAAAGTTTAGAAAAGGCTACAGCATGTGCGAGGTGCTATCTTTTTCAAGTGAGAAAATATACAGTAACATCTGGGTAAAACCTATCTGGGACTGATTTCATCTCAAGACCTATTGGTGTAACATACTTAAGGGCGGCTATTCTTATCTTCTTTTTCTGTTCTATTTCATATGGGGAAACGTTTTTCCCAGCAATAATACAAACTAGCTTACAAGCATTGCTAGTCAATAAACTCTGAGAACAAAAAATGAAACACCCAAGCACACCGCCATATTCAAGTCAACACTTAATGACTGGCTTGCCGGCTTATTTTATAATTTACTGATTACATGGAACTTATAACAAACCACATCTCACACTACAATCATGTTGTGAATATATTGTCAGTTAACTAGGTGTCTCTCCTGTGATGGCTGCTTTTTTACCTACATGGTAAAAGCACATTCAAAATAAATGAAATGCAAGCCTCTCTGCACCCCTAATTTTAAGATATCCAGCTGTGGGATTTAATATACGGGGATTCAGAATGTGATGACCATAGGTGTTAACTGGGAGCAAGAACTGCAGAACTGGAGTTCATTCACAAAGTGATTCTGTTTTTTATACTCTAAACAAAGGCAAGAGGAAGCTTTCTCCCTGTAAAATTTATATATTTATATACATGCAGTACACAGTGATCAGCATTTTACCTCAACTCTTGCTCCTATATACCCATCACCTTCCCAAAGAAGCAGCTTGCTGCCAACAGATGCCCTGCCACAACCACCAGTAAGTCCCCAAATCTTTTAATACTTTAATGTTAAAATACCAGAAGTGGGGCTTCCATTTGACCTTTTGTAGGACCATTTACATCATTATTATATGCTGGAGAAACCGTCAGAATACAGTGCCTTGTTAAAGATCCTGTACCTCATAAAAATAAGCTCTGCATTTTGTTTATTATTATTAAATTTCATTTTTATTATAGCTGTACCACAGCAGAATACAGATCTTTCAATTATGCAGAAAAAGTATTGCAGTGTGCAAGTATGCCATCTTCTGGCTGGCCAAGAAAGCACTTTATTTAGTGTTTTTACAATCTGCTATAAGGGTTGTAAAGCTCTCACATTACAACCACTGCAAAAAAAAAAAAAAAAAATGAACAACCCACAATTACAATACTGATTACAGCAAAGACATATGTATATCAAACATATAAGAATCCAATGTCTCTATTCAGACCAGGTCTCTCCATGGTTTTAAGTTTGGTAATAAGCTGCAATTCAGCAACTTCTCTTTCCAGTCTATTTCTGAAATTCTTTTGTAATAAGACAGCTACTTAGATATATTGTATAGAATGTCCTGGGAGATTGAAGTGTTCTCCTACCGGTGATTCCTGATGTCATATTTATGTCCATTTATCCTTTGCGTAGGGTTTGGTCTGAATAGAGACATTGGATTCTTATCTCATTATACATGATAAAGCTATTTTTAGCCATCTCACCCATTGCTGTTTCCTGTAAGACCAATTAAGTTGTTAACAGTCATCAACAGGTTTACCACACCTATCAGCCAATCACCCATTCCCACCACCCTTCTGAGTAATACCCCTCCCCACCCTCTCACTATATATAAGGGTCTGGTGACTTCTGTTTCTGTGTATCTGAAGAAGTGTGCATGCACACGAAAGATCATACCAATAACAAACTTAGTTGGTCTCTAAGGTGCTACTGGAAGGAATTTTTTTTTTATTTTGTTTATACATATATGCCTTCATCTTTACATTCATGTAAGAAAGGTGATAGGTTCACAAAAACAAGGCATCAATTGCAGATGGGGTGGGGGGTCACACACTCAAGACCACCCAAAAGATAGAAAACCTATACATTCAAAAACGTATGTATATCAAGGGAATGTTTATATTCCATACTGAAGACTGCTGGGGGTGGGAGGAACCCTTCATGCTGCAGTTCGCCATCGTTGCAATGCATTGGCAACACCAATAGGCAAACACAATAGGCTCCCTTGCCATATATTTGTGCATAGGCATGCTTGTATGATATCCAAATGTCAACATCTGCTTTGGGAAAAAGGTGTTTCACTGCAGCTGTTATAATGTGCAGACCTGTCCAGAATCTCTGCATCTTAACAATCCTGCTGCGCCTAGATTCGCAAAACAATGAAATTCAGGAATGTTAAGCTTTTGCATGTTAAAAGCAACAAAGAGATAGAGGACAAGTCCTTTACTGCCCGTGCTCTCAAAGCAACCATAGAGTTGGAGGACGCCTTGTAGGCCATTTAGTGCAATCCCTTGCTTGACACAGGAAATCAACCCAGCTTCAGCTTGAAGCCCTCTGAGTATCTGCTTCCATTATTGAACTGCTTGTTAATACGTTTCTCTAAATGCTCAACCTAAATCTACCCTCCTGTCGCTTAAGCCCATTTGTTCTTGCCCTGCCCTCTGGGGCAGCAGGGTCTTCTTTTCCCTAGACTAAATGTCTTCAGTTCCTGCAACCTTTCCTCATGGCGCTTGTTTAACAGTCCTCTTACCGTCTTTGTTTCCCTCCTCTGAACATGTTCCATTTAGTCCCCATTCTTCTTAAAGTGTGGCAGTCAGAGCCAGACACAGTGCTACAGGAAACAGCAGATTAGTGAAGAAAATAGTGACACTATGGTTTCTTGTGATTAGAAACTAGGGTCTCCTTCATGTAGCCTAATATATCATGCTTTGTTCATTCTGGCCCAGTTTCCCACTCTATCAAAATCGTTTGAATAGAATAGAATATTTTATTGTCATTGTTTGGAATTGATTCCTATCTTTGGATGTTAGCTTATGCTTATCCCTCTCACAATTGCAGCATCCACAAATTTGAGAGGAATTTTCTCCACCCCTTCTAGACACTCTGAGTACAATTCCCCACCAGATGGTATTAACACCTAGCCGGTGCCTAGCCAGTTCGCTAACTGAAGTATCAGGGCTGACTTTGTCAACTTAGCTGAAATGTATAAACTGCCCCTCATCCCCAAAGTTCCTTCACACAGACTTTCCACTCTAAAAACACAGAGAGAAAGAGAGACAGAGAGTCAGGATATTTATTAAAGCTCTAGTTTGTCCTTTACATGCCTCAGGCTCATTCACAGACATCACCCGGGAAAGAAACAACATACAGGGAACAAGCTGCCTTGAGTTTCCATTGGGAAATAAATATTTCTGCAAAGCACAGGACTGTCAACTCCCTTCCATCGGAGGATATCTCAGGGTGAGCTTGGGTACAAGGCACCTCCTTGGAAACCTGGCAACCCAGAAATGGAAAATGTAGCTAGACTTTAGAATGAAGAAAAGCAAGCAGCATGTTGTCTAAGGGTGCTAGATCTTGGCACATTTTAGCCAAGTCTTTGAGCAAGAAGAGAAGGCTGTGGAAGCCTTTGTACATTGTGGGGCCCGGTGGGACTTCCAATAAATCAGAGTTGATGATTGCATACCTTCCAACAAGTTGAGTCCCAAAACTGGGATGCACATCTTCCCATCAATGCTCCTGCGCGAGATCATGGAGCTCAAAATATGCACTTTCTTCAGGGCCGTGCTCTCACGGCGCCCCAAAAACATGCGTTTTGAGCTGCTGCATGAGATCATGGCCACCAAAAAAGCACTTTTCAGGGTGAGATCTTGATGTGAAATTCTGCAAGATCATGGTGACCAAAATGGCTGCCATGCTCTCACAAGGGAAAAT
Source organism: Darevskia mixta (assembly GCA_034641385.1). Taxonomy (NCBI): domain Eukaryota; kingdom Metazoa; phylum Chordata; class Lepidosauria; order Squamata; family Lacertidae; genus Darevskia; species Darevskia mixta. Next base: position 4,577,459 of record JAWWNH010000060.1, read on the forward strand.
GGTATGTCCTGATTTTTCAGGACATTTGCAGGTTATATGATTAAGCCAGGTAGATTTCCTCAAGAAATAGGTTTCAGCTTAATAGGGTTTTTCCTAGATCCTGTTATACCCAGAAAATAGAGGGGTTAAAGCAAATTCCTGAGGCATATTCTCAAACCCCACACAGCTCTAGAGTACAATCATCCATTGATCCCCCTTTCCCTGGGTAAAGTCATGGGGGGGGGGAATCTGCTCAGTCATTCAGTATAACTGATTCCTTAATTTCTTCAGCCTAACACTATAACATAAAAAAGGCTCACTTTGCAAAGTTGATAATAAAGTTGTGTGTGTGTATATAACTAACATCTTCTTACAAAAAATATACAGCCAAAAATTATCAACAGGGACACATCTATCTTATTTTACTCTGCTTTTACAGGTCTCCTCTAAAGCAGTGCCTGCAGTCAAAAGCAGAAAGCCAAGGATGATTTACAGTGACCCCAAACCAGCAAAGAAGCCAAGCATCTACTGAATTTTAAGTTAATGTTCAAGAACTTTGCTGAATTGAAGTCTGAAAAGTGGCAAGGAGGAAGCTCTCCCAAGAGCAGAGTCAAAAGAGAAGGCAAGACATTTGGGAAGAATTCTAAGGGCAGTTCTTTCAACACCAGTGGAAATGTGTAAGGGGACTAGAAGTCTATGTGAGTCTTGCTAATAAAGTCAATGTCCAAGAGCAGTTTGAGAGACAGAATGTTTGTTTGTGAGTTGAAAAAGGAGAAGAAAATGGAAGGTAGAGAATGAGAGGAAAAGGCATGCTCAAGCTGCTGATAGCTAAAAGTAAGTAGCTGGAGTAGAGGCTTTAGATTAGGGGATGGACTTTCCATTTTGCAGAACTGTGTGCCTTCAACCACAATATGTATACTTGAGTTTCAACTAGCAGTTCCCTAGTACTGTATAAATTCTGCCCCCCCACCCCAAAAAGAGGCCTGAACTGCAGCGTAAGACTTCTGTTCCATGCTGATTGGAGCCATCAATAGGAATACTTCTGTAAGATGCCAAGGATACACCCTGCAATATTTTGTTACAGACTGGCCCCCACCCCATAACAGCTACCGTAAGTCAAGCAACTTAGTGCTCACACAATGATTGGAACCCACAAGGAAGAAACTAAGAAACAAAGGTGTTGTAAATGCACAAGGGGAGAGGAGACAACCCAACAAGGACTACATATTGTTATTAGTTTGTGGGGAGGGGTGTTGAAGTAGACTGTAGGCAGAGACCCTTTTAATCCCTGGATCCAGCAAGTATTAAAATCTAATCAAGGCTTCTAATCCTTGGAATAGCCAGGCTAGCCTCCTGGATAGCTGTAAGGAGAACCAAGGAAGGGGCTCTGTGGGAGATGGCGTCAGAGTTAAGAGCTGTGAGTTTTGGGAAGGGATGTGAGCTAGAAGCAAAGCAGCAAGCAGAGAGAGAGAGAGAGCCAGGCAGGATCTCTGCTTTAACCCAAGGCTGTGGCTGTGGATTTGATGCTGTGAACCCCTCCATTGTAGGCTCAGGTTGTATATATGTGCAAAGAAACCATATATCCTAACGACACCACAGTTACCCCTGTGCCTTATTTCCTAGAACCCCAAGAATCTCGCACCACTCGGCAATTGGGGTGGCGTACAACAATATGTTCAGGGTCTCTTAGGAGCTATAGAACATGGGTAGGCAAACTAAGGCCCGGGGGCCGGATTCGGCCCAATCGCCTTCTAAATCCGGCCCGCAGACAGTCCAGGAATCAGCGTGTTTTTACATGAGTAGAATGTGTCCTTTTATTTAAAATGCATCTCTGGGTTATTTGTGGAGCCTGCCTGGTATTTTTACATGAGTAGAATGTGTGCTTTTATTTGAAATGCATCTCTGGGTTATTTGTGGGGCATAGGAATTTGTTCATTACCACCCCCCCCCCAAAAAAAAGAAATATAGTCCGGCCCCCCACAAGGTCTGAGGGACAGTGGACCGACCCCCTGCTGAAAAAGTTTGCTGCCCCCTGCTATGGAATGTGGAGTGAATTTACCTGATTTCACCCCAGAGTATCCTGGAGAGCATAACCAGCTGGTATGATTAACAGCAGCATTCCAGGGGCAGGGGGATATACTGTTACATTTTGTTGCAGATATCACTTTGATTTTTTTTCTTCAACTTTTTTTTTTACTTCTATCATGCTCAGTGTCTTTTTTTCTGAACTAAAAAGCCTCAAACACTGTAGATGTTTCCTTATAAGGAAGATGTCGTAAAACCTTGAAATTTGTCAGCTATTGTTTCCTGCAGCTTTCCCAGCTCTGTTTTTGAGGCAACTGGGACTGTACACAATTGACGTAAAGCCAAATCTTATTTTCACCCCCCCCCCCAATAATCTGCAACATGGCATTTACATTTTCATGGAGCAAACTACAGTGACACCAATATCTCCTCCCTAATTAGTCATAATCAGTTCTGATGTCGTTAATGTTGATTAATAATTTAGCCAACTTTGTATCTCACTATCACCTATCCAGATAACTTTGGGATAACACTAGTACCAGACCTTAAATAGAGGATCCCATTGTCTGTTTCTCACCACATTCTGAAAACTCTGCATATATGCTTCCATTCTGCATCCTGTTCTTTAACTAGTTACTAATCCATAAGAGGACCCATCCAGCAGGATGCATAACATGGAGGGTAAGTCAGTTTCACAGTATGACAGACAACCCATAATCTTAAGTACCCAAGAGCTGAAACGTAAGATCCTGAGTGGAACAAAACAAAACTGTATTCATCTCACATGACCAAACTAGAGTATTATTAAATATTGAGTACACTATCCAAATGTTGTTAATCTGGCCCCAAAAAGGAAAGAGAAGGTCTCAAGAGTAAAACAGAAAGCCATATGAGGCATTCAGGATGTCACACAGTGTTTGCTACATGCAGAGAATAGAGGGCACTGAATTCTAACTGCATTATATTATATACTGTACAGGTTGCAGTGGCACCTAGTGGAGGTATCAGAAACTGGAAACCACAAATTATCTTACTGTTCTGGATTTGCAATAAGAAGATGCATACTAAAGCCGTTTTCTGTATTGGCCTCAGCTGTTTTATTGCAATATGATGCACACACAAAGCACACTTTCCCAAGCTGACAAGAATATAGTTTGCACAAACACTCTCAGGGGTCTCTACATGAGCACACATAGACACACTCTGCAATATTAAGTATCTGTTTTTCATCAGGATGCAGAGATTATCTCAGCAGCTCAGAAAAACTGCATTTCCTTTGCATTGGTACTTTATGCCTGACACTTAAAAACAAAAACAACTCTATAGAGTGTAATATTTATACAATGGTACCTCAGGTTAAGTACTTAATTCGTTCCGGAGGTCCGTTCTTAACCTGAAGCGTCCTTAACCTGAAGCACCACTTTAGCTAATGGGACCTCGTGCTGCTGCTGCGCCGTCAGAGCACGATTTCTGTTCTTAGCGGAGTTCTTAACCTGAAGCGTACTTAACCTGAAGCGTACTTAACCTGAAGCGTACTTAATCTGAAGCGTACTTAACCCGAGGTACCACTGTATTTCACCTTTATACAAGTTCAAGACTGCTCACAAAGAGACCATAAAAACCCATTTTTTAAAAAAATACAGTAAGAATGTCATTTCTAATAAATTATTATAAAGTTAATTTTACCCTTAGGCTTTGTTCAAAGGAAAACTTGACTTAGGCTAAGCCACTATAGGAAGTTGAAGCAAGTGGTCTCTACTATATTTGCAAGGTTTTCCTTTGAATTCACAGGTAAACAAAAAATATGCCAATTATACCTGACTTAAATTACTAAAAGTAGACTGTCTGCCCCTGGAGAGGGAACGATTACTTGTGGAAATCACAGCCTAAGCCAGATACAAGCCCCTTCCCCCAAAAAATGTTATCCAGAGTGAATTTCTAATAGCTGAGACAATAAATATGAAATACTTCTATAATTATGGGCGAATTCCCAACATCCTTATAGTAACTAGTCAAAGAGCTGTAAAACAATGTCATCCTTACACTGTGTGGTTGTAAGCGTTTTACCATTTTGTTAAATCTGATTGTGGTCCTCAAGATTACTTTTTGGCATTGTCCGTTGGTGCAATGAGTAAAGCATGTATTGCTATGAGATTCCAAAATATGCCCACAGTATGGTTAGAGGGGAGATACCTGTAAACTGCTGTTTAAAGCATTTGTAACCATGCACAAAACAGGGTACAATCTGCTGAGGCAGCGGCAGAGGAAGCTGCTCGGGCGCCTGGGGCGGTGCACCCAGGGGCGGGCTGCCCATAGGGGCGGGGCACACCTTGGGGCCTCCGGAGTTTGCCTGCCTCCTCCGACTCAGCCGCCCTACAGCTGGGAGCGGGCAGATCGTTTGGGCAGGGCGGAGCCTGCGCACACCCATGCCACCGCGCCTCTCCCAGGAGAGACGTGTGGTTCGGGCGCGCTGCAGGCCCCACGGTGAATGCCGCCCGCCATTTAGTCACCCTCCTTAGTGATGACACCCGGGGCAGCCCACACCTACCGCACCCACCATCCTGCACCCCTGTGCTGAGGATGATCTACTTAAAAATGTATCAATCGCTCACAGTCTTGTGATGGCCAACAGTTTTCAGCTTATAAATCTGATTCACTGACTGGCCTGTAGAAAGAGATTTGGAAGGACAAAAGCTGATTGGCTTTCCCACAGTATTTCTACTGGGCTGAAATGTACACGCAGAAGAAACAATGGCAACGAAACAGGGGAACATGGAACATCCATAGATTATGCATGAACAAATTATAAATCGGGATGAACTAGTAGTCAAAGAGTCTTATGTTGTTACTGATATTATTATTATTATTACTAGTAGACTTTAAGCCCGTTAAATTAACGGGCGCTAGAGGGGGGCGCTGGGGATGGGAAGGGGCTCCCCCCTCCTCTCCTTTCTCCCCGGGGGTGGCTGCAGCGGCGGCGGTGACGGCGGCGGGTGTGAGGCGACCCTCTTCGGCCTCCGGAGCACCTGCGCTCCGCGAGGCGGGTCGTTTCAGGCCGCTGGGGGGTGGAGAGGGGCTCCCTCCCCCTTCTTCTTTTTCCCCGGGGGCGGCTGCAGTGGCGGCGGTAGCGGCGGCGAGGATGGGGCGGCCCTCCTTGGCCTCCGGAGCACCGGCGCTCCGCTGGATGGGCCGTCCCAGGCCGCTAGGCCTCGGAGCCCTCCGTTCTGCCCGGTCCCGGACGGCTCTCTCTGGGTGTTGCGGGCCCGCGGGGGGGGGCGGCGGCCTCCCGGTCACCTCCCCTGGCAGCCCACGCTGTTCACGCGGCGATGGTGGTGGCGGCGGCTTTGGCGGCACTAAAGCCAGTTGGGCAGCTCCGGCAGCACTGGGCGCCCTCAGGAGCTCCGCGGCTTCCTGTCGTCCGCCATTTTGCCTCGCCTTTGCCCGGCCGCCCGAAGTCTCTGCGCTCCAATCCGTGTCCATGGGGCACATGCGCAGTAGCGCAATCCCACGGACACAGGGACACGACGCAGAGACACTTGGACTTTATTATATAGGATTATTTAATCTAGTCTAGTTACTGCCTAAATCTAAGATCAATGTTGTATCAAACTTTTATCCTTCAATAATCTCCTTCCCCACACATGTTCACACAAGATTGTGATTGGTCAGTAAATTACCTGCTGCTGAAGTTATGGTCAGCTAAGGAAGGCTGGGACCTTGGTCTAGCTTAAGTGTATTATTCTGAGATTTGAAAAGTTCCAGTCCTGAAAATACACAGTCTCTCCTCAAAAAGCTGAGAACTGAAGCCCAAATGGCCACCTTTAGGAAGCACGACTATTGCTATTGCTGCTGCTGCTGCCGCCACCACAACCAAAACACAGAATGTCTCTCTGTTGAAAGAAATATGCTGCCTGTTCGAATATTAACTTAGAGAAAGCATCAGTCTATCCTCTGTGAATGGAAGATCTAGTTGAGCATTTCAACAGCATGCTAGAGGGAATGAGACCATTGAAGCAAAAAATTGCAACAAATTGTTTAGATGCCTTATTGGCAATCCTAGGGGTTCCACACTGCTACTCTGTTTTGACTTGTGCTTATTGGAAGACTGCAACCTAGTATTCTGGACCTGAAAAATGAAGACATGCCAAGAGCAGGATAGTCAGAGTGCAAGCAATTCCCATTAAATAATGGAATCCAGAGATTGCTTGGAGGTTTCCGCCGGTACGAGTTTTCGAGCAGTCAGAGCAATGGCTTGTAAGGCCAAGATCTGATTACCAAAGTGAAGCAAAACAAGTCTTGAACTACTTTTGTAGTTTGTGTTTGAAAAACTACTATTTTTTGGGGGGGTGATATCCACAATAGTTAGGGTTGCCATATTTCAGAAAGTGAACTTTTATTTGCAAAATTGCAAAATAAAAAATAAAAAAATGAGGTTTTATAGCTACCCCACCCCCCGAAATTGCCAAAATCAGCACTTCCGACATGGGTTGCCATATGTCCAGATTTTCCCGGAAATCTTCAGTGGCTAGAAGTGCCTTCTAGAAGCCCCATTGGTATGATTAATAAATAATAATAAAAATAATAATTTATTTATTTATTCATTCCCTGCCCATCTAGCTGGGTTTCCCCAGTCACTCTGGGAGACTCCCAACAGAATATTAAAAACACTTTCTTTAGACCCCTGACAGTTAAGTCCAGTCTCAAACGACTCTGGGGTTGCGGCGCTCATCTCCCTTTACTGGCCGAGGGAGCCGACGTTTGTCCGCAGACAGTTTTTCCAGGTCATGTGGCCAGCATGACTAAGCCGCTTCTGGCAAAACCAGAGCAGTGCACGGAAACGCCATTTACCTTCCCGCCGGAGCGGTACCTATTTATCTACTTGCACTTTGACGTGCTTTCGAACTGCTAGGTGGGCAGGAGCTGGGACCGAGCAACGGGAGCTCACCCCATCGCAGGGATTCGAACCGCCGACCTTCCGATCGGCAAGCCCAAGGCTCTGTGGTTTAACCCACAGCGCCACCCGCGTCCCTATTTTAAAAAAACCCTATAAAACATCAAACATTAAAAACTTCCCTAAACAGGGCTGCCTTCAGATGTCTTCTGAAAGTCAGATAGTTTGTTTATTTCCTTGACATCTGATGCAAGGACGTTCCACAGGGCGGGTGCCACTACCCAGAAGGCCCTCTGCCTAGTTCTGTGTAACCTCACTTCTCACAGGGAGGGAGCCACCACAAGGCCCTCGTAGCTGGCCCACAGTGTCCGGGCTGAACAATGGCAGCTGTTTCCATTCCTGAACAGGGGCAGCTTGACCATGGTAGTGCAGTCATAACTTCAAGACTGAATGACTGCCATGCACTCTATGTATGAATCTCCTTGTGCTTGGTCCAGAAACTGCAGTTAGTGCCGAATACTGCACTGTGATTGCTGACATCACTGAGACTGTCTGCTTGTAACACCCCTGATGTGTATTGGCTCCTGATTTGTTACTGGACCAAGCTCAAGGTGTTACTATTAGTATACATAGTATACATACATATATATATATATATATATATATATATATATATATATATATATATATATAGCCCTTAAACTGACTTGGGACCAGTTTACAAAACAGATGGCTTTGCCCTATATATGCCCACTTGACCACTTCAATCTGTGAAACTGGCACTTTTACAACCTTTACTTTTTATAACATTTGTTCTGCACCCACAAGGAATCAGTTTTTTAATATGGTGACTCCTATACTCCAGAACACCCTACTCATTCACATTAAGCAGGGCTTTTTTACTGCATTCTTTTAGTGCTGACTAGCAAATTTCTGTTTAGGCAAGCCTAAACTGACATGCAAAGTTGACGTTTATTTTAATATGTATTTGAAGTTTATAATATTTTGATTTTTTACAAAACTTGTTTCTAACTCTGATTTTTATTGATGTAGTTTATTGTATATATTATACGCTTTTATATTGTTTGCTAACCACTTACAGGTTTTATTTACAATTAAGCAGTAGACATTTTTTGCTAAATAAATATAGGCCTAAATGAGTTTGATCACAAGCAATCAGGAGGCAAGGTTAATTCTTTCTGCAGCTAGGATATGAATGCCCTTAATATACAGGGAGGACAAACTAGAAAGTGTGATCAATGGCTTTGAAACAATCCATTTCAGAATTTCAATTACCTCTTCAAACAAAATTTAGTTTGACACCCTTCTTCTAAGGATTCAGTTGCTTTGACATTTGAGATGAAGATAAGATTTTACCTCCAAATCCTTTTCTTCCAAGCAATAAAGTCTACTGTATTGAGAAAATGATGCTTGCAATTCACATCTCTGATTCAAACTCAGGGACAAAACTTCCTTGGACTTATCAAACCTAGCTGAGTTAATAATGTTCAGATTGCTAGCATGTAGCTTTAATAGCCTGGATTTTCTAAGTATTCCCTGAAAAGCCAGAAATACAAAACTGTGATCAATTGATATATAGCCCTTTCTAGGCTACCATAACTAAATTAGGCAATCCTGATGACTCAGCTAGCACCAATCACTGATGAGTGAGTTGGAGACGGCTATGGATATTTTGCTGTCTCATGAATGTAATTTACTGCTTACTATCTCCCAGATTAACCTTGTACAGTTCCAAGTCACCATTTGAAGGAGTACAAAAATTATTCTCCTTTCCTTTCAAGCATGAGGCTCAGCCAGAGATGTTAAATATGGGCTTGGGTAGTATCTAGTGAGTTCATAGATTTTCATTTCCCTGCGACCTTTTTCATTATAGTTTCGTTCTGCTTTCTAGAACAGCTGCCTCTAAGTGTTCAATAAAATATTTCATCTTTCATTTACCGTCAAGCCTACTTGACATAGTCTTATTTTGGGGTCCATGAAAACTATTTATTGTACTTCATGGAGCAAAACCACCCAATGCTTTATGATTTCTTTACCTTAGAAATATAAGATCTTTCAAACAGAATCAGATGGATAGACCATCTCATTGAAGTGGACTCTTCCTTGTCTGAATCCAACTTTCTCTCCTGCCCTGATGCTTCCTATCATAGAAAATCCATATGGGACATTTCTCCTGCTTTCCCCCACTGTATAGGGATCTCTTTGGGTTTTCAATTTCAGTCTTTCTGGTTTGGTTATCATTCTCCACAGCTTTTCACTGCACTAAGTACAGCTTGTAATTATGCTAACTGCTTACAACAGCTGCCAGCTATCTTGTTCACTTTTTAAAACACATTGAGAATGATGTCACCCTATCCCAAGGATTCATTGAGGCTAATGCTTGAACCAACCACTCGTTTAAACCAAGAAAATAACCATTGATATGCTATGTGATTGGATTGAACCAATTGACTTAAAATAATCCCAAATCTGTTTAGCCCCATTTCGACATTGCTTAGGGGTCTGACTCTCCATTCCACTGCTATGGGAGTTCTGCTAAGAACTTCTTTCTCTCTGAAGATTCACTGGGCAGATTGGCAGGTTTGGTCAGCTGACAGTATAACTGAGAACAACGCTCATGAATCATCTCAGAAAGTTTCCAGCAGGAGGTACTGTGAATGACACGATATCAGTTGCTAATTTAGACACTGAGTTGAAGATAACAGGTGTTTCCGCATAGCAGGATTTGACACTGCTAGCAATCCTAAAAATGGCTCCTTGGTTTAAAAAGACAGGTACAAATACTATTTTTCAATTCTTTGAATATATATATATATTTCAGATTATATTCCTTCTCCTTCAGTGTTGGGCACATTTTAGAAACCTATGTGATTCAATGAATCACAATGTATCTGTGATGGCAAAGTGGTGAAGGATTGGCCCCACTGCTTGTATAAATGTTCAGTCTACAAACATAGAACAAGCACAAGTGCTGACTGGGTCACTTTTTTTTGTTTATCCCACAGAAAATTCTGTTTTCACTGGTTAGCAGAAATATTAAATTAACCACTATGGTTGAATGTTCTACATTATTCGTAGCAAAACTGAACCGAAAGGTTCTTGACCACAACATTTATTTATTTAATAAAATTTATATGCCGCTTACCTGAAGAAAAGACCTCTAAGCGGTTTTTTAAAAGCAATCCAAAATATTGATTAAAAAGATTGACATGATTATATTGACAGTCAAGCGCACCAGCCTTGTTAAATATCTGTGCCTCATGAAACAACATATTACAGAACATTTCTAACTATTTGACATGGTTTACTGGTCTTCGCAAATAAAAGGTCCAGCTGTGTGAACGACAACTTCTCATGACAGAACTACAGAGCCAGTTGCTCTGTGGCTGATAGTTGCTAGTTCAATTCAGTGTGGATAGTATCGCAACTGTGGGGCGAAACCAACAGCCCCCCCCCTCCAAATCCCTTTACATCTTTAAGGCACCGTTTTAATATGGCTATAGAGCATGCACATGTAGATGTCAACAACAAAAAATCAACTTTAAGAATTTCTCCAAGCGCAGCTTCACAAAATAAAAGCAAAGATTTGTAAGATGGGGTAAATGTCTTCTGCTATCACCAAGAAGTTTGCACATTAAAAAAAACCAGGCCCTGCTAGTAAGGGAAGACAGCCATCCATCAGCCATGAACCATCTAAGGGAAAGACCTTTTAGAGCTTCCACCAAAAAGCAGTAATTCCATAAGACAAGACTTTATATTCAGCAATGCCAAGGCAGTATATTTCACATCATCATAATCACCTGTTCTTTAACTCTCTCACTTTATAGCTCTCACCTCGAGATAAACCTACATCCACCTTTTATTGTCAATTGTACTCAAACATCTTAACTGTCACCTGATAAAATGCAGCAAGCCATTTCTATCTGGGAAGGAGAGATTCTTTGAAGTCAGTGCCATTTAACTGAATGGTAAAAGTGATCTGATGCATTAAAACAAAGTTGCCTTTGCCACACATAAAATAAAGCAATGGGAATTTCGTTTTTATGCTGCACATTTATGGCTTTTCATAAGAGGGATACAATAAATAACTCAACATTTCTTGAACCTTTACATCTCAAAGGAGGTGGGGTGAAGAATAGATAATGCTCAATTTGCAGTGCACTTTATTACTGCTGGACTAAACAATTCATTTTGATAAGCACAGTCCACAACTGAAAAGCATAGGTTCTCACCCACACTGACACCCCAGTTTAGGACATGAAAAGGCACAATACATGAAATTGTCAAGAAAAAATGGCTTTGGAACATTGATAGATGCCTATGCAGCCCTCTGGAAAGATATTCTATAGTATTATCCATGATTTACTTAAAGTATAAAATGCTCTGTTATTCAGAAATATACAACTCTTGACAACAAAGAAATTATTCTGCAACATACCAAATGCTAAGTGACTGGTGGTGGTTTTTTATGTTGTACATTTCAGAAACGAAAATAGTAGTGCAAAGCATTTGCCAAGCAGCCATTAATGGTTCAAATCCAGAAATATCTTGCTGTGATGTACCATTTAATGAAAAGACTATCCCCAATATTGCAAAGTGCAACATTCCCTGAATAATATAAAGTATTGTGCATTTTGCTAGGAAAGGTTGTGGTTCATATGCCTGGAAATTCAAATCACTACATTTAATAGATTTCAAATATTTCACTGAGTGCACTTGCCATAATGATAGAGATTACTCAGCACCTCCAGGGAACTCACGCAAGTCACACTCATTTAATAGCTCCAATTAGACTGTTAGCAAACAGCTATCCTTCCTTTACGGTTTCACTTCCTCCCACACACATTCCCACATTTGTCATAACAGTTAATAATGGAGGAAATTATGCTTCTAGGTAATAAATGGAACTTGTGTGTGTGTAAGAAACATAAGGTAACTGTTTAAGGCTCCACCTGACTTGCACATTTTCCTGCTGAGTACATATCTAGCAGAATTCACCCACTTTGTGGCAGAAATTTTGTCAGAATTGCGTGTTGTCAGGAGAACATACCCAGTCCCCTTTCACGAGATGATAAAATGTTAGAAAACAAATGTATTGCTATGGTAAATTTGTTTCTTAAACTTATTTTAAAACATGCAAAAAAAAACTGGTGAGTATCCAAAGATGCTTATGAAATGAGGGTTTTATTCTTTAGAAACAGCTGAACATGTTTTGGCCTGCTGTGACTAAAGGTGTTCCTTAGGGGCTGTTTAAAAGATAATACATCATACATAAGCAGGTGGTTTGAGATGGTAATTTCAGTCATCTGTTAATGTGGATAAGTAAAACAATTAACAGAGATCTGTGCAGGCTTCTTTTTTTTCATTTTGAGTAAGTATGCATAGGCCCATATTCAATTTGTATATAATCAATTTGTATATAATCAATTTGCTGAATAATTACCTAATGCAGGCATCCCCAAACTGCGGCCCTCCAGATGTTTTAGCCTACAACTCCCATGATCCCTAGCTAACAGGACCAGTGGTCAGGGATGGTGGGAATTGTAGTCCAAAACATCTGGAGGGCCGGAGTTTGGGGGTGCCTGACCTAATGCTTTGTCTTCTTTACAGCCACAGAAGAAGGTGTTTAATAACAGGCCAAAACATAGGCTATTTTTTTAAAAAAAAGAAAGAAAGAAAAGAAAATCCTTCTTAAGCTCTTAACCAACTCTTATTCTGAGGTTCTCAGAGCTTTATACATGATTTGCATGTTAGGAAAACTTTCTTTAAGAAACAGATAAAAGTTCCTGGAAGCTTTAAAGAGGGTTCCAGAATTTTCATTAGTGTGTAGGAGTGGCACCCTAGGCTTGACTGGTGTCAGCTGGAGGTGCAAATAAAGGGAGGAAGTTGCAGGCTGCAATTTCCACACGAGGAAAACACACACTATCAACACACACACACTGACAACAAGGTTGGAAGGAAGACAATGTGTGTTGCTGATACTGTGAGTTTTGCTGTGTTAGGATTGTTAATTACTGGACTGAGATTATACCGTGCTGGCGAGACAAAGAAGGAATGCAAATAGCTTGTATATAATAGTAACAGAAATGCTTGTGCAACCATTCAAGCAATAAAGACGCTCTTGACTGTGAATGTGAGTATGACTCCTGTTCTTGTCCTCTGCCTCCAAGGAAAACTGTACTACAAACAATAAGAAAGTGGTTTTACCGAGGTGCCACCACACAAGCAGAGTAGCGCAGCGGAAGTGTGTTGGAGGTCACCTCCAATATTGCAGTAATCCAAGCATTATTTAGGGTCGAACCACCACAGATAAACCTTGTGTGCCTTTACATCATTCCTCTAAGGATGGTCTCGCAAGACTTCAAAATGTGGGATTCTTTCCGTTACTTAAACTGACTGCCTTGGTTGCGAGTGGTCAGGACTCTTAGGATCTAGCACAGCACACACACCTTTAACCATGTCTATGGAACCATTTAACAATCAGAGAGGAACAAGAAATCAAAAAGCAGAATGTCACTTACATTATTCATGTATTCACTAAGCAAGTCCTGGAGGGCTTGTCGTACAGCATTGCACTCAGCTACAATTCTCTCCCGCCGGTCATCACGAGTACAGGAGGAGTCGGCCATGAGCGCTGCACCGCTGATAATGCTCTCCAACCTCTCTTCAAGAGATGGTCGAAATCGGGCTTCACTGAACGTCATGGGGTCTAAAATGATCTTGTTCTGAAAAAAAAAAAAAAAAAAACAATTAGCAATTACTTGAGGAACTCATGCCAAAACAGCTGGTCCTGAAAGGATGCATATAATTGTTTCAAATTTCAAAATTAAAGTTCAACATATATCTAGTGAAGGAAAGCATTGCAAATGCTTAAAGCATAAAAATGTAACCTTCAAAGGAAAACAAGTGATTAGAAGTGTATTTTTTTTTTACTAAACCGTCCTTTTTGAAATGTAGCAAACATTGGCTGCATCTGCATTCGGTAAGTCAGGATATGCATATGCAGGTCAAACATATATGCCGACACTTTGCGGCTGCTTTGTTCCTCTTTGCTGAAACACCAAAACAAGGCAGGGTTCATTCCTTAAGCACTGTTTCCTGTTACATGCCAATCAGGAAACCATGGATAATTGCTTCAAAATAAGCCACAATATAATGGCATAGTTTAAAGTTGCCTTCATATTGTGGCTTGTTTGGAACACATTTGGCATCATTTTGGGGTTTGCACATAAGAGAAAGCCATGGTTAAATACTAAATCCTGACTTGTTGCTGCTTCATTGAAGCAGGGAGCAAAGGAGATGCTGCCTGGTTGCAGTTGTGCACCAAAAATAGGTTTATGACATAGGATTCCTGACTTAATATTGCATGCAAATGATGCCACTATAAAGTTATGTGACAGGAACAGATCACATTACATTCACATCCCCACCCACACTACTGAGCAGATATTAAACTTTCCCTTCATTATACAGGTCCTTTTCATGTTCTGCCCTTGATTCAATCTGTCACCAAATCACTTTTGTCTACACAAAATTGCAAATGTCCACCCTTTCCTCTTAGATCTCCCAGTTCAGTGTCAAGAAAAAGGAAGGAAGGAAGGAAGGAAGGAAGGAAGGAAGGAAGGAAGGAAGGAAGGAAGGAAGGAAGGAAGGAAGGAAGGTAGGTTGGTTGGTTCATGCTATGGTAATCTCCTGATTACTGCAACCTTAATGGGAGGTTTTTAAGCAGAAGTTGGATGGCCATCTATCATGGATGTTTTAGTTGACTTCCCTGCATTGCAGAGAGTTGAACAAGATGACCCTTGGGGTCCCTTCCAACTCTGTAATGCTATCCTTCTCTGGTCTTGCATCTCAAAACCCCACTGTAAAAATAATTCCCCTCTCACATCTCCAGTATTTCATGCCACCCCTCTTCATATCCTTAGACTGTTTTCCTTACATATAAAGTGACATGAAGCAGTCACTGCCCCACGTGATCTTTCTACCCTTATTTCCTCTAATGTACTAACCCATGACCTTTGCACCTCCCATGCTGACAAAGGTAAGGCAACTGCAGGGAGCAATTACTCAGATTCTGGACAAGGAGAAAGAGAAGGAGGTGAATTGAAAATTTCCATTCAAACCATATAGCAAAGCAGAGATTGGATTAACCTGAAAGATTTTGAGCCAGGGGAAAAAAATGCTCACAAAAGCAGATTACTGAATTGAATGGTTCTTACAAATAGATTAGACCCTGAGTGGTGAGCTCCTAATCACACTTGTTCTTCCATTTTTGGAGTGTAAAGCCACAAAGTGATCCATTTTACAGTTGTACACCAATTCAAAGCAATATTTATTTTGGTGGATACAATTTCCTTGATTTTCTGGTCTTACTACGTTAAGGACATTTTATCGCCACACTAATGCTTTCTGCAGCCACCTGCAATTTGATTTTCCGTACAGGCAGCAAGACAGAATCCCAGGTGGCACATCTCTCCCCCCCTTTGCAGAATCCTTCATCCCAATGATAAGGGGCTTTAGGTCACCCTTGGGTTGTTTTCTAACTCATGGTAGTCTCTTTATAGTTCAAGGTGGCAGCTGCAAAAAATAGTGTCATTTTGTGCTGCTGTCTTGCGGCACTTTACCCACACTGCCAGCTGCTCAATAAAACAGGCTGCAAAAGAACTGGCATAAGAGAAATCTGTCTGCGGAAGCAGAAAGTTGCCTTCTTCTCTGCAACCAGAGCAAAAACATTAAGCGAAAGGCACTTCAAAAAAAGAAGGAAATAAAATCAAGTAGGAAGACCACGAAAGCCATGAAACAGAACAGGCTGGCAAAATCCCCTACATTAATATAAATATTTAACTATTGTGCTACGAAGAGATAGACTAATAAGATTGCATAATGGCTTCCCCTGGGAACAAAGGACGAGCCCCTCCCCGCCTTGGCACTGCCTATGCAGAATTTGGAAAGCAACGTAAAAGGGAAATTAGTGCACGTCCAGAACTCCTAGTCAATTAGAAGAAAAATGCACATGGAATTTTTTTTGCACCCAGTGAGCCCTATTCAGTCGTTCAAAATCATATAGTATGAAAGGGGTAGAGGGGAAATGGGTTTTTTATTTGTAGTTCTGTTCCATGACTTACACATGCTAAGCTGAAGTTCTGACTAGAGCTGACCACGTTCGTTCTCTCTCTCCCTTTCTCCTTCTTTCTCTCTCGCACACACACTTCAATAAAAGGTATTTCCCTGTTTGACAATTTGAATTGATTCTGATAAAATGAGCTATAAATGAAACTCCTGAATTCAAGTTTGACCCATGCTACCAAGTGAGAATCATTTCTAACACTTTAAAAAAAATTAATAATAATGGCTTGTTTCAATACTTACATTTTTAACTGGAAAAATAAGTTTGATACAAACATAAATAAATGAAGGTCTTACTTTTGGTAACTCAAAAGTTCTAAAATGGCAGCTTTAAACTTCCCCTAGCTACTGACAATCAGTTAGTGAATGACTAATGTAAAGTGTTCCAGTTCATTTACATTTGTAATTAATCAAAATCATTGAAGTCATAAATCAAAGCTTGACAACGTAATTCAGATTATGATTAATTGTTCTGAGGTTCCTAGCTGCCAACGACAAAGTAATAGAAAATGTGTCTGTAGTGGGATGGTCAACACATGATTTTACACACTTTTGTAAAAGTAGAGACACTTTTATAAAAGGAGTCAGGGCAATATATACTGAACAGTCAGTCAAATTGATAGTAAATAATGTCCTGATTGAGAATTGCAAAATAACTAAAGGAACAAGACAAGACTGCCCATTGTTTATATTAGTTTTAGAAGTATTGGCACAAATAATAAGATGTAACCAATAAATTAAAGGTATAAGAGTGAGACAGAGACAATATAAACTAAAAGCATTCATAGACATGGTGATATCTCTAGAAGAACCAATACAGTGGTACCTTGGTTTACAACCATAATCCGTTCCGGAGGTCCGTTCATAAACCAAAACAGGTTGGAACCCAAGATGTGCTTTCACCAATGGGGCCTCCAAAAATTTTTTGTTCATAATCCCCCCCAAAATGGGTTGTAATCCAAAAAAAGTTCGCAAACCGGGACATGCACTTCCGGGTTTGACGTATTTGTAATCCAAAACGTATGCAAACCAGTCTGTTCACAAACCATGGTACCACTGTATTCTGAAAGTATTACAAGAGAAAAAAGGGGGGGAGTGTAGCAGGTCTTAAGATTAATAAAGACAAAACCAAACTCTTGGTAAAAAAAAAATGAATGATGAGAGCAAAAATAAATTACAAGATGTGTCAGGACAAAGATTGAAAGGAAGGTCAAGTATCTAAGAAAAAGCTACATAAAAATGTTATATAGATGGTATCTAACACAGTAAATTGGAAAAAAGGTATAAATCAAAAACAAATAGGTGTTGGAAATGCAAAGAGAAAGAAGGTATATTTTATCATATGTGGTGGTCTTGTAGTAAGGTTAAAGCTTACTGGGAAATGATATGAAACTGTTCTTAACCTGAGGTACCACTTTAGCTAATAGCCTCCCGCCGCGGCCGTGCGATTTCTGTTCTCATCCTGAAGCAAAGTTCTTAACCCGAGGTACTATTTCTGGGTTAGCGGAGTCTGTAACCTGAAGCGTATACAGCTACCACTGTATAACGAATTGGAAAAAAAATGTTTAAAATAACATTTGTAAAAAAAAAAACCAAAGCTTTCCTTTTGAGAATTATAGAGGTAAAACTACCTAAGCAGTACAGAAATTTATTCATGTATGCAACTACAGGGCAAGAATACTATTTGCCCAAAAGTGGAAAGAAGCTCCAATGAAAAAAAGAATGGATACAAAACTTATAGAATATGCAGAAATGGCGAAACTTGCCAGAAATAAGAAATCAAGATACTGTAACAAACTTTTTTTTATAAAAGAATGGAAATGATTTATTCAATATTTACAAACAAACTGTAAACAGATAAGGACATTGGCAGGGTTATTGTCAAATCAAAGAGTTTATTGCGTTAGCTTTCAGCCATAGCCCAGCAAGATAAAACATACATACAATACCAAAGACACGCAACAGAAAACATATTTCAATCAGTATTGCATAACTGCCCTAGAAGAATAATAATAAAAAAATTGAATTGCACTGATGTAAGTAATACCAAAATTTGAGTACTGACACCAGATATCTAAAATTACTAAAAGATGTGTAGCATGTAAAAACAAGCAAGCAAGCAAGGAGAACCTGGGGTAACATCTCTAAATTAGCTAAAAATAAAAGAGGGAGTGAAGCAGAACCAGGGCTGGAACGTACTACCCTGTCAGAGGGGTCCTGAGTTTCAGCGCCTGCAAGATGAAAATGGCCACCCCGCGTGAAACTTGAGGGTTTGCGTCCACAAGTAGGAATTTCAAACAATCTTCCTTGGATGTGATGGTGGGCGGGATCAAGGAAAGGAGCTTAGGTCTTATTAGCTCATAAAGGGGGCAAGAGAGGAAGAAATGTGAGAAGTCCTCTATCTCATTCGTTTTGCATGGGCAAAGGCGCTGAGCAATAGGGATCTTATAATATGTGCCCTGTAGGAAGGCCGTAGGTATGGTGTGGAAACGGGCCGTAGTAAAGGCTCTTCTCAAATCAGGCTCCGTCAGCTCGCACAAATAATTAGAAAGTGATCTTACGACCTTCACTTTGGGGAGCCACGTAGAAAGGCGGGCTGTCTTGGACCGTGCCAGGTCCATAGCTTCATCCTTGGCAAGGATCCAATCCCGGATCCTATCTTGGTCCCAGGATGGCAGCGCGCCGAATTCCGGCAGGGAGTAGCGTGTTAGGATGTTCTCCATGTCCTTAAGCCATGTACTGCTGCGGGAACAAGTTAAAAAAGCCTGCTTGGCTAATAGGGAATTTGAAGCATCCGATAATTTATTATAAAAATTAATGATCCTAATATGGGCTCTCGCTACGATGGAGGGGAGGCCCAATTCCATTCTTAACTGTGCAGCAACAGTGCCATTGGGCAGTCCTAGTATCTTTCGCGCAAAGGAGTTTTGCAGAATCTCCAGGTGTTGTAGTATTTTTAGATTCCACCCCCAAATTTCTACCCCGTAAAGTAGTGTGGGTATTACTTTGCTGATGAATGCTTTTCTGATTGGCGGAACCAACTGGCCACCTTTTGCATAAAAGAATTTCTCCAGGGCTCTTATGGATCTACGGGCAGCCAGTATGGTCATATTTAGATGGGCTGACCAGCTAAGCCTGTGCTGAAATGTAATACCCAAGTATTTGAATGCCGAGCAGTGTTCGATGGAGTGGCCCTCTATGTGCCAGAATGGCTTCTGAATTGGCATGCCAAAGGACATAATTTTGGTTTTGGGGAAATTGATTTTGAGAGAGTTGGAATCGCAATATGCCATGAGTCCTCTGAGCATGTTATTAAGGCCCTGCTTAGTTAGTGATAGGATCACCATGTCATCTGCATATAATAGTATGGGGATCTTAAGCTGTTGTAAGGCGGGGGCAGGTTGGTTAAGTCCCTTCATAGTTGTTACTATGTCGTTTATATAAAAGTTAAATAAGAAAGGGGCCAGGAGGCAGCCTTGTTTGACCCCTTTATTCAAGGGAAATGAGTCAGAGAGGGCTCCATTGGGGCCGAATTTTACTCTGGCAGAAATGTCTCTATGAATTTCCCTAAGGAGAAGGAATAATCTTTTGTCAATATTGGTATTGCCAAGCTTCTGCCAAAGCCTATTTCTGGGAATGGAATCGAAAGCAGAGGACAGATCAACAAAGGCTGCGTATATTTTGCAGCTAAACCTATTTAGATATTTATCAATCAGAGTAGATAGGACAAGACATTGACCAGATGTACTGTGGCCTTTACGAAAGCCAGCTTGTTCAGGGTGGAATAGCTTCGTTTCATCTGCCCACACGGTTAATTTCTCTAGCAGGTATCTGGAGTAAATCTTGTAGGTTATGTCCAGCAAACTAATGGGTCGGTAGTTGGATGGATCATGTGGGTCGCCCTTTTTATGTATTGGGATTACTATACTCTGCTTCCAATTGGGGGGAATCATAAGAGTCGAATTGATAGTGGTAAAGAGAGATGCCAAAATAGGAGCCCACCACGTCCGATTCGTTAGGAATACCTCAGGTAATAACCTACAGTTTCATAAGAGCATATATCTAAAGTAGATGAATAAAAGAAAAAGTTAAAATATGCAGGAAATGTAAAAAACAAATTTAAGGAACTGCAGAAAGAGGAGGAAGGAAGTCGAGTTTTGAAATGTTAGAATGATTATAAAACTATTGAAATGTATATAACTGGAAACCATAAATTAGTTTTTTTAAAAAAAAACAACAACACATGATTTTATGTCCATGATCAAAGATAAATGACTGTTCCATTTCCCCTCAGGGTTTAACAATGAGATCCTACAGCAGCTGAGGTTTTTAAGTGGCTCACAGTACTAATTCAGGTGCCAGTTATAAAAATTTGGGGGTCCTTCCTAAACTGTCTTTACTGGACGCCAAGGCAAACAGATGCTAACAACAGATGCAAAGTAACACATCAGAATTTCTCTCCGAGGACCTTGATGGGAACTCACAGCCATGAGCTGCTTCCCCATCTCAGATTCCAGATGGGGTATGGAAACATTACACACATGTGGAGGGAGAGGAGTCACCTGAAACCTGCTTAAATATGTAGCATCCACAATTTGCGGAAGAGGGGTTATTTGTTGGTTTTTGTACTTATGTATTTTGTGTTATTTTCTATTTTTATGAACTGATCTTGAAATGAAGGGTGGTGTACATATTTAATATGAATATATAAGGATACAGTGGTGGCTTGGTTTTCAAACTTAATCCGTTCCGGAAGTCCGTTCCAAAACCAAAGCGTTCCAAAACCAAGGCGCGCTTTCCCATAGAAAGTAATGCAGAACGGATTAATCCGTTCCAGACTTTTAAAAACAACCCCTAAAACAGCAATTTAACATGAACATGAACGTTACTATCTAACGAGACCATTGATCCATAAAATGAAAGCAATAAACAATGTACTGCAGTCACACAATCAATCAATCAATCAATCAATCAGTAGCTGAACTGGGTTCCACACAGTCACAAAAACAAAACAAAACAGCCACAAAAAATGCAAAATAAATAGCAAAAACAGACAGACCTCAGCGTAACACTCATAATGGAAGTGTGGCACTCAAATCGGAAGCATAACACTCAAAACGGAGCATGTTCGGCTTCCGAAAAAAGTTTGCAAACCAGAACACTTACTTCCGGGTTCGCAGTGTTTGGGTGCCAAGTTGTTTGAGTAGCAAGGCATTTGAGAGCCAAGGTACCACTGTAGTGACTCTCAGACTGATCCACAAAACAAGCAGCTTCCAAATGTTATGCTGTCTGTGTGGAAGCACTAGAATGTCAAATAGTAATGGCATATTTAGTATTTAGTAGAACAGCCTTTTAGTATTTAGTAGAACTACGCAAAAGCTTTTGACTGTGTCGACCACAGCAAACTATGGCAAGTTCTTAAAGAAATGGGAGTGCCTGATCACCTCATCCGTCTCCTGAGAAATCTCTACGTGGGACAAGAAGCTACAGTTAGAACTGGATATGGAATAACTGATTGGTTCAAAATTGGGAAAGGAGTACGACAAGGTTGTATATTGTCTCCCTGCTTATTTAACTTATATGCAGAATTCATCATGCGAAAGGCTGGACTGGATGAATCCCAAACCGGAATTAAGATTGCCGGAAGAAATATAAACAACCTCAGATATGCTGATGATACAACCTTGATGGCAGAAAGTGAGGAGGAATTAAAGAACCTTTTAATGAGGGTGAAAGAGGAGAGCGCAAAATATGGTCTGAAGCTCAACATCAAAAAAACTAAGATCATGGCCACTGGTCCCATCACCTCCTGGCAAATAGAAGGGGAAGAAATGGAGGCAGTGAGAGATTTCACTTTCTTGGGTTCCATGATCACTGCAGATGGTGACAGCAGTCACGAAATTAGAAGACGCCTGCTTCTTGGGAGAAAAGCAATGACAAACCTAGACAGCACCTTAAAAAGCAAAGACATCACCTTGCCAACAAAGGTCCGTATAGTTAAAGCTATGGTTTTCCCAGTAGTAATGTATGGAAGTGAGAGCTGGACCATCAAGAAGGCTGATCGCCGAAGAATTGATGCTTTTGAATTATGGTGCTGGAGGAGACTCTTGAGAGTCCCATGGACTGCAAGAAGATCAAACCTCTCCATTCTGAAGGAAATCAGCCCTGAGTGCTCATTAGAAGGACAGATCCTGAAGTTGAGGCTCCAGTACTTTGGCCACCTCATGAGAAGAGAAGACTCCCTAGAAAAGACCCTGATGTTGGGAAGGATTGAGGGCACAAGGAGAAGGGGACGACAGAAGATGAGATGGTTGGACAGTGTTCTCGAAGCTACTAACATGAGTTTGGCCAAACTGCGAGAGGCAGTGAAGGATAGGCGTGCCTGGCGTGCTCTGGTCCATGGGGTCACGAAGAGTCGGACATGACTGAACGACTGAACAACAACAAGAACAGCCTTTTGCTGCTATGACCTGCTGCAAACTGGATGCATAGCCAGCCAGCAGCTTCCGGCAGCCTTCCTTGGGAATTTGAGCCCATTCCTCCGACTAGAGATTTTCTATGGGGTTCAAGTCAGGTGACTGTGATAGCCACTGTAGAACCTTCCAGGACTTCTTCTGCAACCATGCCTTAGTGGAATTTGAGGTATCCTTGGCATGACGTTTCCTCCCAGGATTTCCCATACTTCAATGAATCCATCCTGCCTTCCACACGCTGCATGTTTCAAGTGCCAGAGGATGCAAAGCAGCCTGAGAGCATCATTGAGCCACCACCATGCTTCACTGTAGGCAGTGTTCTTTTCTGCGTATGCTGCATTCTGCTTCCTTCAGACATAGCGCTGATCCATGGGGTCGAAAAGCTCCCATTTGGTTTCATCGCCCCACGGAACAGAATCCCAAAACTTCTGTGGCTTATTTCTATGATTTTGAGCATACTGGAGCTGACTTTTATTGTGCTTGTGGGTCAGTAGTGGTGTACGTCTTGGAGCTCTGGCATGAAAACCTTCTGCTTTTAGTGTGCTTTACTGTCCTCACTGAAATCTCAGTGCCTGCTGCCACCAAGTCTTGCTGCAACTCCTTTGCAGTCACTCAAGGGTTTTCCCCATCAGGTTGCTGCCGCAGATAGCTTGCTTTTTCTGCCCTGTCGAGGTAGTGTAGCCGCTGTTCCTTTCACTTGGAACTTGCGAACTATGCTTCCAACGGTTTCTCTGGGAACACTCAGTGCCTTCACTATTTTCTTGTATCCTGCTCCTTGTTTCTGAAGGATGATAATCTCTTCTTTTACCTTCTTGGATCATTCTCTTGATTTGCCCAATATTTCTAACATGCAGCCAAATCTGACATTCAGCAAACCCCTAGCCAGGTCAGGTATTTAATGTGTTCCAGCTCAAGCACACCTGGTGCAACTAAAGAAGCCCTTGATTAGTTGCATCTGGTGTGCTTGAGACAACACCTGCTGTATTTGTGCTGTTGTGAGGGATTCTATTCAGGGGGTTGAATAAATAATAAGACTGGAAAAGCCTGTATAAGCTGCAATTTCAGCTGAATTTGGGGAGACCACTTGAAGCATTGTTGTGTTGAGCTATTTCAATTGTTTGATTTGTTCATTGCAAACAGCTGAAAGTCTGTAAATTTAGATAATAAATTGACTTGCAATGGGGGGGTGTTAAATAATTTCGATTGCAACTGTATGTAAAGCCTTGCAATTTCAGCTCCCTTAGCTTTCCAGATTTACTTAAATTACCAAAAGCATTCAACAGGCCATGCCTTGATTCACTTTGGTCCATAGCTAACTTTACTGAAATGTTTTGCTGCCAGCAGGATGTTGTTTGTTTGTTTTAACCCATGCTGTTTTACGGGGTCTGTTCTCTGGGTATCTTGGGTATGGTTTTTATTGTAATGTACTTACATTTTTCTTCTTCTGGTTCTAAGGTTTACTTTGTTTTTAAAGCTCTCCAAGTTGCTTAGAAAGGGACTAATAAATTGAAATAACAACAATAACAAGGCAGAGGAGATTACAATATTCTTTATAGAATGTGCACAGATGGAATGTAGTAAGCAAGGCCTGTAGGGGGAAAATATTGATCCAAAAGCTGAATTGGCCTCAGCACTTAGGATTTCATGAAATGCTGCATCCATGGGCAGTCAGTTACAAAAAAATGCCTAAGTGAATGAGCAATAGAAAAGCACATATAAACATGAAATTAAATCATTTTTACTTAAATACAGTGTCTTTGGCATTAATTTGCAGGTGTTAAATTTTGAAATAAGCAGTGTTCCTTAAACATGTATAAAATATGGACCTTTAAATCACCTCACACTGACAAGTCTGACAACAGACTGTTTGTTTGGTAATAGGCAATTGTAATTCTTGAAGCTGGTATCTACAGTTTTGTTCCATTTTCCCCTCAACATACCATCCATGGCATCTAGGGTAGCTGCATGCTGTAACACTGACAGATCTGCAGGTAATATACTGTTTGATGAATCATAATATTTGATGATCATAATATTTGATGAATCATAATTTGATGATCATAATATTTGATGAATCATAATATTTGATGATCATAATATTTCTGAAGATGACAATTTCTCTGTGATAATGAAAGGAGCTGAAATGACTGGATTCGCAACACTGAGATCCAAGAATAACAATTTGTGGTTTTAATTCAGCTGTCACAAAAAGCTAGTGTAGATTAGGAAACTGTCAGATTAGGAAACAAGGCTCACTGATGGCTTTGTACCCTTTCCATATATCTCCAAACAATGACCATTAAAAAAAACAACAGAAAATGGGGGGAAGGGATTGAGCAATCCAAAAACACAAGAACAGCAGTCTGGATCAGTCCAATGGAACATCTAGTTCAGCATCATCTTCCCACTGTGGCCAACCAGATGCCCATGGGAAACTGGCAAGCAGGACGTGTGCACAAGAGCACTGTGTCCACCTGCAATTCCCAGAAACTGACATTCAGAGGCACAATGCCTCTGAAACAGAGGTGGCGCATAGTCATTGTGGCTAGTAGCCATTGTGTCAGGAATGTCCCTTCCCAGAGCGACAGCGAGGACTCCGAAGAAGAGTTGTGGCAGGCTGGGGAAAAAACAGATGCTTCCTTCCTTTCCATACTGAGAGTGACGCAAGCCCCTCCTGTCCTGGAGTGCCGGCTGTAAATTCCCAAGATAGTGTAGGTCAGACAGAGGCAGGTTCAGAGGAACTGCAGCCTTTAGAGACAGCTCCAGAGGGGGATGGGCAAACTGCCCCCGAGTCCCCACGGACACGACAAAGGAGTAGGGTCCAGGCTTGGCATCAGTCCAACAGGAGGAGGGGCGGACGATGGAGGATATCCTGTTGGCAGAGGACCCGCCCTTTAGTGAGCTCAACGTCATCCTCGGCAGATGATTGAGCTGTGAGCTCAGACTGAAACTGCTGTCTAAATACTAATAAATCTAAGCGCAATTAAACCACCAGCTTGCTGTGTTCTTGGTGTAAGAGGGACATCTGTAATCCTGACACATTGATAGCCTTTTCCTCCATGAATTTGTCCAGTCCTCTTTTAAAGCCGCACAAGTTAGTGACCATTACTGCCTTCCTCAGGGAGTGGGTTCCACAGTTTAAAAGGCTGGGTGGGTGGCAAGATTGATTACTGGAATGCAACTGTATCCAAGACCTCTGCTCCTGCCATAGAGTTTCTAGAGCCATCTTCCCCTTTCTGCTATAAAGTTGCAAAAACTGAGGGTGGGAGAGGTGGCGGCATTTGGGAGTCCCAGCAATGCCTCAGCAGCAACTGGGGCAACTTACACGTTCGGATTAGGCAAGACTCCCTAGATTGGGGGTATCCATTTGGATGCCCTCCAGAAGTTGTGGACTACAACTCCAAACAGCCCTGACCGCTGCCAACACACAAAAACACACACACAAAAATGGTTATTTCCTCCTACAGAGAAAGACCTGGCTGGAAATGAATCCAGGAAAAATAATAATTATAACACACCACCCACCCCTATATCTGTTTCAAAGTTTGACCACAGTAATAGGGCTGTGAATTCTTTCCATTCATCCTAAAAATTGTTTATATTCAGTTATTGCTGTCTTGCTTTAAAGGAGTTAGCCAGAATGTTAACTAAACCTATTGAGTGAATTGCCTGAGTCATTTGCCAGAAAGGGACTGATTCCTTAGACAAAGCTTGGCCATATCATGAACTATACATGAAAGCATTCGTCTTCAAATGTGAAATACAATTACCACAAGAAACTTACTGCACGGAGCATTTCATGAATTTTAACTTTTAACTTGGGCAAAAAATGTTCCATGCAATGCCCACTAGATGTCTCTATCACACAACAAAAAAATATAACAGGTAGCAAATTCCCATTGCTAAATTGGTGAAAGAGACAGGGCAAAGAGTGTCACACACACACACACACACACACACACACACACACACACTATAAATTACACAAAGTAGCTATTATCAGATTTTTGTTTAGTTTTATTTTTAAAGAAAACAGAAGTTGTGAATTTCACTGGAGGAATAGAGGGGCAAAGGCTATTTACCCCTTTTCTGTCTGCATCTCCCCTCCCCTCCCTGCGCGCACGCGCGCGCACACACACACACACACACACACACACACTATGCTATGGAGAACTGAGTCCCTCCTAGCAAAAGGCTGGGGGAATTTTGACAATAAAAGGAGCTGGAAGCAAAATGCTTAAGCATTTTGACTTTGCTGACCCTTCCTTGACTGCATTTATCAATATCTATCTTCACCCTCTAACAACAGAAGCACAGCAGTTCAGTCGGGCTGATATTGGGTGGGGGGGGGATACAAAATGTTTTAAAAAAGGAGAGGAGGAAAGCCAATGTGAGCACAGGTCACAAAGAGGCCTAAATTATTGAAGAGTTTTCTCCTGTTTCCAGCTGTATTTTCCAAGAACAATTGACTGACAGTTTTCCTGCTGCTGCTGCTGCTTCTGTAATTATAGTGGCAATTATAGTGCATTTGTGCATAAATTTACACACAGGAGGGGTATTTTTCATGTCCAAAGTATATGGCACGAGTGTACTTTGTAAAAGGATGCAACAAAAAGGGTTCTTTTTCTGCATTACCACAGCTTTGCCTCCAGGCTTACGCCCGCTCTTTGTTCCTATATCCATTTCTTTGCCATTGGCACTGTCAACACAGCATTGTTGAAAACAGTTGCTTTTATTCTATTGCTTCCTCTGTTACTGAGCAATTCTAGAATCACATTAGCAAAGAGGTTCCCATGATTTTCCGCTGTTGTTGCTTCTTTACTAGACTTTTCCCTGTGTTTACCATTCTAAACTTTCATGCCTCAGTTTGCATTTTAAAATACAAACACAGTAGATCTGTTTATCAGTTATGCCAGAAGTCATTTGATATCTAGCAGTCCATGTGACACCTCCATGCTCAGAGTTGCCATCCAGCTGCCCGGCCTTCTTATACACCTATTTTAATCATGATGCTAAGAATTCATATTGCAATAGTCTCCTTTCTACGTCCTCTCAAACTAAATAAGGTAAGTTAGGGTAAATGGAACTTCCAGCTTTAGAGGCAGTTGATCTCTGAATGCCAGGGACTGGGGACCAACGGCAGCTTGGCTGATTTCCTGCAGGCATCTAGCTAGTCTCCTGTTAGAATCAGGAATCTGGATTAAGTTTACAAAGATATATATAAAAGAGGAGTTTTATGAGGTTAAGGAAGAGGAAGGTTATGTGCTTCACTAGTGAACAGAAGCTTCCTGCAGTGCCTGTTATGAGAGGCACAATCAATTGATCAAAAATGATCAGCTTGCTTTGTTTTAAGCATTCATGGTTTTGTTTTTGCAAATGTGCATTCTTGAAATGCCACTTGATTATTTTTTCTCCCACAAAAGAAAAAAAGGTCACATTTACATTATGTAAAGGTCACATTTACATGATCAATGAGCATACTCTTTAGGTATACTTCATTCTCCTAGTTTCAAGAGTCAGGATATTCTATTATCTTCTGTAATCTGCACTGCAACTTTATTCACTCAGTCATTAAAGGCATTTACACCCTACTCTTGAGCAGGAAAACTCCCACAGTGGCTTATGAATCAATAAAAACCAAGTCAGTTCCTACCCTCAGGCTTGCAATCTAAAAATACATGACAGAAAATGAAATATGGGGTGAGGGTAGAGGAAAGAAGGGAAGCAAACTCAGGCACCAAATTCTTAATGTTTCCCTTAACCTTCCGCGGTTCTTACATTTGACCAGCTTGTCTGGAAATGGACTGTTCACAATTTAAAAACAAACAGGTCTTGGTAGCCCCTGAAGTGGGAGGAAACATGATAACCCAACCCTCCTGGAAGTGACTAAAAGACAATCAGAGTTGTTGGCCTTTCAGTAGGGGTGGAGAACCTGTGCCTCTTCATATGCTGTTGAACTCCATCTCCCATCAACCCATGGCCAATGGTCAGGGATGATAGGACTTGTAGTTTCAACCACCTTTGGATGATCACAGCTTAACCCACCCCTGCCTCACAGCATGTACAGGGTACCTCCAGCCCACAAGCCATAGCAGGCTCGGCAGCTGTCAAAATTTGGCCTGTGAGACAGTTCCCCCCAAGCCACCTAGGATATCAGGTGTGGAGCAGATGAAGGTGCAGCTGCAAGAGAACTGGAATATTTAAAGTATATTCCTAATTGTTTGTTGGCAAGCAGAGCTTGTATTTGGCTCCCTTTAAAATTTGGTGCCAAATGCAAGCCCTGCTAGGACTGCTTCGACTCAGGAACTCCTGAGTGGACCTCATCCCTGCTGAAAGCAGATTGCAGGTTGACACTAAATTCAAGTTAAGCACCGAGTGCAAGGCCCACGCAAACCAGGTCCACTCAGGGACTCCTGACCAGAGCTCCTGCGTGAAACCATTTTCTGCCCAAAGCAGTGTTTGCAAGTTGGCACTGTGTTTAAAGGAAGAAAAGAATAACTGAGCATGCAGAGTGTGCTTCTGAATTTCCTTGACCTGACCTCAAGTGATTGACAAAGCGTTTCATGGATGATGGGATGTATCCATTTCACCATCCCCTGGCCCAGCTCGGGAGTGCAACAGCGAGTGGAGATGTGTGATCCTTGCTTTCTGCTTCTTGTCTAACTCACAAACTACTCAATCAATTACAGTAATTAGGACAGTTCCACTGAGACCAAATAAGGGATTTAAAGTAATCAGCTTTTGAGCTCATGCCAAAACCAGCCACCTAGTCTGAGGAATACTAAAAAGCACAGGTGCAAAACAGCACACATGTGTCAAAACTCACTTTGTTTTCAAGTGCAATCAAAGTCATAATTTATGGGGAAGGGGAGTTGGATTGTTCTAATGGCTTGAGAGAACTGCTGGTTTTATTTATATTCTGATTTGTTAAAAGTGATTTTTAACTTTGCCTTTTTAAAAAACTTCTTTTGACAACTGCAAGGTATATTTTATATTATCTGTAAACTGCTTAGAGGTTTAGACTGAAGCAGTACACAAAATATGTGAAAGAAAAATAAATTGGCTAGCTGCTAAACCCACTGCAACTCATTAAAGTGTTTCTTTTTTTAGGTAGCATGGAACTTGTTCCCTAGTACCTATATACTCAAATCATTAAATGCACTACATTTTGGTGTCCTAGAATAAAGTAGCTAGCAGAATATGTATTACTCTAGAAGAGGTACAGTAACTGCCACAAACTAACCTCAACTTTTAAGGTGCACTTTAAGTAGTGATATGTTAAATACTGAATGCAGGATAAAAGGAAAGAGGTATATAAGTTTTTAAAAAGATTGAAAATACAAAGTTTCTCGTAATGGATTTCTAAGTTTTGGTATCTGCACAAATGATCCTTCCAGACCAATAAATTACATTTCTGGCTGCTACACAAAACAACAATTACTCTGCAGCAATATCCAGATAGCAGTTTTGGGGTTTTGAGATGCAAACAACCAAAGTTAAAATACATGCCAGACCTCATTTTGTAAAGTGTAATTGACGATTCAGTTCTTTAAAAGCCTACTTTCCAGGATGGCCTGCTGCTTTCTAATATTTTCCCTGTCATCAGAAGTTCCAGTCCTGTCTTATTTAAAGAGAAAGTTGTTCTCATTACTTTATTCTAGAAGATTTATTTTGACCTTCATCTGAAATCTTTGTAATGCAAAGCTCACATTATACTGGTCTGTTTGATAGCTTTAACACATACATGCAAGAACCAAGAGCAATTTCAGAAATCTAGGCAGCAGCTGAAGCTATAAAAGGATGATGTTTATGTTTCAAGGGAAATACAAGGCTTATTTTTGAAGGCCATATATAGTGACCTCACGAAATATCTCATGCACCTGAAGAACAAAAAAGTGCAAAGGAAGCAAGTCACTCATACATAAATTGGGAATATTGTCATATTAATAATGCACAATCATTTCTCCTTTTTTAAACAACTTACAAATTATACTAGAGAGAGTATCAAGCCCATCAAAAAAGTGTGAGAAAATTACCTGTAGTTAGAAGGATGCAAGTAAAAGACAGCAATGTAGAGTATCTGCTGGAAGCTCTGCATAGTGTCCTCCATCCTATTTGTTATTGTGTTTATTATGATGCAACACAATGTCCCCTGTTGGTGTTCAGGGCAGTCCTTTCTGGATGGCAGTGACTAGCAGTAGCTTCAAGCTGCCAAGCATCAGGTGATTTTAGTGAGCTTAAAATGTGCAGTGCATATTACCATGTGGGAAATGGGGAGGGAGGGAATTTTCTGCCAGTTCCAGAACATGATCAGCATATATTTGGGAAATTCCTCTCATCGCTGTAGGCATTTTGTATAATGTGTATACTAGCCTAAACATACGAGACTATAGGATCGTGTGTTAACAGTCTCTACCTGCTCTGGTGTTGGTTTATTAATTATTTTATGTAAAGCCATCGTTGATGCCAATTAAATTCATCACACATTTGCTGCAGGAACCCTCAGTCGGTCAAGGCTTATGATACACTGGCAGGAAAAGCCAGAAAGAGTTTAATACTACTTATCTAGCTATACACTAATTTATAGGCTGCCTTTTTGAGAATAGCCCTCAAGAGGCAACATAAGTAAAAGTAAAAGACGCAATTCATTGCAATGCAATACAAAACCAAAAAGCTAACAATTTATTTAGGTAATTACAAATTTAATTGTAATGAAAATAAATCCTGGCAAATAAAAGTAATACACACCTAAACACCTCTACAAATTTAAATCATACAGTAAGGCCTAAATTAACAAAAAAGCGGGACAAACTAAATACGTTTTTAAAACCATCTGCACTTCCATGGGGAGTTCCACAATCTGGGGACGACTACTAATGGAAAAACTATATCTCTCATGCACAGAAACTAAATTAATTGTAAAGTTGTGTGCCTACAAGGAAAATCTTAGTGCCAGGTAGGCTTGTAGGAGATCTTTCAGATATCATGATCCCAATAGTTTAGTGCTTTGTATCAGGGTCAGACCTAATATTAGGCTGAGCAAGGCACCTGCCTCGGGTGGTAGATGCTGGAGGCAGGAAGTTCCAGCAAGTTACTTGAGGACATAGCTGTATACACCAAGCGGTCCGTTCCGCCCCTCCTCAGCTAATATGCTACACTTAGATGTGATAAAGATGCAGCGCCATCACCAGCGCTAAAGGAAGATTCAACTGCTGGTCCAGTTGGTTAGGTATATGGAAAGAAGAGAAGACTTCTTATTCTGTGCCATAAGACGCAGAAAGTTTAAGGCCAGACCTGCATACTGTTTTTCACTGTGTTGTATTAATTCCAACTTTAGCCTTCACTCCTAGACACCCAGAAATCATTGCAATGTGGAAATAAACACCCCCTCTTTCTTTTCATGCAAGCTGAAAAACACACACACACACACTTACATCAAACTCATTCAGTGCTGCAGCGAGTTCCCCAATGCCAGTGTGCCCCTTGTTTTCATCAGTTGGTGAGGTGGCCTGAGCAGCATTTGAGATGCCAGCAATAGCTTCTTGGACTTGCTTAAAGACGTAATCCCGGTTAGCTCTGGTCGCTGCTACGTCAGGGTGACGGAGGAAAGCTTGAGAAGCAGTATAAAGCATGGTGGCGTTCTTCTTCAGGGCACCACGAGCAGCAGCCATTTCATCCCGACAGTGGGGATCCTTGAGTTCCTGTTGCAAAATATACAGACATACATATATAAGCATGGGATTCCCCCCACAACCAATGGTTTGGAGGAAATGTTAAAAGTCTGGTTTGGACCCTCTGCTTTCTCCAAGGAACTCAGGGAGCAGACATTGATGATGCTCTCCTTTTATTTTTGCAACTATCCCATGAGATGTGCTTGGCTGAGGGACTGTGCTTTACCCATGATCACTCAGTAAACCTAATGGGTGAATAGCTGTTACGAACCCCGGTTGTCCAAGTCAAACTGTTTGCCCAAACTGGCTCTTTGCTGCTTGATAGTCAAGAGATATGGATAAGGGGAATGGCACCTTCATGGGGAAAAAATGCATCTATGGATCTTCAAGGGGGAAACCAAATTAATTCGGAACCCAGAATATAACACCTCAGTTTTTTTTCTTCAAGAGCCCTAAAACCATCTTCTATGGACATATGAGGGGCTCCTGGCAGTCTTACATCCTAACAGGAAAACAAAATAAAATAAAAAAATTCCTTCCAGTAGCACCTTAGAGACCAACTAAGTTTGTTCTTGGTATGAGCTTTCGTGTGCATGCACACTTCTTCAGATACCTGTGCATGCACACGAAAGCTCATACCAAGAACAAACTTAGTTGGTCTCTAAGGTGCTACTGGAAGGAATTTTTTTATTTTATTTTGTTTTGACTATGACAGACCAACACGGCTATCTACCTTTAACTGATCCTAACAGGAACTGTAGCTGCATCAACTGTATGAGCCAACACCTCCATAACAGGACTGCTGACAAGGTCCACGCAATTGCAGCTGCTCAAAAAAGGACAGTCTTGAATCTGATCATGCGGGGGGGGGGGTAGATACCAGGTCTCCACACAATTCCTATCCTGCAAGCTCCAACAGGTCATCATTAGGGACTTTTGAACATATGAACCAGGGCTATGCTTTGGATAAGTGTGTCCAAAGTGTGTGCTCTATGAAAGGACTATGATAGACTTTCGGTGGAATTGAAAAGGCGATTGATGTGGAGGTTGAAGCAAGGCTTCAGAATTAATTGTGTGCACATTTAAAATCTTGGGCAACATGACAAGCAAAATTGACTAGGTAGGCTACTTATTTTTATACCCAGAGGCTCTTTAGGAACAATGGGAATATAACTGCAGATCATATTATATTATTACTTTTGAACCACTCTCTTTTTTGCCTTCATTAATGGGAAGAATGAGCCAAAGAGTCATCTTTTTAAACCATCCCAAGATTAACAATGTTTTGGCTCACACAAGGCATTATAGTTCTTATTAAAAGGAAGTATCTCTAGCTGTCTTGCCTCCTACATAGTGCCTTTTGTACAAAAAAATAAATAAATCTGTACCCAAGCCTTGAAAATATGGGTTAAACTTATATAATCCTCTGTCCTAATTTTCAGAAGTGCAAGCCCTCTGTTCCCATTGAAGCACTGCATGGCCCATTTGGGAAGGAAGCGCATCATGATTAGGGTTCTTAAAAGGAGGACATTCAAAGTGCTGCATTGCATTTAAAAAAGCACACACACTTCCCCGCCCCTGCCCCTGGTAGCAGCCTTATTCATTCAGTCTGGTTTGAATCCGCTTCAAATGAAATTTTTCAGCTGAAAACCAGTATAACAAGATAACCTATTAGGGGTTTGCTTATATCACACATCTGCATGTAAAGCATAATAAATTCCTCATTACTACTGCACGGGAAGTTATGACTCATCTCAAAGTAGTTTGGTTATCTCCAGGGGGTCACTGGTACCCTGACCTCTTCCAGAAAAATGATAAAGATGACTCCAAATAGAAGGTGAAGAGAGAAGGTACAGAAGCATATCCACAATCACAGCGGGATTTTTATCTAACGTTGCGACTGAAGTTCATAATTCCCAGGCTCAGAAGTAGTACAGGCATCTCCCCACTTATGGGTGTTTGATTCGTGTGTGACGGCATATAAGGATGCTGCCTTCTACTGAATCAGACCTGTGGCCCATTTAGCTCAGTACTGTCTACAATGGCAGTAGAACTCCAGGGTTTCAGGTAAGGACCTCTCCTAGCCCTATCTGCAGATGTTGGGGATTGAACAGGGGAGTTTTTGCATGCACCACAGCTTCTCTACCACTTCCCCAAAGGTGCCTTAGGATTGGTGACCCCACCATCACTCCAGTGACCTAACTGGAAATGCAATGGGATTTCTGAATCTGGAATTAGGCTCAAGGTAGACCCATCATATGATACAAGGAAGTTTCCTATGAGTACAGCTCCTTTACCGTTGCATTTATATCCCACTTTTCCTCCCAGGAGCTCAAGGTGGCATATATGGTTATTTTTGGAGTTGCTGTTCAGGGGGCTGAAGAGGCAGCAATGGGAAGGGAAAACATCAGGAACCCCAGAATGCAGGGGCTCTTTGAAGCCTCACCCCCTTTCCCAGTCTCTGAAACTGATAAAAGATCTAGAATCTTTGCATACTATGTTGAAATAGTATTGTTTTCTTTTCTTCATTTACTGTTTTTAATTATATCCACCTGTTGTCTTCTAGCAGCTACATAGTTAAGCTTCACCATCTCTTTCCCAAATTCTTTGAAGCGGTTTGCAAGGTCTTGCTCATTTGTGGCATTCTTCACAGCTTCTAATGCTTCTTCTACCTATAAGGGAGGAAAAAAAATATGAGAGAGGGTTAAATTCCTGCCAGCTGATTTTCAGATATTATTTATACCAGACATAGGCAACCTTGGCTTTCCAGATGTTTTGGGACTACAATTCCCATCATCCCTGACCACTGGCCCTGTTAGCTAGGGACCATGGGAGTTGTAGTTCCAAAACATCTGGAGCCAAGATTGTCTATGCCTGATTTATAGCACAAGGCAGCCTAATAGCTGTTTCACACATTACAGATTTGGCACATACCTGCCTATACCCTGTATCACAAGAAGCAAATAAATATTCACGTACAATTTGATTAAAGGTTAAATACCTGCAAATATAGATACAGTGTGCATTTCATGTGAAAAGTATTGCATGGTTCTTTGGATTTATGCATTAGCATGCACCTGCCTGTAACCCATAACACAGACATCCACAACCAGGTGGCCTTTAGGCTTTTGGGAATACAACTCCTCTCATCACTGGCTATTGGCCATGCTACCTGGGGCTGATGGGAGTGGGACTTCAAATCAACAGGAAAGGACCAGGTTGGAGGTGTTTGTCATAATGTATGAAGCAGATATCTCTGTGTT
Organism: Darevskia mixta; assembly: GCA_034641385.1. Lineage (NCBI taxonomy): Eukaryota > Metazoa > Chordata > Lepidosauria > Squamata > Lacertidae > Darevskia > Darevskia mixta. The sequence continues at coordinate 4,612,908 of JAWWNH010000060.1, forward strand.
TCACATGTACACTTCAAACAGTTGGGAAAGCAGACTACAGGGAAACATGCAGTGCTGAAACTATTTATGATACGCCATATGCTGTATATTCCACCCATTTGCAGTAACAAAAGAACAGCTCAAAATAAAGAATGACAGCAGTGCAATCAGGATGATTTTGAACCTTCCATTTTTAACATGTGTGCTTCCACTCAATCTGTTGCAAAACTATTGGCGGAAAAGAACATCCATCCATAGTTGTTCTTTGCTGCTATACGAAAGGAGCAACTCTGAAGTTGTCATCACAGTACCAATCCCCCCCCCCAAAAAATAACCCTAAATTGCCATACTAAATTACTACTTCAGAATGGATCATGTAAAAGTTTGTCATTGTGGTGATTACGAAAAAGCATATCCAAATATGTATTCAGTTTGCTTGAAAAAATAGTTCTGCCCATGGATGACTACAGAGTGATTGCAAATGATAATTTGGTCAAATAAAAAGGTGAACGTTTCACCTTTAAGAGCTGAAAAACACCATATATATCCATTCTAAGGTCAAAGTGCCTATTTGGACCATATGTATGGATACAAAATGGCTGTAAAATAGCATTACTGGTCTGAGGTTCCATACACAGAATAAAGTACCATTGGTAAAAAGGGAAGACCACACCAAACATGTCACCTTTGAGATATGAGTAATAAAAGTGAGAGTCCTGAATGTGCATACCCTGCCTTTGAAAATCACTCCCCAGGAAGTCTCATCTGATATCTTTTTCTTTGTGCCACCTGAATTTTATTTCTTTTTATTTGTTGCCCTGACTTTTCAGAATGGGTGTGTGTGTGTGTGTGTGTGTGTGTGTGTGTGTGTGTGTGTTAATCTGGCTTTTTAAAACGTTTTTCTGCCCCTGTCTTCTTCTGTTGTATTGCAATGACTTTTATTAATGCTTCCTTGTTTAAAACAATTAGAAAACTGCTTTGGGAGGTTATATGCCTAAACAGTGGCATGTAACAGCATGAACACATATACACACAAATAAGGTCAAGATAATAATTGTAAAATAATCTGTAAAATATCATTTATGTTAAGTTAATATTACCCCCTGAATTGCTAGAACAGTGAGAAGGGATTTAGAAAATATACTCTGCCATACAAAAGCAGCATCTGGAGAAAAGAATATTGGAATATGACCTGTGGTGCTTAAACCTTTCTTCCAAGAGTTTCCAAGAAGCACAATGATTAGAGGATTGGGGAAACCAACCAATTGCTATCAGTCCTTAGCCATATTTTGCTTGCTTCCAATTCTACAATTCTATGATTCCATGAGTCTACTCAATTGCAATATCTATTTATCAAGCAGAAAATCTCAAGGTTTTGGATAGAGAAAGCGGGATATATTGGAGAGACCATCCACTTTGATTAGAGAAAAGCAAATACTGGCTTCGGTCCAGCATACCTGAAGGAGCGTCTCCACCCCCATCATTCTGCCCGGACACTGAGGTCCAGTGCCGAGGGCCTTCTGGCGGTTCCCTCACTACGAGAAGCCAAGTTACAGGGAACCAGGCAGAGGGCCTTCTCGGTAGTGGCGCCCGCCCTGTGGAATGCCCTCCCTTCAGATGTCAAAGAGAACAACAACTACCAGACCTTTAGAAGACATCTGAAGGCAGCCCTGTTTAGGGAGGCTTTTAATGTTTAATAGATTACTGTATTTTAATGTTCTTTTGGAAGCTGCCCAGAGTGGCTGGGGAGACCCAGCCAGATGGGCGGGTTATAAATAATAAATTATTATTATTATTATTATTATTATAACTTACTTGTATGTTGATTAGAAAAATGGAGAGATAGCAAGAAGATAGCACAGACCTAGGTTCTATGGATATTGTGGGATAAGGGATAAACTACAAGGAAACGGTTGTTGTTTTATTGTCTTGAATTGGCACAATTCCAATTTATTATTTTGCTGGAAACCTAGCTATTGTAAGATTAATCTAGGGGAGATGCGAAGGAGGTTTGGTCACCTTAATTTCAGTCAAGCTGTGCATAACTTTTACAGTGTTGTTCATCTCTGTCTCTTGCCTCTCTCATACTACAGGTGTCATAACATTTCATACAGAAGGTTGTTCAAAAAGGATTGCCTTCTATCTGGACTACTGTAATACACTGTATGTGAGGTTGCCCTTGAAAATTGTCCAGAGACTGCATCTCATGCAGAATGCAGCTGCTAATCTGGTAAGTGGTGTGGTCCTGTAAGCGCTGCACTAGCTGCCAGTGAGCTACCAACCCCACCAAGATGTTAGTAGTAGCATATAGAGCCCTAAATAGCTTGGGATCTAAGTACCTAAATGTGCACCTTACCCAATCCCAACATCTTGGACACCATGATTTGCCGGTGATGCCTTGTTGGTGGTACCCCCACTGGGGCTGCCCAGTTTGGGGGGGGGGCTGCCCAGTTGGGTGTTGACCTGTGGCAGTTCCCCATTTGCAGAATGCCCTCCAAAGTGAGGTGCGTTGTCTCCCTCATTATTGACTTCCAGGGTAAATTTAATAGCATTCCTGTTTACCCAGACATCTGATGGCTGGAAGATACTGTTCATGGCAATCCTTAAACCATTGGCCGAAAGAATGTGTTTCTTTTTAACTGTTTTTATAATGTTTTTGGTTTCAGAGTATTTTTAATGATATTGTTATTGATGTATTTCCTGCCCTGGCTTCATTTGAGCCAAAGGATGGGATATAATTGAAATAATAATAGTAGGAAGAGGGAGACACAGGAAGAACTGGACAATATGTTAAGGAAAACACATGACTTTAGATCAGATTTTCTAACTTATTGACTGGTAACCTACATTATTTAGGTAACCTGGAATTAAGCCATTTGGGAAAATGCAAGCATCGTAGTAGAAGATATAAATGAGCAGTCACAAAGAACATCCAGGTACAGCCTTTTTAACAGGGACAACCACTTTCAACTCAAACTGGCATATAAATACCAGATGAATATCTGTAATAGTGGAGGAAATTATGGTTCACTGGGGAATTTTTGCTTTCATTTATGTACAAGGAGACAGTGTGATTTGTTCTTTTATAAAAGTATATTTTCACACTGTGATGCCGAATGTGGCAGCCGGGTCATGGATCTGTGCTGAAAAATGAGATTTGTCTTTAAGGATCTGCACAGCCAGCCTGTTTGCTACTGGGCCAAATTTAAGGCACTGACTTATATAAAGCACTAGAAGGTCTCATACACCCCAGGTAGTGTGGTTGCTGACCTTGAGCCAGACATCCTGGAGAGTGAAGTCAAATGGGCCTTAGAAAGCATTGCTAACAACAAGGCCAGTGGAAGTGATGATATTCCAGCTGAACTATTTAAAAATTTAAAAGATGATGCTGTTAAGGTGCTACACTCAATATGCCAGCAAGTTTGGAAAACTCAGCAGTGGCCAGAGGATTGGAGAAGATCAGTCTACATCCCAATCCCAAAGAAGGGCAGTGCCAAAGAATGTTCCGACTACCACACAATTGCGCTCATTTCATACGCTAGCAAGGTTATGCTTAAAATTCTACAAGGCAGGCTTAAGCAATATGTGGACCGAGAACTCCCAGAAGTGCAAGCTGGATTTTGAAGGGGCAGAGGAACCAGAGACCAAATTGCAAACATGCGCTGGATTATGGAGAAAGCTAGAGAGTTCCAGAAAAACATTTACTTCTGCTTCACTGACTACACAAAAGCTTTTGACTGTTTTGACCACAGCAAACTATGGCAAGTTCTTAAAGAAATGGGAGTGCCTGATCACCTCATCCATCTCCTGAGAAATCTCTATGTGGGACAAGAAGCTACAGTTAGAACTGGATATGGAATAACTGATTGGTTCAAAATTGGGAAAGGAGTACGACAAGGCTGTATATTGTCTCCCTGCTTATTTAACTTATATGCAGAATCCATCATGCGAAAGGCTGGACTGGATGAATCCCAAACCGGAATTAAGATCGCCGGAAGAAATATCAACAACCTCAGAAATGCTGATGACACAACCTTGATGGCAGAAAGTGAGGAGGAATTAAAGAACCTTTTAATGAGGGTGAAAGAGGAGAATGCAAAATATGGTCTGAAGCTCAACATCAAAAAAACTAAGATCATGGCTACTGGTCCCATCACCTCCTGGCAAATAGAAGGGGAAGAAATGGAGTCAGTGAGAGATTTTACTTTCTTGGGTTTCATGATCACTGCAGATGGTGACAGCAGTCACGAAATTAGAAGACGCCTGCTTCTTGGGAGAAAAGCAATGACAAACCTAGACAGCATCTTAAAAAGCAGAGACATCACCTTGCCGACAAAGTTCCATATAGTTAAAGCTATGGTTTTCCCAGTAGTAATGTATGGAAGTGAGAGCTGGACCATAAAGAAGGCTGATCGCCGAAGAATTGATGCTTTTGAATTATGGTGCTGGAGGAGACTCTTGAGAGTCCCATGGACTGCAAGAAGATCAAACCTTTCAATTCTTAATGAAATCAGTCCGGATGCTGGGAAAGATGGAGGGCACAAGGAGAAGGGGATGACAGAGGACAAGATGGTTGGACAGTGTTCTCGAAGCCACCAACATGAGTCTGACCAAACTGTGGGAGGCAGTGGAAGACAGGAGTGCCTGGCGTGCTCTGGTCCATGGGGTCACGAAGAGTCGGACACAACTAAACGACTAAACAACAAAAAAGAAGGCACTAGAAGTCCTAGGGCCCAAGTATCTGAAGGACTGACTACCTTGTTACCTGCCATCTTGTGCCTTAAATGAGCAGCAGAGGCATGCTAATAGATTAGGCCAATGTAAAAGACTGATTGCTGCAAGTTTCTCAGAATTTCTGATTTATTTAGTGTCTTCAGGTCAAAGGGCAGAATAACAAGCTGTCCAAGTTAGGGGTAGGTGGCACTGATTGGAGCTCAGGGAAGATACCTAGTTTTATGAATCATATAAAATCAACCCCTTTGCCAAGTTCCTGGCAAACACTATTTTGCCCTTGGAAAAAGGACTCTTTCCCCTGCCACCTCGCCAAGCTTGAAGACATGTATACACACCTCCTACCCCAGGAAATGCCCAGAGGTAACAATTGCTGGGCTCATTGTTCTCCAAGGGAAGCCAAATCTCATCACCAGACTTGCCTCAGGCTCCAGACATTCAAAGGAAGTTCTATTGTACTTTCGGGTAGTGGGTACTTACCGGTAAGACATGTTTGCCTATGCTAATCTTATACTTGGGTGTTGCCCTGACATATCTATCTATTGTAATCTTGTGTAACCCTCCCCTTTTGTGACATGTTAGTGATGTAGCAATGATGCATTGATATTGCTGTGCGAACTGTATTCTGGGATATGGTGGGGAAGTTTTAAAAGTCAATGTCGCCCCATGCTCTGGGTTCACTTGCTGCTGTTGAACCTGTTGTGCAACAATAAAGGATCTAAGTCTACTGACGGCTGTTCTGATCCAAATTGCTTGGCTGGAATTTCCTTCTTTTACTGACTGCATGGACCCGTGGGGGACTTGTACCCAGACGAGCTGGGCTGTTTAGCAGTCTCACAACCCAGAATTTTCTTTAACAGGTGGGACTGGTGGCAGCCTGAGACTAACAGGAGGTCTGCAGCTTCCTCTATACAAAAGGCAGTGCCAGAGGTTTGATAACTGGAAAATTGTACTAGATCAATACCAACCCTTTTATCTCCGCCACCCCCCAAAAAAGCAAGAAGTTGTGATTCCAGCATAAATCTTCGAAGCAAAATCCAATCCAGTTATATTTATTAACAACACAAGTACAGCCTCAAAGGGGTGGGAATCTAGCATTGCTAAGTCATTCCTTTAAAAGGGAAGTTAAAACTATTTCAAAATCTGCCGCTTATTTTTTAACTGGCATTGCTCCTAAAATTGGTCAAGGTAAGTCATAGTCTGGGTTACCATGCCACATGAACATAATCATTGGTAATCAACTACCTCATTTTGAAAATTGGACAAATCATAGCAGAAGGCAAGAAGGATTCTGCACATGGAAAAATACCATCAATCAATGCTTTGTTTTAGATCATTTGATTTAAGAATATGTCGAAAGAACAAGACAAGAGCTATATGTAGCTTTTATTGATTTAGCATTGGCCTTTGACCAGGTCAATAAAGAACAGCTCTAGTTTAAACTTTTAAATACCAACATAGATGAGCATCAGTCCTGAAGAAAACTCTATACAGGAACAGAACAGACATTTAGAGTGAGTTTCTCATAGTATATTCCCCACAGGAATGCCTTTTGGCGCTCTCTCAATTTTTTATGTCAACAATATAGAAGATTGCAAAGGCCATGAATATTTGCCAGCTAGCAGAGATGATTCTAAGCTTTCAGACTTATTGTGCATCAGTAGCCCTCATTTATATAATATAAATAAGGGACTACTTGGATATTTGTGAGAGTTTTGTTAAAGAGAAAAATATTAAATTACAGTAAAATGAAAACTGTAGTATTTGAAAAACAACTAGCGGTTTACAAATGGAAAACCAATGGGGTTAATATTGAGCAACTGAATAATTTTAATATTTATGGATCCAGTTAGAAGGAAATTATTGGGTTGGTCACTCGGCAACGAAGTAGCTAGAGGTATTTTAATTAATTTAAACAGTTACAAATTTTGTACAGGGTAAAGTGGAAGGGGGCATGTGATCTAGTAATTCCAGCATCAAATACTGGTAGCTTTGCTAGGAAATTTTGAGTACATGATCTAATCAGCAGAACTACAGGCATGACTCATTTAACAATTATAGAAAAAAAAAAGCAACATTCTTTTCTGAGACTTCCTAATAGCCAGGTTGAAAGCCAAGACTGGCTAGTGTGCCTGGTCATTAGTCCTGTAGCATTACTCCTGTGGTAGTAGCTGAAAGATGCAAAAAGTCATCTTTCAACAGCAAGCAAATATCAAAGAATTGTGACAGCAAGCAAATATCAACAGCAAGCAAATATCAAAGAATTGTGAAGTGTTGGGGTGGGGGTTGCTGTTACAAACAAAACATTTAAATAGCTACCTTTCTACCAGTAGGACCGGGGGGGGGGGGCAGGAAGGAAACAAAGGCAGAAGGGGGCCATGATTGGAAAAAGGTTGAGAAATATTGGTGTATACCACCAGATTGGTTAACAAGCCAAGTAAAAGAAGCTGTTACCGGTAGAGGCAAGAAGGCTTCCTTCAAATGAGGGAAACAAAAGGGAACCCAAACTTTGACCAAACAAATATGATCAGACAGTGAGAGATGAGATAAGAAAGAAAGAAAGAAAGAAAGAAAGAAAGAAAGAAGCAAGCACATTGCAAAAAAAAAAATCCCGTAATGACCAACAACAGCAAAATACGTTCATAGCAGAAGACTGGCTAGGGAGACTGTTGGACCTTTGGATTACAAGGGAGTTGAAGTGTGCTCAAGGAGAGTGAGGAGACTGCAGAGATGCTGAATGAATACAGTGGTACCTCGGGTTAAGTACTTAATTCGTTCCGGAGGTCCGTTCTTAACCTGAAGCGTACTTAACTTGAAGCACTACTTTAGCTAATGGGACCTCCTGCTGCCGTTGCACCACGAGAGCATGATTTCTGTTCTTAGCGGAGTTCGAAACCTGAAGCGTACTTAACCCGAGGTACCACTGTACTTGGTATCTTTCTCCACAGCAGAAGGTATATGACACATCCTAGTAGCTGAACTAACTTGTTGGAAAGGAGTCTGAGGAGATGAGGCAGATAGTGGTGATGAAAGATGAAGTTTGAGACCTCCTGGACAAAAGAAAAACTGGCAAATCGCCACGTCCAGATGGCACCCACCCAAGAGCTCTCAGATAACTCAAATGTGAAATTGTTGACCTTCTAACAAAAATATGCAACTTGTCCCACAGATCACCCTCAATATCTGTCAATGGGGAAATAACCATTGGAGAGAGAGAGAGAGAGAGAGAGAGAGAGAGAGAGAGAGAGATCAAGGGGAGATATTGGAAATTACAGGCCAGATAGCTTAATGTCTTGTCCCTTGAAAACTGGTGGAAAGTATTTTTAAAGATAAAATAGACAAGCATATAGAAGAATAAGCTTGGCTGAAGTATAGCTAGCATGGCATGGCAGCTGTGAAAAAGGCTAGGGATCATCTAGAAAGAATTTAAAAATAAAACTGCTGATATCATAATGCCATTATACAAATTTATGGTGTGACCATTTTTGGAACACTTACCTGTATGTACAGTTTTCTACAGTTAGAAAAGGTTCAGAAAAGGACAAGCAAAAGCCCTATGATGAAAGGTTAAAGCATATGGGGCTTTTTACTTTGGAGAAAGGGTGAGTAAAGGCAACATGATAGAAGTGTATAAAATTATGCATGGAGTTGATAAAGTAGAGAGGCAGTGAAGGATAGGCGTGCCTGGCGTGCTCTGGTCCATGGGGTCACGAAGAGTCGGACACGACTGAACAACTGAACAACAACAACTCATGGACATCCAATACCAGTTACCAGTTCTGGAAAGAGGCATGCGGTTGGCCATTGCGAGAACAGGATGCTGACTAGATGGACCTTTGGCCTGATCTGAAAGAATTAGAACAAGGCGCAGATGACTGGTGCATAGATGGGAAAAAAAATGGTGAAAATCTGATTAATTAGATAGAGGTGATGCTGTAGATGTCCTGAACCAGTATTTTGGTATGGCAATGGACTGGAAGAGGGAGAACAAAAGATTCTACCCAGATAAGGTGGTACTCTTGGCTACGGTAGTTCATCCAGATAGGTAGCTGCAGGTCAACCTGTTTTAGAGGATGTTACACTCCTGTTCTAAATGGGGATCAGGATTACAGTCTGGGGAAGTTTATTCATCCAGCACTCTCAGTAGAGGCCAGGTAGATTCTGCACCTCAAAGTGCCATTTATCAGCTTGAGACATTTATCACCACTTGAGACTTTACCTGGATGGAGACAGGAAACCCACTACTACTGCAAGCTCTACAGTAAAACATGCATAACTGAGTCGGTGCCTGTAGATAATATTCAGTATTCGGGTAAACAGTATTCAGCTTATAACTGAGCAATCATAGCATCAACTCATTCCATTCCTGTTAAAAGAAGTGCAGGTACAAAAGCTTCCTGATTGCCATGACAGTTAAGAAAATTACTATGAAAACCAGAATGTCATCATCATGCAATTTGTTCCAGTTGCTTTTTCACCGCCACTAAAAATACTAATTTTTGTGATGTGGAAAATTGCTACAATCCTAGGATAAAGAGGACCACTATCACTTCCATTCTTATGCAAATGAAGTTGCTGACATTCTATTACAGACCAGCTTCCCTCCTTTTTCAATTAATGTCAATGTCTTCAGCCAGGGGTGGGTGGGTTGGTGTAAGAGAAAAAGAGAGCTTAGAACAACAGGTTGTGAGGCTATTAGATGTTTCTATTACGTATTTGTGAAAATGTTGGTTGAATTAGGCAATTGTCTTAGAATAACTGCCTCAAATCATGACTTCTGAAACTTTTCAGGGAAATATATGTAGAGGTACAAATAGAAAGTCTGCGTGCAGCAAAACACTGCAAATTTACGTTCATGTCAGCAAACTATATATAAGGGACAAAGTGTCATTTCTGTAACACTGCTTGACTTGTGTAGATGTAAATATTTCATCAGAATGTCTGAAACAGTGGCTTGTTCCGGACATGAGTGCCAGGGGAAAAAGTGACTTATTTTTAGGGTCAAAGTCTTTGTTAGCTCAGCCAGCTTGCTACCGAGCGACACTTCTACATAATTAATTAGAAATTTCTCTGGAGCAGCCGGATTTCCAAAGGTGAACAGAATTACCTAGGTCCCATCTGCTCCGGTGGGAGCTGACAGTGTGGAACACCTGCAGGGGAAAGCATCACAAGCTTTTTAAAGCCGTTCCTCCTCAAACTGGGCCACCTCTTTCCTAAGGGTTTTGCAGGAAGCCAGGAGGAGACATGATTGATAGGAACCAGAACAGGAGCTAAGTGGCCTTGCTTCAGCACCAAAACTGGGATAATAGCACAAGAGTGAGATGAGATGGAGGGTGGGTGGGAATAGAGATTGTGGAATGGGTGGTAAGATGATTCTGGCTCTTTCGGAAGGACAAATTCAGGTTGCATTGATGGGAAGGAAGACTTATTCTGAAACTGAACAAGAGAAAAGAAGCCTTCCCAGAAAAGTGTGGAATATGTTTTAACCCTTCATATCATACTTTTAAATATTTTTGCATGTAATATTCTTTTAAAGCTAGCTATGGCTATCCGATGCTATCCCCTTTTTATGTGTAATAATTTATGAACATCCCCTTTGCCACAATGAACAGTTCTACTGTCCTCCATTGATGTTGTTGAAGCAGATTGTACTTGCTTGGGGATCTTGAGATGTGAAGTCTAAACCTGGTCTACTTTACGGTAGTTCACATCTTCTCACAGTTCTCACTCCAGCAAGGCAGAGGCCTATGGCACAAGAGATGTGGAAGGATTCTAGTCAAGGTAGGATTCAAAACTATGCTAGTGTCTCAGCTGGGTAGTCTGTGTAGGAAGTTGTATCTTAATATTGGGCTGTCTTCAATGTTCCATAAGCTTAGCTCTACTACTGCGGTGAAACTTCTGTTTCCTCTCCTAACCCTGCATACCAACCAAATCTAATGCAGAAGGTCCCCCAATTCTAGGGGGTGGGAGCTGGAGGGGACAGGGGTGAGAGTAGAAGCTCCATTGTACATATACAACATATATGAGTATGCAAAGGTTGGTATTATGAATGCATTAAATAAATGACTATTGCTGAAATATTCAAAACTAACTTGAAACAGCTGTAATAACAAATTAATGTTTAAAAGTTAGTTAAAGTAATCCAAATTTTAAATAGTGTAAACAAAATATAAGTAAGTGGATGATGATGGTGGTGGTGGTGATTTACAGAGGTTCTTGAAAGGGAAAAAAGTGATTACATATTTTCCTTTCCCACCCTCCCACTAAGAAGTGTTCCCAAATATTAATGTGTCATGATGCCCACAAATTAATCAATCAAGTCTATCAATATGAGGGCTGTAGATAAGCTATAAAAACTGAGTTCTGTAATCACAACCATGTCCTTCAAGTATTTATATGAAAGGGGATGGAGGCCAAACACAGACTTTGAAAGTCTGCAGTGTCAAGAGATTGTGTGAGTTGGACCAGTCTTCATTAGGAAATGAAAAATATGGTCACACAATTATTGCTAGCTGTGCAAATATTTATAGGGTAATGTGGTTGATTTTTGAGGGGGAAAAGCACTGTGTTCATTAAAGCATGGACTGTCACCTTCCTGCAGGAGAGGATTTGGCATTTTTCATTGCAAACCCTAGTTCTGGGGAATTCAAGAAGAGTCTGCCTAGATGTCATTCCAAGCTAAAGGTTGCAATGCACCATTGCCTCAGAAACAACATTCTACTGCCATTTGAAGGGGAAAAGGAAGGGGGCAGAGAAGGGGAGGAATCTGATCAAGAAAATAAAATATTATAAACATTCTGCTCAGTCCAGTTTACACAACAGATCTTCCACCAGCAGCACAATTAGCAATGCTCAGTTATGAAGAGAGGAATGGGAAAATCAATCATTACACTGGTTAGCTCCAATTACAAAGCATTTTGTTACATGCCTCTGTAGGCAGGAAGGCAGACAGTGGCAAACCAAATACAAACCCACAGTAAATCATTTGCCGCTCTGCAATTCCTCTGCGGTTTTCATATTTTTTTCCATCTTTGATGATTCATTAAGCACTCGCTGTTTCCATCTCCAATCCAAAGAGTTCTGACATTTGGATGTAATTAATTTCATACTGTGGCTCACAGGCAAAAGCACACTGCTGTGCTTTAATTTTACCACAAGAGGGTGGTAAGTCTACAGCTTCCTTATGCTACAGGACAGTCTGAAAAGCAGCTCTCAAAGAAGCACAGACACAGCGTGCACCTGTTACGGCTAAACCACTTTCCCCACGCCCCAACAAGAAAATGAAGATGAGCCCTGCTGGATCAGAGCAAAGCCCTGTCTAGCGCGGCATCTTGTTTTTTCACAGGGCCAACAACGTGCCTCTGAACAGCCCACAAAGCAGGAAGTGAGGACAGTCCTCTCTCCTGTTCATGGTCCTCAGCAACTGGTATTCAAGGATGCTGCCTTCAATTCTGGGGGTAGCATAAAGCTATTGTGACTCTAAATTAATTTGTCTGTAGTTTATTGTGCACGTGAGGCCAACTATGGTCATTCCATTTTTTTAATGTGATAATATCCACAAGGCAATGGCAACACACGACTGAAAAAGTGTCTGCATAGCCCATAGTACACATAGTACGCATGGATTAGCCAGTATTAATTCATGATATGGCGAGTGTAAGAAAGCAAAAAAATAGTTTTCATTATTGTTTTATGTAGACATTAAATGTGCATAACAAAATCCATTCTCAGTTTGAAACTTTAACCAAGCATGGTGAAGAGATGCAACAGTAGCTTTTTACAGAACACATAGCAATGTTGAATAGGTGTGTCTGATGGAGCGTCTGAATACATCCCAATGGGCTCACACTTAAATTCCCACCCCCACAACTCTTACTACCAATTCCTATTTGTGATGTACTTCTGCATTCAAACAAGTAAATACAGTACTCAGCTGCCAAGCCGAACCCCAAGGAATAGATCCAGCAGTGAACATCCGAATCCCCCCCCCCCCACTACCAAACAGAAGTGAGTTATGCCTAGGAAGTAATACTGGTGGGATATTTGGTTTTTATTATGATACTTCCCAAAAATATTTGCAACTACAAAATACGAGCCCCATATAAACCTGGTTGCCCTTCCTTTGTATGTAGCATACCATATCCCTTCCACCACTTGCTCACCACAGCACATACAAGAGCATAACGTATTGAAGAAGCCTTACGATTTTCAAGTGGGACAAAAGCCTCATGACATCTGCCATGTCAGCCAGGATGAGCAGGCGAGTGACAGCTGAGAGCAGAGCCCGTGCTGCTCGGACCATGGTGCCTCGCTTGACAGAGGAACAGGGATCATCGGCAAACTCTGACGAAGCAATTCTCATCGTTTCACCTGGAGGACAATTAGAAACAAGCATGTTTTAAAAGCTGATTACAAAAGCCACTTCTTACTCCCTGCTTCTTGAAAAATGTACAAGTCAATAACAAAAAATGAAATTCTTCCAGAAGCACTATACTGTAGTGTCCAATACAAAAGAATTTATCATAATTTCAAGTTATTTTATTTTATTTATTTTCTATACCGCCCTATACCCAAAGGTCTCAGGGCAGTTCACATAAAATATCAGATACATAAAATAAAAATAAAAACAACCCAATTTTAAAAAAAAACCCAAAGAGCCAGCATTTTTAAAAGGGTATAGGATGTAGATCAAGTCAGGCAAAGTCCTGGTTAAAAAGGAATGTTTTTGCCTGGCGCCTAAAGGTATATAGTGAAGGCGCCAGTATAACAGTAGCATCCTGCTCTCAATAACTAGCCACAGTGGCTGCACTCTGAATTATTTGCAAGGAGGCAGTTCAAACAAAATCCTATCTTTTGCTGATGGTAATGGTTTGTTCTGCTGTGCCACTCTGTCATAAAAGCCGCTTAATCTTTGCAAACAAAGACAGACAGGATTGGGTTACTATTATTTGCTCTTGGGCTGGTAAACATCTATGAGATGCCACAAGGGCAGCAAAAAGTACAGCAACACTTGCCAGACTTTGGAATACACTTATCCTAGTATCAGTTTGAAGGCTGGTTCCTTTGCTGCCTCTGGGAGCCATGCAATCAGTTTTATCAGCTGCACCCCAGAATTCATGCACGTGTAATTCTTAAATCACAACCTTAAAACATTTACACACCAAAGCCTGCCCAACACCCTGGTTTCAGATGCTGTACTAGGAAGGTAGGTGACACATCCTATCCAAAGCATCTAGGGGTGGGGAGCAGGGAGTTTTAGGACTGAACAGGAGAAGAGCTTTTCTTCAGAAGACAAACGAGGTTCCTTCTTCTTCGCATGATGTTAGTCTGACTCTAATGACACAGAAACTTTCAACTGTTTTCTTTCCTTACAAAGTGTCATTTTAGGACCCAAACAGAGGGTTAAGATCAGTTTCTCAATGACTTTTAAAAAAAATCAGCCACAGAGGATGGTGAATCTAATCAGAGCAGTGAAGGAGGACTGATTTTCTTTCTCCTCAATTCGTTTCTCCAGTCAAAATTGTGCGTCCTCCAAGCTGGTTTGTAAAGTATGCCTCTTCTCTGACACAGTTTTTAATGAGTCTCTGAAGTTCATCTTTTCAGTCGAGCTCAGGAGAACCCTTGCCAAAATCTCAAATTAATATCTGGTAAATACCGTGTTACATTTCGCTCTGTTATTACATAAACTGTGAACCAAATGTGTTGATCCACTGCGAACATTATTTGTTTACTGTAAGTTTGCAAATTAGATGCGGGTGGCGCTGTGAGCCTAGGGCTTGTCGATCTGAAGGTTAGCGGTTCGAATCCCCATGACGGGGTGAGCTCCCGTTGCTCGGTCCCAGCTTCTGCTAACCTAGCAGTTCGAAAGCACGTCAAAGTGCAAGTAGATAGTGCAAGTGCAAGGTACTGCTCCGGCGGGAAGGTAAACGGCGTTTCCGTGCGCTGCTCTGCTTCACCAGAAGCGGCTTAGTCATGCTGGTCACATGCTCTCTGTGGACAAACGCCAGCTCCCTCGGCCTATAGATTGAGATGAGCGCCGCAACCCCAGAGTCGTCTGCGACTGGACCTAATGGTCAGGGGTCCCTTTACCTTTACCAAACACCACAAATCCCAGGAAAACCAACATTTCCCTATGTACCCCTTAATTAGTAGAATCTAATAGCAGACATTATTATTACGACTACTACTTCAATTTCGTACCTATGGTACCTTTCACCACAAGGTCTCAGGGTGGATTACAGAAATGTAAAAAAAAAAAAAAAAATACAGTATCTAATATAGTTTAAAACAAATTAGTCACAAGAATAGTCTGGGTCCTTAAAAAAACACTCAAGTATCAAAACCCAGAGTATAGGACAGAAATTATATAATGAAGGTGTCAGGCACACCTCTTTGGCAAGGAAATGCTACATCTTAGGGGCTATCACAGATAATGTCCTCTCCTGCCCTCTACCCTGAATTTCTACCAAGATGGTCCTTTCTGCTCATCTTAACACCCAAGAGAGACATTAGGGAAGGAACAAAATAAAAAAAAAATCCTTCCAGTAGCACCTTAGAGACCAACTAAGTTTGTTCTTGGTATGAGCTTTCGTGTGCATGCACACTTCTCTAAGGTGCTACTGGAAGGAATTTTTTTATTTTGTTTCGACTGTGGCAGACCAACACGGCTACCTACCTGTAATTAGGGAAGGAAGTGGTCTTTCGTAAAATTGTGAAGTTATTTCTCTGCATCACACAGAGGTTTAGTAGAACAACATCCAATTTTATCTTGGTAGTTTATACAGGCATTAAAAGTGCATTTAAATAAAATATTACACAGAAAGCAGTACAAATAGCCCTTAGGACAGACACAGGCATTTGAAACTGAGAACTACATCCAAGAAATGCTTCTTTCCCTTGGTACTCAATTTTAAGCTTAATTATTGCTACAATTTGTGTAGCCCAGAGTACAATTTGAATCAATACATAAGGGTACCAAGATGTTACTTTTCTCACTCTTCATTCTTGAAACTGCATTTCAAAAGAAATAAACTGAATCCATTATATTTTCAGCACCCATATATACAAATCAGCTTGATAAAAATGTGTGTTGTCTCAACATATCTTTCAGGGTAGGAGGGAATAAAATTCTTGATTAAATATTAAACATTATAAAATATTAACAAACATTAATTTGCAGTTAAGCAGTGGGGAAATATTCTGAATAAAGAAAATTACTGTCATTGTGGAAGCACACACACATTCTGTCCTTGTCTCTAAAGAAAAGCTGATAGAACTCTAGAAACAAGAGCAAATGGACCAGGCCAGGTCTGTCCTAAAAATAAATAAATCATTTTTCTTTTGTCTAAAAACTAGGGAGATTTAAAGAATTTTCTCACAGAAGAACTGCAGAGTCCCCCAGGCTTTTGACATCTTTCTTGAAACAGACATACTGACATTTCCATCAGAGCCTTTTTTTTTAAGAACCTACAATTCCCAGAGTACTTTTGTCACTATCCCATGCCAATTAATTTGTGCTGCTCAGTCCATGGCTGCTATAGCTGTCATCGCCATTACTGTAGCCTCCCATATACCAAGGATTACCCGCTCCAATCCACATGGTCTCACAGTCAGTGGCACAATACTGGACAACATTGTGACACACAGTATGTGGCAATGTCATGGCAGCACTGACAATGCACATTGTATCTAGAGAGGAACAAATGAAACGAACACAAATATTAATATAAAAAGACTGCTGCCTTTGATGTCCAACTTGAGTCTTAATTTCAGTGCTCATTTTCCAAACAGGATGTGGATCACAGCGTCCATCCCCTGCCAATTCAGGAAATCCACTATGATAGCATCCCTGATACGTGGCCATCTAATCTCTAACAAAGAAGAGGTTTTTGCCTTCCTCAACATCAGAATTATATCTAACAAACTTCATATTTTGTTCCCCCAGCCAGCCACAAAGAGTTTTGAAGAGGAAGAGGGTTGAAATACTATTGTGAATACAATAAGCAGTCAGGGATGGAACAATACAATACAGTCATTTCTCTGACAAAAGGTGAGAAAAATATAGACAGGTAGGGCCTATAACAATATGAGGAATTGTAGCAGTACTCCTGTTTAGTGTTGCAGCCAGCCAGCCAGCTATGCTCTCCTCCAGAATACTGCATTCTATTCCATGCAATCTCCCACCCAGTTTTCTGTCCCACCCATTCATCCATCAGTCAGCATTTCTTTGCCACTGTGCATGCTCAGTCCTTTTTTCGGAAGGGTGTCCCTCCTTTGACCACCTCCCATTTTGTGGGGTACTTCTACAAAACATGCCCGGGGCAGCTGATAACTCATCTCTTGTGCACTGATGGTGATGTTTTGGCCACATATGCATCAGCACCCACACTTGAAAATAAAGGGAATCATATCTAGAAGGTGAGGTGATCATAGGGTTTCCATCATGTTTTTTTGGAGTGCTTGGCTGCCACAAACACAAATTCCTTGTTTGTGTAACTAAAAGTCTGCAATCACTGGACCAAATGGACAATGATTCTTGCCCTTTTGGTGCTCTTTCTGGTGTCTACTGTTGATCCCGTTTAGCAGGAACTTTGCCAGAATACACTCTATTATACCGTACATAGTGCTCAAAGTTCCAGTAGTTATTATGTTATAGTAGAAAAAGCTAAAGGGCAAGGCCTGAACTGCACTTGCTAATACATTCTTTGAAGCTGTAAAGATTGAAAGCAAATTATGAACTGCAGAAGTTTATTCTTGTTGAAGAGCTGACATCATAATTTAAATATGTACGATTGATTTTATACTTTTGGAAGCTGTCAAATTGGTGCAGAACTCTACAGACTGAAACAACTTAAATTTACGTGAAATAATGAGCACCAAAATTGAATTATACAACCAGGAGCTGCAGAGAATACTTAATCAAACACAATCAAGATCTTCTACATTCTTGGAACCAGGGCTGTACTGGGTGGGATTGCATGGTACATTTGTGAGAGTACACCAGCACCGATGATGGCTAGGGCTATTGGGGGTTGTAGCTCAAAACCTCAAGAGGGCACCTGGATGGCAAAGGTTGGGCTACAATCTCTCAAGCCTATTCCAAGAAACACATTGCTTGGATATGTTTCACCTTCACCACCTTCTATCTACCCTAATAAAAGTATCTATTAGAAATTATATAAACTCACTTGTCAAAATCCTGGGGAGGTTTAATATAGTTTCAATATAGCTGTACAGAAAATGAAAGTAAACATGACACTAACTTGCTCTACAAAGAATTGTCTGATAACTTAGGTTTTGGCATAGTTAATGCCAGCAGTAGAGGAAAGGTATTGTCATTTTAAGAATGAGGCAAATTAGGACCACCCACTCCATTAATAATATTAAAACAAAATTGTATGATGCATACTGGAATCAAAATGCAGCCATGAAGAACAGGTGGTGACCTTGGGCCAGTAATTGCCAGCCCGAGCTCATTAGAGGAAGGCTGAGATATAAATGTGAAGCTAACTCAAAGAAGCAAGAGGCCAGAGTCTCTGCCCTGGATTGGCCTTGCTTTGATCCAATGATAGTGCCTCTGTCTTGGCCTCAACTAGATCTAAGCAGGCCTGCAAAATTATCTTGCCTGCAATTAGAGCAGAATCCTGCAGCAAGACTGCTTGCAGGGGCAGCTTACCACCAACATATAACACTGGTGCAGAAAGCTCAGCACTGAATGCTGCCAGACTTGCCAAGCTGGATTTAAAGTGCTTGTTTTGACATATAAAGCCCTTGATGGCTCAGGACTCAGGTACCTGAAAGATCACCTGATCCCTTTTACAGCTGCCTGGATTTTGAGGTCTCTGAGATACAGTATGTGGCCCCACAACTCTGGAATATCCTTCCTTCTCAGCTGCGACTCTAATGAAGTTTTGATGCCAGGTAAAGATGTGGCTATTTACCCAAGCATCTTACTAAAGTGGCTGGTGTAGTTCAGCTATATTGGTTTTTATATGTTGCATTTAAATGAAATGTTGTTTTTCTATATGCTGAAGAGGCCAGAGACCATATTGGCTGTGACTCCTGGAAGACCTGCTCCCTGCCTTGCAGGCCTTTTCCACCTGCCTCAAAGGGTGGACCCTCATTGACTCCAGATGCAGAAACCGGGGTATTTTTAAGGGGTTTTGTTGGATGAGGATTGTTGCTGTTATTGATATTAATATTTTTGTAGCTTTATTTTAGATAGTATGGTTTATGTGAAAATTGTTTCAATTTGGTTGTTTACTTTTTGATGTTTTTATTGTTTATAACTACTTTTGTTATGTTTGTAATTATTATTATTATTTTCATGTTGTAAGCCTTCAGCATGGTTTTAACTGTGTAAAGGCAGCATACAAATTATGTATGTATGTATGTACTTTAGTGTTCTTCACTCTGGGATTGTGTTAACCATTATGAATGCACTAGAAATGCAATCAATCAATAAATTGCATTCTTTCTACTTTTATACTGAAGACTAATCCTGTAACACAGAGGTGCATGTGCATAATAAAAGTAATTTGTGACACATGCCAGACACTTCGTTTTAAACATAGCACTCAGCCAAGCTCAACAGAAAATTTAATTTAACACATATGTAAATTAAAAAATGAATGGCATTCAAGTAGGGGAGAAATGAGTCAACTGATTTTCTTGTAGATTTTAAAATAAACTAGGTGATGTGGCTTTATTATAGAGGCAGGATGCATATCAAGTAGTCCTAGAGCATTTTGAAAATCTAGTGAGAGAGGGGGGAAACAATAAAATGGTACAAGCTCCACACCTCAGCAGTTCTGCCTTTGGAAATAAACAGAAATAAACCTACTTAAGAAAAAATAGGGCAAAGCTTAGCACAGGTGGAGGATATATATATTTTTGAAAAAGAAATCTGCGGTTCTCAGCCATCTTTCCACATTATCTCTTGGCACATTGGTAGTATGAGACATTAGAAAACATCTAATGTTGCAGAAGAGGTTGAAGGGTCTGGTTAGAAAAACAAACTATTTTTTTACTGGAAAATCCACAGCACGCATGAGCCTACATTGATACAGTTATTTAAAAATCAATCTAAACTAATGCGTATTTTAGTGAGCTACTAAGAAGACTGTGTTTTCTAGAGCTAGACATATATGGCCTCTTTAAATTCTCCACCCTGTTTGTAGGGGGAAACTAGGAGGCTATTTCACTTGATTTCTCCAGGAAAAGAAAAAGATTTTCAACAGTTTCTCAGTGTGGGGCTTATAATTGGCAACAGCAAAGCGTCTGAGAAACTTTGGCAGTAGAAAGGTCTTCCTTGGGAGGTTGTAGACTCTACTTCCTTCAAGGTTTTTAAGCAGATGCTGGATGGCCATCTGTCATGAAGGCTTTAGCTGAGATTCCTGCATTGCTGGGGGTGGACTAAATGATCCTTTGGGTCCTTTCCAATTCTACAATACTATGATTCTACTTTGAGGAGCAGAACTCCAAGTGACGGATATGGGATGCCAAAACCCACTACCTCATTTGCATTTTAAGGGGAACACATGGTGGCATAAGGGTTGGCTTTGGCTTGAGTCTGCAACTTTAGACCACTCAGCATCCAATATTTTATGCCATAGAACCAATCAGTGAAAAATCTGCAGGCATCTGCAAGAAAACCCCCAAAGGACACAGGAGAGCTTGATTAATTATGAGCCGTATGCAGTAGCTACTGGAGGAGTTTATTCATCCTTATAGACAATAAACAATTACCTCTCACCCTGTCTTAAGCAACACAAACTGGATCCTAGGTACTCCAAGTTAGTCACTCAGTTTGAACAGGAAAGGGACAGTCTTCTCTATTCTCTACATCACTTTGTTTTCCCATGGAACCCAATGCAAGCTGGTATTTTTATTTTCTCTTACCTGTTCACACCCTCCCCCCAACCCCATGCCTTTCTGCTAAGGCCGTAAGTCAGGGGTAGGCAACCTAAGGCCCGGGGGCCGGATGCGGCCCAATCACCTTCTCAATCTGGCCCGCGGATGGTCCGGGAATCAGCGTGTTTTTACATGAGTAGAATGTGTCCTTTTATTTAAAATGCATCTCTGGGTTATTTGTGGGGCATAGGAATTTGTTCATTCCCCCCCCCCAAAAAAAAAATATAGTCCGGCCCACTGTATGGGAAACAACCCGGAAGACATTGTCACGTAGGGTGGCATGTCTTGGAGTTCTCCCCATATCCTAGCCCTGCCCCAAACTTAACTTATTGATGTGTTCACTTTAAGGAAGGAAAGCCTGGCTGTTTGACCACAGGTGTCGCTAATTAAGATCAAGTTCTCTATAAAAGGCAGGCATTTGGGATGGGAGGGCGAGCCTCATCACGGACCCAGGACTAGGGTGCCCTGAGTCTGTTTATGCTTATGTGTCCTTGCTACCCACTTGAGGGGCTCCAGGAGTGGCAGGTTGGGGACATTTTGGGTATGTATGTTTTGGTTTCTTTAATAAAGTTGGTTTGGTTCCCCTTCCACCTCCTTGTTTCTTTTGTCCTGGTATCCTTGGAAAGAACTGCTGCATTTGGCAGAACACCCACCACATGGTCTGAGGGATGGTGGACTGGCCCACGGCTGAAAAAGATTGCGGACCCCTGCCATAAGTATTTGCTGCCAGGATGCCTGAGGGAGCACGATAAGTTGTTTCCTAGACTGAGGGATGCTCATATGCTGACAGTATCCCTGCCTTACAACAAAAAAGACTGCAGGATTGGGGACAGGGGAGAGAGAAAAGACATCCACCCACGATTGTCAGGTACCGTGTTTCTCCTAAAATAAGACACCGTCTTATAGCTCCAAACGTTACCAACACTTTATATTTAATGAAGCTCAAGGTGCACCACTACTTTAAATAACAGTGATTAGCAATTCTTCTGACAATGATTCACACTCCCACTCTAACTTTCTAAATGCTAAGCTGCATCATTAACTTACTTTAAATAGCTTCCATCTATTTGTCCCAGGCAACTCTTTAGAGCCATATCATTTTTTTTGCCTTTGCCTTTTCACAATGGCTGATGTACTGTTATGTATTAAAAAGCTAGTAATGACTGAGTTGCGTCAGGAACACAAAATCAACATCATTGTCAGTTAAAGATTATATAGCATATTGGATTTTCCTAAGGCTGTGAAACATTTTTAGATCCAATCACCCACAGCTTCACATAATGCACAGGCCATTAAATGTATAGATTTTAATTATCGTAACTACAGTCTTTCCCTGGGGAAGCTGGAGAATGCAGAACTTGACGATCTTTCAGGCCACAAAACTATCAACCTGATGTACAGCACCTCACAAATGTCACCTTGCCGTTAACAGCACAATTTTTTTCGGTTAAGCCTTAGCCATTACACTAATCCCATTCTTCATTATGCCTATGTACCATGCCTATATTTAGCTATGCTGCAATTGACATGATACTGGTATGTATTGGTCCTTTCATTTTATTTTAAAAACCATATATTGAACAAAATAAACAGGATTAGTCTCAACCTGAAACAGCAGACATAGTTACAAGGAAAAAAATCATGACCATGTATTTTTTTAGTCTGTCTCCTTTATCGTCCCATCTTCTGGTTTCTTTTTCTTTTTTCACTTCCTGCTCCTCGTAATAAATGGCGAGGGTGTCAGTTTATCATCTGATCACAACCAATTGCTAGAAGACAATGTCCAGATGACAGGAAGAGTTTTAAACTGAATAAATGTACAAACACCAACATTTATTCAAAGACTGCAGCCTAGGGCAAACACATTATTCCACTTTGATTCTATTTTTATGAGAACTGAGGGTCAGTACTCAAACCCATCCTGTCCCAGTTCCAAGTTAAAACATTCTAGCTGTCGGCACACCTCTCCAGCTCACACAAAGTATAAATTCTAAACAAAATAAAAAAATTCCTTCCAGTAGCACCTTTGAGACCAACTAAGTTCTTGGTATGAGCTTTCGTGTGCATGCACACTTCTTCAGAGACACGCAAAAGCTCATATCAAGAACAAACTTACGGTAGTTGGTCTCTAAGGTGCTACTGGAAGGAATTTTTTTATTTTTTATTTTGTTTTGACTATGGCAGACCAACACGGCTACCTACCTGTAACTATAAATTCAAAAATACATATACCAGCAGACCGTAGCTCTAAACTTCAGCACATCAGAGTGAGCTGTAAATAAGTTTATATAAACTAGAAATTCATTTCAATGACCTTTAATCCTTTTCATATGAATGGTCCTTTGTGACTGAAAACTTGCAAACTTTAAGCAACAAGAGGTGAAGTATAGCAAGGAGTATAATCATTTTCTGCATTTCATAGCTCCCACTATTCTTAGAAGCAGTGCTTTTTTTTCTAGAAAAATAGGTGCCGGTACTCACCATGAAGTTGTTACAGTTAAAAAGTGTGATGCTTACAACAAAAAAAGAGGTGCTGATGCTCACCATGAAGTTGTTAAAGTAAGTCCCACACTTTTTAACAACAAAAAAGAAGTGCTAGTACTGCGCACCCTTGAGTATGCTTGGGGGGGGGGCACTACCTAGAAGTAGCATTTCAATAACTGGGATGAAAATCACAAAGCATTAGCAATAGATCTTCAACTATTATTGAGATCTGTATCCAACTTTTGAATCCAAAATTAATGTTTCCAATAACAAATAAGAGCCAGGTAAAACAACATAAAAACACCACTGTATCATTACTAATGAATGAATGAATACAATAAAACATTCAAAGCAGTTAAAACCATCCAAATTATTGCTTATTAAAAACCTGGGCTAAAAAAATAAACCATATTGACCCTGCTGTCTGAAATGCTAGACTAGGGTACAGGCGGTGACCATTTTGTGCATGTCCGATTGATGTGTGACCGCCAATGTGTGGGTCGTTTTGGACCCAGAAGAGGGCAGAAAGAGGGGTAGGGTGGGACGGGCTTATGTGCACTCTGCTGACGTGTGAGGGGGGCCAGGAATGGAACCTCTGCACAAAATGGTCACCGCCTGTATTACTTGATGGCTCTCTGGGGAATTGTCACCATATAGAAAAAGTCCTTACTCTGGACAGCTACATAACCTCTGACAGTGTGAGCCTTGAAGGATTACCTGTATTTATGATTGCAAAAAAACAGGCAACTTCAGGCAAGTGGCTCACTAGTAGATAATCCATTGCTACATGTAAGTTAACTGAAATCACAACATACAAGTTATTGTACAAGCAGGCACGCCTTATCATGGGCACAGTGCATGGCTGTGTCTGAAATATAAACACATCAGCACAGACTAGGGCAGAAGAATATGGTCACCTGACAAGGGCCAGCCACCTGAATAATAATAATAATAATAATAATAATAATAATAATAATAATAAATAATAATAATAAGCCACTCTGGGAACAATGGCAGGAACAACTCAAGAAAAGTCTTCCCATCTCCCAAGTATGACAAAATGGAATTATTTAGCATGGATTTCTGTTCTCCAAGTCTCCTGCAGGGCTTTTGCCATCTATCTCCTTCTGGCGTCTGCAGACAGAGCCAAACTTGCGTGCTTCTCCAGGAGAAGGAGGAGCCCTGTCCTCTCAGGAACAGACTGGCAGAGGAAGACCTTTTGACCTCTATTGAATCAAAAGGGGAAAAGAGGGGAAAGACACCGCACAAAAAGTCTAATACCGGTTATCTGAACAGATGTTCTCCTCCTCCACCACATGCCCTTCAAAGAAATCTTAGTACTGCAAAGTTGTGGATGATAAAACCACTGGTGCGGTACAATATTCCATAAAGATTGTCAACAGTAACAGTATAAAAAATGCTGGAAGCTTGGCCTGAGACAAACAAACTGATTTGATTTTTGATTTTTTTAAAAGAAGAATACAGGCTTAAGGTGTAGCATTTTATTATCTTTCATTAGTCAGGCATGAACTTCCAATACAATCTTAACCAGTCCTTTCACAAACTGTATTTTTTTCTTACTAAATAAAGAAGCAGCATTAGAACAATTTTCACACCAAAATCCAATGTCTGGAAAGGAAATTCAATTTTAAAAATATGTTGTTTATTGGCAAATCTTATAATAAAATTGCTTGAGGCACTAATGGCATGCAATCCTGTAAGGGTGTTTTCAAAATTGGGGGGAGGGGAGAGGGAGAGGCAGAGGGGGAGGGAGAGAGAACTGTTGCATAATGAAGTTGAATCAAGTGTATTGACTTCATGTACTAAGATTGAAATGGTTACATAAATGTGCTAACCTTAAATGTGACATGCATATAACAGGAGCTTTTTCACAATAGCAAAAAGAGCTACACACACTTGAACATCCTGTACAAGGCAGATTCTTATTATACTGCTTAGAGAATTGCTTTTACACTGCTACTTAAGGCAGATTATAGATCCCATTTTGTAGAGGAATATAATATGCCACACCTGTATCCTAGGCACAATAGCAATTGCCCTTTCATCCTGGCTGCAGTTCAATATGCAGTTTCGCTATCTAGATTTGCCAGAACACCTGTTAGCAACCTCTACAGAGGAGCAGTAATCACTTCCTAGATCAGAACCACAGATTGTGTTCCTGTCTCGGTGCAGCACTTCTTTGGCTATTGGGCAACAGTAGCCACATGCCAAAATCTCAATTACGTAATTTTCACACGGCCAGCCGCCGCTACCCACAACTACCTACACCCGAAGTGGCCAACTCTCTGCAGGCCGCTTGGTTAGGCTGGCGGGGTTGTCTACCTGTCAATCACCTGATGCCATGTGACATGATGTCATATGGCATCAGGTGATTGAAACTTTAAGCTGTGGCTGCAAATTAAGATTCACCCAATATGGCCTGGTGGGTCAATGGGAAGAGCCACAGAAAGAGCTTTTTAAGGCTTCTGCCTGACTTACCCGGCTCTGTGAAGCTCACAAAGCTTTCACACCTCCTTCCCAGAGGCTGGTAAGGAAGGCATTGCCTTTACTTTTGAATAAAGCTTTTTTCTAAGGTCCCATTCACCCTTTGCAGCTCCCCACCAGGTTGCCCGCCCTGGAAATAGCTTTTTGAGCCCTCCGCCTTGCTTACCAGCCTTTGGAAAGGATGTACCCCAAGGCCCTCACATAACTTTCCCAGAGACCAGACAGGTAGGGATAGTCACGAGGTGGGGGCAGTTTCAGAGTTCCTGACCTTAAACAAGTTTGCCCTTGTGCATGGACCACTAGAACCGAACCGTTGGATAAGTGGCGGACTCACTGTACATCATATCCAACCCATGCTCTGAAAGGAGAACAATAATGCCAAAAGTTGGATAGACCTCAAAATTGTCCCCATTGTGGAGCAAGTGTTCAGTGAGGTGGAGATACCCTCGTGGGTGGGGGTGGGGTGGGGGAATGGAAAGTTTCATGCACCTGCAGTTTGGGAGGCAGAATTTGTAGGCAGAGCCTACTTCTATATAAATCAGAGGATGGCATAATTAGTGTGGCAGCCGCAAGCGTGGCATAGTTCAAGAAATAAAAAATGGAATATTTCAAAGGAAAAGAAACAAATGGGGTTGCTAAGACAAAAGGAGATGGAAACTTCAAGAAAGTCAAGGTTCACGTTTTGGAGTCTCGCTACAAAGAAATAATAATTTGCTTAAAAAATAAACAAGCATTCTTGTCAGCTTGTAAGAAAGGTACATCCATTTTCTTGTTTATCAAGGCAAAAAACGGGGTGTTAGATTAAAAGAAAACACAATGAGCTGCAACAAGCACTGACCTAGTCTTGATTTCTGGTAAAATTTTAATACTTGACATTTTGCTACTGATAAAAATCAGAATTCTGTGGCAGCTTATGTTAATTCAAAATGGATAACCTTCTCTTATGAAGAGATGCATAATGCATAAATGCTTGAAGAATAGAACGCTACCAAAATAGTGATAACGGAATACTTTATACTCATTATTATTTTTACATATGCCATTACTCCTTGAAGAAACTGGGAGGAAGATATGGCTTCCAAACAAAGGTTGGCAGGGAAGATACCTTAAACTGTCTACCTAATTCTGTAGCACAGTGGAAAAACTAAAATAAAGGATAATACCCCTGCTTGACAAGAAGAAAATCCATAGATGTTATATTGAACTAAAAAAACAAACTCTTTCCAGCCCAAGCTCATTATTTGCTCTCAATGACAAAACATTTTTTTAATAGTGTGGAGATTTGATAGCTTCCTAGCGCAATAGCTATAAAAATGTTATCACCTCCTAAAGGCAGGCAGGGGGTCCTGTCTGTTCTATTTGTGCTATGTTTGAAAGCTTTAGAAAGAAAGCACATCTGAAAATGAGGAAGAACTTATGGGATCATAAAGCGATAATGTTCAACATGTTCTCTGTTGAAAGAGAGGGAAACAACCCATGGTATTTCCTTGCAGAATATGAATGAAAGCAAAGTGTCCCTAGAGAGCTAGGTTGGTTAGAGCACATAGGTCAGTTATTCTGGAGGGGAAACCCAGCACATGTAGTCCACAATCAATAAATCAATGTCACTTATAACACAATCTAAGATGGTCCAGAGGCATAAAGGGAATAATACTGTGTAAACTAATAGAGTTATGTCCCTTCTCCTTCCTCAAAGTAAAGTTAACATTGTGAGGAGAGAAATGTGGGGGTTTTTTTAGATGAAGGAGAAAATAGGCAGCATAAAGAGAAAGACAAAAACAAATCTACCAGCCCTATTTTAATCCAAAGGACAAATGCACAGTTGTGTTTAAGGCAGCAAGCCAATACATAGTTAATACAGAACAAAATCCATTTAAATCTGAATGATTTTCTTTTTGAATTAATATGCTTTGTTTAGGATTGTGCACTGCAAATCCCACTAATACCAGTAGGAAAATGATACGGAAAACACATGATTTGGGCATACAAAACTTACACTGCTCACCCCAATCCTTATTCCACTCTGTACTGTCTAATTGGAAATCCAATTATAACTAAACAACAAATTTCCTGTTATTCAATATTTTCTTCCCACATGCCAAAATTTTCTTATGAGAAAGAGAGAGAGAACTCCAGAGTAGTGCCAGTGAAATAAATGAGATATTCAATGAATGGCTAAGGCTTAAACCAGGGGTAGGTCAGCTGGTGTCCTTCAGATGTTGTTGGACTACAAGTCCCATTAACCTATGCTGGCTGGGACGGATGGAAATTGGAGTATATCAACATTTTCCCATCCCTGATTTAAACTATTTATATGAACAAATATAACACACCAGTGCACTAGAGGCAAAGTTGTACATACATTTTACCATCCCCTCTCTAAAGGCCAGGAATTTTTGACACAGTACATTTCAATATAAATACTATCCTATAATCAGTGAGTCATTAGTACGAATTCCTCAGTGCTGCCTGATACAAACCCAGCCAATGTTAATTATATAAGCACTAACACTTAGACACTCAGACATAATCAAGTGCTAATGTGTATCATAAATACTGTACTTAATATCTTAACTTAAAATTGACAATGTTTGGAATACATCTCATTCTAGCATTTAAGCATGTAGATTTTGTGGGTCAAGGTTTAGAACCACCAGCATATGTGCCTAATTAGATCCACCAGACCTAATGAAGCAGGTAAAGATGTTGATGGGCCAAAAGGGTGTTTGAAAGCCCCACCTGCGTAGCCTCCTTCACAACACTTTGCAAGTCCCAACAATCAACTGATCAATGGGACTTGTGCAGCACTGGGCAGAAAATGGTTCACCTGACAAAGGCAAAGAATTAAAGCTTCTCTGCACCCACACCAGGGTCCTGATCAGGTTCAGGCCACCTGCACCTACAATTTGGAGAGGAAGGGAAGGGAAGAGGGGGTAGGGCTGAAGGCGAGAGCCACCCTAGGCTGGTTGAAAGTGACAGTGAGTGAGAAAGAAAACGAATGGAGACAGAAATATAATCATCATCATCATCATCATCATCATCATCATCATCATTAATTTATACCCTGCCCATCTGGCTGGGTTTCCCCAGCCACTCTGGGCTGCTCCCAACAAAATATTAAAAATAGAATCAAACATTAAAAACTTCCCTAAACAGGGCTGTCTTCAGATGTCTTCTAAAAGTCAGATAGTTGTTTATTTCCTTGACATCTGATGGGAGGGCATTACACAGGGCGGGTGCCACTACCGAGAAGGCCCTCTGCCTGGTTCCCTGTAACCTCACTTCTCACAGGTGGGAACTGGCAGAAGGCCCTCGGTGCTGGACCTCAGTGTCCGGGCTGAACGATGGGGGTGGAGATGCTCCTTCAGGTATATTGGGCCGAGGCTGTTTAGGGCTTTAAAGGCCAGCACCAACACTTTGAATGGTGCTCGGAAAGGTACTGGGAGCCAATGTAGGTATTTCAGGACTGGTATTATATGGTCTTGGAGACCACTCCCAGTCACTAGTCTTGTTGCAGCATTCTGGATTAGTTGTAGTTTCTGGGTCACCTTCAAAGGTAGCCCCACGCAGAGCACATTGCAGTAGTCCAAGTGGGAGATAACCAGAGCATGCACCACTCTGGCCAGACAGTCTGCGGGCAGGTAGGGTCTCAGCCTGAATACCAGATGGAGCTGGTAGACAGCTGCCCTGGACACAGAATTAACCTGCGGCACCATGGACAGCTGTGAGACTAGAGATCGTTCTTGTGAGGGTGAGGATGCATGGGGGTTGCAGACTGATGTGCCCCCAAAATTCATTGCCCCTATCAGTGCTATTCTTCTAGAAAAAGAGGTGCTGGAATTCATCATGAACTTTTCTCCCTTGTTCTCTTAGAACGACAATGGTTCCCACCTGAGAGGTGCTGGAGCTGAGCTCTGGCTGAAAAAAAGCCCTGCTCCCCACAGGAATGCAGTTCTTGGGAAGGATGTATCCCACCCATTAGATTAGAAATTACTTCTCCATTATGACATGTGTCCATGAAGAAATTCAGTAAAAAGGCAAGAAGTACCTTGAGCTACAGTGAATCACACAAGGAAGTAAATCACTGTGCAAATGCTTCAGAATTTAGTTAGCACAAAAATTTGCACTCAAATAGACTGATTACTTTAATTTAAAGCAGTATGATGAACTGAGAAAAGGCAGCTTTGGCCTTTGCTCTCCCCTCATTAGACAACAAACTTTTAAAGTCTGTTTATCAAATGGAAAACAGTTCTGTGTTCTTGAGAAAGGTAAAATGAACATATCTCCCTCACCTCTAAGATCCCACACAATGTCTATTCATTTATCACAAGTGCTTTGTATCATCCTGGAACAGGTAATGTAATGCCTTTCACAATCTCCATTTTCTGAGAGCTGAAACATAATTAATGGATTTAGAGAGAGTCTGAGAGGACTAACAATAGAATATTTGCATAGAGTGACATTTAGTGCACAATATTTCACAGAACGAGAACTGGCAAACCTGAATAACAATTGGAACTGATGGCAAATACTTAGAACAGGTTATGAATATTTCCCACAATAAAATATGATGAATGGTTATGGATACATCAACACTGGTCTTAATGGTGATGCAGCCAAGTTTAATAAGGTGTCTTACTTAGAATTTTATAGTGGTCCAAATGAACCAACTTAAAACAGGGTAGTCAGGAAGGGATATTTTGGTGCCATAGGAGGTAATAGCAAGCACATTGGCACCTGTGGGTGCCACTCTGGCAAGCACATTTTGGTAGCAAATTTCATTAAATTATGCATTTTATGAAGACATAGATTGGAATCCAACAAAATAGTTCCATTAGCATAAGGATTTCTAGCTGTGCAACACAGCTTCCTCGCTCTCTTCTCATTGCACCCATGCCCCAGATCTGCTCTACAGGGTCGTCGTCGTCCCCCAACCCCTCAGAGCAAATGTGAGGTGCATGAGGAGAGGAGAAGGAAGTTCCACTGCGCAAACAGAAATCCTTGCACTCACGGTACTACTTCGCTGGATACTGCGTATACTTTCTGTTGTCTGAAATTCAGTTCTAGTATTATGGGGAGAGAGAGTTCTCTTTTCCCATCATACATACATTTTGCAAACCTATAAACTTTTTGTTTATAGAAAAAGACAACTAGAAAGGATATGAGAGAGGTTTGCGAAATTTATGTATGTTTCCTAGCTTTTGCTGGTTGGCAAGATGCTCCTCCAACCTCTTAATTATTGCACATCTTTCATTTCCAAGTTGTGGTGACGAAAAGACTACATAATGTTGACTGAAAACATGGCCACGCCATAAAGGGCATTACATGATACTAGGGAAGAAAGGAGGTGCTGTTTTTAGCAGGAGTATCATGCTGCCAGAGTATCACATCCCTCTCCCAACCCAAGCCTGGCAGACAGTATCTTTAGCGAATGGGATTTGCAATGGTGGAAACTGACAAGTGGTTAATGATGCTTCCACCAGACAAGATACCTATAATCAAAAGTCAATAAATGCAAGATGTTTCCCATGGAAAGTCACTAGCAACCTTATGTACCAAGCTGCCATTATTTATCTCTTTTCTCACAACTCTCTCTTGAAACTGACAACAAAGGAATTACTCCCCCAAATATTAATGATTCCACCAACCTACTCAAAATTACGAGCGGGACCATAAAGAAGGCTGATCGTCGAAGAATTGATACTTTTGAATTATGGTGCTGGAGGAGACTCTTGAGAGTCCCATGGACTGCAAGAAGATCAAACCTATCCATTCTTAAGGAAATCAGCCCTGAGTGCTCACTGGAAGGACAGATCCTGAAGCTGAAGCTCCAATACTTTGGCCACCTCATGAGAAGAGAAGACTCGCTGGAAAAGACCCTGATGTTGGGAAAGATGGAGGGCACAAGGAGAGCATAAGGAGAAGGGGATGACAGAGGACGAGATGGTTGGACAGTGTTCTCGAAGCTACCAACATGAGTCTGACCAAACTGCGGGAGGCAGTGGAAGACAGGAGTGCCTGGCGTGCTCTGGTCCATGGGGTCACGAAGAGTCGGACACGACTAAACAACTAAACAACAACAACAAATCTAAATTGTTATAGATGAAGAAGAACAAACATTTCCTTATACAACCCACACAAACTTAATGGGCACACACTTACACTATCTCCACTGGAGGTGCTTTTAACAAATTGAAAAAGATTCATGTAAAACATTTGTGCATCTCACTTTAGCCCGGAATTCCACACAATTAGTTGCCATAAAAAAATAACTTTATATTCTGCCTGAAGAACAGGTCTGCATAATTTGCATATATTTATGACAATGGAGAAGTAGTTCTCTAAAAGATGCCACTTTGACTATTCTATGTAATATATTTAACAACTAACACAGAGACAGACAGCTAGATATAGTATACTTTATAATGTATTTTATTAGGAATGTTGAAACTCTTGCTGTGTGTGTAGAGCACACTTTTAAAAGCTCTACATTCTTCAAAACAAATTTTTAAAATCCTGTTTTAAGTGTTGTGTTTAATATAGTATAGAGACAAACACCTTATCTAAATATATATCTAAATATATGAAGAACAGCATCTACCTAAATTGTACGAAGTTTTCTCTCCCCATCCCTGAAATATTCCAGAAAAAGACATTGCAAGGTTTAAAGTGTGCAAACATTTTGGAATAAGTGGTGCAATCAAATATGTGTTTGCTTGTTAAACTTCTGTTTCCCTTATTTTTTATCATATACTGCAAAATATTGCTTTGAATTGCATTTGTGACTGGCTTTTCCAAAGAACAGAACTCATGTCAGTCCACAGAACTGCAGATCTCTTTTGTTTTCTGGTTGAAGTCTTCAGGTTGATTAGCATACACATAATAACCTGCACCAAGGATAGCTATTGTTTTCGCATATGAATTTGGTCACAGAGGCTGGATGGTGGTCCCAGAATTGTCATCTATGCATGATCACAGTGATAGGAATGTATTGGTGCATATGGGCAATCTGCTGCAGCACTGGCCTTTTTGCCTATCCATATACAACTGACATGTTTTTGTAAGCCATTTCAAAACTTGATTATTGCTCATTACAGTGGTAGATATATTCAGTGACCATGTCTTCATAAAACATGGACAAGTACTTTCTCTTGAAGTCAGGCCTAATGACTTGTACAAGGCTCAGTCCAAAGGGCCCCACTATTCTGAGACCAGACAATGGATTAAATGGACTCAAAACTGCTCCAAATGCTTTTATCCAGATTGGAATGCACCTCTCATGTTCAGCACAGGAAGGCCTCTCCGGGAAATGCAGTGGCTCCACTATTATAAGATGTTTTACTGTGAGTAAGCAGCTGCCAGGAATCCACTCAGGTTGTGTCCAAGTAAACTCATTCTGTCCAATCCCATTTCCCACCTCCATTCTTCAATAGATTCTACAAATTGATTTTCTGCTACTTCTGCATTTGTGTCAAACTGTGATGTACTACTGCATTCAAATCCCAAGAGATCAAATGCATACACAGTCCTGTTTTCGCAATGATCTTCACAGTTCAGTGCCCAAAGTCCAACACCTCTTCCAAACCCATGGAGTTTTCTGCAAGAGGCTGTGAGAGAACACTAGTGTCCATATTTTATTTTCATTGGATAGGAAGGCATATTGTTTACTGTATGTACTTGTGATACATTTCAGTATTTGCTCTTCAGCATCCTTAAGATGTGCCAGTGATATAGGACACCAAGCAGGCAGCCAACTGGATAGCCATCCTAACTCTTTGCTGGGAGACTCCAGGCTCTCACTCTCATCCTCGGCCATAGCGGCA
Source organism: Darevskia mixta (assembly GCA_034641385.1). Taxonomy (NCBI): domain Eukaryota; kingdom Metazoa; phylum Chordata; class Lepidosauria; order Squamata; family Lacertidae; genus Darevskia; species Darevskia mixta. The sequence continues at coordinate 4,646,342 of JAWWNH010000060.1, forward strand.
CAGAGGCAGTATCACCACCTGGGAGCCATTCCAGGGGCAGCAGCTGGGAGCTGAGTGACAGAGCGACCACGGCAGCAGCACCCCCATCAGCCATCATGGGACCCGCCCAACAGCATATAGAATATAACAGATATCATTGCACCCTACACAATGTAAGACACTTTTAAAATTTTGTTTTTATTACAAAGAGTCTACCAAAACCAATGCAGCAAAATAGTTGTATTATTTAAAAATTTGCAACCAAATTTTGCCGTTAAACGTGGTACTGTATTTAAGCAAAACAGTTAAAAAGTCTGATCACACCATACAAGCATTGTTTCGGTTATTAGTCACATGAAATAACTGTGAGGATGGATTCAAGGGGAAAATTCACCTTGGACAATGAGTGTTTTGCTTTTTCCCAATGATAAAGTTGAATTTTTGAAACTAATTTCTGCAATAATGATTTCAAGAGGCACTTTTACCAAGAGCATCTCAACTTGTTCATTTTTCAATGTACAACCTTGCATGAAGAGGTAGTGTCATCTTAAAGCCATTTTGAATCAAATTGTTCTTGCACACATATGTGAAAATTAAATGGTACCTCCACAATACATAAATGATATACCCAGCATTCAATATAAGCAGTTTTAATGACATGGTCATGATCAAGGAGACATCTGTAATCTGATGTTAACAAAGAGGTGGGAGGCGTGGGAGACAGGGAGAGATGGAGAGAGAGAGATACACACCTTGCTTCCGCACATCCTCCACAGCAGCCACCAGTTCATCTTTTAGGTCCTGGCTCTCCTTTGCAATCTGTTCTCCTTTTTCCAAAAAGTTTTGAGTAGCTTGCTCAACTGAAGCAGCCAGCACATGAGCCTTCTTAGATCGACCTTTCTTTTTACCAGATGGCCCTTTGTTACTTGTATTTACAAGGGTTGTCACCTTTAAAGAAGTTTAAAAAACAAAGTTTAATGAGTACAACTTTAATTTGCTTTACAATTGTTCTCAACAGACATAAGACATGACTCAACATTTTCTAATGATTTTAAAAAACAGCAAAGTCTTGTGCCACCTTAAACACATTTATTATAGTATTAATAAATACACCAAAACAGCTCCAGTTACAAAACACCTTCAAGGATAGCCTGAGATTGTACTGACTTCAAGGAGAGCAGTAAACATAAAAAACAGGATTCTACTCTCACCTCTTCCTTCTTTCCTTCTCTGTTTTCTCTGTTGTCTATATTAGACAGCTTAGTCTTTGTCCATATAATTCCAAGACAACATGCACACTAATGGTCATGCAGAGTTAGTGATGTATTATTATTATTTTTAAATCAAAATTGAAAATGACACTCAACATGCAGAGTAATAGTCTAAAACTCATGCTAATTTGATTAATACCAAGAACAAACTTAGTTGGTCTCTAAGGTGCTACTGGAAGGAATATTTTTATTTTTTTAGTTTGTTCATGCTAATTTGATTAAAGATGTCACCAACTTTATTCATCTACCCTTATTCCTGCGAGCAGAGAACCAATGTTGTCAGAGCATTTGAAGCCAGGAGGTGAGGAAAACTTCCATACTACTTTTATCAGTCATATCTGAGCTTTGTGAACACTTCTCTGATTCCATTGAACAAGCTCTACTGAACTGCCCTAGAGATAGCGCCAGAGCAAGGTGGAACCACATCAAAGCGGCAATCTACAACACAGCCATGTCCTTCTTTGGCAAAAGAGAGCAACAGATCCCCGACTGGTTAGAGTCTGGCATAAAGGACATAGAGCCTGTTATCACTGCAAAGCACAAGGTTCTTGTGAACTACAAGTGTGTGCCTTGTGAAAAGACACTTGCTACACTGAGAAAGGCAAGGAGCTATGCCCAGTGGATTTCCAGACAATATGCCAATGACTACTGGCTAAAGCTGTGTCATAGCATTCAACTCGCTGCTGACACCAGCAACACTCGCAGAATGTACGACAGAGCTCCCCCAAAGCCTCAGACACAAAAGGGTAAGAGTTGCTTCTGACTGTCTAGCTCCTTCTGTCTAGAATTGCTTTTCTTACTAACAACCACAAAACACTGAGTTTCTCTACTTCTCAACCCCCAAACCCCTTTAAACTCAATGTGGCATGCCATGCAAGCAACCCTGACCAGCCTGTCCACTCAAAGGACATCCAGGTTCCCCATTGCAAGCACAGCATTAGCCCTAACATTAAAGTAATGGGAAAGCTGTCATTCTTGCGCACAATGCAGTTTGGCCATAAACTCTCTGGCGACAGTTGCTGCAGAGATCCAATGAATGAAGGACATGTCTCCTCCCTCCAGCCGCTTCCAGAGACTATATATCTGCAGTCTTGCATGTGAGTTCACAGAAGTTACTAGTCCACACATATTTTTTTCCTAACCTACGTGGATCACACAGACCAATTAAATTAAATTAATTTGTGGTTGAAAACCAAAAGAACTTCCCTGCCTTGTATCCCAATATGATTATTTATTATCACAAGCAACCAGGTAAGAGAAAGTGCACTGAAAATTAGGTATGTTTGGCAAAGTTGCTTTACAGAAGTGTATTTTTAATTTTACAGAAGTGTATTTTTAAATGAAAGAAGTGGAATCCTGTAGTCTAAAGTATTATCCCTTATAAGTGCAATGCCTCAATACAGCCTATGGAATAATTCTACAAATCCTTGCTTCTGTACTAAACTCTCATTTCTTATGTGCTGCCTCTATTACCATACAAAATAAAACTACAGCAGGTCTTGTGGGTATTTGGCACAGTGCTAAAATGTTATTCCCACAGTGACAACATGCCACACACAGTTAGAGCTAAAGGACGCAGGGGAATGGGCACTAAACAGTGCTAAAGGTATAATGTCACCAATAATAGATACTCGGTGATTGAAAGTTACAGATTGCTTGCTGTTTTTTTACAATAGACAGCTTGCTTAGCACAAACTAGTAGCATCTGAAACAAAGAAAAGTGATGTCTGGCAGCTTTCACACAATGAACTGAAAGCAGCCTACCATGCTATACTGAGAGCAAAAGATCATGGACAAGAAAGATGAACCAAGTAGTTTCCAGCTTCAGGAATGATTTTCAACTCAGCTGTATAGATGACACACATACAGACAGACAGGCACATGCAAGCTTGGATCAGTTACTGAAATGACAACTGAGATTCTGTAAAAAGATTATCTCCAAAGACACTAAACTGTAGTTCTATTACGCTGTGTTATAAATCATAAGTGCAATTTGAGTCTGTTCTACATATAGTGAACTTTTGGACCAAAAAAAAAAAATCAAGACACTGAAGGCAAGGCAAGTGTAAATTAGATTTACTGTTTATGTGCTAGTTTGGAAGATATACCCAAGGCTGTGATGAGTTCTACACAAATTCAAAGATGATGTTGAACATTCAACCATGCCTCAGTATTTGAAGACACCATGTGACCTGCACCAGATTATGTACTGATTCAAAGCCAACACAAAGTGGAGCAGGGAAATATATACACCACATGAGACTGATGGATAGTGCAACTATGCCACTAATGTCTGCATCGGACCCAGAACAGCATAAGGAACTTCAGGTCCTCTCTTCCTGCTGCCTCCTACCTTGGAGCAGCATGACTCAATGTTGATGAATTAATGGAAGTAATGCAAAAGAAATTGCCAAATATGTTGAAGTATAAAAAAATCATTCTAGTTATGGACTACCAAACAATTCCTTTCTCCATATTTTCCCCATTGGAATAGATATACAAGATCCAATATTGGCAACATTCAGTTGTGTATAAAAAACTCATATTCAAGTAGTTCAATACCAGTGTCATGGGATTAAAGCAGTCCCATGGACCATTTAGGAAAGAGTAAAATCACTAAATCATCAATAAGGTTAAGACGATACCTTTTAACTTGACTTACAGAAACTAATTGCTTTGAGGGATCTGACTTTGTGGTCTGGTCGTGGCGATTCTATTATGGTATACTTTTGATATTAGACTGCTAGTTTAAATAATACAACATTGCTTTGTTGATATTTTTTTCAATGTCTATTGTATTTTATTGTTATGTTTTATGTGAACCACCTGGAGAAGAATTTTAGTCTGAAAGGCGGTATAGATGTGTTTTTAAAAAATGAATGAATAAATAAAGCTTGAGAGGGCTAATTGGAACCTTGTGTACAGTATCCAGCTGGATTTTGCTTAATCCTCAGAAGCTCTTGTAATAAGGCAGTCATGCCTGAGTCCTGTGGTGTTGAACTGGGAATTCATATACCCAAGTTTCCTTCTCTAGTCATTCTTTCTTTGCACATATCATGGTTTGAGAGAGGCTAAATACAAGCTGGAACACTCCATCTCCTGGTCTAGAAAGTGGAATAAAAATCCCAGTGCATCATCTCTGCCTGATGATTTAGTGATATTTCACAGAGTTTTATTATATACCTAGATGATTTTAGGATACATTACGTGTACAGATTTGACTAATATTAAACTTTCTTTATAAGACTCTTTCTTTTGACAAAAATATTTGATTATATTAGAATGTGGTATCTACTGAATCTCTATCACTACATAAAACATTTTCTATTATCTTTGCAACAACAACCAGGTAAAATATAACCACCATGGCCCTAAGTATTAAAATAAATTAATACCAACAGAACCAATACAATGATCAAAAAGTTGTTGCATTTAGAGTAAGCATAAATATTAAGTATAAAATGGGGTGAAAATTTAGAAAATTAAACACAAAGGAGGTTTGGGAAATTTGATTTTCTAAAGTGATGTGAGATAGTGGTCTGCCATCTGCCACTTTGTATTTGGTCAAGAGCAAATAATAACTGATGCTGATCTTAAGCAGATGATAGTGAAATGTAGTTATGTGATGTGGTGTTATGCAAAAGGAGCTGGAGAGTATTTAATTATGGTTATGACTATTTTTCAAGAGATTCTGAAGATACAGTTAATGTTAGATAGATCCTCTAATAAGTTTTCTTAAATAAGGTATGGATCTAAGAAACCAGACAACTTCTTTTCCATGCACCCAATGGAAGCTTAGACTTTCATTTTGCATGAAGTGTCCCCTTACACTATGCAGCATGACAAATAACCTTTCTTTGGATCCTGGCCTATGAAAAAGTGTTTTCACCCATTAACTGTCAAGTTTCTCATATATATGTGTTGACAGCAGCCATACTGACATTTGCCAAATGTTAAACAAGAATGGAGCAAACTTAAGAGGGGTAAACCTTTTCCAGACTTTAAGCCTAAATAAATAATTTATCAGAAGTCATCTATACAGAATACCACTCTGTAATAGAGTTCTGAAGGGCAGTTTACTTTGTTTCTGCAGAGCGCTCAATTTCTTATTCTGAACATGATGATTTCGAGCAATACTGGGCGCACTTATTAAGCAGTGAGCCCTACTTCTTATTATGGGACTTACTTTCAGGCAAACATGCATTGCTTGTGCTTCTAGATCTATTTGAGAGTGTTTTGTGGTTGCTTTTTTAAAATATGTATTCAATAAATAGATTTAAAAGAGAAGATAAAGCTATATCATATAGTTCTTTCCACCCTAAAATGTATTTAGGTTAAAACATATAAGCACATTTTACCACATATCAGTCTGTACTTTACTTAAAATAAAGAAAAATTATTTTATTTTACCATGTGAGCATACTACTAGAATATGAGTCATAAATCATACACAAGCAGTCCAAAAGGGAAACCCCTCTCTTGCAGTACCATGTGGGTTCATTGGTACAAAACATGCAAAACATCTCAAAGTCCACCCCTCCTTTTCAATTAAATCTAAAAAGGAATGTTGTCAATACAGACTGCTTTCCAAATCTGAAAAGTGCTACAAAAGATGTCGAGCTAACAAGGCTTAAGCAGTTTTTATGCTGCTCTGTAAGGGGATTAAAAAATATCATTATCTAGGCCAGCTTGTTTTAAACAAAAAAAGTCAGCATGCCAAAATTCAGTGGAACACTTGAAGGCACCAGGATATCACACTCTGAGCTGTGAATATGAGTTTAAACAGATATGGCACATTTTATTTTATTTTTTAGAAAAGTATAGATAGTTCTGAATGTTGAAGGGACACTTTAGACATGGTATGACTGTCTTATATTATGCAAAACTATAGATATGCCTAGCTTGCTGGATAATGGTCATTTCCTTCCTTCCTTCCTTCCTTCCTTCCTTCCCTCCCTCCCTCCCAAAGACCTCCAAGCATGACAATAAGCAATGGTTGTTCAAAAGACGCAGTAATTAGATACTCTGGAATTAATCAGCCCCTTTTGAGGAGGGGTGACCTTCCTTAGCGTCTGCTAAACCCTGTTGGGCAGTGAAAAATATGTCTCAAGAAGGAGAAGGGAAATCTGCAGGTGTTTTTTAGTCTTGAATAATATATTTCATGACATTGCCTTGAACAAAGGATAATGTTTAAAGCTATGTGATGAATGGATAATGATACAAGTTCCAGTCTTGGATGAACAGACATATTAATGTTAACAAGAGAAGCAGCCAGAGACATAACTGCACTAATTTTAAATATGGGTAGCTTTGTAGATTGGCAACACTGAAAGACCTGTGTAAGCAACCTCAGATTGACACAGCTCAAATGTTAGGACCTGCAGTTTGAAGTACAATTCCAGTGCACCTGGGGGAGTCTGGAGAGACATAAAGGGCAGGAAGGGCACGTAAAGTGAGAGCGGAGACAGGTTAGTGCAAATAACTGTCAACAGCTCAAATACATTCTGCTGAAGAGACTACTTTCCTGGAAGTTCTATATACAGCTCAGAATTTTCTCAAGGAAGAGATTGATTCTCTCAGCTACTTGCTGAGCCCTCAACTAATTTATTTCTTGCATCTGTGACTTTGCTACAAGTCCAAGTAACTGTCCCTGCAAAATCCTTATTCATTTGTATACAGTCACCTTGCAATTTGCGTGCTTGGCAGCCAGTCTCACGCAATTGCACAAATTAAACACATCTCCAACCCCATCGTTCAGCCCGGACACTGAGCCTTCTGGCAGTTCCCTCCCTGCGAGGTTACAGGGAACCAGACAGAGGACCTTCTTGGTAGTGGCGCCCGCACTGTGGAACACCCACACATCAGATGTCAAGGAAATAAACAACTATCTGACTTTTAGAAGACATCTGAAGGCAGCCCTATTTAGGGAAGTTTTTAAGGTTTGATGTTTTATTGTGCTTTTAATTCTGTTGGAAGCCACCCAGAGTGGCTGGGGAAACCAAGCCAGATGGGTGGGTTATAAATATATAATCATTATTATTCTGGCACAAATGTGTCAAACCTACACACAAACACAGGCATGCACACACACTCACACATGCCTTCTGCTGCACATGCACTTTACAATATTAGCTTCTATGTTGAATGCCTGGTCATGCCATTTGAATCTGACCTTTTAAAGAAAACAGTTATTTTAATTACATTTTCTTCAACAATGTGCTACGATGTTCTGCTGTTAGAAAATTATAGAATTCAATTTGTCATATATGAAATCATTGACCTACAGGTATTAGCCTTGACTAGATTAAAAAGAAGACAAAAAATGGGACAATGTCCCACTCAGAGAGTTTTAAAACTGGTATTTCTGGGACAGCAACACATAAAGCCGCATGTCAAACTTTTTCTGAATTTAATAGGATTTTCAGAAACAAGTTGTGATATTCATAGATGGCACGCATTTGTTTTTCAAAAGGAAAAAGTCATAACCTGATGGCTTGGGTTGGCTTCAAGTATCTCTTTGGGATTCTGGGCACTGAAATATAACTGTATGCATGTGTGCAATTGGGTTTATTTCCTGCTATGTATGACAAGTGTGTACAGGATTGCAGCCATATTATTGTATATACTCGATAGCAATGTATGACAGTCACCATACACACATGGGGACATAGTTCAATGGAGAAATCCAGAAATTACCATGACTTTTGCAGTAAATGGTGAAATAGTTTTGTAGTAAATATATTCATTAATAGGAATTTCCAAAAAAGGTCACACTGAATATGTACAAGATGGTACATATTATATTATAAATTATTATAAATAAAAGTTTAAACACAGAGATGGTTTGCAAATGTTATAATTCACATTATAAAATGCAATAATAAACCGACATTCAGCAACTTGCTCTTTCATGGCATAATCCCTCTTCTTTCAAAAGGCCAAGCCTGAAAAGCCTACACAGTGCAGGCACCCAGGGTTTTCCATATTCATTCCCTAATGCAATCTGAAAAGCTACCCCTGACCTTCAGGGAACCTCTATAGGAAATTCAGTTGGATGGGGAAGATGCATCCAGAAGGGGAAATTGTCCTTCTCATCCTACCCTGTGCACAAGAGGATTGTATCCTGACCAAAATCAATAGCAAATAATATCATATCAAAAATAACTGAGATAAGCCAAGGCATTTTCTAAGCAGTGACCACACTATCCAACAGAAGCCAATTCAGAAAGTCAGTTTGATCAGACCTCTCTTCAAACGGTTTTCAAAAACCCTGAAAGATAACTTATGTTGGGCTTCCATTGGTATGGGGCGGGGGGAGTTTTGAAACAAAGTTTTAAGCAACAAAAACAGATATCCAGGTTTTTGTTAAAAATAACGAGTGGAAGCAAAGCAGAACTGTATAACAAAATAGCAAGTGGAACAAAAATGTTACGCTTTAGTACATCAAATGTTATTATTTCATGACACATGATGCCATTGAAGAATCACAGGATTCAGTCAACTGACTAAAATATTTTGAAAAGAGCATTGAAGCAAAACAGAACAAAAATGAAAGAAAACCCAACACTGAAAAATGAAAGGAACTGTTTTATAGTTTCCTTCTAATTTAACAGAAAACTGGAACTTCCATACTTATTTCTGAATCTCTGGTGCAGTTATGCAAGTGTTTCCTCCCAAACAGAGACACAATGCACATTACGTTGCCATAAGTTGCAGGAATGGAAAGGGAGCTTATAACTAGTACACCTGGTTGTATGAATCAGCCCACAGTTAAAAGTAAGAGAAAGAAAGATAACTAAAAGGGAATCAGCTATTACCGGTACGTAAAAATAGAATTTCTGCAATAGTTTTAGTATGCAGCAATACTACTCAGCATTGATATAAATATCCCCACCACCACACACAGACACAGTGCCATTTACAACAAACCATAAATGACCGTGTATTCTTCTCACTCTTCTTAAAATTCTTATATATCATTGAGCTGCTGGAAACAGTCAATGACCTGAATAAAAGGCAGCCTTGACATTTTAGTATAAAGACTTTATCCCTTTTAGATGTAATGCTAGCATTCCACTTGAATGCACTATCTTGTTGCCTGACTGATTTTACTAGTAGCATCCCTTAAAGCACAGCTTTTCAGAACCCTCATATTTTGGTGATGGGCAGGGATAAAATATGGGAAAGCATGCAAGTTGCATTTAGGTCTTCTGAGTCCATTCTTCAAATGGTTTTCCAAGTACTGGATTTTTCATTGATCTCAACAGAGTCAAACATTCCGTCTGATAGCTGTCAGGAGGATAGACAGGCAACTCCATTGGCCTGGGATGATATTTCATCCCAGACAGCATCAGTGGCCAATTGCACCGGGTCACTGAAAAGCACCTGGTCACCTTCAAAGCAAACAAACCAGAACTCTGAATTAGCTTCTTTACCTCATTTTTCTACTACCCTTCTTTCTCTCATGCTGCCTATAGGAAACTATGTGAGCTGTTCTGGCCGAATCCATTTTCTTGTCATTACTACACTGAATAGTATTTTAGGTATAAACATTACCCATATCCATATTTTCATAGATCAACAAATACTACTAACATTTCAATGACATTTCAATTACATTATCTCAAAAGATATATTTCAAAGTAAATGCCAGGGAGTAGCAGGGTGATGAAGGGACCCTGGAGAGAGGAGATGGGATAGAGAGTGAAACTAAGGCTCTGCCAGTGGTGAGATGGGATACGGAGGAGGATAACCATGGGGAAGAGACCAGTGAGTTGTGGGGTTCGATGCCACCGGGGGGGGGGGAGACACCTCCCCTGTCAGAGTAAATATTGCTTATTCCATGGCAGAAGGAAGTTGGAAGGAGCTCTTCTTCAATGGGTTGCAATAAATCAGGAGGCTGTCCTAAGGATCAGGACACGGCAGCTCACACAAGTGGCTCCTTAAAAATGATTGAGGATCAGACACCCTGGCCCTTGGATAACAATCAGATATGTGAGCTTTGCACTTCTTCTCAACTCAAGTATAGAAATAAGATTGAAGAGAGGTAAGGAGCACTGGGGAAGAACTTGATAGGAAAGGAAGCAAAGTTGTCTTGGCCAAGTCATGGATTCTATACAATGCTATAAAATTTATTATTAATATTATTATTTATTGAATTTATATACCACCCTATACCCCGAGGTCTCAGGGTGGTTCACATAAAAAGATCACTATATATAAAATAAAAATAAACGCAATAACCCAATAATACCCCCCGCCCTCAAAAAAGAGCTACATTTTAAAAGGGTATGGTATGTTGATCAGGTTAACCAAAGGCCTGGTTAAAAAGGAATGTTTTTGCCTGGCGCCTAAAGGTGTATAATGAAGGCGCCAGGCGAACTTCCCTGGGGAAAGCATTCCACAGACATGAAGCCACTGCAAAGAAGGCCTGTTCTCGTGTTGCCACCCTCCAGACCTCTCGAGGAGGTGGCACACAAAGGAGGACCTCAGAAGATGATATCAGGGTCTGGGTAGGTTCATATGGAAAGAGGCGGTCCTTGAGGCGGTCCTGGATGGCCCTTGTGGTCTCTTCCAACTCTATGATTCTATGATTCTATGAGGTATTGCGATATTGAGCTGTTTAAGGCTTTATAGGTCAAAACGAGCACTTTGAATTGGGCCTGGAAACTAATCAGTTGCCAGTGCAGTCAGGGCAGGATAGGTGTTAAGATGCTCAAACCCTCTTGCCCAGCTGAGCAACCTGGCCGCTGAATTCTGCACCAGCTGAAGTTACCGAATCATCTTCAGAGGCAACCCTACATATAAATGCATTGCAGTAAACTAACCTTGAGGTTACCAGAGCATAGACAACAGTAGTTAGGTTATCCTTGTCCAGATAGGGGCGTAGCTGGGCCACCAGCTGAAGGTGATGGAAGGCACTCCTAGCCACTGAGGCCACCTGAGCCTCAAGCGACAGCAAAGGATCCAGGAGTACCCCCAAACTACGAACCTGCTCCTTCAGAGGAAACATAACCCCATCAAGAGCAGGCAACCTCCCACCCATCTGCTCTAAAGTACCCCCCACTTTTACATACAATTAAATGTCATATACCTAACCCACAAAAACAAAAGTGCATGCAAAAGGCACAAATACTTTTGCTTACAAAAATCTGCATGATAACAATGCTGTAATTATGAGGCATTACAGAAAAGGACCAAATCCTCTTTAAATGCATTCATATTTGTGATTTACCGGTAGTCTATATCTATAAAAATATGCATTTAAAGCAGGAGTGTCAAACCCAAATGAGTTGCAAGGGGGAACTGCATGCCCATAGACACATGCACAATGTTCTCATACGCACAAATGCACCGACAAGTTTGGATGGGGCAAGAATCCTTCAGTAGGCCCAGCATGAAGCTTCTACAGAAGCTTCTCATAATCAGAATGCCACCACTACAATCCATACAGTTCATGCTAGGGTTTTTCTAAATGATGCTTCATTTTTAATTAACGCGAGTACAGGGTACTGGCTATGAAATTAATGAAATCTATCTATTACACGGTACAAATGCTCACATGCAAAACATTCTCAACATTTTCCAGAGCTGGAAGCAACACACTCATTTTCTATCACTTGGCCCCAAAGGGCCTCTTTGTTTCCAACATCAGCCTATTAGACAGTAAATCTGTCAACTTGGGGCCTTGTTGCTGTGTCTGTACTTCATTATACTCCAATTAGATAGCAAAGTGTTATTTAACTACATGTGCAATGGCCTATTTTAAAGCAACACTTTAAATATTAAAGTGACCCTAACCACCCTGTTTAGTAATATTGCATTATCTCCATAGGACAAAGGAACTGAACACTACTAATGAAGCTGATAAAGTTTCTGACCTTCAATCTAGGACAGGAAATCATCTGTTGTTCACTGGTTCTTTCTTTCCTTCTCATCTTCTGTCTTTCCACATCTCTAATTCCTCAAGGAAGTTAGCTACACTGCTCCTGGCCAGAGCAATTTATAGTCTACTTTCTCTTCTGAAACAAGTTTATCCACATGGATGTCTATCTATCGCCTTTCCCTATCCTTACTTGACATTAAGTGTACTCTTAACTCCCTCAGATTTTACCCACAGAGTTCAATCCTACCTGGTTCGGGCACACCAGTGAGTTTTCATGGAAACTGGGTTGCAGTACGGTAGAGTGGAACCTCAGGTTACGTACCGTCCTTCTTATGAACGCTTCGGGTAACGAGCTCCGCTAACCTGGAAGTAGATGCTCCTAGTAGCAAACTTTCCCCCAGGATGCGAGTGGAAATCATGTGCCAAAGGCGTGGCGGCAGCAGGAGGCCCCATTAGCGAAAGTGCGCCTCATGTTAAGAACGGTTTCAGGTTAAGAACGGACCTCCAGAACGCATTAAGTTCATAATTTGAGGTACCACTGTACTGAATTCCCCCATGCAGCAGCTGATGGTCACAGAGTTCCATCCTGCTTGGGCAGGATCTCCTCCCTACCCACTAGGTTCACCCATTGCCTCTGCAGTTGGATCTCCATCTCCTCTGTTGCTTTCTCAGAGGAGGGCATGCCAGGTGGGATGACTGTGACAGCACCTGTGCATCTTCTTACTCTGGTGGCTAAAAACCCATCCTTTGGAAACAGACTACTGTTCCATACTGATTCAGATTTCCTATGATGCTTGATATCAATAGTGTAAATTAGCTGAATCATTTTGCATCTGAAGTTCATATTCTTAGCTGATAAAGTGTGCAAAGCCTAAACTTCACTGATACAAACAGCAATGTTTAACTAAACCTTAAGTTTAGTTTCAAATATCTTTAAAAAGATAAAATTATGATACCCTTTTACCTCATATCATTACAGTTCTTTTTAAAGTGTCATATTTTAGTGTCTTGTGTATAATATTACAAGATGTTTTCTGCCAAACTAGAAATAATTGGACAGGTATTTAATTTAGCTAATTAAACATATTGTCTCTTTTTCCTGTTTGCCATTTGCTCTCTGTGAAGACAGATCAATCAAGTCAAAGACTTAACTGTCCTTTTTAAGTTATCTGTTCAACATTTCATTGTAAGTGTCAGGGATCTGCCCGCCCCTGCCAGTCCAGCTCTGAGTGTTTATAGAGAGCCGCCACCTGTGTTAACAACAGATTCGTGAAAATGGCAGTCCCTTCTCGGGGGAGGAGCAGTTAGTGGCTGGGAGCCAGGGAGTGCCAGGTGTCCAGGGAGTTAGTGGGAGACCTGGCACCACCCAGCAGACTTGATCGGAGGGGGAAACGTCAGGTCCGGCGCATATATCACATAGAAGGAGGAGGCGGCAATTTAGGCTACCGAGATTGTGGTGTTGGCGCCAAAACCGGAGGGAGGCACTTCCGGATTCTGCTAGTGAGTGAGCAGACATGATAAACTGAACTCTGCACTGTAAATATCTTGGCACTGAATAAAAGGACTTAAAGACAAATGGCTTTGGCTTTCCTATTGAACAACCAATAAGAGAACCTGACAGCAAATAATTACAGTTGAGAAGAAATGCAGTTTATTTTTTCACATTTGGTCAACTTTCTCAAATTAATCACCTTTATAAAACCTACTTCATTTTTGTAAAGTACGCTTTCAGAAGGAGGAAATGAAACACATGAAACCTTTTCATCCATGCATGTCCTGTTACATTTTCACCAATCAAATTCACAGGGAGCAACAGCAAAAAAAACCACACAAAATAATTAGATACTTCTACTGGAGTTTAGAACACTGCACTATTTTCACAAATGTTTGGAAAGAGCATGCTACCTAAAAATGGCTACCAACAGTTGGAGGAGCTATTATTTATTTATTGTTTTATACAAACAATATACTGCCTTCTATTTCAAAAAGAAACACCAAGGCAGTTCACAAACAAATAAAACCACAGCAAAATATCACAATAAAACAAAGTTAAAATATAAATCACAGTAACCAGGAAGTCCAGGAACTGGTATTAATAGCCAGGGAAAAGCCAAGAGAAAACAGGTGCATTTACCTGGTGAAGGAGTTCCTGGCTCAAATTTGTCCTCTGCTAGGTTACTATAGAAAAACCACTATTCTCTATGCCTCAGCTGCATAGAGATGGGGATGGGGATAGTAATGCTGAACTCACAATGCTTCAGCTTCTGCAAAACAATTTTTGATTAAATGTAATCTGATCTCTAATTGGTTACTCTTTCCTTCCTGCTATCCAGGATAGGGCAGCCCTGTTGCTCCCGTGGGCATTTGTGTGCCAATTTTGAGCATGCATGGTGACAGCAAGCCTTAGTTTCTAGCCACACAGAGTGGCATTACCTTCAAAAGAAAAAAAAAGACATTTTAAAGGCAGCCCTCAGATTACCTCATAACTTTAGATTTTCAAAAGAAGCTTCCCTCCCTCACACTAACATCTCTGAAGTTATTTTTTCTACCTGCATTGGAAAGAAAGGTCCAATTAAGGGGGGGTGCTAATTCAGGAGACCCTGCTCTGCTTCTGAATTCTGTTGCCAGCTCTGACCTACTTACAGAATAATTCCTATTCTCAGTTCACCACATACTTAAGCCTTCTCAAATTTGCCATTTAAATTTAAATCTTGGCTGTGAGTTCTTGGAGACCTGCCTAGCATGCCTTTTCCACCTGGCCTGGGAGGGCAGGTCCCTAACTGACTCCAGCTACAAAAGCTGAAGCTGCTGAACAGAAAGCAATGGCAGATTGACAGAAGCAGAAACTGCAGGCGGCACAGGAAGGAACAGGCACAACATTAGCAACTGCCAAGGCTATATCCCAGGGCTCCCACCAGTCAGTACATGTTTTTCTGCACCCTTTCCTCCCGCCCTTTAACCTTTAGTTAGGTGGGCACACTGCACAGCAAAGTGCCTGGCAAAGCCCTGGTCATGAACGCCATCTTTATTTCACCAAGGTGCATTTGGAAGACCAACTAAATGGTGCAAAAGGACCCCCTCCTGCAATTCCCACCACTTGATGTTGACTAGGAGACTAGGGTTGATGGGGTCCCGTTCTTTCCTTTCCTTTCAGATTTATTTAAGTAGGAGCACTGCATAGCAAAGAACCCAGGGTTCAGATTCCATCTGGGCCTGCCATCCTCATCTTCCAACAGTGCTGAGATGCAGATAGTGATGGCACCACACAACACAAACACCCAACTAAAGGTGAATAAAAGGGGGAAACAGCCCCTTCCTGCTGCTTGACACTAAGCTAAGGGAGGAGAGCAGAGGGATTAGAGTGGCAGGGGGGAGGGTGGTGGAGCATCCAGTGGGAAAGGAGTAGGGCCAAATGTCAGTTTCAGTTATTAGGTTCAACTCTAACAGCATTCATTCTAGAGAGGCTGGGGAAACCCAGCCAGATGGGTGGGGTATAAATAAAATGATTGTTGTTGTTGTTGTTGTTAGTCTCTAACCAACAGTTCTGAATAAGGGAAATGGTTTGTGCTCAATGGATAACAATGCAAGATTGACTTTCCAACTCAGTTTGAGCCATTGTTATGTGAAAGTTTCTGATACAGTGTTTAGAGACTCTTTTTTTCAATAAGCAAGAGCAGCAAAAGGTCAACATAGCTCAGTAAAACAGCAAACGTAAAATTTACATTTACTGGGCACCTGGGTATTGCACCTAAAACATAAGCTTAAATATTATTAACTGTGAGATTTGTTCCAATAATGAAGACTTCTTTTCACAGTTAAAACAATAAGGAGATTTAATTAATTCTCAAGTGGAAAGGCAGAACTAAAATTCAAGGCAGCATTCAAATCAGCCTAAAAAATCAATTCACAAAATCCTCTTGTGCATCATTCTAAATTGGCAAAGAGCTATTCAGACTTTAAATCAACATCAGGTGAGGGAAACAAGGCTCTCCACACATAGGGATTTAATATGCTAACTTTCCTAAAACCAGAAGTAACATTTGCACTGCATCAACAAATCCTTCACTGGTTGCTTCTTTCAATCAGAAAGGTTTATCACATGCAATTATTTCTGCAGCCCTTCAGTTAAACAAAATGATAATATATCATTCTAGAAGCATAGTTATGCAAACATTAGCAAATCAAATTTAGAAGATATGGATGTATCATGAAGGCAGAATATATAAGCTAGGTCCATGTTGTCTATGCTGATTAATATGTCAGTTTGGGGTTGAATATGAAGGGGAAAGAGCAACACACACAATGTTTCATTAAAAAATGAGCTGCTTATTATTATAGAAAATTTCCACCAGTTGCTATTTCAGAAAATAAATTCTCCATAGCTTTCAAAAAGCTATTCTGAATCGGCACATGAAAAATGCAACCATCCCATATATAACAGTGATCAATACATACGTTACAACACCCCTCCTTCTTAATTCATGTCCTTTCCCACTATTTAATATTCTGTTCCTTCATTCCCCAATGAATGTATTCCAAAAGCCAATTATTTTTGTTTAATTTGTTATGTTTTATTCCTATAAATCACTTTGGCATTTCTTTCTGTAAATGGAAAGTGGTGTTGAAATATTTTAATTAATAAATATATAAAACCCAATACATATACATATACACACATACACACACACACACACACACACACACACACACACACACACACACACATATATATATATATAGACTTTTTATATAAAACCCAAAGTATTTTTTATTGAATTTTTTCCATGTAAACCAAACAGCGAAACAGAACTTCATGAGACAAACACAGAAAAACCAAACCAAACCAAGGTTGGCATGGAATGTTACACTCACAAGGAGAAATGATAAAGCTGGTTATCTGAATATTTGCAATAAGACACAGACAGGTACCGGTAAGTGAAGAGTACCATTGTAAGAAAAGAGAGCAGAGAGCTGGGATCTTTGGATAAAGGGTGGTATATAAATCAAACAAATAAGAATAATAAGAAACAGATACAGAAACAAAAAAACCTATAGCTGAAATAAACAAGAGACACAAGGAGTCCCAAGAATGAAAGTTTCTGTATTGCATCAAGAAAAATGTTCAATTTATGTTATTTGATTTGATTACTAGCAGAATTTCTACACTACAGGTTATAGGAGTAGCAAAATAGATACACAGGCGCTATCATACAG
The DNA here is from genome assembly GCA_034641385.1 of Darevskia mixta. Lineage (NCBI taxonomy): Eukaryota > Metazoa > Chordata > Lepidosauria > Squamata > Lacertidae > Darevskia > Darevskia mixta. The sequence goes on from JAWWNH010000060.1 coordinate 4,663,691, forward strand.
GGCAGTCTCCACCAACCAGGCACCTTCCAAATGTTTTGCACCACCACTCCCAACAGCCCCAGCCAACACATCCCTAGGGAACTGAAAATGCAAATAAAAGTATAATATATTGATCAGTCAATTTCATTACATTATCAAGGAACTAGCAGAATATATTTAGTACTATGTTAATTGAGCTGAGAAAATCTATCACTGAAAATCTATTAGTGAACAGATGGTAAGAATAATTGGCAAGGGTTTTGAATAACAGAAATGGAACAATACAGAGTTCTGCATGACAAGATATTTAGCAGAGATACTACAAGTTACAAGGCAAAAACACTGCATGGCACATACGGTCAATTATAAAAGTGTGCAAGTTGCACATTCTGAAATATCTAGTCACTGTTGTCAGAAACAGTAGAACTTTATTGAGATGGGAAAAGGCTATATTGAGTTACTTGTCATAACAGTATAAATTCATTTTATTTATCATCCTTTATTTTAATTAAGCCCCAGGAACAAATAGTTTTCTTATCACTTTCCTTTTAAACTATTACAATATTCAGAAGACCAGAAATGTCGAAGAAATTAGCAGCACATAGCAATTCCTGTGTCTTATTAAAAAGTATAAGCTGTGGATACGCTACTATTTATTTGTTTTTAAAATGGGCCTTGTTTTAAGCTAGACCATACAAGGAAAATGACTAATCAAAGTAGCCTCACCATTCCAAATAATGACTGGCCCATTTGGATATGGTAAAGGTAAAGGGACCCCTGACCATTTAGGTCCAGTCGTGACCGACTCTAGGGTTGCACGCTCATCTCGCATTATTGGCCGAGGGAGCCGGCGTACAGCTTCCAGGTCATGTGGCCAGCATGACTAAGCAGCTTCTGGCAAACCAGAGCAGTGCACAGAAACGCCGTTTACCTTCCAGCTGCAGCGGTACCTATTTATCTACTTGCGCTTTGACGTGCTTTCGAACTGCTAGGTTGGCAGGAGCAGAGACCGAGCAACGGGAGCTCACCCCTTCATGGGGATTCAAACTGCTGACCTTCTGATCGGCAAGTCCTAGGCTCTGTGGTTTAACCCACAGTGCCACCCGCGTCCCTTTGGATATGGTAGCAAGATGTTAAAAGTAATCATCATATGCTAAAGAAAGAAAGAAAGAAATGTCCATATGTAGCCAGATTATGTGAAGATAGTTGAAGTCATGCATTACTATAACATTTCCTCTTTTGGATGTTTCCTTGATTTCATTCTTCATCCGGTATCACCACCCACAACAATTTCATGGAGGAGTCTACCCCTTTGGGCGATTTCTGGCTTGCTAGACTCAGTGCCCTCTCTGACTCATGGCAGAACTAGCTTTCATAGATCTGGAGAAAGGCTCATGAAGGACTGCACTCTTGCTGCACACATACTGTATAAGAATCCCAAGATCAAAGGTTCATTCACAATGCAGCACCAGCTAAAATATCGCCCAATGCATTTTATAACACATTTGCATGACTAACAGTATGTTGCAGGTGTGAGTGTCTGTTTTGTAACACACACACACACACACACACACACACACACAAAAACACACCTAATTCATACTAAATATGTCTACTTGTACATGTGTGCCTAATTATGATATGTATTTTTGTGTTTTTATATTGTGAAAATTGATCTTAGTACGAAAAGCAGTATAGAAATTTAACAACAACAACAACTATATCTGAGACCCTTTCAAAAAATCTGTATTGCAGGATGCAAACCAGCTGGGTTGTTCAGATCCACTGAGATGCTGTCAAACTGCCAAAGGCTGCCTACATGTATTGGTTTGCATTACTGAGGCTGCCCAAGATTCATTGAGGTAACTGAATGAATAATGTAAGGCATTTAGCTTGAATGTTTTAGTGTTAAGAGTGCATCAGCAAAAACAAAAAATAAATCTGGCAACAGATTTAAATAAAACTTTGGGGTAATCTCGGCTTTACATTTAATCATGCAGTGAGAGCATTTTTCTCTTATCCCACCAAATAAGCTCTTTTTAAATATATATATATATATATATATATATATATATATATATATATATATATATATATATATATATATATATATATATAGACAGCATCTGTTCAAATGAACACATATCCTAATTTAAAAGGCATTTCAATGCATTCTTTAAGCAATAAAACTTCCTTAAAATGAGTTGGCACTTAAATGTATTCCCTTTTTGTAATGCCTCTTTTCTTTTCCTTTTTTCACATCTACCATCCACAGAACAGTTCGTTTACTTGATTTCAAAGAGTCCCTAGAGATACCAGAGGAAATCATAAAATAAAAAAGCTCGAGTCTTTTGCTTTATTCCTTCTTGCCTCACTGTTATTTGGTTTTCATTTCAGACAGAATTTTCAGACCTATCCGCGATTGTACAGCTGCAGAAGAAGAAAAAGATGTAATATCCAATTTACTTAATCATTTACTATTGTTAATCATGGTTAATTAATAAAACTACTACGCATCCTGATTTACAATTCTTATTTCATTCATTCCCCAAGGAAGGCACAGCCTCTCTCTAAGCTCACCCCACATGGCAATATTGGGATAATAACATTGGGCTACCCACTGTTACTGAGATAATGCTTTAAGTAGTATTATATAAATGCTGAACACTGCTTTCCACATGATTCAACATGCTTAAAGAGAAGAAAATGAAGCAGAGAGGCAATGACTAACCCAAAAATACTCATTAAGGACCTGTTAATACATTACAGAGGGACGTGCGTGGCGCTGTGGTGTAAACCACTGAGCCTTGGGCTTGCCGATCGGAAGGTTGGCAGTTCAAATCCCCGCAATGGGGTGAGCTCCCGTTGTTCAGTCCCAGCTCCTGCCAACCTAGCAGTTCGAAAGCACACCCAAAAGTGCAAGTAGATAAATAGGTAAACGGCGTTTCCATGCGCTGCTTTGGTTTCGCCGGAAGCGGCTTAGTCATGCTGGTTACATGACTCGGAAAAAATGTCTGTGGACAAACGTCGGCTCCCTCGGCCAGTAAAGCAAGATGAGTGCCGCAACCCCAGACTCGTTTGCGCCTGGACCTAACTATTAGGGGTCCTTTATATTTTTTTAATACATTACAGATTCCCACATAGGAACGCCACAGAACAGACATTGCTTATGTGGCTCTTTCCATTTACAAGGCAGCACTTTGTTGACATTAAGGCAACAAAGCTTTTCTCTTCCCATATTCCAGATATTCAAGGGCTGGGGAAGGAAAAGAGTGGGAGAACAAAACTTTTGCTTCTCTATATGGAAGGAAACGGCATGCAATAAGCAAAAAGATTCCTAGTAGCAACAATGGGTCTACTGGGCACAAAACATGATGGCACAGGTTGGTGGTCATAGTAATACTATAGTAATAGTAATAACCCTGTCAGGAACAGGGTTTATTGAGACAGATGGAAAGCAGTTGGTAAGCTGGACAGTCCAGCAGGCTGTTGCTATCTCTGTAAGTGTGTTAAGCCAAGCCTGGCAATGGTCTACGACTCTAGGCCAAAAAGAAGAATTGTTTTAAGATTTCTGCATAGAACAGGAAATGACTGATGAGATATAGTAACACTCAGAAACCCAAAATGCACAGTCCTATTCCTAGTAGCAGCCTCAGCAATGCTAATGGATGCATTTTATTGCCAGTATTTGTGACTAATGCAGACAAAATTTATTTTAAAAAGATAATATTCCAGGCTAAAAACAAAATCAATTTGTAGTGCTAACTTAATATGCTTACTTGTCGATGTCTGCCCACTTACAAACCTGGCCTAGAACTTGAGTTCCCTGAAGTAAAAATATGGAAACTTGCTCAAGTACTACTCCATTGCAGCAATGAGGGACCCTCATAAGCTCTATTATTCTCTAATGCAGAGTTCCCCAAACTTAGGTGTCCAGTTGTTTTTGGATTACAATTCCCATTATCCCTAGCTAGCAAGACCAGTGGTCAGGGATGTGTAGTCCATTGTGTATGGAGTTGCTACATGCCCTAGCTCCCAGTAGCTGAAGCCCACGGATCTCAAATTATTCTAGGCTGAATCAACAGAAGTATAGTGTCCAGATGAAGGGAAGTAATAGTACCACTCTATTCTGCCTTGGTCAGACCCAACCTGGAATAGTGTCCGCTGGACACCACAATTTAAGAAGGATACTGACAAGCTGGAAAGTGTGTAGAGGGGAGTGACCAAGATGATGCAGGGTCTGGAAACTAAAAGCCTTATGAGGAATGGTTGAGGGAGTTAGCCCGGACAAGAGGAGACTGAGAGGAGATATGACAGCCATCTTCCAATATATGAAGGGCTGTCCCATGGAGGATGGAGTAAGCTTGTTTTCTCCTGATGCGGAGGGTAGGACCCAAACCAATGGCTTCAAGTTACAACAAAGGCCATTCCAACTAAACATCAGGAAGAACTTTCTGATAGTAAGAACTGTTTGTCAGTAGAACAGATTTCCTCAGAAGGTGGCTGAGTGTCCTTCATTTAAGGTCTTTAAGCAGAGATTGGATGGCCATGTGACATGGATGTTTTGGTTGAGATTTCTGCATTGCAGTGGTTTGGACTTGATGACCCTTGGAGTCCCTTCCAATTCTACAATTCTATGACTCAGCCAGCTCATACCACAATATCTTACCTTATAATAATAACATTTTAAAATTATTTATATGCTGCCCATTTGCATATATATATATATATATATATATATATATATATATATATAATTATATATAATTATATATATAATTATATATAATTATATATATATAATGTTTGATAACAGATCAACAGTGGTCCCAACCTGGTCTCAACTATTATTTCTGATTTCAGAACCTTATACTCCAATTCTGAACGCATTTATTTGGAGCCCATAACTTTAAACTGAATTTATTTCCAAACTGATGTGCAATTCAGCCTCAACTTGAATTTTGGATCCCACAATCCTGCCTCATACAATATCTCCCTCAGCCCTAGCAGCAGCCACCTTTGTGCAGAGAACCAAAGTAAACAGGTGAAGAGAACACCTGGTCTGCAGCCCACTTTCCTCAACCATAATAGTACTTTCTGAACTGCCAGTTTTGCAGGCATTATGATGCAATTGATTTTTCCGTTATACGGGGGAACTTGCTTCCTCAGGATTTGATTCACAAAGCTATTGACATTTTGCAACTCTTTTTGCAAGACAAAAAAAAAAAAAAAACACTAAGAAAATTGAATCAATGTTTAGTTTTTGTTTAAAGATTTTTTACTAACATTTCAAACAGCGAGGAAAAAAGGTCCAAAGTGTTTGACATCTCTATCTTGATAGACATCTGCAAACAGAAGCCTAAGAACAAGCTCTTCTACTTAAAGAATCTCCTGGTTAAAATAGGCAATACACAAATCAAACAAAGCTTCACTATTTCAGAACTGTGGTGTAACTTTAAAAAGATAGTGGTGGCAATGCCTTCTGCATGCCAATCAAAATTTTGGAGCAATGAGGAGTTTGCTAACTCTTGGAACTCTACTGGGTGTTACATATGTGTATGTGATTTCATCAAATCTGGGAATAGGAGGAGCACCAGCTTCTGAGGGCCTGAGCTGTTTGGAACCCCTTCAATATCCAATGTTGAGGGGATGGAGCAGTGAAGAGTGGAGTGTGGCACAGCTACAGTAAGCAGCTCCTTCTCCACCTCTTTCTGCGGAGAGGAAGGAGGGTGGAAGCAGCCTCCTGCCAGTGGCAGTGGCAGTGCCAGGAGGCGGCAGAGGGTTGAGTCACCAGCCATTGAAGCCATGTGACCACAGCGTTTGGCTCCACCCCAGCTCCTCTCAACATCAACATCAAGCATGCAATGTCAGGAAATCAGGTGCAACGTTGCCCCCCCCCCCCCCGCAATTCCCCTTGCAAGCTGGCGTCTCTGGGTTGGTGCATTTGAACTTGTTCATAATTTTTAAGTAAGTCCATAATTTTTTAAGCAAGTCCATAACTTTTCTGGAGTCAGAAGTAACCAGTGAGGTTCTAAATTTGCTGATAGCACCAAAGCATTCAGGGTGATAAAAACAAAAATAATTTGTGCTCCAAAAACATCCCTCCAAACTGCATGAATGGGTATTGAAATGGCAAATGTTACTCAGCGTAAGCAAGTGTAAACTGATGCACATTGGGGCAAGAAAGCCAAACTTCATATCTACATTAATGGGATCTGAAGTGACAGTGACTGACCAGGAGAGAAAGTCATGGTTGATAGCTCAATGCACATGAGAATAGGAGTAGGCTACCCATGTTTTCACTGGTACTTCACATGCCTCTAAGAATATCTGTTTCATATAGAAACTACACCCAAATGCTGTTCTTCAATTACTTGTTACAGTTACTAATAGACTGCTATATGTGGTGTAAAGAAGGCCATGAATACAAATATATAAAATCTGTTTATTACAAATGTTGTAGAATTCAACATTGTTATGTTTGGCATGTATTTTGGCAAAGAGAAAATATTAACACCCAAACATTAACATCACAGATTGACAAAACCATTTAAGAAATACCATTCACCATTCTAGCCAGGAAAGAAGAAAGGCTACTTATCAGAAGTGGATTGTCAGGTGGTGTAGAGCTGCTGTTCTAGCTTCCTGGCAGGTGGGTCACAGTTCCTCATCATCATGGCAAAAAGTGACAAGTGGGGTGCCACAGAGTTCTATCCTGGGCCCGTTGTTGTTCAAAATTTGATCAATATTGATCAATGTATCATTCAACTACTGATGGAATGCTCAACACTGAAAATTTTCTTTTAATTCAAAATTGTGTAAGTCATGAAATCTACAAAGTGTACAATTTACTGCAAAAGCAATATTTGTTTCAGGTCTAACTTTTTAAAACATTAAATACATGTCTTGAATGCCTTAACTTTTACTATTTTGCACTTCGCTCGGTATAAACTTTTGTAACAATGTGTCACTAATTAAAGCATTTCAAACCATGAATTAAAGCTTAATCACTCTGTTCTGCAATGCACACATATGCTTAATTTGCTGTGAAAACTTCAATAGATGAATATATGTCCTCTAGAAATAGCTCAATATTCAGCAATGGTTCAGAATGCTTGACTGATTATGATTCCACATGAGCAGATTAAAATAGCAATAGAAGGCAAAGTATATTCAGAGTTTTATACACAGAAACAGATGCAAAAGTCCTTAAAGATGTCTAGTAAGGAATAACAAATGCCACAAACATACCACAGCATAACACCTTCCAGTATTCCAATGGCAAACAAATTGCACAGGACACTGACTATAGAGGAATGAAATCACTTGTGGTTATAATAAACTCAATCAATATGCTAGAGAAGTGCCTATGAGCAATTCTAAGAGCTACACTGGCTAACTATAACTGAATGAGAACACATGAAAATACAGAAATTCAGAAGGACAGAATAATCCCAGTCTCTGTCTACCACCCCATATATATGGCGCTGGCAGAAGCAACTACCAAACATCATGACTCTATGATAATGGCCTCCAGGAAACCCTGGAAACAGAAAATGACCGTAAGAATTTCTGTTTGATATCAGGAGCAGAGAGTGCCTTTGTGCTCAAATCCTGCTTGCGGATTTCCACAAGCATCTAGCTGGCCACTGTGAAAACAGGATTATTATTTTAGAATTATTAGATAGACCATTGGCCTGATCCAGCAGGCTCTCCTTACGTTTTTAAGATCCACTTTAAGTTCTTAAAGTGTGAAGCATTTGATTAGATAAAAGGGAGTTCAGTTTATCTTAGAATATTGGGAGAAACTCTGCTCTCAGTTGTTGGGAGTAGAAAAATAACAGCATTTCCTTCCAAATGGCCACACATAAGCATATTTATACAATTAAGCTGGGAAGGAAGAGCTCATAATTGGCTTATCCCTTCAATAGCAGAGATGACTGGGTAGCTTTTCTAGCTCTAATGCTAAACAATGTATTTCATTAAGCAAATGAACAGAAATAAAACGGAACATTTCAGCAAATAAATAATTTCCTAAGGATGTTTTGTAATCTCTTTCTAAGATGTTAGACAGAGAATCTATCTATCTACCTTTCTATTATATTTATATCCCATCCACAGTGGCAAACAACAAATTATAAAACACTAAAATTATCATGAAAACAATTCCAATACAGGTGCAGACAAGGAAATATCTCAACTTAAAAGGCTTGTTGAAAAAGGGCCTGAATCAATGGCTTCAAGTTACCAGAAAAGCAATTCCGATTAAACATTAGGAAGAATTTTCAGGTGGTGAGAGCTGTTTGACAGTGGAACAGACTCCCTTGGAAGGTAGTGGATTGTCCTTCATTGGAGGTTTTTAAGCAGAGACTGGATGGTCATCTATCATGTATGATCTAGTTGCAATTCCTGCATTGCAGGAGTTTGGAGTAATGACCTTCAGGGTCCCTTCCAACTCTACAATTCTATGATTCTACATTAGAGATAAATATTGTTTTTAGGAAGAGCTTTCATACCTTTTTTCTATTTTTCTCAGCTAAAACCTTTCTATTAATTATTAATGATCCTCACTTTGTGTTCTGCTCCTGGAAAGCATCAGAGGTGAGCTAGGGGGAATCTGTCACACACACACACACACACACACACACACACACACACACACACAATGTACTCCCGCTGATTACATGGAAAGTCATCTAACCAAGAAAGCATGATAAAGCTATCCTCAAACTCTGCAAGTTGTGCTGGGGCGTGGGGAGTAGGGGGTTGAGAGCAATAAAGCAGACATAGTTACAAATAATCTTTTGATGAAATAGTTGCATTGAGATGACTAGAGCAAATCATTGTTGCAATTGGTCGCTTAAGAGACTTTTTTTTTTTAGTTTACACTTCTAGAAACTTACTAAACAGTTATCTAGTTTCTTTCTTCACATGACCTTATCTTGAAACCACAATCTGTACCAATTTCTCTATGAAAGTTTTTTTCAAATAAGGGAACTTAAGGATTCAAATTGGTGGGAGGTGCATGCACTTATGTATTAGCGCATTTGCTATTAAAATACATGGTTATTTATTTCTTGGTGTAGCTTTCAAACTAATCCATATTCTAAATGATATTCTAGGAGCTCTTTATGTGGTGTGAAATGCATAACTATTTAATTTGTGTTACTTCTGTTTACATTATCAGGTCCTTGTACTACTATCTTATTAGTTTACCTCTAGGGAGTAATATATTTAGAAGGCTCGGGAGAGCTGTATTATCCCTCTTACAAAAAATAAAATAGAAGACAGTGTCAGAATAAGAGCCTTCAGTGTTGGAGTCAAACAAAAGTACTTATACAGGCTACATCCATAGTAGAAACATACAAAAGATACAGAGGCAAACCACAACCAGGTTTTAGTATATTGGGCTTTGATGTGAGAAACACAAGTTGCATATTTATTCTAAGCTGGTTGACTTTGGGCATGTCTCAATCTCTCAGACCAACCCAGGGTGATCCAACATATGGCATGTGGGCCACATTTGGAAGCCCCAGGGCAGAAAACAGGAAGCAGCTCCTGGGGTAGTAGTGATGGCAGCACTGGGAAGGAGGCATGAGGACTCTAATGGGGTCCTAGAGCCCTCTCACCTCCTTCCCAAAGCCTAGTTAGTACTTTCCCAGCTTTGGAAAGGAGACGGGAGGACTCTAGGACCCTGTCAGAGCTCTCACACCTCCTCCCCCAAAGCCAGGGAAGAGCTTGCCAGACTGAGAAAACACCAAGGGGAATGGTTACACCCCTGCCCACCACTGCCAGGAAAGAGAGAGTGGAGAGGGCTAGGTGATAGCCGCCCCAAAGCCCCCAAATCAGCAGAGACACGGCAATGCTACTGCTGCTCAGTTAGGGGAAATCCTCATTCTCTCTTGTGCATGCAGATCAAGGGTCTGGCTGGGGGCTGGAGAAGGGGGATCAGTGGGATGGGGAGAAGCAGCAGAGTAATGGATCTTAGCAGTGCAAAAAAAACCATGCTTGGCAGGTAAGAGCAAATTCAGGCTCCTGATTTTAGATTGGTGAGGGGTGGGGGTTAAAAATCCCCACCTCATTCAACACACACACAACACAACACAACACAACACACAAACACACACACACACACACACACACACACACACACGTATCAATAAGGAAATGATACCTCTTATCTGCCTCTTCCTCACACCCCCTCCAGGATGGACAGGTAGAGAGATAGTCCAAACTGCAACTGCATGGGAGGGATGGGATGGCATGTGGTGGCAACAGTTTGGGGGGTAACTTTGACTCCTGTTCCGTGTGCTTGGATCTTTTCCAGGTGGGATTTCAGGGGTCAAATTCTCTCTCTCTCTCTCTCTCTCTCTCTCTCACACACACACACACACACACACACACACACACACCAATCCCAGGATCTCCCACACTTCTGTGCTTTGCATCCATCAATCTGCCAGGTACTCACCCTGAGTTTACCTGAGACTGGGAGTAAGTCTCACCGAACACCATGTAAGTATCACAGAATTGTGCAGCAACTGTGCCTATCTGTCAACCTTGGAGGAAAAGTGTAAACCAAATATAATCCATCAGCAAATGAAGTAAGAATATAATACATAGGCTGGGTTCTCAAGGTGCAGGGGGGACCTGCCTATGAAACTGTAATCAGAGACTGCTTTTCTGTATGCTTTTCTGATGACTGGGTGTGTGTGACTGTATTGTTCCAAGAGAAAGAATACAAATGTCCCCCAAATTTATACATAACCTAAGTGCTTTCTCTGTTTAATAAGTGTGCTTGGTGGTCAGCATTTTTGTGAGGCTTCTTTTTCCTTCCTCAGGATACCTCCTGTAGGGAGGGTCTCATAAGCATATTATAGACCCAAATAGCCCTTATTTTCCTTTATCTGCCTTCCATCAAACTTTATCAGGAGAGGAGAGGATGCATCAAGCACAATTTGACCAAGCATCATGTATCAAGGATCCCAAGAACATTTCTAGTACCTACAGTTGGATATGAGATCCAAGGGTCCCAAAGTTTGGACTAAACATTTTCAAATTTTATTACTTCTCAGTATAATCAAGCTCTATCACCCAATATCAAATTTCAGACTATTATGCTGAAAAAAACATCTGAATAACTAAGGAACTGTTGTTCCAGTATGGCACCATCACAGAATGTAAAAATTAACAAGCTTAACTGTAACATGAATAGTGGAATATTCTGCAATTGAAATATTGTAGAATTAGTTAAGGAAAATGTGTATATATTGTTTCACTTAAAGAAGTGCAGGCAAATATACACAAAGGTTATTGTAGAAATGATGCTATTCATGGCCTGAACACTGAATGAGGCAAATATGTAGCGAGCTCACATCCTACCAAACCTATAGATTGATTATAGAATTGTCCTGCCAAATATTGCATCTTTCCTACATTCCATTTACTGCTTGTTCCCCTTGGCTCAGAAGCATAATTAAGGTGTCAGGCTCTGAATGATACAAATTAAGTTCCCTTTCGGGGTCAAATCCTATTACTCCATTAATCTTGGTGAATCATAGAAGTGAAGATGCAGACTCCTGTGCTAAATTAGGAATGGACAATTTGTTCAGCACCAAAGGCTAAGTAGGAAGTAGATCATGAGCCACACTAAATTTGCATATTTTAATTGCATGTTATTAACATATTATGGACAGCATTTTCATGAACCTGTAAGAAATTAAAATGAGTTGACAGATACCACTAGCTCTGCCACATTCTTCATATGTAACTGATACTTTCAAATGTTAAGAGCGAGAGAGCCAGTGAGATAGATGATCTTAGAAATCTTCAGTAGGGTGGGGGGGTGAATTTAGTATTTACTTGCTTCTTTACATTCCCAAACCATTTAGTAACTTGTTCTTCCTTCCTGATTTCTGCTCATCTGCAAAAGGGCAGCAAAAATTCAAAACAAAACTACTCATGTACACTATGCTAAAAACAATAAGATTTAAAGATTCTAATAAGAATCTATAGGTTAATTCAAAAAATAACTGGGTGTGGAAGGAAAAGCCTTAAGTGTTTGCTCAACTTACTGTGCTCTTGATATATTCTCTGCACCAAACCTACTTAAATACACTTCTGATTCCAGTGTTCGTTTTATGTCCCTCCTACTGCTTCAGCCTCTTAATTGCTAAGGCCTGCAGCTAGAGCCCTGCATGATTCAGCACCAGGGCGCTGTCCAAAGAGCCGGCTCTGGCGCTAAGCTAGCCATTCATACTGTCCAAAGCTTCCAAATCTAGAAGTCATTTCTGATTAGGGTCCAAGGGGTACGATACTCTTTGCTTGCCAGCTTAGCTGTCAAAAGGCATTCTGACTAGCAACTTCCAGAATTGCTCTGGTATTTCTGCCTCTAATTTGATTTGCCCAGCATCACAAGTCCTTTTGTTGCACACGTATTTTCAACTTTCACAGAGTGTGCCAGTCTTAATTACATTTACATCAGCAACAAATTAGTTATTTATTGCAGTATATGCAAGTCATCCTGTTTCAGCTGAAACCCAAATACTGAGCCTTTGGTAGAGGCATGCTTAAATCTGCAAGACTGAACCCAATACACTAAACTAAACTACACTGATTCTCAGCTGGGGGCATTTTGGCTTCTTAGATGCCACAACTGTTCACTGTGCTTTGGCACCAGCCCTTGTTCCTATGGGGTTTTCAAAACTCTGCACATATGAGCCTTGCTGAAGGGGCAACTGGGAATCTTGTCAATTCTCCCAGGGAGCTGGCAAGAAAAGACGAAGCCAGACTGTTTGGCTCTTTGGTCAGTTGGCCTTCTATGCACAATGCAAACATATGCCAAGAAAGGTAATGAAGATGACGCTTGAGGTTCTCTTTAATGCCTATGCCAAATATAGTTTATGAGGGCTAAATTATGTACTTACTAATACAAACAAAGGTGTCTGAAACTTAATCAGCATAACACTAACTTTAATTTATGGTTTGAGACAAATTCCAGTAACTATTGTGGATATATTTGCAAGGCTTTTGAGATCATTTTTAACTTATTCCCAATATAATCCTAGTGGAAGTCGGTTTTAGAGGATAAACTTTACAAAATAATTGGGCTTCCGGTCGGCGCGCCGGAGGGGAAGGTCGGGGGACATGCCGCTGCTGGCATTCCCCGACCCGACCGGCTTTAAAGGGGTGCTTGCGACGGCGACGCAGCCCCCAAAACTCCCGGGAGTCTTGATCCCGGGACCCTAGGTCCGGCAGCGGCTCTTAACGTCGCCCCAACTCCCGCGGCGGCCACAGTAGAGGCTGCCGTGTGAGACGCGGGGTGACGGAGCTCCACGGACCGCCATTGCCCGCCGGGTTGAAGCTGCGAGCCCTTCCCAGCTGAGCGCGCTGATTTCTCCGCAAAAGGATAAGATTGGCTACCTTAACCGTGAGTACTAGAAAAGTACCGAAGATTTGGACTAATTTGGCGAAGTACAGGGATGTAATTTACGGAGGTCCGTCCCTTGCTATTGTGGCACTAAATCAGGAACTTTATTACCGATGCGATTAAAACTGTAACAGAATTTGGCTTGGCAACAGAGATTTGATCCTTTTGACACCCCTGATCGGGGGGGCAACTAACTAACAACTTTGACATGTAGTGGATTGAATCGGACCTGTTGGATTATATTGTGGAATACAGATTTTGAGTTGGGATTTGGTTCGGTCTGGAACTTTTCATAACTATGTCTTTGAAAATGGAGGATGATTTGGACAAAGGAGGCTGGAAGAGGGTCCTTGAAAAAATCTGGGAATTGAGAAAGGAGTTCCAAGCGGAAACCGCAAGAATGAGAGGAGTTGTAAACAACAATGATGTCACCCCAGCTGCACAAAGGATGAAAGGGGGAGAAATCCCCCTCAAGGTTAAAGGGAAGCCTCGCTGCAGGAAAATTTCTTCTCGGCACAAGATAACTGGACCCAAGAAAAGAATCAAGAAAACAACATCTGCGAAAGTTAACGCTCTTCAGTGCAAGAGGACGTCAATGAAGGAGAAGAAGTTTTTCTTTAAAGACTGGGAGTTGGAACAGCGGAGAAGACACAGAGATGATGAAGCCCAACTGCAAGCAAGCACTTGGGCTTGGACTGGGGAACGGCGAGGGGAGGGTTGAGCAGGGTAGGTGGGTAACCAGGGACTGATTATAAATGTGGACTTTGAATATCTATGCCGGACATGGTTTTGAGTTAGGATTATGTTAGGATCTTTCGAAGTTAGGAGCCTGAAGATTAAGGGGAGTCAGAAGGAACCTTATAGAAGATTTGGGAGGAGGACGCGGAGGTTGGAACTAGAAGATGAGGTGAAATAAGAATTAAAGATATTGTTTTTGAGTTAGAATTATGTTTTGAAGTAATGTACAACATATGTTTAGCACACCTATGTACCTGAACCAGAATTATGTTTTGTTTAATGCAGCCACTGGGGAGGTGCGGAGGAAGTCACTATGGATATGTTTTGTAACCAAGAATGGTCTACCTGAGAATAGGGTTAGGCCGAAGTTAGATAATGATTGTTTAAGGTCAGGGAAAATAATGAAATGGGTTTACCTCTGTGAGAGGGAGGGTAAGATTAAATAACTCCTCATGGTGAGAGGTGGGGAGTGATGAATCCTGACCGAAATGTAAGGTCTTATGTGTATAAAATTTTAAAATTAATAAAAATTATTTTAAAAAAAAAAAAAAAAACTTTACAAAATAATTGTACAGTTACAATTTCACCCATATTCACAACCACTATATGAAGCAAATTGGCCCATCTTTAGATTAAGCTTTATTTTCCTTAATCCAAAACCAGAAAATTTACCGGTAATCAAAGCACTGCAGAGTGATGTGGAATACACACACACACACACACACACACACACACACCTTTTATATATTTTGGCCACAAAGCAGCTCACGAAGTAAAATACAATGCAAAACTACACAACAAATCAAACAAAGAAGTAAATGAATAAACACAATTTCAAAAGCTAACCAGATTTGAAACCAGTTGCCAGGAACATAATAAAAGGTTCAGAGAGCAGACAAAAGGCTCAGTGGAACAGAAACACTTTTAAGTTCTTCCCAAAAGCTTCCAGAGTTTAAATATCACAAGAAAGACACTCTACAATGAGGAAAGGAACACAGATAGTGCCATACTAACCAGTCAAACCTCAGATGATTGAGAAACTGGGAGCATGTGCTCAGACAGCATAATATTTGACTGATTTATGGATAAGGATCCCAGTTTGAATTATACCACCGTCATAAATTCATTAGTTACCGTAACCTTAAATAATATCACTCTTTCTCTCAGACTGTCCCACCATCTGCAATATAGGGGTGATAATACTGACCTGCTTTGCAAATTCATTAACATTTCAACAAACTAATATATAACAAGCTAATATAAATATTCAACAAGTTTTGAATACTCTACAGAGTTCTGCATAAATTTTAAACAATGTCAGATCGCTTTAGATTTTTTTAGAAAGGTAAATGATACCATAAATTTCACCCAGAAACTAACTGGGAATTAGTGAAGCTCCTTTAAAGAAAGTATAAATACAGGCTCTGTGACCTGCACCAGTAAATAACTGGGCAACCAAATTCTAAAACACCTTGAAATCTCTGCTCTTCAGTGGCAACACGGCAAAGAACACTACAGAGATCCAATCTGAAATGAACAGAGCACAGAAAACAGTGACTAGTGTCCAGCATTTCCTAGGAGAATTGCAGGACGTTTTCCAGCCAAAGCTAGGAAAAAGGATTCTCATCCATATATGCCAACTGCGCTTCCAAAACTACTGCCAACTAGCTGACCTGATTCTAAAGGGAGACAGTGTTTCTGTCCAAAAAAGGTCCACTTATTCCAATAAACCTGTCATCAACATCTTGATCTGTGGGCTAAAAAGTACCCTAATCACTGGACAATTCTGGACATTTTTCTACATAACCATTTTCCTATATGAGTAACCATTGCAACAAGCTGAATCATGACATCTGGGCAGTACAGGTGAGGTATGATTGAGAGGTGGAAGATTATTTCTGTCCTTGACCTTGCTGCCAGCAAGGAAGCAAAATGAGCTGCCAACCGTATTTATTTAGATTGGAAATTTTCATTCCCCACCCTGCCAAGGGCAGAGAGAGACTTTGCATTTCCATCTTCTTAATGAACATTTACCAATCCTATTTTGTTATTCTTTCCTAATGGCTTTCTTAAGATGAATATAAATATAGTTCAAGAGTTGCAGAAAGGCACTGTCAGTGAGCAAACATTCATAACTATTAGACAAAATTAAATAATTGAAGTTCAAAATAACAATCCCTTCATTTCAAGAAGACATTCTAATTCCAATCCACAGCTGCAATCTGCACTGCTCCCATCATACTATAATGGAAGAAGGATAATTCAATTCCACAAAAGGTATTTTTGGGGCGCACTTAGTTCTCAGACGGTGATACTTGGGGTGTGCTTTTAAGTCCTGTGGAGCCTTTAATGTAGAGTTCTCCAATGTAGAGTTATCCCCTATGCTATTTAAAATCTATATGAATCCGCTGGGTGGGGTCATCCAGAGTTTTGGAGTACACTATTAGCAATATGCAGATGACACACAACTTTATTTCTCCTTTACATCTGCAAGTGAGGCAGTGGATGTGCTGGACCGATGTCTTGCTGACTGGATAAGAGTCAACAAACTGAAGCTCAATCCAGGTAAGACTGAGGCACTGCTAGTGGGCAGTTCCTCAGACTGGATGGCTGGGAGCTTGCCTGCTCTGGATAGGGTTACACTCCCTTTGAAGGAGCAGGTACATAGCTTGGGGATACTCCTGGATCCGCTGCTGTCACTTGAGGCTCAGGTGGCTCTGAGTGCCTTCCATCAGCTTCACCTGGTGGCCCAGCTATGCCCTATCTGGACAGGGATAGCCTAACTTTACCAGCATCTCCGTAACCGCAACTCCCCCATAGTTGCCGAGGTCCTCTGACAAACTCCGTAAAAACAAATTAGAGAGGAGCTTGCAGTATCTCCAAATCTGTTGTGTTGTGTACAGCTATTAACCAAATGAAAAACAACAAGGCCAGTGGACCTAATGGGATACCTGCGAAGTCTTCAAAGTGGGTGGAATTTTGTTTGCCTTCTCTCTCCCGCTATTTGTAAGGCCTCTTTGGACAGCCACTTTGCTTTCTTGCATTTCCTTTTCATTGGGATGGTTTTCATTGCTGCCTCCTGTATAATGTTACGAGCCTCAATCCATAGTTCTTCAGGCACTCTGTCCACCAAATCTAAATCCTTAAACCTGTTCCTCACTTCCACTGTGAATTCATAAGGGATTTGATTTAGAGATTGTGTCTTACTGACCCAGTGGTTTTTCCTACTTTCTTCAGTTTAAGCTGGAATTTTGCTATAAGAAGCTGATGATCTGAAGCCTTAAATGGCTCAGGACCGAAATACCTCAAGGACCATCTCTCCCCATATAAACTAACCCAGACTCGTGCATTCATCCTCTGAGGCCCTTCTTCGTGTGCCTCCTCCTCCTGAGGTCCGGAGGGTGGCAGCAGGAGAGCAGGCCTTTTCTGCAGTGGCTCCCCATTTGTGGAATGCTCTCCTCAGGGAGGTTTGTCTGGCGGCTTCATTATATATATTTAGGCACCAAGATAAAATACTCCTCTTCAGGCAGGCTTTGGCTACTTAATATTTATGTTTATGTTTTAACAATTAATTTGTGCTTTTACTTTGTATTTTATTTTGTGAACTGCCCTGAAATCTTGCGATGAAGGGCAGTATATAGATAAAATGAAACAAAATAAATATATGAATGAATAGAGTTCTTTCATACTGCAAAGTAGTTTTCTAGCCTTTTTATGCATCTTGCTTTTTTATTTGTACTGTGCAAGATTTCAGCAAGACTGGTTGCAATTTCTCCAGTCTTTATCTGGTGATTTTAATGTTCCTCAATATTGCTCCTGTTACTATAATTATTTTTCGTAATAATTCCCTGGTTCATGATTATTTGCAGAAATGTTTCCTTGCAATTATATCTGAATGAATCCACAGTATTTATCAATTGCTACAGATAAATATTTAAAGTATTTTGTCCTACAAATGTGCATTTGACCTTTTTTCTCACCCTTTCATATTCTGGGAATGCCTTAGTCTCTTCTGCAGCAAATACTTTGTGCTTCTATAATTTGGATTATGATTCTACTTCCATATCTATCTTGTACAAATGACAAAATGGTCTACAAAACACAAATGCTTGAAAGATAAAAAAAATAAGCATCTCTTCACATAGGAGCAATAGTTACTAGAGCACTCATTTATTTCAAAATTACACAATAGGCCAGTACTAGTGCTTCTGCAACTACTAATCAAAGTGTTTAGAGGGTGACTGTGAAGAAGGTGGGTGGGGACATATTATCTTTGGTATAAGCAACTGTGAAACAAATTGGCAGCAGGCATTTATTCTAATGATATCAAAAACAAAAAAGTGTTTTCCTTAATATTTTGCTGCAATAGTGTTAGTAAGCCACAAAAAAACCTAGGAAAATTAATAGCAGTATTGTTATTTATATAGAACTACAATATACATGGGACTTCACATGCGAACAATGCACAAAAAATAGGCTTGACCCTCAAAAAGCTTGCAACTTAAGTTTTCACAGATATGGAGGCAAGGGGACAAAGTCCTCAAGAGGCAGCAGTCTCTCAAGGGCCATCCAAACTGTATCCTTTCACAGGGATGGTCCTGGTTGCTAGGTGGGTACTTGTAATGTGGAATGGTAGCTTCCTGGGACATACAAATCTGGGACTGCTCTGCTTCTGACAGCAAGCTAGTGCCAAAGAACTGGTGAAGTTGAACCGCAGATTAGGCTACTCATAGTCATTTATAATTCATTCCATTTTTTATTAAAAACAATTTATATATTGCTAGCCATAAAAAATATCAGAGTAGATTGCAATAGTTATACATAAAAGCATTGAATAAAAACATATAGAATTTCAAGATAAAAGATTGCTTAACTATTATAGAAAAATGTATTTGTAATTGCCTGTCAGAATATAAAGGTTTTCAGCAGACATCTGTTAAAAGTATGGCCATTGACAGATGCAATCGCCCGCCATTTTGTAACTTGAATGAACATGGAAAAGCCTTATCACAACATGTTTAAACAAAAGGTTTTTGTTAATTGAACACTTCTGATAACTATGGCAGCAAGCAAACAACTATGAATGATATTGAACTATTTAGACACGCAACCATCATTAACATTCATATCATGTACTGAAGGTTTTCTTCATCTTCTTAATGCTAAATTACTATCCACATTTTAGTATATGATTAGTTGTGACAAAGAAAACCTGACAACTCAAGGCCACCCATCATAATTCAGAACATTATTCTATCCGACTTGAAATTTGGCTCACCCTCTCCCTCAAAATCAAAATGTTGATGAAGCCTGAAAAATGTGCAATACTGTACAACTATTTCAGCTAAAGATATTATTTAACCTACCTTGTCTTTCTGTCTTACATTCATGAGTTAACAATGCTACCACCACACTATAAATACTGAAAATTATGTAAAGTATGACTAAACAAACAGAACAGCAGCTAATGCTGTGCTTACCTGTGTAACTAGTGGCTCCAACAGTCTCTCCACAGTAAGGGTCCTGATTTCCAAACTTTTGGGATCCCATTTTAATATGATAGGTGAAGTTGCAGAAGTCATGCTCCCTAGAGCAAGAAAACAATAAATCAGTCAATTATGATTCTAAACCTGTGTACATAGTTGCATATCACAAAGAACTTAAATCAGACTCAAACTAGAAAAGGGTTACATTTACTAATTATGTATAGGAATAACAACAACAACAACAACAACAACAACAACAACAACAACAACAACAGAGATGGTTTACATTCTCTATAAGAGTTATTTCTGATTTGAATCAGTAATACAACATTTCTACAAATGTGCTGTTGAGGTCTTTTTAGCCAAAGAGTTTTTGTGGGGGGAAATACATCAAAAATTTACATTTAAGGAAGCATTTTTGAAGTTGATGTGTAGCATAGTAAATATGTGTTGAATAAAAAAATCATAATTTCAACTGCTCTTTCAGTTTACAATATATTCTACTATCTTTCTTTGGGTCATCTTTGCAGCCATTCTGATTACTGCACTGTTGGGAGTCTTGAGTGGCTGTATCCAAATCTAGCCTAGAGGCCAGAGGGTGTCCAAAAAGAAGATGGAATCTGGTGCTAAGTGCAGTAGGCACCCAGCTGAAGCTCAAGTCCCTATACCAAGTTTAGACACTCCAGAAGCATCATGGATATGCCTGTTTCTATCTCAAGAAGATTCAGCATACAAGATCTATGGCAACTTCATCAGGCTAGGTCT
This sequence comes from Darevskia mixta, assembly GCA_034641385.1. NCBI lineage: Eukaryota > Metazoa > Chordata > Lepidosauria > Squamata > Lacertidae > Darevskia > Darevskia mixta. The sequence goes on from JAWWNH010000060.1 coordinate 4,684,088, forward strand.
CCTATCTAAGCCACAAAGTTCATAGTTTAATATCCAGAGTCCCTTGGTAAGCCTTTTTACGTAGGCCATTTATTCCATTTGTATCAGTGAGGATGTTAGACATAGTCAGAAGTATCTAGCTTAGTTTTACCAGTAAATTCATGACTTAAGTACAATTTGACCCATCTAGACCACACTGGTTCAGATAAACCCATCCAAAGAAAAGGTCCTGTTCAGATGTTTAACCACAATCCATGATTGGTTATTATGAAAATAAGTCTACATAAGTGCCGTGGTTTGACACTCAGGTTTTCTAACTATCCACTTTTAAAAGCAAGCACAGTTCCCTGAATTAAGACATAATGGGAAACTGTAGTTAGTTCAAAAATAGATCATAGAATTTCAGGGTTGGAAGGGACCACAAGGGTCAGTGTTTCTCAACCAGTGTGCCTCCAGATGTTTTGGGACTACAATTCCCATCATCCCTGACCACTGGTATTGCTAGCGAGGGATGATGGGAGTTGTAGTCCCAAAACATCTGGAGGCACACTGGTTGAGAAACACTGATCTAGTCCAACTCCTTGCAATGCAGGAATCTTTTGCCCAACGTGGGGGTCGAACCCATGAGTCTGCGATTAAGAGTCTCATGCTCTACCAACAGAGCTGTAGACTGGGTGCTTTTGACCTTCTACTCATATACACAGAAGAGGAGAGGAAGGGAGGGGAGGGGAGGGGAGGGGAGGGGAGGGGAGCAAGACAAAAGCTAATGCAGGTTCATTCTTGTAACAACAACCATGGTTTCTTATGTCTGAATAGATGTATCCTGTAAACCGCTTTGTGATCCTCAGATGAAGGGTGGTATATAAATTTAATAAATAATAATAATAGATAGGACCTAAAAAATTCAGCCAGTTCTCTGCAGTCTTTTACCTAGCATAAAACCCTTTATAAGTACTATAAAATGCTACATCGCTATCTCATACAATCATACAATCATACAATTGGAAGGGTTGGAAGGGACCACGAGGGTCATCTAGTCCAACCCCCTGCCAGGCAGGAATCTTTTTTGCCCAACGTGGAGCTCAAACCCACAACCCTGAGAGTAAGAGTCTCATGCTCTGCCGACTGAGCTAGCCCATTATCTCATATAAAGGATTATAAATATTAGAAAACAACTTTGCATACCCTAGGGGTGTGCTGTCTAACCTAAAGACAAACAACCAAAGAGGTTAATCAATTTGTATTCAACCAAATAATGAATCCTATTATGGATATCACAGTGATGTATGGAAACAGATACAACTAGAACTCAGTTACAAATAGGAAGGAGATTTGGGGGGACAGAGAGAAAGATGGGGAAAGACATTGAAAACTGCTTACATATGTATGCATGCATGTCATATGTTTTCAGTAGAAAAAACTAGTGAGAGACTGCAACGATCATGTTAGCTAACTGCATCAGGTGTCCTAAAATATATAACAAAGCCCTTTGCCTGTAGAGAAAACAAACAAATCTCACACACACACACGCACACACACACACACACATATAAACACATACACACACACACTCACACACTCACACACACACACACACACACACACACCTAATATTGGACTGTATAATCGATGTATTAAGAAATGTAAAATAGATAAACAAATAGGGGGGAGACTTAATATTGGGAAATCTGGCAAGAGATGGAAAAGGAACTTGAGTACTGTAATTGTGCATTTACTTACCACAAAGGGGGGGGGGTATTATATCCCTGATTTTCTAATAGCTTATTCTTCAGTCAGTCGTTTTCATAATACTGTTCAACCAACTGAACTACTTCACAATCCAGAGGACAACACTTTTGAATAAATGCCTAAAGCTTTCTCCCTAGTGGTGTCAGAAAAGTACTCAAATGCTTTTGAAGAAATCGCCTGTGAAGTTCTTCATACAATCCATTTGATATAGAAGGGGTCTATTACACTTCTCCAAATGCGCTCTCCATAATCCCTGAGAGTAAAAGGAATGCATATCACAACCAGCAATATTGGCTCTGCAGTTCAAGCATAGCTAGCAGAATGGATTCCAATAGAAGATTGAATTTCCTCCAGTAATTACAATATCAGGCCCCATTAACTTGAATTTGGCCACTGCCTCTCATTCAGAAAGGCATCTAATCTTCATTCAAATGCAGAAAGTGGTGTAGATCCACCTTACCTTCCTCTGCTGGACTCTATCCCAGTGCTAATACAGTCACTGTCACTGTAAAGAATTTATAATCCCACTACAATATTTAACTGAGCAGCACCAGGATGAAGTAATACATTTTTAGTTTTGTGAATTAACAGAATAATATATGTGATGAACACAGGGAAAAGAAAATCATGAAGAGGTTCATTACTTTTACAGCTATTGCCCTCGTCCCACAAATGATCTTGAACCTTCAAGATTTCCAGGTGCAGACAATTATGATGACATACATGACCTAATGAGCAAACCATGTTGGTTAAATAAATAAAATGCTTTGAAGCATCTGAAGAAGTATCTGGTATCTGAAGAAGTGTGCATGCACACGAGAGCTTATACCTAGAATAAACTTAGTTGGTCTCTAAGGTGCGCTGTGGGTTAAACCACAGAGCCTAGGGCTTGCTGATCAGAAGGTCGGCGGTTCGAATCCCTGCGACGGGGTGAGCTCCTGTTGCTCGGTCCCAGCTCCTGCCCACCTAGCAGTTCAAAAGCACGTCAAAGTGCAAGTAGATAAATAGGAACCGCTGTGGCGGGAAGGTAAACGGCATTTCCGTGCACTGCTCTGGTTCACCAGAAGCGGCTTAGTCATGCTGGCCACATGACCCGGAAGCTGTACTCCGGCTCCCTCGGCCAATAAAGCGAGATGAGCGCCGCAACGACTGGACCTAATGGTCAGGGGTCCCTTTACCTTTACCTTTAAGGTGCTACTGGGCGTTTTATTTATTTATTTATTTTATTTCGACTGCATCAGACCAACACGGCTACCTACCTGAAGATGGGAAATACTGTTATCGAAGGAAAGAGCTAATGGCCAGTATGAGCCCTAGAGGAAAAGGGAGCAATGCTTCATCTGATTATCTCAGAGCACTTTGGAGTTCAAAACATGAAATCAAGAATGCATGGGGTGTGTTACCCACCTCTGTTAGATCATGCTAAACAATTCTGGACAGTCATTACTACTAAATTGAAAGAAATAATCTCCTTTGACTGCAGCTAACCTTCCCATTTAGATTGCAATTAATCCTTTAATTTCCTCAAAGAACAAGATAACTTGACATTAATTAGAATTTTACAAAATTTATGGGTAAACAGGTACTCGTGATTTAATGAACACTTCGCTGCATAGGCAGCCATGCTATTGATGAGAAAGCAGCAAACAAATATATTAAACAGAAACAGCCTTGCTTCTTTTAAACCAGTGTTCAGAATGGTGGAGTCAGACTGAGAAAACCTATACAGTGGTACCTCTGGTAATGTACTTAATTTGTTCCGGAGGTCCGTTCTTAACCACTTTAGCTAATGTTGCCTCCTGCCACTGCCACACAATTTCTATTCTCATCCTGAACTAAAGTTCTTAACCCGAGGTACTACTTCCGGGTTAACGGAGTCTGTAACCCGAAGTGTTTGTAACCTGAGGTGTTTGTAACCCAAGGTACCACTGTATTCAATTTTTTCCTCATCAGTTAGCTTATTAGGTAATGTTGGACCAGTCACTCACTCTCAGTCTAACTTATTTCAGAGGGTTGTTGTGAGAATAAAATGGGATAAACTAATGAATGTCCCTCAACCCCTGAAATAAATGTAGAAGTGAAAATATGATCCAATCACAATGGGGGGGGCACTCAACTGATGCAGAAATGTCTTAATGGACTGGCTGCTTAATATGAAAACATTCTTAAAGGCTACCTTCCCCAACTTTTCCATGATAGTTGAGTCTTTTATATCTCCCTCACTTCCACCCATGAACCAAAACAAAAAACAAGACAAAACCCCAATCCTATTAAAGAGATTCCAAGATCAAAACCTGATTCCTGTGAATGGTCACCAGGAGTGTTTTCTATTATTAGAACCAGCTTGATAGTATATAGGAGAAGGGGGAAACAGTGACAGATGAAAAAACAAAATGGGACTCAGGCCTATCAGAGGATATACATTCACAGGGTAAAAAACAGATGCACAGCATTTGGCCTGAATTTCTAACAATTTAGCAAATCCTCTCATCAGTTATAGCTTCCACTTTTCTATATTGCACATACACGTTAACTCTTCTACTTAGGTGAATGCTGTCCTATGCATGCTACCCCACACAGCACACTACCTCTCCACTGTATACTGTTAACAGTGAAATTTTTGAGGATCTCGCTTTTTCCAAACTCTGTTTACAAGAGAACCAGTGTTTTCAGTCAATTTTTCATATCGATCTTCTCAAGAGGCCTGCAACAGTAAAATCCAAAGGTGACCAAATATCTCAAGAGTAATAATGAACCTGTGCAGTTACAAGTTGTGAGTGGCCTGGAAGTGGATGCACTGAAGCTTGTTCTTTTTTGCTTCACAGGTACCGTAGGTAGGATAGAGGGGGAAATCTGTCTCACTCTAATAATACTTTCCCTTTGCCACTGAGCTTCTAAAATAAAAATAAACAAAATGGGTGGTATTCAACAGCTTCACTCAGACCCATTGAAATGAATGGACCTAACTTAGTCATGTTCATAAATTTCAATGGGACTACTATGAGTAAGACTTAGTTGAATACATACCATATTCCCACTTTCAAAATTAAGTGTGAACTTAATTCCCTATCTCTAACTTTGGCCATAAATCACAGTCCATGTTTTTGGAGAGGGTAGGGAGACAGAGAAGACAGGAGTATCACTAGCATTTTGAAATCACGGCAGCTAGAAGCCAGAGCACTTGCTGTGGGGAGCAGACATTGCATGCTAATGGTTAACATTCAACCAAAAAACCTAGAGCTATTCACTTAATGTCTTTAAAGTGGCCATGGGGAGACAATCACTGTGACCGCACAGTTGGTCTACTAAGCTTGGTAGGAAGAACTGGCAGGAGAGAATGAGGAAGTTTACTGCTACTTTCCTGCAATTCCTGTTTTATGGAGCAAATTGAGGACTTAATTTCACAGTGCAATAATTATCTATAAACCAATTTACAACCCAAGCCATAACAAACTTCACAATCTGAAGGTCATATCCTTCTTAAATGGGACCTAGGCCAGCACAACTTTTTAAGGATCAGAGGTTTGGCAATGACAGGGAATTAGAGTCAGTGCCATATCATCTACCCCACAACATGTCAATTTATCTCTGTCCCAGTGCTTGGAAAGAATGTAGAGTATAAGGACAAACTTGCACTTTGCCAAGACCTCTGGCCCTTTTGGCAAAATATCCAGCAAACTGGCTTGCCAAATGGCAAGCACAGTAAACCAAAACAGAAACTGTCATTGGTTGTAGCTTCTTCCCTATTCTACATAAGTCTCTTGGACATAACATTTTTAAAACTGTCACTGATCTGGTTCAGCTCTCTTAACTCTCTACCACCTGCAAGGCTAGTGCAGAGCACTATTGGAAGCCAATTCAGAAGATTAGACTGTCAGACTGTAAAGCAACCATTTCGTGTCAAAACTGGCAGATTCAAAGTTGTGAATGACAGCAAAAATGTTAATGGTATAAAGTCAGCTTGCTTAGGCAAATGTTTCCCAGATTTAATTAGTGCTTGACTATATAGACTCCCACTGTGACTACAAGCTTCAAACAATGTTCTGCAAATTCTAAAACTTCTGAAGGAGACATATGCATATTAACAGAACCATCAAAGACATTATGAGATAGAGTAAAAGCAGCTTTCTTACAGTGCAGGCCAAAAACTTTGCTTCTAAAAAACTAACCAGAGATTTTAAAAAAGATCTGACCAGAGCAACAGATGGGTTTTACTGTAATGGAAATATGCAGAGAGAAAACAGCCATACCAGGCAAGATGTTCTTGAGATTTAAACCCTGTTACACCAACAAAAAATATTCTAAATAAGTTGTCTCCCCTCCTTAGTTACACAAAGGAGTTGAAAAAGCAAATTTACACTAACAGTGAGCTGCTATTGTTGAAACGTTTCACACTCTGTTTACAACTAAATCAGCCTTGCATTACAGAGTTTTATCATTCCCACATATTATTTACCCCAGTGTAGATGCCAGAAATGTCAACATAGCAACTCTTCCTCTTTTTAATAGGAACTGAAGATTGATTTTGGTGTCCTTGTACATTAACTGCACTCATAATTTCAGGCTACAAGAATCACTGCTACAAGCCCAGGCTATGCAACATTATGCCAAAACACATCAAATGTGATGAAGGTCTGCTAGCCCAAAAGTCCCTGAGAATCTGAACTTTTGCATTCCCAGTTACCTTTGTGACAGCCAAGCTTATGTATGTGGAGTTTTGTAAACATACCCATATATGAATTAAGAGTTCTGTGAAGCGCTGGAATACAGTCTGCTGTGTGGGTTATCTTGCCTGGGGCGATCTCAATATTTCATTTTCATATCTGAGCCTTTTCAATTCAATACTGCAGTCTAGTTTTGCATTTTGTTAGTTCAATGAAATTAACAAAAGCAAAGCAAATATTCCCTTATTCTGTCAGTCAAGGCAGTCTAACCCTATTACAAGAACTTATGGGTTTCTGTTCAGTTCCTTGCCATCTTGTCATTTTCCTGTGTATCATCTGATAAGACACTTGATCATTGCACTTGACTTTCACATCTGTAAACTACTGTAAATATTGAACTACCATGTCCAATGTGATTTTACAAAGATAACTGCCTTACAAAGGAGACATGTGTAGAAAAGAATGAGGAGATAAAAGTACCTGAATTTAAAAGTTTACTAAATAGATATCCCCCACCCACCCCCCGCTCCTCAAAAAAACTGCTTGTTTTTGTTCCTGACATTAAGGTCTAGAGTTCTCAGGGCAATCTTTACAGTGGTACCTTGGGTTACATACACTTCAGGTTACAGACACTTCAGGTTACAGACTCTGCTAACCCAGAAATACTGTATTACCTCGGGTTAAGAACTTTGCTTCAGGATGAGAACAGAAATTGGGCAGCGGCAGCGCAGTGGCAGGGGGAGGCCCCACTAGCTAAAGTGGTGCTTCAGGTTAAGAACGTTTTCAGGTTAAGAACAGACCTCCGGAACGAATTAAATACGTAACCAGAGGTACCACTGTATTTCACTAATAAAGGACTACTGTATTGATAACGCTCCCCATGCTGCAATTTTTTATTAGGTAGAGGCACTTAGGACTGGCATGTTAATTTTATAGTCTTTTCTTCCAAGGTCCAGCAAAGCTGGTGTTCAAATTGCTCAATGTTAATGCAAAAGCATTCACGTTTTGGACAGGGATTAACAGATTGGTTTGATATGTAAGAAAGAAAATTCCAGATAATCATTAGGAAGAACTTTCTGAAAGTAAGACCAGTTTGACAATTGAAAGGACCACCTCAGAAGATGGTGGACTCCCCTTCATTTGCGGTTTTTAACCAGAGGTTGGAAAGCCATACATTTGGTATTTTTAGCTATGACTCCTGCTTTGCAGGGGGCTGGACCAGATTACTCTTAAGCAGGCATCCCTGACCACTGCTCCTGTTAGCTAGGGATCATGGGAGTTGTAGGCCAAAACATCTGTAGGGCCGCAGGTTAAGAATGCCTGCTCTTAAGAATCCCTTCTAACCCTAAAATTCTATTATTTAAAACACTGAATGTCATTTTAAATGTTAGTTTGTTAACTTTCAATATTATTATGCATCTTCAATGGTAGAAATTTTTAAAAAAATTAAGCAAATGTATTTGAGTTGAGTTTTACAGGGTGTGCCAGCTACTTTTCTTTTATTACTCACTCAGAGTGGCTCCATATATTACTGAATTGGGAGGAGGGGTGCAGTGAAGAACCAGGACCATAACATCCATAAGCCAATGCGAGCCTTTTGGCTCAGCTGACAGTTTGAGAGAGATGGTGAAACATAGAATCATAGAATAGTAGAGTTGGAAGGGATCCTGAGAGTCATCTAGTCTAGTCCAATCCCCTGCAATGCAGGAATCTCAGCTAAAGCATCCATGACACGTGGCCATCCAACCTCTGCTTTAAAACCTCCTATGAAGGACAGTACATTACTTTCTGAGGGAGTCCATTCCACTGTGGAACAGCTCTTGCCATTGGAAATGACGTGACATTGTGGAACAAAGACATACATCAGCACAGTAAGACTAGAATTTACTTTATTCTGGAATGGGGAATCTTTTTGAGGCCAAGGGCTGCATTCCCTTCTGGGCAATCTTCCAGGGACTACATGCTACTGGTAGGTGCAGCTAGAAGCAAAAGTAGGCAGTGCAACAAATGCAAAATTTTACCTTTGTACAGTAGGTTAGTTTCAACAACCCCTATCTCTCCTCCAGCCAGGTGAAAACACATTCCAGCCTGGCAAAAACATTTGGAGGAAGGTGTGAATCAGAGCTGGTGAGGAGTGTGGCAGTCTGGAGAAAGCCTTTATGGTGAGAAAAAGAAGCTTGGAGGGCCACATTTCATCCTCAGACCTGAAGTTCCCTACCCTAAGGTTCTCATCCTGCTTATTTTCTGGATATCTTAACTGGCAACCATACTACAAAAGTGCTCCTTCACTAAATAAGTTTCCATGTAAGTGCCAAGGAGGAAATATTGTTTGCTGCAGTGGTTTCACCTATAGAAATTGACACATTAATTACCCCCAAGCTCCCCCCCCACCTCCCCCTGCTCCAAATCTAATTGAATAAGGATCAGCCAACTTGCACAGAGGCTTCACTCCATTCTATACATTTGAAATTTTTCTCCTCCCTTCCTTTCCTCTGCCTCCAATTCCTTGCATGTATCCCAAAAACCTGCAACAATCATTTCCATAGCAACAGTTAAAGAAAGAGCTACAGTCTGTAGTTCATGTATCTTCACATTATGCTCTTTAATCCATTCTTTAACTTGGTTATAGTAGATTTTCATTCTGTGCTACTTTGCAAGTTCTAAAACTAACATGAAAGCCTAAGAGAATACTACTATTTTCCGTTAGAAGCATTCTTTGGCATCAAGCATTATTTTAAAAACTGACCTGAAAACCCTGCTCCTAAACTCATATATATGACAACCAACTATGATTATTCATTATGTGGGAACAAATCAGCACATGCTCAGACACACTGTCCTCTCAAGACAGTATGGAAGTACAGGAAAAAATGTCCCAACTATTACATCATTGTGAAAGTCCTGGCACCGAGCCCAGGCTTAATTTATATCCTAGACACATGCTTTTGCAGGAAGAATCAGCCAACATTATTAAATGCACAGGCCCACTGTATGTATCTGATGAAATATACTTCAGCATGGACCATCATGGCACAGATGCTACAGGCAGCAGGGATTTGCTGAAGCAGGAACAGGAGGACCTATAGATAATAATAATAATAATAATAAATTTTTATTTGTACCCCGCCCTCCCCAGCCGAAACCGGGCTCAGGGCGGCTAACAACAGTAAAAATCACAACAGAACAAAAACCAATAGGTTAAAATACAAGTTAAAAACCAGTTTAAAATGCCGATTCATTTGCACCCATTACCAAACCAGGGGGAGGAAACCATCAGACTTTAAGTGTCCGACCCGAAGGCCAGGTGGAACAACTCTGTCTTGCAGGCCCTGCGGAAAGATGTCAAATCCCGCAGGGCCCTAGTCTCTTGCGACAGAGTGTTCCACCAGGTTGGGGCCAGAACTGAAAAAGCCCTGGCCCTGGTTGACACCAGTCTGGCAGCCTTGTGGCTCGGGATCTCCAGCAGGTTATTATTAGTAGACATTAAGGTCCTTTGCGGGGCATAATGGGAGAGGCGGTCCTGTAGGTACGAGGGTCCTAGGCCGCATAAGGCTTTAAAGGTCAAAACCAGCACCTTGAACCTGATCCTGTACTCCACCGGGAGCCAGTGAAGCTGGTAAAGCACTGGATGAATGTGGTCCCGCGGCAAGGACCCCGTAAGGAGCCTCGCCGCGGCATTCTGCACCCGCTGGAGTTTCTGGATCAACTTCAAGGGCAGCCCCGCGTAGAGCGAGTTACAATAATCAAGCCTGGAGGTGACCGTCGCATGGATCACTGTGGCCAGATCCGGGCGAGAAAGGTAGGGGACCAACTGCTTGATACGTCGGAGATGGAAAAATGCCACCCTTGCTGTGGCTGCAACCTGCGCCTCCATGGAAAGGGAGGCGTCGAAGGTTACACCCAAACTCTTGACAGAAGGCACTGGCGCTAATTGGGCCCCTGCAAGAGATGGGAGTTGGCCCCCCAGCCCCGTGTCGCCCCGACCCAGCCAGAGGACCTCTGTCTTCGAAGGATTTAGCTTCAACCGGCTCCCACGCATCCATCCAGCCACAGCTTCCAAGCACCTGGTCAGTGTGTCTGGGACCGAGTCAGGGCGGCCGTCCATCAACAGATAAAGCTGGGTGTCATCAGCATATTGATGACAACCCAGCCCAAAACTCCGGACAATCTGGGCAAGAGGGCGCATAAAGATGTTAAAAAGCATCGGGGAAAGGATTGCGCCCTGCGGGACTCCACACACCAAGGAGTGCCGCGGCGACAACTCCCTCCCTAGTGCCACTCTCTGTCCCCGACCTGAGATAAAGGAGCGCAGCCATTGTCGGACTGTGCCCTGAATCCCCACGTCGGCAAGGCGGTGGTCTAAAAGTTCATGATCGACCATGTCAAAGGCTGCTGACAGATCTAAGAGAATCAGCAGTCCCGACCCGCCTTGATCCAGCTGTCTACGGAGATCGTCTGTTAGCGCGACTAAAGCAGTCTCGGTCCCATAACCAGGGCGAAAGCCGGACTGGAATGGATCCAAAGCCGATGTTTCCTCCAGAAATCCACCAAGCTGTTCAGCGACCGCTCTCTCAATTACCTTACCCAGGAACGGAAGGTTCGAAACTGGGCGGTAATTGGATAGATCTAAAGGATCTAAAGATGTTTTCTTTAAGAGCGGACGCACCACTGCTTCCTTCAACTCTCCTGGGAATGTCCCGGTGCCAAGGGACAAGTTGATAATCTCACCCAAGGGGGCCCGTACCTCGTCTGGACAAGCTCTAATCAGCCAGGACGGGCACGGGTCAAGGGAGCAAGTGGTGGGCCTTCCAGCTCGGAGGAATCTGTCAACATCGGCAGGGGATATCCGATCGAAGTGGTCCAGTACTGGACCCGAGGACAGTCGAGGGGCCTCCAGTTCTGTTAATGTATCCAAATTGGCGGGGAGGTCACGGCGGAGCAGCAAGACTTTCTCCGCAAAAAAGCTCGCAAATGCCTCACAGCTATAAGTCAAATTCGTATTTAAATTCGGTTGTTCCTCTAGGGTTGTTAAGGACCTAATTATTCTAAACAGTTGTGCTGGGCGAGAGCTAGCGGATGCAATGGTAGCTGAGAAGTAGGACTTCTTTGCAGCTTTCACTGCCATTTCATAGGCTTTCATAAGTATCCTATAGGATGCTCTTGAAGCTCCGTCGCGAGCACGCCGCCATACTCGCTCTAGTCGTCTGAGATCCCGCTTCATTTTCCTAAGCTCCTCAGTAAACCAGGGGGCCCGGTTTCGGCGGGGTCGCAGAGGGCGCTTAGGTGCGATCTCATCAATGGCCATCAAGAGCCGGTTATTCCAGTCCTTGACAAGCTCATCTAATGAGCCGCCAGGGGGGGCAGAGTCCCGCAGGGCCTGACGAAATCCATCAGGATCCATCAGTCTCTGCGGGCGAGCCAAAATAGGCTCGCCACCCAAGCGGGGTTGGGGCGGAAAGTCAATCCTGGCTTTCAGAGCGTAGTGATCAGACCATGGCACTTCTACTATTGAGGACATGATCACATCTATACCCGCACCAAAAATCAAATCCAGCGTGTGGCCTGCTTGGTGTGTGGGACCCAAAACAAACTGGGAGAGCCCTAATGTCGCCATGGAAGACACCAGGTCCAGAGACTGTGAGGGGGAGGTGGCATCAGCATGGACGTTGAAGTCCCCCAAGACCAGTAGGTTAGGGAACTCCAAGGTCCAGCTTGCCACCACCTCCAGCAGGTCTGACAGGGTGGCTGCTGGTGCGCTAGGTGGTCGGTACACCAGCCAGACAGCCAAGGTCTCCTTGGTGCCCCACACTAAGCCAACACATTCAATGCCGGTGATTGATGGTGAAGGCAGAGCCCTGAAAGAGCAATCCTCCCGGATTAACAATGCGACCCCTCCCCCCCGACCCACAGTTCGCGACTGGTGGAGGACGGAGAAACCCGGGGGTGTTATTTCATGTAGGGCAACTACTTCGCCTTCACGCACCCAGGTCTCCGTCACACAAGCCAGGTCAACCTCCAGCGAGATAAAAAAGTCTCGCATGGTGGCGGTTTTATTGCCTATAGACCTGGCATTGCACAACACCAGTGACGGAGGTGGGTAATCCCTGCTCACCCTACCCTCGTCCCTCGGGATGGGGCGTAGATTGGAAGGGAGTCGAGCATCTCCACATCTCAAAACCCTTCGCCTGTAGTATCTACCCCCACCGCCATCCCTCCCTTGCCCTTCAACTGTGGGGATCCCAAACCCCATGAAATGCGGATCTTTACTTTTAGTTCCCCACCCTGCTATATTCCACGAGATGATGGACGGATTGTGATTTATGTTTGTAGGTGGCATCTGGGCCGGTTTATCTCTGACGGTGGTAAATTCTTGTGCACGCAGGGAGGCAACTGTTGGTTGTGTCTCCCCTGATGGTATTGATGGCTTATGGTACGTTATGACCGGGTTTTGCACTGAGCTTGCCGGTACTAGTTGGATGCCCCCTATGGCTGTATTGGTGATTCTGATTCCTCTGCTTTGTTGACTATTCGGTGGAACCCTATATCATTGTTCCGAGTAGATGGTATCCAGTGAACCATGGTCATCTACGAAGATTGAGCCATTCCCAGTTCTTGGAACAGCCATTTCAGCTTGATGCGTTATTATTTGAGGTGGTACGATGGGATGTAGGTATGATATAGTCAGGACTGCACTTTTTCCTAAATCCTGACTCACTAGACAAAATGTAGAACCCTCCAAAGCATAGAGCACATGTACAGTGTGAGTGCCATGTGTAGCACAGCACACATTACAGTCTTAATATTTTTTTAAAAAAAAATGACTTATGCCACACTTTTTCTAAAAAGTTGGCCACTGATACTCTATGGCCTGAGTATTCACAGCCAAAAATCAGTACAGTATGTTAGTTTCGAAGGAAGCAGACCACCCAACTGCACACTACCGAACTACTCTTCTGGAATTTATTATTTAATTTTTAGGAAATGTGATACTGAATTAATTAAAAGCTAGAGATTTTTTCCTGTATGTAAATTGCACTAAATGCACAGAAACTAATTTTACATTTTCCCCCTCATATTTTGTTTTCTGCTTGTCATTCACATGGCATAATCAAGGCAGCATTACTTCATTCCAGTAATGCTGTCTAGACTGTAACAGTGTTCTTTGAAATAAGTAAACAAATAGTTGCTAAGCTCTCGGCTTCAAGCGCTATGGAAAATGTGCTGACCGCAATAAATACGGGACAAGTTTAGTATAATGAGGGTCCAGTTGGCAGAATTTGCAGGACAACAGCAGCAGATTTCACTACAGTGAGGCTAATCCTATAGTCACAGCCAAATTAATACAGGCAGATGAACAGATCAGCAATACACATATCACTGGCAAACTGAAGTTATAGGACACACAAAAATTGAGATTAGAGACATTACAGGTTTATGCACTAATAGAAAGATAGATTTTTCCCTACCAAAGAAAAATAACCAAATAAACATTAAGAACTCTGAATATCTACACCTATGCCAGTGGTGGAGACTTTGGTAATCTCTGGTAATATGGCGCCCTGACAAAGGCCAAATATTGGCACCCCCAAATAAATCTTCTCAATTATAGATCTTCTTGATTTTGCGTCCTCTCCGCTCGGTGCCCCGTGCAGGGGAACTGCCCGCAAACATAAGAGAGCAAAACAAGTAGACAACAGAAAAACTCCCACAAATATACAATCTGTAAAACACGAACAAATAAATGCTAAGTGAAACAATCAGGGAACCATCACAGAAATAATCAGCTAGTCTTACCCCACACCCCAGGAGTCCTAAATGCATTTGTTTTAATGTACACATCCAGGCCGTCAACAAGAGGTTTAGAATGATCTCTGAGACAACTCCTGTTGAGGCTGGTTGCCAGACACTGCACTTTTCTGGGGGCCAGTATGCAGTTCAGATGAATGCTGCTTGTTCTGCTCTAATGATGATGCTTCTGCAAATGTTGCAAGATTTGAAAACCCCTAAAAAACAATGATAATATAAGCAAATGAGTTATGCCTCTTTGTGAACAGGTGAGGCACTTGGAGCTGCAGCTGGACCTGATCATGCTTTCTGAGGAGCAGGGAGGGGCTGTGGCCAAGAATAAAACTAGCCCAGAAGAGTAAAAACTAAAAGTGCTTGCAAGGTTGCCAGGAAATGGTAGCAAAAATCATTTTCTTAGGAAACAGAAACTTATCATTTTGATTGGTTTGAAGGTTGACAGAAAGGCATGAAGTTTTTTCATTTAAGTTGCTAGAGAGAGAGAGAGCAAATCAGCACAGCTGGTTTTATTTGTTTAGCTATGGATATCTGCAACTACTTCAAAAAGCAGAAGACAGATACTGAGCCCCAGACACATACTGCAGATACTTCATCAGACACTGTACAGGCAGGGCATGAGAATATCCCAACTGAAGAGATGGAGGCAGCTACCAGTACTGCACAACTTGAACAGGAAAAGCTGGACCTATCAGATGTGTTAGTTTCAGCTGCTTACACAATCCTGGAACCGAACAGAAAGTTATGACTTCAGGCACACTCGTATGAATCTAAGAACACTGTCATGTATGGTTTTCTAAATAATCTCATTGGTTAGCAGACTCTGCTGTTTTGAAAGGACCTGTATGTTGTTATTGCATTTTGTCTTTGCTCAGGCTACATTCCCCTTTGTAACATTAGCTCAATGTCCCAAATGACTAAAAACAAGATTAAGTACTAGATCACAAAATGTAAGAGTAGATGAAACGAAGATTAAGTTAATCCCTGATTTTAGCTTTCTGAGCAACAATTCCATCCTAGTCACAAATACACTGTGTCTTATTAGAAACGAGAAAATGGTTTTAATAACTTAGGGTTGCCATATTTCGAGAAGTGAAAATCCAGAGTTGTTGAGCTTTTTTAAAGGAAATCCCCCAAAATGGGTTGCCACACATCCAGATTTCCACCCGGACACTTTTTACAATGGCTGAATCCCAGCAATATCCGGGAAATTCCAGGCGTATGGCAACCCTAAATTACTTACCTTCTGTTTTGTTTCATGGGAAAAAGCAAATTAAAACCAAGAGGGATTTACACAACCCAAGAAATGTAAAACATGTGCATTTATTTTTATTAAAGATCTATATGTTGTATACCTTTCATTGTCATTCCAAGAAGTATTGACAATTTCATATTCGTCTACTCCCAGACAATTAATGCAAACAAACAGAAAACCCATACTTGCACAAGCCCGTTTGAGTGGACACTCAAAAGTTCTAACAACATTCTACAGAAACACACAATAAATTTCTGCATAAAACATAAAATAACTAGACAAAGCCTAACTGGTCTCACAAAAGTTAGTGTGTATAATCCAGTGAGCAAGAACTACTCAACTATTTTACATATCAAGGGAGGGAGAAGGAAGTAACCAAGTTATGAAAAAGGAGGGTTTAGGTAATGCCCCAGCTCCTAAGTGTTCTTAAATTCATGAAAGGTATAAGAATTCATGAACATGGCTAAAATCAATAAATAAAGTTTACCATTCTGAAAGAGAATGTGAAGTGGATGCACTATATCTAGGGTGAATACAAGATTCCAACTTCACATTCTCAAATGGAACTTCGAAGAGGCAGCCAACGGGCTAAGATCATTATTAATGGTAACATTACAGAAGACTGTGTAATAAGAAAAGGGACAAGGCAAGGGTGTCCGCTATCCCTGCTAATATTCATTCTGGTAATGGAAGTGGTGGGGGGGGGGGAATAAGAAGGGACAAAAATATAAAAGGAATAACATTAGGAGAGAAAGCATTCAAACTAAAGGCGTTCGCCGATGATCTCATCATTATGACAGAGAACCCAAAAGAAAGTTTATTAAAGGTATTAGAAACAATTAAGGATTTTGGGCAGGTGGCGGGGTTCAAACTAAACAGTTCTAAAACAAAGCTCCTGGTTAAGAATATAACAGCACAGGAGAGAGACGATTTAGAAAGCTTCAAACTTGATGATTTGTAAAAAGGCAAAATATTTGGGAATATGGATCTCAGTGACAAGGTCAAGATACACAAATGTTTTTTTCAACCATGTTATAAGGAAGCATCTATATACGGTTTGGGCAAAATACAAAGGTTTGCTTGAGCCCCAAACTCCATAGTGGATATCTCCCCTAGAAGCACTGGCAGTGAAGAAGAAAAATATGAAAGGGAACTGGCCAACATACAAAGTATGGTTAAAAGAGGAAGAAAATCATTTGAAACTAAAAAGCTTTGAAGAAATTAGCGGGTACCTTAAAGGTTGGTTACAATATCACCAACTCCATGAGATATTTAAACTTGATTTAAAAAAATGGTTTTGTGATGGAACCCTCCAGACTGGAAAATGAACTGATCAATTCTAAAGGGAAAATTCTCACTAAAATGTAAGTGGAGGAGGAGGAGGTGATAAAATCAGTAATGGTTAAATGGGTTCAAGATTTTGGTTACAACATCCCTATGGATGCTTGTGAAAAGCAATGGAAGGTAGATATGAAGTTCACCGCATGTTTTCCCTTGAAAGAAAATTTTATGAAGACGTGATTCCGCTGGTACCTGACAACATTAAAATTATCTAAAATGTATAAAAACATTGTTAGAGATGTGGGGAAGTGGAAGGTTCAATGCTACATATGTGGTGGACCTGTAAGAAAATAAAGGAATTTTGGGATGTATTTTATAACAAGCTCAAAAGGATGTTCAAGATCTCCTTTATTAAAAAAAACAAAAAACGGAAGCCTTCATCCTGGGGATATTAGGCACAGATATACGTACCTAAAAAAGCGAGGGGAATATTCTTGTATCCCATGGTAGCTGCAAGAATATTAATCGCTACAAATTGGAAAGGGGGAAAAACCTGACTAAACTGGAGTGGCAAACTGTTAGAATACTCCGAGTTGGCAAAAATGACAGGGAAACTGAGAGGTCATAGTGAACAGACATTTATTAAAGAATGGGACATGTACAAAAAATACCTTAAGGAACATTGTAATAGCATGACGTCAATGGCAGGCCTTGAATGACTTCTGTGATGTGGATACTTATAGGAGAATAAGTCTTTAATGAAAATTAATAAAGGAAAATGGATAGTGCGTTAGAAAAAATAAGTGGTAGATGCATGATGGGGTGACGGGAAGTCGTTATAGTTGTAAGAAGAATTTATTGTGATTTGATGTAGCATTTATTACTGTTTTCTTTCTGGATGAATTTCTGTTCATTGTTTTTCATTACCTTCAATAAAGCATTAAAGAAAATAAAACTTTATTCTGTCAACAAGTTCAATTTGCAAACCTATAAATTTACAGCTTGTGTTGCTTTCTTTCATATAGGAAGCCATATTGTGGATTATGTGGATTTTCTGTAGCTAGGCTAATCACACGCAATTCCTCTCTATAGCTGCAAAATTGCCATAGGCTACCATAGCAACTAAGTCTTGTCTTAGTAAGGAAAAAATGGGGAGGGGGACTAGCTGGGAGGTAGGGATTTTATTCCAATTGTATTACATTTCACACTTCCGTGCATTAGATTTGAAAAGTTGTTTTGACTGCTTTACCTGTTTTTCCCCACTGCTGTATTGTTAGCCAATCTATCTCCTTTTCAGAGATGCTCACTTCCTATTTTTGGCAATGATTTGTCTTCCAAGTACTCCCCTAAGGCTAACCATTTGCCAAAGAAACAATTCCCTTTGTGCTGCCAAGCCCCCTAAAATGCATTCTAAGGCAAACAGTTTGTCCTGGGCACGGGGCCATCCTGTTAGGCTTTGTGAAGGGTTTACAGCAGGCAAATTGAAAACAGCCTAGAATGCAGCCAAAACACACCTGAGGCTGTGCAATGTAGAGGAAATCAACAACAGTGGACACTGGCCAAGCTCCCTTTAAGGAAAGCTGATGGCCATCACTGAATCTCTGATAAACTTTCTAGGAACCCAGCTTCAAAATCTGCTGAACTGCTTCCACTATTTGCAAACTCCTAGTAGATCCACCTCCACTGACTTTTCAGTTATTTGCTTTTACCACGCAACACTCAAGTCCACAAAGGATACCTACAGTGTCTTACAAAATTTAAAGCATTCATACATTTTTTAAAAATCATAAAACAGTACTAATAAATAATACTAATAAAATACTAATACTTCCCCCTCCTTTACTCTCCTCCCACAGAGCTATGATGTGAGAGCTATATATCAACATTAAGATTTTAAAACAAAGCACACCGTCCCCAATGAGTGATGGAAGACCTTTTTAAAAAAGAAGATATTTCTTAGTCTGAGGAAACTAATCTGGGAACCAGCTAAGTATACCTCACTGAGGAGAGAGTTCTAAATCAAGGGTGTTACCACTAGCAGGCCAAAAATATGACTGCTTTTGTCTATAGCTCTACAGGTATGAGAGAAACATCAACCCCACCACTCATTGCTTGTGAATACCCGCCTTTACAGTATTGGTAATCAGATAATAATAATAATAATAATAATAATAATAATAGATTTTTATTTATACCCCGCCCTCCTCAGCCAAGACCGGGCTCAGGGCGGCTAACAACAAGTATAAAAACAGTTGATTAAAATACAGCTTAAAAACAGAATTAAAAACAACATTAAAGTGCAGCCTCATTTCAGTAGAACTCAAATCAAAACTATTTGAGGGAAAATGCCAGGGAAGTCCCCAAATAGGAGTTCCATCTCAGGAGGAAAAAAAGGAAAGGGGGGGAGGGGATCAAATTGATTTCAAGCCAAAGGCCAAGTGGAACAGCTCTGGATAAATATGGGTGAATTAAATATACAATACAGTGGTACCTCGGGTTAAGTACGCTTCAGGTTAAGAACGGACCTTCGGAACGAATTAAGTACTTAACCCGAGGTACCACTGTATAAAAAGTGAAGAAGCAGGAATCAAAGTCTCTTTCCTGAAACAAACTGCTAAATAGTTTCATCTGATGGAGCAGCAAGGCATAAACATCTCTTTGCACATGATTAGTCTTGACTCCAGTGGAATTCCTCAAGCATAAGCACCTTCTGAAGTGCTTTAATGGATTAGACAGGTTCTCGGCATCTTTTAGTTCAGAACTCAAGCATTAGGATTCTGCACACAAAAGTAGTAAAGAGGATATTAAAAGATAGCAATGTGCATTTATACTAGTGGCCAAAATTGTGGAAACCTTTTGGAAAAAGTGTATTTCCGAGGTTCGATGGCTCATAACACCACTTTTTTTGGAGTAATACCATAAAATTATATATCAATGGAAATGTACGTGAGGGACACTTCCACTATTATTGGTAACAGGCCACCAATAATACTGAAGAAGGGGATAGGGGTTAAAACATTGTTCAAGTGATCAGGATTATTCAATGACTAGCTAGAGCATCTACAAACATGTACATACATACACATAGAAAACTCTAAAGCCTAAAGAACATAGCACAGAACAGACAAAGCAGGTTACATCCTTGCATGTTTAAATATTATTGGTATATCTTTTTTACATTTTTACCTTTAAGCCCCCTTCCCAGCAAAATGAGTTATTTTACAATGCTATACTAGCTTACCTGTAAATAAGTCTCATTGAATTTAGTGGGACCAACTTCTGAGTAGAATGTACATCATTGTGTTGTTAGGCACCAAAATAAAATAAAAAATCCCCTCACTTGTATATCACCTATATTCCTTCTGAAGCAGTTACTTAGATTTTTGTTACATTTATGTTAAATATCAGTCAGGTCCCTTTTAAACTCCAATTAAAAGAGAAATTATAACACTATAAAGGATGTTTAGTATTATAATGTTCAAAAGGATGTTTTATTCAAACAATGACACCGAATGAGAACTATAACCATAACTTATTCTACCTATTGGGTTCTATGTGCATCGGCTTTGAAAATGTTTTTCCATAACTTTTCGCCTCTTCTTTAGTACAAAAGATTTTATTCAAAGATTAACATAAAAGACTGACATTTTGCATAGGAAAATATTTCAAAGCATTTCTGACTTCATTTTTTTTATCTAAAACTTAAAGGAAATAAAATATGAATGAGAGAGGGGTAGGGAGAAGAGTTCTTTCTTTCTTTATAAAGTCAGATTTAATTTATATGTATTTTGCAAGCCCAAAGCAATTGAAATTTGACAAGAGTTGGTTTCTCATAGAAGCTGCTGGTACCATACCCTCCAAGTTTCCCTATTTTCCAGGCACAGTCCTGGAATTACAAAAGCCATCCTGGCTTCTGATATGATCCTCAAATGTCCCTATTTCCCTTGCCAGTGCTACTGCTGCCGAGCTTGGGAAGGAGGATGAGCTGGTGCCTGTCTTGAGTGGCGGCAAGGGAGCAGCCCAGGGTCTCTCTATGGTGTGCTGGCTTGGAGGGGCAGGCAGAGGACAGGGCCATCCTGGGCAGAAAGAATGGGGGAGCAGAGTGGACTGCAAGGAATCTCCATTTTTAAACAAAATGATTGGTATGTCCACATCTAATTATTGGTGTGGGTTTTCTTTTTGTAAATCTACCAAAGAATGAAATAAAATTGGGATTAAGAGGTTTATTCAAGATGGTGAGGTGCATGTGTGCTGTGTCTCATTGGGGTAGTAGTTGTGGTGGCACTGGCCCTTCTTATGGTAGGAAATGCTGGGGGGGGGGCAAAAATTGTGGAGTCAAAGAGAGTCAGGTTTTTTGGGGGGGGGTGAAAAATGTCCTTATATTCATCTGAGGGAAATTGGAGGGTATGTAGTACCATCATACTCAAATGCAGTTGTGACTGTGGAGTGGGGAGTCCCTATCTGGACCACCTCAATACTCATCAAGGGATCTAGGTGGGGAGACCAATCCAGGAATTTTTCCTCCAAGGCACTACTACCAATATTACAGGTATATGGCAGGAAGCAGACCTGGACCTTACAAGGGTTGCCTGAGCATTTTGCCCACCTGTTTATATTTATATCAAAAAACACAAAATGGCAAATTTTAACAACAAACATACACTTATTTTTTGAACACCAACTAATCTTCAAGGAGGCCATTTGCTCTTTTCTATTATCTCCATTACAAATTACTAAATAAACTAACAGCAGATGAGACAATAATCCTTGGTGTTCGACGCTTCAATGATTTGTTGTTTTAAATGCACCATGGAAAAGGAATAACTTCAAGTCAAATTCAAACAGATACAGTGGTATACATATACAGTTCTACAAGTTTCACTCCTTGGTAATTAGGCTGACATGCACTGTTCCAGTTCATGATGCTGCTCTGAAATGTGATCTAATTACAACTGGCTGATTTAACAGAAGATAAGCAGATCACATGTCAAGCAAAACTTCTTAGCAAGGAATTAATTTGCTTCTTTCTTTAATTTGAAGTTTGATCCTATGTTTTCCTGATGCAAGGCAGAAAAATGTTTGGTGTGGTTGTCAAATATGAATCCATGTTAATAACTCTAATAATATTCTATGACTTTTTCAGATTCACAACCATCCATGTTATTAATAAAGAAAAAGCCTTCTAAGGATTAACGCAGGAAGACAGATACCGTAACATTCCTCAGATACTGAGTCTCTACACACCAGGGGTAGGCAACCTAAGGCCCATGGGCCAGACTCGGCCCAATCGCCTTCTCAATCCGGCCCGCGGACGGTCCGGGAATCAGCCTGTTTTTACATGAGTAGAATGTGTGCTTTTATTTAAAATGCATCTCTGGGTTATTTGTGGGGCATAGGAATCTGTTCATTATTTTTTTCAAAATATAGTCCAGCCCACCACATGGTCTGAGGGATGGTAGACCGGCCCACAGCTGAAAAAGGTTGCTGACTCCTGCTATACACTCTATACACTCGAAGCCGAATAAGATTGTATTCCATGAAAACAATCTTAACGGTGTGTCCGTGACTATGGAGGCCAATTCTGGATCCACACACCCTTCCACAGTGGGGACATAGGTTTCTGGGCAGAAGTTGATCACAGTGAGGGTTTGCCAAATGTGCCTTCCTCTTAGTTCATTTCTCCTTTTCACCCTGAATTTGTGCTTTTTCATAGTCCATGACACCTTTGGTAAAAGCTGTTCTCCAATTGGAGCGCTCGTAGGCGAGTGTTCTCAGTTGTTGGTGTTTATACTACATTTTTTTAAATATTTGCCTTGAGAGAGTGTTTAAACCTCTTTTGTTGACCACCAGCATTACGCTTGCCATTTTTAAGTTTGGAATAGAGTAGTTGCTTTGGAAGACGATAATCAGGCATCCAAACACCACCAATCCAACTGTTGATGTTGAAGAATCACTGCTTTGACACTGCCCCCCCCCTGCTTCTTCCAGTACACTGACATTACTTCACCTGTTTTCCCAAGTGATGTGTAGATTTTTCTAGAGATACCATTGATGGAATCTTTCAAGGCGTTGGAGATGGTGTTTAGAAGTGGTCCATGTTTCACAGTAAAGCTGGTAGTACAATAGCAGAGTGCTTGAGGACTGAAACATTCACAGAGAAACCAAAATACACTAATCTATGGGGTGGAGGGAGGTAATAAATCCCAGCATTGCTGAGCAATATGAATAGAAAACAATATGAAAAATGAAATGTAATTATATTTTATTACATATAATTTTCATACTTAAAAAAAGCTGTTAAAAACAAATTCCTACAACATGAGAATTACTATATTGTCTATTGTTATTTAATTTTAGTAATTTGCATATGAATTACCCTGTTTCCCCTATTTTAAGACGTAGTCATAAAATAAGCCATAGCAGGATTTTTTCGCATTTGCAAAATATAAGCCGTACCCCGAAAATAAGCCATAGTGATAGGCGCAGTTCTGGAGGGCGCCAAGGAAAAGGAGGGGCTGGGCTTACGTAATAAAAATAAGACATCCCCTCAAAATAAGCCATAGTGCGTTTTCTTGAGGGGGAAAAATATAAGACTTTGTCTTAAAATAGGGGAAACACGGTATATATACAGAGTTATAGAGGGGGGAAGCTAACTATCACCCAACTACATCTGAACATGTGCTAAGCAAATGTGCAAATATATGAGATTCAGTTACATTGTTAAAGTCCAAAATGATCAGAATCCATGAAGCAGGGAAAATTATTGCTGCAGAATACTGTTATGTCTCTCTGGCACTACCAAAAGTTAACTTGAACCTGCCTGACAGAGAAGTGAGCACAAGTACTCCAAAAACAATGTGAATGACTTATTCTACTATAGAATTAAGTTTGGTAGCCCTAAAACATTGCACTCTAAAACCTCAAAGCAACCACTTAGTAATATTATTGAGTGGGATATATACTCTTATCACATTTTCAGGACTGCAGCTTGC
The DNA here is from genome assembly GCA_034641385.1 of Darevskia mixta. Taxonomy (NCBI): domain Eukaryota; kingdom Metazoa; phylum Chordata; class Lepidosauria; order Squamata; family Lacertidae; genus Darevskia; species Darevskia mixta. The sequence goes on from JAWWNH010000060.1 coordinate 4,707,808, forward strand.
TTCACCACTTGCCAGATTTGGTGGAAGCAACTCAATGAGGATGCATGAAGAAAACTGAATGAGACAATGATAAAGGGGCCAAGATGTTTTTAAATGTTGGCAATATCTTCTCAAATCTAGGAATGGTGCCAGACTGCAAACTGCAGTGCCAGCATTATACTCTATATTAGTCCAGACTGATTTGGCAGCATGGTAACTTTGTCAACAAGCCAACTCTTCCAAGGCCTTGCCCAGTGGGGCTTTGGCACAGGAACTGGGTAGATAGAGTATTACTTTTGTTGGCTGGTTTCTAGCCAGTGTGGTGTAGTGGTTAAGAGTGGTAGACTTGTAATCTGGTGAACCGGGTTCGCTTCCCTGCTCCTCCACATGCAGCTGCTGGGTGACCTTGGGCTAGTCAAACTTCTTTGAAGTCTCTCAGCCCCACTCACCTCACAGAGTGTTTGTTGTGGGGGAGGAAGGGAAAGGAGATTGCTAGCCGCTTTGAGACTCCTCCAGGTAGTGATAAAGCGGGATATCAAATCCAAACTCTTCCTCCTCCTCCTCCTCCTCCTCCTCCTCCTCCTCCTCCTCTTCTTCTTCTTCTTCTTCTTCTTCTTCTTCTAGCATTTCCAGTATAGTTTGTCCAAAGTCATGTTTAGGTACTACTGCGTCCCCCAACCCTCCCTATATCTGAAAGGTTGTACAGTATCAGGAAATAATGGTCTGTCGAATATACTTGGAATGATGGCACCCACAGATCATGGAGTAATAAAGTAGCATGTCCATGGACAAAGTTGTCTCTAAGAAAAAGTACAGACAGAAAACAAGAAGTGTATTACATTTTAAGGACACACCCTCACTCATTAGTCACTCCCATCTCTGACTATATATGCAAATATAAAACAGAAATGATAATACCTACAACTGGTTCAGAAAAACACCACGTAAGGTTTTCTTAAATGTATCCCACCTATATTAGCCCTCCCCTAAAATTCTCAAATACCCTTTTTTTTAAAGGTGTGGATGACCTGTTGGCAGACTACTATGCTCATCAACTATACTTGTGTACTGTGAAGTCTCATCCATACCAAGCTGTATCTGAAGTCATGTAGAAATTTTATCTAACCTTTTTCAGCAAACACATACTTTGGGAAAGCATTAACACCAAGGAAGAAACAACTTTCCACCAATACGCAAATGCCTACACATGCATACTACTTGGCAAGGATGCACCTGGCGAACTTTCTTTCCATTTCAACTGCCAGCACTGCAACAGATATGATTAATCCTTGAACAAAAAGAGAGTGGTAGATAGCAGTCATGCCACTTGCCAAATTTTAATATACAATGAAACTTATAGTATAAATTATTGCTACTCACAAAGGGAGAGTGGGCCAAAATTCTCAAGTTAGTAAATTTACAACAAAAGTTCCATTCAGTCAGCAGATGTTCAACAACTGACTTTCACAAGGACATGGTGAGAAATTGTTATATCTTTTTAAGCTGTTAAAATCATGAGAGAAACACTTAAGAATAATGGGAAGGGAAAAGAGTGTCTTAGACGTGGTACACCATCATATCTTTGTTCTAGAGGACAGATACAAAACAATGAACTAATATCGTCAATGAAGTGAATCATAGGCAAAATTACAGATATCAAGAAGTTTATTGTGTCTATGGTATATTCTCTGCTCCTTTCTTACAGTTGAGTCAACTTTTCAGTCACAAACCTTGTCACATTCAATCTTCAAACCCCCTCCTATTTAAAACACACATATCTATGTATATGTGTGTGCATGAATGTATCTGCTACTTGTTTGCTGTTGCAGTAGATATGGGAGGCAAAAGCCAATGAACTTAATTGAAAGCAGGCTATACAACAATAATCCTTACAGTAATTCAGCACCCAAATACAAACAAATCTGTTGAGGCCTCTTACATTTTAAGTGCCTGAGGAATTAAATATCTTACTATTTATTCAAATGAGCCAAAGTTCTAAAAACACCTTTCATAAACTACTAACATTTCTAAGATTAATAGAAATGGCCAATCTTCAAAGCTTGCTACCTATTTATAGAAGGCTCTATTAACTCTGACAAGCACAAGCAAGGTGGTGGCAAGAAGGGATGATGGGAGAGACCTTCTGCATTGGCAAGTAGAAGAAGAAAGAGTCTTTTGAATCCCCATCAACTGTGAGCAGAGCCAGCTGGGAACAGTAAAGAGCATAATCGTGATTTTAAACTACTCAGAACTGGAGTGGGAATTGGTATGCAACTAAGCTAGGTGGAAACGCCACATATAACAGAATGAAGTAATTTAAAGCATTAGCCAGCCAAATAGCCAGCCAATGGTCATTATGTATGTATGTATGTTCATCTGGGTCTTGAACATGAAATGTCAATTAGCAAAGTACCGGTACGCTATATTTGTTGGTAAAATTCAAGTGCAGAGCAGTGGGAGCTTGTTATTATTTATTTAAAAAGAAAAGCCTTGGTTTTTGTAGCACCTTACATACTAAATTTACCTTGAAACAGGGGTTTTCATGGACTTTATCTGTCTCTAAAATGGATACAAGAGGAAGCACTAAGGCAGAGAACCTGATGCAGTCCACCAAGCTTTCCTGACCTAAGTTGCCTGACAGCCACTGATCCAATGTTCCAGCAGGAGCAGTGCTGCCACTGGGAAAGTGTCAACCAGGAATTGCATGATTTTCATCACCAGTGTGGTGTTGGGGGTGGGCGCGGAGGTTTAAATGCCTGTGTGAGCTTACTACAGTACATACACAGATACATCTGAAGGGGGTGAAGTTTGATACGGCCCTAATCTTACTTTTCTTCCCAAGCCCTTTTCTCCTTTTTCACGCTTATGTATTGACAACCTTACTATTCACACTGTTGTTTAGCAATTTCTGTTTTGACTCCTCTCTCATATTTGCTCCTCATATTCAATCCATCACCAAATCATATTAATGTTTCTTTAACATTAGAAGAAAAATACAGCATTTCCTCATAACCCCCCTTTTTTTGATCCATGCCCTCATCATGTTTGCGTTTGTCTGACTTTACTGCCATGGTTTTGCTGCCATGATAATTTATTTCATCACTCTGATCATATTACCTCCTTTAAAACCCCTAAGCCTTGCCTCCCTTATCTCTCTGCTTTTATATCCTGATACATTCCTACCAGAGATCTTTGCTCATACAGCTCTACCATCCTCATTTGTCTGAAAGCTTCCTACTCCTTCAAATTACTCCACCCTTGCTGCCCCTTATCTTTGCACCCAGAACGCCTCTGTGATACCTCATCCCCTTACTTCCTGCATACCCGTTTTCAGAATATACTGGTTCCCTGAATACTTTGGAACAACTCTCTAGTCTCAATGCCTTACTCTAACAAGTATATGTAATTGAAGTAATTGCATATTTTACCACTGCCTCTGTTGCTTCCCTTGTGCCTATTTTTAAGGTTGCAGGTCCCTTTCACTAGGGACTAGCAAAGTGCCATGAATAGATGGTGCTATATAAATAAACCAACAGTATTATGTACAAAGTGCTTGCTTGCTGGACATAAAAAATGCTGTGTAGAAGTGCAACTTTCAACAAACACCTACCCACAGAACATTTTATGTAAGAGAGGGTGCATAGCAAAATGTAAAGAACATCGAATTTTCCAAGTACTGTAACAGACATGAACACCACAAGTGGTTCAAATCATCATATGCCTTATTATTATAATGGCTGGATAGGGAAGGTGAAGGTTTCCATCACTTCAGTCTCCAACATTTGCAAACAGGGAAACAATAAACTCAACAAGCAGCAGGGAAGTACTAAAACCGATTGAGATAAACAACTTTTCTCCATCATCTAAGTGTTTTGGATTACAACTCCCCTAATCTTTGAAGTGACCTCTCCAGGGCACAAGCCTGGGCAGTATGTATGGAGGTCCTGGGCTTATGTGATCCAAATAAAAACAGAGCAGTATGTTTGGCACCAGTTTGGCTGCAGGAGTTGCTGGAAGGAGGCATGCAAGACACCATCCAACCGCCTTAGGGACTCCACTCAAGATTTGTGTAGGGCTTACTCTTTAGCCTTTTCTTCTCTTGAAGACATCCCACAAGGCAGTGGGTATAAAAACCTACTAAATACACAGGAAAAAAATACACAAAGACATATACAGAGTGGACTGACCACTGATTTGCTTAACCAGAGGAGCTTAATCAAATGAGCAGATTTTAAAAATTCAAATAATAAGTAAAACTTAAAATGCATTCATTATATTTTGTATTTTAATTATTTAACTGGAGAAATATTAATAGGAAAAAATTAATAACTGTGACTGCACAATTCTCCCCAAAATGTTTGCCCTTTCTGATAAAGAAGAGTTAGCAGTGCTGCTGTGGTATTTTTAAGCAGCAAAGAAACAAACTGTGATAGTGTGTATCAGTAGACAAGCAGGTAATTCTATTATTTGCTGCATTTAACTCTAACTTTCTTCTTGGATAAGAAAACTTCATTCAAAGTAAATCTGTTAACCAAAGAAAAAACAGTTTAACGGTAGTAAAGCAATGACACTTGTCACATCACATCAGTTTCTGAACGATGATTTGCATCCAAATGGATTTTTAGTATCCAATAAATCAGAGTTGACAAAATTCTCCTCCACTCCAACTCCAGTTGCTCTGATATTCATTACTATACCATTTCCATAAGAAAATCAAGGGCAAAATAAATTGTTATATAGTCATGATTTTCATGTTGCCTGAAATTTTCTGCAGTGCAGAACCCATAAAAACAGAAACAAAATATGGTCACTTCTTTAATTCAAGTTGATGAAATAAGAAAGAGTAGCTTCATTCTATTGCACAATACTGTGTTTTCTTGTAAGATGGTTACATTTTCCTGTTCGATCCATTGTATTTATCATCCTGCACCACTTAGGGTAAGTAGAACCTAAGCTATATGTGAATCACATGGCATCCTCATATTATATACAGAAAAACCATTCAAATCACAAAATTAAAAATGCTGTCTCCTTCCCAACCCCAGCTAATTCTAGCTTGGTCTCTACTACACAAACCACCACCACATATTACAGATGAGTGAACCACACAAACTTAGTGGCTCAAAAATAAGCCAAGTTATCCACTATCACCCCCCAAAATGGGGAAAAGATCCACTCATTTTCAAGCTAATTTGAACTTAGCCAGACCTATTTTCCTCAAAGCTGCATGCCAGAAAAATGCATGAGCCGGGCTGTGCCAGGTAAATGTAGTTTGTCCAAGGGCTATTGACATTGAAATCACCCTTGAGGAAACTACATTTCCTAAGGGTTGTTAAGGACTTTTGTCCTCCTGGCATGTTGCAAGGTGGCATACCAGATGTTGGGGATGGGGAAAATAACTATCCTCTTCCTTCCCTTTCCCCATAACTACTTTCTGTCACAGGCTACACAAATGAAGTAAAATTACTTTAAAAGGAAAGAGGAATTGAAAAGCTAGATGGGAAGGATGCTTGGATAGGAATCTTCTCTATCTCTGATTTTAATTCAAGCCATAGAACTTGGGCTCCTAATACTTGCCTCTTCTTTGAAGCTGAGCATTAAGAGCCCCTGAAATTTGATTAGGATCCTGAAATAACAAATTCTGCTGGCATCTCTAGTGTATTAATGTATGTCTGATTTTACTTTTTTTATTGTAGAGGTTCAGAAATCCTGATATAAATATAAAATAGCACAAGAAATAATAAAACATGTTTGAAATCTCTAAAACCGTTACATAATTCAAATAAGGGCAAAAACAAATCTGCTGAACAGTGCAACAAATCAAAAGATCCAAGGACAAAGGACAAAAGATCCAAAGGCCAAAAGACAAATCAGTATGAGAAGAGGTGTGTCCTGAGCAGACAGTGAATTTATGAATTATGACTTACAGAGAGGGAACCACTACCAAAGAAGGCCCCAACCTGAATCACTGCAAATTTGGAATTGTCCACTGGCTCCCTCCAAGGATCTTAACAGCCAGGTTGGCACATAACCCGGAGAAGCACTCCATTAAGTATTTGGGCCACAAACCAACATCAGCACCTTGAATTGGATTCTGAAATGAACTGGTGGTAAGTGTAAGTGACCGAATAGGTGTAATATGGCTCTAATGGCATGCCACTGAATAACCAAGCAGCAGTTAGGGTCACCAATTAAGTCTTCATGTTTTATGGCAGTATAGTTGAGTAGATCATTTTAATTAATTTTTTACTGTAAAAAGACATGACTATGGTGTAGTGAGCTTAAGCCATTGTTCAAAGATTGTCAAAAAACCAAACTTAGCTAATAATCGGCAAGCCAGGCATTAGCACCAATAGAGTTCCACTGTCACCCACTACCAACCATTATCTTCTTTTTTTTCAGGCCAACATGCATAGCTGTCTACTGTGGGGCTCAAATGTGGCTAGGGCACTATTCAGATTTGCAGGTCCTCAAATCTGAGCTAAACATCCATTACAATGGACGAGGGGAGGAACTGAGGACAAAATTATTCATATGCAGTGGTACCTTGGTTCTCAAACGCCTTGGTACTCAAACAACTTGAAACCCAAACACTACAACCCCGGAAGAAAGTGTTCCGCTTTGTGAACTTTTTTCAGAAGCTGAATGTACTCCATTTTGAGTGTTACGCTTCCGATTTGAGTGCCACACTTCCATTTTGAGTGCTACGCTTCTGTTTTGAGTGCTACGCTTCCAATTTGAGTGCCACACTTCCGTTTTGAGTGTTAAGCTGAGGTCGGTCTGTTTTTGCTATTTATTTTGTGTTTTTGTGGCTCTTTTTTTTGTTTCTGTGACTGTGTGGAACCCAGTTCAGCTACTGATTGTTTGTATGATTGATTGTGTGGTTGCAGTATATTGTTTATTGCTTTCATTTTATGGATCAATGGTCTCGTTAGATAGTAAAATTCATGTTAATTTGCTGTTTTAGGGGTTGTTTTTAAAAGTCTGGAATGGATTAATCCATTTTGCATTACTTTCTATGGGAAAGCGCACCTTGGTTTTGGAACGGACTTCTAGAACGGATTAAGTTTGAGAACCAAGGTACCACTGTATTACAGCAGAGGAGATTTATGCAATCTTATTGTCATGCATCTACCGGTATATAGGATCTGAGAACTTGTGAAAATTGCTGGAGTTAAACAAAAAAACTAAGAGTGAGTTGCTGACCTAAGCCCATCTCTAAAAATGAGGAACTATGCAGTGTTTCCCAGCTTTGTGCCTCCAGCTGTTTCTGGACTACAACTCCCATCATCCCTAGTTAGCAAAACCAGTGGTCAGGGATGGTAGGAATTGTAGTTTGAAAACAGTTGAAGACCTAAGATTTGGAAACACTGCACTAGAGTATAATATAAGAGAGTATGACACCCTGTTTGAATTTATTCACTCCTGCTGGTGGTTCCTTTGCTCAGACAGAAGGTTCTATCAAGGTAATCAATCACCATACTAATGAGTAAATTATATAATGTGGAGTGGACATGTTACAAGTTTGTATTGGGTACCAAAAAAGGGTGTTTGGATGCTGGTATATACACAGTATATACCTGCTCTGTCCCAGCTCCTGCCAACCTAGCAGTTTGAAAGCATGCCAGTGCAAGTAGATAAATAGGTACCACTGCGGCAGGAAGGTAAACAGCATTTCTATGTGCTCTGGTTTCCGTCACAGTGTTTCGTTGCGCCAGAAACAGTTTAGTCATGCTGGCTACATGATCCGGAAAGTTTGCTGTAAAATGCCGGCTCCCTCAGCCTGAAAGTGAGATGAGCTCTGCAACCCCATAAGTCACCTTTGACTGAACTTAACTGTCCAGGGGTCCTGTACCCTTTACCTTTTTACCTAGTAGGAAATCACTGATGTATAAAAGGAGAACACAAAAAGACTATAAAGAAGTGCACATACTCCTAGATCTGAAAAACCAAGCAGCTCCTTTCTGCTTTAAAATGGGCTCCTAACAATATGTGTCATCAAGACTTGAGGGGGCAGAGTGGGAAATGTTAGATGTAAATATATTTAATAAAAATCACTATGTAGTGAGGATTTTGATGGTTTACCTGAGGGCAGCCATTAAATGCAAGCAACCTCAATACTGTATCACTCTTTCAATTATGCAATAAAAGAATAGGTTAGCTTTCCCATTAGGTACATTCAGAGTTTATGTAGACTGAACATGCTCTCTACAGGAACATGCAAAGCCAACACCAAATCACACATTTTATATCGGACAGAGAACAATTTTAAGGGCTTCAGGGCCTGTTCAGAAAGCAAATGCCAAACAAAACTGTGTCCTACCAGTGTAAAAATAGCTCCAGGATAGACAATTATTTGATTCAAAAGTTGCAACATGCCTCATACTAGAGATGGCATATGTTCATTAAACACTCATCTTCTCTTTCATACAAATATGGATAGGACCCCAAAGTTTATCTAGTCAGATCTTTAGTATTGTCTGGGATACCACTCAAACCAAGTCTACAAGGCTCATAAACTGGTACTACCAGTGCAGTGTCGGAGGCACTATGCCTCTGCATACAAGTGGGGAGGGTGCTGTTGCACTCAGGTCCTGCTTGCAGGCGTCCCAGAGGAATCTGGCTTGTCACTGTGAGTACAGAATGCTGGACTGCATGGGCCTTTGGTCTGACCCAGCAGGGCTCTTCTTATGATCTTATTTTCTTAAAGGCAATCCATTGTCACATTTTATTGGAATTTTATACTAGCTGATTGGTTCTTATTTCCTGTGTGGATCTCTTTTATTATTATTTTTTGTACAGGCACATTTCCCAACTACCTGCCACTACATAACAGTTCTCCCCAGTGTGCTAGATTCTGTATTATGCTTCTTCCTGGGGTTGGGGGTGGGTGTCTTACAGTCTACTAGAGACTGACCAAAGTTGTAAGATCTTAAATTGAAGGTAGAGGACGTTTATGTGGTAGCAGAGGAGAAAGAAACAATAGTAACTAAGGTCAGTTTTGTCAGATTTTAGAGTAATTAAAGGGGATAAAGTTGACTTGATGAAAAGGCTATTCCTGGCAAAGGAGTCACACAGCAGAATATAAAATAGGAATAGGAGAGAGAAGTAAAGGATGGCAAGAAGAGGACTGTGGTAAGAGCAATAAGAAGCTAAGCTGTCACTGGTGAGGAAAGATCTGTAAGTATAAAGATTAGAAACTTCATGCATATATAGAGAAAGCACAAAGACTAATGCAGAGAGTGATTCCTCTAGCTTTGGATCCACAGTTGTAGGCCTTTAGACTACATTTCTCTTATACTAAGCTGTCAAAAATCGTACAAATGATTAGTTATTACATTTACTATGATCATTTAGACACCAATCACGTTTTGCCCAGGTCAAACACAGATCCCAGTAGTGTCAATGATTCACTCCTAAAATGCACTGCATAGCAATATTTCCTTGTCCTGAAAAAAGATTATATTCTGCACTGCTTGAATCATATTCTAGGAACTCCAAAGTGTATCATCATGATTTCTATACCTCAGGCCACTCACAATAGGTCCCCCTCCCCCACAACCTCTATGGGGAAATATTAGGGCTGCCACAGTAATAACATGTCAGCAATTCTGCTATAAACTCAAATCTGAAGCAGAGTTGTAAAAATTTGCTTCGGGCAGAAACTTGGCCTGCAAGTATCAGCCCCAAAGAGAAGCTGTACATGTTTTCAACACATATTTATTTGGTGTTTATGTTGAAGGAATTTTAAAGGGAAAGAACAAAATAATGATAGCGCTTATGTAGTTTCTTTACTTGATCACTGTGGTTGGAAATAAATCCAAACTCTCCTTTCTCACTTGTCTATGTGATATACACTACTATACTTCAAAGTTTGAAAGCTATAAATGAATGAGTTTGTGGGTGCCAGACACCCTAAATTCCTGGGTCTAAAAAGTGTTAGTCAGTGCTTGGAGTGTTAAAAACGGGTATGCAGACCCAATGTGTATTTAAGCCAAAGCCATGTATATCAAACTGTGTGCTAGACAATGTTAATCTCCTAGAATAAGCATGTGTTAAGAGCTAATTAAGTTAGGCTGAATGTTGAATAGATCAGTTAGGAGTGGTACAACATAGAACTAAGTAGCAGGCTGGAGAGAAAGGATGATGGCTGTTGTCTGTTAGAATCCAGAGCTGCACCTAGTGATGTTAAATTCTCGAGAATAATCTTTTGGAGAATATTCTCAAGAATATTCCCGAGAATATTCTCGATTAATGAGAATATTAGAGAATTTTCATTTAAAATAGGAGAATATTCATTTTAATGCATGGAAAATTATATAATTAGTTAATATACATGTTTATTCATGGGTAAACTTGTTCAGATGGCAACCAAAAACTGTACAGATACTTTTATTCAATGGGGCAATGCAGTGAATTCACATTCTTTGATTCCCATTCACTGTATGGCCAAGGGTACAGAATTGCTAAGAATAAGGTCACACCAAAATAGGGGGGGCTATTACACATAGTTGAAATACATACGAATTCAAATGTTCATCAAATTAATTGAATAGCATTTAAAAAAAAATGTTTTCTGTAGCTCACATTTCAGAACTGCCAGTGGTGAATGACACAATGCCCAGTAATGTAACTGGATCAAAAAAATCATTATTCATTACTTACACTGGCAATACCACAGCTTGACTTATTATTTACTAGATTTTTTTAATGTGGGTTGTAAAACTGGTTCTTACATTAGAATTTACAGTTTGTGGAGAATATTCTCCGAAGAATTTTCTAGCAGAGAATATTTTCTGGAGAATATTCTTACCTCACATCACTAGCTGCACCTATCAAAAGGGCAAATTCCTCTTGGAGTATTATGCTGGGAACCCCTCTACTGCAGGCTTAGGTTGTATATATGTGTAAATAAACCATATATCATAAAGGCACCACAGTCTCTGCTGTGCCTCATTTTCCAAATGGAAACATGGACTCTGGGTAAAGCACACCAGACCCCCAGGAATCTTGCACTGCTCAGAGATTGGGGTGGCATGTAACAGTATATACACATATAAGAACTTTGAACCAAGTAAAGCTATGGAATCAACAGCCCTGTACACCTTGTATAATCAGATATTTGGTAGAAGATTCAACTTCTAACGCATCTTCACTTTAATTTTTGTTGTTGCTGTTGTTAAAGCAACTTGCAACTAAGCTGCTCTCAGCTTTGTTTCACAGATGGTCCAGTGTGGGGTAAACTTAAAGGTTTCACTGTTCACTCTGTTCAGGTAACATCTATGAAGGCATGAATAGGAAAGCAGCAATGGATAATAGATAAATGCACAACAATAGTCAATGGTACTTTTATTAGAATTGCTAGAGTGTGAGGAGAGGTAAAATTAACAGTGCTGTAGTCAACACATTAAAAACTGCTAAGGTTTTTAAAAGTTCCCACTTTTCATAGCAACGCCATAAAATCCTTGGATGGTAAGAAGCAGCTCAGTCAGCACTAAAGCTTGACCAAAGGTTTGCAACTTGAGGATAATTAACACCTCTAGTTCAAGCATCTGGAGAACCAGTCACATGGTGCCTGAAAAGTCTCCTCACTGCTGTCCCAAACCTACTCCATTGCCTGAACTTGATAACCTATTATATGTATGTGCTTTTGGGAGCCTTTTATTTTATTTTTAGAGCTGATCCTTTGGTGCAAAGGGTTCAGAAATTTTCCTTTAAAATGCCACTGTTCCAAGGTTCTCCCTTTCCTACCAATCTATCAGCCGCATTCTGCAGTAGCGGCAGCCTTCAGAATGTTTTCAAGGGCAGCCCCTCATACAGCACATTATAGTAGTCTAAGGTGGAGTTACTAGAGCATGGACAACTGAGGCAAGGCTATCCCAGTCCAGGAATGGCCGTATCTGGCAAATCAGCCTAAGATAGGCGATGTAACTTGCAGCCATAGATGCCACATGAAACTTGTGACAAATTAGAATCCAGGAATACTGTCAAACTGTGATTGTGATTTCAGGGAAAGTGCAATCTCTCCCCATCCCAACTGAGATGAAATGGATAGAACTGCATTTCATCACTATACTGGTGGCACCATGCTCCAAATTCTCAATGACAGCTCCCAATGGTTTCATATATATATTGAATAGCATAAGAGACAGAATGGACTCTTTTTCAGGACCTTACAACTCAAAAGACACAGTGCCAAACAACAATCTCCTAGTACTACTTTTTGGTGACGTCCCTGCAGCTAGGAGCAGAAACACTGCAATATAATGCCTTCAACTTCCATCCTTCTAAGTCACTCCGAGACACCTTGGTCAATGGTGCCAACAGCCAGTGAGAGGTCAAGGAGAACCATACCCTCCATGTCTCTCACCAAATACAGGTCAGGGCAACCAAAGCTGTGTCAGTGCTAAGATTCCAGAATGAATTGGGTCTAGAAAAATTGCTTCCTTCAGCCATACCAGCACCCAGCCAACCTCCACCCTTGCCCAAAAAGGGAATATTAGATACCGGGCAGTATTTTCCGAAAACCACATAATATAGGGATGCACCACTTCCCCTTTCAATGCACTGGGAATAACTACCTCCTGTTAATCCCTTCCTACTAGGTTTTATCAACCATATTGGGGTGGAATCAAGAGGACACCTAGCCAACCTCACTGCCACAAGCCACCTACATGGTCTAACATGCCCGTAGTTGCCCAAAACCTATGGCAGTTGCCAAAAAAACCCAGCAGTTGGAACAGTGTTCTGCATATGCTGGTGAGCAGTTACATAGCTGTCCAAGGCAATGCAGCCAAAAGTCAGCATAGGCTTACTAAAAATCATAGATGCCAGAATGTAAGACTTCTGAATTTTAATAATAATAATAATAATAATAATAATAATAATAATAATAATATTTTATTTGTACCCCGCCCTCCCCGGCCAGAGTTGGGTTCAGTGTAGCTAACATCATATAAATAATACAATATGCGTAAAAACAAGCAATCAATTGATTAAAATGCATCCCAAAATTAATTCAAATAAATTAAAATTAAAGTTAAAACTGGACAAATGACAATCCTCAGGTTAAAATTGAAAGCGGTTAATACTCGCCAGTAACAGATACCGCACAAAAAAATCAAGAGAAAGTTTCTGCCACCTCTAGCCCCTTTATAGGAAGTTTTTAGATGCTTATTTTTCCAGAACAGAAAAACAAAGAAAGAAGTGGGTCTCAAAAAGGTGAAGGATCATTTATTTCCTCTGCCCAACATGACAACAATATGTCTTCCTCAAGAGTAATAGTTACATGCTCTTCTGTTCACAAATTCACTTTCCCAGAGTTCTAGTTTATTCTGGATGTTTGTTAGAGACTGTAAGAGAAACTGCATTCTGGTAAATATCCTGTGTGAATGAAAACACCAAAAGGACCTTTTTAAATCAGAAGAATATGTGACTGTTGCCCCTGAAGAAGACATTTTGCTGACAAAAATGTATTTGAATTTGGATACATTTTTGTCCAAGCACAAGTTTAAAGTTCACCTGTTTGTTTGTTTGTTTGTTTGTTTGTTTGTTTGTTTCCTGGCAATTTTGATGCTATCCTTCTCTTTCTACTGATATTTTACGATGCTCCTTCAGGACAACTTGGGTGAGGGAGTGAAGTGCATTGTCACTATAATAATATCCCTTTGTGTAACCTGAGAGAAAGTGATGGTGTGTATTAACAAAATAAAATAGGTGCATTTTAAAATCTGATATCCGTAAAATACTGCTCAATAGAGGCTTCATGAACTAGAGTATGCTGCTAATCAGTGCATTTTTTCTTAAAAAATGTTAAGGGGTACTCTCATTTTGACTCAATAAAATCACCATTTTATAGTTTAAATTGGGAAAAATAAATACAGTAAATGGACAAAAGTACAAAGATTCACAAAGTGTTTAGGAGCATACCTCCCCCCTGCATCCCCCTAGAAAAAAGCACTGCTGCTAATACAGCAAAAGTTAACACTACTGTAGAGAGAAGGCAAACTGGAAAGGGTTGTAGCTCACTAGAGAACTCATACTTTGCATGCAAAAGGTCCCATATTCAATCAGTGGCATCTCCAGGTACAGAAAAAAAAAACCCTCTCACGTTTGAAACCCTGGAGAGATGCTTCTAATCAGTACCAACAAAAGTGAACTAGATAGACCATGGTGTGACTCAGTATAAGGCAGTTCCTATGTTCATATTAAGGGAAGCGGGTGGCGCTGTGGTCTAACCCACAGAGCCTAGGGCTTGCCGATCAGAAGGTGGGCGGTTCGAATCCCTGCGACGGGGTGAGCTCCCGTTGTTCGGTCACAGCTCCTGCCCACCTAGCAGTTCGAAAGCATGTTAAAGTGCAAGTAGATAAATAGGGACCGCTCCAGCGGGAAGGTAAACGGCGTTTCCGTGTGCTGCTCTGGTTCGAATCCCTGCGACGGGGTGAGCTTCCGTTGTTCGGTCACAGCTCCTGCCCACCTAGCAGTTTGAAAGCACATCAAGTGCAAGTAGATAAATAGGTACCGCTCCTAAATAAATAGGTTCGCTTCTGGCGAACCAGAGCAGTGCACGGAAACGCCGTTTACCTTCCCGCCAGAGCGGTTCCTATTTATCTACATGTACTTTGATGTGCTTTCGAACTGCTAGGTGGGCAGGAGTTGGGACTGAGCAATGGGAGCTCACCCAGTCGCAGGGATTCGAACCGCCAACCTTCTGATCAGCAAGCCCTAGGCTCTGTGGTTTAACCCACAGTGCTACCTGGGTCCCCTTTAAGTACTTTACACATTCCAAAATCAGTACTTACAAAGCAACTGCAATTCCACACCACAGCTGCTGGGCTTTCCTCATAAAGCACTAAAGAGCATCTTTACAAAATGTGTTATATTATCATTATTTAGTAAATTTCTATACCATCCTTCATCCAAATATATGACCCTGCAGCTCCTCCCTTCACCAGATATAGTATTAATGTAAGCACTTATTAGCCATGCTGCAGGCATAAGTTTAATAGGAATCTGCCCTCTCCCATGTTAATATTTGCCAGTGTGCACATTAATATGTGCTCATGGGTGCTCTGTGAGCACAGAGAGGATCAACACCTTCAGCCAGTAAGATGCTAAATTACAGATTTAAATTACGTTTTCTAGGATTCACGCCCCTCCCACAATTTAGTTCAATGTGTGAAAAGGGTTTCATCTATCCTCAAAACTACTTGATTTTAGCTTGAAGTACATGTTCACATTCTTTCTACTTACATCCGCCAATAATGATGCATTTGCTCTATAATGATTTGCATATTGTTGTGACATGCAGTAAGTCTATCCCATGCTGATTTCAATTTGACTGATAGCTATCCTGTGTGTTTAAAAGAAAACAAAATTTTACATCTATTTTATATCTGTTGGCTTAGGAACTTAATTTATCTTTAATTGTTATTTTTATGTTTTCTTCAGCAACAGCAACAGCAAGTTCTTCCCTTACATTTATTAATGCCCTTACATGCTGTTATCTTCTCCACTTACAAAAGAACAGTATTCTTTTTTTCTCACAAACAAATATTAATGAATGCAGCATTAATATGGAAAATAGAAGCTCATGAAAACAGCACCAGGAATGATGTTTACTGGGTGATTTTCATTCAGTCAGTTATCTCTCTGCCTAATCTACTTCAGAGAATTGTTATGAGAATAAAGAAGGGTGGGAAAGAATCAGAAATACTGCCTTGAACTCCTTGAAGGAAAGGTGAGATATAAACGCAATGTGTTTTTGCTATTAACAGTAATAAATTCTCACACAGAATAGAACTGAGTTGAAAGTGAGGAACTACAGGTATCTGCGCAGAACAAAATCTACTTCCACAATCTGTGATACATGGTTTCCCCAGAAAGAAAACAGTTAGCAACTCCACCAAGATGTTACAAAAGGCACTCTCCACTGTTGAATAAGAAGCAGAAAAAACTAAGATAGCCTTTTCAATCACCATCACAATCCAAAAGAACCATAACCAGGAATGAAAGCAATAACTCCAGTATGTTTAGCTGGCAACACAATTCAGGCTTCACTTCCAAAGTGTGCTATTGATAGAAACTGCCACATCTGGGTAAGTTTTAACTATTTACACTAGTAGTTTTAATTTGGCTTCCATTCTCAAGCTTCATAAAATCGAAATGTCAGGGCTCTGATATGGAAAATATTATTTCCATCTCTATGTATGCTGCATTTGGGAAGAAAAAGAAATAGTGATTATTCTCTACTACACTTGCCTTTTAAGCACTCACCTGGCCACCATTGGCAACCAGGAATTCCATGCAAGTTAAGGCTTATTCACACTTGACCTTTAGCCCTGCCCTTTCCATGCACAGGTCCACACTTTAATGCTTGTTGTCCAAGCGGTTTTCTCCCTCCCCAAGCTTCCCCCACAAAAAATCCACTCTTTAGTGCTGAATTGGAGCAAATGTAAATTCAGGTTTTCCGCAGTTTGATATATGCCCCAATTAAGCTTTAAAGAGAGGGGTTTCGTGGAGAACGCTCTGGAGGGGGCGACAGGGGGTGCTCAGACATGGAGCTTTAAATCATGGGCAAAGCATGGAATAGAACACTTTGCTTCATTGTCCCAACTGGTTTCCTCAGTGGTTACAAAAGTGGCTTCACTTTCTCCACAATCAGTACAGAAGCTGCCAGGGCTGGCGAAGCAGAGTGCTCTATCCCCACTTCACCAGCCTGGTCTGTGCAACTGCCACCTGGCCTGGCTCCAGCCATGCGCACTATATTTGTCAAGAATAGCTTTAGGTAGGCCCAGAGCCACTTTCGTCAAATGGCGACAGAAATGGCTACAGTCAACTGGAAGCCACTTTCCCTGAAATGCAAAATATGGGATGGGGGAAGAACCCCTTTCTTGTTCTACCACCTGGTAAGGAAAGGACAAGAGGACAGCAGCAATAAAGGCAATGCAGTGGGTTGGAGGATACCTCTAAGCCGGGGGGGAACCCACCTGCCTCTCTTATGTGTAGAAAGGAGGCAAACGACATTCAGTAAAACAAGTGTTGAAGAAACTGATTGTGAAAAGATTTACGGCATATTCAAAAGATAAATTTAACTGCTGTTTTACTTAAATATCTCACACTACTGTACAAGAAATATAGCACTGGAATATTCTGGCAACAGTGCTGACATTTTGTTCCTATAACCAACGGGTTATTTTTGCTCCACGGTTAAATAAAAAATGTCAGTGGGGGGAAAAAGAATATATCACTTATATTTGAGTTTTGTTTTTAAAATGCTATCATATCTTCATAACAGCAGATGTTTTAATCACTGCATACTAAATATATTAGGTTTTCAAAACACTATACAGCTCTGAAAAGCAGTTCTTCCAATACAGTATCTTTCTCTACAGTAGAGTATTGATTAGTATAAAATAATAAAAGTATTTCTGGATATACCGGTACCACATTTCTGTCAGAGTCCTCCTAGTCATACAGAACCTATCAAAAACAGCAGACATAAATCAGATTATAGAGGTATAAGAAATAGACATAGAAATGGTAAGATGATTCATAACAATCAATAGAAAAGCTGGTGGAAATACCCTTCCCCACACACAAATGTGAATGCTGGAGCAATTTGGGGCCATGTCATAATGCCAGGCTTCAAAGCATCTTCATTATACTTGTCCATACTTATTAATATTTTAATGCTAGGCAACTGTTTGGAATCCTATGAAACTGAAATGTTAAAACTTAAGTTTCAAAGTTAGAATAACATGCACAAGACTTGGAAGCAATGTGCAACATGGTATCAATTCACAGACACACTGGATAATCCAGAAAACATTCCTTCTCTGCCCCATGGACTGAAAATGTATGGCAAATCATCCCAACCCAAAGGCATGCCTTTTCTCCTGCAGAAACCAGAGTAACACAGTTGTGGAAACAGTTAGTTTCATCCATTTTTAAGAGTCACGTTAATTTGTTGTGCACATCAGCAAGTATTGATGTATTTAGTTATATACTCAAGCCATATTTGTATACATAATATTTCAGACTAACCAGTTTTTTCAGACTACTGTTTTGTTAAACTGTAGAATCATTGTGGGAAAGTCTATAAGCTCATGTCAAAGAACTAAAAAAAACTCAGCAGGAGGCAAAAAGGGGACATTCAAACGAATTTTGAGCAGAGCACCTCAAATGTACATGATTACCAGACTTGCAATTTTTAGCATACAAGAGCTCTGCTAAATCAGGCCAAAGGCCCCCTAGTACAACATTGTACCAGATGCCTATGGAAAGCCCACAAGCAGGACATGAATGCAACAGCACTATCCCCACTTGTGTTTCTTACCAATTGGTACTCAGTGCCTCGAACACTGGCTATGTACCAATTTGACAGGTTCTGAAAAAGGAGACTAAGACCAAAAGCAGGAAGAGTCTTAGTCTGCTGTATACACCACAGCCCACAGTCTCTCCTCCATGGGAGTACCGCACTTCCCTTTCAAGAGCCACTGCTTTCCCATCCCTTGCCATTCCTGACAAAGTGTGCTTTGTCAGGAGCTACTTCTTCAAGGCTCCTCCTGCACCTTAAATCAGCAGCTCCTAAAGCTTCCCTTGCCCCTCATTCTTCTGTCAAGAAAGGAAATGCCAGCGGAATATGGAAATAGTGGATCCAAAAGCTGAACAAAATGAGACAACAGAGATAGACAGGGAAAACTGATGGACAGTTAGCAGAGAATAGGGTGACAGGGAGAGAGACAACAAGCAGGATGGCCAGGGAAATGGGATATGAGAGAGCACATGATGATCTCTCACTAGATCATCCCTCCCTCTGGTTGTCTTTCTCAAGAAAGGAGTAGTATGGTCACAATGATGTAAAACAGAGAGCTGGGAGATAGTGGCTTTGGCCTCACCCACTGCTGTTTTCAATCCCAGCCCAAAGAAAGGCAGAAAACAGATGTGTTTCAAAGCATATCCTTCAAAATCTAAGGAAATTTTGCTACCAACATATCTCAAGTCTCTTTTAGAAATTAGAGATTTAGTACAGGGCAAGGTCCTTGCAACTTCTGTACACTGAAGGAAGAAGTAAGATGAATCTTCTTCCACAATAGTGTTTTTCTGGCCCACATAGAACCTGGCAACCTTTTCCTCTTTCAATGTGGCTTTAGCAACAGTAAAGCTTATAATAAAAACTATAAACACTATCCTTAATTACTCACAGTTTAAGATTAGAAAAACTGGAATTTTAAAAAAACGCTGGCCAATTGATTTCTTCCACCTCAACTACAGATTAAGTACTTAGAAGATCTCAGTGAGGAAAATTTCTTTGGGACATGTAATCCTTTAACAATTTCTTGCCTAGCTGACTGATTGTCAGCCAACCAAAGAACAAGCTTTGTGCATTTAAGCTGTCAGGAGAATACCTGGGCATGCTTCCACCACCATTACACTTCAATGTCATTTCGTGATTTGGTGGACTGAGGAGAATTATTAGGCTGGAGGTAGCCTGTATTCTTGCATGAATACTTGGGGTCTGGAAAAATTCAGGCTGGAATTTCCCGAACATAGTAGACAATGCAAATGAGCCCAGACTGTTTCTAGAGCACCAAAACACGGGAATGCAACCCACATGACACACACAATGGCAACACACAAACTATTAAACACAGGTTTTAATGTTTAAAAAAATAGGGAAACATATGGGCATAACAAAGCATAAATGTACTTTAGTTGACAGCAGAGAACCTTTATTTCACTTATTTATTATTCTTATTTATTTGTTTTATATACCAACCTTTATCCAAAGATCGCAGGGCAGTGCACAACATTAAGAACATAATTAACACAGTATAATAATAAAAACATAATACAGAGCCTAATACACAGCATAATAATAATATAATAATAACTGCTCCCCAAAAAAACACATTTAACAGGCCATAGATTAATGGCTGAAGGCCTGAGTAAAGAGAAATGTTTTTGCTTGGTGCCTAAAGACATGTAATGATGGTACCAGATGAGACTCTCTGAGAGCATTCCACAGACAGGGAGCCATGACAAAAAGACCTGTTCTCATGCTGTCACCCTCCAAACCTCTCAGGGAGGGGACATAGAGAAGGGCCTCAGATGGCAAGCACAGTGTCTGGGTCGGTTCATATGGGGAGAGGCGATCCTTAATGTACTGAGGTCCTTAGCAGTGTAATGAATCTAAGGCTGTGTACACTCTATACCTTTTAAACACATTCAATGCACACTTTCCCCTCTCAAAGAATTCTGGGCAATGTAGTTTAACATTTACAGAGTTACAATTCCCAGCAACCCTTAACAAACTACAGTGACCAGAATTCTTTGAGGGGATAAAATGTGCTTCAAGTGTGCTTTAAATGTATAGTGTGTACGCAGCCTAAATAAACCACTAACTCCAACCATTCTCAAATTTGTGGTACTTTAATATGGAACATCACTGGGTTAAAAAATTCCCTCCAGCTACAAGCAGTAACTACCGGTAATTATCACAAGCCCAATTGTTCTCTACAAGTTGAGTAGCCCTTAGGGACAGGTAAGGTCAGAAGGAGAAGCCTGTTCAGAAAACTTTAGGAATCAAGTTGGCCTGGTGTGGTCAAGGTGCAGCTCAGTCAGTAAATCCTCCTTCCATCTTCAATGAGTCCTTAATAACTGCAATCCTATGCATGTCTAAACCCCACTGAGTTCAATGGAATTCACTCTCAGGTAAGTGTATACAAGATTGTAGCCTAAATAATAAATACAGGTAAGTGCTTAATAAGCTGAACCCTCTAATGTCTACACCCACATTCTAATCACAATACCACACTGATTTGACACAGTATATAAGTCATCCAAATCTGTTTACCTTTAAAAAAGGAGAGAGAATAGCTGTATATATTACACACACACACACACACACACACACACACACCTGTATAGTTAAAGCTATGGTTTTCCCAGTAGTGATGTATGGAAGTGAGAGCTGGACCATAAAGAAGGCTGATCGCCGAAGAATTGATGCTTTTTAATTATGGTGCTGGAGGAGACTCTTGAGAGTCCCATGGACTACAAGAAGATCAAACCTATCCATTCTGAAGGAAATCAGCCCTGAGTGCTCACTGGAAGGACAGATCTTGAAGCTGAGGCTCCAATACTTGGGCCACCTCATGAGAAGAGAAGACTCCCTGGAAAAGACTCTGATGTTTGAAGATTGATGGCACAAGGAGAAGGGGATGACAGAGGATGAGATGGTTGGACAGTGTTCTCGAAGCTACTAACATGAGTTTGAGTAAACTGCGGGAGGTGAGTACCTGGCGTGCTCTGGTCCATGGGGTCACGAAGAGTCAGACATGACTAAACAACAACAACAAATACATATGGTGCTGTGGGTTAAACCACTGAGCCTAGGGCTTGCCGATCAGAAGATCGGCAGTTCGAATCCCCACGACGGGGTGAGCTCCCGTTGCTCGGTCCCAGCTCCTGCCAACCTAGCAGTTTGAAAGCACACCAAAGTGCAAGTAGATAAATAGGTACCGCTGCAGTGGGAAGGTAAATGGCACTTCCATGTGCTGCTCTGGTTCGCCAGAAGCGGCTTAGTCATGCTGGCAGCTGTACGCCGACTCCCTCGGCCAATAAAGCAAAATGAGTGCCGCAACCCCAGAGTCGTCCGTGACTCGACCTAATGGTCAGGGTTCCCTTTACCTTTTATACATATACACATACACACACTATAGATCAGAGGTAGCCAATGTGGTACACTTCAGATGTTGTAGGTAATAATAATATTATTATTAATAATAAATTATTAGTTGTACCCCACATGACTGGGTTGCCACAGCCACTCTGAGCAGCTTCCAAAATAATACAAAGAACACACAATACATCAGAAATTAAAAGCTTCCCAATACAGGACTGCCTTTAGATGTCTACAGAAAGTCCTATAATTGTCTTTCTCTTTGACATCTTACAGGAGGGCATTCCACAGGGTGGGCACCACTACCAAGAAGGCCCGCTGCCTGGTTCCCTGTAACTTCACTTCCCACAATGAGGGAACCACCAAGAAGGCCCTCAGAGCAGGAGCTCAGTGTCCGGGCTGAACAATGGGTGGAGAAGAACCTTCTGGTAGACAGAGCCAAAGCCATTTAGGACTATAGCTCCAGAGCATGGGTTGCACCTGCTCTTAGATTCATTCATTCATTTTATTTGTATTCTGCTTTTCCACACACAAAATCATGCTTGCAACAAAGAAAACAGGAATACGTTTCAAACAAACACTATGGAAACAAATTCATAATAACATAGCAAAACAAAAGCAAATATAATAGTATACAAAAAGCAACATTTCAATACTATAAATTTAACAAGATTGCTTAAACAACATGTAGCATCCAACAGCAAAAGTAACAAGAGAGCTTCACTGTTTCACCTTAGTCCTAGAAACACACCTCCCATAATGTTGCTCACAGTCTCTCTCCTGCAAACACTTGCAAGGCTTCCAAGGGCAAGGGATGGGTAGCTGGAAACACCACTGGAAACACATCTACTGTATGATGTTTTTCTCTCTCAACCCATCAGCCATTAGTAAGAATCAGTGGGTGTTTGAACCCATTTGGGGAGCCAATAGGGCATACCTTTATTAGTTATGTCCTCTTTGAACTTAATTTCTGGGCTCTGGGGAACTAAACGGAAGGATCAGAGCCACATATTGTATGAACCAAAGTTTAGTTTTTCAGTATGCAGTGATGATCATTATGCCTAAGCTGAAGCCTGGAGAAGCAGAAAAGATACCGTTGAAGCATTCTTGAATACATGCATCATTTTCCCTACCATACAAACTTTGAGACAAGTATAGCAATGGGCCTTCTATCGTCCTTTGAAGATGGGTGTCCGGATGGTTGACAGTTCTCTGACCGCAGCACCCAAGGGACCCCTAGATGAGGACATTCTGGTTATTCCCTGTTCTAATTAACAACAAGGGAGAAAAATAATATCTGTAACCAATTTGAGCTTATGCTGGAACAACACAGATTTTTTGTTTAATTGGGAATGAAATATTACTTTCATTCAATTATATATTTGGCTACGTTTTGTTTTTACATGTTTCCTCATCAGAGTTTAGGAATTATGTGTCTGTTTGGTTAAACTAGGAAGCAGCTATTCAAGGGGGGGGAATCTCCTATTATAAACTCTGGGGTAAAGAGAGAGGGGGTTCAAGATATGAACTGGGCACTCCGTATTGTGGTGAGTGACATCTTCCCCTGTCATCTGGTAATTGCCCAGGTGTTTGCCTTTATAGTATATTGTTTTTATTTTAACTGACATTTTCATTCCAGTTTAGAGATAAAAACCTTTGTTTGGGGCAATTAGTTTGAGACAGTTAGAAACCAGGTGGTTTGAAGGTTTTTTGTCCAGGCCTAGACAGACTTTGCAACTTACTTTTGATAAGGAAAGCTGAAAGATTAAAGGATGAAAGTAAGGGAAAAGAAACAAAGAAGGCACAGGATCTTGGTGAAAGTCATAAATTAATGCAGCAGTTTTTAATGAGGAGAAAGTTATTCAGGAGTATAACAAGAGAGAGAAGTAATCAGAGTTTGGGGAAAGATTTTAAATGAGAGAGGTCTTTATATTAAGAACACACAAAGAAGGGTTACCTACCCCTTACCTTAGTTTTCTATCCTTATTTCTCTTCCTTTACTCTGTGCACTGTCCCTCCGCCCTTGCCTAACAGAATCTCTCCTAAATGCTCAAGGTATACTGGCATGGGGTTTTGTGTAAGCTTTTTGCATTTTGCTTTTAGCCCATTTTCTTGGCCAAGCTTGTCTTCTTGTTAAGAGGAGACTTTCAAGACAAGGTTCACAGGGAGTAGATTTTTCTTTAGCTCTTTCTCCTCTAGTTTTACTTCTAATTTCTTTCTTTCTTTTTTTGGCCAGCTGGAGCCAGTGGACCTCATTCCAACAATTTGCCTAGATGTGGACCTCTTGAACATTTCACACAACCAATGGGAGGAATAAGGATTTAATTTGGGGTTGCAGTGATTAACCTAATTTCATATTCACATTATTTACAAGGCACTTTCATTGGGAGATGTACACAGTTAACTTTAAGATTCAAATATATCCATTTGAAACTGTGAAAACTTCCTAGTAACAGTTGAAAAAGCATGCTAATGGTAGCAGACAGCAAGTTCAAATGGGTGATGCACAACCAGCAAGCAAACCCTTCTGAATCAGTGGAGAAAATAACAGCTTGTTTGCAGTGGAGTAGGACACACATGCAATTCTTCTACAAAGCGAGAAACAAAAACAGGACAAAATTCATCCCCAGCTTGCTTCTGTTTGGGCACAAAGGAAGCTGTGTCTGTGCTTATGATTCTGGCTAATCAACTCCAGCAGAATTCTAAGTGTCTAAAATGTATATTTACTGTAATGTGATTATCAAGGCACCATCAAGATTAGAAAATTAAATACTACAGTCCTCAACACATCTTGGTGAGATGAACATACGAGTAAAGATGTGTATGATTACACTATTAACATAGCCATTCTAACCAAAACAGGGGACTTCTGGGAATTTCAACATCATCGGGGGCAGGCTTGGGCTACAGATCAGGCCTAGTGCCAATTCACCACCACTGTACAGTGGTCAACAGCCCAAATCCGCAAGAAGGACAACCGCCTACCTAGTCATCACCCAGAACACCAGCTGTAGTCATCCAGGTTCAGCACTCCTTGGAGGCTATCACCTGCCATATTCATCTCCCCACAATACAGCTGGGTCCCTGACAGTGTCGCTCTAGAGGGACACACTACCAAGTGTACAAAAACCTTTTGGGGGAATTTAATTGGCAGGAACAGAAGCAGTGCTGGCCAGCTAGATGAGTTTAAAAAAAATAAAAAATAAAATCCAGCTGCTATTCCCACCTGACACTACCAAGATAAGGGAAGGTTTCCGCTACCACTGAGGATCCCATCAAATCTAGCCCTGCCCCAGATGCAACTCATTCTACCCCATTAATCATATTTTCTAAACTGACCTACCGCACAGCAGTGTTATAGATAGTATTTTATAGAGTAGTCACACCAACATAGAGACACATCTTTTAAGTGAATGGATTGAAAACCAATGTATTGGTTGTACACTGCCACAGTGAGTTTCACATTACAAGTTCCACATTATGTTTGAATATACTGTACTATACATCAATATTGTCTTACTAGTTTAAGGACATGCATGTGTATTTAATACAGCTAATAGTCTTCCTATTTCAACCTTGTAAGATCATAGAATCATAAACTTTTAGAGTTGGAAGGGTCCATGGAGGTCATCTAGTCCAACCCCCTGCAATGCAGGACTTTTTTGCCAACATGGGGATTGAACCCACAACCCTGAGATTAAGAGTCTCATCATGCTCTATCAACTTAGCTATCCAGAGTATATTGACATCAATCCACTTTGTCCTACAGTTTCTCACAAAATTGCATATATATTTCAGGAATTTGTAACAAACTTGACTCAACCACATCAGTGACACTGTTGATGTCATATTTCACATTTAACAATATTCCCCCTCTGCAAGGACACTCAAAATAAGAGTCATAACTCTGCCTTAAGAGTTCTGGCCCTGAAAGAACATTGAAATTTCATTCACATGGCCACCAACAGATCCCATAAATGCAGATGAAAAAGTCTCAATTCTAAAACCACTCACATGCGTAGTAGGTTCTTACCAAACTGAACATGTCAATTAAGTTTTAATTTAGGGTTTTAATTTGTACATCTTGAGATGCCTTTACTAACAGTTGCTCACCGTGTTTCACAAAGATAAAACTTGCTCTGTTTAAATATAGTTTAAATATAGTTGCAACATTAGACAAACCATTTTAAATTAAACACTTGGACAAGTAGCCATGATTATATATTTATTTAGTTTTAAATTATGATATTGTTTATAGAATTTTGTTTTTGTCAATGATAAAATGACAGTCTTATGCTCTTCCAACTAAGGAAATAAACATGATCTTTTAAAAGCAGTTTTAAAAAATAGTGTAACAAATATGACCTATTCAGAATACACAATTAAGAACCCTGCCAATAATTTTGACAAGTTAACAGAATATAACATCTCTAAGGAAATATGTGGCAGGAGTAACACACAAACCCGCACAATGCTGATTGTAGTATTTTGGAAATGTCAAAGTTCCAGAGTACAGGCTCAGGTTGACAAAGTACATAATAAACTTCTTCATTCAATAGGCAAACTCAAAACGGAAATTTATGTGTAATATATTATCTAACAACACAGTTGAAAATGTCACAGTACTGCTGACAATATATTTGCTACGGGAAGGGCGAAATGGCAACACTCCCATGATATATATTAGAAGACACATAACCCAGCAGCTAAAATGTGAACTGCACGTGTAATGTCATCACCCTTTTCCAGCTGTGATAAGTCAAAGGTACACTGAACCATCAGAGAAGCAGCTGCCTACTAATTGTAGAAGTTTTAAAATCAAGCATCTCTTTTCTGCCCACTTCTCAACACTGTCATTTTGCACAGAAGTCAACACAAACTCAACACGCAAAGTCTAACACAGTTCAGTTAATACTCTGCCAACGTAATGCTCACACATAAACATAATTACTTCCCATCCCAAAACCTCTGTTTATTAGGTTGCTTGGAGAGGGAGGAAGATACTCAAACCAATTGGGTATAAATAACTCTATACCGTATTAACCATACTAAGTTGTAAATTCATGTCATTTCATCAATTTCAACAAATGCCTTGGCGGGACCAGAGACCTCTCAAGCTGGATCCTGACTCAGATATAAAGCAGGTTGCCTGAAGTTGCTCAGAAGCTTAAAGAGGCCTAAAGGGAATGGGCAGCAAAAGGCTGGCTTATCTTCTTCAACTATACTCTCTCTATTCCTTTTTCCTGGTGGCATCTTACTGAGACAATTAAAAGCAGGAGGAGACTTTGCAATTTAGAGGCCGCCCAGCGATGAGTTTAAACACATACACTGAACCATAAAACCAATGCCCAGAGAAAAGAATAAAGGATCCGCTAACATGAAAGGGGTGCAAGCAAGCATCCCTTCCCTATGAATAGGAGGAAAGGAGATACAGTATTTCTTTCTCTCTTTCTCAGACACCCCCCCCAAAAAAGCTCCTCTGGTCCTCCCCCCCTCTCCTTTTATACCCACACATATACAGTACACACACTGCAGAAAAATGACCACTTATTCAGAACAGGGGGAGGGGGGCAGGAGGGATGGATTCTCTGCCTGATTCTCTCCCAAGCGCGCACACAGAGAGAGACACATGTAAGAAAGAAGAAGAAGAAAGGGAAAGGAGGGAAAGAGGGGGTGGGAGGGGGGAACACACACACACACACACACACACACACACACACACACACTGTGCATGTATGTGGTTCCCTCTCACAGAGGCAGGAAATTTAAATCCTGCACATAGACATGCATTTTGATGGAGGCTGGGGGGGGGGGGGTGTAAATGAGCGCTGTGACAGCCTGGCTGGTAAGAGAGAAAGAGCCTGAACACAAAGGAGGGAGGATGGATGGAGGGATGGAGGAAGGGATGCAGGAAGGGATGCTAAGGTAAGGATGGGGAGGGGGTGAAAGGTGGCAGATGGGAAGCGAGGGATGGAAAGGGGGGGAAGGAGGGCGTCGCGGGGGGGGGAGGAAAAGAGGGAGAGAGAGAGAGAGGAGAAGGAGGGATGGGTGGAAGGTGCCAGGGAGGAGGCGAGACAGACGGGAGGATGAAAGGCGGCAGCAGCAGCAGCAGGAGGAGGAGAGGAGGAAGGGAGGGAGGGATGCAGGGGAGGCTGCTGAGCCCCGGCCTCACCTCCGCTCGGGTGCGTGGTGGGAGAGCCGCCGCCGCCGCCGCCTCGTTCGCCTCCTCACGCCGGGCTTGTGGCGCCCAACGAGCGAGCGGGCTGCGCTGCCTCGCGAGGGCTCCCCTGGCTCTCCTCACGCACGCCAGAGAGCGCGACTGGCGGCGGCCAAGGCGGTCCCCGCCTACCTCCTCGTCCTCCTCCCTCCCCGTCCTCCGCCCGGCCTTTCTCTCCCGCTCGGGCCCGCCTCCGACTCCCTCCTCCTGACAAGCGGCGGCGGCGGCGGCGGCGGTGAGGGAAGGGCCGGCGACGCGCAGCAGCCGAAGGTTCCGCGAGCGCGCCTGCGCCGCCGGGGGAATAACGGCAGGTGGCGCCCGCTGAGGAGACGTTTCGGGGTTGGGCGTGGAGGGGGGGGCGCACACGCACTGCCGGCTCGCGAGCGGCGGATGGGTGGAGTGTGGTGGAGTCTCCTTCTTTGGAGGTCTTTAAGCAGAGGCTTGACAGCCACCTGTCAGGAATGCTTTGATGGTGTTTCCTGCTTGGCAGGGGGCTGGACTGGATGGCCCTTGTGGTCTCTTCCAACTCTAGGATTCTATGATTCTATGATTCTATGAGTGGGGTGGGGGTGCTTGTTACCTGAGAGAACGGGCGAGCGGGGCCCGGCCAGAGGCCAGTGCGCAGGTGCCGCCGCCGCCTGTGGGGATGGCAACGGCGTTGCTAAGCGCCCGCGGCGGCCACGCGCCGCCCGTTACACAGCGCGGGGGAGGGGGGCGTGAGGGGGAGGGTCGGCCTGTGGGGCTTCAGGAAGAGAGAGGGGGATAAGGGCGTGAGGGAGAGCAAGAGAGTGGGGGAGGGTTAGGGGTGTAAGGGGGGAGGGGAGGGTTAGAAGTGTAAGGGGGGTTGTGAGGGAGAGCAAGGGGGTGGGGAGGGGTGTAAAGGGGGAGGGGTATGTGAGGGAGAGCAAGGGGTGGGGTTGTAAGGGGGAGGGTTACAGGTGCGAGTGGGTGTGAGGGAGAGCAAGAGGGTGGGGGAGGGTTAGGGGTGTAAAGGGGGAGGGGAGGGTTAGAAGTGTAAGGGGGTTGTGAGGGAGAGCAAGTGGGTGGGGGAGGGTTAGGGGTGTAAGGGGAGGGGAAATGTTAGAGATGCGAAGGGGAGGGGTGAAGGAGGGCAAGTGGGTGGGGAAGGGTTAGAAGTGTAAGGGGGTTGTGAGGGAGAGAAAGGGGGTGGGGAGGGGTGTAAAGGGGGAGGGGTGTGTGAGGAAGAGCAGGTGGGTGGGGGAGGGTTAGGGGTGTAAGGGGGAGGGGAAATGTTAGAGATGTGAAGGGGAGGGGTGAAGGAGGGCAAGTGGGTGGGGGAGGGTTAGGGGTGTAAGGGGGGAGGGGAGGGTTAGAAGTGTAAGGGGGGTTGTGAGGGAGAGAAAGGGGGTGGGGAGGGGTGTAAAGGGGGAGGTGTGTGTGAGGGAGAGCAGGTGGGTGGGGGAGGGTTAGGGTGTGAGGGAGGCAAGTAGCGGGGGAAGGGTTAGAGGTTTAAGGGGGGAGGGGATGTTTAGGGGTATGAGGGAGGGCAAGTAGGGTCAGGGTGGGGGGACTGGGCAGCGGTAAGACCCCAAGCACTGAAAAGACTGTGTTGGGCCCCCCACCCTCCCAATGTGCATTTCAAAATAAAAACCATACTAAGTACGGTAATACTATTGTTTTAAATATCAAACAGAAAGTGTTAGATTCTTTTCTTTTTAAAATCATATTTTGGGGAGGGGGTGCTGTCCCTTTGCTGGTGCCCTAAGCAGGTGTATACTCTGTCTTCTGGCAGGGGAGCACCTACTAGACGCAGGCAGGTGTGTGTGTGTGTGTGCGCGCAAAAGCTAGGAGCCTACACACCTGTGCCAAGGGCCTACCAATCTATATCCACGCACATTCTCCTTCCATATGTCCCCTTTGTCCCCTTCTTCCTATACTTGCTGGTTTTAGAAAAATATTTATTTTTATGGGCAGGCAAACCTCTGAACATAGCAGAACTGTTAGAGTAGGCTTATGTCGTTGAGGGGGTGGAAACAATACATGAGAATAAGTTATCTTTCTGTCATCAATACTGGTGCACAGTCTTTCACATTTTTTTCCAAAACGGATACTCCAAAGATTTACATGCGTTTGAAGTGTCATAAAATTATTGCCTTTGTTAGATGTGTAATCAATAGAACAATACCAAGTTTCCACAAATTTGTCTGCATCCGATCTTTTCCCCTACTTACGGTTATGTATATTTACTTCACAGAATTTATATCCTGCTTTCCTCTACCACCAGCTATATAGAAAATTTTAAAATACCAATTTTTAAAATAAAAATCAAACTGTAAAAGCAAGTTATGGTTGTTGTTTTTTTAAAAAAAACCCAATATATATAGGCAAAACCATATGCTGAAAATAAAATGACATGTTAAAACTGTAAAGACAAAAAAAGTATCTAGTGGGTGTCAAAAGCTACAACAAAGGCATAATTTCTGACTATTTGGATGTTGTTGTTTGTGTTACATATGTCTATCTAACATAATAGGCTCCTGACAATATATACATACATACATACACACACACACACATGCCTTCCTTTTCATCCTTCATTCCTTCTTTTGCTTCATTTCCTATCTTGTGTCCTTTGCCTTTATTTCTGACCATCTCTATTCCTTTCTTTGTATCCATCATCTCTTGCAGTCTGTAATCTACTCTATGGGGGGGAAGTCTCTAAAATTTGTTGTCATTTAAAAAAAAAAATTAAATGGTCAAAGGTAAATCAATAAAGAAAAAGTAGCATGCTCACCCATGTTTAAAGGTAAAGGGACCCCTGACCATTAGGTCCAGTCATGACCAACTCTGGGGTTGCACGCTCATCTCGCATTATTGGCCGAGGGAGCTGGTGTACAGCTTCCGGGTCATGTGGCCAGCATGACTAAGCCGCTTCTGGCGAGGCAGAGCAGCACACGGAAACGCCGTTTACCTTCCTGCTGCAGCGGTACCTATTTATCTACTTGCACTTTGACGTGCTTTCAAACTGCTAGGTTGGCAGGAGCAGGGACCAAACAACGGGAGCTCACCCCGTCGTGGGGATTTGAACCACCGACCTTCTGATCGGCAAGCCCTAGGCTCTGTGGTTTAACCCACAGCGCCACCCATGTCCCACCAATGTTTACTAATGCTTAATAAAAGTCATTAATATATACCAATGATTAACACCATACCCTGCTCATCAATAAATACACATCAATTTCAAGCAATCATTCGCATCATTACAAAAATGTACCATCACTAAATACTGTGGTACCTTGGTAGTCGACGGCCTTTGTTGTCGAACAAATCGGCTCCCAAACGCCACAAACATGGAAGCGAGTGTTCCGGTTTGTGAATGTTTTTCGGAAGCCGAACATCCGATGCGGCTTCCGATTGAGTGCAGGAAGTTTCTGCGCCTTGATTTTAAAACCGTTCCGGGAGTCAAACAGACTCCTGAAACGGATTACGTTCAACAACCAAGGCACCAGTGTATACATATTGTATTACTATAATGATTTGAAATAATCCAATTCTTGCTAATTTCACAATCAAGTACCCCAGAAGGAGCACGATGTGTCCCCCACCAGAGGTACTACCCCTCCCCTAACACCCGTTCACCCCACAGCGTTAATAAAGGAATCACAATCAGCAGATGAAGCTGTGAAGAGGAAGATTACGGTACAGTATTTTTCTTTCCTGGAAACATTTACTGTAATTTCAGCCGCAGGTGACTTTTATGGGCCATGCTTATACACCTTTACACTGTGTCATTCTCCCTAGTTATTTATGGCTGATTACTCCCCCCCCCCTTTCTGAAGGCATGATGTCAGGATTTCAGAAGCTTCAGTCTAATGATCTGTACAGCTGAATACCAGAAGCAGTTTTTTTAATGTATTTCCCCCCCCCCCCTTTGTTCCCAGGCAGTCATGAGCTCTGGAAGATGAAGCAAGGGGAGGAATATGCAGTACAAAACTGTGTTTATCTATGTTATGGTAACAGCTAGTTAGAAACCAGCCTTGATGTTCTTTGATTACTGTTAACTGCCTCAAGTGAAACTGAAGCAAAATGCTTGTTCCTCTTAGCTTGAGAAGGCAACATTTATCAGGTTGGAGAAACCAAAGGACAGTCTTTTCCAATTCTCACAAAACATGATGAGGCAATTACATTACCATTTTCTGTAGAAAGTATTCTGCCTGTGATGTTAATTTTGTCTGGTTATTTAGGGAGGGAAAAACACCAAATACAGGGAAGTATTTCTAGATTTTGAAACCCAGTCTCGTCTATAACTCTCATCAATAAAGCTGAAACAAAGCTTGCGGGAAATTTCCAGAAATGCTTTTAGACCACAAATTGGCCAATTGTGCCTTTGTTGAGCAAAACACAAGTTGCGGCCCTCAAGTTTGCACTGCCAGGTGGGTGAGAAGTGCTTGGGTGTGTAGAGGGATGTGCTCTCCTGTGATATCCCTGAGTTGACTTTGGGATGCAGTGTAAAACTTTGCAGGCACCAGAAAGACATCCCAGAAAAGGTTATTTTAGCAAGAGCCACAAAAGTATTGCAATACAATTTTCACAAACTCTCACAAAAGCCTTTTGATTTTGTGATCACACATGGGTTTAGGTATGCATCCATAATTGCTTTAGTCCAAAAGGTGGGACTCAACATTTCATGACAAAGCTGCTGGTGGTCTAGATGCCATATGGAATGCAAAAGATAGGTTTTTTTATGTATTCATTAATGGGTTGCCGCAGGACAGCAAATGCTAGGTTATGCTGAACAGAATAAAAATATTGAAAATCTTTTTCAAGGTATCCTGAATTTTGTTCTTAAAACCACAATTTTCTACATCCTGATTATGCAGAGAAGTTGAATGTGCACATATTTCCTTATTTGCATGAACAATTCTGCTTCTGTCTGTGATAAAGAGATTCTGTGCAGACTAGTAATGCACTTACATGCCCTGACAAATAGCAATTCATCTTGCAGCACGGTCTTCAGCATGTTTACTTGAAAGCAAATTTCACTGATCTCAGTGGGGGACTTGCTCTCCAATAAGAGATTAGAACTATAATGCTGTACTTCAGTGTTTCATGATTATTATTTGCTGTATAATTTTACCCATTGAACCTCACTTTGATATTTTCAGATAGCACGTGTCATAACTAAATGGCCCTACATGCTTTCAAACTTAGCAGTCATGTGGGCTAGAAACTTGTTGTTTTTTAGATAAAAAGTCTGCAAAAGCTGAGATGCTCAGTATGCTGAATTGTGCATTTGATGTCAAATTCCATGCTTGCATGTTGCAGTGATAAAAAAAAAACAGCCATAGTTATATTATGTGCTGTTATGTAATGTGAACTAGTTACACGTGGTGGCTAGAATCACTAAATTTCTGGCACCTTTAAAGACTAACACATTTATTGTGGCTTAAGGATGTTTGTTGTATGGGGTGTTAGGGGAGGGGTAGTACCTCTGGTGGAGGACACATCATGCTCCTTATGGGGTAGTTTGTCCACCTTTGGTCCTGACGCTACACTCAGCTCTCACCTGCAGCTCCTAGAAGCTGTCAGCATGCAAAAGTCACCACATCTCAGGAACAGTTCCAACTGGCCATCTAAACTGGGTGAGGGTAGCCGATGGGCCTCAAACCCTCACTGAGATAAAACTTCCCCTGCATGCAAAGACAGGCTCTGGCGGATTGGGCAGACGAGACTAATAGTGGGTCCAACGGTCAAGAAGTCGGTTTCTGCATGTGCTGTAGAGGAAAGTGAGGGGCAGATGGGGCTCGTTAACCTAGGAAGGTAGCTTATCTAGGATCCTACACCTCTGCTGCCTTGTGGGGTATCTTCAGAAGAAGGAAAGGCACAGGAGTAAACCCTACACAAATCCAGAGATGAGGCCCTAAGGCAGTTGGATGGCAACTTGTACGCCTCTTTCCGGCAACTCCTGCAACCAAGCAGGTGCAAAACGTCTTGCTCTGCTTTCCTTTGAACATCAGTGTGGCCGAAAGGGGGATCTTGTCAATTGGCAGCCCAGGACCTTCATACACACTGCCCAGGCTTGTGCCCCAGGGAGGTCACTTTGGTGATGCACCCAGAGATGCAATCCATTGTCTCTCAAGATAGATGGATGCCAGCAACAAGCATGTTTGTGTGTAGAAATGGCCATAAAGATCCAAATATATACAAGTTAAGAACAAAATGACCTTTCACAACTGCAGTCTTTGGTGGAAATGAGCTCCTGCTTTCTATACTAAAGGAACACCATAAACAGAATAATTAGTTTGTCTAGTGGGGCAGAAACCCCCAACTTCACCTGAGCCTGAATTCTATTCTACAGAACTGCATTTGCTAATAAATTCTACTTCAGCAGTTTCATACTGAAGAGTCCTTTTGAAGTTTATTTTTCTTGAAGTCTGGTGACTGAGGTCAGCAGCAGTGTGTCCTGGGAAAGTGAAATGTTCTCCCACTAATTTCTGATCACTGCAATTTTTAATGTCACATTTGTGTCCACTCTCTTGCGTACAGGCTGACCTGTTCTGCTTTCGCTTTGTTCTTTCTCGTTTCATCTTTATACCACTGGATACTGAAGAGGAGGCAGAAGAGAAAGCAGCACACTGCTCCTTTTCATTTTGGGCCAAGTCACATCACAGAACTGGGGCAGTGTCAGTGTTTCCTGCAAAGTATACACCACAGATGCAGAACCTCTGCCCCATAGGCCAGATCAGCACTGAGTGCAAAGCCTGCTGAGATTGGCTTCACTCAAGAACTACTGAATGGAGACAATCCCTGCCACCTTGGTTTTAGCAGGGATCTTTGCAGCTGTGACTTGAATTCAAGCAAGACTGCAAAGGAAGAATTGTATGCCATCAGGGGAACAATAGATGGTTGTCCCTACCACCTGCCTCATGTGTGGGCCGGCCCTGCCAGTGCATCCTATCTTTGAAAGTCCCTGCCCTTTCTGAGGTGGAAAACTAAAGTCTCGGTTGCGTGCTGCTGGCTTTCATGGCTGAACGCTGCTCTGTGCAAATAATAATAATCCTTGCGTACATAAAGCTAGCTTCTCTCTGTGCCATCTATTTTTATGAACTTGGTAGGAATATATTTGTATGGAGGAGTGTTCAATCCCATGATCCTGTCTGCATTCCGAAATAGTAGCGCACAGATGCTAGTTTACCTCCTTGGAGTACTAGGCCCTTGATGCCAGATACCTAATCAAGTCCTTTCTCATTCCGTTTGCCACTCTTGGTGTCTAAAGGCCTCAGACTGACAGGTATTAGTATTAGCAGCCCAGTGTGTGGCAGTAAAGCTATCAAATCTCACAAGTCGTTTAAAGTAGGCATTGTATGCAAAGTCATCAGCAAGCTGAGGTCTGGCACTCTTGGTCACTCGCCATGCCCTCAGTCATTCTGTTCCTCCTCATCTGGCTCGGAACAACCTGTCACTCAAAGCAGCCAAGGACTTATCCTAGCTTGTGTATGCAATAGCTAGAAGGGAAAGCAGCAGATGTAGTTTATTTGGGAAAAACCCCAGGGGAGCCCTCTACCCTCGTTTACATTTCAAAGACGATGGGGTAACATCTCCCTGCATCTCCCTTTTTATTAAAGCTGGATTTAGAACCGCGGGGACTAGAGTCCTCTTCATGCTCACCTGAGCGTAAGACTCATTGTACATAGTGGTTCTTGCTTCCAAGTAAACATGCATAGGATACAGCTTCTCATATGCATATCATCAGTTCTCTACAAAGGACCCTGCAAAATAAAAACTCTTCTGTTGTTAAATATATTAAAAACTATCCTTTTATTAATGCTTTTCCTTCAGAGTCCTAGGAATAATTTCTTTCTTTCCTTCCTTCCTTTCTTTCTTTCTTTCTTTCTTTCTTTCTTTCTTTCTTTCTTTCTTTCCTAGCTTTCCCCTTTGCTGTGTGGTCCTTCCTGTAGTTTTCAGACGTGAGCAGCACATGAAAGATCCACCCTTTGTTTGCTATTAGGAATGCGGTTTGGAAACCTGGAATATATTCAAAAGTCTTGCTCTATAGCAGATCCAGCTTTTAGAAACACACTTGGTGGCAATTGTGAACGTTTTTGAAATCCTTGTCTTGCTGTAACATATACCGCGTTGATTTCAAGGGACCGTGTTTAAGATCACAACTGTGCAGCCCAATTCTGTGGGTAGCATTTTGAGGATAAAATCGCTTGCATCCACCAAGACCTTGACTCTGCTGTTGTAGCAGATGAATCTCCTGGGGTGTCCAGGGCACAGTCTAGTCCTGTTGTGTTGGCTGAGTTTCAGTTGGTAAGGCTCAAGGATGTGGACAAGGTGCTTGGATCAGTCAGGGCGACCACTTGCGCTCTAGACCCTTGCCTCTCTTGGCTGATAAAAACCAGCAGGGAGGGGACAGCTGACTGGACCAGGGAGGTGATTAATGCCTCTTTACTAAAGGGGATGGTCCCTGCCTGTTTTAAGGGGGCAGTGGTAAAACCACTCCTTAAGAAACCTTCCCTGAATTCGGAAAACCTAACTAACTACCGGCCAGTTGCTAATCTCCATTTCCCGAGCAAGGTTCTGGAGCGAGTGGCCAGATCCAGGTGCTTTTGGAAGAAACTCCGGGTATAGTGTAGTATATGAATTCAATAAATAATAATATTTATTGGAAAGTAAATCCCCGCTGAGTTCAATTGGTCTTCTCTCCATAACCCTTTTCCATAGCCAATATAGATAAGTTGTGCTTCCACTACAACTGACAATCTGCCTCCAAATACCAGTTATTGGGAATCACAACTTAGGAGACCATTGATGAACTCTAGTCCTGCCCATGGGCCTCCCATAGCTTTCTGTTTGGCCACTGTAAGAACAGGATGCTGGACTGCATGGTCCTTTAATCTAGCAGGCTTGTCTAATGTTCATAAAACAACACCATATTTTCACATTAAGCATAGTTAAAATATAGAATCATAGAATTGTAGAGTTGGAAGCGAACCTAAGGATCATCCCGTCGAACCCCCTGCAATGCAGGAATACTCCCTGTAATGCAGCAATAAATATGTGCTAGTGTTGCCCATTCTTTACAAGAAATGATTGCAGATGCCTCTGGGATGTTAACATATGCCCAAATGAAACAGGAAGTTATCAGCTCATGTGGCAATGGGAGGAGATTGCCACCATCCTCTGTGTCTTGCATTTCAGGGAACAAGCGAGGCGTGTTTTGTTTCATATGAAACAGTTTAATTTTGTTTGCAAGAATCCTGCCCACAGCCGTCCCTGGGTGGGCTCGAACCACCAACCATATTTGGCTTCTGAGTAAGCATTTATAGCAGCAGCTGCATGGGTAATCACAAGTCCCATGGCATTTACTGAGACTTCTAAATAAACATGCTTAGGATCCTGTGGCACGAATTTTGAGTGCATCCAGACCGACATTATTTTGCAATAGGGATTCAAGTGCATACTGAAATTTTGGGTTTGCTCAGCTGAAGTTGATTAAAGCACCCTAGCACAATTCTTCTTCTTCTTCTTCTTCTTCTTCTTCTTCTTCTTCTTCTTCTTCTTCTTCTTCTTCAATGGTCCTTTTGCAGTTAGGAAAGTGATGGGGAAACACACTGAAAAGATTAATGAATGATTAAAGGAAAGACATGTAAACATCCTGCTAGCTAATGACGATGAATGCACATTGTCATATAACAGCCCCATATGCAAATAAGATTGAATGCTCAGTAACGACAGGACGTAGGCTAACCACCGCATACATGCAAATCAGGATGAATGGTGAATAAACAAACAGGTCATCTGGAGCAGCTTTTTGATAACGTGCAACTGAAATACCCTTTTTCCACCCAGAGGAAATCTGGTTGCAATCTATCCAAAGGAGAAAGCAAAATATCAGCTTGCAAAGTTATGCAGTAAAGTGTTTACGAGTTGATTTCTTTTACACCACCTTTTAAAATTGTTGCTATTATTTCTGAGAGAGCTCAGTCATTATTATTATTATTATTATTATTATTATTATTATTTTCCATTTCAGTTAACTGGCTAAGCATCCACATATTCATTGAATAGGTTTTAGTCTCACAGCTGTGATCATTTCCAGGTGGATTCATCCCTTTAGCTGAGGTGACTCACTGAGTCTTTCCAGGCAATCATGTTGTGCAGCGATTACTGAATGTTTAGAGGGGAACTCAGATTCCTTTCTCCAAGGTAGCACCTTCGTTGCAGAAAAATCACAATATTTTTTCCACCACTGGGAAAATACAATTTTCTTACCACAACTGTGTCTAATGCACTGCATTGCGTGCAATATGGAATGCGTCACACTTGCACCTATTGGCTAGTACCCAAAATAATAAGCACAGAACATTCTCATTCATGAACTTTGTAAGCTGTATGTTTGCTGTATGTAATTTACAAACAGAACCTGTGTCTTCCTCTCATTCACGCAGCTATCCCCCAAAAGAGTGTTTGCAAGGCTTGCTGCTCCCCTAAAGGAGGGTTCTGTCATCTCTGGACCAATTTAATGTAGTTGTCTTGACTTCTTTGCACTCCCCCTCTTCAGTGTTAAAATGCAAGTGTTTGTTTTCCTGTTGAATTTTTACTGCCTTGTCCGCAGCTCAAGTGATTTGATTTCTTGCATTTCCATGCTGCTTTTCATTCAAATGCATCTCAAAGCAGCTTAGGTAAAGGTAAAGGGACCCCTGACCATTAGGTCCAGTCGTGTCCGACTCTGGGGTTGCGGTGCTCATCTCGCTTTATTGGCCGAGAGCCGGCGTACAACTTCCAGGTCATGTGGCCAGCATGACAAAGCCGCTTCTGGCGAACCAGAGCAGCGCACGGAAACGCCGTTTACCTTCCCGCCAGAGCGGTTCCTATTTATCTACTTGCACTTTGACGTGCTTTCGAACTGCTAGGTTGGCAGGAGCTGGGACCGAGCAACGATAGCTCACCCCGTCGCAGGGATTCGAACCACCAACCTTCTGATCAGCAAGCCCTAGGCTCAGTGGTTTAACCCACAGCACCACCTGAGTCCCTCAAAGCGGCTTACGAACAATAAATAACTAGAATATAATAGAACATCACATGTTCTTGTTGCTGGCATCTGTCTGTCCCGGGAGACAGCGGAGGAGTTCAGAGGCGCCTTGCACAATGCATTATACAAGTCCAAAGAACAAACAGCCAGCCAAACGAAAGGAGGAAAATATTAATTTGCTCCTTAGTTCCTGCTTATTCAAGGGCAGTATGTGGCCCAATAACTGTCACTTAAAGGGCACAGGTGTTCTCTGTCAGTCCTTTTTCCACAGACATATTGACAGAAAGGCTGCCTCAATTGCTCGGATACAGCATCCCCTTCAGCCCTATGAATATATCGTCAAAGATCATACTGGTGATAAACAAGACATGGACCAGTAAATACTGGACTAAAAGCTAAGTCACATACAAGGTGCTTTTATGAGATACCGGTACTTTGGGAGGGAACCGCCATATAACTGTTTGACACTTTATTGAAAGGTGTGCATGATTGCTGCCCTTGATTTATAAAACGTGCTGCGGGTCCGTCCCACCCGAGAGTCATGTTTTTTAGCTGTAAACTCTTTCCACTAATGTGTAAGAGCTGACATTCAGTGATAAGAGGAAAGCACTTGGCCTATTGCCAGAAATACATTTGGTTGCCATAGAAGGTTGCCAGGTCAGGAGCACCCCAGTCCCTGAGATTTCAGAGCCCAAATTGGAGAACTATGGGCAGCATCCAGTCTGGTGCACAGCCATCATCAGAGCACACAAAACTGGATAAAACACCTGTAAGGCAAAAATGGACATATTCCAGTTCCCTATATTCCTCTGATTTGTGCTTATGCTTATGTAGGAGCAGCCAGATATAGATTTGTTGTTTAGTCGTGTCCGACTCTTCGTGACCCCATGGACCAGAGCACGCCAGGCACTCCTGTCTTCTGCTGCCTCCTGCAGTTTGGTCAGACTCATGTTGGTAGCTTCGAGAACACTGTCCAACCATCTTGTCCTCTGTCGTCCCCTTCTCCTTGTGCCCTCCATCTTTCCCAACATCAGGGTCTTTTCCAGGGAGTCTTCTCTTCTCATGAGGTGGCCAAAGTACTGGAGCCTTAACCTCAGGATCTGTCCTTCTAGTGAGCACTCAGGGCTGATTTCCTTCAGGATGGATAGGTTTGATCTTCTTGCAGTCCATGGGACTCTCAAGAGTCTCCTCCAGCACCATAATTCAAAAGCATCAATTCTTTGGCGATCAGCCTTCTTTATGGTCCAGCTCTCACTTCCGTACATTACTACTGGGAAAACCATAGCTTTAACTATACGGAGCTTTGTCGGCAAGGTGATGTCTCTGCTTTTTAAGATTCTGTCTAGGTTTGTCATTGCTTTTCTCCCAAGAAGCAGGCGTCTTCTAATTTCGTGACTGCTGTCACCATCTGCAGTGATCATGGAACCCAAGAGAGTAAAATCTCTCACTGCCTCCATTTCTTCCCCTTCTATTTGCCAGGAGGTGATGGGACCAGTGGCCATGATCTTAGTTTTTTTGATGTTGAGCTTCAGACCATATTTTGCGCTCTCCTCTTTCACCCTCATTAAAAGGTTCTTTAATAGATCTCCAACTTATCTTGTCTTCAAAGCCCAGTAACATGTTATATGAACATAGGTCTGTACTACAGAAACTCCCAATGTATTCCTTTTTCATTTGTGGGGAGCTTTCAATAGGGTGTATTCAAGCAAGAGTTCCCCTGCCTAAATGGCGAGGTGCTACCCAGCACCATGAGAAAATCGTCTGCATTTGAACTAGCTCCCATAGAGGAGTGAGGAGGTCCCAGACCTAACCATTCTGTCTGGCATTCCTGAGGACTCGAAATGTCTCATTGTGGCATTCAAGCAGCTCGGATTCTTCGCGGGTCTCATAGATGTATTTGCAGCCACTGGTACAAGGGAAAGCAAACAAGGCTAACTCGAAATGTCACGAAGGCAAGTGGCAGGACACGGCCTGCATAATGGCAAGCCTGTGCAGTTAGTTGTTCAGCCGCAACGGGCTGAAAGCTAAACAGTGCAGCCCCCAAATGACTTGCAAGCATTTCCCTTTCTATATATGCATCTGGAACCTGAACTCTGGGGGGGGGAGCCACTTGGGTGGGCTTTTAA
Source organism: Darevskia mixta (assembly GCA_034641385.1). Lineage (NCBI taxonomy): Eukaryota > Metazoa > Chordata > Lepidosauria > Squamata > Lacertidae > Darevskia > Darevskia mixta. The sequence continues at coordinate 4,748,814 of JAWWNH010000060.1, forward strand.
GTGGGAAAAGAGCCAGTAGGGAAGCATTTTAGCAATAGTCAGTCTTCTGAGGCTGCTTTCATTTTAGTTTATTTTTAAAACATAGCCCCTGGAAATTCATTACACACATTTGCCTGTAACATTTCGTTTGCCCCCACATTTTCTATTTTAAAGGTATACACAAGGAACAGGGAGTACCTGTCAATCTCCAACACCTATCAGCCACAGCCAGCATAGCCAATAGTCAAGGATGATTGGAATCGGAGTTTCATGACCTTTAGGCTGTGTACACACCAAACATTTAAAGCACACTCCCAAATCCTGGGAACTTTAGTTTGTTAATGGTGCTGGAAATCAGAGATCTGAAAGGTGTAAGCAACAGTTCCCAGCATTCTGGTGAGGTGCTTTAAAGGCATGGGGCGGTATTTAATCAGAGTAGGCCCCTTGAAATTAATGGTCCTACCTTAGTCACGTTCGTTAATTTCAATAGGTCTCCTTTGAGTAAAACATAGTTGAATGTCACCCATAGTGTGAATTCAGCCTTGGGGGGCCACAGATTCTCCATCCCTTATGTACGCATATCTTCCTATATACTGTACATAAAAATGTAAGATTGTCGTCACTCTGCAGTTTGTATGGCTCCCGATAGGTGGCCACGCCAACTCCAGCATAACAAGCAGCAGGCAAGCAAATGAGCAATGACGAAGGTAGCAGGTAGCCCAGGTGAGTGATTTAATGTGGGAGGAGCAGCTTGTTCCACCGCTGTGCGAAGTGCCTCCCCCTCCTTTAAAAGGGGTTTGGGTGAACTATGAGAGGAGTGGGGTGAGGTGAGATGTGGAGGAAAGGGGGATGGTCAGATGTGGGGAAGGGCAGTTGGCAAAGTGGTTCGTGGGGTTGGCGCGCCGAGTGAACCAGGATGGCAGTCCCTAGTAATGTCTATATTGAGCAAGCCAATATAATGTGTGAACTAACGATTGCATTTGAAAAGTTAGGCTGTGACAAGGTTTAATCTTTCTTTCTTTCTTTCTTTCTTTCTTTCTTTCTTTCTTTCTTTCTTACTTACTTACTCACTCACTCACTCACTCAGTTACTTACTTACTTACTTACTTACTTACTTACTTACTAACTTACTCACTCACTCACTTACTTACTCACTTACTTACTTACTTGGTTTAATCCAGGAGTCAGAAACAGCACCGAGTCCTGTAAGGAACACGTGCGTTAAGAACATAAGAAGAGCTCTGCTGGATCAGGCCAAAGGCCCATCTAGCAACTGGTATTCAGAGGCATTTAGTGCCCTCTGCCTGTAGAGGGAGAACATAATCATCATGGCTAGGAGCCATTGGTAGACATTCTCTGCACGCACTCTTCCTTTCCATTGAGTAACCGGAACCATCCCTCCGTATTAGGGCTAAGGGACTTCTAGGGCAGTCAGGCCTTCCCCCCTGCAACCTCTCGTTTTACAAATTCTGTGCTGGCTTAGCCCTTCTGAAGCCACCTGGCCCGTACCCAGCAGCAAGCAACGTGCCAGCTCCGACAGATTGTGAATTGCGCTGTTATCAAGGTCGTTCTTGTCAACATGCTGATCTGGAGATTAAATGGCGAAATATGCTGCAGGACAGCCGTTTGACTGAAGTGCATCATATGCCCTCCTTCCATCCCATGTACGTCTGCAAACCTGCTATAATCGTGGCAGCCCATTCGGCCCCATTTAGCTTGCCAAGTCCTTCCCAGCCTTTCCCCAGAGATATCCATCTTCCAGGCTCCAGATGAGAGAGAGGTGCATGTGTGTGTGGTGAAATAAAATATTATCCCCTCATTGGATTGACAGAGTGTTCGCCTTCACTCTGAGAGTACTTGAACCCTGCAAAAACATCATTGCCTTGCATTGTGAGGAATCCGATTTAGGCAAAATAACCAGTGACCATGGTCTTTGGGGATAGGGCAAGCTGCTTCCCTGTCCACTCATATGGCCATAGGTGGATTTTCTTGAGCTGCTAAGTCTGAGGATTAGTAGCAACCCCAATCTCCCATCATTGTCCATGCTTAAAGGTAAAGGTAAAGGGACCCCTGACCATTAGGTCCAGTCGTGACCGACTCTGGGGTTGCGGCACTCATCTCGCATTATTGGCCGAGGGAGCTGGCGTACAGCTTCCAGGTCATGTAGCCAGCATGACTAAGCCGCTTCTGGCGAACCAGAGCAGCACACGGAAACGCCATTTACCTTCCCACTGCAGCGGTACCTATTTATCTACTTGCACTTTGACGTGCTTTCGAACTGCTAGGTTGGCAGGAGCAAGGACTGAGCAACGGGAGCTCACCCCGTCGCGGGGATTCGAACCGCCGACCTTCTGATTGGCAAGCCCTAGGCTCTGTGGTTTAACGCACAGCGCCACCCGCATCCCTGTCCATGCTTAGGAGAGGGATAAAAAAGGGTACAAAGAAAAACCAGCTTGGTATCTGATTTATGCAGCCTCTCCTGCAGTCAAAGCCACCCAAGATATTTTGCTGCCTGAGGCAGAACAGCAAATGGCTAATACCATATCCCACAACTGTCAGAACATCCCTGAACAACAGGCAAAACACCTACAACCCCCCCACCCCCAAGATTAAATACAGGCCAAAAAAACCCCAGGGGACTCCTCCCCACACCTTTCATTCTCAGCAACCCACTGTATCTTGCCTCCTCCATGTCCAAAATGGCCACTTTTGATAGGCAGTTGCTAAATTCACCAATTTTGACTACTAATGACGCAGGTAATGTAATGTAATGACTACCAGGCACACGGGTGGCGCTGTGGTCTAAACCACAGAGCCTAGGGCTTGCCGATCAGAAGGTTGGCGGTTCGAATCCCTGCGATGAGCTCTTGCCAACCTAGCAGTTTGAAAGCATGTCAAAGTGCAAGTAGATAAATAGGTACTGTTCTGGCGGGAAGCTGAACGGCGTTTCCGTGCGCTGCTCTGGTTCGTCAGAAGCATCATCGTCATCCTGGCCACATGACCCGGAAACTGTACGCCGGCTCCCTCGGCCAGTAAAGCGAGATGAGCGCCACAACCCTAGAGTCGTCTGCAACTGGACCTAACGGCCAGGGGTCCCTTTACCATTACCTTTAATGAAATAGTAAAGCGTGTCTACCAGTTAGAAAACCGAGCAATTTCGAGTGAATTACTCATTTCCCTTTTCACCCAGGAAAACCATTGCCAATACTTAGCTGGAGCTAAGTACAGTGGACCCTCGACTTACGAATGTAATCCATTCTGACGGGAGCGTCGGAACTCAAAAAAATCATAAGTCGAGTCCCCATAGGAATGCGTTGCAGAACGTATTCGTAGCTCGAAAAAATCTTCGGTAGTCGAAAAATCCCTATCTAAAGCGGCCGCGGCTTCCAATCGGAAGTTGAAAAAATTCGGAAGCGGCGGCCGCTTTGATCCCTCGTAACTCGAAAAATACAGAAGTCGGGGCATTCGTAAGTCGAGGGATCACTGTATTCTATCCTATTCCTCGTTGTGTTGGAGGGTATGTTAATACAAGTACTGGACAAATCACACTCATTGCTATTGCATCTAAGCTTGCAGAGGCACTGAACACTCTGGGCATTATTAGGTCTGTCCCTGCAAGGCTTCCCAAAGGCTTTGGAAAAACATATTCATAAACCAGAGGGGCCCATTCTGTCACCAGTATGATGTGATCCAGGTGTTGTGGACTACAGTTCCCACCATCACTGACTGTTGGTAACACTGACCAGGGCTGATGGGAGTTGTGGTCCACAACATCTCTATGGCACCATGTTGGCCACTCCTACCATAGAAAATCTAAGAGCATGCAGGCGTCAGATGATAGCTAGGCAGTCTGGGCCCCCCTCCCAGTGGATTCACTTCTTCCCTCTGTGGAATCCCTCTCTGCCTTGACGACCTTGAGAGAATCCCCTCTAATTCAGTCTTCCACACACAATCCCCCAGCAGAGTTTAACCTCACAGGTTTCTTGTTAAGATGACTGAAAGCAGGGTCGAAAGCATTTTGCATGCTAATTGCTAACACACCCACATTTCTGTGTGTTTTGATTCATTTTGTTTGCAAGTAGCAATTCACTGGGAAGTCGGATTGAGAACCCCTTAAACATCCCAGGATATTAGAAATTTATTCCAGCATTATATATATTTTTTATAAAAAAGGAAGAAAAAAGAGACTTCAGCTGCCGCCGATAGCCTTTGAAAAACAACAAAATGAAGGGAAAAAGTCTAATTTCTCCACTCTTTTATCTCCAGACTCCCTCTGAAATCTGTATCATTATAAATTATAATGAGATTCCAGGAGTGACCAGAATGATAATTGAAAGAACAGTTGGTGTCCTAAAAGTGTGATATGCAGCCTGAATCCGTGCATGTTTGTTCAGAAGGAAGGGCCAAGCGAATACACAATGGTGAAAGCCCTTTGATCAGACTGACATTTTAAAACAAGGCTTAAAAGTAACTGCTCGGGGCGGGGTGGGGAGCATACAAGTGAAGATTTTGCTTCCCTGATCAAAAACCTCCCACCTAAAGCCATTTTTGCTCCCATTGGAGAAGAAAGGCGCAAAACCATTGTACCTCTGACTCTCTCCAGACCTAAGGTCCAATTTTGATTGAAGAAGGCGTCATGGGAGTAGGAGTTAAACCATCTTTCCCCAGGATCTGTTTTGATCTAATTCATCTAAGACATTCCTATCCAGCGCTCCCGCAAGGGAGTTCAGGGCAGGGCCCATGGTTCAGTCCCCTTCTCTATTTTATCCTTGCATTTTATCCTACTGTGAGGTAGGCCAGGCTGAGAAATGGTGGCTGGACCAGGGTCATCTAGTGAGCTTCATGGATGGATGAAAATTTGAAACTACAGCTCTTCACTCCTGGTTTGGCGTTTTTTCTGTTCCAAAAAGCTGACCACCCCCTGGACTGCTTGAAAATTGTTGAGGGTCTTGGCAGACCACTTGAATATTTTTGCCATCCGCTGTAGTAATTGTCACGTGCTATAGGATTTTTAATTTCATTTTGACAGGCACACCATGGGGCAACTGAATGATGCTCGTGGACCACAATTTGGGGGGGCCCTGCTCGACTTGTTACATCACACTGACAGTTACCTCACCTCCCACCTGCGGGTGATTTTAAGTTTTGTTTTTCAAACATGCTGGCAGAGTCAATCACATATATTGCTGCTGCTGTGAGTGCTGGAGGGAAGACCTGCTCCCTATTGCAAGGCCCATGTCCACCTGACTTAGGGGGTGGGGTTTTTAGCAGAACACCTAAAAGAGGCTCCTGGGAGGCTGGAGAGACATTGCTGGAACAATGGGTTGGATTGGGGCAACTGGCTAAAATGTTCTGAAATGTTTTAAACCGTTTTTATTTTGGTTCCTCTGTTGTTTTTGTAGGATTGGGGTTGGTTAAATGTTTAGTTGGGGTTGGCGGTTATTTTAATGTGGGTATGACTGCAAACTGATTATTTATTTATTTATTTTCTATTGAAATTTTTCTATTGTGGTGTAGTGGCTAAGAGCGGTAGACTTGTAATCTGGTGAACCGGGTTCGCGTCTCCGCTCCTCCACATGCAGCTGCTGGGTGATCTTGGGCTAGTCACCCTTCTTTGAAGTCTCTCAGCCCCACTCACCTCACAGAGTGTTTGTTGTGGGGGAGGAAGGGAAAAGGAGATTGTTAGCCGCTTTGAGACTCCTTCGGGTAGTGATAAAGCGGGATATCAAATCTAAACTCTTCTTATTGGTTTATTTATAATCTGTATAAGATATTCTGTTTTTAATGTTTGATGTTTTATTGTTTTTATATATGCTGTAAGCTGCCCGGAGTGGCTGGGGAAACCCAACCAGTTGGGCGGAATATAAATAAAATTATTGTTGTTGTTGTTGTTGTTGTTGTTGTTGTTGTTGTTGTTATTATATTCCACAACATGTCTCATTGTGTTTGTTGGGCTTTACTCACAGGTGCATGCAGAGATTTGGCTGTGAGTAAGCTCCAATGAACACAATGCTTTAGAGCAGTGGTTTCCAACCAGAGCCCCATGGCACCCTGGTGTGCCTTGAATGATGGTCAGGGGTGCTGCGGGCAACACTAGCCTCTGTCGCTGATTCCTTCTCTCCCTCCTCTGTTGCCCGCTTCCATCTCTGGCTCCCAAAGGCTTGCACAGCTGTTTGTTGCAGCAGCCCTGGTTACAAGCTCCCCAGGTGAATGGCGCCCCTGGGGCTGGCCAGGGGCTGCTTCCCAGGCCCCTGTGGGGCAATGTGAGGAGGCACCTGTCTTTGGGGCGGGGGGGGGCAGCTCAGAGACCAGGGGCAGCAGTTGTGGCTGCCCAGAGGACTCCCAAGCAGAGGGGAGAGGAGAGGAGGCTGAGGAAACTCTCCACAAGGGAGGGTGTTTGAAAAATGGTGAGAGGCTGCCAGCTCTGCAGGCAAGGGGTGACATAACTGGACTTCTGAGCCCAACAGGCGTGCTGCAGAAGGAATGTAGTTGGTCAAGGGAGCCGTGGACTCAAAAAGGTTGAGAACCTCTGCCTTAGAGTCTACATGTTTCCTGAAATGTAAGTGCCACAATATTCCTCCTTTGTGATAACAGAATCCTAAAAAACATTTACAAGGAAGGAAACCCCACTGAAAATCATGGGAATTGCTTCTGAGTAGATATATTTAATATTGTACTTAAAGATACTAAGGGCAGATCCACACCATACAGTTAAAGCTCATCCCATGCATATTTAAAGCAGATGACGTCTCCCAAAGAATTCTGGGAACTGTAGTATTTCCCTCCCAGAGCTACAAACCACAGTGCCCATAACAAACTGCAGCTCCCAGGATTCTTTGGGGGAAGTCATGTGCATTGGATGTGCTTTAAGTGAGTGGTGTAGATCAGACACATCTAATAAATGTCAACTGGACTGTCTTTGAAGAGCATGATCTAAGACCTTCCTTCCTGGCTGTGCATTACATAACATGACCATTAAAAATGGCTTATCTCTAAAGAAGAAAGAACATCAGTTTAATGAGATAAACTTGATCCCTAGCATCAGCAATGATAATGACACAGACTAGGAGAACTGGCTCACGAATAAGACAGTAGTAGTACTTAAAGCCCTGAAATTAGCCTCAAGGTATGCTATGCATCCAAAATTTATCTTTAGATGTGTCAAAGGATAATGGTGACAAATGCAATATGAAAACTCATGTATTCTGCTTTAGTGAATCCAGAAGATCTTTTAGCATTGGATGCAGAAAATGTCCCATTACAATGGCAATGATATAATGATACTAAAATGTAAGGTTGTGTAGGATCTCTCTTAGTTAATCAATGGCCTTTGGGATTTTTTTTTAAAAAAAAGGTTTGAGGAGGAGGAGGAGGAGGAGGAGGAGAAGAAGAGGAGTTTGGATTTGTTATCCCGCTTTATCACTACCCGAAGGAGGCTCAAAGCGGCAAACATTCTCCTTTCCCTTCCTCCCCCACAACAAACACTCTGTGAGGTGAGTGGGGCTGAGAGACTTCAGAGAAGTGTGACTAGCCCAAGGTCACCCAGCAGCTGCATGTGGAGGAGCGGAGACGCGAACCCGGTTCCCCAGATTACGAGTCTACTGCTCTTAACCACTACACCATACTGGCTTTGTAATCAATTTGTTGACTTTTTCTCAACCTGGTACTGTACAGAAAACTCAGACTACAACTCCCAGCAGCTCCAGAATCATGGGGATGCTGGGAACTGTGGTCTGAAACATCCGGAGGACAAAGACTGGTGAAGATATAAGGTGGCTTCCTATGTTGCTATATTTTTTATTCCCGTACTTCCATTTGGTAGTGGCGGTGTCAGGGCTTGAGGTTTACGGTGTTCAAAGCTGAAAGTTCAAGAGAAGAAGCATTGCTTCCAAGCAGATCTTATTTTATAGATCTTGGAAGCGGTGTTTTCCCACACCACAAAAGTGAGAGAGAGTACATAGTGAGAAAATGTAAAAAAAACCACACACAAAAACCACATTTAAACTAAAAATATGTGTTCTGCACTTACCTGGTGGGTGGTGATGATGGGGAAAACAATGTTTAAAAAACAAAAAGTTAACTGCTTTAAAGTTGGTGGCTACAAAATTATGCAACAAAATCAAACAATGGTTTGAAAAGGGCCTAAAGCAAAATGACGGTCCCCCCCCCCCCAGTTTTTTGCATAAGCACCAAAGAACATAGCAACAGGAGCCTACTTAAAATTGAAAGAAAAAGAAAAAATAAATATCAGTGTGGGCTGAGATGCAAAAGCATTGTTATATGGCATGTGACTCTAAATCTCAGGGTTGTGGATTCCTGCATTTCAGAAAAGGTGACTTTCATGGTCCCTTCCAACTCCACGATTCTATGAGTCTACGGATATGCTCATCGTCCCCACCGCACATTTGTTTATGCCGGGCTTCCTGAAACTCGGCCCTCCAGACATTTTTGGCCTACAACTCCCATGATCCCTAGCTAGCAGGACCAGTGGTCAGGGATGATGGGAATTGTAGTAGCAAAAACATCTGGAGGGCCGAGTTTGAGGAAGCCTGGTTTATGCTATAGCATCCATGACAGAGGGCCATCCTACCTCTGGTTAAAAACCTCCAAAGAAGGAGAGTCCACAACCTCCAAAAGGAATCCGCTCCACTATCTAACAACTCTTACTGTCAGAAAGTTTTTCCTGATGTTTAGTCGGAATCTCCTTTATTGTAAATTAAATCCATTGGTTCGAGTCGTACCCAAGCTTGCTCCATCTTCCATTTGACAGTCCTTCAGATATTTTAAGGTGGCTATCATATCTCCTCTTAGCCTGGTCTTTTCCAGGCTAAACATACCCAGCTCCTTCAACCATTCCTCATAAGGCTTGGTTTCCAGACCAGCATTGTGCTAGGAGACTTTTATGAACAGAACTGGCTCCCCACTGCAGAAGTTCAAACCCCAATGTTTGGAGGAGGATGAGGCCAGTGATAATCATGTGGCACAGGAGGTCCGACCAGGAGGCGCATCCCATTCAGGACTGGCTCACCCATGAGGCAAGGTAAGGCAACTAGTGCGAGGGAGGAACAACTGAACTTAAGAAGACCCTGCTGGATCAGATCAATAGCCCATCTAAGTTCAGCATCCTGCTCTCACCGTGGCTGATCAGATGCCCTTGGGAAATCCGCAAGGAAGAAGAAGAAGAGTTTGGATTTGATATCCCGCTTTATCACTACCCGAAGGAGTCTCAAAGCGACTAACCTTCTCCTTTCCCTTCCTCCCCCACAACAAACACTCTGTGAGGTGAGTGGGGCTGAGAGACTTCAGAGAAGTGTGACTAGCCCAAGGTCACCCAGCAGCTGCATGTGGAGGAGCGGAGACATGAACCCGGTTCACCAGATTATGAGTCTACCGCTCTTATCCACTATACCACACTGGCTATGGGGATATTGTGGTCTTCCAGATGTTGTGGAACTATTCACACTCCCATCATCCCTGCCCATTGGCCATAATAGCTGTGAGGTGAGTGGGGCTGAGAGACTTCAAAGAAGTGTGACTAGCCCAAGGTCACCCAGCAGCTGCATGTGGAGGAGCGGGGAAGCGAACCCGGTTCACTAGATTACGAGTCTACCACTCTTATCCACTATACCACACTGGCTATGGGGATATTGTGGTCTTCCAGATGTTGTGGAACTATTCACACTCCCATCATCCCTGCCCTTTGGCCATAATAGCTGTGAGGTGAGTGGGGCTGAGAGACTTCAAAGAAGTGTGACTAGCCCACGGTGACCCAGCAGCTGCATGTGGAGGAGCGGGGAAGCGAACCCGGTTCACCAGATTACGAGCCTACCGCTCTTAACCACTACACCACACTGGCTGTAGGACCAACTATGGAAGTAGAGCAGAGCCATTGTGGCTAGTAGCTATCAATAGCCCTCTCCTCCATGAAGAGCTCTATATTTATCATCACAACTACTTTGGATTATTGCGGAGCCACTCATGGGACCAACACTTAGGACAGGGGAGCTTCTGCTCTGAAAATTCAGGGGCTGTTAAACTGCAGCCACTGGACAGCATTCTTGCAGGAGCAGAAGGTGCCACCACCTCTCTTGGCCATACTTCACGGCTGCGAATAAAGCTGAACATCCTTGATATTGTTATGTCTGCTCAGCATAGAACTGACAAGGAGAGAACACTCATTTCTGAGTCCCGGAAGAGACGCGTATTTCTGCCTGCAGCTTCTGCAGCCTATTTGAGTTTTGGACTGAAACCTTCAGCTCATTTGCCGGGTGCATTCTTGCTAATGGCTTAAACTGTGGTTGGAACTGCCTAATAGAGACAGATGAATCCTTTAAAGAGGAAGTAATCTCTATCACTCTGCTATTCTTGGCCAATGTTTATGCTCAGTGCTCTTTCCCGTTCTGGTAGGAGCGTGGATGGTGTTTGAGTTAAGCAATCAGCAAATGCTCTCAATATGGCATTTTAGCTTCACTGGCTTCAAATAAAATCACCGCCAGTGGGATGTTCTGCTTATTTGTTTACTATGGGAGATTGGGGAAGGGCTGTAGCTTAGCGGTACAGCATCCGCTTTGCATGCAGAAGGTCCCAAGTTCGATCCCTGCTGGGGCTGGGAAAGATTCCCGGTCTGAAATGATGGAGAGCTGCTGCAAGCCAGTGTTGACAATATTCAGCTAGATGGACCTATAATCTGATGCAGTATAAGGCAGTACAGTGGCATTTGCTGCCAAGTAGTGTGGTGGAGTCTCCTTCTTTGGAGGTCTTTAAGCAGAGGCTTGACAGCCACCTGTCAGGAATGCTTTGATGGTGTTTCCTGCTTGGCAGGGGGTTGGACTGGATGGCCCTTGTGGTCTCTTCCAACTCTATGACTCTATGATTCTATAATTCTATGATTCCAAGGCAGCTTCCTTCCTTCCTTCCTAGTGCTGTGCTGTATTCTGCTCTCTCCAATTTCTAGTCAGATGGGCGGGGTATAAATAATAGATTATTATATTATTATTATTATAGTTCGTCTTTGCCCCTTGCAAAAGTAGCTGAGTCCCCCCCCCATCCCACCAACATCTCAGGATACTTGAGAAATGATTTTATATTTTCATTCTAGCAAAGCTTGAACTTCTATCACTGTGCCATTGAGAGCATGCTCACTTATGGTTTATGTGTGTGGTACGGAAGCTGTACTACCCAGGATAGGATGGGGTTGTGCAGAGTTGTTAAGGCAGCAGAGAGCATTGCTGGCTGCTCGCTCTCCACCTTAGAGCAGATTTATGCCACCAGGTGCCATAGAAAGGCACTGGACATAGTAAAAGATCCATCGCATCCTGGTCACCGTTTCTTCGAGCTCTTGCCGTCAGGATGGAGATACAGGATGATGAGGACAAGAACAAGCCATCTCAGGAACAGCTTCTTCCCCAGGGCAATTTCGGCCCTGAATGGGAAGCCTGGACTTTGAAAGTCATCCTATCTTACTTGTTATGCTGCATTATATTCTACTGTTTTAATTAGTGTTTTGTAGTTGTTTTGAATTTGTGTAGAGTGCCCTGTCTGGAGCAGCTGAGTAATTTCGTTGTCCCCGCAAGGGGACAATGACAATAAAGATTATCTTATCTATCTTATCTTACTTTTAAGGTGGATGAGGTATGTGTGGGAATGAACGTCCTCCTAAATAGCATAACAATCTCTTGGAGTTCTGCAGCCTTCTCACCTTTCATGCTTTCTCAAAACTCCATGATATCCTTGACTGAGTTTCCTGCTATCATGAGCACCTGAGAAAGATGCATCATGCAGCCCACCAGAGAGATTTGAAGAATCTCAATTCCTCAATTGATGAAATTCCTCAATTACCTCAAAATCAAAGTAAGCACAGCAGCAACAGCAACAACAAAACCACTCATGAAACCTTCACCTAAATCCCCTATTTGATAATTTTCAAATACAATTTTCCCCCTTATTAATTGATGGAGAACAGTTGCAAGGTCATTTTTTGGGAACAGCACCAGGAAGATTCTACTACTAGTTTCTTTTATAGCTTTCATTAGGATCAGGAACCCCAAATACACAGGAAAGATTCTATAGCACAGCCTCTCCCAACCTTGTGCCCTCCAGAGTTTTTGTACCACAAATACCACTGACCCCCAGCTAGTGTGGTCAGCAGTCAGGAATCATGGGAGTTGTAGTTCAAAACATTTGGAGGGTGATGTGTTGGGAAAGACTAGGCTGTTATCAGAGACTGAGAGCTTGTACACAGAGGCGCAGCAAGCCCAGGTGGTACCCGGGGCGGAATTTTTTTTGTCACCCCCCACCACTTTATTTTTAAAAAAATTAAAAAATTTAAAAGTGTCACCCCCCTCTGATGGTGCCACTTTGCGAGGTGTGGGGGGTTTGTGTGTGTGTGTGTGTGTGTGTGTGTGTGTGTGTGTGTATTATCTCTTTTTTTCAATAAAGTTAAAATAAAAAATAATAATAAATTTTAAAAAATTAAAAAATTTAAAAAAAATTAAAAAGTGTCACCCCCTCTGATGGTGCCACTTTGTGAGGTGAGGGGGTTGTGTGTGTCTCTATTATCTCTTTTTTTCAATGAAGTTAAAATTTAAAAAAAATGTAAATTTTTTTTTTCAAAACAAATTTTTTTTTTTAAAAAAAAAGTGTCGCCCCCCTCTGGGGTGGAACCCGGGGCGGCCCGCCCCCCCACCTCCCCGTTGCTACGCCCCTGTACACAAGGCAGTTTAATGTGGATCTGATGAAAACCATGCATGCATGGGTAGCATCTTGTCTCACCCAAAGGCCAGCCTGCCCTGTTTTCCAATTTAATATGATTTTCCTGTTCCATGGATAATCCATGAATAAGGGAAAAGTAATCAGTTTTTCATCCACAAACCCTAGTTGTGGGCAGATTTGCGGGAGTTGCTCTCCAAAGATTTAAAGGCATAGGTAAAGGTTTATGGGTTTAAATCCAAGTTGAGTCCATGGGGTATTAGGCTATGTTCACTCTAGATATTCAAAAGTTCTCTCTTGTTTATTTCCATTTATGAATCACTTCCCATAAAACATCTCAAAGAGATATCACAACAAAAACATCAGAAATATAAATCAGTTACAAAGCTTCACACACAAAATATTGTCATATGTAAACAATTAAAATGTTTTCATATGTAAAAAAACAATTTCAAACAATTTCAAATCCAATACAGATACAGAGTCATTTCCTTTTAACACCCCTGGATTGAATCTATTTTCTATTGGAAATATTTCCACGTTTTGTGTTTGTCTAAATCAAAATGATTCGCAATTGGCTCAAGCTTTTTTCATTGTGATTGTAGATGTGTGATTTCTGAAATGATTACATTGGTCTGTTGTCATCTTCCCAACCTGCTCTATGTGGTGTTCAGGACATTTGTAGTCTATAAAATGTATTACATTCTCGGACTTGGTGGACGATCCTGATGTTTAATGTAATTGGTCTTCCCAATCTTTCCGCATTTGAAGGTGACACTTTCCCTAAGATAAGTACAAGTGATACAACGATATGACCCAGGATTGATGGTAAGTGCTTTGAGTTTGGCTCTCACAAGCAATTTGTGTCGGTTTGGAAAGATATGAGAGGAGGCCTGATGTTGAGCTCTTCACAGTGCCGTGAATTTGAAATGGGTAGATATGGTGTCTCCCTAGTTGCAAAGCGCTATATGAAACTCAAACACAAAAGGACAGTATCTTCCTATGCAGGGTTTCTATGGATAGAAAAGATGGCTTGTTATAAAAAAAGAACCCTAGACTGCAAGGTACATCTGCAAAGTCCAGAAGCAGGAAATGAAGAAGGAATTGGAGGATTTTTTCCCAGCCAAGAAGCACATTAGGACCAAAGACAAGATGCCAGAGGTGGGCAGGGCAAGAGGCAAAAGTGGGTGGACCACTGGATGCGACTTTCCCTGTTATAATATGTTTTCCTCTGGTTTTTACCAAAGTGTAACCATCTCTTAGCCTAACCTACCTCACAGGGTTGTTGTGAATATTAAATGAGGAGGAGGAGAACCATACACCCTAAACGGCCTCGGTCCTGTATACCTGAAGGAGCGTCTCCAGTCCCATCATTCAGGCCGGACACTGAGGTCCAGCTCCGAGGGCCTTCTGGCGGTTCCCTCATTGCGAGAAGTGAGGTTGCAGGGAACCAGACAGAGGGCCTTCTCGGTAGTGGTGCCTGCCCTGTGGAACGCCCTTCCAGCAGAGGTCGAGGAAATAAGCAGCTATCCTATTTTTAAAAGACATCTGAAGGCAGCCCTCTTTAGGGAAGTTTTTAATATTTAATGCTGTATTGTTTTTAACACTTGATTGGGAGCTGCCCAGAGTGGCTGAGGAAACTCAGCCAGATGGGTGGGGTACAAATAAATTATTTTATTATTAATTATTAATTATTATTATTATTATTATTATTATTATTATTATTATTATTATTATATTACACACCACCTTGAGATCCTTGGAAGATAAAGGTTGTATATAAATGTAATAAATAAAAATGAAATGAAAAATACAATGATTTTCCCTGCTGAGGGCAGCAGAACACGCCTCAGTTCCCCGAGAAGATGGATTGATTGTTAAACCACTCTGGAAACTGGAGTTCTGTAAGTGGAATAGGAGTCTCCTAACAACTTTGAGGATTCTTACCAAACTACAGTTCCCAGGGTTCTTTGGGGGGAGCTGTATCTGTTTAAAGCGGTAGGATGCAGCTTTACATATAAGGTAAAAAAAAAGGACCCCTGGACAGTTATGTCCAGTCAAAGGCGACTATGGGCAGTGGTGGAGCTTCATGCTCCGGCGCTGGGGGGCGGAGAGCAGACTGGGGCGGGGTTGGTGCATGTCCTGGGGGTGGTGCGCTCCCCCCGCACGCTTCTTCCTCCGCCAGTGACTATGGGGTTGCGGCGCTCATCTTGCTTTCAGGCCAAGGGAGCCGGCATTTCTCCACTGACAGCTTTCTGGGTCATGTGGCCAGCATAACTAAACTGCTTCTGGCGCAAAGGAACACCGTGAAGGAAACCAGAGTGCATGGAAACGCCTTTTACCTTTCTGCCACAGTGATACCTATTTATCTACTTGCGCTAGGATACTTTCGAACTGCTAGGTTGGCAGGAGCTGGGACAGAGCAACAGGAGCTCACCCCGTGCAGGGATTCGAAATATATATATTTACATATATAGAAGAAGAAGAAGAAGAGTTTGGATTTGATATCCCGCTTTATCACTACCTGAAGGAGTCTCAAAGCGGCTAACATTCTCCTTTCCCTTCCTCCCCCACAACACTCTGTGAGGTGAGTGGGGCTGAGAGACTTCAAAGAAGTGTGACTAGCCCAAGGTCACCCAGCAGCTGCATGTGGAGGAGCGGGGACGCAAACCCGGTCCCCCAGATTAGAGTCTACCACTCTTAACCACTACACCACACTGGCCCTCAGTGTAGACAACGATGAGTTAGATGGGAAAATGGTCTGACGGACAGATCTGAAAATTGCTGCGGAATGTAAACTGGTTCCCTCCAGACATTTAAAATTATTTCCCCCATCATGTCTGACCATTGACCATGCTAGCTGGGGATAATGGGAATTATAGTCCAAAGCATTTGGAGGGCACCAGGTTGGGGAAGGATGGTTCAGGTCTTACCCATGGGACCAAAAGAAGAATGGAGAATGAAGGCTACTGTTAACCTTGCTGACAAAAAGCTTGGGGTTGCTACATGTTTCCATGGCTCAGAATGAATTATTACAAAACTGCTCTTGGTGCAACCTTTAGACAGTTATGGCTATTTATGATGGTGGTGTAATAATGGAGGACTGAAGAGATTTATTAAAGATGAGCCATTTATAAATTCCTTGTAACATTCATTACATATTTTTTTTTTTAAAAAAAGCTACAGCAGAGGTTATAGAAGCGCGAAGTTCACCTGGAATGTCTTCAAGCAACGTGGTGCAGTGGTTAAAGTGTCAGTCGAGGACCTGTGAGACCAAGATTCAAATCCTCACTCAGCCATGAAGCTCACTGGGTGACCTTGAGCCACTGAAAGTCCGTCAAGACAGCTGTCATGATAAAATGGAAAGTGGGTGGGAAACACCTGGAGCACATGACATGTCGTAAGAGGAATAGTCAAAACAAAATAAAAAAAATCCTTCCAGTAGCACCTTAGAGACCAACTAAGTTTGTTCTTGGTATGAGCTTTCGTGTGCATGCATACTTCTTCAGATACACTGAAACAGAAGTCACCAGACCCTTATATATACCGGTAGTGAGAGGGTGGGAGGGGTATTACTCAGAAGGGTGGTGGGAATGGGTGATAGGCTGATAGCTGTGGTAAACCTGTTGACGACTGTTAACGACTGCAATTAGTCTTACAGGAAAAAGCAATGAGTGAGAAGGTTAAAAATCATGTACCGGTATAATGAGAAAAGAATCCATTGTCTTTGTTCAGACCAGGCCTCTCCATGGTTTTAAGTTTGGTAATGAGTTGCAATTCAGCAACTTCTCTTTCCAGTCTATTTCTGAAATTCCTTTGCAATAAGACAGCTACTTTGAGATCTTGTATAGAGTGTCCTGGGAGATTGAAGTGTTCTCCTATTGGTTTCTCTGTCTTGTGAATCCTGATGTCAGATTTATGTCCATTTATCCTTTGGCGTAGGGTTTGGCCTGTTTGTCCAATATAGAGGAATATGTTAAGAGGAATAGGTCAGTCAGCAGAGCATTAGACTCTTAATCCCAGGGTCATGGGTTCGAACCCCACATTGAGAGAAATATTGCGGGGTGTTGGACTAGATTATTCTTGTGGTCCCTTCCAACTCTACAATTCTATTCTATTCTATGTCCTTGAGCTCCTTGGAGGAAAGATGGGATATAAATGTAAGTAAGCGACCCTGTGCATGTCAGTGAAATGGGCCCATTTGAATTAACCATATAAACAGCTCTATTTTTGACCCATGAATTGTCAAGCAAATCTCCCCCTCTGATATTACACACCACTGAAGGAGCCACTCCACTTGCAAAAGAGGGCACTTATTCTTTCAGTTACAGATCTATCGAGCAAAACATAATGGGGGAATCTGCAAACTTCCAGTTACCCACACCAGTCCCATAACTGCATTTGCTTATAAACTCAATAGACAGAGGAACAAGAATTGTTGTTGTAATTATAGTTTTCCAGTATATGTCCTTGCCTTGCAACAGCGGAAACTCAACACACTCTGCTTGGATAACAGGATTATGACATCACGGTTCAGCTCCACCAGCTACTGCTGATCAATTTGCAGCAATGCTATTAGGTTATCACTTTTGTTTCTGTTTCTTTCTTTTTTAAAAAAATAACTTAGCTGCGATGTTCTCAGCCCCCCAAGGCCTGCTGTGTTAAAGCAAAACGTTTGTGGCCTAGAGAAAAAAAATGCCATCAGGAAGGAGAAAGACTCTCACAGTGAAACTTCAGCTCAGTAAGAGTAGCTGAAGGCTGAATCTTCCTCCCAGCTAAAGGACTTCAACTGGGTCATTTTATTTATTACATTTGTATACCGCCCTCTACCCACAGGTCTCAAGGCAGTTCACAGGATAAAATCAGAATATAAAACCACAAAATACATAACCAAAATAAATTTAAAAAAACAACCCAATAAGCCCCACTTCCCATCATAGCAACCTGATACAATCTGGGGTCCTGATAGGTGTCAACAGAGATTTTAAGAAAGGAACGAAATAATGGTGGCCATTTTTGACTGATATTAGGAAACAGACCCATAGCTGGCTCAAAGGATTAATGCAACACACACACACACACACACACACAGAGAGAGAGAGAGAGAGAGAGAGAGAGAGAGGGAGGGAGGGAGGGAGGGAGATTTGTGACATATTGCCAGGTCGAAAATTATGAAACCGTTTTGGACAGCATATCACCCAGCCCTACTCAGCACTAGTTGAGCAATTTAAACTGTAATGGCATAATCATTTCAGCAATAAAGGAGTCTTTTCCATCACCAGGAAGAACGTGGAAAAGTGTAATTGCTGGACTGATAATTCTTTTTTTCTATGTACACATTGATTGTGTTCACACATGTCTAGTTCGACTCTAAGGGAAGATTGATTCAAGTGTTGAACTTTAAATAGTGCAAGTAAAACTGTACCCTGCATTGCTGTTTCTGAATGTTTAAAGGAGACCCTGGAAGCCAACTGCATTCTTGTAATTGTTACTTACATTAATATTCAAAAAGAATTTATCCATAAATGGACATAAATCTGACAGGAATCACAAGACAGAGAAACCAGTAGGAGAACACTTCAATCTCCCAGGACATTCTATACAAGATCTCAAAGTAGCTGTCATATTACAAAAGAATTTCAGAAATAGACTGGAAAGAGAAGTTGCTGAATTGCAACTTCTTACCAAACTTAAAACCATGGAGAGACCTGGTCTGAATAGAGACATTGGATTCTTATCTCATTATACATGGCAAAGCTATTTTTTAGCCATCTCTGCCCTTGCTTTTTCCTGTAAGACCAATTGCAGATGTTAACAGTCGTCAGCAGGTTTACCACACCCATCAGCCAATCTCCCATTCCTACTGGTGCTACTGGAAGGAATTTTTTTTATTTTGTTTCGTATAGCAGACCAACACGGCTACCTATCTGTATTCAAACAGAGTATTTTTTTAAACAATTGCCTTGGGGTAGACTCGGTCAGTTGGCTCTAACTTACCCAGGCAGCATACAAAAAAAGAGATTACCTTTCTTCCATGGCAACGGCATGCCAACCCCCAAACATCTAACCTGCCCCATATATCTATGAATTTGATTTACTGAAGGGAATCCTGCAGGTGTTTAAAGGTAAAGGTAAGGGGACCCCTGACCATTAGGTCCAGTCGTAACCGACTCTGGGGTTGTGGCGCTCATCTTGCATTATTGGCCGAGGGAGTCGGTGTACAGCTTCCAGGTCATGTGGCCAGCATGACTAAGCCACTTCTGGCGAACCAGAGCAGCACACGGAAATGCCATTTACCTTCCTGCTGAAGCAGTACCTATTTATCTACTTGCACTTTGACATGCTTCCGAACTGCTAGGTTGGCAGGAGCTGGGGCAGAGCAACGGGAGCTCACCCCGTCACGGGGATTCGAACCGCCAACCTTCTGATCAGCAAGCCCTAGGCTCTGTGGTTTAACCCACAGCATTACTTGATCACAACCTGAGGGGGGGGGGGAAATGAGTCAGCTATCCCTGATCTTGACGAGTGGATGTTGAGTCATGTTTGCGAGACTTCAACCTCTACAACCTTCAGCCCTTGAGAATCTAGCATACCAATCAACTCAATCCTCAAGTGAAAGGATTCTGATCCCAGAACAACCGATTGCGGCCTTTTTAGAACCTTAAAGATGCCTTTTCCAATAAATGACACGTGTAGCTTCTATGAAGCTTTCGTTATACATATCAGCATAATGTCCATGTAATTACAACCCCTTATGAATGATCACTGTTGAGAACTGGCTGTACAAATTGGCAGTTTAAACAAGGAGAGAAATAACGAAGCAATTATTTTATATAATAGAATAACTTTCCACCTCGCTTCCGTTTAAACATGCAGTCAATTTTAATTAGCAAATCACACTCGTAAGTTAAATTGGGAAAGGGGGGAAAACCCTCCTGGTTGTAATGGTTTCTAAGACTGAAACCTTGCAACTTAGCCCAAAGTGAACTTTTGCAACTAATTCAATGGAGGTGCTTAAATTGGAAGCACAGAAAGGTCTTTAATTATAGTGAGATGAACAAAGCTTTTTGTAATTTCACACTAATTGTTCTTATAATGAGATTGTCCTTGTCTTCTGTGTTTGCAGTAACTTTCTTATTGCCTTTGGGAATTGGAAGTGCAGCTTCTATGAATTCTGTTACGTCTCCATACAGCAGGGACAGGACGTTGGCTCTGAACAGTGTGGCCTGCAGAAGTGACAATTAATAAACCACTTCCTTGATTTCCCCCATTGCAAACTTTCCAATAAGACATTCACTTGAAATATGCATGCAGTATGAAGTGGAAATAATTTTTCTGTCCTCTAGGCCATAACCTTTACCTTCTTAATTTGTGCAACATGTGTTATTGACCTCAGTGATACTAGAACTTGTCCTCTGATATATGCACAGAAACCCAGATAGAAAATATGCCCTCTTGTTTCAGCAGCATTCCCAAAGTGCTACCAACAGCAGTGAAATTTGCATAATATTTGCATCCTCATGCACCCCCCCAACACTCTGGGCAGCCCAGGAATTGGGATCCAACAACATTTGGAGAGCCACACATTCCCCACCCCTGCTCTACCCAGTGAGTATAAAAGCACAAAAATTGTGGATCTGCTTGGTTTCTGCAGAAAAGAATTGGGTCCCGGTTGTCATCAAAGAATGACCTACTCACATTACACCAGTGCGAAAAAGCCAACTTTCTATGAAACCGTAATAGCTGGCAAGTCAGAGCTGTCAAACCAGCCCTCGCTAACTTTACTCTGTCATTACATCAACCTGCCATTACAGCTCCATTCACAGACCCCAGACTGGATCTGGGAAAGAAAGGAACAGCTATGGATGGACAACCTTGATTCGACGTTTCCTCCCTGCAATCAGCATGTCAAAAGTTAAGCGTGTTCCTCAAGCCCCCACCCTTAAAAGAAAAGGAAGGCAGCCCAATGAGATCCATGGCATGCCTCATGTTATCCAGATTGTGTCCAACTTCTTCAAAAGCAGAAACTCATGTCACAGTTTGGCTTTCAATTAAGGCAATCGAAACGCCTCTATCTTCTGAAGGGTACAGAATATTGCGAGGGCCAGCCAAATGGCAGACACCTGCTGTGCCTTTGAATATAGATGAGTTGCAGCATCTTTTCCAATTAGCTTCAACAGACTGTGGAATGAGCTAAGGCATCTTGGCGCTGGAGTGTGTGCATCAGGGGTGAGGTGGGGGTGGGTTTAGGGAGCATTGGGGCTAACACACGTTATGTGCCACGATCCTGTGCAAGCAAAGCACAAAGGGCAAAATTGGGAGAGATGGAATTTGGCTGCTGTTTCAGGGAGTCCACATTAGGATGCAAAGTCTGCCTGCTCTTGAGTTGGTCCTGCTTCAGGGATCCTGCAGAACTTAAGAGGGTGGGAAAATCCTCCATTGGGCAAACTAAGCCATGGGGTCTGCCATGGGGTCTAGACTTGCAGGGCAAGGTCAGTTCAAGGTCACTGGGTTCTGTATCTTCCACCCTAGGTTCCCAAATAATAAATGGCAAATAGATGGGTGCAACAGAACGTATGCATAACCACACGTGGTTATGCTGGGAGTGCAACAGAGATTTAAGTGCCTACTTGCCTCCTTCGCCATTGGGAATAGAATAAGCACTTCGGGAAAATATCTGAACCAGATGAGGTCTCAAAATGATGCAAGAGGATGATGTGGGGAGGGGGAGAGATCACCGGAATACTGATAGAGTTGCAAATATGAGACCCAATAAGGGGGAAATTAAAATGCAGGAAAAAGACAGGGTGATAACTTTTCACATGGCCATCAGGGCTACAGCATTGGGTTATGCACTGTCAGAAGTGGCATGTTTTTTTTTTTTTTTAATAATAATTTTTATTAAATTTTCAATTTTACATTTCAAAATAAACAGTTTGCAAACTTTAAAATAACCAATGACTTCCCTTCTTCTCCTTCATTTTACATATCATTCCCGCATATTTTCCATGCAAATCAGTTTTCCACTTTTACAGCCATCAAAAAATCATTTACTCTGTTGAAATTATCATAGTGCTGCCAGTGTTTTCAGCTTTATACCGGTAGTTATTTTCCATTTATTTATTTATTTATTTATTTATTTATTTATTTATTTTATTATATTATTATATTATATTATATTATATTATATTATATTAAGGATATTCTTGATTTGCAAAGGTATATGCATTGTTTCTTTCTTGTTCTTTCCATGTAACATTTTTATACAGCAGTTTCGTTTGTTGAGACATTAGGGAGAGAAGGGGGAGAGGTGTGGGTAGGATGGGGAGATGGGTAGGATGGGGTGGCGGAATTTCTAATTTACTTAATATATGCAGAGTTAAGTGTCAGCGTTTCTGTGCAGGTTCTCCGTTGTTTGCTTGTGTTCTTTTAGTGGTGAGAGAGGTCAGGGTTGGTGTGGGGTGTGAATTTTCATTTGTGGTAGCCTGTGGTGATCTTTGGTTTCCTGTGTGAGGGGGTGGGTGAGTGTTTTTGGTCAGGTTAGCCAAATCGATTTGTATGCTGCCGGTAAATTTCTGTCATCGTCTATTTGGGCTGTCTGTGTGATAAAGGGGAGCCATACCGGGATGAAGGTGTCTTCTTCTGTTTGTCCCCGTGTCAGTTTTAGCTTGTTGGTTAGTTTTTCTAGTAGGGCTGTTTCCCATACTACTTGGTACCATTGGTCCATATTTGCTCCTGACAGGTCTTTCCAATGCCTGGTAACGATGTTTCTGGCTGCTGAGAGTAAATGGGTGATGAGTTCTTTGTGATGTAAGTGGGCATTGTTGTCTTGGAAGATGTTTAGCAAGACCAATTCTGGGGTGATTTCTAGAACTTGTTTGGTTATTTTAGCTATTTCTTGCATGATTGTTGTCCAGAATCGTTGAATTTCGGGGCATTCCCACCACATGTGGAGTTATGTACCTGTGGAGATGCATCCTCTCCAACATTTTGGTGAGGTTCCTGGGCATATCAACGCTAATTTTCTTGGTGTCAGGTACCATCTATAGGTTAGTTTTAGTGAGAGTTCTTTTCTTTTCATTGATATGGATTTAAAGGGTGGTTTAGACCACATTCTGGTCCATTGGGTGGGGTTAATTTCATAGCCTATGTCGGCCTCCCATTGTGTTTTGATTGTTTCCAGGGAGTTCGTGGGATCTTTGAGTAGTATTTTATATATTGTGGATACCATCCCTTTGCCTTGTCCCTTTGTCATTAGGATGAGGTTTTCGAGGGCCGTCAGAGGTCTAGTTGCTGCTGATTTTACTGCTGGATTGTTTAAGAAGGCATGTAGTTGGTGTTGTGCTAACCAGGGCATTTGGATATCTTCTAATTTGTCCTGCACTTCCTGTATTGACAAGGGTTCGTTATCTTTATAGAAGTCTGTTAAGCGGTATAGGCCTTTTGTTTGCCACATCTTTATTTGGAGGTGTTGTGCAGCATGATAGAATAATGGATGGTGGGCTAGGGGAATTAGTGGGGATGGGGTTGGGGGTAATTTGCTTGTTTCCGTTTTCCATGTTTTGAACATGGTTTGTGTGTACCTACTAAGTGTTGTGGGGATTTTTCTTAGTTTGTTTGGGAGGAGTGGGTATGCTGTAGTACAGATATTGTCAATTGTGTCCCTCTCCAAGTGTTTTGCAGAAGTGGCATGTTTATCAATACCAGTTGCTGGAAACATCAGGAAGGAAGAGGGCTGCTGTGCTCATGCCCTGTTTGTGGACTTCCCATAGGTATCTGAGTGGCCACTGTGAGAATATGATACTGGAATAAGGGTGCTTCAAGGCTGCCATTATTTTGGGTGAGGTTCTGTCACATCCTGGCGAATTCAAGTTATGCGGTGCAGAAGTAGCTTACTGTACAAAGTTAAAATTTGCATGAGGTCCACTGCCCACTTTTGCCTCTTTTTTGCCACCCACCATTGGAATGTGGCCCTTGGAAGGCTGCCCAGAGAGGAGCATGGCCCTCAGGCTGAAAAGGGTTCATTCACCACCCTTGCGGTAACAGATTGAATGAAACAGTAGAGAACTTGAGCATCAGAGGAAACTAAGCCTTAGAGGACTTCGAGAAAGGTCTGAGAGAAGCTTAAAATACATTGGACAAAAATAAACCGTGCAAACACAGAGGGCAGAGATCTAGGGAATGGGTCAATCTGTAATGCACAGCATACAAAGTGCAGACCGTTTTCTTTGAGAAAATAGCTATCCCTCTAAGTGGTCGCTCCTAACATTTGATTACATGGTGGGTAAAGACCTCCGGATGGCTTCACCTGTGCCCTGTTAAGAGCAATAAATGATTTGCTGATGGTTAAAACATAATCACCAAATGCACTTCCTAACATGTGGGCGCGTACTGCTGTTTTTCAGCAAACCCACTAGGCTTGTCATTGTATGGGGTAAAGAAAACAAAGCACCAGAACAGATTCCTAGCTTTAGGAGACAACGATTGCTTGCATTGCAATCCCATCTGAACAGAAATGACTCAAATGGCTATTGTTTATATTTATTAATTTACCTATTTAATTTCTATACCGCCCTTCATCCAAGGAGAACAGGGCGGTTTACAATATAAAAACACAAAAATACGTAACATAGTAACAAAAACAATAGCCTCCACCACCACAAACACAGTTTTAAAGGCCATAAAGGTAAATGTAAAGGTAAAGGGACCCCTGACCATTAGGTCCAGTCGTGTCCGACTCTGGGGTTGCAGCGCTCATCTCGGTTTATTGGCCGAGAGCCGGCGTACAGCTTCCGGGTCATGTGGCCAGCATGACAAAGCCGCTTCTGGCAAACCAGAGCAGCGCACAGAAACGCCGTTTACCTTCCCGCCAGAGCGGTTCCTATTTATCTACTTGCACTTTGACGTGCTTTCGAACTGCTAGGTGGGCAGGAGCTGGGACCGAGCAACGGGAGCTCACCCCGTCGCAGGGATTCGAACCGCCGGCCTTCTGATCAGCAAGCCCTAGGCTCTGTGGTTTAACCCACAGCGCCACCTGGGTCCCTTAAAGGCCATAGATTGCTTAAATAGCCAAAGGCTATGGACACCAGTATGTAAAATGAAAACAAGGGTGCTCTTGATTCTCCCCAATTTTAACAATTGTGAAACATCCTGTTAGATTGCAATGATATCTGATGAGCAACAAAACCCTAAATGACTTAGGATTCAGCTACTTGATGGAGTGCTGCTCTCGGCCAGGCTGAACCCAGTGGCCTAGTAGCTAACCTCGTGGCCTTTCTTTGTGAGGAGGGCTAACCATATGAGGATGTGGGACAGTGCCTTCTTTGTGGTGGCCTGCATTGGTGCAACTCACTCCCTATGGAATGGTTTTACCATCTTTGATAGTTAAGACATCAGATGAAGACATTTCCCTTCCGAGAAAGACTCCATGAATGAATATTGTATTGGAGCTTCTGCTGCAGAATTGGAATGTTTAGTAGTATTCTTTTTCTGTATTCTGGATAGACAGTAGAGATTACATTGTATTTATTGAGTGGGTGTCTTTGCAATTTAAATTTTTTTTATTAAGTAAGCCATTGTGGATTTTTTTCCTATAAAGGGTGGAATGGCTGGATGAAGTTGCATCTTTATATTTTGGCCATAAATTCCAAATTGCATAATAAGCTCGCATTTAGCACACACACAGAGAAACACACACTGGGGTTAGTATTATTTATGTGAAGAAACTTTTCAAAGAGGACTTTGCAGAGACAGCGGGTGAAAATAAGGGATGCACTTCATACGCTTTGAATCTCACAGCCCAGCTGTTCTCATTGTATTTGCATTTTCTTTGAAATGATGCCAAATTAAAGTAAATTTGAATATTATCTGTAAAGAAGGTCTCTGTGGAATAATCAACAGAACACTTTTCATTATAACACAATTATATCATCAGCGCCTGATGATCAGAATGCAGAACAGCTGATTTTCATGATGCGATTACACTTTTCTAACCAACATTTCAGAAGACTCAGCTGCAGCTACCCAATTGGCACCAAATGCCTCGTTTGCCCAATTAATTATTGTGCCGCCATTCTTTTCTTTCTGAACATTCACCTGCACTTACAAAGCAATGATAGTTCTGTGCAGTGCAGAGCTACATGCCTCTTTTCAGAAGTAAATCTTACTGAGCTCAGTCAGACTTACTCCCAGTCCGATAACTTTATATGAAATTGCATCCTTATTCATAGTACAGATGTGGGGAACCTTGGGCTCATTGAAATTCATCATAGAGTTGGAGGGGACCACGTGGGTCATCTAGTTCAACAACCCCCTGCAATGCAGTAATCTTTTGCCCAACGTGGGGCTCGAACCCATGACCCTGAGATTAAGAGTCTCCTGCTCTGCCAACTGAGCTAAACAAGATTCTAGATCAGTGATGGCTAACCTTGACACTCCAGATGTTTTGGGACTACAACTCCCATCATCCCTGACCACTGATCCTGTTAGCTAGGGATGATGGGAGTTGTAGTTCCAAAACATCTGGGGTGTCAAGGTTAGCCATCACTGTTCTAGATGTTGCTGGACTACAACTCCCATCAGCATAGCCAATGTCCAGGGATGATGGGAGCAACACCTGGAGGTTGACACCTGCTTTGGACCCAACAAAGTCCAAGACTATCTTTAAGCCAGTTTAACTGGACCAGGGTTATAGCTCAGTGGCTGTCTAACATGCAGAAAGACATTCATTCAATTTGTCAGTCACTTTATGTTGCTCAGCGCAACCCAAAGTGACTTACAACCAAACCAACAGACAAGAACAGTTCAACAATCAGACAAGCAGTCCAGTCCCCAGCATCTCCAGCCAAATAAGTCAGGTAGCAGGTGATGGGAAAGACCTATTTTGCCTGAGATCCCCTGACAAAGGAGTTAATTCTGGGCTAGATGTACCAGTCCATAAGGCAGTTGCGAAACCAGCATGGCTTTCTAAGCAGGAGTCTAGGCAAAAGTTGTTCCAGGAGGCTGCCAAGAATTGTTATTTTTTTCTAGTGTTTCCCCACCATGCCACAGGGGAACCACTTCAGATCTTACAAACATAAGGAGAGCCATGCTGGATCAGACCAAAGGTCCACTTAGTCCAAAACGCTGTTTTCAATAGTAGACAACTACAGCAGATGCCTACAGGAAGCAGAGATGGTTTTAGGGCCATGTGACCGACTCCTCTACACTGGGCGCCAGGTGGAGTGCACCCAGTAAGCACTTGTCCAGCTACAAGTGAGAGCTCTGATAGGGTCCTAGAGTCCTCCCACCTCCTCCCCAAAGCCTAATTAGGCAGGGGCGTTCCTAGCCCCTTGGCTACCTGGGGCGGGAAGCCAAGAGGCACCCCCCGGGGGCGGGGCGTCATGACGCACGCACACAGCATGATGCCCCGCCCCCGGGGATGCCGGGCGGCAGCTGCTCGTGCCGGCACACCAAGGGGGTGCTGGGCAGCCCCCGGGGATGCCGGGCGGCGGCTGCTCGTGCCGGCACACCAAGGGGGTGCCGGGCACCCTGCCCGGCACCCCCTTGGTGCGCCGGCACGAGCAGCGGCGCACCAAGGGGTGCCGAACGGGCGGCGACTTCGGGAGCCTCCTGAAATCGCCGCCCGTCCGGCAGTGCACCGGCGCGATGCCCCGCCCCCGGGGATGCCGCGCAGTGGCTGCTCGTGCCGGCGCTCCAAGGGGGTGCCGGGCACCCTGCCCGGCACCCCCTTAGTGCGCCGGGTGCCGAACGGGCGGCGGCTTCGGCCTGGAGCGCAAGTCAGGGCAGGGAGAGGGGCGGGCCAGCGAGGAGGGGTGTCACCCCTCCTCGCTGGCCCGCCCCTCTCCATTCCCTGGCTCTGCAAGCCAGCGGCGGGCTATTTTTGGCGCTGCTGGGGCGGAGCCGCAGGCGCGGCTAGCGAGGGGGGGGGGTGACACCGCTTCTCGCTGTCCGCCCCTGCGCTCCACCCTGGCATTGCCGAAAATAGCCTTAAAATTTTTTATTTATTTATTTTTTTTAAACGCCCAATTTGTCACCCCTCCCAAGGGTGGCACCCGGGGCGGGCTGCCCCCGCCCCCTTGCTACGCCCCTGTAATTAGGGGTTGCCCTGCTTTGGCAAGGAAGTGGGAAGGTCCTAGGACCTGCTGGAGCCCTCGTGCCTTCTTCCCAAAGCCCAGCACAGTGTGAAGGCTGGAGGTGGTCCGTGCAAAATTTTGGTCTAGCTCAGGGTGCCATAGTACCAAAGTCTGCCACTGCAGGAAGCTCAAAAGCAGGGCATGAACACAACAGCATTCTCCAACTCACAGTTCTCAACAAGTAGTATTCAGAGGCCCGGTGGCTCTGATCCTGGAGATAGCTATCCTAAGTAGAAGCAAGGTGTGAAGACAAAGGCCCTCTTCCAGTCTATGCCCCCCCAAAACACACACGGTATATTTCCTCTAAACAAGGAGGTTGCATATAGTCATATTGACTCATAGCCATGGATGTTTATTTATTATACAACTATGTATCCAGGTAAATCAAAAGAAAATATATCAGCGGTGAACAGCATAAAATCTCATGAAAGAACAGACCTCCTTTCTTTGTCTCAGAGTCTTTTTAAAGCCATCTTAGCCTTCACCACAACAGAATGATGGTTTTGCATGAAGAAAGACTTCCCTTTGTCTGTCCAAGGACACTAATGCTGGTCAACAAGATAAAAAGGTGGGCGGCTATTAAGAGGCTTGCTTTAAATTAATTGAATCCCACTCCCACAAAAGAGCCAAATGCAAGTGTCCTTGTCCTTACTCAGAACCCAGCTATGACCTGTTTTATGCTTCTCTTTTCTTTCAGGCTTCGCTTAATTAGTGCCCTCATTTGCTCTTCTTCAATCCAATGGGGACTCTCCAAAGGACAAGAGGGAGGAAAAAGACCAAGTCCCCTCTCCATTATTACAATGACACAGAGTTACATGGGGCGACAAAGTAGGGCTGTCTTCCCAATGCCCTAGTGCTATTGGATTCCAACTCCCACCATCCCTGACCATTGGCCATTCATGGGATGATGGGCTGTTGGTGGATGCTGGAGTCTCTGGAGGGCAACAGGTTGGGGAAGGCTGAGCTACAATATGGTGTGTGATTGTGTTTGTAGAACCACAGGTGGTACGATTTTAGGCATATTCAATTGACACATGACTGCCAACACATGGGTCCTTTTGGACCCAGAAGAGGGAGGAATGGGGTGAAGCAGGGTGGGGCAGGATTATGCACACTCTGCCAATATGCATGGGGACCAGGAACATAACCCCTATGCAAAATGGCTGCCACCTGTAGTGGGGTCAGTTCCAGGGTTGAGGGCTCTCAACAAAGTGTCTTAAGAATACAGGAAGAGCCTGCTGGATCACAAAAGTGACTTATCTAGTCCAGCATCCTGTTATTACAGTGGCCAACCTGATGCCCATTATGGGAAACCTCCAAGCAGGACCTGAGCACAACAGCATTCTCCTCACTTGTGATTTCCAGCATCGGGTATTCAAAGGTATGCTGCCTTTGTTTGAGATGAGAGGTTTGGAAGAAATTCCTTACTCTCTCATAGCAGAGTTAGCACAATGGTGATTTCTCCAAGCACATTAAACTTGGTTGGAATTACATCTGCCCTCATCCACTTTTAAACAAATGTTCCCCATGAAAGTACCTAGGCTAGAATAAATCACAGACATTTAGCTTTGTAAGTAATTGAAGATTTTACTCAGAGTTTCAGGAGTTACAGCAAGCAAGTCTCCATCTGTTGGCAGTAAAAAGAAGAAGAAAAAGGTTCCAAAAAACTTTCAAAAAAGAACTTAGTTTCCTTAGCAAAGATGCAAAGCTGTAAAAACCCCTTTAGAGAGATTGCATTTATGTGGGAGCCATTCTGATTTACTTCTTTCTTCCTTGAGGAAGCAGGCAGAGACAGAAAGAGCTGCTGGGAGCCAGCTAAGCTCCACCCACTGGCAAATTGAGCTCAGGGCTCAGGTTAACCCTTTCATGTACACAAGTGTGAGTCAGTAACTGTGCAGTATATAATTACAGCCTCTGTGTCAGTGGAGCTAGAACACAGCCATTATCACTTCCCTGTGTAAACAGGCTTGGGAGTAGAAGGGCTGAATAAGACCCCCTGGCTACCCAAAACTGGAGAGAGAGCTATTGTCAATATGTTGGGATAGATGATCTGAATCACATATGAAGCAGTTTCATGTGTCCAAAAGCTTTCCTTGCCATGCAGCACTTGGTCTTTACAG
The DNA here is from genome assembly GCA_034641385.1 of Darevskia mixta. Classification (NCBI taxonomy): domain Eukaryota; kingdom Metazoa; phylum Chordata; class Lepidosauria; order Squamata; family Lacertidae; genus Darevskia; species Darevskia mixta. The sequence continues at coordinate 4,778,755 of JAWWNH010000060.1, forward strand.
CCCCATTAATAGGTCTTGCAAGGAGCCAAGGCTTCAGCTGGCAACTTTTCAGCTATCCATTTAGCTGTGGCCATTTATTATCCCCAAATCCACTTTTCTGTTTGTTCCCCGTTATGCCAGTTCTTCTTGCCAACCCTGCATCCTTAAAAAATGCATTTCCAGAAAATTTAAAAATTGCACATAATTGTCATCAAACATCATGCAACCACAATAGCATATGGAAATAATGATAGACCTTTCACAGTTTTCCACTTTACTGGAAGCTGTAGTCAACTTTCTCAAAGCCTATGCTTTTCATAAGCCCCCTGGATCTACCTGCCTTTTTAAAACTGGAGAGGCTTCCTTGTATATGTTCCTAAAATACAATTGTCATATGTTTGGAAGCAGATTCCTCAGTCCTGTAGTGAAATTAATTGGGATAAAAACAGCAGGTAAAATCTGCTGCTTGTTTCCTTGTTAGGTCCCTAACAGAGAGCTACCACACCTTTTCTTGCCTCACAAGGGTATCTTCAAAAATACAGAGAAAGAAAGATGTGATGTAGAAAGTTAGAGTAATAATTGTCATATTAGAACAGTCTTGATCCATGAACAACATCAGTCAATCTTTTGATGTTTCAGCCAGAGCCAAAATAGGCCTCATAACCCATGGACATTTCTTGACTGCTTAGTCTTCAACTATGGTTTCCTTCACATTTTTGGTCTTGGTAGAACATCTGCTTTGCATGCAGAAGGTCCAAGGAGACTGGAGAAGGTCCAGTCAGTGTAGAAATTACTGAGCTGAAAGGACCAATGGTCTGACTCACTAAAAGGTAGATTCCTATGTTCTCATGTCTTTGCAACAGAGCAGGCTCCTCTTCACACATATTCATTGCATTGATTCTGATTTGCTTGTACAAAGCTTATGTGGAGATTGAACATTTGTTCTGATTGGTTTGCAGGGCGGTTATATGACAATGAGCAGTCATCCTGCAGTCATCCTGATTTGCTTGTAAGGTGTTTAATACATCTTCCCATTAATCACCTGTTCATTCCATATTGGTCAATGCATTTCCCCATCACTTTCTTATCTGCAAATAGTCCATTTATTTTTAAAAGCTGGTTTATTGCAATAGGGTGACAGAGGACTTTAACCCACTTTAATGGTGGAAGCCCAAATCTCCCATTGCTCCCACAAAATACAGGCAGTCTGGAGGTCCCCAGTGTTTTTGTTATATGAGTAATGTGAGTTGTTATCCAAAACAGCTGTGGTGACTGTGATTGATGCAGGTTGCAGTCTTAAGCAGCCTTATGGTTTGTGACTGATGGCTGTACTGGTTCCAGCTGATGGGAGTTGTAGTTCAAAGCATCTATTCTAGAGGGTATTAGGTTGTCAAAAAAAAAAAAAAAAAACCTGCCATGTATCAATTTAGACAAGCTGGTGCTCAGATTCGCATCTAACCCTCTGATCAACATGGTGGAATCCCAGCTGTGTTTGGCAACAGTGCTCTAAGTCTTCTTTTCAGCCCATCTTTGTTCAAATAACATGTAATTAGTTTACAAAGGCAATTAAATGCACCCAAGAAGCAAAGAAGAATTGATTTGCTGTAATGGATTGTTTAGATATATTTCTCCCCCTGCCGTGCAGAAGAATATGGAGGAGATGGCTTTGGCCGGCTGAGCCCAAAGTAAACAAGGAAATGGATCGCTACTCACCATGCAGCTACTGTAAATTCAATAATCACGTGGGACACTGTGAAACTGGAGGCAAGAGGAAACCTACAGCTACTGCAAGATTGGAAAATATGACCCTGCTATGCTTGAATGAGTGGAGATGGCCTCATGAATAGCGTTATCCCTTTGAAAGCAGAGCCCTGTGGCTCTACAGGAAGGATTGGAAAAGACTGATGACGACACCTGGGATTTGCAAGGCTTTGCTACCAACTCGTTAGAAATAGGCCCTTGACAAATTCAGAGCAGGACTCAATGTGTCGGCAGTAAGCCCCCTCCTTTTTTCTGGCATGCAGTTCAGCTGGCGAATGGAGGAAGTGCTGTTGCTAAACCAAATACTCCCCTCTCCTCGGAATTCAGGTTGACTGGGGCATTGGGTTTCTTTTTTCATTCCAATATGGGCAGACACGTTTCACACCTTGTGGGGTAACATATGGATTGGACATTAATAGCTGCTCACCAGATTTCTAATTTCCCCACGATGTAGTTGAAATGCGTATCAATGTGTGTTTAGAAAAGTGTACTTTGAGAGACGTGGGTGGTGCTGTGGTCTAAACCACAGAGCCTAGGCTTGCCGATCAGAAGGTTGGCGGTTCGAATCCCCGCGACGGGATGAGCTCCCGTTGTTCAGTCCCTGCTCCCGCCAACCTAGCAGTTTGAAAGCATGTCAAAGTGCAAGTAGATACGGTAAGTACCGCTCTGGCTGGAAGGTAAATGGAGTTTCCGTGCGCTGCTCTGGTTCGCAAGAAGCGGCTTAGTCATGCTGGCCACATGACCTAGAAGCTGTCTGCGGACAAACGCCGGCTCCCTCGGCCTATAGAGCGAGATGAGTGCCGCAACCCCAGAGTCGTCCGTGGCTGGACCTAATGGTCAGGGGTACCTTTACCTTTACCTTACTTTGAGAGAACACATTTGGAAACACTATTTAAATACATTTTTAAAATGCAGATTAATGAAGAAATGGGAGGAACACACTGGCTGAAAAGACTCATTTGCCCATCTCTGATTAGAATACAAACTTGAACTAGCCCATAATAGTTAGATCCACTGCCAGCTGAATGTTACTTCTCTCAAATAATCATAGAATTGTACTCAACTTCCTCAACAGTTCCTCCTAAGGCTTGGTTTCCAGAACCTTGGTCGTTTTGATCACCCTCCTCTGCACACCTTCCAGCTTGCCAATATCTTCCTTCAAGAGTGCCAGCTTGGCCCCATGACCATGGGTGCCATGCAACGGGCATGGCCCTGGCACCATAATTTGTGGGTTCCTGGGCCCTTCATGGGGAATTTTGTGGGTGCTTGGGCACCCAAGGCCCCAGGGAGCTGGCACCTATATATCCTCCTTAAACTGCGGTCCCAGAACTGGAAGATTCTTCTACTTTTCGGTGTGGGGAGTGGACCTGTGGAGGCAGCTGTAGTTATGAGCCCTGACGTACATGAGGTGCAGGGAAGGATTTGAATCAGACTAGGGTTTCAGACTCGGAAGCAGCATTCCAAATGCTGTTCAGAAATAGCGTTTCAGCAGCATGCCATTGTGGCAGAAGGCATGGAGGTAATGAAGATCGTAGCTGCCAGGACTGTTGGTAAGCGTTGCAGGTTTTTCAGTGTGGCAGAAGGCTCACTTGGGATGAGAGCTGGAACAGGGAACTCGAGAGAATAAATCTCTGCTCTTTTGGAACTCAGAGAAGCCCTTGCGGAGCCCAGCAACAACACCAGCGGAGGGATGAAAGGCAAGAAAGTGAAATAAACAACTTGAGGATCTTCAAGGAGCAAAGTCAGCAGGAACTCTGGAGGTTCTTTGGACAAAATCATGCCTCTTGGTTTGGCTTTGATTGTCACTGTGGGAGATGAAGGAGCCTTTGCAAAATTATTATTACTATTTTGGGGATTTCGTTCTATTTATTATTGTTGCATCAAATGTGAGTGAGCTGCACCTGGTGGATTTATGGGGAAATATGCAAATTTGCTATGCCCTTGGTGACAATAAAACTTTGTTCTGCTGAGGGCTAAAATCAGGGGACAGAGTTTAATGAAAAGAGCAGCTAACTTTTTCTGTCTGTGCAATGATTTCTTCTTGTGGAATTGAACTTCCCTCCATCTGTGCACCCCCTAAATTTGTTCTGGGGTTCCCCTCAACTTTCTGGAGCTGGTTGGTGGCCAAGGGGCAAGAACAGAGAAAGGAGGGAGGAAGTTCCATTGTGCAATTATAAATACTTGTGCTGAAAGAACCTTTGTTGATAGCACACAATATTTAGTACCAGGCATTAATCAATTAATTAAATTAATTGATCATTATATTTATATCCCGTCTTTGCTCCAGTAAACTCAAAGTGGCATGCATGCTTCTCCCCCTCCACTTCTTATCCTCACAATAATCCTGTGAGGTAGGTTAGCAATGATTGATCAGAAAGCTGGTTAATACTACTACTACTACTAATATCCTGCATTTTCATCAGACGAACTCAAGGCAGGCTACACAACTTAAAACAATGTAGCTAAAATACAAAAAGCTAAAATCATACAAAAGATAATAATGAAAAAGTAAAAATATTCCTTCCAGTAGCACCTTAGAGACCAACTAAGTTTGTTCTTGGTATGAGCTTTCGTGTGCATGCACACTTCTTCAGATACACTGAAACAGAAGTCACCAGACCCTTATATATAGTGAGAGGGTGGGAGGGGTATTACTCAGAAGGGTGGTGGGAATGGGTGATAGGCTGATAGGTGTGGTAAACCTGTTGACGACTGTTAACGACTGCAATTGGTCTTATAGGAAAAAGCAAGGGGTGAGATGGCTAAAAAATAGCTTTGTCATGTATAATGAGATAAGAATCCAATGTCTCTATGAAAAAGTAATTAATATAATTTAAACAATATATAAAACAAACCAATTAAAATACAGATAATAAAAACAGTACTGCATGATTAAAGCCCTTTCCTTTTTTTAAAAAAAACCTAGTCAGTTCCCAAATGCCTATTGGCACAAGACAGTCTTCACCTACCAGCAGAAGGGCATCAAGGAGGAAGGCAGCCTAACTTCTATAGGGAGGGAGTTCCAAAGTTTAGGAGAAGCCACTGAGAAGCCTATATGAAGGTTGAAGAAGGTTGAAGTGATTCAGCTAGAAGTCACCTACCATATGTTCAGTTTATGCATGAAAATAAGGGTGTGACCTCTTTTTTTGCTTCATGCCTTTAAAATAGAATTTCTGGCATGAACACATTGAAAATGCTTGTGTGGAACTTGCACCTTTAAACAAGCTCAGGCCTATTCTCTGCCTCAACTGCACATGCAACTGCACATGTGTGTGGAATCAGGGGCCTTTGGCCCGTTAAACCTCTAATGTTTAATGATGGGCCCAGCTGTCAACTCTTCTTCTGTTTTCCAGAAGAGCTACTTCTCAGAATATAAGTGCGCTTCATCTCTGGAATCATTAAATGGTGGTTTAATTGGGCGCTGCGAATTTATTTGCCCTTTTAATTCCAACACTCTCAATGTTGGAGAGTGATAAATTTGCAAGGAACGAAGGATAGAACTCAACACAGGCAGTGGTGGAAAAGACTTCATGTAGAGGTGTCTTGAGGTGGTCTTCTAACGGGAAGCAGAGGTTGAAATATGAATGTTGCCTTGTATCCAGTTCTCCCTGGACAACCAGGGTGATGTAATGGTTAGAGTGTTGGACTATGACCTGGGAGACCAGGGTTTGAATTCCCACCCTTGCCTTCTCTCTCCTGGGAGGCAGCAGTGACTCTGCTGCCAAGAGGTTATGTGTGGGGTGGACCATTCTTCCCAATGGTCACTCTTGCCAGTTAGCATTCTTCATTGGGGGCATATTTCCCCGCATCCTGGGCCCCCGCAGTTCCTGAATTTTGGAGGCAATAACGCTTCCATAAACCAGTTGCTAGAAGCCCCAGGAGGCGACAGTGCTCTTGTGCTCTGGTCCTGCTTTTGGGTAGTTGACCCCTGTAAGAACAGGATGCTGGAGCAGTTGAGCCATTAGCCTGGTCCTGCAGGGTCTTCTTATGTTCTTATGAATCCTACTCCTAATCCCCCAGATCCTGTAGGCTCTCGTCTATAAACCCAGAATCCCTGTTCACCACCAGCCCAAGATATTTTGCTGCCTGAGGCAAAGACGGTGCCTTCTCCCCATTCCTAGCACAACCAGACTGACACATGAATCTCATTTCAGCACTGGCAATGGGACAGCATCCTCACCTGCAACCGAGGGCAGTAGCCTAGTTTAGGGGGTGCAGGGTAAATTGCATAGCACACCCAGCTGTGTCCACTCCAATGCCCTCAGGTTCTGCAACCTGAGGTGCCTCTCGCACACTGCCTAACGGTAGAGCCGGCCTTGTTATTAACCTCTTCCAGTTAGGCTGAGTTCTCACCTACCTACCGTATTTATTGCGTGGCAACTTGTATGTGTGAAATGGACAGCGTGGGGGCAAACACCACAGGCAGAGTTTTCATGGCACCTGACATTGTCTCAAACATTTTTCAATGAGGGCAAGCCATGCATTTAGCTGAGCAACAACGGGTGATCAATGAGATTCTGAGCAATGATTATGCACATGTGAAGCAGCTCTTAAGTTTCTTTGGTGCCACACTTCCTTTTGCCTTTTTGTCGCTATAGACTAGCTGGGCTCCTTTTCTGGAATCTGTCCTTTCGGATTAGATGACGGCTGCCCTCCCTGGAGTTGGCAGATGTTTCTGTTGTTTACTTTGAAGCCCAAAGAGCTTCCATGCGAATTTATTACAATGCTTCCTGGGCTGCTGCTAAATGTGCCTGTTTACTCCAGTGCTTTAAATAGAAGCCTTCTCTCTACATCCTTGGCTTTGCTGGTGGAATTAATAAGCCTAGACATGCCCACATTAAGCGGCTGTTTCCAGAGCTACCACTGAAATTAGTCCAAAGCAAAATTCAAGCTGAATCCCGTGGCTCCAAAGGTTTTGAAATATTGTTCTGAATATTATGGCGGCTGCAACTAACATCTGCCATGCTTTTGTTCAACTGGCGGCTCCTCCATCCAAGAATAAACAAGGAAGATTTAAGTGTTTTCACAGCTTGACACGGATGAGCGTTATAGATTGAATTCATGCAACGTATGGGCAACCCATACATTATTAAGAGCAGGAGAGCACTTTGTAAAACCAGCAGAAGGCCTATCAATTGACACATGCATTTTGGGGGGCACCATGAGAGCATGCCCCCCCAAACAGTGCATCTTTGGGGCTCCATTATCTTGCATGGGTCACATGACTCGCACAGAAGCATGGACAGGAAGACAGAATCCCCGTTTAGGGACTCAACATTTTGGAGAGTATATCTAAATACAGAGACCTTTATGGGAAATTATACTCTAAATAAAGTATCAAGTCTAGGAAATGACAAAATCCAGTAATGCTATTTCATCATCTCCTGCCCTGATGCAACTATGGGCACAATATGACTTGTATCATTTTAGTTTTTCGTTCACTTAAAAAAGAAGAAGCAATGTGTTTTCAACAGTGCTTGAGGAATCATTTTCAGTTGTGGAAAAAATCTGCATATTGTTTTCATCTTCTATCCCCACAATAGAGAATGCTTCCTAATATGTCACATACTATTGATACCAAGCATTATCCTTTCATAATTACCATTGGCACATGCAATTAATTAGTCACTAACGCTGGTAATTTTTCTGCTTTGCTGCTCTGTCTGCTTGGAAAACAGCAGTGTCTAACATATGTACGGAACCTTTGATTAATTCCAGCAGAAAGCCATTGTTTCCACACAAAACACACAGCATAATCTGAACTGCCTGCTCTCCTTGGCGTGGGAATGCCCAATTTCCTCAAATGCAAATAATATGACCAGGGTGTACTCCTTTCAGTCAGAGCAGTTTTGATCTGTGGCACTGCGGTGGAATGTTCTAGCTCAGGGGTAGGAAGCCTCAAGTCTACTTTCTGAATGTGGCCCTCCAGATGCCTCTGTCAGGCCCTTGAGAGTCTTCACAGGCCATACCCACTCTGCAAAGGTGTGTGTATCTGTGTGTGGGGGGGTGTTAAGCAGATTTACCAAATGTACGTATTCCCCACCAGACACCCCACACTAAAAAAGAAAGAGCCAAAATGAACACAAAGTGTGTTTTGCACCTTGCTTTGATCCTGTATCGGTGTCAATTGCCTCATGGGAGTAATGATGGCTATGTTCGCATTCACACCATGCATTTAAAACACTTCGATGCCCCACAGGATTCTGGGAGCTGGAGTTTTCAAAGGGTGCTGAGAGTTGTTAGGAGACTCCTGTATTCCTCTTACCCCAGAGCTACAGTTCTCGGAGTGGTTTAACATCCAGTCCTTCTTCAACTCTGAGAATTGTAGCGCTGGGAAAGGAATGGGTGTGTGCCCCCTAACAACTCTCAGCACCCTTAACAAACTACAGCTCCCAGAGGATACTGCTTATGTTTGGATAATACAGGTGCATGTGTCCATAAACCAAGAATGGTATGGTTTAGTGTTTGCAATTCGTAGCTAGACCTAGAGAGACCCAGGCCCCATCTACCCTATACATTTAAAGTACTATGACACCACTTTAAACAGTCAAAGCTTCACCCAAAGAATCCTGGGAACTGTAGGTTGTTAATGGTGCAGAGAATTGCCAGGGGGCCCCTATTCTCCACAAACAACAATTCCCAGAGTTCCCTGGGAAGAGGAGTTGATTGTTAAGCTGCTCTAAGAATTGTAGCTCTGTGAGGTCAACAGTAGGGCAGCTATATTTCAAAAAGTGAAAATCTGGATGCAAAAGTTGTTGGGGTTTTTTAGTTTTGCCCAGAGCTATTGACTTTTTTTTTTTTTTGCAAGATCTCTCTCTCTCTCTAAAACAAGTTGATGGGCTTTTTAAAAATGGAAAATCCACACCTCCTTGCCATACATTCCTGAACAAACTGCAGTTCCAAGGATTGTTTAGGGGGGAGCCGTGGTTGTTTAAAGTGGTACGATACTCTTTAACATGTATATTGCAGATGGAGACCCACATTCAAAACTCCACTCAGCTCTGTAGCTAATACAGTGATCTTGAGCCAGTCACATTCTGTCTTGCCCTAAATCACCTCTTGTTACAGGGATTAAAAAAAGAGGGAAGGAATACATCAGAGGAAGAGTACATTAAAATATAATAAACAGATAAATATTCAGCAGATCTGGTCCTCATAGACCACACCAACTCTGAGCTTACTAGTAGTGGAACTAATCCAATAAGTTATTTTTAAACTAAAGGTTTAAAATTCTGAACTGTTTTGGCTTTGCTAATTAACTTTGTACATTTCTGATGGATTCTGTCTTGGTTTGGCAGGACAATAATATTTTAAATTCTGTTGCCTGGGAACTAATATATTTTGCTGCACAGTCTATTAAGTATACATTGACAAGTATGGAGCCTCCAAAGGTCAGAATAAGTGGAGGTGGAGGGGCATTGTAATCCTGGAAACCCCTTGGGACCTATGGCAAAAATGGTTAGTTTTGGGTGCTAACATTTCCCCTTCGATCTAACAGACCTGTGTCTTTTGTCATACTAGTTTCCTCTCCGCCAGGGCAAAAAATTAAAAGGGGTCAAAATGACAAATCGATGCACAATTCAAAGTCGGAACTATCTCAAGTGTTTGCGCACAAGCAGCAAATGGGAGAAATAATTGCTAGGATTGGACTAGACGCCGCTCAGCATCCCTTCCAACTTTACAGTTCTATGATGCTGTCATTCCATTGAACAAACTGAATGGGCAAATAATGAGGATGACATAAAAGAAAAATTAGACAGAAGATGCCCTCTAAGGCTTTTTGGTAACTACTCAGTAAGCATAAAGTGAGTTTGTTTGTTTGTTTGTTTGCGTGCCTTAGGAAAGAACACGCAGTCAACAAATTGACTATTAATGGGTCATGAAAATGTGCTGATGGGAGATGAGTGCCCAGTTCTCTGAGGGCATGTGTTTACACCAGCCAATTCCTGAGTTATTTCTGTCCTGAAATAGAGCAAATGGCAGGAGCAGACATCTTCTCTTCCAGTGCCTGGTCCTAATTGGTGTTCTTCTTCTGGATTTCTCAGAGCTATTTCAGATGTTTGGCTATTTGAGCATCAGTGTGGTGTAGTGGTCTGAGTGCCAGACTAGGACCTGGGAGATGAGGGTTCAAATCCCCACTCAGCCACTCGGTGATCTTGGGTCAGTCACTCTCGGCCTAGCCTACCTCGCAGGGTTGCTGTGGGGATTGAATTAGAAAGGGGTGAACCATGTACACCACCTTGAGCTCCTTGGAGAATAAGGTGGGGTATAAATGCATACCCTCCAACATTTCTCTGGCTCAGATGGTACAGACTCAAAATGACCTGGTTCAACTGTGGATCAGGCATGGCCATGGTGCTGGCTCCTGAGTTGATCCCTGATGCTGATAGATGGACTGGATCTTCTGAGCTAGAGTCAGGCTGGTGCACCAACATATTGCTACACACCACTCCAACCTTCTACTGAGGAGATACTTCATGGGTTCCTGCTCTTCATAGAATCATAAAATTGTAGAGTTGGAAGGGACCCCAAGAGCCATGTAGTCCAGCCTCCTGCAATACAGGAATCTCAACTTGAAGCATCCCTGACAGATGGCCATCCAACCTCTGCTTAAAAACCTCCAGTGAAGGAGAGTCCACAATCTCCCAATAGAGTCCATTTCATTGTCAAGTCAGAAGGTTCTTCCTGATGTTTAGTCGGAATCTTGTAACTTGAATCCATTGGTTCAAGTCCTAGCCAAGTTTGGGTTCCTGGGAATGAAGGTCAGATCAGACTGTGCTGTCTTTAGGATATATGGTCTTATTTACGCACATACACAAGCTGAGTAGAAGATGGAGGTGCTTACAGCATTAAGGCCCCCAAATATCTTGCTTCTCCATTAGTGACAGCTTTGGATCCAGCACAGAGCAAGCATGTCTCTTTGTCTTCAGCTTCCAGCCTGTTTCCAGCTCAGCTCCTATACATCACTCTGGCTATTGTTCTCATACCTAGCAGCTAGGTGAGTGGGGTGGAGGAAAGGTCCACACATTGTCCTAAAGGGCAACATCCCGTAGTTTTAGCTCTTGCAACCTAGCTCATTCTTTAGGGATGCTGAAGAGGACACTTAAGTGGCCAGCTAAGGTCATTGTCTTACAAAGAAACTTGTGTGACTAGTTCAGCAATAGAATCCTCTATTGGACGCTAAGCCTCCAGGACCCCGGGAATTGGAAGGGACTCAGGGCATCATCTAGACCAGCCTTTCTCAACCTTGGGTCCCCAGATGTTTTTGGCCTACAACTCCCATCATCCCTGCCCACTGGTCCTGCTACCTAGGGATGATGGGAGTTGTAGGCCAAAAACATCTGAGGACCCAAGGTTGAGAAAGGCTGATCTAGACTAACCACAGCAATATGCTTCTTGTCTCATAAGGCTGATGAAGCTGGCCTGTCCCTCCTTGCTTGAGTCAGAGCCCAAGCTGCTGCTCCATCCAGGAATTTAGTGAATTAAAAAAAAACTGAGCTACATCCCTGCCCCCAGTACATCCACATCCACACACCATGCACTGCCAAAATGGTGAAGCTCACAGCATTTTATTGATTATTTATGTAGGTCAAATTTTATCCATTATCTTTTTATATGTCTATGAGTTGAGTTGAGTGTGTGGGCAACCTTCCAGGTTTTGCTGGTTTAAGACGATCTGACATGAATAAATGATTTGTTGGATGCTACAGGAGGGTCAATTTGGCTCTCTCTCCAGAATCTAACGATTGCTCGCTGGCAGGATCCATAGAGAGCCAGGCTTTTAAAGCAAGACAAGGACTGTAACAATGTAAAAGGCATGCCCTTTGGATTATGCCGTGCTCCTGCCAATTCCGAGCATTCCTGGAGAGGACGTTTCATCAAAAGGATCTCTCAGCTTGCTGAGAACAACATCTGGATAGCACCAGTGTGCAGCACAGACCGGGGACATGGAGTACTGCAATGAAATTAAAATGAACATTTTGTTAGCTAGCCATTAATGCCCCAATGTGGTGATCTGTTTTCCAAAGAATGTGAGGATTCTCTTGATAAATGGTCTGACCTGATCAAGATGGGAAATGGTGAAATTACCTGTGGTGGTAGGTTGAGTGGCATGTAAAAGGCTGTGTGGGGTAGCTGGCTTTGGGGGTGGGGAGCTTATACATGCATATGGCTGGTTGCTATCTGGGGGGTTTATGTAGGGGAGGACTTGGTGGCCAGATATGGAGTCTGTGTTGTCTATGATTGAGGGCTGATAGAGGAAGGTTTTATGGTTGTGCTGGAAGAGTCTTGGCTGAAGGAGAGGAGATTATTTTATTCTGGGATTGGCGGAAGCATAGGTTTTCCACCACCATTAGATCCAACACCCAGCTTTATCCCAAATGTATATTTGGGGATCCTCCCCCTCCCCCTCCTCCTCCTCCTCCTCCTCCTTATTTTACTATATGTTTGTTTGGTGGTACCATTGCTCTTGCAAGCTAATTTAGATCAGACTGTGACTGAGGTAGAACTTTTGCAATACCCATGTCACTACATAAGAGTGTGTGGACTGACCTCAAAACTGGTAAGAATCTGTTTAGGAAGTGCCCAACACTGGCTGTTAAGAGTGAAAAACAACTCTGGGTGGTTGTCCAAGGAGGGCTCTGCACATAAATAGGTACCACTCCGGCGGGAAGGTAAACGGCGTTTCCATGCACTGCTCTGGTTTTGCCAGAAGCGGCTTAGTCATGCTGGCCACATGACCCAGAAAAACTGTCTGCGGACAAACGCCAGCTCCCTCAGATTGTGAAGCAAGATGAGTGCTGCAACCTCAGAGTTGTCTGCGACTGAACTTAACTGTCAGCGGTCCTTTACCTTTTTTTAATATAAAAATAAAGCCGAGTTTACCTGAAGGACCCTGGAGTCGGCTTCTAAGAAAGGCAGCCCTGCTGGGCAACAACAATAAGTCCCAGCACCAAGAAGATTCAAGAGGATTGTGCAGCGAGTCTTTCTTTTCTCTTACTAAACATTTCGTTTATATTGGCCCATGTGGTGACATCCCCTGTTGCAAGTAACACATCTCAGTCTGGTTTCTCATTCACATCATGCTCCTGCTTTTTCGCCCCTGCCTCTCTTTTCTTAGCATGTGCTGTTTCGGATTTTGACGGGATGTTTTCAGAGACGAGCGCTCCATTGAGAGCGATGCCGAGCAATTCAGCATTAATTTTAGGCAGTTACCTCGAACTTTCAGGTACAGGAAATGTACAGGCACAATGCACTCACGTAGGGAAAATGATTCCCAGAGCTACACAGATGATTGTGAAGGAAACGGCATGCTTCTAATGTCTCGGTGGAAATAAAGCAATTTAATCTGGAAGCGCACAATGTCAAATTATTTGAATTGTCATGAATATGGAAACAAGCACAACAAAGAGGCTTAGAAGAACAAGAAAATTCCCTACGCCGTGTCAGTGATCAGTGGGTTTCTGAAGTATGAAGCGGAGAATCTGGGGGCAGTTGTTCTGAACCCAGTTTCCAGTGCTGATGAGTTTTTAGCAGCAATCAATGTAGTTCATTTTGGAAATAAGTATTTGTTCTGGTTTCCTTCATTGGCTTTTGGTAATTTTGGTTTAAAAAATGTAGTACTAGCCAGCACAAAGCAAACATTTGAACTCCAATGTAACAAGTGACTTAATACTCTAAGAGTATTGGCTTGGATGTGCAATTAGGGGACACATGTATGAAATTATACAACTGGGTAGTATTACAATTGCACAATCTTTAGTGCAAACTTTGTTGTGATTGTTTAAGGTAAAGGTAAAGGGACCCCTGACCGTTAGGTCCAGTCGCAGATGACTCTGGGGTTGCGGCGCTCATCTCGCATTATTGGCCGAGGGAGCCGGCGTACAGCTTCCGGGTCATGTGGCCAGCATGACTAAGCCACTTCTGGCGAACCAGAGCAACGCACAGAAACGCCGTTTACCTTCTCACTACAGCAGTAACTATCTGCTTGCACTTTGACGTGCTTTTGAAATGCTAGGTTGGCAGGAGCAGGGACCGAGCAACGGGAGCTCACCCTGTCATGGGGATTTGAACCACCGACCTTCCAATCAGCAAGCCCTAGGCTCTGTGGTTTAACCCACAGCGTCACCTGTGTCCCTTGTGTTTACTTGTATTTAAACAGGAATTCATGACTGCTCTGTGGAAAAGCCTTCAAGCATGGGTTATTACAAAGCCTTTCAATTTCTTCGCTCCACCACAAAATACATGGTTGCTGAAATAATTCCCCCCACTCCATTTTTAGTATATTCATGAGCATAATTCAAAGTGTTGGTGCTGACCTTTAAAGCCCTAAAGCTTCAGCCCTGTATACGTCTCCACCCCCATCGTTCAGGCCGGACACTGAGGTCCAGCTCCGAGGCCCTTCTGGCAGTTCCCTAACTGCAAGAGGTAAAGTTACAGGGAACCAGGCAGAGGGCCTTCTCGGTAGTGGTGCCCGCCCTGTGGAATGACCTCCCATCAGATGTCAATGAAATAAACAACTACAGTGCTACATCTGGTTACGTACTTAATTCGTTCCAGAGGTCCGTTCTTAACCTGAAAACGTTCTTAAACTGAAGCACCACTTTAGCTAATGAGGCCTCCCACTGCTGCTGTGCCACTGCTGCGTGATTTCTGTTCTCATCCTGAAGTAAAGTTCTTAACCCGATGTATTATTTCTGGGTTAGCAGAGTCTGTAACCTGAAGCGTCTGTAACCTGAAGTGTCTGTAACCCGAGGTACTACTGTATATGACTTCTAGAAGACATCTGAAGACATCCTTGTATAGGGAAGTTTTTAATGTCTGATGTTTTGCTGTATTCTGTTATATTTTATTGGAAGCTGGGGCAATCCAGTCGGATAGGAGGGGTACAAGTAAATAGCAACTACTACTACTACTACTACTACTACTACTACTACCACTGCCACCATAATTATTGATTACGTATATTACATAAGTTACATAATGCCACCAGGGCAGACAGTGAGATGGATAATGTAGTTTTTTGGTGGATGATGAATTGCAGCAGAATGGAAACAACGCTGCAGCCGTCAAATACAAGGTGGGATAGAAAACTTTGCCTTCTTACTTCCCTACTTGGGTCTCAAACAGCAAAGTGTCTTGGGTCACTCCTGATGATCCTGATTCCACACACAACACCCCAAATGCATCTGCTCAATGTGTGAAAAGGGATTGAATTTTGGAGTTCATTCTTTAATGTCTGTATGAGAGAGAAAATGTTCCACTTGCCATCTAAATGGTGTCAAAGCAATGTTTTCTTTCTATTTCCCCCTCCAATTTCCCTTCTATTTCATACTGCCATGGCAATCTAAGGAAAAGATTGATGTAGCTTGGAGTTCTCAATTTCTCCCATCACCAAGTTGGCAATGATCGTTGCAATAGAGGAAACCCCGAATGGAGAATAAATCTATAAAGATTTAATTAACCTCTGCTGCGCTTATTGAATCTTAACAAGGTTTAATCACAGTTTTCTTGACTTATGAAATGCCCGGCATAACCGAGAGCCTTGTCGAGCCTTGTGCTCTTTACATAAATAACTTTTGTATATAAGTTTAATGAAACTATGAGTCACATTAATTGGAGATGCCAGTAAGGAATGGGAGGCCCTTGAAAACTGCAGTGTCTGATCATTTTAGTTAAATGCATGTGGGGGAGGGGCCAGATTGACATGGCAGATTTATGTTGGTTTTGTGCTCATTTACACATACCCTGGTTTTCTCCAACGAACCTTGGGAAGTGTAGTTCTGGTGAAGGTGCATCTGTTAAACTATGGAATTCGCTTCCACATAAGGCAGTGATGGCCACCAACTTGGATGGCTTTAAAAGAAGACTAGACAAAGTCATGGAGAGTAAAGCTGGGAAGGATGGTGTGTGTGTGTGTGTGTGTGTGTGTGTGTGTGTGTGTAACTGCCTATGTGCCTCCACAGTTGGAGGCCGTATGCCTCTGAATACCAGAGTGGGGAGAGGGCTGTTGCACTCTGATTCAGCTTTTGGGTTTCACACAGGCACCCAATCTGGTTGGCCACCAGGGGAACAGGATGATAGACTAGATGGGCTTGCCTTTGGCTTGGTCCAGCAGGACTCTTAAGTTCTTCCCTATGCACCATGAAAAGCATCACCTGTTATATTCTGCAGGCGAAGGTGCTGTTCTGAGCATTTCTGAGTGTTATGTGCCAGGTCTGGGAAAGTTATTCCTCAACCAGACGAACAATACGTAATTAGAAAAAACTGGGAATAGCTTTATCTGATTAAAAAACCTAACAGTGATATTAAGGAACAGAGAAGATTATAAAGAGACATTAGTTAAGTAGAGTGTGTTAATGGATTATGTAAAAAGCAGACGAGGAATATCAGGTGTTGGAGTGGGTTATATATTTTTGTAAAAACAAATGTTTATCCTACAGAAAAAACTGTGTGGGTGTAAATCATCAAGGGTCTTTCTTGTTTAATGTTAAATTAAAGCATGTACGGATACTAATGATCAAATAGTGTTATAAGCAAATTTATTTATTTATTTGTGTGTGTGTGTACACACACACAACAAACACAAACAAACAAACAAACAAACAAACAAACAAACAAACACATACACAACCTTGCCTCTGTTTACACCCAAACCTCATTCTCTTTCTCCCTGTTTCTGGTTTCTGTAGGCTCCTGTTCAGTTTTTCCTCCAAAAAATTGTCCATGTGTTTCTCCCTCTGTGTGCTGATTGTGCTTACCATATTGTAAAAGGACTCCTTTCCCTTTTATTGAGATGTCAAAGATGGCTGGAGCTGGTGAGAATTGTGGTCATCAGGTTGATGAAGATTGTGCTGCTACTGCAAAATGGCCAAGAGTACAACTGGATATGTTATAAATGCATGCATGGATTTTGTTATTCAGACTGCAAATGTGATCCCTTTTTTTGATTTTACGACCCCAAACAACTTGGAGTTGTTAGCAAACCTGGCCACCTCACCGCACAACTCTTAACTCCAGGTAACTGATGAACAAGTTAAAAAGTGCTGAACCCAATACAGATCCTTGGGTGGCCTCACATCCCATCTCATGGTGAGAACTGTCCATTTAGCTTCCTGCTCTTAAACCAGTTACTGATTCAAAGGAGAATCTTTCCTCTCTTCCCATGGCTACTAAGATTTTTCAGGAGTCTTTGATGGCGAACTTTACCACAAATCTTTTAAGGCTATGTACAAAATGTCTAGTGGGTCACCTCTTTCTATATGCTTATTGACACTCTCAAAGAACTCTCTTGTCCAGCTGTGTGTCTGTTTATCTACCATCTATCTATCTATCTATCTATCTATCTATCTATCTATCTATCTATCATCTATCTACTGGTATCTCTCTCTCTCTCTACACACACACACACACACACACACACACACACACACACACAGAGAGAGAGAGAGAGAGAGAGAGAGAGAGAGAGAGAGGTTAGGAACCATTTGGTTTCAGACTAGGCATCTTACTTGGCAGAAATCAATATTGGCTTTATAATTGCATCCTGTTGTTAGATTTATTTTCTACATCATTTTCTGTTGGATTAAAGTCTTCCGGTTTTCAATGCATTTCCTTTCTCCAAATGCAAGCAAGAAAGCAAGTAAGCAAAAAACAAAACAAAAAACAAAACAAAACAAAACAAGCTCCCATTAAGATTCATTTCTCTTGTGTCAGATAATTCAGCCTGATTGATTTAGGAAAAAAAAGAAAGAGATAATTAGGACTCTTAATTGTTTACTAATTTCAATTCCCATTTTTGCAACACATGTCACCCCGAGAAAGCAGTAACCAAAGCAGAAAAATATCTCCACTTCAATGGACGTATAGCTCCTCACAGGAATTGGGAGGGAGGATAAAAGGCACAGTGGAGTCCAGCTGCTGAAGAGGCATGGGTGTCTCCCCCTCCTGCTGCAACAAGCTCCCCTCCCCTCTGCTCTCCCAGAACTGGAAGAGGCATGAAGAGGAAGGAGCAAAGACAGGCACAGAGGCACAGTTTCAGATTGGGAAAAGCCCTGGGGAGGAGGGGACAGGCAGCTGTGGGAAGGCAGTCTCTGCCACTGTTTCATAGGGGCAAGACCTACCAAAGAAGAGTTGCTGTGCTTGTTAGGCTTGACACACCTGTGCAGATCCTGTTTTTTTTTCTAACAAAGAGTTAACTCCTCTTACTTCGTGGAATTTACTGCCAACTCACTCCTGTCACTCCTCCTGTGATTTCCAGCACCAGGAATTCAGAAGCATTGCTGTCTTCAACTGTGGTGCCAGAGCTTCTTCTTCTTCTTTGGCAATCACTTGTAGCCAAGTAAGATTGTCTTCCATGACCATGGTCTTAACAGTGAGTCTGGCAGTGACTGTGGAGGCCAATTCTGGATCCACACCTCCTTCCACAGTTGGAACATAGGTTTATGGGAATTGATCACGGTGAGGGTTTGCCAAGCGTGCCTTCCTCTTAGCATGTTTCTCCCTTTCGTTCTGATGCTGGATTTCAGCATCAATGTTGGTCCTTGTGGAAAGATAACTGCCCAGGTAGGAGAAGTGACCAACACTTTCCAACATTACACCATTGAGTTGGATTTGTGGCATTGCAGAGGGGTTGTTTTGTGTTTGTTGGAGCAACACTTTGGTTTTTTGGATGTTGAGCGATAGGCCAAGCTTTTCGTAAGCTTCTGCGAAGATATTTAGGATGGTTTGGAGGTCATCCTCTGAGTGTACACACACTATGTTGTCATCAGCATACTGCAGCTCTATGTCAGGGACTGGGCAGAGGAGGAATGGTGAAACTCCAAAAGCAGATAGTCCTTAAGAGTCACTTGGAAGCAATCCTGCTTAATAGGATGCTGAAGGGTTTGAGTGTTCATTTGCACATGGAACGTATTAATCGGTGATCTGTCCAGCACACATCAGCATTCGTCATAGCTCTGGTAAGGAGCACATCATGGCAATCTTCAGCTCGGACAATTATATAGTCTAAGAGATTCCAGTGGTTTGACCAAAGAGCACAGTCATCCTGGCTGGTAGCCATTCATAGCCCTCTCCTCCATGAATTTGTCTAACCCTCTTTTAAAGCCATCTAGGTTGGTGGCCATCAGTGCCTCCTGGAGGAGCAAGTTCCCTAGTTTGACTATGCACTGCATGAAGCCTTAGACAAGGCTCACAATATATCACCACGTTGTTAGGGACCACAGTGAGGGCCCTCCCCGATTTCTGTTTAAAGACGATGGCTCACTTTGTCCGTGCTATTCTTCTTCCTTTCCCTGTGTTTGCTTTAATGTTTTGCAAATCGCTGTTGGAACAGCTGCCCAGTTGGATGCCAAGCAAGCTAGTGAGGGAGTGAGAAAACAGCTCAATAGCTAATCAGCCTGCTCATGAAGGATGAGAAGGAAGGTGAGAGCATAGGGACTTAGCTAGGAACAACACACACAAATTGGAGAGTGGAGGGGTGGCTGGATCTGTGAGCTGAGTCTCATACAATAGGGAAGAGAGAAAGGGGTCTCTCTCTCTCTCTCTCTCTGTGTGTGTGTGTGTGTGTGTGTGTGTGTGTGTGGAGTGTGCACCAGTGTCAGAGGTGTGTGTGGCTGCATTAAGTGCAAGCATGTGTATGTTCGCCTGTGAGAGAAGTTCCTATGACAGGTCCTGTCTCCACCCCACCAGCTTAAATGGATACCACTGCCACATATTCAGAAAAAACAAAATAATAATAATAATAAAATTCCTTTCAGTAGCACCTTAGAGACCAACTAAGTTTGTTCTTGGTATGAGCTTTCGTGTGCATGCACACTTCTTCAGATACACTGAAACAGAAGTCACCAGACCCTTATATATAGTGAGAGGGTGGGAGGGGTATTACTCAGAAGGGTGGTGGGAATGGGTGATAGGCTGATAGCTGTGGTAAACCTGTTGACGACTGTTAACGACTGCAATTAGTCTTACAGGAAAAAGCAAGGGGTGAGAAGGTTAAAAATAGCTTTGTCATATATAATGAGATAAGAATCCAATGTCTTTGTTCAGACCAGGTCTCTCCATGGTTTTAAGTATGGTAATGAGTTGCAATTCAGCAACTTCTCTTTCCAGTCTATTTCTGAAATTCCTTTGCAATAAGACAGCTACTTTGAGATCTTGTATAGAGTGTCCTGGGAGATTGAAGTGTTCTCCTACTGGTTTCTCTGTCTTGTGATTCCTGATGTCAGATTTATGTCCATTTATCCTTTGGCGTAGGGTTTGGCCTGTTTGTCCAATATTCAGAGCTGAAGGGCACTGTTGGCATTTGATGGCATACACAATGTTAAACGATGAGCAATTAAATAGTCCTGAGATGGTATGTTTGATGTTGTTGGGGCCAGTAATGGTGTTGTCCGGGTGTATGAGGCAGCAAAGTTGGCATCTGGGTTTATTGCAGGCTCTGGTGCCAGTAACCGTGTTAAGTCTGGTTGTAGTATTATTGTGGGTGAGGAGTTGTTTAAGATTGGGTGGCTGTCTGTAGGCAATGAAAGGTCTTCCTCCCAGAGCTTGAGAAAGAGAACTGTCATTGTCTAGGAGAGGTTGTAGATCTCTGATGATGCGTTGTACTGTTTT
The DNA here is from genome assembly GCA_034641385.1 of Darevskia mixta. NCBI lineage: Eukaryota > Metazoa > Chordata > Lepidosauria > Squamata > Lacertidae > Darevskia > Darevskia mixta. The sequence goes on from JAWWNH010000060.1 coordinate 4,799,104, forward strand.
AATATTCAGAAAGCAGGTGTTGAGCAGAGGGTTCTGACCAATGCTATTTTTCTAGAAAAAGAAGGGCCAGAACTCACCACAAATGCCTCCTTGTTCTCTTACAATGACAACGGCACCCACCTGAGAGGTGCTGGAACTCAGTTCCAGCAAGTTCCAGCTAAAAAAGCCCTGGTTCCGTCACACTTCCTGGTCCATTGCCTATATGTTTCCCACTATGAAACCTGGCCCTCTCTATGCGGTTCCATTCCCTACCCCTCCCTTCCCTTTCTTCCAAATTTCCGCATCCATTTGGCTCTAGGCAAGGTTCTTGGTTGTCTGTTTAAAATGTACACAGAAAAGCAAGCTTTCCCTTCAGCACCGAGTGGAAATGACTAAGGATCGCGGCTGCTTACTCTCCGCCCTGAGGTCTTCAGCACTTTTGATGATTTCCATCATGATCTCCCAGATCCCCTGAAAGCACGTCGGAGGCCCCAGGTGCTCCCCTGGCCACATTTTAAGAGCTGCTGTGTCGGAGTAATTGCTGTGGAAGGCTGAAGTTAAGAATTGCCCTCAGGATAAATGGTTAGACTGAAGTGATCACTTGGGGCTAAGATGGAAGGATTTCTTGTGTTTCAGAGGCAAGGATCCCCCGCCCCCGCCCCCTGCTGCAAAGAGAAATATTTGAGTCAGGAATCACTCAGTTGTAGCAGAATTCCAGATTGGAGTGTGTCTGCCATGATGGTGGTGCCGATTCCAGCTTGCTAAAGAGAAGATTTCTGCCCCAGCCTCTCAAATCTGCACAGGGCTGCCAGCAGCAGTGAGGGCTGTGGCTGCAGCGGACTCCCTCTGAATCCTGCCCTAGATGGAAATAGCAAACTCTCTGTCGCTGCTCTTAGAATCATAGAATCATAGAATCGTAGAGTTGGAAGAGACCACAAGGGCCATCCAGTCCATCCCCCTGCCAAGCAGGAACACTATCAAAGCATTCTTGACAGATGGCTGTCAAGCCTCTGCTTAAAGACCTCCAAAGAAGGAGACTCCACCACACTCCTTGGCAGCAAATTCCACTGTTGAACAGCTCTTACTGTCAGGAAGTTCTTCCTAATGTTTAGGTGGAATCTTCTTTCTTGTAGTTTGAATCCATTGCTCCGTGTCCGCTTCTCTGGAGCAGCAGAAAACAACCTTTCTCCCTCCTCTATATGACATCCTTTTATATATTTGAACATGGCTATCATATCACCCCTTAACCTTCTCTTCTCCAGGCTAAACATACCCAGCTCCCTAAGCCGTTCCTCATAAGGCATCGTTTCCAGGCCTTTGACCATTTTGGTTGCCCTCCTCTGGACACGTTCCAGCTTGTCAGTATCTTTCTTGAACTGTGGTGCCCAGAACTGGACACAGTATCCACAGTATCTTGAACCATTAGTGGCCTTGGTAGAGAATGTTGCTATCAATGCTGCTGTTTGGGGCTGAACCTCTGGAGTCCCACTTTGAAATCCCCCCAGCATTGCTGCAAGCGGATCAGGATGATCCCCTCTTTTCCATGCCAAGCGTGTTCCTGGCCTTCCCTGGCAGTGACTGCAGCGTGAAGAAAAGCATCTCAGCTTGTTGTGTGCTGCCTGTTAGAGATCTGCCAAAGAAACGAAGGCAATCCAAGGAAATATAAATGCTGGCGGAGGAGGGTTTCCTTTTCTCTTTCCTCTCCTTTATGTTAAAAAGCAAGGAAATGTTGCCTGTCCCTCTGTGCAGACGCATGTATTCTATCCTTGGATGTCACAGACGGTACTATTGGGTAGATGAGTTTTCTTCCATTTGCACAGAGATTGACATTCTAAAGTGGGGGTGGGGTGGGCTGGGAGACTTGAGGAGTGGAGTAAAGTGCCCAGCGTTGCTGGGAAGAGACTGTTCCCCTGGGAACAGAACAAAAAAGGGTTGCTGGGCAATAGAGAGGCAGGCCAACAGCAGTTTCCCCTTCTTCTCCATTTGCTGCATGCCTGGGGAGGTCTTCTATCTTCCGCTGCATCCCTCCTGCTTCAATGCTTGGGCTTGAACTGGACGGCTTTAAACGAGATTTGGAAAAATCTGTGGAAGAGAAGGCTTTCAGCAGCTGCTAGCCATGATGGCTATCCTCTGCCTCCACAGCTGGAAGGCAGCAATGGTTCTGAATACCAGCCGCTGGAAGCCACAGGAGGGGAGAGGGCTCTTGCTTGAGGGTCCTGGGTTTCCCACAGCATCTGTGGGAACAGGATGCTGGACTAGGTGGGCCCCTGGCCTGATCCAGAAGGGCTCTTCTTAGCTAGGCGGGAGATCTGGGATTGAATCATCTGATATTTTCCTGCATTGCAGGTTTTTTTCCCCTGCATTGCAGGGGGCAAGATTTTGGATGGGGAAACCGCATGGGGAAAATAGTAAACCCTCTTATCCAGGGCCACTGTCCTGCAACAGAGTCCCCCACCCCCAGCAAGCTTTGAACAAGACACTGCGAGGTCAATCAGGAATTTCCCACATCCCATCTCATTCAGCCCTGAGCTAATATTTTCCTGTGAGCAAACTTCAGGCTTGCTACCAGATGCACTCCCGGCAGGGAGTCAGACCCAATCTTGTTTCTCTTCTGAATCTCTATTTCCCCACATTCACCTGCTTTTTTAGCAGTGCCCTTAGAAAAACACATGTGGCCCTCCAGTCCTCTCTATGTGGTCCTCGTGACTTTCACAAGCCCACACCCTTTCCCTAGCCCTGATTTGCATCCACCTTGAGTGTCCTTGCCTGCCTGAAAATTATTCTCATTTGCCTGCATGGAGGATATCCAACTGTGCAGAAGGTAAAATTCACATCTGTTGCTTTTCCTACTTTTGCCTCTTGTCCCATTCACCACAGGTATGTGACTGCCCAGAAGGGAATGTGGTCTTTGGGCCCCAAAGCCTGAATCACACGGCCGAGATCTGAGACCCGGGAATCATATTCAAGCCTGATCAGAAATGACCGCAGGGAGAAATGGTTCACTGGTAGGTAGTGCTAAGTTGCTATTTCTGCAGCAGGTGGGGGTGGCAGGAGAGGCGAGAGCCTTTCATTTGCCCCCAGGGGGTGCTAAAGCCCGAGACCTGAGCATGGGAGGACCAAAACTTTCTGCAGAATCCCACTACCCTGGCTTTGTGGCTGTTTGAAACGGCTGTAGAGGTAATGTTGCTATTAAGAGCTGGCGCAAAGCGGTCCCAAATGTGTACTCTGCGCATTGCTTTTGCCTGAATGTGACTGTGTGCAAAACCACTTCCCATTGCGGCTGAAGCCAGAAAGGGAAGAATCAAAGTGAAATGGAAATGAAAGATTTATTACTTGTGAAGTGGCTAATGTGATTAGCTTTATTGTCAGGGAGAGCTCGTGAAGCTCCCGTTTTTGATCTCGGTCTAGCTTGGGAATTGTAACCATGTTCAGCAGTAGGACTCTCAGATCTTAATGCTTTGGGCAAAGGGGCTCACTCTTTGAAGTGCTTCTTCCTCTCCCCTGCCCTCCCCTGCCCTCCCCCGTGCCAGTCCACGAACAGAGAAACTAAAGATATTTTAACAGCCCAGCTGTTTTAGGCGGAGATCATCTCAGGTCACAGAGGCTCCAGCTGTTCCTGGCTACTGGACTCTCTTGCAACTCTCAAAAGGACTTTGAAGGACTTTGAGCATGTCAAGCTGCCTTATGCTGGGAGATATTCTTTTACTTACTCTCTCTCTATATATCTATATCCTTCCCTATGAAGTCCTAGGGCACGTTACAACAATATATTCATACAACTAGGTTGGCACCCGTCTGTCTCGGGAGACAATGAAGGAACGCACCTTTGAGGGTGAAGTCAAACTGATGGAAGGTTACAGAGCCTGCTGCGGCTGCAGAGACCGATACAGGAGAGACATGTTTTGCTGCAGCGGGGACAGATGAAGGCGTCTGGTTGTGCTGCTGCAGATGTGCTCCTCCCAGTGGTCATTCCTCCTCTGGTCACTGCTGTAGATGTACAACCTGAGAGTCTTTCTCCAGGTACTGCGGCCATCGTAATTGTAATGCAGATATGGTCTGCCAATGGGCCTGACGCTAGAAGCCAGCTCCCCATAGTGCACGTCTTTGGGGATCCTGCCAACTTCCATTCCGTGGACATAGCCAAGCCAGTGCAGACATTGCTGGGGCAAGAGTGTGAACTTGTTGGGGATACGGGCTTGGGAGAGCACATCTTTGCTTCAGACTCTATCCTGCCATGTGATGCAGCACATATAAAAGGCAATGGGGCATCATTCCTGGTGGGTGTAAATAGCCCATGACTCACTTCCATATTCATACAACTAAAAACTCACAGTTGTCCATGGAGGTGCAGGTCAATTCTGTGTCCAGGGCAGCTGTCTACCAGCTCCATCTGGTACGTGGCTGAGCCCCTCCCTGCCCACAGACTGTCTCTCCAGAATGGTGCATGCTCTGCTTATCTCCCACTTGGACTACTGCAATGCGCTCTACATGGGGCTACCTTTTGAAGGTGACCCGGAAACTACAATTAACCCAGAATGCGGCAGCTAGACTGGTGACTGGGAATGGCTGCCGAGATCATATAACACTGGTCCTGAAATACCTACATTGGCTCTCAGTATGTTTCCGAGCACAATTCAAAGTGTTGGTGCTGACCTTGAAAGCCCTAAATGGCCTCTGCCCAGTATACCTGAAGGAGCGTCTCCACCCCCATCGATCAACCCAGAAACTGAGGTTCAGCGCTGAGGGCCTTCTGGCAGTTTCCTCACTGTGAGAAGTGAGGTTACAGGGAACCAGGCAGAGGGCCTTCTCGGTAGTGGCGCCCACCCTGTGGAATACCCTCCCATCAGATGTCAATGAAATAAACAACTATCTGGCTTTTAGAAGAAATCTGAAGGCAGTCCTGTTTAGGGATGTTTTTAATGTTAGAAGATTTATTCTGCTTTTAGTGTTCTGTTGGGAGCCACCCAGAGTGGGTGGGGTATAAATAATAATAATAATAATAATAATAATAATAATAATAATGCAAAAGACGTTTATACAGTTATTGGTTCATCTAGTGTGGGACTGAGAGTCCCATGGACTGCAAGAAGATCAAAACTATCCATTCTTAAGGAAATCAGCCCTGAGTGCTCACTGGAAGGACAGATCCTGAAGCTGAGGCTGCAATACTTTGGGAAAGACTGAGGGCACAAGGAGAAGGGGACGACAGAGGATGAGATGGTTGGACAGTGTTCTCGAAGCTACCAACATGAGTTTGACCAAACTGCGGGAGGCAGTGGAAGACAGGAGTGCCTGGCATGCTCTGGTCCATGGGGTCACAAAGAGTCAGACACGACTAAACGACTAAACAACAACAAAGTCTGGGACTCACCCATCCAGCAGCCAGTGCAATGCTGTCGTGTTTCTATTTGGACCAAGGAGTCTGAGGTTCAAGTCTCCATCAGCTGTGAAGCTCAGAGCGAGAAGCCGTGACTCCTTTGACGTGGTATAATACTGCTTTAAATTTACAGTGCAGATGGGGCCTGAATCTATTGTTTCATTATGTATTCATCTCAAAACTTTCCTCTATTGTGCATATCACCAATTCTTAAGCATTAACTTTTATTTAATAATGGATAGGTGCTGAATTTGTACATGCTGTTCCCCTCCACAACAAATAGGATATAGTCTTCAAAGATATAGCATATGCAATGCATGATTACTTGGAAATGAGCCCCACTGATCTGAAGGATGCTTAGGTTTGCAAAGGATTGCAGCCTTAATGTACGGCACAAATGTGTTGATAGTGCACTCCAGTGCAAACAACCTTGGCTGTTCAAATGGTCTTTGGGAAGTGTGTTGCTAAGCAGCGTTTCTCATGTAAAAATATCAGTTACTGATATGAATTCGATGTCGTTAGCCATTTACAGGTGGCTTTTTGTTATTGCTGTTTCAAATCAGCCACCGCTGTCCAAGGCACAGTTTACCTGGGTTGACTTTTGTTCCATGCTTGCTTAAAACAATTTGAAAAACAAATCAAAAACAAAACAAAACACAGTTTTAAAGAACAGAACATACATGCTAGGGCAGGGTGATTTCCCCAAACAACGGTCTCAGTGGCTGGTAGCTCCTCCTCCTCCTCCTGCTGCCACTGGTCAGGGGATGGAAAAGATCCTACAACGGGCTGGAACAAATAGCCTTTTTTGGAGGAATGGGTTTCACCAGAAACAGGCTTAAAGTGGAATTTCTAAGTAAAGTGATTGGCCTTATCAAAGTAACTGTTAAGCACTAACCCTCATTGAGTATGTTTAGTTAAAATTCCAGTTTTGTTTTCAATGTGCCTCACACCTTGATCCTCTGGCTGAGGGATAAGCGGTCACAGGTTTTGCTTTCACATTGTACGTTTCCGAGCACAATTCAAAGTGTTGGCGCTGACCTTTAAAGCCCTAAATGGCCTCGGTCCTGTATACCTGAAGGAGCATCCGTATCGTTCAGCCCAGACACTGAGGTCCAGCTCCGAGGGCCTTCTGGTGGTTCCCTCACTGTGAGAAGTGAGGTTACAGGGAATCAGGCAGAGGGCCTTCTCGGTAGTGGCACCCACCCTGTGGAACGCCCTCTCAGATGTTAAGGAAATAAACAACTATCTGACTTTTAGGAGACACCTGAAGGTGGCCCTGTTTGGGAAGTTTTTCATGTTTGATGTTTTATGGTGTTTTTAATATTCTGTTGGGAGTCACCCAGAGTAGCTGGGGAAAACCAGCCAGATGGGTGGAGTATGTATGTATGTATGTATAAATAAATAATTGCTTAGGTTCCTTGCTGCTGGATATCATTAACTGCTACTACATCAAGAGAATCTCAGGCCTCTCAACTGTTACTGACCAGGAGTGTTTAAGTTTTTAAACACCCCAAACCCAGTCGTATTATCCCGCTCCCATCTTTATTGAGGGAGTTTGCTGCAGTAGGTACTGATAATACAAACGGAATTGAGGTGTGTGTGCTCAATTTCTGCAGTAGGTGTCAGCAACTGAGAGTCCCTGGCTCCAAAGGTGGAGCTAGCTGCTCTGGCACCCGGAGCAGCGCACATGCTGTGCACCTGGGGGCGGGGCTGGCAGGTGGTGGGGCGTGGGGCGAGTGTCCGGGAGGGCTGCTCACAGCAAGCGGCGAATGTCCCAGGGGGTGGCGGCGATGTCACCCCCCACAGGGATGACACCCAGGGCGGACCACATATATATATATATATATATATATATATATATATATATATATATATATATATATGGAAAGGAAGATTTACCAATCTTATTTTGATCACTGACACACACAACTTCTAGAAAGCAAACAGCAAACTTCCCCTGGAACCTATTGCTCATTTACTCATGCTAATTACTTTCATTTGCATACATATATTAGAGCCGATCACATTCCTCATTAACTTAAGTAAATACTCCTGTCTCCTATACGCAAACACAGCGGTGGCTAAATTTAACACTGTTCTGTGTGTGCAGCCATCTCAGGATCTCTGTGGGGTTTTTCTTTGCTGGAGTTGGTAGCAACCTAAAAAAAATGAGGGGGAGGGGTGAGGAGGAATCATTTATTAACAATGAACTAAAAGTAAATCATTTACAAGTCTTACTTCTTGGGGCTGCTTTGGGATTTCATTTCTCCAAAGCTGAAAGAAAAGCTGAGCAGCTGTTGGCTAAAGTCTGTCGTTCGTGTGTAGCAAAATAACAGTTCCTTGGGTTAGCTGAGCAATGCTCAATATACAATGCTCAGCCTTTTCTGTTGTCTTTCTGCATCAACACAGGCCAGGGGTTAATTTCTAAAATTAAAAGAGGCAGGGTTCTATGGCTTCATTTATATGAAAATGTTTTCCTTCCTCATCTCAGGTTTTGAGAGTGTTCCTGCATGAGCCCAATTGGAAGTGGCTTCTTCTAACACCAGTTGCTGGGCAACACAAGTGGAGAGAGTGCTCTTGTGCCCAGGTCCTCCTTGTGGATTTCACAGACGCATCTTGTTGGCCACTGTGAGAACAGGATGCTGGTCTATCTAATTCTTTGGCGATCACTCCTAGCCGAGTAAGATTGTCTTCCATAAACACGGTTTTAACAATGAGTCCGTAAGAAACTGTGGAGGCCAATTCTGGACCCACACGTCCTTCCACAGTGGGGACATAGGTTTCCGGGTGGGAGTTGATCACGGTGAGGGCTTGCCAAGCATGCCTTCCTCTTAGCACGTTTCTCCCTTTCATGCTGAGTTCGAGCTTCTTCAAAGTCCATGACACCTTTGGTAAAGGCTGTTCTCCAATTGGAGCGCTCGCAGGCAAGTGTTTTCCAATTGTTAGTGTTTATACTACATTTTAAAATATTTGCCTTAAGACAGTATTTAAACCTCTTTTGTTGACCACCAGCATTACACTATCCATTTTTAAGTTCGGAATAGAGTAGTTGCTTTGGAAGACGATAATCAGGCATCCGCACAACATGACCAGTCCAACAAAGTTGATGTTGAAGAATCATTGCTTCAACACTGGTGATCTTTTCTTCTTCCAGTATACTGGTATTAGTTCACCTGTCTTCCCAAGTGATGTGTAATTTTTTTCGGAGACACCGTTGATGGAATCTTTCGAGAAGTTGGAGATGGCGTTTATAAATGGTCCATGTTTCACAAGCATACAGTAAGGTTGGTAGTACCATAGATTTGTAAACAAGCCTTTTGGTTTCCCTGTGAATGTCCTGGTCCTCAAACACTCTGCACTTCAATCAGGAGAAAGCTGCACTCGCAGAGCTCAGGTGATGCTGGATTTTGGCATGATGGACCATTGACCTGATCCATGAGACTCTTCTTAACATTCTTATGCATCTACATGAACATTTGATGCTCCATACATTCTTTTACAGACAAATGAAGCTTGAACCTCCCTTTTCCCACAATGGCCACCTAGATGTCTGCAGCTGAGTCCCGCAGGCAGGATCTGAGCAAAAGAGCACTCTCCCTTTCTGCAGTTTCCAGCAACTGGTATTCAGAAGCATGACTGCCTCCAACTGTGAAAGGAAGAAGGAGACGGGAGGTGAAATGAGTGTGTGTGCAAAGAACGGTTTGAAAAAAGGAGGGAGTCGGATGCATTGGAATGTGAGTGAAGATGAAAGGAGAGGTACAAAAGTGGCTGTAGAGTAGGAGATGATGGTGACCAGGGCAAGCAATGCCACTGCGTCACTACAGCAGCTGCTCCTGAATGCCCACCCTGGATGTGGCTCGACTCCCTGTGGCTCTGGAAGGTGGTAGCCACGTGGCCAAGGCGAGGGAGCCTGCCCTGGGGGTGCTGGGTTGCGTCCTCTCAGAATCCTGTGCCTGGGGCCATGTCCCCCCTTTCCCCCAATGCTATATCACTGGCAGAACCCACCCTTCCTTCCTTCCTTCCTTCCTTCCTTCCTTCCTTCCTTCCTTCCTTCCTCCCTTCCTCCCTCCCTTGATGCCAGTGGTTAAACCAGGAGTTCCTAGGCTTCAAAGTCAGCATTTATTGCAGGTCCTCTCCCGTTCTAAGAAATAACCGCATCCTCCGCCTAGGGTGGCTGGGGAGACCCGGCCAGATGGGCGGGGTATAAATAATAAATTATTATTAAATTATTATTATCTCCAGACTGACAAGTCAAGAACAAACTTAGTTGGTCTCTAAGGTGCTACTGGGAGGATTTTTTTTATTTTGTTTCGACTACGGCAGACCAATACGGCTACCTACCTGTAACTGAAGCCATACTCTAGTCCTTGATACTAAGGGGGTCAACGCAATCGCCCTTCCGACTGCCCTTCCCTTTTGTGTTGCTGTTGTTTGATTGCGAGCCTTCAGGCAGGGCCTCATCGCTTTGCCTTTGTCTTTGCGTAGCACGTAGTAGACACTTCTGTAAATAATGAATGGGGAGGAGCAGTGAGAGCAGTTTGATATTGTCATCACTGTCAGCAGCACAGATGTCTGTTTCCTGTGTCATTCTCTCTTCAATGGTTTTGCAGGGGGTCGGTTCATTTCAGGTTGAACCAGAAAAAAGCCAACCTCTCCTCTTCACGAAGGCAGATAAGGCTGCCCAACTGGGGAAAGGGGACATTATTGGTGTGTGTGTGTGTGTGTGTGTGTGTGTGTTCTCCTTGTTTTTATCTTGTGTTTTCTGCTTTTATATTGTATTTTTATATTGTGAGCCACCCTGAGATCTGCAGATGAAGGGCAGTATACCAATTTAATAAATAAAATAAACAAAAAATAAACGAAGCTACTGTGTGTAGCTTTATTTTCCCATCTTTTTTTAAAAGCACCAGCTGTGTTTCTACTTTAAAGTATACAAATCAAATAGAAAATCCATGCGATTGGCTGTTGCATGTGTCTATTGGCTAGCACTTATGCCGTCAATCTCTCCCCTGTTTTTGAACTATTCTCCCTAGTAAAGTAAAGGATGAACCTGTGTGAACAAAACACAGATGTGCCAAATAATGATAATGATTATGACAAGGTAGTGTTGATCCAGCTCTGTTGTAAAGATGATTTTGTAACTGATTTCTCTCATTGCATTCCACATGTTTTGTGCTGCAGTTAACATTTATTATGGAATGTCTTTAGCTAGTTTGATTGAGCAGCTGAAACCTTTTATCTGGTACCTGAATGTGTCTGTTCTGTCCCTCCTGGGGTTGGTACCTGATGGAATGACAGTTCTCGTCAAAACAGAAATTACCTAGAATGCATGTAGCCACCTTGAATTTTGCTTTTTTTATTTATGAGTATTTTTAAACCCTCACTCTTTGAAAATAAATCATGGCAGTACACAATAAAACAATGTTGTTGTTTAGTCATTTAGTCGTGTCCGACTCTTCGTGACCCCATGGACCAGAGCACGCCAGGCACTCCTGTCTTCCACTGCCTCCCGCAGTTTGGTCAGACTCATGTTGGTAGCTTCAAGAACACTGTCCAACCATCTCGTCCTCTGCCGTCCCCTTCTCCTTGTGCCCTCCATCTTTCCCAACATCAGGGTCTTTTCCAGGGAGTCTTCCGTTCTTATGAGGTAGCCAAAATATTGGAGCCTCAGCTTCAGGATCTGTCCTTCCAGTGAGCACTCCAGGCTGATTTCCTTAAGAATTGAGAGGTTTGATCTTCTTGCAGTCCATGGGACTCTCAAGAGTCTCCTCCAGCACCATAATTCAAATGCATAAAACAATGTAAAAATCATAAAATTATAAAATCATAAAAAACAGAATAAAAAGTACCAGCACTGAATCAAATTAATTCTCTTACTTATTTATGAAAAGGTGTGATAGGCACTGATGTAATTTAACTTATATGCTCCTTGGAACAGGGAATTGTTGTTGTTTATGTTACTTTATAAAGAACCACATGCAACTGTGGTGCTACTTCCATGCTTGATCCAGACTGCAATACAGACAAATGCATATATGGGGCAGTGGATGTTGTATTGCAGAGTCTACAAGTTGAAAGGACATTCAAAGTGCATTCACATTTATACTTTTATAAGCATTCAAAACAGCTCTGCTCTGTCCCCATTATCAAAATGTATGCTGTGGGGTGGGGGTGGGGGCTAACTTTTTTTTGCTTAAGCGCACAGATGCCACAATATTAATACTGTTAAAGGTTGAGGGGGACCTTCCTGCCCACCATCCCTAAAATTTAAAGAGCAGACACCACCTTAACACAGGGTAATTGGGTGTCTGAGGTGACAGGAAAAGAGAGTCTTTAGCAAGGTCTGCTGGGAAGAAGGAGGGGAAGAAAAAAGACTGGGATCCATCTTGGGAAGGCTGGCTGGGAGAGATACGTTTGACTCCAATGCTGTACTGCTGTCAGGAACAAGCTCTTCCTGAGAAGACCATGCCGTAGGATCTGGACTCCCTCCATGCAGACGGAAGGTGTAAATATGTGAATAAATCATATTTCTTAAAGCTACGACAGACTCTGCTGCGTCTTGAATCTCAAAGGAACACAGACCCTGGATACGTGTTTGGAACCCCCTGGAATCTTGCTACCGCTTGGCAGAGAGCGGAGGAGGTGGTGCCCAACTTTTGTAACACTGCGTATTATTCCTATGTGTGATCTTGAAAAATGTGACCGCTTGTTAAATCACTGCTTTGGCTGCTGAGATAATCGCCTGCTAAGTTAAGGTTCAAGGTCAGGTTTTTTAATTTTAAAGGTGGATAGCATGGCATGGCTTCAGGTTTTTCTTTCAGGTTTTTAAAGAAACAGCTTACATTTGGTATCATTGTAATACAGAGGCTTTGAAGAGTTCAGAGGTACATTATCCATATTCTTATCAGGTCAATGCTTCTCTAAGAAGTACATCTATAAACCCCAAGAGGAGGAAAATGATTGACAAAGAGATGCACAGAGATTTTTGCCCCTTATTCAAGATAGATTAAGGAACCAGTCTTTGAAGCGGGAGGGTAGAAACAGCGCCCATAGAAATCTTCATTTTTCCATATATATATATATATATATATATATATATATATATATATATATATATATATAAACTGTGTGCGCTGTTGATATCACATTGTTCTGATATCCTTATCAGATCCCTGCAGAAAACCGCCATCTCCCGCAGAGAACTGCACATTTATATCTGCTTCCAGTATAAGCCTTAAGCAAATACACATGCAATATGCTTATTCCTGGGATATTTGCAAAAGCCTTCAGAGGTAAATATGATTTTAAGCTTGGGCAGTTAGCAGGAAATGGTTCCTCAGAGGCATGCGGGTAGGGAATGTGTTGTGTCTATCTGATTGTATGTGTATAAAAAGTGCATATCCAATGGATGGAAAAATCAGCTTGAAAAGTGTCAACAGCAAGGCAGCAAAAGACACTTTAAAACACATTTGAAGTTCAGAGGAACAGTGAAAACAATGACAGACACTTAGCTCATTCAGAATACAAATGGTTTTACATGCCTCCGGGAAGAGACCAAAGAGGAAAATAAGCACATTTCTGAAGGAAGAGCACAGAACACTTCTGGAACCACCACCAAACTGGTTTTCTCCAAGTGCAGGATGCATCTTAGTTCTCTGTTGATGGCACCCATCAGCTGAAGGCATTCAGTGAGGCACTCAGGGCCTTGGCCACGGGGGGCTTTAAGGGTTAAAACCAGTATTTGGAATTGTGCCCACTAGCAAACCATCAACTAATGGAGATGTCATATTTGTTGGCATCCATCTGTCTCTGGAGACAACAGAGAAGCATGCCTTTGGGGGTGATGTCAAGCTGTTGGAAGGCCACAGAGCCTGCTGTGGCTGTAGAGACCGACAAGGAAGAGACATGTTTTGTTACAGCTGGGACAGATGAAGGCATCTGGTTGTGCTGCTGCAGATTCACCAGGGCGTTTATTCTCTCTAAGCTCCTCCCAGCAGTCATCCCTCCTCTGGTCACTGCTGTGGATGCACAATCTGACTGTCTGTCTCCAGGCACTGCGCTCGTCTGCAAGGGATTCCCACATGGCAGGGCTTATGTTGCCAGCCTTCATGTCATGCTTGCAGACATCTTTGTGGTGCAGAGTGGGTCTGCCAATTGGCCTGGTGCCAGAAGCCAGCTCTCTGTAGAGCATGTCCTTGGGGATCCTGCCATCTTCCATTCTGTAGGGTTGCCAAACGCCCAGAATTTCCCGGACATAGCTGGCAGTCGGCCGTCGGAAACAGTGTCCAGGCGGAAATCACTGAAACGTCTAGGGAAATCTGGATGCATGGCAACCCCTGTTGGCAGTGCCATTTTGGGCAATTTCCCTTAAACATAGTTGGAAAACTTCAATTTTTCTGAGATTTTGCAAGAAAAGCTCAACAACCTTTTGAAATGTGGCAATCCTACATTCTGTGGTCATAATATAGGTGTCATATGTTCACGCTGACCCACAGTTACCAGCACATGAATGCTCACTGTGCGAAGCCCACAGCATTTCCCCCGCCTGTGATTCCCAGCAACTGGTACCCAGAAGCATATTCCCTCTGAAGCTGCAGTAATATAGCCATCATCACTAGCAGCTATTGATATCCTCCAATAATCTGTCTAATCTCCTTTTAAAGCCACCCACATTGGTGGCCAACACCAATTAACTCACTACAGTGAATAGTTTAACTCTGTGATGTGTGCAGAAGTACTTCATTTCGTCTGCCTTGAAGAGAGGAATTAGGCTCTGGATTTAAATACAAAGCTAATTAGACAGATAGGGCTTTCATATTCTTTAGCAAGTATACAGAGTTTAAATAAGGCACAACATCTTGGCCACTGCGAGAGAAAAAAGAAGGCTGAGTTAGAGGGGACATTGGCCTGATCCCGCAGGGCTCTTCTTATCAGAAGCTGTGATGGTAACTGTCCTGGCTCCCAGTTTCTGAAGAAGAAAGACTTGAAGAATTCCCCCCCCCCCCAAAAGGCTTTCATGCTCATCTTACTGGGGTGGAACATCCCTCTCTCAGTAGACAGAGCTACTCCCAGTATCTGATAGTGTCGTGGTAGGCAGTGCAAGGAGCAACATGGGAATGTCAGATGGAGATGGAGGCAGGGCTCATGACTGTTGTAGCGGGGATGGATGAGACAAGACAGCAGGTTGAGGGAGCCCCCCAACCCCAGATCCTCACAAGCAGACTGCCCCACTTCTGGCAGAGGCGCTCACGTTGTCAGGCTTCGGGGAATCAGCTTCCTCCCCCGTGGCAGTAAGTAAGAAGAGATAAAACGAAAGGAACGTCTTAGTAGTTAGATTCTTTAATAATCACAGTGAGAAAGAAAAGACCACATCTACTAGAAATGGCAGTGCTCCCAATTAAGGTTTACTCCCCCATCCCTATTAATCTATGTCACTCCTACGTCTTGTAATCTGAGCTTCTAGCCTCTGTGCTTTCTGTTCTAAGTTTTTCTGAGCTCTCCATGTCTTTGGAGAAGGGAGGGTGAATGCTGTCCAGATACTGTGAATCTGTTAACTCTCTCTCTTCTAGTGTTTCTTCTGCTACCTGTTCCCCATCCAGTATTTCCTAGCTTCTCCTTCTAAACTATGCCCCTCTGCAAACCACTGTTCCAAATCTATACTGTCCTCCTGCTCCTGGGAAGATTCAGGATGGGGGGGGGTGGCGGCTCCCACCATTCTTCCTCAGTGCAGCCCTCCTCAGCACGGTCCCTGACACATGTCCTGCTGGAGCCCTCCCCCAGGTTGTCAACCAATCCTCCATTCTCACTGTCCTAACTTGGCCATTCAATGGCAGCAACTTACAACCACTTGGCCTAACCACTTGGCAGAAAGGAAAATGAAGATAACCAGGTTATGCACCTATGCACCAGCCCTGCACTCAGCTTCCTTGTGTGCTCTCAGCCAGCCTTCTCCACTCCTAACATTTGCACAAAGATATGATGCGGCTTTTAAGTCTGTTCAACTGAACACGCTGGTTAAAGAGTGTCTCCAGTTACAAGGAGGCTGAACACACAAGCCCCCTGCAAACCATTGCAAGAAGGTCATTTTAAGTTCTCTCCATTTTTCATTTCCCCCCGATCTTAAATTCAATTCTCCGCATTTGCACACATGGGTGTAGCCAGGAATTATGTTGCAGGGGGTGGGGCAGGTAGCTAGGATTTATGTTGGGGAGGGGGGCCATCCACCCGTCACCATCCTCTGATGGCCTCTGTCTAACAGATTTGGAACAAAATGTCTTAGCAACCATTTTAATTTACTTTTTTTTGACCCCGAGTACTCAGGAAAATCTGTCAAAATCTTTCCACAATTTCTACTTTTAGTTAAGCATTTTTATTAATTTATTTGATGGGGGGCATCTGC
Organism: Darevskia mixta; assembly: GCA_034641385.1. Lineage (NCBI taxonomy): Eukaryota > Metazoa > Chordata > Lepidosauria > Squamata > Lacertidae > Darevskia > Darevskia mixta. The sequence goes on from JAWWNH010000060.1 coordinate 4,814,859, forward strand.
CCCTGCCTCCTGGCTATGCCCATGTTTATACATCATTTTGTGTATTTTTTTTTAAAAAAAGAAGTCTTCATGAATCCCCCCCCCAGCATTTTAATGCAAATTTCTCCTAATACATGCATTTTAATGCCTTTCTGCCTAATAATACACATTTTTGAAAAATGTATTTCCCCTAAAAATATATATTTTACCACATATAAGGCATTTTAATATTATTTTCACTAATATACACATTTTAACACATCATTTGCAGTAGTATGTGCATTTTGGTACATATGACTTGCCTGGAAAACTGCTCTGCAAAATTCAGAGAAGCGTGAATCTTGAAGGTGTGTGGTTCTTTGGTTTGCAAGTTCTTTCAGAATGTGTGACTTTCATAGATTTGCCTTTAACTGTGGACAGAATTAAATTTCTCCTCCATCTCTAGTCAGGAGCAGAGTGGGGTGTGTCCTACGTACTTGGGGATATTGTATATATCCCCAGCCCCCTGCTTATCTGGGGCATCACGGATCAGGCTAAATGCCCGAAGAGAGCTTAAATTATCCATCAACCTTTAATCCCATTTGGACATATATTAATCCTTTTAATTACTTTGATTCCTGTTAAAGCTGTCTCAGTTGTGCATTTGCTAGTCTTGGTTCTAGGTCAACCTGCTACCTATGCGACATTAACCAAGCTTCTGTAAAAGGCAATGAAATTGAGGGAGTGTTTATTTTAAAGGTATATGGTAGCAGTGGGAGTTTATTAGCAGGGTCAAGTCATGTATCATTTCCCCATGTGTTGTGTTGACAGCCATATACTGACTGCAGATTTGTGGGATGGGATGGAATGTGTCTTACAACTGTTCCCTGGTAAGGTTTTGCAATAAAACTATGAAGTAGGTCATGGCAACTCCTTTTCTATCAAAGAATGAAGGCGACTCAAAGCAGTTTTATGCTTCAGATTTACGGGTCTCCAGTAGGAATGGGCAAGTTTCACCATTTCACTTTGTCTCTGTTTCTCATTTCTACATTCTTAAATTCAGCGCTCCACATTTCAGCTTATGAATTCCTTTTTTTAAAAAAATGTCCTTGTGAAAATCCAACCGCTTTTCACTGCAAATTTCTTCCAATATACATATTGATGTATGCAAATTTGCCCAATAGAATGCATGTTTGTGTGCCATTTGCACTGCTATATATGCACCTTTGTACACATTGCTTGGTTGGAGAACTGAACTGCAAAATTCAGAGAAGAGCGAATTTCGAAGGTTGACTCTCCTTCGGTTCGCATTTTGTTCTGGAAAGTAGTGAACCTTTAAAGTTGAACCAAATTTCTCCTCCACCTGTTGACTCAAGTCAGCGATCGTGGGCAGTGGGACGGCACAGGTAAGTTGGCACTGCTCATTCCAAACGCATTGAGCATTGCTTCTGATTCCCGAGAGAGATAGGGGAGGTGCAAGGAGCTCAGTGTGGTACAAGCACAGCAGCAAAGCTGATCTGATGTTCCTACCACTATGCCTGTACCACATCGCCCCTCCTCCTCTGCATCTCAGCAACCAGCACCTGTGATTGTGTTGAGAAGGGAGGTGAGCAATGCCACTCTGTGAGTGAGCCAGCGTGGTGTAGTGGTTAAGAGCGGTAGACTTGTAATCTGGGGAACCGGATTCGTGTCTCCTCTCCTCCACATGCTGTGTGACATTGGGCTAGTCACACTTCTCTGAAGTCTCTCAGCCCCACTCACCTCACAGAGTGTTTGTTGTGGGGGAGGAAGGGAAAGGAGAATGTTAGCCGCTTTGAGACTCCTTCGGGTAGTGATAAAGCGGGATATCAAATCCAAACTCTTCTCTGTGCCACCCAGGTTTCTGCTTCTGCACTTTAGTGAACAGAGGGGTTTTCACTTTTTGCACGCTCCTCTTAATGCTAAAAGCCCATCCCCAGCTCCCTCTTCCTGAAACATTTGCAATAATGGGTATATCATGCACACTCATTAGTGGATGAAGAGGATTAAACAATCCTATGAAAGATCAGCAATGTTTGCGAATTATTATAGGACACTTTATCAAGGAATGTGAATCCTGTCATGCAATTATCTAGCTTTTATTGCAGTGTTAATCAATGACTGCTTGGTGCGAAAGCTTATTATAAGATCTGTTGAATAGCAATGTTTTGCATACATCAGAAGCAGTACTTTTTAATCGTAAAGGGACCCCTAATTTCTCGAAAGATGCAATTGATGCAGGCATTCAACAGAACAAGGAAGATTGACTGTTATTTCAAAATGAGTTGAAAGCAGGTAAAATAAGAATGAGAGCAGCAGGGAAATTCCCAGGGGTTGTCAGAGGCGGGAGTGAAAAACAAATGTGTGGAAATTAAGGAAGTTTTTCAAAAGGTTTGATGGAATTATGATCGAAAAAGAACAGAAGCCGGAAACAGGAAACAAGTTGTATCAAGAGGTCTTTCCCCTCCTTCTTTGTGAAATTAATTTAGGGGTGAGATTTTTATCGTAATGGAAATAAACTAAATGCATTAAAGGAGACTCCAGAGTTTCAAGGGGTAGTTGGAGAATTCAAAGATTTTTGACAGGAGGGGGAAATGAGTTTGATTAGTGAAATGCCTCTCCTATCCTCATGTACCCACCACAACTGTCTTGGGGAGGGGAGTAGGAAGGACGACACATGGGGGGGAGGAGAGGGGGGAAAGTCCTATTGCTCAAGTGAAAGTCCTTGTGATGTCTCCTGCTAATAGGACTTATCTGTTGAATCCTGCCCTTAAGGACATATCAATAGCTCTGGTAGATTGGACCAAAACGTATTTCTATCTCAGTGTTCAGTTTCCAACAGTGTTGAGCTGGATGGTTCAGGAAGCTTAAAAAGTAGTGTACGAAAGCAACAGCTCTCCCCTGCATTTTGCACACAGCACCTTACATTCTGAGATACAGTGCCTCTGAACACAGAGGTTCACTATCATAGTCACGGGCAGAGCTCACTTCCATGAGAAACACTGTGAAATCACCTCCATATAAATGTGTGCCGTCTGTTTTTTAAAGGGACGCTAGTAAAAAAAAGGGGGGGGGGAACGGGACTGACATGCAGCAATTCAAGGTGAGGTCGTGAATTCAAGGGGAATGTCTTAATAGCATTATGAGCCCATAAGCTGTCACTGTCAATTGAAATCTAAAGCAGTGTGGAGCTGCGCTGCTTCAGCCCGAAACGAAAATGCACTCTGATAATTAGCAGCATAAAAAGGTCAGAAGGAATTGGAATATAAAGAGCAAGCAAATAACCAAAACTCTTAGCAGGATTATTTAGCAGGCCTTTTTTTATAAAGCAGCTTTGAAAAAGGAAAAAAAAAACCACACACCAGATGCTGGGATCGGAGGTCACCACTGCTATTAGTGGGCAATGATGTATTTCTGGGTCCCTGAAAATGCTGCTCTAAAGCTAACTAGAAATGAAAGGAGTTCAGCTGGGGCTGAAAGACTGCATGTCATCATTTCAAATGAGGATCTTTTGTACAGTCCTGTTTGCTGCAGCCTCGTGGCTGACGCCTGATGAAAATATGCTGCACATGGAGGCGCCATGGAATTGATGGTTGCATAAAGCAATGGGTAACTTTGAGAAAGGGAGGCAAAGCACCTGTGAAACAACGGAGACATTGGCAGTGGATTTCATAACCAGGAATTCATGTTGTCATTTCAACCCTTGGATCCAGACACACAATGCAAAAGAGGTTTATTGAGCAGCTGAGACCAGGCAGATTTATTGTAAACTACAGCTGGAGCTACCAATGGCACGTTGGTGCACACCTGAAAATTAACGTATACCCCACCAGCAGACAAAAGACTATGCCAATCTGATCTCAGAGTGGCAGTGTAAGATAGATAAGTGTGAGAGATACCATCTTCCCAAGACTTTTAGAGCTGTGAAGGTTTGGGAACCAAGTCTCCCCCAGTGAGAGCCAGTGTGGTGTAGTGATAAAGAGCGGTAGACTCATAATATGGGAAACCGGGTTCTCGTCTCCGCTCCTCCACATGCAGCTGCTGGGTGACCTTGGGCTAGTCACACTTCTCTGACGTCTCTCAGCTCCACTCACCTCACAGAGTGTTTGTTGTGGGGGAGGAAGGGAAAGGAGAATGTCAGCTGCTTTGAGACTCCTTCGGGTAGTGATAAAGCGGGATATCAAATCCAAACTCTTCTTCTTCTTCTTCTTCTTCTTCTTCTTCTTCTTCTTCTTCTTCTTCTTCTTCTTCTTCTTCCCCCATCAAATCTCAATGCTCTGGTTACTACACCACTATTTGGGAATGCAAGTCCATGCAGTACTTAAAGTTATATCTATCACATTTAGAAAGAGAATAGGATGAGGCCTGATAGGTCCACTTAATCCACTTAATTGTTGCTTAAGTGGATTTTAGTTCTCATTGACTTTGGGAATGCTCTTCCGTAGAAAATAATTAGAAAGCAAGCATGGTAGAGAGGAACTTTAGGAACAGAGGAAATGGCTTGTTATTGTGTCTTAACCTGGTCTGTGACCGTATAATAAATTTTGATTTGATTTGAAGCAGGGCATGCAGCAACAGCCCTCTCTCACTGCTGCTCCCTAGCAGCTGGTCTTTAGAGGTAGAGTGCCTCTGAACTGGAGGTTCCATGTAACCATGATGACCAATAGCTACTGATGCATCTCTCCTCCAAAAACTTGTCTAATCTCCTTTTAAAGCCATCTGCGCTGCTGGACATAATGGCACACCACTGCATTTCATAAATTACGTGCCCCTTCCTTTCTATGGCCAGATCTCAAGGATCAGGAAATAAAATAAGCAAGACAAACATAATCCTGACTCATATCTTCCCAGCGAGGGAGCTGGCAATTCAGAAAGGAGTCTTTTTAACGTCCCAGAAACTGGGACAGCATCATGTATAATAGATCGTGAATACCATGCGCTTGAATGCTGTTGTTAAGATTAAACCTCTTTCTTCCAACCAGTGTGTGTGACTGTATTCTTCCTCGCACAGCCACCCTGCTTGAAGCATCAAACAACCTCTTATGCAAAGAAATCACCATTGCCTTTAGAAAGGAACAGCACGTTGGGATCACAGTGTGAGCTTCGCAAAACATTTGCTCCGCATTGGTGGGGTAGGTGGAAATTGGGTTCTGCCGGTTCAGTTGGGACGGTCCATTAGAAAAGGCTGTTTCACCCCTTGAAGTCTGATGCCTTCGGGGTGAGAGTTGTGAAGCCGTGACTAGCAGGTGGGGGCATTTGAGGGGAAGCTACCAGGGCCTCAGCATTTGCTAAAGGACAGAGCGAAACGGCTGCAGCAGAGGGACTCAGGTGGAATCAGCTCAGCAGCTAGGGAAGGCGTTTGCCAAAGGTGGAAAACCAGCTCTCATGTAGTGGTGGCCATGGGAAGGAGAGAGGCAGCACCCTTCTGAAGTGGTGCTAGAGACCTGGGGGTTTCTATATTATCAACACGCAGGTGAGCAAATGGCTACAAAGTGCCTAGCACTCATCACTGACATCATGGCCCATGGACTACGATGATACAGATTGAAGTAATTATCTCAGGTGGCACAATGGGAGGGACAGCAGTGTCCCCTCTGCCTTTCTTCCAGAGCCTACTGCCCGTTCCCCTCTGCTGGAGATCAGAGCTATGTATGCATGCCATACACTTCCTGCTGCATTGGAGGATGCTATTCTTTTAGCAGAGTGGAAGTAAGATTCATTTTCCAGCCCAGGTGTAATGGGAAGGGGGCATACCGCTTTGCAGTAGAAAAAATATTTTATTGAAGCCATTTGTTCTTCCTCGTTCCCCTCAAAATGCTCTCAGAGCAACATACAAGAAAACAGTGTTAAGGCTGTCGCTGTCTTCAAGCTCACAATCTAAAAAGACAGAACACACAGGGAAACCAGAATGGGTGGAAAGAGGGAGAAGCAAGCACACTGTGGTACTATATGGAGATCTATGGTCCTGTCTATGCAGATTCTGGATGTCCACAAGAGCAGCAACACCTCGTCAATATCAGTGGTGGTTCTGGCTGTCTCCGGGGAGGCGATCTCTTCTCCACCACTGCCACCACCGTGATCAGATCCTGGAGCAGAGCATGTGACAATTTCCTGGCCAAGTGGATGGAGCAGCTGCTGAACACATTAGACAGATTACTCAGCAACCAGCTGCCCACACAGGATCAAAAGATATCACCTTTCATACCTCTGCCAGCTTTTGACGCATTATGAGAAGAACATGGGGTTACCTCTTGCTTGACTGCTGTTCATCAACTGCTGCCTTTATGTATCAAGTGAACCAGATCAAGATGAGATGCTACTGTGAGAAAAGGATGCTGGACTAGGTAGGCCATTGGCCTGATCCATCAGACTCTTCTTATGCAGCCAATAAGGCTCTATATTGGGCAACCAATAGTACATCCACCAAGGAGTGTGGTGGAGTCTCCTTCTTTGGAGGTCTTTAAGCAGAGGCTTGACAGCCACCTGTCAGGAATGCTTTGATGGTGTTTCCTGCTTGGCAGGGGGTTGGACTGGATGGCCCTTGTGGTCTTTTCCAACTCTATGATTCTATGATTCTATGTTGATGCATGGCCTAGTTGCATGGGCCATAACAGGGTATCAGGGAACATGCAAGCTCCATTAATTGTGCAGTCAGAATTTCACGTCACACGCCTTTCCATTGAGTCATGTATGCTGGTTTTAAATTAACCCAGGCAAGCATTTCAGGAGTGGGCTGGAAGGTGTGCAAGAGAGAGAAAAGATGAGAATAGCCCACGGTTTTGGTTGTTGGCCAATATGAGCATGAAAACAAATGAGGGTTGTTCTTGTTTTGGGTTGTGCCTGCCCTCCAGCTTTCCATTTGTCTTCACATGGACTTCAGGTGCAGAAGAGCAAGTGCTTAAGGAGGTAAAATGAAGCAGTGGGGAGATCAAGCTGTCTCAACAAGAAGGAGCCGGTGATAACAGTGAGTGACTAATGCAGCACTGATATAGAGAAGCAATTTCATACAGATGGCATGGTGTGCTGGGCAAGATAATGCAGAACTGCAGTGTGTTTGCACAGGTGTGTGTGTGTGTGTGTGTGTGTGTGTGAGAGAGAGAGAGAGAGAGAGAGAGAGAGAGAGAGAGAGAGAGAGAGAGAGAATGAGAGCATGCATTCAGCTGTTATCAAAGGTGCAGTCTTGCACCCACAAAGCAAGCTAGCAAGCCCTATTAACTTCCCTGGGACTTCCTCTGAATTTGAGTCCACGCAAGCTCATCCTGTGTTGCCGCATGAGATAAATATCTTATGTACAGTGTCAATTCTCCTTTCCCCAAGTATGTTTAGGACCACCTATCCTCACAGCTGTAACTTTATAATAGTCATTAAGGTGCGTAGCATAAGAAGAGCCTGCTAATTCGGGCCAATGGCCCATCTAGTCCAGCATCATGTTCTCACAGTGGCCAATCAGATGTCTGTGGTTAACTCTCAAGCAAGACCTGAGCACAAGATCCCTCTCCCCCCCTGCAGTTCCCAGAAATGGGCATTCAGAAATGTTACTGCCTCTTACCGTTGAGGCAGAGCATAGCCATCATAGCAGGTAGCCTCTGAGAACCTTGTCCTCCACAAATTTGTGGTCCTTCAGAAGGGTTGCCTCTCTTCATCTCAGTCAGCCTGGGCCCACCCTGAGGGGGCCCTTCTCATTGTCCCATCCAATGTGTTTCTCACTGCGTGGTCCTGCCCACCCCTGGGATGTGGCCCCTGGAAAGATGCTCATGGGGGAATATGGCCCTCAGGGTGGAAAATTTTCCCCACAGCCATGTGTTCAGTGGTTGTGAGCAGGCTCTTAAGGGCAGATCCTGGGCCACTCAGGATCTCACCTCACACCTCTAATAGCAGAATCTTACATCCATGTGTTCGTACAGATATGGGACCACTTCTCACAAGCACCAAACACACGTCTGGTGGGAGCAGCTGTTGTGTGCATTGCTGTGAGAGGGTGGTTGATACACATATTCATCAACAAGGGTGGGGCTGGCAAGTGTGAACACCTCACAATGTTTTTAACATTCTCCAGGGGAGGGATGGAATAATCTGAACCCCCTGTTATGCAAGTTCTCTCTCCCACCCATCAGAGTGGCAGACATGTAGGCAGTCTATAGGTGAGTCAGTTCCAGCCTTCCATCTCTTGGTCACACTTGAGTGTGACTGAGGAATGGAACCCTTAATGAGGCTTTACAGGTGGTGGAGCAACTGTGTTTTCTATGGTTTATGTAGAATTAGATGGGTGTGAAGGATGAAAAGACTAGCCTGTGCTGCGGTAGTTTTGCTCATGACAAGATACAGCATAATAGCACTTAAGCAAGGAGTTTCTGCTTCTCATCAAACATCCTGTTTGAAAATGGGATTTATCATACACCTCCCCCGTTGGGGAGGAACTCAAGCTCCAAATGCATCCAAAGCTCAGGCAACTCCTACCATATTCCTATTTATAGGTGAGAAATGCAAAAATCTTGTTTATCTGCTGCATGTTGCATCATGTAAAAGAACAAAATAGAAGAAAACAGAATGAAATGCTTGAGAACTCAAGTTGAGCTCTGCTGGACCAAACCAAAGACCTATCAAATCCAGTATTGTGTTCCTCACAGTGGCCAATCAGATGATTATTGGGAGCCTGCAACAGGTCATGAGCCCCAGGTGTGCCCCAGTGATTGGCAGGTGAGAAGCAAGATACCAATGAAGCTGAACATTGGAAGACGCAGTGCATACTGTAGATAAACTATGGAACATGCTCCAACAGGAGGCAGTGATGGCCACTAGCTTGGTGGCTTTAAAGGAGGATTGGACAAATTCATGGAGGGCAAGGCTATCAATGGCTACTACTCTCTACTGTCAAAGGCATTATGCCTCTGGTTGGCAGTTGCTGTGAATCACAATGTCACGAGGCTGACAGGGAAATGCAGGTCTCCGCAAGTCAGGACAAAGCTGGAGGTTTGGAATGCAACTGATTTTTATTCACAGAAAGTAACACAGTGGGGTCTCCTTGACTTGAGTCCTTCAGCTTGAGATGTTGTTGGAAACTGACCTCTGTACTGTCCTGGAAGGGCCTTCTTCTTCTGACTCCTCTTGATCACTCCAACCTCTGGAGCTTGCCTCTTCCTCCCTGTTGTCTCACCACCAGGACCCGGGCTCTAAGTCCTTGTCTTCCTTGTCCTCCTTGGGGGGCTTCTGGGTGGGAGGCTCCCACCACTCCACCTCATCCAGCCAGTCCCTGATACACAAACAGGCAGAGTGCTGCTGTGCTTACCTTTTGCTTGTGTGCTTCCCTTTGTCATCTGATCGTCACTGTGAGTACAAGATGCTGGATTAGTTGGAGATTGGCCTGATCAAACAGGTTTGTCTTCTGTTTTTATGCCTTTGATCTTGGAGGCAGTAAACAGCCATGCAGCTTCCCGGAAAGGAGTTCACAGCCACTTTGCTCTTTTCAAGTCCTTTTTGCTTCCCTGCTGAGCTCTGCTAAAGTTTGATTACAGCTTGAGGTTAATCAGGAGAGAGTCTAACCATGAGCCCTGGCTTGGACAGCATGTAAAGCCAAACTTGGGCTTAATGCAGCGTGATGTGGCAGGCAGCTATGAGGACTGTGAAGGAACAAAGCAGCTGTAAGCTCCTCTCCAGCAGCCTGTGCATTTGCACATTGATGCCGAGCCAAAGTTTGGCTTAGCCTGATGTGCAAACCCAGCCAATGCCCGAGCCATGGGAAAAGTGGTCACTTTTTTTAAAAAAAAAACATTCTGTTCCATCACAGAGTCTGGCTTCTCTCCAGAAGCTTCACATTTTCTCTCCTAGTGAAAGAACGCCACTAGAAAATCTTTTTCTGCTGCTGCAGCCTCCTACAGTTTTCGCTTAGATCTGATAGTCTTTCATCTCAGTGGGGTAGGGAACAGGGAGTGTCATGTTTGACTCGTGTCTTTGGTCTCCTTAGTTATCACTCCTCTATGCGCTTGTCGGTTAATGCAAAAATTTTCAGCCCTCATGATGAGATATTTGCTCTGGCTTGCTTCGTTTTTATTTAGTTCTGGAGCAGCATGTTTTTGACTCTTACTTCTGCTGTGTAGAGAAGCTAACCAGCAGCAACCAGCTGCTGTCAAACTTAGCTCAGTGCAGATCTTGGGAGCTTGCGACCGGGGACAAGGATTGCTGGAGGAGACTGAAGAGAGTGAGCTTGTGTCTTTTGGAGTTTGCTTGCTTGTATGCTTCTCTGAGCTGTTTAAAAGTTTGATAGATTGATACCCGTAGCAGGCCTCAGGGAGTGGCTGAGTGCTCTGCTAGAGGCATGATTACTTTTCCTGATTACTTTTCTTTCATTGCAGGCCTGAGGGTGTGTGTGGCTGATTGCTCTGTGGGAACACAGAATCTGAGGGGGAGGAGTTACAGCTGAGAGGAAGCCAGGCTGAGGGAGGAGTTAGCAACCAGCAGCAGTCAAACTTAGCTCACGAATAGACCAAATAGGAAGGGAGGAGTAGCAGCATTGTAGATAAAGGATGTGTACACTTATGAAGAAATCCATGACCTGGAGCATGGAAAGCAGATTGAGAGTATATGGGTAAAAATTGTAGGAAAGCGAAACAACAGTGACCTTACAGAGAGCCAGTTTGGTGTAGTGGTTAAGAGCAGTGGACTCATAATCTGGTGAACCAGGTTTGATTCCCCGCTCCTCCACATGCAGCTGCTGGGTGACCTTGGGCTAGTCACACTTCTCTGAAGTCTCTCAGCCCCACTCACCTCACAGTGTTTGTTGTGGGGGAGGAAGGGAAAGGAGAATGTTAGCCGCTTTGAGACTCCTTAGGGTAGTGATAAAGCGGGATATCAAATCCAAACTCTTCTTCTTACTGTGGGTGTCTCCTATAGACCACCAAGCCAGACTGAAGACTTGGATGATCCCTTACTAGAGCAGATTACCAAACAATCAAAAAGGAGAGAAATAGTAATCAAGGGGGACTTCAACTTCTCCAGTATCTGTTGGGACTCAAACTCTGCCAAGAGTGTAAGGTCTGACAAATTCCTCCATTGCATCGCTGACAATTTCATTTCCCAGAAGGTGGAAGAACCAACAAGGGGATCATCTATCTTGGACCTGGTCCTCACCAATAGGGAAAAACTGATTGAAGTGGAAATGCTTGGAAGCTTGGGAGGAAATGATCATGTTCTCCTGAGTTTCAGGATACAGAGGCAAGGGAAAACTGAGTGTAGTCGGACACGTACTCTGGACTTTAAAGCAGCCAATTTCGAAAAGATGAAGGACTACTGGGTGTGATTCCGTGGTCAGAAATACTCAATGAGAAGGGAGTCCAAGAAGGATGGGAGTTTCTAAAAGGAGAAATATTGAAGGCCCAAATGCAGACAATACCAACAAAAAAGAAAAGTGGGAGGCATCTAAGGAAACTGATGTAGCTGCATAACGAGCTTACAGATGAGCTGCGAGTTAAGAAGGGCATACATAAGAAATGGAAGAAATGGGAAATCACAAAGGAGGAGAAGACACAAGTAGCCAACAGTTGCAGGGGGAAAGTCAGGCTGGCTAAAGTTCAGAATGAGCTCAGGCTTGCAAGAGAGGTTAAAAATAATAATAAAGGCTTATTTGGCTATGTCCTAATTAAGAGGAAGAACAAGCACATGGTAGGTCCTCTGCATGGGGAACACGGAGAAATGCTATTGGGTGACAGAGAAAAGGCGGAACTATTCATCACCTACTTTGCCTCTGTCTTCACCCAAAAGGAAAGCGATGCCCAACCTGGTGATAACAGAATAAATGGTGTGAGGAGGGAGCTGCAGCCCAAGATGGGAAAAGAGGTAGTAAGGGAACAGCTAGCTACTTTAAATGAATTCAAATCTCCAGGGCCTGATGAGCTGCATCCAAGGGTGCTAAAGGAGCTTGTGGATGTAATTTCAGAGCCTTTGCCCTTTATCTTTGAGAATACTTGTAGAGCAGGTGCGGTCCCTACAGACTGAAGACAGGCAAATGTCCCCATATTCAAAAAGGGGGGAAAGGAAGACCCAGGTAACTACTGACTGGTGAGCTTGGCATTGATACCAGGACAGATAATTAGAACAGATAATTCAACAGTATCCTGCTCTAACAGTGGCTGACCAGATGCCCACAGGAAGCCTGCAAATAGGACCTGAGCTCAAAAGCACTCTCCTCAATTGGGGTTTCTTGCAACTGGTATTTGGAGGCATGCCATCTCTGACCATGGAGGCAGAGTATAGCCATTGTGGCTGGTAGCCATTCATGGATTTGTCCAATCCTCTGTTAAAGCCATCCAAGTCAGTGGCCTTCACTGCCTATTGTGGGAGTGAATTCCATAGCTTAACTACAAACAGTGAGATGAAGGACTTTCATTTGTCTGTCCCAAATCTCCCGACATTCAGCTTTACAGGATGTCCATGAGTTCTAACGTTATCGGGGGGGGGGGGAATATCTAGAGTAGCTGTTGCATCCTGTTTCTGTATTCAACACCGCAAATGCGGATTAGCACCCCAGATTCACTCTTGAACATGAATTGAACAAAGGATGTGAAACATCTTACCCAGTGAGCACTTTTTAAGCACCCTGATTATGGGGGCATACTATTCTACACATAGGCTGCCCTGCCCATATCCAGGGCTCTTCTGACATCTTGATATGCAATGATGATGCTATATTATTTGTATTGAACACACAACAGTGGCAGCCTCCTGGTGGCGGTAAGTTCAGAGGAGGTCTGGGTTGACAGCTCTGCTGGTCCACACATACCTGTGAGGCTGCTGCTCCTCTGGCAGCATAGCAGGTGTGCCAACTCTATGGGACTGAGGCCTCTATAGTTTCCCCAATATCCACTGGGACAGGACTCAGCCTGCCCCCCAATCTGGAGGGGAAGAGGAGGCCAGGTGGGGTGTCAGCTTTACAGGACATCTCCCGATGCTACTTGGCCTGGTGGGAAGTCAGCAGTGAACCAATCCCATTCATGAAATTAATTTGGCTTGCCATGCAAATGTTGCATCGGGAGGAGGCCTGGTTGACGTCTCCTGATGCAACAGATGTCACACACACATGTGACATCACATACATGATGCTCATCGCGCGCATGTCGTCAACACTCCCAATGTTGGGCACAACTCAGTGCCCATGCTCCAGAGCCATCTCACCCCATCGTGACGAGTGACAGAGCCACTGCATTAGGGTGCCACTGCCACTCCGACCCCCATCACATACCACTGCTGATCAAACGTTGGCATTCTTATTAGACAGGTGGTATTGAAACTGGGCTTTCTTAGTGCAAGTTAAGAGCTTGAGTGTAGCAGACTTAATAGGATCACAGTGTTCATCTTTTGCATCAAGTCCTGCCTGTGCAGATTAAGGCAATTGTTCCCTACGCTCCAGTGGCCTTGACGCCGGTTGTGCACATGCAACATTGCCCAGGTTCTGCCTGGTGCTTATTAGGAAAAGAATAGAGGTTTGTCATTGCAATCAAACCAGCCTCTCCGAAACACCTTCTGAGACTGCTGTCAATATGTGGCCTGCAAACACTGTGCCGGATTACAAAGGCAGCGAAGAAAAAAGATTAGGCAAATGTAATCATAGCTCCATTCATCTGAACATGGGATGCTTTTTTGCGGGGTGGGGATAATGGATTCAAACTGTATTTTTTATATAAATACCAAGTGCGTCAAGCAATCAAATAACAGCATTATTGACCAGCACAATTGCATTCGTAACTTCATGGCTGGATTAATGCAATGTGCTCAATGTGGGCTACCCTTAGGGTTGTTCTGGAGGCTGCAGCTGGTGCAGAATGTGGTGTCTAGGTTATGGGAGGCACTGGGAAACACTAAGGTCACCGCCATTTTGCTGAGTGAGTTCAGGGTAATCTAGGCATTTGTCATGTCAGTATGGAAATATGGGTAGGGCAGCAAGAGGCTAATTACAGCCGCAGTATAATCGTAGACGATGCAGCTTTAATCATGCTAGTTTTAAATACAGAAGGAAAATAAATTTTGCATTGTATATTGCATTGCATAGGCAGTGAAAATATAAATTCATTCAATTTATCAGTGTGCCCGGAGCTATATCTCATGCAAAATTTGCCATTAACCTTTAGGAATTTATTTTTTGGAGGGGGGAAATAACTAATGACAACACAAGATAGACTTGCTCCTTACAGGAGACAGAGCTCCCGCAATATGAATAATCCATAACAATTACGAAGAGGTTGTACCATTATATGCTATAGGGCAAGGGCCATGGTTCAGGGGTCCATGCAGAAGCTCCCCAGCATCTCCAGGCAAGGCATAGGAATGTCTCCTGCCTGAAACCTTGGACAGCTGCTGCCAATCAGTGCTGAACATACTGAGCTAGATGGACAAGTAGCCTGACAGCTTCCTATGTTCTTTTGGGATTCTCCTAGAGAAGCTATTAAATGCACAAATTGTCATCTCATCTGTCCTCCCAGTTGAACGCCGTGGCCCAGGAAGAGAGAGGAAAATAGGAGAAGTGAACAACTGGCTTCGCAAATGGTGCCGGCAGGAACGGTTTGGTTTCTTAGATCACGGTCTGCAGTTTCTTGAAGATGGACTTCTGGCAAGTGATGGGCTGCACCTCACAAGGGTTGGGAGGAATGTTTTTGCCAACAATCTCAAAAACCTCATCAGGAGGGCTTTAAACTGACTTATGTGGGGGAGGGAGACAGTGGTCCTGAAGGTAGGAGTCTATCAAATGCTGAAGATGATCATCCAAAAGTCAAGGACCAAATGGAGCAAACAGCGCACAGACCTAGTGGTGGGAGGAAAAAATCCTTAAGTAGGAGACTAGGGGGAATGATCAATGGTTTTCAATGTCTGTATACAAATGCACAGAGCATGGGAAATAAACAAGATGAACTTGAGCTCTTGGTACAGCAAACTAAATACGACATAATAGGCATCACTGAAACCTGGTGGGATGAGTCTCATGATTGGAATGTAGTAATAGAGGGATACAATCTATTTAAGAGAAATAGACCAAACAGGAAAGGAGGAGGAGTGGCGTTATATGTCAGGGATGTGTATACCTGTGAAGAGATCCATGATTTAAAACTTCAAAGCCAAATTGAGAGTATCTGGGTCAAAATTAAGGGAGATAAAAATAACAGTGATCTCATGGTGGGAGTTTACTATAGATCCCCAAGCCAAACTGAGGACATAGATGATGCCTTCCTGGAACAGATGACCAAGCATTCAAAAGGAAATGAGATAGTAGTAATGGGGGATTTCAACTATCCTGATATTTGTTGGATGTCAAACTCAGCCAAGAGCATAAGGTCGAACAGATTCCTCACTGGCCTTGCAGACAATTTCATTGTCCAGAAAGTGGGAGAAGCAACAAGAGGATCAGCCATTTTAGATCTGGTCCTAACCAATAGTGATGACCTGGTTAGTGGGGTAGAAGTGGTAGGATCATTAGGTGGGAGTGATCATGCTCTTCTGGAGTTTATTATACATCAGAAAGGAGCAACCAAGCATACTAAGACTCAAATTCTAGACTTTAAGAAAGCCGACTTCAGAAAACTTAGGGAAATGCTGGGTGTGATCCCATGGTCAGTAATACTTAAAGGGAAGGGAGTTCATGATGGATGGGAGTTTGTTAAAAGGGAGATATTAAAAGCACAACTTCAAGCAGTACCAATGAGACGAAAACATGGAAGGTGCCTAAAGAAGCCAGGGTGGCTATCTAATGAACTTTTAACTGAGTTAAGATTTAAAAGGGATATGTACAAGAAATGGAAAAAGGGGGAAACCACCAGAGAGGAATTCAAACAAATAGCCAGCACATGTAGAGACAAAGTCAGAAAAGCTAAAGCACAGAATGAACTCAGGCTTGCTAGAGAGGTTAAAAGCAATAAAAAGAGTTTTTATGGGTATGTCCGTAGCAAAAGGAAGAACAAGGAAACAGTGGGGTCACTTAGAGGAGAAGAAGGTGAAATGCGAACAGGGGACGCAGAAAGGGCAGAACTCCTCAATACCTTCTTTGCCTCAGTCTTCTCCAAAAAAGAAAACAATGCCCGACCTGAAGAATATGGAGCAGATGATTCAGCAGGGGAAACACAGCCCAGAATAAGTAAGGAGGTAGTACAAGCACACTTGGCTAGTTTAGATGTATTCAAGTCTCCAGGGCCAGATGAACTACATCCCAGAGTATTAAAAGAACTGGCAGAGGTGATTTCAGAACCACTGGCAGTAATCTTTGAGAATTCTTGGAAAACAGGTGAAGTCCCAGCAGACTGGAGGAGGGCAAATGTTGTCCCTATTTTCAAAAAGGGGAAAAGAGAGGACCCAAACAATTACCGCCCAGTCAGCCTGACATCAATACCAGGAAAGATTCTAGAGCAGATCATTAAGCAAACGGTCTGTGAGCACCTAGAAAGGAACGCTGTGATCACTAAAAGTCAGCATGGGTTTCTGAAAAATAAGTCATGTCAGACTAATCTGATCTCATTTTTTGACAGAATTACAAGCCTGGTAGACGAAGGGAACACTGTGGATGTAGCCTATCTTGATTTCAGCAAGGCCTTTGACAAGGTGCCCCATGATATTCTTGTAAAGAAGCTGGTAAAATGCGGGCTAGACAATGCTACCATTCATTGGATTTGTAACTGGCTGACTGACCGAACCCAAAGGGTGCTCATCAATGGCTCCTCCATCCTGGAGAGAAGTGACTAGTGGGGTGCCACAGGGTTCTGTCTTGGGCCCAGTCTTATTCAACATCTTTATCAATGACTTGGATGATGGGCTTGAGGGCATCCTGATCAAGTTTGCAGATGACACCAAATTGGGAGGGGTAGCTAATACCCCAGAGGACAGGATCACACTTCAAAATGACCTTAACAGATTAGAGAGCTGGGCCAAGGCAAACAGGATGAATTTTAACAGGGAGAAATGTAAAGTACTACACTTGGGCAAAAAAAATGAAAGGCACAAATACAGGATGGGTGATACCTGGCTTGAGAGCAGTACAAGTGAAAAGGATCTAGGAGTCTTGGTAGACCACAAACTTGACATGAGTCAACAGTGTGATGCAGCAGCTAAAAAAGCCAATGCAATTCTGGGCTGCATCAATAGGAGTATAGCATCTAGATCAAGGGAAGTAATAGTACCACTGTATTCCGCTCTGGTCAGACCTCACCTGGAATACTGTGTCCAGTTCTGGGCACCACAGTTCAAGAAGGATATTGACAAGCTGGAACGTGTCCAGAGGAGGGCAACCAAAATGGTCAAAGGCCTGGAAACGATGCCTTATGAGGAACGGCTTAGGGAGCTGGGTATGTTTAGCCTGGAGAAGAGAAGGTTAAGGGGTGATATGATAGCCATGTTCAAATATATAAAAGGATGTCATATAGAGGAGGGAGAAAGGTTGTTTTCTGCTGCTCCAGAGAAGCGGACACGGAGCAATGGATTCAAACTACAAGAAAGAAGATTCCACCTAAACATTAGGAAGAACTTCCTGACAGTAAGAGCTGTTCGACAGTGGAATTTGCTGCCAAGGAGTGTGGTGGAGTCTCCTTCTTTGGAGGTCTTTAAGCAGAGGCTTGACAGCCACCTGTCAGGAATGCTTTGATGGTGTTTCCTGCTTGGCAGGGGGTTGGACTGGATGGCCCTTGTGGTCTCTTCCAACTCTATGATTCTATGATTCTATGATTCTAGCTCCACCACCAGAAAATAAGCATGATGCCTCTTGGCTTGCAGCTCAAGAGCCTGCTTTTCCACCCTTGATACATCTTCAAGGGCAACTCGTAAGCAATTTAGACTCCTACAGATGTTGTGTGCCTGACATTGAGAAAGACAACACACCGACTTCATGCAAGGAAAGGATGCTGGCACTTCTCAGGGTATATCTCAGGAGTGTCTGATTTTGTGCACTCAGCATTAAAGGAGGTATCAAGCGCTTTACTTGCGCCACCTGATCGTTTGGCTTTGGTTTCACACAGAACCATGTTTACTCAAGTGAACCACGTTTTTGATTTCTGAGCTGCAGACTTCATTCCCCCACTTTGCTCTTCCAGTTGAAATCCCATCATTATTTTAAATGGGAAACATTTTCTCCGAGAAAGTAGGTTGTTCGCACAGTAGATGGTCTGTAGGGAAACTGTGATGCTTTTATTGCATTCAGTGCATGAACAAATTTGAAGATCTAAGAATGTAAGGGAGACATTGCTGGTTCAGAAAAGGATCCATCCATTTCCCCTTTATCTATAGAAAGACTCTAAAAATGGCTTTGAACGTTTTTTAAGTTGCAAAAGACCAATACATCAAGCAACATTAAAGACTGATTTTAAACAAAACTACTAATTTTCATTCACATATTCTCTTTTCAGAGTTACTGTAAATTAACTGAAAATAAAACACACAATACAGTATATTACAAATTTACATTGTCGTCTTAAACTTCTTTTTTTGGGGGGGGGGAACTGGGTTTATTCATCTTTTTAAAGAAATGAAGTTCTGTCCATGTCAGCATGGCAATATAAATATAGAGCTGAGTTTAGCAGATTTTTTATCATCATATTTGCATAATATGTCTGTACGGTTGGCCAATACATTTTGATACTTGAGGAAAACAACTGCCTTGGGCAGAATGCAATCCCACTCTCCTCCTAAGTCAAGTTGCACAGCAACCATGGCTGACTAACAGAGCAAACCAGCCCTCTGATCCATTGTACTGTTGCTCCTGTGTGCCTTTCTCCAGAGTGATCCTAGGAGCCAATCCTCAGTGGCTGACTTACGTCCTTCCACTCTGATTGGCTCCAATCAGCGAGATAACTTCTTCTCAATGGCTAAAAAGCTCTCCTTTCATGCTGATTGGGCAGCTATAGGACCCTGCTACAGAAATAGCAGTACGGGTTCAACCCCTACAAGCCCACACCACTTCACCTCTGCTTGGGATCATGTTCTTTCAGAAGGTCCACAGCCCTGGCAGAGTAAGGACAGCTAGTCTTCCCCAATGGCAACCACTTGGTTTTGTGCAAGCCTGCTGTTTCTAAATTGCTGAGCCATTCTAGAAACCTTCTTGCCTCCCAGCAAGATGCAAACAACCGAAAGGTTTACAATGGTTTGGTTTTTTAAATTGTTGTTAAAAAATACAGCCGATGAGCTGCAGTGTTGGAGTATTTAGATCATGGGAATGCAGAGTGGTTTCTGAGGCAGCCAGGGTGCTGTTCAGCAAGTGACAATTTTCTGCTTAGTTTGTCCTCCAATATGTGGGATTCAGAGAAATGCTTCCTCTAACATTAACTCGCTGCTAAAAGCAAAGGCCATCTCCCATCCCCCAAGAAAAGGAGGGGGCTACCCCTGAAATCTAGATAGACTGCAGGGAGCCAAGGCAACATGAGATGCACTGATTATTAAATAGATCATTCCTCAGTTCAGCTTCCTGATCTTCATCAGGAGAATCTAAAGAAACATACCCACAAATCTTGCTAGGGTTATTATATAAATGTATGGTTATGCATTCACTTTAATGACTTCACTTTAATGTTGCTGGCAGATTCACAGTTACTGGGAGGATTATTTTTATGCCATAGTTAAATTGTCTATTTGCGGATATGTGTTTTTGTAGATTCCCCTGGTGAAGATCAGCCAAAAATAATAATATTAATGTTGAGATTTATCAGCTACCTCATTTTGACTTTGTCTCTTTCATTCATTATCCTTTCACCCCAATAACAGGTTATTTATTACATAGTTAGCATTTTTTTAAAGTCCGCAAAAGACAGACGATTGAAACAATGGAGAAGATAAAAGATTACCCGATGCAAGAACATGAGGAAAAGAACAATAATTTTGATGAAAGTATTTATTTATAGTCTACCTTCGACCATGCTCAGTGTAAGTAAACTTGTAATACATAATGATTAAATGGGAGGGATAATCTGATCTCATCCTCTACCTCCAAAGACTGGTGTACCTTTTAAAGCTTGCAACACTATATACAGGACCTTCTAAAGCAGAGATGGAAGCCAAACAGAGTTTGAGAGATCTTGCAATTACAGTGATAGGCTAAAGGAATGTTCCCAGGTTATATTCAATGAGTGTACACTCTGTGTACTGTTTGTCGCATTCATATCCCACCTTTTTCCAAGGAGCTCAAGGTGGCCTTCATGGTTCACCCCATCTCATTTAATTCCCACGACAACCCTGTGAGGTAGGTTAGGCTGAGAGGCAGTGACTGGCCCAGCATCACCCAGTGAGCTTCAAAGGCCAAGTGAGGGTTTGATCCCTCATCTCCCAGGTCCTAGTCTGACACTTGTCAAGGCTTCAGGAAAGCTATTCCTCCCCTGGTTGCAGCAAGAGCACGGAAAACAAGGTAGAGTCCTTTTTAATGAGTGAGTTCATTCATAATAGTGAGAGACAACAGAACGCAGCAACCCCTGTCAATGTCGTTGCTCCAACTGGGCTCCTCCTCCCTCCTCCCTAGCAACAGCATCTCCCCTTATGGTGGCCGCTCGTGGCCAGGGACATAGGAAGGGGGTGCAGCCTACCCCGGGTGCCAGGCTGATGGGGGGTGACAAAATGGTGGGCGGAACTCGTCACCACGGGGCCTGCAGCGCGCACGAGCCACGCTCCTCGGTGCCTGCAGGCTCCACGCTGTCCGCCTGCTGCCTCCCCCCCAGCGGTGCCACAGTGCCCATAGGGATGGCATGGGATGGCATGGCATGGAGCGTGCGACAACCATAGGGATGGGATGGCTCGGCATGGGGTGCAGGGTGCCCATAGAGATGGGGCGTGCCGCGACACCCGTAGGTACGGCACGGGACTCTGAGCACCCCATTCCATCCCTATGGGCACCATGTGCCCCACCCCTGGGCACTCTGCCCCAGGTGCCCAAGAGGTTTCCTCCGCTGCTGCTCGTGGCCAAGTGTCTCTGAGTCCTTTGTTCCTGCACTCTTAATGAACGGCGAGTTATGGGAGGGGGGGGGTCAGAAATACTCTCCAGGGACAACGTGTCAGCTGGCTGCTCTGCCTCTGTTTCCCTCCCCCTTCTTCTAACACTTCCCAACTCTGCTGTTCATCAGCCTCTGAGCTGTGACCTCCCTCAAACTCCTCAAACCCCTGCTGTAAATCAATGCTGCATTCCTCTTCTCCTGCAGCGTCAGGAGAACCTGGGGGAGGGGGTCAGCTCCACCATTCCTCTTCCCTCTCATTCCCTTGAGTCCAATCCCTTACAACACTCTAACCACTATACCACACTGGCATAGTTAGCTGAAGTGTACAAATCAACAAGCACACACTCTTTTACACAAACACTTGTATATGTAAAGAGACAGCTTGTATAGTGTCCAATGGAACATGTGGACAAGCCTTACACAGAAGGCCTGGTGTATGTCCCATGTTGGCCAAACGGCTGAGAACAAAGTTTTGGGACCTTATTTTCAAGCTTTAGACCTGCAAGTACTGATACCCCAAAGCCCCTCACCTTATTTTTGCAATTCTGACTGTCGTACTCCCATGTCTTCATTCAAAACAGTATATTTCCAGTGCTAGGCAAATGTATTTTACCTTACTAGACTGGGTCAAACTTTCATCTAGCCCAGTATTCTGCCTCCAGTGGTGTCCAGCCAGATGCTTCTTGGAAGCAGTTGAGAGCTCACAAGGGTGACAGCCCTTCGCCTCTTTCCCTCCAGCATTTGGCATTCAATGACAAACTGCTCTACATGGAAGTCTCATTTAGCTAATAGCTCCTATGACTAACAGCTAACCTGTCTGCCATCAATTTGTCTGAGTGCTGAGCCAACATTTTCTCAGAAGAGAAACATTATTTTTCTCACCCCCCCACCCCGAAAAAGACCACTTTCAGGGATTATCTCCCAATTTTCACCACTGTTTTTTTATTTTTATTTTTTTGCAGCGCCCACAATTACCTCCCTCCCTATAATGTCTGGGAATGAGGTTGGGTCAAGGACACTGTGAAGGAGAAGCCATGGGCAAAGCTGTCCCAGGAAAAAAATCTGACAAAAGGAGACCAAAAAAACCACAACCATGCTACTACTGCCTATTCAACTACGTTTCACTCAGTGTAGACCCATTGAGAAGAATGAAGATAGCTAAGTTATCTCCACTCTGAGTGAAGTCTAGCTGAATATCACCCATTGCTGAAGGTGAGCCCAACCCCTACTTTATTCATTTTTATTTTATTTAACAGGGTTTCTATACATCATTTGAATTGTCAAAAACTCTAAGCAGTTTATGTAAAATATGCATAAAAACTACTGATTTTGACGTAAAGAGCAGGTCTGTCTAAAACCCCTTAGGAACTCTTGGAGAATTTCTCCTTCTGTGAAGAATTTCATTGAAATGACTCTCTGCTCCAGCTCAATTTCTCTGCCCATAAATAGGGTGCAGAATATTAGGTCTGTCCACACATTACGCCAAACGCAGGTACAATCTGTCCCTACACTTGCACAAAATGATTGTATAGCTCAGTTCTTTGTGTAGAAGAATATATATTACAAGAGAAGGAAGATGCAGTCCTTGGGCACCATTGTATGAGAATCCATAAGCGAGAGGGGAATTCAACAATGTGCAGGTTCCAGAGCACTCTCCTGATCAAATGTGCACATTGGTCTGGGTGGATCCAGAGCAGCTCACCAGATTCTTTCCTCCCCCATAATTGCGGGCTGCAGATTCCAGATTATTTATGCATTTTCTGAAGTTTGGGGGGAGGGTGTGCTGTTTTGAACTTACTGGTAATCAAATTCCCAGGGTGACCTCAACATTTACTCAGTTAAAGGTAGATAGCCGTGTTGGTCTGTCATAGTCAAAACAAAATAAAATAAAAAAAATTCCTTCCAGTGGCACCTTAGAGACCAACTAAGTTTGTTACACTGAAACAGAAGTCAGTGTAACAAACTTAGTTGGTCTCTAAGGTGCCACTGGAAGGAATTTTTTTTATTTTATTTTGTTTTGACTATGACAGACCAACACGGCTATCTACCTTTAACTGGAACTATGGAAGGCACCACATTGAGCCGCATGAAATGGAAGTCCATCAACCTCACCAAGATATATCAGGGTCTGGTGACTTCTGTTTCAGTGTAACAAACTTAGTTGGTCTCTAAGGTGCCACTGGAAGGAATTTATTTTATTTTATTTTGTCTCAACATTTACTGTTATGAGACAGGGAGGTGGGGTATTGTCAGTGCTATTTTTCTTTTCTCCCCCCCTTTTTTTTATTAAAATGGGTTTTATACACAAGAATAATGCTATACAAATAAGTATACCAAGTTTTCTCATGTCCTTTCTATACCACAAAATTAGCATAACAAATGTGGAAAAATATCTACAACATATGTTTCATTATTAGTGGTCAATGTATAAATTCTTGGTTCATGAATTGGTTTAAACCAGGCTTCCTCAAACTCAGTCCTCCAGATGTTTTTGGCCTACAACTCCCATGATCCCTAGCTAGCAGGACCAGTGGTCAGGGGTGATGGGAATTGTAGGGCCAAGGTTGAGGAAGCCTGGTTTAAACAATTAGTAGGAGGAGGAGGAAGAAGAAGAAGAAGAAGAAGAAGAAGAAGAAGAAGAAGAAGAAGAAGAAGAAGAAGAAAGGGGGGAGAGGGGCAAAAAAGGTGCTGGAGCTCACCATGAACTTCTCCCTTGTTCTCTTAGAATAGCAATGGCACCCTCCTGAGAAGTGCCGGAGCTGAGCTAAAAAAAAAAAGCCCTGGGTATTGTCTACACACACATTGTGTTTCCTCTCCACCCCCCAAATTCAATGCAGAGAGATTCTGAAAACATCTGGATGTTGCAATCAGAACACATTATTTGAATGCATTTATTATTTCCCTGCCCCTTATGGGGTGGAGGAGGGAACCAACCCTTGTTTAGATCATGCATTTCCTTCTGTATGCGACTCTCCCTTTCCCCCCCTCCCTGCTCCCCTTTTAGTTCCAGATTAGCAAAATAAAGCAGTTCGAAGCGCCAGAGTCTTTAGCAGAGAAATATTACAGGGAATAAAAATCTGGGCGAAAGGAAATTATCCCTGTGCGAAGAGAAATAATTTACTCTTCTCAACGAGAAGTGGGTGGCAGGGAGAGAGAATGATATTTGTGATTAAAAAGATGCACAGATATTTGCTTTCATGCAGAGGCGCCAACTTGCACTGAAGATTGGGGGGGGGGAGGGCGATGATGCAGGCTTGACATCAGGATGTTGGGAGGAGCCAGGGGACAGAGCTGAACATGGCAGCAGCGCGGTTTCAGTGGCCAGCAGGGCCTCCTCTCTTGTGCATGGCCTCCTCCTGCTGCCGCCACTGGTTGGCAGCTGCTTCCCCTGTCTTTCCCTTCCATGGCAGGAGGAGAAGGAGCCACCAGTCACTGAAGCTGCACCGTGCCTGGCTCCATGATCGGCCACCTCCTCCTGCCTCTGCCACTGTCCACCAGGGACTGCTTCTCTGCTCCTTCCCCTCCATGGCAGGAGGAGGAAGAGCTGGTCACGGAACCATGCCATTCTCTCTTTTTTCGCCAGATCATTTTTATTCATTTTACAATAATACAACAATAATTTCCATTACAATTTCTCTTCTCGTCTTATACGCTTTGGCTTTTTAGAGCCATGACTTCCATCAAACCTTCCTTATGATTTTCTTACATTCATTACTAATTTCTATATTTTCGCTGCTTAACCACTGCTTAAAATTATAACATCTAAATTTATCACTAAAATCATTTCTCTACAATGATTTTTAAAATTTAACTTACAAAGCTTCTTGCAATCCTACCAACGTATTCAATTGATTGCAATTGTCTTTCAAATAATCTGCAAATTTGGTCCAATCTTTGATGAACTTCTGATCCCGCTGTTCTTGGATTCTTCCCGTCATCTTCTCCAATTCCGCAAACTCCATTAACTTCATTATCCACTCTTCCTTTGTCGGTGATTCCTCTTGTTTCCATTTTTGTGCTATTAAAATTCTCGCCGCAGTTACATATTGGAAAAATTTAACATCTTGTTTTTGAAGCCATGGCATTCTCAGTTCCGTGCCTGGTCTCCTCTGCCCCATGATTGGTCTGAGCATTGGAGGAGCCTACCACCCAAAAAATAATTATCGGGGGTCCCAAAAGAGCTGGCCCCCATGAGTTGGCGCCTATGCTTTCTTGTGTGCAACATGGTAAAAGTAGGGAACTGGTGGCCCTCCAGATATTGTTGGACTACAACTCCCATCACCCCTGACTACTGCCCAGGCTGGCTGTGGCTGATGGGAGTTGGAGTCCCTTCTAACTCTACCATTCTATGATCCTGTGGTTCTAAGGCAAACGTGGCCTGCCAGCCAGTTATTGTGGTCTGTCAGCATGTAAACCTCATGTTTAAGGCAGATGGTTAACACCAGTGGTTGTCCTATCAGGATGCTCACAATTGCTGCTTCTGTGCAGCGAATAGAGTTTCTGGTATCTTCCAGCTCAATGGTCAATCCATGTATCTGCATAGTGAGATGTGCATATTCTGTGATTCTATAGGGATAATAAAATTCACAGCTGTGTTGTGTGTGTGTGTGTGTGGACGGGAAGGTGCTGTTGTCAAAAGAACAGGGCTAGTCTGATTTCACCGTCAGTAATTTGAAATGTTGGCAAGTGCATCCATATGGGAATTAATGGGTCATGCCCTACAGGCTGCAAGAGACCCATCAGCATATATTTTTCATTTGGTTTAAATAATTTGCAAACTGCAGTCTTAGATGATTCAGGTCTCTGACCCTTAATGTCAAGTCAAAGTCAAAAGAAAAAAGCTGAATCAGGAACACTGGCTTAGTTGCTTTCAAATTTTTAAGTTGTCAGAATACACACACACACACACACACACACACACAGCATACCAGTTGAGGCTGAAGAGTTTGAGTGTCATTGAACAACCTGTGAACTCCTGCTGTCTCTCTCTTCACCTGACTCAAGAGCTGATGACCTTTGATTGCTTTTAATTCAGTTTGTTGTTTGATTCAGATGGACATAGAATCATAGAATTGTAGCATTGGAGGTGACCACGAGGGTCATCTAGTCTGGCCCCCCTGCAATGCAGCAATCTTTTTGCCCAGCATGAGGCTCAAACCCACAACCTTGAGATTAAAAGTGTCACACTCTTACCGACTGAGCTATCCTGGCCCATTCAAATCAGTGATAGCGTGGATGACGATTTATTAGGCTTGTTAGTTACCCAAAAGTCTACAAGCACCTTACAACGCATTTTTAAACATTAACATAATTACACTATACCATCTCTCTTGCACAAACAACATGCCCACCCCCCAACAGAAACAGGAAGCTTGGGCAGTCCACGGACAGCAAAACAGCGTGCCGTATTTTTCCGTGTATAAGACTATATTTCCCCCAAAAAAATTTAAGTTTAAAATTGGTGGTCGTCTTATACATGGAATGTTTAAAATATTTATTTCTTAATTTTGGGCTCAAAAAATAGGGGTCGTCTTATACATGGGGGCGTCTTATAGATGGGAAAATACGTTAATTTCAGTCCATCGAAAGCCTAGGGAAAAGTCAAGTCGTTGGTGCCAAAAAGATGTTGGTGAAGGTGTCAGGCAGATCTCAAGGGGGAGAGAGCTCTACAGATGAAACAAAAAGACCGTCTCTCTCATCACATGTGAGCCTCCCTCAGAGGGCAGACCTGGAGAAGAACCTCAGAAGATTGGAGGGACCAGGTAGGTTCATTTTGGGAGAGGTGTTCCAGAAAATATTGGGGTCCTGAGCCTTAAAGGTTAAAACTCAGATAGGGTTGCCATACCTCCGGAATTTCCTGGACATAGCAGGCAATTGGGTGTCGAAAACAGTGCCTGGGTGGAAATCGCTGAACGTCGGGGAAGATCCGGACATATGGCAATCCATGTCGGTCGTGTCGTTTTTGTAGATTTCCCTTAAAAATAGCTCAAAAACTTCAAACAATCTTTGAGATTTTGCAAACACAACTAAACAAGGTTTCTGTCGGGATTTTCACTTTTTGAAACATGGCAATCCTAGCAGAAACATTCAGGGAACCAGAGTGGTGTAACCAGTGCTTTCTTTCTTTCTTTCTTTCTTTCTTTCTTTCTTTCTTTCTTTCTTTCTTTCTTTCTTTCTAAAAAAATGTTTAGGGCTACTCTCATTTTCCTACTCATATTGAAATACTGCCCCTCAATGAGGCCAAACTTAGATGCACAAAATGTTTAGGGGTATGCGTACCCCAGCATCCCCCCAGGGGAAAAAAAGCACTGGGTGTAACAATTGATCTCTTTTCACAGACAACTCTGAAACTGTACCTCTATGAGGGAAATATGGATGTGCTAACAACGCTCAGCACCATTAAACTGCAGCTCCCAGAATTCTCTGGGGGAAGCCACGACTGTTTAAAGAGCATTAACAATGCTTTAAATGTTGTGAGTGTGGCCTAACTCTCTGGCCTCTCCCCTTTTCTCTTCCTCTTCCCACCCCCCTGTCCCCTTCTCCATGCTTCTTTGCTGCCCACAGCTCCAACTGAAGCAGCGGCATATATTGGGATTGCATTGGAAGATCAGAACCCAAGCACTGGCACTTCCAAACCATGCTCAGCCTGGCTTTGTTTGTATCTGCCTGGGCCAGTTACTCTGGGGAGCTGCCTAGGTAAAGGTAAAGGATTCCTGACAGTTAGGTCCAGTCGCAGACGACTCTGGGGTTGCGGCGCTCATCTTGCTCTACAGGCTGAGGGAGCTGGCGTTTGTCTGCAGAAAGTTTTTCCGGGTCATGTGGCCAGCATGACTAAGCCGCTTCTGGCGAAACCAGAGCAGCGCACAAAAACGCAGTTTACCTTCCCGCAGGAGTGAAACCTATTTATCTACTTGCTAAAGGTAAAGGGACACCTGACCATTAGGTCCAGTCGTGACCGACTCTGGGGTAGCGGCGCTCATCTCGCATTATTGGCCGAGGGAGCTGGAGTACAGCTTCCAGGTCATGTGACCAGCAGGACTAAGCCGCTTCTGGCGAACCAGAGCAGCGCACGGAAACGCCGTTTACCTTCCCGCCAGAGCAGTACCTATTTATCTACTTGCACTTTGACGTGCTTTCGAACTGCTAGGTTGGCAGGAGCAGGGACCAAGCAACGGGAGCTCACCCCATCGCAGGGATTCGAACCGCCGACCTTCTGATGGGCAAGCCCTAGGCTCTGTGGTTTAACCCATGGCGCCACCCGCGTCCCAACTTATCTACTTGCTAGCCCCTGTTAAATGTGCAGAAACACAGGTCCATTGCAAGTGTGTGTCTGCCTGCTGCTGTGCTGAGACGTTGCATTGCCATATGTATAGAAAAGCCCACACGGTCTTAGTGTGAAAAGATGCTAGCCTGGGAAATGGGGACGAGCTAACAGGAGATGGTTCAGTTTGGAAAGGATGTTAAAATAGCACAGTTATGCAAGTGATGGTGATCACAGCAAGAGTGCCTAACAGTATACAAGAGGACAGGTCCCTGCCCTGAAGAGCTTCCAATCTGAAATTCCACACAGGAAACAATTCAGGAAAGGGAGGGAAATGGAAGCAAGGGGAAACAGGGTGGCAAAAGGGAGTCGTTCTTCACATACTTGCATAGCTATTCTAACAGGAGGCAATGATGGCCGCCAACCTGGATGCCTTCAAAAAAGGACTAGGCAATGTTAGGAGCACAGTGGGGAGAGGGGTGCTGCACTCAAATCTGCTTGCAGGCTTCTCAGAGGCAGACTTGTGAAGGTGTTATTGCGACTGCAGTTCTCACCTAGGGCATTATCCTGGACCCTCTGCCAGCTTCACTCATGAACAGCTTGCCAAGTCTCCTGGGCATGGGTGAGAGGGGAAGGGCTGTAGTTTAGAGATAGCACACATACTTTGCATGCCAAAAAACCCAGGTTCAGTTCCTGGCATCATCAGTTAAAACAATCTCAGTTAGCATGGTTGGGTAGGCCTTCTTTACCTGAGACTCTGGAGAATTGTTGTCTGCCAGTCACTGTACACAACGGTGGCCTTCGATGGACCAGTGGCCCAACTCAGTGTTCGGCTGCTTAGTCTTTTCACCAGCACAGATGTACAGCTAATCACAAATGTCGGTGAAAGATTCTTTCTGACACATCTATCAACTTATCCCTTGCCCTGGAGGGGAAGTAATTCCACCTCTGGACCCCATTATGCTGTCAAGAATTGTATGCTGAGCTTCAGGGAAGTGCAGCAAGAGATTTTTTTGTGTACTGCGGAGAATTCACTTATGCTAAATTCATTTACTGAGATAATGAAACTAGACTCTGTGCCCAATTTTGCTATCAAGGGAAGCTGGCACAATGGCCAATGTGGATAATCTATTCTATATAGCAGCCCACATTCCCTTTACTGGCATCATAATAGAAGCAGTGGATCTGCAGAATGTAGGGGGGATATTGTACATTTAATATGGCTTCTTGAAAACCAAGGTGAGAGAGGAGATGGGAGAATACAGGTATTCTGTATTTCATAATGCAGTTCAAAGCGGTTGGCAACGCACACACATGCCCTGAGTTTGAGCCCAGGATGAGGTTTAAAATTCAGCTTCTGAGCTGCATTCATATCAAGTAAAAATGCATAAGCCCATTGCAGATCTTCCCAAAATAAATATATCTCAAACAACAAAGAACGGATAATCACAGCAATTGTGTGTGTGGGCTGTTTGCTACCTTGTCACTTTGCGTGTAAGTAACTATCCCAGCAGAGAGTAAATAGTAATTTTGGGTTTCTTACTTAGCCATGATTAGGAAGTATTCTATTCTCTCTTTTTTATTGTTTTAAAAAGGGATGCCAAGAGTATGCACATGCAGAGGCATCAGAGCTCTCGCTCTGTGGCTTACAAAACACCCCCAAACCAAACTATGCTAAAGGATGGATGACAGAACCTGGTAGCATATATGAGAGGCATACTGCATTTCTCTAACTATCAACTGGCAATTCATGAAACCGTGGGCATAATGCGCCAAGATGTTCTCCTGTGCATACACCTCTGAAATGAACAGGAGCGACATGCTTCCTGGTGAAGTCATATAATTCATCACAGCAACCAGTGTGGTGAGTGGACAGAGCGTTGCATCGTTTGTAGGTATTGTCCTCCTTCAGAGGTGTGGTACGATAGATGCAAGATCACAAGAAAAGCCTGCTGGATCAGACCAACAGCCTCTAACCCAGCATTCTGTTCTCACAGTGGCCGACCAGATGCCTGTGGGGAACTTTGAAGCAGGAGCAGAACACAAGAGCACTTTTCCTGTGGTCTCCAGTGACTAGTACGCAGAAGCATTGCTGCTCAGCCATTGTACATGCTTGGCTTTATTGTTGGTGCTGTAATAGCTAGATGAATGGGGAGACATTGGCTCAAATCCCTGCACAGCTCATTGAGTGGCATTGGCCCATTAAGTCTATTTCAGCCTAACCTGCCTTAGAGGACTATTGTGGAGATAAAAATGAGAAAACCCTAAAATTACTGCCCTTAACTTCTTGGAGAATATTTCTTGGAAGGTGTCTATATACAAATGCACATGCTTTATTAATCAAGTTGTTATTGTTATATTTATACAACATATATATTTATACAGCCCTTTCCTTCAAAGAGCTCAAGATGGCATACAGGGTTCTCCTCCTCTGCATTTTACCATCACAACAACCCTGAGAGGTAGGTTAAGCAGTGAGTGACCCACATTGATTCTGCTACGTCTGTGATTTTTGTCCTGATCCACTGTGATGTCTTTGATGTCCATCAAGGGAAGGTGATGGCTCAAGCAAGATGGAGAGCAACAGACTTGGAGATAAGGTAAGACAAAGCAAAGTCAGGACCTTGGACAGGGATCAGGGGGCTGGTTCAGTACCATGGCCAGCAGTCCTACAACTCAGGCAGAAAAAGCAAGTTGGCTTAGCAGTGTCTTGGAGCCATTGTTAGAGCTTAATCATCTGTGCTAGGATAGGGAGAAAACTGCTTGTCATTGGCTCTTGATTGACCTCCTTCTTGTGACCTCTGCCTCCTTCCCTACTAGTTCAAATGGGCACCAGCCACTACCACTAGCCTGGGTCATATTCCACAGCCATTGGCCTCCTCTAGGCAACACAGTTTTCAAGATGTAGGGACATTTTTGAAGGAATTTCCTGGGGGGTGGGTTTCCTGATTCTCTGAGAAGTCTGAAACCGAGTCATTGAGTCTGGGGTCAGATGCATCTTCTCTGCTTTTAGAGAATGAGATGCAGACTCTGGTGTTGGCATGGGAACACTTGGAAAGTACTGGGCAGCAGATACTGTTATAGGAAGACTCTGCACCTGTTCCAGGGCCTTGACCATTTCTTGAGATTCTTCCACTGCAACGTTTTCATCTATAAATCAGATATACATTTAGCCTAGTGGGTCATCAGCCCTTTTCGTTCTTGCTGTGCATTCCAGTTGGGCTATGATCAGTTATTCTGTATTCATTGCATCTGCTCTACTGAGACAGCAGAGGACTTGAGTGGATGAGTGTCAGAATCACCACCTCTCGCTACCACCACTCAATTAATCCTGCAACATGTTGTGGAGTGCGGAAACACCCAGTAGCCATATCCTCCTGCCAGGTTTTGCACATCAGCTATGCTTCCTGCCAGCTTCTGGAAGCAGCCCAATGTACATGCATCAAACTTCTCCAGAAGATGGTGAATCCTGGATCAGTCATGATACCTCCTGCTGGAGTGCTGTGCACATGCATGTGAATGCACAAGCTGGGTGGCACAGATCTGTAGCCACTGGGAGATAGGGGGAGGCAAGGCCAGGTTGCAGAGGCATGTGAGCTCTTTGTGCATTCTTTGAATATGTTAAGGATTTTTTCTGGAGGCAACCCACAGCCATCATACTCAACTCTTCAGGCAAAAAGGCTCCCAGGCAGTGGCGGAACTTTATGCTCCAGCACTGGGGGGCAGAGAGCAGGCGTGGGCAGGACTGGCGCGCATCCCGGGGGTGTGGTGCACCACCCACAGGGGCGTGACACGCCGCCTGCAGGGGCGTGGCACCCAGCACTGGTGGGGGGGGGCAGCCGCAATGTCACTCCACCGGGATCACGCTGCCAGGGGTGGTGTGCTCCCTCCTCACTCCTCCTCCTCCGCCACTGCTCCCAGGGTGACTCACATGTCATCAATTAAATCAAGAAAAGCTTACAATGTAAAATACATGACATGAAAGGGAAAATGAACTGGGAGGGAAGAGGAGAAAATCAAACTCAGGTGTCAATTTTTAAAGTTAGATAGTAGGTATTTGTCATGACTGGCTGAGCTGGAAGGGGATGCCTGATACAGCTGCCATGCCAGAGGAGCTGGTGGAATGAGCCCTGATTCCTATCACCCCTGCTCCTCTTGGATCTGTAAGTATTAGGAATAGCTGAAGCTGCGTATTCTGCTGAATTGTGTATGCACGTTCCGGCTCTGTTATCTAGAAGACTGAGCAAATCCCCATGTCTCAGAGCTGTTAAATGATTACAAGGATCTAAGGCACGACCTACCTGGGTAGCCCAAGGTAGCAAGAGTGAAACGAGTAGCTGCAATAGATATTGTAACGGGAAGCATGGGGGGGGGGGAGAGAATGTGTGACATGAAAACATGCACAACAGAGCTCCAAGTCCCTTTTTTTCAAAAAGCAAAGGCATCACATAAGAGGATAGTGTTTGCCCCGTGGAGAAAGGGTGCTGAACCCTTCCCTCTCCCCCAGCTCCAAATCATGCCCTCCACCAAACAGTGGTGTTAAAAACATATCTTTGCGAGGTGAAATAGAAATAAGTGCCACAAACTCTCACGGACAAGGGGAAATCAACTCAGAGGGAGTGATTTGGGGTGGGGAAATGGCAGGCAGGGAGAGAGTTCACCGCTCCTCCTTCTCCGCCTTCTGATTCTCCTTCTCTCCAAATAGCCAGGAGTATGGTGTAGTGGTTAGGGTGTCAGACTGGGACCCCACACCACCATGAAGCTTGCTGGGTGACCTTGGGCCAGTCCTTATCTGTGAGGGGAATGCGACTTTGTGCTGACCATCAGGCAATGGCTTTTCCTTCCTGCCTTGCCCCACCCTCCAGTCTTTTGATGAACTGAGAGGAAGATTCCTTCATTTCAGGGGGTTGGACTAGATGATCCTTGGGCCCCTCCCAACTCTACAAATCTATGATTCTGAGTCATGGGGGTGGGGAGAGTGAGTGCATGAATCCCAACAGTGCTTAGTTTGGTTTTGGTTGTTGGTTTGTTAATGTTAATATTGTTTTGTGGATTCCGAGTGCTGTAACGCTTTGTGAACTTTATAACATGCCTTTTGTTGTGACTGCGCTGTTTAGCTTATTTAATTAGTTGTTTTGCTAACAGGTTTTTTTAAATAGAAGGTGGTTGTTTTACTGATGATCTATAATTGTTCTACTGATGATCTTTTAATTGTTCTATATGATTTGTGTTGTGGTTGTGGTGCTCTATTCTGTTCTTGCCATTTACTATTTCTAAACCGCTTTGTGACTTGTGTGAGTGAAAACCGGCATGGAAATATAATAAACAAAATGAATTATCTCTCAGCCTTACTTACCTACTTACCTTCCAGGGTTTGTCCTGAGGATAAAATGAGAAGGGGACAATCATGTGTGCCACCTTCAGCAAGTTGGAAGATGGGATATAAATGGAAGGAAGGAAGGAAGGAAGGAAGGAAGGAAGGAAGGAAGGAAGGAAGGAAGGAAGGAAGGAAGACAGACATGCAATAAATACCCTCTCACACAAAGTGATTTTTTTTCCCCTTTAGGCTACCTCTGCACCATATATTTAGGGCACTATGCATTTAAAGGCATTGCCCTTTCCCCAATTCCCAGAGTAGTTTAAAAAAATCAAAACCTCTTCTCAGGGAACTCTGACAATTGTAGCTACAGGATGAGAATAGGGGCCTCCTAACAATTCTCAGCACCTGTATTGATTCACAGCTTCCAAGATTCTTTGGGGGAGGTCATGACTGTTAGAGTGGCAGAGGAATGTCTTAAACAGGGCAGTGTTTTGTGCATTAATGTGCAGCTTGTAGTTAGCCCCTGAGGTTTGCAGAGTTCCCTCCAAAGCTCACACCTGTGCAAATACCATTGTCAGGATGATAATTACAAGGGAGCACTCTCTTTTTATTCCAATGCCTGGAGTGCTAATAAGCAGCGTCACTGCAGAAGGTTCTCCAGCTATCAATTGGGAGGTCAGGAAACGCAATTTTGCCAGCAGCTGGGACGCAGGGAGTGATTCTGCCACACTGCAAGACTCTGACACTTTGTTTTACAGGAGCACGGCATCACGGCTGCTGCATCTGTCCACCCTCTCTCCAATGCTCCCCCCCCCCACCAGCCCATTCCCGACTGGCTGACAGAGATGGCGCCTCTGTTTGTCATTAGCTAACAGCCTGAACCTATGGATTGGTTTTGAGCTGATGCCTTGCAAGCATTGATTTGCACTGCAGCAATTGAGCGAGAAACCGTGAGATTCTATTCCTGGCATGTAGGGCAGGGAGTGGGAAGGGAATTCCCTGCCAAACCCAGAGATGGCTGCAGATGGACATGGCAGGTTGGCAAGGTGGCAGCTGTTGATTGACATAAGGACATGAGAAGAGCCCTGTTGGCTCAGACTGAGGGCCCATGCCAGGCCCTACAATGAGGCAGAGTGAGGCAGTTGCCTCAGGTGGGAGATGCTGAGCTGCAGGGAGTGGACAGAGCTGCGAATGTCATTTGGCTTGCCTTGTACCCCCTATGCTAGCCTGCTGCCCTCACTTGCAGTTGAAGATATTGTTCCTTCTCCAGTTTCAAGTCCAATTGGCTTATGTATGTGCCTTGGAGGAGGGTGCCATCTTGTCTCTCACCTCACATCACCAAAAGTTTGGGGGTGTCAGACCCCTCTAAATTCCTGGATCCAGTAAATGTTAGAATTTAATTGAGGCTTGGTGCGTGAAGCTGGGTGCCAGACTTCTAATCCCTGGATCCAGTAAGTGTTAAAAGCTAATCGAGCCAGGCTAGCTTCCCAAGTGATGGGCCAGCAAGAGAACAAAGGATCAAGGGGCACATGTGAGATGACAGGTGGGTGGAACTCTCTTCCTTCAACATATAAAGCCAGAGTTTAGGGTAGAGTGGTTAGGGTGCGATGTGTTCTAGAAGCAGAAGCTGAAGGCTGGAAAGGCAGAAAGGCAAAGCAATGGTTGATTTCTGTTTGAATCCAAGGCTGTGGCTATAGGAGAAACAAGACCCCTTTGGGATGTTGTTGCTGTGAACCCCTCCATCGTATGCGCAGGTTGTATATATGTGTAAATAAACCATATATCATAAAGACACCACAGTCTCCCCTGTGCCTTATTTCCACAAGGAAACACGAACCCTAGGGTAAGCACTTGGAAACCCTTGAATCTTGCACTGCTCAGAGATTGGGGTGGCATGCCATAAGATATAGCTTCCATGATTTCATTGTTATTGCTGCAGTAGCAGCCACACGCTGTGTTGACCTTTTCATCAAGCTCTTCGCCATAACCCAGCGATTTCGTTCAGGCACTGTGAGCTCAGACCCCATCATAATATAGGCTTTGTGATATTGCCAGTTTAATTTTCAATCTCTTTCCTAACGTTCCGTAGCATAGATTTAGCTTTTTCACAGCCTCTGCACACACACTGGCTTAACATTGAGCTACTCACCATGACCCTAAGGTCTCCTAACACCATCAGTGCCCACCAGTTCAGACCCCATTAGTGTATATATGAAATTAGGATTTCCTTTTGTCCTCAATGTGCTTACATTGAACTGCACCTGCCCATTTACCAAGTTTGGAAGAGGTGCTTTTGGTGCTTTTCACTATTCCTTTTTTTGTCTTTTAATGATCAAATGCTGCCACACACCTGTAGGCTTACTTTCATTTGGGAGGGAGCACTGAACAGTTTGGCCAAAGGCATTAGGCTAAAGGTGGCTTTTCAGAGAAGTGAGAGGTATTACCAGGTAAGAGGTCTGTGAAGAACCAGCCTTGCTTGCACCTGATCACCTACAGTGAAGGCAAATGGTGGTGTGGGCATTAGCAAGATTTTCATCCATCCATCCATTCACTTCTCACCTGCCAACCATGCTCAGCTAAGCCTTTGGGTGTGAGTGTAGCTTAAGAACAACTATTAAAAGAAAACATCCAAATGGTATATAAAAATTCATCTGAAAGCACATCATCAACAACAATATGCAAAACACCCAAACAAGCAGCCAAAGTAGCATTAAAATAGTTCAGTATACAGAAACTTCTGCTGTCATTGATTGGTTGGATGCAGAGCAATGGTGGGAGGAATCAGCTGGGAAACCACCAAGGGAAGAAGGCTCAGAAGCTGAGGAAGAAGAAGAATTTGGATTTGATATCCCGCTTTATCACTACCCGAAGGAGTCTCAAAGCGGCTCACATTCTCATTTCCCTTCCTCCCCCACAACAAACACTCTGTGAGGTGAGTGGGGCTGAGAGACTTCAAAGAAGTGTGACTAGCCCAAGGTCACCCAGCAGCTGCATGTGGAGGAAAGGAGGCGCGAACCCGGTTCCCCAGATTATGAGTCTACCGCTCTTAACCACTACACCACACTGGCTCTCAGTGTGGAGCGGTGGTGGAACCACAATGAATGGTCAGAGGGAGAAGATTGGGAAGAGGAGGTGTCAGAAGCTGAAGAGGTAACAGAGCTTAGTGAGCGGGGAGAGTCTGTGGCAGCAAGAGGACCAGAACCAGAAGCAGAAGAGAGGCAGAGGAGAGAGGGGAGGCCAAGAGGCAGAGATGAGTTTGGCTGGTGAAGAGTTACGGGTGTCTTTCACGCCTGCTCCCCTTCCTGCTTGTCTCTCAGAACCAAAAGAGGCATGAAAAGGATGGAGGAGATGTTAGCTTCACACAGGTGCAGTCTCTGATTGCTTAGGAAAAGCCCTGGCAAGGAGGAGACATAGACAGCTGTGAGGAGGCAGGGACTTTCCGTCTCAGCAACTGATTTTCATGGAGTAAGACCACTGGGAACGAGCTGCTCTGCACGTTAGGCCTGACATGCAACCAAGTCTGTGGAGATCATGTTCTTCCTAATAAAGAGTTAACTCCAACTTTGAACTGTGTGATTATACACCTGCACACTCCTGTGACATTTCTTGGTAGCTGAGAAGCAATTACCCAGGAAAGACCATTAAGATCATATCCTCAGAGAAAAGAAAAGGGAAGGGGAATCTAAACATATTTTTGTAAACGGAAGCTGGGGTTGCCTCTTCGTTCTTCTGCTGTTGCTTTGGAACAGTGAGGGCAAGTGATGGAAAGAGAAGGGAAACAACAGCAACTAATGGTAACTGAAGGAGGGAATGTCTCCATTCTTTCTGCAACTGCAGTAGATCACAACTCTGCCTGCTTTTCTTCCTGTGTTTGCTTCTGCCAGAGCTATCTGCCTCTTCTCCCCCTTTTGATTCTATTTATGAAAGCGCTCACTTCTGCAGAGGTAAACCCCTTGATGTAGCAAATGTCACTGGAGTGGAAATAAAATGATTTGTTGTGCTCCTGCCTGCACCACCTTTTCAAGCACAGGCCAGAACACCTGGAGAAGATTTGTCTATATTTTCCCCCCATCATAGATTCTCTGATCTGAAAGAAAATACCTCACAAGCACAGGGTAGGAATTGGAAGAGACGGCTGGGCTTTCATAAGAAAACCAATTTGAGCTTCCTTCTGCTCCCCTGAACTCAGTGCATCTTCAAACTCCCCTGAACTCTTCAGCAGTCCTTGATGTCTCTCTGCTAGATCTGAAGATTTATCATGCGGTGTGCTATTGCAATTCAAATGGGTCCAACTGTTCATCACTTTTTTTGCATTCCACTCATCTGCACACTGCACTTCAGATAATCTGTGTGTAAGCATGGGCTTATTGAGAAATGTAGCTTTTGATTTTTCAAGTTCCTGGCCCATAGGGTTTTAACTAAGCACACTGACTTGCCATACAATGGCAGCTGTGTTACAAAAAGCATATTGCAATTTCCCCTAATGCAACTCCTTTCCTCCATCCCTATCTGATTATGGCTGAATATTGTTACATGCTACCCGAATCTCTGCCAAGCAGTTGCAAGATTCCAGGGGTGGGAGGCACTCCCCCACGGTCTATAGCGTTTTATGATTGTGATATATATGTGTGTGTGTGTGTGTGTGTGTGTAATTATTTTATTTATGATTTTCTGTTATATACATTTCAAAAAATTTACAATCATTTTGACGTTTCAAAACTCGACTTCCTTCCCCCTCTTTCTGCAGTTCCTTAAATTTATTATTTATAGTTCCTGCATATTCCAGATTAACTTAATTTACTCATTTAAACATCTACTTTAAATATATACTCTTATAAAACTGCAGGCTATTACAACAATCCTGCCAATATTCTTATCTGTTTACGGTTTATTTGTAAATATTCAATAAACCATTTCCATTCTTTTATAAAAAGTTTGTTATCTTGCTTTCTTATTTTTCCAGTAATTTTCGCCATTTCTGCATATTCCACAAGTTTTTGTATCCATTCTTCTTTCACTATATAGTCTGTTGAACACCTATATGCACCTAAAGTCTTCCATGGAGATGGTACAGAATATTATACTCCAAGAATGTCCCTCAAGACCCCTCTCATAGCTTCAGCCAGTTTGAGTCCAGATCATCTAGCCATGCTCCCAATCTCTGGGTTCCAGCCTCTCCAGTCAGCAACCAAGATGATTCTGCCCTTTGTTCTCCATTCTTGCACTCAGCAACTCCTGCTTCAAGCAGTTCCTCCCCACCAATCTGCTATCCCACCTAGTTTTTAAGAGGCACATTTTTCGTGTGAGCACAGCCTGACCCCTGCCTGTCAGCTTGGCAACCCCTGTCTAGCCAGGAGAGGATTCATCTTTGATATGGACCACCTTTTGTCATGTTAACAAACCTATCCCAGGTGGGACCCTGGCTTGGAAAAGAAGTCTAGACTGTATTGTGCCACTGGCCTGGGATCTTCCCTTCAATACTCCAAATATCAGCTAGAGCCTGGCATTCATTAATTTATTGGGTTCAGCATTTGGAATATTATGAAATTTGAAAGTGTCCTTAGACTTCTGTCTCTATTAATAGCTGGGCCTTCTTGGTAGTGGAACCAATATTGTCAAGCTCCTTTCCAGAAAAGTCATGAAAAAAGACATATTTACCTCTTTCTCTGGGGGGCCATAGCTGTCAACTTTCGGATTTGAAAATAAGGGATTTTTCCAAACTTTCGGATTTGAAAATAAGGGATGCCGCCAGGGCGGTGCAATGGCACCAAGTAGCCTCGCCACCCTGCGCTCCAGAGGCTGCGCGCGAACGGGTGAGCGAAAGAG
The DNA here is from genome assembly GCA_034641385.1 of Darevskia mixta. NCBI lineage: Eukaryota > Metazoa > Chordata > Lepidosauria > Squamata > Lacertidae > Darevskia > Darevskia mixta. The sequence continues at coordinate 4,854,175 of JAWWNH010000060.1, forward strand.
CGAGCGTGTAGACGGCAGGCAGGCTGTCTGTCTGGTTGGGCATGAGGGTCTGGCTGCACAAGGCATGCAAGCTCCGCCCCCAGTCGGTCTCAGACTCCTTATTGGCAGCCGAGCAACGCAGCTGAGGAGCCTCCCTGGCCGGCAGGGAGGGAGAGGAGCTGCTTCCTTTGAAATCCGGGAAATTTAAGGGATATCAACAATCCGGGATAGCAGCTGGAAAAGGCATTGGAATAAGGGAGTTTCCCGCAAAAAAAGGGAGGGTTGACAGCTATGCCTGGGGCATTGTCTATTTCATAATAGCCCTGCAGCAGAGGGAAAGGAATGTTGGACTTTGGGGATTCTGTTCCAGCTTCTGATTGGGTGACAAGAGATTTGAAAGTGGCAAGCAGGACAGGATGCCCGAAAATGGGGCATTGATAGACCTTTCCCACTTCCACATTCTTTACCAACACAGGAGTGGGTGGAGGTTTCAGAAATGTCACTCAGCTTGCGGAATGCAAGTGATATTGATTTATACGGCTAAAGATAGAATCCTATTGTTTGGGGCAACGAATTGTTGAGGCAAGTATTAAAAGCAAATAACGCCCACCCTGAAATATTCTGCTGGTTACAACCGAGAAAGTACAGCTCTACTGAAGCATGTGAACAAACCCATGCAGTGTTACTTCAGCTATAATTAGGAAATTGGGGATACGTTGGCAGCAAGCATTAATAATCAGGCATGTCAACTCCTCTTATTGAGAGCATTGAGTCAGAGAAAGGGTGACATTGATTGAAAACTGTCAAAAGGTCTGTATCGACACAGGATGCACATGAAGAATGGTGTGTTGAACAATGTTTTCAGAAGCCAAGATAGTAATTAGAGCTGATTGAAAAATGTCAAAGCCAGTTTAAAAAAATAAAAAATAAAAGAGCATTCACTGTGTAAGAATCTTGGTCCACCTAGCTCAGTACATAAAGTGCTTCTTCATGAACCTGCACAGCATTTTCTTGACACCTTGTGTTTTGTGTGTTCCTAAATGCTTAGTTTTGGAGCATACATGCTGTTTAGCTAGCTCTAGGACACCACTGCAGAAACAGCAATGGGTCTTTGACCTTCTGAAACCCCAGACCACTACACCACTGACCCATATCCCTTCCCCATATTTGGTGAGGCGAGATTGTTTTCAGTAAACTGCTCCATCCAGTGTGCTACATTCCAAGCAAACAGCCGCATTAGAGAACATCTTTCACTGCTCCGGCTGGCTTTGAGATTCTTAGGAAGGCTTCAGCGAAACATGTTAACATAAAAACTGAGCAGGGAAGAAAGGTTCAAATAAAAGGCTGCCCAACTTCTGAGCAAGAGAAGTTTGTGTGCAGAGACGTACCTGGGGGTTGGCAAAACTGGCTCCCACCAGGTGCACAGGCCACAGAATATGTGCAAAAATATCGGACTATGGACTATGTGATGTGTATGTGTGTGTGGGGGGGGATGTGTCACACTGGCCTGCGAGCGCTCCAGTTGGAGAACAGCCTTTACCAAAGGTGTCATGGGCTTTGAAGACACTCGAACTCAGGACGCAAGGGAGAAACGTGCTAAGAGGAAGGCACGCTTGGCAAATCCACACCGTGATCAACTCCTGCCCGGAAACCTATGTCCCCACTGTGGAAGGACGTGCGGATCCAGAATTGGCCTCCACAGTCACTTACGGACTCATTGTTAAAACCGTGTTTATGGAAGACAATCTTACTCGGCGACGAGTGATCACCAAAGAAGAAGAAGAAGAAGACTGGTGTTGCAATGAGATCAAATGTGGGATAAGCTTCCTGTCCTTGCATCATGGCAAAAATCCTAGAATCCTAGAGTTGGAAGGTACCCCAAGGGTCATCTAGTCCAACCCCCTGCAATGTAGTAATCTCAGCTAAAGCAAAGGGATGCATTTTCCTCCCTTCCACCCTGCCTTGCCCTCACTCCAGAAGCTTTGAGTACATGGGTCATGTAAAACGTTGTAATTTCTAATGGGCATTGGCAGTAAAGTGATTATTTTTTTCTAGAGGGGGCGCCAATACAGCTGCTTGCCAAGGGCACAAGGGACCCCAGGAAAGCTTCTGTTTGTGTGCACCTGTGATAAGAGGACTGTGGTCCTCCCGAGGGACAGCGAGAACTCCCATATTTCAATCTCCTGAGTGCTGACCTTTTCCTCTTTCCAAGAGTGACTTTGCTGAATAGACAGCACCGCCTGCAATGTGCTGATGGCACTAAACTCAAAACGGTGCAAACAAAGGGAAGGACATAAAATTTTCAAAAGGCACAGATTCTTTAGGGGCTGGAGCGGTAAAAGCAAATGCAACCCTGCAACCAGCACATTCCAGAGTTGTCAGATCTCCAACAGCAACCAAAGGGGTCAGGGTTTTGCACCCCCCCCAGCACTCAAAGGGAGAGATTTGTGCCAATGAATACAAAAACACATCCCTCCTGACTTCAGCTCCAGTGGTCCGAGATAGGTATACATTCATGTTTTTATATACAGCTATTAAATGTTTATGTGCTCAGCTGAGTTACATTTTAAGGCAGTGGTTCTGCGAAGGGAAATCAATGCGATGAGTTGATTTTAGGCTGCTCTGCTCAGAACCTGCTCTCTCAGTTACTCAGGGCTTTTGGTAACATTCTTGAATCACATTTTCCACGTTAACAACAAATTTGGACCCAACATTATAGATGAGGGTGTACAGTTGAACCTTGTCAGCTCATGCAGACCCCATACATGCTTAAAGATGACTTGATCAAATTTGCCCTTTTTGGAACAATATGAGAACTGAAACAGCGATCCTTCAACATGTGCACTTACCGTCTTTCCCCCTTTTTAAGACACCGTCTTATAATTTTTTTTCCTCAAAAAAACACAGGGTGGCTTATTTTCGGGGGATGTCTTCTTTTTATTACGTCAGTATGGTACGGTACAGCCTCCCCCTGTGCGCTGAGCAGGCGGGGCAGAACTCCGCAAGAGGCGCGTTTTCCCTCCACGCCTCTCATTGGTTCGCTGGCTCCCTGCGCACGCAGGAGGGGCTGAGGAGTCGACGGGAACAATGGCGGCACCATGGCTTACTTTTGGGGTACGTCTTACTTCTCACAAAGGTACGAAAACCCTGCCATGGCTTACTTTATGACTACGTATTAAAAAAGGGGAAACAGGGTATCCAAATTTGATGATGTGATTCTCCAAATAATATTTACAAAAATGCACATATTTGGGGGGAAATGCACATATTTGGGGAAAGTGTATGTAAAAATCAATACATCTATGAAAATAACATTAGGAGGAATAGCTTGCAAAAATGTAAAATAAAAAAGTAAGTAAAAACCACACACAAAGATGTGTTTATTAGAAGAAATTGAAATAAAAACACCAAAGAATTTTCATGGGGATGTGAAATCAAATCAATCATGAATTGTTGCAGAAATGCGGAGAACTGAAGATTGGAAAAATGTGAAAGTGATGGACCCCCTTGTTAGTTTTAAAAGTTTTTATTTTATCCATTTGGATCTTCTGAAGAGAAACAACAATTTCCTTACCCACTGCAGTTACTCATTCACTCAACAGTGCTACAAAGATTCTGTTGCCACCAACCACTGCCAATCACTGTCTTAGTTCTACCTGCATTTTTATACAATCAATATTTTATACAATCAATTAATTGGTTAAGAGTGGTAGACTTATAATCTGGGGAACCGGGTTCGCGTCTCCGCTCCTCCACATGCAGCTGCTGGGTGACCTTGGGCTAGTCACACTTCTCTGAAGTCTCTCAGCCCCACTCACCTCACAGAGTGTTTGTTGTGGGGGAGGAAGGGAAAGGAGAATGTGAGCCGCTTTGAGACTCCTTCGGGTAGTGATAAAGCGGGATATCAAATCCAAACTCTTCTTTACACAATTTACTCAGGTAAATGTGATTGTAGCAAGTGTGTTCTCACCAGTTCTTGCTGAGGTGAAGGGTCATTTTGCATATATTTAAGCATCAATTGATTTTTTAAAAAACAAATCCTGTTGCCATTTAAGTCCAACCTCCACAATTTTGTCCTCTTTACACCTTCATGTATGTGTGTGTTTGTGTGACAACCTGGGAATTCATCCCATGCATCTGATGAAGTGACTGTCGTCTACAAACGTTTGAGCCATAATAAGGTTGCACAAAGCTCTTAGGTTGTTTTTGAAAAGTATTAGTGGCATTGAAAAATGTATCCATGCCTGTCACATCCCATACCTATGAAATCCGTTTTGTAACTGAAGGAGCGTACGTTTTGCCCAATTCTTCTAATTATGGGGAAGATCTTTTTTTTTTTGCAGATATTAATACATTCCATGTCAGTTCACCGTGGGACTTGTTAACAATTCCTTTGACAGAACTGAATAACACCTCCTAAAGGCTTTGTAGGAATCACACAGCCTGTCACTTATTTCATCATTAGTAGAATTTGCAGCTGGAAATCCGGGTCAATAGAAGGCTGCACTTAACATTTCAGCAAGGTTGCTCTTTGACATCCAGGCCCTTACCATTCTTTTATTTCAGTTACAATATTTAAGGCAGAGATGGACATCACTGGCCTTGCCCAATGCTTGTCCTGGCTGGAATGAGTCCTTGAACTGCAATGACACTTTTGGTTTGGCAGGATGGAGAAGTGTATGGACGTGTAAAAACTGTGGAATCCAGATTGGTCAGTTGACAATTCATGCAGCTCCTCCCCAGGGTGAAATCATTTGAGTGACCAGGCATGGCAAATTCACCCCCATATAAGAGTGGGAATGGGATTCTTCCAAATTATGAGGAGGTACTGTAGCTATGATACATCAGTCAGATGTTACCAAGGCTTTAATTTACCTCTTTCTTTAGTGCAAACATATTTTTACAGAGCTTTAACTAGAGAGGCAGAGCCGCTTGTTATGTTTAGAATGCAATCAGTAACATTTGAGTATGTTACTGCACTGGAAATCAAAGTCTATAGTACTTTACAGCAGCAGCAACAAAAAACGGTGGCACTGTGGGTTAAACCACAGTCTCTAGGGCTTGCCAATCAGAAGGTTGGTGGTTCGAATCCAGTGCCGAGGGCCTTCTGGCGGTTCCCTCACCACGAGAAGCCAAGTTACAGGGAACCAGGCAGAGGGCCTTCTCGGTAGTGGCGCCCGCCCTGTGGAACGCCCTCCCACCAGATGTCAAAGAAAACAACAACTATCAGACCTTTAGAAGACATCTGAAGGCAGCCCTGTTTAGGGAGGCTTTTAATGTTTAATAGATTACTGCACAGGTGTCAAAGACAAGGCCTGCGGGCCAAATGCGGCCCGCGAGACCTCGTCATGTGGCCCGCGAGCGCGCGCTGATTGGCGGTGGGCAGCGAAGGTCAGCGCGCGCGAGAGGAAGGGAGCAGAGCGGAGAGAGGAAGACTCGGAGTGCATATTGTTTCCCGCCAGGGACAGAGTCGGGAAGGAGGATTGGTGGAGGGAGCGGTGGGCGTGGCCACTCGCGAGAAGTAGGCGGGGGAGCCAAGGCGCGAAGCTCTGGGGTTGGCTGCGGCGTCTCCGCACCATTTTTGATTTTCGGGCCGTTTTGGCCCAGCGCGGCTTTTTGCCGCCTCGGGGGTGCCCCGTGCGGCTTTCTGCCGCGTCGGGGAAGCCCCCCGCACCATTTTTTCCTTGCCGGGTGAGCCTGGCAAGGCTTTTGATTTTCGGGCCGTTTTGGCCCAGCGCGGCTTATTGCCGCCTCGGGGGTGCCCCGCGCGGCTTTCTGCCGCGTTGGGGAAGCCCCCCGCACCATTTTTTCCTTGCCGGGAGATCCCGGCAAGGGTTTTGATTTTCGGGCCGTTTTGGCCCAGCGCGGCTTATTGCCGCCTCGGGGGTGCCCCGCGCGGCTTTCTGCTGCGTGGGGGAAGCCCCCCGCACCATTTTTTCCTTGCCGGGTGAGCCCGGCAAGGCTTTTGATTTTCGGCCGTTTTGGCCTCGCGGGCTTTCCAAAGCTGCTCTCCCGTTCGCTGCACGTTCCTTCCCACTTCATCTTGTGAGCTGAGTCACCGGCAGAAAGGAAGCCTCTTGCCGGACTCGCCAGCAACTCTCCGGCTTCCCTCAGAAACGAGTGAGGAACATGCTCCCTCCCCCCATAATCCCTCCCTGAACATCCCCCCTGAAACCTTACTAAAATATCCCCCTTTCCCCCTTAATTCCTCCCTGAACATGCCCCCTCCCCCTAAAACCTTACTAAAATATCCCCCTTTGCCCCTTAATTCCTCCCTGAACATGCCCCCTCCCCCTGAAACCTTACTAAAATATCCCCCTTTCCCCCTTAATTCCTCCCTGAACATGCCCCCCTCCCCCTGAAACCTTACTAAAATATACCCCTTTGCCCCTTAATTCCTCCCTGAACATGCCCCCTCCCCCTGAAAGCTTACTAAAATATCCCCCTTTGCCCCTTAATTCCTCCCTGAACATGCCCCCTCCCCCTGAAACCTTACTAAAATATCCCCCTTAATTCCTCCCTGAACATGCCCCCCTCCCCCTGAAACCTTACTAAAATATCCCCCTTTGCCCCTTAATTCCTCCCTGAACATGCCCCCCTCCCCCTGAAACCTTATATTATTATTATATATACACACACATACTGAGTAATATGCAGTTGAAAATGAAATATGTTATATATAATCATACACACATATATATGTAATATATATTTAAAATACAAAAAGCAGTAATAATTGAATGCAGTGACAATAATTTATGATAGTAAAGAGTGGACACATAGTCCTACAGATACAACCGGCCCTTTGAGGGTGACCAAACTGCTGATGCGGCCCCCGATGAATTTGAGTTTGACACCCCTGGATTACTGTATTTAATGTTCTTTTGGAAGCCGCCCAGAGTGGCTGGGGAGACCCAGCCAGATGGGCGGGGTATAAATAATAAATTATTATTATTATTATTATTATTATTATTATTATTATTATTATTATTATTATTATTATTATTATTATGTCAAAGTGCAAGTAGATAAATAGGTACCGCTCTGGTGGGAAGGTAAATGGTGTTTCCGTGCGCTGTTTTGGTTTGCCAGAAGCGGCTTGGTGATGCTGGCCACATGACCTGGAAAGTGTACGTCAGCTCCCTCGGCCAATAAAGCGAGATGAGCGCCGCAACCCCAGAGTCATCTGTGACTGGACCTAATGGTCAGGGGTCCCTTTACCTTTACCTTTATGTTTGTATATATATTTAATGTCTGCATAGGGAAAATACCCACCCACCCATGGATCGAGGAACATGAAGCCTTTCCCCTACCCCACCTTTGGATTTATTACTCATTTGCCCTGCATACTCTCAGTCACTATCAATTCCCCACAGGATCTCTTACCCATTTAAAACCAAATAATTGCCTTCCACAATGATATCCGTTTTGTTAGCACCTTTTGCCTTTGCAAGCAAGATTGTCAGGATGCTAATTTGTTTGGTGACATGATAACGGCATCAGTCTTATCCGCAGTGACTTGGTGGTGGGAAAATGAAACAACATCAGATGCATTTTAAAAAATGCAGAAAGAGTGAAAATTAGACAAGGGGCAGAACCGGAGGAAGTGAAATCTAAATCACTGGGGCCCTTGAGAATTCACTGTTCTAAATAAGCAAAATTCTTCACTGCAGCAGTGGCTTGTGGCTGTATGATTAGTAATATATATCCATGACAACGAGAGAGAGTTGCCCAGAGGAAGTCCAGACTATGAACCCTCTTGATAATATTCCCGATTTGTTTTAATTGCAATAGGATCCCAAGGGCTGGCTCATTCTTCACTTGTGAGTCGAAAGATAGTTACCCTAATTTTTTGCTGTCTGACAATAGTGAGGGATGGTGAAGCCCTGCTAGACCCAGAACAGTGGTGGTGGGACACAGGGGATCAGTCTCCCGAAGGGATGAGCTGGGAGGTGCTAGAAGCAGGAGGTGTGAGTGATCTTGGGGTGAAAGAAGAAGGAAGCCATTCTAGGACAGGGCTGGGTGCTGAGATTGTGAGCAGACTCCTCTCTGTCAGAGGAAGCTGGTTCTACTGCTCAGCATCTGGACTTGCATTCCTCCTGGCTCTACCCTGACACCCAGAATGTGAAAAGTCCTGCACATTGCTGAGCAACAGCCTAGACAGGCCCAGAGGGGAAGCCCTGTCCCTTGCCTCGGTCTACAGCTACTTGGGAGGAGTCAAGACTAAGGAGGCTAGAGAGGGGAGGAGGGGCGACATGCCAGTTCCAGTAACATCTTCAACTAGGGGAGACTCTGTTGTGTTTCTACTTTTGTGAATAAAACCGAATTGCATTTCGTGTCTCAAGTCCTTTTCCTGACCTGTGGATGACCTGCATTCTCCTGACAGCCCCTTGACAGGTATTCAAAAATGTTACCACCTCTGATTGTTGAGGCAGCCATTCATAGCCTTATCTTCCAGTATTGCAGGCAGGAGTTCATTGATGCCTGCCATTCCAAAATCTACATAGAGATGCTGAGGACTGAACCTGGGACCTTCTGCACACAAAACATTTGCTCCACCACTGAGCTACTCTCCTTCTTTGTGTCTCAGAGGTGCTATATTTTAGCGCAGTGGCGAATATTACGGTGCACAATATTAAAGTCTCTCAACAGTTCTCCCAGAAAACAAAAATATGGAACTGCATACGGATAGTATCATGTTATACTAATATAAATTTACGACCATTATAGATAAAGTGGAACCCTATTGGATTTTTGCACTACAGAAAGTTATCCCTGGTGGTTTGGATGAAAGAGTCTATCAGCACTTTTATAAGTTAATGTTACAATGTCTGTTTCCACACTGAATATATCTCTCCATTTATATGAGCTGTAACAGCCGTCAACTACTCTCTTAAAGGGACAATATCTTATCTATTCCAATACACAGTTGTAAAAGCAACAGGAATAACCCATCGATATATCCAGACAGGTAGTATAGCTTTATCTAATAAAATAAAATTCGTGTCCAGAGCACTGGGGGTAGCTTTGTGCAGTGTGTCACTGCAGCAAAGGGCTGGAAGGAACTCTTCCTCCTTGCTATGTGACTCTGACCTGTAGCCCCACCAGGTCGGCTGTCACTCTGAAGAGCCTGCCAGGTCTATGCTAAGGCACTGTAGGGTGACAAAGAGTGCCCTTAACTCAGTAATGCCTCAGGCATTTACCCCACCAGATCTTAATTTATCTTTCATGCCTGGACTAAAAGCCAATTAAACAAACAAACAAACAAACAAACAAACAACATCACTCCAGTGGTATGGAGCAGCGAAAAAGAGAAGCCCCAAAGCCAATCAACGGCTTCCCACCCAAAATGCCTACACACCCTCCCCATAGGAAACTAACAAAGCCCATGCTGCAGATGGAGGGAGAGGGCGCTGCAGTGTGTTTGTGGCAGAGCCAGCTTAGTGGCCAGTTGGCCCACCTTGTCAGGGGCTGGCCGGGTTCCGAAGCGGTGCCAGAGGAGACAGCGGACCTAGACAGAGCCCCGCTGATGCCCGAGGAGTTATTGAGGGTCTGGGATCAGGAACAGGCACAGCCCCTGCTGACGCCAGAGCAGATAGTGCAGCAATGGGAGGAAGCCTCCACCAGAGGGCTAGCACAGCCAATGGGAAGGGATCAGAAGAGGGAGTCCGAGGAGGAGGTGAGGCTTAGAGAGCCTGCCGGAGCATCAGACACCACCAGCGTGGAGGGTGAAAGCGAAAGGGAAGGGGGAGCCGTAGGGCCGCCCAGGTCAAGGGCACGGAAGCGGAAAAAGGAGAGGCGGAGACTAGGGTTCCCGAAGCTCCTATGCTGGGGGCGGAGCCGCAAATCGGTACTCGAAGGATCTGACTCCGAGGGGTCGGATGCATAGCCGTAAAGTCTGGACTGTTCAATGTTATAAAATAAAGTGATTAGTTTAGTAGACGGCGTTTTGTGGATGCTTACTTCCGAGGAGACACACATCCGCCTCACACACCTGACCCTTCCTAATAATAATAATAATAATAATAATAATAATAATAATAGATAAAAAGGTAAAGGTAAAGGACCCCTGGATGGTTAAGTCCAGTCAAAGGCGACTATGGCATTGCGGCGCTCATCTCGCTTTCAGGCCGAGGGAGCCGGCATTTGTCCACAGACAGCTTTCCGGGTCATTGGCCAGCATGACTAAACTGCTTCTGGCACAACGGAACACCGAAACCAGAGCGCACGGAAATGCCGTTTACCTTCCCGCCGCAGCAGTACCTATTTATCTACTCCAGGCATCCCCAAACTTCGGCCCTCCAGATGTTTTGGACTACAATTCCCATCATCCCTGACCACTGGTCCTGTTAGCTAGGGATCATGGGAGTTGTAGGCCAAAACATCTGGAGGGCTGCAGTTTGGGGATGCCTGATCTACTCGCACTGGCATGCTTTCGAACTGCTAGGTTGGCAGGAGCTGGGACAGAGCAACGGGAGCTCACCCTGTCGCGGGGATTCGAACTGCCAACCTTCTGATCGGCAAGCCCAAGAGGATCAGTGGTTTAGACCACAGTGCCACCCGCGTCCCACTAACAACAATAACAATAATAATCCTCCCCAGGTCAAAACCATTTTGGGTCTTCTTCCCATGGATCTGGGGTGTGGCAAATTCACCCCAACTCAAGGTGGGAGCAACATTCTGCACCATTATGTGGCCGTTGCAAGACACAGGACCCTCAGTCAGGGAGAGAGGTAGCAACATGAGAAATAGCTTTAGGTAAGGATTATATCTGGTTAATTCTGATATTTGGATTTTCAGAAAGGTACATGAAAGTGCAGGGGAAAGGTATTACAGTTCTGGGATACATTTTCTGATGATTTCCCTCTGTTAGATCCAGTTGACTAAAACTAATGGAGTTCTAATTTCCAGATAGCAATGTTCTTGCAGATGGCGATGTAAAAGTACTTTTGGCCCTCATCTTCCTTCTAAACCCTGCTTGCCCGTAGGGCGATGGACAGCAGCTGGTTTTATCTTTCCCTGCGTACAAATTGCTCTGTACGGCTGCCATAAAATTTATCTCAATATTCTCCCATAATATTACCGGCTACGCCATTTTGCCGTTTTTGAAACACACAACACCTCCCCTCTCCCCTCCTCAGTTATAAACTCCCCACATCGCTTGCAAAAGCTATGGCCGGCACTTATTTTCCCTCTCTCAAATATACGAGTTCCATTTTGAGACGCCGCGAATACAGCCTGAAGGCCATGTAGAGATAAAAATGAAATCAATAAGCCCTGCCAGCAATGGCAAATTAGTGAGGCCATAAATTGCTTGCCCGGGCTGCTTTGGAGCAAAAACAGAATTAATACCAGCGCAGCTGTCTCTCTCATTGGGAGGGTCTTGACTAAGTCTGGATCAAACCTCTTTTCCCCCTACAAAACTGATCGAACGCAACAGTGAGCCGTGCCCTTCCTGACTTACGCCTCTGGAATCCCCTTGCACCGTTTAAGTTGCACCAGAGGAAGCAGTAAAGAAAGCAGCCCAAATATATGGAGCTTAAAGAATGAAATGTGTCCTGCCTCATTCTTTGCTACATCCTTGATTATCCTGAGGCATGGCTGTGCAGCTTCCATGCCCAACTGCAGGCATCAAAGAGTCGAACAGCTTCTCTAATGAAGTCTGGCTCTGAAATAAAGTGAGGAATAGAGAGCAGCCAAAATTTGCCAGAAGACATTTTTCTCCGCCTCCCCCCCCCCCACTGAGGAAATTTCTGAGATTTCCCTTTTCCCCATTCTGCTAGAAAAAGGAAACTACTGTGCAATTTTTTTCTATGCACGTTATCCACCATATTGTGTGTGGCAGGTTCTATTCTCTCTCCATCCCTGCTTGCAATGTCTCAGAACAGGGTGGGGAGGAAGAGGGAGATGGGTAGCCACACCCCCTATTGGCTCTGGCCCCACCCAACACAGTCTATGGATCCACCTACTGCCAGAATATAGTGGAGGCTATCGTTGGCTGCGGGACGCGGGTGGCGCTGTGGGTTAAACCACAGAGCCTAGGGCTTGCCGTTGCTCGGTCCCAGCTCCTGCCAACCTAGCAGTTCGAAAGCACAAAGTGCAAGTAGATAAATAGGTACTGCTCAGGCAGGAAGGTAAACGCAGTTTCCGTGCACTGCTCTGGTTCGCCAGAAGCGGCTTAGTCATGCTGGCCACATGACCTGGAAGCTGTACGCCGGCTCCCTCAGCCAGTAAACCGAGATGAGCACCGCAACCCCAGAGTCGTCCACGACTGGACCTAATGGTCAGGGGTCCCCTTTACCCCCTTTTTATCGTTGGCTGCAAGTCACTGTGATGGCTTTGTTCTGCTCTGTATGCCAATTTCTGGAAATCAAAAGTAGGGGAGGGCTGTTGCACAATGGTCTTGGTTGTGGGCTTCCCTTGGGGGCATCTGGTCGGCCACTGTGAAAACAGGGTGTTGGACGAGGTGGACCTTCTTCCTGTTTCAGGTATAAGAGACTCATCACATGATCTCCATGAATGAAAGGGGATTTGAAGCTCTGAGACTTGACCATCCTTCATAGATCATAGCAGGACACACCTGACAAGATCATGCAGGTCTCTTTTTACACTTGGAGTTCAAACTCTATTTGATCCTTTCTCCAAGGTATGTTGAACTCCACAGGAGTTCAACATACCTTGGAGAAAGGATCAAGTACCTTGGAAACAGAAGTTCAACAGAGGACTGAAGCTTCGGTCCCTCAATGAAGAAGCAGGGTGGAAGCAAAGTCACTTCAATAGTGCAGGCAGAGTCCAGAGAGACAAAAGTCTTGATGACACTTGGTTGACCAAAACTGAGCAAAACAGTACATAAGATGAGAGAAAAGGAACAGAGAGATCTTGTCTTTCTTACTTCAGGTCTCGAACATAGCAGGGAGGCATTTGACTAAACATACAAGGAGAGAACTCCCTTGGAACTACACAGCCAATCAGAGCATGAGTTGCCTCAGTAAACATCATGCTGGCTGCTAAGAAACACCTCCTCTCCCTACTTCCCAGGTAGTTGTCTAACGCTGAGAACAGAATTAACCCCTTATGTTACAAACTGAATGATCTCTGCTGCTGCTGCACTTCCACCAGGTGGCTGTGTTGGAGGCTGCATCTCCAAGGGTCATGCTGGAGCAGCCTGATACCCATCCACCAAACACCACTTGTGACTAGTGATTCCATTTCCAGCCCAAACCAATCAAGGTCCCTTAGAGACTCCAAGCACCTTTTGCCTGCTTGTGCATGCCAGCCAAATCCCGGCACGATCCTGGTGTTCCTTCCCAGCCGAAGAGGAGAGCCAGGGAGTCCCATGACAGCTGAATACAAAAACAAGACTATAAAAAGAGGCCTGGACCAGACACAAGCTTTGCAAACTCTCTTGAGTTTCACTGTGAAGCGGGGAGCTTGTCTAATCCATCATGAACCCGGTCTTTCCTTGGCACGTTCTTTTCAGTGAGCTTGGCCGTGTGCTTAACTCCCTGTGACCAAATTCCTTGCGGGGTGTTTGTTTTTCTCTTTCCTCCTCTGGATGTCGAGAAGAAGGAGGTCAGCGCATAAAAGAACATCTGCGACTTAGCAGCTGACAGGCTTCCGTGTGGTGGAAGGTCCCTCCCTTCGCTTTCCCCTTCAACAGAACCAGTTTCAACTTTGCTGGTCATGCGCCTGCGTTATCGGAGCGGGCACAGATTTTTTGGCTTCCAACAAATCTCTGCTTCCCCTGCGCCTTACTCCAGGGGTGTTTGTGAGGCTGACATTTAACACACAGCACTTGCCAAAGCGGAGGCGCATGTAGGACTGCGCTGAATATCCTCTATTTTCAAGATTTACTCTCAAAGGAGCACATTTGATGCAGCTGAAAGAAGCAGTGGTAGTGGCGACGGCGAGATATCTCAACAGACATTTGCATTTCTGTGTTAGTGTTCAACACACTTCAGTTCTCTTGCTTCTGACGCTTTCCTCTCACTGTCTCCAGCCTCATTTGTGTGCATAGCCATTTCATCTGTAAATCAGCCTTCCCCAACCTGGTGCCCCTGCTCCAAATGTTTTGGACTGTTGGAGAAATTAATAATTTCATAAAGATATTGTTTTGACAATTCCATTTTCTTTTGAGCCCATGGCCTAGCTGAACTGAAAAGGCCTGTGCCCAAGAGTTTTTACAGCACAGAACTAGTGCTGCATGTTGAAAATTTCCATTCCAGAACACAGAAAAGAATAAACTGCTATAATTTATGGTGTCCAGTGTATTCATGGAAAGAGAATCAGCTAGGCATGGCAATTGTGAGTAATCTTGAGTTGTTTTGTAGACATATGAAAAGGGATATTGGGAAACATTTAACAAATAGGAAAATTAGCCAAAGGCTTAATAAAGAAAGAGACTGAAAAATTGTTATATGTAATCACATGATAATATGATGACAGCTGATCTGAAGAACTAAATGATGTTGATTGGTTCAGGATGATGTCATTGGGTTGTACCTATTAAGATGTGTAATCTGGAAGTGTATGAAAGCCATTGGTTTGGATGTGGTTCTTTGCAGCCTCCTCCTTATTTTTGAGGTGCATTTTAATTTCAATAGAGGTCTATCTTTTCACTTGGAGTCTGCATCCTTTTCTTTGGGTTTTTTTGGGGGAGGGATGCCTCCAGTCTAGGAACCCCTTTTTAAGTTTTCTCCGACAGGACTACAACTTCTGCAGCATGGGCCAAGGAGGCTGAATGTGGAAAACTGTGGGACACGATTCAGCAGAAGAAAATGATGTGAATTGCTGGGTTTCAACTCACCTCTAAACCCATGTGCAGCAGATTGACAGCAGGGCCAGCACAGGACATTTTGCTGCCTGAAGCAAAGGACAAGGTGCTGCCCACTTACAAAAGCCAACCAGATTGGCAGTTGAATATTTATTTAAACTTGGAGATAAAATAGAAGAAGAAGAAGAAGAATTTGGATTTGATATCCCGCTTTATCACTACCCGAAGGAGTCTCTAAACGGCTAACATTCTCCTTTCCCTTCCTCCCCCACAACTAACACTCTGTGAGGTGAGTGGGGCTGAGAGACTTCAGAGAAGTGTGACTAGCCCAAGGTCACCCAGCAGCTGCATGTGGAGGAGCGGAGACACAAACCTGGTCCCTCAGATTATGAGTCTACCGCTCTTAACCACTACACCACACTGGCATCCTCCATGGCACCTGAAGGCAGGAGGGTAGCTTAGGGCACCCAGGGCAAGCCACCTGGAACACACAGCTATATCCTCCAACGCCTCAGCATCTGCTGCTTGACTGTGTCTAATGATAGGGCCGGCCCTGATTGCTGGCTTTTCACTATGTCAGATGCTACACAATTGTTCAAAATCACAAAATCCTCCCTCTCTTTGGCATGGCATTCCTTCATATATAGAGCCCCCCCGCAACATATTGAAAAGATTTCAGCATTGTACCTAACAATATACAGTGGTACCTCGGGTTAAGAAATTAATTCATTCTGGAGGTCCGTTCTTAACCTGAAACTGTTCTTAACCTAAGGTACCACTTTAGCTAATGGGGCCTCCTGCTGCCTCCACGCAATTTCTGTTCTCATCCTGAAGCAAAGTTCTTAACCCGAGGTAATATTTCTGGGTTAGCGGAGTCTGTAACCTGAAGTGTCTGTAACCTGAAGTGTCTGTAACCCGAGGTACCACTGTATATGACTTCTAGAAGACATCTGAAGGCATCCTTGTATAGGGAAGTTTTTAATGTTTGAGGTACCACTGTAAGGCAAACATCAAAGCTCAAAGAAGACAAGGTTTGTTAGTCACGGTGTCCTGTGCTCTTTTCAGTATCGGTCTTGCGTCAGCAAGACATCCACTTGCAGGATGTGAGACAGCACAACAAGATCTAAGATTGCGTGTGTGCGTGCCCCTCTCAAGGTGAATTCTGAGCAATCAGAGGTCAAACCAAGAGTAAAATTTACGTAAGAGGTGAAATGGAATCACGTATCTAAAAAGCAAACCTTGTTCAGTTCCTTCCTCTGCCTACCTTACATTCTTGACTCAACTTTTCAGCTAATGTCGTTTGTCATATCTGATAACATGACCGGAGGGGGCTTCTGTGTTTTGAGCAATACAAGAAATCATGCCTTACTTGACACTGACCTCTAAGGGATGCTGCCTGCAATGAAGAATTAGTTTTCACGTGCGGTGAACTGAGCAATGAGATCACCCGTGTTTTTGCTGCAGGTGCACACAAATATACCATGATAAGCCACAATTGCTCCTGGTTTCTTGCAACAGAAGGCAAGTGCCTTCTGCATATAAAAATGGACCCTCGTTCCCAGTCCCCAGTTTGGATGGGAAATGCATTAGTTTTGGTTTATCTCTCCCTGTCATTTTAAGTTCACTTTGCCCCATTTCTGCAGATGTTTTCATTATTATTATTATTATTTTTGAAATAAAATAAAAAGGCTGCATTTAAATTCATATGCATTTTTCTGCACATTTCTCCTATGTACAGACTTAGGTACACTACTCTGCTGAGTATATGGATTTTTCAAATCAATTGCTTGGGCTGTGGAGGGAATTCAGCTGAGTACCAAACTGAAGTAAACTGATTTTGGGAGGTCTGGACTGCACCCCAGTTGGGCAGGACCAACCCCAGAATGCCCTGGGTAGGGTGGGGTTACCCGGAGTGATCCAGTGCTGTCAGGGGGAAATGCACAGGGTGGAAAGATGGAGAAACAGCATATCCCCCACTCCAAACTGAGAATACTGGAGACTGTGCACAGCCCCACTATTTCCCTTAATGGAATTGCCTTTCATTTTTGCCCATAATTTCACCAGTATCCTCCTTTCTTCTGTGCATTTTTCATAAGCACACACAATCTCTGTATGCATTCTTTAGTCGGAGAACTGCATCACAAAATTGGGAGAAGTGAGGATTTCAAAGGAGAGCTCTTTGGGAAATGCAAATGTGCTAGGTTTGCAATAAAATGGGAACTGGACACAATTCTCTTCCATCCTCCGTTCTTAGTGCCTCTGGCATGTTCAGCACATGGGCATTTAAGGAAGCACTTCATTATGTCAATCCTGAACTTATGAACTGCCAATCCATTCCACACAGTAACCCTGAGTTGTAATGAATCTTTAAAAAAAAAAATGCTTTGTTTTACAGAAGCAGAAGGTACAAAGAAGAAGAAGAAAAACAAGAACAAGAGAAGAACACACCCTGCAGCCCAGGGGTCAGCAAACCTTTTCAGCAGGGGGCCGGTCCACTGTCCCTCAGACCTCGTGGGGGGCCGGATTACATTTGGGGGGGGGGAATAGTGAATGAATTCCTATGCCCCACAGATAACCCAGAGATGCATTTTAAATAAAAGCACACATTCTACTCATGTAAAAACACCAGGCAGGCCCCACAAATAACCCAGAGATGCATTTTAAATAAAAGCACACATTCTACTCATGTAAAAACACGCTGATTCCCGGACCGTCCGAGGGCTGCATTTAGAAGGCGATTGGGCCGGATCTGGCCCCCGGGCCTTAGTTTGCCTACCCACGCTCCAGCCCCAGGCAAGCAAGACTAAAGACATCCCAAAGTACTAGTCCATGTGTGGCCATGGGTACCAGATGGATGGAACCTGTGTTCCTCGGTAACGGAGCAAAAAAATAAAAAATTACCAGCCTGCATAAAATTTTCTGATATGTTCTCATTTATTCATTTCTTTGTGTGTCAAGCATTCCATCAATGCCAATGTCCAAATTTGTGTAGGCCGTTCCATCATTATGTCCCCAGTTGCTTGGCAATTGCCAGTCCAGCTGCCAAAATTAGTCATTACAGGGTAACTTTTCAGAACTGGAATAAAAAATTGAAAGCAACACAAGTTTGGGATTGGGTGGGAAGATGTGGTTAGTTATGTGTTCAGTTTCTTTAAAACCTTTTCATAGAAATGATGCAACTATAGTGCAGGGCCACTACATCTGGTAAAAGGAGCCCATAGTTTTGCATCATCTCCAGAATTGATTACTTCCCAATTCCAGTTTTCTGCAAAATCTCTGCTAGCATGAATGCCAGCAATGAGTGAGCTTAAGTGTGTTCTCCTTCACTCTGCCTGAAACAGATTTAAGAGGTAATCCTTCTTGGGTTGAGGTTATCCCACCCAAACTCTCCCCCCCCCCCAATCTTCATTGGTTATGGATTTGCCTGTATCATCCTCCGGGCATTTCTTCAAGCCATCCCTGAACCCTGATAAGGTATGAAGAAGGATTTGGCAAAGTTAAGATGTTCTGATGAATCTTGTAAGTTAGTTATGTATTGTGTGAAGAAACAATTCTCTTTCACTTGTCTTTGTAGAACGAGAACTCACAGCTTGCAGTGAAGGTGACGCCAATCTGGCAGCGCATTTGCACTCAGTTCAGGTAGGAACAAATGACTGACAAAAGTGTGGAACTGTTAAGCCATCAACATCAAGCCTGCATCTCAGGAGACCCAGTTGCCCAACAAATTAATGCTGCACTGTAGTGTATGGCAGACTGTCTGGAGTTTAAATTAATGGTTGTAAGCTGCTCCTGACATCTCCGGGTGAGAAATACACTATATAGACAAACATGCCTTTGGGGCTTTGGGCTTAACATATGAAGCTGCCTCACATAGGAGCCAGGTCATCAGTCCTAGATACTCTGAAGGCCAGCAGTTTGCCAGAGTCTGAAACAGCCATTCCCCCTCCCACCAGCTCTCTTGCCTAAGATCTTTTACATTAGAGATGTCAGAGAAACCCTATACCAGGGGTCAGCAAACTTTTTCAGCAGGGGGCCGGTCCACTGTCCCTCAGACCTTGTGGGGGGCCGGACTATATTTTGGAGAAAAAAATGAACGAATTCCTATGCCCCACAAATAATCCAGAGATGCATTTTAAATAAAAGGACACATTCTACTAATGTAAAAACACGCTGATTCCCGGACTGTCTGCAGGCCAGATTTAGAAGGCGATTGGGCCAGATCTGGCCCCCAAGCCTTAGTTTGCCTACCCATGCCTTATACATATAAAACGAATGTGTGCTCTGCTAGTCAGCTATAAGCCCACTCCAGTTCATCAGTGGGGCACTGCCATTATCTCCCCATACCCCAATGATATTGCAAGCATATAAATGCAGCAATATTCTTACTGCTTCTGGCTGGCCATTCCTTTGTTAGCTAGATTGGCTGGTTGATGCTTTCTTAATTGGAAATGAATGGTTAGGAGATAGGGATTTCTTTCTGTTTGAATAACACATCCATCAGTGCTTGCCAAGTAGTGGTGGGGAGCCTGTGGCTCATGAGCCTGCAAGGGTGCCAACTGGAATAAAATATGGGGGGCCAGGTGAGCCCCACCCCACATAATCTATCAGAAGATGTGGTACATGCACACCATTTGAATGGCTATGCCCATCAACTTTGTGGGGCCCTGGTCCCCTCAAATATTTTAGGGGGGCAAAGGGACCTCAGCCCCTAGGAGTTGGCTCCTATGAGCCAAACATGGCCCACCAGTCATCACCATTTGGCCCACCAAGCCATTTTCTGGAAGCCATGCCCAAGTGGTAAATAAATTGTCTAAGTAAATACATAAATATTGGTGGATGTGTGAACCACAGATGCAGAAAGGTCAAAGGTACGTCTTAAATGTGTTCATAGGTGTGCATGTAGAAGCCAAGTGTCATGTTGATTTGTGCTATAATCAGCCATCATCCGCCCCCCGCCCCACCCCCAGTCTCTAGTGCAGGGATACATCAAGAGCATAAGAAAGGTCCTGTTTGAGGATGCCAAAGGACCATCTGGTCTAGTATCTTGTTCCCACAGTGGCCTACCATCCGTCTATGGGAAGCCTTCACAGCTGGAGTGCAAAAACATCTGGAGGCACCATGTTGACTAAACCTGTTCTAGTGTGTGAAAAAATAATAATACCCCTCCGCCCTGATCCACACAAACACTTGGGACCTCCCTGTGCTTGGAAGATGAGCTGCCGTGTATCTGATAGCAAGACTTGTTGCTGCTAACCCATCAAAACAGAGCACGCCATCAACACAGACATTCCTGGAGATCAAACACATTATTGCTTGGTGGAGAACTACTCCCAGCTGCCTGGATGTGGGATTAACAGAGATGGCTTGACATTTACCTCGATTCCTGCACCGCTAATAGGGTTGACAAAAGTTCTCAATGAATCATTTATACCAGGCAGGTCTCAGATGGAAGTATTCACTCAGCTTACAGGAACTGCAAGAGAAGGAGGGAAATTGTGGTGTGTGTGATGGAGAGAGAGACAGAGAGACAGAGAGGGGGTGACAGTGAACAGGGAGAGAGAACAAGCTGGAAAGCATGCATCAGCAAAAGAAAGGCTGACCATTCCTCATTTTCAATCTTTCATTTCTATATTTGGGTTATTTCATTTATTTATTTGAGCTTAGAGCCCACCCCCAAATCTCAGGTGGAGGAGTATTCAACAAGCTAATTAAATAGTTTTTAAGTGTGATGGATGGCGTAATTGACTGCACTTATAGGCTGCTGTGCTTCCAAAGAGCTAAGAGCAGCTTATTGAGGGTCCCCAGGAGGTCCCCTTTGTCATGTGAGAGGGGAAAAGAGAGAGAGCAGAGGGGGAAGAGCACTGTGGTGGTCAGACTACTGGACAAGGGCCTGGGAGACCAGGGTTCAAATTCCCACTCAGTCATGAAGGTCACAGCAAAGATCCAATTATTCCCTATTACAGGAGATTTCAAAGCGCTCAAAGCTGATGGTCTATGAACAGACCCACCAAAGGTGCTGTCCATTCAGCACTCGCAGGTAGGTGGTATCTAAATGGCAGTACTGATTTTATATCTAAATGGCAGTACTGATTATATATATATATATATATATATATATATATATATATACACACACACACACACACACACACACACACATATATATATATACATATGATCAAAACTGACAGCCCATCTAACCAAGGCAGTTTTCATTTCGATAAACATGGAAAGAGAAGAGTCAACATGGTTCTTCCAAGAGTTCCAAAGCTCAGGTGCTCCAGTATCCTGTTTCCACAGTGGCCAATCAGATACCACATTGGGAAGCCAAAAACAGCATCTCCTCCTCATGATCCCTAGCAACTGGCATTCAGAAGTATTCACTGCCTCCAAACATGGAAGGAGAACATACAGATCACGCCGTGTAGCCACTGATGGCCTTATCCTCCATACATCTGTCTTATCTTTTCTTTTGACTCTCTATCCACAAATGATCAAGACCAGCTTGGCCAAAGATATCAGCCTGGATGTAATAAAGATTTAAGATGAAACGATTTTCAATGCTAAATCATATACATATTATTTCAGAAGGAGATGCACTCCTCTTTATGCATATTTCATGTTAGAAGGCTTTTTTTTTCTTTTGCAGCAGAGGATTAGACAAGGGAGTAATGACCTTTAACTGACCATCCCCAATGTGATGATCTCCAGATGTTGTGGGAATACAACTCCCATCAGTCCCAGCCAGCATGGCCAATGGTCAGGGATGATGGGAAGATCTGGAGGGTATCAGGTTGGGGGGCGGATGGGCTGCTTTAGACCATTGACCCAGTTTGAACTGATCTTAGTGAACAAACCCCCCAAAGTCATTATCTCAGATTTATAATATTTTTTATTAAACATTAAGAAGGATCAGCCAGAAATAGGGATTTTCAAAGAGCAGCATCAGTGGACTCGTGAAAATTTATGTGGAGCCAGATATATAAAATACACAGCAGCTACATCTCTAAAAGAAAGCTGTGCTAATGGCTCTGCTAAAAAATATAGAAGATATAGGAGGATTATTTTGATGTTTGCTGGAAATGCGACAAAGAGGGAGAAGATTTTTATCACTGCTGTCAGCAATGCAAAGAAGCCAAGAGATTCTGGAAATGACTTCTGGCAGCAATAAATAAAATTCTTTATGAAAAAAAAAACCCAATAACCTCTCTCTCGACCCTAAAGTATTCTTGTTAACTTACGTTAAAGGGCAGGTGGCTAAGGATGAAAAGGCTCCTTTCTTATATATGATTGTGGCAGTTAGAGCTGTTTACAAGCGAAAGGAAACCAAATCAGATACCAGGACTCAGAGAACAGTGTATTAAATGATGGGATATGGCCTCCCCAAATAAATTAACTTGGGCTATTTGAGCAAGCCGGGGAAATGTATGCTTGCATGGAATTTGAACAACACTGGAAATGGTTCAAACAATTTTGGAACGATAAACAAACTGCAATGGCTGGTAATCCTGTTCTGCTTTTATAGGGAGACTACATAAAGCCATTAGGGGTGTATTTCATAGAATCATAGAGTTGGAAGAGACCACAAGGGCCATCCAGTCCAACCCCCTGCCAAGCAGGAAACACCATCAAAGCATTCCTGACAGGTGGCTGTCAAGCATCTGCTTAAAGACCTCCAAAGAAGGAGACTCCACCACACTCCTTGGCAGCAAATTCCACTGTCGAACAGATATATATTTGTGTCAGCAAACAAATATATATCTTCAATGTATCATCTATGAGAATAAATGTAATATTTTAGCTGATGTGATCTAGAAAAAAGGGGGCACTCAGGGCATATGCAGCCAGTCCTGGATTCCAAGGTCCAAAGACCTAGAGTCTTGGGCAGCACTTGACAAAACAAAATAAAATAAAAAAATTCCTTCCAGTAGCACCTTAGAGACCAACTAAGTTTGTTCTTGGTATGAGCTTTCGTGTGCATGCACACG
This sequence comes from Darevskia mixta, assembly GCA_034641385.1. Lineage (NCBI taxonomy): Eukaryota > Metazoa > Chordata > Lepidosauria > Squamata > Lacertidae > Darevskia > Darevskia mixta. The sequence continues at coordinate 4,876,915 of JAWWNH010000060.1, forward strand.
AAAGCTCATACCAAGAACAAACTTAGTTGGTCTCTAAGGTGCTACTGGAAGGAATTTTTTTATTTTATTTTGTTTTGACTATGACAGACCAACACGGCTATCTACCTTTAACTAGCACTTGACAAATTATCCTTTTCCTCTGCCCCCCCACCCATAAGCCCAACTTAATTACTGTTAACTATCCTCCTTAGTTTCTAAAGACAAGTAATGGAGCAATTAGCCCATCACTTGTAGCACCTGTTTTGGCTTGGAGGGAGACAAAAACCCGCAATGGATTTTCCACTGTGAAGCACCTGCCAATGTGGATATTTAGCACTTAACTCAGACAGCTGCTGGATTCTGAAGGCAGGTCCCCTAATGGGTACAGAGTATGCGGTGCGAACCGTTTTTACACAGGACTGCGAAAAGATTCCATCACTATGTGTGACTTTAAGAAAATGAGTGGAACGTCCTCCATGCTTTTCTCATTGCCAGCAGAAGAAACCACAAGCTCACCTCCTGGCTCATCACCAGAATGAGCCAGGAAGTGCAAATCTGCAAAGGGTTGGTCCGCACCCTCAGGCTGTAGCATCCTGAATTCACCTGAGCCCATGAAGGCACAACTGGTGTCTGAATGTTGCAGCAGGACCTTTCTTAAAAGCAGCGATAGAGTGATGTTGCACTCAACCTTTCCCTATCCCTGAACATTGCCTGTGGTGCCCAAGATGGATACAAGTTGGAGTCCGATGTCACTTGGAAGGCCACAAGTTCTCCACGCTTGCTTTATACATAGAAAGTCTTTTCTCTGACTCCATAAAAACTAGGACATGTCCCAGAAAACTGCGTTTTCCATCCTTCCTTCTCTCATCAGGTGTATCCCACACCCTCATTTTAACATTCTGATCTTTGCAAGAGGAAGCATATTTGGGCTCCATTTGAAGCAGCAAAATGTCTTCAGCCAGCATAGTCCAAGTCACTGTGATACGATGAGGCTCTAGACACCCATTGGATACAAGTTCTTGGAGTACGCAACACAAGAAAATGTTGTTGCACTCATGTCCTGCTTCAGCCTTCCCAATGGTGTTGACCACTATAGGAACAGGGTGTTGGACAAGATGGGCCTTTGGGCTGATCCAGCCAGACACTTCTTATGATCTTAGTGAGTAGGAGAGGGCTGAGAGTACACCAGTCTACCCAATATTTTCCCTAGGTCATGCTGGATTTTCTCTACAGACAACCCAGATGCTAAGATCAGTGGAAGGGGCCTTCCTGGTTGTTTCACTGATCTCAGGCACTCAGAGGGTGGCAGCCCAGGAGACCTCTATTACATAGCTTTTGGAGACTGCTGAAGTTGTTTATGTTGTTGGCATCCGTCCGTCTTGAGAGACAATGGAGTCAATGGACAACCCTGGGGCTGAAGTCAAACTGGAGACTGGAGACTCATAGCTGTTGCATTGTTTTTGCTGTGTTAGCCACACCAAAGTGACCTCTCTGGGGCACAAGCCTGGGCAATGTGTATGGAGGTCCTGGGTTTCTCAGATGAAAAGACCCACCCCCCTCTGGTCCTCACTGATGTGGTCAAAACAAAAGAAGAGCAATATGTTTTGCACCAGCTGGGCTGCTGAAGATGGACCTCTTTAACCTATGAAACTAGGATGAGGTAGGCTTCCGGTCGGCGCGCCGGAGGGGAAGGTCGGGGGACATGCCGCTGCTGGCATTCCCCGACCCGGCCGGCTTAAAGGGGTGCTTGCGACAGCAACGCAGCCCCCAAAACTCCCGGGAGTTGGTTCCCGGGACCTAAGGATCCGGCAGTGGCTCTTAACATCGCCCCAACTCCCGCGGCGGCCACAGTAGAGGCTGCCGTGTGAGACGCGGGGCGACGGAGCCCCTCGGATCGCCATTGCCCGCCGGGTTGAAGCTGCGAGCCCTTCCCATCTGAGCGCGCTGATTCCTCCGTAAAAGGACAAGATTGGACACTTTAAACGTGAGTACTAGGAAAGTACCGAAGAATTTGGATTAATTTGGCGAAGTACAGGGATGCAATTTACGGAGGTCCGTCCCTTGCTATTGTGGCACTAAATCAGGAACTTTATTACCGATGCGGTTGAAACTGTAACGGAATTTGGCTTGGCAACAGAGATTCGATCCTTTTGACACCCCTGATCGGGGGGGCAACTAACTATCAAGTTTGACATGGGGAGGATTTGAATCGGACCTGTTGGATTTTATTGTGGAAATTTGGATTTTGACTTTGGCTTTGGTTCGGTGTGGAACTTTATACAGCTATGTCTTCGAAAATGGAGGATGATTTGGACAAAGGAGGCTGGAAGAAGGTCCTTGAAAAAATCTGGGAACTGAGAAAGGAGTTCCAAGCGGAAACTGCAAGAATGAGAGGAGTTGTAAACAACAGTGATGTCATCCCAGCTGCACAAAGGATGGAAGGGGGAGAAATCCCCTCCAAGGTTAAAGACAAGCCTCGCTACAGGAAAATTTCTTCTCGGCACAAGATATCTGGACCCAAGAAAAGAATTAAGAAAACAACATCTGCGAAAGTTAACTTTTTTCGGCGCAAGAGGACACCAATGAAGGAGAGGAAGAATTTCTTTAAAAACTGGGAGCAGGAACAGCGGAGAAGACACAGAGATGATGGAGCCCAACTGCAAGCATGCACTTGGGCTTGGACTGGGGAACGGCGAGGGGAGGGCTGAGCAGGGTAGGTGGGCAACCAGGGATTGATTATTTATGTGGATTTTGAGAATTTATGCCGGACATGGTTTTGAGCTAGGATTATGTTAGGATCTTTCGAAGTTGGGAGCCTGAAGATTAAGGGGAGTCAGAAGGAAATTTATAGAAGATTTGGGAGGAGGACGCGGAGGTTGGAACTAGAAGATGAGGTGAAATAAGAATTAAAGATATTGTATTTGAGTTAGAACTATGTTCTGAAGTGATGTTAAAGATATGTTTAGTATACCTATGTACCTGAACCAGAAGTATGTTTTGTTTAATGCAGCCACTGGGGAGGTGCGGAGGAAGTCACTATGATTATGTTTTGTAACCAAGAGTGGCCTATCCGAGAATAGGGTTAGGCCGAAGCCAGATAATGATTTGTTTAAGGTCAGGGAAAATATTAAATGGGTTTACCTCTGTGAGAGGGAGGGTAAGATTAAATAACTCCCCAAGGTGAGAGATGGGGAGTAATGAATCCTGACCAATATGTAATGTTCTATGTTTATAAAATTTTAAAATTAATAAAAATTATTAAAAAAAAAAAAAAGAAAGAAACTAGGATGAGGTATCCCAGCTGTTCTAGTTATGATAACAATCCCATTGGGTGATAGGGTTCAAGAACAGATTCCCTTGGGAGGTTGTGGTTGTGGTCTCGCCTTCATTTGAGGTTTTTAAGCAGAGGTTGGATGGCCATCTGTCTTGGATGCTTTAGTTGAGATTCCTGCATTGCAGGGTGTTGGACTAAATGACCCTTGGGGCCCCTTCCAACTCTACAATTCTTTGGTGCCATGGTTCTGGATATGATAGCAATCCCATTGGGTTCAAGAACAGACTCCCTTGGGAGGTTGTGGTCTCGCCTTCATTTGAGGATGCTTTAGTTGAGATTTCTGCATTGCAGGGGGTGGACCAGATGATCCTTGGGGTACCAACTCTACTATTCTAAGATTCTAAGAGTTTGGGGGCATTCTGAACCAGGCTGTGCTGTTCCAATTTATGTGGCATTGATTGATGGTCAAGAGTGACTTTTCCCAACTCTGTGCCAGCTGCACCCTCTCCTGGTGAATAGAGACCTAGGCACTGATTCAAGCCCTGGTAACCACATGACTGGACAGCTGCAATCTCCTGCCTTTGGAAGGTGTTCAGAAATGGCAACTGGTCCAGAATATGGAGGCAAAGATGATTCAGAGAGACCACTAAAAAGCACTTCTCAAATTGCTGTACTGGCTGCAGCTGAAATTCTTGTAGGAATATGCACTGGATTCTCTCTTCTTTACACTTTCATTTTGTTTACTTCAAAACTATAGTCATAATCATAGAGTCCTTGTGTCTCAGAATTGTAGAGCTGGGAGGTTCCCAAGGATCATTTAATCAAACCCTCTGCAATGCCGTTTATAATAATTCCATTTGAATTTTGCTAATTCAGATTTAGTTGGGCTTTTGGCTTTCAATACCTTGGTGGCAGAGGAGCCCACCCCTCAGCAAGGACCCCATTGCTCCATGGGTTCCAGGCAGGGAGTGGGCTTCCTGTCCCAGTTATTTTCAACACCTCCCTCCCATGAAGGATACTTGGGAGAACACGTCCCTTGCTGGGTGGGTGGCTTCACCCCAACTGTCCCCTTCATCTCCTAATGCAAATCACAGGACACAGCAATGCCAGGTTGCAGAGCAAATCCTTAGATTCAGAATGGGGAGAAAAGAGAATATGGAAAGTATGAAAATTTCAATTTAGAATTACTTATTTCTGATTAATTTTAGTTAATTCTGAGTTAATTCTGAACATGGCTCTTCTTTATATTTTCCAAGAAGGCACATTCTTAGTTTCTGGGTTTGCTTCAAAGGTTTCAGCGTCTGAAGTCTCATTGTCCTGAGTTGATTCTTGAAATCAGTGGGAGGGTGTCTCTTATGGATGCCCCCAACATCAGAACTTTAATGTGTGGGTAAGACCCTGATGTTGGGAAAGCTGGAGGGCACAAGGGGAAGGGGACGACAGAGGACGAGATGGTTGGACAGTGTTCTCGAAGCTACCAACATGAGTCTGACCAAACTGCGGGAGGCAGTGGAAGACAGGAGTGCCTGGTGTGGTGTAGTGCCAGTGTGGTGTAGTGGTTAAGAGTGGTAGACTTGTAATCTGGTGAACAGGGTTCGCGTCTACGCTCCTCCACATGCAGCTGCTGGGTGACCTTGGGCTAGTCACACTTCTTTGAAGTCTCTCAGCCCCACTCACCTCACAGAGTGTTTGTTGTGGGGGAGGAAGGGAAAGGAGAATGCTAGCCGCTTTGATATACAGCCTTGTCGTACTCGAAAGGAGTACGACAAGGCTGTATATTGTCACCCTGCTTATTTAACTTATATGCAGAATTCATCATGCGAAAGGCTGGACTGGATGAATCCCAAACCGGAATTAAGATTGCCGGAATAAATATCAACAACCTCAGATATGCTGACGATACAACCTTGATGGCAGAAAGTGAGGAGGAATTAAAGAACCTTTTAATGAGGGTGAAAGAGGAGAGCGCAAAATATGGTCTGAAGCTCAACATCAAAAAAACTAAGATCATGGCCACTGGTCCCATCACCTCCTGGCAAATAGAAGGGGAAGAAATGGAGGCAGTGAGAGATTTCACTTTCTTGGGTTCCATGATCACTGCAGATGGTGACAGCAGTCACGAAATTAGAAGACGCCTGCTTCTTGGGAGAAAAGCAATGACAAACCTAGACAGCATCTTAAAAAGCAAAGACATCACCTTGCCAACAAAGGTCCGTATAGTTAAAGCTATGGTTTTCCCAGTAGTAATGTACGGAAGTGAGAGCTGGACCATAAAGAAGGCTGATCGCCGAAGAATTGATGCTTTTGAATTATGGTGCTGGAGGAGACTCTTGAGAGTCCCATGGACTGCAAGAAGATCAAACCTATCCATTCTTAAAGAAATCAACCCTGAGTGCTCATTAGAAGGACAGATCCTGAAGTTGAGGCTCCAGTACTTTGGCCACCTCATGAGAAGAGAAGACTCCCTAGAAAAGACCCTGATGTTGGGAAGGATTGAGGGCACAAGGAGAAGGGGATGACAGAGGATGAGATGGTTGGACAGTGTTCTCGAAGCTACTAACATGAGTTTGGCCAAACTGCGAGAGGCAGTGAAGGATAGGCGTGCCTGGCGTGCTCTGGTCCATGGGGTCACGAAGAGTCGGACACGACTGAATGACTGAACAACAACAACAACAACAGCCGCTTTGAGACTCCTTCGGGTAGTGATAAAGCGGGATATCAAATCCAAACTCTTCTTCTTCTTCTTCTTCTTCTCTGGTCCATGGGGTCATGAAGAGTCGGACATGACTAAACAACAGCAACAACAACAACAAGCTACCAGATCCAAGGTGTTACCAGATCCTTATGGGCACCCCTATTGTGGAATGACCTTCTGAGCTCAGGGCCAGGTTCTTTTTAATAGAAAAAATGGGTGTAGAGCAGGGTGGGGAATATTCTTCAGCTTGAAGGCTACATTCCCTTCTTTCCCCAAACACAACCACATGAATCAGCACTTCAGGATTTATTAATTATAACTCAGTGGGGTTTGCCACACTTTGGTTCCCTAACCAACAGATCTGATCTGTCATTCTCCCTGCCCTTGATTGTTTTGACTGATGGATTTTAAATATCATTTTAATCGCTGCTCTGTTGCATTTTAATGTGATTACTTTGTTACTGTAAGCCACTCTGGGAATAAGTCAGCTAAGAAGTGAAGGGAAATTGAATAAATAAATGTTGTTGGCATCCATCTGTTTGGGGAGACATTGGAGGAGTGAGCCTTTGGGAGGGGGTGGTCAAGCTGTTAGAAGGTCACAGTGCCTGCTGGGGAAGCAGAGACCGATACAGGAGAGACATGTTTTGCTGCAGCTGGGGCAGATGAAGGCATCCGTTTGTGCTGCTGCAGATGCACCATGGCGTTTCTTCTCCCTGTGTTCCTCCCAGTGGTCATTCCTCCTCTGCTCACTGCCGTGGATACATGACCAGACTGCCTGTCTCCAGGGACTCTGATAATCTGCAAGGGATTCCCACATGGCAGGGTTGATGTTGCCAGCCTTCATGTCATGGTTGCAGACAACTTTGAAATGCAGAGTTGATCTGGCAACGGTCCTGGTGCCTGAAGACATCTCCCCTTAGAACACATCCTTAGGGATCCTGCCATCTTCCATTCTGTGGACATGACCAAAAGAAAAGAAGGTGAATTGAAATGAATGAAAGCCTGAACTTTCTCAAAATGTATTTGGAGTCTGCTCCTACTGAGGTAGGAGTGTGAACATGCTGGGAATCTGTACTTGGAAGAGCACATCTTTGTTTGAGACTCTATTCTGCCATGTTATGTCCAAAATCTCCCTGATGCAGCACATATGGTATAAATAAAGGAGATGAATAAAGTATACTGAAGTGCAACACCTGCCACTACTATTATATTGAACCAGAATATTTTATTTTTTTAAGATTTTAATTAGCAAGAAAAATATGGGATGTCTCTTTTTTTCTGGGGTACTTGAAAGGTAAGGTAAAAGGTAAAGGACCCCTGGATGGTTAAGTCCGGTCAAAGGCAGCTATGGGGTTGCGACGCTCATCTTGCTTTTCAGGCCGAGCAAACTGGCGTTTGTCCACAGACAGCTTTCCAGGTCATGTGGCCAGCATGACTAAGCACATGGAAATGCTGTTTACCTTCCCACCACCGTGGTACCACTTGCGCTGGTATGCTTTCGAACTGCTAGGTTGGCAGGAGCTGGGACAGAGCAACGAGAGCTCACTCTGTCGTGGGGATTCGAACTGCCAAACTTCTCATCAGCAAGCCCAAGAGCAGGGGTTGGCAAGGCTTACTGGGCATGGGCCGGATCACTCCCGCAGAGATCCTCCATGCGCCAGACCGGTGTAGCGCAATGCCGGAAATTGCTTCTGTGCATGCCCAGACGCCGAAAATCGCGCCTGCGCAGAAGCGATTTCCAGCACCGCAGACATGCGCAGAAGCAATTTCTGACACCGTGGACATGCGCAAATGCAATTTCCGGCATCTGGGCATGTGCAGAAGTGATTTCGGGAGCCGCAGAAGAGAGTCCCCGCGCCACGCTGGTTTAGCGCAGCGCGCGGGGACTCGCCAAGCGGGTGGCTCGGTTCGGGGGCAGCTCGGGGGCCAGTTAAACAGCCTCCATGGGCCACTTCTGGCCCATGGGCCTTAGGTTGCCAACCCCTGCCCAAGAGGCTCAGTGGTTTAGATCACAGCGCCACCCGCCCTCACGTGAAGAGTTCAGTCCAACAAACAGCTGTCCAGAGATCCTGCAGTCTATGGGTCTCCCTATGTTAGAAGGGATTTTAAAACTAGGCCGCTACTTCTTAATTTAGTGGTGGGCAGGGAGGGGGAAGGATTTCGATTTCATTCCAATTACTCCCTTTCCTGAGCTCTTAAAGGATGGTTCAATTTTGCGTTGTGCAATTTTCGATTAGAGTAATCTGGCAGCGAGTGCTTTGGCGGCTGTACCCCAGTGACTTTAATAACCACAAAACATTACAGCAGTTGTGCCAGAGCAGCGCAGGCAGGATCTCCAATGGGTCACCTTCTGTGAGGAGAGGTTAAGTGATGATGTTGGAGTCAAAAGATTTCAATGTGGGCGGCCAACATTTGAAATGCAGATGGCATAGCCCATTAAAACTCCTTTAGCAGACTGGTATTTGCTTTGCTTCTCGATAATGGGAGACCATGTTTGTCTTTCCTTTTTTCTTTTCGGAAGAAATATATTGAAAGTTCCTTACTTAGGCACGTTTAGTTTAATTAGCACTTTGAAATTTGCAAGCATATGCTCTGTCATTTGGGATCAGAGGGGAGCAGGGAACCCAGAGAGGCACAGTGCTGAAAACATTTTTGAAGCAATGTACTGTACTATTTAGGTTCAAAATAAACTCGCTGCATCTGCCAGTTGTGAGTGGGCAGTTATATGTAGTGGTATAGAAATTAAATAATCAAATCAAATTATATGTTAGCTGTCTTCAAATACAGTGGTGCCTCACAAGACGAAATTAATTCGTTCTGCGAGTTTTGTCGTCTTGCGAATTTTTCGTCTTGCGAAGCATGGTCTTGCGAAGCACGGTTTCCCATAGGAATGCATTGAAAAGAAAAAGGAAACTCGCAAGACGATAGGGAAATTCGTCTTGTGAAGCAACTCCAAAAACGAAAAACTCTTTCGTCTTGCGAGTTTTTCGTCTTGAGAGGCATTCGTCTTGCGGGGTACCACTGTATCTGAAGAGCTGTCATATGGAAAATAATAATAATAATAATAAAATAAAATAAAATAAAATAAAATAAAATAAAATAAAATAAAATAAAATAAAATAATAATAATAATAATAACAACAGCTGTGCTGTTGTATTGTGAGGGGAATAGTGTTTTTAAGAGGTACATTTTTCTTTACATTGCAATGTAGTCAAAGAAAAATTCCAAGTATGATTGGTACTTGGCCAATAAATTATTCCTTATTCCTTATAATAATAATGATTTATTTATTTATACCCCACCCATCTGGCTGGGTTTCCCCAGCTGCTCTGGGCAGCTTCCAACAAAAGATTAAAAATACATTAAAGCATCAGTCATTAAAAAAACTTCCCTAAACAGGGCTGCCTTCAGATGTCTTCTAAATGTCAGATAGTTGTTTATTTTCTTGACATCTGGTGGGAGGGCGTTCCACAGGACGTGCGCCACTACCGAGAAGGCCCTCTGCCTGGTTCCCTGTAGCTTTGCTTCTTGCAGCGAGGGAACTGCCAGAAGGCCCTCGGAGCTGGACCTCAGTGTCCGGGCTGAACGATGGGGGTGGAGACGCTCCTTCAGGTATACTGGTCCGAAGCAAGCTTGTTTTCTGCTGCTCTAGAGGATAGGATCACTGGCGGAGGAAGAGGGTGCGGGGGAAGCGCACCGCCCCCAGCAGCGTGATCCCGGTGGGGTGCCATCGCGGCTGTCTCCCCGCCTGCGCTGGGTGCCACACCCCCGCAGGCAGCGTGCCATGCCCCCGAGACGTGCGCCAGCCCCGTCCCCGCCTGCTCTCCACCCCCCCCCCCAGTGCCGGAGTATGAAGCTCCGCCACTGGATAGGACTTTAACTAATTTATTCCAATGACAAGAAAGAAGAGTCCGACTGAACATTTGGAGAACTCTCTGATGGTAAGAGATTTTTGACCGTGCAATGGACTCTCCTTCCATGGAGGCTTTTAAACAGATGCTGGATGGCCATTTGTCAGGTATTATTTAGCTGTGATTCCTGCATTGCACCTTCCAATTCTACAATTCTACAATTCCTTATCATGTAAGCAGCCGACTTCCTAAATTGGCGGACCTCTTTATTGGTTGATGACTCTCTATCAGTCCCTGACTCCAACTGTCTATCACCCCAGGAACAGTATTTTGCCCATGAAATATTTCTGAGAGGTGATTGCATAAAGATTCCGGCATTATTAATTAACCCTTGGAGGTCACGATGACTGTGCATTAATAAACCATAACAGTATCTTGCAGCACTTACATGGATGTCTAACCAAGAGTTACTGTCCTCCGGGGAGGCCACATTCAGAACCCTTCAAAGTTGAAATTCCATTTCCCTTTCCCTTCCTAGATTCTTTACAGCAGAGAAATACATTTATATTTCCCAGCAGAGCAGGAGAAGACAGGCAATCTGCTGGTTCAATGATCCTTCACGGCTTTTGGTGATCACTGCTGCAAGGTAGCACTTTCGTCCAACCTGGAGGCGGTCAGGGCAACAGACAGCAATTTGCCAGAAAGAGAAGCTTGAAAAAGTTAACTAATTCCTGAAATTTTGTAAAAGAAGTGGCGTGAGGGCTTTGGCAGGGTCCCTCGCTTAGCTAGCTTTGGGGAGGTAGCGCAAGGGCTGGCAGAGGGGCTTCAAATTTTCGCTTCATTCCCCCTCCTCCCCCCCGGACAAGGCAGTGTGTGGTCTGTGGGTTCTGTTTGGAAATACTCTTGTGGCCCACTTGGTATGAAAAGTTGGGCCACCCTGATTTATACATACATACATACATACATACATACAAGCCAGATGTTGTTGGACTACAACCCCTATCACCCCTGACCAATGTCTATGTTAGCTGGGGCCGATGGGAACTGGAGTCCAAAACAGTTGGAGCGCATCAAATTGGCAAAGTCTCCTGGAAGCTGAACTAGATGGATAGGACTTTAAAGCAGAGCTTGGATGGTTATCTATCATGGGTGCTTTAGTTGTGATTCTTGCATTGCAGGGGGTTGGACTAGATGACCCTCAGGTGGAGAGCCAGTGTGGTGTAGTGATTAGGAGCAGTAGACTCCTAATCTGGTGAACCAGGTTCGCGTCTCCGCTCCTCCCCATGCAGCTGCTGGCTAGTCACACTTCTTTTAAGTCTCTCAACCCACTCACCTCACAGAGTGTTTGTTGGGGGGAGGAAGGGAAAGGAGAATGTGAGCCACTTTGAGACTCCTTTGGGTAGTGATAAAGCGGGATGTCAAATCCAAACTCTTCCAACTTTACAATTCTATTATAGGTATGCTTCCATATAAACAATAATGCTGTAGTGTGGATGAGAAGGAACATCTGAGATGTATAATAAATGGAGGAGGGTTGTTTTTTGGGGGGGCGGGAGACTTTTCCAGAAGCATGACGGAAACCCCTAGACTGAACCCCTAGCGCTCTAGTTGTCATTCCCTAGTTTAAAATGTGTGACAATGCCCTCATCAGCTGGAGAAGAAAGAATAAACAGGGCTGTCGATTGCTCCTCATACGCTGTGATTGGATGGCAAGAAATTAATGACGCTTGCACTTCAAAGCCCCAACAGATGGCATCTTCAGCTTCTAAGTGAGAATGACTGCAAGGACAGAAGTCATTTAAGCTAGCAGCATATTCAATTACTCTTCAGACTCTGGCGGAATTAATTCCTTTATCACCGTCAATCATAATTTAATGAGGTGTTGCCATTATTGCAATGATTAGTTTGGGGTTCTTAAAAGGAAACTCTGAAGAACGTCCTTGATACCTGATAGCTCAGTTGGCTTTTTGAAGCGATTAGTGCAATGCAGAGAGAACTGGCCTATCAATGGCTATTTGCGACGGTCACTAAACGGACCCTCCATGCTGAGCAGAAATATACCGTTGAGTGTCAGGTGCCAATTTCAAGAAGCGAGGGAGAATTGCTGCCTTCAGGTCTGCCTTGTGGGCTTCCCAGAGGTATCCAGCTGGCCACTGTTGGAGGCAGAATGTTGGACTAGCTAGAAAGATCTTTGGTTTGATCCAGCATGGATCATGCAGAAGCTCCCAGGCTCCCAATGTCCAGTATCCCCAGGTTGATCTGGGAATGTTCTTTGCCTGGAACTGTAGACAGCCACTGCCACCAAGCTAGATAGACCAATGATCTAAGGCAGCTGCCCATGTTCATATGAGAGCCCGTTTCTTTCCAAATGTTATTGGACTCCATTTCTAATCAGCCCAGTAATTAGGGGAGGTAGGAGCTGCAGTCTAACATCATCTCCTCATCTCTGCTTTGGGAACATCTCACCATTCCCCATTAAAGTTGCACTGGGCACAACTGGGATCCCTTAAAATCAAATGGTGGTGTAGCTGGCTAAGCCAATTCTATTTTAATTATCTTGTAAAAAGCTTTTCTTTCGTTCAAAATGCCTTAAGGCTTATTTTATTGCTTGCTTGGATTTCTTTCTTGCCCCAGTCCCCAAAGTTCAGGATGATTTATGAAGTACTTTTACCTCAACCCCCTGCCCTGGAGCAGCCCTATGACAAGCTAATGAGCTTGCGGAGAAGCTGAGGTCTTGCAAAGAGCTTTGCTTCAAGCTCAGGCCTTGCAAAAATCCCTTTAACGGTGGCTGTAGGAAACCTCTGAGAAGAAATGAGGGCTTGGGTAGTCCCTTAGGCAAAACGAAACAGAAGAATGCAGTTCTAGTAGATAATGTTTTCAATGCAGCAGAGACGGACATCAGCTTGAGAATTAGACTCCCAGGCCAAAAAAATAAAATAAAGTTAAAGCTTGCAGCTACCCCCTTCTATCTCTACTAGGCTAGTCACCTAAATGTTCCCCTGACACCACCTTCCCAAAGCCCGGGAAGCTTCTGCAAGGCTTAGGGAGGGAGACTCATCCCGTGTGTGTTGCCCTCCCATCACCCTCTCAAGCTGGTGCCTCTGGCCCTAACTGTTCCCCTACGGAAAATTTCACCGCACGCCATTGATTTAAAACATGGTATTCCTCTTCTTCTTTGGCGATCCCTCCTAGCCGAGTAAGATTGTCTTCCATGAACACGGTCTTAACAGTGAGTCCGTGACTGTGGAGGCCAATTCTGGATCCACACATCCTTCCACGGTGGGGACACAGGTTTCCGGGCGGAAGTTGATCGCGGTGAGGGTTTGCCAGAAGGATCAAAATAGCGTTGCACATCCTGTCAGAAATGCTAATGTGCCTGTGTGCTTGTGCACGGCAATTGCTCTTGTAGGAGTTCTGAAGTGCATGTGAGGAGTGGCATTGGGCGAAGAAGATTTCATATCTGAAGCACTGCAGGTGTCAAATGTCTCCCTTTAGGATCAACGGGAACAGGAAGCCCTCTTTGGCTCCTTCCTGGCCGGAAGAAGAAGAAGAGGAGTTTGGATTTGATATCCCACTTTATCACTACCCGAAGGAGTCTCAAAGCGGCTAACATTCTCCTTTCCCTTCCTCCCCCACAACAAACACTCTGTGGGGTGAGTGGGGCTGAAAGACTTCAGAGAAGTGTGACTAGCCCACGGTCACCCAGCAGCTGCATGTGGAGGAGCGGACACGCGAACCCGGTTCCCCAGATTACGAGTCTACCGCTCTTAACCACTACACCACACTATCCAATATCCTGCCTGGATAGGTGAAGTAAGTCTAGTTGGCTCACACCAGAATGTGGAACAACAACAAAAAATGGAACCAAAAGACAACACCAACTTACTTTATTCCCACACATTGTCCACTCTTCCTCCTCCCACTACAGCTTTCCAGTCGACATACTTCCAGAAGCTGGGGCCCCACTTCCGGAAGTGGTACCAGCTTCCGAAAGTGGACTCCAGCTTCCAGAAGTACGGCGGCAACTGTGGTGGTAGCTGCAGTGACTGCGGCGAGCTGAGGCAAGTGAAGGTGCGAGGGAGGGAGGGATCCAAGAGGGGGGAAGGGATTGAGTAAGACGGGGTGCTGCCTCTGTCGAGGTCGTGTCCTGGTTTGTCTCACTCTGGTGTTGGAGGGTATGCAATGTTTGAACCAAAAACTACTTGATTCATTCCTAAGTTTCTTAGCCCAGGGGTAAGGAAAATAATAATAAATTTGGATTTGATATCCCGCTTTATCACTACCCGAAGGAGTCTCAAAGCGACTAACATTCTCTTTTCCCTTCCTCCCCCACAACAAACACTCTGTGAGGTGAGTGGGGCTGAGAGACTTCAGAGAAGTGTGACTAGCCCAAGGTCACCCAGCAGCTGCATATGGAGGAGCGGAGACGCGAACCCGGTTCCCCAGATTACGAGTCTACTGCTCTTAACCACTACACCATACAGACTCTCCAGATATTGCCCTACAAATATTGATGGACCATTGGCCATGCCGGATTTTATATTGTGATATTTCATGTGATAGTCTCTTTCATGTGCTTATTTTATTGTCAGCCGTATAGGGCATGTTCTTGTTCAACTGTGATAAATAAATACAGAGCACCCATGGATCAGTCAAATATTTGCAGCTATAGATCAAGCATTTTTACACAGTAGATCAATATCAAAGTCGCTGGAATGTTCAATAGCTGATGCTAATTACCCAAACAGGCCAATAGTTATTGAGGAATGATGGAACTGAATGCTAAAAAGCTGTGATAAATTATGAGAGCCTTTAACAATACTAGGGCAAGATAAATGTGAATGATAAGTCAAGAGTAAACCATTTGTTTCTTTCCATTGGCTTTTGTCGTAGAACTTGTAAATTTGTTTTAATTAGGGATCAGTGAATCTGTCCATCTCAGTTACTCATTCTTCTCCATCTCTCCCCCAATATTAAGTTAATTTCCACATCAGATACAGTCTTTTTTCTTAAAAGATCTTTTCTCTTAAAAGAAAAACCTCATTGTGGAAATTCATCAGTGTCAGTGAAATTCTGCTTACATTTCTGTGTGCAATTTTATTTATTTATATATTTTTATTTAACAAGATTTATCTACTGCTTGGTTGCAATACAACCTCTAAGCCAAAAGAATTCTCTCCCTCCCTGCAGAAGCCTACCCATGATGTGCAGGTAAAGTTGCCACCTTTGGTCAGGCAAAATATGGGACAGGTCAGTAGGGTGAATTGGGGAGGCTACCACTTAATTTACCTGCTGCAGAAATGACTTCAAAGCAATCCTCCACCAGGGCCAGGGCCTTTTCAGTGATGGCTCCGACCTGGTGGAATGCTCTGTCCCACGAGACTAGGGCCCTGCAGGACTTGATCTCCTTCCACAGGGCCTGTAAGACAGAGCTATTCCTCCTGGCCTTCAATTTAGCCTGATCCTCCATTCCTTTTTCCCTTCCCTTTTTCTGTGAAGAAACCCTGTCTGAGACCCCCACATTTAAATTCTTCCTGGTCTCCTTGTTGGCCCTAGCAGGACTAACTTGGCCAGTTAGCCCTGGCGATGCTACAAGCTGTTTTTTAAGTTGTTTTTAATCAATGTTTTATATTTGTTGTTAGCCGCCCTGAGCCCGGTTTTGAAATCGGGAAGGGTGGGGTATAAATAAATAAAAAAATATTATTATTATTATTATTATTATTATTATTATTATTATTATCCATTGCAATGGCACACATGGTTTATGGTGCTTTATTAAAATAATAATAATAATAATAATAATAATAATAATAATAATAATAATAAAGCACTCTCATTCTCTCATTCTCACTCTCAGCTCTCCTTCTACATTGGCTCCCAGTACGTTTCCAAGCACAATTCAAAGTGTTGGTGCTGACCTTTAAAGCCCTAAACGGCCTCGACCCAGTGTACCTGAAGGAGTGTCTCCACCCCCATCGTCCTGCCTGGACATTGAGGTCCAGCTCTGAGGGCCTTCTGGCGGTTCCTTCATTGCGAGAAGTGAGGTTACAGGGAACCAGGCAGAGGGCCTTCTCGGTAGTGGCGCCCGCCCTGTGGAACACCCTCCCACCAGATGTCAAGGAAATAAACAACTATCTGACTTTTAGAAGACATCTGAAGGCAGCCCTGTTTAGGGAAGCTTTTAATGTTTGATGGATTATTGTATTTTAGTGTTTTGTTGGGAGCCGCCCAAAGTGGCTGTGGAAACCCAGCCAGATGGGCGGGGTATCAATACTAAATTATTATTATTATTATTATTATTATTATTATTATTATTATTATTATTAATCTGCAACAAGACCCACCCTCTGCCCACACAGTTTTGAGGATGTGGAAAAGATTGAGCTCAAATACGTGAAAAAAGGCATCCAAACATGACAGGACTTTTCTCCAGAAAAGGATGATCGCCTTTTTCTAGGGACAGGTGGCAATCCTATGTGGGGGGAAATTTTGGCATGTGTTGTAGCTGAGGATGAGAGAGTTGCGGTGCGCATGAAATGGCCACAACAGTTCTCAATTGCACAGACGTGCCTACCGGCACCAGGTATATGGACTCCAAGGGGCTACAGCTGAGAGCCAGTGTGGTGTAGTGGTTAAGAGCGGTAGACTCGTAATCTGGTGAACCGGGTTCGTGTCTCCACTCCTCCACGTGCAGCTGCTGGGTGACCTTGGGCTAGTCCCACTTCTTGGAAGTCTCTCAGCCCCACTCACCTCACAGAGTGTTTGTTGTGGGGGAGGAAGGGAAAGGAGAATGTTAGCCGCTTTGAGACTCCTTCGGGTTGTGATAAAGCGGGATATCAAATTCAAAATCTTCTTCTTCTCTTCTTCTTCAATATTTTGAATCAGGGGGGCCAGCCCCCTCAACACTGCAATGAATACAGAAAAGCATAGTGCATGGGAAAAGGAAGGAGGTAAGTTTAGGAATTGATGGTGCCACTTAATAAAATTTAATGAAATAAAAATATATTTTATATTTTCAGTTTTGTCAACAGTGGGGAGTTTGGATGCCCCCGGGGGAATATTGGTATCTGAAATACTTGCTCTGGTCTCTAAAATACTTGCTCTTTTATAATCTTGAACCAAAGCCAGGGTTTGTACCCATTAATTATTTACTAAACAGCAGACTCCAAATGCATTTTGAGAAAGTTCAGGCTTTCATTCAGTTCAATTCACCTTCTTTTCTTTTTGCTCTAATGGGATTTTCAGCAGGTGAATAGCTGTTTATATTTTCACAAGCACCCTACACGATGTAAGCGTTGTTTGATTAAAAAAGCCTGTTTGAAGGAACACGGGGTTGGTGTAATTAGTTTTCTTTAAAAATCAAGTTGGATCTGCTTGCATAGCTTTCTCCCCTGTAGTGCCTGGCATAGGTTGGCTCATAAAATCCTAAACCTGTGAGTGGTTTAAGATTAACTGTGTGTGTGTTTTAAAAAAAGAAAACCTAAAAATAATAATAATCTATGGGCCACTCCAGGAACCTGCCACATCTCTTCGTTTCATTGTGTTTGGCTTAGTGACTTGCAATCTGTGCATGCCACTAGCTGGGTGTTAGCTGCAAAAGGAGGAAGATAATGTTTGATTAGATGGGCCTTTGGCCTGAGCCAACAAAGTCTTCTTATGTTCTTAAGATGGTCAAGGATCATGACAGTTACTCAGCTGTTGAGCTGCACTTGGCCTTGTGGGTAAAGATGGGCGGATCGGCCAATTTCGCTTTCTCATCTTTCCTTTGATAAGGGGCTGCGGAATGTTTGCAGGATTGCAGGTGATGCATTTGTTACGTGGCACACTATGGTTACCAGATTTTTTTTAATGAATCCGGGGACACTTTTTTTTTTAAGTACAGTGGTACCTCGGCTTAAGTACACTTCAGGTTAAGAACTCTGCTAAGAACAGAAATCGTGCTCTGGAGGCGCAGCGGCAGCAGGAGGTCCCATTAGCTAGAGTGGTGCTTCAGGTTAAGTACGCTTCAGGTTAAGAACGGACCTCCAGAACGAATTAAGTACTTAACCCGAGGTACCACTGTACATGCTTTATAATCCCTAATTACATCTATACATCAGCTGTTTTGCTGTCTTGAGAAGTCCGGAGGAGGAGAGAAACCTGGGGTGGGGTGGGGAATTGGAAGCAGAGTTTGAGAATACGACTATGGGATGATCAAAGAATCACAGATTTGGAAAGGACCTCTGAGGGGCATCTAGGCCAACCCCCTGCAATGGAGGTACCTCAACTCAAGCAGCCTCAACTTAAAAGGCTTCCCTGCTCTAATTTGACTTCTGCATTTCCCGGCCATCGGGAACACGCTCTCGTTCACGCTCTCTCTTACGCTCAGCTGCCTGGCTCCATGCCAGCTCTGCCGCCGCTCCAGTTGGCCAAGGGGATTGAAGTCATCTCACCCCTCCGCGCCTTGCCCAGCAGAGAAACCACACACCTTGCGCCCCTCCTGGACAACTGCGCATTGCCCGCCCGTGACTCCCGAGCCTTCCCTGATCTCCTGCCCCCTTCCCCCTTTGTTTTGAGAGTTTCACAAGGTGCAAAAGAAGAGCTTTGCACCTTGCCCAGCAGAGAAACCACGCGCCTTGCGCCACTCCTGGGCAATGGCCGCCCACACACGATCTCTCAAAACAAAGGGAGTCATGGGCAGGCGGCGGGCTGGTGCCCAGGAGGGGCGCAACACACGCGATTTCTCTGCCTCTGCCTGCGCAAAAACTATCTTCCCACCCCTCCAGCTGCATATCACTCCAGGAGAGCAGGATGTCATGTTTCCTGCGGACATTTAATGAGATCCGGGGACATTCCGGTGACGGAATTTTTCCAGGGACAGATTTGCAAATCTGGGGACTGTCCCCGGGAAACGGGGACATCTGGGAACCCTACACAATACCCAATAACAGCTGCAGCTCAGGGAAGGAAAAAGGACTCCCTTGGGTGGTTGTGGGTGGGACAGACTCCCTTGGGATTTTCCTTCATTTGCAGTTTTTAAAGCAGAGGTTGGATGGCTGTCTGTCATGGATGCTTTAGTTGAGATACCTGAATTGCAGGGGGTTGGATGAGATGGTTCTACGAAGAATGAAACGGCTGCCCTGGTTGGTATCCATCTGTCTCGGGAGGCAATGGAGGAGTGTGCCTTTGGGAGTGATGTTGTCAGGGACCTGCCCTCACCCAGAGCTCAGAGGACGGGGGGGGGGGGGATGGAGACAGAAAGAAATCATGTCAGAGAGCAGTTCCCAGGAGAGCCAGGAAAGCAGCAGTGGCAGGGAAGGGGAACTGCAGGCAGACATTGCGGTGCAAGAGGTTGAAGATGCTAACAGAGACCTGGCAACACCAAGGGGAGGGGCTGAGAGCCTGATGGATCAGCCCAGCGCCAGACCGCAGGTGTGCAGGGGTACAAAGCGGAAGGAGAAGAGGAGGCGCTTCGGGTTCCCCAAACTTCTATGCTGGGGGCGGAGTCGTGAAATGCCACTCCCTGAATCTGCGACCAACTCAAGCGGTCATGAGTCTTAGGAGCTCTGATGTGTACATTTGTAAATAAAGACAATTAGTTTAGCAGACAACGTGGTCTAGCTGATTACTCTCGAGGAGACATTCCAGAGTCCTTACAGATGTCAAACCATTGGAAAGTTACAGTGCCTGCTGCAGCTGTAGAGATATGCTTCATTGCAGCTGGGGCAGGTGAAGGCTTCCTGTTTCACTGCTACAGATGCATCGTAGTGTTTGTTTTCTGTGCGCTCCTCTCAGCAGTCATTCCTCTTCTGGTCACTGCTATAGATGCATGACCTGTCTGTCTGTCTCCAGGCACTGTTGTTGTCTGCCCAATCGCTATCTGTATATTAAGATCCAACATTTGTCCTGCATTTCACCATTCTCCATGTGTTGTGGGGATAAATCATTAACTGACACAAGACGCTGCAGGTATTTGTGCAACTAATTCAAAGAGAACAAATGAGTCTCTGTGTTGAAAGGTTTCCAGACTGAACAAAGGAATTCAAAGCCAGCAAGTGTTGTTTGAACTCACAACTTGTCTTATGGAATACGTATTTTCTGAAGGGTTGCAAAAAATTTGAAATGGTGCAAAATTTCATTTCAGGAAGCTCCACCCAAAACTCTTGTTCATGTTTCAGTTAAAGGTAGATAGCCGTGTTGGTCTGTCATAGTCAAAACAAAAAAAAATAAAAAAAATAAATAAATAAAAAAATTAAAAAAATTAAAAAAATAAAAAAAAAAATACTACTACTGGAAGGAATTTTTTTTATTTTATTTTGTCTTGTTCATGTGTTTGCTTAACCACACTGAGCAGCAACAGTCCCTCCTGCCCTCCCCCAACAAAAGAAAATGCCAAATAAGAAATGGTATGTTGCCAGGAATGGTATCTTTCAGCCATCCAATGCCTGAGTAAACATTGTTTTCAAATTCCCCCTGTGTGTTAATGATGAGAGAGACACCTCACCAGGGAAGGCATTCAAAAAATGGGGAGCCACCACCAAAAAGACCCCAACAAATGTCAATGCTAGTCAGGCAGCACCCAGAGGTGGCATTACAGCAGGGTCTTCCCTGCCAGTTGTAGGGACCAAACCCCACTTGTATGAAAACACAACATTGTATGGTACAAAATCACAAGACACACCAATACAATAGGTACCATCTATTATGCCTCTCCTTGGTAAGCCTCCATGAAGTGGATGGGAGTTACTCAAGAATTTGGTGCCCAAATAGAAATCACAACCACTGAGTTGCATCTCCCTGACATCAACCTTGAATGACACCCCACTTTCATTCTACCAGTGAATGCCAGGCTGTCACTATTTTTCAGTCGGTCTGTAAGCTACTAATGACCTGGGTCATTAAGGGAAGTTGAATTTGTGGCCGGTTCCCAGGGATAAGAAAGGGCTATTCATTTTCTCCACAAGCAATACCTGAATTCTGCTCTCCTTCTTAACAAACTCATCCATCTTTATGTTGCTTTTGCTTTCGGCCTCCATGTAAACCAAGCCAAATGCTTGCAGGGTGTTGCATTTAATGATTGCTTTCACCGCTCTGTCTAATACAACTTGAAAGGCTGAGGCAGAATCAGGCTTTGGTTGTGTTTCTCCATTCCCATACTCCAAATTAATTGGCACGTTTTCTTTCTGGAATGGAAAACATGCATGGTTGTTTCCTCTCCCAGAGGGGAAAATAAAACATGTCCTCTGCTAATTTCCAGGAACACCCAAAGAAACAACTGAACACCCTGCTAAGGTGATGTTGGAACAGGAGTGAGATGGCAGGGTCACAGGGCATCTAAGGGACGCTGAAGGATTTGGATAAGTCCTTCTGTTATATATGGGGTAAAGTGCCAGAACAGGACCCGGGAGACCAGGAATCATGGAGTTGTAGAGTTGGAAGGAACCCTTAGGGCAAGGCAGGATCAAATCCATTCTCAGCCATCATCATGGTCACCACCATCACTACTCTGACTAAGTCTAGTCCAGGTAACTGGAATACAAAGCAAAGGGCCAGGTGGGAGGCAAGACCACAATCAGGGTGTTCCATAGTCAAACAGCTGCAGGTGAGAGACAAGGCCAAGGCAGGCCAAGGTCATGTTCAGCAGCTCCAGTTAAAGTCAAAGCACAGAGCTGGCACACCGCTTTGTTCCAGCGGCTCTTCCAGTCTGGCATGGGGTGGACTAATTTGGAGGCTTTCTGTTGCTCCAGAGGGGAAGACTGTGGGAATGTTCAGGGTGGCAGGAGAGGATATATTGTGTATTTATATCCTTCCTAACTTGCGTTAGCTAGTTTCTTTACTTAGCATAGTGCATAGTTCTTTACTTAGCATAGTGAGAGGCTCACACGAGCCTGCAACCAGCTATCCTCTGTGCTGTGTACACAGCACAGAGGATAGCTGGTTGCAGGCTCGTGCGAGCCTCTCACTATTATACAATTCAGTCTGTCTCAGATTGAATTGCATGTTCCTGGTAAGTTCCCTTGAATCCCTCTTAAAAGAATAAAGATGCCACAATCTTATTCAAAGCTAATAAAAGAAGTTTACCTGCATCAGGCAGAGCACAGTGTGATCCCTGAAGGCAGACTTAGTTACAAATATGTACATGTGGATCTACCCCATGTGGGAGAATAATCCCAGTGACTGCAAGCTAGCAGTCCAGCAGTTCACACGGTGAGAGGAAGATGGAAAAAGAGAGAGGTGTGCTGCATGACTCGTCCTTTTGTTACCTGGACAGGTTAGGTCACGCCCACCTTCTATCACATGCAAAAGGAAGGATGCTCCAGCCAGGAGGAACAGGAACAGGAAGCTTTCGACTGGCCGGACCAAACATTCCCTCACATGTCTTCTCTAGCATTACGAGGAATGTTGTACTTGACTGCTCCCAGTGGATTACATCCCACAAAGACCCAAACCAATGGCTTCAAATTGCAAGGAAGGAGATTCCAACTGAACATTACCGGTAGGAAGAACTTTCTTGTGGTAAGAGCTGTTTGACCATGGAATGGACTCCCTTGGAAGGTTGTGGGCTCTCTTTCCTTGGAGATTTCTAAGCAGAGGTTGGATGGCTATCTGTCAGGGATTCTTTAGCTGTAATTCCCGCATTGGACTAGATTACACCTGGCGTCCATCCCAACTCTATAAATCTATGATACTGTGAGGTCCTGGAACCACACCTTGACCTCTGCTGACTCCTATCTTCTGCCTTGGTCCAGAGGTCTCCTTGAGAGGAAGCTTTTACTCTGGATGGTGTGGGCTTCACTCTGGCCTTTGAGGTACCATCTCTCCCACAGGCTCAGAACTCAATCAACCATGCCATCAGAAGCCTGACTCCTATATGATGCAGAGGACCCCTGCTTTGGCCTCATCTAAGGGTCCTGGCTCGCCATCCCCAGATAGAGGCAGACCTAAAACTTGGTACAATGCTGGGGCTTCCCAAGTCTTCCTCCGATGATGAGCCCATGGGTTGAGATGTCAACCAGGAGCACCAGAAGTGGAGGGAGGGGAAAGGTACTCTCCCCACTGCCAAACACAGGACCAGATGGGAACAGGCACCATCCTAACTAGCCTTGTCTGGAGTCTTCTTCTTGCTCAGCTATGCCCAAGAATCTCTCCCTCTCTCCTTCCTTTTATTACTCCATGTCCATATTATCTGTGGCTGCTTCTCATCTCTTGTATAATTGCTTCTGAAAGGCCCAAGGTAAATAGAAAGGGAGCAGCTTGATAAACAGAGGCTGCAAAATAGCAAAAACAGAACAATATTTGGGCGCAGAATGTAATTTTAAAGGTCAGCGATGCTCCAGGCAAATTTTGCAGGCAGTACAAACCCACCCTGATAAAAGCTCTGCATCCTTTCATTCATTCGATTGCTAAATTAGTTTAACAGCTTGCCTCTGACTTTTATCATTTCATCTTCCTTATCTTTCTTCAGGCAAGGTTCTCCCCCGCTCACACTCCCCGTTATATCTTCTCCAGATTTATAAGTTCAGTTAAAAGACAGACGCACACACATTTGGAAAAGCCAGAAATACACTTCTTAGTGCTTGTTAAATTTCGTTTTCATGTCTCTCCTCGCTGAGATCACTCCCTGTTAAAAGATAAAGATAGCAGAGGAAATGTAGAGGAATGTGCTAGGATGTTTCAGGTCACAAATATCCTGTGCTAGAATTCCACCAGTTTGGGAGAAGCTAGAAATGGACACAGACTCAGCAGGTGGCCCCAGGAAAGCCGCCTTCTCTGAACCTCAGTCCCACATCTGCAAGATGGTGATAATAACACTGATCTACCAGGTGGCGCTGTGGGTTAAACCACAGAGCCTAGGGCTTGTCAATCAGAAGGTCGGCGGTTCGAATCCCCACGACGGGGTGAGCTCCCATTGCTCGGTCCCTGCTCCTGGCCACCTAGCAGGTCGAAAGCACATCAAAGTGCAAGTAGATCAATAGGTACCGTTGCAGCGGGAAGGTAAATGGCATTTCCGTGTGCTGCTCTGGTTCGCCAGAAGCGGCTTAGTCATGCTGGCCACATGACCCTGAAGCTGTACGCCGGCTCCCTTGGCCAATAATGCGAGATGAGCGCCGCAACCCCAGAGTTGCTCATGACTGGACCTAATGGTCAGGGGTCCCTGTACCTTTTTACCTTTCAGGATTGTTTTAAGGCTGGTTTGGATCACCAACCGCAGCACAAACAATGCATTTGTGGAAATGCAGTGTTTTCGTGTGTAGACTCTTTAACATCCCCCTTAAATAAATTCAGACAAGACTCAAATTTTGGTTTGGTTTCTGGCAGAATTGAGGCCACAACTTTATTGATTACAGCAAGTGAGTGGTTGCATAGGCTCTGGTTCGACTAGCTCACTGCACCACGGCAGGTAGCGCTGACCCAGGGCTCCAGCATAGGTCAGCCTGGGGTGAACACCTGGGACAGCGGAAAGTGGGGTCATGCTAGTCTACCACCCAGGTGTCCCCCTGGACTCAGGCATGGGCACAACCCCTCTCAGGGTTGACCAAATCATTGAGTCCCTGGATTCCTTTAACGGAATACCCTTTGCATAGGGATGGCTAGAGCGTTCTGCCACCCCTATCACCTGAACCAGAGCCTATCCGCAACCTTACAAGTTGTGATGATTTGCTACGTGGCAGGGGAAACCCAATGGCAACAGCCAATCAGCCAAGTGGGGGAAATTCCTGCTGTGCCCCTGTCCCAATGACAGATGACACATGACGGCATAGCAAGGTCAAGCACAAGCCCTAAATATAGGGAGAGGTGGGTGGGTGTTCCAAATCACTGACCCAAAAAAGGAAGCTCAGGGTCACGTGCATGTGGCTTTTGTAGGTCCCTCGATCCGTTCGGCTAGCGTCCCATTGGTCAGATTTCACCCAGCATCGAGGGACCTACCAATAGGGCGTTGTGGCTGCCCAAGCGTTCCCACCCACAACACAATGGTTTGGTTGCCAGGTCACACCGCAACACGTGCCCTCTTTGAGGGAGGACCCGATATAAATGAACAGACTATGACTATTAATGTATACATCACTTTTGAACATTGCTATTTGATATAAATTGCTCAGCGTTGCATTTTTCATAGGGTGTGGCCCGTGATGCATGGCCAAAGCAGAGGATTTGCATCACCAAAAGAGAGGACACCAGTTTGCATATAGTAATGCATATGCATCAGATGCAAATTTAGAAACAGCAACTAAAATTTGAACAGAAATACAATGCATTTCATTGCATTGGACACCAAGTGGCTCGTGCTATGGTCTGTTGACTGTACACTGTTAGCTGTTGATGAGCAACTTCAAGGCTCACCTGCTTTCTCTTTTTATACTTCCTCACTTTTAAAACCAGACTTGGGCTGGGCAGCCCTCAAATAGAGGACACTCCCAAACAGAAGACCATCAAAATAGAGGGCTGTCCTCCATAAAGTGGGACACTTAGCCATCCTAATTCTGCCCAGTTAATGAGTCCCCTTGGGGGAGAAAACACGGCAATTATGAAAGTGTGTGTGTGTATTTATCCCCATAGCACTAGAGTTCTGTTATCTACTTATCCTAATACATATTATTTAAAAATACAAACAGGGCCAGCCCAGGACATTTTGCTGCCTGAATGCAAGGACAAGGTGGCACCTGGTCCTCATTCCCTGTTCAGAAATCGACCAGGTCAGCAGCAGAATCTTATCTTTAGCATCAGTAATGCTTCATCACATCTCTGAGGCATCAGATTAGTTGTTCAGAACAGACTGTGTGGCACACACAGCTCTGCCTTCCAACACAGAGAACTGACTGGCGGGCTCGGGAGGAACAGCCAGAGGGTCTCCACTGCTGCATCTAAGCATCTGCTGCTGTAGTCCCATCACCAAGAAAGCCACACGGTTAAATGTTGGCTCCTTTGGTTTTCCTGAGTGTGTCTTCTAAAAATGTGTGTGTGTGTGTGCGTGTGCATGTGTGTATACACACATTTCCAGAGTACTGGAGTTCAGTTATCTATTTATCCTCATAAACATTATTTTAAAATGCTCAGCAAATCACCCCACAAAGCCACACAGTTAGACATTTGCTGCCCTGGTTTTCCTCCCTCTCTGTGTGATTTTTACTCTGACAAAGAATTAGATCCCCCCGCCCCCCACCTCCCGAGATTTCGTTAAATCATGTCAGGCCTCTGGTTAAATTTAATTTAAGTGCCAGTCTGGGGAAATTCATTTTGTGGATATTATCGTTAGGAAGGCTGGCTCCAAGTTTAATACCACCTGTAGAGGAAAGCCCAGACAGCAAAACACAGGACTGATTGCTTTCTCATTTTTGAAGAAGGGATTAGTCATCAACCAATTATTTAGCTCTGAGCGCCTCTCGGTGCTGCCTGTTATCTGCTCGAGAGAATTAGAAACTATGGAACAACCAGCAGCTATCGACATCCACCATCTGTCTTGCAACCTACCTCAGGTTAGACAAAGGCCTTTTGGGGTGGTGGGGTGTGCTGATTAGTTCTGTCGGCTGATCAGATCCTCTTTGTAGATCAGTCAATGATCTCCTTTCTATCAGAAGAATTCCTTTGTTACCCAATATTAGAGAAGATATTTTGCAGGTCCAGCAGGGCGTTGCTGGGTATTTAAAGGATTCAAGGCACATGCTACAAATTTGCAATTTTCTTTTTAGAGAGAGAAAGAGAGATGCCTGCAGGCAGCTCAAATCAACGTACAACCACCCAACCAGACAGACAGTAAACCCCACATACGTTAATACCAAGAGGAAAGAGAAATACATTAGAAACAGCCCGCCCACGTGTAAAAGGCCACAGATAGTTAAAAGTCAAAGGCCTGGTTTTCCTAGGGGAAAGTTTTTGACTGAAGATGTGGAGTGAAGATGCCAAGTGAGCTTCCCTAGGGAGAGCATTCCACAAACAGGGAGCCACCACAGAAAAGGCCCATTCTTGTGCAGACCTCTTGAGGAGGGGGCACATGAAGAAGGGCCTCAGAAGATGAATACAGGGTCCAGATTGGTTCATATGACAAAGTAGGTCTATGGGAGAGGTCCCCATGAAGTTGGGGTCCCCATTAAACACATCATGATTAAACAGAGTGTGGAATTAGTAGAGAAACGGCCTGTCCACAGTAAAGTATCTGCTAGCTCAGGCTTCCTCAACCTTGGCCCTCCAGATGTTTTTGGTCTACAACTAAATTCCACCTAAACATTAGGAAGAACTTCCTGACAGTAAGAGCTGTTAGGCAGTGGAATTTGCTGCCAAGGAGTGTGGTGGAGTCTCCTTCTTTGGAGGTCTTTAAGCAGAGGCTTGACAGCCACCTGTCAGGAATGCTTTGATGGTGTTTCTTGCTTGGCAGGGGGTTGGACTGGATGGCCCTTGTGGTCTCTTCCAACTCTATGATTCTATGATTCTAACTCCAATGATCCCTAGCTAGCAGGACCCGTGGTCAGGGATGATGGGAATTGTAGTCTCAAAACAATTGGAGGGCCGAGGTTGAGGAAGCCTGTACTAGCTCATAGCTTGCTAAGAACATGAGAATTTCAAGTTTGTTCCTTTAAGCAAGGAATTAAGAACCTGTGTCTCTCCAGATGTAACTTGAGTTTGACACCCATGATCTCTGATCATTGGCCATGCTGGCTGGGGCTTTTGGAAGTTGGAGGCCAGCAATGTCTAGAGCAGGGGTCAGCAACCTTTTTCAGCCATGGGCCGGTCCACCGTCCCTCAGACCATGTGGTGGGACGGACTATATTTTGAAGGGAAAAAATGAACGAATTTCTATGCCCCACAAATAACCCAGGGATGTATTTTAAATAAGAGCACACATTCTACTAATGTAAAAACACGCTGATTCCCAGACCGTCCGTGGGCTGGATTGAGAAGGCGATTGGGCTGCATGTGGCCCATGGGCCTTAGGTTGCCTACCCCTAGTCTAGAGGGTTGTAGATTTCTCATCCTGGCAATAAAGAAAGCTGAGTGTCTAGCCCTCACAACTGTAAGGAGGATGAAATGTTAATGGCAATTAAGTGGAAAGAAGCCCAATGAACTCAGCGGTACTTTTTTCTTAGTAAACATAGGATTGTACTGTTTAAACAGTTCTGTTGCAGAGTTTTTTTTAAAACAACAACAACAACAACAACAACAACAACAACAACATGTATTTTATTATTTTGTAATAGCAGGTACAAGCAGAACCATACATTGAAAAGAGAAATGATACAATAGTACCATCATATACATTTTAGCAATATTATGTTTCTGCATATTACACAATTCTAGAGTCTGTCTGCTGTTGCACTCCACCTCAGTCTCCAAGTGTCACGAGATTCCAGGGCTTCCAGGCGCTTAACCAGGTTTTAGTTTCCTTGGAATGAGGTGCCGCAGAGATTGCGATGTCTTTAGGATATATGGTTCATTTACACATATAAACAACCTGAGCCTACAATGGAGGGGCTCACAGCATTAACTGTCCCAGCCCCTCCAATAAGGTCTTGCTTCTCCCATAGCCCATAGCTGTCAACCCTCCCTTTTTTTGCGGGAAACTCCCTTATTCCAATGCCATTTCCCGCTGGTATCCCGGATTGTTGATATCCCTTAAATTTCCCGGATTTCAAAGGAAGCAGCTCCTCTCCCTCCCTGCCGGCCAGGGAGGCTCCTCAGCTGTGTTGCTCGGCTGCCAATAAGGAGTCTGAGACCGACTGGGGGCGGAGCTTGTATGCCTTGTGCAGCCAGACTCTCACACCCAACCAGACAGACAGCCTGCCTGCCGCCTATGCGCTCGCTCTTTCGCTCACCCGTTCGCGCGCAGCCTCTGGAGCGCAGGGTGGCGAGGCTACTTGGTGCCATTGCACCGCCCTGGCGGCATCCCTTATTTTCAAATCCGAAAGTTTTTTTAAAATCCCTTATTTTCAAATCCGAAAGTTGACAGCTATGCATAGCCACAGCCTTGGATCCCAGCAGAAATCAGGCATGGCTCTGTCAGTGTGGTGTAGCCAGTGTGGTGTAGTGGTTAAGAGCGGTAGACTCGTAATCTGGTGAACCGGGTTCGCGTCTCCGCTCCTCCACATGCAGTTGCTGGGTGACCTTGGGCTAGTCACACTTCTTTGAAGTCTCTCAGCCCCACTCACCTCACAGAGTGTTTGTTGTGGGGGGAGGAAGGGAAAGGAGAATGTTAGCCGCTTTGAGACTCCTTCGGGTAGTGATAAAGCGGGATATCAAATCCAAACTCTTCTTCTTCTTCTTCTCTCAACTGCCCAGCCCACAGCCTGCCTCTACCTTCTAGCTCACACCCCCCAACTCTGCCTTTTTTATTTCTAACTAGCAGACAATTGAAGGGAGGGGGCTCCACCCATTTACCTCTCTGGCTCAGAACTGATTCCTTAAATTAAGGAATTAAATTAAGGATGCAGACTTAGGGGGCCATTACCAAGAAACTCCCAACCCCCCTCCTTCGACTGGTGAATTATCCAGTACTTGCTTTGGAAAATACTTTTTTTTTTTTTTTTTACATTGAAATTGTAGGTCCTCGGTTTAGTTCTCTGCCATTCCTTTAGTATTGTGGAATCTCGTGTTCTTGCAATAGAATACAATCTATTTATAGGTGTGCCGAGTTATTTTCTTTTTGCATTTCCACAATTGAGAGCACAAACTTGTGTCATTTTGCATACATTAATATGTGCTCGGGGGAAAGGAACTGCAACTGCCTCCAGCTCTGATGTCTCTGCGGCAGACAATAACACCTGCTATGTCATGTGATATTACGCAGTCAGTGAAGACCCAGACATGACAGAGTGCAATGTTAAATGCTGATATGGGATGTAGTTATACCACTGCCATAAGGTGAGGGAAATCATGTGCGCCATGGTAGTGAATCAAACAATACGTAGGCACCTTGTCATCATATGATTATGTTTTGAGATAATCTGATCTCCTCACTCAATATGGACCAATGCTTCTTTGAAACATATGCTTTTACTGTGTCCCACACTTACTAAGTTTTGGGAGAAAGTGCTGGACTATAGAAACAAGGCTCCATGGAAATAATTAAGATTTTCAGAGGTGAATATGCTCTTGAACTATAGACCCATTGTATTGAAATTGACAAGAGGGCAGCAAAAATGGATTCTACGCACAATAAAGGTGGCCAAGAGACTGATATGATGAATTGGAAGAATAGAGATACGATTCCCCTTAATCTATGGCTTGATGACATGACAACATTGGCAACATATGAATGGACAGCTTATAGACACAGTCTTTGGATAAATACAATGATATTTGGACTGAGTTTACACAGAATATATTAGGTTATTGAAAAGTACATGTGTACAGTCGTACCTCGGAAGCTGAACGCCTTGCGAGTCGAACGTTTTGGCTCCTGAACGCCGCAAACCCAGAAGTGATTGTTCCGGTTTGTGAACGTTCTTTGGAACCCGAACATCCGTGGCGGCTTCTGCGGCTTCCGATTGGTTGCAGGAGCTTTCTGCAGCCAATCGGAAACCGCGCCTTGATTCCCGAATGTTTTGGAAGTCGAATGGACTTCTAAAATGGATTCCGTTCGACATCTGAGGTACGACTGTATTAGGATAATAAGAATTTACATATTAAAAAAAATTGATCTCCCCACTTCTCCTGCCAAGCCACATTTATTGATTTCAAACACAGATTGAAACTGTAGGAGAAATTTAGAAATGAAATTATTTCATTTGGGTGATACTGAGGCTTAGCACCTGTCATATTTCAAAAGTAAGAAAGCTGCTTACTTATCCAGTAAGAAGCTAGCTGCGTCAGAACAGTAAATACAGTTTGTGGTTAGGCTACAGCTAGCAGTAAGAAAGAGGACTGGGAACTCTGCACATGCCCATGCTCTACAGAAGCACATACATACACAGGGAAATGGTGAAATGTTTGACTCATAGACAGTACGTTTGGAGGACATATGAGTTGTAACTGTGGGCTTTGCACATGTGAAGGCACGTAGTCAGTGATGGTCATCACTAAGGGAAGCGTAGAGAGACAAAGTACTGGACAAAAGAAGGTGGTGGACCCCTCCCTCCCATTTCTAAATCCTCAATCCAAGCAACTCAGAGGGGTTATAACCATTCAAGGACACTCAGGGAAGGGGTGGAGCCAGACCAGTGAAGAGTGTGGCTTGTGGAGATGGGGCAAAACCTTTGGAGAGAGCCAAGGGCCACACAGAAAGGCCTGCAGAGCCGCATTTGTTCCCCAGGCCCGTGGTTCCTCACGCTTGCATAGACCAAGTCCACGAAGCTTCCAGTTGCTCAAGGAAGATCAGATTGCTGACTCGGAAGCTCTGGTTATTCCCAGACAAAGTCAGCAGTGCTCAATGGGGTACCTGAGACACGGGGGCAGTCAAGCTAATAATAGTTGGTGACAGAAGCCAACTGACTCCTTATTCTTTCAGGAAGCTAGAGTTAGCATTTGCATTTGACAATGGTGGGAGTATCAGAAAAATTCCTGATCCGCGACCAGCTGAGGCTGACAGTATGGAAGAGAAATGAGGTTGTCGTGGAATACTTCTTTGTTATGTTGGTTGACCTTGTGGGGTTAGAAACAGCCCTGATTCCCACTTCCTCATGCAATAGGACAGGAGCAATGGGAGGCAAGGAGAAGCCCTACTCATTGGACCATACTGGTTTTCTGCAGGCCATGTACCTGAATACCAAACTCCACAGAAAAACAAATTGATACTCACTGAGGAGAAAACATGCTGTTAAGGGTTTGTGCTAACATAGTTCCTGCAGAACCAGGCACCACTGAGAAAATCAATTAGTTGTGGCTTGCAATTGCCAACTCCTCCCATGCAGCTACAATTATTTTTTCATAGAGTCCCAGCAAGTAAGCAGGCAAATAGCTCCATGCTGCCCTGGCAGGGTGAGATTATCTGCTTCTAATTAAGAGTTGACGGTGACCTGGTGAGACTGGGTGTTATGACTTCTGGGATGCAATTGAGTTTCCATGCACGTTTCCGATATACAACACTGGAATCTGTTTGTGTTTAGGAAGGCTTCCCTTGAAGCGTAACCCAGTCATTTACTAAATATTAATTTATTAATTGTTTTTAATTTCATTCTATCTTTTTCTACACAGCCTTGATGGCCCTAGGCTGGTCATGCTGTTTATAAATTAGTAATATTAGTAATAATAATAAAAATAATAGCTGTTGGCTCCATTGCTTCATTCCCTTCAGCTCCTTGGTGTAACAAGGATCCAAAAATGTCTCTATGTTTTAGTTTAGGATATTTAAGAGTGATTGTATCAATGGTCTGGGAGCCAAGCCTTCATTCCAAGCAATGCTAGGGCTTTGGCAGGAACACCTGATAAAAGTACAGTAAAACACCCTAGAATTGTTGCTGTTGTTTTTTAAAAAAGCCATCCAGCTCACCAGTCTCCAGGGGTGGAATATAGAAAATGGTGATCCATTCCTGCGGAGGCTATAAGTATCCTGAAGGTCAGACCATAAAATGGAGTCATCATTGCCTGCCTCACCCACAGATCATTATTTCTTAGCCCAGCCTTCTAGATATTTTGGACTACAACTCCTATGAGCCCCAGCCAGTGTGGTCAATGGTCAAGGATGATGGGAGTTGTAGTTAAAAAAATATCTGGACGGCAGCAGGTTGGGGAAGGCTGCTCATGTCTATTATAGAGGTGAAAACCAGATTCAAAGGGTGCTCAGGTGAATGGTTGCACCATTCTTGTCTCAACATACCCTCAAAGTACCCTATCCTCTCAGCAAAACACTCATGCGAGCAGGTTTTGTGCAAAGTGCATCAATCCTTATTTTGGGAGAGCAAATGCTCCAGAGCTGTTTTAAGACATAACCCATCTGTTTATTTAACAACTTTCAGAGACAGTTGATTTCCTAAAATTAACTTGTCTGATACATTGTTATGCTTGGTTGCCACAGCAACTGTGGTCCCTGCTAAGTCCCCTACCTCCTTGGAAATTAACCAGAGAGCTTACCGCTCTGTTTTACATATTTATGTCTGACTGTGCTGAGATTTTCACCCAGCTGCCAAATCCTGATTAGCTGCCAAGCAAACAACAACAAGGAAATGAATCTGGAGATTTTTATCAGCGCCCATAGGACCATTCCCTCACCTTATCGGATTTAGTGTTAATGCCATATTGGGTTGCTTGCGCAATGCAAAACAAATTGCATAGAGACACGGATATGACTTATCAGATAATCCCCCCTTCGGGCAAGGACCTTCCTCAGTTTGAAGGGATGCAGAACCCTTTGCCAGGAGCTCCTGTAAGCATCTGCCTCGTGTGGGGAGCCACTGAACTGCAGCTTCTCAGCAAAGCACCCTCAGGCCCAGTCTGCTCTGTGGAACCCTCTCTGGTTGAGGGAGTTGAGTGCAGGCACACCCCCCCCCCCCACTTACAAGGGGGTTACGTTCGTGGAAGAGAGGGCTATGATCTGCCTCTACAAGCAGAGGCCGTTATTCTTCTGAATGCTAGTTGCTGGAAACTTCAGGAGGGAAAAGTACTCTAGTGAATGGATCTTCCAGGGATTCCCACAGATATCTGGGTGCCCACTGGGCCACTGGCTCTTCTTATGCTTTTATGTTCAGTCACACAAAAACTCATGAAATTTATATCTTCTTCTTCTTTGGCGATCACTTGTAGCTGAGTAAGATTGTCTTCCATAAACACAGTTTTAACAATGAGTCCGCAAGTGACTGTGGAGGTCAATTCTGGATCCACACGTCCTTTCACAGTGGGGACATAGGTTTCTGGGCGGGAGTTGATCACTGTGTGGATTTGCTAAGTGTGCCTTCCTCTTAGCATGTTTCTCCCTTGTGTCCTGAGTTCGAGTGTCCTCAAAGCCCATGACACCTTTGGTAAAGGCTGTTCTCCAGCTGGAGTGCTCGCAGCGCAGTGTTTCCCAATTGTTGCTGTTTATACTACTTATTTTTTTTAGATTTGCCTTCAGACAAATCTGCCCCTCGTTTGTTGACCCCCAGCATTACGCTTTCCATTTTTAAGTTTGGAATAGAGTAGTTGCTTTGGAAGACGATCATCAGGCATCCGTACAACATGACCAGTCCAACGAAGTTGATGTTGAAGAATCATTGCTTCAACACTGGTGATCATTGCTTCATAAACCAACTTCCACCCTGAAAAGTCACATAAAGCTGTGATGGCACACTGTCAAACAAAGCAAGAGTTCATCCAGTGCTTTTTTCTATTAAAAATAATAATAATAATAATAATAATAAAAATGTTTAGGGGTATTTTCATTTTGGCTGCTCCCTCTCATCCTCCCCTCCCCCTCCCCCAACCACTCCTCAACCTGCAGATGAGGGACTCGAGGTGGAGGCAGTGCTGAGATGATGGGAAGGCCCCCAGCAACGGTTGTGGGGTCGGCTTGAATGAGGAGGGGTGTGATGACCTGGGAGTCAGACTCAGATGCCGAACCTGAGGGATCCCAGCCTGCACAGGATTCCCCACCTCCAGAACCAGCAGAGCCAGGGCTGGGGCCTGAGTCTCAAGGGGACTCACCTGTGCTGGATCCTCAGGTGCAGGCATCGGCTGAGGTTGATCTGGCTTCTAATGGGATGGAGGACTTATTGCCTGCAGGTGCTCCACTCCCCACCCAGTCAGGGGAAGCTGAGGTTGCCTCTGGGTCCGGTAACCCTCCAGCTTCTCCTGAGCTGCAAAGGCTAAGGGCAGAGAGGCGAAGGGAACTAAGTTCCCGCAGGAGGAGTGCTCGCCTCCAAGCCAGGAGAGGCGAGGCACCTGAGGATCGGAGCCGCCCTTTGCCTCGGGGCAGATAAAAGCCAGCCAGTCCCAGACCCAAGTTGCAGGAGCAACATCGGTGCTGCCTAGTTCCTGTTCCTGGTTCCTGCG
The DNA here is from genome assembly GCA_034641385.1 of Darevskia mixta. Classification (NCBI taxonomy): domain Eukaryota; kingdom Metazoa; phylum Chordata; class Lepidosauria; order Squamata; family Lacertidae; genus Darevskia; species Darevskia mixta. Next base: position 4,911,585 of record JAWWNH010000060.1, read on the forward strand.
TTCCTGACCTCGGCTTCCTGACCTCGGCTTCCTGACCTCGGCTTCCTGACCTCGGCTTCGTGACCTCGGCTTCGTGACCTCGGCTTCGTGACCTCGGCTTCGTGACTTCGGCTTCGTGACTTCTGGCTTGGACTGACCTTGGACTGGACTAGACCTCGCCTATCGGATATCCCTTGGGACCAGCACAGTTTGCTCCTGCCACACCCGCACTCCCCCTTCGTTGGGGTGCGTTCGGGAGGAACCTGTCGTCATGACTGACCAGGCGGCTGCGCTGGCGGCATTGGCCCAGGAGAACCAGGTCTTGACCCACACAGTGCAGCAGCTAAGCAATGCGGTTACGGCGCTTCAGCAGCGTTTGGACGCCTTACCGGCTCCTGGTGCTGGCGCCCCAGCTCCAGGCAAGTACCCAGTGGCCCTGCCAGAAAAATTCGATGGGTCCCCGGGCAGCTTTCCCATGTTTCTCGCCCAGGCCAAACTGTATATTCAGGGGCGAGCCCGGGATTTCCCCGACGACCGCACCAAGGTGCACTTCCTGATCAGCTTGCTGAAGGACCAGGCGGCCAAGTGGGCGTTGCCGCTGCTCCGGCAAGACTCCCCCTTGCTGACAGACTATACGGGGTTTTGCAACCATTTTGAAACCGCGTTCGCCAACCCTCAGAAGGCGAGTCAAGCCAATCGGGCAATTCGGCGGTTGAAACAGGGCAAGTCCACAGTGGCCGCCTATGCCACGGAATTTCGGCTGTTGGCGCAGGACTTGACCTGGAACGATTCCGCACTTCGGGACCAGTATCTCGAGGGGCTTTCGGATGAGATACTGGACCAGCTGGCCACCTTGGATCGCCCCACCACGCTGGAGGCCCTCATCCAACGGAGTCTACAGATAGACGATCGGTTGGAGGACCGGCGCCAGGCCCGGGCCCGCCAGCACTCTGGGCTCCCGACTCCAGTGCTCCCCAGCAGTTCCACGGCCAGAGCCGAGTCACTGGAGGAGCCGATGCAGCTCGGGGCAGCACGGCCTCGCCTCTCCCCTTCGGAGAAGACACGACGTCGGGAGGGAAACCTGTGTCTCTACTGCGGGGGGAGTGGACACTACGCCCGAACCTGCCCTGAGAAACGCCAGCCGCAGGGAAACCGCCAACCCCAGTAGCCAATGGCCCAGGCTATCTGGGGTCCCAAGCATCGCATGATGGGCCCTCACCAGTGGAATTGCAACACCTCATGATCCCGGTGCGTCTATACCCCCCAGGCGGGCCCTGGATTCTCACCCACGCTCTGGTGGATTCAGGGGCAACCCGCTCCTATATGGACTCTGCCTTCGCCGCTCAGCATCGGGTGCCGCTCCAGAACAAGCCAGAACCGGTGCAGGTGGAGGCAATCGACGGACGGCTCTTGCGGTCAGGCGCCGTTACTCGGGAGACCCAGCCCTTGGTCCTGTGCCACCAGCAGCACCGGGAGGTGCGTACCCTGGACATTGCCACCATGCCCCGGTTTCCCCTGGTGCTGGGGATGGACTGGCTGGAGTCTCACAATGTTCAGATCGATTGGGTCAATCGAACTGTACGCTTCCCAGACTCGGGTTCGATTGCTCAGTCCGAGATGCTTTCGGCCGCCTCCATGGGGGAGGCTGCGTCAACGCTCCCCGCCGTGTACCGGGACTACGTAGACGTGTTCGAGGAACAGGGGGCAGACCGGCTGCCTCCTCATCGGTCTTTTGACTGCGGCATAGACCTCCAGCCTGGGGCGCCCCTGCCTGTGAGTCGCCTATACTCTCTTTCGGAGCCAGAGCGTGAAGCCTTACAGGACTTCCTTCACAAGAACCTGGAGCGGGGGTTCATTAGGCCCTCTACCTCTCCCACCGCCGCTCCAGTACTCTTCGTTAAGAAGAAGTGTGGGGAGCTTCGCCTCTGCCATGATTACCGAGCCCTGAATAAGATCACCATCTCAGACCGGTATCCCTTGCCCCTAATTGCAGAGTTGCTGGAGCGGGTGCAAGGGGCGCAGATGTTCACCAAACTGGACCTCCGGGGGGCTTACAACTTGATTCGGATCCGTGCCGGGGATGAGTGGAAGACCGCATTCGGGACCCGTTATGGGCAGTTCGAGTACCTGGTCATGCCGTTCGGACTATGCAACGCGCCCGCCGTGTTCCAACGGTACATCAACCACGTGTTCCAGGACTTGCTTGACAAGTATGTGGTGGTGTACCTCGATGACATTCTGATTTATTCCCGTGACCCAGCTCGCCACGAGAGTCATGTCCGGACCGTGTTGCAGCGCTTGCGGGAGCACCGCCTGTACGCTAAGCTCAGCAAGTGCGAGTTCCACCAGCGGTCAGTGGACTTCCTCGGACACCGACTCTCCCCTGACGGTGTACAGATGGACCCCGGGAAGGTGTCTGCGGTTCGAGAGTGGGCGGCGCCGCGGAACCGCAAGGACCTACAGCGGTTTTTGGGGTTCGCCAACTATTACCGGACATTCATTGTGGACTATGCTCATCGCACCACCCCGTTGACCCGACTGCTGCGCCCCAAGACGCCCTTCGCCTGGGATGAGGAGGCTGAGGTGGCATTCCAGGGATTGAAAGCCTGTTTCCAGAAGGCGCCAATTTTGCAGCATCCTGATCCCTCTCGTCCCTTCGTGGTGGAGACTGACGCCTCCAGTACGGCTCTCGGTGCCGTCTTGTCCCAGCAACACGGACCTGATGCGCCACTGTTACCCTGCGCCTACTACTCCCGGCAGCTCCTTCCGGCGGAGCGTAACTATACTGTGTGGGAGCGGGAACTACTGGCCATCAAGGTGGCCTTTGAAGTCTGGCGCCATCATCTTGAGGGGGCACGACACCCAGTGGAAGTGAGAACCGACCACCGGAATCTGGAGTACCTCCAGACCACCCGCAGGCTGAACCAGCGGCAGATCCGGTGGGCACTGTTCTTCTCCCGGTTCCAGTTCCGGATCCGCTACATCCCCAGCTCCCAAAACCAGAAGGCGGATGCACTGTCCCGGAAACCGGAGGACATTGCAGAGACGGTGCAGCAGGCGGCCCCCACAACGATCATCCCACCAGCGGCCTTCCTGGCTGTTCATGAGACTGAGTCGCTGCGGGACCGAGTGCGGAGGCAGCAACGGGTCGACGCGTGGGCTCAGGAACGGATCCAGGAATTGGCCAGTGGATCGTGCCCTCGATACCCAGAACTGGTTGTGCACCAGGGTCTGCTGATGCACCGTGGTCGGTTGTACATCCCACCAGGGCCTTTGCGGGCCGAGGTACTCCGAATGTCACACGACGCCCCGGCAGCTGGCCACTTCGGGAGGTATCGGACCACCCACCTGGTCAGCCGGGAGTTCTGGTGGCCCCGCTTGAAGGCCGACGTGGCACGGTACATTGGGGGGTGCGAGGTCTGCCGGCGAGCCAAGGGATCGACCGGGAGACCTGCGGGACTGCTACAGCCACTGCCAGTTCCCCCTCGTCCGTGGCACACGGTTTCATTGGATTTCGTGGTAGACCTACCCCCATCCCGTCAGTGTACCTGCCTCCTGGTATTCACAGACCACTTCACTAAAATGGTGCACTGCGCCCCGTGCCCGTCTGTACCCTCAGCCAAGGAGACGGCGCAACTGTACCTACAAAACGTCTTCCGCTTACATGGCCTATCGGAACGTTTGATCTCCGATCGTGGTGCCCAGTTCACCTCCCGGTTCTGGCGCGCTCTACATCAGGCTCTCGGGACGGAGGTCTGCCTATCTTCGGCCTACCATCCACAGACGGATGGACAGACCGAACGGGCAAACGCGGTGTTGGAACAGTACCTCCGGTGCTACTGCAGCTTCCACCAAGACGATTGGGTCGACCACCTGGCGTTGGCCGAGTTCGCATATAACAACGCAGTGCACGCTTCCACCCAACAGACCCCGTTCCAGGCAAACTATGGGTACCACCCGCGGTTGTTTCCAAGCGTACTGCCGACATCCGCAGTTCCCGCAGTGACAGACTGGCTACAAGAGCTCCAGTCACAGCAGCAGCTTCTGACGGAGCAACTGAGCCAGGCCAAGGACACGTATAAGGCCCAGGCCGACCGTCACCGTCAGGAGGGGCCGGAACTCCATGTCGGAGACCTGGTATGGCTCTCCACCCACCACCTGCACCCCTCTCGGCCTTCACGGAAGCTGGATGCCCGCTTCACCGGCCCATTTCCGATCGTGGACCGGGTCTCACCTGTGGCATTCCGTCTCCGGTTACCCGCGACCCTGAAGGTCCACCCGGTATTCCACCGGTCCCTACTCAGTCCGGTCGCCCCGGCCGACGAGTTCCACCCAGACCATCCACGACCGCAGCCAGTTTTGGTTCAGGGGGAGCCCGAGTATGAGGTGGAGCACATTCTTGACTCCCGATACCGCAGGGGGAAGCTCCAATACCTCATCGACTGGAAGGGGTATGGGCCCGAGGATCGGTCGTGGGAACCAGCGGAGAACGTCCACGCGCCTGTCTGCCTCCGTGATTTCCATGCAACTTACCCCAGCAAGCCTGGTCCGGCCCCTCGGTTGAGGGGGGGGCCTGGGAGGGGGGATGGTGTGATGACCTGGGAGTCAGACTCAGATGCCGAACCTGAGGGATCCCAGCCTGCACAGGATTCCCCACCTCCAGAACCAGCAGAGCCAGGGCTGGGGCCTGAGTCTCAAGGGGACTCACCTGTGCTGGATCCTCAGGTGCAGGCATCGGCTGAGGTTGATCTGGCTTCTAATGGGATGGAGGACTTATTGCCTGCAGGTGCTCCACTCCCCACCCAGTCAGGGGAAGCTGAGGTTGCCTCTGGGTCCGGTAACCCTCCAGCTTCTCCTGAGCTGCAAAGGCTAAGGGCAGAGAGGCGAAGGGAACTAAGTTCCCGCAGGAGGAGTGCTCGCCTCCAAGCCAGGAGAGGCGAGGCACCTGAGGATCGGAGCCGCCCTTTGCCTCGGGGCAGATAAAAGCCAGCCAGTCCCAGACCCAAGTTGCAGGAGCAACATCGGTGCTGCCTAGTTCCTGTTCCTGGTTCCTGCGTTCCTGACCTCGGCTTCCTGACCTCGGCTTCCTGACCTCGGCTTCCTGACCTCGGCTTCCTGACCTCGGCTTCGTGACCTCGGCTTCGTGACCTCGGCTTTGTGACCTCGGCTTCGTGACCTCGGCTTCGTGACTTCGGCTTCGTGACTTCGGCTTCGTGACTTCTGGCTTGGACTGACCTTGGACTGGACTAGACCTCGCCTATCGGATATCCCTTGGGACCAGCACAAGGGGCGAACACTCATTGGCTGGCTCTAGCCTGGCAAGAGGAGGAGGAGCCTCCACCACAGCCACTCCAGACTCCCCTCCCCGGGCACCGGTGGGAAAAATGATGGAGCTCCAGTCTGAGCTGCTACTGAGGAGACAGCTGGCCTGTCAGTCCGCCCGCCGGTCAGTCAGGGCAACACAAAATGTTTAGAGGGTACGCGTCCCCCTGTGTCCCCCCAGAAAAAAAGCACTGAGTTCATCAAAAGTCCGGGGGGAATTGCTATGACTTTGCCTGGCACCGAAAAGAACTCAGCAAAGGTGCCAGGCAGACCTCATCATCCATGACACTTCTGAGTGTTTTCACCTGTTGTTGCATCTCATTGCCACCCCATCTGTAATTCTTTTTCCTGTACTGTCTCTACACACACTTAGCTACATATGCCAGTGCTTTCAAACTGCTGAGAACGGTATTGCAACATATGGGGAAGCGAGAAATCTGGTGGATGACAATATTCGGATCCACACCTTAGTTTGTGAGATGTGGAGCAGATGGCTTCATACAGGAATTCACACAGGCTCCCCAGAACTGGCAAGGAGGTTCATAAACTGGAACACAATCTGAACAACATGGAGTTTTCTAGGAGAGCAGGTTGTTTGTTTGGAGATGGTCTTCTGCATGGGGTTCCATGAAACAAACAAGTTCACATTCTGGAGATACGCTTTGTCATTGGGGGGTCTGGGTAGCATATGCGGCAAAGGGAGACTTCCATCAGTACAGGAAGGGGCAGGAAGTGGAAGGCATGATGGGGCAACATCACTCAAATGAACTCCTGGCAGTTGAGTCATTGACACTTACCAGGAAGGAGGGTGGGAGGGGGGAGGTGTTGGAGAAGTCAACACTCTTAACACACCAGTGGAGCCAATCTTTACTTTCAGCTCATATGGCAATTCCTACAGGGTAGCCACAGCAGAGGTGCGTGTCTATGCCATTTTTTATTTCTCACCGCCATTTCCCCCCAGTTTTAAATTCATTTCACCACATTTCTGCTACAGTCTGTGATTAAAACCCTCAGGAAAATTCCACAGCATTTTAGTGCGAATCTCACCTGAAACGTACATTTTTGTATGCAATTTTGGCTAATGTACACAGTTTTTTGCAAAGCAACATCTCCCTGAATACAATGCACTGTTGCTGGTTATTTTCACAAATATATGCATTTATGGGCACGTTTTACCCCAGTACATGCTTTTTTGTATACAGTGGGACCTCGACTTACGAGTGACCCGACATACGTGTTTTTCGACTTCCGAATGACTTCCGGAAGAAAAAAAATGGCTGCTGCAACCGAATTTTTCGACTTGCGAAAGGAAGTCGCGGCCGCTTTGAATAGGATTTTTTCGACTTACGAATTTTTGAATAGGATTTTTTCGACTTACGAATTTTTTTCGCTCAATGCATCCCTATGGGGACTCGACTTACGAGTGTTTTCGACTACCGAAGATCGCGTCGGAATGCATTATCTTCGTAAGTCGAGGTCCCACTGTACTTTACTTGGTTGGAGAACTGCCTTGCAACATTCAGAGAGGTGCGAATGCTAAAGGATGGCCGTGTTTCAGTAAATGCAGATTAGGTAAGTTAGCCTTTAGACGTCTACAGAATTCAGCTTCTCCTTTCATCCCTAAGTGGGGTTTCGCCATCATGACTGATCATTAACCAGCTGCAAGTTTAGGTCTTCACTGTGTTTCATGGTGCTTTCCTTTTGTAAAAAGCCTGTGACAATCCTTGTCTCTTCCTCTTCCTCCACCTCTCTGTGCATGTGAGAATTGCATGCTAACCTCCTGGCCTTTGAGAGCTTTCTGAATGGGCCGAGCAACGGTGGGGCTGGAGCCAAAAAAGGGGGGGAAATTGATACGAGGAAATTATGCTGACAACATGGGAGATCGATACAGGGTTGATGGATCCTTTCCTCCCTTGGGAATAGGACCAAGCAGTAGAGAAAGAATGGTTTAGGCAAAATGCCCAGAGCAGGCTGGGAGGAGGGGGAGTATTTGTGTGTGCAAGAAGAGCAGGGTAAGCAAGGGGATCAGGAAAAGCTCTTTAGATATCACAGATCATCCATCAATGGTTTTAAAAGTGCTTTTATAAGCTTAGGAAAGGAAAAGGGGTTGAGAAGTTTAAGACCCCAAGGATACAATAAAGCAGCACTGGTTTAAACTAATAAACCATTCCCCCCCCTTCTTTCTGGGGAAGAAAATGATAGCTGCTCAGTTCAATGAGATAAAGTATAAAGTTGTGAATTTAAGGACTCAGAGCCCCTTCCACTCCCAGCTTCTCGTTTCTACTGAACCAAAACAAATAATATACTGTAACTTTTAATGGGTGGAGGGGAAAAGGAGGGCATGCCTCTATCTGTCTATCTATCTATCTGTCTGTCTGTCTGTCTATCATCTATCTATCTATCTATCTATCTATATCTATCTACCTATCTATCTATCTATCTATCTATCTGGTTGGTTGGTTGGTTGGTTGGTTGGTTGGTTGGTTGGTTAATTCCATTTCTGGATCACTCTAAGACAATTAAGAACAATCAGAAATTTAAAAACAGTTAAGAGAACTTCCATATATAAAACAATTACATAATTTCATCCAGCATGGGTCGCTCCATCCTCCTCGGTGCTCCAACATCCTACATTATCCCCTTGGTCTTCACGATACTCCCCCTCACCCTCCTCATGCCTACCCTGGAGAGTTGTGCCCATAACATGGGGCTTGCCTCTTCTGTCCTTAAATAGGGCACTACTATTATATTAGGGCAAGTTTCAATCCAAATCAGCTACAGTAGTAGTAGTAGTAGTAATTAATAATAATTTATTATTTATACCCTGCCCATCTGTCCCAACAGAACATTAAAAACACGATAAAACATCAAACATTAAAAACTTCTCTAAACAGGGCTGCTTTCAGATATCTTCTAAAAGTCAGATAGTTGTTTATTTCCTTGACATCTGATGGGATGGCATTCCACAGGGCGGGCGCCACTACTGAGAAGGCCCTCTGCCTGGTTCCCTGTAACCTCACTTCTCGCAGTGAGGGAACCGCCAGAAGGCCCTCGGAGCAGGACCTCAGTGTCTGGGCAGAACGATGGGGGTGGAGACGCTCCTTCAGGTATACTAGGCTGAGGCCGTTTAGGGCTTTAAAGGTCATCACCAACACTTTGAACTGTGCTCAGAAACATACCGGGGTACCGGGAGCCAATGTAGCTCTTTCAGGACCTGTGTTATATGGTCTCAGTGGCCGCTCCCAGTCACCAGTCTAGCTGCCGCATTCTAGATTAGTTGTTGTTTCCGAGTCACCTTCAAAGGTAGCCCCACGTAGAGCACATTGCAATAGTCCAAGCAGGAGATAACCAGAGCATGCACCACTCTGGCGGGACAGTCTACAGGTGCAGGGGTCCCATGCTTTGCAACTTCCAGCCCCATCTTAGCCTGGCTAGGCACAGCTGTGAGTGTTTCCTCACGCATTCCCCACCTGTGTATATCTGCCATTCTCTCCAGTGCAGCCAGCAGCTCGCTCCTTCTACCAATGCAAACAACGTTCCTCTTCCCTCCTTGCCCACCTTCAGGTCTGAGATGACAATGGTGGAGGGGAGGGGAGGGGAGTGTTTGGGCTCCTTTCTTGATTGGCTCAGACTTCTCTTATGATTCTTCCACTGGTTCTGTGCTCACTCTCCAGTAAGCTGCCCTGTTCCGGGTTCCCCAGGTCCGCCTCATCCTGACAACTCGGCCTAGGGCACTCTTCACCCTCACTTTCACTTTCCCCAAGCAAACCTCTTCTGGGTGATCTTCGTCCTCCGCGCCAGTCTCCTCCTCCCTGGAGGCATCGCTGCATCTCCTGCCTTCGCTGGCACCCTCTTCCATGCCCTCTGTGTATGGCCAAACAGGAGATGCAGGCTGATCCATCACAGGCTGCAGCTCAAGCCTTTTCTCTACCTGCTGTGATAATTTACTCTATATAACACTCAAAAAACCACAGTCACGTATAGCAGTATGCCAAACACACAAAAACGTGACCAGCTGATAAATCAGTCTCCACGTAACATAATTATTGAATATAAGAACCAACTAAGCATATGCAATAGTAACGAAATGTACAGTATAAAGTCACAAAACCAAAAATCCAAACATACAAGTATGCATAAACATGCTATCATAGAGCTGTAAGATCAAAATTCAAAACGTCCCGTGTAACCCACACGTGTCTAGTGGAGGTTCCAAAAGTCAAAAGAGGTAATGATGAACATAAATAATGTAATCTTGCCAGTCCAATGAGGGGGTTTGGTTGTGATAATTTACTCTGCAACAGCCAATCCCACGTAGATTAAAAAGAGGGGAAAATATGGTGTTCTTTTGTTAGATATATTGGGGGAAATTGAATTGCTCTACAATACAGTGGATGCTCAGGTTGCGAACGTGATCTGTGCGGCAGGCACATTCGCAACCCGCAGCAGTCGCAACCTGCAGCGCCGCATCTGTGCATGCAGAGGTCGCTACTTAGTGATTCTGCGCATGCGTGCGCGCGAAAACCTGGAAGTAACCTGTTCCGGTACTTCCGGGTTTGGCGTGGTGCGCAACCTGAAATCACGCAAACTGAAGTGGCCGTAACCCGAGGTACGACTGTATCTTCTCAATAGTTTGAAATATATCACAGGAGCTACGGTGTGTGAAATGACACCCTGCAGGTGCCCCAGCGTTTATGCATGCATCGTTTGCAACATTGATGTGGCACAAGACTCATGATTAATCAGTTCTTGTCTCACGTTTAGAACCAGTTCTTCTCAGAGGGCTCGCTAAGCAAGGGGGTCCTTTTCAGACTAAGTATCAGGAAGACCTTTCTGGCAGTAAGGGCTGTTTGACAGTGGTATGGACTCCCTTGTGACATTGTGGACTCTCCTTCCTTGGAGGTTTCTAAGCAAAGGTTGGATGGCCATTTGTCATGGATACTTTAGCTGAGATTCCTGCATTGCAGGGTGTTGGACTAGAGAACCCTTGGGGTCCCTTCCAATTCTACCGTTCTATGATTGTATCAGCAGCGGCAAAATACAGCAAGCAGCTACAGAATAAAAGTCAGTCATGCATTTATGGCATATGGACACAAGAGGGTGCCCTAAGCTTGACATCTGATGCTGCAGAGTTTTTTGTTTTTTTGGGCTATGGGTTAAGGAAGAAAAGAGACCAAGGAATAATCCGTGTATGGGCTTGTATTGGGATTTTGATGCTACTAAGAGAATGCAATGTCAGATCCATGCTGAGTTCCCAACGCATTTAAGGAAAGGAAGTGATTTTTAAGAACAACTTGGAAAAGTTTTTTCTCCAGCTCTCCAAGAACAACTGCAATGAGCTGGACATTCTGCTTTTTCGTGTGATGAAAAGTCAGGGTGTGCGCTTGTTTTGTAACATATGAAAAAAATGGATTCATTAATTACAAAACCTATGCAAAGAAGAAAGAAAGGCTACCTGCAGAGTTCATTTTCATTATCCAGTTTGTGCAAAGGATTTTGAATGTCTGCTTGCTCATTTTGGGGTGAGAGGTTTGCCTTCGCTGGTGGCAGCAGAGGCTCACTTAGTGACTGATTCCTGGTAGTTGCCATCTTATTTGCAAACAATGTCCTGCACAATGCATTATTCTGGGGGAACAAAAAAATGTCGATGTCATTCGGGCTAACATTGTAATAAGCAAAGATTAGGAAGATACACACATGAGGGGTCAGCAACCTTTTTCAGCCGTGGGCCGGTCTACCATCCCTCAGACCTTGTGGGGGGCCGGACTATATTTGGGGGGGGGGAATGAATGAATTCCCATGCCCCACAAATAACCCAGAGATGCATTTTAAATAAAAGGACACATTCTACTTATGTAAAAACACACTGATTCCCGGACCGTCTGCAGGTCAGATTGAGAAGGCAATTGGGCCGCATCCGGCCCATGGGCCTTAGGTTGCCTACCCCTGAAGTTGAGTAACAAAAATGAGTGCTAGTTACAGGTAGGTAGCCATGTTGGTCTGCTGTGGTCGAAACAAAATAAAAAATAAAAAAATTCCTTCCAGTAGCACCTTAGAGACCAACTAAGTTTGTTAGTGGTATGAACTTCCATGTGCATGCACACTTCTTCAGATACAGGTATATGTATCTGTATTCTTCAGGTATCTGAAGAAGTGTGCATGCACACAAAAGCTTATACCAAGAACAAACTTAGTTGGTCTCTAAGATGCTACTGGACATTTCTTTTTAATATATTTTTAATAATGAAAATGAATGGGATTTTGTGTCTTGTATTAAGCAGAAGCACTCCTGCTGTCAGATGTTCAGGCCCAAAGTATTGGAGCAGGCAGGCAGCTGGGTGGCGGAAGGCAGCAAAGCCTGGTGCAGAAGATCAGACAGCGGTTCCAGGACTTTTGCTGTGGTGACAATGGGTTCACCCTGTGCTGTCACCTGACTCTGGCTCAGCAGAATTCTGGGCTGTTGACTGAGTTCCGCTTCTGGAACTGCCGGCAGTTCTCCCATCTGACCCAAAGCTCTGGGGGCACTGGGAGCAAGAAACCACTGTTTCATACTCAGGGCTTCTGGTCTAAATCCTGTGGCATTTAAGCCAGAAGTAAATCTCCACTGTGGAGTTCTTGCTCATTGTGCCTAGAGGTCAAATCCACAGACAAGGAGGCCAATTTTTTGAATAATGTCATAAATGTGCCCCACAAATATTTGTCTGTGCCCTATTCATTGCACAATTGTTTTATGTGTGACTCAAAATTAATATTGAGAAGGTTCCACCCAGCTTTATTTACATTCCTTTTCTGCCATTCTCTCATCATGGAACCCAAGGTGGTGCTATAATGCTAGTACTTTACTAGCATATAGGATTGCATGGAAGAATTGAGCAATGAGAACTGGACCCTTGCCCTGTCCACAATGTGAAAAGACTCTAGTCCATTTTCTAGAGCTGGTTGGGACATGTGCCAAGAAAAATGATGCTAAATATATCAGGCTTTGCATTAAGCAAATGCAATTAGGCACATTTTATGACTTTCTCTCTTAATTGTGCACATTGTGAATGTAATTTAGCTCTTAAGAGAATTTGTAAATCATGTTTTATTGGCATTGTGCTAAAGCATCGCACTTAGCTAGGAACACTATTAAGCAGATTATAACGGCAAAGAGATGAACACATTTCTGGGATTCTTGCCACAGGTGTGCCAGAAAATATGATACCCAAAGCTAGTGGCTGTATCCTTGTAAAGAGACACAGAAGCTGTGTGTGGTTCTGCACAGTCTGCTAAATGCATGGTTTCTAGAGATAAGTGAATTTCCTTTGGCTTGCTTAGAAAATTATTTTTGTGTGGATTAAGCTTTCCTTAAGAATCTTAAAACAAAACAAAACACCCACAACAAATAACTTTAGGTTTTGGTGTTTCTTATAGCTTTCATAGAATTGTAGAGTTGAAATGGACCCCCAAGGGTCATCTAGCCCAGCCCCATGCAATGCAGGAATCCCTGATAGATGGCCATCCATCATCTGCTTAAAAACCTGCCACAAAGGAGAGTCCACCACATTTTGAGATACCCAGCTCCACTGTCTAACAGCTCTTACTTTCAGAAAGTCCTTCCTAATGATCCTTTTTTCCTTTTAGCCATTATACTCTACATTTCCCCACACCATGAAATGCAGTGTGGCACAAAAGTTAAAAAAATCTGATGCAGTTGGGGCAAACTGGTTGAGGGGAAGGCAAACTCACAGAGGATGGAAGATTTGGGCAGACACATTTGGTCTTCAACTTGTTGAATGAGAGGCATAGAACAGTCCAAGAATGCAGTTGCAAATATCTCCTCTCATTTAGATTTAACTGCCCCACAACTTGTCCTGGGTTTTAAGCGAAATTGATTTTGTTTCTGTTTTGTACTACTGGGTTGCAAAATTACACTCTAAATGGCAGTTGACAATGTAAAATGGAGCAGGAACCAAGAGTTATTCCAACACCATTGTTGTTTTTTAAGCAGCAGATGGCTTTAGCATCCCACTCACAAACTTTAAGAGGAATACCAGGGTTTTAAAGACATGATGATGAGCTAACAAGGTGACCAGAACAAAGGCAGAGTTGGCAGAGATGGATGCCACTGCCTAAAGTTCTGTTGCACTGGGTTAAACATCTCATTTAAACGAGAACCAGGGTGGGAAAATAAAAGGCAAACCTGGGTAGGGGAGATCAGGGTTTGGTGGTCTGCCTGGCTCATCATTGTCATGATTCTGGACTAGGATTCTTGGCATGGAAGGGGAATAATCAGTCCAATTTGGGTCACCAGTGTCACTTGCAAAGGGGTGGGTCTCATGCATCACACCAAGCCTAAATCTGGCAGCCAAGAGCTTCTGGGGCTCAGGACCTTTGAACCTGGGTTTCCAGAGACCATTCTTCCCCAAATAGGCTCCAAGGACCAGGTCTCCAATGCACACTCACAAGTGAAGGGAGTGCTGCAAGCAGAGTACCAGAGAAGTGATGGAATGCACAGCCCCAAGCCTGAAGGCTTTCTCTTTCATAGAATCATAGAATCATAGAATCATAGAGTTGGAAGAGACCACAAGGGCCATCCAGTCCAACCCCCTGCCAAGCAGGAAACACCATCAAAGCATTCCTGACAGGTGGCTGTCAAGCCTCTGCTTAAAGACCTCCAAAGAAGGGGACTCCACCACACTCCTTGGCAGCAAATTCCACTGTCGAACAGCTCTTACTGTCAAGAAATTCTTCCTAATGTTTAGGTGGAATCTTCTTTCTTGTAGTTTGAATCCATTGCTCCGTGTCCTCTTCTCAGGAGCAGCAGAAAACAACCTTTCTCCCTCCTCTATATGACATCCTTTTATATATTTGAACATGGCTATCATATCACCCCTTAACCTTCTCTTCTCCAGGCTAAACATACCCAGCTCCCTAAGCCGTTCCTCATAAGGCATCGTTTCCAAGCCTTTGACCATTTTGGTTGCCCTCCTCTGGACACGTTCCAGCTTGTCAATATCCTTCTTGAACTGTGGTGCCCAGAGTATCTTTAAGGATACTCATGCCTCAACAAAGTGGTGGAACACAGGAACTGTCTTGAGGCCCAAGAGACTTATGGTTCAGGTACAGCTGGGATTCCACTGGAGCAAATAGTTTCTTGTGATCTGTCCAAGGTCCTGCAAGCCTTTCTTCCAACCATGTTTGCTCTCCAAAGTCAGTCCCTATACTCCCTCTGTGTTTGCATATCACAGGACATCTACAATCTTCCCCAGCCTGGTGCCATCCACATGGCAATTGGGATCAAACAACATCTAGAATCCCCAACCCTCCATTACCGTAGCTCTCATCAGCCCTAGTCAACATGGCCAATGGTCAGGGGATATGGGAGTTGTGGTCCAGCAACATTTGGAGAAGGTGGGTCTAGAACTCAGAGAGGGGAAATAGGTGGAGGGGGTAGAGTCCCAGCTAGACTGCTTTGCAATGGAGAATAGGCTTTCAGGTTATAGTAACTCATAGCTGCAGCCTAGCTTACCTCTTGGCTCTGAAATCCAGGTAATGGCAGTCTGTCTATTATCTGGCGGGTACATCTCATTGACTTGAAATGTGATTTATGCATAAGGATGTGGGATCGAAGTCTTAAGCAACAGCTCTCTGTTGCAAGCGAGGGAAGCAAGTTACTGCACTGCGCACAGAAATTAGCCAGCTGCTGCTGCTACCGCCATCTACTTTGAATTTTAATACACTTTGACAAGAAGATGGGTTTAAAAGATTTACGAAAGTCATTCGGAAAGCAGAAACAGAGGGCAATGGCAGATTACATGAGAAGGGAAGGGATATGGCTAAGTTGAGCATCTCCTCTGCATACAGAAGGTCCTAGGTTAGCACCCTCAGCTTCCCCAGGTAGGGCTGGAAGAGACCTGTGTTTGAAATCCAGGAGAGCTTGTGCCAGTCAGTGCAGATATCACAGAGCTTGATGGACCAGTGGTCTAACGGCATAAGGAGCTTCAGTATAGGAACTCAAGAACATCAGAAGAGTCTGCTGGATCAAACCAATGGCCAATCTCATCCAGCGTCCTGTGTTCACAGTGATCCAGCAGATGCCTCTGGAAATCCCACAAGCATGACCCAAGCACAACAGCACTCTCACTTCCTGTGGTTTCCAAAAAGTGGCCTTCAGAAGCATCATTGCCTCTGACTGTGGAGGAAGAACCTAGCCAACATAGCTAAGTAGCCATTGGTAGCTTTCTCCTCCATGAATTCATCTAATCCTCTTTTAAAGCCATCCAAGTTGGTGGCCATCACTGCATCCTGTGGCAGCAAGTTCCATAGTTTATGTGCTGCATGAAGAAGTATTTTCTTTTATCTGTCTTGAATCTTCCAACATTCAGCTTCGTTGGATGTCCACAAGCTCTAGCATTATGAGAGAGGGAGAAAAACTTTCTTCTATCCACATTCTCCATGCCATGAATGATTTTACAAACTTCTATTGTGTCACTTCTTGCTCACTTTTTCTCTGAAATAACACCGCCCTGCCCCAGCAGCAACCTTTCCTCTTGCTCCTTTGCCAGGCTGACATCAAGCGAGAGAAGAAATTATCTTGCATTGCCGGGGTGTTCCCAGAGAACAGGGAATTCCTCATCATCACAGAAGCTCTCCAGCCCCAGGTGTTTTCTGTCCTCACCCACAGCCCTATGAAATGGCTACATATCAACTGGCCACAGGGACAGGCAAGACTCCCGCGGTCCTGCCATAAATATGATTTCACAACCTTGTAATGAGAACCAATGATGGGGCATGATCAATCTTGTCTCTGGGTTGGCGTCGCGGGAGCGGGAGAGAAGTATGCTGAGATGTCACCGAGGATAAATGGCGCAATTAAGGAAGACAATCCCTCTAGCCAATGTAAAGTGTCACCAGCAAGGCGGAATATTATTGATGGAGGGGGATGGATGGATGGTGGAGCCCAGGCTTGGCTTTGCCAGTGAAGAGTGAGGATGAAACATATGTCTTCAGATCTTAAACTAAGGAGAGACCTGTGATGCGCAGTATTCTGCTACAGGGGAAAGTTTTATTAATGGTTTGGATGAATGCTAGACTGTTTTTGGTTTTGCTTCCTTACCCCTCCTCCCACATACAAAAAGAAGCTGGAAGGACACCACTGTAGTAATCAGTGCCGGATTTACGTATAAGCTAAACAAGCTATAGCTTAGGGCCCCACTCTCTTGGGCCCCCCAAAAAAAATTAAAAGAGAAAAAAACCTGGATGTACATTTCCAAAATATAAGATACAAAACAAATAAAATGAAACCTACATACAGCAACAGTGTTGTGGGTGGGGTGTAGGCTCCTATGATGTAAATAATGGGCCCTGCCTGCTAGCCTGCTCCCTAAAATATCACTGGTTTGCTCATTTCTATATATAGGGTGCCTACATTCTGCATGTGCAAATGGCTTTAGGTACCTATTAGGTACCTAAAGCCATTTACTCACTGGAAGGACAGATCCTGAAGCTGAGGCTCCGATACTTTGGCCACCTCATGAGAAGAGAAGACTCCCTGGAAAAGATGTTGGGAAAGACAGATGTTGGGAAAGACAGAGGGCACAAGGAGAAGGGGACGACAGAGGACGAGATGGTTGGACAGTGTTCTCGAAGCTACCAACATGAGTCTGACCAAACTGCGGGAGGCAGTGGAAGACAGGAGTACCTGGCGTGCTCTGGTCCATGGGGTCACGAAGAGTCGGGCATGACTAAACAACAACAACAACAACAACAACAACAACAACAACAACAACAACACCTATTAGGTCCATAAATTGCCAAATGCATATATTCAACACAAAAACCAGCGACAATTTCTTGTTGACAAAGTACAGCTGGACATATAAAGGACCCCATTATCTTCAGTAGCTTAGGGTCTCATCAAACCTAAATCTGGCCCTGACAGCAATGCAGTGTATTTGTAGATAATCAAGATTAAAGGGTGTGGTTTTTTGTGGGGTGGGGATGATTGGATGTGATGCTGTTGTTTCTCTATGCCTCCTTGTCAATGGTTTTCTCAGGTTAAGAAAGGGATGCCTCGCCCTCATTCAGTAGCAGGTGGTACCCTCTGGACCTGGCAGGGCTGCTGGGAAGTCATGGGGTGTGACCAATGAGGTCACAGGGGTGTGGTCAGCTGCTCTGGTTGCCTCTTCCTTTATTTCAAGGATAATGTGGGCACTTAAGCACTGCAGTTAGGCAGATCCTTAGTATCTAACTCATCCCTCCATCTGTGAGCACAGTACTCTATAGAATTATCTGCTATGAGAGCAGCCTACAAATGAAAGTTATGAGATGTGGTCTAGGAATTAAGACCCTTAAGAAATGTCCAAACCTCCCCACTGTGAAATTTCACTAAGCTTTCTGAATCCAAGAAAGTGGGGTCTGTTTGTATTTCTCTTTCGTACAGAGCAAATATTCCCCTGTATGTCCTGAAATGTGCTGATATCCAATGTGTTGATTAATGTGGGAGATCCAGCCTCATATAGCCAACATGCTTAAGTCTAATTAATGTACGAAGGGGTTAAGACCATAGAGTAAGCTGTCCTGCCAGGCTAAGATAGGTTACTCCCTTTAGGTTACTCTCAAGCACTTTGTTCTCCCACTTTCCATCATTCCAGCAGGTGAACCCTACCAGTAAGGAGGTAGACCATGTGGCTTAAGCAAGCCATCTTTGTGTTTCTATACAAATAATTTAGAAATATTTACCATTTTGGAGCCTAGGTTGCACTGCCTATGTTTTCTTGCTGCTGTATGGAAAGCACATGAATCTGACATTTGAAGAGTTTGTAAGTAAACCATGTTTCACTTACCAAACACATGGTCTTTTTCTTTGCTATGGGAAGAGGGGAACTTTGGAAGGAACTTCCAAAAGGGATATTTTAAAGGTCTAACAGTCTATATTTACACATTTTACTTTGCTGCAAGTGTTTTAATTTTAAGTATCAGTTGGGGTCGTCTCAGCAATGAGTACTTGCCCCAAACCTGGATCTTGGCATTCAGGGAATTCTCCTTTATATTATACCTAGTGCATGTTATTCTTTAACCAAATTATAAAAAGCAACAATTAAATCAAGAAATAAATTTGCATACTTGTCTGAATCTGTCAGAAAAAAAGTCAGTCAAGCAAGTGTTTCTATTGAGCACACTCTAACTGGTTTTCTCCAGGAGCTGTATATAACAGGAAAATAAAACATGAAGAGCAATGTGGTGTAGTGGTTAGATTCTTGGACTGAGAAAACCCAGATGCAAATTCCTAGCCAGTTCTGAAGCTCAGTGGGTGACCTTGGTCCAGTCACCTCTTTCAGCCAGACCTGCCTCATGTGTGGGAAAAACTATGCTGGCCACCTTGAGCTCTTTGGAGAAAAGGCAAGTAATAAATTTAAGAAAGAGAGTATTGGGCCTTGACTATGCTTTGACCACAGGCACAAAGATGTCAGTGCAATGCAGGGAAAGGGACTTTTTGGCCCTCTAGACATTGTTGTACTCCAACTCTAAATGGCTTCGGTCCAGTATACCTGAAGGAGCGTCTCCACCCCCATCATTCAGCCCGGACACTGAGGTCCAGCTCCGAGGGCCTTCTGGCGGTTCCCTCATTGCAAGAAGTGAAGTTACGGGGAACCAGGCAGAGGGCCTTCTCGGTAGTGGCGCCCGCCCTGTGGAACGCCCTCCCTTCAGATGTCAAAGAGAACAACAACTACCAGACTTTTAGAAGACATCTGAAGGCAGCCCTGTTTAGGGAGGCTTTTAATGTTTAATAGATTATTGTATTTTAATGTTCTTTTGGAAGCCGCCCAGAGTGGCTGGGGAGACCCAGCCAGATGGGCGGGGTATAAATAATAAATTATTATTATTATTATTATTATTATTATTATTATTATTATTATTTCCAGCATCTCTCACCACTGACTAAGCTGGCTGGGGCTGATGGGAGTTGGAGTTCAGCAACAGCTGGAGAGACACCCGATCCTCACCTCTGTTCTACTGTTACATTCCTACATCTAACATCGACATATGCTGTCCACATGGTATGGAAATGCAGTTTTGTCAATGTAGCCATTATTACCGCTGTTGCTATTATACCCATATTGCAGGTGGAGGTACTGAGGCTGAGCAAGTGACTTGTCTAGAATGCCTAGTCAATGCCTAGTCAATGTTCAGCCTAGTACTGAGGCTGAGCAAGTGACTTGTCTAGAATGCCTAGTCAATTCATGGCAGCGGCAAGGTCTGAAGTAGAGGTTTCCTGCTTCGCTGTTCAAGCTCTCCATCACCATGCAGACCTGATATACTCATTGCATAGGTGATGTGCTGATTTCCATGCCAATGTGCTCACCCACTAAGTTCAGCCTCCTCATGTTCTCAAGCTAATTGTGGCCACAGCCGTCTCGTTACCTTATGTGCAATGTGACATTTTCCGGTGGCAGCTCTGAAGGTCACACCCCTATTACATTAGCAACCCATCAGCAGAGAACACTCTGCTGACGTAATTGTGTCTTTCTTTCCTCTTAGTCAGGGGAGGGCGAGTTCTGCCCAGATCCTTTAACTTAACCTTTTTGTTCTCGTTCCCTGCTGCAATTAGGCATATACTGCTAATTTTGAGCCCCTTACATGCACCGGATTACATTGGGCTCCATCTTTCTCCTGTTCCTTTGCTGCCTGCCCTGTGTAGAATTTCAGATTGAAAGCAATCTCTCTCTCCTGCCCCACCACTGCCACCAGTGGTGGCTAATACCCATTGGGAATGATAGGGTGGCAGACAGGGAGGACAACAATAGGTGGCGCTAGAGCCACTGATAGGCAGTTTTGTTCCCATCCTCTTGCTTGCAGGGTTCTACAAGTGACAACACTGAGGCCACATTCACACTCAGCATTGCCAACTTGAATATAATATTGGAGGTGGGGAGGCAGATAAGCCTCACCCCACAAAATTGATCACAAGACATGGCACACACACACCATTTGAATGGCAATGCCCATCAACCTTTTTTGGGGAGCTGCCCCCCTCAAATATTCTGTGTTCACACCATAGACACAATATCATACCATTGTAAATAGTCATGGCTTCCCCAAAAGAATTCTGGGAGCTTCACTTATGGGTTCTGAGAGCTGTTAGAATACCCTCTATTCACCCCACCCGAGAGCAACATTTCTCACTCACACTAGTGAGTGATGTAGCAGAGCATATTCCCCTCAATTCAGCAGGAAGCTAGTTTGCAGATTCGTCTGACTCTCTTTAGTTAAGCAACCCAGTCTGGCTTGATCAGACTGGATAAATAAAAAATAAAAAATTGTTCAGTAGCACCTTAAAAGGTAAAGGGACCCCTGACCATTAGGTCCAGTCGTGTCCGACTCTGGGGTTGAGGAGCTCATCTCGCTTTATTGGCCAAGAGCCGGCGTACAGCTTCCAGGTCATGTGGCCAGCATGAAAAAGCCACTTCTGGCGAACCAGAGCAGCGCATGGAAACGCCGTTTACCTTCCCGCCAGAGCGGTTCCTATTTATCTACTTGCACTTTGACGTGCTTTCGAACTGCTAGGTGGGCAGGAGCTGGGACCGAGCAACGGGAGCTCACCCCGTCGCAGGGATTCGAATAATAATAATAATAATTTATTATTTGTACCCTGCCCATCTGGCCGGGTCTCCCCAGCCACTCTGGGCGGCTTCCAACAAACACTAAAATACATTAAAATATCACACATTAAAAACTTCCCTAAACAGGGCTGCCTTCAGGTGTTTTCTAAATGTCAGGTAGTTATTTATCTCTTTGACATGGGATGGGAGGGTGTTCCACAGGGCGGGAGCCACTACCGAGAAGGCCCTCTGCCTGGTTCCCTGTAGCTTTGCTTCTCGCAGTAAGGGAACCACCAGAAGGCCCTTGGCGCTAGATCTCAGTGTCCGGGCTGAACAGTGGGGGTGGAGATGCTCCTTCAGGTATACAGGACCGAGGCCGTTTAGCACACTTCTTCAGATACACTGAAACAGAAGTCACCAGACCCTTATATCTAGTGCGAGGGTGGGGTGGGGTTTTTCCTCAGAAGGGTAGTAGGAGATGGGTGATTGACTCAATGGGTATGATAAACCTGTTGACGACTAACTAAGTTTGTTCTTGGTATGAGCTTTCGTGTGCATGCACATGAAAGCTCATACCAGGAACAAACTTAGTTGGTCTCTAAGGTGCTACTGGAATGAATTTTTTAATTTTTAATTTTATTTTGACTACGCAGACCAACACAGCTACCTACCTGTAACTGTTGACGACTGTTAACGACTGCAATTATCCCTACAGGAAAAATCAATGGATAGTATGCAGATGACCAAAAATATCTTTAGCATATGTAATGAGACAAGAATCCAATATCTCTGTTCAGCCCAGGTCTCTCCATAGTTTTCAGTTTAGTAATAAGTTGTAATTCAGCAACTTCTGCTCAAAGGAAGAGGGCGAACCAAAGCTCATTCTTCTTCGATGAAGTGCAGAACTGGAAGATGGTGGTATCTTCCATTTCCTGCAAATGTTGCCCAAATGATAAGCTATGAGCAAAAAAACCCGAGCAAACCTGGAAGCCCCAGAGGAACCTCAAGAACAAAGCTTCCCTCCCCCCCTTTTTTAATAATAAAGATTCTATTTAGTTCTACAAGAGCTTTTCCCCAAAAAGCATTTTGAAAGTTATTCTGCAAACATTGTTTAATAGCAAGTAATCCCTTGTGTTGAGGGAGAAGAAAAGAGAACACAGTCATTTCTGTTTCAGCAAACATCCTTTGTATCTTTCAGAAGGGAATGAAAGGGCTGAATCGTGCAAAAGAAACCGAGATAAAATATTAATTATTTCTTGCAAGATTGCAGCAAGTTTACAGCAATAACCAATTCTGTCAATGCTCCATTATTATTTCTTCCTTTCTTGGTCTTTCAAGTTGTTCTGATGTTTTTTCCTTTCCTTTTCCTTTTCCGCAGAGGGAATTCTGATGGAATTTTCTCTGCCTTACTATCAGTCATGCCGTGGAGGGGGAACACAGGACTTTTTCCATTCGGCAACAGATCAAAACTTTCAGAAAACAATGACAATTAAAAACAAACTTCCATTCAATGATCTTGAGCATAGGAGCCAACTCCTAGGAACCGAGGTCCCTTCAATCCCCCAATAAAATATTTAAGGGGGCTGCCCCCCAAGTTGATGGACACTGCCATCCAAATGGTGTGCGTGCACCACATCATGTGATCAGTTATGTGGGGTGGAACTTAAAAAGTCGTGGACAACTCTGGGGTTGCGAGCTCATCTCGCTTTACTGGCCGAGGGAGCTGGCGTACAGCTTCCGGGTCATGTGGCCAGCATGACTAAGCCACTTCTGGCGAACCAGAGCAGTGCACGGAAACGCCGTTTACCTTCCCGCTGTAGTGGTACCTATTTATCTACTTGCACTTTGACATGCTTTCGAACTGCTAGGTTGGCAGGAGCTGGGATCGAGCAACGGGAGCTCACCCCGTCGCGGGGATTCAAACCGCCGACCTTCTGATCGGCAAGCCCTAGGTTCTGTGGTTTAACCCACAGCGCCACCCGCGTCCCATAGGGCAGGACTTACCTCCCCCCCCAAAAAAATATTTTTTTATTCAAGTTGGCACCCCTGATCTTGAGGTTTCTGTCTGGGACAGGGCTAGTGTTGCCCGAAGATAAAAAGGCAAGAAAGAAGTAGCCTTTCTCTCTGCTGTTCCCCACGCAGGCTTTGCAGATTTTGCTGTAGAATTTTGCTTTAAAAAGGCTATGCATAACAATACAATTAAAACAGCATTTAAAACAGCATTTCGCACCTTCAGATAAAGCTGCTGCCCCAGTTTATCCCATCACTTATGCCTCTTTATTCTTTTTATTTGGGGTTATGGTGCAATGCAAGATTAATTTATTAGCAGTGGTACATATTAGTAGAACAGAAATGTTTGTTTTACTTAGGAGGATTCATCATATTTGCGTAAGCAGCCAACGCATGACTTGAAAAATATAAATGGTTTCTGTCACAGTACAATTCAGCCGATTCCCTCACTTCTTCCTTCGCATTCTCCCCATCTGAATAACTTGATATTTAGATAAATAAGCAATATATCTGCTGGAATAAGCAATTAAAACCACATTTCCTCAGGGGGATCAGAGGTACATTTTTTTTCTCTGTTGAAGATTTGCTACAGTAACGTTCCACCGCATATTGAAATTTCATTTTCTTCCCATTTCCTCTGTGAATAGGCTGCAGCAGTGGGGGAGGACGTTATTAAATGGGAACGACTCCGAGTGTCAACAGCTTTTAAAGGCTAATTCTGAGAAATTTATGAAAAGGATTTCAATAAAAAGCCTTTGCGCGAAAAGGCCAAGGAAACCGTCCCGGGTGAACCTGAAGAGGAAGTGAGGTGCTTTCTTCTGGTGGAACAGCAAATATGCTGGGAATCCTGCAAGCTTCCAAACCACACAGACAATTGTGCATGGGAGGGTGGCGGAGGAAGGATGATTCAAAATGATTTGTGTTGTATGTTCAGGGTGCCCCCCCGCCCAGCTCTGGTAAAATGTAAGCCCACTTAATAACAGAAGAAGGGTGGTGCTGTGGGTTAAACCACAGAGCCTAAGGCTTGCCAATCAGAAGGTTGGTGGTTCGAATCCCCGCGATGGGGTGAGCTCCCGTTGTTTGGTCCCAGCTCCTGCCAACCTAGCAGTTCGAAAGCATGTCAAAGTGCAAGTAGATAAATAGGTAACGCTCCGGTGGGAAGGTCAATGGCATTTCCGTGCGCTGCTCTGGTTTGCCAGAAGTGGCTTATTCATGCTGGCCACATGACCCGGAAGCTGTACGCCGGCTCCCTCGGCCAATAAAGGGAGATGAGCGCCGCAACCCCAGAGTCATCCGTGACTGGACCTAATGGTTAGGGGTCCCTTTACCTTTACCTTTAAGAACAGAAGAGCTTGCCAGATCAGACTAATAGTCCATCTAGCTCAGCATCCTGTTCTTACACAGGCCAACCAAATGCCTGCAGGAAACCAGCAAGCAGGACCTGAGCACAAGAGCCCTCTCCAGGGGCATACTTAGGGCTTGGCTAGGTTGGCGCCTGCCAGGGGCCCAGGCTCAGGGTGTCATGGGCCAGGAGTCAGCTTCACCTGCTGAACAGCAGCCTGAAGGGAGAGAAGGTGGAGTGATTCCACCTGCTGAGCATCAGCCTTCAAGGACAGGAGGAGAAGGCACTGAGGAGAACCAGCTAGCTTCAGCCTTCTTAAACAGAGCTCTCAGCAGCAGTCAGATGCTGGAAACAACACCTGTTGGTTCCTGGCTCTACCTTGCTGCTTCCAGCTCTCCATCTGGACCCTTGGCTCTGTGATCATCTGGATTCCCTGAGCTCTGGACTGTCCAGAGCTGTCCAGTGGACACTGCTCTGGGAGGTCCAGCTGAGGCATGCTGGAGGTGAGCAGAGGGAGGAAGGCAGGCAGGCAGGCAGATAGAGTGATGGAGGAAGAAGAGCAGGGGAGGAGGAGCAGACCTGACCTGACCTGACCTCTATAGCTGTAGAGGAAGTTGCCAGTGGAGCACAAAAGGTGACAAAAAGCAAACTTTCTGAGTTTCTTTTCCATGGCATCTCCTTGCTTTGGAGGTGCTGATGCATTCCTTGCTGTGGGAATGTTAAGGATAGCAGGAAAGGATATATTGAATAAGTATTATCCTTCCTTCACTCATGCTAGTAAGTGATGTAGCAGAGCTGATTCCCCTCAATATAGCTGGAAGCTAGTTTGCAGATTCGTTTGAATCTCTTAGTTAAATTTATTCCTGGTGTCTCCTTTTATCCCTCCTAAAGGAATAAAGAAACGAGAGTCTTTCTCAGTAAAGTAACAAAAAGTTTACTCACATTTCAGTTCACGGTATGATCCCTGAAAGGCAGGCTTTACTTGCTAGTTACACAAAGAAACTGTGAGTTCATCTCATATGGAGACTGAACTCATGTGTCACTGGCTAAGAGCCAGCAGACTGCAAAATTACATTAAGACAACAAAATGGCTGCAGGAGAGCAGCATGGCAGCAAAATATAGAACAAGAAGACAATGGAAAGACAAAACTAGAGACTGAGAAAATGGCTGCATGGCTCAGCTCTTTTATGGAGTCAACCAGAGTTACGCCCATCTCCCAGGTCACATGCAGAGGGAGGAAACTCCAGACCAGTGGAACAGGAAGTTACACTGACTGGATGTCCCCCTGCCTGTACCCACTCTAGGGAAATAAGGAATGTTGCACTTGACTGTACCAATGGATTACATCCCACATTTGCCAAGGGTGCAAGGGAGCCTGGGTACACCTCTGGCAGAGCATAACCATCATGGCTAAGAGCATAGGTAGGCAAATTAAGGCCCAGGGGCCAAATCCGGCGCCTTCTAAATCCAGCCCGCGGATGGTCTGGGAATCAGCATGTTTTTACATGAGTAGAATGTGTCCTTTTATTTAAAATGCATCTCTGGGTTATTTGTGGGACCTGCCTGGTGTTTTTACACGAGCAGAATGTGTGCTTTAATTTAAAATGCATCTCTAGGTTATTTGTGGGGCATAGGAATTCGTTCATTCCCCCCCCAAAAAAAATATAGTCTGGCCCCCCACAAAGTCTGAGGGACAGTGGACCGGCCCCCTGCTGAAAAAGTTTGCTGACCCCTGGCTAAGAACATAGGAGCCAATTCCTATGGGCTGAGGTCCCTTTATCCCCCAATAAAATATTTAAGGGAGCCAGCCCCCCCCCCTAAGTTGATGGGCATTGCCTTTGCCACATCCTGTGACCATTCAGGGCTGGGTTCACTCCTCCCTCCCACAATATTTTATTCAAGTTGGCACCCTTGGCTAAGAACCATCTATAGTTCTCTCTATGAATTTTTCCAGTCCTCTTTTAAAGCCATCGAGGGTTCCAATGTGACAATTAGGTTAAGGAAAATGCATGAGGGAGGGGGCAGTGGGGAGGAGCATGCTAGCTCCACCCCCGCTCTGTCACTGTTCCGATTGCATTGCAACTTGTGGATGTCACAGGTGTGAAGGAGTGGGCCTCCTGTACTTTTGGAGCAGGGTTGGGACACCTCAGGACTGGAGACCAAATCTGTCCATTCATGCCTCTTTTGCTCCCCCAGACCTTTCCCTGGCCTGCACCCCCTCTACCCAGAACACAACCTTCACCAGTCCCGCTCCACACCTCAAATGTCGTTGCCTGGCTGGGTGCGTCCCTGAGATTGAAAGTGACTCTTGCTTGTCTAATTGGAGAGTAGAGAAGGGTGGGTGAGTGCCTGTAAAAATTAGCCTATTGTGCTAATGGCCCTTGGAAGCTTGCCCAGAAAGGAATGCAGCCCTCAAGCTGAGAAACGTTCCCCTGCCTCTGTTGTAGAGACTCCTCGTGTAATTTCAGAACGCTGGAAAATCGGAGTTCTAAATAGTGCAGAAAGTCTCCCCAAATCCCCCTTCACCTCTTCAGACCTTTGCCTTCCATGAATTTGGTGGTGACAGAGAGGTGGTGGAGTTAACACACTCATCCCTGCTGTTGTAACACCAGAAGAGGTCTGTATTGTGTGGTCTGTATTGTAGAAGTGGTGGCTGCAGAGTCCTGTCCTCTGCAACCTGGTGCTTGAAGCTAGGAGAATTGATCTCAGGTGGGAAGTTCAAGGCTGGACTGAATGAAAATGACACCCCAACGTTCTCCATGTTATTTGCGGTTGGGGAAATTGGAAGAGTTTTTAAAAATACTATTCAGGGAAGGGGAGAAGAGGTGGGATTATCCATCAATTTCCCCTGCTCAAATAACTTTATTCTGAGAAATTTGGGGTGCCTTAATGTCTAAGGTTTATCCTGTAATGTATCACTGGACTCAGAAGTGGAAGTGATTGGAATCTACTTTCTTAGCTAGTGGCTTGATACATCTTTCGCTTGCTTTTCTAAAAAGAAAAAAAAGGGGGGGAACCCTATGTAGTTTATGAAAAGGATGCTACCTTGGGACTCTAACTTGAAACAACTTTCTGATCCCCATCTTGCCCTCTGATTCGATATAGAATTCTGCATGTTTCAGCACAGCATGCTTATCTATATTCCTCTCATCCCCACACCTGCCCCGGCTTAGAAGACTTAATGAACGGTTGGATTTTATAGCATCTCATCAGCTTTTAAAAGCATCGGGTAGCCATTGCCATGATTGGCAGCTTTTAACCAAAGACGTCCCACTGAGTTTCCCATTCATCTAGAATCTAAAGGTATTTCTGAGCTTGCAGAAATGATCTCGACTGCTGCAAGATAATGACTTTTATGGCAGCCTCATCACAGGCATTTTGTTCCAATGCCAATCATGGGACATCTTATGCAATAAATGCATCACCTGTTGGCCTAACTTTTTGTGGAAATTTTGCTCTAGAATTTCCCAAAGTCTCTTTTCTCGTTTGGGTCATCAAGACGTATTGTCTTGCTCCTAGACATTTTCCTCTCTTTTCTGTTCCATCTGGGTTAATAACATAAAGGAAATGCTTTTGGGGAAGAATTGGTGCTGTGAATTGTCATATTCTAGATCTGATTACTGTAGAATTTTTTTCTTCAAGGCGGATCTTAATTGTACAAATTGTCCACACTGTTCCCATGTTTCTGATGAATATTGTCTACATGCAACAGGTGTGTCTGCTTGTCCAGAAATGTATATATTAGAAAAAACCCACCTTAAACTGCCAATCAAATTTCCTGAGGATTGTTTTTCTTTTTCTTTTTAAATCACAAACTGTGGCAAATTGAACTTATGACTGGAAAAATGACAAGCTGAGAGAAACTGATTCATCAACCCCTATTCCTAGGTGATTAACTGCCAGTAGAAAACATAGAGGCATAGCCTAGGAGGAAATGTAGGGTTGCTTATGAATTTCAGCTAATGTAGAATTTACATTAACGTGTGAGGTTGAGATGGGTCAGAACAATGTACCGGGTACCTGAAGTTCTAGTGAAAACTTAACAGCTCCTTTGCATGGCGATGTTTCTTCCACAGTTACACTGCATCATGGCAACTGTAGTTCTTATGAGTCATTGCTTGGAAAACAGGAAGCTGAGTTGAACTATTAGTCCATCTAGCTCAGAATTGTTGACACTGACTGGAAGCAGCTCTCCAGGGTTTCAGACATGAGTCTCTCCCACCCCTACATAGAGATGCCAGTTTGCATGCAAAAAACCAAAAAATAGGCAACATGCAAAGCAGATGTTCTGCATGCAAAGCAGATGTTCTGTGAGTGAGTGGTAGCCCTTATCCCATTACTGGAAATGAAATCTGTAAGGGAAGGCCCATCTTGTATAGAGCTTCTTTGGTCTGGTGAGCACATTTTGAGTATTTTGAGAAAATGTCTGTGTCATTACAAAATGGGGTGTGTGTGTGTGTGTGTGTGTGTGTGTCCATTCACAAGTTGGCTACCGTGGTTGACATGACAAGTCAATGGGTGAGACTAAGAACCTGGTAATGCCCCCAATGATGTACAATTCAGAGGTTAGTCACTGAAAACCAAAACACAAAAGGCACTCCAAATTGCTGGGAAGATAATGCAAAATCAGTTTCTCCAAAACACCCCTTCCCCACAAATACTGCAGGGACACAAAAGCCACAAGACCTGGGTTCTCTAGGGCCTGTGCATCCTTTCCCACCATCATTAGTGAATTATGGAAACTGGAATTCTCATGCGGTATAGTTGGAGGCAGTGCTGGATTTACTTATAAGCTAAACAAGCTATAGCTTAGGGCCCCACTCTCTTGGGGGCCCAAATTTTTTTAAAGGAAAAAACAACAACTGGATGTACATTTCCAAAATATAAGATAAAAAAACAAATAAAATAAAACCTACATACAGTTAGAGCTTAATAATTATTTCACTATTAATATACTTCTTCTTGATTGTATTTCAGTTCAACAATTACTTTGATAAAATACATATTTTGTTATGTGCAAATGCCTTTAGATACCTACCGGTATTAGGTCCATAAATTACCATATAGCATATATTCAACACAAAGAACAGTGACAATTTATTGTTGACAAAGGACAGCTGGACATATAAAGGGCCCCATTACCTTCAGTAGCTTAGGGCCTCATCAAACTCTGGTTAGAGGCAGCTCTGGTTAGAGGCAGCAGTGTCTCTAGATAAGAAGAGCCTGCTGGATCAGGCCAATGGCTCATCTAGTTCAGCATCCTGTTCTTACAGTGGCCACCCAGATGCTTGTAGGAAGCCTCAAACAGGACCTGAGCACAAGAGCCCTCTCCCCTCCTGTGGCTTCCGGCAGAAGCATTGCCACCTCCAACCATAGATAGATAGATAGGTAGATAGATAGATAGATACTTTATTGTCATTGTACGTAGTACAATGAAATTGAATGCCATCCCACATTTACAGCCACATATATGCATTTATACATTTACAACCACACATACACATGCATACCATCCATCATGACTCCCCAAAGATCACACCATTTGGTTACAGCATTTAAAATAGTTATAGCTCTTGGATAAAAGCTGTTTTTTAGTCTATTTGTTCTTGAATCAATTGTTCTCTATCTCTTGCCCGAAGGCAACCCTGCAAACAGACTATCTCCAGGATGAGATGAATCCTTTATGTTGTTTGCTTTTTTGAGACAACAGGAGCTATATAGTTCGTCCAAAGATGGGAGAGGTTGACCGATAATCTTTTGGGCTGTGGTTATGACCTTCTGGAGCATTTTCCTGTCGGTGACTGTGCAACTGGCAAACCAAGCACAGGTACAGTATGTAAGAATGCTCTCTATGCTGCCTTGATAGAAGGACACCAGCAGTCTCTCACTCAGATTGTTCTTCTTTAAAAGTCATGGTTAGTAGCCCTTGAACGGAGTGTTTGTGTGCGTGCAAAACAAACAGACAAACAAAAAACCCTCTGGTTTTTGCACAACAGGGATGTGGTCTTAACCGTCACAACCTCTGCCTACCTTGCCATCTGGACCTGCCCGTCGCTGGTGTGCGGCCCCCGGAAAGTTGCCAACAAGGAAAAGTGGCCCTCCAGCTGAAACGGCTTCCCCAGCCCCAGCCTAGATGGTGCGAACTTGGTTCTTGCTACCTGTTTGACGACTCTTCAGCAGGAGAGGGGCTTATCTATGCCACTTGTAATGTAAAGCCTTCACAACTGAGCAGAGTGTAATATCCATGATGACTCTTAATCTCTCCTCATTAGGGTCTGCAATGGTATCAAAAAAGGATGTGGGGGTTTTCAAGAGAGCACGGAGGAGTGGGCTTCTAAGCTCCTCGCCAAGAACAAACCGTATATTTTTCACGTCGCCATTTGAAGCAGTGGGAGTAGGAAGGTCATAGTGCTAAAGGGCAGCTGATTAATATTTATTTTTAATAATGCTAGTGTTGGAATGGGTGGCTTTAAGCGGTAGGTGGATTACAGTCCCATTACATGGAACTTTAAAGGTCTCTCTGCACGGCTCTATTGTTGCCTGGTGGGTGGATTAGATAACTGGATGCAGGCACTCTCCAAAGCCTCATGGTGTCACTCTAATACAAAGGATCTATGAGTAATAGTCATATTACTAGCCCAAGCTGTGGCTTATCAGGCCAAAGTGTTAGAGCACATGCTCCATACATCAAAGGTCCTAAGTTTGATCCCTAAGCATCTTGTGCATGCACACGAAAGCTCATACCAAGAACAAACTCTCTAAGGTGCTACTGGAAGGAATTTTGTTATTTTTTTTATTTTGTTTCATCTCTAGGAAGGACTGAGAAAGGCTTCCTGTCTGGATGTCTTCTAAAAGTTGTGTAATTCTCTATCTCCTTGCCATCTGAAGGGAGGGTGTTCCATGGGGACTATACATTTAAAGCATGTTCAATGTACTTTTAAAGCAGATGACTTCTCCCAAAGAATTCTGGGGAATGATGCCGCCATGAGGGGAGGAACTACAGTACCCAGGATTCTCCTTGCTTGGATTTCGTCACACATGCTCAAGGTTGAGAGGATTCTTTTTATTTATTTTTTAAGGCATCAATTGGGCCACAATGGTGGAAAGCCTTTACAAACTCTGCAGTAACACAGATGAAGATACTCGTGTCTCATTTCTAAGTGTAAAGGAGTTGATCCATGAGGCTGGAACTTGCAAAGTGAGTTCTCCAATGAAAAAGGAGAGCTGGTGTTGCGGTGGGGCAAAAAGCCACCTCCTTTGTGGGTTTGGCTAGCTGGCTACAGCTAGCTTGACCAGGACATGTTGCTGGGCAGAAGCACATGTATCCAGTTTGATTGACAGCCCAGCGTCCCTTAAAAGAGTCTGCACGTGGTGCGACTTCCCGCTTTCTGAGAATTTCGGGTCCCCGCCCTCCCTCCCTGGTATAGGCTTGCGTTGACCTTGCTGTGCCTGTCATGGGGTCGTCTGCCCTGCGGCGGGGGCCTAGTAGGAATTTTTCCATTGGCTGATTGGCTGTGCCATTGGTTTTTGCCTACTACGTAGCAACTAGTCACAACTTGTAAGGTTGGCGGTTAGGCATTGGTTGTGTTGGTTAATGGAGCGCAGTAGCCCTCCATAAGTGATCATGGTGCGTGGGGAATTCCGTTAGAGGAATCCAGCGGCTCAAATATGCTTGTCCTAACCCGGTTGGGTTGCAGGGCCGTGCATGAGCCCCTGGGACCTCTAGGGAAGGGGGAGGCGTCCGCTGCCCAGCCTCCATTCAACTCTCCCCAGAGCGGGTTTCCCCCCCGCTGATGCAGAGTCAGCTCTGTCCCATTGGACAGCTAGTCTTCGCTGACTAGTAGTCAGCTCTGTCCAGTGGACAGGTGAACCAATGCCTACGCAACCACTCACGTATTTTGTATTTTAATAAAGTTGTGGCCAAAACTATGCCAAAAACCCAAACAAAAATTGATGTCTCCTGTGTGAATTTATTGGGGGGTTGGCTTGGTGACCTCCACACGCAAATGTTCTGACCAAGGGACAGAACTCGATTGCATACAAGACACAGGCCCAAAATCCAGAAGTTATTGTTGCCCGTGATCCGTTTACTGCAGAATGAGTCATATCCCCCAGGCTTAGACCTGGTGATGAGAATAATCAAGAGACTTAATTCTTCTTTCTGCCACGACGACGGGAGAATTCTGTCCAGGTTTGTTTACTCTTGAAGGCATCACACTTTTGCTTGAGAAGAAAGGAGGGAGAGTGAGCTATAAACAAAAAAACAGTGTCATAGGCAAGAAGTCCGGTCACCATCATTGGTGAGTGCTGTTGGCACCAGCCATTTGCTCTTTGCTTACCTCATAGCAATCGTCACAACTTAGGTTAGGCATCAGGTAAGCCTTGGTCTTGGCTGGAGAGGAGATTCTATCCTCTGCCTGCCCCTCTTGGGTTAAAAACATCCTGTTAAATGGATCCATGGGGAGTGACTTCTGTACAACCCCCAGGTGAGCACTAGGGCGATACCACTCCTCCAACGGGGACCCCTCGGGGTACCCCTGTTTGATGTAGGTCATAGCCCCTCCACAAGTGGTGGTTTATCCTTAGATTCACTCCCAGCAGATGGGCTGGAGTGGTATAATTTGGCTTCACCCAATGCTTATGCCAAACCATTCACATCTGCAACCAATAAAATTGTGGCCTATTTGAACCCATAAATCTATATGTGTTGTCCTGTCTGGTTATTCACCCCCTAAGGAATTATGGGGTCACGGGGCCTTGGCACACAAGAAACCAGAGATGGGAAATCTGTGGCCCCTCCAGATGATGTTGCATTGGATATAAGCTGCCTTGCATGTCTCCAGTCAGTAGAGAGCAGTGATGGTACAATCAACATTGCGTGAAATTTTATTTATCCCACTGGGTGTTGAATCACACCATATCCTGTGCTCTGTTTTGGGAATATGGGGTGGGGATGAGACTGTGGATGGGGATAGTGGCTATCTTCTTTTTTTTTTTTTTTTTTTTAAATTTATATTTATTTAATTTTCCAAATTTTACAAGCACATAACAGTCCGGTTAAATTTCCTTTGCCTCCCATCTCCCACCTTAGGAAGCAGTACATACCTTCCCTCCCTCTCACGGAGGTATTTTTTTAAAAAACAATGATCATTTAACCATCTAAACACAACCCTCACTTTGCTTGGGCCTGATCTCCTTCCAGACCAGGCATCTACATTTCTAACTATTATCAAATGACTTCCACAGCCCCTCCCTGCTGAATTCTTAAATAATACTTGGCTCACGGGTTCTTATCTTGGTCTTAATACCTTTATCATCTATTTTTTAACTTAACTTGAATATATCTGCTACTTTACAATTTCCTCTTAACTTCAAAATACCTTAGATTATAACTTTCTCTTAATCCTCCTTACAAACCTTGGTTTTACCCTTGGCCTTACATCCTAATTTTTAAACTTAATTTCCCCCCCCTCCCCCCACACCCCAGAATCTAGTGTCCGTTTTTCCTTTCATACCAGAAATTAAAGCACATACTTTTGTCTCCAAACCATTAAATCAGTCCAAAAAAACAATAACAACATCTCAACCCACACCCACTCGCTGTTTCACCAATGTCCAGTTCATGTAGTCCATCAGAGCTTCTTTCCAAGTGATTTGCTGCGATCTTCTTTTCTTCCTTCGCCTTCGTCCTGCGTCACAATCCAGGAAAGCCATATTTACTTGCTGTACTTGTTGCGAGCTCTTTTTCTTGCTGACATTCTTGCTGACATTCCATCTCTTAAGTTCTTTCTTTTTCTTGCTGGCATTCCTTCTCTTAGGATTCTTATTTTTCCTTGTCTTCCTATAAACAGTCCTGCTTCCAAAAGACCCGTTACTGATGCGCGGCTGGGTGCGAAAACTATGTTCCATAACTAAATCCTCATTCTGGTTCTCACACACATCAGCGTGAAAACCTTCTGGCAACAGTTCATCCGGTATGAGTTGATCCAAACGTCTCTCCAGTCTTTCCGAGGCAGCATCAAAGGCATCACTAAATTCTTGCAATCTTTGTAGAAATAGGTTAACTTGTAGCTCTGCCTTTGAAATGCCTGTCATTTTGTCAAATAAAGATACAATCTTTCAGTTGTTTACTTCACTGCGACAGTTGTAGTTACAAAATAGCGATCTTCGCCAGATTCCTCCGGCATGAGGGAAGAGAGGGGCTGGTTGCGCTGAGACTAAACTTTGATCAAACGCCACTTTCGCTTTTGCCTCGGCTGCCATTTCCCGTCTCTAAATCTTCAACAACGATAGGGCTGGCCTCCATTTTAAGCCCTATACTTTGCTCTCAAATTGGTCCAAAACGTTCAATTTACTCACGATCTCCGAGTCCAAATCACTAATTTGTTGAGGAATCCCGGCGCACGAACAGGAGAAGTCACGGCAGCTGCGCCCGTCAGGGGGATAGATGTCATCAGATCCGATGGGCTCCGGCTCCCCCCGCCCGCTTCCCGGAGACCCTTATTAGGGTCTCCTCGGGAGCAGGAGAGCCGTTAACGAGCCACTGCCAGACCAACCGGTCCCGGGACGCCCTTCCCGGGAGTTTTGGGGGCTGGGGCGCTGTCCCAGACACCCCTTTCACCCCTTTTTCGGACAGGGAACATCAGAGCGATGTTCCCCCCGACTTCTCCCTCCGGCGCCGGAACCGGAAGCCGTGGCTATCTTCTTCTTTTAAACCCTCTCACCGAAGTCAATGGGAAGGAATGTGGCTATGGTTTAATTCAGCACTCAGTGAAATTGCTCCACCGGCAATGGTATCAGAGATGTGCAAAACCACCTTTTTTGTTTTGTTTTGGTAAACTACGTAGAGGTTTTCTTATTGTTGAGTGATATATAAATTGGGCGAAGTGGGTTCCTTGTGGCTGATATCTGTGGCTGGAGCTTCAAGGGCAAATAGTTGGATGCACGATGAATTCTGTGCAGGCTCAGCAGCTGGCAGTTGAGCAGGAACTGGAGATGATGGCTGATGTGCACAAAGAGAATGATCAATGCCCACCATTGCAAATGTGCCCCTCCACACTGCTAGGAGGCTGAGCTGTCTGAGGGGGAGTCTGTATGCCTGGATTGTTGCATCTCCTAGTATTTGGACATTCACGAATGCACAGGCAAGAACCTGAACAGCTCTAGATGCAAGACAAGTTGCTGATAAGAACCTGAGAAGAGCCAGCTGGATCAAGCCAATGGCCCATCTAGTCCAACATGTTCTTATAGTGCCTGTGGGAAACCAGCAAACAGGACCTGAGCACAAGAGCCCTCTGACATCCTGTGGTTTGCAGCAACTGGTATTTATTTTATAAAAAATTATTAAAGATTTTCTTAGACAAACAGATTCTTAAAATACATGCAATACCAACAAAATAACATTCACTATGTTATAAAGATTATAAAGAATATAAATATAAAAAGAAAAGAACGGAAAAGAACAGAAGAAAGAAAAAACAAAGAGAAAGAAGAATGAAAGTGTGAATAAAGGCAAAGACATAATGATATCCACTGTTTGAATCAGCAAAGAAAAGAAACTTCCAACTATACCCATTGTACTAATTTACAATTAAACTATACACAGTTGCGTGAAGTTGTTTTTCATTAACTTAATTTAACTTTATGTAACTGAAATATACTCGGAGTCAAGTGTGAATTTCATGCTCTTTATTCAGCTCATAGTAGCAAGGAATGCATCTTTCCCAAAAACGTCTGCTATATATACATTATTTACACAATGGGCCCCACGTGATTGGCTAATTCCGGGCTACTCCTGTAGGCCAATCAGGTTGCGGATTCACTTCATCCAGGAGCCTGATTGGCTGCTCTTGCAGGCCAATCTGGTCGCTGAATCACTTCCACCTGAGGCTGGATTGGGTGGCTCCTGCGGACCAATCAGACTGCTGCATTCTGGATCCTATTGTTCTAGGATTCAGCTCAGTACATAACACTAACAAATACTTTATATTGCATGGCTCATTCAATATCTGCAGCAACTGGTATTAAGAAGCATCGCTGCCTCCAATTGTGGAGGCAGAGCAGAGCCATGCTGGCTAGTAGCCAACAGTCACCCTCTTCTCCATGAATAGGTTGCAGGAGGGGTCTGGACTACATGCATATCTGCTTCCCACCCCCCTTCTCCCACTTAGTGCCTGGACTCTGTGGATCATTCCTTTTGCCAATAAAACATCGAGTGTTACTTTTTTTTTTTAAAAAAATGATTAAGTAAATAAATAAATGCATTCTTTTCCCCAGGCCCAGTGTAAAGCTACCACGTCAATTTGGGGAGGGCATGCCTGTGGATTGAAAGGGGTATAGGATAGCATCTGGTCCTCACCTCACCTGCTAACATCCTGCGACTCTGGCTCATTTTGGCCATTTCATCACCATATTCGGTGTCTCCCACCAGCAGCTCTATCTCCCGGTGTAGCCAGACTTCCGTTGAATCCTATTGGCCGCTCCGTGGCAACTCTCGAGTAAAAGATTATGCCATGAATTTATTTTCAAAGAGGTACATTAATTTCCTTGAAGGGAACAAAGACTGGAGAAGAAACAGAAGCTAACTTTTCAAAACAGACAATGAAAAGCCAGATAAGCTTAATTTTTCTCCGTCTTTCTCAGAGCTTTGTGTACCTATTTAGGATGCAGATAAAGTAGCATTGTAAGTGGCAAGTGTGTGGTGCTTAAATGGAGATTTAATATGAAGACTGACCAGGAAGGGGGAAAAAAAAGAAACCTCAAAAACCTCCCTCTCTTGGGAATGAGTCATAAGCTACTGACGTTATAAAAAAATAATAGTATGTCAGACCATTATGTCTCTGCAGTTAGCATGGAATGCAAGTAATTTCTCTCTCCCTCTCCCTCTCCCTCTCCCTCCTCCAGGCAAAGTTTCCTTTCAGGTGGTTGTACGTTTGCCAACTGACCAGAAAAACATAGCTCCTGTGCATTCACCCATGGCTTCATCTGCAGAAATCGGTAGGTTTCACAGCATGAAGGAGATAAACAAAATCGCCTAATGCTGGCACGTAAAGCTGCAGCATAAAGGCAGAGGGAGTGGTAAAAAAGTTAGAATCCTCTAGACCAGGTGTGGGGAACATTTGCAGGGCCCCCCTTGAGGCTACTGGCTACATCACCCCTGGCTGTTGGCCATGCTGGGTAGCAGTTGCAATCAGTGGCAGAAAAATGGTTTGTGGGGGTACAGAAAGAGCGAAGTATATTTCTAGGTGGGCAAAAAAGAAAAACAGAGGAGGGGCAGAGGCTGGGCACCAACAGCAAAAAAAATTGTGGGTGCCAGGGCCCCCAGGGCCCCCTGGAGTTGGTGCCACTGAAAGGGATGGAGCTATAGGTCATCTCCACCAAGAACATCTGGCTCCTCTTCTCCTAAAGCCCTTTCCGTTCCAGCCAGTTGTTTATAGAATCTAATAATAATAATAATAATAATAATAATAATAATAATAATAATAATTCTTTTATTTGTACCCCGCCCATCTGGCCGGGTCTCCCCAGCCACTCTGGGCGGCCTCCAACAGATATAAAAATACATTAAAATATCACAGGTTAAAAACTTCCCTAAATAGGGCTGCCTTGAGGTATCTTCTGAATGTCAGATAGTTGTTCATCTCCTTAACCTCTGCTGGGAGGGCGTTCCACAGGGCGGGTGCCACTACCGAGAAGGCCCTGTGCCTGGTTCCCTGTAGCTTTGCTTCTCGCAGTGAGGGAACCGCCAGAAGGCCCTCGGCGCTGGACCTCAGTGTCCGGGCTGAACGGTGGGGGTGGAGACGCTCCTTCAGGTATACAGGACCGAGGCCGAATTGTAGAGATGGAAACGATCCCCACAAGGGCCATCTAGTCCGACCCCCTGCAATGCAGGAATTGCACCTGAAGCATCCCTGACAGATGTCCATCCAACCTCTGTTTAAAAACCTCCAATGAAGGAGAGTCCACCCCCCTCCAACCTAGTCCGTTCCACTGCTCTTACCATCAGAAAGTTCTTCCTAATGTTTAGTTGAAATCCACACACTTGTAATTTGAATCCATTGGTTTGATCCATTGTTAGAAGCACGTACTAAGAACTAGTGATGGTGTTTGCTTTTTACACCTCCTCCCTCCCAATCCTGTTTCCTTTTGTGTCATTTTAGATTGCAAATGATATATTTTACAGTATGATTTTGAGGGCAGGGACTATCTTAAAATTTATGTCCGTAAGCCGCTCTTGTTTTTGGGCCGAAGACAGGGCTAAAAACAATTTAAATAAATCCTAACGACATCGGGACCAGGCTTCACCTGCCTTTAAACCCTACTTTTGAAAATTCAAAATTCAAAAGTATATAAGGCCAGCTGCTTTCGGAACAGGAAGGATCCTAGGCTACTTGAACCGTGGTGCGATTGAGCAAGAGGCAACTCCTGTGTTCAGGAATGGTTCTCTGCCCAGAAACTGGTGGGAGCCTGTCTCTAAACAACAGGAAGCCACCTAAGTAGGAACAAAAGGAAAGTTTTAAAAACTAAAATGATTTTTACACTGTGCAACAAAACCCTATAACGATGTTTTAGCTCTTCCTTCACAGCTGGGCCTAAAAGGAGAGAGGTCAGGGTGGCTGACCTCAAGGCTTTAAGCATTTGGCTGGGAAGCAACAGAGCCTCTCTGTGATTTATGGTTCTTTGTTTTTGTTTTCAAGCAGATCACATCCAAGAATCCTAATGGTGCTTGGACTTATCCTTTGGAAGACCTTGGAGAGCAGATATTCAACAATAACAAGAGGCCTCCGAGGTCCTGCTTTGACACTGGGCTTGTGCAATCAAATCACACAGCCAGCCTTAGGCTTAATCTGAGATGGGGAGCCTGAGGCGTTCCAGTGTTGGAGGGCCACAGCTCCCATCATCATTGATTATTGGTTATGCTGGTTGGGGCTGATGGGAGTCCAACTGTTGGATCATAAATTCCCCAACTGAGTGGGGATTCTGGCACTACCCCTTTCATTGTCCTCCCATAGCAGAGGTAGGGAGTCTATGGCTCACAGGCCAATCTCGACTTGCTATAGGGTCCAATTGGCCCACGAACCCATTTTCTCCCAACTGTTGCCAGCTGCCTATTGGTTGATGACGTTTGATGGGAAGATGGGGTTAAACCTTGCATTGGCTGCACTTGCTTGTTCCCAGCAGGGAACAGACTGTGCTGCCAAGTCTGCAGGATTTAATGCCCGACCACAAGTGTAGGGAGATTTCCATGGAAAGCCCTTCCAGAA
Organism: Darevskia mixta; assembly: GCA_034641385.1. Lineage (NCBI taxonomy): Eukaryota > Metazoa > Chordata > Lepidosauria > Squamata > Lacertidae > Darevskia > Darevskia mixta. Next base: position 4,951,086 of record JAWWNH010000060.1, read on the forward strand.
TCAGGGTGGGGGGTTGCTTTGGGACCTTGCTAAAATGAAGGTCTTTGAAACAGGACCCAAGAGGGGAAACCATACTGCATTAAGGGAAATCTCTACACCATCAGAAGTATGACAGTGACTATCCATAGTAACTTAAGAGACCTGCTGGATCAGAGCAGAGGTATAGATCTGGTCATAGAATCATAGAATCATAGAGTTGGAAGAGACCCCAAGGGCCATCCAGTCCAACCCCCTGCCAAGCAGGAAACACCATCAAAGCATTCCTGACAGGTGGCTGTCAAGCCTCTGTGTAAAGACCTCCAAAGAAGGAGACTCCATCACACTCCTTGGCAGCAAATTCCACTGTTGAACAGCTCTTACTGTCAGGAAGTTCTTTCTAATGTTTAGGTGGAATCTTCTTTCTTGTAGTTTGAATCCATTGCTCCGTGTCCACTTCTCTGGAGCAGCAGAAAACAACCTTTCTCCCTCCTCTATATGACATCCTTTTATATATTTGAACATGGCTATCATATCACCCCTTAACCTTCCCTTCTCCAGGCTAACATACCCAGCTCCCTAAGTCGTTCCTCATAAGGCATCGTTTCCAGGCCTTTGACCATTTTGGTTGCCCTCCTCTGGACACATTCCAGCTTGTCAGTATCCTTCTTGAACTGTGGTGCCCAGAACTGGACACAGTATTCCAGGTGAGGTCTGACCAGAGCGGAATACAGTGGTACTATTACTTCCCTTGATTCCACAATGATTCCAGCATGCTGATTCCACAATGACCAATCAGATGACTCTGGGAAGACCATAAGCAGAGCTTGAAGACAGCAGCCTTCTCTCACTAAAGCTCCCCAGCAAATGATATTCAGTGGCATGAGATCTCTGAACCACCCAGCCATCAAGACCAAATTGACGTCATTGATAGACCTGTCTTCTATGAATGTGCTTCATCCCCAAGAGGCCACCAACCACATCTTGCAGCCGGTAATTTCACACACTAATTACAGTATGTGTTGTGGTTCGCAGTGCATTCATTTGCCTGCCCTGCATCTGCTGCCGATCAATGTCTTTGAAACCTTCCCAATAACCCACGACAGAGCCAATGTTCAAATAAGGATTTTGGGGTTTTCTTTTTAAAATAAATGGAATCTAATCTATGGGGCATAGCAGCTGTTGAGCACAAGAACAAAATCCCTGCTCAGTTATGAAGCTCACTGGCTGTGACCCTTTATCAGATTGATCAACCTCACCAGCTTTATGTGAATCTAAATGCTAAGCTCCGCTGATGTCAGCTCAATGGATTTATAACCAAATACATATGGAATTTGGCCAAACTGCGAGAGGCAGTGAATGATAGGCGTGCCTGGCGTGCTCTGGTCCATGGGGTCACGAAGAGTCGGACACGACTGAACGACTGAACAACAACAACAACATATGGAATAAGGCTGCAAAATACCTCTCAGAGCTCCTTGAAGGAGGGTTACGATGCAAATGTGAGGAATAATATTCTGCCTCCTAGTAGCCATTTTAAAGCAGCACTATATACTGGCAGGCAGTGTGAAAAGCTCCTAGGGCTTTTCTAGGCTAAAGTGCATTCAGAGTGGGAGAATTATAGCCCTCCACATGTTTCTTGGACTACAACTCCCATCATCCCTGACCATTGACCATGATGGCTTTGCCTGATAGGAATTGTAGTCCAAGAACAACAGGAAGGTCATAGACTCTCTACCTGCCCTTGTGCCCCAATCCTGCTCTACATGATCAAGCCTTTGTCGACCTCCTCCCAACCATATGCAAGCAGGAAGATCAACATTTTAACTCTTTAGGTCTCATCACCAGTAAGGAAAGTACAGTGGTACCTCAGGTAAAGCACGCTTCAGGTTAAGAACTCCGCTAAGAACAGAAATCGTGCTCTGGCGGCGCAGCGGCAGCAGGAGGTCCCATTAGCTAAAGTGGTGCTTCAGGTTAAGTACGCTTCAGCTTAAGAACGGACCTCCGGAACGAATTAAGTACTTAACCTGAGGTACCACTGTATTGACTTTCACAAGAACACGCTGAGCAACTGGGATTCAGAAGCATACTGTCTCTGACAGAGGAGGTAGGACATAGCCATTGTGAATGAAGCTCCACAGCTACATCCCCCCCCCCCCCCGTAAAACTAAGAGCAGAAGCAGAGCCCTGCTGGATCAGACCAAGAGGTCATATCTGGTCCAGCATCCTGGCCTCATGGTGACCAACGAGATGCCTATGGGAAGCTCACGAGTAGGGCCTGAACACAGCAGAACTCTCCCCGCTTGTGATTTCCCAGCGACCAGTATTCAAACTAAAAAGCAACAGGATAACAATAGCACTAAAGGCTTATGTCTTTGGGAGCACACATGTCTGCTGGTTCCTCTCCATGGCAATGGCATGTTTGTTTTGGCTTCCTCCATGTCATTAGCATCCCCTCCTCTGAGCAGGATCTTCAGAAACACATGGGAGAAATCCTGGTGGCATGTTGTGCAACAGTTTGGCTCCTTCCACGACAGAGGGAGATTTAGGGACATTCAGCATAGCACACAAGCTGTTTGGGGGTTTTTTTTTTTGTGTTGTTGTTTTTACATGTGTCACCTTAAGGTTAAAGAACAAAAGAATGATCTTTGGAATCGATCTGGAAGCATTGTACGACAGCTGAAATGTAGCCTCATCTTGATGATTATTCCACCATTTTACAAACAAGAAAAGGCACAGTGTTGGAATGCTAGTTGCTGTTGTGCCAGGAGTGTGGGGACAATCCAGATTGCTGAATTGGTTGTTGTGTAGAAATGGGCAAGACAGAGCATGATGAATGTGGGATGGAAACTGGACAGGAGATGAACTGAAGTGTGTGCTTTAGGTTTCGGGAAGCTAAAGGAATCAAGTAGGAGCTCGAAATTGGGCAGGGAGGTGAGTTTTGAGATTGTAAATATAAGGCAGAGTCTACAAAAGCAAAGGAAAATAGGGAGATGCCTTATCCTTGGTTTGGACCATTGATCTACCCAGATCAGCATTGTCTGCACAGATGGGCAGCAGCTCTCTAGGACAGAGGTCGGCAAACTTTTTCAGCAGGGGGCCGGTCCACTGTCCCATATATATATATATATATATATATATATATATATATATATATATATATGTTCCCATTGCGTGTTTGTCTGAAACACCCTTCCTGCGTAACCGCTGGACCAAATCGCATCAAATTAGGACACAGCGTTCCATTACCATGGCAAAAGAATCTGGCATAATAAAAATTCAGAAAAACCACACCTGTCATGCCTAAAATAAAGGAAAAACAAAAAAAATGGGCTCCCCTATTACACGTCACCAGCAAAACAGCGCCCTCTAGCAACGGCTATACTGGTGCTACAGCTACAAAAGCACAAAAATTGTCGCACCTATTAGACGTCACCAGCAAAACCTTGCCCTCTAGCGACGGCTATACTGGTACTGCAGCTACAAAACCTTCCCCCTGCCAGAGCTCTGTCGGCCATTTGCAAGCTCGCAAACCGGTAATAGAAAAGGGGGGGGGGAGAGAGTGGGGCAGACAGAAGGTGAACAGGGGAACTTCTTCAATTTCACAAATTCAGCCGCAGCAGGGTAAGCTGGGTAAGCTAGTTTTGAATAAAAGCACACATTCTACTCATGTAAAAACACCAGGCAGGCCCCACAAATAACCCAGAGACGCATTGTAAATAAAAGCACACATTCTACTCATGTAAAAACACGCTGATTCCTGGGCCATCAGCGGGCTGGATTTAGAAGGCGATTGGGCTGGATCCGGCCCCCGGGCCTTAGTTTGCCTCCCCACGCTCTAGAACTTCATATAGGAGACATTCCCAGCCCTAGCTGAAGATGTCAGGGAACATTTGTGGAACTATTGTGTACACATCTAGTACACTCATTGAATGCTACATGTGACTAACTGTATGAGCGTGCAACTCAACCATTTGTGTACACAGATTGTATACTTGTTGAGGGTAACGTGAGCTCTGGAACATATTGCTTTTGCTTTTTTATTATCCTTTTAAAGATTTTATTGAAGTAAAATCAATGCAATAAAAATAATAAAAGTACAAAAAAGGAGCACCTCATCCTCATCCAGGAGAGACTGAATATTAGGTTGTTAAAGTACTTAAAACCATTAGAAAATCCAAATTCCACATTGTTGCAAAGAGGGAGTCCTGTGCACCTGCATTTGTTGTTTATAAGACACAATCCCACCAAACACCATAGGATATTTCAGGTCCTCCAAGCCTTTGAAACGTGTAATTTATGACTCATTTTTTTTCAGCTAATGCTAAACTCCACATTTTTAAAATACCAGAGCAAAAGTTGCAACTCCTGTAAGGTTTTCCATTTGGGGGCAATTGAGGGCCTGGCATCTTCCAGCATCCATGTCAAGAGTTCCTGAGTGCTAAACTCTTTCGATTGATAATCCCATAGATTTAATAAGCAAAATTGTAGTGAAGGTGGTTGGATTGGGATGTGTATCAGGCTTTGGGGACTTGGCTCCCCCCCCCAGCTGTAGATAAGCAGGACAAAGTGAAAAGAGTCACCTACCATTTAAATAGTCTTTAATGATCACAGAAAAAGAACAAAGCAGCCATTCTCGAAATGAAGGTGCTCCCAATTAAGGTTTCCACCGACTTCCCCCTAGTCACTTCCGCACCTTGCAACCTGATCTCACAACCACTGTGCTTTTCGTGTGGCCACCTTATCTGCTCTACGTGACCTTGGACTGATATGCTGAATACTTTCCAGCGAGAGAGAGAGGGTCTGTTAGTTCTCTCTCTTCCAGTTCTTCTTCACTTTGCTGTTCACAACCCAGTTCGCCCCAACTTTTGTCTCCAGAACTATGCCCCTCTGCAAACCACTGTTCCAAATCTATACTGCTCCACTGCTCCTGGGCAGCTTCAGGATCCTGGTCAGGAGCAGGGGGAGGGGGGGTCCCACCATTCCTCATCAGAGCAGTACTCCTCAACCTGGTCTCTAGACATTGTGTGAGCATTTGGTCACTTCTTCACAAACCATTGTCCAGAATTTCAATATCTGTGGGCAGTCCCACCATAGGTGGGAAAAGGGGTCTCTTTTCCCGCAGCCGCTTCAACAGTTGTGAGAAGATAGTGATGTCATATGGGCAATTTGCATTGGTTTTGCTGCTACCGTATTCCTCAGATGAACCCACAGAACCAAACTGTTATCCTAACCTTGTTTCTGCTGTAGCATTCAGCTTTGCAGACTTGTTAAGCTATTACTCATCATTAATAACCAGTTTGCAAAGATCTGATAATACTCACCATCTGATTAGAAGCTTCATATGTTTGGGTAGCTCTTTTAATTAGCCGTCTCAGTTTGATTGCAAACTCAGGGACATTGGGTGATTCTCCAACTTATGTTAGACGAAGCTATGTGATCAGGAGGGAGCGATGTGTGCTTGCCTCTTTAGAAGCTGCTCTAATGAACATCTACATTTGATGTTCTTCTGATGTCTTAAAAAAAAACCACCCACCACCACCACCTCTGTGAGTTTGCATCATCATCATCATTTATTGAATTTATATACTGTCCTATACCTGGAGGTCTCAAGGCAGTTCACAAAAAAGCTCACAATATATAAAATCAAAATAAAAACAATAATCTAATAACACCCCCCCCCCAAAGGAGCCACATTTTAAAGGGTATAGGATGTTGATTAGGTCAGCCAAAGGCCTGGTTAAAAAGGAACGTTTTGCCTGGTGCCTAAAGGTGTATAATGAAGGTGCCAGGTGAACTTCCCTGGGGAGAGCATTCCACAGATGGAGAGCCACTGCAGATGAGGCCTGTTCTTGTGCTGCTGCCCTCCAGACCTTTCGAGGAGGAGACATACGAAGAAGGGTCTCAAGAGGATGATCTCAAGGTCTGGGTAGGTTCATATGGAAAGTGGCAGTCCTTGAGGTACTGCAGTCCTGAGACGTTTAAGGCTTCATAGGTCAAAACCAGCACTTTGAATTGAGCCCGGAAACTCATTGGTAGCCAGTGCAGTTGGACCAGGATCTGTGTAATATGTTCAAACCGTCTTGCTCCAGTGAGCAACCTGGCCGCTGAATTCTGCACCAGCTGAAGTTTCTGAACCGTCTTCAGAGGCAGCCCTATGTATAATGCATTGCAGTAATCTAACCTTGAGGTTACCAGAGCATAGACAACAGTATTTAGGCTATCCCTGTCCAGATAGGGGCATAGCTGGGCCACCTGCCGAAGCTGATGGAAGGCACTCTGGGCCACTGAGACCATTTGAGCCTCAAGCAACAGCAAAGGATCCAGGAGTACCTTCAAGCTACGAACCTGCACCTTCAGGGGAAGCGTAACCCTATCAAGAGCAGTTACAGGTAGATAGCCGTGTTGGTCTGTCATAGTCAAAACAAAATAAAAAATAAGAAATAAAAAAATTCCTTCCAGTAGCACCTTAGAGACCAACTAAGTTTGTTCTTGGTATGAGCTTTCATGTGCTTGCACACTTCTTCAGATACCTATCAAGAGCAGGTGACTTCCCACCCATCTGCTCTAAGGAACTACCCACTAGCAGTCCCTCAGTCTTATCTGGATTGAGCTTCAATTTGTTGGCTCTCATCCAGTCCATTACCAAGGCAAGACACTGGTCCAGCACTTCTACTGCCTCACCTGCAGATGTAAAGGAAAAATAGAGCTGAGTGAATTTTGTGTGTGTGTGTAGGGCTGAGTCTGAAGGAAAGGAATGGGTGTCTGTGATGGACTTTACTGAAAGGGATCAGGTGGGATAGGGTGGGTTACTTATTAATTTTGCGCCTTCCCCACAAGAATGCTACATTTATTGATATCCACATGTTTACTATATTTGTAGACCATATTCCAGTGCTTGTAGAGACCCACTAGGTGTTTTAAAATGCAAAAGGCATTTTAAGAAGTGACCCACAACAAGAGACAATTGAATCAGTCCCTAAAGCAATGTGCAAGGAGCCTCCCCAAACAGTCACAAAAGCGAAACAACTCAAATGGTGTGGCAGAAAAAGCAATAAACATCAAGATCAGGGATAAGCAGGATGTGACTTTGTAGATATTTCTGGACTATAGTTCCCATCATCCCTGATCATTGGTTGTGTTCGTTGTCAAAGTGATGCACAAAAAGAATGAAGCAATAATGCAATGAAGTTATCATTAAGAAAAAATTAACAACCTTTTAAAACATTCAAAAATAATCACAACCAACAAGCTAAAAACCAGACTAAAACACAAGTCAACTTTCTACATGTCTGGATAGGTTTGCCTGAACAAAAATAATTTTTTGGCAGGTGCCATAAAGAGTACAGTGAAGGTGCTTGGCTGATATTACTTATACCCTCATATATGCATATCTACAGTAATAAAGTGCAAGTGACTCTGCGTCCAGTCCCTACTGTGGATGTGCCCCACGGACACAGGGATTGGAGCGCAGAGACTTCGGGCGGCCGGGCTGTTGAAGCGGCGGGTGCGCGCTCGCGTGGACTTACTTCTAAGCGGCAGCGGCCGTTACAAGTGGTGGCTGAGTTGGCCTGCCGGGGCCTGGCTGGTGCCAGTGCCGCCGCCGCCGCGATGCGCCTCCTGTGCTGCCTGCTGAAGGGCCATTCGGCGCTGGCCGGGGCGCCCAAGTACATCGAGCACTTCAGCAAGTTCTCGCCGTCCCCGCTTTCCATGCTGTTCTAGCGCCCATTAATTTAACGGGCTTAAAGTCTACTAGTTTGTAATAATAACTTGGCTGGAAAGCTGCACTGCAAAATTCAATGAAGTGGGTTTCACATTGTTTCAGAAATTGTGATTTATTAGGTAGGCGTTCACCTTGCAACGTGAACCGAATTGAATTTCTTCAACATCTCTGAGCTGGACAAACCACTGATAAAGATAAGACAACAGGGAGTGGGCATAATTCCAGCTGAATTCCAGCATTCCTTGCCTAAATGCCTCTTTACCGAACTACAGAAGAACAAGAAATCCTGGTACTGCAGGGTTTGAAAAAGTGCTGAATTGCAATCTCTGGCCATGCTCTCAAACCCAATCCAGATTGGCTGACCTACTTACTGCTCGGGGAGTCAGAGCATCCACTACTTCTGAGTTACGAACTGGATTTCTTCTGTCCTGGCATAGAGTATTTTGTGTGTGTACTCAGAGAATGACCTCCAAACCATCCTAAATATCTTTGCAGAAGCTTACGAGAAGCTTGGCCTATCACTCAACATCCAAAAAACCAAAGTTCTGCACCAACAAGCACAAAACAACCCAGTGCCACAAATCCAACTCAATGGTGTATCATTGGAAAGTGCTGATCACTTCTCCTACCTGGGCAGTTATCTTTCCAAATGCAGCATCGGCTGAGCTCTGTGAGTGCAGCTTTCTCCCGATTGAAGTGAGGACCGGGACATTCGCAGGGAAACCAAAAAGGCTTGTTTACAAAGCTATTGTACTACCAACCTTATTGTATGCTTGTGAAACATGAACCACTTATAAACGCCATCTCCAACTCCTCGAAAGATTCCATCAACGATGTCTCCGAAAAAATGTACACAACAATTGGGAAGACAGGCGAACTAATATCAGTGTACTGGAAGAAGCAAAGATCACCAGTGTTGAAGCAATGATTCTTCAACATCAACTTTGTTGGACTGGTCATTTTGTGCGGGTGCCTGATTATCGTCTTCCAAAGCAACTACGCTATTCCGAACTTAAAAATGGAAAGCGTAATGCTGGTGGGTCAACAAAAGAGGTTTAATGACTCTCTCAAGGCAAATCTAAAAAAATGTAGTATAAACACCGACAACTGGGAAACACTGGCCTGCGAGCGCTCCAATTGGAGAATAGCCTTTACCAAAGGTGTCGTGGGCTTGGAAGACACTTGAACTCAGGACACAAGGGAGAAACGTGCTAAGAGGAAGGCACCCTTGGCAAATCCACACCGTGATCAACTCCCACCCAGGAACCAATGTCCCCACTGTGGAAGGACGTGTGGGTCCAGAACTGCCCTCCACAGTCACTGACGGACTCATTGTTAAACCTGTGTTTATGGAAGACAATCTTACACAGATACGAGTGATCACCAAAGAAGAAGAAGATATTGAAAGAAGGAAAGCTGGCTGAAACACTGACTAGGCATATTCCATGCTGCAACATTTTGTTGCTGGTCCCGCTTGCCTTTTCCCATCTGTGAATCCAACCCTTATTTGTCCTATGGGTTATGTGCACAATTTTAAGAGGAAAATAGTCTCTGGCAGGCAACATTTTGCATAGTTGCCTTAGCATGAGATCCTGGTGATAAATGTGTAACCTTCTAATAAGTGTTCGAGAATTCTGTCTGCACAGAAACCTAATGTTTCTTACTAGTTTTAGAATGCTCTCCTTCATTGGAGGTTTTAAAGCAGAGATTGGATGGCCATCTGTCAGGGATGCTTTAGCTGTGATTCCTGCATTGCAGAGGGTTGGACTAGATGACCCTTGGGGTCTCCCAAGTCTGCGTTGCTATGATTTCATGACTTTTAACACACTTTCTACTGATATGCAGCAAGAAAATGAATGCAGCTGGAAAGCGTGATGGAATGGACAAGAACTTCTTGAAAAGGGACTAGGGGGGAAATAGTTTCTTTTCGCTTAAGCTGCAAAAGAAGTGACAACATGATAACAACATATCAAATGTCGGTCATTTGATTCTCATGGCTGTGAGCCACAGGAAGTTTGATCCAAAATAAGCAGTGATTTACTCACAGCTGATTCTACTGATAAATATTTTAAAACATTGCTTTTCTTTAAAAGCATCTCTTTATTTGGGAAAAGGAGAAAACAACATTTCCCTCTGGGCGACAGAAAATAAGTCAATGCTCCCAGGGGCAGCCCAATGCATTTCAACACCTGAGGTGAGTGAAGATCAATATCCGGGGGAGGGGAAATAGGGGGGGGGAGAGAAAGATCAACCCTGGGATCTGCTACCCCTGGGGTCCTGCCACCTGAGGCGGTTGCCTAACCTAGTCTTATGGGCAGGTCGGCTCTGAGTGCCCCAATCCAGCAATGGAGTTGCTTTCAACCCACAAAGCTCAGAAATGTCCGCATCAGGATGCCATTGCCATCCTGGGGAAGATCAATTGTACAGCATCTGATAGCAGCATCTGATTTCTTGCTTCCAACAAAGAACACAAGAAACCTCAAACATTAAAAACCTCCCAGTACAGGTCTGCCTTCAGATGTCTTCTAAAAGTCAATTAGATGTTTATCCTGCACAACTGCTGCCAGTCAGCATCAACAATACTGAGCCCAATGGACCAGCAGCTTTTATATATTCACCCCTCCTATATGCGTGTGTGGGGGGGGGGATCCTCCTTTACTGAACTGTTTGGAGATGAAACTGTCTTGGCTGTACTTGGATTCCCAGGAGCATCTCTCAGGTTTTCAGCAGGGTTTTCTTTGAGAGAAAGAAAAAAACCCAGAAAGAAGAATTGAGGCAATAAAGGGTTAATAGCTGCCATCCATGTATATCCTCCAATTGGTGCCTGAAGAACTATGGAACGATGCTCAGCCTTGGAGATCCTGTCCTGGATTGTTTGGATAATTGTTTTGCCGTCTCCATGTGATGTACTCTTTGGAGTGTTGCGTTGTTGTTCACGTAGCGGCCTTTGCTTGTAATTACTCAGTGTCCTTGGCATGAGGCTGATGCATAAGTTTATATCGAGATTACTCTTAATTGGGTTCCTGGTGACTTGGTCCTTTTGTCGGAGACTCGGTACAAGGCAGCTCTGTACTTTCCAATGGGTGGAAATTGCAGGAAAGCAGAGCTCAGTGAAAAACAACAGGAGAAACTCTGACATTAAGATCTGCTCCTCAATGGAACCAGGAGACTCTCCTTTGCTGGGTATATTTAAGCAAGGAGGGTGGACAGATACAAATGGCTCCATCTTGCACTGCAGACCATGCCTTGAGTCAGGAGGGTCTTTTAACCTTCAAGGTTTCTCCCAACTTTTGTAATCTGGAACGGAGCCCAAAATCCACTCCCATAATGCACAGAGAAGCCAAAGGTAGCCCCCCAAGTTCTTCTCATACTGTTCTAGGTAACGATCCAGACAATCCAAGTCTTTGAGAGGCTATGTGAGGCCTTGTCCCACAAGCTTGGGGGATTGAGAGCATACAAAGCGAGGCCTAGAGATGGCCGCTGACGAGAAAGGAAATCCTGAAAACACTTTGATACTGAACAAAATAACTGTGTATAATTTGAAGGAAAAGGGAACAGAGATGTTTGGGCTTTCTCAGTTTAGGCCTTGTTTATAGCAGGGAGGCATTCAACTAAACATGCAGGGGGAAAGCTCCCTCAGAAACCGGACAGCAAAGCAGAGCATGTGCTGCCTCAGTAAAAATCATGCTGCTCTGCTGGGTTGCTAAAGAACACCTCCACCCTTCCCCCTTATGGCTGGTAGACTTTAACACTAACAGAATTAACCCTTAAGTTACAAACTTGATGATCCCTGCTGTTGCGGCGCAGAGCCACCCGCAGCAGAAGAGCCCGCTGTGGCGCTCCTACTGACGGGCGGGCTCTTCCCCAGACCTCAACTCTCGGGCCCCAGACTCTCAGCCTGGCACCCCTGAGAGCCCAGTGCCCGGGTGCCCAGCACCCCTGCCACCTATGGTTAAGATGGCCCTGAGTTCTAGTGTTATGAAAAGCATTTCTATATCCACTTTCACCATGTGCCGTGCAGAATTTGGCTCATTTGGCTGCAGTATCGAGCGGACATGCTCTCCTAGGAAGCACAAAGCTCTTGGGGCTGACCTCTGCTTTTAGGGAAGCTTTGCGTTCCATGGCCCCAGGCGTTTTGCTTCGAACTCAAAATGGAATCCAAAATGGAATCTAAAAAAAACAAGGTTCTTGTGGCACAAGAAGAAATCTGAAATTGGTGAGAAGAATTTTCTAAGGAAACATTCAGCATAGTTCAGTTGCTGATGAAGTTCTGAGATATCGGCCATCGTGACCTTGGACAGATGAGATTTTGTCCCCAGGATTGGAAATTTTCAAGAACTGATGTCAAAAGGCTCTGGGGCAGACAACTTTAACATATGTTATTTTAAACTCTTGCAATGAAGAAAAAGAGTACAAGAAAGAAACACGGATGCACGTTAAGAAACGAAGTTGTTTTTCTTTTCTTTTTTTAAAGCAACTGCCATTTCTCATACTGGTTTTCATTAACAGTGGACACCGTTGCCCACATCAAGGTCTGGAGCAAAGGCTGCTATTAAATATCCTATGTGAATAGGAATGTATTAAATGGAATTTGAGGAATGCTTGACTTTTGGGCTGCACCCAACAAAATTCTGTTTGTAGCAGGCCACTGAAATTAATGGGAATATGTTAAACATGCCTATTAATTTCAGTGGGTCAGCTCCACATAGGCCTGGCATTGGATCCAACCCTTTATTATTTCATAGAATCATGAAATTGTACAGTTGGAAGGGACCCCAGTGGTCATAATTTATCCCCTCATTTTGGATGTTCCATCATGGAGCCCCTTCTGCAGACCAAAGTGGTAGAACCAGTACAAAGATCCGCCATCTCTGTGAGATCTAAATTTTTAAGGGAAGAGGCTTCCAAACCAAACGCAATCACTGCTACCATCAGGGAGCACGTCTCATTTTCATGCATTTATTTCAGTTGTAGATTGGTTGGGGAATAGGGGAGAAACTTAGGTTGGTACACCTTTTAATGTAAGATGGTCAAATGCACTTTCAACTACTGAGGGTACCAGAGCCTGCAGGGACAAAGCTAAATCCAGTAGCACCCCCAAACTGCAAACCTGCTTCTTCAGGGGTAAAGGTAAAGGTAAAGGACCCCTGACCGTTAGGTCCAGTTGCAGACGACTCTGGGGTTGCGGCGCTCATCTTGCTCTATAGGCCAAGGGAGCCGGCGTTTGCCCACAGACAGCTTCCGGGTCATGTGGCCAGCATGACTAAGCTGCTTATGGTGAACCAGAGTAGTGCATGGAAACACCGTTTACCTTCCCGCCGGAGTGGTACCTATTTATCTACTTGCACTTTGATGTGCTTTCGAACTGCTAGGTGGGCAGGAGCTGGGAACGAACAATGGGAGCTCACCCTGTCGCGGGGATTCGAACCGCCGACCTTCTGATTGGCAAGCCCTAGGCTCAGTGGTTTAGATCACAGCGCCACCCACGTCTTCAGGGGTAGTACAACCCAATCCAGGTTAGGCAACTGACCAATTTCTCAGACACAGGAACTACTCACCCACAATGTTTAAAATAACCTTTATTTAAAAACCATAAGCTTTTTTATTAGGAATTATAGGTACCAACATCCCAAAAGATCAGAAAAGACTTTTTATGTATGGGACAACAGCCGCTCAGATGCTATTAGCCCAGAGATGGAAAGGAGACAAAGTCCCTACCAGAGAGGAATGGCAATCTAAGCTGATGAACTATGCTGAAATGGCAAAGCTGACTGGAAAACTCAGGAACCAAAATGACAAAAACTTTTTAAAAAAGAATTGGATTTTTAAAAAAAAGTTATTTAGGAGACCAATGCAAGCAGATGGAAACATTGGCTACCTCATGAGAAGAGAAGACTCCCTGGAAAAGACCCTGATGTTGGGAAAGATTGAGGGCACAAGGAGAAGGGGACGACAGAGGATGAGATGGTTGGACAGTGTTCTCGAAGCTACCAACATGAGTCTGACCAAACTGCGGGAGGCAGTGGAAGAAGGAGTGCCTGGCGTGCTCTGGTCCATGCGGTCATGAAGAGTCGGACACGACTAAACGACTAAACAACAACAACAATATGTTGGAAGCTGCCCAGAGTGGCTGGGGCAACCCACTAAGATGTGTGGGGTATAAATAGTAAAATTATCATCATGGAATGGGACATCTCTATTTTCATCGGGGAAATGTTGGAGGGTGAGCTCACATGCATAAGCAGCTTCACACTTCTCTGCAAAGTCTGGGCATTGCTCAGTAGCTGTTGTCAGAGTTGTAGGATGAATTGCTTTGTGTTACCTGCAGAGCAGTGGGAAATGGGAGCTTGTAGGCAATTGTGAACTGGTCCAGATGGATGCATGTTTGCAACATCCTGGATGCTTCAAATTCCAAGGCTGTTGACATTTAGCGGCTACGTAAAGATTACAGCATGTGTGCTGATGTTGTAGATAACACAAGAAGGCTGTGCAAGGGAAGAGCTGGCAGGCAGGTTGAGGTTTTTATAGCAACAATTGACAATTACAAAAATGGAAGTGTTGGGTTATAACTAAAATCAGATTGGAACACATATGAGATGATGACGAGGATTCAATAGGGACAAATGCAAGGTTCTGCACTCAAGCAGGAGTAACCATATGCACAAATATAGGTTGGGGAACACCTTGCTTGCCAGTGGTGCATGTGAAAAGGATCTCAGGGCCTTCGTAGACCACATGCTTAACATGAATCAACAGTGTGATGCAACAGCAAGAGTAGATAATGCCATTCTAGGCTGCATCAACAGAAGTATGGTGTCCAGATCAAGGGAAACAATAGTACTACTCAAAACTGCCTTAATCAGACCACACCTGAAACACTGTGTCCAGTCCTAGGTACCACAATTCAAGAAGGATATTGACTACCTAGAACGTATACAGAGGAAGGCAACCAAGATGATCAAAATTCTGGAAACCAAGCCTTATGTGGAACGGTTGAAGGAGCTGGGTATAATAACATTAAAATTTCTTACACATACATAACTTTCCTTTACATTATTATAAGACTTCCTTCGGTCCCACCCATTTGAATTTCATTTCCTTCACCTTCTTAAGCAGTTTCTAAAAACTAACATCTTAACCAATATACTTCTAAAACTTATAATTAACCTATTAAAAAAGAATATAGCAAAAACCTATACTATCCTCCTAAGGCTACACTAAATATTCCAATATTTATTCAAATACATTTTAAATTTCTTCCAGTCTTCCTCCACCGTCTCTTCTCCCTGGTTGTGGAGTCTTCCAGTCAGCTCGGCAAATTCCATAAAGTCCATCATCTTCATTTGCCAATCGTCTATTGTTGGTATTTCCTGGTTCTTCCAATTCTTAGCAAGTAGTAGCCTCGCAGCAGTTGTGGCATACAAAAAGAATGTTAAGTGTCTTTTGGGTATTTCTTCTCCTACTATTCCCAGTAAAAAGGCTTCTGGTTTCTTAATAAAAGTATCTTTCAACACTATTTTCATTTCATTATAAATCTTTTCCCAGAAGTCCTTTATCCTGGGGCACGTCCACCACATGTGGTAAAAGGTCCTTTCTTTTTCTTTACATTTCCAGGAGCTCGGTATGTTTAGCCTGGGTAAGAGAAGACTGAGAGGACTGAGAACTGTCTTTCTGACAGTTCAGTGGTGGAAGCGACTCCCTCGGAAGGTGATGGACTCTCATTCATTGGAGGCTTTCAAGCAGAGTTTGCATTGCCATTTGCTAGGGCTTCTTTAGCTGTGATCCTTGCATTGCAGGGGGTTAGTCTAGATGGCCCTTGGGGATCCCTTCTAATTCTATGATTTTATGTTCAATGCCTATGCACATTAACCACTTAACTTACATTTTCCCCATTTATATGCATTCAGACAGCCTGCACTAATAGGTAAGTAAATAACAGTTCTACTTCACTGCACTAATTGTAAACCAGTGCTTTTTTTATGTCAGCTCTTTTTATCTTTATCTTTTATTTTTTTTATCTCCAGGGATTTCTTAAATAAGAACTGGGACCTTTCCAGCCCAACACTCATAAATTTCATGCTCTGTTGACAGGACAGTAGAGAATCTGAGCACTATCTATATCTGCTTTCTGCCTTTCAAGAAGCAGTTTTGAAATGAGGTTCAAAACAGAGATTTACAATAATGGGGAAGAGGAAATGTGTATTGTTTAATTCCCTGCCTTGAATCTTTCTTTCTTGTTAAAGAATTAAATACAGATAATCCCTCTGCAATGCAAACCACAGACTGTGTTCTCCCTCAAACTGTTGGGTTTTCTCATATATTGGAATTAAAAACAGTGGGAGAATGACAACTGTAAACTTTGCAGACTGGAGTTAGAATTGCCACCATGTTTCCTTTATAGCCCCCCCCCAAAAAAAAAACCTCTGGGAAGCATTAGTTTAGTGAGGTTATCAAGAGCCAGAAATCAGTGGCATAGCGTGGGTTGCCAGGCCCGGGACAGTGCCAGTGTTTTGCGCCCTGATGAACTGGGCAGCTGGGGTGGAGGTGCGTGTGGAGCCCACACGGAGGGTGAACAGAGCCCTCCTCCAACAGGCTCCTTGCCCATCACCTGCTTACTAGACCAACCCACCTGCTGCTGTGCCTCAGCTGCCAGAGCTCTGTGCCTGTCGTGGGGGGTGCCTGATTGTGCCCACTCAAAAATGTGTGCCTGGGGCCATGGTCCCCCAACACTATGCCTCTGCCAGAAATCCATAGTTCTGATTCCTCCCCGCAAAGCCAGTCTGCTTTTCTTGAGCTTCAGACTCAGTGGCCCATGATGGACAAGGTAAAGTTGATTATAAATTGATAGCATTGGGCGAGGTGATTGGGGCGATAGGTGTGGATAAGGATGGATTGCTGTTGTTGCAAATTTATTAAGGAACGAAAAACAAACAAAAATGGGGGAACATCCTGTTCTCACAGTGACCAACTAGATGCCTGCCTCTTCCTTTAATGTTTTGTTGCCCAGAGTGCTGGGGAAACCCAGCCAGATGGGCGGGGTATAAAGAATAAATTGTTGTTGTTGTTGTTGTTGTTGTTGTTGTTATTCCTGAAGCCATGACCACTCTATATAATGATAATAATAATTTATTAATTATACCCCGCCCATCTGGCTGGGTTTTCCCAGCCACTCTGGGCGGCTCCCAACAGATTATTATTATTATTATTATTATTATTATTATTAAACATCAAACATAAAAAACTTCCCTGTACAGGACTACCTTCAAATGTCTTCTAAAAGTCAGAAAATTGTTTATCCTTGACATCTGATGGGAGGACATTCCACAGAGTGGGTGCCACTACCAAGAAGGCCCTCTGCCTGGTTCCCTGTAGCTTCACTTCTCACAGTGAGGGAACCGCCAGAAGGCCCTCGGCGCTGGACCTCAGTGTCCGGGCTGAATGATAGGGAAGCTAGAATCACTCAAGAAGAGAAGAATGAATAATAAAATCATAGGGCAGTACACTTGGAAGAGATCAAAAAGGGTCATCCATACAGTGTAGGAATCACTGCTTTAAAAATCCCTGAAGGGTGGTCAGCGGCACAGGGTATAGGTGGTGGAGGGGGCTTCAACTTCCACAATATTTTTGGGCATGGGGCAGTGCACCCCAATATTGAGGGGGCCACCACCATCCCGCTGCTGCTGGGCACACTCCACCTGCCCCAGCCTGCACTCGGCAGTCCTGGAGGCAGGCAGCAGCTGGGACAAGTGCAGGAGATCTTTGCTTCACTCATCCCAACTGCAGCCTAGGAGCCCAGGAGCTGGGCAGGGGCTGGGACAAGCAAGCGCTGAGATCACCCTTTGCACATCCCACACATGGCCGGCAGTATCAATGTGGGGGGCAAGCCAGCTCCCCGAGGATGGCCATCCAACCTCTGCTTAAAAACCTCCAGTGAAGAGAGCTCACCACCTTCTGAAGAAGTCTGTTCCATTGCTGAGCTGCTCTTACTGTCAGAAGGTTCTTCCCAATGTTTAGACCGAATCTGCTTTTTAGTTATTGGACTCCATTGTTTAGTGATAGATAATCCAGAACTTGTCTATGCCATCTGGTGGGATTTTATTTCCTATGCTTTGGACTTAGAAGAAGAAGAAGAAGAAGAAGAAGAAGAAGAAGAGGAGGAGGAGGAGGAGGAGGAGGAGGAGGAATTTGGATTTGATACCCCACTTTATCACTACCCGAAGGAGTCTCAAAGCGGCTAACGTTCTCCTTTCCCTTCCTCCCCCACAACAAACACTCTGTGAGGTGAGAGACTTCAGAGAAGTGTGACTAGCCCAAGGTCACCCAGCAGCTGCATGTGGAGGAGCGGGGAAGTGAACCCGGTTCCCCAGATTACAAGTCTACCACTATTAACCACTACACTACACTGGCTCAGTGATGCTCAGTATTTACCATCCACCATCAGCTCAGGAGATATGGGTGCCTTGATTTATATTGGTCTGTTCCCATTTCCTTTTCTGGTTGCTGATTGCTTATCTGCTTTCTATGTGGTATGATGTCATACTGCACTTTTAGGTTGTTAATAATGTCAATAAAATTTTGACAAGAAAGAAAGAAAGAAAGAAAGAAAGAAAGAAAGAAAGAAAGAAAGAAAGAAAGAAAGAAAGAAAGAAAGAAAGTTATTCTTAAATCAGAATTTCCTTTCTTGTAATTTGAATGCTATGCATATAATATCTACTCATATGTCTGAGTAAATGGGACATGCTATCAAACAAGTTTGTAGAAGATCACAACCTAAGATGATTGACCTTGACTGAATTGTTTGTGTACACTTAACAATGGGCATTGGCATCCTGCCACCTCAATTTGTGGGGACCCCTGGTGTTTCAGACACCAAAACAGAACTTCCCCTGGAACAAAGCGCTGCCGCACCTCTGCAGCCAATTATTGATGAAACAACTTCAGAACTCACCCTCGCCCAAAAGTCTGGAATTGGTGGGTGGCATTTTTTAAATATAAAGTAAAACTGGAATTGCGTCGCCTCAGGGGCCAGCAGTGCTGTCATGTCCCGTCCCCGTGCAAGCATGACAGCTGGAAACTTTTGAGAGCAGGAGTTGAAGTTCAGCTTAGCCAAGACAAGGGAGACAACTTCTTGCTCAATGTCAATAGCAAACAGCCTTGGTCAACCTGGTGCCCTCATCTGTTTTGGACTACAACTCCCATCAGCCACAGCCAACATGGCTGTACTGTATTGCTTCGAATTGATGGGAGTTGTAGTCTAATGTTGGGGAAGGCTGGACTGGTGTATCAGCGTGAAGAACCCAAAGGAAGGAAAAGGGTTAATCTGCAATCCAGCATGGGAA
The DNA here is from genome assembly GCA_034641385.1 of Darevskia mixta. Lineage (NCBI taxonomy): Eukaryota > Metazoa > Chordata > Lepidosauria > Squamata > Lacertidae > Darevskia > Darevskia mixta. The sequence goes on from JAWWNH010000060.1 coordinate 4,970,124, forward strand.
AAAGAGTCTTTTGAAATTTTGTTGATTTGCTTTTATGTGTTTTTATACTGCTGTTTTATTGGTTTTAGGTTGTGCTGTTTAAACACTTTCATGCTTCTTTGTTTGCTTTTTTTAGGCTGTACACTGCTTAGAAATAATTTAAATATGAAGTGGTTTATAAGTTCTTTCAAATAAATAAAACATCCCCTAGTTTCAGTCATTACGAAAAGATCTTCACATTTTTAAACATACATACGTTTGTCATTGCAGTCACGAAATTAGAAGACGCCTGCTTCTTGGGAGAAAAGCAATGACAAACCTAGACAGCATCTTAAAAAGCAAAGACATCACCTTGCCAACAAAGGTCCGTATAGTTAAAGCTCTGGTTTTCCCAGATGTACGGAAGTGAGAGCTGGACCATAAAGAAGGCCGATCGCCAAAGAATTGATGCTTTTGAATTATGGTGCTGGAGGAGACTCTTGAGAGTCCCATGGACTAGAAGAAGATCAAACCTATCCATTCTTAAAGAAATCAGCCCTGAGTGCTCATTAGAAGGACAGATCCTGAAGTTGAGGCTCCAGTATTTTGGCCACCTCATGAGAAGAGAAGACTCCCTAGAAAAGACCCTGATGTTGGGAAAGATTGAGGGCACAAGGAGAAGGGGACGACAGAGGATGAGATGGTGGGACAGTGTTCTTGAAGCTACTAACATGAGTTTGGCCAAACTGCGAGAGGCAGTGAAGGATAGGCGTGCCTGGCGTGCTCTGGTCCATGGGGTCACGAAGAGTCGGACACGACTGAACGACTAAACAACAACAACAACGTTTGTCATTGCATTTATATCCCACCCTTTCTCCAAAGAGGTCAACGCAGAACACATGGCTTCCCCTCTCCACATTTTCTCTTCACAACAACCCTATGAGGTAGATTAGAGTGAGAGACAATGACTGCCCCAAAGTCACCCAGGGAGCTTCATGGCTGAGTGGGGATTTGAATCTGGGTCTCTTGGGCCCCAGTCCAACACTTTAAGTAATACACCACACTGGCTTTTAATGTGCTATCTCTCTTTTGGATTTGATATAATATCGCATGTGTGTACGATGCCATAATGATGGCACCCTTGTTGCTAAGAGGCACCCATTTCATCCTGAAGCCTGACTTGCACCAAGCAGGAAAAGATACAGCCAGGGCTTGGGACACCATATAGACTGGGGATACCCAACGTGGAGCCCTCCTGTTGTACCACAACTCCCATCATTTTTTACCATTGGCCTTGCTGAGTCTGATGGGAGTTGTAGTTCGACAACAGCTGGCGGTCACCATGTTGGCTATCTTAAGTCCAGATAGTGGCCTCTGGAAATACTAAAATTGCCTGTCTATAATCTGAGAGGGCTTCAGTGACTGCTTCCATTACTTTTCTAATGTCTTCTTCAGGAAACTCTTTTTTGTCTCCCCTTCGATTCTTGAATTCTCTAAGAAAACAGGATACACACACACACACACACACACACACACACACACACATATCAACTTATCTGAAGACTAGAATGTCCTCCTCCTCCTGGCATTCATTCATTCATTCATTTTCTTTCCTCTCTCTTTCTCTCTCTCTCTGTCAACCCTCCGCCACCTTGGTATTTTAAGTATTTGCTTCATCTTGAGTACAGCTGACCTGCTTCTCTACAGCTGAACTCTGTCAGTTTCCTAGTGCAAGAGACTGGATGAAGCTGTTTCTCATTGATCAATATGAAGCCCGTCTTATTATCTTGTAGACAAATCACTGCAGTACAGCTATGGATTTATTAATTGTTTTGTATGAAGAAGCATCCAAATTATATGAGTCACCGCTTATTCATTTAGGCTGTTTATGTACCATGTCATACTTCAAAGAAGGCTCAAAATGGTTTGCAGCATCATAAAAATATCACAAATAAATACCAATGAAAATACAATTAAGAACCGAGCTGTGAACCTCTGCTTAAAAACCTCCCCCAAGGGAGACAGTGGAACGGTCTCCCTCGGGAGGTAGTGGACTCTCCTTCCTTGGAGGTTTTTAAGCAGAGGTTCAATGGCCATCTGTCATGGATGCTTTGGCTGAGAATCCTGCATTGCAGGGGGTTGGACTAGATGACCCTTGGTGTCCCTTCCAACTCTACGGTTCTGTGGTTCTATGCTGGCTTAAGGTAAACTGGTGTAAGCTCCCCAGGCTTCTTATATTCCACCTTCTGCTCTACCTGCTGTCGCAGTGTGCTACAAAGGATCTTGAATGAGAATTTTATGTTTCTAGAGCACCCTTCCAGAGGTACAGTTCCCGTGGCTTCCAGAGTAGAGAGGGATTTCGGTCTGTGCCAGTTTACGTCTGGGGTGCAGAGATATGAATTCACACTGCATAATGCTCTGCAGTTCTGCTAAATTTCCCAGTTTTCTCAGCTCCTCGGGGCTTGAGTCTACGGAAACAGATTCCAACTTGGAGGCCACAATAAGAACCCAAAATGCCATCATTGCACGCCTTGCAGGGACAGTGCTGGGTGCTGCCAGTACTTCTTTTTACCACTAATTTCAATACAAATCTTGTGCTCCATGAACGTTTCTAAATTTGCTGCTAGATTAGGTTTGTCATTGGAGGCTTTGCTATTTTGCTTTATTTTTCGCTGGAGGCACAAACAATCCCGAGCAATCTCTCGGGATGCAGCTGAGTCCGTCCCAGCTTGGTTTCAAAGTGCTTTCTGTCACTCTTGGTCCATTTGGCTAATAGTCTACATAGATAAAATTGGACATAAATATTTGCCTAGATGTGACAGAGAAAAACTTTGGCTGCAAGGCTCCGAGCTGCCTGACGCCCTGTGCTGCCAAACAGAGTGTTTCTCTGCATTTTCCTTTTGCAAGGCAAAAGGAGTTGACAGTGTGTACATGGGACGGGCCCGTGGAATGCAAGAAGATCAAACCTATCCATTCTGAAGGAAATCAGCCCTGAGTGCTCACTGGAAGGACAGATCCTGAAGCTGAGGCTCCAATACCTGTACTTTGGCCACCTCATGAGAAGAGAAGACTCCCTGGAAAAGACCCTGATGTTGGGAAAGATTGAGGGCGCAAGGAGAAGGGGACGACAGAGGCATAGCTGTCAACCCTCCCTTTTTTTGAGGGAAACTCCCTTATTCCAATGCCGTTTCCCCGCTGCTATCCCGGATGGTTGATATCCCTTAAATTTCCCGGATTTCAAAGGAAGCAGCCCCTCTCCCTCCCTGCCGGCCAGGGAGGCTCCTCAGCTGCATTGCTCGGCTGCCAATAAGGAGTCTGAGACCGACTGGGGGCGGAGCTTGCATGCCTTGTGCAGCCAGACCCTCATGCCCAACCAGACAGACAGCCTGCCTGCCGTCTACGCGCTCGCTCTTTCGCTCTCCCGTTCGTGTGCAGCCTCTGGAGCGCAGGGTGGCGAGGCTACTTGGTGCCATTGCACCGCCCTCGCAGCATCCCTTATTTTCAAATCCGAAAGTTTGTAAAAATCCCTTATTTTCAAATCCGAAATTTTGAAAAAATCCCTTATTTTCAAATCCGAAAGTTGACAGCTATGGACAGAGGACGAGGTGGTTGGACAGTGTTCTCGAAGCTACCAACATGAGTCTGACCAAACTGCGGGAGGCAGTGGAAGACAGGAGTGCCTGGCGTGCTCTGGTCCATGGGGTCACGGAGAGTCGGACACAACCAAATGACTAAACAACATGGGACGGGACCATTTTGAGGAAGCAGCATAGAATTAGATGCCTATTTTCGCCTTCACAGGAAGTGTCTTGCGTACGTGGTTCCTGCCACTGCTGCTCAGGGTGTATTCCATCTTGGGGAATATTGTGTTAGCTTTCCCGATTATAACTTAGTGCTTCTCTCCTGTTTTCTAATATTTCTTTCTCGCTGCAGTCCTTGTTGCATTGTGGAACTGTGGCTTTCTGACCAATTTATCAACATGCCCTGCTAAATTTCATTCACACCAGTGCGTGTGGTGCGGCACAGCAATGAATGTCGCTGAACAATGTTCCTGCCTCCTTAACCTTTCCACACATGCATGCTTTTGTTTCACCATGTAAATGGCAGGAAATGACTTTAAAATGGCCTACTGTCCCATATTTTGTCACTTTACTTGCACAATTTTCTGGGTAAATGGTGTTGCAAAAAGTTTTTATTTTTTTTTTCTTTTCTGGAACCAGTTAACACAGAAATTAGTACTAAGCTTTCACTAGATTTTACTAGATTTCCAGAACTGGCTTTTACATCATGTGAAACCTCAAATATAATGCAGAAAGTAACAGGGAAACATCAAGGAAACATCGGGGCCTTCTCAGTGGTTGCTCCCAGACTTTGGAACTCTCTTCCTAGAGAGGTTAGACAGGCTCCCTCCTTGTTGTCCTTCCACTGGCAGGTGAAGACCTTTTTAGGTCAAGAGATGTTTGGAAAATGCCTGCAAAGGACTGTTGCTGTGATTTCTGTTGTTGTTGTTGTTATCTGTATTTTTAAATAGATTTTTTAAATATATTGTTCTAATGTTTAATTGCTTTTTAATTACTATCTTATCTGTGTTTTTAGCTTCCTCCCCCCCCCCTATTTTATCTGTAAGCCTCATTGAGCCCTGGCCTAGGAAAAAGGCAGGATATAAATAAATATAATATGATAAATATGTCCAGATAATCTCAGAAGCCAGAAAGGTGGCTGGAGGGATGGCTGGAGGTGGAGCCTGATCAATTATGGCAAACTGGACAGTTCCCCACAAAATCCAGCCAATCCTTAGCCAGCTCCCACTTTCTTATCTTCTAAGTCACATCTAGTCCTGCGGGTCACCTTCCTCTTCCTTAGTGACAGCGTTGCCCTTTTAGAACTCTGATGGGAGGAGGTTGGAGACAAAATGGGAATTATTTATCTCTGCCCGCCATTGACTCCGGCGCCACCTACTGGTAGGCTCCCTTAGATCTGCCCTACCAGTCCTAGCAGACACCAGACACCACTGGATCGAGGAGAGAGTTTCTGCAAGGATTTGGGGGGAGGGGAATCTACAAAAGAGTAACAAACTACAAAATGCATTTTGCAAAAGAAGGGAAATTATTCAAATCTGCACCATTTATAGGCATCTCTGGATTGAATTTTCTGTGCCTATAATTTCCCAGTTAGCATGAAATAGCCAGCTCTTGGATTGTTTCCTTGGGTGACGTTATCCAGAAATTTCAGTTCCTATCAAGGTAAAAATTGCAGGCCAATTTTGCGATACACCCTTCCTGGCTATATCGAGTCAATTTGCAAACAGCGGTTTCTCAGTATAATTGACCACTTACCCACCAGAAGTACTGTAACCTCTCCACTATTCTTCAAATTTGGAGTGCTGCTTTATAGATGTAAATTCTACAGGTAAATTGTCATCTGTGACCAGGGGGCAGCTAGGCGATTTCTAACCCTAGACCCGGGGTCTTACAGACCTCCCCACTCTAGTCCCAGATAAGGATGTACTTCACTCTACTTGAAATGGCAAGCAATCACACATTCCATGATTTATGCTGCTCCATTCCTCCCAACAAAATTATGACAGCAGCAATAACAACAATGACAATTCTGCCGATATATATATATTTTAACAGTGACATGGCACACGTACAGAGTTTCACAATTTAAACTTGCTTAACTCAATCTGGCACACCGGCATGACTGCAGGAATAAAATGAGATTTTCTCCTGCTGAGCCCATTCGCAACAACCATTTTGCCGTTGAAAAGGATAATGTGTGTTTTAAGTGACAGTTATGAAGTGAAAATCTGTGACCATGAATAGAAAACATGGGTGGTTCAGTACCGTGATTGTAGGCACTGGCTGGCGCTGAATTGCAATTATGCTGGACTGAGGAAAAGGCACTTTGTGCATGCTTAGGGACACCAATCTTCTTCATTCACAAATTATATCCTGGCTCTCAACATTGAAGAAGCATCCTGCAATGCCCCCATCAGTCTTCATTGGCTTCATCAATGCCCCTAACATACATGATCCTTCTTTCCTACTCTGATTTATGTACATTTACCTGGGAATAAGTCCCCAGGAAGACTTACTTCTGAGTATACATGCATATAATTGCACTGTAACTCTCCTCTTAAGATGCCACAGGACTCCCCCACCTACTGTGTTTTCTAGACAAACATTATTGCATCATGTTTACTTGAATGAAATATGTTCTGTGGGTGTGGCCTTCAAGGAAACAGCTCTGAGCATGCTCAGAACAGATGTATGATTCTGATAGTACGGGAAGTACCTCAGTCCTCCCCAGGCAATGTAATCTCCCTGGATTACCCTCACTGCAACAGGAGGGAGTGGGAACCTGCACATCTGGGGCTGAAAAATTGGCAGCCGTCTTAATATTCATATTTTACATGGGTTTTCTGCCCAGAGACACATGAGAGGGATCTCTTTGCAATAGCTATACTTTATTTTAGGATTGGCTGAGTGGTGCAGAGAGCTGAGGGAATAGAAGATGGACTTGAATGTATCCAGGAGCTCAAATAGGAGTATAAAAGGTCTGTGCATCAGAAAAGAGTTGTGGCTTTGATATTATTATTATTGTTATTATTAATATTATTTGGGGGAGCAGCTTTTAAAAATTTGTGCGATATTCTCAATTGGAGGGTTGTGTCCCAATAGCCCTACTGCAAGAGTCTCCACTGCACAGCATCCTTTGTGGTTTGTGGTACACACCTAACTGCTAACATTTGGTACTGGGGGGGGGGGGGAGAGAAGGAATCTGAGGGCTGATAACTTTGTTTTTATCTCTCCAGAAGCAACGGGGAATTATTTTGAATCATGCATTTTTATGACTCCCGCATCCAGTATTTTAATTGCTTCAAGGGAATTAAAACCACTTCCAAGTTAATATTAGTTCATGGGGTGGGGGATTAATTTAAATTGCTCTAAATTGGACTGTAAGTCCTAATCGTTCCCTCCTTCCATTAACTACCTAAATATAACAAGACACGTTCCATTCTGCATGCGCTTTTAGTGGATACTCTTTAGCATCCGCCATAATTCAAGGACGCGTGATGACATTTAACGGAGAGCAAGTTTCAAGCAAGGGGGGGAAATCACTTTTGCACAATCACACTGCAGAACTGATTACCCTGGATGACTGAAAGGTCAGTTACTAAAAGTGGTGCCAAAAAAGAGAAAGTGAGAGAGGAGTCGATTGAGTTTATTGATGTCTTTTTTTAGCCCCTGCATAGAGTAGATACAAAAATCAAGTTGAGAATATCACAGGCGATGGCTGGCTAGCATCAGATGCTCCATCTCCAAGCCTTTGCAAGGATCCAGGGATTCGGGTGACAAAGATGGATAGAGCCAAGTCTTTGCAAGTCCATGGGCAGACAGGGATGGAGGGCAATTTTGTCCATACCACATTTTAATGTGAAACTGACCTAATCTGCAGTCCCCCAGATACATAGACACAGATCAGAAAGTGCTAATCAAGTGGATTGCACACTTCTCTGAATTTCAAAATGCATACTCAAACTTAATATTTTAGACAGAAATGTGTACAAGCTATTTTATAAGGAAGTGCCTTAATAATGCATATATTAGGAACAAATGAAACTGACTTATTCTGAGTTGGATCAACGATCCATGCAGGGGTGCCAACTTGAATAAAATATTGGGAGGGGGGCAGGTAAGCCCCACCCCACATAGATTCGTAGAATTGTAAAGTTGGAAGGGACCCCAAGGGTCATCTATCTAGTCCAACCTCCTGCAAGGCAGGAGACTCCGCTAAAGCACCAGAGAATTGTAGAGTTGGAAAGGACCCTAAGAGTCATCTAGTCCAACCAGCCAAAGCATCCATGACAGATGGCCACCCAACCTTTGCTTATAAATCCCCAAGGAAGGAGAGTCCACAATCACCCAAGGGAGTCCATTCCCCTGTTGAACAGCTCTTACTGTCAGAAAGATCTTCGTGATGTTGAGTCGGAATCTCCTTCCTTGTAACTTGAAGTCATTGGTTCAAGTCCTACCCTCTAGAGCAGGAGAAAACAAGCTTGTTCTCTCTTCCATGTGACAGCCCATGAGATATTTGGAGATGGCTATAACCATTCACATGATGGCACACACACTATTTGAATAGCAATGCCCATCAACTTTGGGGGGGGGACCCAGCCCTCTCAAATATTTTATTGGGGGACTGAAGGGACCTCGGCCCCTAGTATGAATCCATGTAGCTCAGTATTGCCTCCATTAAGGGATTGTCCACATTTTTGCTGTTCCCATGCCTAGAAAACACGTATCTGAGCAGTTTTCCACTTGTTCTGTACTTTCTAGGCATGAGTCCAGTAGTTTGGGACTTGTCCCACAGCTTTCCCTGGAAAACATTCTTTACTCCTGAATCAGAACAAACAGCAACTGATCCATTTCAGTGGTAAATAGCAGGTTTTCCCAGGGGGGAATAGTGTGGCAAATGGGGGTGTGAATGAGCCCTATCAGACAGCTCAGTGGTTCTCTGAGTTCCCAGACAAGGGTCATTCCTAGCCCTGCTTGGAGATGCCAGGGATTGAACCAAGAACTTATTGCATGAAAAGTGGTTGCCCTACCGCGAAGCTATGTCTCTCCCACAATATTAGGGAATCATCCAGTTTAACTGCAATTTGGGGACAGGTTTTACAAAAATCTGCAGAACACAAGGTGGAATGGATTTATGATTGGATACTGCTGCAGCTGGCATGGGATTGAAACAGGCAGATCCACTTCTGTGGGCAAGTGAACGATTAAAACCAGAGCAGAAGGCTATGGACAAAGGGGCAATGTGGGGTATGACAGAACAAGGGAAGGCAAAGGTGTGTGGGGCGGGGAAATCCATCAGGCATGACCACTTTAGGATTCTATGAGTTTTCAAAATGGTTCATTGAGCATAGCTGTCAACTTTCAGATTTGAAAATAAGGGATTTTTTCAAACTTTCGGATTTGAAAATAAGGGATGCCACGAGGGCAATGCAATGGCACCAAGTAGCCTCGCCACCCTGCGCTCCAGAGGCTGCGTGCGAACGGGTGAGTGAAAGAGCGAGTGTGTAGATGGCAGGCTGTCTGGCTGTCTGGTTGGGCGTGTGGGTCTGGCTGCACAAGGCATGCAAGCTCCGCCCCCAGTCGGTCTCAGACTCCTTATTGGCAGCCGAGCAACATAGCTGAGGAGCCTCCCTGGCCGGCAGGGAGGGAGAGGAGCTGCTTCCTTTAAAATCCGGAAAATTTAAGGGATATCAACAATCCAGGATAGCAGCGGGAAACGGCATTGGAATAAGGGAGTTTCCCACCAAAAAAGGGAGGGTTGACAGCTATGGCATTGAGAAAGGAACTCACACATCTCCTTCAGGATCCCTGGTTTAAGCCCTGTGTGGGCTGACAACAAGGGAAGAAGACTGTTGGGTCTGACACAGGTGGCTGGAGTTCGACTCAAGTCTTGTAGCAGTGGTGACAGGAAGCTAATTGCTGCCAAATGCAGCAACAGCAAACATCCCTTCCCAGGATGTCTGCTTCATCCTAGATTTCAGGAGCCCAAGCTGGGAGTTTTCAAGTCTTGCTTAACTTCCACTCTTTGGAACTCATCTTTGGAAACCATCCACATGCAAATCCTCTGTGCCTTCAAGGATCTTCTGGGAATTCTCTACTGACTGCTGGTACTTAAGTGGAGCGAATGTGGGAAAGTTCTGACCTCCTCTTTGGGAAGGTGTGTGTGAGAGAAAACCATTGAATGTTGCTGCTTAAAAGCCTACCCTAAGTGTCAGTTTACTTCTTTAGAACTCTTCACCATAGATTTGCCCCTTAAAAATACTTATGATCCCTGTGATTAATAAGAAACTTGGTTTGCTAATGCATACCCCATGGAACAATTCAAGGAACAATCTTTGGCGAAGATTGCTAATTGGGTTCCAATCTGTGTATTCATCTGGGAGTTTTGTACTGAGTTGCTTTGCTTAAAACTGTGTGCCAAATGAAATCCTCTATCCATAACACTGCAATACATCTTGACACAAAATGCAAGGAATACCATCATCTGCAACGCCCTAAGGTAGAAGTCCTTGTGGGTTCAGGGCGGCATACTTGGAAGAAGTGTATTACCTTGACCAGGTGTGGGGAACCTTTGGTCCTCCAGATGTTACTGAACTACAACCCCTTTCATTCCCAGGAAGCATGGCCCAATGGCTAGGGATGATGGGATTTGTAGTTCAGCAATCTCTAGAAGGCCAAAGGTTCCCTGAACCTGATCTAGAACTGTTTCAATCTGTTTGGGCACTTAACCTTAGTCATCCTGATTGATGACCTGCCCCAGGAGAAAGCAATGGAAATTAATCCTCTTAGATCTCTCAGTGGCTTCTGAAACCATTGAAGATGGTATCTCTTTGACTTGCCTCTGTGGACTGGGGGTTGAAGGTGCTGTGAAATGGGGGGTTCCACTCCTATTTGCAGGGCTATTTCCAGAAGATGGCAAAGGGGGACTTCTCCTTGTCCCTATGACATTTATGCTATGTGGTATCACAGGCCTCCATCCTGTCTCCATGCTGTTTGTCATCTATATGAAGCCACTGGAAAGTATCATCAGGGGATTAGGAGCACAGTGTCATCAGGATGCTGGTGATACCCAACTCTGCCTTTTCAATTCATTGAATCAGAAGTGTTGGACTGGTGTCTAGAGGCAGGGATAGACTGGGTGTGGGTTAATAAACGGAAGCTGAATCCCAGCGAGTCAGAGGTCCTGTGGACAGGCAGTTCTAATGCTTGGGAATTGGGTAAACTGCCTATTCTGGATGGGACTGCAATCCTGTTGGAACAATAACATATTCTGGGAGTACACTTGAATTAATCTCTGCCTCTAGAAGCCCATATTGCCACCCCCCCCCCATGACTGATGAAACTATATTTGGGACTCTATGCTGACCTTGTACTGTTTTGAGATACTGGGCAATGTAATTTGTCCTTCCATGGCATTCAATTGATTTCTTAGCTGATACATATTCATGGCTTTCCATTCCCCCTTTTCAGTGCCAATGAACTTTCTCTTTTCCCACTTCCCCATTGATTTTGGAATCCCTTTCGACAGCTTCACCCAGTTGATGACTTCATTGCAGTCTTCCGACAACCTTTCCGTCAATGCAGTGGTTAACCAAAGCCTTGGGTTCTTATTGACTTGTACATTCTGAAAGTTCATAACATTATCAGTTTCAAACAATTGGGTAAAAGATTTTTTAAAAATGTACTGGAGATTTTATATATATATATATATATATATATATATATATATATATATATATGAATGAGACTTACGTGCTAGTAAATGTAATATGTGCTACAGAATTGATGAGTCGTCCTGCCAGTGAAAGGGAAATGAATGTGACTCATAGCTAGAAAGCATTTACTAAATCTAGGGCTTTTATAAATAAAAAGAATTTATGGTATCAGATGCTTGGGGTGCAGCTTATTAAAATTTCCAGATGCTTCGCCTTTGTGAATTTACTGGTATACCAATCATTCTGCTGAAACCTATAAAAGGGTCTGAATTACGGGCAGAAAATGCAGTAAAGTATTCTGTTTCTTTGGCTAAATCGCAACGACTCTAAAATTGGTTCGTGTAGCATTGCCAGAGGGCTTCGTTTAGGCAATGTCAGCGGACATACAAAAAAGTCACAAAAGTCCATATGAGACTTCTGTGAAATTTCCATAGTAGATCTATGGTTGAATTGTAGGAGGGAAAGGGTAGAGGGAACCTTTTCTGAAATCCACAAGCCCCATCAGCTCACAATTTTAGACAAAACCCACCCCTTCTCAAATGTCATTTAGGATAGTGGTTCCATCAGCCCCCCCTCAGCAGAATAAGAAGTGCCCCCATTACATTGGAACTGTCTTACCACATCTTTAAATAAGTGAAATAAGTGTCGGAAAATTCCAACAGAAATGGAAATGGGAGCAAAAATGGCTGATCTCTGCTTATGCACTGTTATTGATGCTCTCCATTCACAAACAAGGCATTATTGATTATGGTCCCCCACTCTTCCATTTGCATTGCATTTCCTTTGCACTGAAATGAGTGGAGAGAAATAACATAATGACAATGGAATTTATGAGAGATTAATAATATAGGTTTTGGCTGAAGACAAACTGCAGTGGAATGGAAACAGTGCTGTGTGCGATGAATGCAAAGTGGAAGGGAAAATGAATCCTTCATCCATCACCTAGAAGAAACTCTAGCCTTCCTCTGGTGCTAGGTTAAAGTACTAACTAACTCGTGAGTAGGTGGGTGGGCGAATATGGGAATGAGCATGCCCCTCCCCATGCACCCATTTCTGTCACCTTTCAACTTGTGGAAGGTGAATGTCTGCAGCTGGAAGCCTTTTGTATCCACAGTAGCTCCTGGCACCTTTTTGAAATTAAGCAGGAGCAATTGTCAGGACATGACTAGCATCTAACATGGTTTCGGCCACTCCACTACAAACCCTGCTTGCTTTTGGAACCTCAGCAGTTCTGTGTCACAATTGCCTTACTCTGAGCTAGGGTGGGCATATCTGTAAATTTCAGTTTCAGTTTCTCATCTTCCCAATCTTAAATTGCACTCTCTGCACTCTCTGCATCAGTTTGCTTTTTTTTTTTTTTTAAAGACCTCATGAACTCTCATCAGCATTGGCCATGAATTTCTCCTGATATGCACTTTTGCGTTTGCAATTTTGCAGTACATAATGCATTTTGTATATTATTTTGGCTATGCTATTGATTTATATGCACCCTTTACCCTAATCTATGCACACTTTCTGCAGATTAGTTGGCTGGAGAACTGATTGCAAAATGTGGAAAAGCGTAAATTTCAAAGGATAACTTACGTTTTGCTTCACCTATTGTTTCAGAAAATGTGAATTCGATAGATTTGCCTTTAAGTGCAAGCTGAGTTGTATTTATTCCCCATCCTTATTCTGGGCCAAAACAATTAGAAGTCAGCCTATGGTTGGCTCTTTTCTGAGATCAACACAAACTGAGCTGGTTGTGCATAGAAGCCTTCAAGATTCCTGGCTAACATTCCTATACATCCCAACCTCCTACCCCCGCTTTGAACTGAAAGGCCTCAAGTGGCTGAATTAATTCACCATTGTTGTTTATTTTGATTTATGTGCAGAGATAATGGAGCACATGGCACAAGGCTCTCTTTCTCCTTAGCAATCTATTTAAAATAAAATAGGGTAGCAAAAAGGCACCACACAAAGGACGCTATTGGAAGCAGATTGTGATTCTCACAAGAGCAGCGGGAGAGCAAATAAACATGTATTCAGCCAAGAGCTGAAAACAATAATATGTTGTCAAAGTTGGTTTATCTATTCTGCAGCCAAGTCAATTATGATGACGGAGTCAGAGAGAAGATTTCTCCCCCCTCCACCTGGAGATTCTCTTCCTACCAAATTTGGATTTACAGAGTCACTGTTAAAATCACCAGAACTGCAAGGCTGTTTTTGTCAGAGGTCAGTGACTCTCAAATTAAGGGGATTAACCTCTCCCTGGAGGTATGGCTGGTTGCAGATAGGACATGATGTTATCCTTTGCTTCCTTGCATCTAGGATGTGGTGAGGTGGCCGTTGCATGGTTTGTACCAATTGCAGTGAGAAGCAGCTATCACACTTGGGAGTGACCAGGGAGTGTACACCTATCCTTCAAATGGAGGGCATGTATTGAACTAGGTGGATCATAGAATCCTAGAGTTGGAAGAGACCACAAGGGCCATCCAGTCCAACCCCCTGCCAAGCAGGAAACACCATCAAAGCATTCCTGACAGGTGGCTGTCAAGCCTCTGCTTAAAGACCTCCAAAGAAGGAGACTCCACCACACTCCTTGGCAGCAAATTCCACTGTCGAACAGCTCTTACTGTCAGGAAGTTCTTCCTAATGTTTAGGTGGAATCTTCTTTCTTGTAGTTTGAATCCATTGCTCCGTGTCCGCTTCTCTGGAGCAGCAGAAAACAACCTTTCTCCCTCCTCTATATGACATCCTTTTATATTATGATAGCCATGTTCAAATATATAAAAGGATGTCATATGAGAAGGATGCTCATGAGAAGAGGACACGGAGCAATGGATTCAAACTACAAGAAAAAAGATTCCACCTGGACACAGTATTCCAGATTCCACCTGGACACAGAACTGGACACAGTATTCCAGGTGACGTCTGACCAGAGCGGAATACAGTGGTACTATTACTTCCCTTGATCTAGATGCTATACTCCTATTGATGCAGCCCAGAATTGCATTGGCGTTTTTAGCTGCTGCATCAATGATCTGATTTTAAATCAGGTTGATATTTTTGGGTGCTGTAGCTCAGTGGCAGAGCAGATGCTTTGTTTGCAGAAGGTCCCAGGTTCAATCCCCGTCTTCTCCAACTAGGGTGGGGAATGCCCCCTATCTGAAGGTGTGGGGAGCCAGTGTGCTCCCAGTCTGTGTAGGTAAAGGTAAAGGTAAAGGACCCCTGGATGGTCAAGTCCAGTCAAAGGCGACTATGGGGTTGCGGCACTCATCTTGCTTTCAGGCCAAGGGAGCCGGCGTTTGTCCACAGACACATGGGTCATGTGGCCAGCAGGACTAAACCACTTCTGGCGCAACAGAACACCGTGACGGAAACCAGAGCGCACGGAAACGCCGTTTGTCTTCCCGCCGCAGCGGTAACTATTTATCTACTTGCACTGGTGTGCTTTCGAACTGCTGCATTGGCAGGAGCTGGGACAGAGCAACGGGAGCTCGCCCCGTTGTGCGGATTCAAACCCCCAACCTTCTGATCGGCAAGCCCAAGAGGCTCAGTGGTTTAGACCACAGCGTCACCTGGTCCATATAGACTGAGCTCGAGGGACCAAGGCATCTGACACAGAATGTGCCAATGGTTCCCATGAGCCTATAGTTACTAGCAAGGTCTGAAAATGCAAAACTACTGAATATATCTAACATTCTAGTCAGGATAACATAACAGAGGAAAAGAAAACTGGACAGGTGATGGCATGGCAAGCAATGGAATGAGCTATAGCCCAGTCACATACTTGAATTGCCCTTGGTGGTATTTCTAGAGCTCGAGAATGCATATCTATGCATGAGGATTATTGGGAACCTCTAAAGAGATATTTAAAAAATAAGGGTTGCAATTTGAATTCAGTTGGAGATTTTAAGTGAGCTCTGTAAATAATTAAGGATATAAGGGTAAGAATAAGATCTGTTTACACAGATGTATATTATTAGTTTATTATTAATACGTTGATAACTTAAGGCAATAGGTTTATTAGAGTGAAAAGATGTTTAAAAGGACAGGAAGTCAAACTATGTATCAAACTTATGATTTGAAGACTTACATTTCTCTGAGTTTTATTTTGATAATTTGGATATATGGCAAATAAAGCATTAAAAATATCTATGCATGAGGAATGTGGACTGAATTTATTCATGTAGTATAAATTGGCCGTGTTTGTGCTCTTTCGTACACACTCTTGACTTGCAAAAAAAATACCTTTGCTTCAGCAAAATTCGCTGGCGAAATCCCTGAAGCTTTCCACCCTTCAATCTCCTGACCCCAAGCCATTTGCATTTAGCTACAACTTCATTCGGAATCTATTAATCCCCGATTTTGGCAATAATAAAAATGTCCACTCAGTGTGGTTTATTATTTCGAGCTGGAAGCTTAATCATGTGTACACAGTGCAGTCATTTGCCAAGGAAATGCAATTCTTGCCAGTCAGCTTCAGACCAGTATTTGCATGTGCATGTCAACAAAGCTGACAATTCCTCTTTGTTATGCATTGATAGCAGATGCCTGCCCTGGCATTTCACTGGGTATTGATTTTGAGTTGATATCATTTTGGAACTCTCCTCCTTTTCACTTGGCTCGTCCTATCAAAGTTCTCTTTGCTTTTTTTTTTAATAGAAAAAAATTTTTTTTTGGCTTGAATAGGAACCTCCAAATATGCCTTGAAATTTCACTTCAGGAAAAATTTGGTGACAACTCAGCAAGGAAGGAGCTGGAATTATGGAGCAGGGGGAGCAAAAGAGGAGGTTTGAACTCCATAAGCTAAATGGGTAAATGTAAAGGTAAAGGGACCCCTGACCATTAGGTCCAGTCGTGTCTGACTCTGGGGTTGCGGCGCTCATCTCGCTTTACTGGCTGAGAGCCGGCGTACAGCTTCCGGGTCATGTGGCCAGCATGACTAAGCCGCTTCTGGCAAACCAGAGCAGCGCAAGGAAACGCCGTTTATCTTCCCGCCAAGCGGTTCCTATTTATCTACTTGCACTTTGACGTGCTTTCAAACTGCTAGGTGGGCAGGAGCTGGGACCAAGCAACGGGAGCTCACCCCGTCGCAGGGATTTGAACCGCCAACCTTCTGATCAGCAAGCCCTAGGCTCTGTGGTTTAACCCACAGCGCCACCTGGGTCCTTTAGCTAAATGGGAGGAATATCCAAAAGTTCAGAAACCATTCCTAATCATTTTGCCTGACCTGAAACTGTCTTTTTTTTGTTTTGTTATTCATAGAGGTTAAGGCTACCAATGGCTACTAGCCACAATGGCTAAAATATGTAGTTAATTATGCAAATCACGTAACTTATGTAATTTTGCAACAGAGGACAGTGAAACGATTAATGTATGTGTGGGTTGTTGTTGTTGTTTGCAAAAGATGATATTCAGCAGAATGGATACAGTGCTACATGCAACAAATACGGTATGGAACAGAAGACAATGCTTTTACTACATCCCTGTTAAAGACATCTTTCCACCAGAGCATTCAAAAGGTTTTTGTCCCCCTCCCTCAATTTAGAGATACATTCCAGCCAGTTAAAAACACTTGACTAGTGCAAGCAGAGGGAAAGTGCAGGGTGCGGTTTGGGGAGAATCCTTAGATCCAGACAGCGAGATCTGGAGGGCCATATTTTGGATCCAGGCCTGAGATGCCCTGTTCCTGCTCCACAAAATGGTGAGCATCCCCCAGTCTTCCTGCTTCCCCTAAGGGAAACTTCTTGACCTTGGGTGCAAACAAGTGAATGATGCCCAACTGATGGCGATTACGCAGACTCCCTTTATATATTCTCTGTGAGCCCTCCCACGGGTCATGTGACTGATAAAAGAGCCACCCCCAAATCCCACATACAATCACATGAGTTGTAACACTGTAAAGAAGTTCATCCTGCGCTAAGATTTCCCTTGGTTGGTGGAGAACTGCAAAATATCCCAAAGCCTTCAAAACCAGCTTCCAGGGTGGTGGGAGTGGGTGATAGGCTGATAGCTGAGGTAAACCTGTTGATGGCTGCAATTGGTCTAACAGGAAAAAGCAAGGGATGAAAAGGTTAAAAAAAGCTTTGTCATGTATAATGAGATAAGAATCCAATGTCTCTATTCAGACCAGGTCTCTCCATGGTTTTAAGTTTGGTAATCAGTTGCAATTCAGCAACTTCTCTTTCCAGTCTATTTCTGAAATTCCTTTGTAATAAGACAGCTACTTTGAGATCTTGTATAGAATGTCCTGGGAGATTGAAGTGCTCTCCTACTGGTTTCTCTGTCTTGTGATTCCTGATGTCAGATTTATGTCCATTTATCCTTTGGCGTAGGGTTTGGCCTGTTTGTCCAATATAGAGAGCTGAAGGGCACTGTTGGCATTTGATGGCATACACAATGTTAGACGATGAGCAATTAAATAGTCCTGAGATGGTATGTTTGATGTTGTTGGGGCCAGTAATGGTGTTGCCCGGGTGTATGTGGCAGCAAAGAGCCTGCAATAAACCCAGATGCCAACTTTGCTGCCAATTGCAGTCGTTAACAGTCATCAACAGGTTTACCTCAGCTATCAGCCTATCACCCATTCCCACCACCCTTCTGAGTAATACCCCTCCCTACCCTCTCACTATATATAAGGGTCTGGTGACTTCTGTTTCAGTGTATCTGAAGAAGTGTGCATGCACATGAAAGCTCATACCAAGAAAAAACTTAGTTGGTCTCTAAGGTGCTACTGGAAGGAATTTTTATTTTATTTTATATTTTATTCATGCCAATTATATTTTATTCAGCTGGGTTTTTTTTTTTTTTTTTTTTTTTTGCCTAGTACTATCGATTATATATTTTTATTAGAGTAGAGTGGGACTTCTCTTTTCTTCCCCCCCCTCTCAAAATGTGAAGAAAATGCTGGCGGCTGCAACGGCTGTAGAGTGTAGGGGCATCCACACATTACACCAAACGCATGTACAGTTAGTGTACCTGTGTACACAAATACTTGCACTGTACACTCATAGTTATTCACAAGTGGCATTCCATGAATGTACCATCTGCATACCCATGTGCACAATAATTCAGGGGGTGCCAGTGGGGTGCAGAAATGAGCATCCCCCAAAAACACCACTTCCTGGTCCCCAGAGGATGCTAGAATATGGAATCATTTAAAAGTGGAGGTAGAAACCCCATTAGCAATGGGAGAAGTGTTTCTTCCTATATGAATAGGAATGTAAGATGTCATCACACTCTGCAGTTAGTGTAGCCGTCTATTGGCAGCATGAGGAACAGCCCCGGCAAGCTGTTCAACAGACTGGGGAGCAGGAGGTGTGAAGCACCTGCCCCTCTCCATCAAATATGCCCACAGTGAGGTTTAATGGATGAATGGGGAGGCCTTTCACCCTGTGGGTTAGCAAGCCGCTAGGAGAAGAGCCTGTCCCACCCTTAAAAATGCCTGCAACAGAGAGAAGCAAGCTGTTCTGTGAAGAGCTCCCCCCCATTAAACCTTATTACAGGTGGGATTGGCAAGCTGATGGGCAGATAGAAGCTCACATCCAACCCCCGCCATCTCCATCAAATTCCCACTTTGAAAGCTCTTTTTAGGTATCCTCTTGAAAGGATGCTTTTCGATGGCAGTTTGAAAACCCCACGGTTCACTCTGAAGTCCCAACAACTGGGGCTTCAAAGGGAAGCATTGCCTGATGTCACTATGAAGTCAGGTGATTGACAGGTGGGCAGGAGGAGCTGTTGGGTTGGCTGTGGGTGGAAGGAGATGTAGGGGTTTGGGTTAGGTGTAAAACGTGGGGGTGTCTAGGGTTGCCATATGTCCAGAATTTCCCGGATGGCAGCAGCATCTGGGCGTAAATCGTTAAAAATGTCTGGGGAAATCTGGACATATGGCAGTGTCCCTTTTGCCTATTATCCATAAAAATAGCTCAATTGTTTTGCTGGAATCCCTAGTACATGAATTTTCACATTATGGCTGAGCTTTGAGGCCAAACATTTTCTTCTAAACTACACTTTCCAGTACTCTACACCGGAGCTTTATTTCACCAAGGGCTTTTTTCGGAGGAGACAAGTTTAATTGACTTACAGCACAAGCAGGATTAATTCATTCGCCAAGTCCCTCAGACAGCAGGAAGCCTCCGTTCATCAGGAGGTGTAGAGACAACCACCAGTTTTAAAAGCAGGAACAAAGCTTTCGAAAGACAATGGAAATGGATTGCTCCCTAATTGCTTAGAAAGAGCACCTGAACTGGAGCTGAAATGAATGGGCCACCCCACATTTCACTTAAAATGTTCCAAGTTCTCCCCTCTCATGTGAAGAGAAGCGCTTTTAACAGCCTTAGTGCTTTGTAGGTACTATTAAAATGATCTACTTTTCTGATTCAGAATTCTGATCTTTTGACTTCATGGGAACAGCTGTGTCCTTGTTAATTTGTGCTGCATATGCAGGATTACTGTGGGGCGGGCTGGTTTTAACAATGCTGAGGAAGGAAGGGAGGGGAAAGCTTTATAGATAAAGGGACAAATTTCCTCATGGGCAACTCTCTGAGGCCCAGATGCTAATGGAGCCATTGGTATATGTGATCAGAGTGATGGATGTGGATATCGCATGGGGCTTCATGCGATATCTTCTTCTTCTTCTTCTTCTTCTTCTTCTTCATCATCATCATCTTCATCTTCGTCTTCTTCTTCTTTGGCGATCACTTGTAGCCGAGTAAGATTGTCTTCCATAAACACGGTTTTAACAGTGGGTTCGTAAGTGACTGTGGAGGCCGATTCTGGATCCACACGTCCTTCCACAGTGGGGACATAGGTTTCCGCACAGGAGTTGATCATGGTGAGGGTTTGCACCATTTACCAATTGCCATGGGACTTTGGGTGTTTGAGATGGGTTTTTGGAAGACGCCTGTGCGTGAATTTGTTTTATGTGTGTAGATCTTCGCAGTAAGGCTCTATTCCGATGGCATGAGTATCACGGCGACCAGTGGGTTCTTATCTGCTGCAGCCTTCATCCACCTTCACAGCCGTTGTAACATACCACTTGTTATCATCCGCCTGCTCTCCCATTGAGGACTTCTTGGGTCATTCTTTGTCTAGCTCCTTCCCTTTGACCTTACGGCCTTGTGTGAGCTTGCTGGGAGTACAAGATTCCCAATGGCTTCGCTCACAAGGGTCATAGGAACGTGCAAGCCCACTCACCACAACAAGGTGATGATCCAATGAATGAGATGGGATACAGTGGACCCTCTAGTTATGTACCACTCTGGATATCTAACTTTCGGGTTACGAACACGGCAAACCCGGAAGTGTATTTCACTGCGCGTGCATGCGCAGAAGCGCTCTAAACACCGTGCACTTGCGCAGAAGCAGTGCCTCTGCCTGCAGACTTTTCGGGTTGCGGACGGACACCCGGAATGAATTTAATTTGTATCTGGAGGGTCCACTGTATATTATTACCACACAGGGAGAGGGAGAGGGAGAGGGAGAGGGAGAGGGAGAGAGAGAGAGAGAGAGAGAGAGAAATTTGCTTACGGGTGGCTATTCCCCTTGAGCCAAAAAAGGGTTAGCCACTCCTGCTATACCCATTTACACATGAGCAACTCCCATTTAACGCAGTGAGCTTTACTTCTCAGCAGATAGACACGCACAAGATTGTGCTGTCAGCTGCCTTAACAGGAGTTTGATACATTTTGTCCGCAGTGAAAAAAGCACAACAGTGAGAGCCAATTAATCCATCAACACCCTTGGCTGTGATCCCAGTGCTATTTTGATCAGCACCAAAAAAAAGAGGAAAAAAAGTACTCATTAATTTGTAATTAACCATATATTTACAGCATTTGCAGAAAAAGCTCTTCATTCTCTCCAAATGACATTTCAAATGCACCTGATTATTTGAACGTGCTATCATAAGCCACGTTTAAATGAGAAGAGTTGGCAAGGTTAAGTGCTGAACTGATGGAATTTTTTATTTTATTTTTTGGCTGTTTGAGATAAATTCCTGGTTTGCTGTTTCTCTAATTAGGAGATTTCTCTTAAATGGGGTTAAGGGAGTGGGGCTGAGCAGGGGGACCTGGCTCAGGGCTCATACAGCCATCCTATTATTTTTATTTGTTAAAAATCAGCTGTCACCATATTTTAAAAATATCAAAGCAGTTTACAATGATATCTGTATACATAATAGAAATGCATCAAATTTAAAATCAGAGACCGTCAACTAACTATTATGAAAAGATTTGTTCTTAATTGCCTGGCAGAATAGAAACTTTTATTGGGCATTAATCTTGATTTACTTGCACACAGCATCCATGGAGTTTAGATTATATCAAGTCTTTATTGAGCATTTGTTCTGATTTGTTTGCAGGCCATTTATAAGTCTTCTCCTCAATCACCCTGCATTTTTCAGTGCATTTCCTCATTACTTTTCCAAAAGGTCTGTCTCTTTGTAAAAGTGGATTATAAGCCTTATTAATCATTTCTTCATATCACACTACCAAATGCATTCCCCCTTTACTTTTCTATTGCTCTACAAAGTCTGATTCTTTTTAAACATGGGTTTTTTTTGTGCTTCGATCCACTTCAATTGTGCAAACCAGAATTTCCCAGAATGCACTTGAATCTCTCCCACAAAATACTGACAGTCTGGAGCCACTGTTAGGAATTGATGGAGGCAATTTATGAGCAAAACATTTGTTCCCTGCACCCGGATCGTGCCACATATGCTATTGCTATCCCCTGCAAAGCCATGCACAATAAACGTTTGAGAAAACATATTCATTTGTTTTCCAACTAAACCTAACTTTTTTCACCCTGGCCCTGCCAAATCACAGTGTCAACAACACTAAACCAGCGTGCCTAAAGGTTTGCAGGCCTGTGCTTATATAAATGGGGGGCGGGGAGGAATTCCTGGGAGATCTGAGACAAATTGGAGAAGGCATTTAGAGGACAAGAAGATTGCAAGATAGCACAGTGGGTGAAATTATCCCGCTATGCACCCCCCCCTCCATCCCTGCTCTATCACGACTAAGATTTCTTGAAATGTGAAGTTTGTTTTTCACCATTTTAGTGGGATGCTTTGCTCTGGAGTGCCCAGGGTGACTGAGGAAGCTTCTCCTAGAATTGTAGAGTTGGAAGGGACCCCAAGAGTCATCTAGCCCAACCCTCTGCAAGGCAGGCAACACAACTAAATCATAGAATCATAGAATCATAGAGTTGGAAGAGACCACAAGGGCCATCCAGTCCAACCCCCTGCCAAGCAGGAAACACCATCAAAGCATTCCTGACAGGTGGCTGTCAAGCCTCTGCTTAAAGACTTCCAAAGAAGGAGACTCCACCACACTCCTTGGCAGCAAATTCCACTGTCGAACAGCTCTTACTGTCAGGAAGTTCTTCCTAATGTTTAGGTGGAATCTTCTTCCTTGTAATTTGAATCCATTGCTCCGTGTCCGCTTCTCTGGAGCAGCAGAAAACAACCTTTCTCCCTCCTCTATGACATCCTTTTATATATTTGAACATGGCTATCATATCACCCCTTAACCTTCTCTTCTCCAGGCTAAACATACCCAGCTCTCCAAGCCGTTCCTCATAAGGCATCGTTTCCAGGCCTTTGACCATTTTGGTTGCCCTCCTCTGGACACGTTCCAGCTTGTCAGTATCCTTCTTGAACTGTGGTGCCCAGAACTGGACACAGTATTCCAGGTGAGGTCTGACCAGAGCGGAATACAGTGGTACTATTAATCCCTGACAGCTCCTAGGAGAGAGCTGAGTGCAGGGTGGGGACCAAAGGTGGAGAAACTACCTCAGAAGGAGCAAGACATGTTGTCCACCAGACGTACTGCCACTCCCCTGACACCCCAAGCTAAGAGGCCATTATAATCCAATACTTTTGTATGTGTTGCTTATTCTTTTGTATGTGTTTCCTGCAGTTGTAGCTTGTTAAAACTTTGCAATCATTTGAAGTTGTGTGAGCCGCCACTACCTGGTTCAGATGGGGAGGGGGGAGCGCTCCTACAGGCTACAGGAACACACCTTTAAGCAAGGTGGTGGAATATTTGCTGAAGGGTGCTGAGGCCACATTTTAAATATCTCACATAGACATAAATTCCTTCAATATGGTGATGGTCACTAGGTTAGATGGCTTTAAAAAGGAATCAGTCAAGCTCAGTGTAAAGAACATACACCAAAACTGTACACTAAAGTGGCAAGTGCACCTCAGTGGAGAAAGAGTTCCAAATTTAGGGGCTGTGACAGAAAATGCTCTCTCCAGGACAATAACAATAACAATAACAATAACAATAACAATAACAATAATTTATACCCCGCCCAACTGGTTGGGTTTCCCCAGCCACTCTGGGCAGCTCTCAACAGAATATTAAAAGCACGATAAAACATCAAACATTAAAAACTTCCCTAAACTGGGCTGCCTTCAGATGTATTTGAAAAGTCAGATAGTTTTTTATTTCCTTGACATCTGATGGGCGGGCGTTCCACAGGGCGGGCGCCACTACCGAGAAGGCCCTCTGCCTGGTTCCCTGTAACCTCCCTTCTCGCAGTGTGGGAACCACCAGAAGGCCCTCGGAGCTGGACCTCAGTGTCTGGGCTGAATGGGGGTGGAGATGCTCCTTCAGGTACTGTATATTGGTCCGAGGCCGTTTAGGGCTTTAAAGGTCAGCACCAACACTTTGGATTGTGCTCAGAAACGTACTGTATATATTAGAAGTTCACAATTAAATTCTGATAATTTTTCATGAGGACTTTGAAAAAATCAGAAACTGATGTGGACAATGTGGAGAACTGAACTTGAGGTTTCAAAAATGAGGAAGAGAGAAACCGAAGTTGAAAGATTCGCCCATCCCTACCTGAGACCCACTTCTGACCTCAAGACTCTGTGGCCCTCCCCTAGCAGAAGCACGACCAAGATATATTGGGGAAGAAAGAGCTCGCTTTGCTTTTGAACGTAAATAAAGCAGAAATAAGGAATCATCATTATGAAAAATACAAGACTCCCTCAATTACGATAGAGCTTAATCGTAATTGATTTTGCTCAGTGTGTAATGTAAGCTTTTGAAAGCACCGGAGTTAATACCCCATGACAAATTCTGCTTTTAGTTTGTGGAAAGAGTTACATTTCATTTGAGGCAAAGAAATTGAGACAAAAGAACTGGACTAGAATTGCCAAAAAGGAGGGTCCCTGATGTTATTCTTGCACACAGATATGAAGGAGGAGAGATGTAGAGGCTATCCAGGACCTGGCATGGTGGGGCAAATGCAGGGGCCCAGAGAGCCCACTCCAAATGGTGCCAACTGCTGGCATCTCCCCCCCCAATAAACCCCCCAATAATTGGGTGCCGTCACTTTCTCTAGTGCTGATAAGGAAAGTACTTAGCAAAGTGCCTGCAGCAGCCACCATGCTTTTTATTTTCCCATAAATCCTCTGTAACATGCTCCAGAGGCATTCTGGGAAAATGAAGATGGTAGCCACCACTGCAAGCACTCTCACTGCCACCATACAGTGCTGTTGACCTCTGCTGTCCATCTGTATCTGCTCTGCTTGTAAAATTACTGGAGAATTTAAGGACAAAGGAAGAGTCTTGCATTTAATCCAGCATGCTGTCAACACAGTTGCCAGTCAGACATATGAGGAGCCCACAAGCAGGATATGAGTTCAACTGATACTTAGAGGAATACAGCTTCTGATACAACTAGGTCATAGATTGGGTCATGGACTGCATTCAATGAATATAAGAGAATCAGGTCACAGGGCACCCCATATACACGGAAGATTATATAATATGTGGTGGACTTAGTACATCAGGGGAAGGGAACATGTGCCCCCCCCCAGATGTTGCCAGCCTCCAATTCCCATCATGCTTCATCATTCGCCATGCTAGTGGCTGAGGCTGATGGGAGTTGTAGTCTAGAGCAGGGTTTCCTGAACTTGGGTCTCCAGCTGTTTTTGGACTGCTATCCTCCCTGGTCACTGGTCCTGCTAGCTAGGGATGATGGGAGTTGTAGTCCGAAAACAGATAGAGACCCTAGTTCAGGAAACCCAGGTCTACAGGGCCACTGCTTCCTTACATCTGTGCTAGATAAAAGCAAAACACTTTGCAAAACAGCTCTGCTCTCCAGCAAGTCTATTAGAGTTTCAGGCAGGAAGATGAAATGACCCCTAATAAATAACTCGGTAAATCAGATACCTGGCAATCAAAAAGCCAGAGTTGGCAATTATGTATTTCTGTTACTTGCCACATCAAAGCAGAAAGTAAGTGGGTTTCTAGCATAAAAAAGAAAAAAGAAATTCGTTGCCCTGCCATTTCCTGCAGAGGGAGCATTTGACTTGCTTTGCCATTGTCTAAGAGTCCACGTGTGCGAAAAAATCTCAGTCCACAGGCAACTCTCAAGACTGAGCAATAAATTAAATTGCAGGCTACAGATGGGAGAGAATTTTGGCCCAGCTCACATTTAAAACTGAACCTACCTAGTCCACACCTTCTATATGACATCCTTTTATATATTTGAACATGGCTATCATATCACCCCTTAACCTTCTCTTCTCCAGGCTAAACATACCCAGCTCCCTAAGCCGTTCCTCATAAGGCATCGTTTCCAGGCCTTTGACCATTTTGGTTGCCCTCCTCTGGAAACGTTCCAGCTTGTCAGTATCTTTCTTGAACTGTGGTGCCCAGAACTGGACACAGTATTCCAGGTGAGGTCTGACCAGAGCGGAATACAGTGGTACTATTAATCCCTGACAGCATCCTTCAAAATTTGCACATCTCTGAATTTTGCAGAGAAGCTTTCCATCCCAGCAATGTGTACAATTGCACACGTATTAAAGTGTGCATAAACTTACATGCATTAGTGAAAATAGCACACAAAATATGCACTGCAGCTTCCAGAGAAAAAGTGTGAATTAGATAGATTCACTTTTCAATCTTATTTATTTCATTTATTTATTGCATTTGTATCACACCCTTTTCTCCAGGGAACTCAAGGTGGGGTATATGATTCCTCTTCCTGCGCATTTTATCCTCACAACACCCCTGTGAGGTAGGTTAGGCTGAGAGGCAGTGTCTGGTCCAAGATGTTCACTGAATCAAATTTCTCCCTCACGCCTAGACTCCCCAATGATGCTTTAAATGGGGATCTTTACTGTACTTCATAGAATTATAGAGTTGGAAGGGATCAAAAAGATTATCTTGTCCAATCCCCCTGAAATGCAGGAATCTCTGCTAAAGCATCCACAACAGATGGCCATCCAACCTCTGCTTTAAAACCTCCTAGGAAGGAGAGTCAACAACCTCCCAAGGAGACCGTTCGACGGTCAAATAGCTCTTACCACCAGAAAGTTATTCCTAATATTTAGTCAGAATCTCCTTTCTTGTCATTTGGATCCATTGGTTTGGGTCCTACCCTCCAGGGCAAGAGAACACATGCTTGCTCCAACTTCCATGTGGCAGCCCTCAGATATTTGAAGATGGCTATCAAATCTCCTCCCGGTCTCCTCTTTTTCAGGCTAAACATACCCAGCTCCTTCAACCATTCCACATAAGGCTTGACTTCCAGACCCTTGATCACCATAGGGGGTTAGAGTAGATGACTCTCAGGGTTCTTTCCAACTGTACAATTCATAGATAGATAGATAGATAGATAGATAGATAGATAGATAGATAGATAGACAGACAGACAGACAGACAGACAGACAGACAGAAAGAGTCAAGCGTAAAAGGCTTTTGCATTTGGGGATGGTGGTGGTGGGAATTATACAAAGAAGATCCCACAATATCGTACTTAAGCCACGAGGTCCATTTTTCTTCTTTCAGGGACGCAGAAAGTTGTATTTATCCTCTCCATACCCATTTGTGCAAACAGAAAGCTCAAATACTTGTTGCTGAAGTAAAGCAGCCAAATTAAGTGTCTTAGTTTTCATGTTTTTGTTCTGTTTGACAAATGTTATTTTTGGAGTGCATGTAGAAAGGGATGTTAAATCTTTTCTCATTATTGAGGAGTAAGGATTGCAGTCCTTAAATTTTTATTATTTTTGCATTCATGTAGTGATTTAAAATGTCCACTCTCTCTCTGTGTGTATTTATCTGGCTTTAAGCTGGGCAAAGCCACCCATCTCGCACAGTAAGATTTTGGAATATGAAAAGGGGACTGGCCATTACTTTGTCATTATTTTGTTACCTCCCCTAAAGGGACACATTATTTGCATTTTCTGCTTCAGACACCTGATTGTCTTGAATCTTTTCTAATTCAAAGTGCCTTTTTGTGATCTGAGTAATCCTTGCAACAACCATTTAAGACAGATTAGCAAGAACAACGCTGTATGTTAACCCAGTATTATATCCCCTGTTTTATATATTGAAGTGAGAGAAACTGGAGGTTAGACAATGACTTGGCAAAGGTCATCCTTTCTTGTAACTTGAAGCCATTGGTTTGGGTCCTACCCCCCCCCCCCGAGAAGGAGATAACAAGCTTGTTCCCTCTTCCATGTGACAGCCCTTTCGATATTTGAAGATGGCTATCATATCTCCTCTCAATCTCCTCTTTTCCAGGCTAAATATACCCAACTCCCTCAACCATTCTTCATAAGGCTTGGTTTCCAGACCCTTGATCATCTTGGTCACCCTCCTCTGCACATGTTCCAGCTTGTCAACATCCTTCTTAAATTGTGGTACCCGGAATTGGACACAGTATTTCAGGTGTGGTCTGACCAAGGCAGAATAGAGTGGGACTATTACTTCCCTTGATCTGGACATTATACTTCTGTTGATGCAGCCTAGAGTAGCATTAGCTTTTTTTGCTGCTGCATCACACTGTTGACTCATGGTAAGCTTGTGGTCTACTGAAGTCTGATCCTGAAAGCAGTGCAGAGCTCTTGACAAGGATCCACAATGCATGAAAAAGGTCTCATGTTCAAACCCCAGCTTCTCCAGTTTAAAAAGAATAAGGAAGGAGGGGAAAGGCC
This sequence comes from Darevskia mixta, assembly GCA_034641385.1. Taxonomy (NCBI): domain Eukaryota; kingdom Metazoa; phylum Chordata; class Lepidosauria; order Squamata; family Lacertidae; genus Darevskia; species Darevskia mixta. Next base: position 4,998,326 of record JAWWNH010000060.1, read on the forward strand.
CTCAGGTTGAGACCCTGCAGAGCTACTGCCAACAGGTGTAGACAGTGGTGTGCTAAGATGGATCAATAGTCTCACCTGGGGTGGGGGGGGCAAAGCAGCTTTCTATATAATGCTCTTTATTAGATAAATCCTGTGAATGAACCACAATCTTGATGCTTTTATGAAGTTATAACTGGTCAATCACCGGACAAGTCTAGGGCCGGTGCTGTTGATTCTGCTTCAGAAAACAAGGTTAACCAAGTCAAAAAAAGCAATAAATGGACCTGTTCTTTGGGCAAAACTGCCACTTATATCATTATTTCCACAGGGGTTTTGCTTCTGAGGTTAGAAGGCAGCTGAACCCAAGCTAAATTGGACTTCCACATTTAGGCTGAATTCTCTCTGTAAGTCTCTAAGAATAACAGGAGATTGCAAGGAGACAATGGGCATACGGTGACCTTTGCTGCACAGGAGTTATTTGTCCTGGAGAGGGAAAATGGTAGGTAGGCCCAGTGGGTTGCTAGGAGCAACCCCACATTCCTGGTTTGAAAACTAGTAGCCTGGGGAGTTGAAAGCCGGGCTCCTGGGGATTGGCTGCCAGGGAAAATGGGTAGCATCTGGCACAGAAAGTGGAGCAAACTGTGAAAGATTTTAAATGTGAAACATATTTCTCCGGCTCTCAGATAAAATGGAACTCAAGCAGTGAGTTTCAGCTTTGGGGTCTGTGATCAAGTGGCCTTTGAAAAGGCAAGGAACCAAAAAAAGGAAGCATCCAAAATTATCTCTGGAACTTTGCATGCAACAATTGGAACATTTGTACCTACTTTATGGAAAGTGGCCTTTGGGAGCCAAAAGGGAGGTTCACACACACACACATATATTTATATCATTTTGTAAAATTTATGCACCACTTGATTGTAAAAGAAAACCTCCAAGCTGTTTACAAATAGATAAAACAATGAAATTGAGAAATAAAATCTCAACCATACTTTGAAACATACAATAGCTAAAAATAGACGCTCGTGGCTTCCTGGCTGCAACACCATGTGATCACCTGCATGTTGTGAATGGGCAGTGTCAACTTCAGGTTTGGGGAGGCATGGAGTAACATGCTCTCAGGATCCCCCTACCCCTAGTAGCTCCACTTCTTAGTTATTGTTGCTGCTGCACAGTTCCTTGCTCTGGGCAATGTGCAATGCATCCATTCCATTAGTGCAAGGATTTATGTTTGCATAATGAAACTCCTCCTTCTCCTCCCCCTGTGCTTTATACTCTCCCTAAATCTGTTTTGTGGGTTTTGTGGGAGAGGAAACCCAGAATAGATTTTTTTTGGGGGGGTGGGGGGAGTTCCGTTTTGCAAGCGTGAATCCTTGCATTGACGAAACGAGTTACTTGGCGCAACATGGGACCAATCTGCATCATTACCAAAACAGAGAAAGCAAGGTGGAAGAAGGCTACATCTCATTCTTTTTAGACCCCATCCCCAATCACTCACTTAGTGTTGTGATCCATGGGGATGCCCAACAATGATGACAGTTGATGGTCCAAGCATACGGAAGTCAGTGGTTCCTGTTCCCCAACGGAGGCAGGAGAGCAAGGCTGTGCAAGACAAGGCAAATTTCAGCCCCTTGGATTAGGTGTGGTTTCAGGACCATGGACAGTGTTCTTACAGCTGAGGCCAAGTATCCAAGTTGTCTCAGCAAGATTCCACAGGAATTGGCAGAGTTTTATAGCAAGGATAGGAAGCCATTGACTAGATGTTCCACCTTTTTAGTACTGACCTGTTAAAATGACTGGTGCCTTCTTCTGCAGCTCGTCTCCTTCAAAGTAATGGGCTTTCCAGTTGTGAGTATCTCTCCTCTGGGCTTTCTTGATTGCACAGAGTCTGTGGACCAGCCATCAGTCACTGTCTCCAGACCCCACCCTGAGAAGTCCTGGTCCAGGGCAATTACACATGGAGAAGGCTGGTGAACAGACCACAGAAGCAAGGAAAAGGCTCAGGACCTAAAGACAACTTCAGCAGATGCAAGATGCAGCAGCTGCTGCTGCCTCTGGAATGGTCTATGCCATAATGCATATGCATTTCATTTTGCTTCAAAGCAGCCCAGACCAAGAGCTTTTCTGCGACTTTAGTTTGTGCATTCAACTGACAGCCATCAATTGTATAATAAGCAAATACAGACAGGATGTGCATCAAGGATGGGAGCTGGTGACCCACCAGTGCATCTGTATACCTGTGCCCTGGACCAGACCAATACAGTTTGCCATCTGAAGCAAAGGGCAAAAGAATTTGCCATGCTTCCACCACCTCTTAGCAGTTCTGTAGCATTTATGTCTTTATGATATGGGTGAGACTGGGGCTGCAAGCTTCAGTTGATTTATTGGTTAGATTAATTACCCAGTAAGTTGCAATTCCTTTTGCACTGACTAAAAACACATCCTGGATTAATTGAGCAGTATTTTTTTTTTAAAAAACCCGTTAATTCACCTGAATACAAATGTTTATTTTAAAAACTGCAGATGGCATGCATATTTTTCAAATGGCATTCTCTCTAAAGAGACTGCCCTCCCACCATGGTTCTTGCTGAAATATATGCATGCATCAAAGTATGTTTCCCTCTTCAAAACAATTGTTTAAGTTCTAATGCATACATATGAAGATCAGTTAATATTCAATCATTTGAACACACATTCAGGTAAGATGAATCCAATAAGCTGACAGTCCTAGTAGAGGCATCCCATGGCTACTAGGCATGTTGGCTGTGCTGTGCCTCTAAGATCTTGCCTTCATTGTCAGAGGCAGGAATACTTCTGAATATCAGATGGTGGAAGTCATAATTAATTTGATGTCTACTGACTAGTTTTTGTCCCCCCCCCCCAAAAAAAAATGACCCCTGGATTTTTGAATTTTATTGATATTGATGCTGCATTTTATGTTGTATTCTATGCTGTTTTATGCTGTTTTAAAGTCACATTTTAATCAGTGTTTTATATTTGCTGTTAGCCGCCCTGAGCCCGGTTTTTAAACTGGGAAGGGCGGGGTATAAATAAAAATTTATTATTATTTATTGTTATTATAAGGGAGAGCACTGCTGCTGAATTCCAGCCCTACTTGTGTTTTGCCTGGCCTGGCTGGCCACTGTGAGAACAGGATGTTGAAGTAAGTGGACCATTGGCTTGATCCAGAAGGGTCTTCTTATGTCATGTTCTTTATCCTTGCCAAAATATAGGGAATCCAGTATCCAAGGATTCTTTCCGTAAACAGCATCAATCATTTTTCAGGAATTTCCCAGTTACATTCTCAAAAATGACAGCTTTTTTTGCATTGGATTTCAAAAGAACAGTGCCCCTTCTATTCTCTCTAAGCTTTCCTTCAGGGTATTTGGAACATATTTTGCTTATTTTCCAATTGCTTTTCCTTTCCTTTATGGGGTTTGTTTTCCAGAACCTTTATCGCAGCTTTAACACTCCTGTGAAGATGTCCCAGTCTATCAACATCATTTTTAAACTATGGTACCCAGAGTTGGAGGCATTACACCAAATGTGGACTGTCTAATTCTGAATAAGTTGCTGAATTATGTTCTAAGTCCTCCTTTTAGGAGAGGTCTTCCCTTGTGTTGTGATTTGAAGTTCATCTGAGCCCCTGGCTACTCATTAACTTTGTTGTTTTGTATTCTGATCTCAGTCGTGTTCCAGAAACAGAGCTCTTCCCTTGATCAAGACACTATATTTCTGTTGATGCAAGCTAGAATAGTATTTGTTGTTGTTGTTGTTGTTGTTCTTGCTGCTGCTGCTTCATACTGTAGACTCATCTTAAGCTTGTGGTCTACTAAGACCCCTAGATCCTTTTCATATGTACTACTGGCAAGCCAGGTGCCACCCATCTTATATGTGTGCAGCTAGTTTTTCTGCCTAAGTGCAGAACCTGACATTTGTCCCTACTGAAATTCATTCTATTACTTTGGGCCCAGTCGTCCAATCTGTTAAGGTCATTTTGAATCCCAATTCTGTCTTCTGCAGTGTTAGCTAGGTAAAGGTAAAGGGACCCCTGACCATTAGGTCCAGTCGTGTCCGACTCTGGGGTTGCGGCGCTCATCTCGCTTTATTGGCTGAGAGCCGGCGTACAGCTTCCGGGTCATGTGGCCAGCATGACTAAGCCGCTTCTGGCGAACCAGAGCAGCGCACGGAAATGCCGTTTACCTTCCCGCTGGAGCAGTTCCTATTTATCTACTTGCACTTTGACATGCTTTCGAACTGCTAGGTGGGCAGGAGCAGGGACCGAGCAACGGGAGCTCACCCCGTCGCAGGGATTCGAACCGCCGACCTTCTGATGGGCAAGCCCTAGGCTCTGTGGTTTAACCCACAGCGCCACCTGGGTCCTGTGGTTTAACCCACTGTCACCTGGGTAACAGAGTAGCTACCTCTCCCCAATTTGGTGCCATTTGCAAATTGGATGAGCATCCCCTCAATTCCTTCATCCAAGTCGCTTATAAAGATGTTGAGCAACAACAGAAACCAGGACAAAACCCCACAGCACCACACTTGCCACTTTTTAAAAAATTGCCTGCATTTGTGCCTTCAATATGTCAGCTTGAAGAAATCCCCATCCATCTTTTACTCCCTCCCCTCTTTGAGTATTTCTGACCATGGTAAATAGAAGCTTTACTGTCCCCACCTGTGGCGACAGAGCATAGTCATCATGGCTAGTAGTCATCAACACTCCAGGAATTTGTCTAATCCTCTTTTAAAGCCATCCAGGTTGGTGGCCATCATGGCCTCTTGTGGGAGGGAGTTCCATAGTGTAACTATGCACTGCATTAAGAAGTACTTCCTTTTATCTGCCCTTCCACATCAATAAGAAAGCATAATATTCCAGGTACCAATTATTCCCACAGCCCACAAATGCTACTTTGTGGACTGGACTTTTCATTTTGCTCTTGGTATTAAGAATGGCATGCCTTTATGCTTAATCTCAGCCTAACTTGGCTGCACTGAAGAGCTGTTTCTGGACAAGAATATTGCCTGAGCTGTGTGAGGAATATGAAAATGCTCTCGTGCTGTTATCTGCGAATCTGCCCACCCCCGGCTCTGTCTTCATCAGATAACCAGCAGGGAACTGAAAGTAAAAGAAGCAGCGCTCTTCTGAAACAGCCACCCTGCCACTACAAATTCAACACAGTTCTCTGTCAGGGTGGCTAACTCTCAACTTGGGGGGGGGGGCTGATCTGCCTCCCTCCCATGTAACCTCCCTCCAAGACCCCATTGATTTTGGTGATGGCAGAACAGAGCGAGAGAGAATTTAGTTACAGATACAAACCTCTGCGCCCATCCTAGTGCCTTGATAGCAGTTTAAGCTGTCTCCTCCTCAGTCATCAGACTGATCATTTTATGAGTGGGGAAGGAGCTGTTAACTCCCTCTCCTGCTGATCTCTCGCTCTGTGCGCCTCCTCACTAAAAGAGCATTGGGTGGCCATGCCCAGTTTTAGTCACACCCATGCAGCCCTTGGAAGGTTGGCCAAGGTTGTGTGTGGCCCTCTCTCCAACAAAACTGAGCCATTACAGCTGTTTTTAATGTCCATCCTTACTCCTGCTTAATTGCATTAGAGGGGCAAAGGTGTCACAACTAGCCAAGTAATAATTGAACTGGGTGGCACATCCTGCAGGAATTCATTCATGACAGCTCAGCTGGTAGAGCACGGGGACCCTTAATCTCAGCGTTGTAGGTTCGATTCCTGCATTGCAGGGGGTTGGACTAGATGACCCTTGGTGTCCACTTCCAACTCTGCAATTCTATTATTCCATGAGGGGGTTGCAAATACCTCAGTATGTGTGTGTGTGTGTGTGTGTGCATGCGTAGGGGATGGTGCAACTTCTTTTGCTTTGTTTCTGTCTCTTCCTGGGGAACTGCTTTCCCCCCATCTTAAATCAGAAATTGACAATACTTAATGCTTTTTTTGGGGGGGGGACTGCTTTTCTCAGCTATAAGGATGAAAACAGCCAGTCTTTACCCATTAAACTTTCTCCAAATATCCAGGCTTCAATGTGTTCATGAGCCTTAAAACTCTCCCAGCTCATCCAAAGACAGATGTGTTTACTCTGTGGATTTTTCTTGTGGCTCCTAAAAAAAGACTCAACATTTGAATTTTAAAAAGATTCCTCTCTCCCCATTTCTCCTGACTGACAGAAGTCTGCTTTCACCCATGGCTGTAAAACACCTGCTGCCCCCAATTTGCCAGTAGATACCATATGCTATTTAATTGAAGAGATTGACTGAAATGCTCAGGGATCCAAATAGCAATGGAAACTTAAATTGAGGAAATGAAAAGGAACATTAAAAATTTATAACCCAGCTTTCCCAGGTCAGCTACTAACATAAAATCCAATAAAGCCATATCCAATGACCAATAATGCAATGCATACTTTGGGAGGCTGCTCTACACCAGACCAGACATTTTCTCCAGCTAGCCTGGTATTGCCTCCTCTGACTGGCAGCAGCACTTCAGGGTCTCCAGGATCAACTGCTGCCTGATTGGACTACAACTCCCCTCATCCCTGACCACTGGACATGCTGGCTGGAGCTTATGGAAGTTGGAATCCTGCAATATCTGGTTTCCCATTCCATCCAGGAATGTGTCTATGGTCACCAAGGTTGGTGTCTATCACTGCCTCATAGAACCATAGAATCATAGAATTGTAGAGTTGGAAGAATCACGAGGGTCATCTAGTCGAACCCCCCACAATGCAGGAATATTTCGCCGAAATGAGGCTAGAAACCACAACTCTGAGATTAAGAGTCTCATGGTCTACTAACTGAGCTATCTCAGCTGCTGCAGATGGGAGCAAAATCAATTCTTTAACTCTTCTTCTTCTTCTTTGGCAATCACTCGTAGCTGAGTAAGATGGTCTTCCATGATCACGGTTTTAACAGTGAGTCCGTAAGTGACTGTCGAGGCCAATTCTGGATCCACACGTCCTTCCGCATTGGGGACATAGGTTTCAGGGTGGGAGTTGATCACAGTGAGGTTTGCCAAGTGTGCCTTCCCCTTAGCAGGTTTCTCCCTTTCGTCCTGAGTTCAAGTGTCTTCAAAGCCCATGACACCTTTGGTAAAGGCTGTTCTCCAAATGGAGTGCTCACAGGCCAGTGTTTCCCAAATGTCGGTGTTTATACTACATTTTTTAAGATTTGCATTGAGAGAGTCTTTAAACCTCTTTTGCTGACCACCAGCATTACGCTTTCCATTTTAAAGTTCGGAATAGAGTAGTTGCTTTGGAAGACGATAATCAGGCATCTGCACAACATGACCAGTCTAAGGAAGTTGATGTTGAAGAATCATTGCTTCGACACTGATGATCTTTGCTTCTTCCAGTACACTGGCATTAGTTCGTCTATCTTCCCAAGTGATGTGTAAAAAATTTCTGAGACACCGTTGATGGAATCTTGCATGAAGTTGGAGATGGTGTTTATATGTGGTCCATGTTTCACTAGCATACAGTAAAGTTGGTAGTACAATAACTTTGTAAACAAGCATTTTGGTTTCCGTGTGAATGTCCCAGTCCTCAAACACTCTGCACTTCAATTGGGAGAAAGCTGCACTCGCAGAGCTCAGGCGATGCTGGATTTTGGCATCAATGTCGGCCCTTGTGGAAAGATAACTGCCCAGGTAGGAGAAGTGATTGACACTTTCCAATGTTACACCATTGACTTGGATTTGTGGCACTGCAGAGGGGTTGTTTGGTGCTTGTTGGTGCAGCACTTTGGTTTTTTGGATGTTGAGTGATAGGCCAAGTTTTTCGTAAGCTTCTGTGAAGGTATTTAGGATTGTTTGGAGGTCTTCCTCTGAGTGTGCGCACACGCTACGTTGTCATCAACACACTGCAGCTCTTTAACCATGCACTCAGTCTTTCACTCACAGCCTATCCACCAGTCAAATGAACAAGACCAATGCCTATTCAAGGAAGGCCACTACCAGCAACTGCAGCTTTCCAGCTTTCCAGCTTTGCAGCAGGACTTTCCCCCATGCTATTTGGCAACCAAGTGGACTCTCTTAACTAGGAATGGAAAAACCTGTTGATTTTTTGCATCATTTCATCACATATCCACATTAACACCCACCCACCGCAAATACACACAAACACACAAATTATTTTCATGATCATATATATTTTTAAGCAGATCATTTTTTTTCAGCTTGACCTTGCTGGAACTCAGTTCTGGCACCTCTCAGCAGGGCACCATTGCCATGATAAGAGAACAAGGGAGGTGTTCAAGGTGAGTTCTGGCATTTCTTTTTCTAGAAAAATAGCACTGTTTTTAAAGCACATTTCCCCTAATAGACACATTTTTCTATGAATTATTTGGTTGGAAAACTGCAACCAAATAGAGGAGTGAGAATTTGCTGCATTTCAGCTAACTCGTGGTTTGGGGAATTAGCGTGAACTAGATAAGTTTTCATTAAAATGCACACCAAAGCAAATTTCACCCTCATCACTACTCTTGACCCATTAAGGAGGCCCTGGCAACAACATTGTTCCATTGTTAAAATAAATAAATAAATGATGTTTTTGATACCCCACCCTTCCTCTATATGGCTGAACAAAAACAGGAAACTAAAAACACAATTCCATAGAAATAAAATATATCAATAAAATCACACAATGGCAACAGTAATACAATAAATGGCACTGATAAATACCTATAAAACCACAGCCCAGAAAGAACCCTATTCAATGCAGTTTTCAATTCCTTTAGATGTGTCCTTCATTGCACTAAGCAGTAAAGAGCCCAATCATATTTATATTTTTCCCTTTGGCAAATGCCAGGGATTTTCCAGGCATCTGTCAAAAGGAGTTCTACTTTGCTTGGTGCTCAACTGACTCCAAACTTTCATGTCCTGAGAGAGCCACCTCCTCCACCCCCTCTAAGAGAGAGAGAGAGAAACCTTTCACCGGCATGCTCTCTTCCTTCCTTTCAATGCAAACATGCAGACAATCGCTTGCATTCAAATGCCCATATTATTTTCACAAAGCAATGCTCCCCCGGAGCAATTTCTCCAGTGCACTTAAGCGTAGCCCATCTTTCCCTCCAGCAGCAACAGCTTATCAGTCTATTCTTCTCCCATCTCTTTATTCTCCTTGAACAAGCAAGCATTGTGGATCCACAGCCTATTATTGCCATTTTCAGATGGTTGGTGGGTGGATTGTTTGTCTGTATATATCAGTAGCTTTGTATCATCCCCACCTAAATATGATTAACAAAGATCAGAAAGTGCTTTGTGTTGTTTGAGGCTGAGCTAACTGCAGTTGAGAAGTACCAGTAGTTCGGTTTCTGGAATTTGCCCTTTTGGTGATGCTTAGTAACACTGATATGAACACTGAATGATGGAATTGGTTGTTATTAGCTCTATATGTCCATTCTGAAGGAAACCAGCCCTGAGTGCTCACTGGAAGGACAGATCCTGAAGCTGAGGCTCCAATACTTTGGCCACCTCATGAGAAGAGAAGACTCCCTGGAAAAGACCCTGATGTTGGGAAAGACGGAGGGCACAAGGAGAAGGGGATGACAGAGGACAAGATGGTTGGGCAGTGTTCTCGAAGCTACCAACATGAGTCTGACCAAACTCCGGGAGGCAGTGGAAGACAGGAGTGCCTGCCGTGCTCTGGTCCATGGGATCACAAAGAGTCGGACATGACTAAACGACTAAACAACAAGCTCTATATGGGATAGCTCAGTTGGTAGAGCAGGAGACTCTAACTCTCAAGATCATGGGTTTGAGCCACCCAGATTGGCCATTTACATTGGCCATCACTATATAAAAAGAGCCTAAAAACCCAAATTGAAAGCCTCAGTTATTTTAATGAAAGAGCAAAGAGCATCCATGAGGTCTCCAACCAGCTTCCTGGGCCTCCTAACCTCCTCTCTCCTCCACATTGCTTCCCTACCTCCCACAAATATGTCATGTCCACTGCTCTAGCCCCCCTCCCCCTCTACATTTCCCTATGATATTGTCCATGCAGCCTTCTGCACATCCTTAATACCATTCAGAAGCAAGGAGCCTCCATCCAAGGTGCTGCCTGCAGCCTGAATCATGGCTGCATGGAGCAGGTGGTGGCCTCCAGGGCAAGAGGAGGGCTGCCCTTCTCGGTGATATCGTCAGATGTGGTTCTCCAGTGTGTCTCTGGTGTCACATTGCAACATAATTGAATTATGCTTAAGCAGGCCCTGGAAAGAAACCCTCATTATCTAAATAGCATGATGCCGAAGTAATTGAAATAAGAGGGGGAGGTTTGGATAAGGAAGAGAAGCGCTTAATGGAAATGGAAGGACTCAAAGGGATGGAGCTGCTTCCCCATCAGAGGGAGCTTGGAAAAGCAAGCAGCCTGTATCATGTCACTTAATAATAATAATAATAATAATAATAATAATAATAATAATAGTTTATTTCTACCCCATCTCATCTGGCTGGGTTCTCCCAGCCACTCTGGGCAGCTCCCAACAGAATATTAAAAGCACAATGAAACATCAAGCATTAAAAACTTCCCTAAACAGGGCTGCCTTCAGATGTCTTTGAAAAGTCAGATAGTTTTTTATTTCCTTGACATCTGATGGGAGGGCGTTCCACAGGGCGGGTGCCACCACCAAGAAGGCCCTCTGCCTGGTTCCCTGTAACTTGGCTTCTCGCAGGGAGGGAACCGCCAGAAGGCCCTCAGAGCTGGACCTCAGTGTCTGGGCAGAACGATGGGGGTGGAGACACTCCTTCAGGTATACTGGGCCGAGGCCATTTAGGGCTTTAAAGGTCAGCACCAACACTTTGAATTGTGCTCGGAAACGTACTGGGAGCCAATGTAGGTTTTTCAGGACCAGTGTAATATGGTCTCGGCGGCCACTCCCAGTCACCATCCAAATGAGGAAGCAGCTTTGAGTCAGGATGAGCTGCTTGAAACTGCCTCATACTAATTCAACCAAGGCCACTTTCACACCATGCATTGAAAGCACTATGATACAACACTAAACAGTCATGGCTTCCCCCAGAGAATTCTGGGAGCTGTAGTTTGTTCAGGATGCTGAACATAATTATGAGACAGTGGTGTAGTGTGAGTAGGGCAGGGAGGCCATGGCCTGGGGTGCAAAATTCTGAGGGGATACAATCAGATGCCCCCTCCCACAGATGCCAGCTTCCACGGTGATCCCCACCTCGAAAGCGGCAGAGCAGCTCAGACCCACAGTGAGTGGTTGTGGATGGAGGGAATTGGGTAAGGGGCGACCCCAGAGAGGCCCGGCCCAGTGCTCTTCTCCGCGAGTGTCGGGGGATTCACCTGCCAAGGGTCAGGCTCCTCCCTATGCAAGCAGATGGCACAGTGCAGTCTGGCTTGGCTCCAGTGTGGGCCCTTGGGCTGCATTAGCAGCTTGCCAGCCCCGGGCTCTGGCAACCCATGCTACACTACTGTTAGAAGATCCCTGGTACTCTCCCAGAGGTACAATTCACAGAAGTCCCTGGGAAGAGGGATTGACCACTCTGGGAATTGCATACCTATCAACTGTCCCAAGCGGGACATTCCAGAATTACAGAAGACGCCCTGTCAGCATGTCCCATTTGGGCTCTCTCAAGAGTGTAGTTCCAAAAGACGCCCATTTTAGGGGGCCATGCTCTTGCATGAGTCACCTGGCTCTCCTGAGAGCATGGCCCCAAAAGATGTGCATCCTGATTTTCCCCTGCAGGATGTTAGAGGGTATGAAATTGTAGCTTGGGGTGGGGTGGGGAGGATAGAGGGGTCTCCAAACAATGCTGGGTGAATGGGTGTAGAAACAGACCTACTGCATACAGGCTGAATTTAGTTGCTCCACTCTCTTTTGTCTCTGGCTCCACCCGCCCCCTGGCATTTGGCTCTCAGATGATTGCCCACAGGAGAATGTGGCCCCTGGGCTGAAAAAATATTCCCCACCCCTGACAGATTAAAAGGTCTCTCAGTTTCCGATTTTAATAATAGGGGCAGCTATGACTCACTTGGTGACATGGTTGCGAAGACAATGGAGCTTTCCCCCATTATACAGCGTTACATCAGTGATTAAAAATTGTTGGTTTCAAGCCTGTGGGTGGCTGTTTATCATATTTTGTTTTTAAAAAATCACCAACAGTTTGGGATTAATAGTCTACAACTTCTAATTTAAAAATGCTAGAACATGGGGTTTCAGATGCATATCAAAGCAATTCAGAGCAAATTTTAATACCTTGTTAGTAAACAAAGCAGATTAATAGTCTAGACATGTGTGCAGGGTGAAGAGGTGACACCCATAATTCTAAAAGGGTGTTTCTCATTAAATACTCAAAAGAAGAATTATTTTGATGCTGGAGTCCAACAACATCTGGTGACCATCCTTGCCTTCTGCTGAATTCTTACTGAAATACATTGGGGGGGGAGGGGGGAAACCTAGCACATTATTCAAAGGTTGCTAGTTAGCATCACACTTAGGGCGAACCTACACTCATTGTTTATAACGTTTAAAATGTGTTATTAAAATGTGACACCAGGGGGTGCTGCAGAGCAGCGAGCCACCAGCAAAGGGAAACTGCCATTAAACGTTATAGAATGTTATGCTTTATTACATTCAGAAGATCACTGTAGATCCAGCCTTAAACTGGTGAGAGCCTAGCTCCAGTCCTTGCTCAGCTAATGAAGCTATGAATCTCACTGGGTAACCTTATTTCAGCTGATTCACCAGCTATGACCCCTCTGGCACAGCGGTGACTTGGTCACAGTACTTCCTGCTCTGGTAACTTTCAGAGTGGATTATTGCAATGTGGTCCACATGGGGCTACCCTTGAAGATGACTCAGAAATTTGAGCTGGTCCAAAATGCAGCAGCCTATTTTCATTTGAGAAATGTTGGAGGGTGTGGAGTTATTTGACTCCCTAGCTGTCTGAAGGCAATTCTGTATAGGGAAGGTTTTTTTTTTAATGTTTTATTTTGCTTTTATATCTGTTGGAAGCCACCCAGAGTGGCTGGGGCAACTCAGTCAGATGTGTGGGGTATAAATAGTAAAATTATCATTATGGAATGGGACGTCCCTATTTCTATCGGAGAAATGTTGGACGGTATGCCATAAAAAAGATAAAAAAAATCTGAAGAGATAGGAAAAATACTGAACTGCCACACACTTCCGCAGAGACAATGATCTAACCATATAATGTCTGTGCAGATGAACTCTTGGAACCCCAAGAGGACCAATGGCTCATTGAAAGGTCTACAGGGAGACCTCACCCCACCTTCATTTCCCTGGGAAGATGATCATTCATTCTTATGGCACCGAGAGCAAAAGAAGCCATTAGTGATCCTCAGACATGGACTGTATAAATGCTGTCATCTGGGGGCAAGCGTATAATGCATTTCATCACAGCTTGCCAATTGACATTCTTGATCTGTCTTAATTCAAAGACCTTCACGTTGTAAGATTTCTTAATCCTCTCTGCCCCCACGTCCAATGAAGCCATAATTGCTAAAGGCTATTGCTTCATTTGCTTTAAGAAAGAAAGAAAGAAAGAAAGAAAGAAAGAAAGAAAGAAAGAAAGAAAGAAAGAAAGAAATAGCCAAGTACAGTCGTACTTTGGAAGTCGAACGGAATCTGCTCCGGAAGTCCGTTCGACTTCCAAAATGTTTGGAACCAAAGTGTGGCTTCTGATTGGCTGCAGGAAGCTCCTGCAGCCAATCAAAAGCTGTGGAAGCCCCATAGGATGTTTGGGTTCCAAAGAATGTTTGCAAACCGGAACACTCACTTCCAGGTTTGCAGCGTTCGGGAGCCAAGGTATGACTGTAGTCTAAAGCTGCATGAAAGATGGAGCTGGCTTTATACTCAGATATTTGGCCAGTTTTCCAGAGCAATATGTAGACTTCAGTCATCCTCAGTTCCTGCAGATCCTGGCTATTTCCCCACCAAATTGATTTCAAGCTTCTGTTCTCTGGCCTTCTTCACTTGCCCCCGTTTTTCTTGAGCAGGAGTCCACAACTTTAGACCTGCGGGCACCTTTGGGTTTTTGAGCAAGTGACGTGGGTGCCATGCCCTTCCACCATGCCACTCCCTGCTCACCAGATCACCCCACCGAGAAACAGTGTGAAAAATGCCCATGCATGCTCACTTTGCTTATCCAAAGGATCTGGGTAGGATCCAGTAGAATTATTCTGAGCACTGAAAAGCCCATAGAGCTGAAAGAGGAAGTGGGAAAGACTGCCAGTCTGGGAACTTCTTACTTCATCTCTATGTGGTTTTCAAGGCAGGAAAAGATAACCACCAACAGTACTTCATGACCAAAGGAGGCAGTGAAGGAGGAGGTGGGTTGTGAGTGACTGAGGAAGACTGGAAGGGAACCTGTGTTCCCACTGGTGTCATGTTGGAGACCTGTGCTGGCCGTAATAGTTATGCTTTGCCTCCACTGTCAGGTGAAAATCACAGGATGGGGAGAGTTTATTTGTTGTCGGTTCCTCCTTGTAGTTTTCCTACAGGCATCCGATTGGCCGCTGTGAGAATAGGATGTTGGACTACATGGGTCATTGGCCTGACCCTGCAGGCTGCCACTTATTGCCATTTATGGCTCCTCTTCATCCTGGAGAGAAGTGACTAGTGGGATACCACAGGGTTCTGTCTTGGGCCCAGTCTTATTCAACATCTTTATCAATGACTTGGATGATGGGCTTGAGGGCATCCTGATCAAGTTTGCAGATGACACCAAATTGGGAGGGGTGGCTAATAGCCCCAGAGGACAGGATCACACTTCAAAATGACCTTAACAGATTAGAGAATTGGGCCAAAGCAAACAAGATGAATTTTAACAGGGAGAAATGTAAAGTACTACACTTGGGCAAAAAAAAAAAGACGCAAATACAGGATGGGTGACACCTGGCTTGATAGCAGTACATGTGAAAGGGATCTAGGAGTCTTGGTAGACCACAAACTTGACATGAGTCAACAGTGTGATGTAGCAGCTAAAAAAGCCAATGCAATTCTGGGCTGCATCAATAGGAGTATAGCATCTAGATCAAGGGAAGTAATAGTACCACTGTATTCTGCTCTGGTCAGACCTCACCTGGAATACGGTGTCCAGTTCTGGGCACCACAGTTCAAGAAAGATACTGACAAGCTGGAACGTGTCCAGAGGAGGGCAACCAAAATGGTCAAAGGCCTGGAAACGATGCCTTATGAGGAACGGCTTAGGGAGCTGGGTATGTTTAGCCTGGAGAAGAGAAGGTTAAGGGGTGATATGATAGCCATGTTCAAATATATAAAAGGATGTCATATAGAGGAGGGAGAAAAGTTGTTTTCTGCTGCTCCTGAGAAGAGGACACGGAGCAATGGATTCAAACTACAAGAAAGAAGATTCCACCTAAACATTAGGAAGAACTTCCTGACAGTAAGAGCTGTTCGACAGTGGAATTTGCTGCCAAGGAGTGTGGTGGAGTCTCCTTCTTTGGAGGTCTTTAAGCAGAGGCTTGACAGCCACCTGTCAGGAATGCTTTGATGGCGTTTCCTGCTTGGCAGGGGGTTGGACTGGATGGCCCTTGTGGTCTCTTCCAACTCTAGGATTCTATGATTCTGTGATTTATTTACTTACTTACTTCCCACCCTCCAGAATAAAAGCTATTCAGGACAACATGCAATCATAAAATTAAGGAGGGTCCTAAAAACATCATGGTTTGGGGGAGGAAGGAGGCAGCAAGGAAGGAGAGACTGTGGAATTCCTGACAATAGGAATCACTCAGCAAGGAAAGTACATTCCCCCCCACCCCCATCAGAAGTGTTGTTCAACCTAGAGTGTTGTTCTTGTTCGGTGAGAAATTAGTTGTTAAAGAGAGGCAGGACACAACTGGAGGAGGGAAAGTGAAGCTTGTAATTAAAGCTGATGGGAAGTGAAACTCGGAAGGTTTATTTATAGCCTAATGAATGGGGGGGGGTGCTGAAAGTAAGCTCCATCAGGTATTGGGAGGAGAAAACTGCTAAAAGTTTGCAGGAGTGCTTCTGCATTCAAACAAAAAAACAAAACAAAACAAAAAAACGGCACAGGAAATGGAACAGAATATGTTTACTTTCCGTCCTTGTTGCCTTTGCCTCTTTCTTCCATCCTTTCCTCTTTATTGCTTCTTTTTCGTTGCTCCATCCAGGCAGGAAATAGGAATGAATAGATTTGTCAATTTCAGTTTCTCTCCCTTTCTCCGCTTTTCCAGCCTTAAGTTCTGTTCATCAGATTTCAGCATCCATTTGCAAATTGTTTCTAAAATAATTGTGCCAGGAAATCTGTACACAATTCCGTGCACGTTTCTCCCAAGGGATCCTGTTTGTATCCCATTTTGTCTGGTGCTTCAGGCCACATACAGGTTCAAGAAGTGCAAACCAGGTTGTTTTTCATGAAAACGCAAACTAAAAATAATTATCCCTAGTCCCTACTCAACAGTAGTGCATGGAGTTAGGACATGGGGAGGCAAACTAAGGCCCAGGGGCTGGATCCAGCCCACTCGCCTTCTCAATCCGGCCTGCGGATGGTTTGAGAATCAGCGTGTTTTTACATGAGTAGAATGTGTCCTTTTATTTAAAATGCATCTCTGGATTATTTGTGGGGCATAGGAATTTGTTCACCCCCCCAAAAAAAATATAGTCACAGAATCACAGAATCACAGAATCATAGAGTTGGAAGAGACCACAAGGGCCATCCAGTCCAACCCCCTGCCAAGCAGGAAACACCATCAAAGCATTCCTGACAGGTGGCTGTCAAGCCTCTGCTTAAAGACCTCCAAAGAAGGAGACTCCACCACACTCCTTGGCAGCAAATTCCATTGTCGAACAGCTCTTACTGTCAAGAAATTCTTCCTAATGTTTAGGTGGAATCTTCTTTCTTGTAGTTTGAATCCATTGCTCCGTGTCCGCTTCTCTGGAGCAGCAGAAAACAACCTTTCTCCCTCCTCTATATGACATCCTTTTATATATTTGAACATGGCTATCATATCACCCCTTAACCTTCTCTTCTCCAGGCTAAACATACCCAGCTCCCTAAGCCGTTCCTCATAAGGCATCGTTTCCAGGCCTTTGACCATTTTGGTTGCCCTCCTCTGGACACGTTCCAGCTTGTCAATATCCTTCTTGAACTGTGGTGCCCAGAACTGGACACAGTATTCCAGGTGGGGTCTGACCAGAGCGGAATACAGTGGTACTATTACTTCCCTTGATCTAGATGCTATACTCCTATTGATGCAGCCCAGAATTGCATTGGCTTTTTTAGCTGCTGCATCACACTGTTGACTCATGTCAAGTTTGTGGTCTACCAAGACTCCTAGATCCTTTTCACTTGTACTGCTCTCAAGCCAGGTATCACCCATCCTGTATTTGTGCCTTTCATTTTTTTTGCCCAAGTGTAGTACTTTACATTTCTCCCTGTTAAAATTCATCCTGTTTGCCTTGGCCCAGTTCTCTAATCTGTTAAGGTCATTTTGAAGTGTGATCCTGTCCTCTGGGGTATTAGCCACCCCTCCCAATTTGGTGTCATCTGCAAACTTGATCAGGATGCCCTCAAGCCCATCATCCAAGTCATTGATAAAGATGTTGAATAAGACTGGGCCCAAGACAGAACCCTGTGGCACCCCACTAGTCACTTCTCTCCAGGATGAAGAGGAGCCATTGATGAGCACCCTTTGGGTTCGGTCAGTCAGCCAGTTACAAATCCACTGAATGGTAGCATTGTCTAGCCCGCATTTTACCAGCTTCTTTACAAGAATATCATGGGGCACCTTGTCAAAGGCCTTGCTGAAATCAAGATAGGCTACATCCACAGTGTTCCCTTCGTCTACCAGGCTTGTAATTCTGTCAAAAAATGAGATCAGATTAGTCTGACATGACTTATTTTTCAGAAACCCATGCTGACTTTTAGTGATCACAGCGTTCCTTTCTAGGTGCTCACAGACCGTTTGCTTAATGATCTGCTCTAGAATCTTTCCTGGTATTGATGTCAGGCTGACTGGGCGGTAATTGTTTGGGTCCTCTCTTTTCCCCTTTTTGAAAATAGGGACAACATTTGCCCTCCTCCAGTCTGCTGGGACTTCACCTGTTTTCCAGGAATTCTCAAAGATTACTGCCAGTGGTTCTGAAATCACCTCTGCCAGTTCTTTTAATACTCTGGGATGTAGTTCATCTGGCCCTGGAGACTTGAATACATCTAAACTAGCCAAGTGTTCTTGTACTACCTCCTTACTTATTCTGGGCTGTGTTTCCCCTGCTGAATCATCTGCTCCATATTCTTCAGGTCGGGCATTGTTTTCTTTTTTGGACCGTTTAGTCCGTTTCCCCCACAAGGTCTGAGGGACAGTGGACCAGCCCCCTGCTGAAAAGGTTTGCCTACCCATGAGTTGCGTGTCGATGTCCCCAAGCCACCCCCCTAAATAACTCACACTACACACCGTAATTTAAGTTTAAGGTTTTCGGCATGATTTTGGCCACAACTTTTATTAAAATACAAAAATGTAAGTGGTTGCTTAGGCATTGGTTCCAACTAGCTGCCCCCTCCTGGGGGCAGACTGACATCTGCCCGGTTAGAGGAGTCAGTAAAGGGAAAACACTTTGGGGAGAGAATGGGGGTCAGGGGCCTGGGCCCTCGCCTCTCCCCAAATGTTCCCAGGGGCTCTTGCGTGGCCCTGGCCCCCTACCGGGGAATACGGACAAAAGCATGATGAGCCCCTGGATTCCTTTAACGGAATTCCCCACGCAGCAGCATTGGAGGGGCAGACACAGCCAATCCTTACCCCTCCACCAACCAATTTAATAACCAATCCCTAACCTCAACCTTACAAGTTGTGACTAATTGCTACGCAGTAGGCGAAAACCAAATGGCAACAGCCAATCAGCCAGATGGAAAAAATTCCTACCAGGCCCCTGCCCCAAAAGCAGACGACCCCATGACAGGCATAGCAAGGTCAACGCGCAAGCCTAAATAAAGGGAGGGCGATCTGATGCACGGAGCAAAGAGGGCCGCGTGCTGCCTGCACTGGGAATATATAACCTCTGAGCTGTCCATCAAAAATTGCTATATAACATTCTCCCCAGCAACCCGCAGGGCCCAATCACCTGCCCCCCTCTTCCTCCATCAGTGTGTGTATCACACTCACAGTGTGTGAGAGCCAGTGTGGTGTAGTGGTTAAGAGTGGTAGACTCGTAATCTGGGGAACCGGGTTCGTGTCTCCGCTCCTCCGCATGCAGCTGCTGGGTGACCTTGGGCTAGTCATACTTCTCTGAAGTCTCTCAGCCCCACTCACCTCACAGAGTGTTTGTTGTGAGGGAGGAAGGGAAAGGAGAATGTTAGCCGTTTTGAGACTCCTTCGGGTAGTGATAAAGCGGGATATCAAATCCAAACTCCTCTTCTTCTTCTTCTTCTTCTTCTTCTTCTTCTTCTTCTTCTTCTCCTCCTCTGAATGTGCCCAAATTGCGAGCTGAATTGGGGTGATTTTGGGAAGGTCCTTGTATGTTAGATTAGCAAATTGTCCTGACTTAGAATGGAGGCTCACGGAGCTTCTGAGTTACTTTGTGGCCTCATCCATCCCAAAAACACCCAACCTATTTTCTTCTTTTGAGAAACAAAAGAAGCACTGAGAACTCTAGCAGGTCGGGGGGGGGTGGTTTGGAGAGGTGGGAGTTATAGCCACAGTTCCATAATACAGCAGGTACCGCTATGTTAAAAAGGACCATTAGGACAGAAGTGCTAGCTTTATAACCAGGAAAACTAATGCAATAAATTGCATATCTGAATGCAGCCTAAATCAGGGATGGGGAATCTATGGCCTTGGACTACTACACCCAAGCACTGGCCTTGATGGCTGGAGCTGATGGGAGTTGGAATCCAGCAGCATTTGGGGTGGGGGAACAGGTTCCCCTTGCCAGCCCTGAACTAATTACGAAGCACAAATAAAAGAAAGAAATACACATTAAAATAAAATAAAATGTCAGGGTTGCACCAGATGAGCAGGAGTGGTGGCAAGCCCCCCTAGGCGAAGCGGCAACCACGGAAGTGTTCGGAGAAATGGAGGGATTCTTACCTGAAGAAGACTGGTGGCAGCACTCCTCAGAAGAGGAAGAATAAGATAGGGAGGTGGAAACACCTGGACAGGAGGAGGAAGAAGTTGAGCCAGAATCAGGCCCTTGTGAGGAGAGGGGCCGGCTGACCCCCTCCCCTCCTCCCTTCTCAGCTGTAGAACGTAGAGCTGAGAGATGTAGGGAACAATTAGAGGCAGCTGCAGCTTGTAAGAGGCGTGGTCATGAGCCGGCCACTTAAGGAAGGCTGGCTGCTTCCCTCACCAGCACCTGCAACTGCTGTGCTGGAGCACGTGGTTGTTCTTGCTCATCCTGTTCCTGGTTCCTGTGTTCGTGTCTTTGGCTTCGGCTTCGGCTTCCTGACTCCTGGCTTCCTCCTGACCTTGTCTTTGTGACTTCGACTTCCTGACTTCTGGCTTGAACCGACTTTGGCTACTCCTGACCCCTGTGCGACTGCCTGACTTTGACTGGCTTCTGACCCGGACTGTTTGACCTCGGCTTTATCGGACTCTGACTGCTGCTCTTCAGTGCGCCAACTTGTTGGCATCCTAACAGAAAATTCAAAAATAAGGAATGTGTGTGTGTGTATATATATATATATATATATATATATATATATATATATATATCACATTAGGGAGAAAAGGCCTAGGTCTTCTCTACTAATTCCTTCCTTCCTTCCTTCCTTCCTTCCTTCCTTCCTTCCTTCCTTCCTTCCTTCCTTCCTTCCTTCCTAGCATTCCAAGTTGCATTCCAAATGCATCCCTTATCCTAGCTATAGCATTGGTTACAGAGACAACTAAAGATTTAAAACTGAGCATTTTGAACTCAGGTCATCTATGCTTTTTCACATGATGCTTAAAAACTGAGTAAAAGCTGGTTGCTGGATTTGCAGAGACCAGGGAATCCACCAGGATGTGCTTTCTCCTTCCCAGGAGGCCCGGGATCAACCTCAAAACCTGCAAACCAGGACCTCATTTGAATATCTGTTCCCTCCTCCTACACTCCATCTTAAGACTCGGAGCAGATGCAGTCTTCTTGAAGAACAGGAGTCTTCCTTTCCTTCCACTGCCCCTGTCTTTTCAGTTTTTACCAAGAAGCTTGTGGGAAGCTTGCACATGTGCCGCTGGGCGGTTTGCCAACGGCGCCGCTTGAGTGCCGTATGGATGGCGGTGGGATCCTGTGCTTGTGGCTGCAGCGGTGCCGGTGGGATCCTCCACATGGCTGCGGCGGTGCAATGGTGGGGGCTCGTGCTGCCGTGCCCAGGGGTGGCGGGGTGAGCCTCCCGCAGGGTGCTGTCTTGTCACCCCTTCAGAGATGGCACCCGAAGCGGACCACCACCGCCCCGCCTGCCTTCCTCCACCACTGCATCCAACCACAATTATTTGTTGTTATTATTATTGTTATTGATGGTTTTGCATTCATTTAAGGCACAATCTTCTGTACAAGGAATACGGAGTGGAAGTCATCTTGTTTTTTACCTCAGGCAGCCAAATGACTCGGGCCGGTCCTACTTATGCAAAAACCAGACCTTAAACGCACATTGTAAATAGCACCTGACTTCCACTTCTATCAGCTGGAGATTCAAAGCAGGGTGTGTTGTGCAGGTCTTGCTTCTGGTCTTCTGTCCCTTGGGGCAAACCACTCAGACTTCAAACAGTTGTGCTCTTCTCCCAGATTCCACCGTGGCTTTTCACACAGAGACAATTCATTGGCTCTCTCTGGCTTGGCCTGGCCATAAATACATCCAGGTGAGGGCTTTGCCTGGAAGGAAGCTCAGATTCTGACCTTCTCTGACCAGGTACCTTTCAAACACCCTCAATACTTAGACGGACTCTCTCTGGTAATAGAGATCCGTCCAGTCCTGGTAAGGCCCCAGAGTACTATATTCTCAAAGGAACCCTTTCCTTTCATATATAGAAATGATAACCCCATGAATTTTGAAATGAAGTAGGTAATAATTTCCATTTCTTCTTCAATCATTCCACTATTGACTCCAAGATTTATTTATTTTTGCTTTCGAAACATCTGTGTCAACATCTGTTGAGTTACTCTGGTGTCTATTCCCAAAGTGGTTGTCAGTCTCAGATTTCCCCATCCCAAATCCTCAATTTAAAAGAGAAGCATTAGTGCATCTCACATGTTGTTTCACCCCCTCCACCCCCACCCCACCTGAACTTCATCCTCTTTGGCTGTTTCTTCTCACCATTATGTTGTATCATAGTCATGCAACTGACTGAATGGGAGTCTAGGAGAAGGTAGATGCATGTCCTTTTGGGCTTGATACATGACATTTTGGGCTTGGGGTTTCTAAATAGCAGCACCGTAGTTTAATTAGAGACATCAAGTGAAGACTGAACTACTTTCCCCATCCTACTTCCTGCTGCCTCTTTGGACACAGTATGTCTCTCCTAATAGGAGAAGGACCATATAAGGCTTTGTTCGCATAGCAGTTCATTCTGTTTCCCTGATGTTTCCCTAACTGTTAATTTCCATATTACATTTGAGGTTTTACATGCTGCAAAAGCAACTTCTGGAAATGTAGCAGAATACAGTGGAAGTTTAGAGATCACTTCCATGTTAATTGGTTCCAGAAATAATCTTTTTGCAACCCCACTAATCTCAGAAAATCATAGAAGCAAAATGACAAAATTTGGAGCTGTATACCGGCATACAGTACTTTCTGGTTGTTTTTGTGGGTGAATCATGGAAAAACAAAAGCATGCATGCTCATCGGGGAGTAAGGACATTGTCCAGTGACATTCACTGTTGTGCCATACCACACTCACTGGTGTGAATGAAATTTTGTGCAGCATGCTGGTCAAAAGCCAGTTATGTAACTCAGCAGGTACTACAATGTGAAAGGAATGTTAGAAAACGGGATAGGAAGAACTAGCATTATAATCAGGAAAACTAACGCAATATTCCCCATGTCTGAATGCACCTTAAATCAGTGTCGGAGGCAAGCCAGCAGTAAATCACACCATGAAAGTTTGAATTAACTCTTTATAAGCAAAAACAAAATTGACATAGGCATGTCAGGGCTAATGAGCACAGCAACTCCTCTCGGGTAGGTCTTGCTCCCATAAAGCAATGGGAGAGAGATTGAAGGTCCCTACCTCCCCGCAACTGCCTAAATCCCATCCTCTCCAGGGTTTTCCCCACAAGCAATTGGAGACTGTGCCCTTGCATCGCTAATCCTTCCTCTGCCCTTTTCAAGCCTCTTCTGGTTCTGGGAGCTGGCCACAGCAGGAAGGAGAGAGAAGCCTGGTCCATCTCTGCCTCTTGGCCTCCCTCATCCCACTCTCCTGCTTCAATTTCTGTCTCTGATTCTGGACTTCTCTCTGCCACAGACTCTCCCGGCTCACTAAGCCCTGTTGCCTCCCCAGCTTCTGACATCTCCTCCTCCCAGTCTGCTCCCTCTTCTCCCTTTTTATTGTCCCACCACCACTCCCTGAGCTCTGAGCTTTCTTTCCTTGGGTGTCACCCAGCTGGTTCCTCCCATCATTCCTCTTTGCCCAACCAGTCCATGACAGTCAGGGGTAGTTAACACATGGACCTTCAGATATTGCTGGACTACAACCCTGACTGAGTCTGATGGGTGTTGGACTCCAGCAACATATTGAGGGACACAGGTTAGCCTTCTGTATGCCACACATTCAAATTGCAAAACCTTTGGGGTTGTAGTCCAACTAAGTTCTGCTCAGAGTATATCCACTGGAATGAATGAGCCTATGTTAATTACGTCCATTAATTTCAGTGCGTCTACTCAACTGGTATTCAGAAGTATATTGCCTCTGACATCAAGGCTCAAGGCTTAGAATCACCAGAGGTATGATTTACTCTGACCAAATAAAAAGAAAGAAATTATACAAAGGCTGGATCTACACTGACCTGTTTAATGTCTTTCCCCCCCCCCATTAGAACGATATTAGCTAAGTCGTTCTAAAACGTCACAGGGTATACTTCAGGGGTCAGCAGACTTTTTCAGCAGGGGGCCGGTCCACTGTCCCTCAGACCTTGTGGGGGGCCGGACTATTTTTTTTGGGGGGGTGAACGAATTCCTATGCCCCACAAATAAACCAGAGATGCATTTTAAATAAAAGGACACATTCTACTCATGTAAAAACACGCTGATTCCTGGATCATCCGCAGGCCAGATTTAGGCGGCGATTGGGCCAGATCCGGCCCCGGGCCTTAATTTGCCTACCCATGGTATACTTCTTAATTAAAACACTTTTTACCTTGATTTCCCCCCATCAAATGTAAGTAATACCTGGCCACACCATTTTCCAAAACGGTGTTTCTTTCCCTGCTGCTGCTCACCGGTTACTCTGCTCTGCCCTCTGGTGTCACATTTTAATTCTCCCTCCCTCCCTTTCTTATCTGCCCCTCGAATACCATTGGAAGAGGGGGTGTCGGAGCTCGAATGCAATTTTAAAAACGTAAAACGCTCCATAAGGACATATGAGCAGCGTTTCACCGATATAGCAGCATAAAAGGGTTAAAAACGAAGCGATAAAAAGGCAAGGTAATAACACATTCTGAACGTAAAAAGTAGGATGACATGTGTCCATCCACGTTATCAAAACCATTCCTTAACATTAAAAACCACGAGTGTAGATCGACCCAACATAGATATCACTGCAGCTGGGCATCAATTGTCATGGAGGGTCTGGGTTCACCCAGACTTTGAAGTGAGTTATGGAACAGAGGGGTGGCCACCATCTCTCCCAACATCTGAGGACCATTGGTGGCATCAGAAGATCCAGGGCTCCATTTTTTTTTGGCAAGAGTCTCCAAACAATTCTGGGAATGTGTCATTTCCCCAAGGGCTGTTGATTCTCTCATTTTCTCATCCCTGCCTTTCCCATGTCTTGTTTTCAGTGCTGGGACAAGTCCTGGGAGCTGGCAAAGTTTCCACATTAACATGCTGAGAAACACTTAAGCTTCCCAAAGTTTGTGCCTTAAGTTAAGGACGGGAAATTTATGCCTTAAGTTAAAGACAAGCAGGCGCAGCAAAGCTTCTTATAATTATCGAACTGTCAAGGGAAATAATAGAGTGAATCCGTGGCCTATTTATCTTATAGAAAATGGATGAGGGGGCTTTGTTTTTTTGTAAATGTAAAGTTTTGGACAATCTTTCCAGGAGAATTTTCATGAAAGATTTGTGTGTGGGTTTCGTTCCTCTCCGCTACCAAACTGCCGCTGCAAAAGAAAGCTGAACACTGGGGAGAACTGTTAGGTAGAAATGTCAACCGTTGCATGGAGGATTTAATAAAAAGAAACTCAAAATGGGATCGTGAGGAAAACAGAAGGCTCCAGCTCGTAACATTGAGCTGGAGGCCTCAAGGATTTATGCTTGATTATCATGATTATCATTGTTTTTGTTAGTATTACCCCCGGGCGGCTTTCAACATGAGACCTGCATGTTGCGCTGCAGAAAAGCAATATAGTGAAAGTTGCCCTTTCAAGGCTATTTTTGAAATGCTCAATTGTGTTTTCGTTGGATTGTAATGGGATATTTAATGTTGGTTTTAGAGGTGCAACCAGATTTCTTCTGAAATTAAGTTCCTGGAAAAGCAAAAGGTCCTCCTGTTACATAAAAGATCCTGGCTGTTGTATCAGGTCAAATGCCCATCTAGGCCAAAATCACACCATACATTTAGAGCACCCGGATACCAAGTTAAACAGTTATGGCATCTCTCAAAGAATCCTGGGAGCTGTAGTTTGTTAAGGGTAGTGAGTGTCGTTAGGGGACCCCTCTTCCCCTCACAGAATTATAGAACTATACAGGGGACGCTCGTGTTGTGAACACGATCCATGTGGGAGGCCCGTTCGCAACCCGCACCGCTGCATCTGCATGACGCAATTTGGCACTTCTGTGCATGTGCAAAGCGCGAGTTAGTGTTTCTGCACATGCGCGAGCGCTGAACCCAGAAGTAACCTGTTCCGTTACTTCCGGGTTCGGCGTGGTGCGCAACCCGATATCGCGCAACCTGAAGCAGCCGTAACCCGAGGTGGTTTAATAGTCAATCCCTCTTCCCAGGGACTTATGGGAATTGTAGCTCTCTGCGAGGAATGAGGGGGTCTCCTAACAACTCCTTTAATAAACTACAGCTCCCAGAATTCTTCAGGGAAACCATGACTATTTAAACTGATATCCTAGCGCAGTGACGTCACATCCTTTATTGGCGCCCAGTGCATGTGCACCAGGCAGGACCAAGGGCTGTGCGTGGAGGGTGAACAAAACCCACTGCCCCAGCCAAACCCTTTGTTTCTGTCGTCCCAATTCTGTTCATATAGAGCAGGGTTTTCCAAACTTGAGTATCCAGCTGTTTTTGGACTACAGCTCCCAACATCCCTGGCTATCAGGACCAGTGGTCAGGAATGATTGGAGTTGGAAAACTCTCCCTAAGGACTGGCATTGACACTGTATTCCTTTTTTGGCATTAACTTAATACCTTTTCATTTGCCCATGCTTCATGAACTGTTTTAGCTGGTTCAATAAATTGTAACTTATTATTTCTCCATTGTTATTATGTGGTATTTATTTTTGTTTCAAAATTGGATTGGTATTTGAATGTGTTTGTGTGTGTGTGTGTGTGTGTGTGTGCAGTCATATAATCTGTTTGGATGAAAGCAATGTTTAGAAAATTTCTAAAATATATTGATAGCTGAGACACACTTGGAATGATCATGTGGGAAAGTAGTCAAGGAAAATGGGAATGATTGTGCCTTGCTCAGCTGTGTGGGCTAATTTGAGGTGAATTTAACTGGATAGAATTGAGGTTAAGGTATATTTCTTTGTTTTGTCTTGTTATGTATGTGTTTTATCATAGAATCCTAGAGTTGGAAGAGACCACAAGGGCCATCCAGTCCAACCCCCTGCCAAGCAGGAAACACCATCAAAGCATTCCTGACAGGTGGCTGTCAAGCCTCTGCTTAAAGACCTCCAAAGAAGGAGACTCCACCACACTCCTTGGCAGCAAATTCCACTGTTGAACAGCTCTTACTGTCAGGAAGTTCTTCCTAATGTTTAGGTGGAATCTTCTTTCTTGTAGTTTGAATCCATTGCTCCATGTCCTCTTCTCAGGAGCCAGAAAACCAAAAAAGCACCACACAACGCCACTGTAGGTAAGCCTATGAACGAAAACTTGCTCCGAGTGAAGTGTATAATTTAACAAGCTATGTTAGCTGAAGAAGTGTTCGAAACAGTGATTTTACCGGAACACTGTCTGGTCATTTTACAATAAAGAAAGTTTTCGTTCATCAGTGGCTTACCTACAGTGGCCGTTGTGTGGCGCTTTTTTGGTTTTCTGTCTCAAGACTGCCACCCACTGGTTTTTTTTCGTTCCTCTTCTCAGGAGCAGCAGAAGACAACTTTTCTCCCTCCTCTATATGACATCCTTTTATATATTTGAACATGGCTATCATATCACCCCTTAACCTTCTCTTCTCCAGGCTAAACATACCCAGCTCCCTAAGCCGTTCCTCAGAAGGCATCGTTTCCAGGCCTTTGACCATTTTGGTTGCCCTCCTCTGGACACGTTCCAGCTTGTCAGTATCCTTCTTGAACTGTGGTGCCCAGAACTGGACACAGTATTCCAGGTGACGTATGACCAGAGCGGAATACAGTGGTACTATTACTTCCCTTGATCTAGATGCTATACTTCTATTGATGCAGCCCAGAATTGCATTGGCTTTTTTAGCTGCTGCATCACACTGTTGACTCATGTCAAGTTTGTGGTCTACCAAGACTCCTATATCCTTTTCACAGGTACTGCTCTCAAGCCAGGTGTCACCCATCCTGTATTTGTGCCTTTCATTTTTTTTTTTGCCCAAGTGTAGTACTTTACATTTCTCCCTGTTAAAATCCATCTTGTTTGCTTTGGCCCAATTCTCTAATCTGTTAAGGTCATTTTGAAGTGTGATCCTGTCCTCTGGGGTATTTATGTGTTTGAAGTGTTTATGATGATAGAATTTGTGAGTGATATAAAAATCATGAAAAGCCAATAAAAAAAAAATGAAAAAAGAAAAAGAAAAAAGGGAATGATTGGAGTTGTAGTCCAAAAACAGCTGGAGACTCAAGTTTGGAAAACCCTGCTCTATACGAACAGAACTGGGACAACAGAAACAAAACCAGAAGCATGGGGACATGGGACATGGAAGAAACCTACACTTTATGATTGCCCAGTCAGATTAAGCTTTACAGCAGTGATTCCAGACTCTGGTTCAGGGGGGTTCTGAGGTTTCTCAAGGTCTCGATGAGAAGATCAATAATGGTGGGCAAGCTTCTCTAAGTTTGCCCGTGCCTGCAAATCTTCCTCTGCATGGTTTCACCATGAGAGAATGTTGCCCATATCAACGATTTTCTCATTTGAAGTGAGGCAGCATGAACTGAATTTGTGCCCTAGCGTGAGTCCCAGAATCCTCTGGAGTCCGGTTGCCAATGAGTCAGTGTGAAATGCTGCCCTTGTAAGCAGAAAGTCTGAAAGACACAGGGCTGAGAGGCAATTGCTTCTCAGTGTTGTGATGGAGTGCCAAACACCCGCTGAGCGAGAACAGGCAGCACGACAAACTTGGGAATTGGCTCTCCGAGGAATTGTCTTTCACAGATGCTTGCTGAAAAGGGGACTGCGGCTCGGTGCCAGTCTTACTGGCAGCTGGGTATGGAGACATCAAAACAAGCGGAGAAAGACATGATCAGAGATCAGCTGGCAGTGGGCAGAGAGGCTGGCTTGGAAGGCACCAGGCAGTCAATGAGAAGTGTTTAGCAGGAGGAGAATAAGTCATCCTGGCTTCTCCTATTGAAGATGCAGACAAAATGAAATGGGCAGAAATGGCGTGAGCCATTCACATGAAGTATAATGAGGCAGAATGGCAAGTATCCCAGAAGTTAGGGTTTACAAAGGCTGAGCCAGATGGACTAAGAGCCAGGGTGGCTTAGTGGTTAAAGTGTCAGGCTAGGACCATAGGAGACCAGAGTTCAAATCCCCTACTGAACCATAAAGCTCACTGGACCGGTCACTATCTCTCAGCCTCACAGAGTTCTTGTGGGGATAAAATGGGGGCTGAGGAGAGAGAACCATGCGTGCTGCTTTGAGCTCCTGGGAGGAATGGTGGGATATCAAATTAATAACAATTAAGAGAATCATAAAATTGTAGAGTTGAAAAGGACCCTAATGCTTTCCTAGTCCAACCTCCTGCAATGCAGGAATCTCAACTACAACCAAAACACCAAAACACCAAATTGGCTAATAAATATTGAGAACAAGCCTGTAAAAACTCAATAAACGGCCTGACTGTGACCGTTCCCTCACAAAAGACTTTGCGTGTTCAGTAGAGTACCATTTGCAACACTTTTGCATAATTTGATTACGCTAGGACATTATCATTAGCCTTGGTATTATGCCATCAGTTCATTGAGTTTTTACAGGCTTGGATTTGCACGCTGCACCTTAATGTGTTCATTTTAACATGTTTGATTGAGTAAACTGTTCTCAATATTTATTAGCCAATTTGGTGTTTTGGAGTTTTGGTTTTGTTTGATCACAATTATACAACACCGGAATCTCAACTAAAGCATCCATGACAGACGGCCATCCAACCTCTGCTTAGAAACCCCCAATGAAGGAGAGTCCATCACCTCCCAAGGGAGTCCGTTCCACTATTGAACTGCTCTTATCCGACTCTTTATAAGGCAGCTATGAACACTTATGGGGAAAAGATGCCGTTGCCCTAACAGGGTTCCCATGTAAGAATCCCACTTTAAGATGGCATTTGATAGATGGAACAAAATTGGGTATATCATCTGTTGCTTCAAGATGGATGCAACACAGTTCTTGCGTGAGATAGTATTGCCCCTCTATCTAGCACTGAAAGAGGTCTGCTCAGAAGTGTGTTTGCTGTGCAACTGGCATGAAACCCGAAGCTGGAAAGCTCCAGCTGAGGGGGGGGGGGATAGGTGGGGAAATTGAAGGCTGGGCCACCCTCCTCCTGGTATACAGTTTGTGGGTTTAACTGGCTGCCATAGTGGAGGCAGGTAGGGACTTTTTATCCTTTCATATGCTTGGCTAGTGGAAGAGATCCCTCCCCCCCCAGTCCACACTACATTGTTGAGTAGGGAGCAGTTAGCGATGGGTTCTGGGAAAATAGGTGGATTGATTTAATTGACTTGGGTCACTTGGTAGGTGTGTAGGAAATAGGGGGAGGTTGATACGGTATATGGTGAGTACCCTGAGGCCCGTGTGATATTTTCTTTAAAAACTATATTCTTTGGGAAGTCCTGTGGAATGTGTTGTTGTTTTTACCAGCTAAATTTTAATAATAATAATAATAATAATAATAATAATAATAATAATAATATTTGTACCCCGCCCACCTGGCTGGGTTTCCCCAGCCACTCTGGGCAGCTTCCAACAAAGATTAAAAATACATTAAAACGTCACACGTTAAAAACTTCCCTAAACAGGGCTGCCTTCAGATGTCTTCTAAATGTCAGACAGTTGTTTACCTCTTTGACATCTGATGGGAGGGCGTTCCACAGGGCAGCGCCACTACCAAGAATGCCCTCTGCCTGGTTCCCTATAGCTTTGCTAATAATAATAATAATAATAATAATAATAATAATAATAATAATAATTAATAAACATAATAATAATAAACTTATGCACAAATGTAGAAACAGGAACATCATTGCAAATAGGATCTGGACTTTACACACCTTCCAGTTAAACAAATACTACATCATCAGCCTGAAAGTTGTGCCTCTCAGAGAGTGGTACCTTGGTTGTCGAACGACTTGGCTCCCGTACAAATCGGCTCCCGAATGCCACAAACCCAGTGAGTGTTTCAGTTTGCGAAAGTTTTTCGAAAGCCGAACATCCAATGTAGCTTCCGCGGTTTCCGATTGAGTGCAGGAAGCTCCTGCGGCCAATCGGAAGCCTCACCTTGGTTTTAGAACGGTTCCGGGAGTCGAACGCACTCCCAGAATGGATTAAGTTTGACAACCAAGGTACCACTGTAGATCCACATTCCTGGGGGAATTACCCACAGCGCTGGGGAGAGGGCTGGATCCGTTTAATACGGAAGGCGGTGGATACAATGTGCATTTCAGCTGGCTAGTGGCACACTGGACATTCACAAACCAGCCATGTCTCAGAATTTACTTTAGGTAATTGAAGAACATTTCTGGTTTTGCTACCTGGTTCACTGGAGCATTGTATGTGTGTGTTCCCACTAAATGTTCTTTGACGCTACAGAAACCACACAGCAGCAATCTACTCTGCAGTCCATTAGCCACAAATAACTTTGGCTTTGTGGGGGGAAATGACAATGTTTTCAGAAGATGAAAGAGGGAATAATAAGGCAACACTTTCCCCTTACCTTAGAAAGAAGAACACGGGCGGGCAGGGGGAAGAAAAGTGCATTTGAGAGCAGAACTCCCTCGTCTACGGAAGTTGTGCAGCCCAAGCTTCTGCTGAGGATTTGAGTTCCTCAGACTGTGTTGCTCCCAAATTAGGGATGGAGGATGAATTCAATTCAGTGTGCATTCAAAGGCAAACCTACCTAATTCACTCTTCTGGAAACAATACAAGAACAAAAAACACAGCCATCCTTTGAAATTTTCACTTCTCCAGACTTTAGAATGAGTTTCCCCAGCCCAGTAACATGTGCAAAGGAGCGTAAAATGCTTAGTTAAAATAATATGCATTATATTAGGGGAAATTTAATAAGGGTGAAAGAGGAGAGCGCAAAATATGGTCTGAAGCTCAACATCAAAAAAACTAAGATCATGGCCACTGGTCCCATCACCTCCTGGCAAACAGAAGGGGAAGAAATGGTGGCAGTGAGAGATTTCACTTTCTTGGGTTCCATGATCACTGCAGATGGTGACAGCAGTCACGAAATTAGAAGATGCCTGCTTCTTGGGAGAAAAGCAATGACAAACCTAGACAGCATCTTAAAAAGCAGAGACATCACCTTGCCGACAAAGGTCCGTATAGTTAAAGCTATGGTTTTCTCAGTAGTGATGTATGGAAGTGAGAGCTGGACCATAAAGAAGGCTGATCGCTGAAGAATTGATGCTTTTGAATTATGGTGCTGAAGGAGACTCTTGAGAGTCCCATGGACTGCAAGAAGATCAAACCTATCAATTCTGAAGGAAATCAGCCCTGAGTGCTCACTGGAAGGACAGATCCTGAAGCTGAGGCTCCAAGACTTTGGCCACCTTATGAGAAGAGAAGACTCCCTGGAAAAGACCCTGATGTTGGGAAAGATGGAGGGCACAAGGAGAAGGGGACGACAGAGGATGAGATGGTTGGACAGTGTTCTCGAAGCTACCAACATGAGTCTGACCAAACTGTGGGAGGCAGTGGAAGACAGGAGTGCCTGGCGTGCTCTGGTCCATGGGGTCACGAAGAGTCGGACACGACTAAACGACTAAACAACAACAAGGGGAAATTGCTCCAAAAACATCTGCACGTTTGGCAAAGTTGCATACATTTATTCATTAGGAGAAACTTGCACTTGAATCTTGATTAATTTTCACGAGGACTTCTTTAAGAAGAAAAAAAAGGAAAATGATGTGGGAATGTGGAGAACTGGATTTAAAATTTGAAAAATGAGAAACTGAGGGAAGATGAAATTGACAGAGTTTCTCATCCCTATTCCCAAGTCATTAAAGTTTAGGGTTTCAGCCCCCGTGATGCAGCCTCTCCTTCCGG
This sequence comes from Darevskia mixta, assembly GCA_034641385.1. Classification (NCBI taxonomy): domain Eukaryota; kingdom Metazoa; phylum Chordata; class Lepidosauria; order Squamata; family Lacertidae; genus Darevskia; species Darevskia mixta. Next base: position 5,031,086 of record JAWWNH010000060.1, read on the forward strand.
GGAACATATAGCCCCCCCACTTGTCGCTTGAGTCCAAATCAACCCCATCCAACATGGCCAGGGATGACGATAGGAGTTACAGCCCAACAGCTTCTGAACAAGCCTAGAAATAAACCACGCAGTGCAGCAAAATCTTAAATATAGAACAAAATACAAAAAAGAGTGCAACGACATAGAAATAGCAGCTCATTTTCATGTGAAATAACCAATTGCCTCAGATAATTCACTGGAAATAATCCCTCCAGCTCCAATTGCCTCCTTAATTCTCACTGACACAGATAGAAATTTGGCTGCTTTTAATTACTGCATTGCAGGGGGTTGGACTAAATGACCCTTTGGGTCCCCTCCAGCTCTGCAATTCTATGATCCTATGGCACCCGTGGGGTTATATCTCACAGCAAATGTTTCACACAGAATTGAGCTGACCTTCCTGTCAGTTTGGCCAGCAAAGAGCCAAACATCTGCTGATGAGTTTCAGCATGGAAATGACAGACTAGAAGGACACATTCATAGAACTGAACTGTAGTGTGGGTTCAAAATGTAGTATGGAAATGATTTTTGAGCAACAAGAATGCTTCCCCAAATTTCAGCATTTATTTATTTGTTTGTTTATTTATTTATTTAATGAAACGCATCTACACGGCTTGACAGTAAAAACAACAACACAACAACCACCGACAACCTATAAAGCAGTTTGCACACAGGACAAAACAATAAAATTATAAGTAAAAACAGTTAAAAGCAGGTATTTGAAACATTAAAAAAACACACAATTAAAAGCAAAGATAAAGCTAAAAACAAATAAAGACACATGTTGGCATTTGACGTATCTGGCTTGGCTTGTCTAAAGAAAAATGTTTTAAGGAGGCACCAAAAAGAGCACAGAGAAGGAACCTGTCCCAAGTCATTGGCCAGAGAGCTACGAAGTGTGAGTGCTGCCACACCAAAAGATCAGTTTCTTACAAATGCTGAACAGATATTATGCGGCACCTGTAAAATGCCATTTTGTCATTAGAGGGATTTGTTCATGCATCCGATCTCAAAGCTACACGCTTCAAAGGAGGCTGCTCAGCCATGCCGTGCCATTGATTTGATAGGCTTAATTGATGGAGGAAACCATATTCCAGCTGTTCAGATGGAAATTACATGGCAGCTAATTAAATTGATTAAGACGCCCCGGAAAATGGGCTTCATGAACTGGCAGCCCCGTGTGAGGCCAATATGTTATAACCTAAAGGGATTAAACTATGAGGATGTGCAATTGGATTTGAATGCCTTTGAACAAGAATGAGCCACGAGGCTGGATGGGTTCCTTTTTCACCCTGTTTAAGCTTTAAGGCACGCAGGAAAGATGAATTATCGGATGCAAGAGAGTTGCAGATTTCAAGAGCTCAGAGCAGGACACAGTTTGGGTTGGTCCTGGATCTATGTGAGTTAGATTTTAGGGGAGGTCTCCCAAGACAAATTCCACTACACCACCAGTCACCAGATGACTATCCTAGGACTTGGGTGGCGCTGTGGTCTAAACCACTGAGCTTCTTGGGCTTGCCGATCAGAAGCTCGGCAGTTTGAATCTCCGCAACGGGGTGATGCCCTGTTGCTCTGTCCCAGCTCCTGCCAACCTAGCAGTTCGAAAGGATGCCAGTGCCAGGGCCGTCTTAAGCCTATCTGACACCCTGGTGCAAGGATCCCTCCCACACCCCCACACCTACCTTTCCCTCCGGGCAGGCAGCAGCGACAGAGAGGAGGGGAGGCCGCCAGGGATCGCGCCCGCCTCCCAGGCGGGGCGCGCACACTAGCCGGAGAGGGACGGAGGGAGGGATGGAGGCTGATCGCTGCACACCCGGCATGCTGCCACCCATCGCTTCCTCCTGCCTTCCCGGCTGCCCTGCGCCCTCCTCCAGTCCTGCGCAGTGGCAGGCTGGAGAAGCACTCCGGTGACCAATTGCGGCGCCAAGAGGAGGGGCAGCTGCCAGGGATCACGCCCGCCTCCTGGGCAGGGCGCACTCACCAGGCGGGGAGGGAGGGAGGCTGATCGTTGTGAGCCTGGCTCGCCGCCGCCGATCTCCTCCTCCTGCCTTCCCCCTGGCGGCAGGCAGGCTGCTGCCCCTACCGAGCCTCTGACGTGGCCCCTGGACCTCTTCCCTGGTGCCCTCCAGAATGTGGCGCCATGGTTCCCCACGCCACTAGCCTCTATGCCTAAGACGCCCCTGGCCAGTGCAAGTAGATAAATAGGTACTGCTGTGACAGGAAGGTAAACGGCGTTTCCATGAGCTCTGGTTTCCGTCACGATGTTCCATTGCACCAGAAATGGTTTAGTCATGCTGGCCACAGGACCTGGAAAGCTGTCTGTGGACAAGCGCCGGCTCCCTCAGCCTGAAAGCGAGATGAGCACCACAACCCCATAGTCACCTTTGACTGGACTTAACTGTCCAGGGGTCCTTTACCCGTTACCTTTTACCTATCCTATGGTTGGCAATGACTTCCTCCCGCCCTCCCTCCTGCTTCACTATTTGCTCTGGGCTAATCTGTCACAGACATCACCTTGCCGACAAAGGTCCGTATAGTTAAAACTATGGTTTTCCCAGTAATGATGTATGGAAGTGAGAGCTGGACCATAAAGAAGGTTGATCGCCGAAGAATTGATGCTTTTGAATTATGGTGCTGGAGGAGACTCTTGAGAGTCCCATGGACTGCAAGAAGATCAAACCTATCCATTCTTAAGGAAATCAGCCCTGAGTGCTCACTGGAAGGACATATCCTGAAGCTGAGGCTCCAAGACTTTGGCCACCTCATGAGAAGAGAAGACTCCCTGGAAAAGACCCTGATGTTGGGAAAGATGGAGGGCACAAGGAGAAGGGGACGACAGAGGACGAGATGGTTGGACAGTGTTCTCGAAGCTACCAACATGAGTCTGACCAAACTGCGGGAGGCAGTGGAAGACAGGAGTGCCTGGCGTGCTCTGGTCCATGGGGTCACGAAGAGTCGGACACGACTAAACGACTAAACAACAACAACAATCTGTCACAAACAATAGTAGATTTTGGAAGTCTCATTATTCCCTCATTTATTCACCAGAGCATAGAAGGTGCATTAAGGACTGTAATACTCTCCTTCCACTGTATCACTGAGGACATGGCTCTAATTCATAGTGGTCCCAAAAAAATATTTTATCACTCCTTTTGCAGAAAGCCAACATAGGATTTGAGGGAAAGCACTAGCTAAAACACATCACTTTGACTAATTATGTTCCCAAAGCAACACTATGAGCTAGGTCAGGTTGCCTTATGAGGTTCCATTGAGTGGGGAAATAGCCAAGGCGATAATAAATTGTTGTCACAGAGATAGTGGCTTGTCTGAGATGCTTGCCTGTTATTTCCTCCTTTGCTCTTCCTTCGAGCATTGTCACCCTCCCTTCCCTCGAGGCATTATAGGAAAGTTTGGCCATAGAACTGGCCATTGTGATCCATGCATTGCAAATAATTGCACTAGAGATTAAGTTGGCTACTTGTTGACATATTAATCCCAGGGCTGTGAGGTCTAATTGCTAGGCTGACTCAAACTTGCAATGATGGATGGATGGAGGTCAGCTTTCGTTGTAAGGGGCTGAAATATGGGCATTTTCTCTTGCTTGTCGAGGTTAATTTTGTCCTGATATTTTGCTATAATGACTGAAATTAGGTGGTCTCTCTCTCTCTCTCTCTCTCTCTCTCTCTCTCTCTCCCTTAAAAAATAATTAAATGTTCTCATACTCCCTTTAATATCTCAAAGGGCACCTGTGTTTACATACTGACAATATAACAGCTTATTTGAGGATAATGATTAATTAACTACTCATTTGTAGACGGCTGGTGAGTAATACAAACTCCTTAATTGGTGGACAGCTTGAATTAATTTTTTATTGTCCACCCACCAGCACATGGATACAATGTTAGGGCAATTGCATAGCACCATTCTCTACATATCTACTCAGAAGTTAGTCCCATTCACTTAAATGGTGCTTCCTCCCAGGTACGTGAGGATAGGATTGCAGCATCAATGAGCATAGCTGTCAACCCTTCCCTTTTCTCATGAGGAATCCTATTCGGAATAAGGGAATTTCCTGCAAAAAAAGGAAAAAGTTGACAGCTATGTTATGAGCTTAAAGCTGAAATAAAGTTGATTGATTGATTGATTGATTGATTGACAGCTATGTTGTCAATGAAAGGCCTGGTGAAAGGATGGAGTAGAATCACAGGGTGGAGAGGTACCAAACAGATCACCACCCCTGGCTGATGCAGGGAACTCACGGCTGCAGTACCTCTAATGGGTGGCATTTACTTTAAAAACTCCAATAAAGGAAAGTACATCACCTTCCAAGCCAGTCTACCTATACAATCAGGATTTCCTTCCTAATGTTTGTTTCTGTCAAACCTACTTTTTGTCATTCGAACCTCTTGGGACAGGAAATTATCACAGAGTCAACACTGATGTCAAGGGGTGTTCCATACAGAAATAACCTTTTATTGTTTTTTATTGTATTCTAGGCTATCTACTGGGGGGGGGGGTATCTTTTCCAAGCTGCTACAATGCCCTGCTTAGCTTTGAAAATGTGCTAGCAGTTTTATTGCTGCCCCAGACTTGCTCCATCATCTATGTGGCCATCACCAAATATTTCGAGATGGCTATGATAAGGTTGTTGCCTGTGCCTGTTTACTCAGGAGCAAGCCCATTAAAGTGGGACTTGCTTTCCGAGTAGGCATGTATAGGATTGAACTGCCAGTTATCACCCTGACTCAACATGCTGCCCTGGCACCCTAAGGTGCTATTGCTCAAGGTTGTGTAGGGTGTTATTTATCCCCCCCTCTCTCTTTCTGCCACCCACTTTGCCTGATGCATGACATTATCCTGACGCTCACACACAGCCCTGGGGTCACAAGTTGCCCTTTCACTCCCAGCAATTTCTTTCCCCTCCCAGCACAAATCTCAGATGTTCATCGCAAGGCAAGCTGAAACTCCAAACTCTGCAGATGAGAGATCTGAATGAAGAGAATTTTAGAAACATCCCTTGTGGAAACATCAATGAATATATGGAAGTTTTGCAAAGAAAACCCCCACCTCAATGCATTAATATGGAGTAGGGCTAGCTGTGATTCCACTGTAAATCAGATATGGAAAGCAGATCACAAATCCTCACAAGGGGGTCTGTGATCCTTGCAGAAAAACTCCTGGGCATTCAATGAAGCTGAATGTTGCAAGTTCCAGGACAGATAACAGAAAGTACTTCTTCATGTAGCCTATAGCTGAACTGTGGAACTCCTTCCTGCAGGAGGCAGTGATGGCCACCAACTTGGATGGCTTTAAAAGAGGGTTGGGCAACTTAATGGATAAATAATAATAATAATAATAATAATTTTATTATTTATACCCCGCCCATCTGGCTGTGTTTCCCCAGCCACTCTGGGTGGCTTACAGCACATAAGAAATTACAAAACATTAGACATTAAAAATTTCCCAATACAAAATTTCCCAATACATGGTTGCCTTCAGATGTCTCCTAAAAGTCAGGTAGTTGTTTATTTCCTTGACATCTGATGGGAGGGCATTCTACAGGGCGGGTGCCACTACCGAGGAGACCCTCTGGCTTCTCCTCAGATAGTATAAATCTTTCGCCTTTTTGCCTGGTTCCCTGTAACTTCACTTCTCGCAGGGAGGGAACCACCAGAAGGCCCTCGGAGCTAGACCTTAGTGTCCGGGATGAACGAATTAGGGTGGAGATGCTCCTTCAAGTATAGCGGGCTGAAGCTGTTAAGGGTTTTAAAGGTCAGCACCAACACTTTGAATTGTGCTCGGAAATGTCCCGGAAGCCAATGTAGGTCTTTCAGGACTGGTTTTATATGGTATAGGTGGCTGCTCCCAATGCTAAGGCTACCAGTGGCTACTAGCCATTTTGGTACCTGAGGCAAACCACTGGCAAATCATTCAGATCAGATCCAAGCCTCACAAAGAGATGCAGGGCTGGCAGGGCAGTGTGAGGAACCAAATGCCCCATGCCCCAGCAGTCTACCCTCCTCTACACTCCACCCCTGGGCAATTGCCTCACCTTGCCTCATGAGTGGTCCAGCCCTGCCGTCCTGCTTCCACAGTCAGAGGCAGAGATGCTTCTGAATACTAGTTGGGGAGAGTGCTCTTGTGCTCAGGTTCCTCTTGAAGGTTCCCCACATGCATCTGGGTGGCCACTATGAGAACAGGGTTCTGGACTCAATAGACCACTAGCCTGATCCAGCAGGCTCTTCTTATGCCTTTATGTAAGGAAGCATGGGTCTTACTCTCATAGCAGGCCTTGGCTGCCGCTGGGGTGTGGGTTGTCCCTCATATCTTGACACCATTAATTAACGTCGTGCTCTCTTGGTATAATCTGCTTATCTGATTTGCTGTCATTCTGCACAAAAGCTACACGGCAATTGCTTGCTCACGCTTGGCTAATTTAATCGCCAGCAGTTAATAACTCCTAAGTACCACTTACTTTGTCCTCGCAGCTTTAATCTCTCAGACAGTCATGCGTACAGTGATATATATATTTTCTCTTTCCCCCTTCCAACAAAGTTTTTGCAGTTTGCCAGAAATTGTTTTAATAGGATCTTGAAAACTTGTTTATAATATTCATAGCTTGCATGGCTAATGAGCAAGATCATACATTACAGCACGTGGTTGGCTGAGAATTGTGTGTTCCTTCCTTCGCCTTTCAGCCTGCGGAATGGCACGTCAAATTCCTTTACGTTTCATTTGCTCGACTTATGCTCTGTTATGAAGTGTCCCATCCTTGTGGGCGATATTCCCTTCTGGAAAAGATTATGAAAGATGCACTGCATATTCATACTATGGGACTATCCCTCTCTTTGATTCCATCAATGCAGAATTTGGAGTTTCTGGGTTTCCTTTTTTTACAAAAGTACTAGGTTTCTCTCACTCAGGATTGTGAATTTTGCTTTAGATAACAGAGCCTCCAACCACCTAGATCAAGAATGGACAACCTATGGCTCTCCACATATTGTCGACATTAAGTTCCCACCAGCCCCAGCAAGCATGGCCAAGGCCAGGGATGATGGCAGCTGTGATATCTGCCCAGCTAAAGGTTCCTCGCCCCTTACCTGGTGGCTAAAGGTAAAGGTAAAGGGACCCCTGACCATTAGGTCCAGTCGTGTCCAACTCTGGGGTTGCGGCGCTCATCTTGCTTTATTGGCCGAGAGCCGGCGTACAGCTTCCAGGTCATGTGGCCAGCATGACTAATCCGCTTCTGGCGAACCAGAGCAGCGCACGGAAACGCCGTTTACCTTCCCGCCGGAGCGGTACCTATTTATCTACTTGTACTTTGACGTGCTTTCGAACTGCTAGGTTGGCAGGAGCAGGGACCAAGCAACGGGAGCTCACCCCATCACAGGGATTCGAACTGCCGACCTTCTGATCAGCAAGCCCTAGGCTCTGTGGTTTAACCCACAGCACCACCTGGGTCCCATCCTGGTGGCTACTGTTCTCCAAAGTGACTTCTAACTAGGTTCATTTTGCCTTAACTCTACTAGCCTGTGTTCAAGATGAGTAAAACTATCAATTTCAGATTCTCCCTGTTTCTCATTTTCTCCAGTCTTAAGTTGGGTTCTCCACATTTTCACATCATTTTGCAATTTTAAGAAACAGTCCTCGTGAAAACTTATCAGCATTTTAGTGTGAATTTTCTCAAATATGCACGTTTCTATGCCATTTTGCCAAACACACACATTATTGTACATTGCTTTCACTCCTATACAGATTATTCTGTGCGCTTCCCCCACCCAGGATGTGAATTTTGTACACATGACTTGGTTGGAGAGCTGCGCAGCAAAATGTGGATAATTTTGAAGGGTGGCTGAGCTTGGGTGTTTGTATTCTTTCGGATGATGCTCACTGCTTGAAGTAGCCAGAATGTTACACAAATTGCAGGTGCCAGCTAATATTTCTTCTCCATCTTTTCATTCCTTCTACCTTCTCCTTTTCCTCAAAGTTCACGTGCATTTTGTGGACTTGGAACCTCCATGTATAGTTATGTACGTGTTGTAGGTAAGGCGTACTAGAGCATGTGGATGAATTGTATGCATTAATTCTCTGCTAGACATCCCGCAGAAATGTATACCTCAATTTTCAGGACCCCCCCCCATGTGAAATTCTGGGGTTAAGTTTCATGCCTCCTATCAGTCTGTTTGCACTTTTCACATTTGTTGACCCATCCATCCTGCTTTGCACATTAAGCTGTGATTCCCCCTTCCCGGTGCAGAAAAATCCACATTTGAATAGCATTACTAAACATGTTTCCTCACAAATTAAGCCTCTCTAAATGGAATTTCTCTCAAAATGCACATTTTATAAGGTTTTTGATATGCTCATTGAACCAAGAACTGCAATGGAACATGCAGGAAGTATGAAATTAATTCCAATTTTCACTCTGGCCCAGGAGGTGCAGATTATATCAGAATCCACAGGAATCCTCCATTTGATGTTATTCAAGAGGATCCTCCTGTTGTAAACTACACTACAATTCTTGATTATGCACAGCATCCTGCACACAGTTGGCCCCATTGAAACGTGAGGTTGTGGCAACATTGGTAGGGAAAGAATACAAGTTTCTAACTGACAGGATCCATACTGGACCCCACATCCCAGCACCACTGAGACTGTTCCCCTTTTTCCCTTGAACTAATCACATCTTCCACCCTCTTCTCCCTGCTGTGATGCCAGAGTGTAAATTATCCTTCTTAAAGTGGATGTCAATTTCAGTCGTCTTATGCCTATCTCTGGAGGGGAACATTGTGACTACTTGGAGCTATGTAGCTGCACAGTTAGGAATTGCTTTGGTCCTTGCCAAGGTTAATGATTTAGCATATATTAGCTGTGTGCTCAACTTAAAACATTCATCACCCAGGCAGAAATCATACATTTATATTCATAGATATTTAACTTGTACGAACTTCATGGGAGAGAATGAAACCCTTCTGGCATTAAATATTGGTGTGTTAGTCCCCCCCCCCCCGGCACTGGAGCAACAAGGCTACAATCCCGTACACATTTACCTGGGAGTAAGTTCCCATTGAACTCAGTGGAGTTTGCTTCTGAGTAGATGCATATAGGCTTGAACTGCGATCATCATGTATTGATATAGAACTATGATGGAGAACAAACAATTCTGTCTATATCTATCTAGAAAGAGGACAGCAGTGTTCCTAAGCGAAGGTGAGTGGCAAAACCAAGGTTTCATCAATATGAGTCTCAAAATCGTACAGCTTATAAAAATGGGGATCTGACGGGCTGAAAACAGGAAACTGGACATGCATTACCTACTGGATGGTGTCTATGAAAGTGCCAGATTTCATCCCATCAAGTAAGAGAAGACCATCCAGAAGACAACAAAGTCTCAGAAAAGAATGCCAGTTTGGTGTAGTGGCTAGAGTGTCAGACCATGACCTGGGAGACCAGGGTTCAAATCCCCATTCAGCTATGGAGACTGTGTGAGCTTGGGCCAGTCGCTGCCTCTCAGCCTAAACTACCTCATAGGGTTGTTGTGGGAATTAAAGGAGGACAACCATGTATGCCACCTGAAGCTCTTTGGAGAAAACGGTGGACTATAAATGCAATAAATAATGCAAATAAATAAGTGCCAACTCTAATGGTTTTTTTTTTATGGCATAGCATGTGTGTATATTTTTGCTGGAGCAGTGATCAGATTGCAGCAGTTGTGGAGAACCCCAAAACTCTCTGCAGGCCACAGCTCTTCATTGACCCACCTCAAGTGTCTCTGTGTGATTGGCATGTGTCCTTGCCTGCTTGTTTGAATGGAGGACAGAGAAGAGTATGTGCAGAAACTAGCCTACTGTACCATGGCAAATCTTACATGTGTTGCTCATGTCATTGAATTCTACTCAATATTGATCTAGAACAGAACTCGGATGTATAGTTAGCAGAGTAAAAACTTAAGTACATTGTAGGAATTCCAAAAAAAAAATAATAGACTAGAGGCAATTGTATTTCATCCAGCAGAGCTTTACTGCTACTGAAGGCAAATGAGCATAATGGTCACAAATCCAATACATTCAGGACTGGCACTGTCCATAAGAAAGCCAGTTGCAGCAGACTTAACTTAAACTTACAATAACTTATAAGAAGTCTAAACCTTAACACTAGGCATACTATGTACAGATCACCACACCAGAAGGAAAGGAGATAGAAAGAGAAAGGGTGAAACCCAGGCTGCTTCTGGCCTTACTTTTATAGTCAGCATGACCTTGACTGAAAGGAATAACCCAAACATCATGAACCTTCTGCTTGTAGAATAGGAAGAAGAGAAGAAGAAGAAGAGTTTGGATTTGATATCCTGCTTTCTCACTACCCAAAGGAGTCTCAAAGCGGCTAACATTCTCCTTTCCCTTCCTCCCCCACAACAAACACTCTGTGAGTGAGGCTGAGAGACCAGAGAAGTGTGACTAGCCCAAGGTCACCCAGCAGCTGCATGTGGAGGAGTGGAGACACGAACCCGGTTCACCAGATTACGAGTCTACCGCTCTTAACCACTACACCACACTGGCTCTCAACACATCAGATCAATACTTTCTCTACACATCAGATCAATACTTTCTGCACTAAGAAATACAAACTGACAGCTCACTCCACTTTTCTATCTTGCCCCGCCCTCCATTAGCACTTGGCCGGACAACATCCCCCATCCCTGCAGCATAGGATGGTGGTGAGTTTTTACTTGTGGTCGTGTCCAGCTTTTATTCAACTCTTTGTTGCTTTGGAAGCACCTTGCACTGAAGTCTCACATCCACATCAGTTGTGGTTGGTGTTTCCTGGTGATGCTTGCCCACCCCACTGCAGAGCTTGGACACCAAGCTTGCAATGTGTGTCTCATAAAATCCCAGGTTTATTTTTATAGTGAAAAGCAGAGCATCTGCTGAATAGCTCCAGATCTTCCCAAGCTTCTTACATCTCTCCCCACAAGCCGTTTATGCACTGGGAGAGGATCTGCTCCCAGCAAGGATGCCAGTATAAGAAGCAGATAGTGCCCCCCCCCCGAAAACACTTGGTGACATCTAGCCATGAATCCCACCGTCTGCCACATGCTGCAATGAGCCTCAATTCCACAAGAGTGAGTTTCTGATTGGTGAATTTGTCATTGTTTACCCACTCTCGCCCATCTTTCCCAATTGCACTCGCCCCTGATCCTGTGACTATGTCTGTCATCGTTACATTATTGATGGCTAGCTCCTGACAAACAATGCCCATATATTTTGCAATAGATACCCAGAATCTACGGGGGAGCACATAAATGGCTGATTGCTGCTATTATATTTTTTTATTTTTAAAACCCTTGTCATTATACAGGAACAAAATGCTACGTGTCAAGATCATTTCTTGTCAATTAACCTGTCAATTAACTTAAGAACTGAGCGGTGTGCAAGCCAGTTGAGGCTTCTGTTTGGTTTTGCAAGTACCAATATTTATCTGTTGCCTCTGTAATACAGGGGTGTCCAAAATGGAATTCGTTCTACACCTGAAGCTTGAAAATTGTGCTGGCTAGAGCTGACAAAAGTTGCAGTTCAAATTACCAGGAAGGCATCAGGTTAGGACAGGCTTGTTTGGTGGTTGTATAACCGCTGTAGTTTCTAAAATGCCTTTTATATAAAAAACCTCATTCACGGTATCTTACAGGAAATTAAAATATACAGACATTAAAACAAGGCAGTGTAACACAAAACAGGATTAGCAATAACTTAGTGTCATAACCACACCGTCCAAGCAGCTGCCTGCCCCCTCCACTAAATCATGGATAATCAACTTTTAAAAGATGTAAAAGCAACCATCCTACCCCATCGTATTTCTGGCAGTAGAGGATGTTAAGTATAATTGTTTAATTGTAGATTGAAATGGAAAATGACTTTGTATGTGCATTGCTAATGATTAAACATTGGGGAAATTCTATTGAAGCTAAGAAGAGCTCTCTGAGCTCCTATTGGGTTGGTGATTAACTGTTAATGTCTCTCTGCACTTCTTGTTTAACCTTAGATCACATGAGTAAGATATTCAGTTGTAAATCGCCTTTTGAGGGAGGCCTTTGTACTCATCCCATTTTTAGTTCAAAATTGTTATTAAGTGGCTTGACCTACTGTAGGCCATTAGCTATTGTTCTATAGGTGCTGGGACATGTACTAGCTTGAGAGCCAGTGTGGTGTAGTGGTTAAGAGCAGTAGACTCATAATCAGGGGAACCGGGTTCGCGTCTCTCAGCCCCACTCACCTCAGAAAGTGTTTGTTGTAGGGGAGGAAGGAACACACTCCATCTTCCGTGAGTCTCCACCTCCTTTACCACCAACCACATTACCTTCAGACTGTTGCTGCAAAGGCTCTCTAGGAAGGACCACAACTCGGTAACAGATCATCAGCTGGGTGTGTTTAGCCTGGAGAAGAGAAGGTGGAGAGGTGTTATGATAGCCATCTTCAAATATCTCAAGGGCTGTCATGATGGAGCAAGCTTATTTTCTCCTGCTCCAGAGGGTAGGGCATGATCCAACAGATTCAAGTTACAAGAAAGGAGATTCTGTCTAAATATTAGGAAGTCCTTTCTGACAGTAAGAGCTGTTTGACAGTGGACTCTCCTTCCTTGGATGTTTTTGAGCAGTGGTTGCATGTAATATCTAGTTGAGATTTCTGCATTGCAGGGGGCTAGCCTAGGGGTTCCTTACAGCTCTACAATTCAATGATTCTGTGATTCCATTGATATTAAAATCTACAAGCAAAACCCTTCTCTCTCTCTTTTTAAAAACAAAAAACCTACCCTATCCTAGCATCCATAAACTGAATATATGGCCACATATATCTAATACACAGTTACTGCAGCCTGTAAACTAATTATAGAGGCATTAGAGTCACTAAACCTTGCCTTGTTAATTAAAACCACCATCAAATGTTTGTATTGCAAAGATTACAACTCGTACTCACAAACAGGAGAGAATCTTAATTGTATTCCATATGCTTAATTGTGCCACATCAAAGTGACTGCCTTTTTCGTCTTGGCTCCCATCAGTGCAGAGCCACAGCTCAGTGGCAAAACACATGCCTGGCATGTAGAAGGTCCCAGGTTCAAATCCTGGCATCTCCAAGTGCAGAGCCACAGCTCAGTGGCAGAACACATGCCTGGCATGTAGAAGGTCCCAGGTTCAAATCCTGGCATCTCCAAGTGCAGAGCCACAGCTCAGTGGCAGAACACATGCCTGGCATGTAGAAGGTCCCAGGTTCAAATCCTGGCGTCTCCAAGTAGGGCTGGGCATGTCTCCTGCCTGAAACCCTGGAGAGCGTCTGCCAGCCAGTGTAGACAATATTGAGCTCAGATGGACCAATGGTCCGTATGTTCCACAAAAATGTGCTGGTAGAGGATTTTTGCTCTATGTTCTTGCCAAACCTTTGCTTGGTTTTACATGACAGAGCCTGAAGTTCACATGCCTCTCCATTCCCCTGATTTTCTTTCGGCACACATTTTCAGAGTTCTGCCAGTGTTTTTTGTTGTTTTTGTCTCAAAATGGCAAATTCATGCCTGATCACCATACTAGTCCCCTGTCAGCAGCTCTGCCTTCTGAAATAAAGGATCATCTGCACACAGCCCTATCCTGTCCTGCTTGCCAATTACATTCCTTTTGATCTTTCCAGCTCTGTAGTTTCGTTTAGTCACTGCCTACAATAGTGACAGCTGGCTGAGGCAGAACAATACCCAATTACAGTGACACATCTGGGAACTTTGGGGCGGTCGTACGGATGCTTGATTTCTACCATTGTTAAAGCTATCATGCAAAAGCTTCATTGTTACATGCATAAACATGATACGATGTCTATAGGGAAGAATGCTACCTATCAACCTACTGTGCTTTACAGTAGATAACAGAATGGATCAGGTGGAAGGGAAAGAAAAAGGCATGTGGAAAAGTTTGTGGAGGCACATCAAGCTTCTGCGTCCTCAAGACTTGACTACTGTAATGAACACTGTGTGGGGCTGCCCTTGAAGTTGGTCTGGAAGCTGCAGTAGGTATAAAATATTGCTGTGAGGTTGTGGTTTGCCTTTTAAATTTGGTGCCAAATACAAGCCCTGTCTGGACAGCTCCCAAGTGGAGCCAATCCCTGCCATGTATTTAAATTCAGCAGCAAATGCAAGGCCCACTGGGACCAGATTCATTTGGGAGTTCCCAATCAGAACTCCCAGGTGGAGACGATCCATGCTGAACAAAGAGCTTCCATTTGGTGCTGAATTCAGTGGTCCAACCCTTCTGTCACTGGTGGTCTACAAAGGGTGGTGATGTTCTAAATCTAGCCCACTGGGTGGACCTGGTTCTTCACCCCAGGTCTAGATCAAATGGTCTTAGGTTATAAGAGCATACATTTTGGTTGACTATTAGAAGAAACCTCTTGATGTTGAGAGCAGTTCAGCAACGGAGTTAATTATCTAGAGTGGAAGGAGCTTCCCCTCACTTGAGATCTTCAAGCAGAGACTGGAGAACTACTGGTATCTGTTGGAGACCCTCTGGGTCTCCTGAAACAACCCAACTCTATTATTTTGATGTATATTGAGGGAGGAAAGAAGGGGGCTCTGTTAAAATGTACAGTAAGTAGATTTCTACCCAAGTATTCAGCTGTGTCTTAGTGATGGATTATTCCCTAAGCTTCAGCGTATACATATGCTACAGACTCATTTAGCAAAGGGAAAAAAAACATGATGAAGGAATGAGTTTTTAGAATTAATCGTTCCTGCCAGTTTAATTAACAGTCTGGAGTAATCCACTGGATTGAGTGGAAAGCTCAGCTCGTTGTACTGAAGATTTGTTTTGGTGTCCTAGGAGAATGCTGGAAGCATTTTTCCACAGTTATACAGTCGTTTATATATATAAATGACGATCATTAGGATATTGGAAGGGGGCAGATTAATGGGCATGCAGCTAGCAGAGAATTGCACTCTGACTGAACAATGGGGAGCAAATGATAGGCCTGGGGGCAGCACTAGTTAGATCTCAGGGTCCTCAGCATCTCTTTAACACAACTTTAATATGATCTTTAATCAAACTAGAACAACAACAAAGCCCTGAGCACTGAGTCACTTGACAAGTCAATGAAAATAAAGGCAAATCTCCCATGAATCAATCTTTGCTTACAATTAGACCTATATCAGTAACGATTGTTGGGTTACACATAATTCCTGACCATTGAAGCCATGCCGACTGGGAGTGATAGGAGGAGGGTGTAGTGGTCCAACAAAATCTGAGGAGCCTGGACTTGAAGGTCCTTCAAGGCAAAGCACAATTCACAGACTTGCCACATGGGGCAGCTGTACAGAAATCCGGCAACTCTTGACAGTATGCTATAGAATCGTGATAATCAAAGTGATAGCTTCTTGCTCCCTCCGTTACTTGTAGATTCTTCACCAAGCATGCACCTGCTTTCCTTCTCCTCTCTTCCAGAGCGGCCGGAATGTAATTACACAATAGAATCTAATTAATCTAACCCGCAGGCTGATTACACTGTGGCCAGGACCTCATGAACACTGAAATGAGACGTCTCTGCTGGCAATGGTGCAAGGAGTGCGCACGTACGGCGTAACATGTGAAAATGTTGGCATGCTGCCACCTGGGAGGTTACAGCTGCTTTGCATTAGCAGCCAAGGGAGAGCAAATTTATTGACTGTGCAAAATCCATTTTGGGATGGTTTAAAAGAAGCTGGTCAACTGTGTTAATGACAGTGTTGTCTTATATTGTAAGAGCTGATGACGCGGGGGGGGGAATGAAGACATGATTGTGTTGACAGATGGGTTCCTTTTGTTCTGTACTGGAACAACAAATAGCAAGACAATGTTCAACTTCGTTATTTTGTTTTTGCTGGCTTTGAGGGCCACATTCAGCCCCTGGTTCCCCACCAAACATTTATATATTAGATTCCCAATACAGCGGGATGACAATTCCAGGATTTCTAGCAGTACAAAATCCCTGCAGATCCATGAAACAGAGCTTAAAGAGTTGCTGTTCAAATTGCTTCCTCTGAGTTTGGGGGTACAGTGCAAAGAACTGCAAAAGAACTAAAAGTATGGGGAAAGAGTTTTGCCTGCAACGGCTGCTTGGGGGCTTCAAGGATGTCCCTGGTTGTGCATTGTTGGAAGCAGGACACTGGTCTAGCAGAACATTCTGCCTGATCCAGCAAGGCTCTTCTAAGGTTATTAGGAGCCTTGCAATAATAAAGCACACTGCAGCATTATTATAGAATTAATTACACCCCATCAAAGGTAATGTTCGGCACTCAAAGCTGCACTGGTTAAATTCACCTGCTCAAATATAATCAATGATTTTGTGCTACTTCAGAGAAATCATTAACAAGGCCAGACCCTGGTACAAAATATCCTGCAAGCAATCTAATCATAATGACCCTGCTCTGTCTCTAAAATTAGGTCCATTTCCTATTTTTGCTTTTTAAAAAATCTCCCAGCCTCGCATATCTCCAGCAAACGCACTTATATCACAACAATGAAACACACACATTTCAAATAGCTGTTGTGGACAGCCTGTACTTTACTTTTTTTTAAAAAGGCCCAAGTTCTAGGTGCAGGCCAAATTTTTTATGATGTATAACAACATTGGGTCCTTAAAGGGTGTGTGTGTGTGTGCGCGCGCAGGAATTTCCACTACCCCCTTGGCAGGGATTCTCAGTTTTGGCAAAAAACAAACAAACCCCAAACAATCCAATCTCCAAAAAGATATATCAGTTTTATAGTCTCCTTGAACCCTGCATCCAAGCTCCCCAACAGCAAAAAAAAAAAAACCCAGGGAATTCGGATTCGGTAGGGTGCTGCAAAAGACATTTACCCCACATCAAGAAATAACAATTCTCAGAACTCTGTGGGAGGAAGAAGGAGGAATTTAATATTAAAGCAGTTTGTCTGTAACATGGAGAAGCTCATGCAGCAAAATTTAATTTTCAAGCTAAGCAAAGGAGGAGGATACACTCAGTGAACATCTGAACCTATACCTAGAAAGGGGAAGGGTGAATTCTTCACATAATGAACCTTTGACTTACTGGCTTCACTGCTATCCAGTGTTGCGCTGGTTGCAAAATTAAATGTGTTCAGGTCTCCAAGCTGGAGACTGATACATTCATCAGTCATGTGCTAATGCACTGCACATATCTCTGGGAACCTGCCTTCCGAGAGACGCCTAGCTAAGGACTGCCAGCTCCTGTTTGGACAGCCTGAACCAAAGATAATTGATGCTGGATGCGGCAATCTGTTTGGAGCTTCAGTTTGGTTTTCTGTAAAAAAATAATAAAAAAAATTTTTTTTTAAACTCCAGTATTGGAATCATGTTCCCAGCCCTGAGTTCCCAAATGATGTTCCCAATGTTTGGATCCCCGGTCTAATCCTTAGCAGCCTTATCTGGACTGCTTTCAGATTCTCCATGGTAAAAAGAGGATGTATCAGCCCATGTGATGACTGTACCAGTTTTGAAACAGCTTGTTTGAATCTTCTGTCAGATTAAACATTATGAGGGATATAATGTATAATGTATAGGGATATAAACATTATGAGGGATATATATTATGCTTGGCAGGGGGTTGGACTGGATGGCCCTTGTGGTCTCTTCCAACTCTATGATTCTATGATTCTATGATTCTATGGATGTGCAAGAATAGCACTGGTGGTGGTGGAGCGTGTCCCTCTTCCCATCTTGCATACACAATTATTGCAGTTGTTTTCTAAGGTAAAGGTAAAGGGACCCCTGACCAGTAGGTCCAGTCGCGAACGACTCTGGGGTTGCGGCACTCATCTTGCTTTATTGGCCGAGGGAGCCAGCATAGAGCTTCCAGGTCATGAGGCCAGCATGACTAAGCCGCTTCTGGCGAACCAGAGCAGCGCACAGAAACGCCATTTACCTTCCCACCAGAGCGGTATCTATTTATCTACTTGGACTTTGACGTGCTTTCGAACTGCTAGGTTGGCAGGAGCAGGGACCAAGCAACGGGAGCTCACCCCGTCGCGGGGATTCGAACCGCTGACCTTCTGATCGGCAAGCCCTAGGCTCAGTGGTTTAACCCACAGCGCCACCCGCGTCCCTTTTAGTTGTTTTCTAGTGGGATGTTAATACAATCGCAGACATTTAACGTCAGATAGAAAGCACTTGTGCGTCTTTCTGCTGAAAAGAATTTATTGCACTTCCGACAACTTCTTGCTGGCTACTTTTCACCACCTTGATAATTTAGCTGCAGGGGTAATAGGGGGAGGGAACAGCTCCAACAAAGCCCTTTGCTTTGTTCTTTCAGCATTGAAATGTTCCAGTCCAGGAGATTTATGAAGTTTATTTAAGACTGTACCTTTCGATAACAAAACAGAATCTACTTTTATTTTTCCAGTTTCATTTGGCCGAGAGAATAAGCCCACCTCTTTCCCCCCCCCAAGACCGCCTCTGCTTTCTTCTGTAGACATATTGCTTTGTTCAAGCGCAAACAAACAATATATTTAATTGCCTTTCCAGTGCCAAATGGGACAGGAGACCTGAATGGAGCTGGGCTCTTGGAGAGCAAAACAAGCCCCTTGCATTGTGGAGTCTCAGACTAGCACATAAAATGTTACTGGGTTATGTAAGATATTTGGCGCTACGGGTTTGAAGGTGCATGTTGGGTGGGGGGGGGGAGCTCATACATCCCTTCAGTCTTTAAATGATTGGTGAGCAGTTTGGAAGAAAAGAACTGAAAGGAACATTACCCAAGTAATAATAATAATAATAATAATAATAATAATTTATTCTTTATACCCCGCCCATCTGGCTGGGTTTCCCCCAGCAACTCTGGGCAGCTTCCAACCGAATATTAAAAACAATACAGCATCAAACATTACAAACTTCCCTAAACAGGGCTGCCTTCAGATGTCTTCTAAAAGTCAGATATTTGTTTATTTCCTTGACATCTGCTGGGAGGGCATTCCACAGGGCAGGTGCTACCACCAAGAAGGCCCTCTGCCTGGTTCTCTGTAACCTCACTTCTCGCAGCCAGGGAACCACCAGAAGTATTCATTTGGTACTGGCCTCAGAGCAGGGGTACCGACTTAAATAAAATATTGGGGTGAGGGGAGAGGTAAGCCCCACCCCACATAATCGATCACAATCTGTGGTGCGCGCACACAATTTTTGGGGAAATAATTTTTTATTAAAGATTTTATTGAATTACAAAAATGTGCAATGTCTCTCCTCTCCCCCCCCCCTCAGATCACAGAGTCCCTTAGTTACATTCAATGTAAGACCATGTTGTATCTAGTATAGGCTTGAAGGGGAAGAGACGGGGGAGGAGAGAATGGTGGGGAGATGGGGGTGGTACATTTGAATGGCAATGCTTGTCAACTTTGGGAGGGCCCGGGCTCCTCAAATATATTATTGGGGAGGCTGAAGGGACCTTGGCCCCTAGGAGTTGGCTCCTATGCCTCAAAGGAAATTGGGAGCCAAAGGGACTTTTGACATACAGGGACCTCTTTATGGTGGCCCCCAGGTTGTGGAATTGGGATCTATCTTGCACCATCATTGTCACCTATTGATCATGACACATCTGTGCTTATGGTGTGGTCTTTACACTTCTTTCACTGATGTTCCACACATCAACGCATTAACTGAGTTGTTGGTTAATTCTGTGGTTGTGTTTTATGATTTTATTATACTATCTACTTCTATAGTTGTGATGTTTCTGTAACCAGCTCTGGGAGCATTTCGTGAAGGGTAGGATCTAGGTGCAAATTATCTACTATATATTGTGGACCGTTGTGATTTGTTTGTCAATTCACTCTGCCTTTAGACACTTCTTAAGATACCGTAACCAAATATTGCACGGTGGTTCCTGAAATCAAGTAACAGATTTTTTTCTATGTTTACATACAACTGGGCACGATTTTGAACCAAGGTGGCAAACTGAACCTTTCAAAACTGCACTGATTTTCACCACTGAGTTCAAAACTGCACAGTTGTTTTTGTTTCTTAGGATTCCCAGAAAAAAATCAGGTACAAGACTGCTGGTAAATAACTAACTAACGGACGTTGAAGTTCTACATTCTGCAGCAGCTAAAAAAGCCAATGCAATTCTGGGCTGCATCAGTAGGAGTATAGCATCTAGATCAAGGGAAGTAATAGTACCACTGTATTCCCCTCTGGTCAGACCTCACCTGGAATACTGTGTCCAGTTCTGGGCACCACAGTTCAAGAAGGATACTGACAAGCTGGAACGGGTCCAGAGGAGGGCAACCAAAATGGTCAAAAGCCTGGAAACAATGCCTTATGAGGAACGGCTTAGGGAGCTGGGTATGTTTAGTCTGGAGAAGAGAAGGTTAAGGGGTGGTATGATAGCCATGTTCAAATATATAAAAGGATAAAAGGATGTCATATAGAGGAGGGAGAAAAGTTGTTTACTGCTGCTCCTGAGAAGAGAACACGGAGCAATGGATTCAAACTACAAGAAAGAAGATTCCACCTAAACATTAGGAAGAACTTCCTGACAGTAAGAGCTGTTCAACAGTGAAATTTGTTGCCAAGGAGTGTGGTGGAGTCTCCTTCTTTGGAGGTCTTTAAGCAGAGGCTTGACAGCCACCTGTCAGGAATACTTTGATGGTGTTTCCTACTTGGCAGGGGGTTGGACTGGATGGCCCTTGTGGTCTCTTCCAACTCTATGATTCTATGCCTAATGTCATTGAAGAGCAGGGTAAGAAAGCTTCAAATAATATGGATATATCCATTGCACTTTGCACTTCCGATGCAATTTTATTCTTTTGAATAAAAAAAAATATCAAAAATTTACTTAAAATTGTGTATTTTGAGGGAAAATATGTTTAGGAATGTGTATTTTGGAATTAAATGCACATGTTCACATGATTTCTTTTTAAAGAGCAGGCTGTGTGCTCCTAAATCATAGAAACACAAGGAGCTGTCTTAGGCTGTCGGACCATTGGTCCATTTAGTTCAGTATTGTCTACATTGACTGGCAGTGGCTCTCAGCCACTGTTCCAAACAGGGAGCCTCTTCCAGCCTGACCTGGAGATGCCAGGGATTGAACCTGGGACCTTCTGCATGCAAAGCAGATGCTCTGCCACGGAGCCACGGGTTAATCCCCCATCCCTACCATACAGGTATTCCCACTCTTGCCAAAGTGGTGCACCAAACAAGCACAAAACAACCCTTCTGCAGTGCCACAAATCCAACTCAATGGTGTAACTCTGGAAAATGTCAATCACTTCTCCTACCTGGGCAGTTATCTTTCCACAAGGGTTGGCCGAAATCCAGCATCGCCTGAGCTCTGCAAATGCAGCTTTCTCCAGATTGAAGTGCAAAGTGTTTGAGGACCAGAACATTCACAGGGAAGAAGAAGAAGAAGAGTTTGGATTTGATATCCCACTTTATCACTACCCGAAGGAGTCTCAAAGCGGCTGACATTCTCCTTTCCCTTCCTCCACCACAACAAACACTCTGTGAGGTGAGTGGGGCTGAGAGACTTCAAAGAAGTGTGACTAGCCCAAGGTCACCCAGCAGCTGCATGTGGAGGAGCGGAGACGCGAACCCAGTTCACCAGATTACGAGTCTACCGCTCTTAACCACTACACCACACTGGGAAACCAAAATGCTTGTTTACAAAGCTATTGTACTACCAACCTTACTGTATGCTTGTGAAACATGGACCACTTTTAAACGCCATCTCCAACTACTCAAAAGATTCCATCAATGGTGTCTCTGAAAAATTTTACACATCACTTGGGAAGGCAGGCAAACTAATATCAGTGTACTGGAAGAAGCAAAGATCACCCATGTCAAAGCAATAATTCTTCAACATCAACTTTGTTGGACTGGTCATGCTGTACAGATGCCTGATTATCGCCTTCCAAAGCAACTACTCTATTCCGAACTTAAGAATGGAAAACGTAATGCTGGTGGTCAACAAATGAGGTTTAAAGACTGTCTCAAAGCAAATCTAAAAAAATGTAGCACAAACACCAACAATTGGGAAACACTTGCCTGCGAGCGCTCCAATTGGAGAACAGCCTTTACCAAAGGTGTCATGGGGTTTGAACACACTCGAACTCAGGACATAAGGGAGAAACATGCTAAGAGGTAGGTACGTTTGGCAAACCCTCACCGTGATCAACTCCTGCTCAGAAACCTCTGTCCTCACTGTGGAAGGACGTGTGGATCCAGAATTGGCCTCCACAGTCACTTACGGAGTCACTGTTTATGGAAGACAATCTTACTCAGCTACGAGTGATCGCCAAAGAAGAAGGTATTGTAGTCATTTAATTTTACCACTATATCACAGACAGGGTCTTGCTAGGGTTCTCTGCTGATATTCCTTCTGAGGAAAGCCGCCTAATCTGAGAAATTTGTCGCCTTTTGGGGCGGCTGCGTGGGAGCAGGAGCAAAAATGCTCCAGATTTTTATTCCATTCTGCTCCTCTTAACTGATGGACATAAAAGGCAGTCTTTGGTTCTGTGCTCTGCTCATGTGCCGGTCCTTGCACATCTTTCCTTAATTATATAGCCTGCTTTCCTGATTGCAGTAAACAACATAAGGCATACCGCTGGCAACGATGTCAGATCATTTCTTGGGAGCAGTTTCATATTTAATATAATAATTGGTTTGGCTGGACATAAATCGTATGTCATGAGACCCAGGGAATCAAGAAATCGATGCTATCTTTTCCTGGCAGAACCCCCATCTCCCCCCCCCCAAAAAAAAAAATTCAGTCCCAGCAGTCACAGTATTACTCAGTAATTATGCCTTGAACCTCTCTGTGTTGACACATTAGCTATTTTTCCGTTGTGCATAACAAATCTGTGACGGACAGCAAAGGCCGCATGTGGCATTAATGCTCATCAAATAGTAGAGTGCAATTAAGGGATGGGGCATTTATTCCCTCTCTTCTCAAAAAAAAAATGGGACGTAGCAGCGTTGGGTACATGAAAGAGAAGCCTCCCACCTGGTTTGGAACAGGGATGGCCTCACCTGGAAATCCACTGAGGTAGTGGTGAATGCTGAAGTGCAGGAACTCATCCTGACTGCTGCTAAAGACACATACAATGAGAGTCTGTAGCCATGCCTCAAACGAGTTGAGAGCCATCCTTCCGAGAATTGCCCATTGCATGCCAAGGCACCCGAGCCACGAAGTTCCCAGGAGAACAATAAATCACACTGACACAGAGTATTTTGGTTTATGGGTTCAAATAGGACACAACTTTATTGCTTACAGATGTGAGCGGTTTGGCTTAGGCATTGGGGTGAAGCCAGGCTATATCTTGACTCCGGCCTGTCTGCAGGGAGGAGTCCACGGAAAGGTAAACCACCGATAGGGGGTGCTCTATAACTTACATCAGATTGTGGCACCCCGCGGGGTCCCTGTAGGGCCTGTGACATGGCCTAGCCCACGCCCAGGCTTCAGACAGTATTCACACACTGGATCCCTTTAAGGGACGCAGGTGGTGCTGTGGTCCAAATCACTGAGCCTAGGGCTTGCCGATCGGAAGGTTGGATGTTCGAATCCCCATGACGGGGTGAGCTCCTGTTGCTCGGTCCCAGCTCCTGCCCATCTAGCATCAAAGTGCAAGTAGATAAATAGGTACCACTCCAGCGGGAAGGTAAACAGCATTTCCGTGCGCTGCTCTGGTTCGCCAGAAGCGGTTAGTCATGCTGGCCACATGACCCGGAAGCTGTCTGCGGACAAACGCCGGCTCCCTCGGCCTATAGAGCAAGATGAGCGCTGCAACCCCAGAGTTGTCCGCGACTGGACCTTATGGTCAGGGGTACCTTTACCTTTACCTTTATCCCTTTAACAGGATACCCTTACTGAGGAGGGGCAGGCAAAGGCAACAACCTCTCCTCCAACCAAACGGAGGTTTACCCAGTGCTGGCAAGAAGAGGGTGCCGACTGGCTGCTCTGGGATGAAATCACCCACGGTCACATCCACCCTGGCAGCAGATTGGCTGGGGTTGTCCCCAGGACAGATGACACGGCTGGCCATGCATTGGTGGGGGAGGCAGAGTACCTCTCCCTAAGCCGGAAAACTGTTGCAGCTCGGCTGACTGCCCACCAGACAAAAAATAAGCAGACTAGCCACACACCTAAGCAGAGCGCATAACCAGGGCTGGATCTACAATAGACCCGTTCAATGTTGTTTCCCCCTGTTAGAGCAATATTAGATATGTTATTCTAAAACGTCACAGGGCATACTTGTTAATTAAAATGTGGTTGTTGATTTTTACCTTTTTTTGTGTGTGAATTGTAAGTAATACCCGGCAACACCGTTTTCCAAAACGTTGTTTCTTTCCCTGCTGCTGCTAGTTGGTTGCTCTGCTCCACACTCGGGTGTCACATTTTAATTCCTCCTCCCTCCGTGTCCTTTGTTGAAACTGAACACCACGCTTTGAATGCCATTGGAGGGGGGTTGGTGTTTGAATGCAGTAAAAAAAAAAAAAAAAAAAAAAAAAGGTAAAGCTCTCCATAGGGACATATGAGCAGTGTTCCACCGATATAGCAGCATAAAACGATTAAAAATGAAGTGATAAAAATATAAGGTAATAACGCATGATGAACGTAAAAAGTAGGATGTCATGTGTCCATCCGCGTTATCAAAACCATTCCTTAATGTTAAAAACCATGAGTGTAGATCGACCCAACATAGATATCACTGCAGCTGGGCATCAATTGTCATGGAGGGTCTGGGTTCACCCTGACTTTGAAGTGAGTTATGGAACAGAGGGATGTTCCACCATCTCTCCCAACATCCGAGGACCATTGGTGGCATCAGAAGAACCAGAGCTCCATTTTTGGCAAACATCTCCAAATGCGTCATTTCCCCAAGAGCTGTTGATTCTACATTATCAAAACCATTCCTTAACCCTTTCTCAATGTTAAAAATTATGAGTGTAGATTCACCCCAGGCCTCACAAGAAAGTCTCCCATGGAGAGCCCCCAAATTCAAGCAGCTGGATCCAGCCTCAACTTATTTCACAAAGAACAGGAGAAATGGAAAGCTGGATACTGACCTCATTCATTTCCTAGTGTAACCAGAGTCCATCAATGACCCTCTGCTGCTCAAACAGAAGACATCATTTCTTTTGCTCACTCTGGACTCAGCTACATTAGTCAAAAAAACAACATTTTGATTTCGTTGTAAACATGCAACACCAGATGGCACCAGAGAGCAAAAAAAATCTAAGTGATTTTTACATACCGGTAGCATTTTTTTCTTTTGTTATAATGATTTAATTTCTGACTTATTTAAAGCGGGGGGTTTCCCCCCTGTGTGTAGATCCACCCCATGTCTCTATATCCCACTACAATATAGGGCCAAGCAACGAAGCTGATCAGCAATAGATGGAGGGCTGAGAAATGATGGCATCTATTGTTTCAACCGTTAACTTATGGAACTGCCTGCCATAGGACATAGCGATGGATGCTCATGTTTGAAAAACAGGGTGCATATATTCACAGAAGAGGGATCCTGCTATGAGAGGCTGCCTCCCACACACTTCTGCTGCACTTTTCTGCTTGCGTGGTGCCACCTCGGTAAAACCACTTCCTACTGTTTGTAGCAGAGTTTTCCCCGGAGGCAGAGGACAAGAACAGGAGTCATACTCAAATTCTTCAATAAAGAGCTTCTTTATTGCTTGACTGGTTGCACAAGCATTTCTGTTACTATTATATACAAGCTATTTGCATTCCTTCTCTATCTCTCCAGCACGGTATAATCTCAGTCCAGTAAATAACAATCCTGACACAGCAAAACTCTCAGTATCAGCAGCACACATTGTCTTACTTCCAACCTCGTTGTCAGTGTGTGTGTGCTGACAGTGTGTGTGTGTGTGTGTGTGTGTGTGTGTGTGTGTGTGTTTTTCCTTGTGCGGAAATTGCAGCCTGCAACTTCCTCACTTTATTTGCACCTCCAGCTGACACCAATCAAGCCTAGGGTGCCACTCCTACACACTAATGAAAATTCTGCAACCCTCTTTAAAGCTTCCAGGAACTTTTATCCGTTTCTTAAAGAATGTTTTCCCAACACCTGCAATGGCTGTTATTTGTGATCACTACATGAAACCTTCATTTACAGAGGCAGTCTATTCTGTGCAAAGAGTAGAAATTGTTGTGTGCATTTGGTTGAGGCTCACCTTTTATGGCGTCCCCGAGAAAAACGAAGAGGGGGGAAAAGCAGACTGGCTCTTGTTGCAATCCAAATGCTAGATTTGACAGCCCTTGCTCTGTGTGACCCAGCAAAGCAATTCTTCTGTTCTCGTTCTGTCCCTTGTTAGATGATGGAAGTGCAAGCCAATCCTGCTTCATTTCTCACACTTCAAAAACCAATTCGTTTCCTGCTCTCTTCTTAGACCAAGGAAAAATAACTTGTTTGCTTCAGTTTAGCCTCTTTTGGCAAAGCCTCATTGTCGTGGCATCCCCTTCGCGTCCGCGTTTTTAACTTTTGCCTTGTTTCCTTTGTTTTGCAGCTTTTGCATGCTGGTGAGATTAAGCGGCGAGGAAACAAGCCTGCTGTTGCTCAATTCCTTAAATATGTAGGAGAAAATGAGTAGGATCTCATAGGAACAACATAAGAACCCAGGGAACTGCCTTTCACCAAGCCAGACCCATCTATGCATTGTCTTTTTTAAAAACCTTTTTTATTCAGTTTTACACTACACATTTAAATTCAAACATTAGACATCATCATCAGCATTTAAGATTCCCTGAATCCTTAGACTCCCCTCCACCCTTCCACGGTTTCCATTTTCAATCTTTTTCAACTGCGTCATATATTTTCTCTATTTTTCTTAAAATAATCAATTTTCACCTTAGTTTTTAGTACATTACAAGCGTTACTCAAGTCCTGCTAAAGATTTTGGTTGTTTATAGTGTTCTCTTAGGTAATTTGCAAATTTTCCCCATTCCTTATTGAAGTTTCTCTCTTCCCGGTTTCTGATTTCTCGGGTCATTTTTGCCATTTTGGTGTAGTCCATCATCCTCATCAGCCATTCATCTCTGGTCCGGACTTTATCTTCTTTCCATCTCTGGGCCAGTAGAATCTGCGCTGCTGTCGTCACACACATAAATAATCATTTCTGCCCCTTTGGTATCTCAGCACCTAAAATTCCTAGCTTCTGGTTCATCTATGTATTGTCTATATGGACCAGCAGCAGTTCTCCAGGGTTTCAGGCAAGAGTGCTTCCTCAAACCACCTTGAGATGCCATGAATTGAAGCTGGGACCTTATTTGTGCAAACCAGCAGCTCCACCACGGAGCTATGGCCAGTCTCTAATTCATTGTGAGCTGAATAAGATCTTGCCGCTGCCCTTGTGCTCCTCCACCGGTTCAGAAGAACGTAACAACACAAGAAGAACCTGCCCATCTGGGGCAGCGTCCTGTTCTCACCTTTGCGAAACCCACAAGCAGGATCCGACCACAAGAGCACTCTCCCCTCCCATGGAAGTGGCAGACCTTGGGGGTCCCCAATTTCAGCGGTGCCTTGTGTGACGCCAAAAATCGCCCCCCACCCTCCCCTCTCAAACTCCACTCTTTTTTTGTATACAATTTTATTAAAGCTTTTTGAAACACATTGCAATAAAAAAACAAACTAATCAAAACAAAAATAAAAACAAAGAACAACAAGAACATATCTATATCTATATCATATATCTATGTCATCTATATCTATATCATCTATATTTATATCTATATATCTCTATCTCTTTATCTAGCTACAGATACAGATACAGATACAGATACAGATACAGATACAGATACAGATTAGATTAGATATAGATATAGATATAGATATAGATATAGATATAGATATATAGATATAGATATAGATATTTAGGGGAAGCTTTTCTGTTTAGGGAAGCTTTTAATGTTTAATAGATTATTGTATTTTAACATTCTGTTGGAGGCTGCCCAGAGTAGCTGGGGAAACCCAGCCAGATGGGTGGGGTATAAATATATTATTATTATTATTATTATTATTATTAAGATATAGATACGATAGATAGATAGATAGATAGATGATAGATAGATAGATAGATAGATAGATAGATAGATAGATAGATAGATAGATAGACAGATAGATAGAGATCGATCTTGTACTTATGATGGGGGGCTCACAGCATTAGCACCCCAGAAGATATTGCTTCTCCCATAGCCACAAACTTGGATTTCAACAAAAAGCAAGCATCTCTCTCTCTCTCTCTCTCTCTCTCTCTCTCTCTCTCTCTCTCTCTCTCTCTCTTTTCTGGTTTCTGTTTGCTTCTTCCTGCTTCTAGCTCACTCACCTCAATGCTTTCTTTTTCTTTCTAACACCCATTTCCTTTGTTACCTTAACAACCCATTAGCTCACCAGGAAGCTTGTTTGGGTATTCCAGGAACTGAATCTATGCTGGATCCAGGAATTAGAAGAGGACTCAGGCATATAGCCTACCGCACTGCCCCCCCCCCCAAAAAAAACCCAACAACTCACAACACCATTTAACATCTGTATGAAGCCATTGGGAGTTGTCACTATGAGCGAAGTCTCACCAGCCTGCTGATGACACACAGCTCAATTTCTCCTTACCCACCTTAATCAGCAGGGACTGGTTGCAGTGGTGGGCAGAATAAGACCCAATAAAGTGAGTTTAAATCATGGCAAGACAGCCATCATGTGGATGAGTGGTTCCTGTGTCTGGGAGATAGGTCATTTATCTGTTCTGGATGAGATTGCACATCCATGTGCACCCACCAATGGTCTGATACAGTATAAAGCAGGTTCTTGTATTTAAGGTTAATGGGCTAAAAAAGGCCACAACTTTATTGGTTTCAGATTGTGAGCGGAGCAGCTGGAAGCGCAAAAAGGGGGAGCTCCCGGCTGCGTCTTGCTTAAATTGCGCAGGCCATACCTCCAGACCACCCGGATTGGTCAGCCTGGCCTGTGACGCAGCCAGGAATCCCCCAATCACGCAGTGCTGACCACACCTCTCCACGCACGTGGAGGGGCCGTGAGAGCCCTCAACCCCACCTCCTCCTTAAGGTGGAAGTGACTTAATAAGAACATGTGGAAACGGAGAAAACTGAACTTGGGGGGAAATGATAATATGAAATTGGCAGATATGTCCATCTGTAGCTGAGAATCCCAGTCCACCCAATGCACTAGAAATGGACGGGTGGTTTTATCTAATGTAGTGCTGAAATTACAGTCATTTAGCAGTATGCATGGTCTGTTGGTGAAATGTCTTGCACTAGTGGAACATGGTTTCACAAGAGAATGCATAAGCTGGTTGCTGATAGCCTTGTTGCAATACAGACTGCACAATTCATTTCATAATGAGTTTCTGCTAGTGCAACCGCTCTGCTGGCTTCCTCTGTTGCACAACATTAGATCTCATCTGCCTGTTGTTGTTGTTGTTGTTGTTGTTGTTGTTGTTGTTGTTTGTTGCGTGTCGAGGTCCCCAAACCACCCCTCAAATAATTCACACATCAGTCAGAATTTTAGTTTTGGTTTTTGGCATGATTTTGGCCACAACTTTATTAAAATACAAACAATGTGAGTGGTTGCTTAGGCATTGGTTAAGACTATCTGTCCCACAGGGGACAGAACTGACGACCGTCAGTAAGGGGAAAACCCTCTGGAGAGATAAAGGGAGCCGGGTGGTCTGACCCTCCCCTCTCCCCTCAGGCTCCCAGGGCTCCTGCACGGCCCTAGCCCCCAACCGGGGTTTCGGACAAAAAGCATCGAGGCCCTGGATTCCTTTAACGGAATTCCCCTAACACCAGCAAGAATTGGAGGGGCAGACACAATCAATCATAACCCCTCCTCCAACCAACATAATAACCAATGCCTAACCGCCAACCTTAAGGGACCCAGGTGGCGCTGTGGGTTAAACCACAGAGCCTAGGGCTTGCTGATCAGAAGGTCGGCGGTTCGAATCCCTGCGACGGGGTGAGCTCCCATTGCTCAGTCTCTGCTCCTGCCAACCTAGCAGTTCGAAAGCACAAATTGCAAGTAGATGAATAGGTACCACTCCGGTGGGAAGGTAAACGGCGTTTCCGTGCGCTGCTCTGGTTCACTAGAAGCAGCTTTGTCATGCTGGCCACATGACCCGGAAGCTGTACACCGGCTCTCAGCCAATAAAGCGAGATGAGCGCCACAACCCCAGAGTCGGACGCGACTGGACCTAATGGTCAGGGGTCCCTTTACCTTTACCTTTAACCGCCAACCTTACAAGTTGTGACTATTTGCTATGCAGTAGGTGAAAACCAGATGGCACCAGCCAATCAGCCAAATGGAAAAATTGCTACCAGGCCCCTGCCCCAACAGCAGACGACCCCATGACAGGCATAGCAAGGTCAACGCAGAGGCTTAAAATATAGGCAGGGAGGGCGGGTGATCAGAAGTACACAGCCAAGAGGGGGATCACGTTGCAAACCCACCAATATATATCCACTGGGCTGTCCATCAATAAATTGCAACATACAATTCTCCCCAACAACACCCAGGGTCCAATCACAACAGTGGCCATCCATACGATCCCACCCAGCAACAGAGGGGTGACTCGCTGGCCCCCACCGCAACACGTGCTCTCCATGAAGGAGAACACGCTTTGTTTTTTATATCCCACCCCTTTCAATCAATCAATCAATCTTTATTGCGGTCATAGACCAGAAAAAGAACAATACAGCACTAAAAGAGTTCGGATCTTAAATATCATCTATGTGCTAAAATCACATTTAAAATTCATAATCATGTTTAAAATTTAATCTTTAAAATTTGGTGAGAAATTTCGCCAAATATTTTCAGTTTAATATCATTCCTAAGGGATTAACTGGCGACTTTATCTCTGTTGTTGGTTGACGTCACGGCCTGTCTTAATCTTGACGCGAAGTAGCAGAATTTAGCTACATTCTTCGTAATCTCTGAATTAGTGTCCGCTAGTAAGTATCTAGTAAATGTTTCAGTTGATCGCCTCTTTAAGAGGGGTTCAATTAACTCCTTCCTCGTATCCCCTTTCTCCAAGGAGAGCAAGGTCACAAACATGACTCTCCCTCTCTTCCTTTAATTCCCACAACACCAACCCTGTGAGGTAGGTTAGACTGAGAGGCAGCGACTGGCCCAAGGTCACACAGTGATCTTTGTGACCAAGTAGTGATTTGGATCCTGGTGTCCCAAGTCCCAGTCCAACACTTTAGCTGTTACACCACACAAGAACTCATGTACTAGTGGGCAGAATATGTTGGACATAGCCCACAGTAACCTTTACTGGAACTTCTAAATGGAAAATGAGGAAGCACGTGCATAGATTCTCTTACACACTGAGCTGCTTGGTCTGAACACAAAATGTTTTGCCAGTCGTGAGCAGCATCTGCAATCTCCTTGAAGGAAAGCAACGTGTTGGCACAAGCTTCTTAACTCTGGTTCTGCTAGGCAGCTGATACATATTAAATATTTAGGAACCGCAGAATTTAATATCACAAGGGGCCCTTTGCAAATTTATAAGGTTAACTCGCCTCACCTACAAAAACCAGTTATGAAGAGATGGAATAATTGGAGAGTCTCCTACAGCAGGACACATGGAGAATGCGCACTTTCCACAGAGAAATGTTTTGCTCTTTCCTTCGCCAGTTGCGTCGAGCTTTGCAGGGGTTATTAGGAAACATCTAAGAAATGATTTGGATATAGCAGCATCCTTTTGCTGGCAGATCTGGTCCAGCGGCTCGGGTGCAGGAATGGCCAATGATTCGTTTTTGGGCTGGTGGGGGCGGTTCAGGTGTTATGTGCTGTCATCTGTGAGTGCCCAGTGGTGTCACAATGGGGGGCGTGGGGAGCGGTTCGCCCCGGGTTCCATGTCTGCAGGGGTGACCAAAAGTCACCCCATGGGGGCTCAATGTCTGAGACCCTTCCGCTGCGCTGTGGGGGGCCACATTCCTGACAGTTACTTACGAAGAACAGACTTGGTGTTAAAATATTATCTGTAAAAAGTTGCCTGACCTAAAAGGTGGTTTATCACACCAAAGTCAAAAACTTACTCAACTGACAAGATTTTGAGATGGGAGACAGGAAGTGTAATCATAATTTCAATGCAGACATTTCCAGTTGTTTGTGCTGTTTTGTAACATGAAGTTTTCCTCTTTGAAGTTGCGGTTGTTTCTGAAAGAAGTGATTTGTATTTTTCTTCTTTCACAGGAATAATGAAAAGATATGCACTAGAGAAGATTGCTGAGCAGATGGATACAGAGCACTTCTTAAAGACTGTCTTGAACAAATGTCTCATTTGTCCAATCAGGCTATTGGGAGAATATATAACTAACCTACTCATTCAACCACCAGCTCTCTCTCTCTCTCTCTTCTTATCCCTAAATTGTCAAATATGAATCTGTCCAAATTTAATTTTAAAAGTTTTATATATTTCGTCTTTGGCATTAAGGAGGCTCTTCAGTAAATTAAACGTACTGGATTTGTTCAAGTCTCTCTAATTTGCTCACTGTATGATCCATATATATATATATATATATATATATATATATATATATATATGTATTCTCTACCAGACTTCAAATCCTAATTGTATTTCAGCTTTGCAATCAACTTATTTTCTTTTTAAAAAGAGGCGCTGAGAATGTCTCGTAAGAACGAAAGAACCTACATCCTAAAAAGAGCTTCGTTGGAGGAAACCAAACCACCATCAACAGTAATCTAGTGATAGCCAACCTGCCAAGCCCTCCAGATGTTGCTGGACTACAATTCCCATCATCCCGGACCTTTGACCATGCTGTGGGCAGCTGATGGAAGTTGGGATGCAGCAACATCTGTGAAGCAACACTAGTTCCTCAACCCTGATCTAGTCCAACATCTTGCTTCTAACAGCATTCAGCCTTATGACTGGGAAGTTTATAAGCAGCGGCACATAGCCAATGACCTTCTCCCTGAAGCATCTAGTAGTAGATCCTAGGAAAACCTAGGTTGGAATCCAGCAAGTCATGGTTTGCTGTGCTGTTGGCTAGTTAAACTATAGATAGTTAAACTACTAGTTAAACTACTTTTCCTATACTTGAAAGTGCCCTAGATTCTTGCTACTCATAGCACCTTTTGTTGCACCCATCCCTAAAGTAGGGAATTCATTTCAAGTAACTTATTGTATGGCGAAGGCTATTTTTTTCACCATAGCTGCATTTTGTAACAGCATCAAAAATGATAACAAAAAGCAAAACAAAACACCACTTTCAGTGATTTTGCAGTTACCAGAAAGGATGCACTGTCCCTATTCTGATGAAAGCTCTAAATGACTCAGACCCCAAATATCTGAGAGACTGCTTCCTTCTCTACAAACCCCCTCAGGTGTAAAGATCAGCAGAGGGGGCCCTTTTGGTAGTTCTGCTTTCCTTGGAGATTCAAGTGTGTTGGCGGGACAGGGCCTTCTCTGTGGTGTCCCCTAAAATGTGAAAAGATGTGTCTGGCAACTTCATTAAACGTTTTTTGGCAAATGCTGAAAATGCACCTCTTTACCCTGGCCTTTGACACCTGAGAACCTACGCTATTTTTTTTTGTTTGCAAAGTGTGTGTGTTTTAAAGCTGTTCTTAATGTTGTATTTTAAATGACTGCAACTCAGCCCGGGACCTTAGCATGAAGGACAGATTGGGGGAGGGTAATAAAATATAATAGCCGCCGCAACAATTTAATTTGTTCTTGGTGGCATTAGCACCTTGCCATATCTTGTTAGCGTCATAGTGGTGTTACATCATCTCACTTGGTTCTTTATCCTGGACTAGATGGGATCATTTATGGGGCTAATGCAGCAATAAATGTTCTCACTAGCCTTCTTGGGGTGTTATTTTTCCCAGCTGCTGTACCCTTTTAATCCTCCACCACCCCACATGTTGAGGGCTGAATGTCTGCCGTGGGGAACTTTCTCTAATTGTGCATCCTCCACAATCACCCTATCTATTCTGAAGGAAATCAGCCCGGAGTGCTCACTGGAAGGACAGATCCTGAAGCTGAGGCTCCAATACTTTGGCCACCTCATGAGAAGAGAAGACTCCCTGGGAAAGACCCTGATGCTGGGAACGATGGAGGGCACAAGGAGAAGGGGACGACAGAGGACAAGATGGTTGGACAGTGTTCTCGAAGCTACCAACATGAGTCTGACCAAACTGCGGGAGGCAGTGGAAGACATTAGTGCCTGGCATGCTCTGGTCCATGGGGTCACGAAGAGTCGGACACGACTAAACGACTAAACAGCAACAACATGCTGGTTTCTACATCACAAGTAGGGACAGTTCCCTGTGGCATAGGTTATCCTTCCAACACATGGAAGGCAGTAGGAATGCATAGCATGGTTGGTAGAGCCAACATGTTTGGTATCCCTGTTCTCCCCTTCCTTCGATTCTATTTGAGGGGTGGTGTGCGTGTGAACAACTGAATAAGTTACAGGTAGCCGTGTTGGTCTGCCGTAGTCAAAACAAAATAAAAAAAATCCTTCCAGTAGCACCTTAGAGACCAACTAAGTTGGTTCTTGGTATGAGCTTTCATGTGCATGCACACTTCTTCATATATGAAACTGAAGAAATGTGCATGCATACGGAAGCTCATACCAAGAACAAACTTACAGTGGTACCTCTGGTTAAGAACTTAATTCGTCCTGGAGGTTCGTTCTTAACCTGAAAACGTTCTAAACCTGAAGCACCACTTTAGCTAATGGGACCTCCCGCTGCCGCTGTGTCGCCACGGCACAATTTCTGTTCTCATCCTGAAGCAAAGTTCTTAACCTGAAGCATTATTTCTGGGTTAGCGGAGTTCTTAACCTGAAGCGTATGTAACCTGAAGCGTATGTAACCTGAGGTACCACTGTAGTTGGTCTCTAAGGTGCTACTGGAAGGATTTTTTTTTATTTTGTTTCAACTGAATAAGGTTATTCTGGATTCATTTTGGCTTCCCTTCATCACAAATCTGAGTGACTGGTCTAACACGACACCTTGTCTGTTATAGGATCCCTGACAGACTACGACTATTGTGCGAGTAACATGGGAAGGGAAATTAAAGCCCTCAGGAGGAAACAAATGGAGCAGCAGCAGAGAGGAATTCAATATCACTGAATAGGAATTATAAAGGTGAAATTAATTGTGCCAAAGCCAGTGCTTTTTTTCTGGGGGGTACGCAGGGGTACGCATACCCCTAAACATTTTGTGAATCTAAGTTTGGCCTCATTGAGGGGCAGTATTTCAATATGAGTAGGGAAATGAGAGTACCCCTAAACATTATTTTTTAGGGGGGAAAGCACTGGCAAAAGCAATTAATGTTCTGAGCACCCCACCCCAATAGCTGTTCTGTACTTGAGGATCCAAGGGGGGAAAGCGGTTGGTGTAGCAGCAGAACCCTGGCTCCTTGCCATAACTCCGTTAAAACCCAATGAATACTTTTCCTTCATGCTTAAGGAAAGATAATGGGGAAATATTTGCCTCCTTATTGGAGGTGTTAACAGCAACATTACAAGACTCTCAGCTCATTGATTCGGAACAGGCTGCTGAGATTATGAGCGTCACACATTATTTAGCTGCAAATACATCCCTAAAGGGCCTGTTGTCACACTTACTCCTTTTTAGTTATTCCGTAACACTCTTTCCCCTTTGCTTCTTATTCTCATGTTGGATCATATGTCTCTCTGCTCTTTTCCCAGTGTTTAATGGACTTTCTATTCATTTTTTAAAAAAAGGATTTTGTGTGTGCATGCTTTATACAGCGCTTCTGGCAAAAAGAACTGTCCCTCCCCATGTACCATGAATAGTTCAGTTGGTTAGAGCATGGTGCTGATAACATCAAGGTCACAGGTTCGATCCCCATATGGAACAGCTGCATATTCCTGCATTGCAGGGGGTTGGACTAGATGGTCCTCAAGGTCTCTTCCAGCTCTATGATTCTCTGATTCCCCCAGCTCTGCAGAACAGGGGTCGACAACATGGTGCTCTCCTGATGCTATCGGTCCACAACTCTAATCAGCCCTGGCTATTGGCTGTGTTGATTGGGCTGGATAGAAATTGTAAGCCAACAATCTCTGGAGCTGAGACGTTGCCTACCCTTGTGTTAGAGCTTTCCCCGTCCTGTGGGCTTACCATGTCCCAAGATGCAACAGTCATGATCATTGTCACTGGAGATGGAATACTGGGCACGGTTCTAATAAAAAAGAATACAGTCATACCTTGGAAGTCGAACGGAATCCGTTCCAGAAGTCTGTTTGACTTCCAAAACTTAGGGAAACCAAAGGACGGCTTCTGATTGGCTGCAGGAAGCTCCTGCAACCAATTGGAAGCTGCGGCACCTCCATCGGACATTCGGCTTCCAAAAGAACATTCAAAAACAGGAACACTCACTTCTGGGTTTCGATCGTTCAAAACCCAATTTGTTGCCAAGGCATTCAAGATCCAAGGTAAAGATAAAGGGACCCCTGACCATTAGGTCCAGTCGTGACCAACTCTGGGGTTGCGGCACTCATCTCGCTTTACTGGCCGAGGAAGCCAGCGTACAGCTTCCGGGTCATGTGGCCAGCATGACTAAGCCACTTCTGGCGAACCAGAGCAGCGCACGGAAACGCCGTTTACCTTCCCGCTGCAGTAGTACCTATTTATCTACTTGCACTTTGACGTGCTTTCAAACTGCTAGGTTGGCAGGAGCAGGGACCGAGCAATGGGAGCTCACCCCGTCGCGGGGATTCGAACCACCGACCTTCTGATCAGCAAGCCCTAGGCTCTGTGGTTTAACCCACAGCACCACCTGTGTACTGTGCTCTAAAGTTGGAAAAGGTTCAGATCAACAGGATGGAGTAACTCCACTATGTGAAAAGGTTGCAGCCCTTGAGACTTTTTTGTTTAGAGAAAGGGTGAATAAGAGGTGACATGACAGAAGACTTGTAGCTGGTTGACGGACCGAACCAAAGAGTGCTCACTAGTGGTTCCTTGTCCTCCTGGGAAAAAGTGACAAGTGGGTTGCCGTAGGGTTCTGTCCTGGGCCCGTTGTTATTCAACGTCTTTATAATTGACTTGGATGAAGGAATTGAGGGGATGCTCATCAGATTTGCAGATGACACTAAACTGGGAGGGGTAGCTAATGCCGCAGAAGACAGAATCACAATTCAAAATGACCTTAACAGATTGGAGAACTGGGTCCAAACTAACAAAATGAATTTCAATACTTCTGCACTTAGGCAAGGAGAACCAGTAAACAAATATAAGAGGGGAGACACCTGGCTTGCCACTAGTTCACGTGAAAAGGATCTTCTTTACTCAAATCCACTTCACTCCCTCCTCTAAGGAGTTTGGCACATTGATCAGTTGATGATGACAAGCTCAAGGAAATACCTTGCAAGTGTGAAATGGGCTTTCACAGGTAATAAAGTTACATAACCTCAAAAGCAATGCTTTTTGGAAGAGACAATTCACACATGCGGTATTTATTTTATTTCATGAAAGCAAGCATTGTGCATTCAATTGCTTATTTTATGCTGAGTCAAACCATTGGTCCATCTAGCTCAATATGGCCTGCACTGACTGGCAGCAGCTCTCCAGGGGTTTTATAAAGGGTTCTACCATAATAATCCAATGTTATTTCCTCCATCAAAATTAAATAATACAATTCCCAGCCCCTGGAGCTATTATCTGGAAAATAAATGCACTTAAAGCACCAATTAGCTATCCAATGAATTTGCATGGTCATCTGTCATGGATGCTTTACTTGAGATTCCTGCATTGCAGGGGGTTGGACTAGATGACCCTAAGGATCCCTTCCAACTGTACAATTCTCTGATTCAATGAGTCCATTTCTAATTATAGTGAAGTGGCAAGGTGGAAATATTAAAACCATTAGAAATTATTCGGAGATGTTGCCCGCAGTACAGGTGCCAAAACACTTGCATTTTAATAATGAATTAGTATTGCTTAAAAAGTGGAATTTCCTTAAGAAAACATCCCTGAGATCCGAGCCACAGCTTTCGACAGCTTAGTTATAGGTTTCAAAGCAGGCAATACAATTAACGTCAATCCACTTGCCTAGCTGACTTAGGTAGGTTTTAAACTTTGCATTGTGTTTCTCCTCACCACCACCTGCATTGTCAAAAAAAGGAGATGCAATAAATTGATGATTTATGCTTCTTTTTTATCTGCTACTGAATATTTCACCAAAATAAAGGACACTGCTTGTTGGAAGTTGTAAACACTAACAAAAATTGATGTTTTCGGCTTGACAGATTGAATTCCCGGCCATCAAATACAATTATTTTGTCTTTTCGAAAGCTGGATTTAATCATCAAACAAAAATCTTGTTTCAGCGTCTAAGTACAACGTCACTTTAGAGATTGCAGAAAGCTTGGATGTTTTGAGCAAACAACTCCATTCATTCATTTGTCTCTTTTAAAGCTAATAGCACATACCTTTCACCGAGTTCTGTGTGCAAAGGTAAGAGAATACCAATGAGATTGCAGAAAGGAGATGTCTAACTTGGTTTCCCAACACTACAGCAAAGTCTGCTTTGGAACACAGTGCAAACTTATCCTTCAGAAATTAGATTTTGTCATGTTCTCATTCAACACCATGGCTCCCCCCTGCTACCTTGGAAAATACTTCAAGGAGCGGGCGTGAAAAGGCAGAACACCTTGTGCTTTGAAAAATGCAAGCTCTCTTGAGCAGGAATAAACCCTGTGTCTTTCGACTGGGAAATCGCCTACAGTTGGAAGTTGCCTCTGAAAACTGCTTAATTGTTATATTACGGTTTATTTATATTCCACTTTTCCGCCCGAAGTCCTGAACAGCATGTTAATGTGGCCCAAAAGAAATGCACAATAAAAGTAAAATAAATGCAATAAACCATTCGAAAATAAAAGAGCAACATCACAAAATACCCACCAATCACACTGGTTATATGTTTATGAGCTGCATTCATTTTTTCACGCCAGATGCAGCTCCCTAACATTCCACCTCCCACTTGGAAATTCAGTTAACTTAGAATCCACAGCCAACAGGATGCCAGGGGAGCCGTGGGGCACAATTTTTCAGTGGGTGCGAACCAGGTGCCCCCAGCCCAGCCCAGCCCGGCCCGGTGCTCCTGTCCACCCACCAAGGACTGCATCAGCTGACCGGGCTCCCCTTGTGTAGGTGGGCAGGCAGCTCAGTGCGGCCCCACTTTGCTCTGCTGGGGGTGGGGTCATTCCAGTGGCATCGACAGAGAGGTCTTGGCTGGCATCTCCCCACCCGGCACATGCACATCACCCCTGTCTGGTATGCACATGCTCGCCCACCCCAGTCTCTGGCAACTGATGGTGTTTGTGTGTGTGCGTCAGCGGCGGAGAAAGCTGATTGGGCACCTGGGGTGGCACGCATGCCCTGTGCCCAGGAGCGGGGCCAGCTGGGGCCAGCTCTGAGGAGTCTGCCTGCCTCCTCCCACTCAGCCATAGCTGTCAACCCTCCCTTTTTTTGGTGGGAAACTTCCTTATTTCAATGCCGTTTCCCGCTGCTATCCCAGATTGTTGATATCCCTTAAATTTCCTGGATTTCAAAGGAAGCAGCTCCTCTCCCTCCCTGCCGGCCAGGGAGGCTCCTCAGCTGCTTTGCTCAGTTGCCAATAAGGAGTCTGAGACCGACTGGGGGCGGAGCTTGCATGCCTTGTGCAGCCAGACCCTCACGCCCAACCAGACAGACAGCCTGCCTGTCGTCTACGCGCTCGCTCTTTCGCTCACCCGTTTGCGCGCAGCCTCTGGAGCGCAGGGTGGTGAGGCTACTTGGTGCCATTGCACCTCCCTCGCGGCATCCCTTATTTTCAAATCCAAAAGTTGACAGCTATGCTCCACGGAGCCTCTGAGGAGTCTGCCTGCCTGCTCCCACTCAGCCACCCTACAGCTGAGAAGGAGGCAGCGGGTGGACCGTTTGGGGCAGTGCGGAGCCTGCAGGCACCCAAGCCACTGTGTCACTCCCAGGAGAGAAGCGTGGCTCGGGCGCTCTAGGCCCTGCGGTGAGTGCCACCTGGCATTTCGTCACCCCCCTCAGTGATTACACCCGGGGCTGATCGCCCCCACTGCACCCCCTTCCTCTGCCCATGGTGTGTGTGTGCACACGCTACCCTACTGTGCAAAGCTACAAACGTTTTTCCTCTGACCTTGCTCACCAAGCAGGGAAGTGGCCTCTGGGAGGTAGCCCGGAAGAGAACGAACTGAAAAATAATTCGCCACTCCTGCAAGAATGCCCCATCATCCCTGACCATTGACCACCCTTTCCAGGGCTGTTTGGAGGGCACCATGTTGACTATGCCTACTGTAAAACCTGGCACTGGACTGTTGGTTGAACCGTGGCTATTGGATTTCCGCAAGGGTGTGCATTACATTATTGCTTTATTCGCAAGGTTATATACAGCTGCCTGGCAGGGTTCCTAGCACAGGCCTGCAGCGTGGATTCTCCTAGCCAGAGGGAAAGGAAAAGAGGGAAGGGAGTGGCTGGATACTTGATCAGGACAGTTCTGGGCCTTAATACAACACAGACATGGAGCATATTTGATTCTGGCAATCTTCAGCATCCAGTGCAAGTTACAAATCGTGAGTTCCACAAAAGGAGGAGTCAGAGTCCTCTCCCTCCTTCCTCATTTTAAACCAGAAACTTTTTCCCCACCCATAATCTCTGATTTAGCTTCTCTTCCTTGCATTCGATCTAGCTCACTCCATCTCGATCAAATAAATGTGGCTATTTCACTAATCATGTATTCACAGATTGTCCCTCGGAGGACAGCAAGCATGAAACCCACTTCTATAAAGCAGCCAATGAGGCAAATTGGACAGGGTTGGGATTCATGATGTGTCAGGACCCCCGCTGGCTCCACTTGCCAGGATGATCGGCTAATTGGGTTATCAAGAGTGGTTTTCTCAGCCCTCTGAATCAATCTGGTCCCGATATAATTATATCAATGCCTGTGTTTTACAGATGGGAAGCTGGTTAATCTTATTCCTTTGTTCGCAAAGCCGTTTGGTTGTGGGCTCTGGAATCTCCTCCTTTCTTTATTTCATGCACAGCTTGGGGAAGGACTGCAGGGTAACCAAAGCGGAGGTTTTTTATGGGCAAGGAAGAAAAAGAAGAAAGCATTATTATAGCATCTAGATCAAGGGAAGTAATAGTACCACTGTATTCCGCTCTGGTCAGACCTCACCTGGAATACTGTGTCCAGTTCTGGGCACCACAGTTCAAGAAGGATACTGACAAGCTGGAACATGTCCAGAGGAGGGCAACCAAGATGGTCAAAGGCCTGGAAATGATGCCTTATGAGGAACGGCTTAGGGAGCTGGGTATGTTTAGCCTGGAGAAGAGAAGGTTAAGGGGTGATATGATAGCCATGTTCAAATATATAAAAGGATGTCATATAGAGGAGGGAGAAAGGTTGTTTTCTGCTGCTCCAGAAAAGTGGACATGGAGCAATGGATTCAAACTACAAGAAAGAAGATTCCACCTAAACATTAGGAAGAATTTCTTGACAGTAAGAGCTGTTCGACAGTGGAATTTGCTGCCAAGGAGTGTGGTGGAGTCTCCTTCTTTGGAGGTCTTTAAGCAGAGGCTTGACAGCCACCTGTCAGGAATGCTTTGATGGTGTTTCCTGCTTGGCAGGGGGTTGGACTGGATGGCCCTTGTGGTCTCTTCCAACTCTATGATTCTATGATTCTATGATTATCTGGCCTGTAACTACAGATGTCGGTGGATTCTGATGAAAACCGAAACGGGAGCAGAAACTGGCAACGTTTGCTTATTTGTCCCATGTCCAAAATGAAAATCAATCCAATGAATCTACAAATATACATCAAATCAAATCTTAATACGGTCATAGACCAGCATAAGGAGGGGGGACTACAGTCATTTAAAATCTGAAAAACTATTTGAAAAACTAAAAAGAATTAAAAGTCTATAAAAATCTAAAGGAAGCAAGGGAAGTCTAAAAGAAGGGTTAGGAACACTAGACGGGAGTGGCAGAGCATAAGTAGTTAGTATATACAAGACTCAGTGCCGGATTTATGTATAAGCTAAACTAGCTATAGCAGGGGTAGGCAACCTAAGGCCCGTGGGCTGGATGCAGCCCAATCGCCTTCTCAATCCGGCCCGCGGACGGTCCAGGAATCAACGTGTTTTTACATGAGTAGAATGTGTCCTTTTATTTAAAATGCATCTCTGGGTTATTTGTGGGGCATAGAAATTCGTTCATCCCCCCCCCCCAAAAAAAAAAAATATATAGTCCGGCCCACCACATAGCTTGAAGGACGATGGACCGGCCCACGGCTGAAAAAGGTTGCTGACCCCTGAACTATAGCTTAGGGCGCCACTCTCTTGCCTCCCCAAAAAATATACTTCTTAATTGTATTTCACTATTAATATACTTCTTAATTGTATTTCAGTTCAACAATTACTTTGATAAAATACATGTTTTGTTATGTGCAAATGGCTTTAGTTACCTATTAGGTCCATAAATTACCATATAGCATATATTCAACACAAAAAAACAGCGACAATTTGTTGTTGACAAAGGACAGCTGGACATATAAAGGGCCCCATTACCTTCAGTAGCTCAGGGCCTCATCAAACCGAAATCCGGCCCTGATAAGACTATAGCTATCAGTCTACAGAGCACTCTGATATGAGTGCTAATTAAATCGAGTTTGTGACACAGGTCATCGTCCGATGGATTTTGAGCGCTGCTGTGCCGAATCTGGCAACATTGTATGTTGTAGCAGGGTTGATATCTGAAAGCAGCAGGAAGGTATAGAATTGTTGTGTGCACCCTGGGCAGGCCCGGCGCTTCCATTTAGGCGAACTAGGCGGTTGCCTAGGGCGCCAAAATGGAGGGGGCGCTGGCCAGCCTGCCCGCCGCCCCCCCACCGCCCGCCGCCGCCCCAACCAGCGGCGGAGCGAGCAGGTTGGGGCGAAAACCGCGGCGGCGCCAAAATGGAGGGGGCCCTGGCCAGCCTGCCCCTCGCCGCCTGGTGCCGCCCCAACCAGCGGCGAAAATCGCGGTGGCGCGGGGCGCCCGGCGCGCAGGGGGCGGGGCACCATACGTCATTGCGCATGATGTACGGTGCCCTGCCCCCTCGCCTAGGGCGCCAGAAACCCTGGCACCGGTCCTGACCCTGGGTATTTATGCAGTAATGGTAAGATGAAGCTACTGTAGTACGAATGTCTCTGTAATACAGGCACTGTAGAAGCACATGCTCCCTTGATTCTGAGTCACAGGGGCAGCATCATATAGACATCATTTTACTTCTATGCCACCTTTCCACAGTTAAAACCATGCTCAGGACGGCTTACAACACGGGGGGAAATGCAGAATTCAAAACATAAACAAAACATCAAAGAATACGCAGCAAAGACAAGGATGGGTTTAAAGCACCAGGCACAGTGGGAGCTGCTACGCAGACGTTTCAGGTTGCTTGTCTGCACGCCGTCAGGTGAGGGGGTTTAAGTTAGAGAAGAGACATGGTCACTCTGTTGCTCCAATGGTCCAGTTCAGGGCTCAAGCCTGGGGATTAGATGCCTAGCTAGCTAAGCAGCAAGTGTGTATACCCTTGTGTCCCTAGCAAGTCGGTGCAATTGAGTGCTTTGCCATAATAAATTTGCCATAATAAACGGCCTCGGTCCAGTATACCTGAAGGAGCGTCTCCACCCCCATCGTTCTGCCCGGACACTGAGGTCGAGTGCCAAGGGCCTTCTGGCAGTTCCCTCGCTGCAAGAAGTGAAGTTACAGGGAACCAGGCAGAGGGCCTTCTCAGTAGTGGCGCCTGCCCTGTGGAACACCCTCCCAGCAGATGTCAAGGCAATAAGCAACTATTTTACGTTTAAAAGACAACTGAAGGCGGCCCTGTTTAGGGAAGTTTTTAATGTTTGATGCTGTATTGTTTTTAATATTCGGTTGAAAGCCACCCAGAGTGGCTGGGGAAACCCAGCCAGATGGGCGGGGTATAAATAATAATAATAATAATAATAATAATAATAATAATAATAATTATTATTATTATTATTATTATTATTATTTATTAATTAAGCTATCACCCATTTGTTCTTCTTGGGCTGGGTTTGCTCAGGACAGTTACTTACTTTGATGGATTGCTTTGCTGATGCTGCTTTTTAATTCAAGGCAAATCATATCCAATTCCTAATTATCCAATCATATTTTACCTAATTTTGTATGGATCCCTGTACATTCCATTTTCTATTTTCCGTATAAACCCAACATCATTTCAGATCATTCCCATTTTTCATTTCTATTAAGCTTTGTACATCAATAAACCAATGGTGTTTGCCCACACACACAACCCAGTCACATCCAAAAGTCATGGGGGAGGGAGGCTGTAAGCTTTATGTCCTGTTCCGCTGGGTTGCTACTGAGCAAAATCAAAGCTTGACTGTGATCCCGTGAATGTTAGTGCATTGGCTAGGATTTGGGTTGGAGTGTATCACCCGATTAACACCTGCAATATGCCCCTGAGCTGTGATGCTGCCTCTTGGTTGCCTGGATGTTACATCTGAGTGTGCTATATAACACCGGTTCTGAAAGACATTGGCTCCCAGTACGTTTTCAAGCACAATTCAAAGTGTTGGTGCTGACCTTTAAAGCCCTAAACGGCCTCAGCCAAGTGTACCTGAAGGAGCGTCTCCACCC
This sequence comes from Darevskia mixta, assembly GCA_034641385.1. Classification (NCBI taxonomy): domain Eukaryota; kingdom Metazoa; phylum Chordata; class Lepidosauria; order Squamata; family Lacertidae; genus Darevskia; species Darevskia mixta. The sequence continues at coordinate 5,075,800 of JAWWNH010000060.1, forward strand.
CCATCATCCAGCCCAGACACTGAGGTCCCGCTCCAAGTGCCTCCTGGCAATTGCCTCCCTGTGAGAAGTGAGGTTGCAGGGAACCAGGCAGAGGGCCTTTTTGGTGGTGGTGCCTGCCCTGTGGAACGCCCTCCTGTCAGATGTCAAGGAAATAAACAACTATCTGACTTTTAGAAGACATCTGAAGCCAGTCCTGTTTAGGGAAGTTTTTAATATCTGATGTTTTATTGTGTTTTTAATGTTCTGTTGGAAGCCGTCCAGAGTGGCTGGGGAGGCCCGGCCAGATGGATGGGGTATAAGTAATAAATTATTATTATTATTATTATTATTATTATTATTATTATTATTATTATTATTATTATCATCATCATCAGGCTGGAATGTAGCCTGGCTGTGATTCCTGCATTGCAGGGGGTTGAATTAGATGGGCCTTGGGGTCCCTTCCAACTCTACAATTCTATGATTCTATGGACGAAGATACAATTCATATCCATTACTGCATCTGTTTTCGCCTCTCACTCCACCATTAGTATGTGCTCACCCACCCCACTAAGAAGATTTCCCAGATTGAAATGTGCTTCAGGCTAGAAACACTTTTTCTGTCGCTGCCTAAATTTACTGTGACCCCCAAGAGATCACCAGGGTTGCTTGTTCAGTCGGGCTGACCCTGTTTTCTTCCGCCACCAGTACAGTAGCTACCGCTGGAGGGGGAATCACAAGCGCTGTGAGCGAGCCAAAAAGGAATCCAGCACCGCGCAGTGACATTTGCCAAGATGCAATGTGCAAACAGTGAGATTTCCACGCTAACATTTACCATTGTTCCCACAGCTCCAGGCTGCGAGGAGATGAGATGTAAAACAGTATCTTTGTCATGAAGCTCTGCTAGCTACTCAAAGCGGTCAGAGTGAAAGGGGAACGGGACTCGTCGTAGGGCCGATCAGAGAGCAGCAACTCACTTTCACAGCCCAGGGATGAGGCTGCGGAAGTGAGAGATGTTTTCCTCACATTCTCAGGTGTTCTGGAGACCACAATGTCTTAGCTTTTTAGCAGCCGGAACCATTTCCTTCTGTTTTTCTTTCTTGCGCTGTGCTGAAACCCATCCTCTAATATCTGGAAACTTTTCTTCTACCCTGAGGAGTAGGAGCCTTCCATTTTCCTACCTCCTTCTCAGAGTGCTTTTTAAAACAAACAAATATCTGAGGACCATCTTGTTCTGACGGAAGGGGAGAGAGAAGGTGGAACAGCCTAAAGAGCTGTTCATCATCTGGTTCCTGGTGTTGCAGTGATATGAGTCCCTCCCTTCCACAAATTTCACCACAGTGTTACCCAGGAACCATCTTGCCCTGAGGGCAGGACAGAGAGTATTGAAAAGCCTGGAGTAGAGCTCACCATCTGAAGCACCATACGAGGTGACCTCGCCTTCCCTGCCAGGATTGGAAGGATGGAGAGAATGGAAACCTGGACTTTTAAATCTACGGCTTCCTTTGAAGCAGGTCTTCTTAACGAAGCCAGATCTTAGAGTGTTTTCAGAGAGAAAATTGGATACAAAATCCAAGAAGAGCCAAAGAATAGATACATGACCTCATCTGTTCCCTTTCAGCCAAAATATCATTAAAGCACAAACAGCATGGCTAGATGAGAGAAAGAGATGAGAATTCAGATCTTCACCTCTGGCTACTTTTTCTTCCAAAGTTGGATGTGAACTTGACAAAGAGATTGAAAAATCTGTCAGACACACAGCTCTCTTTTTCCATTTCATTCGTGCAAAGTGGGCTGCTCTGTAGTGGGTGGAATAACATCACCTAAAGACAGGTCACAGAATCATAGAATTGTAGAGTTGGAAGGGGCCCTGAGAATCATCTAGTCCAACCCCCTGCAAATGCAGGAAATCTCAACACATGGTTCCCCATCCAATCCGAAACCATATTGGACCCTGCTTAGCTTTGCAAATGTGCCAGCAGTTTTATTGCTGCACAACTACCGTAGGAAAACTGCCAATTGCTATACACCGTGCGTGAGGAATAGGATTTGACCAATGGGCTAGATCCTGAACTCCTCCAACCCCTGCAGGCCATTTTGGCAGGTGCATGGGGGCTTGCTATAAGCACAAATCAGTGGATCAGTGCTTACGGAATCTCCCTCTATGAGTAAGGACTGGCTGTGCCACATTGCCAAGGAGCAATGTGTGCTTGTTTGAAGGCTCCTGGCTGTTGCTATGCAGTGGCATAAGGACATAGAACCAGCCTGCCCAATGACCCATGTACTCCAGCATCCTATTCTCACAGTGGCCTAACAGATGCCTGTAAGAAGCCGGTAAGCAGGAGCTGAGCACATCTCCCTCTCCTGTGGTTTCCAGCAAATGGCATTCAGAAGCATTTCTGTCTCCAGACATGGCTACACTGCGCCTACAGTATAGTACGATGCAGATACTATGCTTCTACTATGATAAAGTGTGCAAAAAAAAATATGCACGTATTAGTGAAAATAACATACATAAAGCATTGGATCAGGGGAAGTGGCTCTGCATGCAAAACTGTGCATGATAAGAGAAATTCACACTTAGGTGCTGGTACATTTTCATGAGGACTTCTGTTTCTGCATACAAACTGATGTGGAGAACTGAACTGGAGCTTGGAAAGGTGAAAAACCAAGAGGAACTACAATTGACAGATTGGTACATCCCTACAAAGGATACGTGGTTATATGCAGCGGCGGAGGAAGCCGCTCAGGTGCCTGGGGCGGCGCACCCAGGGGCGGGGTGAGCCGCCCATAGGGGTGGGGTGAGGGTGGGGCGCACCGCAGGGCCTCCGGAGTCTGCCTGCCTCCCCCACTCAGCCACCCTACAGCTGGGAGGGGGGAGGCAGCAGGCAGACCGTTTGGGCAGCTCGGAGCCTGCGTGCGCCCAAGCCACCGCCTTACTCCCAGGAGAGATGCGTGGCTCGGGCGCACTGCAGGCCCCGCCGTGAATGCCGCCTGGCATTTTGTGCCCCGCTCCCAGTGGTGATACCTGGGGCAGCCCACACACACCCTTCCTCTGCCCCTGGTTATATGCATCTTGTAACTCAGGGCCTCAATTGCTGCAACCTGACTTTCTTCTTGTGCAATTAAATTACAGTCCTACTGTCCTGGAACTCAGTTCCTCTGGCCTTTGCAACCATAAGAAGTGACATGTGCCTGTGAGCAGTGTGTGCTATTTCTCCCTCCACATATGCATGCATTCAGCTTCTTCAACTGTACCTTGCTCTCCAAAGACATTTTAATTCCTTTTCCAGCATTGTCTGAGATCGTTTTCTGCTGCATTTCCTTTTCTCACGCCGGATGTTTTGATTGTCTGATGAACAATTTGTTTGCTTGAAATGTTAGGTTTACTGCAGCCTATTTTTACTCTTGGATGTCACCTTGAGCAAATACTGGAACGGCGGCTAAAAACATTGTTATGAATGAATGAATGACATGGAGCACTGATTCTCACAGAGACGCACAGCACTTGATTGCTTGATGCCTGATGACTGGCAGCTGAATGTCGATACTGAGATCATCAAGCATTGTGCTCATTCATGAGTCCTCCCCCCCCCCCCCCGTGATGCCCTGGATATTTAAATAGATCACTGCAGATATAACAAGAAGAAGAGTTTGGATTTGATATCCCGCTTTACCACTACCTGAAGGAGTCTCAAAGCGGCTCACATTCTCCTTTCCCTTCCTCCCCCACAACAAACACTCTGTGAGGTGAGTGGGGCTGAGAGACTTCAGAGAAGTGTGACTAGCCCAAGATCACCCAGCAGCTGCATGTGGAGGAGCTTAAAGTCAGGTCTTAAAGTATTTAGTTTTAATTGCTGTTTTGTTATTGTGCTGCTGTTTTCCACTCTTGTAAGCCATTTTGGTTTTATGGGGTTTTTTTAAGAGACAAAAATGGCTATGACAAATAAATCATGAATAAATGTCTTGAGAATTAGCTCAATGGATTTCTTTCTCATTTAACGGCAGCATATCTTCGTAACAGCTCAAGGTGTAAAAGACCTTCTAGGATCAGATCATCTACTGGTTATCGATGAGCCAGACAGAAGATTAGCTGTGCTCTGTCATGGGCTCCTCAGCCATGTCAGGATCTGGAATGGTTTGGCAGCCCCAGATAGAAGAGGAGCTGGAGGAAGAAAAAGTAGGGAGGGTTCAGGGCAGGTAAAAGAAAGTCATTATTTGCACAGTGCATAGTTAAACTATGGAACTCACTCCCACAGGAGGCAGCAATGGCCACCAACCTAAATGGCTTTTTAAAAAAAAATTAGACAAATTCATGCAAATGAGGAGAATTGATGGTTACTAACCGTGATAGCTATTCTCCAACACAGTTGGAGGCAGTAATGTGTCTGAATTCCAGTTGCTGGGAACCATTGGAGGGGAGAGCGATCTTGTGCCTGAATCCTGCTTGTGAGTTTCCCACAGGCTAGCCACTGTGAGAACAGGATGCTGGCCTATATGTCCCATTGGCCTGATCCAGCAGACTCTTCTTACGTTCTTAAGTTGTGGGGTGAGGTGCTTGAAAGTTGGCACCCAGCGATGGGGGGTGGAGATCCACACATTGTAATTTGAGACATCAAGTGGGGGGGTCATATTTGCCTTCTCTAGCCCCCCCAATTGCCCCTCCTGTGGAGCACAGAGCCTCATTGGGGACTTCAAGTAGCCAGTGGGAGGGGCAGACCAGGAGCAGGAGGAGGTGGAGTCAGGGGGCAGGACACTGTCTTGTTACTGAGAATAAGGGGCTGCCCAGATGGAGTGCATGTTTGAACGTGTGGTGGTCCCACCTCATCTTTAAAAGCTTGGGAGGAGGGGCATGCTGGCTGTTGGGACATTGTGATGGCCTGGGATTCAGACTCAGATGCTGAACCTGAGGGACCACAGCCTGCACAGGATTCCCCGCCTCCAGAACCAGCAGAGCCGGGGCTAGGGCCTGAGTCGGAAGGGTCCTCACCTGTGCTGGATCCTCAGGTGCAGGTATTGGCTGAGTCTGCTCTGGCTCCTGATGGGGTGGAGGACCCATTGCCTGCAGGTGCTCCACTCCCAGCCCCGTCAGGGGAAGCTGAGGTTACCTCTGGGTCCTGTAACCCTCCAGCCTCTCCTGAGCTGCAGAGGCTCAGGGCAGAGAGGCGAAGGGAACTGAGTTCCCGCAGGAGGAGTGCTCGCCTCCAAGCCAGGAGAGGCGAGTCACCAGAGGATCGGGGCCACCCTCTGCCTCGGGGCAGATAAAAGCCGGCCAGCCCCAGCCCCAAGTTGCAGGAGCAACATTGTTGCTGACCAGTTCCTGCCAGTGTTACTGCTTGAAACCTGTCCTGTTTTCCTGCCTGAGCTCCTGACCCGCCCTGGTTCCCTGCTTGCCTACCTGTTCCTGACTTTGCCAGACTCCCTGCCCTGCGCCCAGCTTCAGTTATTATGGACTGCCTTTATGTTGCACCTCTGACCACGGACCGGACTTGGACCTCGCCTTTCGGGTAACCCACGGGACCAGCACAGACATCTTCCTTGCTTCTGTTCAGTTCTGTGTCTCTTGCCTTGCTCATGTACCTTGGAATCTTGATGTCTCTACATAAGAACATTAGAAGGTCATGCTGAATTCAGCCAATGGCCCATCTAGTCCAACATCCTGTTCTCACAGTACCCAACCAGATTTCCGTGGGAAACCTTCAAGTAGGATCTGAGCACAAGAGCACTGTCTCTGCAAGAGTATCCAGTGCCTGCTGCTATGCCTTGACTGTTATTGGCATGAGTAAAATTATCTCCTTTAGCCTCGAGTAAGAACTGCTTTGTTGTGCGAAAGAGTGGCAGATGAAGATGATGGACTTTGCAGAACTGGCAAAGCTGACAGGGAAAATCCGAAACCAGCATGATCAAACATTCCAAAAGGACTGGATTAAATTTATAGGATATCTGAAAGATTATTCTAAGCAATTAACATCACTAGCAGGGTTGCCGGAAGACTTGGGATGAGAAATTTTCTATCTTTCTATTTTTATTTAAATTTTGAGTTATTTTGCAATGAGTGTAATTAGAATTGGAAAACGTACAAAATGCAATGATATAAAGGTTAATTTTGAAAGCCATGAGGCGGGAGGGAAGGAAGTCGATAGGCTCTAAAGAGCCAAAGTGGTAAAGTGGATAATGATGATGTGAATGTATAATATTAAATGGAAAATAAAGAAAAATTATATATATATATATATATATATATATATATATATATATATATATATATATATATATAAGAAAGAAAAAGAACCGCTTTATTGTGCTTTGAGATGGGAGCATAACAGGCAACTGCTTTTTGGAGATTGTTCAGACAGTGTCACAGGGAGATTCTGGACTTGGTTGTATCTGGGTGGACCTGGGATTTTCCTGAGTTTCTTCTGTTCTTGTAACAGAGAGGCGATCAAGTGCCTGTCTAACACCTTGAATGCCCTCTACGCCTTCTATTACAGAGATGCAAATTTGTGAGGCAGGTGAGAATTTTCTTCAGGGAGAAAGATCACAAGGTGCATCCCTCCTGGGACTGCACACAAAAACACTTGTCACATGAGGAGAACAAAAAGATCAGGGGGGAAGCAAAAAAACAAAAGACCTTAAGAAAAAAGAAGGAAGCTCTTCCATGGCTACTGATAATGGTGGGCCCAGCTCCCAAAGAAAAACAGGAGCAGAGGAAACTGCCTTATCCTATAAGGCTACTAGCTGCAACTGGTGTGTTCTACCTTCTCTGTTGAAGGCAGTATGCCTTTGAATACAAATTGCTGGAAATTGCAGGTGGGGAGATTGCTTTAGTGCTCAGGTCCAGCTTGTGGGCTGTCCATAGGCATTTAATTGGTCATTATGAGAACAGGAAGCTGGAGTAGATAGAACTTTGGCCTGACCCAACAGAGCTATTCTTATTTTGACTCAGAACCTTCATCCATCTACAGTAATAATAATAATAATAATAATAAATTTTATTACGGTCGAGGACCAGCTCTTACAAGTAACATAAAAAGTAAGAATAAAAACAATAAGTCCCTTTAATGAAACTGTTTCCGGGAATGGGACATGTATAAAACGCATTAAGCTAGATTTAAAAAGAGTTGTTAATTACATAACAGTGTTAAAAGTTTAACTCTTAAAATAGTGGCTGCGGAGAACTGAGCCTAGCTCGCTCGAGGTTCCATTGGGGAAAAAATTTAAACGGGCTGGGAAGAAAGTCTATGTCTGCAGATTTGGGCGCAGAATCTGGCGACCGTCCTGGTTATCGTCTGGTCTTTACCTAGCAAGAGCAGGTTGTATATTTGCTTTTCCGGGAGGTTTGCTAACCTCACCAGAATGGGGTCCAGGAACTCGCTTCGAGCTTCTTCATATAGTGGGCATCTGAAGAACAAGTGCTCAGGGCTTCCTATTTCCCCTAGTGGGCATGCGCAAAGCCTTTGGGAGTATGGGATTTTTTTGTAGAGCCCCTCCAGCACTGGCGTGGGCAATGCCGCACTTCTGGCTAGTGTAAATGCCCTTCTTGTGTTTTTTGACAGGAGAAAGGAGAGGTAAAGGGCCGGGGCGGCTTTATATCTCTCAATTTCTCCAGTTCTGTATTCAGGGCATCTTGAGCAGTCCTGTTGTCTTTCGATGTCAATGAGTCGTTGTCTGACCGTTGCTTTGGCTTGCTTTAGATGCATCCTTAGAAGGGCTTGGGGGGCTATGCCCATATTCTGGAGAGAGTTCAGGACCGCTAGTTGCCAGCTGGACTGGAACTGGTCGCATAGGATCAGTGGTACAATCCCTTGGGGTTTCAAATTTAGAGCCAGCCATTTGTAGATTGATGATAGGCAGATTGAAGCCTCCACTCTCATCATTCCCGTTTCGAGTCTAACCCATGCATTGGATACGCATTTGGGGACGTGTAGGAGGGCTCTGAGGAATTTGGATTGTACACGCTCCAAGGGAGAGAAGGAGGAGGAGGACGGGCCCAGAAAGGCTCCATAGAGGAGCTGAGCCAACACTTTGGCCTTAAATAGCTTGAGGGCCGCCGGAACGAAGAAGCCCCCTTGTGTTCTGTAGAATTTGAGAATACAGTTTGCGGTTTTTTCCGCTGAGCTTCCATTAGAATTTATGTGCATTTTATTTGATCCTGTGGCTTGTACTGCCATTCCGAGGTATTTGTAGTTGGAAACTTGCTCTAATCTATGTCCTTGCAGTTCCCAGCTTCTGGGCTTTGATTTTTTCCCAAACGCTATTACCTTCGTTTTTTGGTAGTTAATTTTGAGGCCTTCTGTTTCACAATATATAGCAAGCCTCCTTAGTGCCCTTTTGAGACCGATTGGTGTTCTGGATAGGATGACCGCGTCATCGGCGTATAGGAGGACGGGGATGTGCCGGTTTGCGAGCTTTGGTGGATGAAAGTCCAAATCAGTTAGTGCAGCTACTAGGTTGTTAAGGTAAAAGTTAAAAAGTAGTGGAGCCAGAAGGCACCCTTGTCTGACGCCCTTGTAAGTTTTAATGGGATCTGTTAGGTGTCCTTGATGGCTGCACCTAACTTTGAGGGCCGTGTTTGCGTGGAGAGCCTGAATTAGTAATAGGAGCCGTTTGTCGATTGATGTGTCCTGCAGTCTGTCCCAGAGTCTGGTTCTGGGCACGTTGTCAAAAGCTGCTTTTAAGTCCACGAAGGCGGCATATAGAGAGGCCTGCTCTCTTGATTTGTATTTGTCTATAAGATGTTGTAACGTAAGACAATGGTCCAACGTGGACCGGCCAGGTCTGAATCCAGCTTGTTCGATTGCAAGAATGTCTTCCTTCTCTAACCAGTCTGAAAACTTGGTGAGAAGGTGCTTTGCATAGAGCTTACTGGTCACGCTTAGTAGGCTAATCGGCCTGTAGTTTGCTGGGTCCCGTCTGTTGCCCTTTTTGTAGAAAGGCACTATTATGGCTGTTCCCCAATCTCTGGGGATGCGGCCAGAGTCGTCTATATGCGTGAAAAGGGCGGCTAGAAATGGTGCCCACCAGTCCACTTGTGCTTTTAACATTTCTGGCGAAATTCCATCTAGGCCAGGGGCTTTAGCCAATTTAAGTTGGTTAATGTAGGTTTTCATTTCAATTACTGTTACTGGGGGCCATTTTGCCAGCTGTTCTATTTTGCAGGTCTGAAGTGATGGTACAGTATCGTCATATAGAGATTGGAAGTACGAGACCCAGAGGTTTGGAGGAATTTGTGAGATTAGGGAAGAGTTGGTTTTGCGGATGCCAGGGGCCGCCAGTTTCCAGAAAAGAGTTTGATCTTTGGATTTCGCCGCACTGATTAATTCCGCCCAGCATTTTCTGCTGTGGGCATTCTTTTGCTGGATTATGAGCTTTTTATACTCTTTTTTTTGAGAGCGGACAGTGTGATAGGCTTGCAATCTGTCCGCCTTTTCGGCTGTCAAGGCTGCCTTGTAAGCGTTTTGTAGGGCTCTCTTGGCTTCCAGGCAAGTGCGGTCGAACCATGGTTTATTGGGTATTGTTGGTAGGTTAATCTACAGTAGGTTAATATTGCCTACACAGACTGTCCAGGATTTCAAGACTGGGGTCTCTGCCTGGAGATGCCAGTGATGGGGAGGTTCTCTTCTTCCTCCTCCTGGATAAACTTGGTGATATGGTCAATCTCCCCTCCCCTTCCCCAAGTTCTCGCCCCACAAATATGATGGAGAGTTTTCCAGAGTCCATTTGCACACTGCTCTAGAGACCATGACAGTAGTCATATTGGTACCAATGCCTACAACTTGATACCCAATAGAAATAAGCGCACAAGATTTGAAGTAGCTAGGTGGAACACCTCATTCAAATGTGATGCTGGGCTGCCAGATGGTGAGATGGAACTTTTTTTTCCCCCAAAGGAAGAGGTGGGAAGACACATCGCCAGGTTTGCAGAAAGGTAGCAAGAAAGAAAGCTGCAAAATATGTGTTACAGGTGTGAGGAACCACCACACACCAATGATGGGATCTTCAGTGCTTGTTCCTGAAGTATTTGCTTCTGAAGAAGGAGAGGAAAACCCACACACACCCCAGGAAGCCACAGCTTATCAATTTATAGTGATAATTCTATTTGCTACTGTGAGGAGAAACATAAATTAATATCAGCACTTTCACTATGAGTAAAAGAAAATGCATCATTTGTAATGCCAGGTGAGGGGAAATGAATCATGGATGGAATCTTAAAGGACCTGGCTGGTCTAGCTCAGGTGCAGGAAACCTTTGGCCCTCCAGATGTTGTTGGACTCCAACGCCCATCAGCCCAAGGCATTATGGCCAGTGATCTGGGATGATGGGAGTTGTAGTCCACTAGGGCCTGGAAGTCCAAAGCTTCCCCATCCCTGGCCAGGATAAACCCTGAATCTAGCAGTAATCCAGACACATAGAGACTGCAGGGACACCAGAGTTTCAGAGCTGGCTGCTGAAGACTGGGAGAGTATTGTGCCTATGGAGGTTGTACGAGGACCCCCAGACGGATAGCCAAGAGTACTGGGGCCTATAGGGCCACAGCCTGGACCCTCACCAGCACCTACCCCCTACTCCAAAGAACTAGATGCCTCCCACCGGACATCACCAGTCTGGCAGTGCAAAGAGAGCACTAGAAGGGAGGTTGTGGAATGAAGGAAGATTGCACATTGTAAGGTCAGAGGGATGGCCATTTAGACTCTGAAGGGGGGTGGAGCCCAGTGCTTTTTTCTGGGGGTATGCAGGGGTACCCATACCCCTAAACATCTGGATGTGAGGGCGATCTGGCTGCGACATCTGTCACCCCATTGATCGCCAGGGTTGATTCAGCTGATCTGGCTGGCTAGGCGGGTGTCCCCTTCCTCCCTCACCGCTCCATGTGCGTCCCTCCCGAAGCTACACGCTCGGTGGAAAAGGACGACCATCCCAGATAGAAGGAGTGTACCATTCTTCAGTCAAGCTGCGCTCACCTGCTACAACCTCCAAACAAGCTCAAGGTCCATTTGTAGGAGAACGTAGGGTGGTCAAGCTTCTAAGACTCCAGACACATCCAAGTAAGGCACTGCAGGTGGCAGTTTGCCATTAAATAAATAAAAAAAATAAAAAATAAACATTTTGTGAATCTAAGTTTGGCCTCATTGAGGGGCAGTATTTCAATATGAGTAGGAAAATGAGAGTGCCCCTAAACATTTTTTTTAGGAGAAGAAGAAAAAAAGCACTGGTGGAGGCTATAGGAGATAGGCTGGAGACCGAGGCTTAAAAAGACTCAGTCTGTTCCCAACCTGTGTTGCAGCAAGTTGCTCACGTGTTGCTATCCATGGTCCAGCAGCATACAACCTGCCTCCATCCTTCCCACTTTCTCTGTGGGATCTGACATCATCCCTGAACATTGCAGATTCACTGAAAATATAAATTAATTGGGGAAGTGAAAAATACAGAATGCTAACACATCATCACCACCATTCCAGAAGCCCATGGCCCTTTACACAGCAGCATAAAAACAGGAGCAGGCCTTGACCTGGAGAGCTTTCCATCTACCGTATTTTTTGCTCCATAAGACACACTTTTTTCCTCCTAAAAAGTAAGGGGAAATGTCTGTGCGGCTTATGGAGCGAATGTGTGGTCCCTGGAGCTGAACTGCCCGGGGCAAAAGCAGATCATGCTTTTTAAAAAAAAGAGAGAGAGAGAGAAGGGGGTGTTGAAAGGAAGCCCGCTGAGCAGCTGCTCAGCAAACGATCGGGGAGAGAGATAAGGGAGAGAGATTCCAGCCCCGCCCCCTTGCAGAGGGAGGCTGTTTCCCCAGCGACATGGGACTGGCTGAATGTCTGGAAACTAGAAATGGCTCCCTTTACTGAAGCTGCAGAACTGTGAGTTAAACCCCATAAAACACCCCTTTCCCTTTGCAAAGTAAGCTCAACAACTTTGAGCTGATCCTTAAAAAATGGGGCTTTTCTCCTTTGCAAAAGAAGCTGCAGAAATTTGAGCTGATCCTCAAAAAATGGGGCTTTTCTCCTTTGTAAAAGAAGCTGCAGAAATTTGAGCTGATCCTCCAAAAAATGGGGCTTTTCTCCTTTGCAAAAGAAGCTGCAGAAATTTGAGCTGATCCTCAAAAAATTGGGGCTTTTCCCCTCTAAAAACTAGGTGCGTCCTATGGTCAGGTGCGCCTTATAGAGCGAAAAATACGGTAATTTATAGGGAGGGGGACAAATGAAGACTAAAGGAAGATGATAGAGGCAAGAGTAATAGGAGAAGCCTATTTCTTAGTACCTGTGGCCCTCCAGATGTTGATGAACTACAGTTTCCATCATTCCTGACCATTGCCCCTTCTATGACTGATGGAAGTCCAAAAACATATGGAGAGCCACAAGTTCCCTATGCTTCAGTTACACATATTTAAGCTTAGTTCCATTGTGGGATGAGTTAAGCCAAAGGCTAAGGGGTTAAGCCAAAGACTTTATGGAAGAAGACTGAGCTAAAATATGCCCTCTTTGTTCATCGCCTCATTTAAGAGTTCCATTCCAGATCTTAATAGATCAGTACAACAGAACTTATTAACAAGATATGAGAAAACGAAGTATTTTGGAAACACAAAGTTATATTTTTACTCTCAAAAGTTGCTGATCCATGGACAGCTTTACCACCTACATCTTTTCAGAAACACCTCTTCCCTCTTTCAACACACACAGTGCACTTAACAGGTAAAACCAGCCATTTATCCTACCTGACTCTTATTTTCTCTCCTAATTAGTGCATTAAGAAAAAGATGTCCCTGTAACAGTTGGGCAAAAAAACAAAGTTGATGTTCAGTTGGTAGGTTCATTAAAACCCAGGTCCTCCTTTTTGTGAGTGGTTGTTGAAAGAAAGAAAGAAAGAAAGAAAGAAAGAAAGAAAGAAAGAAAGAAAGAAAGAAAGAAAGTGTTGATTACCCTTAACAACTTTGGAAGTCAATAGAACTTTTTGTGACTCTTTATCATGAGAAGGTTGTCATCACTTTGGAGAATCAGGGTTGATCTACAGAGAAAGTTACACTGGTTAAATTTAAGGTGTGAACTTGCACAGCCTCCTATCAGGGTATTGCTGACACAAGGAGAAAATTCTCACACATTTCAGATACACATCGCTTCCACATTGCACTAGTGTTGTCCTGAGGTCTTCAGATTTGTGCAGAGGTTGGACAGCCGCCCATGCAAGATCGGAGACTCGTGCTCTTTTTGATCAGGTGATGCTGGTGACACCTTATGTAGAAATTTCAGGTCAAGAAGGAAGAGGAGCTGTGTGCAACTCCAGAATAAGTTTATGCAATTAGGGTGGTATATGCTAATTTAGCAAAATACTATTTCTCAAAGCCTGATTTGCCAAGGCAACTTGAATGTTGGGATGCCAGAGACACTTAACTCAGGAATTTAACTGCCTACACTTTCCAAAACAACAGAAGAACCTAAAGACAGCCATCCAGTGCTTTTTTCCCCTTAAAAAATGTTTAGGGGTACTCTCATTTTGACTCAAGAAAATCACCATTTTATAGTTCAAATTGGGAAAAATAAATACAGCAAATGGACCAAAGTACAAAGATTCACAAAATGTTTAGGGGTATGCATACCCCCAGAAAGAAAGCACTGCGGCCATCCCTCAATTTCACATGATTCCAAACTTTGCAGTACCACATAATATACACAGAAAGGCATAGTGTGAAAATACAACACAAATATGCATTGCGTTCTGGAAGTGGCTTTGCAAAAAATGTTTACAGTAGGAAAGATTCACACTAAAATGCTGAATTTTTGGTTGCTGTTTTTTAAAGTTGCAAACTGATGTGGAAATGCAGAGTACTGAACTTAAGATGAGGAAAATGAGAAACTGAGTAATAAAAAAAATCCTTCCAGTAGCACCTTAGAGACCAACTAAGTTTGTTATTGGTATGAGCTTTCGTGTGCGTGCACACTTCTTCTGATATCTGAATAAGTGTGCATGCACAAGAAAGTTCATACCAACAACAAACTTAGTTGGTCCCCAAGGTGCTACTGGAAGGAATTTTTATTTTTATTTTTTGTTTCAACTATGGCAGACCAACACGGCTACCTACCTGTAATGAGAAGGTGAGAGAAATCAAAATTGACACATTCAACCAGCCCTGAATGGAGCAGGGAGGTGGCTTTATAGAGCTGAATCAGAGGGATGGGTGCTTAGCCACAAATCTGTGACCAATGATTCATTCTTCAAATGCTTCCTCGAGAATAAGATCCCCCAAGCTAGACTTACATCCTACTTGGGTACTGGAGAAGTGGGTAAGCAATTAAACCATTGGTGACATTTGGAGAAGAGAATCAGTGAGTTGACACAATAGGGTAGGTTCTTTAGTATCTGTGACCCTCCTCTTCATATTTCCCTTCTGATGAAAATCCACGGTTGGAAACTCCATTTTCCTCCTCACATGGTGACTCACACAAGAATTCAGACATGGTTTGCCATCACTGGTCGGCTATATGGATTCTGAACAGAGATTTGGCCACTTTTGTGATTTGTTCATTATGGTGGTAGTGTTTGTAAATGCTAAATAGTATGACTTGAAGCAGTGGCTGGTCCTGCCATCCTTTCTTGATGTCAGAACTGAGGGGTTTGGGAGCCTGCAAATTGCTTAAAAGAGCATGAAGAACTGTATATTTTTCACCTTTCAACCCAACTTCTTTAAGCGTCACCTTCCTCAACTGCATGGGCTTGCTTTGTTTATCCATTATCTTCTAGACCATAAGATGAAAGATACCATCAAGAGGGAACGGTAATGGTATTAATTTACACATAAACTTATTCCTTTCATCTTATCCTTAAAATTCTTTGTCACTTCCATAGCTGCTGCTCCTTCAAGGGGTGTGTGTGTGTGTGTGTGTGTGTGTGTGTGTGTGAGAGAGAGAGAGAGAGAGAGAGAGAGAGAGAGAGAGAGAGAGAGAGAGAGAGAAGGAGGAAGGAAGGAAGGAAGGAAGGAAGGAAGGAAGGAAGGAAGGAAGGAAAGAAAGAAAAAAAGAAAGAAAGAAAGAAAGAAAGAAAGAAAGAAAGAAAGAAAGAAAGAAAGAAAGAAAGAAAGAAAACATTATTCTTCTAAGACTTACAGGAAAACATAACCGTTAAGCTAGCAAATCTTGGCTGTACTGCAATATGAGCTTGCAAAATTCATGGGCAATTGAGGTATGGATGGAGGGGGGCGAATTCTATATTACTTTTAAAAATGGTGTGATTGTTTTCATTGGATGCATAACCGGCACTTTCCTCTAGAAAAGAATTAAGCCTTCTTTGTACATCAGTGATATGCATGCCCTCCAGATGTTGCTAGACTTTGACAACTCCTACCTTTACCTTTTAGTATAGCACTTACATGCCAAAATGGCTTCTAAGCAGTTTACAAGTATAAAATCAATTATCAAATAACCACATGACATGGGGGAAAATTGTTACATTTTTAAATGTGTGAAATACAAGGCCTCAGGTTCGCTTGCTCCATTCTGCTTTCTTGGCCAGGGGGAGCTGCCATACTTTTCTCCTCCCTGAATCAGAGGTGGTTTTAGGGTAGCACAACCTGCTTGGATGCCCTGGGCACTGTGCTGCAGGGGGCGCTACAACCATGCTGTAGGAAGGAGTGAGAGACGGATGGAGAATCGTAGAATCATAGAGTTTGAAGGGAATGGTGCTGGTGAGAAGTAGGGGCATTGGTTGGTACGGCCTGCTTGCTCTTTAGGTCTCTTCCTGGCAGACAAACAGATGGGAGTTTTTTTTTACTGATTTAATCAATCTATCCTTTATGGTCCAAGCATTTCCAAATTCTGAGCACTTTTACTCAGCAGTTCTGCTTTCACATTGTTTCCTGCTGACCTCTTTAAGCAAAAAAAGATCCCCTAAGCTTCCTTGGGGAAAACTGGTTGATAAATAATTTTTAATGCAATGGGGATTTCTGATAGCAACTGCTCTTTCCTTCCTGTATAATCTGTGTTTTGAAAGTTAATTCTTCATGCTTTCTTCCAAAATTTATGCTTCAAATTCATTTTGTTTTTATCTCTCCGTTCCACAATTGCTATAAATAGACTCTTTCGCTCTCCTACTTCAGAGCTCAACTAATTAAGGATTTTTACAGAACTAGGGAAAAAATGAGAATTTAAGTGCAGATTCCTCTAGGACAGGAGCCTAATAATCAAAGCAAGTAAAGCTGTAAAGCTGGGTTGGCCCTCTAGATATTTGCTGTACTACAAATCCCATCAGCCCTGACCATTGGACATTATGGCTGGGTCTGATGGGAGTTGTAGTCCAACATCTACAGAAGAAAGCATATTGTGCAAGCCAACATGGTGTCATCCAGAAGTTATTGGACTGCAACTCCCATCAGCCCCAGCCAGCAACTATTACCGGCTACCTGATATGGATGCTAGGGCCTGCTTCAATGATTCAATTTACAGTACCTGTCCTCCAAATGTTCACTATCCTGTTGCTTGGCACTGTGGTCCAAACCACTGAACCTCTTGGGTTTGCTGATTGGGAGGTTGGCGGTTCGAATCCCCACGACGGGGTGAGCTCCCATTGCTCTGTCCCAGCTTCAGCCAACCTAGCAGTTTGAAAGAATGCCAGTGCAAATAGGTACCACTGCAGCGGGAAGGAAAACAGTATTTTTGTGCGGTCTGGTTTCCATCAGGGTGTTCTGTTGCGCCGGAAGCGGTTTAGTCATGCTGGCCACATGACCCGGAAATCTGTCTGTGGACGAACACTGGCTCCCTCCGCCTGAAAGTGAGTTGAGCGTTGCAACCCCATAGTTGCCTTTGACTGGACTTAACCGTCCAGGGGTTCTTTACCTTTACCTTATAATAAATTGGCTAAAGGAAGATGGCCCTATCTAAGAGTCCTGGGAAGGAGTTCAAAAGGAAAAGGGTAGAGGCTTACGTTATTAAGTGTTTACCCTCAACTGTTTCTGGGACACTCTGCAGTCTTAATTTTTCTCACCCTTCAGCGTGTTATTAGCACCTAACAGTGCAATCCAATACATGTCTGCTTAGTAGTAAACCCCACTGAGTACAACGCGACTTACTCCCAGACTGCGCTGAAACAAGGCAAAAAGTGACAGGTACTGTTCAGCTTCTATCCAATCTTGATTTACTGGAATACACAATACAAATGTATTGCTTCGAATCTCTCCCCCCCCCCCCATTGTAAACAGGTCTTTGGAAACCTTCTTTCTCTTTAAGAAAACTACTGTCCAGTTCAATTCAGCCATGCTTCATTTGGCACAGTCAAAAGATGAGCAATTTTGCCTTGCTTGGCAGTTTTGTCTTCCAGCGCAAAAAAACAATTGTCCTTACTCACTTTGTTTCTTTGTTAAAGACTCTTGTCTAACACTATATTAATCAACTGCTTTCTCTGAGGCATTCAATTCTTCTTCATTTTACTTAATTTTCTGACCCAGAAAAAAAAACCTCCCACCCCCATTTCCTTCCTCCTCCATATGCTTCTAAGATATTACCAGCTAATGTGTGCGAAGCGTGTTGAACACTCTGAAATGTTACTTAAATGGAAACATATGGATCTGTCTTGCACTGAGTCAGATCATCACTCCGCCTTGCCCAGTATTGCTTCCTCTGATTGGCAGCAGCTCTCCAGGGTCCTTGGCAGAGTCTTATCTCAGTCTTGACAGCTAAAGTTCATTTCACTTAGAGATGTAGGAGGTAGAAGCTAAGACCATTAGCCATTAGCCAGGATGGCTCTGCTCTGCCCCCACAGTTGGAGGCAGTGATGCTTCTGAGTACCAGTTGCTGGAAGCCACAGGAGGGGAGAGCGATCTTGTGTGTGAATCCTGCTTCTAGGTTCTGGTTGGTGACTGTGAGAACAGGATGCTGGACTAGAGTCATGGAGTTCTACTCAGTATTGATCCAGAGCAGAACTCCGACGTATAGTTAGCAGAGTAAAAACTTAAGTACGTTGTAGGAGTTCCAAAAAAAAAAAAAAAAAAAAAAAAAAGACCAGAGGCAATTGTATTTCATCCAGCAGAGCTTTACTGCTACTGAAGGCAAATGAGCATAATGGTCACAAATCCAATACATTCAGGACTGGCACTGTCCATAAGAAATCCAGTTGCAGCAGACTTAAGTCAAACTTACAATAACTTAAAAGGTAAAGGGACCCCTGACCATTAGGTCCAGTCGTGACTGACTCTGGGGTTGCGGCGCTCATCTCGCTTTATTGACCAAGGGAGCCGGCGTACAGCTTCCGGGTCATGTGGCCAGCATGACAAAGCCACTTCTGGCGAACCAGAGCAGCGCATGGAAACGCCGTTTACTTTCCCGCTGCAGTGGTACCTATTTATCTACCTGCACTTTGATGTGCTTTTGAACTGATAGGTGGGGAGGAGCAGGGACCAAGCAACAGGAGCTCACCCCATTGCAGGGATTCGAACCGCCGACCTTCTGATCGGTAAGCCCTAGGCTCTGTGGTTTAACCCACAGCGCCACCCGCGTAACTTACAATAACTTAGAATAAGTCTAAAACCTTAGCACTTAAGCATACTATGTACAGAACACCACACCAGAAGGAAAGGAGATAGAAAGAGAAAGGGTGAAACCCAGGATCCTTCTGGCTGTATTTTTATAGTTAGCATGACCTTGACAGAAAGAGATAACAGAACCAGTTTAAACCAGCTGTACTCAGCTTCTCTGAAGGAATAACCCAAACATCACAAACCTTCTGCTTGCTTCTTTCACACAGAGAAGCTTCCAGAACCCTCTTGAAATAAGTAGAATAGGAAAGAGCAATACTTTCTGCGCTAAGAAATGCAAACTGACAACTAGATGGGCCATTGGCCTGATCCAGCAGGCTCTTCCTAGGTGGTGTTCATTTATTTGAAATCAGAGCTGCCAGCCTCCCCAAACCCAGTTATGCTTACAATTTATAAAGGCACAGACTGGGCAGGAGATATAATGTACCATAAGTTTACCATCAGATCCACCACACCAAAGGAAGGCATGGAAGATGGCACAATGTAATTTGCAGAGGACAGCAACCAGTGCTTGGATAACAAAGCATGACTCTTGCGGGGTGGGCGGGGGGTGCTTATAACAGATGGGCTTGAGAAAGCACTGAAATAGGACATATTTGAAGTCACATTTGGATAATTGGAAGGGTGGAAACAGAGCGATACTCCAGATCGCCTTTGAACATTATGACTGTGCTTCTGAGAGGGAAGATATTAAAAAAAAAACAAAAAAAAACCCAGCACATTTTAATTAAACTGGGAAGAAATTGACTGAACAAGGGGCTGGATGTTTCCCACAAAATGAAAGCTTGTACAAAGTAGGGAGGATCCAGCTTTCATGCATTGAACTTGGACTCACAGGCTTTGTTCATGTGGACAAAAGCAGACAGTGTGATATATTTATGAATGGGTGTTCAATGGGATGTGCTTTGCATTCAATACTACTCTTGTTTCATTTACCATGCGCTTTTCCTATAAAAGAGAACCGATATGAATAAATAAAGACACATGAGATATTCCTCACTTTCGCTACGCAGTGTTTTCTCTAGTCATAGAACTGCAGAGTTGGAAGGGGCCCCAAGGATCATCTAGTCCAACTCCCTGAAATGCAGGAGCAACAGCTAAAGAAACCCTGGCAGATGGCCATCCAACCCCTACTTTAAAAATTCCAATGAAGGAGAGCCCACCACCATCTGAGGGAGTCCATTCCAATGTCAGATGTCAGGGTTGCACCAGATGAGCAGGAGTGGTGGCAAGCCCCCCTAGGCAAGGCGGCAACCATGGAAGAGTCCAGAGGAATGGAGGGATTCTTACCTGAAGAAGACTGGTGGCAACACTCCTCAGAAGAGGAAGAAGCAGATGGGGAAGAGGAAAGGCCAGAACAGGAGGAGGAAGAAGTTGAGCCAGAATCAGGTCCTTGTGAGGAGAGGAGCCGGAGGGCCCCCTCCCCTCCTCCCAGCTCAGCTGTAGAGCGTAGAGCTGAGAAACGGAGGGAGCAATTGGAGGCAGCTGCAGCTCGTAAAAGGCGTGGTGATGAGCTGGCTACTTAAGGAAGGCCGGTTGCTTCCCTCAGTAGCACCTGCAACTGCTGTGCTGAAGCACATGGTTGTGCCTGCTCATCCTGATCCTGATCCTGATCCTGATCCTATGTACCTGACTCCGGCTGGTTCCTGACTTGGACTGCTCTTGACTTTGGCTTCTCTTGACCCCCGGTACTGATTCCTGACCTCAGCTGTCTCTTGACCCGGACTGCGTCTGACTTCGGCTTCTCTTGATCCCGGTACGGATACCTGGCTTCGGCACGCCATCCTGTTGGCGCCATAACATCAGACAGCTCTTGCCATCAGAAAGTTCTTCCTGATGTTTAGTTGGAATCTCCTTTCTTGTAATTTGAACCCATCGGTTCAGGTCCTATGATCTGGAGCAGCAGAAAACAAGCTTGCTCCATCATCCCTGTTCAAAATGGCTATCATGCCACTTCTTGGTCTTTTCTGCAGGCCAGAAAGCAGCATCAAGGAATGAATGCTAGCCAATGGTGAAGGGGGGAGGGAGAGAGAGGGGGGGAGAGCTTGAACCATCTCTGCTTCTACCAGCCTACAGTGCTTTTCAGACATCTTTGTCAGAAGTAGTAAGGCATAAACTTGTCCTCGCCTTCCATTTGCGAACTGATAATTAAACAGATAAATTGTACCACTCTGTGTCATCAGACATTTGTATGAACTTAAGAGGACCTCTGCTGTATCAAGCCAATGGTCCAGCTAGTCCAAGTATCTATTCTCACAGTGGTCAACAATGGGATGTCCCAATGGGATGACCACAAACAGGACCTGAGCACAACAGCATTTATCCCACCTGTGGTTTCCAGGAACTGGCACTCAGAGATACTGTCGAGTACAGGAGTTTCCCTCTCCCTTCCGGTGGCTCACCAGTAAGAATTAATTAGCACTGGGTAGATTTATAGTTAGTTTATTACAGTATTCTGTTACAAGCACAAAC
This sequence comes from Darevskia mixta, assembly GCA_034641385.1. Classification (NCBI taxonomy): domain Eukaryota; kingdom Metazoa; phylum Chordata; class Lepidosauria; order Squamata; family Lacertidae; genus Darevskia; species Darevskia mixta. The sequence continues at coordinate 5,096,765 of JAWWNH010000060.1, forward strand.
AGGGCAACCTATGCAAGGACTTCAGTTGCCTACTCTGACTCCTTCCTACTTCCGTAGCAAGAAGCACGCCAATGGGAAGTCCCCCCCCCCGAGTCACCTTTGTTCTCTGACATGCTCAGACCTCTGAGTTGGGGGGAGGGCGGGGGTTCCGTCCCCACTCTCGATTGATGCCTTGCCCAGCTGCTCCCTCTCTTCTGGTTGCTTAGCTACTATCTCATAGCTGGGTAGCTCCTCTCTCAACTGTTCAGCTTCTGTGTCTGCCTGTCTCTCTCCTTCTGGAAACAAGGGGGCTGAATATTCCCCCTCCTCTTCTGTTAGGAACTGATCTTTCTGTGATTGCATTCCCCAATCTTCCGATTCAGACCGCCCCTGACAAGCGTACTGCTTCCCACTGTGGAGCAGAACCTAGCCATCATGGCTAGTAGCCATTATCCTCCATGGGTTTATCTAATCCTCTTTTAAAGTCATCCAAGTTGGTGCCCATCACTGGGTGTGTGAAGAAGAGCTTTCTTTTGTCTGTCCTGGATCTTCCAGCATAAAGCTCCATTGGATCTCTAGTATTCTACTTGCTTTCTCTGTACTAGGCATAATTTTATTACTCTTACTCACCTTTTCTCTAAACCTAAATGAAAAGCTGTCACAAAATGCAGGAGGAGAGAAGACATTAAACATTCTGCAAGGTCTCCATTTCACATGTGTTGAAAGCTCTAACCTCAATTTAGCCCTCTGGGCTTCTCTATCTGGTGTTGAAGATTCCCCGCTCCCCAGACCACATGACTCCCCCAGCAATGTGCTCTCTTCCACATTCCAGGATCTGCATGCAGATTAGAACACAAAACCATCTGAGAGATCATGCACTTCTCTGAATTTTACAATGTAGTTTTGTTAAATGTGTTTTGCATTTTAAAAAAAATGTGTACAAAATATGAGTCTGAAGAGTAAATGCTCTGTAGTGCATTTAAGATGCATATTCCATGGGAAGGGTACATTCGAAATGAGTTGAATTTACATGTGGATTTTTCATGCATTCTTTTGGAAAGTCCTTAAAATATGGGTTCAAACGGACCAAAGACTGAATGCAAGCAAAAGTGACGTGGAACAGATTTAGTCTGGTCCATCCATCTGGAAAACTCAGCAGTGGCCAGAGGATTAGAGAAGATCAGTCTACATCCCAATCCCAAAGAAGGGCAGTGCCAAAGAATGCTCCAACTACCGCACAATTGCGCTCATTTCACACGCTAGCAAGGTTTTGCTAAAAATTCTACAAGGCAGGCTTAAGCAGTATGTGGACCGAGAACTCCCAGAAATGCAAGCTGGATTTCGAAGGGGCAGAGGAACCAGAGACCAAATTGCAAACATGCGCTGGATTATGGAGAAAGCTAGAGAGTTCCAGAAAAACATTTACTTCTGCTTCATTGACTACGCAAAAGCTTTTGACTGTGTCGACCACAGCAAACTATGGCAAGTTCTTAAAGAAATGGGAGTGCCTGATCACCTCATCCATCTCCTGAGAAATCTCTATGTGGGACAAGAAGCTACAGTTAGAACTGGGTATGGAATAACTGATTGGTTCAAAATTGGGAAAGGAGTATGACAAGGCTGTATATTGTCTCCCTGCTTATTTAACTTATATGCAGAATTCATCATACGAAAGGCTGGACTGGATGAAGCCCAAACCGGAATTAAGATTGCCGGAAGAAATATCAACAACCTCAGATATGCTGATGATACAACCTTGATGGCAGAAAGTGAGGAGGAATTAAAGAACCTTTTAATGAGGGTGAAAGAGGAGAGCGCAAAATATGGTCTGAAGTTCAACATCAAAAAAACTAAGATCATGGCCACTGGTCCCATCACCTCCTGGCAAATAGAAGGGGAAGAAATGGAGGCAGTGAGAGATTTCACTTTCTTGGGTTCCATGATCACTGCAGATGGTGACAGCACTCACGAAATTAGAAGACGCCTGCTCCTTGGGAGAAAAGCAATGACAAACCTAGACAGCATCTTAAAAAGCAAAGACATCACCTTCCCAACAAAGGTCCGTATAGTTAAAGCTATGGTTTTCCCAGTAGTAATGTACGGAAGTGAGAGCTGGACCATAAAGAAGGCTGACCGCCGAAGAATTGATGCTTTTGAATTATGGTGCTGGAGGAGACTCTTGAGAGTCCCATGGACTGCAAGAAGATCAAACCTATCCATTCTTAAAGAAATCAGCCCAGAATGCTCACTAGAAGGACAGATCCTGAAGTTGAGGCTCCAGTACTTTGGCCACCTCATGAGAAGAGAAGACTCCCTAGAAAAGACCCTGATGTTGGGAAAGATTGAGGGCACAAGGAGAAGGGGACGACAGAGGATGAGATGGTTGGACAGTGTTCTCGAAGCTACTAACATGAGTTTGGCCAAACTGCGAGAGGCAGTGAAGGATAGGCGTGCCTGGCGTGCTCTGGTCCATGGGGTCACGAAGAGTCGGACACGACTGAACGACTGAACAACAACAATCCATCTGTAAAAAGGAAGAGGAAATGTGAGTGAATTCACCTCATCATTTGTTTCTACACAGCCTAGATAAAGGGGTTGCCCCTTTGGGGCCAATGGGATGTTGCCCCAGCAATCTCATTCTGACCTCAGCCAGCCCCCATCTTCCTGTCTTCTTACTTACGATCTACGGGATTGACCTGGCAATCTGCTTCCTCCTCCTTAGTCTCAATGCTTCACGTTTTAGAATTTAGCAGGGAGGAGGATTGGGGCAAAACAATAGTTGGCTCTGCCTGTCATTGACTCTGCTGCCACCTACTGTTGGCCTCCCTGCCTTTCACCCTACCAGTCCAAATGGGAACCAACCATCCCTGGGATGATGATGATGATTATTATTATTATTATTCTGGAAATAATTAACAAAAAATGTGTACTTCTGTTCACAGTCAACTAGCTTTGAATCCTAAAAAAAATGTTTAAAGGGGCCTCCCAAGTACTGAGTACAAACAATCCCCAAAAAACCCCATCAACAACACCCTAGGGCAGTGTGGGTTGTAAGCTGATGCTATCAGCAGGTTGTCAATGCATGTGGAGAACAAATCTCTTCAGGCTTTAAAATATTTTGGCTCTTCTTCCTATTGAGTGTTCCACAAAAGCCAACGGATTTCTCCTCGAATGCCCTTGAGAGGTCGACAGAGGGATTTGTAAAAGATTTAGTGTAATTAATTGCGGTGTGATAACATCCAGTTATATGTCTTGGAATCCAAGCCAGGGTTATGAAAGAACTGAGAAAATATAAGAGGGGTACACCAAGATAGTTGCCAAGAACGGAACACGGATGAGGGCATCCGAAAAGTAAACATTAGGATCAAGTGAGCAAATATACCCAGCGTTGGAAGAAACAATAAGATGGGTTTCCAAAGGATTCAGAATCCTTTGAATGGAGGAGGAGGGAGAGCAACCGTGCTACCATAGCTCAGTGATTGAGCACATGCTTTTCAGTAGAGCAGAGATGGGGAACCTGTGGCTCTCTAAACATTATTGGACTCCAGCTCGCATCAGCCCCAGCCAGTATGGTCAATAGTCATGGATGATGGAGGTTGTAGGCCAATGACAACATTGGGACTTGCACTCTCCAGTTGTTGTGGACTAGGACTCCCCTCTTCCCTAATTGTCACCCACGTTGGCTGGAGATGATGGGAACTGGAGTCTGGAAGGCACCAGGTTCCTTGTCCCTGATACAGAAAAGCACACGTTTAGTCCCAAATGAAGCAGACTGAGTCAAGAAAGTGAAGAACGTGGCAAAGTATGCTGAGTCATTGACTGCCAAAAACGGTAGCAGTGAGAATAGAGTAAATAACAATTTACAGACAGTCCTCTGGGCTATGCAGCCAAGCATATATAAAACAGCAGAGCAGGTCAGGCTTCTAGCAGAATGAAGCTATTATGACTAGAACATACAGAGAGAGAGAGAGAGATCTTTTGGTTCACCTGCTATGAGAACATTTACTACTACTACCAGTATTGCTACTAAGGCTACTATTTTACTGGAAAGGCCAGGAAATGAAAATAGGACCTTCTGTATTCAAAGACCACCCCCTCCTCCATTTCACATAAGTGGATGAGATTTTCAAGCAGGGTAGATGAAGCCTGCCAACTTGTAAGCAGATTATACATCCACTGTGGTTTTTTAAACGCAGAGCAAGTGTAAACTTGGATTAAAAAAGAAAAAAAGAAATATCTATCATTTTCTGCCAGAACTGGATGCAGTTGGCAGGCCCTGTTACCCCTTGTGAGGGGATGAAGCCTGCGCAAGTTCGGAATAATGCCTGCATGCTGTACTATTTTGGAGTGGATTCAACATGAATTCTAAGGGCCAGGGGAGTGGGGCAAAGGAGCATAGATCCCCAGGAAAGACTTGAGTGGAGAAACTGCCACCCCTACCAACCCCAGCAAGGACACCATTACCTGAAGGGTGGGGGTAGCCTTTTGCCCTCTGTGGTTTTGGGGGGATACAGTCAGGAGGAAGGGGGTGCGGTGGGGGCAGACCGCCCCGGGTGTCTTCGCTGAGGGGGGTGACATTCAGTGCGCCGCCTGCTCACAACTCCCAAGCCTACCCCGAGCTGTCGGGGTAAGGGGAGAGCTGCGCTGCTTTGCCGGCGGCATCCCCCCTTCACCCTTTGTTTGACAGCTGGGGCAGGCTTCGGAGTCTCACACCGAATGTCCACCATCAGCGGCTCACTCTGCCCCTGTGGGTGGCTTGCTCCGCCCCCACCTGCGGGGTGCGCATGCCACCCCATGCACCTGTGCCTGGGAGGGCACCCTCCGCCCCTCCCCCCTCGGGAGCATGCCCGCCCTGGGCAGCGCGGGCATATGCTCCGCCGCTGGATACAGCCCCTTTTCTCCCTGGGAAAGTATGCTCTCCGTTGACTTTCATAGGGGAAGGTGGTGGAGGAGAACTCCCCAGGAAAGATTGTGGTAGGGGAAATGTAACGCCACAGCAAGGACACCGTTGCCCGCAGTCCCAAGATTTTTTTGGACATGATCCAATTGCATAGAAATAGATATAGATCCACGTGACAAACACAGCTTTTAATCCATCACCTCCTCCAAATTTCTGCAATTGGAGGGCCCTGGGAAAACAATTCACTGTGATTTAAAATCTGTAGCTGTCCATTCCAAGAACTTTAGAACATCAGAAGTGTCTATTGGATCATCCCAATGGCCCATCTGGTCCAGCGTCCTGTTCTCACTGTGACCAACCACATGCCTATTGGAAGCCCGCATGCAAGACTTGAGGGCAGAGTTTGTAACAGAGGTACTCAGCTTCCCATACTTAGGATTGCTCTATCATCCTTAAGGACAACGCATGTCTGATTTCAAGGACAACCCATGTCCCATTTCAAGAAGCTGTGCCGCCACCAGTCAGAACAAACCAGGCCAATGAGCGTTCTTCAATGTTGGAAGGTTTTTAAAAAATGTTTAAGGTTATTGTGTTTTAATATTTTGTTGGAAGCCATTCAGAGTGGCTGGGGCAACCCAGTCAGATGGATGGCATATAATAATAATTATTATTAATGCTATTTTTATAGAAAAAAGAGGTTGTGTGCCGAGGTTCCAAGACACCTTCCCCCTAATAATTCACACTTCACACAGTCATTTAAGTTTAAGGTTTTTGGCATTAATTTGGCCACAACTTTATTTAAATACAACCAATGTGAGTGGTTGCTTAGGCATTGGTTCCAACTATCTGTCCCCCGCCCTGGGACAGAACTGACATCCGCTAGCCAGCGAAGTCAGTAAGGGTAAACACCTATAGGGGAGAGTTCAGGAGCTGGGTGTCAGGCCCTCAGCTCTCCCCCAAATGCTCCCAGGGGCTCTTGCGCAGCCCTAGCCCCTTGTCGGGGGGTACGGACAAAAGCATGATGAGCCCCTGGATTCCTTTAACGGAATACCCTAGCAGCATTTTGCAGGGGCAGGCCCAGCCAAATCCTTACCCCTACACCAACCAATTTTAACCAATGCCTAACCGCAACCTTACAAGTTGTGATGATTTGCTACGCAGTAGGCAAAAAACCAAATGGCACCAGCCAATCAGCCAAATGGACAAAATTCCTACCAGGCCCCTGCTCCAAAGCAGGCGACCCCATGACAGGCATAGCAATGTCAATCGCAAAAGAAAAAAGGCCCTGAAAACAGGGAGGGCGGGCAGGAGATCTGTTGCACCTGGCAAAAGTGAAACCTAAAAACCTCGTGCAGGAATTTAAACAGCTATGTCTGTCAATCATTAATTTGCAACAAGCTCATTTCCCCAGCAACGTGGTGAGCCCAATCCCAATTGTGGCCATCCAAACTAACCCGCCCAGCAACAAGGGAGCTGTCCTGTTAACCCTTCCGCAACCCGTGCTCTCCATGATTGGAGAACCCGCTTTCTCACTCACCACAAATGCCTCACGTTCTTCTATAATGGCAATGGCGTCCACCTAAGAGGTGCCGGAAGTGAGTCCCGGCTGAAAAAAAGCCCTGATGTTGATGATTAGCATATTGCGGGAGGGAAATAAGACCTGATTTGGCCCTGGGGGTGGCTGTTGTGAAGTCAGCTGAGGGTGGAGAGGAGGTAGCTGTTTCTTTTACATTTTAGCTTTCAGTTGGGTCTTAACTGGATTTTTGAAAGAAATGTAAATAATCCTCTTCCTTTAATGCACGTCTAATGTCTTTTCATCTCAGAAAGAGACGAAATTTGCAGTCCATTAGCATACCTCGCCTCTTTCCAAGATGGATTCTCCCCCCCCCCCAACAGTTGTATACAGGGCACATTTAATTTACTGGAACGATGACAAAGGAAGCTTTCAGAAGGAGCATTCCAGCTGGTGGCCTTAGAACCCTCCAGGCAGTTAAGCAATCTCCAAATGGCAAAGCCAGCTTTTGATTACAATGTCAGAAAAGCGGCTTTTAATTAACGGTCTCTTTTCCCACCACAGGGATTTATTACCGCCGTTTGGGAGCCTTCGCAACCCAAAAGGCATAGTAGATGTCCATATAAATTACTGTCAGCGCTAGTTGGATTTTCATTTGGGGCAGAGAGCTCTGTGGTTGAGAGCATGGTTTGCATGAAGAAGGTCCCAGGTACAACCCTCTGCAGTTTCAGCTAAAAAGGATCTCTGACAGCAGGGAAGGGAAGACATGCAGGTCTTTTGGAGACTGTGGGGAACTGCTGCCAATCCAAAGAGTCACTACTGTCCTATGACGTAAGTCTAAGACAGCAATTGCCATTCCGAACTGTCTCCATCACAGTCACCGCTGTTTCCATTCTGCTGCAGCTCAGTTTCCACCAAACACTACACTATTTAACTTGCTGTCCACCATTTAATGCAGTTTGCGCAATTATTTACATGAGTTATGAATTTAACATATTTAATGATGTCATTATCCCTTCGCCATTCATCTCAGTGCAAGGGAAACACAATTTAAATCGGAAAACATTGACTATTACTTATCGTGGGTGAAACAACACTGAATACCAACCGGTATTTGTGGGATTGGTTTTCATTCTGGGCACGGGACGGGATGGAGAAACAGACACCTACAGTTTCTGCTTCTGTTTCCATTTTTGGTCAGAATTGTCTGACATCCCTGTGCTGAGCTAAGTTGGCCAATGGTCTTCCTTGGCATAAGGAAGCTTCAGATATTTAAATTAAGTGAGTATCTGGCTATGGCTGGAACCAGATGTTCCCCTTGATCCAGCAGTTCTACTTGTTGCGATTCAAGTTATGAATGGGTCAGTATGTGTAGGCACCTCCTTACCCACCTGTCAGGCTTTGGGGAATCAGAGAAACAATAAAGTTCTTACCAAGCAATTTATTCAATAATTCACAGAGAGCGACAAAGGATTGCATCCTTCCCTAATAATGGCATTGCTCCAAGTAAAGTCCCTCTCCCCTATTAGACGTCACTCCTGTGTTGGCTAATCTGAGCTTTCTGCTTCTGTGCTCTCTGTTCTAATACCCTCAATGCCTACTGTTAGGAAGCGAACAAGTTGACGCGCTGAAGAGCAGCAGTCAGAGTCGGATAAAGCCGAGGTCAAACAGTCCGGGTCAGAAGCCAGCCGAAGTCAGGCAGTCGCACAGGGGTCAGAAGTAGCCGAAGTCGGTTCAAGCCAGAAGTCAGGAAGCCAAGGTCAGGAGGAAGCCAGGAGTTGGAAAGCCTAAGTCACGAACACAGGAACCAGGAACAGGACAAGCAAGAACAACCACGTGCTCCAGCACAGCAGTTGCAGGTGCTGGTGAATGGAGCAGCCGGCCTTCCTTAAGTAGCCGGCTCATGACCACGCCTCTTAAGAGCTGCAGCTGCCTCTAATTGTTCCTTACGTCTCTCAGCTCTACATTCTACAGCTGAGAAGGGAGGAGGGGAGGGGGCCAGCTGGTTCCTCTCCTCACAAGTGCCTGATTCTGGCTCGACTTCTTCCTCCTCCTGTTCAGGTCTTTCCACTTCTCCATCTGATTCTTCCTCTTCTGAGGAGTGCCGCCACCAGTCTTCTCCAGGTATGAATTCCTCCATTTCCCCAGATTCTTCCGTGGGTGCAGCCTTGCCCGGGGGGGGGGGGGCTTGCCACCACTCCTCCTTGTCCGGCTCAACCCTGACACCTGCCTGGTTCTGGGAGAGGGGGAGTCAGGAATGCTTTCCAATGACACTGAGTCTGTCAGCTGTCTCTCCCCTGGTGCTGCTGCTTCTTCCTGCTGTTCCTCTTCCAATATTACCCAGCTTCGGCCCTCTGCAGCCTCTGAACTATGCCCTTTTGCAAACCATTGTTCTAAATCTATGTCCTCCTGTTCTTGGGAAGGTTCAGGAGAAGGGGGGGCGGTCCCCACCATTCCTCCTCAGTCCAGCACCCTCGGAAAGGGTGCAGGGTGCCAAATTTTGACCTCATATAGGACATCATAGAACCCAAGTCCACGACTGAAAATAGCCAACTGTTTGACCTGTGTAGGCAGCATTATGTAAGTTTGTGGTATAAACATGTAACCACAACTGCTCTTAAAATGTGTTGCTGTTTTCTTTGGCAGCCCAAGATGGTGATCTAGGTGTTATGGCTGAAGCGCTTCAGGATTCCTTGATTGTGCTGTTCAGATTTTCCCCCTGCCCATTTGCTGCTATTAATTTGTTTAAAGTAGGATGTCCAATCAAAAATCTGCTATCACATCTACAGGTACATGTAACCTGAAAATATAAATACGTGTGTGGTTGTTGACTGCAGGGAGAGCCTTTTTAGTGGTGGCTCCTTGACTTTGGCATTTCATTCCCAGGGAGGCCCACCTGCTGCTCTCATTACTATTCTGTCAACCCCAGGAAAAAGCATTGCTCTTTCCCTATGGTATATTAAGAGCCAGTATGTATAAATCTGAGCTGTTCTCTCTGTTTTAATGGGCTTTTGCTGATTTACCTTGCTGTGCTTGTTTGTATCATTTTTTATTTCTCTATTTTTTAAATATACCGGTACTTATATTGTTTCACACGAGCCATCTCAGGAAAATGCATTTACCTTGAAGATGCTATAAATCATGGCAGTAAAGAAATGGCAAGTGCTTTGGATTAGCTATACCAACACAAATAATGAATACGCCATTTAAAATAAAAGGGAGTCATCATTTGATGCTCATTTGCTTAGCGTAGACAGGAGAGGGCCAGAGATTTCTTTGTGTTCCCTTTGGTGTTTTTTTGAAGCAACAGATGTAACTTTGGCCTCCCCCATCTCTTATCTGTCTCCTTCTGTTGTTGTTCCTCCTCTTCTTCCCGCTCATCTCCTCTCCCCATTGTTTTGGAGAGTTCTGCTTAATTAGCTAACATCTACACAGAGCACAATATACGGTAAATGAGCATTATTCATCCCTTCATCGGAGATGTGCAGTTGGCATTTGTCAGAACAAACGCCAGAGGTACCTTTCGTACTTGCAGTGTCCCAGCAGAGCCAACGATACCATTTCAGGCAAGCTCATTGCCTTGCATTCACCCAGCAAAAAAACACTAAAAAGAAAATATATATATATATCTTGCAGCTTTTACTCCTTCCCCCACAGCTGGACCAGCAGGGCAGCAGTGATGGCATCCCTTTCATAGCTTTAACGTTACAGGGCAGATTGTTAATAACAATAAAACCCACAACTATCATGCGGTTCCTTTGTTCTGGAAACTAGATATTGCTGAATGTTTAAATTCTTCCATCAGCTGTCTTGGTTCTCCAGTGCAAGTGTTGTGAGCCACCCAGACGTCAATCCTACTGGCAGGATCAGGCTCCAGGAGGGATGAACAGGGTGGAGAAATCTTTTTCAGCCTCGAGGGCCAAATCCCATGCAAGCAACCTTCCAGGGGCCACATGCAAGTGGTGGACGGGGTCGGAGATTAAAGTGGGTGGAGCAATGTACAGGGGGAGACATTCTAGCCACCACACAAAGTCAAGCCCACAGCCCACAAACACTTCTCTCCATGTAGTTAAGAGCAACTCAAGGAGGGTACAGAGCAAGACCAATGAGTTGTGTGGTCTAGCAAGACTCCTGGGTGGGCTTCATTTGGCTATTAGACCTGAGGTTCCCAACTGTATGCTGTAATTAAATAATATGATTTTGGGAGTTGTGATGGATGGGTATGTATGTGTATGTGTGGCTGTAATTGTGTTTTTCCGGTTTCGATTGGGATGGCATTCAATTTCGTTGTACTATGTACAATGACAATAAAGTATCTATATCTATCTATCTATCTATCTATCTATCTAAACCACCCTGTGATCCCTGGATGAAGGGTGGCCTATAAATTTATTCAACATCAACAACAAGCCCTGCGGTAGAATGAAGTGGTAGATTTTCCAGATGGTAGAATGGATCAGACCACATCAGGCTGCAGGTGGAGGATAAAATGGACTGTGTCATACCAGACTGCAGCAGGCAGGTTACATTTTTGAATTATCCCCTTTGCACAGATAGGAAAAGAACATGTCAGGAAGAAGGCTCAGCAAGAACTTTTTCTCTTGATGTGCTGGATTTTGACTTTTCAAAAATCTGTTTCACCTTTAAATGCAAACTGGATCAAATTTCTCCCTCATCCCTACTCCCAGCTAAGTGGGCATAGGACTGCAGCCTTATGTCAAATTTGATTACACCCAATTATTTTATGCTGCTGAAGACTGCCTAATGACAGGACCGGCCCTGGGAGTCAGAAGCCAAGGTACAAAGAATTGGTTTGTCTACTCGTTTTGTAGGCCCAAATGCACTTCGATTTTATTTCCTTCTTCAAAGTTTTATTTGGCATGCATGATTCTAAGTATGGTGGAGAGAGTTTGAGCAGGCATACTCAGTCTTATGAAAGCCACTGCTGTAGACTTCATTGGCCCAGGCAGCAGAATGAGATGGTAGAGTCCTAAGGCAGCATGAGCACCAACACTTCAGGCTGCCTAAGGGGAATGCCTAAGGGGACACGGGTGGCGCTGTGGTCTAAACCACAGAGCCTAGGGCTTGCTGATCAGAAGGTTGGCAGTTCGAATCCATGCAACGGGGTGAACTCCCATTGCTCGGTCCCAGCTCCTGCCAACCTAGCAGTTCGAAAGCACGTCAAAGTGCAAGTATGGCTTAGTCATGCTGGCCACATGACCTGAAAGCTGTACGCCGGCTCCCTCGGCCTATGGAGCGAGATGAGCGTGCAACCCCAGAGTCGTCCGTGACTGGACCTTTACTTTACTTTAAGAGGAATGCTACTTTAAGATCTTTCTCCACATCAAACTTTCTGCAGAAAAGGGGGGGGGGATCAAGCCATGGTGGATGTTCCTAGCAGAGTCTACTCTCTACTGTGCCCCTTTTATATTTGCAAGTATTTTTATTTTTTTTTAAAAAAAATGACCTGTGCCCTGCCATCTGATCTGGCACAGCCCTTTCTATCACTGCAGAACTTTACCACCACATCTTCCTTCTTGTGCAGGCCAAAAATGTGAATATTGTGAAAGTGTGTTCAGCGACCACATCCACCACACCTGCGGATGTTTCCTTAGCCCTCTACAGCTTTGTTTTCAGCTTTGACACTCAGGGGCAAAAGTGTCTGTCCTATGGTCCACTCCCAAATGTCACACCTTTCTCATGAAGGTCTTGAAGACCTGTAAGCAGAATGACCTGAAAGCATTTCCTTTCAAATGGAAAACCTACCTTACCTGATCTGCACATTTGTGGTCTACGTGTCCAGGCTAGATACCCAAAGAGGGGCATCCTTGTCTCTTCATCCCAAAAGCCATTATTTTATTCCTGTAATTGTAAACAAAGCGGGCTGTTCTACCAGCTCAGTTTCTCCTTTTCCCCTTCCTTTTGATTATATAAGGTCTGTTCTGAAACAAATTAATTACTACCCTGCCTTTTGTTCCAGCTCAACGATCTCTTGTTTCATTTCCCATTCAGTTTATATAACATAAAGACCCCTGATATTCAATTAGGCATGATTACATTGGCTGTATTCTGGAGTACTTGTTGAAAAGCATTATGCAGAAGGCATCAAAGCCCTTCACAGAATACTACCAGACTCGAGTCACAAAGAAAATGACCCCATGCGGCAATGATTTCTGAATTTTCCCTTACCTTTTCTGAAAGTTTAGAGTACCGCTCTATGCAAATTATGCTTAATGACATGATATATTCATGAAGAATAAAACTTGCCCACTGCTAAGAATAACAATAATTAGATTTCTTTTCCTGTTGACTATCACAGGCAACCCAATGGCCAGCCCATTCCCCTAATGATGCAGAAATGAATATGACACATAAGAGCACCCAGCTCTTCTAGGGATAAAATTCCCAACTGGAAACATGATTTTCCAGTTTTCGAAGTCAAATTTTAGTTTAGCCTCATAATTTCAGTTTTACCCTATTCCAATGTCAAAGTTTGTACAAATAAATGACGCTTTCACAGAGGAGGGGTTCACTTCTCCTTCCCATATGACGCATAATTCCCAGCTTTTTTAAAAGTGTAAGTTTCTTTAAAGTTTCTAGAAGCTGTGTAATAATAATTTCTGTTCAGGAGGAGTTTCAGCTGTCAAATGGGATTATGCAGTGCACAGAGGGAAGTTGGTGGTATTAGGATGGCACAAGACATGTACCTGTTATGATATTTGTCCAAGCCGAGCGGCACGCAGCTGCAGCGAAGTCAGTTTCACTTTTGCCTGTCTCACCAAGCAGTGAGAAAGCTGTCTTATCTTTTCCTACATGGAATGTTTATGTTTTACTGTACTATTGTACTCCTAGCCTTTGTGCTTTCTCTTCTGGTTAGACCTCAAGCTGGAAGGACGGCTATATGGCAGCTCCGTGTTAATGGGCTGGCAGCAGAGATTCTCTCTGCACTATTCCTACAATAAATAGTTTTAGCCTTATTTATGGCTTGTGTGTGTTGTTCTTCATGCTTGGAACAATCACATATGACTGCGCCACCGGACTCTCTGTAGCCGGGAATGTGCGCACACGGCTTTGCTCTGCTTTGCGGCAGTCTCACAAACTGCCCCAGGCGGGGTATATGCTGACAGTACCCTCTGCTGCTTTCCTCCCTACACCATCAGAAATGCAATTGTTATCTGTTTGTTTTGCAGGCCACGCACTTCAGCATGCACATATAGCCTTCTGGATATCTGGATATGAAGCATAGTGTTAGGTTCCAAACACAGCTCAGTGCCCTTGGTGTCCCACAGGACTGCAGCAAACGTGAAGAATGAAGAAGCATCAAGGAACAGAAGGAAGCCCTGGAAGAACAACTCCCTACCGAAAAGAAAACAACGCTGCTGTAGTTCGCAAGTTAACTGGAATTAAAGCACCAGTTGCTATTTCCCCCCTGATATTAATGCCATTAAATCTTCTGTGGAATGGACTTTATGAAGGTATTAGCTCCTTCCTTCCTTCCACACTTCTGCAAAGGTCATGCATGAACTTGAAGGAGCTGCACGGTTTTGTACAGCATAATATGACCCGAAGTTTCACCCAGGGAGTCAGAAGGAAAGCACAGTGCAATAAAAAAATGGAATTCAATCTATTTTCTGGACTATTAGATTCTGGGATTCTGTGCTGTTTTTTAAAAAAGGAACTATTACATTGTAAGGCACAAAGAGGCTCTTTTTTATAGGAGTGATAAAGTGATGCATTTGCAAGTTGTTTGCATTTCTTGTGATTCATTAAAAACTCTTTTTAATAATGATTCCACAATAAACACTATCAGCCCATGTCCTTTTCAGGCCAACCTTGAGTGGAGTTGCTAGGTTTCCGGTCATATCAGTGAGACTCATGAGCTGTCCAGTAGGCAAGAGCGGGTCTGTGGCAAGGTGTGCTGGAGGAGCTGAAGAGTTGTCCAACCCAGGAGTCAATCTGCAACACAAGCAGATGAATTAGAAGGAGATGTTGCTTCAGCAACAGCCAGGAAGCATGCAAAGAGCTTTGTACCTGGACTTACTTTGATTCCATCAATGGTGTTTCCGAAAACTTTTACACATCATTTGGGAAGACAGGCAGACCAGTGCCAGTGCACTGGAAGAAGCAAAGATCACCAGTGTTGAAGCAATGATTCTTCAACATCAACTTCGCTGGACTGGTCATGTTGTGCGGATGCCTGATGATCGTCTTCCAAACTGCTCTACTCTGAATTTAAAAATGGTAAGAGTAATGCTGGTGGTCAACAAAAGAGGCTCAAAGACTCTCTCAAGGCAAATCTAAAAAAATGTAGTATAAACACCGACAACTGGGAAACACTGGCCTGCGAGTGCTCCAATTGTACAACAGCCTTTACCAAAGGTGCCATGGACTTTGAAGACGCTCGAACTCAGGATGAAAGGGAGAAACGCACTAGGAGGAAGGCACGCTTGGCAAACCCTCACCGTGAACAACTCCTGCCCGGAAACCTATGTTCCCACTGTGGAAGGACGTGTGGATCCGGAATTGGCCTCCACAGTCACTTACGGAGTCACTGTTAAGAACATGTTTATGGAAGACAATCTTACTCAGCTACGAGTGATTGTCAAAGAAGAAGAAGAACCTGGACTTACTGCCCCATCTCTTCCTAGAACATTAGTAGTATCCTTCTTCAGATTGTGTTCATGAAAATATAAGAACATAAGAAGAGTCCGCTAGATCAGGCCAATGGCTCAACTCATCCAGCGTTCTGTTCTCACAGTGGCCAACCAGATGACCATAGGAAACTGGCAAGACACAAGCACAAGAGCACTCTCAAACCTGTGGTTTCCAGA
The DNA here is from genome assembly GCA_034641385.1 of Darevskia mixta. Taxonomy (NCBI): domain Eukaryota; kingdom Metazoa; phylum Chordata; class Lepidosauria; order Squamata; family Lacertidae; genus Darevskia; species Darevskia mixta. Next base: position 5,111,988 of record JAWWNH010000060.1, read on the forward strand.
AATGATATTCAGAAGCATTATTGCCTCCAACCATGGAGGCAGAGCATAGCCATCATGGTTAGCAGCTACTGATAGCCTTCTCATTCATGATAACTTCAGATTCTGGCTTCATCCTCTTAGGTAGTGCTCACAGATGGATAGCCTTCTGGTGCCTTTGTGTTTGTGTATTTGTTTATGAATCTCCTTTTCCTGCTGTCTCGGCAATTTACACACATATGTAAAAAAACAGCTAAAAATGTATTTAAAATAGTACACATTATATAGGCAAAATATATATCATCTTAGCTGTTTACCCTCTATCCAATCATCTTCTCCCACCCCATCACATCACCACCTCTCATCCAACCACAGTCCTTAAAATACAACTTACTCAACCCATTATTTTTGTACGTCTCAGAACCCTCTTTGTACCTTATATGGAGGCGTGTTGTTGTTGTTGTTGTTTACTTTAACCTTGAGCTGTTAAAGGTAAAGGGACCCCTGACCATTAGGTCCAGTCGTGTCCGACTCTGGGGTTGTGGCGGTCATCTCGCTTTATTGGCCGAGAGCTGGCGTACAGCTTCCAGGTCATGTGGCCAGCATGACTAAGCCGCTTCTGGCGAACCAGAGCAGCACATGGAAACGCCGTTTACCTTCCCGCCAAAGTGGTTCCTATTTATCTACTTGCACTTTGACGTGCTTTCGAACTGCTAGGTTGGCAGGAGCAGGGACCGAGCAACAGGAGCTCACCCCATCGCAGGGATTCGAACTGCCGACCTTCTGATCAGCAAGCCCTAGGCTCTGTGGTTTAACCCACAGCGCCACCTGGGTCCTTGAGCTGTTAGGTTCCTCTTTAACCAATTCTTGTAGTCAGGTTGAATTCTTGCATACATGTCACTGGCATCACTGATAATGGCACCTGCAAAAATTCCACATCAGTAGGTCTATTAGAAAATGATGATTATGACAATTACACTAACTACTCCAACAACAACAACAACAACCATGGGAGTCAACTCCTAGGGGCTGAGGGGTCTTTGCCCCCCAATAAAATATTTGAGCCTCCCCCCCCCAGTTGATGGGCATTGTCATTCAAATGATGTGTGTTCACTGCATCATGTGATTGTTTATCTGGGGCGGGACTTACCTCTCACCCACACCCAATATTTCATTCAGGTTGGCACCCCTGACAACATCATTTTGGAAGCCACATTTGGCAGCCACACTTCTAAACCCAATCAGCCCTGGAAAGCTTTCCTTAAATCAGTGTTTCTCAACCCTGTGCCTCCAGATGTTTTTGGCCTACAACTCCCATCATCCCTCGCTAGCAAGACCAGTGGTCAGGGATGATGGGAGTTGTAGGCCAAAAACATCTGGAGGCACAGGGTTGAGAAACACTGCCTTAAATAGAGCATCTGCTTTGCATGCAGAAAGTCACAGGTTCAATCCCCATCATCTCCAGATCAGTCTGAGAAAGACTCTCTTCTGAAAAACCTGGAGAGCCACTGCCATATATTATTGACAATACTAGGCTAGATGGACCAGTGATCTGAATTGGTGTAATGCAACTTCTTAGATTCTTTCAGAAGAGAGCTCAAAGCAAAACAAGCATCACAAGATATTTAGGGGAAGAGTCACAAACAACTCCAGCACTTCCTCAATCATTTTTCAGAAAACACAAACCCCCCGTTCCATCAGCCATCAGACATGTTTGTCTTCACAACCTTTAGGCTATTCTCTCTCCTTGTAAGCTGCTGAGAGTTTCTACAAAGAGGTTGTGATTGCTTGCAGCTCCTGCTGTTTCCATTCACATTTCAGATTCCCAGAAGATCACAGGAAACATTCTCTTTTCATTTTCACTTCCGCGTGGCAAAGGCTGCTCCCAGGAGAGCGGAATTGCTTCTACTGATGCTCACAAAGAACAACCAGTTTAGCCTGAGCCCTTCTTTTCACACCACCTAGCACAACTCCCTTCTCAATGCTTCCCTAACAGAAGGCTGCCCAGCATCTGCTTGAAGACCCCTAGTAAGCAGGGTCATCACCCTTCTAGATCATTTGTCCCATTGCCCTACCGCTCTTTTACTGTCAAGAACTTCCTCCTAACAGTCAACCAAAATCTACTGAGCTAAGTTCAAGGTACTGGTATACAAAGTCCTCTATGCCTCAGGACCAGGATACCTAAAAGATTGTTTCAGCCCCTATATACTTGATCGATAACTGCACTCTGCAGGAGAGGACCTCCTGCAGATACCATCTCATCAGGAACCCCATGACGCGGGAATCAGACATTTAGTGGTGTGGCACGTACCCATTGGAATTCTCTCCTGTAAATGTTAGACAGTCACCGTCTCTTTGTAGCACCTACTGGAGACCATCCTCTTCCAATCAGCATTGTTAATAGACAAAACCACAGGCTCCCCTTTAGCCTCTTCTTATTGACCCCAGTTCTGACCTTAACCAAAACCATACCCTACTTCTGTAGGCCAAGGATGGGGAGACTGTGTGGTCCTCCAAATGTTGCTGGACTCCAACTCCCATCAGCCTCCATCCACCGTGCTCAATGGTCTTGGGTGATGAGACCTGTAGCCCAACATCTTCCCGTCAGTCAAAAATATCATGGCAATGCCCACTGTCCCCACCCAGATCCAGTCAACATAATTGACACATTATGCTGATCAGATGTGGCAATTATTATGCAAAGGAGATTCATATGATCATGCCTGATTTGCATAATTGCTGACAGGTGTTTCACCCCAGCTTCTGTTGTTTGTGAGGGAGAGTGCAAATGATTCTTCTGATCTGTCAGTGGGAAAGTGACCTGATTGTGTTCTCTGAAAAATGCATGCTGGGGGATTAGGAAGGGTCTGAGCAAAACCATCTGCTTGAAGAGCCCAAGATGTACAGTACTGTTGGCAATCTTTCAAATGAGGGTGCCCCATATATTTTTATAGCCTGCATTCTTATAACGGCAAATATCATAACATATTTAAAAGGTGAGACCACACTTGGGACTAATCTATATTAGTCAATTTAAAACATTATAAATGTGTTATAAGCACATGACACCAGAGGGTGCTGTAGAGCAATGTAACATCGTCAATGTAAAATTGCATTGAGAGCTATATGGTGTTTATTTTGTGTTTTTACAATCAGTATAGATCTAGCCTTGGATCACTATGTACAGTTCTGGTCACTTCGCCTGAAAAAGGATATTGTAGAACTGGAAAAGGGCAACCACAATTACTTTGGGAATTCAGCAACTGTCCTATGAGGAAAAGTTCCAACATTTATTGTTATCATTATCATATTTATTTATACCTTACTTTTCCCTGACAAAACTCAAGGCAGCATACAGATAAAAACAAAAATCACAAAAAAAAACCACAAAGGGGGTGACATTTGGGACTTTTTAGTTTGGAGAAAAAGCAAGTAAGTAGAGATATGACTATAAAATCATGCATGGTGTCACATAATGCTAGAATTCAGGAGCATCAAAGAAGCTGAACGTTGGAAGAGTCAGGACAGAAAACAGAAAAGTATTCTTTTGCAAAGCATGTAGTTCAACTATTTAATTCACTCCTACAATAGCTAGTAATGGCCACCAACTTGGATGGCTTTAAAAGAAGATTAGACAAATTCATGGAGGACAAGGCTAGCAATGGCTAGTAGCCAGGTGTCAGGATGCTGTCAGTGGCTCCCAGCTCAGGAAAGTATAAAGACAAGGGAAAGTTTCTTGAAGTCCTTTTTTATTTCAAACTTTACACAGAGAGGCTAAAGAACACAGCCTCTTGGATAATGGCATTGTCCTGGATAATGGCGTTGTCTCCATCCCCCATCTCTCCCACTTCCCACTTCTACGGGTGCTGCTATCTGCCCTCTGTCTTTGAGCTCTTTGCTCTCCTACTTTCAAGGCTAACCAGGTTCTGGGAGATGGAGGGTCTGGGATGCTTTCTGATGACACTGTGTCAGTCAGCTGCTGCTCCGGTTCTTCCTCCTTCTCCTCCTCTCCCATTATTTCTCAACTTTCCCCCCCTAATCTGCCTCTGAGCTGTGACCTCCCGCAACCCCCTGTTGCAAATCTATACTGTCTTCCTCTTCCTCCTCCCTGGAAGGGTCACAAGTGGGAGGTGGTCTGCACCACTCCTCTGCTGCCCAGTCCCTGACACCATGATAACTAGGCTCCTCCTGTGCTGTTGGAGACGATATGACTCTGAGTACCAGTTGCTGAGAATCACAAGTGGGGAGTGTGTTGCATTCCTGTCCTGTTTATGGGCTTCCCATGGGCACCTGGATGGCCACGATTGGAACTGGAAGCTGGGCTAGATGGGCATTTGCCTGATCCTCTAGGCTCTTCTTAGGTTCTTATGAAGTTGACAGTTGATGTTATTACCAAAGATTTTATTTCAATTTTACTGTGGAAAGGGGGGGGGGGGAATAAAGGGACAGAAATGGAGGACAAAGGACACTGGTGAATATTTATACAACCTGATGAGAGGAGCAAGAAGGAAAAACAAACTTAGTTTTCTGGGATAGGAGGCATTTCCCAGTTCTCAAGACTCAGACAAAAATATTTCTCCATATAAGGCAGGTCTGGAGAACTTGTGGTCCTCCAGAAATGGTTGGACTCGAAAGCCCATCAACCCCAGCCAACATGGACAATGGCCACCACCAAGTCAAAGTTAAGAAATCCAGGTCAGGTAAGTACCAGGATACGAGACCAACGCGAAGCCACACTCCTTCCCTTGCCATGAAGGGGGACCACCCAAGAAGAAAAGATCCCTTTGGGGAAATTCTTCTGAGAAGATCCAAGGTCAACAACCACAACCATAGTCAAGTGTTTAATAGTGTCATTCTCTTACTGAGACTTCTCATATCAATAGGACAGGTAGAGTATGAGATTGAAGCTAGGGATTGGTGAGACAGTACTGTGTTTCCACAAGTCCAAGGGGAATCCTTATGTTATGCCTGGCTGTATTAATTTCATCTGGGAAATTACAGCTCAGAGGAAACATAACCTTCCTGTAGCCTGTGACTATATTTCCCAGGGTAATTTTAAGCACCATATAGGCTTAAACAAATACATAAAGTCCTGGGGTATGAGCTCCACATTTTCCCAAGGGAGCACAGTCATCTTTATTTTCTTCGTCATGACACTTGTTTAGAGAGGGGGAGATGCATGCTCATTTGCTATGAATATTGCACTTCCCCTTAGACCTCGGCTGCTCTCCATGATACTGTCTGTTCTGGCTCTCACAGCAACTCCTGTGTGGCGCTCCTGCTAGTAATACACCTGTTGACGTAGGTGTCTTTTCTGTATGAGGTGTCGGAGGTTTCAAAGCAGGTGCTTGAGCAGTAAGACCAAGGCATCCTGCAATCTGCTTTGCCTGCTGCAAGACAGTTCAGAAATTTCAGCTGATGCAGAATTCAGTGGCCATGGGACCCACCGGGGCAAGACGGTTTCAGCGTATAATGCCAATCCTGGCCCGACTGCACTAGATTTGAATTAGTTATAAAGACTTAAGGAATGAGGTTATCACCTCTTTTATTGTCCACTAGCTGACCCGGCCACGCCTTGCTGTGGCTGATTTGGTGAAATGGAAAAGTAAGATAGAGTATGAAAGAGAAAGCGTATGCTTACCTACACCTTATCTTGTTGAAGTTCAGTCTGCGTGTTCTCCGTTTGTCCATCCTGTTTTTGTCTTTGTTTCTACAACTTATTATTACTATTATGGCTCTGCAGCCATTGGAGGCTGTATACCAGTCGACAGAGCCAGCAGTAGCATTTGCGGCTGGTCTGTCTGTCAATTGGATGGTGGCAGTGACGTCGGGAGAGGAGGAGGAGTGGTTGGAAATGGGTGTGTTGTGCTGTGCTGTTTAACGTCCACTGGAGGGCGCTATATTTTTTTGCACAATATCACATTTTTACCTGGGAAAGGTGTGGAATTTGTACAATGTAAGTACATATGATCACTCCCATATGGCCATGGAACGTTGTGCCCAAATTTGAACGGAATCGATCAAGGGGTTATGGAGAAAGATAATCATTAACAAACATCCAACTTGAACAATTTTATATATATAGATTGCGGGTCGCCCAACCACTGCCACAGTGTCATTTCTCTTGGCAGAACAAGATGAGCAGGTGACAGCAAAGGCTGCAAGGTTTTTAGCTGGGGCAATTAGAATAAGATCCACTATTTGACTATTGATTCAAAACCCTGAAATGTATTTTATATAACTGACTTTTTATTTCTATTCTTTGTATATCATATTGTTGTTTTATTGCTATGGCCGATGGCTGATGCAAATAAAGATGCATTCATTCATTCATTCATTCCAGATCTAATTCAAAATGCTGGCTTTGACCCAGTGCTTTAAAAAAATAATAATTTAGCGGTAGTACTTTCGTTTTGACTCAAGAACATCACCATTTTATAGTTTAAATCAGAAAAAATAAATACAGTAAATGGACAAAAGTACAAGGATTCACAAAAATGTTTAGGGGTATGCATACCCCTGTGTCCCCCACCCCAGAAAAAAGCACTGCTTTGACCTATAAACTCTTATATGGCTCAGGACCATAATACCTTACCACCTGTCTCCATATGAACCACCCCAAACCCTGCGATCATCCTCTGAGGCCTTTCTTTATGTGCCTCCTCCATGAGAAGTCCTGCGGACGGCAACACAAGAAACAGGACTTTCCTGCAGTGGCTTCCCATTTTTGGGATTCTCTCCCCAGGCAGGCTTGCCTTCACAACATATCTTTTGGTGCCGGGCAAAAACATTCCCCTTCTCCCTGAGCTGCTATAATAGGTTTCAAGCAATTTCTCTGCAGTTCTGAACACTTCCCAGTTCACCCTGGTAAATATCAACATTTACCAGCGAGTTATAGAAGCTCACATTGCCCATTTGTCCTGATCTGGTGCATGTAATGTATTTCATTTTGTGGTTGTGCGATTTGTGCTCATACTGTATTGTGATGGCCATAGGCTATAAACAATAAAATCTACTTATTTATTTTATAGAAGTGAGGGTAGTAAATGGAAGTCTCCTGGGTTTTCAGGTGTGCTGGTGAATGTCAGAAAAGGTTGAACCAAGATGATTTTAACTTGTCTAGAATTTTTGCTTTTGATCCTTTGGCAGTCTGAACCATACCTTTAAAAAGAGGGGCGTAAAGAGATACTTAAAATAAAAATGTTTACTACAAGAATTTGAAAACCTTGAAATGTTCTCCTTACTGAAAAACCACTCCCCTGAAAACAGAGACAAATCCCTTGCTCCTTAAAAGACAGTTGCCTGTTTATATATGCATTACCCTACTTAGATTTGCATAACGCAATTAGCATAATTACAAATGTACTGTATATATCAAATTAGTATTTGCTGAACCACCTCCCACTGCTGTTTTCATTTGTCCAAAAATAGAAATATTCCCCAATAATTCCATGGTAAAGGTGCCAGATCTTCAGGCTCCGGGAAACAGATTGTTAAATTACTGGTTATGTTAATTGTCTTGATGCCCTCTTTGGGGCAGTTCTTCCTTGTAAAAAAAATGCTTGATATTTTTGATGTGTGTGAGAGAATTCTTCCAATCTTTGCAAGATAGAATCCCTGTTCCTGTAACTCTGCCACCTCAGAGTTTCCTGCTCCCTCCAATATTTTCCCAGCACCACCATTCTCCTTTGCTGCCCCCTGATTCCTGAAGCTTTGCCCTAGATGAATAAAGGAGGAACCAAAATGCCCACTCCTGCTTTTCACTTTGCCATGGAAGGTGTTGAAAATGGAGTACAGGTCCGTTGGCTTTCGAAAGGGAGGAAATGGGGAGGGCTTACCAGTGACAGTGGTGGCATTCCTCCTGGCAACTGGTGGGAGGAGCATCACTATAAAACTGGCAGCAGCGACAAGAATGGAACTTAGAATTTACTGTTGCTTCCTCTACCAACAGAACCTGCCTTGGAAATGGTTCTTTTTCTTCCTCCTTTTCTTTTTAATATGTCTACCTCATCTAGACTGGGAATTTATTAGTGCCCTGTTTATGGGACATGGGTGGCGCTGTGGTCTAAACCAGTGCTCCCCAACCTTTTTATCATCGTGGACCGGTCAATGTTTGATAATTTTACCGCGGCCCGCTGAGGGGGGGACATTGATTGTTTATATTTTAGATTGTTTTGATGTCATAATTTTAATTTAATTGTATTTAAACATGCCTTCAAAATAAAATACAGTTACACCCAAAAATGAATATAAAGTGATTTAACATTTTAACACCACAGTAAATAAAATTGAAATAATTTAATGTTCCTTGGGCGGCCTGGTACCATTTGATCCACAGACCGGTACCGGGCCGCGGACCGGGGGTTGAGGACCACTGGTCTAAACCACTGAGCCTAGGGCTTGCTGATCAGAAGGTCGGCGGTTCGAATCCCCGCGACGGGGTGAGCTCCCGTTGCTCGGTCCCAGCACCTGCCCTCCTAGCAGTTCGAAAGCTCGTCAAAGTGCAAGTAGATAAATAGGAACCGCTCTGGCGGGAAGGTAAACGGCGTTTCTGTGCGCTGCTCTGGTTCGCCAGAAGCAGCTTAGTCATACTGGCCACAAACGGTGGCTCCCTTGGCCTATAGAGCAAGATGAGTCATTCACGACTGGACCTAACGGTCAGGGGTACCTTTCCCTTTTTATTTGCTAGTCATAACATTTGTTTTGTATTCTCTTTGCATCAAATCAGGGTTTTGTTGATGTTGTTGCATCTAAATTATTGTGTCGTTTCTTGAGATTGCACTTTAATTTACACAGTAACGGCTGTGAACCCAGGTTTTGTTTTGTTTTTGCAGTTTTTTCTCTTTTTTCTTTCTCTTTTTGTATTTTATTTCATTCTGTATTTCTCACTGGACTATTATTTTAACATTATAATCAAGGATTTTGGGGCGGGTGGGTGGCATACAAATTTGGATATCTCCCCAATGTGGTGTGTGGGCCTTATCATGCCCCCAGCGGGGTCATCAGGAATGCAACAGGGTTTGACACACCCACACACCCACGCCACAGTTCCCCCAGCAAGCCCAGGATTCCTTCAGGGAAGCTATGGCTGTTTAAAGTGGTATCATAGTGCTTTGAAAAATGTAGTGTGGATGTGGCCGTAGTTTGAATTGCTTTTGGAATAAGCAAAGTTATTTCCTCCATTTCATTCCCCCCCCCCATCTCCAATCTGACACTGACTGAATTCTCAGCTCCCTAATACTAACCATACTGTCAGAGCATAGTTCTGCTGACTGACAAGCTTGCCCATTTATTTCTAAGAAGAAAAAGGTGGATTTTTACAGGCCCCCAGGTTGCTTTTGTGCAGCAAATAGACCTTGACTCACCGCAAATTTCCCCCCTGCTGTGGAATAGTTCGTAATAATGGGAAAGTGTGGAAACAAAGCAGAGGTAGCATTTACATTTATGCCCTTGCATGAGTTCAGTTGAAGAATTGTGTGGATGGTGATTCATAGAATCATAGAATCATAGAATCATAGAATCATAGAGTTGGAAGAGACCACAAGGGCCATCCAGTCCAACCCCCTGCCAAGCAGGAAACACCATCAAACCATTCCTGACAGGTGGCTGTCAAGCCTCTGCTTAAAGACCTCCAAAGAAGGAGACTCCACCACACTCCTTGGCAGCAAATTCCACTGTCGAACAGCTCTTACTGTCAAGAAATTCTTCCTAATGTTTAGGTGGAATCTTCTTTCTTGTAGTTTGAATCCATTGCTCCGTGTCCGCTTCTCTGGAGCAGCAGAAAACAACCTTTCTCCCTCCTCTATATGACATCCTTTTATATATTTGAACATGGCTATCATATCACCCCTTAACCTTCTCTTCTCCAGGCTAAACATACCCAGCTCCCTAAGCCGTTCCTCATAAGGCATCGTTTCCAGGCCTTTGACCATTTTGGTTGCCCTCCTCTGGACACGTTCCAGCTTGTCAATATCCTTCTTGAACTGTGGTGCCCAGAACTGGACACAGTATTCCAGGTGAGGTCTGACCAGAGCGGAATACAGTGGTACTATTACTTCCCTTGATCTAGATGCTATACTCCTATTGATGCAGCCCAGAATTGCATTGGCTTTTTTAGCTGCTGCATCACACTGTTGACTCATGTCAAGTCTGTGGTCTACCAAGACTCCTAGATCCTTTTCACTTGTACTGCTCTCAAGCCAGGTATCACCCATCCTGTATTTGTGCCTTTCATTTTTTTTGCCCAAGTGTAGTACTTTACATTTCTCCCTGTTAAAATTCATCCTGTTTGCCTTGGCCCAGTTCTCTAATCTGTTAAGGTCATTTTGAAGTGTGATCCTGTCCTCTGGGGTATTAGCCACCCCTCCCAATTTGGTGTCATCTGCAAACTTGATCAGGATGCCCTCAAGCCCATCATCCAAGTCATTGATAAAGATGTTGAATAAGACTGGGCCCAAGACAGAACCCTGTGGCACCCCACTAGTCACTTCTCTCCAGGATGAAGAGGAGCCATTGATGAGCACCCTTTGGGTTCGGTCAGTCAGCCAGTTACAAATCCAATGAATGGTAGCATTGTCTAGCCCGCATTTTACCAGCTTCTTTACAAGAATATCATGGGGCACCTTGTCAAAGGCCTTGCTGAAATCAAGATAGGCTACATCCACAGTGTTCCCTTCGTCTACCAGGCTTGTAATTCTGTCAAAAAATGAGATCAGATTAGTCTGACATGACTTATTTTTCAGAAACCCATGCTGACTTTTAGTGATCACAGCGTTCCTTTCTAGGTGCTCACAGACCGTTTGCTTAATGATCTGCTCTAGAATCTTTCCTGGTATTGATGTCAGGCTGACTGGGCGGTAATTGTTTGGGTCCTCTCTTTTCCCCTTTTTGAAAATAGGGACAACATTTGCCCTCCTCCAGTCTGCTGGGACTTCACCTGTTTTCCAAGAATTCTCAAAGATTACTGCCAGTGGTTCTGAAATCACCTCTGCCAGTTCTTTTAATACTCTGGGATGTAGTTCATCTGGCCCTGGAGACTTGAATACATCTAAACCAGCCAAGTGTGCTTGTACTACCTCCTTACTTATTCTGGGCTGAGTTTCCCCTGCTGAATCATCTGCTCCATATTCTTCAGGTCGGGCATTGTTTTCTTTTTTGGAGAAGACTGAGGCAAAGAAGGTATTGAGGAGTTCTGCCCTTTCTGCGTCCCCTGTTCGCATTTCACCTTCTTCTCCTCTAAGTGACCCCACTGTTTCCTTGTTCTTCCTTTTGCTACGGACATACCCATAAAAACTCTTTTTATTGCTTTTAACCTCTCTAGCAAGCCTGAGTTCATTCTGTGCTTTAGCTTTTCTGACTGATTCATGCTGTCCATGGTACTATAAGGGCTTTGTTCTATTATGGTTTTGCTTATTCATGAGAAACATCCTTTGCAAGGCAGCTCATTAAGAGTCAGCCAGTCCATTTTCTAATATCTCAGTTACACTATAAAGAAGATCACCTAACACAGGGAAGTTTAGAACACCCACAAACATTCCTAAACATTCCAGCAGTATCCACCAGTAAATGCTATTTATTTCGCTGCACAATAAACGCATGGAAAATTCTAATAAGTGGAAAGACCACACACATCATTTCCCCCAGTTTTCAAGAGATTGGGTGTGGTTTTTGTTTTTGTTTTAAATCTATCCTAGCAATTACCATAAAATTGGGATTATCTGAACCAGTAAGCCACCAGCTAGGGACTTGGATAGCTCAGTTGGTTGGAGCATGGTGCTATTAACACTAAGGTTGCAGGTTCAATCCCCATGTGTGACATCTGCATATTCCGGCATTGCAGGGGGGTTGGACTAGATGACCCTCAGGGTCCCTTCCAACTCTACAATTCTATGATTCTATGAATCCACCCCATTGAGCCAGAGGTCCAACTCAGATAGCTGGCAATCGACCTGGGAAATGACTCCCTTCCATCCTATAACGACGATATAATTCTGCTGGTACGTTAGTAGCAATCCCAAAAAACTTCCATGCAACTATTTAGGTTTTCTAATGGAGTCATTACTATGTGGTATACTGGAGCACATTAGCATGTCTTGGGAGAACTACCAATGTACCAAGAGAAATAAGTGAATTCATAAAAGCTCCTATGGGGAACTGGCTCTGTCTTTCTGAATCAGACTCCTATCAGAGCAGGTAATTTTGCATCGGAAATGAGTGCTGTGCTGGGGAAATTCTCCAGTGGGTTTTTTATTATTATTATTCTGCCATTCCCTATTAATTAATGAGAAAAGAAATTGCATTAAAATGTGATCAAAGGGGAGATGCAATTTTGTGGAAATCCTAATGGGTGAGGCCATTACGATAACTTGAGTTAGCGGACTCTGCACTATTAAGTCTGCCCACCAACTCACAGGGAGAGCTGAGGAAATGGGGAGGCGAGAATTGCTGGACTTTAGAACCTCACATCTAATATATACAGCATGCTGTCAATATTTGCACTTAAATCTGAGCAGGGCATTAAGCCAATATTTCATATCTGAGGAGGCTCTAAAAGGATTTGATAAGAGGAAAGTATCTGTAAAGGACTCTCTCCATGGAAAATGGTCAACCAATGAATCAACGGTTTAATCGCATCGTCCGTTATTATGGCACAGCACCATGGCCGAGTTGCCAGGTGGAATAAATCAATAGTGCTATTCTTAAGTTGAACAGGAATCCGTATAATGGGAGCCAATGGAGGGAACCAAATGGGACTGTCCATAAAACGTAAATTATCAGTCAAAGCATATAAATAGAGCCCTGGAGGGAAGGAGGGAGGCAGAAAGCCACACATAGATGAGACTTTCTCATTGAGGCATATTGAGGGGTGCAGGAGAAATACAAGTCAGTTTGCATTTAAAGGCAAAACGATCTGATTTTGAAACAGTGTCCTAACCGAAACACAGCGATCTTTTCAAATGTGCACTCCTTCAAATTTTGCAATGCAGTTCTCCAACCAATTATGTGTACACAAAAAATGGATGTACAGTGATCAGTTGTGCATGTAAATGGATATGCTAGTGAAGATAAAAATGCATTGCCCTCACACCCATAAAGAACACAAAAGGAGCCTTAACTGTGGTGGAAAAGATAACATTTATTTGAATGTAAAAACGTAGAGGATCTGCAAATAACAAAGTAATTAAAGCTAGCTACCGCTCCGGCGGAAAGGTAAACAGTGTTTCCATGTGCTGCTCTGGTTCGCCAGAAGCAGCTTAGTCATGCTGGCCACATGACCTGGAAGCTGTACGCTAGCTCCCTCGGCCAGTAAAGCGAGATGAGCGCCGCAACCCCAGAGTCGTCCGCGACTGGACCTAATGGTCAGGGGTCCCTTTACCTTTACCTAGCCAAATCAAAATATAGTCCTGGCAGGGAAATGTCCTCCTCAACCCTGGACATGTTTACAAGCTCCAGTTGTGGACCCGCAACAAAGGATTGGAAGGCATTCCTCCTCCTTGCTATGAAAACCTTGAGTATGTGAACCCAGCAAGCACGCTGTGGCCCTGCTGGTTTGAAATTCACCCCAATGCGCCTGCCAAGTCTACAGGGCACCCCAAAGGACCCAACGCCAAGGCAATGTAAGGTGACAAGACTGCCATTAATCCATTAATGCCTCAGGTATTTACCACACCAGATCATACCTCGTCTTTCCTGCCCAAACTGAAAACCAATTAAACCGATCAAAAATGCCACTCCAAGAACAGGACCCCCATCAGTATGGAGGAGGTGAAAAAGAGGAGCCCTGTAGCCAGTCAGGGGCTGCCCCCACCCCCCATTCACCTGTTCACCAAATCATGTGTCCAGGCTTCCCTACAACTGTCATAACTGAATATGTGGACCCCTAACATGACAGCTTGTTCTAAAGCTTGTTGTTGCTGTAGCTTGTTTGTGCTGTAGTAACCTCTTCTGTTCCTCCTACTCTCTTGCCTTTTTGCAGGAATATATAACCACGGGACTGAAAATATGTGGAAAACCTCCTAGGTAATAAAACAAGGTGTTTGAAGCTTCATGGAGGAAATTTATTACTCTCCTTTGACTTTGTATACTGTTAGTTTATGAGACTTAGCAAGAGAGCGAACAGCGTTCATAAAGCAAGCTGGCAGTAAGAACGGTGTCCAGGAGCAGTTTTGACAACTCTCCATCTACAAACCCAAAGCTGGATGTGTGGGCTCTGTCAGCAAGGAATGTGCTGTGATTTAGGAAGGAGGTGAAGGCAAGCTGGGTGGTTGAGCAAGGTTATTGCGCTCAGGAAGGGCCCTGAAGAGCTGAGTACATCGTGTCCAGGTGTGTCTGTGTCAGGGGAACACCTGGGGGCAGCGGAGAGCCGGTAGAGGAGGAGGGAGGGCTCCCTGACGCTGAGAGCTCAGAGTCCTCCTGTGGGAGCGATAGACAGGAAAAGAGCTCCGTGGTGGAGGGGCTGTCGGATGCTGTCCAGACACCAACTTAGTGGTTCAGGGACAGAGGGGGGGAATGGTAGCCCCGTCGCCCCAATTACATAGGGAGCTGAAACGGAAGGAGCAGAGGAGGAGACTAGGGGTCCCCAAATTCTTCTGTTGGGGGCGGTCCCGCTAGGCGCCACTTCTGGGATCTGAGAGTGACTGAAACGGTCATGGAATTTTAAGCTCTGTCTTGTACATATCTGTATAATAAAGGTAAAGGTAAAGGGACCCCTGACCATTAGGTCCGGTCGTGTCCGACTCTGGGGTTGCGGCGCTCATCTCGCTTTATTGGCCGAGAGCCGGCGTACAACTTCCGGGTCATATGGCCAGCATGACTAAGCCGCTTCTGGCGAACCAGAGCAGTGCACGGAAATGCCATTTACCTTCCCGCCAGAGCGGTTCCTATTTATCTACTTGCACTTTTGACGTGCTTTCGAACTGCTAGGTGGGCAGGAGCTGGGACCAAGCAATGGGAGCTCACCCCATCGCAGGGATTCGAATCGCCGACCTTCTGATCAGCAAGCCCTAGGCTCTGTGGTTTAACCCACAGTGCCACCTGGGTCCCTATCTGTATAATAAACCTATGTAAATATACAGATCCTGAGTCGGGACTTGTTACTCGTGGGGAGCACCAACGAAACCCTGACAGTCTGCAAGCTGAAAGTGCCACGTAATGTTACTTCCGCACTTGCAAGGAATCGATCCTTCCGTGTGGCAGCCCCTACACTTTGGAAGTCCCTGGCCATTGATATTAGGTGGGTGCTTTTACAGTACAGTGGTACCTCAGGTTACAAACACCTTGTGTTACAAACACTTCAAGTTACAGACTCCGCTAACCCGGAAGTAGTACCTTGGGTTAAGAACTTTACCTCAGGATGAGAACAGAAATCGCACAGTGGCAGCGGGAGGCCCCATTAGCTAAAATGGTACCTCAGGTTGAGAACGGTTTCAGGTTGAGAACGGACCTCCAGAACGAATTAAGATCTTAACCCGAGGTACCACTGTACTGTTTGGGGCTAAAACTTTTGCTGTTGTCGTTTAAAGCAAGCCTGCCCAGACATGTACTTTTGACAAGTATTTTAGCCCCTGGTTTTATTTGGTGCTGCATATTTTTAAAAGTGCTGATTTTATTTTGAAGAAAATTAGGCTAACTTGTGTTTAATCATCACTTGCTTTGCTGGCAATTTTGATGTATACTTTATGTATTAAAAATCCACTTAGCTAAGTGGTATATTAATCCTGTTAAATAGATTTTTAGAAAAGTTTTAACAATTTAAATACCAGGTACATGCTCCTCTCACCCTTCATCAACATTGCAGTGACTGGGGAGGGGAGGTTTGAATCTTCCAACTCCAACTGAAGTTTCTATGATGCCCTACCATGTGGCAATTAGTTTTAGCAACAAAAGAAGAAGAAAAGCTCCTATTGGTGTCAGTGAAAATTTGTTCGCCCAAATGCTAATTGCTGTGGGTGTGTTATTTTCACAGAGATTGTGGCTGGGAAGGCTAAAATCTCCTCTTGCTACGTGCTGCGAACTTTGTAACAACCTCCCCACTTTCTCCCTGGCCTTGTATCTCATTTTAAATAACACACCGCACATTCGGAAAAGGCCAACCAAAATGACTAAGGGGCTGGAGCAGTTCCCCTTCAGAGAAAGGTTATAACATCTGCGGCTTATTGGTTTAGAAGGAAAAGGTGAACAAGGGGAAGACGTGGCAGAGGTTCATAAAATGAAACCGGCTCAAGAACAGTTTGTCTCCGCTTTTCAAAACACTAGAAACCAAGGGTCATTCAGAGAAGCCGAGTGTCCGAAGATTCAGGACAAACAGAAGGAGCTAAATCTTCAGGCAGTGCATAGATAAACCATGGGATTTGCTCTCAGCAACTTGGATGGCTTTAAAGAGGGAAAAGGTTAGACAAAGATCGGAATAAAACAGACCCCATTAGGAAAATACTAAACCTGATAGGTAAAGGTACCCCTGACTGTTAGGTCCAGTTGCGGACAACTCTGGGGTTGCAGCACTCATCTAGCTCTATAGGCTGAGGGAGCCAGCGTACTGCTTCTGGGTCATGTGGCCAGCATGACTAAGCCGCTTCTGGCGAACCAGAGCAGCGCACGGAAACACCGTTTACCTTCCTGCCAGAGCGGTATCTATTTATCTACTTGCACTTTGACATGCTTTCGAACTGCTAGGTTGGCAGGAGCAGGGACCGAGCAACGGGAGCTCACCCCATCACAGGGATTCGAACTGCCGACCTTCTGATCGGCAAGCCCTAGGCTCTGTGGTTTAACCTACAGCGCCACCCGTGTCCCTACTAAACCTGATAGAACACAGCAAAACAAGCAAGTCCCTATTGATGGTCATGTTTCTATACATCCTCAAAGACTTTGATGGTCTGGAACGGAAATACTTCTTAGAAGTACTAACCAGAATAATATTTGGCCCTAATGTCTGACAAATCCTTAAACAAATTTACTCTAAGGCCTCAGCAAAAATCAGAATCAATAACGGAGTCTAGGTTAGAAATTCAAAGGGAAGAGACAGAGAAATTCTAAGAGGCACAAAATAAGGATGTCCACTATCCCCCTTTCTATTCATCTCTTGGCCCTCAAGCCATTAGGAATCCGACTCCCAACAGCCCCTGAAATCAAAGGGGTGGAAGTAAAGGGCAAAACCTACAAACCTTGGCTGTTTGCGGATGACCTTATGGTCACAACCCCAGACCCCACAAACACAGCAGCCACATTAATAGAAGAACGTAGCACCTTCACAATGGTGTCAGCCCCACAGGTGAACTTTGCAAAATCTGAGGCTATGTGCTTCAATAGCTACATGCCATGCTTGGCTATGTTATGTCAACGAGTGTCGGAAGCAGAATGCCATTTTCTGGGAATCACATGTGGGGAGAGTGTTGTTGTGTTCAGGTGCTGCTTCCAGTCTTCCCATTGGGACATCTGGTTGGGATGCTGATGAGTTTCCATAAGCATTTCTTCAAAAATCACAAACTCAACTGAAAAAGAGGAGACCTGAAGGCTGGAAAAACCAGAAAGGGAGAGAAGCCAAAGTTGACATATTTGCCCATCCTTAGGTGTGGATTACACAACTTTCCTCAGTTCCGAAATTCACCAGCATCACTAGTGCAGAGTGATGGTGAAATTAAGCTTAGCATGATCAGTTTAAGTAAAGGTAAAGGGACCCCTGACCATTTGGTCCAGTCGTGTCCGACTCTGGGGTTGCGGCGCTCATCTCGCTTTATTGGCCAAGAGCCAGCGTACAGTTTCCAGGTCATGTGGTCAGCATGACAAAGCCGCTTCTGGCAAACCAGAGCAGTGCACGGAAACGCCGTTTACCTTCCCGCCGGAGCGGTTCCTATTTATCTACTTGCACTTTGACATGCTTTCGAACTGCTAGGTGGGCAGGAGCTGGGACCAAGCAACGGGAGCTCACCCCGTCGCAGGGATTCGAACTGCCGACCTTCTGATCAGCAAGCCCTAGGCTCTGTGGTTTAACCCACAGCGCCACCTGGGTCCCATCAGTTTACACCTCACCAACTGCCGACATTTTAAATGGGACATTTTGCTGCAACTGTGGGTGACGCTGATGATTTAAACTCTGGTTTGGCTTGGCTTCTTTTGTATGGCTGTGACTTACAGCAAACATCAGTCCTACTCAAAGTAGATCCATTAATGTTAATGGCCCTACTCTGAGAGGAACTTAGTTCAATGCAACCCTCTGTTCGCAGAGCACACAGATACACACAACACCCAAACCCTCGGGTTTTGCAGCATGCAAGTGTTCTGTCCACAGGTATCCGTCATAATGATGGGCATTTGCCTCCACCCCCCTACATGGCAGAAGGTGTTTGCACTGATTGCAAAATTAATTTCCCATTCCAGTAAAGGACGGCTGTGGATCTCCATCTCCTGCAACTTGGGAGGGCAGGCAGTTTGGAACTCTAGCTTACAATGATAAATGGGGTGAGACGAGATTATTCATTAAGTTCATTTTGTCCATGGCAAATGCTAGAATTGGAGAACAATTCAAATAAACCAGTGCAGAGCAGGGAGGGTGTCTTCCGCTTCAACGTCTGACAGAGATATTTGCAAAATGCTCCTTCCCAATGGAAAGTCACAAGAATAATTAAATTCAATTGCTGTAATTCAAATGAGAGCCTAATTACACCCTTGTGCGCATATCTCCTTCATAGACCCAGATGTTGGATTCATGCCTCCGGGGAGATTATTTATTTTGTTTTCCTGCTCCTTATTGGATTTTTTTTTTTGCGGGAGGGGGAGAGTTCATCAATTTTACATATCAAATTTGCTGGCCATGATGAGCTCTGAGAGACGTTGCGCTTCTGCTACTGCTTTCCTGGTACAAAATAGGGGATGAAATTTACAGATCAATTCAATTTTTGCACAGATTTTTCAAACTTACACAGCAGCAAGGGAGCAAGTAGAAGCAGGACACAAAAGTCGATCCATTTATCCCCATCACGGCATGCTAACAAGGCCAGCTGATTGCCCTGGGAAGAAATGTCTATCAGAGTGTTGTTGAAGCGGCAACAGGAATGGAGATTGGAAATGTCAAGAAATGGAGAGTACCATTCATCATATGTGGTGGACATGTCAATTATCTAAGGACTTCTGGGAGATGATATATAATGAAATGGGGGGGGTTATAACAATATTTTATAAAAGACGAGAAGCTTTGCTTTTAGGATTATTAGGAACAGATGTCCCCACAGATCAGAGGAATTTGTTTCTCCATGCAACCATGGCAGCCTGAATGATATATGTTCAGAAATGGAAGGAGAGAACAACACCAACAAAGGAGGAGTGGCAGACGAAACTGATGGAGTATGCAGAGGCCTTGCCGCTCCATGCTCTGCCAGAAGTGGCATGTGGCGAGGTCGAGAATGAGGCCGGTGGCGCCAGATCCCGGTGCCCTCTGCCACTGCCGTGGTTGCCCCAGCTGGACCTAATCTTGGCCCTAGTAGCAGTTCTGCTGGCTGCGAAGTATTACCGTGACTCGGGGGTGGTCCGGTGGCAGGTACCAGTTGAGGGAGCCTTGCAGGGAGGGATGGAGGAATCTTTGCAAGGGTAGCTTTGGGGGCGCAGATGCCTGAGTGGAGGGGGTTATGATGGGGGCTGTTTGGAGAGCAGTGAGGGGGGACCATCAGTGGGGTCGGTGCTGGTCTCATGAAGCTGAGAAGCTGGTGGGTAAAAAAGGCATTTTGGGGGTGTCCGGAGATTTGGGAAGGCTTTTGTTTTTCAAAATGTGTACAGTGCAAGCCCAGAGCTACCTATTCAGAAAGACTCCCAAGTAAAGTGTGTATTGGACTGTGGACTCCCAAGTAAAATGTGTATTGGACTGTGTGTATTGGAATGTCATCCTCTCTCTGTCTGTTAGGAATTAATTCTCATGGAGTTCTGTGGGATTTCACTCCCTTGGAAAGTGTGGACAGGGTAGTAGTTAGTCTAAACCAGTGTCAAAGCAATGATTCTTCAACATCAACTTCGTTGGACTGGTGATGTTGTGCGGATGCCTGATTATCTTCTTCCAAAGCAACCACTCTATTCTGAACTTAAAAATGGAAAGCGTAATGCTGGTGGTCAACAAAAGAGGTTTAAAGACTCTCTCAAGGCAAAACTAAAAAAAAAAGTAGTATAAACACCGACGACTGGGAAACACTGGCCTGCAAGCGCTCCAGTTGGAGAACAGCCTTTACCAAAGGTGTCATGGACTTTGAAGATGCTCAAACTCAGGTCGAAAGGGGAAAACGTGCTAAGAGGAAGGCACACTTGGCAAACTCTCACCATGATCAACTCCCACCCGGAAACCTATATCCCCATTGTGGAAGGGCGTGTGGATCCAGAATTGGCCTCCACAGTCACTTACGGACTCACTGTTAAAACCGTGTTTATGGAAGACATCTTACTCAGCTACGAGTGATCGCCAAAGAAGAAGAAGAAAACAAGTTAGTCTAATCTTTGCAATTGTGCGTGCATGTACGTGGGGAGCAAGTCTGCTTGAATCCCATAGGGCATGCTTCTGCAAAGACATGCATATGCTTGCACTGTAAATATACTTTGCATAGCACTTAATGAACGTAGGCAATTAACACACTAGTCTGTCTCCAGAGATATCGCCATTCCACGAAGACATATCAGTGGCAGTAAGTCACGATGGCAGCAAGAAAGGAGATTCTAACCAAACATAAGCAACAACCTTCTGACAGTAAGAGCTTTTCGACAGTGGAAGAATGGTCTCCCTCAAGAGGTGGTGGGCTCTCTTTGGAGGTTTTTTAAGCAGAGGTTGGATGGGCATCTATCATGTATGATATAGTTGAGATTCCTGCATTGCAGGGGGTTGGACTAGATTACTCTTGGGATACCTTCCAACTCTACAATGCTGCAATTCTATGATTCTATGATCTCCAGTGCCATACTTCAAAGTATGTTAAGTGTGGTGGGAAATGCAGCTTCAATGAGCAAACTGCAGTTCCCAAGATTCTTTTTGTCAGTGCTTTTTTTCTGGCAGTACTCAACAGTATGCAGTAGCGGCACCTTTTTCCCCCTAGAAAAAAGCACTGGAGAGAAGCTACAGGTACCCTGAAAACAGCTTCAAAAGCCTTGGTCCATGTTATCTAGATTCATAAACCACGAATCTAGCCTGCTTGACTACAAAGGGGAAATAAATCCCTTAGAACAGGGGTCAGCAACCTTTTTCAGCCATGGGCCAGTCCACCATCCCTCAGACCATGTGGTGGGCCAGACTATATTTTGAGGGGGGGTGAACAAGTTCCTATGCCCCACAAATAACCCAGAGAAGCATTTTAAATAAAAGCACACATTCTACTTGTGTAAAAACACCAGGCAGGCCCCACAAATAACCGAGGTGCATTTTAAATAAAAGGACACATTCTACTCATGTAAAAACACGCTGATTCCCGGACCGTCCGTGGGCCAGATTGAGAAGGCAATTGGGCTGCATCCGGCCCCCAGGTCTTAGGTTGCCTACCCCTGCCTTAGAATCTGGGCCTGTTAGAAATCTGAACTGTGATTTCTGGTTCCCTAGAGATTTGCAGTGCTGGGAATCTATCCACCCTGACTGCCTCAAATTGCACCAAGATGAGCATCCCCCTTTGGGTCACCCTGAGCCATCATTATTTTTCTCAGTATTGGATTTCTTCAACCAATCACTCAGGGAATATGTATTCCTGTTATACAAAGCAGATGATAAGCAGAGTAAATGGGCAAACGTAAAAATAGGCAAGGTCATATACACTGTGAGACTGAAAGCACATAAATCACACACACACCATCCACCTCCATCCCTGGAATTGAAGGGAGTTTTGCATTGCAAGGAAATGCCATCTCCTTTATTTATGCAGAAAAAATTCAGCAGGTGTGGGCCTAGGGAAGCACAGAGCAGAAAAGAATCGGGAGTTGAATGTGGCTAGAGAATGCCTGAACAAAGGATAACTTTGTTTGATGAGCCCCTAAGCTACTGAAGGTAATGGGACCCTTTTGTACAACCAGCTGTCCTTTGTCAACAACAAATTGTCACTGTTTTTTAACTTGGATATATGCTATATGGTAATTTATGGACCTACCGTAGTAGGTATCTAAAGCCATTTGAGAAGAAGAAGAAGAAGAAGAAGAAGAAGAAGAAGAAGAAGAAGAAGAAGAAGAAAAGAAGAAGAAGAAGAATAGTAGTAGTAGTAGTTTATTATTTATACCCCACCCATCTGGCTGGGTTTCCCCAGCCACTCTGGGCGGCTTCCAACAAAATATTAAAATACAATAGTCTGTTAAACATTAAATGCTTCCTTAAACAGGGCTGCCTTCAGATGTCTTCTAAAAGTCTGGTAGTTGTTTTTCTCTTTGACATCTGATGGGAGGGCGTTCCACAGGGCGGGTGCCACTACCGAGAAGGCCCTCTGCCTGGTTCCCTGTAACTTGGCTTCTTGCAGCGAGGGAACCACCAGAAGGCCCTCGGCACTGGACTTCGGTGTCCGGGCAGAACAATGGGGCTGGAGACGCTCCTTCAGGTATACTGGACCGAGGCCGTTTAGGGCTTTAGCAAATAGTCACCTACACAACACAAAACACTGTTGCTGTATGTAGGCTTTATTTTATTTGTTTTTTATGTTATATTTTGGAAATGTACATCCAGGTGGTGTTTTTTTCTTTAATTTTTTTGAGGGGCCCCAAGAGAGTGGGGCCCTAAGCTATAGCTTATTTAGCTTATACGTAAATCCGGCACTGTATAAAACTATGTAAAACGAAGAAAAAAATTAAAAAATGAAATGCACCCGTTTCTTTGTTGTAAGCTGCTTACATAAGCTTTTTTTATTTATTTTTGGGTGGAAAAGCAGCATACAAATAAAATGAACAAATCATGAATGAAACCCAGCACCAGTGGTAGCTGCAGCAGCAAGGGAGGACAAACAGGAATAGAGTTATAGAACTGCAGAGTTGGAAGGGCCCCAGGGGTCATCCAGTCCAACCCCCTGCAACGCAGGAATCTCAACAAAAGCATCAATGACAGATGGCCAACTAAGGCCTGCTTAAGAACCTCTGGTGAAGGAGAACCCTCAACCACAATGAATTATTTCTCCCCTTCGCCCCTCCTGCTGCTGCAGTAAATGAGAGAGGAAAGCCTGTGTTTCAAAATGCAGACTTCTTCCTGTTCCTCAGCCCAGGTAGCAGCTGTGGCAGGTGGGGAGCGAAGGAGAGAATCCTTCTGCACTCCGGTAGCATCCCTGCACTCGTCCTTTGAAGCACAGATGGGTTTCCAAGCTTCCACGCACCTTGCCAAGCCGACCCCATGGTGATCTTTTCAACTTCCGAATCGGAGATTGAAAGGCTCAGCAGTGGGCGGAGGCTTGGAAAGCCTACCCGGCGCTCATCCTTTCAATATGGATAATCACTTAAGTCGCCTTTGTGCGCCTGTATTATGTCCTAGAACTCTGTTCCCCAGGCTAGAGAGATGTGTGATTGTGAGCTGAAACTAGCCAGCGGGTTCCAAGGTGAAATTTGCAATCGTTGCTCTTCCGGCTTTTCACTCTGGCTTTGCAAGCGGCCCTCAGAAGTTGCTCAGAAGGGAATGTGGCCCCCAGACAGAAAATGTTCCCCACCCTTGGTTTACAAGCATAATCCGTTCCGGAGGGCTAACCAAAACAGGTTGTAACCTGAGGCGCGCTTTTGCCAATGGGGCCTCCCAAAAAATAAAAAATGGTTGTAATCCAAAAAAAGGTACACACACTTCAGGGTTTGACGTGGTTGTAATCCAAAATGGTTGCAAACCAAGGTACCACTGTACAGGGTGCCTACATTCTGCATGGACTGATTGAATGGCAACATGTGCAAATGGCTTTAGATACATATTAGGTCAATAAATTACTGTATTTTTCTCTCCATAAGACACACTTTTTTCCTCCTAAAAAGTAAGGGGAAATGTCTCTGTGTCTTATGGAGCGAATGTGTGGTCCCTGGAGCTGAACTGCCCAGGGGCAAAAGCAGATTGTGCTTTTTTTAAAAAAAAACAACAGAGAGAAGGGGGTGTTGAAAGGAAGCCCGCTGAGCAGTTGCTCAGCAAACGATCGGGGAGAGAGATAAGGGAGAGAGATTCCAGCCCTGCCCCCTTGCAGAGGGAGGCTGTTTCCCCAGCGACATGGGACTGGCTGATTAGATTATCTGTCTGGAAACTGTAGAAATGGCTTCCTGAAGCTGCAGAACTGTGAGTTAAATCCCATAAAACAGGGTTTTTTCCCTTTGCAAAGTAAGCTCAACAACTTTGAGCTGATCCTCAAAAAATGGGGCTTTTCTCCTTTGCAAAAGAAGCTGCAGAAATTTGAGCTGATCCTCAAAAAATTGGGGCTTTTCTCCTTTGCAAAAGAGGCTGCAGAAATTTATGCTGATCCTCAAAAAAATGGTGCTTTCCCCCTCTAAAAACTAGGTGCATCCTATGGTCAGCTGCGCCTTATAGAGCGAAAATACGGTACCATATAGCATATATTCAACACAAAAAACAGTGACAATTTGTTGCTGACAAAGGACAGCTGGACATATAAAGGGCCCCTTACCTTCAGTAGCTTAGGGCCACATCAAACCTAAATCCGGCCCTGTGTCTCATCCCCCATCCCCCCTGTAAGTCATTTTGTTGGTGCTGCAAGAAAAACAAGCAAGGATGCAACAGGCCTTTAAAGGGCAGCAGACCTTTATTAATGCTTAAAATTATCAAAATAAGCTGCGCCTGTGAGCTGCTGCAGCACACAAACTACAGGAGCTCCAAAGGTCCAAAAAGCACCGACATTAAACCACAGCATCCCCTAGGATTCTATATGTGCAGAAATGGAAGGAAGAAGAAGTTCCAACCAAAGAAGAATGGATAAGTGAGATAATGGACCAAGCAGACCTGGTAAAATTAACAACAGAACTAAGAGAATCTAATGATGAGTGGTGTGGTTTTTTTTTTGTATGTGTTTTTTTTAATTGAAACTCAATCCTTTATTACAACCATACATAAATTTCATGATTACAATATTGTTACAGTGTTATAATTGAGTACAAATACCAATACAGCTACACATACCAACAAGAACCAACACAATACCAAAAACACATTACAAAGACATACCATAATAAGAAGAAAATAAATAATAAAACAAAAAACAAAAAAATAACCCCATAAACTGAATAAAGGCAAATAACTGAATAAATAAAAATCCTTCTACAAAAAAAAAGTAAAAGGGGGGGGGACAAAACAAAAAATATATACCATTTGACTTCCTGTCCACCCCATCTGTATATTCTTTCGTAAAAATAAATGTACGTCCTTTGTTATACTTTTCTTACTCTAATTCTGTTACATTTGACTTTCTTTCTATGTCCTTAATTGTACTGCCAAACTAAATCTATCGCCAAGATCACTCAAATGCCACCATAGATACCATACTATTCATATAATTCCGTACGTAACATTTATATTTTTCCCATCTTTCTCTGAATACTTGATTGGAGTTGCCTCTTAATCTATTTGTTAGTTGTGCCATTTCGGTGAGTTCTTGTAATTTGTGCTGCCAGTCTGTTAACTTTGGAGTTAATGAGTGTTTTACGGAAGAATGGGTGCCTATTTCGAACTATTGAAAGAAATATTGTACTATGGTGAACTCGCGAGCAGGATTTGAGCTATGAGCAACAGAAGTAATTAGATTATAATATTGTGCTTATGATTTGACAGAGAGAAGAGGGGTTCAGGCGAAGGGGAGAAACAACAAATTCGCAAGAAAAGGGGTGGTGGGGAGTCGACAAAAGTAAGAGAGAAGACAAAATTGTGTTTTCAATGTATATGTTAAAAATGTTGAAACTTAATAAAATATAATTGGAAAAAATAAACGACAGCATCTCCTAGCATAACACACACACACACACACACACACACACACACACCTCCCATTCTGTGCATCTAGCACATAAGGACGAAGGCAGAGGGAGAAACCGGGGGAGAATATTCCCACCTGGGGCAGCTCAGCCTATTTGTCTGCCGTTTCTTCCTGCCTCCAGATATTTGTCTCTTTCAGCCTTGCCACTTGCTTGAGGTATGAGCGGAGGTGTTTGATCTCAGCCTTGCTGGGTGGGCCAGACCTGGAGGAGTTGACTGGAGAATGCTGAACCAGATTGTGTACTTTTGAGAAATGTGTGTGTGGTGACTCTGGGTGCTCCCTAGAGAGAGCAGGGAGGGAGCTCCAGGGATGGAGAGTGTCTCAATTTGCATCAATTTCAGCCCTGGGGCTTTTTGTCAGGGAGGCAGCAGCTGCTGTCTATAAATGCATGCTTTCACCTTTGGTGGGTGGGGCTGGTTGTCTTTGGCTGTATTTTTGGATTTGCTGGTAGTTACACTGATCCCCATATGTTGGTTGTTTCAGTTTTTATTGATGTTTATTTACAAGGGAATATCTGATCTAAGTGTTATCTGGGCTGCTCTAAGAGATGGATTTTTCCCCTGTTTTGTTTTGTTTGCTTTGTGGTATTTTTAGGAAGTTGTAAACTGCGCAGAGCTTTTCTTTGAAATATGAAGTGGTCCATGAATTGCCCAAATAAATAAACACTTGTGGGGTGTTTATTTACTACATGCAGGGATTCGCCCCCCCCTCCACCCAACCCCTGCTTCTTTTTAGGGGGAATATCCAAAGATACAATCTCTCGGTGGCAGACTGCCGTGGTACAATGCAGAATTCTTGCTCTGTTTAACGTATAGATCAGTCTACAATATAGGCTTGTCTGCACTTCCTATTGCCTCCCTGCTTACCCCTGGGGAAAACTGCTCTTTAGTGCTCAATCAGAGCAAACTGCAATCAAGTTTCCCACAGATTGCTTCCTCCCTCCCCCAATTTAGAGCTAAAGAGCAGGTTTTCCCTGGGGGAAGAGTGGGGAAATGGGGAAACAATGTGGACCCAAGCCCAGAAAGCTCGGGTCAAGTGAAAAACTGCTCAGACTCATGCTTTCTCAGATAAGCAGTAATATGGACAAGCCCTTCCTGTACTCTTTGGTGGAGGCCCTACTCAGCGTTGCACCACAGTCTGCAAGATGACAGTTGTCCCTGTTTAGTTCCACCCCCTAAAATATATTTTGGTACCCTTGCAAACCTCAGAGTTCCCCACAGCCTGCCAATCCCTTTCTCTCATGGGTGGGCTGTGCCATTTCGGTTTCATATTGGGTTAGGTCATGGGTAGGCAAACTAAGGCCCGGGGGCCAGATCCGGCCCAATTGCCTTCTAAATCCGGCCCGCAGACGGTCCGGGAATCAGCGTGTTTTTACATGAGTAGAATGTGTCCTTTTAATTAAAATGCATCTCTGGGTTATTTGTGAGGCCTGCCCGGGGTTTTTACATGAGTAGAATATGTGCTTTTATTTAAAATGCATCTCTGGGTTATTTGTGGGGCATAGGGATTTGTTCATCCCCCCCCCCAAAAAAAATAGTCTGGACAAGGTCTGAGGGACAGTGGACCCGTGTGATGGCCTGGGATTCAGACTCAGATGCTGAACCTGAGGGATCCCAGCCTGCACAGAATTCCCTGCCTCCAGAATCAGTAGAGCCGGGGCTAGGGCCTGAGTCTGAAGGGTCCTCAGTTGTGCTGGATCCTCAGGTGCAGGCATCTGCTGAGTCTGCTCTGGCTCCTGACGGGATGGAGGACCCATTGCCTGCAGGTGCTCCACTCCCAGCCCCGTCAGGGGAAGCTGAGGTTGCCTCTGGGTCCTGTAACCCTCCAGCCTCTCCTGAGCTGCAGAGGCTCAGGGCAGAGAGGCGAAGGGAACTGAGTTCCCGCAGGAGGAGTGCTCGCCTCCAAGCCAGGAGAGGCGAGTCACCTGAGGATCGGAGCCGCCCTCTGCCTTGGGGCAGATAAAAGCCGGCCAGCCCCAGCCCCAAGTTGCAGGAGCAACATCATTGGTGACCAGTTCCTGCCAGTGTTCCTGCTTGAAACCTGTCCTGCTTTCCTGCCTGAGCTCCTGACCCGCCCTGGTTCCCTGCTTGCCTACCTGTTCCCGACTTCGCCTGACTCCCTGCCCTGCACCCTGCTTCAGTTATTACGGACTGCCTTTACGTTGTATCTCTGACCATGGACCAGACTTAGACCTTGCCTTTCGGAAACCCCACGGGACCAGCACAACCAGCCCCCTGCTGAAAAAGTTTGCTGTCCCCTGGGTTAGGCACTAACCAAGAAAATCTTAATTCTGCAACCAGCCTGCAACATGCAAATAAAACTTCTTCTTTTGCACCATGGAGTTGTTTTGCATAGCTCTCCTTCCTTCTGTTGGGATTCATCACCTCATCAAGGTCTTCTTCTTGTCAGATTTATAGCTTTTAAATACCCACACACATTTGATGTGTATATTTCAAAATATGTTTTTAGTTTGCAGTACGCTTAGAGCCCCCAGCTACAGCATGGCTTATACATTTACTCAATCAAACAATCGGCTTCTGGAACTCAAGGGAAGGGTCAAGGAGCTATTCGAGAAACTGCAGCTCCTCATCCCAAGAGATACAAAATCTTATTTCTTCAGCTTTGAAGATTTCGCCAGATATAAAGCGCCCAGTTTTGAGGGCATATTTGGTTGAGGCTCTTAATGCGTAGAGCAGGGCTAGCCAACCTGTTGGTCTCCAAATGCTGTTCAACTTCCATCATCCACAGCCAGCCTGGCCAAAGTTAAGAGAAGAGAAGATTTGAATCCAACATTATGTGGAAGGGACCATGTTGGCTACTCGTGATGTGGAGCCTATGCATGGTGAAATAATGTCAGATCACGCCCCTCAGCCCATCAATGGGCCTATCTTTAGAGATGAGCAAAACTGCCATTTCTTGTTTCACACCAGTACCATTTTTTCAGTCTCCGGTTCTCCACATTACTGTATCAATTAAAGATTATTTTTTTTAAGTGCTCATCAGGGTCAGTCCTACAATGAGGCCGAATGAGGCAGCTACCTCAGGCAGTTGATGCTGAGGTACAGAGAGTAGCCAGTGCTGTGAGAGTATTGTGCCTCCGACGATAGCCTGCTGCCTTTAAGTGCAGGGGACAATGCTGTCCTTTCGCCAGTATTGGAGTAGGATTCAACTATCAGTCCAATTGGCTTCTATATGGGTCTTGGGGGAGGACACCATCTTGTCCTTTGGCTCAGGCAGCAAAATGTCTTGAGCTGGCCACAGTCCTCATGAAAATTCATCAGCATTTTCGTGTGAATTTCTGCTGCTGTACACATTTTCTTACATTCACATTTTTGCAAAACAATTGCCCCTCCCCCAATACCATGCATCTTTGTATGTTGTTTTCAATAAAATATGCATTTTAGGCACAATTTGCCTGAGGAGGTACATTTTTCTGTACTTTACCCGGCTGGAGAACTGTGTTGCAAAATTCAGACAGCTGTGAATGTTGAAGGATGGCTGTGTTTTGGTTCATGTAATATTTTGAGAAGTACAGATTAGATAGGCTTACCTTTAAATGCTAACGGAATTGGATATCTCCCCTATCCTTAATCTATCCTACTTATAATAATAATAATAATAATTTATTATTTGTACCCCGCCCATCTGGCCGGGTCTCCCCAGCCACTCTGGGCGGCTTCCAACAAATATCAAAATACATTAAAATATCGCAGATTAAAAACTTCCCTAACCAGGGCTGCCTTCAGGTATTTTCTAAATGTCAGGTAGTTGTTTATCGCTTTGACCTCTGCTGGGAGGGCGTTCCACAGGGCGGGAGCCACTACCAAGAAGGCCCTCTGCCTGGTTCCCTGTAGCTTTGCTTCTCGCAGTGAGGGAACCGCCAGAAGGCCCTCGGCGCTGGATATATCGTTTACTTTGAGCCTATACATGGAACCCCCAACATGCACTGCCCCACCCCTAAGAAAAGCACATTCATTTCCCAGATCTCATGTGGACTTTCAGCTGTGTGGTGTGAGTGTTTGTGAACATTAGCCTTTATATAAATAGGTCCTGTGCAGATGTTGTGTCTTGCTGCGAGCTGCCCTGCGAACTCTCTGGTGATGCAACTTGTAGATAATGCAAGTGAGAAAGTAAAATCCTACACATGGATTCTGGTAGCCGCAGTGTATGAGACATAGGAGCTTAATCTCCTTGACTGCGATAATGCGTCACAGAGGAAGTCACCTCATGCTGACTCAGGCCATGCGTGTATCTCGCCCAGTACTGTCTGCCAGCAGTGGTTTCAGGCAGGAATCTCTTTCCGGCCCTGCCGGGAATTGCTGTGGAGGGACTTTGGGACCTTCAGAGAATCAAAGAATTGTAGAGTTGGGACTCCCTTCAGTGCAGGAATCTCAGCTACATCATACATGACAGATGGCCATCCAACCTCTCCTTAAAAGCCTCCAAAGAAGGAGAACTTCTGCGTGAAAAGCATGGGCTTTCCCACTTTACAATGTCTGCTCTTAGATTATATTAGGGAACAGGTGATAAATTGAGATCAGTGCCTTGCATCAACATATGAAAGCACACCACTTACAGAATCATAGCTGTCAACTTTCGGATTTGAAAATAAGGGATTTTTCCCAACTTTCGGATTTGAAAATAAGGGATGCCGCGAGGGTGGTGCAATGGCACCAAGTAGCCTCGGCACCCTGCACTCCAGAGGCTGCGCACAAACGGGTGAGCGAAAGAGCGAGCGCGTAGACGGCAGGCTGTCTGTCTGTCTGGTTGGGCGTGAGGGTCTGGCTGCATAAGGCATGCAAGCTCCGCCCCCAGTCGGTCTCAGACTCCTTATTGGCAGCCGAGCAACACAGCTGAGGAGGCTCCCTGGCCGGCAGGGAGGGAGAGGAGCTGCTTCCTTTGAAATCCGGGAAATTTAAGGGATATCAACAATCCGGGATAGCAGCGGGAAACGGCATTGGAATAAGGGAATTTCCCGCAAAAAAAGGGAGGGTTGACAGCTATGTACAGAATGCTATCAATCAGGGCTGAAGACTGCCTTGGAAGGTTTTTTGCCTCTAGGGGAGAAGCAGCCGAAGTAAATCTGCTGAGAAAACGCTACCGCCTACAGAGCTTTGTCTGTCAACCTTGGTGGTTCGCTATCGAAGCGTGCTCACTCTTGAGGGCTTATTCATTATTTACGTTTTATCTGACATTTCGATCTTGCCAATTCCAGCCCACTGGCAGGCTCGCGTCTCCACTAACAACAATGAAATCGCATA
Organism: Darevskia mixta; assembly: GCA_034641385.1. Taxonomy (NCBI): domain Eukaryota; kingdom Metazoa; phylum Chordata; class Lepidosauria; order Squamata; family Lacertidae; genus Darevskia; species Darevskia mixta. The sequence continues at coordinate 5,143,156 of JAWWNH010000060.1, forward strand.
TTCGCTAATGATATGATACGATGTAAGACACGCCGAAGCGTAACAGCTAGGCAATGGGCACCATACCTTCAAGAGCATTAAAATAATACCCCGTCATGGGTCAGGTAACTCCGTACCCTCCAACATTTCTCTGATGAAAATAGGGACATCCTACCATACCCTCCAACATTTCTCCAATGAAAATTGGGACGTTAAGGGACATTCTGGGATCAAATAAGAAACTGGGATGGCTTCAGTAAATCCACGACTGTCCCTGGAAAATAGGGACACTTGGAGGGACTGCCCTGACTGGGAGCAGCTCTCCAAGATTTCCTTGGGGCTCTTACCACAGAACAATACTTTAACAGAAGCACACAATATCCAGACAATATAAGGGCATATATTTAACCTGTGTGGTTCTCCAGTCCAGAACACAGGAAGCTGCCTTCTACTGAGCCAGCCCATCGTTCCATCTATCTCAATATTGTCTACACTGACTGGCAGAGGCTCTCCAGGATTGCAGATGCCGGGAATGGAACTCGGAACCTTCTGCATGGCAAGCAGATACGCCCCCCCTCCTCTCATACAATCTCAGGGAGACGAACAGTCATAAAACAACAACACACACAATTTTAAAAATCATTAAAACCACAAAAAAATACGAGTAAAAAGCCACTGGCAAAAGCACTGTCACTATGCTCTGAGGTCTGTAAGAACAAATACTAATATTATTTAATCATTCTGGTATCTTTTGCTGGTGCATCTGTTCGAAGTGGCCTCTTTTGCCTCACCCCATCTCCTGCTTTCGGTTGTCTGCCACAAAGCTGTTGATGCATGGACTTATTTTTGTTCCTAGGTTACCGGTAGGGATGTTTTTGTGTCTTTCTACCCTGTTTTTCTCTCTCTCTCTCTCTGAAACATGCCTTACCATTGACTTTCCTTTCCAAAGCCTGTTAAGTCAACAAGTTTCTCTGTCATTCCCAGACGTCTGTGGCTGGAGGACAGCTTTCTCAAAAGCTGCAAGCCAGAGTTTCTCAAACTGGGTAACCCCTTAGTGAAATTTCCAGGCACAGGGAACATGGTGGAGAAAACATCGAGGAGGGGGGGAATCTTATTGAAGCTGAGGAGCTTGTGATCCACCTCTGGGGGCAGTATGCTTCTGAATACCAGTTGGCTGGGAATCATAAGCTGGGAGTGTGTTCCTCGAATCACAGAAAGTGTGTTCTCCTTCATGGAGAGCACGTGTTGCGGTGGGGGCCAGCAAATCACCCCTCTGGTGCTGGGCGGGATCAGATAGATGGCCACAGCTCCGATTGGGTCCTGGGTTGTTGTTGGGGAGATTTAATTGTTGCAATTTGTGATGGACAGCCCAACGGGTATATAACCCTTGGCACGCCCTGTGATGTTCCTCTTTGCTGCGTGCAACGGATCTCCCGCCCTTCCTCTCCCTTTTATTAGGCCTCTGTGTTGACCTTGCTATGCCTGTCATGGGGTCGTCTGCTGTTGGGGCAGGGGCCTGGTAGGAATTTTTCCAGTTGGCTGATTGGCTGGTGCCATCTGGTTTTCGCCTGCTGCGTAGCAATTAGTCACAACTTGTAAAGTTAGCGGTTAGGCATTGGTTATTGTGTTCGTTGGTGGAGGGGTAAAGATTGACTGTGCCTGCCCCTCCAATGCTGCTGCTGCGCGGGGAATTCCGTTAAAGGAATCCAGGGGCTCACCATGCTTTTGTCCATATCCCCGGACGGGGGCCAGGGCCACGCAAGAGCCTCTGGGAGCATTTGGGGAGAGACGTTGGGTCTGACCCCCAGCCTCCTTTTTCTCTCCCCTAAGTGTTTTCCCTTTACTGATGGTCGTCAGTTCTGTCCTCAGTGGGACACATAGTCTAAACCAATGCCTATGCAACCACTCACATATCATGTATTTCAATAAAGTTGTGGCCAAAATTATGCCAAAAAACTAAACCTAAATTACTGTCTGAGGTGTGAGTTATTTGAGGGGTGGTTTGGGGACCTCGACATGCAATTGAATCTTTCCCCCAACATGGGGCTCAAACCAGGGGCACCAAGTTGCACCCAACATTGAGGGAGCCCGTTGCACGTCACATGACGTCACCCAATATCTCTCTTTAAATGCAGGAGTGAGGTAGCACAACCAGGCCTTGGTCTTTTAAACTTGGAGAAAGCTAGGCAGGTGGGGACTGCCTGAGGGCAGACTGAATTTGGTAGATTTCTAAAGGACCAGCCTCAACAGGTTAATTTTAGCTGTTTCCTGGCTTCTTCAGTTACGACACACATCCCCATAGATGTTTCCATGTATCCTTTGCCTCTTTTCCCTTTGCACAGCACCCGCCTGCCACTCTGAGAGTTGCCAAAAAAAAGTCCAAGTTCTTTGCAGAGGAAAAAACCTGACATCTCAGAAGCTCAATTAATTATGCAAAGGAAGGGAATAGGTGTTTCCCCCCCCCCTTTTAAATGGGTTTGTGTCTTGTATTGTTCTGAGTCAATCTAAGGACCGTATTATCATGGCTTTATTATTTCCCCGCTGATTCAGCTTGCCAAACATCCACGGAACATCTGCCAACATCTTTCAGTGGCTTGTTAAATTGCTAAATTCTATTATGTCTGATGCTTCCTCATTTGGGATCACTCGGGAGGAGGGCGCAGGGAGTATTCTTCCTGCTTACCAGGAGCTATGGATTGTATTTCTTTCTCTCTCTAAAAAAGTAAACTGATTCCGTTAAGTGCTGTGGTTTCTGTGTTTAATCATACGCAGTCCTGGAAGTCCTCGTTGTATTGTGAGCACAAGCCAGCATGCTAGCTTTATCGTAATTAATATTTTGCATTCAGACAGCAGCTTGCAGTGTTCAACCGTCATCTTGTTATAATCCTTACAACAGAGGCAGCCAAGGTGACATCAGCCCCAGTCAGACAGCCAATAGCTGTATTTTGTACCGTATTTCCCCGTGATAGATAGATAGATAGATAATTTATTGTTACGGTTCTCCACCAGCACACACATATAACGATAAATACAATCCAAAATACATTGTGAAATATAAACTATAAATATAAACTTTAAACTTTAAAAAAGTTAAATAAAAGAAGATATCTCTACTTTAAAAATAGGGCTGCGGTCAATTATAACACTGGTTTGTCTTTAGCTCTGTCCTGAAGTTGTGTGGATACTGCTTGCTAGATTGGACCGAATTTTTATGGCTCTAGCACAAAACTTGGCTACCTTTGCTGTCACATTATCGTTAGTATCTGAAAGAAGCCACTCTATATAGAAATTGTCCGAACGTCCAGGTAGCTCAGTCAGCATCGTGTGGATAAGCTCGCCTCGCACCTCCTCATAGAGGCAGCATCGCAAAAGTATGTGGTCAGTAGTTTCCACCTCTCCAGATCCACACAGGCAGTATCTCTCGCACAATGGGGTCCGTTTGTACTTCCCTTGGAGAACTGCGGAAGGCATTATGTGATTACGTGCTAGAGTAAATGCTCTTCTATGAGAGGGTATTTCTAGTCGGAATAAATATCTGACTGGGCGGGACAGGTACCTCCTTTCCTCCTGAATTAGGAAGTAAGGTACTTTACTCAGATCCTTCTGTCTTTCTATGTCTGTAAACCTTTGTTTAACAATGATCTTTGCTGAATTAAAATCACGTGACATGAGGCTAGATGGATGGAGGCCTATACTTGTCATCTTCTTTACTATGGCCTTGCTCCAACGGGATTGATAGTTATCTTTTAATTATTTTTCAGTGTATAAGACGATGCTTTTGCTATTAAAAAAAAAAGGCAAAAATTGGGTATCGTCTTATACACGGATAGTGAATGCAGAGGGGGGACGTGCGATTAATGGCAGCAGCAAGCAGGAGATTGGCAGTGGCGATTGGGCGGGTGATTGGTGGCTGCGGCAAGGGCTGCTGGCAATTGGCTGTGGCTGCGGCAATTGGGCAGGTGATTGGCGGCTGTGGCGAGGTAGGCAGGCAATTGGCTACTGCAGCAAGTGGGCGGGTGGGCTGTTGGTGGCAGCGAGTGGGCAGACAATTGGCGGCTGCGGTGAGGTGTGCGATCGGCAGTGGCTGTGGCAAGCGATCAGCAGTGGTGGGCAGGTGGGTGAATGATTGGCGGAAGTGACCTCCCCCACCCCACCCCCAAAGCTAAACAACTTATTGTTTCTTAATTTGTGGTTAAAAAAATAGGGGTCGTCTTATACATGGGGGCATGTTATACATGGAAACATACGGTTAGTTAGCATCTAGTGGAATGGTCTCCCTCAGGAGGTTGTGAACTCTCCTTCCTTGGAGGTTTTTAAGCAGAGGTTGGATGGCCACCTGTCATGTATGATTTAGTTGAGATTCCTGCATGGCAGGGGGTTGGACTTGATGATCCTTGGGGTCCCTTCCAACTCTACAACTCTATGATTCTATGACACAACCTGTGCTGCCACAGATTCCAGATGGGTAAGGAAGACCACCAAAGTTGCTCTTCTAAAGGTTTCATTTACAGGATGAGGAAAACAAGAGAACAAAGCAGAAGGAAGCAGATGACATCTTCTGGCCCCATCTGCTACCAGAGAATCTCTTTACCTTCTTGAGCAATGTATAGGGCTCCCTATAAGTTGCAGCATCAGTGCCAACAGCAAGGTCTGCATTGAGATTCCTACTGGTCCTTGATGCATTTGGGCTTTATATACTAACTGGGAGGCCTGATGGCACTTGATCACGTGTGCTTAGGGTCACCTTCCCATGTCTATGTTTATGTCTGGCAAGGTCAGAGAAGTAGTCAATGGTGGACTACAAAGGCTGCAAGAATCCTGTGGTTCTCAGCACAGGAGAGTCAATGTCTTGTGACTCACATGGCTACCCAGGTGGCCATATCTCCAAAGGCACATGACCCCATTTCTCCCACTCCTTCAGTCAGGTAGCTTTTCTATAATAAGCACTAATTCTAGCAAGCTATGATGAACCCTTACAGAACTCTGCTCTACAAATCTACCATAGACTTACTACCAGCAAGTGCTAGGCCCAGGTCTGTGTCTGGGCATCTTTGAGGGCATCCATAGGGGACATTTGCAGAGCATCACCCCAGCTCCTCATAATACAATGGCCCTCTGGATATGCCCTAATACACTATCCCTGCACAACAGTGCTCTAATATGGAGTAGTGTTGCTGCTGTTTATTACACCTGGCCAACCCCTCTCCCCTTCACTTCTGATCAAACCTCACCCACCCCCTGGCTTACACCCTTGCAGCTTTCCCAAACCCTCCCTTCACAGTTCACCCCCACCACTTTACCTACTGGCAGCCACATGAACTACAGCATGATGAGAGGCTTAAAATATTATGATATAGTAAGATATAGGGCTCATCCACACTTCTGCTTCTCCCATGGCTAGAAATCATGAGTCCAAGTGGTTTTCCACTTGTCCCGCACTTTCTAGGCCCAGTTTTCCGTTTGTCCCACTGCTTTCCCTGGGAAAACCTGCTCTTTAGAGTTGAGTCAGAGCGAACATCAATCCATGGAAAACCCAATTGATGTTTCCTCTGTTTCAGCGGTAAAGAGACCGTTTTGCTTGGGGAAAGCGTCAAGGCAAGTGAACGAGCCCCCAGAGAAGCAGAATATATCCTAGCTTTAAAGAAAAAAATGCTACAGCTGTCCTGCAAGACAACAAAGGGAAGCATGAGTGTGTGTGTGGAGAGAGAGAGAGAATTAAGGGGGAATAAAGTAGTGTGCTACTTTAAATTGCTGGTGTTTACTCAGTTTTAGTTTAAGGGAAAATCCATATTGGAATTATCCAATATGGCCCCCATGCAACTTTTATTGTGCAGTGATGAGAGATGTTTATTTATTTGAGAAAGATATATAAATCAAATTACACACACACACATTTCATTCTCTCTCCTCTTTTTATTTCCTTTTGTTCACTCCCAAGGGAAAACAACGCAATGGTGTCCTTTGTAAGCTGTTCCCACACGCTATCAGAACAACAACAGATAAACTGGCCAGATTATTTCCTTGCCAAAATGTCCCTTGGGACTCCATGGGATGAGTTGAAAAGAGAGGGGAAGACACTAGGGGAAACGATTGAAAACATGCAGCCGAGTGCGGCTTTCAACGAACCAGTGGCTCCCTTTGACAGCCGAGATACGAGGGGAATATGAGAGTGCAAGGAAATTCCTTGAAACAGCTGGAAGTCACCAAGGAAGCCATTGCAAAGAGAGAGGCAGCGGTGGCAGCTGGGCTGTTGACACAGCCGCATACCCCATTCCTCCTCACCCCGATAAATGGACATACTTTTCCAAGGCAAAAACATTTGCTGACTTGGCTTTGCCACGAGGATTTGGAGTGCAAGAGAAGGAAGTTGGATTGGGAGACTTGAGAGACCTAATGCATGGAGCACAAGAAGAGTTCCTGCTAAATTCATCCAGGATTTTATGGACCGTCTTGGCTGTTAGAAAACAGAACTGTGCAGTCGCTCTGCCCATCAAGGGATGTTCTGTTACTTCTATGGCTGGGCCAGATTTTGGAAATACAGTGGAACCTCGACTTACGAATTTAATGCGTTCCGAAAGCACACTCGTAAGTCGAAAATTTCGTAAGTCGAAAAACTGCATTCCCATAGGAATGCATTGGAAACGTAAGTCGAAAAATTCGTAAGAAAACCCTATGTAAACCTTCGTAAGTCGAGTAAACCCCATCTAAAACTTCGTAAGTCGAGTAAACCGCATCTAAAATCCAAGCGGATTTCCTTTCGGAAGTCGAAAAATTCGTAGGTGCGTGGCCACTTTTTCCCTTTCGGAAGTCGAAAAATTCGTAGGCGCGTGGCCACTTTTTCCCTTTCGGAAATTGAAAAATTCGTAGGCGCGTGGCCACTTTTTCCCTTTCGTAAGTCGAAAAATACGGAAGTCGAGTACTTCGTAAGTCGAGGTTCCACTGTATTGAAAGTGCCACCTGAATTGGATGGGGTTCAGGATAAAAATGCAGGGCAAGCTCACCTCCCTCCTTTTTAAACTGAAACGAAAATGGAGTGGGAGTGGGAGCAGGTTGAAATTTGCTCCCCCTCGCTGTGTGGTGTCGCTATTTGAGGATCACATTAGGGCTGGGGAGACTCTGGTTCGAATCCCACTTTGCTACACATTACGGCTAGTTGGTGACTTGTGACTCACGGTTGGAGTCACTGTGCCTTTGAATGCCAGTCGCTGTGAATCACAAGTGGTGAGAGTATAACTGTGCTCAGGACCTGCCACTGAAGTTGTTCATCATCACTGAGAACCTGGACAGCAGACTGAGCAGGCACAAGAGTCCTCTGCTCACAGTCTTCCCTACCAGGGTGAGATTAATTGTATTTCTGTTTAAATCAAAGCCATTGTTTCTCAGTTTGGGTCTTCACAAACAAAAGAACAAGTGCAAATCTATGCATCCTCTTTTGCCCTCTGTTTTGGTGACGAGCAAGCGGCTACCCTGTTCCATCCACGACCAGACTTTCCGCATAAACCAGCAATTGCTTCTGGCTATAATAACCTCTTTGGTCAATTTATTTGTGCAAAACCGTTTTTATCCCATTTTCTTTAAAAGCACACGTTGTCAACCCCTGAAAGTGGTTCACAACCCAAGAAGATGACTGCAATAACACCATTATAGCCAATAAAATGCAGCAATAAAATAGAATAAAAAATGAAATGCCTAATATCGTGAATTTATTCATTTGTTAAAAGCCACCAGGAAGGGAAAAATCTTACAGAGTTTCATAAAAACACAGCCCAGCATTTCTTGGGAAATTCTCCTTCACAAGAGCAGCTCCATCAAAATACCTGGATCACAGGCCCCATTTGGAAGAACCATAACTCTGTGGTAGAGCATCTCTCTGCCTAAAAAGGTCCCAGGTCCAGTCCCCAGCATCCCGAGGTAAATCTGAGAAAGGTCACATTCAAATTTAAAACACATGGGTTTCCCGAAAGAAATCTGGACACTGTTGTTTTTTTAAGGCAATTTTCACTCGGTAAACTACAGCTCCCATAATTCTTTGGAGGAAGCCATGATTGTTACAGTCCTATGGATGGGCTTTCAGTGAAGGCTGTGGATGTGATCAAAGACTCCTACTTGAAACCCTGGAGAGCAACTATCACTCTGTGTGTAGACCATATTTTCCCATCCCGTGTCCCCCATTTTATAGGACTCAGCCAACATGGGGTGAAGGGAATTGCAATCCAAAGAGTTTCAGTGGGTGCCATGTTGTGGAAGGTTGGCCATCCAAGGCTGCCCTCACACAAGGGCTGATCTCTGTGGCCCAAAGCTCAGTGGTAGAACAACTGCTCTGCATGTCCTGGTTTCAATCTCTGGCATCTCTAGGTAGGGCTGAGAATGTCCCCCACTGGAAACCCTGGAGGCAGGGGTGGCCTGTTCTGTTTTGCTACCTGAGGCAAAATTGGTAGATGCCACTTCTCCCCACTCCCAGCACCCCAATGCCAAAGCCTTGCTTACGCAGGTCATGCCACAGTGCCATGGGCAGGCGGGGCACCCACAGGGGTGCCTATGGGATTTGGCCGCCCAAGGCAGCTGCTTCAGTCCACCTCATAAGTGGGCTGATCCTGCCTGGAGGAGCTGCTGTCAGTCATTGTAGACATTGCTAAGTTGGATGGATCATTGGTCTAACTCTGTATGGCAGCTTCCTATGCTCCTATGCCCACCCCAGCTGGAGTAAGAGAATCCCTGCTGTGCTAAGTGGGCTTCCTATGGGAAGATGGGAATACAATTCACCAGCACCCTGAAATCCAATATTTCAAAACTGTTAATACTAGAAGTGAAACATGATAGATAGACAGAAAGACAGACAGAGAATTTTCACATTTTTCCATTTGGATTTTAATATCAGCATTTCACCACAATATTCAGCACACAACCATCCCTGGTTCTTCAAGTACATGCTTCCCAGTCGGTCAACTGAACAAATAATATTATAAGGAACTTTACTGAACGCCATTACAAGTCATCTGTCAGATACTCTCAGTGGTTAACAGCCACTTTAGGAATTGTTGATGGTAATTGCTCATTTTTTAATGAGAATATTTCATGCAAATTTGCACATCCAGGGAAAATCTGTAACAGAGAATTTAGAGAATTCGGCCAGCGATTCATGACAGATACAGTCAGCACATCCTCCCACAGCCTTCCCACCCACCCCTTGTTTTCATTAGGCCACAGCTCCATCAGTTTTTCTCCTTCTGTTTTGTCTTCTGGAGCTATTATTATCTTCATAGGTCTCCTCTGAATACAGGAGGTCAAGCAACCCCTTGGTTCTCACTGCAATAGGCTAAATTATTCATTGGGAGCTTCATGCCAAAGGAACTTCCTGTCCCTCTTTGCTGCCTGTGAATGGATTGTTCTTGCAGGTTTCTTTGTTGACACAAAGCGGTTTCCTCCAGCTTCAGGGATGCTTTGCAAGTATGCAATCCCACCAGCATCCCCAGCATCATCTCCTACAACAAACTCAACATACTCCCATTGAAACACAGCAGTCTTGATCAACTAAGAGGTGCGCAAGTCTGGGTTGGTTCAAGACATTTTGCTGCATGGGGCAAAGGCCAAGATGGTGTCTCACAAGATCCCATGCACAGCAGCCAGCCCAATTGAGTGTTGAATCTTACCGCTACATGGGCAATGGAGGGATGGTGGCCTCCACTGCACCAGCAGGCTAACTGGCGGGTCCGTGGGCAGGCCAGGCCACATACAGACCCTCCAAGTGTCCTTATTCTCCAGGGACAGTCCCAGATTAATAGAAGCGGTCCCAGTTTCTGATTTGATCCCAGAATGTCCCACTTTTTCTTAGGACGTCCCTATTTTCATCAGAGAAATGTTGGAGGGCATGAAGCTATGCGACCCCCCAAGCCGAGGAGATAAGTAACTATACAACCTTTAGAAGACATCTGAAGACAACCCTGTATAAGGAATTTTTTTTAAAGTTAAATGTTTTCTTGATGATGATGATGATGGAACGGGACATCTGTATTTTCATCAGAAAATGCACATGTCACACTCTGTTCTTGTTGCTACTCACTCACGGCTCTGCCTGCTTCCACTTGCTGTCTCTCAGCAACAGTGCCAGCATGTGAACTGAGCGGTGCATGAACATGAATGAAGCCTGCTGGTGTACATTGCCTCTCTGCTTGCCCACTTGTTCAGCAGCCTATTCCCGTGTTGCTCTTTGTGACACATTGAGAGAAGGTCCCTGGGAAAGGCAGCCAGCCAGTCCAGACCAGCATTCAATGAACATCACAAACTGTGGGGTGCTAGCTCGGGAGGATAGGGATGGCTGGGTGGCTCAGCAGGGATGGCCAGAGGCCAGCCACAACTCTCCCTGTCCCCACCTCACAGAATCCACCACCTCACTCTGCCTAATGGTAGGGCTGGGCCCCTTCGTCTACATGACGAAGTTGAGTATCTTCAAAAATATTCAGGAAGGACAATTCAAAGTGTTGGTGCTGACCTTTAAAGCCCTAAATGGCCTCGGCTCAGTATACCTGAAGGAGCATCTCCACCCCCCATCATTCTGCCTGGACACTGAGGTCCAGCTCCGAGGGCCTTCTGGCGGTTCCCTCCCTGCCAGTGTGGTGTAGTGGTTAAGAGCGGTAGACTCATAATCTGGTGAACCGGGTTTGTGTCTCCGCTCCTCCACATGCAACTGCTGGGTGACCTTGGGCTAGTCACACTTCTCTAAAGTGTCTCAGCCCCACTCATCTCACAGAGTGTTTGTTGTGAGGAGGAAAGGAAAGGAGAATGTTAGCTGCTTTGAGACTCCTTCAGGTAGTGATAAAGCGGGATATCAAATCCAAACTCTTCTTCTTCTGCGAGAAGTGAGGTAACAGGGAACCAGGCAGAGGGCCTTCTTGGTGGTGGTGCCCGCTCTGTGGAATGCCCTCCCATCAGATGCCAAGGAAATAAACAACTATCTGACTTTTAGAAGACATCTGAAAGCAGCCCTGTTTAGGGAAGTTTTTAATGTTTGATGTTTTATCGTGGTTTTAATATCCTGTTGGAAGCCGCCCAGAGTGGCTGGGGAGGGCTGGCCAGGTGGGCGGGGTATAAGTAATAAATTGTTGTTGTTGTTGTTGCATGGAAGATGAAGCAAGCTTGTTTTCTGCTGCTCCAGAGGATAAGACCTGAACCAATGGATTCAACTTGCAAGAAATTGTGACCAAACATCAGGAAGAACTTTCTGACAATAAGAGCTGTTCGACAGTGGAACGGTCCCCCTTGGGAGGTGGTGGACTCTACTTCACTGAGGGTTTTTAAGCAGAGGTTGGATGGCCAGCTGTCAGGGATTCTTTAGCTGTGATTCCTGCATTGCAGGGGGCTGGACTAGATGATCCTCAGGGTCCCTTCCAACTCTATGATTCATTGCCTTAATGAAAACAGTTGCATTTAAAATGTCTCTTTCCCCATGTTTACAACCTGCATGACTTTAACAAAACAAAAAGCAAAAAACCCACCACCTATAGACATGATTATCTGTGTGCATGCACCAATTTAAAATGTGCCCTTGTGTTTTTCCCTTTTGGCAATATCTCCCCCATTCCTCTGCAATTAAAAGCTTGCCTTATCCTTATCTAAAACCCAGGGGCACAATCATTCTCATTCACTCCAATGGAGTTGGTGCTTCCACCGTTCCCAGTGGATTGTGCCTGCGGTCTATTGCAGATGATCCTGCAGCTGTAAGATATAAATTACTGTTAGGAGGGATGCTGCCAAGCAGTTGTGACATCCCACTCCTTCTGAAAAATAAAAATAAAAATTACATTGTTTACTGAGCAGGCAGCAGGTTTCAGAATACTGTTACTTGAGAATTGTTGGGGAGAGTTGGATGAATGGATGCAAAAGCAAGTCAATCACACCCTTGCGAAGAGCTAATGATTCAGATCTGCATTATTCTGCCTAGGGAGCTGCCTGCACTTTTTGAATGGGGAATGTGATGCACAAATAAGCCAACCGAGGCAGCGGATAGTAGGGCATGTTTAATGTGCAGCAATTATTCACATTAGCATTCCAAAAATTGGGCTGATTTCCTCTTCCAGAATAGTGCCTCGAACATGCACTGCTAGTTTCTAATGAAGGCAGCATCTGTGAAAATAGGTGTTGCACGTCCCTAATTATGTATGAGGACAAGGGCAGTTACAGACGGAAGGCTGCATATCCTCGCGTTCTTAGACGCCAGATCACCCTGCCCTTAGAGGAACTTTAAAATGCTAACCATAACTCTTCAGATAATTAAGTTCTTGGAATACACTTTTTGTCCTCCCCTTATGGCAGACTGTTCAACTACGACCAGGCATGACTCAGACTCATCGTAATTCTCAAACGCCACTGCCATTCCAAGAAAAGCACAGACTCTCCTCACACCACCCCTTTACAATTTATGATGTTGGAAATTGCCTAAAATACGGTCTTCCAATTTATCAAAAAAGTTGCTTCTCAGAAAGGTGTTTTGGGGTGGGGGCGGTTGTTTACAAAAAGCAAATTCCTGACACTGTGAGAACAGGTTAATTGTTTTGTTTGTTTGTTTGTTTGTTTGTTTGTTTGTTTGTTTATTCCCTGCCCATCTGGGTGGGTTTCCCCAGCCATTCTGGGCAGCTCCCAGCAGAATATTAAAAACACGATTAAACATCAAACGTTAAAAACTTCCCTAAACAGGGCTGCCTTCAGATGTCTTCTAAAAGTCAGGTAGTTGTTTATTTCCTTGACATCTGATGGGAGGGCGTTCCACAGGGCAGGCGCCACCACCAAAAAGGCCCTCTGCCTGGTTCCCTGTACCTTCTCTTCTTGCAGTGAGGGAACCGGCAGAAGGCCCTCAGCACTGGACCTCAGTGTCCGGGCAGAACGATGGGGGTGGAGACGCTCCTTCAGGTATACTGGACCGAGGCCGTTTAGGGCTTTAAAGGTCAGCACCAACACTTTGAATTGTGCTTGGAAACGTACTGGGAGCCAATGTAGGTATTTCAAGACCGGTGTTATGTGGTCTCGGCGGCCGCTCCCAGTCACCAGTCTAGCTGCTGCATTCTGGATTATTTGTTGTTTCCGGGTCACCTTCAAAGGTAGCCCCACATAGAGCACTTTGCAGTAATCGAAGCGAGAGATAACTAGAGCATGCACCACTTTTTTGAGACAGTCTGCGGACTGACTTATCCTAAGCCAGACTAAGTGTCTACCTCGTACCCTCCAACATTTCACTGATGAAAATAGGGACATCCTATTTGAGGGCTGCCATATGTCCCGGTGGACATAAATTCATCAGCATTTTAATCTGCATATCTCTTAACATACACAGCCTGCAATTTTGGCTTTTGAAAGCCATTTTGCTTAATGCAATGATTTTTCCTTTTTCCACTAATTATATGCATATGTATAGACTATATTCCCCAAGATATGCATTTACATTGGGGAACTGTGCTGCAAAACTCAGAGGAGTACAGATTTTGAAGGAAAATGTGTGTGTTTCGGTTCACAGATTGTTCATGGAATCAGGTGAGCTTGCACTATCCCTATTTTCTCCTGGGTAAGCCCGAGGCTACACTCTGTACACATTGACCTGGCAGTAAGATCCTTTAAATGCAGTAGGGCAAACCCTCTGAACAGACATGCATTGAATCCCAACATTAGGCAAGTTTCTAGAGCTATACAGTTTCTGCTTTTGATAAAATATTCTGCGCTTCTTCACACTTGTCTGACAGTCCATCGGAAAAGCAATGGAATAGAAAATTGTTCACACATTTCAAAGGACGTAGAAGTGAGGAGGATGGGTTGGGGGTGGGAGGGAGAAAAGATTTATGGAAATAGCTTGGGGGCTAAATTGAAAAGGTGTTTGTCTGGGACTAAATGTGGAATAGCTCAACAGGATTCACAAACATCATCCAGATGTAACCCCCATGCAACTGATTAGAGGATGTGTTCCTTTATTATTCCGCCTTTTGAGGCTGACAGTTTCTCTGCGCCGAACATTTAATGTATTCACTGGGATACATAAAAATGCAACCTTGTGTTACAAGGCATTAAAATTCCAGTTCAACTGCAGTGTAATGCATTTTGCTGTCCTTCCACCAGCTGGTGTTATTAGCTCTGAATGCACAGTAAATAGAATATACTGATAAAGCGTCCCTTATTTCTTTCTCTCTCTTTTTCGTAAGGTATTCCCCAGTTTTGGAGAGATAGAGCAAAAGAGCCCCACGACTACCAAATGTGATGGGTTTTGTGGAGGGGCTGGAAATGATACAAAGACTGACTTAAATTTTTAAAGGTGCACTCGGATTTAAAGTCTGGAACTTTGCCCAAGTGTAGATGCTTCTGTCAAAGGGAGCAGCAGAGGTTGTTACATCAGGGCAAAGGAGGCAATGTCTCAGCATCTCCCACCTGCCTGGCTTCTTTCTTACAACCCCTCCAGGTTTGTGGTCCTGCCTGACAGCTGCTTCTTCCTTCTGAGTCTCAGTGTTGCCAACTCAGCAAGGAAGAAGTTAGGGGGCAAAACCAGGGTTAGTTGGTTCTGCCTGCCATGGGATCTGGCTCCACCTGCTGTTGGGGCTCCCTGCCTTCCTCCCTACCAGAAGACTGACCAATGGGCAATCCCACCTACCAAATTTGAACCACAAGGCCAGTCCTGAGAAGGATCTGGCCCACGGAGCTGAATAAGTTTCCCCAGTTGTGGTCTAGAGAAATTAAGCATCTGTGAACCGGCCCTGGATCCTCACTTGACCACAGCCAGCCTAAGAGATTTTGCTGCCAGAGGCCAAGCACAAGATGGTATTCCTGTCCCATTCCACGTAGAGAAGCCAACTCAACCGGCAGTTGAATCTTATCCTTTAAAGGCAGGAAGTTTGTGCCAGGCTGGTGACATGGCACACACAGTGGTGCCCTCCAACATTTTTCACTCCTTCCAACACAACTGCATCTGCCGCCTGAGGCAGCCGATTCACTCTACCTAATGGTAGAGCTGGCCCTGCTTACAGCTAACTACCATATGAGAATGAAATGTCAGTCATGTGGGACTCTAGAAGCAGCTCACAGCCTCTTCCTGTTTCCTTCAGGGCCACTGAGCCTCTTGGGCTTGCCAATCAGAAGATCGGCGGTTCGAATCTCCATGATCCCCATTGCTCTGTCCCAGCTTCTGCCAACCTAGCAGTTCAAAAGCATGCCAGTGCTAGTAGGTAAATAGGTACTGCTATGGTGGGACGGTAAACGGCATTTCCATGCGCTCTGGTTTCCATCACAGTGTTCTGTTGCACCAGAAGCGGTTTCGTCATGCCAGCCACATGACCCGGAAAGCTGTCTGTGGACAAACATTAGCTCCCTCGGCCTGAAAGTGAGATGAGCGCCGCAACCCCATAGTCGCCTTTGACTGGATTTAACCATCTAGGGGTCCCTTACCTTTACCTTTACCTTTACCTCACTGAGTGTACCATATAAATAGCAACTATGTTTGTTATTGGTACAAGCTTTCGTGTGCATGCACATGAAAGCTCATACCAATAACAAACTTAGTTGGTCTCTAAGGTACTACTGGAAGGAATTTTTTTATTTTGTTTCGACTATGGCAGACCAACACGGCTACCTACCTGTAACTAGAACCATATAAATAGGAAATAATCCATCATCTGCTAAATCAGGGCTTGAACAGTGGTGGTGGATACATAGAAATGTCATGCCTTATAAAGAAACCCCTAGATTCTGCCACTACACTGATGTTATTCACAAATTCCTGCGGGTCATGAGGGCCTCTTTAGATTTGGGGGGAGAAATCAAGAGAGAAGCAATGTTTCTATTCATTCCATTCCATTCATTCCATTCACATAACTAGATTCACTTCCTCTTTCTTCATGTCCCTAATTCTATCCTCCTCCTCCTCTTCCCCACTTTCCCCAAAAGAAATCTCTTAAAGCGACTATATTCTGGTCAGCTTATTTCTCCCTTCCTGGATGTGATGGTTTGTTTTGTTCCCATTTTCTCCACACCCTTCTTTTCACTGAGCATCCTTTGATCTGTTCTTTTATCCTCCTACTCCGAAGATGAATGTTCTTATGTGCCTTTTAATAACACGGAAGCCATTTGCCAAATTGAAACCTTTTCAGGGACTGTTTCTGAAGATGGTGCGTTGATCGATAATGGAAGCCACTGAATACGGCAATGAGTTGCGGCTTTACACTTTCAAAAACTTGCTCAATAAAAGCATAGCTTTATGCAGTTGGCATTAATATAACTGCTAAGCCGATTGCAGTACAAATGTTATCTGTTTGGCAGAAAAAGAGAGAGAGAGAGAGATGTTGCATCTCATCACTACAGCCAGCAGATGACTACAGCAGGCTTCCTCAACCTCGGCCCTCCAGATGTTTTTGACCTAAAACTCCCATGATCATCCCTAGCTAGCAGGACCAGTGATCAGGTCTGATGGGAATTGTAGTCTCAAAATATCTGGAGGGCCGAGGTTGAGGAAGCCTGGACTACAGTACGCATGTTAAGAGCACAAGCAGACAATTAGATATTGTCTGTTTTTAAGAAATGTGAACCTTTTCCTCAGAAGCTGGACCCAGTAGGAAATCTGGGTACCAATGAATCTCCCTTATGCTAATCTGCCCCCTTTGGGCAATACAGATGTGGCCACACAACCAGTGGGCACAAGCCTCTGGGGCTGGCCCATGTATAAGTCATTGTTAATATGCCCTGTTTGCATGACTGTTGTTGCTGGCATCCATCTGTCTCGAGAGACAATGGAGTGAAATTCCAGGGGTGAAGTCAAACCGCTGGAGAATCACAGCGCCTGCTGTGACTGTAGAAACTGGTAACTCATAATTGCTGCCTCCCGCATTGTTTTTGCTGTGTTAGCAGCACCGAAGTGACCTCCCCGGGGCACAAGCCTGGGCAATATGGATGGAGGTCCTGGTCTGCCCAGACAACAAGACCCCTTTCTTGGCCTCACATATGTGGTCCAAAGGAAAGCATACATGTGCTACCAGCTTGGCTGCAGGAGTTGTTGGAAAGAGGCATACAAGATGCCATCCAACTGCCTTAGGGACTCCACTCTGGATTTGTGTAGGGTTTAAAGGTAAAGGTAAAGGTAAAGGGACCCCTGACCATTAGGTCCAGTCGTAACCGACTCTGGGGTTGCGGCGCTCATCTCGCTTTATTGGCCGAGGGAGCCGGTGTACAGCTGGTCATGTGGCCAGCATGACTAAGCGGCTTCTGGCAAACCAGAGCAGTGCACGGAAACGCCGTTTACCTTCCCACCGGAGCGGTACCTATTTATCTACTAGCACGACGTGCTTTCGAACTGCTAGGTCGGCAGGACCAGGGACTGAGCAATGGGAGCGGGGATTCAAACCACCGACCTTCTGATTGGCAAGCCCTAGGCTCTGTGGTTTAACCACAGCGCCACCCGCGTCCCGGTGTAGGGTTTACTCCTGAGCTTTTTCTTCTCCCGAAGATGTCCTTCAAGGCAGCTGGTATGGATTTTTCCTCTGTGTTTACTCCCCAAGCCTTTCTCTTGAATGAGGACAGCCGCAAGGCAGCGGAGGCCTAGAATCAGAGTTTTCCTTCTCCATTTGCATGACTAGTCCTCACGATTATATGCTAACTTCTTGCTCAGGGTCAGCATGCCTTTGGATGCCAGTCACTGGGGAACAAGAGCCCTGAATATGTGATGCCCATAGACGTCAAACATGACTCTTAAGCTCTGATGGTCATTAAACAAAACCCATTATTCATATATTGACAGATGAGCAGTGCCCAAATTGTGCTCGTGTGGTTGAGTGTTGAAAAGCTGAATGTGCACATTTTCTGAGAAAAACAGCCACACATCAGATAACAGATGGATAGGAAATGATTTATTTTTTCCAGAGTGTGGCTCTGGACTTTCTCCAGGGTGGAACGCTGTAAACAAAGAAAGGTCATAACAGTTTAACATTCGGCAGGACCACTGTGGGATGAGAATTCGGGCCAATTAGCGGCAAATATGCCAATAAAATCACACAGGAAGTGCAGAAGGCGCTTAGCAACACTACTGGGAAGGGAGCAGCCAGCAATCTCTTGATAACCTTCGAGAACAACAGCTTCCATGGATTATCAGGGAGAGAAAAATGTCCTAAGATGCTGCCATTCAGCAAGATCCACAGTTCTGCTTGGGGGGGGGGCATTATTTTTAAATATGCCCCATTGAAATGATCAGCATAGATAATACAATATCTCCTTAAACATATCTCAAGTTCCTGGTAGTTGGGCTGTGCAGTTTGGTTTATTTGACATGCTCCCAATTATCGCGGGGAACACAGAGGTTAGGTTACCACTTCTGAGTGGTGATGGCCCCCTGAAATATCCATCTACTGGGGCACATAAGTTGCCTTTCATGGCTGGAGGTGGGTTTTTGTCTCACATGGAAGTTGCCTGGGTAGTGTAATTGTAAGAGAGTCAGAGAGCAGACCTGGGTTTTTGTTTGAGACTCTGTCCTGCTATGTGATGCCCAAACTCTTCCTGACACAGCACACATGGAAAGCATTGGTGGGTGTAAGTTACCCACAATTCACTACCATAGAGCAGAGGGCTCAACACACAAGCCCAGTAGACTTTCGTCTTAGTGTTAGTCATTAGCATCACACTCCCCATACCCTTTTGGAGAGGTGAGTCATCGTCGTCATCATCATCATCATCATCAAACCTTTTATTGGCATCACATACAAACATCCAAAACAAATCAATACAGAATTACCACTTCCCCAGTGGCACAAAACGTTTGCTAAAAGAAAGGAGGCAGATCAGTCTATCGTCACATCTCTAGGTCTCCAGGGAGATCAGACGTCTGCAGTGTATTTCGACGACAAAAAAACGAATAGAGATATTTAGCCACTAACTTGGTGAGCTCCTGATCATTCCCCAGGAATAGATAATGTATGACCTCCAACTCTGGTTTCCATTTGGGGGTGTAGAGTTGATCTAGAAATTGCTGATGGAGATCAGCATATAAGAGCCATATGTGTAAGGGTTTCCACCAGGTGGTCTTCACATGGGCAAGTTCTTTCTCTTTCAAGGAGAAGGAGAGGTGAGTCATATGTCAGGTGGACAAGAAAGTTGTCAGGGGTCTCTGGCACCCTTTGTGTTGCAAGGAGACAAACCTCCTGCAAGTCACCACTGGTTGAAATCACCTCCTTTAACCCCTTGACTTTCCCACTTTCCTGGGCACTGGAACACCTGGATCTGTCTCAGCTGTGACCACCACAGAGATCATATCAGCAGAGGAGGTGATGATGTAGGCCTGCTAAGACCATCCTGTGAAACAGCAGAGACCATCCCCACTGGGCACAGCAGAGGTGGTGAGTTCCTTGCAAGGGTGTTGACTTGGGCCCCAGGTTATGGGTGCCCAATGGCACCCATGACATAACGTGATGCCATGGCGCCATGATATCATGACATCGTGTTACATTGGTGCATCACAGCGGTGCTTCTGAGGCCTCGCGAGACCTCCAGCGCAACTTCTGTTTTTCTCCTGCAAGTCATGTCGGAGGCTTCACAGTGCCTCGGACGTCGCCTGGGAGGTTGTGTCCGGCCTCCGACGAGACTTCCACTGAAAACCAGAAGTCACGTCAGAGCCCCGCGGTACTGAGCCCCCACAAAAAAATATTTCTGGGGGCCCAGGCACCCAGGGCCCCCCAGAGTTGGAGCCAGTGGTTCCTTGAACATTCCCTTTAATGCCTGTGTGTGTGTGTGTGTGTGTGTGGATGCGCACACATGTATGAGTGTGTGTGCATTTGTGTTCTTTCTACTCTGTAATTTCCCCTTTACACTGCCTCGTTTTCCAGTGTGGCCAAACCCCACCCCACCCCCAAGCATACCATACATTTCAGGCACCCCAAATAATCCTGGGAACTGGTTTGTTAAGGGTGCTGGGAACTGTAGCTCCGCAAAGCATGAGCTACAGTTCCCAAGGTTCTTAGAGTGGGGAAATGCACTTTAAATGTGCTTTAAGGGCATTGTGTGTAAGCAACCCCATCTTCATCAAGATAGGAGGCTCAAGAGTTCCTCACCAGCAGCTGAACAAATAGATAGAAATGATTTAGAAAAGTGGGGCAGGGGAGCGAGCTGTGGTTCTTTTATTGGAAATATGGTTATTAAATTGCTTTGAAGCTTCCTCTGTTTTCTCTGGACAATAGAAACACATCCCACATCCCAGCATAGTTCTCAGAGCCTGGGCCAATTTACTGTGGAATTCCCTCAATTCCCAAGATGCAATGCATCCCACTTGCCCTTTCATCCTGTCGTTCTGCCAATCAGAGCAGTTCAAAATGCAGATTTGCAGCAGCCTGCAAATGGCTGGCATAAGGGCTCTTGATGGCCTTTGCCATTGTGAAAACAGAACCCTTATTCTCGGCGGGGAGGGATGGGCAGGGAAGCCCATTGATGGCTTCTGCATGCAGGGTGAACTTGCCAACGCTCTTGGAGAAATGCACCAAAACCATTTGCCAACAGAAGCTTCCATATATGTTGCCATCAAAGACGGCCACTCAAGTGTGCATGTGCTGTTTTTAGGGTTGCCATATTTCAAAAAGTGAAAATCCGGGCACTAAAGTTGTCAAACGTTTTTATTTTCCAAAATATCCCCCCAAAAAGAAGTTTTTGAACTTGGGGGGCGCGTGTCACAAAAAACCCACTTCCAACATGGGTTGCCAAACACCCGGGTTTTCCTGGACATTTCTGCCAATTTTTGAAAATTCCACCCGGACACTATAGCAACACTCTCTCACCCATCTACTTTTATTCTCTGCTGCTGCAAATTTTATGCTGCCTTATATATTCTTGGCATCGTGGTTCATCATTGTGTTTTGATTATGCTGTCTGGACCGGATTATTGGTCGGCCTATAAATACCGAATGTGAATAAATGGACAGGCACAAAAGCTTTATCCCTCTGGACACCAGGACCACATTTCATCTGGCAAAGAAAAAGGATGATGAGGAGCTGGCCAGCAATGTTTGAAAACCTGCTAGGAACAATATTGGTCTCTCTATGCCTGCTGGGGCTTGATGTTTGCTGCACTGTCATGGAAAGAGACAGAGTGAGATCTGATATGTGCCACCCGTGCAAATGCTGGATTTAATATTTGCCACCAAATTTAGGGGGAAGAGGCTGAGACATTCTGCGGTGTGTGTCACTTGCTTTGTCTTGAGAGCTGCTGGTTGATTTCATCTCCCCTCCATCTTTATCTTATCTACCTTTGTATAACACTAACCGCTCCTTTTAACCCATAAACTGTCTGCAAGAGTGTTTGCCAGAGGAGAAAAATCATAGAGTTGGAAGGGACCTAGTCCAACCCTCTGCAATGCAAGAATCTCAACACATGGTCCCCATCCGGATTGAAACCATACTGGACCCTCCTTCGCTTTGCAAATGAGCTAGTGGTTTTATCACTGTACCACTGCAACAAGACAGGAATGTAGGAAGTCGCCTTATACTGAATCCAGTTGCTGGTCTGGCTAGACTAGTATTGTCAACCCTGACTGACAGTGGCACTCCAGGGATTCAGACAGGAAGCCTTTCTCAGCCCTGCCTGGAGATGCCTGGGTCTAAACCTGGGACCTTTTTGCATTCAGGGCATGTGCTTGACCACGGAGGGATCCACATTGTCAATTAACAAGAAAAGACAGCTCTCCAAGTGAAAAACAGATCGTTTATTTGTGCAAAGCTCTCACAAGCAAACTTCTTCTTTGTAATGCTGTAGAGAGCATTAAGTTGCTCCTTCCTGAAAGGAGCTCTGAAAAGGTGCATGGACTGTGGAACGTAATGTAGAACCCAACAAGTGGAACAGAATGCTGAGAGTCTTTTGATTTAAAACCCATAAAGTTTCTGGTCCTCATGACAGCAGTTTTCTATTGCTGCATGCTCAAACCAGTGTGAGAGCCAGTGTGGTGTAGTGGTTAAGAGCGGAAGACTTGTAATCTGGTGAACCGGGTTCGCGTCTCCGCTCCTCCATATGCAGCTGCTGGGTGACCTTGGGCTAGTCACACTTCTCTGAAGTCTCTCAGCCCCACTCACCTCACAATGTTTGTTGTGGGGGCAGAAGGGAAAGGAGAATGTTAGCCACTTTGAGAATCCTTTGGGTAGTGATAAAGCGGGATATCAAATCCAAACTCTTCTTCTTCAAACCATGGGTTGTAAAATCCAGGTGCCGTTGCATATTTGGAACTAGCTGGACGTGAGCAGGGTTTGAGCACAATTCAACTAAGAGAGTAATCTGGAAGAGCCCGAGACATCCATATTGGAAGATGCAGCTGTGACTTATTAGGCAAAGGTGAACCAGAACAGAACCAAATGGAACACCTAAGAAACAACTGTACTTTGTCAAGTGCCCTGGTCTGGTATCCTTACTGCCAATAGCAAACCAATTTTCTGTTGTGCCATCCGGGCACAAGAAGGAGGTCTCAAAAGAACTGAAAGGTTTGCAAGAGTATGGGGGGGGGAGGGACCTTTGGGAGAAAACCCCTAAAAGGGGGATTTTATTTTTTAAAAACAGCTCAGTGGCCATCAAATGCTGAGTGACAGGAAGGAGATGCTGAAAGCCAGGGGGTGGAAGGAGTAAGCTGGAATAGGCTGACCAGCTGGCACCCAGAACTGGCTGCACTGCACACTGCAAGGTCTCCCTTGTTGGCAGCTGTCAGTCACAAAATTGCAAGCTTCGACTGTCAGCAAGAGACATGGGAACCCAGAAAGCTGCCTTATACAGAGTCAGACCATTGGTCCATCTACCTCAGTATTACCTACACTGACTGGCAGGATTTTAGACAGGGCACCGCCTCCAATATTTCTCTGATGAAAATAAGGACGTCCTATTCCATCCCCTCCAACATTTCACCAATGAAAATAGGGGTGTCCTATTGAGGGATGCGGGTGGCGCTGTGGTCTAAACCACTGAGCCTAGGGCTTGCAGATTGGAAGGTCGGCGGTTTGAATCCCCGCAACGGGGTGAGCTCCCGTTGCTCGGTCCCTGCTCCTGCCAACCTAGCAGTTCAAAAGCACGTCAAAGTGCAAGTAGATAAATAGGTACCGCTCTGGCGGGAAGGTAAACGGCGTTTCTGTGCGCTGCTCTGGTTCGCCAGAAGCAGCTTAGTCATGCTGGACACATGACCCGAAAAAACTGTCTGTGGACAAATGCCGGCTCCCTCGGCTAGTAAAGCTAGATGAGCACCGCAAACCCAAAGTTGTTCGCGACTGGACTTAACTGTCAGGGGTCCTTTACCTTTTTTATTGAGGAAAAGCAGGACATTCCGGGATCAAATCAGAAACAAGGACGGTTTTTGTTGTTCTGGGACTGTCTCTGGAAAATAAGGACATTTGGAGGGTATGACAGGGTTCTCTCCCAGGCCTACCTGAAGATGCCAGGGATCAAACCTGGGGCTTTATGCATGCAAAACAGGTACTCTACCACTGAGCTATGGCCCCTTCCCAGAATGGACCTTCAGCAGATGCCATTCTTGAATGACCTGGGATGTGCATCCTTATTGGAATGTGAAGCAGATTGCAGGCTCTGTGTGTCTGGACACCAATGACGAGCAAAGAGGAAACGTCTCTGCACCGATGTGCTAACTTCAACCAGGATTCAAAGGCAAGATGTGGCATTGGGAGCCCCACTCGGTTTCCCTTCCATTTCAAGATTTCTTCTCTAGTTGCATCGGGCAGATCAGGACGAACAAGCAGGCACTGGTAAAAGTCAAAAGCTGGCAGGGGTGATGCCGACAAGCGGTGCTTAAAATGTTTTTGTTGGCCTCGGGCAAAGGAAACACAGCAAATCGCCCTCTCCCATCTCAAGAGTCATTCTGTTAAGATGAGTCGATGTGAATCATTGTGGGTTTCAAGGTTTTCAAACACAGCGACAGAGCAAAAAGAAAAAAGAAAAGTTAATGTTATTCTGAAAATCACTGCTGGACTTTCCTCATGGGGAGCTTCGGGGGGAAAAAACACTTTCAAACTGAAGCTGATTGGAGCTGACACAAGAACTTCTGGGGTGAGGGGAGAAAAGTCCAGGATGCCGCTGAAGTCAAGTGATTGAAACATCTGGCCCTCCAGATGTTGTTAGTTCTCAACTCCAGTCAGCTATAGGGATGGGCGAAGATGTCAATTTCGATTAAGAGGCACCTGCTGGATCAGGCCAATGGCCCATCTAATCCAGGATTCTGTTCTCACACTGGGAGAACAGTTGCCTGCAGGGAACCAGCAAGCCAGATTCGAACCCAAGAGCCCTCTCCCTTCCTGTGGCTTCCAGCAAGTGCCATTCAGAAGCATTGATGCCTCTAACGGTGAAGGCAGAGTAAAGTCGTCAGGGCTAGTAGCCATCAATTGCCTTCTCCTCCATGGATTCATCTAATCCTCTTTTAAAGCCATCCAAATTGGCGGCCGTCACTGCCTCCTGTGGGAAGGAGTTCCATCATTTAAATATGGAGCTGGGGTCCTCTCACTTTCTCACTTTCTAATCTTAATTTCAGTTCTCCGCATTTCCATATAAGTTTGCCTCTTTTTAAATTTTTCAGACATCTTCATGAAAATTAATCAGCATTTTTGTGCAAATTTTCCCCAATGTATGTACAGATGTTTGCAAAGCAATGCTCCCTTATATAACTCAGTTTTGTATGCTATTTTCACTAATGTTTGCACACTTTACCCTAGTGTGTGAGGTGTTTTGTTTTGTTTTTTACTGATTGATTGATTGATTGGTTGGTTGGTTGATTGCATTAAAACCCAGCCTTTCCTCCATGGCATACATGGCTCTCTTTCTCCTAACTTTCTCCTCACGACAACCCTGTGAGGTAGGTTAGACTGAGACACCATGGACGGCCCAAGTTCACCCAGTGAGTTTCATGGCAGAGCAGGGATTTGAACCCTACACTCCCAGGTCCTGGTCAAAGACTTGGAGAACTACTCTGCAAAATTCAGAGACGTTCCAAACTTGGAAGGATGGCTATGCTTTGGTTTGAGTAGCATTTCAGAAAATGTTGCTTTGGTAGGCTCATCCTCAGATGTGAACTTAATCAAAATCATCCTCCGTGTGTACAACCTAGCCCATGTGCAATGCATGTGCACACTGCCAAGAAAATCCCACTAAGTCTCCTCTGTCAGAAGTATCCAGTGCTCAGCTTTAGGAGGGCAGTTTCTGAATGGCCTTCAGACTAAGACTTGAATAAATTTTGTATGGGTGAAATCCATGATATTTGTAGATGTCCCTTGACTTGTAAATCCCCCGTATGGGGATCACAAGGAGGACAACAAAAATGGATTTTGCAAGCATTTGTGAACTCTAAGAGACTTCTGCTTCGAGTCTGGAAAGCTAAATCACTCACCATCTATTACAAAATGGTTTGAAGACCTTAATGACCTTGTTACATTTGAATGCACTTTTATAAACATCAACTTTGCCTGTATACCAATTCAGATATTTTGATGGGATATATTGAGCTGTATGTATAAACTAAGATGGCTCTATTGATGCTTTTCGTATTGTTAATGTAAGCTGGCAGGCTTTGTTGCTTTCCTTTTGTTTCTTTCTGCAATAAAAAGATGTAATAATTTAAAAAAACAATTCTTCTGCTATTATTTTCTGCCTCATACACATCATGACTGTATTTTGCTTTATACCTGGTGAGCACTACCCATTATTTGTTGTTTATATTGTTCTCTACAAAAAATTTTGAGACCCTTGAATCCTAAGGCACATCAAACATGGTCTGCAAACAGCTGTTTTGTCTGGAAAGTAGCCAGAACCAAGTAGGGAAGGAATCACCAAAAGTACCATCCTAGGCTCTCCTGGCAAGCTTACCGGGTAAAGGGACCCCTGACCATTAGGTCCAGTCATGGACGACTCTGGGGTTGCAGCGCTCATCTCACTTTATTGGCCGAGGGAGCCGGCGTACAGCTTCCGGGTCATGTGGCCAGCATGACTAAGCCGCTTCTGGCGAACCAGAGCAGTGCATGGAAATGCCATTTACCTTCCTGCCAGAGCGGTACCTATTTATCTACTTGCACTTTTGACGTGCTTTGGAACTGCTAAGTGGGCAGGAGCTGGGACCGAGGAACGGGAACTCACTCCATCACGGGGATTCGAACTGCCGACCTTCTGATCGGCAAGCCCTAGGCTCAGTGGTTTAGACCACAGTGCCACCTGCGTCCTAAGCTTACCGGGGGGGGGCAATTCTTAGACCAGCACAACTTTTCTTTTGAAGGGAAAGAATATGAGCCAGGTCAGGTGGTTGCAAGAGCTGCCATCTTTATTCCCTCCAAATGTCTCCATCGCCCAGAATGGCATTGCTGCATGGGGAGGGGCAGAGACTGTAGCGACTATGTATGGCATGGAGAGAGTGGAGGTGGAAAAATTGTTATCCCTCTCTCATAACACTAGAACTTGTGGACATTCAATGAAGCTGAATGTTGGGAGATTCAGGACAGATAAAATAAAGGGCTTATTCACACAGCACATAGCTAAACTATAGAATTTGCTCCCAGAGGCGGCAATGGAAGCCACCAGCCTAGTTAGTGTCAAAGGAAGATTAGACAAATTTATGGAGGAGAGGGCTATGAATGGCTGTAAAAGGTAAAGGTATGTCTTGCCAAATGCAAGGTGGTTCTTTGAAAATGAGATTCAGAAGCGATACAAAACACAAGTGAGTGAGAAGATTGAAGATTTTATTCTAAACAGCAAGCAGTATATACATACCAAGCATGCACTTCCATCTGCCACTTGGAAGCCCTCAAGAAGTGGCAAAGTGACTCCCCAGGTAGCCTCAGGTTGCATGACCCCACAGCTGATCAGTCACAGTGCTCATCTCCACTTTCAGGCCAAGGGAACTGGTGTTTGTCTACAGACAGCTTTCCAGGTCATGTGGCCAGCAGAACTAAACAGCTTCTGGCGCAACGGAAGACTGTGACGGAAACCAGAGCGCACGGAAACACCGTTTACTTTCCTGCCACAGTGGTACCTATTTATCTACTTGCATTGGCATGCTTTCGAACTGCTAGGTTGGTAGGAACTGGGACAGAGCAACAGGAGCTCACTCCGTCGCATCTGGTTGGCCATCATGAGAACAGGAATCTAGATTAGATGGGCCATTGGCCTGATCCAGCAGGCTTTTTTATGTTCTTACATGCACTGGGAAGGCAAGGAAGTAGCAGCCTTTACCCAAAGGTTCTCCTTTCAGCACCAGGACCTTAGCATTTTCTTCTTGTTTTTTTTTCTTCCCAAAAGAGAAATTCGTATACGGAATAAAACCAATTCAGTTTGCAATTAAAGGTGACTCTTTCTGAAATAATGCTGAACCGAACCACCAACACCTTTCAAAATCCTCACTTCTCCAAATTTTGCAATGCTGTTCTGAAGGCAAGGAATGTGTATAACAATGTATTAGGATATATTGCGTGTCTTAGGATATATTGTGCCAAGAAAGGCACGTCTTAACAAAAATAGTACAGAAATATGGTGCATTAAGGAGCATCACTTTGTGGTAATGGGTCTCTTAGGCGAAACTGAAAAGAAACAAGGATGTTTTAAGAGAAAGTCACACTAAAGTGCTGTTAAATTATCATGACAACTTTTTTAAAGAAAAAAATTGATGTGGCAATGTGGGGAACTGAACTTGGTATGGGAAAAATGAGAAACTGAGAGATAGTGATGCTGGCAGATTCACCTATCCCAACAACAAGTTATCCCTATTGTTATTATTGTTATAATCATCATGATCATTTAAATTTGCATGCCACCCTTCATCCAGAGATCAGAGGGTGCTTCAAAACAAAACTAATATCAGTCCTGCTGGACCCCCAGGTTCCAGCCTCTGCCCCATCTTACCAGGCGCTGATGATACCAGGCCCATCCATCCCTTTTCCAAGAAGTTGTGAATATTCGTTTCAGTTACATATTACTGCAGGGTGTGGATTGGGAGCGTGGCTGAGCAGCTTCCCATTATCTAGAATCCCAGCTGGAACTGCGGATTACTGCCACTCTATAGAATCCCCTTCACAATGTGAGTTTTCGCCACTGCCAACATGAAGGAACAGAATGTACCCTCAAGAAGCCCCAAGCACTTCTGGCTGAGATCGTGAGCACTGATATGGCGATATGAGTCAAGAAATTACCGTCTCCTAGCTAATGACAGCGAAGCTGGCCAAAATCACATGGGACATGCTAATGTAGATTAGGAATCTCCTGAAGTCGTTATCTCAATGCAAACCATTTTTAATATCCTGCCCAATTAACACTCATATACTTTTGGACTGAAGCCTACAACACAAATGCTGTTCCATGAAGCTTTTCACCAGCCTTGGAGCCTCAGCCCTTCTAATTACGTCTTCAAACTCAGATCATTTCAGTAGATCCCTAAACGTTCTTGGAATGGGAACGCTCTCTTTCTGTGAGCATCAGCCTCCTCCTCAATTGCCCTTGGTCTAAAGTGAGAGGCATCAAGCATTCCAAAATTCCTAGCTAGGGATGCAGGGGGAGGAGAAATCTAACTCTGTTCACATTCAAAGGCAACCTTAACCAATTTGCACCTTTTTGAAACATTATGCACACCGAAACACAGCCATCCTTTCAAATTGGCATTCCTCTGAATTTTGCAATGCCGTTCTCCAACCATAGAAATGCACATACTGGAGTAAAATGTACCTAAAGAGGCATATAATAGTCCAATACTTAACCCTTGGTTGTTTAGGAGCACTTTAGGA
Source organism: Darevskia mixta (assembly GCA_034641385.1). Lineage (NCBI taxonomy): Eukaryota > Metazoa > Chordata > Lepidosauria > Squamata > Lacertidae > Darevskia > Darevskia mixta. The sequence goes on from JAWWNH010000060.1 coordinate 5,171,863, forward strand.
AGCATGAAAAAAAGGAAAATAATGGTCATCGTGGGTTTTTTTTATGTTTCCTATTTCGGGTTAATGAAGATACACACAGGAAGGTGATGGCTGGAAAATGAGGGACCCTGTGTGAGGACCAGGGTAGAAAGGATCTCCCCTGGGTGGGAGGCTGGGGGAAGAGGGGGATGATCCCAGGGGAGAGTTTGGAGGGCTCACCCTCCTTTGTGTGCAGTAAGGGTTAAGATACAACCTTGATAGCGGGCTTCGTAACATTTTCTTTCTTTTCTTCTTCTTCTTCATCATCATATTCATCATCTTCTTTTTCTTATTCTCTTTCCCCCCTTCTTTCCCCTCCGCTTTATTTTTATATAGATCAACTTAGCTTTTATTGTATTCTATGTTGAAAGCTATGTTGAAAAATCATAAGAAATGATTATTTAAAAAAGAATATGGAGAACAGGCAGATCATCCCTGCTTTTCTTCACTAGTGACTTGGATGAGATCACCCAGTGGCTTACTCTTGTCTGAACACAGTCACTAGCCCAGCAGATTCCAGCCTCAAGTCATTGGTTTGTACCAGGCATGAGGAACTTTTTTCATCCCAAGAACTGCATCCCATTATGGTCAATCTTTTGGGGAGGGGCATGTTTGTGCTGGGGGGGGCAGGTGCAAAGGGGGGTGGAGCAGTCAATATGATCTATGTGAAAGTCAGAGGTTTCTGCAGCAGCAGCAGCATAACCCACGAACACATACAGTATACAACTCTTCATTCTCTAGTCAGGCAAGAGAACATTATCACAGTTCAAGGACCCATTGCATCCAAGCAAAAGCACTTTGTGAAGGATGGAGAGTGTGAGAAGTTGATTGAAGATTAAAACTGTAGATTTAGATCTAAACCTCCTACCCCTCATGTATAGGAGAAATACAAAAGCAATCTGGCTGTGAAACCTTTTTAGCAGAGTAAAACACTTTTAAGTTTTTCAGCTTATTAAAGCTTAGGAATAAGACAGTTACCATACACCTTTTCATCCCCTTCATATTTGTGGTCTGCTGACCTCCTTCTCTTCACCCCCATTGCAGAGAATGAACCACACATTTTAGCAAGATAAACAAAAGAAAAATGGTTTACTTACATTTCAGCGCAGACAGCAAATACAGCAAAGTAGTGTGCAGAAAAATACTCCTAAGTTGCAGTAAAATAAAAATTGGTAGTCTTAGCTAACATGGCTGAAAGCAGAAGCTTTAACGATGTGTGCCTGGTCAGCTTGGAGCCATGGTGGAAAGAGAGTCTCCTCACAGGCAGAAGAAAATATAAAGGATTCCCTCCTTTGTTACAGAGTTCCCACTCAGAGGAGGCAAAGGAAGTGAATACACACAGTGTCCTCTCTAGGAAGTTCAAGAACTCTGTGTATTGGCCTTGTGCTTGCCTAACAAAACATGCATTTGTGATTTGGCTGAAAAGCCCACAGAGAATGGGACCAGTAAGGGTGTGGCCAGGTAGAGAGTTTTGGAGGGCTATATTCAGTTCCTAGGGCTGAGATTGCTGAACCCTTCTTAAACAGGCATTCGAAACATCTTGAATACAGACATGCACACTCCTTCCCCTGCAGCAAGGGTATCTTTAAAGATCCTGCCTTAAATTCTTTGCACGACTTCATCACTGTTGCGATGCTACAGAAACATATCCTTGGTTGATGGGGGGGAATTGCTGAAAATATAATGTTACTTGCAGGAGCTCAAACCAGCTCATCAAAAGGGGATGTGGACACTGACAGGCTGGACTGCTTCAGACATGTCAACCTAATCAAGGCTGATTGTACGGATGTCTATTTATGTTCCCTGCACAGCAAACTCCTGGAGAGAAAATAGTCCAAATAAGTCTTATTAATATGGCATGCAATTCACTGACAATTTCATGAAACAGCTGTGTTGGGAACAGTTATTTGTTACAGGCTAACGAAAATAGAATTTGACCCAAATCCTCTTGAAAAATCAAAATCTCTTACAGGTTCCTCCCCCAGACCCACAAATGTTTGCTTCACAGGGGAAGGGACGTATGGGGAAGGGTCATAGCTCAGTGGTAGAGTATTTGTTTTCAGATGCAAAAGGGTGCAAGTTCAAATTCCTGGGTTCTCCAGGTAGGACTGGGAGAGGCCTATGTCTGAAACCATGGAGAGCTTCTGCCAGTCAATTAACAAGACATAGGTAGATGGACCAAGGTCTTACTCAATATAAGGCAGCTTCCTAAGAACATAAGAAGAGCCTGCTGGATCAGGCCAATAGACCATCAGAATGAGCACCCTGTTTTCACAGTGGCCACCCTGATACCTGTAAGAAACTCTCAAGCAGAACCTGAACACAAGAGCACTCTCTCCTCCTGTTGTTTCCAGCAGCTGGCTTTACTACTGCCTGCTAACATAGCCATTGTGGTTAGTAGCCAATGATAGTCTTCTCCTTCATGAATTTGTCCAGCCCCCTTCTAAAGTCATCTAGGTAGGGACCATAATAATAATAATAATAATAATAATAATAATAATAATAATAATAATATATTTATACCCCGCCCATCTGGCTGGGTTTCCCCAGCCACTCTGGGCGGCTTCCAACAGAACATTAAAATGCAATAATCTATTAAACATTAAAAGCCTCCCTAAACAGGGCTGCCTTCAGATGTCTTCTAAAAGTCTGATAGTTGTTTTTCTCTTTGACATCTGGTGGGAGGGTGGGTGCCACTACTGAGAAGGCCCTCATATCCCTATGATTCCTAATCATTTGAATTTTCATATGCCCCCCAACACCAGGAATTGTTATTGGCATCCATTTGCCTTGAGAAAATGCAGTGCATCTCTGGGGGGCGAAGTAAAATTCCTGTGTTAGCAGCACCAAAGGGACCTCCCCGGGGCGCAAGCCTGGGCAGTGTGTATGGAGGTCCTAGGCTGCCCAGACAAGACCCTCCCCCTCCCCCCAGCCTCGCTGATGTGGTCCAAAAGAAAGCAGAGCAAGACATATGGCACCAGCTTGACTGCAGGAGTTGCTACTGTAGAAGAAGGTGTACAAAGGGCCACCCACCTGTCTTAGGTACTGCACTCCAGATTTGTGTAGGGTTTACTCCTTAGCTTTTTAGTCTCCCAAAGATATCCCACAAGGCAGTGAAGATTTAGGATACGTTTTCCTTCTCCTAGATGGTTTACCTTCCCTGGTTGACGAGCCCCATCTCTTCCTTCTACAACAGTGGTGGCTAACCTTGGCACGCCAGATGTTTTGGGACTACAACTCCCATCATCCCTGACCACTGGTCCTGTTAGCTAGGGATGATGGGAGTTGTAGTTCCAAAACAGCTGGAGTGCCAAGGTTAGCCACCACTGCTCTACAACATGCACAGAAACCGCCTTCTTGACCATTGGACCCACTATTGGTCCCGTCTGCTCAATCCTCTGGACTTGGAGCCTGTCTTCACATGCAGGGGAGGTCTCTAATTCACCGAGGGTTTGAGGCCCATCGGCTACCTTCACCTGATTCAGCTGGCCAGTTGCAGCCATTCCTAAGGTGTGGCCACTGTCACATGCTGACAGCTTCTAGGAGCCACAGGTGAGAGCTGAGCGCAGGGTGGGACCAAGGTGGGCAAACCACCCCAGAAGGAGCACAACGTGTCCCCCACCAGAGGTACTACCCCTCCCCTAACACCCTATACACCCCATCTCCAAGACTACAGTATTCAGCTCATAACTGCACAGTTCCCTGATATATATTTTAATGAGCCTTCTTCAACTGCAGTTGCTCAGCTAACACTTTTGAGGATCCAATCTTCCCCAACCAGCTGTATTTCAGATGTGTTGGACTAAAGCTCCCATCAGCCTCTCACTAGCACAGATGAGCCCCCATATCAAGAGACCGCCAGGTTAGTGAAGACTGCTTTCATCCTTCTTCCTCTCATTTTGAACGCCTCAGCATTCTCTTGCAACTACCAACCAGCTGCTGCTTTTCAACTTGATCTTGGCATTTCTCCCTGTAGTGAGTGGTTTCTTTGTGTGCTGAAAGGGAGCCAAACGCCAGCCCCAAAAATGATATACTTGTCAAACTAAACCACCACCAGCCAATGGGAGATGTGCCTTTTGAGAACTTGATTAAAATCAGAATTTGGTCTTCTTTGTAAGCATTTCAAAGCTGAGAGCCACAAAACCATCTTCTCAAAACTGGTTTGTTTGTTTTTCCATGGTGAAGACGTTAAGAACACCAGAAGATAAGAGCTTGCTGGATCAGACTCATGGCCCATCTAGTCGAGCATCCTGTTCTCACAGTGGCCAACCAGATGCCTGTGGAGAAACTTGCGAACAGGATTAAAAAACAGGAGCACTCTCCCCTCCTGTTTTCCCAGCAGCTGGTATTCAGAAGCATTGCTGTCTCCAACTGTGGAGGCAGACCACCACCATCATTGCTAGTAGCCATTGATAGCCCTCTCCTTCATGAAATTGTCCAATTTTCTTTCAAGTCATCTAAACTGGTGGCCATTGCTGCCTCTTGTGGAAGGAAGGGAGTTCCATAGATCATGTGCTTCATCAAGAAGTACTTTCTTTTACAGAATCAGATACCTGTTGGAAGTGTAAGGAGAAAGAGGGTACCTTTTTCATGTGTGGTCTTGCAAGGTAGCAAAAGCATATGGGGAAATGATATATAATGAGTTGAAAAAATACTGAAATTAACATTTGGAAGAAGGAGGAGGAGGAGGAGGAGGAGGAGGAGGAGGAGGAGGAGGAGGAGGAGGAGGAGAAGAAGAAGAAGAAGAAGAAGAAGAAGAAGAAGAAGAAGAAGATTTTCTTTTAGGAATAATAGGTCCAGAGGTAACCAAAGAATAAAGGAAATTATTTATATATGCTTCCATGACTGCTGGAACATTAAATGCCCAGAGATGTTAAGAAGAAACAGTTCTAGCTAAGGAAGATTGGCAACAAAAACTGATGGAGTATGCAGAAATGGCGAAACTTACCAAAAGATTAAGAAACCAAGAAGAGAGATGTTTTAATGTAGAAGGGGGAAATTTATTGACTATCTGAAGAATTATTGTAAACAACTCAAATCACATAAAAACGTGCAGTGAGAATAACCTAAATAGAACATAAGGGATGACTAGTAAATAGATATGAACTGGATATGAATTGGGGAAAGATATAACATAAATAACCATAGAAAGGGGGGAGGGGATCGATGAGTGGATGTCTTAATTGGAAGTGTAAATTCAGATTTGTGATTCAACTGTAAAATGCGAAAATAAAAATATTTTTAAAAATAATTACTTCCTTTAAATGTCCTCATCTTCCAGCATTCAGCTTCAGTGAATGTCCACAAGTTCTAGTGTTATGAGACAGACAGACAGACAGACAGACAGAGAGAGAGAGAGAGAGAGATTTAGCCACTTTTTCTATGCCATGCATAAATTTATAAGCATCTATAATGTCACCCCTTCCTCATCTTTTCTCTGAACCAAAAAGTCTCAAAAGCAGCAAACTTTCCTCAAGTTGAAAAAAGTGGACCCATAACCCTGGAACAGATGAAACAATATTCAGAATATGTCAGCAGCTGTGTGAAAACTGATGTTCTACATGTGTTTGGTCATCTGAACTGCAGCCAAATCACCAAGTTCTTTCAAACACATATCAAAGAATACATTTTCCTTCAGGAAGTGAGAGAGGCTGTTATAATGGGCAGATAGCAACACACCCCAAAAACCCACCACATTTTTGTATTCAGATCTGCATCCAATGTTTGTCCTCTGAAACAGATCAATAAAAGATCAACATCAAAACAGGAAAGCTGAGCGAAATATGCAGAAAAGTCTGGCAAAATTGGCCAGCGAGCCTTTAACATAATAAGGCTAAAAGGATTAGGGATTTTCTGCTCAGAAGAGGACTGAAGAGGCATATTATCACAGGATATAAAATCAAAATGAGATGGAAGAAAGGGAGTAACGGGTAACATGTTTAGGGATCCCATGAAATTGCTGCACAGCTGCCATGATCCTGCAAAGGACAGCTGCAACTTCCTGAGCATGCGACCAATACAGACACACAGACCCCTGGGCATTGCCATCAATGATGCTCATGCAAGCCTCTCTGAATTACTTGGATGCACGTTTATCCAGGGTGAAACCAGTTTGTTTCACCAGTTGTGTTTTAGTTGCATACAACTCAAGATGCATTCGGGTCAGCAGATTGGGCACCCTTACTGTGACCAATTCACCACCACCCCGAGTTGAAATGGCCAATGAAATGACAGGATTCAGAAAGAAAGAAAATTCCTTCCAGTAGCACCTTAGAGACCAACTTAGTTTGTTCTTGGTATGAGCCTACCTGTAACAGGATTCAGAAAATGAGCATTATAACTTGTGTATCGTTTCCCCAATAGCTAGGGTTGTGCACAACCCCTGGGAGAAGATCCAGGGATCCAATATGGTACCCTGGATTGACCCCAACCTGGGGCAAACATAACCTGGATCTGTCCCTGAATGGATTCATGGGGCGGAGCTAACATTTAATTAAGGTTTTTTTAATTAATTAAGGTAGACTGAGACCCTACCTGCCCGCAGACTGTCTCACCAGATTGGTGCATGCTCTGGTTATCTCCCGCTTGGACTACTGCAATGCGCTCTACGTGGGGCTACCTTTGAAGGTGACCCGGAAACTGCAATTAATCCAGAATGCGGCAGCTAGACTGGTGACTGGGAGTGGGCGCCGGGACCACATAACACCAGTCCTGAGAGAACTACATTGGCTCCCAGTACGTTTCCGAGCACAATTCAAAGTGTTGGTGCTGACCTTTAAAGCCCTAAACGGCCTCGGTCCTGTATACCTGAAGGAGCGTCTCCACCCCCACCATTCAGCCTAGACACTGAGATCCAGCGCTGAGGGCCTTCTGGCGGTTCCCTCACTACGAGAAGCAAAGCTACAGGGAACCAGGCAGAGGGCCTTTTCGGTGGTGGCGCCCGCCCTGTGGAATGCCCTCCCAGCAGAGGTCAAAGAGATAAACAACTATCTGACATTCAGAAAATACCTGAAGGCAGCCCTATTTAGGGAAGTTTTTAACCTGTGATATTTTAATGTATTTTAATATCTGTTGGAAGCCGCCCAGAGTGGCTGGGGAGACCCGGCCAGATGGGCGGGGTACAAATAATAAATATTATTATTATTATTATTATTATTATTATTATTATTATTAAACCCCAATTAAACATGCAGCCAGGAGGGAGAAGACGGCATTGCACATCCTTCCCCACTATCAGCACCACACTGCAGAAAGCAGGACTGAATATTCTATTCACCAGTTAGTGAGTGGAGGGTTCAATCCTGCTGGTGTCTGTTTCACTAGCATGTTCCCCAGCTGACCTGGGCTGGTTCCAGGTTCCAGTGGTACCTCTGGTTATGAACTTAATTCTTTCTGGAGGTCCGTTCTTAACCTGAAACCGTTCTTAACCTGAGGTACCACTTTAGCTAATGGGGCCTCCCGCTGCCGCCGCGCCACCGGCACACAATTTCTGTTCTCATCCTGAGGTAAAGTTCTTAACCCAAGGTACTACTTCCGGGTTAGCGGAGTCTGTAACCCGATGTTTTCGTAACCCGAGGTGCTACTGTATTTCAACCTGCTCCTACCAAGAATTTTGTTCAGCGGTAGTTTTGCTCTCATGGATACCCCTGCTTTCTATATTTGTTATTTTGAATTGAGTACCAACTTCACATAATTCCCGCCCCCACAAAATATGAATGCAACTCTCCAGACCTCTGTATCTAGCCCCCAGACCTTCTTCAGGTGCTGACTCCACCCCCCAAGGCTGCTTCCTCTCTCCACAGACCACACTCATCATCTGCTACTGAGGGGCATTTAGCTGGCTGGATTGTATCCTTGAGGCATTATAATGCTTCTTGTATGTTATTTCCCTTAATATATGCATTTCGGGACACTTTATATGGAGCCAGCATGGCATAATGGTCAGAGTGTTGGGCTAGGACCTGGGAGAGCAGGGTTCAAATCACCACTCAGTCATGAAGCTGAATGGGTGGTCTTGGGGCAGTCACCATCTCGTAGCCTAACCTACTTCACAGGGTTGTTGTGAGGATGAAATGGGGAGGGGGAGAAGGATGTGCATCACCTTGAGACCCTTGGAAGATAAAGATGGTATATAAATGTAATAAATAAATGAAATATTTGCCTTTTGTACACATTACTAAGCTGGAGAACTGCACTGTGAAATCTAGAGAAGTTTGAGTGTTGGGTTTCAGTTCGCTTAATGTTTCAGAAAGTGTGAATCTGGTAGGCTCACCTTTAAGGGAGAACTGAATCAAAGTTATCCCCCATCCCTCATTTACCTACACTGACTTGCAGGGTTTTTTCAGGGTTTGAGATGGGCGACATCCCTAGTCCTACCAGGAAGTGTTGGGGACTGAACCTGGGACCTTATGTAAGCAAAGTAGATGTTCCACCACAGAGATCTTCTCTCTCCCCTAGGAAGGACAAGTTGTCTCTTTGATAGGCAGCCTAGTCCAAACCTGGTTGAAATATTAAGGACCCTAAGAAGGGAGAGCAGGTGAACCTTCAAGTTCCCAAACCATAAAGGTAAAGGTAAAGGAGCCCCTGACCATTAGGTCCAGTCGCTGACGACTCTGGGGTTGCGGCGCTCATCTCGCTTTACTGGCCGGGTCATGTAGCCAGCATGACTAAGCCGCTTCTGGCGAACCAGAGTAGAGCACGGAAACGCCGTTTACCTTCCGGCCTTTACCTATTTATCTACTTGCACTTTGATGTGCTTTCGAACTGCTAGGTTGGCAGGAGCAGGGACTGAGCAATAACAAACTGAGCAGGTACACACTTTTGCCACTATTAACTTTATGAATTTGGAATTTTGACTGGGTTTTGCTTCATGCATTGTTTCAGAAAATGTGGCTTCAGTAGGTTCACCTTTCAGTGTGAACCGGACCACATTTCTCCCCCCCCCCCAAAAAAAAAATCCCTCTCCACTCTCTCCCCTGTCCACATGCCTGCTCCTAACTCAACCAGCCTTGAACTAATCGGAAGATAGAGTGAAATCCTGTTGGTGCTTGATATTCGCCACATGAAAGGAATTGTTGGAAGATGTCCATCGGCAGCTAATCCTTAACCCAAATACTAAACAAAGCCAGCAGTCACATTTCAACTTGGGGGACATTCCACAGCTTCTGCAGCTGAGTTCCAGGGTCTCCTCAGGTTTGAAGAAAACATGGGTGGCTGTAAGAGCTGTTGAGAGAAGTCTCCCAGAGAAGCTTAACACAAGATATCACTTCTGACTCTGCTTTATCTGAGGACGTGGGGATATGTGATATGAATGCACTGAGCATCTCCTTTCTGGCTATATTCATACCATATATGTAAAGCACCACGGCACCACTTTAAGCAGCCATGTCTTCCCCCAAAGAATTCTGGGGTGTGTAGTTTGCTTAGGGTAGTTGAGAGCTGTTAGGAGACTCCTATTTCCCAGTTCCCTGAGTGCTTTAACAATCAATCCCTTTTCAAAGGGAATGTAGCTTTGAGAAGGGGAATGGGGGTCTCCTAACAATTCCCAGCACCCTTAACAAACCAGAGCCCCCAGAATACTTTGGGGGAGCCATGTTTAAAGTGGTATCGCAGCACTTTTATCTTTTTTGTAAACCACTTTGAGGCCTCCCCCCCCCCTGCAATCCTAAACTTGTAGAATTAAAAGGGGCCCTGAGGATCATCTGCTTCAACCCCCAGTAGTGCAGAGATCTCAGAGATCATACAGGGCAGATGGCCATCCAAACTCTGCTTAACCTCAAAGGAAGGAGAGTCCACCACCTTTCATGGGAGTCCACTCCACTGCCCAACTGCTCTTTCTGTCAGAAAGTTATTCCTGCTGTTTAGCTGGAATCTCCTTTCTTGTAAATTGAAAACATTGGTTCAAGTCCTACCCTCCAGAGCAGGAGAAAACACGCATGCTCCATCTTCAACATGATAGCCCTTGAGATATTTGAAGATGGCTAACATATATCCTCTCAGTCTCCTCTTTCCCAGGCTAAACATACCCAGCTACTTCAACCATTCCTAATAAGGCTTGGTTTCCAGACCCTTGATCACCTTGGTCATCCTCCTCTGCACATAGTGTTAGAGCATCTGCTTTCCATGCTGATGGTCAATCCCAGGTATCTCCAGGTGGGGCTGAGAGGGATCTGAAATCCTGGAGTGCCACTGCCAGTCAGTGTAAACAATACTGAGCTAGATGGAGCAATGATCTGACTCAGTATAAGGCAGCTTCCTATGTTCTATCAATTCCTGAAATTTTTCAAACTATTCTTTCTGAAGTTTGCTTTGGCTCCCAACAGTTTCATCAACAGCGGTTATTGCTTTCTAAACAGTCTTTTCTGGCAATTGTTTTAGACAAGATAAACTCTCCCAGATCTCCCATGCTAGATCAAAGCAGAGCCCATGGGGTGAAAACTTCTCTGCAGGTTAAAATAACAAAGCTAACTTAAAAATAAATTGGCAACACTAAGGCGAATGAAACGGAGCAAGCGATTGGCGGCTTATCTGTGGCACCATGTGAAATGTGAAGAGGAGAAGAGAAGAAGAGGCAAAGGCTACTGATTCCAGCAAAACATGGACAACGAGAGCCAGAGTGGTGTAGTGGTTAGAGTGTCAGACTAGGACCTGGGAGACTGGGGTTCAAATCCCCACTTGGCCATAAAGTTCACTGGGTGACCTTGGGCCAGTCACTGCCTCTCAGCATAATTCATCTCCCAGGTTTGTTGTGGGGATTAAATGAGGAGGGGGAAAGCATGTGCACCACTTTGGGCTCCTGTATGGGCAGGGGCGTAGGAAGTGGGGGGCGGGAGGGCCACCCCAGGTTCCATCATGGAGGGAGTGACAAATTATCAAGGAACAATTACTGCCCTACTAGGGTGGTCATAAAAAACTTTTTCTTTTTTGAAAATGCCTGCCTCAAAGGTCTTATCTTACTACACTAGGGATTATATAGCTATATATGAAATTTCATGCATATCAGTTAATATCTTGACCCTCCTCCACGAAAATAGCTGTTTACTTGGCCGTTTTCCTATGTCGTGAAGGCTGAACCCTGCGGAAAGCCATCTAATTAGACTTTAATTTGATTTTGACATGTTTTAAGGAGGTAATTTAATTATTGTTTGATTTTATATCAATGTTATGTGTCTGATGTTAGCCGCCCTGAGCCCGACTTCGGCTGAGGAGGGCGGGATATAAATAAAAGTTTATTATTACTTATTATCATTCCTTTGTAAGAAAATAGGAAATAACGTAAAACCATTTTTGCAGGCCAAAAAAATAAAAATCAATGTGGGGGGGGTGACAAGAAATTTTCCGCACCGGGTACCACCTGACCTTCCTACGCCTCTGTGTATGGGCAATCTATCTGGAAGATATTTGTATTTTGAGGAGTTAGTGATCAAACATGGCTATCCTTCCTGCCCCCTGTTCCTTCCTTTTCCCTATCTTTTGTTAAGCTCGTTGATAGCATAAGAACAGCCTTTAATGTCTTAATCTGTTGGAAGGAAGTGATAGGGCTAGGTACCTTCTTTGATGTTGGGCATTGTTTCAAGAAAGTGAGGCATTGGGAGAGGGCGGCAATGAATAATCTGCATGTAGCTAGTGATCTGCAAGCCACACAGGTTAGCCATGTATAAATCGGATGGTTGTGGGCAGAGTGTTAGAGAGAAGCTCCTGCGTGGACTGACAAAAAGAAGGGAAATAACCCCGTGAAAAACCCCTGAAACGAGGTAAATGTGTGTTCAAAAAATGTGTTAAATTAATTTCAAAAAATTTTTTTTAAGTTGCTTTCAAACAGAAATGCTCAGACACATGTAACTAAATGTATTAAATTCCTCTCAAAAAATATTTTTTAAAGTTGCTTTCAAACAGAAATGCTCAGACACATGTAACTAACTCAAAAGATTGTAAATAATGAAAAGAACCCTCCAAAACTACAAATGATGAAAATTACTGTAATTCAACTAACTTTTTGGAGTAGCTCCTGAACAGAATTACTCAAACATGTAGTAAACTGCTTAAAGGATGTAAATAATGGCAAGAGCCCTCCAACTGAACTTAAATTAATGTAATATACTACAAAACAACTTGCTAAATAACAAATAATGAAAATACTGCAAAACAACCTTAACGAGGTGCCAGCTATAAAACTCGTTTCACTGAAAGTCTAACAGTTTCCTCAGAAGGAAAAAAAAAAGAGGGTAATACGTTAACCATAATTCAAATAAGGCATAATTGCTGTTGAGTTTAAGGGAAGAATCAAAAGGACTTCAAACAGAAAACTCCCAAACAACACATGGTAATTATCCACTCAAAACACCTGATTTAGCTTCTTCAAGGTGAAAACCTACACTAAGGTTTAAACACAAACTCCATAGCTTGTTAATTATTTTCAAAAGAGGCTAAGAAAGCTTTCATGATCCCGTTCTTACGAAGCTATTACGGAGACTGGTCCTGCGTGGACTGACGGCTGCGGGGCTGTGTAACCTGAGGCTACCCGGGGAGTCACTTTGCCGCTTCTTGAGGGCTTCGAAGTGGCAGATTGAGGTGTTTGCTTGGTATGTATATATTGCTGGCTGTTTAGAATGAAATCTTTAATCTTCTCACTCGTGTTTTGTATTACTTCTGAATCTCATTTTAAACGAACCACCCCGCATTTGGCAAGACAGCGCCTTGGAGGAATGGTGGAATAGAAATAAAACCGATAAACAACAGATAAGATCATGGATTTTTTATTTTATTTTTATTAAAGATTTTCTTGATTTACAAAGGTGTGTGCAATGTCTCTCTCGTATTTTTTCCATGTAACATTTTTACAAATCAGTTTCATTTGTTGAGACATTAGGAAGAAAAGGGGGAAAGAGGTGGGCGGGATGGGGAGATGGGTGGGTTGGGGTGACGGTGTTTCTATTTTACTTAGTATACGTAGGGTTTGGTGTCAGCATTGTTTGTGCAGGTTCTCTGTTGTTCGCTTGTGCTCCTTTGGCGGTGAGAGAGGTCGGGGTTGGCGTAGGGTGTGATTGTTCATTTGTGGTTGGCTGTGGTGATCTTTGGTTTCATGTGTGAGTGGGGGTGGGTGGGTGTTTTTGGTCAGATTAGCCATATTGATTTGTATGCTGTTGGTAGATTTTTGTCCTTGTCTTGTTGGGCTGTGTGTGTGATGAAGGGGAGCCATACTGGGGTGAAGGTGTCTTCTTCTGTTTGTCCCCGTGTCAGTTTCAGCTTACTGGTTAGTTTTTCTAGTAGGGCTGTTTCCCATACTACTTGGTACCATGGGTCCATGCTTACTCCTGACAGGTCTTTCCAGTGTCTGGTTATGATGTTTCTGGCTGCTGAGAGTAGATGGGTTATGAGTTCTTTGTGGTGTAAGTGGACATTGTTGTCTTGGAAGATGTTTAGCAAGACCAATTCTGGGGTGGTTTCTAGCACTTGCTTGGTTATCTTACATATTTCTCGTATTGTCGTTGTCCAGAATGGTTGGATTTTGGATTTTTAAAATGAGTTTGCAAAGAAGACCAGTCAAAGTTGAAGAGAAGAAAACTACAGAACCTTCATGCTTTCTCCATTGCTGCTTCCATGCTTTGAACGCTCTCCAAGAACACTTGCACGGCACCACCTCTCTCAAGTGTAGAGGTGGCAGAATCTGTTCCCTTGTTTTCAGTCAGAAGATCTATCTACGGAGGTCTGTCTCTGCTGAAGCTGCTTTATTCAGACATGTTTGTAAGCCCTAAATAGTGGGGAAGTTCAATATGCATCTGTCACATAAATATATTGATCTTTTGGGAGTTAGGGATGTCAGAGAATTTCAGTGGAAACAGAAACAGGAGGAGAAATTGTCAATGTTCATTTATTCGTGCCATGTACAGAACAGAAATTGATCCGGCAGATAACGATTGGTGTTCACTGTTGTTGTTTTCAGTCTGCAAATGATAGAAAATTATTGTTCCCCGTACTCATCTGCATTGTGTTTCCTTTGCATTGAAGGAACAGGCTGAGATAATGTAATGGCAATTTAATTTGCATAAAAGTCATTGTAGGAATGGAGCTAGCTACCGTCTTTGACTCTGTGTTTGCACAATGGAAATTGCCCTCCTCCTTCGGCATACGCCACACTTCCCCCAAATCTGCTCTGCAGGTTCCCCCAACCCTCCAGAGAGGTTTTAGGGGGTTTGGGGTCATACAATGAGAAGGAAGAGACATTTCATTCTGTGAGCAGGTGTTGCTCTGCTTGCAGGATGACTTTGATCGTTACAATCCAAAACTTCTAACACTTCCCCCCGCCTTTTTGCCCTCTGCACCTATTTGAAACTTCATTCCCCCCTCCCATTCCAGCTTTTATGATGTGAACATCAAGCAGTGACAGCAGATGTCTATTAATAATCTCATTCTCCCACTCCGTAATCTATCGGCATTATTAATTATTATTATTATATCTGGTGCCATGCCAATCACTAGGTGATGATGTGGGAAGGTTCAGTAAATTCCAAAATAGATTCAAAGGGTTTCATAACTTACAAACTTCTAAACTTCGTCGGCCTCAATAACAGAGCGGTGACTTCTGGGAAGGTCTAGAGCGGGCAAATAACAGAACTTCAAACTGTGGTTTCTGATCCTGACTTGTTTGGACAAACGGCACTTCCTGGTTAGGACGAAACAAGAAACTGTGGTTAGTTAAAAACAGAAGCTCCCAATCTCCTTGAGGTCAGTCTGCATACCTTACAAGTGTCCCGATTTTCCAGGGACAGTCCTGGAATTACAAAAGCCACCCCAGCTTCGGATTTGATTCCCAGAATGTCCCTATTTCCCCAGTGCTTCTGCCACCGAGCTCAAGGAGCAAGATAAGCCAGTGCTTGTCCCAAGTGACAACTATGGCAAGAGAGCATCCTGTTGCCTCTCCATGGCAACCGCTGCCAGCCTCCTCCCTTGGGAAGCTCATAGTGCCTGCTAGAGAGCAGGCGAGAAGGATGTTGAGAGGCTGACGCCATTGAGACCCAACCCGTATGACACACTGGTTCTGAGGGGCAGGCAAAGGGCAGGGCCACCATGGGCAGGAAGAAAGGGGGAGCAGAGCAGAGCGCAATGAGTCTTGATTTTTTAAAAAAATGCTTTGTGCATCCACATCTAATCTTGCCCCTTTCTAAAATTTATTTATAAAGGTTATTTATATATGCTACTACTGCGGCCTGTGTTTTGTTAGCCCAAAAATGGAAAACGAGTGAGGTCCCAACTAAAGAAGAATGGCAACTTAAGTTAATGGAATATGTACAGCTTGCAGACTGAACACATAGAATAAGAGAACAAGAAGAACGTACGTTTAGAGAAGATTGGAAAACGTTTATTGATTATATGGGGGAAATTGTATATACTTGAAAATGTTGGCAGCATTAAGATAAATTCAACAGTTTAAGTTTGGGTGGGTGTAATAATGGGATACTGAATGGTTTAGCTTATGTAGAAGAAGAAGAAGAAGAAGAGTTTGGATTTGATATCCGGCTTTATCACTACCCGAAGGAGTCTCAAAGCGGCTAACATTCTCCTTTCCCTTTCTTCCCCACAACAAACACTCTGTGAGGTGAGTGGGGCTGAGAGACTTCAGAGAAGTGTGACTAGCCCAAGGTCACCCAGCAGCTGCATATGGAGAAGCGGAGACGCGAACCCAGTTCACCAGATTACGAGTCTACCGCTCTTATCCACTATACCACACTGGCTGAGGGGATATTGTGGTCTTCCAGATGTTGTGGAACTATTCACACTCCCATCATCCCTGCCCATTGGCCATATTACCGGTAGCTGTGAGGTGAGTGGGGCTGGGGAACCCGGTTCCCCAGATTACGAGTCTACCGCTCTTAACCACTACACCACACTGTAAAAAGAGAAGAAGGGAAGTCGTGGATATTTTTAGGATGTTTACATGAGTATTCAAAATGGTAAAACATAAAATTTAATAAAAATTATAATAAAAAATAAAAATTATTTCTTGGTGTGTGTGTTTCTTTTTGTAAATCTACAATAAAATAAAATAAAATAAAATAAAATAAAATAAAATAAAAATCGGGATGGGGGCAGGGGTTTCTTAGGACAGCAGAGGGTGTGTCCCCCATTGGTGGCATTCTTCCTTCTTCTGATAGGAAATGCTCGGGGGGGGGGGGTGGAGGGGGTTGAGGAAGGTCAGTTTGTGGGGAGTGAGAAATGTCCCTATTTTCATCTGAGGAATCTTGGAGGGTCTTAGTCTGGAGGAGTGGGGAGGGGGCAAGCAGGCATTTGCCCCTATCTCTAAATATATGTGCCTAAATATAACACACCTTGGAGCAGCTCATCCGCTTCTAGTCTGGGACTTTAAACCGCACTTAATTTGCAGATGCCTCTGATCCAAAGCCAGTATTTTCTAGTCTGTCCAATCCGACTGCTTAAGAACACAGTGGCAAAGCCAGATCATGCTGGTCGCAGTGTAGTAAAAGTCAGTTGCTATTGCAGTGTGGGGTTGTTCAAAGGGTTGTTCTTTGTAAATGTGTGCAGGATCTTGCAGCCAGATGCAATCGGCAATGCAGGAAAGGTTACGGGGAGGAAAAAGAGGAGCGGGAAATGGGACAGTGGCAAGAGACAGGTTTATTTGCCCATCCATCTAAGGCTTCGCAAGCAAAACAGCCACAGGTCAGCAGGGGCGAGGCCTTGGCCACGATCTGCCCCGCCACACACGACAGCGCCAGCTGCTTTCCAAGAAGAAGTTCAGTGAGAAAGACCCTTCCTCGGGTTGAGCCAAAGGCTCTTTATCTAGAACTTTCCATTTGCTAGCAGGGAAGAAGTCAGCCAAAGGCATGGCAAGCTGCCCACAGGGTCAACCTGCCCTTTTGATAGATGGAACATCTGTTCACGACATCAGGCAGGCGGGGAATATTATTATGCAACCAAGCTGCAGCAAGTGTGACACACGGTTCAGCTGAGAGCACCAGTGTTTATCGCAGAGCTATGGAAGCCTGAAGGGATTCATCGGTGCAAGAAATCGGTGGCAGCTTTAATTGCCAATTAGGAACAGCCTTATGGTGAATCGGTGGGGCAGGCAGAAAGGAAAGCCATTGTGGCACAGTGGTTAGAGTATTGGGCTAGGACCTGCGAGACCAGGGTTCAAATCCCCACTCGCCATGAAGCTGGCTGCTGGGTGGCCATGGGTCAGTCACGGTCTCTCAGCCTAACCTACTTTGCAGGGTTATAAAGGTAAAGTTAAAGGGACCCCTGACCCTTAGGTCCAGTCACGGACGACTCTGGAGTTGCGGCACTCATCTCGCTTTATTGGCCGAGGGAGCCGGCGTACAGCTTCCGGGTCATGTGGCCAGCATGACTAAGCCGCTTCTGGCGAACCAGAGCAGCGCACAGAAACTCCGTTTACCTTCCTGCCGGAGTGGTACCTATTTATCTACTTGCACTTTGACGTGCTTTCGAACTGCTAGGTTGGCAGGAGCAGGGACCGAGCAATGGGAGCTCACCCCCGCTGCAGGGATTCGAACCGCCGACCTTCTGATCGGCAAGCCCTAGGCTCTGTGGTTTAGACCACAGCGCCACCCGCATCCCTTGCAGGGTTATAGTGGGGATGAAATGGAGAGGTAAGTAAATGAAGGAAAAGGCCTCTCAGGCCATGGGACTTTACCTCTTCCTCATCCTTATTTGCCTTGTCATTTCCTCCTCCTCCC
Source organism: Darevskia mixta (assembly GCA_034641385.1). NCBI lineage: Eukaryota > Metazoa > Chordata > Lepidosauria > Squamata > Lacertidae > Darevskia > Darevskia mixta. The sequence continues at coordinate 5,189,589 of JAWWNH010000060.1, forward strand.
TTCTTCCTTTATTGAAATAAATAAATAAATTCCCGGGTGCTCACCCTAATGAAATGTGCTGCACACACCTGTGGCCCTAAATTCAATGGAGATCTTGTTTATGTGGCATCACTCAAATCCACATTTTGCATGTATGATGCTCCTATGATGTTTAAGTCCTTGGTTGTAGATTTGGGCCTTCACGAGACAGGTCACCAATGCTTAAGCCAGTGTTTCCCAACCTAATCTAGGCAACGGCACACTTGTTTCATTAAAAAAATCTCGCGGCACACCGCTCCTCCCCGACCCGGCTGCGCCGGGTCTCCTGACCCAGAGTTACCTCTGGGATCAGCTGTAGCGCAGCGTCCTTTCTCCCGCCCATCAGCTGGGGCACCAGGTCGGGATTCTCCCGCGAGGCTTCTGTTGCTGCTGCTGCAGCAGCCAAGGGAGCAGCGCCGCCCTGGCTTCCGCTTCGCCGCCGGGCTCCAGCATTGCCGCCGCCACGGTCCTGTGCAGCCCTGGGCTGCAGGTCCCTTTTCCCGCGGCACATCAGCCGGTGTCTCGCGGCACACTAGTGTGCCGCGGCACACCGGTTGGGAAACGCTGGCTTAAGCCACCGTGTCCGCTAACCCTTTCCATGGAGCCCATGTAAAAAGTCTCAAGAAATATCCTCTCAAAAGTCTGCAGCGCAAGGGAGGCTGTTTGTCCTCCCTGCTCAGGTCCTGTTTCCACTGGCTTAGCCTCCCTTGCTTCTCTTCATGGAAGCCATTTTGTGTTGTGCCACTCCCCGATGGCAGCCATTTTGTGATTGGCGCCCATGACACTTTCGCAACATTCTCAGTTGTGTTCTCAACCCCCCACTATGTCCAAAGAAAGTTTCTGACCCCTGCTTTAAGTGTTTGAGCCAAATCTAGCCCACCTTTGGTGGTCCACAAAACCCACCCTTTTTCTTTCTTTCTTTCTTTCCTTTTTTTTTTTTTTTGTATCCTAAAACAAAAAAACAAGAGAGTGGCTGGAGAAACCCAGCCAGATGGGTGGGGCATAATAATAATAATAATAATAATAATAATAATAATAATAATAATAATAGTTGAATAGGACATCCCTTTTTTCATTGGAGAAATGTTGGACGGTATGCTCCTACTTCCTGCCTATCCAATTTCTATTTCGCTCCAGTGCACTGCTACGCTAGTGCAAATGGGGAGTGGTGGAGATCAGGATCTTATTGATTGAAAATGCCGATTTGAGGACACAGAACCCAGGAATTCAATGCTATTTTGCTGAGAAGAGGCTGTTACAACCATCAATCAGCCTGATAGCTCTTGACTTTGTGACAAGCTTATGGAAAGAATACATGATTAGATGTTTGTCGGCAGGAATTGCAGTTGGCATCTGGGCGCCAGGAGTCCCTTTTGTTTTCCCTACTTCAGCATCTCTGTCCTGTAGTGCCTCTTCAGCATCCAAAGCATTTGAAAAGGGTTTTGTTTTGGACAAAGAAAACAGTTCAGCATCGTGATTCCTGCCCCCACCAACTCACAGGGATCAGCGGAAAGAATTAATCAAAGTTTTGTCTGTCTTCTACTGCTCATGGCTGACTCATTATTGCATTTCAAATATTTTGTTTGGTTTTAATTGTTGGTAAGATTATCAGTGTTAGAAGTACAACAGGAGATACCATTCCATGTGCAGCTTATGAGTTAATTCTGTTAGAGTTGAAGCCAACAAGCCAAGAGGTGATGGGTGGAAGTGTTGCTTAGCAACCAAGCAGAGTAACATGATCATCACTGAGGTGGGACATGCCCTGATTGGCTGTGCAGCTCTGAGGGAGTTGTCTTCCCTATGTTTGGTTGAATGTCTCTCTGCTAGGTACAAGGCCTAAAAACAAAAGGTCTTTGTAGCTTTCTTCTCAAATTATACCCTTTTTTTGTTCTTGTTCAGTTTGCTCAGTAGCTTTTCTCTCTGGACTCTTATTTGTGTTATTTAAGTGACTTTAACTGACAACATAAAGCAGAAGAATTCATTTGCTGGATGAGATTAGTGTCCTCATAGTCCAGTATTTCTGTTCCCAAAAGCAGTCAGCTCGTTGTGTCTGGATACACACACACGCATACCCCTCCGGTGAGGTAGTCTAGGTACGGTCCAGTTTGAAGGTTCAATAGCCATCCTCCCTGTTGCCTCAACTATATCAGTGTCCAGAGTCTCACGCACATTGCATGCAGAAGTTCCCAGATTCCATCCTTGGCATCTGCAGGTAGGTCTGGGAGAGCACCATGCCCGAAACCCTAGAGAGCCGCTGACGGTCAGTGTAGATAATGCTGAGCTAGATGGACAAATGGTCTTAAACAGCATAGGGCCGCTTCCTATTATTCATGGAGGGTGGTGCTATCAGCATTTGTGTTCTCCCTCCACTGTCAGAGGCTGTATGCCTCTGAATACCAGTCGCTGAGAATCACAAGTAGGGAGAGGGCTGTTGTGTCCATGTCCTTCTTGTGGGCTTCCCATAGGTATCTAGGAGGCCACCTTGAGAACAGGATACTGGAGCAATTCACCTGATCCAACAGGGCTCTTCTTGTCTTTTTATGAGTCCTTTGAATCAAATTCAAAGTATCAGAGAACAGTATTTAAGAAAGGCCCCATACTTTAGGAGCTATACTGATGTTGTGGGCATCCTTCTGTCTTGAGAAACAATGTGGTGTGCCTCCAGGGATGAAGTCAAACCGCTGCATTAGTGACCTCTCTGGGGCTGTTTGAAAGGGGCCTGCTAGTGGACAATGAGAAATTAATACTGTGTCTAAAATGTACAAAATCTTGCTGGAATGGGAAACGAAGGACGAACTGATCAAAGCATCTGTGATACACTGGGCAACGGATATAGGCCATAACATCGAGATGACATCTTGGGGAAAACTATGGACAACAACCATGAAATTTACTGCGGAAGAAAGCATACAAGGTGCCATCAAATCATCTTAGGGGCTCCACTCCAGATTTCTGTAAGGTTTACTCCTTAGCCTTTTCTTCTTCTGAATATATCCCACAAGGCAGCAGAGGTTTAAGACCAGAGGTTTCCTTCTCTTAGATGGGCTACCTTCCCAGGTTGATGAGCCCCATCTGCCCCCCACTTCCTTCTACATCACACGCAGAAACCACCTTCTTGACCATTGGGCCCACTCTTGGTCTCGTCTGCTCAATCCACTGGAGCCTGTCTTTGCATGTAGGGTATCCCTTTCCAGAACAGACTTTGCGCATGTGGTCAGAATGTACCTGACTCTATAGACCATATGATTTTGGACTGCCCTCTTTTCAACACCTTTCGTGACGATCCTTCGATGTCCTCTATATGGCTCAGGGTCCCCTCTAATAAACTACTCGTAGCCCAGTTCTAGCTGAGGGACGATTCTCCGGAAGTGACTAGAGTTATGGCACAATTTCTGACCAGGATTTTTGAAGTTAAATCTGGGGAGCTCTGGCCTGTACAATAGCAGGTGCTGACGATTCCCTTTTCCTTCTTTTATACTGTACGTTCTAGAATTCTAATATACACAGACAGTTTTATGCTTATTGCTTTATCTATGCCAATAAAGGTATTGTATTGTATTGTATTGCATGTAGGGGAAATCCCTAACTCTCCGAGGGTTTGAGACCCATCGGCTACCCTCACCTGGCTTAGTTGGCCAGTTGAAGCTGTTCCCCGTGTGTGGCTGCTTTTGCATGCAGACAGCTTCTAGGGACCACACGTGAGAGCTGAGGGCAGAGTGGGGACCAAAGGTGGACAAACCACCCCAGAAGGAGCATGACGTGCCCCCAACAGAAGCACTACCCCTCCCCTAAAACCCCGTACACCATAGTGATGACTGCGCCAGTAAAACATCACAGAGCAGGGCGTCAGGCCAACTTTGCAGTCATATTTACAAAGATCCAGTTTTGCTTGGGATGCCAGCTGGTTTCAATGCAATTACTCCGTTGTGCAGGGGTTGTGAAATCAATATCAGGTTTAAAGGAAGGGCTCGGCAGCAGAGCTATGTCGCCTGATGCTGTAGTTTAAGGTAAATAAAGGCATAAAGAGCTTTCCCAGAGAGCATGGGCAGCTGGAAACAATGTCTTTTGCATAAATGAATGCAATGCTTCCTGACCTTCATGGGCACTTCATTTATTTTTCATAAATAGAGAAAAGCAACCCTTGACTTGAATATTCCAATGTGCCCTGGAGAAAAAGGAGAGTAAGCATTGTACCCATTGTAGAAGCCCTTAGTGGTATACTTGTTCCCCAGGCAGATTGTTTAGCACCAAGAGAATGTGGTTGTACCGGGGGAAAGTATCTGCTGGTAGCTGGTAATATTGTTCACGCTAGATTGCACAAGTGAGTTTTAGTACAGAGGCATGGAAAACCTGCCGCAATTCTGTGGAAACAACCACGATAAAATCCAATCTTCCTCCTTCCACCGATGGTCATGGATGATGGGAATTGTAGTCTAAAATATCTGGAGAGCACGTTGGGAAGGCTGATGTGTGTGAAATCCATTGAACACTCTTCCCTAGAGAGTTGCCATTGGCTATCCTGTTCAAAGGATCCAGGACAGATAAAAGAAAGGAATTATTCATGCAGCACATCGTTAAATGATGGAACTCACTCCCACAGGAGGCAATGAGGGTCACCAAATTGCATGGTCTTAAAATACGATTAGATAAATTCATGGAGGACATGGTTGCCAGTGCCTGCTGGTCATGATGGCTATCCTCTGATCAGAAGCAGTAATACTCCTGAATACCCACTTCTGGAAGCCACAGGAGGGGAGAGTGCTCTTGTGATCAGATCCTGCACAGGGATGTAATGCAAAAGTGCTGTCTAAAATGTATTAAATATTATTGGAATGGGAGACAAAGAATGAGCAATAAAATCCTCAATGATACATTGGGCAATAGATATTGGTCATAATATAGACATGGAAGCATGGGAATGATTGTGGAATAAGGATATAAAACTAACAGCATGTTATGGTCTAAGAGAAAATTATATGAAGATGATATATCGATGATATCTAACACCGGGTAAATTGGCAAAAATGTATAAATCTAAATCAAATAAGTGTTGGAAATGTAAAGAGAAAGAAGGTTCTTTTTGTCATATGTGGTGGTCCTGTAGTAAGGTTAAAGTGTTAAAGTAGATGAATAAATGAGCAAATTAAGTTAATTTGAATATGCAGAAGATATTAAAAATAAACTTAAGGGACTGCAGAAAGAGGGGGAAGGAAGTCAACTTTTCAAATGTTAAAATGATTGTGAAGTTGGTGAAATGTATAAACCTGAAAAGCATATTTTATTTTATTTTAAAGATCCTGCACAGGCATCTGACTGGCCACTGCGAGAACAGGATGCTGAAAAAGATGGACCAGGCAAAAATGGTGCTCATCTAGAGACCATACAGTGTTCATTGAGTGTTTCTAGGAGCTGCATATTGCTGTTTATGGTTGCTCTCACTTTTCTGGCCTCTGTTGGCATTGTCTTCTTCTTCTTCTTCTTCTTCTTCTTCTTCTTCTTCTTCTTCTTCTTCTTCTCCTCCTCCTCCTCCTCCTCCTCCTCCTCCTCCTCCTGTCTTCCCAAAGTATATTACACTATTTCCAATGTGTGTTGTGGTTTGTGAATTTGATTAGCCCTCTGGTGGATTTGCAACCTGGTCAATAGGGCTGTTGCATATACCGGTAAGTACTGTCTTGATTCTGAAAGGTTTGGGCACCAGGAGCAGAAAGCAGGCTCAGCACCCACCCCAATGCCTTTACTATTTTTCCCATATACAAATAAGTATTCTTCATGTGAGAACCTGCTGCCTCTCTTGAAGTCCATGGAGGTGTTCTGGAGAAAGAGGTTCCTGAGAAATCAGGACTGCACTTCTGGAGAAAGAGGTTCCTGAGAAATTAGAACCACAGAGAGTTCACAAAGTGTCCATCGTTCCTGAGTACTCTGCATTTTTCTTTCTTTTCACATTGAATCCAATTGTGGTCACCGCAGCTCAAAAGGAATATTGTACAGGTGGAAAAGTTTCAGAAAAGGGCAACCAAAATGATCCCTGTCTGAGGAAAGGTGACAATGTTTGAGGCCTTTTAGCTTGTGGGCACAAAGGTGACTGGAAAGGGCATGTTAATGTGTATAAAATTATGTATGGTATTATTAAATAATAATTTCATTGTACAGTGGTACCTTGGTTTAAGAACAGCCCTGTTTACGAACGATTTGGTTTACGAACTCCGCAAAACCGGAAGTAGTGTCCCAGTTTGCGAACTTTACCCCAGTCTAAGAATGGAATCCGAATGGTGGAAGGGCACCGGCGGTGGGAGACCTCATTAGGGAAAGCGCGCCTCCGTTTAAGAACGGTTTCGGTTTAAGAACGGACTTCTGGAACGGATTAAGTGTGTAAACCGAGGTATCACTGTACTAATTTCCAGGTGAATATCAAAATTAGCAAATATCAGCATAACCCTGCTATATGTGGAGTTCCTGGAGGTTTCCTACCCAAGCACTGGATGTTAAAAGCTTAGCTTCAACGACACCACAGTGTTAAAGGTAAAGGTAAAGATACCCCTGACCATTAGGTCCAGTCGCGGATGACTCTGGGGTTGCGCGCTCATCTCGCTTTACTGGCCGAGGGAGCCGGCGTACAGCTTCCGGGTCACGTGGCCAGCATGACTAAGCCGCATCTGGCGAACCAGAGCAGTGCACAGAAACGCCGTTTACCTTCCCACCGGAGCGGTACCTATTGATCTACTTGCACTTTGACGTGCTTTCGAGCTGCTAGGTGGGCAGGAGCTGGGACCAAGCAACGGGAGCTCACCCCGTCGTGGGGATTCGAACCGCCGACCTTCTGATCAGCAAGCCCTAGGCTCAGTGGTTTAGACCACAATGCCACCCACGTCCCTACCACAGTGTTAGGTGAGTGGGCTTCCGAACACATCTGAAAAGGCCAGACGTCTCGGGCCTTGCTTCCTAAGCGAGGCGGGGGAGGGAAGAGGCAATAACATAATTTTACGTAATAGCGATTGTAATGGGAAGCTATTTCTTGACTTGGGAGTGGATTGCATTCACCATAGCAGCCCTTCCTGAAAGGACATCCATTAAGTCCATTAGGTGGTGTACATCTGGCCTTGGATCTGAAGTGGAGGGGAAGGGGGCAATTTCCACAACGGATAACAATTGCATCAGAGTGGAGAGGTGGCTTTCCTATTCTTAGACGGCTTGTCTCCAGGGCTATTCCTTCTCTGCTTTGAAATGGCTCTTGATTGGGCCCCAGGCCTTTTCCCCAAAAAGGTGCTGATGAGGAATTGAAAAGAATGTAAGTGAAAAGTGTGTGTAAGCAAGTCTGTGGAGTTATGTACATTCAAGGGTAGAATAAGATGTAAGGGTAATGGTGGGAAGTCTGAAATGGTATCGGGTAGTGGGTGGAGGGATTTTCTTTTCACTTTTTTCCTTTTGTTAGATATTGAACAAAACAAAACAAAATGAAAGACAGGTAACATATTTGATTTAAATGGAATTTATTTTATTGTTATGTTCTATGTGATTACAGAATTATAAAATTTCAATAAAAATTTATTAAAAAAAGAAAAAGAAAAAAAGGAAAAGAAAAGCCTAATTGCTTTTTATCTACATCCATCTGCATTGCTGCCCATTTCCACTGCACACACGTCAGTCTCTTTATAAACCTCTGTGGGAAAGGCTGCTTCGAGGCCTTTCCCCCCTCCAACACCATCATCTCCCCAAGAATACGGCTTAAAAGGAGGCCAGGAACATATTTCTAAAAGCCCAAGTGCCAAACTTACACTTCATGCATTACTGAGGTCCCTGCATGCCTAACCTATGGTAGACAACATAGGTATACGAATTAAAAGGGACGCGGGTGGCGCTGTGGTCTAAACCACTGAGCCTCTTGGGCTTGCTGATTGGAAGGTTGGCAGTTCGAATCCCCGCGACGGGGGTGAGCTCCCGTTGGTCTGCTCCAGTTCCTGCCAACCTGGCAGTTTGAAAGCACGCCAGTGCAAGTAGATAAATAGGTACCACTGCGGCGGGAAGGTAAACAGTGTTTCCATGCGCTCTGGCACTCGTCAAGTTCCTCCTTGTGCGAGAAGCGGTTTAGTCCTGCTGGCCACATGAACCGGAAAGCTGTCTGTGGACAACGCCGGCTCCCTCGGCCTGAAAGCAAGATGAGCGCCGCAGCCCCATAGTCCCCTTTGACTGGACTTAACCATCCAGGGGTCCTTTACCTTTACAATTTAAAAGTGAAATGAAATGAAATGTGTTACCACACACACACACACATGGCAGCCATATTGTGATTGGTGCTCATGGCACTTTCTCAAAATTCCAAGTGTGCCCATTGGCCCAAAGAGTATGGCACTCCCTGCTTTAAGGAGTCTACAATGGAACAGTCCTGTCCCAGCTCTGAAACTTGCCTGGTTAATTTTTGTCCCAAGTCAGTCCAGACACAAGAGGATCCTGGTTTAAGTCCTGCAAGAACTTTTGGAGAAACTTTCCAAACTGGGGGGGGGGGGAGGACCAGAAAATTATTTTAAGGAAAAGTTGGCTTTTTCGCACTAGTACTTTAATCCACTTTAAATGCACAAAGCTAAACTTCAAGTGTGCACTTGAATCCCTCATGCAAAATTCTGGCATTCTGGAGTCACCTACAAGTCATGGTCATGGCTGCTGAGAACTGTAGCCACTTCACTCAGTATTTCATTGTTTTGAGCAAGAAAGTGATCACTTGCTACAAGAAGGGCATTTTTCGTAGTTTCTCCATGATGGGCCTTTTTCTTTTCTTTTTGCGTCTTTATATAAAAAGAAGATTGCAACAAATTGTTGTTTTGCTGTTTTGTTCTTGATCGGACCATACAATCTCCATACTATAAAGGTCTGCTTCTTTCATGAAAACCAGCATGTCAACATTTCAGCACTGCCCAGTCAGTGCCTGATAGACTCCTCTGTGTTGCTGTTCATTTTACTGATGTGTCTGACAACCGCTGCCTATTTGCTTCATAGCAATTGCCAACCACTTTGGAGCAGAACCGAGTATGCTGTTGACTACAAGAAACAGACCCTAGTTGTTTGGTTCTATTTCCAATTTTTATTCCTCGTTGTTTTGCCAAGTTATGGAGACACCTACAATAACACAAACAATGGACAGTACCGCAGTGGTGCTAAACAGCAAAAGTAACAACAAAACCACTGCACATCGGCTGAAATAATAATGACAAAAATAATAATATCAAAGATACTGTAATGAAAATCAAACAATGGAACCAAATATACTTATATACATGTAACGTATATGACCAAAATCAATACATATGAACCATTCAGCTTAGGATGTATTCAAACAACTCAGTGCCAACATATATACATATATATATAAGAACTGATGAAGCTTCCTTTGCGAAACCTGTTGTAATCCGGAAGGCAGGTCTTCCTCCTTCTTCTCAGTTGCCCTTCTGTGAAAGGATCCAAGATGACTACATCCTACTATCAACAGTTTTGTCTCTCTGTCCCAGTGAACTTTTGAAAACTTATGTTGGCATATCTGAAGTATCTGAAGGAGTGTGGTAAATATCTGGTATCTGAAGAAGTGTGCATGCACACGAAAGCTCATACCAAGAACAAACTTAGTTGGTCTCTAAGGTGCTACTGGAAGGAATTTTTTTATTTTTTATTTTGTTTTGACTATGACAGACCAACACGGCTACCTACCTGTTTTGGAAGTCAAACAGTCTTCCGGAACAGATTATGTTCGAAAGCCAAGGTACCACTGTATATTAAGGGAATTTGCTTGCGAAAACGTCTATATTTAGATACAACAGCATACAGACATGTGTATATTAGGTGAAACTTGCACTAAAGTGCTGGTGAATTTTCATGAGGACATTAAAAAATAAAAGTCACAAAGTGATGTGGAGAACAAAACTTAAGAATGGAAAGTGAGAAATTGATAGAAATTGAAGTTGTCACATTTTCCCACTCCCAGTTTGAAGGGCTGCATTTGACCCCAGGGCTTTATGCTCCCCACCCCTGTTTTAGACAGATCAATTTAAGAAGTGATGAGTTGGGGAGGGTGTAGTTTGCTAACATACACTTTGTTTAATCTTCAAGACAGTTTGGCATCCAGCCAGATCAAGTTAACTGTACATTGACGAGGCACACACAAACAAATGAGTTAAAGACGCTTGTATCTAATTTGGGAACTGATTATCTCTTTCCAAAGAGCCATAGCTGTCAACCCTCCCTTTTCTTGTGGGAAACTCCCTTCTTCCAATGCCGTTTCCTGCTGCTATCCCGGATTGTTGATATCCCTTAAATTTCCCGGATTTCAAAGGAAGCAGCTCCTCTCCCTCCCTGCCGGCCAGGGAGGCTCCTCAGCTGCGTTGCTCGGCTGCCAATAAGGAGTCTGAGACCGACTGGGGGCGGAGCTTGCATGCCTTGTGCAGCCAGACCCTCACGCCCAACCAGACAGACAGCCTGCCTGCCATCTACGCACTCGCTCTTTCGCTCACCCATTCACGCGCAGCCTCTGGAGCGCAGGGTGGCGAGGCTACTTGGTGCCACTGCACGGCCCTCGCGGCATCCCTTATTTTCAAATCTGAAAGTTTGAAAAAAATCCCTTCTTTTCAAATCCGAAAGTTGACAGCTATGCAAAGAGCATCTCCCAGCAGTTCTAAAACCCAGCTGTTTAACTAGCCAGCAAGAGGGTGGAATGGACTGGCTAATATTTATTCCCAGTTCTGTTTTGTGTTTAAGCTGTACGGCAACAGTGGAGGGGAGAAGAGGGGGATGACACACATTAAAAACGTATGGGGATGAGGCAACGTCCCATTTCGTGGCGTTTCCAGCAAATGACTTTAATTGGTCAAAGTATGTGAGGGTTTCGACTTGAAACCCGAAGCCTGTTTGTTGACCGCTTCGTGGCTCATCAAAACCCCTTTGGAGGGAAGTTGTCAACAGCTGGCCTGGGCAGCAGCTCCGAGATGCTTCCAACCGAAGCTAGACAAGTGTGCCAAGGCACACGCGTCCCCACCAGGCTTCCTTTGGACCTGCATTCCTGACAGCCGCAAGCCGTGCCAAGCTGCCCATCCCATGCCTGTCACTGAACCACTTTGTTTTTCCTTGTGAATTGACTCCAGATGGTATCAACCAGGCAAAACAGTCCTGGAGATGCTGGGGTGCACCATGAAATAAGTGCTGAGGGGCAGAATGGGTTAGCACAACTTACGCAGGAAGCTGTCCTATACTGAATAAGAGCACTGCTCTACTAGCTTAGACTGGGAGTGGCCGCCGGGACCACATAACACCGGTCCTGAGAGATCTACATTGGCTCCCAGTACGTTTCCGAGCACAATTCAAAGTGTTGGTGCTGACCTTTAAAGCCCTAAACGGCCTCTGTCCTGTATACCTGAAGGAGCGTCTCCACCCCCACCGTTCAGCCCGGACACTGAGATCCAGCGCCGAGGGCCTTCTGGCGGTTCCCTCATTACGAGAAGCAAAGCTACAGGGAACCAGGCAGAGGGCCTTCTCGGTAGTGGCGCCCGCCCTGTGGAACGCCCTCCCACCAGAGGTTAGAAGGATCAACAACTACATGACATTTAGAAAACACCTGAAGGCGTTCAGGGAAGTTTTTAATCTGTGATATGTTAATGTATTTTAATGTTTGCTGGAAGCCGCCCAGAGTGGCTGGGGAGACCCAGCCAGATGGGCAGGGTACAAATAATAAATTATTATTATTATTATTATTATTATTATTATTATTATTATTATTATTATTATTATTGTCAATACTGGCCAGCAGCAGAAGTAAAAAGGGAACCTTCTCCTTGAGAGTACAGTTTTACCTTGGTTGTCGAACGCCTTGGTACTCGGATGTTTTGGCTCCCGAACGCCGCAAACCAGGAAGTGAGTGCTCCGGTTTGCAAACGTTCTTTGGAAACCGAACGTCCAACAAGGCTTCCATGGCTTCCGATTGGCTGCAGGAGCTTCCTGCAGCCAATCAGAAGCCATGCTTGGGTTTCCAAATGTTTTGGAAATCGAACGGACTTCCAGAATGGATTACATTCGACAACCGAGGTACCACTTTACAGCATAGCTGTCAACTTTCGGATTTGAAAATAAGGGATCAGCAGCCTCACCTGTCCCGGGGACAGTCTACGGTTCTTGGGGACAGTCCACGCCACGGTAATCCCCCCAGGCTACAAACTAATTTACACCAGGCTACACACCATCATGTTTCCCCACCTCAGGGTCTCTTTTCCAGGGAGTCTTCTCTTCTCATGCGATGCTTCAGGATCTGTCCTTCCGGTGAGCAGCCAGGGCCGTCAATTCTTCATGGGGGGATTGATCAGGTTCACTCTTTTGGCTCTCTGGCATCCATTAATGACTTATTATACAAATGTGTTGCAGGATTTGGATCCTTTAACACTCTTTTGGAAGGAGTGTATTTGTGGGCTGGGCCAGAGTGGTTGATTTTACATGCAAGCAAAGCACAAACAGTGCTGTTGTCTAATGACATCCTATTCTCTGTAACTATTGGTGAGCAACGCAGCCGAGCAACGCAGCTGAGGAGCCTCACTGGCTGGCAGGGAGGGAGAGGAGCTGCTTCCTTTGAAATCCAGGAAATTTACGGGATATCTAACAATCTGGGATAGCAGCGGGAAACGGCTCTGGAATAAGGGAATTTCCCACCTAAAAAAGGAAAACGCCGTTTAATGGCGCTGGAATAAGGGAATTTCCCGCAAAAAAAAGGGAAGGTTGACAGCCATGCACTGTACAGGGAACACCAGTCATCTGCCTCTCAAGGGCCGCATTCCCTTGGGAGTTTTCCATTGGGGGATCCTTGCTAGCAGGGGGTGGAGCCAGAGACAAAAGCATTCTGGATTAGCTAATTCAGAATAATCCAGACCCTCCAAATGTCCCTATTTTCCAGGGACAATCCTGGATTTACAGAAGTCGTCATGGTTTCTGATTTGATCCTGGAATGTCCTGCTTTTCCTTAGAATGTCCCTGTTTTCATTGGCAAAATGTTGGAAGGTATGGAGTCATGCGACCCCCCGAGCCAAGGAGATAAGTAGCCATACAACCTTTAGAAGACATCTGAAGGCAACCCTGCATAGGGAAGCTTTTCAATGTTTAATGTTTTATTATGTTTTTCTATATGTTGGAAGCTGCCCAGAGTGGCTGAAGCAACCCAGTCAAATGGGTGGGGAATAATAATAATAATAATAATAATAATAATAATAATAATAATTGAAATGGACGTACCTATTTTCATTGGAGAAATGTTGGTGGGTATGCTAATCTAGAATAAAACTAATTAGGATTCCCCACCCCACCCCCAAAGAAGAACCCCTACTGCCTCTTCTACCTATATAGGATGAAGGGGTTGAGCACTTTTAAAAGTTTGGGGGAATAAGAAGGAAACGTACAAAGTGGAGACCCCCAAGGGTTGGTATTGGGATGTGTTCTTTTTGACTTGTTCATAAACTATCTTGAGGCAGGGCTGAGCAGTGAGGTGGCTAAGGTTGCTGATGATGCTAAATTGTTCAGGGTTGTTCAAACAGGGAGAGATTGTGAAAAAACTCTCCAGACCGAGTGAATGGGTGGTAAAATGGCAAATTTGGTTCAGTGCCAAAGAAAGGGTAAAGTTTGGGGCTTTGGGGCAAAATGCCTTGTTTTCATGAATACGCTCATGGGGGTCTGAACTGGGGGTGGCAGACTAGGAATGAGACCTTGGGGTCGTAGCAGATAGCTTGAGGGAGATGTCAACCCAGCGCGTGGCAGCTGTGAAAAAGACAAACAAACATTAGGGATCATTGGAAAAGGAATTGGAAAACGTTTCACTGTAACTAGACCTTTGGCTGATTAACATTCTATGGCCTTTCAAATGTCCCACCAAAACTTGTCAATGGGGCTCAAGAAGGGGAGGGACTCTGTTGGGATGGGAGAACTGGGATAGAAGAATGGAGACATTGTGGACCATGTAAAATGAAATTGGGCCAAAGATCACTCACCTGTGCTCTAGAAGGAACGAAGCCCATTGTGACTTTTAGCCAGACTCCCCTTTTTGCGTTTTTAGACCTTTTACCTTTCCCCTAAATAAATTCACACAGGAGTCAGATATTTGGTTTGTTTTTTGGCAGAATCTAGGCCACAGCTTTTCAGGGACCCAGGTGGCACTGTGGGTTAAACCACAGAGCCTAGGGCTTGCCGATCAGAAGGTCAGCGGTTCAAATCCCTGAGACGGGGTGAGCTCCCATTGCTCGGTCCCAGCTCCTGTCCACCTAGCAGTTCGAAAGCACTTCAGAGTGCAAGTAGATAAATGGGAACCACTCTGGTGGGAAGGTAAATGGCATTTCCGTGCGCTGCTCTGGTTCACCAGAAGCGGCTTAGTCATGCTGGCCACATGACCTGGAAGCTGTACGCCGGCTCTCGGCCAATAAAGTGAGATGAGCGCCGCAACCCTAGAGTCGGACACGACTGGACCTAATGGTCAGGGGTAGGCCACAACTTTATTGATTACAATCAAGTGAGTGGTTGCATAGGTTCTGGTTCGACGATCTCCCTGCACCCTTGGAGGCAGTGCTGTCCCAGAGCCATGTTCGTAGGACAGCCAAGGATGAACACCAGGGACAGCTGCTGGAAGGAACACCAATCAGCCACCCTGATGTCCCCTGGACTCGGGCGCTGGCCAAACCCCTTTCAGGGATCACCAAACCAGTGAGTCCCTGGATTCCTTTACCGGAATACGCTTCATTGCATAGGCATGGCCACGGTCACGTGCCACGCCTATTACTTGAACCAGAGCCTATCCGCAACCTTACAAGTTGTGACAGTTTGCTATGCAGCAGGCGAAACCCAAATGGCACCAGCCAATCAGCCAAGTGGGGGAAATTCCTACCATGCCCCTGCCCCAAAAGCAGGCGACACACGATGGCATAGCAAGGTCAAGCGCAAGCCCAAATATAGGGAGAGGTGGGTGGGTGTTCCGATGTGAAAGCCCCAAAGAGGAGCTCGTAAGCCTCGCATGGGTTTTATAGGTCCTGTGTTGCTCCATTTCCGAGGCACCCCATTGGTCCGATTGCACCCCAGCAATGAAGGACCCACCTATCAGGGGTTGTGGCTGTTCCAGGATTACCCACCCACAACACTGGGTCAGGTGGCCAGGTCGCACCGCAACACGTGCCCTCTTTAATGGAGGACCCGATTTGCTGAAGTTATGGCTTATTCAGATGCACAACTTATTTGATTTCCCCTCGACCTGCTCTTGTCTATTCTCTACATTAGGCAGAACTACTTTTGTTCTGAAAAAGCAATCAAAGAAGTGAACAAAAGGAAAGCCTCTCTCTCCCTCCTTTTTTTTCCTTTTTAGAAGAGAGCAAGGGAAAACTGCTGTTCAGTTTTTACCTTTCCAGCAGTATTCCATTCATTGATTTGCAGATGTGGGGTGTTTGAAAATTGCCAGTTGCAGGAGCTGGGAGTGGGTTTGAAAAATCATCAAACTCCCTTTTTCTCAGGGACTGTTTTGAAATGGCACCAAATGCCAAATGATTAGCTTTTTTAAAAATAGCTTCAAGCCTTTTATTTCCAGTGGTACATTAATTGAAGCAATTGGTTGCACTAACCGGTTTTGCTTTATCCACAAGTTCCAGTTGGTGGGTGAAAGTTGTCCATGACTCACTTCCATAAAGTCGTGTTCTGAGCTTCCATAAATCAGTGAGCCTGGTAGACCAGTGTGTGTGTGTGTGTGTGTGTGTGTGTGTGTGTGTGTGTGTGTGTGTTTACAACATATATAGATATGAAAATGAACAACATACATATATTAGGACCAATGGAAGCTGCCTTATACTGAGTCGGACTGATATTCCATCTAGCTCAGTCCTATCTATATTGGCCACAGCTCTTTGGAGCGTCAGACAGGAAGACTTTCCTTCCACTACCAGGGATTGAACCTGGGACCTTGTGCATGCAAGGCAGATGTTCTGCCTCTGGGTCACAGCCCTTCCCTAAATTTCATGGAAGCATATTGGAGGAAGGTGTGTGAACGGCGGCAATTTTGGGAGAGGGCTGCGAGCCTAAATGGGAAATGTTTAAGGATCAGCACTGGGACAGTGCAAAACTAAAGTTGCTCACAGAAGAAGCTGGGTGAATTAGCAGTTAGAGTGTAGGACTGGGGCCTCGGAGGTAAAGGTAAAGGGACCCCTGAACATTAGGTCCAGTCGTGTCCGACTCTGGGGTTGCGGCACTCATCTCACTTTATTGGCCGAGGGAGCCGGTGTACAGCTTCCGGGTCATGTGGCCAGCATGACTAAGCTGCTGCTGGTGAACCAGAGCAGCACACGGAAATGCCGTTTACCTTCCCGCCAAAGTACCTCCTTGCACTTTGACATGCTTTCGAACTGCTTGGTGGGCAGGAGTTGGGACCAAGCAATGGGAGCTCACCCCGTCACAGGGATTCGAACTGCTGACCTTCTGATCAGCAAACCCTAGGCTCTGTGGTTTAACCCACAGCGCCACCTGGGTCCCGGGGCCTCGGAGACCTGGGTCCAAATCCCCATTCAGCCATACAACTCATTGGGTCATCTCAGGCCAGTCTCAGCCTACCATACCTCACAAGGTTGTTGTAAGGATAAAAATGAGGAGGAGGGGAACTTGGTGTGCCACCTTGAACTACTTTGAGGAAAGGTGTGGGGGTGTCTTCTTCTCTGGCGATCCCTCGTAGCCGAGTAAGATTGTCTTCCATAAACACAGTTTTAGCAGTGAGTCCGTAAATGACTGTGGAGGCCAATTCTGGATCCATACGTCCTTCCACAGTCGGGACATTGGTTTCCGGGCTGGAGTTGATCACGGTGAGGGTTGCTAAGTGTGCCATCCTCTTAGCACATTTCTCCCTTGCATCCTGAGTTCGAGTGTTTTCAAAACCCATGACACCTTTGGTAAAGGCTGTTCTCCAATTGGAGCTCTCGCAGACCAGTGTTTCCCAATTGTCGGTGTTTATACTGCATTTTTAAAGATTTGCCTTGAGAGAGTCTTTAAACCTCTTTTGCTGACCACCAGCATTACACTTTCCATTTTTAAGTTCAGAGTAGCGTAGTTGCTTTGGAAGACAATCATTAGGCATCCGAACAACATGACCAGTCCAAAGAAGTTGATGTTGAAGAATCAGTGCTTCGACACTGGTGATCTTTGCTTCTTCCAGTACACTGGCATTAGTTCGCCTGTCTTCCCAAGTGATGTGTAAAATTTTTCGAAGACACTGTTGATGGTGTATGATATACCCAGTGACAAGCAAGACTTGTCAAGCCTAAACAGATCTAAAAGAGGGTTTTTTAAATGGCAAGGGTGCCCTGGCCTTCCCTGTTCTCCACTTCTTCAGAAAGCTTGTGCAGGCGCCAACGCAACATTCCCATGTGTGATCTTGAAATGTGCAGAGCAGATGGGCGAGTCGCTGGCCTCCATTCCTGTTTCCATTTTGATGCTCTTCAAAGGGGCAGTTTCACACAGGATGCAGGAAACCTCGAGGGTCATTTCCTGCCCTTCCAAGTGAGAGAGGGAAGCCTCCAGAGAGCCTGCCCACCCCGAGGAAAGAGGGCTTGCAGATGTCAAGCTGACTTCCTAGCAAGGTCCAAGGGGCGGATGTGTCACTTACATCTTCGCCACTTGAAGATTGTGAGAACTGGGAGGAACACCAAGCTGCACACAGATGAAGGGGGTGAAGAAGAGTTCAAGCGATGGACAGCTGCCCTCATCACGGCTCAGCCTTGCTGTATCTTTAATATGTCACAGGGACAGTATCCTCGTTTCCATCACTCCCAATTCCATTCAGTTTCACTGCTGATTTCTTCAACACAAGATAAATAATCGATGTTGGGCACATAGGAAACAGCAGCCACCCACTCCAAAGCTTCCATAAAGGAGTATCCTGTAAATGATGAAGTGTCTGGCAACCATGAGGAATACTGTCTTGTTCCTATATGAATCAGAATGGGAAATCTGTCCATTTCAATTTTTTATACTTTCTCTTTTTCTCCATTCTCAAGTTCAGTTGGCCACATTTCCACATAAGTATTGCTATGAGTTTGTTGGTGCCAGAGCTCTCTAATCCCTAGATCCTGTAAGTATTAGAATTTAATCAAGGCTTGGGGTATTAAGATGAGTGCTACGTAAAGGTAAAGGGACCCCTGACCATTAGGTCCAGTCGTGACCGACTCTGGGGTTGCGGCGCTCATCTCGCTTTATTGGCCGAGGGAGCCGGCGTACAGCTTTCCGGGTCATGTGGCCAGCATGACTAAGCCTCTTCTGGCGAACCAGAGCAGTGCACGGAAATGCCGTTTACCTTCCCGCTGCAGTGGTACCTATTGATCTACTTGCACTTTGACGTGCTTTCGAACTGCTAGGTTGGCAGGAGCAGGGACCCAGCAACGGGAGCTCACCCCGTCGCGGGGATTCGAACCGCCAACCTTCTGATCGGCAAGCCCTAGACTCTGTAGTTTAACCCACAGCGCCACCATGCTAGACATTTCTAATTCCTGGATTCAGCAAGCGTTGCAAGTGAATCAAGGTCTCTTATCCTCCTGGGTGATGGGCTATTAAGAGAACAAATGAACAAAGGGCTTGTGCTAGACGACAACTGGGTAGGGACACTAGTGTTATAATCAGGAAAACTAACACAATATTCCCCACGTCAGGTCTGAATGCACCCTATTTCTTTCTTATTGCATCAGATTTAATTTGTGGAGGTGGCAATAGCCCCAGCCTCTCTCTTGATCCAATACCAGAGAGATGTGCATATCTGGGTGCCCCTCCCCCCTCAAATTGTCAACAATCATTTAGTCATTCAGTGCTTTCTTTCTTCTACAGGAGAATCACACCTGCTTTGCAACCCTAAGATCTATTCTCGGTTTTCCCAGAGCAAACTTCACCTTAAATTTATTCAGCAACCTATAAATGTTAAGGCTCCTGGCAATATGCTCTCGCTGCTGTTTTTCCCTTTGCTTCCCATCATTTTGCTGGGTGGTCTTGTCTCAATCCTGCCTAGGCACAGATGTCACGCAGAGCCAGAAAAATGTAGACTGGAACCCCAGGGGAGTGTTGATGAAAACTGAAATTCAGAAGTGTTCGGTTCATGCTTTGAATGCCTAAGGATCTAGCAGAGGTAGGAAGCACATTCACCACAGAGCCTGGAGTGTGTTTTCTCTTTTTCTTGCAGTGGGTGGATAGGTTTGGCCACAGTGCACATTCTAGGGCTGAGGAATCAGTGAAGCAGGATCATTTTAATACCGGAAGTTACAGATAGGTGAATTGCTTTATTTCTAATCCATCTCACTTTTGGATGTGTCGACCTACAAGTCCACGACTGGGGGAGAAACCTAACTTATTCATGCTTCCCGAAATGGTATGCAAATTGAAACACAGCCAGTCGTTGACATTCACACTGCTCCACATTTGGCAGTGCCGTTCTCCAGCCAGGTAACGTGTGCAAAAAGGCACATGCCAAGGTAAAGCGTGCATATCGATGCATATATTTGTGGAAATAGCATATAGAAATGCACTATATTAGGAAATTGCTTGGCAAAAATGCGTACATTTGGCGACTTTAAATGAATGTGGAAGTGTGGGAAACTGAACTCAAAAATGACAGAGAGAAACCGAAACTGAGTTTCCCATTCATTGTTTCATCCCATTTCCACATGAACTGTGAGTGACCTACTTCATAAAAAAATTATATAGATGCTTGATAGCCACACTTTTCTTCTTTCAGTTCAAAACTTCCTGATGGCATGGTGGGTTTAAAAAAAGATGATTAATACCTCACCACATACCTGCATAAAAATATATAAAAAGGTAAAGGTAAAGGACCCCTGACCATTAGGTCCAGTCGCGGACGACTCTGAGGTTGCGGCGCTCATCTCACTTTACTGGCCGAGGGAGCCGGCATACAGCTTCCGGGTCATGTGGCAGAGCAGTTCCTATTTATCTACTTGCACTTTGACGTGCTTTCGAACTGCTAGGTTGGCAGGAGCATGGACCGAGCAACGGGAGCTCACGCCGTCGCAGGGATTCGAACCGCCGACCTTCTGATCGGCAACCCCTAGGCTCTGTGGTTTAACCCACAGCGCCACCCGTGTCCCTGACATTTTATTTATATATATATATATATATATATATATATATATATATATATATATATGTATGTATGTATATTATTCCTTGTTTAGAAAGCAGGTGCTATTATGATGTCAAATGAGAGCTTTCACTAGGTACAATTACTTAAAAATGCAGAGTTCGCCCTGCCTGCCACCCCTCACTCCCCAACATTGACCATCTCACTACTTTAAGTGAGGTCTAACTGAGCACAACACTCTTTTAGTGAAAACTCCTCATTAAAAAAAAAAATTGCTGTGGAAGTGGTTGATTTGCCATAGAACAACCAACACCTTTGCGCATGTAGGTCACCCAGCCACTCCCCACCAATAAACTCACACTGGAGACATAATTTTGGTTTGGGTTTTGGGGCATATTTTGGCCACAACTTTATTGAATACAAATCACGTGAGTGGTTGCGTAGGCATTGGTTCACGCTGTCTGACGGGACAGAGCTGACCCTAGTCAGCAGCAAGACTAGCTGTCGCAGCGGGACAGAGCTGACCACTTGTCAGCGAAGGGAAACCATTAGCTGGGGAGAGTTAACAGGGCCGGATCACACGGAGCCTCCCCCTCCCCAGGGGTCCACAGGGACTCCTGCATGGCCCTGCACCCACAAGGTTTGGACAGCAATGTGAGTCCCTGGATTCCTTTGCGGAATTCCCATTTCCAGATCACTTCTTGGTGGGAAACGCCCACCCATACCACAGAACCAATGCCTAACCGCCAACCTTACAAGTTGTGACTATTTGATGCATAGTAGGCAAAAACCAAGTGGCTCAGCCAATCTGCCAAATGGACAAAATTCCTACCAGGCCCCTCCTAAGCAGAGGCGACCCCTACCCAGTACAGCAAGGTCAACGTCAACCTATACCAGGGAATGGGGGGGGGGAGATCCGAAGCTCTGAAAAGAGTGAGCACCAGGTCCACGTGGGGACCTATTTAAGGACGCTGGGACGTCCTCCCTAATTGCTACATTAAGAACTGCCTAGCAACAAGCAGGTCCTGGAAGCTGTAGGCCACAAGCCCCATGCCCAAACCAACAGGAGTGGCTTCCTGCCCACTGCGCAACAGCAGCTCTCTGCGAGAACTCACTTTCTTGTTAGAGAATATATGGGCCAATGTAATTAAGCCTACTGAAAATACTTGGCTGGACTGTATCCATGGATAATGGCGAGACAAGTTAGAGGGAAGCCCTTTGGGGGCAATTAAATCGATCCTGTGGGGAGACGTCTTTCCTTTCAGTGAGGTTTCCAGTTTCCCGATATATTAGCAGTCCAGCCGTCCAGCCTTACTCTGACAGGCTTTTGGGAACTGACATGTTTTTAAGGAAAGGACTTTCCATGGTGCTGTGCTGTTTTCATTTTCCGTACTTTAATAGATTTGGGTTTTTTAGATTGTTTAAATCCTATTTATTTATTCGTTCATTTACCTCATAAAAGCTCTACGCTGCTTGATTGTAAAAACAACAACAACCAAACCACCTCAAAGTGGTTTACAAAAAGATAAAGCAAGAAAAATTCACAGCCATACTTTAAAACATGCATAAGTTAAAATACTAAAACAGATTAGAATCACCTCTACTTTCTAACATATACTTTCTAAGCACCTGTTAGCATTTAATTGCTTTCAAAAGATTGTATTTTATATGTTTTTAGCATTCTGTATTTTATCTGTGTTGTTTTAATTTGTGTAAGCTGCCTTGAGTCCTGGTCTGCAAGGGAAGATGGGATAATGATGAGAAGAAGAAGAAGAAGAAGAAGAAGAAGAAGAAGAAGAAGAAGAAGAAGAAGAAGAAGAAGCAAAGCATGATGGGAGCAAAAGGGAATCTACCGGCCAGCAGACATTTGCAGTCTACAATGGCAAAAATAAAATAAAAAATGCACATTTGTTTACTTGTGTTGTTGCTGTTGCATTTAGATGTTGCTGGCCCAAAGCTACTCTGCCTGTTTTTTAAACTCTTAATTGCAAATGAAATTTATAATAGTTTGTATATGTGTGTGTGGTACCAGATAGATAGATAGATAGATAGATAGATAGATAGATAGATAGATAGATGATAGATAGATAGATAGATAGATAGATAGATAGATAGATATAGATAGATGATAGATAGATAGATAGATAGATAGATAGATAGATAGATAGATAGATAGATAGATAGATAGATAGATATAGATGATATTTGCGTAGGAGGGTGAATTAATCATTAGATCTATGATTAATTCACCCTCCTACGCAAATGCAAATACAATGGTACCTCGGTTTTCAAACGTAATCTGTCCCAGAAGACCATTCAAGTTCTGAAACGTTCAAAAGCCGAGGACTCAACAGCCAACAGCTAGGCCTCAGGATCTTGCACTCATCAGAAGCCGCATGGCATATTCGACTTCCGAGGCATGTTTGAAAACTGAAGCATTTACTTCCGGGTTTACGGTGTTCGTAAACCGAAATGTTTGTCAACGAAGACATTCGAAAACCGAGGTACTACTGTATAGAAAGGATAAGAAGTTTCATTCTTTTGTCTCTGAGGTCAAGGATGGTTATAAGACATGTCTCTGAGTGGACTGAAGCCCTTTTCACAGCGGACTTATTATAACTAGACATGGCAATCAATGCATCATGACAACTCCATCTTTCATGAAATGATTGGCAAAGTATGAACCTCTGCTGGCATTGGCCAATTTGCTGGCAGCTGGGTGATCCAGCCTGCCATTTGTCGGATCCCTTGGTGTGGTCCGAGGCCTGGCCACAACACTGCCCACCTTTGAATACGAGCAGACTTCCCACAGGTATCTGGTGGGTCACGATGAGAACAGGATGTTAATAATAATAATAATATTTTTTTATTTGTACCCCGCCCATCTGGCTGGGTCTCCCCAGCCACTCTGGGCGGCCTCCAACAGATATTAAAATACATCAAAATCACAGGTTAAAAACTTCCCTAAACAGGGCTGCCTTCAGGTATTTTCTGAATGTAGGATAGTTGTTTATCACTTTAACCTCTGCTGGGAGGGCGTTGGGTTACAATACATGGGCTATTGGCCTGATCCAGGATGCTCTGATGTTGTGTCTCTCCTTTTCACATTTATTCCCAGGCCTTTTTTGTTGCTGGGTTCCCCCCCCCCTCTTGCTTTGAGCGTAATTTATATCTGTTCTGTCAAGAGGAAAATATACACAGCTCCTTTGACATGGCCTATTCATGCTCAAAGAGAACACCTTTTCTTCCTTTTCATGTGAAGAGGCTAACTATAGATTGCAATACCCCTCCTCCCTTTGCCTGCCACTTTTGAAATTCTCTTTGAGACTTTAATGGCATCATAGAGCTCTTCATCTCCTTTCCACCTGCGGTGCCTGACAGGCGAGGCTTTGCTCCGTCTTTCTTCATGCAATTGTCTCCCAGACACAGCCTCCATCCTGTCCGCCATTTCACACCCTCCCTGTGCCCCACCCCAAGCCCGAGGAATTTATCTCCTCCAACTCCACTTAATCCTCCCATCACCACTGATGCATTTCCTTTCCTGTTGTGCGCCATAAAAATAATCCACTGTGCCTCGGATATCAACGTCATTGCGCCATGAGCCACATGTCCCTTGATCGATGTGTCAAGAGGCAGCCAGCGTGTGTCATCAGCTTCAAGGCTACCCACAAGCCAGACCCAGAGGTAGTTCCCTTTAGAAGTGAGCTAAGGATCAGTGTGGAATTCTAACCTAGAGTATACGGTTCAACTGCCCCAGAGATAAGCCTACCTCATTCATATTTAAGAAGAGCAGACTGAGCGCAGGGGCGGATCTACACTCATGGTTTATAATGTGTCAGGCGAGGAGTATCCTCTCCTCCCCCGGCAGCCTCAGAGGCAAGAAGAACAAACAGATCGTATTTTATGGCTTTTTATTCAGTCATCTGGTTGCAAGATAAAAGATCCATGTCTCCAAACATAGGAGACGTTGGCTACTCTGAGTCCCTCCTCTTCCATCTCCCACAACATCCTGGAAACCTACAGGAAGCCGCAGGAGTCATATCCCCTCTGCATCCTCTGTTATTGAATGCGGAGGGACCGACGAGCCTTTGAACTAAGAGGGTCTCCCATACCCTCCAGGGATAATCATAATAATATAATAATTTATTATTTATACCCCGCCCATCTGGCTGGGTTTCCCCAGCCACTCTGGGTGGCTTCCAACAGAACATGAAAATACAATAATCTATAAAACATTAAAAGCCTCCCTAAACAGGGCTGCCTTCAGATGTCTTCTAAAGGACTGATAGTTGTTGTTCTCTTTGACATCTGAAGGGAGGGCGTTCCACAGGGTGGGTGCCACTACCGAGAAGGCCCTCTGCCTGGTTCCCTGTAGCTTTGCTTCTCGCAGTGAGGGAACCGCCAGAAGGCCCTCGGCACTGGACCTCAGTATCCGGGCTGAACAATGGGGGTGGAGACGCTCCTTCAGGTCTACAGGTCTGAGGCTGTTTAGGGCTTTAAAGGTCAGCACCAACACTTTGAATTGTGCTCGGAAATGTACTGGGAGCCAGTGTAGGTCTTTCAAGACCGGTGTTATGTGGTCTCGGTGGCCACTCCCAGTCACCAGTCTAGCTGGCGCATTCTGGATTAGTTGTAGTTTCCGGGTCACCGGAAGGTCTCTACTGTCTCTACACCGGAAGGTCTCTACTTCAGGGAGGTCTCTACTGTCTGCTCGCTAACTCCCCCCTCCTCATCCGCCACTATCTCATAACTAGGGATTTCCTCATTCAGCTGTACAGCATCCCTGTCTCCCTCTCCTCCTGAAACTTCTGGAGACAGGGAAGGCGAAACTTCCCACTCCTCCTTCTCTTCTGAGAGGAGCCGATCAGACCGAGGGCTCTTTTCCCATTCCTCCTGTCCAGTCCAGTCCCTGACATAATGTTAAGGAAGGGTTGGTTTTCATGACGTAGATGGACACGTTATATTCTGCTTTTGACGTTCATAATGCGTTGTCAAAATATGAGGCCAGAGCAGCCAAGAACCAGAAGTAGGGAAACTACGTCTTGACGGACAAAACAAGGTAAGGAAGGCTTTTAATTTACAAGTCTGCCCTGTGGCGTTTTAGAACAATACAGTGGACCCTCTGGATATGAATTTAATTCATTCCAGGGGTCCATGCGCACCCTGAAAAATCCGTATCCAGAGGCGCCGCTTCTGCACACATGTACGGCGCGATAAAGCGCTTCTGCGCATGCGCGAGCGAGGAAACCCGGAAAAATACTTCCGGGTTTGCCACTTTCGCAACCTGAAGTTTACGTTACTCGAGAGTAACGTAACCCGAGGGTCTACTGTATATCTAATATCGTTCTAATAACGTTAAACAGGTCAGTGTAGATCCAGCCTTAGATGATTGATGGGGAACCCATTTGCAGCCTAGGGGCCATATTCCCTTCTGGACAACCTATCAGAAACCACATGTCAGTGGTGGGCGGGGCCTGAGACAAAAGTGAGCGAGCAATGAATATGCTTTTTTTCTTCTTCTTTTCTTTTTTCTTTTGCTTTCTACTGTAGGTTAGTTTCTTTAAACTCACACATCCCTTTCTATCATCTAGCCAGGCAACCAATAACTGAGATTCCTGCATTGCAGGGGGTTGGACTAGATGACTCTTGGGGTCCCTTCCAACTCTAAGATTCTATGATTCTATGATCAGAGTCCAAGGATGCCTTTTAGTCCAGGCCAAAACACCCAAGTAGGGCGCAAAGCAGGAGTGTTGAGTGAGGGGTTTAGTGCAGGTGGGTCTGTAGCCTGGGGAGAGTCCTAAGGGCCAGCTGGAGAAATTTGAAGGCCTGGATTTGACACCCAGGTCTGAACCTCAATACAGTCATAACTCAGGTTACGGCCACTTCAGGTTGCATTTTTTCATGTTAAGAACGTGGCCAACCCGGAAGTGTTTACTTCCGGGTTTCATCGCGTGCGCACGCGCAGAAGCGTTCTGCACGGTTCACGCATGGGCAAAAGTGCCGCTCTGGTTCGTGTTCGTGTTCGCAACCAGAAGTACCACTGTATCCTTGACTTAGACAAAAGTGCTAGAGGATTTAAAAAATAATAATTAAGAGCTTAAAAACAGTAGGCAATCAGCCTTTGGGGGGAGAATCCTCCATAATTCTTCAGCTGTTCTCATCAACGATCCATGAATAAAATAGATTTCTACATCAATACGCTACTTGAAAATGCATTATCTCCCGTGGAGGGCAGTGAAGAGTGAAAAAACCCATCCAACCTCAAAAGGAATTCCTTGGTGCTATGAAATTCAGAGCCAGTCCTTTGGACATATTTGTAGTTTGTAGAATTAAACTGATTTTTTAAAAAAACAAGTGTGTGTTTCTACTATTTCAGTACTATTGGATTTTAGGGAAAGCAGAAGTTCCTTTGCAGGGCATGAGACCTCTGCTCCTTAAAACCGGGAATATTTTGCAGTGTTCTGACATTTCATCGGGCCTCGCCTACAAATAGGAGTTGGGGGAGAAATTTGTTCCATTTGCATATTAATGTGAACTAATTCCAATCTCACTTGTGGGGTACCTCAGGGTTCTGTCCTCTCCCCCATGCTTTTTAACATCTATATGCAGCCGCTGGGAGAGATCATCAGGGGGTTTGGACTGGGTGTTCATCAGTATGCGGATGATACCCAGCTCTACCTCTCTTTCAAATCAGAACCAGTGAAGGCGGTGAAGGTCCTGTGTGAGTGTCTGGAGGCAGTTGGAGGATGGATGGCGGCTAACAGATTGAGGTTGAATCCTGACAAGACAGAAGTGC
Organism: Darevskia mixta; assembly: GCA_034641385.1. Taxonomy (NCBI): domain Eukaryota; kingdom Metazoa; phylum Chordata; class Lepidosauria; order Squamata; family Lacertidae; genus Darevskia; species Darevskia mixta. The sequence goes on from JAWWNH010000060.1 coordinate 5,216,510, forward strand.
TGTTTTTGGGGGACAGGAGGCGGGCAGGTGTGGAGAACTCCCTGGTCCTGAATGGGGTAACTGTGCCCCTGAAGGACCAGGTGCGCAGCCTGGGAGTCATTTTGGACTCACAGCTGTCCATGGAGGCACAGATTAATTCTGTATCCAGGGCAGCTGTCTACCAGCTCCATCTGGTACGCAGGCTGAGACCCTACCTGCCCGCGGACTGTCTCACCAGAGTGGTGCATGCTCTAGTTATCTCCCGCCTGGACTACTGCAATGTGCTCTACGTGGGGCTACCTTTGAAGGTGACCCGGAAACTACAACTAATCCAGAATGTGGCAGCTAGACTGGTGACTGGGAGCGGCCGCCGAGACCACATAACACCGGTCTTGAAAGACCTACACTGGCTCCCAGTACGTTTCCGGGCACAATTCAAAGTGTTGGTGCTGACCTTGAAAGCCCTAAATGGCTTCGGTCCAGTATACCTGAAGGAGCGTCTCCACCCCCATCGGTCAGCCCGGACACTGAGGTCCAGTGCCGAGGGCCTTCTGGCGGTTCCCTCGCTGCGTGAAGCCAAGTTACAGGGAACCAGGCAAAGGGCCTTCTCGGTAGTGGCACCCGCCCTGTGGAATGCCCTCCCTTCAGATGTCAAAGAGAACAACAATTACCAGACCTTTAGAAGACATCTGAAGGCAGCCCTGTTTAGGGAGGCTTTTAATGTTTTATAGATTATTGTATTTTAATGCTCTGTTGAAAGCCGCCCAGAGTGGCTGGGGAAACCCAGGCAGATGGGCGGGGTATAAATAATAAATTATTATTATTATTATTATCCATCCTTCCCAAACCAGTAAGTGACCTAAAAAAACAGCAATCTTTTTTTTTTTTTACATTTGCTTATATACTTGTGTTTTTGTTTTGTTTTTTCAATGAATGGAACTGCTAAAATGAATTGGTTATATGTGTTATACTTATACTTTTCTCTTATGGATAATGTAAAGCATTACTTTTATGAATGTATATGAATGTGATCTTCATTTTGTAATGTTATGCTTGTTTGTTTGTCTTGTTATTGTTGTTAAAAAAATTGAAATGAATAAAAATATATATAAAAAAAACCCAGCAATCTTTTGACATCTGCTTTCTCCAAATGTTGCATTGCATTTCTCCAACCAAATAGTATGCACAAGGATGCACGTATTACTGGAAATTATGTAAAGGTTGCAGTATATTAGGGGAAATTGCTTGCATGAATAGTGTAGGTTAGGCAAAATGGCATAGAAAGGTGGAAATGTTATTTGAAAGGTGCACCTAAATGCATATGAATTTTCATGCCAAATTTTCCCCAAAGAAAAATTCATGCATTGGTGTGAAAATGAGCTGACCTGATTTTAAGATCGGAACAATGAAAATGCAAGAGAAACCACAATTGGCAGATGCATTCATTCAGACTCACAGACTTTGAAGGATATCATTTCAATGCTAGGGACTAGAAACATGTTTTGCCCTTTGAAATAATGAAAGCTGACACTTTTCAGAAAGTAGAATTCTCTACGGTTCCACAAGATGTCAAATCCATGGAAGACAGGCGGAATGGCAGACAAACAGCTTCACAAAATATATAGTAGCTACATACTGTACGTAACATGCATACAAATAGTCAAATATTGTCTTCTAAAATCACTGGACATGCTTAGCATGTGCAGCATTGATATTTGGTTAAAACAAAATAGCATTTGTGCTGGCATACGCATGGAGACATTAGAAAACAACTAATAAAGCTGTTGAAAAATGGAACTTTCTGCTTGGTAGGACAGCAAAAACAATTCTGCCAAAGATTTATTTCTTTTATTTAAGCAGTTTATAGTCTGCCTTTCAGTTTAAACACAAACAAAAATCACAACCCAGCTTCCAAATAAGACAATACAAAACTAACTCATCAAATTGCTGTACACCACAAGAACAGCAACAACGCCCAGCAATAAATCAGCAGAAATAGCATAAAACAAAAGATAACAGGGAAAACACATGATGAAACAAAATTCAACTGCAGCCATAACCATCAGCGGCGATGTTTGGTAAAAGTTTGGGCCACTGAAAGCTCCTGCTGGTGTTGGTGGGCCAGGACGTGTGGCCTTTGTAAACATCGGGGGCAGCCAATATCACCCTGTGTCTTATCTGAGACAATTGTCTCACTCTGCCTAATGGTAGGGCCTGTCCTGACTAATCTTCCTATATAAATAAAAATGTAAAATGTCACCACGCTCTGCAGTTTGCATGGCTGCCAGTAGGTGGCCACATCAACGGCAGCATGAGGAGTAGTTGGCCAGCCCAGGGGAGGCTGTTCACAAAGTGTCTTAGCAAGCTTTAAAGCCCCAAATAGCCCTGGCCATGTATATAGGAGCATCTCCATCCCCATCCTTCAGCCCGGAAACAGAGGTCCGGCTCTGAGAACCTTCTGGCAGTTCCCTCATTGCAAGAAGTGAGGTTACAGGGAACCAGGCAAATGTGAACAAAATCAACATTTCCCCCACACCTACCCAGGACAGGCTATGTGGCATCCAAAGGCAAGGGCTAGGGGGAATCAGAAGCACTAGCTGAAGGCTGCTCCTGCTGTCTCCCAAGCACCTGCCGCCTGAGACAATCTCACCCTGCCTAATGTTAAGACCGGTCCTGATTACGCATTGCATAAAGGGTAGTTTGGTCCTTCATGTTGCAGCTATAACCTTGGATCTGGGACCCCACTGTGATTTAATTAATGGCGATTTAATTAACGTATCTGAAGAAGTGTGCATGCACATGAAAGCTCATACCAATAACAAACTTAGTTGGTCTCTAAGGTGCTACTGGAAGGATTTCTTTATTATTATTATTTTGTTAATTAACGGTGGCTAAACACTACTTGAATTGACACACTTTGGGAGTCAAGGTCCATTCAGGACTAAGGTGCCCATTGAAAATGGAGGTAGGGCCCATGGTGCTCCTTCTGCCTTAGGCTGTTATATTGCTATACCAGGCTTCCTCAACCTCGGCCCTCCAGATGTTTTTGGCCTACAACTCCCATGATCCCTAGCTAGCAGGACCAGTGGTCAGGGATGGTGGGCCAAGGCTGAGGAAGCCTGTACTATACCAAGCCAGACTATAGGTCCAGCTATCTCACTATTGCCTGTTTCCATTGATGGGGAGCAGTTCTCCAAGGATTCAGATAGCAGTCCTCCTTAGCTCTACTTGGAGATCCCCAGGGTTTAATCTGGGACCTTTCGTGTGCAATGGATGTCCTCTACTATACAGGTAAGCGGGACTTCCATTCCTGGCCACCATGTGCATCAGTGGGACATGCAGAAGTCCCTTACGGTCCACCCCAGCATTCCACACTTGCCCCATTCTGCCCCTTGCCCCCTGTCAGGCTTCGGGGAATCGGATCCCTCCCCCAGTGGCAGTAAATAAGCAGATCAAATGAAAGGAGCGTTCTTACCAGTTAGTTTCTTTAATAATCACAGCGAGAGACAAAGGAATGCATATCTCTTCTAGAAATGGCGTTGCTCCCAGTACAGGTTTATCCCCTCTGTCCCCATTAATCTACGTCACTCCTACATCGGGTAATCTGAGCTTGATGCCACTGAGCTCTCTGTTCTATCACTCTCAAAGCCCGTCTAGTCTTAGGTGAAGGGGGGTCAGGAATGCTGTCCAAGGACACTGAATCTGCCAACTGTCTCTTTCCTGGTGTTTCCTCTTCTAGTTGTTCCTTGCCCAGTATTTCCCACCTTTTCCCGTCTGGACTATGCCCCTCTGCAAACCGCTGTTCTAAATCAATACTGTCCTCCTGCCCTTGGGAAGGTTCGGGGGGGGGGGGACGGCTCCCACTATTCCTCCTCAGTCCAGTTCCTGACACCCCCTTTTGGTGCCGAAAACAGTGTGTGTGTCAGCGATTGTGCACACGTAGATCATTTCCAAGTGGGGAGTTGCCTGTGTTGAGCTGCCATCTTTTCATATGGTCAGTTCTGCATCACTTCTGTATCCTCAGAGTGGCCGTTTGGGTCACAGAGAGTTTGAACCGCAGGTGGAAGATAATATTTAATTATCCCTTCCCGTTAAGCGTATTTGTTTAAATCAAATACGCTTGATCTTCAACATCCCCTTATTGCAAACATCTGTCTAAAATCAATTAACACGGTCCTCGATAGTAAATGTACAAAGACCAATTGCAACCAATTATACATAATGGAATTAAACATTGAAAGAATACTGGGGCTGGCTGGCACTGAGATGATGGCCATATTCAAATATTGCAATGGCTGTCACGTAGAGGAGGGCTCAAGCTTGTTTTCTCCTGCTCTGGAGGGCAGGACTCGAACCAATGGCTTCAAGTTACAAGAAAGGAGATTCCGACTTAACATTCAAAATAACTTTCTGACAGAAAGAGCTGTTCGGCAGTGGAACAGTCTCCCATGCAAGGTGGTAGACTCTCCTTCGTTGGAGGTTTTTAAGCAGAGATTGGATGGCCATCTGTCATGGATGCTTTAGCTGAGATTCCTGCATTGCAAGGGGTTGGACTAGATGACCCTTGGGTTCCTTTCAACTACATGATTCTATGAGATTGGACAACTGGGAACTGCAACACAATGTTGCAGCATGGGGACTCCAGAAACTCCATTCCATTCCTGCTCCTGGATCTCAATTTTCCCCTCCCAAATGACTCTCAGCATTCTGTGGCCAATGAGAGTGTTCAGTCCTCACTAGATGTGAGGGGTGTTTCCCCCCCCTGCATACTTTTTTGGGGGGGTAGACTTTTCCCTCAAGCCTGCTGATGCTTCCTTCATCCGGGTGGCACAACTTTGAATGCATAAGCTATGGAGCTCACATCTTGAACCTTGGAGATAACAGGAAATGACTGGATTGGAACTGAGCTCACATTTGGAGTGAGAAGCCAGAAAAGAGCCACCGTGGTTTACAGTCAAGACACCTGAACTGTGATACATGATTGATAATATGGAAATGTAATCCATTACAATTTAAGGCAGCTTAGGGGCCCTGCTCTGGGACTTAATGCAACAACACAAATCTAACAAGTCATACTGCAGCAAAATACATTAGAAATGTGCTCCTTCCCCTTTGCTCAAACAAAAGCTCATGTTTCTTTATTATAATAAAACTTTTCTTAGGATGAGATCATTAATGCGCTGTCCTGGATGTGAACTGTAACTTTATATATATATATAAAACATTCCTAAACTACCTTTCCAAACAAGAAATCTGAAAGTGGTGTATTTAAAAATAATAATAATAATTTAAAAAAAAAAAAAAGACACCAGAAGACTAGAATTAAATAGTGTGCCAAAGTATTGAACTCTTTGCTCTGTTGTTAAGCTAATGGAGCTATAGGATCTAAGCAACTATGACATACTTGCAGGACCCAACGCTCCATACATGTAGCCCATCAGAAGAAGAAAAAGATAAACAGTGGTCATGCCAGTTTTCTGAAGGGAGGGTGCTCTGATCTACAGCACTTCCTCTAAGAGCATGAGATTGGAAAGCCAAGAAAGGAGATGGCAAGATGGCAAACAAACACAGGATGAAGGTCATTGCTTTGTGCCCATCTGCAAGGTTGGATGTGCTGGATGTGCCAGTCTGCTCCCTTTAATTGGGAGTTGAGAAAATTTATCAAAAGGGGTGGAGAAAAAGCACATAGGGGAAACTGAGGCTGGGGTGGGGGGCATCTCCCAGGGACACCCAGTGTGTTCATTTCAACCCAGGTTGACATCTTCCACAAGAAAGAAAGGCGTATTTTTGTTTCCATTTTTGCTCCCCTCCCTTTGTCTCCTAATATGTCCCAAGTTAATCTTGTTTATTGAAGGAAACGGAGAAGCTACACCCCTGTAATGTCAACACTGGCATTCCGCACTTAATTAAAATGATGAAAAGACTCCTCAGGAGAGCTAAAAATCTCGCTGGGATAAGTCACCTCCCAATGACATTCATTAGCTAATTTGGGTTTCTGAAAGGATCGAGGTGGAATCAAGCAAACACCTTTCTAAATAATAAACACACAGAGACCTCCCTCCCCTCCCCAAAAAACTCCTTCCAAGCTGTCATCCTTTGAGAGGCTTGCTGGCGCCTAAGACATCCTTCCCCCGCAACTGATCTTAGGTGATGAATCATCCAAGCGGTTGGATTATCTGTGCAGCTTTACAGGAGGCAGAGAGAACTAGTGGTTCAAAAAGGCAGGTTTTTGCAACTAATTCCTTGTACTGCACTGCAAGTCCACACGCACAAAGATGAGTCCTTTCCAGTTGATCTGACACACATTTCTTCTTGGCTTTATTTGAAAGTTGGCAAGCTTTACTCCATTAATACGAGCAATAAAGTTTTAATTGCAAATTAAAATTCACCCCCTTCTCCGAGATAATTCAGGAGTCAACGGTAAGCAACCACTCAGAGAATTGATGCTGCTGTCAGGGAGAGAGGGGAAAACTTGGATCAGTTCACAATTTAAAGGCAAACAGACTTACATTTGCACCTTTTGAAACAATACACACACACACACAAAACCAGTGGTGCTTTGAAGTTCACGCTTCTCTGAATTTTGCAATGCAGTATTTCAGTCAAGTGTTAATGCACATTTTACCTTGTTAAATGCATTTTTGCATATAAGAAATACACATGTTTGTGAAAATGAGATACAGCAATGCATTATATCAGAGGAAACGTATTGCAAATGTTGGTATATTAGGAGAAATTCATGCTAAGATGCTGAAGGATTTTCAAAAGGATTTTCATTCACACAAACTGATCTGGAAGTGTGAAGAACTGGACCCCAAATTGGAGAACAGAGAAACCAAAATTGACTGATTCACCTGTTTGATGAAAAAGCAGCCTAAATATAAGGTTTTTCCCCCCTTTCTATCCAGAACTGACAGTTAGTTTGCCTTGCAAGGTGAGTTTGTCATGGCTTCTTTTCTAAATATATGGAGCCATGGGCAAAAGAAGATGGCACCACACATTCAAAAGAAGCACTTTTTTGTGGCCTCAATGCTGATGTCTCTTGAACTTCTTTGTTCCTTGATCCCACTGTTCCTCTGATACGTTTGTTGTCAACTGACAACACGTTGCTTTTCATTAGAGTCACTTCACACATTCATGAAGTGTTAAGGAATATGGCGATAAATCAGGTAAGAGATATGCATTTGTAAACTGAGAATCTGAGGTCACAGAATCATAGAAACACAGACTCATGCTTTAAAACCTCCAAGAAAGGAGAATCCACAACCTCCTGAGGGAGGAGGGAGTCTGTTCCACTGTTGAACAGCTCTTGTGCTTAGAAAGCTCTTCTCAATGTTTAGTTTGAATCTCATTTCTTGTAACTTGGATCCAGTGGTTTGAGTCCTACCCTCCAATGCAGAAATTATAGAATCATAGAGTTGGAAGGGACCCCAAGGGTCATCTACTCTAACCCCTTGCAATGCAGAAATCTCAGCTAAAGCATTTGTGACAGGTGGTCATCCAACCTTTGATTATAAACCTCCAATGAAGGAGAGTCTATTACCTGCCAAGGGAGTCCGTTCCATTGTCAAACAGCTCTTCCTGTCAGAAAGTTTTTCCTGATATTTAGTCAGAATCTCCTTCCTTGCAACTTGAAGCCATTGGTTTGAGTCCTACCCTCCAGAGCAGGAGAGAACAAGCTTGCTTCATCTTCCATGTGTCAGCCCTTCAGATATTTGAAGATGATCATCATATCTCCTCTCACTCTCCTCTTTTCCAGGCTAAACATACCCTCAACTGTTCCTCACAAGTCTTGGTTTCCAGATACTGGATCATCTTGGTTGCCCTCCTCTGCACACATTCCAACTAGGATAGATGGTTCAAAGGAACCCAGATCCAAGGAAAATGAGGCCGTAGATGCTTAACTTCCCATCTTCTTTTTTAAGTCATGCCACACAGCTGAATTAGTGTATCGGGGTGATGCATGTCCCCAGGGCTAATTTAGGAAGATAGAATCATAGAAAGCTGCATTGGCCTATCTAGTTCAGTAATGTCTACCTTGACTGGCAGCAGCCCTACTGTGGTCTCTCCCAGCCCTATGTAGAGATGCTTAGGATTGAACCTGGGAACTGCTGCATGAAAAAGCACATGCTCTACATGTGCTCTACATGTGCTCTACTGATCCACGGCCCTTCCGTTTAATTTCACATGGCCACTATGTGATGAACAATTCACAGCTGAATGTGTGAACCGATTCAGTTGAGAATCATCACTTCCGAGGTGATGAAAGCTCTCTTGCTGATGTGTGATATGTGTTGACTCCTTCACTCAGTCAAGACATCACTTGAAGTTGCATGTGTGAACAAGCCCCCAAGGAATGTCGTGTGGGGAGGGGAGAATATTTCACACAACATTTTCATTTTCATTTTGAATCCCACTTCGTAAAAATGCTCGAGGCAACTTACAATCCAATCAACATATTAAAAGAGTAATGAAATGTGGAATTGTACCTGCTTGCACCTTAAAATAGTGTGCAGCAAAAAAAAAGGTAGAGCCAAATATCATATTTATAGCTTATGATCTGAGCGGCAGGCTGTATATTGATTGAAGAACCGTTAACGGCACAAAATCCCCAGAAATCCAGCGCTAGCATTGTGTCTAGACGGAATTATTTATCTCCAGGCACTGCAGCGTAACAAAAGTACTCTTTGAAGAGTAAGCACCAGGTATTTGGACTTAGGAAGTCGCAGCTGTAAAATCGGTCTGGCATCCAGCAAATATCACCACCAGCGAGATATTTTGGCGGATAAAAACCAGACTGTCATCCGAATGCCACTTGGAGGTTGTGAATGGAGATGGATTGTGTCCAGATCAGAAGTCATAATGGCTCACTTACTGCCAGCTGGGTGATGGAGTGGCCGGACTCGAACTCCCTGTTTATAGAAGGGTGTGGATCAGGACTGTGCATCTTGTGATCCACTGAGCCAAGCACCAAACGTTCACTGGGGCCTGCCAGGTCTTTGACAATTTTTTTTGTGCTGCAATCTCAGTGTTCTGCACTCCTCTTGGCAAGAGTAGGTCAAAAGCTGCCCATAGGACTGAGCCAAAATGCCCAGTCCCAGTTTTACTGCATTAGCTGCATATTTACAGTTGATGGATTTTGAGATGGGGTGCAAAACGGGTGGAGAGCAGAGAAAAGGTACCAGGGGCAGCTATCCTGGTTGGTGGTGGACACCATTCTCCCTCCCCCTGCAAAATAAATAAATAAATAAATAAATAAATAAATAAATAAATAAATAAATAAATATGGGTGAAAATGAGATTAGGAAGCATTGCCCTCTCTCTGATTAGGATTTATGATAAAATCCTGCCCTTAGTCTGAATGGGCTTTATGATAATGCCAGGTTATGGGCAGATTGCTCTAGACTGAGCAGATAATAGTCTAAGGAGTAATGGCTGAACAAGGGGAAGGACTAAAGGCTGAATATAAGAAGTTCACCCATGATGACAATTGTGTAGCAAGGGGCCCTCAAATAATTGGCTTTGCTGAATAGAAACATTTTTTGAAAATTCAAGTTTCTAGTTTCCTTTCGTAGAGGAAAGCCTGGAAAAAAATGTGGAAGGTGTCCAGTAAAAACAGAAAAACAGTGCTGGGCAGGACATTGTCAAGGGGTATGCCTCCATGTGGTACCCTCAGGATGTTGTTGGATTTTGACTGGGGGGAGGAATGTCACCATATTTGCATTCCTCCATCCCTTGCTTTATTTCCTTCTCCACCTCTTCCTCAAAGAGATGAAGAATGGGAGCAACCAAAATTATCCCAGGGCTGGTGTAACCCCTTTTCAGTTTAGGCGGGGAGCACATAAGCGATGTCCAACATGCATCACAACCAGATGAAAGCAGCCAAGGAGGATGCAAAGCAGGATCATCTGGGAGAGAGTTTCAATGGCTAATGAGAGAGGTCTGAAGGACCACTTTTGTCCTCTGGGAGGCATGGAGTGGGGAGAACCAGGCCAATTTTGCCCACTCTCCTCTGTGTAATCTGAATCTCAGTGTGTCAGAATACCCCAGAAAATAACCCACTCAAGATCTCCCCTGCCCACACATGCACACATAGATTTCTCAAAGGCCTTGTAATGAGCTGACTCATAGGCTTGCTTGCGGAGGGTAGGGGATGAGAGGTGGAAGAGGGAGCCCATTTCCTGCTAAAAAATGGTTTGATGGATCTTTCGTTGATTGAGACTTTTCTCCAGTGTAGGACCTCCTCTTTCCCTCCTCCTGGGTGATGCTCCAGCCTCCTCTGCTTGATTCTTCTGGATGCTTGTCAGGCGTTCTACATTTTGGGTGACTGCAAAATTGCAGGTACGGTTAATTGCAGGGGGGACTTGCAGTATGGGAAGAACTTCTGAGCAAAAAGCGACAGAAGTTGCACCCAGAAATAAACGGGGAGGGCAAATGGATGTGGCTGGATCCCCACCACCACCAAGTGCTGCTGTGAAAAGAAAGCTCATTTTAATAATTTTTTTTAAAAAAAAAAAAAAAGAGCAACGCTGCAGGAGCGGGGGAGGGGGCATCCTAATCTGAGTTTATTTGTGCTGATTACATGAGTGGCAACTTATTGTCAGGAAATGACATTTGAGAAAGGGGCCAAAGCCCTCAGGATATGTCAGGATATGTCAACGGTTTTGTAACTGGCATGAAATATACGACTCAGTGAGGTATCAAATCCACTGTTGGTACCATTCAAATAAAGTAAAGTCGTACCTTGGAAGTCAAACGGAATCCGTTCCGGAAGTCCGTTCAACTTCCAAAACGTTTGGAAACCAAAGCACAGCTTCTGATTGGCTGCAGGAAGCTCCTGCAGCCAATCAGAAGCCGCAGAAGCCCCATTGGACGTTCGGCTTCCAAAAATAGTTTGCAAACCAGAACAGTCACTTCCGGGTTTGCAGCGTTCAGGAGCCAAAACATTCAAGAACTAAGCTGTTGGAAAACCAAGGTACGGCTGTACAATGTCACGAATTCCTGAATCTTAATTATCCGGCTTTCCAAAAATAAGGCCAGTGCAGCAACAGATATCTCTCAGTCAGCCTTCCCCCAATATCAGGCTCTTCTTTGAGGGCCAAGCAACAGCCGACGTGTGGCATCCATTATCACACACCCTACGGATATATAAAGATATAGATATAGCTTCAAAGCGGCCATGTTAATCTATGGGTTGTTAAACTATGGAACTCCCTGCCACAGAGGGCAGTGATAGCCACCAGTTAGGATGGCTTTAATGAGGATTGGGCATTCATGGAAGACAAGGCTATAAATGGCTACTAGCCATGGTCACTGTGCTCTATCTCTACTGTCAGAAGCATTGTGCCCCTGAATACCACTTGCTGGGAGTGACAGGTGGGAAACATTCTGTTGTGATCCTATCCATCTTTCAGGCTTCCCACAGGCATCTGTTTGGCCACAGTGCAAGCAGGATGCTGGACTAGACAGGCCATGATCCAGCAGGCTCCTCTTATGTCCCTACGGTGCAAGGAGGTGCAGAGGAGGAGCAGGTGTCAAACCCTCCCCCATGCAGTTGTCTCAATCAACAAAACCCCCACTTCTACTAGCCCAACGGGAGGGAAAAGACAAATGCAATATGGTACCTGTCCGGGATTTAACTGGTGAAAATAGCATCCGGGAGGAATTTCAGAGAACGTCCAGGATTTCGAGGTTGATTGCCACAAACCAGACCTAAACTGAAGGCTCCCAGTGCAAGATCTGTTCTGTTTCATGTTCCCTCCCCTTTGGTTGCTTTTAACTGCTCTTGTTCCTAACTTTTTTCAATTTATGTGAGGTGGATTGCTCACAACTTTGAATTTCATTTCCCAAACGAAGCTCAACAACTTTTTTTTTGTCCTGAATTTTTCGTCTAGAAATATGGCAACCGTAGTGCCTGTCCCCCCCCTCCCCCAGGGTTTTAGCAACTTTGATGGCAACAATTTCAATTGGCAGGAAGGACTAAGCACCTGCTCTCGAGTCTGGCACAGGGACATAACAGGATGCTGCTAAGCTTTAAAAAGATGTTGGGATCCCAGGCAGGTTCATAGGAAACAAGTCCTGATTTGTCAATATGTATTGGCACATCACGGTGAAGGGAATTTGAGAGCCAGTGTGGTGTAGTGGTTAAGAGTGGTGGACTCGTAATCTGGTGAACTGGGTTCGAGTCTCCGCTCCTCCACATGCAGCTGCTGGGTGACCTTAGGCTAGTCACACTTCTCTGAAGTCTCTCAGCCCCACTCACCTCACAGTGTGTTTGTTGTGGGGGAGGAAGGGAAAGGAGAGTGTTAACTGCTTTGAGACTCCTTCGGGTAGTGATAAAGCGGGATATCAAATCCAAACTCCTCCTCCTCCTCCTCCTCTTCTTCTTCTTTTTCTTCTCCTCCTCCTCTAAGACGTGGTCCTGTGCCTTCTGCTGGCAATGACTGACAAGCACTTTGAAAGGTTGGAAATTGGTTCCAAGAATCACAGGTGCAGTTGAAATCCTTTTCCAATCTGGGCAAACAAGCATCTTCATATGTGGTATGCTGTTCGAGCTCAAATTACACATTGAGCAGAATTCTGTGATATTTCCCCTCCACATTTATTTACCCTACTGGGATAAAGATAAAATTAATGATTATACTCCAGTCATTTTTGCCTCTGACCACGCCCATTGCTGCTATGTGGCCCTTCAAAAGTTTCCCAGATGGGCACGTGGACCTCAGTCTGAAAAATGTTCACTACCCCTGCTATATATGATAAGATCCACCCCACATACAATACTTCATCCCTCCCTCCCTCCCTCCTGACTCGTTCCTTCAGTTACTACACCAAGGATTTCACTATCAGAAGCAACAAGAATGCTAATTAACACTTAAGTTCATTTCAGAGGAAAATGCATCCTCACTCTATTTTTATAAATTGAAATTTCAAGCATACACCCTGCTTGAACCCTGAGTTCCAGGAAATTACAAACTGATTCCGAGTTTCAAAATATATTCTTACCTTGCTTAGCCTTTTGCTTCTTTCACAAGAGCTTATGGGGATGTATAAGCCTAATTATATTTTTAAGAGCCACTTCAAGAAATATTTAACCATTTTGCTGATGGGTGACCTTCAACGTCCTTCCACTTTGCTGGCAAACCCAATTCTCGTTGTTATTAAATTACTTACAGTCTCTTGATGTTCTCCTCCCACCAGATCCTCTGTATCTCACTGGAGACAAAAGCTGCAGATAGGAAGATATGGAGAGGCCTAATGAATGCCAAAGACAGCAGAGCTCTGGGAAACTAGTCTAACTAGAGATAGGTGAATCTCTCCATTTCAACATCTTTCCGTTTCTTATAACCTTAAGTTCAGTTCTCCACATCTCCAAAGCAGTTTCTGAATTGTTTGCTTTAAGCCCTCATCAAAATTCATCAGAATTTTAGCATGAGTTTTTCATAATATTTATATGGAGAGATGCCTAATATACAATTTTTTTGCAACTTCCCCCAATATAATGCATTCTTGTATCCCATTGGTTGCAAGAGCTTCTTGCACTCAGCGGAGACCACGTTGCATGTTCAGATTCCGAAAAACGTTCAAAAATGGATGCACGTACTTCCAGGTTTTCGGCGTTCGAGAACCAAAACGTACGACAACGGAGGCATTTGGGAACCGAGGTTCCACTGTATTAAGAAATAGTAAATAAGTAAAGGTAAAGGATCCCTGGCTGTTAAGTCCAATCGCAGATGACTCTGGGGTTGCAGTGCTCATATCGCTTTACAGGCCAAGGGAGCCAGCGTTTGTCCGCAGACAGCTTCCGGGTCATGTAGCCAGCATGGCGCAACAGGACACCAAAACCAGAGCAGCTCACGGAAACACTGTTTACCTTCCCGCCGGAGAGGTACCTATTTATCTACTTGCATTTTGAGGTGCTTTCAAACTGCTAGGTTGGCAGGAGCAGGGACCAAGCAATGGGAGCTCACTCCATCGTGGGAATTCGAACCACCGACCCTCTGATCGGGAAGCCCAAGAGGCTCAGTGGTTTAGACCACAGTGAAAAACCTTCCTCCTGTGCAGTTTCTTCAAACTATGAGTTGGAAGCACAGCAGCATGGATCATTCCATTGGTAACCTAAGGGTTAATTCTGCTGGTGGTTAGTCAGTCAACCAAGCAGGTGGTAGTGTTGGAGGTGTTGCCTCAGGCATCATACTTGCTGATTGATTGTGCAGTATTGTTGATTGTGTATGTATTGTGTATGTATACATATTGATTGTGTATGTATTGTTGAGACCCTCAACAATGGAGGGCACAAGGAGAAGGGGACGACAGAGGACGAGATGGTTGGACAGTGTTCTCCAAGCTACCAAAAATGGGTCTGACCAAACTGTGGGAGGCAGTGGAAGACAGGAGTGCCTGGCGTGCTCTGGTCCATGGGGTCACAAAGAGTCGGACACGACTAAACGACTAAACAACAACAACAACAAATGTATTGTTGAATATCTTCCTGTGGTAAATAAGACAAAAGCCACTCTGTTTCTTTCTCCTCATATTATATACTGTTTTCATTCACTCAGTTTGTGTTCTCTCTGGGCTCTATCTGGGCTATTCAAGCTACTCAGCTAACGTTATGCACCATGACTCCAATTTTTCTGGAAAATGAAGTCTGCAAATGTAAGTATGTGAGCCCATCCTTAAATTGTGGGCAATGTTTAATGAAATGCATAACCTCCATCTTTTGTCTCCTCCCAATTTTAGCCATATCATTTTAGTTAAGAGTAGTAAGTGAACCTTCACAAAAAGTATAGGAGACAGGTCTCCTTTGCCTTCAAAGGTAGCCCCATGTAGAGCACATTGCAGTAGTCCAAGTGGGAGATAACTAGAGCATGCCCCACTCTGGAGAGACAGTCTACGGGCAGGTAGGGTCTCAGCCTGCGTACCAGATGGAGCTGGTAGACAGCTGCCCTGGACACAGAATTGGCCTGTGCCTCCATGGACTACTACTACCCATCAGCTTTGCCAACCTAGTATCTTCTGACCAGTCTGCCCTCATCAAGCAAACATGAAGGCAAGGACAGATATGGTAGAGACTGGAGACTCCTTGAATTCAGAGAAGCGGGCTAGATTGTGCCTTCTATGTCTTTCTAAAACAGCAGCTTAAGGGAGGAGGCATCCCAAAAAGTTTAAGGGATGGCCTCTGTGCACACAAATACACCTGGAATTCAAGCTCTGCTGTGAACCAACTTTGCATGCTGACGTGATCCCAGAATCAGGTGCCTTACAGTTGCCCAAACTTATTGCATTTCACTTCTGCTCTTTGTTGCTTAAGCCAAACCTGAGAGTTCAAGTCCTTTGGGCCTTGAAAGCCTTGCGTTTCACCACAACAGCCCTCTGAAAACAAAATAAGGTTCTTTATTCCCCTTGAGGTTAGCAAAGGCCCAGGAGAAAATTGCCTGTCAGAAAAAGTGACAAAAATATATTGGACTTTGGCGGGATGTGTTATTGTTTATTTTTGACACGCAGGAAACAAATCTCGATCTGTGATGGGGTGCCTTGTCTAACCCCGCCCTGTTCCGCGATTCAAAAATGCTCTCTGGCTGTGTTTGAAATGAGTTCATTCCAGATCTTCAGCAGTGCTGCGAATTGGTGTAACTTCTTCCAGTAGATGGGACAACACTGATCGCTGTTTCCATTTCCAGTTTATATATTTATTGTGCTTCAGAAGCCCCCTCTGCTGCACTCACAAACATCATCTTACTCCTTGCAAATGCTGGGATATTGCATATATCTTGGGCATGTCCTAAGGTCAGAAAATTCTGGGAAGTAGCAATGGAAATTGAAGTAATAGCTGCTTATACTTTAACCAGTGCTTTTTTTCTGGGGGACGCAGGCAGGGCCATCTTAAGTATATCCACTGCTATGGTGCAAAGCTCCCTCCCAGAGTGTTTTAGGGAGGACAGCGCTGCTGGCAGGGCTGGAGGAGGCGGGCAGCAGCTGGAGGGTGGCTCCTCCAGCGGGGAAGAGGGGGAGGCTGGACGCGGCGCCTCCCAGCTCAGCTGGCCGCTTTGTGCCACAGTGGCCATGGCAGACGGAGGATCCGGGCGCGGCGCTGCTGAGGCATGGCATAGCGGAGGCGAGCGAGGGTGAGGGCGGCGAGCTGATGCCGGGAGGTGCCGCGTCCAGCCTCCTCCTCTTCCCTGCTGCCCTCCAGAACTTGGCGCCCTGGCTCCCCGCGCCACTAGCCTCTATGGGTAAGATGCCCCTGGATGCAGGGGTATGCATACCCCTACACATTTTGTGAATCTTTGTACTTTTGGCCTTTTACTGTACTTATTTTTCCCGATTTGAACTATAAAATGGTGATTTTCTTGAGTCAAAATGAGAGTACCCCTAAACATTTTTTTTTAGAAAAAAAGCACTGACTTTAACCATTGCCCCCCATTTCTCCTATTTGAATATGTTAAAAAGACTAACAGAGGACAGGGAATTAATACAACATCTCATAATTGCTTCCAGAATTATTATTTGTCAGAATTGCGAGGATAGAAAGAACACCATCCTTGAAAGATTGGATAATTAAAATCTGGGACACTGCATACTTAACCTTAACACTTATGGTGAGAACCAGCGAGGGAAGACAACAGGATAGCATATTTATTTATATCTTTATAATGTACTGTAGTAATAAAGCACAGGATAATGTAAACACATTTGTGTAATTTGGAACTTTGTGATATTTATTTATGATGTTCCGTTTTTCGCTGTCCCTTTCTACTTTTATTTTATTTGACATTTGTTATTATGCTTTTTGAAATATATATGTATAAAGAAAAAAAAACCAGTTAACTCATGAACTGTAGAAATGATAGCACAGATAAAGACTGAAGCCTGATTCATGGGTGCATGTGTACTGATGGCTGCAAATAATCACATATGCATAGATGAATCTGCCAGAATATTCCTTCTGGGTGTGATGGCCTGGGATTCAGACTCAGACGCTGAACCTGAGGGATCCCAGCCTGCACAGGATTCCCTGCCTCCAGAACCAGCAGAGCCGGGGCTGGGGCCTGAGTCTGAAGGGGCCTCACCTGTGCTGGATCCTCAGGTGCAGACATCTGCTGAGTCTGCTCTGGCTCCTGATGGGATGGAGGACCCATTGCCTGCAGGTGCTCCACTCCCAGCCCCGTCAGGGGAAGCTGAAGTTGCCTCTGGGTCCGGTAACCCTCCAGCCTCTCCTGAGCTGCAGAGGCTCAGGGCAGAGAGGCGAAGGGAACTGAGTTCCCGCAGGAGGAGTGCTCGCCTCCAAGCCAGGAGAGGCGAGTCACCTGAGGATCGGAGCCGCCCTATGCCTCGGGGCAGATAAAAGCCGGTCAGCCCCAGCCCCAAGTTGCAGGAGCAACATCGTTGCTGACCAGTTCCTGCTTGATACCTGTCCTGCTTCCCTGCCTGAGCTCCTGCCCCGCCTTGGTTCCCTGCTTGCCCACCCGTTCCTGACTTCGCCTGACTCCCTGCTCTGTACCCTGCTTCAATTATTTCGGACTGCCTTTACGTTGTACCTCTGACCTTGGACCGGACTTAGACCTCGCCTTTTGGATACCCCACGGGACCAGCACACTGTGGGATTTGGATCTCAAATGGCCTGCACCAGTTGTCACTTGAGGTATGTATTCGGCTGAGCCTGGGAACAGTCAAAGTGTGGGCCATTTGTGCCGTAGTTAAAATGCATATGTATTCAAAGTGCTTGGCTTATGGAGAACTCTGCATGGCATACCTTACAAACACAGGTTTACACTAGCATTCTGTTGGAGCTAATGGGGTACCATGTACAGATTTTTTCTAAAGTGATGTTAGTTTCATTACACAAATATTGGGAGTTTATATCCTAGTTGTGCTCAGGAACTTGTGTGTGTTTGAACCCTTTTTTTTAGCTTCATTGCAGAATCCAAATTAGGAACTGAGGTCAAAGCATTCATGTTTCGGATTGATGTTTACTTTTTTTTTAATGTGATCTATTAAAGGTGAGATGTAAGTGGATTTAGCCTGTACGTATTGGAGGGTGGGGGTAGCTGTGGAATTTATGCCTTTCAATTTTTGTCTGTAGCCAAATTTTTGTCATATACCCTTTGTATGCTATAATATATTAGCAAACTATGAATAAACCATTCACAATTAAAAAAAAAAGTGCGGGCAAGGAGATTTCCTATGGAAGTCAGTGAGCAGTGTTTCTTCTGAGTAATGTAAGGCAGATGTCCTTGGTGGTCCCCTCACAGCTAGAATTTACTTTCCACGGAGACCCACCAAAGCACAACTCTAAGTGGTTTCTGGGATTGGCGAGATATGGTAGAAGAACGAGGGATAGGATAGAATACTTAGCTCCAACTAAGTATTGGCAATGGATTTCCTGGGTAAAATGGGAAATGAGTAATCCACTCGAAATTGCTCAGTTTTCTTACTTCTAGACACCCCTTACTATTTCATTAGTGGTCAAAATTGGTGAATTTACCAACTGCCTATCAAAAGTGGTCATTTGGACATGGAGGAGGCAGGAGGCAGTGGGTTGCTGAGAATGAAAGGTGTGGGGAGGAGTCTCATGGTTTGTTTGCCCGTATTTAATTTTTAAGGGAGGGTTGTAGGTGTTTTGCCTGTTGTTCAGGGATGTTCTGTGCACCACCAGTTTTTCCTCTGCAAAACACCCATTGGAAGGAGAACGTGGCAACCTTCCATGAAGGAAAGTCACCGTTCTTTGAAAAGGGAACAAAATGAGATTCCGGTGTCAAACTGATGAACCGGAGATTGTCAATCATCTTGATTCTGTCCATTCAGAACTGAGCTGAAACGATGGATTTCACTGCCATTGCTGGCTTTCAAATTAGATGAGTTAAACCAGGAAGAGCGCGACCCCTGTTGGGTCAGGGCCAATGGCCCATCTAGCCCAGCATCCTGCTTTCACAGTGGCCGACCAGATACCCCTGGGAAGCCCAAAAGCCATACCTGAGCATAACAACGCACCCTGAATTAAGAGGCACACTGTCTCCAACAGTGAAGGTGGACCATAGCCATCATGCCTAGATTAGATCATCGTCAGTGACTGTTGTTTTGAACAAGCAGCATGCTTATCTTGTATATGCCTGGTCACGGACTATAATTCCTGCATTTTGGCACCACAGTTTACAATCTCTCTCCCTACTCCCCATCCGTCTTTCTCTCTGTCTTGCTGCACCTGTTTGTGAGCTGTGCCCACGCAGGGAAATGCATTGTCAAACTGAAGATGATATTCCGCGCATCTAATGAAACGGGCTCTAATCTACGAAAGGCACAATAAATCTATTAGTCTTTGAGGTGCCAGGAGAGAGAAAGAGAGAGTGAGAGAGCAGCAAACACAGCTACGCCTCTGGAATCTGCTGTGTTAATGTCATATATATATTCTTGTATGAAAACTGCAGTGCCAGTGGATTAGACAAATATTGTTCCTTGGCACTTGGAGTCAAACCTATGCCAGAGTGTTATTAATAAGATATGCATTATTAATACCTGCGTTCTGAAAAGTGCTTAATATAACTTGAACCAGGAGGCTAGCCTGAGTCAGAACAGTTTCAATAATGCAGACCTGCAGGGAGGGTTTGTGAAGCTTTCGTATTAGGGTATTGTGTACTAGATTTTGAAAACAGATGGAGCTATTGCAGGGAAGATTTGCAGGTAAATCATATGCGGAATGAGTCTGCCTCTGTGGTCTGCCGGAAGTAGAATCTGTCTCTCACGTTTTACTAAGTTGTCGTTTTACAACGACATATGTCGGGTTTTTATCTCTCCGGTTATACAAAATTCTTCAAATGAATTCCTATGTCTCAAACGCCTTGTAGAAGACACGGACCCTGAGATTACGCTGAAAGAAGCCAAACACTGTGCAGCAGCCATAAAGCTCAGAGAACAAGCGGTGTTATCAATATGAATAGGCCCCAAATGGCAATTTTTAGGCCATATTTCAGTGCCACAATTTTAATTCATATATTTTAAACGTTGCTGTATACGTATACATATGTGTACCATTGCTGTTATGTAAATTTTAATGTATTATTTTTGTACTAGTAGACTTTAAGTCCGTTAAATTAACGGGCGCTAGAACATCATGGAAAGCGGGGACAGCGAGAACTTGCTGAAGTGCTCGATGTACTTGGGCGCCCCGGCCAGCGCCGAATGGCCCTTCAGCAGGCAGCGCAGGAGGCGCATCGCCGCCGCCGCCGCCGCGGCACTGGCACCAGCCAGGCCCCGGCAGGCCAACTCAGCTGCCACTTGTAACGGCCGCTGCCGCTTAGAAGTAAGTCCACGCGAGCGTGCACCCGCTGCTTCAACAGCCCGGCTGCCCAAAGTCTCTGCGCTCCAATCCCTGTGCCCATGGGGCACATGCGCAGTTTCGCCCGGCCGCCCAAAGTCTCTGTGCTCCAATCCCTGTGTCCGTGGGGCACATGTGCAGTAGGACACAGGGACGGACACAGGGACTGGACGCAGAGACACGTGCTCTTTATTACTGTAGATTATTGATTTAATAAGCTGGTCTGTGACCGTAAGAATAAATTCATTCATTCATTCAAAACAGATGGAGCTATGCGTAGCTTAGAAAGCTGCCTTATACCAAACCAGATCATTGGTCCATCTATCTCAGGATCATCCACACTGACTGGCAGTGGCTCTCCAGGATTCCTTCCAGCTGTCAGGGACCATGCGGAGGAGGGTGGCTCTGAGGAGGAATGGCTGAAGTTAGGGCTGAAGTTAGGAAGAACTGGGGGGTGAACAGTTAGGAGGAGAAGAACTGGAAGAGAGAGAGCTAACAGACTCAATGTTGCTGGAAAGCGTCACCGATCAGCCCAAGGTCAAGGAGGGCAGATAAGGTGGCATCACAGAAATCAAAGTGGTTGCGACATCAGGTTGCAAGACACAGAAGTGACATGGGTGACTAGGGACTAAGTGGGTGGAACCCTTAATTGGGAGCACCTTCATTCTGAGGAATGGATGCTTTGTCCTCTCGCTGTGATCATTGAAATCTCTAACTGGTAAGAGACTCCTTCTTGTTCTGCTTATCTACTGCCAAAGGGAGGGGGGCAGAAGCTGAGTCTCTGAAGCCTGACACCAGCCCTGCCTTGGGATGCCAGGAATTGAACACAGGACCTTCCTCAGACAAGGCAGATGCTCTACCACTGAGCTATGGCTCAATTGACTAATGCAGGCTCTGTCTTCCTGACTTCATTTGCTCAACTACAATACATGTTTGAGGTCCATGTTTTATGGCTCTGAAAGCCATTCCAGAAGGGAATGGTTCTGGGCTAATCTGACTTTCCGCCTGAACTATTTAGTCGCCCTCTTCGCTGCTAATGGGTTTTTATTAAGCCATAATTCAGCCTCCTCCACCGCCACGCCAGGCCCTTTGTTATGTTCTAACTATAGAAGCAGCTAAAACACTCGACTCTTCAACCGCAGCCTTATGTAAGTGCCGAAATTACATGTTCTGATGTAAAACAGATGTTTTCTGCATTGCGTAAGAGAAAAATGTTATTGACAGATCGTTCCCCCACCCCAAAAAAATTATGTCCCTGCTTTGAACATATCTCCCTGAAAGATTAATGGACTCCTTTTTATCTTTGAACAGACGAGCAACAGTAAACTGTCGGCATTCGAAAGGCTTTGCAAATCCAAAGAGGGAGAGAGGGAAGCAGGGAAGGAGATGAACTGGATCCAAGACAAGATTGTAAAATTCAGTGTTTTAACAACATGATTGAAGTGTGTGAACAGTTCGATCCTGTGAAATAAGGAGGGCGGGTGGAGATGGCAGGTTGTTGAGAGCTGCGTCTCAGTGAAAGAAAGAGAACTTCTAAAGTTATGCAAAAGCTGGATCTGCCCGCCATTTAATTGACAGGAGATTTGGGATTAATGTTTCACATTTCCACAATTGCAGGGAAATGGCCATTGTGTTCAAAAAATAATGACTGTGTCCACCAACCGTGCGCAGAGAGGAATAGGGGGGAACTGTTAATTGCCATTTTTATCACTACAGTCAGAATTTAACTTTCCATTTTTCATACTTGTTTACCTCTCCTGAGGCTTTCAGATAACTTATTCCAAACATCCATTTGAAAGAATCTAATTGCATATTTTCTTTGTATTGATAGTTGAAGCAGAAAATCAGCAAGTGGATTTGGGAATGCGGTGGGCGAGCACATCCCTAAATCTAAAGAAGGAAATATGGAAGTGTGCAGGATGCAGGAATGCACAGAAGGAACCTTAAAGGTGGGCAGAAATCTTGTTCACACATTACACTGAGCACAGGCACAAGCTGCCTTTATAAATAGACAAGTTCTGCCCCTCACCTTCCTCTACAGCACATGCAGAAACCGCCCTCTTGATCATTGGACCTACCAGAGATCTACTACAGATCTCCACCACTCAATCTACCCAAGCCAGTTTTCACAAGAAGGGGAAGTCCCTAACTTGAGGATTTGAGACCCATCAGCTCCTCTCAGTTCCTTTAGCTGGCTAGTCGAAGTCTTTCCTGGGGTGTGGCCACTGCCGCATGCTCACAGCTTCTAGGAGTCACAGGTGAAAGCTGAGTGCAGGGTGGGGACCAAAGGTGGACAAACCACCCCAGAAGGAGCATGACGTGTCCCCTACCAGAGGTACTACCTCTCCATCATGGGACGCGGGTGGCGCTGTGATCTAAACCACCGAGGCTTTTGGGCTTGTCGATCAGAAGGTCAGCAGTTCAAATCCCCACCACAGGGTGAGCTCCCATTGCTCTGTCCCAGCTCCTGCCAACCTAGCAGTTAAAAAGCACACCAGTACAAGTAGATAAATAGGTACCACTGCGGTGGGAAGGTAAATGGCATTTCCATGCGCTCTGGCTTCTGTCACGGTGTTCCATTGCACCCGAAGCGGTTTAGTCATGCCGGCCACATGACCCGGGAAGCTCTCTGTGGACAAACATCAGCTCCCTCAGCCTGAAAGCGAGATGAGCTCCGCAACTCCATAGTCACCTTTGACTGGACTTAACTGTCCATAGGTCCTTTACCTTTTACCTTTACTACACCTCCCCTAACATCCCTTACAAATTGTATGCTTGTTGAATGTAAGGTGTGAACAACCCCTAGAGAATACACCTTTTCCAAAGGTAAATCTTGTCTCACTGATCATTTGGAGTTCTTTAAGAATGTTATTAGTCCAGCAGAAATTGTGTACTTTCAAAAAGGTCCCCATCTCGTTCCTCATCAAAGGTTCCTTAACAGTCATAGGAAAAGAGAACAATTCCTCTTATGGGCTGCTAATTCATTCAAGAACAGCAACCAGAGAGCAAGAATGAACAGACAGCTCTCAAGATGGAGGGCTATTCTTATTTTATCTAATTAAAGGTAGATAGCCGTGTTGGTCTGTCATAGTCAAAACAAAATAAAATAAAAAAAAAAATTTTTTCTTCCAGTAGCACCTTAGAGACCAACTAAGTTTGTTCTTGGTATGAGCTTTCGTGTGCATGCACACTATCTTGCACACTACTTGGTATGAGCTTTCGTGTGCATGTGTATCTGAAGAAGTGTGCATGCACACGAAAGCTCATACCAAGAACAAACTTAGTTGGTCTCTAAGGTGCTACTGGAAGAAAAAAAATTTTTTATTTTATTTTATTTTGTTTTGACTTATTTTATCTGTTAGTCGCCCTGAGTCCCTGTCAGGGGGGAAAGTGGGGAATGAATGAATGAATGAATGAAGAGTCGAGTTGGTTAGAGCGTGGTGCTGATAATACCAAGGCCACAGGTTTGATCCCCGTATGGAATAGCTGCATATCCTGCATTGCAGGGTCCCTTCCAGCCCCACAATTCTATGATTCTATGAAATAAAGTAGGAAGCGACAGATCCTGGCGTCAAGGAGCTTGCAGAGAAGACAACAAATAGAAGTGTCTACCAAGCTCTGAGAGCCCAAAGCTTGGCCACCCCTACAAATCCAAAGTGGGAGGATGAAATTTCTCCTAGACGCTGATCATGCAGGGAATTCATGTATGGTCCAGCTTAATCCCGTTTGTCTGGCAATTTCAATTGTTTGTTCACAGATGGAAGAGCCTGCAGATATTCTGGCTTCTCTCCCGCGTCTCCTTTGCCAACACACCTACCCTCAGCTCCAAAATGCAAATCTGCCATATGACGCACGTTCCAAGAATCGAGGGACTTTGCTTTGGGTGCAGGGGGGTGCCGCAGTGCACTCTGGGATGCCCTTGGGAACACATGAATGCACAAAACCTTCTTTGGTGGTAAACCATCAAAATATTCCCACTCGCTGCCAGATCAAAAGCATGTCTGGATCGGGCCACGTGAAGGGCTCCTGGAGCGCCAAAGAATTTCTTTTGAAAACTAATTTTAAGGATGAAAAGGGTTTTAGTTTCATAAAATGGCAGAGGCCAAGGGAAATGGGTGATGCATTGCTCATTCTTATGCCCCAGGACTCATAGCCCTGAATGTGAAGACTGAAGAAAGCTTGTTTCTGTGGCAAGAGTAGCCAGTGTAAAAAAAAGGTAAAAGGTAAAGTTAAGTCCTGGACAGTTAAGTCCAGTCAAAGGTGACTATGGGGTGCGGCGCTCATCTCGCTTTCAGGCCGAGGGAGCCGGCGTTTGTACACAGACAGCTTTCCGGGTCATGTGGCCAGCATGACTAAACCTCTACTGGCACACGGAGGACCATGGCGAGTGCCAGAGCGCACGGATACACAGTTTACCTTCCAGCCGCAGCGGTACCTATTTATCTACTTGCACTGGTGTGCTTTCAAACTGCTAGGTTGGCAGGAGCTGGGACAGAACAACGGGAGCTCAGCCTGTCGCGGGGATTTGAACCGCTGACCTTCTGATCAGCAAGTCCAAGAGGCTCAGTGGTTTAGACCACAGCGCCACCTGTGCGTCCCAGTAGCCAGTGTAGTGCTCTTCAGACATTGCTGGTCTGCAGCATCCATCTATCCTGACAACTGGCCCTGTTGCTATTCAAGATTAAAAATAACTACAACTTAATCGTTGCTGAATCCTGCATTGACCCACCTAAATTCCACCAGCCCTCTAATTAAAGCTTCCTACAGCAGTCCTTGGGACTCGGGTGGTGCTGTGGTCTAAACCACTGAGCCTAGGGCTTGTCGTTCAGAAGGTTGGCGGTTCAAATCCCCGCGACAGGGTGAGCTCCCGTTGCTCAGTCGCTGCTCCTGCCAACCTAGCAGTTCGAAAGCACGTCAAAGTGCAAGTAGATAAATAGGTACCGCTCCTGCGGGAAGGTAAGCGGCATTTCCGTGCACTGCTCTGGTTCACCAGAAGCAGCTTAGTCATGCTGGCCACATGACCTGGAAGCTGTCTGTGGACAAACGCTGGCTCCCTCGGCCTATAGAGCGAGATGAGCGCAACCCCAGAGTCGTCCGTGACTGGACCTAATGGTCAGGGATACCTTTACCTTTACAGCAGTCCTAACTACCTGGCCTTTTAGTCCAAGGTGAGAACATCGCTGCCAATCTAGAAGGAAATCCCAGGAAACAGACTGTTGTGGTGTCAGGTGCAGGTTGCTAGATTTCAATCTGGTGTCCCGGATGTGGTTTCCAGGAAACTCCAGACAAATAATTAGTTCAGGTAAAAATTAAAGAAAAAAATATTACAAATAGAATAGTGAAGCTTGAAGCTCACTCAGGAACAAAATAATCAGAGCAAAAAAAGTATGTGGAAAACTCGGCAGAGTAAAACATAACTCCATGTAAAATCATTGCAAACAGCAAGAATGGAATCTAATAGAACATTTTCTTCTCTCCGTGTGTGTGTTCCACAGAAGAGAGACGCTACAGCACAAAAAGACATCAGGGAAAAACTGCTTGTGTAGAAAAAAATAGGAGGCCAATATGGAGTCCAGAAAACAGACTAGCACTTATTTCTGCTCCTCAACATCTCAGAAACCTTTTCCTGATTACTGATTGTTTCCTTCAATCCCACCCTTGCTCCCAACTAAACTTGGTTCTGTATTGGTAAATGGCAGGTCATGGGATAAAATATCTGCTGAAACAGTTTTCCATTGGTTTAGGGGCTGATGTTACTCCAACCCTTATTGGAGTATGAGGAGACTCATGAAGGTCACTCAGACCAGCTCATGAGTCCTTGTATCTTCTTCAGCCGGGTACATGATTTTACAGCCCCTTAAGATGAATGTTCCATAAATGGTTATGTGTTGGTGTTGTTGTTTTTTCATTCTGCCCTGAATCAAATACCACCTTAATCCCAGGTTGACTAGGAGAATTTCCAAATTTGTTTCCAAATTTTAATATATTGGGTGCTAAACTACAATGGTTCGATGCCAGGATAAGCCCAAGACTGTAATCGAGACTCCTTGGTGCCTAGGTTTTTAAATATGACCAAAGTGAAGAGTTGAAAGGAAAGGATCTAATATTTATTCAGAAAGAAATAATCTACCATTTGTGGCATGTGATTATGGAGCCTTCAGCTGGGAAGGATTTCTAACTTTAAGAATGCCATTAAAGGGGATGACTTAATTTTGCACAGGAGTGTTTACAGCCCCACTTAATTCGCAGCAGGGAAGAAAACAGAGGTGATGGCAATCCCTGCCCCTCTTTTCCTTTCCACAAGCATATTGTCAGCTCTCATTCCCGTCACACGCAAACTGACAACTGGTCCCTTGCAGCTACGGTGGATGGAAATGCTCGCTGGATTCTAAATTGAACAAAAGAGGTGAGGGCTGTGAGCTCAGACGCTCAGCGAGAAACAGCAGCAATCTCAGCTGCAGCTGCTTTCAACACCCAGAGCTGCTTTGACGATGTTCTTGACGTGTGGAAAGATTGAAAACTCACACACGCTCCGTGGACATGCCAATAAGATCCCTAGGAGCAGAGTGTCGCTGTCAGGTTTGGAACACGTGTCCTGGCTTTTCCCACCCCCATCTGGCCTGTGCTGTTTGCAAGGGTCAACCTGGCCAGTGTCTATGTACGCCCCTCCCAGTGGGTTTTGGGTTTTGGGCTGCTGTGGGGAATGAGAGACAGAGGCAGGCACAGCATAATGGAAGGCCAGTGGGGCAGAGCTCTTAGGGAACATAACAAGCTGCCTCAAAGTAAGTCAGTCCCTTAGTCCATCTAGGGTCTAGGTGGTCTAGCGCAGGGGTGGCCAACTCCCAAGAGACAGCGATCTACTCACAGAGTTAAAAATTGGCAGTGATCTACCCCAGTTTTGGGAGGTTGAGGTCAAAGTTGTTGAGCTTCTTTGGGGGGAGCCAGTGATCTACCAGTGATCTACCACAGACGTCCAGTGATCTACCGGTAGATCACGATCTACCTGTTGGATGTGCCTGGTCTAGCGGGAGGACCATAGCTCAGTGCTGTGGGAATGTTGAGGACAGTAGGAGAGGATATATTGATTAAATATTATCCTTTCTCACTTACGCTAGTGAGCTAGTAGCAGAGCACATTCCCTTGTGTATAGCAGGAAGCAAGTTGATACATTAGTGTCATTTGAGTTAAGCAATCCAGTCTGGCTTGTCCAGTTTGGACTGATCCTGGTAAATCCCCTTTGTTCCCTCTTAAAAACAATAATGGCACAACAGTCTTCATTTTAAAAGTAATGATAAGATTTACTCACATTCAGTTCACAGTATGGTCCTGAAGGCAGACTTTAGCTTGTAGTTACAGTTACAGAGAAAAGTGTGAGTTCATCCTTTGTGAGAGATGAGCCCATGTGCTGCTGGCTGAGAGCCAGCACACAGCAAAAGCATCAAGATGGTCAAGAGAGGTCAAAAAGACAAGAGCAGCATAAGACAAGAGAAAGATGGCTGCGTGACTAGCCCCTTTATAGGGTCTGCCAGGGTCATGCCCATCTACCTGGTCACACGCAGAGGGAGGATGCTCCGGACCAGGTGTGACAGGAAGTCCTCCAGGTTGAAGCAACATTCCCCCGTGTGTCCACTCTAGGCAAACAGGAATTGTTGTATTCGACTGCTTATGTTACATCCCACAAGTGCCTTGCATGTGAAAGGTCCCAGGTTAGATTCCTGGCATCTCCAGGTAGGGTTGGGGATGTTCCTTGCCTGAACTCCTGGAGAACAAACGATCTTTCATTGTTTATGTGCAAAAGTACTGTAAACAGGTTGACACAGCATTTTAAGTAAACGCTTGCAACTAGCAGAAAATTAGAAAAAAAAAATTAGGGAAATGATAATTGGGAAAGTATAAGTATGGAAATGCAGAAGAATTTGGTTAATATAAGGCACCAGAAGAGGCTATGGAGGGAAGTCCAGAGATTCAAAGAGAAGGTTCGTGAAAATGTATTTGTATAAATCTGATCTGGTAGAGGGGTATGCGGGTGGCGCTGTGGGTTAAACCACAGAGCCTAGGACTTGCCGATCAGAAGGTCGGGGGTTCGAATCCCCGCGACGGGGTGAGCTCCCATTGCTCGGTCCCAGCTCCTGCCAACCTAGCAGTTCGAAAGCACGTCAAAGTGCAAGTAGATAAATAGGTACTGCTGCAGCGGGAAGGTAAACGGCGTTTCTGTGCACTGCTCTGGTTCGCCAGAAGCGGCTTAGTCATGCTGGCCACGTGACCTGGAAGCTGTATGCCGGCTCCCTCGGCCAATAAAGTGAGATGAGTGCCGCAATCCCAGAGTCAGTCACAACTGAACGTGGTGGTCAGGGGTCCCTTTACCTTTACCTTTAATCTGGTATAAATGTGAAATTATTTTTGTTTTTAATTGTGAAAACATAACTGTGGAAAATTAATAAAGAATTCTTTACAAAGAAAAAAGAACTCCTGGAGATCCACAGCCAGCCAGAGAAGACAATACTGAGCTAGATGGACCAGAAGTCTGACCTGGTTTAGGGCAAGTTCCTATGTCTACACTGATCTCAGTGCAAGAGAAGGGCCAGATCCCAGAAGACCAGGTGCAAAGGCATAGAAGGCTTCCTCTAACCACTTTCTCAGGTTTGGGGTTTCTGTTTCGCCATTCGCATATTAGGATGCAATGCTCGGGGTGGGTTTTTCTTTTGCTGTGGATGCTTGTGAGGAACAATTCATAGCACTCGAGTGAGAGCCTGGGTGGGTTGCAGAATGAGGGTGAAGAAGGTTAAGTGGCTCAAAAGTCACAGAATGAGCTGGCCCAGGGTGGGGCCCTCTTTATGTAAGAGACAGAGAGGAAGTAAGTGGTCTGTCCCATAACGAAAATGGACTGCAAACTGTTGCAAAGACCATTGAGAGCCAGTGTGGTGTAGTGGTTAAGAGCGGTAGACTCGTAATCTGGTGAACCGGGTTTGCGTCTCCGCTCCTCCACATGCAGCTGCTGGGTGACCTTGGGCTAGTCACACTTCTTTGAAGTCTCTCAGCCCCACTCACCTCACAGAGGGTTTGTTGTGGGGCAGGAAGGGAAAGGAAAATGTTAGCTGCTTCGGGTAGTGATAAAGTGGGATATCAAATCCAAACTCTTCTTCTACTCTTCTTCTTGATTGGTGCATGCTTGCTTTTATCTGCGTATATGGTGGAAATCTTTATTTTGTCCTCATTGCTGTTTGCCTTATGACAGAATTGTTAATTTGCTGTTTATTGGACTTTGTTGATGTGATTTTGGAACCTTTGTATATTTACCCACCCACCCCTCTGTTTATTTGTATTACTTTGTTCCCCACTCCAGGACTGAAAATATTCAGTGAAGAACGGGCTATAAATACTGTAAGCAAATAAATAATTTTGCGTGGAGTGAGTCTTTATCAACAGAGTTGCTCAAATGAGAAGAATCTGGGAAGGGCAGTAGCTCAGAAGGAGAGCATCTGCCTTGTACACGGAAGGTCGCAAGTTCAATCTTTGGCATCTCTAGGTGAGGCTGGAGAGACTCCTGCTTGAAACCCTGGAGAGTTGCTGCCAGTCAATGTAGACAATACTGAGCTGGATGGACCAATGGTCTGACTCAGTAGGAGTCAGCTCCCTGTGTGCCTAGATGCTGAAAAGGGAGAAGTGTGTAAATGATGAAAGTTAGA
This sequence comes from Darevskia mixta, assembly GCA_034641385.1. NCBI lineage: Eukaryota > Metazoa > Chordata > Lepidosauria > Squamata > Lacertidae > Darevskia > Darevskia mixta. The sequence goes on from JAWWNH010000060.1 coordinate 5,246,489, forward strand.
GGTGGTTTCAGATGCTTTTGTGAGGAGATTACCCCACAAAGACTTTGGACAGCGATGGAGGATATCTCCATCACCATCATCCTCTTGAAATCCTTCTGCTTTTGCTGTTCTTCCTTCCTTGTGATCTTCCAAGGATTTAGAGGCTTAAGTTTGTGATTCATTTTCTATTGCTATCTCAAACCCAGCTCTGTTACGTCCATCTTCTGTTCATTTTCCCACTGCTTTGCTGAGTTAAAATTATTGGAGGGCCTGGTTGAAGGAACTGATGTCATGAATGAATTGGCTGACGTCAGTGAGTCACTTTGCATTAGCTAATGAATTAGCTGATGATTCCAAAAAGTACAGCTCATGAGCATAGCTGTAAACCGATTGCGACTGCAATCAAATGATTTCAAGGGGAATAAGTCCAAATGAAAACAGAGGGCTTTTACGCCCAAGGAAACTTGGTTAAGGTGGTTCTGCACAGCATCTTAGTTCATAATTCTTTAATTGTATTCTTTCTCCGTGGAGGATGCCATCATTTGTAGAACTTCTTCCAACCAAGAGGCAGCCCATATATGCAAAGAAACTTATTGTTTCCGTATCACTGATGTCATAATCAAGAAAGTATATTGTGGCCTAACACGCAGAGGGCATCCTGGTAGCATCCTCAAAGTGAGTACAGCACGGCATTGAACTTAACCGATAGAAGGAGAAGGAGAAGGAGAAGGAGAAGGAGAAGGAGAAGGAGAAGGAGAAGAGGAGGAGGAGGAGGAGTTTGGATTTGATATCCCGCTTTATCACTACCAGAAGGAGTCTTAAAGTGGCTCACATTCTCCTTTCCCTTCCTCCCCAACAACAAACACTCTGTGAGGTGAGTGGGGCTGAGAGACTTTAAAGAAGTGTGACTAGCCCAAGGTCACCCAGCAGCTGCATGTGGAGGAGCGGGGAAGCGGACCCGGTTCACCAGATTACGAGACTACCGCTCTTAACCACTACACCACACTGGCTCTGATAGCATATTTGCATTTCTTATGCAAAATATGATCATTATTGTGATTCCTGCATTGCAGGGAGCCGGACTAGATGACAATTAGGGTCCCTTCCAACTCTCTTCTGTGATATTACTAGTTGGTTGGACTGTCTGCAACTGACCTGACGATAGTCTATTTTCGGGTGCATTTAACCCACAGCGCCACCCGCGTCCCAAATGCCACCCACGTCCCCAGAACTCTCCTGCTCCAGACTAAAGTCATCCTACATCTGCCTTTCGTTAAAATGTATAGCAAGGGATTAAAAAATTTAAAACTGCAAGCAGCTTCTCTGCATCGTGGCTACATTTGAGTGATTATTCAAGGAATTTCACTTCTCAAGTATTTAGGAAAACCTCATCCATCTGCTGTTTCTTTTCTTAAAGAAAAGGGATGTCTAGCATGAGAAGAGAGCTCTTCCACCCAACCAGCTATGCCTAAAATCACAAGGATGCAATTTTAGGCTGCAGCATACGGCCAGGAACCACCTGCTAGGTTTTCGTGTATGCTGTTTACTGTGATTAGGAAGAAAGTGCTGCATTTTGCTACCATCCACACTCCTTAGGATTACCTCATCCTTTCTACAGCCTTCTGTTGCCTTTGCCTTCCCAGCACCCCACCCTCACCCCCACCGCCCGCCTTCAAGCTATAGCACCTTCCCAGATACTGCTAGGTCTCAGAAACTCCAGGATCTTAAATTCTGAACACCGGCCTTCCCCAGCTGAGTACCTTCCAGATGTTGGAGTAAATGTATAAGAAAACTCATGCCCCAAGGCTTAAAGCAAAACACTCTGGGCGATCCCAACACCGGCTTGTAGAGAAGGGTGGCAGGGTGCTCAAGAGAGCCTCTCACACAAAAACATTCCTTGCCCAACTGCTGCGCAATAGCCTTGCCCATGTTGCCATTTGTGCCCTACCATCTGGTAGTTATTATTATATTGTTATTATATATTTATTTTTACACACATTCTTGTCTCACACATTCTTTACACACATTCTTGTCTCATTACATATGCTAAAGCTTTTTGGTCATCTTCATACTATCCCTTGCTTTTTCCCTGTAGGACTAATTGCAGTCATTAACAGTCGTCAACAGGTTTACCATATCCATTGAGTCAATCACCCATCTCCTACTACCCTTCTGAGAAAAACCCCACCCCACCCTCCCTGGTGACTTCTGTTTCAGTGTATCTGAAGAAGTGTGCATGCATATAAAAGCTTATACCCAGAACAAACTTAGTTGATCTATAAGGTGCTACTGGACCATTTTTTATTTATTTATTTATTTATTTATTTATTTATTTATTTATTTCAAGAAGTCATGGCCATTCAAAGAGACTTTGCCTGTTTCGTTGGCATTCGGGACACCCTGGGATTAAAGAGGGCTTTCCTGCAAAGTCAATGGGAACAGAAGTCACACACACACACACACACACACACACACACACACAGAGTCAACTTCCGTTAGGGCAGCCACTGACAAAAAAGAGGACAAGAGGGAGTTGTAGATTTGCATAACATTTGCATGTGCTGATTTATATGCATAGGTGCCAATTAAGGAATGATTAAAGGTAAAGGTAAAGGGACACCTGACCATAAGGTCCAGTCGTGCCCGACTCTGGGGTTGCGGCGCTCATCTCGCATTATTGGCCGAGGGAGCCGGCGTACAGCTTCCAGGTCATGTGGCCAGCATGACTAAGCTGCGAACCAGAGCTGTGCATGGAAATGCCATTTACCCTCCCGCTGCAGTGATACCTATTTATCTACTTGCACTTTGACGTGCTTTTGAACTGCTAGGTTGGCAGGAGCAGGGACCAAGAAACTGGAACTCACCCCGTCGCGGGGATTCAAACCGCCGACCTTCTGATCTGCAAGCCCTAGGCTCTGTGGTTTAACCCACAGTGCCACCTGCGTCCCTAAGGAATTATTATGATGGTTTAAATAGAAACACAGTACATCTCACCATGGCAGAGACCAGTGTGATAGCTTGGTCTGCTGTCCAGGTGCTTACTGGGTCTGACTCTGAATCTGTGAGAGTCAGGGGAAGAGTGTGAGTTTTACACAGCAGCATGTGTAGAGAGGATCTGGATTCCCCCCTTCCCATTGCAAGAGGGACAGTCTTGGCAGAAGCAAGCAGAGAAGGGATGGAATGAATCTTCTCAACCGAAGGCCAGGATAAACATCCGGGACTATATAAAGCTCTTCTTCAGGGAAAGAGCCATGGTGGCAAATGTCTCTTTGCTTCCTCCCCAGTCCCTGTTTATCTCCCAGCCCACATTTTAGGGACGTGATGCCTTGTGATCTCTTGTGCTTTGCCTGGCTATATCCCCCGCCCCCCTCCAGCCTTTGCCAGCCCAAAGAACTTCAGAGGAACAACAAGATGAAAACTCTCCTGCCGGGAAATGACGCTCAGAGGGATGAAAGGCTCCTAAATTGACACCTCTGAACACTAAAACCTAGTTGGCCAATGGTGGATTCGCTTAAGCCAGGCAATGCACACTTGCAGGGTCTGACGTACTAAGGGGGAACTTTCAGTCACGTAAGAGCATAAGAACATAAGAAGAGCCTGACGGAGACACAGACCACCCAGAGCCAGGAGACCCTGGAGGGCAGACAGAGCTAACCCAACACAGGAAACAGAGGAAGCTGCCTTACACCTTGTGAGACCATTGATCCATCTAGCTCAGTATTGTCTACACTGACTGGTAGCAGATCTCCAGGGTTTTAGACAGGGGCATTCCTGGGCCTACCAGGAGATACTGGAGATTGGAGAAGGGATCTTCGTCATTATGGACTCACAGCTGTCCATGGAGGTACAGGTCAATTCTGTGTCCAGGGCAGCTGTCTACCAGCTCCATCTGGTACACATGCTGAGACCCTACCTGCCCGCAGACTGTCTCTCCAGAGTGGTGCATGCCCTGGCTATCTCCCGCTTGGACTACTGCAATGTGCTCTACGTGGGGCTACCTTTGAAGGTGACCCAGAAACTACAATTGATCCAGAATGCAGCAGCTAGACTGGTGACTGGGAGTGGCTGCCAAGACCATTTAACAATGTAGGTCCTGAAAGTTCTACATTGGCTCCCAGTACATTTCCAAGCACAATTCAAAGTGTTGGTGCTGACATTTAAAGCCCTAAATGGCCTCGGCCCAGTATACCTGAAGGAGCGTCTCCACCCCCCATCATCCAGCCCGGACACTGAGGTCCACCTCTGAGAGCCTTTTGTGAGAAGTGAGGTTACAGGGAACCAGGCAGAGGGCCTTCTTGGCCTTCCCGCTGCAGCGGTACCTATTGATCTACTTGCACTTTGACCTGCTTTCGAACTGCTAGGTTGGCAGGAGCAGGGACCGAGCAATGGGAACTCACCCCGTCGCGGGGATTCGAACCACCGACCTTCTGATCGGCAAGCCCTAGGCAAGTCACAAAAATAGAATGAGATAGACACAGAATGGAAAATGGGAATTTTATCAATGTAATAATTTACACTGTATATTCTGTATACCTTAGAGTACATATTCCATGTTATAACAATTAAATGAAATAAAAATTAAAAAGGTTAGTCCCATCAAACTTAGTACTCATGAATATACATATATTCTATGTATATTCTGTACATCCTTAGCCTATCCTAATACATTATAAATATTGTGTTGCATACAGTCTGTTCTTTTTCCTGAAATTTTTAGTTCTTTTGACATACTGTTTTTAGCCTCCATTTTTCAACTGCATCTACCTGTCTTTCTCTATCTTTGATCAGCACTGCTAAGTTTGCGTAATCAAAAAATTGCAAAAGCAATTCAGATGCAAATCATCACCATCAAGTTTATTTATATATTGCTTCCCCTCAAAATTATGCTCAAAGCAGCACACAAGAACGGCAAGCAAATCAGCAATATATGGGTACCAGGAAAGTTTCAGAATATCAAACACATTTCTTAAATATAAATGTTATACCCACATTAACAAGCTAGAAAAAAACAAAAACAAAAATCCATTAACCCAGACCTTTGAAAATGCTTAAAACAACAAAATATTTCAGGGGTGTTCTTTTCTACTACAAGCTACGTTTTAATACATTTTGGGGTACCAATGATGGTGCCTGCATCCCTAAATCAGTTTTTCTTTGGAAAAGCCATGGAATATATATAATCCCCAGCATTTTACATTGGCAGAGACAAAAAAGGCCCCCAAGACAGAAATCAATAGATAGAAAGCTGCTTTCTTATCTGTACGTAGTGTTTCTTTATATTTAAGATTGAGATTGATTCAACAAAAATTGATGTTCCAGGTATATTTGACTCCATGGTACTTTTAAAGGAGAGAATTGGCTTGGTGCTGATAATGCCTCCATGAAGAATATACTGTGGACATGCCCTGCGGTGTCTTCTCTATGGTCAGAAACTCTTCACATTAACTTTGTTTTAGAAAAAGCTTTGTTGTCCGCAGATGTTCACGTACTTTTAAATTATATCCCTGCAGAGACTTGGATGGTGAAGGTGGATCCTGCAAGCTCTTAGGGTTGCAAAGAGCCTTAAGACTGTGGTCAGCTAACTTTTGCTCAGAGTAGACCCCTTGAAATGAATGGCCATGGCTAATTTAGACCTAATAATTTCAGTGGGTCCACTGGGTAATTTCTCCTTCCCACCTCGAAATATACTCAGTGTAGACCCACTAACAAGGACGCTGGTGGCGCTGTGGGTTAAACCACAGAGGCTAGGGCTTGCCGATCAGAAGGTCGGCGGTTCGAATCCCCGCAACGGGGTGAGCTCCCATTGCTTGGTCCCAGCTCCTGCCAACCTAGCAGTTCGAAAGCATGTCAAAGTGCAAGTAGATAAATAGGAACAGCTCTGGTAGGAAGGTAAACAGCGTTTCCGTGTGCTGCTCTGGTTTGCCAGAAGCGGCTTAGTCATGCTGGCCACATGACCCGGAAGCTGTACGCCAGCTCCCTCGGCCAATAAAGCGAGATGAGCACCGCAACCCCAGAGTCGGACACGACTGGACCTAATGGTCAGGGGTCCCTTTACTGTTACCTTAGACCCACTAACATTGTTACTAGGTCTTAATTCACACTCATTGCCTTGTCTATATCTGAACGTGGCACCATGGCTAAAACATCTGCAGTGGCTGCCCATTTGCCACCAAGTCTTCTTCAAGATCCTTGTATTACTTACAAAACCCTGAACAACCTAGGCCCAGAGGACTTTAAGGACCATCTAAGCCATTATATCCCAGCTCTATCACTGTGATCATCTGCAGGAGCACTGTTGGTGGTCCCCTGAGCTGACAAGGGTCTTCTCTTCTGTGATTTAGTTGCGATTCCTGAATTGCAGGGGTTTGGACTGAATGGTCAACACTACAATTCTATGATTCTATGATCTAACAGTAACAAGAAGCTGAGTCTTTAATGCCTTCATCCTGCACCTACAGCAATAGAAATTCAGCAGGTGCCTTCTGCTTGAACCTTTAAACACCTGCTTTTTAAAAAAATTATATGCCACCAAACTTAGGAAGCAATTAAGAAAACCTCTTTCCATACTCATTGATCATCTCTGAGTCTATACTTTCTCATGGTCTTTATTGTATATAGATGCTGTTGTAAACTGCTTTGATTTTTTTAAAAAAAATATGAATAGCAGTATACAAATATTTTTTATAAATAAATAATAATTTGAGCACAGGATAAGGTGAAATAAGACACATGAGCCCCCAGTGAAATATAATACAATATTTGATGTTGAAACCATCCATTTACACATCAGAGAAGAACTCTTGACAGGACTCAAGTGAGTACATAGAGGACTTTTTCTCAGCAATCTGGGTGACACACATTTTCTTTAGCAAAGTAGGGTTTTCAGAACCCTTCTTTGGAGACAAGTGATTATCCATAAAAGCTGGCCACGTGGAAATATCCTGACATCAGAAGCTGGAAGTTAAGCTGTCCTCTTGGTCAGACTGACACAAGTTACTGGGGGGGGGGGGAATCAGACTCGGTGCTTTGCCTTGGGCAGCAGAAAATTCATCTCAGGTCTTGACAGACACTTAAATAACAAGTCTTGTTATCAGCTGGAGACGCAGCTTGGGAGTAAAGGAAAGCTCACAGCCTACCTGCACTTTCTCCTCTTCCCTCACCCATGATTTCTTTTTAAAAATGCTTTGTTCCCATCTAGAGATAGGCACATGTGGAAAGAGATAAGCTGAATCTCACTGAATGGACATGTCATTCCAAGGGCTAGAGAAGACCAGAAGCCTTCATCAGCCTTGATCAGCTTTCAGTGGTTGCAGCCGTCAGCCTTAGAAGAATGAGCAGGACTGAAAATGGCCTTCACCTTTCCAGATGAGTGCAGATTAGACCACCTGGCCTCAGGCTTTCAAGTATCTTCCTCTGCTTCTCAATAAGCTTTTATATGTCCGTTTTGTCATACAGTGTGTTAATCGGTACTTTTTTCCCACAAATGAAAAGAAGAGAGGACCAGGCATCTTCATATAGCAGGCAACATGCGATCTGCATGGTTTGGCAACAGGAATTTCTCCTGTGGTGTAGTGGTTAAGAGCGGTAGTCTCGTAATCTGGTGAACCGGGTTCGCTTCCCCGCTCCTCCACATGCAGCTGCTGGGTGACCTTGGGCTAGTCACACTTCTCTCAGCCCCACTCATCTCACAGTGTTTATTGTGGGGGAGGAAGGGAAAGGAGAATGTGAGCCGCTTTGAGACTCCTTCGGGTAGTGATAAAGCGGGATATCAAATCCAAACTCTTCTTCTTCTTCTTTCGGGGGGGGGGGGGACTAGACACAACCCTTTTTCTTCCAGTTTCTTTTCTTCCAAAAATTAAAGAAAGGATCAAGTGCATCCAGTTTATACACCCATTTTTGCAAAATAGGTAGGACAACAGGTGTCATCAATTGCGCGACCTCCCAAAGTTTTAACATCGATATTTCAATTATCAGCAGTGTGTGTGTGTGTGTGTGTGTGTGTGTGTGTGTGTAAGAGAGAGGGGGGAGCACTTAGGAAACTTGCAGTTTTTGATACAGCTGGGGAACCATTTTATCGAAGAACTTCAACAAAACAATTGACATTCCTAAAGACAGTCCCACCCAATGAATCAGCTTGAGTCTGCCTTGAACACCTTTCTAGAATTATTTCCTTGTTAGGCAAGACTATCCCATGTAGTCACATGTCTCAGGGAACTGTTTTTCAATTTGTGTGTGTGTTGTGTCCGTTCCCCCCCCCCAAGAATCCTGGGAGCTGTAGTTTGATGAGATTGCTGATAATTTTGCTAGAGTTCCCAGCCATCCTACAGTTCCCTGTAGGGGAGAAAGGGCAATAGCAAATACACCACTTTTGTTCTGCAGTGTGGCTATGTCCATATAAAGGTAAAGGGACCCCTGACCATTCGGTCCAGTCGTGTCCGACTCTGGGGTTGCGGCACTCATCTCGCTTTATTGGCCGAGAGCCGGCGTACAGCTTCCGGGTCATGTGGTCAGCATGACAAAGCCGCTTCTGGCGAACCAGAGCAGCACACGGAAACGCCGTTTACCTTCCCGCCGGAGCGGTTCCTATTTATCTACTTGCATTTTGACGTGCTTTCGAACTGCTAGGTGGGCAGGAGCTGGGACCGAGCAACGGGAGCTCACCCCGTCGCAGGGATTTGAACCGAAGACCTTCTGATCAGCAAGCCCTAGGCTCTGTGGTTTAACCCACAGCGCCACCTGGGTCCTTTATATGTCCATATACATCTAACTTTTTCATTTCTCTTTTTGCTGTAAGCATTTCATTCGTGGTGTGTGTGTGTGTGTGTGTGTGTGTGTGTGTGTGTGCCTTTAGCCATTCACAAAAATCAGGCTCACAGGAAGGGCAAAGTCCCCAAGCACAACTTGAACTCAAAAAGTGCATTTAGAATGCAAAGTTTCACTCTGTGCTTTCTTTCTCTCTTCCTTCCTGTTTTTGTTTTTTTTAACCCCTCTGGACATCCTTTCCCTCTGTCTTGCGGCTATTCATTACAATGGCTGACACAATGGGTTTCTTACTAGGATGTCCAGTGTGTGTAAATGAAATAATAAACTGTTGGCATGGCAGAGAACTGTCTGTTCAGCTTTTTTTTTTAAGCCAGAATAAAAACTTCCAAAGCTAGAACCCGATTTTGGAATTTGCTAGGAAAAGGAAAAAGTTGGTGAGAGGGGAAGAAAGGATAAGATCAGGGCTTTCTTTCAATCTCTCAGGTCGGTCCCATTGCCATTATAAGAGAGCAAGGGTGAGTTCCGGTACCTCTTTTTCTAGAAAAATAAAACATTTCCTTCCAGTAGCACCTTAGAGACCAACTAAGTTTGTTCTTGGTATGAGCTTTCGTGTGCATGCACACTTCTTCAGATACACTGAAACAGAAGTCACCAGACCCTTAAATATAGTGAGAGGGTGGGGAGGGGTATTACTCAGAAGGGTGGTGGGAATGGGTGATAGGCTGATAGCTGTGGTAAACCTGTTGACGACTGTTAACGACTGCAATTAGTCTTCCAGGAAACAGCAGGGTGTGAGAAGGTTAAAAAAAGCTTAGTCATGTATAATGAGATAAGAATCCAATGTCTTTGTTCAGACCAGGTCTCTCCATGGTTTTAAGATTGGTAATGAGTTGCAATTCAGCAACTTCTCTTTCCAGTCTATTTCTGAAATTCCTTTGCAATAAGACAGCTACTTTGAGATCCTGTATAGAGTGTCCTGGGAGATTGAAGTGTTCTCCTACTGGTTTCTCTGTCTTGTGATTCCTGATGTCAGATTTATGTCCATTTATCCTTTGGCGTAGGGTTTGGCTTGTTTGTCCAATATAGAGAGCTGAAGGGCACTGTTGGCATTTGATGGCATACACAAAAATCAATGTAATTTAAAAAATGAAAAACCTTGCCAGCAACACCAAGAAATAATTTCAACAGAGTTTGGAAATTAAATTCGAGAGTTTAAACCAGGCTTCCTCAACCTTGGTCCTCCAGATGTTTTTGGCCTACAACTCCCATGATCCCTAGCTAGCAGGACCCATGGTCAGAGATGATGGGAATTGTAGTCTCAAAACATCTGGAGGGCCGAGGTTGAGGAAGCCTGGTTTAAAAGGTCTGGGAGGAGGAGGTTTTCACCTGACATTGCAAAGACCATATATTGGGTAACTCTCTGTAGCGGATATTGTTAAACTGTGGAACTTTCTCCCACAGGAGGCAGGGGTGCCCACCAACCTAGATGGCTTTAAAAGAAGGTTAGACTACTCACCATGAAGGCTGTGCTCTCTCTCCACAGTTGGAGACAGCAGTGCTTCTGGATACCAGTTGATGGAAACCACAGGAAGGGGAGAGGGCTCCTGTGAAAATAACTTACAAAAATGTATCTGACTAGAAGGAACTAGTTGCCAAAATAAATGCAATACGTCAAAACAGCAAACAAAAAAAAATGCATTTTGGGGGAGAAAATCACGCTAAAATGCTCACTAATTTTCATGCGGATTTCTTAAATGCAAATTTCTGCAGAAATGTGGAGAACTGGATTTAGGATTTTAAATAGAGAACCAAAATGACCTCCCGACCCCCCTCAAACTCTGTATTTCGATAACTGACCTTCAATTTCATTTTCTTCCCTGTCCTCCTTCCGAATCTTAATTTTCCATCACTCCAAGTTGAAATCGGTATATAAGACTCCTCTAATTACTATTTGCAGCTCCCTCTCTTTTCTCTCTCTCATTCTCTTTAATTATATCTCCTTGCTTCCTGGTTCCATCTTGGAAGCAGCAATGGGATTATCCAACCACCCTGGGAGAGAAAAGGCGGAGGGGAAACATGATTCTAACTGCCTTTGCCAGCTAATTTATGGACTTAAAAAAGCAGAAGCAGCAAAAACTTTTGGACGCTTAACTAAATTGAAGCATTTCAGGTTCATTTAACCCTAATCCACCAGAAAAGAAAGCCAGACCTCTCAATTTTCCGCTGGGTAGTGGCTGTTAAGTGGTGTTTAGAGAATTTATTGCTGATCTAGAAATTTCTTCCAGGCTGTAACTCAGAGGGAAGCAGTGTTAAAGAGTGCCCCAAAGGGCCCAAACCCCAAATCTTTGGGGCAGGGTCTCAAATCTCCAGAACGTTTCATGTATATAGATATAGATGCATTAATTTGTTCACATGAAGTTGGCAGGTAGTCTCCAACTAACAGCACAATCCTGGCCAGTGTAGTGTAGGGTGCTGGACTAGGAAATGGGAGGCCAGAATTCAAATTCCCACTCGGCCTAACCTACCTCACAGGGCTGTTGTGAGGATTCAGGGGAAGAGCCATGCATGCCACCTCAAGGTCTTCGGAGAAAAGGTGGGATCTAAATATAAAAACAAACATAAATCAAACACTCCAAGGGAAGTCCTATTGAATTCAGTGGGGCTTAGTGTTAGAATTGCAGCCTACGTCATTCAGAGTAGACCCATTGTGATCCATGGGTTTGAGTTAGTCATGACCATGAATTCCAGTGGGTTGACTCTGATTTAGTTGGCTACAACCCCACATGTTTATGCAAATTCATGTTGTAGGCTTCATATACCTATCAATGCCCCTGTCTGGGAGCAGGCCCCCACTGAATTCAATGTGACCTACTTCCGAGTAGACACTGCTACCCATGTGCTGTTCATCAGTTAACAATCCTGTCCTGTCTTCCCTCAGGTCAAGCCTGGGGCATGCAAAAGTCTGCACAGAGGTGCTTGGTCTTGAAGAGCATGGGTCAAGCAGGATTAGTGCAGAAGTCCAGTCTAAGGGCTCGTCCACAGTTATGTTTGTCCCATGGCTGGAAAGCAGGGGTCTGAGCAGTTTTCCACTTGCCCCATGCTTTCTAGCCATGGGTCTGAGAAGTTTTGCCTTTACCCTGCCACTTCCCCCGTGAAAACCCATTTAATGCTAAATCAGAACAAACAGCAATTTGTGGAAAACCCAATTGCCATTTGTCCCGATTCCCTGCGGAAAAGCAGTGGGGTAATTGGAAGTGTAGTACGACCAGGCTGTATATTGTCTCCCTGCTTATTTAACTTATATGCAGAATTCATCATGCGAAAGGCTGGACTGGATGAATCCCAAACCGGAATTAAGATTGCCGGAAGAAATATCAACAACCTCAGATATGCTGATGACACAACCTTGATGGCAGAAAGTGAGGAGGAATTAAAGAACCTTTTAATGAGGGTGAAAGAGGAGAGTGCAAAATATGGTCTGAAGCTCAATATCAAAAAAACTAAGATCATGGCCACTGGTCCCATCACCTCCTGGCAAATAGAAGGGGAAGAAATGGAGGCAGTGAGAGATTTCACTTTCTTGGGTTCCATGATCACTGCAGATGGTGACAGCAGTCACGAAATTAAAAGACGCCTGCTTCTTGGGAGAAAAGCAATGACAAACCTAGACAGCATCTTAAAAAGCAGAGACATCACCTTGCCAACAAAGGTCCGTATAGTTAAAGCTATGGTTTTCCCAGTAGTAATGTGAGAGCTGGACCATAAAGAAGGCTGATTGCCGAAGAATTGATGCTTTTGAATTATGGTGCTGGAGGAGACTCTTGAGAGTCCCATGGACTGCAAGAAGATCAAACCTCTCCATTCTGAAGGAAATCAGCCCTGAGTGCTCACTAGAAGGACAGATCCTGAAGTTGAGGCTCCAGTACTTTGGCCACCTCATGAGAAGAGAAGACTCTCTGGAAAAGACCCTGATGTTGGGAAAGATGGGGGCACAAGGAGAAGGGGACAACAGAGGATGAGCTGGTTGGACAGTGTTCTCGAAGCTACCAACATGAGTCTGACCAAACTGCGGGAGGCAGTGGAAGACAGGAGTGCCTGGCGTGCTCTGGTCCATGGGGTCACGAAGAGTCGGACATGACTAAACAACAACAACAACAATTGGAAGTGTGGATGAGCACTAGGGATATTCCAGAAGTCCCATCTAAGTAGCGGTGAGCCTGGCAAAGGAGTGCTGAACAGGACCCTGGAGAGCTCCCTGTGAGCCAGGTTAACCAAAACTCTCCAAGACTGAGGTAGGGCCTCAACACACCATCTTCCTTCTTAGGTTTTAATAACACCACAAGGCCAAATGGAGAGGCCTCATTACTACATATTACAGTGTAATACTTCTCAATTACAATCATTCATAAAGTCTTGGGAGAACTTCCACAAAATGGACAGCATTTAACTCCTGAAAGACAGCCCTCAAAGGCACAAGCCATTCAGTTTGTGGAATATATGTTCCTCAAACCACACCACATTATCAACTGTTGCTTTTGCAACAAAGGCCCTCCTCTATCTGTCCAATCCATATTGAATGAATTACTCCAAAGAACACAGTGTCCCATTAAATCTCAAAAAGATTAACTACTTTCATCCATCCCTGCTCATGAAAGGTCTGGAAGTCTCTCAGAAAAATACTTGGGCTATGTATTAGATCCAACTAAATCCCGGATCCTGAACTGAATTGGCTGGTGCCTGTTGAAACATTATAATAATATATGTCTGTGGAAATGGGGTTATTTGTTTGTTTTGCTTTTGTTTTGTTTTATAACGTATTTTGTGTTTTTATTTTGTATTTTTATGTTGTGAACAGCCTTGTGATTTTTGGATGAAGGGTGGTATACAAATTCAATACATGATGGTGATGATTTGGCCAAATTAGGTTGAAGCAGCCCCGCTTTCCCCCCTTTACCTAAGAGTAAGCCCTGTTGCACTCAATGATCTTACTCTGTGCTTTTTTTCCTGGGGGCACTCAAGGGTGCACAGTACCGGCACCCTTTTTCTAGAAGGAAAACACTGGTTAAAAGTGTGGCACATACTGTAACAACTTCATGATGAGTTCCGGCACCCTTTTTTTTTCTAGAAAAAAAGCACTGATCATACTTCTGAGTAGACCTGCACAGGATTGCACTGTTTGCAAATGGGAGAGAGGATGACACTTTTTGCCCTTGCAATTGTTGAAGGCAGGAAGCCTTGCAGAAATACAAACCACCCAACAATTTTCAAACCATCCAGCAATTTCTCAGTGGCTCCCTCCTCCCACCCACCCTCCTGCTTTATACATGCATCAGGAGGAGCCTTTTTGACAGCCCAGGTGCTTGCTTGAAATTCAGCTCTTTGCTTGGCAGACTCCTGTAAAAATCCCCAGCTAATCCCATTTCCCCTTCTGCCCTGATGCAGAAGTACCACATAGAAGGGCATGTCTTGGGGGGGGGGGAATGAAGAGAAAATGGTCTCACGGCTCATTGACAGATACTATAAAAGCATGGACGTTTCCCCTGGAAGACACCATCTGATGAGAAAATAAATGAAAAGAAGATTGTACAGCAGATGCATTTAAAAAAAAAAAAAAAGCAGGAGACCCTGTTTTGTAGCCATGTCCAGATTTTGTCTCTGTCCATAATAATGAAATAAGTTTGCAAGTAAATTTTTTTAAAAGGCTCTGTGGGCTTCTTTAAAAAAAATGCTTTTGTGAAGTATTGTCAGAGGTTACTACTGCTTTCCACTAGGAGCCTGTTCATGTATTGCTATGTGGGGGATTTCAGGCCTAGGGAATTAAGACAGACCTCCATGCCTCTCTGTCTGGCCTTCTGAACTCTTCCCAGGCCAGCCCCTCCACTGCCCTTGCATTTGGGGTTTGGGCTGGGTGTTCATCAGTATGCGGATGCTACCCAGCTCTACCTCTCTTTCAAATCAGAACCAGTGAAGGCAGTGAAGGTCCTGTGTGAGTGTCTGGAGGCGGTTGGAGGATGGATGGCGGCTAACAGATTGAGGTTGAATCCTGACAAGACAGAAGTACTGTTTTTGGGGGACAGGGTGCAAGCGGGAGTGGGGGACTCCCTGGTCCTGAATGGGGTAACTGTGCCCCTGAAGGACCAGGTGCGCAGCCTGGGAGTCATTTTGGACTCACAGCTGTCCATGGAGGCGAAGGGTAATTCTGTGTCCAGGACGGCTGTCTACCAGCTCCATCTGGTACGCAGGCTGAGACCCTACCTGCCCGCAGACTGTCTCGCCAGAGTGGTGCATGCTCTAGTTATCTCCTGCTTGGACTACTGCAATGCGCTCTACGTGGGGCTACCTTTGAAGGTGACCCGGAAACTGCAATCAATCCAGAATGCGGCAGCTAGACTGGTGACTGGGAGTGGCCGCCGGGACCACATAACACCGGTCCTGAGAGATCTACATTGGCTCCCAGTACGTTTCCAAGCACAATTCAAAGTGTTGGTGCTGACCTTTAAAGCCCTAAACGGCCTCGGTCCTGTATACCTGAAGGAGCGTCTCCACCCCCACCGTTCAGCCCGGACACTGAGGTCCAGCGCTGAGGGCCTTCTGGCGGTTCCCTCATTGCGAGAAGCAAAGCTACAGGGAACCAAGCAGAGGGTCTTCTCGGTAGTGGCGCCCGCCCTGTGGAACGCCCTCCCATCAGAGGTCAAAGCAATCAACAACTACATAACATTTAGGAAATACCTGAAGGCAGCCCTGTTTAGGGAAGTTTTTAATCTGTAACATGTTAATGTATTGTTTTTTAATATTTGCTAGAAGCCGCCCAGAGTGGCTGGGGAGACCCAGCCAGATGGGCGGGGTACAAATAATTTATTATTATTATTATTATTATTATTATTATTATTATTATTATTATTGCATCCTGAGTGCTTTTGCCTGGCTGGACAGCATCCTTGAGGTTATGCCTTTTGCTTCTTAGGATGGAGGGTAGTTAGAGGTGTGTGACAGTAGAAACTCACCCACTGTACAAAGCCAACATTTGTACCTGTTACTCTTCCCATGTTTGCTTCTGGCCCTGCCCACCACAGACAGGTGGACCTTGGAAAGCTGCCCAGAAGAGAATACGTACCTTCCTCATCCTTTATGGGGGACAGACAGAGAAACAAATGGGGAGGGCAGAAGTGGTGAGCCAGTGTGGTGTAGTGGTTAAGAGTGGTAGACTCGTAATCTGGTGAACCGGGTTCGCATCTCCGCTCCTCCACATGCAGCTGCTGGGTGACCTTGGGCTAGTCCCACTTCTCTGAAGTCTCTCAGCCCCACTCACCTCACAGAGTGTTTGTTGGGGGGGGAGGAAGGGAAAGGAGAATGTGATTCATTTTGAGACTCCTTCGGGTAGTGATAAAGTGGGATATCAAATCCAAACTCTTCTTCTTCTTCTTCTTCTTCTGGCGAGTTTCGTTTTTAAAAATCCCCACTCCCAGAGCTGAGGTTTTCTGTGGATGTTCAGAAGACCCAAATGCCTTTTTCCTTTGGGGGGGGGGACGACCCCCAAGGATTATGTGTTTGAGTGTGTGCAATGTATTTTCCCTTTTCAAGGAAGATATTTAACTGTTCCAGAAAGTGCAGAGCCTCTGAGAGCCTTTCAAAACCCCTTGCCAGCATGACCAATGGTCAGAGATGATGTGAATTGTAGTCCAGCAACATCTGGCGAGCTCCACTTTGCCTACCTGCCCCCCCTGTTCTAACCACTACACCCCAGTACTACTCCAGGCAAGTCAATCCTATTCCTGCCTCCTGATGGCTAGGTTTCCTTACCCATGCAAGCAGCTACATAGAAATTAATATATGCCACTCATGTTGGCAGGATCCATTCCTTTGGCTTCCATGATCATTTGTTTTAATCCCGCATGGCGCTGTCTAGACGCCCTTGGCATAGGCCTGATTCCTTCCAGCGTGTGTTTGGTTTGGGTCACGCCAGTTAAAATAAAAGCGGTTACCTTATTATCCAAACAACTCTTAATTGTTAAAGTGCAGCGGTGATAGCAAGCCTGAAAAATATTGACTTGAATTCTTTTCCCTGTTTTTAAAAGAATTAAAAGGCTCAGATGAACTTGACCGCTCATCCATTTTAAGAATAAAAGACTTAGCACCAAGCTTAAATCTTATTTTCAAACCCTCCAGGTTGCTTTAGACAAACCCTCCAAACCCAGGGCATCTGTTCTCCAACTCAGGACCCCGAAAACTGGCAGCTTTCCCCCATTGGCTAGGGGCTTTGTGGCCTGGTCCCGAGGCTTTATACTGCAAACCAATCACAGGAGCTCAAGGAGCCCACCCCTCTTTTCTGCAGCAACTTCCATGAAACAAATGTCCCCCAACTGTGTTAATAAGAGCAGCAGCGGCAGGCAAGTGTTTCCTTTCCAAAACGCTGCCAAATATTGAAATGTCATTGGATGGCTCTGTGCCGAAACACGAGGGGAAAAGGTTTAACATGGCAAGCCCAGAATTCTGCATTATTATTATTATTATTATTATTATTATTATTATTATTTCAATTTCTGTTTATTCATTTTTCATTTTACAAAGAGAAAGAAAAAAGATCACAAAAGGGAAAAAAGGACAAAAATTAACAAACACAAAAATACATAAATATATACATAAATAAAAAATTATTATGCATGTCTACACAGATTTCTTCATAATACATTGGATTCTTTATCTCTAGCAGCTAAATAATAGTCTATAAACAAACCAACTGATACATATTTTTTTATACTTAATTTTGTGTAGATTTTGTATCTAAATTGACTTCCCTCAACTAGCACTCCACTGCTTCACATGATAACTCATATGTAATATAATATTCCAATTCCAATTACCATATTCCTGTTATTGTTATTGTTTTCCTTTTAAAAAAAAAAAGCTCTGAAACCAAATGTTAAAGATCCATTCGATTGGTATTTATTTTGCTTAAAAATTAGTTTTTCACTAGCTGACAATTTTCTGCAAGAGCTATTGCAGAGCATGTAGCCTGTTCAGGTCACACCTCTTTTTTAGATAACTCAAAAATTTGCATTATTGGTGCTGAGTTTTATGAGATGATGGACCTTCGGCTGCTCTCCTTCAATTCCTCCCCAGCTGCAACAAATGTCACAGCCTTAACAACTGCAAAAGAGACTCGTTGTCACTGCAGGCTGCTGTTAAGTTCAAGGCCAAACTAAATTTTAGAGACTCCACTAGTTCTGGAAGACTTCTTTTTCATTGCATCTTTATCTATTGACTTCCACCACCACCCTCAGGGGCTTATTAGTGGTAGATACCTGTAAACTTTAACGGCTACCTATATTTGTTTTAACGGAGTTTTAATGCTGTATACTGCCTTGGTGTTTTATGCTTTAGGACAGATAAAGAGAAAGTACTTCTTCATGCAGTGCATAGTCTAGTTATGGAACTTGCTCCACGATAGCCACCAACTTGGAGGGTTTTAGAAGAGGGTTAGAGAAATTCATGGAAGAGAGGGCCATCAATGGCTACTTTCCACAATGGCTATGCTCTGCTTCCACAGCTGGAGGAAGAAATGCTTCTGAATACCAGTTGCTGGAAACCACAGGAGGGGAAAGGGCTCTGGTGCTCAAGTTCTGCTCCTTGGGTTCCTGTGGGT
The DNA here is from genome assembly GCA_034641385.1 of Darevskia mixta. Classification (NCBI taxonomy): domain Eukaryota; kingdom Metazoa; phylum Chordata; class Lepidosauria; order Squamata; family Lacertidae; genus Darevskia; species Darevskia mixta. The sequence goes on from JAWWNH010000060.1 coordinate 5,264,874, forward strand.
ATCTGGTTGGCCACTGGGAGAACAGGATGCTAGACTAGATGGGCCCTTGGCCTGATCCAGCTGGTTATTCTATGGTGATATAGACATATGTTCATAAATAGACATGTATGGTATGTATAGACATATGTTCATAAATAAAATAAATATGTGCTCTGAGAGAGCATCTGTGAGAACAGGATGCTAGACTAGATGGGCCTTTGGCCTGATCCAGCTGGTTATTCTATGGTGGTATAAACATATGTTCATAAATAAAATAAATATGTGCTCTGAGAGAGAATCACATAGCCCCATTGGATCAAACCAAAGGCCTATCTAGTCCAGATTTCTGTTTCCGCAATGGCCAGTCGGGTGCCTCTGGGAAGTCCATAAGCAACTCATGAGCGCCACAACCTTTTCCCACTATCATTCCCCAGCAACTGCTAATTCAGAGGTACTGTGATGGCCTGGGATTCAGACTCAGATGCTGAACCTGAGGGACCCCAGCCTGCACAGGATTCCCCGCCTCCAAAACCAGCAGAGCCGGGGCTAGGGCCTGAGTCGGAAGGGTCCTCGCCTGTGCTGGATCCTCAGGTGCAGGCATCGGCTGAGTCTGCTCTGGCTCCTGATGGGATGGAGGACCCATTGCCTGCAGGTGTTCCACTCCCAGCCCTGGGTCTGGTAACCCTCCAGCCTCTCCTGAGCTGCAGAGGCTCAGGGCAGAGAGGCGAAGGGAACTAAGTTCCCGCAGGAGGAGTGCTCGCCTCCAGGCCAGGAGAGGCGAGTCATCAGAGGATCGGGGCTGCCCTATGCCTCGGAGCAGATAAAAGCTGGCCAGCCCCAGCCCAAGTTGCAGGAGCAACATTGTTGGTGACCAGTTCCTGCCAGTGTTTCTGCTTGAAACCTGTCCTGCTTTCCTGCCTGAGCTCCTGACCCACCCTGGTTCCCTGCTTGCCTACCTGTTCCTGACTTTGCCTGACTCCCTGCCCTACACCCAGTTTCAGTTACCACGGACTGCCTTTATGTTGCACCTCTGACCACGGACCGGACTTGGACCTCACCTTTCGGGTAACCCATGGGACCAGCACAGGTACATTGCCTTGAGGTGACATACAACCATCATTTGTAGCCAATGGAAGCCTTATCTGCCAGTTACTGAAGAGATCTATCTGTTACGCTCCAGTCTGACGACCCCCTTCCAGGGGAGAGAACAACCATCATGCCTTGCTTCATGGCTGAATAGTTAAGAACATAAGAAGAGTCTGCTGAATCAGGCCCATCCAGTCCAGCATCCTGTTCTCACAGTGGATGGTCAGATGCCATAGTGGGAAACCCACAAGCAGGATTTGACCACATGTGCATTCTCCCCTCCTGCGGTTTCAAGACACCAGCATTCAGAAGCATTGTGGCATTTGTCTGAAGCCTCCAAGTTGGCGGGCATCACATTCCTGCGGGAGAGAGTTCCAGGGATTCTGAAGTTAGTCAAATTCCATAATTTAAATTGGGGGTGGGGAACCATTTCCAGGCTGAGAGCCCAATGTAACCCAGAAGCCTACCATCCAAAGACTTCAGCCCACCTCTAGCCTTTGTCATAGCAAGTTGCTCACACTGTGGGATCCTCTGCAAGACAGGAATAGGCCATCACCCATGACAATCACTGGGGGATACTAGTTGAGGATGCTCCTAGCTTAGGATGGGAGATGATTGCCATTGTGGGAATAAAACATGGGACACTGTCTCCCAAGACCCAGTGGAAGAGCAGAATAAAAAGGTAACCAATCAATAAAATCTGAGAGAGAAGGATAATTAAAAAAAAAATATAGACAATCCTTTTTTTTTAAAAAAAAAAGTCATATCCTGATTAAGATGGGTAGGCTTCCAGGGGACAGATGCAAGAACTTCTGGAGCCAGATCATCAAGGGACCATAATGTCTACTTTGGAAGAGAATGGATTGGAGTTGGCTGCTGTTAGAACAGGGTATTGGATTAAGATGGCCCACTGCCCTGATCCAGCCAGGCTGTTCTTATGCGCTTAGTATTGTTGTGTTGATGTGAGCTTCTTGCAAGAGCTTTTGCCAGTACGACTGAGCTCTTTTCTTCCTTTCCCTCCATCCTGCCAATGCTGTATGTTGTTACCTGTCTTCTCGCCAATGCTTTCCATGACTCATTTGGAGAGTAAGGCTTTGTCAGGTTGACTCATTAGCTCTCAGGATCCTTATCAGTTGGAGATTAAAAAGATTGATTCAAATAATGGGTATGGTGGGGGAGGGGGACTCGCTAATGACTTCACACGTCAACTTGGGTAACGGATAGTAAACAACACAGGCAAACGATCCCAGCCGCACACTTTGGGTACAGAACGTCTGCCAAAGCGTGTGTTTCTCCATCAATGCATTCTGGCTGGCAGAGTCCTGCCTTTCTTCTCTCTTGAATGGCATATTGCCCAAACAGATAACTTTGGGGAAAGCTAAAACATAAGAAGAACCTGCTGGATCAGGCCAATGGTAACTGGCATCCATAGCCCTCTCCTCCTCCATGAATTTATCTATTCCTCTTTTGAAGCCACCAAAGCCATACACAGCCACCTGTTGGAATGAGTTCATGGAGCACATGGAGGATTCTTTTATTATTATTATTAAATTTTCTATTTTACACTTTAAAATACTCTTTATACATTCTTAAGAGATCAATGACTTCCCTTCTTCTCTTTCCATGGTTCATTTTGAGTATTATAAATCCCTGCATATTTTACAAAAACTAAACCATTCAGTAGTCCATTATTGCATCCATCAAAACCTCTTTACACTGTTGAATTTATCTTAATGCTGCCAGCGTTTTCAGCTGTACACAGTTATTTCCCATATATTCAATAAACGTTTTCCAATCTTCTCTAAACGTATGTTCTTCCTGTTCTCTTATTCTATATGGTTGTTGTTGTTTTTTAAAAAAATACAATTTATTAATTTTATAATGACAAAAAAAATCACAAACAATAATTCAAATCATAAATCTTAACTTAATTGACTTCCCTCCACTCCCCCTCTTGGTTTCATTGCTTGATGCTTATTCATGCATGTCCATAAAACCTTATAATCTTAACAATCCAATTTTAAGACCTTATTCATCTTAATACAAGTGACTTTTACAAGTTCTACTAATGCAGAAGTCTATAGACAACACTTGAAAAATATGCATTAAACATTTCCATTTAAAAAAAAAAAAACCCACACATGCTCATGCATGGATTTTAGCCTGAGCAAGGCTCTGTGGGGAACAGCACATTCTGCCCCAAAGCAGAGCTAGAGAGACCACAGTTTCCAGTCTGACAGGTCCTTTGACATAGAAACTCTTTCTAACTTTGCACACTGTCGGTTGACTATGTCTTTGCCGCCACAAAACCAACCCCTGAGCACCTGGCCTGCAGATGTAAACATGCCACCACCCTCGGCTTAAAATAATGAACAGAGTCTGCTGCCTTTGATCCTGCTGACTTTCGAAATAAGCGGTTGGATTGTCATGCAGGCCCAGTGATGCCTCTGAAACGGGACTGGGGCAATGAAGCCATTGGGGAGAGGACTCCGCTGGCACAGGGGGCAGAGGTGGGCAGGCCTTGTTGATGCTGCCTCTCACACCTGCAGGCATGTCTGGCTCTCAGCGGAGCAAGCTGCCCGTCGGTGGGGCTGCCAGGCGCACCGGAGGAGAGGGCAGAATCTGAGCCCTGCCGGTGATTTTGAGTCAAACTGCCGGCAGCGGTGGGAGGCTGATTGCCGGCTGATACATTTGATTGCTCAGAAGGGAAAGAAAGCCACGGTTTGAAAGGAGCGGGCAGTGCGAGACTGTAGCGGTGGATGAGCCCTTTGCTCCGCCATTCTGCCACTGTTTACCTTCATGTGGTGCTGTCCATTATTTCCCTTCAGGTGGCTAATCGCTCTGATCAAGAAGCCGAGAGATTCTCTCTTCCCGATTTGTCAATTCCACTCTGCTGGAAGCGATGTGCGAGGCTTTTTAAACAGTTGTCTTGGCTCACAGGTTCTGTGCAGCTTCCCTTATCAGAGGGCCTCCAGCTGAGCGACCTCTTCATCTGGGTAAGAACATCAGAAGAGCTCTAATGGATCAGACCAAAGGTCAACCCGGTCCCTGGTCTAAGGAAGGGCTATGGCTCAGTGGAAGAGCAGAAGGTCCCCGGTCAATCCCCGAGGGCATCTCCAGGTAGGACTGGGAAGATTCCCAGCCTGAAAAGCTGGAGAGATGCTGCCAGTCAGTGCGGACAACACTGAGATAGATGGGCCAATAGGCAGTGTCCTACTCCCCATAGCGACCAGCCCAAAGCATAGAGGATGCTCACCAGAAGAAGAAGAAGAGTTTGGATTTGATATCCCGCTTTATCACTACCCGAAGGAGCCTCAAAGCGGCTAACATTCTCCTTTCCCTTCCTCCCCCACAACAAACACTCTGTGAGGTGAGTGGGGCTGAGAGACTTCAGAGAAGTGTGACTAGCCCAAGGTCACCCAGCAGCTGCATGTGGAGGAGCGGAGACGCCCACCGCTCTTAACCACTACACCACACTGGCTCACTACACATCACACCAGCAGGAAAGGCACTTGATAGAATGAGAAGGAGCATCTCTACCCCCATCGTTCAGTCCAGACACTGAGGTCTAGCTCTGAGGGCCTTCTTGTTGGGTAAACATGCCTGGGGGGCATGGCAGACCCCCTGTGCCTCTGAGCATCTCCCATTAGGCACGTCTCTGGCTGGCATGTCCCTTCAGTCCAGAGTGCTTCTCCGCGACACTTCTCGTATGAAAAGTGCACACAAGTCTTCTGGCATCACGCAGCAAGAGGAAGGAAACATCCGTAGATCTAAACTACGTTTTATTCACAATATATACAGAGAATCCATCATCACGTCTGTGTTCTCCAAGCTCTGGCAGAACATGCAATGCATACAGTAAAAGTGAAAGTACAGTACAATAACACTCTCAGACGGAAGAGATAAGACAGTCTTCTGTTCCCACACTTCTCAGACACTCATGTGATTTATATTAATCAGACCAGCCAACGCATCGGCTACGTAAAATCCCAACACTTCTGGCAGTTCCCTCATTGTGAGAAGTGAAGCTACAGGGAAGCAGGCAGAGGGCCTTCTCAGTAGTGGCGCCCTCCCTGTGGACAGTTTTGGGGAAGTTTGTAATGTTTGATGTTTGCGCTTAATATTTTTAACTTGTTGGAAGACACCCAAAGTGGCTGGGGCAACCCTTTCAGATGGGCGGCATATAAATATATTATTATCATAGAACTATAGAGTTGGAAGGGACCTGGGGGTCATCTATTCCTACCCCCTACTGGTGGGATGGAGGATGTGTGTGTTGAAACTAGTCTACTGTACAAAGGTGAAACTTACACTCATTGAAGGATCAACATCAGAAATGCCTTTTTTGGACTATTTATTAATTAAGAAATGCAGTAACTATATTAAATCATCACTCCCCGAACTTCAGAGCATGGGAAAAGAATATATTATGGCATTGAATAATTGGCTTTTTTTATTGTATGATAATTTGGAATGTTTTATTGTGGTTTTCATTGGAATGGAAATGTAATTTTAAAAAATTATAGAAAAAGAAAAAGAAACTTACATTCATTGTTCCACCTACTTTTTCTTCTGGTCCTGCCCATTACTGCCCTCCAGCCCCCAGAAGGTTTCCCAGAAGGAAATGCGACCATCGGGTGGAATAAGTTCCCCCAGCCCTCCTGTAACCCTTTCCTCCCCATTGTATTCCTGACAAAAAAAAATCCCCTCCTGCAAACTGCCACTAGCCCAAAGAATGTGTTGGGACTAATAGCAGCTGGCAGGGAAGGGTTAAGCCCTCCCTCCTCGCTTGCTGCGATCCCAATGAGAACCATCTTCTCCCTGTAGCTGTTTGGTTTTTATCTCATTGCATGCATTTCAATTGCTTTCCCATCATACACAGTTTGGCCTTTCAAAATGGTAAGCTGGGTCTCCGCTGGCACATGGGTTGGGGAACTGCTCTGCCCCAACCACACCATTTCAGTGGCAAAGCTCCTGCTTTGCACGTGGAAGGTCCCAGTTCAATCCCTGACACCCCAGATAGGGCTGGGAATGCGCCTTGTCTGTCTGAAACTCTGGAGAGCTGCTGCCAGCCTGCGTTGACAGTACTGAGCTACATGGACCCAACAGTCTCACTCAGCAGAAGGCAACTGCCGATGTTCCTCAGCTGCTTCATAGACTCAGAAGGTGAAGACAGCAATTTGCAATCCAGTTAAAGCAGAAAACCTCAGATTTAAGCTGCTCTAATCCATTCAGTGGTGTTGGGAGAAGTAAATTCCTGAGCTGACATCATGTTTGATGGCATTTGATGACAAAGTACAAATTGCCTTAAAAACAATCACTCCTGTCGACATCCTGCAGTTCTGTGTTCCATTCCTTACATGAGCATATGGAGACGTCAGATGGTGGCCATTTGATCAAATGCATATGAGATGCAAATACAAACATAAGGCAATGGGCTGGAAAAGGGAAGGAGCAGACCCAGCCTAAAATTAAACCAAGCAATCACTCACTATACATTCGCACTTCTGTCTCAAGAGCAAAACAGGATGGAATGCCCCAGAAATACTTTTAATGAAGGTAAACTAGAACATGTTTTTTAAACAAAGAAGAAAAGAATCCTGCATATGAATTTGTGCAAAAGATTGTTTCAAGACTAGTCTTTTGAGGTGTCTCTAAAAATATAACTGCAAATTTACATAGGCATGTGGTTTATAGCAAGTATGACACCTGATCCATCTTTATGCCGAGTCAGATCTTGAGCCATCTTTAACCCAGGTTAGACCCCCTGGTCCATCTTGATGCTGAGTCAGACTAGTTATACAACCCCCAAGCTAAGACTTTTCTGGGTGAGCTGGCATGAGCACCTGGAGGCTGAGAGGGAGGGTGTGTAAGAAGGAAAATGAAATGATACTGATTTATATTTTTTTAGTAACTTTGCATTAATGCAACTTTTTTTTTATGTAACTGTGTATTTTTTTTTAATACAGTGGCACCTTGGCTGTCAAAAGGCTTGGCTCCGGAACAAATCGGCTCCCGAACACTGCAAACCCAGAAGTGAGTGTTCCAGTTTGCGAACGTTTTTTGGAAGCCAAACGTCCGGCGCGGCTTCCGTGGCTTCCAATTGAGTGCAGGAAGCTCCTGCAGCCAATCGGAAGCCACGCCTTGGTTTTCAAATGGTTCCAGGAGTCGAACAGACTCCCAGAACGGATTAAGTTTGACAACCAAAGTACCACTGTATTTTGTTTAAGTTGTCTGTTGCTGCTTCTTTTGCGTACTCTGCTTAGAGATATTTTTTAATATATTAAGCAGTATAGAAATTCAATAATCAATAATCAGGACCAATGATGTTAAGGAATGCAGGTAATGGGTTAATTCCATTGGAGAAGAAAAAGCTGACTCATTCCTGAGGTGCACCTGGCTAATGACTTTCGTATCAGTGTTACGGAGCAGATGAGGCGGGTAACTTTGGGTATAAAAGGGCTCAGATTACAGCATTGGTTGTGGGTTGTTGGAAGTGGGTCACTGTCATTAGCAGGAAGGAGCTGATCACTGCAGAACTGTGGAGTTGCCTGAACACTTAGAGAAGAGCTCATCTTCGAAGAAGAATCCAAGAATTGCCAGCCTTCAGGACTCGGAGAATTCTAAGCTGTTGCAGGACTCCGTGCAAATTGACTTAAAACTCGTGTGTGGACTTTGTTCAGCAAGGACTTTGAAGTACAGAAATCCCTCTGGAACCTGCATAAAGTGTGTAAATATAGAGTTTGTGTTCTATGTATGCTAAGTAAAGCAACTCTGCTTAAAAAAAAACTGTTTCGTGTTGGTGAACTTAAGAGCTTTACTGATTTACAGGGTGAAGATTAACACACTCCCCAACAAATTATCCATCTAATTACTGAGTTTGGAGGGGCCATCGGTCTACCTCTGCATAAAGCGATTTCCTACAGCAGGCGTAACCAAAGTGGTGCCCTCCTGATGTTGTTGAACTCCTTCTCCTCAGCCCCAGCCAGCATGGCCATTAGTCAACAGCAAACACCTTCCTGCTTAGAAGGATACAGTGGGCAGGGCAGGCTAAGAAGTTTCTTCACAGAGAAGCTGCCTGCAGTTCAGAGGCTCACCACACAGGGTAGCCATACACAGACACACACACCTCCCAATTATTATTATTATTTTAAAAAAGATTCAGCACTGGCTGCTGTTGGAAGAACCTCTGCTCTCCTTAGGAGCTCTCCGTGGTCCTGCAGAACAATTATCCGCTGAACAAGCAAAAGGGAAGGTTCAAGCCGCAGCATTGCTGGGAAAGCCTCCCTTGTTAGAAGCCTCCCGTCAGTAATGACAAGGGATGAGGAACCTATACAGATGCTGTTGGAGTCAGTACCAAATTTATGCACTATAGCTTTCAAACTGCTAGGTTGGCAGGAGCCGGGACCGAACAACGGGAGCTCACCCCATGGTGGGGATTCAAACCGGCGACCTTCTGATCGGCAAGCCCAAGAGGCTCAGTGGTTTAGCCCACAGCTATAAAAGCTATTGAGCCAGAAGTATGATGTAGCTTAGGTCCCCTCAGTTGGTGTTTATCCAACCCAGGTGGATAAGCCATGATTGGGGCTCATAGGAATTTAACATCTGGGGGCCCACAGGTTCCCTATCCCTGCTAGAAGCCCCCAGGACAACTGTGTTCTGCGTCTGGGCTAGGTTATGCTCCCTCGCCTCTTTCCTCCCAGCAAGGCATCCCTTGAAGCATTTGTCACTCGGTGCTGACCAAGTCATTCGTCCTTCCCTGCCTCTCACCAGCTGGGGTTGAAAAGGCCCTTGGGAAAACATTGCACTCTCGACATCCTGGTGTCAATGGTCCTCCGTGGCTTTTGGACCAGCTCCATTTGCATCCAGCTGGGCCAGGCACACCGCAGAGCCATCGCAGGCCGGGTGACTCTGACCTGGCATGCCATTCAGACTTCTGTTCTCATCACCTTTCTTTTCTCCTGCCCCCTCCAAAATGTCACTTCTGCAAAAACCCAAGTTTCAGATTCTGAAATCCCACCACCACCCCACAAAAAAACAACCCACAAAAGTTTATGCAAAGTAAATGTGCATAATTATTTCGGATTTGCATTGTGTCTTTTAGAGATGGCAGTCAAGAATATCTCGGTTCGCACAGAAGGTTTAGCAGGGGCGCATGATTCATGGTGCGGGTACCCTCTGGCAAGAAGCATTAATATGACTACTTAAAATTCTTTAAGTGGGCTAGCGCTAAATGCAACCCCAAGGGGACAGTCCTGGAGCCCCAGGCAAAAAAAAAAAAAAACAGATGCCGAAGAAGAAGAAGAAGAAGGAAGAGCTCTGTTAGATGGTTCAGCCTCGATCTGTGGGAAAAGCAGCTGTTTGTGTAAACAAGGCTCAAGATTAAATGCCTAGCCATTTTCATTGCAATCTGTTGTTATGAAGACTTGCAGCCAGATATAAACTGTCAGGGGCTTGAGATGCAAAAGAGAAGGGAAGGTGGTGTCTGAAGACGGAAGGCACTCCTGGAAACATGGAAATAGGCAGTGTGCAACACACACACACACACACACACACACACACACGGCTTCCCTTGCTGATGGATGGGATAGGGATGGTGGCAAATTCTGCCCCACTTGGAATCTGGGTCAAACTGGCTCCCAATTGGGGGAGGGCAAAATGATTCCAAACCCGACTCTGAGATCCGACCTAGCATGGTTTGAGCATATCCCAGAAGTCCCATTTATGATATAAGGTCTTTAATGGTTGAGCTTGCATTCTCTCTGATGGGCTTCTCTGGATAGAACTGGGCTATCTCTGAAGTGTGGGAAGAAGAAGAAGGAGGAGGAGGAGGAGGAGGAGGAGGAGGAGGAGGAGGAGGAGGAGGAGGAGTTTGGATTTGATATCCCGCTTATCACCACCCTAGGGAGTCTCAAAGCAACTAACATTCTCCTTTCCCTTCCTCCCCCACAACAAACATTCTGTGAGGTGAGTGAGGCTGAGAGACTTCAGAGAAGTGTGACTAGCCCAAGGTCACCCAGCAGCTGCATGTGGAGGAGCGGAGATGCGAACCCGGTTCACCAGATTACGAGTCTACCGCTCTTAACCACTACACCACACTGGCGCATAGTTGAACTATGGAACTCGCTTCTGCAGGAAGCAGTGATGGCCACCAACATGGATGGCTTTAAAAGAGGATTAGGCAAATTCATGGAGGAGAAGACTATCAAGGGCTACTAGCCACAATGGCTGTTCTCTGCCTCTATCTTCAGAGGCAGCAGTGCTTCCAAATGCCAGTTGCTGGAACCCACAGGAAGGGAGAGAGCTCTTGTGCTCGGATCCTGCTTGCAGGTTCCCCACAGGCATCTGGCTGGCCACTGTGAGAACAGGATGCTGGACTAGATCCATAAGGCTCTTCTTATGCTCTTATGCCCCTGACTTTGATCCATGTGGGAGACACTCCTTGTAGTGCCGTATGTTCCTGAGGTCTTTCTTACATCCACTGAGACCAGGGCCTTGAGTGTGGTGGCACCTGCCATGTGGAATATGCTCCCAATGAACTTCAGATAGGCGCCTACAGTATTTGCATTGTGGTGCCTGCTTAAAACTCACCCTTTGCATGAAGGGTGACCCAGCCATATTGATGTATAAATCCGATCTACTGATTGTACTTGTTTTATTAAGGAAATTTTATTATTGATTCTATGCTATTCACAGCCATGATACTTTTTCTTAATCTTGGCACACCAGCCCCAGAGACCCTTCCAAGTTCTGTTTCCACTGAAGCCCAGATTAGACTGTGGTTCTTAGTCTGGAATTCAGGCCAAGTGGAATTAGTGTATTCTGGGATCCAAAAAGTCTTTCCAGAGGGGAACCCAGCAATCCTTAGGATGGGGGCTCTGGGGAGAGAGAAGGATGGAGGTTTTGCTAGCTGGAAAGAAAAACCTCACTAGATGCCAGGATTTAAAGCTGAGGCTGTCTTGTTGCAAAGCAGCATGTGCAAGCCACAATATTGTCATGAAATGCCAGGCCCAAGCCACAGCAAAGCGAAAATGCAACGTGGAGGGTTGCTGACAGCAAAGCAGTATCAAATGTGGCTTTTAATATTTTGTTGACACAAAAAAAAGTACCTCAACATTCTGAAAGTCACATGAATTCTTTGTCAGGGCTTAAAGCGACTGGAACTGTCCCAAAGGCTTTGTTCACACCACCACTCCCACCCCACACCAGTAGATTTGAAAAGAAAAGATACACAAATCATTAATCTACTTCTAAATGGTTTACAAGACATGCTGCAAAACCAGGCTTTTGAGTTTCCTCCTTAAGCAAAAACACACATAAACACACTATTAAAAAAACCAACCCTGATGTTTGATAGAACCAGCTCTCATCCCTTTGCCAGAGGGTGCCTATGAGAACTGACTTCAGGAAATGGAGAATGGATGCCACAGTCCCTTCTGGACTACCTTCCAGAGACCACATGATACTGGTGAGCGGGGCCAGGAGCAAAAGTGGGTGGAGCAATTGATGTAATTGATGTGATGCAGGCTGATTTCTACACCCACGCCCCCTCTGTATCAAAGGAAGCAAGAAGATTTACCAGGGTCCTAAGCAGCTGAAGCATTCAAAGAAGGTGCAAAGCAGGGCCACTAGGTGATGTAGCTGGGGAGAGTCCAAAGGGCCAGGTGGTGAGGCTTGGGGGGCCACATTCATCCCCCCAGGCTTGAGGTTTGACCACCATTATTATTATTATTATTTAAACATTTCTTATGTCACAATTAGAGGCAGTTAATGTTTCTGAATTCCAGTTGCTGGAAACCACAGCAGGGGAAGGTGAGAGCCAGTGTGGTGTAGTGGTTAAGAGCGGTGGATTTGTAATCTGGTGAACCGGGTTCGCGTCTCCGCTCCTCCACATGCAGCTGCTGGGTGACCTTGGGCTAGTCACACTTCTCTGAAGTCTCTCAGCCCCACTCACCTCACAGAGTGTTTGTTGTGGGGGAGGAAGGGAAAGGAGATTGTTAGCCGCTTTGAGACTCCTTTGGGTAGTGATAAAGCAGGATATCAAATCCAAACTCCTCTTCTTCTTCTAAAGTCCTACTTCTGGATTTCTGTTCAGCAGCTGTGGAAACAGGATGGTGGATCCTAATCCAGTAGGCTCTCCTTATGGTATAACATTTAAAGTTAGTTAAAAAGTTTAAATTAATTACTATAATAATAATAATAATAATAATAATAATAATAATAATAGCAACCACTCTGTTCAGGATGCTCACATGATCTGTCATTCCTGCATCGCAGGGGGTTCGACTAGATGACTCTTGGGGTCCCTTCCAATTCTATGATTCTTTGCTCCTCTCAGGATGCTTTCTCTATGGATGTCCTGCATTGAGAAGGGAGGTTGGGAAAGAAGATAAAGCTCTGACCAGAGACAAATGGTTGATGAAGATGATGGACTATGCTGAAATGGCAAGGATGACCGGGAAGATCAGAAACCAGGAGGAGAGGGACTTTAAGAAGGAATGGAGGGAAATTGCAATGTATTTAAGAGAACATTGTAAACAACTAAAAACTTCGGCAGGATTTGAGTAACACTTGTAATGTGTTAAAAAAATAAGGTAAAAATGGATTATTTAAGAAAAATAGAGAAAATAAGTGAAGCAGTTGTGGGGGGGGGATGAGAATGGAAACCATGGAAGGCCGGAGGGGAGTCAAATAATTCAGGGAATCCTAAATTATGATGTTGATGTCTAGTGTTTGAATTTAAATTTGCAATGTAAAACTTAATTTAAAAAGATTTAAAAGAGAGAGAGAAGGGAGGTTGGCCTCCCAGTTTTTGAATCCTCTCCCTAGCCACAATGAATTTTTTTTAAATGGAAACATAGCAAAACAAAATAAGGCACCGAAAAAAGAGAGAAAGAGACACGATTTGATTCCCCCCCATATACAATTTAACATATGCTTTTCTAGCCTTTCCTTTGCGACTGCGCTAATTATTGAGGGGGAATATTGCTTTCGTGCAGCGTCACAGCTGACATTAAGCATATGACAAAATCTATATCAGTTAGCAAAAAAGGAGTGCCTTTTAGCAAAGCACATTTGTTTAAATTTGCAGCTCCAAACTGAGAGAGTGTTCCACCATTTGGTCTGATGCACATAAAAACAAGTTGAGAAACTTATCGAACTGATGGGAAGCTGGGTTAAGCCATCTCCACTTAAGCCATGGAACTCACTTGGGTGACCTCAGGCCAGTCACTTTCTCTCCCCCTCACCTCCCTCACAGTCAAAACAAAATAAAAAAATTTCCTTCCAGTAGCACCTTAGAGACCAACTAAGTTTGTTCTTGGTATGAGCTTTCGTGTGCATGCACACTTCTTCAGATACACTGAAACAGAAGTCACCAGACCCTTAGTGAGAGGGTGGGGTGCGGTATTACTCAGAAGGGTGGTGGGAATGGGTGATAGGCTGATAGCTGTGGTAAACCTGTTGACGACTGTCGCAGGGTTGAATCCCTCACAGGGTTGTTGTGAGGATAAAATGGGGAGGAAGAGAACCATGTACAGTACACATAACCACTTTCAGCTCCTTGGAGGAAAGGTGGGATATAAATAAAATAAATAAATAAAAAATTAAAAGTGTCTAGCTCTGAGGCATCCTTTGAGCTTGAGCCAAATGGTCCTTCTGGCCTCCCCAACACAGTTTTGGGATTAGATGTCTTGGGACTCCAAGCACCCCAGCCAACTCTAGGGGTCCTTCAAGTGGAGGAACAGCAAGATATAAATAAAATAAAATAAAGTATGTTTACATGGAAATAAGATCCATTGATCATAATGAGACATTGCACAGGGTAAATGAAAATGTTTGGGCGATTGGGGGGGCGCAGACCTCTGTGTGGTCACCATCACATTGCAGTCCTTTGTCACATTGAAATCTGAATCGCAGGCTGAAGTCAGTTGAAGGAGAGGATCAGAAACTCCAGGTAAACGAGCAAACCAGCCGTTCGTGACTCTCCAGCATATGTTCACACGACCACCTGGATGCCCTGGGAACAGCCTGCAACGGGGGGATCGGCATCAAGCAGAACCCACGTACAAGATCTGCCTTTGGACATGCACTTGCGCCTTTAAAATAAACAATAAAAATAAAATTGTAAGCACAGGAGCTGCGAGGCGTAAATCCGCCGGCTTCCTCCCACGTAAAGCAAATCAAACAGGTTGCAGGGAGCCCCGCCGAGGTGATCATCCCAGAATAACGGCTTCTCTAATAAACACCGAAGGCTTTGCAACGGACCAGAAGCGCATTAGCGTTAGCGGCAGCGCCGTCGACCAGCCCTTTGCTGCTCTCTAGCGTCTCTCGGTCGCCTCGCCCAGGAAATGGAAATCCTTCAATGAAGCTATTTTCGGTATATATATTTAAGGGCCTCCCCCCGCTCCCCCCGCGCGACGACCCAGCGCGTTATCCCACCGCCCACCGCGCGCTCCGTCCCTCTTTTTTAAAAAAATAAGAGGAGTCTCCCTGTGCCTCCCTCCCGCCTCTCCTGCGCGCGGTTGGCCACCCACCCTCGCTGCCAAACTTGCAGAGCCAGCCCCTCCGGCCACCCTACGCCGGCAGAAGGATGCCACAAGCCATCTAGGAGGAGTTGAGGAAGGCGCCTTGCTGGATTTCGCTGCTGCTGCGCCGTAGATCTCGCTGGAGAGAGAGAGGGAGGGAGAGAGATTGACGACCCGGGAGACGCCGAGCGCGCAAAGCTCCCCAGCGCAAAGTTTGCGCGCCCGGACGCAGCCTACTTTTGCTCCTCTGGCTCCCCAACCGCCACTTCTCTCCCGCTCCGATTGGAGGGGGCTCGGATTTAGCTGCAGAGGCACCGGCGGCGTCTTCCCCACCGTCCCCCCTTTCCTCTCCCTCCGCGCTCCTGCGTCGCATCCTCTGGACCGACAAGCTGGAAGGATGTCCGGGAAACTGTCAAGCTGCCGGCTCTGGACACTGACGACGCGACGCTTGCGCCCAGCTCGGTCCTTCTTCCCAAAGCCTCCGCAGCCAACGCATCTTCCTGGATGAAGGACGCTCGATGGGGGAAACAAGCGGGGGACCAAAAGGAGTTATTTAAAGGAGCGATTTGCTGCCTTCTCACCCGCGGTCCCAATTTTCTGTTTTATTCCCCCGCCCCCCGTACTGGGGTTGTTGCTGCTCAGCCTTTTTACAAGGGACTTTTGCAAACGCGCGCGTGCCTTGGAGAGGCAAGGAGGAACGTCAAATACTTTTTTATATTATTACTGAGTGGAGGAGGTGGCTGAGAACGAAGGGGACAGCTCAGGGGCCACACGCACAAACACACCTGATGGACAGAGAGGTGAGAGGGGGAAGGGAGGGAGGGAGGTGAAAGAGGTAGCCCGCGCAGCATTGTCGGGGGAGGAGGGAGAGAGAAAGTGGGTTCCTTGAGATCCAGCACCTTTGCAAGAGGATTTTGCTGCTCGTGTGTGTGTGCATGAAGTGAGAAGAGTAGGGACACAACAGCATCCCTGGTGGCGTGCAGTGACGTGGAGAGAGGTCCACCTTTGCAGGAAACGATGGTGTAAAAAAAAAAAAAAAGGATTGCAGAGGAGGAGAGATATAAGTGGGAGGAAACTCTTCGTGTGCAAAAAGAGAGACTTTTTTCTCTCTCTCTTGGGAGTGTGGAGTTCAAAATCCTTATAGGTGATTCTGGTGATGGTACCAGGGAGAGAGTGAGCCATGCCTGTTGCTCATCTCCTTGGCATCTCCATCACGCTCAACCCATCTCCCATGGAGACTGGCCCCTTTTGAAAAAGAATGACTTTCCCTGACCGGATTAATGCCAGCTTGAATGGGAACCACACAGGAGAAGAAGCCGAGGGGGTCAACGGGTCCTGGGCAGGAGGGGATGTTGACCCCGACAACAGCACCTCCTTGGCACTGAGGTTAACCTTGCAGTCGGTGGGCGTGGGGGTCTTCCTTGCCCTCTTCATCCTCTCGGCCATCGTGGGCAATATCCTGGTCATCCTCTCGGTGGCCTGCAACCGTCAGTTGCAGACAGTGACCAACTACTTCATCATCAACTTGGCCATCGCTGACCTGCTGCTCAGCACCACTGTCCTGCCCTTCTCGGCCACCTTGGAAGTTCTGGACCTGTGGATCTTTGGCCGCATCTTCTGCGACATCTGGGCGGCAGTAGACGTCCTCTGCTGTACCGCCTCCATCATGAGCCTGTGCATCATCTCTGTGGATCGGTACATCGGGGTCAAATACTCGCTCAAGTACCCCACCATTATGACCGAGAAGAAGGCGGTCATCATCCTAGTGGTGGTCTGGCTCTCTTCCATGGTCATCTCCATTGGGCCCCTCTTGGGCTGGAAGGAGGAGCCGCCTGAAAACGACGAAACCTGCAGCATCACGATGGAGCCGGGCTATGCCATCTTCTCTTCGCTCTTCTCCTTCTACTTGCCACTCATGGTCATCCTGGTGATGTACTTCAACATCTACGTGGTGGCAAGGAGGACCACCAAGAGCTTGGAGGCCGGGGTCAAGAGAGAGCGTGGGAAGTCCATGGAAGTGGTGCTCAGAATCCACTGCCGCAGTGTCCTCGAAGACTCCCTGGCCGCCAGCACCAAGGGCAAAGGGCACACCTTCAGGAGCTCTCTCTCAGTGCGCCTCTTGAAGTTCTCCAGGGAGAAGAAAGCGGCCAAAACTCTTGCGATCGTTGTCGGGGTTTTCATCCTCTGCTGGCTGCCTTTCTTTTTCGTGCTGTCTTTCGGTAAGTGAGGCACCTTGACTTCTCTTGTGCGATGTTCACGTGATGCGAGTTCTCTTTTACATGACATCTGTCTTCTCTTCTTACATTGCATCTGTCTTCACTTTTATATTTTTATATGCAGTGTGTTTTAATGGTCCTGACTTTATAGATAGATATTTTAAAGTATGTTGGTTACCGTTACGGCTTATTTATGATACTTTAAAAAAAAAAATGTTTTATTGTACATCACCCTGAGCTCCTTTAGAGGAAGGGTGATCCAGCAATGTGATTAATAAATTGTGAGTTCCAGTTACTCCTCAAGGGTGAACTTTACAACCTTGTTAAGTCTACTTTTCTAGGTTCCCTTAGAAATAAAATAGGCTGTCAGTGGGGATAATTATCAGCCAATGTGGGCCATCCAGTAAACCTTGAATCCTATTAGATATTCTGGATAGCTTATTATTATCATTATGTTTTGGCCTTGCCACGCCACCTGTCCAATTAAGCCAGCAGTGGCCTCCCTTGCAGGGCTGTTGTTGTTGTGACCCCACAGAATATAGTTGCTCACAGGCTAGATGAGAAGAGGAGAATTCTTTATTTAATTTCCTTATTTGAAACGTTTCTGTCCACCTGCAAGTGAGAAAACACAATCATCACCAAGACCCAACTGCTTATATATAAAAAAGTATATTGATATCCCATAGTAACAATGTCCCACACAGACATAAATAATCATGCAAAGTTATATATAATTTTCTCATGTTGCAATGAGCCATACAAGCAGAAAAGTAGCCATACTATGGAGTACTGGTACTTGTCGACTAATTGACTGAAAATGCAAATTTTAAACCATGCTTATCATATGGCTCAGAAAAGACTCAAGTGGCATCCAAACACTCACGGCCAATCTCAATCATAGGAGCTTCATAGGAGAATCAGACAGGGGCGTAGCAACGGGGGGGCGGGGGGCGGGCTGCCCCGGGTTCCACCCCAGAGGGGGGTGACACTTTAAAAAAAAAATTAATTTATTTTTTTTTAATTTTAACTTCATTGAAAAAAAGAGATAATAGACACACACACACAACCCCCACACCTCACAAAGTGGCACCATCAGAGGGGGGTGACACTTTTTTTAAATCATTTTTTTATTATTATTTTTTATTTTAACTTTATTGAAAAAAAGGAGATAATAGACACACACACACAAAACCCCCACACCTCACAAAGTGGCACCATCAGAGGGGGGGGTGACACTTTTTATTTTTATTTTTTATTTTTTTACATTTTTTATTATTTTTTAACTTTATTGGAAAAAAAGAGATAATAGACACACACACACACAACCCCCACACCTCGCAAAGTGGCACCATCAGAGGGGGGTGACACTTTTTAATTTTTTTAATTTTTTTTTAAATTAAAGTGGTGGGGGGTGACAAAAAAAATTCTGCCCCGGGTACCACCTGGGCTTGCTACGCCTCTGGAATCAGACCCATTAGTCCATTGAGCTCAGCAATGTCTATAGTACATAGAAGAGGTTCTCTGGGGTTTCAAGGCAGGCAGCCTTCCCCAGTCCTACCTGGAGATGCCAGGGATTGATCCTGGCTCTACCACTGAGCCACAGTCAGTCCCAAAAGAAAGCAGCTGCCTTACCCCATGTCAGACCATGGGTACACCTAGCTGGCTGGCAGTGGCTCTCCAAGGCTTCCCACCAGGAGATGCTGGGGATTGAACCAGGGACCTTCTGCATGCAAGGCAGATGCTCTGTCACCGAGCTACCACCCTTCCCCTAATCTGCATGGCAGGGTCGTGCTATAGATAGGAGGCGGTGCTCTTTTTCAAAGCACCGCTCAGCATCCAGTGATTCATGCTCATTTGGGTGCAAGAAGGACCCATCAAATTTGCACGGGAGCTTAAGCCGCTTGATGTTGACTACTCCAAGGACTGTGGTGGAATGGGGAGTGGAGGCCCCAGCAGTTTGCTGTCCCATGCGGCTGCACTGCACATCAGAAGGTGCGTCTCCCAAGATCCTTTGCAGCCATGCAAAGAATGCCAGGAGACCTGGCACTCAGCTGCATGAAAATCCAAGAGAGGTGCCCAGGTATCCTCTTTGCAAAGGGAGGCTTCGCTCAGATTGCAACCAGAATCCTGGTCCCCTCGGCTGATATCACTGCCTCCCCTGTAAAATATGGCAATGAGACTTTCCCTCTTCATTCTGACTCAGGGCAGTCTTTGCAAAGTCTCCTGATACAGACAGGCTGTTGGTTTGTTAGTCTTACCCATGCTACAAAGCTAAAACAGTTGGTTTCCACCATCAGGAAGATGCCTCCCCAAAGTGTGATGGGGTGCCACAAACCCTGCCATGTAAAGCCTACCTATTGCACCCCTGCCCCACCCAAGGGAGCCCATTGGTAGCTAAATGGAATCTCTATGCTCAAAGGCAACAGTGGAAAACAGCAGTGAAACAGTAGCCTTTACTAATATGTTTCCCAGTGGCATTTGCCTGGGTTTGGACTCGGAGCTCCTCCAAGCAAGCTGCTTACTGAGCCATCATCCTTCATGCAGAGATGAGACTCTTTCTAGTCTTCATTGCACATTGGTTCTGATATGTTAGTGGGGAGGTTATATGACGAGTGTCCATTCTGTATTCATCCCACTTTGCTTTTGTAGTGGTGGTTATACAGCTTTCTATTAATCTCTTTCCTCACTGCAAAAAAGAAAAGGCTGCTTCTGTTTTGTTTTCAAAGTGGATTTCTTGAGCCAGGGCAACAGGGCACTTCAATCCAATCTACCAAAATTTCCTGGTATGTTTTTGAGAATTATTATTTTGAGGATTATTATGGCAGTCTGAAGGCAGCCTAGATAGAAGGCTGGACCAGAGAGAGAGAGAGAGAGAGAAGGGACTTTCCCAAGGCCACGAAGTGAGTGTGAGGCAAAGGTGGAGTCTGACTCAAACACAAACAAATCTCCCCTTCAGAAAATAGACATGCCTATCCCAATATTTTCTGCAATCGCACAGTATGACATGTTAAAATTGCTCCTCTCCTCTCCGCCATCAGAAAGTCAATGATTGCAGATCCAAAAATAAATTTAGGAGTCTGGCAGGATCATTACCTTATTCCATCCCACTGCAAGGAGGAGGTGGGGACTGTTTGCTATGATGCTAATAGGGAGCTTCCATGCTTAGAAGCAGTCTACCCTAGAATGCTTTTATTTGTCTCTTTGCTTTCAAACATTTTTAACGCCTTTTCATATCAGTTTCAAAAGGATCTTGCAAACTAAAGCTGTGCGCACACTCCTGTTTACTTTATATCCAGTATGCTGCCACTGCTGGTTTAGGAACCAGGGTACACATGACAATGGCCACAATCCATATCTATTCTGTATATATCCTATTGTTTCTTAGGAAATGCTGTTCTTTGGTGCATTTTTTTTTCTGTGCAAATGGAAGAAAAGAGCAAGCTAGCTGCAGAAGGGCTGTAGCTCAGTAGCTCTCTCTGTTGCAAGGAATCTTGTAAGAACTGTAGAAGCAGACTGGAAGAAACGCTCTCTTCCTTTTTTTACATTTTTTGTATGCTAAATTCTAACCCTCATGATTCGTGGATAAGAAAAGAGGAAGCAATTATTCATCGTGTCCACAGATGATAGATGGTTTTAAAATTATGCAATGGTTTTAAAATTATGAAACGGGGATGATTGGATTAAACTAGAGAGGAGAAGACTGTCTAGCAAGTCAATCCACTGCTCCCTATGTCAGGTTTGGCAGAGACGGATTTAGGACAGCGCAACCGGTTCTGCCACGCTGGGCACCGAGCCTAGGGGGCGCTGCAGGACATCACAACTATAGCATAGTGAATGGAGCAGAACAGAAGGCGAGAGGCAGGGAGGGGCTCCGAATTTGGGGCTTTTACAGGGCGCTGATGAAATCTGAAAGTCCAAAATCCGCCCCGCATAAGGAACCTATGACTCTTCCCATGTTGCTCAACTCCAGCTCCCATCAACCCCAGCCAGCATGGCCAAGCATGATGGCAGCTGTAGTCCAACAATATCGGGAGGACCACTGATTCCCCATCCCTGGTCTAGGCTGACCAGGGGCTCCTTACTAGGAGTCTTTCCTAGCCCTACATGGTGAAGCCCAGGATCAAACCTGTGACCTTCTGCATGGAAAGAAGATGCACTGCCAAAGAGCTATGGCCTCTTCCCGTTGTTTGTAGGAGTGGATAATTGCCCCCCCAATCTAACCATGGTTTGCAAATCTATCCATGGCTGCGCTTTAGACATAGGAATCTGCTTTATACCATAGAATCATAGAATCATAGAGTTGGAAGAGACCACAAGGGCCATCCAGTCCAACCCCCTGCCAAGCAGGAAACACCATCAAAGCATTCTTGACAGGTGGCTGTCAAGCCTCTGCTTAAAGACCTCCAAAGAAGGAGACTCCACCACACTCCTTGGCAACAAATTCCACTGTCGAACAGCTCTTACTGTCAGGAAGTTCTTCCCAATGTTGAGGTGGAATCTTCTTTTTTGTAGTTTGAATCCATTGCTCCGTGTCCGCTTCTCTGGAGCAGCAGAAAACAACCTTTCTCCCTCCTCTATATGACATCCTTTTATATATTTGAACATGGCTATCATATCACCCCTTAACCTTCTCTTCTCCAGGCTAAACATACCCAGCTCCCTAAGCCGTTCCTCATAAGGCATCGTTTCCAGGCCTTTGACCATTTTGGTTGCCCTCTTCTGGACACGTTCCAGCTTGTCAGTATCCTTCTTGAACTGTGGTGCCCAGAATTGGACACAGTATTCCAGGTGGGGTCTGACCAGAGCGGAATACAGTGGTACTATACCGAGGAAGGCCGTCTGTTTATCTTGCCCAGTGTTAGTTGAACTCACTGGCAGCAGCTTTCCAGGGTTCTCTTCCATGAATTTGTCTAATCCTCTTTTAAAAGCCACCTGGGTTGGGGGTCATCACTGCCTCCTGGGGAAGTGAGTTCCATAGTTTAATTATGTGCTGCATAGCTGTGGTGCTCTGTCGTTTCCTGCTCAAGGTCTGTCCTGCAGCAAGTTGTTCCTGGGCACCAACCCAGCCTAGATGGCCACTGTGGTCCCTTCCAATTCTACAATTTTATGATTTGATGAATCCCAGCGTGCGGAGGAGCCACAGTGTGCCACTCCCCCCCCACACACACACACACACCTGATGAGTCTTGGCATGTGTTATCCCCAGGAAAGGAGCTGGGTTGCAAAATCTCCTACATAACATCGTCCTCGTCAACAGCTAGGCTGAGCTATTTGGAGAGCTTGCAGAATCTTTTCTGGTGCCTTCTGCGGAAAGTTTGAAATGCCACCTGTGAAGGTTGCTTTTGCCTTGATGGGTATCTGTAACTGGAGCCGCCTCCTCCCTCCCAACCCCACAGATTCTCTGCTCCCCAGAGTAATGATGCAGTCATCAAGAAGTACCTGTGCAATTAATCAACACAAGTTTGCATGGCTAATGAGGCAATTTGGAAAAGCTGTTTGTTCAACAAGGGAGAAATGGCTGATTAGTTGGTGGTCTCCTTTTCCTCCCTGCCTTGGGGGTTAAATACTTCTGCCTTTGCACCGCCGTAAGGGGCACTCAGCATCCCTGTGAAATGACATATGCAAAAATTATCATTTAGATTTACCCTGATTTTAGTCCCATAATGAGCCGGTTGCCTGTGCTGGTGGACTCTGTACACATCTCATTCTCACACCTCTGTCTGATTCCAGTCTTATTGCTATCAACCTTCCAAGAAGTCTGCTAGCCTCTAAAAGGGGCATATTTTTTTAGCCCGGCTGCTTATAAGCTATTTGGAAAGGCTAAAGAAAGAGTGAATCTATACTGAACTCAGATGATGGGGGGATAGGATTTTGGAACATGCCACATCAAATGGCAGGTGGGTGGTGATTTTATTTTATTTTTAAAGGACTTCTAAAAAGCTTGCACCTAAACCTTTACCCCTGCTGTTCTAGTTGTCTGCATGCAGGGAGTTTTCTGCATTCAAAAATGAAACTCAGCTGCATTCTGAACTGGCATAGTCCACAGAATTCATCCACTTCAGTCGGCTACCTAATGTGAGGAAGGGCCATGACTCAATGGTGGAGCATGTACCACCAGCATGTATGCACTGATTCAACCCCCAACATCGCTCTCCAATTTTCCAGGCTAAACATACCCAGCTCCTTCAACCGTTCCTCATAAGGCCCGGGTTCCAGGCCCTCCTCTGCACACAATCCAGCTTGTCTACATCCTTCTTAAAATGTGGCGCCCAGAACTGAACACAGTATTCCAGGTGTGGTCTGATCAAGCCAGACTAGAGCTGGACTATTACTTCCCTTGATCAAGGCACTAGACTTATGTTGATGCAGCCTAGAATAGCATGAGCTTTTTCTGCTGCTGCATCACCCTTGTTAAGCTTGTGGTCCACCAAGACCCCTAGATCCTTTTCACATGTACTGCTAGTAAGCCAGGTGTCCCCCATCCTATATTTGTGCATCTGGTTCTTCCTGCCTAAATGCAGAACTTTACATTTGTCCCTATGTATAATATGTAGTTGACCTATACATTACAACTACATATTATACATAGGGACAAATGTAAAGTAGTTGACCTATACATTACAAAAGACATCACCTTGCCGACAAAGGTCCATATAGTTAAAGCTGTGGTTTTCCCAGTAGTAATGTACGGAAGTGAGAGCTGGACCATCAAGAAGGCTGATCGCCGAAGAATTGATGCTTTTGAATTATGGTGCTGGAGGAGACTCTTGAGAGTCCCATGGACTGCAAGAAGATCAAACCTGTCCATTCTTAAGCAAATCAGCCCGGAGTGCTCACTGGAAGGACAGATCCTGAAGCTGAGGCTCCAAGGCTTTGGCCACCTCAGGAGAAGAGAAGACTCCCTGGAAAAGACCCTGATGTTGGGAAAGATGGATGGCACAAGGAGATGGGGACGACAGAGGACGAGATGGTTGGACAGTGTTCTCGAAGCTACCAAGATGAGTCTGACCAAACTGCAGGAGGCAGTGGAAGACAGGAGTGCCTGGCGTGCTCTGGTCCATGGGGTCACGAAGAGTCGGACACGACTAAATGACTAAACAACAACAACAAAATACATTACAAAGAAAAGGTGGCAAAGTGAGTTGCTAGAATTCTGGACTGTGTGATTTCAGAATGCAAAAGGGTTGTATTATTATTATTATTATTATTATTATTATTATTATTATTATTATACTGCCCTATACCCGCAGGTCTCGGGGCAGTTCACAAGATAAAATGACACAGGGTGGCTCATAATATTGCATCACCCGCTGCCTGTTGCACAATTTTTCTACATGCAAGGGAGCTCTTTCCATTTGAGGAGTCAGGGGGAGGGTGGAGGAGACTGATGACAACATTTATATGGCAGGCGCATCTTAAGCAGATGTCAGTGTCAATGGGATGCTCCCTAATTATGCAGGTGGGCGTACTTAAATTCCTAGAAACCCTTGTAAATCTCTGAGGAAGCCATAAGGTAGCCTGTTCCCTTCTCTCAAGAGGGGCAGAGTCTCCTATCTGGGCATGGACCAGGAGCAAACATCTGGTAACTTGTAAGCTTTTAATTGAAAAAGAAAGAAAGAAACTGGGGAAGCAAGGTTGTCCGGAATCTTTATTGCTCCATTTCACGTTCCCTGGGATATATTTAACAGGGACATTTTTATCAGATAGAATAAGAGATAAAAAGTGACTAGGCTATTTTTATACAGTCCGGCGGAGCGGACATGACTCAGCGTTTACCTATCTTGGAATAAGGATTAAAGGATCTGAGTTGGTGGAAATGAAGAGGCCACAGTTGGCTGGAAAACCAAACAGCGAGAGAATTGGAAGTGGTCCAGTCGCTTGTGCCCCAGGTTCTCTCGGGCTTTTCTGTCTCTGCATCAGCCTGATAGCTGGATGTTCCAGGAAATGCCAGCTCAGCAGGGATCAGGTGGTGCAAGTGGCCCAATAAGATTCTTCCTGGTCCTATAAAACATCTGGCATTGGCATGGTTGCTCTGATCTCTGGGTGCATGTGTGGAGGTTTAAGTTAAGGCCAGCAGACATGGTCCCCGCTCCATGTATTCTTTGTGTGCCTCTTCCATGGGAGGTCCAGAGGGTGGCAACACAAGAACAGGGCCTTTTCTGCAGTGGCTCCCCGTTTGTGGAATGCTCTCTCCAGGGAGGTTCAGTTGGCGCCTTCATTATACACCTTTAGGAACGTTCCTCTTTAACCAGGTCTTTGGCTGATTGAAATTCAATGCCCTTGGGGAGGCAGGGTTTACTGGGTTGTTTCTGTTTTTATCATGTATTTTGTGTTTTTATGTTGTGATTTTATGCTGTAGCCAATCTGAGACCTCCGGGTTAGGGCTGTATACAAATTTAAATATAGTGGGCCCTCGGCTTACCCGAGGGTAAGGTAAACTTCAGGTTGCGAAAGCGGCACACCCGGAAGTATTTTTCCGGGTTTCGCCGCTCGCGCATGCACAGAAGCGCTAAACCGCACCACGCGCATGCGCAGAAGCGGTCCTCCAGTTGCAAATTCCTCGGGATGCGGCCGGACCTCCGGAACAGATCCTGTTCGCAACTGTAATAATAACAACAATAACAGCATTCAGTGAACATGCTGGAAAAACATGGGAAGGGGATCTCTCTCTCTCATTCTCTCTCTCATTCTCTCTCTCTGCCTGTCAAGGATGAACTAGCCAGACCATCAGCTTACTGTTCAGGATTAATGCTTCTTATCTTTTCTAATATTACTTGTGGATGGCTTAGAGAAGGGGTTAAGGGCCATGACTCAGTGACAGAACATCTGCCTTGCATGCAGAAGCCCCAGGGACAATCTCTGGCATCCCTAAGCAGGGCTGAGAGCAAATGCCAGTTTGGAGTAGAGTAGTTGCTTTGGAAGACGATAATCAGGCATCCACACAACATGACCAGTCCCACAAAGTTGATGTTGAAGTCGGAGGTAGCATGCTCCTGAGCACCAGTGGCTGGAACCTACAGGGGACGGGAGAGCTTCTGTTGCAGTCAGGTCCTACTTGCAGACTTCCCATAATGGGCATTTGGTTGGCCACTGTGAGAACAGGATGCTGGACTAGATGGGCTACTGGCCTGATCCAGTAGCTGTCTTCTTGTGCTCTGATGACGTCACCTCATGAGTCAGGGAGCAAAGACTGGCTGCTCTTAAAGCAACAAAAGTATCATGGCACTTTTGAAAATAAACAGAATTTATTTGTCGTTCTGCCGGCAGGTGAAGACTGTATAAGATATAAGCTTTTGGGAACACTGCTTTTAATGAAAGGGCTGGTGCTGTGCTGTTTTTATTGTAAAGGTAAAGGTAAAGGGACCCCTGACCATTAGGTCCAGTCGTGTCCGACTCTGGGGTTGCGGCGCTCATCTCACTTTATTGGCCGAGGGAGCCGGCGTACAGCTTCCAGGTCATGTGGCCAGCATGACAAAGCCGCTTCTGGCGAACCAGAGCAGCGCATGGAAACGCCGTTTACCTTCCCGCCAGAGCGCTTCCTATTTATCTACTTGCACTTTGACGTGCTTTTGAACTGCTAGGTGGGCAGGAGCTGGGACCGAGCAACGGGAGCTCACCCCGTCGCAGGGACTCGAACCGCCGACCTTCTGATCAGCAAGCCCTCGGCTCTGTGGTTTAACCCACAGCGCCACCTGGGTCCCTGTTTTTATTGTAACTATCCATAATATCCCATAGACTAATAGAATCGTAGAGCTGCAAGGGACCACGAGGGTCATCTAGTCCAACCCCCTGCAATGCAGGAATCTTTTTGCCCAATGTGGGGCTCGAACCCACAACCCTGGGATTAAGAGTCTCCAGCTCTAGCAACTGAGCTATCCCTGATGCGCTGACCTAACACAAGGTGGGTTAATGTTCTTTTAAGTGGGGAGGTGCAGCTGGTGCAACCCAGCCGCTGATTCCGCCATTGCTTACCTGTCCAGTATTCCCTTTGTGTGTGTTTTTAATTGACTCTGCTGGAACAAATAGAATTATCCAACACACTAATTTATTCCCACCACCTTCAGGAATGAAAGGGGGGGATGATAAACAGGAAAGCTTCTGAGCCACTCAAGTGATGGTGGCTGTAGAGTTTTAATTGTGAAGCTGTTCCCTGGTGTGGATATATATTCTCTCTCTTAAAGCCCAGCATTGTTACAGAAATAGATGGACTCGGAAGGGCTAAGCAGCCTGAATTTACAGCCTGCCAACTGAAAGGGGACTTTTATTTGATGGAGGTATTGTGCCCAAAGAAATATAGCTTCTCATCAAAGCCGTTTGTTGTCCTGCGCTTTGGAAACGGAATGTCCCCCTTTAAAATGTTTTAACACCGAGCCATCCACTCTGGAAGGGAGTAATTAAATTAAATTTGGGGACTATTGCATGGTATATTAATTCCTGATTGTACCCCGGCGAGCCAAGAAATAGCGAAAGTTGGTTGGAAAGCTTTGGATCGGAAGGAAGTTGCTCAAGGCACATATAATAAAGCAGGCTTATTTATACACACCTTTTCCTAAGCATGGAAAGCGTTTTAGGCCAGCCTTCCCCAACCCGGTGCCCTCTGGTCTGAGCCAGCACAGCCTCACTGCAGTCAAAAACATCTGGAGGGTACGAGATTAGAGATCTTTAGCCTTTTGGTTTAAGTCATCGAGGATGCTCTAAGGCAGACTGGATTTTCCTGGTATTTCGCCCTTTCTTCTCCCCCTTAAAATAACAACCACACAAACAGTCTTGCATGTAGAGGTCACCAAGCTACTCCCACCAATAATTCACACAAGAGACATAATTTTTGTTTGGGTTTTTGGCATAGTTTTGGCCACAACTTTATTGAAATACAAAACACGTGAGTGGTTGCATAGGCATTGGTTCACGCTGTCCGACGGGACAGAGCTGACCCCTAGTCAGCGAAGACTAGCTGTCCAGCGGGACAGAGCTGACCACGTGTCAGCGAAGGGAAACTATTAGCTGGGGAGAGTTAACGGAGGCTGGTAATCAGAGCCTCCCCCTCCCCAGGGGTCACAGGGGCTCATGCGTGGCCCTGCAACCCTACCGGGTTCGGACAAGCATGTCGAGCCCCTGGATTCCTTTAACGGAATTCCCATCACCATCATCACTTGGAGGGCTACCGCCCTCCCATACCACAGAACCAATGCCTAACCGCCAACCTTACAAGTTGTGACTAGTTGCTACATAGTAGGCGAAAACCAAATGGCACAGCCAATCAGCCAAATGGAAAAATCCCTGCTAGGCCTCTACCTTAACAGCAGACGACCGCCATGACAGGCAACAGCAAGGTCAACGCACAAGCCTATACCAGGGAGGGGGGGGGCGGGAGATCCAAAGCTCGCAGCAAAGAGGGAAGATTGCACCACGTGCAACCCTATTTAACGGACGCTGGGCTGTCCATCACAAGTGACCATGTGACTTCCCCCAGCAACAGTCTGGGTCAATGCAAGCTGTGGCCAGCAAGCCAAACCCACTGCAAGGGAAGATGGCTTTTTTTGCCCCAACCGCAATACAAGCTCTCTGGTACTGGAGAACTCGCTTTGTAAAAGGGGGGGAAATAGCTTTTACTCAGAATACTTGCTGAATAGAAACAGATACAGCAGCTTTGTTCAGGCAGGCTTCAAATGGTAATTTGGTTGCAACGACATACTTAAGTCTAGTTAGAAATGGTGTCTGAGCTTGGAGCCAGAGGTGCAGATGTTCTCATGTTGCTGGCAGAAGAGAAAGATGTGTTCCCAAGCAGGTTGGACCCAACAGGGCCAGATTTAGGTTTGATGATGCCCTAAGCTACTGAAGATAATGGGGCCCTTTACATGTCCAGCGCTGTCCTTTGTCAACAACAAATTGTCGCTGTTTCTTATGTTGAATATATGCTATATGGTAATTTATGGACCTAATAGGTATCTAAAGCCATTTGCACATGCAGAATGTAGGCACCCTATATATAGAAATGAGCAAGCCAGTGATATTTTAGGGAGCAGGCTAGCAGGCGGGGCCCATTACTTACATCACAGGAGCCTACACAACACAAAACACTGTTGCTGTATGTAGGCTTTATTTTGTTTGTTTTTTATCTTATATTTTGGAAATGTACATCCAGGTTCCTTTAAAAAATTTTGGGGCCCCCCAAGATAGTGGGGCCCTAAGCTGTAGCTTGTTTAGCTTATACATAAATCTGACACTGAACCTACACCCTCCCCCTGTCGGAGCACAGCAGGAGTGTGTCTCACAGAAACTCTGTGAGTTTCAGTTCTTGTCATCATCATCATCATCATCATTTATTATTTGTACCCTGCCCATCTGGCTGGGTCTCCCCAGCCACTCTGGGCGGCTTCCAACAAAAATAAAAAATACATTAAAATATCACATATTAAAAGCTTCCTTAAACAGGGCTGCCTTCAGATGTCTTCTGAATGTCAGGTGGTTGTTTATCTCTTTGACATCTGAAGGGAAGGTGTTCCACAGGGTGGGCGCCACTACCGAGAAGGCCATGTGTCTACCTAGCAATACATGAATTTGGCTGCGCTTTAAATATCCCGCAACTGTGACACTAGGATGTTGGATAAGTTGGGGGCCCTTTGGCCTGCTCCAGCAGCTGGGATCAACTTCTGCTCTTGCATTCTTGATTATTATATACATGCGCCTAATATTTTTATGCAACCTTCCTGCAAAGGCACCACACTTTTAATCTAAACGATTAAAAGAGCATCATACAAACCAGGATCAGCCCAAGACTGTTTATATATTCCACTATTGCAGCCCGTGTTTTGTTGGCCCAAAAATGGAAAACGAGTGAGGTCCCAGCTAAAGAAGAATGGCAACTTAAACTGATGGAATACGCGCAGCTTGCGGATCTAATTTATAGAATAAGAGGAAAAGAAGAGTATACGTTTAAAGAAGATTGGGAAATGTTTATTGAGTATATGGGTGAAAATTGTGTACGTTTGAAAACGTTGGCAGCTTTAAGATAAATTCAACAGTGTAAATAAGTTTTGATGGATGTAAAAATGGAATACTGAATGGTTTAGTTTATGTAAAATATGCAGGGATTTATGGCATGCAAACTGAACCATGGAAAGAGAAGAAGGGAAGTCATTGATCTTTTTAGGTTATTTAAATTAATATTCTAAAATGTAAAATAGAAAAACTTAATAAAAATTATACACACACAAAAAAGGCATGTTACGGTCCGAGCTGAAAATGATGCTTATTCCTTCCCCATTCCATGCAGTCCAGCTGACCGGACTAGCAGCCAAGTTGAGTGGCAGAGGATCTGCTTTGCATGTAGTAGATCCCAGTTTCGGTTCCTGGTATCTCCAGGTACAGCCAGAAGTGACCCTGCTCTAAAACCCTGGAGAGCCTCTGCCAGTCAGTGCGGACAATGCTGAGCTAGATGGACCAAGGCTCTGACTTGTACTAAGGCAGCTTCCTGCTTTCCTGTGCATCTTATTTCAATCCTGGTGACAGGGCAGCATTTTCCACCACACCTGACGGCAAGAGGCTTGCTTAGAGGCCATGCAGTGCAGGCAAAGCTCTGGCAATCCAATTCCACCCTACCGTTTCCCGCCTCCCCCCCCCCCAGCATCTGCCACCTGAAGCAAGCATCTCGTTCTGTCTAATGGTAGGGCCGGCCCTTCCAACTCTATGATTCTATGGTGCTTCCACGGGTGGGGCCATGGACACCAATAACATCCCCCTCATCCGCATGCTCAGCCAAAACTTGGGAAAGAGGGAGAGAGACGATAATCATTTGTCGCAGTTCCCACTTGTTACCATTTCATTCCATCTTTCCTGATAAACGCCCTTAGCTTCACTACAGCCCTGCGAGGAAGGTCATGACCGCCTCGTGAACATGCTTTGAGCTTTGCGGCTGAGTGCCGATTTAAATTTGGGGATAATCCGGCACTCTCCAACCACCCCCCAGCAGCTGGCCACCCCCCTAGAAGGTTCCTGTCCTTTGCCCCCTGTTTCCCAGATCGTAGTTCTACCAGTCGAAGGGTGCTACCACCACGAAACAGAGAAAGCCGCATTTCATAATGCCCGGTAATTTATTGGCACAGCAAAGGGCAGGCATGACTCGACTGGAGGAAACGGCTCTTTAATGCTAATCCTTACGGATAGCTCTCTCTGTTGATGCGGCCTTTCACTAATACGTTTGGTCAAAAGCCAGAAAGCTGTAGCCTCCAACAGTAACACACACATGCCTGCGCACACACTATCCCGCTGGCAGGTAGCAAAATAGAAAAGAAGGCATTTCTTCTGTCTTCCGTGCCCTTCAAGAATTCTCAGCTTTGCAACAGAGACAAGCGCACTCTTGGAATAATGCATCTTGCAGAGAATTCTAATAGGATGAGGAAATCCAAGAGGGAAGAGGGTGCTGGGAATGGGAAGCCAAGATGGTTAATGACCCCAACTTCCTTTTCTCCACTGCGAGCGGGCAGAGACATTGGTTCTCTTCACTGGACCTCAGTTTTCCCCATCTGTAAAATGGCAAAAATGTTGCATGCTCCTTGGTGCACGGTGCGGAAATCCCGCTGAGAAAAATCCAAAGCTGCCACATTAGGGCTACCTTACCGCTATGCCCTCTCCCCACACCAATTCATATCGCTCACAGTGTGTTAGATGTGTGCCACAGGTTAGCCAGTGTGCTTTTGTGGACAAAGCTTTGGACTTGAGCGTGGGGGAACTTTGAGTCAAATGTCTCCTTCAGCTAGCTTCAGGTCGTGTTCTTCTGGCCTAACCTACCTCATAAGGTTGTTGTGATGGAAAAAGGGAGACAACCCGTGCACCCTGCTCTGAGGTCCTTAGATGAGAGCTGGGATATGAATGCACTTTTGATGCCTATGGTAAATACTGACTGATAGGCTTTCATTCAGTATATTCATCTAGAGCTTTCTGGAACCGAAGCTCGGCTTCCAGTTGGACCGGAAGCAACACAGAACGTTTGGCTTCCGAAAATCATTCGAAAACTGGAACACTCACTTCTGGGTTTCGATCGTTCAGGGGCCGATTTGTTTGGGAGCCAAGACATTTGAGATCCAGGTACGACAGTGAGTGTGTGTGTGTGTGTGTGTTTAGGGGTACTCTCATTTTCCTACTCATATTGAAATACTGCCCCGCAATGAGGCCAAACTTAGATTCACAAAATGTTTAGGGGTATGCGTACCCCTGCGTACCCCCAGAAAACAAGCACTGTATACACACACACACATATATACAGTGGAGACTCGGGTTGCGAATGCAATCCATGCGGGAGGCGCATTCGCAGCCCACGCCACTGCGTCTGCGCACACGAGTGATGTAATTCGGCGCTTCTGCGCATGCGCAAAACATGATTTAGTGTTTCTGCGCATGCGCGAGCGCCGAAACCTGGAAGTAACTCGTTCCGTTACTTTCGGGTTCGGCGTGGTGCACAACCTGAAGCGGTCTCTGTTGCTTTGAGATTCAAGACAGAGTAGAGACTGTCGTAGCTTTAAGAAATATGATTTATTCACATATTTATACCTTCAGTCTGCATGGTGGGGGTCCAGATCTTACAGCATGGTCATTTCAAGAGGGGCTTCCCCCCACAGCAGTGCAGCTCTGGAGTCCAATGCATCTTCTTCAGCCAGTCTGCCCAAGATGGAGCTCTCCTTTTTTCCTCTCCCTTCTTCCCAGTCTTTCTTCCTCCTCCTTCTTCCCAGCACACCTTGCTAAAGACACTGTTCCTGTCACCTCAGACACCCAGCTGCCCTGGCAACCTTCCAAATCTCTGCTCACACCTCAGTACTCTCCCATTGCCAATGGCCCTCAATGGCCCTTTATTGTTCCTTAATAGCTTGGCCAGGTCATTTTGCATAGGCTACCACCAAGGAATTCCTCTGCAGCTTGTATTTCACATCCCAAATGATCAAAATCCTACAATTTATTAATTTCTAGGGCTTGGGGGCAGGGGTTCCCCTTCAAATCTATAAAACTGTATATGCACACACATATACAAACATTATGGGACGCAGGTGGCGCTGTGGGTTAAACCACAGAGCCTAGGGCTTGCCGATCAGAAGGTCGGTGGTTCGAATCCCCATGACGGGGTGAGTTCCCATTGCTCGGTCCCAGCTCCTGCCCACCTAGCAGTTCGAAAGCACGTCAAAGTGCAAGTAGATAAATAGATACCACTCCGGCGGGAAAGTAAACGGCGTTTCCGTGTGCTGCTCTGGTTCGCCAGAAGCGACTTTGTCATGCTGGCCACATGACCCGGAAGCTGTACGCTGGCTCCCTCGGCCAGTAATGCGAGATGAGTGCCGCAATCCCAGAGTCGGACACCTAATGGTCAGGGGTCCCTTTACCTTTTATACAAACATTACACTGTAAACTGCCCGGTAATCCTTGGGTGAAGGGCCATATATAAAATTAATAAACCAAGTTTCAAAATAATACATATACACAGACAGGTGACAGGCACATATCTCGTCATGTCTCGTCAGAGTGGTACATGCTCTAGTTATCTCCCGCTTGGACTACTGCAATGCGCTCTACGTGGGGCTACCTTTGAAGGTGACCCAGAAACTGCAATTAATCCAGAATGCGGCAGCTAGACTGGTGACTGGAAGTGGCCGCCGGGACCACATAACACCGGTCCTGAGAGATCTACATTGGCTCCCAGTATGTTTCCGAGCACAATTCAAAGTGTTGGTGCTGACCTTTAAAGCCCTAAACGGCCTCGGTCCTGTATTCCTGAAGGAACGTCTCCACCCCCACCGTTCAGCCTGGACACTGAGATCCAGCGCCGAGGGCCTTCTGGCGGTTCCCTCACTGCGAGAAGCAAAGCTACAGGGAACCAGGCAGAGGGCCTTCTCGGTAGTGGCACCCGCCCTGTGGAACGCCCTCCCACCAGATGTCAAAGGAAAAAACAACTACCTGACATTCAGAAAATACCTGAAGGCAGCCCTGTTTAGGGAAGTTTTTAATCTGTGATATTTTAATGTATTTTGATATTTGTTGGGAGCCGCCCAGAGTGGCTGGAGGGACCTGGCCAGATGGGCGGGGTACAAATAAATTATCATTATTATTATTATTATTATTATTATTATTATTATTATTATTATTATTATTATTATCCCATCCAGGCAAGCAAGAGGCATTATTGCAGTTTGGGGACATATTCCAGGCAGGCAAAAGCACCCAGGGATGTCACAGAGCGGGGGGGGGGGGCAGAGGGTGGCCTAGGGAGGCTCCAGGGGTGTGTCTTGATAAATAGGCCTGGAGAGCTGCATTTGGACCCGGGCCTGAGGTTCTGCTCCATTGCTCTGGGACAATCTGCTTTAGCCAGGTTCCACGAGCTCTTTGGTCTTTCTGCTCGCAGGGTCTTTTTCCGAGAGAATTACCGTACGGCTTAAGAGGGTGGCTGGCAAGCAGAGCTGGCACAGCGCCAGCCCACTTCGATAAGACCGGACGGGATGTTTTGGAAAGTGCCTCCTTTGCATTACCGTTTTTAGCCTTTGATCTGCTTTCCCATTGGAAATATGATGCGCTTTCGGAAGGAGGGGTGCTGGCTTTGGGTCAGAATGCGGAGACAAAGGAGAGCCGTTCCTTTCGGCCGTACGGGGCATTGCTCGTCGTTCAAGAGCTGTGAGTCAGAAATAAGAATAGAAACGTCTTTCATTTTTGAAGGCTTTTCTAAAAAGAAAAAGAAAAAGCGATTGGACGACCCAATATGTTTTATTCAAATGCACATCATGGGAGGTCAGCGTTTAATTGCACAGAGCAGCTAGTGGTTCTGAGCATGTAGAAAAAGCCACTCAGAACTAGGTGGGCACTGAGTAGGAATGGTGAAATGGATCGGACCACCTTATTACTGGTGCTTGCAGAGACCCCTGCACTGTCCTTTGAAGCCCTGGCAATCACCAAAGAGTCGGGGCTTCAAAGCACCTTTGCAGACTCCACTTATCAGCTGATCTGCAAGGTCTGCAACTCCCTCTGGGGCCCAGCTGTGACTTTATAAAGGTAAAGGGACCCCTGACCATTAGGTCCAGTTGTGACCGACTCTGGGGTTGTGGCGCTCATCTCGCATTATTGGCCGAGGGAGCCGGCGTACAGCTTCCATTTCATGTGGCCAGCATGACTAAGCCACTTCTGGCAAACCAGAGCAGCGCATGGAAACGCCATTTACCTTCCCACCGGAGTGGTGCCTATTTATCTACTTGCACTTTGACGTGCTTTCGAACTGCTAGGTTGGCAGGAGCAGGGACCAAGCAACGGGAGCTCACCCCGTCGCGGGGATTCGAACCGCCGACCTTCTGATCGGCAAGCCCTAGGCTCTGTGGTTTAACCCACAGCGCCACCCGCATCCCATAGCTGTGACTTTACTTGCCCCATATATGACATCAGGCATAGGGCAGGTGGACAGAGCTGGGCCAAAATGGCCTGGTGACCCTGATTTGGCCAGAGGTTCCCCACCCCTGGCACAGCACGGGCTCTGGGACTGCTGGGGATACTCTCCCCAACCCACTCACCCGACGAGCCATGGGGTGGCTCTAAAGGTTTGACTATGCTGGAGTTGACATATTTCAAAAAGTAATAACCAGGACACCCCCCCCAAAGTTGTTGAGTTGTTGTTGTTTGTTTGTTTGTTTTGTGTGTGTGTGTGTGTTTTAGGAAACCCCCAGAATTGTTGAGCGTTTACAAAAACGCCAAAAAATTGTTGATGCCTTCATGACAAAGCACCGCCTTTCAGAAAGTCCCCCTAGACGTCAATTCCGCCTTTGACAACCGTATGGCAACCGTAACTATGCATGGCTTTTCATGTTTGGACCCCCGCGTAAGATGAGGGATTTCTGCATATGCTTTCTTGTACACGTTACTTAGCTAGAGAACTGTATTGTGAAATTTGTGCGGATTTCAAAGGATGGCTGTGTTTCGGTTTGCATTTTCTTTTGAATTGGTTACGTTCACCAAATTTCTCCTCCATCCTCCTGATCTGGGAATGGGCGAGGGTGTCGGTTTCATTTTCTCCGAGTTTCTAATTTTCCCCCGTCTGTATGCCACATTTCCATAACAGTTTGCAAGAGGCCTCTTCCATCGGCAACCCGATCCTTTCAGCTTAGGTTATGAGTTGGATGCCTATAGTCTAGTTCTCATTTGGCCTATACTGCCTGGTCTATCCTGCTTCAGACTGCAGCTGATGTGACTGGATGCTTGTGTGTGTGTGTCTGTGTGCGCTCAGGGCCGGCGCTTCCATTTAGGCCAACTAGGCAACTGCCTAGGGCGCCAAAATGGAGGGGGCGGTGGCCAGCCTGCCCGCCGCCCCCCGCCGCCGCCCCAACCAGCGGCGGAGCGAGCAGGTTGGGGCGAAAACCGCGGCGGTGGCGCCAAAATGGAGGGGGCACTGGCCAGCCTGCCCCTCGCCCCCTGCCACCGCCCAGTGCCGCCCCAACCAGCGGCGAAAATCGCGGCGGCGCGGGGCGCACGCCGGGCAGGGGGTGGGGCACCGTACGCCATTGCGCATGACGTACGGTGCCCCACCCCCTCGCCTAGGGCGCCAGAAACCCTGGCACCGGTCCTGTGTGCGCTCACGTGCAAATAGTAGACTAGCATTTTAGACGCGGGTGGCGCTGTGGGTTAAACCACAGAGCCTAGGGCTTGCTGATCAGAAGGTTGGCAGTTCAAATCCCCGCAACTGGGTGAGCTCCCGTTGCTCGGTCCCTGCTCCTGCCAACCTAGCAGTTCGAAAGCACATCAAAGTGCAAGTAGATAAATAGGTACCGCTGCAGTGGGAAGGTAAACGGCATTTCCGTGTGCTGCTCTGGTTCGCCAGAAGTGGCTTAGTCATGCTGGCCACATGACCCGGAAGCTGTACGCTGGCTCCCTCAGCCAGTAAAGCGAGATGTGCGCTGCAATCCCAGAGTCGTCCGCAACTGGACCTAACGGTCAGGGGTCCTTGTTTTACAGAAGAGAGTTCTAATCTCACCTTCTCCTTGACCTGCTAGCTTTCTACTTGCAAGGATTTACAGAATTCTACCATAAGCGCCACAAATACACATGCACACCCAGGGCGAGAGATGTGCATGCATGTGGGAAGCCCCCATACAGTCTGACTGAGTTTAGAAACAGGAGATAGAGCAGTGCTTGATCCTCAGCCTTCCACAGTCCTGTGGAAGGGAGTAGAAACAGCTGCTGACATTTGCAGACCAAACATGCCCAATTAGAGTGTCAAGGAAAGTTCTCAAAACTTGTAATTACAATTGCCCAGGTGTGACTGGCCCCAATCAAAATACATTTTATGTTTTCCAACCTTTCAAATGTCAAGACCAGTGATCAAGGTCAAAAAATCTCCTGGTTTGGGGTTTTGAAATTGCTTCAGATTTTTTTTCAAAGATAGCATTCTCCCCGACGCCCTTTCTTATGCCAGAATTGAGGAGAGGAAGAATGTGCCGATAGGAGACTCGTATCGAAGCATAACTGGCAGGCAAAAGTCAATCTTAGCTCATGGCTGTGTGCAATCCTTGTGTAGCTAGGAGAGATGAGATAATCTGACTCAGTCCCTTAGACTGGT
Source organism: Darevskia mixta (assembly GCA_034641385.1). Classification (NCBI taxonomy): domain Eukaryota; kingdom Metazoa; phylum Chordata; class Lepidosauria; order Squamata; family Lacertidae; genus Darevskia; species Darevskia mixta. Next base: position 5,302,253 of record JAWWNH010000060.1, read on the forward strand.
GTGGTCAGCTGTCCAGACTAGACGATAGCAGCAGAATCCTAAACCCAGGTCTGCCTATGCACATATAAAAAAAGCAGGAGAGGAGAGCCTGATGTTTAGCTCTGAATCTTCCCAGAAAACATAGCTCTGTTTGCTTTCGTAAGCAAACTTTGCTGACGGTTTTTCTCCTGGGTCAAATTTCAGTTCCTCATTTGTTAGGTTCAATATGCTCAATTTCTGCATCCATTTGCAATGTTTTTATACGAGAAGAACTTTCAGGAAAATGCGTGCATTTTCTTGTCTATCTCTCTCAACTGAAAATGCACTTTGCACACACTTTTGACCAGTGCTTTTTTTTTCCCCTGGAGGGTACGCAGGGGTACGCATGCCCCTAAACATTTTGTGAATCTTTGTACTTTTGTCCATTTACTGTATTAATTTTTCCAGATTTGAACTATAAAATGGTGGTTTTCTTGAGTCAAAATGAGAGTACCCTGTGAGGTAGGTTAGGCTGAAAGGCAGTGAGCGGCCGAAGGTCACCAAGTGAGCTTCATTGCCGAGTGGGGATTCGAACCTGGGCCTCCCAAGGTCCTAGCCTGGCACACTAACCACTGTACTTCTTAATGTTATACTTTCCCAGCAAAATATGATGTGAGCGATGGCCCTCCCTTTGACTGTCCCAATTCGCTTTCACGTCCTACTTTGAGGAGCAAATGGAAGATTTCTGCCCTCATTCACAGAGTGTGACCCCCACACTTCTCTTTTCTTTACACCTTTTTGTCGTTCCCTATTAGGAAATGTGTACCAAAAGCTCTCTCTCCTTTCCCCTGCCCTTTCCGGAACCTCTTCCAGGGCTGCGAAGCAACATCCTTTTCGAGAGCCTTCTGCAAACCAGAACTGCTCGTGGCACCCGCGTGTGGGCTGTGTCATAAATTTATATAATGGCATCAGATTTGCTGCTTCACATTCAGTCCTTTTTGCTAACAATATGCTTGCCTTTTCCGTTGCTGTAGCAGATGGCTTTGATGTCCTGCTCCCCCCCCCCCACCAGCCTCTTCAACCCTTTCCTTGGCAGCTATTCAGGAAAAGGGCTTAGAATGGGAGCCCATTATTACACTGGCACTGCCCGCCGGGTCCAGCTGAAACACTTAAGCTCTGCAGTTGGAGTTGATATTCCTCTGCAGACCCAAAGTTGCTTTCATACTTTCTTGGTGAATAGATCCCCTGGCCAGTTCACCTGGCGCTTGATCACAAGCTCAACATGAGTCAATAGTGTGATGCAGCAGCGAATAAAAGGAAATGCTATTCTAGGCTGCATCAACAGAAGTCTAGCGTCCAGGTCAAGGGAAGTAATTGTAGCCCCACTCTATTCTGCCTTGGTCAGACCACACCTGGAATACTGTGTCCAATTCTGGACACCACAATTGCAGAAGTGTGCAGAGGAGGGTGAGCAAGGTGATGGAAACCAAGCCGTATGAGGAATGGTTGAAGGAGTTGGGTATGTTCAGCCTGGATAAGAGGAGACTGAGAGGAGATATGATAAAAAGGTAAAGGTAAAGGGACCCCTGACCATTAGGTCCAGTCGTGTCCGACTCTGGGGTTGCGGCGCTCATCTCGCTTTATTGGCCGAGAGCCGGCGTACAGCTTCCAGGTCATGAGGCCAGCATGACAAAGCCGCTTCTGGCGAACCAGAGCAGTGCACGGAAACGCCGTTTACCTTCCCGCCAGAGCGGTACCTATTTATCTACTTGCACTTTGACGTGCTTTCGAACTGCTAGGTGGGCAGGAGCTGGGACCGAGCAACGGGAGCTCACCCCGTTGTGGGGATTCGAACCGCCGACCTTCTGATCAGCAAGCCCTAGGCTCTGTGGTTTAACCCACAGTGCCACCTGGGTCCTTCCCACCTGGGAGATATGATAGCCATCTTCAAATATCTCAAGGGCCGTCACAAGGAAGAGGGAACCAGCTTGTTTTTCCTGCTCTGGAAGGTAGGACTTGAACCAAAGGTTTCAAGTTACAAGAAAGGAGATTCCGACCCAACATCAGGATTAACTTTCTGATGGTAAGAGCTGTTTGACAGTGGAACTCCGAGTGAAGAATCAGACCTGACTGGTGTCACAATTGGGTCTGCCTGGTATCCTGAGCTACAGATTGACTATGAAATCAAGGAAGCTGTAGCTTCAGGATCCCAAATCCCACCTAGTCCACGTTGCTTTAAAAAATTGGGTCTAGCCAATCTGATTTGAGTCGAATGGATCAATTTTTTCTCATATTCATTTATACCATCTCAACGTTAGAGAGTCTGTTGCACAGGTGCTGCCAAGACTATCAGTTGGCCAGTCCGCAGAGGAGTGTCTAAATTCTTCCTGCACCTTGTCTCTTGAAAATGACCTTGCTAGGAAGTGAATAAGTCTCTGGACATGAATAAGTTGCTCCAAAACCAGAAAAAAAAAATAGTATTTTGTAAAATTTTATTTGTGCAGTATGTAGTAGTTTCTCGTATAAGTTACCTTCTTTGGGCATGAGCTTGATTAGCTCAGAAGTGAAGCCATTGTCCAGACAGACAATTTGTACCTTTAAGAATGATAGACAGTGATCTTCTTATGGAAAAAAAACCCATGGAATTTTGGGGCACATTAAAATATAAAGCAATCTCCCCCCAACCTTGTGCCTGCTTTTGGATTACATCTCCCATCAGCTCCCAGTCAGCACAGGGCTGGCATAAGCTTTCATGAACTAAAGGTAAAGGGACCCCTGACCATTAGGTCCAGTCGTGTCCGACTCTGGGGTTGCGGCGCTCATCTCGCTTTATTGGCCGAGAGCCGGCGTACAGCTTCCGGGTCATGTGGCCAGCATGACAAAGCCGCTTCTGGTGAACCAGAGCAGCGCATGGAAACGCTGTTTACCTTCCTGCCAGAGCGGTTCCTATTTATCTACTTGCACTTTGACGTGCTTTCGAACTGCTAGATTGGCAGGAACAGGGACCGAGCAACGGGAGCTCACCCCGTCACAGGGATTCGAACCGCCGACCTTCTGATCAGCAAGCCCTAGGCTCTGTGGTTTAACCCACAGCGTCACCTGGGTCCCTGATAAGGTACCACTGTACAATGTTTTAAATGTTTGTTTTCCTGCCGGGATTGTACCCCCAAGTGTGTTTTATAAGCTGGTCTCCGACCATAATAAATTATCTATCTATCTATCTATCTATCAACTAGAGTCAACTGAAGGCCACAAAAGCTTTTGCCACGATTAAAACACCAGTCTATTATTAGTATTTGTATTCGTATTCATTGGCCATCCATCTGACTACGTTGCCTATTTTCACCAGAGAAAAGTTGGAGGGTATGCAGTCTGCTATCTGAAAAGCTGCCAGAGGGCAGTCCGCTGTTCAAAGGAACCTCTGTTTCAAGGTTTTCTGCTCCAAGTTGAGCTTAAAAATGAAGTAGGAGAGGGAGCAGAGGCCTTGATGCTGCTTTTCAGCAGTTGGCAGGTGGAGACAGACTTCACGTCTATTTAAATTATAGTCATTATTGCACCTATACGCATAGATGCAAATTTTAACTAAATCTGTGTTCTCATTCTGGATCATCTTCTTCTCTCTTGCATAACACATTGGCCCATCCAATATTCTGTGCGCTGGGAAAATTAGGACAGGTAAAAGAAAGTGGGGCTTGTTTTGGTTTTTTTGCCCGCTACTATCATAAATGTAGCGGTGATCTCTTACTGGAACAGCTTTAAATTATTGGAGCATGATTCACGCAACAAGCTTGCTGCTTGCTGGTGAGTACCGGCACATTTTTCCTGGGGGGGGGGGAGCACTGGGTATGGGAATTATGCCACACGGTCACAAATACGCACGTTTGCTGTTTACTTGAGGACCCCAAATTGCTCACTTTGTGTGGGTGCCTCATTCCTTTGAGTCGAGTTCCTTAATAGGGCCTAACGTTTTTTCTGACGGGTGGCCTTCTCTGAGTTCAGCCTTTTTAAAATAGCCCTGTCAATCAAGGGAAGAAATATGAAAACACAAGGCGCAGAGGCCTTTTAAAGCTGTCGACGTCTCCATAGGAAATCTCCCGACTTCTGCTTGTTGGGGCAGACAGAAGATTTAAAGATTGCTCCGTTTCAGTGTTGTGGCTCCAAGAAGCCATTTAGGGTGAGTCATCGCCTCGCCTTTTCCCAATGGATGTGATCGCCATGGTGACTGGGTCAAATGACACATGGAAACAGTAATTGGGGAGAAAGTCCTATTTCATTCATTTGTGCCTTTTGTGCCTTGCTAGGTGTCACTATTGAGCGGACATTGACAGAACTCTTCTCCTAAGGCGAGGGGTAGAAAACATATTTGGTTGAGGGTGCCCTAAAGGTAGATTTGGGGGTGGAGGGAGACCCCAAACCTCCCATCTAAGACCTATTTTACCATGCTACATCGTCTTATCTCTGCTGTGTTGTCCTAAGCCCTGGTCCTGACTTGCCTTAGGTGGCATCTACTCATGATGCAGAATGAGGTGGTATAGGCCTAACATGGTAGAACAGACAATTCTACTTCAGATGGAGGTGGTTGCATTTGCCCAAAAGCTTCCTGCAAGGAGACTAGCAGACCCTCCTGGTGTCCCTATTTAGAATCATAGAGTTGGAAGAGACCACAAGGGCCATCCAGTCCAACCCCCTGCCAAGCAGGAAACACCATCAAAGCATTCCTGACAGGTGGCTGTCAAGCCTCTGCTTAAAGACCTCCAAAGAAGGAGACTCCACCACACTCCTTGGCAGCAAATTCCACTGTCGAACAGCTCTTACTGTCAGGAAGTTCTTTCTAAAGTTTAGGTGGAATCTTCTTTCTTGTAGTTTGAATCCATTGCTCCGTGTCCTCTTCTCAGGAGCAGCAGAAAACAACTTTTCTCCCTCCTCTATATGACATCCTTTTATATATTTGACCATGGCTATCATATCACCCCTTAACCTTCTCTTCTCCAGGCTAAACATACCCAGCTCCCTAAGCCGTTCCTCATAAGGCATCATTTCCAGGCCTTTGACCATTTTGGTTGCCCTCCTCTGGACACGTTCCAGCTTGTCAGTATCCTTCTTGAACTGTGGTGCCCAGAACTGGACACAGTATTCCAGGTGAGGTCTGACCAGAGTGGAATACAGTGGTACTATTACTTCCCTTGATCTAGATGCTATACTCCTATTGATGCAGCCCAGAATTGCATTGGCTTTTTTAGCTGCTGCATCACACTGTTGACTCATGTCAAGTTTGGGGTCTACCAAGACTCCAGGGACGGTCCCGGATTTACAGAAGCCATCCCAGTTTCTGATTTATTTCTGATCTAAAAAGTGGTACATCCCCTCTCAACCACTTCAGGACTGCACCACTTCATGCATACCTCAGGCCTCCGAAGGTCTGGCCAAGCTCAGAACACAACTGGCTTGCCTGCCCTGTGCCTGCGATGGCAATGGTGCGAAAGAAGCCATTGGCCACTTGGACCCCTGTGGGATCCGCAGTCGCCCACACTTACAATTGAATGTGGCAGATAATATCAGCATGTCGGTGGGTGATTGGAGCTTGCAAAGGAATGGAAAGCCACTTACAGGTACAGACATTAAAAAGCAAGATTTTAAGCTTTTCCAGTATGCAGTGACTGCGGCGAGAATGTTAATAGCACAAAAATGGAAACAAGAACAAACACCGACAATGGAAGAATGGATAGTGAAACTAACGGAGTATGCAGAATTAGACAAGATGACGAGGAGAATCCGAGAACAGCGGGACCAGAAGTTCATCAAAGACTGGACTAAATTTGCAGATTATCTAAAGAAAAATTGTACTCAATTGAATACGTTGGTAGGACTGCAAGAAGCTTTGTAGAGTAAGGAAGAAATGTTGTTGTTAATACGAAGATATAGTGATTAATTTTTAGAAAGTAACAATATAAATCAATGATTGATTTAAGAAATATAGATACAAGGAATAGATATCAGAATATCATGAGGAAGGTTTGACGGAAGTCACGGCCATAAAAAGCCAAAATGGTATAAGATGTGAAGATAAATATGTGAATTTTATTATTGTATTCTTATAAAACTAATAAAAAATGATTTTTTAAAAAAGGAATGGAAAGCCACCATCCAGTGGGAGGCCCAACTAAAGCTCTTTCAAGAAAGGTTCTTGACAAGCAGTCCACCCTTAAACCTCTGCAACCGTTTGCCGCATTGTTATTTGAGGTTCTTCCAGATTTTCGGGACCGCGTTTCCCCTTTGTGTTAACCTGAAAATGCCAAATGAGGAACCTTTATCTCCCCTTTTAAAAATACTACTTTTTCAAAGTGCAGCCATTCTTCTACCTCCTTAGCGGCTGGCATTCGCATGAAGGTTGTTCAAAAAGGAAAGGAAAGGAAAGGAAAAGGAAATATAAGATAAGATAAGATAATTGCAAAAAAATGCATTTTTTGAGGGGAAATATTTTACATCGTGCAAACAACTGCATGACAGCCTGCAGAAAGATGGCGGGCTGGAAATTAGTCTGTGTTTGCTAAGTTGCACTCTGTCTTAATTACAGACCCCACACGAGAGACATAATGAGAAATTCAAGGGGAAATTCAAGGCTTAATCAAGCAGAGGACAGCATGTCAAATAAGAGAACTGGGATCGGATTTGCTCTGCCAACCTTGCTTTGGTGACCTGGATGAGGAAATTTTCAGATTGTCAGGGCTGAGCAGGTTCCGCGGTTCCTCAGAAACGCAGAAAGAGCTCAGATGTGATATTGAGCATGGAATTAAACTTCGTGAGAATCTCAGCTTTCGATTAAAAAACCAATAATAGTCTAGCTCTTACAGATGCAAATATTGGCTTGAAGGTGTGTGGGCAACCTCAGCTGAAATCCCAAAAGCCAGGCGGTAGCCAGATAAGATTTCAAATGTCTGAAGAGGGATGGGTCTTCATTATTCACAGCCCATTCCTGGGATTAGCAGAAAGTAGTATAAATTATCAGGGCTCTCGCTCAATTGGAGACATCTCAGTTAATGAAGCAGATTAGTTTTAATAGATTCATTAAGCGATGACATTTGCATAAATTGGTTATGCAATTTATGCATAAACACCGATTCTGAAGTGGGGGGGATAAATTGCATAATATACTGGTTCTGAAGCAGAGGAGCAGACTTTGTTTCACGGAGAGAGAGAGAGAGAGAGAGAGAGAGAGAGAGAGAGAGAGAGAGAGAGATATCATAGCATGAGCAGTTTTTACAAACACTTCTATATTAAAGAATTTCAATTTTTTAAAAAAAAAATACATTGCCTGATTCAACAGCCAATTCAACCCGTTTCCTTAGTTGCTTGTTCTAGCAATGCAATCCCATACAAACTTACTCAGAAGTAAGTCCACTGGGTCCCATGAATTTTGCTCCCATTTCAGTATCCACTTCCCTCTCCCCACAGGAACCAAGCCAGATGCTGCTTCCATCACCCGAGTCCATTCTCCGTGTGCCCTCTCTGAGGGAGGTGGCAACACTAGATTGGGCCTTCTCAGTGGTGGCTCCCCATTTGTGGAATGCTTACCTTCAGAGAAGCATGCCTGGCACCCTCATTGTCTGGTTTTAGGTGGCAGGCAAAAATGTGTTTATTCACACAGGGCTTTGGTGGGTTTTTTTTAATTGAGAAGGTAGTTAGTTGTGTCAGCGGCCTTCATTGTGTGTGTGTGTGTGTGTGTGTGTGTGTGTGTGTTCAGTCGTTCAGTTGTGTCCGACTCTTCGTGACCCCATGGACGAGAGCACGCCAGGCACGCCTATCCTTCACTGCCTCTCGCAGTTTAGCCAAACTCATGTTAGTAGCTTCGAGAACACTGTCCCACCATCTTATCCTCTGTCGTCCCCTTCTCCTTGTGCCCCCCATCTTTCCCAACATCAGGGTCTTTTCTAGGGAGTCTTCTCTTCTCATGAGGTGGCCAAAGTACTGGAGCCTCAACTTCAGGATCTGTCCTTCTAATGAGCACTCAGGGCTGATTTCTTTAAGAATGGATAGGTTTGATCTTCTTGCAGTCCATGGGAGTCTCAAGAGTCTCCTCCAGCACCATAATTCAAAAGCATCAATTCTTCGGCGATCAGCCTTCTTTATGGTCCAGCTCTCACTTCCATACTGGGAAAACCATAGCTTTAACTATATGGACCTTTGTTGGCAAGGTGATGTCTTTGCTTTTTAAGATGCTGTCTAGGTTTGTCATTGCTTTTCTCCCAAGAAGCAGGCGTCTTCTAATTTCGTGACTGCTGTCACCATCTGCAGTGATCATGGAACCCAAGAAAGTGAAATCTCTCACTGCCTCCATTTCTTCCCCTTCTTCCCCTTCATTGTACTCATCCTTTAAGTAAGGTGGGTAGGATTTGTCTTCTGAAACATATTTTTGGATATTTCAGCTTCTGTTTCTTGCTGGTTTTGGATCTGGTTCTAATGTCTTTGTTATTTACATGTTTAATTGTGGGAATCGCTTTGAGGCACAAGAATGCAACAAATAAATATTTCTGATATTATGAATAGATAATCCACACTGAACTCAAAGGGGCTTTGTATGACTAGACACACATACGACTGTGATCCTATAAAATATGCAAGATGGCACAAACCACAGAATTGTCTATTCAAAGGAAAATGCTATTGGGCATCTGTGTTCAGTGTGCTTAACTCAAGCTGCACTGTGCAAACATGCTCAACTAATTCAACAGGGAGGCATCCAGTACTAGGATAGTTGCCTCTCGTTCATATTGCAGGAGCTCTTCCAGAATAAATGGGAAATGCATCATGAACCAGAGTTTTCCCACATTTGTTGTTAAGACAAAATTTTGCGTCTGGAAGGGGGGGGGGAGTATATTGGAGACAGCAAAGAGCAGCATCCAATAAGCTGTTTTAAAACCCAGCATAATACATGTTAAGATGCTCTGTGGAAACTTAGTTTCCTTGCCATAACAAATGAAAATGGTTCCGTTTCAGAATAAGGAGCTATAATGACCATAAGCTATTACAGAGCTATTACTTTTGTGAATCAAGAAAATCTTTGATAAAAAACACACTAAAAATAATAATAAAATTAGACCTGGCACACCCAATGTTGTATGTGAGGTTGTGTTGGACAGAGAGAGATACAGCTGCACAGGAGTCCTTGAAGTGTGCTCAGCAAGCATGGCTTGCTGTCAGCACTGATCAGCTGATTCCACAGCAAGCCCTGGTGGAATCACAGAATTGTAGAAGGGAAGGGACCCAAGGGTCATCTAGTCCAACCCCCTGCAAGGCAAGAATCTCAGCTAAAGCATCCATGACAGATGGCCATCCAACCTCTGCTTAAAAACATCCAAGGAAGGAGAGTCCGCAACCTCTGGAGGGAGACCGTTCCACTGTCAAACAGCTCTTACCACTTACACCACAAAGAACTCATAACCCATCTACTCTCAGCAGCCAGAAACATCATAACCAGACACTGGAGAGACCTGTCAGGTGCTAGGACGCCAACAAGTTGGCGCGCTGAAGAGCAGCAGTCAGAGTCCGATAAAGCCAAGGTCAAACAGTCCGGGTCAGAAGCCAGTCGAAGTCAGGCGGTCGCACAGGGGTCAGGAGTAGCCGAAGTTGGTTCAAGCCAGAAGTCAGGAAGCCGAGGTCAGGATTAAGCCAGGAGTCAGGAAGCCAAAGTCACAAAGCAAAGGTCAGGATTAAGCCAGGAGTCAGAAAGCCGAAGTCACAAAGCCGAGGTCAGGAGGAAGCCAGGAGTCAGGAAGCCGAAGACACAAACACAGGAACAGGACAAGCAAAAACAACCACATGCTCCAGCACAGCAGTTGCAGGTGCTGGTGAATGGAGCAGTCGGCCTTCCTTAAGTAGCTGGCTCATGACCACGCCTCTTACGAGCTACAGCTGCCTCTAATTGTTCCCTACATCTCTCAGCTCTATGTTCTACAGCTGAGAAGGGAGGAGGGGAGGGAGCCAGCCGGCTCCTCTCCTCACAAGGGCCTGATTCTGGCTCGACTTCTTCCTCCTCCTGTCCAGGTCTTTCCACCTCCCTATCTGATTCTTCCTCTTCTGAGGAGTGCTGCCACCAGTCTTCTTCAGGTAAGAATCCCTCCATTTCTCCGGACTCTTCCGTGGTTGCCGCTTCGCCTAGGGGGGCTTGCCACCACTCCTGCTCATCTGGTGCAACCCTGACATCAGGAGTAAGCATGGACCAATGGTACCAAGTAGTATGGGAAACAGCCCTACTAGAAAAACTAACCAGTAAGCTGAAACTGACACGGGGACAAACAGAAGAAGACACCTTCATCCCGGTATGGCTCCCCTTCATCACACACACAGCCCAACAAGACAAGGACAAAAATCTACCGACAGCATACAAATCAATATGGCTAACCTGACCAAAAACACCCACCCACCCCACTCACACAGGAAACCAAAGATCACCACAGCCAACCACAAATGAACAATCACACCCTACGCCAACCCCGACCTCTCTCACCACCAAAGGAGCACAAGCGAACAACACAGAACCTACACAAACAACGCTGACACCAAACCCTATGTATACTAAGTAAAATAGAAACACCGTCACCCCACCCCACCCATCTCCCCATCCCACCCACCTCTTTCCCCCTTTTTCTTCCTAATGTCTCAACAAACGAAACTGATTTGCAAAAATGTTACATGGAAAAAGTACGAGAGAGACATTGCACACACCTTTGTAAATCAAGAAAATCTTTAATAAAAAAGAAAAAAAGAAAGTTCTTCCTGGTGTTGAGTCGCAATCTCCTGTCTTGTAACCTGGGAAACCAGGTCTCAGCATGAAGGTTTGCTATAGACACTCTTCTGCTGGTTACCCACATTTTCAGAACTTATTTTAAACGGAACTGTTTGTAGGTTGTTCAAAGTGGCCAGATCCCAGGCTGAGAAGTTCAACTTCCCACCCATCTCATCCCACACAAGACATATTTGAAAAAGGAGCATGCCAAGCATCGCCATATGTCAGATGTGATGTTTGTTCAGGAGAGCATAGTGGTGCTGAAGACCCGGGATGGATTAACCGCAGAATACACTAGAGGCAGCTCTCTAACTGAGCCTTCTGTATCCTTTGTTTCCACTGATTTTAGTTGGTAGGAACTGCTTCCCCATGACAGAATCACAGAATCATAGAATCGTAGAGTTGGAAGGGACCCCAAGGGTCATCCAGTCCAACCCCCTGCAATGTAGGAATCTCAGCTAAAGCATCCCTGACAGATGGCCATCCAACCTCTGCTGAAAAACCTCCAAGGAAGGAGAGTCCACCACCTCCCGAGGGAGACCGTTCGACTGTCATTTCTCAAAGGTCTTGCTTCTGAGAGCATTCTCGCCATTTGCCGATGCTGGAATGCTATTTTTGTGCTTCTAATTACAAGACTCCCTTTCTGGATATCAAATCCAGCCAATCAGCAATCGTGCAATAACTTGTTTTATGAGCTGAATTTATACGTCCGCCTCTGAGTTCGCTGTGTGGTTCACCAAGTAATTAAAATGCAATCTAAAACAATGAAAAAAAAACTATTAAAACTAAAAATACAGTTAAAACACAGATTTTAAAACTAAGAGGCCCATAAAACCTAACTTGAAAAGAAAAGAATCCACTGGCAATGTTTGCTTAAGAGAATAAGAGTCCTCTGAATCCTGACCTGTCTACTCAAGCATTCTCACAGTGGCCAACCAGATGCCCCAAGGGGGAAACCTGAAAGCAGGACCTGAGTTCAGGAACACCTTCCTCTCCTGCGGTTTCCAGAAACTGGTATTCAGAAGCATTACTGCCTCTGGTGGATTGAGCAGATGAGACTGATAGGGGGTCCAATGCTCAAGAAGGCAGCTTCTGCATGTGCTATAGAGGGAAATGAGGGGCAGATGGGGCTCAACAACCTGGGAAAGTTGCCCATCAAAGAGAAGGAAAACTCTGATCCTAAACCTCCTCTGCCTTGGGGAGATCTTTGGGAGAAGAAATGGCTGAGGAGTAAACCCTACACAAATCCTGAGTGGAGCCCCTAAGACAGTTGGATGGCACCTTGTATGGCTCCTTCCAACAACTCGTGCAGCCAAGCTGGTGCCAGATGTCTTGCTGTAGGATCTAGGAGTCTTGGTAGACCACAAACTTCACATGAGTCAACAGTGTGATGCAGCAGCTAAAAAAGCCAATGCAATTCTGGGCTGCATCAGTAGGAGTATAGCATCTAGATCAAGGGAAGTAATAGTACCACTGTATTCCGCTCTGGTCAGACCTCACCTGGAATACTGTGTCCAGTTCTGGGCACCACAGTTCAAGAAGGATACTGACAAGCTGGAACGTGTCCAGAGGAGGGCAAACAAAATGGTCAAAGGCCTGGAAACGATGCCTTATGAGGAACGGTTTAGGGAGCTGGGTATGTTTAGCCTGGAGAAGAGAAGGTTAAGGGGTGATATGATAGCCATGTTCAAATATATAAAAGGATGTCATATAGAGGAAGGAGAAAGGTTGTTTTCTGCTGCTCCAGAGAAGAGGACACGGAGCAATGGATTCAAACTACAAAAAAGAAGATTCCACCTAAACATTAGGAAGAACTTCCTGACAGTAAGAGCTGTTCGACAGTGGAATTTGCTGCCAAGGAGTGTGGTGGAGTCTCCTTCTTTGGAGGTCTTGAAGCAGAGGCTTGACAGCCACCTGTCAGGAATGCTTTGATGGTGTTTCCTGCTTGGCAGGGGGTTGCACTGGGTGGCCCTTGTGGTCTCTTCCAACTCTATGATTCTGTTCAACTTCCAAGGTACTGTACGCTTACATTGGCCTGAACCAAAAGGCTCTTCTTCTGTTCTTATATTCTACTGAAAGGAGCACCATCTCTCAGAAGACAACCCAAACCATTGCGTTGTGGAACCTTCAATACTAGGTGGAATCTTCTTTCTTGTAGTTTGAATCCATTGCTCCGTGTCCGCTTCTCTGGAGCAGCAGAAAACAACTTTTTCCCCTCCTCTACCCAGCTCCCTAAGCCGTTCCTCATAAGGCATCGTTTCCAGGCCTTTGACCATTTTGCTTGCCCTCCTCTGGACACGTTCCAGCTTGTCAGTATCCTTCCTTGACAGAATCCATCCCAGAAGTCCGCTCGACTTTCAAAACGTTCGAGAACCAAATCGTGGCTTCTAATTGGCTGCAGGAAGCTCCTGCAGCCAATCAGAAGCCACAGAAGCCTCGTCGGACGTTCGGCTTCCAAAATAATGTTCGCAAACCGGAACAATCATTTCTGGGTTTGCGGCATTCGGGAGCCAAAACGTCTTTCTTCCAGAACGACCGAGGATTCTTTTCTCAGTGGTTCAGACTTAGTCATACTAATGGCAGTAGTTTGATGGCAGGGGAGCAAAGGTCTTGCTCTCTTCTGATCCAGCTGCCTAGGTTTAGCAAGAGCAGATGTCCTGCAACACATTCCCCCTGTGATCTAATGATGCCAGCTCTTTCCAAGGTCGCCTTAGGGCACATGTTCCAAGTGTCCCTATTTTCCAGGGACTGTCCTGGATTTACAGAAGCCATCCCAGTTTCTTATTTGATCCTGGACTGTCCCGCCTTTCCTTGGGACATCGCTATTTTCATCAGAGAAATGTTGGAGGTTATGCAACACACACACACCCCAAGCCATCTGAAGGCAGCCCGTGTATAGGGAAGTGTATTTTTAAAAAATGTTTAATGTTTTATTATGTTTTTATATATTTTGGAAGCCGCCCAGAGTGCCTGAGGCAACCCAGTCAGATGGGCAGAGTGTAAATAATAAAATTATTATTATTATATTACATTATATATGATGATTATGGTGATGATGGAATAGGATATCTAGAGTTGCCATGTGCCCTCTTTTTCCAGGACACGTCCTCTTTTTCAGGGGTAAAATTTCTGTCTGGGTGGATTTTTAACATTTGTCAAACCATCTCTGTCTATACATTCTGGATGAGGCATAGACATAACTGATGGTTGAAGACTTGCTTTAGCCTACATATAGTAAAGGTAAAGGGACCCCTGACCATTAGGTCCAGTCGCAGACGACTCTGGGGTTGCGGCGCTCATCTCGCTGTATAGGCCGAGGGAGCCGGCATACAGCTTCCGGGTCATGTGGCCAGCATGACTAAGCCGCTTCTGGCGAACCAGAGCAGCGCACGGAAATGCCGTTTACCTTCCCGCCGGAGCGGTACCTATTTATCTACTTGCACTTTGATGTGCTTTCGAACTGCTAGGTTGGCAGGAGCTGGGGCCGAGCAACGGGAACTCACCCCGTCGCGGGGATTCGAACCGCTGACCTTCTGATCGGCAAGCCCTAGGCTCTGTGGTTTAACCCACAGTGCCACCCGCACTACATATAGTAGGGGTATTTAAAATGACAGTCATCATAGCGTCCTCTTTTTTTCTTTTCTTTTTTGCTTTCCAAAATACGGCAACCCTAGGACATCCCTATTTTCATCGGAGAAATGTTGGAGAGTATGGGAGGAGATACTGGGGTTTTCTCAGGATGATGGAAGGCATGTGTGGTGTGTCTGGTTGGTCACACTCACCCTTCTTCTGATAGGAAATGCTCTGTAGGGGAGACACAAAAAACGGGATCAAGGAGGGTCAGTTGTGGGGGGGGTGAGAAATGTCCCTATTTCCATCTGAGGAATGTTGGAGGGTGTGCAGAGAGGTCTTGCCATACATTTTCCCCATGATCTAATGAGGTCACCTCTTTGCAAGGTTGTCTTAATGTTCCATCAATTTTGCCCAGGAAACTATGGGGATTAAGATGCTGGAAAGTGACAGAAGGTCGGCCCACTTTAGAGCCTATCGCCCAAAGTGTGATGGATGGGGTTTTTTCCCCTAAGGCATTTTAGGGCCGTGCCCTGCTAAGAAGTGGGCAGCACTGGATGCCAGCATCCTCTCCCCAAGACTGAACTCAGAGCTGCAGGCAGGACATGTGTGTCTTGGCCCTCTTCCCATGCTCATGCGCTGGAGAGCACACATCGGGGAGCCTGCCAGGAATGAGCTGATAGTGGCGGCGGCAGTGGTGACTGCGCAAGGGGTCACTGGGAGAGGTATCTCAAGAAAGATACACAGCTTCCCTTGGCTGCAACAGGGAACAGAGTGTTCCCTGCAGGGACTCAGCCCGGATTCCTCCAGCCTGAGCAACTGCAGCTCCTCCAGCAGCTTCCAAAAATGCCATTATTGGTCCCCGAGGGTCAACGGGACAGGACTTTTAAGCAAAGTTTTGTGGCAGTGTTGTGGCAGTGACAAGTCAAGTCCTGGTGCTCAAGAGATGGTAGAGACATTATTTGGGGGGGGGGGTCGTCTCCCTATTTTTTAGACCTACATATACCAGCTGCTACTCCTGTCTCCGACAGCCTGTCCTTTTAGGACAAACTTAGGCTGGAAACTCAGACTGTGTACATACCATACTTTTAAAGCACCTGCAAACTGCAGATCCCAGGATGCTTTGGGGGGAAGTCGCACCCTTTAAATGCTGAAAAGCTCTTGTCCTCAGAAAATTCTTCCTAATGTTTAATCTCCTTTCTGGTAACTTGAATAACATCAGGTCAGGTCCTACCCTCCAGAGCAAGCTTGCTCCATCTTCCATGTGACAGCCCTTGAGATATTTGAAGATGGCTCTCATATCTGCTCTCAGTCTCCCCTTTTCCAGGCTAAACATACCCAGCTCCTTCAACCTTTTCTCATAAGGCTTCATTTCCAGACTCTTGATCATCCTGGTTGCCTTCCTCTGCACACGTTCCAGCTCTCAGCATCCTTCTGAAATTGTGGTACCCAGAATTGGACACATTGTTCCAGGTGTGGTCTGATCAAGGCTGAATAGAGTGGTACGATTATTTCCCTTGATCTGGACACTAGACTTCTGTTGAAGCAGCCTAGAATTGCATTAGTTGTTTGCTTCTTTGCTTGCTTGCTTGCTTGCTTGCTTGTTTGCTTGCTTGCTTGTTTGTTTGTTTGTTCACGCTGGTGACTTTTGCGAATGCCCTGGGAGCTACTGAGAGGCCACACTGATGCTCATGGGAGACCCTCTGCCAGGTCTCGGGCCCATGTCTTCCCTAGCCCTGCTTTGAACCGGAGCTTCCAGCAATAGAGCCTGGGCCCTTGTTAACTGCAAAGCATGGTCTCTGCTCCTGAGAGCTGACCTCCTTTACTGGCCCGGCCAACTTGCTGGCTGAGTTTGGCACTGGTCTGGGCCAAGGTTGCAAATGCATCAAAGAGTATCACACGAAACGAGGAGGCGCCAAACGAAAGGGAGACAAAGAGAGACATGGCCAAAGAATCCCAGAGGAAGTTGTCCATTGTGTACAAAAGCAGAGATCCGTCTCATAGAAGTTTGAAAACAAAGCCCGTTCTGTCTCCCCCTTGGCAGAAGGTAGCAAGCAGGACCATTCATGGTGTCCTGGTTTTACCCCTCCCCCCATCTTTCTCCCTTCCCCACCAATGAAACAAAAATGGAGCACCCCTTCTCAAGCTGCTAAACATGAGTGGCCAGCTCAGATCTTTCCAAGGAACACTTCCAAGGAGACTAGTTTGCCGGGCTGGGTTCTCTAGGTGGGAAGAAAGAGCAACCAAGGATGTGGAGAGAGGGAGGTGGCCCCTCCCCTCCCACCCTGTCATCAAAAATTATGGGAAATTATGTGCATTTTTTCACACGGAATCAGCTGGCGAAAAGCTGGGGACTTGGCAAGTCAAGTGTGTTCTTTTTGGCAAGCACCCCAGCCAAGCCTGAAAAGGGACAGTGTGGGAGCTGTCTCAGCTGGGAGCTGCTCAAGGCGCAAAGGACTCCACCCTCCACCCTCTGGCCACATGGCTCCCTCTTTTGGGGGGCTTCTGTTTTTGCTTCGTGGATCTGGAAGAGGAAGGCTTCTCTTGTCCTCAGTCCACTCATTCTCTGACTTCCTTGGCGGGTTGGCTGGTTCCTCGAGGGAGTAAGACGAACCCTGTAGCATCAGTGCCTCTCGTCCAATGTCCTGCTCTCACAACTGTGGTCCAGCAGATGCCCTGGGGAAGCCTGCAAGCAGAACTGAGCGCAACAAGCCTCTTCCCACCTGCAGTTGCCAGCAATTGGAGATTTGGAGGAATTTACTGCCTCCCACGATGACTGCACTGCCTCTCGCTTGGTCTCCGGCCTCCAAAGCTACTTGCAACAACTCAGAACGAAAATAAAATGGGAATAAGCAGAATGCCATAAGTCAGATCAATGAAACAGACAGAAATATCAACGTAGAAAGGCTTTTGATTCTGCCACCCTAAGACATCTCAGGAGCCAGAGGATACATATAATCATAATCATAGCACTGTGGAGTGGACGGGACCCTGAGCTCCATCTTCCTTGTCGCAGCCCTTTAGATATCTGAAGATGACTATCCTATCTCCTCTCAGTCTCCTCTTTCCCTGGCTGGACATACTCAACTCCCTCAACCGTTCCTCATAAGGCTTGGTTTCCAGACCCTTTACCATCTTGGCGCATAGACTAATGCATTTGTTCCCCAGGGGAGGGCGCTGTTGTGCTATAGGGGCTTCCCATGGGCAGCTGGTTGGCTGCTATGAGAACAAGCTGCTGGACCGAATGGGTTTTTTTTCCTGATCTAATTCCAGGGCTCTTCCTATATTCATTCTTCCCAGATAAATTTGGCTGAACGCTGCTGAAAATATTAATTTGACATACCCTTGGTCTGATCTGGCAAGACTCCCCTCACAGTTTTATCAGGGTTCTGCTGTATTTCCACCTGCAAATATTTTTGGGTTGGAAGAGAAGGGGCTTCAGGAGGCACAAAATGTTCCCTGAGAAATGGAGTTGCTGTATCTACCTGTGCTTTTACGTTTTGCTGTTTTGAAGCAGTGGGTTTTCATTGCTGCTGTATTAGTTTTATTTTATTTTATTTTATTTTTATTTATTGAATTTATATACCACCCTATACCTGGGGCCTAGGGACACGGGTGGCGCTGTGGGTTAAACCACAGAGCCTAGGGCTTGCCAATCAGAAGGTCAGCGGTTCGAATCCCCGCAACAGAGTGAGCTCCCATTGCTCGGTCCCTGCTCCTGCCAACCTAGCAGTTCAAAAGCATGTCAAAGTGCAAGTAGATAAATAGGTACCACTCCGGCGGGAAGGTAAACGGCGTTTCCATGCGCTGCTCTGGTTCGCCAGCAAATCAACAAATAATACGCAAATTTGCTTCATACACCCAATTTTGCAAGCCATTCCTTCTCCCCTTGGTAGAGTTCTGTGCATTATTTTCACGAACACGGGCATTTTTCTGCGCAGTTTGGGGTTTGAGAACTGCATCATCGCAGCAGTGGGGAATTGTCAGTTTCAAAGGATAGCCCGCCGTGCTTCGGTTTGCATGCTGATTGAGGGAGGGCATATGCCGGATTAGTCTGTGTCAAAACCGATTGATTCATATTAATCGAACCAGAGAGTGTGCAGTTTCCCCCCACCCCCCACCCTCGCCTTTTTCTCTTTTCGCTGGGGATATAGAAAAACACTTCCTGCTAAAGAGCAAAAGGTGACCCTGGAAAAACTGATGGCAAATCATCCATCCAGACAAATCATAAAAGGGCAAATGCGACGGATGCTCGATCTGTTCACTTGGAGACTTGGAAAAATAGTTCCGTGATGGCCGAGCCTCTCCCAAGACTATTCTGTGTTTGTTTTTCCAGCTTCCAAGTTCCTCCCCTCCCTTTGGTTTTCTAAGAATGTGAACTTGGAGGTTAACCCCTGGCCTGCACCAAGTTTCTTGAATTTTGCAGATCTGACTTGGCTGCAAAAAAAAAAACGAGAGGAAGATTCGGCTCCAAGCTCCCGTATTATTGTGGTCACTTCGGCGCTGTGCTAAAATCACCGTTATTCATACCATGCCGTCAGAGCTTGAAGCAACTTAGGCCATGTCTATATTATACATTTAAAGTGCCATGGTGCTGCTTTAAACAGCTCGTGACTGCCCCCAAAGAATTCTGGGAGCTGTAGTTTTTAAGGGTGAGGAGAGGTGTTAGTCCCCCTGGTCTCCTTACAGAGCTACAGTTCCCAGAGCTCCCTGAGAAAAGGTGTTATGTACTGAGCTGAATCCTAGAACAATAGGATCCAAAATGCAGCAGTCTGATTGGTCCTAGAACAATAGGATCCAGAATGCAGCAGTCTGATTGGTCCGCAGGACTCAGGAGCCACCGAATCCAGCTCCAGGTGGAAGTGAATCAGCGACCTGATTGGCCTGCAAGAGCAGCCAATCAGGCTCCTGGAGGAAGTGAATCCGCAACCTGATTGGCCTACAGGAGTAGCCCGGAATTAACCAATCACGTGGGGCCCATTGTGTAAATAATGTAGCAGATGTTTTGGGGGGAAATTCATTCCTTGCTACTATGAGCTGAATAAAGAGCATGAAATTCACTTGACTTCAAGTATATTTCAAAAGGGATGGACTGGTAACCCCAGAAGAAGAAGAAGAAGAAGAAGAAGAAGAAGAAGAAGAAGAAGAAGAAGAAGAAGAGTTTGGATTTGATATCCCGATTTATCACTACCCGAAGGAGTCTCAAAGCGGCTCACATTCTCCTTTCCCTTCCTCCCCCACAACAAACACTCTGTGAGGTGAGTGGGGCTGAGAGACTTCAGAGAAGTGGGACTAGCCCAAGGTCACCCAGCAGCTGCAGGTGGAGGAACGGAGACGCAAACCCGGTTCCTCAGATTATGAGTCTACCGCTCTTAACCACTACACCACACTGGTATAGAATTGTAGAGAACTGTAGCTCTGGAGGGGGGAATAGGGTCTCTGAGTAACTCTTGGCACCTCAAATCTGACACCTTCGCTCCACAACCTGCTCAGTCTTCTTGGCTGAAATGTATCATGTAACAGCAGCAGGGTCTGAAGGTCAAGTCTGGACATGCTCTCGCTGCGAGGGGTGGCAGCCGGCAGTCCCCGACCTTTGATAAGCACCACCTGGTTTTGCAACCGACAACCCATATTCTCTCTTCTCTCTCTGCTGGAAGCAGGTGGAGAGGTGGGGAGAAGGGAGGAAGGAAAAACCTGCCTCTCTGCAAGAAACTGGGGGAGGCAAGGAGGGAACTTCAGCACCATGCTTTTTCATTTTTCCAATTTTGTTTTTATGCTGCCGTTCTGGAGACTCAAAGCAGGAGGCATAAAAGCAGAATGCAATCATTCTTTTTTTGGAAATAAATAAATAAATAAAGCCAGCCATAAAATGTCACAATAAAAGCATCAAGAGCAGAAACGCAATTAACTAAAAGGAGAGGCATCAATCACGGGGCTGCATAGAGGCAGTCTAAACAAAACAAGGAAAG
The DNA here is from genome assembly GCA_034641385.1 of Darevskia mixta. NCBI lineage: Eukaryota > Metazoa > Chordata > Lepidosauria > Squamata > Lacertidae > Darevskia > Darevskia mixta. Next base: position 5,322,533 of record JAWWNH010000060.1, read on the forward strand.
TCTCATGACCTCGCAAGATGCAGCAGGCCAGGCCGGAGACTTAAGCCGGCTGAGAGGGGGAAAGGAGTCTGGTTGCTTGAGGATGCCTCTGCATGCATCATCGGTGCTCACACGTACGCGCATGCTGACGCTATCATAAAGTTTGGTCTCTGTGGCATTTCAGCTGGGCTGGATCATTCGCACATGCCAGCTCAGGGATCGCCCACACTTCCTTTTGTCCAGCTGCCTCTTCAAATGCTCTTTAGAATCACAGAATTGTAGAGCTGCAAGGGACCACGAGGGTCATCTAGTCCAACCCCCTGCAATGCAGGAATCTTTTTGCCCAGTGTGGGGCTCGAACCCACAACCCTGAGATTAAGAGTCTCATGCTCTACTGACTGAGCCATAGCGCTCAGTCAGAGCAAACGGCAATTCGGATTTCCCCCGGATTGTTTTCTCCTGCTCCGGAGGGTAGGACTCGAACCAATGGCTTCAAGTTACAAGAAAGGAGATTCCGACTAACCATCAGGAAGGTCTTCCTGACAGTAAGAGCTGTTCAACAGTGGAACAGACTCCCTCAGGAGGTTGTGGACTCTCCTTCCTTGGAGGTTTTTAAAGCAGAGATTAGATAGCCATCTTTGAGGGATGCTCTTGCTGGGATTCCTGCATTGCAGGGGGTCAGACTAGAGGACCCTTGGGGTCCCTTCAAACTCTCCAATGCTATGATTCTGTGATTCTATTAAAGGTAAAGGGACCCCTGACCATTAGGTCCAGTTGTGACCGACTCTGGGGTTGCAGCGCTCATCTCGCTTTATTGGCCGAGGGAGCCAGCGTACAGCTTCAGGGTCATGTGGCCAGCATGACTAACCCGCTTCTGGCAAACCAGAGCAGTGCACGGAAACACCGTTTACCTTCCCGCCAAAGCGGTACCTGTTTATCTACTTGCACTTTGAAGTGCTTTCGAACTGCTAGGTTGGCAGGAGCTGGGACCGAGCAACGGGAACTCACCCCGTCGCAGGGATTCGAACCGCCGACCTTCTGATCAGCAAGCCCTAGGCTCTGTGGTTTAACCCACAGCACCACCCACGTCCCTATTATCCTAAGGCAAATGCTCTACTCCTGAGCTGTGCTTTGCATTTCATGTTGCAAGGGACAGATGTCTCTGAAGTACAGGGGCTTGTGAGGTTATGCTGGGGCCAAACCACAAGCCCCAGAGAGCTTGCCTGAGCCCCTGCTCATCCACCTCGTAAGCCCCCCCGTGACCAGCATGCGGCTGTCCTGTATGTGACCAGGCCATTAAGCTCGTCTCACTTAGCAGATAATAAATATCACCGGCCCCTGTTTTGCCAATAGACATTTTAATCTGCGGAAGAGCTTAACAGCTCTCTCGGGCCTACGCAGGAGAAGGGCCAATTTTCTCCTCCGGTGCAAATTCATTTAGTGCCGTGGATGGGAGCTGGGGTTGCTTTAAGGATGAACGTGGCCCCAGGGATGAACGGAGCCAAGAATAGCCGCTCGCAACTCTAAGCCTGCAGTGTTCAGCTGGGGAGCCGATCGGTGCATTTCGTCACACGCTAGTAATGCATCAGCCAGCAGCCCGATTCACGGACAGTGAGGTGAGCTGCACAGCCAAACTTCATTCTCCAGCCACGTCAGGGAGGTAAAGAATGAATCAATCTCAATTTGGTCACGTACCAGGAACGTTGAGCAGAACGCTAAGAAGCCTCTTTGTAAGAAGCCTCTTTTCTGGTGGCTGAGAGTAGAGGAAGCCCAAAGGAAGTTTTGACTTGAAGCAGAGAACCCCATTCATTGTTTCATAAAATCATTGTAGAATTGCAGAGTTGGAAGGGGCCACGAGGGTCTTCTAGTCCACCCCCCTGCAATGCATGGATCTTTTGCCATTGTGGGGCTGGAACCCACAACCCTGAGATTGAGAGTCTCATGCTCTACCGAGTGAGCTGCTCTCAAGCCCTGAGGTCTCCAGGTTTGCTTGGCTCCCTCCAGGTGGTAGGTGCAGGGTTCAAATCTCCAGTCATCTGGATAACTCGGTAGACTCGTAATCTGGTGAACCGGGTTTGCTTCCCCGCTCCTCCACATGCAGCTGCTGGGTGACCTTGGGCTAGTCACACTTCTCTGAAGTCTCCCAGCCCCACTCACCTCACAGAGTGTTTGTTGTGGGGGAGGAAGGGAAAGGAGAATGCTAGCCGTTTTGAGACTCCTTCGAGTAGTGATAAAGTGTGATATCAAATCCAAACTCTTCTTCTTCTTCTAACCTTATGCTGTATTTAATGCTTATGATCTGTATAATTGTAGAGTTGGAAGGGACCATGAGGGTCATCTAGTTCAACCCTCTACGATGGAAGAATATTTTTCCCAACGGGACTCAAACCCACGACCCTGAGATTAAGAGTCTCATGCTTTACCGACCAAGCTATCCAGTGAGACTTAAAAGGAAAACAACAAAGCTAGGACCATTTCCTAATACTGGAAAGAAGGGAGATGGTAAGACACCGTTATTATTTGCCTTTGTAGCCCACTATTTTCCACACATGCACACACAAAGACACACCTACCTTCCTCTTGATGCAGTTAAGCAGTATTGCATCTCAAGGGAACATCCCAGCAGAGGTGCCAACTCCCTGGGGCCTTGGGTGCCCAAGCACTCACAAACTTCCCAAGGAGGGACCTGGCACCCACAAATTTGGGTGCCAGGGCCATGCACGCTGTAAAAAGCACCCACAACCCCAGACACCCACAGTCGCAGAGTCCAGATGGCACTCCTGCTTCCCAGGCAGGCCAAAGAGTCCAAGGAGGACACAGGGCAGGGCAAGGATGGCTGCAGGCTGGGGAGGGTCCCGAGAGGCAGGCAGAGAGCCCTGGAGCTGTGCATCCGTCAATCTTTTCTGTGTCAAACTCAGGCGGCTGCCTGCGTTCCTAACTCTGGTGCAGGCGCCATTCAAGCAGGTACCAAAAAGGGAGAGAGAGGGGGCTATATTGGGCACACATTTGCATCGTATTTGCATGCCCCAATTTATATGCACAGAGGCAAAAGAGTTAGAAAGAGTTGCTGAAATTGCAGTCAAAGTGCAATCGGTCTGCTGCCCAGGTGTTAACGTCTTGGTGGGCAACGCTTCTCGGGTCCCCCGACACTCTCGTCTTTGACAAGACAGCCCCTTAAAGAGAAGACCCTGCTGAACAGAGGAATGCCCTCCGTAAAGCAGGAGCATCCGAATGAAAATGAATGTTGTGGATGAGCACAGTTGCCGATATCGGCCCGAGGCTGAATTCCATATATCCCAGCCTCCATCTCTCCCTCCCTCCATGCCAATGTCTAGAAAATCTGGCTGGCTTGTCTGTTTTCCAAATGCTTCTCACAGGGCCTTTCTCCCTGGTTAGTGGTTAAGAGCAGAAGACTTGTAATCTGGGGAACCGGGTTCGCGTCTCCGCTCCTCCCCATGCAGCTGCTGGGTGACCTTGGGCTAGTCACACTTCTTTGAAGTCTCTCAGCCCCACTCACCTCACAGAGTGTTTGTTGTGGGGGAGGAAGGGAAAGGAGAATGTGAGCCGCTTTGAGACGCCTTCGGGTAGTGATAAAGCGGGATATCAAATCCAAACTCTTCTTCTTCTTCTTCTTCTTCTTCTTCTTCTTCTTCTTCTTCTTCTTCTTCTTCTTCTCCCCACCAAAGGGGCAGAGGAAGCCATGTAGAATCATAGAATCATAGAATCATAGAGTTGGAAGAGACCACAAGGGCCATCCAGTCCAACCCCCTGCCAAGCAGTAAATACCATCAAAGCATTCCTGACAGGTGGCTGTCAAGCCTCTGCTTAAAGACCTCCAAAGAAGGAGACTCCACCACACTCCTTGGCAGCTAATTCCACTGTCAAACAGCTCTTACTGTCAGGAAGTTCTTCCTAATGTTTAGGTGGAATCTTCTTTCTTGTAGTTGGAATCCATTGCTCCGTGTCCGCTTCCCTGGAGCAGCAGAAAACAACTTTTCTCCCTCCTCTATATGACATCCTTTTATATATTTGAACATGACTATCATATCACCCCTTAACCTTCTCTTCTCCAGGCTAAACATACCCAGCTCCCTAAGCCATTCCTCATAAGGCATCGTTTCCAGGCCTTTTGACCATTTTGGTTGCCCTCCTCTGGACCCGTTCCAGCTTGTCAGTATCCTTCTTGAACTGTGGTGCCCAGAACTGGACACAGTATTCAGGTGAGGTCTGACCAGAGCGGAATACAGTGGTACTATTACTTCCCTTGAAGCAAGCTACTCTCCTGCTGGAAGAAACCACTGCTGTTTGGGAAATCAGGGTAGACCGATGCAGCCCAAAGCATCTAATCTGGTCAATAAAGGCCACAACAGTCCATCCTTGCTCCAGAATTATTGGTAATTTTTTAATGTCTCCCAGGGAAATACCTGTAGCTCTCTGGTGTCTACCTCCTATATCCGTGGGCCCCCAACCGTGGACTTGCTTGGCGATGGATCATCTGCAAGCCACCATTTTTACCTTTCCCATAATGCCCTGGAGTGGCGTTACCTCAGGGGCATTGTGGGAAATTCAAAAGAAATTCACAGAACAGTGGAGTACAGGATCAGGTTTAAGGTGCTGGTCTTAACCTTTAAAGCCCTACGCGGCCTAGGGCCCTCGTACTTAAGGGACCGTCTCTCCTGGTATGCCCCAGGTAGGACCTTGAGGTCATCAAATAATAACTTTCTGGAGATCCCAGGTCATAAGGAGGTCGGGTTGGCAGCCACCAGGGCCAGGGCTTTTTCGGTTCTGGCCCCGATATGGTGGAATGATCTGCCACAAGAAACGAGGGCCCTGCAAGAGTTAGCACCCTTTCGCAGGGCTTGTAAAACGGAGCTGTTCCGTTTGGCTTTTGGGGTAATTTGAGTGTAACTTTTAAAATTCAAAATTGTATTTTATATCTGTATTTTTAATCTGTGTTTTTATATTTGTATTTGATTGTTAGCCGCCCTGAGCCCGGTTTTGGCGGGGAAGGGCGGGATATAAATAAAAGTTTATTATTATTATTATTATTATTATTATTATTATTATTATTATTATTATAAAAGGGTGGCTCGCAGGTGTCAGTGCTGGTGGGCCTTGCCTGAGGATGTTGGCCCTGCTTTACGGGATAAAAAATAAATAGTATTGTAGAGCTGGAAGGGCCCATGAGGGCCATCTAGTCCAACCCCCTGCAATGCAGGAATCTTTTGCGCAACGTGGGGCTTGAACACAGAGATTATGAGTCAACAGTTATCCCTGTCCTGAGGAACTTTCAGTCTTAAATTTGACACCCCGCAGGGGCAATGGGGGGGAGGGAAGGAGGTTAAACGGTGGGGGGATGTGTTTATTTCACAGAACAGTTGGCTTTTGAGGAGGGAGTTGAAGGGGGAGAGCAAAAAAGAGCATCACCAAGGTATTTTGGGAGTCGGTTCCAGGCTGCTCCAGAATGCAAGTCTGGTGATAAACAAATGCCCTTCCAAAAGGGACTTGAGGCTTGCCAATTGCGGCACAAGAAACCTCTCAAAGATTCTGGCTGCATCCCTGCCTGGGATTCCAGAATAATAGCTCGGCTATTTTGTTTAAAAGCAAGAGAGAGAGAGAGAGAGAGAGAGAGAGAGAGAGAGAGAGAGAGAGAGGGAGCATAACACGTGACCTCCTCTTTTGGGGAGATGTGTGAAATAGCATGACAATTTAATAAACAACACAGGCTAATCATAGAATCTTAAGAGTTGGAAGGGACCCCAAGGGTCATCCAGTCCAACCCCCTGCAATGCAGGAATCTCAGCAAAAGCATCCATGACAGATGGCCATCCAATCTCTGATTAAAAACCTCCAAGGAAGGAGAGTCTACCACCACTCGTGGGAGTCTGTTCCACTGCCGAAAAGCTCTTGCTGTCAGAAAGTTTTTTTCCAAACTTTTAGTCGGAATCTCCTTTCTTGCAACTTGAAGTCCTTGGTTCGAGTCCTACCCTCCGGAGCAGGAGAAAAGAAGCATGATCCCTCTTCTATGTGGCAAGCCCTTGAGATATTTGAGGATGGCTATCATCTCTCCTCTCCTTCTCATTTTTTCCAGGCTAAACATCTTTCCATGCTAAAATCTTTTTTTAGAAGGGGTGTCCATCTTCAATGTTTCCTCTTTTTTTTCCCCATTCCCTGGTACAGTTAACAACAGAGGTAGGCAACCTAAGGCCCGTGAGCCAGATGCGGCCCAGTCACCTTCTAAATCCACCCCGTGGGCGGTCTGGGAATCAGCCTGTTTTTACATGAGTAAAATGTGTGCTTTTATTTAAAATGCATCTCTGGGTTATTTGTGGGGCCTGCCTGGTGCGTTTACATGAGTAGAATGTTTCCTTTTATTTAAAATGTATCTCTGGGTTATTTGTGGGGCCTGCCTGGTGCGTTTACATGAGTAGAATGTTTCCTTTTATTTAAAATGTATCTCTGGGTTATTTGTGGGGCCTGCCTGGTGTTTTTACATGAGTAGAATGTGCGCTTTTATTTAAAACTAGTTGAAGTTAGCCCGTTGACTAACGGGCTCTAGAGGAAGAGGAGGCAGGAGGCGGCAGAGCGGCTCGCGGGGCCCCGGCGCGCCCTGCTCCCGGCCCCCGCTTCGAGCACGCTCCGGCCGCTCCCGCCTCACCGCCCCTCCGAGCGGCTCGCGGGGCCCCGGCGCGCCCTGCTCCCCCCGCTTTGAGCGCGCTCCGCGGCGCCCACCAGCGCCCACCTCGCCGCCCCTCCGCAGGAGCAGCAGCGCCAGGGCGAGCTGGTTGCCCGAGGCCCCGGCGCCGCCGCCACGGCCTGGCCCGGGCTCCTCGTTCTCCTCACTGCTGCTGCCTCCAGGCCGGGCCGGCCGTCCTCCGACAGGGCTGTGAGGGAGGCGGGCGGGCGGCCGTCACTTCCTGTCCGCTGGCCAATCCCTGCGTCCACGTGTGTCATGCGCAGAGCGCACTTCCGTGACACACAGAAAAATAAGGTGGACGCAGGGACACTTCAAGATTATTATATAGGATATATCTCTGGGTTATTTGTGGGGCCTGCCTGGTGCTTTTACATGAGTAGAATGTGTGCTTTTATTTAAAATGTATCTCTGGGTTATTTGTGGGGCATAGGAATTCGTTCATTTCCCCCCCCCAAAATATAGTCCGGCCCACCACATGGTCTGAGGGACGGTGGACCAGACCACAGCTGGAAAAGGTTGCTGACCCCTGGTTAACAACATACCAGCTCCAAAATAGCTGCAACTTTTAAGCAAGGGTGTGCTTTTACTCACAGCCTTACTGGTTAATATTTGCTGATTAAAATCCTGGCCTCTGCCTTTTGTGCTGGAACACACTATTAGTCAACCAGAGTCTTCAGGGAAGGGCAAAAACTCAGGGGCAGAGCATTTTCCTGGCAGGCAGAAGCTCGTAGGTTCAATCCTCAGCATCACCAGGTACAGCTTGGAGAGATCCCTGTCTTGAATCCTGGAGAGTTTCAGGTAGCTGCCATTCAGTGCAGATCAGGGCTGAGGAAACTCTGTCCTTTGGGTCGAATTCAGCCAAGCAGAGGATGCAGTTTGGATCATTATTTGCATGCCTCCCTTTATCCGTAGATCTCAGGGCACACTGAGAGCCAGTGTGGTGTAGTGGTTAAGAGCGGTAGACTCGTAATCTGGTGAACCGGGTTCGCGTCTCCGCTCCTCCACCTGCAGCTGCTGGGTGACCTTGGGCTCGTCACACTTCTCTGAAGTCTCTCAGCCCCATTCACCTCTCAGAGGGTTTGTTGTGGGGGAGGAAGGGGAAAGGAGAATGTGAGCCGCTTGGAGACTCTTTAGGGTAGTGATAAAGCAGGATATCAAATTCAAACTTTTCTTCTTCTTCTTCTTCTTCACAACAATAACATCACAATGTAATAAACGCAAAATACATAATAAAAAACAAACAACAAAAACAAACCAATGATTCCCACCCCCCTTCCACAACACATTTAAAAGGGTGTCGGGTGTCAATCAGCCCAAGGCATGGTTGAAGAGGAATGTTTTCAGCTGGTGCCTAAAGCTGTACAATGAAGGCACCAGGTGAGCCTCCCTGGGGAGGGCGTCCCACAAATGGGGAGCAGAAAAGGCCCCTTCTCGTGTTGCCACCCTCTGGACCTCTCGTGGAGGAGGCACACAAAGAAGGGACTCAGAGGATCCTCTCTGGGTTCAGGTAGGTTCATATAGAGAGAGGTGGGTCCTTGTGGTATTGTAACCCTGAGCAACAGGGAGGAGTAAGAAGGGAGGAAGAGTTTCACAAAGCTCCCGGCTCAGTCATGCAGCCAATCCGTGCAGGGAGCAGTCTTGAGGTCACCACCCTATCACCTGGGATAGCTCAGTGGGTGGAGCATGAGACTCTTAATCTCAGGGCCGTGGGTTCGAGTCCCACATCAGGCATAAAGATTCCTGCATTGCAGGGGTTGGACTGGATGATCCTTATGGTCCCAACTCTACAATTCTGCGATTCTGTGACTTTAAGCCTGCCGATCGGGTGCTTTGAAGTCCTGAGGACCATTGCCTGGTGTCATTGTGATGGCAGATGTTTCCCCATCCACCTTGCATTTGGCCGGCAAGGTGTAAGGAAGTTAAGGATTTGGCCCACCAGCCAGATCCAGTTCATTTCTGGCACCTAGACAACCCTGAGCTGGAGAGCTGAAAGGTCTGACTCTGTATACATCATTTCCCTGTGTTTGGTTTGCCAATGCAACTCACGAGAGCTTGAAACCTGTATTCAGGGTCTACTTATGTTCTTGTGAATATCACTTGCCCTGGAATCTTGCAGCTTCTGAAAGTGAAGCCCACAGTTCAGACTCTGCAGATTCAAGACCTCCACAATGTTGCTGGGTGTGTTTTCCCCCTCTACAAACAGGTTTCGGAGGCTCCTTTTCTCAGCCAGCAAACTATGGGGCTGTCTTGTGAGAGGGTGTTTTTTGTTCTCGCTTTCAGGATTCCGATGTTTCCTTGCCCGCGATCCCAAGCGCTCCCCTCGGAGCTGTTTTGACACCGGGGTTTAGCGCCAGTGCCTTGGAAGTGCATGCTATTTACCCATAATACAAATTAACACCGCAGTCACGCAGCGTCATGATTCATCTAAAATTAAAAAACAGTCAGGCTGAGTCAGAGAGTTATTCTTAGAGTTCCCTGGGCAATAGCCATGGAGCCCGGGCAGAGTGCAAGAGAGCCACCTGCTGGACGGAGGCGGGAAGCGCCACGTGCCGGAACTTCCGAGAGGGTTAATGGGGGATTAATGGGGACAAATGGGGATTAATAGACAAGAGAGGATTTGATGCTTGCACAAGAAAGCCTCTTCCAATTATGCAAGAACATCATGCCACAGTCAAAGGACTGGCCCTGCTGGCTTCTCAGCCGTTCCGCTTTCTATTTCTGAAGGCAAAACTCCAGGAATGGATAAAGGCATTAGGGTGAGCGCTCATTATCGCTTTGGGGAGAAGAATCTCGCCTTGAGGTTTCGGCTGAGGCTGAGTTGACACACGAACACCCAGACACAATCCATTCTCAGTAATAATGGAGACCAGGCTTCCCCAACCTGGTGCCCTCCAGATGCGTCAGACTTCCTGCATTGCAGGGGGTTGGACTAGATGACCCTTGGTGTCCCTTCCAACTCTACATTCGCTTTTTTGTTGTTGTTTTTTGTTTTTCACATGTATTTTGTGTTTTTATATTGTGATTTTATGTTGTAACCGCCCTGAGACCTGCGGGTATAGGGTGGTATACAAATTGTTGTTGTTGGTATATAAATTGTTGTTGTTGTTTTCTGTGATTCTACAGACCCCATCTACCCCGGCCTGGGGCCATGCTAAAGGGTATGAGGTTTGGAGACACCAATCTAGAGCCAACAAATTTAGGCTGCAATCCTAATCTCGCTTACTTCGGAGGAAACCCCACTGAAATTTTGCATAGGGTTGAACCCTGGTCATCCTGTACAACTCTGCAATTCTATGAACCCAGTGGGACTTACTTCTGAGCGGGGATGGTTAGGGTTGCCCTGTACTTTATTAGATTCTCTTTAGACTCTGGGACAGGTGAAAAAAAATCAGACCCAGGTTTGACATCCTTGACGTGAATCAGGGCCTGGAGATTTCGGTCTCTGCATCGCTGGAGACGGAGTCCTCTTGGTTCCCTGAATCACATTATGATCTGGAGGTGAGGAGTGCCAGCATCCAGAGGGAGTCGGGAGGCCAGCTGGATCACACCCTTCCACCCGACTTGCTGGACGATCACCGATCCCTGGTGCGACATAAACCAGCGACCCAGACTTCAAAAGCCTGGGCACACTATATTAGCAGAGCGCGCTGCGCAACAGAAGTGGTGTGAGGAGCTTGTGAAAGTATATTTACAAGCAGATTTATTGAGCATAAATCAGGGCAAAGAAAAACATGTCGTTTCTCCTTCGTTTCCTCAGAGAGAGTCGCAAAAGCTATACACAACGGAAGTTCCCAGCAATCTGTGCTGGTGTGTAAACAGACATGTGACACACAACAGTTCCATGTCTGCAACTTAAGGTGGAATGGAATTTTCCCAACATTGAGAAGGGCTTGACTGGGGGGGGGGTGTTCCATTTCTGGTGAAGAAGCAGGGGCTGGCCGCCACAGATGCCATTGCATGAGCACGGGGGCATAGGAAGGGGGGAGGGGCGCTCCGCCCTGGGTGCCACTCTGGGAAGGGTGACAAGATGGCCCCTGCCTCCCCCCCCCAGCTGTAGAGCGGCCGAGGGCGCATGCAGTACGTATGGGCTGCCACTCTCGTGCACCGTCCATGCAAGAGCGGCAGCCCATATGGACTGCGCATGTGCGGCATCCCGTATGGTTGTTGCACATGTGCAGTCCGTAAGGGATGCCGCTTGCATGGCATCCATACGGGCTGCCGCACATGTGCACTCCTTACAGGATGCCGCTCACGCAGCAGCCCCTACAGCCGCCACGCATGACTGGCAGGCCATACGGAGTGCGCACACACGGGATGCCGCACATGCACAGTCCGTACGGGCTGCACCACCCCGAGTGCTGGAGAGGATTCCTCCGCCACTGCATGAGCAACCCATCCAGAAACACTAAGAATCACAGGAATGCAGTGCCGGGTTTATGTAGAAGCTAAACAAGCTATAGCTTAGAGCCCCACTCTCTTGGGCCCCGCCAAAAAATGTAAAGGAAAAAAACTGGATGTACATTTCCAAAATATAAGATAAAAAACAAACAAAATAAAGCCTACATACAGCAACAGTGTTTTGTGTTGTGTAGGCTCCTGTGATGTAAGTAATGGGCCCCGCCTGCTAGCCTGCTCCCTAAAATATCACTGGCTTGCTCATTTCTATATATAGGGTGTCTACATTCTGCATGGACTGGTTGAATGGCAACATGTGCAAATGGCTTTAGATACCTATTCGGTCCATAAATTAACATATAGCATATATTCAACACAAAAAACAGCAACAATTTGTTGTTGACAAAGGACAGCTGGACATATAAAGGGCCCTATTCCCTTCAGAAGCTTAGAGCCTCATCAAACCTAAATCCGGCCCTGCAGGAATGTGTTGATGCCATAACTCTGGGGTCAAGATCTGGGGTCCAGAAAGGATCCCACCCGCATTCTGCCTTGCAGCGCACCTTGATGGTCTGAGCGCGGGTATCAAATGGGGCTTCCCAACAAAAAACAAGTTTGTTAGAGCTTCAGTGACACACTGGGCAATAGATATAGAACACAGTATAGATTTTAACCTCTGAGAAAAACTCTGGAAAAGTGACTTGAAGTTCACAGCATGTTATTCTTTGAAGGAAAAGTACTTGAAAATTATTTGCGGATGGTATTTAACTCAGAGTAGGTTTGCTAAGATGTATAAGACTGAATCAGACAAGTGCTGGAGATGCAAAGAGATGAAGGGAACATTCTTTCAGATGTAGTGGACTTGTAAAAGGGTAAAAGAGTACTGGGAAATGATCCATAATGAATTGAAAAAAATGTTTAAAAGTACTTTCCCCCCCAAAAAACCCAGAGTCTTTTCTGTTGGGGATAATTCAGACTGAAATTCCCAGGTGTCAAAAATGGTTATTTATGTGTGCTATTACTGTGGCCCGTGTTTCGTTAGCCCAAAAATGGAAAACAAGCGAGGTCCCAACCAAAGAAGAATGGCAACTTCAGTTGACAGAATATGCACAACTCGCAGACTTAACATATAGAATAAGACAGGCATGTCCAACAGGTAGATCGTGATCTACTGGTAGATCACTGGGCGTCTGCGGTAGATCACTGGTAGATCAATGGCTCCCCCCAAAGAAGCTGAACAACTTTGGCTCCCCTAAAAAAAGCTCAATGTTTTGGCCCTTCACCCACCAAAAATGGGCCTTCCCTCCTCCCTAAAAGAAGCTCAACAAATTTGACCTGAACCCCACATAACAGGGCTTTCCTTCCTAAAAAAAAAAAAAAAAGCTCAAAAACTTTGACTTGAACACCCAAGAAACGGGCTTCCCTCTTCTCTAAAAAAACCTCAACAACTGAACCCCCAAAAGGGGGGTAGATCACTGCCAGTATTTAACTCTGTGAGTAGATCGCAGTCTCTTGGGAGTTGGCCACCCCTGGAATAAGAGAACAAGAAGAACATATGTTTAAAAAAGTTGGGAAAGTGTTTGTAGAATATATGGGAAATAATTGTGTACAGCTAAATACGCTGGCAGCGTTAAGATGAATTCAACAGTGTAAATAAGTTTTGATGGATGCAATAAGGGAATATTGCACTGTTCGATTCAGTGTTTGATGTGTAGGGCAGAGGGTTCAAACCCTTTCTGAACCATGAAGCCCCCAGAAGGCCAGACCAGGTGCTCTCGCACGGTGACAGGTTAAACAGATTTTGCTGCAGCATGGATCGGTCCAGTTTAGGTTCCTAGGCAGCCAGCCATGCCCTCTTGCAGGATATTCCATTCTATTCACACACGCTTCCATTTTCCAGCGTCCCCCTCCCCAACAGTCAGCACTCCATTATAGCCACTGAGCACATGCAGTCTGCAATGGGATGCAATGTGATCCTTCTGTAAACCTTGGGTTTTCCTGAGCCAGGTGAAACCTTCCACTTATGCATGAACTGTTCTGGCTCTGCAGGGTCGGCACTCACCCTCCAAACATGACTGTTGGAGGTATGTAATAATAATAATAATAATAATAATAATAATAATAATAATAATAATAGGGAATAATAATGTTAAGGGAAGCTTTTAATGTTAAACAGACTATTGTATTTTAATATTTTGCTGGAAGCCGCCCAGAGTGGCTGGGGAAACCCAGCCAGATGGGCGGGGTATAAATAATAAATTATTATTATTATTATTATTATTATTATTATTATTATTATTCCCATCTGATCGGGTTGCTACTCTGGGCAGCTCCCAACAAAATACTAAAAACACAATAAAACATCAAAAAATAAAAACTTCCCTATACAGGGCTGCCTTCAGATGTCTAGAAGGGATATTTAGATTCCAGCATTGCTGGGGGTTAGACTAGATGACCATTAGGGCCCCTTCCAACTCTACAATTCTACAATTCTATGATTCTGTGATGCTAAGAGGGATAGAACTACCTACCGTAAATTGTATAGAAATTTATTCATGTATGTGACTACAGCGGCGAGAATGTTACTTGCCCCAAAATGGAAAGAAGAAGAAGTCCCAGCAAAGGAAGAATGGATACAAAAACTTATGGGATACGCAGAAATGGCGAAACTTTACCAGAAGAATAAGAGAACAAACTTTTTATAAAAGGATGGAAATGGTTTATTGAATATTTACAGATAAATTGTAAACGGATAAAAACACTGACAGGATTACTGTAATAACCTGCAGCTACATAAGATTATATATTTAAAGAAGATAAGTAAATGAGTAAGTTAAGTTAATTTAGATAATAATAAAATAATTAATTAATAATAATTAAAAATAATTAAAAATAAATTTAAGGAACTGCAGAAAGAGGGGGAAGGAAGTCAAGTTTCAAAATGATTGTAAAATCAGTGAAATGTATATATCTGAAAAGTATAATTAATTTTTTATTTTTTTTAAAGATTCTATGATGCTAAGGTCCGTGGTTTGACACTGCAATGCCGTTCTTACGTTCTTGCCTTGTTTTCTCTCCCATCTCCCGCCCAGGTTCCTTCTTCCCTTCCCTGAAGCCCTCAGGGATGCTCTTCAAAGTCATCTTCTGGCTGGGCTATTTCAACAGCTGCGTGAACCCCATCATCTACCCTTGCTCCAGCAAAGAGTTCAAGAGGGCTTTCACCCGGCTCCTCAAGTGCCAGTGCCGGAGGAGGAGGAGGCCCATTTGGAGGGTCTACGACAACCACTGGCGAGGGGCCTCCATGAACGGGTCCGGCCAAGACTCCGAGAGGGAGCCCAGGTCCAGGATCTCCACTCTCAATGGCTCCTTCATGTTGAACTCTGGCAGCTTGGAAAAAGCCAGCAAACGGAGGACTCTGAACTTCAAGAGGTGGCGGCTCTTTTCCCCTTTCCAGAAGCCCTCCACCCAGCTGAAGGAAAAAATGAACAGCCTCTCACACAAAATCCGGGGCAGCTCCGTCAAAGGGGGCGCCGTGGCCTCGTACAAAACGGAGGTGGAGTCGGTCTCAATCGGGATCCCCAACGAGTTCATGGAGTGCATTGAGTACCAAATGTATGACGATTTGACGGACTCCGAGTCCTGCGGGCTTAAGGAGACGGATATTTAATTGCCAGCGGGGATCTCTGTCCTTTGGTGTTCCGTTTTCTTTTGTCGGTGTCCCTCGCGCGGTGGTTGGCTGTCAAAAGGGAGGCAGGTAGACTCGAGTGGGTGCCCTGGGAGCCGAGTTCAGGAGCCTGAGCTTTGAGTGCAAAAGGCCCCATGCTCTGTCCCAAGCCATCTCCCGTCCAAGAAGGGTCTCAGGTAGCAAAAGCTGAGGAGGAAAGTGTCTCCTCCGCCAGATACCTTGGAGAGCCTCTGCCTGGCCATGTAGGCAACACTGATTCAGTTGTGTCTGACTGGCGGATTATAAACTGTTTGATTTGAACCCAGTCCTTTCCCTCAGCCGTCATCAAATGTTGAATCTGCGAGGGGAGAAGTTGCCACCCGTTCCTTCTACCGGGCAAAGTCCACCGGAATGGAAGATGGTTGGCAAATGCCCGGTTTTAAGCCCATGTGTGGGGTTGTCCCATTTTGTACTGGTGCTCAGAATATTGAGGTCGAAACCGCCATGGATCTGGATGGGACTCTTCGAGGTCTACATGGGCAGGTCCAGCTCAACGGACTCCCGTGGGCGTTGGGGTAGTCCATGGAAGAAGAGTTTGTCAGCGCAGGAGACAGAGCCGTGAGAAATATCTGTTTCTCTGATAGGCAAGGGTGGTGGTCTTGGTAGGGTTGGGAAAGCCTTTTTAATCTGTGTCCCCCCCCCCCCAATACTTGGCAAGTATTTGCCTAGAAACCCCAAAATGCATAAATAAATGGCACAAGTCAATAGACGGGTTTGGGGTTTTTTTGCATAAATTTGCCCAACTGTTACTCTCTATTCTGAGCTTGATTGGTTGCAGAAAACTGCAATTTTTGGCCGTGTGGAAGCAGGAGAGGTGAGGGCATGTGACCTCAGGCAAGAGGGGAAAGAGGGTAGCCAATCAGAGAGCTCACAGAAGCTCCACCCCTTGATCCAGAGGGGAGGAGGAAAAGAGTGTAACCCAGAATATCTCTTTCATGTCATTGTTGTTTCGAGGGAGAAAGCAAGACAGAAGGAATATCTGCTTGGAGTGCAACTTTCTGAGGGACACGAATGTGGCCCCCAAGGCCTCCCTGCCAGGCCCTAGAAGCACTCTCCAGGCCACACCCTCTCCTCAGGCCACGCCCCTCACAGTTCCCGCTTTGCATCCCGAGTGTTTCTGCTTGGCTCAAATGTGCCCTTGAATTCTGACGATGCCTTTTGCTTCTCTGGATGGAAGATGGAGAGCAGTTGTGTTTGTGTGAATGTGCGGAAACATGCCTACTGTACAAAGGTAGCGTTTGCATTCATTGCTCCGCCCATGTCTGCCTCTGACTCCACCCACTGCCAGCATGCAGCCCTCAGAAAACTACCCAGCTGGGAAGGCGGCCCTCTGTATGAAAAAGGTTGTCCACCCCTGGTTTAGAGAACAGGAGGTGTCCCCATTTTCAAAATTTATTCCTGCAACAAAGTGGTCTAGAAGCTTGCTTTCTAATTGGAGTTTTGAAGAACCCAAATCTGACGTTCTTTAGATTTAAAAGAAAAGAAATGCCGAAAACAGCAGAAATCCTAAAAGCAGATCAAATGTAACTTAGCTATGAAGTGAGGTCAAGTCAGTACGGTGGTACCTCAGGTTACAAACACCTCGGGTTACAAACACTTCAGGTTACAGACTCCGCTAACCCGCAAGTAGTACCTCAGGTTCAGAACGTTACCTCAGGATGAGAACAGAAATCGCGCGGCGACAGCGGGAGGCCCCATTAGCTAAAGTGGTACCTCAGGTTAAGAACAGTTTCAGGTTAAGAACAGACCTCTGGAACGAATTAAGTTCGTAACCAGAGGTACTACTGTATTACAATAGGGACCTTTTTAAAAAACAAGGATGGGGACCAGGTCTCCTTAATCTGTTTGGAGAGATTGTCAGCTTCACCACTAGACTCATTCACATGGCGAGGAGAATTTAACCACCTCCCCTGGACCCCACAATTTGTAATTTGCCAACTACCCAGTACAGAGGACGCTCGGGTTATGAACGCGATCCGTGCAGGAGGCGCGTTCGCAACTCGCAGCGTCCATAACCCACACACACGCGGGTTGCAATTCGACGCTTCTGCGCTAGTGTGAAGCATGATTTAGCACTTCTGTGCATGAGCGAAGCGCCGAACCCGGAACTAATCCGTTCCGGTACTTCCGGGTTCAGCGTGTTCATATCCCGCAGCGAACGCAACCCAAGGTATGACTGTATTTCCAATGTGGTTAGGGGATGTGATAAAATTCACTTTGCCTCAATGACTGGGTGTGGCGGACAACCAGCCCTCCACATGAGTCCACATTGCTATGATTGCTATGCTTGTTTGGAGGCCCAAATGACTATGAGTTGATGACTGTCACTCAACAGTGAGGGGAAATCACTCTGCATATGGTCATGCATGGAAAGCAATCCCCACCCCACCCGACTGCCAGAAATCTATTTTAGCCAGCTTGGCGTCTCTCATTGCCCGCGTGCTTTCAAGTGACTCTTTGTGGTCATAAGGACTAGAAACTTTAAGCAAGAATGAAAGCAGGGGTTCGGTGGAAGCACAAGTTCGTTGCCCGGCACCCAGAACTCTGAGAGTGTTCAGATTTGCACAAAACGGAAGCGTCGACCAAAGAAGGAAAAACTGGTAGGACTTGCAAAGGTTTCCAGCTTGATTCGACCTCTAAACTGAGGTTTACAGTTGCGTTTCAAGGGTAGCAACTGTGATTTTACAATGAGAAAAGCGAAGGAAGGAAGGAAGGAAGGAAGGAAGGAAGGAAGGAAGGAAGGAAGGAAGGAAGGAAGGAAGGAAGGAAGGAAGGAATTGTAGGTGGATGATGGGATAGCAAGAAAGGGCTGTATGAACATTTTTCCCCCTTTTCCTTGTGCTGTCACAGCACACGCAGACTGGATGAATTTCAGGCGGCCATTCTGGTGTTTGTCAAAATATTTCCCCCAAGGCAGCCAATAGTGTCAGGCAAAAACTGGCCCTGATTGAGCTGACACAACTCCATCTGGTCTGCGTGTGTTTCTGAGATATCATTTGCCAAAATTAATGCTTGGAAAGAACCGGCGACTGCATGTAGACCCTCTGAACCCCCAGATTTCTTAAATCATTGGCAAAATTCCCAATAGGACACCTTGGATCGGAACGTGATTCCTCCCCCCCCCCCTCACATCCCCTTTCCTTTTTTATTTGGACCTGGGTGGCAGCCAGCAAATCAGGGCCCATAGCAACTGTGAATCAAACCCAAGCGCTGAAAATAGCATCGTAGCCATTGAACGCCGCCTGTAGTTGTTTTCATAAGGAAACAACTTTGACTGGCCATCAAAACCCCATTGGCGCAGAGTCAAAATTCCACTTGAGGTCAATGGGAAGGCTTGAATGTAGAATTTTATTTTTTTTAAATACAAACAGTTAATGTGGAGTACTACTAAAATCTGTGGATTTCTGTTGATTTGGGGTCAAAACGGATAGCGTCCATGCAATGCACAGATTTCTGTTCATGATGCTTCACAAACATTGAGGTAATAGTCAGGATGCAATGAATACTCTCTAGTTTTCCTTTCCCCACCCCCCACCCCTCCCCAAGCTAAAGATAGACATTTTGGTGGGTTGGAAAGATGTATTTAAAAACATTGGAAATTACCGGACATTTAGTCATTCCTGCCCAAAGATACCATGCTTGTGAGCATGATGATGTCACGGTGCTGTATAGCCAGTGGTATTTGGCCGTGTGAGGACATGACCGAGGGCAACTGAGGGCAATTATTGGGTGCCGTGAGGGCAGTGCTTCCTGGATTACTCTCTACTCTCTTCCTGGGAAGCTTTTGCAGGCAACCATTCTTTTCCCATGACATGAAAAGCTGCTGTAAGATGGGCTTTGCTGTGACTCAAGCTTTCCTAGGCAGCAATATATATATGGTGGATGTTGCACAGTGAGTGGAGGAGATAAATCAGGTTCGTAACAGGAATACTAAACATATGCTCTCTCCTGGAGCATTGACTGTGCTGCGATTACAATGCATACACAATTGGGGAAGCAGCTCTTTTCTAGTAACAACGAACTGTTTGCAGATTTGCTAAGCCCCCGTGAAGCACTTAAAATTTGTTAACGGAATCCCGTCCTGCCATCTGTTGCCACAATTGTACTTTGATGCTGCTTTGATGAAGCACAGAGAGTGTAAAAAGAGAGATGATACAAAGTGGTCAGCTTGTATCTGGAGAACTGTGTCCAATCCTAGATGCAGAATTGTAGCATTGGAAGGGACCCAACGGATCATCTAGTCCAACCCCCAATGATGAAAGGGAAATAAAACAAAAGATAAAAAACCTGGTCAGCTCATATTAAAAATGCAATTAAAATCCAACTGAAAATAAACATGCATACAAGTTGGTGTAAGTCCTCCAGAGGCCCAAATTGGTATCTACCCAAGACAGGCGTTCATAGAAAATATGTTTTTCAAATTTAGCCAGGGTGTGGTGAGGTCCTCAGACTGTTGCTTAATAGATGGTGGGTATTTATTCTTTCGGGACCCAGGTGGCGCTGTGGGTTAAACCACAGAGCCTAGGGCTTGCTGATCACAAGGTCAGCGGTTCAAATCCCTGCGACGGGGTGAGCTCCTGTTGCTCGGTCCCTGCTCCTGCCCACCTAGCAGTTCGAAAGCACGTCAAAGTGCTAGTAGATAAATAGGAACCGCTCTGGCAGGAAGGTAAACGGCGTTTCCGTGTGCTGCTCTGGTTCGCCAGAAGCGGCTTTGTCATGCTGGCCACATAACCTGGAAGCTGTGCGCCGGCTCTCGGCCAATAAAGCGAGATGAGCGCCGCAACCCCAGAGTCGGACACGACTGGACCTAATGGTCGGGGTCCCTTTACCTTTACCTTTATTTATTCTTTCAGGCACAAAGTTAAGGTCTTTAAGTAATTTTGTTGTTCCCGCAATGGGACAATGACAATAAATATTATCTTATCTAAGTGACCATAGCAGCTCAGAAAATCTACTTTAGTTGTCCTGATACATACTGCAGGAATATGATTGAAAAGTACACAAACATCTGCAAATATCAAAAGTTCTGCCAGTACAAAATTGATACAGAAAGCAACTTCAGATCCAAAAGGAGTATATCATGAGGCATTTTCCACATCACAACTCCAACATCTTTCTGTATCAGACAATACTTCTTACAAAGACATTGTGGAGCCCAATACACCCCAAACATTCATTTTTGCTGGCTCAGTCTCAATTTCAGTTTGAGGGAAACATTCTGCATTGATCCTAAAGCAATTTTCCATTGTTTAGCTTGTGTAGCACATTCTAATTCCCTATTCCACATTGCTGCATGTCCAGAAGAGGAGAGCCAGGATGGTAAATAAAGTTCTACATGGTCCAGTAGAAAGAGCTGGGAATATTTAGCCTGGGGATGGGGAAGATGGGAGGCAGAATAGCTGTCTCCAAACATCTGAAGGGCCGCCATGCAGATATGCTGTGGGGCATCTCTCTTGCAAGATAGGAGCCAACAGTTAGAAATGGCAGGCGAGCAGATTTTGATTAAACTTTGGGAGACATCCAGATGGTAAGAGGTAAGGTTTTGCAGTGGGATAGACTACCTTGGGGTGTGGGGGCTCTCCTTTACTGGAGGTGTTTAGGCAGGCTGGCTATTGGTCAGAAATAGTATACCCACATCTTGAGGTCAGGTTGGATGGCCTCAAGGTGGCTTCCGATGCTGTGGAGTCTGTGAAAATGCTCTCTTGCTAGTTGCTCTGCAGTCTCTTATACGAGAAGGTTCATCACTGGCCGGCACTCCTTCCCACAGAAAGTAGGAGCAAAGTATCTTCATGAATCCAGATGTTTTGGAGGTTCGGAACCAGGTTTCCCTAAAGATTCCCCACATTGAGCGAGAAAGATTCCTGCATTGCAGGGGGCTGGAATAGATGGCCCTTGCGGTCCCTTCCAACTCCTCAACCCCACCCTTGGATTGCGTCAGCAACCAAACATTTCCATTGCCTCGAGTGACCAAACATATATGCCGTCATTACAGCCTCAACAGGATCACATGGATCACCTACGAATGGGAGATCACAAGAGTGAGCGTCCAGGTTAGGACTAATAAATAGAACTGTTTCTGCTTGCTTGTTATTTACGTGTCAGGTCAACTTCTCGTAAAATGCTGGTGTGTTAAGCCAAGTTTGTGAATACTCAAAAAAAAGAAAAAGAAGTATCCAGATCACATTGGCCTGCATCCAGAAAAAAAAAAAATTGCAAAGTGACTGTAGTGAACCTCAACCTGGCAGGGCATTGAAGGGATCACATGCCCAGACCTTCTGAGAAAATTCACTCTAGTCAACTGTAACAGTTTAACAATAAAAAGAATCAGCCCATGAATCCAGGGATAGATGCATAAGCACATGAATCTGTGAATGCATACTCAGTGGGTGATCCAAAGAAGGGCCGTGCAGATGTAGGACACGGCCAGCGTTGCTCTTGGTCCTTTTGCTGCGGAAAATTCCCACCGCTGAAGAGGCAAGCCTCTGTTTCATTGTTCAGAAGACTTGCCTCTTCTGCAGCGGGAAGGAAAACAGCAGCAGCAGCAACGACCAAATGCAGGGCCCTATGTTGGACAATGGATGTAATATATGGATTGTGTATGTCAGATCTATCTGATCCCCAGATTTCCCTCGTCTGCTCAGCACAGTTGATTGAATTCCGTACATCAGCAAAATCTCACCAATGATACGAAAGAAGGAAGGAAGCTTCATCCACTGTAATGCTGGACTGATGTTTTATAATCTTTCTATTTTATTGTTTACAGATGTGTACATAGGTGTACATTTCCTTTAATGAATCTTTGGATATTTCATGTCTAGTTCCTCTTTTCTCTCTCTCTCCACCCCCCCCCCCTCCATTTTAACAATCTGCAAGTGTATTTATTAGCCAGAGTGGGTTTTTCCTGTCATTTGATGCAAACTCTGCTGGATTGATTTATGTATACCTTTGCAAAAACCAGAATGCACATTATTATTATTTTGTTTATTTGTACCAAATACACGCACAACTCTGCCTAAAAAAGAAAAAAGTGCATTGTTTAAGACGTGATGTGTTCCCCTTTATTTATCAGCTCCCAGAAGAACCTATTGAGTTGCCCTTGAAATGCAAAGTAAACTCTTCAGACAAAACAGCTTCAGAAATATCAAGGGAAGCCCAAAGAGTTATCAGAATACTAATGACATTTCATTACGGGGCACAATTGCTCTTTGCAGCTCTGGACAGTTCCATCAGATTGCAAGTGGCAGGGCCATATTTTTAAAGGGTTTTTTTTTTTTTTTTTTTGCAAACAAATGCACCGCTTGATATAATAAAAAATCTCTAAGCAGTTTACATAAAAACAAACAAACAAATTCCTAGCATTTTTTAACGCTGTCCCACCTAAAATTCTCCCTGCATATAGGAAAATGCACATCAATGAAAGGTCTGCACTAAATCTTTCTCCCAGGTGATGTGTTAGTTGGAGGGTTGTTTTTTAATTTACATGGGTGAACACCAGTAAACAGAACCACAACGCAACACATACACACACGCAGCAAGGGAGTCCTGATCCAATGGCTCTTCTGGGTCACATAACCTCCAACATTTCTCCGATGAGCATAGGGATGCCCAGTGCTATTTTTCTAAAAAAAAGGGGTGCCGAACTTATCATGAACATCTCCCTTGTTCTCTTATAATGGCAATGACTGGGGGGAGAGCCCTGGGAACGTCATATTCCATACTCTCCAACATTCCTCTGACGAAAATGGGGACGTCCTAAGGAAAAGCAGGACATTTGAGAATCAAATCTGAAACTGGGACAGCTTCTGTAAATCCAGGACTGTCCCTTGAAAATAGGGACAATTGGAGGGTCTGGGTTCACCAACCTCAGTCTGCCTCGCAGCCTCCCCAGCTGCCTTCCAACATACAACGAGTTCCGGGGGTGGAACTCTCCCTCATCTCATTTTTGCCCTTGCAGAAC
Source organism: Darevskia mixta (assembly GCA_034641385.1). Lineage (NCBI taxonomy): Eukaryota > Metazoa > Chordata > Lepidosauria > Squamata > Lacertidae > Darevskia > Darevskia mixta. Next base: position 5,345,285 of record JAWWNH010000060.1, read on the forward strand.
CCAGCTGGGAAGAGGATGGTAGCATAACTAGAATTAGTGGGCTCTGCCTATCATTCGCTCGGGCGCCACCTGCTGTTGGGCTCCCTTGTTAGGATCATCCTACTCGCGTGTAGGACCCTGGCAGAGACACATACCTGACTGGCATGTTCTCTCCCTCCTAGTCGGTCGCTCGGGAGCTTTGAAAGCTTTCTCCAGCCCGAACATCACAGCGACTGATACCAAGAGGCATCAGCACACTTACGGAACCTGCAGAGTGTTAGCGGTTCGCGTAACAGACTCAATAGCTCAGCATTTTGGCTAAATGACTTTCATTTACATGTAATACACTCGGAGCATTCTGACTTACCTCCTTCCTCTTTCTCATCAGACAGCAAAGAGAGAAAGAACAAAGGACAATAGTCCCACATCACGGAACACAGTAATAAAAACATCCTGTCTCCGTCACTTCCCACTATGTGAAATGAAAACATACACCGTCATGCGATAGACAACAATCCCATGACTGCAATCACGGAGCAAGAATCCTAACATCCCTGCCTTCCACCCCACCAGTTGCAATGGGCACCAGCCACCACTGTGGTGGGTCCTGCTCTCCTTGCTTTTCCTCCCCCAAGGCCTCGGGTTCCAGGTCCTGACAGCAGGTCCATCAGGGACCCCCAGTGCTGCTGTTTGGCTCATTCACCTGCTCTGTTGCTTCACTACAGACTTAGGGCAGCTGGGAAGTCACCTCTGTTCCCTGGAGAAGTTGAGATGTATGTTCTTTATTCACTGCCAGAGGGCTCTGCAATCCAGTCCAGAGAAATGCTGAATCCAAAACTAAATCAGGCTGATTCTGACCAATCCCTCAATCACCCTGAGTTGGACCCACCCGGGGTGACTCAGGGCTGTCAAAGTAGGAGGGGGGGAGCAGTTGGGCTGGCGTATTCTCAGCACACTCGAATTCCCTGGAGAATTTATGGGTGACTATTTCATGGGAGGGATTCAAGTGTATATCAGAGCTTGGGGTTTGTGCAGTTAAAGTGGAGTCGAGCCCTGCGTTGCCCTGACACAACAAATCCACTTTTTAAAGAAGAATTAGAAAAAAGACATTGCAGTTTGGAAAGGGGAAGGGAAATGCGTTGAAAAGTGGGGGGCAAATAAACAACTAATGGGAAGACATATAAACACCCTGCAAGCCGAACAGGATGAATGCGGGATAACTGCTCATTGTCGTATAACTGCTCCGCAAGCGAATCAGAACAAATTGTTCAATAAAGGCTGGGTATTATTAACCAGCCGCCTCATAAGCTTTGTGTGAGAATATCAGGACAAATGGAAGACTCATTTTCATACAACTTTCCCATAAACGAATCAGAATGAATTGTTCAATAAAGACCGGATATAAACTAAGCTTTGTGCAATCAAATGAGGAGGAATGCTCCATAAATAGGTCATTGGGAGGAGACCTCAATGCTCCTGCCATGCACATCCTTTGCCATTGAAGTAATGCCATTGCTCACAAGGATCCTATTGAAGAACAGGATAGATGCATGGATTATGACTGCATCTACCCATGTCATCCTCACAACACCCTTGTGAGGTAGGCTGGGCTGAGAGTGAGTGCCTGGCACAAGGTCACCCAGTGAGTTTCAGCACTGAGTAGGGATTTGAACCCTGGTCTCCCAGGTCCCAGTCCCAGTCCAACAAGCCACAGTGGCTGTTTTGCTGCTTTGTGAAAATCGCTATCCTGCACTTGTATTTGCTGCTGCCATGACAAGAAGGGAGCCATAGATCTGCAGCTGTCATGACTAATATTAACAACGAGCTAAAGATCATTAGCACGGAATGAGATGGACCCAACAAAGTCATTTGGACGGTGTTAAATTAACCGAGAGCATCCCTCGAGCGGAATACAAAAAGCCCAGCTCCTCCTTTGCTGCTGCAGAAATCGTGATGGGGAAAATCTCACATGTTTCATCTCCAATACTGATGTTCCATCAATGCCACTGTATTTAATGCAGCAAATTAATTTTGGGGTGTTTTAAGCTGGGAGTTATGTAAGCGATTTAGTCTCACCGGCAGTGGCTCAGGACATCTTTCTTTTTGTTTCCATCCCAACCTGCCCTGAAAGCTTGGTGCGGGGGTGAGTCACACTGATTTGGAAACCAAAAAGGAGGATCGCATCAATTGGGAAGCGGTCGACCTTCACAACAGAATGCAAAACTCCAAAGTCATATGGGGGGGGGGGGACACTCCAGGTTCAGAAGTACTATCCCTCTGATCCCCATTGCTGTCAGATAGACAATGTGGGAAAGGTGCTCAAGTCCTATTTGTGGACTTCTCATGAGCACACTGGGCTACATAGACTAAGACATGGGTGGCGCTGTGGTTTAAACCACAGAGCCTCTTGGCCTTGCCGATCAGAAGGTTGGCGGTTCAAATCCCCGCGATGGGGTGAGCTCCCGTTGCTCTTTTCCAGCTTCTGCCAACCTAGCAGTTTGAAAGCACACCAGTGCAAGTAGATAAGGTAAACAGGGAAGGTAAACAGCATTTCCGTGCGCTCTGGTTTCCGTCACAGTGGTCCGTTGAGCCAGAAGTGGTTTAGTCATGCTGGCCACATGATCCAGAAAGCTGTCTGTGGACAAACACTGGCTCCCTCGGCCTGAAGTGAGATGAGCGCCGCAACCCCATAGTCGCCTTTGACTAGACTTAACCATCCAGGGGTCCTATACCTTTAACAAAGGATGGGCAAACTGTGGGTCATGGGAGCTGTATTTCAGCAACTTCTGAAGGGCCACAGGTTCTCTACCCCTGGGTCAGGGCTGGAGTCTGATGCAGGTCAGCACGAAAGATGCAGGGCTCCGTTGTCAGTGAAGCTACCTCTTTATTCAAGGAAAAGAAATACAGCCCAGCAACACTTCCCAGAAGGTCTTGCTCCTGTGGAGCAGTTGCCAGGACTAAAGGCCCCTGCCTTCCACCCTTTCTAAGGCTCCTCCTCTTCCAGATGTTTCCCAGCTTCAAACTGCATCTGCGCACCTCTGACTTCTGTTCTTTCCTCTTCATTATTCTGCACATTCTTGGAGACCAGGAGGGAGGGGAGATTGTCACAGCAGGAGGAGACTCCCTGGATTCTTCTGCAGCTCCTTGGCGTCCCCGTCCTGCCTTCTGCTTCAGCCTCAGAGTCTGAGCTGCTCCCCGTCACCAGCTCTCCCTGCTCACTAAACCCTGTTGCCCTTCTGCATCCAACACTTCCTTCCCCCCAATCTTCTCACTCCAATCTCTCATTGATGTCCCACAACCAACCCCCTGGTTCTGAGCCTTCTTCCTCTGGGGGTTTCCTTAGGGGTTCCCCAGCTGGTACCTCCTACCACTCCTCATCATCCAGCCAGTCCAGGGCACCCTGATTTAAAAACAATATAAGCATTGGGCTGGTTTTTGATCACCCTGAGAGTCCATCACAATATATTTTGCTCTTCCTCCTTGAACCAGGGTGAGTTTCAAGCAGTGGCGTAGCGTGGGGGGAGGGCAGAGGGGCTGTTGCGCTGGGCACAAAATTTGGGGGGCAGCAAAATTTCAAAAGAAAACTCTAAAAAAAAATGAAGCTCTGACAGGAACCATGGGTTAAGGAGTGTAATACATGCCTTGCCCCGGGCACTGGCAACCCATGCTACACCACTTGTTTCCAACAAGCAGGATGGCATCCTGATCAAAAATGCACACACCAAACGTAATTGCAGAAGCTCCATGAGCAAGGAAGATCTTGTCCTGCAATCCACAAAGGTCAAACCATCGAGCAAAGCTGCCTTTTGCTCGGCCATTTATCCGAAATTTGGAAAGTGCAACCTTATTTTTGGATGGCAAGTCCTCGGAGGATACAGACCCCTCTTGCTTTGATATAAAGCTGCTGCTCCAGGCTCTGCTACCTTCGGCTAAGGAGTGATGCAGTCAGAAGAGAGACATTAACCGATTGGCGTGAGCAGTCGGTTGCTCTCCCTCCACTCTCCTCCGGTTCTCAGTTGTTTCCTTCTTGTGCACAGAAGATGGCAGTATTTATTCACTTTTGAACTGGTTACTGAAAGGCGGGCATAGGAACAGCTCTTCTGTAGGTAAGAGCTAACCAAATTATTGTTATGGAAACTTTCATGGTCAAGAGTCATTCTTGGGTGGCTAGATGGCAGAGAGAGAGTGGGGGGGTGGGGGTGGCAGGATTTAAAAAATATAGAAAGGGAGGCCGGCAAGCAAGAGGTAAAGGCAAAGTGTCTATGAACTGAAAGCAGAGGGGCTGTGTGTACTTTTGTTACCCAAGAAAATCATTAATAAAAACAAAGACCCACACAGAGTTCAGAGCCAGGTTACTTGAGAGGCTGCCTTATACCTTATACATCCAAGTAGGGTCACTTGAATACATCTTTTAATTTTGGCAATCTTTTCCAGCCGGATCCAAAAAGCCTCTGCCCTAGGTGTTTGATTTTGTATTGTTTCTGAAACCTATCTTTTTTTACTGTTTTTATAGTTATTTTGAGCTGGTTTTATGATAGGTTTGTAATGCGCCTTGGCGCATATGTAAAAGGAGATTCATGAATCAATAAAATAAATAAACCAACCAACAAATGTAGCCTAGGGATGACAGAACAAAATGGTTAACGTTTCAATGGGAACTCGCCAAATTCACACTTCCAGAAAGGATGAGGACCAACACGCAGCTATCCTTTTAAATTTGCACTCGATCCAAATTTTGTAATGCGGTTTGCCAACCAAAATATAGAATTGTAGAATTGCGCAGTTGGAAGGGACCTCCCAGGGTCATCTAGTCTAACCCCCCTGCAATGCAGGAATCTTTTGCTCAATGCGGGGCTCGAACCCATGACCCTGGGATTAAGAGTCTCATGCTCTACCAACCGAGCTTTCAGTTTTGCGTTCAAATTTTGCTGTGATCGTGAATGCATCAAGTGGGTTTTAGGCAAACTATTCTAAGTCTGCCTACACACCTTCTCCATATCAGGATACTAATAAGAGAACTGTATAGAGTTGGAAGGGACCCTGGGGGTCATCTAGTCCAACCCCCTGAAATGCAGGAATCAAAATACAAGGTGTATTTGACACAATTTAGATACCGCTTCATTGCCGAGTGAACAGGAGGCAGCCATCCAGCATGAGAAGAGGCTGGACTTGATGTTGAGCTACCTCAGCAACTTGTTGTAATGATTACCATGTTCACATAAAGACAGTGTGGCATAGTGGTTAGAGCATTGGGTGTGGGAGACCCGGATTCAAATCCCCCCCCCTTAGCCATGTAGTTCACTGGGTGATGTTGGGCCAATAACTCTTAACCTACCTCGCAGGATTGTTGTACGGATATAACAGAGAGCAGGAGAGCACCTCGTTTGCCACCTTCAGCTCCTCTGAGGGAAAGTGGGATATGAACAGAACAATAACACAGAGGGCTCAAAGCAATTCCAGAAGTGGCCTATAAATGCTAAATGTTACCATCATCACCCTGACATATGGCTTTTGGGCCACCTCTTGAGGTCATGCATTTATTTCTGTCAGTCTGCAGAAGCACCTAACTTTATGTGCCTACTTGTAAACAATTGCTAAATTTAGCACAGCGGGAGAAATGTGAGCCCCGGGCCTAAGGGCAGATTTGTACTCAGGAAACAGAAAACAGTTCAGCTGATGACACAGGGTGGACAGGGACACTATAAACAAACTTGACTCCGTGGGGAGGAGAGGGGGCAGCATGAACCAGGGGGCAGCAGGGCAAAGTTAAGGGCAGGCGACTGTCTACTCTATCCCGTGGCTGGATACTGCCTCTTTTTTCCCTCGAGGGCATCCGGGAGCAAACCTAGGATCCCATAAGCCTGGATGAAGTTCTTTATGTGGCCCATGTGACTCTCCGTAGCCACACCCCTTCTTCACAGGCCCCACCCCTCACCACCACTGATTTGCACCCTCTTTGCGTGTTCTTGCCTGGCTGGAATGTGCCCTTCCATCAAGGCTTTACTTCCTTCCTGCTTCTTCTTCAAGTTCAATGTCAGAAGCGAGCCTGCCATAAATCACACGGAGTAGGCGAAGTTAACTCTTTATTAGAAACATAGGATCTGCCCAAGAGTGTCAGGCCTAATGAGCACGGCAACTCTTCCTCAGTTGATCCCCACCTTCCCACAGCTAAGTCTCCTCCTCTTCAGGCTTCCGCCCCCCAAGCAATCTGAGACTACGCCTGTATACCTCCCTTTGCTACTCCCGCTTCATGCCTCTCATGGTCCTGGGAGACCAGGAAGGTGGTCTCAGCAGGAGGAGACTCCCTCACTTCTTCACCAGCCTGACTCATCTCTGCCACTTGACCTCCCTCCGGCCATCTCCCGATTTTGATTCTGGACTTCTCTGCCACAGACTCTCCCCGCTCACTAAGCCCTGTTACCTCTTCAACTTCCGACACCTCCTCCTGCCAGCCTTCTCCCTCCGACCACTCATTGTTGTCCCACCACCAATCCCCGGGCTCTGAGCCTTCTTCCCTTGGGGGTTCCCCAGCTGCTGCCTCCCACCGTTCCTCTGCAACCGTGACACTGGCTATATTCTGGATTCTTCTGGAGTGTCTTTGCCCAGCTGAATTGTGTCCTTGAACCCTTAACAATGCCTCTTGCTCATCTGGAGGAAGGATAGAGAGGAGTCGTGAGGACGGGTGAAACTTCTCCTGCTGTACCAAGGAACAGTTAAAAGGCATTCCTCCACTCTTTTGCCTTAACACAGTCAGGCCATTCATCCACCTAGCTCAGTATTGTCTACACGGACTGGCAGCAGCTTTCCAGGGCCTCAGACAAGGTTCTCCCTCCCAGCCCTGCTTAGGGATGCCATGGCATTCAAGCCAATTATCACTACTGTATGTGAAAAGCTTCTCTGCTTCTTTACCTTAAGCTGTTGTTGCTGTTGCTGGGGTGTGTGTGTGTGTGTGTGTGTGTGTGTAATTAAATTTTCTGTTTTACAATTTAGAATACTCATTTAAACATCCTTAAAGTATCAATGGCTTCTGTGCTTCTCTTTCCATGGTTCATTCTGCATATCATAAATCCCTGCATATTTTACGAAAACTAAACCATTCAGTCAATGCAGGTGGTGCTGTGGTCTAAACCACTAAGCCTAGGGCTTGCAGATCAGAAGGTCGGTGGTTCGAATCCCCGCGACGGGGTGAGCTCCTGTTGTTCAGTCCCAGCTCATGCCCAACTAGCAGTTCGAAAGCACGTCAAGTGCTAGTAGATAAATAGGTACCGCTCCGGCGGGAAGGTAAACGGTGTTTCCATGCACTGCTCTGGTTCGCCAGAAGCGACTTAGTCCTGCTGGCCACATGACCCAGAAGCTGTCTGCGGACAAATGCCGGCTCCCTCAGCCTATAGAGCGAGATGAGCGCCGCAACCCCAGAGTCGTCCACGACTGGACCTTACGGTCAGGGGTACCTTTACCTTTAAACCATTCAGTATTCCATTATTACATTCATCAAAACTTATTTACCTTAATGCTACCCACGTTTTCATGCTATTGTTAAGTTTTAAGACATTTAAAAGTTCATTTATTTTGATGAAATTTATATACCGCTGACTGCAAGAAAAAGCTTTAATGCGATTCCAGGTTTAGTGCAGCTCCCTGCTAATATTTTCAGTGGAAGGCGGGCTGAGGTTGGTCTATCTTTCTTGCAACGAAGGGCTACCTACTTTAATAAACCCCACACAGCCCCAAATGCAGCATCCTACTGCAATACAAGAAAATGTAGGCTTCATTGGCTTGACTGCAGACCTGCTGGGCTTTAGAATTTGAAGGCTCTCGATTAAAAAAAATAAAGATTCCGCAGGAAAGCTTGCTTCTTCTTTCGGCTGCGACATGCAGCCCAGCCCCAGCGACGCTAAAATCCTGGATTTCTCCATTGTTTTATTTGGGCAGCTCCCAATTCCTTTAGCCCTTCAAACCAGCAGTCGTGCCCAGACTGTTGCTTTCTGCACACTGCTGCAATGAGAGTTACCACACTCCCAACAGCATAAAAGGTAAAGGGTTCCCTGACCATTAGGTCCAGTCGTGCCCGACTCTGGGGTTGCGGCGCTCATCTCGCTTTATTGGCCGAGAGCCGGCGTACAGCTTCCAGGTCATGTGGCCAGCATGACTAAGCCGCTTCTGGCAAACCAGAGCAGCACACGGAAACTACCTTCCCGCCAGAGCGGTTCCTATTTATCTACTTGTACTTTGATGTGCTTTCGAACTGCTAGGTGGGCAGGAGCTGGGACCAAGAAACAGGAGCTCACCCCGTCGCAGGGATTCGGACCGCCGACCTTCTGATCGGCAAGCCCTAGGCTCTGTGGTTTAACCCACAGCGCCACCTGGGTCCCTCCCAACAGCATAGTGAGCTGCTTTTGGACCCTGGGCCGGAGGCGTTACAAAAGCCTCGACGAGATGTTACCAGTTCTAGCTGCCCAGCCCACGTTGAGATGATCTTTTACAGCTGCTCAACATGCAGTATGTATTTACTTACGATAGCTCGGATTTCCGTGTTGACTTTTGCTTTGCGCCGTTGAATGGGAACATGTGTCTTGGCAAACATACAAAAAGATGGAGGGGGCGGAGAGAGGCACGAAAGGAGACCCACAGGTAGGGTTCGAAATGCCAAAGCTTTATAACCAGATTAAGAACTTTATTTATTTTTTAAAGAGACAGCAGCAATCATGGTGGTTCTCGCTGATTCTAACCATCTTTGATTCTATGTTGTCTTGTTTGCATCGCTTCACACAATTTTGTATAGACCGATTTTTTGAGCTTGCTGACCATTGATCACCATTTCTAACGTGTTTTGAATTGCCACCATTCATTTGGAGATGTAGCGAGGGGAAGCAGTATAGAAACAGATGGTGGCGATGAGACTACAAAGGCAAGTGGGCAGTTTCTGAGCCATTGCTTCATAAACAACAAAACAAGAGGAAGAACGTCGACGCCGTAAATCCCTGGTGGCCACCTCCCTGGACTGATGTTTCGTCTCCTTGCAAAAAGCGGAACAGAAGGAGTCAAAGAAAGGGATATCAGCTTGCCACACAGCGCAACCCCAAAGGGTGGGCTGCAAGGCTGGACGATATATTGATATATCGTCCCAAACCAGTTTGAAGTCCGTATCATGATATCGGTTTTGTCTTTTTGACCTGGCAATATGTTGTGAATCGTGATGTGTGTATGTGTGAATGCTATGCAAATATCACGATACGGGGGAAACCGTGAAGCCAGCCAATGCCTCTACATAAAAAGGTAAAGGGACCCCTGACCATTAGGTCCAGTCGTGTCCGACTCTGGGGAGCCAGCGTACAGCTTCCGGGTCATGTGGCCAGCATGACCAAGCCGCTTCTAAGCGCACGGAAACACCGTTTACCTTCCCGCCAGAGCGGTTCCTATTTATCTACTTGCACTTTGACGTGCTTTCGAACTGCTAGGTGGGCAGGAGCTGGGACCGAGCAACGGGAGCTCACCCCATCACAGGGATTCGAACCACCAACCCTTCTGATCAGCAACCCCTAGGATCTGTGGTTTAACCCACAGCGCCACCTGGGTCCCCCATGCCTCTACATAACTCCATCCTTATTTCAGACATTGTGATAGATCAGTATATCGCGATGTGATGTATCACGATGTTGAAAACCAGGTATCGCCCAGCCCTAGTAGAACTGTGTTTCAGTGTTTCAGCTATGGGAACTAAGAAGAAGAAGAAGAAGAGTTTGGATTTGATATCCCGCTTTATCACTACCCTAAGGAGTCTCAAAGCGGCTCACATTCCCCTTTCCCTTCCTCCCCCCCCCAACAAACACTCTGTGAGGTGAGTGGGGCTGAGAGACTTCAGAGAAGTGGGACTAGCTCAAGGTCACCCAGCAGTTGCATGTGGAGGAGCGGAGACGCGAACCCGGTTCCCCAGATTATGAGTCTACCGCTCTTAACCACTACACCACACTGGCCTAGCCCAAACAGGACGTCACAAAAGGTATTGTCTAGCTTGCTGGAGGAGCCGTTCAACCCGCTTTTGTGAGTCTAGGCACAACAATTAAGGGTTAGACACAGAGAGAGAGATTATCCGGGCACGGTTTATACCCAAATACAGGGCCCAACCTTCCGTTTCCAAGACAAAGGGGCACAGGATCATATGAAGAGCCCTGCGGGATCAGGCCAATGGTTCAACTGGTCCAGTAGTATCCTGGTCTTGCAGTGGCCAACCAGATGCCTGCAGGAAGCATGCAAGGAGGACCTAATTGCAGCTCTTCCCACCTGTGGCTTCCAGCAACTGCAAGGCTGAACTTGCAAAACCAAATTTGGCAAAGAAAGCAATTCCCTGCAGGATCACCACTGAGGATGCCATTGCTATGCTTTGACCTAGAAAAACACAGATGAGTGTGATCTAGTCTCAGACAAGCCCCGCTGAAATGGAGCCACACGAGCGCACAGTGGTTATGACAACATTTATTGAAATATAGAAGGCACTTACAATACCAGGGACCTGGGGAAGGGGGGGAATACCTCCAAAAGAAGCACCAGATGTGCAATCAGAAATCAAAATTACACCAAAAGAAAAGAAAAAAGAGATAGCTTTCACTCAGACAGGAAGAGCAACCTTTTCCTGTTGACAGATACAGTACATGGAAATAAACTACAATCAGTCAACTACGGGTCAAAATAATTAAGACTTTTATAGAGATATAGATATAAAAAGATAAAAATGTGTGTTTTTTTAATTAGTTTGTTTTTTTAGAAAAGGGGGAAAAAAGAAAGACTTCTTTAAACACACAACCGTAAAAGGAATCACGAGTTAGTGGTTCAGGCCCCTCTCTCAGTTTCTGCATTGCAAGAGGTCTTGGTACATTTCGAGGAGGTGGGCCGCCTCCCTCTGGCCAGAAAGCAAAGCACCATGGGTAGTGGAATAATACTTCCTGTGAGTGGCCTCGCCCGAAAACATCACCTGCATAGGCTGGAGATCGAGGGAAGGAGGGAGGGAAGAGGTTGGGGGCAGGGGGAGAGAACACACGTCAGGAAAAGGTATTTGGGGAGATAAAAATGTCAGGGGGAGGCAAGGACTGGACACAGGCAAAAACACACACGGAACTGCATGGATGCAAGCGCTTCTCCATTCGTGCAATAATAATCTTTCATGAGATGCGCAGAGCCAAAGACGCATTGGAAGAGAACAGCCCTTTGCAGATACACACAAACACAAACGCACCATGTTCCGTGAACGCATGGTTTTTGGGGGGAGACCTGAACGCCTTGGGCAAAGGATACTACTGCCTGAGTGGGGTGTGTTGAACTTTTCAAATTCCAAAAATGAGGGGTGCGAAAAAAGTAATAACACGACACGGGAATTCAAAAGAGGTTTCGGTTGAATTAATATTTGGGTAAAACGTGTGGAAAATTGCATAGAAATAATTGAAGATCAAAGATTTTGTTTTTTAAAAAATGGATTGTTATTTTTAATTAAATCGGATTTTTAAAATAAAATGCTTTTGGAGGAAAAATCTTTCTAAAGATAGTTTTCTATTTAAGTTACATTATAGTCCAAATGCTATTCATCAGGAAATAAGGATTTGTTTTAAGTTCTGCATGTGTGCTAAAACTCAGTCAAAGTTTTATATATATATATATATATATATATATATATAGTTTAACCACATCAGTTAACAAACATGGATACATATGCTATAATGTTATTGCTTTAGTTAAATGAATTGTTTAAATTGTTATTAAGGAAATGATTATTTTTCTCCTTCCAAGAAAGTACAGCAGAAAAGTTGCCCAAATATAAAGAGTTAACTTATTAAACCTTAATTACTACTACTACCGGTACTACTACTACTACTACTACTATACACTGCCCTTATAGTTTATAATATGGCAGCATAAAAATACTATCTTAAATAAAGGCTATGAGGACTGTGGATCGTGCTGGCATGCCATAATCCCCAATGGTAGCATGTCCACTCCCCATATGCCATGTCACCCTCTGCCCCATCCTGTGACCGCACACCCTGCCCTCGCATGTTCTTCGGGACTGGAGGATCTGGCCTACAATTCTCAAGAAGAAGAAGAGTGGGGCTGAGAGACTTCAGAGAAGTGTGACTAGCCCAAGGTCACCCAGCAGCTGCATGTGGAGGAGCGGAGACACGAACCCGGTTCACCAGATTACGAGTCTACCACTCTTAACCACTACACCACACTGGCTCTAGCTGTTTTAAATGCTAACTAGAAAGGCTTTTACATCAATTAATTCGTTTAATATTAGGCAATAGGACAGAAAGTGACCGTTTGCCCTTGGTCCTTTCTATTGCACCCCAGACAAAAAACTTGCACCCTTCCCAGTTTTAATAATTCGTTGCGGATTTTTTCCCTACCCAACGGCCCATTTTTCAAATGAGCGTTCTTTCCGGCAGAGCCATTTCGAGGGGTTCGTTTCCGGGATAATACTTACAACCGTCTTGGAGCTCTCGGTATAAGGCAGTGGCTTTGCGAGTTTCTCCACGTCCGCTCCGCTAGACCCAACTTGAGTGTAGGAATAGGAGCCGCGGAAGTAAGGATTGCTGCCCCACGAGGATCGCAAGATCCGCCGAGGTTTCGGAATGTCCGGATTCCCTAGACCGAAAGAGAAGGCGCAAAGTCGTCAGGGGAAAGAGGCCTGGAAAAATAATCCAAGTTCAGCTGACCAGATATATATTGCATGGCCCTGTGAAAATGTGCGCAGTGACTCCTGGTGGTTCAGACAAACATTGGATGGATTAACTGAAAGAGTCGTGTTCTGGAGGAAATCATTGCACCACAATCCATGTTTCTAGTATGAGTATTGAGGGACTGGACTGTAGCAGGTGCAGTCTCTGCCATCTCCAGGGATGGGCTTTTGTTTCAGGGTTTTTCTTGGGGTTGAGACTTAGTTTCAAAGGTGCCACCTTGATTATGTTCTTGTATTTGTATCATCCGTCTGTCTCAGGAGACAACGGAGGGGGGCACCTTTGGGGGTGAAGTCAAACTTTGGGGTTCTTTTTGGGCTGGTGCAGAGATTCAGTTCTCTTGTCAAGTGATACGCTGAGCTCCAGGCACCCACTGAAGCAGGCGGACGGTGGCAGAGAAGCGCTTTTTGGACCAGGGACTGCACATCTTAAGACTGGCAGTAGCTGACCAGTGAGACACGATCTCTCCCACCGACAAAGACAACCTGAAGCGCTCGTCCCTTACGCCAATCAAATTGAGTTTTTGACTCCCAGGTTGTTTCGCCGTGTTTGCAGCAGCAGCAAAGTGTTACGCTTAGACTTTACTGTGGATTAATTTAATTTACTGTGGTTTAATTTTATTGTCCGTTTATTAATATGAGATTAGTCTATTGTTCATATGACTATTTAAGTTTTGTTACAGCTCCAGAAAGGAATATAGGAAACTGTGGTATATCAGGTCAGACCAGCAGCTCTCCAGGTTTTCAGGTAGGAGACATTCGCAGTCCTGCTAGGAGGCTGAACCTGGATGTTGCAAAGCAGATGTTCTATCTCTGAACCACAGTCTTTTCCTGAGATGGGCCCCACTCTGCAATGGAACAGGAGATCGCCACACTTAGAAGATGGGTGGCCTGCTGGCAACCACATTTGTGGTGACTGATTACTGACCTCAGACCAAAGGTGTTGCTCAATTCCAATGCTGAAGCCATCTGAGTACAGTCATACCTCGTGTTGCGTTCGCTGCAGGTTACATTCGGCGCGGGTTACAAACGCGTTGAACCCAGAAGTACTGGAACGAGTTACTTCCGGGTTCGGCGGTTCGCGCATGCGCAGACGCGCAAAAGGACGTCAAGCGCATGCGCAGAAGCACCGAATCGCGCAGCGAGCATGCACAGATTCAGCGCTTCATGTTACGTGTTTTGCATGATGCGAATGGGGCTCCAGAACGGATCCCGTTAGCATCCAGAGGTACCACTGTGGTATCACAGAAGACCAGCAACGTGGAAAGATCAAAAGGAGAGCTGGGATTTTAGCATGGCTAAAATCATCCTCAGGAACACACACATAGAGTGCAAAAGGGCGAGAGGCACGGTTGTACCCGTGAGCTCCTGAACGGTTGGGCAGCAGCCAGAAGATACAGCAATCCTGTGAACTTGAAAGCTTCCGGCTCCCCTTAAATTCAGGCACCTAACATCCGAGGGCTTAGCCCAGGGGTAGGCAACCTAAGGCCCGTGAGCCGGATGTGGCCCAATCGCCTTCTCAATCCGGCCCACGGACAGTCCAGGAATCAGCGTGTTTTTACATGAGTATAATGTGTGCTTTTATTTAAAATGCATCTTTGGGTTATTTGTGGGGCATAGGAATTCGTTCATTCCCCCCAAAAAAATATAGCCTGGCCCGCCACATGGTCTGAGGGACGGTGGACCGGCCCATGGCTGAAAAAGGTTGCTGACCCCTGGCTTAGCCGACAAAGGCTGTGTACAAGAAACTGAGTTGTTTTGAACGAGGCACCACTTTAATCAGGTTTACAAAGAGCCGCAGTTGTCAATGGCTCATAGCCTGCCTGAAGTCCGGGGTGTTTGGACAGCAAATCCAAATAATCCATTATGCTAACATGTGGGGGAAATCAAAGTCCCCCTAGATAAATAGTTTCTGGGATGAAAGGGGCACCAAGCACAAGTGATCACGAATGGCAAAGATGACAGAGTCTAGATCTGACCCTGTCCGCAGGCGAAGTTCATGGGATAGTTTTCCCAGGAGGAGCCATGGCAGCCTTTTCCAAGCTGCGCTCCAGGGTCCTCTGAAATTTACCAAGAATCCTAAGTCATGAGAAGATCAATAATGACCAACAAAGGCAGAACTCAATTGCAGAGCTTCGCACGCCTGCAATTAGTACCACCCCTTTAATGCAGCAGGGTGAACTGAGGCTAAGACATACGTTTGCCTGAGGCGACCCATTAAGTGTGTAGAAAAGCTAAAATCTGAGCATCTGACACATTAACCCATAGCGCTACTCCTTATTTTACCATGGTCCCATCCGCACCAGACCTTTAAAGTAGCCCCGTGCCACTTTAATAATCATGGCTCCCCGCAAAGAACCCTGGGAACTGCGGTCCACGAAGGATACTGAGAGTTGCTAGGAGAACCCTCGCAGAGCTGCAATCCTCAGCACCCTTAGTAAACGGCACTTTCCACGATTCTCTGGGAAAGTCACGGCAGCTTGAAATGCGTTGCCTCCCACCCCACCCGGCCCAACCTTCTCCGCTCTCCGGACCCAAACGCAAAGGCGGTGGGGGGCAGCCGCAGACCTGTAAATTTACGCAGCATCTCAGTGCAAGTCTCTGCTACGGTTTCGTCGTCACATTTCTCCATGATCAGGGCCTCCTCCCCGCAGATCCAGCCGCTCAGCACATGGCCGTAGCGCTCGGGCGGGTAGAGGACGTCGAAGCTGCAGATCTTCTTGTACCACAACCCCTCGGGGTAGGTGAGGGTCTCGGCCTCCGCCTCGTCCTCCCACACAAACTGGATGCTGTTGCACTCGGGGCTCCAGAAGGGCTCCTCAAACTCCAGGAAGATCTTGTCCGTGGTGCTGATGCCCAGCTTCTGGATGGCCATCACCTTCTCCTCGGGCAGCCTGGGGTGGAACATGTTCTCGTGGTGCTTCTTCAGCACCCCCAGGGACACCGTCACGATGACGTGGTCGGCCAGGATGAACTCGCAGTCCTCGCACTCCACGCAGACGTGGCAGCCCACGTCCCGCTCCCCCGTGCGGTCGCTGTTGTGGTCGGCCACCCCCTCGATCTCCTTGCTGGCCGACTGGTTCCAGTGGATGCACTTGACCGGCTTGTTCAGCTGGATGACCGACTCTGGGATGGCGCGGGAGAGGACCTCCACGATCTTCATGAAGCCGCACGGGATGATGTGGTGGGCCCCGGGGATTTCGGTCCACTCCCCGAATTCGCTGAGCGACACCTCGTCCATGCTGTGGGAGCTGCTCTCGCAACTCTCCACCTAGGGAAAAGCAGGCAGAGAAGAAGGGCTTTCAGATGGGGGCTGTTCTTCTCCTAGGGCTGGTGTAAAACAGTGATGAAGTGGTTAACAGGTGGTAGCCACCAACTCATATCAACACCAATTCAAAGTGTTGGTGCTGGCCTTTAAAGCCCTCAACGGCCTCGGTCCTGTATACCTGAAGGAGCGTCTCCACCCCCATCGTTCTGCTCTGAGGTCCAGCTCCAGGGCCTTCTGGTGGTTCCCTCCCTGCGAGATGTGAGGTTACAGGGAACCAGGTAGAGGGCCTTCTTGGTAGTGGTGCCCTCCCTGTGGAACGCCCTCCCATCAGATGTCAAGGAAATAAACAACTATCTGACTTTTAGAAGACATCTGGAGGCAGCCCTGTATCAGGAAGTTTTTAATGTCTGATGTTTTGTCGTGTTTTTAATATTGTGTTGGGAGCCACCCAGAGTGGCTGGGGAAACCAGATGGGTGGGGTATAAATAATAAAATTAAATTAAATTAAAAAAATAAAAATATTATTATAAAATTATTATTATTAAGGCTTTAAAAAAAGGATTAGACCCGTGTTTCACAAAGTGGGCAACATCACTCCCCTGGGGGTAGCTGGAACAATCCAGGAGGGTGCTAGTAGCCTCGGGTGCAATTGGGGGACAAGGGGTTGCTATCCATACCTTAAGGTATTGCTGGATCATGGCAAGTTTCAGCCTCCTGATCGTCTCCGAGTCGTCCGGATCGGCTTTGATCCGCTTGCGCACGACATCTCGCGTGAAGACGCCCACGCTGTTCTTGCTCTCGGCATTGACTGGTTTACCACTCTGGAAGAACTCCTGAGTCAGGTTATAGACCTGTCTCGAGACAGGGAGAGGGGACACACAAAAGGGGTTAACAACACCATACTTCCATGCGTGGTGGGAATGCAAACCTGCACAGCTGTTTCAGGAAATGGTTGCTGGAAAAGTTTCTTTTATTATGGGACAAGCGTATTAAATATGCTTATAGGTTACCAGAAGAACCTACTCGTTATGGACATACAAATATTTTCCATGTTTGCAGCTAGAAATATATGAACATAACATTGTAAAACAGCTACATTAGCAAGGAATGCAATGCGTCCGATTGCAGATTGTGTTGTGTGTTCCACGGCTACCTTAGAGCGAACCAGACACTAAAAACAGTATTAAACTTAAGTCCAACTGATGAATGCCTGCTTTTGCTTGTGTAGATACAGTCGTACCTTGGAAGTTGGATGCCTTGCGAGTCCGTTTTGGCTCCCAAACGCTTCAAACCCAGAAGTGAGTGTTCCAGTTTGCAAACATTCTTTGGAACCCGAACATCAGACGCGGGTTCCGATTGGCTTGCAGGAGGTTCCTGCGGCCAATCAGAACCCACGCCTTGGTTTCCGAACTTGGAAGTTGAACGGACTTCCGGAACAGATTCCGTTCAACTTCCGAGGTATGACTGCATAAACTATTTCCCTGGGATCTAAAGGAAACCCAGGGGAAACTGCACATTTACCTTGTAACATAAATACTAATTATACAAAGTACTTTGCATCTATATAGTGCTTCCTTGAGTGTTGTTGTTGTTGTTGCTGCTGCTGCTGCTGCTGCTGTTGCTGTTATTTTCTTTATACCCCGCCCATCTGGCTGGGTTTCCCCAGCCACTCTGGGCAGCTTTCAGCATATATAAAACATAGTAAAATATCAAACATTAAAAACTTCTCTAAGCAGGGCTGCCTTCAAATGTCTTCTAAAAGTCAGGTAGTTGTTTATTTCCTTGACATCTGGTGGGAGGGCGTTCCACAGGGCGGGCGCCACAACCGAGAAGGCCCTCTGCCTGGTTCCCTGCAACTTCGCTTCTCACAGTAAGGGAACCGCCAGAAGAAGCTCAAAAGAGTTTCACATATTTAATCACCAAATTGACACCGTAGAAGCTCCACCCCACCCTATAACAAGCTATCCGTCAGGCTAACTGGGCCGCAGAAGCAAATGCAATCTTTTAAAGGCAGCAACGCAGCCCAGACTGGGCCATTTTAGCCTCAAACAAGTGTTGCAGTTCTAAACATTCTGAGCATTTTCCATGGACGGAGTTCTTGCCATCCCGATTCGCACCAAGTCATGCTCTCCACATGAAACTAGCCACCAGAACATGGATAATAAGCTCTGCGTCAACATGCATGGTAAGCAGGAGGGGAAAACAACCTTTGATGGCCAGTAATTCGGGGGAACTAATCAGCCAAGGCGGGCGATGTGACCTTGATCACGTAGCTACAGAAACATGATCAAGTGTTTCCAACTAGAGGCTTGCTAAAAGTTAAGGGGGCACCCAGCTTCCTCCTCCTGCTGCATTAAATGGAACTGGGGGATTTCACCGGGGACCACCCCTCTTGCTTTGGGGAGGTCAGAACCCCTGGCTTACACAAAGATATCAAAGTCACTGCAACCCTTGGCTCCAGCAGAACGCCAGGCAGCTTGCATAAGCCGCTCGCTGGCCGTAAGCAGATTGCACGTTCACAAGGAGAGCGAAACCACATTAAAATACATTAAGTAACTGGGCAGAGGCTCAATTAGCCACAGCCTGTTTTTGAGCGCCCTTCCCTTTTCCTTCCGTACAAAAGGGGCCTACTTTTTAAAACTTCAAACACTTATCTGAACCAATTGCTGAAGAACCCCAAGAGGAGGGAGTAGGGGTAGAGCTTAAGTCAGCTGCATGACCCTAATTCCCCACATTTTGAGTGGCGCTAGGAATGTTCTAAGAGGATCTAACTAATACATCTCCAAAGTAGCCCCCATAGCTTTTCGCAGGCAGGCTCAGTGCTGGAAACCTCTAACGCTGGAGCCCTTGGCAGACTTACATGGGAAGGAGCAGCAGAGAACTCAGAGGGGCTTCCTCCCGAGTTACACACATAGGACTGTGGAACACAGAACCGTAGAGCTGGAAGGGACCACGAGGGTCATCCAGCCCAACCCCCTGCAATGCAGGAATCTTTTGCCCAACATGGGACCCAACACACACATATGAGAAACCGTAGGGTGAAAAGGACAAGTCTGGCTCACGGTACAGGGCTTGACCTCTTCATGTACCATGACTGCACATAGCCTGAGAGATGGCACAGTCCGCCTGACCCCCCCCCCAACACACTGGGTGCATGTTTGTGGGCACATGCTTCCAGGTACAGGCAACACTACACCTGTCCACGAACCCTGCTTTCTTGGCTTCGCTGGCTGCATGGAGCACTGCAGGTTAGCCTTTCAATGGATGTATGGAGAGGGGTGAGCTCTGCAGGGGGATGATGTAAGCCTGGAGACAGTGCCCTGTTATTTTAAGTTTGCAAAGCAGGAAACCCAGGTCTGACTCTCTGCTCAGTCTTGTAGCCGAGGCTCAGTTCAGTGCAGCCATGTGTTGGTGCTTATCTATTTGGAATGCTGCACCTCCCACATCAGGAAACGCAGGAAGCAGGCTTAATATTGAGTAAGCCCGTTGCTTTATCTAGCTGGGCATGGTCAACACTGATTGGCAGCAGCTCTTAGCATTTCAGGCAGGGGTCTCCACCAGTCCTACCAGGAGACGGAACCTGGTGCCTTCGGCATTCAAAGCAAATGCTGGCCACTGAGCCATCTCCCTTCCCCAAATGTGTGATGGATGCACACGGGCAAGCTACCGCTCTTGGCTTCCAGTAAGAAGTTTCCTGCTTCCTGCTTGGCAGGGGGTTGGACTGGATGGCCCTTGTGGTCTCTTCCAACTCTATGATTCTATGATTCTAAGAACATAAGAAGAGTCTGCAGGATCAGGCCAGTGGCCCATTAGGTCCAGCATCCTCTTCTCAGAATGGCCAACCATGTGCCTGTGGGAAACCAGCAAGCAGGATTTGGACACAAGAGCAGCACTCTCTCCTCCTGTGGTTTCCAGTGACTTGGATTCAGAAGCACTGAACTGTGGAGAGAGATAGCATAACCATCGTGGCTAGTAGCCATGGCTAGCCCTCTCCTCCATTAATATATCTTATCTTCTTTTAAAAGGCTTATAGATTGGCCCTCCCTGTCTCCTGTGACTTTCAGCCATTGGTGTTCAGAAGCAACGCTGCCTCCAGCTGTGCGGAGAGAGCATAGCTACCGCATTTGGTGTGATTCCAAATGCTCCTTTCCCACTTTCACATGCATAGGAAGCAAAGTGCCAATTTATGAGCTCCTTGCTGCACATGAACTGCCTCTCCCTGGGTGGCCTCAGGCAGGTCTCAACCTCTCTACCTAATCCACTTTCTCAGGGACGCGGAGTGATAAAATGAGACAAAGCACAGTAAAGCACATTTGCACGAGTCAAGAAACAGAAAACCCTGAAACTTGGGACAGGAGGAATGTCAGGTGGGGGGGCTGGAACTGTGGCTGACCAAAGGAGGATCCGAAAGAGAAACCCACCAGGCCAGTGGAGACAAACCTAAGAGCAACAGTCCCAAGTGGGTCATGTCGGGTTGCTAGGGTCACCAGACTTTCTTGCGCCTGTACGAACAACTCAAAGCTGGAGACCATAGATGTACCTTTCCCTGTTTATATGTTTGTTTTGCAACACGGAAAAGCTTAAATAAAAACTTATTAAAAACAACAACAGCAATTGCAAGCTGGAGAATCTGTTGTGCACAGCACACAAACTGCAACAGTGCACACATGCACAACCACACAACCACGTTTTCCCTCCCTACACGCAAAATGACAATTTAGTGGGGGAGGAAGAAGTGAATTAGGCCCGGGAAAAGGTGTTTTTGCTTTGTCCACTCTTAACTGGGGATGGTGGTAGGACGTGATTGTCCTGTAGAGCATAGCTGGAGAGGCAAGAGTTAACCTTCTAACGCGAGTTGCAATTTCCAGGAAGATCCCTCTGTCTTATACACACACACACACACACACACACACACACACTGCAATGGTTAGGCTAAAAAAAGACCTTCTTTTGGCTTCAATCTGCAATGGGTGGGTGCGTGGGGTGTTTGAAGTGGGAAGGAAAGAGTTAACTCTCCCCAGCTGAGATACACACCAGGGGGGCGGGGGGGGAATGCCTCTCCTTGATTGTTATTAGACCTGAAAGAAGCCTTCTCTTGCAGTCAATTGAAAGCTTCTTAGGCTTCAAATTGTGGCAGCGGGGGGGGGGGGGTGTCACCATTTCTGGCCCATGGGGGGGTCGTTTTTTGTCAGGGGGATCCCAAAATGACCCATTCCCTCATCCCTCTGCCATCATTACGCTTCAGAAAAGCCTTGTGTTGATATAGCAGGAAGCTTTGTTCAAGCATAATTTCAGCAGGGTGAAGGAGGGGGTGGATGGATGTCAGGGATGTGCCCACCCCTGCCAGTCCGGCACGAAGTGGCTACCAGCAGCCTCAGCCTTTGTTGTTGACAGACTAGTCTCCCAGTGAGTCTGCCAGCTCCTCCTTGGGGGAGGAGCAGTTACGGGGAGGGAGCCAGGTGGAGAGAGGTCTCCAGGAAGAGGCAGAGAGACCTAGCACCACTCAGCAGACCCACTCAGAGGGGGAGACGCCGTTTCCGGTGCCCGCTTTACGCAGAAGGAGAAGGCGGCACTTCAGAGTGCCGAGACTCTGGTGTTGGCGCCGCAACAGGAGGGGGGCACTTCCGGATTCCGCTAGCCACTAGACGGTCATGTTTAGGGTTAGCTCCGCACTGTACATATTCTGCACAATAAAATAGTTGAAAGACAAGAAGGACTTGGTCTTTACTCATGAGCAACCGTTAAGCGAACCTGACAATACCTAATGCAGATGAAAGGCTCCTTGGTCAACCCTGCAACCCTGTGAACTGCTCTGACGGGTTCGTGCCGCTTACAAATTTGCTTTAGTAACTCATCAGCGACAAACCTCGTTGTATAAATCACTGAATTCTTCAACCACATCTTTCGGGATCCTTTGACCGTTGTTGGTGAGGTGATAAGCCACCCCATTCTTGGAGTACAGGCTGATGCGGCCCACACTCCTCTCGCCGTCTGTTGTCTCTTCGAGTAAGCCATTATCTTCTGCTAGATGATAGATGGGGTTTCCATTGGAACCGTGAATCCACGTAGCTCCCAGTTCAAAAGTAGCGTTTTCTATGGGGGGGGGAGAGAAGGAAGTCCTACGTTAGGATGCTTGAAGGCAAAGCCAAGGGCTGTCACGGAAAACCAGCTGCATACAGAGATGGCGCCCACGTCCTCCCACTGACCAATAGCACCCCCCCCAAAAAAAGAAAACACGTTTTAAAAGAGTATAGGGTATAAATCAGATCAACCAAAGGCGTGGTTAAAAAGGAACATTTTTGCCTAGTGCCTAAAGGTGTATAATGAAGGCGCCAGGCGAACTTCCCTGGGGAGAGCATTCCACAGACAGGGAGCCACTGCAGAGAAGGCCCTGTTCTCGTGTTGCCACCCTCTGGACCTCTTGAGGAGGCGGCACATGAAGGAGGGCCTCAGAAGATGATCTCAGGATCTGGGTAGGTTCATATGGAAAGAGGCGGTCCTTGAGGTATTGCGGTCCTGAGCCGTTTAAAGCTTTATAGGTCAAAACCAGCACTTTGAATTGGGCCCAAAAACTAATTGGTAGCCAGTGCAGTCGGACCAGGATCGGTGTAATATGCTCAGACCGTCTTGCTCCGGTGAGCAACCTGGCCTCTGAATTCTGCACCAGCTGAAGTTTCTTAATCCCAGGGTTGTGAGTTTGAGCCCCCCGTTGGACAAAATATTCCTGCATTGCAGGGGGTTGGACTAGATGACCCACGTGGTCCCTTCCAACTCTATTGATTCTATGGCAATTTCTCCATGCCACATATAATTTTGCAAACTTCTGTCCTGTTGCCTGCTACTCGCCGCTTCTCTGAACTGAAAAGACCCAAATGCGGCGACCTTGCTTCAAAAGGGAATTGCCATGCGCACTGAGGCGGGGGGAACCCATGAAAGCAAGGCCCTCACTCTGATGGCGGGAACATCGGCTCTGCCACCATCCGCCTTGCCTTGCAGAGATGCCAGGAGCGCCGAGTGCCCTGGGATGCTCACGATGGCTTCAGAAGTGCCGAGGACACCGGCTGAAACATCCTTGTTCCGTACAGCATCAGATGTGCAAAGCAGAGAAGAGGGACGAGCCAGGCTAAAAATAACCGGGGCCACCTGTAATGTTTACTAACTCATTAAGCCAGAGTCCTCAAAGCAGATGAGCTTGGTGCAAACGTACAACATCAAAGTGTGACGTTAATCACATCCTTTAAGACAACAGATGCTCTGTCCTGACTAAAAAAGGCCCCCTCGGAGACATAGAGGGGGGGGAAGTAATGCAACAACTACCGCAGTCGTGGGTATGTTTTAAACAAAGGCTGCAATCGCCTACATCCCGGATGCTTTTGCTGCTGTTTTTCTTTTCCCTGAGCTGGGAACAAATGCATATTTCCATAGGAATATAACAAAACAACCCTGTGCCACCCCCCACCCCGGGTGGGAGTTTTCTGCCAGAACTGCCCTTGCGTGAGGCTAAAATTAGGCCCCTGAAATCATAGGAGGAAATGGGGCTGGGGGGGGGGCAGACAGGTCTCACAGGAGAGCTTTGAGATTACCAACAGGCAGGGAGTCCCAAAGTATAAGGTGCCACCCCACTGAAAGGTTTCTTGCAGATGGGGAAATGTAACAGTGGCCGTTCCCATGCCCTTCGGCCCTACAAGAATGCTGAATTTTGTGCGCGAAGTTGTGGGTTGCACACAGCCAGGGCGGTACAGACTCCCCAACGTGCAAAAGCAAGGAAGCGCACAGAGTCCGCCTACGAAATCTGGGCAGCTGTGCTATTTTTCGAGGCTCCCGCCCGCCTGTGTGCGGAGAAGCTCCAGCCTTCTATATATAAAGACCACAACCAGGAAACGTCCCGCAGGTGTGCTGAGTGACGCAGTGAACCCCTTAAGGGCTTGGAGCATGGAGTAATTCCCTCCTGTCTGGCAGCACACCCTGCCAGGGGGGCTATTTTTGACAACAGCGTATCAGCAGTGCACGAACCACTTCCCATTCGCAGGCCAGTGCCAAGCGTTCAGCAGCGACTCCTTAATGGAAAGGCGGATGCTGGGCTTGGCGGGCATCCTTTCCCCTCAGATGTCTGGCTTTTAATTTACTGCTGGTGTGTTTATCGACTGAACCACAGGGCGTGATGTCAGGGCTTCTGCAAGGAGCAGGAAGTGGGGGGGGGCTAGGGCCCCTTTCTCCGGTTATTATAACAGGGGCACAGCCAAATAGTAAAGGAAACCAGCTCGCTGCCATGAGAAAGGCAGAGAAGGAAGTCATTTGCAGTGCTCCGCAAATGCTCTGCCCAAAGTTCCCCCAGGGCATCCTCCCGTTGTGGCTCAGTGGTGGAACTTCTGCCTGGCATGCGGAAGGTCTCAGGTTCGATCCCCGGCATCTCCAGGCAGGGCTGGGAGACAGACACTTGCCTGAACCCCTGGAGAGTCCATATAGACAATACTGAGAAAGACGAACAAACGGCCTGACTCTGTGTTAAGGCAAAAATGTGGATGAATGACCTGCCCACGGACTGTCTCGCCAGAGTGGTGCATGCTCTGGTTATCTCCCACTTGGACTACTGCAATGCGCTCTACGTGGGGCTACCTTTGAAGGTGACCCGGAAACTACAACTAATCCAGAATGCGGCAGCTAGACTGGTGACTGGGAGTGGCCGCCGAGACCACATAACAACGGTCCTGAAAGACCTACATTGGCTCCCAGTATGTTTCCGAGCACAATTCAAAGTGTTGGTGCTGACCTTTAAAGCCCTAAATGGCCTCGGCCCAGGATACCTGAAGAAGCGTCTCCACCCCCATTGTTCTGCCCGGACACTGAGGTCCAGCTCTGAGGGCCTTCTGGCAGTTCCCTCCCTGCGAGAAGTGAAGTTATAGGGAACCAGGCAGAGGGCCTTCTCGGTAGTGACACCCGCCCTGTGGAACACCCTCCCTTTAGATATCAAGGAAATAAACAACTATCTGACTTTCAGAAGACATCTGAAGGCAACCCTGTTTAGGGAAGTTTTTAATGTTTGATGTTTTATCGCTTTATTATTATCACTAATTCTACTAATTCTGTTGGGAGCTGCCCAGAGTGGTTGGAGAAACCCAGCCAGATGGACAGGGTATAAAAACATTTATTATTATTATTATTATTATTATTATTTTTATTATTATTATTATTATTATTATTATCATTATCATTATATTACTTTAACTGTTCCTTGGTACAGCAAAGTTTCACCCATCCTCACGACTCCTCTCAATCCTTCCTTCAGACAAGCAAGAAAAGCATTGTTAAGTGTTCAATGACACATTTCAGCTGGGCAATGACACTCAAGGAGGATGCAGAATACAGCTGGCATCACGGATGCAGAGGAATGGTGGGAGGCAGCTGCTGGGGAACCCCCAAGGCACAAAGGCTCAGAGCCCAGGGATCGGTGGTGGGACAACAATGAGTGGTCGGAGGGGGAAAGCGGAGAAGCCTGGGAAGAGGAGGAGCCAGAAGCCAAAGAGATAACAGGGCTTAGTGAGCGAAGAGAGTCTGTGGCAGAGAAAAGTCCAGAATCAAAAGCTGAAGCAGGAGAACAGGGAGGCCAAAGATGGGCCAGGCTTGTTTCCCCTTCCTGCTGCAACAAGCTCCCCTCCCTGCTGGCCTCCAAGAACCAGTAGAGGCATGAAGAGGGAGGAGCAAGCACAGACACACAGGCGCAGTCTCAGATTGCATGGGGGGAAACCCTGGAGAGGAGGAGACATAGCCGGCTGTGGGGAGGCAGGAACCTATAGTCTCAGCAACGGCTTCACGGGGCACCACCTGAGTTGCTGTGCTCATTAGGCCTGGCACCCCTATGCAGTTCCTGTTTTGCTAATAGTTCACTCCAGCTTTCTCAGTGTGATTTACCTCAAGTTCGCTCCGGTCAGCTGGTGAGGGTTGGGAATGTGGGGCATGGCTGAGGAGGTGAAGGGAGCGTCCCAAGGGCCAAGTGGGGTGGCACATTTGGCCCCTGTGTTCCCCGCCCTGCACTGACTGCCAGTGCTGCTCCAAGGTTTCATACAGAAATCTTTTTCATCCCTACCTGGAGCTTCCAGGGACGGAATCTGGGACCTTTGGCAGTCAGGTGCTCGACCACTGAGCCCTAAGGATGCTAGATAGGTCTCTGTTAGCCCTTCCGGATAGCCAGCCAAAATAAAAAGAGGCTGGCAGGTGTATTATGGAACAAGCCACAAAATATTATCCTCAGCCTGTAGATCAATCCCTGCACATGGACAGAGACGAAGGGGAGTGTGAACACCCCATGATATGAAAGAGGTAGTCTGTGATATCTCTTCCCAAACAAAGCTCAGGAATACTTCTCTGCCGGCGGAGAGCAACGCTTCACACATCTGATGATGTGGGTTTCAGCCCGGGAAAGGTTCTGCCGCCACAGATCAGATAAGCCTTTAAGCAGTCACAAGGCTCCTTTGTTTTTGCTGTAACAGACTCAACACCGCTCCCCTCTGGAATGTGTGCAATTTATAGGGGCACAAATGAGGAAGGCAGGGGGTGGGGGGGCGTTTACGCTGCGCATTGCCATTCTGGCCAATGGTACGGCTTTAGATTTGCATGCCAAACCGGCTGCAGCAAGCGCAGCTCAAAAACCCACGTGTGAAAACAAAGAGCAGCCTCTTCCCCACCACCACCAGCCTGCATGACAAGCGCAGTGATCCTCATGCACCGAGAGGGGCGAAGGATTTTTTTTTTTTTTAATGAAATGAAAAGGGCAGGAGGCCATGGTAAATCCTGGGATACTTTGCAGAGCCCCGTGAACTGGGCATGAAGGACCCCACCCTCTAATAAAACACCCTGAGTAATATTTATCTGTTTTGCTAGGAAAAGAGAGGGAGAATCTTCCTACATTGCTTGGACAAATTCGCGGAGGACACATCGATCAGCTGTAACAAGCAGGACATTAAACAAAATGTAGGAGGTTTCACTCCAGCCAGCCAGCCAGCCAGAGCCTCCTCCAGGACACTCCATTACGTTCCCGCCACCCCTATCCCCATAGCAATCTACAACCCCTGAGCTCACTTGGTCCTCCTCTTTGGGTTATTTTTGAACCTCCACCCCTTCAATATTTTCTTCTCCTAAAGATGTTTTTTTGTACTTCTGCCTACTTCGGCGTTTCCCCCCAAGCCTTGCCTGCCGATTCCTCCCTCTTGTACATGGATAGCGCCGTTTCTGGCTACGTAAGGAACGGCACTCACTTCTGACGATCATAAATAGGGGGAATGACAACAGCTCAATGCCCCCAG
This sequence comes from Darevskia mixta, assembly GCA_034641385.1. Taxonomy (NCBI): domain Eukaryota; kingdom Metazoa; phylum Chordata; class Lepidosauria; order Squamata; family Lacertidae; genus Darevskia; species Darevskia mixta. The sequence goes on from JAWWNH010000060.1 coordinate 5,372,556, forward strand.
GTCCAGAGCCATTAAAGGGGTACACAGCCTCTTGGCTGTCATGCTCAGTTGCCCGTGAGATTCCCAGAGGCTGACCACCATTAGAAACGGGTCACAAGGGCCAAACAGACCTTAATGTTGAGCCCTGTCATTACGCAAAGGCTGGTCAAGAACCAGAAGGCACGTTGCAAGGACATGATTCCCTTACCGAGCTTCACGCTTTGTATCCTGCCTCCAATTCGGTCAGACGCTTCGAGGACAGTCACATCCGTGAAACCATTCTCCAGGAGGGTTTTTGTCGCAGAGAGGCCCGCGAGCCCAGCACCGATAACTACTATTCGCGGCTGTCGCTTTCTCCGTAGGCCACTACTAAGAGGATCATCAGTGCTGTCTGCAGATATTTCACTACTTTGCATGCCGTCCAAGCTCTCTTTCTAAGGAACCTGCCAAGAAAGGAGACACAAAGTCGTTTCGGAGCATTAGGCTGGCAATTTTCTCTTCCTATCTCCCTCTTTTCCCTTCCCTTCAGGCTGCTTTTCAATCTCCCTGTTCCAGCGCAGCAATAAATTCTGGAGAAACACTGAAGTTCCAGGACTTGAGGATCCTGAAACAAGAGCCAAACCTTCTCAATGAGAGACACTGAAAGGAAAGCAAGACCGGCCTGGAATATAAATGCCTCTGATTCTGCATGAATGAAAGGCTTGGTGAATATACAAAAGCATCCACCCGGTCATCAAAGATGATATTTTCAGAAAATTCACATGCATTTCTGCCCTTGCATGTCTTTTTATAGACATATAGACCCTCCCGAGGTGCCAATCTTGTGGTAGAGGAAAATCCAGACGCCACACACACGCATTATGTGAAAAACCTGCAGAGCAAAGGAATGATTCAGCCTTCCTTCTGCCTCTCTGGCAACCGCAAAACATAAGCTTCGGGGCATAAAGATAAGGGCCATGGCAGATGATCTGGTTGGAAAAGAGCAAGGAAGCTAAATATGAAAACACACAGCCTCTTCACACGAGGGACTGTAGCTGAGCATCTATCAGTAGCTGAGCATCTATTTCAATAGGGAAACGCACAGAAATATTTCAGAGTCCAGAAGAAGAAGAAGAGGAAGAGTTTGGACTCGATATCCCGCTTTATCACTACCCGAAGGAGTCTCAAAGCGGCTCACATTCTCCTTTCCCTTCCTCAAACATTAAAAACTTCCCTAAACTTCAGATATCTTCTAAAAGTCAGATAGTTGTTTATTTCCTTGACATCTGATGGGAGGGCGTTCCACAGGGCGGGAGCCGCTACTGAGAAGGCCCTCTGCACCAATGGTTGGGGTCGGTGAAAAACAACTTCATACTTCCACATGGTATCTCCAACCTGGTGCCCTCCAGATTTTTGGGGGACTACAGCTCCTATTCGCCCCAGCTAGCACAGACTTAACTCCGGCATTCATGGACAGGGTGGGTAGGCAAGACATTTAAACAAAACATTATTATTATTATTATTATTATTATTATTATTATTATTATTATTATCATTTATTAAATTTGTACACCACCCTATACCCACAGGTCTCGGTGCAGTCTACAACATAAAATCACAATAGAAAAACGCAAAATTCATAGTAAGAACAGAAACAAGGACAACCCAGTAACTCTGCTGTTCCACAACGTATTTTAAAGGGGCAAAGGATGTCAATCAGGAAAGGCCTGGTTGAAGAAGAAGAAGAAGAAGAAGAAGAAGAGGAGGAGGAGGAGGAGGAGGAGGAGGAGGAGGAGGAGGAGGAGTTTGGACTTGATATCCCGCTTTATCACCACCCGAAGGAGTCTCAAAGCGGCTAACATCCTCCTTTCCCTTCCTCCCCCACAACAAACACTCTGTGAGGTGAGTGGGGCTGAGAGACTTCAGAGAAGTGTGACTAGCCCAAGGTCACCCAGCAGCTGCATGTGGAGGAGAGGAGACGCGAACCCGGTTCACCAGATTACGAGTCCACCGCTCTTAACCACTACACCACACTGCCACACTGACTCCTGAACTTATTAACCTAGGACCTTGCAGGAAATTCTTTTAACAGCCTTCCCTACCTCCAGGAGGGCCAAACAGTTGGGGGAAGAGGACTGTGGGGGGCAGACACACCCACCCACCACAGCCAAAGGCAGCTCATGAGACATGTGTCCTTCTCTTCCAGGGTTTCAAGCAGGCAGCAAATGCAGACAATTTATCAGCACCCAGCCCAGCACCCATGAACAGCCCAGCACCCACTAAACCCCCTGCTGTGATGATGCCGGCTTGAAATCCCCCCCTCAAAAAAAAAAAAAACCCCCACAGAGGGAAAGTTGGCAGGTCATAAATACAGAGAAGGTGCCCATACCCCACCCCCTAATTCTCTGATCCAGACAGGGAAGAGTCCGTTGGTTAGACACAACCCTTTCCTCGTTCGCTGTGCAAATCCACAGGAAAGACAATTGAGGACACAGTGCCAAAAAAAGGTCTGAACTTCTAAAACAAGTTAAGTGGCAATGTAAGCTAAGTTGATGATAGGGCCTTTGAGCCAGGAGCATTTCAAGTTCAAATTATACAGTGTGCCACGCTTATAATATTGAGTGCATAAAGAGCCACACAGTAGCAGAGAATTCTGAGCTGAAACCTGGAATATAGCATGCCCATCTAAAATCCCACCCAGTTGTTGGTTATCTGAGGTGCTGCAAGACACGAGATCCTCTCTGCCTGACGAGTCCTGAGATAAAGGGAAATTGTCATTGCTTTCTGGTCTTGGGTTATTGGCAGCCCAGCTAGTTCTTGCAGATCCATGTAGTATTATTGCACACGCAGCGGCAAAGCCTGCAACTGCGAATCGAGAAAACGCGTAAAATGGCACAGCGCTTTGTTCCCCCCAGATTGCAGCAACTCAGGGAGCCAAGCTGTGAGAATGTCTGCGGTCAGCTTCTGTGGGGGAAGAGGAAGTTGTCGGTTTCGCTGAGACAAAGATATCACAAGGCTTTTGCCACAGGAGGAGCTGTGTCAGGGCAGGCTGGGGCCTGGGAAAAAGTTGCAGAGATCCCAGAGACACGTCAGCTGAATAAAGGCTGCAGGGCTAGACACTGGGAGTTGGACTAGACGACCCTCAGGGTCCCTTCGAACTCTGCAATTCTATGATTCTAAGTAACGTCTTACAGACATCCCATGTGGATGCTGAAAGTTGCTCGAGACAGGAAGCTTGTGGAAGACAGAAAAGAAGATCACAAAGACACTGCAATGGCAAAAGCAGAGAGGTGTTAAGAAAATGTCTTCTTTCCCCTTCCTCTCTACCCTCTGCTGTTTTTTCATTGGCCCCCACCTGTTTGTCCAAATTTTTCAAAAGCTGCACAAATATAAAAAAAAGGAAACCAGACCACGACTGGCAGACACATCACACTTCTGAAATGCCATTTGTGCAATTTCCTGTACCAACCAAACGCGACAGATTTGGGTTGTTTTTAAAGGCGGTGTTTTTACAGCCTGCTTCATCTCACCCATCTTTTGCCAACAAAGCTGGAAAGTAATGGAACGAGGCGATCAATACAAGCATTGCACTGAGAACATCAAGGGCCAATTGAATCAGTGGGACAAGCTCTGCTTGCCCAAGACATCTGTGAGTGCCACAAAGAGATGCTGACACCAAAAGAACCCTAAAAAGAAGTTGTTGCATAAGTACCATCAAGAAGCCAAAGGAAGAATTTGAAAGCTTGGACCAACGAGCTCCTCCAATATCAGCATCACCCTGCAGAAATAACTATGGTGGGGCTTACCGTAGCTTCAAAACAAACTGAAGGCTTATCAGGTTGCATTAAAATGCAACTCACACTTTGAGAGACGTTTAAAATGTTAAATACCACACTGGGTATTTTCCACACAACTAGTTCTGTGTTGAAGGGACGTGGGTGGCGCTGTGGTCTAAACCACTGAGCCTAGGGCTTGCTGATCAGAGGGTCGACGGTTCGAATCCCCGCGACAGGGTAAGCTCCCGTTGCTCGGTCCCAGCTCCTTCCGACCTATCAGTTTGAAAGCACGTCAAAGTGCAAGTAGATAAATAGGTACCGCTCCGGCGGGAAGGTAAACGGTGTTTCCGTGCACTGCTCTGGTTCGCCAGAAGCGGCTTAGTCATGCCGGCCACATGACCCGGAAGCTGTCTGCAGACAAACATGGCTCCTTCGGCCTGTAAAGCGAGATGAGCGCCGCAACCCCAGAATCATCCGCGACTGGATCTAACGGTCAGGGGTACCTTTACCTAGTTCTGTGTGTTCGTGTGAAACTGCAGAAAGGGGCTTTCAATACATAATGGGTCTATAATGAACTTGCAAATCAGCCACTCGTCTGGTTACCTGCGGCAAGTAGGAATCACCTCCAGGCGACCAGGTAGGGAACATTCAGCAAACTGGGAGAAAGTTGGTTCTTTTTCTCCCGTCTCACCTAGGCCTTCCATGTGCCACTAATGACAAATATAATTAGGGAGGGGGGCTAGCAAGTTCTATAGCCATTTCCCAACTTGCTAAAAGTTCCAGTGTGGCCTGGAGAAATTCTATTCCGCTACGATTAGATTAGCCGGTACTCAGAGACAATGCTATCAGCTCCATTACTAACAGATAGGCAGGGGCCCAGACCAAAGTGAGTTCAAAGTCTCATCCGGCTCTCAATCCTATCTGAAGATTCCTATAAGGCCACCTGGGAACTTGAGAAGACCACCAGGAAAGGAAAAAGTGGAAGAAGTTGCCCAACTAGCCCCCAAGCATTTCCTGACAATCAACCCAAGGGTTTGGCTGGGGAGAGGAGGTGTTTTCAAAGGAGGGGGTGTGGAGAAAGGCCAAGGGATGAAAATGCCTCTTTAAAAGTCCAGGGCACCTGCGTAATGGCCTTGTTAGTCTGTGACACAACAACCTACCTGTCACGTTTCAAGCATGCTCCATGTGTACAGGCTGGAATTCCTCCTCAATTAGCTGTCAACCAGGAAGAGACTGGAGATCTCCACCAGTTTTCTCCTTTTACTTCCACCTTCCTTGGCTGCTGAAAGACGCCATTGGTCCATCTCTCTCCCTTTCTCTGCACATTTTGGGCATGCTACTTCCTGAGCATCTGAAGCACCCCTAGAGCTATGTCTGTCTCCAGCAGTAGAAGTCCTCCTCCACCTCCCACCTCCGGAGGCTACAACAGACCCACTGACTTTTGAGACCATCCCTAGGGGCCACTGCTCAACGGCAAAGCAGGTGCACTGCATGCAAAACGTCCCTGGTTCAATCCCCAGCATCTCCGGGAAGGACTGGGAAAGGCCCGTGTCTGAAATTCCAGAGAGCAACTATCAGCCAGTGTAGACATTACTGAGCAAAACAGTCTGATTACGTATAAGGAAGCTTCCCATACAAATGTGTTCTATTTCATTTCCCAAAGTGGAAGTCAATTCCACTTGGGGAGCCTGCTGCTGATTTCCACGCTCATGCTGAAACTGTAGAACTGACATGGCTCCAGCACCAAGGCCAATTCAGGGTCCGTGCTTCTATTTTTTTCCACGGGCATTTTTAGCTAACAGTGGCCTATTGCCTGCTCCAAATCTTGCAGTTGGGAAGGGCTACAAAAGTGAAGCATGGGATTTTTGACCTGTAAAAGGGCACTTGCCCTTCCAGCCAGCTCACACCACTTCTGTTCAGGTTTCATCCGCCCAAATACAGAACATAATAATAATAATAATAATAATAATAATAATAATAATAATAATAATTTATTATTTATACCCCGCCCATCTGGCTGGGTTTCCCCAGCCACTCTGGGCGGCTTCCAACAGAATATTAAAATACAATAATCTATTAAGCATTAAAAGCTTCCCTAAACAGGGCTGCCTTCAGATGTCTTCTAAAAGTCTGGTAGTTGTTGTTCTCTTTGACATCTGCTGGGAGGGCGTTCCACAGGGCAGGCGCCACTACCGAGAAGGCCCTCTGCCTGGTTCCCTGTAGCTTTGCTTCTCGCAGTGAGGGAACCGCCAGAAGGCCCTCGGCGCTGGACCTCAGTGTCCAGGCAGAATGATGGGAGTGGAGACGCAACTTCAGGTATACTGGACCGAGGCCGTTTAGGGCTTTAAAGGTCAGCACCAACACTTTGAATTGTGCTCGGAAACGAACACAAACATACAGAGCGAGCTCTACAAATATGACACACATGCATCCTGCTTAGGCAGGTTAGCCCAGGAGCAGCACGGTCCACCCCTAAGCTATTAGGAGTGATGAAATCTTGGCGCTTTATGCAGCCAGTTTGCAGAAGGCAAACAGTTCTGGATCTGGCCAGCGCCTGGGTGGATGACTGCCGTGGCAACCCCATATAACAGCTTGGAGTTCTGTGACGAAAGAAAGGCAGGATGGGAATGTACTAAGCCATTATCATCTCACTGGACTTAAAACGCAGGTTGTCTCCTTAGGCAAACAGCACACTGCCTGGAAGAGAACGCCGTGTGCTCTCACCAGTGGGCAACAGAAGGGCAGAGAGACATGCAGACTCCTGCCCTGCCTCTCCCTCCTTTTAAAGGCAGCCCTCCAACCTCCAGGAACGACAAATAAAACATTTTGCAATGCCCCTTTTCCCGGGTTAATCGGCATTCCACCAAGGAAGCCTGGATGAATCCCAGACACCTGCTATTCTGAACTGCTACTGGCGGCGACTCTTGCCGCACTGAACGTGTCAGCCAGAACTGTTATATGTAGGGTTTTATTAGATTTCAAAACTTTATTGCGAAGCTAAAATAATAGTAAGAAATATGAAATGAAATAAAGGAAAGGGGGGGACAAGGTTCACAACCATTACCTCATAAAACAAAGTACACTCTCAAGAGACTACACAATGAATTAGATGTTACAACAAAAACTGACCTGATACAGAGAGAGGACAAAACAAGTGTTGTGAACGCCAAATAAAGCCGTATTTCATCACAGACCATTCCTTTTGATTGGCCTGTTCTATAAGTAACAAACAGCCACAAAATCCTATGGATTTTGCACCCCGAGATACCCTTAGTTTATGAGTCAATTTCTCAGAAATAAAAACAAACGCTACCATGTTGAACCAAATGAGAAAAGCCCTATGACTTGTCCCAGCCCTGTGATATTGTCAAATGAGCAGCTAGGAAAACTAATCGTGGTTTACATGCTAATTCTTTCTTTGATACATCCAAAACTGACACCGTTTGGGGTCTAAAGGGCTATTGTTTCAGAAATTTCCTTTATTGCCCCTTCCCAAAAATTTGTACGCGTGTTTGCAAGACCATGACCATATAGCATTTTTAAGGTGCAAGTTTACTCTCAAATGGTTCATAGCAGCCACCTTTGTGACAACCCTCACTAATACTAAGGATGAGTGATACTGACCTACCCCTGGATACCAAATGAATTCATGGCAAGGAACCTAGGGAAGCTTAGATCCTGTCAAAAATATACATACTTAGTCGGGGACAGCTGCATATTTAAATTAGAGAATCAAAGAAGCCTGAAAGTTCATCCCCTTGGACTGTGCTGCAGTAGGGTGTGCCATTTTAAAGGGCAAAACTTAATTTTTGCACATTTCTTAAATGAAGGGTATAAAAAATATGTTTTTGGGTGTGAGGAATTAAAATCTGCTGTTATTTTTGTGACTGGACAACATTAAGTTGACAAAGATAAGTCTATCTTTGATGAAGAAGCACATAAACTGCTTTCGGAAAACCAAAGTTTTAATTTTACCTTCAGAAAATGCCACATAATAAATGATTGATTGATAAATAAACAAACACACATACGTACATAACTGCAAATACTTGGCAATCATTCTTAATGACTTCTATGCGATTTTACACACATCACACTTGCCAAGCAAAACTAAACTACATTAATTTAATCGAAATATCTTTTGAACTCCCCAAGTCCTGTTAAAACTTTTAAGCGCCCCAGGGAAATTTGAAAGTTGGGAAAGTCAACGTTTCAGAGCAGGTTGCAGAATGCGAGGAACGCTGCGGAAGAGAAGACGCTAGCAGGGTGGCCGTCGGGAGCCACAAATTGTGGAAAGGGCAAGGGAAGCTTCTGTGAACTGAAATTGTTTTGTGCTGTAGATCCGATGCTTTTGACTTTCAGCGCTGGCTGTTTAAGAGGGACAAGCAGTCCATTGTGGAGGATGCAACTTCACCTACACGCCCACAGGGGCAAGTTTTCCAGATGCTTTCAGGCAGGGGCGGGAGAAACTGTTCGGCCCGAGAGCTGTATTCCCTTCTCAACAACCTTCTGCAGGACATGGGATCATGCAAGTGGCTGGCAGGGGCAGAGAAACAAGCCAGAACAAAACGAATTCAAGCTTCAAGGAAAACATTTCAGATCCTTCTCTCTGTGACAGTTTGTTTTCCCCAGTGACCTACCTACTCAATTTAGGACGCGGGTGGCGCTGTGGTCTAAACCACTGAGCCTAGGCCCTAGGGCTTGCCGATCAGAAGGTCAGAAATCCCCGTGACGGGGTGAGCTCCCGTTGCTCGGTCCCTGCTCCTGCCAACCTAGCAGTTCGAAAGCACGTCAAAGTGCAAGTAGATAAATAGGTACCACTCCGGCAGAAAGGTAAATGGCGTTTCAGTGCGCTGCTCTGGTTCGCCAGAAGCGGCTTAGTCATGCTGGCCACATGACCCGGAAGCTGTACGCCAGCTCCCTCGGCCAATAATGCGAGATGAGCGCCGCAACCCCAGAGTCTTCCGCGACTGGACCTAATAGGTCAGGGGTACCTTTACCTTTACTCAATTTATAGAGCTGCCCCCATAGCAGAAGTACTCTAAGAAGGCAGGGTGGTGAAGTGGTTAAGAATGCGGGACTAGGACCTGGGAGATCAGGGTTCGAATCCCCACTCCGTCATGATGCTCACTGGGTGACCTTGGGCCAGTCTCTTAAGCCACTTCTCAGGGTTGTTGTAGGGATTAACTGAGGAGGGGAGTGAGCCATGTGTTCCCTGTGGGAAAGGGTAGGATACGAATGCAATAAATAAGCTCTTCCGCTTACCTGCTTAAGAAGGATGGATGGGCCAGACTGATGGAGATGCCAGTCGCCAGCCTGGCATCCAGGTATCTCCCCGTGGTCACAATTGGACCAGCGTCAGTTGCAAAACGCGCCTGGCGCCTGGGGAATTTCTAGCACTGATAAGATCTACATGTGGAAGTCCCACCGCTGAGACAGTAAGCAACTTCACTGAGCCCGCCTCAAAGGCCTAAGTGATGGAAATGGCAGGATGTAAAACTGTTTAATGAACACATTCCAACAAGGAAATGTCTTTAAGAATGATTTTTTTGAGGCAGACCAGCACGATCACAGGAAAAGTGAATCGGGCATGAAATAAATAACAGCTGGGATGGAATATTATGTTACAGCTTGATGTGCTGATTATTATTTTTTACTCTATTTATTTATTGAAAATGTTTTAAAGCCACCTTTCATCAATACATGATATCAGGGCGGGATGCAATCATAAAATCCTAAAACCAAAAACACAGTCAATATAAACACAGATAAAAAAGAGCCGGTAAAAATAACAGGCTGTTTATATAAATATCAGGAGCTTTATCTGCTTATCTGTTTTCCTGCTGTTTTAATTGATGTTTGACTGTTTCCCAGCCTGGAACATTCAGACACAGGATGTTGAAATTCAGACTGTAAGCTTGTCAGGGCAGGGCTCTATTTGTCTTGTCTGCGGTAAAGCGCCATGTACTGTCATGAATGGAGCGAGGGAGAGAGGAAATGAATAAATTCTGGGCTGGAGAACTATTAATATAAATGTTGATCAAAGCCTTGCAGATTCCCACCACTGCTCTCCAGCTACTTTCACTGGTGCCATGCCCCTGGGGCAAGACGAACTTGTTCCTAGCCAAATAACCACGAGGCCACTTTCAATTCCAACGCACGCATACACGAAACTCCAGCAAAGTTGTTGACAAGCAGAAGTTTATTTAACAAGCCACCAAGCGCGTTGGCATATGGTCTGAACGCTTCCGACTACGAGGGTGGAATTGATTGCTACCATATGGGCAGAGCATATTACCTGCCAAGGGGCACTTCCAAAACACTGCTCAGAACAGGCAGAAGCCTCCAAACACTCAAATTAAGGCATGTTCTGCCAGGTAAAGAGGCGTGAATCATGTCTTTGGAGAACTCAAATAACTCTCCCCCCCCCCAATCACTGGGTATGCTCTACAAGGGCCCTCAGATTTCAGAAAATGACATGTAAGTGGCCTAAGTCAGAGGAACCTCTGGCAAAGGAGCACATGAGGGCTAACAACTGGGTTCAGGGCCTGGTCACTTAGCAGCAAAAGTGGAGCTCATTATCCAGTCCAGCTGGGGATTAGGAAGAGGAGAGAAAGAAGCAGGAGCTGCAGTCGAAATCCCCCCCCCCCCAAAATAGGGCCCTAGTAAGAAAAGGAAACAGAACTGGAGAGATCAGCTCAGGCAAAAGCGGAGGAGCGGACATGGCTTGTCTCCACTGTCTGTCCTGCTCAGAGTAGAAAATAATGGGCACAGTGAACTTTGGTCCATTAATTAAAATGGGTCTACTCCTGCCAACCTAGCAGTTCAAAAGCACGTCAAAGTGCAAGTAGATAAATAGGTACCGCTCCGGCGGGAAGGTAAACGGCGTTTCCGTGCGCTGCTCGGGTTCGCCAGAAGCGTCTTAGCCATGCTGGCCACATGACCCGGAAGCTGTACGCTGGCTCCCTCGGCTAATAAAGCGAGATGAGCGCCGCAACCCCAGAGTCGTCCACGACTGGACCTAATGGTCAGGGGTCCCTTTACCTTTACCTTTACTCCAAGAATAGCTTAGTTGGATACAGCTCTCTATGTGCAATCTCTTCAGCAAAAGGGGAAGAATGCTGCAGCAGCGGGTCTCCTGCACTGGCAGGGAGCCAAACTAGGGGGCGCTCTCTTTGAGTTCCTTTATCCAACTCTATGGTAACATGGGTGAAACACATAATATTTGGAAGTCTAGGGAAATGTTTAAAAAGTGCCGGGCTGGGTTCAGCTAAGTTGCTGAGCTAACGGAAGAGTGTAACTAGTCTGGCTAGTGCAATAGGGCTTTCCCCCTGTTCTTTGTGCCCTGCGATTCTTGCATCCTCTCCAAATCTGCTTAGGTGGGGAGATGCCCTGGAAGAAGGCACAGTGGGGAGGAGAGGGGAGATGACTCAGTCTGGTAAGCAGAAATGCTCACACTGATAGAAGGATGGCTTTAGCCCCACACTGACTTCCACCCATCAACTCCACCCCATCTATCAGCAACTGGTGAAAGGTTGATGCCATCACCATTCTCCTTTGTTTAAGTCATTTCAAAGAGAAGGATAAAGACAGGAGTGAGCAGAAGAGGGGGTGAAATGCACAGAGGGAGAAGGAGACCAAAATGAGAGGATAACTTATTCTGCAGGAGGGGTAGCCAGTGTGGTCCTCCCCAGTTGTTTTGGACTTCAACTCCCAGCATCCCAGATGCTTGACCATGTTGAGTGGGACTGATGGGAGCTTTTGGAGGACATTGCGTTGGCTACCCCTGTTCTACAGACCGGGTCATCTAAGGTCTGAAAACACCCACTAATGCATTATTAGAAGAAGTCATGTTTCAAAGGAAGGAACACTGGAGCAAATTGGCTCTCAGTGAATGTGGCGGCCTTTTCTTTGGCCTCTTCCTGGCCAACCATTCTGACCTGCCTTGTTTTGAGCAGCAAACCGTAGAAACGCTGACCCAAAAGAGAATGGGCGACTTTCCCCGGGGTCAACTTCCTTATTATTTCTTGAAAGGGAGGGGAAATTTGCACATGAACGAAGTCTTTCCAGTTGGACATTTTGCTCTCTCTTTTTTAAAGACTCGGGAGGAAGCAAAGTCTGCCGGTCTATAAAAGGACTTTTTGTCCTTCACAACCTTCTCTAGGAAGATGAAAGGTTGCCCGCAAAGGGACCGCAGGGCTGGGACAGGATACTCTTTCCTTTGCCAGCATCACCCCGAGGAGAAGGGAGAGGGAGTCCGGCCTTTTCCACAGGCTGGTTTTGGGACTGGCAAAAATTCTCAAGTAAACACTTTTTAAAAAAAACAAAACAGCAGCGTCCAAAACTGCTTAGCTCAGCAATGCTGAATTGTGCTGCTTGTTTGCGCAGTCATTTAAATTTTAAAACGAACCGTTGCTGCTCAACGTTGTGACTCAGCTGAAAATGAAAGGCAAGGACCAATGTGAAATCAGCTGGGTGTGAGGAAGAAGTGAGGCGGGTGGAGTTCACAAGATGCTCAGGGTCTGGAAACCAGCAAGAGGAAACGGCAGGTGCCAACACACACACAGCTGTCGCACGGAACACTTTCTTCAGAACTGCTGGAGATCATGTTTTCCCAGCGCTCTAATCACAATATTTACCGGGAATGTGCCATTCCTTTTCCCAGGCCAGTCAGCGCATCCATCGCTATTCAGGAGAGCGTGCACAGCCCAAAAATCTCCCAGGCGCGTATTCCAAGAGTGCTAAGAACATTAGAAGAGTCCTGCTGGGTTGCAGCAAAGTTCTATCAAGTCCAGATTTGTATTTGCAACAGAGGCCGGGCAGATGCCACCTAGAAGCTCTGCCCTGTTACTGGCTCCCAACATTGTCAACAATTTAAGAAGGAAGTTGACAAGCTGGAACATGCGCAGAGGAGGACAACCAAGATGATCAAGGGGCTGGAAACCAAGCCTGATGAGGAATGGTTGAAGGAGTTGGGTATGTTTAGCCTGGAAAAGATGATACTGAGAGGAGATATGAGAGCCATCTTCAAATATCTCAAGGGCTGTCATATGGAAGAGGGAACAAGCTTGTTTTCTCCTGCTCTGGAGGGGAGGACCCGAACCAATGGCTTCAAGTGACAAGGAAGGAGATTCCACCTAAACATCAGGAAGAACTTTCTGAGAGTAAGTGCGACAAGGAAGGAGATTCCACCTAAACATCAGGAAGAACTTTCTGAGAGTAAGTGCTGCTCAACAGTGGAACAGACTCCCTCGGAAGGTTGTGAACTCCCAATCCTTGGAGGTTTTTAAGCAGAGGTTGGGTGGCCATCTATCATTGATGATCTAGTTGAGATTCCCGCATTCTATGATTCTGTGTAGCACTTAAGGCAATGGTTCTCAACGGGTGTGGCGCACCACACTGGTGTGCCAGGAGAGGATGGCAAGTGCGGGGGTGGGGGGAGATTCAAGGACAATCTACAGAACATTTAAACATTTCACTATAGTATAGCATAGTATTTTAAAAAAATTAGCATAGTATTTAAAAAGGTATTTTTAAAAAATGAGAGCAAGAGCATCAAATGATACTGAGGACAGTCCTAGTTGTGTTTTCCAGTGTATTTCTTATCAATTAAGAAATCGGTGTGGCACAGGCAAATTTTTATTCTGAAAGTGCAGCCCGGAGGAAAAAAGTTTGAGAACCACTGACTTAGCGGTATACCGCCTCTTGAGCACTGAACTTCCATGAGTGACAACAGTTAATCGACTTATCCTCCATGATTTATCCCAACCATTTTTCCAAAGCCATCTAAGCTGGCAGCCGATGCTGACACCTTGCAGCAGAAAATCCCAGAAGTTAAGTACAGATGAGTTCCTCCTTGGGAGCTTAAGCAATCATTCACACATATGCCTTATTCGAACCGTTTTATGATTGCTTTAAGTTTTGTTGCCGGGTGTTGTTTAAAAAAATTGCATTTTTCTTTTTTGATTATTTTAGAAGCAGAGATCTCTCCCAGTGTATTGCTCCAGAGGGCAATGCCACCCCAACTCCGCACATAGAAATGCCTGACCGTTTCATGCGACTTTTCTCTTCCCTTTTCATTTTATTTTTCAAGCTGTTTGCATCCCCTGTTTATTTTTCAAGCTGTTTGAAGGTGACCCGGAAACTACAACTAATCCAGAATGCGGCAGCTAGACTGGTGACTGGGAGCGGCTGCCGAGACCATACAACACCGGTCTTGAAAGACCTACACTGGCTCCCAGTACGTTTCCGAGCACAATTCAAAGTGTTGGTGCTGACCTTTAAAGCCCTAAATGGCTTCGGTCCTGTATACCTGAAGGAGCGTCTCCACCCCCATCGGTCAGCCCGGACACTGAGGTCCAGTGCCGAGGGCCTTCTGGTGGTTCCCTCGCTGCGTGAAGCCAAGTTACAGGGAACCAGGCAGAGGGCCTTCTCGGTAGTGGCGCCCGCCCTGTGGAACGCCCTCCCTTCAGATGTCAAAGAAAACAACAACTACCAGACCTTTAGAAGACATCTGAAGGCAGCCCTGTTTAGGGAGGCTTTTAATGTTTTATAGATTATTGTATTTTAATGCTCTGTTGAAAGCCGCCCAGAGTGGCTGGGGAAACCCAGCCAGATGGGCGGGGTATAAATAATAAATTATTATTATTATTATTATTATTATTATTATTATTATTATTATCCCTACTCAGATGCTGGAGCACTCTCACCCTGATTTTTCCTTTTTTAAAGAGATGGTGTGCAGAAAAATATGAGTAGAGCTCTCCGCTGCTGAGCCACAACACACAACCATCCATCATGCGGCAATGGACCATGGATACTGCTCTCGCAGCACTGGAGCACACCCATGTTCACATGTAGCACAGAGGAAAAGATCCAGGAATTTTATATCACCTGTTCCAAGGCAAATTTAAAGACAGACGCCACCGAACACCATGCAGATGAACAGGCTTCTCAGCTGCTGTGTGGCAGCCGTGAAAGATCAAGGGGAAACGACTGCAGCCTCAAACGAAATTAAACCATTACACCAATCCAATCTTCAAAGCCACCTTTGAACTGAGATCCAGATGCTTTCTGTGCTATGAAGGGGGGGCATTTGCAGGAGGGGAGAAGGGTAAGCCTCATGTGGACTCAGATACTCAGCTGTGCCGTTTGGATGTTTTGCAGGTGGCCAAACTGAGCAGCGGGGATTGTGAAAGAGTTAAGAGCAGCACTGCATTGTGGTTTGGATGTGGGCTGGCAGCAGTGGTGGAGCACATGATGCGTATGTGCAGAAGGTCCCAGGTTCAATCCCTGGCCTCTCCAGTTAAAGTGGGCCATGGCAGCAGACCTCTAGAGACGCTGGAAAGCCACTGCCAGGCACAGCTCAGCCGAATTCCCAGACCCGTTTCCCTCCAGATGTTCTGCGCTACAACTCCCAGCAAGCCTCAGCGAGCAACACTGCTGGCTGGGGCTATTGGGAGTTGCGGTCCAACGCACCAGGTTGGGGAAGGCTAGGTAGACAATACTGGGCCAGATGGACCAGCAATCAGGCCACATCTGCACTATATATTTAAACCAGCATCATACCACATTAAACAGCCATGGGTTCCCCCAAAGAATCCTGGGAACAGGAATCTGTTGAGGGTTATTAGGAGACCCCTGTTCTGCTCAGAGAGCTACAATTACCAGAGTGGTTTAACTTTCAACCCCTCTTCCAAGGGAACTCATGCTCACGTAGTGTGCATGATGGGCTGCAACAGGAACTATGGGAAGCACAGGCATTAATACAGGGTTCGGCAAGCAACTGATTCAGTTTCTTCCCTCTTGGGTACTACAGAGCAGGGCTGGTGCAGTTATACAGCCCCTAGCACTGCCCAGAACCAATTCTCAAGTAATAAAAGCCTAGTTCGAAAGGTAAACATTACGACATCCGATTACCATGACGTAACAGCGGTCATTGTGGATTTTGCCTTGGAGCAATGCTTCATCACAGCAGATGAATGTTAAGGGCCAGGACAAGAGGTCTCTGTTTCTTAATACAAAGACCTTTGTAGAATATTAATTTCACTGTACACAGGTTGTACATTGACAATAAAGGTATTATTATTATTATTATTATTATTATTATTATTATTATTATTATTCTGAATGAAGAAAAAGGCTCACCTTTCCCCAACTCCAAGCTGGAGACAATAGAACCTAGTAGGTATGTACAAAGATACTGCAGTTTAGAGACTCGAGGCAAGTGGAGAGGGGCAGGGGGACGGTAGCTTTGACTTCCTGGGGGAGTGCCTTGGTAGGGATTCTGAAGTGCAGCAGTGAATCTGCTGTAGGGAGTGCTTAAACTACCTCGTCCACCTATGCTCAGCTTCTATTTTTGTTGTTAAAAATGCAGTATTACGAAAGCACCTTAGAGCTCCAGTCAGAATAGCTCAGTCAGTAGAGCATAATCTCAGGGTCATGGGTTTGAGCCTCACCTTGGGCAAAAGATTCCTGCATTGCAGGGGTTTGGACTGGAGGGTGCTCGGACCCAACTCTGCAATTTCATGATTCCGTTATCTCTCCCTCTGGAAGAAACTAGCTTAAGCACTGTGCCCCTAAAATGTCACACTCACAGGTGAAGAGTAGTGTGTGTAACAGTGCCTTGGTATTATTATTATTATTATTACTTGATTTTTTTCCTCAGAGCAACTTACCAAAAAAACCCAAAAGTATGCACACATAAGGGACCCAGGTGGCGCTGTGGTCTAAACCACAGAGCCTAGGGCTTGCCGATCAGAAGGTCGGCGGTTCGAATCCCCGCGACGGGGTGAGCTCCCGTTGCTCGGTCCCTGCTCCTGCCAACCTAGCAATTCAAAAGCACGTCAAAGTGCTAGTAGATAAATAGGTACCGCTCCGGTGGGAAGGTAAACGGCGTTTCCGTGCGCTGCTCTGGTTCACCAGAAGCGGCTTAGTCATGCTGGCCACATGACCTGGAAGCTGTACACCGTCTCCCTCGGGCAGTAAACCGAGATGAGCGCTGCAACACCAGAGTCGTCCGCGACTGGACCTAATGGTCAGGGGTCCCTTTACCTTTACCTTTACCTTTTATGCACACATACCAAAATTTCCTACAATCACAGATAACCCTTAGACGTGTCAATACAACGCAACTCTTAAGCTCCCAGACTCACTGGTCACAATCCCTGCACCAAGCAAGGTTCTCTTAATGTTTCTGCGTAGGTCTCCAAAACACAAAGTGTTGTGGTTTTGTGTGTGTGAATCACTGCAGAGAAAACCCTAAAGAAGTACTTGCGCATGCATTTGAAGCTTTTGGTGAACTCCTCCAGGCTGCAGCAATCAGGTTGGAACCAGATTTAACCATGCTTACAGCAGACCCACCGAGATCAAGGGGATTTAAGTCAGGGATGACTATGCTCAGTCCCGCGGATTTCAACAGGCCAACTCATATGACTAAACTTTGGTTACAACCCATTGTTTCCAAAGTCTCAAGCTTTTTCTACAAGTATAGCTGAGCGTGGGAAAACGAAGGAGCTTCCAAGAGAACATATAGCGGAAAGTGACAAGGGCCCATCCGTTAATTGCAACGCTACAAGAAATTCCAAAGTTGCAATATGCGGCAGGGCAGGGCTGTCATGCCCCAACCTGCAACTTTCCCCCGCATCCCAATTTCTGCAGGGATATGTAGCTCGGAGGTTCCACTCCGACTCTCCTTCCAAGTCACTTTCTCGACGTCCATCCTAAATAAAAGCATGCATAGGGGAAGTCGGAACAAGAAGCAGCCCACAGGTTTCCATCTATTTAACAGGCATAGCCCTACCTTAGCTCACAGAGATGTTCCGAAGAGAAGCGAGAGAAAGAGCATCAGCCTGCACATTGCATTTGTAATGGGAAACGTTTTTGGCAAACTTTTCCGCGCTGCCGAAAGCCAAGCAGTTGCTGTTTTCCCTGCCCCAGAAAAATGCTCTCTGCTTTGAAGACAACCTGGCTTCTTATGCCCTCAGAAACAGCTCCTCATTGTAAATATACCGGAGTGGATGTTATCTGATTATGCAATCATATCTGATCAAAACCCTGCTAAATTCTTGGCTTGCAACCACATTACTTGGCAATACATCCTATGTGTTAATTAGGTTATTTCCTTTTGGCATTTTTGAACTTGCATTTTAATACCAACTGTTGTACGCTAAACAGAGCTCTGTTTTGTTCCTCTGCCTTTCATTTTCCCCTCTTAAAGAGTAACCAAAAAGCTTCTCAACTTCTCCTTTTGTTCATGCTCAATGTTCTTAGAAAGGAGTTATGAAGCGCTACAAAAAGCAATGATTTCTAGATTCTAGTGCAATCAGATCTTTACAAGCCTTAGAATGCATCACTGATTTTTTCTGAAAAGCATTCAGCAAATAAATGTTTACTTCCCAATAGTGACAACCAAATTTACAGCCTACTATTCACCTGTATTTCCGTGTTCCCCATTCGGCTTCTCTTAGCCTCCTAATGGGCTATTTAAAAGGAGAGGAGCCACTCTTTCCCTCCTGACCTTTGCATTTTGATGCTGGTTGCAAAGAAAGGGACTTTCCTTCCGGAAAGAGCAATCCTACCTTCCTTCACCAGGCCTCTTAACTCACCTGCCTGGATTTCCTATTTGCCTATGGCTAGAAGCAGTTAGTTCAATCCATGACTAGTTTAAAAAGGATTCTACCTCCTAGCTGCAAGCACAAAACACAAGCTACCATACAACCAGCATTCCTAACTCCTTCTGAAGCTGGACAAATTGCAATCCCAAATAAGCTTTGACAGAGTTACAATCTTGGTGGATCAGAGGAATGCTATGGACGTAGTTTATCTTGAGTTTGGTAAGGCTTTTGACAAAGTCCCCCATAACAACCACATGACCTTTAGAAAACACCTGAAGGCAGCCCTGTTCAGGGAAGCTTTTAATCTGTGATATTTTAATGTTTTGTTTTTTAATATTTGTTGGAAGCCGCCCAGGGTGGCTGGGGAGACCCAGCCAGATGGGCGGGGTACAAATAATAAATTATTATTATTATTATTATTATTATTAACAGACATGTTATTTTTTGCTCTTTCGGCATCTTGGGAACTAACCAGTTTTAATGTGGCATGAGCTTCAAAGGCAACACCTATCTCCACCCGAATCATTTTAAGCTGCTAAAAGGGCTAAGCTCTGCCCAACCAGGCAGAAGAAGAGAAAATGTAAGTCACTCTGGCCTTCTAGAACATCTAATAACACTCTGTGCATAGAGCTCACTTGGGTTTGCCCCAATACTTTCTAAGGCACTTCCATTTTATGGCTTTCAGATACAGACCGGCACATATTCCGTCCAAAACCCCCACAGATCAGGACTCTCATCCCAAATATCAACATCACTCCCTATCCAGAAACTCCTGTGTGTCTTATTGAAACTTCCATTTTTGTAAGGGGAGATTTTGTTTATTACATTTATCACATTCCTCTCACTGGGCCATGGATTAGCTGTCCCGACTGACTCTAGGCGGTCTCTGATTTCTGTTACATATTGATACGATCACCAATGTTTCATTTTCCAATGCACTTTTCTGCTGGTAAGGTGACCCCCTAAATAAAGGCAGATCTTATAAAGATGTCATCTTTAATCGAGTGTTAAAAACAATACAGCATTAAATATTTAAAAAGTTCCCTAAACAGGGCTGCCTTCAGATGTCTTTTAAAAATAGGATAGCTGCTTATTTCCTTGACATTCCACAGGGCGGGCGCCACTACCGAGAAGGCCCTCTGCCTGGTTCCCTGTAACCTCACTTCTCGCAATGAGGGAACCGCCAGAAGGCCCTCGGAGCTGGACCTCAGTGTCCGGGCAGAACGATGAGGGTGGAGATGCTCCTTCAGGTAAACAGGACCAAGGTCGTTTAGGGCTTTAAAGGTCAGCACCAACACTTTGAATTTTGCTCGGAAACGTACTGGCAGCCAAGGTAGATCTCTCAGGACCGGAAGATGTGTGGCCTGTTGTGCAAGACATCAGCCATAAGCCACATGGCTGTCGAGCCTCCTTGGAGCAAGCCCCACCCCAAGCACCTTTTTTTGTAGTTTATTGACTTGCATTTACTTGGGAGCGTGGGATTTGTTAGGTCAAATGGTGCAGGGCGGTTTTGCCCTGGCCTCCTGGCCCTGCTGCCAAACTCACTCGGCTGCTTGTCATTGGCAGATCCGCTGGGGCTCTCCTCAAGCTCATGGAGTGGGCCCTGTCTTCCCTAAAGGTAAAGATAAAGGGACCCCTGACCATTAGGTCCAGTCGCGGACAACTCTGGGGTTGCGGCGCTCATCTCGCATTATTGGCCGAGGGAGCCAGCGTACAGCTTCTGTGTCGTGTGGCCAGCATGACTAAGCCGCTTCTGCCGAACCAGAACCGCGCACGTAAACGCCGTTTACCTTCCCGCTGCAGCGGTACCTATTTATCTACTTGCACTTTGACATGCTTTCAAACTGCTAGGTTGGCAGGAGCAGGGACCAAGCAACGGGAGCTCACCCCGTCGTGGGGATTCGAACCACCGACCTTCTGATCAGCAAGCCCTAGGCTCAGTGGTTTAACCCACAGCGCCACCCACGTCCCTCCCTAGGTTGCTCCAAATCTAAATCCCTGGCTAGCTTCCCCCAGCTGATAAGGCAGCTAATTAGATCAGGTGGTCCTCATTTGAATAAAATACAAGGAGGGGTTGCTCAACTACTAGACCTATCCAAATTCCAGTGAGTAGGAATTTGAAAGAGGGCAACCACCTTAGCCCCCTGGGAATGGGTACAGTGTTTTTTTTAATCAAGGGAGTGATAAGGATGGGAGTAGGGAAATCACATGTTCAAACTTTTTTCTAAAAAAAAATCCCCTTTAGAATATCTAGCATTTCAAGGAGACTGCTGACTAAATCTTCTTCCCCTTTTGATGCTCAGAGAGCTTATCAGCAGTTTGAAAATTGTACACTCGGGCAAGAGTTGCAACATGTGGCTCTGCGCATAGCCGTTGATGCCCCTGCAATAGTAATGTGGTTCTTTGGTCATTTCCTGGCTCTTTTACTGCTTACACAGCAAAAGGCAGAGGATGCTAAGGTCCCATCTGTGGATGATTAGGGACGGAGGGGATCACAGTCTGCCATTTTGGGGCAACTAAACCCACAGCACCCCTCCAGAGCCTGCCGACATAATCAAGGACCGCCTCTCTCCATATGAGCCTATGTGGCCCCTGCAATCATCATTTCAGGCCCTTCTTCAGCTGGTGCAGAATTCAGCGGCCAGGTTGCTCACCGGAGCATATTACACCGATCCTGGTCCGACTGCACTGGCTACCAATTAGTTTCCGGGCCCAATTCAAAGTGCTGGTTTTGACCTATAAAGCCTTAAACGACTCAGAACCGCAATACCTCAAGGACCACCTTTTTCCATATGAACCTACCCGGACCCTGAGATCATCTTCTGAGGTCCTTCTTCGTGTGCCTCCTCCTCGAGAGGTCCGGAGGGTGGCAACACGAGGACAGGGCCTTTTCTGCAGTGGCTCCCCATTGTGGGATGCTCTCCCCAGAGAGGTTCGCCTGGCACCTTCATTATACATCTTTAGGCGCCAGGCAAAAACGTTCCTTTTTAACCAGGCCTTTGGTTGATCTGATTTACATCCTATGCCCTTTTAAATGTGTTTGTGGGAGGGGGATTTATTGGTTTGTGGTGGTGGGGTTTTTATTATTATTATTGTGGTTTTTATCTTGTAGTTTTATGCTGTGAACCCCCCTGAGATCTACAGATCAAGGTCGGTATACAGATTTAATAAATTATAATATCACATCATATAAAGACAGGACTACACCAAAGTACCAGTACCAGTTCCACCCACTTTAACTGTAAGCTTATGGAAACGGAATAACCTAGGAATGGTCTCCACAGCAACCCATGATCAAGACTCCACATAGCTGGATGCCTCTGGGTGACTGTAGTAGCTAGCAGTTCCGACAGCTGCTACAGCCACTCACAGGGTGCCCCTTTCCAGCAATCTCAACAGCAGTGTAAACAAACCTCTGTCAGGACCCGGAATCTTCTTGCAACAGAGAGGAACTGGTTCGTATGACTTCCACCGCACCCTTATTTCTCTTTGCTGCCAGACCAGGCAACAATGCTGCTCAGAGGGCTGGGAGAAGGCGCCCAGTGGATGCTACAGGCACTCAGAGGCTTCAGATATTCACCTTCGTGAATCACAGCATAATTTAGTGGGGCAGTGCTTTACAGCATCACCAAAAAAAAGATCCCTGCCTCAACAAGCTTACACTGTTGAGGTGTGACTCTAAAGAAGAGGACAGAAAAGAGGCTGTTGGGAGAAGCAAACATAATAAGGTGTGTGTTTGTTGAAGTTTACTGTGGTTGTAGAAGAGTGGGGGTTAAGCAAGGGCTTTGACGGAAGGTGGGCCCCAAGGAGATGTATTTGCTCAAAACACAAAGCCCTGTGTTCAACCACTGCCTGCTCTCCACAGAATGCCTCTGAAGCTGTGTCAGAATACAACTAGCTTTTCCAGGAGGCTAGCAAATCCATGAAATAAATGGAAGAGTAACCACTTTGGCTGTGGGGCACCACCAGGTATATAAAATACGCTTCGATTTGTAGCAGCACACGTCTGACGTGGAAATTACCAATGAGATATGCACAAGCTGCGCGCTCTCTCCCTCTCTCAGTAACAGCTGTCACAAGGTCACCTTTCAGAGGAGGAGGAGAATTTAAATGGGTAGAAAAAGTGGTTCATGTAGAAAAGAAAGATTCAAAATGCTAAGAGCCCTGGCTTTGATGCTAAAAAGTACCTAAAGGAAATGGAATCCAGGGGCCATGGCAAATATTACAAAATTAGATTGCATCTAAGACCCTAATGTCAGAGACAGACTCTTGTCTTCTTAAGCCTGGAAAGGGGAACCTGTAAGCCTCCAGATCAGGGGTCGGCCCACCAGGCTCGTAATTTCAGCCCGCAGACCCTGCCACCCGCTCGGTTGGTCCCCGCGCTGAGCTAAACCGGCACAGCACGGCATTTCCTTTAAAAGAAGCCGCGGGTGCCAGGGACTGACTTCCGTGACGCTGTCACAGCTTCGGATTGGCTGTCTTGTAGTACTAGTTCTGCAGATCACACAATGGAACTGCCCGCCAATAGATTCAGAACAAAGTAGAATAACACAGCACAACAAATTTACTAAATTTGTTGCCGCAAAATGTGACAAGGGCTATAACGGCTCAGATGACCTTTAAAAGGGAGATCGGGCAGATTCAGATAAATGGAGCCTCCCAGATTTTGAGGCAACATGAATACCACTTGCTGGGTGGCAACAGGGGGCAAGAACTAATTGCCTTCGAGTTCTGCCGTTGGGCTTCCTGGCAGCTTCTGCCTAGCCACAATGGGAAAACAGAGCAGCGGACTAGATGGGACTTCAGTTCAATCCAAGTGGGTTGCTCTCATATTAAGATTTCCACTGCTGCTCGGTGTTTGCCTGACTTGGGGGAAAGATGCTCTCACGACTCTCCTTGCTGGCAAAATAAAAGATTGTGATGAAATGTCTAGGGCAATCCAAGAGCAGAACATCCATGCCTTCACGGAATATTGGCAATATCTGACCCTGATCATTAAACAGGTGGCCAACTGACCGGTCGACTGACAGTATTTGACCTATCAATTGACTTAAATGTGCCGACCTTTTCTCGAAATGTTAATGTATAACAAGAGGAGCAGGAGTTTAGATGCTCAGTTAGATTACACTCTCTTGGAAAACCAAAGGCTTTTTTTGCTTGTTAGGCCACATTTTCCATTTTTAGAAGACACCAAAACACCATATCCAAGTGAGAAAATTGATTAAAAACCTGGTTCCAAAAGATATTGACATCCCAAAGCATAAACATTATTTAGCAGTCATCGAGCGCCTGCAATTTTCCACCTTTAGCTAAAACAACAACTGGCAGCATGGTCCTAAGCATATTTATGCAGAAATATATTCCCGCAAAGTTCAGTAAGGCTTACTTTCTAGCAAGTGTGTTTAAAATTGCAGCCAGATTGGTTAAAAACAATCTATGCAGCTGTTTTGATTCAGACACTGTGTTTTGGATAATCCACCAATATGCTGTTTAACCAAGTACCTCCAAATCAACACATGTTTAAATACTGTAATATTTTAAATATCTAATCAGCTGTAAACAAGACTGCATTCTTTCAGCTTCAACAGATCAGCTGCGGTAATTCTAAATTAGCTGTGCAGTCATTGGGCCACCCCTTGTGCTCTGAGCCTCCGTTTTCCATCTGTAAAATGGAACAAGTGTTGTGATCGACCTGCAACCATTAGTAATGCATTACAGTATTATTATTTTTTAATATCATTTACAGATTGTCACCTATCCTGCCAGGGCACTGTTTGAAAATGAAAGAAAGCTCAATACATAGCACAAAGAATGATCAGTTTCAATACAAAAACAAGACAATAGATTTAAAAGAAGCACGGGCTTTTTTTACAACCTACCAAATTCTATAGATCCACTGTGTCCTTAACTTAACCTCACACGTTATTATTTAACTACAATGCTTCACACCAAGCAAAGCAACACTATGCAAACATAAGATTAACAGGGTGAAAGGAGGACAGCCTTCTGACCTAAACTTTGGTCTTAGTAGCAGATGAGAAAGTAAAAGAGCAGATTAATAGGAAACTCTCTTATACCTTAATACCTTGTTGGGAGCCTCCCAGAGTGGCTGAAGCAACACAGTCAGACAGGCAGCATATAAATATTGTTGTTGTTGTTGTTGTTGTTGTTGTTGTTGTTGTTGTTGTTGTTGTTCTTACCCAGTCAGTACCACCCACACAGACACACCGTCTGGGTTTCAGAGATGCCAAGGATTGAACCTGCAACCTTCTTAAGCCAAAAGAGAGGCATTATCACTTCCCCAAATGAGCGCATACACAGAATACTAAGAGGTCAACTACACATGACACGCAAGCACACGGTTATTTTTGCCTTATACCAATGGCGTTCAGGTGCTAGCAAGAGACCGAGGCTGCAATCCTGTGTGTGCTTGCTTGAGAGCAAGTCCCATTCAACTCAGTGGAACTTATCAGTCAATGTGACTACGCTTGGGCTGCACATGTTACTACGACCACGATATCATCCGCAGCAAGGTCTTCAACAGTAGGCTTCAAACACACCCACGTTTATTAACTCACTCTAGGAAATCCAGGGGTATCAAAAGTAAGGTGAAATTAACCGGCTGTTCCTTTGTCTGTTATCAACAGCAATTCAGGTTCTTACTGGGAGAATAAGGCTGCAAACCTAGACCCACTTGCTGGGACATGCTTCCCAGTAGACATATATAGGTTTGCACTGCAAGAGTGTTACCAGGATACCAGGAGAAAGTTGGATGTAGCCAGTAAAACATAAAATGAAATAAGAGGCAATGTGCAACAGCCCAGCTCCTTCACTGTAAAGTCTCACCTGTCTAATCCATATATCTGGGCCATTTTACCCCTTATTATTATCAGTACAGTGGTACCTCGGGTTAAGTACGCTTCAGGTTAAGTACGCTTCAGGTTAAGAACTCCGCTAAGAACAGAAATCGTGCTCTGGAGGCGCAGCGGCAGCAGGAGGTCCCATTAGCTAAAGTGGTGCTTCAGGTTAAGTACGCTTCAGGTTAAGAGCTGGACCATAAAGAAGGCTGATCGCCGAATAATTGATGCTTTTGAATTATGGTGTTGGAGGAGACTCTTGAGAGTCCCATGGACTGCAAGAAGATCAAACCTATCCATTCTGAAAGAAATCAGCCCTGCGTGCTCACTAGAAGGACAGATCCTGAAGTTGAGGCTCCAGTACTTTGGCCACCTCATGAGAAGAGAAGACTCCCTAGAAAAGACCCTGATGTTGAGAAAGGTTGAGGGAACAAGGAGAAGGGGACGACAGAGGAGGAGATGGTTGGACAGTGTTCTCGAAGCTACTAACATGAGTTTGGCCAAACTGCGAGAGACAGTGAAGGATAGGCGTGCCTGGCGTGCTCTGGTCCATGGGGTCACGAAGAGTCGGACACGACTGAACGACTGAATGACAACAAAGGGACCCCTGACCATTAGGTCCAGTCGTGTCCGACTCTGGGGTTGCGGCGCTCATCTCGTTTTACTGGCCGAGAGCTGGCGTACAGCTTCCGGGTCATGTGGCCAGCATGACGAAGCCGCTTCTGGCGAACCAGAGCAGCGCACGGAAACGCCGTTTACCCTCCTGCCAGAGCGGTACCTATTTATCTACTTGCACTTTGACGTGCTTTCAAACTGCTAGGTGGGCAGGAGCTGGGACCGAGCAACGGGAGCTCACCCCGCCGCAGGGATTCGAACCGCTGACCTTCTGATCCGCAAGCCCTAGGCTCAGTGGTTTAACCCACAGCGCCACCTTGGTACCCAAGGTACCACTGTATTAATAAAGCATCATTACCGTGACTGAGATACTGAGATTACTTATGTACAAGTGCTTTGAAAGGTGCACTTGAAATGTGCTATGTAAATCTTAGTATCGCCACATGCAACAAGGCTTGGGCTTGATCCACACAGGGAGACATCTTTTCTCAGCAAAGCAGAGCTGAAAAATGCGTGCTCTCCATGGGTGCCCCCCACCCACTTCCATGGTTGCTATTTGCACAGCCACCCTAAAACAACGCTGTCACATCATGCTTTAAAAAGAAACAAAAACCATATGCATTCCCAGGGGGACTCAGGAATGTGGTGGGGGCAGAGATTAGAATGGCTGCCAGAACCTATACACCTCCCCATACATGCAGGCTGAGCCTTACATGACCCCCCACCACCCAAAAAAGGTCCATCCTGCTTGAATTCCTCTTCCGATGGCTATTAGCAAGGACAGGTAAAGGGCACAGCAAAAAGCATCACTCTGAATACAGGGTGCTGGGGGGGGGGCGTGTTGAGGGATAACAAAGGAAAAGGACACACACCTTCAATGTCCCATTTGCGAGGTTCCAGGCTGTCCGCTGCTGGAAACAGAGCACTGGACTGGATGCGACCGATGGATTAAGTTCGTTATCAAACATTTAATGGAAGATTTTGAGCATATGCCTCAGACTTATTTCCCCTCTTGTCTGCTTTAACTGCATAGGCGCTGCTGTTTTCATATACATCAGCAATTTGAGCTGGCTGAACTACTACCCTCTCGCAGATGAGGCATTCTCTGGAACGTTTCCATCAGCACATAATGCTGTACATACGCCCGGCTAGCACATTATCTCAGCACAAAGCATGCCAGGCTGATGCCGCTGAAGCCAGTGACGAAACCCTCCTCTAGCAGTCTTATTGGGGGGAAAGCAAGGCTTTGTTTGCAGATGTCTGCCTTCTTTCCTTCCTTCAAATCCACACACACACAGAGAGAGAGAGAGAAAGAAAGAAAAGGACAAAGTGGGAAATCTACCACTTGGCCAACCTCTCCTGCTATGCTCATTCACATTTTAGGCAAATGGGATACCTACCGGTATTACCAGGGTGTAAAGGAGAAATCATAAGAGGAGACAGCACAGAGACACACACAAATGGCATCTACCTATTAAAGAGCAGCACAGAACCTCATATTTGTTCTGGTTTTAATATAAATTTAGTGGGGGGGAGGAGCTTGGTGCATGTGAATTTTAAAACAAACCCTTTCTTTCTGCTTTTGTGTCCATCAATTTGAGCGCATGCATCCCTTGCAGAAGCAACCCAGGGCATCTGATTGTAAAGGAGTGTACACATGTTATCTTTCAGAAATTGACAGCTCTCCTATTTCATCTTTTGTGACATTTGGAAGGGGGATACAGAGAAATAATATCAGAGGGCAATTAACGGGAGGATAAAGAAGTCTTTATTCTCTGGGAAAGGGCTGGGTATGTTGTTGCTCTTGCTATTAGAATCTCACATGCTCTCATGCAGACACAGAAAGAGGAAATGATCCTGAAAAAAGGCAGGAGGTGGGGCGGAGGGAGGGAGGGAGAAAAATAGAGAGATGTGTCATTAGGAACTAAGGTGAAAAGAAAAGGAAGGAGATCCTCTGTGGGTGTAACTAGCAGGGAGGTTTCTGGTCCCCAATCCCAGCCGTCAAACAAATGGGGTGGCACTTGTCTGCAGTAAGGGACAAAACAAACATCTGACCCCATGTACACCCCCCCCAAAAAAAAGCATACACACAACCTTGAGCTTCAGTGAGGCTCAGGAATCATTTACAAAAGGGTTCGCTCATCGCCTTAAAGAACAGCAGCAGCACCCCAGGCACACCACCCTACCTAATTGGGAGAATGGAAGATACTGGGGGCAGGGGCTTCAATACCTGAAATGATAAGGGGAATGCTATTCTCTCCTCCCCCCAAAAAAAAATCTAAATTGGGGAGGGGTGGGAGAGAAAGGGGAGGGTGGGTACCTGCAGTCTCCAACAAGACCCCTCTGCAGTCCAGGCTCCCAGGTAGATTCTGGGGGAGGAACAGTGCAACAACCCACCTCCCTTTTGAATAAATAAGAACATCCACATTTCTCCCACCCACCCAAAGCGAAAATCCTAAGAAGTGATCAAAGTGAAAGGGGAGGGGGGAGAAAGAGAGTTTTGCTACCTCATATGACAATAGGTAAAACACACACACACACACACACACACACACACACACACACACAGACCGACAGACATGAGACTGGGGAGATATTGAAGAGAGCCCACCCCCCCCAAGAAATAACTGGAGCCCATCCCCCCATTGCCCATCCCCCACAAAGAAATAACTGACGAACTCTCCCCCCCCTCTGAAAATTGGGGGGAGCTTTATTGCCTCTTACGAGAATAAGGCCACCACACATCATATTAGAAATGGGGAGGGGGTCCCCCTGGAATAATAGAAACAGGACTTCACCCACCGAAGCCCTTGCTGAGGATAAAGCAGGGGGGGGAGGCGCCTTTACTTCCTCTTGCAAACCCACACCTAGACCTGGGGGGTGTCCCGAAAAGCTCCCCCTTGAAATGACAACGAGCCCCTTCCCCAAAACTGTGAGGAGTGCGGGCTCCCAACCTAAAGGAAAGAAGAGCCCTCTCCTCCTAATGGCTCTCAAGAGGAGGACCCCAAGATTGAAGGGGCTACTCAGAATAGTTCTCAACAGGAACCCCGGAACTGAGGGGTGCTCCTCCTAATGGTTCTCAATGGGCACCCCAATATTTGGGGGAGCCCCCCATAACGGTTCTCAATAGCACCCCAAGACTGAGGGGTGGTCCTCCTCAGAATGCTCCAGGATTGGGGTGGGCACCTCACAATGGTTATCTCCGGGGTACCCCAAGATTTGGGGGACGCCCCAGAATGGTCCTCAAGAGTATCTCGGGGGGGGGTTGGGGGGGCTGCCTTAAGACTGCGGAGAAAGGAGTAGGGTGGGGGGCGCCCCTGCCTCGCGAGAGTAGGGGGACCCCTATCCCCTCTGCCCCCCAATAATGAGAAGAGAAACGGGCTGCCTGGAGGAGGGGGGGAAAGAAGGAAGGAAGGAAAGGAGGAAGGAAAGGAGGAGAGGGGAGTCGGCTGGTGGGTGCCAGCCTGGCACCCCGGGGTCCGCCTCTACCTCTCTCTTGCGGTGCCGGGGGAGAAGCGGGCGGCCGGGCAGGCGGTCGGTCGGTGGGGCGAGCGGGGCTCTCGGCTTCGCTGCGGGCGGTGCTGGCGGCGTCGCCCTGCGGACCCCGCGACGACGGCAGCTGCTGGCTCTGCGGCGGCGAGGCGACGACCGGCGGCCTGCCTGCTCCTCGGCGGCCCGGCCTCCTCCTCCGCCTCCGCCGCGGACCACGGACCGCCCACCGCCGGGCTCCTCCTCGCAGGCGGGCCGGCCGCCGGCCCGGCCTCGGGTCCCGGCATGGCTTCCGAAGGGCCTCCGTGGCAAAAGCGGAGAGACGGAGCCGACGGAGCCGCAGCCAAGCGGCCTCCCTCCTCCTCCTCCTCCTCTGCTTCCGCGCGCACGGGGGTCCCCTGAGCATGTGCAGAGTGGTTTGCCGGCCTCAGGGACCCCGAGGGTCATCCAATCCTAGGGTTGCACCCATAGGTGCCAGCTCCTTGGGGGGGTGGCACCCACAAAACTCCCCACCCCCTTGGGGGGGAAAGGGGGCTCTTTTTTTAAAATGTAAATATGTACTTTGTTTGGTTTATTTTGTTGTTTGTTTATGTTTGGTGTGTGTATGTGAGTTTTTGGATTTGAAATAATAAAGATTATCTCATAATAAAAACTCCCCACCCCCAAGAGGGGCCGGGAATCCACCGCCAGGGCCACGCAGCTACATGGCACCCACCTGTCCTGCACAACGCAGGATTGTCTCGTATTTCAGTGTAAAATGCTATGGCCTGCATGGATACAGTTTTGTCCTGAATTTCATGTATTTTCTTTCTCTTTCTCTCTCTCTCTGCCAAAATAAATAAAAAAAAATAGAAAATTGTCCAGCAGCACATTAGAGACCAACTAAGTTTGCTCTGGGTATAAGCTTTCGTGTGCATGCACACAGGAAAGCTTATACCCAGAACAAACTTAGTTGGTCTCTTAAGGTGCCACTGGACAATTTTTTAAATTTATTCTGACTGCCCAACACTCTGCCAAGTTCGGGATTCCCTACAAATGCATGTGTTTGAAAGGGCCTGTGAAAGGCCATGTATTTCAGCTCTGGATAGCCAAGTACAGACAGAAGAATTTGTGTGTGTTTGTGTGACAAATTCCAGGACTTTTGGACACCCGTAGTTCCCCCCCCCCTTAAATTGGGTAGGAAGCCTGTGGCCCTCTATTGTTATGGCTTTGGACCACAGTTTCCATCATTCCATAACCATTGGCCATTCTGACTCGGGCTGTTTGGAACTGGGGTCCCAACTGCAGTTAATCGCAATTAATGGCTTGCTGCAGAAGCACCGACCTTGCCTGCTTTGCTCCTCCACCCCTACCCACTTCCACAGGGTTTATCATCCGCATAGGGTGCACTCTCAGCAGTTTCCCCACAGAAGGGTGGGGAGGGTGGGGAGGCGGCCAGGGGAAGGGCCTTCTCTGTGGCAGCCCCCAAATTGTGGAACTCACCTTCCTTGGAGGTTGTGGATTCTCCTTCCTTGGAGGTTCTTAAGCAGAGGTTGGATGGCCATCTCTCTTTAGCTAAGATTCCTGCATTGCAGGGGGTTGGACTAGATGACCCCTGGGGTCCCTTCCAACTCTACCCTGTTTCCCCTTTTTTAATACGTAGTCATAAAGTAAGCCATGGCAGGGTTTTTTTACCTTTGTGAGAAGTAAGACGTACCCCAAAAGTAAGCCGTGGTGCCGCCATTGTCCCCGTCACCTCCTCAGCCCATCCTGCATGCGCAGGGAGCCAGTGAACCAGTGAGAGGCACCGGGGCGGGGGACGCGCCTCTTGCGGAGTTCTGCCCCGCCTGCTCAGCGCGCAGGGGGAGGCTGTACCGTACCATACTGACGTAATAAAAATAATACATCCCCCGAAAATAAGCCACCCTGTG
Organism: Darevskia mixta; assembly: GCA_034641385.1. Taxonomy (NCBI): domain Eukaryota; kingdom Metazoa; phylum Chordata; class Lepidosauria; order Squamata; family Lacertidae; genus Darevskia; species Darevskia mixta. The sequence goes on from JAWWNH010000060.1 coordinate 5,403,776, forward strand.
TTTTTTTGAGGGAAAAAAATTATAAGACGGTGTCTTAAAAAGGGGGAAAGACGGTATGATTCTATGAACTCCCTCCCTACAGAGGTGTGTCTAGCATTTTCACTGTACAGCTTCCAGCATTTGCTGTAGAATTGCCTCTTTACCTTGGCCTTTGGCATGTTAAGGTGTTTCGGTTTTGTGGGACCTGCCTGTTTCGTTTAATTTATACCCATCTCTTCAATGTTGAATGGTTTTACTTCTTTTAGAATCATAACGATTCTATGTGTTTTCATAGCTACAGTATACTATATTGTGGTAGGCTACCCTGGGACCTTGTGGCGGAATACAGGTGAGAAATCTTACAAATAAGCTTGTGCAGGGAAAATAAACCACAATCGTGTTAAATCTGGACAGGAGATTATTCTCTCCCAAGCACACCACGATCTGTGGACAAGGTTTGTTCTTGGGTTGTCTGAGTGTTCATACCTAAGACTTAAGCCAGGGATTGTAGCTTGCTTGCTTCTCCTTTGAGCAACTGGAGAGTAAAGTGACCAAGATCAGTGCATTCACATTGCGGTAAATCATTAACTCTGCTTTTACCATGATGTGTGAGCTGGGCAGGTGCCTCAGAGCAAGCATGGGAGTTGTTGAAGGTGCATCAGGATCTGCTAATACAGGCATGTCCAACAGGTAGATCGTGATCTACCGGTAGATCACTGGATGTCTGCGGTAGATCACTGGTAGATCATTGGCTCCCCCCAAAGAAGCTGAACAACTGCTGCTCCCCTAAAAAAAGCTCAACATTTTACCTGCTCCCTGAAAAAACTCAAAAACTTTGACCTGAACCCAAAAGGGGGGGGGGGGTAGATCACTGCCAGTTTTTACTCTGTGAGTAGATCACAGTCTCTTGGGAGTTGGCCACCCCTGTGCTAATAGATCTCTCAGGTAATTTCAGAATAAATCAGTCATTCTAATCATTTGCTGAAACCAGCAGCAAAATAGCCTTTCTCTGAAGGTGGAAAGCTTGCTGTGAAAACCAGGAGTGGGTTTTTGCAGGACCGGACTGTGCACTCAGCTCTGATGCTGTTCAAAGGCACCCTGTTCTATAATTCTAAGATGTTGTCCATCTGCATCCAACTAGGGAATCTCAGTGATCTAGTAACAAAAAATATCCAGTAAGTTTGAAGTCTGCCCACCTATGTATGACGCAGGCAGGGCACATGCAAAGACGCCTTTCCCTTAAATGCTTTTTCTGCTCTCCAGAAAACGACCTAAGGACCTGGTGAGCGCATCCTTCTCACTGACTATCCTCTAAGCGGGATTTTGTTTCTCCCTCCTAGAGGAAACAAAAAGACCCAAGGATACAGCACCAGAGCATGCACAAAGTGCCATTCCCTTGGCAGAACCAGCTCTTTGTTTGTTACATCTGTTGCTTGTTTCTCAAGGACCTCAGAGCAACGTTTTGGACTAGTAGGAAGCCTGCAAGGAAGTTAGGCAGAGAAAGGGTGAGTCATCCAGCAAGCGTCAGGGCCGAGGAGGAAGTTGAGCCTCGGTTTCCGGCATCCAAACGCAGTGCGCTCCAGTTATTACATCACACTTCATTCAAAGTGTGTCCCCTACCAAAGAAAGGACCTGAGGACAAGTGCCTCTTAGCATGTTCTGAGCACCTTTCCCTTGGGAGGGGATTTGCCTGTAGTTCTGTTTCTAAAAACAGAAGTTGGTAACAGCGGGATCTGCAAAATGTCACTGTTTATCCTCACCTGAGAAGAATTGAACCTGGGCTAGCTCAGTCGGCAGAGCATGAGACTCTTACTCTCAGGGTTGTGGGTTTGAGCTCCATGTTGGGCAAAAAAGATTCCTGCCTGGCAGGGGGATGGACTAGATGACCCTCGTGGTCCCTTCCAACCCTTCCAATTGTATGATTCTCTTATTCTCCTGTTCAGGGTTCCAGGCAGGCCGGCCCTCCTCCAGGATATTCCATTGCATTCCTGGTCACATGCCTTTTCTATTTTTCTTTTCCAACTGATAGTCAACATTCTGTGACTTGTGGCTTGGGTCTTTTTCAAAGACTTTTTGTACTTCCCTTAAGCAGACCCTCTTGTTTCTTACTGGCCCCATTTTGGCTCCAGTTCTGTTGGCCTGAGTTCACTGTTAGAAGGACTCCTTCTTTTCCCTGCAGATGTATGCACAACAGATTAAAAAAAAAGGAAGTCGCTGTCAAAACATCTTTGGACTATGCACACATTACCGGCATAAATGCAAGGAGGTTCGGGAGTTTTTCACGCTGTGTTTCAAATAGCAATTGCATATCATGATAGACATCGGTACAGTCTGATGCGTTTTCAAGTCACCCACTGTCTATCCACACTAGTGGGCGGAGAAGTAACGGGGTGTCTTCATATTGCTTACATTTTCAACTCAGATCAAAGGTCATTTGGGGAAGGGGGGGTGCATCAGAACACAGCATTTCTTGAGACACAGGATAGATGTGGATTGTGGCTGACGCAGTGTGCACACAGTGCCACAAACCAACGGTGTGAGCACACTGGATGCAGAGTAAATGGGAGCATGTACAGCCTTGGCATAAATGTGCATTGTTTGACAGTGTGCTTTATGCAAACTAGGAGAGAAAACCAATCGCAATTTGAAGGTAGCCTCATCTTCTAACAGGAAGGATGCTTATCAGGTAAGGGGTGGTGTCTTGAATCCCAATTTGAGGGGTGGGAAAAATCTGGGTGTGAACAAGATGCAAAATTGCTGGACGTTAGTTGCCACATCACCCTGACCACATCAAACTCCACAGTGTAACAACTGGAATTTCTTAATTCTCAGATTTTTATCTTAGCAAACAGCATGCACACAAACGGCAAAATTGTTAGGACTCTGCTGAATACAAAGTCATCATTTCTCTCTCTTTTTTAAAACCATTCAGTGCCAAAACCCTTTCAGGCAACATAAAGTGAGTCATTGTGCATGCCAGAACCAATGAAAGATTTTCTCCCCATACAGGTGGATGGCTTATTTCCATTGGCAGCTGAGTTGATTTGAAGAGAATTCCATGCAGATCTAAAACAGATTTTTGCAGGTCCCCAAACTGAAGAACTTGATTCTCTGGGGGAACCTTGAGGAAGCAGGCAAGCAATGAGGCCAAGATTTTGTAAAAAAATCAAATGCCTGCCATTATTTGTAGTCCCGCAAATTTAGCTGACTTATATTTAGAGTCCTTCAACTATTCCAAACATCGTGCAGACAGTAATCTACAACTGTCCTGTAAGGTAAAGGTAAAGGGACCCCTGACCATTGGGTCCAGTAGCGGATGACTCAGGTTGCTGCACTCATCTCGCTTTATTGGCAGAGGGAGCCGGCGTACAGCTTCCGGGTCATGTGGCTAGCATGACTAAGCTGCTTCTGGCCAACCAGAGCAGCACACGAAAACGCCGTTTATCTTCCCGCCGGAGCGGGTACCTATTTATCTACTTGCACTGCGTGCTTTCGAACTGCTAGGTTGGCAGGAGGTGGGACCGAACAATGGGAGCTCACCCCGTCGTGGGGATTCGAACCGCCAACCTTCCAATCGGCAAGCCCTAGGCTCTGTGGTTTAACCCACAGTGCCACCCGCGTCCCATGTCCTGTAAGGTAGGCTAGCACAATTACCACCATGCTATAGATGTGGAGGTGGGGGTGGGGGGAATTGCATCTTAGATAATGGTTTGCTAAATGTCACACTACATAAATATACATAGGATTTCTGTGCAAGTAGTATTGCTGAACGCAGTGGGATTTCCTTCCAGGTAAATCTTCGGGGGCCCAAGCTGCGTATTGTTTTGCTGAGATTTGAACCCAAGGCTTTGTGTCTCATAGCCCACACTCTTCCTGCGCAAGCCTCGGAAGTAAGTCCTGCCAAGTTCAACCAATGACCGTAGCTCAGCTGTAGAGCATCCTGCGTTGCATAAAAAATAAGTTCCCCCAGTTCATTGCCTGGCATGTCAAAGTATTTCTGGAAATGTCCCCATCTGGTGACCTGTTTCCAGTTAGGTATAGCTAGATGGAGCATCGATGTGACTCTGTATAAGGCAGTTTCCCATTTCCCTAACCCCAAGAAAGTGTTAGCCGGATAGTAGCCTTACCAACTACAGTACAGTTCCAGGCATCCTGTTCATTGAGCATTCAGCATGATTTGTTTGCAGGGAGATTAGAGGATGTTGGCTATTAGAGGAGCATTTGTTCTGATTTGTTTGCAGAGAGGCTAGATGACAGAGCAGGTGCTATTCTGCAATTCTCCCAGCCGTTGTGTTCCTTATAGCAAAAAGCCCAATCTTTTGGCAAAACAGCAGCTTCAAATCAGCTTTAATCGCGCAACCCGAATATGCCAGCGCATGACTGAATCCCACCCAAAATGGCCTGGAAGTGCCCTATATCGGTTAAGGATGTGGTTGCACTTACCTTATCAAACAGCAGTAGTTTGTCCTGGTATGAAAATACTTCGCTTCTTCTGTATGGTCCACGCTGGCACTTGTGGAGTGAACTCTTTATTCTCACTCCTCGTGCTGAGAAGAAAACAGGACACCAAACCAGCGCTGTCTGGGGCAAACTCTGCAGCGGCTGGAGCAGAGAAGAAAACGTAACGCCAGGCTACTGCCGTCCGGTGCAAACGCTACAGCAGCGAGAGCAAAGCCTGCAGTGATCCCAGTAATTCCAGCAATAAACTGGCAATGTGAGCACACCCATAGGAATCAGAAACCAGACGAGCTAGCTTGATACTGGTGAAATGTGCAGCTAGTACTGGTTGGGATGATGGTGTATTGAGGCTGAGGAGATCATCTGTTCTACCTTGCGGTGCTAAGCAGCATTTTGCAAATGACATGATACTGCTCCCTACCGATCCTACCAGAATTTCAAACCGCCAATGATTCCTCCAGGGCAGGGGGGAAGTTTAGAAGGAAAACGGCACCGCCTTCATATCCGAAGCTTCTCCTTATTTATAGCACTGAAACGCTTGAAGAAAGTTTCATCCTTCACTCAGACATGCCCCTCTAATTCACAATCATCTCTAGCATTGCCAAGAATGATGTCACAAACAGCTGAGACAGGAAAAGGTATAAAGATGGAGAGAGGCAGACGTCACACTTCAAGAGAGGCCAGCGTGGGTTTTCCACCCTCGGAACAAGCCCAGCTTTGCTGCCTGCATGACAGATGTGCCTTCTTCAAGTCAAACTCTCGGTCAGCTCTCATTCTCCCCCCGCCAACCTGACTTTCAACTGGCCCACCCAGTTAATTTGTTCCTTTTTTGAAGCACCACATGTACATTTATACATCTTTCCATCAATTGTTTATTAAGATGAAAAGGGGTCATTTTAAAAGCTGTTGCAAAACAGCTCCGGGGACTGGGAAGAGATTTCTTGATGATGTAACCAGTGCCAATCCAATGGCCCTGTTTGCAGCCAGCCTTTTTTGTAGTAAACACCACCCCCCAGGGAGACCCATCTTCAATGTTTTGGCTCCAGGAAAATGTGTTTTTGTTTTTCCAGACTTTTCCTTTGGTCCAGTTTGTTCCCGTTCCTTGGACTTGTCCTCCAGTCCCTTGGTCTCTTCGGGTGTCCTGGACCCAAGTTGTTAAGGGACTTGTGAATCAATACAAGAACCTTGAACCTGCCCCCAAAAGCACATGGCCAGCTAGTGCAAGGCTTTGATCACCAGAGTTGCGCTCTGGTGATAGTCTTCTCCACCGACAAGTCTAGGCGCAGCTTGTCGCAACAGCTGGAACCAACAACCCCAGCAGGACAGGAAAAGAAGTTGCTGAAATGCAGAGACAAGCCGGGTGGGGCTGTCCAGGTAGAAAGAACAGCTGGAGGGTCAGAGAGCAGACTGGATTCTTTGGGCGTAGCCCTCTAAAGTCTCGCAAGACAGGTCCCGGTGACAAGCTGCTTTGGAGACGGAAACGGGGAAGGAACAAAAAGTCGTCCGCTCTGCGTCTCCAAAAGTGTTCAGCTGTGCTTGGACACTTGATGCACAACTCAGCATAAGCACCGCCTAATGGCACAGCCTGGAGCCAAGTTACTTCTCGGTCCCACAGAGCCACATTGCTATGATTGCCAGGCACAGCAGCAGTTTGTGCTGACACCTTTAACAGTGGTGGCGCATGGAGGGAGGGAGGGACGTGGGGCAGGCCTGTCCAGAGGGCTGAAATCCCATTAGAGGAGGGTGATATAATCTACTCTTGGGGTGTAGGGTTGCACCAGTGCAGCAGGTTCTGTTGCTCACGGTTCGTCTTCACCTGGCTCCCTTGGAACCCGCTCAGCATTTAGAAACCCTTTCACTCCCAACACCAGCCAAACAATACTACTTAGCTCACCTGATTTCCCAAAGAAAATCAAGGCAGTTCACGAGGGCATAACACAGCGATATAAAACACACAGGAGCCTCCAAATTAAACCCGAATCATAGAATTGTAGAGTTGGAAGGGACCCGAGGGTCATCTAGTCCAACCCCCTGCAATGCAGGGATGTCATCTCAATCATACACGACAGGTGGCTCTCCAGCCTCTCCTTAAAAACCTCCAAGGAAGGAGAGAATTGAAATGCAATTGTTTTAAATATTAAAAATTAAGGTCAACCATTCAAGGCCCCATTACCTCGAGACGTTGCCTTTCTCGAAACTGCATAGGGCTTTTGTTGAACTAAGGTTCCAACAAAAAATACATATGGTGCAAAACTTTCTTTTATCTGTCCTGAATCTTCCAGCTTCAATGGATGTCCACGAACTAGTCGTGTGACGAGGAAGGGAGAAAAACTTTCCTCTATCCATGCCAGGCCTCATCTTATAAACTTCTGCCAAAGCAATTCTTAGGTTCCAACCACATCCCAGCTCTGCAACTCTACGATTCTATGCACCCCTGGATGGGCCTGGGCCTTCCCTTAGAGGTGCACATTCCTGCTACCCATTTAGGTGTGTCTCTTTCAAGCGACCCTCCAAGTGTCCCTATTTTCCAGGGACAGTCCTGGATTTACAGAAGACGGCCCAGTTTCTGATTTGAGCCTGGAGTGTCCCGTTTTTCATTAGGACATGCCTCTTTCCATCGGAGAGGGTATGAAGCTTTGCGACCCCCGAGTCGAGGAGATAAGTAACTGTGCAGCCTTTAGAAGACATCTGAAGACAGCCCTGAAAGCAGGAAAGTTGCAGTCGGTTTAGATCTTGATTTATTCCACAATAACCTAGTGAGGTAGGCTGGGTCAAGAAAGCGAAGGACTTCGGCAGAGCCTAAAGCTACCCAGCAAACTTCAGTGCTCCACCAGAGATCCGATAAACATTCTATGACCTTTTAAATTATTTTTATTGTCTCTGGAATTTTTTATAATGTTTTATTACGTTTTTATATATATATTGGAAGCTTCCCAGAGTAGCTGGGGCAACGCAGTCAGATGGGCGGAGTATAAATAATAAAATTGTTGTTGTTGTTATCAAATAGGATGTCCTTATTTTCATCGGAGATGTGCTGGAGGGCATGCGAGGCTGCCAGTTGTAGCAGCAGCTCCATGCTCCTTGCAAAGCGAGGCACAGCACCATAGCAAGCTGCCTTACAATGAATCCGACCACTGGTCTATCTAGCTCAGTGTTGTCTGCACTGACTGGCAGCAGCACTCCAGCTTTTCAGGCAGGATTCTCTCCCAGTCCTACCTGAAGAAGCCGGAGGATGAACCAGGAAACCTCTGCGCATGATGCACTGGGCTACATCCCTCCCCCAGAGCCCTGCTGCCGTTAGTTCCTGATCAATGCTGCCTTCCTCCGAGATGCAGAAACGTCTGACCTTTGAGGGGAAAGCACTCCCTTAAAGAGTTTCAGATGACACTTTTCCCCAGCCCATATGGAAAAGATTTTCCTTTGCCGCCGGCTGGGTTATTTTAAAACCCTTTTGGCATCGCGCTGATTTGGCCAGGTCTCTCCTTAATATCTTGCATTGTTCACACACACGCATAAACACACCACTCGAAAGCTTGCTTCGATTAAAAGAAGGGGGGGGGAATGCTTTGGGTTTGCCTGGAAGACTACGAGTCGCTGACGGGGCAGCCACGTGTCAGCTAGCGAAGACAGGAAGTGCCTCATACTTGACCTTTGCTCGGAGCAGGAAAAGGAGACCGTTTCGTGGCAGGTCATTGAAGTGATCTAATCATTATGGCTTCTCCAGTGCAGTGCAATCAATTGCATATGTGGGCTCTTGTCTCTCCAGTTACGTCTAAAGCAAGGCTTTATGTAGGTCAGTAAAAAATGCAAGCCCATGCCCAGGGGCGTCTTAGCCATAGAGGCTAGTGGCGCGGGGCACCACGGCGCCAAGTTCTGGAGGGCGCCAGGGAAGAGGCGGAGGCTGGATGCGGCGCCTCCCGGCATCAGCTCGCCGCCCTCACCTGCCTCCGCCATGCCGCACCACGTCCAGAGCCTCCTCCCTGCCAGAGGAGCCGCCCTCCAGCCCCGCCGGCAGCTCCGCCCTCGCCCACCTTCGCCATGCCGTGCCGCGCCCGGAGCCTCTGTCCCGCTCCGGAGGGATCCTTGCACCACGGCACCAGATAAGCTTAAGACGGCCTTGCCCATGCCATGCTCCTTATTCCAATCATAGGAACCAGCTCCTAAGGACCAAGGGGTCTTTGCCCCCCCCCTAAATTATTTGAGGGGACTGGTCCTACCCAAAGTTGTTGGGCATTGTCATTCAAATGGTATGCATGCACCACCTCATGCGATCGGCCTACCTGTCCCCCTTCCCCAATATTTTATTCACGTTGGCACCCCTGATTCCAAGGAATAGGAACAGAGGCGGATTTAGGGTAGAGCAACTGGTTCCACCGCACTGGGCACCGAATTAGGGGGTCACCCCAGGGCATCACAACTACGGGATCGCAAATTGAGTGGGACGGAAGGTGAGAGGCAGGGGGGCAAATTTTGGGTTCGCACAGGGCGCCGCTGAAATTTGAAAGACCAAAGTCCGCCCCGGATAGGAACCGAGGAAGATGCCTTCTACTGCACCAGACCGTTGGCTCCTCCAGCTCAGTGCTGTCAACTCTGACTGGCAGCAGCTCTCCAGGATTTTAAGCAGGATTCTCTCCCAACCCTATCAGGGCCACATCTGCACCAGACATCTGAAGCACTATTGTACCTGTTATGTACTGAGCTGAATCCTAGAACAATAGGATCCAGAATGCAGCAGTCTGATTGGTCCACAGGAGCCACCCAAGCCAGCTCCAGGTGGAAGTGAATCAGCAACCTGATTGGCCTGCAAGAGCAGCCAATCAGGCTCCTGGATGAAGTGAATCCGCAACCTGATTGGCCTACAGGAGTAGCCTGGAATTAGCCAATCACGTGGGGCCCATTGTGTAAATAATGTATATATAGCAGGCGTTTTGGGGAAAGATTCATTCCTTGCTACTATGAGCTGAATAAAGAGCATGAAATTCACACTTGACTCTGAGTATATTTCAGTACCGCTTTAACTACCACAGCTCCCCCCCCCCCCGCCAAGCAATCCCAGGAATCCTAGTTTATTGAGGGTTTGTTATAATACTGTGGGGCACAGAGACTTGAATCTGCTTGCCTGGGTCCTGGGTCTGAGAACCAGTGGTCCCATGCACCTTCTGGCCTGCATTTTCCCTCATCCTGACACACACTTAATCCTTTACGATAGATGCCATTCTCTTCTCTTAAGCTCACGCCGAATGGCCGCTTGCAGAAGTTTCTCAGCCTACTCAGATAACAGACCCCATTGCCCATGGTACCAAGCCTGGCGGCACATTACTGTGCCATAGTACCTAGCATCAAGGAATGATTCCCTTGCAAAATATATATACCGGTATATATGGGCAATATACGTCATTCCCCAGTCTCCTTGTGACAGCCCTCCAATGCCCCAGGTACAGTAGTATCAGCTCTGGAGGTAAACAGAGGATGAAGAACCTATTTGTAGTTGCTTAGCAACCAGAAGGTGTGGGCCTCTGAGTCACTTCCTGGGTGAATGGAGGACAAAGGATATCTTGCAGTTGCTTGGCAACCACAAGGTGAACCTGGAAAAATTGGGGGAAGATACGTTCTTTAATACATGTAGGGCACGTGTCAGAAAACTGCGCCCATCATGGCTCCCTGGCATATTTCAGCCATTCCTTAATGGAAGACAGTAGCACATCCTTGGCCCTCCATAGGCCTGCATTTTGAACTACAACTCCCATCAGCCAGTTCCAAAACATCTGGAAGGCGCCAGGCTGGCAAAGGATGTGGTAGTTCAAATAACACTAGGCTAAAAACAGATTGAAACTCGCCTCGATCCTCTAAACATCTGGGTAGGCTTGTCTAAGCAAGAATGTTTTTAGCAGACACCAAAAAGAGTGCAGCGAAGTCACCTGCCTGGTGTCCATAGGCAGGGAGTTCCCAAGGACAGATGCTGCCACGTTAAAAGATCGAGTTCTTACAAATGCAGAAGGGGTATTACAGACCCTCCAAGTGCTCCTATTTTCCAGGGACAGTCCTGGGTTTACAGAAGCTGTCCCAGTTTCTGATTTGATCCCGCAATGTCCCGCTTTTCCTTAGGACATCCCAATTTTCTTTGGAGAAATGCTGGAAGGTATGGAGTTATTCGACTCCCGAGCCATCTGAAGGCAATCCTACATGGGGAATGTTTTGTTTTTAATATTTAATGTATTATGTTTTTATATGTGTTGGATACTGCCCAGAGTGGCTGGGGCAACCATGTCAGATGGGTGGGGTATAAATAGTAAAATTATCATTATGGAATGGGATGTCCCTATTTTCATCGGAGAAATGTTGGAGGGTATGGAGATATATGACCCCTGAACCTAGGAAATAAGTAACTATACAGCCTTTAGAAGACATCTGAAGGCAGCCCTGTATAGAGAAGTTTTTTAATGTTTAATGTTTTATTATGTTTTTATATATGTTGGAAGCTGCCCAGAGTGTTTATTTGTTTTAAAAAATATTTTTAAAATTATAAAAATTTGGCAAACATGGATTGACATCTACAGTTGCACCTGTGACTGAACACATGCACAAACAAACATATTGTGTATATAGCAATATGTGCATGCAATTGCTTCAAAGGATTGTCAGGTACAGAACCAAAATATATTTGGTCCCGAAAGTTCTCCTCACAAGTGAAAACTTTCATGTCAAATATCTCCAACATGCTCTTGAACTATTTGCCAAATATTAGACATCTGTGTTTGACACCTGAAGGCAAATATCATATATATTTGTTATTTGATAGCACTCAGAAATGGACATGCAGTGGCATTAGTAACTGACAGCAGACATGCAGCGGTATATAGTGCCGGGGGGGGGGCATTTGAAAATTTATGGGATTTGATGCTTGCCAAAATCAAAATAGCCAAGGATATACTGACAAATCTCTACAACATCCTAATTTGGAGACATAAGTTCTTATTCAAGATATGGCTCTGAATTACAGATTCGGCATTCAAACTCTGGCAAAGGTTTAAATTTCTCCCATTTTTGAAGATTCACACATCATTCTTTGAAGATCTTGCTGATGTCTTGATCACTTTTGCAGCTGCAAAATATACCACAAGAAACATTTATTCGGGGTTTAAAAGAGGAGCTACGTGGAAGTAAATAAAATTGCAATGTAAAGCAGAAAACTGCTCCTGAAATGCTCAGGTGTCCCTAAAACAGCTCCTATAATTGCAACTGCTAGAGGCATAAAGACACATCCTTCATTCTCTTGCCAGGACTTCTTTTATATTCTAGTCCCTTTTTTAGGACGAAGTTGCACCTAACTTCTGTGTTTTCGAAAAATTCAGTGCTGAAGCAAACTTTCTACCCCATCCCTGCAAAACGAACTCCTTTAAAAAATTTCTGACCTTGCAATTTAATTTCATTCCATTCAGGTGGAAAATTCCTTTTTCCCTTTGGCAGCAGGTCTCATCTCAATCCCTGGACACACAAAAATCAACTCTCCACTGTAAAGCGAGCGCCTCCACACCGGCAGTAAAGACACAACCGCATTCCTTTTGAGGGTGCCGCACATACCCTGACGTCTTGTTGCTCTGGAAACTGTCCCTGGACATCCTTGTCCTTTGCAACGTGTCATGCCGAGGACATGAAAGGTTATGAAAGCATCTCTGGCATTTAGCAGGAAATTGTACATCTGGCTGGCCAGATTGGGGAGAGTGGGGGGGGGATGAATCCTGACAAGACGGAAGTAGTGCTTTTGGGGGACAGGGGGTGACTGGGTGTGGAGGACTCTCTGGTCCTGAATCGGGTAACTGTGCCCCTGAAGGACAGGTGTGCAGCCTGGAAGTCATTTTGGATTCACAGCTGTCCATGGAGGCGCAGGTTAATTTTCTGTCCAGGGCAGCTATCTACCACTCCATCTGGTACGCAGGCTGAGACCCTACCTGACCGCAGACTGTCTCGCCAGAGTGGTACATGCTCTGATTATCTCCCACTTGGACTACTGCAATGTACTCTACTGGGTCTACCTTTGAAGGTGACCCAGAAACTACAACTAATCCAGAATGCAGCAGCTAGACTGGTGACTGGGAGAGGCTGCCATGACCACATAACACCGGTCTTGAAAGACCTACATTGGCTCTTAGTACATTTCCGAGCACAATTCAAAGGGTTGGTGCTGACCTATAAAGCCCTAAACGGCCTTGGCCCAGTATACCTGAAGGAGCTGAGGTCCAGCTCCGAAGGCCTTCTGGCGGTTCCCTCATTGCGAGAAGTGAGGTTACAGGGAACCAGGCAAAGGGCCTTCTTGGTAGTGGCGCCCGCTTTGTGGAACGCCCTCCCATCAGATGTCAAGAAAATAAACAACTATCTGACTTTTAGAAACAGGTAGGTAGCCGTGTTGGTCTGCCGTAGTTGAAACAAAATTTAAAAATAAAAACATCCTTCCGGTAGCACCTTAGAGACCAACTAAGTTTGTTCTTGGTATGAGCTTTCGTGTGCATGCACACTTCTTCTTTTTTTAATTTTTATTTATTATTTTTTACTTTTAGAAGACATCTGAAGGCAGCCCTGTTTAGGGAAGTTTTTAATGTTTGATGTTCTATTGTGCTTTTAATTCTGTTGGGCGCCGCCCCAAGTGGCTGGGGAAACGCAGCCAGATGGGTGGAGTACAAATATTATTATTATTATTATTATTATTATTATTATTATTATTATTACATCCCATCAAAGAGCTACGGCAAGGAACCTCAAAATTATACCGGGGGTGAGAAACGTCAGGCCAGGGGCACACTGTGACCCTCAAGACCTCTCTACCTAGCCCCCAGGAGGACTCTCCACAGGCTACACACCCCTCTTCCACCACACTCTCTTTCCCCAGGCCACACCCCTCAACCAACTTTGCAATGCATCCTCCTCAAGTGTTTTTGCCTGGCAGGAATATGTCCTTAAACTTGGGTTGTGACTTGGCTGGATGGAGGGCTGTGTAAGAGTATGTATGGACAGACAAGATCCTCTGTCTGGACAGGGATAGCCTAACTTACATTGTCTATGCTCTGGTAATTTCTAGGTAAGATTACTGCAACGCCTTATATCTGGGTTTGCCCCTGAAGACAGTTCGGAAACTTCAGCCGGTGCAGAATTCGGCGGTCATGCTGGTCACTGGGGCTCAGATTACAAGCGCAGGTAAAGGTCCTTCTTTTTGTGCCCCCTTCACAAGAGATCTGGAGGGTGGCAACATGGGAAAGGGCCTTTTCTGTGGTGGCTCCCCATTTGTGGAATGTTCTCCCCTTGGAAGCTCGCCTGGCACCTTCACTACATACAGTGGTCCCTCGACTTACGAAGTACTCGACATCCGTATTTTTCAACTTACGAATTAAAAAAAGTGGCCGCACGTCTACGAATTTTTCGACATCCGAATGGAAATCGTTGCCGGTTTAGATGCGGTTTCCTCGACTTACGAATTTTAGATGCAGGTTTTTTCGACTTATGATTTTTTTCAACCTACGAATGTCCATTCGGAACGGATTAAATTCGTAAGTCGAGGGACCACTGTATCTTTAGGCGCCAGGCAAAAACGTTCCTCTTCTTCCAGGCCTTTGGTTAAATAAACAACCTATGGCCTTTTAAACCAGGGGTATTGTTTAGTTTGTTATTTTGTTATGTACTTTTGTGTTTTTATACTGTAACCCACCCTGTGATCCTCGCTTGAGGTGTTGTGTTCAAACCAGGTCGATACATCTTTAGTGTATCAGATTCAAAATAGATCAGGGGAGGGGCAGATACCAAAACCGACTGCTCGAATACTCCCCCATTTCTGAGTTTGTTACGTCTCTATGTTGCAGGGCTGAGAAAGATCGTAGCGGAGACACCAGAGTAGACAGACACTCCTGGGGTAGATGGATGAATCATCTGGCTCAGAATTTGGAATTTTATGATAAAGGAATAATGTGGTCAGGTGGAAAAGAGGGCAGAGCTTCTGCAACCAGGAATGGAAGACTCTGTCAATTTGAGTTCTGCCCAGTTCCTTCTTTTTCCAATCTCAAATCCAGTTTACCACCCTCCCACGCCTGTTTGCAATTCTTTTTAAAGTCCTTACAAAAATTTGTCAGCAATGTCATGAATATTTCTCCTAAGATGCCTATTTCTGAATATGATTTTGCCTCTTGCAATGCATTGTTGTAGGTTATCTTCACCAATAGGATGCATTTTGTGCATGCGTTCCCATTAAATATTTATTTTCGTACGCACATTTTGTTTTATTTTTGGTTGGAGAACTGCATGGCAAAATTCAGGGAAGAGGCAAATTTTGAACTAGAGTTATGCTCTGGTTCATATATTTCTTTCGGAAAGTGCAAATCAGGTTGTCTCACATTAAAATGCGAACTGAACTCAAAGTCCCCCCCCCCCCGCATTCCATCCCACCCCTAACTTTGATAGCTGAAAGGGAATTTCAGGATTCGAAGAAGAAGAAGAAGAAGAAGAAGAAGAAGAAGAAGAAGAAGAAGAAGAAGAAGAGTTTGGATTTGATATCCCGCTTTATCACTACCCGAAGGAGTCTCAAAGCGGCTCACATTCTCCTTTCCCTTCCTCCCCCACCACAAACACTCTGTGAGGCGAGCGAGGCTGAGAGACTTCAAAGAAGTGTGACTAGCCCAAGGTCACCCAGCAGCTGCATGTGGAGGAGCGGAGACGCGAACCCGGTTCACCAGATTACGAGTCTACTGCTCTTATCCACTACACCACACTGGCTGAGGGGATATTGTGGTCTTCCAGATGGTGTGGAACTATTCACACTCCCATCATCCCTGCCCATTGGCCATAATAGCTGTGAGGTGAGTGGGGCTGAGAGACTTCAGAGAAGTGTGACTAGCCCAAGGTCACCCAGCAGCTTCATGTGGAGGAGCGGGGACACGAACCCGGTTCCCCAGATTACGAGTCTACCGCTCTTAACCACACTGGCTCTCACAAGAAGCTCACACAAGAAGCTATGCCTGCTAAAATCTCCTCTTGTGATTCCAGGAACCCTCTGCATTGCTTGCATCTGTCCACTCTAGGAACAAAGGACTTTGGAGAATGAATGCAGTAAATGTTATTCTTTGCTGATGCTCCTCCTGAAACCTGATAAACAACCCTCCTCCTTTTAAATGCCATTGCATGTCACTGGAGGTCAAAACAGAACATCTTTGCTTTTTCTTCTTCTTCTTCCTCTTCTTCTTGTTCTTTTGGTTCTTTTTCTTCTTCTTTTCCCTGAGATGACTGAAGTCAGGGACGATGACCCTATCTGTGGCTTCCTCTCTGGAGTTTCAGCAGCTGTGAGCAAAAGCTGGCCAAATTTGCAACAGCTGCCTTAAAAGGGAGTCATTGCCAGCCTCTGTTCCAGTAAGCAAACACATGGACATTGCCACAAACCTGACAAGGCGAGAGAGCTTTTCCTCCTCTTCAGATGTTGTCCTTTCGTTAAGACCATCCTGGTCCTACACACCAGTCTTCTCCAATCTGGTGCCCACGCCATAGCTGTCAACCCTCCCTTTTTTCCTGGGAAACTCCCTTATTCCAAGGCCGTTTCCTGCTGCTATCCCGGATTGTTGATATCCCTTACATTTCCCGGATTTCAAAGGAAGCAGCTCCTCTCCCTCCCTGCCAGCCAGAGAGGCTCCTCAGCTGCGTTGCTCGGCTGCCAATAAGGAGTCTGAGACCGACTGGGGGCGGAGCTTGCATGCCTTGTGCAGCCAGACCCTCACGCCCAACCAGACAGACAGACAGCCTGCCATCTACGCGCTCGCTCTTTCGCTCACCCATTCACGCGCAGCCTCTGGAGCGCAGGGTGGCGAGGCTACTTGGTGCCATTGCACCGCCCTCGCGGCATCCCTTATTTTCAAATCCGAAAGTTGACAGCTATGGCCCATGCCCAAGATGTTTTTGAGACTACAACTCCTATGCTAGCTGGGGGCTGACATGAACTGCAACCCAAAACATCTAGAGGACATCGGGGTGGCAAAAGCTGGTGTTAAGGGTGCTCCCCAGCCAAAGGAATGCACACAGCAGATAGTTAACTCTTTATTGGCCTTGGCCCAGTATACCTGAAGGAGCGTCTCCACCCCCATCGTTCTGCCCGAACACTGAGGACCAGCGCTGAGGGCCTTCTGGCGGTTCCCTCACTGCGAGAAGCAAAGCTACAGGGAACCAGGCAGAGGGCCTTTTCGGTAGTGGCACCCGCCCTGTGGAACGCCCTCCCTTCAGATGTCAAAGAGATAAACAACCACCTGACATTCAGAAGAAGAGTTTGGATTTTATATCCTGCTTTATCACTACCCGAAGGAGTCTCAAAGCGGCTCACATTCTCCTTTCCCTTCCTCCCCCACAACAAACACTCTGTGAGGTGAGTGGGGCTGAGAGACTTCAGAGAAGTGTGACTAGCCCAAGGTCACCCAGCAGCTGCATGTGGAGGAGCGGGGAAGCGAACCCAGTTCCCCAGATTACAAGTCTACCACTCTTAACCACTACACCACACTGGCTCTCAAGACATCTGAAGGCAGCCATGTTTAAGGAAGCTTTTAATATGTGATATTTTAATGTATTTTTTATTTTTCTTGGAAGCCGCCCAGAGTGGCTGGGGATACCCAGCCAGATGGGCGGGGTACAAATAATAAATTGTTGTTGTTGTTGTTGTTGTTGTTGTTGTTGTCAGAGCAGACACTTAAGAGTAGTTTCTATGGCATCAAATACCCACACACCCATCTAGCGGTGTCATGGACTGGCTGGATGCAGAGGAGTGGTGGGAGGCACCAGCTGGGGACTCCTCAAGAGAACCCCAAGGGGAAGAAGGGGAAGAGCTAGGAGACTGGTGGTGGGGCAAAAATGAGTAGTCAGAGGGAGAAGAGGAAACTGAAGAGGCAACAGGGCTTAGTGAGCAGGAGGAGGCTGGGCAGAGAGCAGTCCAGGCTCAAAGGCAGGAAAGGAGAGGCGCCAGGAGACAGGGATGAGGCAGGCTGCTGAAGAAGCCAGGGTATCTCCCCCTCCTGCTGCGACCAGCTCCTCTCTCCCCTGGTCTCCCAGAACATGCAGAGAAATGAAGAGGGCAGGGCAATGAGAGACAAGACGAAGGAGCCTTAGGCTGCTGGGGAAGGAACCGGGAGAGGAGCAGTAGCAGTGGGCATTAGTTGACCACTGAAGATGCTGGTCTAGTTGTGCATTTGGCATGAGAGCAGTAGGCTCTTCTTAAGCGTGTGCATGTGTGTGTCATTTTAGGGGGAGAAACTTGATTTTTGCAGATTTCTTCCACGATGGGTCTTTAAAATATCTTTTTGGGTGCTCAGAATTCAAATCTGCTATTATTTTTGTGACTGGAGCTTGGGAAGTCTACATCAGATGAAGAAGCACATAAACTTCTTTCGGAAAACCAAACAATTTTAATTTTGCCTTTTGAAAATGTCATGTAATGCTAAATAAATAATAATATTAATAACAATAATATAACTGCAAGTAACTGGGAAGATTTCCATGCAATTTATGCACATTTAACCATATGTGCTTACAAGCAAAACCAAATTATATTAATTTAATTCAGTCCTTTAGTTCTAGAAAAAATGCTGCTGGTACACATCCGGAAGTTGTTACACTTTTAACCAGTGCTTTTCTTCTAGAAAAAAAGGGCCCGGTACTGCATAGCCTTGAGCACCCCCAGGAAAAAAGCACCAATTTAACCAAAATATTTTGAATTCCCAAGTCATGTTACAACTTTTTAGCACCCCTCCCTTCACTTTTGGAATTTGAAAATTCAACACAGCCTAAATCTCACATCCTTATGCACATGGCTCTGGCGAGCAGATCTAGCAAAATATTAAGCAGATCCAATAGCCCTGACATCTATATTAAGCACACACAGAGAAAGAGAGAGAGAGAGAGAGAGAGAGAGAGAGAGAGAGAGAGAGAGAGAGAGAGATTGCTCTTAAAATATACTGCTTTCTTGCAACATAATCCTAAATATATCCAAGGAGTGAGCCTTGGAACTGTGTGCATTTTGGCCTCTGCCTTTGTCCCCAGATCCCACTCGGCCCGGAACAACACCCTTCCCCAGAAAGCAGATTAGACTTGCCGAAAGCCTTGACGTTTCCCAAGGAACGGTGGGAAGCCAAAAGCTCTGTAGTCAACAAAAGTTCAGGCCGATCAATTCCAGGCAATTGCAGTTTTTCTTTCGCTGAGAGGTGCCCTAAAGGGAGATGGGCCTCCTGCCAGGGCTTTTGTCCTTTGCAACCCGCAGGCTCCGGGCTTTCGGGGCGGAAACACTCAGCACGAGCCTCTCTTGCAGTTTTACAGCTTAGTCAGCCGCCGCCGAAGGGGGCACGTTTAACCTTTTAAGGTCACCGCCAGCGAGGCTGAGCAAGCATGGGCATGGGTTGCTCGAACAAAGCTCCAGGGTGCACATGTTTGCCACACTGCACAACACAGCCCTACAGCTTGTGACCCAAATACCTATAGTAGGGATGGGGGGGGACCTTTCTTCAGATCAAGGGCCGCATTCTCTTCTAAGCAACCTTCTGGGGGGGCCACATGCTAGTGGTAGGTGGGGCCGGAGGCAAAAGCTGGCATCTGGGATGCTAGCTGAGAGCCTACCTGCCTGTGCCCTGTCGTGCCAGAGTGGTACATGCCCTAGTAATCTCCCGCTTTGACTTCTACAGTGGGCTTTACGTGGGGCTACCTTTGAGAGTCCCATGGACTGCAGGAAGATCAAACCTATCCATTCTGAAGGAAATCAGCCCTGAGTGCTCACTGGAAGGACAGATCCTGAAGCTGAGGCTCCAATACTTTGGCCACCTCATGAGAAGAGAAGACTCCCTGGGAAAGACCCTGATGGAGGGCACAAGGAGAAGGGGACGACAGAGAATGAGATGGTTGGAGAGTGTTATAGAAGCTACCAACATGAGTCTGACCAAACTGCGGGAGGCAGTGGAAGACAGGAGTGCCTGGCGTGCTCTGGTCCATGGGGTCACGAAGAGTCGGACACGACTAAACAACTAAACAACAACAACACCTTTGAAGGTGACTCGGAAACTACAACTAATCCAAAATACAGTGGTACCTTGGTTTTTGAACGTCTTCGTTGACAAACATTTCGGCTTTCGGACGCCGTAAACCCATAAGTACCAGTAAATGCTTTGTTTTCAAACGTGCCTCGGAAGTCAAACATGAAACGCAGCTTCTGTATTGAGTTTTCCAAACTGAGTTTTCCGTTTTGAGGCTTCCGTACTGAGTTTTCGGTTTGCGAACGTTTCAGAACTCGGTCTTCCGGAACGGATTACATTCGAAAACCGAGGTACCACTGTATGGGACTGGGAGCGGTTGCCAGGACCATATAACACTGGTCCTAAAGGGTCTACACTGGCTCCCAGTATGTTTCTGAGCACAATTCAAAGTATTGTTTGGCCCTGCATTCCTGAAGGAGTGTCTCCACTCCCATCGTTCAGCCTGGACGCTGAGGTCTAGCTCTGAGGGCCTTCTAGTTGTTTCCTCCCTGTGAGAAGGGAATCTACCGGGAATCTACGGGCAGAGAGCCTTCTTGGCAGTGGTGCCCTCCCCGTGGAACGCTATCCCATCAGATGTCAATGAGATAAGCAACTATCTGACATTTAGAAGACATCTTAAGGCAGTTCTGTTTAGGGAAGATTTCAATGTTTGATGTCTTGCTGTGCTTTAATTTGGTGCCACCACCAAGAAGGCCCTCTGCCTGGTTCCCTGTAACTTGGCTTCTCGCAGTGAGGGAACCGCCAGAAGGCCCTCGGAGCTGGACCTCAGTGTCCGGGCAGAACGATGGGGGTGGAGACGCTCCTTCAGGTACACTGGACCGAGGCCATTTAGGGCTTTAAAGGTCGGCACCAACACTTTGAATTGTGCTCGGAAACGTACTGGGAGCCAATGTAGGTCTTTCAAGACCGGTGTTATGTGGTCCCAGTGGCAGCTCCCAGTCAGCAGTCTAGCTGCTGCATTCTGGATTAGTTGTAGTTTCTGGATTAGTTGTAGTTTCCGGTTCACCTTCAAAGGTAGCCCCACATTGCAGTAATCCAAGCGGGAGATAACTAGAGCATGCACCACTCTGGCAGGATAGTCCACGGGAAGGTAGGGTCTCAGCCTGCGTACCAGATGGAGCTGGTAGACTGCTGCCCTGGACACAGAATTACCCTTCGCCTCCATGGACAGCTGTGAGTCCAAAATGACTCCCAGGCTGCACACCTGTCCTTCAGGGGCACAGTTACCCCATTCAGGACCAGGGAGTCCTCTACACCTGCCCGCCTCCTGTCCCCCAAGAACAGTACTTCTGTGTTGTCAGGATTCAGCCTCAATCTGTTAGATGCCATCCATCCTCCAACCGCCTCCAGACACTCATTAAGGGCACTCTTGCCCATCTGAAGATTCAAGCTCTCCCCCTGGAGCAGGCCAGGCAAACCTGGACACTTCAGGTCAGCCCTAGAGGTCTGGCACCCCTAAGCATAGGGTGCTGCCTCCATCCCATAACTGCAGCATCAAGACCATCACTCGGGACCAACAGCATCCTGTGTGAATTGCAGCTGCCAATGGGCACTAGGAGAGACGCAGCAAATGTCTGTGACTCTTCCAGGATTCACTTTGCCTCCTGCAATATGCACCATTTGACAGTTATGAAACAAATAGTCCCCAGGCTTCTGGTATTTACAGGAAGGGTTGTGTTTATTGTCTGATCCAGAGTCAGGAAGGGCAACCCTTCTCACCCAGCCAGGAACATGCACCTGTTTAGAAAGGCAAGTGTCTGTTTGCGTACATCCTTCCAAGTCGGAAACTCTTGTTGAGCAAAGGTCCACGTAGAGAAGAATACTAAGGGATGGGGTGCTTTTCAGACTGAGGTCCATGTTTCCTGCTGCGCAAACTTCTGGGGCCCGCATGTTCTGGGGGCAGAGAACTCCATCAGAAGCAGGTGGCCTGCAAAACTCAGGTCAATGAGGAGTCAAGCAGACCTGACTCTACGGAACTGCCTGGCACAAGAAATTAAGCAGGCACTATCCCTAGTGAGGAGGGACCCAGGTGGCGCTGTGGGTTAAACCACAGAGCCTAGGGCTTGCTGATCAGAAGGTCGGTGGTTCGAATCCCTGCGACGGGGTGAGCTCCCATTGCTCAGTCCCAGCTCCTGCCAACCTAGCAGTTCGAAAGCACGTCAAAGTGCAAGTAGATAAATAGAAACCGCTCTGGCGGGAAGGTAAACGGCGTTTCCGTGTGCTGCTCTGGTTCGCCAGAAGCAGCTTTGTCATGCTGGCCACATGACCCGGAAGCTGTACGCCAGCTCCCTCGGCCAGTAACACGAGATGAGCGCCGCAACCCTAGAGTTGGACACAACTGGACCTAATGGTCAGGGGTCCCTTTACCTTTATCCCTAGTGAGTATCAGATGTCTGGTGAAAACTGTTTCATTTCAGGAGGCCTTTGCTCTACAAATGCTTCCCATGTGCTTTATTTTTCTGCGATGGTAAATCCTTGAGTTTTTACATTTTGGAGGTATAGTTTATGTTTTTAATTTGTATGTCATAGAATCATAGAGTTGGAAGAGACCACAAGGGCCATCCAGTCCAACCCCCTGCCAAGCAGGAAACACCATCAAAGCATTCCTGACAGGTGGCTGTCAAGCCTCTGCTTAAAGACCTCCAAAGAAGGAGACTCCACCACACTCCTTGGCAGCAAATTCCATTTTCGAACAGCTCTTACCGTCAAGAAATTCTTCCTAATGTTTATGTGTCGAATATGGTATTGTTGTAAGCCTCCTTGAGACAGTGAAAATTGGGATATAAGCATTTAAGTAAATGTGCAAGTCCTGCATTGGATTGAGATTCCTTTTGGATCACTGCACTCCCAAACTCCCCAAGTGTCCCTATTTTCCAGGGACAGTTCCAGATTTAGAGAAACCATCCCAGTTTCTGATATGATCCCGGAATGTTTCCTTAGGATGCCCTTATTTTCATTGGAGAAATGTTGGAAGGTATGGAGTTATCCAACCCCCAAGCCATTTGAAGACAATCCTGTATAGGGAAGGGTGTTGTTGTTGTTTTTTAAAAAAATGTTTAATGTTTTATTATGTTTTTATATACAGTGGTACCTCGGGTTACAGACGCTTCAGGTTACAGACTCCACTAACCCAGAAATAACGCTTCAGGTTAAGAACATTGCTTCAGGATAAGAACAGAAATCGTGCTCTGGTGGCGCAGCGGCAGCGGGAGGTTCCATTTGCTAAAGTGGTGCTTCAGGTTAAGAACAGTTTCAGGTTAAGAACGGACCTCCGGAACGAATTAAGTACGTAACCAGAAGTACCACTGTGTGTTGGAAGCTGCCCAGAGTGGCTGGGGCAACCATGTCAGATGAGCTGGGTATAAATAGTAAAATTATCATTGTGGAATGTGACGTCCCTGTCTTCATCGGAGAAATGTTGGAGGGTATGCAGTCTACCACATTCCGCCCCCTCGTTTCCTCCCAGCCACCTTGGACATCTCCACCTTCTGTGTTGAAGGACTTTCCTTCCTCGCGGGGGAAGTAATGCAAGGTCAGAGACAGTTGTAGCCGATCGTGCCTCTTCAAGTCATCATTCTTCCTCTCCACCCTTTCCTGTTTTCGGATCCTCTGAGAAATCTCTCCATTGTCTGTCTTGACCTTCACCATCCATCCCTTTCTGCTTCTGATTATTTCTGACTCCTGCATTCCCAGAAGGGAGAGGGAGCTTCTTAACACTTTTCTTCCCCAGGTGACGCTGAGGCCACCTCTACTTTATGAGAAGGGGACCATCCTCCCTTCTCTCTCTCTTTTATTTTAAAAAATCTATTTTTATTTATACTTATCAAAAGATATACAAAACTTCGAAGACAGGAGTCTGCATGGGGTCACGAAGAGTCGGACATGACTAAACGACAACAATACAAAACTTCATACCCAATAAAAAGTATCTCTTTATAATACACCAGAATGAAAGAAATATTATAAATATCTATTCTAAAAAGAATCAGGAGCGAAAAGAAGAGGAAAAAGACAAAAAAAAGAAAGAGGGGGAAAGAAAAAGAAATGGAAAAAGATAAAAAGACTTTTGGTTCTCTGTCTGTCAGCTTAGTATTCTCTCACTAATATCCAACTATTCTATTTTCTATAAGCCAATATCTTTTCAATCTTGAAATCCAGATGTTACGGGCTCATTTTCAATTTCATACAGAAAGTCCATAAGATGTTTCCATCTGACATCTTTCTTTATCCAAGTCACTTATAAAAATATGGAATAACAACAGGCCCAGGACAGAACCCTACAGCACCCCACTTGTCACTTTTCCCCAGGATGACAAGGAACCATTGGGGACCACTCTTTGGGTTTGGTCAGTCAACCATCTACAAATCCACCTAACAGTTACCGCATCCAGCCCACGTTTTACCAGCTTTTCCACCTGAATATCATGGGGGACTTTGTCTGATTTTTTACTGAAATCAAGATATACTACATCCACAGCATTCCCCTCATCCACCAAGCTTGTAACTCTATCCAAAAAAGAAATGATATCTGTCTGGCATGACTTGTTTTTGAGAAACCCATGTTGGGTCTTAGCAATCGCAGCAGCCTTTTCCAAGTGCTCGCAGACTGACCATCAAGACAGTACACAGGATAAAATCGCAATATAATAATAATAATAATAATAATAATAATAATAATAATAATAATTTATTATTTATACCCCGCCCATCTGGTCGAGTTTCCCCAGCCACTCTGGGCGGCTTCCAATCAAATATTAAAACAATACAGCATTAAATATTAAAAACTTCCCTAAACAGAGCTGCCTTCAGATGTCTTTTAAAAATAGGATAGCTGCTTATTTCCTTGACATCTGCTGGAAGGGCGTTCCACAGGGTGGGCGCCACTACCGAGAAGGCCCTATGTCTGGTTCCCTGTAACCTCGCTTCTCGCAATGAGGGAACCGCCAGAAGGCCCTCGGCGCTGGATCTCAGTGTCCGGGCTGAACGATGGGGGTGGAGACGCTCCTTCAGGTATACAGGACCGAGGCCATTTAGGGCTTTAAAGGTCAGTACCAACACTTTGAATTGTGCTCGGAAACATACTGGGAGCCAATGTAGATCTCTCAGGACCGGTGTTATGTGGTCCCGGCGGCCACTCCCAGTCACCAGTCTAGCTGCCGCATTCTGGATTAATTGCAGTTTCCAGGTCACCTTCAAAGGTAGCCCCACGTAGAGCGCATTGCAGTAGTCCAAGCGGGAGATAACCAGAGCATGCACCACTCTGGCGAGACAGTCGGCGGGCAGGTAGGGTCTCAGCCTGCGTACCAGATGGAGCTGGTAGACAGCCGCCCTGGACACAGAATTAACCTGCACTCCATGGTCCAAAATGTGAGTCCCAAAATATAAAGACACAAAATACAAAATCAAAACAAAAACAACCCAATACATTTTAAAAGGGCATTTAATTATCTGCTCTAGCACCGGTCAGTAGATACCTGGGTCCTTTCCATTCCCCCCACCCCATCCCATCGCCTTTTTGAAGATGGAGATATTTGCTCTCCTCCAGTTTGCAGGGACCTCACCTCAAAGAATTCTCAAAGATTATAGACAGAGGCTCTGAGATTACATCTGCCAACTCCTTTAGTATCCTTGGATGTAGTTCACCAGGCCTTGGAGATCTGAATTAACTTAAAGTACCGGTAGCTAGGTGTTCCTTTAACCACCTTCTGTCCTACCTTGGGCTACGGCTCCCTCTCTGCAGTCAACTGATTGTTCTTGTGCTGCTGCAAACTCTGGGGATGGATGACACTATTTTGGCTACATGGGGATCAGCACACAGAGAAGGAGTTTGCTGTTGGTCTGTAGCAGAGCCATAGTATGGGTAGGGTGGGGACTAGCCAGGGTTTTTACCCTGCCTGAAACCTCCAGAACTGTACCATTGAGGCTTCGACCCTGTGTGAAGAAGAAGAAGAAGAGGAGGAGGAGGAGGAGGAGGAGGAGGAGGAGGAGGAGGAGTTTGGATTTGATATCCCGCTTGATCACTACCCGAATGAGTCTCAAAGCGGCTCACATTCTCCTTCCCCTTCCTCCCCCACAACAAACACTCTGTGAGGTGAGTGGGGCTGAGAGACTTCAGAGAAGTGTGACTACCCCAAGGTCACTCAGCAGCTGCATGTGCAGGAGCGGAAACGCGAACCCGGTTCACCAGATTACGAGTCTACCGCTCTTATCCACTACACCACACTGGCTGTGTGTGTGTGTGTGTGTGTGTGTGTGTGTGTGTGTGCCAAATTGGTGTTTGACCCAGGTGAAATAAAGTCTAGTTTCGCCCCCGGTCCGTAGGCTATCATGTCCTCCTTTACTTCTATGAGGTTGCAGAGGGACACCTCCCCTAATCTCCACATTCAGGGAAGGTTTAGAATTTGAGCAAACTCTCAAATTCATGAATTTAGCAAGGGCTGGAAATGACACCAACTATCTTGGGCTTGGGCTTGCTGGTTAAATGCCAAGCCCCCTTGGAGCTTGCTACTGCTCGGCAGAAATTGGGGTGGACCGTAACGCTACCCTGCTCCACTGAACAAATTCCACAGAGAGGGAAGGAGGGAGGGAGAATTCCAAATCCTACAGCTGAGAAAGCACACTCTCGATAACTCTGATTTTCTACTTTAATCCGTTTCAAACTTGGCAAGAAAGGGAATTAGCAAACAGCCATGACAAACCCAGCGCGCCGCAGCTTATGTCAACAGGAGATGTGGAATTACAAAATTGCTCCGGAAAATGCAAGGAATTTCCTGAAGCTGCCAACCATCCTGGCAGGAGCCACATATATATGCAAGATGCGTAAGATGTCAGCATTGTTCTGATAAGATTCAAAATCAGAAGAGATAAAAGTCTTTACCGGTTAAGGCCATGGCACCATTTAAGCACTATGTTGCACAAAGAACCATCTGTGATGAACTGGAAGAAACAACCACCCTCTCACTTGTTTTACATGTTCCTTGTGATGAAGGTTATTATTATTAGTATATAATAATAATAATACCCTGCCCATCTGAGTGCCTTCCCACCCTTAAAATGTTTTAGGCAGCAGATCCTGTTCACACTTACCCAGGGTTACATCCCATTGAACTCAACAGGGCTTACTTCTAAGTAGACTTCCAGCCGTGCGATTTCATGGTCACGGGCCCATTTATTTATTTATTTATTTATTTATTTATTTAGCTGAATATTTATGCTCTGCACTCTCATACAATATATCAAGGCAGTTCATAGCGTGAAATCCAATAAAACCAACCTAAAAGGTAAAGTTAAAGAGACCCCTGACCATTAGGTCCAGTCGTGTCCGACTCTGGGGTTGCGGCGCTCATCTCACTTTACTGGCCGAGGGAGCCGACGTACAGCTTCCAGGTCACATGGCCAGCATGACTAAGCCGCTTCTGGCGAACCAGAGCAGCACACGGAAAGGCCGTTTACCTTCCCGCCGGAGTGGTACCTATTGATCTATGTCAGGGGACTGCAAGGCCCTCCTGCCTCTCCAGCTTTGAGTGAGTATCGTGAACCACTGCCTGTTTTGGAGACAGATTCCAGTGGGACGTCTGGAGGAAGCTCCGAGGAAGAGAAAGGAGGGAGAGGGTCTCTGTCAGCATCACAGAGCCATCACAGTGTATCAGGGGAAAGAATAAGGAAGCGCACCAAGTGTTTCCGTTTCCCGAAATGCTGTGCTGGGTGGCAGCAAAGCAGGCTTCCGGCATTCGGAGAAAGCAATGAGAACTGAAGCGTTTACGATGTGCTCGGAGTGTTTTTGAATGCCAAGCTGAAACGGAGCCCTGTGGGGCTTGACAATCTACTTGCACTTTGACGTGCTTTCGAACTGCTAGGTTGGCAGGAGCAGGGACCGAGCAACGGGAGCTCATCCCGTCGCGGGGATTCGAACCGCTGACCTTCTGATCAGCAAGCCCACAGAGCCACCCGTGTCCCTTTAAAACCAACCTAGGAATATTAATAAGACACAACTACAAATGTCAATAAAACCCATCAGTAGATACTTCCCTTTCATGTGAAGACAGTCTCCAGTGGAATGAGCGGATGGGACCAAGAGTGGGTCCAACGGTCGGAAAAGTGGCTTCTGCACGTGCTGTCAGAGGGAAATGAGGGACAGATGGGGACTTATCAACCTGGGGAGGCATCCCATCTAGGAGAAGGAAAACTCTCATCCTAAACCTCTGCAGCCTTGCAGGATAAGTTTGGGAGAAGAAAAGGCTAAGGAGGAAACCCTACAGAAATCTGGAGTGGAGTCCCTAAGACATTTGGATCTCACCTTGTATACCTCCTTCTGCCAGCTCCTGCAGTCAAGCTAGTGCCCAACGCATTGCTCTGCTTTCCTTTGGACCACATTGGTGAGGCTGAGAGGAGGGTCTTGTCATCTGGGGAGCCCAGGACCTCCATACACACTAACCAGACTTGCGCCTCAGGGAGGTCACTTCAGTGCTGTTAATGCAGCAGTTTTGCTTCACCCCTGGAGGGGCATTTTCTCTCGAGACAGACAGACGCCAACAAGAAGATACTGCTTAGTTAAGAAGATAAATTCCTATTGTGAAGGCCTGTCTAAACAGCACAGTTTTCAAGAGATGTCTGAAAGTTACGGTTGCTGCTGAGCCTCAACAGGTAGGGCAGGGGTTTTCAACCAGTGTGCTGCGGCACCTTGGGGTGCCTTGAATGATGGTCAGGGGTGCCGTGGGCAACACTGGCCTCTGTCCCTCTTTCCTTCCCTCCCTCCTCTCATGCCTCTGTCTCCCAGATGCTTGCACAGCTGTTTGTTGCAGCAGCCCTGGCTACAAGCTCCGCAGGCGAATGGTGCCTTTGGGGTTGGCCAGAGGGTGCTGGTTGCCAGGAGCTGAGGTGGCCTCAGAGTAAGCATGAAAGTGGGCGAGGGAGCCCAGCCAACTAGTCTGCCAGGCCTTGCTGTTGGGAATGGACAGACAAGTCCCAGGCCCCTGTGGGGCAGTGTGAGGAGGCACCTCTCTTTGGGTCAGGGGGGCAGCTCAGAGACCAGGGGCAGCTGCTAGGAGGGGGCGAGGAGAGGAGGCTGAGGGGCGAGAGTGAGAGGCTGCCAGCTCTGCAGGTAAGGGGTGACACAACTGGACTCCTGAGCCCCACAGGAGGTTCAGCAAAAAGAATGCAGTTGGTCAAGGGAGCCGTGGACTCAAAACGGTTGAAAACATTTGAGGTAGGGGGTTTTCTATGGGTCAGGGCTCAGCCCTTAATGAAGGACCCTGGAACCCCCAGGGCATTGGCAACCACCAGAAATGACCCTTCAGAGGATCTCAGAGATGGAGGTGGCGTAGAAGGAATCAAATGGTCCTGACGACACATAGGGCCAAAGTTGTTTGGGGCTTTGTGCAGCTCTGCCAGTAACATGCCCGCCAACATTTATCCAATGAAAATAGGGACACCCATTATTATTATTATTATTATTATTATTATTATTATTATTATTATTATTAATACCCCACCCATCTGACTGGGTTGCCCCAGCCACTCTGGGCAGCTTCTGACATATATAAAAACATAAGAAAACACTAAACCAGGCATAGGCAAAGTCGGCCCTCCAGATGTTTTAAAACTACAACTCCCATCTTCCCTGACCACTGGGTCCTGTTAGCTAGGGATGATGGGAGTTGTAGTCCAAAAACATCTGGAGGGCCGACTTTGCCTATGCCTGCATCAAACATTAAAAAGAATTTCCCTATCCAGGGCTGCCGTCAGATGTCTTCTAAAGGTTGTATAGTTACTCTTATCTCCTTGGCTCGGGGGTCACATAACTCTATACCCTCCAACGTTTCTCTAAGGAAATAGGGGCGTCCTAAGGAAAAGTGATCAAATCAGAAACCGGGACGGCTTCTGTAAATCCGGGACTGTCCCTGGAAATAGGGACACTTGGAGGGTCTGCAGTAATCTGCTCCTGCGAACAGTTTGGCCATGGCATTCTGCAATAGATCCAGCTTCCTGGGACACACACAGCTAGGACTTCCAGTACAGTGGTGTAGTTAAAGTGTCATACTAGGACCTAGGAGTTCGGGGTTCAGATCCCCACTCGGCCATGAAGCACACTGGGTGACCTTAGGTTAGTCACAGCCTCTCGCCCTAACCTACCTCCCAGGGTTGTAAATGTGGAGGCAGGGGGGGGACCATGTGCACTGCACTGAGTTCCTTGGAGAAAAAGGCAAGCTAGAAATGCAATGAATAAGTAAATAACACAAATAGGCATCCTGGCTCGGTTTTCTCTCTCTCTCTCTCTCTCTCTCTCTCTCTCTCTCTCTCTCTCTCTCTTTCCCCCCAGAGGTTTTCTGCCAGCTCAGCTTCGAGCAAGCCGGCACATTTTTAAAAACAGTCATAAGGGAGAGCCTATCGTTAGGAGTTTCCCAAATGTCTCTGGGCAGCACTGGAAGCCTCATGTGCACATCAATGCGTGCGCACACACACAGAGGCCCTTTCACGAAAGGCTGCTGGAAGGGGAACCCACACAAGTCACTAGCTATTCACTCTCACCACAGTGCAGCTACTCAGGCCAGCTCTAGGACTGACCGTCCTGAGCCAAGCGGCACAAAGTCACTTTGCTGGTTCTAGGAGGGGAAGAGTGGTTTGGTTTTGTGTTTTGCATTCTTCAAATCAAGAATACACACACACACACACACACACACACACACACACACACACACACTGTTTTCACCTTTTACAAATATTTTAACAAAAAATCGTAACAAAAATTATCTTAATTTCTTTCGACTTCCCTCCTCTCCTTTCTGCAGTTCCTTAAGTTTGTATCTTTTCATAACTGCATATCCAATTCAAACCTGTTTACTAAATTTCCCCTTATGTTCCCATTCAATTATTTCTTACTGCGCGAGTTTATGTCGATCCTGCTAATATTCAAAGTTGTTTACAATGCATCTTCAAATAATCAACACATTTTCCCCATTCCGTTTTTAAAAGTCTCTCTTCTTGATTTCTTATTCTTCCCGTAAGTTTTGCCATTTCTGCAGAGGCCATTTACTTTGCTAGTCATTCATTCTTCCTTGGGTGGGACAGTATCCACCCTGCACAAAAAGCAGCTGCAGTTGCATACATAAAAAGTTTTTTTCCCCCTGGTCTTTCTATATATCCTGTCCTATTATCCCTAAAAGAAAAGCTTCTTCTTCTTTTTATTAAAAGTTACCTTCAACATTTTTTTCAGTTCGTTATAAATCGTTTCCCATCATTTCCCAACCATATGCAGTTGGAGGAGGGCTGGTTGGAATTGCACAAGTCAAATCCAAGCAAGGTGGAGAGCTTAAAAGCTCTTTTTTTTCCTTTTTCCTTTCCCTCCCTCCTTTTTTTAATTAATGATTTTGCATTGCCATACATACTGGTATATGAAATCTTTACATAATGATACATATACATTAATTTTGT
This sequence comes from Darevskia mixta, assembly GCA_034641385.1. Lineage (NCBI taxonomy): Eukaryota > Metazoa > Chordata > Lepidosauria > Squamata > Lacertidae > Darevskia > Darevskia mixta. The sequence goes on from JAWWNH010000060.1 coordinate 5,434,672, forward strand.
GCATATGCATTGCATTTATAGATTTACAATTTCACATTCCCTTTTTTATTTTTCCCTTCTCCCCCCCCCCCCTTGTTTCTTCCCCTGTGTCTTCCCTCCACCCGTGTGTGACTTCCTTATTGATTTATGGTCTTCTTATTGAGATGATATATTGTATCTTAATAATTTAAACATAAATTTTTGTATGGCTGCTTAGCTTAACTTAACTTTGTGAACTCAGTCTATACATACCAATAAATTCTTATAAATTCTTCTAATTTATTTAATTTATCAACATGAATATTTTTCTTTTTTAAGTTCTCTGCCTTGCTGCAGCGCGGGGGGGCGGGTAAGGTCAACTGAGTGCACCAGCTGTGGGAGGCTTTTGTGAGACCTTGCGGGGCAATCTACGCTCCCGCAAAAATCTCGCGCAAACATCTCTCTCCTTCCAGAGCTGACGCTCTGGTGGATTCAGGGGAGCGTGACCGGTTCACCCGCATTGGTGCCACGCTGGAAGGGCACCGCAGGGGGGACTGCAACGATGACCGGGGTGCCAAATTTTTGTGTTGCAGAGGGCGCTGCTGGAATTTGAAAGCCCAAAGTCTGCCACTGCTGGTGTACCAAGCAGTCTTGCCCTTCACCTCAGCAAGACTTAAACACTCTTTTCATGCTGGGTCTGCTTGGGTTAAAAGGTAAAGTACACCTGACCGTTAGGTTCAGGGGTGGACAACTCTGGGGTTGCAGCGCTCATCTCACTCTATAGGCCGAGGGAGCCGGCGTTTGTCCGCAGACAGCTTCTGGGTCATGTGGCCAGCATGACTAAGCCGCTTCTGGTGAACCAGAGCAGCGCAGGGAAACGCCGTTTACCTTCCTGCCGGAGCGGTACCTATTTATCTACTTGTACTTTGTGCTTTCAAACTGCTAGGTTGGCAGGAGCTGGGACCGAAGAATGGGAACTCACCCCATCGCGGGGATTCGAACTGCCGATCTTCTGATCGGCAAGCCCTAGGCTCTGTGGTTTAGACCACAGCGCCACCGCGCTTGGGTTACCCAACATGAAATGAGCTTTTTCTCTCTCCCTCACCCGCTAGCTGTGGGACAGCTCCAAGGGTTTGGGTATACAGTGATACCTTGGTTCTCAGGCTTAATCCGCTCCGGAACTCTGCTCCAAAACCAAAGCGTTCCAAAACCAAGACACGCTTTCCCATAGAAAGTAATGCAAAGTGGATTAATCCGTTCCAGACTTTTAAAAACAACCCCTAAAACAGCAATTTAACATGAATTTTACTTTCGAACAAGACCATTGATCCATAAAATGAAAGCAATAAACAATGTACTGCAGTCACACCATCGATCAGTCAATCAGTATCTGAACTGGGTTCCACACAGTCACAAAAACAAAAAGAGCCACAAAAAATGGAAATTAAATAGCAAAAACAGACAGACCTCAGCCTAACACTCAAATCGTCAGCATAACACTCAAAACGGAAGTGTGGCACTCAAATCAGAAGCGTAACACTCAAAATGGAGCACGTTCGGCTTCTGAAAAAAGTTCGCAAACTGGGACATTTACTTCTGGGTTTGCAGTGTTTGGGTTCCAAGTTGTTTTAGTACCAAGGCATTTGAGAACCAAGGTACCACTGTACGTGATATGCAGAAGCCCTGAAACTGAAACCCCACCTAAGATGTGTCCATACCGTACTGAACTAGACAGACAAACAGTATGGCCTGGGCTCAGGTAGCTTGCTGTGTTTTACATCCAGCAGAATCAAGTGGTAAAGCTTTTCCTAGACTGTACCACTTCAGGCAGCAGGGAAATGCATCTGTTTCCTACCTACGATGGCAGGCTTTGTTCGTACGGTCCAGGGAAAGGTTTGTTGCTGGATTCTGCTGCTGGTGTTCGTACAACCTGAAGACCAACTCCGGTCAGCATTTCAGGACAATCAAGGAGCTTAACTGTCCCATTTCAGACTGCAGACGGACAGTTTCCTCTTTGAGGGCTCCCTTTTTAGCAGGATAAAGAGAGCAAAGCAGAAAACAGGTGTTCTGTTTGGGGTTTCGGTGAGGGAGCATTAAAAAAAAGCCCACCCAGTTGGAGGGCAAGTGGTTCAGTCCTTGCAAATCAGTGTGGTGTAGTGGTTAAGAGCGGTAGACTCGTAATCTGGTGAACCGGGTTCGCTTCCCTGCTCCTCCACATGCAGCTGCTGGGTGACCTTGGGCTAGTCACACTTCTTTGAAGTCTCTCAGCCCCACTCACCTCACAGAGTATTTGTTGTGGGGGAGGAAGGGGAAGGAGATTGTTAGCCACTTTGAGACTCCTTCGGGTAGTGATAAAGCAGGATATCAAATCCAAACTCTTCTTCTTCTTACCATTTCGCTCTGCCAAGAGTGTACCACGGAACCTGCCTTCTGACTCAGCCCTTCTAGAACTAGCCAGGTGACCTAGAAGGGGGAAACCAGGGCTTTCCCCTCACATCCTACCTTGGAAGTGCAAGGCAGCTTCTCTTTACTGCCTGCCAGCTTAATGAGGATGGTGTTTTCCACCCACAACAGACGAAGATCAGCCTTCGCTGCAGGCAGGATGCCTACCTGGGACTTGCGAGCGTGCAATTTCTCTCTATGCCAGCCACCACCTTTTGGAACTATGAGTCACTTTGCTTCTCTCATGCTGAATCAGGAAGGATCTGAGAGTTCCTGTCCCTTTCCAGCCCGCGTACATCTCATCTCCTTAATAGCTTCCTCTACCCTTGAGTTAATTTATTGGGCAGCAGAGAGGGAGGGGCACCTCCGGCAGATTAGAGGTTTCTGAAATTTCTCATGAATTGAACCAGCTTCCCAGCTACCGGGAACGAGAATCAGCAGTCACTTCGCTTTGGCAGTTAAGGGGATTAAATGAACACTTTCCCCAAACCACACCAGCCATTTAGGGACAACAGAAGCTGCCTTATCAGGCCATTGGAGCCCTCTTCTTCTTCTTCTTCTTCTTCTTCTTCTTCTTCTTCTTCTTCGGCAATCACTCATAGCCAAGTAAGATTGTCTTCCATAAACACAGTTTTAAGGTCAGTATTGTCTACACTGACTGGTAGCAGCTATCCAGGGTTTCAGGAAGGGGGCATGATTCTCAGCCAGGGGTGCCAACTTGAATAAAATATGTGGGGGGCAGGTAAACCCCACCCTGCATAATCGATCACATGATGCTGCACATGCACACCATTTGAATGGCAATGTCCATTAACTTGGAGGGGGGGCTCAAATATTTTATTGAGCAGAGCCTGAAGGGACCTTGGCACCCAGGAGTTGGTTCCTATGTCCTCAGCCCTACCTGAAGCTGCTGTTGGGGATTGTTGGTAGAGCAGATCCTCAGAGACACACTGAGAGCCAGTGTGGTGTAGTGGTTAAGTAGACTCATAATCTGGTGAACTGGGTTTGCGTCTCCGCTCCTCCACATGCAGCTGCTGGGTGACCTTGGGCTAGTCCCACTTCTCTGAAGTCTCTCTTTTAAAAAAAAATATTTTTGGGGGTTTTTTTTGCAATTTTATAAGCACATAACATATCGGTTAAACTTTCATACTTCCCCCCTCTCACCGTGGGAAGCCCAAATCATCCCCCCCTCTCACAGAGGTATACCTGTTCATTGTACATTTAACCTTACTGTTACTGTTTCATAACATTGCTTAGGCCTGGCCCCACTTTATAGGCCAGGCATTTCTAATTTCCTCAATTTAATCATTCAATTGACTTCCTCGCATCCCCCACTGTTGAATTCATAATAAATCCTCTTTGTCAGGTTCATACATCTTTTTTTGATACATTGTCAAGTACATAGGTAAGTTTACTTATTGTTCCTAGATTCGCACCTAAGCATCTAGATACTTCTGCTTTTTCCCTGTGTTCTTCCCCTCTTTATTCCCCCCTTCTTCCCCTTGGTCTCAGAGTGTTTAGCCATTTTATCTTCCTTTACTTAATCATTTAAAAGTTAATAATCCTTGTTCGTCACTCAAGCCAGTAACCATATCCATAATCATTGTCCTTAAAGCCAGAAAGGTAATCCATTTCAGAAACAAAGTCCTTATTCACCCCACACCTTCCCTCTCCGCAGTCCCACTCCACAAGTTCTCCTGCCCCAATGGGCCTTGTTCTTCCTTCTCCTCCTGCAGTTCCATCCCACTTCTCTGAAGTCTCTCAGCCCCACTCACCTCACAGAGTGTTTGTTGTGGGGGAGGAAGGGAAAGGAGAATGTTAGCCGCTTTGAGACTCCTTCGGGTAGTGATAAAGCGGGATATCAAATCCAAACTCTTTTTCTTCTCTACCCCTGAGCTGTGTCTGTTCCTCTACAGTCCATCTCCCCATTAACTTCCCGTCAAATGCTATTCTAGGCTGCATGAGCAAAAGTCTAGTATCCACATTAAGGGACGTAATAAGGTAAAGGGACCCCTGACCATTAGGTCCAGTCGTGACCAATTCTGGGGTTGCGGCGCTCATCTCGCTTTATTGGCCGAGGGAGCCAGCGTACAGCTTCAGGGTCATGTGGCCAGCATGACTAAGCTGCTTCTGGCGAACCAGAGCAGTGCACGGAAACCCCATTTACCTTCCTGCCAGAGCGGTACCTATTTATCTACTTGCACTTTGACGTGCTTTCGAACTGCTAGGTTGGCAGGAGCAGGGACCGAGCAACGGGAGCTCACCCCGTCGCAGGGATTCGAACCGCCGACCTTCTGATCGGCAAGCCCTAGGCTCTGTGGTTTAACCCACAGTGCCACCTGCATCACATCCCATTCTGCCTTGTTCAGCATCTCTCAAGGCGATGGATGACAAGGGACCAAGGAAGGATAGAGGGGGAGGAGACAGGCAGGCGGTCGGGCATGGAAGGGCTCGGCCTCCTCCACCCACTCAAGATTGGGGGGCTTAGCACTCCCAGCAGACATGAGTGGTGCTGAAGGCATCTCGGCCCTATAGAGTTGGCTCCTATGGCTGTGATTCTTTGCTCCACAGCTAGCAAGAAAAGCCACCTCACCCCACCCCTCTCCTCCACTACCGCCACCCTCCACCCCACCAAGAAAGGGGAAGGACCGTACAACAGCATCTTGTAAAGCTGTAGTCGAGTTTAGAGCCAGAAAATCAGGTAGCTCAGATGCAGAGGAGGAGATACCGTGTCCTCAGCTAACCTCACAAACGCCTCCCTGACGGCACAATGTCTTGTGCTTAGCTTACTAAGCTGGTTTTCTCAAGGGACAAAGGGAAAGCTTGTCCTGGTGTTTGGCGATTTGGGTCAGCGCTTAAGAAGAGGGAGAAAGAATGACTGGAAGGAAATAAGAGCCCCGTCCTTGTCTGTGTGCTGCAGTGCAAAGCTTGCAAAAGTGGAGACCACCTCAACCCTTGGTTGGCGCGCTGGGACTGGTGGCCTCGGCGATGGCAGCAAAGAGGCAGACAGTTCCTTGAGGATCGGCGCTCACAGCCCCACCGGAGACAGAGGAGCCATCCCTGCTGCAGGAAGAACAGCAAGAGGCTGGCAGGAAGAGCTAGAGAAGTTATAGGATTGCCATCTTTCCCCCCATTACAGCTCTTATCCTGGACCACGGGCGCAGCGTGAAGTTGGCATGACCCGCGCTGTGACCCTGGGAGCACAATTTTGAGACTGCACCTGTCTGATGCTAACTTCTCCCCCATCCTTTTTGAAATATACTTGGAGTCAAGTGTGGATTTCAAGATTTCTGTATTGTCATTGTACAAGTACAATGAAATTGGATATAATAATAATAATAATAATAATAATAATAATAATAATAATTCATTTTTCATTTAAACAATTGTTTCCCCAACCAAAAGTGTACTCAACACAAGTAACAGCAGTAAAAGCTAAAAAAAATAAGGGAGAGCACTGAGCAGCCGCTGCGTCTATGCGCACCGCCATCTTAGAACTCTTATAACTTAGAACTGTTATAAAAAATAACAGGAATTTAAACAAAAAAACAAAACAAAACTGAGCCCTCTCTGCCAAGCAGCGGCGGCGGCCCTTTATAGAGCCCATCAGTCCCCACCCTAGGCCAAGTGGTGAGTGGCAGGACTGGGGCCCTCAGGCGCTGAGCAGGGGAGTCCTTCTGGGTGGCAGCAGCCGCAGCTCTTTATTCAACTTTTTCATGCATCTCTTGGTTCTGGGAGACAAGGAGGGGCGGACGCTTGTCGCAGCAAGAGCGGGAAACATCCATGTCTCTTCACCAGCCTGACTCATCTTGGCCTCCCCTCTCTCCTGCCTCAGCTTCTGCCTCTGATTCTGAACTTCTCTCTGCCACAGACTCTCCCCGCTCACTAAGCCCTGTTACCTCTTCAGCTTTGACACCTCCTCTTCCCAGCCATCTCCCTCTTCTCCCTCTGGCTACTCATCGTTCTCCCACCACCAATCCCCTGGCTCTGAGCCTTTTACCCTTGGTGGTTCCCCAGCTGGTTTCTCCCACCATTCCTCTGCGCCCAACCAGTCCATGATACCATGCTGGGAGGAAGCCCACAAGCAAGATGCGAACGCAACATCTCTCTCCTTCTTGGCTTCTCCAGCAACCAGTATTCAGAGTATGCGCCTGAAGGTAGCACATAGCCAAGAGGGTAGTAGCCTTTGATGGAAGTGTGGACGCAGGCTAACTGGAAACAAAGCCAGCTCCCAACCTGTCGAGGAAGCGGATGCCGGCTTTAGGCACCTCCAATAAATCAAGACACCTTCCACCGAACTCAGGAAGCGACCCATAAACATTCCCAGTGGCACATCCATCAGCACACAAACATTTCCTCCCACCCGCCTCTCCAATGGCTTCCTCTAGAAAAAACAACAACACACAAAACGCTTATTTTAGACGACATGGCTGAAGCCTGGGAAAGAGGCCTGGGAAAAGGAAGACCCGCTTCCTTGTCCACCTTAGGCTTGCTTAAGGTTGGGCTGTGGCTCGGAGCAAAACAGGGAGCGCCGATGACTCGAGGGCTGCTCAGCCCATCGCCTGACTTGCCCTGTCACGTGCACCTTGCTAGCAGCAGCTGAGGTTGTGACTGTATCAGGGCCACGCCAGATAGGATGGTGCGTCGGTGGGTGCCCAGGGCGTGCCAACAAAACCGCAGCGTGCGCATGTGATGTCAGCATGCCCCGCAGCGTGCTGATGTCACTTGTGCATGTTCTGGCGAGCTGGTGACGTGATGCATGCATGCCCCACAGCATGCATGTGCCACCAAGCAGAACCTGGGGGAGTCTTCACTGAATATTTCTGGAGGCCCAGGCCCCCACAGCCCAGCATAGGTGGCGCTTATGATCCCTGACCATTGGCTGTCCTGGCTGATAGAAGAAGGAGACCAGAAACATCTGAGTTTCCCTGTTCCTGTCCCATGCCAGAGACATGATGGGATTCTTTTCCGGGAAGGGCTTTCAGGAAAGGAACTAGAAGAGCGGTTCTCTTAAGGAACTAGGCCAGTAGTTATCAAAGGCTGTGGCATTTCAACGCAGAATGGTATAGTATAGTATCAAAACAATTCTTTTCATTTGCAGACTCTTTCCAAAATGAGAGCGAGAGCAAGGCTTCTTTGTGTCGGTGAGGAGACAAGTGTTTCAAATCAGACCTACTATAAATATAATATAAATCTATTAAATTTATATTACATGAATGTAAATATAAATGCAAAAGCAAGCTCTCATCCTGGTGTGACAGGAGAGGGTGACAAGTGTGACGGGGAGATTCAAGGACAATCAAAGAAACATTTAAATATTTCAGTGTCGTATAGTATCATCTTAAAATATTTCTTTTTATTTGCAGAATATGGAAAGATGTATTTTCAAAATGAGAGCAGGCACATTGAGGGATACTGAGGGCAACCCTAACTGTGATCGAGAATCTCTGTTCAAACTGAGTGCTGGAGAATTGCATGGGCTATTCTTCTACAGTCAGCAAAAATACCGTGCCTCGGGCCGGTGTCTCCAGCGCCGGTCGCATGGCGGGCCGGAGGGCAGGGGAGTGCGTGCCCATATGCGTGCGCCCATGCTATTTCCGGCGCACTTCCGGGTTGGAGGAACACCGGAAATAGCTTGTGCACATGTGCACAGGCCTCCTCTGACCTGGATGTGCACCAGAAATAACGCATGCGCACAAGCTATTTCCGGTGCTCCTCCGACCCGGAAGTGGGCAGCCGCACAGCGCAGCGCCAGTAAGAGTGGGCAGCGGCAGTGGGCAGCAGGTTGCCACGGGCCGGATAAACAAGTCCCTCGGGCCTTATCCAGCCCGCGGACCTTAGTTTGGGGATCCCTATTCTACAGTTCTCTGCGACATATTGTTGTAAACAGGGATTTCCAACTCGGACAAAAATGATAAATCAGAAAAAAGAAAGGCTTCTTTGTGCTGATGAGGATGAGAGTTCGTCTAAGTCTCAAATTAGACCTAATATAAATAAATTACTCAGCAAAATCAAGCTCACACCTCTAATTGAGTTTGTATACATATTTTAGATATATATATATATATATATATATATATATATATATATATAAGAGGTTCATCTTTAATTATATTTTGGGATTGCTGGTCTTTGACCGTATTAAAGTTTACTTACTTACTTACTATTATATTTTGGGAATGATTCATGTTCTTTTGTAGCTGCATCATCAGACTTTATTGGTCAGCCAAATGCAGGTTATAGCCAAAAACAAACAAATGAAAAACAGACAGGTCTCAAAAACATATTTTTCTATACTTTCTGAATGTCCCATGATCGTATTATAAAGTAATTGTGCTCTGTGTCAATCAAGCACAGCTAGGAGTCGTTTCTTTTTGTTTCCCAATGTATCCCTTATCAATAAAAAAAAATTCGGTGTGGCACAAGCAAAGTGTGCGCCAGAAAATAAAAGGTTTGAGAAGCGCTAAGCTAGAACCATATTCCTGCATGGATGGCTTATAGCACAAGAACGTATACCAAAGAGCAGTTTGACAGTGAAATGTATGACCTTGGAAAGTGGTGGACTCTTCTTCATGGGAGGGTTTTGAAGCTGGATGGCCATCTCCCAGAGATTCTTCAGCAGCAATTCCTGCATTTCAGGGGATTGGACTATGATTCTGTGAAATCAGACTGTTGGTCCATCTGGCTCAAGAAAATTTGGGAAGACACGACATTAGGTCCTTGTTTCTTGTAGGATTTGGTACACAAGCAAGCAGATCAGCAGGGTTTTAAAAGAGTGTTAACAAGACTGATGGGAGGCAGGCCTGCCGGTGCCTGCTAGTTGTCGTGTTCGAAAATAGAACCTCCATGTCCAGAAGCAGTGTACCTCATGGGGACCAGGTGTCAAGAGGTCGAGAAACACTCATATTTTTTTCTCAATAAGATCTGTATTGTTTTAACTTCAAGGTGATGATAATAATAATAATAATAATAATAATAATAATAATAATAATAATAATAATTTGATACTTATACCCTGTCTATCTGACTGGGTTTCCTCAGCCACTCTGGGCAGCTCCCAACAAAATATTAAAAATAAAATCAAACATTAAAAACTTCCCTAAACAGGGCTGACTTCAGATGTCTTCTAAAAGTCAGATAGTTGATTATTTCCTTGACATCTGATGGGAGGGCGTTCCACAGGGTGGGTGCCACCACCGAGAAGGCCCTCTGCCTGCTTCCCTGTAACCTCACTTCTCACAGGGAGGGAACCGCCAGAAGGCCCTCGGAGCTGTACCTCAGTGTCCGGGCTGAAGAATGGAGGTGGAGATGCTCCTTCAGGTCTACTGGGCCGAGGCTGTTTAGGGCTTTAAAGATCAGCACTAACACTTTGAATTGTGCTCGGAAACGTACTGGGAGCCAATGAAGGTCTTTCAGGATCAGTGTGATATGGTCTCGGCGGCCACTCCCAGTCACCAGTTGAGCTGTGTAATAATTATTAAGGTCTTTTATATATATAATAAATGTCCATAAGTGTACCAAGCAAACAGGGCCACATGTCTGGAGCGGCGCGGGAGGACAGGCCTGGCACCATTTTTGACTCCCAAGCTGACCATGTGTTTCTCCGCAAGGGGGTGAGGGAGCCTTCCCATTGTCTCAGGAATTGAGGTGATAATTCCTGGCATCCTGATGCCTGAGCGCCAGACGGGTGGCCATTCCAGAGATGGCAGGGCCAGATGGAGACCAAAGGGTGTGATTGGCTTGGCTGGGAAACAGGGAAATGTAAATATCTGTTTGGTTTCACTTGATGGGTTTTGGTGGAGGGCAAGAGGGGACATGGGGCAGGGTCCAGGATGCTCAGATTACTGCCACCAGACCTCCCCTTTCATGATGTAACCATGATGTATCTGGGGGGGTGCTCTGTTAGGAATTCTGACCCTGTTGCAACAGTGTTAATAAAGATCAAGCTTAGCTGCTTTGCTTCTCAATTTTCTCTGGTTGGCCTCTGTTATTTTGTCCTACCAATGGAGGACCTACAAAGGACTCTTATATACCCCATAAGGGAATAAGGGCAGATTTTGTTTACAACAGCTGCCACATTCTGGATTAGCTGTCAGGGATCTGCCAGCCCCTGCCAGTCCAGCTCTGAGTGTTTATAGAGAGCCGCAACCTGTGATAACAACAGATTCATCTTCGAGTGAATCTGGCAGTCCCGTCTCAGGGGAGGAGCAGTTAGTGGCTGGGAGCCAAGTGTCCAGGGAGTTGCTGGGAGACCTGGCACCACCCAGCAGACTCGCTCGGAGGGGGAAACGTCAGTTCCGGCACAGATATCACGTAGGAGGAGAAGGCGGCAATTTAGGATGCCGAGGCTTTGGTGTTGGCGCCAAAACAGGAGGGAGGCACTTCCGGATTCTGCTAGTGAGTGAGCAGACATGATAAGACTTAGCTCTGCACTGTAAATAGCTTGGCACTGAATAAAAAGACTTAAAGACAAATGGTTTTGGCATATCTATTGAACAACCGATAAGAGAACCTGACATTAGCTAATGCCTTGAACTGGGCCATTGCATTGCCTGATGTGCTTTGAACCCACCTTGCAGCTCCAAATAGCTAAAGCAACCACATTGTGCACTGGCTGCAGCCTCCAAACCATCTTTGTACACACGCAGAGAGAGAAAGAATACGTTACGGTAGGTGGTTCTGCCCCATAGAATTTGAAACTCGGTCAATACTCCACATCCAAGTAATTTCCTGCCTCGTGAAAACATCAGGAGGTTTAATTAGTGTTCACAAGCCGTTAGGCTTCCTCTGGAAATGGACATCCCAGGAGTTCAGAGCATTAATAATGAGAGCCAGGTCCTTCCCGCTTTCCTGATCCTTCAGTGACCTCCTAGCCTCATTTGGGCTTCGTTTGCAGTTATCTTCAGAGCGGCTTAGAATCCTAGAATCGTAGAGTTGGAAGGGACGCCAAGAGTCATCTAGTCCAACCCCCCTGCAATGCAGGAATCTCAACTAAAGCATCCATGATTAAGCAGAGATTGGATGGCCATCTGTCAGGGATGCTTTAGTTGAGATTTCTGCATTGGAGGGGGTTGGACTAGAGGACCTTTGGGGTCCCTGCCAACTCTATGATTCAGTGCTTCTAAGACAGGTGGCTTTTAACCCTTACAGCTTCCTGAACAAAAGGCACTGTGCAGCAGAATAAGAAGGGGATGGTAGAGTCCAGGTAGGGGCCAGAATGGGACTGTGCCACCTACAGATCAGAGTCTTAACCAGTTGCCCCGCTGTGTAAAACTAAGGGATGGGTGAATCTGCCCATTTCTAATCTTAAATTTCAATTCAACACATTTCCACACCAGTTTGCAAAACAAATTTAACATCCTTCTCCAGATATACCGGCCGGGGGGGGGGGGGGTCAGATATACCGGGGGGGGGGGGTTGCATGCTGTTTTCAACAATCATTTGAATATTTCCTTTGGGAAACAGAGGGAATTAAACGTTTCTCCCTCCCAGGGTTGCAGCAATACAACTGCTAGCACATTTGCAAAGCTAAGCAGGGTCCAGTATGATTTCAAATTGGATGGGGAACCAACTGCGTGTTGAGATTCCTGCATTGCAGGGGGTTGGACTAGATGACCCTCAGGTCCCTTCCAACTCTACAATCCTATGATGCTATGATTCTATACAGCAAGGACAGGGAGCCTGAGGCCCTTTGGATGTTATTGGCCTAGAACTCCTACTGTCCCTAACCATTGGTCATGCTGGCTATGGCTGATGGGAGTTGAAGTCCAACAACACCTGGAGGACCCACACTCAAAACCAAGTATAACCAAGCTCCGCAGCAGTATCAAGCTGGCCATCGTTGGAGACCGTATACTGGGCTAGCGGGACCATTGATCAGATCAGACAGGGCTCTTTTTGCATCCAACGGCACGAGTTTTTTCGCAAAGCATCTCACATTAAAGCACCCATTTCCTGTGAACTGGAAGAATCACAGGGAAGATTATTTTTAACCTTAACAACCAAAGAGCTCACAGAAATATGCCATGGAAGCGAATATTAAACATTATATCGCATCCCACATTGGGTAGACACCTTCCCATAGTCTAGGTTTAGGTATAGTTAAAGGTAGATAGCCGTGTTGGTCTATATAGTCAAAACAAAATAAAATAAAAAAATTCCTTCCAGTAGCACCTTAGAGACCAACTAAGTTTGTTCTTGGTATGAGCTTTCGTGTGCATGCAGTTTCAGTGTATCTGAAGAAGTGTGCATGCACACGAAAGCTCATACCAAGAACAAACTTAGTTGGTCTCTAAGGTGCTACTGGAAGGAATTTTTTTATTTTATTTTGTTTAGGTTTAGGTATGTTAACTAAAAGAATGCAGAATTTAGGAAATAGCAAGCAGACCAATGGGGAGATGAGTTTCTCCATTTGGGGAAAGGAGAAACAGACAAACAAACACAAAAAGGGTAAGGGCCTGGTGACTTTAAAAGCATATTTGCATTCAGTGTTCAGGTTTTATTACATGCAAATGAGGAGGCTGGTTATTGGGATTGTGGAAGGGAAACATAGACCTGCCGTGATCTAATATTTGCATTGGCAGACACAGTGGTGGGGGGATTTGCTCCCAATGCAAATATGTACTTACTTAACTTACTTAAGGGTTTTATAGCTCGCGTTCCACTATATGCCTCAAAGCGGCTTATGGGGGGGGACAAGGGCGGGCGGAATGAAACAGGCAATATCTGAAATTAAAATCGTAGACTGGAGCAGAACGCTGGAACGACTGTTGCAAAGGCTGGATTACTGCAGTGCCCTCTCTGCGGGGCTACCCTGGGGGTGCAACGGGTGCAAAATGCAGCAATTGGACCGCAAATTGGGGCAGGATATCACCCCACCGTGTCACTCCACTGCTGAAAGAATTGTCAACTAGCTGCCGAGCTAAGTTCAAGTTCTGGTTCTGGGGTACAATGCCATCCATAGCTTCGGATACCTAAAAGATCGTCTTAAATCTTCTTCTTCTTCTTCTTCTTTCTTCCTTGGCAATCACTCGTAGCCAAGTAAGATTGTCTTCCATGAACACGGTCTTAACAGTGAGTCCGTAAATGACTGTGGAGGCCAATTCTGGATCCACACGTCCTTCCACAGTGGGGACAGAGGTTTCCGAGCAGGAGTTGATCACGGTGAGGGTTTGCCAAGCGTGCCTCCCTCTTAGCACATTTCTCCCTTTCGTCCTGAGTTCGAGTGTCTTCAAAGCCCATGACACCTTTGGTAAAGGCTGTTCTCCAATTGGAGGGCTCGCAGGCCAGTGTTTTCCAATTGTCGGTGTTTATAGTACATTTTTTTTAAATTTGCCTTAAGACAAACCTCTTTTGTTGACCACCAGCATTACACTTTCCATTCTTAAGTTTGGAATAGAGTAGTTGCTTTGGAAGACGATCATCAGGCATCCACACAACATGACCAGTCCAACGAAGTTGATGTTGAAGAATCATTGCTTCGACACTGGTGATCCTTGCTTCTTCCAGTACACTGGTATTAGTTCGCCTGTCTTCCCAAGTGATGTGTAAGATTTTTCGGAGACACCGTTGATGGAATCTTTCGAGAAGTTGGAGATGGCGTTTATAAGTGGTCCATGTTTCACAAGCATACAGTAAGGTTGGTGGTACAAAAGCTTTGTAAAGAAGCATTTTGGTTTTCCTGTGAATGTCCCACTTGCTGACTTTGCAGGAGGGCCTCTTGCAGATGCCGTCTTATCTGGTGGCAAGTGGAGGGTTTGAATTTCCAGGTGGGCGAGAGTACCAGAGTGGGAGAGTACCCCCACATTGTTTAACATCTACATGAAACCACTGGGTGGGGTTATCTGGAGGTTCGAAGTATGTTGTCAGCAATATGTTGATGACACTCAGCTCTATTTCTCTGCAGGTGAGGCAGTGGAAGTGCTGGACCAGTGTCTTGCCTCAGTAATGGACCGGATGAGAGACAACAAACTGAAGCTCAATCCAGATAAGACGGAGGCACTGTTAGTGGGTGGTTCCATAGACCAGATGGCTGGGAGGTCGCCTGCTCTTGATGGGGTTACGCTTCCCCTGAAGGAGCAGGTTCGTAGCTTGGAGGTACTCCTGGATCCTTTGCTGTTGCTCGAGGCTCAGGTGGCCTCAGTGGCCCGGAGTGCCTTCCATCATCCTCGGCAGGTGGCCCAGCTATGCCCCTATCTGGACAGGGATAGCCTAACTACTGTTGTCTATGCTCTGGTAACCTCAAGGTTAGATTACTGCAATGCGTTATAAGTAGGGCTGCCTCTGAAGACAGTTCAGAAACTTCAGCTAGTGCAAAATTCAGCAGCCAGGTTGCTCACCGGAGCAAGACAGTTTGAACATATTACACCGATCCTGGTGCAACTGCACTGGCTACTAATTAGTTTCCAGGCCCAATTCAAAGTGCTGGTTTTGACCTATAAAGTCTTAAACGGCTCAGGACCGCAATACCTCAAGGACCACCTCTTTCCATATGAAACTACCCAGATCCTAAGATCATCTTCTGAGGCCCTCCTTTATGTGCCTCCTCCTCAAGAGGTCCAGAGGGTGGCAATACGAGAACATGGCCTTTTCTGCAGTGGCTCCCCATCTGTGGAATGCTCTCCCCACAGAAGTTCACCTGGTGCCTTCATTATACACCTTTAGGCCGCCAGGCAAAAAGTTCCTTTTTAACCAGGTCTTTGGTTGACTTAATCAACATCCCATACCCTTTTAAAATGTGGCTCTTTTGGAGTGGGGGGGTATTCTTGGGTTATTGTTTTTATTTTTATTTTATATACTGTGATCCTTTTATGTGAACCGCCCTGAGACCTCCAGGTATAGGGCGGTATATAAATTCAATAAATAAATAAATAATAAATAATAATAATAAATTGGAGCATGCTGGACCTGAACCAATGGCTTCAGTTTGCAAGAAAACATCAGGAATAACTTTATGATGGTAAGAGCCGTTCAACAGACTCCCTTGCAAAGTGCTGGACTCTCCTTGATTGGAGGTTTCTAAGCAGAGGTTGGATAGCCATTTCTCATGGATGCTTCAGCTGAGCTTCCCGCATTGCAGGGGGTTGGACTAGATGACCCTTGGGACCCCTTCCAACTCTACAATTCTACGATGCTGTGATTCTATGGCCTTGTTTACAAAGCAGGAGACTCTTCCTTTTTTTTTTCAAAAATCTTGTATTAATTTTAACAATTTTAAGCACATAACATTACCGTTAATTTTTTCATTCTTCCCCCCTCTCACTGAGGGAAGCAATTTTCCATCCCCCTCTCTCACCGGGGTAAACATAAACATTTAACGTAATTAACAATTTACATATCATTGCTTAGACCTGGCCCATTTCTGTGGGCCAGGTATTCCTCTTTTCCTCAATTTCATATTTCAGTTGAGTTCCTCAAGTCCCCCTCTGTTGAATTCATTATCTAACCTCTTTATCAGTTTTCCAAATTCATAAACTCACACTAACATAAAAATACCCAAATCTTTTTACTTAAACTAACTCCTTATGTTACTCCTTGGCACCCCAATTCTTCTGATCCTTTCCTCAGGCCTTATCAAATTCCCTTACTCCAACCTAATTAAAAACCCCTATAATTCTACTTTTTACTGCCTTACCTCCCTCTGGTCTCGGAATTTTTAGCTATATTTCCCTCCTCATTTTTCACCATTAATCATTAACGCCAGTATCCAGATCCAAACATCATAACCACTTAAACAGGAGAAAACAAGTCCCAATAAATCCTCTTTGATTAAGAGCAGGAGACTCTTAATCATGGGGTCATGGCTTCCAGCCCCACATTGGGCATAAGATTCCTGCATTGGAGGGGGTTGGACTAGATGACCCTCGTGGTCCCTTCCAACTGTGCGGTTCTACGGTTCTATGGAAGGAAACAGCCCCTGTGTGCGCATGGAGTTCCTGGCATTCCCCGAACTCCAGGAACTGGGGAACTATTAATGAAAGGGATCGCTGGCACCCGCAAACTGTTCCCTCGACTTTCTTTTCTGTTATCTGGGCGACATTCCACAGCCGAAGCAACTCTCCTGGGCAGTCTCTTATCAACCGGCTCAAGGGCCTGATTAAACACTCCCCCCCCCTCCCCAGGCACTGCCACGCTCGGCCTCTCAGCCGGCTTCCTGGGCTTTCTTCCTGTTTGGATTAAAAATAAAGCGCAGCTGAGAAAGCACAATAACTCCTCGCACAGTCCGGAGAAACTGCCTTGCAGCCATTGCAGCTTCCAGGCACAAAGGTTGCTTTGTGGGAACGAAGAAGAAAACCTTCCCCGAGACAAAAGGGGACTTTCTTACCCAGAAAATCTGGCCCAGGCGACAGAGGCTCTCCTTATGCGCCCCCAAGCAAGTCCCACACAGCCGAGACCCGAGGCACAGTCAGACCACATTAAGTGGCTAGGTTGCACTAATGGGCAATTCATGCAAGACAAGGCTATCAGTGGCAACTGGCTGTGATGGTTGTGAGACTACGTTATTTTAACAAGAAAATAGGAAGCTGCTTTACGCCACTGAGCTACAGCCCTTTCCTCTGCTTGTATTCAGCATCTAGGAACCAGAGCATTACTGCTATTGAAAAAGAGCCCCACCACCCCAAACTTCCTATGGCTAGCGCTAGACATTGAGAGACCTCAGATAATTCAACCTTTGGTCTGTGAGCACTTAGAAAAGGATGCTGTGATTACTAAGACCCAGACAAATCTTGTTTCTTTTTTTTTGATGCAGTTGCAAGCTTGGTGGATGTGGGGAATGCTGTGGACATAGTGTATCTTGATTTCAGTAAGGCTTTTGACAAAGTCCCCCATGATATTCTTGCGAAGAAACTGGTAAAATGCGGGTTGAACGAGGTAACTGTTAGGTGGATTTGTAGCTGGTTGACTAAACAAAGGGTACTCATTAATGGTTCCTCATCATCCTGGAAAAAAGTGACAAGTGGGGTACCGCAGGGTTCTGTCCTGGGCCCATTGTTCTTCAACGTCCTGGATGAAGGAATTGAGAGGATGCTCATCTAATTTGCAGATGACACCAAACTGGGAGGGGTAGCTAATGCCACAGGAGACAGAATCAGAATTTAAAATGACCTTAACAGATTGGAGAACTGGGTGCAAGCTAACAAAATGAATTTCAATAGGAGTATAGCATCTAGATCAAGGGAAGTAATAGTACCACTGTATTCCGCTCTGGTCAGACCTCACCTGGAATACTGTGTCCAGTTCTGGGCACCACAGTTCAAGAAGGATACTGACAAGCTGGAACGTGTCCAGAGGAGGGCAACCAAAATGGCCAAAGGCCTGGAAATGATGCCTTATGAGGAACGGCTTAGGGAGCTGGGTATGTTTAGCCTGGAGAAGAGAAGGTTAAGGGGTAATATGATAGCCATGTTCAAATATATAAAATGATGTTATATAGAGGAGGGAGAAAGGTTGTTTTCTGCTGCTCCAGAGAAGCGGACACGGAGCAATGGATTCAAACTACAAGAAAGAAGATTCCACCTAAACATTAGGAAGAACTTCCTGACAGGAAGAGCTGTTAGGCAGTGGAATTTGCTGCCAGGGAGTGTGGTGGAGTCTCCTTCTTTGGAGGTCTTTAAGCAGAGGCTTGACAGCCACCTGTCAGGAATGCTTTGATGGTGTTTCCTGCTTGGCAGGGGGTTGGACTGGATGGCCCTTGTGGTCTCTTCCAACTCTATGATTCTATTATTCTATTATTCTAGGAACAAATGTTAAGGTTCTCCACTTAGGCAGGAAGAACCAGCTGCACAAATATAAGATGGGGACACCTGGCTTACTAGTAGTACATGTGAAGTAGTACATCAGAAGATCTGTTTGTGGGTAAGGAATTTCCTGACTGATAGGCCGCAGACAGTGAGAATGGGATCTTACTATTCTTCTACTCTAGTATTAAGCACAGGAGCCCCTCAGGGATGCGTGTTAAGCCCCTTTCTCTATTCCCTGTACACATGTGATTGCACCCCACTGTATAAGTCCAACACAATCATCAAATTTGCGGATGATACAACAGTGGTGGGGCTCATTAGTGAGAATGATGAGTCTGCTTATAGGAAAGAAGTACAGCGGTTAATTCAATGGTGTAAAGAAAATAATCTTATGCTTAACACCAAAAAAACTAAAGAACTCATAATTGACTTTAGGAGGAAGAAAAGTATATTTTTACCATTGCACATAAATGGCGAGGAGGTGGAGAGGGTTGACAGTTTTAAATACCTGGGCATTTACATCTCTGAGGACCTCTCATGGACTGCAAACATTAATATGGTTGTGAGGAAGGTGCAGGGGAGGTTGTATTTCCTGAGAATGCTCAGGGGATTGAATCTATCTCAGCACCTACTTCTGTCCTATTATCACAGTACCATTGAGAGTGTCCTAACCTATAGTATATTATCGTGGTATGGGAGCAGCTCTGTAATGGACAAAAAGGCTTTACAGAGAATAATTAAAATTGCCCAGAATGTTATTGGGCTCCAACTACCAACCCTGGATGAGATCTTCATGTCTCGCTGCTTGAAGAAGTCACACAATATCCTGAGAGATCCCACCCACCCTGCTCACAACCTCTTTGCACTGTTGCCTTCGGGCAGAAGATACAGGACGATGAAAACTCAAACCACACGCCTTCTGAATAGTTTCTATTCAAGAGCTTTGATTGCACTAAATAATGATCTCAGGGCCAGTAGTAAGAAATAGCAAGCAGTGAGTAGTAAGGAATGAGATAGGTTTTAGGTTATGTTATGCTTTTAATAGGTTATGTTACATTCTGGATTATGTTATGTTTTAATAGATTATGTCTAATAGGATGAGAGTGTTGGAGATATGTGCAAATGTGTACGGTAAATCCGGTCTTTGGGTGTTTGATTTTCGTTGTTGTGTATACTGTGTATATACGGACAATGACAATAAATTTATCTAAATGTGAAAAGGATCTAGGGGTCTAAGTAGACCAAAAGCTTAAGATGAGTCTACAGTATGAAGCACCAAGAAACAAACAAAAAAAGCTAATGCTGTTCTAGGTTTTATCTATAGAAGTATAGTGTCCAGATCAAGAGAAGTAATAGTCTCACTTATTCTGCCTTGGTCAGACCATATGTGGAGTCCTGTGTCCAATTCTGGGCACCACAATTTCAGAAGGATGCTGACAAGCTGGAAGGTGTGCTGAGGAGGGCAACCAAGATGATCAAGGGGCTGGAAACCAAGCCTTATGAGGAACAGTTGAAGGAGCTGGCGTATGTTTAGCATGAGAAAGAGGAGACTGAGAGGCGATATGATCACCATCTTCAAATATCTCACATGGAAAAGGGAGCAAGCTTGTTTTCTCCTGCTCTGGAGGGTAGGACCCGAACCAATGTCTTCAAGCTACAAGAAGGGATATTCCGATGAAACATCAGGAAGAACTTTTTGACAGTAAGAGCTGTTTGACTATGGGATGGAAGGTGGTGGACTCTCCTTCCTTAGAGGTTTTTCAGCAGAGGTTGGATAGCCATCTGTGAGGGATACTCTAGCTGAGATTCCTGCATTGCAGAGGGTTGGGCTAGAGGACCCTTGGGGTACCCGCCAACTCTACAATTCTATGATTCTATGATTTTATTTTTATTTTTCCTTTTCTGGCACCTCAGTAATCTTCCATGCTCTGCTGTGTCACAGATCTCGAAGCCAGGTCCTTTTGAAATCCTAGCCAGACAGTAACTAAATCATCTGGTAATTTGTTTGCTCAGCATGCTGCCAGGCCACATGAGTGTAACTTTACCGGTAGATGGTCTCCAGTTTAAACAGCAAAGAATACATATGTAAAAGAAAGAAAAAGGAAGTCCCAATTATATATCTTAAACGAACTTTATGAGCTAACAAAAACAGCATTAAAAGATGTTGAACTTTCGGGGTGAGGGTGCGAGAAATCCATTTCTGGACTTAGAAGGTAATCTCTTAAAAGTTCCACTCATTTATTTGCAAGTCATTTATTTGACAGCATATCTCATCCTGACCCCTAGTGGCCATAACTAAGTATTTCATTAAAACCTCATTGATTCTGACACATAGGAGTCTCTGGGCTTACATTTTGCTGGCTTGCTCCTGACAACCCTACAGCCGCTGATTTGCCACGGGGTCAAGTTCAAGGTGCTAATCTTGGCCTGTAAGGCCCTATTGTGGCTGGTGCCCATTGAGAGTGGCATAGCAGCACTCAAGGAGGCCAACAGTAGGGGGAGCCAGAGGCAATAATAGGCAGAGGCAACTAATTCTAGATTTCTGCTCCTCCTTTTGAGTTCTATAGGGACAGAGGAGCAGAAAACTGACAGCCCCTGCCACCCCCTGGGCTACTTGGAAGTAAGGTATCAGGAAGGTGACGACTAGAGGAGGGCAGACTCAGCAGGGTTGGCGTGACCCATTCTGCTCCTTGAGGGCTGCCCTGCTGCTGCTGCTGCTGCCCCACCACTGTCGCTGGAGAAACGGAGCCAGCATGATGTGCTCCATGAGCTCCCACAAGATTTTGGCACTGCTTCTCCACCTTCTCATGAGTGAGCCGGGTCTGAGGCTGAGATTGGTGGGGCCCTGCCCCACTGGGACAAAACAGAACAGCCTCCACTGTTAGGGGCTTGACATCCTCCTGTTTCTCCAGCCCCAGAGATGATGATGATGATGATGATGATGATGATGATGATGATGATAATAATAATTTATTCTTTATACCCCACCCATTAGGCTGGGTTTCCCCAGCCACTCTGCGCAGCTCCCAACAGAATATTAAAAATAGAATCAAACATTAAAAACTTCCCTAAACAGGGCTGCCTTTAGATGTCTTCTAAAAGTCAGATAGTTTTTTATTTCCTTGACACCTGACTGGAGGGTGCCACCACCAAGAAGGCCCTCTGCCTGGTTCCCTGTAACCTCACTTCTCACAGGGAAGGAACCGCCAGAAGGCCCTCAGAGCTGGACCTCAGTGTCTGGGCTGAACGATGGGGGTGGAGACGCTCCTTCAAGGTATACTGGGCCAAGGCCATTTAGGGCTTTAAAGGTCAGCACCAACAGAGAGCAAATGCAAGAGGTGTTTTGATTCTGCCATCAGCATACATGGCCAGAGGTGGGTGTGCTTGGGTTAGCAGGTTGTGGATTTCATGAGCCTGGGGTAAAGAGAAGCTAGGAGTTCAGCCTGGTGAGGTTTCTCGGGTTCTCAGATCCGCAAAGCCTGAATACGGCAGGCACCACAATCCCCTACACACTCCCTTGAGCTTAACCCTCTCCTCCCTGCCCACTTCTGATTTAAACATGAAAGCAGCATGGTCTGATTCAAAAGCAAAAGGTCAGGGACCACCTAGGTGTCTACTGTTTTTATCCCCCCAGAACATCCAGGAAAACTTTTCCCATTTTGGTCATATCTTTGAGCAGCTGGGTTTTGTAAGTCTGAAGAGAAGATTGTCTCTATTATGAAATCGGGAATCCTCCCCAGAACATCACGACGGTGCAATTGTACAAATTCTGCTCTTAAAAAGTTCTCGGCTGAAAATGCACTTGCATGAAGAGATACGCACCATAAGAGTGAATCAAGCTCCTTTTTGCAAGTGTATTTTGAGCCATCTTGACAGGACACCCGCAGGCCGATCACAACAAGCGGACCGCCTTCCCTCTCTTAAGTCCTCACAGTCTCGCCTTACATCCCATGACCCAGGTTCAAGTTTCTTGGCTGCTCCCTCTGAGATCTAAAGAATCAGCGTTAGGGGTGGATCTGACAATGCAGAGGATGGAAACGTTCCCATAGTTGATGTAGGGTTTTTGTAAAGGTGATGTGGAGAATAAATATAACCCTCTGCAAGCAGGGAGGAGATCGTTGGGCAGAGATCAGAAAGATATCCTGATTCATAACCTTAGATCTTCCTACTACAGCTGTTAAGTGAGAGCTGAAGATCACCCGGGATTCTAGTTGGTCACTGAGAGGACAGGATGCTGGACTAGGAGGGTCTTGGGCCTGATCCAGCATCCAGCTCTCCTTATGTTCATTTCCAGGAGATAACCAAAATTTTCCTCCGAACCCAAAGGCATCTCCTGGGGCCAAAGATTGGGAGGGGGCAATGGCACGGTGCACACGTGACATCACACACGCATCACACGCCTGTGATGTCACACACATGACGCATGTCATTGGGAGGTGGGGACATAAATGATGAGAAGGTGCCCCTTTGGGACAGCACTGGCCCTTCTCTCCAGACTGGAGGGCAAATTGGGTTGGGGGAGGCAAAAGGCCCTCCCCACCCCACCCCACCCTTCCTTGGAAGTAGCAGCAGGTGCCTCAAGACTCAGGTAGTTCTATGTAGGGCTCAGGGGCGCAGAAGTTGGATCCCTGGGTGGGCAGGAAAGCAGAGCCGTCTTAAGCATATCCGGCGCTGTGGTGCAAAGTTCCCTCCAGCGCCCCTCACCCCCCGTTTCCCAGAGTTGTCGGCCTTTTTTTAGGGAGGACAGCGCTGCCGGTGGGGCTGGAGGAGGTGGACAGCGGCTGGAGGGCGGCTCTTCCGGCGGGGAAGAAGCGGAGGCTGGACGCGGTGCCTCCCGGCTCAGCTGGCCACGGTGCGGCAGACGGAGGCTCCGGGCACAGAGCTGCTTCGGCGCGGCATGGCGAGGGCTGCAAGCTGATGGCGGGGGGGGTCCTTGGGCTCCCCACAATCAGCTCATCTGTTAACAGTATTCCCCACTCTTCTGTAGAAAAGGATAGATGCAGAGTGAGAATCGGTCGATCGGCCAATTTCAGTTTCTCGTTTCCTGCCCGAGCATTCAGTTTCCCACATTTCCACACTTGTTTGCGAATTTTTAAATTCTGAATGAAAATGCACCAACACTTTACTGCAAATTTATCTTAGTGCACACATTTTTGATGCAATTCTTTTGCCAAATATACTGTGTTTCCGTCTGTTGTTGTTGTTGCACAAATATTGCATTTATATGCAGACTTTATATGCACCCCACCACCCTGGGCATCAAGGTGTCTCTTTGTCACCCTCCTACACAAATCTTGGCTGCTGCTGTTGTTGTTGTTGAGGCAGCTGCTGCTGTTGTTCTGGGATATCCTGTCCTGAGAGAAAGGAAGATGTCTGTGCAAAGAGAGGAGGACAGAGGAAGGAGGACAGTGATTGTATTCCAAAACTAAAGCATCCCATGGGATTTCATTCTTTAGTAGGAGCTGGGGAAACATAAGGGCTTCCCCTCCCCCTCCCCCATTCCCTTTCTTGGTTCCCACCCAGTGCCGGATTTACGTATAAGCTAAACAAGCTATAGCTTAGGGCCCCACTCTCTTGGGCACCCCAAAAAATTTTTTAGTTTTTTTCCAATAAGTTTTTATTGGTTTTATCAAATTAGTACAATAAAACACAGAAACAACAATCAAACAGAAAAAACACAGCATACAAAAGAAAAACAAATAAAAACATACATACATCCTTTTAACCTATCATTATTTCATATCATCGTGGGTTGACTTCCTCCCGTCCTCTCTTCCTGCGTACCATGTAAATCATCTTTAGTAATTTCTTTACATCATTAAAAACATTTTTATTAATTTACCTTAACATCTCTACTTTTCTATTGTCCATAACATTTGTTCAAACAATTATAAAACATAAGTCTATTTTCTAAGTCTAAGGGCCCCCCCAAAAAAAAATTAAAGGAAAAAAAACCTGGATGTACATTTCCGATATATAAGATAAAAAACAAATGAAATCAAACCTACATACAGCAACAGTGTTTTGTGTTGTGTAGGCTCCTGTGATGTAAGTCATGGGCCCCCCCGCCTGCTAGCCTGCTCCCTAAAATATCACTGGTTTGCTCATTTCTATATATAGGGTGCCTACGTTCTGCATGTGCAAATGGCTTTAGATACCTATCAGGTCCAGAAATTACCATATAGCATATATTCAACACAAAAAACAGCCCTTGACAAAGGACAGCTGGACATATAAAGGGCCCCATTACCTTCAGTAGCTTGTTGTTGTTGTTCAGTCGTTCAGTCGTGTCCGACTCTTCGTGACCCCATGGACCAGAGCACGCCAGGCACTCCTGTCTTCCACTGCCTCTCGCAGTTTGGCCAAACTCATGTTAGTAGCTTCGAGAACACTGTCCAACCATCTCATCCTCTGTCGTCCCCTTCTCCTTGTGCCCTCAATCTTTCCCAACATCAGGGTCTTTTCTAGGGAGTCTTCTCTTCTCGTGAGGTGGCCAAAGTACTGGAGCCTCAACTTCAGGATCTGTCCTTCTAATGAGCACTCAGGGCTGATTTCTTTAAGAATGGATAGGTTTGATCTTCTTGCAGTCCATGGGACTCTCAGTAACTTAGGGCCTCATCAAACCTAAATCCGGCCCACTAAAGGTGCGGGTGAACGTTCCACCTGCATGTTGTTTCTTGAACGTAAGAACAGCCTTGCTGGTTTTGACCCACAGCTTTGGGGAGAAACCGAAGAGAGTTGCAAACCCCATTACCTTAAAGTTGCTAATGACCGCAGAACAAGGGGCCGGCCCTTACATTGGCCAGGACTTGGGAGGCACAGAAATGTGGCACGTGAAATGGTAACAACAGAAGTCCCCTCCCCACAAAAAAATAAAAAAATAAAAGAGAGACTCTGTTCATGTATGCCACTAGGGCAGCCCAAACTTTTGCTTGCACAAAAATGGAGAACAGACGCAGCACCGACTATGGAGGAACGGCCTTTCAAGATGTTGGAATGTGCGGAGTTATGACTAGTAAGACAAGAGAACAAGATGATCAAGAATACAAAAAGGATTGGAAAATGCTTGTAGAGTATTTTAGAAATCAGCATAAACAAGTGTACAGATTAACAGGACTTGAATAAATTCAGCAGTAGGAGACAAAGAGTAAGAAAAGAAGAATCTGGTAATTTAGAATACGCCGAAGAGAGGGAAAATAAAAGAAACCAGGGAAGGAGAGGAAGGGAAGTCTTTGTGTGCTTTGCTTTTCGTCCTTATTTTTTGCAATTTTTCCCCTTTTTTCTTTCTTTACAGGTCCTTTTTGAATCATATGTAAAAACGCTATTATTATTATTATTATTATTATTATTATTATTAAAGAACAAATGTAGCAAGTGGGCATGTTGCAGATCTCCCCAATACCGTTGGCTTTTCCTGCTTCGGATGAACTAAATTCCTCAGCTGACCACCAGAGGACAGCCAAGCACCACTTTCACGCGCTTGGCTTTGCAACGCGAAGGCTCTATAAGGTAGACCAGCGCCATTGTTTGCATAATAATGTAATTGAGTTGGGTATGGGGAACATGAGGACTGAAGACATATCGAGCTGGAGCAGAAGTGCCCTGCAGCTGCCCAGGACTCAGTTTCAACTCACCAGTCACCCCCTGAGTAGGAGGGGCTTAACCCATTGCTTTCCAGAGTCCTTCTGCTTGCCTCCAGAAAACTAGCTCTCAACACTCAGGCCTTCATATTTTCAAGGCTGGGCTATACATTCTTGATGCTCTGAGGCTTAAGATGGGACCATCACCATGGCCTATCTTCAGAGAAAGTCCAGAGCAACCTAATATTGGGAATGCTCTGTTTATTATTATTATTATTATTATTATTATTAATGATTCTTCAACATCAACTTCGTTGGACTGGTCATGTTGTTTGGATGCCTAAAAATGGAAAGTGTAACGGTGGTAGTCAACAAAAGAGGTTTAAAGACTCTCTCAAGGCAATCTAAATATAAATGTAGCATAAACACCAACAACTGGGAAACACTGGCCTGCGAGCGCTCCAATTGGAGAGCAGCCTTTACCATAGGTGCCATGGGCTTTGAAGACGCTCGAACTCAGGACGAAAGGGAGAAACACACTATGAGGAAGGCATGCTTGGCAAACCCTCACCGTGATCAACTCCCACCCAGAAGCCCATGTCCCCACTGTGGAATGATGTGTGGATCCAGAACTGGCCTCCACAGTCACTTATGGACTCACTTTTAAAACCGTGTTTATGGAAGGCAATCTTACTTGGGTACGAGTGATCACCAAAGAGAGTGAAGAGACTTAATATGTAAGACACTCATCTAGAGCACACATGGCTCTCTTGAAAAGTAGGCACCAACACTCAGTAAAAAGTACTTTTAAAGGTAAAGGTAAAGGGACCCCTGACCATTAGGTCCAGTCGTGACCAACTCTGGGGTTGCGGCGCTCATCTCGCATTATTGGCCGAGAGCTGGCGTACAGCTTCTAGGTCCTGGGACTCAGCTAGACCAGTACAGAAAAAATGATTTATATGTCTTGTATATGCGGGTGGCGCTGTGGTCTAAACTACAGAGCCTAGGGCTTGCCGATCAGAAGGTCAGCGGTTCGAATCGCCGCGACAGGGTGAGCTCCCGTTGCTCGGTTCCCAGCTCCTGCCCACCTAGCAGTTCAAAAGCACGTCAAAGTGCAAGTAGATAAATAGGTACCGCTCCGGCGGGAAGGTAAACATGCTGGCCACATGACCTGGAAGCTGTACGCTGGCTCCCTCGGCCAATAAAGCGAGATGAGCGCCGCCGCAACCCCAGAGTCATTCGCTACTGGACTTAATGGTCAGGGGTCCCTTTACCTTTATACGCGATATAACACTATGCCGCCAGATGGCGCTGCAGAGTCCCGTTTTTCCCCTACCGGATTTCTCTGTCCAAATTTGCAACGCGTTTAAGTGAAACGCTTCTTTGATGTGTCCAGATCCAGCCCTGGAGGATCGCTGAAAATCAGTGCCAATATTACTGAGCAGGTGCAGTATTGGTCTTTATAAGGCAGTTTATGAAAGTTCACTATGCTTTTTTTGCTTCCTCCCCCCCCCCCCCTCTGCAAGTAAAAAAAACCACCCAGAATATTCCTTCCCCCACCCCTTTGGCTCACTAGAAGAGCTATTCTCAAGAGGTTTCTTCTGTGATGGGGCTGAAGAAGCCTTGGAGGAGCAAGACGTGAATGTTTCTCTGATCTGCCTGGCTGAGCATCTCAGGTCTTTTCTGCCGAGTCATTTCTTAAAGCAGCTCAAGATGGAATTTCCTACATTCCTCAATAACATCAGAGAAGAGAAAAGACGGGGGGGGGGGGAGACCGCCCTGCCTGAAGGCCTCCAGAAAAATAACTGGTACTTTGGATCTTTGCTCTCTGCAGAGCTCCCTCCAAATTTTCAGCTGCCCAGAGTGGCTGGGGAAACCCAGCCAGATGGGCGGGGTATAAATATGTTGTTGTTGTTGTTGTTGTTGTTTTCAGCAAAAAAAGATTCCCCCATTGCACAGCCTTGTGCAAAATTCCTTTTGCACTTCACAGCGAACAGCTACACCGTCAGAGCTTAGCCCTACCCCAGATGAAGGCCAGGGGAGAGACGTAGTTCTGCGGCAGAACACCTGCTTGGCATGCAGAAGGTCTCAGACTCAAAAGCAAACGCCTCTTGTCTAAAACCCTGGAGATCTTAAGGTGGGTTCACAGCAACAAAATGCAAGATAAAGGGCAATGGGGGCATGGTATTGTGCAATCTGGCAAGCAGTGTTATTGGGGAAAATGGGTGCAAAAATTAAAAGGAGCAAAAGGAGCAAGAGCAACACAGCCATTTTTATGCAGTTTGGTGTGATTTTATTGCTTATAAAGGTAAAAATGTAAAGGACCCCTGGACGGTTAAGTCCAGTCAAAGCAACTGTGGGGTATGGCGCTCATCTCGCTTTTCAGGCCGAGGGAGCCGGCATTTGTGCACAGACAGCTTTTCAGGTCATGTGGCCAGAAGGACGAAACCGCTTCTGGAGTACCAGGACACTGTGACGGAAACCAGAGCGCACAAAAAAGCTGTTTACCTTCCCGCCGGAGCGGTACCTATTTATCTACTTGTACTTTGACATGCTTTTGAACTGCTAGGTGGGCAGGAGCAGGGACCGAGCAACGGGAGCTCACCGTGTCGCGGGGATTCGAACCGCCAACCTTCTGATCAGCAAGCCCAAGAGGCTCAGTGGTTTAGACCACAGCACCCCCATAGCTGCCTTTGACTGGACTTAAACATCCAGGGGCCCTTTACCTTTACCTTATTGATTATACAAATAATGTGGCATATGGTGGAACAGGACCTATAATTCACAGGACAGTTTGGTGGGCGTGAAGTATAGGTTTTCATTTTTCATTTTATCCCTTACTCCCTATAAATTAACATTTTTATTGATACAAAAGACCTTTTACTAATGGTTAGCAATCTAAGCATACACCTTCTTATCATTTCATATTCCCAAGAGTTATGATATATACACTTTAACATGGCTTTGTTAATATATTCAGAAACACTTATCTGAGTGTAAAGTGTTGGTTTAATTTAACTCTCATTTTGTGTAATTTTTGCATGCTGTATGTCTACATGTCATGAATGAAAGTATGTTTTAAAATAATAATAATATAGGGGGGAATGCAGGGCAAAAGCAAAGGTTGAACCCAGCTGGAGCAGAGGATGGGAAATATCTCTGCGCAGGTCCCCAAAGATCTGCTGCCAACCAGAGCGTGCAGTCCTTTGCTAGAGAGATGCCAGTACGTTTCCGAGCACAATTCAAAGTGTTGGTGCTGACCTTTAAAGCCCTAAATGGCCTCGGCCCAGTATACCTGAAGGAGCGTCTCCACCCCCATCATTCTGCCCGGACACTGAGGTCCAGCTCTGAGGGCCTTCTGGCGGTTCCCTCACTACAAGAAGCCAAGTTACAGGGAACCAGGCAGAGGGCCTTCTCGGTAGTGGCGCCCGCCCTGTGGAACGCCCTCCCTTCAGATGTCAAAGAGAACAACAACTACCAGACCTTTAGAAGACATCTGAAGGCAGCACTGTTTAGGGATGCTTTTAATGTTGAATAGTTACAGGTAGATAGCCGTGTTGGTCTATCATAGTCAAAACAAAATAAAAAAATTCCTTCCAGTAGCACCTTAGAGACCAACTAAGTTTGTTCTTGGTATGAGCTTTCGTGTGCATGCACACTTCTTCAGATGTTGAATAATGTTGAATAGATTATTGTATTTTAATGTTCTGTTGGAAGCCGCCCAGAGTGGCTGGGGAAACCCAGCCAGATGGGCGGGATATAAATAAATTATTATTATTATTATTATTATTATTATTATTATCATCATCATCATCATCATCATCACCATCATTATGCTAAGAGGCAGCCTCTTGTGTTTAAAGAGGAAGGGGTGGTGGGAAGGTAACATGTCATGCCCCATTATGGACAGTAGGTGGCAACAGGGTTCTGGGATGGATCCTGCGCTCTCCTTTCCAGACAGCCATCTCTTGAGTTGCATGCACGACACCAGCTTCTTACATAAGTGTAATGCCTGTCTCCCCACCCACTCGCCATCACTTTTTCACAAGTCGGATTGATTACATTATGTAACAGATAAATTCAAGTGTTTCAAGTTGCAGATAGCAAGGGGGGGTGGGGTCAGACTGGCTTAGGTAACTGAGAGAAATGAATTAAGGGGCCGGGGTGGGGGGGCAGGGAAAAGGGTTTCTGGGTACCTTGCCTCTGAGGTTGCCAACTCCCCCCCCGGCAGGGCTCCTGCGCTTTTAACAGCTGCCCTACTGTGTGGAGCAGCTGCTGTTAAGCAGCACTGGAGCCCTTCTGGGAAGGAAAAGTTGGCAACCCTGCTCAAACCTTAAGCCTCCAACATTTCTTTATTTACTTGCTTGCTCGTTTAGTTTGCCCTGGGATCTTTGGCAGAGAGAAGCTCTTGGCTCCTATCCTGCGCTCAGGATGGGTGAAGAGGCTGGGAAATCCAGTCTTGGCATCCAATGAACTGTGGGGTGTCTGACAGGGCCAGCGCAAGCCTTGGGCAGAGGGAGGCGACTGCCTCCGGCGGCCGTTGCAGCAGAGCATCTTTGGAGGGGAGAAGCAGACAGCGCTGTTGCTTATTTTAGCAATGCTATGTTGACAGCTTTGGGTGCGTCCCATCTGATCTTGTCCGGGCGAGGAATCCGAACGAGCTGGGTCCTCAAGCAAGCTTCATGGCCAAGGTGGGATTTGAACCCTGGCCTCCCAGGTCCCCATCCAACACTCTAACCACTACACCACGCTGCCTCTATGATCTCCGCTGAGCTTTCCTCCCCCCCAGATAAAGGCTCCTTTCCTCATTCCGTCGCTTGGCTTTGCAGTCAGGAGTTGGCAGCCCCCGTGCCATCTCTCGACGAAAGCCTGGCTGAGTGCTCAAACGCAGCTTGCCTTCACGTCGCTCCTCGCTCCTCTGCCAGCTGCCAGCAGAACAGCGGAAGGAAGCACGTAACCTGCAGCGCCGACGCCCTTATTATATAATGGCTTTGAATATCAACCAAGAACCAACCAAGCCACCGTTGGAGTCTTGCCATTCGCAAGCAGATCAGCTGGGTTTTAAAAGAGTGTTAACAAGACTGATGGGAGGCAGGCCTGCCAGTGCTTGCTAGTGGTCGCGTTTGAAAATAGAACCTCCATTTCCAGAAGCAGTGTACCTCGTGGGGACCAAAAGGTCGAGAAACAATTATATTTCTTTCTCAATAAGATCTGTATTGTTTTACCTTCAAGATTATTATTATTAATAATAATATTATCATTAATACTCGGTCCATCTGGCTGCGTTTCCACTCTGAGTGACTCCCAACAGAATATTAAAAACAGAATGAAACATCAAACATTAAAAACTTCCCTAAACAGGGCTGCCTTCAGATAATAATAATAATTATTATTATTATTATTATTATTTATTATTTATACCCCGCCCACCTGGCTGGGTTTCCCCAGCCACTCTGGGCCGCTTCCAACAAAATATTGAAATACAATAGTCCTTCAAATATTAAAAGCTCCCCTAAACAGATGTCTTCTAAGTCAGATAGTTGTTTATTTCCTTTACATCTGATGGGAGGGCGTTCCACAGGGCGGGCGCCACCACCAAGAAGGCCCTCTGCCTGGTTCCCTGCAACCTCACTTCTCATAGTGAGGGAACCGCCAGAAGGCCCTCGGAGCTGGACCTCAGTGTCCGGGCTGAACGATGGGGGTGGAGACGCTCCTTCAGGTATACTGGGCTGAGGTCGTTGAGGGCTTGAAAGGTCAGCACCAACACTTTGAATTGTGCTCGGAAACGTCCTGGGAGCCAATGTAGGTCTTTCAGGACTGGTGTTATATGTTCTCGGCGGCCGCTCCCAGTCATCAGTCTAGCTGCCGCATTCTGGATTAGTTGCAGTTTCTGGGTCACCTTCAAAGGTAGCCCCACGTAGAGCACATTGCAGCAGTCCAAGCGAGAGATAACCAGAGCATGCACCACACTGGAGAGACAGTCTGCAGAACATGTACAAACAGTGGTTGGTACATAGCCAACCCAGTTACAGAATTCCTGCATAAATCATGCTATAAAAATATGGGAATTGTTTTGTTTTGAGAGCCTTCACAGTACTTGACCTCTCCATATCCCATCATACAAAGGAGGGCTGACAGAGTCATCCCCTTTCTTTACATGATCTACATATAAACAACAAATTTATATTTTCCCAGTCCTTAATGACCTGGGCTCCCACACAATTCTCTAACCAACCAACCTGGAAATGGGAGAGGTTATTTCTCCCAGCTATGGGGTGAACGCGCCTGATGTTATCAAGCCTTTGTTACTTCACTTTGCTTCCCCGCAACGTGACACCGGATCCACGTGGATTACGTAACGCATTCGTCCTCTCGAAAGGGAATTGGCAAATGTCGGAGGTGATTCCGTGAGGAGATATGGAGCTCTTTGGTGGTGGAAATTCTTCTCTGCAGAGCTGAAAAAAACTCCACTCCTGTTGCGAGGCAGAGCAATTTGGGCCCAGGATGGAATGTGCTGATGGATGGCATGTCTGAACTTGTGCTGAGTCAGACAAAGAGGCTCACGCACGCATTCGGTTTTGGTTTCTGCCATTGCATAAAACTGACACTTGTTTTCCAGGTTTATTCCCAACCGGCTATGGAAAGGTCCCCTCAGTGAGAAAATGCATGTTGGACACTTTTCTCCTTGGATGGGGAACCTGTGAGCAGTGGAGGTCCACTGATACATTGGTGCACCAATCCGCTCACCAGCCATCTATATATATAAAAATGTTCCCATTGCGCGTTTGTCCGAAACACCCTTGCTGCGTAACCGCTGGACCAAATCGCATCAAATTAGGACACAGCGTTCCATTACCATGGCATACTAATCTGGCATAATAAAAATTCATAAAAACCACATCTGTCATACCTAAAATAAAGTTTAAATGCAAAAAAAACCGTTGCAGGCATTAGATGTCATCAGCAAAACAGCGCCCTCTAGCACCGGCTATACTGGTACTACAGCTACAAAAGTAAACAATGGCGCAGCTTTTATACATCACAGCAAAACCTCAGAGTTCTGTCGGCCATTTGCAAGCTCGCAAACCGGTAATTGAAAACGGGGGTGGGGACAGAGAAGGGGCAGACGGAAGTTGAACAGGGGAATTTCTTCAGTTTCACAAAGCCGTGAAAGTTAGGCCGGCACTGTCACCACAGCCCGGGTCGTCGCCGTTAACACCATCAAATGCAGGCCCAGCCCAACCGCCACCCAGGCCCCTTAGCCACCCCGCCACCATGAAAGGAAGGCCCCAGCCCTTCTCCACAGCCGCTCACGACGACGCTGTCAGAGCCAGCCTGGGCCGCCCTCTGCCCACTTCCCCACTGCAGCTGCCATGAAAGGCAGGCCGGACACCATCCCCACAGCCGCTGCCGGCCCTCTCCTCTCCTACCACCACCCACAGACGCAGCCATCAACACCACAGCATTCACACACATAGCCACAACAAGGTGTGGCCGGATCAGCTAGTAGAATCATAAAATCATACCTTTCTCCCGATTGAAGTGCAGAGTGTTTGAGGACCAGGACATTTGCAGGGAAACCAAAAGGCTTGTTTACAAAGCTATTGTACTACCAACCTTACTGTATGTTTGTGAAACATGGACCACTTACAAACGCCATCTCCAACTCCTCAAAAGATTCCATCAACGGTGTCTCCAAAATTTAACACATCACTTGGGAAGACAGGCGAACTAATACCAGTGTACTGGAAGAAGCAAAGATCGCCAGTGTCGAAGCAATGATTCTTCAACATCAACTTCGCTGGACTGGTCATGTTGTGCGGATGCCTGATTATCGTCTTCCAAAGCAACTACTCTATTCTGAACTTTAAAATGGAAAGCGTAATGCTGGTGGTCAACAAAAGAGGTTCAAAGACTGTCTCAAGGCACTTTTTAAAAAATGTAGTATAAACACCAACAATTGGGAAATGTTTGTGAGTGCTCCAGTTGGAGAACAGCCTTTACCAAAAGTGTCATGGGCTTTGAAGACGCTCGTAGGCATGTTTGGCAAACCCTAACCATGATCAACTCCCACCAGGAAACCTATGACCCCACTGTGGAAGGACGTGTGGATCCAGAATTGGCCTCAACAGTCACTTACAGACTCATTGTTAAAACCGTGTTTATGGAAGACAATCTTACTCGGCTATGAGTGATCGCCGAAGAAGAAGAGAATCATAGAGTTGGAAGGGGTCCCTAGGGTCATCTAGTCCAACCCCCTGCAATGCAGGAATCTCAGCTAAAGCACCCAGGACAGATGGCCATCCAATCTCTGCTTTGCCATCCCAGCTTTGTTCCTGCCTCTTTGAAGTTCTGTCCTTCCTGTTCATTTTTCCTGGCTTTTTAAAAGTACGTTCTCCCATCTTTGTGTGTAGTTTCAGAACTAATCCAGGAGTGGTATTGTATTGAATAAAAAGTTTCTATCTCCATTAAAGGTAAAGGGACCCCTGACCATTAGGTCCAGTCGTCACCGACTCTGGGGTTGTGGCGCTCATCTCGCTTTACTGGCCGAGGGAGCCGGCATACAGCTTCCAGGTCATGTGGCCAGCATGACTAAGCCACTTCTGGCGAACCAGAGCAGCGCACGGAAACGCCGTATACCTTCCCACCAGAGTGGTACCTACCGGTATTTATCTACTTGCACTTTGACGTGCTTTCGAACTGCTAGGTTGGCAGGAGCAGGGACCGAGCAACGGGAGCTCACCCCGTCACGGGGATTCGACCCGCCGACCTTCTGATCGGCAAGCCCTAGGCTCTGTGGTTTAACCGATTTTAATCTCACTTGTAACAAACGCTATGGACCATATGGACAGATAACAAAATGCAGACTATGAAATAATATGTGGTTGAAATTGTTGACGATACGACCCATGGAGGGGGTGGGGGAAAGTCTCGAGATTCAGAGAAATCTCTGTATTTGGTATTGTTACAAATTTGTATTTGTAAAATCAAATAAAATGGATTGTTTTAAAAAAAAAAAAAAGATATCCCTACCAAACAAAAAAAAGTTTCTATTTAAATATCAAGCAATAAATGTTTATGGTTGATTGATGTTTAAATAAAAAACTTTTTTTCTGGTTGGGTGGCTTTGGGGGAATTAGGCTCCCGTTGCTTACACGCCTTCCTGTTAATCTTTCAGGACTTTTCAATGCACTCCCTCGTCACTTTACTTAGGAAAAGTCTGTTTCTTGGAAAGTGGGTTGGTTGTGCCAGGGTGACAGAGCGCTGCAATTCGACTTAATTGTGCAAACCTAAATTTCCTGGTATGCTCTTGTATCTCCCTCCTGCAAGATACTGACAATCTGCATGGGTGCCACAAATGTCAAAGAGAACAACAACTACCAGACCTTTAGAAGACATCTGAAGGCAGCCCTGTTTAGGGAGGCTTTTAATGTTTAATAGATTACATGTACTGTATTTTAACGTTCTGTTGAAAGCCGCCCAGAGTGGCTGGGGAAACCCAGCCAGATGGGCGGGGTATAAATAATGAATTATTATTATTATTATTATTATTATTATTAATAATAATAATAATCTCTTTGGTTTTGCCTCGGTGGATGCTAAGCACTAATCGGTTCTGTGTGCATCCTTTGGATTCTTATTTTTGTGACAGTTTAACCCACATTCATAACACTGCTGTAATTTTGAAGTATAGAAGAATGAGTGCAATGCAAGCTCTTAAAATACACCGATGTGTGGCTTGGGGAAAGGGGATTGGGGGGGCAATTTGCTAGTGAATATATCCAACGGAGGGCTGTAAAGCTTGCTGAGAATCCAAAACAAATGCAGATCAATGAACAGGTTCTCCAGCAGGGTTTACAGGGTAAAACCCTACACAAACGCACCATTATCCTTATGGGAAAACCCCACACACTCTCACCCCTGATGCACTTATGTCCCTGCAATGATGGTGGTCGTTCTCAACTGTCCTATGCAGCTGTTAAGAGTTAACTTAATAATCAGTGAATATCAAAGCGGTGGGTACACACCTACACATGTGTGCGTGACGTATACACATCACATACAGTAATAATAATAATAATAATAATAATAATAATAATAATAATAATTTATTATTTGTACCCCGTCCATCTGGCTGGGTCTCTCCAGCCACTCTGGGCAGTTTCCAGCAAACATTAAAATACATTAAAAATCACAGATTAAAAACTTCCCTGAACAGGACTGCCTTCAGGTATTTTCTGAATGTCAGGTAGTTGTTTATCTCTTTGACCTCTGCTGGGAGGGCGTTCCACAGGGCGGGTGCCACTACCGAGAAGGCCCTCTGCCTGGTTCCCTGTAGCTTTGCTTCTCGCAGTGAGGGAACCGCCAGAAGGCCCTCGGCACTGGACCTCAGTGTCCGGGCTGAACGGTGGGGGTGGTATACAGGACCGAGGCTGTTTAGGGCTTTAAAGGTCAGCACCAACACTTTGAATTGTGCTCGGAAACGTACTGTATAACGTACAGTATAAACATTAAGCTGCAATGAAGGTTCTGGGCTCATCCTCTGTTTGCTTATGCAGAGAATTCTTATTCAAATGACTTGCCCAGAGTTATTCCAGTTGACCCTCCGGGGCGTTTTTCCACAGCAGCACCGGCAACCAAATCGGAAGCCGTCCAGCCTGCAACCGAGAAACAGGCATGAGTTGAGCCGAAAGGAATTCCACAGTGAGAGAAAGACCATATGCCCCTGGAAAGTAGGGGGGGAGGTGCAACATGTTGTCTGCAATGGCTCCCAGCTTAAAGCATTCCGTCCTCCTTAGGAGCAATCATCTCCAGATGTTGCTCCTTCTAATCACTGCTCATAAATGATCTAGTGCCAAAGAGACCCAACGGGGATTGCTTGTTCTTTCCCAGAACCCAACCTGATGAAGGATGGATTCCAGGCTGCTGTTTCCTGAGTGTTTGCCACCAGGCACCGCACAAGGGAATGCCCTGGAAGTCTTCTCAAAGGAGACCCCCTTTTCCAATCAGAGCTGCATATGGGCTCATCTGTACTACCTGTGACCATTAAGCTTCCTGTGCATCCATTAATTCTCTACTGTCTTCCATGCAGCGCATAGCGGGTGGCACTGTGGTCTAAACCACTGAGCTTGCCGATCAGAAGGTCGGTGGTTCGAATCCCCGCGACGGGGTCAGCTCCCGTTCCTCTGTCCCAGCTCCTGCCAACCTAGCAGTTCAAAAGCACACCAGTGCAAGTAGATAAATAGGTACCATTGTGGCAGTAAGGTAAACGGCGTTTCCATGAGCTCTGGTTTCCGTCACGGTGTTCCATTGCACCAGAAGCAGTTTAGTCCTGCTGACCACATGACCTGGAAAGCTCTCTGTGGACAAACGCTGGCTCCCTCGTTCTGAAAGCGAGATGAGCGCCGCAACCCCATAGTAGCCTTTGACTGGACTTTACCATCCAAGGGTCCCTTACCTTTTTACCTAAACTATGGAACTCACGCCCACATGAGGCAGTGATGGCCACCAACTTGTAAAAGAGGATTAGACAAATTCGTGGAGGCTATCAGTGGGTACCAGCCATGAGGGCTATGCTCCTCCTCCACAGTTGGAGGCAGCAATGCTTCTGTATCCCAGTTGCTGGAAACCGCAGGAGGAGGAGAGTGCTGTTGCACATGGATCCTGGTTGCTGGTTTCCCACAGGCATCTGGCTGGCCGCTGTGAGAACAGGATGCTGAACTGGATGAGCCATTGGCTCTTCTTATGTTCTCCAAATCTCTGCATTCCCACACTTTCACCTCCTTCGATCCAGACATTCTCAAACCTTCTCCTTTTTGTAATATCTCAGGTATGAAAAAATCCAGACTGAAGGAGGGGGAAGTGTGAGAGTTGAGTGCAGGTTGGTGACCAAAGGTGGACAATCTACCAAGAAGAAGAAGAAGAAGAAGAAGAGAAGAAGAAGAAGAAGAAGAAGAAGAAGAAGAAGAAGAAGAAGAAGAAGAGTTTGGATTTGATATCCTGCTTTATCACTACCCGAAGGAGTCTCAAAGCGGCTCACATTCTCCTTTCCCTTCCTCCCCCACAACAAACACTGTGAGGTGAGTGGGGCTGAGAGACTTGTGTGACTAGCCCAAGGTCACCCAGCAGCTGCATGGGGAGGAGAGGAGACGCGAACCCGGTTCACCAGATTACCGCTCTTAACCACTACACCACATGAGTCTATCACTTTTAACCATGTGTCTCCCACCAGCAGTACTGCCCTCCCCCAGCACGCCATACACCCCAACAACACTCTTTTAGCCTCCATAAATTGTCACAGTCACGGGTCAAAAGTATTCTGCATGGCTTAAATGTCAAATCCTATGCTTGAACAAACAATCTCTCTTTTGCATCATTTCTTGTCATGATAGAAAAATAAGGTTTGTTTGTTTCATGACCTGCCAGTTACATCACAGGGTTTCAGGTTCCTCCTGCAAAAATGGATCGGAGATTCGGGGGGGGGGGGGTCCTTTTCAACCTTTTGCTCCCACTCCAGCCGTGATAATATTGAAGCCTGTTCTCATTTTAAGAGTAATGAGGCAAGAAACTTTTCCTCCACAATTTGCACACCTTATGGGCCACCTTTAAATAAGGGCTAGTTGCCAAATTTAAATTTCTTTAGCTGCTTACCCTCTAGAGGAATAGCATCTATCAGAATTACCATATTGTACAGACCTCCACTGTATTGCTAGTTTTTCGGGATAGAGTCTGCCTTAATTGGTTGTCTCCATAAAAAGGTAAAGGGACCCCTGACAGTTAAGTCCAGTCGCGAACGACTCAGGGGTTGCGGCACTCATCTCGCTTTACTGGCCGAGGGAGCCGACATTTGTCCGCAGACAGTTTTCCCAGGTCATCTGGCGAAAACAGAGTAGCGCACGGAAATGCCGTTTACCTTCCCACTGAAATGGTACCTATTTATCTACTTGCACTTTGATGTGCTTTCAAACTGCTGGGTTGGCAGGAGCTGGGACAGAGCAATGGGAGCTCACCCCGTCATGGGGATTCGAACTGCCAACCTTCCGATTGGCAAACCCTAGGCTCAGTGGTTTAGACCACAGCGCCACCCGCATCCCTTGGCTCCATAATGCAGTCATACTTTGTGTTGCTCCATAATACAGTCATACTTTGTGTTGCGTACGCTCCGTGTTGCGTACGTTCGGGATAAGAACGGAGGTGACCCGGAAGTCCTCCGCGGAGAGAGCGCAATGCATGGGTCGCGTGGGTGCGCAGAAGCGTTGTGCGCAGTTCATGCATGCGCAGAAGCACAAAAAACCGCAAACTTCCGGGGGTTTTTTCCCCTCGTGCGTTCATGTTACGCACGCCCGGGTTGCTCAGCGCGACCCCGGAACGGATCGCGTGCATAACCCAGGGTTCCACTGTATTTGGTATCCCCCACAGACCTGTTAAGATAAGATTTCTTCACTCAAGCCTGTTCAGATGCAAATATAAGCGTTCCCAAAGGTTTTTGCCATGTGGGCAAAACTTACAGAGGTGGGGGTGGGGAATTGGTCTCTGAGGCCCATCTGATTCTTGCAGCCGATCTGGGGGGAAGGGCCACAGTTCAGTGTGAGAGCATCTGTTTTGCATGCAGAAAATCTCAGATTCAATTCCTGGCAGCAATTTCAAGTAGGAATGAGAGACAGCCCTGCCTGAAATCCTGGAGAACTACTGCCTGTTAATGAAGACAGTGTTGGCACCTGTCTGTCTCAAAAGACAATGGAGCACACCTCCAAACCAGCGGAGAATCAAAGTGCCTGTTGTGGCTGCAGAAACCAGGAACTCGTATCTGCTGCTTCCCATGTTGTTTTTGCACCAAAGTGACCTCTCCGGGCGCAAGCCTGGGCAGCATCGATGGAGGTCCTGGGCTGCCCAGACAATAAGACCCACCTCTTAGCCTGGCTGAGGTGGTCCAAAGAAAAGTAGATCATGGTGTTTGGCACCAGCTTGGCTGCAGGAGTTGCCAGAAGGAGGTGTACAAGACGTCTTAACTGGTTGAAGAGAATACCAAGCAATTTTCTCCTTTTTGCACCAGGTTGGTTTGTTTGGGACGCGGATGGCGCTGTGGGTTAAACCACAGAGCCTAGGGCTTGCCGATAAGAAGGTCGGAGGTTCGAATCCCTGCGACGGGGTGAGCTCCCGTTGCTTGGTCCCTGCTCCTGCCAACCTAGCAGTTCGAAAGCACGTCAAAGTGCAAGTAGATAAATAGGTACCACTCCGGCGGGAAGGTAAACGGCGTTTCCGTACGCTGCTCTGGTTCGCCAGAAGCGACTTAGTCATGCTGGCCACATGACCTGGAAGCTGTACGCCGGCTCCCTTGGCCAGTAAAGCAAGATGAGCGCCGCAACCCCAGAGTCGGACACAACTGGACTAATGGTCAGGGGTCCCTTTACCTTTACCTTTAGTTTGTGCACATACACTTGCTTCTGTAAACTGCATCCATGCAAGCAAGAGGCATGATCAGAGTGCAAGGACTCGCTCCAGACAGACCAAAACACTTAAGAGTGCAAAGCCAGGGAGGGGCGAGGCCTGGATAGAGTTCATGTGGCCTGGGGTGGCCACATTCCTCACCTCTGTCCCGCTTGAAACAGGAAGGCTTTATCTCACTTCCTGCTTGGGATCGCTCAACACTCAGTCTTGGTGGGCCAGGAGTAGCCCGTCCCATTCAGCCACCTGAGGCAAGATGGAAAAATGCCGCCACTCCCTCCTTCGCCCCCTCCACTGCAGCGTCCCTTACCAGGGTCATGTGGTAGCAGCTTCTGGCAAAAACCTGGGGAACCCTCGCAAGGTCTTTTTTTAAAAAATAATTTTTTATTTCATTTTCTTTTTCTATTATTACACAAATCACATATCCACAACGTACATAATACAAACCCTCTTCCCTCCCTCCTGGGCCTCCCCCAACTTCCACTTCTGATGTAGTTTTCCTTATTACACACTGCTTTATCTGAAATTACACTATTTTACTACGTTATCTACTATCTATTATTACTAATAAAATTGCAAATGTTTATTTAAATGCTGCCATCAAGTCAATCTTCTTTTGTTTCTGCAAATAAACTATAAAAGGTTCCCATTCTCTTTCAAAGTCACTGTTGTCTTTCTCACGAAGTCTGTCTGTCAATTTTGCCATTTCTATACCGTCTTTCCCCCTTTTTAAGACACCGTCTTATAATTTCTTTTCCTCAGAAAAACACAGGGTGGCTTATTTTGGGGGGATGTCTTATTTTTATTACGTCAGTATGGTATGGTACAGCCTCCCCCTGCGCGCTGAGCAGGCGGGGCAGAACTCTGCAAGAGGCGCGTTCCCCCCCCGCGCTTCTCGCTGGTTCGCTGGCTTCCTGCGCACGGAGAACAGGCAGGGCAGGAAGAGGCGTCTCCCCCCCCCCCACGCGCGCCTCTCCCTGCGCGCTAAGCAGGCGGGGCAGAACTCCGCAAGAGGCGCGTTTTCCCCCGTGCCTCTCACTGGTTCGCTGGCTCCCTGCGCACGCAGGAGGGGCTGAGGAGGCGACGGGAACAATGGCGGCACCATGGCTTACTTTTGGGGTACGTCTTACTTCTCACAAAGGTAAAAAAAACCTGCCATGGCTTACTTTATGACTACGTATTAAAAAAGGGGAAACAGGGTATAGTTCATCAGTTTTTCTTGCCATTGTTCTCCAGCCTTCCAGTTTTGTGCTATCAAGATTCTCGCCGCAGTTGTAGCATACATGAATAATGTCCTCATCTCCTTCGGTATGTCTTGGCCTCGAATGCCTAGCAAAAATGCTTGTGGTTGTTTTACAAATGTTATTTTCAACATTTTCTTCAATTCATTATATATCATTTCCCAGTGCAGTTTTACCTTTTCACAATCCCACCACATATGATAAAAAGTACCTTCCGCCTCACCCTCGCAAGGTCTTGCAGAGCTCTTGAAGGAGTCCTGAGAGATCTCGCGAGAGTTCTGCAAGATCTCATGAGAGCTCGCCGGAAGCCGCCACTGCATGGCTCTGGTGGCAGCAGCGGCAGCGGCAGGCAGGGCACTGTCCTCCTGTCTGTGGGAAAATATAGTTTTCATCAAGGACCGGGGCCAAGCTAGAGCCTGAGGGTGCTGCACTGCCCACGACACTGATTCTCAAACTTTTTTTCTCCAGGCCACACTTTCTGAATAAAAAATTGCTCACACCATATCGATTTTTTTAAAATTGATAACAAATACATTGGAAAGGGAAAAGAAACAACTTGATTTATAACATGGAACACAACATCCAGAAAGTATAGAACAGCGCAGCTACATAAGAGCACACATCATTCCCAAAATATATTTTTAAATGACAACTAGGATTGTCCACAGTTTCACTTGATGCTCTTCATCTCATTTCTAAAAGATATTCAGCAAATCAACATATTATTTTTGTACTATACGATACTGACATATTTAGATTTTTCTTTGATTGTCCTCGAATCATTCCGCCACACAGAACCACTGGGTTGGATTGCTGAATATTAGGACCTGGGTTCAAATCTTCACTC
This sequence comes from Darevskia mixta, assembly GCA_034641385.1. Lineage (NCBI taxonomy): Eukaryota > Metazoa > Chordata > Lepidosauria > Squamata > Lacertidae > Darevskia > Darevskia mixta. Next base: position 5,476,925 of record JAWWNH010000060.1, read on the forward strand.
AGCCAGGAAGCTTGCTGGGTGACTTTGGGCCCCCTCACTCACTCTCAGCCTAACCTACCTCACAGGGTTCTTGTGTGGATTAAATGAGGAGAGGGAAGACCAGGCATGCCACCTTGAGCTAGAAAGGTGTGCTACAAATGCAATCAGAAAAATGAAATAAACATTTCAGCCTTGATGGTTATCATTTCTTATTCATATTGGCCAAACCTTTCTCCACAATGCAATGAATGAATGAATGAATGAATGAATGAATGAATGAGAGACGCTTCTTTGGCCTTTTGGTGAATGGCAGGGATACAGCCAGCCTCTCTTGGGGAAAAGGGAGACATCACGGAAGAAGGTCAAGTGCACCTGGGGCAGAGGTATGGTGAATCACCGGTAGCACGGCACAGACACGTCATTTCGTTTTGACTGCAGTCACCGAGAAAATCCATGTGTCACCCTTTGCGCCAATTAGTCACCGAGATCTGGTGTCCATTCCCAGGATATCAAATACGACAATTAGCCTCCAGTTCAGGAATTTTGCAACATTCTTCTGTTTTTTAAAAAACACTTTGGCTAGGAGGGAAAAGGAAATCTTTTTAAAGGACACGATGTTCTGAGTCGGACAGAGGGTTGTTGTGTTTTGTTTCTGTTTCATTTGCCGGGCCTTGGGCTTCCTGGGGGCACCCACCTCCCGGCCCTTTGTTTATTTGCATGCACTAGTAGGGACTCTCTTTTTTAAAAAAAAATAATGACAACTTGGAGGGGGGAAGAGAACAAAAGGAGATAATTCAAATACATACTCGAAAGCCCATTCCTAATCACATTGATGCAGAAGCAATTCCTAATGAGTGCACTCTAAGGTAAGCAGGGTTAGGCTTGCGGCTTAACTTATGGAACTCCCTGCCACAAGATGTGGCAGGCACTGCCAGCTTAGAGCGGGACTAGATGATCCAATCGTGCATTTCACATAAAGACAGTGCGGTGCAGTGGTTAGCGTGTTGGACTAGGACCTGGGCACAAAGGCGTAATCACACTAGAGTTTGCTGTATTAGCCATGGGCCATTGCAGTCAGTGGAGGACCACAGAAATAAGAGCTATCCAGAGAAATGTGGCCCACATATTAATCTAGGTATGTCTGCATTGCATATAGGACCTGGGGACGCTGGGTTCAAATCCCCACTCAGAAACAAAGTTCCCTGGGACAGTCACTGTCTCTCAGCCTAACCTACCTTGCAGGGCTGTTGTTGACTGAAATCTGAGAGGGAATGAGTGACATTGACAGTTGGGATGCTTGCAGCTCACCCCAGAATCTCCAGTTAAGGGTTCAAGCAGCAGTTGATGAGTGAGACCTCCACTGGAGACCTGGAAAAGCCACTACCAAACTGAGCTACATGGAGCAATGGCCTGATCCGTTATCCAGCAGTTTCATGTGTCCCCCTTTCACCCTAGGGACTACAGAGGAGAAGAGCAGTGCTCTGCGAGGCATTTGGGTCACTGTGATGCCAGCAGCCATACATCCAATCCCTAGCCTCTTCTCAGACCTATTTGCATGCCAAACAACCGGCACACTTCATTCCAAGGAGGAGAGAACAAAACGAATGTGCCAATGGTGAAGAAGAAGAATGAATGTCAGCATACGGCCACGAGAAAGAATGCAGTGTAGTCAGAATCTAGCCGAAACCCTACCGATCGGGCAGTTTGGCAACCCTGCGTTGCGTTTGCATGCCTAAATTTCTTCAGAGACATTGCATCAATGGAATCTGTGAAGGAAGGGAGTCTAGTTAATTCTGGAAAATCTTGCAGGGAGTAGATGATTTATCGGTGTGAATGCTGATCCCCGTGTTAGTCATGGGGAGGAGAGAGAAATAATGAGGAAGCAAGCTGATGAGGCATGTGGCTGATAAACTAGTCTCACCTTGAGATCTGGAACTATGCATAAAAAAGCATGAGGTGGAGCTTTGCTTGGACCAGTGCCAACATATTCCCTTCAAACAAAGCATGAAGGATGCACTGACCATAGCTGTCAACCTTCCCTTTTTTGGCGGGAAATTCCCTTAGAATCATAGAATCATAGAGTTGGAAGAGACCACAAGGGCCATCCAGTCCAACCCCCTGCCAAGCAGGAAACACCATCAAAGCATTCCTGACAGGTGGCTGTCAAGCCTCTGCTTAAAGACCTCCAAAGAAGGAGACTCCACCACACTCCTTGGCAGCAAATTCCACTGTCGAACAGCTCTTACTGTCAAGAAATTCTTCCTAATGTTTAGGTGGAATCTTCTTTCTTGTAGTTTGAATCCATTGCTCCGTGTCCGCTTCTCTGGAGCAGCAGAAAACAACCTTTCTCCCTCCTCTATATGACATCCTTTTATATATTTGAACATGGCTATCATATCACCCCTTAACCTTCTCTTCTCCAGGCTAAACATACCCAGCTCCCTAAGCCGTTCCTCATAAGGCATCGTTTCCAGGCCTTTGACCATTTTGGTTGCCCTCCTCTGGACACGTTCCAGCTTGTCAATATCCTTCTTGAACTGTGGTGCCCAGAACTGGACACAGTATTCCAGGTGAGGTCTGACCAGAGCAGAATACAGTGGTACTATTACTTCCCTTGATCTAGATGCTATACTCCTATTGATGCAGCCCAGAATTGCATTGGCTTTTTTAGCTGCTGCATCACACTGTTGACTCATGTCAAGTTTGTGGTCTACCAAGACTCCTAGATCCTTTTCACTTGTACTGCTCTCAAGCCAGGTATCACCCATCCTGTATTTGTGCCTTTCATTTTTTTTGCCCAAGTGTAGTACTTTACATTTCTCCCTGTTAAAATTCATCCTGTTTGCCTTGGCCCAGTTCTCTAATCTGTTAAGGTCATTTTGAAGTGTGATCCTGTCCTCTGGGGTATTAGCCACCCCTCCCAATTTGGTGTCATCTGCAAACTTGATCAGGATGCCCTCAAGCCCATCATCCAAGTCATTGATAAAGATGTTGAATAAGACTGGGCCCAAGACAGAACCCTGTGGCACCCCACTAGTCACTTCTCTCCAGGATGAAGAGGAGCCATTGATGAGCACCCTTTGGGTTCGGTCAGTCAGCCAGTTACAAATCCAATGAATGGTAGCATTGTCTAGCCCGCATTTTACCAGCTTCTTTACAAGAATATCATGGGGCACCTTGTCAAAGGCCTTGCTGAAATCAAGATAGGCTACATCCACAGTGTTCCCTTCGTCTACCAGGCTTGTAATTCTGTCAAAAAATGAGATCAGATTAGTCTGACATGACTTATTTTTCAGAAACCTTATTCCAGCGCCGTTTCCAGCTGCTATCCCGGATTGTTAGATTTCCCGGCTTTCAAAGGAAGCAGCTCCTCTCCCTCCCTGCCAGCCAGGGAGGCTCCTCAGCTGCGTTGCTCGGCTGCGTTGCTCACCAATAGTTACAGAGAATAGGATGTCATTAGACAACAGCCACTCTGGCCCAGCCCACAAATACACTCCTTCCAAAAGAGTGTTAAAGGATGCAATGTCTGCAACACGTTTGTATAATAAGTCATTAATGGATGCCAGAGAGCCAAAAGAGTGAACCTGATCAATCCCCCCATGAAGAATGGACGCTTTTGAATTGTGGTGCTGGAGTCCCGTGGACTGCAAGAAGATCAAACCGATCCATTCTGAAGGACATCGGCCCTGGCTGCTCACCGGAAGGACAGATCCTGAAGCATCGCATAAGAGAAGACTCCCTGGAAAAGAGACCCTGAGGTGGGGAAAGATGATGGTGTGTAGCCTGGTGTAAATTAATTTGTAGCCTGGGGGGATTACCGCAGCGTGGACTGTCCCTGAGAACCGTAGACTGTCCCTGGGACAGGTGAGGCTGCTGATCCCTTATTTTCAAATCCGAAAGTTGACAGCTATGGCACTGACCATAGTCCAAGGCTCATTTCCTCGTCACTTGACAACCATTCTCTCGTTCTCATTCATGAAATCAGGAAGGGGTAAACATTTGTGCCTCCCTCAGATGAGCCAATGTCGGCCAGGTCAACCTGAGCAAAGACCCGGGGGGTCACCATTGCGAAAACTCCATAAGCACCATCAGGGGTGGGTCCTGTCTCTGTTCAATTGCCTGGATTAGTGCCTTTGGGCGACAATCCAGCCAAGTGGTACATGCAAATATAATTAATTGCCATAAGTTTAAGCATGCTTGGTTTGCTCTTGGGGGGAGGGGGAGATTATGGTCCAGGCCTCCTGAGAAGCACTAGCGCAAAGATTAACAACCGCTGTGCAGTGACGTAGCATGGGTTGCCTGTGTCCGGGGCATTCACGTCACCCAGGAGATCACAGCCGCAAAGATAAGAAAAGGAGAGCCGTTCTGTTTTCTGGAGAGGTTACTTCCTGGTTCGCATGGAGAAGTCATTTTCAATGGAGGCCAGCTACGGAAGCACTGGGTGTTGAAATTTTGTACCCCTAACAATTTTGCACCCAGGGAAACTGCCCCGTGCCCACTGCCCTAACGCTACGCCATTGTGGAAGCAGCTTACCTGACACTTTGAGCAACTATGCCACAGACACAATAGGCAAAGTATCTCCCCAAAATACCCCTAAGCAGGGCAAGACACACCACAACAGAGAACAGTTTGATGTTTTAAAAATGACACCCTGCTATTTGTTGGAAGTCTTGGAAGGCTGTTAAAAACCTGTAGTGGGTGGATCTGGCCCATGAGCAGGAGGAGGGAGCATCCAGACCACAGCCCAGTCTTTTCCCACTAGGCCATTTCCCCCAAACTGCACCCACCCTACCCATCTGCTGACATCACTGGAGCTACTTCTACAGTAGTAGGTTGTTACAAAGGGTTTAAGAGTGTGGGGGCTGTTTTAAAGTATTTTGCGACCTTTCCCCCCTCCCCCTTGATTTTGGAGGCTTAATGGGGAAATACAGGGAGACTTGGGGGCAAAGTCTGAAATCATCTAAAATCAGAATTCAACTTACAATTTACCTTTCCAGTAATTATTATTATTATTTATTCAATTTATATACCACCCTTTATCAAAAGATCCCAGGGTAGTGTACAACATTAAAAACACATTACAGGTGGTAAAAACATAATAAAAAGCAGACTGGCAGACAGCCTAATAACAAAATAGTCAGCATAATAACAAATATCATTCAAATATCATTCCAGAAACAGCTGGCTGGCCAACCCCAATCCAAATTGGTTTGTGTTTTTTAATAGAGTGTGTGTGTGTGTGTGTGTGTGTGTGTGTTGTGTTCATTCTTCCAAGATGTGCTCGAGGCTTTTCACCCTCATGGTATTCTAATGCCTCCTAATAAAATCTAATTATTTGTGCAAGGCAATGACTACAAAATCCATGATGCAGTGAGTGAACAACACAGGAGCAAAGGAGCTATTCACAAACAACTGATGAAAGCAAACTGATTAATGGCAACTGAACCAGATTGGGTTCAAAAGTCCTAACAGATGTCCCCAGAAAAATCTGCTTGGCATCAAGATTTTTTATTTCAAAAAAGTAGAATTTCTCTTGTTTTCACCCCAACCACCAGATCTGTCATTTCAGTCGATCTTCTTCGTATTTTCTTAACCGTCCTTGTTAGGTTAACATGTTTGCACACTTGTAACATTTGGGTTAAGAATGGATTATGTGAGGTCTTTGAGTTCCTTTTAAAAAAAAGAAGAATCGCGACCTACAGGATATGTTTACACAAGCTAGGATGGCTTATTTGTTTTGCCTGATTTATGTGCTTTAGGGAATCCAGGCCTATTAGCCAAATACATGAGAAGCTTTGTTAATACTCCAGTGCTTATTACATCACTCACGGTCACCTCTTTCAAAAGTACCCATTCATCCAGGGCAAAGGACTTCCCCTTCGAACAAAAGCAAACTGCGGACATGACCCAGAGGCTCATTCTTTAGGTTAGAGTGGAAGGAAGTCATCACACATCCTTCTTCTTTTCTCTCGGCCATTGAGATATTAATAGCCTTCTACGGTTTTTCAATGTTGCCACAAAGGGAGCATTGAGTATAGAGTGCGGGTCTCTCTCAAGGAGCATGAGCCCTGGCCGACAGCTAAAGATGCTGGCCTGATTCAGTCTTGAAATTTGGGAAAGCAGAGATTATTGTCATCGGCTGTAAATTCCGCAGTTAGAATTACAGAACCATCCAACTCACACATATTTTTGGACAGGTTGTGCAATTTGCATGCTTTGTTCTGATGGGTGTGGGGAACAGAATGACCATGCAGATATTTACGGGCCTGCCTACCAGATGCATTAAATCTGTAGAAGCATTTAGCATTAGCACATTATTGTTTTAAGTAACCTATTCAGGGAAAGGCCACACAGCATCAAGGATACATGGAGAGAACTTTTCTCCGTGTGCCTTAGTGGTTAGAGTATCGGACTAGGACCTGAGAGGTCAGGGTTCAAATCCCCACTCGGCCATGAAGCTCAATGGGTGACCTTGGGCCACTCACTTGCTCTCAGCCTAACCTACCTCACAGGGTTGTTGTATGGATTAAATGAGGAGTAAGGGAGAGTCATGCATGCTACCTTGAGCTCTTTTTCTTTGGAGAAAAAGGTGGGATGTAAATTCGATAAATAAATAATTAACAAATAAACACTTTCCAAGCCACTGTCAAAATTGCAATTTGCTGGAGTGTGTGGGGGGGGAAATAACAGCTTTCTCCTCACAGTAAACAGCTGCTTCTGGGAGTGGGGCGAATGTCAACAGGACCGTGGCATGGACAGAAAGGGTTAAATAACCCTCCCTATGTGCCGCAGTCCAAATCAGTCCCCCTCCTATTGCTGTTTCTTTTTTTAACAATCAATTGTGTGACCACAAATTTAATGTGATGTATAGTTTTGCCATAGTTCCCTGTTCTGGTTCTAATGAGAAGCCCATTAGGACACAATAAGGTAAGTTGGTTATTGCAGCACCACGGAGAGATCCAAGTTAGCATCTTTCAGTACCACGGAGAGCTCCAGGTTGAGCCCACCTCTCCTGATCTCCTTTGCTAGACAGCTGCAGACCTTTATGAGGGCCAACGTTTTGGCTTGAAGATAGCTGCTGCTCCTTTGCTCCCTGACCTCCCTGCATTGTTGAACTGCTGAGGTACGGAGGCTCCTGATTTCTCAGGTTTAGGGTCCTGGACTTTGGTACTATAGGCTGAGACCCAAGATACGGGAGTTCTGGTCCCCATCCAGTCCTGAAGCTCCCCAGGTGAACTTGAGCCAATCACTGTCTCTCGGCACAAACTACCTCACAGTGTTGTTGTGAGAATAAAATGGGCAGAGGGAGAACTCTGTATGCCACCTTGAGTTCCATGAAGGAAAGTGGGATATGCATGGAATAAATGAAGGAATAAATAAAATGCTATAGTGCATGGCAGTTCTCCATCTATACAAGCACACTCTCTTTTTGAAGGACTGTCCGGTCCAAGTCAGCTTTGAAGATAAAATAACCCCAAGAAGGGACATCAGTCATTATCTATATGCACTATCACGTACATTCAGCTGAATGGATACTCCCTGGTCAGAGGCAGTCTACCTCTGAATACCAGGTGCTGGTGATAGACAACAGGGGAGGGTGTAGCTTTCACACCCTGCTCATGGGCACCTGGCTGGTTGCTCTTGGGAATTTTGAGATCCCAACTTAGTCCTGCTTAAAGTAAACGTATTGAAATCCCAGTGTGTCCACATTTACTTTGGCACAAGTCCCACTGAATTCAATGGGACTTGCTTCCAAGTAACAATGCACAGGATCACTGTTGGATTTATCTTCACGCTGCCAGAGTTTTCAGCTGTACACAATTATTTTCCCTTGTTGTTGTTCAGTCGTTCAGTCGTGTCTGACTCTTCATGACCCCATGGACCAGAGCACGCCAGGCACGCCTATCCTTCACTGCCTCTCGCAGTTTGACCAAACTCATGTTAGTAGCTTCGAGAACACTGTCCAACCATCTCATCCTCTGTCGTCCCCTTCTCCTTGTGCCCTCAATCTTTCCCAACATCAGGGTCTTTTCTAGGGAGTCTTCTCTTCTCATGAGGTGGCCAAAGTACTGGAGCCTCAACTTCAGGATCTGTCCTTCTAATGAGCACTCAGGGCTGATTTTCCCTATATTGAATAAACGTTTTCCAATCTTCTTTAAACGTATGTTCTTCTTGTTTTCTTATTCTATATGTTAAGTCCGCAAGTTGTGCATATTCTGTCAACTGAAGTTGCCATTCTTCTTTGGTTGGGACCTCCATTCAACAGTGTGAATAAGTTTTGATGGATGCAATAATGGAAAACCGACTGGCATAGTTTTTGTAAAACATGCAGGGACAGTGCTTTTTTTCTGGGGGTACGCAGGGGTACGCATACCCCTAAACATTTTTGTGAATCTAAGTTTGGCCTCATTGAGGGGCAGTATTTCAATATGAGTAGGAAAATGAGAGTACCCCTAAACATTTTTTTCCAAAAGAAAAAAAAAAAGTACTGTGCAGGGATATAAGATATGAAAAATAAACCATGGAAAGAGAAGAAGGGAAGTCACGGATATCTTAAGTATGTTAAAAGTTTATTTGAAATTGTAAAACAGAAAATTTAATAAAAATTATATTTATTTATTTATTGTAAAAAAAAATAATGCATAGGATCACTACCAGTGCCGGATTTATATATAAGCTAAGCAAGCTATAGCTTTGGGCCCCACTCTCTTGGGGCCCCCAAAAAAAATTAAAGGAAAAAAACCTGGATGTACATTTCCAAAATATAAAATAAAAAACAAATAAAATAAAACCTACATACAGCAACAGTGTTGTGTAGGTTCCTATGATGTAAGTAATGGGCCCCGCCTGCTAGCCTGCTCCCTAAAATATCACTGATTTGCTCATTTCTATATATAGGGTGCCTACGTTCTGCATGGACTGGTTGAATGGAACAGTGCAGCACAGTTGAATGTAGGTCAAACTGTTGTACCTGTTATCTAATATTAAAGAGTGCCTGTAGACTGATAACATATTTTGTTATGTGCAAATGGCTTTAGATACCTATTAGGGCCATAAATTACCATATAGCATATATTCAACACAAAAAACAGCGACAAGTTGTTGTTGACAAAGGACAGCTGGACATATAAAGGGCCCCATTACCTTCAGAAGCTTAGAGCCTCATCAAACCTAAATCCAGCCCTGATAACTACGCTAGTGTGTGACCACATGCCGGAATTCTCATGGGTTAAATCCAGGATATACTATTTCCTCGCACCCATCCACTTTTGAGTTTCAGCCCATAAGCCCCCCCACAAAGCGCTCTGTCGGCAATGCAATCCCACCTCCCATGAGGCAAACCCACAGCCCATCACTGGTGCTGTTTCGGCATCAACCAGATTAGCTCTACTGACGCCAAGCGCACGGAGGCTGGTTTAAGTGGATTGCGGATTACGCTGGAAGTCAGACTCTTCCTGCGCTTCTTCGACCTGGGAGGATATGAAGATGAACCACCAGTGATCCCGGCAAGTCAGAAAATGGGTGGGGAGACGGTTGAAATTATCCCTTCTGCTGAAAGGCAGGATTAAGAGGGTGACAGGTTAAACACAGCCGCAGCAGGAGCTAATTAAAGCAATCTGACTCACTGCCAAGCACCAGAAATTACAGATCAGGTTGGGTTTGGGTGAGCTGGACCTCTCTACTCAAGCAGGGACCTGCAAATGCATCTACAGAAACCAGAGATAGCTATTCCTGGCTCCGGAGGGGTCAGCCAAAGTTCTGCATATTTTGTTATCCCATACAAGGGCAAACGGCTTTCAGGGGGTCTCCGGTTTCATGCTCAATCATTCACAAACACGGTCGCCTGGAAGAGTCTCTGGTCACCAGAGGCGACTATGTTTGTGGAGCACAGATCATCCCGGGAGAGAGTGACAAGTGGGCCTGTTGTTGTTCAAGGTCTACATAAATGTATTGGATGAAGGAATTGAGGGGACGGTCATCAAATTTGCAGATGACACCTAACTGGGAGGGGTAGAAGACAGAATCAGAATTGAAGCAATATTGTTAAAAGCATCTATTAAATTAGGAATTGTAGGTACCGATATTCCAAAGGAGCAGAAAAGACTTTTTATGTATGCGACGACAGCTGCACGGATGTTACTAGCCCAGAGATGGAAAAAAGTCCCTACCAGAGAAGAATGGCAAACTAAGATTATGCCGAAAATGGCAAAACTTACTAGAAAGCTCAGGAACCAAGAAGACCAAAACTTTAATAAGGAATGGGGGGAAATTATAAGTTATCTGTAAGCAGATGAAAACATTGGCACGGTTACAATAGCACTTGTAATGTAGCAAATGTTATGGACAAAACGGAATGAGATAAATTGTGGATTACTGAATTACCGGTATATGCAGTTGAAAAGGTGGACAATAGGACCCCTGGAGGGGAAGGTGGGAAGTCTAGAGATTCGGAGTAATCTCTAAATATGGATATGTATTTGGTATTGTTATAATTTTATACTTGTAAAATCAAATATAAAGTTTTTCAAATAAAAGAAAAGCAGCCTCTAAAACAGATCTAGCACAGATTTGGCTGTCCTGTTCGAAAAGAGAATGGGAGAATAAACGGGCACTGCTTTTCTGATGTGCCCTCCTTACAAAAAAAAGAAAATAAAAAAGGATCTATTAGAAATACAGATAATAACAACAATAGAATTCCTTATGCAGATAGGAAAGGTGACCTTTATACAGCCGTGATGCCCATCACATTTGTTTTTGTTTTTTCATAATTTAAGCACCGTCTGTTTCTGTGCAAGATTAGCTCAGTCTTCTTCTTCCTCCTCCTCCTGAATTGGATATATGGAGAGAAAGAATGCAAGAGGAGGCGAAGCCTAGATAACAGGCTGGCTTGTTAGGACATCCATTGCGGACTGATTGCTGTCAGCCTCAGTGGAATCAATTCCATTAGTCACTTCGTTCTCCCAGAGTAAACTGATCTATTGACGTTCTGCCACCAAAAATAGTTCAGCCAAAATGCCGGCCCTGTAAAATGCCGGCCCTGCCGGCATGCTGATCATATCCACATGGAGACAGATTCGTGGAGCGGTGAAATCTTGGAAGAACCTTAAACAGGAGGACTGGTAGACAGAAAATATAGACAAATGGCTGTTCACTAGGGCTAGGCGATAACTGGATTTCAATATTGTGATATATCACCAGCTAAACACCGCAATATCTCAATATATCACGATATCTGAAATAAGGAAGGAACTACACAGAGCCAAGCAGGACCGTGACCTGGCAATTGTTACTACTTAAGGGTCTAAAAATTGATAAATGATGATATTATCAATCATCTCATGGTCACTTTCAGCAGCAAACAAGCCCAAATACATCCAGATGAGACTTTTGGTTTTCGTTTTGGCTACCAAATGGTGGTATTCAGAACAATTCAAAGTACAGCACTGAATCATAGCAAATATAAATAATCTGGGACTGCCAGCAGGCCTACCAGTGGCGTAATAATCAGCCTGCAAAGTCTCGCCACGGCAGTGGGTGGCAGCGGCAGCCTGTGGGGCCTTGTCATGGTAGCAGCAGTAGTGGTGGCCTGCAAAGCCTTGCGGCAGTGGCAAGAGTGGTGGCAGCCTGCAAGGCCTTGTCATGGCAGTGGCAGTAGCGGCAGCTTGTGAGGCCTTGAGGGCGGCAGGAGATGGTGGCAGGAGCAGAGGTGGCCTGCAAGGCCTTGCTGAGGTAGGCTGCCGCAGCTTCTGCCGCCACCTCCTGCTTCCACCAGGAGGACTTGCAGGTCGCCTCCAGTTCTTGCCACCACAGCGAGGCCCCACAAGCCCCACTGCTTGTGTCGCCACAAGACCTCAAAGGCTGCCACTACAGTTGCCGCCTCGCAGCCTGCTCCGCTGCTGCTGCCAGCTCCCGTTGCCACCGCAAGGCCTCGCAAGTCGCCACCGCTTGTTCCGCCACCTCAAGGCCTTGCCAGAGGCGTAGGAAGCCTTTCGGCCGCTCGGGGCAGCTAACGGAGGCACCAGCTGGGGGCAGGGCGTCCTGATGTCAGGACGCACTGCGCATGCACGGAATCCCACGCATGCGCACTCCGTCCGGGCCGGTGCTGCTGCTTCTGTGGCGGCCGGGTGAGCCGCTGAGTGATCGGCGGCTCGTGGGGCTGCCGCGCGTGAAAGGCCGTGCTGTTTTTCGCACGCGGCAGCCCCATGAGCACGCCGATCGCTCGCCAGTTCGCTTGGCCGCTGTGGGAGCAGCAGCCCCGGCCCGGATAGAGTGTGCATGTGCGAAATGTCGCACATGCGCACTCCGTCCGGGCCGGTGCTGCTGCTCCCGCGGCAACCTTACGAGCCACCACCACACGGATGGGGTGCCGGGCGGAGGGGCTCGGCTTGGGGAGTGGCGGGAGGGGCCGCTGACTTGTCACCCCCCCTCCCCTGGAACCCGGGGCGCCGCGCCCCCTACGCCCCACCCTTGCTATGCCACTGGGCCTTGCAGGTTGTTGCCGCTACTGCCAACATGTATCGTGGTTATGGCAAGCTGCTTCTGCCACTGCAGGCCTGCTGGCAGTCTGGCAGTCCCAGATTATTTGTATTCACTATGCCTCATTGCCGTAATTTGGACTGTCCTGCTTTTCCTGATTTGATCCTGGACTGTCCCGCTTTCCCTTTTTCCTCCCCTCCACATATCGGAGAACCATTAAAAGTGGCCTGTGTGGGTGCAAAAACCGAGTCCTGTTTCCATGGAAAATAAAATCCCTGCACCAAATGAAGGAAACCGCGAAGCTGGCATACAAAGCCCTAACTTTGAAGGAAAAGGTCACCAATCCACTTTAAATTCTTTAATTGCAATGCTTCTGCAACCAGCCCCTTCTTAGGAAAATGCGGGGAGTGTTGATTCCTTTGCTGTAGACGAAGCCTTACACTGTCTACTCAGAAGTAAGTCCCACTGTATTCAAGGTAACTGAGTAAAGACTTGCAGCCTTGCACTACAATCCAAAGCGTTTTTACTCAGAACTAAGTCCCACTGTTCAATAGGATTTACTGTCTGGTATGTTCCTGATCATTCTCACAGTTTCCATCATCATCATCATCATCATCATCATCTCCTGCCTTTTTCCCTGGCAGGGACTCAAGGCAACTTACAGCTGCAATTTTATTTCATTCCATTTATCTGTTGAAGGCATTGTACACAATCCCTTCCCTCACCTATTTTTTCTTTGCGACAACCCTGCGAGGTAGGGGAGGCGGAGACGTTGCATTTGGCTGAAAGTGACCAACGTCGATGTTTACTTGACGTCTATGCGCACGGCGAGAGATTAAACGTGGGAGCAGCTTCCTGATGTGGAATAGGACATCGCTATTTTCATCGGAGAAACCCTGGAGGCTATGCAATAGTTTGGCTTCTGTGCTTGCTACGAAACAACAAAGGAACAGCATGCTCCTGCAGAACACATTGTCTTCGGCGCGCTGCGTCAGCAATCTGGCCCATTCTGTCACTGTGAATATATGTATAAAGGCCGACAGCAACAACACAGGCAAGAGACGTCCTCCTGCCTGTAGCTCGGGGCCCCCCACGCTGCTGACTCCGTCCCCTGAAATTTCGCATGTGGAGAGAGGCCAGAGCAAGAGCAGCCGACGACCTTTTGGGCTATACCAGGCATCCCCAAACTCGGCCCTCCAGATGTTTTGGGACTACAACTCCCATCATCCCTAGCTAACAGGTCAGGAATGATGGGAATTGTAGTCCCAAAACATCTGGAGGGCCGAGTTTGGGGATGCCTGGGCTATACCGTCAGAACCAAAGCCCCCACTCCATGCACTTCGAATAAGGGTGCAAAGTAGGGAATATCAACTGCTGCAGCTTTGCTTCCTCCTGAAGGACGGGACGTGTTGGTCCTCTGTCCAGATGTCGGGCCATGGAAAGTCCATTGGAATGCGTTCTGCGAGACCCGACATAAAACCGACTGTCGGGTCTCACAGAGCACTGCAGAAGGTGCTTTGTTGTTAGGGACCGTGCGGAGGAGGGCTGCACTGAGGAGGAATGGTGGGAGCCTCCCCCTCCCCCTGCTCCTGCATCTTCCCAGGAACAGGAGGACAGTATAGATTTGGAACAGTGGTTTGCAGAGGGGCATAGTTCAGAAATGCAGAAGCTGGGAAATACTGGATGGGGAACAGCTAGGAGAAGAAGTAAGGTCTCCTTACTGGCCCTAGCAGGAATAACTTGGCCAGTTAGCCCTGGTGATGTTCATTTATGTTGTATTTGATGCTGTTTTTAACCTTTTTTTTTAAAGTCGTTTTTAATCAATGTTTTATATTTGTTGTTAGCAGCCCTGAGCCCGGTTTTTAAATCAGGAAGAGCAGGGTATAAATAAAAATTTATTATTATTATTAAGAAACACTGGAAGAGAGATGGTTAACAGATATACATTCTCTGGGCAGCATTCACCCACCTTCTCCAAGGCCACGGAGAGCTCAGAAAGTGGCAGAACAAAAAGCACAGAGGGTACAACAGGCATAGGCAAACTCCGGCCCTCCAGGTGGTCCTGTTAGTTAGGGATGATGGGGATTACAATTCCCATCATCCCTAGCTAACAGGAGCAGTGGTCAGAGATGATGGGAATTGTAGTCCCAAACATCTGGAGGGCCGGAGTTTGCCTATGCCTGGGGTACAAGCTCAGATTACAAGATGTAGAAGTGACGTAGATTAACAGAGACAGAAGATGGTGGGATCCTTAATTGGGAGCACCTCCATTACTAGAAGATGTGTTCTTTGCTCCCTCACTGTGATTATTAAAGTTTCTAACTGGTAAGAAGACTGTTCTGCTTATCTACAGCCACGGGGGAGGAAGCCGATTCCCTGAAGTCTGACATTTGTGGGCTCGATACATTTGACCACTTGGTTTTATTTCAAACCACGTGGGCAAAAATGAACTGTGCTACATTGGACACGGGGGACCTGTGGCCCTCCTAATGTTTCTGAAGTGCACCTCCGAGCATCCGTGGCCATTGTTCATGCTGTCTGGGGCTCCCGGGAGGTGTTGCAGGCATCTGTCTGTCTCCAGGGGTGAAGTTAAACCACTGCATTAGCAGCACCAAAGAGCTCAGGGAGTGGTGATGGGATAACGATGAGTGGGAAGAGGAAAAGGAAGCAGAATAGGAGGTGTCAGAAACTGAAGAGGTAACAGGCCTCAGTGAGTTGGGAGAGTCTGTGGCAGACAACAGTTCAGAATCAGAGGCAGAAGCTGAAGCAGGAGAGGAGGAAGGCCCAGAGGCAGAAATGAGTGGTTGGTGAGGAGTCACAAGTGTCTCCTCATCCTGCTGTGACAAGCTCCCCTCCCCAGAACCAGAAGAGGCATGAAGAGGGCGGAGAAGGTAGCTTCACACAGTCTCAGATTGCTTGGGGGGAACCCTGGAGATGAGGGGACTTAGGCAGCTGTGGGGAGATGGGGACCTTCAGTCTCAGCAACTGCTTTATGGGGTCAAAACCTGCTGGGGATGAGCTGCTATGCTCATTAGGCATGACCAGGGCTTTTTTTTCCAGCCAGAACGCAGTTCCGACACCTCTTCCCACACCATGCCTCTGACTCACGAGAAAACTATCCCCGGAGTGCAAAGAGGACATCCTCTATATGGGCTCTGGAGAGGGTCTTCTCGTGAACCAGTGGCACTGTGGGGCTTTAATGAGGCTCTTCAACCTCCTGAGCTAACAGCTAACTGTGGGGCTTTAATGAGGCTCTTCAACCTCCTGAGCTAACAGCTAGTGCGCGGGAAGAAGTTTGTGCAGGTTGCATTTTTGCTCACAAAGCGTTAACCCCAACTTGCATGGTGTGATTTACTGCCAGCTCTCTCCTGACAGCAGAGAGGGGTGTGTGATTAAATTAACATTTCTTGCTCTGCGCACTTTTGCGTCTGATTCTGCCCACCGCTGGGATGTGGCCCCTGGAAGTTGGCCTAGGATAGAATGTGGCCCCCAGGCTAAAAAAGAGGTTCCCTTCACCCCGCTCTAAACCATCCACATTGGGAAGCATCCAGAGTCGAGCTACTGCAGGAATTGACCACAGACGGCTGTTCATGAAAATAGCCTTTGGGAAAACCCCTCTCTTTTCTGGCCAGGGGATTCCCACAGGAGTAATAAGGTTCTCATTAGGACCAGGCTGTCTGGCTGTTTGGCTCTGTCTCATTTCGCTCACACGTCCCTCCGGCCAGAAAAGCCCGTTTCCAAAATACAGCAATAAGGGGGAAGCTGCTTGCGTCGTTCACAGAGACCAGTTAAGCTGAACCCTTAAGAAGGGCGCTTTCCGAAATCCCGCTGATTCCCTGGGCTTAGGCCAAGTGCCGTCAGCTTACCTGTGTCAAAATCTCGGGGAGAATTTGTGAGCTTTCCCAGTCACTTATTACACAACAATGCACGGGGTTTTATTTTCCTGGCACGGAGGGCTTTCCCGTCATCCCAGATTAAGATGATGGTGGCTGAAAGGCTGAGAATTACACGGCAAGCCCAGGTGCTGATTTTGCACACCTCTAAGAAAGGCTTGCAAAAACTTTGGCAGCAGAATGCTACCCTGGATCTGCGACAGCAGTGGTAACTGCTGCCCATATCCCTGTCAAATTATGTCTGAGAACAGGGATGGGCCACATTTTTTCTGTGCTCTTTGGAGTTGCAGGTAATAATAATAATAATAATAATAATAATAATAATAATAATAATAATAATATATTTATACCCTGCCCATCTGGCTGGGCTGCCCCAGCCACTCTGGGCGGCTTCCAACAAAATATTAAAATACAATAATCCATCAGAACATTAAAAGCTTCCCTAAACAGGGCTGCCTTCAGATGTCTTCTAAAAGTCTGGTAGTTGTTGTTCTCTTTGACATCTGGCAGGAGGTCATTCCACAGGGCGGGTGCCACTACCGAGAAGGCCCTCTGCCTGGTTCCCTGTAACTTGGCATCTCGCAGTAAGGGAACCGCCAGAAGGCCCTCGGCACTGGACCTCAGTGTCCGGGTAGATCGACGGGCGTGGAGACGCTCCGTCAGATATACTGGACCGAGGCCGTTTAGGGCTTTAAAGGTCAGCACCAACACTTTGAATTGTGCTCGGAAACGTAGGGCCATAACTCAGAGGTACAGCAATTGAAGAAAGTCCCAGGCTAGAGCTGAGGATGTGTTTGTTTTTAAACTGTTGCTGCCCCTCGTAGAATCAGAGAATTGCAGAGTTGGAAAGGACCCCCAAGGGTCATCTAGTCCAACCCCCTGCAATGCAGGAATCTCAACTGAAGCATCCATGACAGATGGCCACCCAACCTCTGCTCAGAAATCTCCAAGGAAGGAGAGTCCACTGCTTCCTGAGGGAATGTGTTCCACTGCCGAACAGCTCTCAATATTCCTAACAGGGATACTACAGTACAGTCGTTCCTTCGTTTTCGAACAGCCTAGTTCTTGAACGTTTTGGCTCCCGAACGATCGAAACCAGGAAGTGACTGTTCTGGTTTCCGAACGTTCTTTTGGAAGCCGAACGTTTGTCAGGGTTTCTGCAGCTTCTAATTGGCTGCAGGAGCTTCCTGCAGCCAATCAGAAGCCGCGCTATGGTTTTCGAACGCTTTGGAAGTCGAACGGACTTCCGGAACGGATTCCGTTCGACTTCCAAGGTATGACTGTAGTGGGTTTCCTGGATTGGCAGAGGAAAGTGACTGTTCTGGTTTCCGAACGTTCTTTTGGAAGCCGAACGTTTGTCAGGGTTTCTGCAGCTTCTAATTGGCTGCAGGAGCTTCCTGCAGCCAATCAGAAGCCGCGCTATGGTTTTCGAACGCTTTGGAAGTCGAACGGACTTCCGGAACGGATTCCGTTCGACTTCCAAGGTATGACTGTAGTGGGTTTCCTGGATTGGCAGAGGGCCAGACTAGATGACCATAGGGAACCCCTTCCAACTCTATGATTCTACAATTCTGTGAATCCTCGGCTGCAAAACGGAGCCAATATCCACTCAGTTATATAAATCCAGTGTTGCACATGTCTTTTATGTATTTTATGTAGCTTGTCTCACTCCTTGCAGGCCCTTTGAGCCCCCACGTTCTCCTTGTCTGAGTCTGAGTCCAGATTGCATTGGCCCCACCAGACCCCATTCCCAGGTCCTGTTTCCAGCTCTGTCTGTTGTAGAGCATGAGACTCTTGATCTCAGGGTTGTGGGTTCAAACCCCACGTTAGGCAAAAGATTCCCCACCTGCAGGTAGGATGTGGAAGAAGGGGGATGCGTGGGGGTGGTCCGCCCTGGGTGTCACCACTGAGGGGGCTGCAGCGCGCCCGAGCCACGCGTCTCTCCTGGGAGTGACACGGTGGCTTGGGTGCCCACAGGCTCTGTGCTGCCCCAAACGGTCCACCTGCCACCTCCCCTTCAGCTGTAGGGGGGCTGAGTGGGAGGAGGCAGGCAGACTCCTAGGAGGCTCTGCGGAGCGTCCTGCCCCAGCTTGCCCCGCCCCACGGGCGGCTGGTCCTGCCCCTGGGTGCAGGGCACGTGCGCCGCCCCAGGCGCCCGATCAGCTTGCTCCACCGCTGCCTACAGGTCCCTTCCAGCTACAATTCTGTGATTCTGTAATTTTATTACTTACTAGCTGACTCGGGTCACGCGTTGCTGTGGCTGATTTTATGCTTATTACCATCAGCAGCAGCCGCAGCCAGAATAAACCCCCACCTACCCCCGCCAGCGTCGTGTGCACTCTGCACGCGCTCAGGTGCCCTCTCGCAGCCTGTGACAGAAAAAGCCGAGGAAGGAGGCCTCTGACGCCGTCTGAGGGAAAAGCACTATGGAAACGCACAGATAAAAAACACACCTCGGGAGATCACTGAGGGACGATCACGGTGGCCATTTCCCGGTGTGCCTTGCCTGTGGCCTTTTCAAGGGGAAAAGTGCTAGTAGCCCTCTACAGAGAGGATTTGATTCCATTTCCCAGAGTGCCTTGAGCGAGCAGTTGGTTGGGAAAATAAGCCCACCGTTTCCCAGCATGCCTTGCGGTTTGGGCGAAAGAGCTTAGTTCACCCACAGGGCGCCTTGACTCCATTTCCCAGCATGCCTTGCTGGTCCGGCCTAGTTAACTGCGAGAGGCAGTGGCCTCCATTTCCCAGCGTGCCTTTGACAAAAGAGATATTTACATTTCCCTGTATCCCAGCCAATTTAATCACATCCTTGTCTTGCACTCAGGTACCAGGAAGCCACTAACACAATCAACCCCTCCTTCCTTGCAGAGAAACAGTTTGTCAGTTTGGGAGTGAAAATAGAGACAGGCCTGCCGTTGTTAGAGGGCGCGGTTTTGCTGTGAGGTCATATTTGTGCACCAATTTCTTGCTTTTTTAGCTGTAGTACCAGCATAGCCGTCGCTAGAGGGCGCTGTTTTGCTGGTGGTGTCATATGTGTGGGACAGAATTTTTTGCGGTTTTTCTTTATTTTAGGTATGACAGGTATGGTTTTTCTGAATTTTTATTACGCCAGATCCTTCCTTGATGGTCATGCTACGCTGTGTCCTAAATTTGATGCGATTCGGTCCAGCGGTTACGGAGCACGGTGGGGTCCGACGCGCACGCAATGGGAACATTTATATATATATAGATATGTTGTGGCGGTTACCTTAACCTGTACAGGACCCCCAGACGTTTCACGGTCCATTGGCACCTGCACCTACCACGGTTATTTACTCGCTGCCACCAACCAGTATGACTGGTAATGATTTACTTCACTTCAGGCGAGGAGAACGTCAGAACAAAACGGTGTTTATTAAAGTACAACTCTTACGTATATGGTTTCACAATAAATAGTTTTTCCTTTGCTTGTTATCTTGTATATTAACAGTTCCTAACATCTCCCTTCTCTCTTAACAGCCCCCTCTTTCTCTAAATTCTCCACCACCCTTTCCAGCCTCTAAATCCCCAGCTCTCAACTAACTCTAACTCAACTCTACTGCCTTTAACACTCCCTGGGGTGGGTTTATACACTCTTCTAACTCCGCCCCCTAAGGTTCTAACTGCCTAAACCCTTTAACTCTTTAAATGCGGTCCCGCATTTTGGGCTGAACGCCACATATGTCAACAGCTGAAAGTTCACATGTCCTAAAGCAGATGTGGGCTCCTTGTGGCCATTGAATGGATTTCATGCAGAACCATAGCTGTCAACTTTCGGATTTGAAAATAAGGGATCAGCAGCCTCACCTGTCCCGGGAACAGTCTACGGTTCACGCCGCGCTAAGCCCCCCAGGCTACAAATTAATTTACACCAGGCTACACACCATCATCTTTCCCCACCTCAGGGTCTCTTTTCCAGGGAGTCTTCTCTTCTCATGCGATGCTTCAGGATCTGTCCTTCCGGTGAGCAGCCAGGGCCGATGTCCTTCAGAATGGATCGGTTTGATCTTCTTGCAGTCCACGGGACTCCAGCACCACAATTCAAAAGCGTCAATTCTTCATGGGGGGATTGATCAGGTTCACTCTTTTGGCTCTCTGGCATCCATTAACGACTTATTATACAAACGTGTTGCAGACTGCATCCTTTAACACTCTTTTGGAAGGAGTGTCTTTGTGGGCTGGGCCAGAGTGGTTGATTTTACATGCAAGCAAAGCACAAACAGTGCTGTTGTCTAATGGCATCCTATTCTCTGTAACTATTGGTGAGCAACACAGCCGAGCAACGCAGCTGAGGAACCTCCCTGGCTGGCAGGGAGGGAGAGGAGCTGCTTCCTTTGAAAGCCGGGAAATCTAACAATCCGGGATAGCAGCGGGAAACGGCGCTGGAATAAGGGAATTTCCCACCAAAAAAGGGAAGGTTGACAGCTATGGTCAGTGCATCCTTCATGCTTTGTTTGAAGGGAATATGTTGGCACTGGTCCAAGCAGAGCTCCACCTTTGAAATCCAGGAAATTTACGGGATATCTAACAATCCAGGATAGCAGCAGGAAACTGCGCTGGAATAAGGGAATTTCCTGCCAAAAAAGGGAAACAGCCAAAACCGGCGCTTAGAAAATATAGAGCAATGGAAGAAAGGGGGAAGACCTCTTCCTCATCCAGCAGCTTGCCCCGCCCATTCTTGGCTCTGGCCCCACCCACTGCTGGCTCTGGCCCCACCCACTGCAGATCACCCCTTAAGACATGTAACCCTCAACAGAAAAGAAGCTTCCCCACTTCTTCGCTAAAGGGAGATTGGAATTATAGGGACAGAACTACCTAAATTGTATAGAAATTTATTTATGTACGCTACTACAGCAGCAAGAATGTTACTTGCCCCAAAGTGGAAGGAAGCAGAAGTCCCAGCAAAGGAAGAATGGATACAAAAACTTATGGAATATGCAGAAATGGCAAAACTTACTGGAAGAATAAGAAACCAAATAACAAACTTTTTATAAAAGGATGGAAATGGTTTATTGAATATTGACAGAATAATTGTAAACAGATAAAAAACATTAGCAGGGTTATTGTAATGACCTGCAGCTTCACAAGATTATATATTTACAGTAGATAATTAAATGAGCAAGTGAAATGAATTTGGATATGCAGAAGACATTTTGTAAAAAATAAGTTTAAGGAACCGCAGAAAGAGGGGGAAGGAAGTCAAATTTTGAAATGTTAAATTGATTGTAAAACTGGTAATGAAATGTATAAACTTGAAAAGTATAAATTAAAAAAAAAAAATTTAAGGAAACATTTCAACCGATTGTGGAACTGGCTTACCTTTTGGGTGTTTCCAGAGATGTTCTCCATTTAGTTATTCATTCCCAAAAGCTCTACCCAATGAATCACTGCCTTTGACCTCCAGAACCCTGGATCCAGCCCCCAGGTGTTGCAGAAGATCACTAGAAAGGTTTGTTTTGAAGAGCAGACATGGGCTTCCGCCATTATGCAACGGCTTGCATAAATCACGGGAGTTGGCAGGCATGGAGTTCAAGCCTGTGATGCAACGCTATTCGCTCACACAAGCCAGCCTACCTTGAACTACCTCTGGAAGCCAACACACAACACGATGCATAAAACTAGGAGTCCACAGAGCAAATATCTTGAAGCGACATTTGCTGCAGAACTTCCGGCTTGGATCTGGGAGCATGAAAGCAGCAGCAAAATTCCTCACCAAGTTTTTTTGGGGGAATTCAGGGACAGTCCCCTCCACAGGAGGCCATCTGCTGGCAGACACAACCCCCCTGCCTTCCAAAACATCACTCTGTGCCATGGTCTGGCTGGATGCAGAGGAGTGGTGGGAGGCAGCAGTTGGGGAACCCCCCCCCAAGGGAACCCCCAGGGGAAGAAGGCTCAGAACCAGGGGATTGGTGGTGGGACAACAATGTGTGGTCAGAGGGAGAAGAGGGAGAAGAATGGGAGGAGGAGGCATCAGAAGCTGAGGAGGGAACAGGGTTTGGTGAGCAGGAAGAGGCTGTGGCAGAGAGCAGTTCGGAATCAGAGGCTGGAAAGGAGGTTGGTCAAGAGGCAGAGATGAGTCAGGCTTCTGAAGACGCCAGGGAGTCTCCTCCTGCTGCTTTAGCCCGCTCCCCTCCCCACTGGTCTCCCATGACCAGAAGAGGCATGAAGAGGGCAGAGCAAAGACAATTCAAGTCGGCAAAGTCTCAGGTTGCTTGGGAATAGGGATGCCACCTGTATAATACAGGATTGTCCCGTATTTCAATGTAAAATGCTTCGTCATATAGAGTTTTGTCCTGTATTTCAGGTCTTCTTTCTCTCTCTCTCTCTCTCTCTCTCTGCTACGTTAGGGATTCCCTACAAATGCATGTGTTTGAAAGGGCGCATGAAAGGCCATGTATTTAAGCTCTGGGTAGCCGAGCCAGACAGATTTACAAATTTGTGTGTGTGTCAAATTCCAGAGGAGCCATCCTGTTAGGCTGCAATAGATTGCAATGGATTGCTTTGAATGCCCCCCCAACCACCCTGCCCCACATTTTGCCAGAACAAAGGTGGCAACCCTCCTTGGGAAGGACCCGGGGGATGAGGAGACTTATGTAGCCAACTGTAGGAAGCTGGGGACCTTCAATCCCCACAACTGCAAGATCTACCGGGACAAGTTCCTGCACCTCCTGAGTTGATCGGGTTTCCTTGAATAAAGAGTTAGCTTCACTGACACCGGTTGATTCAATATTTTATTAAACACATAGCCAAAGTAGTACAATATGAGTATAAATGTAAGTGACTTATATAGCATTGCACATGACATGTATAGCATTGAAAATGACATGTATGTACAGTTGGAGGTATGCCAAAAAATGTACCAGTATTCCCTTGGGATACACAGTATCTGCAAGCTGTTGTTATTCAGGTAAGAATTTGCGCTTGTAGCTCTTGCGTTTGTGAACTTGCACAGGGGATTCTCGTTTGATGGTCCAACAGTAGTCTGGCATCATAGTTTTGTCCCATCGCCCTTGATAATGCTCTTCCATTGTCTTCAGGTCTTGATGGAAGCGCTCTCCCTATTCATCACTGACTGCCCCAAGGTTTTCGGGGAATTGATCTAGGTGACTGTTCAGGAAATGGAGCTTCACACTCATGTTGGAAGCAACCCATTCAGATAGGCGGGGTATAAATAACAAAATTATTATTAGGGAATACAAAGTCCCTAGTTTCATCAGAGATATGTTGGAGGGTGTGGGGGTCCCCCACCCAATTTGAAACCCTTCCAGACCCTGACTTATCTTTGGAAATGTGCTAGCAGTTTTATTGCTGTACCACTGTGAGACTAATAATTTGCTGTTTGCATTGTTTTATGCTATTCTTAATAACTGTATTTATTATGTTCATTTATTATAATTGATGATCATTTATTATAATTATATTAGCTGTGATTAAGAATAGCACAACATTTATATTATATTATATTATATTATATTATATTATATTATATTATATTATATTATATTATATTATATTATATTATATTATATTATATTATATTATATTATATTATATTATATTATATTATATTATATTATATTATATTATATTATATTATATTATATTATATTATAGTTCCCACTGTCTCCCTGTGCGAAGCCAGCTAGAAAAAGGGCAGCAAAATCACGCCTGCGCACTACGGAGCGGGAAGCCTCGCCACGGGGCGCTTTTTCCTTGCCCTTCGACGGGCAAAGTCTGTGGGCGGGGCCTGAGAAACGGGGCGGGGCGGGGCGGGTGAAGGGAGACGCGCGCGGGGCGGAGTGTTCCAGCATCCGGGTCCCTTTCCCGCTGTTGTGTGCTTGCTTTCCATCCCGCCTGGCATTGAGCGGCGCCTGTGCCTGTGAAGCGGCTGCCAACGTTCGGAGCAGAGCAGACTCTTCCGCCGGCGCGCAGGCAGCAGCATCTCCTCTGGGTGAGTAGCTAGTCCTGCGTGTGCATTGCCCCCCCTCACTCACCCCTCTTCTCCCATTCAGGCTGGGGTGGGGTGTGTGGGTCGGGGTCGTTTCCAGCCTGCCATGCAAAATTGAGGCGTCTGGGTGTTTCTCCTTAAGGTCTCCAGCCTTCCATGCTGCAAAAAATGGGGTTTTGCAGCTTTCAGTATCTCGTGCAATAAAAAATATTTTTTCGGGGGGTGCTCTTAGGTATTTCTCTTTGCTAGGCTGCACAGAGGTAGGGCAGTCCTGTCTGTGACTTACAACAAAGAGAGCGCGTCGGGAGGAGGGTTGCTATCTGCGCTGTCTTTCCCCTTCCCAGTGGCAGCATCTATAGGTGATTTGGGGTCGAGGGGAGAGCCTAGGAAGGGAGGAGGTGGGGGGGCACCCGCCTGTCCTTTCTCTCTTCCCTCTTTACCCCCAGTTCCCCAAGGAAAAGAGCGTCCGTCTGGGATGCGTTTGGCTCCAGCCACTGGATGGGAGAGAGGCGGGTGGTCTGTTCTTGTGGGTCTCTGTGGGGCGTCCGAGTGGGGTGGCCTTTCTCCAGAGATGCTGGGTGGTCCTCTCTGCACGCTCCCTGTTCAGCTTTGTCTTCTTGTGGGGGCTGAGATGGGCCGGAGGGCTCTGTGAACGTGGCCTTCCCTGGGTCTTGGGGTACGGTTAGGGGTCCAGTCTATAGGGCTGTAGATGCATCGGGCCAGTCTGTAGGGTAGTGCATACGGTTCTTGCCAGGGGGCGCTGTAGAGCCGTGGGGAAGGAATCTTGTCTCATCTGTGGGGCTGTGAGATGTAGGGAAGACACTTGGCGGGGGGGGGGGTATCTGGAACTTGGGGGTGGGATAGGGGGCCCTGACCTCATATGCTCCCTGAAACTGTGCCCTTTTCATTCTCTGTATGGGGCTAAGGTGTGGGGGACGGGACATAGCTAGACTTGGGAGTCCATTCCCAGGGTTTCTGTGGGGCTGAGGAGCCGTATCTCCTCCAGAGCCGCTGTGGGGCTTGCCATCCCCTTGGAGCCCAGAAGGTCTTTTCTATGGGGCCGTCCAGAAACGGGACAGCCATCCTGCACAGCACCTGTAGTGGCATCCCTTCTGCGGAAGCATGTGATGCTGGCGTTCTCCGGATGATGTCTGGGTTGTTCCTGGGAACTGGGAGGTGGCCGTCCTGTGGGTTCCTTTACTGTCAGGTTGTGGGGTGTGTCGTTCCCTAAGGGGTTATTTGACACGTGCGCGGCAGTTCGAGGCTGCTGTGGGGTGTTGTTCTGTGGAGCCGAGAAAGCGTGGGCAGGTGCGTTTGGAAATAACGTGGCATCCCTTAGGGCTGATGCCAACACGTCTTGGCAGCGTCGCAGTGGTGGATATATATATTAATGTGCGTCCTGAAAGGGCTGGATCCGTTCTACCCACCTTGGCTGTGGGGGAAAGGCCAGGTCCCCAAGGCACTGCCCCAGTTTCTAATTCAGTTGTTGCTGTTTTGTTTGGCTGGCCTCGCAAGGTTGCAATGCCCAGTCTCTCTGCTAGTCTGTATTGAACTGGGTTATGCCAAGCAGCATGGGCACCACTGAGTGGCTGCATGGATTTCCCCCTCCGGGTCTGGGATGACTCTTCCTCTGTGCTGAGCACAGGCCCAGATATCTGTGGGTGTGAATGCACTTTAAACTGGCCCAGCTCCTCTTTTAAATGCGAACCATACAGTCTCCCGTCTTTCAAAAGTTGACAGGAGGAGAAACAGGAGGGCAAGTTCCCTGGCTTGTTTAAAGGCAGATCAGACAAGATTATAAGAGTGTCTTTTATATGTCTGGAGAGGAAGTTGCAGCAATTCTCAGCGTCTCCCCCCCTTTGCAAAATAGCCTTTGATTATAGAGTGAGCCAGCAAAGCACAGGAAATTCCTAACGCTGAGTAGGAGAGAGTCTGAAAGCACAGAGCTTAGGTTGTGGGGAGTAGCGGGCGGACGGGGGGGGGGGGGTAAGCACCAGAACGCAGAGATTGCCAAAGTGGTGCTCTCCAGATGTTTGCATGGTTAAAACGCCAAGGGTGGGGGGGAATCGGAGCCCCCAGCCACATCTGCAGGGCTCAGCCAACGTTAGAGACCGCTGCCATAGGCAAAGAGTAAGAGTGTAGAAATTTACCCCGGAGTGTTTGCAGAGCAGCTGGTTTTGATAGCTTGAGGAGCCTCTGGCCCCCTGATGCTGGCCTCTGCCACTCCCTTTTGCAAATATCACAGGAGATGCCAAAGATTTCCTGTGTGTGTGTGTTTCTAAAGAAACTTTGGCAATTGCATTTCGATTGCATATTGCTCCTCTCCGGCCTTCCCTTTTTCATCTGTAGTTCCTGATCGCGCCTGCAACGTGCTTAGCAACACGGGAAGCTGGCTTAGTGGCTTTGCTTGCTTGCAGGACTCCTTCGAAATGCAGAGTGTTCTTCCCCTGCTGTCGTATTATCCTTGTTTTGGGTGCCTGCGATCCCCACAGAGTCCTCCTTTTTGCTAAGTTGCCTGTGTGCCTCTGCACTTCTACTGCAAGTTCTGTTCCGCTCCCTCGTAGTCCAATAGGTGTACATTGCTGGAAAATTTCCAGCTTTTTAAGAAATAGCGTCATTCTAACCAACAACAAAACAGGCTTGTGGTTTTCTCTGGGGGAGTTGTGCAAAAACGCTCAGTGTTACAGTCTGAGACCTCTCTTCCTTTCCTCTTTGATGATAGCTGTTTTCCCTGCATGCAGCCGCACGGTGTTAATTTGAGACTACATGTTTTGGTGAAATTAAACATTAATACGTAGTACGTGGAGTAGATGTGTAGCTGTTTTAACAGAACGGCGAGTTAATTTTCAAACACCAGCCACACTCTGGGGCGGGGTTTTTTTTTTTTTTTATAAGTGTCAGTGTGAATCGTTGGATGTTTTTATGGTAGACTTCTGTGGAACTGGGAGGTTCTGAAGAGCTGGTGTGGCATAGGGGTTAAGAGACTGAGCTGATGCTTCTCTCTTCTCTGCCGTGAACTCACTGGGTGGTCTTAAGAGAGCCGTGCTCTCTCTGCCTCAGTCCCCCCATCTGGAAAATGGGAGACAATATTTTTATACACTGCTCTGTGGATCAAAGGTGGAAGGTGGTTTACAAATAGTCATATAGATACCGGTAAATAATGCTAGCTTACCTGACAGGGACGCAGGTGGCGCTGTGGGTTAAACCACAGAGCCTAGGGCTTGCTGATCAGAAGGTCAGCGGTTCAAAACCCCGCGACGGGGTGAGCTCCCGTTGCTCGGTCCCTGCTCCTGCCCACCTAGCAGTTCAAAAGCACGTCAAAGTGCAAGTAGATAAATAGGTACCACTCCGGCAGGAAGGTAAATGGCGTTTCTGTGCGCTGCTCTGGTTTCGCCAGAAGCGGCTTAGTCATGCTGGCCACATGACCCGGAAGCTATACGCTGGCTCCTTCGGCCAATAAAGCAAGATAAACGCCGCAACCCCAGAGTCGTCCACGACTGGACGTAATGGTCAGGGGTCCCTTTACCTTTTTACCTGACAGGGATGATGTAGCATCACAACTAGATGCTTGTGAAATCCATTGAACACCTTGAAAACACTCTACAGATGTTACAGGTAGATAGCCGTGTTGGTCTGTCATAGTCAAAACAAAATAAAAAAATTCCTTCCAGTAGCACCTTAGAGACTAACTAAGTTTGTTCTTGGTATGAGCTTTCGTGTGCATGCACACTTCCTTGCTTTTTCCTGTAAGACTAATTGCAGTCGTTAACAGTCGTCAACAGGTTTACCACAGCTATCAGCCTATCACCCATTCCCACCACCCTTCTGAGTAATACCCCTCCCCACCCTCTCACTATATATAAGGGTCTGGTGACTTCTGTTTCAGTGTATCTGAAGAAGTGTGCATGCACACGAAAGCTCATACCAAGAACAAACTTACTTGTTCTCTAAGGTGCTACTGGAAGGAATTTTTTTATTTTGTTTCTACAGATGTTAGACATTATTACCAACATGGTTGTTCTGATCTAAAGGAAACTTGGATTATTGAAAAAGGTAAGGCCGTAGAGAAGCAAAGAGTTCCATGGGCTTGGATCTACAAATGGATTTAAACCGAGCTATTTGCTTAATATTTGCATTGGGAACCAGAAGACCACATCAGTGCAGCAAAATGCTGGAATGTCTCAAGACAAATGGGAGGAACAGCTTGCATTTTAAGTTCTGCCTGATTGGAGAGTCTGGATATCGTTGGTTAGAGCGTGCTGCTGATAATGCCAAGGTTGCAGGTTCGATCCCCGTATGGGACAGCTGCCTATTCCTGCATTGCAAGCGGGTTGGGCTAGATGACCCTCGGAGTCCCTTCCAATTCTACGATTCAC
Source organism: Darevskia mixta (assembly GCA_034641385.1). NCBI lineage: Eukaryota > Metazoa > Chordata > Lepidosauria > Squamata > Lacertidae > Darevskia > Darevskia mixta. Next base: position 5,505,614 of record JAWWNH010000060.1, read on the forward strand.
TCTGACCCTTGGCACAGAAGAACCGGGGTGGAAGATCTGACAAACTTCCACATGGGGCTCATGCTCCCACGACACAACAGAATCAGGAGTGAGACCTTTTCTGTATAATTGGAACATTAATTGCTCCGTTGGGTTGTCTTTTCCACCTGTGCGCTTTGCAAGAACATCCAAATGACTTTCTTTGCGAAAATGTGCCGTCCACGTGGCAGGTGGCAAAGCATGGCGTTTGGGGGAATGCAGCAGTGATTGTGTACAAAACTCCTCTCTGGAGTTGTGCGTGGCTTTTCACTGCAGGTACCACTTTGCTCATTTGCCTAAGATCCGGAAGCCCAGGCGCTGCTCAGGCGATGCTTGATGTCCATATCTGGCCTTGCAAAGGGATATTCTTCCAGGTCACATTTGTGCAGCTCTGTCCCTACGGCACTGGGTTGCACGTCCAATGTCTCTCCAGCTTGCATTTATTTCCCTGCCAGACAGAGCAGCTGACATGCTCTGTCCGGGGCCTCTTCTGCTCTTGGCACGCTGCAGACTGCATGACGATGGCTAATAAATTAGGAATGTTTGTTGCGGGGAATCCTCCCTCGGAGTTGAAGGCTAGGAAAGCCGAGCTTGCCTTCCCTTTCAGCCGTCTGATTACTGGACATGTGTTTAATTTCAGCTGCTATAATCTACACCAGGGGTCAGCAACCTTTTTCAGCCGTGGGCCGGTCCACCATCCCTCATACCTTGTGGGCGGCCGGACTATATTTTGGAAAAAAATAATGAACGAATTCCTACACCCCACAAATAACCCAGAGATGCATTTTAAATAAAAGGACACATTCTACTCATGTAAAACATGCTGATTCCTGGACAGTCCATGGGCCGGATTGAGAAGGCGATTGGGCCGCATCTGACCCACGGGCCTTAGGTTGCCTACCCCTGATCTACACAAACAGAAGATCACATGGCAGAAGTGTTCCTGGACTGTGCAACTTCAGGCTGCGGGAGTGTGGGAGCATTCTGTTCCATTAAAATACATCTATACTCCCTGCACATAGAAAACTAAGTGTCAGGGAGAAGCGTTCTAGCCTGGCCTTCTGCCTGGCATGCTGTGAATGAGGGTAAGGGAGCCATTCAGACATAAATACATTTCTCCCTGACCTGCAGCCTGTAGTGTAAAGATGGGTTAGATTCCAGATCGTTGGAAGTCCAGAGCTGAAATATCTAGCTTGAGTGCTTTTAGAGGGCATATGGAAATGACTCTGTTCTGAAGGTCGAAGGTTCGAATCCCCGCGATGGGGTGAGCTCCCGTTGCTCGGTCCCTGCTCCTGCCAACCTAGCAGTTCGAAAGCATGTCAAAGTGCAAGTAGAGAAATAGGTACCACTCCGGCGGGAAGGTAAACGGCGTTTCTGTGCGCTGCTCTGGTTCGCCAGAAGCGGCTTAGTCATGCTGGCAACATGACCTGGAAGCTGTACGCCGGCTCCCTCGGCCAATAATGCGAGATGAGGGCCGCAACCCCAGAGTTGGACACGACTGGACCTAATGGTCAGGGGTCCCTTTACCTTTACCTTTACCTTGCAACTATTCCCTCTCCCCAACCAGCGTTCGAAATTTGCCAGGAGCCAGGCACATTTTGCACCTGACTACTGCCCGCTTGCGAGCAAGTGAAGATGCCTGGTCCACCATCTGGAGGCGCATTCCTGGAGATCCTTGGATCTTGACCTTTTTCACGCACTAGCAACACACCCAGTAGAATTCTGTCCGTGATATTTTATCTGCACAATCAGAATGAATTTCAGGAACCAAAAAATCATATTGAAAAATACGACTTCTGAGCCGCCTGGCCCAAGAATGGCAAGTGGACATTCCATTTTGGCCACTGTAACCCTGGTTTAAGGAGCCATTGGGCACCTAGCTTATATATCTGAGTTTCTAACACTATACCCTCAATACACACACTTTGCATTAGTGTATTTTGTACTAGCGTCTAGAAGAAATAGGTAGCCGCCATTCTGTCCCCTAAGGAGTGGTGGGGAGGGGAGCCTGTGGTCCTCCAGATGTTGCTGGATTGTAGCTCCCATCAGCATGGTTGGTGATAAAGGGATAATGGGAACTGTAGTGCAACAACATCTGGAATGCTGCAGGTTCCCCACCCACTGTCCTAAAGGATGCAGCACAGCGTCTTGGCCCTTTGGACCTTCAGGGAGCCATGGGAGATTTCAGTTCCCATGGACCCCAGTTTTGCAGGATGCAATGTATATCCTAATGCTATGCCGCTGAGGCCATCCAGGCTGCAAGTAGAGTCCTCCACCACAAAGAGACGTGGTGCAGGATGGATTGCTTTGATGCTTCATTAGGGTTCCCTGGAACATGGACGCTGGCATCTCCCCCCTGTGCCACTTAGGAATTAGTTCCAGTTCGAGCTAAGAGCATTCCACGCATCCCTATCATGGACCATGCCGTTGCTGCTTTAGGCTTGATGTGAATCATGACTTGTTCTTTTTCTGTGACATGACTGAAGGGTTCCCTGCCGTTGTACAAGTGAATTCCTTGACAACTTGCATCACTGGTTCGAACGTGTATTAAAGATTAACTAAGGCTGCGAGCATCCTTGCACCATTGAAAGCAAAGTTACGTGCTCTGAGACCTTGTTTTGGAATGCAATATGTGTTCGGTGTCTCGTTTTCTTTGTGTATACAAGAATTTGCTACCCCTTTGCTGGGTTATGGAAATCTTAGACTGTGCACCTTAGCCCACAAACGTTGTGATTTTCATTGGCCTCTCCGTGGCTTGCTTCCAAGGAAATGTGCTGGGGAAGAACTGTAGCTCAGTGCTAGGAAACATGCAGAAATTCCAGTGTTCAATCTCATGTGAAACCCTAGAGCTACTGGCTGTTAGTGAAGACAAAACTAAGTTAGATGGTTCCAGTGGTCTGATTCTGCATAAGGCATCATCTTTTGCTGGAGTAGGCGCAAACACCACTGGCCATCTCTCCTAGCGCTGCTTTAACAATCTCAAAAGTGCCAAAGAAATTTCTTCTTTCTAGTATTGCAGTGGAATTGGCACACATGCCAGCATGCAAGTAACCATGGTTTTGTTTTTTAGCAGATATGGCCTAGGTAACTCGCCATAACGGATATGGCGCTACGGAGATTTCTACAGCGGTACCTTGGTTTACGAACTTCATCTGTTTCGGAAGTCCGTTCTTAAACCAAAGCATTCTTAAACCAAGGCGTGCTTTCCCATAGCAGTGGGGGACTCAATTTACAAATGGAACACACTCAACATGTTCTGCTTCCAAGGCAAAGTTCACAAACCAAAGCACCTCCTTCCGGGTTTGCAGTGTTCTTCATCCAAGTTGTTCATAAACTAAGCTGTTCTTAAACCAAGGTACCACTGTACTTAAATAAAGCACAATTTTCCATTGTTGTCCTCTCGGAAGCAATTGCACTTGCTGTTTGACATCGCGTCTTGAGAACTGGTCCTCTCTCCTGGCATTAGGCACATACAAAGGTGCTTTCCATCAAGTCAGTGACTGCAGGATTTCAGGAAGTGGTCTCTCTCCCAGCCCTACCCGGAGATGATGGGGATTGAACCTGAGACCTTCTGCTTGCAAGGCAGGAGCTCTTCCACTGAGCTACGGCCCTTCTCAGGCAGTCCTGGACTAGACAGATCACTCATTTGATTCCCTACCTGGCAGCTTCCCCCATGTGCATTATTAATTTTATTTTTGGCAAAAATGCATCTGCTGTTTAACCGACAAAACATCTCCAAGCAGTTTGCATAAAACGCTGTGAAACAGATATTTAAAACAGCGGTGAAGGTGGACTTTAAAAACATAAAATTGTAAAAATAAAATTTCAAAACGAAGATAAAATGATTAGGTTATTTTTTTAAATGTCCATAAATAATGTTTAGGTTGCTTAAACAACAGCAACAAAAATGTTTTGGCAGGCATCGAACAGAACAGAGAAGGCAGCTGCCTAATATTAATATATTGATACTAATAAGGTAATATAATTGTAAACATGATGGGAGAGGGCAGAGAGAGCTCTGAGGAGCAGATGGTTCCCTGGTTTTTACTTCCTTGTGCCAAACCTGTTCTGGCAGGAAAGCTGACACGTGGCTATTGCGTGTTGATTTATCTGCAGTGCTTTCTTAAAATGCTCCTCCACGTGGCTTCTGTAACTCTTTCAAGTACTGGTCTGTTTATGCATCACTTCCATCCATTCCCTTGTATCTCAGATTGCTTGCAGGGCTTTGGAATCAATTCCGGAACTGGCGCTTAGACGGCTTCTTTTGCCGCATCCTCTCCTCGCTCACGCAGTCACAACCCTTACGAAGAGACGTCATAATACATGTCTGATTTCACACCACCAGAGGTCATGCTTTGGTTTAGCGGTGGGGTGAAGTTAATAATAATAATAATAATAATAATAATAATAATAATAATAATTTTTTATTTATACCCCGCCCTTCCTGATTTAAAAACCAGGCTCAGGGCAGCTAACAACAAATATAAAAACTTAAAAAACAGCTTAAAAACAGCATAAAGTTCAACATAAATGTAGCATTGCCAGGGCTAGCTGGCCAAATTAGTGCTGCTAGGGCCTGCAAGGAGACCAGGGAAGAATTTAAATGTGGGGTCTCAGAAGGGTTTCTTCATAGAAAAAGGGAAGGGAAAAAAGGAATGAAGGATCAGGCTAAATTGAAGGCCAGGCGGAATAGCTCTGTTTTACAGGCCCTGTGAAAAGAGATCAAGTCCTGCAGGGCCCTAGTCTCGTGGGACAGAGCATTCCACCAGGTTGGAGCCATCACTGAAAAGGCCCTGGCCCTGGTGGAGGATAATCTGGCTTCTTTAAATTGCCTGAGGTTTGCCTTGCATTTGACACCTTGCTCTGTCCACATTCTTTGTGTGTTTTGAATTATGCTGGTGGCTCGGGCGCAAATCAACGGATCAGGTAACATTTGCTGTGCGCTGGTGTAACACCAGGCCCTGTGATCTTTCCCTGCTTTTCAGCAGCGAGGTCACAGATGGGCCAATGCCCCATCTAATCCAGCATCCTGTTCCCACAGGAGATTACTTCCGGGTTTGCAGTGTTTGGGTTCCAAGTTGTTTGAGTACCAAGACGTTTGAGAACCAAGGTACCACTGTATTGTTAGACGTTGGTGACTGGCGGCTGCTAGCTGTCACAAAGACCCCAACTGCTTGTGCGCAGACTGGAGGGAAGGTTTGTGAGCATTGGCAGCAAACTATTGTCTCGCAGCTTAAGGGTGGGGCCTTTCAGATTGTTCAGACTGCGGCTCCCACCATCCTTGACCACTGGCCATACTGGCTGGGGCCGATGGGAGTTTGGAGACCAACAATGTTTAAGGGTGTTATGGGAATCTTTGTTGTTTTTCCTGTAGCGGAGTAACATGGCTGCCCATGTGGAAATTAGGGTCTGCGAAGGAAGGAGGTGGAAGTTTCCTGTTGCGTTTGTGCAAATGGTGTCGCCTTAGTAGGTAAGCACTGTATGTTTACCTGCTTTTCTCTCTTCAGCTTGTTGGCAGCGGTCTTTCTCGGGAGACAATGGAGGCGTTCGCCTTTGGGGGTGGAGTCAAACTGTTGGAACTTGCAGAGCCTGCTGTGGCCGCGGAGACCGAGAGACATGTTTTGTTGCAGCTGGGGCAGAAGAAGGCGTCCGGTTGTGCTGCTGCAGATGCACCGTGACGTTTCTTCTCTCAATGCTCCTCCGAATCCTCGTTCCTCCTCTGGTCACTGCTGTGCATGGATGACCTGACTTATCTGCCTCCAGGCACTGCGGTCGTCTGCAAGGGGTTGACGTTGCCAGACTTCATGTCACGTTTGCAAGGCATCCTTGTAATGCAGAGTTGGTGCCTGAAGCCAGCTCCCCATAAAACATATCCTTGGGAATCCTGACATCCTCAGTTTTGTGTCCATGACCAAGCCAGCGTAGATGTTGCTGAGATGGGAATCCGAACGTGCTGGGAATGTGGGCTTGGGAGAGCGTGGCTTAGTTTGAGACTCTGTCCTGCCATGTGCAGGTGGAAAATAAACAGGTACAGTCAAACCTCAGTCCCCAAATGCCTCCGTTTTGGAACGTTTCGGCTCCTGCATGCCGAAAACCCGGAAGCAAATGTTCCTGTTTTTCAGAAGCCGAACATCCAACGTGGCTTCGGTTTGAGTGCAGGAAGCTCCTGCAGCCAACCGGAAGCCGCGCCTTGGTTGTCGAACATTTCGGAAGACGAACGAGTTTTCGGAATGGATTACGTTTGACAACTGCTGTTTGACTGTACAGTGGTACCTCTGCTTACATACCGTACCAGACATATGACTGGCTGATTAGATTATCTGTCTGGAAACTGTAGAAATGGCTTCCTGAAGCTGCAGAACTGTGAGTTAAACCCCATAAAACAGGGGTTTTTCCCCTTTGCAAAGTAAGCTCAACAACTTTGAGCTGATCCTCAAAAAATTGGGGCTTTTCCCCTCTAAAAACTAGGTGCGTCCTATGGTCAGGTGCGCCTTATAGAGCGAAAAATACGGTACTTAATTCATTCTGGAGGTCCGTACTTAACCTGAAAACGTTCTTAACCTGAAGCACCACTCTAGCTAATGGGGCCTCCCGCTGTCGCTGTGCCGCCGCTGCCCGATTTCTGTTCTCATCCTGAAGCAAAGTTCTTAACCCGAGGTAATATTTCTGGGTTAGCGGAGTCTGTAACCTGAAGCGGATGTAACCTGAAGCATATGTAACCCGAGGTACCACTGTATCCTGAGAACACCATTTCTCTCCAGTATTCTTTCCTCAGTGGGAAATGGACTCCGCTTACGTCCAAAGCTGTCCTTGCCACTTCCTCGTGATTGGATCCTTTCAAATGGAAGTCCTTTCGCTGGAGGACTTTCCAGGTGTGCTTCCAGCTGTTCCTTGTCCTCAGCATCTGTGGATCCCATGTTGGAAGGGAAGTGGTGCATTGATTCATGCAGTCCATTGATCCGCTTCCCACTGTCGGCAAAGTATTGACAACAGTAAATGGAACTCGTATCCTGTTGGGGATATATTAAAAGCAGGCACATCATAAAATTCACACAAATGAACCAGCTTGACTTTATCTCTCTTCTTTGTTGACAAAAAGATTCTGCGGCAGGTGCTGTTAATTATAAAAGCTATACTGTTGTATATAACAGTCATTCTGGACTCACAGCTGTCCATGGAGGTGCAGGTCCATTCTGTATCCAGGGCTGGTGTCTACCAGCTCCATCTGGTACGCAGGCTGAGACCCTACTTGCCCATGGATTGTCTCGCCAGAGTGGTGCATGCTCTAGTTATCTCTCACTTGGACTACTGCAATGTGCTCTACGTGAAGGTGACCCGGAAACTATAACTACCGTATATACTCGAGTATAAGCCGACCCGAATATAAGCCGAGGCACCCAATTTTACCACAAAAAACCTGGGAAAGCTTCATAGGAGCCACTGCCTGCCTCACTCGAGTATAAGCCGAGGGCGGCTTTTTCAGCACAAAAAATGTGCTGAAAAACTAGGCTTATACTCGAGTATATAGGGTAATCCAGAATGCGGCAGGTAGACTGGTGACTGGGAGCGGCCGCCGAGACCACATAACACCGGTCTTGAAAGACCTACACTGGCTCCCAGTACGTTTCCGAGCACAATTCAAAGTGTTGGTGCTGACCTTTAAAGCCCTAAATGGCTTCGGTCCAGTATACCTGAAGGAGCGTCTCCACCCCCATCATTCTGCCCGGACACTGAGATCCAGCGCCGAGGGTCTTCTGGCGGTTCCCTCACTACGAGAAGCCAAGTTACAGGGAACCAGGCATAGGGCCTTCTTGGTAGTGGCACCCGCACTGTGGAATGTCCTCCCTTCAGATGTCAAAGAGAAAAACAACTACCAGACCTTTAGAAGACATCTGAAGGCAGCCCTGTTTAGGGAGGCTTTTAATGTTTAACAGATTATTGTATTTTAATGTTCTGTTGGAAGCCGCCCAGAGTGGCAGATGGGCGGGATATAAATAATAAATTATTATTATTATTATTATTATTATTATTATTATTATTATTATATAAAAGTTAACCCTTTCCTTCCAGCGGCGCAGAGGAAGGAGAGCGTGGTTTGTAGAAAATCGGCTACTTGGCAGATTGTGCACAAAAATCTTGGAAGAGAAGTTGGAAGGCAATGATGGCATAAACCTCAGGGGAGACGGTTTTTTTAAAAAATGTTATTTTATTGAGTTTTGAACAATCTAAACGGTACAATAAAGAGTAACAATGGTAGCAAAGCAATTGCAGCTCTCTTGCAATTTGTTCCATAAACTAAGACGTGCTCCGAGAGGACAGAAACAAGGAGCGGAAACAAAGATGGGCTCAGATTAGTTCATCAAATCTCCCTGCATGTAAGGCTGTGGGTTTGCAGGCTACAGATGAGGCACTGATAAATAGAAACCATGCAGTTAAAAGCATATCAGGTTTAGCCCGGCCGTTGGCTAATCTGAAAGGTTCATTTTTCTAATTACATAATGCCTTAAGGCAGTGGTTCTCAAACTTTTCAGTCTTGGCCTTTAGCCTTGGCCACACTTTCAGAATCAAAATGTGCTTGCACCACATCAGAGTTTTTATTGATAAGGAGTACGTCGGGAAACAAAAAGAACCAACTCTTTTTGATTTTTAACATGGAACACAACTGCTTTATGATATGATAATGGGACAGCCCTGAAGACAGTCCTGTTTAGGGAAGTTTTTAATGACTGATGTTTTAATACATTTTTAATCTTTTGTTGGAAGCCACCCAGAGTGGCTGGGGAAACCCAGCCGGATGGGTGGGGTATAAATAATAAATTATTATTATTATTATTAGTTATTATGGGACATCCAGAAAGTACAAAACAACACAACTAAAAAAAGAACATGAATCATTCCCAAAATATAATTATAAATGAACCTCTTACATACGTACCTTAGGTATGTATAGAAAACACTGAGAGGTGTGAGCTTGCTTTTGTCAGGTAACCTCTGTATTGGGTCTAATTAGATCAATATAGGACAAAGTAGATGTATGCTAGGTCTAATTTGAGACAAACAAAATCTGCTCATTTCTGATCTTTCCTGTTTGTCAGAGTTGAAAATCCCTGTTCTCAACAATATTGTCCTTGGTACCCTTTGATGCTCTTGCTCTCATTTTGAAAAGGTATCTACCCATATTCTGCAAATAAAATAATATTATTTTGATACTACACTGAAATGTTTAAATGTCTCTTTGATTGTCCTCTTTGATTGTCCTGCCACGCTTGCCATCCTCTCCTGACCCACCAGTGTGGCATGCCACACCCTTGAAGAACCACTGGATTACAGCAAAGGGTGGGGATCCCGTGGCCATACAAATGTTGTGGGACTGCCGCTACCATCATCTCTGCCCATTGGCTGAGTTGTAGTCTGGCTAGGGCTGATGGAAGTTGGTAATCCAACAACAACTAGAGCAGGGCCAAATTTGGGTATCCAGCAGTTTTTGGACTACAACTCCTATCATCCCTAGCTAGCAGGACCAGTGGTCAGGGATGATGGGAATTGTAGTCCGAAACAGCTGGAGACCCGTTTGGGAAACGCTGACCTAGAGAGTCACAGGTTCCCCATCCCTGCCTTATAAAGAATAGGCTCAAACTCTGGCCTCTTGTGACTCAGCCACGCATGCAGAGAGTCCCGGGTTCAAATCCCAGCATCTCCAGGCAGGGTTGGGAGAGATCTTGGTCCGAGCTACACGGACCATTGTTCTGGCTTTGTATAAGGCAGCTTCCTAGGCTCCCAGCGCTGCTGTGTCGGCTTGAGCTTCTGTGATGTCATGGAATGTTCACCAATATCCCAGATGAAAGGGAACAGCGCCAGCCACAGAAATCTTAGAAGCAGACACAAATGAAATGGGCAAGACCTGGAGATGGAAGGTGGGCTGGTGGCTGTAAAGTGAGGACAGTGGCAGAGGTGCTGGTGGTCGGGGAATCAAGTAGGAAGAGGATAAAGTAGATGCTAAGGCACCAGGGGAGGGGGGAGGTGTGAGATTTCGCTGAAACAAGGCCTGGGAACAAGAAGGCATCTCTGCTACGTGAAGAGCAACAAAGATGCTTTTGGGTGGGAGGCAGAGATCTTTTGGAATGGAGAGCCCCGGGTTTAAAGTAGCAGAGCGAATTACGTTTCGCATATTAATATAATATCTGTGAAAGCTTATGCCACAATAGAGTGGTTAGTGTTTAAGATGCAACAAGGCTCTCTTGTTTATATTAATAACAATTCTTCGAAGTGCTAGGCCAGGCCTTTGGCTGTGGGTCGCTGGTTATATAACATGTGCATCAGCCTTGGGAGTTCATCTCGGGACAAGGAATCTTAACAGAATGGATCTCTGCGCCTGGGCAGAATCAGCTGAAATAAATCCAAGGAAAACCCCCTAAGCTTCCTCAAACAGCATTCAAGAGTCAGGCTTGCCTCAGTGCTCTCCGGGGACTGAGATAGGTGCCGTGTCGCCAGGGTGGATGTGGGGTTATGGCAGACGTCTTGACTCAAAAGAGTTTGCAAAACTTTTGTTTGGATCCATCAAGCTTTCACTCACTCAATCAATCTGGGAACTCGCCCCTCTAACCAGCGAGGAGGGTGGCTGTCTTAGTTTTCAATACCGTGAGCAAATCCACCTCTAATTATCCCTGCGAGTAAACATAAAATACAAACGAAGCAGGTGCGATTGCTGCTTGGAACACGCAGCTGGGATCTAGGATAGATGACCGGTCTGGTTTTTTGCCAGGTAAGTCGTGGAAGCAGATGGCCCAACTGCCGTGAAATTGCCCGGCCTCTCTCTGCTAACAACAGAAGCATCTCGGAGGGATGTAGTTGGCGGCTTGGCGCACACCTTGGGACACAATGCCGCACGTTCAGCCCTTGAGATCTTTGGTAAAGAGCCCACTTTCTGAAACTTTGGGGTGCCCTTACCCGAGAAGATGGGACTGGTTTGATGGGCCAAAGTCTAAGCCATCTCCCAGAATGTCTAATCCTCTTTTAAAGCCATCTAGGTTAGTGAGCATGGCTGCCTGCCGCAGGAGCAAGTCCAATAGTTCGGTTGTATGAATAAGTCATTTCTTTCCTATGTGCCAGATCTTCCAACATTCATCCACCAGTTGTAGTGTTATGAGAGAGGGAGGGAAGTTTTTGGAGAGCTTCTGCACACTTTTTGGAGGGGTACAAATTATAAATTATTATTATTATTATTATTATTATTATTATTATCTTGCCTTTCCTGAATCTCAGCTTCATTGGACGTCCATGAGTTCCAGTTTTATGGAAGAAGGGGAAGGCCCTGTTCTCCAACTGCCTTCTCCACATAACTAGTGCATTGATTTCTCTTTTCTGCTCTTATGTACATAATAAGTTATGCGGGTGATAAAGACCGCATTATCTGTTGGAGAACGTTTTAGAAACCGCCGCGCATTTCATTGAGGCCTAGTATGTCAACAAACCCTTCTCCAGTTCCAAGATTTCGCAGCTTGCTCTCCGACGTAGGTAAATTCCATTTTATCTTGCCTCCCATTCTTTCTACTCAAAGCCATGATAATAATAATAATAAAAACCATTCATTGTTCTATTTATGGCTGAGCCGTGCCTGTGCTTATTGGCCAGCCTCCAAAGGAGTTTCTTCCAGGTGTGTGCCCAGTGGAAGTCTTGGCTCTAAATCTCCCCCTTTTTGAAGCGGTAGACACCCAACCCTTATCACAAACCGCTTATGGGAATCCCTCCAATTTCAAATGTCGCGCCATCTGGCACGGGCACCGCCTTTTCAAAGAACTGCAAGCCCGGCCACCCTTGGATGTGGTTGCATGGTTCATCAGATCCAGTTCATGATACAGTCGTACCGTGGATCCCAAACGCCCTGGAGCTTCTGATTGGCTGCGATTTGGTTTTCGAACGTTTTGGAAGTCGAATGGACTTCCAGAACGGATTCCGTTCGACTTCCAAGGTACGACTGTATAGAGAAGCTTCCTTCGCTTCAGCCTTGTGGCCAACCTGGCGCCTTCCTGATGTTTGGCACGGCAACTCTCACTAGCCATAGCAGGCATGGTTTTGTTGGCTTGGGCTGGTGAGAATTGCAGTCCCAGAATACCCGGAGGGCAGCAGGTTGCACGAGGGTGGTCTGCTGTTATGAACTGGCTGGATGCAGAAGAATGGTGGCGGTGGGGAACCCCCAACAGAAAAAGGCTCAGAGCCCGGGGATTGGTGGTAGGATGACGACGAGTGGTCAGAGGGAGAAGAGGGAGCAGACTGGGAAGAGAAGGTGTCAGAAGAGGCAACAGGGTTTAGTGAGCAGGAAGAGGCTGTGCCAGACAGCAGTCCAGAAACAGAGACAGAAGCAGAGGCTGGAGAGGAGGCAGGGAGTCGAGAGGCAGAGATGAGTCAGGCTGCTGAAGATGAAGCCAGGGGCTCTCCCCCTCCTGCTGCGACCAGCCTCCCACCCCCTGGTGTCCCAGGACATGGAGAGGAATGAAGATGGCAGAGCAAAGAGAGACAAGCTCAGGCTGCAGTTAGGAGCTTGCATGTTGGACTTCTCTGCCATATAAGCAAAAACATTGCATGCAGAAAAGTAGCACGTCATGGAGAAAGAGCCCTGACAGGCTCTCTTTCTCTGTGCATGGAATGTGTATGAAGAAGCAACCAACTGTGTGAGCCTATACTGCACTTCCGAATAGTACTACTGTGATGGAGGTTAACAAACCTGAGGGAGAAGGAAATACGGGGAAGGGAACTGGCGGAGGCAAGGAAATCTTGCATCGATTTGGAAACAGGCAACGTAATCGAGTTGGAAGTTGGAGTTGGAGTTGGAAACTGGGTCAGTCATGTCTAATGGTCATTACGGCCTCTAAAATATCCTGCACAGCAGCTTCCTTTGTTAAAAATAGGACGGACTGTGACTTAGAGGAATGCACATGCGGAATGTGCATCCCACGTTCTGCAGGTGGCGTGTCCCAGGTTCAATTCCTGGCATCTCCTGCTACCTGATCCTTCTGGCAGGCGATGCCAAACACCTGTGTCCCAAGGCTGTGGGGATCGGCTGACAGTTAGACTATGCCAGGGGGAACCAATATGAAGGCCAGTGGTTCCCAACTAAGTACTGCAGACCACCCACTTTTCAAAAGCCAAGTCATGGGCCCCCTGCTTTGGAAAATTTTGATATCTATGGTAGAGGGGCCCCCTGGGTGGGTTATGTCCACCAATTGGGGCCACTGCTCTAGATGTTGTCGACTCTAGCTCCCATCACCCCCAGCCACTGGCCATGCTGCCTGAGGCTGATGGAAATTATAGTTCATTAGCACCTGGGGGGAGGGTGCCATTTTGGCTACTCCTGGCGTAGGTTGCATTGGGTTAGAACGGGGTAGGCAACCTAAGGCCCAGGGGCCGGATGCGCCCCAATCGCCTTCTCAGTCTGGCCCACTGACGGTCCGGGAATAGTGTGTTTTTACATGAGTGAAATGTGTGCTTTTCTTTAAAATGCATCTCTGGGTTTTTTGTGGGGCCTGCCTGGTGTTTTCACATGAGTAGAATGTGTGCTTTTATTTAAAATGCATCTCTGGATTATTTGTGGGGGATAGGAATTCGTTCATTATTATTTTTTTCAAAATATAGTCCGGCCCACCACATGGTCTGAGGGACGGTGGACCGGCCCACGGCTGAAAAAGGTTGCTGACCCCTGGGTTAGAATGATAGGACAATGGCTTGGCTTGTCAGCTTCCTGTAGTCCTAAGGCATTTGGGTGTTACCTAAACAGCCTCTAAAGGAGCGTCTCCACCCCCGTCGTTCAGCCCAGACACTGAGGTCCAGTGCCAAGGGCCTTCTGGCAGTTCCCTCACTGTGAGAAGTGAAGTTACAGGGAACCAGGGAGAGGGCCTTCTCAGTAGTGGCGCCCGCTCAGTGGAACACCCTCCCATCAGATGCCATCTGACTTTCTGAGGATACCTGTAGGCAGCCCTGTATAGAGATGGTTTTAATGTTTAATGTTTTATTATGTTTTTGTATATGCTGGACGCTGCCCAGAGTGGCTGGGGCATCCCAGTCAGATGGACAAACTTATTATTATTATTATTATTATTATTATTATTATTATTATTTTGCCCCCAGACACACAGTTTTGTAGAAGAGTTGTGCTTGGGCCCGTGGAGAGCTTGTCTGAGGCTAGAGAGTCTTGTTGCAATAAAATTGTAAACTCAAACAGAAAAGCAGCCGTTCAGGTTACATAAGAGGGCAAGGGAGCTCGGATAAACCAGTTTATTTTGCAACATCTCCACCGCAATATACTTTACATAGCTGTTTATACACAAGAAGCTCAAAAGTTAGCAATCAACCGTACCCAATGACCTGCTCTGACAGGCTCGCAGTCCTTTAGACATGCCACCTCAGCAGCGGCCCCTAATCTGGTTTAATTTCATTTATTATCTATCATCCTCATCCTCATATTTTATTATTATTAATTAGCTTTTCGTTCACACAAATCGCAGAGCAGCTCACAAACGACAACCACATAATAGAGCATCACAAATGCAACATAAAGCACGTAGAATAATAAACAAGCCATCAGTAGCTCAGTTGGTTAGAGCGTGGGGTTGATAATGCCAAGGTTGCAGGTTCGATCCCCGTATGGGGCAGTTGCATATTCCTGCATTGCAAGGGGTCAATGATCTTCAGGGTTCCTTCCAACTCTACAATTCTGATTCAGAAACCGCTATTAACAAAACTACTAAAATCACAAGCGGAAGAACACAGTTACAGCAGAAGTTTGTATTGCTAGATTCACAAAGTACTGCATCATTCATAATCTGCAAAGCAATATTAGCAACTTTAGGAAGCCAGCAACCAAAAATAAACCAAGCATTGCTGAAATCGTACACTCAGTCTTCCCACCCCCATGACTCATAATCTTACACACCAGTTCATTAAAAGACACATGCGCCTAAATGCTCATGGCAACAGCTCCATTCTGAAGGTTCCTCAGGCTGGAGGGCGGGTGGAAAAGGCCGTTGCCTGATCTGACGCTACACGTTAGTATGCAGTAACACGGCTGCAGATTTTACCATCAAAGCCTTGCAGTGCATACGGACAGACAGGGTGTTTCGCCCATTAAGACCCCGGTCGGGACGCGGGTGGTGCTGTGAGTTAAACCACAGAGCCTAGGGCTTGCCGATCAGAAGGTCGGCGGTTCGAATCCCTGCGACAGAGTGAGCTCCCGTTGCTTGGTCCCAGTTCCTGCCCACCTAGCAGTTCGAAAGCACGAAGTGCAAGTAGATAAATAGGTACCACTCCGGCGGGAAGGTAAATGGCGTTTCCGTGCGCTGCTCTGGTTCGCCAGAAGCAGCTTAGTCATGCTGGCCACATGACCCGGAAGCTGTACGCCGGCTCCCTCGGCCAGTAAAGCGAGATGAGCGCTGCAACCCCAGAGTTGTCCGAGACTGGACCTAATGGTCAGGGGTCCCTTTACCTTTAAGACCCCGGTCAGGTGGGAGGCACAACATCGTAAGTCCAGCAGGCCCCTGGCGGGGACCCCCAGCCAGCTTAGCTCTCCGAGGCCCGGGGCAAGTGTACCTGACTGCCCCCAAAGGCATCTGGTTGGTCACTGTAAGAACAGGATGCTGGACTTGAAGCTGCAGACGTTATTTCTCCCATAAAAAACGACAAAACAAGAACAGCGAGGATTGGGTGGCAAACCCAGTCCGTGCTGACCCATTTGCTACCTACCCTGCGCAGGTTACGGAGATGAGGAGAAAGCAATTGCCAATATTTTCATTGCTTGCAAGCGACCTTTGTACGGATGGTGGTATTTGTTTTATTTATACGTGATTGTTCCGGTTTGCAAACGTTCTTTTGGGACCCGAACGTCCGACGCGGCTTCCGTGGCTTCTGATTGGCTGCAGGAGCTTCCTGCAGCCAATCAGAAGCCGCAATTTGGTTTTCGAACGTTTTGGAAGTCAAGCGGACTTCCGGAATGGATTCCGTTCAGCTTCCAAGGTAACAACTGTAGTGCAATTTCATTTTAAAAAATCAAATCAGTTTACAACAGCTATAATTGCACAAATACACACACACACCAATTTAATGTTGCAGATCACTAGCTAACTGAAATTTTTATTGATTGTCTGCATAAGCCCGAAAGGTTTTCAGCAAATGTGCACAGGTTAATAATAGAATGTCCTGCTGTATATTATGCCCCTGAATCCCAGTTTCTGAAACTGCAGGAGGGGAGAGTGCTGGTTGGCCACTGCAGGATGCTGGAGCAGGTGGACGGCTTGCCTGATCCAGCGGGTCTCTCTTCCTATATTTTAGAAGGCACTTTGCTGAAATCTCTGTTAGAGGATCATTGCACTGGGCAAGAGTGCTTCATGTCACTGTCCAATGAGCCTCACCAGCTTGGGGAACACGGACAACCAGCGATGATCCTACAGGAGGTCTTGGGGATTAAGGTAGGATAGAAAGGGTAAAGGTAAAGGTAAAGGACCCCTGACAGTTAAGTCCAGTCGCAGACGACTCTGGGGTTGCGGCACTCATCTTGCTTTACAGGCCGAGGGAGCCGGCATTTGTCCGCAGACAGTTTTTCCGGGTCGTGTGGCCAGCATGACTAAGCCGCTTCTGGCGCAACGGAACAACGAAACCAGAGCAGCGCACGGAAATGCCGTTTACCTTCCCGCCGGAGCAGTACCTATTTATCTAGCTCACCCCGTCGCAGAGATTCGAACCGCCGACCTTCTGATCAGCAAGCCCAAGAGGCTCAGTTGTTTAGACCACAGCACCACCCGCGTCCCTATAGAAAGGTTAGGTGGTCCCTAAGGCAGCTGGACCTAAGGGCCTCAAGCCTGGCTGTGTACCCAACTTGGTACAGTGGTACCTCTAGTTACGATCTTAATTCGTTCCGGAGGTCCGTTCTTAACCTGGAACTGTTCTTAGCTAGAGGCACGCTTTCGCTGATGGGGCCTCTTGCTGCCACTGCGCCGCCGGCACACGATTTCCGTTCTCATCCTGGGGCAAAGTTCTCAACTCGAGGTAACTCTTCCAGGTTAGCGGAGTTTGTAACCTGAAGCGTTTGTGATCTGAGGCGTTTGTAACTCGAGGTACCACTGTATATCTTTCCTGATTGATCAGAGACACACTGCATCCTGTGTCCATTTAGACAGCGATGACCCTGGTTTGGAGCAGATGTGCTTGTCCGTCAACAGCCCCTTCTTGCTTCGTCAGGGCTCTTGCACTCTGTATTAATTTCCAGCCTCATTGCAGCTGCCCATCCTTTCGCGGCCAGTGGGATTCGGGGTTAGTGGAGCTCTCTCTCTTTCGCCGCTTCTGTTTTGCGCTTTGTCTTTGAGCCGCCGTTCGGTTTTTATTTTGTTTTCGAAACGCTGTCTCAATGTCCTCCATTCAGATGTCCAGCTTGCTGTAAGTCGGGTCTTTAACCAAAGGCAGGGAGGGCCAACGGAAGAGATTGAAGGAATTGTGTTTGGGGGGCGAGAGGGTGTGGGAGGCTGACCTGGGGGTCCACCAGTTCCTAATTCTGATAGAACCGAGGCTTGGTTGGGTGTCTGGATTTGAAGTAGTTGACTTTAAAAACGGAGGCTCTGCCAGGTTTATTGTAACTGCAAAACACGTTTGGTTTTTCGTGCAAAAAAGGGGGGTGCGTGTTTGTGGATCAGGTTTAACTTGGTGATGCTACTGACTTTCTCACAGAGTGGTGAATGCTTGAAACGTTGTTCTCTTTATAACTGCATTTCCACTTGTTCGTTTAGAAAGTGCAGTGCCTATCTTCTTATATGGATATAATATGCCGGTATGTTTCAGGTGCTTTTTCGTACCATATCCAATGCTAGCCTTTTCCTGCTACTTGTATTTAATTTGGCTGGCTCAGTATTGCGTATCTTGAGATCAGGGTCGCCTGTCATCACTGGCGTGAGCCGAAATATTAAAGAATTTGGACTAGGTGTGGGTAAAAAAAAAAAAAGCAGGTTTAAAATGAAATCTGGATTTATTTAGCTAAGTCATACTAACAACTGAGCTCTTGAAATCAGTGGAATTGACTGACTTAAAGGATCTACTCAGAGTTATTTGGATACAGCCAAATATGCAAACACAGTCTACACTTAACAACTTCTTAAGGTATATCAAACAGATTGAATTTAAACTCTTGGATGTTTTTAAAAAGGAAGAGAAAACTAGCCTGCTAACCCTCTTAATGGAGTGCTTTCCGTTTTATAGGTAATTCTGAATTCTAGGTTGATTTCCCCCCATTTATCTCCTGGAGGGTTCTGTTGCCAAATCTGCAACAAGAGATGTGTTGAGTTGGCTGCACATCATGAAGCCCTAGGTTGCGTAACACAAAGCTGGTGTATCTGTTTTCAACTGGCACTATCCTCTTGCAAGTGGAGGGTATCTGGTTATTAAAATTGCAGGGTTTTCGTGTTTGCTGGACCTGGCAATGATTTTTTGGTGAACCCTTGAAAAAATAAAATAAAATACTCAACTGGAAAATGTTTGTATAAGGAGGAAGCCTACATACAAAGGTATAAATTAGTAAAAACAATAACATGAATTCATTATGCCAGGAGAGATTGCGTCGGGGAAATGCGTGTAGTAGGCAAAATTGCATAAAAAAGCATATAAATTTGAGGGAAAGCACACCAAACTCGTGACTTTTTAAAGAATAAAATAAAAACCTTAAAGAAATGGCAGAAATGTGGTGACTGACTATGACTGCAGAGGGGAAGAACCTGAAACAGAGATTTTTCCACCCCTGTCACTGACCTATAGACTGTGGCCTTGCCTCGTGAGTGTTCAGGTTTTGAGCTAACGTATGAATAAATGTACGTTTATTCTGGAGCCTCTGTTCTTGCGTCGGTGTGTAACCTGGCCAACTGGGACTATTGCTCCCCTGCCACCTGGTTTGCGGGGGTGCTTTTCGGCTCGTGAAAGGCTCCTTCTGAAATCACCACATCCACCTACAGTTGGAAGTTTGACAGTGTGCAAGTCTGTAAGTGTTTGGGAAGCGAAACCAATTGTTCTAGCTGGGATTCTTGCATATAAACGTTTTGACTTGTCGGTTGCACGTGCTCAGGTCGGTTATGTAATTCGGTAAGATGCAACGAGAAAGGAAGTGGATGTCATTGTGCTGCAACGACGTCTTTGTTTATGTTTGATTTGGTCACACATCTCATTATTATTACTGTGTTTCTTTCCATGGGGTGGGTGGCAGGTTTGGCAGAACTACTGTGCGCAAATGGAATTTGATGGATGCTTGTCTTGGGGGGGGAAATGTCAACAGTGAATACTTTTTCGCAACAGCATGACCTGTGTGCATTTTGGGCACTCGCGCTTCTGTGCCAAGGGATTCCCCTTTCTGCTTCACCCTTCTTCTTTATTTGGTGCCATCAGATGCCAACGAAGATAATGCGTTCCGACGCGATCGTCGTTAGGCAAAAAAATGCGTTCGGCGAATCCCCATAGGAACGCATTGGGGGGAAATTCGTTAGTCGAAGAAATCCTATTCAAAAATTCGTTAGTCGAAGAAATCCTATTCAAAGCGGCCGCGGCGTCTTTTCTTAAGTCGAAGAAATTCGTTTCCGGCGGCCATTTTGTTTTGCCGGAAGTCATTCGTTAGGCGAAAAAGACGTTAGGCGAGTTATTCGTTAGGCGAGGTACCACTGTAAACAACTTTCTGACTTTTAGAAGACATCTGAAAGCAGCCCTGTTTAGGGAAGTTTTTAATGTTGGGTGTTTTACCGTGTTTTTAATATTCTGTTGGGAGCCGCCCAGAGTGGCTGGGGAAACCCAGCCAGATGGGTGGGGTATAAATAATTTTAAAAATATTATTAAATTATTATTACGGACACTAGACTAAGATTGAGGAACCTGAGTTTCCTGTCCCACAGAGCTTGCAGTCTAATTGTTTGATGCTGGACTAGTTAGAAATTCAGATAGGTAAGCTAGGTGCCAAATGGTTCCTTCAAGGTTGCAGCCGCCAAAACAAAATGTCTAGTTTTGGGCGAGACAGATCTCAAGTCTTCTTTTTATAATGATACACTGACTGTGATTGATTATCAGTTGAACATCTGCTAGTTCAGATGAGAACCTTGAGCCGGGTTAAGAGCTTTGAGAACTTAATGAAAAGTCCCTTGATCCAGGGACAGTCTACATACAGTATATATTGTCCTATTCCGACCTCTTTTTCTTAACGGTGACATGGACCATTCATAACGTAAGACTATTCCTCACAACTGTGAGCAGAGCAGTGGGGCAATTGTCGTAGTCGAGCTGCAACAACTAACTATACCATTGTTCACTGCTCCTGCTCAGGCTGCACAGAAAAAGCAATTTGGTCCCTGAAATTCATTCCAATTGTGCATATAAAATATAACGGATGGAATTTTACAGGATGGGGGTGTTTGTGTGTGAAAACAGTCCAGATCCAAGGATCCCCAGATGGTGGAGATGTCAGGCACTATCCTGGCACCCGGACATCTTCTTCACTTTGTCGAAAGTTGTCGAAAGCCAGATGTAGCCTGGTGCCCAGCTAATTTCAAACACTGGAAGTGTGAGTTGGTAAGGGACATACAACTATTGCTAACTTTATTGTAAAAGGTAAAGGTACCCCTGACGGTTAGGTCCAGTCATGGACAACTGGGGTTGCAGTGCTCATCTCGCTTTATTGGCCGAGGGAGCCGGCGTACAGCTTCCGGGTCATGTGGCCAGCATGACTAAGCTGCTTCTGGTGAACTACAGCAGCGCACAGAAACGCTGTTCACCTTCTCACCGGAGCGGTACCTATATATCTACTTGCACTTTGATGTGCTTTCGAACTGCTAGGTTGGCAGGAGTAGGGACCGAGCAATGGGAGCTCACCCAGTCATGGGGATTTGAACCGCAGACCTTCTGATCGGTAAGCCCTAGGCTCTGTGGTTTAACCCGCAGCGCCACCTGTGTCCCTAACTTTATTGTAGCACTTTTCAAAAAAATGCATGGGTTTTTTTCCTCCCAGTCAGCCAGAGACACACTAAACTCTCCTGATTTTTGAAGCCAAAACTGTTTTTGGCTGAGGTCCTTCTGAGCTGGAACTGAATGAATACTTCTATATTGAATCTTTGTGGTTGACCTAGAACCTCCTATCGAGACCTGCAAACTTGGGGATGGATTCAAGTGAAGATTGGAGCAAAACTCCGTAAAGCGATTCAAGTGCAATGGTAGTTAAATTGCACAGCAGAACTTGGTGCTTTGATGATGGCAGCTCCTCGGAGCCGCAGTTTTGCACCTGCAAAGCACGGATGCAATTTGTTTGTTTCGGTACTCCTGCTCCACTCGTGTGTAATGGTACTGAGAGAGAAATCTGAATGCACGCAGACAACTTTCAAGGTTCTTTTTGGAATTAACTGCTGAGAGAGATAACTGGGAAGTGAAAAATGGCTTGCTATGAGCAGTTTTCCGTGAACGCCCTAAGTCTTTTATCTATCCTCTTGTGGTTTATGTCTTGATGGCTTATAAAGCAGCTGTTCCCAAAACTTCTGATAGCTGAAACACAGTCCTCTGCCACCGCTGGATGAAAACATCACTCCTTGCAGCCAAAAGTTGTTTTATTTTTAAAGTGTGTAACACTTGGCCCGCCCATGGATGAGAACATCCTCTGTCTTAGGAAAGGAGTATGCAGCTGCCCCGTCCTAGTCTCCGATGAATGGCAGCGGCTGTCCAAAGCCTCAGGCAGAGAACTCTTTCTATCACCTGCCACCAGGTCTCTTTTAACTGGGGGTGTCGGGGAACGAACCCGGAGCTCTCAGCATGCCGCATCCATGCTGTTCCACAGAACTGTGGCGTCTCCAAATTTCTGCACGAATCACTGGTGTGGGTATCTCTGCTGCTTAGAACAAGGCAAACCCAGGGCAGGAACTCATGCAGAGATGCAACAGTCAGTCTCCTCTGTGTGCATTCCATTCAGTATGCGTGTTCTTGGTACCTGTAGAAAGTATTGAGGCGAGTTGCAGATCAAGCTAGGGAGTGGGAGACTGGAGCTACGGAAGAAATTTCCCACGCAGAGTTTGTAAAACCCTAGGCTAGCCGCATCATTAAAAGTCCCTTCTCAGAATGAAGGATGCTCAGGGAAGACAGCCCAGCAGAGCTTCCCAGGGTGTTCGCATTGCTGCCACCTTTGAGTGATTTCTGAATTGCCTGGATCTGATGGCACGATGTCTACCTGGGACCTCCATCGTCAGAAAGAATGCCAGCCACTGGAGAACACCTGTGGCAGAGAGCTATTGCCTTCATGCCTTGCTTGGGGGCTTCCCAACAGCATCTCTTTGCCCACGGTGCGAAGCACGATGCTTTGTTTGCGTAGACCTTGGGTCTGATGGAGCAGGGCCCGTCTTAAGCCCTACTTAGCTTGCGAGTGAAGCAAAATCCTGTTTTCTTTGGGGCTGAAAATCCTGAATCATTTAATCGCGACTCTCTCCTGCCTCTTCTCCCATACCTCTCGAGACAGCATGCATGGAAGATCTTGGGTGGCCTCCCCCGCCCAGGCACTGACCAAGATCCCAGACCTGGGTGCCTTCGGGCTGTAGACTTGCAACCGGATCGTCATGGAATGCCGAGACCTTGCTGTGTTGCCAGGCGCCAAGAACGTTCTCCTGGCATGTTTTCTCCTAAGAACCCGCCTCTATGACGCTGGTGAGGGTCTCAAGCTACCCCATACTATGGCAGGAATTCACCTTGGGCGCATGCTTGCACATCTCCGCTTCTTCCCCTGCCTTCCTCGCTTATTTAAGCCAGGCAGCTGCATGGGGATCCCAGAAGCTATACTGCGGTGTGTGTTTGTTGCGTGCCAGTAATTTCAAAGCAGTGCAATAGGTCATTCACTGCCCTAACTGCTGTTCAGTGTCTTGGGTCGCATCTGATTTCCTCAATAATAATAATAATAATTTATTATTTATACCCTGCCCATCTGGCTGGGTTTCCCGAGCCACTCTGGGCGGCTTCCAACAGAACATTAAAATACAATAATCTATTAAACATTAAAAGCTTCCCTAAACAGGGCTGCCTTCAGATGTCTTCTAAAGGTCTGGTAGTTGTTTTCTTTGACATCTGGTGGGAGGGCGTTCCACAGGGCGGGTGCCACTACCGAGAAGGCCCTCTGCCTGGTTCCCTGTAACTTGGCTTCTCGTAGTGAGGGAACCGCCAGAAGGCCCTCGGCACTGGACCTCAGTGTCCGGGCAGAATGATGGGGGTGGAGACGCTCCTTCAGGTATACTGGACCGAAGCCATTTAGGGCTTTCAAGGTCAGCACCAACACTTTGAATTGTGCTCGGAAACGTACTGGGAGCCAATGTAGGTCTTTCAAGACCGGTGTTATGTGGTCTCGGCGGCCACTCCCAGCCAACAGTCTAGCTGCCGCATTCTGGATTAGTTGTAGTTTCCGGGTCACCTTCAAAGGTAGCCCCACGTAGAGCGCATTGCAGTAATCCAAGCGAGAGATAAGTAGAGCATACACCACTCTGGCGAGACAGTCTGCGGGCAGGTAGGGTCTCAGGATGGAGCTGGTAGACAGTCGCCCTGGACACAGAATTAACCTGTGCCTCCATGGACAGCTGTGAGTTCAAAATGACTCCCAGGCTGCGCACCTGGTCCTTCAGGGGCACAGTTACCCCATTCAGGACCAGGGAGTCCTCCACACCTGCCCTCCCCCTGTCCCCCAAAAACAGTACTTCTGTCTTGTCAGGATTCAACCTCAATCTGTTAGCCGCCATCCATCCTCCAACCACCTCCAGACACTCACACAGAACCTTCACCGCCTTCACTGGTTCTGATTTGAAAGAGAGGTAGAGCTGGGTATCAAAATAAACAGTCGCGGCGTCTGTGCGTTGCCCGAGTTCTACACACACATTTCACAATGAACTTTCGTCCACAACATCTCCCGTTCCGTATACAGTGGTACCTTGGCTGTCGAACGGCTTGGCTCCCAAACAAATTGGCTCCTGAACGCCGCAAGCCCGGAAGTAAGTGTTCCGGTTTGCGAACGTTTTTTGGAAGCCGAACGTCCAACGCGGCTTCCGCGGCTTCCGATTGAGCGCAAGAAGCTCCTGCTGCCAATTGGAAGCTGCGCCTTGGTTTTCAAGTGGTCGACTCCTAGAATGGATTAAGTTCGAGAACCAAGGTACCACTGTATAAACACCCAGATAGAGATTATTGCAGCCCCCCACAGACTACTGCAGCCCTCCCAGGTGCAAAGTTAAGAGAGAAGCCTGTCTGAAATCCCTGCGATTCAGTACATACAATGCACCAAGTTAGTATTAAGACCACTTTGTATGTTCCTGTTGTCTCCAGCCACCAGCAGGGACTGATGGACGTTGGAGTCCCGCGTCCCCTGGAAGGAGCCCTGCAGGATGACGAAAGGATAATTCTTTAGCTGCGGATTGTTACGCAGTAGCAGTTTTGGCGCAGTTGATCATGGGAACATTTGTGTGGGGCAGGCTAGCAGGGTGTGTGTGTTGTTTTGCTTTTTGGCTGCAAAGTCCTCTTTTTTAAAATTAAAAAAAAATGCTGGCAGAAGAATGAAGGCCTCTAATTCCTTATAATGAGATCAAGGGCTTAATGGCTTAAAATGCTTAGAAAATTGCGGAGATTATCTTAGTCCCCTCGCCCCCCCCCTTGTCAAATATGACAGTGCAGTGATGCCCATGCAAACAAAAAGCCCGTGTCGTGCAAATTCTGCTCGCCGGCACTGAGCCAATTCCCCCACCCTCCCTGGCGAGTGGAAAACAGCAAATTGTAATGGTACCCTCTGGGGACGCGGGTGGCGCTGTAGTCTAAACCACAGAGCCTAGGGCTTGCCGATCAGAAGGTTGGCGGTTCGAATCCCCGCGACGGGGTGAGCTTCTGTTGTTCGGTCCCAGCTCCTGCCCACCTAGCAGTTTGAAAGCACAAAGTGCAAGTAGATAAATAGGTACCGCTCCGGTGGGAAGGTAAACGGCGTTTCCGTGCGCTACTCTGGTTCGCCAGAAGCAGCTTAGCCATGCTGGCCACATGACCCGGAAGCTGTACACCGGCTCCCTCAGCCTATAAATCAAGATGAGCGCGCAACCCCAGAGTCGTCTGCGACTGGACCTAGCGGTCAGAGGTACCTTAACCTTTACCTTTAATGGTACCCTCCACCCACTCAGTTGTACACTGGGGAAGGATGCGAAGTCCTCCGGTGCTGTGAATGTGAATCCTGCCCAGGGCTTTGCTTTGGAAAGAGTTTGGAAGCCAGGCTGTGCGGTCTCCATTCTTCCTGGATGCATCATGGGCTGCAAACACTTCTCTGTTGCAGCTGCACAGGAAGCAAACATATGTTGTCACTGAATTGCGTAAACGGAGCACAGGCTCTTTAAGGGAGGCACAGAGAGTTGCAAGCCTTAAAGGGGGGGGGGGCTTTTGTTCGCTTGTAAAGTTTATATGTCACTTTTCTGACAGTACCCGTCTCCAAGGTAGTTAACGATCAATCAATCAAATCTTTATTATGGTCATAGACCAGGATAAGTAGGGTGTGGTGCAATTATTTAAAATCTGTAAAACGTTTTGGAAAGCTAAAATTATTAAAACAGAAGGTATATATAAAAGGCTAAAAGAAGCTAAAAGAATCTAAAAGATGGGTTAGGAGCATTAAACGGAGGATGTGGAAGAACATAAAAGGTTAGTATATAAAAGGCTATGGCTATCAATTCACAGGGACCCAGGTGGCGCTGTGGGTTAAACCACTGAGCCTAGGGCTTGCTGATCAGAAGGTCGGCAGTTTGAATCCCAGCGACGGAATGAGCTCCCGTTGCTCGGTCCCTGCTCCTGCCAACCTAGCAGTTTGAAAGCACGTCAAAGTGCAAGTAGATAAATAGGTACCGCTCCGGCGGGAAGGTAAATGGCGTTTCCGTGTGCTGCTCTGGTTCGCCAGAAGCGGCTTAGTCCTGCTGGCCACATGACCCGGAAGCTGTATGCCGGCTCTTGGCCAATAAAGTGAGATGAGTGCCGCAACCCCAGAGTCGGACACGACTGGACCTAATGGTCAGGGGTCCCTTTACCTTTACCTTTTATCAATTCACAGAGCTCTCTGATATGAGTGTTCATTAAATCTGTTTTGTGGCACAGGTCATCAAAGGTAGTTAATGAAATAGCAAAGCATAATCCAGATAGCAGGCTAAAGTTTATTGTGTTCTGTTATAGGCCATCAAAACAGCTATGCGGGAGCACTTGGAAGAACCCTAAGAAGCAATAGCTAACAGCAGTTAAAGGGAATAATAATAATAATAGTAATAATAATAATAATAATAATAATAATAATAATAATAATAATAATACCACCCTTTATCAAAAGGTCCCAGGGCGGTGTACAACATTAAGAACACATTTTACGGAGCAAAAAAAATACAAACATAAAGCATAATAATAAAATAATCATGATAACAGCCCCCCCTCCAGCTTTAATGTCACATCAATTCAAATTACTCTTCCTTTTAAAAGAAAAAGGACAGACATTGCCTGACATCTTATAAATAAACTGTGAAAGCATCAGTTAGCTCTTTCTTCGGGGAGGAAATGTCTGAAATATTGAATCTGTAAGGGTTCCGCCCCCTTCTTTCTTTTTCTCTGAATTTTTCACTGCTGGTAAAGGGATTTCTCAATCAAGATTTCGTGTTCCTCTTTGAGAAGCATGACTTGTATGCATGACCCAAAAGGCAGAAGCTGGACTGCATGGAGCCCACAATGGAGATCTCCTGCGGTTTACTACAAGGGGCATCCGGAGCAGGGAGAGAGTAAAAGGGAAAGTCCATGTGTGTGTTCAATGACTGCACACGAGGATACTAACCGTTGCAAAACTCTTTTTCAGTGGGTCTTGCCTCATGAGGTAGTTGCGGAGACTGAAGCTCCCCACCTCCCCAGAGCTGGCTGTGTCTCCTCCTCTTCTGGCTCTTTCCCAAGCAATCTGAGACTGCGTCTGCTTAATAATAATAATAATAATAATAATAATAATAATTTATTGTTTATACCCCACCCATCTGGCTGGGTTTCCCCAGCCACTCTGGGCGGGTCCCAACTAAGTATTAAAAACACAATACAGCATTAAACATTAAAAACTTCCCTAAACAGGGCTGCCTTCAGACGTCTTTTGAAAGTAAGATAGTTGCTTATTTCCTTGACATCTGATGGGAAGGCATTCCACAGGGCCCTCTGCCTGGTTCCCTGTAACCTCGCTTCTCGCAGGGAGGGAACCGCCAGAAGGCCCTCGGCGCTGGACCTCAGTGTCCGGGCTGAACGATGGGAGTGGAGATGCTCCTTCAGGTATACTGGGCCGAGGCCATTTAGGGCTTTAAAGGTCAGCACCAACACTTTGAATTGTGTTTGGGAACGTACTGGGAGCCAATGCAGGTCTTTCAAGACCGGTGTTATGTGGTTCCGGCAGCCATTCCCAGTCACCAGTCTAGCTGCCACATTCTGGATTAATTGCAGTTTCCGGGTCACCTTCAAAGGTAGCCCCACGTAGAGCGCATTGCAGTAGTCCAGGCGGGAGATAACTAGAGCATGCACCACTCTGGCGAGACAGTCTGCGGGCAGGTAGGGTCTCAGTCTGCATACCAGATTGAGCTGGTAGACAGCTGCCCTGGACACAGAATTAACCTGCGCCTCCATGGACAGCTGTGAGTCCAAAATGACTCCCAGGCTGCGCACCTGGTCCTTCAGGGGCACAGTTACCCCATTCAGGACCAGGGAGTCCTCCATACCAGCCCTCCCCCTGTCCCCCAAGAACAGTCCTTCTGTCTTGTCAGGATTCAACCTCAATCTGTTAGCCACCATCCATCCTCCAACCGCCTCCAGACACTCACACATGACCTTCACTGCCCTCACTGGTTCTGATTTAAAAGAGAGGTAGAGCTTTTGCTGCTCCCACTTCATGCCTCTCCGGGTTCTTGGAAGCCAGGGGAAGAGGAGACCTTGTCGCGCCAGGATGGAGAGACAGCCGTGCCTCTTAACCACCTTTGGCCTCCCCCATGCCCCTCTCCTGCTTCAACCTCTGCCTCTGCTTTTGGAGTTATTAGCAAAAACACCTCCACGGATTTGGTTGAGCAACAGGCCTAAGGAGCAGAGCGGCTCATTCCTGGTGGTCTTACTCCATGAAAATCAGTTGCCGAGACTGAAATTCCAGACACCTGCTCACAGCCGTCCCCTCCTCTCCAGGACTTTCCCCAAGCAATTGGAGACCGCTTGCAGACAACCTCTCCTCCACCCTTTTCATGCCTCTTCTGGTTCTGGGAGAGAAGTGGGGAAGGGAGCTAGTTGCAGCAGGACGGGGGGACACCACTCCTCTGCATCCAACCAGTCCATTACTGGTTGATATTCCTTA
The DNA here is from genome assembly GCA_034641385.1 of Darevskia mixta. Lineage (NCBI taxonomy): Eukaryota > Metazoa > Chordata > Lepidosauria > Squamata > Lacertidae > Darevskia > Darevskia mixta. Next base: position 5,534,010 of record JAWWNH010000060.1, read on the forward strand.
AATTTCCCGGATTTCAAAGGAAGCAGCTCCTCTCCCTCCCTGCCGGCCAGGGAGGCTCCTCAGCTGCGTTGCTCGGCTGCCAATAAGGAGTCTGAGACCGACTGGGGCGGAGCTTGCATGCCTTGTGCAGCCAGACCCTCACGCCCAACCAGACAGACAGCTGCCTGCCGTCTATGCGGTCGCTCTTTCGCTCACCCGTTTGCGCGCAGCCTCTGGAGCGCAGAGTGGCGAGGCTACTTGGTGCCATTGCACCGCCCTCGCGGCATCCCTTATTTTCTAATCCAAAAGTTTTTTAAAATCCCTTATTTTCAAATCCGAAAGTTGACAGCTATGGTCTCACCTGGCACCCTTGAGATGCTTTGCACTGAATTTGAATTTATTTATTATGGTCAGAGACCAACAATTGTTTTGCACTGTAATTCCCACCAGTCAGCAGGAGTTGTAGCCAGAAATATCTCCAGGTTGTCAAAAGCTGCTCTGATGCCCAGAGCTGCCCAGGGCATGAACGTGTAAAAGCGAAGATTATTGCGGAGATTGTGTGTACTCTCCTAAACTTCCCCATCAAAATGCAGGATCTGGCTGGCTAGCGAATGGGGGGGCGGGAATCAAACCTGCCTGTCTTGTTTGATTTTTATTCTGAGTGTCGTAATCTTGGCTCTGACTGTGCAGCTAGGTGTTTCTCATTGGCAGAGGAAGGAAAAGCATTCCTGCTGCCCAGGATTTTCTAGGCATGTGGCTTGTGGGGTTTTCGAAATGATACGTAACAATGAAGGAGTCACATTTTTAAACATGCAATGTTCTCTTTTGTAGACAGGCTTGTGCAAAGTCATCTGCAACCCTGCCAACAATAGCTACCGTGACAGTATTTTTAGCAAGCTTGTTCCACGAGTTGGGTTTACAATGTCAAATATGTCAGTCTTGCTGGAGCTGTGATGCCTCTCTGATTCAAGGCAACTCTTTTATTTCATATACCGTATATATCTATAATAAAAATAGCTAAGCTTGTTCGTAAAAGAAAAACTCCCAAATCCATGGTTGGGCAAGACCTGTCCAAGCAAAAAGTCACAGAATAGAATCGCAGAATCATAGAATTGTGGAGTTGGAAAGGAGGAGGAAGAGGAGGAGTTTGGATTTGATATCCCGCTTTATCACTACCCGAAGGAGTCTCAAAGCGGCTGACATTCTCCTTTCCCTTCCTCCCCCACAACAAACACTCTGTGAGGTGAGTGGGGCTGAGAGACTTCCGAGAAGTGGGACTAGCCCAAGGTCACCCAGCAGCTGCATGTGGAGGAACGGGGAAGCGAACCCGGTTCACCAGATTACGAGTCTACCGCTCTTAACCACTACACCACACTGGCTCCCAAGAGTCATCTAGTCCCACCCCCTGCAGTGCAGGAACCTCAACTATAACAGGGTTCCACTCGTAAGGTTGACCGTTACAGTAAAGAACTGTTCCAAAGCAGATGGACCTTCGTTGGAGGTTATATGAGAAAATAAAAGATTAAGCACAACGTTAAAAAGAAAAAAGTGCAAAAATAAGACGACATTGCAAGCGTGAAGTCTCCATGTAGACTGCTCCAAGATGGAGACTGCAGGCAGAATTAGAATCATAGAATCTTAGAATCATCAAGTTGGAAGAGACCCCAAGGGCCATCCAGTCCAACCCCCTGCCAAGCAGGAAACACCATCAAAGCATTCCTGACAGGTGGCTGTCAAGCCTCTGCTTAAAAACCTCCAAAGAAGGAGACTCCACCACACTCCTTGGCAGCAAATTCCACTGTCGAACAGCTCTTACTGTCAGGAAGTTCTTTCTAATGTTTAGGTGGAATCTTTGAAACCATTGCTCCGTGTCCGTTTCTCTGGAGCAGCAGAAAACAACCTTTCTCCCTCCTCTATATGACATCCTTTTATATATTTGAACATGGCTATCATATCACCCCTTAACCTTCTCTTCTCCAGGCTAAACATACCCAGCTCCCTAAGCCGTTCCTCATAAGGCATCGTTTCCAGGCCTTTGACCATTTTGGTTGCCCTCCTCTGGACACGTTCCAGCTTGTCAGTATCCTTCTTGAACTGTGGTGCCCAGAACTGGACACAGTATTAGGCCTCTGGCCGATGCTGCGAATATCAGGTTGCACCTAGAATTCTTGGATCAAGAAGCAACGACTGATCCCCGTTTCTGAAAATATAAAGGCTGCCTGTGGTTCAGAACCTTCCATGTAACACGAGACCTTGCAGCGCCAGAGAGTAATAATTCAGTCGGCGCTCTCCCTCTTAGAACTCGGTGTTTATTCATTTTTTGATGCTGCTTCGTTTTCCGAAATGCACACAGCAGGGGGTGGGCTTGTCACCCGAGAGCGATCGCTAATCGGCTCCGAGGGCTGAACCCCATTTCTGTCCTCATTGAGTGTTGTCAGCCTGGAAGGTGGTGGGGGATGCCAAGACCTGCGGCAAGGCGTTTTTTCAGCTGCGTTGATTTCTGTCCGTCGTCTTCTCATTTATTCCCGTCAAATCAAAGTACACGTCTGTCAAACTGTTATTGCAACAAAAGAGAAAGCCAAAGAGATAATGCTAATGGTTTAAATAATATGTACAGCAAATAAAATCAAGATTATGAGAATAGCAAATATATTCCAACAACACTGTTTATCTAAACAGAATGATATAGGTAAAGGACCCCTGGATGCTTAAGTCCAATGGATAAAAATCAATGTTGTTGTTGTTTAAAAAAATGGATTTTTTTTATTTAAATCAGATTTTTAAGATAAAAAGCTTTTGGAGGAACAATCTTTATAAAAATAGTTTTCAATTTAAGTTACATTATAGTCCAAAGGCTATTCATCAGGAAATAATGATTTGTTTTAAGTTTTTCATGTATGCTAAAACTCAGTCTGTTGTTTTTTTTTTTACAAAAAAAACATTTAACCACATCAGTTAACAAACATCGATACATATGCTATAATGTTATTGCTTTAGTTAAATAAATTGTTTAAATTGTTATTAAGGAAATGATTATTTTTCTCCTTCCAATAAAGTACAGCAGAAAAGTTATCCAAGTATAGTTAACTTGTTAGACCTAAACCTCACAATAATTTCATAATTTTCTGTCTATGTATTTCTAATAGTATAACCATACCACTAATTTTTGATATAACTGTAAAAACTACTCTGAAAATTTATTATTCCAAAAATGAAACCTTAAATGTAAATATTAAGATTATACCAACAAGAACGAGTCTTTTTTAAAAAATAAAAAAGAATTAAATCAAGTCTTACTGACAAGTGATTTAAATCGTGATTTAAATCAAATCCACCCTGGGTGTGGCACTCATCTCTCTTTTCAGGCCCAGGGAGCTGGCGTTTGTCCACAGACAGCTTTCTGGGTCATGTGGTCAGCAGGACTAAACTGCTGGCGCAACGGGACACTGTGATGGAAACCAGAGTGCACGGAAACACCATTTACCTTCCCACCGGAGCAGTACCTATTTATCTACTTGCACTTTGACGTGCTTTCAAACTGCTAGGTGGGCAGGAGCTGGGACAGAGCAACGGGAGCTCACTCCGTCGCGGGGATTCAAACCGCCGACCTTCCGATCGGCAAGCCCAAGAGACTCAGTGGTTTAGACCACAGCGCCATTCGCTTCCCTGCGATGATATATGTGTGGCCTTGCATGCTCATTTTCAATTTACAAAAAAACTATTTTTTGTATCCATCATGTGATTCTTCTCCAAGCAGTGCAGTCCACAAAGCAGATGATTACCTCCTCCTCTGCAGTTTTGTGAGATTTTGGCCGTGGTAAAAGCAGTTCTGCAATAAAGTTTTATTTTAGAGATGGCCTGTTATAAGGCATCTGCAGCTTGTGCTTCTCCTTGACTGCAGATGCACGCAAAGTCTTGACCTTTTTAAATCCTCCGGCATGTTAGTTGCTAAATCTTGCAGCTGGTGCAGACAATGCCATTCTGCCTTCCATCATTTCAAATTCCTGGTGACATTTAAACACTGTTGAGGGAGCAGCAGCCTTCCCCCAACCCGCTGCCCTCCAGATGTTGTGGACTGCAATTCCTTTCAGCCGCATCCAGCACAGTTCTGGTGGGGGCCGTGGTCCAAAACATCTGGAACACACCAGGTTGCAGAGGCTGATGCAGGATTTATGCCAGGGATGGAATTGAAAGTAGCGCGAAGGAGATGGAGCCGTCAGTGCGAGAATCTCTACTCTCCTTATAGAACTACTAGTAAATTAAGCCTGTTAAATAACAGGCTCTAGAACATATGTGGTCCCTCCCTCCCTGCGTCCCTTTCTGTTCTTCCTTCCTCCCTCCCTCCATTTTTCTGTTCTTCCTTCCGTTTCTTCCTCCCTCCCTCCCTCTGTTGTTCCTTCCTTTCTCTCTCCCTACATTTTTCCATTCTTCCTTGCATGTTTCCTTCCTTCCTTTCTCCCTCCCTCCCTCCCTTTTTCCGTTCTTCCTTCCCTGTTCCTTCCTTCCCTGTTCCTTCCTTCCCTGTTCCTTCCTTCCTTCCTTCCTTCCTTCCTTCCTTCCTTCCTTCCTCCCTCCCTCTGTTCTTCGTTCCTTCCTCCGTCCCTACATTTTTCCATACTTCCTTCCCTGTTTATTTTCTTATTTCCTTCCTTTTTTCCTGCCTCCCTCATTATCTTCATGCTCGGCCTTCGGTTGCCCTCTGGACGCCACGCGCCCGGGCTGGAGGACTGGTGGCCGGCCGCGTCTCCATGGTAACAGGAGCGCGAGGGAGACGCTCGCCCGTCGGCGCCCTCGGCTTCCGCGCCCCCTCCCCTCTCCCGATCTGCGATTGGCTGGCGGGCAGGGAGGAGGCGGCGCCGGAACGGGAGCTAGAACACAGGCAGCCAAATAACCCCAACCCTTAAGTGGTAGGTGAGCAATGGTTGGAGGGCAATGCTAAGCAGCAAGTCGTGGCTGTCGTTGTTCTGGCGCGGGGAGTTCCATCGGCCCTTCCCTGCCCGAGAGAGAGGGAGGGAGGGAGAGAGAGGGACTGTCGGCCACGCCGCCCGCGAGCCAGGCATGAGGCGGTTGCAGCGCCGTGGCGGCCGCTGAAGCGCCGCCCTTCTGCGTCCCTCCCCATCCCCCCTTTTCCTCCTCCCTCAGGCCGCCTCCGGCTTCCCCAGGCAGCACGGCGGAAGTCTCGTAAGAGAAGGGGCTACCTCGCCCGCCGTCACCCGTCGCCTCACGACGCGTCCCTGAGGGGGAAAAGGAGAGAGACGGAGACGCGGCAGCCCTTGCGCGCGCTCTCTCTCTGGAGGCGGAGGACCCCGAGCCGCTGCTTTCCCTCCCGAGCCGGGCGAGCATGGCAGACGGTGCTCACTCTCTGCTCGGCGGCGGCAGCAGGGGGGGAGGAAGCGGCAGCGGGCGCCGGAGCCGCCATTGCGGCGAACGCCTCCTCAGGGTGATCTTCCATTCCCTCCCCTCTCGCCCGCGCGGTTCGCCGTTGGTGCATGTGCACCGAGGGCGCCGCTGGTTGGTTCACCGTTGGGCGCGTGAAAGCGCGGCGGGATCGACCGAGAGGGACGGGCTGAGCTCGGTGCGTGTTCCGGCATGCGCCGCCAGTCTCCTCCGGTAGCTGTGGAGCATGGAGGGGGCGTCTGGAGACGGCGCGAAGGGCCCTGGGCGGCTGCCTCTGCGTAAAGCCTCGCTTGGGATGGCGGCGGCTTCTTGGCGGAGTTTGTGAGGCGCTTGGAGCGGCGCGCGCCTGCCTCCCAATCCGGGCCTGTGGCAGCGGCCGGGGCGAGGAGGTTGCGGGGCGGCGTCGGCGGCGTGCAGGAGGCTGCGGGCAGCGGCGCGTTGCGCCGCTGCCCCCGCTCTTTGCTTTGTCCGAGCGGGAGGGCAGCTGCAGCTCCGTGCAAGGCGGCGGCAGTGACCGAAATGATGGCGCGCATGCGCCGCCGCTGCCTCTCGGACACGCCCCCTCTCCCGTCGTCCAATCCGTGTGTCACTGGAACGCATGCGCACTTGCCAATTCCTGTGACACACGGAAAGTAGTACGTCCCGACACAGGCTCTTTATTATATAGGATTTCCCCCTGTTGTTCTGGGGGTTCTCCTGACACCCCCCCGAGGTAATTTGAGGGGGCACAGGGGAGAAGAGAATGGAAGCCCCATTGTGCAAGTGAGACTCATTCCACTGTCTGCTGCTAACACAACTGTTTAGTTGAATCCTGTCCTATGAGGTGGTATCAGCATTATAAACTCAGCTATATAATCTAATTGCCTATTAGCAAATTAAACCTAAGCTGTAGTCGCCACAGTGGAATGTCTAGGGGCTGTTCCCCCCCCCAATGGGATTTATTGATATTATTATTATTATTATTATTATTATTATTATTATTATCATTACCATCATCATCATCATTTCTGTTTCTATACTGCTTTATATTTTAAATGAAGATATCTCAAAATGGTTTTCAAAGCATTAAAACATCAAATAAATCAATCCAAAATAAAACTAATTCATGCTTCAGTGAAAATGTTTCAGATCCTTTTCTGAGTGATATTTCGCTTTCCCGAGTCACCACATGGTCGCAGTTGCACTCACACCAGTTGCAAAACGCGCCTGGCGCCTGGCTAATTTCAAACAGGGTGGTGTTCAACTTAGGCTTTGCTCAGGGTGAACCCACTGAAATCCATCGACGTGCCTTAATGAGGTGCGTTAATTCCTGTAGGTGTTGCTCTGAGTAAAACTAAGCTGAACGCAACCCTATTCAATGTTCATTTCCCACTTGTGCTGGAAGCTCAACGCTCTCACATACCCTAGTAGGGATTGTACGACGCTGAACACATTACCAGTGGCCTGGTGCTAAGTTCCTTTTGGGAAGTAGGGGGAATCCAGGCTCCATCGCCTGCTTGGGTGCAAGGCCAGTGGATGACCTGGCCCGAGTTGTCCTTCTGTCATTCGTACCTAATTTGCAGGCTTGTTGGGATGGTGGTAAAAATAACAGAGCGCTCTGTACTGCTAATGACGCACTACAGAAATAATGATACCTCCTGAAGTGAATGAAGGCCTGGTTTCAAACACCTCAAGGGACATCGATTAGTCATCCTTGGTCAAGTTCTGCACGCGGGAAAGATTCTGCGCCTTGTGTTGATTCTTCGTCATCCATGCTGTGCTGTGTTTGCCATAGTCCAGTATACCTGAAGGAGCGTCTCCACCCCCATCATTCTGCCTGGACACTGAGGTCCAGTGCTGAGGGCCTTCTGGCGGTTCCCTCACTGCGAGAAGCCAAGTTACAGGGAACCAGGCAGAGGGCCTTCTCGGTAGTGGCGCCCGCCCTGTGGAACGCCATCCCTTATAATAATAATAATTTATTATTTATACCGCGCCCATCTGGCTGGGTTTCCCCAGCCACTCTGGGCGGCTTTCAACAGAACATTAAAATACAACAATCTATTAAACATTAAAAGCCCCCCTAAACAGATGTCAAAGAAAACAACAACTACCAGACCTTTAGAAGACATCTGAAGGCAGCCCTGTTTAGTGAAGCTTTTAATGTTTAATAGATTATTGTATTTTAATGTTCTGTTGGAAGCCGCCCAGAGTGGCTGGGGAAACCCAGCCAGATGAGCGGGGTATAAATAATAAATTATTATTATTATTAGTGTATTATTGTCATCTGTGTAATTCTCTTTGGCTTTGTTTAGTAAAGGTAAAGGTATAGGGACCCCTGACCGTTAGGTCCAGTCGTGACCGACACTGGGGTTGCGGCTCTCACCTCGCTTTATTGGCCGAGGGAGCTGGCGTACAGCTTCCGGGTCATGTGGCCAGCATGACTAAGCCGCTTCTGGCGAACCAGAGCAGCGCACGGAAATGCCGTTTACCTTCCCGCCAGAGTGGTACCTATTTATCTACTTGCACTTTGACATGCTTTCAAACTGCTAGGTTGGCAGGAGCTGGGACAGAGCAACGGGAGCTGAACTGCCGACCTTCTGATTGGCAAGCCCTAGGCTCTGTGGTTTAACCCACAGTGCTACCCGCGTCTTGGCTTTGTTTAGTCACGGCAAAATGCTCTGGAAGGTGCTGACATCTCGCCCCGACCTCTGAAAGTCACCAGCTGCTTCTTTAATTGCACCGGACGTTCCCCACGCATTCTTCAGGCGTATCTGCGCTACCGTAAGAGTTAGGGACTTCCTATTTGAAACAAAGCAGGGTTGCCAGGAAGCCATCTTCCGTGCGTCACAAAGCGTTCGGTGTTCTTTCTGCAGTTCCTCGGAATGGCAACACACCTCTGGGGACACATCTGGGCTTCCTTCGCTGTAACGGGCACAGCGCTTAGTGGTTGGGGCAGGTTTCCTGTTTCGCTTTTCGCTTTCTTTCTTTTTTGCATTCTACATTAAAGGCAACAGCTGCTCAGATGCAGCCTCAGGAAAGAGAGGGCTGGTGCCACAAGCCCTTAAATGTAAGGACATAAGAAGAGCCTGCTGGATCAGGCCTGTGGCTCTGTCTCCCCATGGTTCCCAGAAAGTGATATTCAGAAGCATTGCTGCCTCCGACCGTGATGGCAGAGCGTAGCCACTTGGCTTGGAGCCATTGGTAGCCCTCCCCATCTCCATTAAATTGTCCAGTCCTCTTTTAAAGCCATCCCAGTTGTTGGCCATCGCTGCCTCCCGTGGCAGGGAGTTCCACAGTTTAACCATATACCGTGTGATGTATTTTCTTTTATCCACCACGTACCTTCCCACATTGGATGCCCACAAGTTGCAGTGTTGCAGACCACATCCATCTTAGTTGCGGGGGAAAGTACTTCTATTTTCCCTGTCAGCTGCAGCGGCTTCTACTTCTCTGGTTTTTGTGCTCTTTAAAATACGGGTGAATATTTAAGGGGGGGGATGGGAAGGTAAGCCAGCTGTTTTTAATGTGTGTTTGTTGTAGAAGCCAATCCAAACATCTTCCTGCGTGCATATCTAAGCTGAAAAGGCTGCCAGTTTGTTTCCTGTGTAAGTTAATATTTTTCTCCTTAGGTCAACATTCATAGTATCTAAAATGAGGTGGGACAAGGAGGAAAAACATTGATGTGGAACATAATCTAGTTCCTTGAAAAGAGGAGTTAATGTTTGGACTGTGGGTCAGTTTTGCTTGCTTGAGGGACCATCTCTCTCTTCTTTTAGTTCCCTCAACAGTATCCACCTTTCCTGTGTAGTCAGTGGCATAACCCAGAGGTGGATAACCAGTGGTCCTCCAGATGTTGCCATGCTACAATTCCCATCACCCTGGCTGATGGGTGTCGGACTCCAAGATTATCTGGAAGGTCCCTGCCTCCCCATCCCTGGCACAGCCATTACATCCTTGCTCCCAGCTATAACCAGACTAAAATGCATGCATTTGTGTACATTCAATCTTTGCAGCATTTATTTTCCCCTCTCCTTGTTGTTTCACCCAGGGTTTCCCAAACTTGGGTCTCCAGCTGTTTTTGGACTACAAATCCCATCATCCCTAGCTAGCAGGGCCAGTGGTCAGGGATGATGGGAACTGTAATCCAAAAACAGCTGGAGACCCAAGTTTGAGTGGCCTACTTAACACATATAGTCATACCTCATGTTGCGTCCGCTTCAGGTTATGTGTTGCGTCCCGCGGCAACCCGGAAGTACTAGTTTCGCCGCATGTGCAGAAGCGCTAAATCATGCCACGCGCGTGCGCAGACACGGCACTTCGGCTTGCGTCAGTTCCGTGTTACGGACGGGCCTCCGGAACGGATCCTGTCCATAACACGAGGTTCCACTGTGCAGTCAAGCCTCGGTTGTTGAACGTAATCTGTCCCGGAAGCACGTTCGGCTTCCAAAATGTTCGACAACCGAGGCGCAGCTTCCGATTGGCTGCAGGAGTGTCCTGCGCTCGAGCGGAAGCTGCATCGGACATTAGGCTTCCGAAAACCGGAGCATTTACTTCTGGGTTTTCGGCGTTCAGGAGCCGAAACATTCCGAAACAGAGGTGTTCAGGAGCCGAGGTTTGACTGTAAAACTAATCCATGGTTTGTTTAACAGACCATCACGTAAACCACCAATACAGAAGATCAAATAAACCATAGTTCACCTTCTCCAAAGTTTTGTTTTGTTTTCTAGCTGCTCGTGCCTTTGTAGTCAGGAGAGCATCCAAGCTGTGTTAGCCAAATAAACCATAGTTATGACACCAAGCCATAGTTAAAACAAGCCAAGGTTCCTAGTTCAGCCACTGGGGAGGGTTTTCACATAACACCAAGCCATTGTTTAATAAACCAGGCCATTTCGAGGACAGAGACCTGTCCCTCGCTCTCGGATGAGGTTACTGCATACCGTCCCCCCCCCCATACACTGCTGACCCTGTAGAAAGAACAATAAGTCTTCTTGGTTCCATCAGTCTTCCTGTATGTTATATAATCTCCTGTCATTTCCAAGGATGAGCAGAAGTGATTCTAGCAGTTTAAAATCAATACTCCCATCCCTTTGTACGAAGAGACCCAAATTAATATGTTTGGTTCCTCCCACACCGAAGAGGGTGTACCAAGGAAATTGCAAGTTACGTAAGCCCTCAGCTTGCAAGAGTGGTGACCTTCTGCTGATCACGCAGAGCAAGCGGGAAGTTTTCCTTGCCCGGTATTAAGTATTCATGTCAATCCTGACTTCTTGTGAATGGCACAAGCGGTGCCGTTCCCCGGCAGGCCTGCGATAAATGAAAGCAAAACACTGGATATGACTGTTTGATCTCTTCCTTTCCCACCAATCGCCAGAAAACAAAGAAATGGAAAAGTGAAACCTTCAAGGGACAGAGTGGGAGAGGAATGGAGTCAGAGTTTGTTGATTCTGCTCCACATTGCAAAGCTAGAATGCATGATTAAATCCCTTTTCCTGGGCAGACGGAACGTTTACCCTTGGTAATGGCACACCAAGGCTTCAAATCCTGCTTTCTGACCAATTCTGAACTATGGTTCAGGTTCTGGGTGCTTCGTGGACCAACTGTGGCCCTCCAGGCTTTCCTATCTGGCCCCCAGGGCTCTCTGCAGGCCACACCCCTCACCAGCCCTGCCTCTCACTCTTTGAGTTTCTTTTTCCTGTCTGTAATGTGACTTCAAACTCTTACTAATGCCTCTTCTGTAGAGCACAACTCTTATCCTCAAAGTCGTGGATTCGAGACCCACATTGGGCGAATGATTCCTGCATTGCAGGGGGTTGGACTAGATGACCCTTGTGGCCCCTCCCAACTTTACAATTCTATGATTCCTTGTGTGGAGAGGGGTGTTTATAGGAACTAGCGTACTGCTGTTGTTGGCATCCGTCCATCTCGAGACAATGGAGTGAGCTTCCAGGGGTGAAATCAAACTACTGCATTAACAGCACCGAAGTTACTTCTGCGGGGTGCAAGCCTAGACAGTGTACATGGAGGTCCTGGGCTGCCCAGACGACAAGACCCCCCTCTCGGCCTCACTGATGGGGTCCAAAGGAAAGCAGAGCAATACGTTTGGCACCAGCTTGGCTGCAGAAGTTGCTGGAAGGAGGTGTACAAGGTGCCATCAAACCGCCTTAGGGACTCCGCTCCAGATTTGTGTAGGGTTTACTCCTCAGCCTTTTCTCCTGCTGAAGATGTCCTGCAAGGCAGTGAAGGTTTAAGGTGAGAGGAGTTTTCCTTCACCTAGATGGGCTACCTCCCCAGGTTGATAGTGTCAGCAAATACCCCGCCTGGGGCAGTTTGTGAGACTGCCCCAAAGCCAGAGCAAAGCCGTGTGCGCACATCCCCGGCTACTGGAGTAGTCCGGTGGCGCTGTCATATGTGATTGTTCCCCAGCGTGAAGAACAACACACACAAGCCATGATTTAGGCTAAACTATTTAGTGTAGGAATAGTGCAGAGAGAAACTCTGCTCCCATCTCAGTAAAACAGAGCTGGCATAAAGCCGTCTGTCCGGCGTCTAGGTCTAGCCAGGAGAGTGAGCACAAAGGCTAGGATTACAATAGTACAGTGAAACGTAAACATCACATGTAGGAAAAGATAAGACAGCTTTCTCACGGCTTAGTGAGACAGGCAATAGTCAGACCGGCCTCGCTGCAGCTGTTTTCCACTCGGCTTGGACAAAAATCATAACAGATAGTTCCCCATCTGCCCCTCACTTCCCTCGATGGGACGTGCAGAAACCACCTTCTTGACCATAGGACCCATTCTTGGTCTCATCTGGTCAATCCGCCAGGACCCTGTCTTCACATGCAGGGGAATTTCCTAACTCGCCGAGGGTTTGTGACCCATCGGCTACCCTCACCTGGTTTAGTCGGCCAGTCGAAGCCGTTTCTGGGGTGTGGCTGCTGTCTCATGCAGATAGCGTCTAGGAGCCACAGGTGAGAGCTGAGTGCAGGGTGGGCATCAAAGTTAGACAAACTACCCCAGAAGGAGCATAATGTGCCCCTCACCAGAGTTGCTACCCCTCCTCTAACACCCTTTATTCCCCACTGTACAGTAGCCTACTGTACAAAGGTAGAATTAACACCTGTTGCTCCACCCACTTTCCCTCTGGCCCAGCCCACTCTCGGCATGCGGCACCCAGAGAATTGCCCAGAAAGGGAATGTGGCCCATGGACATTGCAGGGGGTTGAACTAGATGCCTCTTGGGGTCCCTTCCAACTCTACAATTCTATGATTCTAACTGAAAAGGGCTCTCCGTCCCCGGTTTAGGTATTCAGGCATAGCCCTCAACCGTTACAGGGAAAAAACCACGGTTAAGTGTTACCTCTTTGATTTTCAAGATCAATATTACTTTATGGTGTAAATAATGGCCATTACAATCGCGCTCAGGTCACAGGCAGTTTCAGCAGCATTTAAACAGACAAACATATCCAAATTAACTCTTATTTCCTTCTGGGAAAGTGCATCTCTGTGCTCTTTTACTGCCACAGCGAAGCTGACCGCTTGTCGTGCGGTCAGTTGTCCTTGAATGGTCAGTTTTATTTCCATCACCGACTCTTCAACTTGTGTTGCCTGAGCAAATAAGTCAAGCAGGAATTTATTCATAGATAAAGCATGTTTAGAGCTTCAGGTAGGTAGCCGTGTTGGTCTGACGCAGTCGAAATATATTTTAAAAAATTAAAACATTTTTTTTAAAAAAATTGTCCAGTAGTACCTTAGAGACCAACTAAGTTTGTTCTTAGTATAAGCTTCCGTGGGCATGCACCCTTCTTCAGATACACTGAAACAGAAGTCACCAGACCTCCCACTATATATAAGGGTCTGGTGACTTCTGTTTCAGTGTATCTGAAGAAGGGTGCATGCACATGAAAGCTCATACCAAGAACAAACTTAGTTGGTCTCTAATGTGCTTGTTGTTGTTGTTTAGTCGTTTAGTCGTGTCCGACTCTTCATGACCCCATGGACCAGAGCACGCCAGGCACTCCTGTCTTCCACTGCCTCCCGCAGTTTGGTCAGACTCATGTTGGTAGCTTCGAGAACACTGTCCAACCATCTCGTCCTCTGCCGTCCCCTTCTCCTTGTGCCCTCCATCTTTCCCAACATCAGGGTCTTTTCCAGGAAGTCTTCTCTTCTCATGAGGTGGCCAAAGTCTTGGAGCCTCAGCTTCAGGATCTGTCCTTCCAGTGAGCACTCAGGGCTGATTTCCTTCAGAATGGATAGGTTTGATCTTCCTGCAGTCCATGGGACTCTCAAGAGTCTCCTCCAACACCATAATTCAAAAGCATCAATTCTTCAGCGATCAGACTTCTTTATGGTCTAGCTCTCTAAGGTGCTACTGGACAATTTTATTATATATATATATATATATATATATATATATATATATATATATATATATATATATATATATATATATATATATATATGTTTAGAGCTGTACAAGAAAGAGTTCTTCATCACTAGTACCCAAACTTTTTCCCTCCACGGACCACTCGAAAATTGCTAAGGGTCTCAGTGGACCACTTAAGGGGATTTTTTTGTAATGCATCTCTGTGCTAGGTGCTGCAGAATTTTTAATTGTATTTCTATTGCTTCTTTTATTATATATTGCATTACCGTTCAACGTCCACAGAATTCAGATTGTAATACAATAAAGTACAGTTTTAAGAACTAAGAGGAGCAATAAAAATACTGTGAATATTCATTGCAATGGATGTGCCGTCTTCAACCACAAATCCATCGACACGTCATGGATCACCTGAATGAAGCATATGGACACCACAGTGTGGGAATTCCTGGCCCAGATGTTTCAGAATTTCTGCCCTGTGGATGCAGAACAGCGTGCTGCAGTGGTTAGAGTATCAGACTAGGACCAGAGAGACTTTGGGTTCAAATCCTTACTCAGCCGTGATCTCACTGGGTGATCGTGGGCCAAAGACTATTTCTCATTCTAACCTACCTCGGCGGGGTTGTTGTAAGAATAAAAGGGGGAATGTGTGGTCTCCTTGGAGGACAGGTGAGGTTCAAGAGTGTAGTCTCTGTTTCAGAAGGGTCTTTTTGTAACGTCTGATCTACCGGTATTGAAACTTTTGAACCATTAAGGCTCATTGCACAGAGATAAACAACGCAACCCCAACTTTGTCTGCTCAGAAGTTAAGCCTTACTGAATTCAGCGGGGCTTACTCCCATACCCTGTTTCTCCTAAAAATAAGACGTAGCCATAAAATAAGACGTAGCAGGATTTCTACGCATTTGTGAAATATAAGCCATACCCTGAAAATAAGCCATACCCCGAAAATAAGACATAGTGACACGGCGCCTCTCCCTTAAGACGGCCTGGATAGGCGTGGCTATGCAGCGTACCGACGCGGAGCGGTTAAAATAAGACACCCCCCGAAAATAGCCATACTGTGGGTTTTTTGGGGGGGAATATAAGACGGTGTCTTATTTTAGGATTGCACCTCTCAGCATGGAAATAGCTTTCCAAAATGTCTAATACTAATGTGCCAAAAACAAAAAAGGCAGTGAAGCCTGAAGCCTGGCTCTGTTCCATATCTTACTCAGTATTTTTTATTTATGATTAATTAAGAACTGTTTGTAACTTTCCAACAAAATTCATGACACAAATATCCTACAGAGCATAAACATTTCTTTTATTTTGGTGACTCCTATATGCTTTTTTATAAAAAGGCTTTTCCAAATCTAGAACTACACTCCAAAAGCTGCCTTTTACAACTGCGTTTGGATGATAATAATAATAATAATAATAATAATAATAATAATAATAATAATACTTTATTATTTATACCCTGCCCATCTGGCTGGGTTTCCCTGGCCACTCTGGGCGGCTTCCAACAAAAGATTAAAAATACATTAAGACATCAGTCATTAAAAACTTCCCTAAACAGGGCTGCCTTCAGTTGTCTTCTAAATGTCAGATAGTTGTTTATTTCTTTGACATCTGATGGAAGGACGTTCCACAGGGCGGGCGCAGCTACCGAGAAGGCCCTGTGCCTGGTTCCCTGTAACTTTGCTTCTTTGCCACCAAGACCATATAACACAGGTCCTGAAAGACCTACATTGGCTCCCAGTATGTTTCCAAGCACAATTCAAAGTGTTGGTGCTGACCTTTAAAGCCTAAATGGCCTCTGCCCAGTTAACCTGAAGGAGCGTCTCCACCTCCATCGTTCAATCCAGACACTGAGGTCCAGCTCTGAGGGCCTTCTGGCAGTTCCCTCCCTGTGAGAAGTGAGGTTACAGGGAACCAGGCAGAGGGCCTTCTTGGTAGTGGCACCCGCATTGTGGAACGGCCTCCCACCAGATGTCAAGGAAATAAACAACTATCTGACTTTAAGAAGACATCTGAAGGCAGCCCTGTTTAGGGAAGTTTTTAACGTTGGATGTTTTATTGTGTTTTTAATATTCTGTTGGGAGCCACCCAGAGTGGCTGGGGGATAATATTATTGTTGTTGTTATTATTATTATTATTATAGTGACATCATAGTGCTTTAAATGCACCGCGTGACTGCGGCCTTAAATTCAGCAGCTGTTGGGATTGCCGTGCGTGCATTTTGGGAGGTGTTGGAGGTGGAGGAACGCAAATGCAGAGCATGATGCAAGCCCTGCTTCCAACAGGGCCAAAGTTGCCCTAGAGATAGCCTCTTGACGAATCTGTCATTTGGAGGTTTGGGGTGGAGATGGTCATGCATTGCCTGCGCAGGACATTGGTCAATGCGTCCCCTCCCTCCCTCCCTCCTTCTCTCTCTCCCTCGCTATTTGCATTTCGTCAGTGCGGCCGGACGGTGTTGCAACTTTTACAGCTCCGTTTCCAAATCAGCCAGCTGATAAATGGGTAACTTTTCTGTCCTGCCTGCATAGTCTCTCCTCCTGATCATGAGTGGTAAAGGCAGAAAGGGGGGGGGAGGTGACAAAGAAGGACCACACACAGGCTAAGTGTGTTTGGAAGCAGTGTTAGAAACTCGGCTATATAAGCTAGGAGCCAAATGGCTCTTTAAACCAGGGCTTAAGGTAAAGGTAAAGGGACCCCTGACCATTAGGTCCAGTCGTGTCCGACTCTGGGGTTGCGGCGCTCATCTCGCGTTACTGGCCGAGGGAGCTGGCGTACAGCTTCCGGGTCATGTGGCCAGCATGACAAAGCTGCTTCTGGCGAACCAGAGCAGCGCACAGAAACACCGTTTACCTTCCCGCCGGAGCGGGTTCCTATTTATCTACTTGCACTTTGACGTGCTTTCGAACAGCTAGGTGGGCAGGAGCTGGGAACCGAGCAACAGGAGCTCACCCCGTCGCAGGGATTCGAACTGCTGACCTTCTGATCAGCAAGCCCTAGGCTCTGTGGTTTAACCCACAGCGCCACCTGGGTCCCTTAAAACCAGGCTTACAGTTGCCAAAACGGAATGCCTAGTTGCCATTTGGGGGCCAGGCAGATCTCAAGTCGTATTTTTCATTCTGCGTGGCTTTTGGGTTCCGGAAATTCGTTTAACTGGACGCTGAGTTTAGAAGCTCTCCCTTTGGCCGTCTTCCGTCGTTTCCCTCAGTTCTTACCGGCGCTGCGTTTTGCGAAACCATGCTGTGATTCTCTCGTCTTGCTTCCCTCTGGGGGAGAGAATAGGATCTGGGTCTTGGCATCGACCGGTGGGAACATAACATAGCATCTTGGGATGATCGAGGATTAGATATTATTAGCTCTGTTCCGGGCAGCCGTTTCGCCCTGGCAAAAGTCCCATACATGCACCCCATGTGGAAACCTCATGTTGTTGCCGTGTCGCCTTTTTAACCAGGGAGTCTCCCAAACCCCCACTGAAAACCTAAAAGTTATATCCTAGGACGTGAGCCGACTTAAAGCCTCTCTGCTGCCTCTCTCTCCCAAACGCCCTTTTGCTCAAGTTAAAAAATAGTTACTTAGAAATTGCTACCAGCTGGAGCGAAGCCTCTCTGAACTTTCCCCTTCTTCTTTAAATAACATTTGTGGTGTATTCTTGGCCAGCGTTTTGACATTTCTTGGAACCAACAAATCTCTCTCTCTCTCCCTCTCCCTCTCTCTCTCTGTCGCACACCGACACACAACACATGCACAATTATTTCCTTTTCACAGAATTGTAGAGTTGGAAGGGACCACGAGGGTCATCGAGTCCAACCCCCCTGCAATGCAAGAATCTTTTGACCAAGGTGAGACTCAAACCCATGACCCTGACATTACGAGTCTCAAGCCGATTCAAACGAGGTACATTTCATCTCTGATTTTCCTTAGACTTTTCTTAGTTTGTTTCTTATCTTTTCCTTCGCCCGTAATTCTTTTGGGTTTTGAGACACTCTCTCTGTCCAGTGCTAAAAATCTGAGAAAATTGAGAAAATCCTACATGGAAAACTGTGTGTGCAACAGCTGTTCCTTTCCAGTTTTCTGCAAACCTTTAAAAAAAAGGGTGGTATTCAGCTAACTTGTATCCAGAGAACACCCATTGAAATCAATGGACCTAACTTGTTCATTCATTTCAATGGGCCTGTTCTGAATTCTAAAAACTTAGTCAAATACCAGCCAAACTGCCTAGGCAGCTAGGGAGGGCACTTTGTTGAAGATGGGTCACTGCACCGATCCTGCGTCGTCATTGTGTTTTCCAAAGGGATAACCATGTTAATCTGTGACAGCGAAACAAACCCAGAGTGCTGTAGCCCTTTTAAAGATTAATTTGTTACGCCTTCAGCTTTTCTGGAGTAGAGCCTGCCTCCTCAAAGGAACGTCCCTCCTTCATTTGCAGGTTTCTATATTCATAGGTGTAGAGGAATGTTATTTTTAATGTTTTAGCCAAAGGTAGGGTCTGTCTTTACTCTCCCCCAGGGCTGAGAATGGGAAATGTGGTTGGAATTTGGCTGGGGATTTTTGTGGCAAAGTGGTTTTCTTTCCTTTGTGTCTGTGATTTGCTTTCCTTCAGGTGGACAGGCATGCTTTTGCATGTATTTAATTCGCTTGTGCTTTTTCTTCTGGAGAAGAAGAAGAAGAAGAAGAAGAAGAAGAAGAAGAAGAAGAAGAAGAAGAAGAGTTTGGATTTGATACCCCGCTTTATCACTACCCGAAGGAGTCTCAAAGCTGCTCACATTCTCCTTTCCCTTGCTCCCCCACAACAAACACTCTGTGAGGTGAGTGGAGCTGAGAGACTTCCGAGAAGTGGGACTAGCCCAAGGTCACCCAGCAGCTGCATGTGGAGGAGCGGAGATGCGAACCTGGTTCCCCAGATGACGAGTCTACCGCTCTTAACCACTACACCACACTGGCTCTCTGGTGGTCCTACAGTAGCCAGAGCAACGCTGGTCTCCCAACTCCCATCATCCAGCGTGCCAATGGCTGGGGATGATGGGAGTTGTAGTCCAACAAGATATTGAAGAGCATCATGTTGGCCACCCCTAATGTAGATCTAACACGGGATACTAAATGCAGAGAAGCAGGCGTGCAGACATTAACGGGTGTTTTCAAGCGTTTTGATCAAACCGCTAGGTTCTGAGGTTGATGTTGCCTCTTTTCTCTGGAAGGTACGAGTTCCTCTGGTTTGGGCTAAGCAGATGCATGTGAATTTTGAAATACAGAAGTTGTTTTGCCCAAGCCTGCAGGGAGTTTGGCCCCACCATCAGCCTGACAAAGACCAACATCCTGGGTCAGGACATCTCCAGCCTTCCACACATCAGCATTGGTGACCTCATGCTTGAGGTGGTAGGTGATTTTCTCTTCCTGGTTTCCACCACCAGCTCTCCATGGATGCTGAGCTGGACAAGCAGATTGGCAAGGCAGCGACGGCTCACATCTCCGAAAGGGAAAGGACAATGCTAACGTCCAGTTCCAAGATGAAGGTCTACCAGGTTTACATGTTGAGCACGCGGCTTTATGGAAGTGAGTTGTGGGCAGATTAGAACCGCCAGGAGCAACACATGGCAGGACAGAGTCCCCAGCAAAGATGTGCTCTCCCAAGCCCACAATCCTGGCATGTTCACACTGAGAGCCAGTGTGGTGTAGTGGTTAAGAGCGGTAATCTGGTGAACTGGGTTCGCGTCTCCGCTCCTCCACATGCAGCTGCTGGGTGACCTTGGGCTAGTCCACTTCTCTGAAGTCTCTCAGCCCCACTCACCTCACAGAGTGTTTGTTGTGGGGGAGGAAGGGAAAGAAGAATGTGAGCCGCTTTGAGACTCCTTCGGGTAGTGATAAAGCGGGATATCAAATCCAAACTCTTCTTCTTCTTCTTCTTCTTCTTCTTCTTCTTCTTCTTCTGTCTCAGCGACGTCTGCGCTGGCTTGGTCATGTCTGCAGAATGGAAGATGGCAGGATCCCCAAGGGTGGCTCTTAGGGCTTTGGGCACCAGGCCCCTTGGCAGACCGACCCTGCGTACAAAGATGTCCGCAAACATGACAACATGGCTGGCAACATCAGCCATGTGGGAATCCCTTGCGCAGTGCCTGAAGGCAGAGAGTTAAGATGGGCACCCACAGCAGTGACCGGAGGAGGAATGACCGCAGGGAGGAGTGCAGAGAGAATGAACTCCCTGGTGCATCTGCAGCAGCACAACCGGACGCCTTCGTCTGCCCCAGCTGCAACAAAACATGTCTCTCCTGTATTGGTCTCTACAAGCCACAGCAGGCGCTGAAAGTTCCAACAGTTTGACTTCACCCCCAAAGGCACACTCCTCTGTTGTCTCCCGTGACAGATGGATGCTGACCAGAAGGTGGCTGACACTCAGTTGTCAGGTATCTTTTTAGCGTAATAAGGGGTTCAACGCTGACCACGATGGAACCTGAAGCCGGATTTTTGAAAGCAACCCCAGGAAATCAATGTTGTGTATATCCCAAACATTCCCCTTGGGCATCCCCGTCTCTGTTGTTGTCTTTCTGTGTTGTGGTTCAAGCAATATGGCTTTCAGTAGTTCTTACTTCTTCCAGTCTTGCACTCTGCTGTAATTTTCCTCTCTGTTGCTGTTGAGCTGTTTTGGTATCTTTCTCCCTCTCCTTTTGATCTTCCTCGTGGCCAGCAGTCCTATCTTTCCTGCAGAGGTGTGTTAACTTCCCCTGAAACAGATTGTGAACCGTGGAGGTTTCTAAGCAGAGCTTGGATGGCCACCTGTCATGAATGCTTTAGTTGAGATTTCTGCATTGCAGGGGGTTGGACTAGGTGACCCTTCCAATTCTGCGATTCTGTGATTCTATGACTGCTGGCTTTCGCCCCACCCACCCCGATAGTCATTTCCTGAAGCCTTTGCTGACGTACAAAGCTGAGGGGAGCCAAGGAAAAAGAGAATGGAGGCAGTTTGCAGGGTGGGGAGACAGATGATAGGACTGGAGGCAAAGAAGGGAAAAAAGAGACATTTTGAGTATGTCAACGGCTGACCACTGTTGGAGGCAGGATACTGGTTTCCAATGGGTCTTGATCTGATCCAGAAAAGCAGTTATTGGGGTTCGAATCAGTATCTTGAGAGCCAGTGTGGTGTAGTGGTTAAGAGCGGTGGACTCGTAATCTGGGGAACCGGGTTCGCATCTCCGCTCCTCCACATGCAGCTGCTGGGTGACCTTGGGCTAGTCACACTTCTTTGAAGTCTCTCAGCCCCACTCACTTCACAGAGTGTTTGTTGTGGGGAAGGAAGGGAAAGGAGAATGTGAGCTGCTTTGAGACTCCTTCGGGTAGTGACAAAGCGGGATATCAAATCCAAACTCTTCTTCTTGACAGCCACTGTCAGGAATGCTCTGATGGTGCTTCCTGCTTGGCAGGGGGTTGGACTGGATGGCCCTTGTAGTCTCTTCCAACTCTATGATTCTATGATTATCTTCTTACGCAATGTGAGTTCGGTCCTCAAATCAGGGTTTTTAACTTTGAGCCTCTTTATACAGTTGACATATTTCCAACATGTTCATTCTGTGAAAAGTGTGAAGGGGAGCTGTGTTTGCACTGGCGCCAAGTATTGAACTATGATTTAAACTATTGATTGATTGAAATACCGACCTTCTAACAGACGGTGACATTTATTTTCTCGTTGCTCAATCTTCAATTATCGGTTTCGTTGTTGAGATCTCAGAGGACTTGTTAAGACGATTTGCGACTTCGTAATAAACGGAAGCCGCCTTTCCCTGTGTGGCGGTGATGATGACATCAGGGCATGACATCGGGAGCGTGGGGTGGTGGTGATGACATCACGCCGTGTGGGCGGTGCTTATGGCAAAAGTGGGCTGGGCTATTGCCCAGCCTCTTGGCATTAGGGCACCCTTGCCTGGCCTGCTGCTTCTCAAATATTTTGGATCATGGTTCCTATCAGCCGCAGCCAACATAAGAGATGGCAAAATTCCACCCTCCAGTCATTCATTTTTCTTCTTCTAAACTATTAACCATCAAGAATATAGCCTCTTCCACCTTAAATCTCTCCTTTCTCAACAGCAGCCTTGCAGGGGGGAAACTTGGAAAAGTTTTGACTCTTCCGCCAGTAATGCGTGGAAATATGCTTTCTTGTCGGTATCTGGTTGTTGTTTTTTCAAAGAAACCTCTTAATCTCTTGCCTCTGGCCAAAGGCAAAATTATCTCTGAAATGGTCGCAGAAATATTTGGCTGGTCTTTCTCCCAGGGCATTTTGGCACTCTTTATTCAATGTTATCTCCTGAAGAGCATATTGAAGAATGTGACTCAGAAGAGAACGATCCCGCAGGTCGCAGCGGAGTACATTTCCAAGTGTTCCTTTCATTCTCGGCTTTTTAAAGCATATTTTAAGAAGCTTTTTTTTTATATAAGGGAAAAGAAAACATGTTTCAGAAGGTGGGGCAGGGGCTCCCTTGGGATGGACTCCAGACAGCCTGTGTTAGAAGACGATAATGCGGGCAGGGGGGGGTTATGTCGGGGGGATGGACGGACACTGCGATGGGTTAATTCAGTGATGGCTAACCTTGACACCCCAGATGTTTTCGAACTACAACTCCCATCATCCCTAGCTAACAGGATCAGTGGTCAGGGATGATGGGAGTTGTAGTCCCAAAACATCTGGAGTGTCAAGGTTAGCCATCACTGGGTTAATTTGTCCTAGTGTGTTCAAGTCACTTCTTCATCTGCTCAGACTCTGGAAATCCCTGCTGTTCATAGAACAGCTGAATGGATTTGGTTATTAAAGACGCTTAGCTTTGTTTGCAGTTAATGCCTAGTTATTTCCTGGGTAGAGACAGCATTTGTCCCTCGCAAACAA
Source organism: Darevskia mixta (assembly GCA_034641385.1). Lineage (NCBI taxonomy): Eukaryota > Metazoa > Chordata > Lepidosauria > Squamata > Lacertidae > Darevskia > Darevskia mixta. Next base: position 5,556,610 of record JAWWNH010000060.1, read on the forward strand.
TGGGCATGTCACAAGTGTATTGTCATTTAGATTTTGCAAAATCTAATTTTTTCTGACTTCTCCATCATAATTCTTAGTGTTTATGGGAGCACTCAGAGTGCCGTACATAACATCACTTTTAGGTCATCCTCACGACAGGCCGGCGATGTAGTTTAGTAGTAGTATTATCTTCCCTGTTTCGTTTTTATTGTTATTATTTATTGAATTTATATGCCGCCCTATACCTGGAGGTTTTGCAGGGGGTGGGGGGGCCTTGCCTGAGGATGGAGCTGTGTGCTGTGACATAAACACATCTCACACAACTCTGGAGGCAATTATATCGAGCTTGCCAATGACAAAATGCCAAAATAAGACATTTATATTCCACCAAGTGTCTGCGTCTTTAAATAGAGCCTTTGCATAATTGCAGACAGAGTTGTGCTTCTTGATTTCTCTGTATTCCTTTGCGTGGTGTTTGGCTGACGCCGAAAACACACGGCCTGTCCAGCACCGAGGGCTCGCCTGCACTTCCGCTTGTTCCGTGCCTAGAAAGCCTTTTTCCACTTGCCTCGGTGCTTTCCCCAAGAAAACCTGCTCTTTAGTGCGGAATCGGAACAAATGTCCACTTGCAGAAAACCCGGCTGACATTTGCTTGGATTCGGCAGCAGAGAGTGGGTGTCCCCCAGGGAAAGCGGCCGGACGAGCCCCTTCATCTCATGATCTAAAGAAAAGAAACAGGGTTGTTTCCTGGAACATGAAGGTTGTGGCGTAGGGTATACTGATTGTCTGCAACCCTGAACAGCAGATTCACCCCTTTTAAGAGGGAAGAGATGGTAACCGCCGAGACCATATAACAGCGGTCCTAAAAGACCTACATTGGCTCCCAGTACGTTTCCAAGCACAATTCAAAGTGTTGGTTCTGACCTTTAAAGCCCTAAATGGCCTTGGTCCTGTATACCTGAAGGAGCGTCTCCACCCCCATCGTTCTGCCCGGACACTGAGGTCGAGCTCCGAGGGCCTTCTGGCGGTTCCCTCACTGCGAGAAGTGAGGTTACAGGGAACCAGGCAGAACGCCTTCTCGGTGGTGGCACCCGCCCTGTGGAAGGCCCTCCCATCAGATGTCATGGAAATAAACAACTACTTGACTTTTAGAAGACATCTGAAGGCAGCCCTGTTTAGGGAAGTTTTTAATGATTGATGTTTTAATGTATTTTTAATCTTTGGTTTGAAGCTGCCAGGTTTGAAACCCAGCAGATGGGCAGGGTAGAAATAATATATTATTATTATTATTATTATTATTATTATTATTATTATTATTATTATTATTATTATTATCCATGGTGGCTCTGCTCTGCCTTCACAGTTGGAGGCAGCAAGGCTTCTGAATGCCAGTTGCCGGAAGCCACAGGAGGGGAGAGGGGATCTTGAGTTTGAATCCTGCTTTTGCTGGTTCCCCACAGGAATCTGGTTGGCCACTGTGAGAACAGGATGCCGGACTCGATGGGCCATTGACTGGATCCACAGGATCTTCTGATATCCTTATGACACGCTCTAGCATTTTGTTGCAGGGTGCGTCTTGCCCCTGTTTCTTAGGGCAAAGCCCCACAAAGCTCCCTTTAACCCCTTTGTTGCCAGAGCCCACCCTCTTGGCTCGCAGCCGCTCCCTGCTGCCCCTCCCTCCCTTTGACCCACTTCCAGGGCCGGATTTAGGTTTGATGAGGCCCTAAGCTCCTGAAGGTTATGGGGCCCTTTATATGTCCAGCTGTCCTTTGTCAAAAACAAATTGTCACTGTTTTCTGTGTTGAATATATGCTATATGGTAATTTATGGACATTATAGGTATCTAAATCCATTTGCACATAACAAAATATGTCGTCTTCTTCTTTGGCGATCACTCGTAGCCAAGTAAGATCGTCTTCCATGAACACGGTCTTAACAGTGAGTCCGTAAGTGACTGTGTAGGTCAATTCTGAATCCACACGTCCTTCCACAGTGGGGACATTGGTTTCTGGCAGGAGTTGATCACGGTGTGGATTTGCCAAGCGTGCCTTCCTCTTAGCACGTTTCTCCCTTGCATTCTGAGTTTGAGTGTCTTCAAAGTCTATGACACCTGTTCTCCAATTGGAGCACTCTCAGGCCAGTGTTTCCCAGTTGTCAGTGTTTATACTACATTTTTTAGATTTGCCTTGAGACAGTCTCTAAACCTCTTTTTGTTGGAAGACAATAATCAGGCATCCGCACAACATGACCAGCCCAGCGAAGTTGATGTTGAAGAATCATTGCTTCAACACTGGTGATCTTTGCTTCTTCCAGTACACTGGCATTAGTTCACCTGTCTTCCCAACTGATGTGTAAAAATTTTCAGAGACACCATAGATCAGGCGTCGGCAAGGTTTACCGGATATGGGTTGGATCACGCCCACGGAGATTGTCCGTGGGCTGGACTGGTGCAGCATGACGCCGGAAGTCGTGTGCACATGTCCATGGCACCGAAAATTGCTTCTGCGCATGCCCAGGCACCAAAAATCGCACCTGCACAGAAGCGATTTTTGGCGTCTGGACATGCGCAGACGCGATTTCTAGTATCTGCGCGTGCACAGACGCAATTTCTGGCCCTGCTTGGTGAGTCCCCGCGCTGCGCTGTGCTGGTTTAGCGCAGCGAGCGGGGGCTTGCCGAGGGGGCGGCTCGTGGGCAGTAAAAATGGTCTCCGTGGGCCAGATTCGGCCCATGGGCCGGAAGTTGCCGACCCCTGCCGTAGATGGAATCTTTCGAGGAGTTGGAGATGGCATTTATAAGTGGTTCACGTTTCACAAGCATACAGTAAGGTTAGTAGTACAATAGCATTTTGTTCTCCTGCTAATGTCCTCAAACACTGCACTTCAATTGGGAGAAAGCAGCACTCGCAGAGCTCAGGCAGTGCTGGATTTCGGCATGAGTGTTGACCCTTGTGGAAAGATAACTGCCTAGGCAGGAGAAGTGAAATATGTACATCATATAGGAGCCTACACAACACAAAACACTGTTGCTGTATGTAGGTTTTATTTTATTGGTTTTTTATCTTATATTTTGGAAATGTACATTTCCTTTACATTTTTTGGGGAGCCCCCAAGAGAGTGGGGCCCTAAGCTATAGCTTGTTTGGCTTATACATAAATCCGGCACTGCCCACTTCATAAAAGAGCAGGTGATAAGGCTGCAGGGATGTATTATGTGGAAGATTAGGCAAGTGAGGCGAGCAAACATGAGCCGAGGGCATACAAAGCACACCCTTGCCTCACCTTGAGCAAAGTGCTCTCGCACCCCCCACCCCAGCCCCGATCCTCCACAGCTGCTTATTCCTTGGAATTATTGAAGAGCCTCTCAGAGGCATGCCATGAATCTGGGTTATTTGCAGTCTCGATTTTGGCTTTTCGTTCTTCAAAACGTAGCCGTTTTAGTCTTCTTCATCATCATCATCTGGGAGGCAACGGAGGGAGTTCACCTTTCACCTTTACGGGTGAAGTCAAAACTGTTGAACTTGCAGCGCCTGCTGTGGCTGCAGAGACCGATACAGGAGAGACATGTTTTGTTGCAGCTGGGGCAGACGAAGGCGTCCGGTTGTGCTGCTGCAGATTCACCAGGGCATTTCTTCTCTCTGTGCTCCTCCCACCGGTCATTCCTTCTCTGGGTCACTGCCTTTGGATGGCATGACCTGGCTGCCTGTCTCTAGGCACTGTGGCCATCTGCAAGGGATTCCCACATGGCAGGGGGAAAGTCTGCTTGGGAGGCCCCCACTTCCTGCTCAAATTTTTGCATTGCAGTGGGGTTGGACTGGATGACCCTGGGGTCCCCTCCAGTTCCATGATTCTAGGACAGGTTTCCTCAACCTCGGCCCTCCAGATGTTTTTGGCCTACAACTCCATGATCCCTAGCTAGCAGGACCAGCGGTCAGGGATGATGGGAATTGTAGTCTCAAAACATCTAGAGGTTGAGGAAGCTGATGTAGGAACATGTTGGCTTGCTTGTGAGTTGAATGCATGCCAAGTAGGGGTGCGTATTCCTGTGTCAGTAGACACAGAACCCCCCCCCCACACACACACTTTTCTTTTTTCACCAGTCAACCTTATTCCAGAGGTTAGGAAGCTGCAGAACAGCTCTGGCGAGAGATATTTTGCTCGGGGACTCTAAAATGTGTCTGTTGGCTCAACCCCAAAAAACACATACGTGCGCATTCTCTCGCACAGGCGTGCAGCTAATTATTTGTCAACCAAGCTGCGTTTATAATGTTTACCTCGTTCATCCTCCTAACGAACTTAAGTGAAGTCAGGACACAGCAACTTGCCCAATTCTGACAAAGGAGCTAGGCTCTGAAATTGGATTTCCTCCACGTCCAGACCTAATACTCAGCCCTCTTGTTCCCAAACTCCTTCTGCCCTTGCATCCCTGTAGGAGTTCCCTGTCCTGAAATAGATAGGTTGATTTAAAGTATTTATATACTTCTTTTCAGGCAGACCTCTCCAGTTTGCATTTTTAATAATAATAATAATAATTTTATTATTATACCCCACCCATCTAACTGGGTTTCCCCAGCCACTGGGTGGGTGGCTCCCAACAGAACACTAAAAGCAGAATAAAACTTCAAACGTTAAAAACTTCCCTAAACAGGGCTGCCTTCAGATGTCTTCTAAAAGTACAGGTAAAGGGTAAAGGGACCCCTGACAGTTAAGTCCAGTCGCGAACGACTCGGGTTGCGGAATTGGCCAACGACCCTGCGAGGTAGGTTAGGTCGAGAGGCAGTGATTGCCCCCGCCACCCCCCAAGGTTACCAGTGAGCTTCATGTCCTGAGTGGGCATTTGAACCCTGGTCTCCCATGTCCGAATTCTGACGCTCTAAACCACAACCGCCGCCCCCCCCCCACTGGCTCTCTAGTACAGAAGGCTGATAATAATAATAATAATAATAAAAATAAAATAATAATAATAATCTGAAATACAAAGTTGGGGAGGAGATACTTTGACATGCAGGCTGCAGGCGAGGGGGCATTGAGGGGAGCCTGGGATATTCTGAATACCTGCGTAATAAACGTAAGACAGATAATGAAGCTGGTGGCACACCTTTGGGAGCGACCGGCGGCTTCGTAGAATTGTAGAGTTGGAAGGGACCCCATGGGTCATCTAGTCCAACTCCCTGCAGCGCAGGGAAAGGCTCTCCCCAGAGAAGTATTACGCGCCAGAGTTTGTTTTGCGAGAGAGGTGTGGGGCACGAGAGAGAGTTGTGCTCGCCTGTATCTTTGTTTGCCCAATTAATTAATCATTCCTATCAGTTAACCACAACCACAACCTTTTCATTACTGTTTATAAAGTGCAGGGAATTCAGGCAGCAGGGCTAGTGACCTAGTTTTTCCGTTGGTAAAACTCGAGTGAAGCAAACGTATAAAAAAAGTCCGCTGAAGCACAGGGGCCTTAACCCAAACAGTCCCGTAACTCGATTCCGCCTCTTTATTCTCATCCAGCGGCAGCAGCAACACACTATCCTTGTTGCAGGGGGAGTGGGCCAGGCTCCCTGTTGGCTGCGGAACAGTGTGAGGGGCAGGCGAGACCCTTTCCACTAATGGCGTCACTGGCGCTGTCCAATAGGTGCTTGCAACAGCCCTATCTCCATATCCCATGCTGAGTTTGTAATCAGGAATCGCAGAAATCTCACTTGCCCAACAGCAGATGACCCTGTTTTTCGAGTCGCCAGAAAAGTAGCGCTCGCCTAACAGAATATAGCATCTGAATCCCCGGCGTTAAGCAGGAGAGGCAGTGTGGTGTAACAGTTAGAGTGTCGGGCTATGGCAGTGAGAGACCAGGGTTCGAAACCCCACTCAGCCATGAAACTCGCTGGGCAACCTTGGGCCCGTCACTGTCTCTCCCACCCCCTGCAACCTACCTCGCAGGGTTGTTGTGTGAATAACAGAGAAAGCCAGGAGCATCGTCTTGAGCTCCTCCAAGGAAAAGGTGACGTAGATGCAATAAGTAAATAAACAAAGGATTATTTGTTCTATTTATTATAAAATGTATTTATATGCCGCCTTCTCGCAAAATACCAGGGCATCGTACAGCAACATTTTTTTAAAACCCTCTATGTTGAGTAGTAACCGCTGTTGTCTCAATGAACCTGTTTTCAGCAGTGTAGAAAAATCTCTCCCCGTGTCGACAGCTTTCTCAACGCAGCTTGAATAAGCAAACCTTTCCGCATGAGTTCGTCATGCATTCAAATGATTGACTGAGTAGCAGCTTGGCAACGTCCTGTTTGATGCTTGAAACCCTCCTTGCACAGAAATAGCCCAGTCAGCCAATCAGATACTAAATGGAGCTTTTAAAAAATAATATTCCAAACATGTTTAGGGTCTATTTCCTCCTTTAAAGGGACCGCTGACCATTAGGTCCAGTCTTAACCGACTCTGGGGGTTGTGGCGCTCATCTCGCATTATTGGCCGAGGGAGCCGGCGTATAGCTTCCGGGTCATGTGGCCAGCATGACTAAGCCGCTTCTGGCGAACCAGAGCAGAGCACGGAAACGCCGTTTACCTTCCCGCCAGAGTGATACCTACCGGTATTTATCTACTTGCACTTTGACATGCTTTCGAACTGCTAGGTTGGCAGGAGCAGGGACCGAGCAACGGGAGCTCACCCCGTCGCGGGGATTTGAACCGCCGACCTTCTGATCAGCAAGCCCTAGGCTCTGTGGTTTAACCCACAGCGCCACCCACATCCCATTTCCTCCTTTACCTACCTGAAAATCAAAAGTGGCGCATTAAATATCTACCTCTTTTCCTTTCTTTCTCTTTTGCGCCTACAGATAAAGTCGCCAGCTTTTTCCTGGTAGAGTCCCTTCAACCATGAACTTGCAGAAACCTTAGCAGGTGAAGTCCCGGAATTGGGCATGAGCGGCTAGGGGCATGTTTGCGTGCTGAATTTCAGGAAATTCAGGAAAGGCTCGTTCGTGCAAAAGCAGTACGGAGTGTGAATAAGCTTTGGGAATAAAAATAGAATTCCATTATGCATGCTGTTTTGTTGGCTGCCAGGTGAAACATTTCCTCGTCTTGTTGGGGGCTTGCAGGTCCGTGCAGCTGAAAGACTTTTCTGCCCCACTCCTTGATGGAAAAGGCTCTCCGAGGGGCTTGCAAAGGTCAGTAACCAATAAGCCTATTCTAGGCTGCATCAACAGAAGTATAGTGTCCAGATCGAGGGAAGTAATATTCCCGCTGTATTCTGCCTTGGTCAGACCTGGGTAGCTCCATTGCTTAGAGTGTGGTGCTGATAACGCCAAGGTTGCAGGTTCGATCCCCGTATGGGGCAGCTGCATGTTCCTGCATTGCAGGGGGGTTGGGCTGGATGACCCTCAGGGTCCCTTCCAACTCTGCAGTTCTATAATTCTGTGACCACACCTGGAGCTGTTGCTCTAACCACTACACCGCACTGCCTCTGCGCACATCACTTGGTGACCCAGCACTTTTTTTAATTTGTTGTTAATTACATTTAATATACATCAATTTTGTCTTGCAAGGACCTTAAGGCGGGGCACGTCGTTCTCGCCTCTCGCCGTTTCATCCTCACAACAACCCTGTGTGGTAGGTTAGGCCAAGAGATGGCAATTGGCCCAAGGTCAGCTTCATGGCTGAGTGGGGATTCGAACCCTGGTCCCCCGAGTCGTAGTCCAATACTCTAACCATTACACCACGCTGACATGTGGGCAGAGTGGTCTGTTTGGGAGCCAATAAATGTGGTGCTGGAGCCCAGGATGTCCATTCCTGGCAGCAGCTCTCCAGGAGTCGAAACCAGGTTCTCCTGTGGGGTGCAGGGATTGAACCTGGGTTCTTCTGCATTCGGAACAGGTGTCCCACGACTGAGCCACTCCATCTCAAGGATCTCTTAAAGTTACAAAGCCCCTATAACAACCACCACAAATGGATTGCAGTGTCGCTTGGGTCCAAGGAGGCATGGGGCAGAGGCCCACGGCACAGATTTTGCATAAAATCTGCGCCCGTCGATTTATGTGTATAGATACAAGCTAAGTTGGTGCGGGACGGGGGTCTCACAAGCTCTGAGCTTTGCAACATGCCCAGCAGCTCTGCTGTTGCACGGGGATTTGAACCCTGGTCTCCCAGGTCCTCATCCGACACTCTAACCCAGGGGTAGGCAACCTAAGGCCCGAGGGTCGGATGCAGACCATGGGCCTTCTAAATCCGGCCCGCGGACGGTCCAGGAATCGGCATGTTTTTACATGAGTAGAATGTGTCCTTTTCTTTAAAATGCATCTCTGGGTTATTTGTGGGGCATAGGAATTCATTCATTCCCCCCCCCCAAAAATACCGTATACTCCGGCCCACCACATGGTCTGAGGGACGGTTGACCGGCCCACGGCTGGAAAAGGTTGCTGACCCCTGCTCTAACCGAACGGTTCTCAATTTTTTCTCTCTGGGCCACGCTTTCAGAATGAAAATTTGCTCACGCCACTCCAATTTTTTTTATTGATAAATACATTGGGGTGGGGGGAACCAACTCCTTGCAGTGCCTGGTTTGTGACACAGAACACAACTGCTTTATGATACGATCGTGCGACATCCAGAAAGTAGAAAACAATCCCGCTAAAAAATAACATGAATCGTTGCCAAAATATAATTATAAACAAGCCTCTTACATATGTACATTAAGCATGTATAACTCCATGAGAGGTGGGAGCTTGCTTTTGCCGGGTAATCTCGTTTATGGAGAGCCAGTGTGGTGTAGTAGTTAAAAGCGGTAGACTCATAATCTGGTGAACCGGGTTCGCGTCTCCGCTCCTCCACATGCAGCTGCTGGGTGACCTTGGGCTAGGAGAATGTCAGCCGCTTTGAGACTCCTTTGGGTAGTGATTAAGCGGGATATCAGATCCAAACTCCTCCTCTTCTTCTTCTTCTTCTTATGTTACATCTAATTTGTTTTTGTTTGTTTTTTTAAGTAATTTTTATTAGTTTTGTAAGATTTATAACAAAGATAATATCATAAAACATTTTAACAAAAGATAGTTTTAGAAAAAAGGAAAGAGAAAAAAGAAAGAAAAAAGGAACAATAAGTTCTTACAATCATAAATTATTTTCACATGGTTTGGGTGACTTCCCTCGGTCTCCCCAGCTGCATCTCAAAGTCATATCATTGTCAAGCAGTTACAATATATCATTAACTTAACCATTAAACTTCATCATAACATCCTCTTAAACCTAACCAGTGTGCCAGTGTGGTGTAGTGGTTAAGAGCGGTAGACTCGTAATCTGGGGAACCGGGTTCGCTTCCCCGCTCCTCCACATGCAACTTCTGGGTGACCTTGGGCTAGTCCCACTTCTCGGAAGTCTCTCAGCCCCACTCACCTCACAGAGTGTTTGTTGTGGGGGAGGAAGGGAAAGGAGAATGTGAGCCGCTTTGAGACTCCTTCGGGTATTGATAAAGCGGGATATCAAATCCAAACTCTTCTTCTTCTCTTCTAACTCTTAAGAAAACATAGCAAAAACCTATAGCTACTTCCTAAGGCAACACTAAATACTGTAATACTTATTCAAATAAATTTCAGATTCTTATGTTACGTCTAATTTGAGACAAACAAAATCTCTTGTCATCAACACAAGCCTTTTTCTTTTTTTGATCTTTCATATCTGTCAGAGTTGGAAATCCCGGTTTTTGATCATAACTCGGATTTGTCCTCCGCACCCCTTGATGTTCTTGCGCTCGTTTTGAAAAGATACCTCTCCATCTTTTGCAAGCTTTTCTTTTTAAAATCTTGAAATCTGCCAAGCAGCTGTGCAGCCTCCGCACTGGGGTGTCCGGGGGGTGGGAGAGTGCCGTGTGAAAGTTGCAAAAACCCCATTCTTGTGACGCTAGTAATTTTCCTCTGCCTCTGCCACATGCTCAGTGGAAATCTCCTCCTCCTCCTCCTCCTCCTTCCCCTGAAAGCCAAACATAATAAAAGCCACGATTAGGGAAGCCACGCCTGGAAACAAAAAGGGGAAACTGCTCTCTGCCTATAGGATCACTGTCCGGGACCAAGCCAAGGCAGGGATCAGCCCAGAGCCTTGGAGAACAGCCAAGTTGAGCTGCGGAGGCTGGAGCGTCCAGGAGGGAATTTCTGCCGGATGAGAGGGCTGTTTCTCGCAGCTGCCAAAAAGCATTATTCATCTTAGAAGGAAACTCTCTCCCGACCCGTCGCTGCGATGCCGCACAGCATGTGAGTCCTACTTGTGCCGGAATTGTCCTAAGCGCCTCTTGGAGGGCTGCTTGTGTGAACCTCTGGGGAGGGAAATGCTGAATCGAGAAGAACAAATAAAGAGGAAGGTGGCAAAAGTTTTGCCCTCTCTGCTTTGTTCGGTCAGGGTTGCCTCCACAGTGCTGGGCTGGTCCCAGGAGTCGTGAGCCTTTCTCAAGGTGGCTTTGCATTTAGCATCTACTACACAAACCTCCATGTTGTCTCTTTTTCGCAAGGGGGGGGTGCAGGCTGAGGGAGGGAGGGACTTGGTTAACTCCGCCTTGTGGCAAAGTTATGGCAAAGGCACCTTGGAAGCTGCCTTATTTCTCTCTCTGGGCTCCTCCAGGTTTATTCTCTGTTTATTGAGCATTCGTCCTCATTTGCTTTGCTTACGCAAAGAGAGGTTAGACTACACCCGGACTTTATTGAGCATTTATTCTAGTTTGACTGCGGGACGGTTGTACAGCCAGTGCTTTTTTTCTTTAAAAAAATGTTTAGGGGTACTCTAATTTTCCTACTCATATTGGAATACTGCCCCTCAATGAGGCCAAACTTAGATTCACAAAATGTTTAGGGGTATGCGTACCCCCCAGAAAAAGCACTGTATACAGCTATATTCTCCACATGTTCAAACCTAGTTTATCTCTAGGAACAACAACAGCGGAACACTGTTACTGGTCCTGGATTATGATTATTATGATTATGATTATGATTATGATTATTACTATTATATTTGTATGCCGCTCATCTAACTGGGTTTCCCCAGCCACTCTGGTTGCCTCCCAACAGAATATTAAAAACACAACAAAGCATTAAATACTTCCCAATACAGGGCTGCCTTCAGATGTCTTCTAAAAGTCTGGTAGTTGTTGTTCTCTTTGACATCTGAAGGGAGGGTGTTCCACAGGGCGGGTGCCACTACCGAGAAGGCCCTCTGCCTGGTTCCCTGTAACTTGGCTTCTCGCAGCGAGGGAACCGCCAGAAGGCCCTCAGCGCTGGACCTCAGTGTCCAGGCAGAACGATGGGGGTGGAGATGCTCCTTCAGGTCTACTGGACCGAGGCTGTTTAGGGCTTTCAAGGTGTATCTGAAGAAGTGTGCATGCACACGAAAGCTCATACCAAGAACAAACTTAGCTGGTCTCTAAGGTGCTACTGGAAGGATTTTTTTTATTTTTTATTTTGTTTTGACTAGGGCTTTCAAGGTCAGCACCAACACTTTGAAGTTTGCTCGGAAATGTACCGGGAGCCAATATAGATCCTTTAAGACCAGTGTTATATGGTCCCGGTAGCCGCTCCCAGTCACCAGTCGGGGATGATGGGAAATGTAGTCCAAAAAAACAGCTGGAGACCCAAGTTAGGGAAACCTTGGGTTAGACTATAGCTGGCCTTTATTGAGCATTTGCTCTGATTTGTTTGCAGAGAGGTTATACAGTGATGAGACAGTTATACGACAATGAGCATTTTTGATGATTTGCTTGCTTGGTGCAATGCTACACAGGGCATCTTCTTGCTAATTGCCCACCCCACACTTTTCATTGCGTTTCTCCGTCATTTCTTAAAACAATGTTGTAATCCGCTTTAGGATCCGTTGAAATCAAAGGTACAATGTTTCCAGGAAACAATAATTCAGAATTCTCACCGCCTTGTTTTTTTTGTTTCGTTTTTCTTGCCAGACCATCCATGAGCTCAGATTTCCAGCATTACAGTTTCAGGATGCCAAACATTGGATTTCAGAACCTGCCACTCAACATATACATTGTGGTCTTCGGCACGGCCATCTTCGTCTTCATCCTGAGCTTACTCTTCTGCTGCTATTTGATCAGGTAAGGACACAGAAGAACAACGGGTGGGCAAAGGCCGCTTTATTCCAAAGACAGGCTGCCAGGGGACTGCGTGGCAGGGGTGTGTTTGCCAAAGGCTGGAGGAAACCCACCTGGGTGGCAGAGGCCGGCCGTTCACCATTCAGAAAGAAGGAGGTTGTGTTCAGCTTGGCAGATGCAAGGAAAGGTCTCAGATTCCTGTGAGGCATGGCTTCTTTTTTATTATTATTATTATCATTATTAAGGATGTTATTGATTTACAAAGGTATATGCAATGTCTCTCTCATGTTTTTTCCATGTAACATTTTTACACATCAGTTTCGTTTGTTGAGACCTTAGGAAGAAAAGGGGGAGAGAAGTGGGTGGGGTGGGGTGGGGGTGTTTCTACTTTATTTAATTTAATATATGTAGGGTTCGGTGTCAGCATCGTTTGTGCAGGTTCTCTGTTGTTCGCTTGTGTTCCTTTGGTGCTGAGAGAGGTCGGGGTTGGTGTAATAATAATAATAATAATAATAATTTATTATTTGTACCCCGCCCATCTGGCTGGGTCTCCCCAGCCACTCTGGGCGGCTTCCAGCAAACATTAAAATACATTAACACATCACAGATTAAAAACTTCCTTGAACAGGGCTGCCTTCAGGTGTTTTCTAAATGTCATGTAATTGTTGATCCTTTTAACCTCTGATGGGAGGGCGTTCCACAGGGCGGGCGCCACTACCGAGAAGGCCCTCTGCCTGGTTCCCTGTAGCTTTACTTCTCGCAGTGAGGGAACCGCCAGAAGGTCCTCGGCGCTGGATCTCAGTGTCTGGGCTGAACGGTGGGGGTGGAGACGCTCCTTCAGGTATACAGGACCGAGGCCGTTTAGGGCTTTAAAGGTCAGCACCAACACTTTGAATTGTGCTCGGAAACGTACTGGGAGCCAATGTAGATCTCTCAGGACCGGTGTTATGTGGTCTCGGCGGCCGCTCCCAGTCACCAGTCTAGCTGCCGCATTCTGGATTAGTTGTAGTTTCCGGGTCACCTTCAAAGGTAGCCCCACGTAGAGCGCATTGCAGTAGTCCAAGCGGGAGATAACTAGAGCATGCACCACTCTGGCGAGACAGTCTGTGGGCAGGTAGGGTCTCAGCCTGCGTACCAGATGTGTGATTGTTCATTCGTGGTTGGCTGTGGTGATCTTTGGTTTCCTGTGTGAGTGGGGTGGGTGGGTGTTTTTGGTCAGGTTAGCCATATTGATTTGTATGCTGCCGGTAGATTTTTGTCCTTGTCTTGTTGGGCTGTGTGTGTGATGAAGGGGAGCCATAGCGGGGTGAAGGTGTCTTCTTCTGTTCTTGCCAGGGGGGGTTCCTTTTAGTCTTCCCCAGTCTAAAGGGCGACAGCAAATCCTGCTGCCTCTAGAGAGAGCAGGCGATTTGTGTCTCCCAACTCCCTGGCTTAGGAGAACTTTGCTCCGAAGTTTCCACCGGCAGAATGGAAGAGTTCCTTTGATGTACGCAGCTCACATTGTGCCTTCCTAATGTTGACAGACTCCAGTTCCCATCACTCCTGGGCCGTTGGCCAGGCTGACTGAGACTGATGGGATCTGGAGTCCAGGAACATCCAGCGAGGACCACGTTGTCTACCTCTGTTCTAAGCAGGCCTGAGAATCCTGGTTCAGAAAAGCAATTTTCCAGTTTTCAGGAGGCTTCCTTTTTTGTGAACGCCATTTGGCGATTCGCGCATGAACCTGCCGTCTCCCTTTCACAGCTGTCGGGATGCGGAAGCGAGATTTTCAAGGAATTTGCTCTTTCTAACACTCCAGGGCATCCATCTCTCTCTCTCCCTCTCATGTGAATAACTTGCATACTTGTGGTTAAGAAATTGTCTGTATTTTTTCCCCTCCGCCCACCTCTCCAAAGTGTCTTGGATGCACGCTGCTCTCCCAGCAGCACGGTTCAGAGGTTAGTCGATGAAACAGGCTCAACTTGTTAATCTGCACCAAGTGGGAAAAGGCAGCCCTTTCCAAACCAATTGCCACTTGGGAAGTTTGAATATTCAGTGGCGCAGACCAAACAGGTTGGAGTAGGATATTTGCAGGGTGTGCGTTTAGCTTTATGAAAGTCTGCATGCCGGCCACCAAAACAGCAGGTTAGGTCCGGCGGGTATTCATTCAACAGGCAGCATTCTGGCTCTTGGCAGCGGTCAGGAACAAAGGGATTTTATTGTGTGGGATTAGCTCCTATTGTGACACATCTTACACAAAGATTGGTTTTCTAAACTATCAGCTCAGCAGTGACAGGCTGCACGTTTTGCACCCATCAGAAAATCATAGAATCATAGAGTTGGAAGAGACCACAAGGGCCACCCAGTCCAACCCCCTGCCAAGCAGTAAACACCATCAAAGCATTCCTGACAGGTGGCTGTCAAGCCTCTGCTTAAAAACCTCCAAAGAAGGAGACTCCACCACACTCCTTGGCAGCAAATTCCACTGTCGAACAGCTCTTACTGTCAGGAAATTCTTCCTAATGTTTAGGTGGAATCTTCTTTCTTGTAGTTTGAATCCATTGCCCACAGGGTGGATTTCATTTAAATCAAATTGATTTAAATCACGATTTAAATCACGATTTAAATCACTAGTCAGTAAGGCTTGATTTAAATCACTAGTCAGTAAGGCTTGATTTAAATATTTTCTTTACAGAAAGACTCCTTCTTGCTGGTATAATCTTAATATTTACAACCATATGAAGGTTTCATTTTTGGAATAATAAATTTTCAGAGTGGTTTTTACAGTTATATCAAAAATTACTGATTTGGTTATACTACTAGAAATACATAGACAGATAATTATGAAATTATGGTGAGGTTTAATAAGTTAACTGTTTATATTTGGACAACTTTTCTGCTGTACTTTATTGGAAGGAGAAAAATAATCATTTCCTTAATAACCATTTAAACAATGTATTTAACTAAAACAATAACATGATAGCATATGCATCCATGTTTGTTAACTGATGTGGTTAAACATTTTTTAAAAAAAACTTAGACTGAGTTTTAGCACACTTGATAAACTTAAAACAAATCCTTATTTCCTGATGAATAGCCTTTGGACTACAATGTAACTTAAATAGAAGACTATATTTAGAAATATGTTTCCTCCAAAAGCATTTCATTTTAAAAATCCAATTTAAATCAAAAAAATCCGATTTTTTTGATTTTTTTTTAAAAATCATTGATTTTTATCCACCCTGTTGCTCCATGTCCGCTTCTCTGGAGCAGCAGAAGACAACCTTTCTCCCTCCTCTATATGACATCCTTTTATATATTTGAACATGGCTATCATATCACCCCTTAACCTTCTCTTCTCCAGGCTAAACATACCCAGCTCCCTAAGCCGTTCCTCATAAGTGAGAAAGACACTATTTGGCCACCGCTCCAAGCTATAGTTGGGGATGCAGGTGGCTCTGTGGGTTAAACCACAGAGCCTAGGCTTGCCGATCAGAAGGTCGGCGGTTCGAATCCCCGTGACGGGGTGAGCTCCCGTTGCTCGGTCCCAGCTCTTGCCAACCTAGCAGTTCGAAAGCACAAAGTGCAAGTGGATAAATAGGTACCGCTCTGGCGGGAAGGTAAACGGCGTTTCCATGCGCTGCTCTGGTTTGCCAGAAGCGGCTTAGTCATGCTGCCCACATGACCCGGAAGCTGTACGCCGGCTCCCTCGGCCAGTAAAGCGAGATGAGCATTGCAACCCCAGAGACGTCCACGACTGGACCTAATGGTCAGGGGTCCCTTTACCTTTACCAAGCTATAGTTTAGTGTGACAAAAATAAGTCACACTAACGCATGATTTTTTCACACCCCACCATGTCTGTCTGCCTCCTTCGTGGTCACAAGAAGGAGTTTGTACTTCCATTCTTGTTGAATTGTACTGTTGTGATACAAACCGGTAAACTGTGGTTGATCCTTTTTTTAAAATAAAATTATATATTTGGTTTTTCAAATTAAAATTTTAGAGTCACATGTCCAACATACAACATAAAAACAAGATTCCAAGGAATGTCTTGGACTTCCCTCCTCCCCTTTGTGACTTCTATTGTTAATCATCTCCTGCATCTTTTATAGTATTCCAAATCTTTCCTCTCTCCATTGTATACAAAATTCACCATTAAACTACAAGTGATATTCCAATCCTACTGTTTACAATGATCTTTAAGATAAGTTATAAATTTTCCCCATTCCTTATTAAAATTTTGGTCTTCCTGATTTCTGATTCTTCCGGTCATTTTGGCCATTTCGGCGTAGTCCATCAACTTGATCTGCCATTCTTCTCTGGTAGGGACTTTAACTTCTTTCCATCTCTAGGCCACCAGAGATGACCCAGAAACTGTGGTTGGTCTTAGCTCGTTTCAAACAGACCATAGTTAACTTGGAACGATGGGCTTTAAAGCTGAGTTGTTTAAAGGAACGACAGTTTACATTTGTTGTAGCCGAGATGTTGGAACAAAGATTAATCTGTGGCTAATTGGAAGTGAAAGCTTCAGAACTCACCGGAACTCGGTTCTGCCACCTCTTGATACAGGATTGAGAGTAGGCTTGAGAAACCCAAAAGAGCATGCTAAACTACAACTCCCATCAGCCTCAGCAAGCATGGCCAGTGGCCGGGGGCGATGGGAGTTGTAGTCTAGCAACATCTGGAGAGCCAGAGATTCCCTCCACCTGGTTTAATTGTATTTTCCCAGTGTTGCCTGGGTGCGGGTTCCTTTATGTAGCTGTGTTGGCTGATTTAAACAAATCTTAAGTCAGTTGGTTGTGTGGGTTTTTAATTTAGTTAGCAGTTCTTCCAGGAAGCTTATGGTGGCGTACTTGAGTTCTTCCCACAGCCCTTTTATTCTCACAACAACCTTCCAAGGTAGTTTGCATCTGGCCCAAGGTCACCCATTGAGCTTCATGGCCGAGGGAGGATTTGAACAGCCTAAACGGCCTCGGCCCAGTATACCTGAAGGCGTCTTCACCCCCCACCGTTCAGCCCGGACACTGAGATCCAGCGCCGAGGGCCTTCTGGTGGTTCCCTCACTGCAAGAAGCAAAGCTACAGGGAACCAGGCAGAGGGCCTTCTTGGTAGTGGCGCCCACCCTGTGGAACGCCCTCCCATCCCATGTCAAAGAGATAAATAACTACCTGACATTTAGAAAACACCTGAAGGCAGCCCTGTTTAGGGAAGTTTTTAATCTGTGATATTTTAATGTATTTTGATATTTGTTGGAAGCCGCCCAGAGTGGCTGGGGAGACGGGGTACAAATAATAAATTATTATTATTATTATTATTATTATTATTATTATTATTATTGAACAGAGTGCCACCCTAGTGTGACACTGTTAACAGTGACACCCCACTGGCTCTCATCAGTTAAAAGTACACGTGAGCAAAGAAAACCCGATAATTCTAAAACAAAAGGCATTCTTCCTTTGGTTTTTAGATTTTGCACCGTTTTGCCGCAGGCGTCATCACCTTAAAAGTGGGTTTTCTTCCCATTTGGAGGGCAGGTTGATTGGGGGAAGAAGCCTCTTAAAATAGACATCACTAAGTATAGTTTTCTATTACTATTTCTTTAAAAAAAAAAGCAATGTAATTAATTGCAGCACCTTTCTAGTTGATGAAAAGGTTTTTAGAACGATTAAGCCAGGCATCCCCAAACTTCGGCCCTCCAGATGTTTTGGACTACAATTCCCATCATCCCTGACCACTGGTCCTGTTAGCTAGGGATCATGGGAGTTGTAGGCCAAAACATCTGGAGGGCTGCAGTTTGGGGATGCCTGGATTAAGCTAACCAACTAATTGATGTAAGCGTTGCCTTGTCAAGTAGACACATTCAACATCCAATTTTCCCTTGAAGAAGAGCACTGTTATGGGGTCCTAACTGTTCCACTCAGGGGGTCTTGAATTTGCGCCGCCACCCCAGTGGCGATGCTCTCTTCCAGCTCTGTGACGTTCACATGTTTCAGCTAATGGCTTTTTGGCCAAAGCACAGCCAACAACTGCATTTGAGAACACAAAACTATTGGGGGAGTGGGTTTGTTTTCAGCTCAGATCCAACAAGTCGCTTGTTGTTCCTCTTGCAAGGCCAAAGATGCAGTCTCTCTCCGTCCCGCGATGTACATAGATGCCGTTTCTATTTCCCTGTTAAATCTAGTTATTTATACATAATTATGCGCTGTCGCGGCACCGAGGCTCGGGCGACTCTGTCTACAAAGGTGGCATTCTGCTCGTTCGTATAGAAAAAGAGCATCTTCTCTGAAAGCACTGCACAGATCTCCATTCTTCCTTTTGGGCAGCAGATTTGTCCGTCGATTGCCACCGTGGGTTGTGAATGGGCTTTCTGGAGACATTGAGGGGCAATGCATGGCACCGACTTCGTGAGATAGCTCCACCACATAAAGTACCGGGAGGCTCGCTTCCTTTTGTCAAAAAAAAACCTGCATTAGAAAGCTAGCATGTCAGCAAGAAGGCTGGACCGGTTGTTTCACACAGAGGAAGATTTTGATATGTAGTAGTTGTTGTTTAGTCGTTTAGTCGTGTCTGACTCTTTGTGACCCCATGGACCAGAGCACGCCAGGCACTCCTGTCTTCCACTGCCTCCCGCAGTTTGGTCAGACTCATGTTGGTCGCTTCGAGAACACTGTCCAACCATCTCGTCCTCTGTTGTCCCCTTCTCCTTGTGCCCTCCATCTTTCCCAGCATCGGGGTCTTTTCCAAGGAGTCTTCTCTTCTCATGAGGTGGCCAAAGTCTTGGAGCCTCAGCTTCAGGATCTGTCCTTCTTCCAGTGAACACACAGGGCTGATTTCCTTCAGAATGGATAGGTTTGATCTTCTTGCAGTCCATGGGACTCTCAAGGGTCTCCTCCAGCACCATAATTCAAAAGCATCAATTCTTCAGCGATCAGCCTTCTTTCATACATCACTACTGGGAAAACCATAGCTTTAACTATACGGACCTTTGTCGGCAAGGTGATGTCTCTGCTTTTTTAAGATGCTGATATGTAGTAGCATGGATTATTCCTCTGTGTCTACTGCAGAGATGCCATTCTCTGGGGAAACCCAGTCAGATGGGTGGGGTATTATTATTATTATTATTATTGTTAATTATCCTATGATGAGCTTGACCTGTGCATGCCCTAAACTATTTTGACTCTGCGCCAGAGCTGTCAACCATGAGTACCAGCAGGATTTGGGATAAAGCAGGCCTCCTTTAAATAGAAATGTTGCTTGGGTCCTTTAACATTATCGTTTAACTCAGGGATGGAGAACTTGCAACCTTCCAGATGTTGTTTTAAAAAAGCCCAGCTCACATCATCCCTGACCATGGACCACACTGGGTTGTGGCTGATGGAATTCGGAGTCTGGCACATCTGGGATGGCTAAGGGTTCTCCCAGCCTTATTTCAACGGGTTCCAAGGAGAATATCCCGAGGGGCAGAATCTGTGCGTGGGAATCTCAGGCCCCCGTGGTGAGAACGCCTGATCTGATCTGGTGGGGGTGGAAAGACAGTGGATTCCTCTTTTGTGTCGAAGCTAGGACTGAAGCAAAAACGGGTTGTTGTTTTTTTTAAAAAAAGAAAACAGAAGTACCAATTTGAACAACAATCTACATAGGTCATTTTTCCATTAGTTATTAAAAAACACAATCGAAACAACCACCCGGGAGTATTTATAGCAGGAAAAACAAGTTCCTGGTCTTAAAAATTGTTTGCGGTATTCTTAAGAATTCAAGAGCCCATGGAATAAGAAGCAGAGTGGATAATTATATCAGGCAGATCTTTCTTTCTTTCTTTCTTTCTTTCTTTCTTTCTTTCTTTCTTTCTTTCTACCACCTTTACAAGGTGGTAAAGAGAAGGGGCACTGAGCTATCATTTCCACCCTGGGGTGTTGTGCGTGTATTAGGTGCACAGAGATATACTGCGTCTATAAACGCACCCCTGTAGCAAACTATCAGGTTCTGGCGAGCTTCCTTTCCTTCCAAACTGTGCTGCCTGTTTGCTTACAAATCTCTGCCTTTGAACTCTGAAAGGGTTGGGCATGCTATTAATGGAGGCAAAGCTACAAAAACATTCATTTTTCCTTTGCCTTTTTGGATAGCGTTGGCAACTTGCAAAGTGTTCCGTTTCCTGCGTACGAGTGGCAGAGTCCAGTAAGCCATTCACTACTCAGTTTTCACTTGGGCAAACCAGGCCTAAAAGGGACTGTCTGGTGTGATCTGTTCCCAAGGGTGGTGATTCTGATGTCCTGTTAGAGCCATAGAACTGTAGAGTCGGAAGGGACACCCAAGGGTCATCCAGTCCAGCCCTCTGCAATGCAAGAATTGCTGCTCCATTCTGTGTTTTTTTATCTACCTTCTTCATGTTCAATCTTTTTCTTTATTTTCTAGGCTTCGACACCAAGCCCACAAAGAGCTTTATGCCTACAAACAGGTAAGCTTTTCTTTTTCTTTGTCCCCTGCTGCTGATGTCGCTGCCGCCCAGTCGCCCTGACAAATTTCAATCAGGGCATAGCTGAAAAGCTTCCCCAACTAAAAGGCAAAATTGTTTTCAGGCTGCGGGCAAGTGAGCAAAACGTCTCAGGTGGTGCTCTCAGCCCTTTGCAGACAAACAAGCAATAAGATTTTACCCCTGCCCCAGGGAGCTTCCAAATTAGAATTCACCACCAAGGAAAAAGACCCCAATGATGGCAGAGCTAACTAGGAGCGACTCTGACATGCCCGTACCTGATTTATCCTTTCCTACCCAAACCACAAGGGACACGGGTGGCGCTGTGGGTTAAACCACAGAACCTAGGGCTTGCCGATCAGAAGGTCGGCGGTTTGAATCCCCGCGACTGGGTGAGCTCCCGTTGCTCGGTCCCTGCTCCTGCCCACCTAGCAGTTCGAAAGCACGTCAAAGTGCAAGTAGATAAATAGGTACCGCTGCAGCGGGAAGGTAAACGGCGTTTCTGTGCGCTGCTCTGGTTCGCCAGAAGCGGCTTATTCATGCTGGCCACATGACCGGGAAGCTTTACGCCGGCTCCCTCGGCCAGTAAAGCGAGATGAGCGCCGCAACCCCAGAGTTGGTCATGACTGGACCTAATGGTCAGGGGTCCCTTTACCTTTACCCAAACCACAAACTGTAGCCGAGGTTTGTTCCATAAACTGTGGTTTGACATAAAACAAGAGGCTGAGTTTGGATGTAACCCTTAGGCCAAACCATGGCTTGGCTGCCAGCAGCTGAGGAGCGTAATAATTTCCATTTCCGCAGTGGAACTTCCTCTCCCCATCCTCCCTTTCCCCAGCCAACTCAGTTTTCATCTGGAGTGTTTGGGACGACCCCAGAACAGAACAGTGCGCCTTCCGGGGAGCAGGGCTGGGCGATATATTGATACATCGCCCAATAACGGTTTCTAGAACACATCGCGATAACCGTTTCAAAAAGAATTGACCTGGCAATGCATTGCAAATCATTGTGTGTGTGTGTGTGTGTGTGTATCCCCTTTCTGACATCGTAATATGTTTGGGTTTAGCTGGTGATACATTACGATGTTGGAAAGCAGATAACGCCCAGCCCTGTCGGAGAGGGAGAGAAGAAGGGGAAGTCTTTCTGTGAATGGAACAACTCTGCTGAACACAAGCTCTGCACTTCAGCTCATTCATCCAAAATTGCTGTAGGGCTCTTCCACACTTCCACTCATCCTGTTCCTAGAAAGCATAGGGGCAAGCAGTTTTCGGTTTGCCTTGCCGCTTTCCCCGGGAAAACCTGCACTTGAGCGCTGAATCGGAGCAAGCATTAGTTCACGGAAAGCCCAACTAATGTTTGCTCCAATTCAGCGTCCAAGAGGAGGTTTTTCTGGAAAGAGAGAGAAAGAGAAGGTTTTTGTAAAATATGCAAGGATTTGGGATGTGTAAAATGAGCCATGGAAAGAGAAGAAGGGAAGTCATTGGTAGCTTAAGGATGTAAATGAGTATTTGAAAACCAGTGTGGTCTGGTGGTTAAGAGTGGGAGACTCGTAATCTGGTGAACCGGGTTTGCTTCCCCGCTCCTCCACATGCAGCTGCTGGGTGACCTTGGGCTAGTCCCACTTCTCGGAAGTCTCTCAGCCCCACTCACCTCACAGAGTGTTTGTTGTGGGGGAGGAAGGGAAAGGAGAAGGTTAGCCGCTTTGAGACTCCTTCGGGTAGTGATAAAGCGGGATATCAAATTAAATCCAAACTCTTCTAAAACAGAAAAATTTAGTGTGTGTGTGTGTTTGCGTTTGCGGGAGGGAAGCAGTGGCACTAGCTGCAGTCCGGATAAAACTCCATGTGCAAACAGGGCCTTGGAATTACTCCTGAGCAAAACATGCCTAGGATTACACTGTACTTTCTCTTTCATGATCTCATGGAGTCAGTGCTTTTTTTCTTTTAAAAAATGTTTAGGGGTACTCTCATTTTGACTCAAGAAAAACACCATTTTATAGTTCAAATCGGGGAAAATAAATACAATAAATGGACAAAAGTACAAAGATTCACAAAAATGTTTAGGGGTATGCGTACCCCTGCGTAACCCCCGCCCCCAGAAAAAAAGCACTGCATGGGGGGCCATTCAATGCATTAAACCCTTCCCCCCTCCCTTTCCGTTTCTATAAGTTGATATGTTTGTGGGGCCTTTTTAGCAGGCCCAGTGGGGCAGACGTCATTCCGGTGCTGCTTTTCAACCATTGCAAAGCAAGGCTTTGGGATCAAAGGTCTGCTGTGTCGTCCGGCTTGCGTGCATCTTACAAGAATTCAACCCCTGTTTTGCAATGTTTGTTTTCGTTTGGGGGGGGTTGCACAAGTACAGGCACCTCCGTTTTCTAACTCTCTCTCTCTCTCTCTCTCTCTCTCTCTCTCTCTCTCTCTCTCTTCCCCCTTGCAGGTTATTCTAAAGGAAAAAGTCAAAGAACTCAACCTACATGAGGTAAGCTGGCTTTGTCACCCACGAAGAAAATCAAACCGATGTGGAAACAAGGAGAACTGATTTTCAGGTTGGGGGAAAATGAGAAATCGAGAGAAACTGTAATGGACAGATTGGCCCTTCACTAACCACCAGGGACGCGGGTGGCGCTGTGGGTTAAACCACAGAGCCTAGGGCTTGCTGATCAGATGGTCGGCGGTTCGAATCCCCGCGACGGGGTGAGCTCCCGTTGCTCGGTCCCTGCTCCTGCCAACCTAGCAGTTCGAAAGCACGTCAAAGTGCAAGTAGATAAATAGGAACCGCTCTGGCGGGAAGGTAAACGGCGTTTCCGTGCGCTGCTCTGGTTCGCCATAAGCGGCTTAGTCATGCTGGCCACATGACCCAGAAGCTGTCTGTGGACAAACGCTGGCTCCCTCGGCCTGTAAAGCGAGATGAGCGCCGCAACCCCAGAGTTGTCCGCGACTGGACCTAAAGTTCAGGGGTCCCTTTACCTTTACCTTGCCACCAGGCAGATCTATACCTCAGCCCCAGTTTCCCTTAATCTTGATTCCGTCCCTCCAAGAAACTCTAAGAACTGTAGCTCTGTGAGAGATTGGCTATCTCCCATCGAAGAATTCTAAACAACCACCACAAAATCCAGCTTCCGTGATATATTTGGGGGGGGGGCATTGAAGAGGAGTCATCACAGTTAAATAGATATAGAATTAACTTTATTATTAATAATATTTGATTAAGAACATTTCACTTACATCATACTGAACAGTATAGAATAATTTAAATCTTTGTTTTGTGTTGGTTGTAAAATGAAAAGCATAAAGAAAAATTTAAACAAAAAAGAAAAGAAATGATTTCAGTTATAGAAACCAAAGTGAAAAGACAGAAAAGTGCAAATGTAAAGAAAGTTTTACATATATATATATATATATATATATATATATATATATATATATATAATATAGTACACTAAATATACAGTCTTACCTCGACCGAAAACCGGAAGTGAGTGTTCCGGTTTTTGGATGTTTTTTGGGAAGCTGAACGTCCGACGCGGCTTCCACTATTGTTTCCGGCGCGCCTGCACAACCGGAAACCAATCGGAAGCCACGCCTTGGTTTCCGAACATTTCGGAAGTCGAACGGACTTCCGGAATGGATTCCGTTCGATTTCCGAGGTACGACTGTAATCAGAACCAACTTAGTGCCAACAAAGACATGAAACCCATCTAATTTTCAGAACTCTGTCACATAAGCTGTGCTCTTCCCTTGTGAATAATGTAGAGCCTTCTCCGAAAATAAGTCTGGGGCTCTCTTTTCCATCCAGAGAAGAGCCTTGTGAAGTCCGGAATCTTGCCTCCTCCCTTTGCCGGTGAAACATAGCTGTCAACCCGCCCTTTTTTGGCGGGAAACTCCCTTATTCCAATGCCGTTTTCCGCTGCTATCCCGGATTGTTGATATCCCTTAAATTTCCTGGATTTCAAAGGAAGCAGCTCCTCTCCCTCCCTGCCGGCCAGGGAGGCTCCTCAGCTGCGTTGCTCGGCTGCCAATAAGGAGTCTGAGACCGACTGGGGGCGGAGCTTGCATGCCTTGTGCAGCCAGACCCTCATGCCCAACCAGACAGACAGCCTGCCTGCCGTTCGCGCGCAGCCTCTGGAGCACAGGGGGGCGAGGCTACTTGGTGCCATTGCACTGCCCTCGTGGCATCCCTTATTTTCAAATCTGAAAGTTGGAAAAAATCCCTTATTTTCAAATCCGAAAGTTGGCAGCTATGCGGTGAAATAAAGCATCACTTGGGTCACCATGCCTTCCACGTTTTCCTGAACTCAGCAAGGATGTTTTCAATCTCTTGTAACTCTTGAAATCTGGCAAGGTGGGAAGAGACATTGAGCCGAGGAGGGAAAGAGAAGTCAAAAGCCTCCTCAATTACTGTGGCGCCACCGGCGCTGACAGAATGAGTTACGGGGCTCTAAATTTAAATTTTGGAGGGAAGTGGGGATCGTGCTGGGCCCCCTGGTATACGTGCTCAGAAGGCCGGACTTTCAGCAGCACAAACCTGACACTGTTATCGCTCTGCTCGGAGGAAATAAAATCCCAAAAAGAAAAAGAAAAAGAAAGTTTGGTTATGCAACTGGGCTGCCCCTGCCAGTTGCCACGCAGCCGGAGAGGTTATTTTTATAGGCTGTAAATCCTTACTGCTGGGTGGAGAGTCCCAGCAGGCCTTAGAGGAGGCTGGAAAGTTCTGTACCTTTCTCGAAAGAATTGGCTCTGACTCAGGCACATTTCCCTCCAGTCCTTTTCGTAGAATTGCAGAGTTGGAAGGGGCCCCTAAAGGTCCTCTAGTCCAACCCTCTCCCCGCAATGCAGAAATTTCAGATATTGGAGACAAAGGTGTTTTTTCTGAACTGGGATTTTTTCTCATTTCTGGTAAATTTCAGCTTGAATAAATCAGGACAACCCAGGAGCCAGCTCAGTTATGGATGCCGTCAAAACTATTTCACTTATTTTTATTTTACCAAAATTATCTCCCACACAGTCCCCGGTGTCCTTACCTTTTAATCTAATCGAAAACATTCTTGCTTTGTAGCATCAAAACTCTTCTTCCAATGCAGCGATAGCAATTCAAACACAACTTTTTAAGGACCTAAGAAGAGCCTGCAGGATCAGGCCAGTGGCTCACCTTGTCCAGCATCCTGTTCTCCAAGTGGGGGAACAGTTGTCTGTGGGAAACCAGAAATCAGGATTCGAACACAGGAGCAACTCTCTCCTCCTGCAGTTTCCAGCAACTGGGACTCAGATGCATTGCTGCCTCCAACTGGCAAATATAAATATATTAGCTGCAGCCAGTAGGACTGCTCCTGTGCACATAACATGGTTTTCTTCTTTTGAAATCTGTCTGAGTCCATCATCCCTGGATAGCTCAGTTGGCTAGAGCATGCTGCTGATAATACCAAGGTTAGAATCATTGAATTGTAGAGCTGGAAGGGACTCCTGAGGATCATCTAGTCCAACCCCCTGCAGTGCAGGAATTTGCATTATTATTATTATTATTATTATTATTATTATTATTATTATTACCCACCCATCTGGCTGGGTTGCCATTCCAGGGGCTTGGACTCGATGGTCCTCAGGTCCCTTCCAACTCTATGGTTGTGGATGCAAGATGCCACCCCCCCCCACCCACCCCCATCTAACTGAACTTTCTTCTTTCTCCCCTTGCTCCTCCCCCCCCTCCTTCCAGATCTGTGCTGTTTGTTTGGAGGAGTTCAAGCCCAAAGATGAGCTGGGAATCTGTCCATGCAAACACGCCTTCCACAGAAAGTAAGTTTGCAAAAGCGTCCTGCCTCTCTTGGAAACCCCTGGGGCTGTGGGCAGCCTGTAAATTTGGGGGAGTGGGGGAGGGGGAGGGAGCATCTCTGCAGATGGACCTCGGCCGTGAGGATGGTGCCTCCTCATATCTCTCAAGGGTTGCACCCACAGTCTAAGAGTCAGGTCCCGTAACAGTGGTGGCCGCAGAGGAAGGGAGGCAACCGGCAGAAGGCCCTCGGCGCTGGACCTCAGTGTCCGGGCAGAACGATGGGGGTGGAGACGCTCCTTCAGGTATACTGGACCAAGGCCGTTTAGGCCTTTAAAGGTCAGCACCAACACTTTGAATTGTGCTTGGAAACGTACTGGGAGCCAATGAAGATCTTTCAGGACCGGTGTTATATGGTCTCGGCAGCCGCTCCCAGTCACCAGTCTAGCTGCCGCATTCTGGATTAATTGCAGTTTCCGGGTCACCTTCAAAGGTAGCCCACGTAGAGCGTGTTGCAGTAGTCCAAGCGGGAGATAACTAGAGCATGCACCACTCTGGCGAGACAGTCTGCGGGCAGGTAGGGTCTCAGCCTGCGTACCAGATGGAGCTGGTAGACAGCTGCCCTGGACACAGAACTGACTTGCACCTCCATGGACAGCTGTGAGTCCAAAATGACACCCAGGCTGCACACAGGGGCACAGTTACCCCATTCTGCTGCCTCTAACTGGGAGAACACAGCCATCGTGGGTAGTAGCCCTTCTCTGTGAGGGTCCTCCTTTGCTGGGGAGGAGGTCCTTTGATAATGATGCTCTCTGGCCAGGAATACCCTCCCTAAGGAGGCTAGTATGGCCCCAGGCGAAGGAAATGCTTTTTATTTTCCACTAGTAAATTAAGCCTGTTACAAAAACAGGCGCTAGAAAGCTCTCCGGCCCCGACGCCGCCCCTAAGTCCCTCTCTCGCTCACCCTAACCTACCTCACAGGGTTGCTCTGAGGACAAAAGCGCGAGGAAGGGAAAGGAGCAAGAAAGAAGGAGCGGCGAGGGGGGTGGGGGAGGCGGACTTGGGAAGGAAAGGCAGCAAATGGAAGAAGCGAAACCTTCCTCGGAGGAGGAAAAGTGTTGGTTTTTAAGGAGCCGTGGTCCGCTAGCGGCGGCGACGGGGACCCGAGGCGCTTCCTTCGCCTCTCCCTCCCTCCCCCCCACCCTCCACACACAGCTCGCCTCTCTCCCTCTCCCTCTCTCTCACACACACACACCCCTCCCCCCCACTTCCCAATTACTTCGCAGCGAGGGCAGCCCCGGAGCTGGGCCCGGCGACAGCGGCAGCTGGAAGAGGCTGAGGCGGCCGGAGGGAGAGAGAGAAAGGCTGAAAGACAGAGACAGAGGCCGCGAAGGGGCGCCTGCTGCCGCCTGCCTCCCTCCCTGCCGCCGCCTCTCTCCCCCATGGACACCCCTCCCGAGGGCTGAGAGGGTGGCTGGCCTCCCGGCGAGGCAGACGGCCTGCCACGACAGCGCGACCGGCAACAGCAGCAAAACAACGGGCAGGAAGCAACCGCATCTCTCTCCCTCTCGCGCCCGCTGTGTCCGCCTAGGCATCGAGAGGACAGGGCTAGAGTGTCCTCCCATGCTGCCGAAAGGTCCGCGCGGCCGGCTCGCCTTCTCCCGGCCAGGGCGCGCAGTAGCCCTCCTTCCCTGCTGGGCCGCTCCGTCCGTCCCTCCTTCCCCTCCCCGCCAAGGCGGGCGCGCAGGAAGGACACGGGCGGCAGGCGACGGAGCGGCGGAGAGCGAAGAGGGGAGGAGGAGGAAGAAATAAAAGGAAGGATGGGCTGAGGGAGAGGAGAGCGCACGGCATTGTCGCCCCTCCGCTCCAACAACGGAAGGGCGGTAGGAGGAGGCTGGGGGCAGCGGCGCATTGCGCCGCTGCCCCCGCTCTTTGCTTTGTCCGCTGCAGATGGGCGGCAGTGCGGCAAGCAAAGAGGAAGCCGGAGCCATCGGCGGAGGCAGCGGAAAGGTCTGGGTTCTCCCCGCCGGAGAGCCCGCTGCTGTTCTCGGGCCGCTGAGGCTTCTCTGGAGCGACTGGCAACAGCGCTGGAGGAGCCGCCAACCCCGGAAAGGCACAGCCCCGCCCTCGTCCGCTCCCGGCCAATCCGAGGCCCAAAGTCTCTGCGTCGGCCAATCCCTGCGTCCGTCTCCGACATGCGCAGTGGAAAATTTCCACTGACACACACCCGCGGACGTGGGGACATTAGGGAATTATTATATAGGATTGCCTTTTCAAACCTTGTTTGATGCTGTGTCTCTCTCTCCCTTCCACCCCATTATCTGCAATTCTATCCTTTTACTTTAGATCTTATTGTTTTAATTGTGTTAATGCTTCCTTGGCCACCCTGGGAGCAGCAGGGCTGGGAAAAGGGGCTGTAATTAGTCTAAAATGAAATAACAAGCTTTTCATTGATCTGCTCTCCATGAACTGGGTTTTGCACATGGCCAAGCCATGTGCAGCTGCCGTTCAGGAGCCCCCGAGGAGCAACCATGCTCCCAGATAATGCCATAGAATTGTAGAGTCGGAAGGGGAACCCCCGGGTCATCTAGTCCCACCCCCTGCCATGCAGGAAGCTCAGCTAAAGAATCCTTGACCTATGTCAATCCTATTGTTCCATTCCTTTTTTACTTTGGGCTTAGCCACACTTCTTTTGGGTCTGAGATTTCACCTGCTTTTCCAGTGGCATCTAGGCAATGGGTCTGAGTGGTTGCTGTTTCGTTCTTCTGTTTCCCTGGGAAAACCCACAGTTTAGACCCAAACCAGAGCAAACGCCAGTCGGGTTTTCTGTAGTTTTCTCTTCATTAAGATCTCTTTCATGTTGCCATTCAAACTTGCATTAGACCGGCAGAGGCAAATCAACGCTGTGGGGCTCAGGAGCCCAGTTGTGCCACCCTCTTGCCTGCAGAGCTGGCAGCCTCTCACCCCTTTTTCGAATACCGTATTTTCCGGCGTACAAGACGACTTTTGAACCCCGAAAAATCTGCTCCAAAATCGGGGGTCGTCTTGTACGCCGGATACTGCAGCGCGCCGCGGGGACTTGCCGAGAAGCGCCGGAATCGCTTCTGCGCATGTCCAAAATGTCCGCAGCGCCAGAAATCGCTTCTGTGGAGCCGCAGACACGCGCAGAAGTGATTTCTGGTGCCGCGCTGCCCATACCCAAAATGTCTGCAGCGCCAGAAATCGCTTCTGTGGAGCCGCAGACGCGATTCCGGCGCCGCTCGACATTTTTTGAGTTAAAATATAGAGTATATCCCAAACTCTATATTTTAACTCGAAAAACTGGGGGTCGTCTTATACCCCCAGTCGCCTTGTACGCCGGAAAATACGGTACCCTTGTGGATATCTCTCCCCTCTCCTCTCCTTGGGAGTCCTCCGGGCAGCCACTGCTGTCGCCCCTGGTCTCTGAGCTGCCCCCAATGAGAGCTGCCTCCTCACACTGCCCCACAAGGGCCTGGGACTTGTCTGTCCATTCCCAACAGCAAGGGCTGGCAGACTGGCAGGCTCGACTCCCTTGCCCGCTTGCTTGCCTACTCTGAGGGCACCTCAGCTCCTGGCAACCAGCACCCCCTGGCCAGCCCCAGAGGCACCATTCGCCTGCGGAGCTTATAGCCAGGGCTGCTGCAACAAACAGCCACACAAGCCTTTAGGAGGCAGAAATGCGAGAGGGCATCAGAGGAAGGGAGGGAAGGAAAGAGGGACAGAGGCCAGTGTTGCCCGTGGCACCCCTGACCATCATTCAAGGTCCCCCAGGGTGCCACGGTGTGCTGGTCCCGTGGGGTATCCAAAAGGCGAGGTCTAAGTCTGGTCCAAGGTCAGAGGTTCAGGTAAAGGCAGTCCGAAATAACTGAAGCAGGGTACAGGGCAGAGAGTCAGGCGAAGTCAGGAACGGGTGGGCAAGCAGGGAACCAAGGCGGGTCAGGAGCTCAGGCAGGAAAGCAGGACAGGTTTCAAGCAGGAACTGGTCACCAACAACGTTGCTCCTGCAACTTGGGGCTGGGGCTGGCCGGCTTTTATCTGCCCTGAGGTATAGGGCAGCTCCAATCCTCTGGTGACTCGCCTCTCCTGGCTTGGAGGCGAGCACTCCTCCTGCGGGAAATCAGTTCCCTTCGCCTCTCTGCCCTGAGCCTCTGCAGCTCAGGAGAGGCTGGAGGGTTACCGGACCCAGAGGCAACCTCAGCTTCCCCTGATGGGGCTGGGAGTGGAGCACCTGCAGGCAATGGGTCCTCCACCCCATCAGGAGCCAGAGCAGACTCAGCAGATGCCTGCACCTGAGGATCCAGCACAGGTGAGGACCCTTCCGACTCAGGCCCTAGCCCCGGCTCTGCTGGTTCTGGAGGCAGGGAATCCTGTGCAGGCTGGGATCCCTCAGGTTCAGCATCTGAGTCTGAATCCCAGGCCATCACACACGGCATACTGGTTGAAAACCACTGCTTTATTTGGGTTACTATATTCCTAGTTTGAAGGCTGCCTATACTGAAGGGGCTGCTTTCTCTCCCCCCACAGGTGCCTCATCAAATGGTTGGAGGTGCGCAAAGTCTGCCCGCTCTGCAACATGGCCGTCCTGCAACTGGCGCAACTCCACAGCAAGCCGGATGCCCACGGACTCCCCCAGGAGCCCCTCCCCGGGGCGGCCAACATCGTATAGCTCCCCGCGAGCCTCTCTCGGGTGCGGCCTGCCGCCCAGAGGCGTCCCGCTCTCTGAACCTGCTGCTTACGGCCTCGGGGCCTCCGCCGGGCCTTCTTCCATCTCACGAGGAGCTCCCAGGACACACTTGAAGGAGGGGGAAGGCGCGGGTGCTTGGACCGCAGAAGCATCCTCGGCACCGAGACCACCACTGGTGCAACAAGAAGAGGCCTTTCCGGGCTCGGCCTTTTCCTTTCTTCCTTCCGACCCCTTTTTCTTTCCGTAAGAGCACTTTACGAAGGACACCTGCAGGTCCGGCGCCTGCATTTGGACTGAGCTGCACACATGCCGGAGCGAGGGATGTGAGATCGGAGGGCGCACCCTTTGCGCCTCGGGATCGAAGAGACCCCGCGTGGTCCTTTTCTGCAGGGTGGAATGGGATTCTGCCGTTCAGTGGTTACCTCATACCAAATTGCCTGTGGCTTCCAGAACAGAACGAGGCCAGGGCCTGGCACGGTTGCAGAACGACCCGCAGCAGCAGTCCGTGCGACTCTCTCGTACGCTGTGGGGCGGAGAGCGAGAGCAGAGACCAGCTCTCCAAAGGAAGAGTGGGTGCCGAGAGGCCTAGCGGCAACGCACAGACGGTTATTTGGTTACCAGTCAGGCCCAACGTCCACCAGTGTCCTGCTAGGCACTTGAGATCCACACTGGCTTGATTCCTGCCTCAGAAAATGATTCCTTAAGTGCCCCGGGAGAGAGGCGGGGGGGGGAAGCAAACCACGCAGATTCCAGCCACGTTAATGGACAACTCAGAAGCCAAGGGAAAGGCTAGGCCCTGCCAGCATCCCACAGAAGAGGCAGCTTAGCAGCCTTTTGGATTCGGCAACAGGGGAGCGTCCCCTTTTTTAAATCCCAAAATGCGACGAATCCCTTTTTTAACCAGGTTTGAGTGCAGAAGGGCATTTGCATGCGTAGAAGCTAGACCCGATTGGAATTTAAAATAAAAATGACAACTATTACGAACCCTGGAATCTGCAAGCTTCTTAGCAGCGTTGCGTAGAGTTGTGAGCGCAGGCTTTTGGCGGGGGGATTCATCTGAAAAATAGGCCTGCTAGATCAGACCAAAGACCCTTCTACTTCAGCTTCCAGTGCTTCTGGGGAGCCGTAAGGGTGATAGGTCTCTCTCCCATTGCAGTTCGTGAGCAACTGGGGAGCCTCGGTGGGCCTCCTGCCTCTCAACCCGGGGGGTCTCCCATCATGACCAGTAGCCATCGATGAGTCTCCGTTTTCCAACGGGTGTTTCAATTCCATCAGCCCAAATCTAAACCTTGTCAACTGCTAAGGCACCAAGCAAATATAATTCGACGTACCCGAACGTAGAGAACTCATTGGATTTGTTCAAAAATAATTGTTTTCGGTTCCACTAGATAATCGGTCAGGGCAGGTCAGAGTCCAATTCATGTTCCGTTATCGATTTGTGAAAATATTATTATTTTTTAAGCAAGTTTCTGGCCAGAGAAAGTTCTGACGGTGGAGAGGTCCATTTCCAAGATTACCTGCGCAGATTATTTCGGGGTCTGCTAAGGAGGCAGGATGCTATCCCCAAACCCCCTTTTGGGGCAGTGTGCTTTGTTTCTGTGTCAGCACTTGTTCAAAAGACACAGGGGAGGGATTTTGCAGTATTACGTAGTACAGCGTGAGGTTCCCTTTTTGCTAAAAATAAAATAAAATGGCACAGACTGTTCTTCCCAGTCCTTCCATAATAGGGGCAAATTTCCAATAGCCGGTTATTAGTATGGCATGACTTTCAGTAGCCTTTTACTGTTTTTCGTCCATCCGGGTTCAGCCTGATCTCTTCCTGCCCCGCCTGCCGCGGTCTTCTTCTTGTAAATAGCGTGTGACTCGAGAGAGAGAGTTTATGAACCTTAGAAGTCCTCCTGGAGGAGACATTTGTACACTAAAATAAATAAAATTCTGCAGCAGAATTTTTTTTTTTTTAAAGAGAAAAGACACAAAGAAAACATGCTGGGTTTTTATTTTGTAAACTATATTTTTGTATATTTAATTGCTATATTAAAATTCTAATGCATCTTTTTTGCTAATCGCTATTCTTAAATGCGGGGAGGGCGGGGGAGGAGAACGTTTGCATGTGATTTGACTTGAACTGTAAATAAAGGCAGATTTTGGAAATAACAGCAGAGTGGTGGAATCTGTGGCTGCTAGTCTATATATCCGTTTGGAAAGTCAAAACCAGCTTTGGGTAATCTCTTAAGGGATAATCTGAACTATGGTTGCAGAGCCACTAAGGGGGCAGAGGACAACGCATGCTAAGACATTGAGGGGGGGGGGAGTGTTTGCCGATTTAATTTGGAAATAACAAACTCAGCAACAACAAATGGGATAGAGGAAACCTGAGGAGAACACACGCAGATGGCAGCTTTCTCAAACCTCCGTAGCTCTTTTCTGTAAGAGCTCTGGTTTCAGTATATTGAAATGAGTTCACCAAGGAGCCGTGGAACGTTTATGAACATTCTTAGCTGCCTGGAAGTTTTGAAAAAGAGCTTATTGCAGGAGTGGAGTATACGTTTGGTGGGAAGGGATGCAGTAGGCAACATTGCCATAAATGTTTGCCCATTGTCAGGAGTGAGCAGGCAGTAAATTACACCATGAAAGTTGGGACTTTTCATTCACAAGAACACGATCTGCACAGACTTGGATGACTGTCAGGCCTAATGAGCAGAGCATCCCCAGTAGGTCTTGCCCCATGGGTCAGTTGCCAAGGCTGAAAATCCCCACCTCCCCACAGCCGTCCCCTCCTCTCCAGGGCTTTTCCCAAGCAATCGGAGACTGTGCCTGTGTGCAGCCAACCTCTTCTCCGCTCTTTTCATGCCTCTTCTGGTTCTGTGAGACATGGGGGGAGGGGAGCTGTTCGCAGCAGGAGGGGGAGACACCTGTGACACTGCACCAGGCAGACTCATCACTGCCTCTGGGCCTTCCTCTCCTTCAACAGAACCTCTGATTCTCGCCTTATCTTTGCCACAGACTCTCCCCACTCACTAAGTCCTGTTACCTCTTCAGCTTCCGGCACCTCCTCTTCCCAGTCTTCTCCCTCTGACCACTCATTGTCGTCTCACCACTAACCCCAGGCTCTGAGTTTTCTTCCTCCAATCACTCCTTTGCATCCAACCAGTCCATTGCACACGTGTGTGTGTGTGTGTGTGTGTGTGTGTGAAAGAGAGAGAAAGAAACTATGAAGGCGAAGCAGATGGAACGCAAAGCTCCTTGCACAAAACACACCCGTGAATTTATGTAGGTCTGCGCATCTATTACTCCTATGAAGTGTCTTCTGAAACAAGTGCTGCAATGATCGATATTCTCACAAACACCCCTATAAGGTTGAACACATCTGGCCCAGCATCCTGTTCTCGCAAAGGCCAACCAGATGTCCCTGGCAGAACCTGACTGCAACAGCATCCTCCCCACGGTAAATGGGAGAACAGAGACATTGCAGCTAGGAGCCATTAATAGCCGCCTCTTCCATTAATTTATCTCATCCTCTTTCAAAGCCACCCAAATTGGTGGCCATCACTCCCCCTTGTGATAGTAAAGTCCATAGTTTAATGATGCTCAGTGTGCATACAATTCATCTCCCAGATCTTCCATCATTCAGCTTCTTGGACGTTCTCAATTTCTACTGTTGCAAGACAGACAGAATTCCCCTGTGCACACATGTACACTTTTTTGGTAATTTTATACACCTTTATCGTGTCTCCTGTCACTCACCTAAACACAAAAGCCCCTGCAAACTTGCCTAAGAAGTGAGTTGCTCCATCCCATTGATCATGTCGTTTGCCTTTCCCCCCCCCCCCGAACCTTTTCCAAGTCCATGATGCTACTTTTGAACTGAGTTGAGAACTGCACACAGCATCCCCAGGTGGCAAGGGGGAGACAAATGGCAGCTGCTTCTCCCTCATTGTTCGGGCATTTGGTTTGCCCTTTCCTGAGCTGCGTTTGATCTTGAGCTCCCACTGTTCAAGGCCTGTCGGCTGAGCATTGATAGAAAGCAGCTCTTGGCTGTGGGTGGCGGCAGCTCAGACGTGATGCTAGCTGGGCACATCATGAACAAGCTGGAGGGGAGGGGGGGGTGTCTGCCAGGTACCTGGCCACCTTCCAGAATATCCAACGGGTGCCAAATATGGTTGGCAGCGAGAGCTGTTCTCTGCAGGTGCTCAAACAGAGATTTTAAAAACAAATAAACGTGGTGCATGCGAGGCGCAGATACGGGAAATCTGTCCCTGGAAAGTACAGCGTATCTGTTTTTGTGGTGCTGCATATTTTAAAGAAAAGCTGTTGCGTTTGGCCTTGCTGGGGGGAAGTATGCATTAAAACGTGTATATTTTGCAATACTTATTTATTTATTGAATATATATATGCTCCGCCCTTCCTCCCCGAAGGAGCCCAGAGCACAATTTTAAAACAAAAAACAAAGGTACAATACTCTGAAACCATTGAAACAGTCTAAAAACAAATGCAACATTTCTGCAGCAATTTGCAGGTGTTTTTTTTAATAACAATTAAAATATATATATTTAAAAACCTAATGAAAACTCGCCAATATTTTGGCGTGACTTTCTCCTAATAGCACATTTTTTCTTGCATGTGATTATCTATAATCAAATGCATTACAAGTGCTGTTTTCACTAATGTATTCATCTTTATGTACACTTGTTCCGATCATAGGTAATTTTTTGTCAGTTGGTTAGTTGTTTGCGATGCTGCAGTCCCAAAATTAAGAGAAGTGAAAATTTCAAAGGACGGCTACATTTCAGTTCTCATATTGTTTCAGAAAGTGCAAGTTAGGTGGTTTTGCCTTAGAATGCAAACGGAATCAAATTACGCCCCATCCCTAATACCCGCCTGTTCCATGCCCCTCCACCATTAAATCCAGATTTACCATTCCCAAGGGAAATTTAGCAAATTAAAAAACAAACATTGCCCATGACCCATTTGTGATATATCTCAGCAACCTCCTTAAAAGAGTAGTCCTCTTCTGAAAGCACCCTAAGAGCTCAGAACCACCTAGAAGGTGATGCCAGCCTCTCCTCTCCCCCCCCCTCTCTGTTTGCAGGAAACCTCCTGTGTCTTCCACACA
This sequence comes from Darevskia mixta, assembly GCA_034641385.1. Lineage (NCBI taxonomy): Eukaryota > Metazoa > Chordata > Lepidosauria > Squamata > Lacertidae > Darevskia > Darevskia mixta. The sequence continues at coordinate 5,592,679 of JAWWNH010000060.1, forward strand.
CAAAAACAAAAGGCCCCTTGGCAATTTCCTATGTCTTGCAACAACACTTTGGGGAAGACTAGCAGGCCCAAGGGATACGTGCTTTGTTCTCTCTGAATACTGTGCTTCCCTGGCTTTTCTGCACACCAGCCTTTTAAAAGTTGCTTTTCCAATGTGAGTCACTATTCCAGTATTTACAGCCAGCGTGGCACAACGGCTGGAGTGTCGGAATAGGACCTGGGAGACCAGGGTTCGAATCCCTGCTCGGCCATGATGCTCACTGGTTGTGTCTTTGCACCAGTCTCTGCCTCTCGCTGCTCTTGTGCTCAGGTCCTGCTTGCACAAGCATCTGGGTGGCCACGGTGAGAACAGGATGCTCAGCAAGATGGCATGTGGCCTGTTATGTACTGAGCTGAATCCTAGAACAATAGGATCCAGAATGTAGCAATCTGATTGGTCCGCAGGAACCACCCAATCCAGCTCCAGATGGAAGTGAATCAGCGACCTGATTGGCCTGCAAGAGCAGCCAATCAGGCTCCTGGATGAAGTGAATCAGCAACCTGATTGGCCTGCAGGAGCAGCCAATCAGGCTCCTGGAGGAAGTGAATCCGCAGCCTGATTGGCCTACAGGAGTAGCCCGGAATTAGCCAATCACGGGGGGCCCATTGTGTAGATAATGTATATATAGCAGACGTTTTGGGGAAAGACTCATTCATTGCTACTATGAGCTGAATAAAGAGCATGAAATTCACACTTGACTCCAAGTATATTTCATGGCCTGACCCAAGAAGCTCTTCTTCTGTTCCTAACCTGCACCAGTTTTCTAGAGACGGCTGTCCTCGATGGGCAGAGTGAGCAGAACCAGGTGAGAGAGACCTGATGTTTCCAACAGGTGTTCCCAGCCATATCGGTGCTTGTTTGGTTTTTTAAAAAACAGATTCATTTATTTTGTCTTATCAGCGAAACCTGTTCCTACATGAAAAGGTTCCCAGCACGAAGGCTGCCTTTGCCTCCTCGAAGAGCTGATCAGTTGCACTTCTGGGTAGGTGGACATCGGCTGCTGTCCTTCTGGGTCTTCCAGTTTTCCAAAAGTGAGAAGACTGATGTGCAAACTCAAGTGTCAGGAGCGAGCCAGCAGTAAATCACACCATGCAAGTTGCAGTTAACTCTTTATTAGCAAAATCACAATCTGCACAGACTTGGTTAAGTATCAGGCCACCTGAGCACAACAGCTCATCCCTGCTAGAATCAGTTGCCAAGACGGAAGGTCCCTGCCTTCCCACGGTTGTGCAAGTCCCCTCGTCTCCATGGTTTCCCCCCAAGCAATCTGAGACTGCACTTGTGTACAGCCAATCTGCCCATTTTAGGCCTCTGGGTTCTGGGAGACCAGGGGGAGGAGAGCTTGTCAGGAGGGGAAGACCCCTGGACTTCTTCACCAGCCAGACACATCTCTGCCTCTGGGCATTCCTCCTCTCCTGATTCAGCTTCTGCCTCCAATTTTGGACTTCTCTCTGCCACAGACTCTCCCAGCTCACTAAGCCCTGTTACCTCTTCAGCTTCCGACACCTCCTCTGAGTCTTCTCCCTTTGACGACTCGTTGCCGTCCCACCACCACCCCGGGCTCTGAGCCTTCTTCCCTGGGGGTTCCCCAGCTGGTTCCTCCCTCTGATCCTACCAGTCCGTGACACTCAGCTACCCCATTTGGTGAGTCTGCCACACACCCAGTGACAAAACTTTGAAACAATCGACTGCATTTTGGACCACCGTCTCACCAGAACAGCAGTCTATAAAGGTAAAGGGACCCCTGGTCCAGTCGTGACCAACTCTGGGGTTGCATCGCTCATCTCGCATTATTGGCTGAGGGAGCCGGCGTACAGCTTCCAGGTCATGTGGCCAGCATGACTAAGCCACTTCTGGCGAACCAGAGCAGTGCACGGAAACACCATTTACCTTCCCGCCAGAGCGGTACCTATTTATCTACTTGCACTTTGACGTGCTTTCGAACTGCTAGGTTGGCAGGAGCAGGGACCAAGCAACGGGAGCTCACCCCATCGCGGAGATTCAAACCGCCGACCTTCTGATCAGCAAGCCCTAGGCTCTGTGGTTTATAATAATAATAATAATAATTTTTTATTTATATCCCGCCCATCTGGCCGGGTCTCCCCGGCCACTCTAGGCGGCTTCCAGCATACATTAAAATACATACACATGTTACAGATTAAAAACTTCCCTGAACAGGGCTGTCTTCAGGCATCTTCTAAATGTGAAGGTGCCTAAAGAAGGTGCCTTTAGGAAGGTGCCTAAAGAAGCCAGGGTGGCTATCTAAAGAACTTTTAACTGAGTTAAGATTTAAAAGGGATATGTACAAGAAATGGAAAAAGGGGGAAACCAGCAGAGAGGAATTCAAACAAATAGCCAGCACATGTAGAGACAAAGTCAGAAAAGCTAAAGCACAGAATGAACTCAGGCTTGCTAGAGAGGTTAAAAGCAATAAAAAGAGTTTTTATGGGTATGTCCGTAGCAAAAGGAAGAACAAGGAAACAGTGGGGTCACTTAGAGGAGAAGATGGTGAAATGCGAACAGGGGACGCAGAAAGGGCAGAACTCCTCAATACCTTCTTTGCCTCAGTCTTCTCCAAAAAAGAAAACAATGCCCGACCTGAAGAATATGGAGCAGATGATTCAGCAGGGGAAACACAGCCCAGAATAAGTAAGGAGGTAGTACAAGAACACTTGGCTAGTTTAGATGTATTCAAGTCTCCAGGGCCAGATGAACTACATCCCAGAGTATTAAAAGAACTGGCAGAGGTGATTTCAGAACCACTGGCAGTAATCTTTGAGAATTCCTGGAAAACAGGTGAAGTCCCAGCAGACTGGAGGAGGGCAAATGTTGTCCCTATTTTCAAAAAGGGGAAAAGAGAGGACCCAAACAATTACCGCCCAGTCAGCCTGACATCAATACCAGGAAAGATTCTAGAGCAGATCATTAAGCAAACGGTCTGTGAGCACCTAGAAAGGAACGCTGTGATCACTAAAAGTCAGCATGGGTTTCTGAAAAATAAGTCATGTCAGACTAATCTGATCTCATTTTTTGACAGAATTACAAGCCTGGTAGACGAAGGGAACGCCGTGGATGTAGCCTATCTTGATTTCAGCAAGGCCTTTGACAAGGTGCCCCATGATATTCTTGTAAAGAAGCTGGTAAAATGCGGGCTAGACAATGCTACCATTCAGTGGATTTGTAACTGGCTGACTGACCGAACCCAAAGGGTGCTCATCAATGGCTCCTCTTCATCCTGGAGAGAAGTGACTAGTGGGGTGCCACAGGGTTCTGTCTTGGGCCCAGTCTTATTCAACATCTTTATCAATGACTTGGATGATGGGCTTGAGGGCATCCTGATCAAGTTTGCAGATGACACCAAATTGGGAGGGGTGGCTAATACCCCAGAGGACAGGATCACACTTCAAAATGACCTTAACAGATTAGAGAACTGGGCCAAGGCAAACAGGATGAATTTTAACAGGGAGAAATGTAAAGTACTACACTTGGGCAAAAAAAATGAAAGGCACAAATACAGGATGGGTGATACCTGGCTTGAGAGCAGTACAAGTGAAAAGGATCTAGGAGTCTTGGTAGACCACAAACTTGACATGAGTCAACAGTGTGATGCAGCAGCTAAAAAAGCCAATGCAATTCTGGGCTGCATCAATAGGAGTATAGCATCTAGATCAAGGGAAGTAATAGTATCACTGTATTCCGCTCTGGTCAGACCTCACCTGGAATACTGTGTCCAGTTCTGGGCACCACAGTTCAAGAAGGATATTGACAAGCTGGAACGTGTCCAGAGGAGGGCAACCAAAATGGTCAAAGGCCTGGAAACGATGCCTTATGAGGAACGGCTTAGGGAGCTGGGTATGTTTAGCCTGGAGAAGAGAAGGTTAAGGGGTGATATGATAGCCATGTTCAAATATATAAAAGGATGTCATATAGAGGAGGGAGAAAGGTTGTTTTCTGCTGCTCCAGAGAAGCGGACACGGAGCAATGGATTCAAACTACAAGAAAGAAGATTCCACCTAAACATTAGGAAGAATTTCTTGACAGTAAGAGCTGTTCGACAGTGGAATTTGCTGCCAAGGAGTGTGGTGGAGTCTCCTTCTTTGGAGGTCTTTAAGCAGAGGCTTGACAGCCACCTGTCAGGAATGCTTTGATGGTGTTTCCTGCTTGGCAGGGGGTTGGACTGGATGGCCCTTGTGGTCTCTTCCAACTCTATGATTCTATGATTCTATGATTCTATGATTCTATGAAATGTCAGATAGTTGTTAGTACCTTTGACTTCTGATGGGAGGGCGTTCCACAGGGTGGACGCCACTACTGAGAAGGCCCTCTGCCTGGTTCCCTGTAGCTTTGCTTCTCGCAATGAGGGAACCGCCAGAAGGCCCTCGGCGCTGGATCTCAGTGTCTGGGCTGAACGGTGGGGGTGGAGACGCTCCTTCAGGTATACAGGACCGAGGCCGTTTAGGGCTTTAAAGGTCAGCACCAACACTTTGAATTGTGCTCGGAAACGTACTGGGAGCCAATGTAGTTCTCTCAGGACCGGTGTTATGTGGTCCCGGCGGCCACTCCCAGTCACCAGTCTAGCCGCCGCATTCTGGATTAATTGCAGTTTCCGCGTCACCTTCAAAGGTAGCCCCACGTAGAGTGCATTGCAGTAGTCCAAGCGGGAGATAACCAGAGCATGCACCACTCTGGCCAGACAGTCTGCGGACAGGTAGGGTCTCAGCCTGCGCACCAGATGGAGTTGGTAGACAGCTGCCCTGGGCACAGAATTAATCTGCGCTTCCATGGACAGCTGTGAGTCCAATATGACTCCCAGGCTGCGCACCTGGTCCTTCAGGGGCACAGTTACCCCATTCAGGACCAGGGAGTCCCCCACACCCGCTCGCACCCTGTCCCCCAAAAACAGTACTTCTGTCTTGTCAGGATTCAACCTCAATCTGTTAGCCGCCATCCATCCTCCAACCGCCTCCAGGCACTCACACAGGACCTTCACCGCCTTCACTGGTTCTGATTTAAAAGAGAGGTAGAGCTGGGTATCAGCTCTACCCACAGCGCCACCCGCGTCCCATATACCAGTCTATAGATACCTTAATAAAATCAATATAAATAAATGAGGTGGTTCCATTGCCAGACATCACTCCTCAGTTCATGTTGAAGGCTGCATTCATCACCTTTTCGAAAAGGAACTGCAGCAAAGACCTTATTTTCCTCAGCAAGTGTTATTGGGTGGATCTGTGCTGCCCTCCAGTGACTCCAATGAATAACAAGCAAAGCTTTGAAAGGAATGGCTTTCTCTTGCCACCCCCTGTGACAGGTGAGCACAAGCTGGCCAATTTTTTAACAGGCCTCATCGGGTTTTTTTTACACAGGTTTCAAAATATGGGCCCACATCCCCTGCAAGCAGCACAACAGTGAGCCTTTGTCAGCAAAAGTCCAGTTTTAAAAACATTCTCTCTTTAAATCATGTTTCTGAAGCGTGTTCCATAAGCTGGTTTCACTCCCAAGTCTTTTTAAAACCACACTTCCCACCATCCCTGACTTGCTGGCTATGCTACCAGGGGCAGATGCAAATTGGTCCAAAAGGTACACCTTTGTTAGAATCATAGAATTGTAGGGTTAAAAGTGATCCCCAGGGGCATCTAGTCCAACCCCCTACAATGCGGGAATATCAACTAGATCACGACAGCCATCCAACCTCTGCTTAAAAACCTCCAAGGAAGAACAATTTACCATCTCCCAAGGGAGTCCATTCCACAGCCAAACAGCTCCTACTGCCATAAAATCATTCCTGATGTTAAGTTGGAATCTCCTTTCTTGAAGCCTTTGGTTCGGGTTCTACCCGCCAAGAGCGAGAGAAAACAAGCTTGCTCCATCTTCCACGTGACAGCCCTTGAGATATTTAAAGATGGCTATCATATCTCATATCACCTTCCAACAAAGGTCCGTATAGTTAAAGCTATCGTTTTCCCAGTAGTGATGTATGGAAGTGAGAGCTGGACCATAAAGAAGGCTGATCGCCGAAGAATTGATGCTTTTGAATTATGGTGCTGGAGGAGACTCTTGAGAGTCCCATGGACTGCAAGAAGATCAAACCTATCCATTCTGAAGGAAATCAGCCCTGAGTGCTCACTGGAAGGACAGATCCTGAAGTTGAGGCTCCAATACTTTGGCCACCTCATGAGAAGAGAAGACCCCCTGGAAAAGACCCTGATGTTGGGAAAGATTGAGGGCACAAGGAGAAGGGGACGACAGAGGATGAGATGGTTGGACAGTGTTCTCGAAGCTACCAACATGAGTCTGACCAAACTGCAGGAGGCAGTGGAAGACAGGAGTGCCTGGCGTGCTCTGGTCCATGAGGTCACGAAGAGTCGGACACGACTAAACGACTAAACAACAACAATCATATCTCCTCTGTCTTTACTTTCCCAGGCTAAACATCCCCAGCTCCTTCAACCATTCCCCATAAGGCTTAGTTTCCAGACCCCTGATCATCTTGGTCTCCCTCCTCTGCACACATTCCAGCTTGTCAATATCCTTCTTAAATTGGCGTGCCCAGAACTGGACACAGTAGGCTGCTTCTGAATGCTGCCTTTTCAGCTCTCATCTACCCTGAGGCATTATGGGGTATGGGGCTGGTGTGTTAAATATTTAAAAAGTCACCATTGTCCTTCAGTATAAAAGATTCTGCTGTGCATTTCAGGGGGCTGGACTAGATGACCCGTCCCTTCCAGCTCTACAATTCTATGATTCCACCATTTCCTTGTGCCAGATCACTTCCCTCCCCATATCTCCAAGCATACCCTCTGGGAGTTTCCACCCAAAATGCAGCACTCTTCCCACATTCCCACATTTTTCTAATGCTCTATCCAGCCCTCCCCCACCAATCAACTGCCCTACTTCTTCAATAATTGCTCTCTTCAAATGGGATGCACTATTTACTAATGACAAAACATGGGAAACATAGTCATTTAAGCGCTTAAGCTCCCCTTGACCTACTTTGCATTTGCCAGAAATGTATCGCTGCGGTAGGACGGCTGAGTTTTCTCAAGATCCCGGATCTTTCGAAAATGATATTTTTAACCATCCATACGGAGAAAATTCATTTTTATTTCATTTGCCAAATGAATGGGGAAACAAACTGAGCTGGTCAATTGCCAGGACTATCACCTCCTCAGGCCCAGCTGCTCCCGTGTTTTTTGCCCTGGGGAAATGGAATAAATCTATACCATTTTATAAACAGTCATGGCTTCCCTCTGAGGAATCCTGGGAACTGTAGTTTGTTAACAGTGCCGACGTACCATTGGAGACCAATCAAGGGCACCTCCCAAAATGATACAATCTGGTTTCTCTATTTCTCTTTGATTGAAGAACAGGATATTTTAATGCCATCACAGAGGTATCTGTGGAGGGGATATATATTCATTGAAAATGTTAGCTTTCTTTTCATTTTTTTTTTTAAAAAGAACCTACCTGTTTCTTAAGTCTGGCACCAGAGGTCCTTCTCTAAATATCCCTGCCACTCTCTAGGTTTTCTTAATGATAATTACTATCATGTATATGCTGCCACCTGACTGGGTTGCCTGGAGAGCCACGTTTTAAGACATTCTCAAAAAGAGTAAGATTGCCCAGGATTTTAGCTGATTTTATATCTACTGCTTTTTGTATTTTTACTGTTGCTACGATAGTTGCTTTTGTTTCTGATGTTTTTTGATCTGTTTTATGTTTGTTTTATGGTTCTCTTTTGTAGGCTAGCTTGGAAATCTAGATAAATAAAATTATGTAAAAAAACAAAACAAAAAGGGAAACTGCCGAGTTGTTAAGAGACCCCTGCTCCTCTCAGAACAGTTTAGTCATTAATCCCTCTTCCCAGGGAACTCTGGGAATTGTAGCTTCATGAGCATAATAGGACACCCTTGCAGTTCCCGGGATTCTCATGAGGGAACGCCGTGTCTTTAAAGCAGTATGATACTGCCAAAGTATCCCCATGATATTCTTGAGAAGCTGGTAAAATGTGGATTTGTAGCTGAGAGAAGCTATGATAGCCATCTTCAAATATCTAAAGTGCTGTCACAGGGAAGATGGATCAAGCTTGCTTTCTCCTGCGCTGGAGGGTAGGACTCGAACCAATGGCTTCAAGTTACAAGGAAGGAGATTCCGACTAAACATCAGGATGAACTTCCTGAAAGAGCTGTTTGACAATGGAACGGACTCCCTTTGGAAGGTGGCAGACTCTCCAGCATTGTAAGTTTTTAAGCAGAGGTTGGATGGCCATCTGTCATGGAAGCTTTAGTTGAGGTTCCTGCATTGCAGGGGGTTGGACTAGATGACCCTTGGTTCCCTTCCAACTCTACAATTCGACAATTCTTTCCTGTTCCTTCTTCTGGTTGGTGGCCTATTTACTTTTATTCACTGCTGATTGTTTCTCCCACTGGATGCCTTCAGCAGCCAGCAGTGAAGAGAAGCAGGAGAGGTAAGGAAGTCAGCCTCACCTATTAAACCTATCGATCGCATTGGTGAGAACAAGTGTATGGATTTGCAGGGATTTGGGAGCAAGGAGAGGGACTTTGAGGAAAAATCATCAGGTACAAATGAATCAAATTTTATTGCAATGTCAAATAGAAATAGAATGCGTTTAGAGGGGATAAGGAAAGGACCACTTCAGATTATGATGATGATGATGATTTTATACCCTGCCCAACATTAAACAGTTTCCTGAACAGGGCTGCCTTCAGATGTCTTCTAAAAGTCAGGTAGTTGTTTATTTCCTTGACATCTGCTGGGAAGGAGTTCCACAGGGCGGGTGCCACCACTGAGAAGGCCCTCTGCCTGGCTCCCTGTAACCTCACTTCTCCCAGTGAGGGAACCACCAGAAGGCCCTCAGAGCGTGCTGAATGATGGGGGTGGAAACACTCCTTCAGGTATACAGATAAAGAAGAATTGATTTTCCACTTCACCTAAACCAAGCTATGTGGACACTCAAGAGGGTTGGCCATGCGTCAGTGAGGCCCGCAGTCGCTCAAAGGTTGTCCATCCCTCTGTTAGACTAAGTGTGTGGCCCCCACGCTCATCAAGGTAGCACAAGAGGGAAGAATAACCCAATGTTCTCGCAGTGGGAGCCAAGAGTTTCAACTGCCTACTGTTAGCATCTGGACGGTTCATCAACAAAACTAGCAATTCGGGAGATTATTTTTATAATCAATGCGTGGAGGAAGCGTTCAAGCGCTTAAAAACTCCTACCATCTCGCTCAAAAAAAGATATGCCGCCCGTTAAACCAAAAGCCCACAATCCTTTTCTGTGCCTTTTTTATAATTACAACTGGTAGGGAATTTGAGAACTGTGAGTCAGCCTGCACATGCACCCAATCTAGAAATGCTATGGAAATGCCAGAGGCCCCATCAGTATTGGCATTCTGCGGGCTCTTGAAGACTCACCTATTCAGACAAACATTTCCTTCATCTCTTGCCTTGACTCTGCTGCTTCAAAGGATGTTAATTATGATGTTTTATGTACTTGTTTTACTATGTATTTTAATTACAGGCAGCTGTATTTTTTGTTTCATTCTTGTTATGATGCTGTCGGCTTTTATTTATTTGTGAACTGCCTTGGCATTTCTTCTTGAAATGAAAGACAGCATGTAAATTCTACTTGTAACAACTACAAAAGATGCCCAATAACTGGGTCACGCAATCCACAGGTGGTCAATCTACAGCTTGCGGGCCTCAGGTAGCAGTGGCAGCATGGTTCTTTGGTATGTTATGGTACAAGGAGGAGGGTCTGCAGTCTAGGCTGCAGCATGGGATCAGAGATGCACCCATGACTGTTTCTGCTGGGTACATTGCTGCCTTGCTAGAGGGGGAAAAAGTACTTCCAGGGCACAAGGGAAAGCATATCTTCTGAAGCGTGATCTAGAGCAAGGTTCCCCAAACTTGGATCTCTGGCTATTTTTGGACTACAATTCCCATCATTCCTAGCTAGCAGGACCAGTGGTCAGGAATGATGGAAATTGTAGTCCAAAAACAGCTGGAGACCTAAGTCTGGGAAACCCTGATCTAGAGCAATCTTCTTTGACCTTGGGTCCCCAGAAGTTGTTGGACTACAACTTCCATCAGCCCCAGCCATCTTAGTCATTGGTCAGGGATGATGGGAGTTGTAGTCCATTAACATTCTGGGAACTAGAGTGACCCTGTGCTACACGATGGGCTCAGCTTGGTGCCCACTTGCAGCCTGAAAAGGTGGCTTCTGATCCCCACCCTCCCCAAATTCCAAGATGGCCTCTTCAGAAGAAGGAAGTTGAGAGATTGTGTTGCCGTAACTGGGAATGCAGGCTTAAATCCTCCTCTTCCCCAGATCCCCTTCCTTCTCCCCAATTTCTTTACATGAACACAAGCAGGAAAGCAATTTTCTTCAAAGCAATAAGGCTGCACACTGTTCTTTTTAAAAATAGATTTAATATCTCAAGTGTGTTTTCATATTCTACACATTTCAGTGCTATGATGAAGATTAATAAGAGTCCATACAAGATTAGAAAGTTAAAAAACAAAACTTAAAAATAGTACAACCTGCATCACCCATGCTCCTGACCCACCCTCGGCCGCCTCATGGCATGAACTGCTCAAAGCAAGACTGATTGAAAGCGTATTTTACCAGAGGCAAGACAAATACAGACAGTTCGCATGTTCGCATAAACAGATATAGGCTTCTTACAAACTAGTTTATATTCAGATTAAGCTATTTAAAAAGCACACACCCCTTTGTCCTTTTCGGCACTGATCGCTGAGGTCACTCACTATTACTTCCTGTTATTTGTCAAACAGACAAGACCTCCGCCCCCCCCCCCACTTACAAATAAAGCTGAATGAACAGAGATGTTCCCTTTGGTGTAGAAGTTGCCAGCAGCAAAACCTGGGCCAAGGCTCCACCTCGAATCAGGATGTATTCAAAAGCTCCAAAAGAGCTCCAACCGCTCCAAAGTAGCCCTGTTTAAAAAAACGAAACCGGCACAAATGGAAAGGATCAGATTGTTTGTCAAAATACACTTGCCCCAAAGATCAAGATCGGCCTATTCATTACTTTGATTTTAAAGTGATGGTTGTTTGCTTAGATATCCTTTAAAAAGAAAAAAAGAAAAAACACCACTACCGGTATGCGTAACCACATTGAGCCAGGAAGGCAGGCAAGGACCATGTCACAAGCTTCCTCTAGATTGGCCGAGTCCCCCCTCACAAGCCCCTCAGATGAACTACTTGCTTTCAATGTGTGTGGGGCTTCTTTTTATTAAGTTCATCTCTCTCTCTCTCTCGCTCTCTCTCTCTCTCTCTCTCTCTCACACACACACACACACACACACACACACACCCCTGGGTATTACCCCACCTCCTCCCCTCTTTGCTCCTTTTATAAAAAGGTAAAGGGACCCCTGACCGTTAGGTCCAGACGACTCTGGGGTTGTGGCGCTCATCTTGCTTTATTGGCCGAGAGCCGCCGTACAGCTTCTGGGTCATGTGGCCAGCATGACAAAGCCGCTTCTGGCGAACCAGAGCAGCACACAGAAATGCCGTTTACCTTCCCTCTGGGACGGTACCTATTTATCTACTTGCACTTTGACGTGCTTTGGAACTGCTAGGTGGGCAGGAGCTGGGACCGAGCAACGGAAGCTCACCCCATCGTGGGGATTCGAACCGCCGACCTTCTGATTGACAAGCCCTAGGCTCTGTGGTTTAGACCACAGCGCCACCCGCGTCCCACCAGCTCCTTTTACATGACCTACTAATTTGCTATTGACTGCCCTGCATCCTCAGGATAGTTAAGCTCCAAATCCAGTTAATTGTTATAATAATTACAAAGAGAGTGTTTCAGGATTATTGAACCGTCAGATTACGAGAGCCACAGCACTGAAATAAAAGATGGAAACAGGTCTCTCCCCCTTTCATTTATTCAAAAGATGGAAACAGTGGACAATCTATTTGCAGGGTGCTTACCACCCACCCTACCCTGCTTTGGCTACAGTTGGGAGGGAGGGAGGGAGGGAGGAAGAAAGAGAAGCGCTTGCATTTCAATGTGGCTCTACCTCGTGTTCCAGAAATAGGGCCTTCAACTGCCCCTTTGACCAATAATCCAAAGCATACGCCAGAAACTTCATCGAGATTGTGTTGATACGCAAGAAGTTCCCCACGAAAACCACCCGATTTATGTTCTGCAAGAGGGGGAAGGAGTGTTAAGACTCTTGACATCTCTGTTCACAGTAATAAACACGCTTAAAACATGCACCCTGCCAACCTAGTGCGGCCCCCGATGTCGTTGGACTACAACTCCCATCAGTCCCAGCTGGCTGGAGCTGACGGAGTTGTAGTCCAATCTATGGAGGGCACCAGGCTGCCGAAGGCCGATTTAGTTCTTGCATTTGTGTCTCACTCAACGACCAACATTTTTCCAATAGCTTAAGTTAGTTAAGAGGGTCATATCCCCTGAGCTCCACTTTGCACTGCTTTGCATTTCCAAGTTAGCACCAGGCTCAGGAGGTAAGCAATTATGAGAGGGTGCAAGCCTGGTCCTGATGGGAGAGAACAGATTGCGGTGTGGAAATTAGTTGCAGGAAATGCTTCTCAGCAAGGCTGTGGAAAGTTTCATTCCCCTCAGCAAAACGGAACAAGCCAGGATAGAGAACGAGATAATAAGTGGTGGTCAGGCATCACAGAAGAAGAGACGTTTGAGCAAAATAACTGAACAGGGGTTTCTGCTGGATTTCATCCTATGGACAGAAAAGTTAGAGATTGGTGGCCTTTGAGGTCCTGCCTTATTCCCTGGCTGAGCTGCTGCTGATGGGCAAGTGTCAGTCACAGAATATTAACTGTCAGGGCGCCTGCAGTGAAGGTGGTGGCATGTTTGCTTTCGCAAGTAGGAATCAGTGGAGAGAGAACTGGGATCTAGGGACAGGAGGAGCTGTGCCCAGTAAGAGAGGGGGACTGGAGTGGGCAACGGTGGGTAAGGTGGTGTGAAGTTCACATCCTAGAGGAGAAATAAGTCAGCACAATATCTATAGGGAAAGCTACCTTGCAGAAAGAACTTCTGCATCAGCGACTCACCTTAAGACCTGGGGTTAAGGCAAGCAATTAAGATCTGGTAAAGCTGAAGTCCTGGCTGTTACCACTTTCCTCCTCTAATCCTTTCCTACCACAGTGTCACCTTTGCCTCTGGTTTTCCAGCTATGCTTCACACCTCCTTTGAGTGTCCCCCCAAAGGCTTTTCTTCGGAGCTGCTGTTATATCAGGCGATGGGTTACAGTGGGAGGGATGCTAGCCTTCCTTGCTGCGCCAAGGACACCCCAAGGCAAAAGATGAGAGGGCCTGGCTCTTTCATAGCCCTGTACAATGCTGCTTGACATGATTGCAACAAGGCAGCACTGTAAAGAAGCTGAAAGCACCGAGCTCAGGTAATGCCATGCAAGATGCTAGGACAGGAGGAGCGACTCTTGCTGCAAGACAGCTTACTTCCTGGCATGCTCCCTCTTCCTCGGCTGAAGTCCTCAGCCTCGACAGGGTGTTTTATCCCTTTTAGAAGCAGCAGTGACTCCAAAGGTACTCCTGTCTGTCTCTCCTGACTACCCTCAGAAAAGGAAGCTCTCTGTACGGTTTACAATCTAACAGTGGGGTTCATCGGAAACCTGGAAACATTACTTAGAATTGGTTTGGAACAGGTTTACAATATCCCTAGTCAATGCTGCGCAGCACATCTCGACAGCAACAGGAAGTGGCTCGGAGGCATTGCTGGACCATGGTGCAGTGTGGGGCCTCAGCATCAGCAATTCTCACTGCTCACCGGAGCAAAAGGACAGTTATTTACTCATTGTTCACATTCACACACAACGCTAAGCCAGACTCTCTGGTGTATCAGTGTTTATTGTGCATGCTGCCTGATCATTCTCACTTTGCTGCCCCCCAACCCTAAACACTCCCCCCCCCCCCCCCGTGTGAAAGGAAGGCGGGAAACTTTCGTAGCAGGAATCCTGGCTTGCTACTCCCTAAGAAGCCACAGTCAGCAAGCCAACCACAAACCACAGCTTAAAGGGCATTTTGCTGACTGTGGTTTGTAAATGAGCAGCCAACCACCATCTTTCGTTCAGATGTAACGGGAAACCAAAGATTCCTGGTTTATTTCTCCAGCTCATGGGAGGAGAGGAGCAAAGTGGGAAGCACAAAACAGTAGGCCACTCGTTCACAACAGACCGCAACGAGACAGATAATGCTTTCAGAAGGCATTCCCAGTCACCACCAACAGGACCGTGAGGAACTGAAAAGCACTCCCCGGCTCCTCTCTTTCCATACCTCATTAAGCGCACACATCCGTGCTATGGAGCCGATGTTATTCGTGATGGTGATCAAAGCTGCTCTTGCCAAGTCTTCCTTGCTAGCTGCCTCTCGCTTCTCCTTGCTCATCATGTTTCCAAAGCTGGACAGAAAAATGTGCACAAATTTTTATTTCACCTAAAAAATCCATTTACATGAGAAACACACAGGATTGCCAACTTTCAATTCCTAGAATCATAGAGTTGGAAGGGACCCAAGGGTCATCTAGTCCAACCCCCTGCAATGCAGGAATCTCCACTGAATCATCCTTGACAGAAGGCCATCTGGTCTCAGCTTAAAAACCTCCAAGGAAGGATAGTACATCACCTTTCGTGGAAGCGAGTCTATTCCATCTGGGTCCATAGAAGCTTTCCCAAGAGTTGCTACCCAACACCCTCAGGTTCAAGTGTGAATTTCCATGCTTTCAGGTGCTGTGCTGTAGCCTCTTGCCGGTTAAAAGTGGCACTGGAGTGAAAGGTGGGCTAGCCCCATGCCTGATTCACTTCCCTCTTCCAAGCCCACACTTCCACAGGCTACAAGACAGGCTCATCAAACCTGAGGAAGCCAGCAGCCTATAAACTGGGGAATATGGGCGTAAGATGTGAACTAAGGGATCTGAACCGTAGAGACACAATTCTTCTCTTGGGTCCTATTGGTACTTCCTATGCTCATTCATTTAAAACAAAATAAAGACAACTGCTGCTCTGTTTCAGGGTTAACACGAGTTTTCATTTGTCTGATTCTTAGCTTACCCAATGTCAAAAGGCTCTGGGCAAGCAAAAAAATTAAATGCAGTGCACTACAATAGCTAAAGGGATGTGGGTGGTGCTGTGGGTTAAACCACAGAGCCTAGGGCTTGCCGATCAGAAGGTTGGTGGTTCGAATCCCCTCGACGGGGTGAGCTCCCGTTGTTCGGTTCCCTGCTCCTGCCAACCTAGCAGTTTGAAAGCACGACGTGCAAGTAGATAAATAGGTACTGCTCTGGTGGGAAGGTAAACGGCGTTTCCGTGCGCTGCTCTGGTTCGCCAGAAGCGGCTTTGTCATGCTGGCCACATGACCTGGAAGCTGTACGCCGGCTCCCTCGGCTAGTAAAGCAAGATGAGTGCCACAACCCCAGAGTCGTCCGCGACTGGACCTAACAGTTAGGGGTCCCTTTACCTTTACAATAGCTAAAAACATAAAAACTTAAGGAAAGCTCACAGCAGAATCAGACCAGAGACCCATCTAGTCTACAGTAGCCAACTGGAAGCCTGCAAGGACATGAGCTCAACAGAGCTCTCCCGACTTGCAATACCCCAAAACTGGCATTCAGAGGCTCATTCAGAAGCCACCTTTTCCCAGGTTGCCAAAACCAAACAGATGGGGAAGGGTTATTCAAGCTGCCTCATGCCCCCTACTGAAACACCAGGTGCGGCCTTACCTGGATGCTACCGTCCAACCCGGCAGCCCAAATCTCTCATAGTCTCCTCCGTAAATGTCCCGCACTAGTTTGTCCACTTTGGTGCTGTCCCCGTTGGCTGCCATTTCGAGGGCCTCTTCAAAGGTGGAGCAGCCAGTCAGAAGGCAGCAGAGACCAAAAAAAGTTCCTCCTCCAAGGCTAGCAAACAAACAAGATGCACAAATCACTTCTACCGTCCTGTGAAAGCGTTGGGTGGAGCGGGAAGAGAAGACCAACAACTTGCAGGACAAGACGCCTGTGATTTAACCCAGCAAAAATGAAGTTAACTAGTTAATAGACAACGTCACGGCACAGGCCTCCACGCTAGCCTCATGAGGGATGTGAGGATGTGGCAAAATCCTTTTATTTTTTTACATCCTCACAGAGAAAAGGGAGCAGATGACACACATGCAGCTCAACCCGAGGCATGTTTTCTCCAAAATAAGTCCCATTGTGGTAAATAGGCCTTGCTGCCAGATGAGCAGAACTGCAGCCTCTACCACTACAAGACGCAGCCGCACTGTGCCCATCTGACGCCAGAGGTATCACCTAGCCATGCGCGTGGACTGCAAGTCACTTGATTCGTGGACCGGACTCGCTTAGCAGATCTGAAAGGGAAAGCATTGCGCTTTCAAAGCTCACCTGGTCCCAGTCACCCGCTTGTAATTGTTTTTAGAATAGACAGCCAGGATGCTGACCCCGGAGCCAATGTTCACCAGCAGAAGAGGGTAGGGGTTCTCCAAGTTGAAGGGGAGCTTCTGGCACTTCTCGAGATCGGTTGGGTTCTCAAAATAGTAGCACTCTGAGTGTCCGTTGAACCCAACTGAATCAATGTACAGCACTCCTTTAATAAGGCAGTCTAGTTCATCCATTTTGCAAAGCTGGAGGTCACTCACCTGTTTGGAGAAAAAACGCTTTGAAGAAAACTAGATATTGAAACACTCCAAGGAAGGCCTGGAGGGTTTCATCAAGCAGCTTACAGCCCCCCCCCCCGCCCCTTCCATTCTCTCTCAGCACTTAGGAACATTGGCCAACCACAAATGAGGACCCTTAGAGTTTCAGTATCAGAAATGGCAAAGCCTGAAAGTTCACCACCATCAATGCTAGCAAAAAGGGTTTATTCAAACCTATGCCAGTCTGCTAAACCTGCAAACAATTATTTGCTTTGATGAAAGGTGGGTTATTGGGGGGGCATGCTTATTGTAAACTGACCGGTGATTCTATTGCTTTTTATGAATTGTATGTGTTTTAAAGCATCTCTGGGGGCCCTGGCAACTGCTGGGTAAAAATAGCTTAATAAAATAAACCCGAGTCCAGTAACTGCAAACTAACAGAGGAGTTGAGGCAAATGGAGAAATGGGGCAAACAGCCATGAGGCAAAGGAACTGCAGCCCTCACGGAGGATATGTTTATGATTTAGGCTCTCTGAAACCGAACACCAGTAGCTACTCTGAAGTTTAGCCACAGCGCTGAAGTCTTGATTTCATGAAGGTTTAGTCCCTGGAAACTGAAAAACAGGATGGGCAGGACAATAGAAGAAACACACACAAAAAACAGGAAACATCTAATGATGTAAACAAAAACAAAAGAGATAGAGAAACGTAGTTCAAAGAAGCTGGAAAGGATGAGAGTTGATTGTTAAATTAGCCCACATTTAACCATCAACATTCATCCTTCCCAGCATGTATGAGATACAATTCTCTTTTTTTGTTTAGAGCGAGGGAGGAAGCAGCTGAGAAGCAAAGGTCTGTTGAATACACCAAATTCCATGATTCACAGTGAAATCATAGGCATGCCGTAAACCAGCACCCCTGGCTAATGAATGAAGAACAGCTGCTGAATCAGACATGGATGCAAAGGAACTCCTTTCACTGCTTTCCCCCTCACTTGTCTTTGGTTACCTAAGAAAACGTTTCTAACATGGTTCTGAGCAGCAGCATTCTGTGCGCACACCAAACCTGCAACCCAATGGTGAAGCCAGAGAAGTATGCAGCTTGCACTAAGTTATCAGTCACCACTACAACCAGTACAATATAAACTCTTCAGTCAGCTAAACTGTCCTACTTTAAGCCAGCCGTCACCAACCTGGTTCTCTCTAAATATTTTGGACTACAACTCCTATCAGCATGAGCCAATGGGAGTCATAGTCCAAAATACCTAGAGAGCACCAGAGGCTGATGAAGGCAGTATTAGATCATGAAGAGATGGCAACGATGGAGTAGCAATAGCTGGCAGAATCATCTTGCTCACCCAGTTTTTCTCATCGAAGTCTTGTTTCATGGAATGCAAGAACAATGTTAAAGTTTGCATCTAGCAAACCAGGGACTCAGCTACACTATAACATTATAAGGGCGTTATAAAAATGTGACACCAGAAGACGCTGTAGAGCAGCAATCCATCACCAATGGTCAAATGCATTGAGAGCTATATTTTAATAGCATTTTAATAGCATTTTTCATATCAGTGTAGATCCAGCCCAGCCCAGCCCTTCAAACGCTGCTGAACTACAACTCCCATCAGCCCCAACCAGCATGGCCAACGGCCAGGGATGATGGGAGTTGTAGTTCAGCAACGTCTATCGGGCCAAAGGTTTCCCACACCTGGCAGAGACCAACTTCACACTGCCCTTACACTCAAATCAGGAAACAGCATTACAAAAAGGAGCTGCTGCAGAGGCTATGAAGACATGCAGCACCTCTGTTTTGCAAGCTTTAACCATGTACTACAGCAGCTTAAAATATATAAGCCAAAAATTGCATACTGTGCGAAAGTCCGGCTCAAATTTATATGCTCCACCTCCTGTGGCACATAAGGTAGTGTGGAGGCTTGAGAAGTGCTTTTCGCTGCCCATTTGAATAAAAGCAGGCATGTCATGAGTAGGGAAGCGTATAAAGTGCAGATTGCCTTTACGTCCACACAGCATAAGGTCCTTTAGCTCAAGGTGAACATCCCGAATGCCTGTAGAGCCATAGGCAGTGTGGGAGGTCAGGTATTTCCGGATGCTCTTCAGATTCTCCACTTCCTCCTCTTCTTCCTCCATGGTGATGTCTTTTGGTTCAAAATACACTAGCTTCACCAGGGTCCCTCCAATATCCAAGCCAAACCAAGGAAAGACTGAAAGGAAGGAGGGAGAAAAGGGATCATTACAAGGGTGGTGTTTTATTATACATTTCTAAAGAGACTAAACTGATCTTGTATTTTTATGCTGTGAACTGCCCCGAGATCTACGGATGAAGGGCGGTATACAAATTGAATAAATAAAAATAAAACCCAGTTGCCACCCCCAGATGACAAGGGCTCACCCCAGCCACTCGCTGAGCTGTCATGACACCGCAGAATGTTCACGCACATTCTAGCATCATCACATGAATTAGAAACTTGGCAAAGCTACATGGTTTCTGCCACATTAGGAAAAGAACTGCAAATGCGTAAGATAAAGGAAGTTGGGGGTGGGCAAGAAGGCTGAGCATTGGGAAGCTGAGTGGAAAAAGAGTCTAAAGGGGGGGAAAGGTTTGCAGTGCACAAAACACACATCAAATACAAAACCAACAGAATTTATTAACGCCCTCCGCACACAAAACAACTATTACCACAAAGCCAGGTGTGGAAGAGCTGATTGAAGTACATTCCAATGTTCAAGGCTGGAAATGCCTGTTATAAGTAACTAATCTGAACCAGTTACAGGTAGGTAGCCGTGTTGGTCTGCCATAGTCAAAACAAAATAAAAAATAAAAAAATTCCTTCCAGTAGCACCTTAGAGACCAACTAAGTTTGTTCTTGGTATGAGCTTTCGTGTGCATGCACACTTCTTCAGATACACTGAAACAGAAGTCACCAGACCCTTATATATAGTGAGAGGGTGGGGAGGGGTATTACTCAGAAGGGTGGTGGGAATGGGTGATAGGCTGATAGCTGTGGTAAACCTGTTGACTGTTAACGACTGCCATTAGTCTTACAGTGAGAAGGTTAAAAATAGCTTTGTCATGTATAATGAGATAAGAATCCAATGTCTCTATTCAGACCAGGTCTCTCCATGGTTTTAAGTTTGGTAATGAGTTGCAATTCAGCAACTTCTCTTTCCAGTCTATTTCTGAAATTCCTTTGCAATAAGACAGCTACTTTGAGATCTTGTATAGAATGTCCTGGGAGACTGAAGTGTTCTACTGGTTTCTCTGTCTTGTGATTCCTGATGTTATACTGTATCCAGATGATACCGTGTTTCTCATAATATAAGACATACCTAAAATATAAGGCATAGCAGGATTTTCAAGGGGTCGCAAAATATAAGGCATACCCCGAAAATAAGACGTACCGGGTACTGGTAGTGAGATCGGGTACCTGGTGCAGAGCTGTCAGCCCTCCCGTTTTTGGCGGGAAACCCTCGTATTCTAAGCCTTTTCCCGCTGCTCTCCCTGAAAATTTATATCCCTTGAAATTCTCGGGTTAAAGAAAACAGCTCCTCTCCCTCTCCCCCTTCGGCTCTTTGCAGAGAAAAGCCCTGGAAGCGATATCCATTGCCGCTGAAGTTCCCCTCAGCCAGCGATCGTAGATAACAGAGATCGGAGATAGAGATAGCACAGATCTCCCCTGCGCTGAGGTTACGGTAGCTTGGTTGTGGGGGAAGGGAGCAGAGCCCGTCTTTTTGCTCCGTGTGCTCAACCCTCTTTGTTTACCTTGGATTAAGTAATTAGCATATCAAAGGAACAACAAGGCAAATACACTCTGTTTCTGTTCCAACAAGTTAAACTCCAGATTTCTTACTGCTGCAGCCCTGCATATAAGAGCAGCCAGCTTTGCAGCTTTAGTATATTATTTTATAATTTCATCATACTTTCCTTGTTCCCAATAAACCTTGCATTTTGGGATTTCTCCTTTGTGTTGTTATAAGAATTTTAAGGTGTTTCTCTGCAAGAAGGGAGGAGGTGAAAAAACCTTCCCATTTCCTCCAGAATTAAGTAATTACCATCTCTCTCCTGATCAAGTTTGCAGATGACACCAAATTGGGAGGGGGTGGCTAATACCCCAGAGGACAGGATCACACTTCAAAATGACCTTAGCAGATTAGAGAACTGGACCAAACCAAACAAGATGAAGTTTAACAGGGAGAAATATAAAGTACTACACTTGGGCAAAAAAAAAAAATGAAAGGCACAAATACAGGATGGGTGACACGTGGCTTGAGAGCAGTACATGTGAAAAGGATCTAGGAGTCTTGGTAGACCACAAACTTGACATGAGTCAACAGCAGCTAAAAAAGCCAATGCAATTCTGGGCTGCATCAATAGGAGTATAGCATCTAGATCAAGGGAAGTAATAGTACCACTGTATTCTGCTCTGGTCAGACCCCACCTGGAATACTGTGTCCAGTTCTGGGCACCACTGTTCAAGAAGGATACTGACAAGCTGGAACGTGTCCAGAGGAGGGCAACCAAAATGGTCAAAGGCCTGGAAATGATGCCTTATGAGGAATGGCTTAGGGAGCTGAGTATGTTTAGCCTGGAGAAGAGAAGGTTAAGGGGTGATATGATAGCCATGTTCAAATATGTAAAAGGATGTCATAGAAGAGGGAGAAAAGTTTTCTGCTGCTCCAGAGAAGCGGACACGGAGCAATGGATTCAAACTACAAGAAAGAAGATTCCACCTAAACATTAGGAAGAACTTCCTGACAGTAAGAGCTGTTCGACAGTGGAATTTGCTGCCAATGAGTGTGGTGGAGTCTCCTTCTCCTTCGGGTTTGGAGAGTTATGATGATGTTCCAGAAGAAGACGACTTTATTATAATGGAATAAATGTAGATTGCTGTACCACACTTAATAAAAATAAGACATCCCCCAAAAATAAGCCATACTGTGTTTTTTGGAGGATAAAAAGATTATAAGACGGTGTCTTATTTTAGGAGAAACACGGTAAATCTGAATAAACTTAGTTGGTCTCTAAGGTGCTACTGGAAGGATTTTTTTTATTTTTTATTTTGGTTTAATCTGAACCATTCTTTGTTTTTACATTTATACCCAAACTTCTGACCCAGCAAGGCCTGCCCATTAGCTAAATGCACATGGTATAACTCCATATACACCAACCAGCTGTTCCTGACTAACCCATTAAAATAAAAACAAAATAAAAAATAAAAAAATTCCTTCCAGTAGCACCTTAGAGACCAACTAAGTTTGTTCTTGGTATGAGCTTTCGTGTGCATGCACACTTCTTCAGATACACCATTAAAATAAAGAGCACTACGGATAGCGACTATAAACTACAATTACCACTCAAGATTACCCCCCCCCAAAAAAAAACCATGCTATTGATGAGACAGTCAGTAAACCAGAATGAAGGTGGTTGCAAGTGATGTCACCAGGTCACCTGTTTCTCAAAATCAAAGCTGAAGCAACAGTTCAGGGAACTACCCCAAGCACATATTAATGGCCGTGTTAAGAACTATTTGTTGCTGTTCTAGCATAAGAACAGCGGAAGTTAAAAGCACTAAGTACATTTACCAGAGTGAGAAATGCATTCTCCCTCACTTCCTCTGCGGCCACGTACAGAAGAGGTACTAAGATGGACTATTTCTAAGAATTTCAGAAATGCTGCTTCACAGATTTACAAGGATTCCTAAAAGAGGCCATTGTTTAAAATGGGTGAAGAACATTTCAAGGGCAACGTTGCCTTGTGGTAATTTTCTTGGTGGAGCCACGTACCAGTGGTTGGCAGGGCCACAGCTGTTTTTGGACTACAACTCCTATCATTCCTAGCTAGCAGGACCAGTGGCCAGGGATGATGGGAACTGTAGTCCAAAAACAGCTGGAGACCCAAGTTTGGGAAACCCCGATCTAGTTCAACCCCCTGCAATGCAGCTGTCCCTTATGGGGATCGAACCTGAAACCTTGGCATTATCAGCACCATGCTCTAACCAGCTGAGCTATCCGGCTGAAGCAGGGCTAGAAGCCCTCTCCTGCTGTCGTTCCCAGCAACTGGCATTCAGAGGCATGAGGCCTCTGAGACTGGAGGCAGGAACACAGCCATCAAGACTAGCAGTCATTGATAGCTTTAGACTCCATGGATTGACCTAATCCCCTTTTTTAAAGCCACATGCAAGCTGGCAGCAATCACCGCATTTTGCGGAAGTCAATTCCATAGTTTCACCATGTGCTGTGTAAAGAAGTTCCCCGCTGTGTTTGTCCTGAGTCCCCCAGCAGTCAACTTCGTTGGTCGACTCCAAGTTGTAGTAACATGGGAGACAGGGGAGGACATCGCTGAGGGGCAACACGACAAATCATGTCCCTTCCATGTCCCTTCCATGACTGTGTCTAAAGGAACACGCTTACTCCAGATTCCTGCTGGTCCACTTTCCATTTGAATCTGGGGCTATGGTTTCCAAAGACCACAATTTTGGTCTTGCACAACTTACACTTACACAAAATACTCTTGCTTTTGAAATAACTTGTTTTCCTGATTCTTTTACGCACAAAGAACACTACTGCATGTGCCTTTGAAGTCTGGCTTGGGGGGGGGGAGACTGACAAGAACTAGCAACTTCCACTGTCAGGATCTCCATGATCCCCCTGCCTCTCTGTTTTAGGATGTCCGCCTAGCTAGTGCTGGCGCACAAATCAATTCTGCATGAGGATGGTGGGGTGGAGAGGGATACTATCTCCAGCCAAGACATTTTCTTGGCAGAAGGTAAGGATAATGACTTGCAGCCATTGTACTTTCAGGCTCAGTTACTCCAATCCTGCCTCACGTATAAAATGAATTCATCCCACAAGCAGGCCTCCACTGAAGGCCTGCAATATATCTGCTTTGTGATGTTCCACTGGCTAGACCTTTTTTTTTTTTTTTTTTAAATAGCAGGAAAAATAGACCCAGCTGCATTGCATTTCTTTGAGGGAGGGACTTTTATGAAAGGGGCTCCAATTCTTTTATAGGAGCTGCATTTTTATAGGAACTGTGTCTCATTCTTCTTCTTGGGCGATCACTCGTAGCCGAGTAAGATTGTCTTCCATGAATACGGTCTTGACGGTGTATTCGTAGGTGACTGTGGAGGCCAATTCTGGAACCACACGTCCTTCCACAGTGGGGACATTGGTTTCCGGGCAGGAGTTGATCACGGTGAGGGTTTGCCAAGCATGCCTTCCTCTTGGCACATTTCTCCCTTGCATCCTGAGTTTGAGTGTCTTCAAAGCCCATGACACCTTTGGTAAAGGCTGTTCTCCAATTGGAGCACTCGCAGGCCAGTGTTTCCCAATTTGCCTTGAGAGTCTTTAAACCTTTAAACCTCTTTTGTTGTCCACCGGCATTACACTTTTCATTCATAAATTGGGAATAGAGTAGTTGCTTTGGAAGACGATAATCTGGCATCCGAAAAACATGACCATATGAACAACATGTGTCTCAGATCTTTTTTAAATATACTTTTATAGATATGTGTCTCATATCAGGCATTATCATAGAACTGTAGAGTTGGAAGGGATCCAAGGGTCATCTAGTCCAACCCCCTGCAATGCAGGAACCTCAACTAATACATGACAGATGGCCATCCAACCTCTGCTTAAAAACCTCCAAGGAAGGAAAGTCATTTGTTTTGCTTTTACCTGTGCTGAGTATCTAGGCCAGTCGTGGCTAACCTTGGCACTCCAGGTGTTTTGGGACTACAACTCCCATCATCCCTGACCACTGGTCCTGTTAGCTAGGGATGATGGGAGTTGTAGTTCCAAAACATCTGGAGTGCCAAGGTTAGCCACCACTGAAGCCATTTCCACATCATCACAACTGCCCTGCATATGTAGCGTTATGCAGACCCGATTCCTACCAACAAAATGTTTTGCTTCTCAGGTAGCAAAGATGCCTGAGAACCTTATATACCAAATGCTCAGGTGCAAGTGAGGAAAAGGCTAGATTCATCAAAATGACTTCAAATCACACTTTAAAAATCCTAAACATATTGAACTGCATCATCTAGTATCACCCCAGAAACTGCCTGAATAGTATTTACAGATGTGCAACATGATTACCAGCTGTATCCCAGTGCGGATAATGATCGAGCACAACTCACGCAGATTTGTGTGTTCGGCAGAATTTTTTGCATGACTAACAGCATTCAAACAAGCAACAGTCCTGAGATGCAGAAAACTGCAGCTAGGGCCTCCATTTTCTTTGCAGTTTATCAGCTGCAGCAGGAGGATTTGCAATTATGTAATTATTTCATCAACCTAACATTCAGATAGTTGGTGGAGGGGGGATATAGGGAGCCGCTGAAAATATGCAAAGCAACCCTTTGAACACAGCAAACCAGACATGATTTCTGCAGCTAAGTGTCAACATCCCCTTTCAGCTTAAGTTAATTGCAACGTGCAACTGCACAACAAAGGCAGTCTTATGGCATCGTTCCTTGAACCCCATTTGCAACAATGACACCCCGCCAGCCCCTTCCCTCTTTTACTTTCTCGTTTTGCACCTTCACTGAAACTGGGACTGATGGGACTTGTAATCCAAAACGTTTTGAGGGCACCAAGTTGCAGAAGGCAGGGCTAGCTCATAAACACATTCTTTTTTTGAAAAAAGCCGCACTCTTTTCAACTCTAGATTGATTAAACCATAACAGCATCTAGCCCTAGTTCTCGAGCTACAAACACAAGATTCTTCTATAATAATTATGGACAGGCTCAAGATTCAAAGTCAGCTTTTTCATGCCTGCCCTCCTGATAGCAGCCTCATGTTTATTCAGACAATGGATTCCAGAGTTTTTCAGCTTGCTGACATCTATGTACATTCAGGAAAAATAGCCACATAAACCTGTTTCAGCAAATGATCTCATGGCATCCTTTAAGATAAATGAGTTTCTTATGGCATAAGCCATGTGGCATCCATTATATGCATAGAATGAACAAGATGGCAGTGGTGTAATGTCAGATACAGAACTGGTCTTCAAAATGAGATTTTTTTAAAATGCACACGTACTAAAGTTGGTGATGCCATACATGAGTCAATTGTTTATGTATTTTTAAAAATCTCATCTAGAAACAAGATTTCCTCTGTTAGACTTATGAAAGTCCATGAATGTGTAATATCTAAAAAAGCAGGGTATTCTCACAGAATCTCATAGCACTGTTTTACAGTATTTTATCTGACTCTGACTCTGCATTACACTAAGCTTTCATCTCTGGGTTCCTCAGCCATCTAAGGTACAAGTGGCTACCAGCAACAGAGCTCTCTTAGTACAGTCATACCTCTAGATACGAACGCTGCATGTTGCGTTCGTCACGGGTTACGAACCTGCCAAACCTGGAGCGGGTTACTTCCGGGTTCGGAGATTCGTGCATGTGCAGAAGCGCCGAATCACATCGCACGCAGGTGTGGCGCTTCAAGTTGCATGCTGCTCATGTTGCGAACGAGGCTCCGGAACGGATCCCGTTCGCAACCAGAGGTACCGTATGACTGTAGTGGCTCCCCCCCCCCCCAACTGTAAAAGGCCTCCCTCTGCCTTTTAATGTCATTCCATTCAGTTTATCTGCACTGGGTTTGTTAGGTTTAGATGCAATCTCCAGCGGGAGCAGTACATAGCCAGTATACTACTTTAAATTACTACACTGTACTTTAATTTTGCTTTCTGCATTTTGAAATTGTGTAAGCTTCGTTGGAAATTCCTGGGTTAAATAAATAAATAAAAGCTGTCACATGCTTCTTTTTATTATCAACTGCCACAGATAGCACAATCTTTCCTTTCTCAAGCTACAATTTATATAGCTCTGTCTGCAAATTCTAGTCACCAAATTATTTATATGAGGACCAGGGAGACTCAAGTTCGAATCTACACTCATTAATGAAGCTCCACAGGCAATTCTGAGCCAGCAATATCCACCTCTCTCTCTCTCTCTTTCTGCCTAATCTACTTCACAGGGTTCTTGTGAAGTGACAGGGCAGGGTAGTGGTCAGAGCGTTTAACTAGGACCTGGGAGACCAGGGTTCAGATCCTCACGTAGTCAGAAAACTTGAGAGGCCCTTGAGAGAAGTCCCTGTCTATCAGCCTAACCAACCTCATGGGGTTGTTGTGACACTAAAATGGAGCTGGGGAAGGGAGGGAGAGAAAAAAGGTGGGATGCAAATGCAATAAGAGAGATAAAATGGAGACAGAAGGAAGTCAGAACAATAAGGTAACAATGTGAAATCTAACCCTACCCTAAAAAGAGCAATATGGTTCCCCATTTTATCTTTTTGAGGGTTTTTTTTTTACAATCTAGCGGTGTATAAATTTTATGAAATAATTAAATCTAATGCAAATTTAATAAACAAAAATTAATATAATTTTATTATTATTAATAATAATAAATGAAAGCTCAAGACAAGCCATGCCTAGTTATTTGATAGGAAGCCCCGCCCTAACCCGGCGAGGCCCCTCCCACCTCTCCCAGGCCCCTCCCCTCCAGGACAAGCCCCGCCCCTCCGGCGCCCCCTAGCAGCCACTCACGAGGGCGGTTCTTGCGGAGGGAGTCGAGGCGCGGCCGGGGGGCGGGGTCAGCGCGTTCCTCGGCCTCCGCCCTTCCAGTGTCGTCGCTGCGCCGCCGCCCGGACAGGGCCGCAGGGGCGGGGCTTTTCCTCAGCCGTTGCTCCGCGGGGGGTCCGGCCTCGCGCCCCGCAACGATGGCGCCTGGGGGCGGCGGCCTCGCCTCATCTCCCTCCTCGCCGCTTCCATTTTGCAGCGGCTCCATCCGCAGCGCGGCCCCATTCGCCGCGGAAACGTCGGGCACTGCGCTTGCGCCGAACACCTTCTCCTACCCCTCCTCCCCTCTGCGAAACCGGGAGGCGGGAGGGAGAAGCAACCGCAAACCAATCAGAGCTTTCCTGGCACGGAGCGACGGACGAAGATGTCCAATGCGGCTTTGCGAACGCTTCAAAGGGGTGGACGCTAAAAAAGAGAACCAAATCCCTCCAATTAATGGCAAGGGAGAACGAATTCTGCCAATGAAACGCCGCCAATTTAAGGAGCCAACCCTCCCTCCCTCCCCTCCCACACGCACACAAATACAGGTACAACGGGCCTCAAGAGGCGGGATGTGTAACGGAATCGTCGTAGCCAACCGGCTTCTCCGGAATGGAGATCGACGGGCCTATCCTCCACTGAGAAGGAAGGGTTGTCGACAAAAGGGCGTAGCTAGCGAACGAATGGTACGTCGGGTAGCCGTGGCTACCCAGCAAGGAGAGATGATTTGGGGCGGGGGGCGGGGTTTGATATGTTCAGATTTCAATTGAGTAAATTGATGAAAAAGAAAATAAACACCATAGAGTGTGGAAAAAAGCACTTGACAACGTTATCCCAGTAAAACATGTAGCAACGCTAGTTAGTGCATTCAGACGTGCACATGAGGTGGTGGTTTCACGTGTATTATGGTTACATTTATATCGCACCTTTCATCACCAATCAGTGCAAGGGCCGCATGCAGCATTGCCTCCTTCCCACTTCATCCTCACACCAGCCCTGTGAGGTAGGCTATCTTGCTGCCTCAGTACCTAATGAAACACTTCCCGCTACCCATATGTACCTGGAGGGGACCTGACCTAATGTCAAGAGGCAGGGAGTTCCAAAGGGCAGGTGCAGCTACACTGGGAGTGCATTATGTAGCACTTGTAAAAGCACACACTATGCAGATCAAAGAAGCTGGATGGGCACTTGTGGGGCAGCTTCCTGTGTTCCCAGACCTTTGGGCAAAATTTAAAAGGAGTGATCATCCATAGAAGTGATCCCATTCCCTTATAGGAATGTTGTTGCTTATTCATATCCTCTTTCCTTATTTAGAGAGAGAGAAATAAAAATGTGAAGGCTGACTGCTTCCCTTACCCAGGCCTGCAACTTGCTTCTTCCCACGTGTGTTGAAAACAAAAGAAGGGTCTTGTGGCATTCGCCTCTTCGGTGGATTGGTACAAATATTTTGCAAGAAACCATTTCCGGTCTGCTAGCATCTGGATAAAACGCTCTAAAGGACTTGAAGGACTGTGCAAAGGAGGGGGGAAATGAATTGTGGGTGCACTTTGCAGAATTGTGTAATATAGCTTTTAGAAATATGAATTTACAAAACTATTTAAAAATAAGATAATGTGGAAGCGATACCTTGTGTATATTTGCAACATCCAGCTGAAAATAGTAATATGATTATCACATTTGTTTTTTTAATTAGCTCTGTTCCTCTACTCTTAATAGTCCAACCCACAGGCAACTACGACCTTAATCTTTTCCCACCGCTAGTCTTCATTCCAGGAAAACCTTTAGTGGCTTAAATTTCTGCATGTCAGCCTGCACCGTTAAACACATATGTCTGCATTATTCAGCTTATATTTGTGCAGAACATTCATTTATTTCATTGGTTTCCTTTACCACACAGCCATTTTTATTGCCTGATGATGCATGTTTGCTCAGAAGGAAATCCCCCAGTTTCAGCAGGGCTTTTTACACTGCTGTGCTCCTAATGCTGCAATTCTACACATGCTTAGATGGCAGCACATCCCATTGATTCATATTGGGGATTATGTTATGTTATATGTTATGCTATATTGGGAAATAGGAGAAAATAGACATGAAAAGAGCTTTCCCAAGTTAGGGCTACCATATGGCTGAGTCTTCCCGGACACATCTGCGAATCGGGCTGCAAAATGGCACCAAAGAAAACCTGGGTGTATGGCAAGCAGGGTGGTTTTTTCTGTTTTGTTTTTTTTAAAAAATGCTTTAAAAATCCAAGAAAAGCCCAAAAAAGATTTTTAAAAACTTTGGGGGGGGGGGGGGTCCAGATTTGTCCAGATTTTCACTTTGGGGAATATGGCAGCCCTATGTACTAAATATATTTTCTTGAATTAAGAGAGAGCAAGCAGACATTCTGAAATATAGTCTTGAAAATGCTTGTTGCTGCCTCACTGACAGATTTAACTCACCCACCCCTCCCATATTTCATAAGTGTCCCTGCATAGATGTGCCCGTTAAGCTACTGACCCACTTACATAGATTATGGGGAATCACCACAACATTAGCTGAAACCTTCTGACTTGCTGCTTTTTCTTTTTTCCCTCCCTGGCAACGCCGTTCAGTTTCCAAGAGTGCTGGTCTATCGGAGTATTTGTCTTGGATGCCTGTTAACTGGGTCATCGTCTGGTTTTGCCGCTGATAAAATTACAAAAGTGGGTCACACAATAAATAATACTAATAATAAATGCAGGAGCAGGTGTCTAAGAAACTGCAGGTTCAACTCACAAAACACACTGAGCTGTAGCTGAACAACCAAAAAACAACACCTGCAGCCTGCTGAAATGTAACGTTTGGCTTTGCATTAGAAATCCAAACCATCTTGCAGAGATGCAACTGCCCAGTGTGAAACAGGAACCCCATAAAAAAAGGAAATAGTATCTAGTCTCTGCTTGATGATTTTCATCATTCTCCGACTTCCTATTCAGACATGTAGAATGTTGCTTTAAAATGTATTAAGTTTATTGCTGATTTTTACTTTGTTTTGAATGATTGTTTTTAACTGTTTTCACTGGTAATTTTGTTTTATTTTCTTTGTAAACTGCCTTGAGGTTTTTGTTTTACAATTGAGCAGTGTATAAATTTTATGCAATAAATAAATTCACAGCTAGCATCATTGCTCCAGTTCTGGAAAAGAGAGTCCTGGAGTCTGCCACATTCCTTCTCAATTACACTGCTGGTCCTTAAAAGTTCTACAGAGAATGCATTGCCTGGTAAAGTCTCAGATATATATTGTAATAAAAGAGGGCTGAATAAATTGAGGGCAGGACTTCGGTGCCCTGCAGAGTTCCTTTTGTCTCACTAAAGGACTTAAAAATGGAAAGTGTAATGCTGGTGGTCAACAAAAGAGGTTTAAAGACTCTCTTAAGTCAAGGCAAATCTAAAAAAAAATGTAGTATAAACACAAACAACTGGGAAACACTGCCTGTGAGCTCTCCAATTGGAGAGCAGCCTTTACCAAAGGAGTCATGGGCTTTGATGACACTTGAACTCAGGACGAACGATGTGTGGATCCAGAATTGGCCTCCACAGTCACTTACTGTTAAGACCGTATTCATGGAAGACAATCTTACTCGGCTACGAGTGATTGCCAAAGAAGAACAAAAGCAAAAGCAGAATTCATGTTAACTGATGTCACCTTTATTGTGTAGTCTGAGACTCACTGCTTAGTGAACAGGGTGTTAAATGGTATATAATTTGTTGAAATAAATGAATGAACACTTGTGGGAACAACAGGAGTGGATTCAGGACTTGGTTCTGGTACTGATCACATTCCCAAGCTGAGCATCTGTTCAAAGGAATCTTTTTTCTCAGCTCTTAGGATCTGAGCCACCATTTTGTAACCAGCTCTGGCTAATGGACTTTAGGGGTCTAGTTTAAAAAAAAAAACTCACAAGGATGAAGTTGTGGCAGAGACAATACGAATAGGCCTGACCCAGTATGAGGCAGCTGTGTTCCTAGGTCTTAGCCACTACAGAACACTAATTGCATTTTTAAGAAGGCATCTGGTGCGGTCTAAAACCTTCAGAAGGACAGCTCCGTTGATATCATCTGGCCCAGGAATCTTCTGGAAATACTTCCCATAGAATGCTACCTGCAAAAAGAGTTAGGATGGAATTGCTCATGACTCTTGCTTGCAAGCCTTTTCCTGGGAAAAGCAGAAATGCAACTGGACGAAAAGTTCAGAGAAGAGCACTTCTTTGCAACTGCCTCCTCGGAAAGAATTCCAAAAGCACGCAGAGAGAGGGAGACACTCTTATTTATTTTATTAACAAAAGGTCTTAGTAGAACAAAAGACCCCTCAGCAATTTAACAAGGCAGTCTAAAATACTCATTTAAAACACCAACAGAAACATTAAAAAGAAGCAACATAAAAAACAAATACAAAATAAAACCAGTAATTAAAAAAAACCCAACCAATTACACCTACTAAAATGTCAAGCCTGGGTAGGCTTCCTAAAACAAATAGGCTTTTAGCAGGCATTAAAAGCAGTACGGTGAAGGCACTCGCATAGTATCAATGGGCAGGGAGTTCCGAAGGGTAGGCTCTGCCACAGTGAAGGACCGATTTCTTACCTGCAAGAAACTAATCTTATGTAGCACTTGTAGAAGTGGCAGTTCTGCACATCTAAGCAGTCAAGCAGGCACATATTCTGCTGCAAGCTAGAATCGAGGCCCTGGGTGACAGGGCCACGCCAGCGTCCTGCATTTCATTTTGGTATTGCGATAGGATTATTTTTGTGTTTTTCATTTTGTCCTTCTATGTTGTAAACCGCCCTGTGCTCTTTGGATGAAGGGCGATAAGTTTAATAAATAATAATAGGGCTCCCCTCTGCCCCAGGCGGCTTCGTAAGATTCCCATTATCAGGATGGCCCCTCCCTCTCAAACTGCTTTCTTCAATTTGGTAAATACTGAATTTGCCCAATTTGGACATACACATCCTGGGGCCCTGTGCATTTGCTGGTGGTGATGGGCTGTGTGTGGAATGCATCGCTGCACAAAGATGGGGCAAAAAAAGCTTTCAGGTAATCTGTTGTTTTTTTTTATTACCATGAGCAAGTGAAACGAGCAGCGTTTAGATGAACAAGTGGGGGGGGGGGCAGTAAGAGGAATGGTGTTGTTGGTATCCAGCTGCCTTGGGAGAAGATAGAAGAATGCTCCTTTAGGGGTGTAGTCAAACCGCAGGTGAAGTCAAACCAGGGTGGATTTGATTTAAATCAAATTGATTTAAATCACGATTTAAATCACGATTTAAATCACTAGTCAGTAAGGCTTGATTTAAATCACTAGTCAGTAAGACTTGATTTAAATAATTTTTTACAGAAAGACTCATTCTTGCTGGTATAATCTTAATATTTACAACCATATGAAGGTTTCATTTTTGGAATAATAAATTTTCCGAGTAGTTTTTACAGTTATATCCAAAATTACTGATTTGGTTATACTACTAAAAATACATAGACAGATAATTATGAAATTATGGTGAGGTTTAATAAGTTAACTGCTTATATTTGGACAACTTTTCTGCTGTACTTTATTGGAAGGAGAAAAATAATCATTTCCTTAATAACCATTTAAACAATTTATTTAACTAAAACAATAACATGATAGCATATGTATCCATGTTTGTTAACTGATGTGGTTAAACATTTTTAAAAAAACTTAGACTGAGTTTTAGCACACTTGATAAACTTAAAACAAATCCTTATTTCCTGATGAATAGCCTTTGGACTACAATGTAACTTAAATAGAAGACTATATTTAGAAATATTTTTCCTTCAAAAGCATTTTATTTTAAAAATCCAATTTAAATCAAAAAAATCCGATTTAAATCAAAAAAATCCGATTTAAATCAAAAAAATCCGATTTTTTTGATTTTTTTTAAAAAATCATTGATTTTTATCCACCCTGAGTCAAACATGGGAGAGGCATGTTTCATTGCAAGCAGGACAGATGAAGGTATCTGGTTGTGCATTTTAAAAAATATTCAAGGTGCTGCTGTTTACTTTGGCGAATATGTGCCCACTGGTCCACTTTGATCTGTGGAACGGACACTTTTATGAGTGCCACAGGTTCGTTCCACATTTTTAGTCTTTTAGTATGGCAGCACCTGCCTTCTGTACCTCCCTGCCTATTAATGCCAGGCAAGTGCCTTCATTATACACACACAAAAATTGTATTTATTGTTACTATTATTGAATGCTTTATACCATTTTATACAAACCGCTTTAAGAGTAGGGCTGGGCGGTATCTGGTTTCCAACATCGTGATATATCGCCAGCTAAACTTCGTGATAGACCGATATATCACAATGTCCGAAAAGGGATGGAGCTACATAGAGGCATTGACTGGCTTCACAGTCTCTCCCACATTGTGATTTTGGGATAGGAAACGTACAGAGACACATCATGATTCGCAAAATATTGCCAGGTCAAAAATTATGAAACCAACTAGTTGAAGTTAGCCCATTCAATAACGGGCGCTAGAGGAGGAGGAGGCAGGAGGGAAGGGGCCGGTCTCAGGCGCTCGGTGCCACCGAGGCTTTCTGTCCCGCTTCGGCCGCCGCCGGCTTCCCTTTC
Organism: Darevskia mixta; assembly: GCA_034641385.1. Classification (NCBI taxonomy): domain Eukaryota; kingdom Metazoa; phylum Chordata; class Lepidosauria; order Squamata; family Lacertidae; genus Darevskia; species Darevskia mixta. The sequence goes on from JAWWNH010000060.1 coordinate 5,626,577, forward strand.
GGCCCTGTCCTCCGCCTCCCGGCGCGTCCGCTTGGCCCACCGCGGAGGATGGCGGGCGGGTCGCCGGGCGATTCTCCCTCCTCGGCTTCTTCTTCCCTTTCCAGCAGCTCTCACTGCTGCTCCCCGGCGCGCGCGCCCCTGGCTGCAGGTATTCCGACTTTGGCCCCAGTTGTAGCTCTTCCTTCCCTTGGGGTAGCGGCGGCGGTAGCGGCGGCGAGGATGGGGCGGCCCTCTGCGTCCGTGCGAGGCAGCGGCGCTGGCGCAAATGACAACGCGCGTGCGCCGCCGCTGCCTCGTGGACACGCCCCCCTCTCCGCCCGCTCCAATCCCTGCGTCCGTGTGGGTCCCGGTCATGCGCAGTAGCGCACTTCCATGACACACAGAACGGACGCAGGGACACAGCAAGTTTATTATATAGGATACGGTGGAACCTCGGCTGCCGAACGCCTTGGGAGCCAAACGTTCCAGCTCCCGAAATGAAAACCAGAAGTAATTGTTCCAGTTTTTGGACATTCTTTGGAAGCCGAACGCCCGGCGCGGCTTCCACAGCTTCTGATTGGCTGCAGGAAGCTGCTGCAGCCAATCAGACGCCGTGCCTTGGTTCTCAAACTGTTTTGGGAATCAAACAGACTCCCAGAACGAATTAAGTTCGGGAACCAAGGTTCCACTGTAGCGTGATATGGACATGAAACTGGGTTTGGACGATATTATCGCTGCATCGCCCAGTCCTACTTTAGAGGATTTTTTTAATCAAGCAGTACATTAATATTGCAACATAAAAAATGCATTATGCCTGCCTCCCTTCTTCTCACCGCTTTTGCTTGTTGCTCTGCGAAGTCAGAGCATAGCCACCCTGGCTAGTGGCCATCGATGGCCCTCTCCTCCTTTCATGAATTTGCCAACTACTCTTGTAAAGCCACCCATATCAGGGGCCACCGCTGGGAGCGGGTTACATGTGTTGCGTCAAGAGAAGCCCCGTTCTCTCAAGAGGTATCCCAGGGTAGAGCAAAGGAAGCGTGCAGGAAGGCAACTGGTGGTGAGCATCGTGCGATGCCCGTGGAGGAAGTGGATGAAAACAGAAGCAAAACTCTGCGTGTGAGTGTGTTTGCGTAGAATGCAAGGGGGCTACCTGTCAGGGGCAGAACCATCACCAGAATTGGGTCACACGTGTTGCTCCGTCTCTTGCCTTTGTACAATAGGTACCAACAACAAACAACAAACCTTGGTTACGTACAGCACTGGCATGAATCACAACAAACGCCTTTCTATTTCAGTCTTTTGGAATACCGTTGTTGTATAGGATTAGAACGCTGTATTTGATTCCATTATGTTGAAGAAATAGAAAGGCACAACAGAGAGAGTACGCCTCACCTTATCGCGAAGGGGTTTTGCAACCTTTGAAATACTTATGGTACTCCTTGTTATAATATCATGGTGATTTCAAGTTGCTGAAGAAGCCGAAAGGCGAAACAGGTTGACTTTATTCCGGAAAACTTTGTTCTGCTTACATCATCTCATGGACTTCTTATATTATGGCATGGGATCCATAAATTTTGGGTTCCTTTTTGTACATTTGTAATCTATATATGTATTTACCGTCTTTCCCCCTTTTTAAGACACCGTCTTATAATTTTCCCCCCTCAAAAAAACACAGGGTGGCTTATTTTTGGGGGATGTCTTATTTTTATTACGTCAGTATGGTACGGTACAGCCTCCCCCTGCGCGCTGAGCAGGCGGGGCAGAACTCCGCAAGAAGCGCGTTTCCCCCCATGCCTCTCGCTGGTTCGCTGGCTCCCTGCGCACGGGGAACAGGCGGGGCAGGAAGAGGCGTCTCCCCCCCCGCGCACGCCTCTCCCTGCGCGCTAAGCAGGCGGGGCAGAACTCCGCAAGAGGCGCGTTTCCCCCCCGTGCCTCTCACTGGTTCGCTGGCTCCCTGCGCACAGGGAACAGGTGGGGCAGGAAGAGGCGTCTCCCCCCCCGCGCACGCCTCTCCCTGCGCGCTAAGCAGGCGGGGCAGAACTCCGCAAGAGGCGCGTTTCCCCCCCGTGCCTCTCACTGGTTCGCTGGCTCCCTGCACACGCAGCAGGGGCTGAGGAGGCGACGGGAACAATGGCGGCACCACGGCTTACTTTGGGGGTACGTCTTACTTCTCACAAAGGTAAAAAAAACCTGCCATGGCTTACTTTATGACTACGTATTCAAAAAGGGGAAACAGGGTATGTTGTCAGAGTTGGCTACCGTAGTGTTACTGTGTTGTCCACCCCGGCTGTGGGGATGATATAAAATAAGATACTACATTTATGATATTCAGCAGGTTGCGTTTGTTGTGATTTATGTTTGTACAATAGGTAACAGAGCCGCTAGCAAGGCAGAGATATCTATTCACACACGGACCTTCCCCCATTGATTCTCCATCCAAAGGCATTATTATTCTAGTTCAAGGACACATTCCAGGCATGAAAGAGAATTCAACGAGGGTGCAGAAGAGGGTCGACAGTCTTTATGGGTCACATAAAGAGGTCCTGGGGGTCATATTTGACCTAGGAGTCAACTCTTGATATAGAGGCACTGGGTGAGGAGGGATGGTGATCTTAACGCTTGCCCAGGAACGAATCGATCTATTTACCTGACCAGGAACTCTCCCTTCTTTTCTTGCCTCCCTCCCCAGATTCCTATTTCTTCTTGTAAAGTGCAAAAGCCACGACCGCCACCGCCACGGCACACCCTGCGAGGAGCCACGTATAACTGCGTGAAGTCAATGGTGCATCGCCTCTCTCGCTGGGGAGGGAATCCCTCGCACTTCCAAAGCGGGGCCTGGCACTTTTGACCGGCCGCCGCCTGTCCTCCGAGTCGGGCGAGGGACCCGGAGATCGTTCGCCAGCGCTGCCAGGCAAACCAGGGGCTCCTTCGAGATCCACACTAGGGCTCTGCTCTATTTTGATGGTGAAGGTTCGGATGGAACCATCGCCACCCCGGTCGTCGCCGCATGAAAGCTGACGGGAAGCGTCGCGGGCTTCATCCCCGCCCGGAACAGCGACATTGGCTGGACCAGAGCGTCTCTCTTCGGACGAGCTGAGATTGCTGATCATCAAAGGGTCGCTGCCCACAGAGAAGCGAAGCCTGTCCGACCTCCCTGAATATGCAGGATTTGTCTCATTTTCACTCAGCTGCTGACCATGCGATCCCGTGTTTACATTCTGTTCTGAACGCAGAACGCCCGGTTTGCAGGGTTCGTCGTCGTCGTGATTGGTAGAGAAGACACCATGATCTCTGGGACGGCGAAAAACTTTGTTCGTACCCGGCCTTGAATCTGCGGCATTTCCACTCACAGCAGAGGGCTGGATCACCCACAGGAGACAAGAAAATAGGTAAGAAAAACCAGGGTGGATTTGATTTAAATCAAATTGATTTAAATCACGATTTAAATCACTAGTCAGTAAGACCTGATTTAAATATTTTTTTTTACAGAAAGACTCATTCTTGCTGGTATAATCTTAATATTTACAACCATATGAAGGTTTCATTTTTGGAACAATAAATTTTCAGAGTAGTTTTTACAGTTATATCAAAAATTACTGATTTGGTTATACTACTAGAAATACATAGACAGATAATTATGAAATTATGGTGAGGTTTAATAAGTTAACTGTTTATATTTGGACAACTTTTCTGCTGTACTTTATTGGAAGGAGAAAAATAATCATTTCCTTAATAACCATTTAAACAATTTATTTAACTAAAACAATAACATGATAGCATATGTATCCATGTTTGTTAACTGATGTGGTTAAACATTTTTTTTATAAAAAAAACTTAGACTGAGTTTTAGCACACTTGATAAACTTAAAACAAATCCTTATTTCCTAATGAATAGCCTTTGGACTACAATGTAACTTAAATAGAAGACTATATTTAGAAAGATTTTTCCTCCAAAAGCATTTTATTTTAAAAATCCGATTTATATTAAAAAATAATAATCCGATTTTTTAAAAAAAATCGTTGATTTTTATCCACCCTGAGAAAAACCCACCTACACACTTCTTTGCCTGCCTGCCTTCCTGTCCCCCCCCCTTACCACCGGTAATTCCCCCTTCAGTACTTATCCTACAAGAGTTTTGGGATTCCATAATTCCTGCATTGCAGGGGTTCGGACTAGAGGAGCCCCCCCCCCCCCCGCGTCCCTTGCAACTCTCTGATTCCATGCATTCAGATACAGAGCACTGGATCTGTAGCACGTGGCTAGGACAGTCCAATCAGATTAATAGTGTGAGGGGGATGTGTGTCCTCCTCAAGAGTAAGCAACTCAGCAGTTTGTTTAACTTATGTACAAGTTTATTTCACCGACAAGGTTTACAGTTCATCCTCCTCCTCCGATGAACCAGATTCTCCAAGTAAGGGCTTCCGCTTTTCCCCCCAGCATAAGAGCCTCTTGAAATTCCAACGCCTCCTCTCACTCCTCCTTTTCCGCTTCTTGACCCTGCTGGCCCCTGCATTGCCCTCATCCCTTTCACTTTCATCCTCCCTGGAGGTTGTTGCAGAGGCTCCCGCAACATCCTCGACCCCTTGCTCTCCCTCCGTCTCCATGTTCTCCTCCGTCAGCACAGGCGGCGACACCTCTTCACTCCCACTTCTCCACACCTCCTTCCCTGTCTCTGGCGACAGCCTAGGCGCTGCCTCTTCCTGCTCCCATGCTCGCAATACCTCCTCTGGCGTCCATGGGTGACCTCCTGATGCCTCTGTCCCTTCCGCCACCCCTCCTGGCTCGGGCCAGTCCCTGACAAATAGTAACAATAATACCTGGCTGGAAGCATTTCAGAGAGCAGGGCCTCTAGAGCAGGGGGAGCCCAAGGGATGCCCTCCAGGTATTTTTTGAAGCTGCCACTAGTGCGGAACGCAGGGGCCAGACGGCTTGCGGGAGCAGATTACTGGCAACATGTTACTCTGCTGCTAGGAGAGGTGGGCAGCTTCTGGTGACTTCCCTTGCCCCTGAGCCTTCTGGTAGGGCATCAGGCGCCAAGTGATGGGGGCAGGTTGTTGCTCTGTGCAACAACCTTGGAGAGCTGCTGCCGGTCAGAGCGGGCTAGGTGCTCAAATGGGGCGATGGGCTTCTCGTTTCCCAATTTCCCCGGCCTTTCCCTTTTCGTTCCCCGTGACTTCAACAACGCCGCCCCAAGCTCCGCACCCCCAGACGCGCGGACCAGCTTACCCGCTCTGGCGCCAGCTCGTAGGCGGCTGTGTCAGTCAAATCTCCACCCTGAATGGGAGTTTTCAGCGCGTCGCTTGGAGCAGCCGAAAGGCAGCGAGGCGAGTTAGGTGGGATCACGTCGGTGGAGGAGGAACCGTCGAAGTCAGAAGGCAGAGGTCGACTCTGCCCTAAAGGTGTAGTGCTGGGCATGGAGCGAGTCTGTCCTCTGTTTGAAGGGCTACTGAGGAGCTGGGAGCTGCCAGTTGGAAGGCTGTCAAGAAAGGCCACATTTGAGGAGAGAGGGGCAGCAACCTTCACAGGAATGCGGGGACCTGCATGGGAACAACGCACGCCATTACTCATCAGCACATCGGATGGCGCACATGCTACGCTTTACAGTGGTACCTCTGGTTAAGAACTTAATTCGTTCCAGAGATCCGTTCTTAACCTGAAACTGGTCTTAACCTGAGGTAATGGGGCCTTCTGCCGCCGCCACCGCGCGATTTCTGTTCTCATCCTGAAGCAAAGTTCTTAACCCGAGGTACTATTTCTGGGTTAGTGGAGTCTGTAACCTCAAGCGTCTGTAACCGGAAGCGTCTGTAACCCGAGGTACCACCGTATATGCGCAGGAAAAGCAAGCAGCCATGTGGCTTTGGAGGCAGAATTTGGCTCCCGGGCACCTGTGCTTTCATTGTGGAGAAGCACACGCCAAACCTCCTGTCAAGTTTAAAGTCCTCATGGTTAGGAAGACAGGACTGAGAGCACGCCTGAAATCCTGGAATCGAGGCTGAAAGGTGGTTTCGAACAGTCAAGACAGCAGAGCTTCAGGGCTTTATAACACTGGTTCCCCCCCCCCCACCCAACAACTAGGAAAAGAACAGAACAGAAAATCGTGCAAAAAAGGAGGCCGTGGAAATATTCCTTAATTAGTGGGGCGTATTTGCATAACCTATGCAATTGAAGAAGGGGAACTGCTGCCTCTCAGCCAAACCTACCTCACAGGGTTGTTGTGGGGATTTAAGCAAGGAGTGGGAGGAACCATGTATGCAAGTGAGAGATATATAAAATGAAACAAAAAAAGAGTGTTGGACTAAGGCCCCATATGCACTAGACATTTAAAGCATTAGTATACCACTTCAAATAGTCCTGGCTTTCCCCAAAGAATCCTGGGGAACATAGTTTGTTAAGGGTGTGAAATTAAATTAAATTAAATAGAACAGTGTGTAAAATTAGCCAGCCACCAGGTGCATTTTGCACCTGGCTATCGGCCACCTAGCAACCTAGCAGTTCGAAAGCACGTCAAAGTGCAAGTAGATAAATAGGTACCGCTCTGGCTGGAAGGTAAACAGCGTTTCTGTGCGCTGCTCTGGTTCGCCAGAAGCGGCTTAGTCATGTTGGCCACATGACCCGGAAGCTATACGCCGGCTCCCTTGGCCAATAAAGCGAGATGAGCACCCAGAAATTGAAACGGCACAAAGTACCAACAAAAGAAGAGTGGCAGACGAAAATGATGGACTTTGCAGAACTGGCGAAATTGACGGGAAGAATCCAGAGCCAGCGAGATCAAGTATTCCAAAAAGACTGGAACAAATTTATATTATAATTGAAAGACAACTATAAGCAATTAACATCATTAGCAGGGTTATCTGAAGATGAACTAGTTAACTATTCAGGTGGAGTAATATAATATCTTAAGTACTGTATTAATATAACGAGAATAGGAAAAGAAGTGAAATGCAAAAATGTAAAATTTAATTTTGTAAACCATTAGGCAGGAGGGAGGGAAGTCGCTTAGGCTCGGTTGAGCCAAGAGAGTTAATAAGAGGATATGAAGTTCCGTATTGTCATTATATGTAAAACCAATAAAAATCAGTTTTTTAAAAAAGAGGGTTGAGTCTCAATCATGGCAATTGACGCGATTTTTGCTGCATGGGACTCAAACCGTACCATGTCCTTACCTCTTCCCTGGCCATCTCCAGGCACGCGGTCTGTTGGGCTCGCTCCAAACCCCACTGGGGCAGAGGGGGCAATGTTGCGGCCGGGCGACTCCAGGTCTCCTCCCTGTTCTGCATCGAACTGCCTTTGCAGGAGGAAAGGGCTGCCTACGTCCTCTGGACCGTCCAGCACATCCTCGTTGTGATAGCCCCGCAAGGCCTGGATCTTCTGCTCCCTCAGGGATGCTTTGTCTTGACCCCTTGAAGCCAGTGGGGAGCTGCTGCCAGGAGAGGAGTAGTAATCTTCCACTGGCTGGTTCCCAGGCATTCCGGGATCAGGAGGCGCAGGCAGCCCCGGGAAAACAGCACTGTCTACAGGGAAAATGCTGTTCCCAAAATAGCCATTCTTCACGCAAACGGGGCGGGGCTGGCGGCCGTCCCACTTCTGCACCGAAGGACCCGCGTCGGGCCTTGAGGATGCTGGTGTGTTGCTTGGCAAAAGCTCCTCAGGCGCCTCTCCAAGGCGGCCTCGACTCGGAGTGGCTCGGGCATCCTCAGCGGGAGCAGCTACAACATTGCTCTGGGGAGGCATGGACGGCCCATCATTTCTGGCACCGCCTCTGGTCTGAAAAGAACAAATCATAGACTCATGGAATTGTATAGTTAGAAGGGACCCACGGGGGTCTTCTAGCCCGGCTCCTTGCAATGCAGGGATCTCAGGTAAAGCATCCATGACATAGAATCATAGAATCATAGAGTTGGAAGAGACCACAAGGGCCATCCAGTCCAACCCCCTGCCAAGCAGGAAACACCATCAGAGCATTCCTGACAGGTGACTGTCAACTCTGCTTAAAGACCTCCAAAGAAGGAGACTCCACCACACTCCTTGGCAGCAAATTCCACTGTCGAACAGCTCTTACTGTCAGGAAGTTCTTCCTAATGTTTAGGTGGAATCTTCTTTCTTGTAGTTTGAATCCATTGCTCCGTGTCCGCTTCTCTGGAGCAGCAGAAAAAAACCTTTCTCCCTCCTCTATATGACATCCTTTTATATATTTGAACATGGCTATCATATCACCCCTTAACCTTCTCTTCTCCAGGCTAAACATACCCAGCTCCCTAAGCCGTTCCTCATAAGGCATCGTTTCCAGGCCTTTGACCATTTTGGTTGCCCTCCTCTGGACACGTTCCAGCTTGTCAGTATCCTTCTTGAACTGTGGTGCCCAGAACTGGACACAGTATTCCAGGTGAGGTCTGACTAGAGCGGAATACAGTGGTACTATTACTTCCCTTGATCTAGATGCTATACTCCTATTGATGCAGCCCAGAATTGCATTGGCTTTTTTAGCTGCTGCATCACACTGTTGACTCACTGTTGACAGATGGCTCCCAGTACATTTCCGAGCACAATTCAAAGTGTTGGTGCTGACCTTTAAAGCCCTAAACGGCCTCGGTCCAGTATACCTGAAGGAGCGTCTCCACCCCCATCATTCTGCCTGGACACTGAGGTCCAGCTCCGAGGGCCTTCTGGCAGTTCCCTCACTGCGAGATGCCAAGTTACAGGGAACCAGGCAGAGGGCCTTCTCGGTAGTGGCACCCACCCTGTGGAACGCCCTCCCATCAGATGTCAAAGGAAAAAACAACTACCAGACTTTTAGAAGACATCTGAAGGCAGCCCTGTTTAGGGAGGCTTTTAATGTTTAATAGATTATTGTATTTTAATGTTCTGTTGAAAGCCGCCCAGAGTGCCTGGGGAAACCCAGGCAGATGGGCAGTGTATAAATAATCTATTATTATTATTACTAGTATATTAAGCCCGTTGAAAAAACGGGGGCTAGCCGGAGCCGGAGCAGCAGGAGCCGGGGGACCGGGAGGCTTCGGCGGGGGCGACCGGCTGGCCCGTCAGCGGAGGCCGCCTCGCCTCGGACCCCCGCCGGCTGGGCAGCGCGCAGGGAAGGGCGCGTGCCGGACGGGGGGCCTCCTTCAGGCGGCGGCGGCGGCGGGGGGGCGGCGGCAGCGGCACTTTGCGCCACTTCCCCCCGGCAATGGCGGCGGCGCAGTTTCGCCCGGCCGGAAGTGTCTCTGCGTCGTCCCGCCCCCCTCTCCGCCCCCTCCAATCCCTGCGTCCGTCTGTGCCATGCGCAGAATTTACTTCCGTGACACACAGAAAATTGCAGTTGGACGCAGGGACACTTGAAGATTATAATATAGGATTATTATTATTAGTGATAATTTTAAGCAATGATTGATTTGTGAAGTATAGATATTAATGATGCATGTTAGGATATCATAAGGAGGGTTTGATGGAAGTCACGGCCTTAAAAAGCCAAAATGTTATGAGTTGTAAAGATGATGTGATGGATTTATTATTGTATTGTTATAAAATTAATAAAAGATTATATGGCAAAAAAACCCACTTATCACGATATTATTTCAATACTGGTATTCGGCATATCGATTTATTGCACAGCCCTAGCGGCCACAAAGCAGCTTTGCATCAAACCTGAGCTGTGTCGCTCCATCTATATCAGCGTCACCTACACAGACAGCGGCTCTCTGGGGTTTCAGTCAGGTGCCTTTGCTGGCTATCTAAAGATGAAAGGAACTGAACCTGGCAACTTTCTGCTAGTGAGGCAGGTGCCCTGCTATGGACCACAGTCACTTCCACATCCCACACAGCACCTGGCACGCTCCTGGAACAGTCATCACAGTACAACAACAACAACAACATTGTCGTCGTCAGGGATCTGCCTGCCCCTGCCAGTCCAGCTCTGAGTGTTTATAGAGCCGCAACCTGTGTTAACAACAGATTCATCTTCGAGTGAATCTGGCAGTCCCGTCTCAGGGGAGGAGCAGTTAGTGGCTGGGAGCCAGGGAGTGCCAGGTGTCCAGGGAGTTAGTGGGAGACCTGGCACCACCCAGCAGACTCGTTCGGAGGGGGAGGTGTCAGTTCCGGCACATATATCACGTAGAAGGCAGCAATTTAGGATGCCGAAACTTTGGTGTTGGCGCCAAAACAGGAGGGAGGCAATTCCGCATTTTGCTAGTGATTGAGCAGACATGATAAGACTGAGCTCTGCACTGTAAATAGCTTGGCACTGAATAAAAAGACTTAAAAGACAAATGGCTTTGACATTTCTATTGAACAACCGATAAGAGAACCTGACAATTATTAATTATTATTATTATTATTATTATTATTATTATTATTATTAATACCCTGCCCATCTGGCTGGGTTTCCCCGGTTTAACGTGTTTTCTGTTTTAAAGCACAGCACGACAGCAGACAGACGCAAAGATGTGCTGTGACAGCCATCTTCAAATATCTGAAGTGCTGCTGACAACACACAGAAGAGGGAGCAAGCTTGTTTTCTCCTGTTCGGGAGGATAGGACCCAAACCAATGGCTTCAAGTTACAAGAAAGGGGATTCCGACTGAACACCGGGAAGAATGAATGAAATGAATGAATGAAATACTTTATTGTCACTTGTACAACTTGTATACAGTGAGATTACACAAGCATCCCCACTCAGCTCTCTTAATCTTAATTCCCCTCGTTTACTGACGCACACCCACCTTACCCGAAAGTCAGTTGCTGTATTCATCGCCTTTTGTAGGCACTTCCTATCCGTGGCTGTCAAACCGGCGTACCACACCGTTGTGCAGTATGTATGAAAGGACACTTTCTATTGTGCAAATCATCAAATGTTGGCTGACATAGTTCTTTCGCAATACTCTGGAGTCTCTGTTGGGCTTTCTTAACCACCTGGGTTGTATTGATTTTCCAAGTAAGGTCTTCACTGAGATAAACTCCTAGGAATTTAAAGGAAGAGACTCTCTCCACACAGCCCTCCCCAATGTACAGCGGGGCTAGTTCTCCTCTCTTCCTCCGAAAACCCAACACCATCTCCTTTGTCTTGCTGATATTAAGGTGCAAGTTGTTCCCTAGGCACCATGTAGATATTTTTTGGACCTCCCCTCTATACGCTGATTCGTCTCCACCTGTTATTAAACCCATTATGGTAGTGTCATCTGCAAACTTAATAATTGCAGTAGACGGGTCAGATGAGACACAATCATACTGTATGTATACAATGAATACAGGTAGAGACTTAGCACATATCCCTGTGGTGTGCCAGTGCTGATTTTTAAGGAATTAGATGTTACATGTCCAATCCTCACTGTTTGTGTCCGATCTATCAGGAAGTCTTTAATCCATTCACAGAACTTCCTGACACTAAGAGCTGTTTGACAGTGGTGGTAGACTCTCCTTCCTTGGAGGTTTTTAAGCAGAGGTTGGATGGCCATCTGCCAGGGATGCTATAGTTGAGATTCCTGCACTGCAGGGGGTTGGACTAGATGACCCTTGGTGTCCCTTCCAACTCTATGATTCTATGAAAGGCAAGGGAAGAGAAACCAATCTTAGGCTTTACCTCAGGGCTCCGAGGGAGACGTCCAGTTTCTTGAACAGGAGTGCTGTAATCAGGCATGTCTTCAGAGGCTGCATTTGTGGCAAAGTAGGATGGGTCTGAGACGCCTGTGGGCAACGGAGGCTGGACTCCACTATAGACTGCCAGGGGCACGTCAGAAGAGGGTGGGCTGGGCTTCACAGCTGGCACCTGGGAGCTATTCACCACAGCTGGTGAGGCAGCAACTGCCGGCACATTCCTTCGTGGAGCTGGAGGAGGAAGACACGCCAGCAACACAGAGGTTAATTTCTTTTTCCTTTATTTCCAAATATTGATTACTGAATTTTAATCACAAACAGGATTTTAGAATAGAATAGAATAGAATAGAATAGAAGGAAAGAAGGAAGGAAGGAAGGAAGGAAGGAAGGAAGGAAGCAAGGAAAGAAAGAAAGAAAGAAAGAAAGAAAGAAAGAAAGAAAGAAAGAAAGGAAATGAGAAAGAAAAGTTGTCACGGTTGCCAATAAGGAATTATAGGGTACAGCTATGTGATTTACAGAGTCAATAATAAAACAATCCAAGAGGAAAAGGATGTGTGGTCTATTATTACGCAGGGTTCTATGGTCTAAATCAAAACAACTGCAATTTTTTTTGCCCCCAAAAAAGAAGAGCACCGGTTTAAACATTCATGTATGTATGTATGTATTTATGAGGATTATATACTGCCCTTTTGCAAAGCTGACGATCACCATTGCTCTTAAGCAAAAAAAAGAAGATACGTTAAATGCAAAAGGAGGAAAGGCAACTTACGGAGCCGCCAACGGTCGTAAACTTCTTCGATTTCCCTCGCCAGCTCCCTTTGGTTCTGGTCGTTGAGAGCGTCGATGAGGAGCGGCACCCAGTCCCTCCTCGTCTGGAGGCGCTGAAACAGCTCCCACACAGTCAGGTCGTTCCCTTCCCTGTCGTAATTCCTTTTAATTTCTTGCTGCGGAAATGGGGAACATGAAAATGCAAAGCTCAGGAACGAGGGAGGGGGAGGGGGAGAGAGAGACACAGAACAGCGTCACCGAAGCCCCGGACAAGTTTAAAATTGGGATTCCCATGGCATATTCCGCACGTGCCAGAAAGTCCCCAGCTTGGTCTCCAGCCAGCATCTCCAGACCAGAGCTCTCAACGTGGAGTTGGATGGATGCATGTGAGAAGTGCCTTTCTGGATCCAGCGAAAGGCCCATACAGCCTAGTATCCTGTTCTCACAGTGGCCAACCAGATGCCTTTGGAAAGCCCAAACATCGGACCCGAGGACGACAGCAACTGGTATCCAGAGGCAAATTGTCTCTGACATAGTCGCTATTGCTAGCTTCCTCCTCCATGAATCTGTCTAAGCCTCTTTGGAAGCCGTCCAAGTTGTGGCCGTCGCTACATCTCAGAAAGCCACAGGAATGGTTTAGACATGCCTGTCCCACAGTAAGAAAAACCCTCCCACAATTAACTATCAAACAGCTACAGTAATAATGAGAACCACGGGTTTGCAACGTAATTTGGGTGCCTGCAAAAGCACAGACGCACCTGCTACCTTGCAATACCCAGAACAGCTTTGCAACTGCTTCAAAACAAGTCTGTACTGCTGAAGGGGAAGCGTGAGCTGAACGGAATGTAAAGGTAATGTTATCAATACATCACGCAGGACTGGTCCAAGGGCTAGAGCGCGATGGCGCCTTCACCCAGTGACATATTGCAGGTGGAGGGTAAAACTTCCGCCACTCATGAGTTCCTCTGCCACCAGTGGAGACAGAGCATTGCCGTCATGGGTTGCAGCCATCGATAGCCCTCTCCTCTATGGATTTCTCTAATCCTCTTTTGAAGTCATCCAAGTTGGTGACCCTCACTGCCTCCTTGTGGGAATGTTTAGGAATGTGGATGAGGATATATTGCTTAAGATATCCTATCCCAACTTGTGTTTACAAGTTCCAACTAAGTCAGCAGAGTTACATTCCCCTTTTAAAATCACACAGCGGAAGGTTGCTCAGGTTTGTTTAAACCTCTGAAAAATAGTTTCCTGGTATTTCCCCTTTTATCCCTCCAAAATAAGACATTACACAAGTCTTCTATAAAAGCATATAGAAACGTTTAGTCACAGACATCAAATGGTCACAATAAGATCCCAGATGAAGCCAGACTTAAGTTTAGAAAATATATGTACATGTGGAGACTCTCCATGTGGGAGAAGGCTCCATTTGGGCCCTCTTGGCTGGAAGCCAAGAGTCCATCTCTGCTCTAAGATGTTGCTTGCTTGAAGTCACGATCCCAAGAGAGGGAAATGGCCGCTGACCTGTGGTTTTGTGCTAACCTGCCCAGGTGAAGCCACACCCACCTCCAGTTACATAGAGGAAGTTGTCTCAGTCCAGGTAAACAGGAAGTTATGGCTGGAGGACTGAGACACCTTCATGTCCACTCTAGCAATGTTGTGCTTGACTGCTCTGTGTGTTTACATCCCACATTCCTGTGGGAATTCTGCAATTTAACTATGCACTGCATGAAGAAGTCCTTTATCTGTCCTGAATCTTCCAATATTCAGCTTCCTTGCATGCTCACAAATTCTAGCATTACAAGACACGGAGGAAAATCTCTTCTGTATGTCATGCATGATTTTATAAACTTCTTTCGGGACACCTCTGGCTCCCTTTTCCTCCCAACTAAAAAGTCCCCAATGCTGCAACCCTCCTGCACCGAGGTATAGCCCTCCTCCAGTATTAGAAACTCAGCTATTTAAGCTAGGGGCCAAATGGCTCCTTAAACCAAGGTTAAAGTCACCAAAACAGGATTCCTAGTTGCCATTTTGGGGCCAGACAGTTGGAAAACCATATTTATTTTTCTTTTTAATAACTTTTATTATGAGTTCATAAAGATTATTTTTCAACATGGCTTTTTGGTTCCTGAAATCCATTCTGACTGTGCAAATAAAATACAATGGATGGAATTCCACAGGATGTGTTATTACCGTAAGTGTGCGAAAACAGACCAGATCCAAGGATCCCCAGGCATGCACCTTCAGATGGGGGAGATGGCTGGCACTATCCTGGAGCCTGGGCATCTCCACTCAGTTGCAAGTGGCTGATAGCCAGGTGCAAAATGCGCCTGGCAAATTTCGAACAACGCCCTCCCTGACAATAGGGGGCGGGGGGAGCTTCCCCAACTTGTGGCCTACGTGGGATGGTATCATTCAGTGGAGCAGTCAAATGCAACGTTTCCTGTTTCCTAGAGTGGACACACAGGGGAATGTTGCTCCCGACGAGGAGGACTTCCTTAATTTTTATTGGAATTTTATTTACAACATAACACAAACCTCCCACCCACCCCCAATGCACAAATCCACCCTCATTAAACGTGAACATAACATACAGTCAGCATAACATACAACAATACGAACAACCAGATAAAAGACTTCCTTTATCCTGTATCTGGCCTCCTTATTTACTTCTTATAAACTGTTTCCTTTATGAATAATTATTAAGATTTTTCTAATACCGGTAATAACAACTTAAATATCCACAAAGTCTCCTGCAGACATTAATCAAAACAAGTCCAGGTATGTATTTTAGGGCACTGTTTTGTGAAGTATTCTCTGCGTTTCCCCCATGCTTTTTGAAACTCTTGTCTAGTGTGATCTCTAATTGCCTCCGTTAATCTAGCCCAGGCATCCCCAAACTGCGGCCCTCCAGATGTTTTGGCCTACAACTCCCATGATCCCTAGCTACCAGGACCAGTGGTCAGGGATGATGGGAATTGTAGTCCAAAACATCTGGAGGGCCGAAGTTTGGGGATGCCTGCTCTAACGGTTTATCTTGCCATTCCTTTTTTGTTGGCAGTTTCTTTTTTCCAGTTTTTAGCAATTAGGATCCTCGCCACTCCTGTGGCATAGAGAAATATTTTCTGATCTTCTCTTGCTATACCTGTGTCCGTTATCCCTAGTAGAAAAGCTTCTGTATTTTTCATAAAGTTATACTTAAACATTTTTTTAAGCTCATCGTACACTGTGTTCCACTGTGTTCTGAAGTCCTCCCCGACAGTGAACACCAGGCATAGGAATTGTAGTCCCAAACATCTGGAGGGCCGGAGTTTGCCTATGCCTGGTGAACACAGACGGGGAGGACTTCCTGTCATACATGCTCTGGAGCATCCTTCCCCTGTGTGTGACCAGTTAGATGGGTGTGACCCTAGCAGACCCTATAAAGGCGCTAGTCACGCAACCATCTCCCTCTCTTGCTCTTTTGGCCCTTTGGCTCTTGCAACTGCTCTTTTGCCATCTTGCAGCACATGGCTCATCCCTACAGAAGATGGAAGCCACAAGGTGGAAAGTCTGAGGCCTAGCTCAGACTTCTTTTCTCTACAACTGTACCTGCAACAAAAAATACAGGCTACCTTCAGGACAATACTGTGAACTGAATGTAAGTAAACTTTACCATCACTTTTAAAAGAAGACGGTCGTGTCGTTATTGTTTCTAAGAAGAAGAAGAAGAAGAAGAAGAGTTTGGATTTGATATCCCGCTTTCTCACTACCCGAAGGAGTCTCAAAGCGGCTCACGTTCTCCTTTCCCTTCCTCCCCCACAACAAACACTCTGTGAGGTGAGTGGGGCTGAGAGACTTCAAAGAAGTGTGACTAGCTCAAGGTCACCCAGCAGCTGCATGTGGAGGAGCGGAGACGCGAACCCGATTCACCAGATTACGAGTCTACCGCTCTTAACCACTACACCAGGGGAAATTTGCCAGGAACATTCCAATCTGGACATGCCAGGCTGGACTGCTCAACTCAAATGATTCTAATGAATCAATCAACTTGTTTCCAGAAATGTGCAAGGGATTGTGCTCTGCTGCTAGGTCACTAGCATACGTGAGGAAGGATATATTTAATCAATATATCCTCTCCTATTATCCACAACATTCCCACAGCCTAAAGACACTACCCTGGGCATACTCTCAAGGGACAGCTCCCCAGTTCAAACACTGGCACCAACAAGACCAGGGAAATCAGGGGGAAAGTTACCTTGTCTATTTCAGTGAGGCAATGAAGACAGTCAAGCATCTGAAGGACACGGATGCATCGAAAGTTGCACTGGTGATCCTTGATGTATTCCTTCACTTTATCCTCAGCAAACCCCATGTTCAGTCAGCAGCTAGAACCAGGAGAATCACAGATAGAACTGTAGAGTTGGAAAAGGCCACAAAGGTCATCTAGTCCAACCCGCCCCCCTTTTGTCCAATGTGGGACTCGAATCCCGAACTCTGGGATTTAGAGTCTTATGCTCAACCAACTGACCTATCTGTGAAAGAAGCTGCTCAAAGGGGCTCCGGATTGCAGTGGGAGATGCGCAGGGCTGTCCAAAAGGCAGTGTTAGAAACTCAGATATGTAAGCTAGGTGCCAAATGGCTCCTTAAACCAAGATTGCAGTTGCCAAAACGGAATGTCTAGTTGCCATTTTTGGACAGGACGGATCTCAAGTCTTCTTTATAAAAATGATGGACTGATTGTGATTTGCTTCTCAGTTAAACATCTGGCTAGTTCAAGTGACAACCTTGAGCTAAGTTAAGAACTTTGATCTTCACTCCTGTGGCAAGTTCTGGGACGTCTGGAACTTCTCACCACTCCGAGACTGGGTGGAGCAGGGGCACATAACAGTTTATTTGCAATGCTAGAAAAGAAATCATCTGGAAAGGTTCACAAATTCTGCCCTCACCTCCAGGAAGTGGAAGAAAAGAGAAATGCAATTCTCAGCAGTTTGGGGTTTTGATTTTTTTTTAAAAAAAAACAGTTAGTTAGACCCAAAATAAGTACAGACAGAGAAAATCAGGTTTTTCTTATGCAGTGACTTCAATTTGAGACATCCAGATGGAGCCTGTGCTTGCAACACACGTTGCTGGCATTCTGGTTAGAACGTCCCAGTTACCATACTGGGAATAACTGCTTCCCGCACGCCACGCGCAATCAGGAATCCTTTCTGCCCATCTCTCTGCAAACACCCATACAGCAAGCGATATATACACCTGCTGCATTATGCAAGAGAGGTAAAGGCGAATCCCCGTTGCTACCTTCCCTGCGCAGCGCGAACTTGTGAGTGTCTACTCAGAAGTAAGTCGAGTTCTACGGCACTTGCTCCCAGGGTCGGGTTGCATCCTTGGGCACGCTTTGAGTTGAATGCGGGTGGGGGAGGCGTGTGGTAGAGGGCAGCCAGGACCCTGGGAGGGGTTAATAACCCGCGGTCGCCCGAACAGGCCTCTTATCTATTCCCACGCCCCGTCCCGCTGGAAATTCCCGCTGGAAACCCCCGATGACGAAAAACGCAAACAGCCTCCTTGCACTGCAGCGCACTGCATATCCACAGCGGAAAGTGGCGATGCATGATGGGGCAGGAAACCCCCGCTCTCTTGCCATAGGCCCTGTCCGGCAAAGTGAGCCCGGAAGAGGGAAAAGTGGGAGTGTATATATGGCGGGGCCAAAAAAATAAAAATAAATCCTACAACTCTCCCAAGTCGAGGAAAGAGTTGCGTGCAGAGGAAGGTGGCTCGGCACGCCTCTTTTCTTACCTGGTCTCCACACGCTTCCAGAGGAAGAGTCCGGATTCAGAAGAAAGGAAGTGCAGGCGGTGGGAAGTAACCAGGAGGCGACTCAGCAAGAACAGCTGCCTTAGGCCGGCCCTCGGCGGCGCGCGCAGATTCCCGGGGATCGTTCTAAGCCCGCCCCGCGCTTGCCTCCCATTGGTCGCTTGGTTTCCGCTCTGCGCTGCTTGTCAAATCCGTTTGGAATGCTCAGTTGCCGATTTCGGAACGGAGCGGGGTGGGGGTGGTTAAACAGACAGACAGACACACCACCACGTGGGTGGCTACTGGGAGCGCGCACTGGCCGGAGGGATTCTCCCGACGGAGGGTTTGCCCCAAAGCTGCGGAAAGTGCTGCACGATTGGCTCTGAAGTCAGCTTTGCAGCCTGCCTGGTCGGTCCTGTCCTTTTCACGATAGTCATGTCATGGAATTCTACTCAATATGATCCAGAGCAGAACTCCGACGTATTACACTATATAGTTAGCAAAGTAAAAACTGAAACACGTTACAGGATTCCCAAAAAATAGACCAGAGGCAATTGTATTTCATCCAGCAGAGCTTTACTGCTACTGAAGGCAAAATGAGCATAATGGTCACAAATCCAATACTTTAAGGATTGGCACTGTCTATAAGAAATCCAGTTGCAGAAGACTTAACTCAAACTCACAATAACTTATAACAAGTCTAAACCTTAACACTAAGCATACTATGTACAGAACACCACACCAGAAGGGAGATTGAAAGAGAAAGTGAAACCTAGGCTCCTTCTGGCCTATAACAGTGAATCTGTTTCAGGGTGCTCTTTGCACCCCGAAAAGTCCGCAACTAGAGCGCCTCTTCTGCGCATGTGCGCGGCACGACTGAGCACTTCTGCATGTGCGCAAAGCGCGCAGATCACTTCTGCCCATGCGCAGGCAGCGAACCCAGTAGTAAACAGTTCCAGGTTTGCAGCGTTCATAAACTGAAAGTCCGTAGCGAGTGGAACACAATACAGTACAAGGTATGACTGTATAATCAGCATGACCTTGACAGAAGAGATGACAAGACCAGTTTAAGCCAGCTGTACTCAGCTTCTCTGAAGGAATAACCCAA
The DNA here is from genome assembly GCA_034641385.1 of Darevskia mixta. Classification (NCBI taxonomy): domain Eukaryota; kingdom Metazoa; phylum Chordata; class Lepidosauria; order Squamata; family Lacertidae; genus Darevskia; species Darevskia mixta. The sequence goes on from JAWWNH010000060.1 coordinate 5,645,785, forward strand.
ACATCATGAACCTTCTGCTTGTTTCTTTCACACTGAGCTTTCAGAACCCTCTTGAATTAACTAAGAGGGGAAGATCTCTACACATCAGATCAATACTTTCTGTACTAAGAAATGCAAACTTGACAGGGTCGCTACTCAGAATTTTTATTTATTTAAGTGATCCCCTGCACACTTTTCTTGGGAGAAAACAAGGGGCTGAAGAAGAGGAAGCAAGCACGGGGTCAGGGCCGGATTTAGATGGCCAGGCTTCCTCAAACTCGGCCCTCCAGATGTTTTGAGACTACAATTCCCATCAACCCTAACCACTGGTCCTGCTAGCTAGGGATCATGGGAATTGTAGGCCACAAACATCTGGAGGGCCAAGTTTGAAGAAGCCTGCCCTAGGCTACTCCACTTGTGAGGCCCCTCCCAATCCCCTACCCTCATGACTAGAAGAAAATGGAAGAGTGTTATAAACAAAATTGAATGAGGATGGGTATTTAAAATTCTGCAATTCACAGTTTCTCCTCTAAAGGACATCAGAAAACTTCATCAAAAATTGTTTGTCTAAGTTTGTCACTTTCAGTGTACAGAATGCTCAGTGTGGAAACCTCTCTTGAGACATTGTGACCCTTAATTCACTTTTAATTCTTTTGAGTCTTGAAAAACTCCTCTCTCCTGAGCAGTTAGTGACCATAAAACTAAGAAATAGCCGCAAAATTGCTTCCACATTAGAAAAGGCCATCTGATTTTTTTCCTTGTATATAGAATAGAATAGAATAGATTTTATTGTCATTGTCCCCTTTGGGGACAATGAAATATAATTTGATAAAGGTTTGCATGAGACAGAGAGTGCTCTGCTGTAAGCCTATGGCTTTGTCTCACGTACAGGTGAAAGTGCCAAAGCTCATCAATAAGTTTCAGGTCAATATTTTCTGGGTATGCTTCCATCAACAGTTCAACACCTTGCTGAATTTCTTGCTTAGATGCTATCAGAATAGCAAGAATAGAAAAAGCAATTGTTGGCCACCTCATGGGAAGAGAAGACTCCCTAGAAAAGACCCTGATGTTGGGAAAGATTGAGGGCACAAGGAGAAGGGGACGACAGAGGATGAGATGGTTGGACAGTGTTCTCGAAGCTACTAACATGAGTTTGGCCAAACTGCGAGAGACAGTGAAGGATAGGTGTGCCTGGCGTGCTCTGGTCCATGGGGTCACGAAGAGTCGGACACGACTGAATGACTGAACAACAACAACAACATCACTGATTACAGTACTTCTTTTTAAATTGGCTTCAAGCGCATCTAATATAGGAATAAAGGATTTTATCCTAAACTTAACTCTCTAAGAAAGTGTATCTAAGGCATCAGGTGCACTTCTGTCATTTCTTTGCCGTTCCCTCACTCTTTGTCTCCTTATTTTGTAGTTAACATTTGGCAATGTGGCTTTTGCTTGTTTCTCAAGCTCATCAAAATCTTTTCTTTAAAAAATCCATAAGTGAACTGTACAAACTTGCACAAGAACTCAATAACAGGCCTGATTTCTGATGGGCTTTGCTGACCTTGTGAAAATGTCCTAGCGCACGGATTTATATCTCTAAGATTCTGCAGTTTTTGGCTGTGAACTAGGGCTCCACAAAAAATGTTCAAGTTGGGCCCTAGAGTTTCAAATTGGGACCCACTGGCTGGCCCCAAGTCTAATAGTTGCTGGGCCTGAGTTGTCCTGCTCTTGCATGAAGTCTTGGGTTTGCAATTTTGGGAGAGTGGAGACTGCCCACTGCCCACTGGGGGAGCTGGGGAGGCCCCCTAGATTTAGAGGCACTAGGCTTCAGCCTACTTAGCCTATACATAAATCGGGCACTGCACGGGGTCGAGCCGCAAGGGAAGTTCCTCTGTTCGGAGTGTGGGCGGGTTTGCTCGTTGGAAAGGACACACGGGGTTGCAGGAATCGCATTCCGTCGATAGCAGGGCAGCTGGGTGGCTGCTTATGCATCGCTTCCCCCAATGGGACAGCTATTTGCATGCGACAGACAGCTGCTAATTTATATGCATTGGTGTAAACTTGGAAATCAGGACTATAAATGAAATGAAATGCGTCTCAGCATAGAGGGGAAGATTGTGACTGGGTGGCCCATTTGTCTGGTGCCCTGGAAATGGCTGTGTGTTGACGGGCAGCATCAAAGCTCTCGCTCCTTGATATTTCCTTTCTCCAACAGAGGACTGTCCTCCTCAAGAGAGCAGGCGGCCATGCTAATGGATTTTGCTAACCTAGGTTTAAAAAAAAAAAAATTCTTCTTCCTCCTCAATTTCTAACTCAGGCCAAGCTGGGTAGAATTATAAAAGTTTCTGGGAAATGATATATAATGAATTGAAAAGGATGTTCAAAATAATATTTGTAAAAATAAATAAATTGGGAATTTGGGAATTATAGGGACAGAACTTCCTAAATTATATAGAAATTTATTTATGTATGCTACTGCAGCAAGAATGCTACTCACCCAAAAATGAAAAGGAAGCAGAAGTCCCAGTAAAGGAAGAATGGATACAAAAACTTATGGAATATGCAGAAAGGGTGAAACTTACCGGAAGAATAAGAAATCAAGATAACAAACTTTTTATAAAAGAATGGAAATAGTTTATTGAATATTTACAAACAAACTGTAAACAGAAAAGATCATTGGCAGGATTACTGTAATAACCTTCAGTTTTATAAGAATATATATTTAAAGTAGATGAATAAATGAGTAAGTTAAGTTAATTTGGAATATGCAGAAAATATAAAAAATAAATTGAAGGACCCGCAGAAAGAGGGGGAAGGAAGTTAAACTTTTAAATGTTAAAATGATTGTAAAATTAATGAAATGTATAAATTTGAAAAGTATAAATAAAAACTTAAATAATAATAATAATAATAAAGAATTATAAAAGTTGCCCCTGAGAAGTTATTAGTAACTCAGTACTTTAGCAGGATTAACATAGAACGAACAGTGAAGATATAAATGAAAGGGAACTTTAAAAGGAATAAATAAACAAAGTAATAAAGTAATAATTAGAATATGCAGTAATAAAGACAAAACATAAGAAACCAGAGGGGGTGGGAGGGAAGCCGATTTGATGGGTTGACTTTATTGAATTTGTATAATTGTTGTAAAACTGAAAATTTAATTCTTTTTTTTTTTTTTTTTTAAAGAATTATAAAAGTTGTCGGAGCAGAAGAATGCAGAAACTTCTAGGGAGATCGAACTGCCGGGGCCTTAATATTGGACGTGAATTCTGTGAGAATCAATTCAGGCTGGGCTTAATGTATTTTATTTACTTACAATATTTCTATCCGGCTTGTCCTTGAATGTTTTCAATCACAGAGCAGGGAACAAAATAAAAAAAATAAACAGAAAAATAATATACAAATAAAAAATCAACGTCCAAAATTTACAAAATAATATGAAGCCCAATATACAGGACTGTGTCATCAAGTAAACAACAAAATTACAACGCTGAAATCCAGCACGGAAGGCCTTCTGGTGGTTCTCTCACTGCGAGACATGAAGCTACAGGGAACCAGGCAGAGGGTCTTCTCAGTAGTGGCACCCGCCCTGTGGAATGCCCTCCCATCAGATGTCAAGGAGGTAAAGAACTATATGACTTTTAAAAGACATCTGAAGGCAGCCTTGTATCATAAAGTTTTTAATGTTTGATGTCTCAGTGTTTTTTTATATTTGGCTGGAAGCTGCCCAGAATGGCTGGGGCAACCCAGTCAGATCGGTGGCATATAAATAAAATAATAATATTTTATATTTATTATTTATTTATAATAACCCAGTCAGATTGGTGGCATATAAATAAAATAATAATAGGCGGAAGGGCCTGGAAAGGAGGGTACAAAAATGTAAACTTACAACCCTGTGAGGTAGCCTGAGCTCAGCCAGTGACCTCCCCATGCCTCGGAAGGTTAGATTGGTCCTACAGAATGGTTTGCTGCTGCCCCTTAGTGTCAGAAAATAAGAAAGACGGAAGGAGAGCCTTCCTGCTGTTTTGAATGGTTTTATAGTAGTATGAAAACGGAAAAGCGAATGGAGCTACGGTTTCCAGACTTTGGCTGTGTGCGCATTACTGGCTAACAATGTACTGAGGTCCTTTCTCCTCTCCACATTTCAAATTGAGGGGTGGGGGAAAGCACCCAGAACACAGTATTTCTATAAAAAAACAGGATTGAAATGGATTGTGCCTCCTGTTGTGTCCACATGGCTTCAGAAACCATCAATGGGAGCTCACTGGATGCAGAGTAAACAGGGACTGCAGACATAGCTTTTGTCTTCTTCTGGGAGGACCTGTTTTCAAGTACTGCAAAAATGTGGCGCGCGCCTTCCCAGTTTCCGCTGAAGGCTGTGTGTGCCTGGGTGCTCTCTTGTGCTGTTCTTTTTCATTCAGCTCTGGGGAGTCCTCAGAAATTGGAAGTGCACCAAGCTACCTGATGAGAGAAGCAGGTGTCCAAAGCCTTGCATATCACCCGAGGATGATTTTTGCATATGCACAGTAGCAAAGTCTACTTTTAATTCAAGGATTTGCCTAGTGTGGCAGTGATGGCCAAGCTTTTTGAGGAAGAGCCACTAAGAATATTCACAAAAGTGGAAAAACAGCTGTAAGATGCTTTGCATTTGAAGAACCTTCCTACATCAGCCTTTGCCAACCAGGGGCGCTCCAAATGCTTTAGACTACAGCTCCAGAACATCTGGGGGCCCTCAGGATGGCAAAGGGTATCCTACGTTTTAACACTGTTCTTTACTCCAGAATTTTACAGTTCCACATAATGGATGGCTCCTTATTTGAGCAACACAATAACCCCTTTGAACTCTTTAGATCGGGGGGGGGGGTATGCTGTACTGCTGCAGTGTTGTGTTTTTGATATTTCAATCTGGCAATCCTAGCAGAGACCTGCAGTTCAGCAAACTGCTAATTACCTCTGCAAACAAGCTACTAATTACCTTTTCCCCTCCAGCCTGTGGTCCGAGGTTCAGTTTGTCTTGGAAGTGCATCCAGAGTTTGTTCTTGAGTGGTGGTTGAGTTTGCTCTGATGACCTGAGTGAAATGCAAACCCCTCATGGCAGAATGTGGCAGATCAGATAAAGGAAGGGTTTTTTGGGTCTTTAAAAAATAAATAAATCAATGCATGTTAAACCATTCGCTCGTTTGCGTGCAACGCTAATCCAGTCTCTGTGGCTTATCTTGGTTTACTGAGCAGCAGCGTGCTTCTGCACACTGCCCAATCAACAGTCCCCCTTAGTGCAAGCCACAACTGCGAGCCAACCTGGTTTGTTGCTGGCTTGCTGATCTTGTGTTTGACAGGAAGCAACCAACCATGGTCACTGGTTCAGACATAAGGGGAAGCCAAGGCTTCCTGGTTTGTTTATCTCTACCGCTCCCAGGGGAAGGAGTGAAGCAAGAGTGATCAGGCAGCACAGTTCAAATCTTACCTCTGCCATGAACTCACGAGCTGGCCTTAGGCAGCATACCCACCAACATTTCTCAGATGAAAATAGGGATGTCTATTCCAGTGATGGCTAACCTTGACACTCCAGATGTTTTGGAACTACAACTCCCATCATCCCTAGCTAACAGGACCAGTGGTCAGGGATGATGGGAGTTGTAGTCCCAAAACATCTGGAGTGTCAAGGTTAGCCATCACTGTCCTATTCCATAATAATACCCTTCCAACAGATATAAAAACATAACATTAAACGTAATATTAAAAAGATGAATTAAAATTGGCTAACAAGAGATAAAACGCCAGTGACGTCTATGTGGTTTTTTTATTTAACAATGTTCCTATTCACTCATTCTTTTTTTGGCTGAAAGATGCTGTGACTGTTTAGTATGTTCTTAAAGGTTTTAAATATATATGTTTTGAAATCCTATCTTTAATTGTACTGTTGCATCACTTTGGTGTTTGCCATGTTGGGTCTCCACTGGTAGGAAAGGTGGGGTTTTATATACCGTATGTACTGTACTGTACAAATTCTACATGCATTCATGCAATTCTATGTCCTGACACTAGATGGCAAAAGGGGCCTAGAGGTTTCCAATTTAATTCCAGCAGATGGGAGGGATTAATATGCCATCCAGTGAAAAGGTGGGTCGTGTGCCCCCCCCCCCATAAAGTCATGTTGATTTTATAGACTGGGTTCTTTGTGGTATTCTTGGTTTGACAGTAGCAAATTGTGATTTTGATGTATTTTAATTTGTTGGAAGCCGCCCAGAGTGGCTGGGGAGACCCGGCCAGATGGGCGGGGTACAAATAAAAAATTATTATTATTATTATTATTCACCTTTCCCATTAATATGATACAATATATCTTCATGCAGCCGTAAGAATGATGTCACAAACTAGAGAGATTGGGGGGGGGGGAGTTGCAATCAGGCACATGTGTTCCTCTGTTCTGCTCCTGGATCTGATTGGGTCAGGGGAGGTATTTCTGGGGAGGGCAAGACAGACAGAGCCGCCACTGACATCAGTGAGGAGTTGCGAGATTTCTAGAAAACCAGAATCTGCAAAGACAGTGCTTGACCTGAAGGAGCGTCAGCCCATCGTTCAGCCTGGACACTGAGGTCCAGCTCCAAGGGCCTTCTGGTGGTTCCCTTGCTGCGAGAAGTGAGGTTACAGGGAACCAGCAGAGGGCCTTCTCAATAGTGGCACCTGCCCTGTGGAACGCCCTTCCATCAGAGGTCAAAGAAATAAACAACTATCCTACTTTTAAAAGACTTCCTGTTGAGGAAAGTTTTTAATGTTTTTAATATTCGGTTGGAAGCTGCCCAGAGTGGCTGGGGAAACCCAGCCAGATGGGCAGGGTATAAATAAATAAATAAATAAATAATAATAATAATAATAATAATTATTATTATTAACTGTTTCAATGATTTGTGCTTGAGCTTGCTTTTCTTATGGAGCTACATAAGCAACATAAGTGTGTTGGGTCAAGCCAGTGTCCCACATAGTCAGGCATCCTGTTCTCACAGTGGCTAACCAGATTCCTATGGGGGAAATGGTATATTGTATTGCATAAAAATCTTCATACTGCACATTTTGAGGAAGTTAAAACATTTAACTTATCCCCAAAAAGATTTTTTAAAAAAATATTATCCTTCCCCACCCTGAAGGCATTCACACCTCTACATCCAGATAAATTCCACTGGACTCAGGTAAGGTTTTAAGTCCAAGCTGATCTTCTGTATCAACGTTTTTAGATTACTTTGGGCAATGAATTTCTGTGTTGGTGATGCCTCTGTTACTAGAAGAAAAGGGACAGCATTATTATTATTTTAATGCAGTTCTCTTCCAGAAACCACATAAGCCATCACTGGTAACTTTTATAAATATGTATATACACAAGCTCAGTTCTCAGTGCTGAAGCTGCTTCCAGAAATGTTTTAATCATTTAATAGCTCTGGGACTTTGACACTGATGCACTCCTCTAACTATTACGAACAAAAGAAGAGTCCTGCACCATCAGACCAGAGGCCCATCTAGTCCAGCATCCTGTACTCATAGTGGCCAAGCAGATGCAACTGAACTTTTTTTTTTTTTACACAGCGTATGAATATTATTATTTCCCTGTTAATTTTATCTGCCTTTTATTTAGTTGGAAATTATAATAACCTTCCTTTGAGGCAATGCCACATGGCCTGTAAGCCTGCTGTGTATGCTGTTTTGTATCCACTGTCTTTGTTCAATAGCGTGTTGCTTCTGTTGCAATTCCACCATGAGAGCATAGGCCAGCTTCATCATTTTGAAAAATAAACTATTGTAAACACCAATGCACCCCCTACTTTGCATAGGATTAAAATGATGCATACAAGTATTTATGCTTATGGGCAAAGACAGGTGGAGGTGGGAGTAATGTTTTGTCCTAGGACCTTCAATAGAGAGACAGATGAGTGTCGTATTAGCACCTTGAAGGCTGAATAGCAGAGGAGGGTGATGAGTTTTGGTGAGTGGTGCAATAGTTCGGCCAAAATGCTGAGCTCCACATAGTATTTTTGAAAGAAAGAAAGACGAGAAAACCTTAATGGAAATATTTTCCACATACCAGATGTACTCTGCGCCATCTACTATTATTCTGTTTGCAGACTACTTCCACTAATTGGTTTAATATACTGCATTGCATTTGCATTTATCTCCCACCCTTTTCTCCATGGAGCTCAAGGTGACTTACGTGGTTCTCCCTCTTTCTCCTCATTTAATCCCCACAGCAACCCTGTGAGGTAGGTTAGCTTGAGAGTGAGTGACTGGCCCAAGGTCATGCATTGAGCTTAATTGCTGAGTGGGGATTCGAACCCTGCTCCCCCAGGACCTGTTCTGACACTCCGACAACTATGCCACCATTGGTGAAATTTTCAAATTTCACAGGGTCATTTTGAGTCCCAAACTTTGCAATAAGGGTGAAATTTATAGTAACAAATTACCAAAATGTTGGAGTTTCCAAACCAAACCTGATTTTAGGCCTGTGGCTTTAAATGCGCCCTGACAAAAACAAAAGTATAGGAAATTTTAATGAGAAGCTTTATAACCCAAGGTCAGGTGGACTATCAGTCACATGATTCCACAGATGGGCTGCAACCGCTCCCCTCATCCCTGGCCACTGACCATGCTTGCTTGGGCTGATGCGAGCCAGAGTTCAAAACTTCTGGTGGGCACCAGCTTGGGGAAGGCTGCCATAATAAGCCTCGCCTGATGACCTCTAACAGATTTAGGCAACCACCGAAGCGCAGAAGAAAATTGACCTTTAGTCCCTTCCGCTTCGCGAAATTGCCACAGTGCTGGCAGTGCAAGATACCCTCCGGGGCTGCCTTTATCACATGCTGCCACTTCTGCTTTTGTGGCTGGTCATCACATGGTGTTGCAAGGCGATAATGCCGCAGCAACATCAGCAGGTTTCCTGGGGGTGAGCTCGAGTCTGCTGTCGGGGTTACAGACGTATCATGTGGATTTGTATCTGCATTCTAAGAGCGGAGTTGCAAAAAAACTGGTGGCCAAACTAGGCATGATGGGAATCATGTGAGCAGTCCTCTTCTGATTATTATTTTTTAACCATATAGCAGCTGTGGTGGGTGGGTGTTAATCTTGATCAGCACCAGGGAATGTGCAAGAGGGGATTTAACCCTTTGCTCCCCACTGCTCCTATGTTAGTAGAGGATGGGGGGAGAAGGCAAAGTTTGCAAAGACCAATGTGACTGATGTCAGATCTACTTTGGCCATGAGGTGTCCGAGAGCTGGTGTCAGGGACTGGGTGGACACTGAGCAGTGGTGGGTGGATTCTGATGAGTGGGCACTGGGAGAAAGGGGGTTGGGACCGACTTGGAAGAAGGGAACAATGATCTGGAGGACCCTGTAACAGCCAGGAGACGAGAGTCAGAGGAAAGAGAAGCTGCAGGACTGGAGAGTGAAGAACAGGTGCAGGAGGAGGGAGAGAGAGAGAGAGAGGTCAGGGTGGAGCTTCCATGCCTCCACCTCCTGCCACACCTCTCCTGCTCCACTGGCTCCCAGGATGAGAGGAGGAATGAAGAGGGAGGAGCAAAAAGCTTTGGGATGCAAGTCTCATCAGCCCCAGTCAACACAGCTGTAGTTCAGCTACAGAAGATATGGGAACCAAACAGGTCCTGGCAGCTGAAGAATCTTCAGTGAGTGTTGCATGCTATGACCTTATTGATGAAGAAAAGTTTCGTGCATGCACAGGGCATGTCCTACAACACTGATGGTTTCCAGAGTGTACATTCTGCTCTGGCATGGCTCATTGGTGGGTGGGGGTTGCAGTCATGCAGCTGAAATTCATTTCCTAGTGGGTGGGTGAGGGGTGAGAGGACTAACTAGCAAGAGTTCATGCGCTGAATGAGGCCAGCGTTTCACACAGCCCACAGTTCTGTCCAGATACATTTGGGGAACTCTAAAGCAGGCCAGATGTTGTGCTTGTAAACGAGGCTCTCCAAGAGCAACAGTTTCCTTTATGTTTGTCACCTGAACTCTGTATGGCTGTAGAGAGGGAGCTCTGTTGTGTATGGTCCAGACTGCTTATGGAACATCGGGAGCATGGCTGCCTCCAGCTGTAACAATGACATAATTAGTAAATCTAGACAGACCGAGAGCTAGGTAAAACAGGGATAATCTGGCTGCATAGCTTGCAACCTGAAGCTTCCTTACTAGCAAGCAATCCTTCATTAAAATAATGCAATAAGAATATAATAAGAATAATGAGCCCCAATCGTACTGCTGCTGCAGCAGAAAAATAGTAAACAAAAAAAGTGGGCCTTGCGCAATGCTGTAATTCCTACAAAGGGGCTGTGTGATAATATTACTAAATGGTATTAATATTATTAACATATTATATAATTATATAATGCTATAATAAGAATAAAGGGACGCGGCTGGCACTGTGGGTTAAACCACAGAGCCTAGGGCTTGCCGATCAGAAGGTCAGCGGTTCGAATCCCCGTGACGGGGTGAGCTCCCGTTGCTCGGACCCTGCTGCTGCCAACCTTGCAGTTTGAAAGCACGCACTGCAAGTAGATAAATAGGTACCGCTCCAGCGGGAAGGTAAACAGCGTTTCCGTGCCCTGCTCTAGTTCACCAGAAGCGGCTTAGTCATGCTGGCCACATGACCCAGAAGCTGTACGCTGGCTCCCTTGACCAATAAAGCAAGATGAGCGCTGCAACCCCAGAGTCGTCCGCGACTGGACCTAACGGTCAGGGGTCCCTTTACCCTTTTATAATGAGAATAATCAGCCCTAATTCTGTTGCTTCTGCAGCAGCAGAAAAATAAAAGCAAAAAAGTGGGCCTTGTGCAATGCTGCGATTTCTACGTGGGAGCTGCGTGATCATAATATCAGTATTAATAACAATGCTATTTAGTAATAGTAATATCTTATATAACGTTACAGTAAGAATCATGAGCCCCAATTCTGCTGCTGCAAGAGCAGAAAAATAAACGAATAAAATGGATAAAATGCTGCGATTCTTGCAAAGGAGCTGCGCGTAACATTAACCGTAATATAATAATCATGACAATAATAGTAATCGCAATGAGCCCCCGTCGTAGGGCGGAGGCACCAGCACCGGCCAAACTAATAATCCAGGAAGAGGAGCAGGGGGAAAATCCTTCCGCCCCCGCCCACTACCACGGAGGCCCGCAGAACCCGAGGTGGGAAGTGGGAGGAGCCACCCTGGCGCGCCGCAGCCAACCAGCGCCGTCCTCTCGGCCGTCCAATCGGCGGGCTCCTTCCAAGCGGCGGCCCGTGGGCGGGCCTAGGCGGGGGGCGGCGCCGTCGCGGCCTCCTCCGCCTCCTGTGAGGGAAGGAAAGGCGGGCAAAGCGAGCGGGCGAGGCGAGGGAGCCGAGCGAGGAGGGAGTTGGCGCGGCCGTGAGGAGAGCGCGGAAAGAGAAGGGAGAGGGAACCCGCCGGAGGATTGTCGTCCGCTAAAGCCGCTGTTTCGCCGCCGGGAATTTACCTCAGGCTGGGCTAGTCGCCTTCGCCGCCGCCGTCGTGCATGGAGCGGCACCGCGGTGGCGAGGGCGGCGGGCAGGCTCGGGAGCCGCCGCTCAGGAAGGGGAGGAGCAGCAGCAGCAGCCGGGACTGGAGGAGCCCGCCCGCCTCGGGGCTCTGAGGGAGAGAGAGAGAGAGAGCGCGACACCCCCAGCCCCGCGTGCCTTCCTCGCGACCCCCGCCCGCCTGACTCCGTCGCTTGGCAACCGTAAGTCTTCCTCCCTCTGAGTCATCCCGCCGCCTGCTCCGCCCCCCCAGTTCAGAGCGGGAAGAGCCCCGCCCCCAACTCACGCTGGCCACGCCTACCGCCAGGGCGCGCGCGGACATGGAATAAGATACTGGGGGCGGGGCCAGGTAAGCCCCGCCCCCATAATCACATGACGAGGGGGATACGCACACTATTTGAATGGTTGTTGTTGTTGTTCAGTCGTTCAGTCGTGTCCGACTCTTCGTGACCCCATGGACCAGAGCACGCCAGGCACGCCTATCCTTCACTGCCTCTCGCAGTTTGGCCAAACTCATGTTAGTAGCTTCGAGAACACTGTCCAACCATCTCATCTTCTGTCGTCCCCTTCTCCTTGTGCCCTCAATCTTTCCCAGCATCAGGGTCTTTTCTAGGGAGTCTTCTCTTCTCATGAGGTGGCCAAAGTACTGGAGCCTCAACTTCAGGATCTGTCCTTCTAGTGAGCACTCAGGGCTGATTTCTTTAAGAATGGATAGGTTTGATCTTCTTGCAGTCCATGGGACTCTCAAGAGTCTCCTCCAGCACCATAATTCAAAAGCATCAATTCTTCGGCGATCAGCCTTCTTTATGGTCCAGCTCTCACTTCCGTACATTACTACTGGGAAAACCATAGCTTTAACTATACGGACCTTTGTTGGCAAGGTGATGTCTTTGCTTTTTAAGATGCTGTCTAGGTTTGTCATTGCTTTTCTCCCAAGAAGCAGGCGTCTTTTAATTTCGTGACTGCTGTCACCATCTGCAGTGATCATGGAACCCAAGAAAGTGAAATCTCTCACTGCCTCCATTTCTTCCCCTTCTATTTGCCAGGAGGTGATGGGACCAGTGGCCAAGATCTTAGTTTTTTTGATGTTGAGCTTCAGACCATATTTTGCGCTCTCCTCTTTCACCCTCATTAAAAGGTTCTTTAATTCCTCCTCACTTTCTGCCATCAAGGTTGTATCATCAGCATATCTGAGGTTGTTGATATTTCTTCCGGCAATCTTAATTCCGGTTTGGGCTTCATCCAGTCCAGCCTTTCGCATGATGAATTCTGCATATAAGTTAAATAAGCAGGGAGACAATATACAGCCTTGTCGTACTCCTTTCCCAATTTTGAACCAATCAGTTATTCCATATCCAGTTCTAACTGTAGCTTCTTGTCCCACATAGAGGTTTCTCAGGAGATGGATGAGGTGATCAGGCACTCCCATTTCTTTAAGAACTTGCCATAGTTTGCTGTGGTCAACACAGTCAAAAGCTTTTGCGTAGTCAATGAAGCAGAAGTAAATGTTTTTCTGGAACTCTCTAGCTTTCTCCATAATCCAGCGCATGTTTGCAATTTGGTCTCTGGTTCCTCTGCCCCTTCGAAATCCAGCTTGCACTTCTGGGAGTTCTCGGTCCACATACTGCTTAAGCCTGCCTTGTAGAATTTTTAGCAGAACCTTGCTAGCGTGTGAAATGAGTGCAATTGTGCGGTAGTTGGAGCATTCTTTGGCACTGCCCTTCTTTGGGATTGGGATATAGACTGATCTTCTCCAATCCTCTGGCCACTGCTGAGTTTTCCAAACTTGCTGGCATATTTTTGAATGGTAGTTCCCATCAACTGGGGGAAGGGGGCTGGCCCTCTCAAATATTTTTTTTGGGGGGGGCGGTTGCTGAAAGCACCTTGGCGCCTATGATGCAAGCATGTATGTGTGTTTAGATATATGTATATGTATATATATATATATTTGTGTGGGTGTGTGAAGGAAAGTTAGGTTGGTTATTATATAATAATAATAATAATTTATTATTTGTACCCTGCCCATCCGGCTGGGTTTCCCCAGCCACTCTGGGCAGCTTCCAACAAAGATTAAAATACATTAAAATGTCACACATTAAAAACTTTCCTAAACAGGGCTGCCTTAAGTTGTTTTCTAAATGTCAGGTAGTTGTTTATCTCTTTGACATCTGATGGGAGGGGGTTCCACAGGGCGGGCGCCACTACCAAGAAGGCCCTCTGCCTGGTTCCCTGTAGCTTTGCTTCTCGCAGTGAAGGAACCGCCACAAGGCTCCCCCCCATCAGTCATTTTTGGGAAACGGGTTGTCGCCCCCTACCCCTCCAATAAGCTGTAATTCCCATATCGCCCCCACCCCATAAAATATAATCCTCAAATTGCCCCTCCAATGAGCTATAATCCCTGAATTGCTCCTCCAATGTGTTGTACCAGTTTACCCTCACCCCAATGAGCTATTACCCCCTAGATTGCCCCTTCAATGAACTATAATCCCCAAATTGCCCCCACCCCAACGCGATTGCCAGCTTCCTTTTAATAATAATAATAATAATAATAATAATAATAATAATAATAATACTTCCATCCTAGTAACTTTTTACTCAGAATACAGTAGACCCATCTGAAATGCATGGGCATGGCGAACCTTACAGCGAGGTGAAATTATTCATTCCTAGCATTTCAAATGGGCCTGTTCTGAGTATGGCTAGCATTGGGTACAACCCACAGGTTTTTTGTTTTGTTTTTTAAAGGTTGTATTCGACTAACGTTTTACTTAGAGTAGACCCATCGAAATGCATGAACATGACTAACTTAGTGAACCTAAGTCAGGGGTCAGCAACCTTTTTCAGCCGTGAGCCGGTCCACCGTCCCTCAGACCATGTGGTGGGCCGGACTATATTTTTTGGGGGGAAATGAACAAATTCCTATGCCCCACAAATAACCCAGAGATGCATTTTAAATAAAAGGGTACATTCTACTCATGTAAAAACACACTGATTCCCAGACGGTCCGCGGGCCGGATTGAGAAGGCGATTGGGCCGCATCCAGCTGGATGCCCATGCTCCTCCCCCTCTTTCTAACTTAATTGTGGAATAGGGTTTGCTAGTTTGCTTGCTTGGGAGGAAGTCTCCCTGGTGCTTACTCCCAGGAAAGTGTGCATAGGGTTGCAGGTTTAACCTGCTCTTGCTTTTTATTTATGCAGCTTATTTTTTCCGTATGTGATAAATGAGAAATTATGTTTAGCTTATTAATTGGTTTCATGCACAATGTTATGCTTTGAACACTTCAGAAGAAGAATACACTCTTCATGTTACTTGCTTCAGCAGTTATTCTTCCTCACTCTGTCTCCATTTGCTTGGATCAATAAATGCATATTGATCTCTGTTTAAGGGCTGAGTTTAATGGAGGAGAGTCTTTAATGCCTGTGTCCCTCTCCTCATCCCCCTTCTACAATGTCATCTTCCCCCCAATACGCTGTGGTTGATAAATTATCATAACACTTCTCTATTTGGGTGGTGGTGGTGGAACTGGGTTTAGAAAATGCCCCTTGCTGTGGCTTTTGTTCTGCTTTCTGAGGTCATTATTAGACTAGATATTCTGTTCTTGCTCCACGTGCTTGAAGAAGTACCCTTCAGGTTTACAGGCCCTTTCTTGTCTCCTTGTTGGAACATAGCACAGGCTACTTGAGTATTGTCTACTCATATTGGCACCAGCTTTTCAGGGTCTCCAGCAGATAACATGCTACATGATCCTTTTGCTGGAGATTTCCAGGGATCAGTGCTGGGACCTTGTGCATGCAATAAATGTGCTCTGCTATTGAGCCCTGGTCCCTTCTCATTAGCAGGTGACCTTCAGCCTCATAGACACTATGTGCAATAAACACCTTGTGGTGCTCCTCTCCAAGTAGATAATACACCACAGCTGTGAAATGTATATTCGGTCCCTCCTGAAGATAAAAACCCATTCTGGACTGAATAGATGTCGTTATTGACCTGCCTATTGTAGACCTCTGTTTCTGCCAATGCATCTTTGTAGCATTGAGTGTCAGGTGCAAAAAGATTGTGCCCTCTTTCTGTATATATTACGGTAAATGTAACAGGGGGCCTTAACTTCAAGGGTCATTGAGCAAATGCTGTGTTCAAGCCTATTTATGGCCACCCCTTGTAGAGTATGTGTGTGAAAAACCATTGCACTTTGTAGGGTAGTTTCATTGGCCTCAGAGATTGAGCACCACAAAGATCATGCATAGATGGTTCCCTTGGTGGTTCCCTTGGACTGCACCCTACTTGAAAGTAAACCTAGGCCCCTCCATGATGTTTGGCTGCCCTGATGCGTTTTATTTCAAGAGAACAGTCTTATTCCTTCCCTGGTCCCATTTTCCCTGTTGACTTTCCGCATCTCTCTTGGCTTTCATCTGTATGTTTTTGGATGGGGAAAGAGCTGTAGCTCAATGCTAGAGCAAAAGCATGCAGAAGACCTGAGGCCCAGTCTCTGTATTTAAGCCCACCGCCCCCTGCACACATTATTTTTGATGGTTTTATATTTTGCCTTCTTTTTTACTTATTTAATGTAAAGCACCCAGATAACTTTATGTTGTAGGACAGCATGCAAATGTCATAAGATGAATACATAGGGGTGGGGAAGTCTCCTGACTGAAGAGCCACTGCCTTTCAGTATAGAGACAATAGATGCACTAATCTAATGCCTCTCTGTAGAGCAGTGGCTTTTCAGAATGGGTTGTGAAATACAGTGTTTCAAGATATTGTTATGAATCACATTGTTAACTTGTTACACTGTTAAAAGGCTTTACCGGTAGCTCCAGGATGGAAAAAGAATAATTTTAGTGGGGAATAGCAGTGCTACTATGTATGCTTGGATTACTTAAAAACAAAAAACAAACAAACTAGGAGCCTTTCAAACATATTGTTCCTGCAACATGGTGGCAAGGGACAATACAGCCTCAAGCTCCTAGTCTCACTTGCCTCTTATTTATCATTATTTGAAATAAACTTCCTGTGTAAAAGCAGAGGAACTTCTCATTCCACGCAGACCTTCTGCTTTCTGAATTTTGTGAAATTTCAGAATGGAAAGCCGTGAAAATTTAGGGTAGAAATAAACTTTGAGTTATTCTAGACTTTTCAAGGAACTACTATTTATGAGGACATGAATGAAATAGAAATGGGTTTGGGATAGCTAACTTTGATGTTAACTGTAACACTTACACCTTGCTTCTGTACATGCTTTATTCAAAGTGAGTAGAAGCAGAATCTGCAACAAATGTTTGTATATAACTCACCAATAGGAGCGCTTTCAGAAAGTCATGCTATCCTATATGATACTATGGACTGCAAAGGGCTCAAGCATCACAATTCACATTGCCTTCTCCCCACTCTTCCCTTTGTGCTTTGCTTTTTGATTGTTTCTCCCATCTGACACAAAACACTCTTTGGCTTGGAGGCCACTGAGCATGCTCAGTCCACATTGGCCTGGTTTGGGGTGGTTGTTGTTTTTAATTAAGGTGTTGTACTTTTGCATATCCTGCTTCACCCAGCCAAAACTTACATTTTCCTCTTGTCAAAACTCGGCCACCTGAGTTTGCTGTTAGAAGGCATAATGGGCCTTCAGCTCAACTTTTTTGTAGAAAAATGTTGTGCTAATATTACCATTCAATTACATTGCCTTTTGGACTTTCTCCAAAATTAAGGGTTTCTTATGATGATGCATGATAGTGAAAAAACCTGTATTACTGTTTCTAAAACCTGATGATTAAACTTGGTTCACTAAAATATTGCTTTCATTTTCTACCTGTTCGCTTTATTTGCCTAGCCAGCTAAAACTAAAATACACTTACATCCTTAGGGTGCAGCAGCTTGTATCTCCACTTTATGTAATTCATCATTGTTTTATAATTATTGTTTGAATAAATGTAAGGTGTGTACACATCTAAATTTCACAAGTAAACCAATTGGCACAATTTTAGAGGCTAAAGTAGCACATTAAACGGTTGGCACTGATTGCTGAAGTAAACTACCTTTTGGATCGGAGCATGTTCTCATTATATCACAGATTGCTAGGATAAATGTGCACAGAGGTTTATTTGTGCTAGGTAAGAACATAGGAAGCTGCTTTATGATACGCCGGACCGCTGGTCTTTCTGACTCATGATTGGCATCAGTTCTCCAGGGATTTCAGGTCAGGATCTCTTGCAGCTCTAGCTGGAGATGCTGGGGATTGAACCTGAGACCTTCTGCATACAAAGCAGATGCTCTACCACTGAGCTGTGTGTTACACGTTATAGCATTGGTGATGGTCATATGTGATGGTCATATGGCAAGTTGTAGTTATAATTGTTCAAAGTTCAGACAGAACAAATTTTGTGGTATGTAGTCAGATGCATGGGCTAATTAATATATAGTATAATGCACAACCCTGGGCACAGCTCACTGTGGAAAGGCAGCATATAAGTAAATTAAATCAATGACTTCAAAATCCAGCATTTATTATCGCAGGCTTGCTCGAGTCACTTGCCTGCTAGCCAGTAGCAAATAGTTAAGCTGCTGTACTTTGGAGAGCTGGCTTATTTTGCTTCTAGGCCTGCTGACCTGCCACACATACCAGTAATGTAAGTGTGGACTGCAAATGTTATTTTAACTGGATTACTGGTTATATGGTGAAATGTAAAGGGAGAAAAATTATTCCGGTTTAGCCATTCAGCCTAAAATGGGGAGGCCATACCTGTTTTCATAATGGAAAGTGGGGAGATTCAGCTATGCTTTGTAAAATGCTCATATTTAACAACATGCCCTCAGTTTGTTCTCAGATAACAGGTTTGCATCTACAGGAATGTGGGAGAAAAGGGAAGGGAATGTGCTTGTATCTGAGAAACAGGCAGAAATGTACTAATAATGCAGTATGCAATTAGAATTACCTTTTTCACAGAGGGTTGTTTTCACTTAGTGAATATAAAGATATTTGTTTTCCTGGCCTCATATTAAATTAATTCCTTAAAGGGAGTATTTATAGTATAGGCTATAAGATATAGATTAAGAAAATGCGGTCCCTCCTCATCCCCAAAGTAGCTGTTCGGACAGGCTGTGTTTCATAGCAGGATGAAATCTGGCTTATTCTCTCCGAAACTGATGTTCCGGAAAAGATCTAGGCCCCTGGAGACACATTGCAGATCCAAGGTGGTGACATACGAGCTGTCGTGTTTTCTGACTTCATTAAAGGCCCTGTCTTTTCCGGAAACGTCTTGGTTCTGAGTGTGCTTAGTAGATGTGGCTTAACCAGCGCTTTATATCTACAGGGCTTCACGAACAGCTGTAATGGTTTTCAGCAAAATGCCTTTCTGATTGCAAGAGATTGTGACACAAATGCTCGCTCTTGTCAGGATTGTGGAACTTGGGGTAGTTCTTGCTTGTATGAATGAGAGACAAAGGTTGCACTGCTTCTGTAGTATATCAGTTTTAAGCAGTGAAAAGCTCTTGTGTATCAAATACAGTCGGTGCTGATCTCTCTTCAAATTCTGGCAAACCGGATGTTGCCTTTCACATTTTATCCACAGTCTGATTAGTTCATAGTTGCTTTGCAAATAAATAAATCAAACGTTACTATCTCAAAAAAAATTAATAATGGCTAACATACGCAGACTAATGGTACACTGATGGATTGATGATGGGGGGAAGGAGAACCCAGCTTCCAGTTTACAAGGAACTTTCCTATCTGTTCATCTGGAGGCACCTCTGGACTCAGCACTGGTGACCAAGAAAGTAGCTCTTAGAAGCCAGGTTTTATAGCATTCAATGTAGAGTAAACATGTTCGCTTGTCCTCAAAGGTATATAGGACAATAGTTCCAGATCTGGCCAAAAGGCTAGATCATTATCTCCTCCACCTCTCATGGGCCACATTTGACAGGTATAGGAGTCTCCACTCACCTGCCAATTACCTGATGTCAGTGTGACATCAGGTGGCCTTTTATTTTTGCACCCAAGGGCCTTCAGAAGCCCCTATCAAAGCACTGGACAAGATAGCACTTTAGAAGCCCCTTTGAACCAGCTAATGAGAACAGTGCTCTTCAACTTTGAGCTTCCAGATATTGTTGGACTCTCATCGTCCTAGAGAGGTTACCTGATGGTCAGGGGTGATGGGAGTTGTAGCTTAATATCTGGGGATGCCAGATTAAAGAACACTGGGTTGTTTTCCATCTCCCAAGGCATAAGAACTGGATGGGCTGGTTTGCTGTGCTTTATGTGTGTTCTAAGGCACCTACCATGATTTTCTAAGGCATATACGTACCATAGTAAGGTTTCCTGACGTGGACATTTCTAAAATGTGGCTTGCCAAATTACACCCTCACTATAGCCCTGGAGTCAAAATCTCATCCTGTCTTCCAGCTTTCTGTGTGTCTCAACTCTGCATGCAATGTTTGTGTTTTCTTGTTGACACCATTCTCCCAAGCCCTAGGGACAGGGTGGCTTAGAAATTTAAACGTCTCTCTTTTTTTTTACTAAGTGTAATTCCTCCAGCCTAGTATGATCCCTTAGGGAAAAGGTGGTTTGGCATCTTTAGAAAAGCCTAGCCTAGCCCATACTACCCTATTGAACATATGCAACTACGGTACCTTTTATTGAGTCAGACCCATTGGTTCATCTAGCTCAGGACAGTCTGCACTGACTGGCTGTGGCTTCCCAGGGTTTCAGGCAGGGAACTGGTGTCTCTCCAGATGTTGTTGGATTTCAAATCCCATCAGCCTCAGTTAGCTTGGCCAGTGGGTAGGGATGATGGAATCGTTAGCAGTTGGTCCTTCAACATCTGGAGGGCACCATGTTGGCTACCCTATGTTCTGGGGGGGGGGGAATGAAGCAGATTACATGAAGGGAAAATCCAGAGGGGGTGATGGGAATCATTGCACTAACTTTAATCTTGCCCAGGACTATATGAGTCTACCCCATTAGGCTCTCTGCCTTTGTGATTCTTCCATATAGCAACAGGTGCAGAATTGATCTTTGTCTCTGAACCCTATTCTTGCACTCTGTAGTTTTGCCTCACCCATGAACAGGGCAGAACGTGTGTGTGTGTGTGTGTGTGTGTGTGTGTGTAATGGAATTCAGAAGCATTATGCTTAGGGCTGTGTAAAGGTTCTCAAAAGCCACCATTCAACTTCTAATAGACCAGATATTTTGGAGTTTCCTAGCTCTGCTCAACCTGCTACATCATATAGGCAACAGTCATATGATTAGTACAGTGGTACTTTGGTTCTCAAACTTAATCCATTCTGGAAGTCCGTTCGACTCCCGAAACCGTTCAACAACCAAGGCGTGGCTTCCAATTGGCAGCAGGAGCTTCCTGCACTCAAGTGGAAGCCACGGCAGATGTTTGGCTTCCAAAAAACGGTTGCAAACCGGAACACTTACTTTTGGGTTTGTGGCGTTTGGGAGCCGATTTGTTTGGCAACTAACCCATTCGAGAACCAAGGTACCACTGTGTATCGTAGCACAGAAGCCCACAAAAACTACTATTCTACAGAAATTATTAGTATGCCTAAATATACACATTATTTATGTTGCCATCTGAAAGTAATTCTTACTCCCGGCAGGTAAGTAGTAGCTACCTAAGATTCGTTTACCTATTTCATATATTTAGATGCTACTTAATACCTTAACAGTCTCTTAAGTGGTTTAGAACAACAACAATGACAAAGACACTCTATGTACAACAAACAAACTTTTTAAAAATATAAGCACCTCTTTGTCCTTGCTTTTGAATATGCTTGAGATGCATATTTTAGCACCCACCATATTTCTGTGATTGTAAGTTGTTTTAAACTGTTTTCAATTTTGTGTTTTAATTGTTGTCACCCACCCTGGCACCTTAGGGTGGAGGGCAGGTAATAATAACATAATACCAGAAGAAACAATAAAATCCCAGAAAAACAAAAACATAGCTCACACTTTAAACACAGAGTCAGGGAAATGACTCGATAGCTTGTCCACCAAATAACTGCAATGTGGATGGAGGATTAGGGAGAGGTATGGTCAGCAGCCATCTGGGCCCCACCCATCTCCAACTATATCTCTTTTTTCCCCTGCCATTACTTACCATAATCTCTCCTACCCATAACCAGGAATAGGAGCACCATTCCTTCCCTCTTTGCCCTACCTCTTGCAGAGGCACATCCTGATTTATGTACAGCCCTAACCGCACTAACATGTACACATGGCGCCCATCTTCCAGTCAATTTACCTTCTCGAAGCATTCACAAAGCTTGTATTTATTTGGTTCCCAGTGGCTCCAGAATGGTTAATATGACCTTATTGGACTGACTACTTATAACACACGCCAATTCCATGTTATTTCGAAAGCCTCTGAAATGGACTATCATTTGTTATTCATCCAAACTTCCACCTTGAAAGTGAAACTCTGTTGAGAACAAGCCTTAGCTTTATAAAGGAAACAATGACCTCGCTTGTGGAAATGCGTTAGGGGTTTTCCTCTTGTGTTGCTTTTTATCACAGTTAATTGTGGAGGTTGCCTAGAAATTCCTGGAAGGGTCCTATCATTGTATGGCCAATATATACCTATGCATAGGTATAGAAATGAAAGACACAGTAGGCAACAGAAACAAAACAGGCACTAGAAACTAAGTTTTGGCATTACTGGATTCTTTTGGTGGTTGAGAACACTACCTTCTTGCAATATAATGGCATTGGACCAAGGGCAAAATGGCATAAGTGTGTAAGAGTGATGGGCTGGGAATCTAGTTGGGCACAGAAGTGACAAAACTAGATTTAGTTATGGCTTCACATTCTTTTTGGCACACAAGCAGCTGCCTTATACTGAGTCAGACAGTTGGGTCCATCTAGTTTGGTAGGTTCTACACAGACTGGCAGCAGCTCTCCCAAGATTTCAAGTAGGGAATCTCTGCCAGTCCAAAAGATGATGCTGGGATTTGAACCTGGGGCCTTCTACATACAGTCAGATGTTCTGCTCTTGAGCTATGGCCCTTCCCCACATCTCAGCTGTTGGCCTCCACAACTTTCTCATCATATCTTTCTCTCCATCTTGGATAAAGTTTTCACTCATAAACAAAACCTGTTGTGGGGTGAGGCCTGTCTTCTAGTTCTCGCTGTGTGTGCACATACACATGTGCTGATGTACTCCCATGTACTGTTCCTGCCAGACATTTGTAGAGAAGCCTGCACCGCTTCCAGTTAGTGCTTGACTGGGCGGAGCAAAAATGCAGTTCAGTTGTAATTGACTTATTTTATTTTATTTATATTCTGGGGTGTCATCCAGGGATGGAAAAAGTGACAGGAAGGAAGGGAGTGATTCTTTTCTCTCTTTCTCATGCTAAATATAGAATGACATTAAAACCTGGGAGCAGCAGATATTGGCGTGATAGGAATTCTGGCCCATTTTAATGTTGTCTATTTCCATACTTTATTTGTTACGAGGTGCTGACTTTTTGTTGTGAACTGAATGGGTCTGGCCCTGCCAGGGGCCTCCGGGGCTAAACTATGCTGCATGCAGTGTTCTACCAATGCTTGGATTTCTGTGTTAGGTTAGGAATTAACCACTTTTCTCTCTCCCTCCAGCTCTGGGAAAGTTTGAGAATGTACCGGATGCTGTGAAAATGCTTGTGGATTTTCTTTTCTGTTTTTTTGTCTGGGGATTTCTAGAAGAGAGAGGCATAATGGGAAGGGAGCGGATGGCGTGCATGGATCACTAGAACCTGCCATGCTTAGTGCTACAAAACAATCTAGCAGATGCAATGGCAGGAATTGTTGGGGATTCCCCCCCCCCCCTTTTGTGGAAAAAAAGCTTCAGGTCAGTCTTTCTAGAGGGAAAGTATTTTGATATTTGCTAGCAAAAACAATCTGTCTTAAATTTCTAAACGTGAATAGGAGTTACAGTTTCAGCTGCCTCAAAGATAAATGGGTTTAAGAGTTAAATGTACTGTACATCTCTAGTTCATAGTGCAGCTAGTGTCCAGCTTCCAGTGGATTTGCTGTTGGCAAAAAGAGCAGCCGGGCTCCTTGGGCTCCTTTTCTGATCCTGATCAGAATGCACAGGAAATGCATGTGCATTCTGCGTGTTGACTGATTAAACTTATTTTATTTGTCATGAAAGCCAGGCAATTGAAACTGTGTGTGCCTTACGACTGGGAACCAGGAATGCTTATTGTCGGCCATTAGTAAGCTTACCCTTTAATAAGCTTATGCCATTTTTATGCAGCTGTGTAATACTTGTCTGTTCTGTTCAGGCCAGATTGAGGCAATGTGTTTTGTTTTCCAGTCGTATAATGGACTTTTAAGTTGTTTCTGTTGTGGTTGTTGCATAGGTACATATCCTGCATTTGGAGTGAAGGGCGTTGTTGATCAGTGTGGAATTCTGGGGTTCATGGTCCACCCTCTGTGAAGTTCACACTGCCTCTGTAGTTTTGCAGGATTGCTTGCAAACCAGACCAGCATATTGTTGACAAATTTTAAAATTCCTTTTGCTGTATAGGCTTTTATCATTGTAAGTTGCTTTGAGACATTTCGTTACAAGAGATGAATAAATCCAATTAATACTGTGACTGCTACCACCAAAATGTTGTTTCTGAATCAGCAGTCTATCTCATTTTACAGATAATACTCTTTAGGGGTGTAGTTCTGACCTTTTGAAGCTAATGTGAACTTTTCTACTGAAATAGTCTTAATTCCATTCTACCTCCAAAGATAGCATATGTGGCTCTTTTACTTCTCCACATACCTTTTCAGCAAACCTGTGGTAGGTTAGGCTGAGAGATAGAGGACTGGCTCAAATTCACCCAGTGACAGGGTGGATAAAAATCAATGATTTTTTTAAAAAAATAAAAAAAAATCAGATTTTTTTTTTATTAA
Organism: Darevskia mixta; assembly: GCA_034641385.1. Taxonomy (NCBI): domain Eukaryota; kingdom Metazoa; phylum Chordata; class Lepidosauria; order Squamata; family Lacertidae; genus Darevskia; species Darevskia mixta. The sequence goes on from JAWWNH010000060.1 coordinate 5,670,175, forward strand.
AATCGGATTTTTAAAATAAAATGCTTTTGGAGGAAAAATCTTTCTAAATATAGTCTTCTATTTAAGTTACATTGTAGTCCAAAGGCTATTCATCAGGAAATAAGGATTTGTTTTAAGTTTATCAAGTGTGCTAAAACTCAGTCTAAGTTTTTTTTTAACTGTTTAACCACATCAGTTAACAAATATGGATACATAAACTATCATGTTATTGTTTTAGTTAAACAAATTGTTTAAATGGTTATTAAGGAAATAATTATTTTTCTCCTTCCAATAAAGTACAGCAGAAAAGTTGTCCAAATATAAACAGTTAAGTTAAACCTCACCATAATTTCATAATTATCTGTCTATGTATTTCTAGTAGTATAACCAAATCAGTAATTTTTGATATAACTGTAAAAACTACTCTGAAAATTTATTATTCCAAAAATCAAACCTTCATATGGTTGTAAATATTAAGATTATACCAGCAAGAATGAGTCTTTCTGTAAAAAAAATATTTAAATCAAGCCTTACTGACTAGTGATTTAAATCAATTTGATTTAAATCAAATCCACCCTGCCCAGTGAGTGCCCATGTCTGAGCTCAGGGACTCTATTCCTAACTAGCATTGGTGGTATTATTATTATTATTATTATTATTAATATTTATTAATTATTAATTTTGAAAAGTCTTATACTGCTGTTCATCATAATGGATTTCAGCATAGAGTCATCAGTACACACATATGCATAAGAAATCTCAGTACTTTAGACGTGTTTGGCAAATTGGATTTTTTCTCTTTGCAGTACCACAAAATCACTTATTAAAACAAGTGCCGGTAAATTAGATATCATTACAGGAATATGAAAGTGACTTCTGCTTGCCAACAGAATGAAAGAGCAGACATGGTCTTTTGACTCTCTATCATTCTTGAGGGGTTTTTTTTGCCCACATTGGAGAGAGGTTGCCTAGATTTGTCTGTAGGACATACCTAAAGGCAAAAATGCCTACTCTTTATCGACTGATGCAAGTTAGTATTAAAAGCACAGAATGGGAGCACACAGAGGTGTGGCCTTTTCCCTGCTTTGCTGATGCTTAACAACCATATACTGTCTGCTTTTGACAGTCATGGGATCCTCCCTTGGCCGAAATGTCCTGTAGGGTTGCTGCGGGTTCTTTTTTGTTTTCAACTGTGAGGACATTCTATGAATGGAACCTTTATAAAGCAGATTATGGTGTAGGTCACATGCAGGTCCAGTTTGGCATCTCCTTATAATTGCGACTTCACATTGGTATTCTGTTAATTTAATAAATCATAAGGAAACTTTGCTAGTCCATGCAAGGGGAGCAGTGTTCACTGCTGCTTGAGTACATGCAACCATGTGCAGCAGACGAGTGTTTGTGCTTATCAGCATACATCCTAACCTGTGTACAAAGGGCTGCTCCATTTAAGTGCTGTTAAACTTCTTGAACAAGGAGGGAAGGTTATATATATATATTGAAAATGATTTCACATTAACTTTCGCCTCCTTCTGGACCAGCCTGGTGTATCTCATCGGTTTGACAAGCAAGTGTGCAGAGCTTTTTTTTTTTTTATGTACATGCATAACTGCCAACTGGGGGAAAGGAATATTAAATGCTTTTATGGGAGACTGCACCCCCTGAGATGGAGTGATCACCCCCCCAGTTGCTGCTTATTATCCAGGAACAGCAGATGATTCCCACAGTCCAGGTATTCATAACCACCTCCTTAATTCAAGAGATCTGTGCCCCACCTGGGAGAACTGTACCAAGCCTAAATTGTAATTTGATGGCATTTATAAAGCCCACTCCTTTACATCAGGATGGGGAAGTGCACAACTTTGACAGTGGGTTGGGGCTGCCACCTATCAATGACCTGATATCTATATGCCATTGGCTAGTTCAGAGGTCAAGCCAGGGGTGCAAAGAAAGAATCTTCCTTTGCATGTGGGTGTGGTTAGACCAAAATGTCCTGGCAGCCAACCTCTGAATCCTGATGGGCCTGATTGCTCCACCTCCTCATTGACCTAGTTCTGCCCAAGATGCTGAATGTGCTTAGGCCATGGGTGGGGAACCTCTGGCCTGTGGATCATTAATCTGCTTCCCCTTGCTTCCAAATGGTATTACCAAAGGAGGAATTGGCTGCCTCATGACCAAAAGTGCATGTTATATAGAAGGGGTCAGCAAACTTTTTCAGTAGGGGGCCGGTCCACTGTCCCTCAGACCTTGTGGGGGGGCCAGACTATATTTTGGGCGGGAACCCAGAGATGCATTAACCCAGAGATGCATTTTAAATAAAAGCACATATTCTACTCATGTAAAAACACCAGGCAGGCCCCACAAATAACCCAGAGATGCATTTTAAATAAAAGCACATATTCTACTCATGTAAAAACACTAGGCAGGCCCCACAAATAACCCAGAGATGCATTTTAAATAAAAGGACACATTCAACTCATGTAAAAACACACTGACTCCTGGACCGTTCGCGGGCCGGATTTAGAAGGCGATTGGGCTGGATCCGGCCCCTGGGCCTTAGTATGCCTACCCATGTTATATAGGATTGCTTGTGATAGATTTCGTGTGTGTGTGTGTGTGTGTGTGTGTGTAAGGAAATGTGGGCGTATGTGTGGGTTTTTATTTAAAAAGGAAATGCAGATGGGGGGGTGTGCCTATTTTGTTTGGAGCAGAGAAGGAAGGTGTGTTCAATTCTTCCCACCGCATGATTTTCCCAGTTAGAAGTCTCCCTAGAGTGATACTTGCTCCAAGGAGGCCTATATTTTTTTCTCTAGGAGGCAAACAGCATCTTGGGGGTTAAATATAATTCCCTCCTCCTGTTGCTGTTATGAAAAAGTGGGCAGCCTCCCATAGCTGCATCTGCCTTTCTTTCCCTCCTAATGTTTAGTTTGGCCCTTAGAACTATGGCTTGGAAACTAGTCTGTCCTGCTATGCTCAGTGCAATGTGGCTCCCAGTATGTCCTTAGGATTGCAGCCACAGAAGGAGTTTGCTGTTGGTTAAGGGGAAAAGTAGTGAAATGTTGCATTCATCTCTTAAGCTTCAATGACTCTTATGGAATTCCTGTGTGTGAGGTTTTGTTTTGAGTGGAGAGCTCAACAGGAAGGCCTCTCGGGGAAGGGTGTGTATGGGTTGGGGGAAGGTAGAGTGTTTTGAAACAAGGGAAAACATGTAAGTTGATACAACTAGCAAGAAAGCTCTAGGATAACCCCCCCACCCCCCAAAGGGGCGATGCATTCACTACGGGCAATTACACTGCATTCTGGTGGTGTTTTTAAAAGAGAATCGTAATGCACATCTGTTTTCCAAAAGAGAACTCTGCTATCTCATAGGGACAATAATATTTTTTTAAACATTGATTCAGTGTTTCTGTTTTCTGTGTTTGCTGGTTAATGGTAGGACACTATAAAGTGATTTCTCCCAGTCCGATTCTGACCCCCGCCCCATTTTTCCAAACTAGGCCTGAGGTGGTAAGTTGGTCACTGTAACTTGGAAGTGGAAGGATCCAGTGGATCCTCTTAATGGCTTGTTTAGTTTGGTATCCAATGGAGTTGTAGGCTACAAAACAAGTTAGTTAATAGTGTTGCAGGTATCTATTATGTATGCCCTAGATTTTGCAAAATAGCCTACATTTCAGCTACAGAAGGGGATGGAGAGTTTCAGGACGCCTATTGTGGAGATGCATGTTTACCCATGCTCTTATGGGTAAAACCCTCTATACACAGGAAAATGGCATGACCAGGACATAGAACACTGACATGCTATTTTTATGTGGAGGGAGGATTTTTTTATTTAGACAGTAGGGGGCATGTTTCTGGCAGGGGACAGACATGATCTGATATATAGTAGGTGCCTGTCACAACCTCTTGGGAACTTGCTTCCAAACTTTCTGTTTTTAAGGAACCCATTCTGCTGTGATTTGTGTTTATTTAAAAAGATTCTTTAAAGAGTTATGGGCAACATATTCAGGTGATAGAGGACCTTTCTTGTAGGACTTCATTCACTTTTATTCTGCAGACCACCAGCGGTCTGCGAGCTTTATCCAGGGGTTATGCAGCAGGTCCACCTTAAAATATTTATATTGTTTTTTAATTGTATTTTTATGGCTTCTTTTATTTATTACATTGAATTTTATTGTATTACAATTTTAATTCTATGGACTACCAACTGTAATACAAAGATAAAAGTATAGAAATAAAATTGAAATTCATGCAGCATCTAGCACAATGTATTGCAATTGCTCCAACAGGTAGAAAATACTTTAAGTGGCCCACCAAGACACTAAGCAATTTTCAAGTGATCTATGCAAAAAGAAGTTAGGGAGCCACTGTCCTAGAATGTTGCTGTGGCTGCAGAAGTGGGAGTGTGGTGGTGAGCAAGCTGCCTTTCAGGGAAACATGACCCCCAGTGCTGTTATTTTCAGTAGATAAATCACGATGAGCTCTTGAGGAACCCTAGTATTCCCTGGAACACAATTTGAAAATCAGTGCTTTGAAGCTTAGATCACCAAAGCTGTTTCTGGCAACTTATCATTTGTAAGTATTATTTTTCTTGCCTGATATACCAACTCCATCCTTAGTGACTTCAGCTTAACCATCTTCTTTATGCTGCTTAACCACCATTGCTATCCATATGAAATATAATGCATTAAACTGGAAGCCACAGATAAATTCTCAAGAGTCTCCCAGGAGGAATTTTTCAGAGGATTCAGCAATACATATCTAATCAGTATTTCAAAATGTCTTCATGTATGTGTTCATCTAGGTCAGAAAAAACCATGGAATTAATCACTCAGTGGCACAGATATGATAGCAGATCTGGTTTCCGCCAAAGCCATGCAGATATACAGCTATAATGTCTGGACACACTGTAGATTAGGTAGGTTTGATTATATTGGAGAATATACCTGGCAGTTGGCAGGAGGAGATTAACTCTAGCTTGTCTTTACAGCTGCATGGATGAATTGTATATTGCTGCATGTTTAATTTCCCAGAGCAGATTTTTCTCCAGGACCGAGGAGAGAAATTGATATGGCATCTGTGACAAAACTAGCAGGCTTTTTACTTGTGAGGATTTTGTCTGGATTTAATTTTATTTTGAGATTCTGCTAAGCTTTTTACAACCTTCCCCGCTTTTCTCATATAAGTGCATGAGAATCAGGCTTTAATTTTCAAGAATAATTTAGTATTGTCTTGTTATCCTAACTCCATTCCCCCCCCCCAAAAGAAATACCCTTCAGTAGGCTTCAGGATCCTAAAACTTTAAAAGCAAGGAATTTGGGCTGTTTTGTTTCATAAGCTTTAACAGAATCAACATTACATTTTTCAGTCTTATCTCCCCCAACATGTTGCAGCTTAAGTCTTGATTCTCTTGGATGCAAGATACTCTGATTGTGTTGTCTTCATAGTGTATGTCAATGGAATTTTTTTTTGGTAGGTTTTCTTTCCCACATTAAAAAAAAGGTATGGAGAAAATGAAAGCCTCAGATGATTGACTTGCATGATGATCACCCTACCCTTTAAATTAATTAAAAGTGTTCATTTTAATGGACCAGATTTGTTGGTGACACTGACCTTCAAGTCATTCAGAGCATTTCATCAAGAAGAAAATGTCATGCCAGTTCAAAGGGCAAGTGCAATAGAATACTCAGTAGCAATCCTATATCTTGGACACTTGTATTCTATACTGCTGAGATGACCAGTTTTGTGTGTACTGCATATTTCTGCCTAAACCACTGATGGGGAACCTATAGTCCTCTGGATGTTGTTGGATTCCATTCCTCATTAGCTCATGCCAGCATGGCCAGGGGTTGGGAATGATGGGAGTTGTAATCCAACATCTGGAGTGGAGGGCCACATGTTCCTCATCCCTAAATCTTTGGAGTTGTGTTCCGTTTCGGAAAGCTAGCAAGGAAGGCTGTCTTGTGGAGCTTAACTAGGAAGATGAAAGGGCAAAACAAGCTTTTTAGGGAGAGTTACAGGTAGGTTGTGGTGGTACTTACTTCTAAACGTTTGTGTGCAGATGGGTGGTCCTGAAGCCTGGAAAGCAAGATTTCCTACCAGTGCTATTAGGTAGAATCATAGTTGGAAAGGACCCCAAGGATCATCCATTCCAACCCCCTGCAATGCAGGAATCTCAACTAAATAATACATGACAGAAGGCCATCCAACTTCTGCTTAAAACCTCCAAGGAAGAAGAGTCCACCACCTCTCGTGGGAGTCTGTTCTACTCTTGAACAGCTCTTATCACCAAAAAGTTTTTCCTGATGAGTTGGAATCTGATTTCTTGTAACTTGAAGCCATTGGTTCAGATCCTAGTCTCCGGAGCTGGAGAAAACAAGCTTGCTCCATTCTCCATGGGACAGCCGTTCAGATATTTGAAGATGGCTACCATCTCCCCTCTTGGTCTCCTCAATTACTCCATGATATAATAAAATAAGATAACATTTACACATGGATGTTCTTAAGCATTCTGTGTGAAGAACTGTAGGTATTTGAAAGTGCTCTATAAATGCTAAGTATTAAATACAGTAATAGGATTAGTTGGCCATATTTGGCTGTCAGATGACTGGCATCCTTGCCCTACCTGGCAGTGAGCTGGCTGGGTGCCTTTTTAATTGTAATATGCAAAAACTCAACAGTTGGTAGGAAAGTTGGTTCCTTCTGCTGCAGCAAGCTGTGGCGAACTTTCAAAGGAGCCATCTACCCAATCTGTGAGTTATCCCTGCTAATTATTCATTTTGAAAATGAACCTCTCGAATGTGTGAGAGTCATTGTAGGTCTGACACTGCAATGATTTACATGCTGCCTGTATTGGGTAATTATACAGCATCGGAAGCTTTCCTGTTTGAAACCATCTATTTTCATTTCTTCCTCCCGCTGCCCCCAAACAATGAGAACAAACTAGATAAACTCAAGCTTAACATGAAAGTCAGAAATATCCCAGTTCTTTTATTTAAAAAAACCAAATTGTTTTTTGGGCTATAGCAAACCAAAGAGAAGAACTTTACTAGTACCGGTAGAAATTAGTGAGAGGTTGCCTTTCCTGGAATATGTGGAGATTCTCCATATGGTTTACCCTAAGCCATGAGGTGTCACGAGCCTTTTGATGTGGTTCTGATCTGTGTTGCAAATGACTTGATCTCAAGGTAAAGAAGGGTTTTAAGGGATTATTGTTTGTTAAAGTATTTCTTAAGAATGTTTTCTCCTTTCTCAACTTTCTACCTGTTTGATAGTGTCATGACATGCTACACTAAGCCAAGCAATTGCTTAGTGCAAATATGTGGGCTCTTGGAGGGGAGATTGCAGCAGTTTTGCTTTTGTGCTGTACTAAGCTTAAGACATAGTTGTCCGAACTTTGGCTTGTGGTTTAGCTTTCTCCAGATTCTCCACAAGCTGTAACCAAGCCATAGTTAGCTTGACATGTGAACTAGGGCAGTGACTGGTCTTTCTACAATTTTGGGTCTTGTGTTAGTATTTTAAGGCTCACAGTCCTCATGATCTGTACAAGTTACTATCACATAGTTAATTTTCATGCTTTGCCTGAAGTTTATTTTGAAAGGAAAAGAGTGTTCTGTCTTGCTCCTGGCACATACCGGTAGTAATAACCATGGTGGTAAAATTGTATGGCAAACCTGGGAATTGCATTACAAATTCCTTCTTTTTGCTCCATCTATCAGTGACATCTTGTCAACATGAGACTACACCAATGCCAATGCTGGCTATGGTTTTACTTTATACATAACATTGCTGAACTATGTAGTGTTGACAGTGCTCTTTGGAGCAAGCATAAGAATATATTATTAAAACAATGCTCCCGAGGAAGACATTCTGCTGTAATGCACTGGGATCTGTGGTGTGAAGACAGGAACTGGGGTAGTTCTGTTTAATTAAAACTGTTTCTTGCAACTGTTGGAATACCTTTTAGTTGCAGAGGGCCTTCTCGGTAGTGGCGCCCGCCCTGTGGAACCCCCTCCCATCAGATGTCAAGGAAATAAATAACTATCTGACTTTTAGAAGACATCTGAAGGCAGCCCTGTTTAGGGAAGTTTTTAATGTTTGATGCTTTATCGTGTTTTTAATATTCTGTTGGGAGCCACCCAGAGTGGCTGGGGAAATCCAGCCTGATGGGCGGGGTATAAATAATAATAGTAATTATTATTATTATTATTATTATTATTATTATTATTATTGATGCTGTCCTCTCTTTTGAGGACTAATGCTGGTCCTTTCTAAATGCAAAAACCCAGTTTTGCCTCTTTGTGGAAACTCATTCCTAGATATCCAGAGGAGGTAATTATTGACTTTTCTCAATTCCTGTTGATGATGATTACTGCTACTACTGCATTTATATTCCACCTTTCATCTGCATGGTTCCTTCATTCCCAATTTTAACCTCAAAAAAGCTCTCTGAGATAGGTCACCCAGTGAGGTTGATGGCTGAGTGGGGATTTGAACCCCGGGGCAATATCCAAAGAAGTATTTCTGCTCGCACAAGGATTTCCACTTGCACAATGAAATTTTGCCTTTCTCTCCTCTCCATCCACCCTCACAAAATATGTTCTGGAGGATTGGGGAAAACCCCAGAACAGATTTGGGAGGACATGCAGGGAGAGGGAGAAGTTATTTTGCACTGCCAAAAGTCATTGCACTAACAGAACTGCTTTGTCAGATACTACTGTACAGGTTTCCCATGTCCTGGTCTGATACTGTAACCACTATACCATACTGCAGTGGGAAACATAATACTAGTAAAGGTAAAGGGACCCCTGACCATTAGGTCCAGTCGTGTCCAACTCTGGGGTTGCGGCGCTCATCTTGCTTTATTGGCAGGGAGCCAGTGTACAGTTTCCAGGTCATGTGGCCAGCATGACAAAGCCGCTTCTGGCGAACCAGAGCAGCGCACGGAAACGCCGTTTACCTTCCCGCCAGAGCGGTACCTATTTATCTACTTGCACTTTGACGTGCTTTCGAACTGCTAGGTGGGCAGGAGCTGGGACCAAGCAACTGGAGCTCACCCCATCACAGGGATTTGAACCGCTGACCTTCTGATCTAAGCACTTCTAAATGCTCAAATTCCATTTGGAAATTCGTATATTTATTTCCTGAACAAGTATGCATATTTATAGGTATAGAAACCAATTTGGCTTGCAGCTAAGCAGTGCCTTCATAAAACCTTGAAGCACAATCCAAAACCTTCAGCCAAGCTGCCCACATGCCTTTTAAATTGCAGAGTTCTTTACTTGGAGATGAGGGACAGATTTTAGTTCGACTCTCTGTACACAAGGAATGATACTAAACAAGTCCACTTCCTTAAGGCCAAATTAGACTGAATGGGGGAGAACTAGGATTACGATTTCCTGTGGCTGCCAATTAGATCCTGGGAGTGGCCCTGATAGTGGCAGACAAGGTGCAGCCCTTGAAGGCTGTTTGGATATTGCAGCAGGCTCAATGTCTGTTGGAGCTGGCTGTTGCAAACACTGACACCGATACTCTGAGAACTTTGCAAGCTATTAGCTGGCTTCCCAGCCCAATTCAAGGTGCTGGTTTTTGCCTTAGGATTTGGGTATTGGGAGAGTCTCTTTTCTCTACGTGAAGCTTAACTTTTTGATCTGATTCAGAAGCCCTTCGCTGCTCTGAGCTTCAACAGATTGCTACTGAAGAAACGGTCCTTTCTGTGGTGACATCCAGACTTTTGGAACTCCTGCCTGAGTCATGTTCACTAAGCACCTATCTTTAGGTGCCTGGTGAAATTGTCCTGTTCTCTTAAATATTTTAATGGCATTTAATTGTTTGCTATGACATTGTATTATTGGTGCATTTATTGTGCTGTGCTAATGGACTGTGTTCTTGCTTCTTCTTCTTTTTTTACATCTTGCCACCTTGCCCACTGAATAAAATGGCATGTATTTTATAGTAAACATGTGTAGGGAAGCAGGAAGGGGATTAGTTAACCCACACCTTTTGGTTGAAAGACCTGCTGGAGGTGTATGCAAATAGACTGTACAGGAAAGGTGGTTCTTAGTTCCGCTTAGACTCTTTCCAGTTAGCCTGGGCCTCTTTTTAAGAGGCAACAAACTTGATTTTGTGATAGGAGGATATCTATCCCATTTTGGATTGAAAGAGTGAGCATGGCATGGCAGATACACAAGACTGTGGTGTTAATGGATGAAGTGGAAACAGAAGGTGCAGTGCTTTGAATCTCCAAGAGACATGCCCCAGGGGTGTGTGTGTGATTGTGCATATGTGTGGATTTCATATCTCCCTTTTATACTGGCTTGGTTTTCCTTTTAAAGTACTGGTGGTTACCAGAAAGTGCTATTGAATATGACTGATAATGAAGTGTATGGTATCTGTATTTATGCTTTGCTTTTTTAAAATGTGAAAACCATCTTGCTGCTGCTTGAATTTAAAATTAAATATTCCCCACCCCACCCCACCCTGGGATTCTTGCTGCTTGGCTCATTTCTTTCATTAAAGAAATTTGAGGCTCACCTATGCACTTGGCATGTGTAACCTCTCTGCTCAAAATGACCATGGGGTTGCTTGTATTTGATTCAGGTAACTTCCTGGAATTTTTTTGTGGGCAGTGTTGCCAAAGTGGAAAAATGGAAACCTGGTAGGACTGCATAATTTTTAGTTTGAACAGCAGGCTGAACCTTCTGGGCTGTTACCGCAACTCTCAAACAATGATATTGTGGTAGATGGGCGACAACTTCCTAATGTATGTCTCTGCTTTGTAATACGGGTTCCTATGGTGTTAAAACTAGCATTTTACAAGGAATTAATGTGGCCTTTACACTAGAGTTGCTGCTGTTGCAGTTTAAAGACTGAGGAGAATTGTTTAATGCTTTAACAAACTTAATTAAATATAAAATAAGTGTGGGAAGGTGCTGAAAAATGTTTTGTGTACGTGAATAGAACTATTTAGCTAGAAAAGCAAGAAGAAAGCTCTTCTTTCTCTCTTCCCTCCTCCCACACAATGGGCCTTATGCACAGAGCAACAATTTCCAGAGAAGTACCTGTGTACTAAGGGACATGGGTGGTGCTGTGGGTTAAACCACAGAGCCTAGGGCTTGCTGATCAGAAGGTCAGTGGTTCGAATCCCCACGACGGGGTGAGCTCCCGTTGCTCGGTCCCTGCTCCTGCCAACCTAGCACTTCAAAAGCATGAAGTGCAAGTAGATAAATAGGTACCACTCCGGCGGGAAGGTGAATGGCGTTTCCGTGCGCTGCTCTGGTTCACCAGAAGCGGCTTAGTCATGCTGGTCACATGACCGGGAAGCTGTATGCCGGCTCCCTCGGCCAGTAAAGCGAGATGAGCGCTGCAACCCCAGAGTCGTCCGCAACTGGACCTAACGGTCAGGGGTCCCTTTACCTTTACCTGTGTACTGCAGCAGAAACAATTAAGTATTATGGCACCTTAATGGCATAAGCTTTTGTGGACTAGAGCCCACTTCATCTGATGAAGTGGGTTCTACTTCACAGAAGCTTGTGCCATAGTATCTGCTAATCTCAAGATACTTGCAAGACTTTGTGTGTATGCATAGATATCAGGTAGCTTCCGGGCTCAATTCAAAGTGCTGGTTTTAACCAATTAAGTCTTGAGCAGCTCATAACTCCAATACTTCCAAGGACCACCAGTTCCCACGTGAACCGACCTGGACCCTGGATTCGCCTCTTGTGTGCCCCCTCTGAGGGAGGTGTGGAGGATGACAACCTGAGAACAGGCTTTTTCAGTGGTGGCTGTCTGCTAGTTGCATGCCCCCCCCCCTCCGCCAAGAGGCACACTTGGGGCCACCATTATCTATTTTTAGGCACCGGGCAAAAATGATCAACCATCCACTTAAGAATCTTGTCTAAGAAGGGGAGATTGGCAGCTGGCTGGAAATTACTTACGGTAGATTTTCTGAATCCAGAGAGGGTTGCTTGGGGAGTGGTTTTAACACTGCCACCTTTAAGCAGGCAGGGACCGCCACCTCTCACAAGGAGGCATTAATCACCTCCCTGGCCCAACCAGCCACCCCCTCCCTGCATGTGTATACTTTCAACACTCCAAGTACCCCTTACATCAGAACACACAGCTGTCTGGGCCAGTGTGGGTTGTGTGGTCTTCACAGTTAGACTTTAACCATGATTGGGATGTCATGAAAATAGTTCCCTCTCTCTTGGACACTTCCCACAGTCACAGTTGCTCCGCACAACACCCCAGCAGAGAGCATGTGGAGCTGCCATCTGGTTATCCTCTAAGTGCAAATGATATAGGAATGAAAAAGCTGAAGCTGGTGTAGAACACAGTTCTGGAAACAGTCATATGGAATCAGCGACGGTGAAATATTCTATACTTTGCCTTGGCGGCTTACTGCTTTAGAGCTGAAACTCATGTCAGCCTGAAGGAAGCAGTTGCTAGGGGAGATTTAAAGCTTTTTCAGCCATCCCCAGTCCTGTTAATGTTTATCTTGATACGGGCCTTTACCTCTCCTATATTGATATCAGTGGAACCTGTGGATGTCCTATTGGCTATCTGGTAAAATAATTCCTATATACAGGTGTTTTCCCCATGGAGTTGGTTTTTTAGATTCCTAGAAGGAGAGTACGCTCTGCCATTTTAAGTCATGTGTTGTGTTTTTGCTATGTTAACACAGTTTGCTTCACTATTTAAGCAATCCTTCAAACATTATTTGGCCCTGCCCATGGGCGTATGGGACCCATGTTCCATTCTCTCTGAATTGTGGTTCACCCAGCTTGCCAGAACATATACTTCCTTTCTAAAAAGCAGTACAGAGGTGAATTCTGGAATATTCTCTCATGACATAACTGAATATGACATGGAGGGGAGAAATGTTCACCTGCTAAAGCACTTTTTGCACATTTATTTTCTCTTGACCCTGCAGGGGCTGTTTTTCTTGGTTATCTTCTGATTCAGAGGCCAATGTGTATGGCTAGCATTCCATCAACACTATACTACATTTGAGATCATCTGCTGTACACCATTAAGAAGAGCTGGTTTCAGGAAGTCTTGAGGTTGCTGGAGCTTAGTCTCTAGACTAAAATAAAGTTGTCTCTCGTTTTAAAAATATCTTCTCCTAAACCAAACATATGCTGTACTGGAAAACACTCTTGTCAGGTCAGGGTCCAGAAACTTAGAGTATAGATTGACTAAGCAGGGTCCTACCCCTGTGATGGGTATTTGAGAGTGAGGGGAAGGCTGCAGTGTTTTTAAAAATTCTGAGGTGTGTGTTACATCCTGTGTTCTGACAGATGAGAAAATTGTTTGAGTAACCAGGAAATTACTTCTTTCCATTGGAGCTCTGCACTGCAGTAGATTGTACAGTCTGTTCTCTGAGGGTTACCACATTTGACCGTTGTGGCCTTACTGTGGTTGTCATTTGTCTTTTATTCTTTTATTGGATACGATGGGTTAGCATAGCATCCTTCCCAAGGCCATGATACGGAGTCTCGCCAAATTGAGGAATATCTGAATTCTTTCTCCCATTCACTCCCCACCTCCAAATAAGTAACAAGTGTTGGGAAAATAGTTGCCTCTGGCCGAGACCCAGGAGGGCACCTGTCCTCCAGAGTGGACCAGGGGTGGACAACTGTGCCCCTCTCCAACGTTGTTGAACTACCATCACCCATCAACCCCAGCCAACATGACCAGTGATCAGGAACGATGAGAATTGTTGCCTAGAAACATTGGGAGTCAACCAAGCTGGGTTCGAGACACAGTCTGACCTGTCATATAAGGCAGCTTCCTAGGTTCCAAATGCACAACAAACACAGTTCCCTTAATGGCACTCACTCTTGGATCCTGCTCAGAGCAGTGGTGGCTTTAAGAACAGTGTTCAGAAATAGCCATGTGCTTTTTCCACCTGGAGTTTGACCACTTATGACCAGCAGTCACTACTGAGAAAAAGAGGTTGGAGTAGGCCAATATATATGTGGACCTGTATCTGGATCAAGTAACTTTTCTTCTTTAAGTTCTCAGAGCTCTTAACCTGGCTCAAGGTTGTCATCTGAACTAGTCAGATGTTTAACTGAGAATCAATCACAGTTAGTCCATCATTTGAAAAATAAGACCTTAGAGCCACCTTGCCCCCAAATGGCAACTAGACATTCCATTTTGGCAACTTCAACCTTGGTTTAAGGAGCCATTTGGTGCCTAGCTTATATATCTTAGTCTCTAACACTGCTTAAGAAGATAGAGCAAGAGCAGGGCCATGTGATTGTACTGAAAATCTCCCGAGAAATTATTTCTTCTTTCAAGACATGAAAACTACATTAACTACGTTTTCTAAGACCGAATAAAGCTTCCTTCATAGTTTGCCACAATGTTCATCATTTCCATTTTCAACTTTTATTATTTTCCTCTTCTTTTTTTCTTTCTTTTTGCTAACTACCCAAAAAGGAATGCTAGGCTAAAAATAATCCATTCATTAATATTTTTACTGAGGCTTTGCATGTTTTTGAAGTATCTAGGTAAGAGGGTTTTTTTTAAAAGGAAGTATAAAGTTGGAAAAGAAATCATTTCTGGGGTGTGTGAATTCTGAAATGTTATACAGTATACTGAAATTTACCTTGGGGTGGGTGAGGAACAGCCGGCACCTAAACACAATCCCCCTCCCAAGGAATTTGCAACTCTGACTTGGATTTCCCTCCATTTTAACCAATAGGACTTCTTGAGAATTAGAAAGCACCCTTTTCCAAATCTAGAGCAGGATGTGTCATTTGCAAGAACCCCACATTGTATTTACAATATTGAGAGTTTTCAAGGGTTTTTCCCACATGTCAAGACTTCATGGTATATTGAGGACTGAGACATTTTTTTGTTTAAACCTTCCAGCCCTGTGTGAAAAACTAAATGTCCCCCCTACCCCACCCCCCACCCCTCCATTGATCTTATAATTCCAGGAATGAAAGTACAAGCTTCTGGGGCTTATAACACTTGCCTCATAAAATGGTCCCTGAATATTTTTGTCTGCCTCCTCTCAGTGTGATGGTGCCACTAGAATTCCTTATACCCATTACAGAACAACTTCAACTTTATCTGGGTTTCCTATTAGTCTGATGCATTATGTATGGGAGAAGACAGACAGTGATTGAATATACCAGTTTTCCAGTTCATTCCTTGTTTATAATGAGAAGCCAGCATGCAGTTGGGAGAAACTGAATGAGACATGTCAGCCCTGTAGATGAACCAATATTGTTTGTTATGCCCCCTCTCCAGCAGAATTAATATGTCCCCATTGCAGCCAAGGGCCACAAGAGGCCTGCACAGAAATGAATGGATCCTGACACCTTGGGGTTCTTGCAGATACATTTGCCACATTGCTGTTGGAGAAGCGGCGGCCGCTGGAAGGACATATTCTTATTCCCTTGTAGAGTGGCACTGACTTTAAAATGCTCTGTAGTCAAATTCTTGTACCAAAAGGGACCTGGAGGGTTGACCCAAGGGCACACCTGCAGTATAGCCTTTATGTCGGCTTATTTGGCCTGACTTTCCTGAAAGTACTCTGGGGATCAGAGTTTTTGTAAGTGCTGAAGACTTTGGTTTCAGGACAGCTGTTTTCAGACCTCCTTGATTTGGGAATCTTGACAAATGAACATGTTTAAGTGTGCTGTGTAGGCAAAGCTGTATCTTCATCATCATCATCATCATCATTTATTTATAAAGCACCATCAATGTACATGGCTCTGTACACAGTTAAAATAGTAAATTATACCCCGAAGGGCATACTATCTAAAACTTGATAGGGTTTTGGATTCCTTTGATTTGTTAGCCCTGGAAGCACAATTCAGAGTGTTGGTGCTGACCTTTAAAGCTCTAAACGGCCTCTGCCCAGTATACCTGGAGCATCTCCACCCCCATCACTCAGTCCAGACACTGAGGTCCACTTCCGAGGGCCTTCTGGTGGTTCCCTCACTGACAGATGTGAAGTTACAGGGAACCAGGCAGAGGGCCTTCTCGGTAGTGGCACCCTCCCTATGGAACGTCCTCCCGTCAGATGACAAGCAACTATCTGACTTTTAGAAGACATCTGGAGGCAGCCCTGTACAGGGAAGTTTTTAATTTTTGCTGTGCTTTTAATATTTTGTGGGGAGCTGCCCAGAGTGGCTGGAGCAACTCAATTGGATGGGTGGCATAATAATAATAATAATAATAATAGTAAACTTCATTGGATTTCACTAGTACCTGCTGTCACCTGAACTTTGCCACTGTTGATTATTATATTATTATCTTTCTCCATTCTTCCTGTGCTCAGAGACATACTTGGAAGGAGAGGACATGTTTGGTGAAAGGGCAATTGCCCTCTGTTCGGCTGTGACTTGCACATAGCTCATCAGACACTGGAGAGGCTTTCTTGGAAAGAGTTGCTTGCATTCATGGGCAGAAGCTTAGCTGAAGCCAAAGCAGATGGGGAACTGGGGGTGGAAAGCAAACTGGCTTGTGTTCCATTTGTGCTTCACTGACTAGACATGCTATCAAAAGTCAACAAGTTCTTTCCTTCCTCTTTTCAGATCAATTCTTCCACTTCTCTGCTCATGATAATTCTCTAGAGATGGTAGTTGAGTTTTCTTGTGGCAAGTACTATCTGAGGCTTGCTGCTGTTTTGCAAGCTCATCTTTGAAGAGGGAATGCTTAGTTGATGTAAAACTTTTGCATAAATTGGGCAGCTTAACGAAAATAAAATACAATATTATGATACAATGCAATAAGAATGTAACAGGCTTGGTTTTGCAGCACACAGTTTTCAAAGAACATTTAGAATTTCTAAAATGTGTCTAAAATAGAACATTTGTAAGAAGGATTGAAACTTTGAACGCTGGAAAAACGTTGAGACATGGAAAAGAACTGAGAGCCAGTATTTTGGCATAGCTCAGTTAGATTCAGCAGAGTCTCACCAAGCCTCTCATTGGATTCCAAGGGTCTATACAGTTTCACATATCCATAGCAAGCCAGGGTATAACCATACTGCAAATGTTCAATACAGCAGTAATTGGAAAAAATGGCATAATGTGGAGCAGGGAGCTTTTCAGGTTAGCTGGAATGTAATTGCCCCAGTTGGGATGTAGCCAAGATACCAGTTCACAAATGGCATGCAGAACTTTGGCTGGGTGTGACCATTTCTTCTCCCTCCCACTTTTCCTAAAGGCCTGAGTGAAAAGGCAGCCCTGACTACTTCTGTGCTTATAAAGCACCCCCCTTCTGTTCCTTTTCTTCAAAGTGCATCTCTTTCTCTCTGACATGACATATCCTCCTGCGTACACATGGTGCTGGCCATTTCAATGGGATGCTAGTGCTTACATTAATTGGGCCCCTTGGTGTGCCCAGCGCTTCCTGCTGCTTATTAGTCAGCTTCCTCTTCCTAGGACTGCCAGGGCCTTGGGGCTCAGGAATAAATACATTTCTCACTCAAAGAGGCTTCGTGAGCTGCTTGCTTATTCTGAAGCCCTGGGGACTGACACGAGAGCAGACGGGCTGCCTGTTGTACTACTGATGATCACTTTGATACTAAACGAGTCTCTTAGGGAGGAGGAAACCTGTACAGCATATTTGGTATTTTGCTTCATATTTATGTGTCTACTCTACAACATTAAAGGAATTTGGTGGTGGCAGCAATCTGATTTTTGCACTTAAAAAACAACTCCTCCAAATGTGTCCTCTAGAATAAATGACACCATGTTTGAAAATGGTTTTCATGACTACTATTGCACCCATGAGGTTGGATACTTTGTCTGGGCTTTTCCTGTATTGAAAGGATTGCTAGCTATAAAACATGGTGAAGGGCAGTAATATGGTTGTAGGTGCAATGAAGAAGACAAAAGAGCTATGGGAAATGCCAGAGACATTTACTGAATCTGGCCACTAGTTGCCCAGACTCTTTGCATGTGCCCCCTGCTGCATTTCCAAACTGGCATAGTAAATTTGTGTTTTAATCCATAGAATAGTCTGTAGGACTCTCAGTTGGGGACTGAGAGAATGGCACTTGTCTCATATGCAGGGGGTGGGTCTACGGTTGCCTTGCCTCTGACCAGGATTTTGTCTTCCGCACAGAAATAAGGACTGAGTACAGAATTCAGTATCCGGAGAATCCTATTTTATTTTGTAAACAGTAGAGGCATGGAGGTATATGGACATTGCTTAGTGAAAGCACAGAAGTAGAATTTGGAGGTTGTGTGCAATAGGTCTAAAGTAGGATTTCTGATAGCTGCGGATGGGACTTTAGCATCCTGCATGGTTCCTTTGCCTAGCTAGACTAAACGATGCCACGCAGATATTTGCAGGTGCAGAACTGGGTTGCTTTGGGCAGCCTATATTGTACATAGAACTGTGCTGCACACTCAAGCCATGCCATTTCCCCTGTAGGTTGCTAGTAATTCATGGTCTGTGTTAATTTGCTGAATAAGGCTATGAACTGTGGCGGCGAGAGTGTGATAAGGTCCAGAATGTATGCTAATCCTATGACAAACATGCTGCATATCACATTCAGATTTAGGGGGTGTACCTGGGGGCTCATCCACACTTCTGCTTGCCCCGTGATTTCTAGGCATGGTTCCAAGAGCTTTATCTTTTGCCCACGGCTTTCCCCAGGAAAACCCACTGTCTGCCGCTGAATTGGAGCAAATGTCAGTTGGGTTTTCTGTGGATTGATGCTTGTTCCAGTTCAGCGGTAGGCAGTGAGTTTTCCCGGGGAAAGCAGCCCGGCAAAAGATAAACCTCTCGGACCCGTGCCTAGAAATCACGGGGCAAACAGAAGTGTGGATGAACCCTGAGTCATTTGTGTGAATGTAATTGATTTAGATTACACATGTGGTGCTTGAGTTTACTCAGTGCAGAATTAGGATTTTTGCTGTTTTGGCTTAGTGCATGAACTGGCCCAGTTATCTGGCTCCAGATTCAGCGTTGCATAGTGACACACGTCAGCTCTATGTAGCTGCATTTATCTTTGCTGCTGCTTGCCTTATTAATTAGGTGTGGCACTTGGCGATCATCCTGCTAGGGTGCTGTTAACTCTTTCCTGATTTCCTTCTGCTCATATAGTTTCCCCCAAAGAGTTCTGGCTTGTGTCTTTCAGTCTGGAATTAGCTTGCTCGGTAATTAGGGTTGCCATGTGTCCTCTTTTTCCAGGACATGTCCTCTTTTTCAGGGGTAGAATTTGAGACAAATTGCATGTATTTGCTTTGAATGGCTGTCACAGTGTCCTCTGTTTTTGCTCTTCAGAATACGGCAAGCCTCTGTAATATTAAACAATTTAGGAACATTTTTTTACAGGAAGTCTTTCCTCTGGTAGGACAGATCAGTAGATAACACCTTTTTTAAAAAAAGATGAAACTCTGTTAAAAGCATAATGCCTCAGAGCAAAACGGATGCTGAATTCCTAGTGATTAAATATTTAAAGTGCAAATGACATGAGCTCGGCTTTTCCAAGGAATTGGAGAATAATTTCACTTGTGCCTGGCACCTAAGGTAATTGGAGCAAGGGCAAAAGTAGCATGACTGGGAAGGAATGTGCAGGTGGCTTTTTAGGCCGACTTAAAAAATGTGTAGCAACTTCTTTAGTAAAAATAATGGCCATTCTCCTGCTTATTTATCCATGTCAAAAATATATATCTCTATTTGTGCAGAATAAATCCAGAAAGATTACAACTAGATAATGCTTCTGAAACTGGTTTCCATTCCACTACCAAGCAATGTGTTAATTTATGTACAGCAGTTTAATTTCGTTGTCCCCGAAGGGGACAATGACAATAAAATATTCTATTCTATTCTATTCTATTAAGTATGGCAGGGAAATCTGTGTGTGCTGTAATGCCTGCTTGAGGCTTGTGAGCTGCTTCTACTTCTTCGCAATCAGAATGGCATATAAGAGATAGCCTTGGCTGATGCATTTCCTTTCTCATAAAATGAGTTGCAAAGTCCAGGGACTTCTTGATCTGTAAGGTTTTTGTCCTCAAACAACTTTTTTATTTGATGGTGGCATGGCACTCACTCATGTTCTGGTAGTCTGACCTTACTGATCAAGCAAGTTAGAGTCAAAACTTTAACAGTGAGTTCTGTTTGGAACATTACTGTTTTTTTATATTTTTCTTCTCTTGCTGCTCATATCTTTAAACTCAAGACAATGCAAAGATGAATGCACAGGCAGGAAGTGTTATTGGGTGTGATCGCTTCATAGAGGTTTGCATTTTATTTCAGCTTCAACCACAACAGTAGCTGAACAAATCTCTGGTTTGATTCGGTGTATGTATTATGAAGAACTTTGTGCTAATTTAATGTTTTTGGCAGCTCTTGCACTTCCAAACATCCTCTGAAATTTTCCTTTAGCTATGTAAAGTTCAACCTCCTAAGATGGCAACAAAAGTGACTTGCGTATGGTTCTTAGCCAGGAATACCAAGTGTAGAACATTCTGATGTATGCCTGCAAAAAGGTCCATTCTTATTCGCAGCTGAACTTTCATTCACTGACTAATTTAGCTATAAACTGGAGTTTTTCCATTTTGTTATGTGGAAAGCAACCTGGACTCCTTTTTTTTAAAGCAGCTTTTGAGAACCATGGGAAATTGCTCATTAGAAACTGATAACTACTTCTGTGTTTTGAGATCTGCTGGGGTATTCGAGGTCAGTTTTGTTAGATAACGTTGGGAAGATCTACTTCTCGCTAGAAAAGCATTTTCCAAAAAATGAAAGAAAAGAGAGTGAAACTTTGCTTCATCATTATTCTAAGTGAGAAGAATTTGGCAAAAGCACAGATTTTTAAAGTGACGTGCTATGTGGATTTAGGGACAAGGAATGCTCAGGAGAAAATAGTCATTTTCCAAGTGTGAGTAAAATAGTAGGCTTATGGAGTAACTTTCCCCTTGTTTGAAAATATATCTGCAGCTGTGTGGCTTTATCTTGAGACCAATCTGAACATGCTAGATTTCTTAGAAGGCTCCTAGCAGGGACAGGAAGGGGACAGTGAAGGCCCAAGACCTCAGTTTAACACATATGCCCAAGTTTGCTGACAAGTATTAAGTTTGTTAGTGGGCCCAGTCCTGTGGAACTCCCTCCTGCGGCACTCAGGAAAGACTTTTCTATTTCAACAGACATGTTAATGTAGCTATCTCTGTCTATGATTAATTTTAATTGTTCTTTGTATGTTTTTTTTTAAAATTTAAATTGATGCATTCTGCTTAAAAGCTCTGAATATTAAGCAATATATAAATACTTGAAATAAATAAAATGTGTTGCTTTGGATAGCCCTTTCACAGCATATACTAGAAACTGGGATTTCAATTCTGCAGCTCTAGCAATCCAATCTGGAACTGATTACAGACAGGTGTCTGAGTGGTAATGTTTAAACATTTTTCTTTAGGAAGGCTTTCACTGAGGTGCAACCCAGTCATTTGTGGAAGATCAATTTTATATCTGATGAAATTGTTTCCTTTTAAAAAAACAGTTTGCATTGATGGTTTTAGAGTTTTTACAGTTTGTTGAATTGATTTCATCGCTTTCATCGCTGAAGCTGCTTTTTAACATGGACACTGTTCCGATGGTTTTATACTGTGAAGCGATCTAAGTGTATAATAGTAAATAATAATTAAAAAGTGTTAAGTCTTTAAGTAGTGACAGGACTGTTCTGCTACAGGAGATTAGCATGGCCCACCCCTCTGGAAGCTCCCATCATATGCCTTTTGCACCTTTGTTGCCATCTGACAGTAGGGAGGGGATATTTTGGGGACTTATTCAGATTCACAGCCATGTACCATTCTCCATGCTAGGGTGAGCTGCTTGTCGTGTGTTAGCATTAAAAACCATCACTGCCCTTATAAGTCTGTGATCTGTTGGGTGGTAATGATCTTGATAAAGAAACTCCATTGTTTTTACATTGTTTACCTTATTCTAATAAGGTCCAGTGCTGAGGGCCTTCTGGCGGTTCCCTCACTACGAGAAGCCAAGTTACAGGGAACCAGGCAGAGGGCCTTCTCGGTAGTGGCACCCGCCCTGTGGAACACCCTCCCTTCAGATGTCAAAGAGAACAACAACTACCAAACCTTTAGAAGACATCTGAAGGCAGTCCTGTTTAGGGAGGCTTTTAATGTTTAATAGATTATTGCATTTTAATGTTCTGTTGGAAGCCGCCCAGAGTGGCTGGGGAATAAATAATAAATTATTATTATTTTTATTTATTTATTTATTTATTTATTTAGGGCTCTTTGGACCTTTTTGTCTAGTTTCTGGCGCAGATTGTAGGAAGGGACAAGACCCCCATCTTCTCCATAGTCTTGCATGCTGCATATGCTATCCTCCCACAGAGGTTGGTTTGGGTCTTGGTTTGAAATTGGCAGCAGGCACAGACAGTGTTTACTGGACCACTAAAACAGTTTTATCCTCTCTTCCATCACATTTCAAGTTCCGTAAATAACAGCTGGGATTGCAGCAGGAAATGGCTTCCCTCTGGTTGCCTTTTATATAGATATTTATAATGCAAGAAATGGGTTGTTGCCATTCTGTTTGAAAGCCTGGTTTGTTTTGCAATTCCTTTCCACTTTGCACAATGAGCTAGCAGATTTTCTGAAGGAAAAGGTTTTTTTTTTTTGAGCAAGAGTGAAAATGAGTACACCTTGACTTGTGGCTGTAGGCATCCTCTGCCTCCTTGGCTCTTAGCTGACTGCAGTTGGAAGCAGAATCCCGTGTTAATTATTTTTTATAGTGGCATTGGTGCGTGTTGTTGCTGTGTAAAAGCGAATAAATGCAAAAGAGGTTTCTGCCCTGACGAGTTAGCAGTTTCCGTACTTCAAGATTGGGGTTAAGGACTAAATGAAAGGAGGAGAAGGAGAGAAGAGGAATGAATTTATGTATCCAAATGTATGTGTGTATGTACATTATGTATGTAAATGTAACACATAAGAATAACAACAATGAGTGTCAAATGGTAAAGGGAACATCTTTCAATGTTTTTTTTGTGTAGTATGGCTTCTAATTTGTGTTGGGGATTTGTGAGGCAGAGAGACACTGACTATTTGAGGTTGATTATAATTTGGCATTATTAATAATTTATATAGGGCCATCAGTGTGCATAAAGATGTGATCTTTTACTGGTTCTAATTTTTTTTAATCAAATTGTACTGTGTATTTGTTCTAGTTCTGTTGTTCTTATGAGCTTAAAGCTGAAATAAAGTGATTGATTGATGTGATCCAACATTTTAACCCTCAGGATCCATTTCTCATGAAAGTGCAGCCCTGCGAACTATGGACTACATTTTGGGTGTCCCTTAGAACATTTGAAATTGACTCTGTGTCTTCCCTTCTCTTTAACCTATTTAATTTTTGAATGCTTTAAACTGCCACTTGGGATCTCTAAGTTTAATTAACTGGCCTTGTTTTCATTTCCTCCTTGTACTTTTGTTCAGGGTTTGGCATTTGGGGAAGCAAAAAAGACTTACTTTCTTAAAGTTAGATGGGTTTGTTTTTTTCTGTCCATTGATTTTACTGGGACTTGGATGGCTTCCATGGATTCTTTCAGCAACAATGTGAGGGAAGTGGCTTCATTTTTCTCCTCCCAAGCATGACTTGCCTAGTCTGCCTGAAAGAGCTTTGGAAGAATGCTGGGTAGAGTCTTTGAAAAGAGAGGGGTTTCCCCCTAGCAGTACAAAACTGTAAAATGCATATTAAGTGGCTAAAGAACAGTAAAGGGAAAACTTTCTCTGATGTGAAAAGTCTGTTTAAATAGTTCTAGGAAATTCTGCTGTGCTCCTAATAGCTGTGACTTTATACAGAACACCCCTGTGTAAAACATTTTTCCACGCTGACTCAGAAAGGTTGTGCTGGTTTGTGTGTGTGAGAGAGAGGGGGGGGCACAGACCTGCTGCAGTATCAGCCCTTGAAGTGCAAAGAGATCCCTGCTTACCACAGCATAGAATCCTATCTTCAACTAGGAGTGATTCTGCCCTTTTCTTCCCCCTCCAAAGTTCATCTAATGGCCAGGGCTCTGTGTTCTATGATGTCACTGTACAAATGTGTCAAACAATCTAGCACCGTAAGTTCACTTTAAAAAAAAAAAAAAAAAAAGGAAAAGTGGACATAAGAGCCCTGATGGATTAGACTATAGGGGCACCAGTTGCAGGAGGATTGGAATCATAGAATTGTAGAGCTGGAAGAGGTTCCAAGGGTCATCTAGTCCAACCCCCTGCAATGCAGGAATCTCCGCTAAAGCATCTATGACAGATGGCCATCCAACCTCTTCTTAAAAACCTCCTAGGAGTGTGAGTCCACAACCTCCCAAGGAAGACTCTTCCACTGTCAAACAGCTCTTACTGTCAGAAAGTTTTTCCTGATGTTTAGTTGGAGTCTCCTTTTTTGTAACTTGAAGCCACTGGTTCAAGTCCTACCCTCCAGAGCAGAAGAAAACAAGCTTGCTCCATCTTCCATGTGACAGCCCTTGAGATATTTGAAAACGGCTATCATATCTCCTCTCAGTCTCCTCTTTTCAAGGCTAAGCATACCCAGCTCCTTCAACTGCACGCTGTATTCCAGATGTGGTCTGACCAAGGCAGAATAGAGTGGTACTATTACTTCCCTGGAAATCAGGCTCCTTGTCCATGTTTTGAGGAGCTGAGCTTGAGTCAACCAGTCAGAACCCAAACCTCAAACGGAAGGGCATGCATATTTGGGGACAATTTCTGCAACTCCAGTACAACCTTCTACCCAAAGGACAGATGATACGTACACTCAAGAGCCTGATTTTGGGGAAGAGGGTGACTTATCTGGGAAGGCTTCCTCTTCTTCGCTGCCCCAACTTTCCTCTCCAAAGCATCTTTTCCCCTCAGACCTATCCAGTGCTTCTTAGTACGGCCATCACAACTCTAAAATTATATCCTCCTAAGGTCCCTACCAGCACACAGTAGGGTGAGGCTGACGAAGCACATAGCTCCTCTGACATTTCCCCCAAAGTGAGTGCTGCTGACCCAGTGATTCCTTTCCCTAATTCTCTCCCCCTCCCCATATTCCATTGGAGGAACAGAGAAAACCAGTCAAACTTATTTGGTCCCCTACACTATCTAAGAGGTGGTATGTCTTACCTCAGGCAGTGATGGACATACATAAGGGTGCCTATAGCAGCAGTTCATGTGGGTGCTCGACTTCTAAATTGGTGGTTCTCCTCAGTAGGAGGGTGTATCTCTGGGCAACCAGGGGGATTGAATATCTTTCCCTTTCTAAATGTGTGAGTGGTATTTACCGGTAAGCAGTCAGCATGATGAGGTTTTACTGTGAATCCTGTTGACAGCATCTCCTGCATGAGGCTGGGAGCTGCTCAGGGGCAAGCAGGGATCATGACCAAGGCCAATTGTTTTCTCTGGCTGCTGATGCTGAGTTGGTGTTGCCATGTTTGCACCCTACATGGTGGCTGGTGCACTCTAGATATGGTGGAGTACAACTCATATCAGCTCCAGCCAGCAGTTGTAGTCCAATTTAGAGGGCACCAGACTGAGGAAAGCTACTCTAAATGGTCAAAATTGGCTTCCAGCAATTATGGAATAATGATGATTGGCATATCATGATTTTGAAATTCAATAGACTTTGGAATAGCTTTGGTTTTCAGAATTGTTTGACCCAATTGTTTGATCACAGTAGTTTCTTCGCTTTGTGACCCAAGCAGTCAGAACTGGAGAGGGACAGGAAAGTAGATGGCAAATATGCTAATCTAAGATGCTTCTTGAATGTTTTGGAAGTAATGAGGCTTGGTAACGATCTCTCCTAGGCTTCCAGGACCTGGGTCCTGAATCAGTTGCTTTTTGGCCCTGGCTTTTCCTGAGGTGTTGGGTGATGAGAGACGACATTGCTATTGTGTGAACTGAAACAGCCTTTGTATAGAGAGTAGCACTCTTAATGAATGCATAAGAATGCGTCTTTTCCTTGGCAGGAAAATGGTTGGACTTGGAAGTCTTTGCTCCTGCCTTCAATTAGCTGGAGAGTCCAGCTGCAACAGGTTTAATTGGCAAAAAGAGAGTCCTGTTCTTTTATACAAGCCGGATATGAGGAGGGAAAGGGTATGGCCAGTTAACTCAGCATTAGGAGCAGACAAAAACATTCATGTTATTTTGATGAGAAACCTGTGATATCATTGCTATCCATAATAAATGGTTTGCTTTTCAGCATTCTTTTTGAGGAAAGTAATAATATACTGGTATCTGTACCTGTCTGTGAATCCACTGTCATGATATTGGACAATCCAGTGTATACCAATGGTTGCTTGGGGTCTTTTTTAAAAATTGAAAGCAAGCTTTATTATTGCAGATCAAATTCTGCACAAGGTATAAGTAAAAACCATTCCATTACCACCAGCCCAACCACTGCATAATAACCCCCCCCCAATCATCAAAACCACCAACTGCAAGAAGATTAAACTTCAGTGCTTGGGGGGGGGGGTGTTGTCAAGCAGTGAAAATATTTATGTGTCAGGTGAGCCTCCCTTGAGAGTATCCCATAAGTGGGGCTGGGTGTGGGGCAATGGGAGAGGAGAGATTCCTTGGCTTCTAGTATCGTCTAGGGAGGATTACTACAGTGTGCTGTATATGGGTCTGACTTTGAAAACTGTTTGGAAACTGCAGCTGATGCAGACTGCTGAGGTTGCTGACAGGGAGCAGAATGTCTGACTCAACTGAAGTGGGAAGGCCAGCAACTG
Source organism: Darevskia mixta (assembly GCA_034641385.1). Lineage (NCBI taxonomy): Eukaryota > Metazoa > Chordata > Lepidosauria > Squamata > Lacertidae > Darevskia > Darevskia mixta. The sequence continues at coordinate 5,696,855 of JAWWNH010000060.1, forward strand.
TTAGCCCCATCCCTAGCTAATTATCAGGGATGTACTAGCATGCCATACCCTCCAACATATCTCCAATGAAAATAGGGACGTCCCATTCCATAACGATCATTTTACTATTCATACCCCCCCCCCCACCTTACTGGGTTGCCCCAGCCACTCTGGGCAGCTTCCAACATATATAATGTTTTATTTAAGGTTTTATTATATAAAAACATAATAAAACATTAAATATAAAAAAACCTTTCCTATACAGATTTGCCTTTAGACAGCTCAGGGGTCAGATAACTCCATACCCTCCAACATTTCTCCAATGAAAATAGGGACGTCCTAAGGAAAAGGGGGGCATTCTCGGATCAAATTCTCAGGGGAAATAGGGACACTTGGGGGATCTGGAATACATTTAGTGCTGGAAGTGAATAAAAAGTATGAAAAAGTGTATACACTAGCAATCTTGCATCCTTGTTCTTGCACAGGCTGTGCTTACATGGCTTCAAAAACGGCTTTTAATGTTTGGAATTTTAAGCCGAGGAAGCCTCTTTTTTGAGATTTTGGGATAGTGTTGCATGAAGAATGCATCCTGTCTGTCTCCCAGCTGGAATGCCCCCTAGAACAGATCGTTTTGGCTAACATATTTAGTGTGTCTCTTTTACTTCTTCACTTAATGGGAACATGAGTTGCCAGAAGGATACCTCTGCTGAACTCTAACCCTAGCTGAATGTAAGGGTATTTTGTGATACCCCTTTTAAACGGAAAATGAGCAGAGCCAATGAATATTGGCCCACCACTCTCCCTTTCCCTTTCTCTCCCCCTTCTTGGTTTGTTGTGTGTGGTGTCAATATCCGAACAAACCCAAAGTCAGTAAAATACGCATTTTAAAAACCTGGGAGGATACATGCATCTCTGCACTCATAGAATCATAGAGTTGGAAGAGACCACAAGGGCCATCCAGTCCAACCCCCTGCCAAGCAGGAACACCATCAAGGCATTCTTGACAGATGGCTGTCAAGCCTCTGCTTAAAGACCTCCAAAGAAGGAGACTCCACCACACTCCTTGGCAGCAAATTCCACTGTCGAACAGCTCTCACTGTCAGGAAGTTCTTCCTAATGTTTAGGTGGAATCTTCTTTCTTGTAGTTTGAATCCATTGCTCAAACTCTTTTTTATTTTCTTTGTAATACAAATCAGAATGTATTTCTCGTGAGAGGAACATGTTCCCCAAGTGTGTTAATTTGCTTTGATACTACTTGGCTGTAGGCTTCAAATTAAAGAAGCAGTGGGAAGCTGTGGGAGAAGAATAGTCTGTAAGTAGTTAAAACTGATGAAAATTAATTGAATAATTGAGGATTCTGGCACTACTGCGATTTGTGGCAATGTCAGATTGTAGCCCAACTGCACATTAAAACATATGGAAAAGGAAGTTGGGGTTTTGAAATCCTACTTAAAGTGGTCATAATTCTTTAGGAAGTAAAAATCTCTTGGCAGCACTAAAGACATGGTGGTTCAGAAACAGATCGCATTGGATGTTATTCTGGCCTTGGGCTGTAGGACGTGAAATGTTTTAGGCAGTTGAGACAGAAGTCCATAACGCCTAGCAAAGCTGGACAGAAAAACGAAGTATTGTTTTCACACATCTAGTTGGATTGTTAACCTGTCTCATTCCATGGCCTTTGAGCAGGTAACAAATAATGTGTGTGTGTGTGTGTGTGTGTGTGTGTGTGTGTGTGTGTGTGTTTTAAATAGGGGGAAAACATGCTTAGAATTGTGCTGTAAAGATGCTTAATTTAGACTGCATTGTATTGATAATTTTTTACATTTTACCTTAATTTTGGGTAAGTTTACATTCTTGACATTGAGATTCTGGCAATTGTAATCCTTGCACTTTCTTCTATAGGTGGTGATATCTTCGGGGAAATGGCAGACTAAAAAGAATTAGAAATGCTCGATCTGGCATATGCTAACTGGAATGTTTCAAAATGTAAATAGAGAGTCTAGGTCCATCTCGCTTGTGTGTGATTATTTGCTTATCGGTTACTGTTAATCTGTCTTCATCCTTCAAAAACATTTAGAAGAGAAATGTATTCTGTAATATTCTTAACATTTGATGTAATCAGGTGTTTGCAAGTAAATGGGGATCTTGTAAATGTATCCTCTTTTCTTTTGGGGGGAGAGGGAGTGGTTGGGGCTACTATAGAGAATAAATTACATTGGTGAATGAATTAATCCTTTTAATGCTGTAGAGAAAATATTTTGTGGCCCCAGGCACTAGATACAGCGTGTGTGTGCATGCATGGAAGAAGGAGGTAGCAACCCTGGAGATAATTTGAATCCATATTTTCCTTTTTTGGGGGCGGGGGGAGCTGTAGGCTAGAATGTATCCATCTGCTTGAATAAGCAGTGATGTTTTTCAACTGTTAAGTACTTTTTTTTAAGGACAAGGATTTTGAAGAGGAGTTCAGGCCTTGGTAAAGAAATTAAGACAACTAATACATTTTGTTCTTCTGGTCAAATGGCTGCAGCATCACCAAGCCTTTGCTTCCAAAGACTTTTCTTACTACTCGTTCTTACTACTCTCTGCTTTTCCCCCTACTGTACCATTGCAAGGACTCAGTGCCCTAATCTCCTCCATCCTATATATGCTGAAACCATTGTTCTATAATTAACTGCTTCCTGCTTGGGTTTTGCTGTGCTTTGTCAGATGAGGACCACATACGCTTATTGACACTTCCCAGTGACATTTGCCTGTTCTGTTTTGCATTCCTAAGAAACAATGTATGACGGCTAGGCTTTTCTCTAATGAGATCTTTCTGTCTTGATTTTCCAAACTTTCTGATGATACAAGTAATTTAGGTCTCAATTTAATAGGTTAAACTGGAGGCAAACATGAGTTGAGCTGATGAGTGATACTCCTTGATTTTCCAATACTATATCAGAGTTCCTCTGGTCTTCTGCAAAGTAGTATGCATGCATGGAAAACTGGTTCATATCACCCAGATCATTCAGCACCAAAGATGTTGCATACCACTTGCTATTAGGACACACACACACACACACACACACACTTTAAAAATGCTTTTCCTTATTCTGTATGTACTTTTCCCAATTACTTGAGATACAAGCAAATGGGACCTTTTGTAAAATGTAGTCCTATGTCTGGATTTCACCTGCCAGCTGCTGGAGGTCCTCCTCCTCACTTACGAAATGGAGAAGTTGAGGGCAGGAAGCTCCTTCCCTTCATTACATGTTCTAGCCTAGCAACTCATATCCAGCCACCCTGCGTGGACACCTGCACTCTTTTATTTTGGCTTTCTCTCAGCAGATGTGTTGTGGCACTGAATAGTTGTGGACTTGAGAGTGTGAATGAGTGACCCATGATGTACTCCTCCCCTACTTTTGCAGAGTATGTCCATCTTTCTCAGTGAGCAAGGTGTGGGTCCATCTTTCTCAGTCAGCAGCAGTGCTGCTACTCATGTTGCTATCACTGCCTTCCCTCCACTTGCATCTGTGTGTCTTGCTGAGTGTTGAAGATTTGAGTGCACCACCCTGCACAAGTCATGATAAAAGGAAATGTAACAGTCATGGCATGACTCTTCTCTTCCTCACCCCCCCCTTTCCATTCTTGGGTGCAGTGTTTGAAATTCCCTGGGCACCAGATGCATTTTTCTACTGGTATGGGTCCATATGAAACTATGTGCAGATTTGTGGGCACCAGGCTGGCAACGGACATCTCCATCGAGCCAGCTGAGTTGTGCAGAGCAAAAGATGCGCATCTTGTGCTTCGTGAATCATGGACCCCTTGCTGGGCACCTTAGTTCTCCATCACCACCTTAAGGAATGTAAGTGCAGGGCTGAGTATAGATATATTTGACTGTGCTACAGCCTTTCCACAGCGTTTCACAGACCATAGTTTAAAAACCTCTGCCTTAGCCCATAGTTTATACCCTTCCCATTTCCACTGTGTATGTTTCTCCATCTTGCATACTGGGACAAGTGAATTGTTATAAGAGCAAGCTACAGTCAAGCAATGTGGTTGCGATCATAGAGTCACAGAATTGTAGAATTGTAGTGTTGGAAGAGTCCCTGTGGGTCATCTAGTCCAACACCCTGGCAAATAGATAGTTGTGGCGACTGCAACCCAGGTTTAAGGTGCTATTTGGTGCCTAGTTTATATATCTGAGTTTCTAACACTGCTTGGATATGTGTGGGCAATTTTTGGAAGCAGTATACTTGTGCATACCTCCAGTTTACCCTAGGTATTCTGGTAACTTGTGTTTCTCGGTGAGAAACAGAGGGAGGAGTTGTATGCAATAGGCAACTGTACCAAAATGTTGGGACTACAAAACAGTATGGTTTCATGCCTGACAGGTTAGGCTTTCTGGAAGCTAGAACAGCCCTACTTATAACTGCAGTTAGAGCTACAGGCTTTCAAATAGATTTATGTGACGACAGAGTGATCTGAGCCAGCCTTTTTATTGGAAAAAGTATACAACCCAACAGTTTCAGGGACTGAACACTAAGCAACTCTGCCTTATGAATGTTGCCACAAACACTTGGTCATTTCTCTTTCTGACAGGATTATTAAATCACTGCAGGAAGGAAGGCAGTAGATGCCATATTTGGCTTTCAGGAAAATATCTGACAGCATCTATTGAAACCGTGAACTCAGACTAAATTCATGTTGCCTGAGAAACAAGCATGAATATTACAAACAGGTTGAGATTTTTTTGGGGGGGAGGGGTGGAGAGACATTTCATGGAGACAACTCATTTTTTATTTAAATAAAAAGTTGGTTAGCTGATCTTTTAACACTCCCAGAATACATTACGGATTAAACACAAAAATATGTTGGTATAATTTTTTTTTAAGAAAAATCTACCGGTACAGGCAGTAAAAATCCAATATAAAACCAACCTCCTCCCACCAAAAAAAAAAGAAAAGGGGGGGGGGAAGCCAGCAAAGATTTTCACCCGGCACCAAGAGCTGAACAGGGACAGCACCAGGTGATCCTCTCTGGGTGAAAAATTCAGTAAGTTGGGATGCCACAAGAAAAAAGGGTTTATTGTCACCTGCTTGGCCTTGAAAGTAAATCTTAATGGCCAGGCAGATTAGCACAGGCTGCTTGGACGAGTGAAACCAACCACCTGTCTCCTTGATTCTTGCCCATCCTGGCTTATAAAAGCTAGCCGGGAAAGGCTGGGCAATGGGCTTTGCGGGGTGGTGAATGCTTCTCTCTGCGAGGGAGCCTTCCCAGACCCGCTAAAAGAGGCGGTTATTAAACCGCTTCTTAAAAAACCATCTTTGGATGCGGCCAATATGGCCAACTATCGCCCAGTCTCAAATCTTCCATTCTTGGGCAAGGTGATTGAGCGAGTGGTTGCTGAACAACTCCAGGCACGCCTGGAAGAAGCGGACCATTTGGATCCCTTCCAATCAGGATTCAGACCTCATCATGGGACTGAAACTGCCTTGGTCGCACTGGTCGATGATCTCCGGCGGGCTAGGGGACAAAGGTGAGAGCTGTTTCCTAGTTCTGCTGGATCTCTCAGCGGCTTTTGACACCATCAACCATAACATCCTTCTGGACCGTCTAGAGGGTTTGGGAGCTGGGGGCACTGTTATACAGTGGTTCCGCTCCTTCCTCCTGGGCCGTGTTCAGAAAGTGGTGGTGGGGGATGAGTGTTCAGACCCCTGGGCTCTCACTTGTGGGGTACCTCAGGGTTCTGTCCTCTCCCCCATGCTTTTTAACATCTATATGCAGCCGCTGGGAGAGATCATCAGGGGGTTTGGACTGGGTGTTCATCAGTATGCGGATGATACCCAGCTCTACCTCTCTTTCAAATCAGAACCAGTGAAGGCGGTGAAGGTCCTGTGTGAGTGTCTGGAGGCGGTTGGAGGATGGATGGCGGCTAACAGATTGAGGTTGAATCCTGACAAGACAGAAGTGCTGTTTTTGGGGGACAGGAGGCGGGCAGGTGTGGAGAACTCCCTGGTCCTGAATGGGGTAACTGTGCCCCTGAAGGACCAGGTGCGCAGCCTGGGAGTCATTTTGGACTCACAGCTGTCCATGGAGGCACAGATTAATTCTGTATCCAGGGCAGCTGTCTACCAGCTCCATCTGGTACGCAGGCTGAGACCCTACCTGCCCACGGACTGTCTCGCCAGAGTGGTGCATGCTCTAGTTATCTCCCGCTTGGACTACTGCAATGCGCTCTACGTGGGGCTACCTTTGAAGGTGACCCGGAAACTACAACTAATCCAGAATGCGGCAGCTAGACTGGTGACTGGGAGCGGCCGCAGAGACCACATAACACCGGTCTTGAAAGACCTACACTGGCTCCCAGTACGTTTCCGAGCACAATTCAAAGTGTTGGTGCTGACCTTTAAAGCCCTAAATGGCTTCGGTCCAGTATACCTGAAGGAGCGTCTCCACCCCCACCATTCAGCCCGGACACTGAGGTCCAATGCCGAGGGCCTTCTGGCGGTTCCCTCGCTGCGTGAAGCCAAGTTGCAGGGAACCAGGCAGAGGGCCTTCTCGGTAGTGGCACCCGCCCTGTGGAACGCCCTCCCTTCAGATGTCAAAGAGAACAACAATTACCAGACCTTTAGAAGACATCTGAAGGCAGCCCTGTTTAGGGAGGCTTTTAATGTTTTATAGATTATTGTATTTTAATGCTCTGTTGAAAGCCGCCCAGAGTGGCTGGGGAAACCCAGCCAGATGGGCGGGGTATAAATAATAAATTATTATTATTATTATTATTATTATTATTATTATTATTATTATTATTATAGCACCTTGGCCCCAGATTATTAAGGCTCTTTGAATTGTGCCTGGAAATGAACATGCAGCCATTGCAGCTGTTTCAAAACTGGCATAATATGTTTCCATAGGTTTGGTCCCAGTTAATATTCATCTCAGTTTCCAAAACTGTCTTCAAAGGCAAGCATAACACACAGTGCTCTGCAACAGTCTAAGCAAGATGATACCAGTGCGGTAATAGCTGCAGCCGGGTTTAACAGAATTTAATAGAGTTGCAGGTGGTGCACCAGCCTTGCCTAGTGAAAGGGGCTTCAAGCTGCTGAAACCTCTGAAGATGGAACTGAATATAACAGCCCCCAGAGGAGCAAAAGAGTTTTCAAGGAGAGTGCTTCCCTATCCAGTATATGAATGGGGGAGCGTTCCAAGGGCCAGAGAGAGAAGTATGGAAGGCTGTATTTGACCCCTTGGCCGGAGGTTCCACACCCCTGCTGTACTCTCTTTTCCAGCATGGGTAGGGACTCTGCTCACCTGTATACCGTATTTTTCCATGTATAAGACAATATTTTTTCCTTAGAAATAATAGGGAGAAATTGTGGGTTGTCTTATACATGGATAGCAGAGGGTGGATGGGCGATTAGTGGCAGCAGCCAGCAGGGGACTGGCAGTGGCAATTGAGTGTGTGATTGGTTGCTGCGGCAAGGCCTGTTGATGATTGGCTGCGGCAATTGTGCGGTCGATTTACAGCAGCGGCGAGGTGTGCGTGCAGTCGACTGTGGTTGCGTTGAGTGAACAGGTGGGCTTTTGGTGGCAAGCAACCCCCCCCCCCATTTTTTTGTTGCGGTCCCAAAATATAGGGGTTGTCTCATACATGGAGACGTCTTATACATGGAAAAATATGGTGCAATATTTCCACTCCTCTCTCAGCCTTATAACTACGGTAATTAGGAGGAGCATAGCCTCTTATGATGAACCTTTGGCCCTGCATAGGAAAACATCCCCATGTACTTTTAACCTTCCTGTGCAAGAAAACCTTTTAAAGTTTTTTTTAAAAAAACAAAAACAAAAAGCCTCTAACATATTTTCAAATCTTGTTTTGCAATCAAAAACACAACACAGGGTAGCTGAAAGATTTCTGTTCCTTCCCACCAGGTGACTTTTAACCTGTTTGATGTTGTAAACAGAGAGTTTGTGTTAGTAGAAAGAAAATTTGGCTTTGAGGTTGGGGTGAAGAGTTCAACTCTTCTTAGCAGGTGAAGCACACTGGGTAGCCTTTGGCAAGTTGCAATCTGCTTGTGAATCTAAGACTTTCTGTTAGGACAGATTACTAAGAGAGTTGATATGGAATAGTAGCTAAACATACAATATACTAACTGGGAGGTAGGCAACTAAATTTTCCCTCAGTTGTATGTTTTTACTAGGTGACCTTAGGTAAGCCCTTCCTCATATCTGCAACATGGAGGATACTACTGGGCATGTTAGCATGTTGGAATTTTCCACATTTTTATTAAATACAGAACATGCCCTTTTATGAAGAATTGTGAGAATTTGGGCTTTCATTGTAAACTGGCATTCTGGATATATACAAGTAGGATTGCTGCCTGTCCTTCTGTGGAGAAGCTTGGATCCTGTTTGCTATTTATACAGGTGTATTTTATTGTATTTTCATTCTGAAAATGTGTGTTTTTTGTAACCAGACTTCATTTCTGATTATGGTATGGATAAACTGCTACTGCTTAAAGGAGGGAGATATATGGGCAAATCCGGAAGACTCAATTAAAAATAAACAAATGGGGGGAAGACTTTGAGATGGGATATACCATGCTGCTCATAGTTTTGCGCTTTCAGTTTTAGTTTAAATGCACGCCAGCTCTGCTTTCTATTCACAGCAGCCCAGCACGTTCCCTCTCTAGAGTAGCAGCACTGTTTTTCTTCTCTTCAGCTCTAGTTTCAAACATTCTTAAGAACTTAAGTGCCCTGCTGTGGCCAATCAGTTGTCTATGGGAAGCCTGGAAGCAGAACCTGAGTACGACAGCACGCTCCCCACCTGCGATTGCCAGCAACTAGTCTTCATAGTCATAATGCCTCTGGCAGTGGAGGGAGAACATAGCCATTGCGGCTTATCCCTCATGAATTTCCCTTTTTAAAGCCACTTGAGTTGGTCATCATGAAGTTGGTGACAGAAGTAAACTATGTACTATGTGAAAAAAGAGCTTGCTTTTATTTATCCTGAGTTTTCAAATGTACACATCGTTGGATAGGCCTGGGTTCCAGAGGCAGAAAAAACTTTCATTCGCTTTCTCCATACTATGTATAAGTTTATACAACTCTGTCATTGCCTTATTTCTAAACAAAATAATAATAATATAATAATAATTTATTATTTATACCCCACCCTCAACTAAAAGCCCTCCACAGGGGTGTGTTGCTCTAGTCCCACGTTATGTTGGTTGCCCTTTTCTGAACCTTTTCTAACCCTACAGTATCCCTTTTGAGGTGATGTGACCAGACCTGTATGCGGTATGCCAAGTGCATTTGTGCCATAGTTTTTTATAATGCCATTATGATATTAGCAGTTTAACTTCTAGTCCCTTTTCTAATGATCCCTAACATGGAATTTGTGTGTTACACAATAGTTGATACAGTCGTACCTCTGGTTACAATATGTTCAGGTTGCGTTCGTCACGGGATACAAATGTGCTGAACCCGGAAGTACTGGAACGGGTTACTTCCGGGTTCGGCAATTCGCACATGCACAGATGCTCAAAATGATGTAACGCGCATGCGCAGAAGCGCTGAATCGTGCGGCGAGCATGGTCAGATTCGGCGCTTCAGGATACGAGCTTTTCATGTTGCGAACGGGGCTCCGGAACGGATCCCGTTCGCAACCAGAGGTACCACTATACTTTTTATCAAGCTAACCACTAAGCCCTTAAGCCACCACCAGTTCAGTGAATTTATCTGCACTCCACAGAGGTTAAAAGGTAAAGGGACCCCTGACCATTAGGTCCAGTCGTGGCCGACTCTGGGGTTGCAGCGCTCATCTCACTTTATTGGCCGAGGGAGCCGGCGTATAGCTTCCAGGTCATGTGGCCAGCATGACTAAGTCGCTTCTGGCAAACCAGAGCAGCGCACGGAAACGCCATTTACCTTCCCGCCGGAGCGTTACCTATTTATCTACTGGCACTTGGACGTGCTTTTGTTGCGGGGATTCGAACCGCCGACCTTCTCATCGGCAAGCCCTAGGCTCTGTGGTTTAACCCACAGAGGTAGAGTCTCAAAATTACTGTTTTGCATTTCCCACCAATTTTTTTATTTTTCTCCGTGCCATTTTAGAAAGCCAAGTACAGTGGTACCTCGGGTTAAGTACGCTTCAGGTTAAGAACTCTGCTAAGAACAGAAATCGTGCTCTGGTGGCGCAGCGGCAGCAGGTGGTCCCATTAGCTAAAGTGGTGCTTCAGGTTAAGTACGCTTCAGGTTAAGAACGGACCTCCGGAACGAATTAAGTACTTAACCCGAGGTACCACTGTAGCAGTAGTAGTAGTAGTAGTAGTAGTAGTAGTAGTAGTAATAATAATAATAATAATAATAATAATAATAATAATAAATAATAATTTATTATTTGTACCCTGCCCATCTGGCTGGGTCTCCCCAGCCACTCTGGGCGGGTTCCAGCAACATTAAAATACATTAACACATCACAGATTAAAAACTTCCCTGAACAGGGCTGCCTTCAGGTGTTTTCTAAATGTCATGTAGTTGTTGATCAAACAGTGATGCTTGCAAACTGCCCAACGAGAGACTCATTCTCATTAGACTTTCCCACTCACCCCTGCGCTAACTCGTTCTTCTCCAGCCTGGATTGCAACTCCCATAGACTGGATTGCAGCCTGGATTGCAACTCCCATAGACTCCCATAGCAACTGGAGAGCCACAGGTTTGGAGAAGGTTTCTTGAGAGTGTACCTGTCCAGATGATGCACAGCAGTACCTGTTTGCTAAGGCCAGGCTACAGAAACTGTGCGGCATAACTTATAATCAAGACTGGAAGCTGGTGTTTAAAGTGACTCACTGTATTAGAGGGCTTTTTTGTAGACACACCACTAATAAGAGAAAAGGGAAGTTATTTTTGTGTGGCACACAGGCTTGTTCTGGAGGATGATTTTGTTGTCTGAAACCGGAGTGTCTGATGCTTTGGTTTCAAAAGTATAGGGCCTCTTCAGGAATTATGCTGGGGTCTTGGTGCGTGTACATTTCTTGTGGATTCTGGTGTTGAGTGTGCAGCTTGTGTTTTAATGCAATAATTGCCCTGTGGGGAAATATGCTTTTTTTGACCTATTTCAGAATGACACTAATATAGTATCATTTCTTTTCCAAGTTTCTATTCTGCAAGATCTGAGAGGAGTGGCTAGTTGGTCTTAAATCTTTTGACCCCACCCCACCCGGATTGTCTATTTTTATTTTGAAGAATTTGAAGTAAGTTTCACACTAGACTGTTAATGGGAAGCAACTACAAAAACTCAGATACATTTTGAAAGCAATATGCAGTAAGTTGTCTTTAAAAAAAAGAATGTAGGGATATATGTCTAGCATGCATTCTGTATGCATTTCTAATAAAGAGAACATGAGATGTTTTAAAAACTGGATGTTTTTGAGCTGTAGGGTTCATGGCACGCAACCTCCCAAGAGTTCTAAATATATACTTTATTTAGGAAGAGAGGACAAGCATGATTTTATGAGCTACCTTCATAAAAACATAACTATAATTGTATAGGAATGGAGTATAACTTGATGCTGTGATTGCAGAATAAAAATTCATCAACCCTTAATTTACACCATCATATACAGTAGGAGACTTCAGTATGAGCAGGATCAAGGTCTGGCTCATTCCTTGATGTATATGTATGTAGGCTGATGAAACTTGCCTAGCAGAAGATCTGGTGAGGGAAATGAAAGAGAACAGAAAGGAAGCGCATAGTTCTCAGACAATAGAACAGGGTCAGAAATAGAACTGGATCTCATGGGTCAAAATGATCCTTCCAGCAAAGCATCCTGTCTTTGAAAGCCAAAAGGAAAGTTAAAGAGAAATGTATAAAAGTGCCTGGTGTAATAGAGTGGTCAATACAATGCTTAGCCAAACCATGGCTTAGCATGAATGAATGGGTTCCTAGTGTGAGGATCTCTGCTGCAGCAAGCAGTCCTGTGGCTTCTCACTTACCTGGCGCTAAGCCATGGTTTTGCTTAGCATTATACCCAAATCTGGGGTCATGGTTTGTAACCTAAGTTTGTCCTTTGTTTACCACACGTGGTTTGTCTAGAGCAAGGGTAGTCAACCTTTTTATACCTACCGCTCACTAATGCATCCTTATTGATGGTAAAATTTCCTTACCGCCCACCAGTGCTTGATGGAAGGAGGATTCAGCTTGTGCCCTAGAACCCCCTACCACCCACCTAGAATCCTGAAACGCCCACTAGTGGGTGGTAGGGACCAGGTTGACAACTCCTGGTCTAGAGAGAGTATGGGGCTGGGTTCAGATGTAGCATTAAGCTAAACCAGGGGTCAGCAAACCTTTTGAGCAGGGGGCCGGTCCACTGTTCCTCAGACCTTGTGGGGGGCCAGACTATATTTTGAAGGGGGGGAAAATATGAACGAATTCCTATGCCCCAGGGATGCATTTTAAATAAAAGGACACATTCTACTCATGTAAAAACACGCTGGTTTCTGGACCGTCCGTGGGCCGCATTTAGGTGATTGGGCCGGATCTGGCCCCCGGGCCTTAGTTTGCCTACCCATGAGCTAAACCATGGCTTAGCTCCTGGGTGCATGACAGCAGCAGCAGCAAGACTTGGGAGAGGAGTGCAGCTGCTGTGATCTTTACTCTGGGAACTCACACATTTGCTTATTCACGCTGGTTTGACTTAGTGCTACAGATGCAAACTGGACAGAGAGCAAGGGAGACCAAGGCGATGGAGATGTAAAAAAAAAGTCCCCGTAATATCTAGGTTCTGTGAAAATATTAAATGGTGTTGAACCACAGGTTTACAATCTGAAATATATGGCACAAGAGGAAAAAGGGATGGAGAGGGGAAAGCAAGCTCAGACACCCATTCTTAAAGTTATATAATTATTCTTATAATGAAAAGCTGGAATGGAGACTGCTCAGCGAAGAGAACAGCCAAATGGTTTCTAGCCTCTCTCTCAGCCAAGACAATGGAGTCCACCCAGCTGTTCAATTTCTCTCTCTGCTGCAGCCAGATGGAAATAGTTTCGTTAATAAAATGAGATTTTAAATATCTCAAACATCACTTCCTCTAATAGCAAATTGAGTTCCAAGAAGAGCCAAAATGGGACCACTGAGAAACAAGGGGGGAAGTTTCAGCCAGCTTGGGGGAACCCAGAGGTTTGCAGATGTACAGCAAATCCTAATGGAGGAACACCCCCCCCCCTTTTAAATCAAGAAACCTGTTTAGGATGGCTCATGGTCAGTAACCACAGAACAGCGAGTATTGCTTGGAAATCAAAACAGAAAATAGAATGGCCTGCTTGAGCTGGTTATAGCTTATAATATTATAGAGGAGGGTATTGGTGTCTGAAAACCTGAACAGGAGTGCATGTCTAATTTATAAATATCATTAGCAACAATAATGCAAACCATGGAAAGGTGTAAACATGATTAAGCAATGTATATAAACCACGTTTAGGCAAAGGCTATGAACTGTCCCCAGACTGCTTCTTTTTAGGCAATATGGACAATCCCAGCTTCCAGACTGCAGGTGTTCCCACTTCTGCTCTCCTCGGCCAAGGAAAGGCATTCTGCTTTTCTCAAGGGGGATTTGAAGTAGTGAAGTGACAGTGAATGACTTGATGTTAACAATTCCCTCCTTCCCTCATCCTGCTCACATCCCAGTCACAACTTCCTCCTCCTCTTTAAAAACCATAGGGTTGTATTCAACAAAGTTTTACTCAGAGAAGAGCCACTTAAATTAATGGCCATGACTAACTTGGGAACATTAAGTTAGTCATGGGCATTAATTTAAATGAGTCTACACTAAGTAGGACTTGCAGCGGATAGAACCACTGAATGCCACCAGCATATCTTTCTGCCACTGAATACTAGTCCAAATACAGATGTTTTTAAGCTTCCAAAAGATGCTCAGGGTTTGGTTTGTATCCCAGAAGGAGAGATAAGAGTTCCAGGACTAGAGCGGGGTGAGTGGGGCACCAAGGATGTTCCTCCACCTGTGCTTGATGTAACTTGGGCATGGGATGGCTATATTAAGAGCGCTCTTAGTCCAAGATATTACAGTGGATCCCACAGAGACAGTCTCTTGGGTTGCTTGGGCCTCACTCTTTAGCCTAAAGCTTTGTATGAGTCAAGCCAGCATCTCGAATTGTGTTTTGCAGACAACAGGAAGCCAGTGCAATTGCTGGAACTGTGGTGTCACTTTCTTTTTCTTTGCAGATGTAGAAAAAGCCTCCAAAGTAGGCTAACACTGCGCACAGAAAGCTTCCCTCTGAGTCTGTTCCCCCCGCTACCCCAGCCAGCTCATCACTTTGTATTCCCTTGGTAACGAGATGATGTGCAATGATTGGAGTATGGAGGATATTGCTGATGGCAGCCTGAATGGATGATGAGCAGACAGTTCCTAGTATCCTGAGTTTTAAATGCCAGCTTCAATTTCTACACAGCGGACCATCTGTTTTAACCCTTTTGCTGTCACAGTGTATTGGAGGTAACCGTGACAAGCTGATAGCATCAGGCTAACAGGATTTCATCCCAAGAAAGAAAGGCTGTCTTTTATTTTGCCCTATCCAGGTGTTCGGTTCTTTGGTTAGATCAACATGTGAGGAAGGAATGGAGTCCTCCCCAGTTGTCCCCTTCGGGTATATGTGTGCACCTCTCCCATGTATAATGTGGATATCTGCAAGGAGGGAGCTTTCCATGCAACCTAGAACCCTGATCATGCAGAATTCCAGGTTGTGTGGAATTCTTCAGATGTACATGTAAAGGCCATCTCCCTGTATACCATTTATAGCATTACAGAATTGTAGAGCTGAAAGGGACCCAAGGGGCATTTATTCCAACCCCCTGCAATGCAGGAACCTCAACTAAAGCATCCATGACAGATGGGGAAACTCAGCCAGATGGGCGGCATATAAATAATAATAATATATTATTATTATTATTATTATTTATTATGGCCACCCAGCCTCTACTTAGAAATTTTCAAGGAAGGACAGTCTACCACCTTCCGAGGGAGTCTGTTCCACTGTCAAACTGCTCTTACCATCAGAAAGTTCTTCCTGATGTTTAGTCGGAATCTCCTTTCTTGTAACTTGAATCCATTGGTTCAGATCCCAGCCTCCGGAGCAGGAGAAAACAAGCATGCTCCATCTTCCAGGTGACATTGTGACACCCTTTAAACATCTATTGCAAAACAGTATGCTTTAATAGCTATAGCGACCAATTAAAATGCATATTTGCAATTTACTGCTGAATATCTCCTGAGCACAGTGGGCAATTGGCTTTAAATGGGTGATTTAAACTGTTTTTTTAATCGGTTCACCCTGGGCATCTACAATAGGCAACTTGCCTATCTGTTTATTGGTGTATTGCACTTTTCCACAACCTATTGCTTATTTGAACCAAGGCTCAGTTCTGTATCCTGTCTTCCGTATCTTGGAACGACTAATACAAGTAGTGTCTGTGAGTATGTGCAGATGCCTTCTTTCTACAGAGTAATGATGGCCCACTTTCACACATCAGCGATGCAGGGATAGGTCTTTTAGATCAGAGCATGTGGCTTCCATATACTGGTAGAGCTGTCTTTCATAGAAAGAGAGAGAGAGAGAGCACTTGCTTCTTTGGATATCCTTTTATGTTGTTGCTAGTTTTTTGTTTGAAGGAGTGGCATGTTTGTACACAGAGGTTTTCAAGAGTTGGCGAAATGTGTGGATTGTCTCTTGTCACAAACACCTGCTACAAATGTGACCTGGGTTTAGGATTGCTTGTATTCATGGAAAAGGTGCACAGATTTCTCAAATGCAGGAGCATGTGAAAACACATTCCAGGGAAACATTAGCAGACCAATGCAGATTTAAAGTGAGAAGCCACAGCTGTGTGTAACATCTGGAGCTGTGCTTGAGGTAGGCTTCTTTCCGTTCCTGGATCCCTATTGTGGATTTGAGCCAGTAATCTGGCACATCTCTAGACATAAACGCTTTATCTTGAGCTGTGGCATTCCTGTGAACCTTGATCTATAGACCTTTTGTCCTGTTTCGTAGCTCAGTTCTGGTTGCTGGGACTAGTTTTGCTGCAAATTTTAGGGGCACTACTACTTCACAAGGGTGACAATGTAGAGCTCAAATTGAATTTTCATAGCTTAATCTGTATGTTGATATTCTTTGTATAAAACAATAACATTCAAGGTAATCCAAATTCTGTGTCATGAAAAAGCAGTTAGGTGGCAACATGTATAAATGCAAATGATTAAACATTTATCCTGCCATTGTCCAAACAACACTATGTGGTTTGCACTCATTCTCTAAACAAAAGAATAACCACAAAAGCCTACCAACCCTTTGAGCATAAGAGTGATTAAAAAACTGAGCACACCTGCTTTCTTTTGCGCAACGTAGTCTGATGTGCTAATAATTATAAGGCGCTAAGACGTTTTGAGGAGTAGTGAAGCTCACTCCTTTTAGAGTTTGAAACTTTGAGGTTGGCTTCCCAAGTTAATTGTGTGCTTTTTAGATTCTTTGTTGAGCAGTGGCAGCACCACACCGCCCTGGCAGTATGGAGCCCTATGCTAATAAAGGTCAAGTTCTGCCCTAAGAAAAGCTGAATTCTTAGGCCTGTATTCATTATGCAAGTTGGCATAATTCTTCTCATTTGGAATAAGCTGGCTTCCCTGGTCAAAAAAGGGACAAGTGCCTTGAAATGCTGCCTCAGCCGTTGGAAACATTCAGAGGTTTCAACAGACATTGTCATATGCTTTCGAGATTAACTTTGCAACCATAAGGGCTAGAAACTTGCATTTCTTAAATGATGGAAGCTGAGATTTCTCCAGAAGCTGAACTTGGCGCCCACTACCACCCTGTGCTCCCACAGAACTGCAGCATATTCACAGCACTGCCCTTAATTGGAGTGACTTACAGTCCCCATCTATTTTAAGTGTCTACAATTTCCAGCTCATTCTTCCACTGGATCACGTTAAGCAGAGTTTTTTTCAGTGTGTCCTCACCTACCAGTACCTAATCTGAAATGAACCTCCAGCAAACCATCACTGGAAGATTAACTATGTTTAATTATCATGATGACACACATTGACTGGCCCCGAGTCTAAAGGCTTGATGATCCACACGCAGAGGAAGAAAGGGCATCCTACTGCCATCTGAAGAATGAGCCATTTTAAAATATCATTTTAGCTAGCATTTTGTGTTTCATTTAATAAAAGGCTGCCTTACTTTGCTGTGTCGTATTTCCTGACCCTTGACAGAGAGAATGCTGGAGGGAAATGGAAGTTTCTGAAAAAGTGGAAGCCCTTAATGTGATTTTAATTCAAATTATGGTGCTTTTTGGGTTGGGGGAGTCTGAGCAAGAGGCAGTTTGAGAAGAGGACTCTGCTTAGCACAGTGGAGAAGGCAAACTCTCAAATGGTACATAGGAAGCTGCCCTATACTGAGTCAGAGGCATTGGTCCATCTACCTCAGTTTTGTCTAGACTGACTGACTGGCAGGGGCAAAGTCCAAGCCCTGGAGATGCTGGGAATTGTTGTGAGCATATGTCCCCTTCAAATATAACATATTAAGAGGAGGGGGTGAAGAGGAAGGGTCAAAGTATACATGGTGCTAACTTTGAATCCAGTGCTTATAATTCTCCTCCTCTTAAAAAGTAACAGCAGCTTCAGGGGGTCCCATCCTGGATTGGGACTGCAGTGCAAAGAGCTGGAATTAGAGTTAACCTCCCCACTACATCTTGGGTCTTGTAGGAAATCTCCCACCCCAAGCTGCTACTTGCTCAAAACGCTCCCTCGGGAGGGGCAGTTCTCAGCAGGAGAACAGTATAGGGGGAAAGGGTTAACATCCCCTGCTCTGACGCACACAATCCCAAGCATGTGATTAAGAGATGTGGTTAACTTCCAGGTCTAGCTTGACCCTGAGTAGAAGCCAGAAATCTGGAGTGGTTTTTCTTGCATCACCAGACTCTCGCGTGTAGGAGTAGAAACAGGCCAAAGATTAAAGACCAGTGCTCTTTCACCAACCTTGAACCATAGGAAGCTCATGTGGTGGGGCATAGTGCTTAATTTTGGAAAAAATAGTGGCAGGAAGGTACATGTGGTCAGGGTTTTGTGGACTCGGATGTCAAACACAACCCCCCCCCCCCAAAAAAAATTGTACTGAAAGGTGTGTTTTGTGAAATGCCAATTATGCAACTTGCATGACTTGTTTGCACAATTCTGCAAATTTTACTACTGTATATGCATGAGCTTTTTTTAATAGGGGTGCAGTGTTTGTTTTGATCAAAGCGTTTAAAATGTTTTTATGATGCACAATTTAAAATCAGGAGCTCTTAATTAAGAGGTATATTTCCATTTCCACACTTCCTTCAAGAACTCCTGTATCTTGGCTCCAGTTCTGTTCCTCCTCTAGGAAGGAAAAAATAGTATTCACCTGCCGCCCCCCACTATTCAGCCAAGACCTCCCACTGCACACTTGTGAACAAGCTCTGAAATTGTAATTCATTGCCTTGGGAGTAAACATTTTTGAAAAAAGTTTGACTTGATCCTCCATAGCTTGAAACCTGCAAGCATGTTCTTTCTCCTAAATGATTGGTTTTATACATCTGCAGACTTTATCCAACTAGAAATCCTTCAGGCGTCTAAGAGTCATTGAACATGCAAGCTTAAGCAAAAGGGCTAGAGGCTCCGTTTACAGTGTTAATCTGACTCTTGAAGCTGATTTTTTACCTAGCACCACATTTGACGCTTTTTCTACTCCTTCATAGACTTGCCACATAATTGTGGCTGTGCATAATGTTTTTATTTATTGGATAATGTGTTGGTTTTGAACTAAAAGATAAGGATTCAACACCCTATTCCTTAATGCACCAACTGACTGACCCGAGACAAGGATTTAGGATTGCTAAAATGGGAATTGCAGCTGAGAACACACACTGGAAAAGATATGTAAATGATTGTGTTTCTGAGCAAAGGGAAGTTGGTACTAAATGAACCAATTAAATATTTCTGTGGATCTGCTTTTGCTTCTCTTCTTCCCACCCCCCATTTTTTGTATTGCAAATTGCCCCCAAGTAGTTTTCTTTGATGCCGTTTCCCCAGCTTGCTTAACTTGGAAATCTTTCTAGTTCAGAGCTGATGAGAAATATCAATAAGCAAACAGCCCTGATTCTCTCTGGCAGACTGTCATGTACTAGTTCAGAGCACGCTTGTTAGTTCTGTACATTACGTCCATGTGGGATCTTTTGTTTTTGATCTGCTTGGCAGATCAGAGGATGAGGGGGAGTAGAAGTGGATCTGGAGGTTGGGGGCAGGATGATTAAAGAGAGATGAGAGGTGAGGCAAGCCTCAAACTCTATATTCCGCAGATCACTGTATGTTGGGTGCTGCTGCTTAATGACTTGAAAGTACTACAGCAAGTTAGAACAGAAATCTATAACTGACAAAAGCTAATGTCAGCAAGTCACCCTTTTTTCTACAGTGATGAATTATGTAATAGTTGGCCTGTTGGAGTAATCTTGGGCCTTTTGATGGGGGCAGGGGGAGAGCCAGAACATGCATAGCAAACAGTGTCTCGAAAGGACACATGCATGAGTCTAGAATACAATATATAAGTGTTTAAAACCCATTTAAACAAACCTGCCTGTTTATATCTTATTTTAGCTTATTAATTTGAGGCTGTTCCAGACTTTTAAGTGTAATTTAATAGCCACTGCTGTCTTTCTTTGCTCTGTTTTCTTGGTGCGTTAAGATTTAATTGTGGCTTTTATTGTGAAATTTGCATTATGATGTGAACCACTTTAAGAGGACTATATACAGATGCCTGTATAAATACCTAAATAAATAAACAAATACTCAATTTAATTAATTATTCAAGAGCAAAATAATTTTCTCGTTGGGTCAGATAACAGGGCCATTGACTTCCATTCTGTCTCCAATAGTGGCTCGCCATATGCCATGCTCCATTGCTTTATCTTCACCTGTACTTCACTGTTGAAACCACCACTGGGGTTTAGTTTTGCAAGGGATATCTCATGCTGCCTTGATGGCAGTACGGCAGGCAGTTTGTGTGTTCAAGTGTTGCTAATTTTGCGTTCTTAAATTCTCTGTGATGCACAAAGTCTTTGTTTCCAGGAGGAGATGCTTCTGGCCCAGATATTTTAAGGAAGGCCTGCTCTCCCGTATCTGTCTGTGGTAATTTTCTGAAATGTTCCACTGGTTGCTTGGAGAATAAGCATTTTTGTTTGTGGTGCCCTTCTCATTGAAATCTCTCCCCTGAGAGGCTTGCCTGGCACCTACATGGCTTGCCTCCGCAATCCCTCCAAACCTAAGCAAACACCATTATATTCTCCAATATACTGTATCTTTTCACATACACACAACACGGGTCTTTTTGGGAAATCTGGGTTTTCCTGCTGCTTCAAAGTTCTGTTTCTTAGTGTTCAAACCTTCCAGAAAATACGATTGCCAGCCAGGTGTTCTAATTTAGTTGCCATATTCTTAGAGCGTTATACCTGTATCTTTCCTGACTGAATTTTTATTTCAACTGAAAAACTCATCATCTGTTTCTTTACAGGAGGTAGAACTTGAAGAACCTTTATGGGATCCAAATGCCTGATGGATGGATGATGTGCCTACGATAATCAAGGTAAAGAGGAGAATTAATTTAATATTTAAAGCTTTTGCCAAAAATGTAAGACCTGTGCATTTTGTCGCTTTCAACTGTTTGTCCTTGTTAAAGTTATGTATGGTGTAATCACCTTTTTATTATTAGCTTTTATCCCTTACCTGTTTTAAGTCTTATATGTTCAGTTTATCCGTATGTTTTATCTTATGTCTGTGACCAAAATAAAATTTGATACTGATATTTTTTTTTTTAACGTTTCACCCAGATATTTCATCTGGTTATTAACTTTTGAGTACAAACAAAATGTTATCTGTTCCAGTTCAATTGCATTTGCTTCTGCAGGTGTAGTGGTCTTCCTTATATATTTTTACTGTCCTGCACCTTCTGCTGGCTCCACCTGGATGGGGGCGAGCAGGGATGCTAACAGGATTTCTTGGTCCCTGGTACACTATATATGGGTTGGAGCCCTCTTCAACCCCCCCCCCCCAAACTAAGGAGATGTTAATTTAGGCTTCCGGGCCTTCATTTGTTTTTAGACACTGAGCAAAGAGACTATAGAATTAGTTTAATCGAAAGGCATACAGGCTTTATCCTTTTCATAGGTTCTTTTTTAAAAAGCAGGAGTTTGACTCCTTTATACTTGCTAAGATGGCTATCCTTTGAAGTGATGGAGTTGTTGAAATAAGCTTTCTTCTAGCTATTTGAGTCACCTTGTTGAGTTAACTTGTCCATTAGCTTTCTGTTTGTTCTAGCTGGCAAAATGAATTATATCAATTTGAATAACATGATTTGGACTGTGAAATTTTGTAGAGGGAAAGGGTCACATACAGACGTCTTCTAACTAACATTTATTACAATTTATTCTGTTCCTGATTGATCATGATGTCGGTATAGTGCCCGTCCTGTATGCAAAATAGAGCAAATTATGGTTGTTTGCTTTCCTGCCAATTACTTACGTGCTGTTGACTTGGTTTTTAAATCAACTTTTAAAAAGTTATGTTTGTGTAGTTTTTTCATAAGATTTGATTTGATTGTGGGCAGGAAGTAGCTTCCCTGAATTTTTCACTTGGGAGACCCCATTTCAGAAGACCTGCTCAATTTATTTTTCCAAGTGGCCTCTCTTAAGGGAGAAAAATGTGAAGCTTTCAGTACATTCTCCTGTTTTTTAATGGACATGGACATTTTCTATCCCCTCCATGTGTATATACGAACTCCCTGTCACACATTCACAAATACCTGGTCAGGAACTGAATTCTACCAGTATAGAGGGAGTGCATGTTGGAGAGAGGGAGGGAGGAGGAGAGCACATGTGGCCTTCCTTGGACCAGCTGTTCTCTACTAGGGTCTCCCAGGGAGCTCCTTCCTGTGAGTTTCCTTACTTTTTTGGCACTCATTTTAGGCCGATTTTCTCCTGCAAGGGTAATTCAGAGCTTCTCCTCCCCTCCCCCCCCCGCCGCCCATTTCCTCAGTTTCAGCCCCAGAGAAATCTGTTATGACACCTGCTTTGCTTATTCCTATTTCTTCTGCTGCAACTCAACTTTATCCACCATTTGCTTCTGAGTATGGCTGGGAGGGGAGCGCAAAATATGAGGAGAGCGCAAAATATGGTCTGAAGCTCAACATCAAAAAAACTAAGATCATGGCCACTGGTCCCATCACCTCCTGGCAAATAGAAGGGGAAGAAATGGAGGCAGTGAGAGATCAGAAATCAGCCCTGAGTGCTCACTAGAAGGACAGATCCTGAGGTTAAGGCTCCAGTACTTTGGCCACCTCATGAGAAGAGAAGACTCCCTAGAAAAGACCCTGATGTTGGGAAAGATTGAGGGCACAAGGAGAAGGGGACGGCAGAGGATGAGATGGTTGGACAGTGTTCTCGAAGCTACTAACATGAGTTTGGCCAAACTGCGAGAGGCAGTGAAGGATAGGCGTACCTGGCGTGCTCTGGTCCATGGGGTCACGAAGAGTCGGACACGACTGAACGACTGAACACATGGCTGGGAGTAGACAGTTGTGTGTGTGGAAAAGTGGTCAAGTCAAGATTAGTATTAATAATACTAATGGAATAGTACTAATAATACTACAGTGGTACCTCGGGTTAAGTACGCTTCAGGTTAAGAACTCTGCTAAGAACAGAAATCGTGCTCTGGCGGCGCAGTGGCAGCAGGAGGTCCCATTAGCTAAAGTGGTGCTTCAGGTTAAGAACGGACCTCCAGAACGAATTAAGTACTTAACCCGAGGTACCACTGTAATAGAATTTGCAGAATTCGATTGTTATCAGTTTGTGGGATGTGGGACACCCTAAATTCCTGGGCCTGTTTAAAGTTAGACTTTAATTGAGGTTTGGGCAGTTAAACTGTGCCAAACACTGAACCCCTGGATTAAGTTTATTTTAGCAAGATAGGCCAGCCTGGTAATAGCTATCATCAAGAAAGCTATCCCATCAGGAAAGCCGCTAAGAAGGCAAGGCTGCACCAAACAGCATAGTGGGTGGAGCCCCTCCTCCAGCTGTGTGTTAGTGGGCAGAGACAAAAAGGGTTTAAAGGGTGTAGGATTTCAGTTTGAATGAAGTAAGCTGGAGGGAAATTGTTCCAGTCTGTTAGTGGTGACAGGCGGGGTGGGGGGTAGTGCACAAGGCAGGCTGCCGGGGGGGGGGCAGTATACAAGGTGGGCTTACTATGACAGGCTGTAGGAGACAGAGAGCATGGCTAATTTCTATTTTGAGCCCAAGATTACTGCCCCTATGGAAGAAGCAAAAGGTCTGTTGGGGGTATAATGCTGGGAGCTCCTCTGTCTAGGCTCAGGCTGTATATATGTGTAAATAAACCATATATCATAAAGACGCCATAGTCTCCACTGTGCCTCATTGTCGAAAAGGAACCACAGACCCCAGGTAAGCACACCTGAACCCCTGGGATCTCACATCTGTCGGAGATTGGGGTGGCGTGTAACAATATGTTCCACGATACTACAAAATTTCACACCAGCTATCTAGTTGTATATTAAAATAACATATGCATTGAAGTGACCTGACATAGTACTTATGTTTCAAACAATATCATTGTGGAGCTGGGTACAAATGATCAGCCAAATGAAGATAACACTATCAATGGGTCTTATCCATGCCTCTGAATACCACTTGTTTAAAAAAACAAAAACAAAAAACCAGGGAGTTGGCTTATGTCTTATTGATGCTAAAGGTCCTGCAGGATAACCAGACTTTTTTTCTCTCCCCAGGAAGATGGGGGAATGCAGGATCCCATTTTTGTGTGGATTCTGCTGCAGATTTAACATAAGTGCAGGTTAACTATCTTATACTTACATGCCTAGAATAAAATATGTAATAATTAATGATGAAAACATTTTTAAAAAAAACACAAGCAAGTAGCCCCTGTTTCACTCATAATTGAGAGAGGTAGGAATAAAATTCTGGCTGAGTGGTGTTTATTCACAGCAGCCCTTTTGAACAATTTGTTCACGTAGAAAGAGTAGCTAAAACTCTACATTTTCTGTTGGAAATTTAGTGCTGTAGAGTTCTGCAGTAAATGAAGTCAATATTGACTTGCAGGCACATAGGTTCAGTATAATGTTCCTTTTTGGCTTGTTATAAAGTGTTCACTGCACCTTTGCCAGATTCAGTTGGCTTTCCCCAAGAGTGCAAGCAGTTATGCCAAATTAAGTAGATTTTGGTCATCATCATTAATTGCCTTTGTCTTCGCTCTTGAGGGACTTCTATTTTAGGAGCTACTAATTTATAGCTGGCCTTCACAACTTAAAGGGGAGAGAGGAAAACCTGGGGGGGGGGAAGGTTGACTGCCTGGAAGGCTGGTTGGAGAGCTCTTAAGGAGGAATTTCCCCTCTTAACTGTGTTTCTGTGGAGGAATCTTACATACTTCTGAGTTCCATCTTTCTCTCATGCCCGTTTTTGGCACTTGCCCGGGCTTACTTTTAGCCATGAAATTCGTTCAGAAATTCTGTGCTTAGCCAACTGGTTCACGTTGCCTTGACTTGAGTCTCTACGTCTGTGCAGTTGCTTGCATTCTCAGGCCGTTTTCTTGAGCACGGAAATGCCTTTTCAGTTAGAACTATAGTATACAAATACTATCTATCTGTATCAATATTTCTATATCTATGTGCTCCTTTAGGCAGGATAGATATAAAAATAAGTTTGCTAGTGCCCTAATCAAGCTGGGGTCAGTGCACAGAAATTTACTGCTTTCAATTCTGTTTTCCATTTATATAATTTTTAAAGTTCTATTATTACTGAATAGTGCTATCACTATAAAATAAAATATCATTCCGTTCTGATTACAAGACATTGCAAATTGAGCACAGGCATACTGGCATTGTCTTCAGTTCCAACATTCTACAAATTTTAGCTAATTGACACAAAGATTTGTTTCCCATAATGTATCCCACTCCTGAATCTGTTTTCCACCCATGTGATTTTTTCCCTTTTCCACCTCATTCAGATGCCTCATAGGTGACAGATTGTGCTATTGCTGATGCTGCTCTTGTTGCCATGCTACTAAAAAGTCATGCCAATATCTGGTGCAATATTACCTTGCAAACCCGTAATAACAGCAAAATACATTTTATGAAGTGCTGGAAACTGGGTATTCCCCATGTAAAAAACCAAACACCATTTGCCAGTGCTACAGTTTATCTTAGAAGGAGTTCCTCTGGCACATGCTTGGGTGGGAGCAGAATTCTCCCCATTACGAGTTTTCCAGATTGCTGCTTGCTCATAATAGCCATCACAGACATTTGTGTTCACAATGGGAGCTGCTAAGGCAGGGCTTTTCTAGTTCTGCCATGTGCCTCGTTCTGCTTTGCTCTTAGCTGCCAAGCTTTTATCTTCCCTCTATTGTCAATCAGTTGGCAAGAGTGGCCTCCCCTAAGCAAACTTGGAGGAGGTGGGGGAGATCATCCCACACTTCCAGGCCATCTTGAATGCCTTTCCAGTTCTGTAATCATGTATAGTCTGAAGGCTTTGTTAATGGGTCAAAGTTGCTATAAGATGGTGAGCAATGCAAACAATGTAAAAAAAAAGGCACCTTTTCCTAAAGTGGCTTTTAGTTGGGGGAAGACACAACCATGGGGTGGGGACTCTTCCAGTGACATAGTTGAAGAAAATCTAGGTTAATGGGGCAGTAATACCGGTAGTACCAAAGCTCATATTTTGCTTTGGGCAGTCAAGAGTTGTGTAGATAATCCTGGTGTATATTTAATTCATTCACATTTCTTCATAGAAATCAACTTTTCTCTCAGCTCTCACTTCCTCTTACCTTTTTGCCTCTTTTGCTGCCTAATTCTTACTATTACCAGATGTACTGTATACATCTGAGTGCAGGAAGCTCCTGCAGCCAATCAGAAGCCACACCTTGGTTTTTGAATGGTTCTGGGAGTCAAACGGACTCCCAGAACGGATTAAGTTCGACAACCAAAGTACCACTGTATTAGATTTGACTTTTTTCTGTTCTTTTTTAGCACTGTGAATATATTTTAGTATGAATGTGTGATTTGGGAGTGCCAGTCTGATGGCCATATCTTCCAGTGATGAAAATGACTGTGATCTGATTATGCAGATCCCCTATAATCATTTCATTGTTACAGTGTTTCCATGTGAATGTTGTCCTCCATTGTAATTGTTATGATGGATGGATTGGCTAGCCTTGAGACTTCCATCTGTAGTCTAATGACTAGTTTCCCAGTAAACAGCACATCATTCTTGGATATATGAGAGGGGCCAGAGTTGCTGTTTTATGAGGAGGTTGGGAGGAAATGGCCCATAGCCCAGTGGTAGAGGATGTGCAAGAAGATCAAACCTATCAATTCTTAAGGAAATCAGCCCAGAGTGCTCACTGGAAGGACAGATCCTGAAGCCGAGGCTCCAATACTTTGGCCACCTCATGAGAAGAGAAGACTCCCTGGAAAAGACCCTGATGTTGGGAAAGACGGAGGGCACAAGGAGAAGGGGACAGCAGAGGACTAGATGGTTGGACAGTGTTATAGAAACTACCAACATGAATTTGGCGAAACTCTGGGAGGCAGTGGAAGACAGGAGTGCCTGGCGTGCTCTGGTCCATGGGATAACGAAGAGTTGGACACAACTAAACAACAACAAAAGAGGGGTGTGCACAGTCCCAGGATCAGTCACTTGCATCAAATGTGTAAAATGTGAAAAAGAGACATAAGGTATCCTTAAAACACTCACCTGTATGCATCAGATGTGCATTTCTCAGAATTGCTGTCCAGTCACCTTCAGCAATAATATATGTATTGCTGTTGAAGGAAGCCTGTCTCTCATTTGTGTTTTACATGTTTGAGGCAGCTGTTTATACCATAGTGGAATAATATATTTTGAAGAATGCGAAGCTGTTCTCCTGCATCGGAGAGAAGGCAAGGTCTTTTGACCGCACTTCATCTTGTTGACTGTAAAGTATATGGATGGATTTGGGGTTCTAATTTGAAGCACCAGTTTTCAGCTCTCCTGTGTATTGAAAAGCACAGCTAGCTGTGGTTTGATAACAAAAAGCATAAACTTTCCAGTAAAGAAACATTCTCCTGTAACTGTTGAAGTTGTGGGTTTCAAAGAGCATAATCTGGGATAAGAAGAGTTAAGCCTGTTGGTAATAGCTCCTTCTCAAACTGGGTCATTTGGCTTTCCCCTCTCCCTCTTCCTTGTACACTTGCTGTGGCATAAAAGGCCCTTTCATGAGTTTTATTGACTCTCTCGTGACTGCCAGACTGCCACAGGCACATTGTGAAGAATAAAGGCCCTCTCCTGATACACATCCCCTGGGCCTGTTCATGCTTGCCTGGCCTCCACTCCCAGTCTGGAATGGAGCGAGTGCAAAGTACAAAACTATGCTAGATTTATACCCACTTTTAAGCCATTAGAAATGGTCTGTTGTAGGCTGAACGGTGTGGGCAAGAAGTTGCCAATGTTGACTCTTACGGGCCCCATCCTTAGGGAGAATGCCTGTGTACCATGGATTGGTTCAAGGTTAAGCACAGTGGCACAGACAAATTGATTCCCAAGAACATCCTAGGTGTCGCCATTATTTCTAGTGTAACACTGCACTGCCCTCCTTGGGTCAATGGCAGTAGCCACAGGTTTGATTCCAGCTGAACAGAGACTCAACCACGCAACACTAAGCCAAGAATTCATGTCCCAGAGTATACAGGTATGGTCTGAAGGCACACAAGACCACCACTTTGCCGAAGCTATGGAGCTCTGAGCCTGGTCAGGACCTGGATGTGTGACTCCCCTGGAAACCACATCAAAGCTACCACTTTCAGCTGGTGTATAAATTTTATGAAATAAATGAATAAATTTATGCTACATTGGGTTCCATGATGAAAGAAAGGCTGGATATAAGTCGTAATAATCTACTACTATATCTTTCTGTGGGAAACTTGAAATTTCTAAATGCATTTTTAATAACAACAACTAAATAAATAAATAAAAGTATTAAGTGATGAAATATGGTAATACTGGAACACGTTCAGAGTTTAAACTTTTTAAGGTTTCACTTAGGAAATGTACGTGTGCGTGCGTGCGTGCGTGTGTGTGTGTGTGTGTGCGTGTGTGTGTGTGTGTGGTTGTCTGACTTGCATTTCAGGGCAGGGAGATGTAAACAATTTCCTTTTCTTCCTGCAATGCTTTACAGAGGAAGGCCTTTATCCACAATGCTCTCTGCTGGGCATTTCTCCATCAGTTGCTAAGCAAAATGTTAATGTTATTTAAAAGCTTCACATTTTTCAATGCGTTCAGTAAATGTTTCCCTCTTATTTGATTTATTTGGCTGATTTTCAGCTGTGCATTTTATATGGTTCATTGGTGCATTGTCCTCTTGTACTGTTATCTGACAACTGATATTGGAAGCTGTATTTGATGTTCTGTTATAATTTATTTTTTCAAGTAAATGTTTCCGTCTGCCTCTGTAATTCTGGTTTCCTTTCAGCTGCTCTCTACTGGAGGTCTCATATTGATAAATTCTTCAGCATGCTCTGGAAACTGATGGAAGATTTAACAGATGTAGCTCTCTGCTTTAGTGGAAAGGTGATGAGGAAGGTCCTTTCTTGACAAACATAGGTTGAGTTTTACTTTTAGCTGGGGGAGTTGACGGTGTTCTCAGCCTGTATTTTACAGGGTGCATCAACCTACCACTGAAACTGTCTGGTAGGCTGAATTAGAATTGGAAGGAAAATCCTCCTCCAGTTTTAGGCTGGTTACCTTCCCCCATCTCAATAAACATGGCTGGGGAAATGTTTCAAATTCCTACACACCCCTATAGGTTTTTGAAGCCTACATCAAAGTTAGGCACTCTGCAGCGGTGATGACTACAACTGGTTGTTTAAAAGGTAAACTGACATTCCTCATCAGTGGGAATTCCACAAGAGATTCCAGACACCACATTGTCCACAGCAATGGCACTCTTTCCCATGATTTATTGCACAGCTGGAGTTCTGGAAAGAAACCTGTGAGATCTTGCCATTACCTTCAATGAGGCTAGACTTCAAAAGATTGTTCAAACTAGCCATGGTTAAGTCTTGCTATTTATTCCTGTATTTTTAATATACTTAGATCCTGCTCTTCTTTGGAAAACTCTGAGCTGCCTTCTTGTGCTCCCGTTGGCCTCCCATCCCAAGTATTCATTACATTCCTACCTGCTTTGATTCAACACTCGTGAAGTTTTCAATGCACCCAGCTCCGTGTTTTATAAATATATGCCTCTAGGAACATTGCCACAGTTCTTTCTTCTTTTAAAATAATGATTAGAAAACTCAGGTAGTGCAGATCTATAAATGGATATTAGCTGCTGTAGTTCTATCACAGTGTTATGTACACACAATGCATAGTTAAATTATGGAATACCCTCCCACAGGATGATGACAACCAACTTGGATAGCTTTAAAAGAGAATTATGGCTTGCCAATCCGAAGGTTGGCGGTTCAAATCCCTGTGACGGGGTGAGCTCCTGTTGCTCGGTCCCAGCTCCTGCCAACCTAGCAGTTCGAAAGCACGTCAAAAGTGCAAGTAGATAAATAGGTACCGCTCCGGCGGGAAGGTAAACGGCGTTTCCGTGCACTGCTCTGGTTTTGCCAGAAGCGGCTTAGTCATGCTGGCCACATGACCCAGAAAAACTGTCTGCAGACAAACATTGGCTCCCTCAGCCAGTAAAGCGAGATAAGCTCTGCAACCCCAGAGTCGTTTGCAACTGGACTTAACTTTCAGGGGTCCTTTACCTTCACTTTTTAAAGGTAAAGCTAGATAGGATGACTATGCTCTGCCTCGACTGTGAGAGGCAGTATCCCCCTGTTATACCACTTATTGGGAACCACATGTTGGGAGAGGATCGTTGTACTCAGGCCCTGCTTGTGGGCTTCCTGTAAGAGCAGGATGCTGGGCTAGATATGCTTTTGGTTTGTTCGGGAGAGCTATTCTTAATTTTTATAAAAGATTTATATACCACACTTTCATAAGAAATATACCAGGGTGGTATACAGCATAAAAATGTAATAGAGCAATAATAACTTTGGTAAAAACATCAGTAATATGTCAATGAAAAGTGGTTGTTTAAAATAAAAATAATTAATGGCACATGGGCATAAATGTACCAGTCAGGGCCAGGTGCTTGGGGATGGCTGTCTTCTTCAGCCTCCATTCTGCAAAACCCAGTGCAGTGAATGCATCTTGGACAAAATCTGGCTGCTCTTCTCTTAAGAACTGGACAGCTAATAGGTTATAAGCCCACTGGGCAGGAACTTGCTCTGGCAGGTGCTATGTGTGGTGCAGTGTTGACTCTAAATACACAAGTGTATCGGATGACATGGGGGCAGCAGACCTGAGCTTGAGTTCTGGAACCGCTGGAAGTTTTAGAGGGCAGCCAAGAGAATGTGAAATGCACTGGTGATTAACCCTACATGAGAGAGATAGCAGCTGGTTGGTTGGCATCCGTCTGTCTCTGGAGACCACGGAGGAGTGCGCCTGTGGGGAGTGAAGTCAAGCTGTTGGAAGGTTACAGCACTTGCTGTGGCTGTTGAGACTGATACAGGAGAGACATGTTTTGTTGCATCTGGGGCAGAGGAAGGCGTCTGGTTGCGCAGCTGCAGATGCTCCATGGTGTTTCTTCTCTCTGCGCTCCTCCCAGCGGCTATTCCTCCTCTGATCACTGCTGTGGATGCATGTCCTGACTGTCTCCAGGCATTGTGGCCATCTGCAATGGATTCTCACAATCAGGGTTGATGTTGCCAGCCTTCATATCACATCTGCATATATCTTTGTAACACAGATTTGGTCTGGGCTTGGTGCCTGAAGCCAGATCATCATAGAGCAGATCCTTAGGGGTCCTGCCATCAGTAAGGTAAAGGTAAAGGGACCCCTGACCATTAGGTCCAGTCGTGGCAGACTCTGGGGTTGCGGCGCTCATCTCACATTATTGGCCAAGGGAGCCGGTGTACAGCTTCCAGGTCATGTGGCCAGCATGACTAAGCCGCTTCTGGCGAACCAGAGCAGCGCAGGGAAACGCCGTTTACCTTCCCGCCGGAGCGGTACCTATTTCTCTACTTGCACTTTGACGTGCTTTCGAACTGCTAGGTTGGCAGGAGCAGGGACCAAGCAACGGGAGCTCACCCCGTCGCGGGGATTCGAACCACCGACCTTCTGATCGGCAAGCCCTAGGCTCTGTGGTTTAACCCACAGCGCCACCCGCTGCCATCAGTAGCTAGTGGTAATAATGCAAGTCATTACTCCAGCTGCTTTGAACCTAGGGATTTAAGAAAGCCATAGGACTCAGCTGAAAAGTCTACTCCTGTGAGGGAGGGGGGGCATTTTAATATCTGGAGCTGTCCCTTTAATCTTCACCTGTGTTCTATATCCTAAAACTTCCTGAACTTTTAACCCAGCTGGTTTTTAGCCTGGCTCTGTTCCTGAACTTGCTAACTCATTAAGTGTTTGACGTCTGGTTTTTTTCTGATGAGAGCTGGAACTGCTCCATTGTGCATTCAGAACCCTGCTGGAAATGACAGTGGCTTGCTCCAGGTGTCTGCCTTCTGTGCTGTTATCTTGAGAGGAACCCCTGGGGTCAAGTGCTGGCACTCGTTCCCTTCTGATCATGCCATCTCATACATGTAATGGCACTGAATTATGCCGCTTCCAAGCTGGGCCGGAATCTGCTGCTTCCAGCAGCCCTTAGCATATCTACCTCCTTTTGCTAGCTTCACATTCTGCTGGTTTCCAGTCCCTCCCTTTAAGTCTGCAGCAGACATTCATTTCTATTAATCAGTACTCTCTGAGCAGGTCAGAGCCAAAATTCCCAGTTGTAAACACCATCATGAAACTACTGATTAAGGGAGGAAGTGCTGTGGTTATGAATTATGGGCAGTAGCTTTCCCAAGCACAGTCGCCTTTCGTTTACATCAACCCATAGGTTTGCAGAAATCACTGTCAAGTGTTGACATCTGATTACGAGGGTTGATTCTCACTGAAAACCTGGCTGTAGCAACTTATATACACAACTAAAAATGTATCTTCATGTGTTGGCTTGTAGGTGCCTAACCTTTTTTGGGCCAAACACCATACATCATTCTGGGTATGACTTTTTTCTGTAAAAATGGGTCTGATTTTTTATTTTTAAAAATAAATCTTGGAGGGGAGGCTGCAAAAGACTTTTTGGAGGGGATCCTTAATAATAATAATAATAATAATAATAATAATAATAATAATTTTAATAAATTTTTATTTATACCCCTTCCCAGTTCAGAAACCCGGGCTCAGGGCGGCTAACAACAAATTTAAAACACTTAATTGTAATACAACATAAAACCAGCATAAAATACAGTATAAAAGCATAAATAACAATAAAATTCAAAGTTTAAAAATCAATTTGGGGGAAATCTATCCAATAAACATTATATAGTCACCAGGGCTAGCTGGCTAAATTAGTCCTACTTGGACCAGCGAGGAGACCAGGGGAGAATTAGCTGTGGGGTCCCAGAGCGGGTAATCTTCATAAAAAGGGGAGTGGGGAAGAGAAGGGGAATAAAAGATCAAGCTGAGTTCAAATTAAAGGCCAGGCAGAATAGCTCTGTCTTACAGGCCCGGCGGAAGGAGGTTAAGTCCTGTAGGGCCCTAGTCTCGTGGGACAGAGCATTCCACCAGGTTGGAACCATCACTGAAAAGGCCCTGGCCCTGGCCCTGGTGGAGGATAGTCTGACTTCCTTAGGGCCCGGGACCTCTAAACTATGGTTATTCATGGACCTTAAGGTCCTCTGCGGGGCATACCAGGAGAGGCGGTCCCGTAAATACGAGGGGTGTGTGTGTGTGTGTGTGTGTGTGTGTGTGTGTGTCTGCACACACACACACAAAAATTCTTTATATTGAATATATGAAAGAAATCCACAAAAATGAGAAGTTAGAACATAAAACTAAAACAATAATAATTATTTATAAATTTGCCTGGTCTGTCCACATAATTATGTTTACTGTGTGCCATTTATGCGTTCTTTGCCCACACACCCTATAGAATGAAGAACTGTCTCTATCTGTTCCACAAGAATGCATAGTCGACTTACATAGGTTTAACTAAGGTGATTTCAATTTTACGCTCTTAACAGCCAAATGGCCAGTTGAAATCACACAAATTAAACACGTAGAAGGCAGTGATCTTAAAAGCTCTTCTTGTGCAGGGTTTTCCTGGCATGGAAAGAGCTTTTCAGCTTTTCTGCCTTGCTTAGGAGGTAAGACCTGTTTGGTGCACCACCTCTGGAAGGTAAGATTGCTTGTGGTTCCAATGGGTTGTTTTGACTATACACAATACCAGCCTTATGTGCTATCCCAGGAACATAACACCCACGCAAGATGCGAGTCGGCTGCATAGTGTTCGTTCTTTTGGTTCTTCTGTTCCAATGTAAACTGAATAAAATTAAACCTTCCTGAGTAGAACACACCCTATTTTATTTGGTCCCTATGCAAACAGGCCTTTTGTGTCAGATTATCTGACATATGTAGGAAACAAACCTTCTTGTACCAGGTTTCTACTGTGACTCCTTCAAGATCAGGGGTAGGCAACCTAAGGCCCGTGTGCCGGATGCGCCCCAATCGCCTTCTCAATCCGGCCCGCGGACGGTCCGGGAATCAGTGTGTTTTTACATGAGTAGAATGTGTCCTTTTATTTAAAATGCATCTCTGGGTGGGGCCTACCTGGTGTTTTTACATGAGTAGGATGTTTGCTTTTATTTAAAATGCATCTCTGGGTTATTTGTGGGGCATAGGGATTTGTTTATATATTTTTTCAAAATATAGTCTGGCCCACCACATGGTCTGAGGGACGGTGGACCGGCCCATGGCTGAAAAAGGTTGCTGACCCCTGTTCAAGATGTTTCCAAAAGTGAGCAGCCACCGTTCTCTTTGCCATAAGCAGGAAGTTAAAATGGACAAATGGAGGGGGATCTTGGGGGCCTACAAAAACCGCATGTGAGGGCTGGATACAGCCCACAGGCAAACAACCCGTTACAGAGGTTGTCTTCACAAAATTAAAGCTCAACACAATCTGACCTCTTTTCATTCCCTTGGATACAACCTCATATGTGTCTTCTGAAAGGGAAACGAGGCCAGCATATAGCCTACTGGCTTCCTTTTGAATTCTGTGCTGGTCACATACTAGATCAATTCTTGGTGTCTTATCTAGAATTTTTTAGAAACAGAATATCTATTATATATGTACCTTAATGTTAGTTTGTGTAAATGACAATCCAATAACGTGTGGTCCATGTGTTCTTTTTGTTATTATGTTATATTCATGGTGTCACTGTTGAAAAACCAATAAAATGCATGTATCCCATTTTCCCCTTGCAGATATTTATATGATTTAGCAGTGTACACATATTAAACACTATAAAAATAAATATTTTCCCTACAACTCTTACGCTGTAATTTTACTGATGGCAAATCAGTAAAATATGTAGAGAGTATTTCTGGGTCAGAAGGTGTGTAGGGAAGAAATTAAGAAAGGATAATAAAGGAATTTTCTTAACACATTTTAGATGGTTCTTTCTAGATGGGTTCTTAAGTCCTTAGTTAAAAGCCCTCCTCTCTATTCCATCTCAAAAGTTGGCTCCAAGCACGTTGTGTCTTAGATAAAGAATCAAGAAGAAAAAGGAAGTCCTCTCATGTTTTCCTAGGCCAGAAAGGAAGTTCTCTGGCACACAAAGATCCTTTCTTTAAAGGAAAGATTCTGCCTTCAATCTTCCAGCTCTGCCTTCTTAAGAGAGAAAAAAAAGTTTCCTGGAAGAGGGAGGAACCAACTCACTTTGGACACAAGCCAGCCCCTGTCAGCCACAGTTAGCGGGGTGAAAAGGCTTGTGTAAACCAATCAGAGAGAATGATGTCATTCTAAGCTCTGCTTACACATCCTTGTAGTTTCATTTGCCTCGATGTCAAGCATTCTTTTAACCATTTATACTTGTTAATAGCTCATAAGAATGAAAAGTGTGGCGGGAAATTAGGAGGCATTCCTGATCACAGAATTCTATATGGACTGTAAGGTAAAGGTAAAGGGACCCCTGACCATTAGGTCCAGTCGTGACCAACTCTGGGGTTGCGGTGCTCATCTAGCATTATTGGCCGAGGGAGCTGGCATACAGCTTCCAGGTCATGTGGCCAGCATGACTAAGCCACTTCTGGCGAACCAGAGCAGCGCACGGAA
The DNA here is from genome assembly GCA_034641385.1 of Darevskia mixta. Taxonomy (NCBI): domain Eukaryota; kingdom Metazoa; phylum Chordata; class Lepidosauria; order Squamata; family Lacertidae; genus Darevskia; species Darevskia mixta. The sequence continues at coordinate 5,732,173 of JAWWNH010000060.1, forward strand.
ACGCCGTTTACCTTCCCGCCGGAGTGGTACCTATTTATCTACTTGCACTTTGACATGCTTTTGAACTGCTTGGTGGGCAGGAGCAGGGACCGAGCAACGGGAGCTCACCCCGTCGCAGGGATTCGAACCACCGACCTTCTGATCGGCAAGCCCTAGGCTCTGTGGTTTAACCAAACCTTTAGGACTCGTAAACACATAAGGAAGGGGGCATGGGGGACAAGCATGCCAACTCCACCACCGCTGTCATTTTCAAACTTATTTCCATGAAGATGGGGTTGCTTCCCCCACATGTGTTATATAATAATAATAATTTATTATTTGTGTTTACTGTTACCTCTTTGGAACACCTGAAGAGAGGGCTGAGGAAGAGTGGAGATGGAAATGGGCGCAGCGGAATACAATGGAGAAGCAGGAAAGATGGGAATGCAGGTGGGACTTTGCTATGTTTGTGAGTCTTGAGAGGGAATGTCTGTTTGCAAACATAAACAAGCAGCATAACTGAAGGCATAGAGGTAGGATACTGTTACAGGCCACCCCAATCTCTGAGCAGTGTGAAATTCCAGGGGTCTTCTTGGCACTTAACCAGGCCCTTGTTTTCTTTGGAATGAGTCACAGCAGGGGCTATGGTGTCTTTATGATATACTGTTTTATTCACACATGTATACAACCTGAGCGTAGAATTGAAGGGGGGTGTACATGTCTTTTTTTTGCTGCTGTGCTGCCGGGGTGAATCCGGCGTTTTGCCAAGTAGCACGGTAGCAAAAGATACATCTTCAAGAGAAGATACAGTCCAAGATACAGCTTCTGCCATAAGCGCAGCAGCAACCAGCCAAACAGGCAGCCAGCATTACCCTGAGCCTTGGCTTCAAACAGCAGCCAGCATGGTTCAGAGCTTCTTTGTAGCAGCCTGCTCCAGTCAGCCTACCTGGCTTCTGTGCCCCTCCGTCTCCCCTTCCGCTTGCATCATTGCGCACTGTAACCCTGGCAACCTCCCCCTCTGTGCCCAGCAGTGTCTTCTGTTTTGTTAATGACTTGCTTTGATGGGTTAATAACTGCCCATTTCAGCCTTTGTTTCTTAGTGGTTTATTTCCCCCCCCCCCCCAGCCATGACAAGCTGGCATGGCTTGTTATCCAGCAGTGTTTGGCACTGTTTTAGTCAAACCTTTATCAATTCTAACTTTTAACAAGTTCAGGAATTATGGGTGACTTGCAGCCACAGACTCTGTTCCCCCAAACCTGTAGCGATACAGATGACTCCATAGGCCAGCAGTTATTTCAGACTGTCCATCCTCAAGGAACTTTTTCCACTTCTACTTGTTTCCTAAGGAATGCCAGTGTGTTCTGAGACTTTTTTTGCACCAGCTAAGTTAATGCAAAACCTTTGCATGCCATGTTGTGTATGTGCATTGCAGGGAAGATAGGAAGCTTGACATTCCCTCCCACCCCGAAATTCTCACTGAGAAACTCCTAATAAGTTGTTGAGCACCAGAATACAGTTTGAAAACCACTGCTGTAGGTATTAAGGGTGAAACAGACTTCTGATGCTGCACTTCTCCAGTTTATTTGAATTACATAGCAAAGTCTGGCTTTGGATGATACTGGTAAGTATTCTGTCTAATTCATGGGACATGGGTGGCGCTGTGGGTTAAACCACTGAACCTAGGGCTTGCTGATAGGAAGGTCGACAGTTTGAATCCCCGCAACGGGGTGAGCTCCCGTTGCTCGGTCCCAGCTCCTGCCCACCTAGCAGTTCGAAAGCACGTCAAAGTGCAAGTAGAGAAATAGGTACCGCTCTGGCGGGAAGGTAAACGCCGTTTCCGTGTGCTGCTCTGGTTTTGCCAGAAGCGGCTTAGTCATGCTGGCCACATGACCTGGAAGCTGTACGCTGGCTCCCTCAGCCAGTAAAGCGAGATGAGCGCGCAACCCCAGAGTCGTCCGCAACTGGACCTAATAGTCAGGGGTCCCTTTACCTTTACCTATTCTAATTGGTGACCTTAATATTATGTGCTGTTTCCTTCAATAGGTAAGAGTGCTGATTGATTCCGTTGATGTTAATAGCAAATCCTCGGTAATTGAATAGTTACTTTGGGTTCCACAGAGGGTTCCCATGGGTTTGGTACATTAGTTTGTGCTTTTTTATGGCTTTCTAAAAGGCACCCTGTTTAAAGTGGTGCTGGGCATTTTAACCTCTTTCTCATCATATGATGTTTTTTCATTTCCTCCCAGTTTCAATGGGCAGCATTGTCCAAATCTGCCTTGTTTTCTGTTTTTGTCCATTTCTCCTCCTCTCCCCCGAACTGCTACTGTAAGCCGCGGTTTCAGTCCTGAAAGGGAGAAAGTTCTTGGAGATTTTGAATGTGTGTGTCTTTGTCATCTGAGGAACAGTCTAATCATTCCATAAACACTGGCACTGCTGCCCTTCTCCAAGCAGAGAGACAGACTTTAGAAAAGAGCCTTGAAGTTTTCTCCCATGGAAACCTCAGTGTGCTCGGTTGGTTTTGCTTTTAGCATGAAACAACTTGGACCCAGGTTACCCAAGACTGTGCGTCTCAAGCTATCTGATTGTTGGACTGGCAATTTACACTTACACACACACACACACACACACACACACACACACACACACACACAATGCCAGGGACCAGTACCATATTTTTTTCCTGAAGTGCCCCATCCAGCCTGGGCTGTGGGGTTGCTCGGATCCAGCAGCTGATGGTTCATTGACTGGCACTGGACCATGGGCCACCATGTTGAGTAGTGCTGATCTAAGACATATATCTCTTCCAGGCAACTGTACTCCTTCAATTGGGCACTTCCAATAGTGCTTCGTTTCACCACTGATATGGTCTGTTGATTCAGAATTGAAGGGGGACAAATGCAAACATAAAAGCTGAAAGGGACTGGGTCTAACCAGGCTTTAGAGCAGTGTCACAGAGGTTAACAACAACAACAACAACAATTTTATTTACACACCACCCATCTGAGTGCGTTTCCCCAGCCACTCTTGGGTGGCTTACAGCATATAAAAACTAGTTACAGGTAGGTAGCCATGTTGGTCTGCTGTAGTCGAAACAAAATACAAAAAATCCTTCCAGTAGCACCTGAAGAAGTGTGCATGCACACGAAAGCTCATACCAAGAACAAACTTAGTTGGTCTCTAAGGTGCTACTGGAAGGAATTAGCATATATGAAAACATAGTAGGCTGAAACCATAGGAACCAATTTTTAGGAATCGAAGACCCTTCCCCCCCAAAAAAAAAATATTTGAGGGGCCTGGGCCCACCCAAAGTTGATAAGCATTGCCATTCAAATGCTTATGATGTGTGTGCGTGATCATGTGATCAATAATGCAGGGTGGGGCTTACCTGCCCCCCCCCCCATATTTTATTCAGGTTGGCACCCCTGGCTGAAAACAATGGGAATTGGGGTCAGCTTTGCCACTAGTCAGATCTTAGAATACCATTAAAAGGCAGCAAATTATCCATTATTTGGTTTAGTTTATAGAGTATATTTCTAGCATCCCTGGGTGTCCCATATGGATATTCTAGCTCAAATATTAAAATTGTTTTGCTTTTGGGCCACCTGTGACTTGACCTGATCTTATTCTTGATTTCCCAGTATCATCATAGCAGTTATGTTATGTTGTGTGTGTGTGTGTGTGTGTGTGTGTGTGTGTGTGTATAGTTGCTGTGGCAACAAAACTGAGATTACCTAGGCACTGATGTTCGTTGCAGAGTTAAATGTAAACTTCCTCCCATTATGCAGACATGTTCAGGATAGATCTGTAGAGCCGCAATTAAGCATCATTTGACCTAAAAGCAAATGTCTTCTAATATGAGCAATCATTTGTATTGCAGTTTGCAAAATGAGCACAGTGTTTTTATTTTAAAAGCTGTTATTTAAAACGTTCATAAGCATGTTGGGGACCACTCATTCGGGTTGGGGAGGATGTATACCATGGCAAAGAGTGACATTTTATTCTTCTTTTCCCTGTGATTTTCTTTTGACTGAAGTGGGGAATCTTGGACCAGAAACTGCTGAGGGACCTTGCCTTGTGCTTCGTCTTTCCTTCTCTTTATGGCTTCAGGGCTGTGGATGGTTTGGTGGGCTTGCTGCCTTTCCTCGGGATCCAAAACCATTGCTAGTGGTCCGTATCAGAACCAAAGTACTGAACAGTGAGTGAGGTTCAGAGTGAGCTGCCATGATGTGGCAGTGGTTAAGGAACTTCCTTCCCCATCCATGGGGAAGATCTGAAGGTTTTAGAATTGGGTAGTAGACATGGTGCCTTTCAGATGTTGTTGAACTGCAACTCCTATCATCCCTGACCATTGGTTATGTGTTCTGGGCCTGATTGGAGTTGTAGTTCATCAATATCTGGATGGCACCATATTGGCTACCCCTGCATTATGATATCTTAACCGCTTTTCCCTGCCAACCATGAAATAATTATGCAGTTCAAGCTGTCATAGGCTTTTGGAGGTTGTATGCACAATGTCCTTTATTCAGGGTGTGAGCTGACAGATTTTAACAGTTGGGTTACATTGGCTATATTGTGTTTCTGTTTCTTTCCCAGCAAGGAGAGAAAATTGGATAACGTGCCCTTTTATTTTTCTGAATTCTGTTGGCGTAGCAGAGCTTTCTAATTAAAATCCACAACGTGTACCACAACCTCCTGCCCATGCATATTAAAGCAAGCCATTTGTGATACACCAACAGTCCGAAAGCACAAATGAGGATGTCTGTTCCAATTTTACAAACACTTCCCTGCCTGGTCACCTGGAGGCAATTCTTACTTGCCGCAGGCAAGTGGCTGTTTAGAAAATGAGTGTAAATGTGCAGGTGGCTGGTAACTAAATCTTGGGCATCTAAAGTGGATTGGCTACAGGTGCAGATGTTCATAGCCATTGGTGGTCTGTCTATTCAGAAAGCTCTTTGTATTCAAAATGAAACACAAGCCAGCATAGGTTTCAACCTTGAGTATACATGCAAAATGTCCGGAAATATTGGGAGGTAATTTGTATGTTTTCTCCTAGTTTTGGTTTTTTCCAAGAGCTGGAGAGTGCCGTGATGACTCATCCTTTCTGTTTAACTACAGAAAGTGGGTCAGGGGAGTTAAAGGATGATTATTGGCAACACATCAAAGGCTAGCTCTAAGCCACAGAGACCCGAGTGGGACTTTGGCACCGATCCATTTCAGTGCACAGAAAAATACACTAAAGGATTAACAATAAAACATTTATTTTTTACAGAGTCTCATGTGTTGGGAGAGGCAGGAGAAACTTGTGCTTTGTCTTGAGAGAGGCTAGGCGAAAGGGAAGATCCCTGCCTATTCAATTTATACAGAGATTTATATCTCATTTCCCTCTCCAACTGGAAGCCCTGGCTCACAAAATCAAACCTAAACTAGTAATAAGTAATATCAAAAACAGAAGAAAAAAATTGAAGTCAAACATAAAAAAATATGAAATCCGGGCACCCCAGACTTTCTCTGAGGAATGATCCATGTTGATGCAGTAATCTGATCTGTTGATTTATAATGTAGTCTGCATTTGTTTTATTGATGGAATTCTATTGTTGCCTTTATATTGTTAGTCACCATGATATTTTTGTGTTAATGAAGGTGGTATTGAAACTCTGGTAAATAAATAAATATCAGTAACGAACAGCAGCTTGAAGTGTGTCCAGAAATGAATTGGCAAGCAATGCAGTGTGCTTGCTTCCTGATTTGTTAGAAGGAATTTGGAATGGGTGGGTTGATAGGCAAATGGAAAAGAAAAAGACAGGGGTGCAGAGCATCATTTGCTTAATGAAAGCCCAGAGCAGTTCATATGAGTTAATGGCATGTAGCTCATACTTTTCAGCCATCATAGCCATGTCTTAGTTTGAGCATGGGTCTAATCTTCAGTGGGGTTGTTTTTTTGTTTGTTTTTTGCTATCACATTTTCAATTTAGCCTGCATAATTCCAAGTACTAGAAATGCACCTTTCTGTTTTTCAGCAAAAGATTAGGCATGGGTTTGGTTTGGATATGGGAGGGAGGGTCCAGGGTCAGATCCCACTCAGCCATGAAACGTACCTGGGTTACCTTAAGCAGATTTGTCTTGATGTCGAAAGCACGTCAAAGTGCAAGTAGATAAATAGGTACTGCTCCGGCGGGAAGGTAAACGGCGTTTCCGTGCGCTGCTCTGGTTCACCAGAAGCGGCTTTGTCATGCTGGCCACATGACCCGGAAGCTGTACGCCAGCTCCCTCGGCCAGTAATGTGAGATGAGCGCTGCAACCCCAGAGTCGGACACGACTGGACCTAATGGTCAGGGGTCCCTTTACCTTTACCTTTAATGTGCCTTTCAGAGAAATTGAGAGAGGGCATAGGAAGACAGTGTAATGGACACAACTCTCATGAGAGTAGATTTTAAAACTGTAAACATATTGAGCAGGTTTGACTTTGGAAAAGTTCCCTTTACTTTCAGGTTGAATGTTCTAATTACAAAATTTAATCATAGTGCCTTCCAAACTGGGGTTCTTTGGAACTTATAAGAGATTGCAGAGAGGAACCTTGCCCCTCAACCACTGCTGGTTTTCATTGTGCAGTGCACAGCTACAGGGAATATTGGGCAAATGCTGGAGGATGTGCTTTTGTACCACATGATGGGATGGCAAAGACCCATGGATCTGACCAGCACCCTAGGACGTGCCCCAGAATCCTCTGCAATGTGCAGGGGTCCCGTGGCAGATAGCTTGGTGTGGTAAGGTATTCTCTGTGCATAGAAAGTATTTGCATTGCAATGACCTCACTTCTCTCAGCCCTTCAAGGAGTAATAATGATCTACCTTACACAGTTCTTGTGAGAATTATATGAAGCACTTGCAAGCACTGCGTAAATTCTGTGGAGTTAATGTAAACTGCTGCCTCAAGGGACTAAGATGCAGTTGCTTCACCAACTTACTTTGCTCTTGTTACAACAGTAAATCTCTGAGTTTCTACCTAATGCCAGAATAAGTCTTTTGTAAGCCAGATACTTGCCTACATTCTAATCAATGAGATATGGTCCAGGTGAGGATTACCAACTGTTGCGTTTTGTGTGCTCTGGAAGCAGCTTAGCATGGGCTGTCTTATCCCATATCTGACTACACAAAAAAGTATTTCAAAATATGTTTGAACATGGGTACAAACTGAGTGTTTCTGAGCACCTGCAGAGTGCATGGTCTTATCCTGGAGGGACAATGTCATGTGAAAACAGCTGATAGGATTTCCAAGTCAAAGAATGTCACATCCAGTTAGCCTTTAAGGAACTAAGCCCCAATACTTCCCATTTGTTTCTCCTTGTGCAGTCTTGCTGATGCCTATTATTGAGTTCTTTGCAAAAATGATTGTGGTGTAATGCATTTTCCCTTCTTGCTCCTCCCTCCCCCCCTCCGCCTTGTGTGAAACCAGAGGCATGATGTCAGGGTATGTGTGTTTTTTCTGTGAAGCGCGCAGGATGCTACAGCTAGCCAACAGCTGTGTGTATGTTGATAACATTACAAGCATTTCCCCTCAGTTTCTGTATCTGTATGGGAGGCATGTACACAGGGGAGGGAGCCATAATAAGACTTAACTTAAGACATAACTTCTTTTGGTATCCACACCAAACATTTTTTTTTTAATTTTTTTATTTTGACAAAGTAATAATCATAAATAAATAAGAATAAAAATGTGCACCGCACCCACAAGACCGTTGCATTGCAACTATCCAACCTCCCAAAATTCCAACACCTCTTGCAATGGTTTGACCCCTTTTCTATTTTAACAGTACAAATTCTACAAATACCTTCCATATCTCCTTAAAATCATTTCTCCTGCATATTCCCCACATGTTAATTTATCATTAAAAACTATATCCCACACCTCTTTATACCATTCTTCCATTTTATATTCACTTTACCCCTTCCACTTCCTAGCTATCATAATTCTTGCAGCTGCCAATGAATTTGTGAGCAAGTCCTTCATAGCCTGCGAACCTTCAACCCCATTGTAAATTGATAATAGTGCTACCTCTGGACTTTCAGTAAGCCTTAACCCAGTGATTTCTGTTATCCTTAAACACCCTTTGCCCAAAAAAACTACATATTTACACCCCCCCACCACATGTAAACATAACCCCCAGTTTCCTGGCATCCCCTTTACTTTTAAGAGGCTGCTGTCAATTTATTTTGCAACGTTAGGTGATTTGAGAGAAGCTTTGACTAGCAAACATATTTGCTGTGATAAAGTGACTTCCATCCTGTTCTCTAAATTGCTTTAAACAATGTTGAGAGGGTGTGTGGGCCATTTTTGCTTGACATGACAACACCTGCAGCCCCTGGAGCTCGTCTTTATCCATCAGTCCATATTATCAGATGCTGTTGGTTACCACCTGATATTTGTCAAGAAGCCCCTTGATATCCATAACATATTATTTCCGGGGTTGGCTTGAGTTTCAGCTCCAATCTTATGATCCTAGCCAGATCACTGGAAAAGTGTGTGCATGCAGATTCCTTTTCTGAACTGATCATCCTCCCCCCCCCACCTCCAAAACATCTGCTTTACCCCTACCTTGAGTAATTTCTACCAAAGGAGACAGTAGATTCTTAAAATGTTATTGCTGAGGGGGCTGTAGGAGCAGGCAGCTGTGTTTTAAAACTGATGTAATTTTAAATCACGTCAGAGCTATGTTAGCTAACTAGCTGGACAAAGAGGGACTTGAGCCACTCTACTCAGTTTTATGATTTCTCGGTTCTCAAAGGGAAAGGGAAACTTGCTGGCATGGCTCCCCTCCCTTCCTTCGAAACAGTCAATCTCCCAAGTGAAAGTAGGATTTTCTTTCTTTGCTATGGGGAGCATAAAACCATTCTGTGACGTATAGGCTGTCATAATGCTTTCTGGCACGCTGGAGGACACTTGCAAGGACCACTGGAAAAATCTTACAAGCCCTGACTCCAGCCCTGCATGTTTTTTAATATAAAGTCCTTGCTGTCAGATTTCTAGAAACCTGTGATATTTGCAGCCCTGCTAAAATTCTGTATTCATTTGAAACAGATTTGCTACTAGTTGACACTGTTTAGCAATTCAAACTGTTTGGAGTGTAACCATGTGATGAAAATGGTAGACCTCTCTCTTTGTGAAGAGAATATTATCGTTCTTTACCGATGTGAATCAGAATCTTCATGCCCACAATCCATACTGGTGGTTGCATATGGCAAAGGAAAAATGCAGCTGTTGCAAATAACAGTTTCCCCATGAACATAAGCAAAATAAGGGAACTTTGCCCAGAGAAATTGGCTACCTACATTTCAACAGTATAGAAGACTACAGAGGAAGGCTAGTAGGGAATGAAAACACAAAAACGTGGTTATGCATACTTTGGCTTTGCTCCATTGGTGCTGAGGATAAGGGTCAAGTGAAAGGCTTCACAGAAATGGTGGGTTTTAAGGAGCATTTCAGAGAAAGAGAGAGAGAGGACTCTGCCTAGGTGTCTGAGAGGGCAGTTGGAGAAAAGTAGTGTTTATCATATGTATGACTTCAGTATAAATAAAATAAAAAATAAAAAAAATTCCTTCCAGTAGCGCCTTAGAGACCAACTAAGTTTGTTCTTGGTATGAGCTTTCATGTGCATGCACACTTCTTCAGAACAGTATAAATGTTTCACTTCAGTATAAATGTTTCACTATCATTTTCAGTAACTTGCTTTATTTATCCTTCATTGTCCATTTATGATGTAGGCTTTTGGGTTTTTTCATGTTTTTTTAAATGATAATTCCATTCTGGCACAGACCCAAACATGCAAGGCAAGTGCTATGCACTTTTAAAGCAAGGTAGCTCCAGAACTCCTTGTCTTGAAACTTCTCCATCCCCTCTCCCCAAGTGACAACCAGATTTGCAGTGGGAGTGCTGTTGGAGCAAGGATTTCTTTTTGTGCTAATGCCAGAAACTGGGCAAACTCGTATCTGTTTACGCTAGAATAAAGAATTGGAATTCATGGCCTCAAGGCTGCTATCTTGGGGATACTATCTTGAAATAACTGTTGTCTACACAAATAAAGAACTCCACATTCTGTTCCAACCTTCCTCAAGCTGTGCTGGCTGTCCAAAATATCTGGAAAGCACTAGGTATGGGGAGGCTGTCTTAATTGCTATCTTGGGTCAGTCACCCTTGAAATATTCTTACTTAAACAGTGATTGCTAGTGTGTGCTACCATGCTCAAGAGATTAAAACCCAAGATCCACACTTTTGTTAGGGAAGCAAGTCAGCATCACAGCCCAGAATCCATTGCATACCTTGAGCATGTTTGCATACATGTACGGTAAGAGAGAAACAACTTTCTAAAAATACATTTCAAAGTTGTAGTCACTGGTTTCCCCCCAACACAGGCTACTATGCTTTCGGCTGCAGCAGGAAGTAGTCCAGTGGCTGTAGTGGTCCCATATGATGGTATTTTAAAGTTGGAGAAAGCTACACCACTTGCTACACCACTTCCTCCTCCTCCTCCTCCTCTTATTCTTTTTTGAAAGCATAGAACCTCTGATACAACAGGTGGGAACTATAAATGAAAATAATCTTCAGAGAGAGAAAATACACATCCTAAAATTTGAAAAAGTAATCATTAGGCGATGCAAGGATTCTTGCAGAAAAACCACTAGATTCTGAACTCTCAGACATTCATGTGTCAATTTTAGATATTTGTAACGTCTGGCTTACACTGGCTGTACTTTGAACATCTATGAATTAGCTTTCCACACTGCACTTCAAGCACCCAGCATTTATTGGGGATGAGAGCCCTGGTAATTTGTAGTAGAGAGTCTACTTGTGTTGCTGAGGAACACTGGTCACTTAGCCCCTTCCTGGGATTAGTGCCAACAGAACATAAGAGGAATAATCCTACAATGTGGATTCTTAATTGTTCTTGCTGTCTTGCTTGTATTTCCTTTTGGTTTGCTCCTTGTAACACAGTGACCTGGACTGAAAGAACTTTGCCAGAGTGGGGCTCGTGTTAAGTGTGGATAAGCCCTAATTTAGGTTAATCTTTCTAGGTTGACTTGGGTTAGGTTTTAGTTTGATGGAGGGCTCCATTATAACTCCTGGAGCAGCATTGACTTGAATTAATCATTTTAAAGTGAGATTTGGGGCTGTTTTGTTTGCTACTGTTATAGAAAAACACTAGTATTTGCAAACCATAGGTGACTCCCAAGGGCACACATATACAGTATATGCAAACCTCTTGCTGTGAAACAAACTAGATTTGTGAGCTATTAAATTCCAGAATTTACAGTTCCTAAGTCTGTTGAGAAGCCAGGCACACAGTTTACACCTATATTTGCAGGCACAGGAGTGACTCTTTGAAGTCAGTCATCCCAGATCTCCAAAGACCCAAGAGGTACCGGTACTTCTCAGGGACTTAACATGCTGGGCAAACGAGTTTTCAAGACATTCCATGGCCAATTCTGTATGTAGTGAGACTTGGTGCTTTTAGGGCTCATGCTTCCCTCTTTGGTGCAAAGGATTCTTTACCTAGTTGACTATAAGGGCCAAAATGGATGTGATGCTGAATGTGTCATTACAATACATGTCAAGGTGGTTATTTTTCTAAATTTAATATTGGGCACAGGAGGGACCAATCTTCATCCAAGACTGCAGTGTGCAGGGAGGGGTGGCTCAACCTTTTCTTCCCACACCTTGGTTTTAACAAAAATCCCTCCCTTTCTTGCACCGTTGTTATTCTAAGGGGAGAAAAGCTGTCTTTGGGAGGGGGCATTTCATTGGGAGCTGTGTGTGGGTGGAAGGATAAAACCTCCCCTCCTTGCTTGGTGCATTCTTCATTTATGTATTTAGCACTGCATCTAGTTTGGGCCTCAAGATCTCCCTGCAGATAGTCAAAGCTCTCTGTAGCTGGGGGGATTTGGGTGGTGTGTCCACGACTTCTATGACCTCATTCTTGTCTGTGCATCCAGAGGTTGGGAAGGGCCTGGGCTGAAGCAGATAGAAACAGAGTACAGTAACAGAAGCCATTGCAAGAGAGTTGGCCAAGTTGTAAGCACAGATGTGCTGCTTTGGCGTTGCAGCGGTTGACCCTGCAGGAAAGTCTCCAAAGAGGAGTTGGTGAATCCTGTGGGAAAGGGCTTATTTCGAAACCAAATGGCCTACAGTGTTATGAAACTTGCCTTGTTGGTTGTCATCCTCCTTATCTTATTGAAAGCCAAAAGAAAGCTTTGTTTTTGTGGGGGACTCTTAAGAGTCTGCTTTGGTTCTACATAGTAGGGCGTTGTTGTTGTTGTTGTTGTTGTTGTTGTTGTTGTTGTTGTTAATTGTATTTACAGGTACCTTAGGAGGTTCTGAGTCTTAATAGCTTCTCTAAAAAGCCATCCAATAATTTCATGGCTAAGGAGAGAATTGAACTGAGGATTTCCTGGGTTGTACCTCATATCTCATTTTCTGCCCTATAAATGTGCTAGTTCTGTATGTTGTGGTTCCTGGTACATAACAGAGATGCTACTTCTTATAAAGATCTCTTTTGGCTCCCTTCCAAAAGTGTGACATGTGTCAGTGCTTAGGTACTTCTGGTGGTAGTTGAAATGCTGGCAATGCAAGCTTGGGTTGTTAATGAAGCCCATCTGTTTTGTTTCTCTTCCTCACCTCTCAGGCCAACATGGGTTCATGCTTCCTTGTCATCCTGCTCAGCAGCTGCCTGACATTCCTGGGAGCAGCAGCCAACATGACCACAGGTAAAGCGTTATGTCATTTTCAGTTTAGTAACACTGAACATATCAAGGGGGAATGGGCATGACTACCTTCCTATTGCAGACATAACTTTTAGTAAATTCAAATTTTTAAAATTTGTTTTAAGTAGCCAGTGTTCGAAACTCCCATTGCTCTAGGCGCATTTTGCGACAGGGAATTTCATTAGCGCAAGCAGTTTCTGAGCTCTGGGCACAATACTGCACCTAAGATTTCAGATTAAAACTGAAGAGTGGAAGGAAATGAGGACCTTTTTCTGCCTCCCCACTTCCCTGAAAACTGGAGAAGAAACCCTTTTAAAAATATTAGGGGGGTGGGCAGGGGAAGGACTAGACCATGTGAAAAATGAGCATAATATTTTAGCTGCAGTTCATTCGTTTTCAGCTTTGTGTTCTTGTTATTAAAAAAGCGCGCTTAGACATTCCATTGTTGCGCCCATAACCTAGGTTTAAGGTGCCATTTAGCTCCTAGCTTTCATATCTTGGTTTCTAACACTGTAAGTAACAAAACTTCCAGCATTGCAGTCTAAGATGATAAATGGGGTGTGCTGGGATGGGGAGAGTGGCTGTCAAAAATTGGACAGAAGCACCTGCCACCCTCTTCCACCAGTTCTTCTCCAGATCCAAGCCTGCATATTTTTAAGCAGTTGTTGGTTTGGTGTCTTAAGTAAACAAGACTGCTAGAACTTTGGCATCAGTCAGAGCAGCTTTCCAAAGATAGGGGGAAAGGATGTAGTCTATTATGTCAGTGGTCCTCAACCCCCGGTCCGCGGCCCGGTACCGGTCCATGGATCAAATGGTACCGGGCCGCCCAAGGAACATTAAATTATTTCAATTTTATTTACTGTGGTGTTAAAATGTTAAATCACTTTATATTCATTTTTGGGTGTAACTGTATTTTATTTTGAAGGCATGTTTAAATACAATTAAATTAAAATTATGACATCAAAACAATCTAAAATATAAACAATCAATGTCCCCCCCTCAGCGGGCCGCGGTAAAATTATCAAACGTTGACCGGTCCGCGACGATAAAAAGGTTGGGGAGCACTGTATTATGTAGTTCTGTGCAACACTTTATAATAAAGGTAACAGTTCTAGATGCGGAACGAAAGCTACTGAGGGAGGGGGAGTGTGTGTGTTGGTGGGGGTTTGTGTGGAGGGATTGAGCAGCCAAAATACAATAGAATGATCCTTGGAAAGTATCTTCCAATACCCATAAAGGGCAACGTAGTACTAACAGTTTTTGCATGCTGTCTTCTGCGAATATTTATTTGACTCGTAGGTTTATATTTGTTAATTTTGGATGAAATGAATCTCATTCTTAAACTGGGAGGCCCAGCTACTCATGGAGAAAAATCTGGTGCTCGTGTCTGTGTGTGTAAGATCCGGGTGTGGGGAGCAACATATCCTGTCAATTTCCCTTTTTTTATATATTTTACTTCTAGTGCTCCCTTCGACTGGTTCTTCCTTGCTCACAAGTTCCATGAAAACTGCCAAGACGCAACCAGCTAGCGGGAAGCCCACAAGCCCCACCAGTAGCCATTCTCCTTCTCAAGCAGCGTCTCCTGCTATGGCACCAAACCGTACTACTCCTCCTACAGCCACAGACTTCCTGCCTGCCACGATGGTCAGCTCTCCAGGCACAGAGGCTACAGTTTTGCCGGCAACTGGCCCCACTTCTGGGCCCACCTCCCTCTTGACAAATGCCACACCTTCAGTTCCACACACGACTGCTGCAAATTCAAATCTGGTGACTGTGGAGGCCAACACCACAACAGCAGTAACTACGCCAAAAGCCTTTGACACCTCAAGTACGGAAGAGCTTTGCTATATTTCATTTGTGCTCCCATACATATATTATGAGCGGTAGCTTATGTGTGTTTAGCAGCTTCTGTGAGTAGTGTGTGGCTTGTTCAGTTACTCTCTCTATTTCTAGTCTGGGTGTGTGTTTTTCATGTCAGCTTATTCACTTAGGGTCACTGCTTTATGGCATGCTAAAATGTGAGGGGAACACATTGGGGAGCTTGCTTTAGGTAAAAAAAATTAGACTAGATAATGGGTCCAGTCCTCTGATACTTTCAACTTTGTGGTGTGGTCCACAGTTAGTGTAAACTGCTCCGGACCTACTTGGTGGGTTAATGCTAAATATCTTTTGAGATTGGGACTGTCTTTTAATGACTTAAAAGTTGTCCCTTCACAATTAGGGCTGGACTATACCTGGTTTTCAATATTGTGATATATCACCAGCTAAACGTCACGATATACCAATATATCATGATGTCCAGAATAAGGATGGAGCGATGTAGAGACATTGGCTGGCTTCACGGTGTTTCCTGGCTCCTGCTCTTCTGATTCGCTGCCCGCTGCAGGAGGCGGGAGAGCTGAGCCAGCAGGGTTAACTGGCTGCAGGAATCAAGAGAAGCACTGGCTGGCTTCACGCTTTTCCCCACACTGTGATTTTTGCATAGCACACACATACATACATCATGATTCCCACTATATTGCCAGATCAAAAATTATGAAATGGACATCACGATATGGACTTCAAACTAGTTTTGGACAATATATCGATATATCGCCCAGCCCTACTCACAATTGTTGTCATACTCTAGATCAATTAGTTCAAACTGAATGCTTTTAAAAATACTCCGTTCTCAATATCATTTAGCAAATTCTTGCACTTGTTATACCTGATTTGCTAATCCGGAATACAACTCCTGCTTTGCTCTCACTTACACAAACTAAATGGCCGCCATCAAAGTGAAGTTTTCCCTGTTGTCTATAAAATGCCCAGTAGTTCACAGGTACATGCTTGTCAGTGCTGCCTCCAATCCATTAATTTGTGCCACGGTGACCCTGAAAAATGCTGGATCTGATTAGTTAATCTAATTTAATTGTTTTACAGTACAATTCACAGAGATACAGATGACACCTGTGATTTGATGGTGTTTGGGGTGTGTGTGTGTGTGGACCCATGTAAAAACTATGCCAATGCAAGAGAATCAGTTTTAATTCTACCGAATTGGACTTCTACTTAGATTCCATGGAAAAGGCAAGAGCCCCACATTCACAACTGGCAAAAGAAACCCCAGGCTCGGTC
Organism: Darevskia mixta; assembly: GCA_034641385.1. Lineage (NCBI taxonomy): Eukaryota > Metazoa > Chordata > Lepidosauria > Squamata > Lacertidae > Darevskia > Darevskia mixta. The sequence continues at coordinate 5,748,022 of JAWWNH010000060.1, forward strand.
CCAGTTAGCCATGACTCACTTAGAATCCTGGCTCAGTCGCTCACTCACATACTCTGACACAAGAAAAGAAAAACGCCATCGCCAAATCTGATGAGAAGCATATGCCAAATTGCATCATTCCCCTCCCCTCCCCCCAAAAAATCTATACCCTCAGCAAGAGAAAAAGAACATTTGGTCCAAGATTGATGGCGAATCATGAGGGCAAGGAAAACATGGGTGGAGGGGGAAGAGAGAGAGAGAAGAAAGAGATGCGATGTAGAAAAAAAAGACAGCCAGAGAAGGCCCTTTTAAATCTTAGCCAAAGTGCGGGGGGAGGGAGAGAAGCACAGCATCTTCCTCCAGGGGTAAAGGTAAAGGGACCCCTGACCATTAGGTCCAGTCGTGTCCGACTCTGGGGTTGCAGCGCTCATCTCACTTTATTGGCCGAGGGAGCCGGCGTACAGCTTCCAGGTCATGTGGCCAGCATGGCGAACCAGAGCAGTGCACGGAAACGTCGTTTACCTTCCCGCCAGAGCAGTTCCTATTTATCTACTTGCACTTTGACATGCTTTCGAACTGCTAGGTTGGCAGGAGCTGGGACCGAGCAACAGGAGCTCACCCCGTCGCAGGGATTCGAACCGCCGACCTTCTGATCAGCAAGCCCTAGGCTCTGTGGTTTTAACCCACAGCGCCACCTGGGTCCCATCCCATCCCATTCCTCCAAGGTGGTAACAAATGGAGGTTCTGCCAGGCCACCAGCTCTTAGCAACAGAGCAGATCTCTCTCTCCTCTCTCTCTTTTCTTCCCACCATCCAATTTTTTTGGTCCACCCAGAGTTCTCTCCATCCCCCACCCTTGTCAACCTCCTTCAGATTTTCTTGCCTATCTAGACTTCTCCTGGAGCTGAGAAGTCCCTTTCTCATTTGCAGGCAGACAAACACACACCTTCTTCTCTTGTGCATCTGGGTTTCTCCATCCTTGAAGGAGGGCAAAAGGAGAATGTTATTACGGGATGGTGGCTAGTGGGAGGAAAAGGCAGGCAGGTAAACAAACAGCTATCAGGCAAAATCCCTGCCTGAGGCAAATGGTTACCTGGTGGTGGCTCCCTCACCCCTCCTGATTCACCTCCTTCAAGAAAAGAGAGAAAACAGTCTCTATGGCGAGAGCCTGCTGCCAGCACAAGGCAGGCAAGTGAGTGGGGAAGACCCCATCTGATCTGATGCCTCCCCAAACACCTTAGCTGATTCAGGCCAGCAGAAGCTGTGAAGTTGCACAAATAGATGGGAATCCCACACGCCTCCAGTTCTCCTATAAATCATTCTTCTTTTTCAAAAGCGACTGTAGGCCAGCACAACTCTTCTGGGCCAAGGAAGCACCCCTACCAACGTTGGGTGGGCAGCATAAGCTGTGAATGTGGGCAAACAGCCCTGCACTGAGCTGGTACCCCGCTCCAGGAAAGCTAGCAGGAAATGGGCACGTGTGTTCTCCCAAGTTAGGAACACCTGGCTCATGATTGTCTACACCATGGTTTCCCAAACTTTGGTCTCTAGCTATTTTTGGGGGGACTACAATTCCCAACATCCCTGACCACTGCTCCTGATAGCTAGGGATGATGGGAGTTGTAGTCCAAAAAACAGCTGGAGACCCAAGTTTGGGAAACTGGTCTATAGTGACTGGCAAGGGCTCCCCAGGGTTTAGGCAGGAGACATTTCCCGCCCTTCCTGGAAATACTGGGGATTGAATTTTGGACCTTCTGCATGCAAAGCGATTACTACTGAGCTATGGTCCTTCATCATGTTCAGAAGAATGAGGGAAGGACTCCCAGGAAGCAAAGCACAAGCCGTCAACTGAGAACCCCAGGGTGCTTTGCTCTAAGGGTGTGTGAGGCTTGATGCTGGTGTCTCTTTAGAATCTGTTCACTGGAATCGGTGCACACAGGTAACAGAACTGAGTGGTAAAGTTGTTACTGGCTACTCAGTTACTACGAGGGTGTAGGGAAGGACTTGCAGGTTTGTTCATCGAACATAAAAAAAGTTGCATGTCAGGTTCCTTCTCCCTGACATGCAAACATTCTGTGTGCAGAGAGTTAATTCCATGCTGAGTAGTCAGATATGCAACAGATACGCACAAATCCCTTGTCTCCTTAAGTAGAATAGTAAAAAAAATAACCTTGAATCATGAGATTCTGCTAAAAACATCACGTTAAATTGTTGGTATTAAGTCATAGGAGTGGGTGTGCGTTTGGCCATTTCTTGCACAAACATATATGCTAGTACACACACCTGTTTCTTGTTGCAGCTGAATCACAGAAATTACTTGTAGAATATCAGCTTTTTAATTTGCCACCTCAAAAGCAACTTCAGCTGCCTCAATCATGTAAACCAGGCTTTAAGAGTGGCCTGAACTGGGGGGTTAAGAATGTGACAGGAGCCATGCTATAACAGGCAAAAATCCCACCCAGTCCAGCATCCTATTTTTATGGTGACCAGATGCTTACAGAAAGTCCACCAGTAGGACTTGAGGGCAACAACACATTCCCCTTTTGTGATTCCCATAATGAGGGTGGCTTTCATTCTGTCTGATGTAAAGATTTAAGCGTCCTATGTGTGGGCAAAGGAAGGACAGTTTTTGAAATGAGGAAACACGCCCCCCCCAAAAAAAGGAAAATGAAGCAAAATTTACTTTTGGGTGCAGGGAACTACAAAAGACTTGGGGTGATGTTGCTTTCTGAAGATTATTCACTAATGCTTCCTCTGTGTGCATTCTGCTTTTAGCTGAGATAACAAAAGACTCAGGTAAGCATATTTGTCTACAGCTTGCTTCCCCCCACCCCCCAACTGAACTAAAGGTTTCCATGTTGTGTCAATGACTGTGTTGTTTGCACGCAATGCCACGCCAACGATCATGCTGGCTCCCAGGGATGAGATTACAGCTACTTTGCTCCTCCCTAGCCATTTTTAGCTTGGTGTGGCATAGCAGCTAAGCCAAGGTGTTTGGCTTGATGTGTTGTCCAAACCCAGCACTGTGGTTAAGCATTCTCCTCCTTAACCACAGCCTGTAGCCAATGTGCTGAGCTTCTCGGAAGATAATAAGCAAGACAGACAGAAGAGACCCAATGTCAGTATTCTTCGTAGGTTGGGAAAGGAGTTTAAAGGAAAGGGAAGAAGTAGAATCACGTGGGATCACAACATATATTAAGGTTCCCGCAGGGAGAGAGGTGAGCTCGCACAATACACATTGGAAGTCAACACAAGTAGGTGTCATACAGCTTTTCTCATTGATCTGGCTGGCAAGTAGGAGGGCACTTCAGGTGAATGGAAGTAAACTAACTAGGGAATGGTAGGCTTTTACATTTTTTGCTATATGTGTTTTGGGGAGAGGGGGAGAGAGGTTGATGCTACATTTAAAGATGAGATGGGCCATTCAGTCCATCAAGCTAATACGAATTTTAATTTCGGCCACCTGCAAGCCAAGCCCTGCTTTATGTGAATGCTCCTCAGGGGGATAAATGGCATTAAAGTTCACTACGCTGCAGGCCAACATTTGCTGCATCCCACTCCATTTAAAAGAACATCCCTTTAACCCATATTCATATTGGAGGATTTGCTTCCCCGTCTCAAGGTGGCAACACTGCACCGATGCAGCGTTTTGCATCCTTACACCCAGTGGTAGGAGGTGCTTTATCCCCAAGTGCCAATCTTGGCCCCGCTGGATCTGACAAGGTGAAGATTGTAGTGCTATCCCAGAAGCAGAGGGCCTTCTCGGTAGTGGCACCCGCCCTGTAGAACGCCCTCCCACCAGATGTCAAAGAGAACAACAACTACCAGACTTTTAGAAGACATCTGAAGGCAGCCCTGTTTAGGGAAGCTTTTAATGTTTAATAGACTATTGTATTTTAATATTCTATTGGAAGCCGCCCAGAGTTGCTGGGGAAACCCAGCCAGATGGACGGGGTATAAATAATAAGCTATTATTATTATTCTATTATTATTATTATTATTATTATTATTATTATTATCCCCCATTCTCCCAGTTGTCTGTTTATCTCAGAGGTTATTTGCCTCCAGATGCCAAGTTGCTGGGAGACAGCAGCAAAAGAGAGAGATTGTGTCTTGCTTTAGGGGCTTCCGGCTGGCCTATGTGGGTACCAGGTTTGCTGGGCTAGATAGGGTTTGGTTTGAACCAGCAGGACTCTCCTTATGTTCTTACCTGTTGCTTTCTCATTTATGCAGGTGATAGTGATACCAGACGAGGTAAGGCATTCTCCTTAGACAACTTTTTTGCCCGTACAATGTATGTCTTTGTCGTCGCTATGGAACATTGCATTTCATTTAAGGTGTCAAAATGGCATCTCTTGTGAACGTTCCGATTCCAGGGCTTATTTGACTGTTGCAGCTTTCTACTTTCTGTAGGAACTCATTTCAGCATGTGTTAGGGCATGCCATTTTATCCCCACAACAACCATTTGAGGTTGCTTAGGTTACAATAGTGGCACACTAAGCATCACCCAGTAAGTTTCATGACAGAGCAGGGATTTGAACCCAGGCCTCCCTCATTGAAACCGCAATACTTGATTCACTACACCAGCCTCCCCAATCTGTTGCCCTCTGAGTATTTTGGACTACAGCTCCCATCAGCCTCAGCCAGCACAGCAGTGTAGCTCAAACATCTAGAGGGCACCAGGTTGGGGAAGGCTGCCCTACACCATGCTGGCTTGATTTGGCAATAAAAGTCCTCTTTACATTTTCTGGCTCATTTTATTCTTATTGAGGTTCTTAATTCGGCTCTAGAGAGAACGGCATCAGTTGGGCAATTACTTTGGTATGGCCCTGCAGTATATATTGTGTAAGCCAGGGGTAGTCAGCCTACTGCCTACCAATGCATCTTTCTTGATGGTAAAATTTCCTTACCGCCCACCAGTGCTTGATGGAAGGAGGATTCCGCTTGTGCCATAGAACCCCCCACCACCCACCTAGAATCCTGAAACGCTCACTAGTGGGCTGTAGGGACCAGGTTGACAACCCTTGGTGTAAGCAGCCAGTTTCTCCACCCATTCTGGGTACGTCCTTCATATCCATCCTGTAGTGAAGATAGGAAGGCTTTTTTGCAATCCCACCCAGGCTTCAGGAACCCTGGGCAAATGGGAGCAATACAATGGGTTGTTATCCAGTGCTGCGGAACATTCCAAGCCTCTCTCAAGATGTAGGCAAGGCACACATCCCTCTCACAGGCTGGATGCTCAGCCGTTTCTCCGTTTCTAGTCCCTGATTCTCTGTTTCAAGGCACCACTGAAACTGTGCAACCTTCTGTCTCACAGCAGGGGGATTCATAAGCACAACTCTTTTGACACGGGCTATTCTGATAATAGTGTCTGCAGCATCTCTCCATGTATTCTGATATGCGCATAATCCTATCAGTTCCCTTTATTTGCAGTGCCAGCAAGAAATTGCTAACTCCCACCAGTTCTCTCCCTCTCTCCTCTCTCTCTCTCTCTCTCTCTCTCTGTGTGTGTGTGTGTGTGTGTGTGTTTGTGTGCATGCATGCATGCATGCATGAAGGAGCCAATAAACAAGGCAGGATAGTTCACTGCCTCCTGTTTTTTAAACCAGACTGCATGACAGCGATGGGTTGCTGTTGGTTTTGGCCTTGCCTGGCTTGTACTGACTGCTAATATCAATGCAGCCTTTTCAACCAAAATATCCAAACGGAACCCACCTGGTTGTGCATTTCCCTGTTCCCACACTCCACCCCAGCAATGTGGTCTGCGGCTGAGTAACGTTACAGAGGAAGCAACAGGCAATGTGTCCGTTGGCTGCATTGGTTGTTATCATGTCATTCACCTCCAGGGTGGAGGGAGCTTCAAGAGCGTCTTCCGCCCACCTTGCCAGCTCAGTTTAAAAACAGTGAGCTCTAAGTTACAAGAAATCAATGTCAGATAACGTTCGTCACTTTTGTATCCAGGGTGCTTCTAGTGACTCAAAAGTTTCATTTCCACACTCCCTGCATTTGGGAGGGGTGAGGTGGGGGAAGTTGGCCTGAACAGAGGGGAAATAAAGAGCCATCTGCATGGTTAGCTTGGCAAGCAAGACTCTCTCCACCAAGCAAAGTAGCCTCACAAAAGTTGTTTTTCTTTTAGGCTGCAAAGGGCTGGGAGATTGAGGGGAGGGGCAAATAGGCTAGCAATTTATTTCAGTGGGCTAGTAAATTTTGTAGACTTCATTGCTTTTAATTTTTAATTTTGTAGACTTAAATGTTGGGGAGTTACTTTGGCGCAGTTTCTTACCTAATTGCACAGGCACAGCTGATATTTGGAGAGCTGAGAATGTCTCTTCCTCGTGGGAGGGATGAATAAAACAAAATCCACAGTCTTCACAGGTGTATGATGTTGGCTTATGGGTGCAGCCCTTTATATTGCGTCCATTTCCAGAGCATGGGGCAATACTTCTGCTCCCCCGCCCCGCCATGCTGTTCACATGCTTGTGCTAGCTTTGGCATCCTGCCTGGAGAATATAAAGCTGAATATTATTTCTGCAATCTGTCAATACTGGAATCTTTCCTACTGAGGAAGTTTCCGCCCATGTCAAAGTCATACATGTGTGGAGGGGACATACAGAAAACTTGCACTTGTGTCCAAGTTTACATTTTCTGAACCGGCCTGCTGTCCTCACCAGTCCTTATGTAGAGACCTCAAATAAGAAATTTACCAGTTTGTGTTCAATTTTTCACTTTCAGTCTAGGATAAAACCATTTTGCCCTCTTAACACACAATCACAAGATTGTATCTTCACACCTTCTTAATCTCAGACTGATATATATTGGTAATGGCATATTTAAGAAAGCTCCCACCTTTTGGGATGTGGGGTCAATAAAGTAAGATGTATTTGTCATTTTCTTATTAGACACATGTTCTTAAATTCCTTACTAGACACATGTTCTGTGGGTTCGCAAGCACCCAAAATTATATACATTTATATTCCACCTTTTCTCCCAGAAGCTCAAGTTTCATACATGGTTCTCTCCCTCCCCATTTTATCCTCACAACACCCCTTTGAGGTAGGTTAGGCTAAGAGACAGTGACTGGCCCCTAGTCACCCAGTGAGCTTCATGGACAAGTGGGAATTTGAACCCTGGTCTCCCAGGTCCTAGTCAAACATTGTAACCACTACACAACACTGACTCCACAAATATGATATGCTGCATAAATCCGTGTGTGTGTGTGTGTGAGAGAGAGAGAGAGAGAGAGAGAGAGAGAACTCTCATCTTTTTTTGACCAAGATAAGCTCTTATGTGTAAAGAGCATTTTCACAGTGTTGGAGAGAAAGAATAGAGAGAGCACAGATTTACCTGGGCAGGAAATTATGGGTTGCAGTTGGATTCTCCACATCAAATATCCCTTACTCCATGTCAGAATCTCCATCATCTAACAGGGAATGTGGAGCCTCACCTGTAGGGGTTGGGGAGAGCGAGAGGGAATAGGTGGGTAGCCTGATTTGTAAATGCATGCCTTTGGTGCTACAGGCTCCTATAATATGAGAGAGAGAGAGAGAGCTATGGGCAAGCTGCTTCCTTTGCCTGGCTTTGTGGTAACTTCATCTGGGGATGGCCAGTTAGTGGGAAGGACGGTTGAGAAGGTAAGGACCTTCTACAGCAGCACTTCCAGGGGATGCATCTGGCAAGGAGATGTAGGGCTTTGGGGTTTGCACCTTCCCTCTTTGACACATCTGACTCAGAGCTGGAGCTTTTTCCACTGCAACCGTTAACCACAGCCAGGAAGCAGAACGGTGAGCTTTCAACTGCTTTCTTCACGTTCCCCCATTGCTTTCTGCCTGCTGTCATTTCTCAATCCTCTTTCCAGTACGGGAGTTGCTAGGACGAAGGTACAAACTCAGCAGCTCTCAAGGACACAAGCAGCCAAGGCTGCAGCTCATTTGTAAACCTGTTGCATACTTCAAAGCATGGGAGAAAATGCTCAGTGTGTGACTTCTCTGTTTGCTGTGAGCTAACAACAGAAGTGCCTAGGGCCTGCCCCCCCCCCCCTACTTTTCAGAGAACGTGTAGGAAAGCAGGGCTGCAAAATGCTTTAAGTATGCACCAAACAGCCTTCCATTGTTGTGTGTCAGCATGTAATTTTGACTTGCCTGGAATCTAAATTCGCTGTACAAGAATTCTCTTTGGAGAGATGAACTCACAGCCAGTTCACACTTCCAAATTCCAGCAGCTCATTGGACTGCATCAGACCAAACCATACATCTAACTTATTCTCTACTAGGGAAAAAAGTGTCACTCTTGATGGTTGCTTTTCCTTTACTCCTTGAAATCTGTCCAGCCCCCCCCCCCCTCTTTGACTCATCTAACATTCTTTTGGATTGCTTAACGTGGGCAGATTGCTTGACCTGGATTCATACAGCCATGAAGTTTACTGGCTCAGTTACTCATCTCTCAGCCTATCCTATCAAACAGGGTTGTTGTGAAGAGCTGAAGCAAAGAATAGCCATGTGCTTGAAGAAAGTGCAGAGTACAAGTGCAATCATAAATAAATGCATTGTCTTAAAAGTCTCTGTCCCACCAAATGAACCCATATTGAGTTCCCTCGTCAAGTGTTACTTTGTGCGTGGATCAGTAGGCAATTAGTTAGCATCTAAGCTGGCCATGTAGGAATTTGTGTGCCCCTTGCGTATTTGCAGCTGCAGTTCAGAAGGATCTGAAAACATGACATTTCAGGCAGTACAAAGGATGATGAGACATAGGTTAACGCAGTGCTTTTTCCTGGGGGGACGCAGGGAGATGCACACCCCTAAACATTTTGTGAATCTAAGTTTGGCCTCATTGAGGGGCAGTATTTCAAAATGCGTAGGAAAATGAGAGTACCCCTAAACATTTTTTTTAAAGAAAAAAAGCACTGGGTTAACATGGCTGTGATCCTGGCTTTATGCAGTTCAGGTTTCCAAGGTTAGCTTGAAGCCCAAATTCCAGATCCAACGGGGTACTTTATGCTAGGGATGGGGAACAAGGCATGGCTGGCAGCCTGGATCCTGAGCTCCCACACACTCCACCAGCCAGTAGGATGGAGATTCCCACCAACCAATTCCCTGATACCATCATGACATCAAGTGACTTTAAAGGAAATAATCAGGAACTCCCAATTGTTTCCTTATGTCCTTTGAAATACCTGGTATTGCTGTTTATAAAATAAATTTCTTTCTCTTTTCCCTCCCTCTAGATGAGACACCCATCATAGCCGTAATGGTGGCATTATCTTCCTTGCTAGTCATAGTATTTATTATTATTGTCCTGTATATGTTAAGGTAAGTGGTGCTTGGCAAACCTCCTGACTTCCTTTTGCTGGGCTCCTGTGGTTTGACATGTTTCTCTTAGAGTTGCACCTTGACCAGTTTTAATTAATTTCAAACAGAGAAGCAACAGTTGTTGTTGTTGTTTTTTAAAGGGCTCCAGTTGCTCCCAATCCCTGAGGCAATCTTTGCTGCAGGTGCAGGAGCAGTTGGATGGAAGGGGCGGTGGTTACCTGACCTCCTGTTGCTGGTGTTGCTGCGCTTACTGGATTGGGGAGAAGGGAGATGCAGTGGGGAGGTCAGCGCTGTGCAAACACAATCCGGCACTCCTGCTGGTGCATTTTGCACCAGACCAGCCTCCTCCCTCCCCCTCTTCACCCTCGTAAGCACAGCTGTGCCGATAACAAGAGGTCAGGTAAGCACTGCTTCTCCTGCCCACAGGCAGCTCCTCTGGGGATGGTGTGTGGTACCTGCCCCTTAAGTTACACAGATTCCAGATTCCTCAGCTGCTGTCGCCTTCCTTCCCTCTCCCCTCGCATTGGGTAATTGGGCTGATGCGAAATGGCAGGTTGCCCAGCTGTTTCTAGTCTTCCTATCCAGGGTGGAAAGAACCTGAGGAGGGTTCATTGAGCAAAGGAGGATGAAGCAAAAAGCTCTTGCTGCCTTCCTCATATTCTGCCTTGCGTCTTTCCCACCTGGGAAAGGGCAAAGGGAAGTAAGCAGGCTTGTGGGGCAGCAGCAACAGAACCTGCTCCAGCCAGATATCCAGTCCCTCTCCTTTCTTTTCCCGAGACAGGCCTGGATTAAGCAGCACCCGCCCTGCCCCAGAGCAGCCATCTTTCTTGAGCCTTCAATTCTGCCTGCAAATCAGCCACAAGCTTGGCTATTTGGCTTGCATGTTTTGGCACCTGTGCTTCAGTTGGCTTCCGGGGCAGGTGAAAACAAACTTGCTCTGTCTTCCAAGTGACAGCACTTTAGATATTTGAAGATGGCGGTCATATTTCCTCTCAGGCTCCTCTTTACCAGGCTAAACTTACCCAACTCCCACAAGGCTTGGTTTCCAGACCCTTGATCATCTCGGTCACCCTCCTCTGCACACGTTCCAGCTTGTCAATATCCTTCTTAAATTGTGGCACCCAGAACTGGACACAGTATTCCCGGTATGGTCTGACCAAGGCAGAATCCAAGACCATATGCTTGAAATAGAAGGTGATATGCAGTGTTGCATTTGAGACAGCAAACACTGTTTGGGTGTGAATGTGAGAGAAGGAAGGCAGCTTCTCGAGCTGTGATTTCCTACTGTGTAAGAGTGGGCACTCTGACCTCTCAGCTTCTCCAGCTGTAAAACGGAAGTGTTGCTTTCCTCCCCCTTTCGTGATCATATGTGGATACTGTCTCCTTGACTTGTTTCTATGACCTTTAATTAAATGATTTTTATGTATTCATGGCATGGGAGGCGATATAGGTGTGAGCCTTGAGCAGGAAGTCCTTGGTTCAAATCGCTTGCTAGGTGGCTTCACTCTCAGCACCCATCTCCTGTCTGTGGGCAGTACTTAATTAGTGCTTTCACATGTTCAGAGTGCCTCACATACACTGATTTGTAATCATCAGAACAGCCCTAGCCCCCTGTACTATTGTCCCCATATTGCAGATCTGAGGATGAGAGGGAATGACTTGCCTAAGGCCACCTGGTGAGTTAATGCCAGAGGCAAGACTTGGACTGGGGGCTTCCTGATTTGTAGCTCAGTGTTGCATGCTTAGAATCATAGGATTATAGAGTTGGAAGGGGCCCCTAGTTTCATCTAATCCAACCCCCTGCAATGCTTGTGTTGTGCAAAGTTCACTGGAGTGTTCAAGATGCTAAACAGAAGCAAAGTGGTTCTGAAAATTTGGGTGTCCGCACTGAGAGTTCTCCTCCCTCAAATGCAGCCTTGTGAGTAGCCACTCTTTCTCTGCGCCCATTCACATCAGCCACCCAACTGCTGCTTCATCTTCTTATGCCAGGCATCGGGAGAGTGTCCTATTTAAGTCTCTGAAAAAGATCACTTGTGCGGGTAGAAAGACCTGCTCCCAACAGCATATTAGATAACTCAGATATGAACCTAGCTCAGCTGATTTTCCGTGTATTTTCATTGCTAGGTTCAAAAAATACAAGCAAGCTGGGAGCCATTCCAACTCCTTTCATTTGTCTAATGGCCGGACAGATGACATGGGTAAGTCTGTGCTTTCTTCTCCCACAATTTAAGCTAGAACCACAGTGTGGCAGTCCTGGCAACCCTCTTCCTTCGGTGGGGTACGCCATATGAGAGGAATGTCATAGTCCTCACTGGAGGTCACGTCATCAGTGTGTCCAAGGGATCAGTTGCACACCTGCTTTCTGGTCTTACAACTGCATGCTGGTGGTTGGATTGTGGGAACTCCCATATGCCAGTCCATTTGACTTCCTCCCAGCACCAGAACATGGCCCAGCCATTCAGCTCCTCCTAATGTTGGCCAGGGTTGCAGCACCCCAAATCCACCTAAATGTTGCTTTTCCCTTCACGTGAATGAAGAATGATGTCCTAGGTCTGCATCATGCCTTAGGTCATCTACCAGCTAGCTGCCCTATTTCTTTGCAGTTAAACTAGAATGTAGCAGATTGTTGAGCTTTTGCTGCTAAAATAATCCATTGCAGAAAATGGCTCTGTTTTCAGGGAGTGAGGGGGGGAACAGAACGCTGAGTTCTGTCTGATACAATTTGTAGAAGCAACTGCATCTCCATGTTTTCTCTTCTTATTCATGTACTGGCTAGAGGCACAACGCCTCGGCAGTGAGGCAAATGGAACGAGTGTCTCTGTGCCTGAGCAATTTCCACGGGGATGTTCAGAGCTCTCGGTTGTCCCAAGCGCAGCACTGCTACTTTTCCCCCACTTGGAGTGATTCATTTCCTTGGGAGTGGGCGGGAAGTAAGGAAATTTAGTTGTGGAAGACAGAGGGATGGAGGCTAACCTTTCCCCATCCCTATCTGCATGGCCACAACCTGGAGGGGTTGTTGATCATGCTAGAGTGTGATGGATTTCTGGGAACTGACTGTGTGTGTGTGTGTGTGTGTGTGTGCGTGTGCGTGTGTGCTTGTCTGTGCATATAACCAAAGTTGTAGCCTCTTGAGTGCCCTTTGCCTAGTGCATCAAAAACAAGTGGACTCCTCTTCTGTTGCAGAGCCCCAGAGCATGCCATTGCTTGCCAGGTCTCCCAGCACCAATAGAAAGTACCCACCACTGCCTGTGGATAAACTGGAGGAGGAGATTAACCGGCGAATGGCAGATGACAACAAACTTTTCCGCGAAGAGTTCAATGTGAGTTCTTTGCTAGTTTGTTTTTCCTTCCTCTCGGCCCACTCCTTTCATACCTGCTGAGTTTTGGGGTTGGGCAGAAAAAAGAAAAGAAAAAGATTGTTTGCCAAAATTGAATGCCAGTTGTATGAAATCAAGCTCAGACCAGTCCAGGCTGCTGCTCCCTACATCCCAGCTGTTAAGGAACTATCATTTCTCTGTTGAGCTCAAAAGTTAGCCACATTTTGACGTAGTGAGAATAACTGCGGTCACCCCGTTGTTTACCGGTGAAGGTTAACAGCTCCTGCTAAGCTGATTCTGAAAGCCATTTAGAAATGTGGCAGTGTGGGTTGTAGGATTTTGTGGTTTTGATGTGCAGAAGTGCTTAAAGGTTACTGCAGAAGTCAAGAGTTGGATGGTGCACACAAAGCAGTGAAATGCCCTCCTCTACCTTGCTGAAAGGCTTCCCTCCCCTGTACCAATTGTCCAGGACAAACCTGAGTAATGCTTTTATGTTTCTGGCTTGCATTTGAAAATCTAAAGAGGTAGCAGGAATGGGTGTTGCCTTGTGCTCAAATGTCTGAGGCTCAGTCCCTGGTTCTCTGCTATGCTCCGCCTCCCAATCAGATATTTCTAGATCAGCAGGGCTGTTGGCTTGCCCTTACTTGAACCTGCCCTTACTTGGGCCCTTGTCCAGGCTCCATCACGCCCTCTTCCTGTTTTCCTGGAGAAAAATCTGTTCCCTGCATTATTGATTCAAACCAGAGTAGCATTTGAGAGCCGATTGTGACTCCAGTAAGATTTCCACGTCATCGCCACACTTCAATCAGTGCTAGTTACATGCACAGCAAAGTGTAGCTATGTAAATGAGGAGATGCTGATTATGCACGGTTACGAGTGAGATCAGGTTAAGAGGGCCCCTGCTTTTGGGGTTCATTGCCAAAGAGGGGACAAGAGGGGAAGAAAAGACACTGTGTGCAGTTATCAGACTTCCCCAACCTGTTGCCTTTAATTCCAACCTGGTAAGGCTGGATCAAAGTATAGGAATAGTAGCTTCTCCCTGCTTCTAACAACCAGTGAAATAGTGATAGAAGTAACTACTTGGCTGAGATAGCTCGGTTCAGTGATGTGATTATAAATAAGTGCTTTTGGGCAGCCCTCTCAGCATAAAAGTGTCCTATAACTTCCCCATTCTATCGTTGCCCCACCCTCTCCAAAAAAGAAACAAGAACAACTCGCAAACCTGAAAAGTAATTTAGGCCATGAGTTAGTGACTGCTGGGATGCCCTTGTAAGTTTCATGTCCGAACTAGGATTTGAACCTAGGTCTCCTTCCTCACTCCAAGAATCGGGGTACACCTTCAGTGCCTCACAAGCTTCAAAGGAAATTTATGGGTTCAGATCATTCCCATATAAAACAGGGGACAACGCCCTACTGACATTCTGACCCCTGCACAACAGTCCTTTGGGTGAATATCTACTGGAGATCTGGATCTATTCTCCTTTGTGGAGGAGGCAGGGTTTTATTGTTCATAGCTTCATGTTCAGCTCATCTCCCCCTCCTCGCTTTTTGCTGCTCCAAACAAGTTTTTTCCTCTATCCAATTTTCACTTTCCAAATTCACTTACTACTCATTATTTGGAGATCTGCCTGTTTCAAAAGGTTGTACCGGGGCCAGTCCATAGTGATTTAGCTCATGCAATCTGAGGTTTTACTGAAGGGAACTTTGCTGCCATCTTGTGTGCCTAGGTAGCATGACTTGCTTCTCTTAATCTGTCTGCAAAGAGTTGATACCGTAGGATTAGTTAAAAGCCTGCGATTCCCCCATTCATTAACCCATTAAACACGTTATCTGTATTTTAGAGACCAACTAAGTTTGTTCTTGGTATGAGCTTTCGTGTGCATGCACACAAAAGCTCATACCAAGAACAAACTTAGTTGGTCTCTAAGGTGCTACTGGAATGAATTTTTTTATTTTGTTTCGACTATGGCAGACCAACACGGCTACCTACCTGTAACTTTATCTGTACTGTAATTGTAGGCAGTCTGCTCACATGAGGTGCCTCCATCACTACACTATAAACTGCCTCCTAAGCAGCACATTTGATCCTCTATAGATAAAGTTAAATCACTCTTCATGGAGGCCTGGATGCTGGTCAAAAATTAACACATGGGACCATCAGACATTTTGTCCATTCCACCAATTACCAAGGAAACAGTGAATTTTTTTTTATTTAATGAATTTATATACCACCCTATACCTGGAGGTCTCAGGGCGGTTCACAGAACAAAATCAAGATATAAAAACCACAAAATACATAATAAAAGTAAAAACAACAACCCAATAGCATCCCTCCAAAAAGAAAACACATTTTAAAAGGGCATAGGATGTAAATCAGATCAACCAGAAGTCTGGTTAAAAAGGAACGTTTTTGCCTGGCACCTAAAGGTGTATAATGAAGGCACCAGGCGAACATCTGTGGGGAGAGCATTCTACAGATGGGGAGCCACTGCAGAAAAGGCCCTGTTCTCGTATTGCCACCCTCCAGATCTCTCAAGGAGGAGACATACGAAGGAGGGCCTCAGAAGATGATCTCAGGGTCCGGGTAGGTTCATATGGAAAGAGGCAGTCCTTGAGGTATTGCGGTCCTGAGCCGTTTAAGGCTTTATAGGTCAAAACCAGCACTTTGAATTATATTATATCAAATTTACTAAATATCAAGGCTCCAGGGAGGAATGGTATTTGCAGTGAAGTTTTTAAGAAGAAAAATACTGGTGGCCTCCAGTATTGTACCAGCTTTTTTATTATTTCAACCTAACAACTGACAGGAATCAAAGTACAATTATCACCACCTGTTAAAGAGAGAGAGAAAGGGAGAGTTTGAACCTCTCCTTATTACAAACTCATTAGCCTGATTAATATTGTAGCTAAGCCTGAGGCCTGGATTATAAGTAACAGCATTTTCAGGAGAAAACAAGCTGATTCAGGAATGAGTTCTCCACTCTGGGCAACTGTTTTGTGCCAAAGCATGTAATATACAACTATGCATCTCTTAGCAAAGGACAATTTGCACCTTTTGTGGCTTTTGATGTTGTTGACCACAAACTGTTATGTATCATGCTAAATAGCACTAATATGGCTCAACAATTACTGAATGGAGTTCAGGCACTTTTTACCATCTTTTTCCAACCTGGTTCACTACAGATGTTTTGAACTGCAACCTCCCATCAGCCCCAGCCAGCTCTATACAAACAACTACCTTACTAGGTCAATCCCAGGCAGTGCAGAGTTTTGTGTTGGCATCCTTCCTTTTCAACTTTTTTGCAAGAATGACATAATCCAGGATTTGGGTGGGGACAAATTCTTTCCCTCTGAGTCTCCCTGTTATTGTGCACTGACAGTGTGGTCCTGTTCTCCAGTGTACAACAGGTCTTGGAAGGCTTTTAGCCCATTTAGAACTCTTGTTGTAAGACAAAAAACAAACAAAAAACAATTATGAAGTCAATGAAAGGGCAGCTTTTAAAAAACATAAAAGGCAAACGACGCAGAATAAGACGGAAGCCAAGTACAAAGTTAGAGCTCTGGGAGGGAGAGATGTAAAAGCAGCCAAGTCTGTAGCCAACAATTGGTGAGGTATGCACATTCTGGTGAACTTACAAGGGAAGAGGTTGCCACTTACTTGGAATTACTGCAATTTGGTATCATTGACTGTTTATCACTGCCCATTTCAGAGGATCAGGATAAAAAGCCGCAGAGGCTGTGTATTGGGTGTGGGTTGCTCCCTCTTGTTCAACGAAGGTACTGCCACTTCTTATTTCCACTCCCATCTTCCCAGGCTCTCCCGGCGTGCCCCATCCAGGCGACCTGTGAAGCCGCGTCCAAGGAAGAAAACAAGGAGAAGAACAGATATGTAAACATCTTGCCTTGTAAGTATTGCCCAGGATGTTCTCAGGCGGTTGGCTACCATGGTGTTTAAAGGGAATGATGCACACTGCTTCAGCGCCTGCACCTTTGTAGCCAAACATTCGCTTAAAAAAAAGTCAGTCTAGTCATCTCTCACAAGGAAGAGCGAGAAAACCATCTGAGGGGAACAAAATCACAGACAGAGATTGATAACCCAAAGCCATGGCACGCAGCTACTACTAACAAACTAAACAAAGTATCACAGTGGTGATAATAATGTAACAATAAACCAAACCACCACAAACTGGCTAATAAATGTAAAAGGGAATTTACTGGAATAATAACTGAATAAAGATTGACTCATAACCATTCAAACAAGCAAAAACGTATTACAAGGCCATGTACAAAACAATAATGGTTCTGTCAAGAACATGGAATTAATTGTATGCACAGGGAATGTTTCAATGTCTGAAAAACTGAACCATTCAACAAGTGGCTAAGTGTAGAACGGTATTCTGGTGCCAACAAAAGGTTCAAGTCAGTTTGTAATAGATGAACCAAGCGTGGAGTTCTTCAGTAGGTCTCGAGTAGACACCACCCTGATGAAATGAACGTGGGTGGGTGAAGGAATGTTCTTCAGTAGGTCCTATATAGCCACCTTCATGATGGAGTAAGCCAGTTTGTGGTGGTTTGGTTTGGTTTAATGCAGCTACTACTGCCACCCACATAAAGAGTCTGTGCAAAAGAGAATCGATCCAGCCTGTGCCCAGCATAGGCCTGCTTTGAATCGAAGCTCCAGTGAGCCTGATGAGACCCACCTGAAGAAGCAGCAGAGCCATATACAGCTCTTGCTTTGCCCTGCACAGCTAACAGCTACCTGTACATTGCAGTGTGACACAGAACGCTTCTTCTGCAGGTGGCCTTGTCTCCTGGTTTCATTGCAGCAAGCTCAAAAGAACCCAGGGGATCCAAATGCCGCCCCGCCCCCATGTTTGTCTTGTTTGTAGAGGTGCCTGCGCTTCCCAGTGGGTAGACACCAATACAATGAGGGTGCTGAACTAGTAGTGCTTTAGCCTGATGGCAGTCAACCTTTCTCCATCTGTTTCTTTCGCTATGCCAAAAATGATGGAGCGATTATTAGAGGGGAGGGAGGTTGCCTAGGAGAAGTGTTGCTTGTGGGTGTCAAGGGGAATAACAGAGGGGGTGGCACAAACCAGGGGGAGAGGCAGAGCAGCAGAAGCAGTTCCTGTAACACAAGAATGAGAACAATAGCCATATATGGTGAAATGCATTCGTTTTGGAAGCTGGAGGCTAAAGAACATTATTCCGAGAGTATGTTCATTAAAAAGCACGCCACACCACAAAGGACTTGTTTGAGGGGAAGAGCCTGTTGCTCTTCCTGCATCTCCAGCAGTTGCTAGTAGATCCACATGGATGGCCCACCCTGGACCCAGGTCACTTGCAGACGAAAGAGGGACTTGCTCAGCTGAAGCCTGTTCCCTTGCAAGAAGCTGAGCATTCTTGGCCCTAACCCTGTCCCAGAGGCAACTCTTTTTGTGGGCCAAATGTCTTCCATACCAAGAAGCCGATGGAATCACGGTCTGGAAGGAAGGACATGCCACAGAAGAGCAGTGATTCAAGTATGGGGAAATACCTGGAATGCAGCTGTGTTCTTCACGGCCACGCATTCGCCTTCAGCTGTGCCACCAGGAAAAGCAAGCTGCCCAAGTAGCAACGGAATGATCAGATGAAAACCAGCCAAATTTCATTCTGCGGGGCCCTAAATTTGATTGCGGTTCGAATCCCCGCGACGGGGTGAGCTCCTGTTGTTCGGTCCCAGCTCCTGCCAACCTAGCAGTTCAAATGCGCATCAAAGTGCAAGTAGATAAATAGGTACCGCTCCGGCTGGAAGGTAAATGGTGTTTCCGTGTGCTGCTCTGGTTCGCCAGAAGCGGCTTAGTCATGCTGGCCACATGACCCGGATGCTGTCTGCAGACAAATGCCGGCTCCCTCGGCCTATAGAGTGAGATGAGCGCCGCAACCCCAGAGTCGTCCGCGACTGGACCTAACGGTCAGGGGTACCTTTACCTTTACCTTTGATTGCAGTAGAAACTCTCTCCGCTTCTTGCACACGTCCTATGGCAGGGATGAAGCAGCATGCTTCCCTCTCAGATGTTGTTTCAATTTCCATCAGCCCCTACAAGCATAGCCAGTGGCCCGGGATGGTGCGATTTGTAGTCCAATGACATCTGGAGGGCCCTGTGTTGACTGTCTCGCCTCTTCTGCCTTCACCCCACTTGTGACCAATCCAGAATGATCTTTGGCAAGTTTCTCCTGGTTCAGTGAGCGCCTAAAGAACTCATACCAGGCCCTGGCAATTCTTACCCCTTGCGGTCATGTCCAAACTTGGTGGCCTGGAGGGAGGAATATTTTTCTCTGGAGATAAGAGGACCATTTATCTTTCTGCTCCTCTTCGCCATCCACCCTAAGCATATGTCACTCCTTTGAGAGGAAGGGCAGGATATAAAATTGAACAAATAAATTATCTGCCGAGACATACTTTTGGCACAGCTACAGCACTTCCTTCTTAAGCTACATGCCATAAGGATCGCAAAGGAACAGCTCCCCCCCTTTCCTTGCAGCCCCTCACTTCCCTACTTGTAGTGGTTAAGAGCGGTAGACTCGTAATCTGGTGAACCGGGTTCGCGTCTCCTCTCCTCCACATGCAGCTGCTGGGTGACTTTGGGCTAGTCACACTTCTTTGAAGTCTCTCAGCCCCACTCACCCCACAGAGTGTTTGTTGTGGGGGACGAAGGGAAAGGAGAATGTGAGCCGCTTTGAGACTCCTTCGGGTAGTGATAAAATGGGATATCAAATCCAAACTCTTCTTCTTCTTCCTACTGCCCCACCCAGAAAATGTGGTAGTTGGCACCTTTCCACTAAAGCTGCGTTTCCCAAATTTGGGTCGCCTGTTGTTTTTGGACTACAGTTCCCATAATCCCTGGCTAGCAGGACCAGTGGTCAGGGATGATGGGGATTGCAGTCCAAAAACAGCTGGACACCCAAGTTAGGGAAACCCTGCACGAATGCATTCACTGCAAACTGGAGGCAGCGGTGCGAGACAAGCAGTGTGAAGCGATTGTTTTATTATCCCCCTTACTTCAAATGGGTTATATAATGTGTAACCCTGCACAGGTCAGGAGTGTCAGCTTCTTTTTACCCTCTGTCCCCCGCTACCAATTTAAAACCACTGCTTCAAGGTTTTATCCTGTGTTGACAATAAACTGGGGCTGGAGTTTGTAGTGAGTTGCCATTTCTCCAGCTTCCCTGTGCACTGAGGGGAGGCCCGAATGCTCTCCTCTTGAAAGTTTCACTTCCTTCTGGCCATATATAACTTTACTGAAGCCCCTACATTTTAAATGTCGCCCTGACACTTGTTTCTTTTAATGGGCCACTTCTTACCTTCATTCCTAGATGATCATTCCAGGGTTCATCTGACACCTCTTGAAGGGGTTCCAGACTCTGATTACATCAATGCCTCATTTATTAATGTAAGTATCTGCAAGGGAAATGAAGCAGAATGAGACTTATTTTATTTTAACGAGAATGGTAACCAGCTCCCATGCTTGCCTTCCTAGCAGTGTAGCAGGTGATCTACAGGCATGTGCAGCTGCAATCGTGTAGGCAAAATCGTGTAGGCAAAATTGGGTGGTTTCATGCTGCTCCCCACAGACACCACGTTTCTAGTTCTCCATAGCTTGAAAAGTGCACAGACAGTAAGTCAGATTCACCTAGCATTGCTGTCACACAACTTCCATTAATTCCCCTTGACCTTGCAAAGGTTTCCTTGTCGAAAGGGCAGTTGTGCAGCAGTTATGGTTTGTGGATCCTGCCCACTGCCAGCTAAAAGTCTCCAAAGCAAGGAGCCTTCAAGTGCTGTGAACAGGGGTGGAGAACTGGATCCAGCCAGCTGGCTAGATTCTTACCTGCCCACCCTCCCTGCAAGCCAGCTTTGGCAGATGGGTGCAGCTGCCCACCTGTCAATTATCTGACATTATAAATGACGTCAGGAGACCTCTTTTCCCTTTGCCCATATGGTTTGAAAATCAAACGCCGCAGGCAAAGGCATAGCTCTTTGCAAGCCCCACTAATCAGCTGAATGGAGATGCTTGCGAGCCCCACTTTTGGCAGAGAGCCACATCTTTACCATGCCTGATGATGTTGGCTACAGGGTGGACGTGGCTTGGCTGAAGCAGGAAGGAGCATCGGTGGGCTGCAAACTTTATTGTAGTGCATATGTTTTGTTTTCCTGCCCAAGCTCTGCCCTTCTGTTTTCTTTTCCACCTCCCTCAAACCACTTTGCAAAAAACCTGAATTATTTTAAATGAGTGCTACTGAAGATGCATTCTGATATGGAGATGTGCAGTTCATCCCTGGAGGGATGACTATTTTCTTGGTGCAGAACGTGGATTTTTGGAGGCTGTGGTTCTATGATTCTATGATCACAGTCCTGGCTGTATCCCCACATCAGATGCTTTGCCTTCTGTTACAGCTTAGTGGGAGAGCACATGGTTTGCTTGCAGAAGGAGCCATGCTGTTTGATCCCTGGTATCTGTAGTTAAAGATTAGATATAAGGAGGCTGGGAATCTTGGAGAACTGTTATATACCAATCAGAGTAGGCAGTGTGTAGCTAGATGTGCTAGTGGTTTCTGTATACAGAAGGTTGGCGGTTTGAATCCCCGTGACGGGGTGAGCTCCCATTGCTCTGTCCCAGCTCCTGCCAACCTAGCAGTTTGAAAGCACGCCAGTGCAAGTAAATAAATAGGTACCACTGCGGCGGGAAGGTAAACGGCATTTCTGTGTGCTCTGGTTTCCATCATGGTGCTCCGTTGCGCCAGAAGCGGTTTAGTCATGCCAGCCACATGACATGGAAAGCTGTCTGCAGGCAAACACCGGCTCCCTTGGCCTGAAAGTGAGATGAGCATCGCAACCCCACAGTTGCCTTTGACTGGACTTAACCGTCCAGGGGTCCTTTACCTTTATCTTTACTTTGCATTAACCAGAGCAGTAGCACACACAAATTGTGGGGTGCTGGCACACTACTGTGTTCAAGAGCTTTTTTTGTGAGGGGCGGGGTGAGAGAGAATCAGGTGCACCGTGTTTAGATACCCAGCATGCTTCTGTCTGCCACTGGGATCAAGTCACACACCAACTTTTTTGTGTTTCCAGTAAAATGTTCCCAGGGAGAGAGAGCTCTGTCTGTGTGACTGTGCTACGTACATATTTTTCCCTGGTAGTGATGAGTATTCTTCCCCTTCAGGCACCACACCAAAAACATGAAAAACAGATGCTTTTTGGTGCTGATGTAATACCCCCAACTGCTCTAACCCTTCTCGTTGGCCCTCATACAGCTTATGTACAATAAAAAATTGGCAAGGTAAAGAGCTCACTCTGTGTGGCGCCTGAGAAGTTGCCAATGTTTCGGAAGACTTTGAAGTTGACTCGCATGCCAGGGGCACAAATGAGCTACCTCTTGTCAGGGGCTGGCCGGTTTCCGAAGCGGTGCCAGAGGAGACAGCTGACCTAGATAGGGCTCCGCTGACGCCCGAAGAGTTATTGAGGGTCTGGGATCAGGAACAGGCACAGCCCCTGCTGACGCCAGAGCAGGTAGTGCAGCAATGGGAGGAAAGCTCCACCAGAGCGCTAGCACAGCCAATGGGAAGGGATCAGAATATGGAGACCGAGGAGGAGTTGAGGCTTAGAGAGCCTACCGGAGCATCAGACACCACAAGCGGGGAAGGTGAAAGCGAAAGGGAAGGGGGAGCCGTAGGGCTGCCCAGGTCAAGGGCGCGGAAGCGGAAAAAGGAGAGGCGGAGACTAGGCTTTCCGAAGCTCCTATGCTGGGGGCGGAGCCGCAAATCCGTACTAGAAGGATCTGACTCCGAGGGGTCGGATGCATAATCGCAAGGTCTGGATTATCAATGTTATGAAATAAAGTGATTAGTTTAGCAGACTGCGTTTTGTGGATGCTTACTTCCGAGGAGACACCCATCCGTCTCACAGCATCCTTCTAGTCTTCGTCACCTCCTCAGAAGTAAAGCACAACCAGCATGAGCAGCGCGGAAGAAGCCGCAGCGTTAGCTGCCCAAGGAGCCGGCGGTGGAGGTGCCCCTACCTGGGAAGATAGAGCTCGTGAGCTAGAGGTACTGTACCGAATTAGTCAAGCCAGGTTGGAGGAGGCAAGGATCCACGCTGAGCAGGGCAGGAGTGCGCAGGCGGGCAGGCGAATCACCATGCTAACAAGCAGGTTTCAGGGCAGACCAGAACAGTACATAGGTTTTAGAACGGACATGCTATATGCCCTGGAACTACAAAAAGACTCATTTAAAAATGAGGAAGAGCAGGTCGGATTTGTAATTTCGCATTTTGAATCACATGCTCGAGATTGGGTGAGGCCACTGATTATGGCCAAGGACCCAGCGCTTCAGAGAGTAAAGGAGTTCTTTAAAGCGATGGACGCTGTTTATACGAGCAGTTCGGAACAGGAATTGGAAGCGCAGGAACTTTTGCTTTTGAGGCAAGGGAATATGACGGTGCGCGAGTACCAGGCAAAGTTTTTGTCGTTAACCCATCGTCTGGGATGGGAAATCAATACGCCTCAAATGATAGCGCTCTTTAAGTTAGGTCTGGCCGATGAAGTAAAAGACTCTTTGGCGAGGGGGGGTCCCTACAATGACATGAAAAGCCTCACCGAAGCAGCGATGGCAATCGGCATTAGACTGGAACTCAGAGACAAAAGCAGGAAGGAGGGGAAGGCGGGAAGGTGGTTCACCTTCCGCATTCCCACACCAACAGAGAGACCGGCTGGCGCGCAGACGCACCTCCCGGAAGAAACGCCCATGGAATTGGGAGGAGCGCGCGCGCGCCCTATTTCAAACGCAACGGTTGCCAAGGGGAGTGACACGCAAGGCGGGAAGGCGCCCAGAAAATGCTATGTGTGTCACCAAATAGGACACCTCGCAAAAGCGTGTAATAAGAAAAAGGTGTGGCAAGGCATGACGGGGGCTGTAACAGGAGAAGGGGAGGAGCAGACGCCGAGGCAGGGAAACGGGAATGCCGGCTGGCAAGTCACGGGGACGGCCAGCCCGGCTCAGGAGCAGTAAAAGGTCCCCCCAGCAACGCACCAGAGACGCTCCCCCCCAGCCCGCCAGAGCACACCCTCCCCAACCCTCCCAAGCCAGGCATCGTGATGGAAGTCACACTGGAGCTACCCAATGGCTTCACCATGCAAGTTCCCGCCTTGGTAGATTCGGGAGCATCGGCTGATTTCCTGGATATAGACTTTGCACGGCAGCACCAGCTTCACCTCCTGCCTTTGCCTGTCCCCTTGCAAGTCACCACCATTGATGGGAGGGAATTAAAAGGAGGGGCGGTCACGCAAAGCGCTCCACCTATGCGGATGGGGATGGGAAGGCACTCTGAAGTTATTGCTTTCCACGTCACCACGTTAGCAGGCCCCCCCTTAATACTGGGGATGGGGTGGCTGGACAGACATGACCCAGTAGTGAGCTGGCATCAGCGCTCTCTAGTGTTTGGTTCTGCGTATTGCATGGAGAATTGCTTGCAGCAGCTCAATCCCAAGGAGCAGGCAAAGGCTGCCGTGATGCAAGCAGGGGAAGTCACCCTCCCTGCGCAATATGCGGAGTTTCAACAGGTGTTTAACGAAAGGGAAGCAGACAAGCTACCCCCCCACCGCCCCTACGACTGCCGAATCGACCTGGTGCCAGGAGCTCAGCTGCCACCGGGCAAGCTTTATTCAATGTCGGAGCAGGAGATGGCAGATCTGAAGGACTTCATTGACAAAAACCTGGCCAGAGGGTTCATCAGGGAAAGCAAGGCTGTAGGGGGCAGCCCAGTGTTCTGGGTGGACAAAAAGGACACCCCCCAACGGAGATTGATTTGTGACTATCGGATTCTCAACTCCCTGACCCTCCCTGTCTCCTACCCCATGCCGAAGATCGACGACCTGCTGGCGGCGGTACGCAAGGGCAGGATCTTCACCAAGCTGGACCTGAGGGGTGCGTACAACCTAATCAGGATCAGAGAAGGCGATGAGTGGAAAACAACCATGTTCACACCCCTGGGTGCTTATGAGTTCCTCGTGATGCCCTTCGGCCTCCAGGGAGGTAGTCAATGCTTCCAAGCGTTCATGCATCACGTGTTGGGACCCCTGCTGTACAAACAGGCAGTGGTCTATTTAGATGACGTGCTGGTGTACTCTCAGAACCCAGAGGAGCACGTGCACCACGTAAAGGAAGTACTGCAGAGACTCCAGGAACACCAATTAGCGGTCAAGCTGGAGAAGTGCCGGTTCCACACCACGGAGGTGGACTTCCTAGGCTACCGACTCTCAGATACAGGAATAGCCATGGATACCAATAAGGTGGAGGCGATCCTGCAATGGAAAAGCCCCAAGACCAAGAAGGACGTGCAGCGCTTCGTCGGCTTCGCAAATTTTTATCGCAAGTTCGTAAGGGCGTTCGCAGACATGACAGCACCAATTACGGACTGCTTGAGAGGCAAGAAGAAGTTTAAGTGGACGGACGAGGCGCAACAAGCCTTTGAAACACTTAAGAAAGTCTTCGCCTCAGAGGAGCAGTTGCTGCATGTGAACCCCAGCAAGCCCATCAGAATAGAGACAGATGCATCAGATCGAGCCATAGGAGCGATACTACTGCAGCAAGATCCAGCAAAGGAATGGCGGCCCTGTGCGTTCTATTCCAGGAAGTTGAGCCGGTCTGAGGCCCATTACGCCATTTGGGACAAAGAACTGTTGGCAGTGGTCGCAGCATTCAAACACTGGCGCCACTTCTTGGTGGGGGCGCAACACCAAATCCAGGTTCACACTGATCACAAGAACCTGGAGTACTGGCGCACGGCTAGAGTGCTCAACCAGCGCCAAATGCGATGGGCAGAGTTTTTTGCGGAATTCAATTTCCACATCCAGTATGTTCCTGGCGAGCAGAACAGCAGGGCGGACGCCCTATCCAGGAAGCCAGAATACATGGAAGATGAAGGACCTCCGGTGGCAAGGGCCATCTTCAAGCCTGAACAGTGGCGGTGTGGGGCGACATTGGGTGGTAGGGAAGAACTGGTGCGCCTCACACAGGCGGACGCCTTTGCCCAGAACAAACTGAGGGAACTCAAGGAGGGGAATCCCAGGGCAGGAGGGTTTGAGGAAAAGGAGGGGCTACTGGTGTACAAGGGGGCACTGTATGTGCCAGGGGAGGATATGAGGGCCAAAATTCTCAGACAGCTTCATGACAACCCCACAGCAGGGCACTTTGGGCAATTCAAAACCATGATACTGGTCACTAGAGAATTCTGGTGGCCAAAGGTCAGGCAGGACGTTAAGGACTACGTCAGGGGGTGCGAGGTCTGCCAAAGGGCCAAGGGGGAGAGAAGGGTACCAGCAGGACTACTGGAACCGCTTCCCACCCCAAGCAAGCCCTGGGAAGCGGTTTCGCTGGACTTTGTCACGGATCTCCCCAAGTCCAAGGGCAACACGGCTGTACTAGTCGTAGTGGATCTCCTGACCAAGATGGCTCACTTCATTGCCTGCCCCAAAGTGGTGTCGGCGGAGGAGACGGCCCGGTTGTTTATGCAGCACGTGTTCAAGCTGCATGGTATGCCAGTGAGAGTAATTTCGGATCGCGGCGCCCAATTTACCTCCCGTTTCTGGCGCAAGCTCATGCAGATCTTGAAGGTGCAGGTGTGTCTATCTTCAGCACGCCATCCTCAAACTAACGGTCAATCGGAGCGTGTTAATTCCATACTGCAGCAGTATCTGCGCTGTTATGCTTCCCAGCAACACAGCGACTGGAGTGACAAACTCGCCCTTGCAGAGTTTTCGTACAACAATGCTCAACACTCCTCGGCAGGCATGTCCCCGTTCCAGGCGATCTACGGCAGCCACCCCAGGGCCTTTCCGGGAAGGGAGGGGGAACAGGGGGATGGAGACGTGCCCGCTGCACAGAATTTCGCTGAGGAGTTGGAAGCATTGCACCAATTGCTCAGTGACAATTTGGAGCGGGCTAAAGCAGCCTACAAGACGGCAGCGGACCGGCACCGCAGGGAGGGGGAGGACATCCAGGTGGGAGATACGGTATGGTTGTCCACACAAGGGCTGCCCATTCGCGGCAGGTGCAAGAAGCTGCAGCAACGTAGACTGGGGCCTTTTGAGGTAGTGGAGCAGATCAACCCCGTGGCTTTCAAACTGCGACTGACGGACGACATGAGGATTCACCCGGTGTTCCACAGGTCTCTCCTGTCCAAGTACAGGGAACCTCACAGGTACCAACAGGGCTACCAGCAGGGGTCGCAGGGGTTACCGATGGTGGAACCGGAACTATTCAACGAGGCCACCGAGATTTTGGACTCCAGGTGGCAAGGGGATGAACTGCAGTATTTGGTAGCGTGGGAGGGGGAGCCAGCGTCGGAAAATGCATGGATCCCGGCAGAGGAAGTCACCAAGGAGCATCTGGTGTGGGAATTTCACGAACTATTCCCGCACAAGCCCAAACCATACCGTTGGCAACTGAGAGACATGTTTCAGCCCACAGACTCGGAGGAAGGGGACTTCTGGGGTTTCCCACCATCAGGGGGGAGTGAAGGGTACCCAATGGTAGGAGAAGGGACCGAGAGTGCAGAACCCCTTTCTCCACCCATGGCCAGGGAGGATTGGGAAGACCTGTTTGCCTCATCGTCCAGTGGCGACACCACAATATTCTTAGGTTTCCCTTCCTCCCCTGACACAGCAGACGAGTCTTGGGGGGAGCTGGGAGATCTAGCAAGGGACTCCGAAACCAATCTGCCCCAACCAGGTGTGCCTTTTCAGGAGGGGAAGGGGGGCTTGGAAGGGGGGATGGATGTCAGGGGCTGGCCGGTTTCCGAAGCGGTGCCAGAGGAGACAGCTGACCTAGATAGGGCTCCGCTGACACCCGAAGAGTTATTGAGGGTCTGGGATCAGGAACAGGCACAGCCCCTGCTGACGCCAGAGCAGGTAGTGCAGCAATGGGAGGAAAGCTCCACCAGAGCGCTAGCACAGCCAATGGGAAGGGATCAGAATATGGAGACCGAGGAGGAGTTGAGGCTTAGAGAGCCTACCGGAGCATCAGACACCACAAGCGGGGAAGGTGAAAGCGAAAGGGAAGGGGGAGCCGTAGGGCTGCCCAGGTCAAGGGCGCGGAAGCGGAAAAAGGAGAGGCGGAGACTAGGCTTTCCGAAGCTCCTATGCTGGGGGCGGAGCCGCAAATCCGTACTAGAAGGATCTGACTCCGAGGGGTCGGATGCATAATCGCAAGGTCTGGATTATCAATGTTATGAAATAAAGTGATTAGTTTAGCAGACTGCGTTTTGTGGATGCTTACTTCCGAGGAGACACCCATCCGTCTCACACCTCTTTCTCTTGTTTTCTTTTCTTTTGGCAGGGGTACCAAGAGAAGAACAAGTTCATTGCAGCCCAAGGTAAGTCACACTTGCTTTCCTTTGGATTTCTGTCCCGAGATGACAAATGGCTGGGAGGCTTTATGCTGAGCAAAATATATTTCTTCTGAGTTTCCAAGTTGGTTCCCGTGCTACTCTGGCAGCCAGCCTTAGGAAGGATGCTCAGGGGAATATTGCCCTCATCAAATCAATCATGGGCACAGTGGGAAATTGCAACGATTAAATCATGTAAACATCAACCCATCTCTTCTGGTGTCTGGAAAGCTACAACTTAATCTACAGCTCATGTGGGTCAAACACTAGGGTTTCGCCCATGAAGATTTGGCCCCCAGCATATTGTCAAAATGAACTTCTGGAATTTGAAAGATGGAAGGAGTCAGGTGCTTGGAAGACTGTGCTGTTTGAAAGGGTAGCTAGTGGATTCTTTGTTGGACGGCGAGTGCCTCTTTGCTGCCACCCCGTGGCAAAAGGCAGGAATTCGGTTGCATAACTGCAGATAGAAATATGAAAAATGCACCGCAGAATTTCATCCTAGTCTTTCTGCGTGGTGTGGGGATTAGGAAACTCTACCATCTGAGCAGAAGTTGCAAGTCTGATGCGTGTTTTGCAGGAGAAATGTAAACTCTGTACCTCCTTGAGGGGCTCAGTCGTACAGCAGGTGCTTTGCTTCTAAATACCTCCAGGCTGAATCCTTTGCATCTACGCTTAAAGAGTTTCAGGTGCCTGAGAATCTTGAAGAGTTGTTGCCTGTCAGAATAGTGACCGGTAGCTAAATAGGTTGTTGGCCTGACTTTGCGTAAGGCAGCTGATAAAAGTGGAGAACTCTATTAATCTCATCGTTCTCTTTTATTCTTATTTAGCAGGATTTAGATACTGCTTCTTAAGCAGGAGAGGGTAACAAGCAGGGTAAGGAAAATTCAAGGACGATAAAAGAAACATTTAAACATTTCAGTGTAGTATACCATAGCATAGTATCAAATGTTTATTTATTTGCAGAACATGGATAGATAGCTGTTCAACATGATTTGTGTGTGAGATGTAGCTGCATTGTTTTATACTTTCTGGATGCCCCCTTGTTTTCTCCTGCTCTTGAGGGTAGGACTCAAGGCAATGGCTTCAAGTTGCAAGAAAGGAGATTCCGACTAAACATTCGGAAAAACTTTCTGACAGTAAGAGCTTTTCGGCAGTGGAACAGACTCCCACGAGAGGTGGTGGGCTCTCCTTCCCTGGAGGTTTTGAAGTAGAGGTTGGATGGCCATCTGTCATGGAGCTTTAGCTGAGATTCCTGCATTGCAGGGGGTTGGACTAGATGACCCTTGGGTCCCTTCCAACTCTTACGATTCTGTGATATTATAAATTAGTTGTTTTCTATCAAGCACTGCTAGGAGTTGTTTCTTTCTGTTTTCCAGTGTGTTTCTTATCAATAAAAATAATTTGGCGTGGCCCAGATAAAAAGTTTGAGAACTACTGGCTTAAGCATTTTACATGATGGCAAGCTGCGCTGCCTTATACCAAGTCAGAACATAAGTCCATCTAGCACAGTATTGTCTGCACTGACTGGCAGCAGCTCTCCAGAATTTCAGGCCTATCTCTCTCAGCTCTATCTGAGGATAGGGACCTTCCTTGAAACAGAATGCTTCCACTAGTGAGCTGTGGCCCTTCCTCAAAAAAACACCATTATGCATATGCATCAGGGGGTGGACTGAGGAGGAATGGTGGGAGCCCCCCCTTTCTCTGCACCTTCCCAGGAAGAGGAGGACAATGTAGATTTAGAACAGTGGTTTGCTGGAGGGAATAGATCAGAGGCTGCCAAGGGGAAAAGCAGGGAAATATTGAGGGAGCAGCAGGAATGAGACGTACCAGGGGAGAGACAGTTAACAGACTCAGTGTCTCTTGAAAGCATTCCTGACCGCCCCCCGTCCCCCAAAACTACCGTATTTTTCCATGTATTAGATGAGGTTTTTTGACTAAAAAACTGTGTCAAAAAACGGGTCGTCCAATACACGGGTAGTGGCATGGGGAGGGGGGGAGAAGCGGTGCGCCCACCAGCCAGCCAGTTGCCGCTGCGCGCAAGAAACAATCTAGGGAGTGTTTCCTGCCCAAAGCTACATGGGGGAGAAGCTCAGCAACTTTGGGCCATCTCCCCTCATTTTTTTGCTCTGCCTCTGGCTACCGTAGGACCACCAGAGAGCCAGTGTGGTGTAGTGGTTAAGAGCGGTAGACTCGTAATCTGGGGAATCGGGTTCGCTTCCCCGCTCCTCCACATGCAGCTGCTGGGTGACCTTGGGCTAGTCACACTTCTCTGAAGTCTCTCAGCCCCACTCACCTCACAGAGTGTTTGTTGTGGGGGAGGAAGGGAAAGGAGAATGTGAGCCGCTTTGAGACTCCTTCGGGTAGTGATAAAGCGGGGTATCAAATCCAAACTCCTCTTCTTCTTCTTCTTCTTCTTCTTCTTCTTCTTCTTCTTCTTCTTCTTAAAACTGAGTCGCCCAAAATTGGGGGGTCTCATACATTGGGGCATCTTATAGACGGAAAAGTATGGTAGATGGGGTGTGCGAGTAGCAGAACACAAATCTCAGAGGCAGAAGGCACTGAGCAGCCTGCACAGGGGTGACGTAGATTAAGGGGGACTGAAGGGATGGGACTTGACTTGGAGCAACGCCACCATTTATAGAGACAGCGTTCCTTTGTCGCTCTCTGTGAATACTGAATAAATTACGTGGTAAGAACTCCTTTCGGTTATCTGCCTTTTGATTCCCACTGAGGGAAGGATCGTAATTCCCTGAAGCCTTGACAGAGCCCTGACAATATTGAAGAATTATTATACCACTTAAAGGTCTTGTTAAACAAACAAACAAACAAACAAACAAACAAACAAACAAACAAACAAACCCTGCTCCCACCCACCTGCAAGTACCTTCCTGTACCACTTTTTCTTTTCCCTTCCATCTGTTTAGGACCAAAAGAAGAAACTGTGAACGACTTCTGGAGGATGATTTGGGAGCAAAACACAGCAACAATTGTCATGGTGACCAACCTGAAAGAGAGGAAAGAGGCAAGTGGCTTCCGGAGGCTCTGTGGCAAGTGAAACAAGAGCCGCGTAAAAGCAAAATGTATATGTGAAAGGCAGGTAATTAATAATTTCAAAATGTTGGTCTATGTTTTCTTTTAAAAAATGTGTATTTCTCTCCAGTGCAAATGTGCTCAGTACTGGCCAGATCAGGGCTGCTGGACGTACGGAAATATCCGAGTGTCCGTGGAAGATGTGACTGTCTTAGTTGACTACACGGTGCGGAAATTCTGCATTCAGCAGGTATCTCATTTTGATCCTCTCTCTTCTCCCTTTTTATGTAAGTCTGTTGATTCCAGAATGCCTCAGCTGGAGATCAGTAGGGTTGGTGGGACCAGGTGAGAAACCAGCACCTAAGGTTTGTTCTGTATGGATGTTATTGTTCTTTTGGAATGACGGGGTTTGGTTTTTTGTACACCTCTTCTCCCCATCCCCCAAATACTGAAGTGGCATAGCCCAAGCAAAAGTGGACCAACCTTGGAGAGATGTAGGCATAGGCATAGCTGGTGTGCCTGGTGCCAGATTATGATGGAGAATTTGCTTGCTCAGCAGAGAGGAGGCAACCTTTATCAATTTTGGGCATGGAAGAGCCACACTCCTCTCTCCCTTAGTCTAACCTGTCATTCCTGATCTCCACAATAGGCTTTTACAGGTGATGAAAGGAAGGGATTCGGGGAGCTTGGTGTGGCTCTAGATACCTGACAATTAACCAATATGTCCAATCTGTTTTCCCACCCTTCCACCCAGGTAGGTGATGTCACCAATAAGAAGCCTCAGCGCCTGGTGACGCAATTCCACTTCACCAGCTGGCCTGACTTTGGGGTCCCTTTCACTCCCATTGGGATGCTGAAGTTCCTGAAGAAGGTGAAGACATGTAACCCCCAGTATGCAGGGGCCATTGTCGTACACTGCAGGTCAGTCTGGAGCTCGCCAGTCTCCTTCCTTCCATCCATCCATCCATCCATCCATCCATCCATCCATCAGTGTTTAAATAGAGCACTGGTCCTGCTAGCTAGGGATGATGGGAGTTGTAGTCCAAAAACAGCTGGATGGGTCACCTGCGCCTCCATGCGAGGATATTAAATTGATTTAATTAAAATCATGTCTTGGAAGGGATCCCGAGGATCATCTAGTCCAGTCCCCTGCATTGCAGGAATCGTTTGCCCAATGTGGGGTCAATCAATCAAAGCTTTATTACGCTCATACACCAGCTATTAAAACTAAGAATGCTTTACAGAGCTATGGGGGTTAAAACTCGGAGTGGATATAAAAGTCTTATAAGTTTGAAGGGGCTAAATTTCCAGGGGTGGGGGCGTCCAACTGGCCTTTTCCCAGGCACTGCTCTAGATCTTCAGTATTGTATCCGAGCAGGGGAACTACTTCCCACAGTCCAACACCGAATTCGCTATTTCGTTGGCAGGCTTGTTCTGGGATAGAAAACTGGTCCTGCCGATCTGCGTACAGAATCTGGCAACCATCCGCGTTAACTTTTGCTCCTTTCCTAATAATAGGGCATTTAGTTTGGTCTTTTCTGGGAGGTCGGCCAGGTTCTCCAGAATGGGGGCGATGATTTCTCTTCGAGCCTTATCATACAGCGGGCATCTAAAAAATAGATGCTCAGGGCTACCTACTTCCCCCGATGAGCAGGGACAGAGTCTCTGCTCGTATGGGATCTTTCCAAAGGCGCCTAACAGCACTGGCGAAGGCAACGCCGAGCTTCGGGCGAGCGTAAAAGCTCTTCTTGATATTCTGGATTCGAGATAATAGAGATACGCTGCCGGAGCAGCAATATATCTCTCGTTTTCAGCTATGATGTAATCCGGGGACCTCGTGCTGTCCAACTGTCTCTCCGTATCCACTATTCGTTGTCTGACCTCGGATCTCGCTTGGTCCATGCCCAAGGCCAATAGGGCTTGGGGTGAGAAGCCCAGTCTCCGAAGAGTGGCCTGGACCTCGAGCTGCCAGCCAGACTGGAATTGGTCGTTTGCCCAATGTGGGGTTTGGACCAATAACCCTGAGATTAAGAGTCTCAAGCTCTAGTGACTGAGCAAAAACTGGAATAAAGATTCCCACTTAAAAGCTGCGCAGAAAGGGGAGGATCTGCAATAGGCACCAAAAAACCAATGGAGACAAAGCCTGTCCGATATGCAATGGAAAGGAGTTCATCATATGAAGGTGGACAAACTATCCCAGAAGGCGCATGATGTGTCCCCCACCAGGGGTACCACCCCTTCCCTAACACTAGCATTAAGAAATGGACTTTCTCAGTCCACCATTAGCCCCATGAAATTCTGATAGTTCGAGCCTTTTGACTTGTGGTTTTCGATCAGGCTTCCTCAACCTCGGCCCTCTAGATGTTTTGAGACTGCAATTCCCATCATCCCTGACCACTGGTCCTGCTAGCTAGGGATCATGGGAGTTGTAGGCCAAAAACTGAGGTTGAGGACGCCTGTTTTAGATGGTAGGATCAGGGAACTGCCCTTTTTGTGGAGTTGGAAGGGGCCCTGAGGATCATCTAGGAATGATTTGGGAATCATGTAAGAATGCAGGAATATGCAGCTGTCCCTTAGGGGAATGAACCTTCAACCTTGGCGTTATCCGCACCACGCTCTAACCAACCGAGCTATCCAGCGGAGGGGACAACCAAGCTGTCAGAAGGCACGTCTACCATTTCCGAGCCTCCTCCCACAGGGAATCCCCTGCATGTACTGCTCATCAAGGGTGGCCAAGCAGACAGATGTTAGGCCCCTGAGCTTCTTTGTTCTTTAATGAATCATCTTCTCTGCCTGTCACTTGCATGCTGTGATCTGGCTTGTGTGGGTTGCTTGGCTGAAACTGCCTGCCGGGGCCGAATTCTCAAAAGAGACCTTCCCCCCCCTTCTTTTCTCCATGCACCCCCCCCCCCCAGCGCTGGTGTGGGACGAACGGGAACTTTCATTGTCATTGATGCCATGCTGGACATGATGCTCACTGAGAGAAAGGTGGACGTTTACGGGTTCGTCAGCCGCATCCGGGCGCAGCGCTGCCAGATGGTACAGACTGATGTAAGTCTCTTCTCCTGCAGGAGAAGCTTCATGCTGTGTAGGCCAGATACTCTCCTTTGCATTTATTGTTTGTAAAAGAACCCAAAATATAACCGGCTACCATGTGTAAATGAGCAGGTAAGCAGACTTAATCATGTGTCCCTGAGGTTTTCTTCAAACGTTTCAGCAGAATTCTTTTTTTTTTTAATAAAGATTTTTATTGGGTTTTATGATAAAAGCAAACAACTTACAAGATCATCATATCTAACATTTTGTCTAAGATTTGGTCAAAATATACAAACACAAACATAAACCTAGTTTCCCATCCATTTTCTCTTCACATCCTAGGGGTGACTTCCTCTCATCCCCCCCCCCCCGCTGCGTTTCATTTTAAATCATTTTAGTAATCTCTTACCATCTTTAAATGCCCTTTAAATTATCCAATTATAATCTTTCCTTACTCAACAGTCTTAACCTATATCAACATTCATCATTGCTTATTACTATCTTTCTGATCTGCAGTCTCTCATTTATTCCAACTTTTATTCCGATCTTTAAATCTTACAATGATTTCAGCAGAATTCAGGCAGGACAAATCCCTAAGAATTATTTCCTTCCTTCCCCCTGCAAAGAATAAGGAAGCCTCTCTTTCCAAGCACTATCAGAGCCTGTCTCTCTGATCCTCCCCCCCCCCTTTGCCTGCTTAACAGGCAGGTCGGTCAGCTTTGCTAGGGCTCCAAGATCATGACTGCATTGAAAGGGGGAGTCTTCTGACACTCAAATTCACACTTTCACAGTTTGCCCCTGAGAAGGAACTTGGTTTGTGCCTTCCCAGGCCAGAGTATGGTTTGCTTCTCATGCCTCTTCCTGCTATGCAATGCAGGATTGCACCTTCATTCCATCTGCCACCTGCTGCCTCCTCTTCAGAACTAGGAATGTAAGAAGGCATCGACTTCTGTTATAACTGCTGTTTATTACAACCAGTGCTGCTTCTGCTCCGCTGCAGTTCTGTTTCAAATAATTAATTAAGTAATTAAACAAACAAACCACTCTGGGCAGCTTCCAACACATATAAAAACTCACTATGCTATTTGCCTTTCTGTCCGCTGTTTAGCATAAGCTACGAAGCCATTTACATAACTAACTTTTGCTTCAATTTAAAGGAAGCATCAAAACAAAGTTTTAAAAAGCCGTGAATTGCATATCATTTGTGGACTTAAAATAGCCAACCATAGCATTGTGAAGAAGACAGGAGGGCCTGGCGTGCTCTGGTCCATGGGGTCACGAAGAGTCGGAGACGACTAAACGACTAAACAACGAAAGCATTGTGAAGGAATAGTGACCATAACTTCTTGACTGGTTTTCATTGCTGACCACACAACCACACACACACAAACAAACAAACAAACTGCAACAGTTTCTTCTTCTATTCCCATTTTTGTTGGACTTCTGACAATCGTATCCCGAACTTAACTGGGGGAAGCAGAGTGGCTTCCATTCAGCAGAGCTTCCATTCTCAGCAAGGAGAGCTCTGGAACCACATGCCCAGCATACCTGGTGGGGAAATGTCACCCTTCGTCTCACATTTTCCTGTTGGAAACACTGGGGCATTAGGTCCTGATGGTGCTCTTTGGCAGGGAAGGGAAGGTGCACCAAGGAACTGGAGTCACTGCCCTTGAATCTTCCTTCTGCTGCCCTGGGTTAAGTTGGCAGGGGAAATGGGAGGTGGTAGCCACAAGGGAGACAGAGAAGCTTGAGATAATGTTTTGCACTTGCTTTCTTGGAGCGTGTACCATCCTGACTCCATGCAAAGCATCAAGACCCTCTTGGGGCAAATGCTGCGATAGTCACGCATTCCTAGCTTGTGTTCATACTCTGTGAGCACATTCAACCTGTTCAGAGAATGGCCTTGTTTGAATGTGGAGCGTGATCGTCTCACAGTAGCTTTCTCTCTCCTTCAGATGCAGTATGTGTTCATCTACCAAGCTCTTCTGGAGCATTATCTGTATGGGGATACAGAACTGGAGGTGACCTCGCTGGAGATCCACCTCCAGAAGATCTACAACAAGATCCCAGGGACCAGCAGCAACGGATTGGAGGAAGAGTTTAAGGTGAGTGGCAGCAGCTATAGTAGCTTGGTGCTTCCATTACCAGGGACAACTGTAGCTAGAGAAAACCAGACTTAAGAACATAAGAACAGCCTGTTGGATCAGGTCAGTGTCCTACCTAGTCTAGCATCCTGTTCACAGTGGCCAACCAGGTGACTATGGGGAGCCAGAAAGCAAGGCTTAACCAATCAGGCGCATGTGAACCAAGTTGCTTTTCTTTAGCCATGATGTCATGGCATTATTTACAGCAGGGAGAAGGAACCTGTGCCCTCCAAGTAATGATGGACTCCCCAACTCCCATCAGCCTGGCACAGTGATGGCCCAACAATTTCTGGAGGGTCACAGATTCCCCATCCCTGATTGGCAGCACAGGTTTTAAATCTGGCTTCCCATTAACGGTGAAGACAGAGCCATGGCTAATATTGCATGCATATTGCTCAAGGCGATCATGGTTTGGAATTCCTTGGAGGAAAATCTTTGGAGAACTAGCACAAGGGGGATCAGGAGACCACAAGACTTGAGGATTTCCTATCCTATCCTTAGAGGTAGGTAAAGGTAAAGGGACCCCTGACCATTAGGTCCAGTCGCGGACGACTCTGGGGTTGCGGTGCTCATCTCGATTTATAGGCCGAGGGCGCCGGCGTACAGCTTCTGGGTCATGTGGCCAGCATGACTAAGCCGCTTCTGGCGAACCAGAGCAGCGCACGGAAACTCCGTTTACCTTCCCGCCGGAGCGGTACCTATTTATCTACTTGCACTTTGACATGCTTTCGAACTGCTAGGTTGGCAGCAGCTGTGACCGAGCAACGGGAGCTCACCCCATCACGGGGATTTGAACCGCCAACCTTCGGATTGGCAAGCCATAATTCTCTTTTAAAGCTATCCAAGTTGGTAGTCATCATCCTGTGGGAGGGTATTCCATAATTTAACTATGTATTGTGTGTACATAACACTGTGATAGAACTACAGCAGCTAATATCAATTTATAGATCTGCACTACCTCAGTTTTCTAATCATTATTTTAAAAGAAGAAAGAACTGTGGCAATGTTCCTAGAGGCATATATTTATAAAACACGGAGCTGCTAGGTTGGCAGGAGCTGGGACCGAACAACAGGAGCTCACCCCGTCGCGGGGATTCGAACCGCCGGCCTTCTGATCGGCAAGCCCTAGGCTCAGTGATTTAACCCACAGCGCCACCCGCGTCCCATCCTTAGAGGTACAAGGTGGTTATAATGAATCTGATCCTGCTATTGGAAGTAGAACAGACAAAGTCATAGGTCTTTCTATCCAACCATACGGTAATCAGATCTCTTCCCCCGCCCCGCAGTCAACTACCCAGAGCTACTTATTTTTGTGTTTTTAAAATAATTTTTTTAAATTTTCTGTTTTACAATTTCAAATACTCATTTTACATCCTTAAGATATCAATGACTTCCCTTCTTCTATTTCCATGGTTCATTTTACATATCTTAAATCCCTGCATATTTTGTAGGCCCATTTCTGTATGTGGCAAACTGTTACATAGTTTGTTCAGGATTTTTTATTTTATTTTTGCTGGAGGGGAGAATGTCCTGTTTTGTGGCAGGTGGTTGAACTAGGTTGCTTTTGGTCTTCCCAATTCTGTGATCCCAGAAAGGCAGGCAGGAAAGCAGGCAGGCTGCAGAGCAGGGGTCGCTAACCCTTCTAGAATTGTGAACACACCTGGAATTTTGAGCAAGTGCCTTGGGGGCCAGTCACAAAATGGCTGCTATGGGGCTACGGCTTCCACATCTAAAAGAGCACAAAAGGAGAAAAATCCACAAAATAGTATGATACACACCCCTATGAATGGGGGAAAGGTACCTATGCCAGTCACCGCCGTACTTGCTCACGGGTTGAAGCACTCTGCACCTCTTTGTTGAGCATGGAAGGGAGGGTGAGGATCCAGTCGTGGCAGCCAGTGAACTGTGGGCATGTCCAAGGGGGCGTATTCAGTGTGGGAGAGACCAAACCAGTTCAAACAGTAACTGAGCCACAAGAGCACATAGTCTCTCGCGCATTATGGGTTTTTAAGAGGACCATTTGTGGGTGCCACGGGATATACTGGCGGGCACACTGGTGCCCACGGGTGCCACGTTGGTGACCTCTGGTGTAGAGAGTAGAAAAGAGGGAGGAAGGGCATGTTGTGTGTGAGAGTGCACGTCTGCTGCCTTTGCATCGCCTTTTTGAGTGGAATGCAATGGACACATCTAACATACATGCCAGTAATGGGCAAGTATGTGCCCTTGCTGGCTGCCCCACTGCGAAGCTCTGCACATGCATGTCCATGCTTTGAACCGTAAGGTGTGTGCCCTCGGTGCTTTTGGTGCGGCTCACATTCCACCAACCTCTCTCTGCAGAAACTAACCTCGATCAAAATTCAGAACGACAAGATGAGAACGGGCAATTTGCCGGCCAACATGAAGAAGAACCGGGTGCTGCAGATAATTCCATGTGAGTGTCCTGCCCT
Organism: Darevskia mixta; assembly: GCA_034641385.1. Taxonomy (NCBI): domain Eukaryota; kingdom Metazoa; phylum Chordata; class Lepidosauria; order Squamata; family Lacertidae; genus Darevskia; species Darevskia mixta. Next base: position 5,786,701 of record JAWWNH010000060.1, read on the forward strand.
GCAGGGAGGGAAGCCCAGCTGAGGAACAGCTGCTGCTGCTGCTGTTTGTGGGGCAGCGGCAGCAGGAGGAACCTTGAGAGGAAGTGGCTTTTGTGTCGGCAGTAACAAGATGAGGTGGAGAGGGCTGGGGGAAAGGGAGAGCCATTGTGATCAAGGTTTCAGTAGCGGCAATTGCTGGAAGAGGCAGTGAATGTCATATAAATGTATCATGACTTGCAATTACAGAGAAGAAAATGGATTTAGTTACATCCAATCAGCATTTGCTTACAAAATATTTAAGCAGTTCAGCACTGGAATGCGAGGGGCCATTTTTGCCATTGTGTATGCCTTCCTTGCATGACTGTTGTGCAGCCGTACAGCTCCACTTTTGTATGTTGCTGTGGAAACCCATCTCTTTTGAGCTCCAGTATTTCAGACCCAATATCTTCGTCTAAACACATGCTGCCAAATATTTCTCAAATCGTTGCCTTGTTTGCCTGGTCTTTCCTGTAGACGAGTTCAACCGGGTGATCATTCCAGTGAAGAGGGGCGAAGAGAACACGGATTACGTGAACGCCTCCTTTATTGACGTGAGTGGCCTTCCCCTGTTGTGATCTGCCTTCCTTCTCCCGCTGTGCCTCGAGTATTGCCCTTGCTTCCACTTTACCCCTAGAATGAAAAGTTTGGGTTCTTTGGTCAAGTTCTTCTGTCTCATGTTGGAGAACAGAAACTGCACCTCATGCATAAAACTGTTAGCACCCAGAGCTCCTTATCTGATTGCTTTTCCTCGAGCCGTGTGGTTCCCTTGAGAAATGTTATGGGGAAGTGGAAGAAAATGGCCACGAACACAGACCTATCTAACATTGCATTGGTCTGACCCAGTGTTTCTCAACCTCCTCGGGGCAACGGCACAGCTGCCCCACGAAAAAAATCTCGTGGCACACCACGACCCGGGGGGCGGGGTGTCCGCGCGCCCTGGCAGGAGGGAGGGGCGAAAACGGAGCGGGAGATCGGCGGGCCAGGCGCCCGCCCCCCCCTCCCGCGCCCAGCCCCCCGGCAGCACCTCCACCCGGCCCCGAGCGAGCCCGGGACGACGACGGGCGGGTCGAGTCTACCCAGCCGCTGTCGAGGAGAGAAGGAGCCGGAGCCCGCTCGCCCGCCGCGCAGGATAGCTGCTGCTGCTGCTTCTATGGCCGCCTGCGCCCCTCCGCGCCGCCCCAGCCTCCGGGACGGGAGTAGGTGGGGAAGCGGAGCGCGGCTCCTGGGGTGACCTCCCGCCCGATTTCCGCTGGGTTAGAAGCCGGCGGCCTACCTCTGCAGCCGGGGTCTGGATCGGGCCCTTCGGCCTCGCCAGCCTCGCCCGGAGAGTTGCGGTTCCGGCGGCGTGCAGCCTGCCCTCCAGCCCGGGAAGCTGCTCCGAGGCTCCTCGGGCTCCGCCTGAAGTCGCCCTTCGCGGGGCTGCGCCGCTGAATCCAGCCGGCACCGCCAAACGCCCCTCTGCCCGACTTGGCCGGAGCAAAAGGCGAAGCGAAGCTCTCCGCTCCGGAGGCCTCTTGAGGGAAAGCCGGCCGGATTCCGACTCCTCGGCGGGTCAGGTGGTCTCCTGCCTCCTCTGAGGAAGGGTCTCAGAGAGGATAGCTGCTGCTGCTGCTGCTTCTACGGCCGCCTCACTGACCTCCCGCCCGTCCCCGACCGCGACCGGGGCGGCAGAGGCAGCGGGCGAAGCGCCCGGCAGCCCTGGCGAAGGCGGCGGTCGGCGAGCGGGAAGCGCAGCCAAGGCGACGCCAGCCGCCCGGACCGCCCCGGAAGCGGAAGGGCGGCACAGCAGCCGGTGTCTTCCCCTTCCCGCGGCACAGCAGCCGGTGTCTTGCGGCACACTCCTGTGCCGCGGCACACCGGTTGGGAAACGCTGGTCTGACCCATGCAGCCCTCACATCTGACAATGACTTCTGTGTGTGCCAGAGTTTAGTTTGCTCTTTCATTAAAATTAAGAAGCAAAGCTGTTCCTGACTTGATCCCTACCCTGTTTCCCCTTTTTTAATACGTAGTCATAAAGTAAGCCATGGCAGCATTTTTTTTATCTTTGTGAGAAGTAAGACATACCCCAAAAGTAAGCCGTGGTGCCGCCACAGGGGAAGGCTGTACCGTACCATACTGATGTAATAAAAATAAGACATCCCCCTGAAAATAAGCCACCCTGTGTTTTTTTGAGGGGAAAAAATTATAAGACGGTGTCTTAAAAAGGGGGAAAGACGGTACTGGTTATAGGTGAGGACTGCAGGTTTGAATGTTTCCCCATGGATTGGGAGCCTCCCTGCATGTTAAAAACAAATCAAACAGAAGGTTTTCCACATAACCTTTTGCCCGGCATGCTATCTTTCATTAGCGTGGAGGATATTTTTGTGTGGTAGCAATCCACTTTACAGTCCTCTTAACCTGCTGCATAAAGAAGTCTGGAGACCCAGCTTTGCAACTTGATTCTGATGAATGCATAAAATGGCCCTCCGATTATATGACTGCTCCCTGTACTGCAAAGACGCTCCTTTTGAATACCTCCTAGCTGGAGGAACAGCTGAGAGCCAGGCGCTCTGACAGTCAGCAGCTACTAGGCAGCTTTAGAAACCATCCTGCTCCCAGGTCGTTCTTTCCTAGCTGTTTCCTGCCCTGCTTAGTTTCAGTCCATCCAACCTAGATGCAGAAATCTTTCTCTCCTGTCAGTGGGAGACTTTCTCTAAGACTCCTCTCACCGAGACTCTCCAGCACTCAAGATCACTTGATTCTCCCCCCCCCTAAACTCGCATTACATTCCTGCAACCAGGGTGGCTTTCAAAGAGCAGCAAAGGCATAGGAGGGACCGAGAGTCTGATCCGTGGGTAGGCAAACTAAGGCCCTGGCCCAATCGCCTTCTCAATCCGGCCCACGGACGGTCCTGGAATCAGCGTGTTTTTACATGTGTAGAATGTGTCCTTTTATTTAAAATGCATCTCTGGGTTATTTGTGGGGCATAGGAATTCGTTTATATTTTTTCTTCTTCAAAATATAGTCCGGGCCCCCACAAGGTCTGAGGAACAGTGGACCGGCCCCCTGCTCAAAAAGTTTGCTGACCCTTGGTCTAATCCATGGGTAGGCAAACTAAGGCCCGGGGGCCGGATCCGGCCCAATTGCCTTCTCAATCCAGCCCACAGATGTTCCAGGAATCAGCGTGTTTTTACATGAGTAGAATGTGTCCTTTTATTTAAAATGCATCTCTGGGTTATTTGTGGGGCCTGACTGATGTTTTTACATGAGTAGAATGTGTCCTTTTATTTATAATGCATCTCTGGGTTATTTGTGGGGCATAGGAATTCATTCATTTCCCCCCCTCAAAAAAATAAAATAAAAAAATTTCTGGCCCCCCACAAGGTCTGAGGGACAGGGGACCGGCCCCCTGCTAAAAAAGTTTGCTGACCCCTGGTCTAATCCATGATTGTTGTAGGAAAACAGAGCAATGGTCATTCTAGATTGACTAAGCTTGCGTTAATTACCATAGTGCGGTCTTCCGTATTGTGGTGTCAGTCTGTGTCCATGTTAAGCAGAGAACTGCATCAGCGCTCGCCTCGTTTAACCTCCTTCCTCTCATTACTTGTCAAGTATCTGGGTCGTAAAGCCCTTTCTTGACTGGTAGGCCTTTTACCCGGGAATTCAATTTCCTGCCTTTGCTGGGCACATTCCAGTGACTAAGCTCCTTTCTCTTTGTGTCCTCGTCTTGAATGGAGGGAGGAAGAAAGAAAGAAAGAGAGAGATATATATAGTTGTTAGATGTTACTGGAGCCAAGTACCTGTTCCTTTGGCCTTTGGAGTCAGAGTCTCGCTGCTGCGTCCCTTCCTAGTAACCATGTCTTAAAATTCCAGGGCTATCGCCAAAAGGATTCCTACATAGCCAGTCAAGGCCCTCTCCAGCACACGACAGAGGACTTCTGGAGGATGATCTGGGAGTGGAAGTCGTGCTCCATTGTTATGTTGACTGAGCTGGAAGAAAGGGGTCAGGTGAGCAAATGGGAAGTGGGGAAGAATTGTCTCCAGGATGCAGAATCTTAAGTGTGCCTGATCCTCTAAGCCTGCCTTTGGCCAGCCACATAAGCCACTTTGAGCTCCTTAGTGCACATATATGTCCTTGCTCTTCCTCTGTCTGGATAAATTGCATTACAAAGTACGAAGTGGTGCACACTCAAGTCTGAGCATAGCTCCCATTGGGTTGTTTGTTTGTTTTTTAAAGCCTTTAACTCGGATAATTTTATTTGTTTATTTTTATTTATTCCATTTATATACCGCCTTTCATCATAAGTTCCCAGGGTGGTTCACAGAATAAAATACAGGATAGAAACAAGTAAATAAGTATAACCAAGCAGCAAAACAATAATCCCCGCTTCCCACAGACACATTTAAAAGGCTGTAGAATATTAATCAGCCCAAGGCCTGGTTGAAGAGGAACATTTTCGCCTGGCACATAAAAATATATAATGGCTGTGCCAGCCGAACCTCCCTGGGGAGAGTATTCCACAAATGGGGAGCCACTGCAGAAAAGGCCCTGTTCTCGTGTTGCCACCCTCTGGACCTCGCGAGGAGGAGGCACATGAAGAAGGGCCTCAGGTGATGAACAGAGAGTCTGGGTCATTTCATATGGAGAGAGGAGGTCCTTGAGATATTGCGCTCCTGAGCCATTTAAGGCTTTATGGTTTAAAACCAGCACTTTGAATTGGGCCTGGAAACTAATTGGCAGTCAGTGCAGTCAGGCCAGGGTCGATGTAAGATGCTCAAACCGTCTTCTCCCAGTGAGCAACCTGGCCACTGAATTCTGCACCAGCTAAAGCTTCCTAACTGTCTTAATGCATTGCAGTAGTAATTGCATTATTGCTCAGCGTTGAAGATGCTCAATCCTTTAATGGGTCTGAGTATCTCCAATGGGCAGCCATTGGGAGAAACTGTAGAGCCCTGTAATAATAATAATAATAATAATAATAATAATAATAATAATAATAATAATAATAATTTATTATTTATACCCCGCCCATCTGGCTGGGTTTCCCCAGCCATTAAAATACAATAATCTATAAAACATTAAAAGCCTCCCTAAACAGGGCTGCCTTCAGATGTCTTCTGTACCCTTCTTGGAGTGTGACGGAGCACACGCTGCGGGTGCAAAAGGCCTCTTGTTTGGTCCCCGTCACCTGTACCTTAAAAGGATCCCAGGCAGCGGGTCTAAGACAGACCTCTGCCTGAGACCTTGGAGAGCCGCTTCTCGGGTAGGCAGTGCAGTAGTCTGGCAGGGCATAAGACAGATTCACCAGTCCGTCATGTCTTTTCAGCCAGCAAGAGGATAAATGAGGTAAGCACTGCATCTAGCAAGAAGACCTATGCAGGCTTGGTCCCTGTCCCCATACCTTTGTGTTCAGAATCCTCAGCATTGCGATATATGTCCCAGGCTCCCCTTTTTATAAAGGACCATTGCCTTCCTCAGAGCTGTCACGTGTTCCCCCTCCTGAGAAGAACTGGGGGTGGGGGTGGGAGGCAGAAAGTGTTGGGAATGGAGACGGCAAACTCCCAAGATCCCTGAGCGATTCCCGGATGGCCCTCTCTGGCTGGCATGTCCCTTCAGTCCAGAGTGCCAATAATCTCTTCTCTTATGAGAAGAGCACACAAGTCTTCTAGCATCACGCAGCAAGAAGGAGACATCCGTAGGTCTAAACTACGTTTATTTACTGTATGTACAGAGAATCAATTTCCACGTCTGTGTTCTCCAAGCTCTGGCAGAAGAAGCAAACAAACTGCGACACAGCAGCAGAGAAACCAAATTACAATAACACTCTTAGGCGGAAGAGATAAGACGGTCTTTCGTTCCCACACTCTCTCAGTCACTCATGTGATTTATACTAATCACAATAGTCCTGCTGAAGCATCTGAGGATACTTAAAATCCTAACAGAAAGGAGGCCAGGGAGGAACTCATGCTTGGTCTTCTAGGGGATCTTTATGTTGTCTGTCTAACCGCCTCCCACTTTGTTGTCTTGCCTGCTTTCTGACTGCTCAGGAGAAATGTGCCCAGTATTGGCCTTCTGACGGCTCTATGTCCTATGGGGATATAACCGTGGAGCTGAAGAAAGAGGAGGAGTGCGAGAGTTACACGGTCCGGGACCTGCTAGTGTCAAATACCAGGGTAGGTGCTGAGGCTGCTTGTGCATGCTGGGAGAAGTGATGGTGGTTCTTGACTTTCCAGGTCCTGCACTTCTCCTTCTAGCAGTGTTAATGGGAAACAGTGGGTGTTTATTGCCCACTCCAGAGATGCAAAATAGCCACGGAGAAGCCTTTGTATCTCTCCATCTCCACTTATTGCAGAATGCTGGATTGTCTTCTGGGAGCCAAGGTTTCCCTCCCCAGTCCTTTGCTATCAACAATCCCTTTTGCTCAGCGGCAAGGGTGCTACTTGCCCCAAAATGGAAAGAAGCAGAAGTCCCAGCAAAGGAAGAATGGATTCAAAAACTTATGGAATATGCAGAAATGGCGAAACTTACCGGAAGAATAAGAAATCAAGATAACAAACTTTTTATAAAAGAATGGAAATGGTTTACTGAATACTTACAGATAAATTGTAAACCAATAAGAACATTGGCAGGATTATTGTAATAACCTGCAGTTTCATAAGAGTATATCTTTAAAGTAGATGAATAAATGAGCAAATTAAGTTAATTTGGATATGCAGAAGATTTTAAGGAACCGCCAAAAAAGGGGGAAGGAAGTCAAGTTTTGAAATGTCAAAATGATTGTAAAATTAGTGAAATGTATAAACTTTTGCTAGCTCCTAGGACTGAGTTTTTCTAACTGTGTGTCGCGACACGTTGGTGTGTCAGCACACCGCCCAAACGCTTCCTGTGCTGGAAAGGGGTTTGCTTATCCACCAGTTTGCTAGTAAGACTGAATTACTGTGTCGTGAAATGATGCATGTCCAAAAAGGATGTCACCAACATGAAAAGTTTGGAAAGCTCTGTCCTAGGAGTATGTAGGCTGGTTAAGGGCATGAGCTTTTCTTGCTGTATTCCCAATTTTTATACTTGGAGAGATAACATTTAATTCCTCCTGCAAATGCATCTCCCTATGCTAGCAGTCCTCCGAAAATATTCTTCACCAGGCAACAACTCTGTGAAGAATGTGGTTAGCAAAAGCTCGCTATTGCTTGCCTTCTTGACCATTTCCAGAGGTTCCAGAGGAAGTGAGTCGTCGTCCGTCCCCCCGAGTCTCCCTGGATTCAGATTCAGGCTTTTCTGAGATTTTCTCTTTTCTTTTTTTTCCCCTGACCAGGAAAACAAAACCCGGCAGATCAGACAGTTCCACTTCCACGGCTGGCCGGAGGTGGGCATCCCCACTGATGGAAAAGGAATGATCAACATCATTGCAGCTGTGCAAAAGCAGCAGCAACAGTCCGGAAACCACCCCATTACTGTGCACTGCAGGTAATCAAACGGGCTGCGAGATTTCCGGGCAGCAAGAATTGGCAAAACATGCTACTCAAGAGGCGCTTTAGTGGCAAGGAGTATGTTGCATGAAGAAGTTGCTGGCATTGCCACAAAGCCTCCTAAGGGTACCAGGGATTGGGTCCAGGTCCTGGTTAGACAGTAACCGCTGTTAAGATTGGTGTCAGTATTTCCCTTGCGCCACAGATCAGGAGATGGTGTTGGAATTTGAACCCAGGGTAGAGAGGGAGCATGCATTTCTGCAGCGGGCTACTGACCTCTTAATGGGCGATGAGGGATTGCATCTGAACAAGCCCAATTATCAGTGCACATACATCCCTCTCTCTCTTTTTTGGTGAGTTGGTGACTTCAGTAACTGGTTTGACCTAACTTTCATCCTTAAATAGAGTGACATTCCCACTGGTCTTTCCTCTAGCCCAGGGGTCAGCAAACTTTTTCAGCAGGGGGCCGGTCCACTGTCCCTCAGACCTATGGGGGGGCAGACTATATTTTGGGAGGGGTAATGATGCAAGAGCACCACGAGCCCCGGCGGCTGCTTACCTGTGTCTTGCGAGCAGCAGGGGCTGGTGGCAGCGGGACGATGAGTGGCGCGTGAAAGGGCTCCGGAGAGGGGCTGCTTAAAATGGCGGCCACTCGAGCACTGCTGCTGCTGGCACCAACAAGGCCCAGCCCCCTTCCTCCTCTAGGCAGGGCGGGGAGAAGTCAGGAAGAGGGAGGGAGGAGGTGCCGTCACCGCCATGGGAGGGAGAGGGAAAGAATGCAAGCGCTGGCGATCCACGCGGTGATTCGCAGACCGTCTGTGGGCCGGATCCAGAAGGCAATTGGGCCTGATCCGGCCCGCGGGCCTTAGTTTGCTGACCCATACTCTAGCCTTTCACCACAAAAGAGCTTTAAATACCTACAGGAGGTGCCCTATGGGATTCCACATCTCTTCCATCATATAATTGTAGAGTTGGCGGGTACCCCAAGGGTCATCTAGCCCAACCCCACTTCAATGCAGGAATCTCAACTTGAAGCATCCCTGACAGATGGCCATCCAACCTCTGCTTAAAAACCTCCAAGGAAGGAGAGTCCACTGTATTCTAAGGGGGGGTCTATTCTCTCGTCATCAGCTCTTACCGTCAGAAAGAGCTGCTTGACAGCGGAACGGCTCAGGCAACAGGAAGGCCTTTGTTTGTCACTCACAGGTGTGTTGTTGTTGTTTTGTCTTTTGTTTCCCCCCCAGTGCTGGAGCCGGCCGAACAGGGACCTTCTGTGCGCTGGGTACTGTTTTGGAAAGAGTCAAGGCTGAAGGAATTCTAGATGTCTTTCAGACAGTGAAGAGTTTGAGGTTACAGAGGCCGCACATGGTCCAAACACTGGTAGGCATGGGCTGCTGTTTGTGGGGTGGGTGGGTGGGTGGGTGGGTGAGGCCGGGTGGCTGAGTGGGTTGAGCAGCAAGAAGTTCCCTCCTGCAAGTGTGAGCAGTTTCTCCCATTCCCTCCCGCCCATCAGAGCCCCATCTCTTTCCTCTCTCTCTTGTACCTGCGTAAGGAAATGGGATACGAGGACTTTCTAGCCCATAAGAAAGAGAAAGAAGCCCACAGGTGGGACCATAGCCCACAGGGGCACCCAAAAGCAGGGTCTGAATGCAACAAGCCCTCTTACCCACCCACCCCAGTCTCTGCCCCTGAGCCGGGGTGCTTCTTGCTATGGCCGATGTCAGTTTCTGGTTGTGGGAATGGCTGTTTCTGCTCAAAGCCAACAATTTAGAGTTGGAGGAACCAAAACACCATCCAGGTCAAACCCTCCAGCCGCCAGCCAGCCACTAATTGGTCCATGCCAGCGGACATCGAATGGTGATGGTGATGTGCAAGCTCTGCGTGTAGAAGGTCCCAGGTCCAACCCATGGCGTTTCCAGGTAGGGCTGGAGAGGACACCTGTTGAAAACCCCGCAGAGCTGCTGCCAGTCAGTGCAGATTGAGCATCCCTCAAGCTTGGGCCACCAGGTGATGTTAGACTACAGTCTCTGTCTCCCCAGCTAGCTTAGCCAGTGTTCAGGGATGATGCAAGTTTCAGTCCAACAATATCTGTCGAATCAGGGTTGAAGAACACTGGTCTAGACAGGGCTGAGCTAGATGGTCTGTTGAAGGTAGCGTTTGACATTGGGCTACCTGGTTTTGGTCATCCTGTAATTAATAGGCAGGTTCCCTTGCGACCACAGCATCTCTGAAGAGTGGCGATTCATTCCGTGACCAACTCTGCCTTTTCTTTTCTGCCTAATCTCCAGGAACAGTACGAATTCTGTTACAAGGTGGTTCAGGAATATATTGACGCCTTTTCAGACTACGCCAACTTCAAGTGAAGATGAAAACCACCCAACAGAAGAGTTGCCTTCTTTAATACTTTGTAATATTCTGTTTGTTAATATCCCCTGCCCCCCCAAAAATGTGTATATATCTTAACTGTTTTAGAGGGTTGGTACCATAAGATTCCTATTAGCTGGAGATTTTATATGTAGCAAAAGTGTTAGAAAGAGGATTGTAGGCACTTTTTTCCAATGTTTTATTGGGGAATTAAATAGCGTGATATTTGGATTAATATTGTCAAATCTCTCTCCTGGAGAGTTGATGCAGGCTGTTTTTGTTTTGTAAATCTTTTTTTTTCCTTGAGGGAGTAAAGCCTTTTAAAAAACCAAAAGAGAAATCTGCATATCGGCCTTTTATTTTAAAAGGAAAAAACAAACCAGTGGCTTATAAATACAGTGTTCAAGATCAGGGTTTTTTCTCTCCCTAGCTTAGAAGACTGGGCCGCCCTGCAGGGTTCTGGGTTTGAGGGCTGCTGTTGAAGCAACAAACCCCTATAGCTGGAGTATCCTGATGTTTGGAATAGCCGTTGGGAAGGGAAAGTTGCTCTTCCGTTAATGCAACGCCGTTCAAAAGCACTGTTAAGCTGTGCAACATCCTACCGTTCATTTCGGTGTTATTTGCACAGCAGAGGGTCCTGTTGGGTTGGGCCCAGGTTTTCTTCAGCTTTGGAGAAATGGGGGAGGGATGGGATATAGAGGAGCCTCCTTGCAAAACCATCAACTTTATTTGAAGCAAATGCAGCTCCCGTGTCCTTTTTTGGTAATAGCTTGACCAATCCGGCCTCTTGTTCCCCCATCCCAATTTATTTGTGGAAGCAGGTCTCTATCTCTATGCTTGAGGTATTGTCTCATCTCATTTTACATTTGGTTTGCCAGGGACCAACCAACCAACCCCCCTCCGTGGGAAAAGCGTGACCTCCATCCCTTCGCCTTCAAGGGGATGGATAGGATAATCATAAAGAACATCCTTGATTTGGGGCAAGATAGCCGGGCATTAGAAATAGAATTAAGGAGATCCCTTGCAGTCTTTACTGACCTGAATACCCATTTTTTGCTTAGGAGTCCCATCTGGCCATAGCGTGTGGAGTGCTTAGCCACTGTGGACATTTTTTTTCTTTCCAGAAAGCAGGATATAAATTTCAACAATAAATAGATAGGAGTGACTTTTGTGGCCTGGATCTGAGATCGTCCTAAGCATTCCACATTTTCCCTACCAACTCAGGCTGACACGAATGATTATACATTTGGGTGATGGCAGGCCGGGGCGTGTTTAACATGCATGGCCCAATTAATGGCTCGTTGCTGTCAAAAGGCCAGGAGTTGTGAGTGCCATCAATCTAAGCAGAGATGGCAAAGCAGTCCAGTGTTGCAGAGAGAGCTTTGGGAGGCGAGTCTGTTCACAACCCACACACAGTCCTATCTAGCTCAAAGCAAGGGAGAGGGTTTTAAAAGTTAACTATACAGATTTTTTTTACAAATCACAAATTTATTACAACATGTGAATAACACAGCCCCCCGAGTCCATATAAAAACGTCCGGGGTTATTTGGTGTAATATTCATACATGGCTTAAATAGTAGATGTATCCTATTGTCTATCTGCAAAAATATATATATAAAGTACCAAGCACACTTTCACTTTCTGCCACTAGAATAGACTAGATGGTGGCTGAGTTACCCACATCTTATAGTACATTTGAGATGCAAATGCTCCGCAAAGAGGGAAGTGGGGGTGGGAGAACCCAACTGATGTAAAAGTATGAACCATCTGCCTGAACACTAACCAGATGTGTTTGTGCCTGGCTCTGTGAGGTGTATGTAGCCCACTTTTGTTGTAAAAGACACGCGGTCAGCTCGCTCTGCACCTTCTCTCTGCGTGATGCAATTTTGACACATCCCATTAAACATGCTGGCTTCTTCTGACGCGACTGGGATTAATCGCATCAGAACTTGGTCTCTGGCTATTTTGGAACGTGCTCAGCTTTCAAGAGGTGGTTTTGTTTTTAAGATTTAAAAAAAAATGTTTGGAAGCTAATGGAAGTTTCTCGCTGGCGTGGCTTTACAGAGTTTTGTTTCCCCCTTTCTGCTTCTACCCTTCCCAAGGAATGCGTCTTAAACGTCTCCTGTAAGTGGCCAAGCTGATTGGCAGACAGGTTTTGGCCTAAACCAGATACGCTCTCCAAAAGCTGTTGAGTTCCATTTTTTTCTTTTGAGGCACCATGTATGCTTTAGGACTCTTGGTCCTATTGCTTAGCAGCTCTTACCAGTTAGCTGCCCAAAAGCCATTTTGAGGGGGAGCCCAACGTCGCCAGCCTGATGCCAATCTCGTCCCTTTTCTGAAAAGGACTTCTGGCTTTTCCCCAGGTGGCACAAGTAGGAGAACCGATCGCATCCGTAACTGGTCTTGCTCTCCTTTATTTTCTTTCTTGCAGGACTGAAGAGAGCTTTGTAGGCTCTTGCAAATATATGTACGTGGTCAGGGTCAGGGGCCCAAGGCATTGCATTCTTAGGCCACCATCTTAAGTTGGCGGTCAGTGAAGCTGTGCCCATCCTGCTTGGTGCCCATGTGAACGAGGGGTGCAGAAATCTGTGACTCTCCAAATGTTGCAAGGCTGCAGCATCCACCCTGCTCCCTGACTCTTCGTCATGTTGGCTTGGAGATGGGTCGGTGGGAGTTGGAAGCCCCAACACCTCTAAGCGGGCAACCAGCATACGGGGAGCCACAGGTTCCCTACTCCTGTTAGCTTCCACATGGCATTCTTCTAACAGAATGTTTATCACAGAGGTGGCACGCTTTTCAAAGGAACATGCATAAATGGCACACGAGGTTAAGTAGGTTGTTGGAAGAATAGCTACATGGGGGGACCTGCGATTGGCATTCATGAGGCCCCCGAAACAACCCCTGGCATCTCCTACTAAAAGGATTGCCAGCTGTTCGAGACGTGGGACCTTGGAGCGTTGCTGCCAGCCAGAGTAAGCAAAGCTAGCCTCAATGCAGCACCGGTCTGACTTAGTATATGGCAATATATATCGCCTGTTTAACCCCAAGCAGCAAGGGTGCAGCCGTGGGATAGGTGTGTTAAAAAAGAGGTCTTGGTCCAGTGTGCCCCTCGTAAACCAGATGCAATGGTGCAGCTCGCATCGCCAACTTGTGCCCTCAAGTCCTCTGGGGCAAAGTCTTGCCAGGGCACTTTCTGCCCAGAACAAACACTTGCCTAGGATGCAACCGTACAGCTGCTCAGAGCGTGGTGTCTGTATGCTGCTTAAAACAGTATCCGCTGCCGTTGTGGTTTTTTTGCTGCAAGTTCACGCAGTTGGTGTCTTAGCTTTAGGGGCAAAGCCCTTACGTGCCAAAAATGACACGCTGCCCCCCTCCTCCCCCCTTCCTCCCCCCACCCCCCTGCAGATCTGCCACATGAATATATCAGGGCTGCTGAGGCAGGCCAGAGCAAAGTTGCCGTTTCCCTTCTGTTTGTTTTCAGTAGCTGTAACTCCATGCTGCCTTCATTCTGAATGTCTTAATATCTTGTATTTATTTTTTGTTGACTAAGTAAATGCTTTTTTTTTTAAGTGGCCTGCGTTTTTCTTTTACAGCAACGTTAACGTAGATCACATGGACCGGTGTGTGTGTGTGTGTGTGTGTGTGTGTGTGTGTGCGTGTGCGTGCTGGCGGGACAATAAGCCAAATGGCCTGGGGTTTGAACCCTCATTCATTACAATATATTGACTGAACAAAATAAAAAAAATCCTTCCAGTAGCACCTTAAAGGTAAAGGGACTCCTGACCATTAGGTCCAGTCGTGACCGACTCTGGGGTTGCGGCGCTCATTTCACATTATTGCCCAAGGGAGCCAGCGTACAGCTTCCAGGTAATGTGGCCAGCATGACTAAGCTGCTTCTGGCGAACCAGAGCAGCGCACGGAAACGCCGTTTACCTTCCCGCTGCAGCAGTTCCTATTTATCTACTTGCACTTTCACATGCTTTCGAACTGCTAGGTTGGCAGGAGCAGGGACCGAGCAACGGGAGCTCACCCCGTCGCGGGGATTCAAACCGCCGACCTTCTGATCAGCAAGCCCTAGGGCTCTGTGGTTTAACCCACAGCGCCACCCGCGTCCCGTAAGTAGCACCTTAGAGACCAACTAAGTTTGTTATTGGTATGAGCTTTCGTGTGCAATCACACTTCTTCAGATACACAAAAGCTCATACCAATAACAAACTTAGCTGGTTTCTAAGGTGCTACTGGAAGGAATTTTTTTATTTTGTTTCGACTATGGCAGACCAACACGGCTACCTACCTGTAACTAGATATATTGACTTGTTTAGCTCTGCCATCACCTCATTTTCAAGTGCGTTGGCTGACAACAAGCCCCAAAATACCCCTGTGTGCTCTTAGACACTGGGTGGCCTTCTGTTGTATGTGCCTTATGAGGGTTTAATCCAGTGGCTCTCAAACTTTTTTCTCTGGGCCACACTTTCAAAATAAAGATTTGCTCATGCACACCATTTCCATCTCTTTTTAATCCTAAGAAATACATTGGAAAACAAAAAGAAACAACTAGCAGTGCTTGATTTATAACATAGAACACAACCACTTTATAATATGATCATTGGATATCCAGAAAGTATGAAGCAATGCAGCTACATAAGAACATGAACCATTCCCAAACTATAATTATAAATGAGCCTCTTACATATGTACCTTAAGCACGTATACAAACTCAATGAGAGGTGTGAGCTTGCTTTTGCCAGGTAATCTCATTTATATCCTGTCTAATTTGAGACAGACAAACTCGCCTCCACATCAACACAAAGAAACCTTTTCTCTTTTCTGGTCTTTCATATTCCTCCGAGTTGAAAATCCATGTTCACAACAATGTTGTCCTCAGTATCGCTCTTGCTCTCATTTTGAAAAGATACCTATTCATATTCTGCAAATAAAAGCATATTTCGATACTAAACTATACTACACTGAAATGTTTCTTGGATCGTCCTTGAATTTTATCGCCACACCTTCCTCTCCTGCCACACCCTTTGAGAACCACTGGCCTGAGCTGAAGCCAACTTCTCCCCAAACCACTTTCAGCTTTCAAACAATCTGTTCCCCAAACAGATTTATAGAACATTGACTTGAACTTAGAGCCCCCTAGAGATGTCTCACCTGGAAAGAGTTTAGTGGCGTTTGTCTTGGCAAAGAAGTACAGAGACTCTTGCCACCAATTGCGTGCAGCTGGTTAGTAGAATGACCATTCTGTACTGACACCCCAGCGGGAGCCACTCCTGGTTTATACTGGTTATACTAGTGTCAATGATGACGACAATGTCTGGGTTTCATTATAGGTTAGCTCTATGCTAGGGCTGCCATATTTTGAAGAGCAAAAAAGAGGACACATTTGCCGACTTCTACTTTTGTCTACAGATCGCTATGATGGCTCTCATTTTAAATACCCCTGCTATATGTAGGCTATAGAAGCTGTGATATGTACAGGATTATGATACAAAGCAGGTACCTCAAAATCCAATAAGCGGGCAAGAAAGAGACCCTTGGCTGATTCACGTCCCCTCCCCAATGCACACAGAAGTAAGTCTTCCTTTCTCTCTCTCTCTCTCTCCCCCCCCCCATCACGTTGATAAAGGAGAAGCAGAAGGAGGCAGCCCAGCAGGAAGGGAGAAACAAACAAATCCCGGATATTTTTGCAAATTTTAAAAATTCGCCCGGACAGAAATTATACCCCTGAAAAAGAGGAGATATGGCAACCCTAAATCACTGGTTAAGCCATACCACCTTGGGTGCAAACCTTGATAGTAGTGTGATATGCCTTGGGGGGGGGAGGGAGAGAGTTAAGGATCCCAGGCATCAACATGCACCCCAGATTTGCAAGTCCCTTGCACCACTACTAGGCTATACACACCCACTGGAAACAAAATAATTTCCTTCCAGTAGCACCTTAGAGACCAACTAAGTTTTTTCTTGGTATGAGCTTTCGTGTGCATCTGAAGTATCTGAAGCATCGTGTATATCTGAAGAAGTGTGCATGTACACAAAAGCTCATACCAAGAACAAACTTAGTTGGTCTCTAAGGTGCTACTGGAAGGAATTTTTTTATTTTGCTTCAACTACGGCAGGCCAACACGGCTACCTACCTGTAGCACACCCACTGGAATTTGGGTCCTGATTACAAAGTCTTTTCAGAGCAGAGTGCATTGAACAAGCACCTCGTATAACCCAGATTGGAAGCTGGGCTCTCCTAGGGCTGCCATATGCCCAGTAACGTCCGTGATTTCAAAGGTGTAAAAACGTCTGTTTTCTTGGCGTTATTGTAATTGTATAAAAATATTTTCAAGGTGTCCTGGTTTTTACTTGTTGTGGTCTCCAGAGCATTTACCTGCTTCAAGGTAAGGAGCAGCCGATGACACAAAGCCCCAGTGCTCAGCCTTTTCTAAGGCTCCGTTGAAGCCTTGCGTTTACATAACCAGCTGATTCCCAACACGGCGAAGCCAGGACCGTGTCGCTTCCAGTAGAATCTTCCTGTGGATTATTTTTTCACAGTCCGATGAGCGTACAGTACTAATCTTGCCACTGGTAATTTGCCAAGCCCAAAGGTGTGTCAGAAGAGTTTGTGTGACTGTTAAAAGTCTTTCTGGCTGCTAACCAGAAGGTTGGTGGTTCAATCCTGCAGGGGGTTGGACTAGATGACCTTTGGGGTCCCTTCCAACTCGACAATTCTATGATTTCCTGTGTTTGAAGCAGCTCTAGGTTTATCAAAGCTTTCCTTCCCAAAGTTTACTAGAAGCTAAATGCCAGAAATAAGCTGAATTCATCCCGTTGCAGCTAGTTTCAGGGCAGTGGGGAAACTGGTTTTCTTGGCTGCAATTTTTGTGTAATCTCATCAATGTTTTCACATAGCACCTTGTACTAGGCCTCTGGGAGAAGCATGAGCTCTCTACATCTGTTTCCTCACCTTCTTCCTCAATGTGCTACATTCTTTGTCAAACCATAATGGCCTCATGGGCTCCATTTCATTTGAACTAACTCCAGCTGTTAAAAGGGGTCTCAATTTAAAGCAAGCACCCTGATATGCTTGTAACACTAAATTAATATTGGAGTCACGGGGTTAGAATTATATCGCCACGGCATCTAGCAGCAGCTGAGTTCTAAAAACTTGTGATTAGCCACATGTTCTTGTTGCCTTTTTAACCTTTGTTCAAGGTGGTTGGCTGGTTTGAAACCCTGGGTTGAAATTCCTGCATTGCAGGGGGCTGGACTAGATGTCCCTTAGGGTCCCTTCCAACGATTCTGCGATTTTTATGAAACCCCTTTCCACCAAGCGACAGGGCAAGTTCTCATTCAGGCTTACGAGTCGCTGAATCACGTTGCAGACACGAAAAGAGGTCACTGCAGAGATGAACTTGGGTAGCAACGGCAAAGTAGACAGCTACTTTGAGACCTTGTATAGAATGTCCTGGGAGACTGAAGTGTTCTCCTTCTGGTTTCTCTGTCTTGTGATTCCTGAGAACACTTCAAGCTCCCAGGGCATTCTATACAAGATCTCAAAGTAGCTGTCTTATTACAAAGGAATTTCAGAAATAGACTGGAAAGAGAAGTTGCTGAATTGCAACTGATTACCAAACTTAAAAGGGACCCAGGTGGCGCTGTGGGTTAAACCACAGAGCCTAGGGCTTGCTGATCAGAAGGTCGGCGGTTCGAATCCCTGCGATGGGGTGAGCTCCCGTTGCTCGGTCCCAGCTCCTGCCCACCTAGCAGTTCGAAAGCACATCAAAGTGCAAGTAGATAAATAGGAACCGCTCTGGCGGAAGGTAAACGGCGTTTCCGTGCGCTGCTCTGGTTCGCCAGAAGCGGCTTAGTCATGCTGGCCACATGACCTGGAAGCTGTACGCCGGCTCTCGGCCAATAAAGCGAGATGAGCGTCGCAACCCCAGAGTCAGACACGACTGGACCTAATGGTCAGGGGTCCCTTTACCTTTTTACCAAACTTAAAACAATGGAGAGACCTGGTTTGAATAGAGACATTGGAATCTTATCTCATTATACATGACAAAGCTATTTTTAGCCATCTCACCCCTTGCTTTTTCCTGTAAGACCAATTGCAGTCGTTAACAGTCAACAGGTTTACCTCTCCTATCAGCCAATCTCCCATTCCCACCACCCTTCTGAGTAATACCCCTCCCCACCCTCTCACTACGGTATATATAAGGGTCTGGTGACTTCTGTTTCAGTGTATTTGAAGAAGTGTGCATGCACACGAAAGCTCATACCAAGAACAAACTTAGTTGGTCTCTAAGGTGCTACTAGAAGGAATTTATTCTGGGGGTGGTTGGGAAATCAACTTTTAAATTGTACTGAATTTATAATAATAATAATAATAATTTATTATTTATACCCCGCCCATCTGGCCGGGTCTCCCCAGCCACTCTGGGCGGCTTCCAACAAACATTAAAATACATACACATCACAGATTAAAAACTTCCCTGAACAGGGCTGTCTTCAGGCATTTTCTAAATGTCAGATAGTTGTTAATATCTTTGACTTCTGATGGGAGGGCGTTCCACAGGGCGGGCGCCACTACCGAGAAGGCCCTCTGCCTGGTTCCCTGTAGCTTTGCTTCTCGCAATGAGGGAACCGCCAGAAGGCCCTCGGCACTGGATCTCAGTGTCCGGGCTGAACGGTGGGGGTGGAGATGCTCCTTCAGGTATACAGGACCGAGGCCGTTTAGGGCTTTAAAGGTCAGCACCAACACTTTGAATTGTGCTCGGAAACGTACTGGGAGCCAATGTAGTTCTCTCAGGACCGGTGTTATGTGGTCCCAGCGGCCACTCCCAGTCACCAGTCTAGCTGCCGCATTCTGAATTAATTGCAGTTTCCGGGTCACCTTCAAAGGTAGCCCCACGTAGAGCGCATTGCAGTAGTCCAAGCGGGAGATAACTAGAGCATGCACCACTCTGGCGAGACAGTCTGCGGGCAGGTAGGGTCTCAGCCTGCGTACTAGATGGAGCTGGTAGACAGCTGCCCTGGACACAGAATTAACCTGCGCTTCCATGGACAGCTGTGAGTCCAATATGACTCCCAGGCTGCGCACCTGGTCCTTCAGGGGCACAATTACCCCATTCAGGACCAGGGAATCCCCCACACCCGCCCGCCCCCTGTCCCCCAAAAACAGTACTTCTGTCTTGTCAGGATTCAATCTCAATCTGTTAGCCGCCATCCATCCTCCAACCGCCTCCAGGCACTCACACAGGACCTTCACCGCCTTCACTGGTTCTGATTTGAAAGAGAGGTAGAGCTGGGTATCATCCGCGTACTGATGAACACCCAGCCCAAACCCCCTGATGATCTCTCCCAGCGGCTTCATATAGATATTAAAAAGCATGGGGGAGAGGACAGAACCCTGAGGCACCCCACAAGTGAGGGCCCAGGGGTCTGAGCACTCATCCCCCACCACCACTTTCTGAACACGGCCCAGGAGAAAGGAGCGGAACCACTGTATAACAGTGCCCCCAGCTCCCAGCTCCTCTAGACGGTCCAGAAGGATGTTATGGTCAATGGTGTCAAAGGCCGCTGAGAGGTCCAGCAGAACTAGGAAACAGCTCTCACCTTTGTCCCTAGTCCGCCGGAGATCATCAACCAGCGCGACCAAGGCAGTTTCAGTCCCATGATGAGGCCTGAATCCCGATTGGAAGGGATCCAAATGGTCCGCATCCTCCAGGCGTGCCTGGAGTTGTTCAGCAACCACCCGCTCAATCACCTTGCCCAAGAATGGTAAATTTGAGACTGGGCGATAGTTGGCCATATTGGCCGGGTCTAAAGATGTTTTTTTAAGAAGCGGTTTAATGACCGCCTCTTTCAGCGGGTCTGGGAAGACTCCCTCACAGAGGGAAGCATTCACCACCCCGCGGAGCCCATCGCCCAGCCCTTCCCGGCTCGCTTTTATTAGCCAGGATGGGCAAGGATCAAGGAGACAGGTGGTCGGTTTCACTCGTCCAAGCAGCCTGTCCACATCCTCGGAAGTAACAGATTGGAATTGATCCCATGAAACATGACTAGACAGGGCTCTAGCACTCTCCCGCCCCGGCAATGCTCCCACGGTGGAGTCTACCTCCTTCCGAATCTGAGCGACTTTATCTGCAAAAAACTTTGCAAAAGCATTGCAGGAGATCTTGGGGTCCCTACCAGACCCTGGTGACAAAGGTGGTTCTGATAGAGTCCGAACCACCTGGAAGAGTCTCCTGCTGCTGTTTTCTGCAGATGCAATAGAAGCGGCGAAGAAGGCCCTCTTCGCCGTCGCCATTGCCACTTGGTAGGCTCGAAGTTGAGCTCTAGCCCGTGTCCGGTCTGATTCAGAATGAGTTTTCCTCCACCGGCGCTCTAGCCGTCTCAGCGACTGTTTCATCGCCCTCAGCTCCGGGGAAAACCACGGGGCTGTCCGGGCTCCATGCAATCGGAGAGGGCGCTTCGGAGCCAGACAGTCAATAGCCCTGGTTAACTCCACATTCCAGCGAGCCACCAGGGAATCAGCTGAAAGGCCATCAACATGGGATAAAACATCCCCCACCACTCTCTGGAAGCCAATTGGATCCATTAAGTAGCGGGGGCGGACCATCCGAATTGGTCCCACCTCCCGGCAGAGGGGAAGGGTCGCGGAGAAGTCCAGCTGCACCAGGAAGTGATCTGACCATGGCACTTCTTTTGTTTCGCTTTTACTTAGTGTCAGATCACCAACATCCATAGAGGTAAACACCAGGTCTAAGGCATGTCCGCGGCTATGAGTTGGGCCAAACTTATTCAGGGACAGCCCCATGGAGGCCATGCTTTCCACGAAGTCCCGAGCGGCCCCTTGTAAGGTCATGTCGGCATGGATGTTAAAATCTCCTAAGACAACCAAGCTGGGTGTCTCCAGGAGCATGTCCGCCACAACCTGAAGCAGCTCGGCCAGGGAATCCTTGGTGCAGCGGGGAGGTCGGTACACCAGAAGGAATCCTGTACTGCCCCTATTGCCCAACTTCCAGAACATGCACTCAGAGAACTGGGTCTTCCCAATAGGACGCCTGGTGCAAACTAATGACTTCCTAAAAATCACTGCAACCCCCCCTCCCCGCCCAGATGGCCTAGGTTGCTGTGCGTAAGAGAAACCTGGTGGACAAGCAGCGGCAAGGACAGGCCCATCTGCCTCGTCCAACCAAGTCTCTGTCACACATGCCAGGTCAAGTCCTCCATCCACAATCAGATCGTGGATGGCAGTTGTTTTGTTTGTCATTGACCTGGCATTACACAGCAACACTTTCAGGTCATGTGGGTATCCCTTGTTGATTCCAGTACCCGTCCGGTCAGGGCCAGACCCGGAGGCAGGGATAGTCCTCAAACAACGACTAAGCCTGCATCCTCGGTAATGACATGGTCTGGTCTTAGCGTAACTCCTCCTCCTGCCCGTGATCACTGAGATCGGGTGTCCCAGTGCATCACCCCCTGTGGAACTTGCCCCAGCCATTCTATTGGCTGAGGCCCCCTCCCAGACAGCCCTAACCCTATCCCCTTAAAAGGCAAAATACAAACTATACAGCAACTTAACAAAAGAAAAACAAAACAAAAACAAAACAAAAGCAATTATGATAAAATTAAACTACTCCCCGCCCCGACCACCATTTGCCCCACCCCAAACAAAAAATAATAATGTAATATCGTAAAAAGCCACCATTCAAGGTGTGACAAATTAAAGGTGTGACAAATTTGTTTCAAGGTGTGACAAATTTGTATTAATTTGGTGACAATTCAAACTAAGCCTGAAAAGGAAGAATATTTGCAACCATGCCTTCTAAGCCTAACACCCCCCCCCCTTGGCTTAATGCAGGTGTGGGGAACCTTTGGCCTTCCAGATGTTGATGAACCACAACTCCCATCATCCCCTGCAAGACCATACAAGATAAGAAGAGCTTGCTGGATCAGGCCAGTGGCTCATCTAGTCCAGCATCCTGTTCTCACAGGGGCCAACCTGGTGCCTGTGGGAAACCCAGAAGCAGAATCTGAACACAAGATCCCTCTCGCCTCCAGTGGTTCCCAGCAACGGGTATTCAGAAGCATTGCTGCCTCCAGCTGTGGAGGTAGAGCCTGGTAGCCATGACTAGTAGCCATTGATAACTTTCTCCTCCATGAATTTTTCTAATCCTCTTTTAAGTCCATCTAACTTTTAAGGCCAACACTGCTTCCTGGGGGAGAGAGTTCCATAGATTAACTTTAGTTTAAGATCAAAGCTGGCTCACTCCTACCTTAGAGTCTTCCATCCACGGGGGGGGGGGGAGTTGAGAAGATGGAGGGGCAGGATAAGATTTCCCCGTGTATTCTTTTAAATTATTAGGAATTTGGAAAAGAAATTTTTAGCCACAGTGTGGTGAGGAGCATACACAGAATTTTAAACAGGCGGCGGATTGGCAGCCTGGAAGTTTCCGTCTCAATTTGGCAGAATTTTTGGAATGACAGACCCTCTCCCTGAATTAGCAGCATTAAGGGTTCTGTGAGTTCGTAGAGCAATCCGCTCTGCCATCTGCAAGAGGAGGGCCTCAGGGCAGGAGCGAGAGGGCATCTAGGGCTCTGTCTTCCACGAGAGAGATCCGTGTGACATTTCAGCTCCCCCCTGCCTCTCTGCAAAGCTACATTTCCAATGTCTCCACCGGACTGCAAGCCAATGCTGATCGAAAGGTCACCGCCATCCCAATTAACACTGTATTATGGAATTAACTGGTCATGATCATACCTTGGGGAGCTCCTGGCAAGCTGCATCCTTCAGCCCATGGATTAAGCATTTGATGCCACAACTGCATCTGCCCTGACATCAGAGCATGGACCGTCCTTGGAAAGATGGTCGTATTTCTCTCTCGCTCCCAAGCAAGCCTTCGCTTGGCTGAACCCATGTACTCTCTTTTTCCTTTCTCCTGCTTTTCTGCAGTGGTCTCTGGGATTTTCTTGGGCTGCAACTCATACGATCCCTGACCACTGGCTCTGCTGGCTGGGGCCGATGGGTTCCAGCCATGTCAGAAAGGTCACAGGTCCCCAGCCCTGCTTTAAAAAAAAAAATAACAATAATTTATGCTTTCCAAGTTTATACATTTCATTAGTTTTACAATCAGTTTAACATTTCAAAACTTGACTTCCTTCCCCCTCTTTCTGCGGTTCCTTAAATTGATTTTTTAAATATCTTCTGCAAATCCAAATTCATTTAATTTGCTCATTTAATTATCTACTGTAAATATCTATTCTTGTGAAACTGCAGGTCATTACAATAACCCTGCTAATGTTTTTTATCTGTTTACAATTTATCTGTCCATATTCAATAAACCATTTCCATCCTTTTATAAAAAGTTTGTTATCTTGATTTCTTATTCGTCCGGTAAGTTTTGCCATTTCTGCATATTCCATAAGTTTTTGTATCCATTCTTTCTTTGCTGGGACTTCTGCTTCTTTCCACTTTGGGGCAAGTAGCATTCTTGAGCCCACAGAGTAGCATTGACCATTATCAGTATCCTGACAAACAGGATTTCTGTTGTAGACCGCTCCCTGTGATGTATTTCTGCTGCAAACTGCCTCCTTCAGTGGTGTATGTATGATGTTTTGGGGTTGGTCTTGAGCTACAGGATAGGCAATTTCAAAAGTCAATACAGTATAAGAGCTTGGACACCATTGTTCTAGGTTCCTCTCCTCCTTCCCTGTTATTGCAGAGGGACCCTGCTGCAATAAAAGATCATGCTTACTAGCTGTTTTGCTTCTCAATATCCTCTGGTTGTTGTTGTTGTTGTTGTTGTTGTTGTTGTTGTTGTTGTTGTTGTTGTTGTTCAGTCGTTCAGCCATGTCCGACTCTTCGTGACCCCATGGACCAGAGCACGCCAGGCACGCCTATCCTTCACTGCCTCTCGCAGTTTGGCCAAACTCATGTTAGTAGCTTCAAGAACACTGTCCCACCATCTCATCCTCTGTCGTCCCCTTCTCCTTGTGCCCTCAATCTTTCCCAACAAAGTCTTTTCTAGGGAGTCTTCTCTTCTCATGAGCTGGCCAAAGTACTGGAGCCTCAACTTCAGAATCTGTCCTTCTAATGAGCACTCAGGGCTGATTTCTTTAAGAATGGATAGGTTTGATCTTCTTGCAGTCCATGGGACTCTCAAGAGTCTCCTCCAGCACCATAATTCAAAAGCATCAATTCTTCGGCGATCAGCCTTCTTTATGGTCCAGCTCTCACTTCCGTACATCACTACTGGGAAAACCATAGCTTTAACTATACGGACCTTTGTCGGCAAGGTGATGTCTTTGCTTTTTAAGATGCTGTCTAGGTTTGTCATTGCTTTTCTCCCAAGAAGCAGGCGTCTTTTAATTTTGTGACTGCTGTCACCATCTGCAGTGATCATGGATCACCGGTTGGCCTCTGTTATTTTCTCCTACCGACAGAGAACCTACCTAAGGACTCTATGCGGGCTCTTGGATACCCCATAAGGGAAAGGGAACAGTTTCTTCTTATAACAGGTTCAAACCCCACATTGGGCAAACGATTCCTGCATTGCAAAGGGTTGGACTAGATGACTCTCATGGTCCCTTCCAACTCCACATTGCTATGATTCTATGGTCTAGAAACTGTGTTTATAGATGCTCATTGTTAATCAGTCCAGAGTGTTTCATGGGAAGCGAATCAAAATGAAATCTGGTGTTGTTGATATCTTCAAGGGGGCGGGGAAGCAATTCAACTAACGCTAAACATTTTGTGGTCCCATATTAATACTTTTAAACCAGAGAGTGCGTAAGTCTGCTGCTGAAAAACGGCAAGACAGAGAGGGCCTCGCTTCGTGAGATCACACCCAGCGTCTGACCTGTTTTCTTTTTTCGCTTGTTATGGAATTGGCTTATCAAATGGTGGCATGAAAATGTAAATATTGTTGGGATGCAGGAGCAAATGCCATGTGTGATTTGGGTGCCCTGGGTTGCATGGCGTAAATCTCAACAACAGGTTTAACAAAACAAAACAGCCCATCCGTTTGCTCAGCCCAATTATGTCTAGCAGAGACTTTGACCTGCGAGCTGATAACTTTGCTGAATATGAAAGCATCACATGTTTGTCTGGCTGCTGTTTGCTTAGTACTCATCGAGTGCCTGACTTATGAGATTGTCACGACGACCCGGGAGGAAATGAGGTGCTTCGCTGCACTGGACCTCTAATTCAATTTATTTTTAGCAGTCAGCTACCTGTGTTCGTTCTTTGGTATACATTACCCTTATTCTCTCAACAACAGCATCCAATTAAAGTCTTGTGTTTAGAAGACCCAAGGGTGCAAAGGCAAGAGGAGATAAAATTAGTTGTGGCCTTATTTAAACTTTTTTTGATTTGCAAGTTTTCTATTTTGGAAAGGATTTGCGAGTTTCCTCGCCGGTGGAGGGAAATATTCTTACTCCACTTTGATCTTTGAATTGAAATACCCAGGAAATGCTCTTAGCACCAGCCTGTCACTGCCATCTTGAAGCAGAGCAGATTTGCATTGATCGCGCACTCAAAAGCGCCATCAGTCACTTGTGCCTCCGGCACACCTTTCATCCTGGGATATTAATGCACCTTCCAGCTTGGGATATTCATGCGACCGCTTTGCATTTATGATGCGCTCCATGTCCAATTATCTCCATGCTTCTTAATAAACAACAGTTAAACAGCCCTGGTGTTTCAGCAGTGCAGACTTACAGAGATAGCAAAGTTTTAAATCTACTTGCCCAGAGCCTGGTTAGTTCAGCCTTTGCTAACCTGGTGCCTTGCAATTGTTTTGAACTACAACTCCCATCAGCTCTAGGCTGGGTAGGTACAAATTGTGGGTGTGTAATATGTATCTTCTGGGACCCAGGTGGCGCTGTGGGTTAAACCGCAGAGCCTAGGGCTTGCTGATCGGAAGGTTGGCGGTTCGAATCCCTGCGGCGGGGTGAGCTCCTGTTGTTCGGTCCCAGCTCCTGCCAACCTAGCAGTTCGAAAGCACGTCAAAGTGCAAGTAGATAAATAGGAACCGCTCTGGCGGGAAGGTAAATGGCGTTTCCGTGCGCTGCTCTGGTTCGCCAGAAGCGGCTTTGTCATGCTGGCCACATGACCCGGACGCTGTACGCCGGCTCTCGGCCAATAAAGCGAGATGAGCTCCGCAACCCCAGAGTCGGACATGACTGGACCTAATGGTCAGGGGTCCCTTTACCTTTAATATGTATCTGGTAAGCATGCAACACATAAAAACATCCCTGAGCCCACATACCCTCCAAGTGGCCTAGGGCCCTCGTATTTACGGGACTGCCTCTCCTGGTATGCCCCACAAAGGACCTTAAGGTCCATGAATAACCACAGTTTAGAGGTACCGGGCCCTAAGGAAGTCAGACTCCACCAGGGCCAGGGCCTTTTCAGTGATGGCTCCGACTTGGTGGAATGCTCTGTCCCACGAGACTAGGGCCCTGTAGGGCTTAACCTCCTTCCTCCTGGCCTTCAATTTGAACTCAGCTTGATCTTTTATTTCCCTTCTCTTCCCCCCTCCCCTTTTTATGAAGATTACCCGCTCTGGGACCCCACAGCTAATTCTCCCCTGGTCTCCTCGCTGGCCCAAGTAGGACTAATTTAGCCAGCTAGCCCTGGTGACTATACAATGTTTATTGGATGGATTTTCCCCAAATTGATTTTTGAACTTTGAATTGTATTGTTATCCATGCTTTTATACTGTATTTTATGCTGCTTTTATGTTGTATTACAATTTAGTGTTTTAAATTTGTTGTTAGCCGCCCTGAGCCCGGGTTTCCAAACCGGGAAGGGCAGGGTATAAATAAAAATTTATTATTATTATTATTATTACAAGTAACCCGATTTTCCAGGGACATTCTTGGAATTACAGAAGCCATCCCGGTTTTTTATTTCATCCGACAATTGTCCCAGGTTTCCTTTTTCCTCTCCTCTATGTCTTGGAGAACTATGAAAAGTGGTGTGTGTGTGTGTGTGTGTGTAGGAGCACATAGCCTTGCCTTCACCCCGCCCCCTGCACGCAGCCGGTTTTTCTTGATTTTACTGCTGTGGTGTTTTTTTGTTTTGGTAAACCACTTTGCAGGTTTTTTAAAATAAATTTTATTAAATAAATAAACAATAAATATAAACAAAATAACACAAGCCAAAACACAACCCATCCTGTAGATTTAAGTACCGGTATCTGTCCACAGTCGCCTCCTTGTTCTCAGAGGCCCAGAATCCACATTCCTTTGTAAGAAAATAGGAAATAACGTAAAACCACTTTTGCAGGCAAACAAAAAAAAACCCCCAATGTTTGGGGGGGGGGGGTTGACAAGAAATTTTTCATACCGAGTACCACCTGACCTTCCCACGCCTCTTTTTCCATCAACTTTCGGGTTTTCCTAAAAATAACTCAACAATTTGGTGGTTTTTTTCTCTAAAAAAGCTCATCCAGGGTGTCCTGGTCTTTACTTTTTGCAATATGGCAACCCTACACATTAATTTCAGTTTGGCTTAATTGACTACTACCCATAACTTATAGAATTGGAGAGTTGGAAGGGACCCCAAGGGTCATCTAGTCCAACCTCCTGCCATGCAGGAATCTCAGATAAAGCATCCATGACAAATGGCCATCCAACCTCTGCTGAAAAACCTCCAAGGAATGAGAGTCCACAAACTCCGGAGGGAGACCATCATTCCACTGTCAAACAGCTCTTAATGTCAGAAAGTTATTCCTGATATTGAAATCTCCTTTCTTGCAACCTGAAGCCATTAGTCTGAGTCTTTCCTCCCAGAGCAGGAGAAAACGAGCTTGCTACGTCTTCCATGGGACAGCCCTTGAGATATTTGAAGATAGCTATCATAGGTCCTTTCAGTCTCCTCTTTTCCAGGCTAAATATACCCAGTTCCTTCAACCGTTCCGCATAAGGCTTGGTTTCCAGAACCCTTGATCATCTTGGTTGCCCTCCTCTGCACATCCTTCTTAAACTGTGGCGCCCAGAACTAGACACAGCATTCCAGGTGTGGTCTGACTCAGGCAGAATAGAGCAGGACTATTACTAACCTTTGGGGATGCGGGTGGCACTGTGGTCTAACCCACAGAGCCTAGGGCTTGCCGATCAGAAGGTCGGCGGTTCAACGGGGTGAGCTCCCGTTGTTTGGTCCCAGCTCCTGACAACCTAGCAGTTCGAAAGCATGTCAAGTGCAAGTAGATAAATAGGTACCACTCCGGCGGGAAGGTAAACGGCGTTTCCGTGCGCTGCTCTGGTTCGTCAGAAGCGGCTTAGTCATGCTGGCCGCATGACCCGGAAACTGTCTGAAGACAAACGCCGGCTCCCTTGGCCTATAGAGCAAGATGAGCGCCGCAACCCCAGAGTTGTCTGCGACTGGACCTAACGGTCAGGGGTCCCTTTACCTTTACCTGTTACTAACCTTTACCTGGACACTAGACTTCTGTGGATGCAGCCTAGAATAGCATTAAAAAAAATTTGCTGCTGCATCACCCTGTTGACTCTTGTTCAGCTTGTGACCCACCAAAACCCCTAGATTGCTTTCACACAAACAACTGCCAAGCCAGGTGTCCCCTATCTTACATTTGTGCATCTGATTATTCCTGCCTAAGTGCAGGACCTATCTACACGAAAAAGACAGTCACGAGGAATATGACGAAAAAAAGGAGAGCCTAGGCTCTATCGTGACATTCCCTGAATTGGGATATTAGAAACTAAAATGCTAAACCGAAGTGAATCTTTACTCAAAAGACGAAAGGAACAAAAAGCAGCAAGCAAATAAGATAAACTTTAAACTGGTAAAAGGAAATGACTTAAATAACTTAAGCTGCAAGGTGAAAAACTGAAATAACTTAAATAACCTAACGAGAGGCCAGCTAATATTCCCGTTTCACTGGGGCTGCCAGTTTTCTCAAAGGTAGTAAAGATTTCTAGAAGCTCAAAGAGCTTGCAAAATTTCTTTCTGAGAAAAAAGAAAATGAGCAGTCTGAAAGGATATATATATATCTACGATACCTTATGAAACCCGCTGTGCATTTTTTAAATTAATTTATGGCAGTTGTGCCTGTTTATGCAGGACCTGACATTTGTCCCTATTGAAATTCATTTGGTTAGTCTGGGCCCCGTTCCCTAACCTGTTCAGGTCATTTTGAATCTCGATTAACCAGTTTTTAATTAAATGTTGTAGCCCAGTGTATTGATTTCGTATGTATATGCTGCACATGTGTATTCAGAGAAGCTTAGAATCATAGAATTGTAGAGCTGGAGGGGACCACAAGGGTCATCTAGTCCAACCCCCTGGAATGCAGGACCCCGATGTGGGTCTCGAACCAACGACCCTGAGATTTAGAGTCTCATGCTCTACCAACTGAGCTATCCCAGGCCCACAACCACAGTCCTGATGTGTTCACATATAGAGGTTGCTTTTAACCCCCTCCATCCTGTTGAAAACAGTAAAGAGATATTCACCTAACAAATTTGGACAGGCTCTGATGGTGCTGCTAAGAGGAATTTTTAAAGTAAGAATCTAGAGGCTCCTGGAATGAGATTATGTGCTGATGAAGAGAGTCTGAAGTCTCCGTGGCCTTTTATGTCTGAGGAATAAATGAATTTACAAACATCCTGTTTACCTGGAAGTGTGCAAAATTAATTATCCCTGTTTATTTGACAGATCATTTTCTCTTTGAGCAAACAGCTCCCAGCCTGCATTTTGACTGCTTAATGGCTCCCAATGTTTCATATTGTTGGGGTTGTGCAAAAGAATATAAACTTCTGTTCAAGATAAATAGATAGAAAGATAATTTATTGTTACGGTTCTCCGCCAGCACACACATATAACGATAAATACAATCCAAGATACATTGTAAAATATAAACTATAAATATAAACTTTAAACTTTAAAAAATTTAAATAAAAGAAGATATCTCTACTTTAAAAATAGGGCTGCGGTCAATTATAACACTGGTTCGTCTTTAGCTCTGTCCTAAAGTTGCGTGGATACTGCTAGCTAGATTGGACCGAATTTTTATGGCTCTAGCACAAAACTTGGCTACCTTTGCTGTCACATTATCGTTAGTATCTGAAAGATGCCACTCTATATAGAAATTGTCCGAACGTCCAGGTAGCTCAGTCAGCATCGTGTGGATAAGCTCGCTTCGCACCTCCTCATAGAGGCAGCATCGCAAAACTTCTGTTCAATTTGAGGGCTTCCCCTGAAGAGTAATAGCCTTCAACTGGGACGGGGTGAGTGGCAAGGAGTTGTCTTAGAAGCTTGTTTGGGCTTCCTCCAGGCCACAGTAGCTGTGATAGGACACCCAAGTACATACAGTAATAATAATAACAATACTTTTATTATTTATACCCTGCCCACATGCCTGCCTTGTTGGCATGCAAAGCCACGGTGAAGAAGCAGAGCCTGCAGAAGACATTTTGCTGCCTGAAGCAGAACAGCAAACAGCGTGGACCTCCCAAGTCAAAGGGCATCATTATTTTAACACCTGGAGCAAAATGAAATGCAGAAATGCCTTTCCCCGGCTGTAAAAATACAGTAAGAATTCCATGCAGTAACATCAAACGAAGAGTCTTGTGGCACCAATAGGCTAATTAATTTATTATGGCATCTGAAAGAAACGCTCAGCTGTACAGCTGTAAATACTGTATAACGTTTTAAGTGCATTATACAAATGGGACACTAGATGGCGATGGTGAGCTAATGGCAAATTCAACATTTTTTTTCCAAACTTTTTTTTAAAAGCATTTTCACAGGGTGTTTTTTTTAAAATATGTGTCTAGATTCCACCATAATTTGGGAAAGCCAAACAAGTTTTTTAAAAATGAAATGCAGAAATGGACAAACAGCAACAATTATGTGGTTAACAGATGTTGATACAGATGTCCTGGGTCTGTTGTTGTTCAGCATCTTTATAAATTATTTGGATGAAGGAATTGAGGGGATGCTCATCAAATTTGCACATGACACCAAACTGGGAGGGGTAGTTAATGCTGCAGAAGACAGAATCAGAATTCAAAATGACCTTAGCAGATTGGAGAGCTGGGCACAAGCTAACAAAATGAATTTCAATAGGGACAAATGTAAAGTTCTGCATTTAGGTAGGAAGAACCAGATGCACAAACAGAGGATGGGGGACACCTGGTTTACTAGCAGTACATGTGAAAAGGATCTAGGGATCTTGGTGGACCACAAGCTTAACAAGGGTGATGCAGCAGCAGAAAAAGCTCATGCTATTCTAGGCTGCATCAAGAGAAGTATATTGTCCAGATCAAGAGAAGTAATAGTACCACTCTATTCAGCCTTAGTCAGACCACACTTGGAATACTATGTCCAATTCTGGGCACCACAATTTAAGAAGGATGTTGACAAGCTGGAACATGTGCAGAGGAGGGCAACCAAGATGATCAAGGGTCTGGAAACCAAGCCTTATGAGGAATGGTTGAAGGAGCTGGGTATGTTTAGCCTGGGAAAGGAGAGACTGAGAGTAGATATGAGAGACACCTTCAAATATCTTATATGGAGGAGGGAGCATGCTTGTTTTCTCCTGCTCTGGAGGAGAAAAACTTTCTGACAGTAAGAGCAATTCAGCAGTGGAACAGTCTCCCACAAGAGGTGGTGGGCTCTCCTTCCTTGGAGGTTTTTAAGCAGAGATTGGATGGCCATCTGTCATGGATGCTTTAGTTGAGATTCCTGCACTGCAGGGGGTTGGACTAGATGACCCTTGGGATCCCATCCAACTCTAAGATTCTATGATATCACAGGCACTCTGACGTTGGTAGCCAATTTTTATTGAACTCTAGCGTTACAAAAAGGAAGGAGAATATTTCTCTATGCACTTTCTCTGGGCCACTCATCATTTGATGCCCTTATATCTTGCTCATCTTCTCTCTGAACGAAAAGCCCCAAATGCTATAGTATCCCCTTGCTCCATCTCCTTGATCACATTGCTTGCCCTTTCCTGAACCTTTTCCAACTCTGCAAAAACTTTTCTAAGTGACCAGAACTGGATCACAGCTTTCCACTTTCCCATGGGAGCTGCTGCCATCACCCTCCCCTTGGATCTATTTTTCATGTCTGACAACTAGCCCTCAAGCTTGCATAGGAACCAACTCCTAGGGGTCTTCAGCCCCCCAATAAAATATTTGAGGGGCCTGGGGCCTCCAAATGCCTTGTGATTGATTATGCAGGATGGGGCTTACCTGAGCCACCCCCCAATTTGTATTCCAGTTGGCACCCCTGCAAGCTGGGAAGTGAAAAGTCAAAGATTAAAGTCAGCATACAGAGGAGTAAATAGCTATACCAAGAACTCTGGCCAGAAGTTTCAACTAAAGAAATAATATCTACTCGTGAGTCAAAATCAAATAGGGTATATATTCTGCTCCGAAACAGGGCCCTGTCCTGGTCCCTAGTTTTGCATCGTACATCTGGTCCTCACTCCTGAATTCCTTATTTCGACTCCTAATAGACTCTTCATTTCGGCTTTACATACAAAACGCTCTCTTTGAACTTTTGAATACGAATTTATATTCATTGTATTTGGTATTTTGTGTGTCTTATATTATACATAATATCATACTACACATATTATTGTGAGTTTGAGTCTGTATCTTTGTTTGAAATTATAATTTTTGTTTTAATCGGCAACTGCATTTAAGACTGTAATTCTTAACAGAATATATACCCTATTTGATTTTGACTCACGAGTAGATATTATTTCTTTTGTTGAAACTTCTGGCCAGAGTTCTTGGTATAGCTATTTATTTCAGTGTATCTTGTAACAAGAACTCCAACTTATTTACAAGCATACAGAGGAGAGCAGTAGAGCATGCGACTCTGAATCTCAGGGTCATGCGTTCAAGTCCCACACTGGGCAAAAGATTCCTGCATCGCAGGGGGTTGGACTAGATAACCCTGTGGTCCCTCCCAACTCTACAATTCTATGAGTCTATTAACAGCTATTCCATACATTTCCCAACCCTTTAGTGGGCTTTTAAGATCAGGCTCTGCAGCTGTCTGGGTCAAGCAAAGCCTGCAGAAGTTCCGACCAGCAAGTATCTGAGGCAAGCGGTCCCATCTAACAATTATTTTTTGGAATGCATCGAGGGCTTATGCAGCTGCGGAACCTTTTCACTCCAGAGGTCCCCAGTTTTACTGCCAAATGAAAGGGTCAGAAGACAGATTGCTGAAAGAGTATTAGCTGAGCACCGTCCTGATGGGAGGGAAGCTTAGATGCATGTTGCCATCCATAGAGTCTGATGCAGCAAACGTCAGCAAACAGCCTTGGCCAATGGAGCAACCAGTTGCTTGCGCTGAAGTACACAAAGAATAATATAAATACCCAGAGCAAACTGCTTGAGCATCCGAGGAATTTCAGGACAGAGGGAGAGGAGCAAAAGCAATCAAGTCACCGTGAGTAGACTTTTCATTAAGCTTCTCTTACAATTCATTGTCTTGCAGGTAACTTGAACGACGTCCTTACTTGCAAGCCGAGAGTCACATCTGGCTAGTTTCGTTGGAGGCGATTTGTTCTAAAGATGTTAATTGCAAATGTGTTTTATATATCTCCCAGGGCAGACAATATTTGTGCTGTTTCTACCTTTGGGTGTTTGCCATCTTTTGCCAAGTTGCCATAGTGCATTGCTGCAGGTACCCCCAGGTAGTTCCTTGCTTATCTCTGTGAATTACTTCTAGCTATAGCTGCAAAGTGCTCCACACAGATTCATCACTACGGAGGGTGCTTGGAAAAGGGAATCTCTTTCAGCAGATATGGTTGCTGCTGATGTGAGCACTGACTGCCTGAGTAATGCACTCTTTGCAAAAAGAGCACTTTCCACTGCAGTTAAAAAAACTGCTGTTGGATGAGCATGAGTAGATGCAATTTTTTGTAAAAGGCAGTGGAGTGCTCTGTTTTGTCTAGTAATAACTGACTCCCCATGGAAGAAATGGCAGTTTTTTCATGCAGCCTTAGGAGGAATGTCTGCAGTTATCCAGATGTTTAGTGTGACCAGTTTCAGGGATTGGAATGGAGGAGGGAAATGTACCCTCCCCAGTTATATGTGGACTAGGATGAAGAGCACAGCAACCATGTCTCCAGGGACCCCTTTTTTACTCCCATATAAGCAAATAGGTGCGAGACAGTCCAATGGGGGAAAATACAATTCAGGACATGGAGACACCATTAGGGTGGGGGGAAAGGTAAAGGTAAAGGGACCCCTGACCATTAGGTCCAGTCGTGTCCGACTCTGGGGTTGCGGCGCTCATCTCGCTTTATTGGCCGAGAGCCGGCGTACAGCTTCTGGGTCATGTGGCCAGCATGACAAAGCCGCTTTTGGCGAACCAGAGCAGCGCACGGAAACGCCGTTTACCTTCCCGCCAGAGCGGTTCCTATTTATCTACTTGCACTTTGACGTAGGGTGGGGTGGGCAGCAGCAAACCTTGCTCCCTGCCGCTGGTGGACCCCAGTAACCTCTCTTCCAAAGCGTTCCAAGTCCTGCTCAAGTTCTCACTTAAAGCAGTCCCATTAAAACAAGATGGGAATTAAAACAGGAGACAGGACGAGAGATCAAAAGGGAACGGCTGCGGAAATAGGCGTGTCTTCAAAAAGCTGGTGGAATGGCCAATGCAGATGGAGCCTGCCAGGGAGCACATGCTACAATACTGTTGCTACCAGTGGAAAAGCCCATCTCTGCATTAACACGAGACCATGGCAAGCCCACCCAGGTTCCATTTGTTGATCTTAATGCTGTTAATGGCCAAGGGAGGGGAAGTTGGTATTTCGGGTGACCTGGTCCAGAGCAGTTTGGGGCTTCGCTTTTAAGCAACAAGATCTCAAAACTGGCTTGGTGGGTAGTAAAGAAAATGTGCAAGTCCTTCAACATCGGCATGATATGTATGTGTTAAGGAGCACCATAACAATAATAATAATAATAATAATTTATTATTTATACCCTGCCCATCTGGCTGGGTATAAAGCCACAGTTGTCTGCACATCTGTGGCTTTCATAGTCTGCCCATGTGAAACTTGGTTATTAATGGCAGTCCTGTAGGAATGGCCCAATACTAGAAAACAACGCCTTGCAATTCCTGCTCTTGCAGAGCTTCCCAATGCTCTTTTTCTTTCCTTCCTCCGTCTGCAGATTTCATTGAGGCAGTGAGGCTCCAGGCATCACTATGGCATACCAAAGGTCCCTCCTGCTTTCTCTGTGCATAATGCTCACCATCAGCATGCATCTATCAAGTGCTCAGCACTGGTCCCACGGCTGGTACCCCGGAGGGAAGAGAGAGGTCGATTTGCCACAAAGTCCAGAGGTAACGCCAATGCTGTCCTTACTCAGGCATCGCCTGCCTAAGTCAGTTGAGCTGCCTAAGCCCACTTTTCTCTCTCTTTTGCTCTGAATTCAGGTCTCTGAAGATATCAAATTATGTGATGGGGAAGACTGCACTTATCTGAAGATCCCGAGAGATA
This sequence comes from Darevskia mixta, assembly GCA_034641385.1. Taxonomy (NCBI): domain Eukaryota; kingdom Metazoa; phylum Chordata; class Lepidosauria; order Squamata; family Lacertidae; genus Darevskia; species Darevskia mixta. The sequence goes on from JAWWNH010000060.1 coordinate 5,822,017, forward strand.
AAATTGTGAAGACGCTGCTGGTAAGCAAGGGGGCGGCACTGTCGATTCAGAGCCTCTCTGGAGGAGAGCAGAGTGAGATCAATCTTTGCAGGGCTTTGCAAATTCCTCTTGGGATTGGCTTATGGAAGGCAGCTGGTGACAACTAAAAGTAGTTGGTTCTTAAAGCTTCAGAGGCAGTAGTACATCACTTAATGCCAGCTGCTGGGGAGAAGCACTGGGAAAAGGCTGAGCTTCCAGGAAGACCACAAGCAGGGAAGGAGGCCTCTGCCCCAGTGCTGCTCTTTGTCCCATGGCACCTGGTCTTCAGAAAAATCTCTAAATGTGGTGTTTGTTTCCAGTGATAAAGAGTAATATGACAGCAATGATGATTTCTTAACTGCTCTTTAGGTAAGGCAAACAATATATATATATATATATATATATATATATATATATATATATATATATATATATATATATTCCAATGCTAAAATCAGTTAAAACCATTAACAATCAGAAGAATGGGGTGGGTCCTTACAAAATTATCTTAGGTGTCAAATAAAAAGGACTAAAAGGTGTATCTTCAGCATATGATGAAAGCTGTACCGTGAAGGTGCCAAGGGGGGGAATTCTGCAGTTTGGAGACTGGGCCTCTCCTGGGCCACCACAATCCCAAAGTAACCAGAATCGATGAACTAAACAGGGTGGATGTGGAGGGTTAGGTTATTGGTTTGGGGTTTCTTGTTCTTGTTTTTATCGTGTATTTTGTGCTTTTATGTTGTATTTTTATGTTGAGAACTGCCCTGTGATCTGCAGATGTTGGGCAGTATACAATTAATTATAATTAATACAAATTAATACCAAGAGGGCCTTCTTGTGCAGATCTTAACACCCAAGGGTCTGTAGGAAAGGAGTACAGCATGCAGTAATATCTGTTGACTGACCTCCCCTACTCCAGCCTAATTTTGTTGACATATCAGGTGGCAACTTGCCATGCATGCATGCGTCTCCACAGATCAGACACTGATCAGGGAATATTTCCTCATGCTACATCCTTTTCACGCATAACCCTTTTCAACAGAATCAGTTCATGTATGCATCATTTAGCTAGTATTTGCATCTGCTCCCTGCTAAGATGTTTTCAGACCAAAGTAGATCCTTGTTCATTCTGGAACATTCAATTCCTTATGCTGTTGCATTCATTTTAACAGGCCGACATGCTAGCAAGACAACTTCAGAAGAAAAAATGATGCCCCTTTGCATGTTTTTGGGGAAATGTTTTGCATCTGAACAGATGACCCTCCCTTCTTCTTCAGCTTAACGTGTTCTGTTTGTAGAAGTGATGTGCCCAGCCCACTGTTAAATTCTCAAGAACACTGTAGCAGTCTTTACTCAAAATTCCCAGCATGTGAACGTACTACTCTAGTGAGTGAAAACAGCATTTGTGTTTACTGTTGTCCAGTCAGAATGAAGATTTGCAGGGAGTTCTTTATGCACATGTAAAACTCAATTATGTTGAATAAAATACTTTATTTTGCTACACACACATCTGTGTTTGCACTCTGCATGTGTGTCCAAAGACACATCACCATTTACAGGTTTTAAGCTGCACTTTGTAGGCCACTTAATCTAAAGTTACAGAGAAATTCGAAGCGTGGCCCACGACACATGGTTAAACGATCAAATCTCTCTCAGAAGACCTAGTGATGGTCCCGAATGGGGTAACTGTGCCCCTGAAGGACCAGGTGCACAGTCTGGGAGTCATTTTGGACTCAGCTGTCCATGGAGGCGCAGGTCAATTCTGTGTCCAGGGCAGCTGTTTATCAGCTCCATCTGGTACGCTGGCTAAGACCCTACCTGCCCGCAGACTGTATGGCCAGAGTGGTGCATGCTCTAGTTATCTCTCACTTGGACTACTGCAATTCGCTCTATGTGGGGCTACCTTTGAAGGTGACCCAGAAACGACAACTAATCCAGAATGCGGCAGCTAGACTGGTGACTGGGAGCAGCTGCAGAGATCACATAACACTGGTCCTGAAAGACCTACATTGGTTCCCAGTACATTTCTGAGCACAATTCAAAGTGTTGGTGCTGACCTTTAAAGCCCTGAAATACCTCGGTCCAATATTCTGGCGGTTCCCTCGCTGCGAGAAGCCAAGTTACAGGGAACCAGGCAGAGGGCCTTCTCGGTAGTGGTACCCGCCCTGTGCAACGCCCTCCCACCAGATGTCAAAGAGAAAAACAACTACCAGACTTTTAGAAGATATCTGAAGGCAGCCCTGTTTAGGGAAGCTTTTAATGTTTAATAGACTATTGTATTTTAATATTCTGTTGGAAGCCGCCCAGAGTGGCTGGGGAAACCCAGCCAGATGGGCGGGGTATAAATAATAAATTATTATTGTGGTGTCCTTACTACAGTGCCTGGTGACGTACGTAGTTCGACATACAGATAAACCTTCTTGTCTTCGATAAAAAAAGAGACTGTCTTTTAATCTTTTGCTTTATTAACAGTCAAGAACAAGGCAAAAACAAAAATCGGGTAAAGACCAGTATTAGGTGTGAAAGACAAGTATTGAGTGCGAAAGACAAGTACCATATTTTCCGGCATACAAGACCACTTTCGAACCCCGAAAAATCTGCTCCAAAATCGGAGCGCAGCGCGGGAACTTGCCGAGCAGCGCCGGAATCGCGTCTGTGGCTCCGCAGAACCGATTTCTGGTGCTGCAGTCATTTTGGATATGGGCAGTGCAGCATCAGAAATCGCTTCTGCGCATGTCCAAAATCTCCGCAGCGCCAGAAATCGCTTCTGCGGAGCCGCGGACACGCGCCCCTCTTTCCCATAGACCTTTAAAATGCTCAGGACATAGCGAATGAAACCTCTAAGCGAAACCCATTATTTTATTCCGCAAAAACGGCAACAAAGTCTTCAAGAAGGGCACGAACATCCTGGAAGTATAAAACCCCAAAGATATACATCTTTAAGGGTGAATGTCTGAAAGCAGTCTTATTGATGAAGTTGGGCAAGCCAGTCCTGGTTCCCTCAAAGTGACTCTGGCAGCTGGATGGAAAGGACACTCAACCACTCTGGCAGGGAATACCAGGACGCCCAGGCTCCTCTGGTATGAGCTGCTAAGGCAAGAAGCTCCGCTTGGCTATCCTTCCTTCCTTATCAATGGCAAAATTGTAGTTGCGGGGGTTGTCTAGGCACTCCTCAATCCGCTCATCTATATTTTCAGGGGTGATGAAGTTCTTGGCTTCTTCCTGCATCAACAAAAGAGGAAAAGAAGGCATTTTACAAACACAGTATTCCCCCCCCGAACAACACTCCAAACACACAGGGTTGCCCGTTTCAAGTCTTTCATCGTTGCATCATTCAGTGCCCAAAGCGTTGGAGAAAAGGCAGCAGTGGCCTTCAGTAAAATCCCCCAGCGCTGCACTTGGGACTCCTACCACTTTTAACTCAGCCACACCCTCCTCTGGTAACCTAAAACAATAGCCAAAGGATCCTGGTTGGAATTCTGGCGGTTCTCCTATGAACTTCCTCTTTTATTTTGTGTCCCCCAAACATCATCAAAACTAGGTAGCATTTTGACATTTAACCAGTCCGCAGTAGCAAAAAGATTGCTCCAAGGAAGAAGCGTCAAAGTGAAGGCAGCTGTTTTCAGCATGCCGGCTTCCCTACCTGCAACTGGAGCACCTCTCTCTCCTTCTCCTTGAGAATTTCTTCCATATAGGCAGCCCGATTCTGGGCTCCTTGCAGTCGGCGTTCTTCATCAGCTGCTGCTTCCTTTCGGAGGCGCTCCTCCCTGGGGTTAGGGACACAGAAGGAACTTAGCACTTGCTGCTCTCGACACAACAGAAACAGCCAAAGGCCAATTGGCTACTAGCACAAAAAAAACACACCAAGAAGAGTAATGAAATCAACAGCAGATTTAAAAATCGAGAGACAGGCCATGCTCACCTCCGTTCCTGTAGACGTCTGTTCTCTGCGTCATTCCAGGCCATCAGTTCTTGATGCTCCTTGTTTGCAGCCTCCTCTCTCTCCTTCCACACTTCCCCATACTTCTCTGCGTAATGTTTCCGCAGCACCTCTTCTTTGAACTCGCCTCTGGTAGAGAGCATAGGAGGGAATGTTAAAAAAGCAGCTGGCCCTTTGTTACTGATATTGTCCCTGCAGAGGCAAGAGTCACAAGGGCCACATATGTCATATGCAGGGTTGTGATCCTCCAGATGTCACTGAACTACAACTCTCATCGCAGGTCCCCCAACCCTGATGTATGCCTATCAGTCATTCAAAATTTATGTTTGTGCAGTTGTGTTTTTATCATGCATTTTTATGCTGTGAACTGCCTGAACTCTTCAGATGAAGGGTGGTATACACATTTAATATATAAATCATAGAATCCCCTACCATGCAGGAATTTCAACTAAATCAACGTGACAGGTGGCCATCCAACCTCTGCTTAAAACCCTCCAAGAAGGGAGACTCCACCACCTTCCGAGCGAGACTGTCAAACAGCTCTTACTGTCAGAACGTTCTTCCTGATGTTTAGTTTGAATCTCCTTTCTTGGAGCTTGAAGCCATTGGTTCAAGTGATGGCCTCTGGAGCAGCAGGAAACAAGCTGTGACAGCCCTTCAGACATTTGAAGCAGTGTTAGAAACTGAGATATGAAAGCTAGGGTCTAAACCTAGGTTATGGGTGCAACATTGGAATGTCTAGGCACACTTTTTTAATAACAAGAATACAAAGCTGAAAATGAATGAACTGCAGCTAAAATATTATGTTCATTTATCACATGGTCTAGTCCTTCCCCTGCCCACCCCCCTAATATTTTTAAAGGGTCTCTTCTCCAGTTTTCAGAGAGTACCTGGAAGTGGGGAGGCAGAAAAACATCCTCCCTTCCTTCCACTCTGGAGTTTTAATCTGAAATCTTAGGCACAGTACTGCGCCCAGAGCTCAGAAACTGCTCAGGCTAATGAAATTCCCTGTCGCAAAATAAAGGACCTAGAACAAAGGGAGTTTCAAACACCGATTAGAAGATAGCTGTCACGCCACATCTATGCACCTAGTCCAACCCCCTGCAATGCAAGAATCTCAACTAAAGCATCCATGACAGATCCTTTATTGTAACTTGAAGCTATTGGTTCAAGTCCTACTCTCCAGAGCAGGAGAAAACAAGCTTGCCCCCTCTTCCATGTGGCAGCTCTTTAGATATTAGAAGATGGCTCACATATCTCCTCTCTGTCTCCTCTTTCCCAGGTTAAACATACCCAATTCCTTCAACCATTCCTCATAAGGCTTAGTTTCCAGCCGCCTCATCATCTTGGTCACCTTCCTCTGCACACCTTCCAGCTTGTCAACATCCTTCTTCAATTGTGGTGCCCAGAACTGGACACAGTATTCCAGGTGTGGTCTAACCAAGGCAGAATAGAGCAGGACTATAACTTCTCTTGATGTGGACACTAGAATTCTGTTGATGCAACCTAGAATAGCATTCACTTATTCTGCTGCTGCATCACCCTGTGGGCTCATGTGGTCTATAATAATTCCCCTGCTCAGCACCTGAGGGCCCCAGTCTGGCCACTCACCACCTGGCCTGATGGGCTCTATAAAGGATAGCTGCCACCGCCGCTTGGCAGAGAGGGCTCAGTTTTGTTTTGTTTTTATTTCTGTTATTTTTTATAACAGTTCTAAGTTATAAGAGTTCTAAGATGGCGCGCATAGACGCAGCGGCTGCTCAGTGCTCTCCCTTATCTTTAAGTGTTTCGTATGGCTTTTACTGCTGTTACTCGTGTTGAGTACATTTTTGGTTGGGGAAACAATTGTTTAAATGAAAAATGAATTTATTTATTTTTAATTATTTAATTATTATTATTATTATTATTAAAATCCAATTTCGTTATACTTGTACAATGACAATAAAGATATAAAGATAAATATAAAGAACTAACTAAATTGGCGCAGCAGAGAAAGGGAGAGGGACCAGAGCCCGGCCCCCACTTCGCCTCCCCCCCCCACTCTCCCCTTCGAGGTCCACGTGGTCCCGCCTCCACAGGCCCGCCGGCTGCCCTCATTGGCCAGCCGGGCTGAGTGACAGGCTTCCCCAACGCCTCACCTGAGGGCGGTCATGACCCGCCTATAGCGCTCGTAGCGGCCCAGCACCACCAGCAGCTCGGCCGGGTCGACGGGCGGCGGCACCTTGATCCTGCCGGCTTTGGATTTGGCAGGGGGGTCGTGGCGCGTCTTGCGGCCCCGCGAAGGAGCGGCCAGGAGCGGCACCAGGCTCCGGCCCAGAAGGCCGCCCCGGCCGGAGAAGGGAACCAGCCCGCGAAGCATCCCGGCGGCGGCGGCGGCTAGAGCGGAAGCACACCCCTGAGGGGAGAGTCCGCAAGCCGGAAGTTGGGCTGGGGCAGTATGGGAAATGTAGTTTCGTCGCAGTCTTTTTCCTCACATGAGTGGCTCTAAGCACCGGAAGTGGGCCTGGGGCACGATGGGAAATGGAGTCTTCCTCCTCATACTCAACTTCTCGATGCTTTCGCCACCAGCTCCCGTCTCCTGCTATTAGGCCCCGTATTTGCTGGGTCCGTGAGGCGGGTGAGACCCGAGAGCGGATTACCTCAGAAATAAAGGCAGGAGGAAAGAAGGAAGGAAGGCAGGACACCGGAAATAGGGCGTGGGCGTGACGGGAAACGTAGTCCTCCCTCCCGCTGTCAATCAAGGAAATGAGCGGGAAAAACGGCGCCTCATCTGCTGAAGGGCGTGCAAGGCACCGGAAGTAAGATGTGGGCGTGATGGGAAATGTAGTTCCTGTTCCCTGTCACTCAAGTTAACCGTTTAGCTTGCCTTGCAGGGTTGTTGGGGGGGGTAAATGAGGGGGGAGAGCCATGTACCCCACATTGAGCTCCTTGGAGGAGAAAAGGTGGGATGCAGCAAATAATAAAATAAAATGAGGTGGAAACTGCGCCTCAGATCCTGGTCCTCCTTGCTGGTATTATTACTACAGTATTAGCATTATTCTCACCTGCCTGTCCTACCAAAGGAGCCCAGGGTGGCAAACAGCGAAAGAGTACAATTTAAAAAAAGAATAACAAAATTAAACAGTAATATATCCTCACAGCTAATAATTTCAAGGATGCTGGGAACAGAATTTTTCAGCTGTTAAAGTGCCTGCTTTAAAAATTTATCCTGAATGTTAAGAATGGTGGAAAGCATTGCACAAGTGTGGAGCCACTACCAAGAAGGCCCCGTCAAAGGGTTACCTCAGAAAGCCTTCATGCTTTCCTTTATGAGGTGTTTTTTTCCATGCACTCCAACATTTCAGAGGGAAATGGGGACACTTGTGCACTTGCCTTCTTACACTGCCTGGCACCTCACCTCTCTCCAAATATTACACATTGCTAAAGCCCTTCTCTAGCTGCTGATCATTGCCTATTCTACCCTGCACTATGTGGGCTCTTGAAACAGGCCCTTTCTATTCCACCAAGCCTTGGGAGGTTGAGATTGGTTGGAATTGTGACTAGTTCTTGCGGTTTGTAGCATTTTCTGAGAATTTGCAATAATACATTTTATTGTTTTAATGTATGCTTTAAAAATCTTTTTATGGTAGTCTTGGCAGCCTTTTTTTTTTTTTTTTTTTTTGCCAACAGGCAAACAATGACTCAAGTAAATGAATGAATAAACAAATGTATCCCCCTTCCATGCCATATTGTTAACCAGATGAACAGTTACATAAGCAATAGACATGCTAATAGAACTTTATTGAAAAGCCAGGAGAACACAAATCATAGATTGCTGTTGCTGATATGCAACTTTTATTTTGCACATGTTTGTCGGCCATTGGCATCCAGCATGCGTACTTGACGTGTCCCATTGGCGTTGCCTGCAAGTTCATAATCTAAAAGTGGATTCACGTGATCCTCGTTCCTTGTTGTCTTCTCATTCTTGGTCACAGGCAGAGTCTACCATGCAGCCCTCTGAAATGGCAAGGAAATTCGTCAAAAGAAACCAATGTGTGCCACATCTTTTGTGGCCGTATCTGATCTTCACAGGAACAGATCTGCCCAAGGCAGGTTGCCAGCACAACAACAAAGACAACCCAAATTCGAGGAGCACCTGCCAATATCTTGAGAGGAGAGAAGTGTTGCCTGTGTGATTGGAGGAGACACACAGAGGCAGCTTAGCAAATTGCTTTCTGGTTATATATCTCTGGAATTCCAGGGAATATGGTCAAGTGAGGAGGAATCTTTTAAAGGCAAGGGCCGCATTTTCTTCTAGTCAACTTCCAGGGGCCATAAGCAAAAGTGGGTAAGGCGGTGCATGTAGATTCTACCTTTGGTTAGTTTTACAGTTGGCTAGTTTCTCACATACCCCCCCCCCCCTCTATTCTCCATCCACACAAGCAAGATGCATCATTGAGGAACATTCCTGCCGTGCAAAAACATTTAAGAAGGGTGCAAAGCAGGATTGGGGAGCAGGTGTGGGCTGGGGAGAGACCCAAGGGCCAGAGAGGCTTAGAGGGCTGCATTTGCACCCCCTCCCTTGTTCCTGATGGTTCCCCACACCTCATCAAGAGTGTTCTGGTCCCTATTAGCTGCCCAAGCCTTAGTCTCCGACAGTTGTCAAAAGGGAAATGGAAAACGTTAAAATGAGAAAACAGTGTTCTAGCCAACTCTTGGTCATTTCAAGTACTCTTTCGTGCTCCTCAGCATCACATAAGATGCAGGGTGTTATGGAAGTGATATATTGCAGGGAAATGTTGATTTGCTTAGGCTGGCATCAACTAGTTGTTAAGATAAGGTTACCAGACCTCCCCGTTTCCCGGGGACAGTCCCCTGATTTACAAATCAGTCCCCTGACAAAATCCTATCTGAAGATGAAAAGTGTCCCCAGATTCATGGGGAAAAAATCTGGTAACTTTATGCTAAGAAGTAGCTGCATTGCAGGGGGTTGGACTAGATGACCCTTGGGTTCCCTTCAACTCTGCAGTTCTATGATTCTAAGAAATGCCACTTTTCATTCAAAAATATCACTTCGCTGCAAGAAAGCTGCATGTATTCCACAGCAGGTAACAAATGAACTCGTGCCTGTTTCACGGTAGCAATTTGTGGGTGTTTAAAATGCATATAAATGGGGGATCAGAACCATGCCTGGGGTTCCCATCCCCATCACCCACATGTTGACTTGAACCTCTGCACAAGGACAGAGGACCTACCCACATCTAAACTGGCTTTATGTAGCTGAACAGAGATGTGATGTGGCACTATGCTTTCCATGTACACCCTCGACCCTTTAACAGCAGGCTTGACAGCAACTGCAGCAGAAGCTCTTATACAGTAAATGCCTATGCCTATAGCAATTTCCAACTAGCAGAAACCAAATCGCAAAAAGGGTGATATGCGCACTGTGGAAAGCACAAGTGCCGGAAATCACATGCGCTGCACAGATATGGACAGCATAGCAATACAACCTTGGCGAGGATATTGTTAGCCCAAAAATGGAAAAGCGACAAAATTCCAACAAAAGAAGAATGGCAAGGAAAGCTGATGGAATATGCTGAAATGGCAAAACTGATGGGAAGACTTAGAGATAAAGACAATACTGTAGAGACTTTAAAAAAGAGTGGGAACCATTCATGCTGTATATACAGAAACAATGGAAAGAGATGGACTCACTAGCAGGGTAAACACAATCAACTAAATTGAGTAAACACAATCAACTAAAACAAATATAGAAACTACAAAGAGGTTGTTAAATTAGATAAGAGTACAAAAACAAGTAATATAGAGAACTCAATATTAAGATAAAACAAAGTAAGCAGGATAAGTTATTACACAAAAAAACCAAAAAAGGAAGTTGAGGGAAGTCATTGGGGGGGGGGCTCTGTATTTTGTTATGTGGTATATTGTCAGTAAAGGGACCCAGGTGACGCTGTGGGTTAAACCACACAGCCTAGGGCTTGCTGATCAGAAGGTCTGCGGTTCGAATCCCTGCGACGGGGTGAGCTTCCGTTGCTCGGTCCCAGCTCCTGCCAACCTAGCAGTTCGAAAGCACGTCAAAGTGCAAATAGATAAATAGGTACCGCTCCGGCGGGAAGGTAAACGGCGTTTCCGTGTGCTGCTCTGGTTCCCCAGAAGCGGCTTAGTCATGCTGGCCACATGACCTGGAAGCTGTACGCCGGCTCCCTTAGCCAATAAAGCGAGATGAGCGCCACAACCCCAGAGTCGGACACGACTGGACCTAATGGTCAGGGGTCCCTTTACCTTTTATATTGTCTGTATGATAAAAATGTAAAATCCAATAAAAATTATTTAAAAAAAGAAAAGAAAAAGGGCGGGTTTCTGATGGGGAGATGTCCTCACCATTGTTGCAGCAGATGCCTGATGCAGCACAGTTTCCTCCGCTGTTGCCGCACGGCTTCCTTCCAGACTCGCAAGGCGTTGGGAGGAAGTTTTCTTCCTGGCATCTCATGGTTTCCGCTGTGCCAAAGTAACAGCCTAGTTCTTCCCCACAACAGATACTGGGACCAAAGCAATGCCCTCTGTTTCTTGGCCCACAGGAGATGCACTGGTGTGGGGCACAAAACAGGGAAAATGTAGCTTTATCCAAGTCTGGTTTACAGGGGCATCTTACCCATAGAGGCTAGTCGCCAAGTTCTGGAGGGCGCCAGGGAAGAGGCGGAGGCTGGACGAGGCGCCTCCCGGCACCAGCTCGCCGCCCTCACCCGCCTCCGCCATGTCGCACCGAAGCAGCGCCGCGCCCAGAGCCTCCGTCTGCCATGGCCACCGCGGCACGAAGCGGCCAGCTGAGCCAGGAGACACCGCGTCCAGCCTCCGCCTCTTCCCCGCCGGAGGAGCCGCCCTCCAGCTGCTGCCCACCTCCTCCAGCCCCGCCGGCAGCGCCGTCCTCCCTAAAAAGCTCTGGGAAACGGGGGGTGCCGGAGGGAGATTTGCACCACGGCACCGGAAATGCTTAAGACGGCCCTGCTGGTTTACATAATCAGATGTCAGGCGATGTTTACAGTTAAAGTGGCTTGGATGGCATGCAAACCATACATTTAAAGCATACACACATACCCCAACAGGCAGGATTCTTTCCCGGCTTGATATGGAGAGCCCAGGCATTGACCCTGCGGTCTTCTGCATGCAGATGCTCGCAACGCTGAGCCAAGCCCCTCTCCCACCTTGCCTTCTCATGCCTTAAACCCGCCATGACCTACCTTTCTGACTTCCATGTCCAGGAGGGAGCGCTTCCCTCCGATGGGGCAATTCTGGATGTAGCAAGCCGAAGAGAGAGCCAGGAGCCAAAGCAAGCAGAAGGCTAGCATATTGTAAGACATGGTCACCCTGGTTGCCACCAACTGCTTCTCTTGAGGAGCAGGAATGGAGAAGTTCTTTCTGGTTTTTGCCTTTATGGCCGTAGGTATATATATACTGGTGGACAGGCCTGTTGAGCCGTGCTGTAGCCCTTGTTACTCATTTCTCTTAAAAAGCACAAGGCATTGCTCTTCACGCCAAGTGTCACGTCTAATAAGACAAGGTCGCAGATGTGAGGGCACTGAAATATGGACAATTTTCTCCCTCGTTTCGTTCCAAACTGGGTGGAAGATGCATCAAAGGCCAAGAGTTCTCCCTAATTGAAGAAGTCTTTGATGTCACCAGAGGTTGGGGAGGAGAATATGAATACTTTTCATTGGGCTTTTGGGAGATCTGAAATACTTTCCCCCTGGATTTTGGGGAGATCTGATCTGTGTGAGACTCTGGCCTGGACCATAGCCCTCTTGGGAAAAAACCTCCTGTCATTTTAGGAGGACATCCGTTTGTGGAAAGCACAAACACCACCCATTCTTATTAGATCTATTTATTTTATACAGTAAAAGTATTTACCCGTATATATCACCTGTTCATACAATATAAGATGTCGGTGTGCAGCAATATATACAGTAAAATATAAAACAGCATGAAAACAGTACAAAATGATCTTTTAAATGGTAGAAATACATTTTAAAACATTTAAATGGTGCATGTTGTTGTTGTTTAGTCGTTTAGTCGTGTCCGACTCTTCGTGACCCCATGGACCAGAGCACGCCAGGCACTCCTGTCTTCCACTGCCTCCCGCAGTTTGGTCAGACTCATGTTGGTAGCTTCAAGAACACTGTCCATCCAACCATCTTGTCCTCTGTCATCCCCTTCTCCTTGTGCCCTCAATCTTTCCCAACATCAGGGTCTTTTCCAGGGAGTCTTCTCATGAGATGGCCAAAGTATTGGAGCCTCAGCTTCAGGATCTGTCCTTCCAGTGAGCACTCAGGGCTGATTTCCTTCAGAATGGATAGGTTTGATCTTCTTGCAGTCCATGGGACTCTCAAGAGTCTCCTCCAGCACCATAAATGGTGCATAGGCCTGTCTCTTCTGGAAGAGTGTTCCACAGCTTGGGCCTGCCAACACTAAAGACTCAGCTTCTAGTGAAGGCAATGAAAATGTTTAAAATTTCCCGTTGGAATAGCTCAGTGGCTAGAGCATGAGGCTCTTAAATACAGGGTCATGGGTTCGAGCCCCATGTTGGGCAAAAGGTTCCTTCGTTGCAAGGGCTTGGACTAGGATGAGCCTCGCGGTCCCTTCTAAGTTTATGGTTTTGTCTGCCAAAGGAGCCTAGGATGGCAAACACCAAAGTGGTAAAGTCGTACTATTAAAAATAGAATAGTAACATACTTAAGGAGATTTAAAACATTTAAACCACTTGTGCTAATGCTCCTGAAACTTTCGTTTCAGGCAAGGCATTCTCCAAAGAGGGCTTATATTTATTTTGGATCTCTTTGCCCAAGTCAAAAAGTTGTTGCTATGCGCAGAGTGTGTCTACTAAACCAGTAGATGGTGCACAAAGAGTGGCCTTAACTTCTTCTTAGGCTGCTGAAGTATAGAAGCCGTTCCAGTTCGCGTTATGTATGCAGTTTACTAGAAATGGGTTGGCATAAATGAAAAAAGAGGGTAAGCCATTCCTCTCACCCACTTGGATAAAAATAAGGAGCTAGTTCACTCCAAGTCAGATGAGCTCTTGTAGCTTGGTAGGGTCAACTCTCAGAATTAAAGGATTCCAAATCTAACTCTCTGCAGCCTTTGGTGTTTCAGCAACTTAAGATCTGTGAAATGAAATAGGCCCTGCTCCTGATATCTCCACATTGCAAGTTTGAAGAAGAATGTGCAACCATTGCGCCCCTTGCCCCTTTCCTCTGCTAGGGATGGACAGATCTGTCAATTTCAGTTTCTCTCAGTTTCTCAGCCCCCACCCCCCAAATCTGTGTCAGTTCTCCACATTTCCCCATAACTTTGCAATTTTATTTTTTATTGTTTTAAAGTTCTCAGCAAAACTTTCCAGCTTTTTAGGCTGATTTCCTCACAACAGAACACATTTTCATATGCCGTTTTGCCACATATACTGTACACAACCATATGTTTGTCTTTTCCCTAAGTGCATTTCTGTATGCTATTTTCACCAATATACAGTGGTATCTCTGGATGCGAACGGGATCCGTTCCGGAGACCCGTTTGCATCATGAGCAGAACGCATCATGAAGCGTCACGTCTGCGCATGTGCCCGACATGATTCGGAGCTTCTGCGCATGTGCGTGACGTCATTTCGCACGTCTGCGCATGCGCGAACCGCCGAACCTGGAAGTAACCCGTTGCGGTACTTCCGGGTTCGGCATGTTCGTAACCCGCACCGAACGTAACCTACAGCGGCCGTGACACGAGGTATGACTGTATGCACATCTAACCCTAGGATATCCATTTTTGCATGCATTACTTGGGCTACATTGCAAAATTTGGAAAAGTGCAGATTTCGAAGGACAGTTGTGTTTCAGCGTATTGTTTCAGAAAGTGTGAATTAGGTAGGTTCGCCATTAAATGCAAAAACGACTCAGATTGGTCCCCAATGCCTACCAGTCCTTTTATCCTCCCCACATCCCAGTGTGCTGGGGCCATCCTGTTAGGCCGCAATAGATTGTAATGGCTTGCTTCGAAGTCATTTCAGCACCAGATGGAGAAAGAATAAATCACCTCCTCAACCGCCCTGCCCCCCCCCCCGCCCTGTATTCGGCCAGAACAACCCTAGACTAGCTGACCCTTGATGTCCCTTCCAACTGTACAATTCTGTGCTTCTATGGCTATCCAACCCCCCCCCCCCCGTCTCACACATCACTCTCTGTCTTCCACACAGGCAAGGAAGAAACATTCGATGACATATTCCAGCCAGGCAAAAACCTTCAAGGAGGATGCAAGCAAGTATGAGGAGTGTTGTACAGTGGTACCTTGGTTCTCAAACGCCTTGGTACTCAAACAACTTGGAACCCAAACACTGCAAACCTGGAAGTAAGTGTTCCGGTTTGCGAACTTTTCCCCGAAGCCAAACGTGCTCCGTTTTGAGTGCCACACTTCCGTTTTGAGTGTTGCGCTGCGGTCTGTCTGTTTTTGCTATTTATTTTGAGTTTCTCTCTCTCTCTCTCTCTCTCTCTCTCTCTCTCTCTCTCTCTCTCTCTCTCTCTGTGTGTGTGTGTGTGTGTGTGTGTGTGACACTGTGTGGAACCCAGTTCAGCTATTGATTGATGGACTGCATGACTGCATTACATTGTTTATTGCTTTCATTTCATGGATCAACGGTCTCGTTAGATAGTAAAATTAATGTTAAATTGCTGTTTTAGGGGTTGTTTTTAAAAGTGTCTGGAATGGATTAATCCATGTTGCATAACTTTCTATGGGAAAGCGCGCCTTAGTTTTGGAACGTTTTGGTTTTGGAACGGACTTCCAAGGTACCACTGTATCTGGCTTAGGGAGACTTTGAGGGACAGATAAATAGGACTTGAGTGGTGCAATTGTCCCTTGGGCCTGAGGCTTCCCATCCTGGTGTAGCAAAAGGAGATCTGCCCAACTTTCCAAACCTAGTGGTCCACATGCGCTACCACGATTGCTGTTATACACATATTTACAAACAAGGTTTAGAGTGGCCTTCTGGGAGAGGATTGGTGCTTCTTCTTCAAGGGTTCAATGACAGTGATGCTGAATATAAATGAGAAATATTGACTATTAATGAAACCAGGGCTAATATCTATTGCTGCCATACCTGCTCTTTTTTGCCTGACCTTCGTTAGAGTCAGTTAGCACTTTCATCAACTCTGCAGCTGCAGACAAGGACTTGAAACTCTTAACCGCATTGAACGTCTTCGATCCATAATGTATCCGCCCTCACTTTTGGCTTTAGTAATTGACCAGCAGGCTCTTAACCGTTGTCCAGGAAGCAATCTTGCTACCTGCTCTCTTGTGCCTTAATATTTGGCACTTAAACGGGGCACAGGAGGTCAAATTCAGAGGTCAAAGAGGACCTCGCTCCTCGCTGTGAATTCAAGAACGTTCAGGTCGCCGACTTTAAATTGTGAGGACTATTAAAAGGCAACGAATTAGGGATGAGATTCAGAGGGTAATGTCGGATATTCTGTTATCTACTCCACTGTTATGACATCATTAGACTGAGAGGGCAGGAAAGTTGCAAATCCAACTTACTGCGCCATTGGTAGACTCGTCTCCACATTGGCAACCCTTGCTAAGATAAGACTCTGATCAGACAGACTGCAAGGGAATAGATATACTGCAACTGCATGAAATACAGAGCGACCCAATGAAGATTCGGGACAGATGAAAGGAGGTCCTATGTCACACAGCGCATAGTTAAACTGTGATGGGTGTATGTGTGTGTATGTGTGGCTTTTTTTGGTGTGTGTGTGTTTTGTGCTGTTTTTTGTTTTGTTTTTTCTTTCTTTCTGTTTTTTACAGGATGGCATGCAATTTCGTTGCACTTGTATAGCGTTGTGCTTGTACTTGTGCAATGACAATAAATTATCTTATCTAACTATGGAACTCCCTTCCACAGGAGACAACGATGGCCACCAACCTAGATGACTTTAAAAGAGGGTTAGACCATTGCAAGGAGGCTGAGTATCAGTGGCTACTAGATTTTACCTCCATTGTCAGAGACCGTAGGCCTCTGAATACCAGTCGCCAGGAATCAGAAGCATGGTGTAGGGAGAGCTGTGGCACTCATGTCTTGCTTGCAGGCTTCCTACAGGCATCTGGTTGGCCACTCTGAGAAGAGACATGGACCTTTGGCCTGATCCAGCTGTCAAGCTCTTCTTATGCTCATTGTGCACTGCAGCAGCACCAGCAGAGCAGGTGGCTCCAGAAGAGAAGACTCAAGGAAGAGAGCCAAGCCGAGATCTACCCCCCCCCCATTAAGGTCGAGGGATGCCTGAACAAGCGGAACATGCTAGTAAGTGTTGCTTGCTACGCCTATGGATCGTTGCCTGACAGGACAAGTCACCTCGGATGCAAGGAGGTAGGAAGGTGCCAAGGGTTGAGCCTGATGCTGTGCTCACATTCCCATTAGTTCTTAATCCAGTGTGCTCCTGATGACAATTTGGGAAGCGGCGTACACACAGTGTTGGCCACAATCCGTCTCTGTGCTGTGGCTTGTTATGAAATGCTGCATTTCCTCACCCCCACCACCTCAGACCAGCTTCGATTCGAATCGAGAAAATGAACAGCACGGCTTCATTTCAAGCTGGCAATGTGTGTAGACAGCCTACGGCAGTCTGCATTTACACAGAAAGCATGCTCTGCGCCACCAAGAGATAGCCCTGCCTGACCCCAAAAGCCTCAGAGTCAAGCACCTCCCGATGTCATCGTCACTTGTCTCTTGTTCCCTTCTTTGGAAGAAAACAAAGCAAATCAAATGGCTTGAAGGATCATATACAGGCATTGCTAGGCAGGGGGTGGGGGTTCTTGCTGAAGCTAAAACCCACATCTTCTTGGCCAGGGCTTCCTCTTTACACCCTCCCTTCCTCTTTGGGATACAGAAAAGAAACCCTTTCCAACTTGGGTGGCAGGATCTGCGATGCACGCATCTCCAATCACAGACTTCCTTGAGCTTTGGCAATCATTTTTCCAATGGGGTAAGCATATGCTTTTCCTTCTGGGTTTATAATTTTATCCTTCAGCAGGGGCGTAGCAATGGGGATGCAAGGGGTGCGGGCCGCACCGGGTGTCAGGCTAAAGTGGGGTACCATTTGGCGCATGCCAGCGACTCCCCCAAACCTAGCGAGCGGCAAAGCAGCTGCCGCCGCTCTCCCCCTTTCCCCCAACTCACTGTAGACTGGGGGGGGGCGCCGAATGCCACCCTCCTTCAGCCTGAAGGGGGGGTCACATTGCCCCCCTGCCCGTGACTCCCCCAAACCCGTGTATCTGTATTTTGGGGGTGTATCTGTGGGGCAAAGGATAGGAAGGTGTGTTTTGGGGTGTTTGACTGAGGGGAGGGGCTTTCTGGGTGGGCAGTAGATCACCTGTGTGTGACCTGAGGGTGTGTTCAGGGGAACCGGCTTGAAGGGGAGGGTCCCAGGCTTGAGGATGGATGGGGATCGCAGCGCTGATCGGCACCCCCAATGGGCTAATAAAGTTTTTGGGCTAATAAAGTTCTGGCTGCGATTGTGGCAAACATAAACAGTTTTTGATCCACTCTTGGTATTTTCCTTCCTACCATCTGATTATATTATTGTGGAATCCTTTATGTGCTTTTGCTTTCCCATACCACAAGTATGAATGCCAACCGAATCTGTTATCATGTCCTTCTAACTCTACTGCCTCTTCAACCAATTTTATCCAATCCTGATCCAAGTAAGGCATGCTGCTTCATAATAAATTTTAAAATCTGAAGGATTGCATCCTTTACTCTTTTTGTGACAAAAGTTACCAAGACGTCTGTAGGCTGCTTTCTTTTTCTGGACACTCTTGTCCTGACTCAATAAATGTTTTCAATTAACTCATCCATCCCCGCTTGCCCCTCTCCCATCCAATCTGCTAAAATCATACTCAAATAGGTGGCAAGGTCTTGCTCTTTTTCATTTTCCAGTAATCCCCTTATTCGAACCGTATTAGCGTTCTGTTTTAATTGTAGTAAAATAAATTGTTCTTTGAGCTCATTCTGTCTGTTAGTGAGACCCCCTATAGCCCCTGCCAGTGACCGTTGTTCTATCTTAATATCTTTAATCTCCCCTGCTGACTTTTCCAATTTCTCAATTTTTGCTTCTAAAGAATTCACTTTTTCATCTAATTTATCAAATTTCTGCAGGAGCACTTCAGTACTATTCTCAATGTCAGCTTTTACTTCCCTAGTTAGTTTCTCCATTGATTGGTCCATTCCCCGTTTGAATTGTGCAAAGTGTAAAGCCATAAGTTCTGAAAAATTGGCTTTGGACATTTTTTTCTGTTTCTTCCTGAGCAGAGGCTCTTCTCTGCTACTTTCTGCCTTTTCACATGGCCAATTCCTGATTACTTTTTTCTGTCATGACTGTTCTCAAAGCAATTACTTCAGTCCCCCCAAATTCAAGGTCAGAGCTGCCTGGTCTTATCTCTTTCTCACTGGAAGTCTCAGAGCCGGAAAATTCCACCTCCAAGCCTACCAGCAAAGTCACCTCTTTACCTCCCAAAAGCCTAACACCCCCTGATACCACTTTAAATCTATATACAAATCAAATTTACAACTTTTATCTACACAAAATATTTTTTTTAGCAAAGATACCAATTTAAAATTATTTAAAATTGTTTAGAAGTAGCAAAGAAGAAAGAGAGAAAGGGGGGAGTAGAGAGAGCAGCAAACACAGTCTTGCTGTTACTTAAAAGGTAAAGGGACCCCTGACCATTAGGTCCAGTCGTGACCGACTCTAGGGTTGCGCTCTCATCTTGCATTATTGGCCAAGGGAGCCAGCGTACAGCTTCCAGGTCATGTGGCCAGCATGACAAAGCCGCTTCTGGCGAACCAGAGCAGCACACGGAAACGCCGTTTACCTTTCCGCTGCAGCGGTACCTATTTATCTACTTGCACTTTGACGTGCTTTCGAACTGCTAGGTTGGCAGGAGCATGGACCAAGCAACGGGAGCTCACCCCGTCGTGGGGATTTGAACCACCGACCTTCTGATCGGCAAGCCCTAGGCTCTGTGGTTTAACCCACAGCGCCACCCGCACTTGCCATTACTTAATAATTCTTAAAGTTATCTGTTTGCACCGCCATTCTGCTCTGCAGACAGACCGGAAGTCCTCCCCTCCTACCATTCCTAACAAAAATGCTTCTGGTTTCTTTGGGAAGGTGTACCTAAACATCTTTTTAAATTCATTATAAATACTATCCCAAAATAGTTTAACTTTGTCACATGTCCACCACGTGTGATAGAAATCCCCTTATTTAACGTTACATTTCCAATAATTCTTATTTCCCATTCTATACATTTTTGCTAATTTGATAGGAGTCAAATACCACCATACATCATTTTCATTATTTTTTGTTTCAATGTCATGCATGCGGTAAATTTCATACTCATATTCCATAGCCTTGATCATTTATCAAATTCAGTGTTATGCCCAATATCTATTGCCCATTTTATCATTACTTCCTTAATTTCCTCATGTTTTGTATGCCATTCTAGAAGTAACTCGTACATTTTTGATAGGATTTTTGTTTTACTTTCTAACAATTCGGGTTTCAGCTTTGATCTAGAAGTCTCAAAGCCATTCTTCATTTTGTCTTTTTAAAAATATGTCATTTATTTGGTGGTACTGTAGCCAACCTGTTAACTTATCACACATTTCGTCATATGGTTTCATTTTTAACACTTTATCATTTTCCATTAACAACTCCCTGTATGTAGACCAATTGCCTTTCATATTTAACCTCTTGACTGAAATTGCTTTTGCTGGTGAGACCCATCATGGTGTTTTGCGTTCTAATAATTCTTTATATCTAACCCATACTTCATAGAGCAGTTTTCTTATTGAATGATTCAGGAAGCCTCTGTGTAATTTAACTTTGTCATACCACAAATATGCATGCCACCCAAATCTGTTTCCATAACCTTCCAAATCTAATACATCTGTGTTTTCTAATTTCATCCAATCCTTTAGCCAAATCAGACAGGACGCTTCATAGTATATCTTTAAATCCGGCAGCAATAATCTGCCTCTTTTATCTGTAAGATGTTTATATTTTATTCTAGGTTTCTTCCCCTGCCAGATAAATCTTGACAATGCTTTTTGCCAATCTTTAAACTGTTGTATTCCACTAATCACTGGGATGGTCTCAAATAAGAATAAAATTTTGGGTAGCACATTCATCTTTATCACAGAGATTCTTCCCCAGAACGACAATTTCAATCTCCCCCATATTTCTAAATTTCTTTTGACCTCTTTCCACACAGATACATAAATATCTTTAAATAGATTTATGTTTTTGGGAGTCAACCAGAATATTTTACTTTTTTGACCACCAAAATTCCTGTTTTATCTTGTAATTCTTTAATTCGTTCCTGATTCACATTTTTAACCATCATTCTTGTTTTGGATTTACTTAATTTAAAACCTGCTAATTGCCCAAACGCTTCAATTGCTTCCAATGTTTCCGTTACACTGGCTTGTGGCTCTTCTAACATTAGTACCAAGTCAACTGCAAAGGCTTTTAACTTGTATTTCTTTGTGCCCACTTTCATTCCTTTTACACCTTGTGTCTCTCTTAACTTTTGTACCAGAATCTCTAATATTGATATGTTCAATAAAGGTGATAATGGACACCCCTGTCTTGTTCCTTTAGAAATTTCAAACTTATCTGTCAAAACATTATTAACTATTTACGTCGCTTTTTGTTCTGAATAAATTGCTTCTATCCCTTTCAAAAACCCACCCCAAACCCATCAATTCCCAATTTTTCTTCATAAAGTACCAAGAAACATTGTCAAATGCCTTTTCTGTGTCTATGAAAATCAATGTGGCTTGCTTGTCATTCCTGATCTCCAAATCTTCAATTATATCAACTATGTCTCTCATATTGTCTTTCAATTGGCAACCAGGAAGAAAGCCCTCATTTAAAATCAACTTAAATCTATTTGGTAGAATATTGGCAAAAAGTTTATAATCATTATTTAACAATGAAATTGGTCTATAATTCTTTACATTCATTAAATCTGTTCCTTGTTTGGGAATGAATGTGATATATGCTTCTTCCCATGTTTTCAGAGTCTGGCCTTTTGTCCTTGCATTATCTGGGTGGCTCCCAATAGAATATTAAAAACACGATAAACACATCAAAGTCTTCCCTAAACAGGGCTGCCTTCAGATGTCTTCTAAAAGTCAGATAGTTGTTTATTTCTTTGACATCTGATGGGAGGGCGTTCCACAGAATCTACCATGCTGTTCTGCCCAGGCAGCAACGGGCCCTCTGAGAGGGGTTCGTTGACGTGTTTGCCATTCACAAGATTCCCCCTTGCATATTAAAGACACGTTCCTAAGGTCAATCCCTGCTGGTGTCAGGTCTGGGAAGCATAATCTTTTGAGGACCGTACTGCAGGGGTGGTGTGTGGGTGGGCATTCGAGGAAAAGTTGCTCAGAGTTGGGGGGAGTTGTATGGGCCCAAACAAACCACAACACTGCAAAATAGAGGGAGAGGGTTGATGAGGGTCAACTCACCAATGGGCACTCTGTTGGAAGCCCCTGAATTAAAACATGGAGGTAGCAAACAGCCTTCACACCCAACAGTCTCGTGTTCATGTCTCCAATGCAGCTGTTGAACATTTTGCAACAGGATAAGAGTTGAGCATCCTCTGCCACTACCTTGTAACTGGGGAGCTAGGCACTGGATATCTCAAGGGGGTCAGTTGTCAGTCATCCCTCTTTTGTGTGTGTGCACGGAGGGCCTATGGGGAGATCCAGGCATGGGTATGTTCTGCTGTGAGGTACACCTCCTCTTTTCTGCTCTGTGGAACCATACAAATCTGATATGGACAAGCAATTGCTATATGTACCAAGGAAAGAGATTCTGTACCTATTAAATTTCACTGGTTCTGCTCTGTGGAACCATACAAATCTGATACGGTCATGCAATTCCTATATGTAGGAAGGAAAGAGATTCTGTGCCTATTAAATTTTACTGGTTGGCATCTGCCTGTCTTGCGAAACAATGAAGTGTGCCTCTGTCTTAGCAGAACCAAAATGACCCCCCTGGGGTGCAAACCTGGGCAGGGTGGAGAATAACCCTGCCCAGATGACAAGACCCCCTCTCAGCCTTGCTGATGTGGTGCAAAGGAAAGCTGAGCAAGACGTTTGGCACCAACTCACAGAATCGATGAGTTGGAAGGTACCCAATGGGCCCCCATCCTGCAATGCAGGAATCTCAATGAAAGAAAGTCATATATTTACGTATAAGCTAAACAAGCTATAGCTTAGGGCCCCACTCTCTTGGGGCCCCCAAAAAAATTTAAAGGAAAAAAACACTGGATGTACATTTCCAAAATATAAGATAAAAAACAAATAAAATAAAGCCAACATACAGCAACAGTGTTTTGTGTTGTGTAGGCTCCTATGATGTAAGTAATGGGCCCCGCATGCTAGCCTGCTCCCTAAAATATCACTGATTTGCTCATTTCTATATCAACTACTTCAATAAAATACATGTTTTGTTATGTGCAAGTGGCTTTAGATACCTATTAGGTCCATAAATTACATATAGCATATATTCAACACAAAAAAACAGTGACGATTTGTTGTTGACAAAGGACAGCTGGACCTATAAAGGGCCCCATTACCTTCAGTAGCTTAGGGCCTCATCAAACCTAAATCCAGCCCTGATCATATGACTCTCGGTTTCCTACCTGCAAGATTAGCAAAAAGAAAAAACCCCCACGACTGTTGGAGCCAGTCCACGGTTCTAATACAAGGGGCGTTCATGTGGAATATTACTTGAACCAAGGGGTCAGAAGCTCCGGCTTCTGATACCAATCCCAGATGATCCATTTGGGCTCCAATGTTCTGGCTGCACATTTCTGTTTTTTTCTTTTCTTTTTAAAATCTTTTTCATTGATTTTCAAAGAAATAAACATACAACATAAAACAGTACAAAATCCAAATATCGAGATTACTCTGAATCTCCTGACTCCCCCCCCCCCCAATTAATTCCATGGTTCCTTTTAATTCCATTTTCAGCTGCATATAAATGATTCTCCAATTTTTCATCTTCCTAAGTTTTCTATACCTTCTATACCTTACAAGTGTATTTAAAATTCTTCTAATGTTTTAACCCGTTTACAATGATTTTGTATATACATTATAAACATTTCTCATTCTTTTTTAGATTTATTGTCTTCTTGATTCCCCATTTCGGCATAGTCCATCAACTTGATTTGCCATTCTTTCCTATCAGGGCTGTCTCTTCCTTCCATCTCTGGGTTAGTAACATTCAGGCGGCCGTTGAATAGTTTTCTATGGTCCTTTGGGTCCTCGGTACCTATAATTCCTAATAAAAAAGCTTCTTTTTTTTTAACAAGAGTTATTTTGAACATTTTTTCCATTTCATTATATATCATTTCCCAGAATTTTTAATTATATTACAGGTCCACCACATATGATGAAAGGTACCTTCTTTTTTTTAACATTTCCAGCATATATTCCAAAAGGCTCGAAATCTTACTTCACCCCTGTGCCTGGTCACGCTTCTCCCTCCTTTGGCCATGGCTTTCCAGCTGACGTACTTCCAGAAGCTGGCACCACACTTCCAGAAGTGGCACTGGCTTCCGGAAGTATGGCTGTTTGGGGTGGCTGCAATCGTGGCAGAGGAGGAGACACAAAGGGAAGGAGGGAGTTGAGGGGGCGGGGCCAGAGTCTGTCTGGATGGATTTTCATGAGCTCTACTGGATCAGACCAAACACCCATCTAGTTCAGCATACCTGTAGTCACGTTGCCTTGGCCAAACTCAAACTCAGCACCACCCCTCACTCTCTGTCTCTGTCTCTCTCAGTGCCTCACCTGTGGTCCTGAAGAGAAAGGACGCTGCTTTGGCCCCAGCATCTGCTGCGGAGAAGAATTTGGCTGCCTCATTGACACCCCGGAAACTCCACGCTGCCTGGAGGAAAATGACCTGCCTGACCCCTGCACGTTCGGCTGGAAGTTCTGCGGTGATAAGGGAGGTGTGCAGTCCCGGGAATATGCTGCGGTGTCGGTAAGGGTATCTGTGTGCGGGAGATGAAGCTCACCAAGAGGGAGTGCTGGAAAGAGAAAGGGGGGATATGAGTCAGAAAAGTCACATTAACTGCAACAAGTCATGACCAAGGGTCATTTAGTACAACCCCTGCAATGCAGGAATCTCAACTGGATCATACAAGGCAGATGGTCATCCAACTTACCTTTAAAAACTTCCACTGCCAAGCAGCTCTTGCGCTCAGAAAGTTCTTCCTAATGTTTAGTCAGAATCTCCTGTTTTGTATTTGAATCTATTACTTCAGATATTTGAAGACGGCTCATATCACCTCTCGGTCTTCTCTTCCCCAGGGTAAACATACCCAACACTCCTTCAACCATTCCTCATAAGGCTTGGGTTCCAGACCCTTGATCACCCTGTTTTCCCTCTTCTGAACCCATTCCAGCTTGTCAATATCTTTCTTAAACTGTGGTGACCAGAGTTGGACACAATAATCCAGGTTGGGTCTGAGCAAGGCACAAGAGAGTGGTACTGCTACTTCCTTTGACCTCGACACTAGACTTTTGTTGATGCAGCCTGAAATAGTATTCGCTTTTATTGCTGCTGCATCACACTGTTCTCTCATGCTAAGCCTGTGGTCTACTAAGACGCCAAGATCCTTTTCACATGTACTACAGTCTAGCCAGGTGTCACCCATCCTATATTTGTGCATCTGGTTATTCCTGCTTATGTGTCAAACCTTACATTTGTCCCTACGGAAATTCATTTTTAAAAAAAGTTTGTGCCCAGTTCTCCAATCTTTGAAACTCATCTTCAATCCTGATTCTCTGAGGTCTTAGCTACCCCTCCCAGTTTGGTGTCATCTGCAAATTTGATGATCATCCCCTCTATGCCTTCACCCAAGTCATGTTGAACAACAACTGGCCCAGGACAGAACCCTGCAGCACCCCACTTGTCACTTTCTCCCAGGATGGCGAGGAACCAGTGGGGAGTCCTTTGGGGGCTCAGTTAGTCAAACAGCTACCATTCCACCTAACAGTTCACTCCCTCTAACCCACATTTTACCAGCTTCACTGCAAGAATACCAGGGGAGACTTTGTGACCAACCCAAAAGGCTTGCCAGAAGATTAAAGCACAGAAAAATTCTTTTTTTTTTTTTTTACTCCTTTCTTCCACAGAGAGCTGCTACGAAGATGCGGAATGCGTTCATCCCTGAAGCCCCCAGAACATCGGTTCTCCAATTTATATTTTTTAGAACGCCCTCAGAAAAAGAAGGATCCAAAGAATACCCTAATAGCGTAAAGAGGAAATAAAAAATGGGAGACGAAAATGTCTACACACAGCAAATAATAAAGTCTTTTATTGCGTTGTGTTGCAAGTTTTGTCCTGTGTCATATATGCAGGGAAACGCTTGATATTTTCAAATACATGGTGGGGATACTTTGGGCCCCTTAACGCTGGTGTTTTATTGCAGCTGTGTTCTGGACACAAATCCACATTGGTAGTGGATTTAGCCTGCTTTAGTTGGTTAGAATAATAGAATCATGGAATTGTAGAGTTGGAAGGGACCATGTGGGACTTCTAGTTCAACAAACCCCTACAATGCAGATTGTAGCCGAGTCGCAAAGTGGTGCTTTTTAAACCGAATTCCATAAACTTTGCAGCTGTGGGACAGCAGTGGTGGTGAAATACTTGGGCTACAAACTCTTGCCACCTTTGCATTCCTGAAATCACGACCATGCACAATCTCTCATTCTGAGGCACTTTCTAGGGGCACTTTCCCTAGCTTTCAGACTGTTTCTGTCTCCGATTAATCTTCGGATCATGCATACTTTGAAGAACTACTATGTTGGGACAGGTCAATAGGCATGTTCCTGATCAGCATCTGAAAGTGGCTTTAGCTGCTGGCTAAAAGTGATAGTGGTTTATCCCTTCCCAGATTCTGCACATACTGTATTTTATGATTGATTGTCTTTAAATATTCTTGCAAGCTGCCTTGGTAGAAAAGTAGGATAGGCATTTGTGGTGTGTGCACATTATTCATAGGCACCCCAAAGCAGAGGTGGGGGGCAGCTCTCTCCCAACCCAGGGTAGGACGTCTTCATCCTTAACAGCTGCATAATCAAGGGGCTGGAAATTAAGCCTTATGAAGAACACTTGAAGGAGCTGGGTATGTTTAGCCTGGAAAAGAGGAGACTGAGAGGAGATATGACAGGCATCTTCAAATATCTTAAGGGCTGTTGCATGGAGGAGGGAACATGCTTGTTTTCTCCTGCCCTGGAGGGTGGGACTCAAACCAATGGCTTCAAGTTGCAAGAAAGGAGATTCCGACTAAACATTCGAAAAAACTTTCTGACAGTAAGAGCTGTTCGGCAGTGGATTAGATGCCCACGAGGTGTTGGTCTCTCCTTTCTTGGAAGTTTTCAAACAGAGGTTGGATGACCATCTGGTATGGATGCTTTAGCTGAGATGACCCATGGGGTCCCTTCCAGCTCTAAGATTCTATGATTCCGTGAGAAGCTGCATTCAGCAAGCCCTTATTCCTCCAGACATCCACTTTCTCTCAAGGAGAGTGATGACAAACTAATGCAAATTTTTGTGTGTGTGTGGTCTCATTGTCTCTTCTATTTAAGCAGATCTGAACTAATGTGACCCAGCATCAGGGTCTTTTCCAGGGAGTCTTCTCGTCTCATGAGGTGGCCAAAGTATTGGAGCCTCAGCTTCAGGATCTGTCCTTCTTCCAGTGAGCACTCAGGGCTGATTTCCTTCAGTATGGAGAGGTTGGATCTTCTTGCAGTCCATGGGACTCTCAAGAGTCTCCTCCAGCACCATAATTCAAAAAGGATGAAAATAGGGCTGTCCTAAGGCAGGGGTCAGCAACCTTTTTCAGCCGTAGGCCAGTCCACCGTCCCTCAGACCATGTGGTGAGCCGGACTATTTTTTTTAAAAAAAATGGGGGGGGGAATTCCGATGCCCCACAAATAACCCAGAGATGCATTTTAAATAAAAGGACTACTCATTCTACTCATGTAAAAACACGCTGATTCCCGGACCGTCCGCGGGCTGGAATAAGAAGGCGATTGTGCCGGATCTGGCCCCCGGGCCTTAAGTTGCCTACTCCTGTCCTAAGGAAAAATGGGACATTCTGGGATCAAATCAGAATCCAGGACGGCTTCTATAAATCCAGGACTGTCCCTGGAAAATAGGGGCACTTGGAGGGTCTGAGCTTTTGCCCATACCAAAAGGAGATCTTCAAATGAAGCATAATTTTAGACTGTGGCACCTCTGGTTTTGTATCCCATGCTCTGTTAAATCTGTTCTGGGCTTCCTCCAACCCTCCAGGGCAGGTCTGGGGTAAGTGCAGGGGGTGGGCAGAGGTGGAGAAAGGGGGGGGGCGGTATTTCTATCGTGCACATAAATCCTTGCCCTAACAGAACAAGGGCACTAGATATTTCTCATTGGTCCTAAGTATAGGGCAATCACAATACGCTTGAATCTTTAATAGTACTAACTATTAAGGTGCAAAGCCCTGCCTTCTTCTGCAGCTGACTACTTTGTCCGAATGGCTGGTTAATCTGGATGAAGAGCAGGTCAGAAAAGCAGAGTGTGGTCCAATCTGAAGGCCATCTTGCCTTTTTAAACGCCATCCCACCAGCTCTGCTTTCCCTTAAGTTGATTTTCTTCTTCAAGCCCAGCAAGAGGGAAACACTAATTTGGTATGTTGTTCTGGTCATAACAACCTTGGCTTAAAGGCAGCTGTTAGGTAAGGATGAAGATCACTGCATTAGGGCAATTACTGAAAAAGCAGGTGCATTAGAGAGAGCAGCAATCATGCAAGACCTTTTATTCCTGACCCAGAAGAGAATAAAGGAGACGTTAGGTCAGAATGGCTGGTGCTTGGAGGTTGCCTCCATGTTATGGCCCTTTTGTGGTGTTTTTCTACAATCATCTGAAAGTGGAATTCAAGCTGACTTTCTGTACAACACTATATAGAATGCTATATTATCAGGCAATACCCATAACCAAAGCCAAGCTCCTTCTATTACATTTACTGTACTCAGAAGGAATTCTGTTCAGCAGCGTTCCCCTGCAATCTGAATTAGAAGTTTCCTTCTTGTGACTTCTGCTTCTAATTGCTTCCTCATTGCAGGCTTCTGCTTCCAATGTGCCTCTAAATTTATCTTACCAGTAATTGCATTGGGCAAATGAAGCATTACATGCAAATTGCCTCAGAATTGAGCCATTCCTCTTCCCTGAAAGGGGGAGGAACTAATAATAATGTAATAATGTAATAATGTAATAAATGTAATAAATGTAATAATTATGGGGCAATTGGCTAATAATACCAGGTCACTCTTAACGGAAAGCAATTGATATTGCAGGGGAAACTAACTAACAGGAAGCTTCTAATTAAGGTCACAGTAGCCCTTCAAAGCCTGAATACCAGACAGAGCAGGGCTGTAGGCCAGTGGTTAGATTATCTGCCTCGCACGTGGAAGGTTCCAGGTTCAGTTCCTGGCAACTCCTGGTGCAATTGGGATCCTGGAGACCTGCTGCTATTCACTGTAGACCAGCAGTTCCCAAATTGTGCTCCATGAGCTTCATTCAACTTTTCGCCTTGATTTTCCACCGTATTGCCATTGCTCTCCTTTGTTTTTTCTCAATGGATTGCATTCTGTGGAATGTGAATTGCAATGCAATGAAACACTTTACAGTACCGTAAGAAATTAAAGAAGCAATAAGGATGCAATTAAAAGCAATACAGCATCCAGCACAGCGTGTTACAATTTCTACAAGAGGCAGAAGAAGCGTTGAGTGGTCTGCCGAGACCCTCAGCAATTTTCAGGTGGTCCATGGAAGAGAAGAAGGAGTTTGGGAAGTTCAGGAGTAGGCTATGCTGAGCCAGGTCAGCTTCCCATGTCCCTTGTGACCTCTCACCACACTTCTGATGGGGGCGGGGGGCATGGGAAAAAACTGGAACCGGAACAGAATTATCAAGCAAGCTCATATCAAGCAGTCCTTGAGATTTACATACCTAACATGGGACAGTTATTTTCTTACTCACTGTCTCTGTTTAACTAGTTTCTGACTCTGTCAGTCCACTGTTGCTGTAACCTAGGCTTTCAGCTGTGGCTCAGGTGATTCATAGTAACTGTAGGTGAGTTCATCTCTTGGATAGGCATAGTAAGGGTCCCCCCCCCCCCGAGGGGAGCCATAAGAAAAGGGTCTCAAAAAACAGCTGAATGAAGACTGAATGTGGTCAGTGGACAAGGAATACCAGCTGTTGTTTTTGGAAGGTGAGTGAGTAGGGGGGTGAAATTGGGTGACCAGGACCCTGAACAGAAGCACTTCATGCTGCAACATTTTGCTGCAGGTCCCACTAGTATCCTAAACAGCCATTTTCAGTTCCCAGAGTGGTTATGATGCATATAACTGCTACGCATTGTATTTCTGCAAATTAATGTATTGCTGGCATCTGTCTGTCTCAGGAGACAACAGAGGAGTGCGCCTTTAGGGGCGGATGGTTGAAGCTCCTGTTGTAACTGTAGAAACCGATGCAGGAGATATTATTATTATTATTAATTATTATTATTATTATTATTATTATTATTATTATTATTATTATTATTATTTATTGATTTCCGATCTGTCCTCCCAAAGGAGCTCAGGGTAGCAAACGACAAAGCAGTAAAACAGTACAATTTAAAAAGAAAAGAAAACATATTTAAGAATGTCTAAAAACAATTCCCCTCTCTTTCAAAGGAATTTCGGCTTTTTCCTGACACACGAAGCCTGTTATTCTCTCTCTCTCTCTCTCTCTCTCTCTCTCTCTCTCTCTCTCTCTCTCTCCCTCTCCCTCTCCCTCTCCCTCTCCCTCTCCCTCTCTCCCCCTCACACACGTTTTTGAAAAACCTGACTGAAGTCTGTTGAGGCACAATTTTCTCCTCCTAAAAATGGTACGCACAACAGGCTCTCTTATGGCCATAGAGACTGAAGTATGAGCAGTTCGTTAAAGGAATACAAAAGGGTTGCAGCGGCCACCTCCTTCCTGAAGCATCCTTTCCTCAGAATTGCTAAGAAACAGCTTCAGAAAGACTGTGGGCAGCTCCAAGCCTGGGGGGGGGGGCCTCTTGGCACCATGCGCCCTGATGCGCCCCCTCAAGCTAGCATCCTCCACCTTGGGTGGTTACCCAAAGGCAGCACTCTTCCGATTGGTGCCGGGCAGCCAACACTAACATTTTTTCACAATGCCCCCCAAAAAACAAGATTTGGGGGGAATTGTGGAAAATGCAAATGGTGGCGACCTGGCAACGAAAGCTGGGGAATCTTTTGAAAGGGGGTCCAAGGCAGGAGTTGGTGATGGGCCCTGCAGGCACCCTGGCAGCTGCCCGTGGACGCCATCATAATGCCATGCCTAGAGCCGGGCAATCTTCTGTTAGGATTTTTATATATCCTCTGCTGCTTCAGCAGGACTGGTATGTTTAGTGTAAATCGCATGAGTGTCTGAGAGAGTGTGGGAACGAAAGTCTGTCTTATCTCTTCCGCCTAAGAGTGTTATTGTATGATTTAGTTTCACTGTCGTGTCACAGTTTTGTAATCTTTGTTTGTAGAACACAGACGTGATTATGGAGTCTCTGTATATAGACTGTAAATAAAGTAGTTTAGAACTACAGATGAGTCTTTCTTCTTGCTGCGTGATGCTAGAAGACCTGTGTGCTCTTTTCATACGAAAAGGGTCGCAGATTACAGTGGTACCTCGGGTTAAGTACGCTTCAGGTTAAGAACTCCGCTGAGAACAGAAATCGTGCTCTGGCGGCGCAGCGGCAGCAGGAGGTCCCATTAGCTAAAGTGGTGCTTCAGGTTAAGTACGCTTCAGGTTAAGAACGGACCTCCGGAACGAATTAAGTACTTAACCCGAGGTACCACTGTACTTGCGCTCTGGACTGAAGGGACATGCCAGCCAGAGAGGGCCACCGGGAGGACGCTCCAGTTACTTACTGTGCCTTTCTTACGCTACAGCCCCTCCGGACAGCAGCAATGTGTTCAGATAGAACCATAGCTCAGTTGTTAGAGCATGAGACTCTTAATCTGAGGGTCATGGGTTCGAGCCCCTCCTTGGGCAGAAAAACTCTGCATTGCAGGAGGTTGTTGAACTAGATGACCCACGTAGTCCCTTCCAACTCTACAATTCCATGATTCTATTATTCTAACCAACTAAAGCAGGCTAAATCCACTACCAATGTGGATTTGTGTCCAGAACACAGCTGCAATAAAACACCAGAGTTAAGGGGCCCAAAGTATCCCCACCATGTATTTGAAAATATCAAGCGTTTCCCTGCATATATGACACAGGACAAAACTTGCAACACAACGCAATAAAAGACATTTATTGTTTGCTGTGTATAGACATTTTCGTCTCCCAGTTTTTATTTCCTCTTTACGCTATTTAGGGTATTCTTTGGATCCTTCTTTTTCTGAGGGCGTTCTAAAAAATATAAATTGGAGAACCGATGTTCTGGGGGCTTCAGGGATGAACGCATTCCGCATCTTCGTAGCAGCTCTCTGTGGAAGAAAGGAGTAAAAAAAAAAAAAAAGAATTTTTCTGTGCTTTAATCTTCTGGCAAGCCTTTTGGGTTGGTCACAAAGTCTCCCCTGGTATTCTTGCAGTGAAGCTGCTAAATTTGGAGCTAGAGGGAGTGAACTGTTAGGTGGAATGGTAGCTGTTTGACTAACTGAGCCCCCAAAGGACTCCCCACTGGTTCCTCGCCATCCTGGGAGAAAGTGACAAGTGGGGTGCTGCAGGGTTCTGTCCTGGGCCAGTTGTTGTTCAACATGACTTGGGTGAAGGCATAGAGGGGATGATCATCAAATTTGCAGATGACACCAAACTGGGAGGGGTAGCTAAGACCTCAGAGAATCAGGATTGAAGATGAGTTTCAAAGATTGGAGAACTGGGCACAAACTTTTTTAAAAAATGAATTTCCGTAGGGACAAATGTAAGGTTTGACACATAAGCAGGAATAACCAGATGCACAAATATAGGATGGGTGACACCTGGCTAGACTGTAGTACATGTGAAAAGGATCTTGGCGTCTTAGTAGACCAAAAACTTAGCATGAGAGAACAGTGTGATGCAGCAGCAAAAAAAGAGAATACTATTCTAGGCTACATCAACAGAAGTCTAGTTTGGATTTGATATCCCGCTTTCTCACTATCCGAAGGAGTCTCAAAGCGGTTAACATTCTCCTTTCCCTTCCTCCCCCACAACAAACACTCTGTGAGGTGAGTGGGGCTATGAGACTTCAGAGAAGTGTGACGTGAACCCGATTCACCAGATTACGAGACTACCGCTCTTAACCACTACACCACACTGGCTCTCAAGGCAAAGGAAGTAACATTACCACTCTCTTGTGCCTTGCTCAGACCCAACCAGGATTATTTTGTCCAACTCTGGTCACCACAGTTTAAGAAATATATTGACAAGCTGGAATGGGTTCAGAAGAGGGAAAACAGGGTGATCAAGGGTCTGGAACCCAAGCCTTATGAGGAATGGTTGAAGGAGTGTTGGCTATGTTTACCCTGGGGAAGAGAAGACCAAGAGGTGATATGAGCCGTCTTCAAATATCTGAAGGGCTGTCCCATGGAAGACGGAGCAAGATTCTTTTCTGCTGCTCCAGGACACAAAGCAATAGATTCAAATACAAAACAGGAGATTCTGACAAAACATTAGGAAGAACTTTCTGAGCGCAAGAGCTGCTTGGCAGTGGAAGTTTTTAAAGGTAAGTTGGATGACCATCTGTCTTGTATGATCCAGTTGAGATTCCTGCATTGCAGGGGTTGTACTAAAGGACCCTTGGTCATGGCTTGTTGCAGTTAATGTGACTTTTCTGACTCATGTCCCCTCTTTCTCTTTCCAGCACTCCCTCTTGGTGAGCTTCATCTCCCGCACACAGATACCCTTACCGACACCGCAGCATATTCCCGGGGCTGCACACCTCCCTTCTTCACTGCAGGACTTCCAGCCGGACTGGCAGGGGTCAGGCAGGTCATTTTCCTCCAGGCAGCGCAGAGATTCAGTGGTGTCAATGAGGCAGCCAAATTCCTCTCCGCAGCAGATGCTGGGGCCAAAGCAGTTTCCATCTTCTTCAGGACCACAGGTGATGCACTGAGAGAGACAGAGAGTGAGGGGTGGTGCTGAGTTTGGGTTTGGCTACGGCAACGTGACTCCAGGTATGGTGAACTAGATGGGTGTTTGGTCTGATCCAGCAGAGCTCATGAAAATCCATTCAGACCAACGTTCCCTGTCCCACAGCAACAAGCCGGGTGCTACCAGGTCCCCCACAAACAGGGGAATCGTGAGAGGGTGGGGAGGGGTATTACTCAGAAGGGTGGTGGGAATGGGTGGTTGGCTGATAGGTGTGGTAAACCTGTTGACGACTGTTAACGACTGCAATTGGTCTTACAGGTAAAGCAAGGGGTGAGATTGCTAAAAATAGCTATATCATGTATAATGAGATAAGAATCTAATGTCTCTATTCAGACCAGGTCTCTTCATGGTTTTAAGTTTGGTAATAAGTTGCAATTCAGCAACTTCTCTTTCCAGTCTATTTCTGAAATTCTTTTGTAATAAGACAGCTACTTTGAGATCTTGTATAGAATGTCCTGGGAGATTTTTTTTTTTTTTTTCATCTACGGCAGATCAACAAAAGATTACTTTTGAGTAGCTATGTCTAGGCTTGCACCGCACTCACATTTAATTATTGAGGCATTAATTGCATGTGCCTCACCGAAGAGGCCCTTGCAAAGGAATGGTTTTGCAGGAAGGCAGAGTACTCACTATGCCGCTTGGAAAAAGAGCATTGAAATAATAATAATAATAATAATAATAATAATAATAATAATAATAATAATAATTTATTATTTGTACCCCGCCCATCTGGCTGGTCTCCCCAGCCACTCTGGGCGGCTTCCAGCAAACATTGAAAGGGAGTAAATGCTTCAGGTCAAGTGCTGGCATGAAAAATGCTTATAAATCTAATCTGCAACATTTCTAGTCCATGAGCTGTGCACAGAGCATGACCTCCTTGCTTCCCTCGGGGGGGGGGGGGTTCACAATGTCCAGCTCACAGATAAGTAAAGCAGGGTGACTGACACATATCTAACCTATGCGTTAGTGGCAAGCTGTGGGCCCGTGTGTTCAGAACACATTTAAAGCACCTAAATAATCCTGGGAATTGTAGTTCGTTAATGGTCCTGAGAATTGTAGCTCTGTGAGTTGTAGACTGCCATTCCCAGGATTTGGGGTGGGTGCACTTTAAATGTTCTTCAAAGGTATGGTTGTCTCTGCAGCCTTGAGTGAGCATTCCTTCACTCTTTCGCTATAGTAGTTGCAGCCCCTCTCTCACATCCATAAGGAGCAGTGCTCCATCCCTGTAGAGCAGCTAACAGGTCCGAGAGGCAGAGCAAAGCAGAAAAGGGATTAAGCACACAAAGACACCTTTGGAACAATTCCCCCATAACCAGCAAAGGAGCAGAAAAGCAGTTTCTTTCAGAGACAGGTGCATCAATTGAGATTTGCAGGTGCATCAACTGATCTCTCTCTCTCTCTCTCTCTCTCTCTCTCTCTCTCTCTCTCTCTCCAACCTGTCTGATTTCTACGTCTATGAATGCTCTCTTTCCTCGCCCAGTCCAGTTCTGGATGTAGGAAGCTGAAGACAAGGTGAGTAGGCAGAAGAGATAGACTGGAAGAGAGGTCTCAGGCATCTTGGTGGGCATGCAAATCTCGCTCGCAGGCTGTCTTCCTCTCCTGGCTTCTACCTCCTGCATCTGCCTCCCCTTTGCATCGACACAACACTTCTATCATCTTGACCTCTATAGAGACCCCACCCCTCTCACTCAGGCCCCACCCACTTTCATTCTGGCCCCGCCCCCTCAACTCCCTCCCTCCCTTTGCGTCCTCCTTCTGTGACATGATTGCAGCCACCACAAAACAGACATACTTCCGGAAGCTCAGGAATCAAGAAAACAAGAAATTTAAAAGAAGAATGGGAAATGTTTATAATGTATATACAAAATCGTTGTAAACAGGTCAAAACATCGAAACGGGGCATCTGGGATTGGTATCAGAAGCCGGAGCTGCTTCAGTAAATCTGGGGTGTCCCGCTTCAAATGGGACAGTCGTATAGTATGGGCTTTGACCCCTTGGTTCAAGTAATATTCCACATGAACGCCCCTTGTATTAGAACCGTGGACTGGCTCCAACAGTCGTGGGGTTTTTTTCTTTTTGCTAATCTTGCAGGTAGGAAACCGAGAGTCATATGATCAGGGCTGGATTTAGGTTTGATGAGGCCCTAAGCTACTGAAGGTAATGGGGCCCTTTATAGGTCCAGCTGTCCTTTGTCAACAACAAATCGCCACTGTTTTTTTGCTATATGGCAATTTAGGGACCTAATAGGTATCTAAAGCCATTTGCACATAACAAAATGTGTATTTTATCAAAGTAATTGATATAGAAATGACAAACCAGTAATATTTTAGGGAGCAGACTAGCAGGTGGGGCCCATTACTTACCGGTACATCATAGGAGCCTACACAACACAAAATACTGTTGCTGTATGTAGGTTTTATTTTATTTGTTTTTTAATCTTATATTTTGGAAATTTACATCCAGGTTTTTTCCCTTTAATTTTTTGTGGACCCTCAAGAGAGTGAAGCCCTAAGCTATAGCTTGTTTAGCTTATACGTAAATCCGGTACTGTATATGATTCTCTTTCTTTCATTAAGATTCCTGCATTGCAGGAGGATGGGGGCCCTTTGGATCCCTTCCAACTCAACAATTCTATGATTCTATATCCAAACAACTATTCTACTCAAACAACAGACTTCTTCTTGCCTGGTGGAATTCCCTGCTCTTCTTACTTGTAGCCCCCAGCTCACCCTCAAAATCTGCTCCAGAGGATTGGAGGCCTCTTTAGAGCACATTTTGGGATTGTCCTGGGGACGACAGGGAGGGGGAGATACATCACCAAGGAGCTCATCTTGGATACATGCTTCCCCAAGTACATACCTGTGGTAAACTTCTATGCATGTGCAGAGAGCATAATCCAGTCCCACTGGGGATGCACCACTAGGCTGCAAAGAATTCACATAGGCACACTTCCCTGTTGGGTCTTCATTGCAGGGGGTGGAGATGGGACTGATTTTTCCTCATTTTCAGCCCCCCTAGCTTCTCTGTGCAACGTTACTCTGGGGGATGAGTAACTTGCCTTGCGCAAGGAGGAAAGTCTGGAAGGGAGATGTGTTGGTGATCTGAGGTGAGATACCCACGTAGCGGAAGTTGCCCCCAGTTCCACTCACCCAACAGCCTAAAGTCCGAATAGTTTACTGTTGCAGAAGACAAGGCTTCAGTAAAACAGTTCCGGATGTTGATACATACAGCTTTTGCAGATATATACATACCAGTAGAAACTATCTCTGCTGCTCCTGCAGTTGAAGACGTAACACAGACTCCGACTCAACACTTCCGGACAGACTCCTTCACTTCACAAGACTGACCCCAACACACAGCACAAGACCCCAGACACAATGAGCTGATGTGCCTGAATCACTTACCATATATTGATGGCATTGGGTTGTTACCATAGCAACTGGCTTGGCTGACCATGCGCCTGTTGGCTTATCTCATTCTTGGGGTGATTTACACTCATGAAGGAAATTAAACCCTTCCTCCATCAGTTTTTCCAACAAAACAGACCACCCCTGCTCTTTATTCCTGCAGGCATGTAACAGCGAAAGTGCTTTTGAAAATGAATTACAGTGGTACCTTGGTTCTCAGATGCCTTGGTACTCAAACAACTGGAAACCCAAACACTGCAAACTTGGAAGTAAATGTTCCGGTTTCAAACCTTTTTCGGAAGTCGAACGTGCTCCGTTTTGAGTGTTATGCTTCCGATTTGAGTGCCACACTTCCATTTTGAGTGTTACGCTCATGTCTGTCTGTTTTTGCTATTTATTTTGCGTTTTTGTTTTTGTGCCTCTTTTTTATTTTGTTTTTGTGACTGTGTGGAACCCAGTTCAGCTACTGATTGATTGATGGTGTGACTGCAGTACATTGTTTATTGCTTTCATTTTATGGATCAATGGTCTCCTTAGATAGTAAAATTCATGTTAAATTGTTGTTTTTAAAAGTGTCTGGAACGGATTAATCCATTTTGCATTAGTTTCTATGGGAAAGCGCGTCGTCTGGAACGGACTTCGGGAATGGATTAAGTTTGAGAACCAAGGTACCACTGTATTGGTATCAACTATCAGGCAGCTATGTAAGAATAACCCCAGCAGGTATGTTGGTGCCAAACATATCAGATTTGTATGGTTCCATAGAGCAGAACCAGTAAAATTTAATAGGTACAGAATCTCTTTCCTTCCTGCATATAGCAATTGCTTGTCCATATCAGATTTGTATGGTTCCACAGAGCAGAACCAGTGAAATTTAATAGGTACAGAATCTCTTTCCTTGCTACATATAGCAATTGCTTGTCCATATCAGATTTGTATGGTTCCACAGAGCAGAACCAGTGAAATTTAATAGGTACAGAATCTCTTTCCTTGCTACATATAGCAATTGCTTGTCCGTATCAGATTTGTATGGTTCCACAGAGCAGAACCAGTAAAATTTAATAGGTACAGAATCTCTTTCCTTGCTACATATAGCAACTGCTTGTCCGTATTGGATTTCTATGGTTCCACAGAGCAGAAAAGAGGAGGTGTACCTCACAGCAGAACATACCCATGCCTGGATCTCCCCATAGGCCCTCCGTGCACACACACAAAAGAGGGATGACTGACAACTGACCCCCTTGAGAGATCCAGTGCCTAGCTCCCCAGTTACAAGGTAGTGGCAGAGGATGCTCAACTCTCATCCTGTTGCAAAATGTTACAAGGTAGTGGCAGAGGATGCTCAACTCTCATCCTGTTGCAAAATGTTACAAGGTAGTGGCAGAGGATGCTCAACTCTTATCCTGTTGCAAAATGTTCAACAGCTGCATTGGAGACATGAACACGAGACTGTTGGGTGTGAAGGCTGTTTGCTACCTCCATGTTTTAATTCAGGGGCTTCCAACAGAGTGCCCATTGGTGAGTTGACCCTCACCAACCCTCTCCCTCTATTTTGCAGTGTTGTGGTTTGTTTGGGCCCAAACAACTCCCCCCAACTCCGAGCAACTTCTCCTCGGATGCTCCCCCACGCCACCCCTGCAGTGCGGTCCTCAAAGGAAGACGCTTCCCAGACCTGACACCAGCAGGGAATGACCTTAAGAACGTGGCATTAATATGCAAGGGATAATTTTGTGAATTGCAAACGCATCAACGAACCCCTCGCAGAGGGCCCGTTGCTGCCTGGGCAGATTAGCACGGCAGATTCTGTGGAACGCCCTTCCATCAGATGTCAAGAAAATAAACAACTATCCGACTTTTAGAAGACATCTGAAGGCAGCCCTGTTTAGGGAAGTTTTTAATGTTTGATGTATTTATTGTCAGTATTTTCACTGCCAACTATTGCAAAGGGTCACATGATTCAATGTTTACATTTCTTACCACTCTATGTATGTGGGCGGAAGTCAAGTCGACAACTTCCTCTCTTTATTCTCTCTCTCCAGACAGAGAGGCTGTGTGAGAAGACACTCTCACAGCATGCCGTTATTATTTCATTTTGTTTGTTTTCTTTGTTGTAAATAAAATGCTTAATGCTATATTTCCTGCACAATCTTGTTTTTGCTGACTCTGCTAATGCGAGCACATATCTTTCAGATGTGTGTTGCTGCTCTGTATGGACTCCGAGAACAAGGGGAGCGTCCTGTGATCTGTTATCGGTTATGGGCCCAGAATTGTGTGATTTATAGCGACATGATGGAATATGGCTCAAGTCCAGCTGCTAATGAGGCACGTCTGTCTGTTTTGCTGCTAGTTCGCTGATTAGCCTGAAAGAAAAGTGCTTTGCCGATCATAAATCTCTGCTGTTGTGGGCTGCATTTGCTGGCTGAAGAGAATGGTAGAAATGGCCGCAACACAAGGTGGAAATGAGGCTTTCACATTCCTCGCCTAGATGCGACGAACTACACCACATGGAGCTTTCGAATGGAGAGTCTGCTGCTGCATGAGATGCTATGGCATGTCGTGTCAGAGGATGCCCCAGCCCTACTCACGGATGCATGGACTGCCGCAGATTGGAGGGCCAGAGGCACGATTGCATTGGGAGTCTCTGACGCCCAATTAATCAATCTGCAAGGTAAGCAGACCGCAAGGCAGATGTGGGATGCTCTCAGAAATATCCATCTGAGAGCAGCTGCTGGCTCGCCTATAATATATTTTAAGAAGCTTTGCTGAATGCAGCTTCAGCCTGGTTGTGATCTAGAATCACATCTGACACAGCTAAAATTCTTTAGGGAGGAGCTTAAGAAGAGGGGAGTGACGCTTGCTGAATATATTTTCATGATTATATAATATATATTATATAATATATATATTATATATATTATGTTTCATGATTATCAACAGTTTGGATGCAAGCTTTGATTCAATTGCTGCTCAGCTGTCCCAGCAGCACAGCTAACTGTTGATCGGTGGGGGGTTTGCTTAATGAGATGGATCAGAGAGTAGCCATCAACCATCACCAGGAGAGGGCTACTAGCAACGTTCCCAAGCCATCTGCACAGAGTCCAGAGGGGGCCACAGTTTTTAAAGCACAGTGATGTTTCAACTGCGGAGAAGTGGGACATCTACAGAAGTTTTGTAAAAAGCACACTAAATCTAAACTTGGCTCCAGAGGACGAGGTGGGGGGAAGCCCGAGGGACCTGCCCAACACAAAGCTTTGATCACACACTGTTCCAGTCAACGTTTGCAGTAGTCTTTTGTCATTGACTCAGGTGCCACCCAACATCTTTGCAAAGACAGAAGCCTATTCATCCAGCTTGAGATGCAGGAGGGAAAGATTCATCAAGCTGATGGAGGGCTGTTGCAGAACAAGGGAGAAGGGACTGTGTTTCTTAAAAGCCTCAACACAACAATCAAGAATGTACTATATGTCCCACACCTGGCAGATTATCTTCTGAGCGTATCACAGCTCACTTCACAAGGTTTCTGAGTGTTTCACTAAGACCAAGTGTGAAATTATCAAGGGCAATGAGGTCATTTTGTATGGCAAATTTGAAAAGGGTTTATTTCTGCTGCCTTATTATACCAGTGCTGTAACTGATGTTCATTCTAATGCTGTAAATGATGAGCAATGTTGCAATATGACTGTGGGTAAAAATGTGAAATTGCATGATAATTGTGTACATGACTACCGTCGCAAGCTAGGTCATTTGCATTTTCAGGCCATTGCTAAAATGCCGGGTTTGGTTGAGGGCATGTCCTTGAAGAATTGCAAGTACCACATGAAATGCATTTCTTGTGCTGAAAGCAAGGTCAAAATGGCTCCCAAGGGAAGAATGTCCGGGAAGGAGGCTTCATCGCCTTATTAGTTTTTTCATGCCAACCTTGTGGGACCACTAGCTCCCTCTAGAGGTAATTCACGGTACTGTAATTTTTGTCTTACTTGACCAATCTTCCAGATATGTTTATGTCTACATGCTGGAACATAAAAGTGATGCTTTTTCTAGGTTTAAAAATTTATTTTGCATGGTTGAAAAATGTTCATGATACCCAAGTGAAATGTTTGTTCACGGATAAAGGTGGAGAGTTTTGCTTAGCTGAATTTGAGCAATATCTGGGTGAACTTGGCATTGAGCATCAAGTTGCTTGTCCCTGGTCACCATGGCAAAATGGTTTCTGTGAGAGAGTAAATCAAACACTCCAACAGGGGATGAAGACTTTGCTTCATGATGCCAACTTGCCAGACCCTTTTTGGGAAGAAGCTTTAAACTGTTTTGTTTACTGCTACAATCGCAGGTTCTCATCAGCCATAGGCTGCACTCCTTATGAAAAGCTGCTCCAGAGAAAGCCTTTCATCAAACACCTCAGAATTTTTGGTTCAGATGTCTGGGTTCATGCACCTCAGGACAACAAGTTGAGCAAATGAGGTTTGCATGGTATATTTCCTGGTTATGAGAAAGGTGCTTATCGTGTGTTAATGTCTGGTACCAAAACAATAAAGTTGACTAGGAGTATTGAATGCAATGCAAAATGGGACACTTTAGGGATTTTTCAGTGTCACCCTGCTTCTGATGATACAGGTCATGCATCTGATGTTGATGGTGAAGGTGATGGTGATGATGGTGCTGCTGCAGAGTCTGGTAGTGATACAGACACAGCCGGTTACAAAAGCACCAAAACATCTCTCAAACAATCTGATGAGTCTGATACTGAATCAGAGGTACCGCTTTTCACTACAGGACGGTTTTCTCCAAAGAAGGAAAGATCAGATCCTGAGGATTTATGTATCACACACAGGAGCGAAAAAGCCACTAAAGCTAGACCTCCGAAAAGGTATGCTGATGAGTACGCTAACATGGCTATTGCTAACATGGCTGTTGCTAGCAACGCAAAACAGGTTTTTGAACCTGAAAATTTCCAAGAGGTTCAAGGTATGTCCTCAGAGGATGTTTAACCTTGGCTTAATGCCACGGAGGCTGAACTTGATTCCTTAAAGAAGAAAAATACTTGGGAATTGGTTCCAATGCAACCTTCCATGAAGTTAATTGATAGTCGTTGGGTCTTTACGGCCAAGATTGACCAACATGGAAAGGTAATTCGGCACAAGGCGAGACTAGTTGCTTGTGGTTTTTCCACAATTTCCAGATCAAGATTACCACGAGACCTATTCACCAACTGTGAAATTTGAAAGCATAAGGTTAATGCTTAAAATTGCTGCTGAAGAGAAATTGAACGTTTCTCATCACAATATCAAAACAGCTTTTTGGTAAGGTGAGTTGGCTGAAAATATTTACATGCTACCACCTGATGGTATACAAGTGAAACAGGGAGTGGTGTGTA
Organism: Darevskia mixta; assembly: GCA_034641385.1. Taxonomy (NCBI): domain Eukaryota; kingdom Metazoa; phylum Chordata; class Lepidosauria; order Squamata; family Lacertidae; genus Darevskia; species Darevskia mixta. Next base: position 5,864,036 of record JAWWNH010000060.1, read on the forward strand.
GTCTTAAGAATTCCCTTCGGTTTATTTTCTTACTGTGCCTTTGTTACGCTGCAGCCCCTCCGGACAGCAGCAATGTGCTCAGATAGAACCATAGCTCAGTTGTTAGAGCATGAGACTCTTAATCTGAGGGTCATGGGTTCGAGCCCCACCTTGGGCAAAAAAACCCTCTGCATTGCAGGAGGTTGTTGAACTAGATGACCCACATGGTCCCTTCCATCTCTACAATTCCATGATTCTATTATTCTAACCAACTAAAGCAGGCTAAATCCACTACCAATGTGGATTTGTGTCCAGAACACAGCTGCAATAAAACACCAGAGTTAAGGGGCCCAAAGTATCCCCACCATGTATTTGAAAATATCCAGCGTTTCCCTGCATATATGACACAGGACAAAACATGCAACACAATGCAATAAAAGACTTTTATTATTTGCTGTGTATTTACATTTTCATCTCCCAATTTTTATTTCTTCTTTATGCTACTTAGGGTATTCTTCGGATTCCTCTTTTTCTGAGGGTGTTCTGAAAGATAAGTTGGAGAACCGATGTTCTGGGGGCTGCCTCCCCGTGGGCTTCAGTAAAACTGTTGCTTCCCCTGTTGCTGCCTGTTTGCATTCGCCATGTGCATCAGTTTGAGGAGGAGATCCCCTGCCGAGCTGTCCAGCACAGTCAGGTTCCTTTCAGAGAGCATTCGACTCCTGTCGCTGTTTTCATCCACGCACCCTGCATCTGTGGTGCAACTCTCTGCGGAAGAAAGGAGTAAAAAAAATAGATGAATTTTTCTGTGCTTTAATCTTCTGGCAAGCCTTTTGGGTTGGTTCAAAAAGTCTCCCCTGGTATTCTTGCAGTGAAGCTGGTAAAATGTGGGTTAGAGGGAGTGAACTGTTAGGTGGAATTGTAGCTGTTTGACTAACTGAGCCCCAAAAGGACTCCCCACTGGTTCCTCGCAATCCTGGGAGAAAGTGACAAGTGGGGTGCTGCAGGGTTCTGTCCTGGGCCAGTTGTTGTTCAACATGACTTGGGTGAAGGCATAGAGGGGATGATCATCAAATTTGCAGATGACACCAAACTGGGAGGGGTAGCTAAGACCTCAGAGAATCAGGATTGAAGATGAGTTTCAAAGATTGGAGAACTGGGCACAAACTTTTTTTTAAAATGAATTTCTGTAGGGACAAATGTAAGGTTTGACACATAAGCAGGAATCACCAGATGCACAAATATAGGATGGGTGACACCTGGCTTGACTGTAGTACATGTGAAAAGGATCTTGGTGTCTTAATAGACCATAAGCAAAGCATGAGAGAACAGCGTGATGCAGCAGCAAAAAAAGAGAATACTATTCTAGGCTACATCGACAAACGTCTAGTGTCCAGGTCAAAGGAAGTAACAGTACCACTCTACTGTGCCTTGCTCAGACCCGTTGGATTATTGTGTCCAACTCTGGTCACCACAGTTTAAGAAAGATATTGACAAGCTGGAATGGGTTCAGAAGAGGGAAAACAGGGTGATCAAGGGTCTGGAACCCAAGCCTTATGAGGAATGGTTGAAGGAGTGTTGGCTACGTTTACCCTGGGGAAGAGAAGACCGAGAGGTGATATGAGCCGTCTTCAAATATCTGAAGGGCTGTCCCATAGAAGACGGAGCAAGATTCTTTTCTGCTGCTCCAGGACCCAAAGCAATAGATTCAAATACAAAACAGGAGATTCTGACTAAACATTAGGAAGAACTTTCTGAGCGCAAGAGCTGCTTGGCAGTGGAAGTTTTTAAAGGTAAGTTGGATGGCCATCTGTCTTGTATGATCCAGTTGAGATCCCTGCATTGCAGGGGTTGTACTAAATGACCCTTGGTCATGACTTGTTGCAGTTAATGTGACTTTTCTGACTCATATCCCCCTTCTTCCCCTCTCCAGCACTCCCTCTTGGTGAGCTTCAATTCATCTCCTGCACATGGATACCCTTACCGTCATTGCAGCATATGCCTGATGCTGCACACCTCCCTCCTGCACCGCAGGGCTTCCCTCCGGCCTTGCAGGGCGAAGGCAGGTAATTTTCCTCCAGACAGCGCAGAGTTTCTGGGGTGCCAAAGTAGCAGCCAAGTTCTTCTCCGCAGCAGATGCTGGGGCCAAAGCAGTTTCCTTTCTTTCCAGGACCACAGGGGATGCACTGAGAGAGAGAGAGCGAGGGGTGGTGCTGAGTTTGAGTTTGGCTACGGCAACGTGACTCCAGATATGCTGAACTAGATGGGTGTTTGGTCTGATCCAGCAGAGCTCATGAAAATCTATCCAGACCAATATTCCCTGTCCCACAGCAGCAAGCCAGGTGCTGCCAGGTAGCCCACAAGCAGCGGAATCCCTGTACCTGCCTTGCGTATCAGAGGTATATTTCTTTTTTCCCCAATCACACCAGGAATATTCATTTGAACTGAGTGCAAATGTGAACGTTTCGCTCAACAAGCTGATCCTCACCAATTACTATTTATTTCTTTAACAAATTTTGTATCCCACATGATTGTAATGAAGCCTTTAAGCAATTTGCAAAAAGTTTTAAAATCATCTAGAGAAAAGAAAAGTGTTTTAAGTAGGTGCTGAAGCTTGAAGTCAGGGATGGGGGACATGCAGCTCTCTAGCTGGTGTTGCATTCCAGCTCACATCAGCCCCAGGGAACATGGCCAAATACCCCGGAGGATACTGGGAGTTGTAGTCCAACAACATCTGGAGGACCTCAGCTTCCCCACCTTTGCTTTTGGCGATCAAGGTTGCAATCCTGTACTTACTTACCTGGTTGAAACAAAATAATAAAAAAAAATTCCTTCCAGTAGCACCGTAGAGACCAACTAAGTTTGTCATTGGTATGAGTATGCATGCACACTTCTTCAGATACACTGAGACAGAAGTCACCAGACCCTTATATATAGTGAGAGGGTGGGGAGGGGTATTACTCAGAAGGGTGGTTGGAATGGGTGATTGGCTGATAGGACTAGTAAACCTGTTGACTGTTAACGACTGCAGTTGGTCTTACAGGAAAAAGCAATGAACTCAATAAGGCTTACTTTTGAGTAGCTTTATATAGGCTTGCACTACACTCACATTTAATTATTGAGGGATTAATTGCATGTGCATCACCAAAGAGGCCTTTGCAAAGGAATGTTCATTTCAGGAAGCCAGAGTACTTGCTATGCCGCTTGAAAGGGAGTAAATGCTTCAATACGAATGCTGGTATAAAACGCTTATAAATCTAATCTGCAACATTTCTAGTGCATAAACTGTGCATAGAGCATGACCTCGTTGCTCACAGATAAATAAAGCAGGGTGACTGACACATATCTAACCTAGGTGTTAGTGGCAAGCTGTGGGACAAATCTGAACCCCAAGCAACCACACTTGGCTCTGCTAACTCTGCAAGCTTCTCTCAGGAATAGAAGTACAGAGCAGGGCTGCACTTAACACAGGCAATAGAAATGGGATGGAATGGAAGGTTTAAAGCTGTGCTTCGAGATCCCCGCACCATTACTAGTAGAGGCTTTGCCTCTTTCTGAGATTGTGCCAGAATAAATGTAGATGCATCATCATCATCTTGACAATCTAAGACACAAACTAAAGTCTTTCCTAAGATACTTACTGTTGTATCTCCCTCTCATATAGACATATAATCTATGGCAGCGCACTCCCCGTGTGTTCAGAACACATTTAAAGCACCTAAATAATCCTGAGAACTGTAGCTCTGTGAGGGGTAGACTGCCATTCCCAGGATTTGGGGTGGGTGCACTTTAAATGTTCTTCAAAGGTATGGTTGTCTCTGCAGCCTTGACTGAGCATTCCTTCACTCTTTCGCTATAGTAGTTGCAGCACTTCTCTCTCTTCCCTAAGGAGCAGTGCTCCATCCCTGTAGAGCAGCTAACAGGTCCGAGAGGCAGAGCAAAGCAGAAAAGGGATTAAGCACACAAAGACACCTTTGGAACAATTCCCCCATAACCAGCAAAGGAGCAGAAAAGCAGTTTCTTTCAGAGACAGGTGCATCAATTGAGATTTGCAGGTGCATCAACTGAGATCTCTCTCTCTCTCTCTCTCTCTCTCCCCTACCTGTCTGATTTCTGTGTCTGGGAATGCTCTCTTTCCTCCCCGAGGGCAGTTCTGGATGTAGCAAGCTGAAGACAAGGTGAGTAGGCAGAGGACATAGACTGGAAGAGAGGTCTCAGGCATCTTGGTGGGCTTGCAAATCTCGCTCGCAGGCTGTCTTGCTCTCCTGGCTTCTGCCTCCTGCATCTGCCTCCTTCCTGGACCACCTGCCTCTTTATACCCTTCGTAGCTCCCCTTTGCATCGACGCAACTCTTCTATCATCATGGCCAGGATGTTTATTTTCTCTGCCCCCACCTTCCTCCGCACAACTCATACCTCTCCACCCCTCCAAGCTGGACTTGAAATCACATAATAATTGAACCAATTCAGTGCAGAGCCAAGCTCAGGTCCCCAAAGTCGTCTCTCTCTCTCTCTCTCTCTCTTGTTTATTTTATTTTATTTTTAAGTGGCGCAAGAATATTATTAATACGTGCATCATAATAAATTTGAGTAGGATGGATTGCAGCACTGGAGTACACAGGGAGGGGGGATTGTCTGAGAATAGGAGAGAGGCCTTCTGGGTGAATTTTCTCTGCCCGTGTGTGCAGTATTTCTTTTTCCAGGCGTCAATAACAAAATTCTGGCAACAATTTCTCCATAATTCCACTCATCTTTATACCCTTCCCTGCGGTTTGTGGAATAATTTGGCTGCTTGAGCCCTTGCATTCAACAGGGGATGCGCAAATCTGTCAAGGCCCTTTCCACCCGGCCTAGGGGACAGGGCCCACACTCACCAGCCCCACTGAAGAGGCTCCTCATGAGGCTGGAGGAACATTGCCCGGCTACTGTTTTACTTATTATTTGATTTGAATATGCTGTACACCGCCTTGAGATTTTTATTAAAAAATATAAAGCGGTATAGAAATAAATAAATAATAATAAAAAAATGGGTTTCTTGGAGTTTCCCATGTTTCCAGTCCTCATTGGGTTTCAGGTGTTTGTTTGTTTGTTTGTTTTAAAAAAGAAGTCCTCATGGACAGGGCCGGCGCATCCATTTAGGTGAACTAGGCAGTTGCCTAGGGCGCCAAAATGGAGGGGGCGCTGGCCAGCCTGCCCCCCCGCCCCTGCCCAGTGCCGCCCCAGCCAGCGGCGTGGGGCAAGCAGGGTGGGGCGAAAACCGCGGCGGCGAGGGCGCCAAAATGGAGGGGGCGCTGGCCAGCCTGCCCCTCGCTCCCCGCCACGGCCCGGTGCCGCCCCAACCAGCGGCGAAAACCGCAGTGGTGCGGGGCGCCCGGCAGGGCAGGGGGCGGGGCACCGCACGTCATGCCCCTCGCCCCCGCCGCGGCCCGGTGACGCCCCAACCAGCGGTGAAAACCGCAGCGGCGCGGGGCGCCTGGCAGGGCAGGGGGCAGGGCACCGTAGTCATGCGCAATGACGTCACGTGGCCCGCCCCCTCGCCTAGGGCGCAAAAATCCCTAGCACCAGTCCTGCTCATGGAAATTCATCGGAATTTTAGAATTTCTCAGAACATATACATCTGTATGTAATTTTGCCTGATATGCACATTTTTGTAAAGCAACGTGCAGTTTTTGCATGCGATTTCCACTTATATATACCCAACGCATGCAGTTTGGGGCACTTTGCTTGGCTGCGGAACTGCATTGAGAAATTTGGCCAGGCATGATGGGAGTTGCCGTTCCCCACACACGCTTGGAGAAAAGGCCTACCTCGCGTATTTGTGACAGCATTTTGAGTTACCAGTAGGTATACAGTAGCAGTTTAAAAATATGAGTGGAGATCTTTCCTTGGGGTTGAGAGGACATGTTCCTGCACTGTTGCCCCATCTCACACCGCTAGTGAATGTTAATCCCTGCATTTCTGACTTAGTTTTATATCCTGCTTCAAAATCCCTTACTCCTCCATTCTGCTACTCATTTCTTTCGTCTCAAAAAAGTTCATTGGGAGCAGAAATAGATGCCTTGAGTTGGAAGGTAGGGTTGCCACACATCTGGAATACCCCGGACATATTCGGAATATTGCAGCCGCAAGCCGTCTGGGAAAGTGTTGGTAGTGTTGTTTTTGCAAAATTTCCTCAGAAATAGCTCGGAAACGGCCAATTCCTTTGTCCAAAAAAGTTCAACAACTTTTCTGTTGGGATTTTCACTTTTTGAAATATGGCAACCCTATGGAAGGAAGCCAGGTGAGAACAGGTGGCCAGTCCCTCAGCACCAACCAGGGGTGGAGTAAGGGCGGGATGAAGGAGGCGGGACGCCCCGGGTTTCAGCCTCTAGGGAGTGACACTCTGGGCACACACACCCCACGACCGTGGGGGCAAGGGGTGGGCCAGCAAGGTGTCAGGCTTGTGGCTGGCGTGACGCCCCTTGCTGGCCCGCCCCCGCCCAACCAGGGGACAGAAAGGAAGGGAGAAAAAAACGCGTGGCGGCCGAGCGAGGGAGCGAAGCCAGCTGCGGCGGCAAGTGAGGTTTTGCCTTGCCACCGCGGCTGGCTTCGCTCCCTCGCGCGGCGGCCGAGAAGCAGACTGCGCTCCGTAGAGCATGCGTCGTGACGTCATGACGCATACGCTATGGAGCGACGCCCCACCCCCGGAGGGTTCCGCTTGGCTTGCCGTCCCCGGCAGCGAAGCGGCTCGCTACACCTCTGGCACCAACTGCGTATATATACTGTAGTTTGAATAATTTCTTTGTCCCCAGGACTAAGTGGGATGGTACCCTTGACACCTCACCAACAAATTCCCAATGATCTCTTTTGTGGGCCCTGCCCACGCCTCGCTCCAAGCAGAATCCCGGAGAGGATGTCTCTCTGCCAGGGTGCAGATGGCATCCCCACGCAAACACCACATCCTGATGGCAGTGCGGCCGTTCATCCCCGGTTCATGCAGCCAAAACTCATCCCCCACAAAAATCCCCATCTGTGTGAGGATGAACGACTTCCACCATGGCCTTCTCCGGTTTCTCCTTGTGGTTTGGGAGGAAAACGAACTGCAAGAGCTCAGCTTCTAACCCCAGTACACAGAAGCCAAGGTGGACTTCTCTCTGCCTTTAAAAGCTGCAGCAAGAAGCGCCAGTATCTTGCCTGCTGCAGATTTCACTGCAAACTTCGCCAGCAGAGTTGCCTCCATCTGTGTTGGCCAAAGAGTTGAATGTGCTTTTAATACGCTCCAACACCAGAGTGCGGCAAATCAGAAGATGACCTTGCTGGAGGCCCCGCCCTTCTCACTCAGACCCCACCCCCTTTCATTCAGGCCCCGCCCCCTCAACTCCCTCCCTCCCTCCCTTTTCATCCTCCTCCTCTGCCACGATTGCAGCCACCACAAACAGCCATACTTCCGGAAGCCAGTGCCACTTCCGGAAGTGTGGTGCCGGCTTCTGGAAGTATGTCAGCTGGAAAGGCATAGCCAAAGGAGGGAGAAGAGTGGCCAGGCACAAGATTTCGAGCCTTTTGGACCCATTTTGGGGTCCTGCGCTGTGGTGTGGGTCAGCAGACTTGTGCCACAGCGCAGGACTGAAAAATGTGCTGCCAGGCGAAAGATGTGGGACATAATATACAAATGACAGACTGGGAGAGGCTATGGAAAATAGATTTGAAATTTAGGGCATGTTCTTGATTGAAAGTAAATTCCATGAAAATGATGCACCGGTGGTATTTGACCCCAGTAAAATTAGCAAAAATGTATAGAACAAGCACCAATATATGCTGGAAATGTAAAGAAAAAGAAGGTACCTTTCATCATATGTGGTGGACCTGTAATGTAATTTTTAAAAATTCTGGGAAATGATATATAATGAAATGAAAAAAAAATGTTCAAAATAACCTTTGTTTAAAAAAACCCAGAAGCTTTTTGATTAGGAATTATAGGTACCGAGATCCCAAAGGAAAAGAGGAAACTATTCAACGGCTGCCTGCATGTTACTAGCCCAGAGATGGAAGGAAGAGACAGCCCTAACCAGAGAAGAATGGCAAATTAAGTTGATGGACTATGCCGAAATGGCGAAATTAACTGGGAAGCTCAGGAATCAAGAAGACAATAAATCTAAAAAGGAATGAGAAATGTTTATAATGTATATACAAAATCATTGTAAACGGGTTAAAACATTAGCAGATTTTTAAATATACTTGTAAGGTATAGAAGGTATTGAAGGTATAGATAACTTAGGAAGATGAAAAATTGGAGAATCATTGATATGCAGCAGGATGTGGGGCCCTAAATTATAGCTTGTTTAGCTTATACATAAATCCGGCACTGTATATGATTTTCTTTCATTGAGATTCCTGCATTGCAGGGGGATGGGGGCCCTTTGGGTCCCTTCTAACTCAGCGATTCTATGATTCTATATCCAAACAACTATTCCACTCAAACAACAGACTTCTTCTTGCCTGGTGGAATTCTCTGCTCTTCTTACTTGTAGCCCCCAGCTCACCCTCAAAATCTGCTCCAGAGGATTGGAGGCCTCTCTAGAGCAGATTTTGGGATTGTCCTGGGGTCGACAGGGAGGGAGAGATACAACACCGAGGACCTCGTCTTGGATACATGCTTCCCCAAGTACATACCTGTGGTACACTTCTATGCATGTGCAGAGAGCATAATCCAGTCCCACTGGGGATGCACCACTAGGCTGCAAAGAATTCACATAGGCACACTTCCCTGTTGGGTCTTCATCGCAGGGGGTGGAGATGGGACTGATTCTTCCTCATTTTCAGCCCCCCTAGCTTCTCTGTGCAACGTTACTCTGGGGGATGAGTAACTTGCCTTGCGCAAGGAGGAAAGTCTGGAAGGGAGATGTGTTGGTGATCTGATGTCTGATACCCACATAGCGGAAGTTGCCCCCAGTTCCGCTCACCCCACAGAGGCAGCCTAAGGTCCCAATAGTTTACTGTTGCAGAAGACAAGGCTTCAGTAAAACAGTTCCGGATGTTGATACATACAGCTTTTGCAGATATATATATACCAGTATACTATAAAGTATCTCTGCTGTTCCAGCAGTTGAAGACGTAACACAGACTCCAAATCAATACTTCCGGACAGACTCCTTCATTTCACAAGACTGACCTCAACACGCAGCACAAGACCCCAGACACAATGAGCTGATGTGCCAGAATCACTTATATTGATGCAATTGGGCTGTTACCATAGCAACTGGCTTGGCTGACCATGCGCCTGTTGGCTTATCTCATCTATAGGGTGATTTACACTCATGAAGGAAATTAAACCCTTCCTCCGTGTCCAGTTTCCCCAACAAAACAGACCACCCCTGCTCTTTATTCCTGCAGGCATGTAACAGGGAAAGTTCTTTTGAAAATGAATTATTGGTATCAACAAGCAGGCAGCCGTGTAAGAGTAACCCCTGCAGCTAAGTTGGTGCCAAATTTATTGCTCTGCTTTCCTTTCGACCACATCAGCAAGGCTGAGAGGGGGTCGACATCTGGGCAGCCCAGGACCTCAACCCACCCTGCCCAGGTTTGCATCCCAGGGAAGACATTTCCTTTTTTTTATATAATCATTTTTTATTGGTTTTATATAAATACAATAATAAATTCACACATTTATCTTCACATCTTATACCGTTTTGGCTTTTTATGGCCGTGACTTCCGTCAAACCTTCCTTATGATATTCTAATATCTATTCCTTAGATCTATATTTCCAAAGTCAATCATTGTTTTATATTATTATTTTCTCAAATTAATCACTATATCTTCGTACTAACAACAATATTTCTTCCTTACTCTACAAAGCCTCTTTCAATCCTACCAACGTATTCAATTGAATACAATTTTTCTTTAAATTGTAAATTTAGCCCATTCTTTGATGAACTTCTGGTCCCGCTGTTCGCGGATTCTCCCCGTCATCTTGTCCAATTCTGCATACTCTGTTAGTTTCACAATCCATTCTTCTTTTGTCGGTGTTTGTTCTTGTTTCCATTTTTGCGCTATTAACATTCTCGCCGCAGTCACTGCATATTGGAAAAGCTTAAAGTTTTGCTTTTTAATGTCCAGGGAAGACATTTCCATGCTGTTAAGGCAGAGGTGTGACTTCACCCTAAGAGGCACATCTCATTGTATCGCAAGACAGACAGATGCCAACCAGTAAAATTAAATAGGTACAGAATATCTTTCCTTGCTGCATATAGCAATTGCTTGTGCGTATCGGATTTCTATGGTTCCACAAAGCAGAAAAGAGGAATTGTGAAGGCTACCTCCATGTTTTGATTCAAGGACTGCCAACGTAGTGCCCATTGGTGAGTTGACCCTCACCAACCCTCCTCTCTCTGTTTTGCAGTGTTGTGGTTTGTTTGGGCCCAAACAACTCCCCCCAACTCTGAACAACTTCTCCTCGGATGTCCCCTTACGCCACCCCTGCAGTGCGGTGCCCAAAGGAAGACGCTTCCCAGACCTGACACCAGCAGGGAATGACCTTAGGAACGTGGCATTAATATGCAAGGGGGAATTTTGTGAATTGCAAACACGTCAACGAACCCCTCTCAGAGGGCCCGTGGCTGCCCGAGCAGATCAGCATGGCGGAACCTTCTCATCTTTCAGCAGGAATTATTAAAGGTCGCTGTTCATTGTTTAATTAAGAGGAAAATGAGGAGCGGAGGGGGCGAGGGTAATGACGGCTTAGCAGAACATCACATCCGAAATTCCTGCTGTGTGCAGCTTGTTTCAGAAGGAGGGGAAGAAGTACATAGCAGGTAGGCAGAGAAGGGAAGGTGGCTTATTTCTGGTGGATAAATTTGGGAGAAGATGTGTTGTGAGAAGGTATGGTGCTCATACATCTTTATGAATGTAAAGTTGTTGTTCCATCAAGGTGGGTGGGGCAGAGACACGCTGTTTTTATTAATGGGGGAATTAGAGTGTGAAAGGAGAAAAGCCAATGTGGCAAAGTGGTTGGACCAGGAGGCATGAAATTCATTAGGTAGCCTCAGGCCAGTTACAGTCCCTCACCCTAACCTCCCTTGCAGGGTTGTTGTAAGGATAAAACAGTGAGAGAGATGACCATGTGTGCTGCCTTGAGCTCATTGGAAGAAGGGTGGGATGTAAATATTGTTAGAAAAGCTGGGCTTTTTCTAAGTGGTGGCAGAATCCCAGGGGGTTCCCAGCATTCACCCAGGGTCTGTGTTCCTTCGGAGAATTGAGGCACGGCGGAAACAGATGTAGCTTTAAGAAATATGGTTTATTCACCTATTTACACCTTCAGTCTGCATGGAGGGAGTCCAGATTTTACAGCATGGTCATTTCAAGAGGGGCTTGTCGCTCACAGCAGTGCAGCTCTGGAGTCCAAGATATCTCTCCTAGCCAGCCTGCAGCCAGCCTGCCCAAGATGGATCCAGTCTTTCTTCTTCCCCTTGCTCAAAACTCTCTTTCCCAGTTACCTCACAACCAGTTACTATGGCAAGCTTCCAAATGCCCAGTTTCTGTCCACATTTCAGGGCAAGGAAGGAGGACAGTTGAATTCCCCATGGCTCTCAATGGCCTCTGCAGCTTATATGTCTCCCCTCACATGCCATGTAATCAAAAACTCACAATTTATTAATTTATAGGGTTCGGGAGGGGCGGTTCCTCCCAATCTATAACACCATGATAGATTCAATCTACAACACCGGATAATTATACAGGATTGCAGTTGCAACCTCTTTAGAAACCACGCAAACTACAGTGGTACCTTGGTTCTCAAACTTAATCCGTTCTGGAAGTCTGTTCCAAAACCAAAGCGTTCCAAAACCAAGGCGCGCTTTCCCATAGAAAGTAATGCAAAATGGATTAATCCGTTCCAGACTTTTAAAAACAACCCCTAAAACAGCAATTTAACATGAACTTTACTATCTAACGAGACCATTGATCCATAAAATGAAAGCAATAAACAATGTACTGCAGTCAATCAATCAATCAGTAGCTGAACTGGGTTCCACACAGTCACAAAAACAAAACAAAAAAGAGCCACAAAAACAAAAACGCAAAATAAATAGAAAAAACAGACAGACCTCAGTGTAACACTCAAAACGGAAGTGTGGCACTCAAATCGGAAGCGTAACACTCAAAACGGAGCATGTTCGGCTTCTGAAAAAGTTTGCAAACTGGAACACTTACTTCCGGTTTTGCAGTGTTTGGGTTCCAAGTTGTTTGAGTACCAAGGCGTTTGAGAACCAAGGTACCACTGTACCGCCTTATCTCAAATCGCCAAGAAAGGTGCTGAGATAGAAAAGGTGCAAAAACTCCAGCCCTGCAATAATTGCAGATCATTTGGCTTTTTCGCAGGCATGCAAGGAGGAAACCTCAAGCTTGATGGGTGACTGTAAGAAAGCCGGGGTGGGGTGGGGGTGTCACACAGAGACAGGAGATGTTTAAATGGGTGCCACTCCACTTTCCTGCAGCAGCCGAATCTATACACAATTATATCATCTGTATGTCCATTTGGCAGTCAGGTCAGAGGACTGGCGTGCCTGCGAAGTGGCTGTCAGAGTCATGTACAAGGAGACGGGGAAATTAGTGGACATTACGCTTTTGAATCACGGCTCAGCAATTTATGCCGAAGGATGAAAAGTCATTTTCATAAAATAGCCACATGCACTCTTGCTGAAATGGCCATAATACAGTACAGTCTTCACCCATGTAAGAAATTAACATCTGGGCGGGGGGGGGGGGAGGCAGCAAAAAAGGCTTACAGAGGAGAATCAGTGTCATACTGACCCAAGTCTTGTCTACCAGCCTCTCTTGCTTAAACAGACAGCATCTTGTAAGGCAGTCAGACTTCCAAGCTCTGCTTTTTTCAGGATGATGTCTTAATGCACCTCTACATGAAGGTGTAGGGACGTGGGTGGCGCTGTGGGTTAAACCACAGAGCCTAGGGCTTGCTGATTGGAAGGTCGGCGGTTCGAATCCCCGTGACGGAGTGAGCTCCCGTTGCTCGGTCCCTGCTCCTGCCAACCTAGCAGTTTGAAAGCACACCAGTGCAAGTAGATAAATAGGTACCACTCCGGCGGGAAGGTAAACAGCGTTTCCGTGCGCTGCTCTGGTTCGCCAGAAGCGGCTTAGTCATGCTGGCCACATGACCTGGAAGCTGTACGCCGGCTCCCTCGGCCAGTAATGCGAGATGAGCACCGCAACCCCGGAGTCAGTCACGACTGGACCTAATAGTCAGGGGTCCCTTTACCTTTTATGCACGTTATACAGATAGACACCTATTTCACAGCTTGAGGTACCAGGAGCAGAATCTCCCCAGATAGTAATCTAAGTGATTTTACAGATCTATACTGGGGCAGTTAAGTCTTTCAGCTAAGCTGCTTCCGAGTAGTTCAGCACTTCAACAAGACCTTGAACACAGCAAAGTAGTTATGGGCACCAGATTGGGCATTCGGATGGAAGCGACCATCCACATACCCTTTACCTTTACCTTTACATGAAGGTGTAACTCCAATGATCCAATCCCTGGCATCTCCAGTTAAAAGAATCCTGTAGCCCCCAAGGCTGCATTAAGGTGGGCTTGTTCCACTGCTATTTTTCTAGAAAAAGAGGTGCCAGAGGTTACCATGAACCTCTCCCTTGTTCTCTTAAAATAGCAATGCCACCCACCTGAGAGGTGCCGGAGCTGAGCTTTGATGAGCTCTGGCTGAAGAAAAAAAAGCTCTAGTTGGTTCCCATAATATTGCTCCCCCCCACCCCACCTCTTTCAGGTATACAGAGCCAAAGCCATTTAGGGCTTTAAAGGTCAGTGCCAACACTTTGAATTGTGCTTGGAAACGAGTCGGTGATGATACATTGGGCAAAAGACTTTGGTTATAATATTATGCTAGATGACTGGGAGAAATTGTGGAAGGAAGGAATGAAATTTACTGCATGTAATGCACTAAAAGAAAATATGTTAAAAATGATGTATAGATGGTACATTACCATCAAACTGGCGAAAATATATAAGACTGACAATAAGTGTTGGAAATGCAAAGAGAAAGAAGGTACCTTTTATCATATGTGGTGGGAGTGTAAAAGAGTGAAAGGCTTCTGGGATTTGATATATGGTGAAATTAAGCAATTTTACATTTGTTAAAAAACCAGAAGCATTTTTACTGGGAATTACAGGTACAGAATTAAAAAACAAGACTTTAAGCTTTTCCAATATGCAGTGACTGCGGCGAGAATTTTAATAGCACAGAAATGGAAACAAGAACAAATACCGACAAAGGAAGAATGGATTGTGAAACTAACGGAGTGTGCAGAATTGGACAAGATGACGGGGAGAATCAGCGAACAGCGGGACCAGAAGTTCATCAAAGACTGGACTAAATTTGCAGACTATTTACCTAAAGGAAAATAGTATTGAATTTTGGTAGGATTGAAAACCAATTGAATACGTTGGTAGGATTGCAAGCAGCTTTGTAGAGTAAAGAAGAAATATTGTTGTTAATACGAAAATACAGTGATTAATTTTTAGAAAGTAATAAGGTAAAACAATGATTGATTTAGGAAATATAAACATAAGGAATAGATATTAGAATATCATAAGGAAGGTTTGACGGAAGTCACAGTCGTAAAAAGCCAAAATGGTATAAGATGTGAAGACGAATATGTTAACAGCTTAGGGAGCTGGGTATGTTTAGCCTGGAGAAGAGAAGGTTAAGGGGTGATATGATAGCCATGTTCAAATATATAAAAGGATGTCATATAGAGGAGGGAGAAAGGTTGTTTTCTGCTGCTCCAGAGAAGCGGACACGGAGCAATGGATTCAAACTACAAGAAAGAAGATTCCACCTAAACATTAGGAAGAACTTCCTGACAGTAAGAGCTGTTCGACAGTGGAATTTGCTGCCAAGGAGTGTGGTGGAGTCTCCTTCTTTGGAGGTCTTTAAGCAGAGGCTTGACAGCCATCTGTCAAGAATGCTTTGATGGTGTTCCTGCTTGGCAGGGGGTTGGACTGGATGGCCCTTGTGGTCTCTTCCAACTCTATGATTCTATGTGATTGTATTATTGTATTTTTACAAAACTAATAAAAAATGATTATTAAAAAAAAGAAAGAATTGTGCTTGGAAACGTACTGGGAGCCATTTAAGACCAGTGTTATATGGTCTCAGCGACCGCTCCCAGTCGCCAAGTCTAGTTGCCGCATTCTGGATTAGTTTCCAAGACAGCAATGGAGTTTCTCACACCATCACCACAGGGCTAGAATTCTTATGGTGTGTGGGTGTGGGTGTGTTGTGTGTGAGCTGTCCATTGGCATCACTGGAGATTTATTATTTTGTGGCCCCCTATCCAGGCATTGCCCAGTCCCAGACCTGCTTAGCTTGAAGCAAGGTGGTGCCTTCATAGATCAGCTCCCATCACCTTCAAAACTTTTGAAACCCACCTCAGAAGTTTCCAAGTGAATCAGTGAATTATCACACGGAAAGGAAGGACTCCGTTGTTATTTTTTTTTAATAAGCTGACCGCTGTCCCAAGTGTGGTTTCTAGACTGAACGAAGACACTGCGAGACCAGACCAGACTTCAGATTACTGTA
This sequence comes from Darevskia mixta, assembly GCA_034641385.1. Classification (NCBI taxonomy): domain Eukaryota; kingdom Metazoa; phylum Chordata; class Lepidosauria; order Squamata; family Lacertidae; genus Darevskia; species Darevskia mixta. The sequence continues at coordinate 5,879,593 of JAWWNH010000060.1, forward strand.
TCTTAAAATTATATTAGCAGGAATTATCCACCCTTAAATGACTCTGTCTCCAGAATGATAATGTAGGAATGAAATATTAAAATGCAATTACACTCTTTAAAGCCAAGGGAGGTTAATGAAAATGTTTTCCAAGTTAAGGAAGACTCTCTCACACACAGCCTGGAATCACTTAATGAAATCAGCCAATGCATCAGCTCAGAGGCTGAAGGTGAAAAACAACTGTTATGGGTTTGCAGGGAGTAAGGATCCCCTAAAATTGCTGGGTGCCAGCTTGTCCCCATAACTTCTGAAATTAACCAATGTGGGGTTTGAGCAAGGGATTTAGCAAGGCCTAAAAAATAAGTCAAGCCAGTGAGCAAGATGGCATCTTACATTTATCATGGTCCAACTGCACTGGCTACCAATTAGTTTCCGGACCCAATTCAAAGTGCTGGTTTTGACCTATTAAGCCTTAAACGGCTCAGGACCGCAATACCTCAAGGACTGTCTCTCTCCCCCTATGAACCAATGCAGACCCTGAGATCATCCTCCGAGACCCTTCTTCGTGTGCCGCCTCCTCGAGAGGTCCGGAGGGTGGCAACATGAGAACAGGGCCTTTTCTGCAGTGGCTCCCCATTGTGGGATGCTCTCCCCAGGGAGGTTCGCCTGGCACCTTCGTTGTACAACTTTAGGCTCCAGGTGAAAACGTTTCTCTTCAACCAGGCTTTGGGTTGATTGACATCCAATGCCCTTTTAAATGTGTTGAGGAATGTACAGAAACATGTAGGTAGGTATATTGTTACGATTGTTTTTCTTTCTTTTTGAATGTACGATTTGTTTTGTGTATATTTGTAACTTTTTAAAATTAATAAAAATTAAAATTTAAAAATTTAAAAAAAAAATGTGTTGAGGAAGGTGGGGGTTATTGGGTTGTCTTTGTACTTATTTTTATTATGCATTTTGTGGGTTTTTAAATGTTGTAACTTTGTGTTGTGAAGTGCCCTGAGATCTACGGGTATAGGGCAGTATACAAATTTTTAATAACAACAATAATAACTTTCCCCAATTACCTCCTCTCAGCTCAAACATACTAGGTGAGACCCACCATAGCATGTGTGGCTGTTGGCTCACTCAGCTGGGCTTCTCCTCTTCTCCTGTTGTCCTCTAAAGGTAAAGGGACCCCTGACCATTAGGTCCAGTCGTGACCAACTCTGGGGTTGCGGCGCTCATCTCGCTTTACTGGCCGAGGGAGCCGGCATACAACTTCCGGGTCATGTGGCCAGCATGACTAAGCCGCTTCTGGCAAACCAGAGCAGTGCATGGAAACGCCATTTACCTTCCTGCCAGAGTGGTACCTATTTATCTACTTGCACTGGCATCCTTTCGAACTGCTAGGTGGGCAAGAGCTGGGACCGAGCAGCGGAAGCTCACCCCGTCACGGGGATTTGAACCATTGACCTTCCGATCGGCAAGGCCAAGAGGCTCAGTGGTTTAGACCAGCGTTTCCCAACCGGTGTGCCGCGGCACAGGAGTGTGCCGCAAGCCACCGGCTCCTGTGCCGCGGGAAGACACCGGCTGCTGTGCTTCCGGGTCGGTCCGGGCTTCCCGCGCCGACCGCCGCCTTCGCGGGGCTGCCGGGCGCTTCGCCCGCTGCCTCTGCCGTCCCGGTCTTCCGGGTCGGTCCGGGCTTCCCGCGCCGACCGCCGCCTTCGCGGGGCTGCCGGGCGCTTCGCCCGCTGCCTCTGCCGCCCTGGTCTTCTGGGTCGGTCCGGGCTTCCCGCGCCGACCGCCGCCTTCGCGGGGCTGCCGGGCGCTTCGCCCGCTGCCTCTGCCGCCCCGGTCGGGGACGGGCGGGAGGTGCCGGTGCCACCGGGCTCGCTCGGGGCCGGGTGGAGGTGCTGCCGGGGGGCTGGGCGCTGGAGGGGGGGCGGGCGCCTGGCCCGCCGATCTCCTGCTCCATTTTCGCCCGCCTGGGTCCTTCCCCTCCCTCCCGCCAGGGCGCGCGGACACCCCGCCCCCCGGGTCGGGGTGCATGTGGTGGTGGTGTGCCGCGAGATTTTTTTCGTGGGGCAGGTGTGCCGTTGCCCCAAGGAGGTTGGAAAACACTGGTTTAGACCACAGTGCCACCCGCATCCCATTCCTGTTGTCCTCTAGGCACCCTCAAAATCTGCTCTGCTGAGTTGGGGGAGCCCTTGACATTGGGGGGGGGGAGGGCGGACACAGAGGCAGCTGAAGGGGGGCAAGAGAAACTGGAAGTCCTGTTGCAGAAGCCTGTGGAAATCACCTAGGGCTGGGCGATATATATGGTCCAAAACCGGTTTGAAGTCCACATGGCGATATCCGTTTCATAATTTTTGACCTAGCAATATATTGCGAATCATGATGTGTGTGCTATGCAAAAATCAGAGTGTGGGGGAAAAGTCAGCCAGTGCCTCTACATAGCACCATCCTTATTTCAGACTAGAGCTGGGAAGGCCTGGAAAAAACCCGGAAAGGGGGGGCAGTTTCCCCCCAAAGCTGTTTATTTTTCCTGGAAAAATTGAAAGAAAAAAAAAGGTTTGATATAGTTTGAATATTCCACACACTCCCCCCCCCCCAATTTTTCCTGAAAAAAACGGCTTTGGGGGGGAAAGGGGGGGGGACCCAGTTTTTCCGGTTTCCCCTCAGGCCTTCCCATCTCTATTTCAGACATCGTGATATATTGGCGTATCACGATGTTTAGCTGGTGATATATCATTATATTGAAAGCCAGATATATCGCCCAGTCCTAATGTCACCCACTGCTTTTCAAGGAGAGTTCACACATTCAGTGGTTGAGCAGCCTGGGCTTGGAGATGCAAATGTATCGTGGTACATGCATGTTATAAACTACGCTCCTGGCCTTCCATACAAGTGGGATTGTGCCGTTTGCTATAGCAGTGAAGTGACCATTGCGGAAAGGGCAAAAAAATGGCTGGGTTTTAAGGTGGACACCAGGTAGCATGCTCAGCCCGACCAAAGCCTATGTCTGGCAAACGTCCTCAAATGAGGTATGGCAGAGCACTAATAGGACAACAGGGAGCATCTATTCGCAGGCAGGGATGCATAATTAAACTCTCTCCCACTGAACGTTCGCAACTAATGGATGCCACGGAGGGCAGCAATGAAAAGGCAACACGAATGTCCTTATTGAAAAATTATATATAAAATATAAGTTGCTTGGGAGAATTCCACTCTAGGAAGCCTACTCCTCCAAATGTGCTTTAGCTACAATGGCTGGTGTATCTCTCCAGAGGGAGTTACCTGCTCTGATTATGGAAGGTGTCTGGTTCCACCAACATCTCCATCACCAATTAAAAAGAAAAACAAGTCAGCTGGCCGGAAAAGACAAAGGCGTCAGATCTTGGACAACAGCTATCAGTCTTAGGAGAGGACAATGTGGCAAGACCAACCAGTGGCCTTAGCTGTCGCTGAAAGGCAACTTAGAATCATAGAGTTGGAAGAGACCACAAGGGCCATCCAGTCCAACCCCCTGCCAAGCAGGAAACACCATCAAAGCATTCCTGCCAGGTGGCTGTCAAGCCTCTGCTTAAAGACCTCCAAAGAAGGAGACTCCACCACACTCCTTGGCAGCAAATTCCACTGTCGAACAGCTCTTACCGTCAGGAAGTTCTTTCTAATGTTTAGGTGGAATCTTCTTTCTTGTAGTTTGAATCCATTGCTCCGTGTCCTCTTCTCAGGAGCAGCAGAAAACAACTTTTCTCCTTCCTCCATATGACATCCTTTTATATATTTGAACATGGCTATCATATCACCCCTTAACCTTCTCTTCTCCAGGCTAAACATACCCAGCTCCCTAAGCCGTTCCTCATAAGGCATCGTTTCCAGGCCTTTGACCATTTTTGTTGCCCTCCTCTGGACACGTTCCAGCTTGTCAGTATATTTCTTGAACTGTGGTGCCCAGAACTGGACACAGTATTCCAGGTGAGGTCTGACCAGAGCGGAATACAGTGGTACTATTACTTCCCTTGATCTAGATGCTATACTCCTATTGATGCAGCCCAGAATTGCATTGGCTTTTTTAGCTGCTGCATCACACTGTTGACTCATGTCAAGTTTGTGGTCTACCAAGACTCCTAGATCCTTTTCACATGTACTGCTCTCAAACCAGGTGTCACCCATCCTGTATTTGTGCCTTTCATTTTTTTTTGCCCAAGTGTAGTACTTTACATTTCTCCCTGTTAAAATTCATCTTGTTTGCTTTGGCCCAATTCTCTAATCTGTTAAGGTTCGTATGTTCATATATGTTATTGTGTTTGATAGCATAGTGATTGTAAAGTTTGTTGTTTCTTAATGCTTTTGTGATTATCATGAGCCGCTTCGAGCTCTATGTTTGTTGTTGGAAAAGTGGAACAGAATATTAAATAAAATAAAATCTAACTAGGTTTGAGGGGAAGAGGGATTTAAATAAGGTGTGTACTTACATTGGGACAGGGGTGTTCTAGCAGCAGGGCCTTTTTAGTGGTTGACCTATATTTATGGAAGGTCCTCTCCCAGGAAGTATGGTCCCCCATCACCGGTGACTTTTAAAAGAACTCTAAAGACATCCTCATCTCAATCTGTTTTTGATTATGTCTTTAAGAATGATGTAGATTTTAATTTAATTTTTTTTAATGCATATTTATTTTGCACACTGCCTTGGGAGGGCAATTCCACTGAAAGGCGCCTTGTGAATTAGCAATAAAATAAACACTTTCCCTTGTGAAAAAAAATACCCACGAGATTTGAAAGCCGAAAGGAGATCAGCAACTTCTGACCATCATTTTTATTAAGGCTTATTATTTCCCCCCTCTGCTATAGCCACCCCTCCTCTCCAGTTGCACAACAGAAATCAAGAGTGACAACAGATGTGTGTGCGCTTGTGCTTATGTGTAAACACGCTGACTTTTTACACAGATTGCACAACCACTGTCTTCGTTCAAGCGTCTCATATGAAAAGTTACTTGGTTTTCGGAAGAGGCAACCTACGTTTTCTGCAAGCTTCCCCCCCCCCCCAAGGTTGGATGTCAAATTAAGTGGCAGGCGCCACATCAGGTATGCTTTCCTTAAACACCTACTTTCCTTTCTGTAACCAAAAAGCTCTCTCTATTAAGAAGGCAGGGGAAGTGAGCCACACAGCCCCTCCCTGAGGAACAAGAAGCCGCCGAGGCCTGAGCCACCTGGAAAGTAGCAAAATAACGGAGCAGTTACATGGACACACCACTTTTATATACAAATGACCTTTTTAAATTAGAGAAGCATATGGCTTTATTATCCTTTGATCGCTTTAGCTCTGGCACAACGTGCAACACTGTAGCTGCATCGAGATTCTCTCCAAGCGCAGCAAGTCCTCTTCAGACCCTCGCAGAGCTTCCTTTTGCAAGGTCTCCCATCCTGGCACGACTCAAAGGAGATTGGGGGGGAGCGTGTGGAACAGCCACGGGTCTCCTCTGCTCCTTGGTCCCCCCCCCACAACGGCTCACTTTTCTTTTTTTTGTTGGATCATCCAGATTCCAGAGAAAGCGCCGTGAGGAGGACGGTGTCAGAAGTGGACCCTCAGGATGTCGTGCGTGGCAACCAGCCTCTTGCAACTCATGCACAGTATCGATAAGGACTTCTGCTTCTCGGCCAAGCAAGAGCGGCACACCAGGTGTCCGCAAGGGAGTTGGTAAACAGGCTCCGTTTTGAAGTACACAGAGAAGGTCCGGGAGCAGGAAGAGCACCCTTGGGCGGAGTCACTTCTACTGTGCTCTGCAAAAAAAAAAAACAAAGGAGAAAGAAGCACACGTGAGTGCCCTAGGGGTCTCCTGGTCAGCGATACAAGCCCAAATAATGGGAATTGCCACTCACTGTTGGAAAAACGCCCTGGGGGTGAGCCTGCAAGCCCCCGGAACTCGGAGCGTCCTCCAGCATGCGCAGCTCTGGAGAAGGCGTTCTCCCCCCCATCTCCAGTGCACTCAGCGACATGAACCAGCTGGTATCATGCACACTAATCTTCTAGCCTTTGATCAGCTAATTTGGGAGCATGTGTATCTACACCTTGCAACTGTGCAATTAAAGGGTTAATGTAGATGTTGAATAGATGAGGGGCCAATATGCACCCTTGTTTGACACCTTTTGTTGTTCTAATTAAGTTCGAAAGTTGGCCATCCCTATTGCATCTTACTTGAAGATATGTGTTGGTGTATAGCTTGTATATTAATAACAGCAGGCGACGGTCTATTGATGACTCCCTAAGTTTGTCCCAGAGGCGGGTTCGTGAGATGGAATCGAAGGCTGCTTTAAAGTCAACAAATGCTGCAAAGAGCTGAGGGTTGTGATGCGATGTATATTTCTCGGCCAGATGTTGCAGGATCAGACAATGGTCTAGAGGGGATCTATCGCTGAATCTGAACACAAAGTTTTATAAAATTTTAAAATGCTGTAATATTTATTTGTAATTTTAGTATACAGTTACTATCTATGAATAGAACTGTTAACTGTTTTGCTGGTCCTTGACCGTATTAAATATATATAGATAGATAGATAGATAGATAGATACACCGTATTTTTCGCTCCATAAGACGCACTTTTTTCCTCCTAAAAAGTAAGGGGAGATGTCTGTGCGTCTTATGGAGCAAATGTGTGGTCCCTGGAGCTGAACTGCCCAGGGGCAAAAGCAGATCATGCTTTTTTTTAAAAAGAGAGAGAAAAGGGGGTGTTGAAAGGAAGCCCACTGAGCAGCTGCTCAGGAAACGATTGGGGAGAGAGATAAGGGAGAGATTCCAGCCCCGCCCCCTTGCAGAGGGAGGCTGTTTCCCCAGCAACATGTGACTGGCTGATTAGATTATCTGTCTGGGAACTGTAGAAATGGCTTCCTGAAGCTGCAGAACTGTGAGTTAAACGCCATAAAACAGGGTTTTTCCCCTTTGCAAAGTAAGCTCAACAACTATGAGCTGATCCTCAAAAAATGGGGCTTTTCTCCTTTGCAAAAGAAGCTGCAGAAATTTGAGCTGATCCTCAAAAAATGGGGCTTTTCTCCTTTGCAAAAGAAGCTGCAGAAATTTGAGCTGATCCTCAAAAAATGGGGCTTTCCCCCTCTAAAAACTAGGTGCGTCCTATGGTCAGGTGCGCCTTATAGAGCGAAAAATACGGTAATCTTCTAGCTTACACAGCAAGAAGCTTGAAGCATTGTAGAGCTAATCTACTATTTATTTACACACTATGTACAGGCAAAGGCATAATGGCGTCTGTTCTCTCCAGCTCGGAGAGAACCAACAGGACAAGTAAAAGTGGAAGTACATTACAGCGGAAGAAATAAGACTTATCTTCCGTTTCTCACGCTCTTCTCAGACAGGCATGTGATTTATAACAATCTCATCTGCGGCATCGGACTGCATGAAATGCTAACACTCACTGCAGACACCACTGAGCACCTTTTGCAAGACCCAGCCTTTGGAACTCTGGTCAACATGAGTCGGGAAAGGGTGGGGACGTTTGATGGAATATTACGTATTATTGTTACTGCATTTATATTCCCTCTTTTCTTCCGGGGAGCCCAAGGATGGCTTAAATGGTCTCCCTCCCTTCTCACTTAATCCCCAACAACCCTGTGAGGTAGGTTAGGCTGAGAGGCAGTGACAAGCCCAAGGCGACCCAGCAAACTTCAGCGCAGAGTGGGGATTTGAACCCTGGTCTCTCCCAGGTTCCTAGTCTGACTCTCTAAACGCTACACCACCAGTCTGTTTTTCAATCTATTTTGCTATTGTCACCAGCGTCTGGGATGGAGGAAACTATAATCTCTGAATATAGCCTGACTCTCCTGAGACATGCACTCAGAACATAGGATCTGTATACATCAAGGAGAATGTCAACATGCATATTAGATAATCAAACAACTCAAAGGATTGTTTTCCCCGCCCCCCGAACCGAGGAGCACCTCAGAGGCCACCGTTTTCTGGTTACCTTCTTTTAAACACACAAACATTACTTAAGGTCCCGTCCATTCGACCACAAGTGCTCAGCAAATCTACACAAGTGAATAAGCCAAATCTGCTTCCTGTCTTTTAAGGCATGCTAATCTTGCAGAGCACACATATCCTGGATGGATGAGGTCCAGGGCTTCCTCTAATGGCTCTCTGATGCGGCTTCTCTTTGCAGGAGAAACACCACAATGCTGTGGAATTCACGGCCACAAGATGTGGCTGCGGCCACAATCTTGAGATGTTTCGCTCCTTCTCTCATTATACTAGAACTCAAGAACATCCCGTGCAGCAGAATGTTGGAAGGTTCAAGACAGGCAAAAGGAAGTTCTTCTTCCTGCAGCATGTGATTAAACCCACACCCGCAAAAGTGATGGCCACCAACGTAGATGGCTTTAAATGATTAGACAAATTCATGGCTATAAGCCAGGATGGGTATGCTCCACCTCCATGGCTGGAGGCAGCCATGCTTCTGAATATCAGCTGCTGGAAGCTACAGGAGGCGAGAGGGCAGCTCTTGTGCTCAAATCCTGTTTGCCGGTTTCCCACAAGCAACTGTGTGGCCACCTTGAAGACCAGATGCTGGACTAGAGGTGCCACTGGCCTGATCCAGGAGGCTCTCCTTGTGTTCTTATGAAGCGATCACTTTCAGGCAGCATTTGAAGTTAGACCTGGGGTTTCAGGTTGCCCACCTGTGCAATCTACGTCTTGCTAGGCTGCTGGGCAGCCAAGGGCTCTTCCTCATGCAGCAAGCATTAGGAGCGTTTTGCAAACTTTGCCTCCCCCCATGCCCTTTCCAAAAGAGGAAGGCAAGAACCGCCGTTCCCCAGGCCAGCAACCCTGCAGTGTCGTGCTGCCTCTTTACCGTGTCCACTGCCTGCGTTCCACGGGCCAGGGCAGCTGCCGCCGGTGTGTGGTTGCTGCTGGCCTTTCGTCAAGCTAGCTGTGAACAGCGGCATGGAGCTGAGCGCCGAGTTCAAGGCGCTGTCTAAACTGTCCGAAAGCCTCTGTTCGTGAGAAAGCAGATCTGCGGAGAGATTTGCAAAATCATCATCATCATCATCATCTGGAATTAGTCACTCTGGATTTATAAAGGGAGCAGGCAGCAAAACAATGGGCAATTCAGTCTTCCATGCTGTGCTGCAATAAAAAAATTAAAAATTAAAAAAGCAAGTTTTAAAAATAAAACGGAAGGATTCCAGTGCTCTTCTTCCTTTCTTCCTACCAGCAGCTAGGATCCAATGTTCTCTGTCTGCTAGCGCAAGGGGTCGGTAAAAGGTGTTGCGCAGCAGAGGAGTCAAGGCAGAGACTCTCATCTGAATCCCCTCCTCTCCACCCTTCCAAACACATATTCAATTAATGTTTTAAATCCTAATTAAACATGTGGTCGGCCAACACCCAACACCCCTTTTTGACAGCCCTGGATCACTCTGGGTGGAGCTGCCCCAGGGCAATACAGGCTGCCTTAACCCACTCAAGGAAAATCGCAGATCAACCTGACCTATGTCCAGAGGCTGTGCACAGCCTAGAAATAAGTGTGGGGGGGGGGATGGGATGGACTCAAAAAGAACAATCACTTGTAAACAAGAAGCAGTGGAGGGAAGAGGGGAAAGTAAATAGATTTGGCAGAAAGTAAAGCGTCACAGGTGGCGCTGTGGGTTAAACCACAGATCCTAGGGCTTGCTGATCAGAAGGTCGGCGGTTCGAATCCCTGCGACGGGGTGAGCTCCCGTTGCTCGGTCCCAGCTCCTGCCCACCTAGCAGTTCGAAAGCACGTCAAAGTGCAAGTAGATAAATAGGAACCGCTCTGGCGGGAAGGTAAACGGCGTTTCCGTGCGCTGCTCTGGTTCACCAGAAGCGGCTTAGTCATGCTGGCCACATGACCCGGAAGCTGTATGCTGGCTCCCTCGGCCTATAGAGCAAGATGAGTGCCGCAACCCCAGAGTCGGACACGACTGGACCGAATGGTCAGGGGTCCCTTTACCTTTACCTGTCACTTATTTGCCACTGCTCGAACGTGGCAACAAACTATGGCTGTGGCGTATCACAAAGCTAACAAGCCGCCATGAGCTTTCGGCTGACGGAATTCCTCCTCTTCCTTGAGGCCAGAAGTTGAATAAAAAACAATAACCGCAGCTTGCTGTATCATCCAAACCCAACCTTAACTTGACCTTAACTACAGCTAGCTTGAAACAAGCCAACTTCAAACGGAAGTTCAAGATGCTGGCTTGTTTGACCACAACTTGCTGGACAATGTAGCAATTTTTCATTAAGGAAAAGTGAAAGTTTCCCAACAGCTCCTTGCAGCTGAGTTGGAGGGTGGCAACGGGCACAAACCCAAGTCTTGTTGATTTTAAACAGGAAGAAGAAGCCTGAAGACCATGAAGTTGTAATGAGCTTTGTGGAAAAATCACAAAGCTATTTGCACATGTTTTAAAAAACAAATTCTGAAAAGGAAAAGGAGGAAACTGCAATTAATCCAGAATGCGGCAGCTAGACTGGTGACTGGGAGTGGCCGCCGGGACCACATAACACCGGTCCTGAGAGATCTACATTGGCTCCCAGTACGTTTCCGAGCACAATTCAAAGTGTTGGTGCTGACTTTTAAAGCCCTAAATGGCCTCGGTCCTGTATACCTGAAGGAGCGTCTCCACCCCCATCATTCTGCCACTGAGGTCCAGCTCTGAGGGCCTTCTGCTGGTTCCCTCCCTGTGAGAAGTGAGGTTGCAGGGAACCAGGCAGAGGGCCTTCTCAGTGGTGGCGCCCGTCCTGTGGAACCCCCTCCCATCAGATGTCAAGGAAATAAACAACTATCTGACTTTTAGAAGACATCTGAAAGCAGCCCTGTTCATGGAAGTTTTTAATCTGTGATGTGTTAATGTATTTTAATGTTTGCTGGAAGCCGCCCAGAGTGGCTGGGGAGACCCAGCCAGATGGGCGGGGTACAAATAATAAATTATTATTATTATTATTATTATTATTATTATTATTAACCTCATCTCTGAAACCAATGCATTTTTCCCAGGGGGTACTCAAGCTTGCACAGTACTGGCACCTTTTGTTGTTGTTGTTAAATAGTGCAACACTTACTGCAACAACTTGATGTACCGGCACCTATTTTTCTAGGAAAAAAGCACTGTCTGAAACTGTATTATTTTGGAAAGACGAGGGCACTTCCAGACTGTTGTTCTTTCCGAGTGGGATCCAATCACACGCCAGCAAATTTAGGGCGTGCAATTGTACCTAATTAGTGCTCTTGGGCAACAAACCACCCCAAAATTGGACTTTTTGCAGTAAGGAAAGTGACAGGGAAAGGAACTGCAAAGTGTGAGATGACGTTTATTTTGATGCAAGGTTGTCTCCCCACCATGCAAACAAATTCGGATAAATGCTCAATGAACACGGTTGTCTGGGAATGCCGTGGGATGGTAAACAGAAAGGCAGGAGGCAATCCACAAGCTGACAGAGACGGCCAAAGCTGGGCAATAGAAAACCTGGGGTGGAATACAGCATTTTTACCTCCTGTCCACTATAGGGACAAAAATACTAAAATATTCAGTGGACACTGCCCAGTTTTGTTTCTTATCTTTGAAATGATGGGGTCGAAAGGCTCTTTTAGAGAGGTTCTCAGCTACTTTTAAGATCAGAATTCCCTATTGCCCAATGGAGACGAGCAGAACGAAGAGGCCTGGAAATATCAAGGACTTGACTCAAACAAAACAGAAAAGGAGGCAAACAGTAATGGAGGTCATAAAATTAACCAGCAAAAGAATGCAGCAGAGCCAAGAGGAAGGATGCATCCAAAACAGAAGACAGCTCCCTGTGAAAATGGCCTGGACATGATGCCACTCTAACCATCTTACAGCTGCAGCAACAAAGGCGTAGCTTATTCCTGCTGCACCAGTACTTAATTTTCCAGTGCTGAAAATGTTCCCATTTTGTTAATTCATTGATAATAATAATAATAATAATAATAATAATAATAATAATAATAATATTTGTACTCCACCCATCTGGTTGAGTTTCCCCAGCCACTCTGGGCGGCTCCCAATCGAGTGTTAAAAACAATGCAGCATTAAATATTAAAAACTTCCCTAAACAGGGCTGCCTTCAGATGTCTTTTAAAAACAGGATAGCTGCTTATTTCCTTGACCTCTGATGGGAGGGTGTTCCACAGAGCGGGCACCACTACTGAGAAGAACCTCTGTCTATGGATGCCAATTGCAAATGCAACATTAGGCAAGCTGGACAGCTTCAAGGTTTTTAACTGTTATCTGCTAAATTAGATCGCTCTCCAGGGCAGTCTTTGCCAACCTGGTGGCCTCCAGATGTTTATTTATAAAAGCATTTCTGTGCTGCCTTATCATAATGGTGTACAACGTTAACAACTTAAAACACCATCCCAAACCATGCAAATAACCATTCAAGTGACTGGTTAATCAATTTAAACAGCTGCATGGGCCCATTGCCAGAAAAATGTCCTCAAGAGATGTTTGAAACTCAAAAGGCAAGGATGCCGGCTGAACATCAGCTGGAAGAATATTGCACACCAATATGAGACCAGCAGAACTGCATGCCTGACTCCCTAGTTCAAGCCAGCCAGGCCTGCACAACACTGGGGACAACGCCCCTCTGAATGTTCTTGGTGCTGGCAGGAGTAGATGGGACTTAAAACACCTGGAGAGCAGCAGGTTGACAAAGGCTGCTCTAAGGAGCCAGAAAATTTCCTGGTGCACAATGAAAATTTATCCATGCAAATTGCCCCATGCAAACTATCCAATAATATAGTTTGCATAGGAAATTCATTTCCCCCCACCTCTGGTCCCCATCCACTCGCCATTCAAAGAGTCACATTATAGACCCGAACAGTCAAATAAAGCTTTTTTTTTTTTTAAGAAAATAAAAGGAAAAAAAGAGGATTTGAAAGCAGCAGCGCCAGCAATCCAGGTTGTTCGCCAACGGGCTCCTTCTGCATATTAAGAGGACAGAGGAGTACCTGTCGAGCAGTCCATATGGGAGGAGTTGGCATCGCACTCTGTTTTCATTTTTTTAGCACGGGACTCAGAGGTAGACGTGGCAACAAGGTTTGCCGCGGGGAAACGGAAGGGCTCCGTGCTGCTGCGTTGGCCGCCTGGCTTCTGCTCTACGAGGTCCATTTTCCTTTTGAGGGAAGACATGGCTATGGAGGAAGCTACCACCGTCCCCGTGGCCTGAGCCCTCCCCAGGAGGCGAGTGCTGGGAATGCTGTGCTGGAGTAGGAAGTGGTCTATCCTCGCCTTGAGAGAGGGGTGGGGCAGGGGCTGCGAGTGCTGGCTGAAGGCCACCCCCGTGAAGGGGTCACTGGGCACTCTCCCCCAGGATGCCTCGCTCCGGTTGCACTTCTCCAGGGTGCTCTGATCGATCACTTTGCCCGAGGGCAGCAGCATGGGGAGAGTCATTACCTCCAGGGTGATCGGGTCCAGGAACTCCTCAGGAATGTCCGGGATGGCGTCCATCAGCTTCTGCTCCTGGCTGTCTGGGTTGCCAAAGGGCGCCAGGTCGCTCTCCATTGGCGACGGGAGGCCGGCAGCCTGTCCTCCGAAGCCTTGCACGGCCCGCAGCACGTCGTCCACCACCTCGTGGGGGCAGGATTTGGCCGGCTGGCCCCAAACCTCCACTTTCTTGATGCAAGGGAGACCGCCACCAGCCACATGGGTGATGCAGATCTTCAAGTGCGAGACGCAGCTCAGGGAGCTTGGGCCTTTGTTCCACAGGTCCAGAGACGCTGAGCCAGAGAAGGAGAAGAGAGTGTCCATCTGCTGATGAAACGGAAGCCTCGGCCGGTAGCCTCGGTGGCTGAAGGTCACTTTGCTTTGATTCTTCAGCACCGCTTTGCCCACCAGCGTGAAAGCTTCCTTGTCCAACGGGGGCTGAGCATCCAGACCTGAGAAGGGAGAGTCCGAGCTGCTCCAAGAGGCTTTGCTGGGTGAGGTAGACGTGAAAATATCCAGCCCGGTGATGTTCTGATAGCCGCCGGAGGAGACGTCTATATTAATCCGGAAGATTTCTACGTTGAAGGGGAAAGAGAGAGTCACATGGACCGGGGGCTTGATGAAGTATTTGCAGCGGAAGCCTCGGTTTCGTCTGGCAAGGTCTTCTGAGACCAGGTTTTCTACTTCGTATCCGTCAGCGGAGATCTACGGGTAACAAAGAAAAGGACTGACAATATGTCCCGCAGTCTTTGCATGCCGGCGTAACAACGCAGAAAGAGACTGGAATCCTGTATCAACAACAAAAAAGGACTCGCCCTCAATGAACGCTCCCATGGATTTCAACAGGAGAGTTAAAGCACATGCTTAAAATTCTCCGATTGAAATAACTGGGAGTGCAACATTTAGCTTTCTTTACCGCATGCCCCTAATCTCTCCACCTTTTTACTGTGGCTGATTGGCTCGAGTTACAGACACACTTTGCACCCCACGGAAAGAAGAAAAAGTTAAAGTGGGGGGCATCTGTTTCAAAAGAACCTCTCATCACCCTGCTACCTTATTCTAAACTGATCTGCAAGTCCCCCTCCTCACACGGTGGGATGCCCAACTTAAATATCCCAAGCAGATACACTCTTACAACCTTCTCTTGAAAAGCTGGAGGAGGAAAAGTGTGCAAGGAGCCCTCTTGGATCAGATCAAAGGCCTCTCTGCTCCAGCATCCTTCGAAACGATACGATACGATAATCTTTATTGTCATTGTCCCATAACAATGAAATTGAGAATCTACATCAGACATGCAAAACTGACAAGCCTACTATCCAGAAAATGCCTGTTGACTCATTCCCCATCCCGCCTATGCATAATTAACCTCCTAAAACTTTAATACCCTACCTGGTTAGCCCCCTAAAAACTCTGGTGCCCCTTCATCCTTCTCCCCACAGTGGCCGATGTCTCCAGGTCGCCCTCAACCTCTGGTGGTGTTCAGAGGAAAACTCAAGTCTCTAAGCCTGAAGGTCCCACCACAGGGGAGCTTTGGGTTTTCCTCCAGTACTAAAACATCTGCCTACAAGAAAGTGCAACTGACCAAGCTGTAAAGTAGCAAGGCCACTGACCTGTCTTGCTAGTACTCTATTTTCTGATCTTCCATTATGATGTCACTTCCCTGGCGAGTGACTTGCAAGAGGAGGCGGCCCAACCAAATTCTCGCTTTTTTTTAGCTCCACCGGAAACAAATACAGTATCTGAGCCAGCTATAGTTGGGTCTATTTCTCCTTCAGGCTTTTGCTGAGCTACTGATTTTATTAGGAGTGGGGGAACAGCTGTCTGATCATGATTATAGGGCCAAGGTGGACCTACCAGTCCAAGCCAAAGTGGCAAGCTGGAAGAATCTAGTTTTTGTTTGCAGGGTGAGGCTGGTGTGGTGACAGGATTACAGAACCCAACCACCTGCTGCTTGATTAGGCAGGTTACACTGCACAAAATTATCTGCTGAAGACGTTGACAACCCTGGGTGCCATTAAGCCACATTTCCTCAGAAAGGATATGCATGAGCAGCAGCGGCACCAGCAGGAAGCCTCCATGCATAAGCAGTGTCAATTTAGTTCTGCAACGAGCCGCTGAGTCAAAGCACTCCTTGATCTCTAGAATGTTAACTCCTTTGACCCTGAGATGCTGCGCCAAGTCTCCACCCTCTGCTTTCTTAACCTGCAGCAAGGCGGGTTGTGTGTGTGTGTGGGGGGGGAAATACCTTGTTGGAGTGAATTCTTGGCTTGAATTGCGGGAGGCAAACATTTATCACCATCTTTGTGGCTCAAGGTGGAAACCAGCTCCCCAATCTTCAACTTGGCTCTAAAATAAAGCACACACAAGGTTTTTTTAAAAAAATAAATAAATGTGGTGAACAAGTGATGTGACAGAATGACTGAACATCTTGCTAAAGACCTACTAAGGGCAGATCCACACCATGGGTTTAAAAAACATCTAAAGGGCGTGACTTTCCCCAAAGAACCATGGGAATTGTAATTTGTTATGGGTGCCGGGAACTGCAGCACTATGATGGGAAAACTACAGTTCCCAGAATTTTTATTTGGGGGGGGGGGAAGAGTCACATGCTTCTAATTTTTGCTGGGTGTGCTTTAAATGCATGGTGGATCTGTCCTATAAGTTCACTGGGTTGTCCGAACATGACATGCAGCTCCAGGTTTTGCGTCCATCAACTAGTCCCAAAAAGGCTGTAAAAACACTGAACATTTGCATCTAGATGGTTTATGGGGACAAATAAGGGTAAACAAGCTGAAACTTAATCCAGATAAGGCAGAGAGATTATGGGTAGTTACGCCTGCTGCGGAAAGAGGTGGGCAAGATCCAAGGCCCCCAGCCATGCACCTGCAGATGGCTGAGACGTCAGGCACCACTCCTGGTGGCCAGGCATCTTCACTTGGTTGCAAGTGGCCGATAGCCACAGGTGCGAAATGTGCCTGGCTAATTTTGAACACTGCTTTCAGCTTGGTAGCCCTTTTGAGTTTCGTCAGCACCCTCCCTAGTTTAGCTCAGCAATAACTCCCAATATACGGTACATTTAAATGAAAAGGTCTTTGAGACCGATCTCTGATCCATGATTGCTAAGGTGCGTTGACACTGAGAGGGCTCGGTTAGTTCCCTCCTCAAGCACGAAGCCTGCCTATTGGCAACATCTTCCGATTCCCTTCAACAAGCAGAATCTTATCTGTTTGGGAAGGGGGAATCCGGGACAGCAAAGGTTGAGTGCTGACAGGAAGGTAGCAGGTCTAGCACAGTAGATCTCAAAGGGTGAAGCAGGAGAGGATGGCAAGTGCAGTGGGAAGATTCAAGGACAATCAAAGAAACATTTAAACATTTTAGTGTAGTTTGGTTCACTGGCTGTCATGCAGAAAAGTTTTAGGTTGGGTGTTGGAACTGAAGAACAAATTAAGAGTTTTTGGAACAAGAAGGGAACCCTTTGTAGCACCAACTGGATGCCAATGACTGGTGTGCAAGGCTGGCATATTTGGTCAATATCTTTACCCAGCTAAATGAGCTCAATGCGAGTATGCAAGGCCACAATGACAATATCCTCGCAGCTACAGACAAAACAAGCTGCATTAAAAAACAAAACAAAAAAGTTTCAGCAACACAGGTACCCTGAAAATGTTCCCGCAGGTAAAAAGACAATGAATTACATGGCCTTGTACAGGAACATCTTGCAACACTGGTAGAAAAGATTGACCATTACTTCCAATCATCTCCAGAAAATTTAGACTGGGTTAGAGACACCTTTGCAAATTGCAGCTGTTCAGAACTGACATTGAATGAGGAGGAAATGGCCTGCATTTTAAGTGTTTGTACCTTGAAAATGAAACACAGGAGTATGCTACTGGACTCTTTTTGGGTATACAGCCAGAAACCATATCCAAACCTCTCTTCAAAAGCATGGGGTATTCTTTGAGAGCCAGTGTGGTGTAGTGGTTAAGAGCGGTAGACTCATAATCTGGTGAACCGGGTTCGCGTCTCCGCTCCTCCACATGCGGCTGCTGGGTGACCTTGGGCTAGTCACACTTCTTTAAAGTCTCTCAGCCCCACTCACCTCACAGAGTGTTTGTTGTGGGGGAGGAAGGGAAAGGAGAATGTTAGCCGCTTTGAGACTCCTTCGGGTAGTGATAAAGCGGGATATCAAATCCAAACTCTTCTTCTTCTTCAGTTCTCCATGACATATTGTGAACAGGGATATGACAAATAAAGAAAGATTGGAAAAGAGAAAGGCTTCTTTGTGTTGATGAGGTGAGAGTTTGTCTCAAATTAGACCTAATATGAATGAGATTACCTGGCAAAAACAATCTCACACCCCCTCATTGAGTTTGTATACCTGCTTAATGTACATATGTAAGAGGCTGGTTTATAATTATATTTTGGAAATGATTCACATTCTTATTTAGCTGGATTGTTTCATACTTTCTGGATGTCCCATGATCATATTATAAAGTAGTTGTGTTTTATGTTATGAATCAGACACTGGTAGTTGTTTCTTTTTTGTTTTCCAATGTATTTATCATCAATTAAAAAACTGGTGAGGCGCAAGGAAATTTTTTATTCTGAAGGTGTGGCCCAGAGAAACGGGTTTGAGAACCACTGGTCTAGCAGGGTGCAAGGGGTGAAACGGTCAGCTTCATGTTGTCATGGAAGGCCAAAACTAGATTTTATTCTAGTTGTGCTGTCATAAAACCCCACCCCTCACTTAGCCAATGGGAGCATCTCCCCTGGCCCAAAAGTGGTGGAATTTTCGTGGGGATCTCATCTGGGAAGGGAAAGGTTAGAGTGACCTTGCCTCCCTGGGCACTGCACTCCCAGTGAACAATGCTCCTTCACTCACACCATTATTAAAAAGAAATAAAACCTGTGCGTATTGAAGAGCTGACCAAAGACCCATCTAGTCCAGCATCCTGTTCTCACAGTGGCCAGCCAGATGCCTGTAGGAAGCCAGCAGGCAGGTTCCTAGCCACACAGTTAAGAATGATGTCTACTTTGACTTCGAGTGCTGCGGCAAGGAGCTTCTCCTAAAGGTTTTCCAAGGAAGGTATCCCAGAAATCTAACAAGCTGAGCTCATGCAGCTGGTGTTGCTTGTACCGTACTATTGCGGGAGCGATGATGGCTGAGGAAAGGTCCCTAAGGTGTGAGTGCAGAAGCAGGTATAGAGATGGAAAGGCATTCATTCCACTAGCCCACAGATGAGATGCTTTGAGGGGAACAGGGTGGTGCAACAAGCCTTCCCTTGCCATTATGAGGTTCCCCAAAAGGACCCTTGCTGTCCCAAATTCGTCTTATGTCTGTTGATGCCCATTTTCTCCTTTGAGTGAAAACTCCTTGTGTGGTGTTCTACCGAATCCTTGCTTGTCACCCAGCTCTACATCCTACCCCTCTCCCCCCAAACCCAGTTTATCTTAGGAGCTTAGCCACAAAAGTCAAGCAAAGCACAAGAAACATTTCGTTTTCAGCCAAGCCTACGTTGTAACAGACCACACATCAGACTTGCAAACTAGCCTACAGAATATTCTTTTTTTAAATAAGCCTGTGTGAGCAAACATACCTACATTGCCATTTGTGGCACATCAAAAGCTGTTTAAGGGTCAGGGGCTTCCATTTTACAAAAGCTTCCTTGCTTGGATATGAGATTCATACTTGACAAAGTGGAGTCGCTATTGACAACACTGCACCGGGCTGTCCAGGAAGCTAAAAGACATCACTACCACATTTCTGCATTTGAGAATTATGCCCTTTTGCCAGGAAAGCATTCAAGCTTATGGAGCCAGATGAGAATATGTATGAAACTTGGAAACAGCAATAGGTCACAGCCCAATTTTAGCTTAAAAGTAGAATGTTCCTGCCTGTGCCCCTGCCAAAAAAAATAAAATCTGTGACTTTTTAAACCAGGGGTCAGCAACCTTTTTCAGACGTGGGCCAGTCCACCATCCCTCAGACCTTGTGAGGGGCAGGACTATATTTTTTGGGAGGGAATGAACGAATTCCTATGCCCCACAAATAACCCAGAGATGCATTTTAAAATAAAAGCACACATTCTACTCATGTAAAAACACCAGGCAGGCCCCAAAAATAACCCAGAGATGCATTTTAAATAAAATCACACATTCTACTCATGTAAAAACACACTGATTCACGGACCATCCACAGGCCGGATTGAGAAGGCGATTGGGCCGCATCCGGCCCCCGGGCCTTAGGTTGCCTACCCCTGTTCTAAACCCTACAGAAGGCCTTGACAGAGGGAAGCATGCAATGTTATAGGGACGTTGACAAAAAAAATCATGAAAACCCCCTTTCAAATATTATATGCCACCTGTAAAGCAAAGGCAAGGCAATAAATCCCATACCACAGAAAAACTGCATATGAATAGCAATGGCTCTTAACATTATTTGCCTATATTTCTGCAATCAATCACTCAAGGAATTGATTAAGGATAATTCCTTATTAATCACTGTTTTGTGCGCTCAAGATCAATCAATGTGGATTAATCCATTCAAAGTGTGTTCCAGTCATTCATTTGGAACAGCAGAAAAATCCACCCATGACCTCCACCCAGGAATTCTAAACAAGAAGGTGATTAAAGTGTGATAAAGAATGGTGGAAACCTATTAAGTTTATGTGAACACTCCATATTACCCACAACGCCTTTCCTAGAATCATAGAATTGTAAAGCTGGAAGGGACCCCAAGTGCCATCTAGTCACAGCTAAAGAATCTCTGGCAGATGGCCACCCAAGCTCAGTTCAAAAATTTCCAACAAAGGAGAGCCTCTTCTAGAAGAGATTGTATAAAACAAAATACAGAGTTTAAAATGCCAAGCACTTTACAGCATCACTCGCTCACATTTCTCCTAGCCCACCCGGTTATGTAGGCAAAGCTAATTCTCATTTTGCAGATGGGGAATAAGACTCATTTAGAGTGATAAGTGAACTGGGGATTACATCTAGACATTACCACTAGACTGTATTGGTACCATTAACGTTTGAAGAGTTTTCCCCACTCCCTGTTCACTTTCAAATAAGCTACCTGTCACTCCAGGGAGGAAAAAGAGCACATATAAAATTCTATTAGAATAAACATTTTATTTACAGGATAATCACTGCGAGAGACATTCGCAAGCTAGGGACCATTTCAGGGGTACGTTGCCATTCCTAAGAATACTGAAGCACAGACCCTGCAAAGAGATGCCGGCAACTGAGCAGCTTCGAAAAGGTACATTATACAGCAGTGCTAAACTACCTAGCTACATTGCCCGAGACCAAGAGCATCAGAGTGTAAGGAAACTTTTCAGAATTTTGGTTCTGAAAACCTGCAGACGGGTCACTGACTACCTATGTCATCTAAAGCGCCAAACACTTTGTGGTGCAAATAGCTCAGCTTTTCTGACCGGCTACGTCTGAGCAAAGGCAGCCACTCCCAGAAGGGCAGTTCTACCGCTACATATCCCATTTGACGGAGTTGCCTCCTTTTCAAACTGTGGAACCCCAGAAGGCGTTTGGAGCTGTAGCAGTAGTGGTTCCTGCTAGCCACCTGGACGGCTAGTTTCACATCCTGCCCTTGCAGCTCATTTGACCGAGGGGCTGGACCTTCGCACGAAGAGGCCTTGGGTTTGGTTAAAGCATTCAAGATGGCGCCCGTCAGTGGAACTCCGTTCAAAAACGTAAAATGATCCCGAGTGGGCGGAGGCGGATCCCGTGGCAATGCTGCTGCTGCTCCTCTGTTTGGGGTAGACGTTTCTATCTTGCTTTCAGTGTTATTCACGGGGGATTGGCTACTAGGCCTACTGTTTAAAAGCTGACTCATCAAGTCATCTGTAAGGGAAACTCCACTTTCATTCAGCTCCAATTTTACAACTGCCTGAGAGTTAAATGGCAACGGCTTTCGGTCAGAGTCGAAACGAATCTCCAAATCAACGGATCTGGTATGAGGCAAGAGCATGTGACTTTTGACATACTGGGGCCCACCCAACATCTCCCCCAGTAGAGACAGAGCTTCTGTCAATTCCGGCTTCGTTAAAATATCCTTCTTGGCAACGTTCCACAGCGTCTCTGCTACCTCTTGCCTAAGCTGCGGCTCAAGGCGATGGCCTGTGTAACTGGGGCATTCAATCTCCACCGTGCCGTCCAGAGTGAGCAAGTCCTTGCTAAGGTCAAATTCACTCTTGACGATTAATTCTGCAAACTCAGGACCCAAAGCATAGTCTATCAAGTCGTTTGGGAACCGCTCTACAAATGCCAGAGCTAACAAAAAGGTGAGGAAATGCTCCGGGAATTTCTGGATTTCATGCATCTTTGCGCGCATCTCTTCCTCGAGGCTGGCATAAAGCTCCTCTGCATTGGGGGGCTCATAGTTCAAGCATCCAAATGACCACAAGAATTTGGCAATATCTTTGCTCCGGCAATAAGAAACTCTGGAAGGTAAAGAGGCAGCAACAGCGTTCATAATCCTTTCATCCAGATAATGCAAAGCTGAACAGGCAAGGGTGATGTGCATGACACCTTGAATGCCTATAGTTGGTATCATGGGAGGAACAACATTCCCAAGCTGATTCATAAAGTCAAGATGAATAACATGAGTGTAACGGTACATCTTGAGGACATTCACCAAGGCAAAAGAGCTCATGTCTGACATACGGGCAGAGACTTTATCTCCAATTTTCTGCATGGTATGTTCTGAAAGACCGTTGTGTGACTTGAAGAACCCTAAGCAAATGGCACCCACTTCCTCTAGATTGAGAGAGTCCATCTGTTTTAACACCAAGAAGTCTAATTTCTTCATTAACTCTTCAGGGGCTTTACGGCCTTCGCCTATGATGTAGACCAGCTGGACCAGCTGGGGCAAAGAGAGTTCTTTCCAACGCACGTTGACACAGCTCAACATGCTCTCCAAGTACCGGGGGACGCTGCGGCCTAAGCACCGCCACAGGTCAGCCACCATCAGCTGCTGGTCTAGCGTCATGTCCCAGACCCGGCGGCAGCACTCCGCTTCGTACACATTCAACATAGAGTGGGAGGGTGGGATGGCCAGGCAGACAAATGCTTCTAAAACCATCATAAGCTCGGAAATATCGAAGAGCTGGACCTTCTCAATTCCACAGTGACACAGCACAGCAAACCTCATATTGGACTTCATGCTTACTTGTTGTTCCGCTGGCAAGTGGCTCAGCTTGAAGAAATACTCTGCGATTGCTCTTGGTTTCAGGCTACTTTTCAACACGGAGATGTTCTGCAAGATCCGGTCACGTTCTTCCACGGAAACGGGCTGAGGGAACTCGTATCGGTTGTAGCACAGAGATCTGTATTCGGGCCTTTGCTTCTGGAACAGCCTGATATCTTCCTTAGGGTCATAAGCCTCCACGTCAGCTGCTTGCCCGTTGTCTTTCATGGGGTCCAGTTTAGTTGGTTGCTCCAAAGAAGGTGAGATGGGCCGAGTGGGATTGCCTTCTAAATCCAGCAGTGTGTTCTGCGTGCTCGAAAGCTTCCGTGAGCAGGTAACATTGCAGGTATTCTGTAACGGTTTGGCACTAATCCTGGGACAGTCACTTTCTAGCGGCCCCTCCTCCAAACTTCTCGAGGCTTCCTTGCAAGATATGGCTTTTGTTCCTGGGTAGGCGGATGGATTAAAAGATACCTGGTATTCTGCAGGCTTCCACAGTCTGAGCATGGTGGCGGGTTTAGAGCCCTCTCCTGCCTCTTTGGTGGGGTGGCCGCCTTCTTCTGCCTTTCGGAAGAATACTGTCTTGCCCCCAGCCTTGCTTGTAGTAGAAAATGCAGCTGCTCTACAAGGCTGCCCTGCAAATCTTCGGCATATTATCCTCGTAGCCATGGTCACAATTACCAGGTCAGAAATGGTCCCAGGTACTGAAAAAAGGGCAGATGAAGAATGAGTGGCTTTCATCCGTCATGATGGCTTCTCTTTTTCTTTTTAAAAAAAGACTTAACCATTTAACACTATAGTAAGACATGCCCTGAAGGGCAGCCTTTACCCAGCACGTCAAACAATCTCAGCACATGGATATCCACCAGAAAGTTGACTATACTCAGCAGCCAATAATCCTGCTCCATCCTCTCACGCAAGCAAGGTATTCTGCAAAAGTGAAGGACAGGTCCCTTATCTTAAGAGATTAGGTGCTCAGTTACTACAGGAATCTCTTTCAGGACTAGAATTTGCTATGAATTGTATCCATACATTAGTGCATGTCTATGCAGATAATATCCTACGTTAACTTCGAATATTTAAGGTTTGTGCAAATCTTTAGTATGAAAGAAGCAGCAACCCCCCTTAGCAGTATGCGGCCTACAGTGGTTCTCAAACATTTTACAGAAGAAATTCACGAATAGCATTTAAACAAAGATTTAGGACACACCAGTTGGGATCCATTCCTGACCATAAAGTAACAACTCTTTGTGCTGCCTTTATCCTGCCTTTGCAAGCTTGAATGACTAGTCTGATCAGACCTCCCACATCCACTATCAGTGGCCGAAGCTGTTGCTGGCTGAAGTGGAAATGGATCCAACCCAAAGTCTTAAAAAGTGCAAGAAGCAGGGCTGTGATGTTCAGACTTCTGACTGACTAATCTCAATCTTTATTATTACGGTCCATGACCAGAAATCAATTTGTATAAAATGTAATAGTGTAAGTTGTATTATCTTACAAATAGAGATAAAAATACGGGCCAGACTTCTGACTGACTAATCAAATGCCCTCCTTAATTGAGAAGAATGTTCAAAATTCAGTTTTTAAGCGGAAGTCCTTAGAAAAAGCACAATCAAAAGCATTCTCACTCCCTTGCATGACTATTGTTTTTATTCTTTTTTAATAAAATTGATTAACCAACTGAGATTTCTTTAGCTGGTGACAACTATAGTTGAAAGCTCTTTATAACTGTCAAATAGCACCGCAACCCTCAAGTCCAATGAGGACATTTGAAATGTTTCAGGTCTTTGGAAGACAAAGGTACAGGAGACATGCTGGCCCCAGAAAATGAGAAACAAGTGATAGTTTAAAATGCCTTTTTTTTTTAACAGGACCACTCAGGTATCTAGAAGCTGTGAACTTTGAAGCCTTATCAGGCTGTTCTTTAGGCACAGATGCTCAACACAAGATGTAAAAAAATATGAAAGGAAGTTCTTGAATGCTCTACCATGGCTGAGGGCTACCTGAATGCCCCACGCACAATGGGACTTCTGATTCAGTAACAGTCCATATGGCTTTGGCAAGAGAAGATGGCTTTGGATTCATGCCCGAAGAACCACCTTACATTCAGCAACATCCAGCTATCAAACAAAATGGCAGTTCCATTTTGAATGTACAGTGGTACCTCGTCAAGTGTCCAGGATCCGTTCCGGAGCCCCAGATGCTCGATGAAAGAGACGCTCGACAGAGCGCCGCTGTGCGCGTGGAGCAGTTTTGCGCTTTTGCGCATGCGCGAAGCGGCAAACCCGGAAGTAACCCGTTCCGGTACTTCCGGGTTTGCCGCAGATGTCAGCCGGAATGGACGATCAAGGGGGCGGACGTTCACAGAGGTATGACTGTATTTCAAATGAATTCATATTGCTCTGGAAGCAGCATAGACCAGAGGCTTTCAGCACATTTGTATGTCTGGTACACAATGGCAGTGTGAGATGTCATTGGTTTGGTTCAGACATAATCTGGTTCAAACTATGATTCTAGCAAGCCAGGAAATCCACATGTAGAAAGAGGAAGAATAGGGAGGTGGAAACATGATGTCTGAGTTAAGTCCAAAGGATTTTGCTTAGCATTAAGCACAACTTAAAACTACTACTCCAACGTTGATTTCAAATGCTAAATAACAGAGTCGATGCAGTGTAACTGATGTCAAGGAAACTGAGCCAAAAAATGGACTTGGTGTTAAAAAGGTTTTCAATTAGCTCTTCAGGAACTGCCACCACTTCCTAGAAGGCAGTTTTTTCAAAGTCAAGTCAGAGAAAAAGACCCCCACCCCCAGCCAGCAAAACAACCATTAACTCTCTTCTGTGACTAATCTGCTTACACAGAGGGTTACTTAGAAGCAAAAGCATGCTGAAATAACTTAACAGACGCCAAAGTCTAGATGTACTACTATAGATAAATCTATGGTGCGACCATACTTGGAATACTGTTTGCCACATCTCAAAAAGCGTATTGGAGACCTGGAGAAGATGCCAAAAACAGTAACCAAAATGTTCACTGGCCTGGCGCAACTCTCCTATGAGGAAATAAAACATTGCAAACATTTGAGACTGTTTAGTGTAGAACAGGCATGTCCAAAATCCATTTCGGGGGCATAATCCGGCCCGCTGGTTGGTCTAATCTGGCCCCTATGGTCTATCTCCTGGGGTAAAATCCTAAGAAAAGCTCTACAACTTCAATCTTTAAAAAGTCCAATCATAAAAAAAGCTCAACAAATTAGTGGTAAAATCGTAAAAAACAACCCTCAACAATTTCAATCCAAAAAAAGGTCAACAACTTTGGTCGGCCCTCACGCATGTTCACTTCATCAAATCTGGCCCGCCTTGAAAAAAGTTTGGGCACCCCTGGTGTAGAAGAATCTGAAGAAATGTGAACAGAGGGAACATGGAAGAAGTGCGGAGTAGAGAGATATTTTTTCCCCTCCCCACTCTGATATAATACTAAAACCCAATGGGCTTATCCAATGAAGGTGAATGGTGGGAGATTCAGGACAAAAAAGTAGTATTTTAACTGTACAGTGCTTAGTTAATCTGCTGAATTTGTTTCCTGAAGATGTGAGCGATGTGTCAGAGTGGGGAAATAATAGCTATAGAATCATATAATTGTAGAGTTGGAAGGGATCCCGAGGGTCATAGAGTCCAACCCCTGGCCATTCAGGAATCTCAACTGAGGCATACATGACAGATGGCAATCCAACCTCTGCTTAAAGACCTCCAAGGAAGGAGAGTCCACCACCTCTTGAGGGAGTTTGTTCCACTGTCAAACAGCTCTTACCACCAGAAAGTTCTTCCTAACGTTAAGTCATAGGGGCGCGGGTGGCACTGTGGGTCAAACCAGAGCCTAGGGCTTGCTGATCAGAAGGTCGGCGGTTCGAATCCCCATGACGGGGTGAGCTCCCGTTGCTCAGTCCCAGCTCCTGCCCACCTAGCAGTTCGAAAGCACGTCAAAGTGCAAGTAGATAAACAGGAACCGCTCTGGTGGGAAGGTAAACGGCGTTTCCGTGCACTGCTCTGGTTCGCCAGAAGCAGCTTTGTCATGCTGGCCACATGACCTGGAAGCTGTACGCCGGCTCCCTCGGCCAATAATGTGAGATGAGCGCCGCAACCCCAGAGTCGAAGACGACTGGACCTAATGGTCAGGGGTCCCTTTACCTTTTTAACGTTAAGTCAGAATCTCCTTTCTTGTAACTTGAAGCCATTGGTACGGGTCCTACCTTCCAGTACAGGAGAAAACAAGTTTGCTCCATCTTTCATGTGTCAACCCTAGTTGAAAATGGCTATCATATCTCCTCTCAGTCTCTTCTGGAGACAGTACTCCAGGTGTGGTCCGGCCAAGGAAGAGTGGAGAGGTACTATTACTTCCATTGATCTGGACACTAAACTTCTGTTGATGCAGCCTAGAATAGCATTAGCTGCTGCATAACACTGTTGACTAGTGTTAAGCTTGTGGTCTAAGTTAAGTAGTAGCAGGGTTGGTCACAACTGAATTCAAGAGCCCTTGGTGGAGCTATTACAGCTGCCCACCCACCTCAGGACAAGTTAGGCTAGGAACCAAATGATCCACATGAGGACAGAGGCAGCTTATTTTGCTGACATATCAGGAGACAGACTACTGGTACACCTCGCCCAGTACTGCCCATCCTAAATGACCAGTGGTTCCCCAGGGTGGGATACAGAAGACGCTTCTCATCACTTACTACAGGCTTCCTCAACCTCGGCCCTCCAGATGTTTTGAGACTACAATTCCCATCATCCCTGACCACTGGTCCTGCTAGCTAGGGATCATGGGAGTTGTAGACCAAAAACATCTGGAGGGCTGAGGTTGAGGAAGCCTGACTTACTATCTGATCCTTTTCAATTGAGATCACAGCAACCATGCAAACCCTATGGTCTACCACTGTGTTAAGCTCCTCCCCAAGCAAACAACCCCCCGATGAATTGCAAAGTAGAACACCGTATTTTGGCATTGGCCTGAAATTCTCTTTACACTCTTGTTTTACAAAATATAGTTAGCCTGAGACGGCAATCTGAAGGCTGATGAGGAAAAGAGAGGTTCCTTAAACGGTTGCTCTCCAGTCCATTTCCCCATCAAGCTCTCTCCTCTTTCTCTGAGGAAAGGAATACATACAGATTTTCTTTAAAGCAAATAAAATTAATTCTGTTTCAAAAACTAGCAGAACCACACAATATGCTGTTCTGTCAGTAGTAATTGATCAGACGAGAAGAAAAGAGTCTGCTGCTGCCACCTGGTGCTGAGAAAGTGGAGCCACCACAGAACCAGAAAAAAGAAAGGCCCAGAGCGTACATTTATTTAATTTTTTGGGGAAAACTGCTCAGATTTCTAGCCCATCATGCAGTGGGCAAAAGCAAAACATGTCAGAACAGTATGCCTGTAATATGTAGGCAGGACTAATTGATTGGCTTCTTTTTCCTGCATTGCTACAAGAAGTTGCTGGACTGGTGGGGAGGAAATAAGTGAATTGAGAGTAGGGAGGCCATATTTGTTAAGAGAGTACAGAGAAAACGGGGCTTCTAGTGCCTTTTTAGGGTGGCTCATGCACATCTAGGGAAGTTGAATCATAGTGCAAAAGATGCAGAAAAGACTGCAGCCTGCAGTGGAAATGGGTTAAAAGACACCTGCCCATATTCTGTGTTAGAGGGCCCCATGTAGTTTCTATAGAAGGACCACTGTGCAGAGGAATGACTCATGGTTTCAGTTGTATCTACACGAATGCACGGAGTATAGAAAACAAGTAAGATGAATTGGAGCTTTTAATACAGGATGGCAAATATGACCATGTAGGCATTACTAAAACCTGGTGGGATGAGACTCGTGACTGAAATGGCAAAATCTGTTCAAAAGGAATACATCAAACAGGAAGGGAGAAGTAGCAGCATTATAAGTAAAGGATGTTTACACTTGTGAAGAGATGCATGACTTGGGAGCATGAAAGACAGATTGAGAGTACAGTATATTGGTAAAAACTGTAGGAGAGGGAAACAACAGTGACCTTACTGAAGGTGTCTGCTATAGACTTCCATGCCAGACTTGGGTGATGCCCTCCTAGAGAAGATTACAAAATATTCAAAAAGGAGTCATGGGAGATTTCAACTACTCCAATATCTGCTGGAACACAAGTTTACTGTTAGGTGGATTTGTAGCTGGCTGACTAACCGAGTGCTCACGAAGTTCCTCATCATCCTGGGAAAAAGTGACAAGTGGGGTGCCACAGGGTTCTGTCAGGCGTTCACATCTTTATAAACTATTTGGATGAAGGTATCTGGGGGATGCTCATCAAATTTGCAGATGACACAAAACTGTGTCCAGTTCTGGGCATCACAATTTAAGGAGGATTTTGATAAGCTGGAGCATGTGTAGAGAAGGGCAACCAATATTATCAAGGGTCTGGAAACCAAGCCTTATGAGGAACAGTTGAGAGTGCTGGGTATGTTTAGCCTGTAAAAATGGAAACTGAGAGGAGATATGACAGCCATCTTTAAATATGCAAAAGGTTGACACATAGAAGATGGAGCAAACTAGTTTCCTCCCACTCAGGAGGGTAGTACCCGTACCAATCAATGGCTTCAAGTTACAAAAAAGGAGATTCCAACTCAACATCAGGAAGAACTTTCTGACAGTAAGAGCTGTTTGACAGTGGAACAGACTCCCAGTAGAGGTGGTGGACTCTCCTTCCTTAGAGGTTTTTAAGCAGAGGTTGGATTGCCATCTGTCATGTATGATTTATTTGAGATTCTAGCAGTATAGGTGTGTGGACTAGATAATCCTTGGGATCCCTTCCATTCCAACTCTACAATTATATGATTTTATGATTTCCAAAAAAGAGGAATTTACCATATTTTGTATGCATGGTGTATGCATTCAGTGTGTTTGTCCTTGCCTGTGATGTATTAACAGATGATATATACCCAAAATAAATCACTTTACCTTGTGTGCCTTGTCCTATTTAGCTTATAAAAGTTTGGCCTGTGTATTTTATGTATAGTGCCTCATTTACAGAAGACCATTGGAAATATCATTACTACTAATTTATTATTATAATGGAGAAAAAAACATATGCATAGGCCCCACAGGGGATGTTAGGCGTTCTTTATAATCATATTACACCATGCACAAGAAATCTGCAGGTGCCTGGTGTCTGTACATGTGATACTTGCCATTGCAATGCTGCTCTGCAAATGTCACCCCCAAAAAGGGCAGAATACACATGGCGGAATACCAAGGCCTCCTCGGTTGACCCTTCTCTGCCTGAGACCTAAGAGACGGCTGCTGAGCAGACAATCCTGGGCCGCTAGATGATGGGTGGCTTCACATGCTAATCCATAATGGTAGCATTAAGGAAAGTGTCTGCTGTGCAACCTGCATGCAACTCACTCCACTGAGAACGCAAGGAAAGCCCCGCAGGATCAGGCCAATGGCCCATCTTGCCCAGCATCCTGTCCTCACGGTGGCCAACCAGGTGCCTCTTCTGGGAAACCTGCAAGCAGGACCCGAGGACGAGAGAAATACTCTCCTCTCCTGTGGCCTCTGGCAGCCGGCATTCAGAAGAATCACCGTTTCCGACTGCAGAGGGCAGGGCATAGCCATCGTGGCTAGGAGCCATTCATAGTCCCTGGGGCTCCCTGCAGGTATTTCCACAGACACGAATTTGCTACCAATTTACCCAGAATTGTTATTATTTTAAGAAAAATCAGCCTTTGCCCCTCCCTGAAGGGTAAATCGGTATCAATGAAAGTCTGGAAATGCCAGCAGAGAGATGGCATAAGGGGGGAGAGGAGGCACCTGGAGTCTATGATGCAAACACGGGGGCGTGG
Source organism: Darevskia mixta (assembly GCA_034641385.1). NCBI lineage: Eukaryota > Metazoa > Chordata > Lepidosauria > Squamata > Lacertidae > Darevskia > Darevskia mixta. Next base: position 5,910,095 of record JAWWNH010000060.1, read on the forward strand.
TAAGCGGGAGGGAGAGCACCGGCCAGATTACGTCACTCTCAGATGATGACGTGTTTCCCAGGGTCCTCTAACGTAGAGCCGTGGGCGGGGGCTGAGGAGAGGCGACTGTGATGTGCCGCGCAGGGGCTCCAAGCATCGCCCCCTCCCCCCTCGAACGCGTCACCCTCCCCCCGCTTTGTATGGTGTATTTATTTTCCAGAGGGCCGCCCCCCCTCAGGACACCGACAGCGCCGCCTCCTCCTCGGACTGCCTTTCACTCACCGGGAACGGCGCTGCCTCCGTCGTCGTCGTCCTCCTCCTCCTTCCTCCGCTGCCGCCGGGTCTCCTGCCCCTGTCAGGCAAGCCTCCTCTCTCCCCGCCCTGCGCGACCTCTCTCCTCAGGAATGCTTCCGGCCGCGCACTTCCGGGAGAGGCCCTACGGAAAGCGGATGGGCTCAACTGCCTTTGCGTGCTTGACGTTAAGTGCTGGAGGTGAGGCTGTGGGGGGGGGAAGAAGAAGGGGAAAAAAAGACAGCAGCCGCGCAGGCGCGCCGAGGGAAAAGTTCGGTTCTGCGCATGCGCCCGGGTGCCTCTCCGTTGTGCGCATGCTCCAGCACGGGGAAAGGGGTGTGGAATAAATTGCTGCCGCCGCCGCGCAGGCGCAAGAGGGCGCCGTTAAGGGGCGCTTCCGAGGCAGGCCCGAAGCGCCGAGGGGCCGGTTCAGACTGCCTGTTCCCCAGCGGCGCGCCTTCCCGTTACTTTTTTGGGTTGTGTGACTTCCTCCCCTCCCTTTCTGTACAGACCAAAGCCGAATGGTCACTGAGGCCGCTTACTGGGGAGGGAGTCTCACTGAAGTCTATGGAGGCCATTGGTCGTCGCGGGGGGAGGGGGGATTTGTTTATTTATTTCCTACCCCGCCTTTTTCCTCCCAGGAGCTCAAGTCACCGTGCGTGGTTCTCTCCCCCTCCATTAACCCCCACAAGAACCCTGTGAGGAAGGCCAGGCTGAGAGGCAGTGACTAGGGTTGGCATCTTTGTTCTGACAAAAAACAGGGCGGGGTTGCGGGGGGGGGGGCTTCCTCTGGTGCTGAAGCAACTTCAAAGCAATCCGTTACAATCTATTGCAGCCTCATAGGATGCCCCCTCTGGAATTTGTCACACACATGTGAATTTATAAATCTGTCTGTGCTTGGACACCCAGAGCGTAAGTACATGACTGGTGCAGGTGGCAAAACCTGGTGGACTCCTAAGGTCACCTTTCACGGCCCAGTGGGAATTTGAACCCTGGACACTCCCAGACCTTTAGTCTGACACTCTCTAACCACACCAACTCTCCAGTGTGTTAACATATGCAACATTAACTGCCTAATTGGGATTGAAGTTTAGCCAGGACCTGGAGTTTAGCCTTGTGCAATTAAAAAGTGCTCTGGGTGACCTGTTTATTGAGTGTGTGCCCTAATTTGCTATTTACTGAGCATTCATTCTGATTTGTTTGCAGGGAGGTTAGATGCTGTTGCATCAAACAAACAGCCCATGCTTTCCAGTGTGTTTTCTTATCGCTTTCCTCTAGACCAGATGTTTTCAACCTTTTTTGAGTCCACGGCTCCCTTGACCAACTGCATTCTTTTTGCTGAACCCCTGTGGGGCTCAGGGGTCCAGTTATGTCACCTCTTGCCTGCAGAGCTGGCAGCCTCTCGCCCTTTTTCGAATACCCTCGTGGAATGTTCCCTCCTCTCCCCTCTACTTTGGAGTCCGCTGGGCAACCACTGCTGCTGCCCCTGGTCTCTGAGCTGCTCCCCCCTGCAGAGCTTATGGCCAGGGCTGCTGCAATAAACAGCTGTGCAAGCCTTGGGGAGGCAGATGCGAAAAGGCATCAGGGGAGGGAGGGGAGAAAAGAGAGACGGAGGCCAGTGTTGCCCACGACACCCCTGACCATCATTCAAGGCACCCCAGGGCGCCATGTCACACTGGTTGAAAACCACTGCTCTAGACCAATGGTTCTCAAACTCCACCCCCCCCCCCCCGCCCACAGGCCACATGGGGGACCACTTAATGATTTCGCCCTGAATGGCAGGGGCAACCCAGCAAGACGGGCGGGGTATAAATAGTAAAATTATTATTAAAAATGCCTGTTGCATTTGCAATGCCCTGTGCTAGATGTTGTATGATTTTTACAGATTCTGAGGCCACCTTGCATTGTGTGCTTTTATTACTGTTTTGTTGACACACTTATTTTTGTGTAAACTGCTTTTGAGCTTGTCAACAGGCCATATAAAAATGTTTTATGATAAACTGTACCATGCACTTTTGGGCATTTGAAAGTTTATGCCACAGTATATCTATTACCCTTTGAAGTATCACCACGACTTTTAATGCAGATTAGAATCAGGCTGAACATTTCTGTGCTAGCTATTAAACTCTTAACAGTGTCCTTAGCAACAGAGGAGGATATGTAGTATATATATTTGAGAGCGGTTGTTCACATCCATCTGTACTTCACGCTTGTTGACCAAGGCAATAACTATGAAGAGCAGCAACTATAAAAAGAATGAACTGGGAAACAGATGGACTTTTAGACAGGCCATGAATAATTCTGAAACTCATTATAGCTATTCCATTATGGCAATTTATGGGCAATATATCCTCCCTTAGCTGTGTTGGGGGTTCCCCCCTCCTTTTCTGCAGTTTATATTCTAGGTGGGTTGACCACAGCTGTATGCTGTATTCCAAATGTGCCCCCCACCATCTATTTGAATGAAGTTGCTATGGAAGATTGAAATCAAGACAGCTGGTAATACCTAACATAGAATTTGTTCCTACCGCACACCACCAATGTTTTCAGGAAGCTCACCATTATGCTCCCAATATCTCTTTCCTGGAGCCACGTCAGACCCCATGAGTGTATACTAGATGTGAATATTTTTGCTCCAATAGACATCACTTTACATTTGGAGCTAAACCATATGCCAAATGTGAGAAAGGTGTGATAATTCTGTGCTAAATTGCAGTTCTGCATAGGGGTGATTTTGCAGCTGAGAAACAGTGACGAAAGACTCCTTACTGTCCATGCCCCCCACCCCCCTGCTACGCTTTCCACTGCAACTTCCCCCTCCTCCTTCAGAGTGCCATACAACCATTCTACTACCTTCAGTGCGACCTTTTGTTTTCCTTTCACCCAGCTTGGAGATGTATTTGGCTTGGGGGGGCATTTAAACTCTGTATGGGATTTTCCTATCTTGAATAATTTGGTCTTGCCCACAAGTTTGGTTTAAGGGTTATTTTTAGAATCCTAAGCTACTAGCCCTCATGGCTGCAAACATGAACGTAGCCAGGATTATTATTTTTTGAGGGGGGGCAGGCATTATGTTACAGGGGGCAGAACTGAGTTATCTCCAATGCAATTGGTCAGTTAAGTAGTATGCCTTCACCTAGGAAATGCAAGCATCAAAACTTCCTAAATTTACATAATTTTACATTTGTTCTTTTAAACATCAGGGGAAGGGCAAAGTGTACGGAAATGGACAAACTAATAAATAACCCAATTAAAATGAATTATTGGTGTTTTCCACTGTACTGCAAACTTTCCAAGAGACCCACCTAGCTCAACACCCGGGCACCAGACCAAATTTTAGGGCCAAAGGTCTTTTTTTGCTACCTTTGTGGCCTTTTACAAGCCATATAGCATCCCCGTGGCTGAGGGATGTTGCTCTATGCCTCTGGGTCAATCATTTGTTCATTTCCTACCTTAAAAAATAAAAGAGGCACCCCACCTTTCTGCTTCAGGCAGTTTCAGAACTCCCAGAGCTGCTGCTTATGTAAAAAAATAAAACAGTTGCTCACGGTTATAATCCCAGCTAGCTCAGCTTCATGAAAGCATTCAGACATGACCACAGCTAAATGCCATGCAAATGCCCAGGCAGATCCATTAATTAAATCAGCTGTTCAGCAAAGGCCTTAATTGGGCTGTGACAAGCTCCCGGAACAATTGTGACGAGAGTTTATTCCTCGTCTGTTGTTCTTATTAACTGCCATTTCCTCTGCAACGACAGGCCCCTTACGCTGGAAAACTGCATATCTGCACGAGGTTCATCGCCTCCCAGGAACCTAAGAAGAGCTCTGAAAAATGGGGCCAAGGATTAATCTATATCAGGGGTAGGGAATCTCATGCCCAGGGGCCAAAATCAGTCCTGTCTGGCCCTCAGAAATATCTCCACACTGCACTCCCATCTTCCCAGGCTGCACCCTTCACTGGCCTTGTTTTACACCTTCCTTGAGTGTTTCTGACTGGCTGGGATGTGCCCTTGAACCCCGATATGCCTCTTGCTTCTCTGGATGGGGGATAAGGAAGAGGGTGTGCAGGAGGGTGCACAGAATCTAGCCTACTGTGCAGACTTAAAATTTATATGAATTGCTTTGCCCACTTTTGTCTCTGACTGCATCCAGCACCAACAAGTGGCCCTTGGAAGGCTGACCAGAAGAGAATGCAGCCCTTGGGCGAAAAGTTACCCACCTCTGATCTCGATCAACTCCCAAGCAAGTGTGCACAGCAGCGCAACCTTAGCATCTTTGTAAGATACGTTGGCAAGACTTCAGTCGGGCCTCTTTATAATCGTTTACGGGCTTAATGCATTTCTAAACTGGATTGGATTTAGAGGCAGGTGGCCAGACTCTGACTGTCATATGATACAGCCGCTCAACAGCTGGAACAAATTCCACAAACAGTGGAATATGTGGATCTTGCTCCTGCCCCAAGGATCCCTGCAATACACAAATTTCCCCTCCCAGGCATAAGTGCCTGTTTTTGTAACTGCTGCTACTTTTTCCAGTCATAGAAATAAGAGGCAGATTCATTCATAGAATCATAGAGTTGGAAGAGACCACAAGGGCCATCCAGTCCAACCCCCTGTCAAGCAGGAAACACCATCAAAGCATTCCTGACAGGTGGCTGTCAAGCCTCTGCTTAAAGACCTCCAAAGAAGGAGACTCCACCACACTCCTTGGCAGCAAATTCCACTGTCGAACAGCTCTTACTGTCAAGAAATTCTTCCTAATGTTTAGGTGGAATCTTCTTTCTTGTAGTTTGAATCCATTGCTCCGTGTCCGCTTCTCTGGAGCAGCAGAAAACAACCTTTCTCCCTCCTCTATATGACATCCTTTGATATATTTGAACATGGCTATCATATCACCCCTTAACCTTCTCTTCTCCAGGCTAAACATACCCAGCTCCCTAAGCCGTTCCTCATAAGGCATCGTTTCCAGGCCTTTGACCATTTTGGTTGCCCTCCTCTGGACACGTTCCAGCTTGTCAATATCCTTCTTGAACTGTGGTGCCCAGAACTGGACACAGTATTCCAGGTGAGGTCTGACCAGAGCGGAATACAGTGGTACTATTACTTCCCTTGATCTAGATGCTATACTCCTATTGATGCAGCCCAGAATTGCATTGGCTTTTTTAGCTGCTACATCACACTGTTGACTCATGTCAAGTTTGTGGTCTACCAAGACTCCTAGATCCTAGATTCATATTTCCATCAACAAAAACACTGCAACAGCTTTCAAATGTTTAAAGGGGGTCTTTCTCCATTTTTAATTTTTGCTCAGATAAAAAGCCTTCACAGGTGAAGATATAGACAGACAGATGCATGTGGTGTGCGTGTGTGTGTGTGTGCATATGTACACACCAACATATACACATACCTCTCTCTATATATATTTACATTATTTTAAAAACCACTATCCTATGGCAATAGCTGTTCTTGTCTTTAAAAACCAATGAAGACGTACAAGAAAAGAGAAGATGGTGAAACAAGTTTATTATTTTTAAAACTATTATGTCTCTGCTGCACATAAAGGACTTTTTGTTGTAGCCTTCCCCATCCAGTTGTTTTGGACTACAGTTCCCATCAACCCCAGCGGCACAGCTGGGCTGCCTGGTCCAAAACCTCTGGAGGGCATCGGTTTGGGGAAGGCTGCTTCCTTATTTTAAACACAATGACCAGCAAGGCAAAGTTGGTGGGTCAATGTCTGAATGCAAGGTTTAGAAAGGATACACCTCAAACTTTAGAGTGTTAGTTCTGAAAAGATTATTTAAAAAAAAATAAAAATTGTGTTTCAGTCCCTCTCCCCCCCTTCTTGTGGATTTTGTGGTTTTATTTTGCAAATCTCAGATAGACATAGTTCAAAGAACCATCAACAGTCAACATGTGAAAAAAAGATTAACAGTTTTGATTCAGTACACTTCCGGCTTAAATTCACAGTAAGAGCAGATATACAGAAACAGATTGAGGCTTATGGTTTGTTTGTTTGTTTGTTTAAAAAGGAGGAGAAAAATAACATCAAGGCCATTTTGCTTCCAATGTGCTGACCCAGGGCCAGTCTAGATATTGTGTTTTAAAAGATATTAGCCGTCGGCAAAATCTAAAAACATGCAAAAGAGCAGAGTTCTTATTGCTGGTGAAATCGCACTGGGTTATCCTGTCAACGAATTAAAAATCCTGCAGCTTCACGAGTGTTATCCGTTATTCCTTGTTTTCTTACAGCAGAATTCCCCAACCTGGTGCCCCCCGCAAATGCTTTTTGCTGTCCTGCAACTTCCATCAGCCCCTGCCGACACAGCCAATAGTCGGGGACTGTCTGTTGGAGAAGGCTATTCCAGACTGTCAGTCTGAATAATGACTAGTCATTATTTGGGTCGTCTGAATAAAGATGCTTCTTTTGTGCTGTGTTCCCCATTTACGGTGTCTGAACACCTTCCCCACTTGCAGGGTCTAGGAAACATTCTCCCATTTGCAGCCAGCCAGGGCCACCACAATTGGGGCAGTGGTCTCAGGAGGCCGGCATTGCATGCTGTTAAAGAAATTGCCAGTTATTTAATGACTTCATTTAATTTTATTAGGCTTTTTACCTCAAGGGGGTGCCATTTGACTTTTCTCCCTCAGATGATGCTAGATCTGGCCTGACCTGTAGGAAGCAAAGTATTTTTTGTCATTGTTGTTGACTGGTGGGTGGGAACTCTGTGTCACTCAGCCTAGCAAGTGAAGTCCCAGCTCCATTCAGTCGTCAGCTCGAGCACAACTTATATGTAGTCTTGCCAACTTTTGACATCTAAATTTCCTCACTTCTGGTGTTCCGGCCGGCAAAGGCTTCCCGTGCAAAAGAATTCCATAGCCCAGAATTCCACAAGTCCGGCAAGAAATGAGTCATTACTGGAGGCAGCCTTTCAAGACTTTTCTTTGGTAGCATACTTACAATGAGCCGCAGAATGGAATTCCCCCATGCGTTGCTTGTTTTCAACTGTGACCATGTGTTGGGCAGCAGCATGTAACAACAGTATGTGCAAAAATGATTGTGTGCATACAGCCTTGCAGGACTTAAACAGACAGCAAATTGGAAAGAAAGAATTCCCCCAGTCCTCTGGTTTAACACAAAGCTGTGAGCCCTTGCCATGGCAGCTCAGTCTCTTGCCCTTTCTGCTCTGCCCTTTTCCATTAGTGATACATGCAGAGTGGTTTTGCTATGGGCAGCAAGGTGCACACACACTGGGCTTTTGCAGATGTCTCTGTATTATCTAGCTCTGAATACAGAATGATGAAACCATAGAATTGGAAGGGACCCTGGAAGCTGTACGCCGGCTCCCTCGGCCAATAATGCGAGATGAGTGCTGCATCCCCAGAGTCGGTCACGACTGGACCTAATGGTCAGGGGTCCCTTTACCTATACTGTACAAACACACACAACCAGTCCTTTGAGGAATCTCCAGTTGGAAGCTAGCTATTGTAAACTGAACCAATTCCTTCTGGTCAGTAGTTTCCCCGCTGACCAGAAAGCAGAGGGCAGAGAGAAGCATTTTGAAGTAGGGATTCTGGGTGGCGATGAAGGATTGCAACTCAGTCCCCCAAAGCGGGCTACTGGGGGGAAATCATAACCACGCAGAATGCTCAATACAGGTTTTTCTCTTGTTGGAAGCTAAGGCGCTGGAGAGTGTGCCTTACGAGGGCTGCATTTTAGTCCAGAGCTGACAGCTACTGATTCTATTCCAAACCGTGAGGGTGGAGGAGCTGTAGGCTCTTTCTGTTCTTATTTCCAGTTTTGCCTCATTTATTCTTACCAACTTTTGCTGGTTAACGTCCTTCAGGTTGGAGACAGGGAACAGGGAACAGTTTTTTAAAAAACATATCTCTGAAGACAAAAAACATCAGCCTCTAGAAAAAAAAGCCAAGTTTCGGTCACTTCTGCAAAAATAAAAACGTTGAATTAAAACTAAATTCCTCTGAGGGGGAGCAGCAAGATTTACAAGAAGAGTAGGGTAGGAAAGGGTATATTGTTCCATTCTTGCCACCCCCCACCACCACCCAAATCTCTCACACATCCACAGCAATAAAAGTCTCGCTACCCCTTTCATTCAAATCACAGTGGTTATTCCCCAGAAACTGGTATTTTAAAACAGTGGCATTGTTTCAGCACCCAGGCCTATCAGTTTTAGGAAACGTCTATTAAGGACCATTTCTCATGGCATCTGTGCACGGCTGCCTATTTTAGTTCCCGCCCCACGCTCAGATAGTGCTGTACGACAAAGCTCATCCAAGTGAGGCATTTGCCATATAGCCAACTCGGTATCGCAACACCATATAGCCAACTCGGTATCGCAACACCTAGCGTGCCACGCGGTAGCTTAACGGTTGTGACGAACGATTCCGAGAAACCGAAATCCTGCACAGCATCTGACTACCTGAGAACCTCAGCTTTTCGCTTCAGAGAAGAGCAAGCGTTTAGCCCTCGTGGATGCAAAGAGTAGCAACGGGAAAACGTGCTGGCGGCCACCTCCTCACAAGGGAACCCACAGCACGCAAAACCCAGCAGGGATTCTGTCAGCCGCCAAGGCCTAGAAACCTCATGGCACCAGCATAAAAAAATAGAAATATGGTTTCGGTAGGCATCCCGAAAGCTCATCCGAGCAGGTCTTTGGTCACACTGGCCAGGAATCGGAAGCGAATATTATAAAGTGCTGTTTCAATGGGGCAACGGGTGGGTCGTCTTGGCCCCCCCCCCTTCGCTGCTTCCGTCCACGATGCAGCTGCAGGCAGTGGTGTCTCTTGGGAATTTCTTCCAGGCGGAGATGCCTCAAGAGCAGGGGTGGGGGAAATCTAAATGGTCTTGTTCAAGTGAGTTTGGTTTCAAACCACAAGTTAGAAGGGACAGCACACGGACACTTCAAAATAGCTTAAAATCCTCAGGTTCCCCCCACCTACCTACAAGATTATCGACGGGTAGACAGAAAACATACACCAAAACAAGACTGCCATGTGACTTGTAACCCCAGGAAGGTATAGTGTAATCTCAAGAGCGCATGAAATCAGTGGGGCTTTGGAAAACCCTCCAAGATGTTGTCTTCTTGCCAGAAATTCAGTTCTCGACAGTGAAGTCTGCTCTTTCCGCATAGCGCAGTTACTCACAAGAGTTTTCTCTCTCTCTCTTTTTTGTACACGTGTTTTGCTTTAATAATCATATATACATATACAGAACAGTTATTTACATCCAAGTACACTTGTCTCTGTATAACTTAGCAGCATATAAGTAAATGATTTGCTTCCTAGTTCAGTTAATAAGCACTTTCACATACAGACAACCCGGCAGTGATTTTCCTGCAGATGCTACCAACAGTAGGGTTTGCTCGAAGCCACCACCACTAGGCAGAAGGCCTCTGTCTCAGGTGGTAGACTCTGGGCACCATTACAGAGCGGCAAACCATTTTGTTCCGAAACCTATTTATATATATTTAGAGAGGGTGACTCTGCGCATGTTTGTGAGAGTGTTGTTTCCTAGGCACCAGAATCTCTGAGAAGGCCTGACCCTGCATCTTGCTGTGGTGGGTGATTGGGAAAATTGGTGTAGATTGGGAAAAATTGTGGGTTCTTCTCTGATATCTATCAAGGTGTCCACCCCCCCAAAAAAAAGCACCATAAAAAACCCTCTGAAGAAGGCATCCTGGAGGCAAGCTACTGTAAACCATGGATTGCGCAAAAAAAGAAGACCCAAAATCTTTTATGCAGCCAAATCAACTTACAGCACAAAGTGTTTGCTGCTGTTACTGATTCGCTGTGGAAGATGCAAGGGCACGTCTGCACTCCAAATATAAACCATCTTAAAACTGGGTTTAACTATCGTGGTTTCCCCGTAAATCCCGGGAAGGGTAGTCAAAGCCCCAAAGAGAATTGTGATGTCTCCTCTCTTAATACGAGTGCTCAGGATTTAGTTTTAGGTAACAAAGCGGGCTAGAAATAAGATTCCAGAGCCAAAAACCTTTAACCACAAAATGTAGACTCTAGCTTACATATTTCATGGTCAGAAGATGTGGCAATAACAGCTGTGGGCTTTGCAGGGGAATTTCACAAATTGACGAGATACGGACCAATTAGGGACGCTAGCTAAATGGGCCTCACATTTAAAGCACTATGATACCACTTTAAACAGTCATAGCTTCCCCCAAGGGATCCTGGGAGGGTGCTGAGAGTTGTGAGGGAGACCCCAATTCCACTAACCAAGCTACAATTCTCAGAGTGGTTTAACAGTCTACCCACCACCTTCCCAAAGAACTCTGGAAAATTGTAGCTCTGCGAGGGAAATAAGGGTCCCGCAACAACTCTTGGCAGCCTTAACTAACTGAACTTCCCAGGATTCTTTGGAGGAAGCTATGATTGTTTAGGGACGTGGGGGGCGCTGTGGTCTAAACTACAGAGCCTAGAGCTTGCCGATCAGAAGGTCGGCGGTTCGAATCCCCACGACAGGGTGAGCTCCCGTTGCTCGGTCCCAGCTCCTGCCAACCTAGCAATTCAAAAGCACGTCAAAGTGCAAGTAGATAAATAGGTACCGCTCCGGCGGGAAGGTAAACGGCGTTTCCGTGCGCTGCTCTGGTTCGCCAGAAGCAGCTTAGTCATGCTGGCCACATGACCCAGAAACTGTACGCCGGCTCCCTTGGCCAATAAAGCAAGATGAGCGCCACAACCCCAGAGTTGTCAGCGACTGGACCTAATGGTCAGGGGTCCCTTTACCTTTAATGATTGTTTAAAGTGGCATGACACTGCTTTAAATGCATAATGCAGATGTTAGGGCCTTAGTTCCCAGTGCAGGGGAGCCATAGGGCTGCTTGTGGGCTTCCTGCGAGCACTTGGTTGGCCAATGTGAGAAGCAGGTGGCTGGACTAGAGAGAGACTCCTGGTTGACTTGACCTTGCAGGGCTCTTCTTGTGTTTTTATGGGTTCCTTGTTTGGTTGGGTGCCAAATCCGCTACATGAGCTTGAAATGGGATTAGCTTTGCAGTGCAGACAGGCTCCAGATTTCCTGTTTCCAGGCAGTACCTCCTATCACAAGGATGCCACGTTCCTCCAAACACGTTTTGGTATTGGAAAAATGGCGCCACCCTTTCCTGTCCCAGCTAGCGAGCAGCCTTTGCTTTTATTTTATTTTTTTAAAAAATCACTTTAAATGCAAGCCCAACAGCACAATGGTAGCCACGAACTCCTTCAGGTGTTCCCCCTCCTTCAAGTAAGGAATTTTGAGCTCCCAATCGCTTCCAAGAATAATTGGTTCTTTTATCGGCCTTGCATAGCATTCATTCCTTTCCTAACCTAGGGCAGATAAGAAGGTCCATTAGAGGGTGTGGAAAAGCTGGGAGGAACTGGCTAAGTTGGTACAGACTAGCAAAATGCCACTTTTGAGCAAATCCGCTTGCTCAAAAGCTCTGCCGCAAATAGGGGAGCCCAACTCATATTCCTGGGACCTAATCAGCACTTGCTAAATAAATCTAATTGCATGCAGCTGAATCAGCAGGGACACTTCACATCAGCAGGAGCTCCTTCGCAAGGGAAGAGGAATGTTAATGCAAAAGGACGGGATGGTAGAGCCAGCGGCGGAGGAAGCCTCTCGGGCACCTGGGGCGGGGTGCCTAGGGGCGGTGCGTGGTGCCCATAGGGACGAGACACGGTGCCCATAGGGATGAGATGTGCAGCAGGGCCTCAGCCACCTTACAGCTGGGGGGAATGCAGCGGGTGGACAGCGCGGAGCCTGCGGGCGCCGAGACGTGTGGCCCGTGCACGCTGCAGGCCGCGCGGTGACAAGTGCCACCCGCCATTTTGTCACCCCGTCAGGGTGGCACCTGGGGCGGCCCGCACCCCCTTTCCTGCGCCCCTGCTTTTCATGCAGAAGGCCCCTGGGTCAATGCCCAGAATCGCCATGCAGGGCTGGGAGTGCCTCCTGCCCGAAATCCCGGAGGGTTGCTGCCAATCAGTGTAGACAATACTGAGCCAGATGGACCAATGGGCTGGCTCAGTATAAGGAAGCCTCCAAGCGGGTGTGTTTCTGCTACTCAACAAAAGCAATGTTCTGGGGGAAAGGCCCGAGGGGAGAGAGAAACCGCCCATCTCTCGATTGAGATCATCTCTAATTCTAAATAGGTTTGGCCAAACCACCTTCCCATTAAAAAATTACAAACCCACTCTACTTTTTGGCTGAGCAAAGAGCAGTGAAATGATCGAGAGCAGCATTTCCCAAAATGGGTTAGTGGGATTGCCTAAGGTGGTGCTAAGAGGCAAAGGGGCGGCCGGGGGGGGGGGGGGAGGCTCTGGAGGTGCAAATTAGTCTTTGAAAAGCTAGGGTCACTGGATCATCCATTTTGTTGAATTAATTAAACTTAATAATTTTAATTTGATTTTTTATAAAAATAAATGTTTTGAATTTTCTTGTGCTATTACCTTCCTTGGTGGGTTGTGCAAATCGCTGTTCTGGAATAATGGTTTTTTGTAGGGTAGGGGGGCACCAGGGATGAATTAAAGGAGCCAAGGGTGTGTGTGGCCTGGAAATGCTTAGGAACTATTAACCTAGGACAAGGGTAGGCAACCTAAGGCCCGTGGGCTGGATGTGGCCCAATCGCCTTCTAAATCCGGCCCGCGGACGGTCTGCGAATCAGTGTATTTTTACATGAGTAGAATGTGTCCTTTTATTTAAAATGCATCTCTGGGTTATTTGTGGGGCATAAAAAGGTAAAGGGACCCCTGACCATTAGGTCCAGTCGTGACTGCCTCTGGGGTTGCGGCGCTCATCTCACATTATTGGCCGAGGAAGCCGGCGTACAGCTTCCGGGTCATGTGGCCAGCATGACTAAGCCGCGTCTGGCGAACCAGAGCAGCGCACGGAAACACCGTTTACCTTTCCGCTGCAGCGGTACCTATTTATCTACTTGCACTTTGACGTGCTTTCAAACTGCTAGGTTGGCAGGAGCAGGGACTGAGCAACGGGAGCTCACCCCGTCACGGGGATTCGAACCGCCGACCTTCTGATCGGCAAGCCCTAGGCTCTGTGGTTTAACCCACAGCGCCACCCGCGTCCCTTATTTGTGGGGCATAGGAATTCGTTAATTTTTCAAAATATAATCCAGCCCCGCACAAGGGGAAACCCAGCTAGATGGGCGTGGTAAAAATAAATTATTATTATTATTATTATTATTATTATTATTATTATTATTATTATGGACCGGCCCAGGGCTGGAAAAGGTTGCTGACCCCAACCTAGGAGAACGCCCGTGCTCCTGCTTTCTTAACCATGCTGGACATGGCAGATGACCAATTGTGTGTGTGTTTAGTGTTTGGAGCTGTACAACTTGCCCCACATAATTTCCTTTCCATCCTGTTCTTCTGCCTTCTTCCCCAGTGCCAACTACATGTGGTAGCTTAGTTCTTGCCCTCCTGGCTGCATTAAAGGAATGAGGTCTTAAGTGCCAACTATCTAAAATGGCAGTCAATAAAAAAAAAAATGTTATCAATGTTCATTGGGGTGGGGTGGGGCCGTTTCGCCAATCCAGGCCTACTGATCCCACCTCAGTTCACGGCCCTCTCCTCGGGATATCTGGAGCACTGCCTTTGAGAGAGGTGTTTAGTTGAGAGAGGTGTTTAGAGGTGTACATGTCAGGAAGGGAGTCTTGCCCTCTCCTATTGTCTGTGCAACCTCTCTCACAGCTTGTGTGTCTCAATGCCTGAGGGCACAACCTTGCAAGAATCAGATAACCTGCAAACTGCTCCCATCCGCAGCATATGACCACCACCACCACAAACCAGGGTGGATTTGATTTAAATCAAACGATTTAAATCACTAGCAGGGTGGATAAAAATCAACGATTTATTTTTTTAAAATAAAAAAAAATCAGATTTTTTTTAAATTTAAATCGGATTTTTTTGATTATTTTTTTAAAAAAATTGTTGATTTTTTATCCACCCTGCTAGTGATTTAAATCAAATCCACCCTGCCACAAACTAAGATGGAGTGTGAACCAGGAAGTAAATAAATACGCCTTGCTTCCAGTGTTATAATAGGCTTAGCCTGGGATCGAAGGTGGCACACATGAAGCCCGTAATTGAGAACTCAGAATTGGCTTTCATAGGTAACTCCTTTAAACAGGGGCGGCAGACAGCAACACTACAAATTCGTATCACTTTTATACTGGCCATGGCTCCTCTCAAAGGATCCTGGGAATTTTAGGTTTTCTAGGTGCTGAGAATTGCCTGAAAGCGATCTGCACCCCCTGCTCCTTTCAGAACGACAGTATCCAGAGTTTTGTGGGGAGCAGAAATTATGATTTATGTCCGGTTGTGACACAGGATGCTTCAGGACAGCCTCCCCCAACCTGGGGGGGCCTCCAAATGTTCTGGACCGCAGCTGCCATCACCCCGACTCTTGGCCATGTTGACTGAGGCTGATGGGAGTGGGGAGTCTGATACCTGGAAGGCCCCAAGGCTTCCTCAGAAAACAGAGACATTCTGCTGATGTGGAAAGAGAACGTCCCTTTTTCCCTGAGGAATGTTGGAGGGATTCCGCCCTGGGTTATGGCAAAGATGAGGCAAGCCTGAGTGTGGCATGAACTTCTACTAGCCAATATGGCTTAAAAATGCCCTGGGAAAAGAAGGTGGGTCAGAAGACGATTAAGGGAGGTGCTGCAGTAATGGCGGACACAGAAAACTCCGCGGTGTCTTTGTCAATGGGGCTAAGAAAAAAATAACAACCCACACCAGGCACGCCAACTCCTAGGGGCAGAGGGCTCTTCGACCCGCCTCAATATTTGCTGGCAGGGGACCGGGCCCCCTTGATGTTGAGGGGGCAGAGAAGGCCAAGTGCGGCGTGGTTCAATGGCTGACTCCTCCTGAGTGCGAGAGAGGAGGCCGCACCAGGCTCCCCAGTTGGCCTCTTCCCGACAATGCACGTCGCACACGTGTGATGTCATCACACATCGTCATGTCGAGAGGAAGCTGAGCGGGGAGCCCAGTGCGGCGCGGCTTCCTCTCTCGCACTCAGGAGGAGCCAGCCATTGAACCGCACCACACCGGGCTCCCCACTCAGCTTTCTCCTGCCGATGTGTGTATGACATCACACATGCAAGTGACACGCGTATGATGTCACGTGTGCGACGCGCGTCCCAAGCATGACATCACACAATGCGACGCACGCTGGCCCCCCCAATCTTGGGTGCAAGACAGCGCCCCTGACCCCTCCCCACATACGCACCCTCAACCCACCCCCAATACTCCTGATGTCAGCTCATGCCTAGAAACACAGAAGAAACACCTGTCTCTATTTTTCCTTTATCACCTGCAAAGCACCAGAGCATGTTGGAGATGCCCAGGGCAGACGAACTTACACTGCTGGTTATATAGCATATTATTCTTCTTGGGAAGATCACCGGCTGAAGTACATGCACAGTAATTTGGGGAGGTGGGGTGGGGGTGGGGAGAACGTACTTTGAATGCCTCAAGTCCTTTCCTCAGATCTCTGTGGACTCTATCCTCTCCAGCCTGGAAGGAGTCCATGTTTTCTTCTCGTCGGTGTGTGGCGGGCTGGTGACCTTGCTGGTCATTTCGCTGACTTTGTGCTCGAGAATTTGGTTCTTCTGGTACATCTCCACGTAATTCAGCTGCAGCTGCTTCTGGTACTTGATGACCTTCTCCTTCTCCTCCTGCCAGGTGCGGCGCTCCTCCTCAAAGTCCATGACCTGCTGCTCCCGCTGCTGCCGCTCGGCCTTCACCTCCGCCTGCAGCCGCTCCACCTCCTTCTTCAGCGCATTGAAGTTCTCCTCGCTCTGCCGCTTCATCTTGGCCTCGTCGCTCTCGCAAGCCAAAGGGTCCCTCGCCAGCTTCTCCGCGAGTTCGGCGCCGAAGTGGCCGTGGGCCCCGCCCAGGTTGGTGAGGGTCTGCTTCAGGTTGGAGACCTCCAGCTCGCACTGCTCAAGTTTTTCCCTCAGCATCTGCACCTCGCCCATCTTCCGCTGCAGTTCGCCCTCGGAGATCTCCAGGCTGACGCTCTTGGTGCTGTAGGAGTCTTTCAAGTTCAGGATCTGCTCCTCCTTCTCCCTGAGGAAGCTCTTGCCTTCCTTGAGCTGGGTCCGCAACCCGACGATCTCGTTGAGCTTCTGGGAGACGTCGGACTGGGAGTCCTTCAGCTGCTGTTTCAGCAGAGAGATCTCACCAGCCTTTTGGCACACCTGGAAGAGAGGCCTTGTCATGAGACAACTCAAAACAGTGTTAGCTCTAGTGTACACAATGCTTCAAGCAATATCATACCACTCTGAACAGGCATACCCCCCCCCCCAGGATTCTGGGAACTGTCATTTGTTAAGGGTGCTGGGAATTGTTAGAAGACCCCTGTGGAGATCACACAGAGCCCCCGGTCGTTCCACGGACTATTGACCCTGTGCATAGCTGTCAACTTTTGGATTTGAAGATAAGGGATATTTTCGAACTTTCGGATTTGAAAATAAGGGATGCCGCGAGGGCGGTGCAATGGCACCAAGTAGCCTCGCCACCCTGCGCTCCAGAGGCTGCGCGCGAACGGGTGAGCGAAAGAGCGAGCGCGTAGACGGCAGGCAGGCTGGCTGTCTGGTTGGGCGTGAGGGTCTGGCTGCACAAGGCATGCAAACTCCGCCCCCAGTCGGTCTCAGACTCCTTATTGGCAGCTGAGCAATGCAGCTGAGGAGCCTCCCTGGCTGGCAGGGAGGGAGAGGAGCTGCTTCCTTTGAAATCCGGGAAATTTAAGGGATATCAACAATCCGGGATAGCAGAGGGAAACGGCATTGGAATAAGGGAGCTTCCCGCAAAAAAAAGGGAGGGTTGACAGCTATGACCTTGTGCCACCACTAATCCGCTGCCACCAACCAGGTTCTCCCTGGTAATATATTGACTCAGTCAGGTTGTAACGTATTAACAAAGATTCCAGTTTATTGTGAACGCAAACAAGTTTTAAATACTCTGAAACACTGTAATGCAATTCACTCTCGCTGTCTCTAACTCACTCTGACTCCTATGCCTCCCACCCACAAGAAACCAACCGAACCAACTCTCACTACTTCCAACCCTCATCTCCACTCCTAGCTACTAGCTGTCCCAACCGTCAACTGCACTAACTGAACTCCCAACTGAACTGACTGAACTCCTAACTGAACCAATTGCCAAAACACCTGTGCTGAGCCTTAAACACAGTTTAAGCCCCTGGGCCTTCCTATTGGTCAGCTTATTAACCCTTTTATCTCCTCCTGTACAAACATATTCCCAAAGAGTGGGCAAACGCCACAACCCCCTATTCCCCTTCAGAGCTACAGTTGCCAGAGTTTCCTGGGAAGAGGGATTGATTGTTAAAACACTCCGGGAATTGTAGCTCTGGGGAGTAGGGAACTCCTAACAGAACCCCTAACAAACTACAGTTCCCAGGATTCTCCGGAGGAAGCCAGGAATGTGAAAGTGGTGTAGCACTGCTTTAAATGTAAGGCCTACTCTAAGCTGCCGCACCAGCCCCACAGAATGAAAGGCACAAGGTGCCACAGCAACTCCTGCCCAATGTACTTTACCCAGCCGCTCCATACGCAGAAATGCCGTTAGAGACGGACACATCTATCAATCTTGGGATTGCTCAGTTTCTCATTTTTTGCACTAGTAACTTCCGTTTTACACATTTTCATTTCAGCTAGTGACCTATTTATTTTTAAGTCCTCGTGAAAATTCATCAGCTCTCTAATGCAGATTTCTTCTAATGCATGCCGTTTTCACTAATATGCACATTTTTGCAAAGCAGTTTGCATAACACGTTTTATGCTAGCATACTTGCACATTACTTGGCTGGAGAACTGCATTGCAAAATTCAGACAAATGCACATTTCATACGATAGCTTTTTTTTTTTTTTTAAATGTACATTGTTTTGGAAAATGCAGATAAGGTTGGTTCATCTTTAAATGTGAACTAAATCAAATTCCCTCCCCACCCCCCTTGCTAAATGCTATACACACCTATTGCTGCAGAAACCAACAACTCTCACCTCCCAGGCCTGGTTAAACATCCGGTTCTCTTTGTGTTGTAGTAACAGCTACTACAGGCAATCAGGCTGGAGGAGCTCACAGAACTCTCAGAGAAAAGAAGGGGAGGAGAGACCTTTCTTTGCCCTAAGGGTGTCAGACTAAATGATGTATAGCAATTTTAAGGGCTGCACCTGTTTTTGCCAAGGATGAAGCTGCTTGCCTGCAATGTGCTTTATGTGGGGCTACCTTTGAAGTGTTGGTGCTGACCTTTAAAGCCCTAAACTGCCTCGGTCCAGTATACCTGAAGGAGCGTCTCCACCCCCATTGTTCTGCCCTGACACTGAGGTCCAGTGCCAAGGGCCTTCTGGCGGTTCCCTCACTGCGAGAAGCCAAGTTACAGGGAACCAGGCAGAGGGCCTTCTTGGTGGTGGCGCCCGCCCTGTGGAACGCCCTCCCACCAGATGTCAAAGAGAAAAACAACTACCAGACTTTTAGAAGACACCTGAAGGCAGCCCTGATTAGGGAAGCTTTTAATGTTTAATAGACTATTGTATTTTAATATTCTGTTGGAAGCTGCCCAGAGTGGCTGGGGAAACCCAGACAGATGGACGGGGTATAAATAATAATAATAATAATAATAATAAGTTGTTGTTGTTGTTGTTGTTGTTGTTGTTGTTGCCCTCCTCCCTGGGCGTGCAGGGCAAGGCAAGCCCGTCCCGGGAGTATTCTGCACCTGTCTACCTGTAGTGGCTGTTGGTAGACGAAAGTGGTTGCCTTCCAACACAAACCAATAGTTGTTCAAATAGAGGCATTCCCTCATTAGGATGGGAAGATTATGAGCCAGCTCTGAGAGACAGAACAGCTGGGAGTTTGCAGCAGAGGATGTAGCTCAAATCTCTATGCAGGATCCCCAGGGAGATAAACAAGGACTATTCGAATAAGCAGAGAGGGGCTCCAATTCACACACCCTCATTGTGAAAGTTATATGTGAACTTAGCTAAGAGTCTCGACTGACCTCGATTTCCACCAAAACTCCACTCTGCCACTCCTTCAAGTTTCCATTGGCTTCAAGAAGTGGGAGGACAGCATTGGGGTAGGATAAAATAGCACAGTGAGGGAATAATGAGAGAAAGGGGAAACCCAATCTAAATGGCAAACTCCTGTCTATTTCTTGACAGCAAGGTAGCCTAATGGTACCCCTGCTGGAAATTCACAGACTCACAGAAATGAAGAGTTGGGGCCCTAGCAATAATCCAACCTCCTGCAATGCAGAAACCACTGTCTCGCCAGAGTGGTGCATGCTCTGGTTATCTCCCACTTGGACTACTGCAATGTGCTCTACATGGGGCTACCTTTGAAGGTGACCCAGAAACTACAACTGATGCAGAATGCGGCAGCTAGATTGGTGACTGGGAGTGGCGCCGAGACCACATAACACCGGTCCTGAGAGATCTGCATTGGCTCCCAGTATGTTTCCGAGCACAATTCAAAGTGCTGGTGCTGACCTTGAAAGCCCTAAACAGCCTTGGCCCAGTATACCTGAAGGAGCGTCTCCACCCCCATCGTTCTGCCCGGACACTGAGGTCCAGCTCCGAGGGCCTTCTGGCGGTTCCCTCACTGCGAGATGTGAGGTTACAGGGAACCAGGCACAGGGCCTTCTTGGTAGTGGTGCCCGCCCTCCCATCAGATGTCAACTATCTGACTTTTAGAAGACATCTGAAGACAGCCCTGTATTGGGATTTTTTTTTAATGTTTGATGATTTATCGTGTTTTTAATATTCTGTTGAGCCGCCCAGAGTGGCTGGGGAAACCCAGCCAGATGGGCGGGGTATAAATAACAAATTATTATTATTATTATTAAAGAACCCCTGGCAGATGGCACATGCAACTCACCTGTGCTCATGCCATCAAAGAGAAGGATGTGTCTCTTGGCTGGTGATTGAGTTCCTGGTCACTGATACCCGTCTGTGGTGTAGCCACAACCTTGAGGACTCTTGATTTGCCATTGGCACCTCCTCAAGGTACCACACTAAGGCAATAGCTTTGAATGAAGCAACCAGAACAGCCTTCACCAATCTGGTACCTTCCAGAGACCTTGGGCTAGAACTCAAATCAGCCCTGCCATGCTGGCAGGGGCTCATGGGAGTTGTAATCCAAAACATTTGGAAGGCTCCGTTCGTAACCAGAGGTACCACTGTACTCAAGTGGCTCCCGAACAAATTGGCTCCCGAATGCCCCAAACTTGAAGAAAGTGTTCCACTTTGCGAACGTTTTTCGGAAGCCAAAAGTCCGACGTGGCTTCCAATTGAGTGCAGGAAGCTCCTGCAGCCAATCGGAAGCTGCGCCTTGGTTTTCAAATCGTTTCAGGAGTCAAACGGACTCTCACAATGGATTAAGTTCGAGAACCAAGGTACCACTGTAGTAAAATATAAATGAATAAATATAAATAAAAGTAAAACCACCACCACCACAACCTTTGGCCCTCCAAATATCGCTGACCAACAAATCCCACTGGAGTTGTAGTTCTGCAACATCTGAAGGGTCAAAGGTTGCTCACACATAATGTGGGCCTTCAGGACGCTTCTAAATTAACCCCCTCCTCAGGTCAACAACATCTTGAAGGCCCCCAAGTTGGCTCTCTGTGACACGGACCACACCTGCCTCTCACCTCCCACTTGGTCTCCTCGATCTTGGGAAGGAACTCGGCCTGCTCCTTCTTGAAAGCCACGAACTTCTTCTCCAGCTCTTCCCGCTGCTGGAGGAGCTGCCCCACGTCGTCCTGGAGCTTCTTCTTCTCCTGCTGGAGCTTGAAGATCTGGAGCTGCAGAGCCTGCTGTGCCCTCTGCGCCTTCTTGGACACCTGCTGCAGCTTGTTGGCATAATTCTGCCGCAGGTCCTCCATCTCGCGCTCCCAGATCTTCTGCTTCTCCTCAAAGACCTGGTAGATGGCCGCCTCGCTCTTGTCCAGGTTCCTCCTCATCTGAAGGACCTCCTGCTCCTTCTCCCACAGCCGGTCCTCCAAGTCCTGGATGATATCGTCCGTTGACGGCGAGTGGAAGGGCATCGTCTCGTTGAGGTGGTTGAGCCGGCTGAATGAAGACGTGCTCTTGCTGGAAGACCGGCCGCTGTCTGAGGTAGATATCCCATTGTAGCCCACAATGTTCTTGTCCACGTAGGTGGTCCCGATGCGGTTGATGTGGCTGGTCGAGGCACTCATGGGCCCGATGTGCTGGCTATAGCCTGTGCCGTAAGTGGGCAGGCTGGTCAAAGAGTTCCGCCCGGAATCGGAGAGGCCGCCCGCCTGGTTGGTAGTCCTGTTATGGCTGGGCTTCTCCATCCCACTTTTGACCGTGGAAGGACTATTGCTGTTGGTGTGGTTCAAGGTCTTCCGGGTCTCCGATATGCCGTTGTTCTGCGGTGGGCACAGGTTCTGCATGGAATGGAAGTTTTTAGGGACTACGGGCTTAAAGGCTGAAGGTCGAACTAAGGGCTCGTTGCTCTGCAAGGAGGGAAAGAAAAGAACCGCAAATTAAACACGAGGATTGACATAGCCTGGATAGCTCGGTTGGAGCATTGGTTTTCTTTTTTAAAAAAAATATTTATTTTGTTTTTCAAATTAAGATTTCACAGAGATATATCAAACATAAATCATAAAAACGAGATTCCAAGGAATCTCCTGGACTTCCATCCTCCCCTTTGTGGGCCCTATTATTTATCATTTCCTCCTGCGTCTTTTAAAGGTAAAGGGACCCCTGACCATTAGGTCCAGTCGTATCCGACTCTGGGGTTGCGGTGCTCATCTCGGTTTATTGGCTGAGAGCCGGCATACAGCTTCCGGGTCATGTGGCCAGCATGACTAAGCCGCTTCTGGCGAACCAGAGCAGCGCACGGAAATGCCGTTTACCTTCCTGCCAGAGTGGTTCCTATTTATCTACTTGCACTTTGACATGCTTTCGAACTGCTAGGTGGGCAGCAGCTGGGACCGAGCAACGGGAGCTCACCCCATCGCAGGGATTCGAACCGCTGATCTTCTGATCAGCAAGCCCTAGGCTCTGTGGATTAACCCACAGCGCCACCTGGGTAATTTCCTCCTGCGTCTTTTATGATAATCCAAATCCTTTACCTCTTCCACTATGTCCAGAATTCAACCTTAAACTGCAAGAGATATTCCAATCCTGAGGATTGGTTTTCAACCGGTGTGCCATAGCACCCTGGGGTGACTTGAGGAACGTTCAGGGCAGCCCTGGGGGGGGCATCATTTCATTAACTTGCAGCCCATAATTTCCTGCATTATCTCTATTTCTCTCTGAGGAACCGGCAGCTTTAACTTGCAACCCAAAATAAAGCAATGGCAAAAAAGCAGGGAAACACTTTTGCATGACTGTTTCTCTTCTTAAAATCTCCCACCCAGAGAGCCAGTGTGGTGTAGTAGTTAAGAGCGGTAGACTCGTAATCTGGTGAACCGGGTTCGCTTCCCCGCTCCTCCACATGCAGCTGCTGGGTGACCTTGGTCTAGTCACACTTCTCTGAAGTCTCTCAGCCCCACTCACCTCACAGAGTGTTTGTTGTGGGGGAGGAAGGGAAAGGAGAATGTGAGCCGCTTTGAGACTCCTGAAGGGGAGTGATCAAGCGGGGTATCAAATCCAAATTCTTCTTCTTCTTCTTCGCCCCCACCCCCTGACAACAAAAAACCTCCCCAGCTTCAGTAACTAACAGTTCCTTAGTTTTACACAGAGGCCTCTAGAGCAGATCATTAAGCAAACGGTCTGTGAGCATCTAGAAAGGAACGCTGTGATCACTAAAAGTCAGCATGGGTTTCTGAAAAATAAGTCATGTCAGACTAATCTGATCTCATTTTTTGACAGAATTACAAGCCTGGTAGACGAAGGGAACACTGTGGATGTAGCCTATCTTGATTTCAGCAAGGCCTTTGACAAGGTGCCCCATGATATTCTTGTAAAGAAGCTGGTAAAATGCGGGCTAGACAATGCTACCATTCATTGGATTTGTAACTGGCTGACTGACCGAACCCAAAGGGTGCTCATCAATGGCTCCTCTTCATCCTGGAGAGAAGTGACTAGTGGGGTGCCACAGGGTTCTGTCTTGGGCCCAGTCTTATTCAACATCTTTATCAATGACTTGGATGATGGGCTTGAGGGCATCCTGATCAAGTTTGCAGATGACACCAAATTGGGAGGGGTGGCTAATACCCCAGAGGACAGGATCACACTTCAAAATGACCTTAACAGATTAGAGAACTGGGCCAAGGCAAACAGGATGAATTTTAACAGGGAGAAATGTAAAGTACTACACTTGGGCAAAAAAAATGAAAGGCACAAATACAGGATGGGTGATACCTGGCTTGAGAGCAGTACAAGTGAAAAGGATCTAGGAGTCTTGGTAGACCACAAACTTGACATGAGTCAACAGTGTGATGCAGCAGCTAAAAAAGCCAATGCAATTCTGGGCTGCATCAATAGGAGTATAGCATCTAGATCAAGGGAAGTAATAGTACCACTGTATTCCGCTCTGGTCAGACCTCACCTGGAATACTGTGTCCAGTTCTGGGCACCACAGTTCAAGAAGGATATTGACAAGCTGGAACGTGTCCAGAGGAGGGCAACCAAAATGGTCAAAGGCCTGGAAACGATGCCTTATGAGGAACGGCTTAGGGAGCTGGGTATGTTTAGCCTGGAGAAGAGAAGGTTAAGGGGTGATATGATAGCCATGTTCAAATATATAAAAGGATGTCATATAGAGGAGTGAGAAAGGTTGTTTTCTGCTGCTCCAGAGAAGCGGACACGGAGCAATGGATTCAAACTACAAGAAAGAAGATTCCACCTAAACATTAGGAAGTATTTCTTGACAGTAAGAGCTGTTCGACAGTGGAATTTGCTGCCAAGGAGTGTGGTGGAGTCTCCTTCTTTGGAGGTCTTTAAGCAGAGGCTTGACAGCCACCTGTCAGGAATGCTTTGATGGTGTTTCCTGCTTGGCAGGGGGTTGGACTGGATGGCCCTTGTGGTCTCTTCCAACTCTATGATTCTATGATTCTATGATTCTATGATTCTATGAAATGCAAGGAAACGAACACCGACAATCGAAGAATGGAGAATGAAATTACTGGACTATGCAGAAATGGACAAAATGACGGGGAGAATCCGAGAACAGCGAGACCAGAAGTTCCTCAAAGATTGGACTAAATTTACAGACTATTTAAAAGAAAATACTGAATTGAATACGTTGGTAGGATTACAAGAGGCATTGTAGATTAAGAAAGAAATATTATTGTTAGGTATGAACTTTACAGCAATAAGGTTTGAGTGAGATGTAAAAAGCAATGGTAGAAATAAGAAATATAAGTAGAAATATAGGAATAATAAGGTCGCGTGGAAGGACTGAAGGAAGTCAAGGCTGTAAAAAGCCAAAAAGGTATAAGAGGTGAAAAAGTATGTGAATGGTAATATTGCAAAAATGTTTTGAAAATAAATAAAAATGATATTTTTTTTAAAAAAGAGAAATGCAAGGAAACGGCAAAGTAACTTGATGGTGTGTGTGCGCTCTATAAGGAGGGATATAAATATAACCCTGAAATTGAGGAGTGTCTTCTGTGTTTCTCTCTCCTACCCCCAACATCCCTCCCCCACTTCTTCTCCACCTCTCCCCCCAGGCAACCACCCTCCTCCTTGACAGTCACCCAGCTTTATGGGGACAGGGAGAATGAGGCTTGAAAGGACCATGTCCGCTTGTGATTCCTGCGCTGTGTGTGTTTCTAATTTTTCTTCTCCAGCTCCGAGGGCCTTCTGGCGGTTCTCTCAATGCAAGAAGTGAAACTACAGGGAACCAGGCAGAGGGCCTTCTCGGTAGTGGCACCCGTCCTGTGGAACGCCCTTCCATCAGATGTAAAACAGATAAACAACTATATGACTTTTAGAACACATCTGAAGGCAGCCCTGTATAGCAGGGGTCAGCAAACTTTTTCAGCAGGGGGCCGGTCCACCGTGCCTCGGACCATGTGGTGGGCCAGACTATATTTTGAAAAAAAAAAACCATGAATGAATTCCTATGCCCCACAAATAACCCAGAGATGCATTTTAAATAAAAGGACACATTCTGCTGATGTAAAAACACCAGGCAGGCCCCACAAATAACCCAGAGATGCATTTTAAATAAAAGGACACATTCCACTCATGTAAAAACACACTGATTCCCGGATCGTCCGCAAGCCGGATTTAGGAGGTGATTGGGCCGGATCCGACGCCCGGGCCTTAGTTTGCCTACCCATGCTATATAGGGAGGTTTTTAATGCTCAATGTTTTGTGGATTTTAAAAAATATATTTTTTATTTTGCTGGAAGCCGCACAGAGTGGCTGGGGCAACCCAGTCGGATGAGCGGGGTATAAATAATAAAATTATTTATTTATTTATTTATTTATTTATTTATTTATTTTTTATTATTATTATTATTATTATTATTATTATTATTATTATTATTTATATATATATATATATTTAAAAACCCAAAGATGTATACAAATCAGACACAGGTCTTAACAGATCCTGCCATGCCAGAAGAGGCCACAAATACGTAAAACACCTTCAAATTAAGGGCCAAAAGCCTGGGTAGAAAGGGCGAACTTTCCCAAAGTCAGTCCAACAGGTGCAGCTCTGACACCGGAAGCCCTGGGAAAGCGCAGCCTGGGTTGCGCACTGTTTGGGGTGCGAATGGCACCTCGGAACGAATTGAGTGTGCGCAACCCAGGGTACCACTGTACAATGAAATGCAGTCTGTAAGAAATAAAGGAAGCAATGAAAATACAATGGAGAATGAATGCAAACATTTAATGCGGTCATTCCACAGACCACCTGGATGAAGGCCGTGGACCAGTGCGGCTGCTCACAGACCACGGTCTGGGTACCCCTCTTCTAGGATGTAAATTGAGTCTCACCTGGTCTAGTTTACCAGAGACTGGCAATATCTTTGGTGGGTTACTGGGTTCTCTGTACTGGGGAGGAGGTGGGATGTTCTTCTCGTTGTTGGCTGCGACGTTCCCACAGAGGTCCGCCTTCCCTTTATCGCTCTTGCGCAGGTCCCCGTTGATGTAGATGGAGTGGGAGATCTTCTCTGTCTTGTAGGTCTTCTCCTCCCCGGAGTAGCGGTTCGAGATCTCCCGCGTGGAGTAGCTGTTCCGGGAGCCATCGAGCTGGCGGCTGCCGCTCTGCGTCCTGGTACCCACGCTCTTCATGGCGAACTCTTGCTCGCCGGCGACGCCGCTGCCGACGCTTCCCATCGTGCCCTGGGAGCCGGGTTCGGTGAGCCTGGGGTCGAAAGGGTGGAAGGCTTCCTTGTTGTGGTAGCTGGCGTCACTAAGGACGGAGAGGGTCTCTAATTTGGCCATGGCAAGGTATGGTAGTGGAGGCACAAGACGTCAGTGGCACTGGGAGAGAGAAAGGGGGAAAGAACAGAACATCACAAAAAGAGGTTGCTTTGAGCAGCCACCCGTGAGCACAAGTAAAGCCCAGCTATGGAGGTACAAGGGGAATAAACGTGGGAAGAGCCTCAACAAAGGCCCATCTAGCCAGCCTAGCATCCTGTATTCAAAGTAGCCAAACAGATGGCCACAGGAAGCATCCAAGCAGGACCTGGGTGCAGGGGTGTAGCAACGGGGGCGGGCCGCCCGGGCAGCACCCTGGGGTGGGGATGACACTCGGGGTGGGGGGCACCGCCCCCCGCGATCGGCGGCGCCAAAAGCATCGCTCGGTGCTCAGTGGCTGGCTGGCTTGCTTGCTTAGCCAGCCGCTGGCGCCTGCTTTCCTTTTTTATTATTATTAAAGGGCTTTTCTCCCCGCTGCCGGGGCGGCCAGCGAGGAGGAGGGGTGTCACGCTTGTCACAAGGCAGGGTGACACCCCATCCTCGCTGGCCGCCCCTCCCCTCGCCCCTGCGGGCGGCTCCATCTGGCAGCGGGGGGGGGGGGGAAGCCCTTAAAAAAAAAGAAAAGCCAAGGCAAGCTTTTTTTTTAAGGGCTTTTTCCCCCGCTGCCGGGGCGGAGCCACAGTGACGGTATGTCGTGATGTCACAACGCGACGTCACAATGCCCCGCCCCCAGGGGTGCCTCTGGTTGCCGCCCCGGGTAGCGAGGAGGCTGCCTCCGCCCCTGCCTGGGTGCAAGTGTCCTCAACTCCTACTTGAGTTCCCTAGCAGCTGGGATTCAGAGGGCGTGTTGTCTCTGACCCTGGGGGACAGAACACAGCCATCATGGCTCACAGCCACAGATGTCCTCCATGGTTTTCCCGCCTCCCCCTTCAAAGCCATCCAAGTTGGTAGCCACCACTATGTCCTGCGGGAGCCAATTCAACCGAACTATGTCCTGCTACCGGTGGCTACCAGCCACAATGGCTTGTCTCCATCTCCACCGGGGCAGGCAGGAAACCTTGGAATGCCGCTTGCTGGGAACTGCAGACGGAGAGAGCGCTGCCGGCACTCAGGTCTCGCTTGCAAGCTTTTCTTTCTGGTTGGCCACTGTGGGATAAGGATGCTGAGCAAGATGGACCATGGGGCCTGATCCTGCAGGGCTCTACTTGCACCCTTACGATTCTTGTTTCTGGGCCAGAAGCTGGTACGCTGCAACGCCTGCTCGCCTCTATCGCAATGTTTCTGAGCTGCCGAACATTAAAAACAAAAAAAAGCGGTACGAAACAAAAAGCAGCGAAAAACAAAGTCAAACCGAAGAATGGCATAAAAACAGTACACATCACAACAGCAGACGTGTAAAAATCCAGACTTTATTGGTCAGAGAAGGGAGGGTGTTCCAGACTACGGCTCCCTGTGCCTTGCCCCCATAACAGGAGCCAACTTTTAGGGGCCGAGGTCCCTGCCCCCCAATAAAACATTTGAGGGAGCCACCCCCTCCCCCCAAGGTTGATGGGCATTGCCATTCCAACAGTGGGTGGGTGCCACCTCTTGTGATTGATTATATGGGGCGGGGCTTACCTGGCCGCCCCTTAATGTTTTATTCAAGCTGGCACTCCTGCTTGCCCCTCTTGGCAAACAGCAGCAACCCCTGGTGTTGGGAAGCTGGGAGAGCAATGGAGACTTACTGTGACCACTGGACGCTACTGCCTGCCATCCCCCTCTCGTCCTGTCCCTTTCCTGACCTGTTAGCCTGACCACTTGCCTACCTCTTAGGGACTGGCTGGATGAGGAAGAATGGTGGGAGCCACCCACCCAATTGCCCCCTGGGGGGGCACAATAGATGACAAATTAGATCCTGGATCCAGGTAGTGGGATAATAATAATAATAATAATAATAATAATAATAATAATAATAATAGTTTTTTTATTTATTATTTATACCCCGCCCATCTGGCTGGGTTTCCCCAGCCACACCTCATCCCAGGCCCACTTTGGGTAGATTTCGTACCCTTGCCCTGCACACTGACCTTCATGTAGACCTACCGCAGTCCAGTACAGGATCTAACCAGGTCAGGCGCTTGAGCGCAGCTGCCCACAGTCCAGGGCTAATGATATAGCCTTCTGGCCTTTACATGGGTGTGATTTTATAAAATAGAGCGAAGCTGAAATCGCCCCCCAGCCTCGCCCATCACCCCGCATGCTGAGTCAGAAAAACTGGGAGAGAGCCAATGAGGCCCCAACCATTGCTATTTGTCTCTTCCCCCACTCCGAGGTCTGATACTGGCTAAGCACCTGAACAGCCTCACCTGAATATCTGTCTGCCATCTCCTCCCCCATTCCATCTTAGGAACATCTAAGGAGCTGCTGCTGTAGATGTTCTGTGAAATTCTCTTCTTTACTCAACCCAGGGCTTAATGGTGGCACCCGAAGGAGATTCCAGGACGCTGGCTGCGTGCACCCGACTCCTTGCAAAGCGGGCATCAGCGAAGGGGCAGTTTGGATGGGCAGCAAGCTAGCACAGTGCAGCAACCCTCACAACCGAGACAGCAGGGAGTAGCGCAACAGCTAACCGGACGTAATTACGATGGCTGCACGTACAGCGAAACCACAGCTACCAACGCCCCCATGATCCCTTTCCAACACACACACACACACACACACACACACACACACACACACACTAGCATCCTGCAGCAAGGATGTTAAGTGCACTGGCGTTCGGAAAACTCTAACCACAACAGCTACACACAAACACAGAGAGAGCCACAAAACAACATGTCTAGTCCCCCGTGCCATGAGAAAAGTGCTGTTGGATCGGGCCAAGGGGGCCCATCTAGTACGGCGCGCTGGTCTCTCGGCATTCAAAAAGGATGCCCATAGGATGCCCACACACAGATGCTGAGCGCAACAGCACCCTCCACCACCAACCCCGCGACTCCCAGAAACTGGTACCCAGAGGCATGGCACCTCCAACACTGGGGGCAGAACATGGCCTGGTCCTCATTGGAGGTTGGATGGCCATCTGTCTTGGATGCTTTGGTTGAGATTCCTGCACTTTCAAGGGGTTGGACCAGATCAGTGTTTCCCAAACTCGGGTCTCCAGCTGTTTTGGACTACAATTTCCATCTTCCCTGACTACTGAGCTAGGGATGATGGGAGTTGTAGTCCAAAAACAGCTGGAGACCCGAGTTTGGGAAACACTGGACTAGAGGACCCTCGGGTCCCTTCCAACTTGATGATTCTACGATCCTATGAATGCCATTCCAATATCAGGTGCTAAATATCAGGGTGGCTGGTAGTAATGGCATCATAACCTAAGGAGCGCCTTGGCTGCTGGATGAGGCCATAGACCCATCTGGTCTTTCTCACAGTAGCTAAACAGGTGCCTACAAGCAGGTGATAAAACTGGAGGAGCGAGAGGAGAGACATGTTTCACCAAACAGGTCGAGATCCACAGATGTGATCGCCTGACGCTCCTCACTGCTGCCATTTGAAAACTGGGGAAGTCGAAGGCTTAACCGTATAGCTGTATGTATATGCATTGGGGGGGGGGAAGAGAGAGACAGTGTGTGTGTGTGTGTGTGTGTGTGTGTGTGTGTGTGTAAGACATTTCTTCAAGGCAGCATATAGTCACAGGTTCTATGTGACCAACTCAGGCACTTTTCCATACCAGGGCATGTCATTTTAGGGGGTGAAACTTAATTTTTTGCTAATTTCTTCAACAGGGGGGCTCTCTAAATCTGCAGTTATTTTTGTGACTGGACAACATTTAGCTCGGCAAGTCTGCGCTTGATGAAGAAGCACATATACTGCTTTGGGAAAACCAAAGACTTTCGCCTTCTGAAAACACCACGTAATGCTAAATAAATAGCAACAGCAACAACAGCAACAATAAATAACTGCAAGTACTTGGCAATCATTTTTAATGATTTCTATGCAATTTTATGCACATTTTACTTACCAAACAAAACTAAATTGTATTAATTTAACCGAATATCTTTCAAATTCCCAAGTAATGTTAATTTCTTTTTTTTAGCATCCCTAGTTTTTGGAATTTGAAAGTTGACAAATTCAAGATGCCTTATTCCCACATACCTGAACCCATCCTCTTTTGCCAAGTTGTGGCACATTGAAAAGAACCAATGTCCACAGCGGAATGACAAGTCTCTTCACCTAGCAGGGAGAGACTGCTATTATAACCCCCATGCAAACTCACTCACCAACCACGGGGGGGTGCAGATTCTGACCAGGGGAATGTCAATCAGCAAAAGGGACAAATCGGGTTGACTGCAGGGGCGGGTGTGGAAGAAAAGGAATTAGCTTAGGATGCGGTGCTCTCGTGGGTTGGCCTCGAGGTCATCGTGTCCTTATCCCTCCCTCGCACAAGACACAACAGTGATTTTATTTACTTGAATGAGCCGGCTCAGGTCTAAATCTCAGGCTGCGACACAGCACCTCCTAGGTTCCCAAACGATCCCTGCTCATTCACGGGCCTGGTTATAGGTGCTAAAAAAATGGAATGGAAGAAGATAAAACAGATTAAAACAAGGCCCCTCATCCAAAAAGTCTTGAAAACAATACAATTTTCATTCTTCCCCTCTTACCCTGACATGTGTTCACCTCAGAAGCGTCACCCTAGAAGCGCCTCTGGAGAAACAGGAACCACAAAAGCCACTTCAGATGTTGCATACGAGCAAAAAACACGGCACATGCCCGGGTAACCCTTCACCACCTGAACACAGGATGTGTCTGTTCCCTTCCACACTCATAAATGACTGGTTCACTGAAGTCCATAATTCATTGGCTCCGAATACAAATCTCACTTATTCATAATGCTACTTTCAATACAAGGTGAGCATTAAGAATCCTGAGTTATGCCCCGGCTTGGATTTAATCTGAGCCGCAGAAGAACTCCTCCTTATTCCCACCCACCCACTGACCTGACTCTTGTCAATGTTCTAAGTGCCGGGAGCCCTAGGAGGTACCTGGTATCAGTATAGCTATCAGGAAATTATATTTCCCAGGGCTCCTGAAATGTAACTATAAATGGGATTCCAGGCACCAAGGATGATGGGAGGTGGGAGAAAGGAAGAAAAGAGGAGAGTTGAGAAAGCCCTTCTTCAGTCACTGAGCAGTAGACACCATCTCCCCGTTAAGCAGCTGGAGGTCGGTCAACTGTTAGGAATCTATTGAGAATTTGGGGTTGGGAGGAGAGACGTTCTCTGTGAGCATGCCACACTTTCATTTGGGACCGTCTAAGCCGACCCTGGGAGTTCACCCATCACTACTCATGGTGTAAGGACGAAAGGGCACCCCCTCCATAGAATTACCAAACTGCACCCGTTTTCACCACCCCACGGTGAAACTCCAGTGGCATAAACTGCTAGCACCTTCGTGGGCAGTGGCTTCATCTCGGGAGCCAAACGGCGTACGCAGACATTGTCAAAAGTGCCCAATTCAACAACTCAAAATAGGCTTACATTTTATTTCAATTAAGACCAACTTTCCAACCCTTAGGGCTGTAAAGATACATGAGAAAGTGAACACACACACACACAGAAAAATACCTCATTTAGAATGGTCATCTGCAGTTTCTTATAGGTCAGTGATGGCTAACCTTGACACTCCAGATGTTTTGGAACTACAACTCCCATCATCCCTAGCTAACAGGACCAGTGGTCAGGGATGATGGGAGTTGTAGTCCCAAAACATCTGGAGTGTCAAGGTTAGCCATCACTGTTATAGGTATATAGAGTGGGTGTTGTGTTTTCTTTTTAAAAAAATGCACCCTTTTAGTCATTCAAAATGCTTTTATCGATTAATCTAAGCCAGACACGTCCAACTTCTAAGAGACTGTGATCTACTCCCACTATAATCTTCCCATGATCTTCCCATTGGATTGACCAGAGTTGTTGAGCTTTTTGGGGGGGGAGGTTGAGACAAAGTTATTGAGCTTTTTTTAGGGAGGATGAGACAAAGTTGTTGAGTTTCTTGGGGTTTTTTTTTGGGGGGGGGGGTTCCCGCGATCAACCAGGATCAACCGGGGACATCCTGCGATCCACCAGCAGATCGCGATCGACCTGTTGGACAGCCCTAGTCTAAGCAGTTTCATTTTTGTCACCCTTATAATAATCAGGACATGCCTGATTGTCAAAAGAGAACTTAGCACCAGACATGAAGATTCCCTTATGGTCAGCTTTGAACCACTGGACTCACAGACTTTGAAAAATATGGTCCTAACAGACCCATAATGCGCTTCTTGCACCTGCGAGAGAAGAGACCATAAAGCAAGGGAGTGACGACGCAGCCAAGGACTTTCTCGGATCAAGGCCAGAGCGCGCCTTAAATTTTGCCTTCCCTGCCTGGCGGCACGGCAGAGTTCCCAATGTGGCAAAGACCAGCTATAAATCTGTTCGCTGCCCGTTGATGGCCGGTGCATGGTTTGTTCAGCCCTTGTAATAAAGAAAAACGGACAACCTGCAGAAGCTGCTCTCCTTCCTCCGCCATAACAGATCCTGAGTTATGTTCTTAGGGAAGCAAAATGCTGCTCTGTTCCAACGCAAGCAGCCTTCGCTTACAGAAAAGGCCCTGCTCCCTCGTCGCCAGCCCCCAGAACGCCCTCAGAGGGGGCACACAGAGAAGGGGCTCAGATATTGATCTCAGGGTCCGAGCGGGTTCGTATGTATTTATTAAAGTATTTATGTTTCGCTGTTTCATGTAAAATACAGTGGTACCCTGGTTCTTGAACGGCTTGGCTTCTGAACAAATCGGCTCCCTAATGCCACAAACCCGGAAGTGAGTGTTCTGGTTTGCGGATGTATTTCGGAAACCGAACTTCCGATGCGGCTTCCGGTTGAGTGCAGGAAACTCCTGCAGCCAATCGAAAGTTGCGCCTTGGTTTTTGAACGGTTTCAGGAGTCGAACAGACTTCTGAAATGGATTAAGTTCGAGAACCAAGGTACCACTGCCTACAACATAAGCATATATACAGTATTTAAACATAAAGCGAGCTGGACCATAAAGAAGGCTGACCGCCGAAGAATTGATGCTTTTGAATGATGGTGCTGGAGGAGACTCTTGAGAGTCCCATGGACTGCAAGAAGATCAAACCTATCCATTCTGAAGGAAATCAGCCCAGAGTGCTCACTGGAAGGACAGATCCTGAAGCTGAGGCTCCAGTATTTGGCCACCTCATGAGAAGAGAAGACTCCCTGGAAAAGACCCTGATGTTGGGAAAGATGGAGGGCACAAGGAGAAGGGGACGACAGAGGATGAGATGGTTGGACAGTGTTCTCGAAGCTACTAACATGAGTTTGGCCAAACTGCGAGAGGCAGTGAAGGATAGGCGTGCCTGGCGTGCTCTGGTCCATGGGGTCACGAAGAGTCGGACACGACTGAACGACTGAACACAACAAACATAAAGCACCACAAATACAAATTAAATAGCAAGGCAGCCAACAATATATAGACATATACAATGTTTAAACACCATAAATACAAATTATTCATTAAAACGACCAGCTGATCAAGAAAATTTACGCAGGTGCCGAGGCTTGTTAGCATCAAATATGCTTTTTTGTGAAGAAGAACCTCCTTTTGCCTCTCCTGAATTTCCCAATCTTCAGCCTCACTGGATAACCCCATGGGGGGGGGGTGGAATCTCCCTATCAGGTATCTCCTGATATTTGTTACTCACCTTTTCCCTAAACTAAAAAGCTCCAAATGCTGCAATTTTCCTTCACAGGAGAGTCAATCCATCACCTTGATGGGTTTGGATTGCCCCTTTCTTAACCTTTTCCAGCTCTGCGATATCTTTTTTGAGGCGAGGTGACAAGGACCGCACACAGAATTCCAAATGCAGCCGCGCCATCAATTTGTTTGACAGCGCCGTAATATTGGAAGCGCTGTTTTCATTCCCTTTCCTAATGATACACACACAGCATGCCATTCTTTTTCTCAGCCGTCAAATACAGGGTCAACACTTCTACCAAGCCATCCCTTACGACCCAAAGGTCTTGTTCCAGTTCAGTCACTGCCAGTTCAGGCCCCATGAGAGTATATGTAGAAATTTTGGGGTTCCCCCCCCAGAAGTGCATCATTTTAGACCTGCTAAAACGATCGCGTTGCATTTGCCATTTTATTGCTCGGATTCGCCCAGTTTGGAGAGATCCTTTTGGAGCTCCTCACAATCCCTTTTCCTTCTAGCCACCCCCAAACAATTGGGTATCATCAGCAAACATGGCTGCCTCACTTGCTCACCAGAAACCATCTGTCATGGATGCTTTAGCTGAAATTCCTGCATTGCAGGGGGTTGGACTAGATGACTCTTGGGGTCCCTTTCCAACTCCATGATTCTATGGAACTCTAGCTGACCTATGAAAAGGGTAGAAAGCAGTGGTCCTATATCACCATGGCTAATAGTCATGGATCTTTATCTTTCTTTATATCTTTATCTTTATATCTTTATTGTCATTGTACAAGTACAACAAAATTGGATTAATAATAATAATAATAATAATAATAATAATAATAATATAATTTTAAAAAATTCATTTTTCATTTAAACAATTGTTTCCCCAACCAAAAATGTACTCAACATGAGTAACAGCAGTAAAAGCCATACGAAACACTTAAAAATAAGGGAGAGCACTGAGCAGCCGCTGCGTCTATGCGTGCCGCCATCTTAGAACTCTTATAACTTAGATGGATGGAGAAGAAGAAGAAGAGTTTGGATTTGACATCCCGCTGTTGTTGGGAAAGATGGAGGGCACAAGGAGAAGGGGACGACAGAGGACGAGATGGTTGGACAGTGTTCTCAAAGCTACCAACATGAGTCTGACCAAACTGCAGGAGGCAGCGGAAGACAGGAGTGCCTGGCGTGCTCTGGTCCATGGGGTCACAAAGAGTCGGACATGACACTAAATGACTAAACAACAGCAACACCCCGCTTTATCACTACCCGAAGGAGTCTCAAAGCGGCTCACATTCTCCTTTCCCTTCCTCCCCCCCAACAAACACTCTGTGAGGTGAGTGGGGCTGAGAGACTGCAGAGAAGTGTGACTAGCTCAAGGTCACCCAGCAGCTGCATGTGGAGGAGCGGGGAAGCGAATCCGGTTCACCAGATTACGAGTCTACCGCTCCTAACCACTACACCACACTGGCCATTTCTCTGGCTTGTTTTTCTGTATCAAAGAGCACCAGTCCTTGCTTGCCCTCCAAAATAAAACCTAAATATAGAATCTAGGGTTGTCTGGAATTTCTCGGACACAGCCGGTGTTCAGCCCTCGTGAACAGCGTCCGGGCAGAAATTGCTGGATGCATGGCAGCCCATGTTGGTCGTATAGATTTTTGAAATATGGCAACTCTCCTGATGCCGTCCTGTCATCCTCCATGCAGCTTGGCTAAGGAGGCCAACTTTTTGAGAACCCGCAAAGGAAAATAAAATGCCTGGCACCCACTGAGGCTGCTGAACAAAGTCTGTTTCATTAGTTAACAATAGTCTGGCAGGTCCCCCAGGCACTGGGAGTTGGATTGTCAGATTCTACTTACAATAAAGCCATACTTCTGAAAGAGACGGGCAAAGGGGGGTGATTATGGGTTGTTTAAAAGAAGGGAACTCACCTAAAGACTGAGACAGGGCAGGGGAAAAGACTCCCATTTCTTTCTAGGGAACAGGCAAATATATCAGTTTCGGGTTCTCCCCATTTTTCCAATCTTTAATTCAGGTCTCTGTATTTCCTCAGCAAATCGCGAATTCTTTCCTCACGAAAATGCATCTAGTGCAGGGGTGGCCAACTGCCAAGAGACTGCGATCGACTCCCGGATAAGAAAAATTAGCAGTGGTCTACCCTTTTTTTTTTTTTTTGAGGGGAGCAAGACAAAGTTGTTGACCAGCAAATACTTCTGCCACGTTTTGGAGGGGGGCATTAATTGATAAACAATAAGTAATCCCGCCAGCGGTTAAAAACTGGCAGTGATCTACCCCATTTTGGGGGAGGGTTCAGGTTGTTGAGCTTTTTTTAGGGAGGAGGAAGACCCGTTTGTTTTTTTTAGGGCTCCAGGGGGCAAAGTTGTTGAGCTTTTTTTTTAAGGGAGTCGAAGTTGTCGAGTGATCTACCGCAGACGTCCAGTGATCTACCGGTAGATCACGATCTACCTGTTCTACCTAAATGCCTGATCTAGTGCATTTAGTGCAAATTTCTCCTAATAAGCAAATCTCTGCATTCAGTTTTGATTAAAATACACATTTCTGCAAAAAAATGCCCCATTATAATGCATTTCTGTATGTTGTTTTTTTCCACTAATACCTGCATTTTAATGCACACTTTATCCTTATATATGCATTTCTGTACACCATGTTTGTAGAACTGCATTGTGAAATTCAGAGGCGTGCAAATTTTGAAGAATAGGTTCATGCATTAGTATGGGAAGCTCAAATTAACTAGTTTTTCATTAAAATTCAACAAAACCAATTTTCTCCCTCATCCCTATTCCCCCCCCCCCCCGCATTGACATTACTATCATGGGAAATTCTGTGCTAATGAACTAAAAATTTCACAAGCAGAAAATTCCATTCTCACTATTGCAACAAAACTAGAAGGTCCCTAATTCACTCCTAGCGCTGGCACCA
Organism: Darevskia mixta; assembly: GCA_034641385.1. Lineage (NCBI taxonomy): Eukaryota > Metazoa > Chordata > Lepidosauria > Squamata > Lacertidae > Darevskia > Darevskia mixta. The sequence continues at coordinate 5,947,437 of JAWWNH010000060.1, forward strand.
CTATTTTCTTACTACTGGAAGACCCACCCTGTCTTTTGGAGAACAGCAGAACTATCATATAATTCTTCCCTTGCATCATGAGGACTAGCACCTTGCTTGTTTTTTTTAAAAAGGGGGGGATTCTTAAAGGAACCATGAAGATTATTTGGATCCTGCAGCACAATACTAAAGGCTGAGTTAAAAAATAACATTTCGCTGTTACAGCAAAGCCAATTCAAGCAACTTTCCCAAGCGGCTCCCGGGGCGGAGATTGGAAGCCCTGTTTCTGCATCATTTGTGCAAGAGAGACAGAACTTTCCCATCTTTATTACCGCCCCGTTCTGGTATGTGTTTGTTATGTTTGGCCGAACATGAGCAGGATTTAGTCTACAAAACTTGACTAAGCCAACAGGCAATATTTAACCAGCCCCTCCCTCACGGCTCCAAAAAGGGTTTTGGTTTCCTCAGCTGAAAACATGCATTAGAGAGATTTCGTGCAACTACAAAAGAGGAGACAAAGGAGAACTTCTCCATCATCGACGCTGATCGAGTTTTCTATTTCCGGGGAGCTGAATCCGAGGCCTTTGTTTAGCCTAATTCCTTTTTCTCCCCATGTTCAAGAGAGGCTGAAAAGAATCTCTTTGTTTGGGTTGGACTGTGGTAAACGGAGACGTCCTTTGCAAATCCTCTTTTTTTTTTTAAAAAAAAAAAAGGTCTATGTACACTCATTGAACTGGTTAATGCTGTAGTAAAAGGGTTTTCCTTGCCCCAGAAGAAATTCTCAAGCTAAGACTGAACTCTCAGGGTGGGGTGAGAGGCCTGGCCGTGTGCCATGGAACGAAGGGACTCCCTTTTGGCCTCCCTTCTCCATCTGGTTTCATAGAATCATAGAATCCTAGAGTTGGAAGAGACCCCAAGGGCCATCCAGTCCAACCCCCTGCCAAGCAGGAAACACCATCAAAGCATTCCTGACAGGTGGCTGTCAAGCCTCTGCTTAAAGACCTCCAAAGAAGGAGACTCCACCACACTCCTTGGCAGCAAATTCCACTGTCGAACAGCTCTTACTGTCAGGAAGTTCTTCCTAATGTTTAGGTGGAATCTTCTTTCTTGTAGTTTGAATCCATTGCTCCGCGTCCGCTTCTCTGGAGCAGCAGAAAACAACCTTTCTCCCTCCTCTATATGACATCCTTTTATATATTTGAACATGGCTATCATATCACCCCTTAACCTTCTCTTCTCCAGGCTAAACATACCCAGCTCCCTAAGCCGTTCCTCATAAGGCATCGTTTCCAAGCCTTTGACCATTTTGGTTGCCCTCCTCTGGACACGTTCCAGCTTGTCAGTATCCTTCTTGAACTGTGGTGCCCAGAACTGGACACAGTATTCCAGGTGGGGTCTGACCAGAGCGGAATACAGTGGTACTATTACTTCCCTTGATCTAGACGCTATACTCCTATTGATGCAGCCCAGAATTGCATTGGCTTTTTTAGCTGCTACATCACACTGTTGACTCATGTCAAGTTTGTGGTCTACCAAGACTCCTAGATCCTTTTCACATGTACTGCTCTCAAGCCAGGTGTCACCCATCCTGTATTTGTGCCTTTCATTTTTTTTGCCCAAGTGTAGTACTTTACATTTCTCCCTGTTAAAATTCATCCTGTTTGCCTTGGCCCAATTCTCTAATCTGTTAAGGTCATTTTGAAGTGTGATCCTGTCCTCTGGGGTATTAGCCACCCCTCCACACTCTCATTTCTGTCCCAGGTCGCAACCTTGAGCAACCCCATCCTTCAACTTCCCCTCGATTGGGATGTATTTCTCTATAGGGCAGTTTCCCCAAAACTTTCTGGGGCGGAGCACCACCCCCTTGTTTCCATAAACCATGGGTAGGCAAACTAAGGCCCAGGGGCTGGATCCGGCCCAATCGCCTTCTCAATCCGGCCCGCGGACGGTCCGGGAATCAGCGTGTTTTTACATGAGTAGAGTGTGTCCTTTTATTTAAAATGCATCTCTGGGTTATTTGTGGGGCATAGGAATTCGTTCATTTTCCCCCTTCAAAATATAGTCTGGCCCTCCACAAGGTCTGAGGGACAGTGGACCGCCCCCCTGCTGAAGAAGGTTGCTGACCCCTGCCATAAACACTTTTGTATCAGGAAGATTTTGGGGCATCACATGACCTCAAACAAAGATATCAAAAAGGCCTGGGAAAAGACATATAAAGATTTGAAGAGAATGTGGAAAATGATTGGGGTTTGTTTTTTTTTAAATGAAGTTATGATATTGAGATGTACAGGACTTGATGGGTTGTTTGAACGAAAGACTTTGTTCCGATATGTGAGACTGGATGCCAGGCCAAGTCCAGCCAGCCCCTATGGAAGGAAGAAGCCTTGGCCAAAGAAGATAAAGAAGAAGATTGGCAAAATAAATTACTCAACTATGCAGGACAAATTATTACAAAAAAAGGGCAATTGCTCAATGCATATTTTTTAATCTTTGTGTGCAGATTTTTACATTAGTATAACTTTTAAAAGTTACTTGTAATAAGATGAAGAAGGTTTTAAAATTGGATTGTTAAGTATATAAGGTTTTGTGGACGTGCAAAAAGAAGCATATTATAAAGGAACCGGGGGGGGGGGAAGTCAACCAAAAATTTATGGTTTAATTTGGTTATGAATTTTTTCTTTTATGTTTTTGGTGTTGTTTTTGGGAAATCAATAAATTGTTTCAGCCCCGCCATGTGGGAATCCCTTGCAGATGAGCGCAGTGCCTGGAGGCAGAGTCAAGTTGTGCATCCACAGCTGTGACCAGAGAAGGAATGACCGCTGGGAGGAGCGCAGAGAGAATGAACTCCCTGGTGCATCTGCAGCAGCACAACCGGAAGCCTTCATCTGCCCCAGCTGCAACAAAACATGTCTCTCCTACATCGGTCTCTACAGCCACAGCAGGCACTGAAACTCTCCAACACCCCCACCCCAAAGGTGCGCTCCTCTGTTGTCTCCTGAGACAGACAGATGGCAGCCAGTGCCGGATTTAGGTTTGATGAGGCCCTAAGCTACTGAAGGTAATGGGGCCCTTTATATGTCCAGCTTTGTAAACAACAAATTGTCGCTGTTTTTTGTGTTGAATAGGGTACATGCTATTATCATAATTTATGGACCTAATAGGTATATAAAGCCATTTTTTTAATCTTATATTGTGAGATCTTCAAATCAAGGGCGGTATATAAATTTAATAAAAAATACTAATAAAATAAGAATGAGAAGCTGCTGGGCGATGTGATGGCCTGGGATTCAGACTCAGATGCTGAACCTGAGGGATCCCAGCCTGCACAGGATTCCCCGCCTCCAGAACCAGCAGAGCCGGGGCTAGGGCCTGAGTCTGAAGGGTCCTCACCTGTGCTGGATCCTCAGGTGCAGGCATCTGATGAGACTGCTCTGGCTCCTGCTGGGATGGAGGACCCATTGCCTGCAGGTGCTCCACTCCCAGCCCCGTCAGGGGAAGCTGAGGTTGCCTCTGGGTCCGGTAACCCTCCAGCCTCTCCTGAGCTGCAGAGGCTCAGGGCAGAGAGGCGAAGGGAACTGAGTTCCCGCAGGAGGAGTGCTCGCCTCCAAGCCAGGAGAGGCGAGTCACCAGAGGATTGGGGCCGCCCTATGCCTTGGGGCAGATAAAAGCCGGGCAGCCCCAGCACCAAGTTGCAGGAGCAACATCGTTGCTGATGAGTTCCTGCTTGATCCCTGTCCTGCTTTCCTGCCTGAGCTCCTGACCCGCCTTGGTTCCCTGCTTGCCCACCCGTTCCTGACTTCGCCTGACTCCCTGCCCTGTACCCTGGTTCAGTTATTTCGGACTGCCTTTACGTTGCACCTCTGACCACGGACCGGACTTGGACCTCGCCTTTTGGATACCCCATGGGACCAGCACAGGCGAGAGCTAGCAGGGCCCACCCCTTTCTGTGTGAAGCAAGGGTTCAGATCTAGCCTTGAGAGAGGACTCTGCATTATTATTATTATTATTATTATTATTATTATTATTATCATCTCTTTCTGTTTTTGTTTTCATTTAGATTACTCTGGGTTTTTTATTGTATTGCATTATGAAAAAGCTTTAATGAAATCTCATGGAAGTGGGGGGAGAGGGTCATGCGAGCCAACCCTCAGTTGGCTAAACCTGCCAACTATTTGAAAATAGAATTCCATTTAGATAAGAACATGAAATAAGCCCATTTTGGGCCTGGTAGGTTAATTATTAATGTTGTGCTAGCGAGCAGCCGTGTGAGAAATCCCCGGGCATCTTTCCAGTCCCAAAACACAACAGGAGGACTTAATCAGTGTTATTCTAAGGATAAACTTGTACAGTAGTTACCAACAGCAAAGGAGTCCAGTGTGTTCTTGTTTGCCTTTCATTCATGGCCATTGGAAGCGTGGATGTTTGGGAATGTGGACATTTTGGGGGAAGCTTCCGCTCTCAGGCACGGGAGGGTCACAAGAGCGGATAACTCTGTAGCCACGAAGATTGAGTTCTGCCTCCAGCGTCAGAGGCAGAAAGGTGTGCAAAGAAGATATCGTCTCACGTGCTGCCCTGCTGTATTCATCACACTGTTTCCGTTCTGCTGCAGTTACGCTTCCACCAGAAACCATGCTATTCACCTTGCATTCCACAGTGGTGAAATCACATTAACTGATAAAGTTTGCTGTCACGGACTGGTTGGACGCAGAGGAATGGTGGGAGGAACCAGATGGAGGACTCCCAAGGAAAGGAGGCTTAGAGCAGGGGTCCCCAGACTAAGGCCCCGGATACAGGGACTAGGGCTGGATACGGCCTGAGCGAGCCAATTTTTCGGCCCCTGATGACCCCCAGCATCGCCTGCTCTTACTGGCGCAGCATGGTGCGGCGCAGCACCGAAAATGGTGGCGCTAAAAATCGAGGCCCCAAGGGGCATGGGGCAGAAGGGTGTGGCTTTGGGGAAATGGCTTCACGGGCCAAATTGGGACCGGGCTCAGTTAGGCCCATTGCCCAGGGGTTTGCCACCATTGTAATAATAGATTGACACATCTGTGAGCATTTTTGGTGTCCTTCCGAGCAGGGCTATGGGGCCAATATGATGAGCTCTTGCACTTCGAAATGTAACCTTCGCACCACTAGAGTCCTAGTCCTCCTCCTGAAGACTGTCACCTGCTCTGCCACCAACTCTAAACACAAGAAGAAGAAGAAGAAGAAGAAGAAGAAGAAGAGGAGGAGGAGGAGTTTGGATTTGATATCCCGCTTTATCACTACCCTAAGGAGTCTCAAAGCGGCTCACATTCTCCTTTCCCTTCCTCCCCCACAACAAACACTCTGTGAGGTGAGTGGGGCTGAGAGACTTCAGAGAAGTGTGACTAGCCCAAGGTCACCCAGCAGCTGTATGTGGAGGAGCGGAGACGCGAACCCGGTTCACCAGATTACGAGTCTACCACTCTTAACCACAACACCACACAGTGGGAGAACCACCTCGTACTCAGAATTGCAAACTGCCAGGGGTGAGCGAGCTTCTCTCCTGGTCTCCTCTCCAAGTGGGAATGCCTGTCTGCAGAAACAGCGTGACCCCCCCCCCCCCGGAGAAGTGCTGCATCTGAAAGCCCAGATTTGAAGCGGATCTCAGCGGCGTCCCCCCACCTATAAAATGCGAAATCCAAGGAGCAGAAACAACTATGTACACGCCAACAGCAGCGCAGATACTACTGGCCCAGAGATGGAAAGAAGATGAAGTCCCGACCAGAGATGAACGGCTGATGAAGACTACGCCGAAATGGCGAAATTGGCCGGGTAAATCAGAAACCAGGAAGAGAAGAACTTTAAGAAGGAATAGGGGGGAAATATAATGTCTTTAAGAGAACATTGTAAGCAACTAAAAACTTTGGCAGGATTTAAACAATGCTTGCAACGTGCGAAAAACTATGGTAAAAATGGATTATTTTTTAAAAATTGAGAAAATAAGAGAAGCAGTTGGGGGGGGGGGGAGAGATTGATAATGGTAACCATGGAAGGGCGGAGGGGAGTCAAAGGTTTGAGGGATGATTTTGACGTTTAATGTTTGGATTTAAATCAGCAATGAAAAACTCAATAAAAATATATTTTAAAAAAACAAACAACGCAAAATCCATTTTGAAAAGGCAGCAGCTGAGGCAAAGTGGCAAACGAGGCCTCCGTCTCCTATGGGCGTGGGGAAACACAAGCAAATGGTTGTAAACACAACGCACAGGCTTCTTTTTCTCCCTTTCATCCCAATAATAAGATAATTGTAGGCTTTTCTGTTCTGGAAGACAACATGCCCATTATGGGGGCTGCGTCGCCCATTTGCATAAGTAATCACAAGACAAAGGACAGGCGAGATGGAAACGGGGCTGGCGCTGAAATGAGCAAGGGGACGAACGACAAAGACGCATCACACACAAACAAGAGGAGGACATCTATCCATCACCCCAAGGTCCATTCATCAGGCATTATTTAGTATTATTATCATCATCATTATTACTTGACCTTCACCGTAAGGTCCCAGGGCGGTTACAGCATTACAAGGCAATATTAAAAACAGTTTAAAACTGCAGTCATACCTTGGTTCTCGAACGGCTTAGTTGACGAACAAATTGGCTCCCGAACGCTGAAAACCTGGAAGTAAGTGTTCTGGTTTTCGAACGTTTTTCGGAAGCCGAATGTCCGACGCGGCTTCCGATTGAGTGCAGCCGATTGGAAGCCGCACCTCGGTTTCTGAAAGGTTTTCGGAGTCAAACAGACTTCCGGAACGGATTAAGTTTGAGAACCAAGGTTCCACTGTACATTGTCAAGAGACAATGGAGTGCGCTTCTAGGGGTGAAGTCAAACCGCTGCGTTAGCAACACCGAAGTAACCTCCCTGCGGGTGCAAGCCTAGGCAGTGTGTCTGGAGGTCCTGGGCTGCCCAGATGACAAGACACCCCCTCCTCAGCCTCGCTGATGGGGTCCAAAGGAAAGCAGATCAAGATGTTTGGCACCAACTTAGCTGTAGGAGTTGCTGAAAGGAAGCGTACAAGGCACCATCCAACTGCCTTAAGGACTCCGCTCCGGATTTGTGTAGGGTTTACTCCTGAGCCTTTTCTGCTCCCCAAGATATCCCGCAAGGGAGAGGAGGTTTAGGACCAGAGTTTTCCTTCTCCTAGATGGGCTCCCTTCCCAGGCTCACAACCCTCTCTGCCCCCTCTACATCACATCCATCTTTGCGACCGTTGGGCATAGCTGTCAACTTTCGGATTTGAAAATAAGGGATTTTTTCAAACTTTCAGATTTGAAAATATGGGATGCTGCGAGGGCGGTGCAATGGCACCAAGTAGCCTCGCCACCCTGCTCTCCAGATGCTGCGCACGAACGGGTGAGCAGAAGAGCGAGTGCATAGATGGCAGGCTGGCTGTCTGGATGGGCGTGAGGGTCTGGCTGCACAAGGCATGCAAGCTCCGCTCCCAGTCGGTCTCAGACTCCTTATTGGCAGCCAAGCAACGCAGCTGAGGAGCCTCCCTGGCCGGCAGGGAGGAAGAGGAGCTGCTTCCTTTGAAATCCGGGAAATTTAAGGGATATCAACAATCCGGGACAGCAGCGGGAAACGGCGTTGGAATAAGGGAGTTTCCTGCAAAAAAAGGGAGGGTTGACAGCTATGCTGTTGGGCCCACTCTTGGTCTCATCCGCTCAATTCTCCAGAGCCTGTCTTTGCTTGCAAGAGAAGTCCCTAACTCACAGAGGGTTTGAGACCCATCGCCTGCCCTCACCTGGTTTAGCTGACTAGTCAAAGCCCTTTCCCGGGGTGTGGCTGCTGTCTCACTCTGGCAGCTTCCAGGAGCCACAAACCAAATTCGAACATTGAAAACAAAAATGGCCAATATCATCAACTGCAGTGAATCCTTCAAACTCGGGTCCTGAAGGGTCAGCAGATATGAAGACAGAACAGGGTTAGTCAGAAATGAAAGGAAATTATTAATATACTCAGGGGAATACCCAAGTTTGCTAGGTCCAGGGTAGTCTTAACATGCTCAATAGCCAAAGAATATTGAGTGGTCAGGTGGAACATTTTGTGGTGGGCCTTATAACTAGTTTGTAAAATTTACTCCGGTTTTGCTAGTCCCAGGAAGCGCCAGGAAACTGTGCAGGACAACAAAGTCCTTCCTGGGTGGGAATTGAATTCAACTGGCTGGATTCCAATATTTCAGCTGATGTTGTCCATGCGTTTCCAAGCGTATCTTTCCCTCCAGAAGGGCTGTAAACAGAGAAGGAATACAGAGTGTTCCACAAAAGACGGCTTCGTATTTTTAAAAAATTTCGGTACCTGGTGGGTGAGCCTGGCTCCCGTTCCGCTTTCATTCGTCACACATACCTGCCTCCACGGCAAACGCCAGTTTCCTTGCCGAGCCTTGCTCCACCCTTGCGCTTCTGGGGGACGGCCAAATATATAAGCACACAAATAGCTCTTTGGAACACAATCTGATTGCACCTGCTTAAAAAACAAAGGGCGAGGGGAATGCCCACACCCGAACGCCCGGGGTCTTGCAGCAGGGAGCAGTTTATTTGCAAATCATACCCACTGTAAGAAGGTCAAATCTCCCCACAGTAGCCCCAGCGACCCTGGACTGCGAACGCATTGCGGATTTGTTATTAACTTGGCATAAAGAAGATGAAGCACCTCTCACCTCCTGGTATGCTACTGGCAAAAGAAATCCGGCGTGGGAGGGTCCAAAAACACTAGTTATTCATTGGTGGAGATTCAGCCAGAAACTGCAAGTGTTAGGCCTTGAAACCAGTTTGAAAGCCGTGGTTTTGAAGGCAGCCTTCGCTCAGCTGGCGCCCTCCAGCTTCTTTTGTACTATAATTCCCATCAGCTCTAAAAGCTTCTCTGGTTTGGCTTCACCCCTTGAGGCACACTCCATTGTCTCTCGAGACAGATGGATGCCAACAACATCTAGCATGGGCCTTGATAACGTTTTGCAGGGATGCCTCCCCTCACTCCTGGCTGTTGTTGTTGTTGTTGTTGTTGTTAAAATCACAGCCTGCAACCTGAACCCGTTATGCAAACTGAGCAAGTTGGCATTCATGTATTATTATTATTATTATTATTATTATTATTATTATTAAAATCACAGCCTGCAACCAGAACCCGTTATGCAAACTGAGCAAGTTGGCATTCATGTCCTTGTTTTACCATGCAAATCAGGCTTCTGGCAGAATTTTGCAAACATTTGGACTACCCCTAGGGTTCCAAATGAAAAGCCAAGGAGTGCGACACAATCTCTTGAATACCGTTGCTGTACACATCTATTTGCATAAATGCAAAGCTGCCTTAAAAGCCTGGCAGTTCCAGCCCAGCGCTGCGAGAAATCTCGCCAGCCAAAGTCTCTTGCAAATATCCTGCTTCTTGAGATCTTTTTTCACTCGTCTGGGGAGGCCTGGGTTTGAACCTGGGATTTTATGAGAGCGTGTGCCTCTGCTGCTGAGCTCTGAGCCATCCCTGAGATGGTAAAACAATGGTGGAAACACAGGAAACTGCCACTATGGCAGGTCAGATTATTTGCCCATCTCAGCCCCAGCAAGCCAGGCTCCCAGGGTGCATGGGAGTTGTAGTTCAACATCTGGAGGGCTAAAGGTTCCCCACTGCTGATTCTAATCCTATCCATGGAGGCTGGTCCATTGGGCTGAACTTCTTGCTGGCCCACGAACCTCAGTCCGCCCCCATCTGCGTGACGCCAGAAAAGGGGTGGCTCTGGTCACCTTGCCCACCAGTTGCAATGGGCACCAGTCCCTACTGGATCCAATCTTGTCTACTCTGACTGGCAGCAATTCCCCGGGGTCTCATGGAGGTCCATTCTCTAATCCTTCCAACTGAAGCTACCAAGGATTGCATCCCCTCCAACATTTCTCAGATGAAAACAGGAGCATCCAATGGAAAAGCAGGACATTCCGGAATCAAATCAGAAACCGAGGCGGCTTCTGTAAATCCAGGACTGTCCCTGGGAAACAAGGACACTGGGAGGGTCTGGTGACTGAAGTCAAAGCTGGGTTGCTCTGCATGACCCTGGAGCATCTGTTCTGCTCCAGTAGCAAAAAAATACCTTTCCTCTGTTTTGTACACAACCCATCATTGCTCCTGATGCAATTGTTTATCTCATTGCACCGTTCCGCCTGGGAATAGCTCTCCCTCTCATTTCAAGCAAAGGTATTCTATGGGGTATAAGCAAAGCTGACCAATTATTCCACTCCAAAGCCATAGAAGCAGTTTAGTCCCCAGAACCACCCACCCTTTCAAACAAGCGATGCCTCTCAAGTAGCCCGTTTCCATGCTCACGACGTAACCGTACAGAACTGCAAATACATTCCCCCTCCTCCAAAACTGCAGATTGATCTGCAAAGGGCTATCTAAGGGTCCTCAAAAATCAAAATAAGCCCGTCTCCTAGAATAGTAACGTAAGGACAGAAGTTGAACCCCTGCTGGATCTGACTGGGTTACCGCAGCCACTCTGGGCAGCTTCCAACAAATTAAAACAGAGTAAAACATCAAACATTTAAAACTTCCCTGTACAGGTATCCTGGTCCCAGGCTGTACTGGGATTTAAATACCAAATCTTGAAAGCTAAATTGAAGCCAGTAGAACCCTTTGAAAAAAGGGTGCTATGCATTCTCTTCAGCCAATTTCAGTTGCAACCACGCTGTGGACTAGTTAATGTTTCTGAACACTTTTCGAAGGCAGTTTCTCACGAACAGAGCCCCATCAAGTCCCTTTAAAATTTTGCTGCTTTCGGAAGTCAAAACAGATCTTTCCAGCAGCTTTCATGGGAACCCAGGCCCAAACTTAACAGATGTGCAGCTTGAGCCAAACACATCCCACAATCTAAAAAGAACTGCCCCCCCCAGAAGTAAGGAGCATAAGACAGCAGTTTCAAGCGTTGGAGCTAACACTGGTGAAGTGTGTATGTGTGAATCTGCCAAACAACTGTGCCAGGGGCAGCTCCTGACAATTTGCTTGTGCTAGCACGTGTGCAAAGGGACCCAGGCGGCGTTGTGGGTTAAACCACAGAGCCTAGGGCTTTCCGATCAGAAGGTCGGCAGTTCGAATCCCTGTGACGGGGTGAGCTCCCGTTGCTCGGTCCCTGCTCCTGCCAACCTAGCAGTTCGAAAGCACGTCAAAGTGCAAGTAGATAAATAGGTGCCACTCCGGCGGGAAGGTAAACGGCGTTTCCGTGTGCTGCTCTGGTTCGCCAGAAGCGGCTTAGTCATGCTGGCCACATGACCCGGAAGCTGTATGCCGGCTCCCTCGGCCAATAAAGTGAGATGAGCGCCGCAACCCCAGAGTCGGTCACGACTGGACCTAATGGTCAGGGGTCCCTTTACCTTTAGCACGTGTGCAAAGTTTAGGGGGGTGGGACCCCCTGATTCTCAGAGACCCCAAGCCTCACAAATGGGAGGGTTGGGTTGCCAGCTTCTTGGGGGAGGCAGAGCTCCCATGCCTTTAACTGCTCCACAACAGGCAGAGGTTCGGCAGGACAACAGGCACACAATGACAGCAGCCACTTTGCTCGCTCAGTCCAAACGTGCCATGCAGTTTTCAAAGACCTGGGAGTTCTGCGGGAGAACAAACCCGGCAACCCTACTCACAAGGCAATTATCACCTGCTGGATCATATCCCTGCCAGAACTCGAACCCGGCCTTATTAGATGCCGAGCGGGCAAAGTCCAACTCTGCAATCTGCTCTGAGCAATGGAATGAAAAGAAGAGTGTCAGATGAGCAAGGAGACATCGTCCAAGAGGAGGCGCAAACTCCCAAAACACATTTGCTGCAAACAGGACCTCTGGGTGCAAAAAGGAGGCAAGTGAGATTTTCTGCAGGAAAAGCAGCAGAGTTCCCCTCCCATGCCACAGCCCTGGCGACGGCTTGCATTTATTATTACACTTTTTAAAGCATTCCCCCAACAAAAGGGCTGCTCAAAGAAGCTTACAGATGTCAAAGCAACATGATCTTGGTTCTCTAAAACTGGGACAGGAACACTTTTCCAGCTCGAGGGCCACTTTCCATTCTAAGCAACCTTATGGGGGCCACATTCCAGCGGCGGGAGCTGCCAGAGGAGAATGTGGGCAAGTAGTGGGTGCGAATTTTGCCACTGTACACTAGGTTTGTTGCTACACACACCCCCACTCACCCCCACCCCTCTGCCCTCTATCCAAGCAAGCAAGAGGCATTGCCAAGAACATATTTCCAGGCAGGCAAAAGGATAACTCAGTCGGCAGAGCCCGAGACTCAGTCTCCTGCATTGCAAGGGGTTGGACTACTAGACGACCCTCGTGGTCCCTTCCGATTCCATGAATCGAGGAGGGTGCAAAGCAAAGCTGGTGAAAAGGGCTTGCTGCTCAGGAGGGGGCGTATGACCTGGGGAGAGTCCCGGGGGGCCAGACGGAGATATCTCGAGGGCCACTGGGTCTGAGATTTCCCCCTCCGCGCTCCAAACCTATCGATGGAGGGGCTTGGAAACAAACCACAAAAACGCAATTCCAGGGGGGAAAGGAAGGCAACGGGTCACAGATTCCGGCCCAAACGTCTGCTCTGCACCTGCGGACAGAAACCCACCTGTCTGAAGCCTCCTTCCTCAGCAAGGACAGAGCTGGTTTCTCAGTTTGTCCCTCCTGGCACCTGCCCAGCCTGGGAAAGTCCTGCCTTATTCAAAAGAAGGGAGTTTCAGATTACCCTGCAAAGGGAGGTGGGCTGGGAGAAAGTTTCTTTTCCCCCCTTTCTAAAACCAGGAATTCCTCAGGTCATTTACCTCCACGCTCCAGGAGAGGCTTGCTCCCATGCTCCCTCCGGATCCTCGCCCTCGCTGGGCTCTAAGCTGCTTCCTCGCCTGCAGGGACTTCTGGAGAAAAAACTAAAATTAATACCTGCCGTCAACAAACGCATCACCTGTTGCCAACCTTTGTTCCCTCCGATTGGCCGATACCAGGAAGCGCTTGCCTGCCAAGTTCCATTAACTCTTCCCAGGCGAGACGGCAACTTGCCCTGACCTGCCTTAGTAAACTTTAGGAACAGAATCGTACAATTGCAGAGCTGAGAGGGGCCACGGGGGTCATCTAGTCCAACCCCTGGCAATGCAGGATTTATTTATTTTTTGTCCAGCGTTGGTTCTCGAACCCACAACTTTGAGATTAAGAGTCACGGGCTCTACTAACTTTGAGAACAGCAGAAACAGCTGGGAAGAAAGAAGAGGCGTTCAGGGATATTTTTTTTAAAAAAATAATTTTATAATTATTGTGTGTCCTTTTTTCTGATTGATCCTTTGACATGGTTTTGTACGTTTGGTGGTATTTTATGCATGGTGACTTGCTATTATTTTTATTGATTATAGCTTAGTAATTCTTTATTGTAATGATTAAGTGTAAACGGTTTAATTATTATTTGCTGATATTTAATTTTGCTGCTTACTATTATATTCTAATCAATTATTGAATATTGCTTTGTTTGATTTAAATTGTTTATTTTTATTACGACTTTTTGTATTGGATCAGATTGTGTGATCTTTGCTGTCCATTTTGTTATTTCTTCAGCTTGCAAACTGCCCTGTGTATAATAATATAGAAAGGAGGTATACAAATTAAAAAGAGAAATGAAATGAAAACTGCTTAAACTGAGGTCAGTGAGAACAGAGGCAAACCTCCTCGACTTTCTTTATTTCTTTCTTTTGACTGTGATAGCTCGGTTGGTAGAGCATGAGACTCTTCATTGTGGAGGGTTGTGGGTTCGAGTCACAAGTTGGGTGAAAAATTCTGCATTGCGGGGGGGACGGACTAGATGACCTCTGAGGTCAATTGCGACTCTACAGTTCTAGAATTCTACGATTCTAAAAATAAACAGATGTTTTGGGCTACAACTCTCATCAGCCCTGGACAGCATGGCGTCTGGGGGAAACCATCTCACTGTCTGGATGGGTTATGTTTGCCCTTTTTATTTTTAATTTTTTTATTTATGTTTTTCAGGTTTATACATGTCACTAATTTTACAATCATTTTAACGTTTCAAAACTTGACTTCCTTCCCCCTCTTTCTGCGGTTCCTTAAATTTATTTGTAATATTTTCTGCATATCCAAATTAACTTAATTTGCTCATTTAGTCGTCTACTTTAAATCTATACTCTTATAAAACTGCAAGTTATTACGAGGGTCCTGCCAATGTTCTTATCTGTTTGCAATTTATCTGTAAATATTCGATAAACCATTTCCATCCTTTTATAAAAAGTTTGTTATCTTGATTTCTTACTCTTCCGGTACGTTTTGCCGTTTCTGCATATTCCATAAGTTTTTGTATCCATTCAGCCCTTTTCTTTTTAAATGGCCTGCTGGGTTTTAAGTAAGAGCTGCCCATCAAAATCAATGAGGAAGACCAAGATATTGAAGTTGGAAGGGACCCCAAGGGTTATCCAGTCCAACCCCCTGTAAGGCAGGAATCTCAGCTAAAGCATCCCTGACAGATGGCCACCCAACCTCTGCTTAAAAACCTCCAAGGAAGGAGAGTTCACTACCTCTTGTGGGAGACTGTTCGACTGTCAAACAGCTCTTACTGTCAGAAAGTTTTCCCCGGTTCTCAGGGAGAAGCCATTTTCAACAGAGCCCAGCATTGGAAGCGAGCAGCTGTTCTGAGGCAGCACCGGGTGTTGAAATTTTGTGCCCCTAACCATTTTGTGCCCCGGGGCAACCGCCCCTGTGCTACACCACTGGAACCTGGCAACTTCTAAATGCTTGCTTGATAATGCCTGGCACACTAAGATGCTGGGCTTTCTGTTTTCCTTCCCTCCTCCATCCCAAGATCTCCACATTTGCACCAAGCTAGCTTGGGTGCGGGTGGCGCTGTGGGTTAAACCACAGAGCCTAGGGCTTGCTGATCAGAAGGTCGGCGGTTCGAATCCCTGCGACGGGGTGAGCTCCCGTTGCTCAGTCCCAGCTCCTGCCAACCTAGCAGTTTGAAAGCATGTCAAAGTGCAAGTAGATCAATAGGTACCACTCTGGCGGGAAGGTAAACAGCGTTTCCGTGCGCTGCTCTGGTTCGCCAGAAGCGGCTTAGTCATGCTGGCCACATGACCTGGAAGCTGTACGCCGGCTCTCGGCCAATAAAGCGAGATGAGCGCCGCAACCCCAGAGTCGGACACGACTGGACCTAATCATCAGGGGTCCCTTTACCTTTACCTTTTAGCTTGGGCACACAGCACTCAATGCAAGAAGAGAAGGGCTTCCTCCTTTCGGAAAGGGCTTCCCTGCACAGGGGATACCAGCTGACCTATTAAACTTGGGCAGGAGGCAATCTTTCGATCACCCACGGAAACTAGGTCAATGTCAGCATCCGCCAGTAGCCCGCAGTTAACCAAAAGGTACCTGAAATATACTCGGAGTCGAGTGTGGATTTCATGCTCTTTATTCAGCTCATAGTAGCGAGGAATGAATGTTTCCCCAGAACGTCTGCTTTATATACATTATTTACACAATGGGCCCCACGTGATTGGCTAATTCCAGGATATTCCTGTAGGCCAATCAGGTTGCGGATTCACTTCCCCCTGGAGCTGGATTGGGTGGCTCCTGCGGACCAATCAGACTGCTGCATTCTGAATCCTATTGTTCTAGGACCAATCAGACTGCTGCATTTTGGATCCTATTCAACTCAGTACATAACAGTACCTGCTGGAGAACTCGAGTTTCGAGGCATAATTTCGTACCAGGACGCCAGAGTCTGGACACCCATTTTAAGACTCATCACAGGATGGGTGTTTTGCCACAAGCCCATTATCCTGCCGTTTAAAAACAGAACACCTTGTGTCCTTTTACGTACCACATACGTTTTCAACAAGTCTGCAACCGTTAGGAAAGACTGCGGTGGTCAACACACGCGGGTGCGCTTTTTGAATACGGATCCCTAGGCTGTGAATAATTTAATGCTGCGGGCTGCAGACCATGTGAAATTGCAGACGTTTGCAGAGGGAGAGAGGTGGGAACCAAAATAGCCTCCTTTAAAATATTCTTGCAAAAACACCGACAGTCTAGGAAATATGTAGAATCATAGATTATGAGTTGGAAGGGACCCCCCGAGGGTCATCAAGTCCAACCCCCTGCAATGCAGGAATCCTGCCCACAGCCATCCCTGGATGGGTTCGAACCCCCAACTTTCTGGGTAACAGCCAGATGCATGGACCCATGGTGCCAAGTGTCTGCTAAAAACACAGAAATAAAGGCACCCGCTATCAGCCATTGATCACACAGTGCGGGGAGGCACCAGCTGAGGAAACCCCAAGGGAAGAAGGCGCAGAGGCGGAAGACTGGGAAGAGGAGGTGTTGGAAGCTGAAGAGGCAGCAGGGCTTAGTGAGCGGGGAGAGTCTGTGGCAGAGAGCACTGCAGAGGCAGAGGCAGGAGAGGAGGGGGGCCAAGAGGCAGAGATCAGGTAAGCTGCTTAAGAAGCCAGGGGCTCTCCCCCCTCCTGCTGCGACCAGCTCCCTCTTCCCTGGGCTCCCAGAACCCAAAGTGGTATGAAAAGGGCAGAGCAAAGAGAGAAGAGATGACGGAGCCTTAGGCTGCTGGGGAAGGAACTGGGGGAGGAGCCTTAGAGAGCAGTAGAAAGGTGGGGGGGACCTTCAATCCACGCAACTGCCTCCTTGGGGCAAGACCCACTGGGAAGAGTTGCTGTGATCGCTAGACCTGCACTGTTTTGGTTGCTTTGAATAAAGAGGGCTTTTTAAATTATTGCTCACCTACGCTTGACTCTGGCTTCTGACATCAGTTGTGCAAAAATGCATCCGAATGAATAAGCTGCATTTTATGCGCACAGCAGTTGAAACCCAAGCTAAAATTGTATTATGTTAGCGTTAGATTTGCCAAAATGAGCATATGAAGAAAAATTGCACGGCAACTTGTATATTGGGAGAAATTCGCTGGTGAATGTCCTTTAAAAAAAAAAAAAAAAACCCCACAGTGATGTGGAAATGTGGAGAACTAAATTTAAGACTAGAAAAATGAGAAACAGAGAAGCCAAAACTGACAGGGTCACCCAGCCCTGGCATCAATCTAACCCAGGGGTAGTCAACCTTTTTATACCTACCGCCCACTAATGCATCTTTCTTGATGGTAAAATTTCCTTACCGTCCACCAGTGCTTGATGGAAGGAGGATTCAGCTTGTGCTGTGGAATCCCCAACCGCTCACCTAGAATCCTGAAACGCCCACTAGTGGGCGGTAGGGACCAGGCTGACAACCCCTGATATAACCATTAGCACATTCAATGTTGCAGCCCTATTCCTGGCTTTGCGCAGGGCCGTCTTAAGCTTATCTGGCGCCGTGGTGCAGGGATTCCTCCGGCGCCCCCACCCCGTTTCCCTCTGGGCGGGCAGCAGCTGGAGGGCGGCTCCTCCGGTGGGACAGAGGCTCCAGGCGCGGCGCGGCATGGCAGAGGCGGGTGAGGGCGGCGCTGCCGGTGGGTGGCTCCTCTGGCAGGGAGGAGGCTCCAGGCGCAGCGCGGCATGGCGGAGGAGGACGAGGGGGGCGAGCTTCTGCCTCTTCCCTGGCACCCTCCAGAACTTGGCACCGTGGTGCCCTGTGCCACTAGCCTCTATGGCTAAGACACCCCTGGCTTTGCGCCTTTGTTTCTGCACAAGGGATGGAACGCATGCACACCGGCTGCTTTCCAACGGTGTCCAGGAAACTACGGCATCCCTAAGAAGCTTGCAGCTCCCTGGTGAGATGATCAGTATCAGCAGATAAGCTTCCCAGAGAGAGAGCTTGCCCTCTCCTGCTGATCTTCCCTTGCAGGGTTGCCAATGTAGGGCAGAGTCGATTACGGTCACCTAAGGGTAGGGATGAGCAGGAGATCTGGCTGCGTTTGCAATCCCAGAAACAAAAACACACACGGAAACTTAGCTGGGTCTTTCAAAATTCGCACTTCTCCGAAATTTGCAGTGCAGTTCTGGAAAATAGTGACAAGCCTAGAAGGAACCCGTTGTGTAAAAGAAGTTTCATATAAGAATGGGGGGCTTGTATTTCCAGACTTCCAAACGACCCGGTTGACTTCCGAAACATCCTGCAACCTGAAGTCAGGGGAACGAACGTAGTAACGACACCTTGGAGCTGCCCAAACTTATTTGCTCTTTCAATTGAGCAAATTTCATTTTAAAGTTTAAAATTCTGCAGATACTGTACACTCAACACTACAAGTTCACAAGCTACAGAGCAACTGGATTTATCTCCTTATATGTTTTGGGCTTTTCTTCTGCTTAAAAAAAGAAGTCGCCAGTGACTGTTACTACCAATGTAAAATAAATGTAACATAAATGGGACGTGGATGGCGCTGTGGGTTAAACCACAGAGCCTAGGGCTTGCTGATCAGAAGGTCAGTGGTTCGAATCCCCGTGACGGGGTGAGCTCCCGTTGCTCGGTCCCAGCTCCTGCCAACCTAGCAGTTCAAAAGCACAAAGTTCAAGTAGATAAATAGATACCGCTCCGGCGGGAAGGTAAACGGCGTTTCTGTGCGCTGCTCTGGTTCGCCAGAAGCGGCTTTGTCATGCTGGCCACATGACCCGGAAGCTGTACACCGGCTCCCTCGGCCAATAATGCGAGATGAGCGCCGCAACCCCAGAGTCGTCCGCGACTGGACCTAATGGTCAGGGGTCCCTTTACCTTTACCTTTACCAATGTAAAATAATGCACAAAGACACTCCACAAAACATCATAGCCTGCCAGTTAACATAACAAGGAAAGGTCCGTTCAGATTACCCTCCAGACTCTGGTCTGAGGGACCTAAAACAAGTTGAAGATTCACATTCTCCTCTTTCCACCTGTGTATAACATATTTTCCCACAATCATAATTCCAATTGTCTCCCAACCTTGCAAGAAGAAATAAGGAGGGGTGGGTGAGAACCAGGGCAGAACCAAACACACAGAAAGCCCCAGATATCATCACATCGGACATTTCACTGCTGCTTGATGCTTTGCATCAGGAAATCCCGGTGAGAATGCAAGATTTCCGGCGCTGTCGCATGACTATCGGAACCGGGTGCGCACCGTGTAGCGCTTATGGATTTTGCATGCTGAGTTCGCCAACAGAGCCAACAGGGGCGCGAGCAGAGAGACAGGGAATGCCTTGCTATTCCTTGACCTGGCTAAGATGGATTAAGGGCGATGGAAATATGGCCAGTAATGCAAAACACATGATATATTAGAGAAAGAGAAAAAGAGAGAGAGAGAGAGAGAGAGAGAGAGAGAGAGCATCAGTGTCACAAAGCCATCTCCAGAAGATATGGAAGAACACAAGAGCTCAAAGAGACACCAGAAGCAAAGAGGGATCATAGGTAGCAAGTAATGGGGAAAACCATTTATTTCTGGTTGATCACGGACTCTGAACACTTCTAGACAATCTGTGTTTACTGAGCGTCCATTCCAATTTACTTCCCAGGAGGTTAGACCACATTGCATCAAAAGTGCAGGAATCCTGCGCACAGCCGTCCCTGGGTGGGTTCGAACCACCAACCTTCAAGGTCGCAGCCAGATGCACTGGCCCATTATGCGGGGGGAGACCCCCCCACCAGGGGGCCTCCTTCCTCCTGCTGTGACAAGCTCCTCCGGTCTTCCAGAACATGGAGAGGAATGAAGAGGTTGTAGCAAAGAGAAACACCTTGTGGTGCTGGGGAAGTACCTGGAGGAAAAGTCTTAGAGAGAGGTGGGGAGGCAGGGCCCTTCAGTCCTTGCAACTGCCTCCTTGGGGCAAGACCCACTGGCAAGAGTTGCTGGGATTGCTAGGCCTGCGCTGTTTTGGTTTCTTTGAACAAAGAGTTAACTTCACTGGCACCGGGTGTTTTTTTTGCCGACTTGCCCCTGACTCTGGCTTCTGACACACAAAGAGAGAGGCTCTTTGCACCTCTGCCCTGCTCAGAAGGGATGGCAGGCTGGGTAGGGCCTTCTCAGTAGTGGCACCTGCCCTGTGGAACGCCCTCCCACCAGATGTCAAAGAGAACAACAACTACCAGACTTTTAGAAGACACCTGAAGGCAGCCCTGTTTAGGGAAGCTTTTAATGTTTAATACATTATTGTATTTTAATATTCTGTTGGAAGCCGCCCAGAGTGGCTGGGGAAGCCCAGCCAGATGGGTGGGGTATAAATAATAAATTATTATTATTATTATTATTATTATTATTATTATTATTATTAATATTATTATAGGCAGTCCTGGCACCCAGCAGAAGTTGAGCATGCTCAAGGGACCATGTTCAATATAGGTGAGGCTGCGCCAGTGGAAACAGAACTGAGCAGGAAGAGCGAGCGGTCTCTTGCACATTGCTCAGGGATTATTTGCTGAGATCTGTCATGGGCATCACAGGAGGTACTGTGGCTTACAGGAGCCCACGGGCATTGGGTTGCCAATCCCTGGCCTACAGCGCCTGGCAGCATATCTTTTGGGTTTAAGAAAATGTAACTGGGCATTGTGCTGGATCCTAAATAGATTGCAGCGTCACCTCTGGATATATCCTTTGTCCGATTTGGAAAGGTCCACCCCGGGTTCTCCATGGTATATCACACCCTCTTTCCTAACGGCCAAAATCCAGTCGTTCCTTAGTCCCTATTCCTGGGCGAGATCATCTGTGACTTCAAAAGAAGCCACTCTGCAAACTTCATTTTAAAAAAAGGCACCAGAAGCAAGATTTCGAGTCGACAAAGTAGGTGAAGCAATACGGGCAGGATGGGTTTTTGTTTTTCATCTCGGCAACAGATTACATAACACTCTCATAACACACACTTGACTATTCTACAGCTGGTATCTCCAGAGGAGCAATCAGGAACAACAACAACAAAAAAGTTATAAGATTCTCTCTGAAGTGTATGATACAGTCCTCATTATGTCTAAAAAAAAAAAATCCTCAGGGGCAAAAATAGTGATTTTTTTTCCCTCTTGTGGGAATTTTTTCCAGGATAACCACTTCTGTGCTTGCGGAATTCGCCATCCTAAAATATTCACTGCGCCGAAATGGACAGGCCAGAGAAGTGCTATATGGGGAACGAGGAAGGAGGAACACCAAGCAAAATTTTCTGGGTTCTGGGATCAGAAGCAGATTTTTTCCCAGCCTGGTACCATTTTGTGTGTGTAACATGGACTCTCTCTCTCAATGCTTGGCAGTGACATCATCCAAAGAGCAGGAAGGAGGACCGCCATGCAGGAAGTTGAAGGAGGATTGCTATTGGCCCAGGGAAAGCACGACCCCACCCGTGACTGGCCAGTCAAAAAGGGAGGCGGGGCACCCATTTGGACAGACAGGGTGGAAGGCGGGGTGGTCAAGAAAAGGTGGCACCAGAGCCAATGATAGGAGTCAGAGAAATTGACAGGTCCTGGAGCCAACCGATTTGTCCCCATCTTATCTTATCTTATCTTATCTTATCCTTGTGGAATCGTATGAGGGCAACACGGAGACTGAGGAGGGAATTGGCGGGGTGTGGCACATTATGGGATGGCTGGAATGATAGAATCGAAGAGATCCCATCAATCACCTAGTCCAGCTCCCTACAATGCAGGAACATGCACCCCTACTGTGGGATGTAAACACTAGAGCAGTCAAGTACAACAATGCTAGAGCAGACAGTGGAGATTGCCTCAGTCCTCCAGCCACAACTTCCTGGTCACATGGATTGAGGCAATTTCCTCTTGCAACTAGATGTGGGAGTGGCTTCACCTGGGAAGGTATGAACAAAGAACCTCACAGGTCAGCGGCCATTCCATTCCATTCCACTCTCTCACTCGAACTGTGAGGAGGATGCTCAGTTGGCTTCCAGCCAACTGGGGCCTGGACTTCTCTCCCACATGGGGAGATTCCAATTGTAAATATCTTTACTAAGAATAAGCCTGCCTTCTTTGGGATTTGTCTTGAGCTGGATATATGTGAGTAAACATTTTATATCTTTTTATAGAAGACGTGTGTTGTGTCTTATTTGAAGAGGGACAAAGGGGAAATATAGTGACAAACCAGGAAACTAGATTAAGTTGATTCTAGCGAATCAAAGCAACTTCCGCTGTGTGTATTTTAAAAGGGAATGTTACTCTGCTAGTTGAACTTGTTAGCACAAGTTAGGATGAGATATATTAAATTATAAATCTCCATCCACGTTCCAAAACATTCCCACAAAGGGTTATGGGCCCAGCGCTACGTATTTTGTGTATTTTTGAAGGATTGCGTTGGATTGCATTTTTGAGCTGAGTAGGATTTTTCTGAGAGCATTTCCTGGTCAGACCGCATGGTCTTTTGTCCTATTGTCTAGAGAAAGGGGATTAAGCTACCCCTCCCCTCCCTCAGAGCTCACAAAAGACCCAAAGGCAGTGGAGATTTATTTTGAGGCTTTTGCTTTTTGCATTTTGAAAATTTTGAGATTTTGATTTTGAATTTTGACAAATTTTTGAATTTTGAAATTTTTTTCCAAATTTTGGATTTTAAGATGGCTAGTGCCAGTTTTTATAGTGAAGCAAAGCCAGGCTTAATGCTGCTAGATGAGGACAATTTTGTGCACTGGAAAACGCGCTTAATAGCATATTTAGAAGCAAGGGATGTTTTGGATGCGATACAGAAACCAAAGCCTCAAGGTGCAGATGATGAAGCCAAGGTTAAAGTCTGGAAAAGGCAGAACAGCGAGGCCAAGCACATAATTTTGAGTGGACTTCGCAATAAGCATCTATCGTTAATAAATAGCAAAGATGATGCATCTCAGATCCTAAAAGATATTGAGCGCATGTATGGAGAATCTACAAAGAACTCCTACAGAACATTGATGGGCAAATTAACTAGACTGAGAATGAATTCAAAAGAAGAATTCACAGAGCATATTGATAAATTCACAGAAATTATTCAAAAGCTTGAACTTACTCCACAATCTTTTGATGAAGTAACAAAGGTATCATTTCTGTTAGCCTCATTAGGGCCACATTTTGATGCATTTGTCAGTTTGATGGATCATAAAGAGAATCTAACTTTTAAGGAACTGACTAGTGAATTAAGAGAGGAATGCAGAAAGAGATCTGATTCCCCAGAGAGGAGCACTAGAAATAAAGGCAGCAAT
Organism: Darevskia mixta; assembly: GCA_034641385.1. Lineage (NCBI taxonomy): Eukaryota > Metazoa > Chordata > Lepidosauria > Squamata > Lacertidae > Darevskia > Darevskia mixta. Next base: position 5,970,508 of record JAWWNH010000060.1, read on the forward strand.
TATGTTTTTAAACAGCCTGCACAGTCCAGAGATGGACACAAGAAGGTCACATGTCACAATTGTAATAAAATCGGCCATATAGCCAGAAATTGTAGAGTGCCTAAAGCTAAAGAGAAAGATTCCCAAGCCTTTCAGCGTAAAGGAGAAAGAAAAGGGAAATTTGAGTGCAACATGCTGTTGAAAGAAAGGAGTTTAGCTGTCCAGAGCCAAGAAAACACACGCAATAAGTGGTTATTAGATTCTGGAGCCAGCAGCCACTATTGTTTTGAAAAAGACTGTTTTAATGAATTAAGTGATAAAGAGACTGAAATTGAGGTTGCAGATGGAAATATTTTAAAGTCCAAAGGTGAAGGTTCAATACATTTGGAGTTCAATGTAAACAATGAATCTTTTAGGACCAGAATGTCCAATGTTGTGTATGTACCAGAACTGAGCTGCAATTTACTCAGTGTCTCTACTTTGGACAAGAAAGGTTTCAAGATCACATTTGAGAATGGACAGTGCAGTGTAACTAAAGATGGTGAAGTGTACATTGAAGCAAAATTAATAAATGGTGTTTATGAGGTTAATCTTTCAGAGAACCAGTCTGCAAAAGTGGCACGCTCCAGCCAGAAGGATGACGCAGATTTGACGCTGTGGCACAGAAGACTTGCACACAGAGATACCACCATCATTAAAAGTCTACAGGAAAGTGATCTTGTCACAGGTTTGCAGGTAAAAGGGAGCAGCAACCAAGCTCCAACAAAATGCATAACTTGTGTTACTGAAAAGGCAGTAAAACCTTCTTTTACACGTTGCACAGAACAAAGGAGTACTAAAGTTCTGGATATTGTGCATTCAGATTTGTGTGGGCCACTCAGTGTTCCATCACTTGGACACAACAAGTATATTTTAATTTTTATTGATGATTTTTCGAGATATTGTGTGGCATATTTCATCAAAGACAAAAGTGAGACAGTAGAGATGTTCAAGAATTACATTGCCATGGTTAGGAACAAGTTCCAAAGAGCTCCAGGTGTCTTAATGTCTGACAATGGAGGAGAATACTGCTCACATGAGATGAAAGCCCTTATGGCAAAGGAAGGAATTACACATGTAACCACAGTTCCTTACACGCCACAACAGAACTCCATAGCTGAAAGGAAGTTCAGATCCATTATGGAAATGACAAGGTGTATGCTAAAGGAAGCGTCCCTGCCTAGGAAGATGTGGGGAGATGCTGCTTACACAGCTGTCTATCTCCAGAACAGGTTGCCAACAAAGGCAACACAGCGCACACCATTTGAACTTTGGCATGGAAAGGTGCCTAGTCTGTCGCACATACGTGTATTTGGCAGTATATGTTACTACCACGTGCCCAAGGAACAGAGGCACAAGCTTGACTCCAGAGCACAAGTAGGTATCTTTGTGGGATATGCTGCTGGAGGCAAAGGATACAAAGTAATGGACTTACAGACAGGCAAAGTGAGTGCATACCATGCAATTTATTTTGATGAACATGCAAAAGCAGACACAAAGAACACTGTTATTGGCTGCTCCAAGGAGTCAGAATGGACTCAAGAACTCATAAACTTTCCTTCTGAAACCCCACATGGTACTAATCTGCCTTCTAGTGTCATAGCACCCCCTACAGGCGACGCACCAGAAGACGCAGATGACCAGATCCCTGGCGGCTCCAGAGACGAAGAGGAGGACTCAGATGGGGACATGGAAGCGTTGGAGGATGGTGAGGAAGCTGATGCGGTTCAGGAACCAGAACCAGAGGTCAGACGCTCATCCAGAACCAACAGAGGTGTCCCACCAGTACGACTGTCCTACCTTGCAGGGTCGGTGTCTCCACAGGAACCTTCCACATGGGAAGAGATTCAGAAGATGCCATCTGCGCAAGCCAGTCTCTGGAAGAAGGCTGCTCAGGAGGAGATGGATGCACTGCACCAGAACCAGACGTGGACCCTGACAGAGCTCCCTCCTGGTAAGAAGGCCATTGGGTGCAAGTGGGTGTTCAAGGTTAAGAAGGGGTCAGAAGGGGAAGTGGAACGCTACAAAGCAAGGCTAGTAGCACAAGGTTTTTCACAACGTTTTGGTGAAGATTATGACGAAGTTTTCGCACCAACCGTAAGATATAGTACCGTCCGAATGCTTTTGAGCATTGCAGCCTCTAAACGATTGGACGTGAAACACGTTGACATATGCACTGCGTTTTTACATGGGAGAATTTCAGAAGAAATATATATGAAACAACCTAAAGGTTTCACAAAACCAAATGAGGCGCATCTAGTATGTCGACTCCAGAAGGGAATCTATGGGCTTAAACAAGCAGCTAGAGCCTGGAATCAGAAATTGCACAGTATGCTTGTGCAACTTGGGTACAAGCAAGGAAACGCAGACAAGTGCTTGTACACCAAGTCAAGTAATGGACAATATTCATACATATTGGCTTTTGTCGATGATTTGATTATTGCTACTGCTAATAATAGAGACTATACGCAAATAGTAAAACACCTCAGCAAGGAGGTACAAGTAAAAGAACTTGGAGATGTCAAATACTACTTAGGAATCCAAGTGGAAAGAGAAAAAGACGGCTCATTTCTTCTCAGCCAGAAGCAAAAGATTCATGAACTGATTGAGTATTTGCAGATGCAAGACGCACACCCGGTTGCAACGCCCATGGCTACAGACTTCTTGAAGAATCAGCAGGATTCGAAGCTGTTGCCAGATAACAGTCAATATAGGTCGGTAATTGGTAAACTTTTGTATATGGTTACCACATGTAGACCTGACTTAGCTAATGCTGTGGGGATTCTGAGCAGAAAAGTGAATTCTCCCACTGAGCATGATTTAGCGGGGCTGAAAAGGGTGGTTAGATACCTGAAAGGTACAATAAATTGTAAATTAAAGTTGCCAGCTGTCAGAGACCCTAAGTTGGTTGGGTACACTGATGCAGATTGGGCCGGGGATAATGCTGACTATAAATCCACAAGTGGTCATGTTTTTATGTTTGGGGATGGACCTGTTGTGTGGGGCAGCTATAAACAGAGTTGTGTAGCTTTGTCTTCAACAGAGTCCGAATATGTTGCTGCTACAGAAGCATGCAGAGAAATTGCCTGGCTTGATGAACTCATCAAAGACTTTGGACTGGTGAGAAGGGAACCTGTCAGCCTGCTAGAGGACAATCAAAGTTGCCTGAAGCTGACGCAGAGTGAAAAGTTCCTAGCCAGAACCAAACACATTGGGGTCAGGTACCACTATATACGCCAGATGGTGCAAGATGGACTTGTGGAACTGTCTTATTGCTGCACCAAAGAGATGACTGCCGACATCTTGACAAAACCCTTGCCAAAAGAGAGTTTCCAGAATCTACGTGTCAAGCTGGGACTCTGGGTGGTTGAATAAAGTTGTTTATGTTTTGTATGTTGTATTTGCCTGAGAAGGGGTTTGTGGGATGTAAACACTAGAGCAGTCAAGTACAACAATGCTAGAGCAGACAGTGGAGATTGCCTCAGTCCTCCAGCCACAACTTCCTGGTCACATGGATTGAGGCAATTTCCTCTTGCAACTAGATGTGGGAGTGGCTTCACCTGGGAAGGTATGAACAAAGAACCTCACAGGTCAGCGGCCATTCCATTCCATTCCACTCTCTCACTCGAACTGTGAGGAGGATGCTCAGTTGGCTTCCAGCCAACTGGGGCCTGGACTTCTCTCCCACATGGGGAGATTCCAATTGTAAATATCTTTACTAAGAATAAGCCTGCCTTCTTTGGGATTTGTCTTGAGCTGGATATATGTGAGTAAACATTTTATATCTTTTTATAGAAGACGTGTGTTGTGTCTTATTTGAAGAGGGACAAAGGGGAAATATAGTGACAAACCAGGAAACTAGATTAAGTTGATTCTAGCGAATCAAAGCAACTTCCGCTGTGTGTATTTTAAAAGGGAATGTTACTCTGCTAGTTGAACTTGTTAGCACAAGTTAGGATGAGATATATTAAATTATAAATCTCCATCCACGTTCCAAAACATTCCCACACCTACAGGGATCAAACCCGTGACCTTGGCGTCGTCAGCCCCATTCTCTTGATTTAATTACACTAAAAAGTTTCAACTGGATTTTGAGCCAACAGGCAATTAAGCGTTTTAGATTTCGTCATGTTGCTGTCTCCCTTAGCGGGTCGTGGTACCTGCTATTCTGAATAATGCTTCTCATAGGGTAGGGGGCACCTGGAGCGAGTTTGTGGAACCAAGGAGGCAGTGGCCCAAAAAGGGTTGGGAACCGCTGGGGTAGACAATATACTGAGCCGGGAGGAGAAGTGCTCTGTCTCAGGGCAAGGTTGGTTGGCATTTGTCTGTCTTGGGAGACAACAGAGGAGTGCCCCTTCGGGGGTGAAGCCAAACGCTTGGAACTCACAGCGCCTGCTGTGATTGTTGAAAACGATACAGGAGAGACATGTTTTGTTGCAGCTGGGGCAGGTGAAGGCATCCAGTTGTGCTGCTGCAGGTGCACCATGGCTTTTCATCTCTCTGCGCTCCTCCTCTGGTCACGGCTATGGATGCACGACTTGACTCTCTGTCTCCAGGCACTGCGGTCGTCTGCAAAGGATCCCCACAATTCTATGATTTCCCCTGCCCTGCAATGGAGGGCCCCCCCTCCCAATGGAGGCGGCTGGATGAGACGGGTAGCAGAGTGGTTTGGCAAAGCAACCCCATTTTCTTGAAACTGAAATTGCTTGCTTTTCTATGGAATCAAGTTTCATCGCTCCTGCCCCACCCCTAGCATCCTTTTCTGAGGATGCATTGAGCATCCTGGCAATAAAATAAATACAGAAATAGAAAAGGAGGGGGCAGTTGACATTCTAAGCTACCTCCCAAGGAGCCCGCAACTCCACGAGCCGCTGTGTAAATAATTTTTCGTCGGAGCTGTCTGGTACACATTGAGATCATATTCCCAGCGCTCCAGAACCACTTTGCAAGAGACTTTTAAACCTCCAGCTAGCTGCCATTTCAGAAGCGTGTAGGAGGGGAAGCCGGAACGCGCTATATAAAATGCCGACAGCCTCCGTCGAGGGGCAAACTCTCCTCCGATGGCGGGTTCAAAATGCACAGCAATGCAAAAGCCTTTCCTTGCTCTCTTTCAGACAAGCATCGGCCAACCCCAGTTTCCTGGCATGCCAGAAACTCAGATATATAAGCTAACCGCCAAACGGCACCTTAAACCTAGGTTATGTTCAACACAACGGAATGCCTGGCCGCCATTGCTTTTGCCATGGAATTTATTATAATTACTTTTCATTTCTATACCGCTTTATATTTTAAAGAAAAAATATCTCAAAGCGGTTTGCGACACATTAAAACATCAAATCAAACAAATCCAGAATAAAACGAATTCGAGCTTCAAGGAAAATATTTCAGATCCTTCTCTGACATTTTGCTTTCCCCATATTTATCCACCTACTGAAAGTATAGAGCTGCCCCATAGCAGAAGTACTCTAGGAAGGCAGGGTGGTATAGTGGTTAGAGTGTCAGACTAGGACCTGAGAGATCAGGGTTCAAATTCCCACTCAGTCATGTAGCTCACAGGGTGACCTGGGCGTCAGTCACACAGCCTTTTCATCTAGAAACAGACAAAACCGGTCCAAGCCTAAAACAAGTAGAACAATGGGCAATGGATATAGGACATAAAATTGATTTAGCTGTATGGGAGAGATTTAAAATTCACAGCATGCTATGCGATAAAAGAAAACTATATGAAAATGTCATATAGATGGTATTTGGCTCCTAGTAAATTAGCAAAAATGTATAAGTCGAAATCCGATACCTGTTGGAAATGTAAAGAGAAAGAAGGTACCTTTCTCCACATGTGGTGGTCATGCAAGGTGGTAAAAGCTTTCTGGGAAATGATATATAATGAACTGGAAAAAATGCTGGAAAAAACTTTTGTTTAAAAACCAGAAACTTTTCTTTTAGGAATAATTGGTGGAGAGGAACCCAAGGAAGAGAAAAATTGATTTATGTATGCTACCACAGCAGCTTGTATGATATATGCCCAAAGCTGGAAGAAGAAACAGTTCCAACAAAAGAAGATTAAAAATGATAAGATATGCAGAAATGACGAAACTTATCACAAGAATAAGAAATCAAAATGAGAGACTCTTTATGACTGAGTGCAGAAAATTTATTATTTGAAGACGTATTGTAGACAACTTAAAACGTTAGTAGGGTTGAAAGAAACTGGTGCAGTAACAGATCACTAAAAGAGAATGTAACGGGAAGTTAATAGATTTAAATTGTATATGCAGTAATAAAAAGATATAAAATAAGTAACCACAGAAAGGAGGGGAGGGAAGTTGAAGAAAATGTGGATTGATGTAAAGATTGTTTCTTTATTATTCGGCGAATATATGTAATATGAAAAATGAAATTCATATTAAAAACAAAAACAAAAAGGAGAACTGTTCCAAACAGAACTTTCATCAAGGATTTTTCATGATTTTGAATGGAACTATTAAAGGGTGTTGGGACGCAGGAGAGGGGAGGGGAAGAGGACCCACCAAACAATTGCAAAAAAGAAATGATTTTGGCAAAGCGTTAGTGGCTCATGCTGACAACGCATAGCTGTCAACTTTTGGATTTGAAAATAAGGGATTTTTTCAAACTTTTGGATTTGAAAATAAGGGATGCCACGAGGGCGGTGCAATGGCACCAAGTAGCCTCGCCACCCTGCGCTCCAGAGGCTGCGCGCGAACGGGAGAGCGAAAGAGCGAGCGCGTAGACGGCAGGCAGGCTGTCTGTCTGGTTGGGCGTGAGGGTCTGGCTGCACAAGGCATGCAAGCTCCGCCCCCAGTCGGTCTCAGACTCCTTATTGGCAGCCAAGCAACGCAGCTGAGGCGCCTCCCTGGCCAGCAGGGAGGGAGAGGAGCTGCTTCCTTTGAAATCCGGGAAATTTAAGGGATATCAACAATCCGGGATAGCAGCGGGAAACGGCATTGGAATACGGGAGTTTCCCGCCAAAAAAGGGAGGGTTGACAGCTATGTGACAACATGACCTCACTACACTTCCTGGTAGCTATTTCCAGCTTAAACCCGGCTTCAATTCTCACACATAATGCTTCTGAAGCTCAGCAGCCCATCATCCCCAAACAAACAAACGCTAAAAAGGCTGTCCTGAAATGCTCTGCAATAAATCATTGGAGAGGCTCCCATTTCGGTTTTCAATTGGTGGGGGGGGGGGGAGGAGAGGGACGAAAAGCCACTTTTGCAATAATAATACACCCTTTTTTATCCCAACATGATACCAGGCCCATGCCCAGCAAGCAAGACCCTGTGCATGCACACGAAAGCTCATACCGAGAACAAACTTAGTTGGTCTCTAAGGTGCTACTGGAAGGAATTTTTTTTTATCCTATCCACTTCTGTTACTCTCGTTTTCTCATGTGTTCACATTTACTTAGATCGGGAGGGTGTAGACTTTCTCATTTATTTAAATTCTATCAGTCTTAAAGATATAGATAGATCTAGATGTCGAGAAGCAGTTTACAACGTAAACCCCCCCTATAAAATCACAAATGAAAATAAAAATGCATTCCGCCAATAAAACTCCAGGATCAAAAGAAACTGAACCTTTCTTGGGCTCTTGTTTGTTTGTTTTAAACGCTGCCAAGTCCCTTCGAAGAGCCCTGGTGCTTAGAGAGGCGCGACTTGTACAATTTTACAGATTAAATACATGCTCAGTAAATACCCTCCACTTCAACCTAGCTTTCCTGGTACAGTAGAACCTCGGTTTCCAAACACAATCCGTTCCGGAAGACCATCTGTCTTCCGAAACGTTTGAAAACCGAGGTGGGCAAAGGGCGGTCTGCCAATTCAAGAGAGAAAATTTTGAAAAACAACAGATACACGCAGCGGAAGCCGTTCGAAAAAGGAAGCATTTTTTTCTGGGTTTTCGGCGTTCGAAAACCAAATGTCCGGCAACGGAGACATTCGAAAAGTGAGGTACCACTGTAACAGATTTAGAATAATGAACGTGGCCCTATATACGGTTGTTTTCCTTCTTATTCAGGGCAACATTCAGCACTGCACTTCTGTTTCTTGCAACAGATGAAACTTATTGTTTGCAGATGACACCAAATTGGGAGGGGTGGCTAATACCCCAGAGGACAGGATCACACTTCAAAATAACCTTAACAGATTAGAGAATTGGGCCAAAGCAAACAAGATGAATTTTAACAGGGAGAAATGTAAAGTACTACACTTGGGCAAAAAAAATGAAAGGCACAAATACAGAATGGGTGATACCTGGCTTGAGAGCAGTACATGTGAAAAGGATCTAGGAGTCTTGGTAGACCACAAACTTGACCTGAGTCAACAGTGTGATGCAGCAGCTAAAAAAGCCAATGCAATTCTGGGCTGCATCGATAGGAGTATAGCATCTAGATCAAGGGAAGTAATAGTACCACTGGATTCCGCTCTGGTCAGACCTCACCTGGAATACTGTGTCCAGTTCTGGGCACCACAGTTCAAGAAGGATACTGACAAGCTGGAACGTGTCCAGAGGAGGGCAACCCAAATGGTCAAAGGCCTGGAAACGATGCCTTATGAGGAACGGCTTAGGGAGCTGGGTATGTTTAGCCTGGAGAAGAGAAGGTTAAGGGGTGATATGATAGCCATGTTCAAATATATAAAAGGATGTCATATAGAGGAGGGAGAAAGGTTGTTTTCTGCTGCTCCAGAGAAGCGGACATGGAGCAATGGATTCAAACTACAAGAAAGAAGATTCCACCTAAACATTAGAAAGAACTTCCTGACAGTAAGAGCTGTTCGACAGTGGAATTTGCTGCCAAGGAGTGTGGTGGAGTCTCCTTCTTTGGAGGTCTTTAAGCAGAGGCTTGACAGCCACCTGTCAAGAATGCTTTGATGGTGTTCCTGCTTGGCAGGGGGTTGGACTGGATGGCCCTTGTGGTCTCTTCCAACTCTATGATTCTGATTCTTCTCCCCTCAGTTAAGCATGCTCTCAATATTTGCTCCAGGGGATTGGGGGAAATCTCTGGGGCAGATTTTGGGGGAGCACGAGGTTGCGGGGGGAGGGAGAGGAAACCCCACTTTGCAAGCAGAAATCTGCCTCTTGCAGACTTGCATGCAAGCTGTACATGTTTAAATCTCGCGGAACCCAAAGGGGCATAAATGTGGTTCGCAGGCAGCCGGATCCAGACCTGCGTAACTTCAGAAAGGGGCTCCAGAGTCAGACCATAAACTGCTGCCACCTTTGCTTTCAAAAGCTCCCCTGGTATTATGAGAGCCGGCAGAGGATTTCCCTAAGCGTTTTGTCTAGCAGCAACCCAGAGGGGGAAAGAGCATTCCCCCTTCCTCCATTCAGTCACATGAGTCACCGGCCACCCGAGATTTGCTTGAACTTTCTGTCATCGCAGGGTAATTCGTTCCAAATTGCTACCATCAGCTAATGAGCAAACAAGATCAACTCAAATGAAGTGTCTCTGTCAACAGACAGGGTAGCCCTGATGGAGCCGCTCGGAACTAAAAAAAAAAAAAAGCACCCCTGAGAAAGTCTAAATCTCGAGCTAGAGCAAGGTCTCGGCTCAGGGGCGGAACGGGGTCCACGTGCGAATCCTGCCTCTCGCAAGGTGGCTTCAGACAAGGCGCTGTTTCCTAAGCAGTGTGAAAATATAAATGAACAGAGGAGAAGATTTCTGGAGGGAAGATGTATAGTAATTCAGTAAGCCCTCAATTTATGCTTTGGCTGAGTGGAACTTCCGTCAGATCATAGGTCAGCAGTTCGAATCCCTGTGACGGGGTGAGCTCCCATTGTTCGGTCCCAGCTCCTGCTCACCTAGCAGTTTGAAAGCACATCAAAGTGCAAGTAGATAAATAGCGTTTCCGTGCGCTCCTCTGGTTTCGCCAGAAGCGGCTTAGTCACGCTGGCCACATGACCTGGAAGCTGTACGCCGGCTCCCTCGGCCAATAAATCGAGATGAGCACCACAACCCCAGAGTCGGACACGACTGGACCTAATGGTCAGGGGTCCCTTTACCTTTAGGATATAGCTGTCAACTTTCGGATTTGAAAATAAGGGATGCCGCAAGGGCGGTACAATGGCACCAAGTAGCCTCGCCACCCTGCGCTCCAGAGGCTGAGCGCGAACGGGTGAGCGAAAGAGCGAGCGCATAGACGGCAGGCAGGCTGGCTGTCTGGTTGGGCGTGAGGGTCTGGCTGCACAAGGCATGCAAGCTCCGCCCCCAGTCGGTCTCAGACTCCTTATTGGCAGCCGAGCAACGCAGCTGAGGAGCCTCCCTGGCCGGCAGGGAGGGAGAGGAGCTGCTTCCTTTGAAATCCGGGAAATTTAAGGCATATCAACAATCCGGGATAGCAGCGGGAAACGGCATTGGAATAAGGGAGTTTCCCACAAATAAAAGGAGGGTTGACAGCTATGTTCGGCACCCTAAACTGAGCGTAATTGAAATCTAATCACAAGCCGCGAAACTCCCATTGCTGTTGCCAGCCAAGCTGGCAGCCTGCCCGACGTCTCTATTTTGCTCGTTTTCCTCCACTCCACAACCAGCCCTCGTTGCGACTGAATGGGCTGCCTCTTCAGAACAGCCGTGCAGGTCCATCTTCCCAGGAGAAGGTCGGCCGGCAGCCTCTCTCTGCCACTTCAGAGACAACGTTCGGAGGCTCCCGGCCAAATGTCAGCTCTCCTTAACCTCATCTGCCCGTGCAAACGTCTCCTCCGCTCCAGCCTTCGCCAGCCAGCCGGCACGGGCTTCCGAGCGAGGTCCTCAGGCGGCTCAAACGGGGTGGGCGGCCGGGCAGGAGGGAGAACGATGAAGGGGAGATGCGAGGAAGGAGAGGAGAGGAAAAGGCTCTCCGTGGACAACGGCGTCTCGCAAGTCCCAAACAGGATTGCATTAAGCAGCACTGCAAAGAGGGAGTGGGTAAAAGGAAAGTCATTTCGGCAGGACAACGCAAATGAATTTTTCCTGTAGCGCAGAAAGGGGGATGGGAGGGGTGACCTTCAGGTGTGGAGGCCAAATTTGCCTCTCCAGGTGCAGATAATAATAATATTTTTTTATTTATACCCCGCCCTTCCCAGCCAAGACCGGGCTCAGAGCGGCTAACACCCATGAAATCACAACAAAACATACAAAACAATCAATTAAAATGCAGGTTGAAATACGATTTAAAGTTTAAAATGCAGCCTTATTTTTAAGTAGCCCACCAATCAAACCATAAAGGAATGAAACATCAGGGTTAAACTAAATGCCAAATCCCGCAGGGCCCTGGTCTCTTGTGACAGACCGTTCCACCAAGTTGGGGCCAGTACTGAGAAGGCCCTGGCCCTAGTTGCGGCCAGCCTAGCATCCTTGTGGCTCGGGACCTCCAAAATGTTATTATTTGAGGACCTTAAGGTCCTACACGGGGCATACCAGGAGAGGCGGTCCCTTAGGTACGAGGGTCCTAGGCCGCATAGGGCTTTAAAGGTCTAAACCAGCACCTTAAACCTGACCCTGTACTCCACCGGGAGCCAGTGCAGCTGGTAGAGCACTGGATGAATGTGGTCCCACGGCAAAGACCCCGTAAGGAGCCTCGCCGCGGCATTCTGCACCCGCTGGTTTCTGGGTCAGCTTCAAGGGCAGCCCCGCGTAGAGCGAGTTACAATAATCAAGTCTGGAGGTGACCGTCACATGGATCACTGTGGCCAGATGAGCACACCTGTCCATTTTTGCTTCTCCCCGGTTTTCCAAGCATGAGTTTGCAATTACTTTTTCTTTTAAAAAAGGCCATCATAAAAATTCACCCACTTTTTAGTTTGAACTTTTCCCAATTTATACGTTTGCATGCCATTCCCCTAATAGGGACATTTTTTTTATTTTGCAAAGTGGCTTCCCCATATATAATCCGTTTATATACATTCTTTCCACTCAGGTGTTGTTTATTAAATCTGTATGCTGCCCTCCATCCGTAGATCTCGGGATGCTTCACAACATCACAGAAATGCAAGACACAAAATGCATAAGATAAACAAAAACAGAAACAAAGCAATAACCCCCCCATCCCACATTTAGTTAGGCATTGGATGCCAATCGACCAAAGGCTTGGTTGAAGAGGAAAGATTTCGCCTGGCACCTAAAGGTGTACTATGAAGGCACCAGTCAAACCTCCCTGGGGAGAGAATTCCACAAAGGGGAGCTACTGCAGAAAAGGCCCTGTTCTCATTTCTATGCGCACTCTCAAGCTAGCGCATGTGTAAGATGCAACAAGTCAGTCTCACTCAGCATTTCTCAAATCCAGAGTTTTACTCAATTTTCTTCTACCTCACCATTACCAGCAGACCTCTGGCTGAAAGTCCCTAGTTCCCCCCTGGGCCCGAGCCACAACCGTTCAGTTTGTCAGGACTCACATGGTGGAATGCTCCTGTGTACAATTAATACATAAATCCCTGCATGTAGAAAGCTAGCACGTCAGGGAGGAAGTCAGGCTCAAATCCACCACCATCCTAGATTTCTATATGCAGTTTATTTTGTTTTATAAAAAAAAAACAGAAGCCAAGCTGAAATGGCACAGCTCACACAGAGATTGATCACACAGCCTATGACTGCATACACATTTAAAGCACATTAAAAGCACACAACTCCTCCCAAGAATCCTGGGAACTGTAGTTTACCCTGCTCAGAGCTACAATTCCCAACATCCTTAACAAACTACTGTTCCCAGGGTTCTTTGGGAGAGTCATGTCCGTCAAATGGGCTTTACATCTATGGTGTGCTGTCACAGTCTTCCCATAGACGTGGAAAGTTCATCTGCTTTCTGCAATGCCTGCATGGTGTTGCTGCTTTGTAAATGCACTGCCTGTTAACACTCTCATTCCTGCTAGGCCTCCAAGCCACTTCAAGAGCTGGAAAAGCCTAAGGGAAGGAGGCTAAAGAGCTCCAGTTTATAAGAGTTGTGCAAGAGATTTTCCCCTTTGCTGCCAAACCACTACGGTAAGTCGCATGAGCCCTGTGGATTTCAGCTGGTCCCGTTTGCATTGACATATGGCAGACATTAACAATTTCTCGCTTCATTTGCAGGCCTTGTATTCCCAAATACAAACACCACACCCTGGGACTGGGCTTCTGTTTTCTGCCTTCAAAAGATAGTAACCTCCCCACACTGCATCATCGGCTTTGTAGTCTTAAGGCAATGCAAACGGTCGCTGGCTTTAGTTTGTGAGCATTTGGCAGCACAATCCCTAGGCATGTCTACTCAGAAGTAGAGTGCAATGGGGCTTTGCTCCTGGGGAAGTGCGTGAAGTGCACAGTCACTCGGTCACACTGCATCATGGGTTTTATCTCCTTGCTTCCCTGTGTTATTCTGAGATGTAATACTGGCTTTGTGGTCTTAAACCTGTACGAAGGGTGTAGCAACGCTCATACGGGTGCATGATATGCCAGTACTTCTACACGCTATGTGCTAGGCACAAAAATAAATTAGTTGTTGTTTGTTGTTGTTGTTTAGTCGTGTCCGACTCTTCGTGACCCCATGGACCGGAGCACTTTTATTTTGCTTTTATTTTGGAAAATTAATAAAATGTGTGTGTGTGTGTGTGTGTGTGTGTGCAGGGCCGTCTTAAGCATATCCGGCGCCGTGGTGCAAAGCTCCCTCCGGTGCGCCCCCCCCCCCGTTTCCAGAGTTGTCCACCTTTTTTTAGGGGGGACGGCGCTGCCGGTGGGGCTGGAGGAGGTGGGCAGCGACTGGAGGGCGGCTCCTCCGGCAGGGAAGAGGTGGAGGCTGGACATGGTGCCTGCCAGCTCAGCTGGCCGCTTCGTGCCGCGGTGGCAGACGGAGGCTCTGGGAGTGGCACTGCTTCGCACGGCATGGCGGAGGCGGGCGAGGGCAGCGAGCTGATGCTAGGAGGCGCTGCGTCCAGTCTCCGCCTCTTCCCTGGCGCCCTCCAGGACTTGGCGCCCTGGCGCCCCGCACCACTAGCCTCTATGGGTAAGACACCCCTGTGTGTGTGTGTGTGTGTGTGTGTGTGTGTGTGTGTGTGTAGGCTTTATAGGTAAAGGTAAAGGGACCCCTGACCATCTCGCTTTATTGGCCGAGAGCCGGCGTACAGCTTCCAGGTCATGTGGCCAGCACGACAAAGCCGCTTGTGGCAAACCAGAGCAGCTCACGGAAACACCGTTTACCTTCCCACCAGAGCGGTTCCTATTTATCTACTTGCACTTTGACGTGCTTTCAAACTGCTAGGTGGGCAGGAGCAGGGACCGAGCAACGGGAGCTCACCCCGTCGCAGGGATTCGAACCGCCGACCTTCTGATCGGCAAGCCCTGAAGGAGCGTCTCCACCCCCACCATTCAGCCCAGACACTGAGATCCAGCGCCGAGGGCCTTCTGGCGGTTCCCTCACTGCGAGAAACAAAGCTACAGGGAACCAGGCAGAGGGCCTTCTCGGTAGTGGCGCCCACCCTGTGGAACGCCCTCCCATCAGAGGTTAAAGTGATAAACAACTATCCTACATTCAGAAAATACCTGAAGGCAGCCCTGTTTAGGGAAGTTTTTAACTTGTGATTTTGATGTATTTTAATATTTGTTGGAAGCCGCCCAGAGTGGCTGGGGAGACCCGGCTAGATGGGCGGGGCACAAATAAAAAATTATTATTATTATTATTATAAGCCCCAGGCTCTGTGGTTTAACCCACAGCGCCACCTGGGTCCCTCGTAGGCTTTATAGCAAAATGCAATTCCTCTGGCTACAACTTCCCTTTGGCTCCTGAAACTATTACAGCTATTCCAGTTTAGGGGATTAGGCAAGCGCAATTAGTCTCACTCCCTGTTTCTCCTGCACAGGTACAATGCGTTCATTATCCATACTCTGCAGAGGGGGAAATGTCGACTCGTGGTGTGTGGGGTTTTTTGGGGGGTTGGGAGGTTGCATCAAAGGCATCGCTGTTAAATGCCTCGCCGGATTGTCGGAGGTGGCAATTAAAAGGTTCTCTCTCCCAGGTCTCTGGCACAGTTGAACAATGTGGGTTTTGGCTGTCCGTCACCAGTCAGAAGCAAGTCGGGTGATCTGGGTGGCCAGCGAAAAAGGGCTGCCTCTGATATTATTAGTACTTTATTCATTTGTATAACTTCCTTTCCCCCCAGACCTGGCAACCTCAAGGAGGTTTACACAAGCAACGCAATTCAGAAAGCTAAAAGCGTGCAAAGGATAATCGCTTAAAAACAATGCAGCTCTAATAAAATTAAAGCAGTATTTTAAAAAACCAACCTATTAAAATACAGAAAATAAAAACAGCACAACACTATTAAAAGCCCTTTAAAAAAATCAGTTCCCAAAAGCCTGTTGGAACATGGAGGTCTGCTGGTGGAAGAACCACAATATATTTTGTGGTTTTATATACCGCCCTGAAACCTCCAGGTATAGGGTGGCATATAAATTCAATAAATAATAATACCGTATTGGCCCGAATATAAGCCACACCCAAATATAAGCTGCACCTTTAATATTCAAGGGGGGGACCAATACCCGAATATAAGCCGCTCCCTTAAAATTCTGCAAGCACGCACACCCGTTCCATTTTACCGTATGTCTGTTTCAGCAGCGATATCATAAAAGCCAATTTTTGTAAAGTCGGTGGGAATTTGGAAAAAAGTGAGGCTTATATTCAGGCCAATACGGTAATAATAAACAAGGAGGGAGTTGGTCTAACTTCACTAGGAAGGGAGTTCCAAAGTTGTCTGGGAGGAGCCACCACCGAGAAGGCCCTCTCCCATATCTGTCTCTACAGCCAAGGAGGCGCTCTAACCTTCTAACAGCTTGACTTCACCCCCAAAGACACACTCCTCTGTTGTCTCCTGAGACAGACAACTGCCAGCAGAATTTATTGTTGCCATTGTCTACCCTGTTTCCCCCTTTTTAATACGTAGTCATAAAGTAAGCCATGGCAGGTTTTTTTTTACCTTTGTGAGAAGTAAGACGTACCCCAAAGTAAGCCATGGTGCCGCCATTGTTCCCGTCGCCTCCTCAGCCCCTCCTGCGTGCGCAGGGAGCCAGCGAACCAGTGAGAGGCACGGGGGGAAAACGCGCCTCTTGCGGAGTTCTGCCCCGCCTGCTTAGCGCGCAGGGAGAGGCGCGCGCGGGGGGGGGAGGCGCCTCTTCCTGTCCCGCCTGTTCCCCGTGCGTAGGGAGCCAGCGAACCAGCGAGAGGCGGAGGGGGGGGGAACACGCCTCTTGTGGAGTTCTGCCCCGCCTGCTCAGCGCGCAGGGGGAGGCTGTACCGTACCATACTGATGTAATAAAAATAAGACATCCCCCTGAAAATAAGCCACCCTGTGTTTTTTTGAGGAAAAAAAATTATAAGACGGTGTCTTAAAAAGGGAGAAAGACGGTATTTATTCAGATACCGCTTTTCTCACGAGTAAAGCTGGGCTCAAAGCGGCTCACACAAAATCAAAATATAAACACAGCCAAAAGAGTGATACGGATGAGCTGGAAAGATGAGGGTACAGCTCCATTTAATATGAGTTTCTAACACTGGGTGCCAAATGGCTCCTTAAAACAAGGTTACAGTTGCCAAAACGTAATGTCTCGTTGCCAATGAAGTCTTGTTTTTCAAATAACGGACTGACTGCGGTTGATTCTCAGCTAGTTCAGTGAACAACCTTGAGCTAGGTTAAGAGTTCTGAGAACTTAAAGAAAAGTCGCTTGATCCCAGGGACAGCCCACATATATATTGGCCTATTCCGGCCTCTTTTTCTTAATGGGGACTGCTCCTGCTCAGGCTGCACAGAAAAAGCATTTTGGTTCCGATTGTGCAGATAAAATATAATTGATGGAATTCTACAGGATGGGGTACTAGTGTGTGAAAACAGTCCAGATCCAAGGATCCCCAGATCCTGGCACCCGGGCAAGTGTTTGAAAGCCGGGTGCAAAATGCGCCTGGCGCCTGGCTAATTTCGAACACTGTTGACACCTAGCTTACCTAGCTGAGTTTCTAACACTGTGTACCCCTATGCTGGGGGGGGGGGGCTACATCAGTTGACTTTCTGCCCATCACAGTAGAGTGTGCCATTTTAGCGGGCGAAACTTAATTTTTGCAAACTTCTTCAGGTCTTGAAAACAAGTTTGAAGGTGTGAGGAATTCACATCTGCTATTATTTTTGTGACTGGGCAACAGCTTGGTAAGTATACATCCAATGAAGAAGCGCTGCTTTCGGAAAACCAAGGAATTTTAATTTTACCTTCTGAAAATGTCAGGTAATGCCAACTAATAATAATTAATCATAAACATAAAAAATAATGTATAATGTAACTGCAAGAACTTGGAAAGCCAGGGATAGCTTCGTCGTAAGAGCAGGAGACTGTTAAGCCCCATGTTGGGCAAAAGATTCCTGAATTGCAGGGGGTTGGACTAGATGACCCTTGTTGTCCCTTCCAACTCTACGATTTTTAATGATTTCTATGCAATTTTATACATACAGTGGTACCTTGGTTCTCAAACTTAATCCATTCCGGAAGTCCATTCCAAAACCAAAGCGTTCCAAAACCAAGGCACGCTTTCCCATAGAAAGTAAAGCACAACAGATTAATCCATTCCAGACTTTTAAAAACAACCCATAAAACAGCCATTTAACATGGATTTTACTATCTAACGAGACCATTGATCCATACAATGAAAGCAATAATCAATGTAAGGTATAGGGACCCCTGACCGTTAGGTCCAATCGTGTCCGACTCTGGGGTTGTGGCGCTCATCTTGCTTTATTGGCCGAGGGAGCCGGCGTACAGCTTCCAGGTCATGTGGCCAGCATGACTAAGCCGCTTCTGGCGAACCAGAGCAGCGCACGGAAACGCCGTTTACCTTCCCGCCGGAGCGGTACCTATTTATCTACTTGCACTTTGACATGCTTTCGAACTGCTAGGTTGCCAGGAGCAGGGACCGAGCAACGGGAGCTCACCCCGTCGCAGGGATTCGAACCACCGACCTTCTGATCGGCAAGCCCTAGGCTCTATGGTTTAACCCACAGTGCCACCCGCGTCCCTAATGATCAATGTACTGTACTATAAAATAAATAAGACAGCATTGTAGATGATAAAAATTATCATCCATGCAGTCACAAAAACAAATTAACCGCCTCAAAAACAAAAAAGCAAAATAAATAGCAAAAGCAAAAGTGCCAACCTTAACCCGTTCTGGAAGTCTATTTGACTTCCAAA
The DNA here is from genome assembly GCA_034641385.1 of Darevskia mixta. Lineage (NCBI taxonomy): Eukaryota > Metazoa > Chordata > Lepidosauria > Squamata > Lacertidae > Darevskia > Darevskia mixta. The sequence continues at coordinate 5,988,717 of JAWWNH010000060.1, forward strand.
ATGTTCGAAAACCAAGGCGCAGATTCTGATTGGTGCAGGTGCCCCAGAAACAATAGCCGACAGCCACATCGGATGTTCGGCTTCTGAAAAACGTTTGAAAACCGGAACACTTACTTCTGGGTTTTCGGAGTTTGGGAACCAAGGCGTTTGAGAACCAAGGTACCACTGTATTTTACTTACCAAGCGAACCTAAATCACATTACTTTAACCAAAATACCTTTTGAATTCCCAAGTCATGTTGCAACTTTTTAGCAAACCTCATTTTTGGAAGCGGAAAGTTGGAAAATTCAACACGGCCTACTGTCGCCGTGTCATGAGCCCCTATTAAATAATAATAATTTATTATTTGTACGCTGCCCATCTGGCTGAGTTTCCCCAATCGGCTCCCAATCAAGTGTTAAAAACAATACAGCATTAAATATTAAAAACTTCCCTGAATAGGGCTGCCTTCAGATGTCTTTTAAAAATAGGATAGTTGATTATTTCCTTGACCTCTGCTGGAAGGGCGTTCCACAGGGCAGGCGCCACTACCGAGAAGGCCCTCTGCCTGGTTCCCTGTAACCTCACTTCTCACAATGAGGGAACTGCCAGAAGACCCTCGGCGCTGGACCTCAGTGTCCAGGCTGAACGATGGGGGTGGAGACGCTCCTTCAGATATACTGGACCGAGGCTGTTTAGGGCTTCCAAGGTCAGCACCAACACTTTGAATTGTGCTCAGAAACGTACTGGGAGCCAATGTAGGTCTTTCAAGACCGGTGTTATGTGGTCTCGGCGGCCACTCCCAGTCACCAGTCTAGCTGCCGTATTCTGGATTAATTGCAGTTTCCGGGTCACCTTCAAAGGTAGCCCCACGTAGAGCGCATTGCAGTAGTCCAAGCGGGAGATAACCAGAGCATACTAAAAGAGCATATTAAAAGCACATATTGTTGCCCTGGTAGGAAAGGCGGTTGTGAAAGCCAACAGTCTCTCCTTCCCACCCCATCCCCTTCTTGCAAAGTTGGCACCAGAAAGTCTAATATTAGCTTTTCCAAGACTGCAAGTCTTTACCTCCCATTTCGGACCCTCCTTGTCATGTTCGTTTCCAAGCGAACCGTAAGGTCAGGCTGGATAGAGCTGGATAGGGAACAAAAACAACAACAACAAAAAATCCTTCTCTTAAACAGCCTTGGCTGGAAGGATGGCAACAAATCCAGCCCGCCTTCTTAATAATCTTTTAATCTGCTGCTAAAATTCCACTCTGAAAGCTCCTTTTAAGTGCTGCAGATTCACCGCTGGCCAATTCCAATCGAGCAAAGCAAAAAGGGGAGGAAAGAAACACAACTCTTCGCTGGATCTCGTCAGCTCCTTGTTGCAATCGCTCCAATTTAATTCACTGTCAAGGAACCACTGAGCTGAATTGTGGGAGGATTAACGCACCTCCCCATACACCCCCCCCAAAAAAAATCACAAACCCACAAAGTGATTTTGGCCGATTGGTAGCTCCTGCCTCCCAGTCGCAAACTGGGAGCATGGAAGCTTGCAAATACTGTATTTTTCCATGTATAAGATGCCCCCAATTTTGGGGGACTCCAAATTAAGAAAACACCCCTCAGCACTATCCATGTATAAGACGAGCCCCAATTTTAAACCTTATTTTTGCGGTAAAAAAAACCACTAGTCTTATACACTGAAAAATACGGTATATCTCAAGCTGGGGACTAAGGTTAAGCCCGAAAGCACAATCTCAGATCCACCCAAACCATCGTTTGTTTTCTCAAACCAGAACCACGAATGTCTGCCAGAAAGGGGAGAAGAAATTTGGGTCACAAGTTCAGATTCAGGAGAAAGGTTTCAGCTGACAGGGTAGAGGTGGGGTGGGACCAGCAATAAGCATCACAGTTTTCCGCCGCACATTGCTTGAATGTTGTAACTGAAGGCACGGTGATTCACAGCCAAAAAAGCAATATCGTTCACCCGTCTCTTTTGCAAGTACATATTGTCCTAAATAATGCGCTGTCTTGCTCACGAACTATTTTAAACTGGCTGTGTGGGGAGCAGCAGTTGCTACAGGTTACAGGGAGCAGACAGGACAGGTGTGCAGTTCTGCTTTTGGATTGGGGTTGCACCCCGAGTTCGGTTCGGTTTGGGGGTGCTCATCGACCAGGTGCTGCTTTTGGGCGCTCAGGTACCATGCCAGTTTGGCTGGTTTGCCAGCTTCAACCTTTTCTGCAGCAGACAGGCCTGTCTGCAGACATTTATGCTTTAGTAACTTATAGGCTGGACTACTGCAACTCGCTCTATGTGGGGCTGCCCTTGAAGAGCGCCCACAAATTCCAAGTGATCCAAAAAATGCAAATTCCGCAATATTAATTAGTGCTGGCTAGATTGAGCGTATTGCCTTAAGGCAGGGGTGCATAACCTCTTCGGGCTGGCGGAACAGACTGTTATCACCCCCACCACCTGGAGGGCCAGATTTGGCATGTGGGCAGGATTGCCCGCCTGTCAATCATCACCTGGTGTCATGGGAAAGGAATCCAGTGAGGAAGATTAGCTGTTGCTGCTAAACAGCGATGAAACAAGACAGTGCCATAGAGAGAGGAGAGGTTCAAATGTAGAAAAGGCATTCCGAAACATTTGCAAACTCTATGGGAGGGAGGAACCCGGCAGGCTACGATTTCACTTCCCCAAATAAAGCATTTGTTTGCAGGCGACACAAAAGGCGTAGCAAGTCGGAGGTGCACTTGAGGGTCACAATGGAACAAGAGTTTGCAGTTTTAAGAACTTGTTAAAGGCAGGTTTAAAAACTGCATTTGTCTTCCGCACGTACAAATCAGCAGTGGGTGGGAGGCTCCGAAGGGCATGGAGAGAGAGAGACACACGAAGTCGGTCGTGGTGCTTGTCCCTAAATAGAACAAACGACACACAACTTCGTTTTCCAAGATTGCAACCTCAGCGGCAGCCAACGCCGGCAGAAGACAGGTGGGCTTGTGGGGGCTGGAGGCAGGAAACCAGCAGCCTTATGGCAAGTCAGATCACCGGCCCAACAAACAAGGAACTGTCTTGATCAGAATGGCAGCAGGTCTTTGCAGTTTCAGGAAGAGAGGGCAGTGTACCTACCAGTGGTAGGTAGGCTGGTACCCTTTGGGACTCATAGGGCGGAAGGCAGGAAGACTAACACTAGGTGGAGCTAGAGAGCACGGCAGGCAGAGTCCATGGCAGGCACAGCCAACGGATTAATAATAATAATAATAATAATAATAATAATAATTTTTTATTTATACCCCGCCCTTCCCAGCCAAGATCAGGCTCAGAGCAGCTAACACCAATAAAATCACAACAAAACATACAAAACAATCAATTAAAATGCAGGTTAAAATACGATTTAAAGTTTAAAATGCAGCCTCATTTTTAAGTAGCCCACCAATCAAACCATAAAGGAATGAAACATCAGGGTTAAACTGAAACCAACCAAAAGGCCAGGCGGAACAACTCCATCTTGCAGGCCCTGCGGAAAGATGCCAAATCCCGCAGGGCCCTGGTCTCTTGTGACAGACCGTTCCACCAAGTCGAGGCCAGTACTGAGAAGGCCCTGGCCCTAGTTGAGACCAGCCTAGCATCCTTGTGGCTCGGGACCTCCAAAATGTTATTATTTGAGGACCTTAAGGTCCTACATGGGGCATACCAGGAGAGGCGGTCCCTTAGGATTCTAGCGTTGTCCGTAATCACACGACCTCCTGCCAACCTAGCAGTTCGAAAGCGGGTCAAAGTGCAAGTAGATAAATAGGTACTGCTGCAGCGGGAAGGTAAACGTTGTTTCCGTGCGCTGCTCTGGTTCGCCAGAAGGGGCTTAGTCATGCTGGCCACATGACTTGCAAGCTGTACGCAGGCTCCCTCGGCCAATAAAGCGAGATGAGCGCCGCAACCCCAGAGTCGGTCACAACTGGACCTAATGGTCAGGGGTCCCTTTACCTTTACCACAGACTTGGTTGAGTGTCAGGCCTAAGGAGCAGAACGGCTAATTCCTGGCGGTCTTCCTCCATGAAAATCAGTTGCGGAGACTGAAAGATCTCGCCTCCTCGCCAGGGCTCTTTCCGAGCAATCGGAGACCGTGTCAGCGTGCAGCCAACCTCTCCTCCGCCCCTTTTCATGCCTCTTCTGGTTCTGGGAGACCGAGGGAGGAGGGGAGCTGTTCGCAGCAAAAGTGGGGGACACCCGTGACTCTGCACCAGCCAGACTCATGTCTGCTTCTTGGCCTCCCCTCTCTCCTCTGCCACTGATTCTGGACTGCTCTCTGCCACAGACTCTCCCCGCTCACTAAGCCCTGTTACCTCTTCAGCTTCCGGCACCTCCTCTTCTCCCTCTGACCACTCATTGTCCTACCCCCATCCCAGGCTCTGAGCCTTCTTCCTTTGGGGATTCCCAGCTGGTTTTTCCCACCATTCCTCTGCCTCCAACCAGTCCAGGACACCTCCCCACTGAGTTTGGCTAAGGAGGAGGAAACCAACAGGCAATGCCACCTCCCAAGACTGGTTGTAGGTACGAAGGCAGGCAGATGGGGGGCTGGCTAAGGGCAGGCTGACTTTGGCTGGGCAGCGTCCCTCTTGCCCTAGGACCAGTCTCCACTGCCCTCTGCCTAATCGTTTTATATCACAATGTCTGAAATAAGGATGGAGCTACGCAGAGGTGTTGGCTGGCTTCACGGTTCCTCCCCCCCACATTGTGATTTTTGCACAGCGCAAACACACACATCATGATTTGCGATATATCGCCAGGTCAAAACTTATGAAACAGATTATCACAATATGGACTTCAAACCAGGTTTGGATGATATACAGTGGTACCTCCAATTGCGAACAGGATCCGTTCCGGAGGTCTGGCTGCATCCCGAGGAATTCGCAACTGGAGGACCGCTTCTGCGCATGACGCGGTTTAGTGTATGTGCACGGTGTGGTTTGGCGCTTCTGCGCATGCGGCGAAACCCGGAAAAATACTTCCGAGTTTGCTGTGTTTGCATCCCGAAGATTACGTATCCAAAGGGATACGTAAGCGGAGGTACGACTGTATTGATATATCGCCCAGCCCTACTGGAGTCCTGTGTCCATTTCTGGGCACCACAGTTTAAGAAGGATATTGAGAAGCTGGAACGTGTGCGGCAAATGTTGAACAAGATGACCAAGGGTCTGGGAAACCAAGGTTTACAAGGAAGGGTTGAGGAGCTGGGTAATATGTTTAGCCTGGAGAAGAGGAGACCGAGAGGAGATATGATATCTGAAGGGCTGTCGCATGGAAGACGGAGCAAGATTGTTTTATCCTGCTCTGGAGGGTGGGGCCTCAACCAATTCAAGTTACAAGAAAGGAGATTCCGACTAAACACTGGGAAGAACTTTCTGATTCTAAGAGCTGCTTGACAGTGGAGCGGACTAACTCGAAAAGTGGTGTGCCTCTATTGTTGTTGTTGTTACTATTTTTATTGAATTTATATACCGCCCTATACCCGGAGGTCTTAGGGTGGTTCACAAAACAAAATCAAAATATAAAAGCACAAAATATATACAGTGGTACCTCGGGTTACAGACGCTTCAGGTTACAGACGCTTCAGGTTACAGACTCCACTAACCCAGAAATAGTACCTCGGGTTAAGAACTTTGCTTCAGGATGAGAACAGAAATCACGCCGCCGCGGCAGCGGGAGACCCCATTAGCTAAAGTGGTACCTCAGGTTAAGAACAGTTTCAGGTTAATAACGGACCTCCAGAACAAATTAAGTTCTTAACCACTGTAATCAAAATAAAAACAACAACCCAATAACTCTTCTCCCCCCCCCAAAAAAAAACATTTTAGAAGGGCATAGGATGTCAATCAAATCAGCCAAAGGCGTGGTTAAAAAGGAACGTTTTTGCATGGTGTCTAAAGGGGTATAATGAATTTCCCTGGGGAGAGCATTCCACAGACGTGGAGCCACTGCAGAGAAGGCCCTGTTCTCTACTTCCTTTGATTAGAGATTGGATGACCATCTGAGGGATTATTTAGCTGTGATTCCTGCATTGCGGGGGATTGGCCTAGACAACGCTTGGGATTCCTTCCCGACACCACAATCCTACAATTCTGCGAGTCTATCACAGGTGGTTTATTCCGTAATCTGGGCCCCTACATTCACCTCCTGTTAGTATTGCTTTTCCTCCTCCTCCGGCATATCCCACTGTGGAAATGCAGACTGAGAGCATCCCGAGTGGGGCAGAGACTCATTCCAGAGAAAGGCCGCCTTTGCCTGAATGGGCAGTGAAGCCTTACACCAGGGGTCGGCAAGGTTTACCTCGACTGGGCCGGTTCACTCCAGCGGAGATCCCTCCATGGGCCGGATCACACGCACGCGGCCACGATTTTCGGTGTCTGCATCTGCACAGACACGATTTCCGGTGTCTGAGCATGTGCAGACGCCATTTGCGGCACGGCGGAAGTGAGTCCCTGCACCGCGCTGCGCCAGTTTAGCATAGTGTGCGGGGTCTCGCCAAGTGGGCAGATCGGTTTGGGGGCAGCTCGTGGGCCGGTTAAACGACCCCCTTGGGCCTCTTGTGGCCCATGGGCCTTAGGTTGCCTACCCTTGCCTTACACAGAACAGCTGCACCACAGATCTGGTGGAAAGCAGCTCCTTCAACCAACGGGGTTGCTCCTTCTCTCTCGCTCTCCTCTCTCATGCCAGCGATCAGGAGATCAAATCTTTTGCTGGAGTGTCAAAGACGACACGGATGTGCATGCATGCATGCATGCATGTGTAACCCTGCCAGCGTGCTTACATCATGCCCAACCGAGCCAGCGGGTAGCAAAGGATGGGGAAAGAGTGAGAAAGCTACCCAGCTCTCTCCCTTACCTCCACTGCACTGCAGCTAAGTGCTCCCTGAGCTCTCTACTAGGGAGATGGTGGGGAAGAGAGCAGAAAAATGCCTTCCTAAAGCAGCTCAGAAATCCAGCTTCAGGATATAATAATTATTTATGTGTGTGAGAGAGAGGGAGAAATTTGCATGCACAATGACCCAGTTATGCACTCGGCCAACTCTAGAGATGAGCAGTAATGAGCAAATGCTTCAGCAGACCAAAGCCACTTGATTCGTGTGTGTGTGTGTGTGTGTGTCCCACACACACTCAATATTGTCCCCTAATAGTACAGGTCTACCCAGCTACACTTGCTGGGTGGCTCTCCCTGAAGAGATGCGATTTGTACTCTCCTCTCCCTCGCTATTTTAGGAAACCTTTGCAGGGATGGGAGAAGGAAGGTTATGGACGCGATGTAGAAGAGACCGGGTGGATTTCAGATGCCCCAAATAAAGGATATGCCCAATTCACAGGATCTGGATTATCAACATTTTTTTTTAAAGATCTGTCCACAACAGGACTGAAATGAAATCCGCTTTAAAAAAATAACAACACCACAAAACGAAGGCTCCATCTTCAAGAAACGAGAGATCTCTGGCGAGCCCGGTGATCCATGCACAGCCAAAGAGACCTGATCATCACAGAATAATATACCCATGCGTATAGGGAGCAAAAAAAACGATGTGTTACAGCAAGCAAAAATGTTTCCGTCCTTAAAACACACACACAGAGGAAGAGGACGTTTAATCCTTCTGCTCAGCTGGACATCATGTCACGTTTACCAGGAGTTTATGGGCATCCTTGCTTTGCAGCTATAATGCTACAGACATTAAGAAACAAACAAACCAAGGGGCATTATTTAGCCATTTCGAACCCCTCTCTCCCAGTTTCTACACCTTGACTTAGCCTAAAAAGGGGGGGGGAGCAGGTTCCCTCCCCCCCCTCTAGTTTGCCAGTGAAATGGCAAGCAGCAGTAGCAAGCATCCAGAAAAGCAGATGACATAATTTGCAGCCATCCCCTGTTCATCACCCAAACGCCAGCACCTCACCTCGCGCTCTGGATGACACCCCATTTATGACATCATCTTTAAAAAAAAAAAAAACCACACACACACACAACCCAACCCTAACACCAACCATCCCTGATCATACCTGCAAGGGGTTTTATGGTTTTACTGACACAAACGCACGCACATCCTTTATCAATGGGTGGCTGCTTCTTCAACATTGCAAGGAAGGTGGGGGTGGAGAAAAGCAAGCGAAGAGGCTATACCCCCGCCCCAGATGAGACACCCCCCCCCCAAAAAAAAGAAATTGGTGGAAATATTTTATTCTGGAGCAATGCACGCATTGCAACGGAGATGCACCCCCCTGCATTTCCCCCGGTGTCAGATTATATTGCAAGAAGCAGAGGTCTCCAAGCTCACGGGGGTTAGAGGTGGGGGGAGGCAAACTAAACTAATAAGCAAGGGGGGGGATGAGAAGAGGTGCCGAGGGTTATTTCCGAGGACCCCCGCACCTCCGCCGTGCACCACATTTTAATTGCAACAACATCTGCACACGCTCCGTCCTCCCACAGAATCCTCTTCATGCACTGATTTCCTCAACCCTGAGCGATTTTGCAAAAGGGGGGGGGGGAGGTAGCGCGTGCAAACGTAGCCAGCCTTCCACCACCATGCAAGCAACCGCCCCCCCCTCCCCGGTCCAAGTGTGAGGCGACGCCTCCCTCCCTCTCTCTCTCCTCCTGCGCCCCCTCCCCAAATCCCTCCCGGGCGTGTAGGCAAGAGGTACCTCTCCTCCTCCCCGCTGTGCCCTTACTCTTTGCAGGAACGCAGGCGATGCGCTCTGGGCTCGCAGCAGCTCCTTCAGCCGGGAGGCGTCCGGTTTTTAATCCTCTCTTTTTTTGGCGGCGGCGGCTCGGGATGCAGGAGAGAAGCATGCACCACGGCGGGGAAGCAGCTCGGAGTTCAAAAACGAAATGCAACCGAAAATGACGACCTCCGACCAATTGCACTGGGGGGAAATTCAAAGCGTGCGCTCAGGCGGCCATCCGGCGCATCACGGAGCCTTTGCAAGGAAGGAGGCGAGCGGCGCTGCAGGCGAGCGGGCTGGCGGCTCGCATCCCGGCCAGCGTCACCGATACACACGCGCGCACTCGCAGACACGCATCTTGCCCCTTTTCTTGCGGCAAACGGCAGCCAACCCCGCTGGCCACACCCCCTTGCCACAGCCTCAGCCTATCGGAGAGCGGGATCCGGGAGGAGGGTGGATCGCCTGCCCTTTTTAACTCTTCCCGCACTGCAGCGCTCCAAGGCTTGGAGGAAGGGTCGGGGCTGGTCCACACGTGATGGGAGATGTTTGGGTTGGGTGACATTTTTATTTTTTTTAACACGTTTTATTGTCCCATTTTGCGCGGATTGCTTTTTTTCTGTGCACCGGTTAGACGTTGCAAGTAATGAAGCGTTTCCTCCAATTGGGAAACTGAATCCACATTCGTAAATTGAGTTTAACAGATTGGAGAACTGGGCGCAAGCTAACGAAATGAGTTTCAACAGAGGCAAATGTCAGCTTCTGCACATAGGCAGAAAGAGCCAGCTGCTCAAATATAAGATGGGGGGCACCTGGGTTGACAGCGAAAAGAAATCTAGGGGACGTGAAAAGGATCTAGGGGTCTCGGTGGACCACAAGTCAATCGTGTGATGCAGCAGCAAAAAAAAGTTAATGCTATTCTAGTGTCCAGATCAAGGGAAGTAATAATACCAATCTACTGTATTCTGCCTTAGAACACACCTGGAATACTGTGTCTAGTTCTGGGTGCCACAATTTAAGGAGGATGGTGACAAGCTGGAATGTGTGCAGAGGAGGGCGACCAATATGATCTGAAAACCAAGCCTTATGAGGAATGGTTGAAGGAGCTGGATATGTTTAGCTTGGAAAAGAGGAAACAGAGAGTAGATATGAGAGCCATCTTCAAGTATCTTATGGGCTGTCACATTGAAGGAGGGAGCAAGCTTGTTTTCTCTAGAGGGTAGGACTCGAACCCATGGCTTCAACTAAATTCCAACAAAACATCAGGGGAAACTCGGGAAGTTGTGGGCTCTCCTTCTTTGGAGGTTTTTAAGCAGAGGTTGGATGGCCATCCGTCATGGATGCTTTAGATGAGATTCCAGAATTGCAGGGGGTTGGACTAAATGACCCTTGGTATCCCTTCCAACTCTATGATTCTACTATAAATAGCTTTTTGCCCTTCTCTCATAATACTAGAACTTTGTGGATGGCCCAATAATATTAAGTGGCAGAAGCTCAAGCATTTCTTCACACAGTATTTCCTTAGTGTATGGAACTCCCTGCCACAAGTAATAAAAATAATAAAAATAATTTTATTATGTATACCCCACCAATCTGGCTGGGTTTTCCCAGCCACTCTGGGCGGCTTCCAACAAAATAGAAAAATGCAATAAAACATCAAATATTAAAAACAAAGTGAAGCTTTAAAAGATGGCTGTTAAAAGAGATTAAACAAATTTGTGGTGGAGGAGAAGAGCCTCTGTAATTGGCGGTTAGACATGATGGACCCAGTCTATTGAAGCTGAATGCACTTTTGGGGGGGGGTGATGTGTGCGAATTATGCCCCATGGAAATTGCTTTGTCCAGATTCCCTTGTTGCTGTGCAGGGTTTCCCAAAGGGGTCAGTATTGATCCTCTTGGGGTCAGCAGGACTGTGCAGGGGATGAATAAAGCCCTAGTGATCGAAAAAGAAGTTTGCAAGGTACAGTGTAAAAAAATAATAACTAGGCAGTCTGAGCTTCAGCACTAAAGAGGATGGCCTTGTACAGAGGGCGCTTCCCTGGCCAGTGAGGAAACTCTATTTAATAAGACGACGCCACAATAGTCATTTCCTTATTTTTTACACTATAAGATACCTAACCACGGTGGTTTATAATAAATCAATAATAAATCAATCAATAATAAATCAATAAATCAATAATAAATCAATCAATAATAAATCAATAAATCAATAATAAATCAAATAAATAATAAATCAATAAATCAATTGTTTCTTGCCTCTATTTCATTTACATTCCTAAGAATCTGGGTGGGGTCAATGGCAACTTTCAAGGATTCAATGAATTCAGAAAGGGTTTAAAGTGACCTTCCCAGTGAGGCAATGGGGTGGTTGCCCTGTTGCATTCACCTGATGGGGAGAACGATGGGGGGCTGGCAGGCCGCTGGATCCAGCCCCCTGTGTTTGCCACCCTGGTTCTAATCTAAGTCATTGCAACCTGCGATGTGATTCAGTCACTCTCAACTTCCTTCAACGGCTCTTCTCATCTCCCACGACTAATGCGGTTCTGCCGCTGCTATAGAGACTGGGTTTAAATAAGAAATACACAGCCCACTAAGTATGTGCCCAGGGAGATCTGGAATAATTATACAATTACACGTTGTTTTCATTTTTCGAAGATAAGAGTTGCCGGATCTCAAAGGTACTTGAAAGCCCTTTGCTAGGGAAACTTTAACCCCCCCCTTAAGCCCAGGTATGTCAGGGCGGGGGAAGTTGCGGGGGAGGGGGAATATGCACTCTGCATATGCTCAGAGGTACTCCTGCCTGTTAACAGAGCAAATGCTATTCTAGGCTGCATGAACAGAAGTCTAGCGTCCAGATCAAGGGAAGTAATTGTACCACTCTATTGTGCCTTGATCAGACCAAGAAGAAGAAGAAGAAGAAGAAGAATTGGAGTTTGGATTTGATATCCCGCTTTATCACTACCCGAAGGAGTCTCAAAGTGGCTCACATTCTCCTTTCCCTTCCTCCCCCAAAACAAACCCTCTGTGAGGTGAGTGGGGCTGAGAGACTTCAAAGAAGTGTGACTAGACCAAGGTCACCCAGCAGCTGCATGTGGAGGAGAGGAGACGCGAACCTGGTTCCCCAGATTACGAGTCTACCGCTCTTAACCACGACACCACACTGGGCACTGAGAGGAGAGATGACAGCCATCTTCAAATATATTAAGGACTGTCACATGGAAGATGGAGCAAGCTTGTTTTCCCCTGCTCTGGAGGGTAGGACCTGAACCAATTCATGTTATGAGAAAGGAGATTCTGACTAAACATCAGGAAGGTCTTCCTGACAGTAAGAGCTGTTCGACAGTGGAAGAGTCTCCCTCTGGAGGTGGTGCACTCTCCTTCCTTGGAGGTTTTAAGCAGAGGTTGGATGGCCAATCTGTCATGGGTGCTTTAGCTGAGATTCCTGCATTGCAGGGGGCTGGACTAGATGGCCCTTGGGGTCCCTTCCAACTCTACAATTTATGGTTCCATTCTTCCTTTTTTTAAACAAACTAATTGTTATTAGTTTTCCTATATTACCACACTTTAACCAATTGTACAGATTTTTAAAATAATCAATTTACGATTCCATTCTTCCATTGCCCATGCGCTGTGGGATGCCCTTCCCTCTGCCATATGCGAAGCAGCAACCACCCATTGCTTCGGATGCCTTGGAAAGAGGTAGATTTTCGTCCAGGCGTTCCCTGACCCATGAGATCAGCCCCTGGTTTCATTTATTTGAATTCCCACAATCCCTGTTTTTATACGCCTTGGTGTGTATGGCTGGAAAGCCCACAGCACAGTGCGTGTCAGCAAGAAACTCCATTGCTCCCCAACAAATGGCAATTAGAGATCGACTCCCTCTGAATCTGTGGGTTTCATATACCGATCCAGATATTCATTCTCCAATAACCAATCAGGTGGTTGCTAGGTAACCACCATGTGTTCCACCCCAGAATTAGGTAACTTGTCGGCCTTGCTGGTGTCCCAAGTATCCCATTTCCCTCTCCCTCCCCACTTTGCCCAGAAAGGGCCCACCCAGCCTGCAGCTGTCACTCTCTGCCTCTGGTGCTGATGTTCCAGATGTGGGTTGGCCCTGCTGAATTGCAACTTATGGTATTACCAAACTTAAAACCATGGAGAGACCTGGTCTGAATAGAGACATTGGATTCTTATCTCATTATACATGATAAAGCTAATTTTAGCCATCTCACCCCTTGCTTTTTCCTGTAAGACCAATTGCAGTCATTAACAGTCGTCAACAGGTTTACCACACCTATCAGCTAAACACCCGTTCCCACCACCCTTCTGAGTAGTACCCCTCCCCACCCTCTCACTATATATAAGGGTCTGGTGACTTCTGGTTCAGTGTATCTGAAGAAGTGTGCATGCACACGAAAGCTCATACCAAGAACAAACTTAGTTGGTCTCTAAGGTGCGACTGGAAGGAATTATTTTATTTTGTTCAGACCTTCTGTACTTAGCCACAAGGCTGCTTCTCCTTATACACATCTGTTCCTCCCTGCAATAGATCCGAGCATCCATTCTGGGCAGACCATAGCATGCTGAGACAAGGGAAGCAGGAGGAGCTGAGATTTGTGCCACCGAGGGAGAGCATCCTGCCCGAGCCATCCGATCGGAGCAAGCCCTGGCAAGAGAACGGCACCAAATCGAACACATGGCCTGGCGGTTCTTTGCTAATATCTACCCCCTCGGAATGGCGCCCTGGCTGGGAATCTGCTTGTTGATGCAATTTTGCCAAATGTGGCTTTTGGATTTGCTCTGTTTTCATCAAGCACAAGGATATTTGTGGGCGTTGCGAAGTCTTTAGAGGCCCAGAATATGACGGGATGGATCGCTGGAAGGTTTCTCTCTCTTTTTGCAACAAGACAGAGGTAGCCAAAGCAAGGAGTGAGAGAGAGAGAGGGAGGGAGGGAGGGAGGGAGGGAGGGAGGGAGGGAGGGAGGGAGGGAGAGAGAGAGAGAGAGTGGTGTTGGCACTGATTTCTGCACCCATCTCAGGTCCCCACACATTGCACAAGAGGAGGTGGCAAACTCAGAAGTGGGGGGCAGAATTCAGGGTGCATGCCCCCTTTGTGCATACATGTCAGGCCAGGTGATGTGAAGCAGTCTGAGGTGAGTCAGAAACGGCGTGTGACAGTCAAAAGCACAAGGCGAGCTAGGAGGCAAGGTTGCAAAAACAGGTGAAAAAAGTGAGTAAGGCTGGTTTGATTTGCTTTCTAATGCAAATCTACCTAATTCATGCTTGCTGAAGCCATCTGAGAACTACGATTCTCTGATTCTATGAAAGCCACACGCCTCTGAATTTTGCGATGCAATTCGGCTGCCCAAGAAAAGGTGCCCCCGAAATGCACACCTTATGGGAGAGCAAGCATGAAATATCGGAAGGAGGAGACAGGATAGAAATGAGTAAAATTATGCATGGCACAGGGAGAGTCAACAGAGAAAAGTCTCTCTCCCTGGTCCTGAACGGGGTAATTGTGCCCCTGAAGGACCAGGTGCGTAGCCTGGGAGTCATTTTGGACTCACAGCTGTCCATGGAGGCACAGGTTAATTCTGTGTCCAGGGCGGCTGTCTACCAGCTCCATCTGGTACGCAGGCTGAGACCCTACCTGCCCGCAGACTGTCTCACCAGAGTGGTGCATGCATCTAGTTATCTCCCACTTGGACTACTGCAATGCGCTCTACGTGGGGCTACCTTTGAAGGTGACCCAGAAACTACAACTAATCCAGAATGCAGCAGCTAGACTGGTGACTGGGAGTGGCCGCCGGGACCACATAACACCGGTCCTGAGAGATCTACATTGGCTCCCAGTACGTTTCCGAGCACAATTCAAAGTGTTGGTGCTGACCTTTAAAGCCCTAAACGGCCTGGGTCCTGTATACCTGAAGGAGCGTCTCCACCCCCATCGTTCAGCCCAGACACTGAGATCCAGCGCCGAGGGCCTTCTGGTGGTTCCCTCACTGTAAGAAGCAAAGCTACAGGGAACCAGGCAGAGGGCCTTCTCAGTAGTGGTGCCCTCCCAGCAGAGGTCAAAGGGATCAACATGACATTTAGAAAACACCTGAAGGCAGCCCTGTTCAGGGAAGTTTTTAATCTGTGATGTGTTAATGTATTTTAATGTTTGCTGGAAGCTGCCCAGAGTAGCTGGGGAGACCCAGACAGATGGGCGGGGTACAAATAATAAATTATTATATAAATTATTATTATTATTATTATTATCCACAGTAGGAGGTAGTGATGCTTCTGAATACCAGCTGCTCGAAACCAAAGGAGGGGTGTGTGTTCTTGTGCTCGAATCCTGCTTGCTGGTTTCCCACAGGCATCTCGCTGTAAGCACAGGATGCTGGACTAGACGGGCCATTGCCCTGATCCAGCAGGAGAGCCACTGTAGACCACACTGAGCTAAAGCAGAGATGGAGAATCTTCAGTTCTCTGCACGTTGCTGAACTACAACTCCCATCATCCTTGGCCTTGCATGCTGGGGCAGATGGGAGTTGTGGTTCAGCAGCCCCTGGAGGGCCAAAGTCTCCCCACCCCTGAGCGATGCACGCCGACAATTTGACTCGGCACAAGGCAGCTTTCCGGTGTCCCCATGTCCATAGCAACTTAAATGGGAAGAGAGACGTTATTTATTGTCTTGCTGCGGCAGGATCCAATTTGACCGTGGTTACTCACAGAGAGTGGGTGCATCTCTCTCGTTCTCAGCATAAGAGCCCCCTTCTCCTTGCAGGGACCCGAGGAGAAAGGAAGAAACTAAAAGCAGATGGCTGGAGGAGGCTGGTGGAAGTTTCCATCAGAGGTTGCCAACCCCCCCCCCAAAAAAAAGCACACACGATGGCTGCCACTTTGGCCAAGGCTGTTGGCAAGGCGGGGTGTGACATTGTGACAGCCCTTGAGCTATTGAAGAGGGCTTTCTCCTCTCCTCTCTGTCTCCTCTTTTACAGGCTAAACACACCCAGCTCCTTCAACCATTCCTCATCAGGCTTGGTTTCCAGACCCTTGATCATCTGACTCTAAAGAATAGTCCCATAAGAAGCCCATTTTTACAACTCAAATTGACACGACAGAGTTTAGCTGAATCTGAAAAGGTGACTGCCCTGATCAAGAAGCCCTTAGAACAGGGGTCAGCAATCTTTTTCAGCCGTGGGCCGGTCCACCATCCCTCGGACCATGTGATGTGCCGGACTATATTTTGAAAAAAATAAAATAAAAATGAACGAATTCCTATGCCCCACAAATATCCCAGAGATGCATTTTAAATAAAAGGACACATTCTACTCATGTAAAAACACGCTGATTCCCAGACCATCCGCAGGCCAGATTAAGAAGGTGATTGGACCGCATCCGGCCCATGGGCCTTAGGTTGCCTACCCCTGCCTTAGAATCATAGAATTGTACAATTGGGACCCCAAGGGTCACCTAGTCCAACCCCCTGCAATGCAGGAATCTCAGCTAAAGCATCCAGGAGAGATGGCCATCCAACTTCTGTTTCAAAAAACCTCCAGTGAAGGACAGTCCACCACCTTCCGAAGGAGTCTTTCCAACTGTCGAACAGCTCTTACTGTCAGAAAGTTAACCCTGACATTTTGTTAGAATCTCCTTTCTTGTAACTTGAATTGGTTCAGGTCCTACCTGAACAGGAGCAGGAGAAAACAAGCTTGCTCCCTCTTCCATGTGACAGCCCTTAAGATATCATATCTCCTCTCAGTCTCCTCTTTTCCAGGCCAAACATACCCAGCTCCTTCAACCACTCCTCATCAGGCTTGCTCTCCAGACCCTTGATCATCTTGGTTGTCCTCCTCTGCACACCTTCCAGCTTGTCAACATCCTTCAAAAATTGTGGTGCCCAGAACTGGATACCATATTCCGGGTGTGGTTTGACCAAGGCAGAATAGAATGGTACTATTATTTCCTGGACACTAGACTTCTGTGGATGCAGCCTAGAACAGCATTAGCGTTTTTTGCTGTTGCATCACCCTGTTGACTCATGTTCAGCTGGTGGTCCACTAAGACCCCTAAATCCTTTTCACATGTACTGCTGTCAAGCCAGGTCTCCCCAATCTCATATTTGTGCTGCTGGTTGTTCCTGCCTAAGTGCAGAACCTGACATTTACTCCTATTGGAATTCATTTTGGGTGTACCTCGAGCGTCAGTGAATTTGCTCCCAATAAATCCCCCATTTTGAGTTTCGATCTCACATTACAGTGGTACCTCGAGTTACAGACGCTTCAGGTTACAGACGCTTCAGGTTACAGACGCTTCAGGTTACAGACTCCGCTAACCCAGAAATAGTACCTCGGGTTAAGAACTTTGCTTCAGGATGAGAACAGAAATCGTGCGGCAGCAGAAGGCCCCATTAGCTAAAGTGGTACCTCAGGTTAAGAACAGTTTCAGGTTAAGAACGGATCTCCAGAACGAATTAAGTTCTTAATCCAAGGTACCACTGTAATATCCCTGTTTTCTCCAAATCTTCTGATACTTCTTGAATATTCACTGAGCATTTGAACTTTGCATTTGTCCCTACTGAGAGTCATTTTGTTAGTTTGGGCCACGTTCTCCTTTCTGTTGAGGTCATTGGCTCCCGGTGGGACTGAGTACACCCCCGTCTGAAATGTTGTAGAACAGCTGCCAGTCTGTGTGGACAATACTGAGCTAGATGGACCAGTGGTCTGACTTGGTAAAAGTAGCTTCCTCTCTTCCTGGGCTAACCACTAGGGAAAGCCAGCTGCTAAAGGAGAGCGAAAATAAGTGAAGATAAACAAGAGTAAGGCCCACAGGGAAAGAGCTGCTCTGCTCACTAGGCCTGACACTCCACTAATCTGCGAGGTTCATGTTTTGCTGGTAAAGCGTTAACTCCCACTTCGTTGTTTTTTTAAAATAATTTTTATTAATTTTACATATAATCACAATACGTAACATCGTATCCTCTTACTAAATCTCTTGGCTCAACCGAGCCTAAACGACTTCCCTCCCTCCCGCCTAATGGCTTACAAAATTAAATTTTACAATTTTGCACTTCACTTCCTTTCCTATTCTTGTTATATCATTACTTAAAATATTAAATTACTCAACCTGAATAGGTAACTAATTCATCTTACAAATCTTCAGATAACCTTGCTATTGATGTTAATTGCTTACAGTTGTCTTTCAAATATAATATAAATTTGTTCCAGTCTACTTGATCTCTCTGGTTCCGGATTCTTCCAGTCAGTTTCACTAGTTCTGCAAAGCCCATCATTTTCGTCTGCCACTCTTATTTTGTTGGTACTTCATGCCGTTTCCATTTCTGGGCTAATAAAATGCTTGTTGCAGTTGTTGCATATAATTTTTTTTATCTTGTCTCAATATCTCTTTAGCCACTACGCCCAGTAAGAAAGCTTCTGGTTGTTTTTTTTCCACAAAAGTGTTTTTAAACATTTTCTTTAACTCATTATATATCATCTCCCAGAAAGCTTTTACCTCTTTACATGTCCACCACATGTGGTGAAAAGTACCCACATTAACTCCCACTCTGAACGGTATGATTTCCTGGCGGCTCGCTCTGTGACCCTGGGGCTGCAGAGGGTTGAGCCTGGGCCCTTCTGCTTGCGAGGCATACATCCTGCCACTGGCTCATCTCAAGAAAAGTAGCCGCACGCAGGGCGAGGTCTGGCTCTCCAACGGCTCTCGCTGCTTGCTTCACTGGGGGGTTGGCGATGCTCCTCTCTGCACACATGCCTGCTCCTCCCACCTTGCTTGCAGCTCCTGAGCAAATCCACCAGCAGCTTGGCATGAAGTTTCACCCAGCTCCTACACACCTAGCCTCTGAAGCAAACACGTTTCCTACGCAGCTTCTTCTGCCGAAATTATACTTTCTGCCTCCTCCACTAACCATCACTGCTTGGAGTCACATCTCAGTTCCAGCAGCTTTTAAGATACTTCTTCTTCTTCTTCTTCTTCTTCTTCTTCTTCTTCTTCTTCTTCTTCTTCGGGAGGGGCATCTTGTTGCAGGGAGATGGGGAAAGTAGGGTCCTCTGTGTGTGGATGGAAGAGAGAGAGAGAGAGAGAGAGAGAGAGAGAGAGAGAGAGAGAGAGATGTGAGTGTGTGAGAGATTGTCAGTGTGAGAGATGGATTTTAATGCGAACCTTCCTGATTTGCATTTCCTGAAACAGTGGGTGAACAAAAAATGCAGCTCTCTTTCCAAATCCACACTTTCCCAGACTACAAAATGCCATTCCTCCAGCCACGTGAACGTGTGCAAAAAATGCACATCTTGTGGGAATGTGTGCATAAAGGTGCATATGTTATTGAAAAGCCATTATAATACAGGAAATCATTTGCAAAAAAAAAAAAAAAATTGCATAGAAAATATGTGTTGAGGAAGAAATGAGCCCTAAAATGCTAATGAGTTTTGGTGAGGCCTTTTTTATAAAATAAAATAAGTGATGTGCAAAGTGATGCAGAGCCAACTCTTACTGGAAATACTTTCCTTAATGGGATTGTGCAAAGGCAAATGATTGTTTAATTATTGGCTTGTTTGACTATTTTCTTTTATTATCCCCAAGGATATATGTCAAGACTTCCTCAAAGCTCCCCTGAAAACAAACAAACAAAGTGATTCAGAGAACCAAATTTAGGATGGGAAAAATACAGAGGTTGATCTGTGATTGTAGCAATAAAGAACAGAACTGAAGACTGGAAAATAGAAACAGAAATGGACAGAGTTGTCTGTCTCGACTTCTGAGTAATTCCTACTTTTACTCTCAAAGGCGACATCCTTTTCCCATGCAAAAAGTGTTTTGCCCAGTTTTGACTCAGAACTGTATGCGCCTCAGCTATCAAACAGTTGGGGAACACTGATGCAGAGAGCGAATGAAAACAGAAATCCAAAATCTGCGGATAATAATCATACCAAACGTTCCCGTTAGAAAAGGCCACGCTGACACCCAAGCGCGGCTTGCGGCTGCTAGTCTGAATGAGCCCCCGGCACCCCCACCCCAATGGCACAATCAAATAATTTCTATCAAAGGCGCCTTTAACATATTATCTTTAAATAGCACCCACACTGAACTAGGTTATAATTACTGACAGCTTCTAATTCTGGGAAGCTGTTTCAACTCCCTGCAAATCTCTGCGTTGTTATTATGAGAATAATCTTTTATTACTCAGTTCCCCTAGCTTCATCTCTTATTTCCTTAACTTGAAAGAGAGGAGAAACAATTCCGTTCCATTATCGCGGCGGGATCCCGGTTCCTTATCAGCAAATAACAAAATTTGCTATGAACTGGCTGGAATAGTCTGCACCTGAGCGTTCGTTCTCTTTAATGGAAGCAGTTACAGTTCCTCGTCTGACTCAGCCATCTTTGAAAGTGAGGCCCATTTGGTTGGCAGCTGATACAGATGGTGCTATATCAAGGTAATATCGCCGTGGGCTTTGCAGAGGGGTCAGTCTGGATGATGCCCCGAGCCCCCTTCCGTTTCTTGGGCCACGGGGAGTTACAAGTTTTGATACCGAAATCCAGCACCGCCTGAGCTCTGCAAGTGCGGCTTTCTCCCGATTGAAGTGCAGAGTGTTTGAGGACCGGGACATTCGCAGGGAAAAACAAAATGCTTGTTTACAAAGCTATTGTACTACCAACCTTACTGTATGCTTGTGAAACATGGACCACTTATAAATGCTATCTCCAACTACTCGAAAGATTCCATCAACGGTGTCTCCAAAAAATTTTACACATCGCTTGGGAAGACAGGTGAACTAATATCAGTGTACTGGAAGAAGCAAAGATCACCAGTGTCGAAGTGATGATTCTTCAACATCAACTTCGTTGGACTGGTCATGTTGTGCGGATGCCTGATGGCCGTCTTCCAAAGCAACTACTCTATTCCGAACTTAAAAATGGAAAGTGTAATGCTGGTGGTCAACAAAAGAGGTTTAAAGACTGTCTCAATGCAAATCTTTAAAAAATGTAATATAAACACTGACAACTGGGAAACACTGGCGCTCCAGTTGGAGAACAGCCTTTACCAAAGGGGTCATGGGCTTTGAAGACACTCGAACTCAGGACGCAAGGGAGAAACGTGCTAAGAGGAAGGCACACTTGGCAAATGCACACCGTGATCAACTCCCACCCGGAAACCAATGTCCCCACTGCGGAAGGATGTGTGGATCCAGAATTGGCCTCCACAGTCACTTACGGACTCATTGTTAAAACTGTGTTTATGGAAGACAATCTTACTCGGCTACGAGTGATCACCAAAGAAGAAGAAGAAGACAAGTTTGAGCCTCCTGCTTCTTAGCATCTGGTTGCTATTTCAGCTCCTAGCTTATTTAGAGCTTAGTGTCCATTGGGTCTGACGCTCACCAGATGTTTATTTCATCATATAAGGAGATTCCCAGCCCCAGGAGAAATCACATGATGACACGTCCCGGGACTAATATGCATCCGATGGAGACCAAAGATCATGGCAGATTGGTAGCAGGCTGTTTGCAGCGAGCTGTTTGCGGCAGCGGCACGTTGCCTCGTCTGTGCTGGGGTGTGTGTCTGTGTGGCGGGGAGAATATGTGCTCATAAAAAAGAGGCACTAACTCTAGGCCTGGCAGGTTCAAATCCTCACTCGGCATGAAGCTGTTTGGATGACCTTAGACAACTCACTCTTTCCCCCACAAAGCTACCTCACAGGGCTGGTGTGAGCATAAAATTAGTTTTCAGGCCCAATTCAAAGTGCTGGTGTTGGACCCATAAAGTCTTACATTGCTCTGGACCTCCATACCTTAAGGACCTCCTCTCCCCATACAAACTGACCTTGCCCTTGCCCTTGTCACCTGAGGACTTTCTCCATGTCCCCCATCACAGAGAGGTTTGAGGGTGGCAGCATGAGAACGGGCCTTTTCCGTGGTGGCTCCCCGATTGCGGAATGCTCTCCGCAGAGAGGCTCGCCTGGCACCATCCTTACATGTCTTTAGGTGCCAGTCGCGCCTGCCCTCCCGTCAGATTTCAAGGAAATACACAACCATCTGACTTTTAGAAGACATCCGAAGGCAGCCCTGTTCAGGGAAGTTTTCAATGTTTGATATCATATTGGGTTTTTTGTGTTTGTTTATTTTTAAAAACATCTTTATTGAAAGTTCAAAAAGTGCATAATTATACGTGCACCAAACATGGTGAGATACAAACAAAAAAAGAGAAACAGAAAAAGAGAAAGAGAACCTGTGCAGAAGGGAAAACAAAGTAGGGAGGGGGAACCCAAAACTGTATATTTTACAAGGTTGTTACTTTACAACACCAGATCTTAACCTATTGCAGTATTTGTAAGAATGGATTCCAAATATCATTGAATTTCTCCATGGCAAGTCTGCATTTATATGGAAGTTGCTCATATGTTGCAAATTTCTAGAAGTCTTCAATTCAGTCGTAGAAGGGATGTTCTATTGTGTTTTAATTTGTTGAAAGCCACCCAGGGTAGCTGGGGGGGGGGGAACCCAGTCAAATGGGCGGCATATACAATTATTATTATTATTATTATTATTATTATTATTATTATTATTATTCCTCTTTACCCAGTCCTTTGACCATTAAATAATCTGTGGCCTGTTAAATGTGAAAGGACTGTTATTATTAATTTGGGGGTGATTGTTTTAATTTGAGAGAAGTACAAATTTTGATAGCTGTGTTTGCATATTGAGAAGTGTGAATTAGATAGTTTCTGATTAAAATGCAAACAAAATCTAATAGAAAGATCTCAGTTGCACCCTTAGTATCTGCAGTGAAATTATCTCTTTGACAGCAAAGTCTTGCCTGAGAGTTGCTGCTGTCAGCCAGTCGACTGCTTACCTGATAGTTTTGGGCTGAATTCTCACATTATGCTAACCCACGGTTTAGCAGCACAAACCATGGTGTCCTGGTTTCACATGTCTCAAATAGCGTCAGAGATCGAATTGTTGAAATCAAATACCCTAAGATTTCAGCTGCATCTGTCAAATGCTCAGTGAATATTCAACAAGTATCTGAAGATTTGGCGAATACATGGATAATACGTGAGATCGAAACTCACAGAGGGGAATTTCTGGGGAGCAAATTCACTGCAGCTCGAGTGATAAATAAGGGGACATCAGCAATTACAGGGCATCCTTCGAAAATGGTAATTTAGTCAGCTGACATGAATGAGGCACCCGATGTTGATATGATCTGGGTGTTGTCGACCCATTCATAGCTAGGCTTGATGGTGATTTGAGGCGACAATGTTCCTGTTGCAAAGAACACTAGCTCTAATCTTCTTGACTCTCTGGCTGGTCCCAGGGCCGGAGCTAGGAAAACAGAGGGGTCAACGGGGCAGATAGTTGCTGAGATAGTGGACAAACAGGCCCCTTCGCTCTCTACATTACTGTATTAAAGAGCCAATGAACCAAAGGAGTGTTTCTGCCGCTTTGCAATCTTCACCAGAGGAATTTTCCACCCTGTGACTCTAACACTTCCCATGAGAGTTAAGGACAGCCCAGAGGTCCCAGGCCCTTTGGCGTCTGGTCCAAAAGTGGAAATCTGGACACAAAGTTGTTAAGCTTTTTTGCCAAGGTCATTGAGCTTTTTGGTGGAGGGGGTTGTTGAGTAAGGATGGTCCTTAGTCTCAATGTGGGAATGTTCAGGGAGGCAGGAGAGGATATATTGTTTATTAATATCCTTCCTAACTTGCGCTGACAAGTTCCTTTACTTAGCAGAGTTTCACATTCCCCTTTTAAACGCACAGCAGATAGCTGGTTGCAGGCTTGTTTAAGCCTCTCAATATTAGATTCCTGGTAAGTCCCCCTTATAGCCCTCATAAAATAATAAACACGCCACAATATTGTTTAAAGTATATAATAATAATAATTTATTATTTACTAGCTTACCCGGCCGCGCCCTGCTGCAGCTGAATTTGTGAAATTGAAGAAGTTCCCCTGTTCACCTTCCGTGTGCCCCTTCTCTGTCCCCACCCCCGTTTTCAATTGCTCTCTTCTCGCCCCCCCCTTTTCTATTACCGGTTTGCGAGCTTTCAAATGGCCGACGGAGCTCTGGCAGGGGGAAGGTTTTGTAGCTGCAGTACCAGTATAGCCATCTCTAGAGGGCGAGTTTTTGCTGGTGACGTCTAATAGGTACGACAATTTTTGTGCTTTTGTAGCTGTAGTACCACTAACATGAGTTTGGCCAAACTGCGAGAGGCAGTGAAGGATAGACGTGCCTGGAGTGCTCTGGTCCATGGGGTCACGAAGAGTCGGACATGACTGAACGACTGAACAACAACAAAGCTGTAGTACCCGTATAGCCGTCGCTAGAGGGCGCTGTTTTGCTGGTGACGTGTAATAGGGGAGCCATTTTTTTCTCGTTTCCCCTTTATTTTAGGCATGACAGGTGTGGTTTTTCTGAATTTTTATTATGCCAGATTCTTTTGCCATGGTAATGGAACGCTGTGTCCTAATTTGATGCGATTTGGTTCAGCGGTTACGCAGCAAGGGTGTTTCGGACAAACACGCAATGGGAACATTTTTATATATATAGATACCCCGCCCATCTGGCTGGAAGGAGCCAGGAGGGTCATCTAGTCCAACCCCCTGCAATGCAGGAATCTCACCCAATGCAAGGCTTGAACCCACAACTCTGAGTCTCTTTTTTAAAATGTATATATATATTTTAAATTTTCTAATTTACATTTCAAAATATTCATTTAGACAACCTTAAATCAATGACTTCCTTTTTTCTCTTTCCATGGTTCATTTTGCATACCATACATCCCTGCATATTTTACATGAACTAAACCATTCAGTAATCTATTGTTACATCCATCAAAACTTACCGGTATTTAATGCTACCAGCGTTTTTAAATGAACACAGTTTTCACAGTATTTACAGGATATTCACAGGATATTCAGTAAACATTTTCCAGTCTTCTTGAAGCGTACATTCTTCTTGTTCTCTTATTCTATATGTTAAATTTGCAAGCTGCGCGTATTCCATCAGTTTGAGTTGCCATTCTTCTTTGGTTGGGACCTCGCTCGTTTTCCATTTGGGGGATAACAAAACACGGGCCGCCGTAGTAGCATACTCGTTTTTTGACACCTGGGAATTTCCCTCTGAATTATCCCCTACAAAAAGGACTCTGGTTTTTTTTTGGTGGGTTGGTTTTTTTTTTGAAAGGTACTTTGAAACATTTTTTCCAATTCATTATATATCATTTCCCAATACTCTTTTACAAGTCCACCATATATGAAAGAACGTACCCTTAACCTCATTACATCTCCAACATTTATCTGATTCAGACTTATATATTTTAGCAAGTCTAAAAGGTAAAGGGACCCCTGACAGTTATTCCAGTCGTGAACGACTCTGGGGTTGCGGCGCTCATCTCGCTTTACTGGCCGAGGGAGCCAGCGTTTGTCTGCAGACAGCTTCCGGGTCATGTGGCCAGCATGACTAAGCTGCTTCTGGCGAACCAGAGCAGCGCACGGAAACGCCGTTTACCTTCCCGCCGGAGCGGTACCTATTTATCTACTTGCACTTTGACGTGCTTTCGAACTGCTAGGTGGGCAGGAGCAGGGACCGAGCAACGGGAGCTCACCCGGTTGCGGGGATTCGAACCATCGACCTTCTGATCGGCAAGCCCTAGGCTCTGTGGTTTAGACAACAGCACCACCCGCATCCAATCTTAGCAAGTATACTCGGAGTTAAATACCATTTGTAAAGACAACTCTGAGTCTCATGCTCTGCTGACTGAGCTGTTCCTCAGGTGGCCATAGAGGAGGTTGAACCTGGGGCCTTCTGCATGCAAGGCACATGCCCTACTCAGGGCCGGCGCGTCCATAAAGGCGAACTAGGCAGTTGCCTAGGGCACCAAAATGGAGGGGGCGCTGGCCAGCCTGCCCCCCGCTGCCGCCCGCCGCCCGCCGCCGCCCCAACCAGCGGCGGAGCAAGCAGCTTGGGGCAAAAACCGCGGCGGCGGGGGCGCCAAAATGGAGGGGGCGCTGGCCAGCCTGCCCCTCGCCCCCCGCCGCCGCCCGGTGCCACCCCAACCAGCGGCGAAAACCGCGGCGGCGTCGGGCGCCCGGCCGGGCAGGGGGCGGGACACCGTACGTCATGCGCAATGATGTCACGTGGCCCGCCCCCTCGCCTAGGGCGCCAAAATCCCTAGCACCGGTCCTGGCCCTACTGCTGAGCTGCGATCCTTCCCCAAAGGCACAGCTGCAATGGAATGCAGAAGGAGCCAGGTTTCAAGACTTTCAGGCGCCCTCTCGTGCAACGACTGCCGTGCAAGAAAAAGGGGGTGGTCCATAATACCGCAAAGAGCTCTTGACCTAAATAATAGCATTTATTGACACATGGGGTACCTTTGGTGTGCGCACACGCGGAGGAACGTTATTCTGACTTCCCCAGCAGTTCCAGATGTGTCACAGATGCATCTGCTAAATTGGGTTGCATAACCGCTTTTTTAAAAAGAGAAAGCACTCTAATGCACACTGCTGGTCTTGTTAGCTCTCTTATCCGGCGAGTGAAAACGGAAAACATATGGTTTTTCTTCCCTTAGAAAACGGCCCCTAGCGATACCAGGGAACTCCAAACCTGTCTTTGCCAAGCGTGAGAAGCTGGGGGGGGGGTGAGGGGGCAAGTTGGAACCCAAAGGTGATAAGAGGGAATGCATCTCCTTTGTGAATCCACAACTACTAGTGCCGGGTGCGGATTTGAACCCTGGTCTTCCAGCTCCCACTCTAACCACTACACCACACTGCCTCTCAAAATTAAAAAGCCAACCAATGTGCGAATCCACTGCGTCTGCATGCTGTGAATGAAAGAAGGACTCTGGCTGGCAGGAAGGACAGGCATCAGCTTGATGCCAGAGCTCACCTGGCTTATATTTGGCGCCCTGGTCAAATTTTGACCTTTAAAGCCTTAAATCGCTTGGGGCCGCAATACCTCAAGGACCACCTCTCTCCATATGAACCTACCCAGACCCTGAGATCATCTTCTGAGGCCCTTCTTTGTCTGCCTCCTCCTCGAGAGGTCTGGAGGGTGGCAACATAAGAACAGGGCCTTCTCTGCAGTGGCTCCCCGTTTGTGGAATGCTCTCCACAAGTTCACCTGGCGCCTTCATTATA
This sequence comes from Darevskia mixta, assembly GCA_034641385.1. Taxonomy (NCBI): domain Eukaryota; kingdom Metazoa; phylum Chordata; class Lepidosauria; order Squamata; family Lacertidae; genus Darevskia; species Darevskia mixta. The sequence continues at coordinate 6,015,514 of JAWWNH010000060.1, forward strand.
CACCTTTAGGCGCCAGGCAAAACGTTTCTTTTTAACCAGGCCTTTGGATGATTTGCGTGACTTCCTATGCCCTTTTAAAATGTGGGGGTTTTTTTGGAGGGGGGTGTTATTGGGTTATCATTTTTATTTTGAGCAGTGCTTTTTTCTGGCGGGGGGACACAGGGGGACGCATACCCCTTAACATCTTGTGAATCTTTGTACTTTTGTCCATTTACTGTATTTATTTATTTTTTATTTACTTATTTCCCCCAATTTGAAGTATAAAATGGTGATTTTCTTTAGTCAAAATGAGAGTACCCCTAAAAAAAAAATTAAGAGAGAAAAAAGCACTGATTTTGATTATGTATTTTGTGGTTTTATATTTTGATTTTATTCTGTGAACCACCGAGACCTCCGGGTATACCGTAGTGCGGTATATAAATTCAATAAATAATAGCAATAATAAATAATAAGAATGAATTCATTTCATTAGTCGCCATGAAGGGCCCCACTTTGCTCCTGACCCTACGCAGACGGCTACAATGGCTTAGGCCATTCCGAGCCAAATGCCTAGAAAAAGCTAATTAAATTATGCCGGCAGCCTCGGTGTGCTTTATTCCGCCACGGCTTCCTGCGGCAGGCTGGCAATTCAGCACTCTGCAACTGCCTCGCGGCGCTTTTGTGCTTTGTTTACCCTCTCAGGTCGCCGTTGCCGTGCCAAATGACAGAGTTGCTCCGACTCTGGGGTCCCTGAAATCTGTATAATCAAGCCTCTGAGCCACAGATCTCTTTACGTGTGGCTCAGGGCCAGGGGATGCCAATAAGCGACAGAAGGGTCCTTGTCGCCGGCTGCTACGGTCATCTCCGTTATGCGCCTCGGCACATCTGTGGCGTGCGGAGAAAATGACACGGAGAGAACTTTACGCCGCGGGGTTTGAAATGTGCGCATACCCAAGCGGGGTGGGTAACCTTGGGCCAGTGGGCCAAATGTGGCCCCCCAAAACCACACCCCCTCTTCTCAGGCCACACCCCCAGCCAGACCACGCCGTTCAACGCAGCGAATGAGGAGTGCTGGCTTGGCTCAGGATGCCAACCTTCAGAGAGAGGAGTATCCTCTGCAAATTAGGACGTCCTGCCCGTAGCTGTCAACCCTCCTTTTTTTGGTGGGAAACTCCCTTATAACAATGCCGTTTCCCGCTGCTATCCCGGATTGTTGATATCCCTTAAATTTCCCGGATTTCAAAGGAAGCAGCTCCTCTCCCTCCCTGCCAGCCAGGGAGGCTCCTCAGCTGCGTTGCTCGGCTGCCAATAAGGACTCTGAGACCGACTGGGGGCGGAGCTTGCATCCCTTGTGCAGCCAGACCCTCACGCCCAACCAGACAGCCAGACAGCCTGCCGTCTATGCACTCGCTCTTTCACTCACCCGTTCGCGCACAGCCTCTGGAGCGCAGGGTGGCGAGGCTACTTGGTGCCATTGCACTGCCCTCACGGCATCCCTTATTTTCAAATCCGAAAGTTTGAAAAAATCCCTTATTTTCAAATCCGAAAGTTGACAGCTAATATCCTGCCACCCTGCTTTCCCCGGAGAGGTGGGCCTGACCCTGCTCCCATTCCTGTGCTCCCCAGCTGCCCAAGGTGCCAGCGGCCTTCCTTCCTGTCTTAGATGCGGGAACGCCCTGCACAGCCACTTCCACCTTTGTGATTCTGTAGTGTCGAGTTGTGACTTCACTCCTTCGCATTCCCATTCAGGGGAACGAGCTGCCGAACATCAAAGATGAGAGAGGGAAGACAGATTGCCATAGCAACCCTTTCCTTCAGTGACTTGATGATGGGATTGCCTTACATCACCGGGTTGGCTGAGGCAGGTCAAGCAAAGGTGCCACCTTATTTTGCCAATGGGCCTGTATTTTTTAGAGGCAACCGCCTACCCTCGCCCGACAGCATCAAGCTGCACAATAAAACCCCGATATAAATAACAAGACGCTCCGTTCCATGATATTCCTCCCGCTTCCGCTGCTTGCCAACATCAAATCACAAGTTTTGCAAATGCTTAAAAAAAAAAAAAAAAAGAGGTTTGGGAGAGAGATAGAGAAATACACACACACAGAATTTGTACAGGAGTCTTGCAATTGCATATTAATTTTTCATCCGGTGCTGCTTTAGAGATGATCTGCTTGTATATCAACCTCGCAATCACCGCCACTTTGCAAATGAGGAAAGCTCAGTTTCTGAGTTCGAAGAGGAAAAGGTTTAAGAGCAGGGGTCCCCAAACAAAGGCTCACAGGCCGGATAAGGCCCGAAGGACTTGTTTATCCGGTCCGCAGTGCCCCATGCCGCCCGCTGCCGCCACCCACTCTTACCGGCGCTGCGCTGTGCGGCTGCCCAGTTCTGGGTTGGAGGAGCACCGGAAATAGCGTGTGCGCATGCGCAAGCGTTATTTCCGGTGCACATCCAGGTCGGAGGAGGCCCATGCACATGCGCACAAGCTATTTCCGGTGCTCCTCCGACCCGGAAGTGCGCCGAAAATAGCATGTGTGCACGCTCTCTGGCCCGCCGCGCTGGAGACACCGGCCCAAGGCATGGTAAGTTTGCTGACCTCTGTTTAAAAGGGTCTTTAGCAAAATGCCTTGCAGTGGGTCCCCTCTTAAGATGGTGTCTGCCCCACAGCCAAAACATTGGCTAAATCTTAATTTCCCCACAATGCTTTTCATCTACAGCATTACGGGTTGCCTGTTTTACAAGGCTGTGAAAGACTCCCGGTTGTAACATTGCCACCTATTCTCTGTATCTTTGATTGCCCTTTTGCAGGCAGAAATTCAACGGGTGCCGTTCCTCTTTGCAGACAATGGGTTAGTACATGTCAAACTACTAATTTATACTCAGCTAATCATATGCAAATCAATGGGTTAAATCTGCATGGAATGAAAACAGATCAGAAGCTGCCTAATACCGAATCGAACCATCTGCTCATCTAGTTCAGCGTAGTCTAAACTGACAGGCAGGAATCCTAGCATATCACTTAACAGTGTAACATTACAAAATAAGAATACAGGTCTCTGCCCCTAAGAGCTTCCAATCTAAATGGTGGCAATGGGAAAGATGGCAGAGAGGAAGGGAGGAAATCCAATTATCAAAGTATTATGTCCTTGGAAGATGCATCTATTAATGGCTGTTTGCCTTGAAATCTCAGTGGAACCTCCACATTAACAGGAAGTATACCTCTGAATATTACACTCTGCGGACAAATAACAAGAGAGTGCTATTATCCTCACTGGAACACAGGAAACTGTGTCATACCCAACCAGATCATTGGTCCATCTAGCGTAGTATTGCTCACGCTGACAGGATTTTAGATAGGCCTCTGTCCCAGTCCTACCTGGGACAGTGCGGCTGTGGCTCTAGAAAGGCAATCTTGAGGGATCCCTGTCCTACCCTGCTTGCCGCCGGAGGTTTCTGGGCCCTGGAGCCCAGCCTGGCCTTGCTGCGGTGTCCCTGGCTTCTTTGCTGAATGGCCTCCCGGCCAGCACTTGCTTGCTCCTCTCGAAGGGGCGACCCCAGCATGGCCCAACCCAACAATCCTCTCCATGGGCATTGGGGCGGGGGATTTGCCCACCAAGGGCTGTGTTGGCCGGCCGGCCGGGCTCCCTCCTGAGCTGGCGGGTGCGCAGGCAGCACAGTATGGCCCTGCTTGGCTCTAGAGGCAAGGGCTGGGCTGGCGTGGCGGGCTCCGTGCCCTGTGCCCATCTAGCTCGTGCCCTGGGCACCAGCAACCCATGCTATGTTGCTGAGCTCCAGTAGAGACATGTACACTCCCCAAGAATTCTCACCATATTGCAACTGCCCCACAGGCATGTCTAAATCTGCTTTTCTCCTCTACCTTCTCCTTCTCCTTCTCCTTCTGCTAATGACATTTGTACAGTTGATTTGAGAAGACTGAGATTATCCTGCGTGCAGTAATAATCATCTGCAGAGGAGTTTGCTAGGTTAGCACGGAGGTACAGTGGAACGAATGGGGTGGGTAGAAATAAAAGTTGGGGAATGAGTTACGTACAATCCTGGCACCCAGTTTATGGAGTCTGCACCCGCAGCCGCTCTGCTTAGCTCCTCTTATCGTTGGCTGGAGCACTTCTTGGATATCTCCTCTTTCCACTTTCCTCTCTCCGCCCCCTCCACATTGCTCCATTGTTTGGGGTTGGGGCTCGGTCCCGCTGCGCACAATGACTCTATTCATACAAATCGTTGGCTCGGTGAAATAAATAAACAAATGAAATTAAAAAGTGAATGATTAACCTCGAATGGAGGCAAAGAGCCCTGGGAACCTGCGGGCAGAAATGGGATCCAGAGCCTGAGGGGTCCAGCGCATGACTTTGGTGGTGATGGGGAATTAAGAGAAGAATAGGTAATGAAACTTTCACTAAGTGGCGCGACTCTGGGCGAGCCGACTTGCTGTTTGAATTGCAGCAGCGGAGCATCGCGTAACCTTGCTGCTGCCCTCCACAGTTCCTCTGCCATGCTTGTGCACGGTTGCTATAGAGACGTGACACACAGAAATCCGAGAGACACTGCTGCCATCCCCTGGGCAAGGCACAGATTGTCCCATTTTTGGCCACGACAGTACAGACCCCCTCCAGACAAGCTGTTTATTCAGGGTTCCTCCCGAGTTGATTGCACAAGGCTTATGAGGAGACCCAACCTTTACAGAGCATTTGTTCTGCTTTGTTTACAGGGCAGTCATACAGCAATGAGCATTCGTCCTGATTTATTTGCACAAAGCTATTTCGGTGGTTAGACTGCAGGCTGCTCCTGATATATTTTTTCCTACAAAAATATTATTATATTTTTGCTCCGCCTTTTCCTCCCAGGAACTCAAGGTGGCACCGTTCTCCCCCTTCCCCATTTTATCCTCACGACAAGCCTGCGAGGTAGGTTAGGCTGAGAAAACATGACTCTCGACTTGCTGACTTGCACCAAAAAGACTCAAATTTGTCTATTGTACAAGGAGCTGGCGCATCCCACATCTCACCAAATATTATGGCACATTCTCCAGCTGTAGTTTTAAGTCAGTTTCATAAAGAACTGGGAATTGAGGGCTGAATAACAGGACATGTATATAAACTTAAGCATTGCCCAACACTGTTTCTTAATGAAGGAAAGGCAGATTCAGGAGAGGGGCAGAGAATCAGAAATAAATTTCCCATCTGCAGCTTCTCTGCCCAAATGGGTGTCTCCCAATGCAGTTCAAATGAAAGCTAAAAGCAGATTTTTGGACCATGGAGGTGCTGGGGGCAAGCAGCTGGGGTGGGAGTGGGGGAGGCAAACCAGAGAATCTGTAGACATAGAATGGGTTAAGTTACCCCCCCCCCCCCGCTTCTTCACTCCAAATTCCTTCTCACCTCCTGAAACTGCTCTTTTAATGGCATCAGGGCTGTATGCCTGATGTATGCTGATGAGATGAATAGCTAGCTGCTTTCACTTCCGGCAGATTTTTCCTTGATCTAAGGCAGGCTCTGTTCCCTCCTCCCCACCCGATGTTGCAAACATCATGCTAACCTGATATGGACCATGAAACAAGGTGACATTGCAACACGGGGAGAAAGGAAGACTTGGCTCCTGCCCACTTCTGAAATCTTAGGAGATGACGCTGACACCATCTTGAAAGAGATGACTCCTACAGTCCTAAGCCATGTAAATGTATTTTCAGGGCCGCTAGCTCGTTAGCAAACAATTGCTCCCCTGTTGTTGCCTCTCCTCCTTTGGATCCTCCTCCTCACTGCATAAGAAGTGGTACCCAAACTTCTGCTGGTTCCTGGAGGCAGGATACATACACCTGGAACTGGTGGTTTTGGAACAGAACACCAAACAAGACGTTGTTTCTTGCCTAGGTTTATTTGCCAACCTTTATTGAAAAGCAGTGTGATTTGGTTGGTGGTCACAACGATGGGCGGATTTGGATGCAATCTTCTCACCTTCATAAACAACAGCTAGGAACGAGGGCTGGGCATCTCTTGCTCCTCCCCTCCTGCTCTGGCAGGTGTTTTTTTTTTTTTTTTTTTTTTTAAAACCAGAATTCCCCACTACACACAAAATGGACAACACTGGTTGACAACCATCACTTAATATCCTAGCTAGTACACTAACAGCAAACCAGAGTTCCCGTTTTGGAACTTAAACAAACCAGGACTTTCCACATGAAGGTAGGGCTGAATTCATAGTTTTCACCTTTGTTCCAGGCTTCACAAACCATGGTTTCAGAACCAGGGAGTGCTGCATCCAAACCAGACCATCGGCAGGGTGTTTAGATTGTGCATCAGGTTGTGGGCTTCTCTCCACCTTTTTGGGCTGCGCTGATGCTATCCTTGTCTGCTGTGCTTCATCGACAAAAAGCTTAGCGTGCTAGCTAAGCTCGCGAAAGCAAGGGACAGCAGGGTGATATAAAAACTCTCTCCTAGAAAACTGAGCAACTCGGCTTTCATCAGATCTTCCCTGTGGAGACGTTCCTTAACCGTCACAAAACACCAGCAACAGATTCCAATGAGGATTACAAGGAAGATCCCTGCAGAGGGAGGGAAAAGAAAGGCCATTAGATAGGTCTCATTAGAGTGCAATTCTTCCTGTTTGTGTCATAGAGATGGAAGGCATGCAGGCAGGACAGCTATGAGCTTATCTGTTGACAGTTGTTGGTTCTGGGAAGCCATGCACAGTGCTTAAATTCTTTCTTTCTATCATCTATCTATCTATCTATCTATCTATCATCAGTGTTTTTGTAGTTGTTTTGTTTTTGCGTGGAGTGCCCTATCTGGGTGGATGGAGCAGCTAAGTAATTTCGTTGTCCCCAAAGGGGACAATGACAATAAAATATATTCTATTCTATTCTATTCTATCCTGAGCCCTGCTGGATCAAGCCTATTCGGAATAAGGTAATTTCCCGCAAAAAATGGGAAAAGTTTACAGCTATGATCCTGGGTGATGCACAAGACTATTTAGAACAACACATAAAATCTAAATGTCAGTTAAAAGCAATGAAACAGTTCAGCAGCAATAAAAAGAAAAAAGATTCCACCTACAGTGTTGCACCCAAATGCCTGCATGAAAAAAGGTACCGGTATATCGTTTATTGCCTTCTGTTATGCCTTATCTCCAGAGGGTGTGAGTTCCACAACCATGGAGAAGGCCCCAGCCCCCATCACTGCAAGAAGCTGCCTTATACATAGTCAGACCATTGGTCCATTTGACGCAGTGTTGTCAACACTGACTGGCAGCAGCTCTCCAGCATTTCAGGTAAGGGTTGTTCCCCGTCCTACCTAGAGATCCCTGGGAAGGAACCTGGGAGCCACCGTGTGGAAGACAGACCCTTTACAAGGGAGCTACAGCCTTTCCCCAAATGTTCAGCCCAGTTTGGGATTATTGATACCCTGAGCCAGCAAAGTTGTTGACATAAATGTGAGGCGGACCCCCTCCATGGCATATAGGGTGTGGGAAAATTAATTCAGACAAATACAACAGCATTCTTAACCCCGTTGCTTACTGGCAATCTATGCTTAGTTGCATTTGTCTCCATTAAATTCCCCACAATCCCCTTCTCACTATGGACTCAGCTATACAGTTGCAAATAAAAGGTTTTAAGTGTGTTTTAAGTGCAATATACAATGCTGACACTAGGTGGCGATGGCAAAACTTATGGAAAACAATGTATTTTTAAAAAACGCTTTTAAAAAAAGCATTTTCAGAATGGTTTATATATGTTTGTAGATTCCACCAGTATGGCGTGCAATGTTTTATTAAATTACTCTCAGTCACATTGTAACCTCACAGGGCCCAATTGGAGAGATATGGGTGGGTCAGGTATAAATTAAATTTAAAATCTACTCTGCCTTCTCTTTGTGGATGAATGTGCAAGGCACACCCAGAAAATTTATACCCATTACTTTTGTTCTCTCACTGACGCCTAGATTTTGGCTGTGAGCTCTTTGGGAATTTTCCATGTCTTGTGCCATATTCACTGGTGCATCTTCCACAACAACCATGAAAACAACCGGGACCTGCAACAACACATTGCTGTGTGGGGTGTTGCTGTCCAGGGTTCAAGCCAGCCATGCCCTCTCCCAGATTTCCCCATTGCATTCCTCCACCGCCGCTCACTTCTGTGAGCCAGCTGTGCATGCAAATTGAAGATTTCCCTTGCTCAGTTTTTTTTTATACCAATGCATTTATGGGTTGAGTTGAAACTGTCCCTTATCAGTGTTTGGCGCAAAAGAACCGGTAAGTCTACGTAGAAACTGGCAAATTACCTGACAAAATGTGCAGGGAGGTGGCAACGGCCATTTTATGCTTGCCTAGGATCTGAATTTCCATGAAATCCAGGAGAAAAGCCACAAAGCCCAAGAACATGCCCACGAAACAAATGCCGATAAACCACGGCATGAAAACAGTGTTGGGAAAGAAATGAACTGCCGCTGTCGGAATAGAAAGGAGAGGAAAATTCATAAGCAAACTATAAAGGTAAAGTCAAAACAAAATAAACCAAAAAAAAAAAAAATCCTTCCAGTAGCACCTTAGAGACCAACTAAGTTTGTTCTTGGTATGAGCTTTCGTGTGCATGCACACTTCTTCAGATACACTGAAACAGAAGTCACCAGACCCTTATATATAGTGAGAGGGTGGGGAGGCGTATTACTCAGAGGGGTGGTGGAAATGGGTGAAAGGTTGATAGCTGTGGTAAACCTGTTGACGACTGTAAACGGCTGCAATTAGTCTATAGGAAAAAGCAAGGGGTGAGAAGGTTAAAAAAGCTTTGTCATGTATAATGAGATAAGAATCCAATGTCTTTGTTCAGACCAGGTCTCTCCATGGTTTTAAGCTTGGTAATGAGTTGCAATTCAGCAACTTCTCTTTCCAGTCTATTTCTGAAATTCCTTTTCTTTTTCCTATAGACTAATTGCAGCCGTTTACAGTCGTCAACAGGTTTACCACAGCTATCAACCTTTCACCCATTTCCACCACCCCTCTGAGTAATACGCCTCCCCACCCTCTCACTATATATAAGGGTCTGGTGACTTCTGTTTCAGTGTATCTGAAGAAGTGTGCATGCACACGAAAGCTCATACCAAGAACAAACTTAGTTGGTCTCTAAGGTGCTACTGGAAGGATTTTTTTTTTTTTTTTTGGTTTATTTTGTTTTGACTATGACAGACCAACACGGCTATCTACCTATAAAGGTAAAGGTAAAGGTACCCCTGACTGTTAGGTCCAGTCACGGACGACTCTGGGGTCGTGGCGCTCATCTTGTTTTATTGGCCGAGGGAGCCGGCGTTTGTCCGCAGACAACTTCCGGGTCATGTGGCCAGCATGACTAAGCCACTTCTGGCGAACCAGAGCAGCGCACGGAAACGCCGTTTACCTTCCCGCCGGAGCGGTACCTATTTATCTACTTGCACTTTGACATGCTTTTGAACTGCTAGGTTGGCAGGAGCTGGGACCGAACAACGGGAGCTCACCCCGTCGTGGGGATTCAAACCGCCGACCTTCTGATCAGCAAACCCTAGACTCTGTAAAGCACAACGCATCTGCTCAAAAAACAGAATCAATTTGTACCCATTTTTTCACCCCAACTGCCAAGGCCTCCCCCAAAGAATCCTGGGAAGTGTAGTTTGGTGAGCTTGTTGAGGAACACAGGAAGTTGCCTGATACAGAGTCAGATCATTAGACTACCAAACTGCCCAGGCTGAGAGGCAGTAGCTTTCCAACGTTTCATTCAAGCAAGACAAAAGCCTTTCCTAACTTTAAATGGAGATGCTAGGGGCTGAACCCGCGTCCTTCTGCATGCAAATCCGACGCTGTGCTATATGCTATGGCCATCTCTCTGTTAAACTATGGAACTCACTGCCACAGGAGGCAGTGGTGGACACCAACCTAGATGGCTTTAAAAGAGGACTGTGACAAATTCACGGAGAAGAGGGCTGTCGATGGCTCCTAGCCAGGATGGCTCTTCTCTGACTCTGCAGTCGGAGGCAGCGATGCTTCTGAATACCAGCTGCTGGAAACCACAGGAAGGGAGAGGGCTCTTGTGCTCAGGTCCTGCTTGTCGGTTTGACACAGGTATCTGGTTGGCTACATCTTGTGAGAACAGGATGCTGGATCCACCTAACCCCAAGACTGTCTGTTCCGACTGGCAGCAGAGCTCCTAACCCAGCATGTGGTACCCATGGCGCTTTTATCTAGAGATGCTCTGGTTTGTTAAACCTTGCCAGTCTGCCTGCCAAGTCCTGAAGCAAGACTTTGGAACTCCCTCCCTAAAGAAGTCAAACTGGCCCCCTCCTTGTTGTTCATTTGCTGGCAAGTGAAGATTTCTTGTTCCAACTGGCTTTTGGGAACTGATTGCTTTTAATGAAAAGGGTGGTGCTGTGCTGTTTTAATTGTATCAATGTTTAACTGATTTTCAGTTGTTTTCCCTCTGTGTTTTTAGCTGCTCTTATTTTTATCTGTAAATGGCCTTCACTGTCAGGGAAAAAGACGGGGGAATAATAATAATAATAATAATAATAATAATAATAATAATAATAATATTCTAAAAAGGGACTCAGAGAGAGGGAACAGCACAGCAGAGTCTGTGCCTTGGCGTCTGCTCAGCAAATGGCTCAACCTGTTCTGTGAAAGTAGCAAGTCCAGGGTCTCCAGGGAGTAGAACTTTGTATTCACTATTCACTCAGCGCCGAAACAATAATTTATGACAACCATGGACAAAAATACAAGGCTTCAGCAAAACAAACTGAGCTTTTGCAAAAGCTTTTTGAAAAGCAAGCAATTTAAATGCACTTTTAGAGGGGTGGGTGGTGGGTGGGGTTGAACTCCTAATTTTAAAATAGTTTGAACAACGAACCACAAGAGCAATTGAAAGCAACATAAAGAAAACACACCCACCTACGCCTAGCTGCTAACACCAAGGTTGCGGGTTTGATCCCTATATGGAACAGGGGGGTTGGACTAGATTTGGGGCCCCTTCGCGCAGAATCCCCACCCACCCTGAAACGGCGCAGGAGCAGGGGCTGTTTGGGGAGAAGGTCCTCTTACGAATGTCTGTGCCGTTGCTTTGCTGTGTCTCGTACACTTCCATCACGTCGGGAATCCCAAAATTGTACGTTACCCACCGTTTCGGCTGCCTGGTGTACGGGTTTTGAACCACGTTCACCCACATGAGCAGGGAAACGGCCAAGCAGAGGCTGGCTAGGCTCAGGCATTGCATCAGAGAGGCCAGCAGGCAGTAGATGGTGTGCATAGACAAGCTGTGGAGCTGTTCGTGGATGGAGCGGGCCCTCACGCCTCTCGCCGCCAGCACGGCGCTCAGCATCTCTGCAGACTGCAACTCGATTGATTCTTTGTGCAACTTGCACTCGTGGACCTGCTGCAAAGACAAAGGGTGGGGCCAGTTCCATACATGCCACAGATGCTCGGGTTGAGGTTCCTGCATTGCAGGGGGTTGGACTAGAGGACCTCCAGGGGTCCCTTCCAACTCTATGGCTCTCTGTTTCTCTGTGTCCTGCCCACTGTGGCTCTCAATGCACCCAGGAAGCTATTTTTCACAAATAGCTGCAGGCCTCCTTCCCGTGGAAAATCTGAATCTGTCTTTGGCCCAGTGTACATACCCCGCAAGAATTTTATTATTTTATTATTTAGACCCTGCCCATCTGACTGGATTGGCGCAGCCACTCTGGATGGCCTCTGACATACATAAAAACATAATTAAACATTAAAAAAAACTTCCCAACGTGGGGCACATTAAGGGGGGGGGCAATTCGAGAATGAGTTATTAACAGTTAATGGCCTTTTAGGCTTCCTCCGCGTGAATAGCTCACTTTTTCAATAACAAGAATTATATGTCACGGGGGGTGGGGGTGGCACCAGGATTTTAGAGATGCTTAGGTGGGGCATGCCCCCCCCCAAAAGGTTGGGAACCACTGCTCTAGACCCTCCAACATTTCAATAATAATAATAATAATAATAATAATAATAATAATAATAATAATAATATATTTGTACCCCACCCATCTGGCTCGGCCTCCCCAGTCACTCTGGGCAGCTTCCAACAGAGATTAAAAATAGGGGCGTCCTAAGGGAAAGCGGGAGATTCCAGGCTCAAAAAATTTATGGCTTCTGTAAAACTGGGATTGTCTCTGGAAAATAGGGACACTTGGGAGGGTCTGAAAACCGGGACATCTTATTTTTTAATCATGAGAGAATGGCCGCCATATAGGTTGTGGCTCCTGTGTCCGTGAACTTTGGGGGAGGGCACGATCATGTCCTCCGCCTCAGGCTGCAAAATGTCTTGGGAAGGCCCTGCAAGAAGCCCATGCCTCCTGGGGCCTCAATTTGAGGCCTAACCTCTCACTTATGGCATGGATTCTGGCCTCACGGCTTGGCCCCTTTTATTGGCTTGGCCCAGCCTTCGGAAAGGCCTTCGCTTTGCCACATACACGGGTGCCCGAGGCGCAAGGCCTTCATCTGCGCGCGCACGGCGCCGGCTCCTCAGGCCTGTGCCTCAGGCCCAGCCTCAACTGTTGCTCCGCAACTGTTATGCGCTCAAGGGAGGTTGCGCTCTCCAGTCCCAACCACAACCTCCCCATGGTCGCCTTGCGCCCTGCGCATGGCGGCTCACCGAAACTTCTTTCTCTGGCGGCATGGCTGCGCGTTTTCCTCCAGTCCCATGTGGCTGTGCGCGGAAGCGAGAGCAGCCCAGAGAACCTCTGCGGCAAAACAATGGGAGGGCAACTGTTCTGTTGCCACAGCTGCCGGCGCATCGGTCACGTCAGCGCCAGGGATGGGGAACCGTAGGCCCGCCACATGGCTGAACTGTGGAACTCGCCCCCTCAGGAGCGAATTTGGAGAGAACTGGACAAATTCATGACAGAGGTCTTCCGATGGCTACTAGCCATGTTGGCTTCCGAATACCAGTTGCCACGGGAGGGGAGAGGGCTCTTGTGTTCGAATCCTGCTAGCAGGTTTCCCACTGGAGCATTGGGCCACTGTGAGAAGAGGATGGCGGACTAGATGGGCCATTGGCCTGATCCTGCAGGCTCTCCTCGTGTTCTGATGTTCAGATGTTGTGGGGCTCCAACTCCCATCCAACCACACTGAATCTGCCACCAAGAAGGCTATGTGTCATGTGTTTGGGGGGGGGGAAGCTATCTAGTTGCACAGATCTTTCACCAAATTATTCAGTTTTCAAAAATCACACGGGTGATTCGTCTTGGAACACTTCAGTTCAACTTCTTGAGCAAGACGGCAACGAGATTCAAGTACTCCAACAGGGATTTCTGACAGAAGTGCTTTATTATTAATTATATACATTCAGTGCGCCCCAGAAACCAGACCCGGTGAGAAAATGTGCTGGGTATTAAATAGGCAGTGGCTGTACATCTATAATGTTGAATTTTGTGTGCAACACTGCTATTTCTAATAATCCGGCAAGATGTGCTATCTGGGTAGTTTTTCTGCCCTAAAATCATGAGCCTACTCTAGAGGTTGACAGTGTGGCGCTGTTGGTCCAATGGTATCCTTGTGGTCTTCCTCTGGCACCCACAAAGCCCTCTGCCACCCTGTGTAAAAAAGGACTTCCTTTGGTTTCTCTGGAACCTTCCGTTCAACTTTATTGTTTGTTTTTAAATAATTTTTAATAGGTTTTACAATTCCATCATTATAATAACATATCAAATCACATACTGAAGAGTCCCCAGATTCCCTCAACTTCTTCTGGTTTTTAACACATTCCCTTCCCCTGCTTGCTATATTACCCTTTATATCAAATTCTTTATATCCAATAGTATTCTCTTATCCTTTTTACATCAATTGTTAAGTGTTTACTCAACTTTATTGAATGCCCCCTAATTCCAAATATTACATCAAAGTCCTCATCATGCTGTCTGGAGGTTTCCTCTGCTTTTCTGGCATTTCTCTCTCCTCCTGAAACGTTTATTTTATTTTATTTTATTTTTTGGACTTCTGCAAACCTGTGGGTTTGTTCAATCCTACCAATACCTCTCTCTTGTGGACGGTGACACTGGTTTGACTATAGAAACAATATAAAATAAAAAAATTCCTTCCAGTAGCACCTTAGAGACCAACTAAGTTTGTTCTTGGTATGAGCTTTCGTGTGCATGCACACTTCTTCAGACACTTCTTTCGTGTGCATGCACACTTCTTGGTATCTGAAGAAGTGTGCATGCACACGAAAGCTCATACCAAGAACAAACTTAGTTGGTCTCTAAGGTGCTACTGGAAGGAATTTTTTTATTTTATTTTGTTTTGACTATACAGACCAACACGGCTATCTACCTTTAACTGGAACTATAGAAACAATGGCACTCATGGTGTGAAAAGGAGCAGAGGGAATGATGACACCACTTAACAAACAAAAAAATTATTTGTCATATATTTACCGTATTTTTCACTCCATAAGATGCACTTTTTTCCTCCTAAAAAGTATGGGGAAATGTCTGTGCGTCTTATGGAGCGAATGCACGGTCCCTGGAGCCAAATTGCCGAGGGGCCAAAAGCAGATTGTGCTCTTTTTTTTTTACAAAGAGAGAAGAGGGTGTTGAAAGGAAGCCGCTGAACAGCTGTTTAGCAAGTGATCGGGGAGAGAGATAAGGCTCCCTTTCCAGCCTTGCCCAGGCCTCCGTTGTTGAATGCAGAGGGAGGCTGTTTGTTTCCCCAGCGACATGTGACTGGCTGATTAGATTATCTGTCTGGAAACTGTAGAAATGGCTCCCTTTCCTGTAGGACTAGAAGCTGCAAACTGTGAGTTGAACCCCATAAAAACGGGGCTTTTCCTCTTTGAAAAAGAAGCTGCACCACTCTGAGCTGATCCTCAAAAAAACAGGACTTTCCCCTTTGCAAAAGAAGCTGCACCACTTTGAGCTGATCCTCAAAAAAACAGGGCTTTTCCCTTTGCAAAAAAAGCTGCACCACTTTGAGCTGATCCTCAAAAAAACAGGGCTTTTCCCTTTGCAAAAAAGCTGTACCACTTTGAGCTGATCCACAAAAAACCGGGGCTTTCCCCCTTTCCTCCTCTAAAAACTAGGTGCGTCTTATGTAGCGAAAAATACGGTATTTGTTTACTTTCTTTTACACACTATTTTGGCCTTCCGCCAAGAAATCAGGTGATTTCTTCACCCGAGTCTCCTGTTTTAATTGATATGCTGTTTTAATTTGATTATTTTATTGCATAGTTTGAAAAAAGAGACCACTTCATTATGTATTTTAATTATTCTGATTTTTTTTAAAAACGGCGATGACACCTGTCTTCTGATTCTGTATGATACTGAACAAGCATAAGAAAGTACATAAAACGACACCGCATTTTAATAATGTTGTAGGGTTGGCATTTGGGTTTTGTAAACTGCTTAGAAGCCATCGTGGCATTAAGTGGCGTATAAATGAAATGACGAGGAGGAAAACAAAAACTCGATGGGAGACCTTACCCGTTTTATAACCACACTTTATTTCCTCTGCGCGTGTAAAAAATTGCCTTTTTATGCCACCCCCTTAGCGATTGCTCTGGCCTCAGGTTCTAGGTTGATGAGAGAATTGCTCTGCTGAGCCAGTTCTACAATGGAGACACGTCCCCTCCGCCGAATGAAGTCGGCCACGGCCGTCATTTCCTCCGTCGTGATGTAGATGAACTTTCCTCTGTCATCGATTACGCCTAGAGGCAAGGCCAAACTGGAATTAAGCTCCACAGGCTGCACTTTTTTACATTCATTTTATTGCCTAGCTAGAATTTCTTAATCAGCCCGTCTCCAAAGGTTTGGGTTCGGCTGCAAGATATAAATACTAGGCCTGTAACCTCTAATGGACAAATTGGTTCCATTAGGGCCCTAAATGTGATTTTAAGTGTCCCACTAATTAATGGGGGTGGGTGGGTGAGGTTGCTTTTACTCTTCTTGGCAGGTTTGCTTACATCACTCTATCATCACCAGCCAAGGGCGAGGCAGGATATGTTGCCTAGAGTATGTTGCTGGATGGAGGAGGAAAGAGTTGATGGTCCCCTCTACAAAAATTCAATCAGCCTTCTTTTTAAGCATCTCCTCCACCCCAGTATAGGAATGCAGCAGGCTTCTTGGCACACTCCCTGTGAAATGCCCTCCCATCAGATGTCAAACAACTATTTGACTTTTAAAAGACACCTGAAGGCAGCCCTGTTCAGGGAATTTTTTCATGGTCGGTGTTTTATTGTGTTTTTAATATTTCGCTGGCAACCGCCCAGAGTGGCTGGGGCAACCCAGTCAGATGAGCAGCATATAAATAAAAAATATTATTATTATTATTATTATTATTAGGCCTCCTCTGTCCCCAGCTTGCTAACAGAAATTCCTGCAAACTAGTTAACTTTTGTGGGCTAATTTACAAGGCTTAATACAATGATTAAAATGCAGCTGACCTACCGCCTAAAAAGAATAAATGATTTACACACAAAGGCTTTTTTTTAAAATTAAAAACAGCAGGCCAAACAAAGCAAGACCTTAAAAAACACCATAGGTAAAGGTACTCTGGGGTTGCGGCGCTCATCTCGCTTTACTGGCTGAGGGAGCTGGCGTACAGCTTCCGGGTCATGTGGCCAGCATGACTAAGCTGCTTCTGGTGAACCAGAGCAGCGCACGGAAACGCCGTTTACCTTCCCACCAGAGCGGTACCTATTTATCTACTTGCACTTGACGTGCTTTCGAACTGCTAGGTTGGCAAGAGCAGGGACCAAGCAACGGGAGCTCACCCCGTCGTGGGGATTCGAACCACTGACCTTCTGATCAGCAAGCCCTAGGCTCAGTGGTTTAGACCACAGCGCCACCCGCGTTCATATTCGACTATAATTGGATGGCCCTTGTGGTCTCTTCCAACTCTATGATTCTATGGTCTGCTGGATCAGACCCACAGCCTACCTAGCCCATACACCTGTTCCCATTAGTGGTCATCCACATTAACTTTTTGCCGCTTGCTTTCTGGACGAAGGTCCATGCTTTTGTGTGCCCTGCCACTTTCCACAGGAAAAACCTGCTCTTTAACGCTGACTTAGAACCAATGACAATTCGGGTTTTCTGCAGATTGCTGTTTGCTCTGATTGAGTGGTAAAGAGCAGGTTTTTGCAAGGAAAGCAGCAGAGCAAACAAATAAATCCCGCTTGGATGTGGAGCTTTAAAGTACAGAACTGTGCTTAGAAATGCGGCACTCCTGCTCTTTGCGGCATCCTCTCCATCAACTGTTATGCAGAAGATTTGCTTCTATATAACATTCCCAGCCTTTCCTCCAAAAGGACCTGCGTTAACCCCACTGTCCTTTTTTCATCCTCACCAAAAGGCTTGTTGGCTAGGTTAGACTGAGTTGCAATGAGCGGCCTGAGCTTTGTGGCTGAGTGGGGATTCAACCCATCAAAATTTATTACTACTATCTCAGATTTTGGTCAGCCAACAACAGCCATATATGAGTCTTCTCAGAAGTAATCCTTGACATTTAAGTTGTGCTAATTTGGATGTATGGAAGTTAGAGCTGGACCATAAAGAAGGCTGATCGCCGAAGAATGGATGCTATTGAATTATGGTGCTGGAGGAGACTCTTGAGAGTCCCATGGACTGCAAGAAGATCAAACCTATCCATTCTTAAGGAAATCAGCCCTGAGTGCTCACTGGAAGGACAGATCCTGAAGCTGAGGCTCCAATACTCATGAGAAGACTCCCTGGAAAAGACCCTGATGTTGGGAAAGATGGAGGGCACAAGGAGAAAGGGACGACAGAGGACAAGATGGTTGGATAGTGTTCTCGAAGCTACTGACATGAGTCTGACCAAACTGCGGGAGGCAGTGGAAGACAGGAGTGCCTGGCGTGCTCTGGTCCATGGGGTCACGAAGAGTCAGACACGACTAAACAACAACAACAATTGGGACCCATCTGCAACTATTTTTACTCCGACGGCTGACATTTTCAGCACTGGGATGTTACCAAGCTGAAACAGCAGCTGAATATCAAAGATAATCAACCGGAGATGTTCAGGTGCAGCTGCTGCTATATTAATGCTTCAGTCTAAACAAGGCGATCGAGCCCCATAATGTTTTCACTGTTACCTGTGAGCGTTCCATCTGCCATCAGGTCTTGTACTCTGTTAATTGCATCCTGTTGAGGAAAAACAAACCCCGTAAGCAGCAAATATCACATTTCCAGGTGCAAAGACATGTTTCCACAACACACCAGTCTTTCCACAAAGGCTCGTCAGGGGACACCCAGAAAGCACAGAAGCCAGTCAAGAGAGGAACCTAGGAAGTGGCCAAGTCAAGCCATTGGTCCACGTAGCTCAGGATCGCTGGCAGTGGCTCCCCAGGATTTCAATAAGGGCTGCTTCCTGGCAGGGGTTGGGGACTGGACCTGGGAAAGTCTGCATTTCTCTTACACATCAGCATACATTAAAGGCGAAGCAGGAATGCCTATAAATTTACTTATTTTGACCAATAACAAGTTGAGAAGGTAGGAAGAAAGGAAAACACGTAAAACACAGTATGATACATTAAGTACAATATTAAATACAGAATTTAAAAACAATGCAGAATATAAAAACAGATGGGAGAACTATAAAACAATTATAATTTAATGATGAGGAGCAACTTAAGGTGTTAGCAATTTTAAAGTTAGGACAAGGTCCTGCGCCAACAAGCTATCACTGCCGCACAAAAACTAGCTACCTTGGCGGTAATCTCAGGAAACTGGTCACCCAAAAGATAATCAATATAAAACACTTCAGATCTGCCTGGTATACTTTGTAAAATTGGATTAGTGAAATGGTGGCAGATATCACAATAGGAAGAACAGGACATGCAATAAAACATGTTCCACATTTTCTATTTTCTCTGTTTGACAGGGGCATAAGTGCCCACTGTATCGCATTATTGTAAGTACCCTCCTGTACTGCAGATGGAAGCACATTAAATTTAGCCTAGGTAAATGCTTTCCTAAATTTTGGAATAGTCAGATGGATCAGATGATCACCAAGAAGAAGAGTCTGCCCTGCTTCTAAAGTTGGAAAAATAGAAGCTCCGTTTATGTAATTTTGCAACTTGGTATCCCAGATGCATTGGCGCACGTTTTCGTTGGCTTTTGCAGAATCCCACAGCAAGAGTGGCATTTGGCGAGAATCCTAGATTTAGGGCTTTCTCATTTACTGTGCCAAATTTTCTCATTACGTTCAGGAACCCTTCCCCTGTGCTATGATAACACAGGGCATTTCCCCAGCGAACGTCGCTGGATGCTAACGGAGAGGATATACAGTCCTGATAAGACACCATCCCATGAGGTCAGTGTCAAAACATATGGATTGGATTGGCGGTGTCTCTGTTGCTGATGCACCTGTGGCCTGGCTTGCAAACACGTACCTGTGTCCTTATGCCCAGGTGGGAGGCCAGGTCCTCCAAAAGAACCACTTTGGCACTCTATGAGGAAGAGGCAAAAAACTGAAATTAGCGAGTCAAGCAGTGCACATTTTGCAGCTTTATTTTAACACAAACTGGACTTTGGTATGTACTATATTATCAGTTGGTGAAAGATTTTGGGAATTTAATTTTGACAGAAAGGATAATATATTGCTAAAGAAACTACTGTTTGCTATCCAAGATTAATGTCGCTGAATATTTTTTGATGATACCAATGTAAATACATTTGTCAAAATAATTGGGTTTTCTGCTTGATCTCAGCAGCATGAGCAGTAATTGAACTCAATGGAAAACAGCTCAAAATCTTACACTGGGCGCTTGGTAATTATTATCCCTACAGACACTGGTCCAAACGCAAAGTTGGCTAAAAAACAATAACCAATGTGAATAGCAGTCCTTAAAAAAGGAAAGGGGAATGTACAGTGTGTAAACAAATAATCCCATCTCATCGGATAAAGGCCAGCCTGTCCAAGTCCCCAAGTTATGAAGTCAGATGCAGCCGAGCTAGAGAACTGAGCATTATGGACTGAACATACTGAACTGGAACCAGTCCATGAAAACCAGTTCTCAGAGCTTGGAACTGCCAGGGTTCTGCATATCTTCTTCTAAAGGGATTAAGGAGGAAGAATGCCCAACTGCGGTCCTGCTCAGCTGGCCACCAGCTTTGCCAGGACGACGCAGCCAGGATCCTGCCTGCCTGCTCCCGACAGCCCATAGTCACCTGCACAACAACAGCCGTGGTGGACTGGATGAGGGTGAACGAAATCAAAACTCTTGGTCAGTCGTGTAAGGCAGAACAGGGAATAGGGATTCAGCCTGTGTTGCGTGGGGTTACACTCCTCCTGAGGCTCGCAGTTAGCACATGCTCCTGGACTCAGCCCTGATGATGGATACTCAAGTCTCTGCGGTAGCCAGGAGTGAATTGGCACAGTTAAAGCTAGCGTGCCGGCTGAGCCCGTTCCTTGAGATGTCTGATGTGCCAGCACATGCCTAAATTCCATCCCGCTTGGATTACTGCAACCTGCTCTACATGGGGCTGCCTTTAAAAAGGGCTCAGAAACTTCAACCGGCTCATAAAGCTGCAGCCAGATTGCTGAACGGGTTGGTGATAGGGAGCAGGCGTGTGAGGAGCTAGCCGGCAGTAAATCACACCGTGCACATTGGAGTTAACTCTTTATTAGCAGAAACGTGATCTGCACAGGAGTGACAAAGTGTCGGCGCTGACCTTTAAAGCCCTAAACGGCCTTGGCCCAGTATACCTGAAGGAGCGTCTCCACCCCCCATCATCCAGCCCGGACACTGAGGTCCAGCTCCGAGGGCCTTCTCAGTAGTGGCGCCCGCCCTGTGGAACACCCTCCCACCAGATGTCAAGGAAATAAACAACTTTATGACTTTTAGAAGACGTCTGAAGGCAACCCTGTTTAGGGAAGTTTTTAATGTTTGATGTTTTGTTGTGTTTTTAATATTCTGTTGGGAGCTGCCCAGAGTGGCTGGGAAAACCCAGCCAGATGGGCGGGGTATGTATGTATGTATGTATAAATAAATAAATAAATTTTAAAATTACTACTACTAATACTGCTATTGCTACAGCCCTAATGAACGCAGCAACTCATCTCCAGTGGGTCTTGCTCCCATGAAGTAGGTGCTGAGACTGAAGGTCACTGCCTTCCCAGCCGTCTAAGTCCCCTTCCTCTCCAGGGTTTTCCCCAAGCAATCATAGACTGCGTATGCATGCAGACAATCTCTCCTCCACCTTGTTCATGCCTCAGAGGAACAAGCACTCAGTCAGGTCCTGCTAAATGGGCTTTTAGCACGCATCTGGCTGGCTACTGTGAGAGCAGGAGGCTTGACCAGATGGGTAAATGGCCTGATCTAAGAGAGCTCTTCTTACAAACAGCCGCTGTCCCGCCAATTAGCTAATGCCAAAGCCAGAATCGGGTGTTTCTTTCTCTGCTTTTTCTCCTCTTGAGAAAAGCTTTCAGTCAGCAGAGATGTGACAAAAGGTAAGATCTTCTGCTTTCATTTGGGCTGCGTGGGAGGGATTGCTTCAAGTACTAAACTTGGTGGTTTAAGGCTTTCAGGTTTGAAAGCCTGAAGGGCAAGAACAGGGAGGGGAAGCAGCGTTAGAGGTTTTATGTGACCTTAATTGTGTAAAATGTGCTTTGAGCGGGCAGGGGGTGGGGGTGTACGGATTCATTCACCATAGAAACAGGAGAATCATAAAGGAAGGAACTTGACAATACAAGGCAGAGATGAGAATCATGGGCTAATGTTAAGCTGCCGGGGGACTGGCTAGACACTGATGAGTGGGCACGGCGAGAAAGGGGTTCGGAGACCGATGTAGAAGAAGGGATTGGTGATCTGGGAGAGCATTGGGTGCACACCTGGGAGTCGCTGAGCAATGTAGGACTGGTGGACATGCCTTTTTCCCGACTTGTAAGTGTACTTTTGACAATAAAGAATCGATTCCTCACTCTGGACACTCCTTGCTGCACAGCGCCGTACCACAAGCACATACACACTCCACTTGTATTCCCCTGTAAATGCCCCCTTCCAATATCCATTTAAAGGATAAACCAGGGCTGAGAAACCTGGCACCCTTCAGGTGTTGCTGAACTACAACTCCCAGCACCATGCACAAGCAGTGGCCATGCCGGGAGCTAGAATTTGCCAACATCTAGAGGGTCACAGGTTCCCCGGTATTGCAATAATGCCCTTTTCAAATCTCTCTCTTACCCACAAACACAAATATACACAGTGTGTACAAAGAAGAGGAAGGTCTGTGCATTTCCCCAGAGTTCAGCTTCCCCCTGCCTTTATTTCCCAAAGCAATGTCAATTTCAAAGCTGCCTGCCTGTGTTCCATTTTCATTCCCAAGCTCATGACAAGCTTATCCAATGAAACATTTCTTTGGTGCTTCATGTATTGTGTGGGTGAGTTGGGTTCCCGCCCCCTCAAATGCCCCAATCAATTTTCTTAAAACTTTTTTAAAAAAATCACTGTCAAGTAGGAAGGCATGTTGTCCCGAATGCTGACCAATCAGTGCTGTGCATTGCCCCTCTGCTACAAACTGGAAAAGCTGGCTTTCCCTGAGCTTAATGATTAAGAGAAGGTTATAGGTCTGACCAAAAGGGGGCAAGTCATTGAAACTTCATCCCCTGCAAGCCATTAGCCCTTCCTTGCTTGTATTCTCAGATTCCTGCTGCCTCTTTTTCTTTCATTCCCCCGGCACCCGGGCTGCACACAGGCTGCAAAGCTCATAGAATCTGTACACTTGGAAGGGAATCAAAGGGTCATCTAGTGCAACCCCACACAATGCAGGAATCACCGAGCTGGAGAAACCCTGGCAGGTGGCCGTCCAACCTCCGTTTAAAAAACCTCCAATGAAGGAGAGTACCAGGAGCGTGTTCTGCAGCTGTGGTTTGGGCTTGCAAACGGCAGATACAGATCCCAGTTCTGCTGACGAACACGAGCAACTGAAGGGGCAGAGTATCGAAGAAAGTCATTGCGGTGCTCTCTGCCGCAGACCAAGCTGAGCAGTGAACCCATTTTACAGATGCAGTGCAGACAGTAGCTTACAAGAGACACAACTCTTTGTGCGAGAGAACGAGGCGCTTTGATTGTCAAACAACAGATGTGCAGCGCAACGGGATTATAAGGTAAAGGTAAAGGGACCCATGACCATTAGGTCCAGTCGCGGACGAATCTGGGGTTGCGCACTCATCTCGCTTTATTGACCAAGGGAGCCGGTGTACAGCTTCCGGGTCATGTGGCCAGCATGACTAAGCCGCTTCTGGCGAACCAGAGCAGCGCACGGAAACGCCGTTTACCTCCCCGCCAGAGTGGTACTTATTTATCTACTTGCACTTTGACGTGCTTTTGAACTGCTATGTCGGCAGGAGCAGGGACCGAGCAACGGGAGCTCACCCCGTTGTGGGGATTCGAACCGCCGACCTTCTGATTGGCAAGCCCTAGGCTCAGTGGTTTAACCCACAGCACCACCCAGGATTATATTCATTGTTAAAGGGAAAGAGCAAAGGGAGTGTAACATACCTTGATGTAGTCGAGAAGTTCTGATACGAAGCTGCGGGACTAGGTACAGCAAAAGAAACTATTATTAATCTGATACTACTGGAAAAAAGCAATAGATTATAAAACCAATCTCTGCCTGGATTTCTACCCAAAGGGCCAACCGTGTCGGTGGCAGAAGGCCCTCATTGCTTAAGTATGTGTAGCCCCCTTGGAATTAGGAATGTCCGGGTGGGTAATTCTGCTTTCGGAAAAACTTCTGCCCTGTAACTGACCACCCGGTTTATTGTGGATTTTGTCTGAAGTGGCTTAAAAAGCTTTCCTCCACCACCGAGAGCCAAGGTCTTGCTTCCATGTGTCATGAAATCGGCTCGTGCACGACTTTCGTAGATGGCGCCAGGCAAAAAATGTGTTGCGCTCAGACGGCTCTGCATTTGTTAGGAACTTATGCCTGGGGCTCCCTCCCCGAAATCTTACTTATGGTCTCACCTCCTCCTTCCTCTTCAAATCCCTCCTGAAAACCCGCAACTGAAGCATAGTTTTGTGTGACTACACCTCTGCATGCTCATTGCTTTATTGCTGTCCCCTCGCCTCGGTCTACCCTCTGCAATCCCCTCAACTGGTGAGTCTGTAAGCTCATTGGGGCAGGGACTTCCCCCCTTTCTCTTCGCATATATTTATTTTTCAAGCACCGTGTACATAATCGCAGGAGTGGGCAGACCACTTGGCAAATCTCTCTGACGATTTGTGGTATATTGCTCTGGATTTCTGATTCCCCATCGTTTAACAAGAGCAATGGCTTAAAACCAGTTGATGATAAAGAATGCTGGGAGCAGGAAGAGAGACGGAAGACCAGGAATGGATTTTCATATGAAAGGCTTTTGAGCTTGGTTCTGGCACCGACCATAAATTCCTGGACTGAGCATGTGCTCAGAGGCATAATGTCTTAACTCTCATTGTACGGCCACCAAGTTAAGCCACTATTTTGGAGCAGGCTCAAGGTTTTTGTGTGCGTTTATGTACTCAACTGACTTCTTCCTTTTTAAAAAACAAAATTAGACAGACACACAAGAGAGCACCAAAATCCTATATGGCATTTTTGATGGACAGACCCCTTGTAACTACTGTATGAACGTGCTTTTTTTTAAAAAAAATAAAAATAAAAATCTGCATTAAATACATATTTTTTTTAAAAAAGAGGATATCATCCTGGGTTCCATATTGGTAGCCATTAACTTGGATCAGAATCTATAGGGCAAAGGTGTCTACTCAGAAGTAACTCTCTGTGAGTTCAGTGGGACTTATTCCCACGTAACTGGGCAAAGAATTGCAGCCTAAGTGCTAAAAATGCAACAGTTGTAACACTCACATTTATTTTATTTTATTTTTTATTATGCCTGATGTATGCGTTTAGAAATACCAGCCAAAATGTTATGGGTCAACGACAAAATGAGGAGAAATAAAGCCACTCTGGAATCTAACATGATAGATATTTATGATAGATTGTTTTTGTATCAGACTGGCTCATCACTGCCCCAAAACGAAATAACTGAATTCATCAAAGATGGCAAGTCTATTTCCCAAGCTACCAAAAGTCCGCAGGGTATCATCCCCTCGGGGTGGGGTCGAATCACTTTTTCTAATTTGGTGCAGGGAACTTAGTAAATGCAGGAGGTATTAAATGGTCTGGGGACCCAGGTCCCTTTGGCACAAGAGAAAATGAAAATTTGGCACAAGAGAAAATGGAAATTCATGCGACATGACCTTAGAAGGTTGCCACCTACTCAAAATCGCATTTGCTCTTAACAGAGAAAATTGTTTCACACCCTCCCTTCCAGCAGAGTCTGTTCATGTTCCACCTGAGAGCAGAATTTAGCTGGCGGCATTGATGGGCTGCAACACTCAACATGAAAGAGACTTGGGCTGACACTGTGCCTTTTGTTTAATGATTCAACGGCAGCAGACGCTGAATTACTAAGACTCTACGGTGTTGAATCCTGAACCTTCTGTGCTCCTTTTTAGACTGACATACGGCCTAAGCAGAAGCCGGTGAGAGAAGGGCTGGGCATCTGACCAGTCCAAAAACGAAAAGGAAAAAAGATTTGTCCACTTAGCCAGTCAAATCATAGAATCGTAGAGTTGGAAGGGGCCCCGAGGGTCATCTACCCGAAACCCCTATAATGCAGGAATCTCAAAAAGGATCATAGTGTTTTATCAAATTATGTTTTCTTTAAAAAAAAATCAATTTAGCATTATGACATCAACCAAGAATAAAATTATCAAGTGGTTTGAGTGTCAGTTACAAACCAAAAGGCAGCTAGCAGTTATTGTGCAACGATACTGCTATTTCCATTTTTTAAAAAAGCAATTATTTTATTACAGAGTAATAGTTGTTGTTTTTGTTGTTGAAAGACATGTAACCATTTATTTTATTACCTCCCTAGAGAGCCCCCATTTTAAACTCGCAACAGCCCTGCAAAATAAGATTTGTGTTTCTAAGGAAAACATGTTCCTATTCTATAGGGTTGAGCTGAGGCTGAACCAGCTACACACTTGAAAATGTGGCAAATAGAATTGGGTAAGATATATTGGAAAGTGTTTTCTCCAGGATTTTGGGGGGCCCTCAGATATGACATCATCCGTGGGTCCCTTAAGCCAGAAGAGTTGAGGTGTGTGGACTAATAATTATCTTGCATGGCCTTTGAACTTATTTGGTGTGAAGACAGAATGGTGGCAGTGTTAGGGTAGCAAAGTCTTAGCTAGCTTTGACGTCAGCCACTGTCCTCTCTACTGGCTGTAGGAAAGCCCCACAGTGGCTAGATTGAGCTCCTTAGAGACCATATATTAGATGCACCATTTGCTCAACTGTCAACCAAGTTATGAATGGAGCACTGCAATTCCAATATCCTTCATTTTTCTTAGGTGTTCAGTAAGGGATTTATATGATTCTTTAAGGCATGTTAGATGCTTTAAAGTAGCTAAGGCTGCCCAAGGATCACCCAAGGAGCATCTTATCCTGGCTCATTATCCTATTTGTTAATTGACATTAGGGGAAAGTTCTCTGCTTTGGACGAAACCGGGCTTCACGCAAGCGAGGATACTCACAAAGAAGCCTGCCTGCAGCGGGAAGACACTTACTCCTAGCTTCATAAATTCTGGTTTACTAAGCCGAGAATGATTGTCGCAACTGAGACAGGGACGTTTTGGGGGATATCTGATAATATTGAGCTGCAGCCAAATAACAAGTGGGTCGGATGACCACCCAATTAACACTATTCAACTGACCTGTTGGCCGAAATGCCAGCACTAACTGGGAGTCACTTTGATCGATTCTTATGTATCTTTGCTTTTAGGAACTTGACTTCTTCCTAACGTGCCACAGTCCTTCATCTACATGGGGGTCTTTGGCCTCATGTCCTGTGCCAATCTAATAATTCCATCTCCCGCACATTTCACCTGGAAAAAGAAGCCTTCTGAGCCCTGAAGTCTTTGGGCTGAAGTCAGCCAAGTCAAGACACAAGGTAGACCCATGGAAATGTGTGACTTAGTCTAACCAGGTGTCTGCCATAGCTGGATCCAACCTTTTGTATCTATTCAAGAGAAGCACCTACAACTATCCCTGTATACCTGAAGGAGCGTCTCCACGCCCATCGTTCTGTCCGGACACTGAGGTCCAGCTCCGAGGGCCTTCTGACAGTTCCTTCCCTGTGAGAAGTGAGGTTGCAGGGAACCAGGCAGAGGGCCTTCTCGGTGGTGGCACCCGCCCTGTGGAATGCCCTCCCATCAGATGTCAAAGAGATAAATAACTACCTGACATTTAGAAAACATCTGAAGGCAGCCCTGTTTAGGGAAGTTTTTAATGTGTGACATTTTAATGTGTTTTAATCTTTGTTGGAAGCCGCCCAGAGTGGCTGGGGAAACCCTGCCGGATGGGTGGGGTACAAATAATAAATTATTATTATTATTATTATTATTATTATTATTATTAAGCCGGTCATCGCACTCCAGCCCAGCCAAACTTACCTCTTCTTCGGTCATGCCCTCATCCTCTCCTTCTTCTTCCACCACAAAACTCTCCTTCAGCTTCAGGTATTCCTCATATTCCCGCTTCTCCTCTTCCTCTTTCTCCTTCTTCTTTTCTTCTTCCTGCAAAGCGAGGGGAGGAAGACAGAACTGCTTTATTTAATGGTGCATTGTTATATTTTTGCAAAGTGCATCTTGCCACTTGGACCCACCTCAGGACGGCTTACGGGCGGCCAGTCACTTGGGAGACATCCTTTATTTTAGTAGTGTTATACTTCTTTATATCCCGCCTTTCCCCCAGACTCTGGGGCTCGAAGCGGCTTGCACAAATTCAAATGCCGCAGATCCAAATACAAAAAAGCCCCAAACTTGTAAAAGATAATAGTCGAAAACCCATTAAGCAGAATTTAGAACAATGCAGATTATAAAACCTTGGTGGTAGCAAGCGGCTAATCAAACTAACAACAGTAGTCATAATGAATCAAACGGATTGCGGTAAAAAAACAGGAAATCAACCAACTGCCGATGCCAGTGTTAGATCAAAACTCGCTTTAACTGTATTAGAGGCATTTCTGTAATAGAGAAGATTGTCTGATATATAATACAGGAGAAAGGGTTGTGAACGAGAACACTGTGGAGGTATGGGTGGGAAGTCAATACATGAAGCTATTTAATTTGAAGTCAATTTGTAAAAAAATGGAAATTAAATAAAAAAAAATATTATTTTTTAAAAAAGAACTCGGAGGAAACCTGTTTTCGATTTCCAGCAAGGTGACGGTCTCAGTAAGGGAACGGGCTCAGAAAAGGAAAGCAATGCAGTCGAAAGGGCTGCGGCAGACGGTCTTGGGTTCAATTCTCAACATCTGCAGCTGGTGCTAGGAAAGACTTGCTGCCTGAAACCCTGGAGAGCCATGACTGGTCAGCGTGAGCAGGACCAAACTAGATGGCCCAAGGATCTGACTTGATTTAAGGCAGCTCCCTGCGATTTCTCATCGACACGACTCCTGCTTACCTTGCTAAGGGGACAGCGCTCCAATTCACCAGGAGGAGAGGCAGGCGGGGGAGACAGTTCCAGAGAACCCTCCTCTGTTTCGAACTCTTCATTTTAGCAAGCTGCCTCTTGAGAAGTTCTGTTTCTAGAACTGCTCACCACCATGTGCTGGCTTAGACTAAAAGGGAAACCAACGGCCTTATAGACAAAGCAGCACCGCCAATTTGCATGAGACCATCTCTAATCATTCGCAGAGAAGAGGAAGTCCCCACCCCTCAAGCCAAGGTATCAAAATTCTCCCCCCCCCCCAGTTATCAGATTTGACCACGATTTGGTGCAAGAGTGCAAGTTAATTTCTGAAATCCACAAAGATGCAATCTCTGTTCCAATGGCACAACCAACCTCTAAAGTCATAGAATTGGAAGGGATCCCAAGGATCATATAGGACAGCCCTCTGCAATGCAGGAATCTCAGCTAAAACATCCATGACAGATGGCCATCCGACCTCAGCTCAAAAGCCTCCCAGGAAGGAGAGTCCACCACCTCCCAAGGGAGACCCTTTCACTGTCAAACAGCTCTTACCACCAGGAAGTTCTTCCTGATGTTTAGTCGGAATCTCCTTTCTTGTAATTTAAGCCATTGGTTCGAGCCCTACCCTCCAGAGCAGCAGAAAACAAGCTTGTTCTCTCTTCCATTTGACAGCCCCTGATATATTTGAAGATGGCTATCATATCTCCTCTCAATCACCTCTTTTCCAGGCTAAGCAGACCCCACTCCCTCAACTGTTCCTCATAAGGCTCGGTTTCCAGACCCTGGATCATCTTGGTTGCCCTCTTGGTGGGGGAACATGAGAAAATTATTTTATATACTGCTTAATGCCAAAACAGGTTTCTAAACAGATTGCAAGCTATAGAAACCAGTTACACAAACATTTAAGCATCCACAATTAAAGGTAAAGGGATCCCTGACCATTAGGGTCCAGTCGCGGACGACTCTGGGGTTGTGGCGCTCATCTCGCATTATTGGCCGAGGGAGCCGGCATACAGCTTCCAGGTCATGTGGCCAGCATGACAAAGCCGCTTCTGGTGAACCAGAGCAGCGCACGGAAACGCCGTTTACCTTCCCGCTGCAGCGGTACCTATTTATCTACTTGCACTTTTGACGTGCTTTCAAACTGCTAGGTTGGCAGGAGCAGGGACCGAGCAACGGGAGCTCACCCCGTCGCGGGGATTTGAACCGCCGACCTTCTGATCGGCAAGCCCAAGGCTCTGTGGTTTAACCCACAGCGCCACCCGCGTCCCTTTAAATTAAAACATGCAGTAAATCCCACTGCAACAGACAAAAGATGGAGAACTTGTAGTTCCTTCCATACTCCGACACCCACCATCCCTGACAAGATCCATTGGCCATGCTGGCTGGCGCTGATGGGAGTTGGTTTCTAACACTACCTTAGGGCCACAGCAAGTTTCCCATCCTTGCAATTAAAAGTAGGCAGCAATTAAAACAGGAGAGCCAGGCCAGTAGATCAAGGGAGTGCCTGCATAATTTTGTTAAGAGCCTTTATTCTCCTTTCAAACAATAAGCTGCACTCAAATGTTATTGATATAAAATTGGGTTTGCATGTAAGAAAAACAAAACCGGGGAGTGTGTATAACACAAGGGAGGGTTTTCGGCGGCAGCACATCACATGCCACGCACAAGGAGCTGAAGCTCTGCAACGTGAGATATTTGCTCTCGCTGATCAGGTGTCCGTGGTAAACCATTTCCTCCAACAAAAAAACTCCACGGGCGAAAGGGAAATTCCCAGGGCTGCTGAAGCAACGGGCGGTTGTGGGGTGGAAGCATCTATCGGGGTGGCTGGGGCTTTTGAGAGGAAACAAAGCAATTTAAAAATATACACTTTGGTTTTTTCAAATGCCAGAAAAGACTTGTGGAAAAGACTGCGTGAGAGTGTGCATGAATGCTCAAAATCAGTGTTCCCCTTCCCCTCTAATAGCCTGACCAAGAAAATGCAAGAATAATGGAAGCCCAGACTAGAAAATGAGTGCAAAATAATTACTCCCGGCTAGTTTTTATCAGTCACGAGGGCGGAGAGCAAAGATTGCTGCCCAGTCCATACTATGTCCTCCTGTTCATGCCCTTGAGCCATGCTAATTGAAACTTAATCGACACAACAAAACTAGGCAGAGCTCTGGACGCCTCTTGAGAGTCATCTGCTGCAACAGTAGAGTGAAGGTCTTGGTGGATCCAAGTGATTTTATCTCTAAAATGCTTTGCAAAGAAATCACAGTGAGCCACCATTGATAACTGTGGGCAAAAGGGCCCATGCAACCAAGAAAATTGCTGCCAGGTGGCCTTTCTTTGTTGCGTTGCCTTCCCTGCCATGGAGCAGGCGCGATATTGAGCACTCCCCAGTGTTTGACTGCATTCACCTAGTTTTCCTGCACTTGTGTCCAAGCTGTCTCCCGGCTTGTTTCATTGCCCTGAACTCCGGTATACGCCAAGGCATATGGGACGCGGGTGGCACTGTGGTCTAAACCACTGAGCCTCTTGGGCTTGCCGATCAGAAGGTCGGCAGTTCGAATCCACGCAATGGGGTGAGTTCCTGTTGCTCTGTCCCAGCTCCTGCCCACCTAGCATTTCAAAAGCACACCAGTGCAAGTAGATAAATAGGTGGGAAGGTAAACGACGTTTCTGTGCGCTCTGGTTTCTGTCACGGTGTTCCCTTGCACCAGAAGCGGTTTAGTCCTGCTGGCCACATGACCCGGAAAGCTGTCTGTGGACAAACGCCGGCTCCCTTGGCTTGAAAGCGAGATGAGCACCGCAACCCCATAGTCGCCTTTGACTGGACTTAACCGTCCAGGGGTCCTTTACCTTTACCTTTTTATATGCCAAGGAGCCAAGTGAGCCCTTTGAAGTAGGAGAGGACACTTGGGGTGATCGTATCAATAGCCCAAGCTGCCTGTAAGTCAACTGGACCCATCAACCTCTGAGGGTGAGCCATGTCCGTGTGTCCTCCTTTGCAGTGGAGGGAAAGGTGCTGAACGCCTAAATCTCACCAGTGATCCAATCATGACAAGTAATGGATGCAACACCCACCAACACCCACTTTCAGATTATCTTCTGGATACCGTATTTTTCCGTTTATTAGACAAGATTTTTTTTTACTCAAAAATCATGTCAAAAAACTGGGGTCATCCTATACACAGATAGTGGCATGGGGCGGGGAGAAGCGGCGTGCCCGCCAGCCAGCCAGTTGGCGGGAGCGCAACTTCCCGTGATGCTGCTGCGCGTGGGAAACGATCTAGGGAGTGTTTCCTGCCTACAGCTGCATGGGGGGAGAAGCTCAACAACTTTGGGTCATCTCTCATTTTCTTAAAATTGAGTCCCCCAAAATGGTGTGTGTGTGTGTCTTATACATGGGGGTGTCTCATAGATGGAAAAATACGGTAATCTCGAGACCCAGAGTGTGGCCTGCCACATGAGTCAGGCCAATGACATGTTGGGACCACCACTTTGGGATGGGCGTTGAAGTCCCTCAGAAGCAACACTGGGAGTCCTCAACACCATCTCTCTCAGCTCAGGCAGGAAGACTGCTGGGCAGAGGGGCAGGCGGCAAACCAGCAGAATCCCTAATCTGTCCCAATTAAAAGGTAAAGGGACCCCTGACCATTAGGTCCAGTTGCGGACGACTCTGGGGTTGCGGCGCTCATCTCACTTTACTGGCCGAGGGAGTCGGCGTACAGCTTCCGGGTCATGTGGCCAGCATGACTAAGCCGCTTCTGGCGAACCAGAGCAGAGCACGGAAACACCATTTACCTTCCTGCCGGAGCGGTACCTATTTATCTACTTACACTTTGACGTGCTTTCAAAGTGCTAGGTTGGCAGGAGCTGGGACCGAGCAATGGGAGCTCACCCCGTCGCGGGGATTCGAACCGCCAACCTTCCGATCAGCAAGCCCTAGGCTCTGTGGTTTAACCCACAGCGCCACCCGCATCCCTTAATCTGTCCCAATTACCCTACACCAAATGCAACAGGAAGTGGACAGGAATCCTGGACAAAACAAAATAAAAAAAATTCCTTCCAGTAGCACCTTAGAGACCAACTAAGTTTGTTCTTGTCCTGGAGAGAGAGAGAGAGATGGGATTGCTATGGATCACAAAAACTCCCTATTCACCACCTTCAAGTCTGTTCTGATGCTAGACAGAGCACCCAGTTGAGCATAGCTGGGTGAGACCAATTCTTCCCTGCTCACCCACCCAGGTCTCGGTAATACAGACCAGGGCAGCCTCCTCATCCACAATCAAATTATGGATAAGGGAGGTGTTATTCAAGACCGACCTGGTGTTCATAAGAGGCAGTTGTAGACTGGAGGACAGGCAGACAGGACGACCCCAATTCCTCTCCCCAATGGAGTGCACGGCACAGTCACTAGTTGTCTGTGTCATGTGCCCCTTACCTGGTCTGCCCCACCTCCCACACCATACTTCCCTTTATCCAGAACCACTATGTTTCAATGGAATTCAAATTGCCATACGATACAACACAATATAGAGGGATAAAAGAAGAAGCAATAAATTTGCAGTTAAAAACAGGGCATTAAAATTGCTACAACAGGCAGGAAAACCATTAAGCACCGTATTTTTCGCTCCATAAGATGCTTTTTCCCTCCTAAAAAGTAAGGGGAAATGTCTGTGCGTCTTATGGAGCGAACTGCCCAGGGGCAAAAGCAGATCGTGCTTTTTAAAAAAAAAAAAGAGAGAGAGAGAAGGGGGTGTTGAAAGGAAGCCTGCTCAGCAAACGATCAGGGAGAGAGATAAGGGAGAGAGATTCCAGCCCCGCCCCCTTGCAGAGGGAGGCTGTTTCCCCAGCGACATGTGACTGGTTGATTAGATCA
Organism: Darevskia mixta; assembly: GCA_034641385.1. NCBI lineage: Eukaryota > Metazoa > Chordata > Lepidosauria > Squamata > Lacertidae > Darevskia > Darevskia mixta. Next base: position 6,048,892 of record JAWWNH010000060.1, read on the forward strand.
TCTGTCTGGAAACTGTAGAAATGGCTCCCTTTACTGAAGCTGCAGAACTGTGAGTTAAACCCCATAAAACAGGATTTTTTCCCTTTGCAAAGTAAGCTCAACAACTTTGAGCTGATCCTCAAAAAATGGGGCTTTTCTCCTTTGCAAAAGAAGCTGCAGAAATTTGAGCTGATCCTCAAAAAATGGGCTTTTCTCCTTTGCAAAAGAAGCTACAGGAATTTGAGCTGATCCTCAAAAAAATGGAGCTTTTCTCCTTTGCAAAAGAAGCTGCAGAAATTTGAGCTGATCCTCAAAAAAAAAATGGGCTTTCCCCCTCTAAAAACTAGGTGCGTCCTATGGTCAGGTGCGCCTTATAGAGCAAAAAATACGGAAGTTGGCCAAGACCTTCGACTGTTTTCAAGTGGTTTGTGGTGGGGAGAGGAGAGTGAAGTTTGGGAACCACTGGCCTGAGTTATTTATTTTAAAAGCAAGAAACAAGTTTCAAAAGGTTTAGCAAGCTCAACCAACGTATGAAAACCAAAAATTCCCTTTGACATTTCTGTTGGCTAGCCCCTCCCTTCTCTACTTTGGAATCAGCAAGGAATCTAAATTTTGCATTGCAAACAGCCGAATGTTCGTTAAAGGCTTTTGCAAACGTGAACAAAGAAAGAAGAACCTGGAAATGCTTTAGTTTTGCTTGGTAACAGGGGATTCCCCCCTGCTTTGAGGAAGTGAACAAAATAGCCTGAGAACAAGCAACACAAAGCTCAGTTTGAAGCAAGAGGTTCCTGCGATCTCCTGTGGAAACTCAGGCAAAGCAAACCGGTTTTCCGCATGAAAGTTTTCTGCACCTTATTACCAGTTGCAAACAGATCGAGTTATCTCTCCATTCCTTATGCGATTTGCACCCCGCTGACATATCCGTTAAGTCGCCAGCTTAGCGGTAAATAGCGGGTTTTGCTCACAGAACATCCTGGGCTCCATTCCTGGCATCTCCAGGTACGGCTTGGGAAAGACTCCTCTGCATGAGGCCTCAGAGAGCTCCCGTTAGATGCAATCTTTATTTATTTGGACCATTTCTATACTGCTTCACCAACAGACAGCACTGGGCTTAGAGAGCACAAGAAGCCAGCAGGAACTCCCAACAGTCCCACCCAGCTTGGGCAGAGGTCAGGGATGATGGGAGTTGTAGTCCAACAACATCCGGCAAGTGTCAGGTTGGCCACCACTGGCTTTGAAGAGCCGCCTGCCCGATCCCATGTGTTTGTGTACACTTGCACCGAGGGCACCCTCTTGCACACGTTATACTGTCCTGTAAAATATACTGAATCCATGAAATATGGCTGGTGCTGCAGCTGCTGTCTCGCTGGGGGTGGGGGTTGAGAGACTAAGGGGAAGGCTGCCTGCCTGTGCGGGACGCGAAGAACAAGGGGTATAGGGGGGAGGTCTGTAGCTCAGTGGCAAAGAATGCATAGGCATGCAGAAGGTCCTAAGTTCAACCCCCAGCGCCTGAAAGTGGGGCTGGAAGACCCTTACCTGAAACCCTGGAGAGCTGCTGCCAGTCCGTGCAGACAATACTAACTAGACCAGAGGCCTTACTCCTGTATGTGTGTTTCTCAGCTTTAAGCGCCCAAATTTCCCATGCCAATGCTGCTTGGCATTAGTCAGCGTCTATGCAATTCTCTCGTTTTCTCTCTCTCTATATGTGTGTATGTATGTACAGTATGTATGTATGTATGTATGTATGTATAAACATATACAGTCGTACCTTGGAAATCGAATGGAATCCATTCCGGAAGTCCGTTCGACTTCCAAAACATTTGAAAACCAAGTCGCGGCTTCTGATTGGCTGCAGGAAGCTCCTGCAGCCAATCAGAAGCCGCGGAAGCCCCGTTGGAAGTTCGGGTTCCAAAATAACGTTTGCTAACCGGATCACTTCCGGGTTTGCATCATTCAGGAGCCAAAACGTTCCAGGGTGTTCGGGATCCAAGGTACGACTGTATAATATATATGTGGGTGGGTGTACAGACAGACACCCACACATGAAATTTAAGGTGTCTTGCTAGTGAGACTAGGCTAGAGGCCCGCTGTGGCGCAGAGGCAAAGACTGAGCTGAGAGCAGGAAGTGCCCAATACAATCGCACCTCGCTCACAAACCCGCCAGACGATTTCATGCAGCCCACTCTTTCTCAGCCTCCCCCCGCCCCCATTTGCAACGTGAGAGTAAGAAGGATCTTCTTTTAGAGGGTTGCAGATGCGAAGCATTTTGAGAGTATTACGAAACCTCTGTAACTGCATGCATTTATATAACTAGATGAAGAAACAGTGCCCTGAATATGCTCCTGCGCGCTTGCTCTCTCCCCCTGATCCCTTTTATCTTGTGCGTCATTTCTATTAAGATTGTGAGCCTGCGTGTCGCTTTTCAATCAAGCACCTAAAAAAAACAAAAACTAAGGCGTTGTACAAAGAACAACAGCAGCACCAGCAACCCTTTTTTAGTGTCTCCCAATTTATACGCACACCAAGTTTTTGAAGAAGTGACTGGAACCTGGACCAGGACAAAGGGGGGCTATGTAGTCCAACCTCTTGGTCTTACGATCGACAGCCAGATCCCTGCGGGAAGGCCCACAAACAGGACCCGGGTGCAATAGAACTCTCCGTGCGTCTTCCACTTGTGATTCCCACCAGTAGGTGCTGCAGAGCGGTGGCAGAGCATAGCCATTGGAACCAGTAGCCAGCATCCGACCCAGACTCTGCGTTCATCAGTCCCTTCTTCGTGTGCCTACTCCGCGAGAGGTCAGGAGGGTGGCAACACAATAACAGGGCCTTTTCTGCAGTGGCTCCCCGTCTGTGGGATGCTCTCCCCAGGGAGGCTCGCCTGGCGCCTTCATTATATATCTTCAGGTGCCAGGCAAAAACGTTCCTCTTTAACCAGGCCTTGGGCTGATTAATATTCTACAGCCTTTTAAATGCGTTTGTGGGAGTGGGTATTGTTTTCTTGTTTCTGTTGTAACTATCTGTGCTTTTACCTTCTATTTTTACCTTGTGAACTGCCCTGAAATCTTATGATGAAGGGCAGCAAATAATCATAATCATAATTTGTCCAATCCTCTTTCGAAGCCATCCAAGTTGGGGACCATCACCAATCAAAATCATGGCACATATCGCAGTACAATCACATCTTAGGGACGCATTTGACTTGCGTGATTTCAGCCATGTGCAGTTGGAAGGCCGGCTGGCTGAAAGTGCGCAAGTTAAATCTAAGCTGGGGGAAAAGCTTAAAGGCTCGGCTTCCGGTCGGCGCGCCGGAGGGAGAAGGTCGGGGGAAATGTCGCTCTTGACATTCCCCGACCCGACCGGCTCAAAGGGGAGCTTGCGACGGCGACGCAACCCCCAAAACTCCCGGGAGGGTTGTCCCGGGACCTAAGATCCGGCAGAAGCTCGGAACGTTGCCCCAACTCCCCGGTAGACCCCAGTAGGGGCCGCCGTGAGCGACGCGGGGCGACGGAGCTCATCGGATCGCCATTGCCCGTTGGGTGGAAGCCGCGAGTCCTTCCCCCCTGAGCGCGCCGATTCCTCCAAAACAAAACAAGATCGGACGATTTAAATGTGAGTAATTAAGAAAGAATTTCAAGAATTTGGACTGCTCTGGAACAGCATTGGGATGTAATTACGGAGGTCCGTCCCTTGCTACTGTGGCACTAAATCAGGAACTTTATTACCGATGCGGTTGAACTGTAATGGAATTTGGTTCTACAACAGAGATTGGATCCTTTTGATACCCCTGATCGGGGGGGCACCTAACTAACACTCTTGATAAGTAGAGGATCTGAATCGGACCTGTTGGACTCTATTGCGGGAATTTGGACTTTGAACTTGGACTTGGTTCGGTCTGGAATATTGCAAAGCTATGTCTATGAAAATGGAGGATGATTTTGAAAATGGAGGCTGGAAGAGGGTCCTTGAAAAAATCTGGGAACTGAGAAAGGAATTCCAAGCGGAGACTGTAAGAATGAGAGGAGAAGTAATCAACACTGATGTCATGCCAGCTGCACAAAGGATGGAAGGGGGAGAAATCCCCCCAAGGTCAAAGGCAAGCCTCGCCACAGGAAAATTTCTTCTCGGCGCAAGATATTTAGACTGAAGAAGAGGAACAAGAAAACAACATCGGCAAAGGACTATTTTTTTCGACGCAAGAAGACACCAATAAAGAAGAAGAATTGGTTTAAGAAGTGGGAGCAGGAACAGCTGAGAAGTCAAAGAGAAGGTGAAGTCCAAGTGCAAGCAAGCACTTGGACTTGGACTGGGGAAAGGCGAGGGGAGGGTTGAACAGTGTAGGTGGGTAACCTCGGCTTGATTAAATGTGTGGATTTTGAACATTTCTATCGGACATGGTCTTGAGTTATGATTATGTTAGGATCTTTCGAAGTTGGGAGCCTGAAGATTCAGGGGAGTCAGAAGGAAATTTGTAAAAGATTTGGGAGGATGACGCTGAGGTTGGAATTAACAGATGATATGAAAAAAGAATGTAATGCTACTTTACTAGAGTTAGAACTATGCTTTGTTACAAAGTTAAAGATATGCTTAATGTAACTATGTACCTGAACTGGAGATATATTTTGTTTAATGCAGCCACTGGGGAGGTGCGGAGGAAGTCACTATGACTAAGTTTTGTAACTAAGAATGGTTTACCCGGTAACAGGGCTAGGCCGAAGTCAGATAATGATTGCTTTAAGGTCAGGGGAAATAATGAATGGGTTTACCTCTGTGAGAGGGAGGGTAAGATTAAATAACTCCCCAAGGTGAGAGGTGGGGAGTGATGAATCCTGACCGAAATGTAACGTTGAATATTTATAAAATTATAAAATCAATAAAAATTATTTTTTAAAAAAAAAAAAAAAAAAGAAAAGCTTAAAGGCTCAGCCCGCCGGCTCTGGGATGCTCTCGCAAGGCCACCTGAGTTATTGTGTGAGCATCCCTGGCCTTCAGGAGCCGGCATGATGAGCAGATCTCCCCACCGATCACCCCACAAGCAAGGGAGAGAGCTTAAAAGCTTTGGGTCAGCAGTACGGGGCATTCTTTATCTCCCCCCCCCCCTCGCCTGCTAGCCAAGGGTTTGGGTCAAGCAACCTCCTCTCTGGTGGTTTATTATCTGATATCTTCGCACCAGGTCCCCACACGGCACATTTCTGAATTCAAACCCCAATCCTTTCGCCCCGCGGCAGAGCCCACCTGCTTCTCCTCCTCCAGGCGCAGTCGCTCGTCCTCTTTGCGCCGCTCCTCCTCTCGCTTCTGCTCCAGCTTCTTCCGTTCCTCCCGTTCCGCATCTTCGGCCTTTGGAAATTGGGGAGAAAAAGTCGAGTGTTATTCTCTGGCAAGGTTGCAGGCTCAGTGCATCTACCTGCTACCTAGGCACCTAACACACATGTACGTAGGGCGTGTGACCCAAGTACATCAGACAGGAGCGGGGAGGGAGCGTTTCTCAGCACAAGGGCCAGATTCCCTTCTGAGCAACCTCCCAAGGGCCGCATTCCACCAGGGGCGGGGCCAGATGCAAAAGGAGGCGGAGCCACAAACATTAATAATAATAATAATAATAATAATAATAATAATAATAATTTATTATTTGTACCCCGCCCATCTGGCTGGGTCTCCCCAGCCACTCTGGGCGGCTTCCAACAAAAATAAAAAATACATTAAAAATGTGACCTTTCTGCAGAAGGCTAGTCTGCAGGCACACTCACACACCCTCCTCCAGCCTCCATCCCAGCACGAGACACGGACAGAGTCCAAGGAAACGTTCCAGGCAGGCAAAACCACTTGGTGAGACGAGCAGGGCTTGTGATGTGTGTGTGTGTGGCTTTGAAGGGCCAGGGGAGAAGGTCTGGGGGTCCACGCCCAGCCCTTGCTTCTCCAACCTTGACCAGATCATCTCCCCCCATATCAACCTTCTCAGGTGGTTCTTGTAATCAGAAATCCCTCTTAGTGGAGCCACCTCTGGGTGCTGCCTAGGTGTTGGCCCACCCCGGGGCCTTCTCAGTAGTGGCCCCGTCCCCTTGGCGAAGTACCTCTGGTCCCCTCTTTGTTTATTTAATTTAATTTTTTTGCATTTATATCCCACCTTTCCTCCAAGGAGCTCAAAGTTGGTGCACATGGTTCTCTTCCTCCCCATTTCATCCTCACAACAAGGCAGGCGAGGCTGAAAGACTGTCACTGGCCAAAGGCGTTTTTTTTTTTACCTTGGTAACATGGGCTAATTTCTGCATACACTCATTTCCTTTCTTTTCCAGGGGAAATAGATAGATAGATAGATACTTTATTGTCATTGTACGTAGTACAACGAAATTGAATGCCATCCCACATTTACAGCCACATATAGGCATTTATACATTTACAACCACCCATACACATACATACCATCCATCACGACTCACCAAAGATCATATCATTTGGTTACAGCATTTAAAATAGTTATAGCTCTTGGATAAAAACTGTTTTTTAGTTTATTTCTTCTTGATTTAATTGTTCTGTATCTCTTGCCTGAAGGCAACTGTGCAAACAGACTATATGTGGGATGAGATGAATCCTGTAAAATGTTGTTTGCTTTTTTGACAGGAGCTATATAGTTTGTCCAAAGATGGGAGAGGATGACCGATAAGACTTCGTGCTGACCATCAGACAAGGGCTTTCCGCACCCGCCTTACCTTCAGAACAGAGTTGCTGCCATGGGCATTACGTCTCTGTGTCTTTTATGAACTGAGTGGAAGACTATGAGTCATGGAGGTGGGGAGAGAGAGCATGTGAATTCAGCAGTGCTTTGTTCATTTTGGGTCACTAGTTTGCTAATGTTGCAAACATTGTTTCATGGGTTGTGCTGTGACGCTTTGCGAGTCTTATAATACGACTTTTGCTGTGGTGGTGCTGTTCAGCTTATTTTTTTCCAGTTGTCTTGTTAATGGCGTTTTAGAGAAAGTGATTGTTTTAGATTAGATTAGATTAGATTAGATTAGATAAATTTATTGTCATTGTCCGTATATACACAGTATACACAACAACGAAAATCAAACACCCAAAGACCGGATTTACCGTACACATTTACACATATCTCCAACACTCTCATCCTATTAATCACTGAATACCGGTCTCCGGAGTGCCGAGCTGCTGCAAGTGCTTGCGCCGCCATCTTGCCTCCTTTACTGATGTCCCGTAACGGTTTTTACTGAGGATTTGTTAATAATTCTAGATGACATGTTGGAACTGTGATGTCCTATTAGGCTATTGTTATTCATTGTTTGCGACACACTTTGTGACTTGCGTTGAGTGAAAAGCGGCATAGAAATAAATGCATCTGAAGGCAGCCCTGTATGGGGATGTTTTCCATGTTTAATGTTTTATGCTGCTTTCATATTCTGCTGGAAGCCGTCCAGAGTGGCTGGGGCAACCCAATCAGATGGGCAGTATATAATTAAAAGAAGAAGAAGAAGTTACTAGCCCAGAGATGGAAGGAAGAGACAGCCCTGACAAGAGAAGAATGGCAAATCAAGTTGATGGGACTATGCCGAAATGGCATAATTAACTGGGAAGCTCAGAAATCAAGAAGACAAGAAATTTATAAAAGAATGGGAAAATCATTGCAAACAGGTCAATACAAAATCATTGTGAACATTAGCTGGATTTCAAACACACTTGTGATGTAACAGAATGTATAGATAATCTAGGAAGATGAAAAATTGGAGAAGTATTGATATACAGTTGAAAATAGAATCAATAGGACCCATGAAAGGGATTGGGGGGAGGGAAGTCAGGAGATTCAGAGTACCGGTAATCTCGATATTTGGATTTTGTACTGTTTTGTGTAGTATGTTTATATTTTGGGAAATCAAATAAAAATTTATTTATTTCAAAACAACAACAACAACAAATGAAATGAAACACACTCACAAACCTCTCTCTATCCCCCATCCAGACAAGTATCACATTCTAGCCAGGCAAAAACGGTTGGGGTGCAAATAAAGGCTTGTGAGGTGTATGCCTTGTTGGCTGCGATTGGCCTGCAAGCCTGAAGTTCCTTATCCCTACTTTGCAAACTTTGGAGAACACTCACCTCCCTCTGAGCCTTCCTGGCTTGTTTCTCCTCTAGCTTCCGCTGTTTCTTTGCTCCAACCTTCCCAGAAAACTGAGATTCAGTTGCTTCGGCTCCATCGTTCTCCTCTGCATAAGGATATTAAATGATTAAGAAGAGAAAATGAAAAAGTAACGAGAGCGAGTCCATTATCAAAGGGATTGCACAACAGGGGGCCAACCTGGCTGGCTTCTACCTATCTTTCAGGAAACTTCTTAAGTCTTTCCTGGGGGCTGGGATGGGATGCTATTCGTGTGCAAATGATTCTGATTTTAGGCTATTTATATAGGATAGTTATAAATTGTTCATCTGTTTCGCTGAATATTTATTGTCAGCTCCTGAGAGAACCTTTTGAGTTGGTTGGAGGGGAATCTATCTTAACACAAAAAATATTGGCGTTAGGGCTAGGCGATACCTGGTTTTTGACATCATGATATATCACCAGCTAAACACTGCAAAAAATACCAATATGGCATGATGTCTGAAATAAGGATGGAGTTATGCAGAGGCCTTGGCCGGCTTCACGGTTTTCCCGGAACCATGATTTCTGCATAGTGCACACACGCACATCATGATTCGCGATATATTGCAGGGTCAGAAATTATGAAACCCATATCACAATATGGACTTCAAACTGGTTTGGGATATTGATGTACCACCCAACCCTAATCAGATGATGGACAGAGAGAATGACCTGAATCAGGAGGCAAAGATTCAGGACCCCAAGAAACGATAACTCTTGAACAAACTTGGGAATTGGGGAAAGGGCAGCAAGGCTGAGCTGATATCACTCTACTCCTTATCAGTTGTGAGCTGGCTTGTGGAGTGGGAAGAAGAAGAAGAAAAGTTTGGATTTGATATCCCGCTTTATCACTACTCGGAGGAGTCTCAAAGCGGCTAACATTCTCCTTTCCCTTCCTCCCACACAACAAACACTCTGTGAGGTGAGTGGGGCTGAGAGACTTCAGACAAGTGTGACTAGCCCAAGGTCACCCAGCAGCTGCATGTGGAGGAGCGGAGACGCAAACCCGGTTCACCAGATTATGTGTCTACCGTTCTTAACCACTACACCATACTGGCTCTCAGGGCGGCCTGGAAAAGAAGGCTGGCTGCATTGGGGGGAGTCTGTACCTAGTTCATAACAGGTTGCGGCTTCCCAAACTAGAGGGGTTCATATTCTGAACCCACAGTTCTGAAATATGCCTGCATCACTATGGGAAACCTGCCCTGTTGCGATGACTACTTGCGTGCAATGAGCCTGGTTCTGTGTTCTTGTTTCTGTTCAGAGATTCTGGCAGTTGCAACACAAGGCCAAAGGAGACCCTAAGGCAATGTGTGCGTTAACTGTGCATGTGTTGGGTGTGTGTGTATGTGTGTGTGTGTGTGTGTGTGTGTGTGTTTGCTCCTGAATGAAGGGTGCATTCAAGTGTGATCCTAACTCTTGCAGGGTCCGTGTGTGAGGGACTCTCACTCTTACTGTTGCCACTCTCATCAGATGACCCCACAACACAATCAAAAAGTTAGGCTGCCACTTACTCCCAAATGAGATCTTGGTGTAACACTAAACTGTGGCTTAATATTCACACGGCTTCTCTGTCCTCTCCTCTCCTCCCACAGAACAGCTGCGAGGAGGAGGATGGAAGCACCTGCTTCCATTTTCAACTAACCAATGTTTGCTACATCCGAACCAGGAGCTGAAGTTAAACTATGGTTTATCCAGCTGTAAACCATGGTTTACACAAGGTTCAAAATTTGACAAGCTGCTGGCACTAGCGAAATGTGTGGCTTTGTGTGTGTGTGTGTGTGTGTGTGTGTGTGTGTATTTGCTCCTGAATGAAGGGTTCATCCTAGTGTGAGCCTGACTCTTGCTGCGAGGAGGATGGAAGCACTTGCTTCCATTTTCAACTAATCAAAGTTCGCTACATCCGAACCAGGATCTGAAGTTAGTTTTAACCATGGTATATCCAGCTGCAAACCATGGTTTATGCAAGGTTCAAAGTTTGACAAGCTGCTGCCAAGTGACCGGGGTGGGTGGGTGTGAAGCTTCCAGGCTCCTTGTTGCAACCGCAAGGGAGGAGCGTACAAGCCCAAAGCTAATGTATGTAGCACGAAACTGCAGGTGGGGATGTGAACTTTCAGATGTTGTGGATTCAAACTCCCATCAGCCCCAGCATGCATGGTCAATGACCAAGCACGATGGAAACTGCACTCCAAAAATATCAGGAGAGACACAGGTTTCCCATACGTGCATAATAATAATAATAGTAATAGTAATAATAATAATTTTATTATTTATACCCCTCCCATCTGGCTAGGTTTCCCCAGACACTCTGGGCAGCTCCCAACAGAACACTAAAGGCAGAATAAAACGTCAATCATTAAAAACTTCCCTAAACTACTGTTCCTTAGGAACAGGGTCAAAATATTTTTTACTTTGCGACCTATCTGACAATATCAAGCAGGGAGCCAACTTATGGCATTGGCCTGGTCAGTGGACAAAGTGACTCAAACCTAATGCAGCCTCGACTCAATCCCTGATAGTGAACTCCTTCGCTGAACTGAAAGATTCAACACAAGCAGCGCCGTGCCTCCGAGATTACTTCAATGGGTTTGGTAATTTGACAGAAATTATAAGCAGCCTGGCCTGAAAACATCAAAAGCGCCTTTTTCTTATTTCATTCTTTTTGAAATGCCTTCGCACTTCAAAGAGATCCACCCCAAGTTGAAAAGTTCAGAGCTGTCAATTTGCCATCTGTGCGCCGCTAAAACGCAATCGTGAATTCAGCAGGCGCACGGTTCGTGCAGATCAAAGGCGAGGCTCTGCCACTTTCAAAGTGGGGAAGCGCAGTCCCCTTTCAAAGAGGGAAGGCAGACGGGGCTTGCAGGCTTTTTATGTGCTACCAATTTCACAGCAAACAAAGCACCTTCCATTCCAGCGGTTGTGCAAGTTCCCCCCAATGGAATTGTTGCAGGCCGCGTGGCAAACTGGCTGCAGCGGCAAGGACTTCTCAGTGTGGAGTTCTCAACATAACCTATGGCTCCTGATCTACTTTAACGCATGGCTCCCTCCCCACGGCACTTCTCTCACCAACTCTATGTATATGCTGGCAGCCACCATCTCCCATCTCTGGAGCAGGGAAATCTTTTTTTTCCAGCCCGAGGGCCGCAATTCCATTGGAGGAACATTCTGGGGGCCGCATGGCAGGGTGGGGGAAAGGAATATAAAATGTACCTTTCTACGGCAGGCTATTTTGAACACACTTTCCCATGCACCCTCTCTATCTTCCACCCAGAGAAACAAGAAGCATGGCCAGGGCTCAAGGGCACTTTCCAGCCAGGCAAAAAACACTCAAGGAGGATGTGAGGCAAAGCAGGTGAGGGGGCGTGGCCTGGGGAAGAGGGTGTGGCTGAGGGACGTGGCCTGGGGAGAACTGCAAGAGCCAAACACAGAGATATGGAAGGCTGTATTTGGCCCCCCGGGTCTGAGGTTTCCCACCGGTTTCCTATCCCACACGCAAACTCCGGCATAGATTATAGCCTGCACAGTTGTGTCCAAACCAGAAAATGACACCAGTGCTATCTGAAAGCTGCCTGTTTTTAGATGATCTATCATGAATCTAGTTACAGGTAGGTAGCCGTGTTGGTCTGTCATAGTCAAAACAAAATAAAAAATTAAAAAAATTCCTTCCAGTAGTACCTTAGAGACCAACTAAGTTTGTTCTTGGTATGAGCTTTCGTGTGCATGCACACAAAAGCTCATACCAAGAACAAACTTTGTTGGTCTCTAAGGTGCTACTGGAAGGAATTTTATTAATTTTTAATTTTGTTTTATCATGAATCTGGAGGTGACATTCCTAGAATACTGCTATTTGTCAGCTGGCTCAGCTGTTTTTGTTTTCCAGATTTAGTGCCGTTTGCAATTTTACTGGCATAGTAAAATAGTGAGCACGTAATGCTGAACCAAACCATGGTTTAGTGTGAACAACCAAGCATGCGGAGATGCAAGGGTGGAAATCACAGCCGCTGCCACGCTACCCAGAGCTGAGCCATGGTTTGGGCTTAGTGTTATGTCCAAACGTGGGTGAATGGCTTGCCTTGCTCTAAACAAACCGCAAGCCTGCATTTGGATGTTCATGCTAAGCCAAACCATGGCTTTACTCTCAGCAGCATGGCAACAGAAGGGGAAGAGCGAAGCGGCTGCAATTTCTGCTCCGAGTACCCCGACCTTTGCTTGTTTGCGCTTGGTCACAGTTTGACTTGGCGTTAGCGTCCAAACTGGATCGCTGTACTTTTAGTGTTTTTTAACTGCCGTGGTGCGTTGTCTTGGATCCTCAAAAAGTGGGGTGTAAATGCTATAAATAAACAGACATTTGTGAAGCAAGCACGTGGGTCCTAGTTGGCCACCGTGGATGGAGATGGGATGGTGGATGAGATGGGCCACTGGTCTGATTCAACACTCTTTGAATGGCCAAAAACTAATCCGACAAGGAGAAGCTGCTTGAATCGGTTACCTTCCGCTGCATCCTCCGCCTGCTGCGACCGTCTCTGAACCAGCACCCTGTTCCCCAGGTTCCTCCGACGTCGAGGCATCCCCTCTCCCCGCTCGCTGGTGTGGGGTTGAGGCCTGCCAGCTGCTGGAACAACGGCGGCCACATTCTGCTGGTGCTCCTCATCACCTAGAGAAAAGGGACATCTTTGATTGTGTCTCAACCATAGCTAGCTTATTCAGAACCGAGTCTTTTGCTTCAGTACTATTAGTAAGGAATTTATGTGCAAAATGCTTCTGAAAAGAATTTAACGGCACACGCCAAGCATGGAGTGAAATGCGTACTGAACTCATGGCTCAACGGCACCACCCACAGGGCACACAGATCAATCCTATGCATGTCTACTTAGAAGCAATTAAAGGTAGATAGCCGTGTTGGTCTGTCATAGTCAAAACAAAATAAAATAAAAAAAATTCCTTCCAGTAGCACCTTAGAGACCAACTAAGTTTGTTCTTGGTATGAGCTTTCGTGTGCATGCACACTTCTTCAGATACACAGAAACAGAAGTCACCAGACCCTGATATATAGTGAGAGGGTGGGGAGGGGTATTACTCAGAGGGGTGGTGGAAATGGGTGAAAGGTTGATAGGTGTGGTAAACCTGTTGACGACTGTTAACGGGTGCAATTAGTCTTACAGGAAAAAGCAAGGGGTGAGAAGGTTAAAAAAGCTTTGTCATGAATAATGAGATAAGAATCCAATGTCTTTGTTCAGACCAGGTCTCTCCATGGTTTTAAGCTTGGTAATGAGTTGCAATTCAGCAAGAGAAGTTGCTGAATTGCAACTCATTACCAAGCTTAAAACCATGGAGAGACCTGGTCTGAACAAAGACATTGGATTCTTATCTCATTATACATGACAAAGCTTTTTTAACCTTCTCACCCCTTGCTTTTTCCTGTAAGACTAATTGCAGCCGTTAACAGTCGTCAACAGGTTTACCACACCTATCAACCTTTCACCCATTTCCACCACCCCTCTGAGTAATACCCCTCCCCACCCTCTCACTATATATCAGGGTCTGGTGACTTCTGTTTCTGTGTATCTGAAGAAGTGTGCATGCACACGAAAGCTCATACCAAGAACAAACTTAGTTGGTCTCTAAGGTGCTACTGGAAGGAATTTTTTTTATTTTATTTTACTTAGAAGCAAGTCCCATTGAGTTTAGCAGGGGTGGGGAAACCTGTGGCCAGATGTTGCAGAACGACTGCATCCAACGTCATCAAGGCCATTGGCCTTGCTGGCTGGGGCTGATGGGAGTTGGGAGTCCAACAACCTCACGGGGCGGGGGGTAAACAGGTTCATCTCTTCTGCTGTATAGGATTGCAACCCAAATGCCCCAGAAAGCATTGCTCAGCAGAGATCGAGACGGCGATGCATCTGAAAACCTGATTTCCCCTGCTAGCTGCAACTCTACAGGCAGGAAAACCAATGGCAGAGCTGACATGTTAAGTATTTGGTACTGGCTTCAAATTAAGCCGGGAATTTTGAAATACGCCCTGAGGTTTCTCAGAGTTTTATGCTATTGGAGAAACTCAAGATATCCCAAGGAGCAAATTGCAACAGTGCTTTCAGACCTAGGGTGGTATTCTGTGTGTGAGAAGTTCCAATAAAGGAGTGCTGCAATCAGGTGATTTTTTTAGACTCATGAATTAAGGTTCTTAAGGGGAGAGGAGGTGGGTTCTTTTAGGTAGCAGCATGTATTACTTTGCTTATTTCAAAACGTGTGACAGGAATTCCTGTTGCAGTACATCAATGACTGTGTGGGTCTGAGGAACTGGAAAATGTCTTTTTCCTTGTGCCCTGAATGATCAGCCACACAAAGTTCATCTGAGTAAAGTCTGAGTTTCTACAGCAAACTGGGCTATGGGGTTAGAATTAGTATATACACATATATTAGGCACTTCAGCTATAATTCTAAATGTAGCCTGTTATGCCTGCACTTAAATTCAACATCTAAAGTTCATCTAATTGCAGTGGCTCCCTGTTTCTGGAATGCTTGCCTTATACCGTATTTTCCGGCGTACAAGGCGACTGGGGGTATAAGACGACCCCCAGTTTTTCGAGTTAAAATATAGAATTTGGGATATACTCTATATTTTAACTCAAAAAATGTCGAGCGGCGCCGAAATCGCGTCTGCGGCTCCGCAGAAGCGATTTCTGGCGCTGCAGACATTTTGGGTATGGGCAGCGCGGCACCAGAAATCACTTCTGCACATGTCCGTGGCTCCGCAGAAGCGATTTCTGGTGCCGCGCTGCCCATACCCAAAATGTCCGCAACGCCAGAAATCGGTTCTGCGGAGCCACGGACGCGATTCCGGCGCTGCTCGGCAAGTCCCCGCGCCGCGCTGCAGTATCCGGCGTACAAGACGACCCCCGATTTTGGAGCAGATTTTTCGGGGTTCAAAAGTTGTCTTGTACGCCGGAAAATACGGTACCTTCACTACAGATCTTCAGGTGCCTGGCAAAAGCATTCCTATTCGCCCAGGCTTCTGGCTAATTAAACAATCTATGGCCTTTTAAAATGTGTGGGTGTGGTATTTTGTTTGTTAGTTACTATGGTATGTGTTTTTATATTGTAAACTACCCTGTGATTAGGAGCACAGTTGCTGTATATTCATTTTAGTTGTCTGTAAAAAAAATCATAATTTAATTACCTAGTTGTGTGTAAAAAAAATATCATAATTTTATTACCTATTATTTCTGATGTTTTACAATTTGTTGTTCAGTTAATATTCAGCTTTGTTGGCCGTTGGGCACACTATAAATGGACTGATAGTAAAAAAAAAAAAACTTCCAACGCTCGCACAAAACTACAGAAACTTCTGTGTGCAAATTATTTATTTAAGAAAATAGTGCTTCACAGATACACACTGGCAGGATGTGGATAAAGGACCACATGATTTTTTAAATTTTATTTTGCATGTGCTTCATGGAAATATCCAAATAAGAACAGCACCATAGCAACTTTGTTGGCTTGCCACTGCCCCCCCATGACAAGTGAACTGGCTTTTGAGTTTTACTGAACTCTCCTGCAGTCTTGATGTTAAACCAAAAAGGGATGAAGGGTGGTAGACAAATTGTTAATAATAATAATAATGGCAGATGGTAAATAAATAAAAAGAACCAACTAAAACTGCAAAGCAGCGAGCTAGCTTTTGAATTTCACAGAACTCTTTCTCGGCCTCAGTGCTGAACCAAATAAAGAACCCTGTGTGGCTTGGGTGTGATATATATATCTTATCTTATTTTTGTTTCCAAAGGTAGGGTCTCTTTGTTAACGGGAGGGGGAACAGGAACACAGGAAGCTGCCGTGAGCCAATTGGCACATTTAGGTTAGTATTGTCTACACTATTTGGCAGCTGCAGGCAAGGGGTGACCCCAAACCAACCAGGAGATGCCAGGGATTGAGTTTTCTGCACCCAGAGCAAATGCTCTGTGCTCTATCCCCTGCCCCAGAGTTACATGCAACATATCCCACAAGTGTGAAAGTGGTGTGTGTGTGTGTGTGCGCGCACACACACACAGAAGTGTCCAAGGCACACCAGAGTTGTGCAATTGTGCAGTTATCTTTCCCCCCCCCCGCTGTACCACATCCTGCAACGCCTCAGATTCAAATACCCAACTCAGACCTCCTCGGCTTGCGAAATGTCAGGTCTGCTGACATGGATGGCCGAGATGTCATTAATGATCTGCTGTGAAGTGCCACGCAGAAGGGATGTCAGACGTATAGTAACTCCTGCAGAAAAGACCAGAAGTCTCTTCTGGCCTCTGTTTGCCCCCCCCCCCCCATCTATACGGGGCACAGAGTTCAAATACCGGGTGCCTGGTATGGTGCACCTCTTGATGGTTCAGGGTGTAATTGCTTAAAAAGGCTCATCTCGGGGCAACAGGGGCAGGTGCTCTAAACACCTGATTGATGCGCTCTCAAATACAGCAGAACCCAAAGTGCATGCATGTGTGTATCTAATAAGGGTGATTATTTTTTAATTTCTGGTGAGCACTGCCAGCACAGCTTAAGCACAGTAAGACGTGCAGCTCTGATTATATCCACTGCATGCTTATAAGCTACGAAGGGGGCACTGTAATACACGCAAGCACAAGCAAAAATTGGGGTGGCAGCCACAGCCACCATTTTGCATTGATTTAAATTGTTGCACATGCCAAGGAATCACTCCTTAAATGCTTAATATCAACAATCAGAAGTCTGGGGCCAGGAAAAGTTTCCCCATCTTGTTTGTTTGTGCCTCCTCAGACATGGGATGCTGAAATTACCTCCAGCGTAGCAATGAAGGGAAGGCACTCTGCACATGGTTAGAGGCACTCTTTCCATGGGGCAAGAGACACAGGGTATGCAAAAAACAGATTCTGGTACAGCTTACCTAGGTCAGCAATGCCAGAAAAATGGAACCGTGGGTCAGTGGTAGAGTATATGCTTTATCCAAAGAAGCCAGGCTTCTCCAGCTAAGTCCAGGAACAACTCCTGCTCATTATCCAGGTGCTGTTGCCAACGTGGCGCTCTTCAGATGCTACCAGACTCCAAAAGCCCAGTGGCTCCTGGCTAGCAACTACGGATGGCAGGAGCTGCAGTCTGCCAACATTGGGCAGACACCACATCACCTACCGCTGTAAGGTATCAGACCACAGTCATACCCCGGGTTGCGAACACCCCGTGTTATGTATGTTCGGGTTGCGCACTCCGCAAACCCGGAAGTGTAACACGGAGCACGAACGGAGCACAGATGCTTCTGCACATGTCCGCGCGGTCCGTGGGTGCGCAAAGCGTTCTGCGCAGTTTGCGCATGCGCAGAAGCGTGATCTCGTGCGATCTCGCTCTCTCTTGCGCATGCGCAAAAGTGCCACCCAAGTTGCGCACAGTTCGGGGTGCGAACGGCCCCCCGGAACGAATTACGTGCGCAACCCGGGGTATGACTGTACTAGGCAGATTTTGTTTTTATCTTGTAATTTTACGTTGTGAAGCACACCAAGATCTTCGGATGATGGGTGGTATACTAATTTAATAAATAATAATGTAATGGGCTGACTCCATCCTGTGTGAGGCACTCTGCGTGTAGGGCTGCCACCTTTGTTCTGGCAAAATGCAGGACGGGGCGGGGCGAGTGGTGCACTTTTTAAAAAATCAATCAATCAATCTGGTGCTGAAGTGACTTCAAAGCAATTCATTACAATCTGTTGCATCCTAACAGGATGACCCTAACTTGCCAGAGAAAGGAGACCTGAAATGCAGGACAAAACTCATCGATACAGCACACAGCATTTGGTAGCAGAAGCAATAATAGTAATAATAATCACCATCAGTGCTTTTTCCCCCCGGGGGGGACACAGGGGTACACATCCCCCTAAACATTTTGTGAATCTAAGTTTGGCCTCATGGAGCGGCAGTATTTCAATATGAGTAGGAAAATGAAAGTAACCCTAAATATTTTTTTTTAGAAAAAAGCAATAATAATAATAATAATAATAATAATATGCAGCCACCCATCTGACTGGGTTGCACCAGGAAGCGAAAAGCAGCCTCTGGGGCTGGGGAATAGGTATCATTCATGAGGTTGGGATGGAAGAAAGAGGCACTCGGCACATGCTCAGAGGTGGTCTTATTTAGACACCCACCCCAAGGGGACAAAGCTCTTAAAGATGTTGCCAAATACAGTATATTTTATATATATATATATATATATATATATATATATATATATATATATTACTATATTATTACATAACATTATGTAATATAATACTATTATACGTATTAGGACTCCCCCCATAGGCTTCTCTTTCCCACAACCTTGTCCCCTCCCCGCATTCCAAGCAGGTGGGAGATTCCGCCCCCCCTTACGGACCACGTAGAGAACTTGCCCCCCCCCGTCCTACCCGCGCGCGCCTGTCCCCTGACGCGGCTGACGAAAACGAGAAGCGCCGCCAACAGCACCGCCGCCAAGACGTAAAGCACCGGGTCCATCTTCGCCTCGAAAACTCCGCCCCTTTTGGCCACGCCCCTCCCTCCGACGACCGGAGGAGCCCGGCCAATCCAGAGCGAGCCTGGGAGAGGCGACGTTTTTGCCGCGGCTCGGGAAAGCAAACCACGCCCACTGTTCGGAGAGAGGGGCGGCTCCAGAACCAACCGCCGACGAAGCGTCCGGGGTGAGGAAGCTGAAGCGCTAAGGGGCGTTCTCCCGGGGCGTAGCCTAGCAACCGGAGGACCCCACCCGGCAGTTGTTATGGCTGGCTAGTGAGGATGCCTGCTTGGAAAGTGGGCTGAGCCACTTTCCCCTCCCTTTGCGATTGAAAAGCAGGCCAAAACCCTAAATGGACCCCAGCGCCGGCGCTGTCTGTGACGGTGCAGTTTTATTACCGAGATTTTTAATGTTGCTTTTTAAAGACAGGGCCCTTTTTTAAAAAAATGGACCCGAGGGGCTGGTTAAGTAGGTGCCTGCTGAGCAGTGGCTGTGGGACGGGTTGGATCTTGCCTCTCCAGGTCCGCCGTGGCTGATGGGAGTTGTAGTCCAAAACACCTGGAGGGCGTTAAGATGCGGCTGCCCGGGTTTTCCTTGGGGATATTCCCCCTCCACATACACATAATAGTGAGCCTGCAATTTCCTTGTCTGACCACTAGATGTCGCTGCAGTTTCAAAGATGCTCCATAGACCTCCATAGACCAAGGTTGCCCCTGCAGGTGTGCTAGAAAAGGGGGGATATGCATATTTTTTCAATTTTCAGGGTACCACCGATCTTTTGCAAATCTGCTCCTGCAACCTCTCTTGCAGATACTATAAGCAAGAAAGCACCCGAGCTACCAGAGATTTCAAAGGAAAGGCTGGATTAAGATGCATTTTCCTACAATAATCAGGGTAGTTGTTTTTTATTATTATTATTATTATTATTATTATTATTATTATTATTATTATTATTATTATTATTATTATTATACCACCTGTCAGCCCAAGATCATAGCGCAGTTCACAACATAAAGATACAAAATGAGAACACAGAATACATAACAAACAAAAGCAAACGCATAACGCCCCCTCCCCAAAACACATTTAAAAGGCCATAGAATGGTTTCATCAGCCAAAGGCCTGGTTATAAAGAAATGTTTTCACCTGGTGCCTAAATATATGTAACAAAGGTGCTAGGCAAGCCTTTACAGGTTGTGGACTCTCCTTCCTTGGAGGTTTTAAAGCAGAGGTTGGATGGCCATTTGCCGTGAGTGGTTTAGCTGAAATTCCTGCATTGCAGGGGGTTCGACTAGAGGACCCTTGGGATCCCTTCTGGAGATGGAAGTCCTGGAAAAAAGCCGAACTTTTTTTCGGGGGGGGGGGAGAAACCAGATCCCTCTCCCGTTTTTCCCCCCAAAACCATTTTTTCCGGAGGGAAATGGAAAAGAAGTGTGGAATATTCAAACTATATCAAATGGTGTGGGGGTTTTTTCAATTTTTCCGGGGGGAAAATGGCTTACCCTAACCCTAACCCCCATTTTTTCGGTTTTTCCCCAGGCCTTCTCATCTCTAAATTCCCTTCCAACTATATGATTCTATGGGTTGTACCCATTTCAGAGGCATTGTTGGATAGGGTGAGAGTTGGCTGGCAGGCTCCAGAGGGAAGAGAACTCTGGTCAGTAGTGGCCCATGGGGTGGGCTGCAGCAACTGAGCCACCATCTCAATGCTGGTGTCTTTTCATAGAATTGTAGAGTTTGGAAGGGACACCAGGGGTCATTTAGTCCAACCCGCTGCAATGCAGGAATCTCAACTAAAGCATCCATGGCGAATGGCTGTCCAACCTCTGCTTTAAAACCTCCAAGGAAGAAGAGTCCACCACCTCCCAGTTTTTTTTCTGGTAACGTGTGTTGTAGAACAACGAACCAAAGAAAAAGTAGCAATTGCCACAATGAGCTCAGGGCCACACACTTTTAGGCAGAACAAAGGATGCTGACATAGGAGCCAGCTCCTAGGGGCCATGTCTTGTGATCAGTTATGTTGGGCAGGGCTTAACTGCCCCCGACCCGCTCAAGATTTTATTCAAGTTGGTTCCCTGCTGGCTGAGTAGCATGAACTAGATAGCCAGAAAACCAGATCTAGCCAGAATTTCAGTTCGTGGGATCATGTTTACGAGGAAGGCAGGTAGCCATAGGTGCAGCCATGGGGTAAATAAGTAAAAATACTTAACTAAAAGTAGAAATAAGCAACATATTTGTAATTGAAATGACAAATCAAAAGAAAAGAATTTAAAGCAACTGTTTTTGAGGCTTTTCATTCCGAATCTTTTAGACTCGAGTCAGATAGAGGATGATGTCAGGTGGGTGTCCAAGGTAAATCCTGTCTATGCCCATTCAGCTAGCAGCTCCTCCTTGAAGTAACATCCTGCTTGTTTTAGAATTGGTATAAAAAACCCGAACCCTTTGTTTGGGGCTGCAGCCCTATTTCTTTCCAGCTCCCCAGATTTCTAGAAGCTGAACCTCTGTACCTGAGCAAAGAATAAACGGGCAGCTCCTGATCAGGTGCCTGTTTACTTCCTGCGCCTCAGAAAATACACGGCTGGGGCCCTTGGTGGGAGATTTCCCCACAATGCCAGGATGGGGGTGGTGAGGTCGGGGCTTCGTGGGAACATTGGCACGAGATTGACTTTGCCTGTGCCACCCAACGCTGCCTAGGTAAGATGCAGCAGCAGCCATGTCAGGAGGGCGGCCACTGTGGCTTCATCCCGCCAGGTGGGCACACCTGATGGTGGCACCTTCATTTCTGTTAAGACCATCGGCGAGCCTGCCAGGAGCTAAGCGATATGGCGAAACGGGAAGTTCACCTGCAAAATTGGGACTTGGCCACCTTGTAATAAAACAGGAGGGGGGGGTTGCATATCCCTATCTGTTCTCGCCATGTCCATATGTGAAACTGACAGTTATTGTTGTCCAGGAAAACTGATGATCTTACAATGGTGTGATTAAAGAGAGAATCTGAGCGTGGCCAGGGAACGAAATCTAAAGATAAGGTGTCCTAATCTGTCCCTTTGCCGGGCGCTTTCCCGTCTGACTATTTGTATACTGAGATGGCTCCAGTTTGCCAAACAGCTAAGCAAACTGCCTTTGAGTCCGCCCAGGTGTGTTTGCTTGGGTGAGCTGCAGAGCCGTGTCACAGTGAGCGGAGAGAGAGACTTTGTGTGCTTCACCAGGCAATGGATTTTTCCACCTGCCTTGCTCCACCCTCCAGCCCTCCCATCCTTTCCCAGACCATGACTTTGAGAACAGCAGAAGCAACTGGGAAGAGAGAAGAAGAGTTCAGGGATATTTTAAAAAATAAATAAATTATAAGTTGTGTGTCCTTGTTTCTCAATACGACCCTTTTACATCGTTTTGTGTGTTCCGTGGTATTTTATGCCTTGTGACTTGCCGTTATTTTTTATTGATTATAGTTTAGTAATTCTCTATTGTAATTGATAACTGTAAAATTATTTGCTGATATTTAATTTGACTGCAGGATACTATTATACTCTAATGCATTATTGAATATTGCTTTATTTGATATAAGTTGTACATTTTAAAGCTGTGTGTGTGTGTGTGTGTGTATTGGGTCAGATTGTTATCACGTGTGTGGTCTCTGCTGTCTATGTTGTCTGTGGCATCCCCCCCCCCTTTTCATTTCGCTTTTAATTTGTATACCGCCTTTCTATAAAAGCGAAATGAAAAAAAAGGGGGGGTAATGCCACCCCCTGCCCCACCAATCTTCTCCAGGGGAGAAATGAGCAAAACATCACATTACTTGTAAAAATGGTGGGGACAAATGGGGTCTCCACCAAGGCCCTGAAATTCTTCAGAACAGGGCTTCCATGTTTCCAGAATTTCCCAGAAATAGTCAGGATTCGGCCCTCATAAACAGCGTCCGGGCGGAAATCGCAAATTTCCTTGAAAATAAGCTCAATTTTATTTATTTTTAATTTTGCAGAACGACTTTTGTGTCCGGATTTTGCCTTTTTGAAATACGCCAACCCTACTTCAGAGGCTTCCGTGCCGGCTGCACAAACACAAACATGGCTTCCCCCAAGGCATTCTGGGAGCTGTCGTTCGTTCAAGGAGATAATGGCGGCTCTGTGACAGGTGAGCTGCTGCTCCCAGGATCCTTTGGGAAAGTCACACACTTTAAACGTATGGTGCGTATGGGGCTGGAGTATGTGTGGAAACTAGCCTAGTATAGTGATAGGTAACGTGGACATTTGCTGTTCCACTCTTTTTTGCCCCTGGCCCCCAACATATTACCCCCCCCCCCAAAGGGAAATGTGGCCTTCGGTCTGCAATAGTAATAATAATGTCAGTATTTATATGCCACCCATTGCTGTTCTAGGGTTTTCTATACCATCAGGATGGGTAATATATATTTGCCTCTTTTTTTATGAGTAGAATACGGCAGGATGGGGTCCGTTATGTCATCTATGTTACTTTTGTGGTTCGTTTCGTTTCCGGGGAAACTTCCCCCCCCAGTCGTTGCTTGAGATTGCCCCACCGGTTTCCAGCGTTCATTTTACTCTTGGGCATTCTCAAGGCAGGCTCTGAAAACCGTGCCTCTCCCTCTCCCACCCCCCACCCCGCTTTGCAAGATAACCAAACACGAAAGGGTCAGTTACGCGGTGAGCTTTTGTTCCCGTGTTCCAGGCTGGGTGGCGATGCTTGGAGCTGTTCATTTTCCTTCAGCTGTTTGCAGGCAAATGTTTACCTGCCTCCCTTCGCCTTTGGAAAGCAGTACTCGCTTCCCCCCAGAGAATGCCTCGTTCAGTCGGTAGCCAGACGTGGGTACAAGAACATAGGGTTCTTGTATCAAGCAGGGGAACCAACCCGCGACTCCCGTTTTGAAGTTCCAAAGGCAAGGTGTCAGGGCTGAGAGCGTGAAGAGTTGCTTTAAAGGTACAAAGAAGTCTGTACTGCGATGCGTCACCCCAATCTCTGAGCAGAGACAGTCTCCAGGTGCTTACCCAAGTTTGATTTCCTTGGAATGAAAGTCAGCGGAGACTGTGGTGTCTTTAGGATAAATGGTTTTATAATAATAATAATAATTTATTACTTATACCCGCCCCTCTGGCTGGATCTACCCAGCCACTCTGGGCAGCTCCCAACAGAATATTAAAAACACGACAAAACATCAAAACATTAAAAACTTCCCTAAACAGGGCTGCCTTCAGATGTCTCCTAAAAGTCAGATAGTTGTTTATTTCCTTGACATCTGATGGGAGGGCGTTCCACAGGGCAGGCGCCACTACCGAGAAGGCCCTCTGCCTGGTTCCCTGCAACCTCACTTCTCCCAGGGAGGGAACCGCCAGAAGGCCCTCTGCGCTGGACCTCAGTGTCTGGGCTGAACAATGGGGGTGGAGACGCTCCTTCAGGTATACTGGGCATTTTATTTACACCTATGTACAACCTGAGCATATGATGGAGGTGCTCACAAAACAGAGATCTTGCTTCTCCATCAGTCACTGCTTTTGGGTCCAGCACAGAGCAAGCATGTCCCTGTGTTTCCAGCTTTCCACCCTGCTTCCAGCTCTCTCTCTCACACACACCACCCAGGCTATTCTTCTCGGTAGCAGCTTTGTGAGACAGGTGGCCTGGAGGGCGCCATCACTTAGCTGTAGCTCTTGCAACTGAGCTCCCTCTTTTGGGATATTGTCGAGGACACCATCTCTGCGGTTACTGACTGGCAAGCTCCTGTGAAACTCTATGACTCTTGACAGTCAGTTGCTGGAGAGGTCTCCTGCACTCAACGTCCAGCCTGTAGGCCTCTTGGAGGACAGGGATGGGGAACCTCAGGCCTGTGGGCAAAAAGTGGTCCTCCATGCCTTTTAATCTGCCCCCCCAAACCCCCAGGCCACCCCCTCTCCCCTCACCCACCCGTTTCCATCCTTCTTGAGTGGATGGAAACATGTCCCTGAGTTCTGATCACGCCTCTGACTTGTCCTGATGGAGGACAGAGACAGGTGTGTGCAAAAACTGGACTACTGTGCAAACTTAGCATTTCCATTAGTTGCCCCCATCCGGCTTCTCCCTGGCTCTGCCGATCGCTGGTTTGGTCAACCATTTGTCCAGCCACTAGGAGAAACAGGCTGCTTGTTTGCGTGAGCCTTTGGCTATTCTTAGGCATTCATTTCTTTGCAACAGGCTGGCTTGTAGCATTCCCAACAGTTCGAAATAAGCCATTGGATATAATAGGAATATTTGTGCTCCGTCCTTAATGTCCTTATGCCCTCCTTCGCACGTAGGTGCGTTGGGGGAAAAGTGTGTTCGTACACCCCCACACCCCCACCTCCAGTCAGAGATTTAGCTCCCAGGGGCAAACCCTGAAGAACGACCACTCCTGAATCCTAACACTGGAATTTTTTTACCGGTAAATAGCAGGGTATGTCTAAAAGGCCAAAACCGAGACCGAATGGAGACAGTGTTTCTTCAGAGATTGCTGCCCAGGCAACCAAGCCTCTCCCTGATAAATAAGGACATTGGAAACCTACAACAATCAATGGTTTGAGGGAGGTTACCAATATTTCAGGGACCCAGGTGGCGCTGTGGGTTAAACCACAGAGCCTAGGGCTTGCTGATCAGAAGGTCAGCAGTTCGAATCCCTGCGACGGAGTGAGCTCCTGTTGCTCGGTCCCTGCTCCTGCCCACCTAGCAGTTCGAAAGCATGTCAAAGTGCAAGTAGATAAATAGGAACCGCTCTGGCGGGAAGGTAAACGGCGTTTCCGTGTGCTGCTCTGGTTCACCAGAAGCGGCTTTGTCATGCTGGCCACATAACCTGGAAGCTGTACGCCGGCTCTCGGCCAATAAAGCGAGATGAGCGTCGCAACCCCAGAGTCAGACACGACTGGACCTAATGGTCAGGGGTCCCTTTACCTTTACCAATATTTCAGCAGGTAGAGCAGAGCCGCCGGAAGAATAAATGTAAAATTGCTCTCCCTCAAAGGACCCTGGTGGTCAACACAGAGTTGGAACTCTGTACTGGAAAAGCAACACCAACCAGTTGCTCTGGGTTTTCCATTTCCCTCCTCCAATCCTTGCCTTCCTTTGTGGCCATTCCTCCTCGCACACAGGGCCGCAAAGCTGCCGGTTCCAGTCCCCATCCCACGCCACACGCTCCTTCCCTGCCAATATTCCTTCCCCGCCTCTCACCTTTCCCCCCTTCGGACCGGGTGCGGCCAGAGTTTCCGACTCTCAATTGTTTAACAGTGGCACCGATGGAACGACCACACTCCACCTCTGTTTGGCTAGTGAAATGAAGAGAACAGACTATGGTGAGAAAGGATTGTGTGCTCCGTTCTGTTGTTGAAAACAAATGCCTGAACTCACAGATGCCCTGCTCTTTCATTCTGTACCTGGCTCGGGTTGGTAGATCTCGGGTATGAAGTAAAAGGATAAAGTGCATCCCAGGAGCCTGACATCAGCCCACCCCTGGTTTAGGCTATGTTTTCTGCATGCTCCCCTCTTCCCTGTGCTAATTGCCGCTGCTTTACTTCTGTCTCCCCAGTATTCTGGTCCTGTCTGCCTTGCATCTCCCCTTCCCCTCTTCTTACGTCTGTTTACATGGCTAGCTAGAATGATCAAAGGGGGTCAGGTGATGGCAGCCCTGCTTCCCTGAAATCTGAGATGTAACCTCAAGGTGGAAGGCGAGATATCAAAAGAATAATAATCATAATTGTAACCTGCATAGAAAAACTGGAGGCAGCGACATAAAAGCCAGAATCCAATGCAACAATTATGAGTTCTCCATGCCCATCTGGCTGCCATCCTCCTTGTGGAGTCTTCTTATATCCTTTCCCACCAACGAGGATGCTGAACACTGGTCAACTGGTCAGGATCCAGGAGATGAATAGCTGATATTCTGAAGGAACACTGGCTCCCAAACTGTGATCTGTTTTCTCCCAGGTTGTGGCTTCCTTCCCCATGGAGGAGCAGCCTTTTGTGAGTTTGGGCAAGGCGGCTGGAATTCCCAGTTGCCAAGCACTTGGCCACCATCTGTGGGGCCCATCCTCCTAGGACAGGTTCTCAACCATGGTTTGCCTGGTGCACCTCAAACACCAGCAGGCTTCCACCAGGTACTCCCGGACCTTCCTGTAGCCAAAGACCACAACGTATGAGCTGGCTGAGTAATAAACGGAAGACAGGATGCCGTAGAGGGCGTCAAGGACTCCATTTTCGAAGCTGCTCTTGATGTACCCCGAGGCGATGGCGATCCACACCATGTCATTGGAGATCCAGCAGACCACGTAGATGGAGAGCAAGGAGAGCAAGACTTTCGTGGCCTGGGCAGTGTGCTTGTTCCAGCTGCCGCTGGTGACCGAGGAAGCCGCTTTCACTTTCCGGCTGTGCTTGCAGAGAAGATCAATGATGAAGACGTTGAGGACAATGACCAGTATGACGAAGACAAGGTCCAAGCTGACCGAGGCGTATGTGGTGAACTTCATGGCGAAGCTCCCCGTGGACCTTAAGCAGGTCGACGTCGCCAGGAAGGCGATGGTCTTGTTCCTTCTGCCCGCCGTCTTCTCATACTGCAAGTAAGGTATCTGTAAGAGGATGCTGACTATCCAACACCCGGCCAGGGTGCTGTTGACGTATTTGCCCTGGTGCCGGTAAATGAACTTGGACCACCGGTGGCTGGGCCGACGGATCTTGATGAGGTGCAGGAAGCTCAGGTTCTCCACTGACCAGATGCTGATCAGCCTCAGGGTGTGGTACGTGTAGAGCAGGATCCTGCAGCCCAGTTCCCCAAACACCTTGGTGCTGCTGAAGATGAGGAGCCCCGGAATGGCCTTGTAGCAGCAGAGGAAGAAGTTCACCAGGGACATGTTGACGATGATGCGGTCCAGAGGCTGCAGCGATTTGTGTCGGATGGCGTTGCTGATGAAGGCAAAAAGGACGATGAGGTTCCCAACCATGCCGACGAAGGACGACAGGTACATGAGGATGGATGTCGCGAACATGAGATCATGCACCATGGTGAGGCAGGGCCTCTCGCGCACATTACCCGGTTCCGGACGCTTCGCTCCTTTGTTTGGCTTCCTTTCGGTAGCTCTCCGGTCTGACACGGGGCACCAGCTTCTTTGCAATCCTATCAAAGGCAGGTTTCCGGAAGGCGATTCCTCCCCCGCTCATGAGATCCGGGTGCTCTTTTATATGGGCCCAACTTCTCCTGGCGCACTCCCATCGGCTGAATTACTCGGGGACATGATTACTCTGCTATTTGCATAAGGCTTGTTATCTTACTTTGCTGAAAAGGGTCAGGTGTAAAGCAGATTAGCCAGGGGCTGATAAGAAATGTGCCAAGGCAGGGAGGGAGCCGAGGGAGGGAGCAGGATGCGAGAGGGAACATGAGGCTGTATGCGTGGCCAAAACAACTTTCAGGTGCTCTTGGAGAGGGGTACCCGAAGGGATGCCCATCAGGTGATGTAGGACTCCAGTTGGCACCAGCCCCAACAAGCATGGTCAATGGTTAGGGGTGGTGGGAGGTGTGGCCCACCAAATCTGCAGAACACCATGTTGACTGCCCCTGTGTTATGTACTCAATGCACTGCTTGCTCTAATTTATACCACTTTGAATTCATCCTTCATCCAGCAAGTGCATATAAGGAGATTTGCAGCATTCAAGATCTAGCTAGCTAGCTAGCTGTATATACTGAGGTTGAATCCTGACAAGACAGAAGTACTGTTTTTGGGGGACAGGGTGCGAGCGGGTGTGGGGGACTCCCTGGTCCTGAATGGGGTAACTGTGCCCCTGAAGGACCAGGTGCGCAGCCTGGGAGTCATTTTGGACTCACAGCTGTCCATGGAGGCGCATGTTAATTCTGTGTCCAGGGCGGCTGTCTACCAGCTCCATCTGGTACGCAGGCTGAGACCCTACCTGCCCGCAGACTGTCTTGCCAGAGTGGTGCATGCTCTAGTTATCTCCCGCTTGGACTACTGCAAAGCGCTCTACGTGGGGCTACCTTTGAAGGTGACCCGGAAACTGCAATTAATCCAGAATGCGGCAGCTAGACTGGTGACTGGGAGTGGCCGCTGGGACCACATAACACCGGTCCTGAGAGATCTACACTGGCTCCCAGTACGTTTCCGAGCACAATTCAAAGTGTTGGTGCTGACCTTTAAAGCCCTAAACGGCCTCGGTCCTGTATACCTGAAGGAGCGTCTCTACCCCCACCGTTCAGCCCGGACACTGAGATCCAGCGCCGAGGGCCTTCTGGCGGTTCCCTCACTCCGAGAAGCGAAGCTACAGGGAACCAGGCAGAGGGCCTTCTCGGTAGTGGCACCCGCCCTGTGGAACGCCCTCCCATCAGAGGTCAAAGCAATAAACAACCACATGACCTTTAGAAAACACCTGAAGGCAGCCCTGTTCAGGGAAGCTTTTAATCTGTGATATTTTAATGTTTTGTTTTTTAATATTTGCTGGAAGCCGCCCAAGGTGGCTGGGGAGACCCAGCCAGATGGGCGGGGTACAAATAATAAATTATTATTATATTATTATTATTATTATACACAGAAACGTAGAATCATAGAATTGGAAGAGGAGGAGTTGGCAATGGCAGAGGCAGCAGTGGACAGATCTGCCACCCCTCGCAGGGGGTCCAGATCTGCTGCCCGGTGCAGCTGCCTCATCCTGCTTCCTGAGTGGGCTGGTCCTCCCTCCCCATACGTCACTGATGCCCCGCCTAGGTAGGGGGCAGATTTCTAATTCCGCCCCGCCCCACTGGCTGCTACTACCTAGGGCCAATCCTGTCCGCTCCGCTTTCTCGTAAACACACCTTTTTAAAGGGTACAGCGGGTGGAAAGAGATTTGGGGTGGAGAAACGGTGGGCGGGGAGAGGGTTAAGCACAAACATACCCTGCTGTTTCTCCCTTCTCAGTTACACTGCCCAATTGGAGAGATGCTATGGGCTGATCCTGCCACGTCCATTTCCTTGCAAAGACACATTTTAAAAGCATTGTCAAAAAGTGGCCAATGGGGGGGGGGGGAGGATAAGGCACAAAGTTCCCTGGGTGCTTCTCCCTTCTCATTTGCACCATCCAAAGCTGTTTTCCTTTCTTAAAAATAAAATATAAAAATGACATGGGTAGGTCTTTAAGGAATACGTCCGTGCATAATCTGTAGTTCGCTCCTGTGATGGCCTGGGATTCAGACTCAGATGCTGAACCTGAGGGATCCCAGCCTGCACAGGATTCCCCGCCTCCAGAACCAGCAGAGCTGGGGCTAGGGCCTGAGTCGGAAGGGTCCTCACCTGTGCTGGATCCTCAGGTGCAGGCATCTGATGAGACTGCTCTGGCTCCTGCTGGGATGGAGGACCCATTGCCTGCAGGTGCTCCACTCCCAGCCCTGTCAGGAGAAGCTGAGGTTGCCTCTGGGTCCGGTAACCCTCCAGCCTCTCCTGAGCTGCAGAGGCTCAGGGCAGAGAGGCGAAGGGAACTAAGTTCCCGCAGGAGGAGTGCTCGCCTCCAAGCCAGGAGAGGTGAGTCACCTGAGGATCGGAGCCGCCCTCTGCCTTGGGGCAGATAAAAGCCAGGCAGCCCCAGCCCCAAGTTGCAGAAGCAACATCGTTGCTGACCAGTTCCTGCTTGAAACCTGTCCTGCTTTCCTGCCTGAGCTCCTGACCCGCCTTGGTTCCCTGCTTGCCCACCCGTTCCTGACTGCGCCTGACTCCCTGCCCTGTACCCTGCTTCAGTTATTTTGGACTGCCTTTACGTGTACCTCTGACCTTGGACCAGACTTAGACCTCGCTTTTTGGATATCCCACAGGACCAGCACAGCTCCTGTGGCCGTGATCTGGTGGTAAGAGGGAGTTTGGATTTTGCTCACAGATGCTATGAGAACACACAGCTGGCTACTG
Organism: Darevskia mixta; assembly: GCA_034641385.1. Classification (NCBI taxonomy): domain Eukaryota; kingdom Metazoa; phylum Chordata; class Lepidosauria; order Squamata; family Lacertidae; genus Darevskia; species Darevskia mixta. The sequence goes on from JAWWNH010000060.1 coordinate 6,079,395, forward strand.
AATTGCGGCAAAGAGACATGCAGGGGATTTTTTGGAAACAGGGAAGTGCCTTTGTTGTTGGTTGCTGGGAACAGAAATCTTTATCCAGTGATTGAAAACCAGTGTCGTTCAACCATTGTTGCAACAAGGAAAGGACCTGCCAGTCATTTGTCATCGTTCTTGCACCGATTTTGTTCTTTCCAAAGTTTACTTTCTCCACGACCCATGTTGGATGGGATTTTGGGGGGAGAAAAGAGAGAAAGGGTGGGCTAAATCTGATTCCAGACCCTCCAAGTGTCCCTATTTTCCAGGGATGTCCCTGGTTTAGAGAAGCCGTCCCAGTTTCTGATTGGATCCCTCTTTTCCTTAGGACGTCCCTATTTTCATTGGAGAAATGCTGGAGCGTATGGAGTTATCCGACCCCCGAGCTGTCTGAAGGCAATCCTGTATAGGGAAGCTGTTTAAAAAAAAAAAAAAGTTTAATGTTCTATTATGTTTTTATATATGTTGGAAGCTGCCCAGAGTGGCTGGGGCAACCCAGTAAGATGTGTGGGGAAATTATCATTATGAAATGGGACGTCCCTATTTTCATCAGAGAAATGTTGGAAGGCATGTGATTCCCATACAGTTGAAGGCCTCTAGCACACCCAGCTGCATGGCTCCAAAAAGGTGGTTTATAAGGTTAAAACGTCGATACACTTGCAAAGTTGATGGGAGTTGGATAACTTCTGAAGGATGCTGGACTAGAGAAAGGTGGATCTTGTTCACAAAACCAGTGCAGGTAAAGGTAAAGGGACCGCTGACCATTAGGTCCAGTCGCAGACGACTCTGGGGTTGCATGCTCATCTCGCTTTATTGGCCGAGGGAGCCGGTGTACAGCTTCCAGGTCATGTGGCCAGCATGGTGAACCAGAGCAGCACACAGAAACGCCGTTTACCTTCCCGCTGGAGTGGTACCTATTTATCTACTTGCACTTTGACTTGCTTTTGAACTGCTAGGTTGGCAGGAGCAGGGACCGAGCAACGGGAGCTCACTCCGTCGCAGGGAATCGAACCGCCGACCTTCTGATTGGCAAACCCCAGGCTCTGTGCTTTAACCCACAGCACCACCTGCATCCCTTTTAACCAGTGGAGGTAGCTGTTGTGTAATGCTGGTGTCTCCAACGTGGCGCCTCTGGGCACCATGCTTCCCTCAGTCAACCCGCTTTGGTGATCCCCAGGGCTGCCAGAACCTTGTATTTTAATCTTATTATTGGGGGGGGGGGAATCAGTGAGGTAGGGTTTGGTTGGTTGGTTGGGGGTCACCCTTTTGTGGGGGGTGCTGCCTGTTTTCTTTCTCTGCGTTTCCTTTGGCTTTGGTGTGTGCGAATATTTCGCCTGCTTTTCGGGGCCGGTTCTGAGTATCGCCAGTTTTCCTTTTGTGAAATCGGTCTCTTGTGGCAAGCTCAGCAGTTTCTTAGCTTTCCAAATATTGCCTCCAGACATTGGGGATTCCTGGTCTAAATGCGGCTGTCTCAAAATTCTGCCTCTCCCATAAGTGGTATGTTAATGGCAGAATGTGCTCTGCTGTGTTAGGATGACAACACTGGACCCTGTAATAATAACAGAGTTGGAAGGGACACCCAGGGTCATCTAGTCCACCCCCTGCCATGCAGGAATCTCAACTAGAGCACCCATGACCTCTGCTTAAAAACCTCCAGTCAAGGAGAATCCACTGCCTCTTGTGGTCCCCTGTTCCACTGTCATACGTCTTTTACCATCAGAAAGTTATTCCCGAGGTTCAGTCGGAATCTCCTTTCTTGTAACTCGAGGCCATGAGTTCGAGTCCTACCCTCCAGAGAAGGTATAAAGTCGCTACTCTGCTAGACTTGCTGCAGTCACTCAAACACCCCTTGAAAACATGCTTAATTCCATGCTGAAAGAGAATCTCACTTAATATATAATAATAATAATGATAATGATAATGATAATAATAATTTATTATTTATACCCCGCCCATCTGGCTGGGTTTTCCCCAGCCACTCTGGGCGGCTTCCAACAGAATATTAAAATACAATAGTCTGTTAAACATTAAAAACTTCCCAGGGCTGCCTTCAGATGTCATCTAAAAGTCAGGTAGTTTTTCCCTTTGACATCTGGTGGGAGGGTGTTCCACAGGGTGGGCGCCACTACCGAGAAGGCCCTCTGCCTGGTTCCCTGCAGCTTTGCTTCTCGCAGCGAGGGAACTGCCAGAAGGCCCTCGGCGCTGGACCTCAGTGTCCGGGCAGAACGATGGGGGTGGAGACGCTCCTTCAGGTATACTGGACCGAGGCCGTTTACATGTTAGCATGGTTTTGATAACTGGACATCTGTGATGGGAACTGTTGGGGCTCATTTTGTGGTCATGTCAAGGGCTGAGTTTCTACTTCTCCACCCTAACTAGGCTCATTTACTTGCCACCCACTCGGAGCAACCAGATCTACCTTGATGACATGATTGGGGTTTCTGAAAAAGCTGCGCTCCCAGTATCTCCACGCCTTCGCAGACCTTCTCTGCCACCACCCTGAACACTCTGAATCGTGTCAAAGATCTGCTTGCGACGTGTGAAGTTAATTACTTTGTGTTGAGCTGCATTGGGGAAATGTGATTTTAATTAAGCAAGTGTGCGTCACGAAAACATATGGGAGAAGCCAGAAAAACACTAACACATTAGCAAAAGGGGGTGAATCGTTGCCAGGAGAGCAGCAGTGCTGGCAACCTGCAGAAAGTAGCAGGCTCTCTCTCTCTCTCTCTGGCTCTCTGATCGCTTGCTTGAAAGGATCTGGAATATAGCTGTGGTGGTTCATTGGCGAGCTGGGCCACAAGAACTGTCTCGTGCATGCCTGGAGTCAGGATAAAAAAAGCTGTGGGACAAGCTGGACGTTAGGATTGAAGGACAAGCCAGGACCAAAGGGCAAGCCGGAACTGAAGGACAAGCCAGGACCATCTGACAAGCCAGAAGTCAGGACTGAAGGACAAGCCAGGACCATCTGACAAGCCAGAAGTCAGGACTGAAGGACAAGCCAGGACCATCTGACAAGCCAGAAGTCAGGACTGAAGGACAAGCCAGGACCATCTGACAAGCCAGAAGTCAGGACTGAAGGACAAGCCAGGACCATCTGACAAGCCAGAAGTCAGGACTGAAGGACACCAAAGGATACAAGAACACATGGGAGTTCAGGAAGACCATTTTTGCTCAAGCAAAAAGGAACAAGAAGCCCTTTTATATTGCTTCCTGTCCAGAGGAATCCCACCTGCAGTTCCGCAGCTCAGCCACATGAGGGAGCTGCACACAAACCCAGCTGTTCCTGAAAGATTAATTCTTTCGGTAAAAAACCCAATCCTTTGAATTGACTCTGATGAAGCAAGACAGCATTATTAACTCCAGTGCACCGAATCACGCTGTGTTTAAATCATAAAATGCTGCACTTTAAATGCACGGATATTTATCACTTTTAATGCAAGCGCATATAAAAATGCAGGTGGCCAGTTGCATTTCTGCAGAGGCATTCCTTTCTCTTAGAAGAGAATGGCTCTTCTAAGACGGTATCCCTGCTACACCATCAGGCTAAAACAGGGGTCAGCAACCTTTTTCAGCCGTGGGCCGGTCCACTGTCCCTCAGACCATGTGGTGGGTCGGACTATATTGGGGGGGGGGTGAATGAATTCCTATGCCCCACAAATAACCCAGAGATGCATTTTAAATAAAAGGACACATTTTACTCATGTAAAAACACGCTGATTCCCGGACCGTCCGCAGGCCGGATTGAGAAGGCGATTGGGCCGGATCTGGCCCCCGGGTCTTAGTTTGTCTACCCCTGGGCTAAAACAAGGGCAGGCTTTTACAGGCTCTGTTTCTGGTGCCATCTATTGGCCAGTTCAAGGTTTTATCAAAAATAATTATGGAAGGAGGAAGATTGATGGATCAGAAATAATAATAGTAACAGTGGACGCTTGGGTTGTGAATGTGATCCGTGCGGGAGGCGCGTTCGCAACCCGCAGCGCTGCGCATGTGCGGGTTGTGATTTGGCACTTCTGCGCATGCGCAAAGCGCAATTTAGTGTTTCTGCGCATGCGCGAGTGCCGAAACCCGGAAGTAACCCGTTCTGGTACTTCTGGGTTCGGCGCGGTGCGCAACCCGAAAACGCGCAACCTGAAGCGTTTGTAACCCGAGGTATGACTTGAGTACTACTGCTACTACTACTACTATTAACATTTAGAAAAGGCTGGTGGTGTTTCTTCCTATCCATGTGTAGGCAGATATACTTGGGGAATTTGATCTTTGCAGATCCTCATATGAACTGGCCTGGACTGCACCTCTCAAACTAATGTGAGAATTGGAAGGTCAGATTTCGTACTTCTGTCAGAAATGCTGTTTTGTCTTAGCTTTAAAAGTCTATCAAAATGCCTTTTAAACCGTATGTTTTGAGAGAAAACACATTATTTATTACTTATATTTATTCCCAACCTTTCCCCCAGGGAGCTCAAGTTGTCTGACGTGGTTCATCTCTACTTTTATCCTTGCGACAAGTCACAACAACCCTGTGAGGTGGGTTAGGCTGCAAGAAGGTGGTGAGTCCAAGGCTGATTTGGACCCAGCTCTCCCAAGTCTTAATCTGCCACACTAATCACTCTCCGCACCAGAGAGAGTTGGTTTTCATGTGGATTAAAACAAAAAGCAGATTAATGCAGAAACAAATAGAATGGAACAGACTTGCGAGCACACGCATAAAGTGAGGAAAAAAAGATCTATTCATCTCTACCTAAAAGTGATCTAATAGGTCTTTGAAATATAGAATTAATCATTTAACAAACACAGTTTTAATAAGCTGATAACACAGGCGTTTGGCTGATAAACATTCAATGTCCTTTTAAATGTGTTGGTGGGAGGGGGCTGTTGGTTTGTTGTTGTTCTTGTTCTATAATGTATTTTGGGTTCTCATTTTGCATTTTTATATTGTGAACTCTCCTGTGATCTTTGGATAAAGGGCAGTACCTGTCTCAGGAGACAACAGAGGAGTGCACCTTTGGAGGTGAAGTCAAACTTTTGGAGAGTTACAGCGCCTGCTGTGGCTGTAGAAACCGATGTGGGAGAGACATGTTTTGTTGCAGCTGGGGCAGATGAAGGCATCCGGTTGTGCTGCTGCAGCTACACTGGGGCATTTCTTCTCTCTGTGCTCCTCCCAGCAGCCATTCCTTCTGTGGTCACTGCTGTGGATCCACAACTTGACTGACTGCCTCCAGGCACTGCCCAGCTGCAGAATATTGAGGGGGGCCTAGCCCCTTCACTCAATTTTTGGGGGGAGCCTTGGCCCCTACGGCCCCACATGGGGAGGGGGGAAACTTTTTTGTGCTACTGGGACCCATAGGGCTAACTTCCATCAATGTGCCAGGCTAGTTGAATCGGGACCACGGAACCAAATTTTGAGCAAACTGGTAATTAAAGACCAGTAACTGGTAATTAAAGACCAGTGAAGGTAATTAAAGTCACTGAGCTGGAAGATATTGTGGGGTGCTGGGGAGCAGACAGAAAGCTTTGAATCTCCTTCACTGACTCCTTTACTATATAGCCATTTCACCTGAGCAGGTTCTTTTCCCACCCTTATAACTGTGGGCTGTAACTTACCCCTTTCCTGGAACACACACAGACAAGAAGAAAATTGCTTTTATATTCCGTTCTTGCCTCTTATAATAATTTTGCACCAGGTTTGGTTTCCCTGCACTGAGTTTGTCACATTTCTGTGGCCTCCTAATTAATCTTTGTTACTACATTTGGAAGATTGTGCTTCGCTCTTATCAGAGCTGTTCCTGATTATTTTTACACAGAGCTAACCTTTACCAGCTTGGCTTATTAATAGCACTGATTAATTGTTACACATAGCTAGCTCAGCCTTGTCCTAGGGATAGATTTCATTTTAATAGGTTCCATTTCATTTCTCCTTATTTTCTTTATTCCTGGGTGAGCCTCAGGCTCTAGTATTTTATTTTAAGGCAGCCTTCGTCAACCTGATGTTGTCCAGAAATTTTGGACCACAACTCCCATCAGCCCCAGTCCGCGGGGGCTGATGCAGTGGCGTAGCTAGCCGCTTGGGTGCCGGTGTCCCTGGCATGCTGCAGGCCCTGCGGTAAGTTGTCACAGCTGTCCATGGAGGCGCAGGTCAGTTCTGTATGCAGGGCAGCTGTCTCCCAGCGCCATCTGGTACGCAGGCTGAGACCCTCCCTGCCCGCAGACTGTCTCGCCAGAGTGGTGCATGCTCCAGTTATCTCCTGCTTGGACTACTGCAATGCGCTCTATGTGGGGCTACCTTTGAAGGTGACCCGGAAACTATAACTAATCCAGAATGCGGCAGCTAGACTGGTGACTGGGAGCGGCCACCGAGACCACATAACACCAGTCCTGAAAGGCCTACATTGGCTCCCAGTACATTTCCGAGCACAATTCAAAGTGTTGGTGCTGACCTTTAAAGCCCTAAATGGCCTCAGCGCAGTATACCTGAAGGAGCATCTCCACTCCCATTATTCAGCCCGGACACTGAGGTCCAGCGCCGAGGGCCTTCTAGCGGTTCCCTCACTGCGAGAAGCAAAGCTACAGGGAACCAGACAGAGGGCCTTCTTGGTAGTGGCGCCCGCCCTGTGGAACGCCCTCTCATTCAGATGTCAAAGAGATAAACAACTACCTGACATTTAGAAAACACCTGAAGACTGTTTAGGGAAGTTTTTAATGTGTGACATGTTAATGTATTTTAATCTTTGTTGGAAGCCGCCCAGAGTGGCTGGGGAAACCCAGCTGGATGGGCGGGGTACAAATAATAATAATAATAATAATAATAATAATAATAATAATAATAATAATAATTGTTATTGCTATAATTATTAGTGTGGCGCCCAGTGCCAGCCGCGTTTCATTACGTTTGTTGACTGAAGTAAAAAGTTCCGTAAGCCCATTTATTTGAAACTCATATCTTTGTCATTTTGTCACCCCCCTCAGTTATGACACCCGGGGCACCCCCCGCACGCCCTTCCTCCGCCACTGGGCTGATGGAAGTTGTAGTCCAAAAGATCTGGAGGGCACCAGGTTGGCGAAGCCTGCAGGAGCTTCTTTGTGGCCAGCTGCTGGTCGGAATACAATTTCATTACTGCCATCATTGTTGTGTAATTGTCCCACAGATTTTATTTCTGCCTTTTGGTTGCCCCCATGCAGAAAGGTGCCCTCCTGCAGCATCAGCGCATTGGCATAAAGGAGCGCATTTCTGTTCTGATCGCTTGATAATTCACCTTTGAGTACGATGAACCACACATGTGAAGAGGATGACACCTGGCTGTCGTGACCTGGGACCCAGCTAAGATGCCTTGACCTAGGCCAGCTGGCAAGACCCTCAGGTCAGTACAGCACACACACTCTTCCTCTAGAGACAGTACATATTTCTGACACCTGAAAGCCATAACCCTGAAGTTTGCACATCACGTACACAGCTGACCCCAGCCTGTTGAGTCCACATAAACATGTTCTCACAGCCACAACAACCGAAGTGCATCTACAGTTGCTTAAACTGCAAGGTGTTCCCCCAGTTGGAACTACAAGGCCAGTTATGCTGGGCCTGAGCTCGAGAAGTAACAGTAGAAGTAGACCTGACCATAGCTGCCAACTTTCGGATTTGAAAATAAGGGATGCCACGAGGGCGGTGCAATGGCACCAAGTAGCCTCGCCACCCTGCGCTCCAGAGGCTGCGCGCGAACGGGTGAGTGAAAGAGCGAGCGCATAGACGGCAGGCAGGCTGTCTGTCTGGTTGGGCGTGAGGGTCTGGCTGCACAAGGCATGCAAGCTCCGCCCCCAGTCGGTCTCAGACTCCTTATTGGCAGCCGAGCAACGCAGCTGAGGAGCCTCCCTGGCCGGCAGGGAGGGAGAGGAGCTGCTTCCTTTGAAATTCCGGGAAATTTAAGGGATATCAACAATCCGGGATAGCAGCGGGAAACGGCCTTGGAATAAGGGAGTCTCCCGCATTGACAGCTATGGACCTGACTTAAGCATGTTTTGTCTGTGTGTTCCTAGCCAGCAGTGACGTGAGAGGGCATGTGTTTGTGTATTCGCTACAGTTGTATAAAAGCTTTGTGTATCCTTTCTTTTGGACTTGGCTCTTTTGGAGATATCCAAACCGAAACTCACTGCTGCAGCTTTGAATGAACTCTTTTCAACTTTCCATCCAGTGGCGTAGCAGCATTTGCTGGTGCCCGGGATGTGTGCTTGCATGCACTGGGCAGAAGCAGGGCACAGAGGATGAACGGAGCCTGCCATGCCAGCCCTGCCCTCACCGCCAGAGCCAAGCGGGGCCACCTGCCTACCTGCACAGGGGGTAACCCAGCCAGCCAATGCTGTTTTGGCGGGCGAATCCCCCTGATGCCCACAGACAGGAAAGCTGGGCTGGGCCGGGCCATGCTGGGGTCACCCCTTGCCACGTCCTTCCATCTGCACCCGCTCACTGTCCAAACAAGGAGTGAGCAAGCACTGGCCAGGCGGCCATTCAGCGAGGGGACCAGGGATGCGAGACAGCGAGGCCTGGCGTGGCTCCGGGGCCCAGAGAGCCCCAGCGGCAGGCAGAGCGGGGTGGGGATCTTTGCATGGGGGGGGCTGGTTTGTGCCCCCTCAAATTTGTGCTACGCCCCCTTTTCCACCCGCGGTCACTTCATCTGGCTGGTGAGCGGCAGCGTTTTGGATTTTGTTCTGGTAACAAGGACATTCAGAGCTTAGAGACCTGTGGAGATACCATGAAGAGCAGACCTTAGAAGAACTCGCTTCTAGCAATATAACAAAACAGTAAATGGTTATTCAGCCTAGCAGAACTCTGTGTTCGTTACTGGCGCTGGCGATGGGACAGAGCACGTAAATGATAATTAATGGCTTTTATATGGCTTATTAAACAGAGTAATTCTATTGAACTGTCAGGGAGGAAAACACAATTCAACAGCAAGTTGCCATGTCTCTTCCGGTGAAGTCAATAAATCCTGCAAATGTTAAGGCGATAGCAGTTACAACAGCAGGAGATAAAGGGAGGTAGATTTAAGAAGCTGAAAGCAATCGCTTTCATAATAATTAAAATTATATTCTTTCAAAACGGCAAAACAGCCTCCAGAGACCTGAACAAGTCTGATCTTGCATTTACGGCTCATCTAACATGTAGTGGAGTGGTTTAAATAAATTGATTGCTGGGTATTTTGCAGCCCTAAAGATCCAATGTAAAAGAGATTTGAAGCAAGGCAGCTGAGATCTGAATGGAAAGGATTACAACTGAAGGAAGGATGTCTAGGGATGAAGGAGAAATCCATGCCTTTTACATTCTGATTTCAACTGCCTTCAAAACACAACGGTCCTTTGCAATTTGTACTTTGCCGAATTTTCTGATGCAGTTCTCCGACCCAAACCGCGTGTGCATTGTGGGGAGAACCCTTGCAAAAATGTGTCTGTCTGGCACAAAGGCATGTGGAAACACGCCTGTTCGAAGAAATGCCCAGGAAAATGCTGGTGAAATTTTGCTAGTCCAAAGGGAACCCCTGTGTTGCAGCTCGAACGAGAATAAAAAAACAGAGCAACACGAGACCAAGACAATCATAATATGAACTCTAAAGAGCTTTAGTGATATCAATGATCAATATAAACATTTCAAGGTAATTTCGTCATGACAATATGACAAAATATAATGCGTATGAATAGTCTCTATAAGTGTAGCAAAATAAGTGTAGTATTCCAGCAAGCCGAAGTGGTGAGGAAACTAGTGAATATAATCTTCCAACGGACAGCGTTTCCGGATAAAGTTCACTGTTTCGATGTTACTTCTTCAGCAGATGGTATATGATAAATTTAAGGCTGCAAAACAATGAACAAGACAATACAATATATATACTAACAAAGTACTGAATAACATAATGAAATTTTGCTGACACAGGCAAAGATTCCTGAGTGGAGATATGATAGCCATCTTTTAAAGGCTGTCAAACGGAAGAGGGAACAAATTTGAAATCTGGAATTTATATGTAAAGATGTTTAAAGTTTAATTTAAAAATTCACACACACACACACACACACACACACACGCAAAATGCCACATGGTTCTCAGCCTTTTATCCTGAAAGCGGCCTTAGTTGCAAACCCAGAAGTAGCTTGTTCTCCCACGCCTTCAGCCCTGGAAACAGCACCACTTAAATCTGACATTTTGCAACGTGTTGCTGCGAGAGCAGCTGCAATCGCTCTCTCCCTTGTTACTGTCAGATGCCAAGAGGCCTGCGAGAGAAGGAAGACTGGACGGGCGCCGGAGAGATGGATAATAAACTCAGCATGGCGCCCTTTATGAGGACTTTGCCAGCCTGGTGGGGAGCCGATGACAGGGGAAACGATCGCCTTGGGGCCATCCGCCTCTTGACAGGACTGCGGGACAGAATTAGAAACATGTTATTAGCTGGCACCTCCTACCGAAGGCAGCGATGGCTGCAGAATGGGCTTCTCTGGCTGAAGACATCTGCAAAGGCTGCAGGCGGAGAGACCCTTTAGGGATTGCTGTCAACAAACTACTGTTCAGTTCTCCTGGTGGGATTCCAACCCCACTCGATTTTCTTTCAAATCTCAAAACAGACCTGTGCAGGAAACATAGCTGTCAACTTTCAGATTTGAAAATAAGGGATGCCGCGAGGGCGGTGCAATGGCACCAAGTAGCCTCGCCACCCTGCGCTCCAGAGGCTGAGTGCGAACGGGTGAGCGAAAGAGCGACCGCATAGACGGCAGGCAGGCTGTCTGTCTGGTTGGGCGTGAGGGTCTGGCTGCACAAGGCATGCAGGCTCCGCCCCCAGTCGGTCTCAGACTCCTTATTGGCAGCCGAGCAACACAGCTGAGGAGCCTCCCTGGCCGGCAGGGAGGGAGAGGAGCTGCTTCCTTTGAAATCTGGGAAATTTAAGGGATATCAACAATCCGGGATAGCAGCGGGAAATGGCATTGGAATAAGGGAGTTTCCCGCCAAAAAAGGGAGGGTTGACAGCTATGGCAGGAAAAGTGTTGCTAGGATGTTTTGTCTCTGCCTTGCCTTTTGTTACATCCCTCTTGCTTTTTAAGGGGGGGCAGGTTAATCAGAAGTGACTTTCCATGTGGGGTGGAACCACTGCCAGCTTCTGGGCATGTGTGTCACTGTTGCTTACTGGCAGGGAAAGGGTTAAGGCCATGGGGATGTCAGCGAGGTGCAGATGCAATGGCAGGACGGGCTCTGCCAGCGTTCTCGCTCCTCGCCAACCTCCCTGATGCCTTCTCCCTCTCAGTAAGCCACAGTGATGGCCATCTGTCTGTCATGGGTGCTTTAGCTGAGATTCCTGCATTGCAGGGGGTTGGACTAGATGACCTGTTTGGCATCCAGCACACCCTAGATAGGGATGGGGTGCATAAGAGAAATTCCTCCAGTTTGCATTTTAATATGAACCTACCTGATTCCTGCATTGCGGGGGGTTGGACTAAGGCTGCCATATGTTTGGAATTTCCCGAATTTCCTGAATTCCACCCCATACAGAGACGATGTTAAAATGCATTAGGGGAAATTGCCTGCAAAAACGCACACATTAGAAGAAATTGCCTTCATATATTAGGGGGGAATGGTCAAGGAAGATTTGCAGGAGGAGAAATTTTCATGCAGTTATCAGCTACTGCAGTAATGGGCCAACCGGACTGTAAAAATGAGAAATGGAAAGGAACTGAAATGGACGGGTTTGCTGATCCCTAATCCTAATCCTTTTTCAGAAGGCAGAGTGAGGTCTGATGGGTTTAAGTTACAGGATGTCAGATCATAGTTTGCGAGCTCAGCAGCAGCAGACGCACCAACTCCTAGAGGATGAGGCAGTTTTGGTCCCCTCAAAGTATTTTGGGGGGCCAAGCTCCCTCAATATTCGGGGGTGTTGGGCTCCGCCCCCTGGCTTTTTGCAGTGTTGTGTGTGTGATGTCAGGGCGTTGAGTGGCTTGTGTGCAGCGCCAGGGTGTTGCACGACGTGCACATGGCATGGTGTTGTGTGCATGACGTCATAACATCGCATGGCGTCATCCAAGGTAAAGGTAAAGGGACCCCTGACCATTAGGTCCATTCGTGACCGACTCTGGGGTGCTCATCTCACTTTATTGGCCAAGGGAGCCGGCGTACAGCTTCCGGGTCATGTGGCCAGCATGACTAAGCCGCTTCTGGCGAATAATAATAATAATAATAATTAATAATAATTTATTATTTATACCCCGCCCATCTGGCTGGGTCTCCCCAACCACTCTGGGCGGCTTCCAAAAGAACATTAAAATGCAATAATCTATTAAACATTAAAAGCCTCCCTAAACAGGGCTGCCTTCAGATGTCTTCTAAAGGTCTGATAGTTGTTCTCTTTGACATCTGAAGGGAGGGCGTTCCACAGGGCGGGTGCCACTACCGAGAAGGCCCTCTGCCTGGTTCCCTGTAACTTGGCTTCTCGTAGTGAGGGAACCGCCAGAAGGCCCTCGCCACTGGACCTCAGTGTCCGGGCAGAATGATGGGGGTGGAGACGCTCCTTCAGGTATACTGGACCGAAGCCATTTAGGGCTTTAAAGGTCAGCACCAACACTTTGAATTGTGCAGCGCATGGAAACGCCGTTTACCTTCCCGCCAGAGTAAACCTATTTATCTACTTGCACTCTGACGTGCTTTCGAACTGCTAGGTGGGCAGGAGCTGGGACCGAGCAACAGGAGCTCACCCCGTCGTGGGGATTCGAACCACCGACCTTCTGAACGGCAAGCCCTAGGCTCTGTGGTTTAGAGCACAGCGCCACCTGTGTCCCGGCATCATCCAAAGGTCCCCTCAATTCTCCTAAGAAGATGGTGCCTCTGACAAATAAGGGGAAGTGGCTGGGGTGCCCCACTCTGCCCAACAAAATACCAAACTCTCAGTATAGTAATTTTACTCTTTTTATTTACTCGCTGTTCCCATTTAAACTCCTGATAATGAGGAAATGCTCTCATCTACATAACCTTCCCTGCTTTCTCTCGCACTCTCCTGGGCCTGCGTTTCAGAGAGCTTGAACTCTGCAGGAGTCTTCTAAGGCAACGAAGCCAGAGCGCATTGCGGAAATGAGAAACGACAGATCCAGGGTGTCTTTCACCTACAGCTAAAATATTTATTGTATCGGTTTCTCTTCCACCCTGCCTGTTGCACTCTGACAGGATAATGCTTTAAAAGCAGTGTGCCTATAAAACGTGGGTAGAAAGAACTCAACACACTCAAAAGGATGCTAACATCCCAGTCTCCTTATTACGTGCCTTGCCCCAATGGCCAAACTTGACTTTGAATAAAACTCTTAAGGATGTTCTCCAACATCACTCGTAAGTGGGATTCAGTGAGAGCACTTCTCCATGATTTGAGGCAGGGGTCTTTTCTACCTGGAGATGCCAGGGATTTAAACTTGGGCTTTCTGCATGCATCTAATAAAGCAGAATGAGGCGTGGAAAATCCAGTATAAATTGACCACTATTGCATCAATGACATGTTGCAGAAGACACCAGTCTGCAGAGGCCCAAAGTCAAGATTCCAGTCCTCATGAAACATATGTTTATTCAGAGCTTGACATGTAGGCAACAGACTTTTCATTAAAAGCAGTCCGTTCCCAGAAGCCTGTTGGAATAAGAAAGTCTTCACCCTCTGGTGGAAGGACAAGGTAGGAGCCAGTAATAATAATAATAATAATAATAATAATAATAATAATAATAATAATAATAATAATAAGATGTATGTATGTGTGCACCAAAGTGCACCAAACCTGGTTCAGCGCTACAGTCGTACCTTGGTTCTCTAACGTCTTGTGACTCGAACGTTTTGGCTCCCGAACGCCGCAAACCCAGAAGTAAATGTCCTGGTTTGCGAACGTTTTTTGGAAGCCGAATGGCCGACGCGGCTTCCACGGCTTCCGATTGAGTGCAGGAAGTACCTGCAGCCAATCGGAAGCCGCGCCTTGGTTTTCAAATGTTTTCGGAAGTCGAATGGACTTCTGGAACGGATTCCTTTCAAGACCCAAGGTATGACTGTACACCCCTTGGAATTTTTGCCCCACTGGGGTGAGCCTACCAATGCATGCAAACCGCTTTGCTGGATGAGACTAAGGAACTTCCTCACCAGAGGGATGCCTTCTTTCCTTATGGCTGGACCAACCATCATCCAATTTTAAATGGGCCCTAAAGACAAATTTTGTTTCAGACATCAGAATTTTTTGTTTCCTTGCTTGTGCTTTGTTCTAATTATCTGTTTTTGTTTTATATGCATTTTAATGAAGATTTATTGTTGCATTGTTTTTTCTTGCTTGCTCTTGGAAAAAAAGGCAGGATTTAGATGTAAACAAAACATAACTCAGTTTTGCACCAGAAAAATATTGCAGCTGTTTTTCTTCAGCTCATGGGAAGTGAGCTTTCTCCTGGTTATTTGTAGTCAAGTACTGGGACGCGGGTGGTGCTGTGGGTTAAACCACAGAGCCTAGGGCTTGCCGATCAGAAGGTCGGTGGTTGGAATCCCCACAATGGGGTGAGCTCCCGTTGCTCGGTCCCAGCTCCTGCCCACCTAGCAGTTCGAAAGCATGTCAAAGTGCAAGTAGATAAATAGGTACCGCTGCAGCGGGAAGGTAAACGGCATTTCCGTGCGCTGCTCTGGTTCGCCAGAAGCGGCTTAGTCATGCTGGCCACATGACCTGGAAGCTGTACGCTGGCTCCCTTGGCCAATAAAGCGAGATGAGCACCGCAACCCCAGAGTCGGTCACGACTGGACCTAATGGTCAGGGGTCCCTTTACCTTTACTGGTCCCTTTACCTTTACTGGTCACAAGGAACCTACATTTGACGGAATCTCTTCTTATAAATAAAGGCAGCCTCATTCAGCTGCAGAGGCATTTGTAGCTCTTGAAAGCAATTGTGTTTGTTTGTTTTTTAAAAGATCAAGGTGACTATTTTACCATTCTGACTGGTGTCAGATATAAGAGTACACTATTATCCATGGCTACCAACCAATCAGATTTCCCTTCACATTGCCCGCAGCCTTATGATATAGAAACTTGTGTGTTTTTTAAAATAAAATGTTGAGATTCTTGGGATGCTGAATTTTGCACGTGGTACCAAAACATACCTAGAGATATGGAATGCACACATCTGTGCAGCTGTTAAAATGAGAAGCAATGCAGATTTACTCGTAAGAAGCCTGAACGAAAAATATCCTTTCATGCAATCAAGTTAGATATTGCCATAGGCTGTTTGCTCCCCTTTCAAAGATGACTACGTTTTTATGGTTGTTGTTTTTTAAAAGCATTTTGTTTTGCCCAGAGTATTGCATGCTGTGAATTAGCATCAGCACTTTTTTTTCTGGGTTTAGCCTCTGGTGAAGGCTGGCGAGAGTTTCTTATGCAACGCAGCCATTCTTCATAATGCATGAGGCATCATTCAGATGCAGCCAGGGTCCCTGGAGGTCCCCCAGTACCTCGTCTCCTTTCCCCTGCCCATGGCTTTTGCCAGCCCTGGTTTAGGTTTTAGAGCATGGGTCAGCAACCTTTTTCAGCCGTGGGCCGGTCCACCGTCCCTCAGACCATGTGGTGGGCCGGACTATATTTTGAAGGGGGGGGGAATGAACGAATTCCTATGCCCCACAAATAACCCAGAGATCCATTTTAAATAAAAGCACACCTTCTACTCATATAAAAACACCAGGCAGGCCCCACAAATAACCCAGAGATGCATTTTAAATAAAAGGACACATTCTACTCATGTAAAAACACGCTGATTCCCAGACCGTCCACGGGCCAGACTGAGAAGCCAATTGGGGCGCATCCGGCCCATGGGCCTTAGGTTGCCTACCCCTGTTTTAGAGAGAACTTTCCACTGCCCAGCGGGATGAATTTTGTACATTAGCGAACCTTGTACTTATTTGCAGCATGCATGGGGATGTGTCGGGATGCGCTGCGCAGCTTTAAGGCCTGCTGCTTCTCACAGCGTAGAGCAGCCTTCTCCCAACTGGTGGCGCTCTCCAGATGTTTTGAACTACCACCCCCATCATCCTTAACCATTGGCCATGCTGGCTGGGACGGATGGGAGCTGTGGTCCAGAACAACTGCCAGGGTTGGAGTCAGGTGCAGATCAACAAGAAAGGACATGATATGCCAGTGAAGTTAACTCTTTCTTCCAGGAAACAAAAATGGGGGGGGGGGGAAACCTAGTGGTCTCAGCAACCCTTCCCAGTAGGTCTTCCCCCTATGGAGAAGTTGCCAGGCCTGAAGGTCTCTGCCTTCTACTGCTCTCTCCCCCCCCATAATTTTTATTAAATTTTCTGTTTTACTTTTTTAAATATTCATTTAAACAACCTTAAAATGTCAATGACTTCCCTTCTTCTCTTTCCATGGTTCATTTTGCATATCATAAACCCCTGCATATTTTACATAAACCAAACCATTCAGTAATCCATTATTACATCCATCAAAACTTGTTTACACTGTTGAATTGATCTTAATGCTGCCCACGTTTTCAAATATACACAATTTTCCTCCATATATTCAATAACCATTTCCCAATCTTATTTATGTTCTTCTTGTTCTCTTGTTCTGTATGTTAAGTCTGCAAGCTGCGCGTATTCCATCAGCTTAAGTTCCCATTCTTCTTTAGTTGGGACCTCGCTTGTTTTCCATTTTTGGGCTAACTAAACACAAGTCGGAGTAGTGGCATGCATAAATAGTCTTTTTTGACACCTGGGAATTTCCATCTGAATTATCCCCAACAAAAAGTACTCTGGGATTTTTTTTTTTTTGGGAAAAGTACTTTTAAACATTTTTTCCAGTTCATTATGAATTATTTCCCAATACCCTTTTACAAGTCCACCACATATGATAGAACATACCCTCAGTCTCATTGCATCTCCAGCACTTATCTGATTCAGTCTTATACATCTTAGCAAGTCTACTCGGAGTTAGATACCATCTGTAAATCATTCTCAGGTAGTTCTCCTTCAAGGAATAACATGCTGTAAATTTCAGATTGCTCTTCCAAAGTTTTCCCCAGAGATTAAAATCTATATTGTGTCCTATATCCATTGCCTTCTACAGCTCATAAGGCCCCTCCCCTCCCGGATGTTTCTGAAGCAGTTTCAAACATTGCCGGTGTACCTCTGCCTGGGATGCCATGTTATCCTAGGATGGAGAGCAATAGGCCAAGGGAGGTGTGCGTGGTTTGGTTGATGATGGAAGCTGGAGACACAGAGACTCGTCTTCCCGTGTGCTCAACCCAAAGCTGTGAGTCAATGCATTGCCTGCCTGCCCGGGGGGTGCGGTGGAGGCAGTCCGCCCTGGGTGTCTTCGCTGAGGGGGGTGACATTTGGTGTGCAGCCTGCCCGCGATTCCCAAGCCTACCCCGAGCCGTCGGGGGGAAGGGGGGAGCTGTGCCGCTTTGCAGGTGGCATTCCCCCTTTCCCCCTTCATGGCTTGGGTGTAGTAGGCAGACGGCACACCGAATGTCCGCCCCCGTGGGTGGACTGCTCCGCCCCCGGCTCCAGGGCGCGCACACCGCTCTGTTTACCCAGCGGCTATCCCGTGCCTGGCAGGGCACCCTCCGCCCCCCTCAGGAGCATGCCTGCCCTGGGCAGCGTGGGCATATGCTCTGCCACTGTGCCCGGCCTCCCACTTGTCTGTCCATTCCCAACAGCAAGGGCTGGAGGACTGGCTGGCTGGGCTCCCTTGCCCACTTGCTTGCTTACTCTGAGGATGCCTTAGCTCCTGGCAACCAGCACCCCCTGGCCAGCCCCAGAGGCACCATTCACCTGCCCTAAACGGCCTCGGTCCTGTATACCTGAAGGAGTGTCTCCACCCCCACCATTCAGCCCAGACACTGAGATCCAGCGCCGAGGGCCTTCTGGCGGTTCCCTCACTGCGAGAAGCAAAACTACAGGGAACCAGGCAGAGGGCCTTCTCGGCAGTGGCGCCCGCCCTGTGGAACCCCCTCCCATCAGAGGTTAAAGGGATCAACAACTACATGACATTTAGAAAACACCTGAAGGGAGCCCTGATTAGGGAAGTTTTTAATCTGTGATGTCTTAATTGTTGTGTATTGATTCAAAGTGTTATCATATCTGTATTACTATTGTCTGTAATCACATTAGGGTAAAGTAACTGCCTTCCTGTCCCAGAAGGAACAGTTACTATTGGTGCATTCAAGTTGCTGCATTTGGATCCTCTGTCTTATTGGTTCCCACTAAATAGCAGTTGTGTGATTGCTTGAGATTGTATCTTTTCCTAGCCAGTCCTTTGTCCCTATAAATGTAGCTTCCCTACCCTCAGTTCCCTCAGTCTTGTTTGCCTGAATAAAGAGTTGTTACATGAAGAAGCTGTCTCCTGCATGCTATGTCAGAGAGCTGAAATCACTTGCTGAAATCATTAACCCATGCTACAACAACAATGTATTTTAATGTTTGTTGGAAGCCGCCCAGAGTGGCTGGGGAGACCCAGCCAGATGGGCGGGGTACAAATAATAAATTATTATTATTATTATTATTATTATTATTATTATTATTATTGCCAGGGCTGCTGCAACAAACAGCCACACAAGCCTTTGGAAGGCAGAGACACAAGAGGGCATCAGAGGAGGGAGGGAAGGAAAGAGGGACAGAGGCCAGTGTTGCCCTCAGCACCCCTGACCATCATTCAAGGCCCCCCAGGGTGCCACGGCACCCTGGGTGAAAACCACTGTTTTAAGGCATTGGCTATCACCACTAGGGATGGGCCACTCTGCCCATTTCTCGTTCTCATTTTTCTCGACTCTCGGCCTCCACATTTCCACATCAGTTTGCTTAAAAAAGAAGCAGCCCTCATGAATATTCATTGACTATTTTAGTGCTGCTAATGTAGGCATACTTGCAAGCAATTTCCCCTAATACAATGCATTCTTTGTCTGTTGTTTTGGTTGGAGTTTGGTATATATAGCAGCAGAATGCCGAAATAAATCGTCTGGTAAGTGTGCTGATTGAAAGAATGATATTTTAAAAACACACACACAAAAACTTGGGTTTATTATTCCTGGCAAGCAAGATGATTCTGAGCATCAGCTTCCATGTGGCTGTAATGGAGTCAGGAGGTCAACCAAAGAAGGTATAAAACTCAACTCTCACTGAACTGGAGGAGGAAGGAAGGAGGAGTCCGTGATGAGGAAGCAGGGGCGTACCCAGGATCAAAACGAGGGGGGGGGGCAAGCCATGGTCGTTCAGGTTTGCTTTGAATGGACGCTGATCATTTTTGCTTCTAGGGCTGCCTTCTGGGGGGGGGGGGCAGCTGCCCCCTCTGCCCCTCCCCCTGGGTACGCCCATGTGAGGAAGAACAGGTTGCCTTTCTGTCTATTGCCCCCCCCCCACTGGTTCAGGTAACATATTGCAAGTGTTGGTTTTTTTTTTAATAAACTTTTTATTGGGTTTTTCAAAACAAAAAATAACATACATTACTTCTACACAGACACAAATCATCATTTTCTTAACCTCAATTCTAATATTTGGTCATAACAACAAACAAATACATCATATTTTCCTCTCCTTTTTTATATCATCTTTGGGGTGACTTCCTTCCGTCCCCCCTGCTGCGTTTCATTTTATATCATCTTAGTAATCTCTTAACATCTTTAAATATCCTTTATACTTCACACTAATGATATTTCCTTAGTCTATAATCTTAAACCTTTATCATCTATCATTAATACCCCCTACTATCTATTAAATCTGCAGACTCTTATGTAATCCAACTTTTATATCATTTTTGTCATTAAATCATACAATACTTTTTAAAGTAGTCTCTCAGTTTTTCCCAATCTTTTTCCACCGTCTCCTCCCTCTGGTCTCGGAGTCTTCCGGTCATTTCGACAAGTTCCATATAGTCCACATATTGCAACCGTTGTTGCTTTACTGCCCGTGATGGCCAAACTCGGCCCTCCAGCTGTTTTGGGACTACAATTCCGATCATCCCTGACCACTGGTCCTGTTAGGGGTGATGGGAGTTGTAGTCCAAAAACAGCTGGAGGGCCAAGTTTGGCCATCACTGCTTTACTCCCAACAAATTTCACAAATACATGGATTTTTATGCCCACTTTCCCCTACCATGCAAATTATTTGGGAGGAGAACTGCACTGCAAACTCTGGAGAAGTCCAACTGTTGAGGGATAGCTTTGTTTCGGCTCGTGCGTTGTTTTGAGAAGTCCAAACTAAACCATTTTTTTCGGCCCATTTTGTTCCGGCAACAAGCTTTCGGTTAAGGTCAGATTGGCAAGGCTAATAGTCCTGTAACTTGGATGCCCATCAATCAAGTGGCTTTATCAACTTAACTTGCCTGCTTCCGATTCCTGGGGAGGTTCCCCCCCATATAGATGGAGTTTGGGGGGGGATTAACATTTCCTGCTTGGGAATCAGGTGACAAGAGTATTCCGCTTGCCTGGACAAAATGCCGCTGCAAAAATGAGTGCCCAGGGCAGGAGGAAGGTTGCAAAGCGTCTTGTGATGGTTTGCATGACAGGCAAAAAAACTAGCAATGTTGCAAATCAGAGTGACCGTGTTTATAGGATGAAGGAAATGATTCCTAGTGGTTGGACTGTGTTTGCGAGAGCTGCCTGATCTCCAAAAAATTCATCGGGTCTTGTCACAAGGATGGCCCCTTTGTGTGGATAAATCATCATTATACAGCTGAGTCCTTGCTTCGATATCATTTTGCATGTCTCTCTCTCTCTCTCCCCACACCCCTCTCTCCTTTCCAAACAGAGATGTGGGCATTTTGTGGCGCCTGTGGCAATTTCTTGGATTTTCAAAGGTGTCTTCAGTCCCAAAAGGATTGGGAATGCAGACCCATTAGGCAAAACCAGCAGATACCCTGGTGTGGAACAATGCTGGCTGCAAAGGTAACAGAGATCTAGACCTGGAAATATGGTGCTTCTTAATCCCATGCATATTTGGGAATGGAAAGTATTAAATCCTTTTAGTCAAGGCCCATGTCGATTAAATAAATACTCCTGGAGGAATTAAAGCGCAGGTTTGCTGGCGCTTCTTCTTCTCACGATGGAAGCAATCCAGCAGTGATAATTGTTATGTTTAGGAAGTGTGAAATTAGATTGTTATATTCAGACTTGGAGTGGCAAGCCTGAGTCAGTGGGAGTTGTAAGGGGACGGGGTGAAGGTGGGCAAGGGAGACCACAGAAACCGGGGCAGGATTCTACGTCAGGGAAAATATTCATTCACTATTTCTTGGTCAGTTTTTCTTTTCTTTATCGTCCTTGAGCATCCTCAGTTTTTTTTCTGCGAAATGGGTATTTTGTTGTTCCATTTAGCTGGGTATTGTCCGCTGGCAGGGGACCTGCAGCATTTCAGGCAGAGGGCATTTCCAGCCCTACCTGGAGATGCCGGGGATTGAACCTGAGCTCTGGCCTTTTCCCTAAGTGAGTGTGCCAGGGGTACTTCAGTGACATGCTGGGGGTCAACTCATGGAAGACATGGATGGTAAGAATATATACCACATTGGCCCGAATATAAGCCACACTTTTTTTTTCCAAATTCCGATCATGAAAATTTAAAGTGTGGCTTATATTCACGCCAATGTGGTACTTTTTAAAAGAGGTTCTCCCTGTATTCCTCAGCAATTGGTATTAAGAGGCAGGATGCCTCTGATCCAGGAGGTAGCCTACGGCCATTAAAATTGGTAGCCATTGATTGTGATGACTGTATCCCACCTCCTGAATTACGGCTGTTGCCAGCTGTTTAGCATTGGGAGGAAAACAACAGTGTGTGCAATAAACTACCTGGACCACTGGGGGGTGACAGATAGAAAGGCTCCTCGTTCTTCCTCCTCACTGATTCCTTCTCTCTTTTAGTACGTACTTGTTGGTAAATCACATCACTTCCTGTCAGGCTTTACTTCCTTCCTGCTTCTTCTCCAAAGTTGGCCAGTATCATCAGTGGGTCAGTGTTAAATTCTTGGACCCATCTTGGCCAAAGCTTGCACACAGAAAGGCTTTGTTGGCCAGAAGCAATAAACAATAAATTTATTTATCCTTCCAACCAGCAGTCTTGCCGGACTATTTATTTCCATGCACCACTGCAGTACACTTCCCAGGCTCTTAACATTTGCTCATGGCCAAAGGTGCTCATCAGTGCCACACTAGGTCATAGCTGTCAACTTTCGGATTTGAAAATAAGGGATCAGCAGCCTCACCTGTCCCGGGGACAGTCTATGGTTCTCGGGGACAGTCCACGCTGCAGTAATCCCCCCAGGCTACAAATTAATTTACACCAGGCTACACACCATCATCTTTCCCCACCTCAGGGTCTCTTTTCCAGGGAGTCTTCTCATGCGATGCTTCAGGATCTGTCCTTCCGGTGAGCAGCCAGGGCCGATGTCCTTCAGAATGGATCGGTTTGATCTTCTTGCAGTCCACGGGACTCCAGCACCACCATTCAAAAGCGTCAATTCTTCATGGGGGGATTGATCAGGTTCACTCTTTTGGCTCTCTGGCATCCATTAATGACTTATTATACAAACGTGTTGCACACTTTGCATCCTTTAACACTCTTTTGGAAGGAGTGTATTTGTGGGCTGGGCCAGAGTGGTTGATTTTACATGCAAGCAAAGCACAAACAGTGCTGTTGTCTAATGGCATCCTATTCTCTATAACTATTGGTGAGCAACACAGCCGAGCAACGCAGCTGAGGAGCCTCCCTGGCTAGCAGGGAGGGAGAGGAGCTGCTTCCTTTGAAATCCGGGAAATTTACGGGATATCTAACAATCCGGGATAGCAGCAGGAAACGGCGCTGGAATAAGGGGATTTCCCACCAAAAAGGGAAACAGCGAAAAACGTTGCTGGAATAAGGGAATTTCCCGCCAAAAAAGGGAAGGTTGACAGCTATGCTAGGTTTGGCCGGGCCATCTCTTTCTATGCACAAATAGAAGCCACCCAATGTCATCCCACTCCAAGGCAAAAAGGGAAAAAGGCAAACGAGTCCCGTCCTCCCTGTGTTCCCGGACACATAGGCAGGGCACAGTGCCTTTTGAGAAAATGTCTGCTGGCTGACAGCTCGTCGACACAAACGAAGAGGCTCTCCGACGTTCGATGAGAGTGACACTGACAGGAGGCCCCTCAGAACAGTTCCCCCACTTTGCAGCACGCACTTCTTACAAAGACAGGTCTTTGCTCTCCTTTGGAAAAGGATGAAACGTACGCAGCACAGACAGGGCTGGATTTATGTTTGATGAGGCCCTAAGCTACTGAAGGTAAAGGTAAAGGGACCCCTGACCGTTAGGTTCAGTCGCGGACGACTCTGGGGTTGCGGCGCTCATCTCGCTTTACTGGCCCAGGGAGCCGGCGTACAGATTCCGGTTCATGTGGCCAGCATGACTAAGCCGCTTCTGGCGAACCAGAGCAGCGCACAGAAACGCCGTTTACCTTCCCGCCAGAGCGGTACCTATTTATCTACTTGCACTTTGACGTGCTTTCGAACTGCTAGGTTGAAGGTAATGGGGCCCTTTATATGTCCAGCTGTCCTTTGTCAACAACAAATTGTCGCCGTTTTGTGTTGAATATATGCTATATGGTAATTTATGGTCTTAATAGGTACCTAAAGTCATTTGCACATGTTGCCATTCAACCAGTCCATGCAGAACGTAGGCACCCCATATAGAAATGAGCAAACCATTGATATTTTAGGGAGCAGGCTAGCAGGCGGGGCCCATTACTTACATTATAGGAGCCTACACAACACAAAACACTGTTGCTGTATGTATATTTTATTTTATGTGTTTTTTATCTTACATCCAGTTTTTTTCCTTTAACTTTTTGGGGGGCCCCCAAGACAGTGGGGCCCTAAGCTATAGCTTGTTTAGCTTCTACGTAAATCCGGCACTCAGCACAGAGCTAAACTATGCAACTCGCTCTCACAAGAGACAGTGGTGACCACCAACCTAGATGTCTTTAAAAGAGGATTAGAGGGCTATCGAAGGCTACTAGCCAGGATGTCTATGCTCTGCCTCTGCAGTTGGAGGCAGCAATGCTTTGGAACAGCAGTTTCTGGAAACCACAGGAACGGAGAGTGCTCTTGTGTTCGAATCCTGCTTGCGGGTTTCCCACAGGCTGGCCACTGGGAGAACGGGATGCTGCATGGTCTATTGGCCTGATCCAGCAGGCTCTTCTTATGTCCTTAAGTATATTTTTATTCCATCATTCCAACAAGGAGCTGGTGATCCAGCCATGGCTCCCTCCCTGCAGTCCTTTTTTCACTAGCCCTGCTCAGGGATGCAGGAGAGGATATATTGTTTGATTATATCCTTTCCAACTTGTGTTAACAAGTTCTACAATTTAAACCAGAAGATCCCAAAAGTTGATGAGACTTTCTTTATGTATGCCACAACAGCAGCTAGAATTTTGTTAGCTAAAAACTGGAAATCAGAGGAATTAACAACGATAGAAGAATGGCAGATGAAAATGATGGACTTTATGGAACTTGCTGAGCTGACCGGAAAACTTTGTGACCAGAGGGAGGAAGTGGTGGAGGAAGATTGGAAGAAATTTAAAGTATATTTTAAAAAGTATTGTAAGATTAAAGAGTAGAAGTAAGCTGGAAGATAAAAGAGGCTGTAGACTTAGAGGATAGATTTAAGGTTTATAATTGTTGGAATAAATGATATTGACATTAGGATAGAAGAGATATTTGAGGTTAATTAATTAAAAATGTTTTCAATGATGTCAAGAAATTACTAAAGATGATATACAAGGAACGCAGGAAGAGAGGATGGGAGGAAGTCAACCCACAATGATAAGAAGGATTAATAGGTTAAAAGGAATTATGTATGTTTTTATGTGTATTGTTGTAGTTGTCTTTTTTTTGTTCAATATTGTTTGTTTTTTAATTGTATTATTTTGTTAAAACCAATAAATTTTTTTTGAAAAAAACAACAACAAGTTCTACAATTTAGCAGCGTAACATTCCCCCTTTTTAAACTTGCACAGCAGATGCATTTGCTCAGGCTCGCTAAAGCCTCTAAAATACATTTCATTGATAATTTCCCCTTTATTCCCTCATAAAATGATAGACACGACACAGTCTTCTATAAAAGTATAAAAAGAGTTCACTCACACGTTCTGTTCACAATTGGATCCCAGAAGGCAGACTTAAGTTAGAAAAGTAATATACTGTACCTGGAAACTATCCCATAAGGAGACAGTCCCTTTCTCCTCTCTTTGCTGGAAGCCAAGAGAGCATCTTAGGCTAAGCCGATGTTGCTTCTTCGATGAATGTGCTCAGAGAGAGAGAGAGGTGGCTGACCAGTCCTGCTCTTTTGTTACCTGGGCAGGTGAGGTCACGCCCACCTCTAGTCACATGCAGAGGAAGTCTGTCCCAGCCTAGGAGAAACAGGAAATTCCGACTGGCTGGTCCAGACATCCCCTTTTATGTCATAGAATCATAGAGTTGGAAGAGACCCCAAGGGCCATCCAGTCCAACCCCCTGCCAAGCAGGAAACACCATCAGAGCATTCCTGACAGGTGACTGTCAAGCCTCTGCTTAAAGACCTCCAAAGAAGGAGACTCCACCACACTCCTTGGCAGCAAATTCCACTGTCAAACAGCTCTTACTGTCAGGAAGTTCTTTCTAATGTTTAGGTGGAATCTTCTTTCTTGTAGTTTGAATCCATTGCTCCGTGTCTGCTTCTCTGGAGCAGCAGAAAACAACCTTTCTCCCTCCTCTATATGACATCCTTTTGTATATTTGAACATGGCTATTATATCACCCCTTAACCTTCTCTTCTCCAGGCTAAACATATCCAGCTCCCTAAGCCGTTCCTCATAAGGCATCGTTTCCAGGCCTCTGACTATTTTGGTTGCCCTCCTCTGGACATGTTCCAGCTTGTCAGTATCCTTCTTGAACTGTGGTGCCCAGAACTGAACACAGTATTCCAGGTGAGGTCTGACCAGAGCGGAATACAGTGGTACTATTACTTCCCTTGATCTAGATGCTATACTCCTATTGATGCAGCCCAGAATTGCATTGGCTTTTTTAGCTGCTGCATCACACTGTTGACTCATGTCAAGTTTGTGGTCTACCAAGACTCCTGAATCCTTTTCACATGTACTGCTCTCAAGCCAGGTGTCACCCATCCTGTATTTGTGCCTTTCATTTTTTTTTTGCCCAAGTGTCCACTCTAGGGATGTTGTACTTGACTGCTCTTGTGTTTCACATCCCACAAAAACACTAAAAAAACCCACTATATCGCTCTCAATGCGATTTTACATTGCTCTACAGTGCTCTCTGGTGGCACATGCTTATAACACATTTATAACGCTTTAAATTGACCAGTATAGATTAGTCCTGGAAAAACGAGAAACTGAGGGGAACCCAAATGGATGGATTCAGCAGTCCCTAGTGGGTAACTTAATGCCAGTGATGACAAGCTCTTTATTTGTCCAGGCAAACAACAGGAGCGTTGGCAAGGCGCAGAAACAGCGGAGAGATGAAAAAGGAAGCCTCACTGACGTTGTAGAGTTGGACCGGAGTGGCATTTACAATTCTCAATGACCTTTCCGTGAAAGAGCATTTCTACCAATCACTGTCTCCCTCGCCGTTCAATTTCAGAAAAGAATCCCATCCGTTACGGTGCTGATTGCCTTTTCAGGTTAGGAGACACAACATTAATTCCATTCAGTGAGTTTGCCCCAGGCTGGAGACCCATCTCCCCAAATCGGAGGAACAGAGCTGGTACAATTGCATCTTCTATTCCAAGTCTGATTTAGACGCAAGATTGAAAAGTAACGTTCTGAGTGTAACGTACACAGTGTTGTCATTCAGAGGGCAGAGGAAGGTTGGAATGATACTTTTGGGATGTCTTACTGTGTTGGAAACTGCCCAGAGTGGCTGGGGCAACCCAGTCAGATGGGTGGCATATAAATAGTATATTATTATTATTATTATTATTATTATTATTATTATTATTATTATACTTGTCCACTCAGTTTGCTATCTCTCTCTCCAAGTGTCTTTACTCTTAAAAGTAAAGTGTGTGCCTCTACTTGTTTTTAAAACGGATGAGGAATACGGAGAGATGAACTCGGAAACTTAGCAACTCTGAGTGTAGTTTACAAAAACCCCTTAACAATAATGTATGGCATTTCAACCATTTCTAATACAGCCATACCTTGGTTCTCAAACTTAATCCGTTCCGGGAAGTCCGTTCGACTCCCGAAACCGTTCGAAAACCAAGACGTGGCTTCCGATTGGCTGCAGGAGCTTCCTCCACTCAAGCAGAGTGTTCGAAAAGTGTTCGAAAACCGGAACACTTATTTCCAGGTTTTCGGCATTTGGGAGCCAAAATGTACGAGTACCAAGGCGTTTGAGAGCCAAGGTATGACTGTACATGAAATCTTAATTAATATATACAATGCCAAAATAATAATGACATGTGCAACTCAATATCTCAAAGCCTCATCAGATACATACATTAAGGATACGACGCATTTCATTCAAATTTTAGAACAACGTACAATTAGATGTACATTCTTGATACACATCTGTTCCCTTGGTTGAGGGGAGGTTAGTTCTTGAGGATATTCTAAATACTCAGAAGTCCTTGGACTTGTTAAGTTTGTATTTTTTAAAAACAGGCAGAGGGAAGGGGGCTGTGCCTGGACTGGCTTGACAGTCCTTCAGGGAATGTCTCCTAGGAACACAAAATCTGCCTTGTACCGATCAGACAGTTGGTCCACCTCGCCTAGCATTGTCAACAACGACTGGCAGTGACTGTCGGGGTTTTCAGATGGGGGGCATTTTTAGCCTTACCTGGAGACGCTGAGGATTGAACTTCCGACCTCGCACATGCAAAGCAGAATGCTGCACCACTGAGAAACATAATAAGCCTCCTTGTGCCAAGTCAGATCCTAGTCCATATAGCTAGTGTTGTCTGCACTGACTGGCAGCAGCTTCTCCAAGGTTTCAGTTGGGGGACGTTCCCAGACCTACCTGGAGATGCTCTCAGAGTTTGAACCTGGAACCTTCTGCATGCAAACTGTGAGCTCCACTGTTGTAAGGCCAGCTGCTAAGCTCCCCATCTTGCTAGAGAGGTAAGGCGAGACATGACTGTAGAATCATGGAATCGATGGGCAGGATGCTCTTGTCTGAGATCAGAATCGATCACTTGCAGAAGGGCTTCTCCCCACACTTCCATCACTTTGCCTGCTTAGACTCCCGTGTATCCATTCGCCCCCACCTTGCTTTCTGGGTTCCCTCACCCAACGTTGGCATCCATGGGTATTTTTTTCCAGTGGTGGAATTCTGTGCGAAACATAATGTCCTGCGCTGCTTCACATGACTGCTGCCAACACGGTCTAATCCTGGTACTTTTCATAGCTACTGGGTAGCGCATGGCTGACATATGCTTGCCCCATGTTGTATGTACAACACATTGCTCCGCATCGTGCTGCCTAAGGACCTCTTTGCTGGGTGTTGTCATGTGCAGCGCATCTGATTTCTGCACGCTGTTTTTAAAATGCCCCACTTTTCATGCTCGGCCATGCTCTGATGAGTAAAGGGGGGTGGGAGGCCTCCATCCCAGCTGCTAAAGCCTTCTGAGAGAAAAAATCTGCTCACGCCAGGAACGTGGGGGAGCGATCTGTGGCCAGAACAGTAAGCGGCAATGGTTTAGAGCTTGGAATCGTAGAGTTGGAAGTTTAGAAAATGATCATATGGTTCCATGAAATTATAGTGTGGGGTGTTTGTGCCATGCCCTATTTGAGATCATAGGGGAGGACCCAACAATAAAACGGGGTGTCTGAGAGTCCACTTGGGGGCTTAATTTGCAAACAGGTCATTGAGAGATTGCAAGCAGGTAGAACGGCAACAGGTTCTTTGCTGTGTGTGTTGGCTTTCAAAAATGTTATATATCGAAACGTACCTTCCTGCATATATGTTTGATAATTCTCAAATGACATAATGAGGAAAGGAAGAACAAAATCCAAGGATTGTCTTATGTGTAGCTCAGTCATCATAAATATAACAGCCACTTACACTTTCAGGCATCAAATACAAAATAAAGATTTGCTAAAGTCTAGCTTTCAGATGCCTGGTGGATAACAGGTTTTATGCGTGTGTTTTTAACTTATTCAAATTCCCCTGGAAATTGTATATCTGGAGTCAATGGGGAAGAAATATGGGCTGACATATTAGTGCCAACAACATTGTGTGGACACTGCAAAATAACTTGCCTTCTTGAAGAGCTCCCATCCCACAATAATCACCCGTATCTGGAAGCAGCCAGCAGTCCAACACAATCAAATAAGCCATCCTCTAGCCGTACTCTACGGTGTACCTTTTACGGTGCACCTGAATTTCAGATGCAGAAGAACTGAATTCTTGAGAGACAGAAGGAAGAATCTTGTAAGACACACTGTCTGATCCGCTGTATTTCAAGGTGCAATTGGGTGGAGAAACGAATTCTGGGTTTATGTCCTGACTCAACTGCCGGTTGTAGCCTAGAGGTGTCAGGGAGCATACAAGCTGTTTGGGAAGAGCAATGTCAAGCAAATGTGGAAAACGGTTCGGATGAATTGCATCTATTCAGAACCATGGGAACCCTGTTCTGAGGTCACAGAATAATGTTTCCAATGCGTGTCCGGTTTTTTTTTGCAAGCGAAATCTGATGCTGATTATTCCTGCTCTCCGATCAGCTGTCCTTATGTTGGTGTTAGAGCATGGAGGTAAATCACAGAACTGTAGAGTTGGAAGGGACCCTGGAGTCATCTAGTCCAACCCCTTGCAACACAGGAATCTCCGCTAAAGCATCCTTGACAGATGGCCATCCAACCTCTGCTTAGAAACCTCCAAGGAAGGATAGATCACAACCTCTCAGGGGAGAACATTCCACTGTTGAACAGGTCTCACTGTCAGAAAATTCTGTAGTTTAACTACAGTACATGCTGAGATTTGTACTCTAACCAGCCCTGTCGCCAGCCTTCCTTGTTAGGTGGGCAGCCATATTTGTAAGTGGGGGCATGGATATGTGTGCATGATGCTCGACCTCCCCCGCACCCATGGGGAGATGTGAGGTGAAGAAGATGTGAAGGCCAGCCAGCGGAAGGGGAAGACAGTGACCTTCTCCTCCATGCAGGGAGTGTATGCTAACTTACATAATGAGTTATGTAAAGGTCAAGTGGTAGAGAATTTAATATGAACTGCAAGAATTAAATGACTGGCATATTTTTGGTTTCGGAAGCAAAAAGGGATGCTAAGGGGACAGTAAACAAGGGGAAAGCGAAAGGTGCAAAGCAAATGAAATACTTTATTCTGTAGCTAAGTAGTTAAAAATGAGCGTGGAACTTGTTTTCTCAAAAAAATCAGTTTTACTATTGTATTACAACAGCAGTACAAAAAAAAAACACCAGCTTTAGGAACAGAGTTAGTGCACACTACAATGTGATCATCAACAAGCATGTAGGGAGAGTGGGGACTGAGCAAAACACGCATAACTTTACTGTCAAAGTCAATGAGCTTTGAGCTTTGCAAAATATTTACTGCACAATAGGCTTCCTTTCGCAATCCCCGTACAAAGGCTTGACAAACATCCCAGAAAGCTTTCTGAATGATAGGTTCACAATGCCACCTTTTCAGCAAGGAAACACCCCGATCCCTCTCTACTTCTCATAATAACCGCAGAATAAACTCTCACTTCTTACATCAGGCAGACAAACATGTTACTTTGAATTGTGATTGGAAACGTACTGGGAGCCAATGAAGATCTTTCAGGACCGGTGTTATGTGGTCTCGGCGGCCGCTCCCAGTCACCAGTCTAGCTGCCGCATTCTGGATTAATTGCAGTTTCCGGGTCACCTTCAAAGGTAGCCCCACGTAGAGTGCATTGCAATAGTCCAAGCGGGAGATAACCAGAGCATGCACCACTCTGGCGAGACAGTCCGCGGGCAGGTAGGGTCTCAGCCTGCGTACCAGATGGAGCTCGTAGACAGCCGCCCTGGACACAGAATTAACCTGCGTCTCCATGGACAGCTGTGAGTCCAAAATGACTCCCAGGCTGCGCACCTGGTCCTTCAGGGGCACAGTTACCCCATTCAGGACCAGGGAGTCCTCCACACCTGCCCGCCCCCTGTCCCCCCAAAACAGAAGCTCCTCTTCTTGGCCCCACCTGTCCTGCTCCACTGTCTCCCAGGACCAGGAGAGGACTGAAGAGGGAGGAACAGAAGCAGGTTGCACTCAGGCTTAGTCTCTGCTTACTTGAGTGCAGCTTGGGTGGGGGAGATCCGTAAGCTGAGGTTGGGGGTCTCTGTTGCTGCAACTGCCTCATCAGGTGCTGAGAGACGTGGGATGTGCCTTTTCCTAATCTGCAAGTATACTTTTGACAATAAAGAGTTAATTCATCACCCTGGGACACTCCTTGCCTGACAATTGGCCATACTGGCTGTGGGTGGGGAGTTTGAGTTTGGATTTGATATCCTGCTTTATCACTACCCGAAGGAGTCCCAAAGTGGCTAACATTCTCCTTTCCCTTCCTCCCCCACAACAAACACTCTGTGAGGTGAGTGGGGCTGAGAGACTTCAGAGAAGTGTGACTAGCCCAAGGTCACCCAGCAGCTGCATGTGGAGGAGCAGAGACACGAACCCGGTTCCCCAGATTACGAGTCTACCGCTCTTAACCACTACACCACACTGGCTCTCCAACAATATCCGGAAAGCCACAAGTGTCCAACCCCACCTTAATAATAATAATAATAATAATAATAATAATAACTTTTATTTGTACCCCGCCCTTCCCAGCCGAAACCGGGCTCAGGGCGGCTAACAATCATAAAACCAACAACCACAAAACAAACAGTTAAAAATACAAATTAAAAAACAATTTAAAACTTAAAAGTTTAAAAGCCACCTCATTATAAGTAGCTCACCAACAATAATTGTGAGGGCTCTATTTGCAATGCCTGCCTTTGCAATCTTAATTCCCCCACTTCAAAGCTTGATTCCACCCCCATTAAAAAAAAACATAAAACTTGATTTGCCCCCTTTAAAAAGAAAATATGAAAATGGAAACTGTTGTGTGGGTATGTGTGGGGGCTCAGTTCTGCATCTTCACTCGCAGGGGTGCCAACTTGAATAAAATATTTGAGGGGGAGCAGGTAAGCCCCGCCCACATAGCCAATCACATGACACGGTGCCTTCCTCCTTGTTTCAATGCCTTTGAAACCAAGGACTCTCATGAGATGGTCTTAGGTGGGGGGGGCATGCCACCAATTCATTTGATCCACTTCCCCTCTTCTCGATGGTGTTTCAGAATCTAGCCTCCTGCGGATATCTCATTATTAAAATTTAAAGAAGTCGATGATTTTTTAAATGCAGACCAGAAGGCTTTTTGGGTACGTTAGAATGGGAAGGTTTTCCAAAGTTTGGCCGGCCTCCTATCTGATTAACCTTTTGCTCTGTACAAAGAGACCTGCGGGTTGCCAAAACTGCAAAGGCTGATAATTGAATCTGCAGCCTCGCATTTTTAAAAAGACGATGTGGCGGCGTTGGCTGATGGTGCCGGGTGCTTTTTCCGAACAAGTGTTTGGAGGAGAGAAACCCATCAAAAGGAATATACATTTTTAGCCATTGAGAGAGAGAGAGAGAGAGAGAGAGAGAGAGAGAAGTGACTGCTAAGGAATAAAAGACTCCTAAAGGAAGTTGGATTATTCTCCAGTAGTCATGACGACACCTTAAATAACTCTCGGCAAGGACAGAAGAAAGGAAAATAGCAGATCCGGTGCATGGAAAGGTCCGTTAAGGCTCCTGCGCCTCTTCTGCATTGCCAAACAGCACGGGATAAAATGGATTTGTGTTTACTGGCGCCCTGGCAGACAGACTGGCATGTAAGCGCGCCATGCCAGGAAACAACATTCTGCAAGGACAGAGTTTAGGAAGTTACGGAATGAGCCAGCCCTCAGCAAGTGGGAGCCCTTTGTGGCCCAGATCCAGGGTGTTTAAAGGCACACATTCTCCCTCCAACTCATTGATGAGGAAGGGTGGCAGCTCAATTGTGGAGCATGTCCTTTGCACGCGGAAGGCAGGTAGAGCTGGCAGAGAACCTTCCTGGAAACCCTAAGGAGCAGCTGCCAGTCAGTGTGGTGTACAGTGGTACCTCGGGTTACAGACCCAATCTGTTCTGGAGTGCCGTTCGCACCCCAAAAAGTCCGTAACCCGAGCGATGATATCGCACATGCGCGAAAGCACGATATCACGCTTCTGTGCATGCGCAGACCGCGCAGAACACTTCCGTGCATGCGCAGACAACGCACAGAACTCTTCTGTGCATGCGTGCGCAGCAAAACGTAACTCGAAGCATTCGTAACCCGAGGTATGACTGTAGTGGTTAAGAGCGGTAGACTCGTAATCTGGTGAACCGGGTTCGCGTCTCCGCTCCTCCACATGCACCTTGGGCTAGTCCCACTTCTCGGAAGTCTCTCAGCCCCACTCACCTCACAGAGTGTTTGTTGGGGAGGAAGGGAAAGGAGAATGTGAGCCGCTTTGAGACTCCTTAAGGGGAGTGATAAAGCGGGATATCAAATCCAAACTCCTCCTCCTCCTCCTCCTCCTCCTCCTCCTCCTCTTCTTCTTCTTCAGTGTGGGCAACAGTGAGCCAGATAGACCAAAGGCCTGATTTGGCAGAAGGCAGTTTCTTGTGTTATCAGCAGAGTCCTTGCTCTACGACCAGGTTTTGTAACTCCATCCTCCAAAGCATCGATCCAGCCCCCACTCTATGGGCTTGTTGCTGGCATTTGTCTGGATATAGAGAGACAACGGAGTGCGCACTCAAACCACTGGGGGTGCAAGCCTGGGCAGTGTGGATGGAGGTCCTGGGCTGCCCAGAGGACAAGACCCCCCTCTGGATGTGGTCCAAAGGAAAGAGGAGGAAGACGTTTGGCACCAGCTGGGCTGCAGGAGTTCTGGGAAGGAGATCTAGCTACAAGGCAGCATCCACTCTGGATTTGTGTAGGGTTTACTCCTTAGCCTTTTCCTCTCCCGAAGATGTCCCGCAAGGCAGCAGAGGTTTAGGGTCAGAGTTTTCCTTCTTCTAGATGGGCTACCTTCCCAGGTGGACCAGCCCCAATTGAGTCTCACTTCCCTCTACAGCAAGTGCAGAAACCTCCTTCTTGACTGTTGGACGGACCCACTATTTCTCCCGTCCACTCCATTCGCCAGAGCCTGTCTTCACATGCAGGGGAAGTCCCTAACTCACCGAAGGTTTGAGACCCACTGGCTCCCCTCACCTGGTTTAGCCGGCCAGCCGAAGCCATTTCCCAAGGTGTGGCAGCTGTCGTGTGCTGACAACCCAGGATCTCTGTACACCCTGCCCAGGCTCGAACCCCAGGGAGGTCGCTTCAGTGCTGCTAATGCAGTGGTTTGATTTCACCCCTGGAGGTGCACTCCATTGTCTCTTGAGACAGATGGATGCCAGCAACAACTCGAACATCCCTCTCTAGCCAAGCAAGCAAGACGCATTGATCAGAGTGACTCAAAGTTCGGGCCAATCACTATCTTAAAAGGTAAAGGTAAAGGACCCCTGACAGTTAAGTCCAGTCGTAGATGACTCTGGAGTTGCGGCCCTCATCTCGCTTTACTGGCCGAGGGAGCCGGCGTTTGTCCGCAGACAGTTTTTCCGGGTCATGTGGCCAGCATGACTAAGCCACTTCTGGCGAACCAGAGCAGCGCACGGAAACGCCATTTACCTTCCCGCCGGAGCGGTTCCTATTTATCTACTTGCACTTCTGTGGGAATGTTTTGGAACGTGGATGGAGATTTATAATTTAATATATCTCATCCTAACTTGTGCT
Source organism: Darevskia mixta (assembly GCA_034641385.1). Classification (NCBI taxonomy): domain Eukaryota; kingdom Metazoa; phylum Chordata; class Lepidosauria; order Squamata; family Lacertidae; genus Darevskia; species Darevskia mixta. Next base: position 6,114,255 of record JAWWNH010000060.1, read on the forward strand.
AACAAGTTCAACTAGCAGAGTAACATTCCCTTTTAAAATACACACAGCGGAAGTTGCTTTGATTCGCTAGAATCAACTTAATCTAGTTTCCTGGTTTGTCACTATATTTCCCCTTTGTCCCTCTTCAAATAAGACACAACACACGTCTTCTATAAAAAGATATAAAATGTTTACTCACATATATCCAGCTCAAGACAAATCCCAAAGAAGGCAGGCTTATTCTTAGTAAAGATATTTACAATTGGAATCTCCCCATGTGGGAGAGAAATCCACTAGGCCCCAGTCGGCTGGAAGCCAACTGAGCATCCTCCTCACAGTTCGAGTGAGAGAGTGGAATGGGATGGAATGGCCGCTGACCTGTGAGGTTCTTTGTTCATACCTTCCCAGGTGAAGCCACTCCCACATCTAGTTGCAAGAGGAAATTGCCTCAATCCATGTGACCAGGAAGTTGTGGCTGGAGGACTGAGGCAATCTCCACTATCTGCTCTAGCATTGTTGTACTTGACTGCTCTAGTGTTTACATCCCACAAACCCCTTCTCAGGCAAATACAACATACAAAACATAAACAACTTTATTCAACCACCCAGAGTCCCAGCTTGACACGTAGATTCTGGAAACTCTCTTTTGGCAAGGGTTTTGTCAAGATGTCGGCAGTCATCTCTTTGGTGCAGCAATAAGACAGTTCCACAAGTTCATCTTGCACCATCTGGCGTATGTAGTGGTACCTGACCCCAATGTGTTTGGTTCTGGCTAGGAACTTTTCACTCTGCGTCAGCTTCAGGCAACTTTGATTGTCCTCTAGCAGGCTGACAGGTTCCCTTCTCACCAGTCCAAAGTCTTTGATGAGTTCATCAAGCCAGGAAATTTCTCTGCATGCTTCTGTAGCAGCAACATATTCGGACTCTGTTGAAGACAAAGCTACACAACTCTGTTTATAGCTGCCCCACACAACAGGTCCATCCCCAAACATAAAAACATGACCGCTTGTGGATTTATAGTCAGCATTATCCCCGGCCCAATCTGCATCAGTGTACCCAACCAACTTAGGGTCTCTGACAGCTGGCAACTTTAATTTACAATTTATTGTACCTTTCAGGTATCTAACCACCCTTTTCAGCCCTGCAAAATCATGCTCAGTGGGAGAATTCACTTTTCTGCTCAGAATCCCCACAGCATTAGCTAAGTCAGGTCTACATGTGGTAACTAAATACAAAAGTTTACCAATTACCGACCTATATTGACTGTTATCTGGCAACAGCTTCGAATCCTGCTGATTCTTCAAGAAGTCTGTAGCCATGGGCGTTGCAACCGGGTGTGCGTCTTGCATCTGCAAATACTCAATCAGTTCATGAATCTTTTGCTTCTGGCTGAGAAGAAATGAGCCGTCTTCTTCTCTTTCCACTTGAATTCCTAGGTAGTACTTGACATCTCCAAGTTCTTTTACTTGTACCTCCTTGCTGAGGTGTTTTACTATTTGTGTATAGTCTCTATTATTAGCAGTAGCAATAATCAAATCATCGACAAAAGCCAATATATATGAATATTGTCCATTACTTGACTTGGTGTACAAGCACTTGTCTGCGTTTCCTTGCTTGTACCCAAGTTGCACAAGCATACTGTGCAATTTCTGATTCCAGGCTCTAGCCGCTTGTTTAAGCCCATAGATTCCCTTCTGGAGTCGACATACTAGATGCGCCTCATTTGGTTTTGTGAAACCTTTAGGTTGTTTCATATATATTTCTTCTGAAATTCTCCCATGTAAAAACGCAGTACAAATGTCAATGTGCTTCACGCTCAATTGTTTAGAGGCTGCAATGCTCAAAAGCATTCGGACGGTACTATATCTCACGGTTGGTGCGAAAACTTCGTCGTAATCTTCACCAAAACGTTGTGAAAAACCTTGTGCTACTAGCCTTGCTTTGTAGCGTTCCACTTCCCCTTCTGACCCCTTCTTAACCTTGAACACCCACTTGCACCCAATGGCCTTCTTACCAGGAGGGAGCTCTGTCAGGGTCCACGTCTGGTTCTGATGCAGTGCATCCATCTCCTCCTGAGCGGCCTTCTTCCAGAGACTGGCTTCCGCAGATGGCATCTTCAGAATCTCTTCCCATGTGGAAGGTTCCTGTGGAGACACCGACCCTGCAAGGTAGGACAGCCGTACTGGTGGGACACCTCTGTTGGTTCTGGATGAGCGTCTGACCTCTGGTTCTGGTTCCTGAACCGCATCAGCTTCCTCACCATCCTCCAACGCTTCCATGTCCCCATCTGAGTCCTCCTCTTCGTCTCTGGAGCCGCCAGGGGTCTGGTCATCTGCGTCTTCTGGTGCGTCGCCTGTAGGGGGTGCTATGACACTAGAAGGCAGATTAGTACCATGTGGGGTTTCAGAAGGAAAGTTTATGAGTTCTTGAGTCCATTCTGACTCCTTGGAGCAGCCAATAACAGTGTTCTTTGTGTCTGCTTTTGCATGTTCATCAAAATAAATTGCATGGTGCGCACTCACTTTGCCTGTCTGTAAGTCCATTACTCTGTATCCTTTGCCTCCAGCAGCATATCCCACTAAGATACCTGCTTGTGCTCTGGAGTCAAGCTTGTGCCTCTGTTCCTTGGGCACGTGGTAGTAACATATACTGCCAAATACACGTATGTGCGACAGACTAGGCACTTTTCCATGCCAAAGTTCAAATGGTGTGCGCTGTGTTGCCTTTGTTGGCAACCTGTTCTGGAGATAGACAGCTGTGTAAGCAGCGTCTCCCCACATCTTCCTTGGCAGGGACGCTTCCTTTAGCATACACCTTGTCATTTCCATAATGGATCTGAACTTCCTTTCAGCTATGGAGTTCTGTTGTGGCGTGTAAGGAACTGTGGTTACATGTGTAATTCCTTCCTTTGCCATAAGGGCTTTCATCTCATGTGAGCAGTATTCTCCTCCATTGTCAGACATTAAGACACCTGGAGCTCTTTGGAACTTGTTCCTAACCATGGCAATGTAATTCTTGAACATTTCTACTGTCTCACTTTTATCTTTGATGAAATATGCCACACAATATCTCGAAAAATCATCAAGAAAAATCAAAATATACTTGTTGTGTCCAAGTGATGGAACACTGAGTGGCCCACACAAATCTGAATGCACGATATCCAGAACTTTAGTACTCCTTTGTTCTGTGCAACGTGTAAAAGAAGGTTTTACTGCCTTTTCAGTAACACAAGTTATGCATTTTGTTGGAGCCTGGTTGCTGCTCCCTTTTACCTGCAAACCTGTGACAAGATCACTTTCCTGTAGACTCTTAATGATGGTGGCATCTCTGTGTGCAAGTCTTCTATGCCACAGCGCCAAATCTGCGTCATCCTTCTGGCTGGAGCGTGCCACTTTTGCAGACTGGTTCTCTGAAAGATTAACCTCATAAACACCATTTGTTAGTTTTGCTTCAATGTACACTTCACCATCTTTAGTTACACTGCACTGTCCATTCTCAAATGTGATCTTGAAACCTTTCTTGTCCAAAGTAAAGACACTGAGTAAATTGCAGCTCAGTTCTGGTACATACACAACATTGGACATTCTGGTCCTAAAAGATTCATTGTTTACATTGAATTCCAAATGCATTGAACCTTCACCTTTGGACTTTAAAACATTTCCATCTGCAACCTCAATTTCAGTCTCTTTATCATTTAATTCATTAAAACAGTCTTTTTCAAAACAATAGTGGCTGCTGGCTCCAGAATTTAATAACCACTTATTGCGTGTGTTTTCTTGGCTCTGGACAGCTAAACTCCTTTCTTGCAACAGCATGTTGCGTTCAGATTTTCCTTTCCTTTCTCCCTTTTGGTGAGAAAGATGAGAATCCTTTGCTTTAGCCTTTGGATCCTTGCAATGCTTTGCCATGTGGCCGCTTTTCAGGCATTTAAAACACACAATTTCTCTGGATTTTGTAAATTGCTTTGAAACAAAATTACAATCCTTTCTCCTAGGGTTGCTTTCTGGAGAATCAAATCTCTTTCTGCATTCCTCTCTTAATTCACTGGTCAGTTCCTTAAAAGTTAGATTCTCTTTATGATCCATCAAACTGACAAATGCATCAAAATGTGGCCCTAATGAGGCTAACAGAAATGATACCTTTGTTACTTCATCAAAAGATTGTGGAGTAAGTTCAAGCTTTTGAATAATTTCTGTGAATTTATCAATATGCTCTGTGAATTCTTCTTTTGAATTCATTCTCAGTCTAGTTAATTTGCCCATCAATGTTCTGTAGGAGTTCTTTGTAGATTCTCCATACATGCGCTCAATATCTTTTAGGATCTGAGATGCATCATCTTTGCTATTTATTAACGATAGATGCTTATTGCGAAGTCCACTCAAAATTATGTGCTTGGCCTCGCTGTTCTGCCTTTTCCAGACTTTAATCTTGGCTAAGGCTTCATCACTTGTACCTTCGGGCTTTGATTTCTCAATCGCATCCAAAACATCCCTTGCTTCTAAATATGCTATTAAGCGCGTTTTCCAGTGCACAAAATTGTCCTCATCTAGCAGCATTAAGCCTGGCTTTGCTTCACTATAAAAACTGGCACAAGCCATCTTAAAATCCAAAATTTGGAAAAATTTCAAAATTCAAAAGATTTGTCAAAATTCAAAATTAAAATCTCAAAATACTCAAAATCAAAAAGCAAAAGCCTCAAAATAAATCTTCACTGCCTTTGGGTCTTTTGTGAGCTCTGAGGGAGGGGAGGGGTAGCTTAATCCCCTTTCTCTAGACAATGGAACAAAGGACCATGCGGTCTCACCAGGAAATGCTCTCAGAAAAATCCTACTCAACTCAAAAATGCAATCCAACGCAATCCTTCAAAAATACACAAAATACGTAGCGCTGGGCCCATAACCCTTTGTGGGAATGTTTTGGAACGTGGATGGAGATTTATAATTTAATATATCTCATCCTAACTTGTGCTAACAAGTTCAACTAGCAGAGTAACATTCCCTTTTAAAATACACACAGCGGAAGTTGCTTTGATTCGCTAGAATCAACTTAATCTAGTTTCCTGGTTTGTCACTATATTTCCCCTTTGTCCCTCTTCAAATAAGACACAACACACGTCTTCTATAAAAAGATATAAAATGTTTACTCACATATATCCAGCTCAAGACAAATCCCAAAGAAGGCAGGCTTATTCTTAGTAAAGATATTTACAATTGGAATCTCCCCATGTGGGAGAGAAATCCACTAGGCCCCAGTCGGCTGGAAGCCAACTGAGCATCCTCCTCACAGTTCGAGTGAGAGAGTGGAATGGGATGGAATGGCCGCTGACCTGTGAGGTTCTTTGTTCATACCTTCCCAGGTGAAGCCACTCCCACATCTAGTTGCAAGAGGAAATTGCCTCAATCCATGTGACCAGGAAGTTGTGGCTGGAGGACTGAGGCAATCTCCACTATCTGCTCTAGCATTGTTGTACTTGACTGCTCTAGTGTTTACATCCACAACTTCGTGCTTTCGAACTGCTAGGTTGGCAGGAGCAGGGACCGAGCAACGGGAGCTCACCCTGTCGCGGGGATTCGAACCGCCAACCTTCTGATCGGCAAGCCCTAAGCTCTGTGGTTTAGACCACAGCACCACCCACGTCCTTTAATCACTTTCTTACTTGCAAGAAAAAAGTTGTTTTTGTTGTATTTTGGGATAGGGGCCTGACAGTCCTCCCCTTTCATAGAGGCTTCTCAGCCCCCCCCCCCCTTTCATGTTATGAAAGCCAGACGATTCTGGCTGTTCCCAGCATCCTTCTGGTGGATCCCTCACTGCGAGAAGCGAGGTCACAGGGAACCAGACAGAGGACCTTCTCGGTAGTGGCGCCTGCCCTGTGGAACGCCCTCCCATCAGATGTCAAGGAAATAAACAACTATCTGACTTTTAGAAGCCATCTGAAGGCATCCCTGTACAGGGAAGTTTTTAATATTTGATGTTTTATCGCTTTTTAATTGTTATTGTTAATATTCTGCTGGGAGCCGCCCAGAGTGGCTGGGGAAACCCAGCCAACTGGTCTGGGTATGTATGTATGTATAAAATTCTTCCCAATTCCTTCCTTGGTCCTACCTGGAGGTTTTCTACTGAGATCTGCTTAGCAATTGCTCTATCCAGCTTTCAACATGGCTTGTGATTGACAGATAATAATGGAATTCTATAAATACAAATGTGCCGCAGGAAGGACAAAAAAATTATGATAAAAGCACATTTCTTGAAGACAGTCATCAGGATAGTGGTTATGATAACAGCTGTCACTTTGAAGGAGGAGAAGAGGGAAGCATTTAGACCAACGAGGAAGCTATTTATTAAGAGGAGGGGGGGTGGATGGGTCTGCATGGATTAGATAAGGGGGGGGGAGAGATGTTGGAATATGGTCTTGTTTTTGGAACTGATGCAAGTTCCTGAAGCAAAAATGTTGAGAAGCAAATGCAGAATCCTGAGGGAAGCAGAATTTTAATCAATGCTAAGTGTCAAAAAAATAAAAATAACAAAATTCAAGGGGTGAGTAGAACATCCCTGCCTGCCTATCTATTAATCACATTTGTGTCTCATCCTTTCTGAAACATTAAAAATATTTATTTATTTTGGATGGGCGTCCATGACAGATGGGCTTCCGCATGGATTCTACTTCCTTGGAGGTTTTCAAGCAGGTTTTTAAAAGAGGTTTTTAAGATGGATGGCCATCTGTCATGGATGCTTTAGCTGAGATTCCTGCATTGCAGGGGGTTGGACTAGATGACCCTTGAGTTTCCAACGTCACGGAGGTTTCTGTGACGGTATGTATCTGACGTAAGGAGTTACTTACGTCTCCCCTGTGGTGCAGGACGAGAGGGGGTGTGAGGTTTTGAGCTTTAACAAGCTTGGTCTGTCGCCCTTCCCCACAGGGATGACATCACACATCCGGGGATTATCTATGTCTCCCTTATGTGGTGTTTGTGTTCTGTATATATGATGTGTGTATATCGGACTGCTAACCTACGCAGTTGGCAGTTCGTCCTCGGCTTTCCAGTGGATGGGTCTCATCTTTCTGGGCTCAAAGCCCTTAAACAATAAATCTTAATAATCAGCTGGACTTTGCTGTGATTTATTGCCAGGACAATTAATCTTCTTCCGTTTGCAAGTAGCTCTGCTTTGAAGAAGAAGGAGAAAGTTTTGAAAGCGAGTCCACGCAGAAGAAGCGTCTGGACGGGTAATGAACACAGCTGAAGATATCGGCTGTGGGTGTCGGGGTTCATTAACTTACACCCCAGCCCGCTGCGTTTGATAACGTTGACAAGGACGTTATATAGAATAGTCCCTCCCAATGCTACCGTTCTATGATTCAATGAAAACCACATATCCTAAAGACACCACAGTCTCCGATGTCTTTCATTCCAAGGAAGCAGAGCTCTGGATTCTCTCACTGCTCAGAGCGTGAAGTGGCGTGTGGCAATGCAGAAGAACTGCACCTGGGGCTGGGGGTTCAGTGGGTGGGGGAAACTGACCCTCTATAAATTGTCAGGCTCAAACTCCCACCAGCCCCTGCCAGTCTGGGAAGGGCACATGGAGGTGCATGAGCGCCACACCTTTGGTTTAATGCAGCGCTCCCTAATATTGTACCCCAGAATAACTGCTGAAGAGGCGTCCCTTGTGGTGCGCCCCTCCTTTTAAGAAAGCATTTTCTCTCCGTGGTTTGGAAGGGACAGACAACACCACAGAGTAAACAGGGCAAAAAGAAGCAGGATTTCTAGGGTCCGATTGGCAGCAAGGATGATTTCAGCAGCTGCACTCTTTTTGCTACAGCCATTTTTAAATTATCATATCAACTTATCTTATCTTATTTTGTCAGAGAAGAAGAGAAGAATTTGGATTTGACATCCCGCTTTATCACTACCCGAAGGAGTCTCAAAGCGGCTCACATTCTCCTTTCCCTTCCTCCCCCACAACAAACCCTCTGTGAGGTGAGTGGGGCTGAGAGACTTCAGAGAAGTGGGACTAGCCCAAGGTCACCCAGCAGCTGCATGTGGAGGAGCGGAGACACGAACCCGGTTCACCAGATTACGAGTCTACACTGTCCAAAGTTGCAGTTAACATTTTATTAGTAAAAACACAATCTTCACAGACTTGGCTGGATGTCCGGCCTAATGAGCAGAGCAGCTCATCCCATGAATCAGTTGCCGAGACACAGCCGTCTAAGTCCCCTCCTGTCCAGAGCTTTCCCCAAGCAATCGGAGACTGTGCCTGCGTGCAGCCAGCCTCTCCTCCGCCCTTTTCATGCCTCTTCTAGTTCCCCCAGTCCTGACTCTTCTCTGCCTCTTGGCCTCCTGCCTCTCCTGCTTCATCTTCTACCTCTGATTCTGGACTTCTCTCTGCCACAGACTCTCCCCGCTCACTAAGCCCTGTTGCCACTTCAGCTTCTGACACCTCCCCTTCCCAGTCTTCTTTCTCTGAGCACTCATTGTCCCACTACCAATCCCTGGGCTCTGAGCCTTCTTCCCTTGGTGATTCCCCAGCTGGTTCCTCCCACCGTTCCTCTGCGTCAAACCAGTCCAGTCCATCGCTGCCAATGATATGTTTTCTAATGACACATATCTTTAAGGGGGGGGGGGAGCCAGGAGGCACCCAACACTTTTGCATTAGCAATTCCATGAAACCTGGCCAAGCAGAGGGATGCAATTGGGCAGCTGTTCCGTCTCCGCTGCCATCAGGCACATTCAAGGGAACACAGCACACGACAATCTTCTTAATTATGCTCCAGCTTGCTGAACACACATTTTGTTTTCTGGCAGGAAGTGGGAAAGTCTTTGGCTGGGCTTTTGACGTTGGAAATTTCAAGACGCTGCTCAGTTGTATTAGGGTGAGCCATTAATGGATTATAATAAGATGCATCTGCTAAAATTATCTTCTGCGACTGAAACGGCTCAGTCTTAGTGCTTTGCTGTAAAGTACAGTGGTACCTCAGGTTAAATACTTAATTCGTTCCAGAGATCCGTTCTTAACCTGAAGCATACTTAACCTGAAGCACCACTATAGCTAATGGGACCTCCTGCTGCCTCTGCACCGCCAGAGCATGATTTCTGTTCTTAGTGGAGTTCTTAACCTGAAGCGTACTTAACCTGAAGCGTACTTAACCCGAGGTACCACTGTAATGGTAAAGGTGGAGACACGGGTGGCGCTGTGGTCAAAACCGATCGGAAGGTTGGCGGTTCAAATCCCCGCGACGGGGTGAGATCCCATTGTTCAGTCCCAGGTCCTGCCCACCTAGCAGTTCGAAAGCATGTCAAAGTGCAAGTAGATAAATAGATACCACTCCAGCGGGAAGGTAAACGGCATTTCCGTGCGCTGCTCTGGTTCATCAGAAGCGGCTTAGTCATGCTGGCCACATGACCCGGAAGCTGTACGCCGGCACGCACACACAGTCGTACCTTGGTTTTCAAACAGCTTAGTTCTCAAACATTTTCGCTCCCGAAAGCCACAAACCCGGAAGTGAGTGTTCCAGTTTGCAAACTATTTTTGGAAGCCGAATGTCCGACGGGGCTTCCATGGCTTCCAATTGGCTGCAGGAGCTTCCTGTAGCCAATCAGAAGCCGCGCTTCCGTTCAACTTCCAAGGTACAACTCTCTCTCTCTCTCTCTCTCTCTCTCTCTCTCTCTCTCTCTCTCTCTGTGTGTGTGTGTGTGTGTGAAATTTTCTTTTTTGCATGAGACAACTTAATCCCCTGGATGGAGAATTTGAAGGGCATCCTTTTGGTCAAATTGCCAGCTGCACATTCCTCCAGAAAGCATTTCTTCATTTCATGCTGTTTGATTCCGGAATGGCATTAAGATCCGTCGAGGTGGAAAAACAGATGTTGTTTCACCTGGAGAGTGAGGTCCCGCTGGGAAACAGATGACTTTTGATGTATCCCAAGCGGCAAACATATGCAGTTCCTCTTTTTTTTAAAGGGAACCATATGGACACAACATTTCAAGTCAGGGACGTTCCTTGCATCTTCCTTCAGGATAGCACAGTCCCTTAAGGCCACCCCCCCAAAAACACATTTTGTTATTATTGCTTTTTTTTTTTTTTTTAATGTAACTAGATTGCTCCACTTTCCAGCTAAAGCTGAGCACAGTTGTTTGATTTGCCTTTCAAACATTTACCTTTCTTGGATGCAGCCCCAGAACAGCGACTGCCTTAGAGACATATTCAGAAATAGCTGTGTTATGGTGACAGCTTCTGTCAAAGGAAGCACAACCTTAGCTAAGTCCAGAGATCTCCAACTCTGTGTCTCGGAGGTCCCCAAACGGAAGATCCCTGGAAGTCTCTGTTTTCAGAATTATCCTCATTTTAGCCGCTTCCATTGTTTTCTGCTCTAAAACCTGACTCAGAAGAACAGCTGTTTTGCTAAGGATGCCCTCAGATGAGTATTTGGACCACTCACCCCCTTGAAACCATCTCTGCTCACTTACAGGAGGACTCACCCAAAGTCATTGTCCAATGGCCCTGGACACCAGGCCAGCACAAATGAATCCCTACCTTTTCCCCTTTGTGTTGGAAGGGTTGTGGAAAACTTGGTTCATTATTCACGTGTGATGGGAATTCTCCCGTGTTAAAAACTTTTGGAACCGAGTATTCTCTTTTATAGGGACGCGGGTGGCGCTGTGGTCTAAACCACTGAGCCTAGGGCTTGCCGATCAGAAGGTCGGCGGTTCAAATCCCCGCAACGGGGTGAGCTCCCGTTGCTCGGTCCCAGCTCCTGCCAACCTAGCAGTTCGAAAGCACGTCAAAGTGCAAGTAGATGAATAGGTACCACTCTGGCGGGAAGGTAAACAGCGTTTCCGTGCGTTGCTCTGGTTTGCCAGAAGCGGCTTAGTCATGCTGGCCACATGACCTAGAAGCTGTACGCCGGCTCCCTTGGCCAATAAAGCAAGATGAGTGCCGCAACCCCAGAGTCGTCCGCAACTGGATCTAATGGTCAGGGGTCCCTTTACCTTTACCTTTTTATTCTCTTTTATATACATCATTACGAGCCAACCTCTTTCTCCAAATCCTACCTTCGCCCTACTATCTTTGGACATAGACTTGGGCTCCACCCTGCGCCACATAGAACTGGTAGGCTTCTACTGACTGTGGCGCAAGTAGAACCAGACTGAAACACTCCTGGACACATGGAAAATAATATCTGGAATGCAGCAATGTCTGAGCATCTCACCGGACACCAGTTAAAGGCATAACAAATAGAGACACCTTCCAATAAACATGGACCCCTTTCTTTAACTAGGTTAATGGCCCAAATCAAGACCTTGATATACCATCTGCTCAATATTCTTGGTAGAGAGTTTCCATTAATTAATATGTTTGAACCCTGCATGTGTTCAGTTTACATCTAAACTCAACAGATAGAAAAAAAATCCAGATGTATAAGTGCTTAATAGTCCAATAAATATTTGTTTTTAAAAAATGATGCCCTCAAACATCTTTGGGGTTTCTTGCTCCCTGCATTTAGCCATTGGACTTCAATGGAGCCTCCAGCTTTGGAGACACTGTACCTGTGAGTATCTCTTGTTGGACCGCAATCAATGGTGGAAAGCTGCTGCATCCATGTCTTGTTTGAGGAGATCCTGGAGGCATTGGGCCAGCCCTCCCATTAGGCAGAGTTGAGATGGCGGCCTCAGGCAGCAGGGGCTGGAGAAACAGGGCTGGGCTGGCTACTTTAGAAAACAGAATAGGGAACTATATAGATCATCAGGGTGGAGGCAGGGACAGATTAAGACCTTTAGAGACCCTACGCACTGAAAAGATTAGGGTGCCCCCAATATGTAATTCAAAATAGAATCAATGCTAAACCATTAAATAAACAGCAAAAAAGAAGGGAAATAACCCCGTGAAAACCCCCTGAAACGAGGTAAATGTGTATTCAACAAAATGTGTTAAGTTACTCTCAAAACAATTCTTTGAAAAATATATAAATAATGGCAAGAGCCCTTCAACTGAACTTCAATTAATGTAATATACTACAAAACAAGCTTAAGGTAAAGGTAAAGGGACCCCTGACCATCAGGTCCAGTCATGTCCGACTCTGGGGTTGCGTGCTCATCTCGCTCTATAGGCCGAGGGAGCCGGCGTTTGTCCGAAGACAGCCTCCGGGTCATGTGGCCAGCATGACAAAGCTGCTTCTGGCGAACCAGAGCAGCGCACGGAAACGCCGTTTACCTTCCCGCTGGAGCGGTCCCTATTTATCTACTTGCACTTTAACATGCTTTCGAACTGCTAGGTGGGCAGGAGCTGGGACCAAGCAACGGGAGCTCACCCCATCCCAGGGATTCGAACCGCTGACCTTCTGATCAGCAAGCCTGTGGTTTAACCCACAGCGCCACCTGGTCCCTTACAAAACAAGCTTACTAAATAACAAATAATGAAAATACTGCAAAACAACCTTAACAAGGTGCCAGCTATAAAACTCGTTTCACTGAAAGTCTAACAGTTTCCTCAGAAGGAAAAAAAGAGGGTAATACGTTAACTCTAATTCCAATAAGGCATAATTGCTGTTAAGTTCAAGGGGAGAATCAAAAGGACTTCAAAAAGAAAACTCCCCAACAAAACATGGTAATTATCCACTCAAAACACCTGATTTAGCTTCTTCTCCAAGGTAAAAACCTACACTAAGGTTCTACACAAGCCCCATAGCTTGTAAATTATTTTCAAAAGAGGCTAAGAAAGCTTTCATGATCTGATTCTTACGAAGCTATTACGGAGACTGGTCATAAATAAAGCTTAATTTATTTCAAAATGACACATGGAGGATGCATGCCGAAATTAAAATAGCTTCTTTCTAGATTTTCTGATTGCAGAATTCTGGATAAGCTGACTCGACAAAACATGGCTGCTTCCCTACACACGAGGGAAAGTGAGTCAAATTCGTCCTGAAATATTGTTGTGTTCCGTGGGTTCCCCTCCCCATACTTTTCAGCTGAGAAAAAAGCATTCTTTGGAGCAGTTAGTAATCACCAGCATCAGAAAAACACATAGTGCAAGCTCCATGTTTGGAAACGCACCATGTATTCTGTCTTTCATTATGGTGTCATTGAAGGGCAATGTGACCGAATTTCATTTTTCTCGTTTAACTTTGCGCACCCATAACAATGGAACTGTCGCAGTTCTCCAAAGAGATTCGTGTTCAAGTCAAAAGGGAATGAGTCAATTGGTTGGCAGAGAAAAACGGCGTTCTGCTACCTGTCTACATGGGTGCATATGAGAATGTATTGACTCATTTGGCTTAACTCCTTCTGGACTGAACCAATGCTTAGCGGCTGAGCAAATGCTATGCTTGTAGGAGGCCCCTGGTTCAATTCCTTGCATCTCCAGGTAGAAGGATCGGAGAACAAGGGCCAGGGAAGACCTTTTACTGCCTCAGACCCTGGGGACATGCTGCCAGTCAGAGCAGACATTGCTGGCCAAGATGGACAAACCGTCTGGCCTGATAGAAGGCCGTTATCTTATGCTCCACTTCTCTGCACCATAGTGAGGCACAAGGTGCTAATGTCAGGTCTCCCGGAAATTTTTGCTCCGTTTCCCCTTTTGGCTTCCCTTTCTAGCCAAAGGACTAGAAACTTGGCCTTTTGTTTTTATTTCAGATGGGGACAGAGCATCTCAGCATGTTGGGTTCCATACTCAAAATCTAAGTCCTGACTTGGTCAGTGTGTGCACCCATGAAAATGAAGAGCCCTACATAGAGGTCTTGCCTCATCTATGGTCTATTAACATAAACCGCTTCCTCTCTCTCAGTCCCTAGTGGCTATGACTATCCTTATGCATCATACAATAAGGATAAAGGTAAAGGTAAAGGGACCCCTGACCATTAGGTCCAGTCGTGACCGACTCTGGGGTTGTGGCGCTCATCTCGCTTTATTGGCCGAGGGAGCCGGTGTACTGCTTCCAGATCATGTGGCCAGCATGACAAAGCCGCTTCTGGCGAACCAGAGCAGCGCACGGAAACGCCGTTTACCTTCCCGCCGGAGCAGTACCTATTTATCTACTTGCACTTTGACATGCTTTCAAACTGCTAGGTTAGCAGGAGCTGGGACCGAGCAACGGGAGCTCACCCTGTTGCGGGGATTCGAACCACCGACCTTCTGATCAGCAAGCCTTAGGCTCTGTGGTTTAACCCACAGCGCCACCCACATCTTATGGGTCATACGGTAAGGATAATCAAGGCAAATGAATGCGAAATGCCCTGAACACTCGGGGAGAACCGTATAAATGTTAAGTATTATTATTACATAAGAGCTCCACAGCAGATGTCATGCCTTCTTCATCCTGGTGACTTCCAGATGTCGTGAGACTCCAACTCCCATCAGCTCCAGCCGGAATGGCCAAAGGTCAGGGGTAATGGGAGTTGAAGTCCAAATTATTTGGAGGGCGTCAGGTCAGGGAAAGCTGATCTAGGTCTTCTGCTGAGCATCCTTGCCTCTCGGATATACAATTCTCGCTTGGCTTGCCAGCCAATTTCCTCTCCCTTACAAGGAGTTTACTAGGATCTTGCAATCCCCTCTCCCCAATTTCCCTCCAACCTCTTCTCATCGGGGGCAGAGAACCGCAGGCTTTAAACTAGAGCACACCTGCCTGGTCACCAGTTGGGAGTAAAGCTAACTCTAGGTGACCACACATAGGACTTGAACGTGGCAAAATATTCGGTCTCGTTTCCCCTTTACACCGCAAACGGCTGCCATAGGTGCACAGATTTATTTGGGTGCTTTTGTGAATTAGCATCTACCGTAGACTTATTTGCGAAGCTGTCTTTTTCTCCAGGGCTGCAGGGGAACCGAACAATTGTTGCCCTGCTTTGGAGAAATCTCATCCAGGTGAGCCCCCAATCCTTGGTGGGAGCGGGCAGCCGCAGGGAGGGTCTGCCTCCCTTAGTGAGCAACCACAACGCTTTTAAACGTCCACGTCCACACGGGCCCGCAGCCTTAGATGATGCCCTCGTGTTTCTCTGTGGCTTTCAGGGCCTCGTGCATGCTTGCGGCGGACAGCCTGCGGTTGATGTTGCGGTAGCTGCAGCGGAGCAGGTTCCAGAAAGTAGTCCTCAGGTCCCGGTTGAAGAGGGCATAGATCAAGGGGTTGATGAGGGAGTTGGCGTACCCCAGCCAGAGGAGTGTCCTCTCCAGCCTCAGAGGGATGCAGCTGCAGCGGCTGCCGCAGATGAACGGCCGGGCCGTTGACATCAGGAAGAAGGGGAGCCAGCAAAAGGTGAAGGCCCCCACAATGATGCCCAGGGTCCTGGCTGCTTTCTGCTCCCTCTTGAAGATGGAGATGTTCTTCCGGTCTTGGCGGAGGAGTTTGGACAAGGTGGCGCATTGCTCCACGGCCTTGCTCCTCTTGGTGCTATGCTGGCGCCGGACGCCAGACTCGAGGCAGTAGGCTCCTTCTGGCTCGTAAGGCCTGGGGAAGTCCATGAAGCGGTGCTTCTGAGCACTGGCCTTGGCTGCCTTGTAGATCCGGTTGTACATGACAAGCATGACCGCCATGGGTATGTAGAAGGCGACGCCGGTGGAGTAGACGGTGTAGCCAAAGTCCTGGCTGATGAGGCACACCCGTTCCACAGTGATGTTCTTTGCCCAGCCAAACAGAGGGGGCAGAGTGATGGAGGCCGAGAGGAGCCAAACGATGAACACCATCTTGGCCATCAGCTTCCCGTCTTGCCTCACGGGATACGTCAGTGGCCGGGTTATTCCCAGGTACCTGGAAAACACCAAGGACAGGTTGGTAGGATGGATTTGGCTTCGTCAAACCTTTATTAAGCACTAGTTAAAGTTAGCCCGTTCAATAACGGGCGCTAGAGGAGGAGGAGGCAGGAGGAGGCAGAACAGCGGCCGCTGGGGGGTGGAGAGGGGCTCCCTCCCCCTTCTTCGTTTTCCCCGGGGGCGGCTGTAGCGGCGGCGAGGATGGGGCGGCCCTCTGTGTCCGTGCGAGGCAGCGGCGCTGGCGCAACTGACAACGCGCGTGCGCCGCCGCTGCCTCACGGACACGCCCCCCTCTCCGCCCGCTCCAATCCCTGCGTCCGTGTGGGACACGGACATGCGCAGTAGCGCACTTCCGTGACACACAGAACGGACACAGGGACACAGCAACTTTATTATATAGGATTAGAAATATAAGGTAAGGTAAAAAGGTCAAGGACCCTTGGACGGTTAAGCCCAGTCCAAGGCAACTATGAGGTTGCGGCACTCATCTCGCTTTCAGGCCGAGGGAGCCGGCGTTTGTCCACAGACAGCTTTCCGGGTCATGTGGCCGGCATGACTAAACCACTTCTGGCGCAAAAGGATATCGTGACGGAAACCAGAGCACACGGAAACAGTCATTACCTTCCCACTGGAGCGGTACCTATTTATCTACTTGCACTGGTGTGATTTCGAACTGCTAGGTTGGCAGGAGCTGGGACAGAGCAACGGGAGCTCACCCCGTGACGGGGATTTGAACTGCCGATCTTCTGATCAGCAAGCCCAAGAGGCTCAGCAGTTTAGACCACAGTGCCACCCATGTCCCAATTAGAAATATGTTGTTGTTGTTTTGTCGTTTAGTCGTGTCCGACTCTTCGTGACCCCATGGACCAGAGCACGCCAGGCATTAGAAATATAGGCCATCATAAAACATCCATATACATTTTTTTAAAAATATACACAAATAAACAGCCATGTAAAAATATGCAATAATGAGGATTTTTGTTGGAGTTTCTTCTCACTAAATAGTGCCATTCAGCACTCTGAGAGATACTATTGATAAAAACTCACCAACCCTTGCAGTTACTTCCGGGTTAATGTCAGACAGAATCTGATATTTTCATTGTGTCGTGATGTTAGACTACCCCCCCAAAAAGGGGGGGGGTGTTTGCATAGCTGGCTGTACAATGGACAGTAGAAAATAACATGTTCTACTGTGTCCGACACATTTTCATGCTTGTTTGATTTTAATATTTGTATCCTGCTTTCCCAGCGACAGATGCCGAGCTCAGAGCAGCTCACAACAATCGCAGCATCATTGAAAAGCAGCAGACATTGCAACCACGATAGTATCAAACACAATAGCCCATAAATAAAGCAAATAATAAATTCATCAAAATGATCAATTTTTTAAAAATTAAGTTTCTATACCACTTTTCATTCTAGAATCACAGGGCAGTTTGCAATAGAAACACAAAAATACATGCCATTGTAACAAACAAAAACAGTACCCCCACAGTTTAAAACAGGCATAGGCAACCTTCGGGCTTCCAGATGTTTTGGCCTACAACTCCCATGATCCCTAGCTAATAGGACCAGTGGTCAGGGGTGATGGGAATTGTAGTCCAAAACATCTGGAGGGCCAAAGGTTGCATATGTCTGGTTTAAAAGGTCATAGATAGTTTAATTAGCCAAAGAAGAAGAAGAAGAAGAAGAAGAAGAAGAAGAAGAAGAAGAGGAGTTTGGATTTGATATCCTGCTTTATCACTACCTGAAGGAGTCTCAAAGTGGCTAACAATCTCCTTTCCCTTCCTCCCCCACAACAAACACTCTGTGAGGTGAGTGGGGCTGAGAGATTTCAGAGAAGTGTGACTAGCCCAAGGTCACCCAGCAGCTGCATGTGGAGGAGCAGGGAAGCAAACCCGGTTCCCCAGATTACAAGTCTACCGCTCTTAACCACACTGGCTCTGAGAGAAGAGGAATATTCTTGCTTGGCACCTAAAGATGTGCAATGAAGGCACCAGATGAGCCTCCCTGGGAGAGCATTCCACAAATGGGGAGCCACCACATAAAAGGCCCATTATTGTGTCGCCACCCTCCAGACCTCATGTGGAGGAGGCACACAAAGAAGGGCCTCAGAGGATGATCTCAGGGTCTAGGTAGGTTCATGCATGTTGTATGTTGTCTTCACAAACACATGCCTATTTGTGCTATGTGCATTTATTATACACATTACTTGACTGAAGAACTGCACTGCAAAATTTGGGGAAGTGTGAATTTTTGAAAGGTGGCTACGTTTACACTCTCATGCTATTTCAGAAAGGCGAATTAAGCAGGAACACCTTTAAATGTGACCTGAACACAATTCCCATCGCTCACAACACTCCCCGCCACATGGGGCAGAGCCAGTGGTTGAGGTGGAGCCATGTGCTTGTCATGCGCTGCGTCCAGGGTGGATTCAATCCCTGGCATCTCCAGCAGGTGTCACAGTTAGCAGGGATGGGGGGAAAGCTCAGCTCTCCCTCAAGGGAGACGCTGCTCAGGGCTAGGTGGCTCGATGCTCTAACGCAGCAAAACAGAACTCCACACAGGTCACTTATTCCCTCTAGGCCCACGACACCATGGCTGCTGAATTAAGTTTCTTTTGGGCGATGCAAAGTGGGTCACAAATCTTTGCAGCAGTGAACACAGCCACTTTTTAACCACCCTCTCAGGAAGCGCCACTAGATAAGATAAGATAGATAAGATAATTGATTGTCATTGCACAAGTACAAGCACAACGCTATACAAGTGCAACGAAATTGCATGCCACCCCGTAAAAACAGAAAGAAAGAAAAAACAAAACAAAAAACAGCACAAAACACACACACACCAAAAAAAGCCACACATACACCCATCACAGCTCTCCAAGGTCATATTATCTGGTTACAGCATTTAAGATGGTTATAGCTCTTGGGTAGAAACTGTTCTTCAATCTATTTGTCCTTGATCTAATTGTTCTATATCTTCTACCCGAAGGCAGTGGTGCAAAGAGACTATATCCTGGATGAGATGGATCTTTTAAAATATTGTTAACCTTTTTAAGGCAACGGGAACTGTATAGTTCTTCCAGAGATGGCAGAGGATGACCAATAATATTTTGGGCTGTGGTTATGACCTTCTGAAGTATCTTCTTCTCCCTGGCTGTGCAGCTGGAGAACCAAGCACAAATACAGTATATAAGAATGCTCTCTATGGAGCCTCGGTAGAAGGACACCAGCAGTCTCTCACTCAGATTGTTCTTCTTTAAAAGTCTGAGGAAATAAATTCTAGAACCCACATGGTAGGGTTTCTCTCTCTCTCTCTCTCTCTCTCTCTCTCTCTCTCTCTCTCTCTCTCTCAAATTACTCTGTTCTAATTACATCTCTTTGGTTACCAGGCAACAAAGTGTGTGCTTGTCCTACAGGGGTCCTGCCAGCTCTCGGAGTTAATGTAAAAATAGCAGGGTCCAGGGTCCGTTGCATAACCACGTTGCGGTGGCACATCATATGGAGGACTCGTTTGCAATTGCTGCAAGGATTTAATCAGCAAAACAGAAATGGGCATGGGTGGGCATGCAATGTCATGGTCCAGATCCTAGGAAATCTCTGTGGCCCCAGAAACCCCTCCAAAGTTTCACTGGGAGCTGGGCTTGCCAGGACGGATGAGAGTTGAGGTCTAAAACATCTGGAAGTAGCTGGGTTGAGAGAGTCTGGTGCACCTCTAAGGCATGGGGGAGGGGAACATGGGAAGTTTATAATTCCGTTCTAATTGTCTAAATGCTTATTATGTTTATTGTGGAAGAAATGCCAGAGTGACTGGGTTTAGAAAGTTTAGAAAGGCAAAAGCTACGTAGACATCCTTCGTGGAACGAGAGGTCTCAAACCACCCACCTAAAAAAAATATATATATGATGTTTCTTTATTTCACAAAAATTATACAGTTACAGGTAGGTAGCCGTGTTTGTCTGCTGTAGTCAAAACAAAATAAAAAAAATTCCTTCCAGTAGCACCTTAGGGACCAACTAAGTTTGTTCTTGGTATGAGCTTTCGTGTGCATGCACACTTCTTCAGATATACTTTATACATTTTCTTTTTTACAATTGAGAAATTATACATTTCTCAATTGTAACCCCCCCCGCACAAAAACAGCCTTAAAGCAGTCCACACAAAAAAGATAGAACAACAAAATTATCAATAAGAAAATTTAAAACTTTAACGATGATAATTTAAAACTTTTGAAAAGTTAAGATAACAGACTAAAAATAGCAACCCAGTCAGATGGGCAGGGTATAAGTAAAAAAAACAACAACAAAAAACCCAACAACAACAACTTGCACCAACAATTTAACCATCTGGGTAGTCTTGGCTAAAAAAGAACATTTTTAGCAGGTGCCAAAAAGAGTACAATGAAGGTGCCTGCCTGATATCAAGAGGTGGGGAGTTCCAAAGGGCAGGTGCTGCCACAGTAAAAGACTGAGTTCTTACCCATGAGAAATAGGTTTCACGTGGCACTTGTAACCATGCCAGTTCTGCCAATTGCAGCGGTCGAGTGGGCGCATGTGGAGTCAGGCGTTCTTGTAGGCAAACTGGTCCCAAGTTCTTAAGCGCTTTGCATACTAATAGCCCCACCTTGAACCTGGCCCAGTAGCAATTTGGCCACCGCTGCAGGTCTCTGAGAATGCGATAGTAAATTTTAGTTCTAATTAGATGGCTGGGACGCAGGTGGCGCTATGGTATAAACCACAGAGCCTAGGGCTTGCCGATCGGAAGGTTGGCGGTTCGAATCCCCGCGACGGGGTGAGCTCCCGTTGCTCTGTCCCAGCTCCTGCCCACCTAGCAGTTCAAAAGCACATCAAGTGCAAGTAGATAAATAGGTACCACTCCAGCGGGAAGGTAAACGGTGTTTCTATGCGCTGCTCTGGTTCGCCAGAAGCGGCTTAGTCATGACCTGGAAACTGTCTGCAGACAAACGCCGGCTCCCTTGGCGTATAGAGCGAGATGAGCGCGCAACCCCAGAGTTGTCCGCGACTGGACCTAATGGTCAGGGGTACCTTTACCTTTAACAGACGAAAGTTTCCGAGTCTTAGCAGAAAAGGGTGCTTGGCTAAAAATTCTTTAAAATGGCAGAGTTAATTTCAGTTCAGTGTTTTAAAAAAGAGATCCGGTTTAGCAGTGCTTCTATCATCAGCAATGAAATCCCCCTCCTCCATGTACACAGCATCTGGAAGGAGGCCGTGAAAAGACTTGCAAGGGATCGTTAAGTGATTAATTAATCTGTACTTTGATCTGCAGTTGCGTAAGGCTTAGAGAAGGGAGCTGCATGCATGCTTAAATTCTATTCAGGATCTGCTCCAGTTGCTGGGCACAGTGTCAGTTCCCATTTGCTTCGGCGACACCTGCAGGCAGCCAGCACCTCTCAGGATTTATTCATTTTAGAGCACGCAGAAGCCCATCGCGACACACGTGGGGGGGGGCCCAGATCCACCGACACCCATACTGAGTCCCCAGGGACCACGTATGCAAGACATGCAACACGCAGGGAGGTTGCACTCACCCAACCTCCCATCAGTTGCGTCGCTGCTGAGGGGGCATGCGAGGTCGCAGTGGAGCAAATGCACCAGCGGAGCCAATCTTGCACTCTCTCTGGTGCGTTGGCACCGCACCAACCTCCCTGCCACCTCTCCCCCTCTAACCTCCCAGTAAATAGCAATGATGCAACTGACTGGAGGTCACCGGCAACAGAGTCAAGTCAGGTTTGCCCAGCCCATGCCAATGGTGATGGACTTGTTAAGTACAATTGTTTAATTGACACTGAAATGGGGAATTAACCAAATGTGCATTAATTAAGGCTTGATGTGGGGATTTTCCACGGGGCTATATTGAAGCTAAAGAAAAGACCAAGCTCTAACTGAGTTGGTAACTAACTATTATTGTTTTCTGTTAGCAAACAAGTGAGTGTTTAACCTTAGAGCAAAGGTATCTCAGAGGGACGGATGAAGGGATCAATCACTCGAGCTGGGTTGGCCACCAAATGGGCCATCTCTTTAATGCAGAGGTGAGGAGCCTCAGACCATGGGAACAAATGCAGCCCCTTAGATCTCTATCCCTAGCCTTGCCTCCACCCCAGCCACTTGTGTTACCCCCAAGCCAAACCTTCCATTAGCCTTCCTTCTCACCTTCCTCAAGGGTTTTTGCCTGGCTAGGATTTGCCCTTGAACTCTGATCATGTCTGTTCCTTGTTTGGATGGAGGACAGAGAGAAGGGTGTGAGTATGTGCAGGAACCAGCCTGTTGTACAAAGCTATAAAAAACATTCATTGTTCCACCTGCTATTGCCTCTGGCCCTCCAAATACTGGCATGTGGCCCTTGGAAGATTGCCCGGAAGGAAAGACAGCCCTCAGGCTGGAAACAGCTCCCCATCCCTGCTATAAAGGACTTCTGCTTCATAACCATTCTTTTTTAAAATGCAACAACAACAACAGGCAGTGATAAATGTGATTGCTGAACCTAGCTTATGTACGATGGATGCCCTTCACTGAAGAGGCCATTCCTTTTTATTTCTGTGCATATTTATACTGAAGGGCAGTGCAGACATTTCCAAATAAATAAAATAAATCTCCACCTCTCAGACTTTACGGCTCCTTCTAACAGGGGCACCAAACATTAAATACGTGCAGTCTGGGATTGCTTTTGAATCCCACACGCCTACCCTTTGCATTCAGAGACGCTGCTGCTGTAACTTGCACAATTAACTTTAAGTGTCTGCTTCCTAATTCTGCTCAGATTTCTTTCCTTTGTTTTTGTTTCAAAGATAGAACGTTGTACAGACAAGGAATTAAGTGCACAGACTGGGAGAAGAACAGGGTATTTAAAAGCATTAAAGGATAGCTATACAGTGCGGTGCAGTGGTTAGAGTGCCAGACTAGGATCTGGGAGAGACCCGGGTTCAAATCCCCACTTAGCCACGAAGCTCACGGGGTGACCTCAGCCTAACCTACCTCACAGGATTTGTTGTGGGGATTAAGAGAGGAGGGAGAGGTCCATGCGCACCCCCCGCTTTTGCTCCTTGGACAAGAAAGTGGGATATAAATGCCACAAACAAACAAATTCATTATCTTGGCAGATTTGGTTTGTATTTACAGTAGTAAGACCCCTTTGGCTTCTAGACTTCCAGACCATTTTGTAGGTGGGATTCAAGTGCTTACCAAAAAATTCAGGATGCAGAATTAAAGTGGTTTGGGCGCTCTTGCCCTATAAACTGCTTTCAAGGTAAAGTAAAAGGTAAAGGGACCCCTGACCATTAGGTCCAGTCGTGACCGACTCTGGGGTTGCGGCGCTCATCTCGCTTTATTGGCCGAGAGCCGGCGTACAGCTTCCGGGTCATGTGGTCAGCATGACTAAGCCGCTTCTGGTGAACCAGAGCAGTGCACGGAAACGCCGTTTACCTTCCCGCCTATTTATCTACTTGCACTTTTGACGTGCTTACGAACTGCTAGGTTGGCAGGAGCTGGGACAGAGCAACGGGAGCTCACCCCGTTGCGGGGATTCGAACCGCAGACCTTCTGATCAGCAAGCCCTAGGCTCTGTGGTTTAACCCACAGCACCACCCATGTCCCTTTCAACCCCCCCAACTCCTCCCCCAGTAAGGAAAGTGATGGAAAAAGGCACTATGGCTTGACACAATCTCTCCACCAAGACATCATGATGAACAGCGGATGGTACAACACCCACCCACAATCTTTGTGCGAGCGAATCAGGGCGAATACTCAATGAACAGGTTGTTTGGACGCAACGTGGCTCCGTTGAAATGGGCTTAAATTTGTGGTATAGGCATTCCCTTGTGGTGTGAGGCCAGGGTGGTCCAACACGCATGCAGCCCTCGAGGCCCCTTTTTGGCAGCCCTCGGCAACATTTGACTCCCAGCCCTCACGCTGCCTTCCCAAAGCTGGGTAAGCTTCGGGAAGGAGGCAACAAGGCAAAGTACGGCCCATGGGTTCTAGGTCAAAGTACTGTACTCTCAAAGTGTCGACATGTGCATAGTGGGAAGCTGCATTCAAATTTTTGATAAATTTTCACGCAGACCCTTAAAAATCAGTCAATCAATCAGTCAATCAGTCAATCACAAACTGGTATGGAAAAGTGAAAAACGGATACTCCAGTCCATTACTTCTCTCTCTCTCCCGCACCTCCAGTTTTTCATTAACCCGTCCCTATGAAAATTTGGCATTCCATGGCAACTGAGCATGCTCCATACACTTTGAGCTGAAACCTCAGGGTTTCCACAAACCTGCGGGTACCCCCTCTCCTGTGCCTGGGTGGTTCCCGTTTTGGCTATGCAAGAATAGGCTCTCAAAGAATGGGGCCACTCTTGGTATATACAAGCCCAGTGACAAAATGTTATGCGGAGGTCGTGGTGGCCGGGAGACAGAGATCCTGTGAAGCTCTCCCTTTTCAGGCAGGAGGCAGAATGAATGAACAGGTGGGTGCAAGCTGGGGTCAGAAGATGAGTAGGAACCTGAAAGCATCTCTCCCTCCTTCCTCTTCTTTCAATCCTTTCAGGGCCTTCTCGGTAGTGGCACCCGCCCTGTGGAACGCCCTCTCACCAGATGTCAAAGAGAACAACAACTACCAGACTTTTAGAAGACATCTGAAGGCAGCCCTGTTTAGGGAAGCTTTTAACGTTTGATGGATTCTTGTATTTTAATATTTTCTTTGGAAGCCGCCCAGAGTGCCTGGGGAAGTCCAGCGAGATGGGTGGGGTATAAATAATAAATTATTATTGTATTATTATTATTATTATTATTATTATTATTATTATTATTATTATTCCCCCTCCCATCCAGTTTTCAGTTTTTCCCCTCGCAACGTTCTGCTGGCACTGAGTACATGCCATCTTCATTGGGCTGTTGTTTTTTGGGAGGGGAGATGTTCTACAGATTTTCCTCACTCCTACATCTGCAAGCCTCCGATTTCCCCCAAGCCTGCCGGTATCTTCCTGTGACTGTTCTCGCTACATAAATAAAGACACTCGGACAACTGAATTGGTTAGACTATTGGGTACCTCCGTCAGGAAATGTTACCTTTAGGCTACGCGTAAAGGTAAAGGGACCGCTGACCATTAGGTCCAGTTGCTGATGACTCTGTGGTTGCGGCGCTCATCTCGCTTTACTGGCCGAGGGAGCCGGCGTACAGCTTCCGGGTCATGTGGCCAGCATGACTAAGCCGCTTCTGGCGAACCAGAGCAGCGCACGGAAACACCGTTTACCTTCCCGCCAGAGTGGTACTTATTTATCTACTTGCACTTTGACGTGCTTTCGAACTGCTAGGTTGGCAGGAGCAGGGACTGAGCAACGCATACCATCCTCTTAATTTCCCTGTACTGTAGTGAGGAACTTAGAGAGAGTTTCACTTGCAGCTGAGCACAGAGCGCACCAGACAATGACAGTGATTCTGAATAATCGGCCTGGTTAAGGTTTTCTGTATGCAAGGCGTGTGCTCTGCCTCTAAGCAATGGCTCTACCAATCTGAATTCCATGTTCATGCATTCTCGTTCTGTTCCCAATCCAGCAAGGGGATCTGAATGCAAAGGCTGCACACCCACATCCACAATCATCATCCATAGGGTAGTTGCTTATTTAGCGGTGCTCCTTCAATAGCGAACATTTCACATTCAGCAGCAAGAAATTATCAGGGACCATGGGTTGTATCCAACACACTCGTTCTGTTAACGCAAGGATTTGTAGGCATAAAATGGAACCTCTCCCCTACTTATTCCCTAGTATGCACTCCACACCCTCTCCAAATTTGCTTCAGAAAGTTTTTTTGGGGGGGGGGAGTGCACAGGGGGAGGAAAATTCCTTTGCACAAGGGCAAATCTTTGCACCGACAGAACGAGTTGCGTAGCAAATGCTCTAGCCGGGGGTTTCCTGCTTCAATCTAGATCTAGACCTTTCTCAACTCCCATCATCCCTAGCTAGCAGGAACAGTGGTCAGTGGATGGTGGGAGTTGTAGTCCAACGACATTTGGGGACCCAGGGTTGAGAAAAGCTGGTCTAGATGACCTGCAAAGCCCACGTGCGCATGCACACACAATTCTGTGAGCCTATGATTTGCAAAGCAGGAGACCATCCCTACCGGTCCACGCTGATGACGCAGAGCGTCATGATGGAAGCCGTGCAGCACATGACGTCCATGGCAATGAAGACGTTGCAGAAGACCTCCCCAAAGAGCCATTCCCCTCCCACCAGGTCGGTGATGATGACGAAGGGCATGACGGCAAAGGCCACAGACAAGTCAGCCGCAGCCAAGGAGACCACCAGGTAGTTGGACGGCTGGCGGAGCTTTTTGACGATGCATACGGAGATGACGACCAAGCTGTTGCCCGCAATGGTCAGCAGAGTGATGACCGAAAGGACCGTCCCGATGATGACCTTCTCAGTGTCCCCGTACAGCAGTATATCCTCCCCACAGTCCGTGGCGTTGGTGGCATTGGTGGGCAGCAGAAGGTCTGGCTCAGGGGACGCGGAGGGTCCTTCAGGCATGAATGGAGCTGGGGGTGACTTCCGGGTGGGATACTCCTGGCCCGAGTCCTCCACGGCGAGAATATGCTGTTCCGAAAACTGGCTGGGGCCGATCCTGACCAACATGCTTCAAGCAGACCGCTGTGCAGAGAAGAGACATGAGCTTATTATCATTTCAGGCCAATTGCTTCAGCTGCAAAAAAATAAATAAAACAAACCTCCGGCAAGTTAGACGCAGCAAATGGAGACCGATGCAAATTCGCAGATGTGTGCTTTGTCTGCTCCCCTACCGATGCTCTCAGATGCTCTCCCACTTGGAACTAAAATGCAGCACTGGAATACAGAAATGATCAGGGCCGGCCCTACCGTTAGGTTAATTGATGCGGCAGCCTCAGGCAACAGATGCTGGTGTGCCTGGGAGAGAGGTTATTCCTGGCCATTCCTGCTGAGCAGAGCTGCTCTTAAGCTCACCAGTTGCCTCAGGGGTGGTGGGGGACCCTGTCTCATTGCCGGTGTTGAAATATGAGTTAACTTCCACTCTGCTCCTTGTGATGGCCTGGGATTCAGACTCAGATGCTGAACCTGAGGGACCCCAGCCTGCACAAGATTCCCCGCCTCCAGAACCAGCAGAGCCGGGGCTAGGGCCTGAGTCTGAAGGGTCCTCACCTGTGCTGGATCCTCAGGTGCAGGCATCTGCTGAGACTGCTCTGGCTCCTGATGGGATGGAGGACCCATTGCCTGCAGGTGCTCTACTCCCAGCCCTGTCAGGGGAAGCTGAGGTTGCCTCTGGGTCCGGTAACCCTCCAGCCTCTCCTGAGCTGCAGAGGCTCAGGGCAGAGAGGTGAAGGGAACTGAGTTCCCGCAGGAGGAGTGCTCGCCTCCAAGCCAGGAGAGGCGAGTCACCAGAGGATCGGGGCCACCCTCTGCCTCGGGGCAGATAAAAGCCGGTCAGCCCCAGCCCCAAGTTGCAGAAGCAACATTGTTGGTGACCAGTTCCTGCCAGTGTTCCTGCTTGAAACCTGTCCTGCTTTCCTGCTGAGCTCCTGACCCATCCTGGTTCCCTGCTTGCCTACCTGTTCCCGACTTTGCCTGACTCCCTGCCCTGCACCCAGCTTCAGTGACTACGGACTGCCTTTACATTGTACCTCTGACCATGGACCGGACTTGGACCTTGCCTTTCGGGTAACCCACGGGACCAGCATACTCCTCTACGTGGAATAAGGGGAGGACATCTGGCCCTTTGCTTCAGGCAACATAAAATTTGCCTTCAGGCAACATAAAATTTGTCTTGGGCCCAGTCTTATTCAACATCTTTATCAATGACTTGGATGATGGGCTTGAGGGCATCCTGATCAAGTTTGCAGATGACACCAAATTGGGAGGGGTGGCTAATACCCCAGAGGACAGGATCACACTTCAAAATGACCTTAGCAGATTAGAGAACTGGGCCAAGGCAAACAGGATGAATTTTAACAGGGAGAAATGTAAAGTACTGCACTTGGGCAAAAAAAAAATTGAAAGGCACAAATACAGGATGGGTGACACCTGGCTTGAGAGCAGTACATGTGAAAAGGATCTAGGAGTCTTGGTAGACCACAAACTTGATATGAGTCAACAGTGTGATGCAGCAGCTCAAAAAGCCAATGCAATTCTGGGCTGCATCAATAGGAGTATAGCATCTAGATCCAGGGAAGTAATAGTACCACTGTATTCCGCTCTGGTCAGACCTCACCTGGAATACTGTGTCCAGTTCTGGGCACCACAGTTCAAGAAGGATACTGACAAGCTGGAACGTGTCCAGAGGAGGGCAACCCAAATGGGCAAAGGCCTGGAAACGATGCCTTATGAGGAACGGCTTAGGGAGCTGGGTATGTTTAGCCTGGAGAAGAGAAGGTTAAGGGGTGATATGATAGCCATGTTCAAATATATAAATGGATGTCATATAGAGGAGGGAGAAAGGTTGTTTTCTGCTGCTCCAGAGAAGCGGACACGGAGCAATGGATTCAAACTACAAGAAAGAAGATTCCACCTAAACATTAGGAAGAACTTCCTGACAGTAAGAGCTGTTCGACAGTGGAATTTGCTGCCAAGGAGTGTGGTGGAGTCTCCTTCTTTGGAGGTCTTTAAGCAGAGGCTTGACAGCCATCTGTCAAGAATGCTTTGATGGTGTTCCTGCTTGGCAGGGGGTTGGACTGGATGGCCCTTGTGGTCTCTTCCAACTCGTATGATTCTATGATTCTATGAAAATCTTGAGCCAGCCATAAACGCCATTCACACACACTGTTCACCTGCCACTGTCATACACACACGGTCTGAGGCAGTCTTTGCCAACCTGGTGCCTTCTAGCTGATGTGGACTACAGCTCCCACCAGTGAGCAGGCAGCATGGGAGGGCACCAGGTTGGCCAGAGGCTAGTTTAAGAGTTCACCAATGGCGGAATTGTGGCCTTTCCCACCAACACTGGCACACAACACCAGTTGTTCCTGGGCTTTATGTGCGGAGAGTCCTTGAAACTTCAGACCAGTTGGGAAATGTTTGTGAGCATTCCATGACACCCCAGCAGCTTAACCAAACAGCTCATTTCAGCCAACTCAAGCTAGTTCTCTCGCTAGCTCATAGCTAGGGAGGTTTGAAAGACGGCAGCCTGCCTTGATCTGATTGAGGAGAGGGGAAGTTGGCAAAAGCATTTATGCGGATCTGTGAGCTGTATGCTTCATATACTGCAGATCAACTTCTGCAGGCAAAGATTACCCAATTTCAGGATGCAGAGCGACTAAGAGAATAAATAGTTAGGACAGCTCATGTAAGCATAGTTATCAGTCTCCTTTTCAACCCTTATTCTTCGCCGTCTCCTTTTTAAATATATATTCTATTTTTCCCCAAGTGCAGTTCAATCATAATGAAACGGGCACAGTAAAATATAAGGCCGTTAAGCTGAATTATCCACCGGTCCATTAATAAAACTGGCATAAATCTGCAAATGTTTGAAAACAATTGTCCTAAAGCAAAAAAGAGAGGCATGCTTTCTTTGCTAGATGATGATCTCATAGCAGGTATCATCTTCCAAGAAGTGGCATTTCCTCCTTCGTCAAAGAGAAGAGGCATGTCGCTTTTAAGACAGTACTTGCCACCTGCAATTCTTATAAATCCTTTTATTAAAAATAATACGGTTTTAAAAAAAAATCTGCTGCCTACAGCATCTTTTTAGTAGATTGGAAGTGCTTTAAATTGCTAAATCGTGCTGATGAATCATTTAGATATTATAGCTGCAGTAATATTACCAGAAAGATTTCTTCTATGTAGTCGTTACGGTATGAATCGGCTCTTCTACACTGTGGAGAGCTGAGTGCAAATTCTGATGTGCAACCGAGAGGCCAGCAATCATTTGGGCGTACCGTTTTCCTGATTCACTGTTACAGCCTTCCCCAACCGAGTGCCCTCTAGTTGCTGTAGAACTATAACTCCAGGTCTTTAGATGGTGCTTGCGGGCTTTTCCAATGGTGCTCCATATAGACACAATTTCACTTAGACATGTGCTGCCTCAGAACATAAGACCCCACATAAATGGGGACTCACCCGTAATCCAACAACATCTGGAAGGTATCGTACTGGCTACCCTGGATTGATTACCCAAAATCTTGGTTGCTTTATTTAGCTCTGGTTTAGGAGTGATGTTGCTTTAACTGTGTTCATTCATGATTATAATGGAATTCACCTGGTGCCATGAGTGGGTTCATAAGCTTCTGTACTCCTGACAACCAACAGCAGTGGTTACATATTCATATGACCACTGCTCCTTGAAAACTTCCATTGTATATTGAGGTATGCTATTATATTTCATTACTGTATTATATTAGTGCTATGTTTTATTGAATTATGTATATTTGCATTAGATGTATTGATTTCATGGATTACTGTGATACATGTCCATGCAGGTTTTTGGTTGTTTATCTGTTTATCTATATTTTGCAGTTACATGCTGAAGAAGACGTACACGAAACAGTGTCAATACCGGATCACTGTCCATTGTCTTACTGTTATTATACATGGGAAAAATATGCAACTTTCATTGGCCGTTGTGTTGCTCGTTCTTGGTTTCTACCCTGGATTTATAGCATCAGATAATGGGCACAATCCAAATGGACATTCTCTACTGTGTTCTTACACCATAAAACGGTGCTGGAGCAGAGAAGCCAACAGAACCAATGATAGACAGTGATGGAGCCAATGACAGGTAAAGGTCAAGGGACCCCTGACCATTAGGTCCAGTTGTGACCGACTCTGGGGTTGCGGCTCATCTCGCTCTGTGGTTTGTAGAGCAAATGAATTCTACATTTGCCCCCGTGCTTCTCCCTGCTGAGTTCTGCATGGGCAAAAGCGAGACTAAGGAGGAGGAGGAAGCAGGCAGGATCATCCCCTGGGCTGGTCAAAAGAAGGCAGGCAGGTTTGGAAGAATCAAGGCTGATGTTGGTGGGGCAGGGACCTGTTTGCATTAATGACCTTCTTCCATTTCAAGGGGGCTTGCTTGGGCAAATCTCTTAGCTGGAAGTCACAAGCTTAGGGTCAGCCAGCAGTTTCTCCAAGCAAGGTGTTGCCTCAGATCCATTTTTTTCTGTTGCAGGTACCTCTTCAAAACCAGCATTTGGGTCACCAGTGGCTGGAGCAGAAGGTGGCAGAAATGGCCTGGTCCCATTCATTACTGATTTTAGATGACTTCAAAAGGTGGAGGGAGAACGTGATTTGCTGGGAACTGGAGTGAGAAGGGATGTCACTTGTGGATTTCATTAAGGGACCTCCCCACCCCCATTCTTTCTTCTCTAATTAGGAAACTAGATTAAATGTTGCAGCCAAGTCACTGAAAAGGGATGTGGGAAGGAGTTGGAAAGTCTAATATTGGATTGGTTTTATATATTCAAGTGTGAATTCATTGATGCATGTTGCAAAGGTACACACACACACACACACACACACACACACACACACACACTTCTCCTTTAGCAAAATAGCCTGAGACACCTGAGTTGTTCAGATAATCAGAAGTGCAGATAAATCAAATTGTTGAGTTAAAATTTAGAGAAAGAGGGAGATTATTGCGGCAAACAATGAATTCTAATCATCAAGAAGTTCAGATAACTGAGCAGTGGCAATAAGACTTATAATCTAGTATGCAAACACAATTATGTTCATAGCTCTCATGGTATCCTTTCCTCAACTTTCTTCTGCCTTTCGCCCACATCCCGGGATTTACACTGGAAGATCCTTGAGACCAGGGACCTCATTTTACACAAATGGTGCACTGTGCAAGTCTTCAACAATATGCCCTCTATTTAACAAGGTTTGCATTAAGGAACTCAATAGCCATATATACCCTAGAAGAGCCTTCCTTGACTTGGTGAACTCCCTATGTTTAGACTACACCCATCAGTCCCAGCTGATGGGAGTTGTAGTACAAAACAACTGGCAAGCACTAGGTGGGGGAAACTGGCCTGCCACAATCAGCAGCTGAATAAAACGACTACGTCTGAAGGCAACAGGGATGGGCTGCCAACCGCAGAGAGGGCATTCGACCTTGGCAGCAAACAAGTCTAGACTGGACGTCTTCAGCCAGCGTAAGATCTAGCAAAGGTTTGATTTGCAAATGGGATGTGTAGGAGAGTGGGAGCTTGGGGGGGGTCAGACTGGAGGACCTTTAGGCGCACCGCTTCTCTTAAGAGAGTTGGCACTCCCTTGTTCACAGAGTGATAGACATCGCTCTCCCAAACCCCATCTCTTTAAACACCATGGATGCTTGGACCATTTTAGATTTTATGCGCGCCACGCAGGCAAAGCATTGAGGCAGTGCAACAACCTCTGCACCCCACAGAGTCAGGCCGAACTGCAACATCACCCCAGGTTAGATGTCTTCCTGAGTGCCCATTAGTACGCGCATCTCTCTGTCTCGTCTCCCTCGGCTGTTCACAATGAATCGGCTGTGCTGTTTCGGAGAGAAGCGCTCGGAAGATGCATCTTTTCAAAAGTATCTCTCCCGCCCACTCCCCTTAAAAACACTTTAAACAAATGCCAAACATCTACAGCAGAAGAAGTACAACTTCTCCCCTCCCCACCCCTCCCCCACTGCCCTGCAAAATCCCATGCTGAGATTGGCTTTCTGCACATAGCGCATGAGATGCTGCCCCTCTGATAACTTCATATACCCTTCCTGCGAAAGGATGCAAAAAAAAAAAAAGTCTCACCTCTAAGGCAGCGAGGAGGAAGAAATGTCAGGCAGGAGATGGCTTTTGCCTGGTCTCTTGAGATGGACATCTTCTTCTGTGCAGGAGCACAGAGTCCCTTTATCTTCTTTTAAATTGCTGGAGAGACTCTTCAGCTGCCGGGAAGGCAGTTTGTGCCTTCCCTGACTTTCAGTGGTCCAAGCTTTCGCTAAGAAAGATCCACGAGTGAAACCGATGGCTCCAGGATGCATGGGAGGGAGGGTCGCCAGGTTACATACCCTGGAGGCTGCTTCTATTTCCCGGGCAAGCTAAGAACTGCCACAGCAAGAGGAGAGGATGCAAAGAGGCAGGCTCCCTCAACTCTCTTCCCCCACCCTCTCCCCCTCCCCTCCTAAGCATCATTCTGCTGCAGACACAGAGAGTGGCAAGGAAACACCAGGCTGATCTTGGCGGCGGCTCCAAAAACTCAGGGAGAACAGCTGGGGAATCTCTCCTCGTTTCCCTGAGCAGAAAGAGAATCTGGGTCTCCCCCATTCCCTCCTTCCTTGCCAGGGCATCAGCTACCTGGACTGCTAGAGGCAAGCTGCGCGAGGAAGGAAACGAGCCTTGTCAGGGCTGCAAAAATTGCCACGAAGGTGCAATCGATTCTGTCACACTTCTTTTGCTGGTTTTTCGAGGGAGCGTTGGAAAAAGCCCAGTGGAGACGCCTTGCAGGAACCTCGCTGTAGCGCATGGTGGTAGCCGGCAGTTAAAGTCTTTCATCTTCAAGCAAACCAAGACCTGCTATCGTTTCCTTTCAGCCAGACTAAAAATATACCTTCTTTATATGAGAACCCTTTCTTTATACATTGAAGTCTACACGGATCATCTGAACAAGCGACCCCAAACCCCACCTAAGACCTAAAAAGGATGACATCATTAGTTAAGATTTGGGAGCTGGTTAATTTGATCACAGTTGTCACCGTGACAAAACCTCAGCGTTGCAAAATGAAAAGTTTTCAGTCATGAGAAACCTGCTATGGATATAGAAAGCATTTCTGCATCATCAAATATTATTTAAAATTTTAAGGTTTTTTCCCCCTTTAGATGTCGTGCCCCCACTTTCCTCTTATGTCTGAATATATGGGTTTTACACCCTTTCCCGCTTTTAAAATTATGATTTTAAATGTATATTCTATCCCTAATAATATTGTGCAAAGTGTAAACCTTTCCAAAGTGTCAGGAAAAAAAGAGGATCTTGTAAAACCTGAGTTGTATTATCAAATTTCTCTCCCGGCTTCCACTACTGCAGGACTAAATCTAAGCCAGGCCTGTGTTCGAGGGCCTGTGGTGTTCAGTGCTGAAAGTCATCCACAGAGCATGTGAAGTAAAATTAAAGTGGAAAATGTCTTTGGTAGTGAACTGTTCCCTTTCCGCTACTGAGATCCACAGCTAGCCTATGAGTGAGATGCAGGTAAAAGATTTCCCCTTTGCCCACAACAAATTGATCACCAGCAGATGGGAAGCAAAAAGAAAGAAAGAAAAGGTTAATGCCCCATCTCCCCATCCCCTTCTCAGACACCTCTGGTTCTCTTTCCTTTTTGGGTGTGCTGGAAAATGGTCTTTTGAACAAATAACCCAGCAAACGGCCCTTTCCTTTCCGCAAGCAGAGGCTTGACAATTCCCGAAGGAGCATTTAGAAAACGCGTCTCTTTCATCGATCGAACGGTCTTTGTGTTGGAACGAGACTCTATGTATAATATATAACATATATTCTTCTTAAATAGCACCGTCCTGCAATGCACACAGCTCTGCTTAGAAGCAAATGCGTTGCCCATCAACGTGCTTTCAATGTGCCTGATGCAGCCCGCTTTTAAATTGGCTGCTGTTTCAGATTGGCAGCTTTTATTGCTGCTCTATGATGATCCCTCTTTTTATTTCTATCATGGCTTTCCGTAAGCTGCTTTAGGAACACAGGAAGTTGCTACGTACTGAGCTCTCTGCACATGCTGACGATTGCATCCCCTCCAATATTTCTCCGAGGAAAATAAGGACATACTATTCCATCCCCTCCAACATTTCTCCAATGAAAACAGGGACGTCCTATTCCATTCCCTCCAACATTTCTCCAATGAATATAGGGATATCCTATTCCATCCCCTCCAACATTTCTCCAATGAAAACAGGGACGTCCTATTCCATCCCCTCCAACATTTCTCCAATGAATATAGGGACATCCTATTCCATCCCCTCCAACATTTCTCCAATGAATATAGGGACATCCTATTCCATTCCCTCCAACACTTCCCCAATGAAAACTACTATACCCGCCAACATTTCTTCAGTGAAACTAGGGATGTCCTAAGGAAAAGCAGGACATTCCAGGTTCAAATCAGAAACTGGGAAGGCTTCTGTAAATCCAGGACTGTCCCTGGAAAGCAGGGACACTTGGAGGGTCTGACTCTGGCACCTTCTGCATGCAAAGCAGATGCTCTAACACCGAGCTCTGGCGCTTGCTCTTGTCTGCTTTGGGCGCTAAAATGTTAAGCAACCTTAAATACTGATGCCTGACTAGGCAAAGGCAGCCTGTGGTTCTTGCCAAGAGCTGGAGTCAACACGGCTTTTCCATTGCTCCATTGCTGAACTACTGGGAATGACTGGTCTCGATTTGCCCAGTTTGTGAGACTTGAAGCAAAACAGACAAACAAACAAACAAATTGATGGTGACCCATCAAGGATGTGATAAACACCTCAGTTTTGCAAACTGCTTGGGCCTGCGCAAATGGGCATGGATTGTTAGCGTTGACAAGACTGAGCCAGACAGACCAATGGTCTGACTGCATATAAGGGAGTTTCCTATTTCTTGAAGAAAGCACTTTTGCTCAGTGGTTAGAGGGTTATAGGGACACAGGTGGCGCTCTGGGTTAAACCACAGAGCCTAGGGCTTGTCGATCAGAAGGTGGGTGGTTCGAATCCCCGCGACGGGGTGAGCTCCCGTTGCTCCTGCCAACCTAGCAGTTCGAAAGCACGTCAAAGTGCAAGTAGATAAATAGGTACCACTCCGGCAGGAAGGTAAACGACGTTTCCGTGCGCTGCTCTGGTTTGCCAGAAGCGGCTTAGTCATGCTGGCCACATGACCCGGAAAGCTGTCTGTTGACAAACGCCGGCTCCCTCGGCCTGAAAGCGAGATGAGCGCCGCAACCTCATAGTCACCTTTGACTGGACTTAACCGTCCAGGGGTCCTTGACCTTCTTCTTTTTCTGTGCAAGTCAGTGCCTCTGCAGGTGGGAAACCCTGGAGAGCTGCTGCCAGTCAGTGCAGACAATAGCTAGATGGAACAATGCCTGGTTCAGTAGATAGGCAGCTTCTGATGTCCCAGCGAGCGTAATACGCAGCTGGAGGGCTGCGTTCGACCTGGCAGGTTATGAGAAGTGCAGGCTTGTGTGAATCACAGGGGAGGGGAGGGGGATTATTGGATTCATAGAATTGAAGAGTTGGAAGGGACCGTGGGGGCATCTAGCCCAACCCTCTGCAATGCAGGAGATCGTGATTGTTTTTATTCCGTCTTTTATGTTTCTATATTGTGATTTTATCTTGTGAACTGCCCTGAGACCAGCAGGTATAGGGGGGTACACAAAAAACAACAGCAGCAGCAGCAACTACAACAGCAGCAGCAACAACAACAACAACAACAGGCACAAGCACAAACACTCTCAAAAAGCTGTCCACGCCGAGGGAGGGGCAGGCAGTCTTCTCCATGTGATCCTACGAGGTAGGATAGTAAAGTCACTGTTTACTGCGAGGACGGGCTCTTTGCCAAGAACTTTTCCTCCCGGGAATCAGAATGGAGGAAGCTGAGGATAAGATGCGGGCCCAGAAATATCCTGACTTATTAGCATGTGCCTTGCAATCTTCTTAAAAATACGCAAGATGATTCATCTTCCCATCTGGCTTGCAGGACGCTCAGACTGTTCAGAGGAATGAGAGATTATTAGTTGATCATGTCTAATTATAGCCCAGATGCTCAGGGGAAAGATCCCACTTTATCCTCACGACGGCCTTGCAAGGTAGGCTAGGCTGAGATGGGGAAAGCCTTGCCGGGCTCAATCTCGCCTAGCCAGGTTCGTGGCTGAGTGTGGGTGTGAGCGCCATGTCTTTCTGGTCCATATCTACCATTTTGCTGTATTTAGACTGAAATAACACAGCAATGATGTTCACTAGAGGCGGAGAAGCTTAAACTGGTGACTTCTGATTTCCAAGCCTTAATGAGAAAGGAGATTCCGACTAAATATCAGGAAAAACTTTCTGACAGTAAGAGCTGTTAGACCAGGGGTAGGCAACCTAAGGCCCCGGGGGCTGGATGCAGCCCATTCGCCATCTCAATCCAGCCCGCAGATGGACTGGGAATCAGCGTGTTTTTACATGAGTAGAATGTGTCCTTTTATTTAAAATGCATCTCTGGCTTATTTGTGGGGCACAGAAATTCATTCTTCTTCTTTTTCAAAATATAGTCCAGCCCACCACATGGTCCAAGGGACGGTGGACCGGCCCATGGCTGAAAAAGGTTGCCGACCCCTGTGTTAGACAGTGGAACAGTCTCCTTCAGGAGGTTGTGGACTCTCCTTCCTTGGAGGTTTTTAAGCAGAGGTTGGATGGCCATCTGCCATGGATGCTTCAGTTGAGTTTCCTCCATTGCAAGGGGTTGGACTAGATGACCCTTGGGGGTCCCTTCCGACTCTATAATTCTTCTGTTCTATTATTCTATGTCTGACCCATAAGAGAACCTGTCCTCTTAATCTCGTGGCTGCCGAGCTCACCCAGGAGGAGTTTTCTTTTTCGTAAAGAACCTTATCAAACGATTTTTTTTTTGACAATGCAAGTACACCATGTGTAACACTGAAAGGCTGGTTAGACAGGACTTAGCGTTGCCGGAGCCATGCTGATTCTTTGTCAGCGAGGCTCATTCTTCGACACACTGGGTAATTTTATTCTTGACAATGCTTTCGACTCGTTTCCCCCCCACAGCAGATGTCAAGCTAATTAGCCTGCAATTTCACAGGTCCTTTTTGATATTAGATTGGCCACCTTCCCAGACCTTGGGTATGGAAAATGAACTTAGGCGAGTAAGAGGCAACATGATAGAAGTTTGTTTTTTTCAATTAACTATGGCGTGGAGAAAGTAGATAGAAAAAAGATCTCTCTCTCTCTCTCTCTCTCTCTCTCTCTTATAACACTAGAACTTATCAGTACCCAATGAAGCTGAGTGTTGGAAGATTCGGGACAAATAAAATAATGTACTTCTTCATGCCGCACTTGTGGAACTCCCTGCCACAGGAGACAGTGATAGGCACCAACTTGAATGGCTTTAAAATAGGATCGACGAAATCATCAAGGTGAGGGTTGTCAATAGCTACAATGGCTATGCTCTGTCTCTAAAGGTAAAGGTAAAGGGACCCCTGACCATTAGGTCCAGTCGTGACCGACTCTGGGGTTGCGGCGCTCATCTTGCATTATTGGCCGAGGGAGCTGGCGTACAGCTTCCGGGTCATGTGGCCAGCATGACTAAGCCGCTTCTGGGGAACCAGAGCAGCGCACGGAAAGGCCATTTACCTTCCCGCTGCAGCGGTACCTATTTATCTACTTGCCCTTTTTGACGTGCTTTCAAACTGCTAGGTGGGCAGGAGCTGGGACCGAGCTCACCCCGTCGCGGGGATTCGAACCGCCGACCTTCTGATCGTCAAGCCCTAGGCTCTGTGGTTTAACCCACAGCGCCACCCGAGTCCCATACTCTCTCTACACAGCTTCCAAATACCCGTTGCTGGAACCACAAGAGGGGAGGGGGCTCTCTTCCTTGTAGGCTTCTGACAGGCATCTTGTTTGCTACTGTGAGAACAGGATGCTGGACTCGATGCTGGCTCCTGATCATAGAATCACAGGCTTGTAGAGTTGGAAGGGACCCTGAGGATAATCTAGTCCAACCCCTTGCAATGCAGGAATATGCAACTGTTCCATATGGGGATTGAACCTGCAACCTTGGCATTATCAGCACCATGCTCGAACCAACGGAGCTATCTGGGCCAGCAGGCTATTCTTATGTTGTTATGGCAAATAGCACATTTTTGTTAGAAGTTCAGCCATTTCACATTTGAGTCCCTCCAGCCTAATACCACCGGGACCCTGTGATTCGTCTGTGTATAATTTGCAAAAAGGGCTTAGAACTCCGTCCCTTATAGAGCCAGTGTGGTGTAGTGGTTAAGAGTGGTAGTCTCGTAATCTGGTGAACCGGGTTCGCGTCTCCGCTCCTCCACATGCAGCTGCTGGGTGACCTTGGGCTAGTCACTCTTTTCTGTGAAGTCTCTCAGGCCCACTCACCTTTGTTGTGGGGAAGGAAGGGAAAGGAGAACGTGAGCCGCTTTGAGACTCCTTCGGGTAGTGATAAAGTGGGATATCAAATCCAAACTCTTCTTCTTCTTCTTCTTCTTCTTCTTCTTCTTCTTCTTCTTCTTTGTAAGCCGCGGTCGCATTTCCATTTCATCATGTCACTCAATTCTAGGTTTGAACCACGAGGGTCATCCGCCCAACCCTAGGCAATGCAGGCATCTTTTTTCCAACATGGGGCTTGAACCCATGACCTTGAGATCTAGAGTCTCGTGGTCTACCAATTGAGCTACCCTCCACTTTCTGCAGCATATTATTCCCAACCAAAGCCAACCAGGCTCTCAAACTGGACATGGGAATGGCAACTGTCACCATGGTTCCTGCCCCGCCCCCAAGTCTCTATTACTCAGAGATACATTGCCTCTGAACATGGAAGCTCACTGTCATGGTTCATAGCTGTTGGCAGGTTTCTCCTCCATGAATTTATCTCCTTTTTTTCTTTTTCTAGCCATCTAAACTAGCAGCCATCCACACAGCATCTCCTAGATCAGGCTTCCACAACCTCAGCCCTCCAGATGTTTGAGACTACAATTCCCATCATCCCAGACCACTGGTCCTGCTAGCTAGGGATCTTGGGAGTTGTAGGCCAAAAACATCTGGAGGGCCGAGGTTGAGGAAGCCTGTCCTAGAGAAACTCCTTTGTTGGGAGCCCCTGGAACCGTGTGCAGCTCCCCCGAGTGGTAAACCCCAGAACTGCAGGAGCCATTTCTTCCTATTTATTTACTTGTTGAATTTGTAATACCGCCATTCATCTGAAGATCTCAAGGTGGTTCACAGCATAAAAAATGCAGAATTAAACCAGGAGGTAAGGTAGATAATAAAAAAAAACAAGAACGTGAACAGGTCCTGGACTTGCTTCACCCACCAAGGTGAGCTTCCACTGGATCTACCTGGACAGCGAATAATCCTCATAATTCCACGTGATTCCATTTGAATATCCCACCTTTCCTCCACCCCTTCCAACTGTTCTATGTGAGAGAAAAATCCCCCTCTCCTGGAGGAAACCCTCGAGTCTGCCTTAACGCTAACAGACATGATGAGAGATGGTTGCTGTTTGCTTCTGGTGAGGCATAAAAGGATTCGGGTGTGTGTGTGTGCGTTCGGGTGTGGCGTTCGGGTGTGGGGATCGGATTAGAGAAATGACTTTTGGAACGGACGGGCCAAACATTAAGGACAAAAGGCAGAACGTCCCTCTTCTGCGTAAAGCCAACAATTCAATTATTCCGCTCCGTTCCTTGCCTGGCAGGAAGCCATTAGAGCACAGCACTCTGCTTTCCCGGGTCTCTCCGCTTCAAGAAAGGATATGTGAGGGAATTAGGAGGGCGGGGGGAAACTCCTGAAATGGGTCTGTGGAAATCTGAGCGGAACCAGGACTCTGTGGGTCTGCCTGCTTCCCACAGCGGCAACCACCCAAACCTGGCACCCTCACGCCATCCATGGGGATTTGAGTCTTAAACCACCCTGGAAATCATAGAATCATAGAGTTGGAAGAG
This sequence comes from Darevskia mixta, assembly GCA_034641385.1. Taxonomy (NCBI): domain Eukaryota; kingdom Metazoa; phylum Chordata; class Lepidosauria; order Squamata; family Lacertidae; genus Darevskia; species Darevskia mixta. The sequence continues at coordinate 6,154,609 of JAWWNH010000060.1, forward strand.
ACCCCAAGGGCCATCCAGTCCAACCCCCTGCCAAGTAGGAACACCATCAGAGCATTCCTGACAGGTGGCTGTCAAGCCTCTGCTTAAAGACCTCCAAAGAAGGAGACTCCACCACACTCCTTGGCAGCAAATTCCACTGTCGAACAGCTCTTACTGTCAGGAAGTTCTTCCTAATGTTTAGGTGGAATCTTCTTTCTTGTAGTTTGAAACCATTGCTCCGTGTCCTCTTCTTTGGAGCAGCAGAAAACAACCTTTCTCCCTCCTCTATATGACATCCTTTTATATATTTGAACATGGCTATCATATCACCCCTTAACCTTCTCTTCTCCAGGCTAAACATACCCAGCTCCCTAAGCCGTTCCTCATAAGGCATCATTTCCAGGCCTTTGACCATTTTGGTTGCCCTCCTCTGGACACGTTCCAGCTTGTCAGTATCCTTCTTGAACTGTGGTGCCCAGAATTGGACACAATATTCCAGGTGAGGTCTGACCAGAGCGGAATACAGTGGTACTATTACTTCCCTTGATCTAGATGCTATACTCCCATTGATGCAGCCCAGAATTGCATTGGCTTTTTTAGCTGCTACATCACACTGTTGACTCATGTCAAGTTTGTGGTCTACCAAGACTCCTAGATCCTTTTCACATGTACTGCTCTCAAGCCAGGTGTCACCCATTCTGTATTTGTGCCTTTCATTTTTTTTGCCCAAGTCATAGCTCTGTAAGAGGAACAAGGAAAGACTGCGGAAGATTCCACAAAATCCACACTGGACTCTGCCTAGAGCAGGGGTGTCAAACTCAAATTCATCAGGGGCCGCATCAGCAGTTTGGTCACCCTCAAAGGGCCGGTTGTATCTGTAGGACTATGTGTCCACTCTTTACTATCATAAATTATTGTCACTGCATTCAATTATTACTGCTTTTTGTATTTTAAATATATATTACATATATATGTGTGTATGATTATATATAACATATTTCATTTTCAACTGCATATTACTCAGTATGTGTGTGTATATATAATAATAATATAAGGTTTCAGGGGGAGGGGGGCATGTTCAGGGAGGAATTAAGGGCAAAGGGGGATATTTTAGTAAGGTTTAAGGGGGAGGGGGGCATGTTCAGGGAGGAATTAAGGGGGATATTTTAGTAAGGTTTCAGGGGGAGGGGGCATGTTCAGGGAGGAATTAAGGGGGAAAGGGGGATATTTTAGTAAGGTTTCAGGGGGAGGGGGGCATGTTCAGGGAGGAATTAAGGGGCAAAGGGGGATATTTTAGTAAGGTTTCAGGGGGAGGGGGGGTGTTCAGGGAGGAATTAAGGGGGAAAGGGGGATATTTTAGTAAGGTTTCAGGGGGAGGGGGCATGTTCAGGGAGGAATTAAGGGGGAAAGGGGGATATTTTAGTAAGGTTTCAGGGGGAGGGGGATGTTCAGGGAGGAATTAAGGGGGAAAGGGGGATATTTTAGTAAGGTTTCAGGGGGAGGGGGCATGTTCAGGGAGGAATTAAGGGGGAAAGGGGGATATTTTAGTAAGGTTTCAGGGGGAGGGGGGATGTTCAGGGAGGAATTAAGGGGGAAAGGGGGATATTTTAGTAAGGTTTCAGGGGGAGGGGGCATGTTCAGGGAGGAATTAAGGGGCAAAGGGGGATATTTTAGTAAGGTTTCAGGGGGAGGGGGCATGTTCAGGGAGGAATTAAGGGGCAAAGGGGGATATTTTAGTAAGGTTTTAGGGGGAGGGGCATGTTCAGGGAGGAACTAAGGGGCAAAGGGGGATATTTTAGTAAGGTTTCAGGGGGAGGGGGCATGTTCAGGGAGGAATTAAGGGGCAAAGGGGGATATTTTAGTAAGGTTTCAGGGGGAGGGGGCATGTTCAGGGAGGAATTAAGGGGGAAAGGGGGATATTTTAGTAAGGTTTCAGGGGGGATGTTCAGGGAGGGATTATGGGGGAAAGGGGTATATTTTAGTAAGGTTTCAGGGGGGATGTTCAGGGAGGGATTATGGGGGAAAGGGGGATATTTTAGTAAGGTTTCAGGGGGGATGTTCAGGGAGGGATTATGGGGGGAGGGAGCATGTTCCTCACTCGTTTCTGAGGGAAGCCGGAGAGTTGCTGGCGAGTCCGGCAAGAGGCTTCCTTTCTGCCGGTGACTCAGCTCACAAGATGAAGTGGGAAGGAACGTGCAGCGAACGGGAGAGCAGCTTTGGAAAGCCCGCCAGGCCAAAACGGCCGAAAATCAAAAGCCTTGCCGGGCTCACCCGGCAAGGAAAAAATGGTGCAGGGGGCTTCCCCCACGCAGCAGAAAGCCGCGCGGGGCACCCCCGAGGCGGCAAAAAGCCGCGCTGGGCCAAAACGGCCCGAAAATCAAAAGCCTTGCCAGGCTCACCCGGCAAGGAAAAAATGGTGCGGGGGGCTTCCCCGACGCGGCAGAAAGCCGCACGGGGCACCCCCGAGGCGGCAAAAAGCCGCGCTGGGCCAAAACGGCCCGAAAATCAAAAATGGTGCGGAGACGCCGCAGCCAACCCCAGAGCTTCGCGCCTCGGCTCCCCCGCCTACTTCTCGCGAGTGGCCACGCCCACCGCTCCCTCCACCAATCCGCCTTCCCGACTCTGTCCCTGGTGGGAAACAATATGCACTCCGAGTCTTCCTCTCTCCGCTCTGCTCCCTTCCTCTCGCGCGCGCTGACCTTCGCTGCCCACCGCCAATCAGCGCGCGCTCGCGGGCCACATGACGAGGTCTCGCGGGCCGCATTTGGCCCGCAGGCCTTGTCTTTGACACCTGTGGCCTAGAGGAACATCAGAGCAAAGAACAGCCTTAATCCGAGCAGTCAGGGGCGGAGTGAAGCCACCGATGGCGGACATTCAGTGTGCTGCCCGCCCGTGACTGCCAAATGTCACCCCCTCAGTGAAGACACCTGGGGCAGCCCGCCCCCACCGCACCCCCTCCCTCCGCCCCTGAATCCGAGTCATGGATCCATCTAGCTCAGTATTGCCTACACTGACTTGCAGCAGCTCTGAACCTGGGACCTTCTGCGCGCAAAGCAGATGATCTGAAAGCGATTTATGTTTCCTGACTTTCAGAATACACACAGCATTGGTTTTTTACGATTACGCCGGTTGCACGATTACAATTTGAGTTAAGAATACACTTCGATTTTGAGGACTCTGAGGATTGAAGATAATGCTTGTTTATAGAAAGTGGCTTTATTTGGGTGTTATATCGGATTGGACAAAGTGAATATTGTTTTTATATAGAGGACAGATGAAGAATCGGAAGTTCTTTATTTTCAGAATCTTATTTTTCTTTCTTTTCAAACCTATTTTCTACTATTCTTTCTTTCTTTCTTTCTTTTTCTTTCTCTATTTCTTTCTCTCTGCCTTTTTGTGTTCTTATTGTATCTAGATAAATGTCTTGGTTTGGTTAAAAAAAGGGGGAAAGCTATTAAGCTTTGTAGTTTTCTCTATAAACCTTATTATTATTATTATTATTATTATTATTATTATTATTGGAATATGCTTCTTGTCTAAGAACAAGAAGCAGAATGAAAAACCACCAACAGCAACCAGCAATTTTCAAGTGGTCTGAGGTGGCGAAAAGATGGAGACGTACTGCCTTAAACATGCAAACAGGGACTCATGTTTCAAAGTGGGGGAAAGGAGGCTGCTCCATCAAGATAAATAAGTAATACCCGCAAAAGAGCTTTTCTCTCTCTTTCCCACCGTGTTGCATCCATTTTTAGCTCCTCCTGCAAGATTAAAAATTCTTGTGTGTTGCCCCCTTTCTGATGACATCCCATTAGTGTCTGTTGTGTGTCATCGTCACTCAGGAGGTACACAATGGCGTGCAGAAGCACTGCATTCTCGCAGCAGTGATTTCCAAAGCGTGCGCACGGATGTTCCTTCTAAATTGTGGGCCATCTACAGAACTAGCGTGGCTCCAGTCCCCCCCCCCTCCTTTTGTTAGGGAGAAGAATAGCCTTTTGAAGATTCTCTCAGCTTGACGGCTGTGGCAAAAGGAGAGAGAGCTTGTTCTGAGCGCAAGTCGAGAAGCTGCTGAATAGAGCTCAACCCACAATGCAAACAAGGAAAAGGATTGGAACAGACATGACGGTACAAAGCCAGATTTTTTTGGCGGGGGGGGGGGTTGGTGCAGGAGAACAAAGGAGCCAGGATACTTGTCTGCTGGGAGTTGCTAGCTGCTAGTTTTTTTCCTAGCTAGACTTTGATCTTCCACTTTGCTAATCTTCCTTGGACATCATCTCTACTCAACTGGCCTGCCATGTTGGAATTTTTCGTGGCATTTATTCCTGAGTAAGGGAGACAATGGACTCAGCTACATTAGTCAAAAAAACCCAACGCTTTGAATGCGTTATAAACATGCAACACCAGATGGCACCAGAGAACAAACAATTTTTCTACACCATTTTTACATAGGGTTTTTTTTTCTTTTGTTATGGTGATTTAATTTCTGACTTATTTATAGCGCCCCCTGTGTGTAGATCCATCCAATGCCTTTATTGAACAAACGGATGTTGAAAGGGCTGGAAGCAAGCTTTTGAGTGGCACGGAATTCTTCTCCCATCTTTCCTGGGTGTCAGAAAGCTCAGGGCGTAGCAGAAAGTCATAGGGCACCCTGGATATTCCTGCTTCCGCTTCCCCAATCCTACCTGGTTAGCAACCAAAGATGAGGCTGCCCACCTGCCTATCACATCACATCGCTATAACATCACATGACTGGCGTTGCCCCACCCAGTTATCCAAATGCTGTGCATGTCTTTGCAAGTTTCCCATGCTCCCACTTGTCAGGATGCTGTCAGCGGCTCCCGGCTGGTTGCCCAGGAAAGTATAAAGGCAATGAAAAGTTTTTTACAGTCCTGTTTTATTTCAATCTTTTCAGAGATAGGCTATAGAACTCAGGCTCTTGGATAATGGTGTTGTCCCAAGTGAATCTCCACACACACCGTCTCTCCCACTTCCTCATTCATCACTTCTATGGGTGCTGCTACATGCCCTCTGTCTTCGAGCTCTTTGCTCTCCTACTTCCAAGGCTCGCCAGGTTCTGGGAGATGGAGGGTCTGGGATGCTTTCTGATGACACTGTGTCTGCCAGCTGCCGCTCCGGTTCTGCCTCCTTCTCCTCCTCTCCCATTATTTCCCAACTTTCCCCCTCATCTGCCCCTGAGCTGTGACCTCCCTCAAACCCCTGTTGTAAATCTATACTGTCTTCCTCTTCCTCCTCCCTGGGAGGGCCAGAATGGGGAGGCAGCCTCCACCACTCCTCCTCCTCTGCCCAGTCCCTGACACCACTTTAAATGCCTGATATCGGAGAACGGGGAGACTTGCAAAGCCCTTTAAACATCTGAGTGAGTGAGTAGCTAGCTGCAGGGGTGGAGAAAGAAAGTTACACTGTACAGACTATTTTCTCCTCTCCTCTCGCCTCCTCCTCCTCCTCCTCCTCCTCCTCCACCCACCGGATCACTCGGATATTTTAAGGAAAAGTACCCTCCCACACATCCCCTTCTCCTGTTAGAAATTCTGCAGAACTGCTCTTAGAACAGCTGCTACTCAGTTGGTTAGAGCGTGGTGCTGGTAATGCAGGGGTGGGCAACCTAAGGGCCGTGGGCCGGATGCGGCCCAATCGTCTTCTCAATCCGGCCCGCGGACGGTCCAGGAACCAGCATGTTTTTACATGAGTAGAATGTGCCCTTTTATTTAAAATGCATCTCTGGGTTATTTGTGGGGCATAGGAATTCGTTCATATTTTTTTCCAAAATATAGTCCGGCCCCCCACAAGGTCTGAGGGACAGTGGACCGGCCCACGGCTGAAAAAGCTTGCTGACCCCTGCGATAATGCCAAGGTTCCAGGTTCAATCCCTGTATGGGACACCCGCAGATTCCTGCATTGCAGAGGGTTGGACTAGATGATCCTCATGGTCCCTTCCAACCCTACGATCCTACCACCACCACCGACAATAATAAAACCAGAAACACCATCTCCACTATGAGGCTGTGCAACAAAGTTCTGAAATAATTCCCAGAGGGGATGAGCAGCCCCATGTTGTTTTCCTGGGCGACATCTCAACCCAGTTTGTCTTTCCGCCGGTAGATTTAGTGTGTGATACCCTTGCTGACAGATCCATCAGCAGCATTCATATCGCTCAGCAATTTTTAATGAGAAAGTCGCACGCTCTTGTGATTACTATGCAAATGTTCAGAAAACTCATTAACTGGCAAGATCTTTAACCTCCCACTGCAATCTTCGCTCCAAGCTCACATCTGTTCGAAATCAGAGCAGGAGACCCCTGTTCTCCATGTGCCCCCCCCATGAACATGTGTGCGCATGTGTCTTTCAGAGGCAAGGCTTGTCGGAGCATCAGGGGGTCTTAGCCTTGGGGGCCAAAGTGTAGGTTTGGAGTGCTGGGTTTTTTGGCTTCTCGTAGCAAATTTTGTGATTGGATTCCTCCCAGATCTGGTGACTTGTTTAAGTCATGCAACAGGGGTGCCCCATATGCAGTCCTAAGCCCAATTGGAGTGCATGTACGGAGGGGTTTATGTGAGTAAGTTTATGTGAAGAAGGGGTTATGTGAATAAGTGAGAACACTCACTTAGTTGGTCGAGCCTGGCGCTTTAAAAAATATTTTTTGTTAATTAAATTTTCTGTTTTACAATTTCAAACACTCATTTTACATCCTTAAAATATCAATGACTTCCCTTCTTCTCTTTCCATGGTTCATTTTACATATCTTAAATCCCTGCATATTTTACAAAAACTATACCTATCAGTTTTCCATTATTGCATCCATCAAAACTTATTTACATTCTTGAATTTATCTTAATGCTGCCGGCGTTTTCAGCTGTATACAATTATTTCCCATATATTCAATAAACGTTTTCCAATCTTCTTTAAATGTACGTTATTCTTGTTCTCTTATTCTATATTTTAAGTTTGCAAGTTGTGCATATTCTGTCAACTTAAGGTGCCATTCTTCTTTGGTTGGGACCTCACTCATTTTCCATTTTTGGGCTAACAAAACATGGGCCACACTTATTGCATACATAACCTTTTCTGACACCTGGGGATTTCAGTCTGAATTATTGCCGACAGAAATAACTCTGGATTTTTTTGGGGAAGTACTTTTAACCATTTCTTTCAATTCATTAGAGATCATTTCCCAATACTCTTTTACCCTTTTACATGTCCACCACATATGATAGAAGGTTCCCTCTGATTCTTTACAACCCCTGCACTTATCAGATTCTGTCTTGTGCATCTTAGCAAGCCAACTCAGAGTTAAATACCATCTGTGAATCATTTTCAGGTAGTTCTCCTTCAAAGAATAACATGCCGTAAATTTCAAGTTGCTTTTCCAGAGTTTTTCTGGGAAATCTATATTGTGTCCTATATCTATTGCATGACACTTTTAATCCTAGGGCCGTGGGTTCGATCCCCACCTTAGGCAAAAGATTCCTGCATGGCAGGGGGTTCGATTAGATGGCCCTTGGGGTTCCTTCGAGCTCTGCAATGCTGTGATTCTGTAAGAAGAGCCCTGCTGAATCAGGCCAAAGGAGGCCAATCCAGGACCACACAGAGGTTGAGAGTCACATTTTAAGGTTGTGTTACTCCTATCAGAGAGCGCAAAATATGGTCTGAAGCTCAACATAAAAAAAAACTAAGATCATGGCCACTGGTCCCATCACCTCCTGGCAAATAGAAGGGGAAGAAATGGAGGCAGTGAGTGATTTTACTTTCTTGGGTTCCATGATCACTTCAGATGGTGACAGCAGTCACGAAATTAGAAGACGCCTGCTTCTTGGGAGAAAAGCAATGACAAACCTAGACAGCATCTTAAAAAGCAGAGATGTCACCTTGCCGACAAAGGTCCATATAGTTAAAGCTATGGTTTTTTCCAGTAGTGGTATAGAAGTGAGAGCTGGACCATAAAGAAGGCTGCTCGCCAAAGAATTGATGCTTTTGAATTATGGTGCTGGAGGAGACTCTTGAGAGTCCCATGGACTGCAAGAAGATCAAACCTATCCATTCTTAAGGAAATCAGCCTTGTGTGTTCACTGGAAGAAGGACAGATCCTGAAGCTGAGGCTCCAAGACTTTGGCCACCTCATGAGAAGAGAAGACTCCCTGGAAAAGACCCTGGTGTTGGGAAAGATGGAGAAGGGGACGACAGAGGACGAGATGGTTGGACAGTGTTCTCAAAGCTACCAATATGAGTCTGACCAAACTGCGGGAGGCAGTGGAAGACAGGAGTGCCTGGCGTGCTCTGGTCCATGGGGTCACGAAGAGGCGGACACGACTAAACGACTAAACAACAACAACAACTCCTATCAGAAAGCCTTTTGAAAGCATTCACATTAGGACGTAGCCACTAGAGGACACTTGCTCAGCTTGCAACGAGAGCGTAAGAAACTACAGAGGATAATCTAGGGCTGGCGTGTTGTTTTCCATCACAACGGATAAAGTCCTACATTTAAGAAAGATCAGGAATACAAGGGAAGAGAGAAGAGAAGGATGGGGTGGGGGAATGAGAATCACATTATGGCAAATTAAATTGCGGCATGGAAAAAGAGTAATGGTTTCACAGGCCTGCAGGGGAACCAGAAGTCCCTAATCACAAAGTGATTCTGCTCCAAGAAGAAGCCATGCACTTGTCCAGTTCCTACAGATAAATCTATTCACCCCAAGCTTGTCATTCTCTTCACACATTATGCTTTAAAAGTTTTTTCCAGTAGTGGTATCTGAAGAAGTGTGCATGCACATGAAAGCTCATACCAAGAACAAACTTAGTTGGTCTCTAAGGTGCTACTGGAAGGAATTTTTTTTATTTTTTATTTTGTTTTGACTATGCTTTAAAAGGTACACCTATGTGTGTGTTGTTTTTTTTTTTTTTTTTTATGTGAAGCATGAATGCAACAAACCTGGATTTTCAAATCGAGGCACCCATAAGAAGTGCACCCAACTTGCTCAGTTGAGCATTCATTTTCTCAGTTGAAGTATATGAAAGATCCCCACGGAACAACTGTGCAACGAGGCAGGCTGGATGCCTTATGGCTGCGAAGTATAGAAGCCAATGTGTTCACTTAAGATTAGTTGTGAGGATCTGATCAAAGGCTGCAATTAGAAAAAGTTAGAGGGGAAAAATCAAATATAAAATGGAAGAATGCAAAAAATAAACATTGTTTTCCATCTTACTGTAGGTTTTATTTTTGAAAAATATAATTCCATTTTACAGTTTATCATTGTTTATATTTTGAATTAGATCTCTAAGGGGGCACCAAAATCTTTTAAGGGCTTAGGGCCTCTAAAGGTCCTGGTCATGTGTTGTGTGTGTGTGAGTGAGTGTGTGTGTGTGTGTGTATGCATTCACACATACTTGAAGCTTGTTGCAGGTTCTAAGGTAAAGGGACCCCTGACCATTAGGTCCAGTCGCGAATGACTCTGGGGTTGCAGCGCTCATCTCGCTTTATTGGCTGAGGGAGCCAGAGCACAGCTTCCAGGTCATGTGGCCAGCATGACAAAGCCGCTTCTGGTGAACCAGAGCAGCGCACGGAAACGCCGTTTACCTTCCCACCGGAGCAGTGCCTATTTATCTACTTGCACTTTGACGTGCTTTTGAACTGCTAGGTTGGCAGGATCAGGGACCGGGCAACGGGAGCTCACCCCGTCACGGGGATTCAAACCGCTGACCTTCCGATCGGCAAGCCCTAGGCTCAGTGTGTTGCAGGTTCTAGAGCTGGTCAAAGCGCACGTCTTCATTCATGCTGAATCCATTTTCATTGCCAAGTTGTTCCTCTGTCTTTAAGAGCAGTCCAATACACTGCAACCTTGCAGGTGAGGCTTCCCCCACCATGTATCTTCAGGCCAGGAAATGTCACCTGCTTAATTCTTGCAGGCAGAGGGGATGGCGGTGAGGGGAAAGAAAAGTTGGCAACCCTACCTGGCTATAGAAACCAGGTTCAGTACTCATTAGAAAGGCCTTTTGTTTTCTCCTTCATAAACTGTAGATGGCAGCTTCTCTCAACAAATCAGGCAAGTTGAGGGTGAAATGTTTCTGCGTGCCTAGTGTTCATCCTCCCTTCAATTTGGAAAGGATTATTATCTGCTTGCTACTCCCCAGTTCCATTTCGATTAGTCAGCCTGCTGTAACAGCAACTCTTTCCTTTCCCGATACGCCCTGAGCTCTGTTACCTTTTCTGTGGTCTCAAGCACTTAGAATTGTAGAGTTGGAAGGGACCCCAAGGGTCATCTAGTCCAACCCCCTGCAGTGCAGGAATCTCAGCTAAAGTATCAATGACGGGTGGCCATCCAACCTCTGCTTAAAAACCTCTGAGGAAGGAGAGTCCACATCCATCCAAAGGGGACCGTTCCACTGTCAAATGACTCTTATTATCAGAAAGTTTTTCTGTATGTTTAGTTGGAATCACCTTTCTAGTAACTTGAAGCCATTGGCTCAAGTCCTACCGTCCAGTGAAGAAGAAGAAGATGAAGAGGAGGAGGAGGAGGAGGAGTTTGGATTTGATATCCCGCTTTATCACTACCCGAAGGAGTCTCAAAGCAGCTCACATTCTCCTTTCCCTTCCTCCCCCACAACAAACACTCTGAGGTGAGTGGGGCTGAGAGACTTCAGAGAAGTGTGATTAGCCCAAGGTCACCCAGCAGCTGCATGTGGAGGAGTGGAGATGTGAATCCAGTTCCCCAGATTACGAGTCTACCGTTCTTAACCACTACACTACACTGGCAAGAGAAAACAAGCTTGTTCCTTCTTCCATGTGACAGCCCTTGAGATATTTGAATATGGCTATTACATCTCCTCATTTCCATGCTGAACATACCACCTCAAGAGCTTCTCCTACTTTTGAATCCCTCTCATTCTAGCCTCACAAGCCAAGGTAAATTTGAGTTTCTCTCCATTTCTTTATGTATGCAGAGAAATCGGGTGGGGTGGGGGGAAGGGAATCAATTTGGTAGCGACAATCTGGGTTTTGGAATTCAACCTATTGATTTTCTGGCAACCCTCCAAAAAAGGGCCTGTTTGATTGGAATATTGGGCTGATTCATCAGTCTGAGCGAAAACCATTCTAGAGTCTCTCCTCTTGTTCTCTTCTCTCTGAACAACCCCCCACCCTTCCATTGTAATAATGACTATAACTGGACTTCCAGTCCAGTGTGGTATTATTTAAAGCATCAACAGCAGCAGAGGAAGTGACATCTATGGGGACTTCCATTTTCCAACTTTCCTTCCACTCTGAGGGAGCCAGCATCCTTCTGGTGGATCCCTCACTGCGAGAAGCGAGGTCACAGGGAACCAGACAGAGGGCCTTCTCGGTAGTGGCACCTGCCCTGCGGAACGCCCTCCCATCAGATGTCAATGAAATAAACAACTATCCGACCTCCAGAAGACATCTGAAGTCATCCCTGTATTGGGAAGTTTTTAATGCTTGGCATTTTTATTTTTTGCTGAAACCGCCCAGAGTGGCTGGGGTAACCCAGTCAGATGCAGAGCATATAAATAATAATGCATTATTATTATTCCAACATTCGGCTTCATTGAATGAGTTGGATGGCCATCTGCCATGGATGCTTTAGCTGAGATTCCTGCATTGCAGGGGGTTGGACTAGATGACCCTCAGGATCCTTTCCAACTCTAAGATTCTATGAGTTCTGGTCCTACAAGAGAGGGATAAAAAACCTTTCTTTGTCCACTTTCTCCATCATTTTATAAACTTTTATCCTGTTGGCTTACTCATACCGGTATTTCCTCTCAACTCAAAAGTCCCATCCCCTTGATCATTTGGGTTGACCTCACCTGAACCTTTCCAAGGAAAGGGAGGATGGAAGTTGTAACTCAACATCATCTGGAGGGTGGCCAGTTGAGGAAGGCTGATAAGGATGATCACTAACCATGTCAGGATTGATAGAGTGGCTTCTCCCATATTAAATGAACAGATTGTGGTAAAAGCATAGTAGGAAAACAATGCTAATGATGTCTTTTATCTGATACAGGAGGGGACGTCCCTATATAGCAATTGATACACTTGAAAATGCCTCTGTGATTTTCATATATGGCACCTGAAGTCTCATCAGCCATCAATTAAGGGGAGGATTTCAATGCTCAATGTTTACCTAGGTGTGGGGGATCCTCACACACACACACACACACACACACACACTAACTATAGGAAGGATAACCTTTAGACAAAGAGTAGAAATAGAGATTTTTATTATTATTATTTTATTAAAATACAACCAAGTTCCTTATACAAATAAAGGAATTTCTGTTGTTTCCAAGAAGCAATTCTTTTATCAAAAGAAAACCATTCACGGAAAAGAAAAGAAGTCATCAACACTAGCTAAGAGGCATGCATTGCAATCCCAACAGAGCGAGTGCAAAATAAAACATAGGCTCTTCTCTCTCGTATTCTATATTCAAAACCCTTGCATTTGGTCACTTTAAAAAATAAGCATTTAGAACCGACCTCCAGGCCACTTGGTAAGGAACCCCCTCCCCATTTTGCTACAAAGTACAGCAGTTAACATGAACCGGCTACATTCCAAGTCAGAGAATGGGGGGGGGGGAGGGTAACAAAAGAAGGGCAAGGCAAACCAAATCTCCCAGTGTGTTTCAGATTGTCTATGCACAATATCTCCACTTAGATGGCCCAACAGCAGGGCGCAAGGTCTGCAGGACTTCTGGCTCAAGAAAAATGTGAAGCAAGCAATATCGAAATACCCCCATCCTGTCTTGGGTTCTGTACATTAACCCATGTCTCTAACAAAGGTAGGGGGGCTGTGGGAAATGAAGGTCCCCCATCCCCGTTTCATTTGAGTCCAGACATGCACAAAGGATTTGCTCTGAGATGTTTCATGCAACTGTTTCATGCGCAATGGAGCAACCACGAGCGGACTTGGTGTCTTCAGTTATGCTGCACCCTAACACCACCATCCAGGGGAATAGCCAGAATATTGGGCGCTGTCATGTGGCAAAGAGATGTAGTGTCGTCAGGAACCTGAGCATTGGTCAGTAAACGGTCGCTGTGCACACGCAATCAAATTGCAATGGGTACATTCAGAAAACGGCGGCCGAATGAATCGCAGGTTTTTAGCAGGTGCTAGAGAAAAGGGCACATGAAGGAAGCAAGTGACAAAGGCCACGAAACAGCAAATCTCTGCTGGATCTGCCCAGCAGGGATATGGATCGCAGTGCCACATTCCAACTCTATAATATTTTGCGTACATGTGAATCACCGTTATCAATTTAAAAGCGAGCACACAGAGAAGTCAGTGGAAGCAGACATTTTCGGCGAGAAGGCTCAAAACCATGTTGGTTTGCAGGGCGGAATATCAAGCGCTGGCATGGGATCTTAGCACTCTAAATCTGGGTGCAGATCAGTGAAGCATGTGCCGTGGCTGTTTTTGCCAAATTTCCCTTTGATGAACAAAAGCTCATGAATTCAAAAAAACCGTTCCACGATGGAAAAGAAGCAAGGCGACCGGGGGGGGGGGGTGAGAGCTGGTAGAAATCAATAATTCAAATACACATATGCCACTGCTTCTGAAAACACACATTTCCTCTAAACAGAATAGCTACGGGTGCAGGGAACAAATTGGATCCAAGCCCACGATAGGGGCTTACAGAGCTGCTCAAAATTTTAAAAAGGAGCAATAAAGGAAAGGACTAACAATTGCATACATTCAAATACTGGCTTTAAACCCTGGTCAGCTATACAGCAGAGCCTACCAGGCCACAATAAAACAGTGACCGACTGAGGAAGTGAACTAGATTCCTGCCAAAGTATAACTAGAAGATGGAGCTGAAGAATTGAACACCTGATTCACAGTAGGCTGAGCACCAAGGTGAGGGATAGGGAGCCTGTGGCCCTCTCGAGATTGGTGGACTCCAGTTCCCATCAGCCCCAGCCAGCAGTCAGGGTGGATGATGGTAATTGTAGTCCAGGAACATGTGCAGGACCCCACTGCTGGCCAAGATGATTTCTCAACCCCTTTATATATCTATTTTCTTGGCAGTCATGCTTTTATCTCAAGATGCCCACCTGAGGCTCTCTTGCTGCCATCCCGGAGATGCCAAGAGCAGTTTCTGCACAGCACCCAATGATCTTTTGCTGCGGTTTCACCTGGGAGGGCTGGCGGGCCAATGCCAGATCAGGGCCAGGCAGCCACATCCTCTGGGGATCAGGTATGCTAACCTGGTCCCCAGGGAAATCCTTGGGCTGATGCACCATCGAATGGATTAAAACCAGCAGCACTGAACTCTTGAGAGCACCAGCATGTCTGCACCAGCACAGGGGGTTCTGCCTCCAACTTCGGCTTTAAAAATAACTAGAAGTGGGAAGGCGAGGAAATCAGGATCTTGCGGGGTGGGGAAGAGGAATGATGTAGCAGAGGACAACTGCACAGCAAACTTTGGGGAGGGGGGATAACTCCCCTCAAAATGGCTTGCGCAGAGAACATGCTGCCCCACACATGACGTTTCTTTCACTGCAAGACAGATAAGGAGGAATCATCAGAAGACAACAAGAACGATGAACGTACACGGGTGGGCGGACTTGCCAATTGGTGTGTTTCTAGACAGTGGCAAGGGACGGGAATAGAATTCGAGGCAGATGCGGAGACAAAGGAATTTAGAGGTTGGGTCAGTTTCAAAACAGGAGCTAACACAAAACCAATTTGATGGCCAGTTTTGGTTGGCTGATATCAGAGTCTACTGCTACGAAACACCACTCACGGCTCGCCTCAGGTTAGCTGGCACAAAGTCCCTCTTACTCGCGAGGTGAACTATTTATGGATCTTTAAAGGGAAGCGTTAACATGCTTTTCTGCAGACAATTGTCTCTGGGTTATTTAAATGGACCAATTTTCCACCAGAGATGTCTTGTCTCATCATGGCTAACACCTGGGACTCAAGTCACATGATCAGATGGGGCCATATCCCCATCCCCTAATAATTTTCCCCCTCTGCAAGTCACTTCCTGGGAAATCAAATTTTTAATTTTCAGAAAAGAAGTCTGTTGAAAATGGATCAGCCCACAACCATTAAGCCATTCATGGTACTCATGATGAACATGTATGGATCAGCAGGTAACAAGAAAACAGAGTGGGTCTTCAGAATTAGCTTTTGATAATTTTCCAGGGGGTGGTATCTCACTGTGCTTGGAGCAAGTTCACGAGGAAAGTTTACCCCATACATTAAAAAATCAAGCTGGGGTTGGGCAAGAGGAGTTTATGGCATCAAGACAAATTTGGCCTAAGAACGCTCCTGTTTTTGGGGGGTTTTGTTTTTGCAAACTCTGCTTGCGTTAAGGGAGGCGAAAGCACCCCATAATCACAAAAGGCATTCACAGTATCTCCTGACGAGCGGAACACGTACAGAGATATCTTCCTCGCACCCGTTTCTTTGGCAAGATTCATGCAAAGAAAGAAAAGAAAGTAAAAAAAGAAAAAAAGTCACCTTCTCTACAGAGCTTATAATAAAAGCATTTGGTACGTACATTCTAACCGTCTTAAAACCTTCGCAGTGGTTATTAAAGTGCAGAATTTGTTCTGTCTACGACAGACACTCTTCCTTCGCTAAGTCTGTTTCCTGGTAACCCAAGCGGAGGTCAGTAGAAACAAGAAACAGAAAATAGAACAATAAAACAGAAAAAACCCACACCATTTGCAGCAGGAAAGGAGGGGACGATTGAGGGGCGGGAAAACCTTCTGAAGACATGTTCTGAGACAGCTTGGCTTCTGGTCTGCTATCTATTCAAGTACAAGACCAAACCTTGGGGGTGGAAGGTTACTGGCCTTAAAATGTGCTAAGCCACTCAGATTTGCAAGCTCTGAAGCTCTGGGTGATAACCGGAAAGAGACTATGAAATGTGTGCCACTGTGTGTGTGTGTGTGTGTGTGTGTGTGTAGGCACTGTGCAATTAAATCTTAAAAGCAGGAGCAGTCTTGGGCAAGGGGGGGCATTTTCACAAAGGTATCTAAGCACATTGCTTGCTGTTAAATCTCAACAGGCTCTGCTTACTTCCCACGGCATACAAGCTACCCCTATGCTACCCCTGGGTATATAGATCTAGAAACCTCAGAGGACTCAGAGGGTATTTCCAGAGGGCCATGGGTGGAAAGTGCACAGAGAAGCTGCACAGAAGCCGAAACCAAAATTTTTTTTTTTTAAATTTCACATGAGAACACCAGGGATGCTCATGCCGGCAAATGAGATCTGCATTCCTTGAAGTTACTCTTCGTTTGCATTTGCCCAGTCTGCGTCAAACCCTGCACATCCACTTGCTGTAAGCTGCAAGATAAGAAACCTGGGTTGTGTGCATGGATATATTTAAGTGTTTCTATTATCTGCAGCAACCTCCACAGCCAGCCACAGATCACGTGTGCCATGCGCTGGCGGTTTTGTTTTTTTAAAAAAAATATTAATTAAGAGGAGAGCTTTTACCCTGCTTTGCTTCCCCGTAGAACTGAAAAACTGGCCTTTGTAAATGAACTCTCTGTACTCACAGGCAGGTTTCATATCCATCGCACGACTAATGTCCAGTTCTATTACGTTGGACAACAGGCTGCATCACAGAGATGCATATGGGCAGGACCACAGACTCTGCTAAACATGGCAGCCTCACATCTAGCTATGGTCCCTTGCCCTGGCCCTGTAATATGAATTTATGACACGCTTTACTACCTCCTGTGGTGGGGCAAGGTCTTGACACATGGCTGCCATTTTCGGCAGCAGTCTTGAGTTGACTTTAAAATCTGTTTACATGCTAAAAAACAAAACAAAATCCAGCTACTCCATACACAAGTCCCCTTGCCTTTCGGGAGTCATGAAGCTCTCCTGCAAAGATTGCTCCCTTCAAATTTTGCTCCCCCAAATTTTCTCAGTGCAGGAACCCCGGAAATGAGTTAAGAGCAGCCCCTGCAAAATATGGCTACAAGTCCTACCAGCCTTAGCAGAGGAATTCAAGGCAGTGGAGCTTGAGTGCAGAGTTCTTAGTTAAAAATAAAACCAGGGAGAGCAGAGTGTTGTTTGTGAACCTCCTATGGAACAATAAATCTAGCTTCTTGCATTATACACATTATACACAGGTGGGTTTCTTAAGGTTCCCTCCCATGACTGGTTATTATTCCCTGTGATTAAGCAGCTCGGGACTGAATCACAAACTGCAACATTTCGAGCAGGACTTTGCAGACCAGGCCCGTAGGACTTTGCAGAGCCAAGATGCTAGCTGGGTGCATTCAGGCCAAGCGGGCAACTCTAGAGATATATTTTTATGCTCTTGGAACGTTCAGCATGAGAATATGTCACCCGCAAAGGCGAAAAGCCCCCCTTTTGCACTTGTTCAAAGGTGGACTTTGGCCACAAAGGTGGTCAACCTACGCAGCCTTGGCCAACTGGGTGCCCTCAAGACGTCTTGGACTGCAACTCCCATCAGCCCCGGCCAGCGCAGTTGGGAGTTGTAGTCCGAATAATCCGGGGAGCACCCAGTTGGCCAAAGGGACAACCTCTCTGAATTTCCAGACGGTGCTCTTTTATTTGGTCATCGTTCTCACTGCAGCCCAATGGGACCTCTGTGCTAAGTGGTGCTACTAGATGCAGCAGAAAGCGATGCTCAGGCCTTATTAAAACAACAACAACAACAGCTCCCCAAGTCTAGCTAACTTAGAACTGGTCTACTGCACTGGGCTGCAACGAGTGCGCATTTATGCACATATGTGCTTGTCCGTTGTGATCTGAACACTGTTCCTGGGCCCAGAAGGGGGGAAATGCTACATTACTCAGAGGATTTCCATGTTAGGTAGAAAAGTAGGGCGGAATCCTTCTCCCTGACATCTGGTTTTCTACATGTAAGGAGAGAGAGAGAGAGAGATGATAAACCACTGAAACATAAAACAGTATCTATACCTCACCTGCTGTTTATGCAGGCCAAGCTGGGAACATCCTTGACTCTGAACTATCGAACTATCTACAGACATCAAGCCTCTCCAACCAGCGGCTTGGGTTCAGGAACAGCCCTGTCACTGTACGCCACATCTAGCCTTCTGCAAAGTCTTTCGCTCTCTTTCTTGCAAAAAGGGTTTTTTTTTTAAAAAAAATCTTACCTTGCACAGAAGAGGAACATTGGGAAGTGTTAACAGGGAAGCTTGACACGTATGCCTAATACAATATGGATTTCTGATTCTTTTTTTGCAGTACTTAAAATAAAAAGGAGGTGGGACCAACAGGCTGGAACACAGAACACGCACACACAAATTATAATTAGGCCCTGCAGTGTATAAAGCAGACATCAGGAGCATTCGGATTTTCCAGAAATATAATGTCATGTTTTGCAGGGGGGGGGGGAATGAGGAGGTTAGCTACAAAATTGGAACAGGGCAGAGACAAGCAGCAGAAACACAGCCTTGGGGGGGACGGGGACGAGACAAACCCAAACCCGGAACGCGACCCTGCCCACGACCCCCATGTTCACTATGTACTGTACATTAAAATTAAATGCCAAGAGCAAATCAAAACCGATGGAGCCACAGGGCTAGGATTCAACGGAGGAGAGGTGGGAAAGAGCAGGAAGTGCAAAGGAGAAAGAAGAGGAAGGAGGGGAGAATTTAAGTTGATGGCAAGATACAGTACATGTTAACACTGATTGCACAAGAACCCTTTCACTCTCTGGTGGGAAGGGGGGCGGGACAGGCATCAATTACCCAGGACATTTATATGCAAAATATATACACTAATCTAGATTAGCTATGTATATATGTACACCTAAGTAGTACTGTACACACAGGGGAAGGGAAGAGGGATTCTGCCAAATGTTTCAGCGCCTGGTTCGATCGACATCGTGCAAATCTGCTGTTCCAAGTCAAGGACCGTCTGCAAGAGGGTTTGGCTAATTCACAGCCGCCTCTGGGTTTCCGCTCGAAAACGGGGAGCCGTCTCTGCATCAATGGGCATGCAGAAGCCCCCCCCCCCCCCGATAGAATATGATACAGGAGTGGAGCAAAATCTTGTCCCAGCTCTGCTCCACGTTGGTCTTCTGGAGGGTCTTGACCGAGTCAGTTGCCTACTGATCTCCGGGGCTCCTGGCATGAGAGGCTGTATTATGGAGAAGCGGGGGGAACTGCCCAGAGGACACTTTGATTCTGTCAGGTTAAAAAGCAGCGTCCTACTGTTCCTCTCGCAGAGCAGCACAGTACAGGGTGGGTGTGTTTGTGTGTGTGTGTGTGTGTCAAAAATGTATATAAAAACAGCACTGCCCTTCCCTAAAACAAAGAAACAGGGGGACGCAATGCCAAACTTTTGTCTTTGGGGTTTCCGTAAAGCACACTTGCCACTCCAGCTTCAAAGAGCGCTGGTCCCCCCCAACCCCCCCAACCCCTGAAATCTGGGCACTTGGTTGGTCTCTAGCAACATGCCTTTGGGTAGTCAGTTGTGCAGGAGTACAAAAATCAAGTCACAAGAGGTTCGGGGACCAAACCAAACTTTTGACGAGTCGCCCAGCCAGACGCCAGCTTCCTTTCCGTTTGAAAAAAGAGAGAAGCCTGCTGGCTGATGCAAGGGAAACCAGGCTGCTCCTTCCCCTAGTGCTCAGCATCCATGGCGTCTAAGTATTTCGCTTCAATGATCCTTGGAAGCAAGTTATACCTGGGTGGAAGAAGGGGGACACCTGTTAGATTCTGCCCTAAGCAGAAGACTTTCCGCGTGGCTCTTTCGGGCTCTGCACCTCGTGCACTGCAAGGCCTTGCACTGAGCCACACCAGTGGTCCAACGAGCTCCTACACTGGCTGGCAGTGACTCTCTGGGAATTGTGGGCAGGGAATCTCTCCCAGAGCTACCTGGGGAGTCAAACTCGGGACTTTCCTGCGTGGAAAGCAGATCCTCCATCTCTGAGCTGTCTTTCCCTTATGACCTGGGAAGAGAATCTGCTGCGCATGCAGAAAGACCCCAGAATAATTGGCAATGAGAAATGCAGGATACATCATAATATAATATAATATAATATAATATAATATAATATAATATAATATAATATAATATATCACTGTGCCTTCTATCACTGTGTCATTGAGAGTGTGCTCACTTATGGTTTATGTGTGTGGTATGGAAGCCGGGACAGGATAGTGTTGCGAAGAATTATCAAAACAGCAGAGTATTATTGGCTGGTCACTCTCTACCTTAGAACGTATCTATACCATCAGGTGCCACAGAAAAACATTAGACATATCAAGAGACCCATCGCACCCTGGTCACCGTTTCTTTGAGCTCCTGCCATCGGGATGGAGATACAGAACGATGAAGGCGAGAACAAGCCGCCTCAAGAACAGTTTCTTTCCTAGAGCAATTTTGGCCTTAAATGGAAACTCTGGACTCTGAAGTCATCTTATGTTATTTGTTATATTGTTCTGTATTGTATTGTGTTTATCAGTATTTTTTAAATTATGTGGAGTGCCTTATTTGAGTTGATATAGCAACCGAGGAATTTCGTTGTTCCCGCGAGGGGACAATGACAATAAAGATTTATTCTATTCTATAATATAATATCTCCAAGGAGATCTCTGTGGCTTCCGGCACCAGGCCTGTTGGCAGAACAGCTCTGTGTTACAAAGATGTCTGCAACATCTGCCCCGCCATGTGGGAGTCCCTTGCAGACGACCGCAGTGCCTGGAGGCAGAGGGTCAAGTCGTGCATCCACAGCAGTGAGCAGAGAAGGAATGACTGCTGGGAAGAGCGCAGAAAGAAGAAACTCCTTGGTGCATCTGCAGCAGCACAACCAGACGCCTTCCTCTGCCCCGGCTGCAACAAAACATGTCACGGCAGGCGCTGCAAGTTCCAACAATTTGACTTCACCCCCAGAGGCACACTCCTCTGTTGTCTCCCGAGACAGACCGATGCCAGCTAAATATTTACACCCCACCTTTCCTCGAATGAGCGTAGGGTTGCTTACATGCTTCCCTGCCCCGCTTCCATTTTGCTCCTCACAACATCCCTGCAAAGAAGGTCAGGCTGAAAGAGGTAGCAGCTGGTCTACCGTCCCCCCCCCCCCAGCGCATTTCATGGCTGAGCACGCATTTCAACCCTGGTTGCGCCTGGCTCTTATAGCCTGACTCTCTAACCCAGTGATGGCCAAACTCAGCCCTCCAGCTGTTTTGGGACTACAGTTCCCATCATCCCTGACCACTGGTCCTGTTAGCTAGGGATGATGGGAGTTGTAGTCCAAAAACAGCTGGAGGGCCAAGTTTGGCCATCACTGCTCTAACCACTACACTTCACTACCAGCAGGATAAAAGAGGCCCCATCCAAGCCCAAAGCCCTCTTGGGCAAGAAGCACATACCTGATAGGGACCATTCCGATCATGATGAGGGGGAAGATCATCTTCATGTAGGGCAGGGGAGACATCCCAAATCCACAAAGGATGAGGAGCTGGAGGACCTGCAGACCCGTGAAGTAGTGGATCTTCCTCTGGGGCACACGGCGGATGTAATGCGTCGGAGGGTAGGCCGTCTGGAAACGACAAGGGTGTTAGCGAGAGACTGAGGCTGCTGCAAACGCCCCCCCCCCCCCCCGTCCTTCATCAGAGGAGCTGCTTCCAGGAGAAAATCTGTGAGGGGATTTTCTGGCCTTTCAGGGCTGTGCCATAAAAAAAAATCAATCGTGTGCTGGCGGCGCGGCGGCAGCAGGAGGCCCCATTAGCGAAAGCGCGCTTCAGGTTATGAACGGTTTCGGGATAAGAACGGACCTCCGGAACGAATTAAGTTCGTAACCCGAGGTACCACTGTAAATGTGGAAAAATATCTACAGCATATGTTTCATTATTAGTGGTCAATGTACAGGTTCTTGGCTCATGAATTGGTTTAAACAGTTAAGAAGAAAGAAAGAAAGAAAGAAAGAAAGAAAGAAAGAAAGAAAGAAAGAGGGAGGGAGGGAGGGAGGGAGGGAGGGAGGGAGGAAGGAAGGAAGGAAGGAAGGAAGGAAGGAAGGAAGGAAGGAAGGAAGGAAGGAAGGGGAGAGGGGAATGGTGAGTGGGGTGGGGTCAAAGGAAAGAACTCACTCAGAAACTCACTTACAGATGGTACCTAACACCACGGAAACTAGCACTAATACGTCCAGGAGCCTCACCAAAATGCTGGAGTGGATGCACCTCTACAGGCACATACCTCCACCTGTGGTGGGAATGTCCCCAAATCCAACTCTTCTGGACAGCAATCATACAAGAAATATGCAAAATAACTAATCAAGTATTAGAAGTCACCCCAGAACTGGCCCTACTAAACATCTTCCAAGATAATAATGCCCACTCACACCATAAAGAGCTCATAACCCACCTACTCTCAGCAGCCAGAAATGGCATATTTTTCCCCCTGTGTGGTTATGTGCCAGGCATAGGCAAATCTGCTTGATATTGTCTCTTGTCAGTTCTTCCCTTTCCCAGTCTCTACAGTCAGTTCTACACATTTCCACACCAGTTTTGCGGCTAGTATTTTTCTTTTTTTAAAGTCCTTGTGAGTGTGTCCTGGGGGGATGTGGCACCTTGGAGGCCCCACGAGCCAGCTGTGGGTCCTATGGGGAACAGGATCAAATGGGAACCCCAGTTAAGGCCTGGAGAGTCTGATTCCTAGAGCAGATCTCCTCCTGTCCCTTCAGTTGTTATCTGGGGGGGCAGCCCCTCTGCCCCAGTTCGGCGTTTTATCAAATCAACTTCTGAACGTGACTGCAGAGAGCATCCTATTTTTTAAAATAACAGTAATAAATTAAAAATAACAGCAATAAAGCTTAGCCACAATTCTACTGGTTTTCACTGGTTTTTAAAAAGGAAGTCATTTGGACTGAGGGACCAGAGTTCACTGCCGCAACCCAGAAGTCAGCATCGTAAAATCAAAACAACCCCACTGCTGCCACTCATTTGCTGGGATGACAAGACCCTCCGCCGCACGCCAAAACTATGACTGTCTGCGATTCTGCAGGAGGAGCAAAGCGAGTGTAATCTCTCCTCTGAGAGCCCATGTACCTGAGCTAAGCCATGATTCAAAGTTTAGTGTTACATGTGGACTCTCTCTGTCTCTTGTCGCAGTGGCGAAATATGGGCCTGGCAAACTGTGGGCTCAAGCTCTCCATCTAACACAGGCACGCCCAACTCTATACAGACTGCAATCTACTCCCAGTATAAAAAAACTGGCAGTGATCTACCCATTGTCATTGCCCATAGCTGTCGAGCTTTTTTTAGGGGGAGAGCCCAGAGTTGTTGAGTTTTTTGGGCAGGAGTTGAGCTTTTTTTAGGGGGAAGTGACAAGCTTTTTTGGGAACGGTAGCATTCAAGCGCTCATCCATCAGTCCGCAGCCCTCACACCGCGGACACAGTGAAAAAACACAAAACGCAAGGACGCCGGTGGAGACAATGGGGCAGAGCGCCGGGGGGAGGGAGCGTCAAGATTGCTCAGTAACTAGCGGGTGATCTCTTTTTTTACTACCACGATCAACCTAAAGAACCCTTGCGATCTGTCGATCGCGATTGACCGGTTGGACATTGCTGATTAACAGAATGAAGATCATGGCAAAACAGCCCAGAGTGGCTGCAAATAATAAAATTATTATTGCCGACAAAGGTCCGTATAGTTAAAGCTATGTTTTCCCAGTAGTGATGTGTGGAAGTGAGAGCTGGACCATAAAGAAGGCTGATCACCAAAGAATTGATGCTTTTGAATTATGGTGCTGGAGGAGACTCTTGAGAGTCCCATGGACTGCAAGAAGATCAAACCTATCCATTCTTAAGGAAATCAGCCCTGAGTGCTCACTAGAAGGACAGATCCTGAAGTTGAGGCTCCAGCACTTTGGCCACCTCATGAGAAGAGAAGACTCCCTAGAAAAGACCCTGATGTTGGGAAAGATGGAGGGTACAAGGAGAAAGGGACGACAGAGGACGAGATGGTTGGACAGTGTTCTCGAAGCTACCAACATGAGTCTGACCAAACTGCGGGAGGCAGTGGAAGACAGGAGTGCCTGACGTGGTCTGGTCCATGGGGTCACGAAGAGGCGGACGCGACTAAACGACTAAACAACAACAACAAATTATTATTATTATTATTCAGCTGGGAAAGAGGGGTGGTGAGAACCCTGCACATAAACTGGGCTCATCCAGACTTGTGCCGGTCCCATGCCTAGATAGCACGGGTTTCCAAACCGTTTTGCTGCTGCCGTGCCGCTTCCGCCCTCTCTTTTGGGATGAAGCGGAACAAACGTCAGTCCGGAGAAAACCCAGTTGCCGTTTGCTCTGATTCAGAGGCAAGGGCAGAGGTGTAGGAAGGTCAGGTGGTACCCAGTGCGGAAAATTTCTTGTCACCTCCCCCCCACATTGATTTTTTTTTTTTTGCCTGCAAAAATGGTTTTACGTTATTTCATATTTTCTTACAAAGGAATAATAATAAGTAAAAATTAACTTTTATTTATATCCCGCCCTCCCAGGCCGAAGTTGGGCTCAGGGCGGCTAACATCAGATATATAACATTGGTATAAAATCAAACAATAATTAAATTACCTCCTAAAAACATGTCAAAATCAAATTAAAGTCTAATTAGATGGCTTTCCGCAGGGTTAGGGTTGGGAACAGTAAGTGCTCCACTGAATTGAAATTTCAGCCTTCACGACATAAGAAAACAGCCAAGTAAACAGCTATTTTCGTGGAGGAGGGTCAAGATATTAACTGATATGCATGAAATTTCATATATCGCTATATAATCCCTAGTGTAGTAAGATAAGACCTTTGGAGCAGGCATTTTCAAAAAAAGAAAAGTTTTTTATGAACCACCCTAGTAGGGCAGTAATTGTTCCTTGATAATTTGTCACCCCCTCCATGATGGAACCTGGGGCAACCCGCCCCCCTCCCTCCACTTCCTTCTCCCCTGGGTGAGGGCAAGTCCGGACGAGCTCCCAATTAAAACGGCCTGCAGAGATGGCTAGAACGAAGGCAGGCGAATGGAAATAGATGCTGCGATCGTCTCCTCTTTCCCTGCTAGCAGCTCTTTGCAGCCAGCAGGGAACGAGGTGGTGGCCTGGCCTGGCCGGAGCATTGCTCCCAAGCCACAGCTGGGCTTCCATGTGTTAGGAATAAATCACCAGCTGTTTGAGATGTTCTGCCAGTCCGGTCCTGCGGGCGCCTCTGCTGTGGAAGCAGATAAAAGCTTCCTGCTCCCCAGCTGCTTCCTTTCATGCTACCGAGCGCCTTCTGATCAGCGCACTGCCTGTGGATTTTTCGATGCCCCCCGCGCCCAAAGCATGCTGGGACTGTCTTTTCCTGTGGCAGGGATGCTTTGGATACCAGCCCAACATGGGGACTCAACTCCAACGGCAGCTAAATGCAGGCACAAGTGCCATCAAGGAAAGCCGGAGGGGACTTTGAAGAGGCAGTTCAAGAGGGTGTGAAACCATTAGGAGTTGGGGAGGCAGTGGTTTGCGACACCATAACTCACGGCTGTACCGTACAAGCACCCTTCAGTTGCTGCAGGGAGGGAGCAGTATATACGGTAACCCAGTGCCAGAGGTTGCAAACAGAAGCACAGAAATTGTGCGGCACAAAAAGAGCCTCGAGGACACACAAACAGGGCACTGGTTAACCTTCCTGTGTTAGGGAACAGAAAGGAGAAGGAGAGAGGAAAGCAAAAAATCCCCTAGCTGCAGATGGACTGCCAGGCTGAAGGGTAATTATCTGCGGCCTCCTTCAGTGGGTGGGACGTTTTGATCCTGCCTTTTAAAAATACAAATGTGCTTTGGATTTTTCTCTGCTTCTTTTTATGGTGGGTTTAATGTATGTGCTATTTATTTGCTGTTCTAAGTTGCTTCAAGCTCCTAATAGGTTTAATAGATTTATTATTATTATTATTATTATTATTATTATTATTATTAGACAGCCCTATACCTGCAGGTCTCAGGGTGGTTCACAGGATCAAATCACAATATAAAACCACAAAATACATAATCAAAATGAAAATGAAAACAACCCAATAGCCACCACTCCCATACACATATTAAAAGGGCATTGGGTGTCCATTAACCAAAGGGCTGTTTAAAGAGGAACGTTTTCACCTGGCAACTAAAGGTGTATAATGAAGGTGCCAAGTGAGCCTCTCTAGGAAGAGCATCCCATGATGGGGAGCCACTGCAGAGAAGGCCCCGTTCTCGTGTTGTCACCCTCTGGACCTCTCGTGGAGGAGGCATACGAAGAAGGGACTCAGAGGATAAACTCAGGGTCCGGGTAGGTTCATATAGAAAGAGGCGGTCCTTGCGGTATTGTGGTCCTGAGCCGTTTAATAATAATAATAATAGTAATAGTAATAATAATAATAATAATAATAATAATAATAAGTTTTCTGCACAGAGCATACACGTGTCCATTGGTTGGTGCACAGAAGCATTTTGAAAAGTTCCCCAGCTGACACATTTGCAAGAAAAATGTTCCACCTGAAATAGTCAATCACGTCGATACACCTCAGCCTTAGGCCTGATCGAGCTGCCCCTTTCAGCCATATTCCAGGGCCTCTCCTTCCTCCACAAAATGGTGGGATTAACGAGGGCCAACCACATGCTGTGGTCTAAACCACAGAGCCTAGGGCTTGCCGATCAGAAGGTCAGTGGTTCGAATCCCCGCGACGGGGTGACCTCCTGTTGTTCGGTCCCTGCTCCTGCCAACCTGGCAGTTCGAAAGCACCTCAAAGTGCAAGTAGATAAATAGGTACCACTCCGGTGGGAAGGTAAACAGCGTTTCTGTGCACTGCTCTGGTTCACCAGAAGCGGCTTAGTCCTGCTGGCCACATGACCCGTAAGCTGTCTGCGGACAAACGCCGGCTCCCTCAGCCTATAGAGCGAGATGAGCACCGCAACCCCAGAGTTGTCCGTGACTGGACCTAACAGTCAGGGGTACCTTTACCTTTTACCCACATGCAACTGCAAGCGAGAGCCTTGCTAAAAGCCATTTCCCATTGGATTTCGGCTCAGCATTGGGGGGGCGGGGAGCCCACTCAATCCGAGTCGGTGCCCTGCCCCTGCGGAGAGGGTCTCGCTCGCTGCGGAAACGGCGCCCCTGCTGCTGCGACCGCAGTGTGGGAGGGCCCCCTTTTATTTTGAAAAGGCTAAACAGAGGCTGCTATGCCGTCGCAGAAGCAGAGGGCAAGACCAAGTCCGCTTCTGGTGCCAGGAGGTGAAAGCTGCTGTTTCCCACCCCCCCACCCCCCTGGACCGGATGGCTGGGATGTCCTTGCTGGCAACCGTCCCGGCGGCATTTCGTCCGTAGGGTTTTTTGCTGCCGGAGCAGAGCCAAGACAACAAACAGGGCGTGAGGCGGCAGAGGTGGTGGCAGGAGCGGGGGGAGATCATAAAAAGCAATCAGAGGCTCTTTAACGGCCGTGTTTTTCAAGTTGCGGCAATCAACTCGTGATTATGAGCTTCCTCAGGAAATGGAGGCGAGCAGCTCCGCCGGGGCCTCAGCTCCTTATCCTGCACAGCTTGCAAAGTCAATGCACCCCCCCCGGTGCGCTTACCTGTTCTTTCAGCAGGAGGGCCACCCTCTCAAAGAGCTGGTTCCCGTCGATGGAGGTCAGGGCGATGTAGAGGAACAGGCCATAGAGGACGGGCTTCGGGATCAGCTGCAGCGGGAAAGGCAGGAGCAGCAGGGAGAGGCCCACCAGGAAGTTGGCTACCAGGGTGGTCAGCCGGGTCTCCTTCACGCTCACGATCCTAGCCGGGGAGGGAGCACAGAAGCAGGACGTGTTACTGAGCAGCAAGAGAGCCCATCGCGCAAGGATGCGTGCAAGTGTTTCTGAGAGATAATAATAATAATAATAATAACAATAATAATAATAATAATACAGTGGACACTTGGGTTGTGAACGCGATCCGTGCGGGAGGCATGTTCGCAAGCCGCACTGCTGTTTCTGCGCATCCGCATGATGCGATTTGGCGCTTCTGTGTATAGCGCGATTTAGCGCTTCTGCGCATGCGCCGAAGCCAGGAAGTAACCTGTTCCATTACTTCTGAGTTCGGCTTGGGGCGCAACCCGAAATCGCACAAACTGAAGTGGCCGTAACCCGAGGTATGACTGTACAGTGGTACCTTGCTTTTCGAACATCTTGGAAGTAAAACATTTCAGTTTTCAAACACCGAAAACCCGGAAGTAAATGCTTACGTTTTCAAACACGCCTTAGAAGTCAAATGGCTTCCGCTGAGTTTTTTTCAATGATCTCTATTGAATTTGCAGGCCGCCCTTTGCTCCACGGTTTTCAAACATTTAAGAAGGTGAATGGTCTTCCAGAACTGAATACGTTCGAAAACCGAGGTACCACTGTATTTTTATTTATTTATACCCTGCCTGTCTGGCTGGGTATGGCTGGGTTGCGCAAGCCACTCTGAGCGGCTTCCAACACATATAAAAACATAATAAAACGTCAAACGTTAATAATAACAATCTGATCCAATACCAAAAAGTCACAAAAACTTTAAAATAAACAACTTGTATCAAATAAAGCAAAATTCAACAATCCAATAGAATCCAATAGTGAACAGTAAAATTAAATATCAGCAAATAACAACAAAGAACCACAAAGACCCCGGGCACACGTGATGCCTGGGTGCCGAGAGATGATTTACATGAGAGGAGGAGCCATCGAAGACCAACCACCACAGACTGAACGTTGCATCGCTCCCACTATTCCGGCTGCAATTGGTACTTAGCAGGAGTCATAGAATCAGAATTGTAGAGTTGGAAGGGACCCTAAGGATCATCCAGTCCAACCCTCTGCAATGCAGGAATCTGCAGCTGTCCTATACATGAATCGAACCTGCAACCCTGGCGTTATCAGCACCGCACTCTAGCTCACTCGGCTATCTCTCGTTGATTCACATGCAAGCAGCTGAGCCCTTGGGTAAACAGAAGAAGCAAGTGATCTGCATGCATGTGTGAACGAGTCCCATGCGTCATACTAGAGTCGGGATTCTGGACCACACCCGGGGCATTCACCTACTTCTTGTTTTGCTATATAGTGAGTGCCTTAGAGGTGCCATGCCTCAGTGGCAGGACTTAGTCCCTGACCTGGAATCCTGCAAGGCCAAATGCTGAGATAGAGAAACCAGGGGTCTGAAAAGGCACTAACGGAGCTTTCTATGTTCACCCATAATTCTATGTCATGCACTGTTGATGGACTTCCATTTCAATTCTATGGAAATTGAAGTGTTCTGTGCAAGGTTGGGATCTGGAGTTGCAGTAAGAAAAACAAATTCAGCACCCTGAAAATACCTTGAATTTTTTTTTTAATCAAGTTTCTAGTCCTTATTGATGGAAAATGCAGACTTCTTATTTGTGCCATGTCTGAAGAAATCTCCAAAGTTAAATGGGCTTTCCGGTATTCAGGGATGTGTGCCACACAGCATTTTGCTCCCTTGGCTAGCAAGTGACAGGATTTGTTTAAAGTGCATAATTTATACGGGCCAGAGACCCTGCTTCTCTAGACGCACAATTAATGTGTTTTCTTTAGCAGTGAGCACATACAGCTCCAGCGATTCTCTTATTCTCGTTCCCACATTCAGAGCTTAAAACTAATTTAGCCTACACAAAATCTCTTCGAACGGTTCAAATCCCCCTTTCCTGCCTTTTGATCCTCTCCAAGCAGCAGCTCCCAGATCTCAGAGGAGGGCATCGATTTCCTTCGCTTTTGTGGCGTCCAAATAACCAAAGGAAAGCGGAAAAATCGAAGGGCATCTCAGCAGAAACAGAAAACCCATCGCCTCGAGGGGGCCAAGCGTTCTGATGAACTTCAAGGATCATCCTGTTTATAGCGCCAAATGAAGCTGCGCAAAGCGTAATTTCTACGGGGGGATTAGGAACTTCAGCCCTGATGTGGATTACGGGAGATAACACTGGCAAAACTCCCAAGCTTTTTGGGGGGCAAGCTTTTTGGAATTTAAAGTGAGCTCACATGTGCCAAGCATCCCCCTTGCAAACTCCAGGTCCGGCCAGCAGATCCTATTTTAGAAACCCTGATGTCAGGGTGGGATGCCGGCCACTTCAGCGCTTCCTACTCCGAGAATGGAAAATGGATGCACCAATTGTGTTCCCTGATAGGCTAGGCCTCTTGTCCGTGCTTCCTGGTTGACAAGGGCAGCTTGAGAAGGGGGGAAAGAATTTAAATGTTCCTTAGGAACTTCGCTCGCCCGGCTTAAAGCCTTTGGGACACTTGTGCGCAATTCCCGCGTGCGGTTTTGAGGTCGGAGGCTGGAGGGTTTTGTTTCAGATGGGCCAGGATAAACCCTGGGAAAGTCAAAATGGTCGGTCCTCCGTAGAGTAGGCTGCTGTGTATATGCGGAGGCCAGGCGCTGCCAGGGTCTAGAGATTCCTTCCATTGCTCAAATAAGGCAAGCTCTGGTCTCAGGGTGTCCATGCATCCTACTTTGCAGAGGACAGTCCTCTATTTGAATGTCTGCCAGGGGGACAGTCTTCTGCCGGAAGCCGTCCCCTCCTGCAATAGCTGCCCAGGACAAGTCTGGCTTTAACGGACCATGGTGGAAGTTGCTCGTCTACTTGCAAGCACCTCGACGCCAGACCGAGCAGGGATGCGGGCAACCTGGGTACCATATGGTGAGATTGGTTGCATTTCTTTTTAAATTGCAATTACAGGGGTACCTTGGAGAGCCAGTGTGGTGTAGTGGTTAAGAGCGGTGGACTCGTAATCTGGGGAACCGGGTTCACGTCTCCGCTCCTCCACATGCAGCTGCTGGGTGACCTTGGGCTAGTCACACTTCTCTGAAGTCTCTCAGCCCCACTCACCTCACAGAGTGTTTGTTGTGGGGGAGGAAGGGAAAGGAGAATGTGAGCCGCTTTGAGACTCCTTCGGGTAGTGATAAAAGTGGGATATCAAATCCAAACTCCTCTTCTTCATCTACTACTACTACTAATATATCTAGCACATTCATTAGCCACGTGTTGCGGCTGTATTTGAGCAGAATCCCTCTTTACAGCCAACTAAAATGAAAAGATTATGCATCTAACATAGATGTTCCTAACTGTAGGGCGCCCTCTAGTGACCATAGCATTCCTTAAACTAAAAAAGAAGAGCTTTCATCCAATCACGGCCACAGAGGACGATCCTGAGATCCTGTGTTGCAGTTCAATGCGTTGTCCCTCTTAGCCATCATGGGAATTAGAAAAGGTGCTGGGGTTCTGCGTGGCTGTAGAGCCTTAAAAGGGGGTAGGGATTTTTTTTTAAAAAAATGTTTGATGTTTTCAATTTGTTGGAAGCTGGGGCAACACAGTTAGATGGGTAGCATGTAAATTGCATGGCTATGTCCCTTCCCTCCCCCTTGGAAATAGTGACACTGACACGTTGTATAATTTAGAAAGGGAGAGGGCTCCTGTGCTCAGGTCCTGCTTGCTGCATCTGGCTGGCCACTGTGAGAACAGGATGCTGGACTAGATGACCCATGGGCCTGATCCAGGAGGCTGCTCTTATTTTATATTTACAGGTAGGTAGCCGTGTTGGTCTGCCATAGTCAAAACAAAACTGTGTATCTGAAGAAGTGTGCATGCACACGAAAGCTCATACCAAGAACAAACTTAGTTGGTCTCTAAGGTGCTACCGGAAGGAATTTTTTTATTTTGTTTTTATTTTTTTATTATTATAATCAGTGCTTTTTTTCTAAAAAAAAAGTTTAGAGGTACTTTCATTTTAAGGGGCGCGGGTGGCGCTGTGGGTTAAACCACAGAGCCTAGGGCTTGTCAGGTCGGATCAGAAGGTCGGAGGTTCGAATCCCCGTGACGGGGTGAGCTCCCGTTGCTCAGTCCCGCTCCTGCCAACCTAGCAGTTCGAAAGCACGTCATAGTGCAAGTAGATAAATAGCTCCGGCAGGAAGGTAAACGGCGTTTCCGTGCGCTGCTCTGGTTCACCAGAAGCGGCTTAGTCATGCTGGCCACATGACCCGGAAGCTGTACGCCGGCTCTCGGCCAATAAAGCGAGATGAGCACCGCAACCCCAGAGTCGTTCACGACTGGACCTAATGGTCAGGGGTCTCTTTACCTTACCTTACTTTCATTTTGGCTGCTTCCCCTCCCCCTTGCCCCCTCCCTCCCTCCGAACTCCCGGACGAGGAACTCAAGGCAGCAGCGGCACCGAGAGGACGGGAAGCCCCCCGGCGACGGCGGGTTCAGCTTGAGCAAGGAGGGGCGAGCGCTCGCCGGCTGGCTCCACTGTGCCGTCGCCTCCACTGTGGCCACCCCACACTCCCCTCTCTAGGCACCGGCAGGGGAGAATGAGGGAGCTCCAGTCCGTGCTGCTACTGCAGAGACAGCTGGCATGTTGGTTCATCTGTCGGTCAGTCGGGGCAACACAAAATGTTTAGGGGTACACGTACCCCTGCGCCCCCCCAGAAAAAAGCACTGATTATAATTCATTATCTTATATTTCACACACCGTCTATTGCCCTGGCCTCCAAACAAACAAACAAACGTCCACCCCGACTTACGTCTCGTAGATGTGCCCGTTCTCCACCCTCTCCTCCACGTAGGCCAGGGCTCGGACGTGCATGGGCGAGTGGGGGAACGCAGCGTGGATCCACGGCAGCCCAAAGATGGAGAGCCCTGTGTTGATCAGAGCCACAAGGAGGAGGTCCCAGTGATAAGCTGTTCCCTTCACTAACCTGAAATAAACGCTTGTTAGTACAGTTGTAAATGCATGCATGCTAGCCGGGAGGTGGCAGCAAGCAGACCCGAGTCAGAACAGCCCCCCACCCCCACCCCAATGCACAGCAAGCCTCTTGGGTCACACAGAGCATTATGCACTTAGCGTTGAATGAGCCACAGGGTGCAAGTGTGAAAGCAGTCCACACTCCCTTTGGAAAACAGAGAATCATAGAAAATCATAATGGCCAGGTTGCTCGCTGGGGCAAGACGGTTACAGCATCTTACACCTGTCCTGGCCCAACTGCACTGGCTGCCTATGAGTTTCTGGGTCCAATTCAAAGTGCTGGTTTTGATCTATAAAGCCTTAAACGGCTCAGGACCGCAATCCCTCAAGGGCCGCCTCTTTCCATATGAACCTAACCGGACCCTGAGATATCCTCTGAGGCCCTCCTTCGTGTGCCCCTTCTTCGAGAGGTTTGGAGGGTGGCAACATGAGAACAGGGCCTTCTCTGCAGTGGCTCCCTGTTTGTGGAATGCTCTCCCCAGGGAAGTTCGCCTGGCGCCGCCTTCATTATACAACTTTATGCGCCAGGCAAAAAAGTTCCTCTTCCACCAGGCCTTTGGCTGATTGACATCTAATGCCCTTTGAAATGTGTTGTAGAAGTGGGGATTAATGGTTTGTTTCTGTTCTTCTTTTTATTATTTTGTGTTTTTTATATTGTGATTTTATGTTGTGAACTGCCATGATATCTACGGGTATAGGGCAGTATACAAATAATAATAATAATAATAATAATAATAATAATAATAATAATAGAATCAATGAGTCGGAAAGGACCACGAGGAACAGTCTACTCCAACCCTCTGCAATTTAGGAAATTTTCACCCCATATGGGGCTCAAACCCACAACCCTGAGATTAAGAGCCTCATGCTCTACCAACTGAGCTAAACTTGCTCTTGGCCTCGTCGTCTGCATTGGGCCCACAATGACCTCTGAGCTTGTTTGCATTTAATACTATTGCCCCAAGCATCTCTTTTAACACAAAGCCCAGACCACAGGTCAGAAAGGACTGCCTGGCTGCTTATAATGCCAGGACAAAACACTGTCAGGGTTTGAGTCTGAAGGCTGCATCTATTTACATTTAGGAAAAAAAAACCCACGTCATTAAGGGAGAGACCGGGAAATGGCTAGAGGCAGGGAATATTGGTAAGAGGGAGGGTGGTGCAGTGGTTAGAGCAGGGCTAGCCAGTCTGATGCCCTACAGATTTTGTTGGACTACAATACCCAACATCCTTGACTCTTGGCCATGTTGGCTGTGGCTAATGGGAGTTGGAGTCCAACAACCACATTTTCTTCCTCCATGTCTGAGTGTCAGGCTACGGCTTGGAAGACCAGGGTTCAAATCCACCCTTTGCCAGGAAGCTCACTGGGTGGCCTTGGGGTCAGACGCGGTCTCTCCGCCTAATCTACCCCACAGGGGGGTTGTGGAGATTAACTGGGAGGGGGAAAGCATGTACTTCACCTTGAGTAACTTGAAGGAACTGTGGAATGAATGAATGAATGAATGAATGAATGATGCTGCAGCAGCTGACAGACCAGCGAGGAGCCTTGGGCTCAGGACAGTTTCAGAAGTCCTCATCCTTAACAGGCGACTTAGAATTGGCTGCAGTTCGTGAATGGTGTCAGGTTCTCTTATCGGTTGTTCAATAGAAATGCCAAGCCATCTTGTCTTTAAGTCTTTTTATTCAGTGCCAAGCTATTTACAGTGCCGAGTTCAGTTTATCATGTCTGCTCAGTCACTAGCAGAATCCGGAAGTGCCTCCCTCCTGTTTTGGCGCCAACACCAAAGCCTCGGCATCCTGAATTGCCGCCTTCTCCTCCTACGTGATATCTGCGCCGGAACTGACGCCTCCCCCTCCGAGCGAATCTGCTGGGTAGTGCCAGGTCTCCCATCAACTCCCTGGACACCTGGCACTCCCTGGCTCCCAGCCACTAACTGCTCCTCCCCCGAGACGGGACTGCCAGATTCACTCGAAGATGAATCTGTTGTTAACACAGGTTGCGGCTCTTTGTAAACACTCAGAGCTGGACTGGCAGGGGCGGGCCGATCCCTGACAAATGGTGACAGTAAACTTCAAGCGAGGGAGAGGCGAGCGTGGACACCCAGAGACAAGAGTCCAAGATGGAGCTCTGGGCTGAAAAAACAGGGTCTTGGGCTAAGCCCTTGACCAGGTAAGAGGCATAGGACCAGCAGAGCTGCTTCCTTGGGAATTGTGAGATCAGGTGCCTACGCTAGACCAAGCTGTGTGCCTTCTTCTGGATGACTCTCCAGCTCTGTCTTCTAAGGGCACAGGGCCTCCTGTTCCCAGAAAATGGGGGCACAGAGCCCTTTGTGGGGAGAGGGCCAGAACAGGGCTATGGGAAGTCAGAACTAAGACCTGGGAGCCCCCTGTCAAAGCATCTTAGGCCTTTGATGCACATGTGAAAAGCTGCAAATAGGTGGTAGAGCAGGGTGGGGATATTTGCAGAGGTGCAAAGCATGCACCAGCGGCCACCTCCTCTGCTATGCCCCTGGTCTGCAAACAACAACACTCTGAAGATCCCGGACCCCAAGGAAATTAGACTGGCCTCGACCAGAGCCAGGGCCTTTTCAGCACTGGCCCCGACCTGGTGGAAAGCTCTGTCGAGGGAGAGCAGGGCCCTGCGGGATTTGACATCTTTCTGCAGGGCCCGCAAGACGGAGCTGTTCCGCCAGGCCTTTGGCCAGGGGGCAGTCTGACCTATTTCCCTTTGTGTAAGAACAAGCATGAAGGCGGCCTCCCAGCCTGTTCACAGGTCCTTGTATGATCAGTTGGTCCTGGCAAGTATTAACCGCTCTCAATCTTAACCTGATAACTGCCATTTGCCCAGATTTTAATTTGCCTGAATTAATTTTCATAGAATCCTAGAATCCTAGAGTTGGAAGAGGCCACAAGGGCCATCCAGTCCAACCCCCTGCCAAGCAGGAAACACCATCAAAGCATTCCTGACAGGTGGCTGTCAAGCCTCTGCTTAAAGCCCTCCAAAGAAGGAGACTCCACCACACTCCTTGGCAGCAAATTCCACTGTCGAACAGCTCTTACTGCCAGGAAGCTCTTCCTAATGTTTAGGTGGAATCTTCTTTCTTGTAGTTTGAATCCATTGCTCCGTGTCCGCTTCTCTGGAGCAGCAGAAAACAACCTTTTCCCCTCCTCTATATGACATTCTTTTATATATTTGAACATGGCTATCATATCACCCCTTAACCTTCCCAGGTCTTAGTTCTGACCATTTTAAGATGTATTTTAATTAATTGATGCCTGTTTTAATGTATACTGTGTTATTTGTATGATGTTAGCCGCTCTGAGCCTGGCTTCAGCTGGGGAGGGCGGGGTACAAATAAAAATTATTATTATTATTATTATTATTATTATTATTAAAAAGAGAGAGCCTTGCATTCTGGCGAATTCTGGTGCTCATAGATACCATCTCTCTCCCTCTCTCTCTCTACCAATACAGAAAGAAAAAATTCAGAAAGCCTCCTGTCGGATAAGAGGAGGAAGAAATAACACCATCTCTCACCAGCCGGCATATGACGCTCCGCTTGGTTCTAGTTAGCTCAGAAACATCAAAGGGAATTCTCAAGCGCCGCAGAGCCTGCACATAAATCAGGGCTCTCCACTCGATAAAAGCAAAAGCATGTTCTATTTCTTGGCCTACTTTGAGCTCACCCGCCTGCCGGGCGGCACAGAGGGAAACACAAGCGGCAGGGGAATGAAGCGGCGATGACGGCAGCAGCGTGGGAGAGCAGCTCCGCGGCACAGATCCCTTTGAGGGCTGCGCTGCCTTGTATGCTAGAGAGGAGGGTGGGAAGCCTCCCATTGGGGCATCTGCTTGGCCACTGTGAGAACAGGGTGCTGGATTAGTCGGGCCACTGGCCTGATCGATCTGGCAGCCAGACTTTTACGTCTCTGTGCTGGTCTCTATCTCTGGCAGAAAGGGATTCTGGATATAAAGGTAAAGGGACCCCTGACCATTAGGTCCAGTTGCGGACGACTCTGGGGTTGTGGCGCTCATTACAGGGAACCAGGCAGAGGGCCTTCTCGGTAGTGGCACCCGCCCTGTGGAACGCCCTCCCTTCAGATGTCAAAGAGAACAGCAACTACCAGGCTTTTAGAAGACATCTGAAGGCAGCCCTGTTTAGGGAGGCTTTTAATGTTTAATAGATTATTGTATTTTAATGTTCTGTTGGAAGCCGCCCAGAGTGGCTGGAGAAACCCAGCCAGATGGGCAGGGTATAAATAATAAATTATTATTATTATTATTATTATTATTATTATTATTATTATCTCGCTTTATTGGCCAAGGGAGCCAGTGTACAGCTTCCAGGTCATGTGGCCAGCATGACAAAGCCGCTTCTGGCAAACCAGAGCAGCGCACGGAAACGCCGTTTACCTTCCCGCCAGAGCGGTACCTATTTATCTACTTGTACTTCATGCTTTCAAACTGCTAGGTGGGCAGGAGCAGGGACCGAACAACGGGAGCTCACCCTGTTGCGGGGATTCGAACCACCGACCTTCTGATCAGCAAGCCCTAGGCTCTGTGGTTTAACCCACAGCGCCACCCGCTTTCTGGATATACCAGTCTCTTAATTCATATTCACAGCCTTCGGTCAATGCTGCCCGGCATCTGGGGGACCAGAGCAGGATGATTCTGCAGGCACAGACAGACTGTAGAGGCTGGAGAGGTGTATCACCCACACCCTGGAGGGGGGCACCATACCGGGGAAGGCTGAATTATGGCAACCGTCTGGAAAAACGTGCGGATTTCTGCAATGCACAGATTTGAAACGTGTCTTTCAAATCTGAGCATCAGTGCTGGAGATCTGCAGTAACTCAGGCAACATTTTCAGCGTGATTTCTAAACTGTTATTTGCCCATGCCACTGAGCTGGAACCCCAAATATTGATCTGTGCTTAGATACTGTGGATTTAAAGGCAAAATAAAATTAAAAAGCTGAGCATTTTAATTGGATTCGCTGAGTTTTGCTTTAGCCGCTTTTTCTTCGCTCTCTTTCCAGCTTAGCCTGGATAGCTCAATTGGTTAGAGCGCGGTGCTGATAAAGCTAAGGTTGCAGATTTGATCCCCGTATGGGACAGTTGCATCCTCCTGTGTTGCAGGGGGTTGGACTAGATGATCCTCAGGGCCCCTTCCAACTCCACGATTCTGTGATTGTAAACTAAATCTGCCCCTTGCCCTGTTGTGTTGCATTCCTCGTAAACTGCTTAGAGACAAATGTAATTGCGCAGGGCATAAGTTGTCTGAATAAGTAAGAAGCGAGATTTCTTTATAATAAAACCAAAGTTGCTGGGATTCCAAGTTTCTAGTCCTCATAGTGAAGGAAGCAGAACTTGATGCGAGGCCTCCCAGCATGTTCCCTGGCCCTACCCCCTTCCCGCTGCCACCTTAAACTTGCTTGAAGTGGAAGAATTATAACAGAACAGGCTAACACAAAACAGACACACACACACACACACACAAAATACCTGTTTTCCGGTGCGTTTGTGAGTGATGCCACTATATTTTGCTCGATGAAGAAAAGCATGGACAGCAGGAACCCCAGGCCCATCGCACTCATAACGGAGCCAATGGAGAGGTTTAGGAGGGGGGCCAACACAAACAAGCTCTCCGATGGGTTGTAATTAAACTTCGACACTGAAAGACACAAACAGGCAGTAAAGGCTTCTTCAGAAGCTGCTTCCTGACTGCCATGGCTCTGCGGGCAAACTTAGGCTGCGGGAAGAGAGTGGACTGGCTGCTCTTGTGCAAGAAACCCATTTGGAAAATTAATAAAAATAATTTTTGGGGGAGGAGGGAAAATGCACTGGAAAGTGTGGGCTAAACAATGTCATCTGCAACGTGAATGAACGAATGTTCAATAAATGTAATAGTTGCAAATTATTTGTCACCCGTCTGCCAATGGAAGAGTGTGCCTTTGGGGTAATAAAAAGAGGTAACACACCTGTTCGAAATTTGTGCAAACAAATCAGGATGGATCTACCACATTTGTTTGGAAAGTTGTTTGTTTTCTGTGCATTTGAACACTCTTGCAACATCACAACCAATGGATACCGTTTTGAAACAAGATGGTGGACGGGACCTTGCAAAACTGCCCTGATCTTTTTCTTTTTTTGGGATGGTGGTGGTGGAGGTTTCTTTCAAATTCCTGAGCAACTAGGGGCAAGGATTCAATGGGTCACCTGGAAAAGTCCAGGCATACAGCTGGGGATGGGAAGTGCTAATTTTGGAAGAATCTGAACCAAGGGTCCATGCAACCCTGTTGGACGGAGGCAATTTCAGATGAGTAGGCAGCAGTGAACTAGCCGCAGACTTCTGTAATGTGAAACGCAGCCTTGCAAAGTCACTTGGTCAGTTTTGCGGCACTGGAGGTGGGTGGTCCAAGCCTTCTCCTTTAGGACAAACCATTCTGGAATCCCAAGCGTGGTTTGACCTGCCTATCATGCACAAATTCGGGCCACCAGCCATGCCACGTTTAGGGGAGTTTTTAATGTTTGATGTTTTATTGTGTTTTTAATATTCTGTTGGGAGCCACCCAGAGTGGCTGGGGAAATCCAGCCAGATGAGTGGGGTATAAATAAAATCATCATCATCATCATCATCATCATCATCATCATCATTTCACCCAAATGCACATTTGGTGCAATGCTACGGGATCATGGGACACCTGCAATTTGGAATCCGGTCCCGACAGAAGCTGTTCCCGTTATCATTTTACAGTAGACGTATAGCTGCAGAATATTGCAGTTTGCTCTGAAAACAACTTCTCCCCATGTAATTGTGACCCTTAGCCAAGATCTATTCAAGATCCCTGGAGTCCCTTAGCAGCGGCACTGACTCTGGCATTCTTCCTTACCCTCCCCTAAACCCCATCAGGACCTACAATATCCATGCCCCCCCCCCCCAAATCTTTTAAGCTACACAGCCAAAGCAGGCCTGGACCAGCAAGGGTTGAAGAAGCACATTCTCTAGTTCGGTGTTCTCCAAATGTTGTTGGACTACAACTCCCATCATCCCCAACCCTTTGCCTAAGAGAGCTAGGGATGATGGGTGCCGTAGTCAAACAGCCGATGGAGACCCAAAGTTGAAGAAGACTGTTGGCCATTCCAGTTGGCCAGAAATTGCAACGTCAGTCTTCCGCGTTCTCCGTAGGTAGCAGGAAGAACAGCTGGCAGCTGTTGTTTGTTCATTGGGTGTGTGATGGCGTTTGTGTGTTTTATTGGGTGTGTGATGGCGTTTGTGTGTTTGTGCAACTGGAAACCAGAGCAGCTACACTCAGAAGACAGCCGATGGTTTCAGGCAAAACACCAGAGTTAAATCTTTCATCCCTCCAGCGCTTGGGCCAGTTCCCATCTCAGCAGCTGAGGCGCATCTGAAGCTGTTCCTTTGCAAGCTGCGCAATGGGGATTTCCACAAAATACCCCGCATTAGTTTGCTTTCTGACAGGTGGCAAGGGAGCAATTGTCATTAAGGAAGTCAGGGCGCAGGCATGCACACACGCAACCGAAAGCTGCCCACTTTCCAGTTCCGAATGAATGGAATGATGGTCACCTGGGGGGGGGTGAGGGGCGCACGCGAGAGGAACCTTTCTTAATTCTCCTCCATCCATTTCCTCACATTTCCCATGCACGTCATCACTGGGGCAGGCGATTCCTGCCTTCCTGATGTGGAAAAGGTGACCCGCTTGGCCAAGAGGGACCTTGGGTAATTTTTCAGGTTTCCTTCTGCATCTGATCGTCCCAGCAGATGTCCCAGGCCATCAGCACGTTTCAATTAGGAAAATATTAAGTGCCAGACGGAGAGAAAAGCTCACAGGTCAAACCCATCACCAGCACATCTGTATGTTTGCTGACAAGTCTTCCTGCCTCTGGCAATTAGGCGAGCCTTTTGTTCCCTTGCCAGAGTCATATGGGGGACCAGGTCTTTAATAATAATAATAAACAATGCAAAAAAAGCGGCATTTTAATTATGCTGAAATTAAATTACAGGCTGGAATAACTCGCAGGAACAAAAGAAACCCTGCTGATACCATCACGTCTGATTAGCTTGCTGCATGAATTAATGCCGACTGTGAACTTGGGAGGTGATTATTTGGGTCGTGGGGGGTCAGACCTCTGGGGTTTGGGAGTCACGTTCTGAGCTATACCTTCCTCAGGCATGTTTGCAATCCCCCAAACCTCCCGGCTGCCTTCCCCTCTGCTAAACGAACCAAGGAGACCAAAGACTTACTTGTTATTTCCTTGAAGAAATAAGACCCCACGGCGGAAAAGGTTAGGACAGAGATGGGCAAGGCACAGTCGGACAGGATTTCGCGGACTCTGGAGTGCAAATAAGGGCTGCAAGGATATATATAAGAAAATACTCAAGTCAGGGCAAAGGAATACAGCATTTCTGCTTCAGGGGCTTAAAATGCCAGCATGGCGGGTGGTATACAGCTCTGGTCCTACTCAGAGCAGACCCAGCTGGATAGCTTAGTGGGTTAGAGCATGCTGCGGCTGCTGCTGCTGATAATAATAATAATAATAATAATAATAATAATAATAATAATTTATTTATATCCCGCCCATTTGGCTGGGTTTCCCTAGGCACTCTGGACGGCTCCCAACTGGCCTTCAGTCTGATGTTTCCTCCCCTTATGGTTTTGATTATGGGCAATAAATGAAGCGGCTTTTTAAATTTTAAACTGTATTTTTAATCTGTATTTTAATTAACGTTTTTTTATTTCTTTTATACTTTATTGTAATTCTATTGATGTTAGCCACCCTGAGCCCGGTTTCAGCTGGGAAGGGCGGGGTATAAATAAAATTTTTTATTATTATTATTATTATTATTATT
Source organism: Darevskia mixta (assembly GCA_034641385.1). Lineage (NCBI taxonomy): Eukaryota > Metazoa > Chordata > Lepidosauria > Squamata > Lacertidae > Darevskia > Darevskia mixta. The sequence continues at coordinate 6,196,197 of JAWWNH010000060.1, forward strand.
ATTATTATTATTATTATTATTATTATTATTACTACTACTACTACTACTACTACTACTTTGCATGTCTTTTACCAACGTGGATGGACTCACCACACGGTTCTTTCCCTAAGCATCTATTTCATTTTATCCCACATGTGTTGCCTAGGAAACACCTAACTCTGAAAACATTCTGCTCCGGAGGAAGGGATCATTCTGATGACCCGTGTCAAACACATGCAAGTTACACAAGGGTGTGGTTTTTCTCAAAAATCCACTCGTTAACTTTATACCCACACACTGATAATTGCAATTGAACTATTTGACCTGATAAGCATTTTGGGGTTGGGGGAAGGATGCAATTTAACACCCCGTTATTACTTCCATAGGTCTAGTGAAGAAGCTCTTCGGTTTGAAATGAGATGGCACTCTCCCCCCCCCCCCCCAGGAATCTTTATGGACATAGGATGGATGAACCAATTTAGACTGCTTTTATTTCTAAGTTTGCATCTATATTTCTAGCGAAGGGAGGAGTAAAATCAGATTAACTAACAAACACGTAGCACATAAGCCAAGTTGAAAATACTTGAAACACAGAATTTTTTTTTAAAGACCTGGAGATGCCAGGGATTGAACTTGAGAACATAAATCTGACATCAGGAATCACAAGACAGAGAAACCAGTAGGAGAGCACTTCAATCTCCCAGGACACTCTATACAAGATCTCAAAGTAGCTGTCTTATTGCAAAGGAATTTCAGAAATAGACTGGAAAGAGAAGTTGCTGAATTGCAACTTATTACCAAACTTAAAACCATGGAGAGACCTGATCTCATTATACATGACAAAGCTATTTTTAACCTTCTCACCCCTTGCTTTTTCCTGTAAGACTAATTGCAGTCGTTAATAGTTAACAGTCGTCAACATGTTTACCACAGCTATCAGCCAATCACCCATTCCCACCACCCCTCTGAGTAATACCCCTCCCACCCTCTCACTATATATAAGGGTCTGGTGACTTCTGTTTCAGTGTATCTGAAGAAGTGTGCATGCACACGAAAGCTCATACCAAGAACAAACTTAGTTGGTCTCTAAGGTGCTACTGGAAGGATTTTTTTTTTTTTTTTTGTTCTGAATATTTAGGTATTCAATATGCATACTGTCCTTCTTCTGTAGATCTCAGGACAGTTCACAACATACAAAGGAGCATTTTATCATTGAGCCACAGCCATTCCCCTTCAATCTAATGTACAGGGTTCTAAGATGTTTGCAACCCACCAAGTATTGGTACTATGTCTGGCTTTGCTATCCCATTTTTATTTTTATTTTTGCTGCTCTGCAACTCCCATAATTCCTCATCACTGGTCATGCCGACTGGGGCCGATGGGAGTTGGATGCCAGCAACACCCAGAGGGCCACGGGCTCCCCATCACCTTTGACGTACCTTTTCTTAAACTGATACAGCGTGTGACCGAGCCAAAGAGTTCCCAGCATCAGCATCAGACTAAGAACGGCCGTCTCTCGCCCATACTGCGTAGCGGCAGGGGGGGCGTCCGACTGGTTCCCCAGCGCCGAGCGCTCAGCTGACATGTTCAGGAAGAAGGTGGTGTTATCAATCGGTGTGCTGGGCACTCTGGGAAAATGGTAGTACTTTGTAAAAACTAAAACAGAGAGGGAGAGAAGAAAAATGGGTGCATTTTAATAGAAGCCAGGCCTGTGGCACCCATAGGTGGGGCTGGGACAGGGACTAGGGCGAGGAGAACTTGTTTCTTGTTCCAGAGGACCACACAATCTTTCTTGGTTTCCGAACGTAATCCGTTCCGGAAGACCGCTCGACTTCCAAAATGCCCGAAAACCGAGGTGCAAAGGGCGGTCTGCCAATTCAATAGAGAAAATTGTGGAAAACAACAGATACACGCAGAGGAAGCCGTTCGACTTATGAGGCGGGTTCGAAAACGGAAGCATTTACTTCCGTGTTTTTGGCGTTCGGAAACTGAAACGTTCGGCAACGGAGACGTCCGAAAACCAAGGTACCACTGCATTACCTTCTCTGCTCTTTCCAAGGAAAGGAATACATATTTGGCCAAACTGCATGCTAGGGTCAACACACAAGGTTTCTCTTTGTCAGGAGTGAGCCAGCAGTGAATCACCCAAACAAGTTGGGCTAAGTCTTTATTAGGAAAAAGCAGGATCTGCAGAGGGGTGTCATGCCTAATGAGCACAGCGACCCATCTCCGGCAGGTCTTTCCGCCATGAAGCAGTTGCTGAGATTGAAGGTCCCCACCTCCCCACAGCTGCCTAAGTCCCCTCCTCTCCAGGGTTTTCCCCCAAGCAATCTGAGACTGTGCCTGCATGACCCTAATTTCTCCCCTCCCCTCTTCATGCCTCTCTTGGTCCTGGGAGACAAGTGGGGAGTGCTTGTTGCAGCAGGGGTAGGAAATAGCCGCGACTCTTCATCAGCTGGACTCATCTCTGCCTCTTGGTCTGCGTCCTCCTCTACTTCAGTTTCTGATTCTGATTCTGGACTTCTCCCTGCCACAGACTCTGTGAAATATGATATTCGTCGCATATTTCGAAGGCTTTGCATCGGAAGCTTGACCTAAATCCAGAAGTATCTAGTCTTGCTCGCTCAGAGACCTTTCATCTCTCTCACACATAAAAACCACACAAAATATGGTGCAGGTTAGAATCCCCGTTTACGCAAAGTCCGGGGTTGTGTCAGGTGGAGAGGATTTTTCTGCCTGCCAGAGAGAGATTGTTCTCGCAGAAAGAAGGCAGAGTCATGAAGGGAACAAGCTGACATAGGTCATGCACGATGCCTCCAAGCCCAGCCTTTCAGCGAGTTAAAAGAGCTGCAGACCCTTTTACGACACCATGAAGTTAACAGGTAAAGATACTGAGCCGGCTAAGCACAGGTGTTTGCTAACCATTGTTCCCCAGTTCAATTGTTGTTCCCTGGAAGCTCATGTACATCATTTTAATATATAACCTAAGATCTGATGTGTGCAACTTTGAAACGCCAAGGGATATATATGCCTGAAGAAAATGGCTAATATTTACGTCATGTTCCTATTCTTTGGATGAATAAAGCCAACTTTTGCCGGTAACACCTAGAGCCTCTGCTCCTTTGTCTGTGCACATGAAGAACTCCATAAAACGGCGACTTCCTAATTTTTCCTATATGATTTGTGTTGCATTTGTGATGTTCTATGATGTTCCCTCATGTTACTGTCATTTATTGTTCATAAGCCGCTTTGCAATTCGTTTCACTGAAAAGAGGCATTAAAATTTAATAAATTGTTTACTTTAAGCGCCATGCAAAAACATTCCTCTTCTCCCAGGTCTTTGGCTAATTAGCCAATCTATGGCCTTTTAAATTCTGTGGTGGGGAAGGTTTTCGTTTGCTATTGGTTTTTGTGTTTTTATACTGTAAACCAGCTTGTGATCATTGGATGACGGGTGGCATAGAAATTTAATAAATACATAATAATAAAATGATAATAATAGATTGGGGAACTTGTGGGTGCCTGCTGGAATGCTCAAGGGAACCCAAGGCCACAGCCCTCGGCCCTTTTTGCAACCTTTTCTTCCAAGATTGGCACCTCCGTTCCTAACTGTGCTCACTTGGAGCTTCCATTGACATCAGCAGAACTTATTCCCAACTGGCTGGGAATAACTGTTGTCCAAGCTGAAGGCCACATTCCCATCTGGGCAAGAGGAAGAGCCACGCCCATGGTCACGCCCACTCCTGGCCCTGGCCCCACCCACCGCACTGCCATGTGGCCCCTCAAAGGTTGCTTACAAGGAAGGTGGCCCTCAGGATAAAAAACATCCCCCCCCCACACACACTGCTGATCTCTGGCACTACAAGCATGGGGGATAGCTCAGTCGGTAGGGACTCTTAATCTCCAGGTTGTGGGTTTGAGCCCCATGTGGAGTGAAAAATTTCTGAATTATAGAGGGGGTTGGACTAGATGACCATAGCTGTCAACCCTCCCTTTTTTTGGCGGGAAACTCCCTTATTCCAATGTCGTTTCCTGCTGCTATCCCGGATTGTTGATTTCCCGGATTTCAAAGGAAGCAGCTCCTCTCCCTCCCTGCCGGCCAGGGAGGCTCCTCAGCTGCGTTGCTCGGTTGCCAATAAGGAGTCTGAGACCGAATGGGGGCGGAGCTTGCATGCCTTGTGCAGCCAGACCCTCACGCCCAACCAGACAGACAGCCTGCCTGCCGTCTATGCGCTCGCTCTTTCGCTCACCCGTTCTCGCGCAGCCTCTGGAGCGCAGGGTGGCGAGGCTACTTGGTGCCATTGCACCGCCCTCGCGGCATCCCTTATTTTCAAATCCCAAAGTTTGAAAAAATCCCTTATTTTCAAACCCGAAAGTTGACAGCTATGTAGATGACCCTTGTGGTCCCTCCCAACTATTCTAAGCACACGCTCTGTCTCCTGCTCCCACTTCTCGGTTCGTGATAACTGACTGGCAGGTTATCTCCCCAAGCCTGCCGCGTAATTAGGAATTTAGTATTTAATATTCAACTGCTGCTTATTTAGCAACTTTCGGCTGATGCGGCCCAGGAGGGCAGCTGAAGGGATCCCTCTCTGCACGAAAAGTGATTAAGAGATTGCCCTTTAAATAACACAAAAGGCGTCTCCTGCCTAAAGCAGAGCTGTCCCGGCTTGGGGGAGTTATTTAAGGTCCCTCTGATGTTGTTTGCTTCAGCTGCTGCCTGGCTGTTTCCTGCAAAGTGCAGAAGTCAAGATCAAACAGGAGTGCAGCTTAGGTGGCTGAGCCACAACTCTGGAAAACAAAGTGTCATTAAGCTGGTGAGAAGAATGTGCGGCTTGAATGTGATGAGATTTTTAAAAGAGAGGGAGACAGAAACCTCCCCCGCCCCTTTCCTGCATAGCCGCTGGACCAGCGGAGCTTTAGAAATTAAAGAGAGATATTCAACTGATCTTCCCGTTGGAAGGAAATGGGTCATACACAGGGATGGAAAAGGACACGGCCTCCCCCCTCCGAGCCCCCAGCAAGCGAGTTCCGAAAAAAACAATCGGGGGGTTAATGAGGGCTAGAGATTCTGGTTATTCCGTACATCTGCAGACCACAGGGGCAGAGGAAAACAACTCATTTGTGGGCAGAGGAAATTGTGAACATGCAGAGGGTGCATTCATGCCTTATATCTGAAGCATTTTCATCCCACTTTAAGCGGTCATGGTTTCCACCCAAAGAATTCTGGGAGTTGTAGCTTGTTAAGGGTGCTGGGAGGAGACCCCCATTTCCCCTCCCAAAACTACAGCTCCCAGATTCAAATCAAATCAAATTTTATTACGGTCATAGACCAGCATTTAAAATCTGAAAAGTGCTTTACAGCGGTAAAAGAAATTAAAACTCAGAATAAATATAGCAGTCTAAAAATTTAAAAGGGGCTAAAATATCCAAGAGGAGGGTCCAGCTTGCCTTTTCCCAGCTTCTGCTCAAGGTCTTCATTCCATTCCCGAACAGAAGAGCTGCTACCCACAGCCCAACACCAAGTTCAATACTCCGCTGACTGGTTTGTTCTGGGAGGGTAGACTGTGCCTGCAGATCTGCGTGCAGAATCTAGCTACCATCCAGGTTATCTTTTGCTCTTTGCCTAGTAAAAGGGCATTTAGTTTGGTCTTATCTGGAAGGTCCCAGACTGATTTGATGATCAATCCTTCTTCCCAGGGAGCTCTGGGAACTGTAGCTCCGTGAGTGGAACAGGGGGGTCTCCTAACAACTCTCAGCACCCTTAACAGACTACAACTCCCAAGATTCTTTGGGGGGAAACCACCACTGTTTAAAGTGGTGTCACAGAGCTTTAAATTTATGGCGTGAATGTGTCCAGAGGCAGCTTTTTGCCGGCCTGGCGCACCCAAATGTTCTGAGCCTCAGCCTCTCAACCAGCAACCACTATGAGAGGCCTCCAAATCGATTTTTAAGGTAAGGAGTCCAACCGTTCAGCAGATCCGCCGTATGATCTGTGCCGATTCTACCCTTTGGAATAATCACGGCACAAAAACAAGGCACGAATGAAGGTCCTCAGTTCCAAACACTTTCCACACCTCGTTCTACAAAGTCTTTTTTGCATGACTAAAGAACAGAATCACTGCAGATGGTGACAGCAGTCACGAAATTAAAAGACGCCCGCTTCTTGGGAGAAAAGCAATGACAAACCTAGACAGCATCTTAAAAAGCAGAGACATCACCTTGCCAACAAAGGTCTGTATAGTTAAAGCTATGGTTTTCCCCATAGTGATGTATGGAAGTGAGAGCTGGACCATCAAGAAGGCTGATCACCAAAGAATTGATGCTTTTGAATTATGGTGCTGGAGGAGACTCTTGAGAGTCCCATGGACTGCAAGAAGATCAAACCTCTCCATTCTGAAGGAAATCAGCCCTGAGTGCTCACTGCAAGGACAGATCCTGAAGCTGAGGCTCCAATACTTTGGCTACCTCATGAGAAGAGAAGACTCCCTGGAAAAGACCTTGATGCTGGGAAAGATGGAGGGCACAAGGAGAAGGGGACGGCAGAGGACGAGATGGTTGGACAGTGTTCTCGAAGCTACCAACATGAGTCTGACCAAACTGCAGTGGAAGACAGGAGTGCCTGGCGTGCTCTGGTCCATGGGGTCACAAAGAGTCGGACACGACTAAATGACTAAACAAAAGAACAGAAGGCTGCAACAACACAACTCCTCGCGGCTTCCACAACCAACAACACAGAGAGTCGCCTGCTGCCTGGCTTACCTTTCGTTATGCCCTTGAGAGCATCAAGGACAAATGTGATGGAGATAAAAAGTGCAATGATTTCTTCCGTCGACCTGCGAAGAAATTCCATGTGGGTCATTGCATGTGAGTTACAAGGTCTTATTTGCATCAGCGTTTTAAAATATATTTTAAGGATGGTCTGGGGGTGGGGGTGGGAAATCTGATGGTTTCATTTTCTCTGAGTTCTTCATGTTTCCAATCAGTGCAGTGCTCCAGATTTCCATATCAGACACTATCCTTTTTTTTTTAAACCAACGTGCTCATGAAAATGTACCAGCATTTTAGTGAGTATTCCTTCTAATACAGTATACACGTTTTTCTATGCACTTTCCCCTAGCATATACAGGTGACTCCTCACTTACACAGGGAGTTATGTTCCGGGCCCCCGCGTACACATGTGAAAGTGTGTCAAATGGGAAGCACCCTCTAAACACGCTTTGAACACCCCCTCTGCCGCTCCCTCTCCAACCCAGACCAAAAATAATGTATTCAAAAATATTCATAACTGGGATTGAAGTTCTGGGGCTGGCTGGAGGCTGTGAGGGAAAGTGGCGGCTGCTTCGCTATCCCGCATGTCAGCTGTTAGGCAGGTTGGCTGAGCAGCCTAAAGAAAGCCCTGTTGTGCCTCTGGTCTCTCTAGGGCAGTGATGGCTAACCTTGACACACCAGATGTTTTGGAACTACAACTCCCATCATCCCTAGCTAACAGGATCAGTGGTCAGGGATGATGGGAGTTGTAGTCCCAAAACATCTGGAGTGTCAAGGTTAGCCATCAGTGCTCTAGGGTTTCATCTGCCCTCACTGACATCCTCTTCAGGCTCCAGGGAGGGTCTTCTCACGAGCCACAAGGACTCTCCAGCTCTCTCCAGCCATTTCCTGGTCTGAATTTGATTTATTTCATTATTTCCCGGTTCAATCCCTGTAGGGGACAGCTGCATATTCCTGCATTGCAGGGGATTGGACTAGAGCAGAGCACTCCAAACTTCTCATGCTGGTGACACACTTTTTAGGCATGCATCCTTTCGCGACGCAGTAATTCAGTTTTACTAGCAAACCGGAGGTTAAACGAACCCCTTATCAGTCCATACTGACACCCCTTTCCAGCCCCGGGAGGAGCACGGGGAGCGTTCGTGCGACACACCTACACTCTGAAGTGTCGCGAAACACAGTCTGGAAAGCTCTGGACTAGATGATCCTCAGGGTCCCTTCCAAGTCTATGATCCTATGGTGGCAATTTCCCGCCTCCCGAAGTGGTGGACATAATGTGAGGAGTTACCTTTTAAAGAGCTTCATTACAAGACTGAAATTGAAAAGGGAGTACAGCATCAGGAAGAAACTGTTCCAGAGTCCCACCCAGGCGTAGAAAGCGCGGAATTCCAAGTTGTAGTCAGTGCAGATCCCTTTGATCACTGAAAGCGAAAAGAGCATCATCACACAAAGATAGAAATGTACCAATGGCAGCCTCAGCTATCCAAATACAACAACTAGCCACGTACATGAATGAGGTTTCTGTGTTTTTATATTGTAAACCACCCTGTGATCCTTGGAAAATGGGCAGTATATAAATATAGTCAATAATAATTATTATTATAAGTACACGTAATATTCTATGCCTAAAGTACCAGCACATAAACAATTGCACGCAACAACGCATGCAGTTGCACAAAGATGTGTGCACTAATATAGTTATTAAATCATGCTGCACAACTGTAGTGCCACATGGGGCTTGATTTGTTTATATGTGTTGTAAACATGCAATAATAATAATAATAATAATAATAATAATTATTATTATTATTATTATTATTATTATTATTTATCTTTTATACCCCACCCATCTGGCTGGGTTTCCCCAGCCACTCTGGACAGCTCCCAAGAGAATATTAAAAAAAGACGCTAAAACATCAAACATTAACAGCTTCCCTAAACGGGGCTGCCTTCAGACGCAACACAAGCAGCTGGTGCGACAAACTCACCGTTGATGTAGAGCGCTAAAGGAGCTGTGGTCAACAGCACCACAAGCGGCTGGCCTGAGAACAGCGCATAGAGCAGACCACCAATGCACTGGCCAACGATGGTTTTCTGCACATCTGAAAAGTTAGGAAAGGAGGACGGGGGAGAGGGGAGAGAAAGATGAATTTGCAAGAATCAGGCGGCTGTCGAAACAAGCTTGCGTTAAGTGACGGCACCACTGATGGTGCAAAGAGCACAATGCACTATGGACCCTGGTGTAACAGAAATGCTCCAAGCATTAGCTAGGAGCCAGGGGCGTTCCTAGCCCCTTGGCTACCCGGGGCGGGAAGCCAAGAGGCACCCCCCAGGGGCGGGGCATCGCGGCACGTGCGTGCGTCATGACGTCATGACGTACGTGCACAGTGGGATGCCCCGCCCCCGGGGATCCGGGCGAAGCTGCTGCCCGTCACCCCCTTGGAGCCGCGCCGGCACGAGCCGCCGCTGCCCCAAGGGGTGCCCCCAGGGTGCCGGACGGGCAGCGGCTTCGGGAGACTCTGCAGGCTGCAGAGTCTCCCGAAGCCGCTGCCCGTCACCCCCTTGGGGTGCCCCGGGTGCCGGACGGGCAGCGGTTTGGGAGTCCCTGCAGGCTGCAGAGTCTCCCGAAGCCGCTGCCTGTCACCCCCTTGGAGCCGTGCCGGCACGAGCCGCCGCCGCAGCCCCAAGGGGTGCCCCCGGGTGCCGGACGGGCAGCGGTTCGGGAGTCCCTGCAGGCTGCAGAGTCTCCCGAAGCCGCTGCCGTCACCCCCTTGGAGCCGCGCCGGGGCTATTTTCGGCGCTGCGGGGGCAAAGCCGCAGGGGCGGCCAGCGATGGGGGGGTGACACCGCTCCTCGCTGGCCGCCCCTGCGGCTCCACCCCGGCATTGCCGAAAATTGGGCGCTTAAAAAAAAATTATTTTTTAAATTTTTTTTTAAGTGCCCAATTTGTCACCCTCCCCAGGGTGGCACCCAGGGCGGCCCCCCCGCCCCCTTGCTACGCCCCTGCTAGGAGCGGAGCTGTGGGAGCATGGACTGTCACACTGGACACAGGGCTTGGGCTGGAGTTGCGTGGATGCCTGCATCTCTTTTGGTGTGAAAGCGAAACAGTTACGGAGTCTCTCCTCCTCCTTGTAACAGTTTTCTCCTCCTTGTAACAGTTTTCTCCTTCGCACTGCATATACCGTATCTTTAAAAAAAGAATCCTAACAAAGAACGGTGGAACTGGATGCAGTGTTAAGCACCGACTTCAGATTTTCAGCTTTCAAGAAAGCTTGCAGCCCATTTGACAGTAAAGAACCACATGCAAACTATGGAAATCTCAGGAACTGGCAGGGCAGGGTCTGGGTCTAATTTCCAGGGGTTGGGGGCAAGTCTTTGATACCCCTCCTTCTGATTAGCAAAGCCAGAATAAATAACATTAATAAACACGGCTTGCTTTCAGACAAGCAGTCAAGGCAGTTTTACACCAGAGAGCTCTTTTAAGGCGCTGTTGACTTTTAGCCCTTTTTCGATTGCGCTGGATATTTTCCAATAATAATAATTTATTATTATCATGCATTGCTTTCAGTTTTGCAAGCCACCGTGAACTGGAAAAAGCAGGCTATAAATGCTGAAATGAAACATGTGTTATGCAAAGCTATAGCGAACCTGCAAATTTGCTCCATTTCTTCAATTTGTACTTTTTCATTAGAGGAAGCCAATGGGCTTAACTTCTGATATACCACCAGGTGAAGGCGCCATGCACTCTACTGGCCCTCAAACTAGTTCTGGGCGACATACCGATACATCGCCCAGGCCTAGTGTGTGTGTGCTCTACTACGGTGTTTCCCAACCAGTGTGCCTCCAGATGTTTTGGGACTACAATTCCCATCATCCCTGACCACTGGTATTGCTAGCGAGGGATGATGGGAGTTGTAGTCCCAAAACATCTGGAGGCACACTGGTTGGGAAACACTGCTCTACTAGTCTAATCTAAGCAGTAAGCTTATCTTGGGGAGAGAAGAAAAATCACCCGTGAAAGGGCTTCCTTCTTTTTAGACAGCAGTGGTTTCCTTGGTTGTGATCACCCAGAGCAGATCTTCCCCCAAGGGTCCCCCGGTGAGAACCGGAGCTTCCAAGGGGGGGCGAGTGAGGGATGGGGCAGGAAGGAGGGAACACTCACCAATGACCCCGTCCGTGTTTTCGTCATTGAGGGAGCCGAAAGCGATGGAAGGCAGGAGGCAGGCGAAGTACAGAAAGATCATGGTGGTGATGTATTTGCCTATGGCTTTGTTGTTCCCAATGATGCCTAAAACAAACCCCAAAGAGCAAAGTGAAGGAAGGGTGGGGCGAGGAACTCCGCACGGATCGAAGCGTGCTCAACGCCAAAGCCGTAACCAAAAGGGCAGACCCACACTGCAGGGGGAAGGACTGGACGATCATCACGGTCCCTTCCCCCATCGTTCTGCCTGGACACTGAGGTCCAGCGCCGAGGGCCTTCTGGCGGTTCCCTCATTGCGAGAAGCGAGGTTACAGGGAACCAGGCAGAGGCCCTTCTCGGTAGTGGCGCCCGCCCTGTGGAACGCCCTTCCAGCAGATGTCAAGGAAATAAGCAGCTATCCTATTTTTAAAAGACATCTGAAGGCAGCCCTGTTTAGGGAAGTTTTTAATATTTAATGCTGTATTGTTTTAATATTTGATTGGAAGCCGCCCAGAGTGGCTGGGGAAACTCGGCCAAATGGGCGGGGTAAAAATAATATATTATTATTATTATTATTATTATTATTATTATTATTATTATTATTCCAACTCTATGATTCTATTAAGGAGGACATTGACAACAAGAGTCATCCCTTGTAAGTGGGGGTTGGCTGGGACAGTGTCCCATTTGCCCTACTGGACTGGTTTGGAGACTTCCTGAGTGAATCTGCTGCTATGCTTCACTATCAGTGGTTCCCAAAAATTTTGGGGGCCACTGCCCCTTAGTTCCATAAATGCATCCCTGGTGCCCCCTACCCTATATAAAAAGAATTATTCTTGTTTAAAAAAACCCATATATAGAGAGAAAGAGCGTTCATTACAGTCGTACCTTGGATCCTGAACACCTTGGTACTCAAATGTTTTGGCTCCTGAACGCCGCAAACCCGTAAGTGAGTGTTCCGGTTTGCGAACGTTTTTTTGGAAGCCAAGCGCCCGACGCGGCTTCCGATTGACTGCAGGAAGCTCCTGCAGCCAATCAGAAGTCGCGCCTTGGTTTTCGAACCGTTTCAGGAGTCGGATGGACTCCCGGAACGGATTAAGTTCGACAACCAAGGTACTACTGTATTCAGAATATATTTTGGTAGTAGTTCGCTATTGACCAGTATGTAGTCAATTGTACTAGTTTTTGCCCCTGACAGGAATGTATATTCCCCTGGGATATCGCCTCTTGTGCAGCCATTTATATCAACCTTTTATGCTCTTCCACACCCACCCAATGCTCCTATCCCTTCTTTTAGATTCTTTTAGCGTCTTTTAAATTCTCATAGACTTTTATATTCACCTTCTGTTTTAATACCTTTTAGCTATCCAAAATGCTTATCAGATTTTAAATGACTGTATCCTATCCTTTTATGCTGGTCTATGACCGTAATAAAGATTTGATTTGTATTCAGAATAGCGGTTTGCACGAAGATAGTAACGCAATAAAATTCAAATCGGTAACAATTCATTGCACATTTATTCAAAATCCAGTTAAAACTGGTTGGTTTAATTCGTTCAAAAAAACTGATGAACCAGCTTTTCGGTAGTCATTTGCACCTTGAGAGACCCCCCCCACCCCATCTCCTTGCCTCTTATTGGGTAATTATGCCCCCCCAAACCACTGTTTCACTTTATAACAGGTCATGTTAAATTCCCGGTCCAAGGCAAAATCCATCATTGCACAGCCACCCTCTTTTGCATGTTGGGTTTACACCCACTGCAAAACCTTTAGCAAATGTTTCCATTTATAACGTGACGTGGGGTGGCAGGAAGAGACCAAGAAGCCCTTAGGGGAAAACCCAATGCAAGCCAAATCCTGCCCACCCCGTCGCCCTGGCAGCCAGCCTCCAGGGGTTTACATAGCACTGTACGAGGCTTAGCAGAATATATGATGATATGTCGAGAAGGAAAAACACGCAGCAAAACGGCACCCCAAAAGCAGCTTTGCTGGCTCGCTTCAAGTGCTGGCATTTACTTCCCTGGATGCGAGTCAATTATTTTATTTTTAAAATCCTCCAAATAGACAAAGGGAAATCAAACATGGACCCGTGCTAAAACATCACGGAGGCTCCTCTGGGGAGGCTGGTGGGCGACTGATTCCTGCGGATAAATGAAACCCTGGCTTGTACACTCATGTATAAGGCGAGGACTGAAACTAGCGGGAGGGAGGGGGGAAATAACTAGCAGCAGCTGAACCAGAATCTGCCTGCTTTTCCTGAATATAACAAAGGGCAGAGGGTCAGAATGAAGGATTTCCTCTTACTTGGCCAAAGACTGCCTGTGAAACAGCTGAATAAGGCTCTGCAATGCATACACACACACTCCTCCTTGCTGAAGATAAGATTTCTTTTTAAGCAAAGGGAAATACTCCCAGGCGAGGAAGCTAAATTTGAGAAAATAAACAGAACACCCAGAGGATTCCAGTGGCTCGATAGCTTCTATTCCTCCCGGCTATTACCGGTATATCTTACACAGAGAGAGGAGCAGACACGTTTGCTCCTGGGAAGAGGACACACACACACACTTTTAATCAAAGCGTTCAGTTTTCACCACAAATTTGGCAATCTGTATTTGCACACAGCTGAATGCACACGGCATCGTATTCTTTGTATGCCGAGTGTCTGGGTGTTATTTTAGACTATGCTCAATAGTTTGTCTGGGTGTTATTTTAGACTATGCTCAATAGATGGGTTTGTGTGAGCCCTCGAGACTGGAGCTTCCAGCTCGAACAAGCTGACAAACAAGCATTATCCCCAGGGGAGGTAAATGTTGCCTTCGAAATTTTTAACAAATATTTATGAATTCATGGAACATAGCCTTATGCTGAGCCAGACTATTTGTCCAGCCTTGCAAGTAGGTGCAGAGAAGTTACTAGCCTGTAGAGAATCATTTTTCCAACAAGCCTGTGCTATGGGCTGGCAGCGGATGGGGTGGGGAACGCCATGCCTCTTGTAGCAGCTCACTGATCTTCTATACTAAAGGTAAAGGGACCCCTGACCATTAGGTCCAGTCGTGACCGACTCTGGGGTAGCGGCGCTCATCTCACTTTATTGGCCGAGGGAGCCGGCGTATAGCTTCCAGGTCATGTGGCCAGCATGACTAAGCCGCTTCTGAATAGAATAGAATATATGTTATTGTCATTGTCCCCTTTGGGGACAACGAAATTACTGGCGAACCAGAGCAGCGCACAAAAACGCCGTTTACCTTCCCGCCAGAGTGGTACCTATTTATCTACTTGCACTTTGACGTGTTTTCGAACTGTTAGGTTGGCAGGAGCAGGGACCGAGCAACGGGAGCTCACCCCGTCACGGGGATTCCAACCGCCGACCTTCTGATCGACAAGCCCTAGGCTCTGTGGTTTAACCCACAGCGCCACCCACGTCCCCGCTCTTCTATACTAGGTAAGGGGGAGAGGGCTTTCCTCCTCTTCCAGACTCTCTATTGCTGCGTTCCACAGAGAGATGGAACACCCCGGCTCCCCTCCACTAATTCTGCTCACACCTGCAGGCTATACTTGCCAGGCAAGCGCTCCATCTCTAAATGCAGCTCCCACAAACAAGAAAAAGCAAATCTGTTCATTTTGGTTTCTCTCCGTTTCTTATTTTAAGTTCAGTTCTCCACATTTCCATATTTATTTGCCTTTTTTTTTTAAAAGTCCCCATGAAAATTCATCAGCACATTTTTTTTAAACACAAACTTTATCCCAATGTATGCATTTCTGTACGCATCACTCAGTTGGAGAACCGCCTTGCAAAATTCAGAGAAGTGCAAATTTCGAAAGATGGCGGCATCCTGGTTCTTGCGAGTGAGAATTATGAAGGTTCGCCTTTAAACGCAAACCAAATTGGGTTGCCCGCCTGCCCCCAACTACGCATGTTGAACAGCTGCAATATAATGGAAAGAGGAAAGATCTGTGCAGACGGATGCTCACTGTTTTGCAGTCCTTGCCAATCGCGCTCCTTGCAGAACTGCAAAAACACAAAACTCTAATTAGGTGACACAACACCCGTGTGAAGAAAACAAGGCAGGAAGTGACAAATTCAAGGCTAGCCTTTGGCAGGGAAGAGACGGCAGCATCCATCACTGCAAGTCTCCGCTCCCGGTGATCTCACCACTCTAAAGTGCAAGCGTTTGCTTACGACAAACATGGTTCGCCCTCACTTAGGGAAACGACTTTGGCCGCAATGGGCTCCACACAATCTGCTCTAAAACTCTTGCCCCAAGGGACTCAGTCACACTGTAAGAAAGTAGCAAGAGACTGAGAACCCTGTTCTTATCCCACCTTGTTAAAAAGAGAGAGAGAAACAGCCAAAGAACTGCTAGACAACTGTGGCCAGAATGAAGAGAGAGAACGTCAGAAGAAGAGTTTGGATTTGATATCCCGCTTTATCACTACCTAAAGGAGTCTCAAAGCAGCTCACATTCTCCTTTCCCTTCCTCCCCCACAACAAAAACTCTGTGAGGTGAGTGGGGCTGAGACTTCAAAGAAGTGTGACTAGCCCAAGGTCACCCAGCAGCTGCATGTGGAGGAGCGGAGACGCGAACCTGGTTCACCAGATTACGAGTCCACCGCTCTTAACCACTACACCACACTGGCTCTCTGCCCAGAGAGGCTGGGCAAAAGGAGATGCACATTTTGAAGAGCAAAAAAGACGGCACATTTGACGGCTTCTACTTTTAACTGTGGGTTAAACCATTGAGAGTAGGGCTTGGCGATCAGAAGGTTGGTGGTTCGAATCCAAGCGACGGGGTGAGCTCCCGTTGCTCAGTCCCTGCTCCTGCCAACCTAGCAGTTCGCAAGCACGTCAAAGTGCAAGTAGATAAATAGGTACCGCTCCAGCGGGAAGGTAAAACAGCATTTCTGTGCGCTGCTCCGGTTTGCCAGAAGCGGCTTAGTCATGCTGGCCACATGACCCGGAAGCTGTACGCCGGCTCCCTCGGCCAATAAAGTGAGATGAGCGCCGCAACCCTAGAGTCGTCCTCAACTGGACTTAACTGTCAGGGGTCCCTTTACCTTTACTTTTAGCTATGAATGGCGACTCTCATTCTACATACCTATGAAAAAGAGGACATCTCCAGGAAAAAGAGGCCATATGGCAACCCCAGCAGCACCCATTCATCGGGAAATAATCAGTGTTGCAAGGGAGCCTGAAGAGCTTCTAGCCCAACCTTCTGCTAAATGAGTGCAGGATGCAACAACAACATCCTTGATGGGTGGTCATCCACCCTCTGCTACATAGGTGCTGGCTCCCTCGGGCCCTGGGTGCCCAAGCACCCACAAAATTCTCCATGAAGTGGCTGGGCAGCCACAAATTTCGGCACTAGGGCCATGCATGGGCACCCTGGGCACCCACGGTCACGGGGCCAAGCTGGCACTCCTGCTCTGCTGAAAAGGTTCCACTTCCAGAGGCAGGTTGTTCTACTGTCCGACAGCTCTTTTCTCTTAAGGCCTCCTTGCAATCTCTACCTATTAGTTCTAGTCATGTACACAGGAGCAGCAGGGAAGCAAGTGTGCTCTGTCCTCTGCCTGACAGCTCCTCAGATATTTGAAGAATTCTATCAGGTTTCCCCTTAATCGTCTCTCCCCCAGGCGAAAACATACCCAGCTCACCGTGCCCAACTCGGCAGGGGCGGGGGAGAGTGAGAATGCAACCTCCTCTGCATCCCACAAGGAATTCAATGACAACTCCACATTCCCCGAAGCAGGCACATGCTATCTGAAAAGACCTTAATCAGACCTTCTTGGGAAACGGCATACTCCGAACAAAGAAATCTAACGATATGCGCGGCTGGGAGCACCCTTTGCTGGGTGATTTCCCCATTTCTAAAAGCAAGCATCAGAATTCTCTTGCACATTTTTTTAGTCATTTTGGCTACGAAGCAAAAGGGTAGTGACTCAAAGCACTGGGCCTTTTCCCGGGGTCCTGCGTACTTTGTAGGGTCTCCTCTCTTGGGACCACAACATGAGATACAGCACAGGGTTTCCCAAAATTGGCTGTCCAGCTGTTTTGGGACTACAATTCCCATCATCCCCCGACAACTGCTTCTTCTAGCTAGGGATGATGGGAGTTGCGGTCCAACAACAGCCGGAGACCCAACTGGGGAAACCCTGATCTAGAGTAAGAGCTCGGCTCAAAAGCCTCATTTCTACTGGCAGAAAGGTTGGGGACGTGGAGTAGAGGCTTCTCCACAATTTCCCAGAGGGGCTAATCTGAGTCTAGCTTTGTAGGGAAAATGAAGAGATTTCTTACTTGGGGAACTTTTTAATTTGGTATGTTAAACTTGATTAGAACGCATATCTGGCTTGTTTCTTCAGATACCACAGTTGACTTACGACACTTTTACAACACACACACGTTTCGAGCTAGTGGCTCTCACTTTTAGGAATTTTACAAGAGTTGCAAGCTGCACATGACTAGTGGGATATTTAATCTGCAAAGGAATAAATAAACATTTGGGCAGGTATCTGCAAAATCAGATGGGTGATTTTGTTCTCTGCTCCATCCTTCTGGCCTCTACAGAAATCATTCCTGAGTCTTTGAGGGACCTCCATCTTCCTTAGTCCCTAGAGGGGGCTTGGGGGGGGGAATCCCCATAATTTAAATTCTCCAATCAGATTAAAAGGGGTGCAGTCTTAGTGATCATTGTTGGAAAGGCAGAAGAAATAAAGTTAACTACACGTTCGGTAGAGTTGTGATGAGATTAGAATTTATTGGGAGAAAATCTTAAATTTATCAGAAGATATGGTTAATTATACCATACCTTTAAATCCATTACAAGTTCTGCTGCAATATCTGCACAACGGTGTCGGTCCAAAACATCTGATTTTAATCTTAAGGAAATCTATTAAGAGCTGTAAAAACGCTGTTAGCTGCTAAATGGCGCTGATCAGAATGGAGTGAGAGTGGCTTAACAAAATATGGTATGTCAAAGAAAGTCTTTAAATTACGGAATAAGATTAAGGGAAGGGACACAAAGGCACAAACAGTTTGAAAGTCCATGGTCTCCATTAGTTAAATGAAGCAAAAAATTAATTAGCGTTGTCGAGTGAGTTTTCACTGCTGAAAAAGTAAGGTGTGACGTAACATTGATATATTAGATGTTGCTTATAGAATTTAGGGTAGCTGCGTTGAATATGGTAATTTTGGCTATGGTTTGATACAGGCTTCCACAACCTCGGCCCTCCAGATGTTTTGAGACTAATAATAATAATAATAAATTTTTATTTATACCCCGCCCTCCCCAGCCAAAACCGGGCTCAGGGCGGCTAACATCAAATAAAAATTACAATAAAATATACAGAAAACCATTAATTAAAATACAGATTAAAAAACCAATTTAAGAATGCCACTTCATATGTCGCCCAAGACAAAACCAGGGGAGGAAACCATCAGACTGTGTCCGATCCGAAAGCCAGGCGGAACAACTCTGTCTTGCAGGCCCTGCGGAAAGATGACAAATCCCGCAGGGCCCTAGTCTCTTGTGACAGAGTGTTCCACCAGGTTGGGGCCAGAACTGAAAAGGCCCTGGCCCTGGTTGACACCAGTCTGACAGCCTTGTGGCTCGGGACCTCCAACAAGTTGTTGTTTGTGGACCTTAAGGTCCTTTGCGGGGCATACTGGGAGAGGCGGTCCTGTAGGTACGAGGGTCCTAGGCCGCATAAGGCTTTAAAGGTCAAAACCAGCACCTTGAACCTGATCCTGTACTCCACCGGGAGCCAGTGAAGCTGGTAAAGCACTGGATGAATGTGGTCCCGCGGCAAGGACCCCGTAAGGAGCCTCGCCGCGGCATTCTGCACCCGCTGGAGTTTCTGGGTCAGCTTCGAGGGCAGCCCCGCGTAGAGCGAGTTACAATAATCAAGCCTGGAGGTGACCGTCGCATGGATCACTGTGGCCAGGTCCGGGCGAGAAAGGTAAGGGACCAACTGCTTGATACGTCGAAGATGGAAAAATGCCACCTTTGCTGTGGCTGCAACCTGCGCCTCCATGGAAAGGGAGGCGTTGAAGGTTACACCCAAACTCTTGACAGAAGGCGCTGGCACTAATTGGGCCCCCGCAAGAGATGGGAGTTGGCCCCCCAGCCCCATGTCGCCCCGACCCAGCCAGAGGACCTCTGTCTTCGAAGGATTTAGCTTCAACCGGCTCCCACGCATCCATCCAGCCACAGCTTCCAAACACCTGGTCAGTGTGTCTGGGACCGAGTCAGGGCGGCCGTCCATCAACAGATAAAGCTGGGTGTCATCAGCATATTGATGACAACCCAGCCCAAAACTCCGGACAATCTGGGCAAGAGGACGCATAAAGATGTTAAAAAGCATCGGGGAAAGGATTGCGCCCTGCGGAACTCCACACACCAAGGAGTGCCGCGGCGACAACTCCTTCCCTAGCGCCACTCTCTGTCCCCGACCTGAGATAAAGGAGCGCAGCCATTGTCGGACTGTGCCCTGAATCCCCACGTCGGCAAGGCGGTGGTCCAAAAGTTCATGATCGACCATGTCGAAGGCTGCTGACAGATCTAAGAGAATCAGCAGTCCCGACCCGCCTCGATCCAGCTGTCTACGGAGATCATCTGTTAGCGCGACCAAAGCCGTCTCGGTCCCATAACCAGGGCGAAAACCGGACTGAAATGGATCCAAAGCCGATGTTTCCTCCAGAAATCCACCAAGCTGTTCAGCAACCGCTCTCTCAATTACCTTACCCAGGTACGGAAGATTCGAAACCGGGCGGTAATTGGATAGATCTAAAGGATCTAGAGATGTTTTCTTTAAGAGCGGACGCACCACTGCCTCCTTCAACTCCCGTGGGAAGGTCCCCGTGCCAAGGGACAAGTTGATAATCTCACCCAGGGGGGCCCGCACCTCGTCTGGACACGCTCTAATCAGCCTGGACGGGCACGGGTCAAGGGGGCAAGTGGTGGGCCTTCCAACTCGGAGGAATCTGTCAACATCGGCAGGGAGAATCCGATCAAAGTGGTCCAATACAGGACCCGAGGACAGTCGAGGGGCCTCCAGTTCTGTTATTGTATCCAAATTGGCAGGGAGGTCACGGCGGAGCAGCAAGACTTTCTCCGCAAAAAAGCTCGCAAATGCCTCACAGCTATGGGTCAAATTCGTATTTAAATTTGGCTGTTCCTCTAGGGTTGTTAAAGACCTGATTATTCTAAAGAGTTGTGCTGGGCGAGAGCTAGCGGATGCAATGGAAGCTGAGAAGTAGGACTTCTTTGCAGCTTTCACTGCCATCTCATAGATTTTCATAAACATCCTATAAGATGTTCTTGAGGCTCCGTCGCGAGCACGCCGCCATACTCGTTCTAGCCGTCTGAGGTCCCGCTTCATTTTCCGGAGCTCCTCGGTAAACCAGGGAGTCCGGTTTCGGCGGGGTCGCAGAGGGCACTTAGGTGCGATCTCATCGATGGCCGTCAAAAGTCGGTTATTCCAGTCTTCAACAAGGTCATCTAATGAGTCGCCAGGGGGAGCAGGGTCCCGCAAAGCCTGACGGAATCTGTCAGGATCCATCAGCCTTCGCGGGCGAGCCAAAATAGGCTCGCCACCCAAGCAGGGGAGGAGCTGAAAGTCAATCTCGGCTCTCAGGGCATAGTGATCAGACCATGGCACTTCCACAGATGGGAGCATGATCACATCTATGCCAGCACCAAAGATCAAATCCAGCGTGTGGCCTGCTTGATGAGTGGGGCCCAAAACAAACTGGGAGAGCCCTAGTGTCTACAGTTCCCATCATCCCTGACCACTGGTCCCGCAAGCTAGGGATCATGGGAGTTGTAGGCCAAAAACATCTGGAGGGCCGAGGTTGAGGAAGCCTGTCCTAGAGAGACTCCTTTGTTGGGAACCCCTGGAACCGTGTGCAGCTCCCCCAAGTGGTAAACCCCAGAACTGCAGGAGCCGTTTCTTCCTATAAAAACATCTGGAGGGCCAAAGTTGAGGAAGCCTGGTTTGATACATATAATGTGTGTGTGTGCAGACAAACCTTGGATCCCAAATGCCCTGGAACTTGGTTGTTTTGGCTCCCAAATGCCACAAACCCGGAAGTGATTGTTCCGGTCTGCGAATGTTCTTTTGGAACCCGAAAATCTGACGGAGCTTCCGCAGCTTCTGATTGGCTGCAGGAGCTTCCTGCAGCCAATCAGAAGCCACGATTTGGTTTTCAAAAGTTTTGTAACGGATTCCGTTCGACTTCCAAGGTACAACTATATTTAAAAGCATGTAAATTAAGCATATTTATTCCAGTTTGCAGGATTACAAAGTTGTTCTAAGCGGAGTAGGCACGGCGCACTAGGAGTGGAACAAAAACAAAAATTTACATTCGTGGCTGCAAAGGCGATGCAGAGTTAGCACGGCAAACGAAGCGCATGCTTGCTGTGTTCAGAGTCCGCAATGTCCGGCTTTGTACAGGAAGCCACTCGAGAGATTAACAAAGCCACAAACAGCCTAGAGTGGTAAAACTGAAAGCGCCAATAATTTCTACAGTTCGAAACTCAAATATTAATATTTGGAGTTGGGGAAGGTGGGCAGGGAAAGGAAAAGAAGGGCAGAATTGCATCCAGACAACTGCAGCTGGGTGCCTGCGCTTCAGACATCAGAAAGTCTTTATTTACACATTTTATTGTTACTTAGTGTTGCCATATTTCAAAAAGTTATTGAGCTTTTTTGGGGACCCCCCAAAATTGCTTACTTGTGTGTGTGTGTGTGTGTGTGTGTGTGTGTGTGTGCAAAATCTCCAAAAAAATAATGCAAGTTTTTGAACTTTTTTTTTTTTTTTAAGGGAATTCACCAAAAAAAAACTTCCCGGACATTTTACCGATTTTTGGAAATTCCGCCCAGACACCATTTCCATTAGACATTCCTGGGAAATTCTGGACATATGGCAGCCCTAGGGTTACTTAGATGCTTTGGTGAGGGGAGAGAATTTGGATGTGTTATGGAGTGGAATGGAAGCAAACATTGGTCAAGAAACCTTAGCTCGTGGTTTAAAGCAGGCCTGAGCATGGACGTAGCCAGAATTTATGTTGGGGGTAGGCAGGACTGAGCTACCTGCGACACGATTGGTCAGTTTGCAGAAGCCATGCATTGCAGGGGTCCTTTCCAATATCCAACATACGATAAACCTGAGTTACGTATATCTATACCACCAAACAACAAACGTATACTCTGGTATAAACTCACGAAAAAACAACATATGAATATTATCCGTTTCAAAAGTCTATATACTTAAGGTTCATACATGGAGGTACATAGCAAGTATCACAAGTATACCTTTCATGTATATATATTCCCAGTTTACAAGGAATTGTTACTTAAATCTTCGGAGTACCTGTTGGGTCTCTGTTTGTTCACTATCTGTTATTGGTATGTATGCATTATATAATTTTGTCTGCTTGCTCTGAATCTTCATGAAAACTACATTCACACTTTGGAGTGTTGCATCATCACTGTCTTATCAAGCTCAACTTTCAGTTGGAACTTTTATTTGCATTATATGGAGGTCACCGAAATTGGGACTGTTAGTTTAATTTATATGGAGGACACTGGACTTGTGATACTTGCTATATACCTCCACGTATGAACCTTAAGCATATAGACTTTTGAAACGGATAATATTCATATGTTGTTTTTTCTTGAGTTTATACCAGAGTATACACAGATTTTGGTCTTGTACATGCATGTGCTTTCATTATTTATATCTTGATTTATCAGAATTAATTTCTGCCAGCCTGTTACGTTTGTTGTTTGGGGGTCCTTTCCAAGTCTACAATTCTACGAGTTTGCTTAGTGTGGTGCTCAAGCCTGGAGTTTTGGTTTGTTTCGCCCTAACAACAAACCATGATTGCTAGATAGCTTTAAACCATAGTTTTGTTCTTGGATTGGTAACTGCGATTGGCTAGAGGGGGGCCCTCACACTCATAAGTGAAATCGCGCAAAGTGTGTGTGGGGGGGAGCATCCTCTAAAAAGGCTCTAAATGCCCATCCCCCCCTGCTCTCCCGCTCTCTCTCCAATCCAGACCAAAACATCTAGAGTCGAAGCTCTGGGGCTGGCAGGAGGCTGAAGGAGGTGCTGGAAAACTGCAGCTGCCGCGCTACCACACAATCCGGCTGTTAGGCAGAGAGGCTGAGCAGCCTAAACAAAGCCCCACTGAGCCCCTAGTCCCTTCTCTGCCCTCACTGATGTCCTCTTCAGGCTCGGGGTGTGTGTGTGTGTGTGTGTGTGTGTGTGTGTCTTCTCACGAGCCACAAGGACTCTCTAGCTTCCCCCTCCATTTCCTGGTATGCTTCCATTAATTTATTTATTTCCCGGCACGCACACAAACACGGTCACACACAAGTTGGCGGCGCACTAATTGGCAGGGGACGACGCCTGTGCACGACGTCAGGCATGGGGCAGGGGAAAATATGCCTCCCAACCAAGAACCAGAAATGTTAAAGAGTGCTCCCAATTGGCAAGGGAGGGCTTGCTGTCGCTGCCAATCAGCTGGTCGGCGGCGACAGCAAGTCCTGCAGCAACCGGATGCAAGGCAGAGTTCCCCGCTGAAAACGTTGATCGGCAAACATCATCTGCCAAGGAACTGCCTCCTATAATCCTGCAGAATGCCTGCCTGCTTTCCTCCCCCTGGTGCCTTTCTGTTGTACTGTCACTTTGTTTACATACAGCTGCCTTATTATTATTATTATTATTATTATTATTATTATTATTATTATTAATTATTATTATTATATTAGAGTGGTGCATGCTCTAGTTATCTCCCGCTTGGACTACTGCAATGTGCTCTACGTGGGGCTACCTTTAAAGGTGACCTGGAAACTGCAATTAATCCAGAATGCGGCAGCTAGACTGGTGACTGGGAATGGCCGCCGGGACCACATAACACCGGTCCTGAGAGATCTACATTGGCTCCCAGTACGTTTCCGAGCACAATTCAAAGTGTTGGTGCTGACCTTTAAAGCCCTAAACGGCCTCAGTCCTGTATACCCGAAGGAGCGTCTCCACCCTCACCGTTCAGCCAGCGTGAGATCCAGCGCCGAGGGCCTTCTGGCGGTTCCCTCACTGCGAGAAGTAAAGCTACAGGGAACCAGGCAGAGGGCCTTCTCGGTAGTGGCGCCCGCCCTGTGGAACGCCCTCCCATCAGAGGTTAAAAGGGTCAACAACTACATGACATTTAGAAAACACCTGAAGGCAGCCCTGTTCAGGGAAGTTTTTAATCTGTGATGTGTTAATGTATTTTAATGTTTGCTGGAAGCCGCCCAGAATGGCTGGGGAGACCCAGCCAGATGGGCGGGGTACAAATAATAAATTATTATTATTATTATTATTATTATTATTATTATTATTATAATATAAACCTGATCATGTACTGTATAAGGAACATGGAGGTTTCGACTGGGGCACAGTTAGCCCCATGTGAACAGCTGCAGTACCGGGTGCATGGATGACCCCAGGCAGTAGGCCAGAGGGTGGGCTGCACCAACCCTGCAAAGCTGTTTCAAAACTCACCTACAGCTGTTGCACGGCTGTTATCGGAGCTCAGTGAGCCTCAGCTCAGTCACAGCGAGGAGGCGGGAGACTGCCTGGAGCCCCGCATAATCTGCTCTGAGCTTCCCCCCAAAAAGAGAGGGATGTGCACGCAATAAATAAAAGGAAAACAGAGGAAGTATTGCAGGCATTTATGCCAGAATCAGCTCTTGGCATTTCTGAAACAGGCCCCTTCGCGAGATAAATGGCGAACTGCAGGTGAAATTGTCGACAGTCAGACAAGGCCAGTAATAGCTTCTGCCTAGGAATCGTACCCAAATTTATGGGAAATCACGTCACTGAGATATTACACACACACACAAGCAATAATGCTGCGTCCAGAGCATGCAATGATTGCTTTTCTTTGCATTCCCAGAGCTATTTAGGTAGAAAACAGCAGCCCTGCAGAGCTCTCAGGCAATCAGGGAAGGGAATGGATGGTACATGGAAGGGCACAGGCCGCAAATGTGAAGCCTCTCATACAAAGCTGCCTTTATACAGAGTCAGACCATCGTTCCATCTCCCTCAGGTGCCAGGAATCTGGGCCCCTCTCGATATTGCTCAACCCCCACCAACCCCAGCCAACTTGGCCAGCTCTCACAAGCCACTCTCAAGTTCATATACCAATAATTTAGAAAGTCTCACCACTTTGTAACTAAGCTAAGTTTTACTGCCTGTGCAACTTTTTCTGAATGCTGCATGGAAAGGCACATGAATATAACCTTTGGAGAGTTTGTAAGTAAACCATTTTAAACTTACCAAATGTGTGGTCTTTTTCTTTGCTGGGGGGAGAAGGAAACTTTGGAACTCACTCGAAAGGGCATATTTTAAGGGTCTAACAGCCTATATCTCCAAATTTGTTCTGCTGCATATTTTGTGACTTTAAATCTCTGCTGGGGTCCTCTCGCAAAAGAGTAATTGCCCCAACCTTGGATCTTGGCATTCAGGGTATTATCCTTTTCATATCATTTTTTCTCCTTGAAGCAACAAAAACAACACTAAAAAATGCAATCTTTAGGAGGGAATGCTTTGCAAAAATGCAATTAGACAAAATAGCGTACAAATTTTGTACTGTATACTGTAATAGGAGAAACATGTGCTAAAACACTGATTATTTTTATAAAAAATGACTTTAAAAAGAAAAACTCCAAGGAAAACCGAACTTAATGAGAAAATGAAATTGACAGAATTGCCAATCTCTACTCTATGGACCCAGGTGGCGCTGTGGGTTAAACCACAGAGCCTAGGGCTTGCTGATCAGAAGGTCGGCGGTTCGAATCCCTGTGACGGGGTGAGCTCCCGTTGCTCGGTCCCAGCTCCTGCCAACCTAGCAGTTCGAAAGCACGTCAAAGTGCAAGTAGATAAATAGGTACTGCTCCAGCGGGAAGGTAAACGGCGTTTCTGTGCGCTGCTCTGGTTTGCCAGAAGCGGCTTTGTCATGCTGGCCACATGACCTGGAAGCTGTATGCTGGCTCTCGGCCAATAAAGCGAGATGAGCGCCGCAATCCCAGAGTTGGACACGACTGGACCTAATGGTCAGGGGTCCCTTTACCTTTTACTCTATGGAGACATTACTCATCATTTAGCTTACAGAAATCTTAGGCAGTCATTTAAAAAGCGCCAGCAATACAATTTTGCCAAAGCAAGGGTGAGAATTCTAGTTCTGTTGGATTTTCCCTTGCTTATGAATGAAAATTTGTTTCTACATGTGGATTAGCCTTACTGGATCAAGGAATTTATCTAAAGCACCAGCCTTGGCTGAAGACATTAGGAATAATCTATAAACCCAAGAGTCGGGATCCTTCCTGGTCCAATGGGTGATTGTCTTTCAGAAACAACAGAGCTACTGCAGACATATCCCTGCCCCCCGAAGAAAAAGAAAAGTGTGTTCTGTAAACAGGACATGGTGCTATGAGGACCCCAGTCATAAACAATGGCTCACCTACCGTCAGTAAAGTCCAGAGCATACACTGGAAACCTTCGTGCGATGTCATCAAAAATCCCCTTGCCAACATTGAAGAACTCGTGGAGCTGGAGAAAGGAAGGAAATGTTATGTCAGTTCAAATGCTCATCTATTGTTGAGAGAGGAGAGGGAGGATCGAGCCTCCTGCCACAAGACCTTTAAAACCAACGGCTTTCCTTTAAAGGCTATTCAGAGGAGCTGCTAAATCACAGAATCGTAGAGGTAGAAGGGACCCCGATGG
The DNA here is from genome assembly GCA_034641385.1 of Darevskia mixta. Classification (NCBI taxonomy): domain Eukaryota; kingdom Metazoa; phylum Chordata; class Lepidosauria; order Squamata; family Lacertidae; genus Darevskia; species Darevskia mixta. Next base: position 6,222,893 of record JAWWNH010000060.1, read on the forward strand.
TCATCTAGTCCAACCCCCTGCAGTGCAAACGAGGCAATGCACGCAGGGGTTTAGGAAGGGGCGTTGGGGGCGGTCCGCCCTGGGTTCCATCATGGAGGGGGTGTCAAAAAGGAACAATTACTGCCCTACTAGGGCAGTTCATAAAAAAAACTTTTTTAAAATAAAATTTCTGCTCTTACTACATCTATACTATATCTACTATATCTATACTACTACTATATCTTACTACACTAGGGATTATATAGCTATATCTGAAATTTCATGCATATCAGTTAATATCTTGACCCTCCTCTACAAAAGTAACTGTTTACTTGGCCGTTTTCCTATGTCGTGAAGGCTGAAATTTCAAGTCAGTGGAGCCAAAACACAACCCATCCTGTAGAATTAAGTATCTGTCCACAGTCACCTCCTTGTTATCAGAGGCCCAGAATCCACATTCCTTTGTAAGAAAATATGAAATAACGTAAAACTATTTTTGCAGGCCAAAAAAAAAAAAATCAATGTGGGAGGGGGGTGACAAGAAAATTTCCGCACCGGGTACCACCTGACCTTCCTATGCCTCTGAATGCACGTGGTTTGGCAAAGCGGCCATCCTGTCTCAGCACTGCCCAAAGAGGCAAGAAAAGGGAACTTGGTCTCTATTGTGTATGCCATATTTGTCAAATGGCTTAATATCTCTCCCGCTGGTTATCACAGCCAATGGAGCTGGGTTGGCACCTTACACTCTCTCCTCCCTGCCGTGACAACCCTGGAGAGGATGGAAAGCAATCTGCTTCACTCTCTTGATACTGCCTCTGTGCAGGGAGGAGAGGGGGCAGCCGAGATACGGGGAGGGCCTTCGTGCAGGTCCCCCCCTCTTGCCAATAATAATAATAATAATAATAATAATAATAATAATAATAATTTATTATTTATACCCCGCCCATCTGGCTGGGTTTCCCCAGCCACTCTGGGCGGCTTCCAACAGAACATTAAAATACAATAATCTATTCAACATTAAAAGCCTCCCTAAACAGGGCTGCCTTCAGATGTCTTCTAAAGGTCTGGTAGTTGTTGTTCTCTTTGACATCTGAAGGGAGGGCATTCCACAGAGTGGGTGCCACCACCGAGAAGGCCCTCTGCCTGGTTCCCTGTAACTTGGCTTCTCGTATTGAGGGAACCGCCAGAAGGCCCTCAGCACTGGACCTCAGTGTCCGGGCAGAATGATGGGGGTGGAGACGCTCCTTCAGGTATACTGGAGCGAAGCCATTTAGGGCTTTAAAGGTCAGCACCAACCAGCAGTCAGATAAATGTTCACTATACAAGATTTTGCATATACAGCCGTACCTTGGCAGTCAAACAGAATCCGTTCCGGAAGTCTGTTCGACTTCCAAAACGTTTGGAAGCCAAAGCGCAGCTTCCGATTGGCTGCAGGAAGCTCCTCGGACATCTGGATTCCAAAGAACGCTCACAAACCAGAGCGCTCACTTCCGGGTTTGCGGAGTTTTGGAGCCAAAACGTCCGAGTACCAAGGCGTTTGGGATCCAAGGTACGACTGACTCTGGAACGGATCCCCCATGTTTGATGGGACTCCACTGTAGTACAAATAAATAAACGTGGATCTGGTAGCAATATTTGAAATAATATAACTAACCAAGGTTAGCCACAACTACCCATGCATTTGAGGAGTCATAAAATTAATTTCTTTGTTGCATGCAGGTTCCATAAAACAGTACCAAATGTCACCAAATTTGTCTGTTTCCTTTTCTTAATTTCACCGTTTCCAATACAAAAAACCATGCTTGAGATCACATCTGCACCATGGATTTAAAACACACAGCTCCCCCCCCCATAAAAAAGAATCCTGGGAACTGTAGTCTTTTAAGGTTGCTGGGAATTGAGGGGCAAACTACAGTCCCCAGAACCGCAACGTAAAATTTGGAGGAGTGCAGATTTTGAAGGACAGCTGTGTTTAGGTGCACATATCGTTTGGATAAAAAGTGCAAACCGGGGAAATTCACCTTTAAACGGGAACAGGATTGCATTTCTCTCCCACTCCTAGTGGTCAGAAGATAGCCTTTTCCTGGGTCTGTACGCAGCAACTTTGCATGTTTCCCACATACACTTGGGAACAAAAGGGCAGGCAAAGTGCATCTGTCAACACCGGCTTCCAAAACCAAAAACCCAGCAGGGGTAGTGGGAATATGCTGTGGCATTTGCTGCCAGTCCTCCATGGCCCTCGCCCGCCCCCTCGCTGCTTGGCCCCCTGTCTGTCCCTTCCAGCCTCTCCCTGCCTCATCCCCACCACGTCTCTCCGCTTGCGGGACAACTTGTTACAGCAACAGGGATTTCTAACCTCTGCCCCTCTTCTCCCTCCAGGGAGAAAATTCATTTTTTGCTCCTTTGTTTTGAGACACAATTGTCAACAGGGCTGGTGGCAGGGAGAGGGTGGGTTTAAAGTGCAGAATGATTTGAGCAGAGTTTAAAAGGGCTATTGTTAATATTCTTTCTTTCTTTCTTTCTTTTTAAGTACCATATTTTTCCGCTCTATAAGGCGCACCTGACCATAGGACGCACCTAGTTTTTAGAGGGGGAAAGCCCCATTTTTTGAGGATCAGCTCAAATTTCTGCAGCTTCTTTTGCAAAGGAGAAAAGCTCCATTTTTTGAGGATCAGCTCAAAGTTGTTGAGCTTACTTTGCAAAGGGAAAAAACCCTGTTTTATGGGGTTTAACTCACAGTTCTGCAGCTTCAGGAAAGGGAGCCATTTCTACAGTTTCCAGACAGATAATCTAATCAGCCAGTCACATGTCGCTGGGGAAACAGCCTCCCTCTGTAAGGGGGAGGGGCTGGAATCTCTCTCCCTTATCTCTCTCCCCGATCGTTTGCTGAGCAACTGCTCAGCGGGCTTCCTTTCAACACCCCCTTCTCTCTCTCTCTTTTTTTAAAAAAAGCACGATCTGCTTTTGACCCTGGGCAGTTCAGCTCCAGGGACCACACATTCGCTCCATAAGATGCACAGACATTTCCCCTTACTTTTTAGGAGGAAAAAAGTGCGTCTTATGGAGTGAAAAATACGGTAGCTCCCAAGGGAAGAGGTCAAAGGAAGAGCACAACAGCTTCTAACAAGCTTGTCCCGCTGTGACATGCGAGAAGTTGCTGGCGTTACAGGGCAGAAAAGGGAGAAGGAAAAGGGTTGTGACCAATTCCACAAGGGGGCGGTTATACTTTTTTTGTTCGACTGTGCATAATTCCATATACCTCTATCATGCCCACCTCTGTGCTTAACTTGCTTTTCACTCAGCAGAGAAGTCCTGAACTTTTTCTGGTGGGACTTCTCTTCATACGATGGACCTATGGGACTTTGAGGGCTGGACAAGCTCCGTCGACCAGAGATGAGAGACCTGGACTGTGACTCTGAAGGGATGCCCAACTCCCTGTCAGGATTTACGCAACTTTGGCCTCCTCGGACGAGCGTCTGGTATTCATCTCAAGATGACTTGGCTTTATAAGGTCCACCTGAAACAGTGGACCTTCGCCACACGTACCTTGAGAGGCTTGTGGTTGTGTACTATGTGCCCGTCGGCCATTGCTGATGGCCTCTGGTTCACGACAGTCAGCAGATGACGTTGGTGAACCAAAGCCTCCTTGAACTCTTCCTCCGTTTTCGTTTCTAGAAGCTTCTGCCGGAAGGTTATATCTGAGAACATTGTGGCAAATGTCCGGCCCACTTCGGTTGCAGTTTTGGTACTTTTCTGAGGGAGGGGGAAACAAGGCATCCATGAGTGGTTTGGGTTACCTACACCACAGCTTGAGTTTTATGTTACACCTTTTTAAAAAAATTAATTCTTATTAATTTTCCATTTAAACATATATAATCACATCATTATTATCCACTTTACCTCTTTAGAGCCTATCGACTTCCTTCCCTCCCACCTCTTGGCTTTCAAAGTTAACCTTCATATCACAGCATTTTATATATTTTCCAATTCCAGTAAGACTCATCACAAAATACCTCAAAGTTTAAATAAATATAGAAAGGTAAAAAAATCACATTACGAGTCTTCAGATAACCCTACTAGTGTTGTTAAATGCTTACAATGGTCTTTCAAATATTGTATAAATTTACTCGTCTTTTTGGAATACTTGGTCGTGCTGGTTTCAGATTTTCCCTGTCAGCTTTGCCAGTTCCGCAAAGTTCATCATCTCCATCTGTCACTCTTCTTTCGTTGGTACTTCTTGTTTCCATTTTGGGGCTAAAAGGGTTCTTGCCACTGTACATTAACAGTCTTTTACCTTTTCTTTGTATTTTTTCCCCACCTACTATAAAGGCTTCTGGTTTTTTAACAAAAGTGTTTTTAAACATTTTCGTTAACTCATTATATATTATTTCCCAGAAAGCCTTTACCTCTTTACAAGTCCACCACATTTGGTGAGTTTTAGCTGATTTTGAATGTCTTGCTTAAGCACAATCTGTGAAAAGGTAAAAGGTAAAGGGACCCCTGACCATTAGGTCCAGTCGTGTCTGACTCTGGGGTTGCGGCGCTCATCTTGCTTTATACAGCTTCCGGGTCATGTGGCCAGCATGACTAAGCCGCTTCTGGCGAAGCAGAGCAGCATACGGAAACGCTGTTTACCTTCCCGTCAGAGCGGTTCCTATTTATCTACTTGCACTTTGACGTGCTTTCGAACTGCTAGGTGGGCAGGAGCAGGGACCGAGCAACAGGAGCTCACCCCGTCGCGGGGATTCGAACCGCCGACCTTCTGATCGGCAAGCCCTGGGCTCTGTGGTTTAGCCCACAGCGCCACCTGGGTCCCTGGTGAAAACCTGACCTTAATGAAACATTATTATTATTTATTAAATTTATATACTGCACTTAACCCAGCTGCGATCAAACCAAGAGAAGTTTGCAAGAGGTTGAGTCACACTGATTGTTACACCATACCCACAGCCTTTAAGGGCACAGTAGACAGAATCAGGTCTGGGAGAAATAGTTTTCTCTGATAAATCAGACCAATGGTCCATCTACTCCAGACTCCTCCTGAACCTGTAGGTTCCACATATCCATAATGAGGGGCGGCAGGTGATAAGATTTCTCTTCCACAAATTTGTCTGGCACCATCTAATCTAGTGGTCCTCACAGCTACCTGGAAATCAGGAGTACTGTTTTATTATTTCATTAATTTAGGACATGTGTTTCTTCGATGAAGGGGGGGCATAAAATTCCAGGTCGGTGTGCAGATAATATAATCCAGTTGACATAAAAGCACATTAGAACCACAAAACAGACAGCTGCTAAAACAAATACAGTGGTACCTCGGTTTAAGAACAGCCCTGTTTATGAACTATTCGGTTTACGAAACCTGCAAAACCGGAAGTAGTGTCCCGGTTTGCAAACTTTACCTCAGTCTAAGAATGGAATCCGAACGGTGGAAGGGCACCGGCGGCGGGAGGCCTCATTAGGGAAAGCGCGCCTCGGTTTAAGAATGGTTTCGGTTTAAGAACGGACTTCCAGAACAGATTAAGTTCGTAAACCGAGGTACCACTGTACTGAAAACTTGGTATCAGCCACCAGCAAACAACTTGGGCAAATATAGATGGGTCTTTAATCCAAAACCAGTCAAGATTGGCGGTTGTCTTATGTTGGGGTGGGAGAAGGCAGGAGGCCACGACAGAAAAGGCTGTAAAAGATGAGAAGCCTGGGGCACTGCAGATATTTTTGGACTCCAACTGCCATCAGCCACAGCTAGCATGACCGACAGCCAGGGATGATGGGAATTGTAGTCCAGCAACATATGGGAAGTTCCCCATTGCTGTTTTGGGAAAACAGATACGCATTATGCACAAACCCAGCCCATCAAAAAGAAAATACGTCCCGACACAAACATGCATATAAGCCTAAATTGGCATCTGAATATCAAAATTCCACAAAATAGAATAGCATGAACTAAGTACATAAAGCAACTTTATATCATGAATGCTAATTTGAAATACCGGTAGTCAGATTGGCCCAAATAACTATGCCAAACGTGTTTCAACCATAATAATGTATTAAATGTATTTTTAATCTTTTGTTGGAAGCTTCCCAGAGTGGCTGGGGAAACCCAGCCAGATGGGCAGGGTATAAATAATGTATTATTATTATTATTATTATTATTATTATTCTATGGTGGAAACATGTTTGGTTTAGTTATATTTACGTTGATTTGATTTCGCTCCCAATGAGTATCTAAGTTAGGTCACTTATGATTTATTCATGTTTGTGATATAACTACAGTAGTGGATACAATTCTCTTTGTGGGGTTTTGATGTTCAGATCCCAAGCTGATTGCAGCCTTTTTATATATATAAAAAAATACCATACATATTCTTATATTCTATTATAATGGCATATCAAAGGATATGGGGAAAGGCACAGGATATTTTTATTTAGATCCTGTTTTAAAGAAAAACAATGTCCAGCCTTCTGTTTTAGCAGGATTCCAAAACTAAAATGGAGGAGGAGCTCAACCCTACCATTTTCGGAGGAGCAAGGACCAGAATGACGAATCGCACTTCGCAGGAGTTCTCCCCCCAGTTCTGAGGCCTTTCGAGGCGGCTGATGCAAACATGGCGACGCTGAAGGGATTTTATAGTGCAACTGTCAAACAAGATAAGAATATTATCAGTACTCGAAGCAATGCACAGGGCAGCAGACCGTTGCCTTCAAAGAAGGAAATCAGGTTCTTAAGGAAGGGCAGTAGGACTCTGCTATCACAGACGACCGATGGAGGAATGCATGTGGACAAGTAACTTTGAGGCGCGAAAGATGTGCAGGTGCCTCTGAGGATGGTGCATTAAATCCGATGGCCCTCCAAATGCGGCTGAACTGCAGCTCCCATCATCCCTGGCCACTGGCCATGCTTGCTAGGGGTGCTGGGAGTTGTAGTTCAGCAACATCTGACAGGCCTAAGGCTCCCCACCTTTTAAAGTTTTGTTTTTTTAAAAAACATTTCTGCAAGGTTTTAAATGATGGATTTTGGCATTTGAGCGAAATAATGTTTGGGTAGCAACGATACATTAAGTGCCAGGTGCCCATCTATCACTTCAGATGGTGACAGCAGTCACAAAATTAAAAGACGCCTGCTTCTTGGGAGAAAAGCAATGACAAACCTAGACAGCACCTTAAAAAGCAAAGACATCACCTTGATGACAAAAGTCTGTATAGTTAAAGCTATGGTTTCCCCAGTAGTGATGTATGGAAGTGAGAGCTGGGCCATAAAGAAGGCTGATCGCCGAAGTATTGATGCTTTTGAATTATGGTGCTGGAGGAGACTCTTGAGAGTCCCATGGACTGCAAGAAGATCAAACCTATCCATTCCGAAGGAAATCAGCCCTGAGTGCTCACTGGAAGGACAGATCCTGAAGCTGAGGCTCCAATACTTTGGCCACCTCATGAGAAGAGAAGACTCCCTGGAAAAGACCCTGATGTTGAGAAAGATGGAGGGCACAAGGAGAAGGGGACGACAGAGGACGAGATGGTTGGACAGTGTTCTTGAAGCTACCAACCGTGTTTCCTCTATTTTAAGACACCGTCTTATATTTTTTCCCTCAAGAAAACGCACTATGGCTTATTTTGAGGGGATGTCTTATTTTTATTACATAAGCCCAGCCCAGCCTTTTCCTTGGCGCCCTCCAGAACTGCGCCTATCACTATGGCTTATTTTCGGGGTACGGCTTATATTTCGCAAATGCGAAAAAAGCCTGCTATGGCTTATTTTATGACTACGTCTTAAAATAGGGGAAACAGGGAACATGAGTCTGACCAAACTGCGGGAGGCAGTGGAAGACAGGAGTGCCTGGCGTGCTCTGGTCCATAGGGTCACAAAGAGTCAGACACGACTAAACGACTAAACAACAAGCCCATCTAAACATTTAATAAGCAAGCAAACAAAAATATGTGCCTGTTCTATCCATGACATTAAACTGAGCAACTAAGGCATAAGACCATTTCGTGGATCCCCCCCTTCCCTTCTTCGTAAGGTCCAGAGTAATAATAATAATAATAATAATAATAATAATAATAATAATAATAATTTCTTATGCCCCACCCATCTGGTCGGGCTTCCCCAGCCACTCTAGGCAGATACAACATCTCTCAAGAGCCAACTCCCCTCGCCTGCCCCCCACCCTCTGTCTGAAAACACATGCAGCCTTTCCTCAAATGTGAGGCACTAGCCAGCCAATCAAAGAATGACCGCTAATTAAAGGAGTTGAATGGGGCCTCACCAGGATCTGGACCAAAACTCGCTCTTCCTTTTCCCCGCACACATTTTTCTGTATCAACACCTCCATAAACATCCTGAGTAGAATTGCTCAGAGCGAGATTCCCTGGGTCTTGGACAGAGTCTGCCAGGGCTGAATTAATCCCTTCCACCCAGGTGCCATTAGTTAGCACGTAAGTGAATCCATATGGGAGTTTCCGAATGCTGAAGGAGGCCCCTTTCTGATCGACACCTTGATAGTTAAGTTATGCAAATTCAAGCCGCCCGCGAACCGTAACAAAGGCAAGCTCATTTCCATTATGTTGCTGAGGACGGTTATTGAGTTTCTCAGGCATGCAAGATATTCCATTTCTCTCGCACGGCCTGTCTCTGCTGCCTTCTTTCTTTCTGACCGAACTTTCTAAATCACCCGGCCTCCCAAGAGAAATGCCAAACCTCTCCTAGTCTGGATATCTCCTCGCCAACAAAAATACACTCAGAGGGGGCTTCCCATGCAGAACGGGGCCAACATGGTTAGACTTGTGATGTCCTGGCGCCTCTTTCTTGCAGGGAGAAAGGTGCAAGACTCTCCCCTCCAACACTTTAATTGTTCTTGATAAAACCAGACGTTCTGGGGCTATGAGGATCATTTATGGGTTAGCTAAAACACAAAAATTGGGAAAGTGCTTTCCAATAATGAAAAGCGCCCGAAAACCTCAGCTTCAGGAAGAGAGAGTTCTCCCGGGCTCAGGAGTCCTTCTTTCAGGTTTCCAAGAGACACCTGAGTGGTCACTGTGAGAATAGGATGCTGGACCAGATAATAAATAATAATAATATTAATATATTTATACCCTGCCCATCTGACTGTGTTTCCCCAACCACTCTGGGCAGCTCCCAAACAAATATTAAGAACACAATACAACATTAAACGGGACACGGGTGGCACTGTGGGTTAAACCAGAGCCTAGGGCTTCCTGATCAGAAGGTCGGCGGTTCAAATCCCTGCGACGGGGTGAGCTCCCGTTGCTCGGTCCCTGCTCCTGCCAACCTAGAAGTTCAAAAGCACATCAAAGTGCAAGTAGATAAATAGGTACTGCTGCAGCGGGAAAGTAAACGGCGTTTCCGTGCGCTGCTCTGGTTCGCCAGAAGCGGCTTAGTCATGCTGGCCACATGACCTGGAAGCTGTACGCCGGCTCCCTCGGTCAATAATGCGAGATGAGCGCCGCAACCCCAGAGTTGTCCCCGATTGGACCTAACGGTCAGGGACCTAACCTTTACCTTTTACAACATTAAACATTTAAAACGTCCCTAAACAGGGCTACCATCAGATGCGTCATTGGCCTGAGCCAGGACACTTGTCCTGTGTTCTTAACTGGTCCAAAATGTTGCCATCAACCTATTGCCTATGATGGGATGAGCAGAGAGGGGATCTGCCCGTGTTTCTCTCAGTTTCTCATTTTCCCAACTTTAAGTTCAGTTTTCCACATCAGTTTGTGATCTTTTTTTTTAAAGAGTGAAAATTCACCAGCATGTCAATTTCTCCTGGTTGTTTTTTTTGTATGGAATTTCCCCTCCTAACGCAGTGCATTTTCATGCACACTATTCGGCTGGAGAAGCGCACTGCAAAATTCAGCAATGTGCAATTTTCGAAGGATGCCTGTGTTTCGGGTTCATTATTTCAGGAAGTACAAATGAGGTGGGTTTGCCCTTACAAGTGAATGGAATAGTATTTGTCTCCCATTCCTGTGAAAAGATCAAACCACTCTGGTCCTAGTTGACCTGCATAGGTCACCTGTTCGATTTCTGAGCTCAATTAAACTTGCTGGTTCTACCATGAAGGCCTTCCTTCTCCTGTTGCCCATTCATCCTTGCAATTTCCGAGATCTTGCTCTGCGTTCCCTGGTTGGCCGAAGTGCATTGACAAACCGCTTCCCCACAATAATGCAAAGCATTCTCTGTACCTTCCTGCAGAATCAGCCGAATTGTCTATAATGATTTGTCAGTCAGAGCGAGATCACACATGCAAAAATACAATTTATGTGCTAGGGAAAGAAAAAGCAAGAACTGGGATTGGCTACAGCTCTACGCTAGGTGACAAATAAGTACTACACAAAATGGCTTGTATAAACTCATTTGAAAGCTTGGAGACATCGATGCGTCAGCGCAGGTGGAAAACCTTCTATGACTTCCCTCCATTGAGCTAAACAAACAGAACTTGAATATGATTTGCTCCAAGAAGCTAATTTCAATTCCCCGGAGTCGTCAGTGTGCTTAAATTTAATTGCACTCGCACCCTCTTGTGCAAATTCGTATTTATTGCTCCAGATAAATAGGCTGTTCAGTTTCTAGGACTATCTGGGTGTTAAGTCATCTAGCTTCGCAGATCATTTTACTCTCATACATATTCATCAGCAGAGCCGGCGAGTGAATCGAGAGGTGGGGAGCTAATGTACTATTTGCAATTTGGCATTTTGTTCAGTGTGTTCAGTGAGCAACCCTTTTCACCCTTAAATGTTAACATTCTGGAAGCTTGAGAGAGGCGGAGGGAATAAAAAGGAAATATTTTTGTACCAGTTTTATGATTTTGTTTAAGCATACCTCACTGGCTTTATGTTTGACTCAACGAGGGGCCCCTTTCACATGTCCTTTTCCCTGTGCACTCATGTTGGGGTGTGTGGGGTGTCAGGGCAGGGGCAGTACATCTGGCGGCGGACACGTCATGCTCCCTTCTGGGGTAGTTTGTCCACCTTTGGTCCCCACTGTGCACTCAGCTCTCACCTGCGGCTCCTGGAAGCTGTCAACACGTATCAGCAGCCACACCCCACGATCGGCTTCAACTGGCTGGCTAAACCAGGTGAGGGTAGCCGATGGGTCTCAAACCCTCAGTTGATCTTGAGAGCCAGTGTGGTGTAGTGGTTAAGAGCGGTAGACTCATAATCTGGGGAACCGGGTTCGCGTCTCCGCTCCTCCACATGCAGCTGCTGGGTGACCTTGGGCTAGTCACACTTCTTTGAAGTCTCTCAGCCCCACTCACCTCACAGAGTGTTTGTTGTGGGGGAGGAAGGGAAAGGAGAATGTGAGCCACTTTGAGACTCCTTCGGGTAGTGATAAAGCGGGATATCAAATCCAAACTCCTCCTCCTCCTCCTCCTCCTCCTCCTCCTCCTCCTCCTCCTCTTCTTCTTCTTCTTCTTCTTCTTCTTCTCCTCAGTGAGTTAGGGATTTCCCCTGCATGTAAAGACAGGCTCCGGCAGATGGAGCGGACAAGACCAAGAGTGGGCCCAATGGTCAAGAAGGTTGTTTCTGCACGTGATGTAGAAGGATGTGATGGGCAGATGAGGCTCGTACACCTGGGAAGGGAGCCCAGCTAGGAGAAGGAAAACTCTCACCTTAAAAGCTCTGCTGCCTTGCAGGATATCTCTGGGAGAAGAAAGGGCTAAGGAGGAAACCCTACAGAAATTTGGAGTAGAGTCCCTAAGACAGTTGGATGATGCCTTTGTGGGATGTAATCCATTGGTGCAGTCAGATGCAACATTCCTTATTTCCCTAGCATGGGCACAAGCAGGGGGACATCCAGTCTGTGTAACTTCCTGTTCCACTGGTCTCAAGCTTCCTCCCCCTGCATGTGATCTGGGAGATGGGTGTGACTCTGGCTGACTGCATAAAAGAGCCGAGTCACACAGCCATGTTCTTAGTTCGTCTAGTTTTGTCTCTTAATCAGTCTTGATTCTTGCTGTCTTGATACTACTGTTGTTGCTGTTCCATCCCTTGCTGCCATGTTGCTCTTCTGCAGCCATTTTGTTCTATTAATGTAATTTTGCTGTCTGCTGGCTCTTAGCCAGCAGCACCTGAGTTAAGTCTCCCTATGAGACGAATTCTGGTGCTGGAGGAGACTCTTGAGAGTCCCATGCACTGCAAGATCAAACCTATCCATTCTGAAGGAAATCAGCCCTGAGTGCTCACTGGAAGGACAGATCCTGAAGCTGAGGCTCCAATACTTTGGCCACCTCATGAGAAGAGAAGACTCTCTGGAAAAGACCCTGATGTTGGGAAAGATGGAGGGCACAAGGAGAAGGGGACGGCAGAGGACGAGATGTTTGGACAGTGTTCTCGAAGCTACCAACATGGGTCTGACCAAACTGCAGTGGAAGACAGGAGTGCCTGGCGTGCTCTGGTCCATGGGGTCACGAAGAGTCAGACACGACTAAACGACTAAACAACAACAACAACAACAACAACAACAACAACAACAACAACAATGAGACAAACTCACACTGTTTCTTGATGTAACTACCAAGTAAAGCCTGCCTTTCAGGGATCAAATCATGAACTGAAATGTGAGTAAACTTTTTGTTACTTTACTCAGAAAGACTCTTGTGTCTTTATTCTTTTGAGATTGATTAAAGTGGACACCAGGAAATAATCTTAACTAAGAGATTGAAACGAATCTGCAAACTAGCTTCCAGCTATATTGAGAGGAATCTGCTCTGCTACATCACTTCACTAGCGTGAGTGAAGGAAGGAGAATACTTATTCAGTATATCCTTTCCTACTATCCTTGTCCACCTCTTTTTGGCAACTCCTGCAGCCCAGCTGGTGCCAAACGTCTTACTCTGCTTTCCTTTGGACCACCGAGTGTCTTGTTGTCTGTGCAGACCAGACACACTGCCCGCTCTTGCGCCTTGGGGAGGTCACTTTGGCGAATTTGTCTTGAGGTTGCGTAAGACGAGTCCGCACAGTATTTCCTCAGCAAATCTGAAGGCCCAAAGTGGCCTGAGGCAAACTGCAGAGGAGACCCTCCCCAAGAGGCAGGCATTAACAAACAGAACGGAAAGGAGACCCAATGCAATGGCTCCCCTACCATTAAAATATAGCCTCTGAATGAGGAACCTGGGGCTCTCCAATAGTCTCCAATTCTCATGGTCTGGGACAACGATGGGAGTAGTAGTAGGTTTTATTACGGCCATTGGCCCATATCAAAGCAAGAGTAACAACAACAATACATCATATAACATTTACCAGTACAATTTGGACAGTTTTCCGATTTAAAACAACCTCTATATATTTGAGGGCACAAGGAGAAGGGGACGACAGAAGATGAGATGGTTGGACAGTGTTCTCGAAGCTACTAACATGAGTTTGGCCAAACTGCGAGAGGCAGTGAAGGATAGGCGTGCCTGGCGTGCTCTGGTCCATGGGGTCACGAAGAGTCGGACACGACTGAACGACTGAACAACAACTATATATTTACAAATTTCCAGCTAATTAAAACAGTTTTATTCATTAAAATTCATCATTCACCCATCTAAAAAATGCTTTCAGCTCTATCGGATAAGATTGTACTTTTACAGCTAAGTTCTAGTTCCCATTAATGGTTAATTGAACAACGATGGGAGTTGTAATTCAGCAGCGTCCGGAGAAGAAGAAGAAGAAGAAGAAGAAGAAGAAGAAGGAAGCCTCTTATCGCTTTTATTCTTTGCAACATCATTAACAATCTCACCGCCAAGCCTTCTTTCCGCATGTTAACAAGAAGACTCGGCTGGGACGAATCTTAGGGCCCTTGGCTTGACCTCCAAAAATTTCCCATGACAATGTGACAAACAGCTGACGATGATTATCTTGTCAACCATCTTGGCCCAATCAAACCACACCGAAGGGGAGCCTGGAGATTTTCTCGGCAGACAGCTGCCTCAAGACACTTAAGGCATCTTCTGGTTGTGAGGCAAAATCAAAAGTCAAGTGGTTTTGTTTTTTAAGGCATATGGGGGAAAGGGAAAATGTGTGTGAGCATGTAAAAAACCAGAAACCGACAGCTGACCTGAGTGTTTATGCCGTAACAGTTTATAAACTCACAAGATCTCTGTGACTAAAGCAATCTCACCAGTGCTGGGAATAAATACTTCGATTATATTATTAGTTCCACCCTGATTTTAAATGGGAGGGGGGAGGTCCAGTTTTTTGAATGGCATCATTAGAAGACAATATATAACTAAGAGGGTTGCAACTAGGAAAAATAATTACCTTTGCCATGGCAATGGAGCTGAAATACATCACCCCCTTACCCCAGTGGTAAGGAACAATGGTTTGATTACATACCAAGGTGCTAACTGGAATCATTGAGTATGAATGCTAACTAATGATAATAATAATAACCTTCATGTTTGCTGTTCTTTCTGCTTCTCAGGGTGGCAGGTGCAGAGGGCCACCTAACTGTATCCTCACAAGAACCTTGTTCTGTACATCAACATTGATGACTGCATTGTAAGAAGTAATGGGACTGCCTGGTCCATCCCAGTTCCGCAAAGATTTTTAAACGGAAAATCCTTTAAAGAAGACTTACAAGCCAGTCCAACGGCTGTACTGCTGGCCTGAATCTTCAGAAAGGGGTATCTGCCCTTTAAACTTGTAAAAACATTGAATACAACCGGCTACGGCCTGCAGCGGTTAGCCTATGGGACTCCTTGCCACTGCACACGTTGAATGCAATGGAGCGAGTTCTTGTTTCATCTGACAAACCCATCACTCTTAGGGAGAACTGTATAAGAGGCAAAAACATGGCTTCCCCCGTAATTACCCGGGTTCTGCAGGTTCTGGAGCGGACCCATAATAATTTATAATTTTCAAATAATTTTATTATTTATGCCTCGCCCATCTGGCTGGGTTTCCCTGATCCGATTTGGGTCTTGATTCACCCGGATTGGATGAGGGGAGTCTGCTTTGGAATTCAAGATTCCCAGATTCTTTTCCCACCCCTAATTGTAGGTCGGGATCTCCGTTTTTTGGCTCTGACTTTGTCATGGGAAGTTCTCGTCTGGTCAGAGGTTAAAGCCAAGACTCCTTTGATCAGATGAATCGTGTTTAAAATATGAAGAGGAAGGATCCTTGGCAGAGGTAAGTTGGCCAAAGTCACCCATGCAAGCTCCACGGCAGACCCAGGATTTGAACCCAGGTCCGTCTGGTCTAAATCAAGAACTGCTCACTACCCCATGCTGGTTCTTAATTTATCTGTCTAAATGCCACATTGACACCTTTCCATGCATTGCACTCTGCAAAAAAAAATACACCCCCCAAAAAACCAATGAAAAAATAAGTGCAAATCACAACATATACATTAAACAGTCGGAGGATTGAATAAAACAGGACAGCTGTAAAACAGAGGTCAGGTTGAAGTCCTATTAAAACGCAGCAACAAAAAACGAACCTGATTAGATGGGCCAAAGAATTGTCTAAATAAAAATGCCTCTATGCGTTGGCAGGAGAAGAGAGGTGGCTCCCTACAACTTAACAGAATCCTGGGGCAGCCACTGAAAAGGCCCTACTTTTGAGTTCTGTCAAACACACTTCAGATGTTGACAGGATTGAGAGAAAGGTGTGTCTGGAAGATTTCGGAGCACAGGCAGGCCCTAATGGGAGAAGAGCAGGTCATCCTCAGCTTTTTTGAGTTCTGCCATCAATGATTGAATCTACGGACTGCTGGTGATGCTGGTTTAACAGAACAGAGCGATCTACGATGGTGCTGGTAGGCTCAGGGCTTTGGCGGGGGGAACACAGACTTTTACTAGCTCTTTTTCAGATGACCAAGCTAGCCAGGATATCGCTGAAAGGGCTGGGCTAGGAGGCTCAGCGGATCGGGACAAAGGGATGCAGATGCTTAAAAAAAACTATTATGGGCAAGAACAAGGAAACAACATCTGAAAATAAAGTGTCCACAACTACTGCTAGAGCCAAAAGCCCCGAGCAAATTCTCAAGAGTGTGCAGTTTTCCTAGTGGGCTTTTCACAGGAGACAACAATCCCCAACAATGACGCAGTGACGTCATTCATTGTCCTGCCAAATTGTCATCCAAACACATGGCAACAAAGAGAACACCACATACCTGACCCACAAAAAAACAACTTCCTCATGCCGAGTAAAAAACAACAACCACAGACTGAAACCATATTGCGTCGGACCTGATCCAAGCAAGGCCTGGTTTGCTTAGTCCAGAGTCAGTGACCCAGGCAGGTCTTTTCCTCTCTTTCTGTATGTACACACAGGCCAGATCAAAGCAAGTTATTTTCCACTTAACGGGGGGGGGGCAGGAATGGTTCTCTGCATTTATGTGATGCTGCTGCAGAATTACATACCCTCCCAACACTTCGGGAGGGCAAATCGGGACCAGCACCCCCACACCATCCCGCTGCCATCGTGCACCCACTCATGGCCGCGCACCCGCTCCCTTGCCCGCCTGCCCAATCACTTACCCGCCCCCATCTTCGCCTGCCTTCTCCTCTGCCACTGCGGCCAAAGTGCCTTCTGGAAGGTGACCGTGAAAAGATCATGCCAACGGCGAGGTGTTTTTGCGTGACTCCGAACAGAAGCCGGGATCCGGGTCGTCCCCGCTCAAAATGGGACAGTTGCGGGGTATGGAATTATGGAACGTGCCGTGATAAAATATTGCACCCAGTGCAGGATTAATTTGCAGAACTCGCTGCCACAAGATGTGGTGTGGACCAGGACTTTAGACGGTTCTGAAAGGGGAGCAGGAAGAGCCACAGAGGGCAAGGCCAGGCCATCAACGAAAGCTAAGTAGAGCCTCCCGATGCAATGGTAGTACAGCTGCGAATACGAAATGCTGAGAGCATGCAATGTGAGAGGGCTGTTGTCTTCCTGCCCTGCCCTCCTGGAAGCACCATATTTTTCGCCCCATAAGACACACTTTTTTCCTCCTAAAAAGTAAGGGGAAATGTCTGTGCGTCTTATGGAGTGAATGTGTGGTCCCTGGAGCTGAACTGCCCAGGGGCAAAAGCAGATCGTGCTTTTTTAAAAAAAGAGAGAGAAGGGGGTGTTGAAAGGAAGCCCGCTGAGCAGCTGCTCAGCAAAGGATCGGGGAGAGAGATAAGGGAGAGAGATTCCAGCCCCGTCCCCTTGCAGAGGGAGGCTGTTTCCCCAGCGACATGTGACTGGCTGATTAGATTATCTGTCTGGAAACTGTAGAAATGGCTTCCTGAAGCTGCAGAACTGTGAGTTAAACCCCATAAAGCAGGGTTTTTCCCTTTGCAAAGTAAGTTCAACAACTTTGAGCTGATCCTCAAAAAATGGGGCTTTTCTCCTTTGCAAAAGAAGCTGCAGAAATTTGAGCTGATCCTCAAAAAAATGGGGCTTTCCCCCTCTAAAAACTAGGTGTGTCCTATAGAGCGAAAAATATGGTACTTTGTTGGCTACTATTTGAAACAGGGAATGGACTAAAGGGACTTTTGTTCTGCTTCATCAGAACTCTTCTTATGCAGTCCTGTTCTGGAGGCCAAGACAGTTCCTAGGCACGCAAAGAGTGAGAATCAATACGCTGAGCAAACTGCACGGGGTTCGGCAACGTTTGGCCTGGAAGTGGCCAAAAGGCAGCGAAGTGGAAGTGGACTCCCATTTGTCAGAGTCAGCATGACTAATGGTCAGGGATGCTGGGATTTGTAGTCCAAAAACATCTGGAAGACCACAGGCTCTCTATCACTGCCTCAACACAAAGTTCTGCATGCTTAGTTTGGCAGGGCAGGACAGAGATGAGAAAAGGAAGATATTCAGCAACCTCAGCGAATTATTTGTTGTTGCTGCTGCTGCTACGCCATTAGATGTGTATACTGCCCTCCATCTGTATATCTCAGGGCAGTTCGCAACATAAAAATAAAATAAAAGATAAAGTCATAAAAAATAAAAGATAAAATCAGAAAATAAGCTACTGCTTAAAAAAAAAAAAACTTTAAGGGTGGGGGTAAAAAACTAAAAGAAAATCAATAACACTTGGCTGCGTAATTCCAGGGAACAATTTCTAATTAATTGTGGCACTTTAGGCGCCTTAGATGTAAAATGCATGTTCCTTTTTAAAATACTGCATGATAATGACCTGGATTCGCCACAGTAATTCAGGCCCCAGAAGACCAAAAGAAAAGTGGCCTCAAGTCTAGGGAGAAAATTACTTTTAAATCACTTGCAGAAATAATTCAGTGCTCCTCAGCACATCCCAAGGCTCGGGGGCGGGAAAATGTGTCATATGAAGACGAATGGTTCACATTAAGGGAACTGAGTGGCCACTTGCCAGCTTCAGATCTTTCTGCTCCGCAAACCTGCTGAGGCCGCTGGCTCGGACGACTCCGATACTTGTTCCGAAAAGGGGGAACCTGTTGCCTGTTTGTGTGTCGCTGATCATTTCGGATTCCCGCGAGGACGGCTTCATTTGCAGATTAGAGGAATAATCCAACGTGCGGCATCATTGCCCGCGTTTCAGTCGAAGGCTATTTTTGCCTCCCCGCTCAGCAGCTATGTGGCTTTATTGAATTAGGAGGAAGATTTCGCTGCCCTTCAAATGCCTAATAACTGTGACAGAAGGAGGCAGCTCTGTTCATCGCACCAGTCGGTTTTGGGCAGGGTTTTCTGAATAATAATAATGATAATAAAGCAGACAAGCGCATTCCGGACTGTCGCCTATTACAGAGCAAAGCGTGGGCCGCGATTGCACAAACAGAAGCCATTGTCTGCCTGCTGCAGAAAGCAAGAAATCAACTGAGTGGTTACTCAGCCGCAAGCTCTAGGTGGGGCGCTAAGGTTCTCAGAACCTCAGCTTTGCAAATCTGGTCTCCAGCAAGCAGCTGTGAATATTGCCAGCTGCCCCCAACCTGGTCCCACCCAGGTGCTTTAGACTACAACTCCCATCAGCCCCAGCCAGCACCTGTGTAGGAATCATGAACAGTGCGATCCTAAACAAACATACAAAGAAGCGAGGAGAATCCAGTTGACCACTCACCAAGGAGTTACAACAGTGTTTCTCAAACTTGGTTCTCCACCTGCTGTTGGACTACAACTCCCATCATCCATAGCTAGCAGGACCAGTGGTCAGGGATGATGGGAGTTGTAGTCCAACAACAGTTGGGGACCTAAGTTTGAGAAACACTGAGTTACAGCCGCACTGGTTGTTGCTTATAAAGCTGCCATCCCTCTTGCTCAGATTTGTGATTTGGTACAAATACCGGTGGCACTGTGGTCTAAACCACTGAGCCTACGGCTTGCCGATCAGAAGGTCGGCGGTTCGAATCCCCGCAACGGGGTGAGCTCCCGTTGCTCTGTCCCAGCTCCTGCCAACCTAGCAGTTCGAAAGCATGTCAAGTGCAAGTAGATAAATAGGTACTGCTCTGGCGGGAAGGTAAACGGAGTTTCCGTGTGCTGCTCTGGTTCGCCAGAAGCGGCTTAGTCAGGCTGGCCACATGACCCGGAAGCTGTCTGCGGACAAACGCTGGCTCCCTCGGCCTGTAAAGCGAGATGAGCGCCGCAACCCCAGAGTCGTCTGCGACTAGACTTAACTGTCAGGGGTCCTTTACCTTTACAAATACCGGAAACAAATTAAAAGTTCAAGGGGACAAACAGAGGGACCTGGGAATGTTTAGCCAGAATGTTTAGCAATCTTGTTTTCTGCTGCTCCAGATGGGAGGACCGGAACCAATGGATTCAAATCACAAGAAAAGAATCCGACTAACTTTCTGATGGGAAGAGCTGCTTGACAGAGGAACGGGCGACCTCAGAAGTGGTGGACCTTCACTGGGAGGTTTGCCAACGGAGGTTGGATGGCCATCTGTCAGGGATGCTTTAGCTGTGATTTCTGCAATGACTAGTTGACCTTTGGGTGCCTCTTCCAACCCTACAATTCTAGGATTCTGTAAGTTATAGCCAAAAGGAAGCTCATGTTGGAGCTCTACAAAACCAGCAAGGTCTCGGTTGATAGAAGGACACAGCGCTGACTTTCGCCTCTTTGCATGCACACAGTCAAGAGCCCCCCTAACACTCTGAGCAAGCAGGTTCGTGCGGAGCCCCAATGAGCTCTGCAGACAAGCTCCCAGGAGCTGTCAAGATGACAACTGCCGCCCTCTAAGCTCAATAAGTCTCCAAGTACCGGAGATGGAAATTCCTCCATGCATGGAGGCAGAAAATACCACACCCATCAAATTGTGACACCTGAAGGTGGGTGGGGAAATGACTCTGCAGATGTGGTTATGATCAGACTGGCTTAACAGTCCTCTCTTCCCAGGGAACACCAGGAATTGCAGCTTGGGGGGAGAGGGGGAAACAGGTATCTCCTAACAACTCCCAGCACTCTTAACGAATTACACAACCCAGGATTCTTTGGGGAAAGCCATGACTATTTAAAGTGGCAAGATACCGCTTTAAGGGGCCGTAATCAAGAGAAACACATATTAAATATATTTGAATATGGGAAGACAGGCTCTGGCAGATTGAGCAGATGAGACCAATCGTGGGTCCAAGGTGGTTTCTGCCCGTGCTGTAACCCACTTCCCAAAATTGTTGGACTTTTTGCAGTAACGAGGGTCACGGGTTAAGTGCGTGGTAACACAATCCCATCCAACCTCCCTGCAAACAAGGCAGCGCTAACGCTGAAGGAATCGCCGACGTCTTCCAATCTCCGAAGCAAACAAATCAGGATGAACGCTCAATATACACAGGATGTGCCACTTCACAGAGAAAAATTAAACTGTGATTTCTTGGACCATTTCCCACATGGTGCATCTTCATGCCATAATTCAGGGGAATATTCTGAAATAACATTGACTGTACATTTCAGGCAGAGAGCAATACCGGAGAGAGAGCTAAGTTGAAGTCATCTATATTGGCAAGACAGCTTTTGCAGATACTATCAAGACGGTTCTCTGAAGAAATCTGTGCCAACTGCAGCATTTCACAGATGGGCTTAGGAAGAAAAGCTTTGGGGCAAAGTTTATTTTGTGTTTGCGTGTGTGTGTGCTTCAGCTGGTGGTGGTGCGAGGGTCAGACTTTAATGGATTCCCTTTTGGGTGGCTTTGATTTTTCACGCCACAAGAGAAGACACCCTCTGCTCATTTGCGACTTCTAATCAATACCACCCTCTCACTAGGCACTGTGTTGGCCTCTTTCGGTCTCAAGCTGCCCTTTGCCAACAGCAGAGGCAATAACAAAACGCGTTTTCAAACAGAGCAGATCAGCGTCCAAAGTGTCACCCGCAGAAGAGCAACGAGGGGTTTGTGTTAATGCCCACGGTTGGGACGCAACACATTTGAGACACTTCCGGCCGCAAGGTCTTAAAAATAGAAACGAGTTTTTGTTTCATCTCTCTCTGTGTAGAAAGCTAACCACCATACTAGCAGAAATATTTGGATATAAACCAGTTTCTTGGGCTCTGGTTACCATAGAGAGCGCCAGTGTGGTGTAGCGGTTAAGAGCGGTGGACTCGTAATCTGGGGAACCAGGTTTGATTCCCCGCTCCTCCACATGCAGCTGCTGGGTTACCTTGGGCTAGTCCCACTTCTCTGAAGTCTCTCAGCCCCACTCACCTCACAGAGTGTTTGTTGTGGGGGAGGAAGGGAAAGGAGAATGTGAGCCGCTTTGAGACTCCTTCGGGTAGTGATAAAGCGGGATATCAAATCCAAACTCTTCTATAGGGCAGCCTTCCTCAACCCAGTGCCCTCCAGATGTGTTGGACTACCAACATTTTGGGAGTTGTAGTCCAAAATGTCTAGAGGGCACTAGGTTGACGAAGGCTGCCACGGAAGGATGCATGACTCAGATGCTCTGTGTTACTCACGCCTCGCGGCTGCCTGCCTTCCGAAGAAGGGAACATGGGAATTGACAGCAGCTTGCCACATGCATTTAATTAACCAGAACCTTTGCTCCCTAAGAAATTCTCCCACATCAAAATATGGCAAGAGAGCAGGAACGCAAAGAGGTGCATTGTGAATCTCACCAGCAAACGCCTCCCGGGGGAGAAACTTTATATGAGGACAGTTGTCTTGTAGAAGGGATGGGGGGACCTTTTCGGCCTTCTTCTGGGGGCCATGTTCCAGTGGTGGGCAGAGACAGGTGGGCCGAAAAACAAATGCAGATCTCCCCTTTTGTGTAGTAGGCTAGTTGCTACGTAACCCACTCAAACCTCCATCCAAGGAAGCGAGATGCATTATCAGAACTGGAGGAGACATTTCAGCTAAGGAAAAAATACTCAAGGGGGGTGCAAAACTGAGCAAGTTGGGGGTGTTGCTGGGAACGGGGTGAAGTCTGGAGAGAGTCCTGAGGGCCAGACAAATAGATCTGGGGGGTCACATCTGGCCTCAGGACCTGAGGTTCCCCAGGCCTGCCGTATAACATTGTTGTAATGTCGTCGTCAAGCGTTCATGTTTTTCTAGCCAGCCAAGACTTTCAGGACTGAATGTTTTTTTCATGCTTATTCCTAGCGTGGGAATCTTCCCTTCCAAAGACTTGACAAAAACATAATTAGATGTCTGAGAGATAAGAATTGTGGGTAAACAGCCGCACTGGTTGGAACATTTTAGGAGAGGTGTGTGGGTGTTTGGGGTTGCTGTTTTTCAAGCAAAATGTACCTGCGCACCTGTGATTCATCGTGCCTGATTAAAGACAACCTCTATTAACACATGGGAAGGGTCTCATCATGAGTTTACCCAAAGGGAGACCTTGGTGGGCGGCCTATAAGCTTCTCCATCCTCAAAGCAGAGATTTCACACATCACGTCAAAGTGTTTACCGATAGCACATGTCCTGCTCTCGCCCCCTCCCCTTCCTTCATATTGTTAATGCATCTTAAAAACATTCTTCTTTCTCTTATTCAATAGTGCATTGTACACATCACACTGATAACGTTCAGCGCCAAAGAAAATGCCAGATTTTGCAAAGCTCATAATGAGAAACTAATGAAGCTGAATTTTATTACGGTCTTAAGACACAAATCTGCAGACGAAGCTAGAACGACAACTAATAAAATATCACTCTATCTAAAAACCCAATTCATTTTTCTGCTTTGTGACCATCTTAAACCACACTGACAAAACTCTACTGCAATGCCTTCAGTAGAGAAATTCTATCATGTCAATAGGATAACCCAGTCAACAATTTAGATGTTTCGTTCTGCAGCAGCTACATATATCCCTACATAGGGTGTGTTGCAGTAATCCCAACTTGAGGTCACCCATGAAATTCAAAGCCAGTTGGTTCACCCAGCTGGTTAGAGCATGGTGCTGATAATGCCAAGGTTGCAGGTTCAATTCCCGTGAGGGGAATCCCGATTCTATGATTCAAGGCCACCATGCCCATTGCCCAACAGCTAGAGCAGCGTTTCTAAAACTTGGGTCCCCAGCTGTTATTGGACTACAACTCCTATAATCCTCAGTCAGGACACTGGGGCTCATGGGAGTTGTAGTCCAAAACATTTACAGTGGTACCTCAGTTTTTGAGTGTCTCGGAAGCCATACGTTTCGGTTTCCGAACGCCGGAAACCTGGAAGTAATTGCTTCCGTTTCCAAACGCGCCTCAGAAGTCGAACGGCTTCTGTTGCGTGTTTTTCTTTTTTCTCCATTGACTTTGCTGACCGCCATTTGCGCCTCAGTTGTCGAACGTTTCGGAAGTCTAACGGTCTTCTGGAACGGATTACGTTCGACAACTGAGGTACCACTGTACAAAGCAACAGGTGAGGGAATTCTGATCTGTACAGTACGGCATAAGGTGTTTGCAGTGTTTGAGTGCATTTGATGATTGACAAGAGAGCAGCCCGCTCTGTAGTTTATAAACAGCTCTGATTCTAAATTCTAAATTTTCTAGTTTATGATGGATTGTTTCATGTAATGGGAGTGCTGTCCCTTGCCCTGGGATCTCTTGCAATGAAGGGTGGGCTGTAAATTCGCTTAATAATAATTCTATCACATAAGAACATCCATTCTGCTGCTCTCCTCCGACTCAAAACCCTGAGAATCTCCTCCTGGCCCATCTTTCCTGGAAAAGGCAAGCGAGCTCAGATTCTATTAGAAACAAATTGACCTAGACACACTCTTTGTCCTCACAATAGAGCATTCAAGGGGATCAACCAGCCAAACTATTTTTTTTAATGACTTTTCTTTTTCTCCAAGGGGGGGGGGAACCTATGTCTGCAAGAGCTTGAAAGGTCAGAGTTTTTATTAACTCGAACGTGCTTTAAAAAGACATAGATTTACAAAGCCTGTGTCATTTCAACCTCAAGGAAAGGATGCACAAAGCAAATTTAAAAGGTGCTCGGGGAATAATTAATTCCTCCAGCATTAAACTTTCACCAAGGACCGTTGGTACAAAAGTCACAACATCACACAAACACACACATTATACATTTACAGTTAAAGCGCCTCATTTCCTTTCCCAGTCACCAAAACGTGAACAACTTTTAGCTGCCAAAAATCATTGAATGGAAAATTGTTAAGAATTGTGTTCCTGTGTGGGTTCTGGTTTTGTTTTGGTTTTTTGCTTAACCATGAGGAAAAGACTATTTCTTTTTGCTTTTTTTGCATTAAGGGTAAAGGTAAAGGGACCCCTGACCATTAGGTCCAGTCGTGTCCGACTCTGGGGTTGCGGCGCTCATCTCGCTTTACTGGCCGAGGGAGCCGGCGTACAGTTTCTGGGTCATGTGGCCAGCATGACTAAGCCGCTTCTGGCGAACCAGAGCAGCGAAGGGAAACGCCGTTTACCTTCCCGCCGGAGCGGTTCCTATTTATCTACTTGCACTTTGACATGCTTTAGAACTGCTAGGTGGGCAGGAGCAGGGACTGAGCAACGCGAGCTCACCCCATCGCAGGGATTCAAACCGCCGACCTTCTGATCAGCAAGCCCTAGGCTCTGTGGTTTAACCCACAGCGCCACCTGGGTCCCTTTGCATTAAGGCTACCCTGGTTAAAGGAGCCTCGTACCCAGTTTGCAAGGTAATTCTCCTGATCAGATAGCCTTGCAAACGCAAGATGCTTCCTTCTACAAAGGCCAGCCATTGGTCCACCTATTACAGCATCATCTGGAGCAGAGGTTTTCAAAGGGTTGTTTGTGAGCACTACACAACTGCGGAAAAAGTCAAGACGGCTGACTGACTTGTCCATGGACTCAACCCCTGATCATAACAACCAAGGCTGATAAAATTAGTGCCAGATTTACGAAGCAGGCTGGCAAGGCCAATGATGTCTGCAATGGAAGGGGTGCAGCCTGCTAATTCTACCCCCAAATAACTCCCTTTTTAAAGGAAAAAAAGTGGGCCTTTCTTAATCGGTTGGCCGACGGCCCACAATTTCCACTGAACGGCACTGGTTTTGATAAAAGAAAACAAAACAAAAGTTTGGCAAGTGGTCTGCCAAGACCCCCAGCAATTTTTAAAAGCTTTTCATTGACTGTGAAGTTTGAGGGTTGCTGTTCTATGCAGATGAGCAATAACTCTCCAGGGTTTTGGAAAGGATTTTTTCCCAGCCTTGTCTAGAGACGTTGGGATATCGAATGCAGGTGCTCTTCTGCCAAGTTATGGCCCTTTTCCAACACATCTTATCAGGCAGAAATGTTCCAGGCTTTTGTCCCAGTTTACTTTCTTTTATATTTCTATGGTGGGGTGGCATAACCTCCCCAGGTGTAAGAGGGAGAGTAAAGCCAGCAGTCGGTGGCGCCTTTTGGGACTAAGACAGGGACAGCCAACTAACTAGCTCCGTTGGTAGAGCACGAGACTCTTGATCCCAGGGTCGTGGGTTCGAGTCCCATGTTGGGCAAAAAGATTCTTGCATTGCAGGGGGTTGGACCAGATGACCCTCATGGTTCCTTCCACCTCCGCAGTTCATGGTTCTGTGAATTCTGAGGCTTCAGGAACCTGATAGCAAGTGCGACCCCCTGGATTGGTTGTAAGTGAGAAGGGCAGGTTGGTGGGGCACTGCCCCATTTTTCCAAACAAACCAGCCCCCACTGGCTCAATTTCTATAGAGGGGTTATCCCAGCATTTGGGGGGGGGCATGGTGTTAAGTTATGGGAGATAAAGAATGGCACAGTAGACCTGAAGGAGTGTATCCACCCCCATCGTTCAGCCCAGATACTGAGGTCCAGCTCCAAGGGCCTTCTGGTGGTTCCCTCACTGCGAGAAGTGAGGCTACAGGGAACCAGGCAGAGGGCCTTCTTGGTAGTGGCGCCCGCCCTGTGGAACGCCCTCCCACCAGATGTCAAGGAAATAAACAACTACCTGACTTTTAGAAGGCATCTGAAGGTAGCCCTGTTTAGGGAAACTTTTAATGTTTGAAGTTTTATTCTGCTTTTAATGTTCTGTTGAAAGCCGCCCAGAGTGGCTGGGGAAACCCAGCCGGATGGGCGGGGTGGAAATAATAAATTATTAGTATTAGCATTATAAAGCAAAGAGACGTTCGTAAGATTCTGTGGGGAAGGATGGGTTGAAAGTAAACTTGTTTTCTCCTGCTCCGGAGAACAGGACTCGATCCAATGGCTTCAAGTTACAAGAATGGAGATTCCTATTAACCATCAGGAAGAATTTTCTGAATAGTAAGAGCTGTTTGGCCGTAGGATGGAAGGTGACGGACTCTGCTTCCTTGGAGGTTTTTAAGCAGAGGTTGGGTGGTCATCTGCCATGGATGCTTTAGTTGAAATTCCTGCATTTCAGGGGGTTGGACTAGATGACCCTTGGGGGGCCCCTTCCAACTTCCATGATTCTATGACAAGATTTCCTAGTGGAGTAGTCCTTTTCACCGTAATTCTGCTTGCAAAAACACTGGATTTGAATTGATCTGTAGGGGCGGCCTGTTCAAAACTAACCCCAACCCCCTAGACACAGGAAGCTATTGTATACCGAGTCAGACAACTGGCCCATTTAGATAGATAGATAGATAGATAGATAGATAGATAGATAATTAGATAGATAGATATTTTATTGTCATTGTACATAGTAGAACGAAATTGAATGCTATCCCACCTTTACAGCCACATATAGGCATTTATACATTTACAACCACACATACACATGCATACCATCCATCATGACTCCCCAAAGATCACACCATTTGGTTACAGCATTTAAAATAGTTATAGCTCTTGGATAAAAACTGTTTTTTAGTCTATTTGTTCTTGATTTAATTGTTCTGTATCACTTGCCCGAAGGCAACTGTGCAAACAGACTATATCCAGCATGAGATGAATCCTGTAAAATATTGTTTGCATTTAGCTCAGTACTGTCTACACTGGCTGGCAGCAGCTCTCCAGGGTATGAGGCTGGAGACATTCCTACCTAGAGCAGCCGAGGATTCAACTTGGGGGCTTCTGTGTGCAAAAGCAGATGCTTTGGGACGGAGCTACAGCGCTTTCCCTCGGGGAAACTTGAGCGCAGAAAGGAGAAAAAGATGATGGAGCCTTGCGATAAGAGCCAAAAATATAGTGCCCGCAAAACAGTTTGGACAGAGATGCTCTGGCAAGTTTCAACAGAAACATACTGTACTTACATGATACAAAGCCAGGATTGTTGGTACTGTACCCCAGTCACTGTCGCTGTGACGCCCTGAATTGTATCTGACAAGAGGTGAACTGCAGAAAAAGGGAGGAAAGAGGAAATTAAATACATTTCGAATTATATTCAAGGACTATCATATATGGAATTACATCTTCATTCAGCCACAAACTATTATCTGAGCTTTTTAACAGACCGGGTTGCTCTCAGCTGCTCAATGGTCTTGGTATAAAAAGATAAGAAGCATTTTTTTAAAAAAAAGAAACCTCAATGAAACACCATCCTTGAAAAACCCATTGCAGCTTTAAAGTGTGAAGTTTCACCCTCTCTCGAGTTGAAAAGAAAAAGAGGAACAATGGCTAATGTGGCTTGGTAGGTTTTCTGAGAGGGTAGGATCGGGTTA
Source organism: Darevskia mixta (assembly GCA_034641385.1). NCBI lineage: Eukaryota > Metazoa > Chordata > Lepidosauria > Squamata > Lacertidae > Darevskia > Darevskia mixta. Next base: position 6,250,806 of record JAWWNH010000060.1, read on the forward strand.
TTCTCCTTGCTGGTTCCATTTTGCAACTCCACGCTTAATTGGGAAACGAAACGTTCCGGCTAAGCATTGCTTGAACCGAAGACACAAGTGGTGTTATGGGAGACAAAAGCAGGGAAAAAAATGCTGGAGGCTAACTCAGGGACAAATGAGTGTGTATGTACCGTCCCGCTACATATCAGAGAGGTTCCATCTGCATTATATTATGTATATTATCACGCACATGCGATAATTTCAACTCTTTTCATATATGCGATAGCTTTAAAACAACGACAACAACGACACAAAACCACAGAAAGTCATCAGATGCTTATACAATAATGGTAGGTACAATTCTACATACCGTCTTTCCCCCTTTTTAAGACACCGTCTTATAATTTTTTTTCCTCAAAAAAACACAGGGTGGCTTATTTTCGGGGGATGTCTTATTTTTATTACGTCAGTATGATACAGTACAGCCTCCCCCTGTGCGCTGAGCAGGCGGGGCAGAACTCCGCAAGAGGCGCGTCCCCCGCCCCGGTGCCTCTCACTGGTTCGCTGGCTCCCTGCGCATGCAGGAGGGGCTGAGGAGGTGACGGGAACAATGGCGGCACTTCTCACAAAGGTACAAAAACCCTGCCATGGCTTACTTTATGACTACGTATTAAAAAAGGGAAAACAGGGTAGCTATATTAAAATAACACATAATTTAGGTGAACTTTGTTTCTTTGCAGGTAAGGAGTCATGCAGGTCATTGTTTGAAACGTACAATAACTGGTGACTGGGAGCGGCCGCCGAGACCACATAAGACCGGTCTTGAAAGACCTACATTGGCTCCCAGTACGTTTCCGAGCACAATTCAAAGTGTTGGTGCTGACCTTGAAAGCCCTAAACAGCCTCAAAGGCCCAGTAGACCTGAAGGAGTGTCTCCACCCCCATCATTCAGTCCGGACACTGAGGTCCAGCGCCAAGGGTCTTCTGGCAGTTCCCTCACTGCGAGAAGCGAGGTTTACAGGGAATCAGGCAGAGGGCCTTCTCGGTGATGGCGCCCGCCCTATGGAACGCCCTCCCATCAGATGTCAAGGAAATAAACAACTATTTGACTTTTAGAAGACATCTGAAGGTAGCCCTGTTTAGGGAAGCTTTTAATATCTGAATGACTATTGTATTTTAATATTTTGTTGGAAGCCGCCCAGAGTGGCGGGGGAAACCCAGCTAGATGGGCGGGGTATAAATAATAAATTAGTAGTAGTAGTAGTAGTAGTAGTAGTAGTTCCACCAGATTGCATGGAATTATTCTACTGGTCTTTCGGCATGCAAAATCCCAGCAGTTTATCAGTACCTGCGAGGTTTCGTAAGTTCTTATACCACAACTCAAGAGGCAGATCACTTACCTTAGGAACTACATTAAGTTCTTCCGACACAAATCCAGAGTGGAGTCTCCTCCTGGCAACTCCTGCGGCCAAGTTGGGGCCAAACATATTGCTCTGCTTTCCCTTTGGGCCACACCAGTGAGGCCAAGAGGGGGGAAATCCGGGCAGCCCAGGACACACACACTGCCCAGGGTTTCCCCTCTGGGTGGTTGGGAGGGTCAATTTGGGGCTGCTAATGGAGCTGTGGGAATATAAGAATTGCGCCCTACTGGAAAAAGGAAAAAGACCCTTCTAGTCTAGCATTCCGTTTTCCAGGCAGCCAATCGGATGCTCACAGGAAGCCCTGACCCAAGACGGGGCCTTCTTAGTGGTGGCTCCCTGGCTGGGGAATGCTCCTCCCACCCTCCCAAACATAGCTGGCACCCCCTAAAACCCTTCCTCTTCCTCCAGAATTAGAGGACCCTTGGGAGTGTCTGGACTGTAAGGCGAAGCTCTATTGCAAAACTGGAAGCCTAGATTTGGATTCCACCCTTGCTGTATTATTAAAAGGAGCAGGTTAAGTGTTTTACGCTGTTTTGCGGGGTTTTAATGTCACGCTGGTTGAGTCCATTGTGCATATCCGTTTATTATGTAACCCGTCTTAAGAGGGCTTGGCGATGAAGGAGGAGCGGGTGGAAGTTTTACAAATAAATAAAAATGCCAAAAGGCAGCAGCAGTGCAGGAAAACCACGCCTTATAACATCAGACTATTGGGACATCTAACTCTGTGCTGTCAACACTGACTGGCAGCGCGTCTCCAGGGCTTCGGACTGACGCTCGACCCTCTTTCAGCTCAGGCAAATAGGAAGAACTAGCAGGTATCTCACCATTCCCTTCTCTGGGGGCCCCCGAATCGGTGAATAAAGTGCTCATGATTTTGTCAAAGTTGCAGCTGGGCTCCGCGTTGTCAGAGTCCTCCGCAAAGTGTTTCAGCATCTCCCGCAGGACGTCGTCCAGGGAGGTTGCCGTCTCGTCCAGGATGATGCTGGCTCTGGCCAGGAACCCGTCGAGGTCGCGGTGAGCTCGGACCTCTTCCTCGAAATTCTTTAATTTTAGGTACTGCAACAAAAAGGTGGCGCCTTAGAAACGCTTCCCAAAGGTCTGCCCGCAGGGTAACAAGCAGAAGCTCAGGAAAAAAATGTGGTTTCATTATCCAAAGTAAGAGAGGCTTTCTGCTGTTTATCAGACAACGCATAGAAAAACTCAGATACATGCTGATCTCTCCATTCTCAGACACTATACTTGAAAAACATAAGAGTTACATGATACATCTATACGTAGTCTACAAATTAACACAAACTCAAAAATTAGCTGACGAAGACATCCATATCGAAACAGGGCCCTGTCCTGGTTGCTTTTCCTGAATCGACTCTTCACTCCGGCTTTACTTATAAAACGATCCTTTTGAATTCTTTTGAATACGGACTGATATACATTTATTGCTACTTGAAATTTCTCATGTTCTTATACTGTAACATACTACTGTGAATTTGAAGTTGTATTTTTCATTTGAAGCCACACAGATTATTGTGAACTTGAAACTGTTTTTCTTATTTGAATTGACATTCTCTGCCTAAGATTGTAATTCTTACCAGAATACATACTTTTATTTAACTGTAACTCACGAGTAGGAATTATTCCTAGTAATGAAATTTCGGGCCAGAGCTCTTGGTGTGTTTCCTTTCAGTTTATCAGGCAATGGCTTTTCCCTCCTGCCTTGCCCCAACCTAAAGCCCTAGCAGCCTTTCCCAGAACATGACAAAAGCAGCTGGGAAAGAGAGAAGAGACTATTAAAAAAAAATATTTTATATATAAGTTGCATATCCTTGCTTCTTGCCAACGATTTATGCAAATATCACTTTGAAACAAGTGCATGCTAGTTTCATTCAAGGAATAATATGCAGCCAGGCTGAGGTCTTGAATAGCTCAACCCAGATAGGAAGAAGTTGATTTATATTTTTATTTTAAATGAGACTTAAGAGGTTCTGCGCAAGTCACTCTCCTTCGGCCTCAGTTCACCAACTGCTTAATGTGAGCGGACAAAGTTCCATCTCCCAGCAGAGGCACAAGACGACAAAGAGGGCACACCCCGAAAAGCACCTGATCTCTCCTTTTCATTCTGGATGCCCGCTACCTAGGATGGAGCAGGAATCCCCGTCAGCGCTGCCAACAGTCTGCCCGGCCAGCTCGCCCCTCGGGCACAAAGAGCAAGACCTTCTGGGTTTCAGAGGTGCCTTCCTCTCCACCCAGCAAGCAGATAAGCGCCTTATGGGATTTCGTGCGTTCCTTGCGCATAAGCTGCCACAGCCGCCGAGTGCGGAAGGAAGAGCCTGGGATAGGTTAACAGGCAGGAATATACATCAAAGGCATCGCCCCCTTCGAGGGAGTGGGCAGCAGTGGAAGAATGTCGGCAGAAAAGATTAAAGCTTTAGGAAGGCTGCTTTAATTTGCCAGGCTGCGGTGCTGGCACCGGCATTTGTGAAACAGGAAATCTAACTTTCCTTTGCGGTAATTATGCACCGTTCGTTGGCAGGGGGCAAATGTTACTATAGCTATACCAAGTCGTAAATAATACTGGCATAAAGCAGCGTAAGCCAGCCAGGATGGGGCACGAGGGGCCTGTGGAGAGGGCAACCGAGTTATAATTCATATGTCAGGAAGCGCGATCGCGCTGGAAACGGAAGAGGCTGCTTTGTTCTGGCCCAGACCATTGGGCTCCTCCACCTCCATGTTGCCTACCTAAAGAAACGGGGAACCTGTGGTCTTCAGGATGCTGTGAGACTACAGCTCCCATCATTCCTGCTCATTGGGCATGCTGGCTGTGGCTGATGGGAGCTGGAGCCTTTCCAAGCCGGAACTGAGAACCTTCTGCACAAATAGGCTCTGTAATTTGCCAGCATCAGACTCAGCCAAACGTAAGGGGAAGCATGCCTTCTCTTCCGGAAAGGCAGAGGCAGTGAATGTTTTTGAGCTCAGGGGCCACATTTGCTTCTGGGCAGCTTCTCGGGGGCCGCATGCCAGTGGTGGGTGGGGCCGGAGGGAAAAGTGGGTGGAGCAAATGTCACCTTTGTGCAGTAGGCTGTTTTCTGCACAGCCACACACCACTCTCTTATCTTTCTCAGATGCATTGCCAGAGATCAAAGGCATATTCCAGGCAGGCAGAAACTCCAAGAAAGATGCAAAGCAGGGGAGAATATTGACGGCAAGGGGGGGGGGAGCGTCTGGAAGAGCCCACAATTGATCCCTGGGTCTGGGGGCCTCTTGTAAGGCAGGAATACTCTGTCAGACAGGTGACATATAAATAATAAAATTGTATTATTATTATTATTATTATTATTATTATTATTATTATTACCATCACCAGCATCATCAAAGGGAGAAGTGCTGCACTAAGGAGAGTGAAAATCATTATTATTTCAGAAGAACATCAAACTTTAGGGATTTAGGTGAACAGATATTTAGAGACAGCAAGAGACGCACATTTCCTCTACTCTACGGAAAAGGGAATGGTTGGACAAAGGCTAAGCACCTTTCTGCCCTGAGAGTGTGTTAAAGGCAAGTTATTCTTAAAAGACAACAATAATAAATAAACACAATTGTACCTACTTTTCTTGATGTGTGTAATAAAACGCACCCAGCACCTTCGCTTTCTGCTGGAAAAGAAGAGGGAAAGTTGCAATTGTAGGTTCGCAACACACCTAGGGAAAAATCCCAGCTTTGTGACCCATGTTTCCGTATTTAAATGTTCATCCCATTTCATCTCAGAAAGGCCAGCTACTGGGCCAGACTACACATTATGGCGTTTGAGAGCTCTTGGAAGCTGTGGAAGCAGCTTCCATTTGGGTTGAGCTATGGGGCAGGAGGCTCTAACCTTTCCCCACTGCGCTGCACCCCCAAATCTGGTTTACTCCAACCTGCTGCTAACCAGGAATATTAAACCTTGCATTCCATGGTTAATAACAGCTTGGTGGAAAGCTGATCAGGATCTCCACCACCACTGGGTCAGACCACACCAGGAGTCCTGCGTCCAGTTCTGGGGACCCCAATTTAAGAAGGATATTGACAAGCTGGAACGTGTGCAGAGGAGGGCAACCAAGATGATCAACAGTCTGCAAAACAAGCCTTAGGAGGAATGATCACAGGAGCTGGGGATGTTTATCCTGGAAAAGAGGAGACTGAGTGGAGATATGAAAACCATCTTCAAATACAAAATAAAAGAATTCCTTCCAGTAGCACCTTAGAGACCAACTAAGCTTTCGTGTGCATGCACACTTCTTCAGATACATGCACACGTAAGCTCATACCAAGAACAAACTTAGTTGGTCTCTAAGGTGCTACTGGAAGGAATTCTTTTATTTTTTATTTTGTTTTGACTATGGCAGACCAACACGGCTACCTACCTGTATCTTCAAATACATCATGGAAGAAGGAGCAAGCTTGTTTTCTCCTGCTCTGGAGGGCAGGACTCGAACCAGTGGCTTCATGTTACAAGAAAGGAGATTCCAACTAAACATCAGGAAGAACTTTCTGACAGTAAGAGCAGTCTGACAGTGGAACGGACTCCCTCGGAAGGTGGCGGATTCTCCTTCCTTGGAGATTTTAAAACAGAGGTTGGGTGGCCAATTGTCATGGATGCTTTCGTTGAGATTCCTGCATTGCAGGACCCTCAGCAGTGGCGGAGTTATGGGTGTGCAGGAGGGGCGGATCGCCCCGGGCGGCACTGGACATGCAGGGTGTCCGAACTGCCATATCCTTCCTGGCTGGAGGGTGCCCGGGAGGGACGCGACGGCTTGGATTCCCTGCAGGCCCTGTGCTGCCTGAAAAAGCAGCACAGGGCCGGTGCATGCTTGGGACACAATCACTCCAGGAAGTGTCGGATTTATGAATAAGCTAGACAAGCTATGACGCGGGTGGCGCTGTGGGTTAAACCACAGAGCCTAGGGCCTGCCGATCAGAAGGTCGGCGGTTCGAATCCCCGCGACAGGGTGAGCTCCCATTGCTTGGTCCCTGCTCCTGCCCACCTAGCAGTTCGAAAGCACGTCAAAGTGCAAGTAGATCAATAGGTACCGCTCCGGCGGGAAGGTAAATGGCATTTCCATGCGCTGTTCTGATTCGCCAGAAGCGGCTTAGTCATGCTGGCCACATGACCCGGAAGCTGTACGCCGGCTCCCTCGGCCGGTAATGCGAGATGAGCGCCGCAACCCCAGAGTCGTCCACGACTGGACCTAATGGTCAGAGGTCCCTTTACCTTTTTAAACAAGCTATAGCTTAGGGCCCCACTCTCTTGGGGGCCCCCAAAAAATTTAAAGGGGAAAAAACTGGATGTACATTTCCGAAATAGAAGATAAAAAACAAATGAAATAAACCCTACATACAGCAACAGTGTTTTGTGTTGTGTAGGCCCCTATGATGTAAGTAACGGGCCCCGCCTGCTAGCCTGCTCCCTAAAATATCACTGGTTTGCTCATTTCTATATATAGGGTGCCTACATTCTGCATGTGCAAATGGCTTTAGGTACCTATTAGGTCCATAAATTACCATATAGCATATATTCAACACAAAAAACAGCAACAATTTGTTGTTGACAAAGGACAGCTGGACATATAAAGGGGCTCATTCAGGAGCTTAGGGCCTCATCAAACCTCAATCCGGCCCTGCCTCGCCCCCATGACATAGAGCTCGCATGCATGCCCCAGGCACCGGCAGGACTTCCGAAGTCGCTGACCCTCAGGATCCCTTCCAACTCTTCTACAATTCTATGATTCCATGCTTCTTATAAAACGAAAATGACTTTGAGAGGTCCGAACACAGAGCTCCAAGGCTATGTCCCTTTTTATTGCATTGATGATGATTCACACTCACAGTGCTTTCAAGGCAGTTAGATGCAATGCTGCTTTTAACCAGACCATTTGGTTGACATGATTTCGACATCCTATACCCGTTTAAAATGTGGCTCTTTTCGGGGTCTGTGTGTGTTATTGGGTTGTTATTTTTTATTTTTATTTTCTGTATTGTGATCTTTTCTGTGAACTGCCCTGAGACCTCTGGGTATAGGGCGGTATATAAATTTAATAATAATAACAATAAAATGATAATAACACTCCACCTGCGAATGTTTTGGGGCAGACACAATGATTTGTTTCCAATCAGGACATGCCGCTCACTCGCTGCTGAAATCCTTCAACTCCTTATAGCACAATTTTCAGGGTTTCAATCCCGACCCCTTCCTGGCTATTTTATTTTATTTATTATTATTATTTTGCACTATAGGCTCTCCATGATGCAGAAACTCTATGAGGAAGCATGGCAGAACTACTAATATAGCAGATTGCAGGGGGCTGGACTGGATGACCCTTGGGGACCCCTTTCAACTCTACGTTTCTATGATCTATGAAGGCAGACCGGAATTCACAGCTTTCCCGTGTGAAGTGGTAATATACGTTTTGGCCCCGTTTTAAGAACGATAGCATACCAGCCATTCCGGCTCAATACAGATGCTCCTGACCTCATGCACTTCTTATTGTTTCATAAATACAGTTTCTGAAAAACACCACCAGCATTAAATTCCTAGGGACTGCAACCGGCTATTGGTCAGCCTTGCAGCAAAAATGCCTGCCACTTGCCGAAGAAATATTGAATCGAATATGCTGACAGGAGCAGAACTGCTAACCACAGTCTTGTCTTCCTTCAGAGAAGAACATACATTCTCTCCCCCCCCCCTCCTATTGTCTTTAAAAAAACAAACCAAAAGCTGATGTGGAGAAATCCAATAAAAATATGCAAATAATTAGATGCAATGCAAGAGGAATCTAGCATGGATTTGCTGACGATTCAAAATCTGCCTTCCCAAAACCTGAGTGGCAGAATGCCCACGCCATTAGTGTAATTATATGCTGACTTGGGCATGGAATTTATGAAGGACTTTGGGGGGTACAAGTGCCTTTGCGACCCAAGTTTCAAATGGTTGAAAAGACCAAGTTGCTTCTTTAATTCATCAATGGGCAAGCTGGGAGGACCAGATTTGAAATTAGGAGAGAGATGAATGGGGAACATTGGAAAGATGCCTTATGCAGAGTCAGGTGGTCAGTCTTCTTGCCTATGCCATAAGAATGGAAGAAGAGTCCTGCTGTGGCCGCTGAGACAATATAACACCAGTCCTGAAAGACCTGCATTGGCTCCCAGTACGTTTCCGAGCACCAATCAAAGTGTTGGTGCTGACCTTGAAAGCCCTTGAAAGCCCAGTTAACCTGAAGGAGCGTCTCCACCTCCATCATTCAGCCCGGACACTGAGGTCCAGCTCCGAGGGCCTTCTGGTGGTTCCCTCATTGCGAGTAGTGATGTTACAAGGAACCAGGCAGAGGGCCTTCTCGGTAGTGGCGCCCGCCCTGTGGAACGCCCTCCCATCAGAGGTCAAGGAAATAAACAACTATCTGACTTTTAGAAGACATCTGAAGGCAGTCCTGTTTAGGGAAGTTTTTAATGTTTAATGTTTAATGTTTTATTGTGTTTTTAGTATTCTGTTGGGAGCCGCCCAGAGTGGCTGGGAAAACCCAGCCAGATGGGTGGGGAATGAATGAATGAATGAATGATGATGATGATGATTATCGTCATCATCCAGCCAATGGCCCATCTAGTCCAGCATCCTGTTCTCACAGTGGCCAACCAGATGCCTCATCAGGGAACCCCAAAAGCAGAATCTGTGCGCAAAGAGGCCTCTCCCCTCCTGTGGCTTCCAGCAACTGGTATTCAGGAACATTGATGTCTCCAACTATGGAGGCACAGCAGAATCATGTACGATGTAGGCTTCGCAGTGAGCAGCTTTCTTCTGCCTGTGAAAGAACCGCTGACCAAGGGCTCAGAATGGTTGCTTTCCCTCCACCTCACAACCAGCTCTGGTCCGGTCAACATCTTGAGCATCGATGCACCCACTATGTGCTCTGATGTACAAACCAAGGACCAGTCTTACGAGGAACTAGACTAGGCTTCCAGGAGGGTCCCAGATTGTGATGACCTCTTCCTGGCTGGGGACGATGCCAGAACTGGGGACGATCATCACACATGAGAGCCAGTGTGGTGTAGTGGTTAAGAGCGGTAGACTCGTAATCTGGGGAACCGGGTTCGCGTCCCCACTCCTCCACATGCAGCTACCGGGTGACCTTGGGCTAGTCACACTTCTTTGAAGTCTCTCAGCCCCACTTACCTCACAGAGTGTTTGTTGTGGGGGAGGAAGGGAAAGGAGATTGTTAGCCGCTTTGAGACTCCTTTGGGTAGTGATAAAGGTAAAGGTAAAGGGACCCCTGACCATTAGGTCCAGTCGTGTCCGACTCTGGGGTTGCAGCGCTCATCTCGCTTTATTGGCCGAGAGCCGGCGTACGGCTTCCAGGTCATGTGGCCAGCATGACTAAGCCGCTTCTGGAGAACAAGGGCAGCGCACGGAAACGCCGTTTACCTTCCCGCCAGAGCGGTACCTATTTATCTACTTGCACTTTGACGTGCTTTTGAACTGCTAGGTGGGCAGGAGCTGGGACCGAGAAACGGGAGCTCACCCCGTCGCGGGGATTCGAACCGCCGACCTTCTGATCGGCAAGCCCTAGGCTCTGTGGTTTAACCCACAGCGCATAAAGCGGGATATCAAATCCAAACTCTTCTTCTTCTTCTTCACATGGAACAACTGCATAGGTCATCATGAATGAGAATGGAGAAAGGCTGTTTGAGCTGTCCTCTTATCCCAGCCTCTGCATCACAAACACCTTCTTCTCCACCAAGGCAAAACACCAAGTGTCCTGGGGAACCTAAGCTGCACACACACGTATTCCTAATGCAGCCTGCCCCGCCTTACAGGGCTGCGCTGAAGATTGCTAAAGCCAGCTTCCCCAACATGGTGCCCTCCAGCTGTTCTGGACTCCAATTCCCATCAGTCAACATACACAGCCAATAGTCAGGATGGTAGGAGGGCGCTCTGGTCCAAAATACCTGGAGCGCACCAGGTGATTTAAGGGGTGCAAGATATACTCTAAAACACTTGAGATGCAGTAAAGAGCTGCTTAGCTCTGCTGACATTATACAACTGACGTCGTGACTTTTTTTCTTCCCCTGTTTTAATACTTCAAAAGCCGCTCTCATTACTGGAGCCGTTAAGAGATTTCTACCCAGGATCTCTCTCTCCTAGGTCAGGATTAGTCATCTGTTCCTATTTGCAGAAAGAAAACACAAATACCTAATTGGAAACATACTTAAAAATAGGAAAATAGCTCACACCTAAATCTGAAGGAAAACAAAAACTGGCCTGTGTTGAGTTTTTCTCATTTGTCTTTTTTGAGCTTTTAAGACCACTTCGTTATTATTCCTTAATATATATATATATATTTAATTTCAGGGATGCGACCGAAACCTGGGGTGGTGCTGCAGATGTCGGCAACATGTGGCTTCACGTGGCAAGGGAGAGAAACGAACAGGATCCCAAGAAATTACAACCTCTGCCAAACCCCAGAGAGCTTATAAGCAGGTGTCTGGAGGCCCGTGTTATGTTGAAGGAGGTGTGAAAATCCAATAAGGTTTCCATCACCCTTTTGGGTCCCTTGCTGAGCCTGGCTGAGCTCTTGCGTGCCGAAGAGACGGCTGTTTTGCCATCGCCGGTTCTCAAAAACAGCATCCCCTTTCGCTTTCTCATCGAAGGAACCCGTTGCATCCCCTATTTCACTTCTCACCCAGCGGCAGAGCAGGCGGGGCTGAGATTTCCAACCCCCTGGAAGCCGCACGTTTCATCGCACCCCACAATAACTTGCTCATTCCGTCAGACGGGCAAGGAAAAAAATCCCATGCTCCAACGTGCGCTGAGCACCTGTATTTTGAAGTGTATACGAGGTTCAGGGGCAATTAAACTTAGACCGCTTAGGGTGGACCTGCCAGGCGATGCTAGAAAACGCAAGGAGGGCCTGCCGGATCAGGCCTAGGGCTAGGGCCCATCTAGTCCAGCATCTTGTTCTTGCCGTGGTCAACCAGATGCCTGTGGGAAACTGGCAAGCGCAAGAGCACTCCCAGATCCTGTGGTTTCCAGTAGCAGGTGCTCAAAAACACAAAATAAATAGCAAAAACAGACAGACCTCAGCGTAACACTCAAAATGGAAGTGTGGCACTCAAAACGGAAGAATGGCACTCAAAACGGAAGCGTGATGCTCAAAACGGAGCACGTCCGGCTTCCGAAAAAAGTTCACAAACCGGAACACTTACTTCCAAGTTGTTTGAGTACCAAGGCGTTTGAGAATCAAGAAGAAGAGGAGTTTGGATTTGATATCCCGCTTTTATCCCTACCCGAAGGAGCCTCAAAGCGGCTCACATTCTCCTTTCCCTTCCTCCCCCACAACAAACACTCTGTGAGGTGAGTGGGGCTGAGAGACTTCAGAGAAGTGTGACTAGCCCAAGGTCACCCAGCAGCTGCATGTGGAGGAGCGGAGACGTGAACCCGGTTCCCCAGATTACGAGTCCACCGCTCTTAACCACTACACCACACTGGCTCTCCAAGGTACCCCTGTAATTGCAATTTAAAAAGAAATGCAACCTATCTCACCATATGGTACCCAGGTTGCCCGCATCCCTGCTCGGTCTGGCGTCGAGGTGCTTGCAAGTAGACGAGCAACTTCCACCATGGTCCGTTAAAGCCAGACTTGTCCTGGGCAGCTATTGCAGGAGGGGACGGCTTCCGGCAGAAGACTGTCCCCCTGGCAGACATTCAAATAGAGGACTGTCCTCTGCAAAGTAGGATGCATGGACACCCTGAGACCAGAGCTTGCCTTATTTGAGCACTGGAAGGAATCTCTAGACCCTGGCAGCGCCTGGCCTCCGCATATACACAGCAGCCTACTCTACGGAGGACAGACCATTTTGACTTTCCCAGGGTTTATCCTGGCCCATCTGAAACAAAACCCTCCAGCCTCCGACCTCAAAACCGCACGCGGGAATTGCGCACAAGTGTTCCAAAGGCTTTAAGCCGGGCGAGCGAAGTTCCTAAGGAACATTTAAATTCTTTTCCCCCTTCTCAAGCTGCCCTTGTCAACCAGGAAGCACGGACAAGAGGCCTAGCCTATCAGGGAACACAATTGGTGCATCCATTTTCCATTCTCGGAGTAGGAAGCGCTGAAGTGGCCGGCATCCCACCCTGACATCAGGGTTTCTAAAATAGGATTTATCAGATGGAGCTCGTGGGGCCGGCATTGTGCCTGGCGACATGAAAAGGGCTTTGCTATTAATGTGAGGAAATGCAACTATTGTATGCAGAATGATACCCGTGCAGCCCCAGACCACTTGTCTCTGGACGGCTCTCTCTCTGGAATTCCTTGGCGCCGCTGGAGTGGGCTCCTTCTTATATCCACGCAACCCCTCCTTTCAGGGGGGGCATTATCTTAGCAGCGGGACCCACCTCCTGTCCCGCCCCCCCCAACCAGTGTTTTGGAAGCTCTCACTTGCCGGTTAAGTTTCCCGGTGGTTTGCCCCGGGTGTGCCTGCCTTGCGTCTGGAGAGCTTTTCAGGAAACTGTCGATTCAGTATCTCGGAACGGTCTATTGTGTCGAGGGTGGGACAACCCTTATTAAAAGTGGGTGTTTGTGTGCAAAAAAAGTGTAAAGGCTGCCCCATTATTACCGCTAAACAAAGCCACATCCTGCCTTCCAACTGGCTCTTCACCAAATTGCTACCACCGAGAAAATAATAATAATGATTTAGGAAAAGGGGCGGCGGGGGGAGACAACCACTGCCAGGAGCTTTTCTTTCTTGTTTTTGACCTCAGGCACAGATCCGCGGAGAAGCATTTGCCATTAGGAAATAAGCCAGCTAGTGAAAGAGGGAGCGCAGACGGGGGAAATAAAAAAATGACTTGTCCTTGGTCCCATCTTGCTCAGTATTGTCTACACTGACTGGCAGCAGCTCTCCAGGATTCCTTTCAAACTCTACAATTCTATGATTCTAAATAGCTGCGTTATTCTCCTACAACGCTCAGATCTAATTCCCCGTATTTTTCATTCTGCTGGAATGTTGTAGCAGTTACTATACACAGAGCTACTTCCTTCCACCAATAAAGCTGCCACAAACCTGCAGACTCGACAGATACCTTCCTAAGGACTAGTAACTTCTCGGGCACATAAAATTTAACGCGGCTCTACAAATCCACCTTTGCTCTTAAGACATGGAAGTGGTCCCAGAAACCTGAGAGGCATATTTCTTTTTTTTTTTTTTTTTTTTTTTTTAATGTAAAATAATCTTTATTGAATTTCACAAAAATTTACAACATCCAACCCAATATCATACATGCATCATACATACATCTTCAAAAATCATACAAATCATAACAAATCAAAACAAGTCAAAACAAAGACAAAAACAGAAACCATTCAATCTTCCTTCCTTTCCCTATCCATGATTCCCCCATTCTTTCCCCATTCTTTCTTACTCACTTACACATCTTCCTCTTCCTCTTCCTTTCCTTCCTTCCATTCATATTCCATTCACCCCTTTTATCTCCCTCTGAATCCCTATCCTTCTTTAAACTTATTTCTTCCCATCCCCCTCTCCTTTATCCTAATTTACCTTTATTATTTTACATATTCCTCTTCCCTCCCTCCTTCCCTCCCCATCCCTTCCATTTAAAACTGGCTTCCTACGGTTAATCCCCATACCGCTTTCATCTACTTCGTACTACATTGCGTTTTCATTCCTTTTCTTTTATTTCTACTAATCTTCCCCTGATTAATAATATAATAATCCTTACTAATTTCCTGTTCTTATTGCTTCCTACTATATATTAGTCCATGCAAATCAATAAATCCATGATTACTCCTTTTCTAAAATACTCCTCTACGTACCTCCACTCTTCCTTTATTTTTTGTTTTGTTGAATTCCTTATTGCCGCTGTCATTCTTGCTAACTGCATGAATTCTATCACTTTTTCATGCCATTCTTGCAGAGATGGCACTTCCTCTCCCTTCCAGTGTTGTGCCAGGAGCAATCTTGCCGCTGCACTAACATACAAAAAAATATTTATTCTATTCTCCGGTATATTACTTGGGATAATACTTAGAATTAATGATTCAGGAGTCTTCTCAAAGGTAAGTTTCAACATTTTTTTCATTTTTTCGTAAATTAAATTCCAATATTTCTTAACTTTCTCACACCCCCACCAACAATGCAGGTAATCCCCCACCCTATCTTTACATTTCCAGCACTTATTATTTTGTGAACTGTGGATTTTTGCCAATCTTATTGGGGTCAGGTGCCATCTGTAGATTATTTTTAAAATGTTTTCTTTTATTCTGGTACATGCTGTGAATCTCATACTAATCTTCCATATGCTGTCCCATTGATCCCTATATATGTTTTTTCCTAAATCTTGTGCCCATTTAATCATCGTCGGTTTGACTTCTTCTTCCTTCAATGTCCATTCTAACAAATATTTATAAACTTTAGCCATTGGTTTATTAGCGTTTTCAATTAATAATTCCTGTAGCTTTGATTTTCCCGCTACGAATCCCACTTCCCTGTGTTTTTGGAAAATGCTTACAATTTGTGCATAATTTAGCCAACTCATACAAGATTCTTTTAATTGTTCGTATGATTTTAATTTCCAATTTTCCCCGTCTTTTACTAGTATATCTTGATATGTTAACCATTTATTTTCTCTTTTCCTGTTTCCTATAGCTACCATCTCAAAAGGGGATAGCCACCAGGGAGTTTTTGGTTCTAATAATTTTCTGTAATCAACCCAAATTTTCATTAAAGATTTCTTAAAAACGTGGTCCGTGAATTCTTTTCCACTTCCTCTTTTTTCTTGCATTATATAAGCGTGCCAACCGACCACGTTTCTAAAACCTTCTAATTCGAGAAGTTCCTTATCCTCCATTATCAGCCAATCTCTAATCCAGCAAAAACCCGCAGCTGCATGGTATAATTGCAGGTCCGGGACACCCCAGCCCCCTCTCTCTTTGACGTCTGTTAGTAGCTTATACTGTATTCTGGGTCTTTTGCCCCCCCAAATAAATCTACTTAAATCTCTTTTCCAATTTTCAAAGGTCTCTTTTTTTTCAACAATTGGTATCATTTGGAACAAAAATAAGATTTTTGGTAGGACTGCCATTTTAATTGTAGCAATCTTCCCCATCATTGACAATTTTAAATTTTCCCATCTTTTTAAATCTTTTTTAATTTCTTTCCATAATTCCGCATAATTATTCTCAAATAATTGCACAATTTTTTCCGTTATTGTTATACCTAAGTACTTGATTTTTTTCACAATTTCCCAATTTGTCTTCTTTTTTAATTTCATCAAACTCTTCCCCCTCATATTTTTTACCATTATTTTTGTCTTTTTTTCATTTATTTTTAATCCGGTCACTTCCCCATATTCCCGTAATTTAGCATTCAAATTTTCTAATGACTCTTCTGGGTCCTGTAACATCAGAATAATATCGTCCGCAAAGGCTCTCAATTTAAAAGTACTATTCCCTACCTTGATTCCCTTAATCTTCTCATCCTGATTTATATCTTCTAGCAGAATTTCTAACGCTAATATAAATAAAAGGGGGGATAATGGGCAGCCTTGCCGTGTACCTTTCGTTATCTGAAATTCCTTGAGCACCTCCCCATTTACAATTAATTTACCCCATTGTTTATCATATATCGCTTTCACTCCCTTTAAGAATTTACCATCCATTCCAATTTGTTCTAATACTTTTTTAAGAAAATCCCATTCCAGATTATCAAAGGCTTTCTCAGCGTCTAAAAAAACAAAGGCCATTCTCTTACTCGGATTCCAATCAGCGTATTCTAATAAATTTAATAAAATTCTTATATTGCTTGACATTTTCCTTTTCGGGAGAAACCCCTGTTGATTTATCCCAATTAATCTGTTTAACACTATTTTTAATCTATTGGCTAAAATTTCTGCAAATATCTTATAATCAACATTTAATAATGAAATGGGTCTGAAATTCCCAACTTGAGGGTCCTGTTCCTCACCTTTTGGTATTAATACTATGTAAGCCTCCTGCCATGATTTAGGAAATATTCCTTGGTCTACTATTTTATTCACCATCTTTTTGTATACTTCCAATATTTCTTCTTTTAAAATCTTATAGTGCTGTGCAGGTAATCCATCTGTCCCTGGGGACTTTCCCACTTTCATTTTCATTATGGCTTTCTTTATCTCCTGATCCGTAATTGGATTATTTAATAATTCCTTTTCTTCTTTATTTATCAATTTTAATTTATGATCCTCCAAATATTTTGCTAATTTTCCCCCATCTATTTCACTCCCTTGATATAATTTTTGATAATATTTATTTAAACATTCTTTTATCGCCTTGGATTCCGTCCAATTTTTTTCTCCCTCCCTTAAACTTATGATTGTTCTCTCTTTCCTTTGTTTTCTAAGTTGCCAAGCCAGCATTTTTCCTACTCTCCCACCTGATTCGAATGCTCTCTGTTTCATCCATTTCACCTTATTTTCCATTTCACTTTCTACGATTACATTCAACTCCTTTTGCAATAATTTAAGTTGGTTACTTATCTCCTTATTTTTTGGATTCCTAGCTAATTCCTTTTCCTTACCCTTTATCCTCTCTCTTACTGTATTTAATGCTATCTCTCTTTTTTTCCTAACGTAACTCCTTTGTTGGATGTAGATGCCTCTTATATATGCCTTACTGGCTTCCCATATCGTTTCTATTCCCGTATCTTTTTCTGTATTAAGTTTAAAAAACTCTTTCATTGCATCTTTACATTTTTTTACAAACCCTTCGTCATTCAGTATACTTTCGTCTAATCTCCATCTATTCCTTCCCCTCTCTCTTTCTTTTAATTTTATCTTGATGGGATTATGGTCTGATAATGATTTCTCTAATATTTCGCATGTCGTTGTTATTGACATTGTCCTTGTGGTTACCCATACCGAATCAATCCTGGCCATAGACTTTTTTGAGCTCGAATAAAATGTATACTGTCTCTCCCCCGGGTGTTTAACTCTCCATCCGTCTCTCAGATCATAATTGTCTACTAATTCAAAGAAGGTATCAGGTAGTTTCCCTTTGTTCCCCTTTCTCCTGCTCGTTCTATCAACCTCTGGTTGCGCTACCGCATTTAAGTCTCCTATTATCATTAACTCCTCCTCCTTTATTCCTTCTCCAATTAATTCCCCTAATTCTTGGAAAAATTTCTTCTTGCAACCGTTTGGTGCATATACATTCACTATTATCATATTCCCATTCATTGTATATATTTTGATCCCCACCACCCTACCTTCTTTGTCTTGAAACAATTTTTCAGCTTTAATTCCATTTTTAACATATATCACGACTCCTCTCTTTTTCCTTTCAGCTGAGGCTATAAATTCTTTTCCCAATCTCTTATTACATAGAATTTGTTCATGATTTTTGGAGATGTGGGTCTCCTGGAGGCAGATCACATCCCAATTTCCTTTTCTTAACAAATATTCCACCTTATTTCGTTTTCGTTTATTATTTATCCCATTTATATTCCACGATATAATATTTAAATTCATATCTTTATTTCATATAAAATATTCACTAAACAAAGGAAGAGGAGAGGAGTATTCCTCTGCTGTCTTTTTTTAGAAAAAAAAGAAAAAAAAAAACAGCTTCAATCGTTATCCTGTGACAGATTCAATAATGAAAGCAAGAACCCCAGCAGAATCCAACTTTAAAATTGTACTTTACAGTCTATCTTCCAATTCCCCTTCGTCCTCCTTCGGGTCCGCTCCTCCAGCAAAAAGTTCTTTCTTGTATCTGCTGCAAAATCTTTCTACCTCTTCCGCCGATCTTATAGTTTTTTTCCTTTCTTTGAAAATGAAGGAGACGCCCTCAGGGAACTCCCAAGTAAACCATGTGCCTCGTTTTCTTAGAGCCTCTGTTAACTGTTTATATTTCTGTCTCTTAAGTGTTAATCTTTTTGGAATTTCCTTATAAATTGATATCGTCCTTCCCTCAATTATCAAGTCTTGTTGTTTCTTTCTTTGCAGAATTTTCTCCCTCAACAGCATGGAATTTAAAAAAATTAGACAGTCCGGTGGTTTCTTAACCCCTTTTGGGCCTCTCGTCTTGTCCAATCTTAGTCTATAGATCTTATCGATATCCATCGTTAATTCGTCCTCTTCAACTGTCAACCAGCTTGCCAATTCTTTCTTTATTCTCTCCTCTATGCTCTCTCCTCCTAGGTCTGGAACTCCTTTCAGTCTCAGAATGTGCGCCCTTTGCTTCATGTCAAGCATGGCCATTTGATCCGCGAGGTCCTCTTGTTGTTTCATCATCTCTCTCCTTTCCTCTTCTTCTCGTCCTTGCACCTTTTTCATTTCCTTATTTTCTGTTGTTAGTTTTTTTATTATCTCATCTTGCTTTGTTATCTTTATGCTCATCTCTTTCATATTCTTCTCCAGCTCCTCATTTTTGCCATATAATTCTTTTATCTGTCCCGCCATGCTTTCCATCACCTTCGAATTTGCTTCCACCTTGTTGATTATCGAATCCATCTTCTCATTTAGACTTTTGTCCAGTCCAGCTATCGCTCCCATAATGTTGCTCCAGATCTCTGCTTCTCCAGGGATAGAGGCATATTTCTGAATGCTCTTATCATCCCCCCCCCCAAAGACCTGCCATGTGTAGGGTACAGCACAGTGATTTTCCAATACAGTGGTACCTTGGTTCTCAAACGCCTTGGTACTCAAACAACTTGGAACCCAAACACTGCAAACTTGGAAATAAGTATTCTGGTTTGCGAACATTTTTCGGAAGCCGAACGTGCTCCGTTTTGAGTGTTACGCTTCCATTTTGAGTGCCACACTTCCATTTAGAGTCTTAAAGGTAAAGGGACCCCTGACCACTAGGTCCAGTCGTGTCCGACTCTGGGGTTGCGGCGCTCATCTCGCTCTATAGGCCGAGGAGCCGGCGTTTGTCCGCAGACAGCTTCCGGGTCATGTGGCCAGCATGACAAAGCCGCTTCTGGCAAACCAGAGCAGCGCACGGAAACGCCGTTTACCTTCCCGCCGGAGTGGTACCTATTTATCTACTTGCACTTTGACATGCTTTCGAACTGCTAGGTGGGCAGGAGCAGGGACCGAGCAACAGGAGCTCACCTTGTTGCGGGGATTTGAACCGCCAACCTTCTGATCAGCAAGCCCTAGGCTCTGTGGTTTAACCCATAGCACCACCTGGGTCCTGAATTAGAGTCTTACGCTGAGGTCTATCTGTTTTTGCTATTTATTTTGCGTTTTTGTGGCTTTTTTGTTTGTTTTTGTTTCTGTGACTGTGTGGAACCCAGTTCAGCTACTGATTGATTGTGTGGCTGCAGTACAGTGGTACCTCAGGTTAAGAACTTAATTCGTTCTGGAGGTCCGTTCTTAACCTGAAACTGTTCTTAACCTGAGGTACCACTTTAGCTAATGGGGTCTCCCACTGCTACCACACTGCCACCAGGCGATTTCTGTTCTCATCCTGAAGCAAAGTTCTTAACCTGAGGTACTATTTCTGGGTTAGCGGAGTCCGTAACCTGAAGCGTCTGTAACCCGAGGTACCACTTCCTGACAGTAAGAGCTGTTCGACAATGGAATTTGCTGCCAAGGAGTGTGGTGGAGTCTCCTTCTTTGGAGGTTTTTAAGCAGAGGCTTGACAGCCACCTGTCAGGAATGCTTTGATGGTGTTTCCTGCTTGGCAGGGGGTTGGACTGGATGGCCCTTGTGGTCTCTTCCAACTCTATGATTCTATGATTCTATGACCACTGTACATTGTTTATTGCTTTCATTTTATGGATCAATGGTCTCGTTAGATAGTAAAAATCATGTTAAATTGCTGTTTCAGGGTTTGTTTTTAAAAGTCTGGAACGGATTGATCCGTTTTGCATGACTTTCTATGGGAAAGCGCGCCTTGGTTTTGGAACGCTTTGGTTTTGGAACGGACTTCCGGAAAGGATTAAGTCTGAGAACCAAGGTACCACTGTATACAAAATGTCCCAGTGTCAGCCTGGATAGCTCAGTTGTTGAGAGCGTAGCGCTGATCACGCCAAGGTTGCAGGTTCGATCCCCGTCCAGGACAACTGCAGGGGATTGGACTAGACGATCTTTAGGGTCCCTTCCAATTCTGTGATTCTATAATTCTATGGTGGGATAGGGGGAACCATTTAAAAACACAGCACAGCCCTGAATTCTACAGGACAGGCTTCCAATTTGACTACCTTCAATAAATTGTGCAAGCCCTGTTCTTTTTTCCCTCCCCCTCCTTCACTCCTCCAGGCAAAATTATGCTAAAGTTTAGCACATTGACAGCTTTAAAAGCAAGCCTTATGACAGCACAAGTATGAGATTTATTATACTTGCATTATGTACATGCATCCAAACGCCTTGAGGCTCTGGGCATGTTTTCTAAACCTAATAAATAGCAACATGAACAGTAAGGGGTTGTTGCTTTCAATCGCATGGTTCAGATGAGCCTGTTAAGAGTTAAGTGCTCCCAGAGAGCTCAGAGCATAGTTTTAAAGGGTATAAAATGTCTGTTCCCGATGGTCTATTAAAACAGGAGTTGAATGCTGTTACGAGAGCGGTCAGACCTATCAATGGGGCAGGGGGACCATCAGGTCAGCTGTCCATCTAGTCGGCGGCTTAGGGGGTTGGAAGGGAAAATGAGAGCAGCCACAGCAAGCTACACCCCCCCCAAACCACCAGAAATTCTGCCTTTGCAATAATTGCTGTCATGTTCAAGACCAGTAGCGAAGCCAGAAAGGTCACAGACAAAAGGGAGTGTTGCATATCCTCCAAGCGCCCCTGTTTTCCAGGGACAGTCTCGGATTTACAGAAGCCGTCCCGGTTTCCGATTCGATCTCGGAACGTCCCCCTTTCCACCTATTTTCATTGGAGAAATGTTGGAGGGTATGGCGTTGGCAATGCTGGGTTTCTGTATCGACGCCGTTTTAGCAATCTAGGTTAGACTACTGCACTGCACGATGCTTGGGGCTGCGTTTGGAGACAGTTTCAGAAACTTTGGCTGGTGCAGAATTCGGCAGCCGGATTGCTGAGTGGCACCAGAGGGGCCCAAGCCATAGCTGTCAACCCTCCCTTTTTTTTGGCGGGAAACTCCAATGCTGTTTCCCGCTGCTATCCCGGATTGTTGATATCCCTTAAATTTCCCGGATTTCAAAGGAAGCAGCTCCTCTCCCTCCCTGCCGGCCAGGGAGGCTCCTCAGCTGCGTTGCTCGGGTGCCAATAAGGAGTCTGAGACCGACTGGGGGTGGAGCTTGCATGCCTTGTGCAGCCAGACCCTCACGCTCAACCAGACAGCCAGCCTGCCTGCCGTCTATGCGCTCGCTCTTTCGCTCACCCCTTCGTGCGCAGCCTCTGGAGCGCAGGGTGGCGAGGCTACTTGGTGCCATTGCACCGCCCTCGTGGCATCCCTGAGCCGTCTGCCTGTTTGAGAAGGGGCCCCGAGCTCGCTCTGCTTCCCCTCCTCGCGTCACCGTGGACAGGCTTACTTTGCATAGCTGTCAAAATTTCCATTTTTTTGTGGGAAATTCCCTTATTCCGAATAGGATTCCTCACAAGAAAAGGGAAAGGTTGACAGATATGTGCTGATCCCTTATTTTCAAAGCCGAAAGTTGACCGCTATGGCCCAAGCATATAACCTGAATTCTGGGCCTTGCTGCATTTTCTGTCAGTCGGTTTCCAGGCTCAACTCCAAATGCTAATCGTGGTTACGAGTGTTTGACCAGGACCTGGGAGACCCGGGCTCAGATCCCGGGCCAACCACGAAGCTCATTGGGGGGCCTTGGGACCCTCACTCTATTTCACTCTAACCTTCCTCACAGGGTCATTGTGGGGATAAAATGGGGAGGCGAAGAATGACATGCAGCACTTTTCACTCTTTGGAGGAAAGGTGGGATAAAAATGTAATGGTCTCCACCATAGACTCTCTTCATCAGGCTGAGGTGTTAATCCTAATAAAATATCTCTCCTGAAGAGGCTTTTAAGGTAGCTCATCATTACGTACCATGGACAAATTTAATGATATTTGAAACGTATTTATCGAAACTGTAAGGTAAAGGACCCCTGACATTTAAGTCCAGTCGCGGACGACTCTGGGGTTGCGGCGCTCATCTCGCTTTACTGGCCGAGGGAGCCGGCGTACAGCTTCCGGGTCATGTGGCCAGCATGACTAAGCCACTTCTGGTGAACCAGAGCAGTGCATGGAAACACCGTTTACCTTCCCGCCGGAGCGGTACCTATTTATCTACTTGCACTTTGTGCTTTTGAACTGCTTGGTTGGCAGGAGCTGGGACTGAACAATGGGAGCTCACCCCGTCGTGGGGATTCGAACCGCTGACCTTCTGATCGGCAAGCCCAAGAGGCTCATTGGTTTAGACCGCAGCGCCACCCACGTCCGTTATCAAAACTATAGTGGCACCTAAATCAACATATACCCGAGGGATAAGTTTATATACTACAAAGTTTTGTAACCTTAATTATACTTTATGGTTATTTTCTTACTGCTGTTTTCCTTTGCTTTTTATAATGTTTTTCATATACCCTCTTTATTTTTTCTCTTTTCTATTCTTTCCCCCTCCCTTTTATTTCCTTTAACTCACTATTATAATCTCAATAAAGAAGAGTGGCAGATGAAAAACTGACGAAGCTGACGGGAGAAATCCGAAACCAGCGCGATCAAGTATTCCAAAAGGACTGGAGCAAATTTATACAATATTTGAAAGACCATTGTAAGCAATTAACAACACTAGCAGGGTTACCCGAAGACTTGTAATGAGAAATTCCTTACCTTTCTATATTTATTTAAATTTTGAGGTATCTTGCAATGAGCTATATTAGAATTGGAAAATATATAATATGCTGTGATATAAAGATTACTTTCAAAAGCCATTAGGTGGGAGGGAAGGAAGGTGACAGGCTCTAAAGAGCCAAAGACGCAATGTGGATAATAATGATGTGATTATATATGTTTAAATGGAAAATTAATAAAAATTATTTTAAAAAAATATTATAATCTCAATAAAATATAAATAGTAAAAAAAGAAAGAAAAAAGAATATACAAGCATGGTCTCTGTCAACTGAATAAGGGGCAGTGGCAGATGGAAAAGGATAATAGAATCATAGAATCCTAGAGTTGGAAGAGACCCCAAGGGCCATCCAGTCCAACCCCCTGCCAAGCAGGAAGGACCATCAAAACATTCCTGACAGGTGGCTGTCAAGCCTCTGCTTAAAGACCTCCAAAGAAGGAGACTCCACCACACTCCTTGGCAGCAAATTCCACTGTCGAACAGCTCTTACTATCAGGAAGTTCTTTCTAATGTTTAGGTGGAATCTTCTTTCTTGTAGTTTGAATCCATTGCTCCGTGTCCGCTTCTCTGGAGCAGCAGAAAACAACCTTCCTCCTTCCTCCATATGGCATCCTTTTATATATTTGAACATGGCTATCATATCACCCCTTAACCTTCTCTTCTCCAGGCTAAACATACCCAGCTCCCTAAGCCGTTCCTCATAAGGCATCGTTTCCAAGCCTTTGACCATTTAGGTTGCCCTCCTCTGGACACGTTCCAGCTTGTCAGTATCCTTCTTGAACTGTGGTGCCCAGAACTGGACACAGTATTCCAGGTGAGGTCTGACCAGAGCGGAATACAGTGGTACTATTACTTCCCTTGATCTAGATGCTATACTCCTATTGATGCAGCCCAGAATTGCATTGGCTTTTTTTGCTGCTGCATCACACTGTTGACTCATGTCAAGTTTGTGGTCTACCAAGACTCCTAGATCCTTTTCACATGTACTGCTCTCAAGCCAGGCGTCACCCATCCTGTATTTGTGCCTTTCATTTTTTTTGCCCAAGTGTAGTACTTTACATTTCTCCCTGTTAAAATTCATCCTGTTTGCCTTGGCCCAGTTCTCTAATCTGTTAAGGTCATTTTGAAGTGTGATCCTGTCCTCTGGGGTATTAGCCACCCCTCCCAATTTGGTGTCATCTGCAAACTTGATCAGGATGCCCTCAAGCCCATCATCCAAGTCATTGATAAAGATGTTGAAGAAGACTGGGCCCAAGACAGAACCCTGTGGCACCCCACTAGTCACTTCTCTCCAGGATGAAGAGGAGCCATTGATGAGCACCCTTTGGGTTCGGTCAGTCAGCCAGTTACAAATCCACTGAATGGTAGCATTGTCTAGCCCGCATTTTACCAGCTTCTTTACAAGAATATCATGGGGCACCTTGTCAAAGGCCTTGCTGAGTTCCCCTCCCAGATTTTTTTGGAGGAGGAAGAGGAGGCCTATCGATGGCTACTAGCCCTGATGGCTCTCCTCTGCCTCCACTGTCAGAGGCAGTGATGCTTCTGAATATCAGTTGCTGGAAACCACAGGATGGAAGAGGGCTCCTGTGTTCGAATCCTGCTGTTGGCATTCCCAGATGACGCATCTGGTTGGCCCCTGTGAGAACAGGATACTGGCCTAGATGGGGACCCTTCTTATGTTTTCATTTATTTCGTTATTTAAAAATATTCAGCCTGAGGGTAGCTAGGTGCCAGCTTGCTGCAGTATACCAGAACCACCTCTGAGCAAAGACTAGGCATGCCTCCTGAACACAGATTAAAATTTAACACTTAATGATGAGCAGAGCCAGGTGTTTCGTTTCGTTTTGACAAATGGTGTCAATCACGCCAAAAAAAGAATGTCTGTCTCTGGCAATGTTTCAGCACTCCTTGTGAAAACGTTTAATTATTGCAATTGCCTCTCACTTGCTGTTAGTTGCATCATCTTGCGGATGTTCCCTGCATCATCTTTCGACATGTTCCCTGATTGGCTGGGACATCCATGGACCAATACAGCCAAGGGAGAAATCAGCCGCCACCAAAATGGACGACGCTTAACAGGCCTTAGCCTTCCTACCTCACCCAAAATTGCCAGTTTTTACAGGAAACTGGGACACATTTGTGTGCAGCTGTGGAGTTCAATTAATCATTAATTTCAGAATGTGGCAGCAGCAGTCTAATGGGCAATAACAATAATATTTGAACAGCCTGTGTGCTTAGATTAAATTCGAATGCATTGCATTTTTAAATTGCTCTTCTACACTGCATAATGATTTGGAAGAGATACTTTAGAAACTAAGCGTGTCGCGCAATTTCTAGGAAGCATTAACGCCCAGAGAAATTTATATTTTAACAGCCTTCTGAAGACTGAGGTTGCATGAGTCATACCTACGAGCCTGTGCATAGAGCGGGGGGGGGGGGCTTCAAATTTTATTTAACACTTCGCTGTTCGAAGTGAGTCTCTGAGACGTGCCGTGCCTCTGTGCAAACCGTTTCCAAGAAACTGCCCTCAAAGCGATACCCAACCTTCAAGTAGGAATTTCTCCCTTCCACCAAATAATGATGGATGTGAGCACTTGGCCAATGAACCCCAAACCAAGTCTTTGGTCCAGGGAGCGAGAGAGTCTGTTCCACTCTCGAACAGCTCCTACCACCAGAAAGGTCTTCCTGATGTTTAGTCAAAATCTCCTTTCTTGTAACGTGAACCCTCCAGAGCGGGAGAAAACAAACTTGCTCCCTCTCTCAAGTGACAACGCTTGAGATGCCTCTCATATCTCCTCTCCGTCTCCTCTTTTCCTGGTTAAGCATACCCAATTCCCTCCACCGTTCTTCATCAGGCTTGGTTTCCAGACCCTTGATCATCTTGGTTTGCCTCCTCTGTACATCTCCCAGCTTGTCCACATCCTTCTTAAATGGTGGTGCCCAGAACTGGTGTGGTCTGACCAAGGCACAATAGAGCGGTACTTCCTTTGACCCTGTTGATGCAGCCTAGAATAGCATTAGCTTTTCTTTTTTCTTTTTTTTTGCTTTGGCTTTCGTTGACTCGTGCTAAGCTTGGGGTCCACTAAGATCCCTGGATCCACAAGACAAAATATGGAATGGCCCTTACCAGCAGCCCTAAGAGCCCACCAGAGTTTAGGGAGAAGAGTAACAGGAAGGCTAATGTGTTATTTTAGAGCACATGAGCCAACTCGTAGGGACTGAGGTCCTTTCAACCCCACCAATAAAATATTTGTGGGGGCCAAGTCTCCCCCAAATTGATGGGCATTGCCATTCAAATGGTGTGTGATCAATGATGTGGGGGGCGGGGCTTATCTGCACCCTGCAATATTTTATTCAAGTTGGCCCCCCTGTTTTAGAGAATGGATTGTCCGTTTCTGGACCTGCATAAAGAGGTGCATGACCTTCTCCAAAGTGTGCCACCCTCTTTCATGCGCTGTTATTATTTACTTGGAAAAACTTGCAAACTGCTTAATCCAAAAGAAATACAATCATACCTTGTTTCTCGAACAGCTTAGTTGACGAACAAATCGGCTCCCGAACGCCAAAAACCCGGAAGTAAGTGTTCCGGTTTGCGAATGTTTTTCGGAAGCCGAACGTCCGACGCGGCTTCCGCTTGCGTGCAGGAAGCTCCTGCAGCCAATCGGAAGCCGCGCCTTGATTTTCAAATGGTTTCGGGAGTCGAACAAACTTCCGGAACAGATAATAATAAGATGAAGTTCGAGAACCAAGGTTCCACTGTACACCTCCATAGCTGTCAACTTTCAGATTTGAAAATAAGGGATGCCGTGAGGGCGGTACAAAGTAGCCTCGCCACCCTGCGCTCCAGAGGCTGTGCGCGAACGGGTGAGCGGAAGAGCAAGCGCATAGACGGCAGGCAGGCTGTCTGTCTGGTTGGGCGTGAGGGTCTGGCTGCACAAGGCATGCAAGCTCCGCCCCCAGTCGGTCTCAGACTCCTTATTGGCAGCCGAGCAACGCAGCTGAGGAGCCTCCCTGGCCGGCAGGGAGGAAGAGGAGCTGCTTCCTTTGAAATCCGGGAAAATTAAGGGATATCAACAATCTGGGATAGCAGCAGGAAACGGCATTGGAAGAAGGGAGTTTCCTGCCAAAAAAGGGAGGGTTGGCAGCTATGCACCTCTAGGCAGGGTATATAAAGCGATAATCTATGATGCACAGATAGAAATCAGTAGACATTTTCAAAAACAAGTGTATATATATAACTAAACAATGTGTCTGGGTAGTCTTCCTAGCATGGAGCGACGTTTTTAGAAGTCGTAAAACAGCATAGCAAAGGTGCCTGCCCAATGTTAACAGGCAAGCAGTTCCAGGCAGTGCTCAGCTCCTGCTCAGAGGCTTCCCATAGCGGCATCTGGCTGGCCGCTGGATTGGATGGGCCTTTGGCCTGACCCGGCAGCCGGACTCTTCTCGGCACTGCAAGACAGACGCCTCACAGCTGCGGGCCAAGCATTATACGGCGCATGTTTGGCTTTAGCAGGCGATGGGAGTCACGTAACTTGCAGCTTCCAAAAGCAGCAGGGAAAATGGTCTTAGACCAGCCGGGGAAGGCTAAGAGCCAGGGGCTGGCATCCTCTATTCATTCCGGCGAGGGTTTTTTCCTCTGCAGTCGAACAATGCTAATTCACAAGGGCAGGATTTTTGAAATAGCAGAGAGGCGAATAATGGCACAATCGATCGCGTAAACAGAATAGCAAGACACGGAGGCAGCGGGGGCACAATGAGCAGGCCGACATTCTGGCATTCCTCCATGCACACCCCAACGGGAAGGTGCTAAATTTAGCTGCCCCTAATTTCGCCTCGCCTCGCCCTGCATCCACCTCCCCACCCAACCCGCCAGGGCCGCCGGGCTTATTGCATTGTCAGCGTTGGCGTATCTCAAGATGCAGAGAGAAGAAAGCGCCTTGAGTTGCAAGGAGAAGGGTGGAAAGACATACATCGCAGTTCGTGGGAGAGCAACGTAGCAGAAGAAGCTAATGCAGATGAGTCAAAGAGGTGATTTCTCCCTAGACGGAGAAGGGCAGCCTAGCCAGAGAGAAAGAGATGCGCTACACAGGGTCACAGAAACATACAAAATTGCTTTATGCCAAATCAGAGCACTGGTCCATTTAACTCAGGGTGGCCTACACTGACTGGCAGCAGTTTTCCAGCTGAGCTACTGTCATGGACTGGCTGGATACAGAGGAGTGGGAGGGAGGCACCCGCTAGGAATTGCCAGGGGGGAAAAGCTCAGAGCGAGGGGATTGGTGGTGGGTCGACAACAAGCGGTCGGAGGGAGAAGAGGGAGCAGACTGGGAGGAAGAGGTGTCAGAAGAGGCAGCAGGGTTTCGTGAGCTGGGAGTCTGTGGGAGAGAGCAGTCCAGAATCAGAGGCAAAAGCAAAGGTTGCAGGGGGGGGGCAAGAGGCAAAGATGAGGCTGAAGAATCCAAGGAGTCTCCCACTCCTGCTGCAACCAGCTCCCCTCCCCAATGGTCTCCCAGAACCACAAGAGGTATGAAGCGGGAGGAGCAAATTCAGGCATGGCGGCATAATCTCAGATTGCTTGGGAAGGACCCGGGAAGGGAGGAGACTTAGGGAACTGCGGGATCTTCAGTCTCCACAACAGGGGCAAGATCTACCAATTCGAGTTGCTGAGCTCACTAGGCTTGACCTCCTGCGCCAACCTTGTTTCCGTGAGTAAACAGTTAACTTCACTGATGCCGTGTGACTTCTTGCTGACCTGCTCCTGACAGCTACAGCCTACTCTTTCAATTTTAAGAACAGAGGAAGTGCTTTACACTGAACCAGGCCATTGGGCCATCTAGCTGACTGGCAGCAGGGGTTCAAATGGGCTTTACAGGGGGTTGTCAATGTGATGCCCAAGGGCACATCTGCAGAGGCCCTCCCTGGTGCCCACAGTGTCCCCTTGCCCTGCCTTTCCTCTTGGTGAAATTAAGCTTGAAGGCAGCATTCTGTTGCAGGCAACTGAAGAGGTTGTGGTGTGTGCTTGGTTGCAGTGTGTGTGTGTGTGTGTGTGTGTGTGTGTGCAATTCTCACAACAGTTTCTCCCATCTGGAAATGTATCCGTAGGCCCAAAATGTTTGACAACCCCTGGCACGGAACGAGATTTCCCAGAAGCTCAGGCACCTGCTGTTGTGCTAGCACTGTCAGCAAACAGTGCAGATGGAAGTGAAGACAAGAGGGATGTTATGGGGGAAATTAGGTATTGTAAAAATGATGCAGACGACTCTTTGCGCCTCTGTTGTGCCCGTGCTTTGTTCTCCTCCTGATGCGATCAACTGTACCATTATAAACCTCGTTGCATATAGAAACATGACACAAACGCGCACGCAAACAGAGTTTAAAAAAAAAAAAACACCTCCCAATTCTTCTGCAAATAGAAAGCAGCCTATGTCTTCAAAATTGACTCCAACAGGATGCCACAAACACCCATCTGTAGCCTTAGGTGGTTTTTTTGGGGGGGGGCAGATCATTCTGTTAAGTCTTAACACTTTAGGGGCTTTCCCAACTTTTTACAAATCTCTCTCTGGGAAGATGGAAGTATTTTCCATCATTTTGTATTGGTCGCATGGTCACACCTACAGAAGTGAGGCCAATTCCTGTTTGAGTTCAATAAACACACCCCAAAGGGTCTCCCCATTTTGAACACTCATGTGCCGACAAACAATCGAGTCCTCTAACATGTGCCAAGACGACCGCCTTGTGCAAAATGAGAAACGGCCCCATTCTCGTTCGCACAACACTGTAAACCATGGTTAAGCTTAGAGGTAAAGGGTAAAGGGACCCCTGACCATTAGGTCCAGTCGCAGACGACTCTGGGGTTGCGACACTCATCTCGCTTTACTGGTCGAGGGAGCCGGCGTACAGCTTCCGGGTCATGTGGCCAGCATGACTAAGCCGCTTCTGGCGAACCAGAGCAGCGCACAGAAACGCTGTTTACCTTCCCGCTGCAGCGATACCTATTTATCTACTTGCACTTTGACGTGCTTTTGAACTGCTAGGTTGGCAGGAGCTGGGACCAAGCAACGGGAGCTCACCCCATTGCGGGGATTCGAACCGCCGACCTTCTGATCAGCAAGCACTAGGCTCTGTGGTTTAGACCACAGCGCCACCTGCGTCCCTAGTTAAGCTTAACTATGGTTTAAAGGTGAACGCACAGCCTGCTGGTGAACGGGGAGAAGATCACGGCCGCTACTTGGAGTTGAGACGTGTTTTGGTTTAGTGTTAGCATCCAAACTCAGGCTTGTTGGGAGAGAGACAAACCATGAGCCTGGGCTTGGGTACAAGGTACAATCAAACCATGGTTTAGCTGCCAGTAGAGTGCCAGCAGCAGCAGGACCAGAGAAGAAGGGATGTTTTTCTCCCCATCACCAACACAATGGTATGCACCTTTAAGCCATCGTTTAGCTTAGCTGCGATTTAAAAAGTGATGTGCAAGCCAAGCCATGGAAAACCATTACAGTGATCCCTCGACTTACGAGTAACCCGACTTCCGTATTTTTCGAGTTACGAGGGATCAAAGCGGCAGCATGCTTCCGAATTTTTTCAATTTCCAAAAGGAAGTCGCGGCCGTTTTAGATAGGGTTTTCTCGACCTACGAAGTTTAGTGTCAGGGACTGGCCCGAGCCAGGAGGGGTGGCGCAAGGGACAGAGGCATCCGGAGGTCACCCATGGACGCCAGAGGAGGTATTGCGAGCATGGGAGCAGGAAGAGGCAGCACCTAGGCTGTCGCCAGAGACAGGGAAGGAGGTGTGGAGAAGTGGGAGTGAAGAGGTGTCGCCACCTGTGCTGATGGAGGAAGAGCGGGTGGCGTGGGAGCCTATGGGAGGAGAGGAGAACATGGAGACGGAGGGAGAGCAAGGGGTCGAGGATGTAGCCGGAGCCTCTGCAACAACTTCCAGGGAGGATGAAAGTGAAAGGGATGAGGGCAACGCAGGGGCCGGCAGAGTCAAGAAGCGGAAAAGGAGGAGTGAGAGGAGGCGTTGGAGTTTTAAGAGGCTTTTATGCTGGGGGGAAAAGCGGAAACCCTTACTTGGAGAATCTGGTTCCTCGGAGGAGGATGATGAACTGTAAAGCTTGTCGGTGAAATAAACTTGTACATAAGTTAAACAGACTGTCGAGTCGCTTACTCTTGAGGAGGACACACACATCCCCCTCACAGCATTCTCCAAGTCATCGCAACCTCCTCAAGGAGTAAAAGGCTGCCGGGATGACTGAACGCAAGGAAGAAGCGGATGGCACAGGGCTGTACGTCGACTGGGAAGAGCGAGCTAGGGACCTAACGATAAGGTACGAAGTAGCTCAAGCTCAACTCGAGGAGGCGAGGCGGCATGCCGATGCAGGGAGAAGGGCAATGGGAGGAAGGAGGATGCCTTCCCACGGCAGCAGATTCGATGGGCAGCCGGAAAATTATTTGGGTTTCAAAACGGACATGCTTTACATTCTGGGGCTGCACAAAGAGGAGTTCCGAGACGAAGCGGAGCAAGTCGGTTTCGTGATTGCGCATTTTGATGGCGCTGCGAGAGATTGGGTGCGTCCTTTGATTTTAGCCGGGAACCCTGCGTTAAAGAGAATTAAGGATTTCTTTGAGGGCATGGATATTGTTTATTCTAGCCGGAGCGCGCAGGACGTGGAAGCAAGAGAGCTCTTGTCACTGAGGCAAGGCAGCATGACGGTCAGACAGTACCAATCCAAATTCTCTCTTCTGGCACACCGTCTAAATTGGGATTTGAAATCACCACCCATGCTGGCCATGTTTAAAATGGGGCTGTCAGAAGAGGTCCAGGATGCGTTAGCGAAATCAGGACCGTTGGAGGATCTCGACAGCCTCATGCAAGCCGCTTTAGCGATTGGAGTGCGTTTGGAGTGCCGAGACAAGGTGAGACGGGAGGGGAAGCCTGGGAGGTGGTTCAACATCCGGGCCCCTCCCCCGGGAGAGAAAACCTTCGGCGCGCAGCCCCAAACCCGGCAGGAAGTGCCCATGGAGTTGGGAGGAGCCCGCGCGCGCCCTTTTTCAAATCAAACCGTGGGCAAGGGCAGTGATGCGCAGGGCGGGAAAGTCCCTAAGAAATGTTACGTATGTTTAAGGAGTGGCCACCTAGCAAAGCACTGCGATCAAAGGAAAATGTGGCAGGGAATGGCAGGAATGGCTGTAAAGGAGGGGGTGGAAGAAACGGCGGTGGCGGGAAACGGAAATGCCTGGCGGCAAGACGAGGGGACCAGCAGCCAGGCGCAGTTACAGTAAAGAGTCCTCAAAGCAGCACACCCCCACAGCCCTCACCCGTTCAGCTTCAAAGCAGCACACCCCCACAGCCCTCCCCCGCTCAGCCTTCCCAAGCCCACCCACCCAACGCTCCGAAGCCAGGGATTGTGTTAGAGATAGCGTTGCAGCTACCCAATGGCTGCACACTGCAAATCCCGGCGCTGGTCGATTCAGGAGCGAGTACGGATTTTTTTGATAGAGACTTTGCCCTGCAGCATCAGATCCATCTACTGGAGGTGGATTTTCCGCTCCAAGTTACCACCATAGATGGAAGAGAGCTAAAAGGGGGGGCGGTCACGCACAGTACACCCCCCATGAAGATGCAAATAGGCAGGCATTCAGAGGTGCTGGCGTTTCATGTCACCTCTTTGGCAGGTCCCCCCATCATCTTGGGAATGGGATGGCTCACTCAGCACGACCCTGTCATCAGCTGGAGCCAGCGCTCTCTAACGTTTGGATCGGCACATTGCATGGAGAACTGTTTGCAGCAGTTATACCCCCAAAGCCAGATGGCAGCAGCAGTACTGCAGGCGGGGGAAGTGACGCTTCCAGAGGAGTATGCAGAGTTCCAGCAAGTGTTCAGCAAGAGAGAGGCGGACAAACTGCCACCCCACCGCCCCTATGACTGTCAGATTAACCTGTTGCCAGGAGCGCAGTTGCCACCAGGCAAGCTCTACACGATGTCAGAGCAGGAGTTGGCAAACTTGAAGGACTTTATTGCCAAGAACCTGGCCAGGGGTTTCATTCGGGAAAGCAAGGCAGTAGGGGGCAGCCCAGTGTTCTGGGTGGACAAAAGGAATACGACAGAGAAACGCTTGATTTGTGATTTCAGGGTCCTAAATTCCATCAGCCAACCAATCTCTTATCCCATGCCCAGAATTGACGACCTGCTGGCGGCAGTACGCAAGGGCAAGATGTTCACCAAGCTGGATTTAAGGGGAGCATACAATCTCATAAGAATCAGGGAGGGTGATGAATGGAAAACAACCATGTACACGCCTCTAGGAGCTTATGAATATTTGGTAATGCCTTTCGGGTTACAGGCAGGCAGCCAATGCTTCCAGGCGTTCATGCATCATGTCCTGGGTCCTCTGTTGTTCAAGCATGCAGTCGTGTATCTTGATGACATCTTAGTATACTCCCAAAACCCGGAAGAACACGTGACACACGTCAAGGAGGTGTTAAGACGACTCCAGGAAAATCATCTATGTGTCAAGCTGGAGAAATGTCAGTTTCACGCGACGGAAGTGGACTTTTTGGGCTATCGTCTTTCTGACAAGGGGATTGCCATGGACACTGATAAAGTAGAGGCAATCCTGCAATGGAAGAGCCCCAAAACCAAGAAAGATGTGCAGCGTTTCGTCGGTTTCGCAAATTTCTATCGCAAGTTCCTACCGGCATTTGCAGACATGACAGCGCCAATCACGGACTGTTTGAAAGGCAAGAAGAAATTCCGATGGACGGAGGAGGCGCAGAAGGCTTTTGAAGCCCTCAAAGGGGCCTTCGCTTCAGAGGCGCAATTGCTGCATGTCGACTCCACCAAGCCCATCAGGATAGAGACAGATGCCTCAAATAGAGCAATCGCAGCGGTTCTACTACAACAAGATCCGACGCAGGAATGGAGGCCATGTGCGTTTTATTCCAGACAGCTGAACAAGTCGGAGGCCAACTACGCAATTTGGGACAAGGAGTTGTTAGCAGTGGTAGCGGCTTTCAAGCATTGGCGCCATTTTTTGGTGGGGGCGCAGCATCAAATCCAGGTGTACACGGACCACAAGAACCTGGAGTACTGGCGCACGGCCAGAATTCTCAACCAGAGACAAATGAGATGGGCAGAGTTCTTTGCTAACTTTAATTTTCATATCCAGTATGTTCCAGGTGACCAGAACGTCAGAGCGGACGCCCTATCCAGAAAGCCTGAGTACCTGGAGGAGCAAGGGCCTCCAGTGGCAAGAGCGATCTTCCAACCTGAACAATGGAGGTGTGGCGCAACTCTAGGGGGGCGGGAAGAACTGGTGCGCCTCACCCTAGCCGATGACTTTGCACGGCGCAAACTGAAGGAACTGAGGGAGGGGGATCCCAAGGCGAAAGGGTTTGAGGAAAAGGAGGGGCTGCTGTTGTTCAAAGGGGCACTGTATGTTCCTGGGGAGGAGATGCGTGCTAGAGTTCTCAGACAGCTCCATGACAACCCCACAGCAGGGCATTTTGGGCAGTTCAAAACCACGGTGTTGGTCACGAGAGAGTTTTGGTGGCCCAGAGTCAGGCAGGAAGTCAAGGAATACGTCAGGGGGTGTGAGGTGTGCCAAAGAGCCAAAGGGGAGCGAGAAAGGCCGGCTGGGTTGCTAGAACCTCTCCCCATCCCCAGTAAACCGTGGGAAGCGGTTTCCTTAGATTTCATCACCGACCTACCCCCATCCAAAGGCAAAACTGCAGTGTTGGTGGTAGTTGACCTTTTGACCAAGATGGCACACTTCATTGCATGCCCTAAGGTAGTCTCAGCTGAGGAAACGGCCAAGCTGTTTGTACAGCATGTTTTCAAGCACCATGGCATGCCAGAAAGAGTAATTTCAGATCGTGGAGTTCAGTTCACCTCACGGTTCTGGCGTAAGCTCATGCAAATCTTGCAGGTGCAGGTGAACTTGTCCTCTGCTCGCCATCCTCAGTCCAACGGGCAATCGGAGCGGGTAAATTCGATTTTGCAGCAGTATTTGCGCTGCTACGCATCTCAGCAACACAGTGATTGGAGTGACAGGCTCTCGCTTGCGGAGTTTGCGTACAATAACGCTCAACAGGTGTCCGCAGGCATGTCTCCTTTCCAGGCAGTCTACGGCAATCACCCGAGAGCCTTTCCAACGGGGGGAGGTGAAGGGAAGGCGGGAGACGTGCCAGCAGCGGAGCAATTTGCTGAGGAGCTACAGGCTTTGCACCAATTGCTCAGAGACAATCTAGAAAGGGCGAAAAGTGCTTACAAAAGAGCAGCAGACCAGCACCGAAGGGAAGGGGAGAGCATCAAAGTGGGAGACAAAGTTTGGTTGTCCACCCAGGGATTGCCCATGCCAGGCAGGGGCAAAAAGCTGAGGCAATGTAAAATTGGACCTTTCGAAGTGGTGGAGCAGATCAACCCAGTGGCGTTCAGGTTGCAATTGCCGGAGACCATGAGAATTCACCCGGTCTTCCACAGGTCGCTCCTATCCAAGTTCAGAGAACCGCACAGGTATCAACAAGGGGACCAGAGGGGGTCGCAGGAATTGCCGTTGGTAGACATGGAGCACTTCAATGAAGCCACGGCCATCCTGGATTCCAGGTGGAGAGGGGATGAATTGCAGTACTTAGTAGCATGGGAGGGGGAGCCAGAGTCGGAGAACACGTGGATTCCGGCGGAAGATGTCACCAAGGAGTATTTAGTGTTGGAATTCCATGCACTGTATCCCGACAAACCGAAGCCGTACAGATGGCAAATGAGAGAGGTGTTTCAACCCACAGATTCAGAGGAGGGGGACTTCTGGGGGTTCCCATCCTCGGGTGCAGACAGTGGTGGGGGTGGCAACGAGTTGCAGAGTAGCCCTCATTCACCAACGGAAGGAATGGAGGTGGAAGGGGATATCGCGGCAGCAGAAGAATGGGGGTCGCGATGTCTCCCTCCTCCCTGGGGCAGGAAGGATTGGGAGGAGGTGTTCCAGTCCTCGTCGTCATCATCCAGTGCAGACACCACCATCTTCTTGGGATTCCCCTCTTCACCAGGAACGGCAGGAGAGAGTGAAGGAGGGGAATGGGATCCAGCCGGGGATCTTGGCTACCCTGGGGTAACACCCACCGAGCCGCCTCAGGAGGGGAAGGGGGGCTTGGGAGGGGGGATGGATGTCAGGGACTGGCCCGAGCCAGGAGGGGTGGCGCAAGGGACAGAGGCATCCGGAGGTCACCCATGGACGCCAGAGGAGGTATTGCGAGCATGGGAGCAGGAAGAGGCAGCACCTAGGCTGTCGCCAGAGACAGGGAAGGAGGTGTGGAGAAGTGGGAGTGAAGAGGTGTCGCCACCTGTGCTGATGGAGGAAGAGCGGGTGGCGTGGGAGCCTATGGGAGGAGAGGAGAACATGGAGACGGAGGGAGAGCAAGGGGTCGAGGATGTAGCCGGAGCCTCTGCAACAACTTCCAGGGAGGATGAAAGTGAAAGGGATGAGGGCAACGCAGGGGCCGGCAGAGTCAAGAAGCGGAAAAGGAGGAGTGAGAGGAGGCGTTGGAGTTTTAAGAGGCTTTTATGCTGGGGGGAAAAGCGGAAACCCTTACTTGGAGAATCTGGTTCCTCGGAGGAGGATGATGAACTGTAAAGCTTGTCGGTGAAATAAACTTGTACATAAGTTAAACAGACTGTCGAGTCGCTTACTCTTGAGGAGGACACACACATCCCCCTCACATTTAGATAGGGTTTTTTTCGACCTATGAATTTTTTCTCCCCAATGCATTCCTATGGGGACTCGACTTACGATTTTTTCGACATCCGGCGGTCCCGTCGGAACGGATTACCTTCATAAGTCGAGGGTCCACTGTATTACTACCAGACGGGAATTTATGAGAAAGAGAGAGACACGCCAAGATGGTCTCAGGTAAGAAGCAGGTGGCATGTATTTTGACATTTGTTGGAAGCCGCCCAGAGTGGCTGGGGAGACCCGGCCAGATGGGCGGGGTACAAATATTTATTATTATTATTATTATTATTATTATTATTATTATTATTATTATTATCCTTACCTGTAACGTTCTGCTGTACATCCAAGTTGACATTCACAAAGAACCTGATGCTGTCCCCGGAGACGATCGAGGAATTTACGGTGTCAAACAGTTCTTCGCCCCCGACTTCTTCTTTGTTCTCACAGCCATCGTCCGTATCGCACTTAAGGTAGCCTGCGACGAGAGAGAGTCTGTTTTATTGCTCGCTCTCCGCCACACATCTCAGGGAATCAAAGCAAAGTCTTATCAAGGCGTTTTTGCAAAGGCAGAACAAAGCGGCCATTTTTGCTCTCAGCGGGACCAGGTTCTCCCCACCAGGCACGTTCCAAGCATATTCTCTGAGCGGGTCAAAGGAATTTCAGACTTAGGAGGGAGGAATAAGAAAAAGGTACCAGAGCTGGGAGGAGAGGTGCGTTCGGGGCTCGGATGAGAATTCTGTCCTGGCTCGTTCCCACCTGCCTTTATTTTGCAATAAATTGGCTTCGTGCAACTTAGAGGCTGACCGAAGCTCGCCTTTTGTAATTGCTCCTTGAGATCAAGAGGGTTAGAAACTTAAAGGAAAGAAGAGAGAAAGCAGAGAGGCTCCACATTTTAATGAAATCTTGTTCCAGGCTTTTGGGGACAGTCCAAGAGGAAGATAATAATAATAATATTATAATAAATTTTATTTATACCCCGCCCTTCCCAGCCGAAACTGGGCTCAGGGCGGCTAACATCAATAAAATTACAATAAAATATAAAAGAAAGAAAAAACGTTAATTAAAATACAGGTTAAAATACAATTTAAAATTTAAATGCAGCTTCATTTATTGCCCAAAATCAAAACCATAAGGGGAGGAAACATCAGACCGAGTCCAACCCGAAGGCCAGGCGGAACAGCTCTGTCTTGCAGGCCCTGCGGAAAGATGTCAAATCCCGCAGGGCCCTGGTCTCTTGTGACAGAGCGTTCCACCAAGTTGGGGCCAGTACTGAAAAGGCCCTGGTCCTAGTTGCGGCCAGCCTAGCATCCTTGTGGCTCGGGACCTCCAAAATGTTATTATTTGAGGACCTTAAGGTCCTCTGCGGGGCATACCAGGAGAGGCGGTCCCATAGGTACGAGGGTCCCAGGCCGCATAGGGCTTTAAAGGTCAAAACCAGCACCTTAAACCTGACCCTGTACTCCACCAGGAGCCAGTGCAGCTGGTAAAACACTGGATGAATGTGGTCCCGCAGCAAGGACCCCCGTAAGGAGCCTCGCCGCGGCATTCTGCACCCGCTGGAGTTTCTGGGTCAGCTTCAAGGGCAGCCCCACGTAGAGCGAGTTACAATAATCAATAAAATACAATAAAATGCACACTATAAAGGGAGTTGGAGCATTAGAAGGTGCCTTATACATTTTCAAGCCATGGGTCCTTCTAGCTCAGAACTGCCCACACTGGCTGGCAGCAGCTCTCTGGGGTTTCAGGTCTTTCCCCCAGCTGTACCTGGAAATGGCAGGGATTGAACCCGGGGCCTTCTGCATGCAGAGCAGATGCCCTACCATTTTGCTACAGCCCTTGCACAAGAGAGCAACGGAATACAGGACAGTTATGGCAAGCTCAGTTGGTCAAAGCATGCTGCTGACAATGCCAAGGTTGCAGGTTCGATCCCTGTAAGAGACAGCTGCCTATTCCTGCATTGCAAGGGGGTGGACTAGATGATCCTCAGGATCCCTGCCAACTCTATGATTCTAGGTCAGGCCATTTGGGTGTCCAGCCCAGCCTTGAGAGCACTCTGCCAGTGCCTCTCCAAGTCTTCTGGAGTCTTCCACATCACCTGCTACCTTCATCCTTCTGAGCTGAACTGAACCTGGAACTTCCTTCACACAAATCATTTATTTATAGTGGAACCTTGGTTCTCGAACTTAATCCGTTCCGGAAGTCCGTTCGACTCCCGAAACTGTTCGAAAACAAAGGCGCGGCTTCCGATTGGCTGCAGGAGCTTCCTGCACTCAAGCGGAAACCGCGTCGGACATTCAGCTTCCCAAAAAGTCCGCAAACCAGAACACTTGTCTGTTAACTAAGCCGTTCGAGAACCAAGGTACCACTGTATGTCCATATGCACATCACTTTTCTTCCATCTTGGAACCCAGGGCAGCCGCTTACGGTTCCCTCGCGGCCTCCCTCTGCACAGACTCACACCTGGCTTCCTCCCTGAAGTATAGAAGAAGAGGAGTTTGGATTTGATATCCCGCTTTATCCCTACCGGGAGGAGTCTCAAAGCGACTAACCTTCTCCTTTCCCTTCCTCCCCCACAACAAACACTCTGTGAGGTGAGTGGGGCTGAGAGACTTCAGAGAAGTGTGACTAGCCCAAGGTCACCCAGCAGCTGCATATGGAGGAGCAGAGACACGAACCTGGTTCACCAGATAATAAGAATAATAATAATTTCTTATTTGTACCCTGCCCATCTGGCCGGGTCTCCCCAGCCACTCTGGGTGGCCTCCAACAGATATTAAAATACATTAAAATATCACAGGTTAAAAACTTCCCTAAATAGGGCTGCCTTCAGGTATTATCTGAATGTCAGATAGTTGTTGATCCCTTTAACCTCTGCTGGGAGGGCGTTTCACAGGGTGGGCGCCACTACCGAGAAGGCCCTCTGCCTGGTTCCCTGTAGCTTTGCTTCTCGCAGTGAGGGAACCGCCAGAAGGTCCTCGGCGCTGGATCTCAGTGTCCGGGCTGAACGATGGGGGTGGAGATGCTCCTTCAGGTATACAGGACCGAGGCCGTTTAGGGCTTTAAAGCTCAGCACCAACACTTTGAATTGTGCTCGGAAACGTACTGGGAGCCAATGTAGTTCTCTCAGGACCGGTGTTATGTGGTCTACTGCTCTTAACCACTACACCACACTGGCTACTACGTTTAAGCAGGAGCCCTCGAGGAAATCTGGTTTCTGTGCGTTCCGACGATCCACGCCACTCAAAGACAGCAAGCATCTTTTTAAGGCTGCCATCTTCAGGCTGGATTCTGAACACGTCCTTGGACAACTAGGCTGCTCAGCGTCGGTCACCAGAAAGGTTTCGTTTCAACATTTCCCACTCGCTCCTATGCAACGCATGTTCGGCATACAGAGTTTGCTGCTGCAAAGAGGAGACGGAGACGGCCTCCAGCTGAGATGGCTTTGAAAGGCAGGTGAGGAAGGAAACTTCACTCGTATATGTGCATCTCACTGGCGATTGATGGGTATTTGGTCCAATGCAAAACAGGCAGATCTTCTTAAGAGCACGCACTGTGCCACAGCATCCCAAACAGGGTGGATAAAAATAAATGATTTTTTAAAAAAAATTAAAAAAATCGGATTTTTTTGATTTAAATCGGATTTTTAAAATAAAATGCTTTTGGAGGAAAAATCTTTCTAAATATAGTCTTCTATTTAAGTTACATTGTAGTCCAAAGGCTATTCATCAGGAAATAAGGATTTGTTTTAAGTTTATCAAGTGTGCTAAAACTCAGTCTAAGTTTTTTTAAAAAAAATGTTTAACCACATCAGTTAACAAACATGGATACATATGCTATCATGTAATTGTTTTAGTTAAATAAATTGTTTAAATGGTTATTAAGGAAATGATTATTTTTCTCCTTCCAATAAAGTACAGCAGAAAAGTTGTCCAAATATAAACAGTTGACTTATTAAACCTCACCATAATTTCATAATTATCTGTCTATGTATTTCTAGTAGTATAACCAAATCAGTAATTTTGATATAACTGTAAAAACTACTCTGAAAATTTATTATTCCAAAAATGAAACCTTCATATGGTTGTAAATATTAAGATTATACCAGCAAGAATGAGTCTTTCTGTAAAAAAATATTTAAATCAAGTCTTACTGACTAGTGATTTAAATCAAGCCTTACTGACTAGTGATTTAAATCATGATTTAAATCAATTTGATTTAAATCAAATCCACCCTGATCCCAAACCACCCGGAATGAGAACTACCAGGAATTTTTGAGATACGGACACACGGGGCTTTGGTTGCAAAAACGAAACTGGGGGTGAAGCATCGCACCTAGACCGCCAGCCGGATTAAATTAATTAGAAGTGTTTCTCTTTCGCTCGCTTTCATTAACCTCTTGCAAGCACAAATTATTGGCTGGATGCAGACATGCCGCAGTGAACTGGCTCTAAAGGATTAGCAGCCCAAGCAGTCTTGCAGCATGCAATTGCTCTAATAATAGGAGGTTCGCGGGCTTTTTCATAAACAATCACTCCTGGGGAAAGCGAGCGAATGTTTCAAGCGCCACCTGGTTTTTAAACAATGTGAGGATCTGTTTGTTCTTTGGTTACGTGGGTGCAACACAAGAACTAGCGCCGTGTAGCTGAGCTCCTTGGAGGAAAGGTGGGGTGCAAAAGGAAATAACAAACAAAAAGTGATTTATTTAGAGAAATATTTCTATACTGCCGTAGCATGAAATAACAAGGCGATGCACAGCATCCAAAGGTAACAGCTTTTTTTTAAGCTAGGGAAGGCAACCTTTTTGCTATTAAGGGCTGTGTTCCTGGATAGCTCAGTTCAGTGGTTTTCAACCAGTGTGCCGTGGCACCCTGGGGTGCCTTGAATGCTGGTTAGGGGTGCCGCGGGCAACACTGGCCTCTGTCCCTCTTTCCTTCCCTGCCTCCTCTGATACCCTCTCGCGTCTCTGCCTCCCCAAGGCTTGCAAAGCTGTTTGTTGCAGCAGCCCTGGCTACAAGCTCCGCAGGCAAAGGGTGCCTCTGGGGCTGGCCATGGGGTGCTTCCCAGGCCCCTGTGGGGCAGTGTGAGGAGGCACCTCTCCTTGGGGCGGGGTGGCAGCTCAGAGACCGGGGTGGCAGCAGTGGCTGCCCAGCGGACTCTCAAGGAGAGGGGAGAGGAGGGAACATCCCACAAGGGTTTCAAAAAACATGAGAGGCTGCCAGCTCCGCAGGCAAGGGGTGACCTAACTGGGCTCCTGAGCCCCACAGGGGAGCCGTGGACCCAAAAAGGTTGAAAACCTCTGGCTCAGTTGGTTAGAGAGTGGTGCTGCTGCCCCAAGGTTGCAGGTTCAGTCCCTGTATGGGGCAGCAGCATTTTCCTGCCTTGCAGGGGGCTGGACCAGATGATCCTCAGGGTCTCTTCCGAATCTACAGTTCTATGATTCCATAAGTAATCCGTTAGGGGGCTGCATGCGGGATTGTGAGTGGGGCCCCACAAAAGAAAATGGGTGGGGCCACCCCCTTCTCTCTTTCAGCCACCCCATTGCCTTTCTCTCTGTGCGTAGCAGGCAGGTTGATATCACATCACTCTTGCCAGAGATCTGAACTGAATTGTTTGCAGAGATTTTGAAATTAGGGGGTTTGGGGGGGGAGCTCGCAAAGCATTAGGCCAAAGACATCAGGTTGCCCACGTGTTTTTATCCAAGAGCTATAACTATTTTAAATGCTGTAACCAAATAATATGATCTTGGGGAGTCGTGGTGAATGGTATGTATGTGTATGTGTGGCTGTAAATGTGGGATGGCATTCAATTTCGTTGTACTATGTACAATGACAATAAAGTATCTATCTATCTATCTATCTATCTATCTATCTATCTATCTATCTTAAAGAGATTGGGGGAACAGACAGAAACCAGTCAATCACTTCTTTGAATCTATATCTCGTAGGGAATTCCAATCTAATAACAGTTGAACTTAGACAGAGGAGTTATTTTTCGATTAACTGACAAGCAGCACAGGGTATGTGTCATAAATGGTTTTTGCAGACACTCACGCTTTTATTTATTTTTAAAAAATCACACCCTGCTTTTCACATGTGTCTCAAAGCAGCTGACAAAGAAAAACAAAATCATAAATAAATTTTGCTTTGAGCTTAAAAGGCAAGAGAGCAGGTCTGCATCCGTGCTACGAGACTGCATTCAACAAGATTTGTGGAACTATTGGCAAGAGATATCATAAAGTCCACTGTAGGCGGACACCTGAGCCAGATTTCACCTATTATTAAACACTGCCACTTGATAACCAAGGTTGCTTCTGAGCTGTTCGTAAAACAAAAAAACAATTAATTGCACAACATTCTGTGCAAATTTCCTTTTGAGCAACGACCACCGTGTGCTAAAACTGCTCAGCGGCACAGAGCCTTACTGTCTCCCTTTTTTAAAAGCACCACCTTCGACTTCAAGGGTGCTCAGTGTCTCGGATCTCTGCTGTACCCATTTCTATTAGGTTTTACCATCAATCAGATTGTGCTTGCTTCGGCTGCAAAAAAAGAATTCTGCACTTATCAACACTGGCCACCGTGACTGACATTTCCTACCTTTCTGCAAGAATCTACAAGACGCAGCAGGGAGGCAGAAGAATGCATTGAAATCTCTTGGAATTTGGGGGGGTTCTTTCGTTTTAGAATCCTGCAAAACAGCTTGGGAGAGGGGTGTGCGTTGCAAGGGATCATCACCTTGTCATGGTGAGTGGGCTTGCACGTTCCTATGACCCTTGTGAGCAAAACCGTCGTCCCTCGTACTCCCAGCAGGGTCACCCAAGGCGGTAAGGTCAAAGGGGAAGAGCTAGACAAAGAATGACCCAAGAAGTCCTCAACGGCAGAGCAGGCGGATGACAACAAGCGGTATGTTACAATGGCTGTGAAGCCGGATGAAGGCTGCAGCAGATAAGAATCTACTGGTTGTCGTGATACTCATGCCATCGGAATAGAGCCTTACTGTGAAGACTGTGTGTTGGTCAGCGTGCACTGATCTACACACATAAAACAAATTCACGCACAGGCGTCTTCCAAAAACCCATCCTAAACCCAAAAGTCCCACGGAATAGGCAAATGGTGCAAACCCTCATCATGATCAACTCCGTCCAGAAACCTATGTGCCCACTGTGGAAGGATGTGTAGATCCAGAATTGGCCTCCACAGTCGCTTACGACCCCACTGTTGAAACCATGTTTATGGAAGACAATGTTACTCGGCTACAAGTGATTGCAGGAGAAGAAGAAGAAGGAGAAGGAGAAGAAGGAGAAGGAGAAGGAGAAGGAGAAGGAGAAGGAGGAGAAGAAGAAGAAGAAGAAGGAGAAGGAGAAGAAGAAGGAGAAGAAGAAGGAGAAGAAGAGGAAAGTGGGATTTGGGAAGAGTCACACCTAACCCGACTCGCGGCAACTGCTTTCCCACTGAACTCTACCCCGCTTTGGCACCAACCGAAGGGTAAGAGAGAAAGGGTTGAAGCACCCTCTTTCTGCACCACCATACAAACAAATCACATGTATGCAATAAAATGAAAGAAGACAAAGGCAGAAGATGGCAGGCAAATGATTCCTGCATTGCAGGGGGTTCGATTAGTTGGCCCTTGGGGTTCCTTCGAGCTCTGCAATGTTGTGATTCTATAAGAAGAGCCCTGCTGAATCAGGCCAAAGGGGGCCAATAAATAGAAACTGGCATGCTTCTATATTTTGAAATTCATGTTTCACCAACACGGGGCGCACTTTAATTTTAGGAATTCTAGGTGCTGAAATCCCAAGGGAGCAGAAAAGACTATTTATGTACGCGATCATGGCTGCGCGGATGTTACTGGCCCAGAGATGGAAAGAAGATAAAGACCAGAGAAGAATAGCAGATCAAGTTGATGGACTATGCTGAAATGGCAAAAATGACCGGAAGAGTCAGAAATCAGGAAGTCCAAAATTTTA
The DNA here is from genome assembly GCA_034641385.1 of Darevskia mixta. Classification (NCBI taxonomy): domain Eukaryota; kingdom Metazoa; phylum Chordata; class Lepidosauria; order Squamata; family Lacertidae; genus Darevskia; species Darevskia mixta. The sequence goes on from JAWWNH010000060.1 coordinate 6,295,708, forward strand.
ATAAGGAATGGGGAAAATGCATGACTTATCTTAAACACCATTGTAAACAGTTAAAATCATTAGCAGGGCTGGAATATCACTGGGTGAATCCTGGACACAATGGAGATGTAAAAGATTTGGATCATCATAAAAGATGCGGGAGGAAATGATTAATAATTGGACCCACAAAGGGGAGGATGGAAGTCCAGGAGATTCCTTGGGATCTTGTTTTTATGGTTTATGTTTGATATATCTCTGTAAAAATTTAATTTGAAAAACCAAATAATTTTTTTTAAGAAAATTAAATAATAAACATCCAGAAGAAGAAGAAGTGCACAGCCAAAGTCCACATGATTATATGGCTGCATCTTGAGTTGGCAAGGACCGTAGCTCAGTGGAAGAGCGCTAGCCGTGCAAGCAGAAGGTCCCGGGTTCAAGTCCCGGCATCCCCAAGAAGGGCTGCCAACCGGTGTAAATCACAAGCGGAGAGGGTGCTGCTGCATTGAGACGCAGCTTCCGGATTTCCCATGGGCATCTGGTTGGTCCCTGTGATAATGGAGTGCGGGAACAGTATCCTAGAGTTGGAAGGGACCCAGTGGTCATCTAGTCCAACCCCCTTTGGCCCCATCCAGAGGGCAGGATTATGTACTGAAAAAGCCGCTTGAATCCTTATGTACTGAAAAAGCCGCTTGAATCGCCTGAACTGCATCAATGCTCTTTTTTAAAAAAATCCTGAAAATAACTGTTTGCGTTCACACAGCTTGAAGAACGGCGCAAACTTTTAAGTCGCACAGATCACTCGAGATTTGTCTCAATGCATGCCCCTGGGCACTATTCCCTCCAGTGCTGGAGCGCTGCATTAATCTACAACCTCGCTCTCCTACGAAAGAGCAAATTTGCACGCAAAATCAGAAGGCTCCATCCTCGGCCTTTTCCAGCCAGCGCTTGCTCCCCCCACCCCACCCCCGTTCACCCTTTTCCTTCTCTAAACTTGTCAGTTTGGCAGCGGGTGGGGAGGGGGGGGGCAGATGCTTTAAATACAAATCAGACAGAATTGGCAAGACTTTTCGTGAAGTATTCCCAGTATCAACATTCCTTTTCACCCCCCCCCTTTCCCACCCCCAATATAAACAAGCCAGAGAGTCTCAGACTTTTCCTGCTGGTCCTAACGGAGACCCCGGAATACACTATAAACTGTAGCCTTCTCCATCTGGTTTCCTTAAGTCTTTGGCTGCAAGCAGGAAAGTATGAAAACCATTCCGTGGGTTTTGAGATGCCGCGATGGCATGAAGTCTTAGCTGCAGGTGAGATGGCAAATGGCAGGGGGTATGGGACAGGAAAAACTGTGGGCACACGTTGGCTTTCAGTTCTTTTCAGTTTCCTCGGACCCTTGTTCCTTTGCGCCATCCTACAGCAATGCTTGCAATGCAATAGTTCTGTTCCGCATCCCCTCCGGTTAAATAATCACGCATGCAAGCCAGCAATATATGGATCTGCCCTAGAAAGGAGAGCCTGTCGTTCCAAGACCCCTTGACAACTTGCTGTGTGTTTGTGTTCATTTGGTAAAACAGGCAGACAGGCAAAACGGCAAGGAAATATCCCAGCACCATCTTGAATGGATTTGCTTCAGTAAAGCATTTGGGTTAATTCCACAGTCAGGCAAAGAATTTGGAGAGTTATAAACAAGGCAGACATACCAAACGCAATGACACAAGTAATTGGGAGGGGGGGGACGCAATTCAAAAAAGCTGGGGGGGGGGTGAGACAAAGGAACCAGAGACAACAACCGGAGCTGTCTGGGGACCTCAGTGCCCTGGAGCAAGACTGCAACTCCGGATTGCCAGCAAAACCAATTAGTCGATCCCTGGAGTTTGCCAAGACGGAGAGGCACTAAGCAAGGCGGCTCCTCTGCTACCCATGTAACCAGGGAGGGTTGCAAATCGCTCAGGGCCATTAAGCCATGTTACTTGCAGAGGAGGGTGGCCAAGATGATGAAACCAAGCCTTACGAAGGACACTTGAGAGCTGGAGAAGAGGAATCGTAGAATTGCAGAGTTGGAAGGAACCGCAAAGGTCATCTAGTGCAATGTGGGGCTCGAACCCACGACCCCAAGATTAAGAGTCTCGCGCTCTACCAACTGAGCGAGATGGAAACAGCATAGCCATCTTCAGATATCGGAAGATGGAGCAACCATGTTTTCTCCTGCTCCACAGGGGAGAACCCGAACCAATGGAGTCAAATGACAAGCAAGGAGATTCCAAGTAACTTTCTTGAGCTGTTTGGCAGTGGAATGGACTCCCTTTGGGAGACGGTGGACTCTCCTTCCTTGGAGGTTTTTAAGCAGAGGTTGGATGGCCATCTGTCATGGATGCTTTAGCTGGGATTCCTGCATTGCAGGGGGGTGGACTAGATCAGGGGTAGGCAACCTAAGGCCCAGGGGCCAGATGCAGCCCAATCACCTTCTAAATCCGGCCCGCGGACGGTCCAGGAATCAGCGTGTTTTTACATGAGTAGAATGTGTCCTTTTATTTAAAATGCATCTCTGGGTTATTTGTGGGGCATAGGAATTTGTTCATTTCCCCCCAAAAAAATAGTCCGGCCCCCACATGGTCTGAGGGATGGTGGACCAGCCCACGTCTGAAAAGGTTGCTGACCCCTGGACTAGATCATGGGTCAGCAAACTAAGGCCTGCGGGCCGGATCAGGCCCAATTGCCTTCTGGATCCGGCCCGCGGACGGTCCGAGAATCATTGCATGGATCGCTAGTGCACATGTTCTTTCCCTCTCCCTCCCTCACCCTCCCATGGCGGTGCCGCCTCTGCCTCCTCCCTCCCTCCTCCTGGCTTCTCCCTGCCCTGCCTAGAGGAGGAAGGGGGCTGGGCCTTGTTGGTGCCAGCAGCAGCAGCAGCAGTGCTCAAGCGGCCGCCATTTTAAGCAGCCCCTCTCCGGAGCCCTTTTGTGCACCGCTCATCGTCCCGCTGCCACCAGCCCCTGCTGCTCGCAAGACACAGGTAAGCAGCCACTGGGGCTTGTGGTGCTCTTGCATCATTTCCCCCCAAAAAATATAGTCCGGCCCCACCACAAGGTCTGAAGGACAGTGGACCGGCCCCCTCCTGAAAAAGTTTGCTGACCCCTGGGCCTAGATGGCTTTTGGGTGTCCCTTCCAACTCTACAATTCTATGATCCCTCCAGGCGAGGGCCACATTCCTCAGAAAAGGAAATCTACTTGCTTCCTGGACCCAAATCCATCTCACCGCCACCTCCAGGCAACGGTCAAACACCTGAACTGCCTTCTCCCGATTCAGATGGCACGGAGAGATGGAGTTGTGCATCACACCCTGAGAAAGTCCCCCGGTGCTTTCATATAAATGGTGAATAGCAATGAAGAACAAGATTAACTCCCCGTAGGACGCCGCATGAAATGATAAGATTTCTGATTGCTAAGTTCTGGATGAAGGAAGCGAGCCTCCTCCCTCCAGGAAACATTTGGGAACTGCTGCTTTGAAGGAAGAACAGACAGCAAAGAGATCAAATGCAAAGAAGTCAGCCAGCGGGAGATATAACAAACAAACAAGTGGGCTCTGCAACAAGGTGTTGCAGCGCAGAGTGTTGCTATTCATGGTGCCAGGGGAGCCATATCCCCTGCCGCCCCCCGGGCTGCATCATGCCATTTGGGCTACATTAGCAGAAGATGAGTTTGCTACTCGTAAGGTAGGATTCTACTTGCCTGTTTCTTCGAAGAAGTAGCCGTTCCTGGACATCGCTGCCGGTGGACTTTCTAAGAGGAGAAATGAGAGAAATACAAATTAAGAGGGCAGCTCAGACAATTTCATGGGTTTCTTTTTAAATGAATGGACACTCTTCGGCATGCTTCACTTTTCTTCCAGAATGTCTCCGTTACATGGATTTATCACATGAAAACGCAGGCATATTTGCAAGCGCTGGTTTCCATTAGCCTTTATTTATTAGCATTCATTATTATTAATACAGTGGTACCTTGGTTCTCAAACTTAATCCGTTCCGGAAGTCCGTTCCAAAACCAAAGCGTTCCAAAACCAAGGCGCGCTTTCCCATAGAAAGTAATGCAAAACGGATTAATCCGTTCCAGACTTTTAAAACAGCGATTTAACATGAATTTTACCCCTAAAACAGCGATTTAACATGAATTTTACTATCTAACGAGACCATTGATCCATAAAATGAAAGCAATAAACAATGTACTGCAGTCACGCATTCAATCAATCCATCAGTAGCTGAACTGGGTTCTTCCACACAGTCACACACACAAAAAAGAGAGCCACAAAAACGCAAAATAAATAGCAAAGACAGACAGACCTCAGCGTAACACTCAAAACGGTAGTGTGGCACTCAAAACAGAAGCGTAACACTCAAAACGGAGCACGTCCGGCTTCCGAAAAACGTTCACAAACCGGAACAGCTACCTCCGGGTTTGCAGTGTTTGCGTTCCAAGTTGTTTGAGTACCAAGGCGTTTGAGAACCAAGGTACCACTGTATTTGCTTTATCTCGCCCAGGGCAACACAAAGTGATTTACAGCCAACCAACCAGACAGGCAAAACCTCCCACAGAGATACATTAAACCCAAGAGGGAAAAGAAATGCATTAAAAACATCTCACCCGCTTCTAAAAGGCCACAGATAGTCAAAAGCCTGGTTACAGAATAAAGTTTTTGCCTGGTGCCTAAATACATGCTATAAAGGCGCCGGGTGAGCCTTCCTTTGACTACGCGCTTTGTGAAAAAGCAGACTAGAATAAAGCCGACGTGTTTTTACCGAAATGGCAACTCTTAAACGTTCCATGTGCAAGTTGAAGCAATCCTATCTGGATTCGCCTTGAACTTTCGTCTTCATTTCCAGGCAAATGGGCTGCTAGGAATCTCGCCGCGGTAGGGGTGACGGACGAGCACAATGAGATTCGGAAAGAGAGCGGGCACCGGGGGAAATGAAGGGCACAAAGCTTTGGGGCGACTCACACAAGAGGCTAATGCAATGTGAAACGGCACACAAGGTTTGCCAGGAGGCAGCAAAGAGGCTACTCTCTTTCACCATTACATAATCCCAGGGTCACCCAGAGGCTCATCTCTGCTTTTGTTTACAGACACCACATCCCTCACTTTCTTCCAGGTGCTCGTATATAAAAAAAAACGAACCCTCGCCTCTTAAGGCAAGGATGGGGAGCCTGTGACCCTCCAGACGTTGAGGGACTCCGGGATGGTGGGAGCTGTAGTCTAGCAAACCAGCCAGAACAGCCTTCTTGGTAGTGGCGCCCGCCCTGTGCAAAGCCCTCCTGCCAGATGGAAAGGAGATACAAGTTCTACATACAAGTTTTTTAAAGGTAAAGGACCCCTGGACGGTTAAGTCCAGTCAAAGGCAACTATGGGGTTGTGGTGCTCATCTCGCTTTCAGGCCAAGGGCAGTGGCAAAGCTGCATGCTCCAGCACTGGGGGCGGAGATCAGGCAGGGGCGTGGCTGGCGTGCGTCCCGGGAGCGTGGCATGCCACCCGTGGGGGTGTGGCATGCGTCCTGGGGGTGTGGTGCGCCGCCCGTGGGGGCGTGGCACCCCACGCGGTGGGGGGTGTGGCACGTGTCCAGGGGTGGACACGATGGTACCCCCCTCCCCAATGGTTCCAGGGGTGGTGCGCTCCCCCTGCCCGCCCCCCCAGTGGCCAAGGGAGCCAGTGTTTGTCCACAGACAGCTTTCTGGGTCATGTGGCCAGCACTAAACAGCTTCTGGCATAATGGAACACCGCGACGGAAACCGGAGCGCACGGAAATGCCGTTTACCTTCCGGCCGGAGCAGTACCTATTTATTTACTTGCACTGGCATGCTTTCGAACTGCTAGGTTGGCAGGAGCTGGGACCGAGCAACGGGAGCTCACCCCGTCGTGGGGATTCGAACCGCTGACCTTCTGATCGGCAAGCCCAAGAGGCTCAGTGGTTTAGACCACAGTGCCACCCGCATCCCATGTTTTAGAAGACAGCCATGATTATGTTTTTGCATCTGATGTAAGCCACCCAGGGTGGCTGGGGCAACCCAGTCAGATGGCAGGGGACAAATAATACTATTATATTATTACCTGGACAGCACCACTTTGGAGAGGTCTGGTTTAACGCTGCGCATGAGCACAGGCCGTTATCAAAGTTGGAAGCCATTAGGTCCCAGGGCTAGGAATTCGAACAGGTATCTGCTTTGCGGACCTGAGCGTGCAGGTGTTGATTCTGCTCCTCCTGCGTCTAGACGCAGTCCTTACTTCTTGTCACAGAATGAGGCCGCAATGGACCCCATGCAACAAGAAGAGGATTCCATGCACGAAGCGTTCGATAAAGAGATACAGATCTAGAAGAACAGACCAATTTGCAGGGCTAACCCTGCGCCTTTAAACGGCAGTGCTTTCAGAAATGTCCCCGAGACAGAACACTCAAGGCATATTGCTGTGCAAATAACAGAATCTCAGGAAAGCACAAGAAAACAGAACAAGACACAGGAGCAGCCTTGTCAGTTCAATGTTTTTTTTGAAAAAGATAATAATAGTCAGAATATTATTAGCTGGTGGTGCGTTCTGCAGTGCTTCTGCGCTGAGCCATTCCGACACGAGGAATATTACCCGTGGCCTCCTGGAACTGCAAACATTCCTTAATAAGGGATGCTACAAAGGAACGTCTTGAAACTCCGGCCCCATCCAGGCGAAAGGGTCAAATGCAGCTGAGAGACAGGAAGGGATATTGCCTCTCTTTCTTTTTCTCCTCTCTTTTCATTTCATAGATATTTCCCCCCCCCCTTCACATTTGCACATTTGCATCCAACAACATTCCGTTATTAAATTCCTCAGAAGATGCGGCTCTGTGTCTTGCCAGCCAGCTTCCTTGATATTAAAAACATAACAAAACCTGCAAATTCCAGTCTCCTGAGCTCCGCTATACCCCCCAACTTAAAAAGACAACCTTGCATTCCCCGAATACTTCACAGAGGCATTTCTAACTTGGGGGCAACCTGAAGGCAAGACCTCCCCAGTTCCATGCTGCTGCTTCTACCCATCATGTCCTGTTATTAAGATGCCCAAAATAATTTACAGTTAACCCACTGTTCCAACGGCCCTGCAAAACTCCCCATTTTATAGCGGAGCAGGAACAGAACGGGGTCACCGTCTTGTCCTCTTGCCACCCCCCATTCTGTGGCACTTCAGTGACGCCCTTTGGTTTTAAAACACATGAAACTGCCTGACTTGGTATGGCCTTTGGTTCATCTAGCTCCATACCGTCAACTCTGACTGGCAGCAGCTCTCCGGGATTCTCTGGCCTGAGTCTCCCCCGGTCCTTCCTTGAGATGCTCGGGATTGAACCTGGCTGGGACCTTCTGCATGCCAAGCAAACAGGGTGGATTTGATTTAAATCAAACTGATTTAAATCACGATTTAAATCACTAGTCAGTAAGGCTCAGGGTGGATAAAAATCAATGATTTTTTTTAATCCGATTTAAATAAAAAAAATCTGATTTTTTGATTTTAAAAAAAATCATTGATTTTTATCCACCCTGAGCCTTACTGACTAGTGATTTAAATCGTGATTTAAATCAGTTTGATTTAAATCAAATCTACCCTGCGAAGCAAATGCTCTACCGCTGCCCAAAAGGGAACCAATTCTCTCCAGTTAAAAAGGTGACTGCATTATCCACTCACTGATTTAGAAATGCAACTATCCTGGACCACAACGGTAGGACCGAGGCCAGCACAAGACACAACCCCAAACAGTTGTTGCGGTACCATTAGGGATCACAACGAAGCCATACAAGATCTGAGGAGCTCCTCCCATGCTGCAGAGGGTACTGGGAGCAGCTGAGCCTGGGGCCAAGGTGAGATTTGAACCCAGTTCCTCCAGGTTCAAAACCCACCAGAACCCTACAGATTGCTGGGTGCAAACAGCTCCATATTACAACAAGGGCAGAGGAATTTGCTGTCAATGCCTTAGTGGACCTTCACAATACAGTGGTACCTTGGTTCTCAAATCTAATCCATTCCGGGAGTCTGTTTGACTCCCGAAACTGTTCAAAAACCAAGGCACGGCTTCTGACTGGCTGCAGGAAATAGTTCACAAACCGAAACACTTACTTCTGGGTTTGCAGCGTTCGAGTACCAAGGTACCACTGTATCTGATTAATGCATAAAATGGTTTGCCCACAATATTTTGCTAAGCCTCCGTCTTTGCGGTCTCTTTCCCGCGCCCCACTTTCCAAAGAGTGGGAGCTGGGGGGTGCGCCTTCCAGTCTAACCCTGAACCAACACTGCAAATTTGCTTTTGCAACATCCTATTAGGGTGTCCATGCAGCCGCTGCTTAAAGGACTTCTGAGACAAGGTCTGTTTCTGAAAGGGTGAGGTCCACTTCCTCAAGGAACAGCGAACAGGCTCACAGACAGCAGTCTCTTCCGGATGCAAGATGCTGGACAGTCTTTATTCATCCATATTTTGGCCTTTTTTTGGCTGTTGGCCCACGATTCAATAGGTTAAGGAAAGCTAAGGAAAGAGAGGGTTTGCATCTACATTTGGCCAGTTATTTCGTAGCACCAGGAGGGTGGGAAGGTGGAGTTTAGCAGGGGGAATAGTTTTATAAGTTGTGTGTCTTTACAAAATAAAAAATAAAATAAAAATCCTTTCAGTAGCACCTTAGAGACCAACTAAGTTTGTTCTTGGTATGAACTTTCGTGTGCATGCACACTTCAATTTGACCCTTTTACGTGGATTTGTATGCCCTGTGGTATTTTATGCATTGTGACTCGCAGTTCCTTTTACTGATCATAAAGGTAAAGGGTAAAGGGACCCCTGACCATTAAGTCCAGTCGCAGACGACTCTGGGGTTGCGCACTCATCTCGCTCTATAGGCCGAGGGAGCCGGCGTTTGTCTGCAGACAGCTTCCGGGTCATGTGGCCAGCGAACCAGAGCAGTGCACGGAAAGGGTGAGATAATAAATAACAACAACTTTATTATTTCTATAAAGGTAAAGGACCCCTGGACGGTTAAGTCCAGTCAAAGGCGACTATGGGATTGCGGTGCTCATCTCGCTTTCAGGCCGAGGGAGCCGGCCTTTGTCAGATTTCCGTGTCATGTGGCCATCAGGACTAAACCACTTCTGGCACAGCAGAACACTGTGACGGAAACCAGAGCGCACGGAAATGCTGTTTACTTTCCCACCACAGTGGTACTTGCACTGGTATGCTTTCAAACTGCAAGGTTGGCAGAAGCTGGGACAGAGCAACGGGAGCTCACTCCATCGTGAGGATTCGAACCACCAACCTTCTGATCGGCAAGCCCAAGAGGCTCAGTGGTTTAGACCACAGTGCCACTCCCGTCCCTTATTATTTATATGCCACCTATATGACTGAGTTGCCCCAGCCACTCTGGGTGGCTCCCAACAAAACATTAAAAACACAAAAACCCCAGTGTTAGAAACTCACATATAGAAGCTAGGCGCCAAATGGCACCTTATACCTGGGGTTGCAGTCAGGCTGAACGGTGGGGGTGGAGACGCTCCTTCAGGTATACTGGACTGAGGCCATTAGGGCTTTAAAGGTCAGCACCAACACTTTATGAACTACCGTACTCACTAACTTTGTCACAGATCTTAAGAATGGGAAAATGCCAACAACTTTGCTTGGGTCAAGACACCGCTGTATTTCCCCAGCAGAGAAGCTAAGCTCATGTGAATGACCGTTAATTCTGTTCTGATTTCTGCTGGAGGGGGGGGAATGCACCAGGAAGCTGCTCCCTCCTTCCCAGTGCCAAACACATCTCCGTTGCCAAACACACCTTTGTCAAACTTCAAGCCCTAACCCACTTTTGCTTCTTTGCGGCTGAAGAGATTGACAGAAGCAGGGAAGGAGAAGCCTCGCTAATGAGAAATAAGAAATGCTGTACAAGCTGGCTAAGTAGGTCAGGCCTCCCTCATATTGTGCGGCATCACTCAGAGCCACAGCTAGGGAGCAAAAACACCCGCCCATGAAAACGAAGAGGAAGCGGAACAGCAGCACCCAGTCAGGAAGACCTGGGGGGGGGCTGCCTGTCAGTCTCCCTCCCTCCTACCTCCCATGGGCAGAGGGCAAAAACATCCACGACGGAGCAGACTCTAAAAAGGGGTCCGGATTGGTGCCTGCCTTCGACAATCCAACAGCAACCCCAGGGGACAAGAAACAGGTGTGCATGCACACGAAAGCTCATACCAAGAAAAAACTTAGTTGGTCTCTAAGGTGCTACTGGAAGGAATTTTTTTAATTTTTTATTTTGTTTTGACTATGGCAGACCAACACGGCTACCTACCTGTAACAGGCTCTTCTTTGGGTAGTTTTAAATTTCTGAAGTTGGTTGCTTAACCCCCTAATGTGGTTCGTTTATTGATCTTGCCAAGGTCTGCTTCTCAAAATGAGATTTCGGTTCGGAGGCAGTCATATGGAGGGGGGGGTTGCATCTAGGCCGAATCAGGAGCCGAAAATGCCCCCGTCGGTTTTGGTCCTTTAGTAGGACCACCCTACAGGCAGGGTTAGAAACTCACTCACTATGTAAGCCAGGGTTACAGTCGCCAAAACAGAATGTATCGTTGCCATTTGGGGGGCAGAAAAGCTCAAAAGTTGCATTGTTTTTCAATACGACTTTCTGGTTGCTCTGATTTCACAGGCAAGGGAGAAGAGTAAAAGGGAGGTTTCGCACCTCAGCCTCCAAGCCCCTCTCATTTCCCAACTCAGCCAGACGCCGGCTACAGAAGACCCCCTGCCAGGATCACTCTCTGCAGGCACTAGAGGGATTGCTTTGCTGAAAGAAGCCGCCTCCGTTTTTTTAAAAATAGCACGGGAACCAGCAGTGGGGACTCCTCTCTCCATCCCGGAGGAGCAACAAGGGTTTTAATTTTCCTCCTTCTTGTTATTATTCATCACGCTTCCAGCCAGTCGTTCTTCCAAGGACATTAAGGCAGACGGCCGGCCCTATCCTTAAGCACACTGGGGAGGCTTCCTCAGGCCAGTGGGGTTAGGGCAGGCATGGCCAAACTTGGCCCTCCAGATGTTTTGGGACTACAACTCCCATCATCCCTAGCTAACAGGACCAGTGGTCAGGGATGATGGGAATTGTAGTCCCAAAACATCTGGAGGGCCAAGTTTGGCCATGCCTGGGTTAGGGTGTCAGATTAGGACCTAGGAGATCAGGGTTCAAATCCCCACTCAGCCATGAAGGGTGACCTTGGAGTCAGTCACAGTCTCTTAAGCTACCTCACAGGGTTGTTGTAGTGATTAACTGAGCGGGGAGGAGACGGCCACGTACTCCCTGGAGAAAAAGGTGGGATATATATAGCTATTCGGCTCACCTGATTAAGAAAGCTAGAGGAGCCAGCCAGGTGGAGAGTCAGTCACCAACCTGACATCCAGATATCTCCACGTGGTCACAACTGGACCCACATCAGTTACAAAACATGCCGGGCACCTGAGTAACTGGACTCGCACCAATCTAAAAAAAAACCTAGCTCCTGCTTGCTGTTTTTGGATATAGGTGTGCTGGTGTTTTTGTTTTTTTAAAGAGTATGCCAGCAGTCACGAAATTAAAAGACTAAATTAAAAGACGCCTGCTTCTTGGGAGAAAAGTAATGACAAACCTAGACAGCATCTTAAAAAGCAGAGACATCACCTTGGCGACAAAGGTCCGTATAGTTAAAGCTATGGTTTTCCCAGTAGTGATGTACGGAAGTGAGAGCTGGACCATAAAGAATTCTGGCTGATCGTCAAGGAATTGATGCTTTTGAATTCTGGTGCTGGAGGAGACTCTTGAGAGTCCCATGGACTGCAAGAAGATCGAACCTATCCATTCTGAAGGAAATCAGCCCTGAATGCCCACTGGAAGGACAGATCCTGAAGCTACGGCTCCAATACTTTGGCCACCTCATGAGAAGAGAAGACTCCCTGGAAAAGACCCTGATGTTGGGAAAGATGGAGGGCACAAGGAGAAGGGGACGGCAGAGGAAGAGATGGTTGGACAATGTTCTCGAAGCTACAAACATGAGTCTGACCAAACTGCGGGAGGCAGTGGAAGACAGGAGTGCCTGGCGTGCTCTGGTCCATGGGGTCACGGAGAGCCGGACACGACTAAACGACTAAACAGCAACAACATGCCAGCATCAGATTGCTTCCGGTCATGTGCCTGCCTCTCTCTGCATGTGTGCTTCTCATTCCTCCATTTGTTCTGTTTCTGTTTTCTAAGTCTGCAATAAATCGGTGACGGAAGTTGTCTGGAGATTTTTGGAACCGGAAATTTTCCCTGTGCAAACCAGGCATCGTAGCTGTTCAGTGCACAATATCAGCACCTGCCCTCCCTCCAACCCCACCATGGGACCTACACAACTTTTCAGCTGCAGGTACACAAGGCAACCATGAGAGCATCCTAGGCAATGGAAGGAAAGGCCCCATATTGCAGCTCCTACAATGAGTTGGGGTTGAGCTAGTAAGACCATATCTGGGTCCTGTTCTGGGCACCACAATTTAAGATGGATGTTGACAATCTAGAATGTGTACAGAGGAGGGTGACCGAGATGATCAAGGATCTGGAAACCAGGCCTTATGAGGAACAGTTGAAGGAATTGGGCATATTTTGCCAGAAAAGAGGAGACTGGGAGGAGATATGAGAGCCATCTTCAAATATCTCAAGGGCTGTCACATGGAAGATGGAGCAAGCTTGTTTTCACCTGCTCCAGGGAGTAGGACCTGAAACAATGGATTCAAGTTACAAGAAAGGAGATTCCAAATACATGTCAGGAAGAACTTTCTGACAGTAAGAGCTGAAGGAACAGCGTCCCTCAGGAGGTTGTGGGCTCTCCTTCCTTGGAGGTTTTTAAAGCAGAGGTTGGACGGCCAACTGTCATGGATGCTTTAGCTGAGATTCCTGCATTGCAGGGGGTTGGAATGGATGACCCTTGGGGCCCCTTCCAACTCTACAATTCTATGACCTCCTAGGTACTTTCTTTACGATCCTTCTGCAAAGAACCGTTCCCGTTTAACCAGGCAGGTGACCTCATGCCCCCCCCCTTGCTGTGTCACAGTAATAGTGAGGACTCAAACGGCCTTTGGTACCCAGGTGTACACAGCTTCAAAGGATGATGCAAAATTCAAAGAAGAGAGGGCTGCAGCCAAGTTAAAAAAAAAGGTAAAGATACCCCTGACCGTTAGGTCCAGTTGCGGACAACTCTGGGGTTGTGCACTCATCTCGCTCTATAGGAAGAGGGAGCCACCGGGTCATGTGGCCAGCATGACTAAGCCGCTTCTGGCGAACCAGAGCAGCGCACAGAAACGCCGTTTACCTTCCCGCCGGAGCGGTACCTATTTATCTACTTGCACTTTGACGTGCTTTTGAACTGCTAGGTGGGCAGGAGCAGGGACCGAGCAACGGGAGCTCACCCTGTCACGGGTGTTCGAACCGCCGACCTTCCGATCGGCAAGCCCTAGGCTCTGTGGTTAGCGCCAAGTTAGGAAGGGTTAAACAGGAGTTCAGGCGGATGGGGATGGGCAAGGGGGGCATGTGGAGGCCAGGGCCTTGCAATAAGCTATGTGCCCCAGAAGCAGAGACCAGAAAGAGCCCAAATTCCCTCCAGGGAGAAGAGAAGAGGCATTTTATGAAGAGAGAAAGCTGCAGAGAGAGATAATAATCTAATATGCAAAGAGGAAGGAAAGATTTGAATACTGCTACAGCTCAAAGCTCTGCGGGCACAGAGGAAATGAAAAGGATTTGGAAGAAATGCTCCAGCAATCCTGCCCAATGAGGGACAGACTGGAGCATGGGTAGGTAAACTAAGGCCCGGGGGCCGAATCCGGCCCAATCGCCTTCCCAATCTGGCCCGTGGACGGTCCGGCAATCAGCGTGTTTTTACGTGAGTAGAATGTGCCCTTTTATTTAAGATGCATCTGGGTTATTTGTGGGGCATAGGAAGTCGTTGATTCCCCCCCCAAAAAAAAAATATAGTCCGGCCCCCCACAAGGTCTGAGGGACAGTGGACCGGCCCCCTGCTGAAAAGGTTTGCTGACCCCGGTCACTGGAGAGATCTCTGCCTGCCGAAATGCCAACTGAACGGGGGTAGGAAACAAATTTTGAACAGGGTAGGAGGACAGAAAAATAAAAGTAGAGGGAAGCTGTAGGGCCAGGTCACCACTGGATTTAAAAAAACAGGCGCTAAATGGATGCAAGTTCATTTCCTAACATTTAGCATTTACAATCCAAATACATGTGTGTATTTTCGCAATGGGCCCAAATACGCAGAAGAGGAAGGTTAGAGCATCCTAACAAATTTCGCAATATTCCAGTAAAATAAACCAATCATGAACGTCACCCAGGAACTGTTGCAGGGGAACAACAAATGCCTAACTTAATTCCCACCTAAAAATAGCCAACGAATGGTTCAATATGAATGCAAACCCGAAGTCCTAGGGCAGACTTCGCCAATCTGGTGCCGAGGGTGCTGTGCATGGTGGGAATTGTAGTCCAAGCTCAGATGTATGGCTCGTATCCGGCAGGAGTCAAGTATTGTGGGCTCAGTTCTAGGGAACTGGCTTCCAGGGGAGCTCCAACAGGCCCTCTCCCTGTTAAACGTCCATCACACCGAACACTTTTCATTCCAGCAAGCCTTTTATGAAGTTAACTGCTTTTGTTTTCACTGCACTGAGTTGCTTGTAAAGACGGCTGCAGTTGAGCGGTATATACGAAGTCAGAATAGATAAATGAAATAAATATGCACCAAAGGTCACTCTAGAGGAAGCAAGAAAACTGCATATTGCAGGAAACTGAAGCCTCAAGAACGAACTGCTACAAACCACTGAATCCCATGGTTTCCCTGCTGGAGCCACCAGCAAGAGGTCAACTTCAGACTCACAACAGCCATCACTCCAGACAATCGGCAGATGTAATAAACAACAACAACAACAACAACAATTTATTATTTATATACCACCCAGTCTGGGAGGCTCCCAACATAATATTAAAAACACGATAAAAAATCAAACATTAAAAACTTTCCTAAACAGGGCTGCCTTCAGATGTCTTCTAAAAGTCAGGTAGTTGTTTATTTCCTTGACATCTGATGGGAAAGTGTTCCCCAGGGTGGGTGCCACCACCAAGTAGGCCCTCTGCCTGGTTCCCTGTAACCTCACTTCTCACAGTGAGGGAACCACCAGAAGGCCCTCGGTGCTGGCAGAACGATGGGGGTGGAGACGCTCCTTCAGATATACTGGACCGAAGCCATTTAGGGCTTTAAAGGTCAGCACCAACACTTTGAACTGTGCTCGGAAACATACTGGGAGCCAATGTAGGTCTTTCAGGTCTTTACATGGTCTCGGCGGCCACTCCCAGTCACCAGTCTAGCTGCCGCATTCTGGATTAGTTGTAGTTTCCAGGTCACCTTCAAAGGTAGCCCCACGTAGAGCGCATTGCAGTGGTCCAAGCGGGAGATAACCAGAGCATGCACCACTCTGGCGAGACAGTCTGTGGGCAGGTTGGATCTCAGCCTGCGTACCAGATGGAGCTGGTAGACAGCCGCCCTGGACACAGAATTGACCTGTGCCTCCATGGACAGCTGTGAGTCCAAAATGACTCCCAGGCTGCGCACCTGGTCCTTCAGGGGCACAGTTACCCCATTCAGGACCAGGGAATCCCCCACACCCTCTCGCCCCCTGTCCCCCAAAAACAGTACTACTGTCTTGTCAGCATTCAACCTCAATGCTGATGCTGATGTAGAACATTTTGGTGTGGTTCAGATTCACCAACTGAATTCCAAAGAAAATCACTTCTCCTCCACGTGTCTCTAATAATGGGAAATGGGCATTGGAGTGTGTGAAATAAAAAATGAACCGAGGGCCACAGGGCACCTGAAACTTAAGTTAGATATCCTCTGCTACTGGATATGGTTTTACAGATGCAGCCAAGCAATCTCCATCTCTCTTTCAAAACTGCGTGCAAGCATCCCTAACGAAGAGCACGCAGTTCAAAAGCCGCCAACTGGACCCATTAGAAAGCATCGTTCCATTCGCTTTAAGTTTCCCCTTTGCCACAGAGGAAGCTCGCAGCCCGGCAGGATCCCGGTTGTAGCAGCTGCTGTGTGCGTCTGCAAATGGAGCCCACGGGAGCCGGAGAGCCAACGGGAAGAGCAGAAAATTGCTTCGCCTGTTGGCGGAGACTCGGCAGAGAAGCCAATTGCCACGTGTTTAAATAAAAGCGCCGGGACGGAATGATGAAGCCTGTGTGTGAAAATGGCAAGAGGAAACGTACAGGCCCAGATGTTCGTGGAAGAAGAAAATGCCATTTTGAAAAGTGAGAGGGAACAGGCGGCTCACGGCTGTCTGGTGCAAAGAGGAACAGGCTGCAGAAAGTGGAAATTGCAACCACCTTCAACTTGAGTCCAGTTTGGCTGGTCCAAAGTGGAGATCTGAACCCCGGTCTCCCAATGTCCTGGTCCAGCACTCTACCCACTACACCACGCTGCCTCCCCCTAAAGCAGCCTTGCCCAACCTGATGCCCTCCGGATGTTTTGGTCTACAGCTCCCATCGGTCCCCGTCAGCCATGTCCTCTCAATTTTTCTCTTGCACTTGGCAGCATTTAAATCTGGGGCTGAATGTCTAATATGATTGATGGGGTGGAGACTCGCTGGGGTCAGAATCTGTGTTTGAAATTAGCCAGGTGCCAGGCGCGTTTTTGCGACTGCTGCGGATCCGACGGCGACCATGTTGAGATCTCTGGATGCCAGGTTGGTGACTGACATCTCTATCTGGCTGCCTCCTCCGGCTTTTTTAAGCAGGTAAGTAGAAGATCTTATATATTGCATCCATCTCCCCCCCTTTTTCTCCAGGGAGTACATCGTTCAACCCCACTCCTCAGCTAATTCCTACGAGGACCCTGCGGGGTCGGTTAGGGTGTCGGACTAGGACCTGGGAGAGACGAGGTTTCAAATCCCCACTCGGCCATGAAGCTCACTGGGTGACCTTGGACCAGGGGATTAAATGGGGTGGGGGAGAGAACCATCTGTTCCACCGTGAGCTCCTTGGAGAAAAAGCTGGGATATAGAACTATAGAGTTGGAAGGGACCCCTGGGTCATCTAGTCCAACCCCCTGCAATACAGGAATCTTTTGCCCAAAGTGGGGCTCGAACTCATGAACCTGAGATGCTCGGCCAACTGAACTATCATATAAATACTGGGCATTTGGAAATCTGACATCGTTGCTGGTTTCTTTGCAACTGACAGTATGAGCT
The DNA here is from genome assembly GCA_034641385.1 of Darevskia mixta. NCBI lineage: Eukaryota > Metazoa > Chordata > Lepidosauria > Squamata > Lacertidae > Darevskia > Darevskia mixta. Next base: position 6,312,960 of record JAWWNH010000060.1, read on the forward strand.
ATTTGACAGTGGAACAAATTCCCGCTAGAGATTGGTGGACTCTCCTTCCTTGGAGGTTTTTAAGCAGAGGTTGGATGGCCATCTGTCGTGGATGATCTGGTTTAGATTCCTGCATTTCAGGGGGTTGGACTAGATGGCCCTTTGGGTCCCTTCCAACTCTAAAAAATTCTATGTTTCCATGATTTCAACTGGAAGTCTGTCTTTTGTTTTTACGCTCTTTTAACATTATCTTTAACCTTCTTTTTATTGCAAATGCAACAGAAAGAAATGCGCTCTCCCATTTACAATAAGAACGGTCTACGAATCCTGATTCAAACACAGATATTCGCGGAGGCGGCCCATATGTCCAAACAAGATTGTTGATTCTAAGACATATGTTCAAATGGAGCATCGTGTGTGGAATGGAATTCAAATGTGGAATATATATAATATGATTGCTGGATTTTGGCTCAGGTTGCCTTCGGGTAAAGGGTGGGTTATAGATCCTTTTAATTCATTAATAAGGCGACTTCTGGAGAAGGAAATATATACTAGAGATCAACTCCTTGCAAGAAGGTTTGAGGGGAGGAGGGAACAGCAGCCTTATTACTCCCCCCCCCCTTTCTTTTCCATTGACTGCAAAAAAATAATAATATTCACATTCTGTGACAGGGAATACCAACCTGATCAAAGCTGCAGTTGTTCAGTAAGGGGGGGGACACTCTACACATGATGTGAGACAAAATCAGTTTTGTTACACTTCTAGGGGTAAGAGGAAAATCAGCGTTTCTAGGCTCAGTTTAAGTAGGAGAGCATTTGGCTCTGAACGAAGGGCCATAGCTCATGGGCAGAACATCTGGTAGAAAAGGTCTCAGGTTCAACCCCCAGGCAAGGCTGGGAGAACCCCCCCACCCCCCATTTGAAATTCTGAAGAGCAGCTGCCAGTCAGTGCAGACAGCACTGAGCCAGACGAGAGATCTCCCTCACAAAGCTGCAAAACTATCAAGCCACTCAAAAAACCCGCACGCAATTGGCCTGGCCTGCCGAAACGCAGCTTTCCGCGTTCCTAGAATGGCCACCTTCTCCCGCTCCCTGCAGCGTTGGACCCGGGTTCAAGTCGTCCTGCCACACACCTGGAGCAATCAGCCTCAGTTTCCCCTCTGTAACAGGAGCACAGGAAGGATCTCTCTCTCGCACACGCATGCACCGGGAGGCTGTGCGCAGAACACAGCGCCTGCAGGACGAATTTTCAAAGGCAGGGAGCGCAGAAACGGGTATAATGATGCAAAGTGGAAAATTAATCTCATCCCCACCGGCAGAGACGGGAAGGGGATTCTCCAGCGGCTGAGCGCTTCGCAGGCAAAAACATCCACCCACACACAGCGTGTGTCTGGAGTGGAAGCAGTTCCTTCCGATTGCCTTGCAAACCCTATCCCAGGTTGCTGCTGAAACCGGCTTCATAGGAGCTGCTGCTCGCCTCCAGCCAACGCTAGCGACAAGCGGCACAACCACCACCAAGTGAGACCAGGCAAAGGCGTCCGCGATCCGGGGCTCTTCTTCGGAGCAAGCCTTCCTCCCTGAGGGGGGGAACCTCTCCCTGCCACTGAGCGGACTCGGCAGCTGTCAAAAGCAACCAGGAAGCAGCTACGCTTGTTTTTTAAATTTTTTATTTCGCTCTCTCCTCTCCCATCCTCTCTATCTTGGCTGGCTTTCCCTTACAGGTGTCACCAAGAAGCAAAGGCCAGCTAGCTTTCCGACCCCCAACAACAACAACAACTCTGGAGGAAGGAACTACAGGGACACAGAGAAAGCCCAACATGCCAACTGCTCCTCTCTCTCTCTCGCTTTTTGGCAGCGGACAATAGTGAGTTATCACAATTGCAAGTTTGATCGGGAAGGGACAGGGACAAGACTAACGGGACAGGCGAATGTCAAGACCAGGCATCCCCAAACTCGGCCCCTCCAGATGTTTGGGGACTACAATTCCCATCATCCCTGACCACTGGTCCTGTTAGCTAGGGATGATGGGAGTTGTAGTCCCAAAACATCTGGAGGGCTGAGTTTGGGGGGTGCCTGGTCAAGACCGTGGGAACGCACTGGCCTCCCTTCCTCGCTTTTAAAGGGAATTTTTACCAGGTATCAAGTCTACTAATGGAAACTCAGAAAAGCAGGTCCGTGGTTTCTGACGGGGAACAAGGCAGCAGATCACCTGGTAGGGCTTTGTGGAGGACAGAATGCAAGACGGGCTGGATCCGTGCAATGCATTCTGATCTGAAGTATAATTATTCCTATCAGGGAGGGTGTCTCTGCCGCCCTGAACATGCAGCTGCCATCATCCCTGACCAGCGGGCTAGGCTAGGTAGAGTTCGTGGGAATTAAGCGTTTCGTTTCGTTTTACTTTTCATTTATATACCGCCTTTCTTACTATGCCCAAGGCGATATACAGCTACAAAATATACAAAGAAAAACATATGCCTTATGATAATCAGATCCAATACAAAAACTTTAAAATGGAATGACTTATATCGAATAAAGTCACATCCAGCAACATCCCCAGAGCCACAGGCTCTGCTACATAAAAACTCAAAAGCCACCCTTTGAGAAGTACCTGGCAAGTTGATACTGCATTGTCCTTGGAGAATCACCTGAGATTCTTAGGTATCTCAGCTTTCTGTGTTCTGCTGTTTTGTTTTTTAAAAGGCTCTAGCCTTCATGCTTCCAAACAGCGTTTTTTAAAAAGAATAGTGACCATCTGTGCCACACAACCTCTGAACACCTTTCCCCACCGCGGTGTTCACACTACAATCCTAGTGTGATCACACTACAATCCTAGTACCCTGTCCATGAAATGGGAATAACAACATGCGCCGACTAGGATTAAATAAGGAGGATGCAGCAGCTTGCAGATTTTTAAGTGCTACGTAAATTTTGCATCTGGTAGGATCTTCGCCTGCACATAAGCTACTGAAAACTGTAAGATGTGCGGCAGCAATCCGAGATCATTCAAGTCCTAAGAGGGTAACTAATTTAACACACTACATTTAAACGGTGAGCAACAGCAGGAATGGTGTTATCGAAACCCCTCAGGATCACTCAGGGGATGATATAGATTATTCACAGTATACCGTAGCCGTCCTACAAGCCATCCTGTTGAATGACCACTTTTCATTTCCCTGGAGCCAGGCCTGATGAAGAAATGCTTATAATTCCTACCCCCCAATAAATGAATAAAAGCACAAGAACCTGCCACAAGTTTTTTTTTTTTTTAAAAAAGAAACACCTTCACACTGATTCTAAGATAGGGTACAGCTGTGCCTGCAGCAACAGGTTGTCTGAAGATCAGCACTTAAAACTAAAGTAACGACAGAATTCAAGGCAGATGTTGATCTTCCATCAGTAATAGCCAAAGGAACACCAACAAATCGAAAACATACTGAATTTTGGACCAAAAAGAAAGGAAAAGAGGATGGTGTTGCAAAACCATTTGAGATAAGAAATTCATGTCCCTAGAACAAAGTAATAATACAGAAAGGAAGATAAATAACGACAAGATGAAGAAGACACCTTGATCCAAACTTGTTGCCATTTCAACTCAGCGGAAACTATTAAGCCACAAAACGAAGATGTATTAGCAGGGATTTGGGAAAGAATCAATCTGGCCGCAATGCCGTGGATGAGCTAAATAAGCAGATAGCATCAGAGACTAGACAACCAGAGTCTTCCCACTGTACTTCATAGAACTGGGAGAGGGATGGACCTTATTTCCAGAGAAGCTGTCTCCTAATATTGGCAAGCTGTGTACAGACAGAAGCATGAGAAGGAAGATCTCGGTACTACAGGAACTTTAACGCCACCAGGGAAGTGGGGAGTGCCAGCCAGGGTGAAACCCAAAATCTATCCATCAATCCATCGGGTCAGATAACACGTGAGCACGCATGCACACACACCTATGAGCAAACAGATAAACTCCCACGCCACGGATCTCGAGAAAGAACTCTGAATTTCTATGCTGGAAATCCAGGTAATCTTCAGGTGGGCACCCATCCTTGCCCATCAAAACACAAGTCGTACCTTTCCGGGGAGGAGGGGGGACCCCAAATGGCTAGGCACCTCTGAATTTTCATTCATCTCATACATACCCTGTGCAGATTAATTAGCCAAGCTGCACAGCTGTAAAGCCATCGGGAGCAAATATTTCAGCACTGGACTGGCACTTTACATACAGTTGGCCGATCAATTAATACCATGATAGATGGATCCCCCCCCTTTATTTTATACGTCACCCTGGGCAGGATCAACAGTGTGCAAAAATCTGTGCTGTTAGGATGTATTAGTTGAGAACACACACACACAAAATACACACACACACACACACACACACCTTGGTTTATTTCCCTACGCAGCAAACACAAGCAACCTTGTTTTAATAACCCCGATACATTTCCTTTTCGTTCCTGTCCGGATAGGAATCGACCCAGATGTTTCATTATTAAGGCAGAACGGCTCGCAAGGAAAACAACAAAGTATCGCCTTACTCTCTGCAATTAAATATTTAAAAAGCTGCCGGATTAAGAGTTTGCGGAATCACCTGTTGGAGGGGACGCATCGCCCGGCAACAGCAGCGCCCAAATCGAAGGCAGGAGATTGTGTGTTTATTCACACACAGAGAGAAAGAACTTACCTAGGCTGCAACTTTAAAGGGAGATGCTGAGGAGTCAAAAGGCAGGTCTGGTCTGTCTCCCCTTTGCTGATCTCCTTCCCCTTAAAGGCTCCAGCGAACAGCACTTGTTCCTCTGGTGACAGTTTGCACCCAGGTGGCCAGGCAAGGGAGTAGCTCGTGGTCCCAGCCGTGGCTTCGGTATTAATATCAATCAAGCCTGGGCATCTCTCCTCCTTCCCCCCCCCCCAAAAAAAAACTGGATTCCAATTGGAGAGCGGCAGATGGGTGGGGAAAAGAGAACGGACCCGTCAGATTGCAGAAAGGCAAGCCTCAAATCCAGTTTAGAGAGAGAGAGGATGCCTTGTCTACAGAGGTCTTTAGAAAACAGCTTCCAAAGCCGAAAGGTGCCAGGAGGATCCTTGCAAATTTGCATTCCGTGGCACAGCAGATTACTCTTCCCCCCTTCCCTATACGATACTGCCTGCCTCTGCACTTTGCTGGATCTCAACATTTTTCTGCCTCTGCTGGTCTATAGGAAGAAAGCAGGGGGGGGGGGGAGAGAGAGAATTGAACAATTAAAGCGACCCTGCGCATTTCAGCCTGTGCTTTTGTATGTTGGATACCCGGCAAAGCTGGCTGTTTTCTCCTTTAAAAAGCCTTGCGAAAGGCTGGAAGGAGAGGCATGGCACCCAGAGGAGGGCAGCAGCATGAGGGAGGGGGTAAAGAGAGGAGGGGGGGTGGGCAAGGCTGCGGCTCAGGGGCAAAAAGCAGGCGCTCCCTGCCCGTTCTGCTTGCCCACGTTTATAATCCGCATCTGTGGAAGAGAGGATAGCGCAGAGGAGGACAGCGCAGCACCTCCTTGTGTGCAAGGCACACGTGGAAGCATCTCTCAGATCCGAGGGGAAGCTATGAGCCACCGGGAGGCAGTAGAGCAAAGGGGAAGGTTGTCAAAACGGCACCCCCTGCCTGCCTCCGGGGTTCAGCAGCAGAGGAGGGAATAGAGCCTGCCTCGATTCACACAACCACGCAGCAGCTCGGGTCACGCCCACTCTGTGCATTTTTAAAGCACTCCTGCGTCGCTTTAACAGCCACGGTTTTCTTTCCCCGCCTTGCAAAGGATCCTGGGAGCTGTAGTTTGCGTAGGGTGCTGGCCTCTCACAGAGCTGCAATTCCCAGGACCCTCAACAAACTACAGCCTCCAGGATCCCCCACAATTGTTAAGAGTGGTATAAAAGTGCTTTGAATGCCTGGTGCGGATGCGGCCACGGTGGGGGAGCACCTGCTTTTCTGTGGGAAAGGTCCCAGGTTCAGATTCTCCAGGTCTGGCTGAGAATGGTCCCTACCTGAAACCCAGGGAGTGTGGCTGCCAGTCTGTGCAGTCGATAATGAGCTAGACAGGACAATGAGATGCCCTGGTATAAGGCAGTTTTTTTTTACGGGGCCTTCTTAGTGGTTGCTCCCAGACTTTGGAACTTCCTTCCTAGAGAGGCTAGATTGGCTCCATCCTTGCTCTCCTTTTGCTGGCAGGTAGAGACTGTTTTATTCCAGCCAGATTTGGGGGTCTGCCTTTTTTTATTTTATTTTAAGGAACGGGATTTTAAATAGTGCTGCATTGCATTTCCTATCAGCCTTTTAATAGATCTGTTTTTCTATTGCTTTAATCCTACTACAGTTTAAGTACTATTTAAAATACTGGTACGTTTTCAGCCTTCTGCCTTTTACCCGTGTTGTTTTAATTTGTGTAAACCGCTTGGACTCCCGGTCTGGGGGATTGTAGAATATAAATAAATCATAGGAGCGTAGAATTGTAGAGTTGGAAGGGACCCCCAAGGGTCATCTAGTCCAGCCCCCTGCAACGCAGGAATCTCAGCTAAAGCATCCATGACAGATGGCCATCCAGCCTCTGCTTAAAAACCTCCAAGGATGGAGAGGCCACAAATATAACAGAAATTGTAATAAATCGGTAAATCATTAGATTATTAATCTTAGGGTTGTGGGTTTGAGCCCCATGTTGGGCAAAAGATTCCTGCATGGCAGGGGGTTGGACTAGATGACCCCCGTGGTCTTTTTCAACTCTACTATTCTATGGCTTTATATATTATTATTATTATTATTATTATTATTATTATTATTATTATTATTAAATTTGTCTCAGTAGTAGAGGACCTGCTTTGCCTGCAGATGGTCCTAGGATCAACTTGAAATTTATGTTGTATGCAGCCCTGAGATCTACGGATGAAGGGCGGTATACAAATTTAATTAAAAATAAAAATAGAAACAACTGCCAGCACCTCCAGACAGGACTGCGAAAGGCTACTAAAGAGCTGCTGCCAGCTGTTGCTCATAATCCTGAGCTCGATGGGCCAAGAGTGTGACTCACAGGACAGCTCAGCAGGTTAGAGTATGGTACCGATAATGGCAAGGTTGCAGGTTCAATCCCCGTACGGGACAGCTGCATATTCCTGCATTGCAGGGGGTTGGACTAGATGATCCTCAGGGTCCCGTCCAATTCAATAATTCTATGGCTTGGTTAAAAGGCAGCTCCTTTAGTTCCTATGGCCAACAACCTCTTTCCCCTTTATTGCCAATTTACGCAGCAGGGTTGTACAGTCGTACCTTGGAAGTCGAACAGAATCCGTTCCAAAAGTCCGTTTGACTTCCAAACAGGGTGGATTTGATGTAAATCACTAGTCAGTAAGGCTCAGGGTGGATAAAAATCAATGATTTTTTAAAAAAAAAAATCAAAAAAATCCGATTTTTAAAATTTAAATCAGATTTTTTTTAAATTTAAATCGGATTTTTTTGATTTTGATTTTTTTTTAAATCGTTGATTTTTATCCACCCTGAGCCTTAATGACTAGTGATTCAAATAGTGATTTAAATCAGTTTGATTTAAATCAAATCCACCCTGCTTCCAAAACATTCGAAAACCAAAGCGCAGCTTCCGATCGGCTGCAGGAAGCTCCTGCAGCCAATCAGAAGCCGCGGAAGCCCTGTCAGACGTTCAGCTTCCAAAAATAGTTTGCAAACCGGAACAGTCACTTCCGGGTTTGCGGCGTTCGAGAGCCAAAACGTTCGGGAACTAAGATGTTCCAAAACCAAGGTACGACTGCGCCTAGTTGACAGAGGTAGCAAGGCACTCTGCACATGCTCAAGGAACTCTATACTGGAGAGTGGAGTCTTGGGACCCAAAAGCTGAATAATAGTGGGTTACGTCCCAAAGAAAATCACTGATCGGAAGGAGACAGTGTTGGTTTTAATGTTATTCCAGAAAAAGTAAATTAGGGCATAATGGGGGCTGGGGAGAGACATGAAACCCCCCATACCAGACTAAACAGGTCATATATGTATATACCGGTATGTGTGTGTATCTCACATATCTGCATTAGAAGCATAAACCAGAGGGGAATTCTAGCTTACTTCCCCATGGCGTAGCATTCCTTACTAGACTATCAGAGGATTCTGTGTTTACTTAAACTCTATACTCCTTTCCCATATAGATGGATAGCTATTCGATGTTTTCTTTTCGGGGGGGGAGGATGTAAATCTTGAAAAAGGCAACACTATAATCACTAGGCAGTTCTGAGCACTTTTCCCAAGGCTGGCTGTTAGGCACGGAAGGATTAACAAGTCATCTCTAACCCTGATTGGTTTATTTACGGGCTTTTCTGTTTTCCCAAACTGGATGCATAAATGAGCAAACACTTCCGAAACTGGAACTTCAGGTTGAAAAAGTAACCCACTGCATTCCAACGCTCCTTCCGCAAGAAATTTACAAGGAATCCGAACTTGGGAGCTTAATTATGCCCCGGCCTTAGGCAAAACCATCACTCCATCACTCAGCCCAGCACAGGTATGTGTGGGGTGAGAGAGGCTATTTTTATACTTATGGGTGCAAGTGGAAGATAAGCAACGCCACTTGAATCAAGGTCCGTGGAGACACCCGTAAGCCCATCCCCATTGCCCCGTAATAACGCCATGAAATTCCAAACAGCCGCGATGAATGGCACATTTATTCAAAACCGAATTAAAGCCAGTTTAATTAATTCAACAAAATTGGTCCGGGGACACCAGCTTTTCAAAGTCTGAGAATCACTTTACAATTCCAGCGGCCCCCTGCCACCTCTTAACACACACACACACACACACACACACACACACACACGTAAGACTATATGGCCCCCCAGGGGGCAGTAGCGGCCAATTTTGGGAACTGCTTCTCTACAAGGTGGGGGTGGGGGGTGTCCAGATTTGACAGTGTTAGTCATCAACCTTTCCCTTTCAGACCCTGTTGAACTAGACTAGGAAGTTTTATCAGCAGCTATTATTGGAGCTAAATGGAGACTCCAGATTCAGTGGCAGTATATCTGTGGTTATCACTTGCTGGGGAACAGGCAACCAGGAGAGGGCAGGTATCCGCATGGCCTGCTTGAAGGAACACCTGGGAACATCTGGGTGGACGCCTGTGGGAAGCAGGGTGCTAGACTAGACCTGAGAGGGGGCATCTGTAGTCCTTTGGAAGTTGCAGAATGACCATTCCCATCATCCCACAACTATCAATGGTGCAGGCTGGGACTGATGGGAGTTGGGAGTCCATCCTGATGGACCTTCCTTGCCCAGATCCAGCAGAGTTCTCATGTTCGAGAGATGGAGGCACCTGAAACGGAAGCATTTCCAAAGCCAAGCAAATGTGGTGCTTACTAGGAAGCTACGGGAGGAATTCCTCCGGAGGCAGGAGCAACATGCAACACTGTAAAGAGGGAAGCAGATCCATTTCACACACACACACACACACACACACACACACACACACACACACACCAAAAGAGAAGAACGGTGCCTGCACATTTTGCTGGAAAATGCAGCATAAAGAAAATGCATAAAGCAGTTGCTGAGATGGAAGGTCCCCACCTCCTCACAGCTGCCTAGGTCCCCTCTTCCCCAGGGCTTTTCCCAAGCAACCGGAGACTGCGCCTGCATGAAGCCAACCTCTCCTCTGCCCTGTTCATGCCTCTCCTTGTTCTGGGAGACCAGGGGGGAGAGGAGCTGGTCATAGCAAGAGGGAGAGACAGCCCTGTGCCATCTCTGCCTCTTGGTCTCCCTCCTCTCCTGCTTCTGATTCTGTACTTCTCTCTGCCACAAACTCCCCCCGCTCACCAACCCTGTTAACTCCTCATCTTCTGACACCTGCTCTCCCCAGTTTTCTCCCTCTGACCACTCATCACCACCCCACCACCAATCCCTGGGTTCTGAGCCTTCTCCCCTTGGGGGTTCTTCAACTGGTTCCTCCCACCATTCCTCTGTGTCCAACCTGTCTGTGACATAAGCTTTAAAAGTATAGATAATAATATATAATAATAATAATTTATTATTTATACCCCGCCCATCTGGCTGGGTTTCCCCAGCCACTCTGGGCGGCTTTCAACAGAACATTAAAATACAATAATCTATTAAACATTAAAAGCCTCCCTAAACAGGGCTGCCTTCAGATGTCTTCTAAGGTCTGGTAGTTGTTGTTCTCTTTGACATCTGAAGGGAGGACGTTCCACAGGGCGGGTGCCACTACCGAGAAGGCCCTCTGCCTGGTTCCCTGTAACTTGGCTTCTCATAGTGAGGGAACCGCCAGAAGGCCCTCGGCACTGGATCTCAGTGTCCGGGCTGAACGATGGGGGTGGAGACGCTCCTTCAGGTATACTGGATGGGAGACCCAGGGGCCCACCAGACTCCCAGCTGCCATCAGCCCTGGCTCTTGGCCACAGGAGCTGCAGCTAATGGCAGCTGGAGACCAACAGGTTGCCCCTCCCTGCTGAAAAGTGCTCCTAAGCATCCAACAGTCCAGGGATGCTAGATGGATCCAATAGGCTCCTGGCCAAGCAGGCAGCTGTGATTTTGCCAGCCGTGCCCAGGGTCTGAAAACTTGATGGTGCAACCAAAGCCAAGAGGATAACTAGCCTGGCTGGCAAGCACCTTCTAGAACAGGCATGTCCAACAGGTTGATCATGATCTACCAGTAGATCACTGAACGTCTGCGGTAGATCACTGGTAGATCATTGGCTACCCCCCAAAGAAGCTGAACAACTGTGGCTCCCCTAAAAAAGAAGAAGAGTTTGGATTTGACATCCCACTTTATCACTACCCAAAGGAGTCTCAAAGCGGCTAACATTCTCCTTTCCCTTCCTCCCCCACAACAAACACTCTGTGAGGTGAGTGGGGCTGAGAGACTTCAGAGAAGTGTGACTAGCCCAAGGTCACCCAGCAGCTGCATGTGGAGGAGAGGAGACGCGAACCCGGTTCACCTGATTACGAGTCTACTGCTCTTAAACACTACACCACACTGGCTCTCAACATTTTACCTCCTCCCTGAAAAAACTCAACAACTTTGACCTGAAGCCCCCCAAAATGGGCCTTCCTCCTTCCTAAAAAAAAAGCTCAACAACTTTGACCTGAAAGGGGGTGGATCACTGCCAGTTCTTAACTCTGTGAGTAGATCGCAGACTCTTGGGAATTGGCCACCCCTGTTCTAGAATATACATTCTGAAGAAAGCAGTTGGGGGCCACAAATACATGCACTGCCCTGTTTTCCTCCCATGGCAACGCTAAGTTGTAACGGGAACAAGCGGCCAGCATGAATGAGGCTCCTCTGTGCTTTGCCACCAGCAGCTGCATGTGCCGCTTCTCTAAGCCATGTTGGAAAGCGAGGAGAATATGCAAAACAGCAAAAGCCGAGCAGGAAAAGGCCAAATCCCATCTTCCCCTGCCAGGAATCGATAAGGTAGGTTTCAATATTCAAGTAGCAGCAGCAGCAACACTCCAGCCTCTTCCAGGAACGACTTGGACGGTGTGTTTGCTGACAGTGTGCAATGGGAGTAAGATCTCCTGCATTTCCAGAGAATGGCTTCTGAAATGCGGAGGTGATGGGGGGGCTGTTTACTTTCACCTTCTTCCCTCTATCTAGTTTTGAAAGGATTCTGGATGTACAGGTAAGAGCTAAAACGCTCCTGTATGCAGAAGACTCTACACACACATACAGTACACACAACCCACGCTCTCCACCAGAGCAGCATGGCACAGCAATGACACAAATTAAAAATGTCTCTCTGCTGCTTTGCACAGATTCTGGCTTCAGCTGCTGTTCAAAGCCTTCAATGGTCAGAGCTCCCAGCCCCAGCATTTCATGGACTGGTTGGAGGCAGAAGAATGGGGGGAGGAACCAGCTGGGGAACCCCCAAGGGAAGAAGGATCAGAGCCCGGGATGGTAGTGGGATGAGGAGTGGTCAAAAGGAGATGACTGGGAAGAGGAGGTGACGTAAGCTAACAGATCTTCATGAGCTGGGAGAGTCGGTGGCAGAGAGAAGACCAGAACCGGAGGCAGAAGGTGAAGCAGGAGGAAGGGACGAGACAGGCCAAGAGGCAGAGATGAGTCAGGCTGGTGCAGAGTCACAGGTGTCTCTCCTTCCTGCTGCAACAAGCTCCCCTCCCTCCTGGTTTCCCAGAACCAGAAGAGGCGTGAAGAGGGTGGAGTAGTTACTTTCACACAGCCATAGTCTCAGATTGCTTGGGGAAAGCCCTGGAGAGGAGGGGATGTAGATGGCTGTGGAGATGTCGGGACCTTCATTCTCAGCAACTGCTTCATGGGGGCAAGACCTACCCGAGATGACTTACTGTGCACATTAGGCCTTACGCTCAGCCAAGACTGAGAAGCTTGTATTTTTGCTAATAAAGAGTTAACTGCAACTGTGATCAGTGTTTCTTACTGCCAGCAGGCTCCTGTGACACAGCATGAGTGACAGCTCAAGGATGATACCCGATTTCGGCAGGGACTTAATTTCTTTTTTGTTGTGCAGCGCTGAGGACATGTTGGATGGCCTTTAGATTGGTGGTGGGGAACCTCTGGTCTGCGGACCAAATTAGGCCTCTCATGCCCCCCCCCCAAATCTGGTCAAGCCAAGTCCACCAGCCATACTACATTTTAAATGTGACATCAGGTGTGGAGCAAGCAGGAGGTTTGCAGGCCCCTTATTAGCTGATTGTTAGGGCTTGCAAAGCACAGAGCGTGGGCTCCCGACGTCGCTGACAGCGGGCCCATCTGTCAAACCCAACCTGCAGTGGATGGGGGAGGTAAGGCCAGATCCACTGCCTAAACCCAGTCCCCCATTGTGCTCGGGATATTGTCGGACCCCAACTCCCATCAGCCCTGACTACTGGCTATGCCAGGCAGGGGCTGGTGGGAGATGGAGTACAACAACATCTGGAGAGCAGCAGGTTCCCCATCCTTAGCTTAAAGGTAAAGGTAAAGGGAACCCTGACAGTTAGGTCCAGTCGCGGACAACTCTGGGGTTGCAATGCTCATCTCGCTTTACTGGCCAAGGGTGCCGGCACACAGCTTCCAGGTCATGTGGCCAGCATGACTAAGCCGCTTCTGGTGAAACCAGAGCAGCGCACGGAAACGCCGGAGCGGTACCTATTTATCTACTTGCACTTTGACATGCTTTCGAACTGCTAGGTTGGCAGGAGCAGGGACCGGGCAACGGGAGCTCACCCCGTCACGGGGATTCGAACTGCCGGCAAGCCCTAGGCTCTGTGGTTTAACCCACAGCGCCACCCGCGGCCCTACCTAAGGATGACCTTAAGCATAATGGTGATTTTGGAAATTCTTCTGCAGAAAGGGCAAAGGGACTGGCTTGGGCAGATCACACTGGGGACGCAATGGGAAAATGCACCAAGGCATGGACTTGAAAAAGAAACGTCTTGAAATTGTTTTGTGAAAGAATCCCCAAAGCTACACATTTTTGTCGCAAACGGAGTGCTTTAGACAAGAAAGCCGATTGCGTAGGAACACCATGACGCCGTGTCTTCTCAACGCATGAAGAGGCTGTTAAGACATAACGTGGGGGAGAACAAGCAGACACAAGCTGAGGTTCTGCATGCCTTCCTCCAATTAGACACAGGGATTTGGCATAACCTTAGTATGCGACAAACCAGTTTGCCATTCCATCCCGAATCTGGCAATCCGAGACTGAAAAACAAAGCTGATTCCACTAGCGCAAGGACTTCCAGCCAGGCAATGGAACATTTCTGCCCTCTCCTTTGCCTCCTCTAAATCCCCTCCAAAGGGATTGGGGAGAAACCCAAAACAAATTTAGGGGGCATGAAGGCGAAGGATAGGATAGGGAAATTCCACAGCTCTAAGTCGTCACACTAGCAGAACTGTTTAGCTTGATGCCGTCCACAGTTTAGAGGCAAGCTTTGGCTGACTGGGTTTGGACAAAACAGGAAACTATGGTTTGCTGCAAACTGTGATGCAGGGTTTCAAAGCTTCATATTGAAATATTGCAGGAATATTAAATTTCTGTATCATAGGAAATAAGCAAATACAATACGATTCCAATCTTTAAAACTTATTCTCTTAGATCTTTCGATAACTTCCTCACTTTCTGTATGTGAGCTGGAATGTCTGCAGGGCCAACCATGGTACTTGAGAACCATGGGTGGTAGTCAACTAGCTTTTACTCAGAGTAGACCATAATCAATGACCATAATTAGACTAGGCGCATTCATTTCAATGGGCCAACTTTGAGTAACACCTGAGACTTGCGGGATGTCTTCAGGAGAAGAAAAGGCTCATAAATAAGACACTCTGCTGAAACCACCTTTAAATTTCAATCTCTCGCTTCATAGACACATCAGCTTCTAAAAGCACAAACCTTGTTGCCTACCAGTTCTGGAGCTTCTACGTAAATTACGACACCTCTCTTTTGTAGGCTCCTTGCATCTGTTTATTAAAAGCTTTGCACTCTTATTTTTCCAAAAGCATCCCACATAGAACCCTACTACACTACTACAGTGGTACCGCGGGTTACAGACGCTTCAGGTTACAGACTCCGCTAACCCAGAAATAGTACCTCGGGTTAAGAACTTTGCTTCAGGATGAGAACAGAATTCGCGTGGCGGCGGCGCAGCGGTGGCGGGAGGCCCCAGTAGCTAAAGTGGTGCTTCAGGTTAAGAACAGTTTCAGGTTAAGAACGGACCTCCAGAATGAATTAAGTTCTAAACCCGAGGTACCACTGTACAGTAATGTATGTTTTAAACCCACATACCCTGCCCCCCCCTTTTCGCACCAAATATCCTGCCCACTGAAAGTCAGCTGAAGCAATAATGCCCTGCAGATGTTCTAGAGCTGGGGTAGAAAACACATGGCTCTCCAGATGTCATTAGACGCTAACACCCATCGGCCAAAGTTTCAGGGATGCTGGAAGCTGCAGCCCAGGAACATCAGGGAGGGGGACACAAGTTTAAGAAGACGCTTAGGAGCATCTCCCAGAAGCGACAACCTTCCGACCATTTTTAAACAGGGCGGCGACCAGGGTGGATAAAAATCAATGATTTTTTAAAAAAAAAAATCAAAAAAATCAGATTTTTTTGATTTAAATCGGATTTTTTTTTTAAATTGGATTTTTAAAATAAAATGCTTTTGGAGGAAAAATCTTTCTAAATATAGTCTTCTATTTAAGTTACATTGTAGACCAAAGGCTATTCATCAGGAAATAAGGATTTATTTTAAGTTTATCAAGTGTGCTAAAACTCAGTCTAAGTTTTTTTTTTTTTAATGTTTAACCACACCAGTTAACAAACATGGATACATATGCTATCATGTTATTGTTTTAGTTATTCTTCTCCTTCCAATAAAGTACAGCAGAAAAGTTGTCCAAATATAAACAGTTAACTTATTAAACCTCACCATAATTTCATAATTATCTGTCTATGTATTTCTAGTAGTATAACCAAATCAGTAATTTTTGATATAACTGTAAAAACTACTCTGAAAATTTATTATTCCAAAAATGAAACCTTCATATGGTTGTAAATATTAAGATTATACCAGCAAGAAAAAAAAATATTTAAATCAAGCCTTACTGACTAGTGATTTAAATCGTGATTTAAATCAATTTGATTTAAATCAAATCCACCCTGGCGGCGACTGATATAAGCATGTCGCTTTGCGGTTCAAACCCATGATCTGGAAGAGAAAAGCCCTTTCCTCCGGCACTCGCAACGTGTCTTCTCAAAGCACCCTCAACAGGTGAGGAGACTAAGACACCCAGAGTGGCCACTTCCGGCTTGGCAACTCGCACACGGGGCCCCCAGAATTCGCTCGTGGGCCTCGCGGTCCACTTTGGGGCAGCCCGTGCCCAGTTAGACAACATTCCTTATTTTGCAATACCCCAGTTGCGAAACAGAAAGCACCTCACAGCTCCTGAGCATCCTTGTTCTGGCAACTCATTCTCCCTGCACTGCCGCACAGTGCTCACCTGAGAGCGTCTGTGTACGTGGTGCCCGCAACGAAATCTTGAGGCAACTGGCACATGCCCCTTCTCAGATGCTCCCGCACCCTCCCAAAGAGAAGCAAATGGTTCCATCCTGGACGGCACTTAGCCGCAGGCAGAAATCCAGACCGCCCTGTTCCAAGCACAGCAAGAACAGCCAACGAAGAAATGATGCCACAACACGCCGCGCATTGCTCACATTGACAAAGAACATTGCCCTTCCCTCCTGGCTAAATGTTTTGGGCTACAGTTCCCAGCAGCCTCAGGCACAACAGCCACGCTGGCTGGGAGTCCAAAATATCTACAAGGTGCTTCCTACCAGAGAGGAATGGCAGACCAAGCTGATGGGCTATGGCTGATGGCAAAGCTGACCCGAAAACTCAGGAACCAAGAGGACAAAAAGTTTGCAAAAGAATGGGGGAAATTTCTAAGTTATCTAAAAGACCATCATAAGCAGATGGAAACATTGGCAGGATTTTGATTTCACTTGTAGTGTAACAATTACCATGGGAAATATGGATTGATATAATAGTTAAGAGTTTGGAAGAAGATGCAGTTTTAAATGACACTTCCCCCCCCCCCTCTTTGAGTGGTGGGTGTACTCGCCAGGTCGGTCCCCCTCCTTATTACCGTTTAAAATTAACAGTTCCCTCCTCTTTGCAACTTGAGCGAGGCAGAGGCCTGAAAAGTTGCATCCTCTGTCTTTGGAGAGCCGTGTGACTCCTATGTCTGAGATGTTGTCATGGTCCTGAAACTGGTTGTAGTATCTGTATAAGTTGATATCGTCTATTCCCATTCGGGCGTTGAAATCCCCGCCCATGATGATTGGGATAGATGGATATGTAGATTCAAGAGGCTCTAAAAATGCCTCTATTTCTGCCCAGTTGGCCTTAGCAACAGATTTTTTTATGGCAAGGGGTCAGATATACGTTGACCAGCAGCAGGACGTCTCTCTTTAACTTGAGTACGACTGCCGTAGCTAGCGGGTTTACAGATTGGTAAAACTTTAATTGAGTAATCTAATTCCGTGCAGATGAGAGTAGCCAGGCCTCCACTGGGTCTACCTCCCCTTAGAGAAGGGGTGGTCGGTAGAGTGTGACTGCTGTTAGCACCATGGGCTCGCAGTACCAGGTTTCAGTTTTAAATGTTTAAAATGGGACTCCAGGGAGAGGCTGGGGGGAAGTCCTGAGATTCGGAGGAATCTGAGTTAAAGAAAATGTATTAAAATACTTTTGTTTAAAAACCAGAAGCATTTTTACTGGGTATAGTGGGGGAAGAGGTACCAAAGGGAGATAAAGAAAAGTCTCTATGCAGGCAACAACTGCAGCAAGAATTAGTTTAGCCCAAAAATGGAAGCGACAAGAAGTCCCAACGAAAGAAGAGTGGCAGATGAAGATGATGGACTTTGCGGAATTGGCGAAGCTGACGGGAAAAATCCGAAACAAGTATTCCAAAAAGACTGGAGTAAATTTATACAATATCTGAAGGACTATTGCAAGCAATTAACAACACTAGCAGGGTTGTAAAAAGACTGGTAATGACAACTGCTCTTCCCTTTTTATATTTATTTAAAAATGTGACATTTTGAAGGAGTGAAATGTAAATTGGAAAATGTATAAATGCTATGAGATAAAGGTTAACTTTGAAAACCATGAGGAGGAAAGGAGGGGAGTCGACAGGCTCTTAAGAGCTAAAGAAGTAAAATGGATAATGATGATGTGTTTAAATATTATATAATGGAAAATTAATAAAAATTAATTTTAAAAAGATTTTGAGAAATCTCTGTATATGGATATGTATTTGATTTTTTTATAATTTTGTATTGGAAAATCAAATAAAAACGATTTCAAAACAAACAAAAATCTGCAAGGTGCCACCAAGCTAGAAATTCTCCAGGCGTGTTTTGCAAATGGTGCAGGTCCAATTCAGACCACATGGAAATCTCTGGATGCCAGGTTGGTGAATGACATCTCCATCTGGCTGGCCCCTCCGGCTTCCTTAAGGGGGTCAGCAAAAAAGCTTGCCTATTGAATGTACATCCCACCTTTTTCTCCAAGGAGTATATGGTTCACCCCCCTCCTCAGTTAATCCCTACAACGACCTTGTGAGGTAGGCCAGGAGGCTGTGACTGGTCCAAGGTCACCCGGTGAGCTTCATGGCTGAGCGGGGATTTGAACCCTGATCTCCCAGGTCTTAGTCCGAAACTCTAACCACTAAACCACACTGGCTTCCTAGAGTACTTCTGCTATGGGGCAGCTATATAAATTAAGGAGTGATAAAATATGGGGAAAGCAAAATGTCAATTAGAGAACGATCTGAAATCTTTTCCTTGTGAATTTGTTTCATTCTGGATTGTTTTATTTGATGTTTGAATGCCTTGCAAACCACTTTGAGATTTTTTCCTTTAAAAAAGAAAGCAGTATAGAAATGAAACGAGTAATAATAATAATAATAATAATAATAATAATAAATTCAATTATAGTAGAAATGGCGCCTTAACATTCCATTGTGGCGACCTAGGTTTAAGGTGCCAATTGGCAATTAGCTTATATATCTGAGTTTCTAACGTTGCCACCAAGTCAGAAAAGGCTAAGAAAGAGCTACACAAGTTTCTTCTGCAGAAACGAAAGTGATCAGGATCTGAAACTAAGGCAATTCCTCATATTGTCAGTCGAGGCATTTGCAGAATCACAGAATTGTAGAGATGGAAGAGACTCAAAGGGTTATCCAGTCAAGACCCCCCTCCCCAATGCATGAATCACAGCTGTTCTTTCAAGAATCTCCAGCTAACAGAAGACCCACTGCTCTCTTGCAACTTGTATTTGGGAGCCGATTGTTCCCATTTCACAGATGGAAAACTGAAGCTCTGAAAAAGGTCAGGTTAGCTAACCAGACGTTCATCCCCCCCCCCCCCCCGCTTGTGTAATAAGCAGCCAAACTATGTTTGGGCCACGCCTTTGTGATCCATCTAATTAAAGGGCGGAAAACCTCTCTGGAACGATGTGTTATTTAAGAAAATAGCATTTAAGACAATGTTGTTGTTTCCCCCTCTGCAACCGAATCCCTTACAAGGAAATTGTCCTCTTTAAAAAAAGGTGTTCCTTGGATGACAGAGACGCTCGTTTTGAAAATTGCCATTTGCCGTATAATATTACAGCCAGTGCTAACTCTACTTGAAGTTATTGGACTTACTGGATGGCAACAACAGGGAGATTTCAAGCATTTGCAACTTTTGTTTTGCAATTTTGAAAGGAAAGGAAACCGGGGAAAGAAACCAGGCAAAGAAACCAGGCAAGTATAGATCTGTCCCTATGGCACAGAAACATCTGAAACAAGAGATCCCTTGCCCTCCAGGCATATGGATGTAAGGAACAGCCTCACACATCATTTTTGCAAGTGACAACAATGAGACTGTTCTGCAATATGCAAAAGTATGCAAGTATGCTGGGGGGGTTTGGGGGGGCTGGGGAGAGACAAAAAATCAAAACACAAGTCAGATAATGTGTTTGCTGGCATGCGATGGGGGTCAGGCATGTTACCCAACAGTTTATTATGCAAACTGTCCTCAAACCCGAAGTGTCAGTTGGGAACCTTGCATAAGATCGTACATCAAGCAGTTTGCCTGGACTCTAGGGGTTTATTTCTGTCATTTCTACGCCTTGAAAAGCCATAGATGGCTTCAGAACAGGAGATAAGACTCTAATGGCCTCTTAAAGGCCCACTTACCCAATTATTCTGGCCGCCCTAGAACTCCAAGGCAATGCGTTTTAAAATTATTGACAACGACCAAGCCACAAACAAAAGCACCCAAAAAACCCAGAGGTGATATGGCAGGTGGCAACATTCTCCTGCCCAATCTTGTCAGGAGTGGGGGGCAGATATGCCGGAGCAATGATTTCCCAGACTCCCCTACAGGTAGGTTTGTGTGGACAAATGCATCCCTTCCTTATAAGTAAGTGACAATCTGCAACCAGAATCATATTCCAGGCAGGTTTGTTCTGAAGGAAAAGGCACAGATAAAAGCAGAACAGAACCTTCAGAAAGAAGACATGTTTTGCAAAAGATGAATAATCATCCGCTAAGGGACATAGGAAACTGCCTTACGCTGCAATATACATTGAAAGCACTCTCGCCCCCACTTTAAACAGTCATGGCTCCTCCCCCGCTAAAAAAAAAAAATCCTGGGAACTGTAGTTTTTTCAGGGTGCTGAGCGATGTTAGGAGACCCCCTAGTCCCCTCCCAAAGCTACAGTCCCCAGTGTGGTTTGACAATCAATCCCTCTTCCCTGGGAACTCTGGGAAGTGTGGCTCTGCGAGGGGGAAATGGGTTTCCTAACAACTCTCCGCGCCCTTAACAAACTACACTTCCCAGGGTTCTCTGGGGGAAGCCAGTACTACTTAAAGTGATAGGATACTGCTTTAAATGTGCAACACAGATGAGGCCTGAGTCTGACAATTAGAATATCTAAGCTCAGGATAGTCTGCTGGCACATTTGCAAAGCTAAGCAGGGTCCGGTATGCTTTTCAAATTGGATGGGGAACAAACTGCGTGTTGAGATTCCTGCATTGCAGGGGGTTGGCCTAGATGACCCTCAGGGTCCCTTCCAACTCTACAGTTCTTTCACTGAGCTATGGCCCTTCCCCAAATTATCATTCATGTACATAATTTCAAGTGCTACAAGGGGGGAGGGAAGGAGAAGAGAAAGGTGAAGGCCTTACAGCCCCACTGCCAACCAAACTCCATCCATATGAGCTGCTGAATGTACCCTACGCGCTGTGATTTTGGAGTAACACCTACAAGCAAGAGGCTTCACTTTTAAGAAGTGATGACTGCTCATGTAAAACTGGATATTTACAGCTCTCCATCAGCACAGAACAGTACGTCCTGTGCATGTTAGAAAATATATTCCCTGAAGCGTGGACAGGTATGAGATTTATTCATTTTGTACCACGGATCTAGGCAATTTGCTTGGCCTTCAAGAGACTAGAACACTCCCTACAGAATTGGTGGGGGGCGGGAATAAGTGCCCAACAGTTAAAACTCCTCTCGAGGGCAGGTACAGACAGCCCAAAAAAACTGCGCAAAGCTGCTCTGCAGCTTGGAAATGCTGCACCAAGTTTGCCAGCTCTCGCTTTTCTAGGATAGGCACCTCTCACCAACGTTGCAAAATAAAGGCTGCACTCATGCATTACGGAAAGCGATGGTTTCTGGCTTGTCATGGTTTACTGTGAAAAAGCAGGAAACTGACACTGCCCAAGCACTCTTGCATTCCTTCTCCTCTAATGCAAGCAGGAAGAACAAACCCAAAATCCACAACTATCCTTGGCTTCCAGTTATGGTTAAATACTTGGTAGGTGTTTGCTGCTCCCCAACAAGCCACGACCCCCAGGGAGTCACATAAACCGTGGCTTGCTGCTGGTCCAACTGTGGCTTCAGCATTTGTTCCTCTTGCTCTCTCTAGGAGAAGAGCAAAGCCAGAAGGATTGAACAGCGCACACCAACGGGCTGCTTGTTCGTGGTTAATTACGGAAAGTAAGAAACCACAGTTTATTGTGCAAACACAAATCCGAGCTCCCGTTTAAAACCCCGCTTCATAGCCAAACCATTTTATCAGAATCCAAGAGAGCACTCTAGGTCTTTCTCAGCTTCCACCTGCCATTCTGTTTGATGAAATATTATTCATTGGTTTTGAAGAGATAACTCCCTTTTCTCTCTCAATATAATTGGCCGACCACAAATGCCACCGCCATCCCAGCTAGTGATTGTGGATCTCCCTAATTGCAACACTTTTCAACCTCCACTGTGACTCACCAGCTCATCATCGCTGCAGCCTGAACCCTCAACACCAGTGGGATGCATTTGCTAAATCATAACACGCATCGTAATTCCAGTGTCAAACCAACCCATCTTGATGCCCCGGCCTTTGCTATTTATTTATTTTGCCTGCCCTTTGCCCTAAGGTCCCAGGGCGGGTCGCAACAGTTCAAAAAACAACATTTGGAATTGTTTTAAAACAAAAGACAATCCCAGGATTAAGGCGGGCAGTGAAAATGAACATCGTGCTTGTTCCAGATCTCTCTTGAGCATCAAACCACAGTTTATTGTACAAACACAAATCCGAACTCTCATTTAAAACCCCGCTTCATAGAGGGATTATTGTATTTTAATCTTTTGTTGGAGGCCGCCCAGAGTGGCTGGGGAAGCCCAGCCAGATGGGTGGGGTATAAATAATAAATTATTATTATTATTATTATTATTATTATTATTATTATTATTATTATTATCATTATTATTGAACTCCCGAGTCCTAGTCCAATACACTAACCATACAACGCACCGGCTTGCCCTTCAGATGAAGGGCTGTATACAAATTTAATAAATAATAGTAATAGTCCAACCCCCTGCAATGTAGGAATCTTTTGCCCGACATGGGGTTCGAACCCACGACCCTGAGACTCAATGTCTCAAACTGAAATCCTAACCTGGAATATGCCTAAACAGCTATTCTGGGGAGCCACAGTTTTAGAGTGCCAGGATGTCAAGAGCCTCCTTGGAGAAAGGAGAGCCTCCTTGGAGAAAGCTTCCCACAAGCGGGGAGCCAACGCAGAAAAGGCCTCTGGGCCTCACACGGAGGAGACACACAAAGAAGGGCCTCAGATGCTTGAGCTGCAATTCTCAGAGTCATTTAACAACCAGTCTTTCCTTCCCAGAAAACTATGGGAAATAGGGCCTGCCTAACAATTAACATGGGTGGCGCTGTGGTCTAAACCACAGAGCCGAGGGCTTGCTGATCAGAAGGTCGGCGGTTTGAATTCCTGCGACGGGGTGAGCTCCCACTGCTTGCTCCCTGCTCCTGCTAACCTAGCAGTTCGAAAGCACGTCAAAGTGCAAGTAGATAAATAGGTACCGCTCCGGCGGGAAGGTAAACGCCGTTTCCGTGCGCTGCTCTGGTTCACCAGAAACAGCTTAGTCATCCTGGCCACATGACCCGGAAGCTGTACGCCGGCTCTCTCGGCCACTAAAGCAAGATGAGCGCCGCAACCCCAGAGTCGTCTGCGACTGGACCTAACAGTCAGGTGTCCCTTTACCTTTAACAACTATCAGCACGGTTCCCAGGATTCTTTGGGGGAAGACATGACAGTTGCAATGGTACAATAGGGCTTTAGATATATGGTATGGATGCTATTGCAACAAGGGCATGTTGAAGAATTTTGTTGGCAAACTTCTGTCTCGAGTGACAATGGAGTGTGCCTCTGGGGGTGAAGTCAAACCACTGTGTTTGCAGCTTTCAAACTGACCCCCGGGGGGCGCAAGCCTGAGCAGTGTGTATGGAGGTCCTGGGCTGCCCAGGTGACAAGACCGCCCTCTCGGCCTCGCTGCTGTGGTCCAAAGGAAAGCAGAGCAAGATGCACCAACTAAGCCGCAGGAGTTGCCAGAAGGAGGAGTACAAGGCGCCATCCAACTGTCTTAGGGACCCCACTCTGGATTTGTGCCGGGTTTACAGCGGTACCTTGGTTCTCGAACTTAATATGTTCTGGGAGTCAGTTCGACTCCCAAAACCGTTCGAAAACCAAGGAACGGCTTCCAATTGGCTGCGGGAGCTTCCTACACTCAAGTGGAAGCCGCGAGACGTTTGGCTTCCGAAAAACATTCGCAAACTGGAACACTTACTTCTGGGTTTGCGGCATCCGGGAGCCAATTTGTTCAACAACTAAGCCGTTCGAGAACCAAGGTACCTCTGTACCTCTTAGCCCAGAGCATTCCAAACTGTCTCACGACACATTAGTGCGTCAGTGGCAGTGTGTAGGTGTGTCGCACGGACGCTCCCCACTGTATCAGCAATGGATTCAAACTACAAGAAAGAAGATTCCACCTAAACATTAGGAAGAACTTCCTGACAGTAAGAGCTGTTCGACAGTGGAATTTGCTGCCAAGGAGTGTGGTGGAGTCTCCTTCTTTGGAGGTCTTTAAGCAGAGGCTTGACAGCCATCTGTCAAGAATGCTTTGATGGTGTTCCTGCTTGGCAGGGGGTTGGACTGGATGGCCCTTGGGGTCTCTTCCAACTCTATGATTCTATGTGTCGCAAAATGATGCATGTCTAAAAAGTGTGTCACCAACATGAAAAGTTTGGAAAGCTCTGCCTTAGCCTTTTCTTCTCCTGAAGCTATCCCACAAGACAGTGGAGGTTTAGGATCAGAGTTTCCCTTCTCCAACATGGGCTCCCTTCCCAGGTGAACGAGCCCCACCTGCCCCTCACTTCCCTCTACAGCAAGTGCAAAAACCGCCTTCTTGACCATTGGACCCACTACTGTTCTCATCCACTCACACCAACTGTCTTCACATGCAGGGGACATCCCTAACTCAGCAAGGCTTTGAGACTCATTGGCTACCCTCATCTGGTTTAGCAGCTGCAGAATACAACAATCTGGAGAAGCTGATAGTTTCACATGAAGCACCAGAAGCTGCAAACATCAAAGGCCATCAGATAATTAGTGTTGACCATCATCAACACAAACACCTGTCCAATACTCAGCTGGGTCACCCCAGAAGTCCACTTAGGGTTCTGATATTGTGGCTACCCCAGGACAGGTAATTCTAGTAACAAGAGGCAAAGAATATAGCTATAAAAAGAGAACAGGTGCACTTGTTTGGAAAGGGCCTCCCAGAATTAATGGCACCGTTTGCAACCCATGTCCCGAGACTGGACACCTTACAGGAAATGCTTGCAGCGGTCAAGATTTGTGAGTCCCCAATGAGCTGAACTGCTCTGCCACCTACAGCTCCTTTTACTGAGGAGCAAAGCAACCAGAAAGCCAGAAAAGGGAATGAATGGGATTTGTGTATCCTGCAGAAGTAGGGATAAGAATCGCCCCGTTCACGCCAATGGTCTAACGCTGGAGAAGTTCCCCCCACAAGATTATACCGGAGTCACTTTGCTTCTAAGGAAAGGGAGGCAAGGGAGGAGGAAGGGGGGGGGGAACCCAGCAACCTCAAAAAAACAATACAAAAGACTCAAGGAAGTGCTGATAACCGCTTTAAAAACCAAAAACAAACTGAATTGCACAACATCCACTGCCTCTCTTTCGCTTGCAAATAACTCGACGACCATCAACTACCTTATTTCAACAAAAGCAATTGCAGCAACTGAAGCCCATTATGTTTTGTTTTGTCTTTAAAAAAGTCAAGTACAGAAAATACCGCTGGGTGTTGCCAAAACAGCACACCCTTTTCACTAACAATAGCTTTAAAACCCAGTATTTGACAAAGGCTTCAAACCTCTTGTTCCCTTAAGCTAGGAGCAAAAAGGAGAGCTCGCTGCTCACTCCGCAGATCTTTGGGGAGTTGCGGCTGGCCAAGAAGCGCCCCCACCCGACCTCTCCAAAACCTTTAATTTTTGTATGTGCCCCTTCCCCCAGCCGCAAAAAAACACCTTGACACGGGCCAGTACAGCATCTGCCTTCTTGCTCGGGGTTGTTTACGCGCAGCGAGACCTGCCCTCCCTTTTGTTTAAATTCCCCTCCATCCTCCTGTCAAAAAAGGGCCGCTTCCCCTTTTCTTCCCCTTCTGCGTGCGCAAAGCTAGCTCGCCTCCTTCTCTCGCTTGCAAAACTTTGCAGAGCACGAAAGCAAGCCGTGCAGAAGCCAAACTGGAGGGAGACGGTTTTGTGGGCTTTTTCAGGGGGTGAGGAAGTCTTCCCAAAGTTGCGGAAGCGGGCGCTGGGAGTGTTTGTCCCCAGAAACAGGACGGAGCGCGCAGTTGCAAAAGGCGCTCCGGGGAGGAGCTGCAAGTTGCAAGCGAGCTGCAACAGCTGGCCCGTGACCCCGCCGGGCGAGGGGCACCTTCGCCGGCTGCTGCGGCTGCCCGAGCTCCTTCCTGCCTCCGCCTCCGCCCGCCCCAGCAAAAGCAGGCGCTCACCGCATGGCTGGAGGTGGAAGACGCGCCTCGCCGTTGCCATCGCCGCCGCCGCTGCGCTTCACACCATCGCCGAGGCGCGCCACGCCTGCAGCCTCGCCGCCGTCGGAAGGAGCAGAGCAGCCCGGACTGAGAGCGCCCGCGCATCGGCCCGGGTTGCGGCGGCGGGTGGAAAGGGGAAGGGACGGCCGAGGAGGAGCAGGAGGAGGCGGCGGCGGAGGCGCAGCAGAAGCGGCAGCAGCCGCGCCGAGTGACACACCTCCCTCCCTCCCGCGCCGGTCCTAGCGCGCTTCCCGCGGCGAGGCTCCCCAAGGAGGCGTGCGAGGCGAGGCCTCGGCGACCTTCCGCTGCGCCCGCACCCTGGAGCGGCTCGCCCCTGGCGCGCTTTCCAAAAGGAGGCGCAATTGCGCGCAGCAGCCCTCGAGGAGGACCCAGCGCCTCCTCGCGCAATAAGGCTGCGCCCCGGAGGGGGGTATAGAGTCGCCTTGAACTGATCTGAGATCCACGGGCAGAGTGCCGACTTGAATAAAATGTTGGGGAGGGGGCCATGGGCGTAGCTAAGGGGGGGCAGTGGAGGCAGATGCCCCCCAAATCAATAGAAATCAATAAAAATACTTAAGTAACTGAGGTTCTGCTCCCGCTACCATAAAGCCTGACCCCCCCACCCATCATAAATCCTGGCTACACCCATAGAGGGGGCCATGCAAGCCCCACCCAACATAATCGATCGCAAGATCAGGCACAAACACCATTTGAATGGTAATGCCTATCAACTTTGGGGGGACCCACTCCCTGAAATATTTTAGCGGGGGGCAGAAAGGACCTCGGCCCCTAGGAGTTGGCTCCTATGCCGACGTGTGGTACACAAATTAAATTAATACCGGTAATAGTAATTCGTTTTGCACGGATATTTCGGTTGTTTCAGCTTCCCAGCTCCCCTTTGGAATCCGGATCTCTGGAGAGCACGCTTTTTTCCCCTTATTGTTTACCTATTGTTTATGCCGCTTAAGTGTGGAAACCTCGAAGTGGTTTCAGGGTTGCCAGGACACCCCGAAATTGTTGGGCTTTTTTTTTTTTTTTACAAACCCCAAAGTTGTTGTTGAGCTATTTTTTACAAAAAAACACCAAGAAAACAGGTGTGAGTTCCATAATTTAACTATGCAATGGGTGGGAAAGCACAACATTCAGCTTCCGTTGGATGTCTTTGGATTTCAGTATTATTACCGTAGGAGGGAGGTAGAGGAGCTGTACTCCAGCAACAGGATCTTAGCTGCCTTATAGAGGGAAAGGGGACCCCAGGGCCCTCCAAATGCTTGCAGATTACAGCTCTCACCCTCTTACCCTGATTGGCCTTGCTGGCTGCTGGGAGTTCATAGAATTGTAGAGTTGGAAGGGACCACGACAGTCATCTAGTCCAACCCCCTGCAATTCAGGAATCTGTGGGGTTGAATTCATGACCCTAAGGTTAAGAGTTTAACCACCTTACTCTGTTTACCACCCTGGGCTCCACTAGGAGCAAGGGTGGGATGCAAATGAAATAGATAGATAGATGATAGATGATGATAGATAGATAGATAGATAGATAGATGATAGATACCAAATTCCAACCCACGCAGTACTCTTTGCAACAAAGCCCAGCACCCAACAGATCCCAAGCTGCCTCCTAAGAGCAGAACAGACCTGGAGACTCCTTCAAAACCCTCTCCAGTTCAGACTCTCAACTGCTCTTAAAAGAAACTCTCTGCAGCAGAAAGGAAGGAAGGAAGGTAGGAAAAAGAGAAGGAAGGAATTGGGGTGATTTTTTTAAAGCAGCTTTTGACTTTCCCAGGTATATGACATGGCTTCCCAAAATGCACATTCAGTTTGCAGAGATCAGAGATCCACCACTGCAACCAGTAGGGTCCTTGTAAACTTATCAGGGCAACCAGTTGCCCAACAAACCTCAGCCCACCTGCCTGCCCCTGCCTGCTTTGGTACTTACTTACAACCAGTCCAGGGGTGGCGCTGCCGGCTGCAATCAACCTCCTCCGTGTTGCCTTTGAAGAACTGATTCAGCCTGGGGGACTCTTGGGTTCCTTATTTCCCTCTAGGAATGGAACTGCTTTGTGTGAGTGGAAGAGTGGTGCCCCCTCGCCAAAGAGCAGGGGGATAGGGGTATTAACTAGCATTAGTTGGCTCCGCCTCTCATTGAGCTCTGGCTCCGCCTCTCATTCACGCTGGCTCCGCCTGCTGTGGTCCTTCCCCCACCTTTCCAGTCCCAATGGGCAGCAGCCATCACTGCAGGCGAGTCCAGTGACTGCAGCCCAAACGAGTCTTGTGGTACTTTATAAGGACTATCAAATATATTGCGGTAAAAGCTTTTGTGGGTTAGGTATGTGAAGTCTTACCTGGACAGCTCAGTCAGCAGAGCATGATGAGACTCGTAATTTCAGGGTTGCGGGTTCCAGTCCTACATTGGGCAAAAGATTCCTGCCTTTGCAGGAGGTTGGTCTAGATGACTCTGGTGGTCCCTTCCAACTCTACGATTCGGTGATTCTAAGAATCACGCAGGATCAGGTCAACAGCACATCGAGTCCAGCATCTTCTCATGGTGGCCAAGCAGGCGCACATTATGGGATGTCCACAGGATGGACCCAAGTGCAGCAGGAGCTCTTCAATTGGGGGGTGGGGTGGAGGTTGGCATGTATGTTGGGGAGCTAAGCACCAGGTCCACCAGTGTGAGGAAAAAAGGCACCTGAGAGGTGGCACAAACTGACCGATACATTTGCCAGGGCAGAGCCAAGTAGAAAAGCAAGACACAAACAAACAGTGGGACCGTGCAAAGAAGAGGTGCACTGTCTAAAGAATATCAGAAGCCCCTTGCAGGATCAAAGGTCTAGCATCCTGTTCTCACAGTGGTCAACCAGGTGCCCGTGGGAAACCGACAGGCAGGTTTCCCTGCATTTGTAAAACTTGTAAAATCATGTAAGGAATATGCAAGAATATGCAGGTGGTCTGTATGGCTATTGAACCCACGACTGTGGCGTTATCAGCACCGTGCTCTAACCAACTGAGCTAACCTGGCATAAATCAAATGGTCCCAGGTTCAATCCTCAACATCTGCAGGCAGTACTAGGAAACTCAAAGCGGTATGCAGCCACCAGGACCCGTAAACATCAAAGGCTTTTCTCTCTGTGATCCTTTAGACAGGACACTGCCTTATGCTCAAGTCAGACCGCTATTCCATCTAGCACAGTATTGGCTACACTGGCCGGAAGCGGCTCTCCAGGGCATGAGGCTGGAGACATTCCTAACCCAAGGGTTGGACCCAGGAGCTTCTGCGTGCAAAGAGATGTGCTCCCCCTGAGCTATGGCCCTTCTCGTTTTGCCATTTATACGGCCCATTTCTAGGACCAGAGGAGGAATGACTGCTGGGAGAAGAAATGCCCTGGTGCATCTGCAGCAGCACAACCGGACGCCTTCCTTTGCCCCGGCTGCAATGAAACATGTCTCTCCTGCATCGGTCTCTGCTGCAGTCTGCCAACAGCTTGACCTCACCCCCAAAAAGCGCACTCCTCCATTTTCTCCCGAAACAGAAGGATGCCAAATGTGACAGCCATACCGCTGGCGCTGCTTGTGTGCCACAAAACACCCACGCAAACTATTTGTGCATGGGAGCATCGATTTTTATTTTTTTACAGCCCCTTACTGCCCCTTTCCGGCTTTGTGCAGAGGCCTGTTTCTGCTCACATAGCCAGAGAGCATCCTTGGCGACGTGCCAACGGCCCCTCAGCCGCATTCTTCTCCGAGGGCCTGGAGCAAGTCGCCTGCCGCAGTCCCTGTCCCACACACACCCTTGACATGCAGATTGCAGTCTCTCCCCTAGCGGGTTTGGCAAGATCAGGGGTTATCCATTGCGACACTAGGGACCCCGGGCAGCGCTTCTGCGAGAGCCCCGAGGAAATCCCATGCCTGCAAATTTCTCATCCCATCCCTGTGTTGGGAAGTGCTTGCACCTGTGAAACGTGCGGTGCTCCGCTGGAAAATACCTTTTGCCTAACCTAGGGGCTGAGAACCACTTAAGATTACACCCCACCCAACCCGCCTTTTGTTCTCCAAGTTTTCTCAGAACGTAGGAGTGCATTTCTTCCCTGGCTAGATAAGGGTCAGATCAGCAACAGATATAATTTCTACTTATTAACCGCAACAAGGCTCTGGCTATAGCATCTAAATTTTATTTTAAATACCAGCGGGGAATGACCTGGATAGTGGATAGTTTGTGATGTGTTAGGTTTCTGCTGTTCTCTTTTGTTTGCTGTGAAGGTTTAACAGAAAAATATTAAAAAGGGTGCAGCTGGATCATTCTAGCCCACTCCCCCGTTTCCCGTCACGGCCAACCAGATGACTATGGGATGGAAGCCTGCAAGCAGGACGTGAGAGAAGGTGCGCTCAGTCCACCTGGCATGCGCAGCAATTGGCATTCAGAGGGATTTTGCGCCCAATATGGTGAGCTAGCATAGAGCCCATGCTTCCTAGCCAAGATCCACTGACAAGACACCGATTTGGATGGCTTTAAAAGAGGATTAGGCAAATTCCAGGAGAGAGATAAGGCTATCGCTGCAACTCTGGGAAGGATCCCACAGTTTCACGATTAAAAATTTCCCTTTATCATTAGCTTCTCTTCTTTCTTTATACACAAAGGTCAGAGATGTGGTGAGCAATAGCTCAGCTGGTCAGAGCGAGGTGCTGATAATGCCAAGGTTGCAGGTTCGATTCCTGTATGGGACGGGTGCATATTCCTGCATTGCAGGGGGTTGGACTAGAACTCAGGGTTTCCCGAATTTGGGTCTCCAGCTGTTTTTGGACTACCATTCCCATCATCCCTGACCACTGGTCCTGCTAGCTGGGGATGATGGGAGTTGTAGTCCAAAAACAGCTGAACAGCCAAGTTTGGGAAACCTTGGCCTAGATCAGGCATCCCCAAACTTCAGCCCTCCAGATGTTTTGGACTACAATTCCCATCATCCCTGATCACTGGTCTTGTTAGCTAGGGATCATGGGAGTTGTAGGCCAAAACATCTGGAGGGCCGCAGTTTGGGGGTGGCTGGCCTAGATGATCCTCAGGGTCCCTTCCAACACTTTTTATGACCAGATTTTTCTTTCTTTCCACAACAATAGTGTTATTGCAACTGATACGAGCAATAAAAAAAACACCAAATTATATCAAAAGCCACACGAAGGCGAAACTAAACTGAACTTGAGCGCTTGCAGATTTTAGTCAACCATTTACTAGTTAAGTGATTTGATTCCGTATCCTAATCTTTTGAAGATGCCTTTGTAAGGAGGCTGGAGGAAGGGAGTTGTTGCTTTTGGACTGGGAGATAACCTTCAACACATCTACCCGGAATGAGGTCACACTGAGTTCAGGAGGGTTTACTTCCTGATAAGTGTGCTTTGTCATGTTGAGGAACCTAGAATATGATTTCCTATTATTAGTAACACATCAAAGCAGCATCAGCAAATGAAAGCAGGGCAAAGCCAACAAGTATTGTAGGAGATCTAGATTTAAGAGATTGTGTTGGCTCCAGTTTCCGTCTGATCATTGTCAGATTCAGTTGCCTCTGGTTTTGGATCGCTAGAAGGAAGTCGTTCTCATCTCTCACCCTGAAATGCAAAACTGGCAGGTGGTTTAGGGAACAAGGATGCCTGCCCATAACCGCACATCTTTAATTTGCTTCCCCCCCCCCCAACTATGTTAGCATAAGGGAAATGAAATGAGTTTCTGCAGATTGAAAGGGATAACTGCTGAAGAATCTCAACTCTGCCTATCAATGGCAGGGCAAGGTTCACTCTGCAATTAAAAACACACATAGAGGGAGCAATTCTCAGTGATTAATCTAGCAGTTAATTAAAGCTTGCATGACCCAGGAATCTGGGGACCGCTTAGTGGGGGTAGGTGTGGCACTGGAAGTGGGAGACTCAATGGATGTGGCTTGTACATGAGACAGGGGATCCCCAAGTGGTCTGCAAAATTCATTCAGGTGCTCCATGGAAAATCTATGCGTTTGTGGTTGAAGAAGGGGAGGCGTTAAATATCCCTAAAAGGTAAAGGTAAAGGGACCCCTGACCATTAGGTCCAGTCGCAAATGACTCTGGGGTTGCAGCGCTCATCTCGCTTTATTGGCCAAGGGAGCCGGCGTACAGCTTGCGGGTCATGTGCTCAGCATGACTAAGCCGCTTCTGGCGAACCAGAGTAGCGCACGGAAACGCCGTTTACCTTCCCACCGGAGCGGTACCTATTTATCCACTTGCACTTTGACATGCTTTCGAACTGCTAGGTTGGCAGGAGCAGGGACCGAGCAACGGGAGCTCACCCCGTCGCGGGGATTCGAACCACCGACCTTGTGATCGGCAAGCCCTCCTAGGCTCTCTGATTTGCAATTTTATTTTGCATCTTACATTGGATTGCCACTTGAATCCTATGGATAAAATGCAATACATAAGAAACGAAAGAAGCCATTAAGATGCGATTTAAAACCACGCAGCATCTAGCACAGCGCATTGCACTTGCTGCGACAGGCAGGAAAAAATAAAAGAATAAGTAAGTGTTCCGCCAAGGCTGTCAGCAATTTTCAAGCGGCCCGGTGTGTGTGTGTGTGTGTGTGTGTGTGTGTGTGTGTGTGTGTGTGAAACTTGGGAACCGTAGCTGCAGGCTATATTCCATCCTGCACACAAAGGTTTTTACCCCAATGCACACAAGCACTTATCTCCTTCCAGGCAAGCAAGAGACATCATCACAATTCCCAGAATAATAAAATGGTGAGAACGGGATGGTTTGGAGACGATCTCTATCTGGCAGAAGGGCACATTCCAGCTGAAGAATGCAGGACCAAGGACCGTGAGGGTTACAGCCTGGGCAGAAGGAGGTGGCCAGGGCAGGGGGCTTGATACATAGAACTATGCCTGGATATTCCGGAGAGGTTTTTCCCCCTTCTGTCATGCTATTAAGACCCAACAGGGTCATTCTCTCTTTCAAATCAGAACCAGTGAAGGCGGTGAAGGTCCTGTGTGATTGTCTGGAGGCAGTTGGAGGATGGATGGCGGCTAACAGATTGAGGTTGAATCCTGACAAGACAGAAGTAATGTTTTTGGGGGACAGGAGGCGGGCAGGTGTGGAGGACTCCCTGGTCCTGAATGGGGTAACTGTGCCCCTGAAGGACCAGGTGCGCAGCCTGGGAGTCATTTTGGACTCACAGCTGTCCATGGAGGTGCAGGTTAATTCTGTGTCCAGGGCAACTGATTATCAGCTCCATCTGGTACACAGGTTGAGACCCTACCTGCCCGCGGACTGTCTGACCAGAGTGGTGCATGCTCTAGTTGTCTCTCGCTTGGATTACTGCAATGCGCTCTATGTGGGGCTACCATTAAAGGTGACCCAGAAACTACAACTAATCCAGAATGCGGCAGCTAGACTGGTGACTGGGAGCGGCTGCCGAGGCCACATAACAGCGGTCTTGAAAGACCTACATTGGCTCCCAGTACGTTTCCGAGCACAATTCAAAGTGTTGGTGCTGACCTTTAAAGCCCTAAACGGCCTCGGTCCAGTATATCTGAAGGAGCGTCTCCACCCCTATCGTTCTGCCTGGACACTGAGGTCCAGTGCCGAGGGCCTTCTGGCAGTTCCCTCACTGTGTGAAGTGAAGTTACAGGGAACCAGGCAGAGGGCCTTCTCGGTAGTGGCGCCCGCCCTGTGGAACGCCCTCCCACCAGATGTCAAAGAGAAAAACAAGTACCAGACTTTTAGTAGACATCTGAAGGCAGCCCTGTTTAGGGAAGCTTTTAGTGTTTAATAGACTACTGTATTTTAATATTCTGTTGGAAGCCGCCCAGACTGGCTGGGGAAACCCAGCCAGATGGACAGGGTATAAATAATAAATTATTATTATTATTATTATTATTATTATTATTATTATTATTCCTTACAGCTGAATGATGGGAGACTCGGGGAAAGAATAAAGGAAGTACAGAGCATAGTTGAACTATGGAATTTGCTCCCAGCAGAGGTAGTGATGGCAACCATCTCAGATGGCTTTAAAAAGTGACTAGACAATGGCTACTGATCACGTGAACTGCATGCCATCTCCGGGATCAGAGACTGCGTGCCTCCGAATACCAGTTGCTGGGAAACCACAGTGGGAAGAGTGGTCTTGCCCTGTCCCTGTGCCTGTTGCAGGCCCCCATCAGCCTCTGGTCGGCCCCTGTAAGAATCCAATGCTGGACCAGACAGGCTTTTGGTCTGGTCCAGCGGCCAGGTTCTTCTCATGCCACACCAAATATACCTTTTCATCGAAAAAGAGCATTAGACAAATGTCAACAAGCGTTGGGAGCCTGGGAGAGGAGAATGGCCGGCCCGACCGCCAGCTCACACAGAGCTCAAAGCCTCAGGGTAAACAACGCGAAGGAAACCCAACACTGATCCCACGGAATTAAATTAGACGGGGACATAAAGGCTGACATTTCTCGGGCACATTACGTGAGGCAGTTGTTCCGGTATGTACAGGGCTCAGTTTTACGGGTGACATGCACTTCTGCTTTGTTTTGATCAAGTTTTCAGGAAACGTTTGCTGAATTTTATTTTATTTTTAAAAAAGCACTTTAACATAAACTGCTGGGAGAGACTTTATTATATTAAGCAGTACAGTTTTCTACGAATAAATGAAACGAGCAAGCAGGCGAAAGTAGGGTGCATTGAGGTTGATGTGGCTGCTCTTCCCTGGGCTGGTGTCTGTTGAGCTCAAATTAGGCTCTTCGCCTCTCTCCAGTCTAGAAGCAAGACGGAAAGGCAGGCCCAGAAATCAGAATAAGAAACTGCCTCATACTGAGTGACACCATGGGGCCCATCTAGCCCAATACTGTCTACTCTGACTGACAGCAGCCCGCTCCAGGGTTTCAGCCAGGAAGACTTTTCCCAGGCCCACCTGGAGATGCCTGGGATTGAACCCAAGACCTTCTGCAAGCACAGTAGATGATCAACCTCTGAGCCAATCTGATGGCATCTCCAATAGACCGCTGTTTCCAATCCCGTGATCCTGTTACTTTTTCGGAGGCATGTCTGCTTGCAGGGTACAAGAGAATCGCCAGGAACGAAGTGGGAGCAAACATTGCTCCAGAGTGCTGTGGTTCACGGTTTTAAGCAGGCAGAGCTGTCACTTTCAAAGGCACCAATGTCTCTCCATCTGCCTGGAAGCAGAAAGCTTGGCAAGGCTTTAGTCAAGCTGAGATCACGCACCCCGGGTGAAGATAGAAGGCTCATTAGCAGCTCAGAGCGGCCTTCGGGAGACTCCTTCGCCCAGATAAAGCTTGGGAATATGTCGCTCCCCGAAAATGATTTAAAATCATATAAAGCAAAACACCTGCTTCTAGGAGGGGGCTGCCCTAGATGCGTCATTTGCCAATACGGAATTGAATTTTAGTGGGGGGAATGGGGCGAGAGAGAAAAGTGACTCAGAATATAAGAAACTCATTCAGTTCCAGAAGCTGATCTTGGGCATTTTTCCTGAGCCATGATGAACAGTTCTGAAACAGATGCGATATTTACAGGGTTTCTGCTTCCCCTAAATTCATTTTCATTTTCATTTTACTTTCTGTTTATTCCTCTGTGAGCCTTGGGCTTCACTTTTTTCAATTTTAAACACTTCTCTGTTTTTTCCTGAACTAATTTCCGATTTGTGCCATTTGGGATCCTGTTCAACCGTTTCATCTTTCTCAACTTTCCTTATTCGTCCACACAGGCTATAATCCAACCCCGCTCCTTAATCTTCAGGTTAAACTGCTATATATAAGGCAGTTTAGTAAACCTTTAACTAGTTGGAACTGATGGAAGGGGTTTTTCCTGGAGGTCTTGAATCAGGGCATAATAACATTTTTATAAAAAAAACCACTTTATTTGCTAGTTTAACAATGCTTTCCCTTTACAAATCGCTCTCTTCTGTTTCATTCATGCATTAATTTCTCTCCTTGTATTTCAGATAGCGCTGGGTGTGTTTATCTTCATGATTCCTATGCTGTGATTTAAGCAAATCTTTCAAATTCATTTTGTTTCTGGTTTGGTTGTGATTGCAACCACAGGCTCACGGGAGCAAATTCACTGGTACAAAATCTTAGAATCCATTTTCATGCATCTGCGTGGCAATGCCACATTGCAGCAGACTATCGTACGTTTTGGAGAATTTATCTTTCTATACCGTATAGAAAGACAGTGCAAGGGGGCAGGGGGCAGGGGGCAGGGATTCCTGCCTGTCTCCCGGGTCTCTGACACTTCACCAGACAAAGGCAGAGTCAGGCCCAGAACAGCAAGAGCTTTGGAAAGCAAAGTTCCTTTCCTACTGCTTTCCTAGCTAGCAGCCTCAGGTAGGTGACAGAACAGGGAGAAATGTAAAGTACTACACTTGGGCAAAAAAAATGAAAGGCGCAAATACAGGATGGGTGACACCTGGCTTGAGAGCAGTACAAGTGAAAAGGATCTAGGAGTCTTGGTAGACCATAAACTTGACATGAGTCAACAGTGTGATGCAGCAGCTAAAAAAGCCAATGCAATTCTGGGCTGCATCAATAGGAGTATAGCTTCTAGATCAAGGGAAGTAATAGTACCACTGTATTCCGCTCTGGTCAGACCTCACCTGGAATACTGTGTCCAGTTCTGGGCACCACAGTTCAAGAAGGATACTGACAAGCTGGAACGTGTCCAGAGGAGGGCAACCAAAATGGTCAAAGGCCTGGAAACGATGCCTTATGAGGAACGGCTTAGGGAGCTGGGTATGTTTAGCCTGGAGAAGAGAAGGTTAAGGGGTGATATGATAGCCATGTTCAAATATATAAAAGGATGTCATATAGAGGAGGGAGAAAGGTTGTTTTCTGCTGCTCCAGAGAAGAAGACACTGAGCAATGGATTCAAACTACAAGAAAGAAGATTCCACCTAAACATTAGGAAGAACTTCCTGACAGTAAGAGCTGTTCGACAGTGGAATTTGCTGCCAAGGAGTGTGGTGGAGTCTCCTTCTTTGGAGGTCTTTAAGCAGAGGCTTGACAGCCATCTGTCAAGAATGCTTTGATGGTGTTCCTGCTTGGCAGGGGGTTGGACTGGATGGCCCTTGTGGTCTCTTCCAACTCTATGATTTTATGATTCTAACACAGGCAATGAAGGTTACGGCAGCTGCTCCAGCAAGCAGCCCTGTCTTTTTCTCCCCTGCAGAAGTGCTGCCGTGGACAGCTCCTGGTAGTTGCACAATCGAGAGAGCGACAAAGTATAGGGAGAATGAATGAGCAAGGAAGTCACACGAATCAAATCAAATCAAATCAAATCTTTATTACGGTCATAGACCAGCATTTAAAATCTGAAAAGTGCTTTACAAAGCTAAAGGAGATTAAAACGCAGAATGAATATAGCAGTCTAAAAATTTAAAAGGGGCTAAAAATATCCAAGAGGAGGGTCCAGCTTGCATTTCCCCAGCTTCTGCTCAAGGTCTTCATTCCATTCCTGAACAGAAGAGCTGCTACCCACAGCCCAACACCAAGTTCAATACTCTGGGGAGGTCAGGGACTGAACAAGAGATCTTCTACATACAAGGCCACTGAGCAGTGTCTCCTCCAAAGTAAATGGGGGTGTGGAGCCAGAACTGTTTGACCTCCACTGTGCTTCGGAGCTTTCTGCATCAAATCACATACAGATTGACCCTATCACCCCAGGGGCTCACTGCGACTGTTTTCCCCACTGACTGGTTTGTTCTGGGAGGATAGACTGTGCCTGCAAATCTGCGTGCAGAATCTAGCTACCATCCGGGTACACGAATCAATTAGCTCTGGCTGAGGAACAGAAGGATTATACAGTATTTTTGCATGTATAACACCCCCCCCCCGTGTACAAGACTACCCCTATTTGGGGGGCCCTCTCAAATTTAAGAAAATTTGGGGAGGGGGGAGATGGCCCAGAGTTGTTGAGCTTTTGTTGGGGGGGGGACTTGCAACTGCCAGGAGCGACGACTCAACGTCTTCCGCATGCGCTGTGTCAGGAAGGTTTTGAGCCAGTGTGGTGTAGTGGTTAAGAGCGGTAGACTCGTAATCTGGTGAACCGGGTTCGCATCTCCTCTCCACATGCAGCTGCTGGGTGACCTTGGGCTAGTCACACTTCTTTGAAGTCTCTCAGCCTCACTCACCTCACAGAGTGTTTGTTGTGGGGGAGGAAGGGAAAGGAGAAGGTTAGCCGCTTTGAGTAGTGATAAAGCAGGATATCAAATCCTAACTCTTCTTCTTCTTCACATGGCAGAACAGAGTCCCCAGCAAAGATGGGCTCTCCCAAGACTACGCTCCCAGCATGTTCACACTCCTGTTTCAGTGACGTCTACGTTGGCTTGGCCATGTCTGCAGAATGGAAGATGGCAGGAATCCCCATGTGCTCAACGCATAGCTGTCAACTTTCGGATTTGAAAATAAGGGATTTTCCAAAACTTTCGGATTTGAAAATAAGGGATGCCGCGAGGGCAATGGCACCAAGTAGCCTCGCCACCCTGCACTCCAGAGGCTGCGTGCGAACGGGTGAGTGAAAGAGCGAGCGCATAGACGGCAGGCAGGCTGTCTGTCTGGTTGGGCGTGAGGGTCTGGCTGCACAAGGCATGCAAGCTCCGCCCCCTGTCAGTCTCAGACTCCTTATTGGCAGCCGAGCAATGCAGCTGAGGAGCCTCCCTGGCCGGCCGGGAGGGAGAGGAGCTGCTTCCTTTGAAATCCGGGAAATTTAAGGGATATCAACAATCCGGGATAGCAGCGGGAAACGGCATTGGAATAAGGGAGTTTCCCGCCAAAAAAGGGAGCGTTGACAGCTATGGCTCAACGGAGTGTCGTAGCCCTGTGCTTCCAGCCACAGCAGAGCTCAGTGGAGGGAGAAGCCAGTCAACCAGGCGAGTCTCAGGGAGGTATTGGCCTGGAGGCAGAGTCCATATACAAGGTCCAGTCCGTATACTAAGGTCAGGGATATCTCAGTTCATGTAGTCAGATGATCCGGGGGTCAAGAAAGCCGAGGGTCCAAGAAACAGCAAGGTCTGGTCAGGAACGACAAATGTTGTTTGCAGCAACTGGCTGAGGCTGGAAACCCTGCTTAAGAAAGCTGAAGTCATCTGGTTCTCACCAGGAGCAAGAAGGCTGATCAGCAGCAGGTGGAGTCACTTTGCCTTCTGCTCCTTCAGGCTGCCGCTCAACAGGTGAAGCCGACTCCTGGCCCATGACACAGACAGCTGACCTTAGGCACAAGGCCCACTGGCAGACCAAGTCTGTGCCAAAAAGAAGTCTGCAAATGTGACATGAAGTCTGGAAACATCAACCCCGCCATGTGGGGATCCCTTGCAGACGAGCGCAGTACCTGGAGGCAGACAGTCAAGTCATGCATCCATAGTAGTGAGCAGAGAAGGAATGACCGCTGGGAGGAGCGCAGACAGAAGAAATGCCCTGGTGCATCTGCAGCAGCACAACTGGGCGCCTTCATCTGCCCCAACTGCAACAAAACATGTCTCTCCTGCATCAGCCACAGCAGGCGCTGCAAGTTCCAGCAGTTTGACTTCACCCCCGAAGGCACACTCCTCCATTGTCTCGAGAAAGACATGGATGCTAACCAACTCTGCTGGATCAGATGAACATTGTTCACCTTGCATCAACAACAGGGCAGACCTTTGGGATTCCTTCAGCAGTGTTTTACTCCCAACCAATTCTACAATTCTGTCTCCAAAAGTAGGTCTGCCAACACAGCGCTCTCTAGATGTTGTTGTACTACAGCTTCCATCCTCACTGACCATGGGCCATGCTAGTGGGCACTGATGGAGAGTTGGGGTTCAGCAGCATCAGAAGGTCACCTAGGAAATTTCCAAGCTGGGCATGAAGGCGACGGTCGATGTGTTTGTTCTCCGCAACTATCAACAAAGAGATACACTCCCTTTAATGATGGAGGTTCTACTTGGTCCATAATAATTATCGCCCAATGATAGGCCCATCTTTCATGATGTGGCCATCAGCAAGTGTTATGGATCAAGCCAAAAGGGACCAATCTCATCCGGCACCCTGTTCTCCCAGTGGTTAACCAGAGGCGGGTGGCGCTGTGGTCTAAACCACTGAGCCACTTGGGCTTGCTGATCGGAAGGTCAGCGGTTCAAATCCCTACAACAGAGTGAGCTCCTGTTGCTCTGTCCCAGCTCCTGCCAACCTAGCAGTTCGAAAGCACACCAGTGCAAGTAGATAAATAGGTACTGCAGCGGTGGGAAGGTAAACGGTGTTTCTGTGTGCTCTGTCTTCCGTCACGGTGTCCCGTTGCGCCGGAAGCAGTTTAGTCCTGCTGGCCACACGACCCGGAAAGCTGTCTGTGGACAAACATCAGTTCCCTCGGCCTGAAAGCAAGATGAGAGCTGCAACCCCATAGTCGCCTTTGACTGGACTTAACCATCCAGGGGTCCTTTACCTTTTTTAAAAAAAACACCAGATGCCCATTATGGGAAGCCTGCAAGCAGGATCGGAGCACAAGAGCCCTCTCCCCTCCTGTGGTTTCCAGCTCAGGTGAGGTGACCAGAACGGCAGACTGTATTCCAAATGTGGTTGCACTACATATTTGTATCCCTGCGTTAGGATTCTGGAACCTTTATTTGCAGTTTCTGTTATAATGATCCCTAGCACCGAACGTGCCTTGTTCAGAGCTGCTCTCAGTGGGTTGACACGTTCATCAAGATATCTCCAAGGTCTCATTCCTGGTCCGTCACCGCCAGTTCAGAACCCATTAGCACATAGGCAAAATTAAGATCCACCCCATCACTTTACATTTGTCTACACCA
Source organism: Darevskia mixta (assembly GCA_034641385.1). NCBI lineage: Eukaryota > Metazoa > Chordata > Lepidosauria > Squamata > Lacertidae > Darevskia > Darevskia mixta. The sequence continues at coordinate 6,353,676 of JAWWNH010000060.1, forward strand.
AATTGCATTTGCCGTGTTACCGCCCATCCACTTAAGTTTGAAAAGAGGTCCTTTTGGTGATCTTCGCCACCTCCTTTTCTTTTAGCGACCCCGAACGATGTGGCTCTTGCACATTCCTGCAGACGAGGTCCCCTGCTCTCCATCTTTTCCAATGTTAAACACGGTCCCTTCCGTACATGGTCCAGCACAACGGCGGAGGATCTGCTGGGGCCGAACGAGCAGGGATTTCCCTTCCGACCTCATGCCAGAGTTTCCTAGGAAATGGGGCTGTTTACTGCTAATTCTGGAATTTATTGGCTAGATCTGCCTTCCAAAAAGCAGCCAGAATTGCTGTTTCTGAGCCAGCCGGCTGGACACACATGCCAAACAAATGTCCTTAATGGCTCTTTTGTGCCAAAATGCATTCAGAGCCGAGGGTGGCTGTTTTGTTTTTATTGTTGTGAGTAAACGCTGGCTGCACGCTCCTTCCCTAAAAGAGCTAATGTGGGACGCAGGCCCTTTTTCACAGCAAGAGGGGATCCCACCCAGGCAAAAGCCAGAACATCTTGAACTTCCTTCACACATCTCGATTTCTCCCAACAGGGAGGCCACATCCATGTTACCGTTTAAGAGAAAAGGAGAGAATGAAATCTGTCAGTATTTACGAGCTCTGTTTTCCCACGAGGAGAACCTCCCAATACAAACAGTGGAACACAATCTGCAACGCCGCGGTTAAGAGTGTCGGAATAGGACCTGGGAGAGCAGGGTTCGAATCCCCACTCAGCCCCATGACGCTCACTGGGGGGGGAACTTGGGGGCCAGCCGCTGCCTCTCAGCCTAGCCTACCTCACAGGGTTGTTGTGAGCATATACTGAGGAGAGAACCGTGTACACTACTTTGAGCTCCTTGGAAAGAAAGGTAGTATATAAATATAATATATTATTATTATTATTATTATTATTATTATTATTATTATTATTATTATTATTAAACACCTTTGGGATGTAAGAAAGCATCATTTTCCATTCCACCCTGTATAAGTCTCAGGCCGCACTGTTTCCATTCCACGTACATTATTTGTCTCGCCGTCCACTGTGGCCAAATTACATAAATTACATAATTTACAGAATGAACTATGTAAATTATGTTGTCAATAAGTCATTCCACGGCATTCATTTCAATGCAAAGGGGGTGAGGACATAAATTAAATACGTTGAATTACTTTTTAACTTCTTCTTTTTAAAAGCTTTTCATATTTCATCTCTGTGGTTCTAATTTGTGTAAGCCACTTTGAGTCCCAGTCTGGGGAGAAACGGGATATAAACAACAACAACAATAACAACAACAAGAGTATCATTTGCATAATCGATTGCATTATGGATATGGAACGAATAAGAGAGCACCCGCAAAATCAGCTCCTGTTTTCATCAAAAATGATTGAAATCCCCCCCCCAGTAGATAAAACACCTAGTGCTGAATTTCAACAATACAGTGGTATCTCGGGTTACAAACACTTCGGGTTACAAACACTTCGGGTTACAAACTCCGCTAACCAGGAAGTAGTACCTTAAGGAAGTGAACTCGACATGAATGCATGGTTTTCCATCTTACACAGCCGCCTCAACTCCTGTGCATGAGAAGCACAATTAGAAAACAGCTGTCACAGAGAGTTGTCACGCTTAGCAGTTACGGGGAACATCTACCATGCCCTGTACACACACTGGCAAGTGTCGCTGGGTGCATGTACCATGACCGCCTTGTGGCATGCTCCCTGCGCTTTGCACAATGCAAATGCATGACAATTTGTGGCGTCGAAAACCGGTTCTCAGCTAGGGATATGCAAAACCCCTTGAGAAATTTTGAGGGTGTTTCAGCTTCCCTTCGTATGCTTTGCTAAAGAAGACACAGCAAAAAATATGACTTAGAATTTTGCAGCAAGGTGGATTTGCCGTGTCAGCTCCACTGTCTGCCAAACAGCCCTTAAGTTCCTAACGCATCCAAGACCTGGGATGCAAGGAGGCAGCAGTTTCTGCCCCGTCCTTTTTAATTTGCAATCGACGCTCTTTCCATTGTGCCGCGGTTCGACTTCTGCGAAAACATACGTTATCCGTCTTGCTATCTGTTCTTGGCCGAAACGATCTCAATAATTGCAATTGATGTCAATGCATTTCAGCTGAATGGAAATGTCAGAAACGGCACACAACACGATGTAATTATTGATGTAATGATCGTGGACTAAAAAAAAACCAGTGACCATATCTGCTTGCGTGATTTCCATTCCTGACCTCAAGACGAACGTAAAAACCGAGGGAACGTCCACTCCCATTTCAGTATCCAACAGAATTCTCCAACACTCAAATACACTTTGCAGGAGAACACATTAAAATTTAGAGCAGCCCCCCCTCCCGACTCCACAGACAAGAAATCCCAGGGCGCTTCAACCGCTTGAGTCACTCGCAGAGCACTGTGTTTCTGCGAGGAACTGCGAATGACGAGATCGCTTGTGCCAGGAGGACAAAGAGGTGACACACGGGCCCATGAGCTTGGCAGGCATTTCTGAGTCCTCCAGCTCACCCCGGCCTGTGACTCATCCTGCGCACATGCAGGCTTCATATACGCCGAGCATTTAAAGTATGCGACTTCACCCAAAGAAACCCGGGAGCTGTCGTTTGTTAAGGAACTCGAGTGGCAAACTACACTTCCCCAGATTCTAGGGGGGGCGGGTGCTTTAAATGCACACAGAGTTTTAGTCAGTACCAGGAAGGAAGAGTCCGTCAGAAAATGGCCCCAAGGATCCTGGGAACCGTAGTTTGTTCAGGGTGTTGGGAATTTTAGCTTTATGAAGTACGGCTCCCAGGATTCTTGGGGGGGGGATTTGTGTTATAAAAATGTGCATTAAAGGCATGGTTTGTACACAGCCAGTAAAGTAGTGAAAGGCTGAAGCGAGTTCAAGAATTGGTAAGCTAGGATTAATGTGTAAACTGGTGGGCAATGCTTCTTAATGACAGCTTGTGGTCAATCTGTGCGGGGAGAGAAGGCACTCTGTCCATGCTTTAAGGCACTCTCTTCCTGTATGGATTATTTTTTATGGAGTACCAGGGAAAGGCTTTCCACAGCTACAGTGTGGTGTGAGAGCCAGTGTGGTGTAGTGGTTAAGAGCTGTGGACTTGTAATCTGGTGAACCGGGTTCGCGTCTCCCCTCCTCCACATGCAGCTGCTGGGTGACCTTGGGCTAGTCACACTTCTCTGAAGTCTCTCAGCCCCACTCACCTCACAGAGTGTTTGTTGGGGGGGGGAAGGAGAATGTTAGCCGCTTTGAGACTCCTTCGGGTAGTGAGAAAGCGGGATATCAAATCCAAACTCCTCCTCCTCCTCCTCCTCCTCCTCCTCCTCCTCCTCTTCTTCTTCTACAGGACTGTCTCCACAAGGAAGCTCCCTCTCTTCCCATTTTGGAGGAGATGCAAAACATTATTTCCATAAGGTGCTTTTTAACAAACTGACTTTGGAGATCTTTAAGCAGAGGCTTGACAGCCATCTGTCAGGAATGCTTTGATGGTGTTTCCTGCTTGGCAGAGGGTTGGACTGGATGGCCCTTGTGGTCTCTTCCAACTCTATGATTCTATGATTCTATTACTGCTGCTGCAATGGTCTCGTTCTGCCAATATCTTCTTAATGACTGGAGAAAATCCCAAGTGTTAAGTGTCAAATGTTGCCTGTGTTCTATATGTGCAACGTGTTGTCCTTCTGCCTGCCATGTTATATTTTGAGTAACTCCAATGAGTTCAAAAGGCAGTAAAATCCAAACCTAATGGGTTGCCTGAAGAATTGGGATGTGGGATTTTTTTTTTTGTTTCCCTAGGAATAGACTGGATTTTCACCTTGTCTTAGAAAAAATGATGTTATAAGTTCCCCCCAATTTTATTTTGGCTTTAAAGGTAAGAGTTTCTTTGATTTAAAAGTATTTCTGGACGGCTTAATATTCTAGTAATTTCTAAGCGGTGCACAAACGAAACAAAGCCATAATTTTTAAAAAGCAAAACAGAGATAAATACAGAAATCCAGCCAAGACGTCTAGTTTCTCCACATCAAACACCTCTATCATAAACCTGCTTACTTGCCTTCTCTCTAAATTAAAAAAAAAAAAGCCCCAAACTTTGCCACTTGCCTATGTAGGGCAGCCGCATCAGCCCCATTCGATAGTTTTGTTTTGCCTTTTCCTGCTTCCTCCAGTTCCCTTGGAAAGAAAGACTAATGGCCTGAACAAGCTGTTCTTAGAACAACTCAGATCAGTCCCACAGCTACTTTCCCACCGTCTCACGGCAGAATCGTGGACACGGCTCCGATGCCGAAGGCCCCGGTTTATCAGGAAGCCCTTTCCACACGCCCTGACCCCACGGCACATCCCCAGGGCTGGAGCCACCTCCCGGGTGCTGGAACCGCAGGGGACGAGTCCCATTCAACTGTCGGGGGGAATGCTGCAGAACGGGATCTGCGGAGTCAATCAGCAGATACAAGAATCTCTTGGCTCCAGCCTTGCCTTCCGTACCCATCCTTGGTTTCCTTCTCTGTTGCAGCACTTAACAACCACCAGAGCCCCTCTTCCATACTTTCACAGGCCATTAGCCCAGCAGAACATCACGTCTCCAGCCAGATTTTATTACTCCGTGTGCCCCAGCAGCCACTACCGTCTGTTAAGAGGGACTCAGAGTACACAGAGCTTTCAGGCATGGCAGGCAGGCAAAGACGACTCCAGTTCCATCACAACTACTCCACATGTTTGTTTGTATTGGAGAGCTTTGACCGCAAGAGGGTTTCAGATACCATGTGGGGTTCAACGTTCCTGCATACGCAGTGGCGTCGCAAGGGGGGTGGCTCACCCCGGGTTCCAGGGGAGGGGGGTGACACTTGGGCCGGCCCCGCCCCGCCCCGTCGGTGGGCCCCGAGCAAGCTGCAGAGCAAGGCAGCCTCGCCCCGCAGCCTGCTCACAAACCTGCTCGGCGGCCTGCAAGCAAGCCGCGGAGCAAGACCACTCCTCCCCGGGGCCCGCCCACCGGCGCCGCTATGGGGCTGCCGCGCGCGAGTGCAGCCCCAGGAGCCGGCGCTCGCTCGGCGGGTCGCCGCGGGTACAGCAGCTCCAGCCGGAATGCACTGCGCATGCCCGAAAATTCCGGGATTTCCGGGCATGCGCAGTGCATCCCGGCCGGCGCTGCTGCTCCCGCAGCACGGACGGGGCAGCCCCACGAGCCGGCGCTCGTTCGGCAGGTCGCCGCGGGTGCAGCAGCTCCGGCCGGGATGCACTGCGCATGCCAGGGAATTCCGGGAATTCCGGGCATGCGCAGTCCATCCTGATGCATGGGTCGTGACGTCACAATGCATGCGTCAGGACGCCCCGCCCCCAGGGGGTGCTTCCACGCGGCAACGCCGCCCCAGGCGCCCAAGAGGCTTCCTACGCCTCTGTGCATACGCTGTCTGCATTTCTTCATCTTTGGCGATCACTTGTAGCCGAGTAAGATTGTCTTCCATGAACACGGTCTTAGCAAGGAGTCTGTCAGTGACTGTGGAGGCCAATTCTGGATCCACACGTCCTTCCACAGTGAGGACAGAAGTTTCCGGGCGGGAGTTGATCACGGCGAGGGTTTGCCAAGCGTGCCTTCCATCGTAGTTAATTTTTTTATTCAGATTTTGTTCACTAATACGTATATCCATTTAATCAAACAACAAAATATAAGCATAAGTGAGGTATTTAACTTATTGATTTCTCATTGTTATTATTTTTATCTTCTTTTAATAATGTTTTCTTAAAAAATAAACCATTTTAGCATCACAATACCATTTTTCTTTACTTGATTTATACCTCCTTTAAAGGAAAGAAAAAGAAAGAAAAAAAGGAGAGAGGAAAAAAAATTATTTCCCCCCACCCTACATATAAAAAGAAAAGAAAAGAAAAATCTGACTTCCTGTTAATTCCTTATGCTTATACATATTCTGAAAACATGAATGTACATAAATCAATAATCATTCTTTAAAGTACTTGTCTATTACACTCTAACAACACTTTGCATCCTTAGCTTTATTATCCAACACATTATCTTTAATTAATCACTCGAAAGCTGGCATAGTTAATGAGTTGTTACTGTATTTTTGAACGTATTTCTTATATCCATTCCATTTTTCATTAAATTGTTGCTTCGATTTGCCTCTAAGCCTATTTGTCAATTGGGCCATCTCTGCGTATTCCTGCACTTTAGCTTGCCAATCTATGATTTCTGGAGCCTCCTGTTCTCTCCAACCTTTAGCCACAAGGATTCTGGCCACAGCCGTTGCGTATAGAAACACTTCTCTTGATTTTTTTGGAATGTGCCTTCCTCTTAGCACATTTCTCCCTTTCATCCCCAGTTCGAGCGTCTTCAAAGCCCATGACCCCTTTGGTAAAGGCTGTTCTCCAATTGGAGCGCTCACAGGCCAGTGTTTCCCAGTTGTCAGTGTTTATACTACATTTTTTTAAGATTTGCCGAGAGAGAGTCTTTAAATCTCTTTTGTTGACCACCAGCATTACGCTTTCCATTTTTAAGTTCGGAATAGAGTAGTTGCTTTGGAAGACGATAATCAGGCCTCCGCACAACACGGTGAAGCAAAGACCACCAGTGTCAAAGCTGTCTGCATATTCCTTATCTAGCAGCGCAACTGCATCTTGCCCCAGAAGGGAACTTTGCTTTCCCCCAATTTCCAGAAAGGTAGCTCTACTGGTCCTACAGCTGCCAAACCAGTCAAGAGTCTTGCGGCCTCTTAAAAGGCACAAGAAATTTATTACGGCAAACGTTTCTGTCCACTTTCTCAGAAGCGTACCCTCATTCACAAATGTTTATAGTGTCCATTTTCGTTTCTCATTTTTCAGACATAGGTTCCGTTTGCCACATTTCCGCATTGGTTTCTGAATGTTTTAATTCAGAAAATTCAGAATGCAGTACATGTGAAAAGGATCTAGGAGTCTTGGTAGACCACAAACTTGGCATGAGTCAACAGTGTGATGCAGCAGCTCAAAAAGCCAATGCAATTCTGGGCTGCATCAATAGGAGTATAGCGTCTAGATCAAGGGAAGTAATAGTACCACTGTATTCCGCTCTGGTCAGACCTCACCTGGAATACTGTGTCCAGTTCTGGGCACCACAGTTCAAGAAGGATACTGACAAGCTGGAACGTGTCCAGAGGAGGGCAACCAAAATGGTCAAAGGCCTGGAAACGATGCCTTATGAGGAACGGCTTAGGGAGCTGGGTATGTTTAGCCTGGAGAAGAGAGGTTAAGGGGTGATATGATAGCCATGTTCAAATATATAAAAGGATGTTATATAGAGGAGGGAGAAAAGTTGTTTTCTGCTGCTCCTGAGAAGAGGACACGGAGCAATGGATTCAAACTACAAGAAAGAAGATTCCACCTAAACATTAGGAAGAATTTCCTGACAGTAAGAGCTGTTCGACAGTGGAATTTGCTGCCAAGGAGTGTGGTGGAGTCTCCTTCTTTGGAGGTCTTTAAGCAGAGGCTTGACAGCCACCTGTCAGGAATGCTTTGATGGTGTTTCCTGCTTGGCAGGGGGTTGGACTGGATGGCCCTTGTGGTCTCTTCCAACTCTATGATTCTATGATTCTAATTAAAATCCTCCCAGAGATCCCTCAGTGATTTAGCAAACATTTATCCTAACACACATTTTTCTTTGCAATTTTGCCCAACGTGCAGATTTTGCAAGTGATTTCCCCTAATACAATGCATCTTCCTATGTTTTTCTCACTAATATATGCGTTCTTAAGCACACATTCCCATAATATGCACATTCTGGGGGGGGGGGTTACAGAAGTGCAGATTTTGAAGAATAGTTCCATTTTGGTTCACATATCGCTTCGGGACACATGGATTAATTAGATTTGCATCCAGATGCAAACAAGGCCCAATTCCTATTCTATCCCTAGTCATAATACCATTCGTTCCTCTTTAAAAGTGACAAATTACTTTTCTGCTTTCAGCATTATGAACCAAGCTAACAAAATCAAAAGGCCCTTATATTTCAGATGTCAGATAAAAATAAATTGCTTACATAGCCCACTAAAAGCTTTGCAAGCTTGAACTTTGGATTCCTCAGGCAGCGGAGTTCAGACCGAAGAAGAAAACAGAAGTAGAGATTGATGTTCCTGCATCTGCGTCCACCAGATTCTGCATTCTTATAGTTGTAAAAGATAAGCCAAATCTTTGCAGGGAATTAGAAACAGGAAGTGGTCCAAAGATATATTATCTGTTAGGATCTGATCCTCAAAACAGGGCCAAAATAATTACTAATATCCAGCTCTTTTTGTACAATCCCCAGTGAGTCACAGTGGTTATAGTGTAAGACTAGGACCCGGAAGACTAGGGTTCGAATCCTGACTTGGCCTTTGAAACTCACTGGGTGATGCTGGGCCAGTCGCTGCCTCTCAGCCTAGCCTACCTCACAGGGTTGTTGTGGGGATTAAATTAGGAAGGGAAGAACCAGGAAGGCCACCTCGAGCTCCTTGGGAGAAAAAGGTGGGAGATAAATGCAAGAAACAAACAAATAATATAACATAATAATGAAAGGGTGCATCGTTCACACAGGAGTGGGCAGGTGCTAGAGAGATCTCTGTGCGATTTGAAGTAGATCTGCAAGGATTTCTGCCTCCCAGTTGTTTAGCAACGGGAATGACAAAATGATTCCCCATCTCTCAAATGCAAAATGGAATAAAATAAAATGTTTACTGCTGAGATCGAGGAAGCTGGCTGGCAGGGGTTGATCAGATGTGGGTGTTTTGTGCTGAAGTACTGCAAGCCAGGTGGCGCTGTGGGTTAAACCACAGAGCCTAGAGCTTGCTGATCAGAAGGTCGGCGGTTCGAATCCCTGCGACGGGGTGAGCTCCCGTTGCTCGGTCCCAGCTCCTGCCCACCTAGCAGTTCGAAAGCACGTCAAAGTGCAAGTAGATAAATAGGTACCGCTCCGGCGGGAAGGTAAATGGTGTTTCCGTGCACTGCTCTGGTTCGCCAGAAGCAGCTTTGTCCTGCTGGCCACATGACCCGGAAGCTGTACGCCGGCTCCCTTGGCCAGTAACGCGAAATGAGCGCTGCAACCCCAGAGTCGGACACGACTGGACCTGATGGTCAGGGGTCCCTTTACCTTTTACTGCAAGCTCAGGTCAGTTTTGAACCAAATTCCTGGGCTCACAATTCTTTACTTCCCAGTATGTGCACCTGACTTCATATCTGGATCACAGGGATCTGCTAAAAAGCAAAACAGATCCAGCAGGATAGCTCAGCTGGCAAAGCATAAGACTCTTAACTTCACGGCCATGGGTTCGAGCCCCCCGCTGGGCGAAATATTCCTGCATTCCAGGGGGCTGGACTAGATGACCCTTGTGGTCCCTTCCAACTCCACAATTCTATGATTCTAAACCGGGCACATGCCCCCCACCGACCGTGCCCCGCTGAATCAGCTGCCAAGTGACTTTGCACAAGACACATTCATAGTCCAGCTCCTATTCATTTCAACGGGGCCTAAGCAGGGAAATATCTATACGCCGGCTCCCTCAGCCAATAATGCGAGATGAGCGCTGCAACCCCAGAGTCGGACACGACTGGACCTAATGGTCAGGGGTCCCTTTACCTTTACCTTTTTAAAGGGACCCCCGATTCGAACCGCCGACCTTCTGATCGGCAAGCCCTAGGCTCTGTGGTTTAACCCACAGCGCCACCATACAAGGAAATGTACACACCTGTAATAACCCGGGCTTCCAGGTTTGCTACATGATTTGGGGAAACCGCAGGAGGATCGCCAACATGTGCTGCTGCAGCACAGAACTTCTGCTTTCCGGGGTGCAAAGAATGAAAGGAGCAATGAAAGTGCCCCAGCTCTAGTGGGTTATATAAAGCTTCCTTCGTTCAAGGCAGAACACATCTGGAACAGGCTTAGAAAGCAGCTCTCACTGGAGGAGAAAAACGTACATCTTATCCAAAGCCATATTGCCAGTTCTGCCGTGCAAGAGCTGAATTTAAGGCTTCGCCATCCAGGGTCTCCTTGTCAACATCTCATTTCTCTTTCCCTCCATGCTATTTTGCTGTGACGCAAACTGAGGGAATGCATTCCTGCTATTGCCGGAGGCATCTTTCGCTAGATAAGGAGGGTAGTTATTTTTAAAACGCTCAAATGTACGGAGGGATAATAAAAGGCTCCGGGTCCAAGATTTCCTGCTCTTAAACATAAAGTGCAGAGGCACGGCGCATATTCAGCAGCAGCAAAAAGGAAGCTTGAAAATAGCCTTAATTGCAACTGGAAGCCACAACACAAGAGCACTCTCTTGTTGAGCACCACAACCAGAGGCGGAAAACAGAGGCATGCCCCAGTTCGCACAGTTACTGAAACATTGGTTTCGTCTTTTTCAGAACGAAAAGCATGTCACTATTTTTTTTGTTCAAATTACTTCTCTCTCTCTCTCTCTCTCTCTCTCTCTCTCTCTCTCTCTCACGCACTCACACACAAATATTGAAAAATGGGAGGGATTTCACTTTACCTGATATTGTCACGAACATCGTGTCACGGAGCGCTGGGACCCACGGCGCATGACGGTTGCAACTGGCGACGAGAGAGTGTGCCCCGAACAGCGAGAGGCAGCCTAACTTGCAAAGCCATCTCCCGTGCCGAAAGATGGACTGAGCACCCAAGAACCGTCCTCATCCTCAGCCGATGCCCACAAAGCAGATCTGCCACTCATGTGCAACTCTGGAGCCGTGTGCGAGCTCTGCTGAATTCTACTTCTGAGCATTGAAAACAAGAATTGCGCGAGCCTGGGATGTGGTTTCGAGAAACCTTCATACTTCAGAACATCGCCCTTTATCTCGCTGTCACAGCCGTAACAGCTGCTGACAGGTCGGAAGCAGCATGCAGAACACAGTGAACACTTGGTACATGCCAGCCTCAAACCAAGAAAGGGGGGGGGGTGTCGGAAAGCTTTTTTTTTTAAGGGGGGGGGGAGAGGATCAGAAGGTTTTGCTTCCCCAACTCAAGTTGAAAGAACAGCACGGTAGTCTCTCGATTCCTCTTATTCCACACGACATATTTCATGTTAAGAATGTGCATCAGAGCTGCGCATGCATTGCTGAAAACAATTTAGGTCTGGAGAACAGGACGGTCGCCTTCATAAACAACAACGCTGAAGTCCTGCTCTGCTGCTGCACATCGATGACATTTATGACTTAAGACAGTGATGGCTAACCTTGACACTCCAGATGTTTTGGGACTACAACTCCCATCATCCCTGACCACTGGTCCTGTTAGCTAGGGATGATGGGAGTTGTAGTTCCAAAACATCTGGAGTGTCAAGGTTAGCCATCACTGACTTAAGATCTGGTACCAATTGTTTTTAAATGAAATAAGCCTTTGTAACGTAACTGTTGCCAGCCAACCCGCATGGGAATGAATACTGTGCCGTTTCTAGGCTTTGCTCACACACAAATGCGAAAGAACCAGACAGGCACCCCTCTCTCTCTCCCTTTCCACTCAATAATAATAATAATAATAATAATAATAATAATAATAATAATTGATTATTTATACCCCGCCCATCTGGCCGGGTCCCCCCAGCCACTCTGGCACAGACTCAATGACACACACTCAATGGCACAGGCCACAATCCACCGAGAAGATGCTTGCCATGACGGCTATCGCTCTGCCTCCACAGCTGGAGGAAGCAATGCTTCCAAGCACCAGTTGCTGGGGACCACAGGAAGGGAGAGCATTTCCCTCGTGCTCGGATCCTGATTGCTGTCTTCTCACAGGCATCTAGACCAGCGGTCTTCAACCTTGGGTCCCCAGATGTTGTTGGACTCCAATACCCATAATCCCCAGTCATCTTAGCCAATGGTCAGGGATGATGGGAGTTGTAGTCCACCAACATCTGGAGAACCAAGGTTGAAGAACGCTGATCTAGACAACCACTGTGAGAACAGGATGCTGGACTACCTGGGCCACTGGCCTGATCCAACAGACTTGGATTGAGACCCCGATTTTGCCTCCTTCGTCCTTTGTTGCAGGGGTGGCTCACCTCTGAGCCTCCCCACGTGGCTGGACTACAACTCCCATCATCCTTGGCTACTAGCCCATGCAAGTTGGGGGTGATGGGAGTTGGAGTCCAGCAACATCTAGAGAGCCACATTAGTCACACACACACACACACAGTACGAGCTTCAGTTCTGTCCTACACCACCTTGTCAGCTTCTACCATGGCTTCTACTATGAACAGGGCTAGTCTACTACTTCTTTAAAGAGCTGGGCCTTTTCTGTGGTGGCCCCCCGGTTGTGGAACGCTCCTCCCAGAGAGGCTCACCTGGCACCATCATTACACGCCCTTAGGTTCCAGGCAAAAAAAAATTCCTCTTTCCCCAGGACTATTAAATAATGTACGGCCTTTGAAAGTGGACTGTTATTATGATGACTATTTTTTTATTATTATGCTGTCTCTTATTATGGTGCCGCTGGCACCACATAACACCGGTCCTGAGAGATCTACATTGGCTCCCAGTACGTTTCCGAGCACAATTCAAAGTGTTGGTGCTGACCTTTAAAGCCCTAAACGGCCTCGGTCCTGTATACCTGAAGGAGCGTCTCCACCCCCATCGTTCAGCCTGGACACTGAGATCCAGCGCCGAGGGCCTTCTGGCGGTTCCCTCATTGCGAGAAGTGAGGTTACAGGGAACCAGGCAGAGAGCCTTCTCGGTAGTGGCGCCCTCCCTGTGGAATGCCCTTCCAGCAGATGTCAAGGAAATAAGCAACTATCCTATTTTTAAAAGACATCTTAAGGCAGCCCTGTTTAGGGAAGTTTTTAATATTTAATGCTGTATGGTTTTAACATTTGACTGGAAACCGCCCAGAGTGGCTGAGGAAACTCGGCCAGATGGGCGGGGTAAAAATAATAAATTATTATTATTATTATTATCTCAGAGTGCCTTTTATTATGTTTTTATATCACTGAAGTTCTGCAATGTGTTTTTGATGTTGTACACCACCCTGGGATCTTTTGATAAAGGGCAATATATAAACTGAATAAATATAAATAAACAACAGCGCAAGGCTGCCAGCAAATCACACGGATCCTTGGACTACATAATACATTCAGATCGTGTTCTGCTAGAGGCAAGGGCGCAGAGTGCTTGTGGTTCCGAGGAGTGAATGATGGCAGCGATAGTTTGAGCATCATCAACTGTTTTAAGCGAGGAACTATTTAAATGCACTCCGAACTGCTCGACACTCCGGAATCCAAAGCTCCCATGAATGCAGAACAATCCCACTTCTGTGCAAGCTCACCCTAAAGCTGAAACTTCCAGAAATAAAAATTTAAAATCCTGTGGTTTCATTTAAGTCTCACCACGACAAAACTGGTCTGCACAGGATTTTTCCATCAAAGCTCTCATGGGCCAAGCGAGGTTCCTGTTGCCCAAAGCCCTTTTATAACTTACTGCTATCTGCATATCTTTCTTTTTTATATATAGTTTTAAAAAGCTACATATTTGATCAGATATGTTTTTCTCCTATGGAAGATGAATGCCAGCTATTGAGCGCTGAACGGATTTCATGCTAATTCAGAAATGGGAAGAGCAGCACATGGGCAGCAGAAGACTCTTTGGGACTGGGGGGTGTTGGTTGTTCTCGTTGCGGTTGTGCCATGCATTTTTGTGGTTTTACACTGTAAACCGCCATGTGATCTTCTGGTGAAGGGTGGAATATAGATATTATTATCTAAAAAGAAGAAGTGCCGGAACTCACCATAAACACCTCTCCTGTTCTCTTAGAATGGCAATGGCACCCACCTGAGAGGTGCTGGAACTAAGGGGCTTCACCGATCAAAAGCAAGGCTTGAGATTGTTCAGAGAAGGCAACAGAAAGCAGTGGCTGCAACTAGCATGAAACCAGTGTGCTGTGTCTGCCCTGCTGAGGCTCATGAAATGCATTCCTGGTAAACAGACACATTTCATAGAATATTAGAAGAGCTGGAAAGGACTCCAACCTGGCCTAAATTTGTACTATGACTCAGTCTGCTTAAATTGGTTGAAAGAGTGGATAACATTACAAGATGGAGACCTATTGGATTTGGAAGGGTTTAACAACCGCTATGGATGGCATGCATATTTAGGATATGAAAAGGTGAAAGTCCACAGGGGATTTCTTAATCATATCATAAGGAAACCAATATATAGAGTATGGGTAAAATACAAGGAATTACTGGAACCTAAGACACCCTGGTGGATTTTACCTTTAGAAGCGATAACGGTAAAAAAGAAAAACATGGAACAAATTTGGGCTACATATAAGGATTTACTAAAAGAAAAAGGACTTCAAGCGTCATCTAGTCCAACCCCTTGCAATGCAGGAATATCAGTTAAAGCATCCATGACAGATGGCCATCCAACCTCTGCTTAGAAACCTCCAATGAAGGAGAGTCCACCATTTCCCAAGAGAGTCTGTTCCACTGTCCAACAGCTCCTACCGTCATAAAGTTCTTCCTGATGTTTATTATTATTATTTATTGAGTTTATATACTGCCCTATACCAGGAGGTCTCAGGGCAGTTCACAGAAAAGATCACAACATATATAATCAGAATAAAAACAACAACCCAATATCACCTCCCCCCTGGAAAAGAGCCACATTTTGAAAGGGCATAGAAGAAGAAGAAGAAGAAGAAGAAGAAGAAGAAGAAGAAGAGGAGGAGGAGGAGGAGGAGGAGGAGGAGGAGGAGGAGGAGGAGGAGTTTGGATTTGATATCCCGCTTTCTCACTACCCGAAGGAGTCTCCAAGCGGCTCACATTCTCCTTTCCCTTCCTCCCCCACAACAAACACTCTGTGAGGTGAGTGGGGCTGAGAGACTTCAGAGAAGTGTGACTGGATGTCAAACAGATCAACCAAAGGCCTGGTTAAAAAGGAACGTTTTTGCCTGGCACCTAAAGGTGTATGATGAAGGCGCCAGGCGAACTTCCCTGGGGAGAGCCTTCCACAGACAGGGAGCCACTGCAGAGAAGGCCCTGTTCTCATGTTGCCACCCTCCTGACCTCTTGAGGAGGCACACGAAGAAGGGCCTCAGAAGATGATCTCAGGGACCGGGTAGGTTCATATGGAAAGACATAGTCCTTGAGGTATTGCGGTCCTGAGCAGTTTAGTCCTTCCTTGTACCTTGGAGCTATTGGTTCGAGTCCTACCCTCCAGAGCAGGAGTAAAAACAAGCTTGCTCCCTCTTCCATGTGACAGCCCCTGAGATATTTGAAGATGGCTCTCATATCTCCTCTTAGTCTCCTCTTTTTCAGGATAAATATACCCAGCTCCTTCAACCGTTCCTCATCAGGCTTGGTTTCCAGACCCTTAATCATCTCGGTCGCCCTCCTCTGCACACCTTCCAGCTTGTCAGCATCCTTTTGCAGCTGCAGCTCTTTTAGCGAGTCCTCAAAGACACTCAGTGCATCACCATAACCATCAAATGCACATGCACTAGAACACACTTCGAAACACAATACCTGAAGGCAGCTCGGCAAGACCTTGGCACGACTGTGCTCAGAGATCATCGAAACAAGGTGTGGCTGACTTCCAGCAGAAGAGAACGCCCTGAACTGCAATGACAAACTTGCTGCCCCCATTTATTAAAATGGGCGTCTTTTGAATAGTATCGTCAAGTGCTTATGTGACGAGTTCTTGCAACAGTCATTAGCAAACCTGCAAGTTGTTACTATGTGCTGACGTTATTTACTCGAGTCTTCCTCGTGCTTCGCCCCATCCTGAAGACTTGGGGCAAGGAAGCTAGTGCCCTACAGATGTCTGGGGAGTGGCGGTAGGAAATAACCCCACATGTTTAGGGGTCAAAGTAGATTTGAGGCTAGTTGCTCGAATGGAATTAATACGCACATTCCTAATTTAATGTAACTGGTACCCAAGAGCCCTGAACAATCTTGGCACCACAACAGGCAGCAAGTATTTAAAATAAAATAAAAAAATCTCTCCCTCCTTGCCATGATCCCAACAAAAATAGCCTAAAGGAAGACGCCATTTTTCACTGCATATTTTTAGGCGCCAGGCAAAAGCATTTCTCTTCAACCAGCCGATCGGCGTCTATGGCCTTTTAAATGTGTCGGGGGGGTATTATTGATTTGTTTTGCTTTCGTTCCATTCTGTATTTTGTGTTTTCATTTTGTACTTTTTATCTGATCTTCAGATCACAGAATCACAGAATCATAGAGTTGGAAGAGACCACAAGGGCCATCCAGTCCAACCCCCTGCCAAGCAGGAAACACCATCAAAGCATTCCTGACAGGTGGCTGTCAAGCCTCTGCTTAAAGACCTCCAAAGAAGGAGACTCCACCACACTCCTTGGCAGCAAATTCCATTGTCGAACAGCTCTTACTGTCAAGAAATTCTTCCTAATGTTTAGGTGGAATCTTCTTTCTTGTAGTTTGAATCCATTGCTCCGTGTCCGCTTCTCTGGAGCAGCAGAAAACAACCTTTCTCCCTCCTCTATATGACATCCTTTTATATATTTGAACATGGCTATCATATCACCCCTTAACCGTCTCTTCTCCAGGCTAAACATACCCAGCTCCCTAAGCCGTTCCTCATAAGGCATCGTTTCCAGGCCTTTGACCATTTTGGTTGCCCTCCTCTGGACATGTTCCAGCTTGTCAATATCCTTCTTGAACTGTGGTGCCCAGAACTGGACACAGTATTCCAGGTGGGGTCTGACCAGAGCGGAATACAGTGGTACTATTACTTCCCTTGATCTAGATGCTATACTCCTATTGATGCAGCCCAGAATTGCATTGGCTTTTTTAGCTGCTGCATCACACTGTTGACTCATGTCAAGTTTGTGGTCTACCAAGACTCCTAGATCCTTTTCACTTGTACTGCTCTCAAGCCAGGTATCACCCATCCTGTATTTGTGCCTTTCATTTTTTTTGCCCAAGTGTAGTACTTTACATTTCTCCCTGTTAAAATTCATCCTGTTTGCCTTGGCCCAGTTCTCTAATCTGTTAAGGTCATTTTGAAGTGTGATCCTGTCCTCTGGGGTATTAGCCACCCCTCTCAATTTGGTGTCATCTGCAAACTTGATCAGGATGCCCTCAAGCCCATCATCCAAGTCATTGATAAAGATGTTGAATAAGACTGGGCCCAAGACAGAACCCTGTGGCACCCCACTAGTCACTTCTCTCCAGGATGAAGAGGAGCCATTGATGAGCACCCTTTGGGTTCGGTCAGTCAGCCAGTTACAAATCCACTGAATGGTAGCATTGTCTAGCCCGCATTTTACCAGCTTCTTTACAAGAATATCATGGGGCACCTTGTCAAAGGCCTTAGAGATGAAGCGTGGTATAAAAATTCAGCAAATAAGTAAATAAAAAGTTTGCATTTCAAGGTAAAGAATGGAACTTCTTCATCTCAGGATTAGTTACAGGTAGGTAGCCGCGTTGGTCTGCTGTAGTCGAAACAAAAAAAAAAATTCCTTCCAGTAGCACCTTAAAGGTAAAGGTAAAGGGACCCCTGACCATTAGGTCCAGTCGTGTCCGACTCTGGGGTTGTGGCGCTCATCTTGCTTTATTGGCCGAGAGCTGGTGTACAGCTTCCGGGTCATGTGGCCAGCATGACAAAGCCGCTTCTGGCGAACCAGAGCAGCGCACGGAAATGCCGTTTACCTTCCCGCTGCAGCGGTACCTATTTATCTACTTGCACTTTGACGTGCTTTCAAACTGCTAGGTTGGCAGGAGCAGGGACCGAGCAACGGGAGCTCACCCCGTCGCGGGGATTCGAACTGCTGACCTTCTGATCGGCAAGCCCTAGGCTCTGTAGTTTAACCCACAGCACTACTCACGTCTTAGACCTTAGCACCTTAGAGACCAACTAAGTTTGTTCTTGGTATGAGCTTTCGTGTGCATGCACACTTCTTCAGATATACACGATGCTTCAAATACTTCAGATGCACACGAAAGCTCATACCAAGAACAAACTTAGTTGGCCTCTAAGGTGCTACTGGAAGGATTTTTTTTATTTTGTTTCATCTCAGGATTGTCAGCTTGAGTCCCATGTTGGGCAGAAGACTCCTGCATTACAGAGGTGAAATCAATTTAATATCTGAAGATTAAACGGCGCCAAGCTAAGAGCCCTCGGCAGCGGGGGGCAGCGGGGGGCAGAAATCACTGACCTGCCTTAACACAAAACAAATTGATGTGAATTACAATTAAAATAAAGAGCACTGAATGGGGCAGTAGCTGGGGGGGGGTGAAGTTGCTAGGCGATAACAATTATACACTTCGACGCTGCTCACAAAATCCACCACACAAGGACAGCGAAGTGAATAGAGGCAGTGATTCATTAAGTGGAGCTGCTGACATGAGACAGCATGCTTTTATTGAGGAAATCATCTCTCCCCTTTCTTCTGTCTCTCCAAAGCAGATCGTGAATTCCTGGGATTTTTATTTTTTTCCTCTCCTAAGTATGTTGCATTTGTTGTCACAATGTTGACAAGAACATTTTGAAAACTCCCAAGGCTATAGAACCTCAGATGACTCCAAGATATCCAAGCCTAGTGCATACTGGGTCCTCCGGCCTGGAGGGCAAATGCGGACCCCCAAACCTGTCTCTCTCTCTCTCTCTGGCCCTGGGACCACCCCCAGGCTGCCCCCCTTCCCAGACACACCATTCGCTGGCCTATTTTTTACACACCCCTTGAATGCTTTTCCCCCCAGACTGGGATGTGTCAGACTCTGATAATGTCTCTTGCTGGCCTCTGCGGAGGATGGAGAGGGGTGTGTTAGTCAAAACCAGCTTCCTCCTGTACAAAAGTAAGCATTGCATTCCTTGCATTCCAGTGTGGTGTAGTGGTTAAGAGCGGCAGACTCGTAATCTGGTGAACCGGGTTCGCGTCTCCTCTCCTCCACATGCAACTGCTGGGTGACCTTGGGCTAGTCACACTTCTCTGAAGTCTCTCAGCCCCACTCACCTCACGGAGTGTTTGTTGGGGGGGAGGAAGGGAAAGGAGATTGTGAGCCACTTTGAGACTCCTTCGGGTAGTGATAAAGCGGGATATCAAATCCATACTCCTCCTTCTTCTGACCTCACCCATCCCTGGCATAGCATCACAGAACTGGAAGGGACCCCCAAGGGTCATCCAGTCCAACCCCCTGCCATGCAGGAATCTCAACACGTGGTCCCCCATCCAATTTGAAACTGGACCGGACCCTGCTTAGCTTTGAAAATGTGCCTGCAGTTTTATTGCTGCACCGCTAGGAGGGTGGCTTCTTCAAAAGCTTGCCTGCCATTTTGTGATTCATTTATTTATTTGCCCTAATATGCCAAAATATCCACAAGTATTAATTTTGTAGGCCTGCAATAATCCAAGGTATGTACCAATAAAGCCCATTCCCCCCCCGCTTAAAAAAAGTCCTTAATGAGGTATTTCTCTCTTCCCAGAGGTGTTTATCACTAGTTATAGCGCTCATTAATGTCTACATTCTCCTTCTCTGTAGTCCCGCAAATAACAGCCGCCGTCTCCCATCCTTTAGTTAACAGCCAAAAAAGTAGGAGACGCAAATCCATCAAAGCTTTGTTCTCTTCCTACTTGTCATCCTTATGAACTCAAAGGGAATGATGTGTAGATTTAATGAGATCTTGTTATTTTAAGCAGAGGTTGGATGGCCACCTGTCATGGATGCTTTTGCTGATATTCTTGCATTGCAGGGGGTTGGACTAGATGACCCTCGGGGTCCCTTCCAACTCTACAATTCTATGAAATATGGGCAAATGTATTTTTTATTTATACTTTTCAAATTTATACATTTGATTAATTTCACAATCATTTTAACATTTCAAAGTTTTATTTCCTTCCCCCTCTTTCTGCGGTTCCTTATTTTATAATATCTTTTGCATATCCAAATTCATTTAATTCACTCCTTTAATTATCTAAATACAGTGGTACCTCGGTTTAAGTACTTAATTTGTTCCGGAGGTCCGTTCTTAACCTGAAACTCTTCTTAACCTGAAGCACCACTTTAGCTAATGAGGCCTCCTGCTGCCGCTGCGCCGCCAGAGCACGATTTCTGTTCTTAGCGGAGTTATTAACCTGAAGCGTACTTAACCCGAGGTACCACTGTATAAACTTTTACGAAACTGCAGGTTATTACAATAATCCTGTCAATGTTTTCACCTGTTTGCAATTTATCTGTAAATATTCAATAAACCATTTCCATATTTTTTTTTTAAAAAAAGTTTGTTATCTTGCTTTCTTATTCTTCCAGTGAGTTTCGCCATTTCTGCATATTCCGTAAGTTTTTGCATCCATTCTTCCTTTGCTGGGACTTCTGCTTTCTTTCCATTTTTGGGCGAGCAGCATTCTTGGGCAAATGTAATCTAAGGATACTCTGATCATGCCATCCATGGGTCAGATCTAGATTCCCCCCCCCCCCCCAGATTTCCTGGTATCTGCCCTGTGCAAGCAGGGAGGCTATGGAACGAAGGAGGATTAGGCCCTTTAAGGTTCTGAAGCTCTCTACAAGGAGTTGCAGCCTGGAAGAGGCGTTATGCCTCTGTCTCAGTCAACTCCCAACCTTTATCAGAGCTTGTTGCTCATTGGGAGCTGTCCGTGGTCCAGAAACATTTGGCCAGCCTTGCCTGCCTCCAGCTTTTGCCTGCGTCCGTGGGAAATGACGGAGATCAGAATCACAGAATTGTAGAGTTGGAAGGGACCCCAAGGATCATCTAGTCCAACCCCCTGCAATGCAAGAATATCAGCGAAAGCGTCCATGACAGGTGGGCATCTGGTGCTGACCTTTAAAACCCTAAACGGCTCGGCCCAGTATACCTGAAGGAGCATCTCCACCCCCATCATTCAGCCCAGACACTGAGGTCCAGCGCCGAGGGCCTTCTGGTGGTTCCCTCACTATGAGAAGTGAGGTTACAGGGAAGCAGGCAGAGGGCCTTCTCGGTAGTGGCACCCGCCCTGTGGAACGCCCTCCCATCAGATGTCAAGGCAATAAACAACTATCTGGCTTTTAGAAGACATCTGAAGGCAGCCCTGTTTAGGGAAGTTTTAATTTTTTATGCTGTATTGTTTTTAGTATTCAGTTGAAAGCTGCCCAGAGTGGCTGGGGAAACCCAGCAAGATAGGCAGGGTATAAATTATAAATTATTACTATTATTATATTATCATCTAGCCCCAAGAATATTTTTGCCCACTGTGGGGCTCAAACCCACAACCCTGAGGACAAGAGTGCCCTGCACTACCAACAGAGCTGTCCCAATTGTCGGGAAATGATGGCGATCTCTGCATTGCGGGGGGCTGGACTAGATGATACTTGGGAGTCCCTCCCAACTATGATTCAACGAAAACCCAAAATTGTACCCATACTCGGAGAGACAGACAGAAAGAGAAAGTGATCTTCTTCTCTTTGTATGTTCTTTGCAGCAAGAACGAAAATGTGTCTGAAAGTGCAGGATCCTCCTTCAATCTCCGCCCCCAGTGTAGAACACAATTAGTTGTAGTTTCCAGGTCACCTTCAAAGGTAGCCCCACGTAGAGCGCATTGCAGTTGTCCAAGTGGGAGATAACTAGAGCATGCACCACTCTGGCCAGACAGTCTGCGGGCAGGTAGGGTCTCAGCCTGCGTACCAGATGGAGCTGGTAGACAGCTGCCCTGGACACAGAATTAACCTGCGCCTCCATGGACAGCTGTGAGTCCAAAATGTCTCCCAGGCTGCGCACCTGGTCCTTCAGGGGCACAGTTACCCCATTCAGGACCAGGGAATCCCCCACACCCACCCGCCCGCCCCCTGTCCCCCCAAAACAGTACTTCTGTCTTGTCAGGATTCAACCTCAATCAATGTTAGGGTAAAGTGTGTACAGCAGTCCATGCATTTGTGAAAACAACGTACCGAAATGCATAAATATTAGGGGAAATGGCTTCGCAAAGAATAAATTCACACCGATGAATTTTCATGAGAGCTGTATGTTTTAACTGCAAACTGGTGAGGAAATGTGGAGAACTGAAATTAAGAAGAGAAAGGTGAGGAAGTGAGATGAACCATAATGGACGTATTATTTGCCCACCCCTGACTACAGCTCCCATCAGCACCAGCCAATCTGGCCAACTGTGAGGGATGATGGGTGCTGTGGTTCTGCAACATTTGGAGAGACACAGATTTCCCGCTCCTGCCATAGGTTAATTAAGTTTTAACGGTTTCCAAGTTGGAATTTTAAATTCATGTAACCCACCCTGGGGCCTACTGGTGAAGGGCTAGCAAATAGTAGTAGTAGTAGTAGTAGTAGTAGTAGTCCCCAGAGAGCACGTTGGACCCATCTTTCTTTAAGGGCTGGTTTCATTTTAAAAGGGACACGGGTAGCGCTGTGGGTTAAACCACAGAGCCTAGGGCTTGCCGATCGGAAGGTCAGCGGTTCGAATCCCCGCGACGGGGTGAGCTTCCGTTGCTCGGTCCCTGCTCCTGCCCACCTAGCAGTTCGAAAGCACGTCAAAGTGCAAGTAGATAAATAGGTACCGCTCTGGCAGGAAGGTAAACGCCGTTTCCGTGCGCTGCTCTGGTTCGCCAGAAGCGGCTTAGTCCTGCTGGCCACATGACCCTGAAGCTGTACACCGGCTCCCTCGGCCAATAAAGCGAGATGAGCGCCGCAACCCCAGAGTCGGACACGACTGGACTTAATGGTCAGGGGTCCCTTTACCTTCATTTTAAAAACCAAGCCGACAGAAGTTAAAGTCCAATATAAGTAATCAGGAAAAAGAAAAATAAGCTTTTCAGTGGTCCCAGACACGTTTCCACCACACACGGCTAAGATTTCCTATAACAAAATATGTGTGTGCATTTGTCTCTCTTACAGTTCTCGAGAACTAGTATGGCCTGATATCTTGGCTGCCCTGGGTAGTTTCAGGTGAGGAACATCCTGCATGCCAGTGAAATATGACTTGGCAACCCTAATACAAAACAAAGGTGAAGCAGCCAGAAATAGGAATGCATTCCTTGCCCAGATTAAAATTCCAAGTAATTCCTGGGTTTCCTGGTTGCATTGTGCAAGGCGTCCTTACAGTCTCCTTCTGGAAACACCCAAAGCTCACAATGCTCTTTTCTAACAGAACTGTTGTTGGGAGGGTACTCAAACAACTTGGAACGCAAACACTGCAAACCCAGAAGTAAGTGTTCCAGTTTGCAAACTTTTTTTTGGAAGCCGAACGTGCTCCGTTTTGAGTGCCACACTTCTGTTTTGAGTGTTACACTGAGCTCTGTCTGTTTTTGCTATTTATTTTGTGTGTGTTTTTTGCTGCTTTTTTGTTTTGTTTTTGTGACTGTGTGGAACCCAGTTCAGCTACCGATGGATGGATTCATTGTGTGACTGCAGTACATTGTTTATTGCTTTCATTTTATGGATCAGTGGGCTCGTTAGATAGTAAAATTCATGTTAAATTGCTGTTTTAGGGGTTGTTTTTAAAAGTCTGGAACGGATTAATCCATTTTGCATTACTTTCTATAGGAAAACGTGCCTTGGTTTTGGAACGCTTTGGTTTTGGAACGGACTTCCGGAACGTATTAAGTTTGAGAACAAAGGTGCCACTGTAATTCCTTCCCTTCAAATAACAGCATCGTGATATTTTTATGAAAAGGGCCACTGCCGTTTTAAAAACCAGGCCAATAATCCAGCAGCACTAGGGATTCTTTCCCCGCCCCCCTTTCCTAGTAGTGCAGCGCTATTGTCATTTTGCATGCCAAAATCACTCCCCCCAGACTGCTGTATATTAAAACACACCAATTGTGCCTACTGCGAAGGCATCTTCAGCTATCGTTAAAGAAGGAAGGCAGTGCATTTTCATCAAAACAAGAAAGGGCACAAACTCGGCGGCATTCATTTCCTTTCTGTGGTCAGAAATTATTCCCCCGCTCCTGCGAGAACAATGAAAGTGCAAAGAGCCAGCAGAGAGCCCCGTACAGGGTGTCCTTCCTTGTGATCAACATTACGAAACCTCCTTTGACAAGATTTATGCGCTGTACATCTTGGATTGGTGCAATTTAAGTGAAAAAGCAATACAAAAGAACCCTCTCTTTTTTAAAAAGGAAAAAAGAAAAACCAACCTCTTCCTCTACATAAGCAATTTTTTAAAAGCTGATATTTTGTGCACTATGCAGAATGAGCAGAGAA
The DNA here is from genome assembly GCA_034641385.1 of Darevskia mixta. Taxonomy (NCBI): domain Eukaryota; kingdom Metazoa; phylum Chordata; class Lepidosauria; order Squamata; family Lacertidae; genus Darevskia; species Darevskia mixta. The sequence continues at coordinate 6,377,869 of JAWWNH010000060.1, forward strand.
GGAACTCTCAATAGGGATGAATGAATCTGTCAGTCTCCGTTGCTGTTTTTCAGTTTAGTTCAGTTCTCTACGTTTCTTCATCGGGTTTGCAACTTTCTCTTAACGCCCTCATAAAAATTCGCCAGCATTTTAGTGCAAATTTCTTCTCGTGTATTTATTTTGGAATGCAATTGTACCTGGCGTGCATATATTTAAGCAATATCCCCGCAATACAATGCATTCTGCATGTTGGTTTCTATAGCACACACATTTAAAAGCACACTTCCCCCAATATATACAGTATTTGATTATGCCACAAAATTTGGGGGAGTGCAAATTTCAGAGGGCAGCTCACATACTGTTTTGGAAGACGTGAAATATGTAGGTTGATGTTAAAAGCCTAACCAAATTTATTTCCCATCCCTAATGATCAAGCAGTGGTTGGTGGGAGCCTGTCGAATGAGGCCAAATTATCCAGGAGCAACAACTGGTAGGTCTCTTGTGCCAGATTTTAGGAGCATGTATGCAGGGCCATCGCCCAAAGGCTTATGCTGCACAGTGTCAGAAACTCAGATATACAAGCTAGGTGCTAAATGGCTCCTTAAACCAAGGTTGCAGTTGCCAAAACGGAATGTCCAGTTGCCATTTTGGGGCAAGATGCCTCTAATGTCTTATTTTTCAAATGATGGGCTGACTATGATTGCGTCTCAGTTAAACATCTGCCTAGTTCGGATGGCAACTTTGAGCCGGGTTAAGAGCTTTGAGAACTTAATGAAAAGTCCCTTGATCCAGGGACAGTCATAGAATCATAGAGTTGGAAGAGACCACAAGGGCCATCCAGTCCAACCCCCTGCCAAGCAGGAAACACCATCAAAGCATTCCTGACAGGTGGCTGTCAAGCCTCTGCTTAAAGACCTCCAAAGAAGGAGACTCCACCACACTCCTTGGCAGCAAATTCCATTGTCGAACAGCTCTTACTGTCAGGAAGTTCTTCCTAATGTTTAGGTGGAATCTTCTTTCTTGTAGTTTGAATCCATTGCTCCATGTCCGCTTCTCTGGAGCAGCAGAAAACAACCTTTCTCCCTCCTCTATATGACATCCTTTTATATATTTGAACATGGCTATCATATCACCCCTTAACCTTCTCTTCTCCAGGCTAAACATACCCAGCTCCCTAAGCCGTTCCTCATAAGGCATCGTTTCCAGGCCTTTGACCATTTTGGTTGCCCTCCTCTGGACACGTTCCAGCTTGTCAGTATCCTTCTTGAACTGTGGTGCCCAGAACTGGACACAGTATTCCAGGTGAGGTCTGACCAGAGCAGAATACAGTGGTACTATTACTTCCCTTGATCTAGATGCTATACTCCTATTGATGCAGCCCAGAATTGCATTGGCTTTTTGAGCTGCTGCATCACACTGTTGACTCATGTCAAGTTTGTGGTCTACATATATATTGTCCTATTCCGACCTCTTTTTCTTAACGGTGACATGGACCATTCATAACGTAAGACTATTCCTCACAACTGTGAACAGAGCAGTGGGGCAATTGTCGTAGACAAGCTGCAACAACTAACTATACCATTATTCACTGCTCCTGCTCAGGCTGCACAGAAAAAGCAATTTGGTTCCTGAAATTCATTCCAATTGTGCAGATAAAATATAACAGATAGAATTCTACAGGATGTGCTATTAATGTGTGAAAACACAGTCCCTATTTTCCAATGGACATCACTGATTTAAAGAATTTGATCCCAGAATGTCCCACTTTTCCTTAAAAGGTAAAGGTAAAGGGACTCCTGACCGTTAGGTCCAGTCGCGGACGACTCTGGGTTGTGGCGCTCATCTCGCTTTATTGGCCCAGGGAGCCGGCATTTGTCCGCAGACAGCTTCCGGGTCATGTGGCCAGCATGACTAAGCCGCTTCTGGCAAACCAGAGCAGCGCACGGAAACGCCGTTTACCTTCCCGCCGGAGCAGTACCTATTTATTTATTTGCACTTTATGACGTGCTTTCGAACTGCTAGGTTGGAAGGAGCAGGGAAAGAGCAACGGGAGCTCACCCCGTCGCGGGGATTCGAACTGCCGGTAAGCCCTAGGCTCTGTGGTTTAGACCACAGCGCCACCCGCGTCCCTCACTTTTCCTTAGGATGTCCTTATTTTCAAGGGAGAAATGTTGGAGGGCAGAGTTACTCAGTACATAACACTCTGTTTCAAAAAGTAAAATTCCTGACACCACCAGAAGCAGAAGCATCTCTGACCGCTCCCCGTCGGCTGTGGATTTCAAAGTGGAAGACAGAAAATGCAGAAGTTTGTTTGTTTTTTTCTGCCCCGAACTCCTGATGAGGCACACTTAGCAGGGTTTTATGACTAACTGCCACTCCAGGCAGAGGAGACCCACTGGCTTTTCCGTCGCAGGACCGTGACATCGTGGGGCGATCGCTGCCCGGCACATCTGGAAGGCCACTCTGCCCAGCTCCGACAGGGAAAAAACAACAACCAGGAAACCCCCGGAAAAAAACAAAAACAGCCAGGCTCGCAGCAGAGGCACCTTCCTCCCCCCCACCTCCTACCTCTCCCCCCGCCACCCCGGCTAAGGGAAGTGTCCTCGCATCACTTCCACTGCCGCCAGGGCGCAGCCCCCCCCCCCGGAAATTAAAAAAACAAGCCAACGGGGGGGGGGACCCCAAAAATCCCTAGTTGCTATATGTCCTGGAAATTCCTGACATCTCTTAAAATTCAAAATTTTCCCCCAGACACTATTTTAGGCGTCTGATTTCCATACATGTCCGGAATTTTTCCGGACGTATGGCAAGCCTAGTATAGTAGGCTGTCCCTGTTTTCATTGGAGAAATGTTGGAAGGTATAGAGTTATCCAGCCCCCAAGCTGTTCTGAAGGCAATCCTGTATAGGGAAGGTTTGTTTTAATGTTTAATGTTTTATTATGTTTTTCTATATGTTGGAAGCTGCCTGGAGTGGCTGGGGCAACCCAGCAAGATGGTCGGGGTATAAATAGTAAAATTATCATGATGGAATGGGCCGTCCCTATTTTCATCGGAGAAATGTTGGAGGCTATGAAAACAGTCCAGATCCAATGATCCCCAGATGGTGGAGACATCAGGAGCCATCCTGGCCCCCCAAGCATCCTCACTTGGTACAAGTGGCTGATAGCCAGGTGCAAAATTCACCTGGTGAATTTTGAATACTGATGTTGCCGCTAAACATGCCTTGGATTAGTCGGTGAATAGGATAAATGTGATACTAGGGTGGGGTGGCAAGAAAAATGAAAACATAACATCCCTATATCAGGGATGGGGGAATCTGTGGCCCTCCCGAAAGTGCTGGACTATCTGAAGAAGAAGAAGGAGAAGAGTTTGGATTTGATACCCCGCTTTATCACTACCCGAAGGAGTCTCAAAGCGGCTAACGTTCTCCTTTCTCTTCCTCCCCCACAACAAACACTCCGTGAGGTGAGTGGGGCTGAGAGACTTCAGAGAAGTGTGACTAGCCCAAGGTCACCGCTTTTAACCACTACACCACACTGGCTCTCAATCAATAAATCAATAAAGCGAACAGGAACAAACTTCAGTTGCTGAAAAGGTGAAAACAAGGCAAACCTGAAAATATAGCCCCGTCGCTTATGTGATTAAGGGAGCTTGCAGAAGACTTGCTTATAGGACATTCACTCTTGATTTGTTTGCAGGCAGATTAGGCAATGCTAATAGACAACACTATCGCTATTTAATGAGCATTCTTGCAGGTGACCACAGTGCCTGGAGACAGGCAGCCAAGTCGTGTAACCACAACAACGACCAGAGGAGGAATGACTGCTGGGAGGAGCGCAGAGAGAAGAAACGCCATGGTGCATCTGCAGCAGCACAGCCGAATGCCTTTGTCTGCCCCAGATGTGGATAAGAGTGAGGTCAAGCTGTTGGACGGTTGCAGAGCCTGCTGTGACCATAGAGACTGATATGGGAGAGACATGTTTTCTTGCAGCTGGGGCAGACGAAGGCGTCCAGTTGTGCTGCTGCAGCTGCACTAAGGCGTTTCTCAAATAGCAGTCAAAATAACACGGGGGGGACATATTATATTGAGGGAAATTGCTTGCAAAAGTGATTACATTTGCAGAAACGTACATTAACATGCACTAAAATGTCTGTGAATTTATAACAACAACAACAACAATTTATTATTTATACCCCACCCATCTGGCTGGGTTTCCCCAGCCACTCTGGGCGGCTTCCAACAGAATATTAAAATACAATAATCTATTAAGCACTAAACGCTTCCCTAAACAGGGCTGCCATCAGATGTCTACTAAAAGTCTGGTACTGTAGTTGTTTTTCTCTTTGACATCTGGTGGGAGGGCGTTCCACAGGGCAGGTGCCACCACCGAGAAGGCCCTCTGCCTGGTTCCCTGTAATTAAACACAAGTGGATGAGAAAATGTGGAGAAGTGGAGAACTGGAATTAAGATTGGAAAAATGAGTTACCCAAGTTGACAAATGCATCCATCCCTCTCTACGCCCCTTCCCACTTTTCGGGTGGGGAAGGTTTACAATCCCACCAGCACTGGCAAAATGTGTTTTCACTACAGATAGCCCCCTGACTTTCTCCATTCAATCTGCAACCTATCCCCAAAGTTGTCCCTTTTGCCATGGGGGCTGATTCTAGCGAGTTGGCTGTACATTTCACATAAATATTGCTTCCTGATGAGAGAGAGAAGGCAAGAGCTAAATAGAGTCATTGTTCAGGAGGTTCACAATGTAGGCTATTATTTAACTACTCCAGTACAAAAGCAATTTAAAAGGAAAACAATGTTTTCAGTAGCACAAGCACAGCACTCTACCTGCCCACTCTGGATATGTGTTTGAACACAGCACAACCCTAAACAGCAATTGTCGTGGTCACTGTTAATCCTGTCCAACCCCTACAGACACACCCAGATGCCTTTTCCTGGATCTTGGATTAGCTGGCTTTTGGCCTGGGCACAGGCCCAAGAGTTTGCTTCCGACCTCGGTCAACAGTCCGCATCTGGCGAAATCAACTCCAGTCCACGGAAGCTGATGCCGTGATAAATTGCATCCAATAAGTTGCATCCAACTTGGCATGAGTTCCACTCACAAAACAGGATTCTCCCCATTTCTTCCCGAAATCCCACACACGTGTGCCCCAAAGAACCTGCAAATCCCATTGCAAAAGTCTGTTTCGCTGGGCCCACAGCAACCCTGAGTCTTCAAAGCAGCAGCACGACACTTGGCTGCTTTACTTTTTATCTAGATCAGGACAGCAGAAAGTCTTTGAGCCAGTGTGGTGTAGTGGTTAAGAGCGGTAGACTTGTAATCTGGGGAACCGGGTTTGCGTCTCCGCTCCTCCACATGCAGCGGCTGGGTGACCTTGGGCTAGTCACACTTCTCTGAAGTCTCTCAGCCCCACTCACCTCACAGAGTGTTTGTTGTGGGGGAGGAAGAGAAAGGAGAATGTGAGCCGCTTTGAGACTCCTTCGGGTAGTGATAAAGCGGGATATCACACCCAAACTTCTTCTTCTTCTTCTTCTTTGCAGCCGGAGGGCCACCTTGCGGGGGCCGCATGCAAGTCTTGGGTGAGCCCAGGGGCAAAAAAAGGGCACAGGAATGAATCATAGATTCATGGAATCATAGAATTGTAGAGTTGGGTCCCAGGGGTCATCTAGCCCAACCCCCTGCAATGCAGGAATCTCAGCTACAGCATCCATGACTGATGGCCATTCAACCTCTGCTTAAAAACCACGTTTCATTTGAGACGGTTCCACTGTCAAACGGCTCTTGCTGGTTCCAAATTTTCCCAGTTAGTTTCGCCAACTCGGCATAGTCCATCAGTTTCATCTGCCATTCTCATCTTACTAATTCTACGTCAGTCTCCAACACCATATTTTCTGTGTAACATAGCAGGCTGACCTTGTGGTCCATTGAGAAAGAATAACCCGATTCCTTTAGTTAGTCTAACTACCTTTTCCCCAAAACTGATTTGTAACTGTGCAGGCCCAGACAATATGGGGGGGGGGGGAGTCAGCAAAAGAACATCACCACAAAATAAGTCATTTTAAACACACTGCATGACAGAGAGAGGGGGGGGGACTGGAAGATGTCTGAACAGGCATTCTCAGTGACAGTTTCGGGGGGGGGGACTCTGCACATTTGTGATTAATTTGTTAGAACAGTTAATGCATCTGCCAATTAATGCATCTTACCATTTAATGGCTTTGGTCTTAATTGGTTCAGACACAAATTTAATATGTCCATTAAATTGTCAGTCATTAAAAAAACTACTATGGGTCGGGCAGGCAGTTCTGCTTCCTTTAGAAGCAAAACGACTTTTCTCGGATGGTGCCAGACATCTAAAAGCAGTTCTAAAGTACTTATATTAAAAATGTCTTTCGGCAGGGGCGTAGCAACGGGGGGGGGGCCGCCCCGAGTTCCACCCCAGAGGGGGGGTGACACTTTTTTTTAAAAAAAAATGTTTTTTTAAATGTTTTTTTTAAATTTTTTTTAAATTTTTAACTTCATTGAAAAAAGAGATAATAGACACACACACAACCCCCCACACCTCACAAAGTGGCACCATCAGAGGGGGGGGTGACACTTTTTAATTTTTATCATTTTTTATTATTTTTTATTATTTTAACTTTATTGAAAAAAAGAGATAATAGACACACACACACACACACACACACACACACACAAAACCCCCACACCTCACAAAGTGGCACCATCAGAGGGGGGGTGACACTTTTTAATTTTTTTACATTTTTATCATTTTTTATTATTTTTTATTATTTTAACTTTATTGGGGGGGAAAGAGATAATAGACACACACACACACACAAAACCCCCACACCTCACAAAGTGGCACCATCAGAGGGGGTGACACTTTTTATTTTTATTTATTTACATTTTTATTATTTTTTATTATTTTTTATTTATTTTAACTTTATTGGGGGGAAAAGAGATAATAGACACACACACACACACACACAAAACCCCCACACCTCGCAAAGTGGCACCATCAGAGGGGGGTGACACTTTTTAATTTTTTTTAAAAAAATTAAAATTAAAGTGGTGGGGGTGACAAAAAAAATTCCGCCCCCAGGTACCACCTGGGCTTGCTACGCCTCTGCTTTCGGTTTTAAAAACACACATGGCCCAATTAAATAGACACCTTGTCAGTTTATTTGCAGGTTTCTGATCCGATAAATCCAGCTAGCTGACTAATCTAAGGGTCTAATTAAAACACCTCGGAAGATATATGGAAAGATTCCCAACTCTGTGTGTTCTGTGTGTGTTCCTTTAATTTGGGAGTCTTTTCTTAAGGCACCAATAACAAAAACAAAGCTCAGCTGGAAGGAGCAATGGGAGAACCGACCCCATAATCATTTGCAGTTTGTTCACCTAACAGGTAGTCTGGAGAAGACCCCAGATTTATTTGCCCCTCAGATGCTCCCCTTAGACATCATGGCCACAGATAAAAAAAAATAGTTGCAAACAGGGTGGATAAAAAAACTATAATTTTTTTTTAATTTAAATCAGATTTTTTTATTTAAATTGGATTTTTAAAATAAAATGCTTTTGGAGGAAAAATCTTTCTAAAGATAGTTTTCTATTTGTTACATTATAGTCCAAAGGCTATTCATCAAGAAATAAAGAGCTGTTTAAGTTTTTCATGTGTGCTAAAACTCAGTCTGTTGTGGGTTTTTTAAAAAAAAGTTTAACCACATCAGTTAACAAACATGGATACATATGCTATAACGTTATTATTTTAGTTAAATAAATTGTTATTAAGGCCATGATTATTTTTCTCCTTCCAATAAAGCACAGCAGAAAGGTTGACCAAATATAAACAGTTAACTTGTTAAAGCTCACAATAATTTCATAATTATCTGTCTATGTATTTCTAATAGTATAACCAAATCAGTAATTTTTGATATAACTGTAAAAACTACTCTGAAAATTTATTATTCCAACAATGAAACCTTCATCTGTATTCATTTGTAAATATTAAGATTATACCAGCAAGAATGAGTCTTTCTGTAAAAAAAAATGATGTAAATCAAGTCTCACTGACTAGTGATTTAAATCAAATCCACCCTGGTTGCAAAGTTTGCATTCCAACCTATGGAAATTCTTAAGCAACTTTAACATAATTGCTATGGGGTATTGGTATTAATTTTGCCCTAATCACTTTTTCATTTCTTAACAAAAAAATTACTGTTAGAGATTTTATTTGGGGGTTTTGGCTTTTCCTTCCCCTACTTTGTACGGAACCCAAGTATTTGTTGTTGGAACCTAGAATCATAGAATCATAGAGTTGGAAGAGACCACAAGGGCCATCCAGTCCAACCCCCTGCCAAGCAGGAAACACCATCAAAGCATTCCTGACAGGTGGCTGTCAAGCCTCTGCTTAAAGACCTCCAAAGAAGGAGACTCCACCACACTCCTTGGCAGCAAATTCCACTGTCGAACAGCTCTTACTGTCAGGAAGTTCTTCCTAATGGTTAGGTGGAATCTTCTTTCTTGTAGTTTGAATTCATTGCTCCGTGTCCTCTTCTCTGGAGCAGCAGAAAACAACCTTTCTCCCTCCTCTATATGACATCCTTTTATATATTTGAACATGGCTATCATAGCACCCCTTAACCTTCTCTTCTCCAGGCTAAACATACCCAGCTCCCTAAGCCGTTCCTCAGAAGGCATCGTTTCTAGGCCTTGGACCATTTTGGTTGCCCTCTTCTGGACACGTTCCAGAAGAACCTGATGGACCATTGATGAACCTGGGCAAATGCATCCTGCTTCCCAAGCGCCACTTTTGAAATTTATTTATTTGTCTTACTTATATTACACATTTATAAACCGCTTCGCAGCCTTGAAGTCCTCAAAGCTGTGTACGGCAAAAAAAAAGAAAAAAGATATGAGATATTAAACTGCCTCCCCAAAAGTTCTAAAAAGAATAAAACCGTTCCTATAAATGTAGGAAATCAGCCCTGAGTGCTCACTGGAAGGACAGATCCTGAAGCTGAGGCTCCAGTACTTATGAGGGACAGACTCGGAAGTTGAAATTACTGATGAACGATGGAGCGTTCTATGGAAAAACAGACCTTTAATATTGGTTTTGGCTTAAATGATGGAAAACTCGTTAAACTTCTTCATGGATGCCTTTAAGATTGTCGCATATGAGTAATAATGTAGATCTCAACTGCTGGAGGGTATGTGTGGATCAAACACCTTATTTTCGTATGCGATGGAGTTGTAGTCAAATTTTCAACTATGGTTTTCAGAGAAATAAGCCTCGTTTTCAGGACAAATGTTACCATGCCAGCATTGCTTGGGTTATGGGAAGAAAAACCTCCAAGATGGATTACACAGAAAGACCTATTAAGCTTTTCACTTGTAGCTGCTAGGATAGAAATCGCTCAATCCTGGCGCAGGGCCAAGGGTCTTACTTCGGACACATGAGACGTAAGAGTTTGGATGATGATAATAATAATGATAATAATAATAATAATAATAATAATAATAATAATAATAAGAATATATTATTATTATTATTATTATTATTATTATTATTTATACCCTGCCCATCTGGCTGGGTGTCCCCAGCCACTCTGGGCGGCTTCCAACAGAATGTTAAAAATACAATAAAACTGCGTCAGCAGAAAAATTAACTAATCAGATTAGAGCTGCTCAAGGGAAGTCAAATCACTTTTCCTTTTACAACAGTTGCCAACCATTTCAAGACTACGTAAAAAACAGAAGACAATGAAAGATCACCTCTGCACTCTCTATTGTGCTTGTGGAATGATCTACTGAACTGTGTCAATACGGTTAAAGTTTCGTTCTTGCAGGAGCTTGTGACGACCAATATGTGGTGATGCTCTTTTGTTAGTTGCGTAGTTATGTAGACGCAAAAAATGAATTTAAAAAATTCCTTCCCTTCCCTTCCCTTCCCTTCCCTTCCCTTCCCTTCCCTTCCCTTCCTTGAGTCGTCTGGATATATAGTCTTGTATTTTTGTTTTATTGGCGGGGGGTGGGGGGAGAAAGAGATGGAGAATGATTCAAAATAGGAGGTGCCGCTGCTTTTCGCCTGAAGGAATAAATGGAGCCAATTTGGAAGGCATTGCTCAGAGGAATGCACCTGTAGGAATTCTGAGGGACGCCAAAAGGTTTTGCAAAAGAGGCGATGAAAAGAGAAATCCAACTGCGTCCCTGTCCGCTGTTCGCAAACGCTCACCGACAAACCTCTTCCAGCTTTGCAGGGCTAGGCAAATGTGTCCCGGTTGGGTTTTAAACAATGGCAGGCGCCCAAAAAAGAGGAGAAAATAATGACACCAAGCGTTGGCAGAAGAAAACTCTGACCCTAAACCTCTGCTGCCTTGTGGGATATCTTCGGGAGAATAAAGGCCGAAGAAGAAGAAGAAGAAGAAGAAGAAGAAGAAGAAGAAGAAGAAGATGAAGAAGAGTTTGGATTGGATAACCCGCTTTATCACTACCCGAAGGAGTCTCAAAGCGGCTGACATTCTCCTTTCCCTTCCTCCCCCACAACAAACACTCTGTGAGGTGAGTGGGGCTGAGAGACTTCAAAGAAGTGTGACTAGGACTAGCCCAAGGTCACCCAGCAGCTGCATGTGGAGGAAAGGAGGCGCGAACCCGGTTCCCCAGATTACGACTCTACAGCTCTTAACCACTACACCACACTGGAATAAACGCTACACAAATCTGGAGTGGAGTCCGTAAGACGGTTGGGTCGCACCTTGTATGCCTCCTTCCAGCAACTCCTGCAGCCAAGCTGGTGCCAAAAATATTGCTCTGCTTTCCTTTGGACCACATCAGCGAGGTCTTGGTGTCTGGGCAGCCCAGGACCTCCATGTACACTGTCTAAGCTTGCACACCGGGGAGGTCACTTCAGTGCTGCTAACACAGCTGTTTGACTTCACCCCTGGAATCTCACTCCATTGTCTCTTGAGATGGACGGATGGCAACAGTAGGAAAAGAGCCAGTGTGGTTTAGTGGTTAAGAGTGGTGGGCTTGTAATCTGGTGAACTGGGTTCACTTCCCCGCTCCTCCACATGCAGCTGCTGGGTGGACCTTGGGCTAGTCACACTTCTCTGAAGTCTCTCAGCCCCACTCACCTCACAGAGGGTTTGTTGTGGGGGAGGAAGGGAAAGGAGAATGTGAGCCGCTTTGAGACTCCTTCGGGGAGTGAGAAAGCGGGATATCAAATCCAAACTCTTCTTCTTCTTCTCTTCTTCTTCTTCTTTTGCCTGTCCTGAGTTTTCCAACATTCAGCTCGGCTGGGTCTCCCTGAGTTCTACTATTATTCCTATCCACTTTTCCCGTGACGCCACGAATAATTTTGTACTCCTCTGTCGCGTTCTGCCCTTGCGCACCTTTCCCCCTAAATAGAACCAAAAAAAGCCCCGAATGCTGCTTAGTTTTTACGCAGCACTTGCAATTAGGACGGCCAGGCGCATCTTTTATTGCGACGTGCGTTAGGATGGCGACACGCTTCATAAACACCGGCGAATGAAAAGCACCAGAACGAGAACAGCGCCTAAATGGAGAAGAGAAAGTGCTTTTCATTCTCCCTCACCCACTGAGGCAGCAGATGCTATCGGTTTACATAGCAATTGCCCAGGGAATATTCCTCACAACGAAGACTAACAAGCTAGTTATGAAACTGGCCGCAGGGATGAAGACAGTCCAGATTTAGGGCAGTGCGAGCAGTTCTCCCCCACACAAGGCACCAAATCGAGGGGGCGCAAAACAACCACCACCTATATTTATACAACAATAACAATAACTTATATTTATACAGGTAACTACTGAAAAGATCCATAAAAAGCAAGTATTTGGGGAGGGGGAAATTTTGTCCTTGCTCAGGGCGCCATATTAACAAAGTCCTCCGCTGGGTCCAGGTGAGTCAGCTCTGCTTTAAACAATCTCCTTCCTGCTTGAATCCACAAAGTGTGCTAGACCTTAACCACTGATTTTCCCGTTGTAGAATTGTAGAGTTGGAGGGGAACCCCAGGGTTCATCTAGTCTAACCCCCTGCAATGCAGGATTCTCAGCTAAAGCATCCATGACCAGGGCTTGATTTAGGTTTGATGATGCCTTAAGCTACTGAAGATAATGGGGCCCTTTTATATGTCCAGCTGTCCTTTCTCAACAACAAATTGTTGCTGTTTTTTGTGTTGAATATATGCTATATGGCAATTTATGGACCTAATAGGTCTCTAAAGCCATTTCCACATAACAAAATATGTATTTTATCAAAGTAATTGTGAAACTTATCTTATATTTTGGAAATGTACATCCAGGTTATTTTTCCTTTAATTTTTTTGGGGGCCCCCAAGAGAGTGGGGCCCTAAGCTATAGCTTGTTTAGCTTATACGTAAATCCGACACTGTCCATGACAGATGGCCATCCAACCTCTGCCCCATGAAGGACAGTCCACCACCTCCAGTGGGACTCCGTTCCACTGACAAACAGCTCTTTCTGTCAGGAAGTTCTTCCTGATATTTAGTTGGAATCTCCTTCCTCGCAACTTGAAGCCATTGGTTCGAGTCCTACCCTCCAGAGCAGGTGAAAACAAGCTTACTCCATCTTCCCTGTGGCAGCACTTTAGATAGTTGAAAATAGCTCTCATATCTCCTCTCAGTCTCCTCTTTTTCAGACTAAACATACCCAGCTCCTTCAACTGTTCCTCATCAGGCTTGGTTTCCAGGCCCCTGATCATCTTGGTCACCTTCCTCTGCACACCTTCCAGCTTGTCAACATCCTTCTTAAATTGTGGTGCCCAGAACTGGACAGGTGTGGCAGAATAAAGTGGTGAGAGCTGAACATTACTTCCTTTGATCTGGACACTAGACTTCTGTTGATGCAACGTAGAATAGCATTAGCTTTTTTGCTGCTGCATCGCACAGTTTAAAAGCATTATATAGTAGCATGCATGGGGGGGGGGAGTTATAACGTCTGTGTTTTTTTCAGCTCAGAACTGCTCCCCCTCTGCACACATAATGAATTCTTAAGATCCCCGACATAATAGTGAGAGCTTGAGATCTCATCTCACCCACGACAGTGCTTACTCATAAGTGCTTTTCATTAGGCAGCAAAAGCATGTATTAAAAGAGAAATGTTTATGGAGCGGGTAATTTTCACCTCATAAAACTTACGCATGATCAAAAGTGGCATTTAAAAAAGGGGGGGAGAAACACCTTACAACCTGCAAAGAAAAGGTGCTAATTTAAAGCAGCTGCTAAAGGACTCTTAGCACCCAATTATTTTAGGCTGTTATTTCTGATAAGCGACAAAACCATCTTAGCCCTTAACACCACCATTAGCAGTAATCGTGATACAGTACAGATGTCTTGTTAACAGTACAAGCCATGCTGTAAAGGAGGATGAACAAGGATCCATTACTTTTTTAAAGAAATACAGAGCAATGGCATCACCTGAAAGAGCGCCAAAGTAACCGAGGAACCCTCCTTGCTCTGGATAGTGAATGGAGTGATAACGAGGCTTTCAAGTTCTATATAAAGTTGATGGCAAACTAGCACAAATACCAAATTAGCTAGATGCCTCTTCTGTTTGATGGGATTCCTGTTCCATGCCAGCTGCTTAAATGGAAGGACTGTACTGCAACAACCTCACTCCTCTCTCCCCTCCAACATTGGACTCTTTGCACAAATGCACTGGAAAGTGCGGGACAACATTTGCTTAGTGCAATGTCATAAACAAATCAGAATGAATGCTTAATAAAACAGATCACTCGGAAGTGGTCTTATAATAACTAAAGACTAAAAGATGAAGCTTTCTCAAGTGCAAGTGACTGGCTGATGGTTTCCAATTCATTGGGGAAAGTAATTTGTCAAGACTCCAACTTTAATTAATAATAAGCACCACTCCTCCCAAGATGGTTACAGGATAGGTGCAAATACCAACTGTGCTTCTATATAAAACACTTGGAGTTAGGACTGGTGTTAGTGGAACTTGATGTTTAGGTGAATTAGATTGGAATAGTGACTTACAGTTTCTGGAGTTCAAAGGCTTTATTTATGCAGGAACTGTTTGCAGGATGAGTGGAGATGAAAGAAATAGCAGATATCTTGTCTGAAGAGAACAGCAAGTTCCTTTACTTAGCAGAGTTTACATTCCCCTTTTCATGCACAGCAGATAGCTGGTTGCAGGCTTGTGTAAGCCTCTCACTATTATATACAATTCAGTCTGTCTCAGATTGAATTGTATAGTTCCTGGTAAATTCCCTTTAATCCCTCATAAAAGAAGACACAACAATCTTACTTAAAGCCAATAAAAGAAGTTTACTCACATCAGTTCACAGCTGGATCCCTGAAGGCAGACTTAGTTACAAATATGTACATATGGATCTACCCCATATGGGGGTATAATCCCAGTGCTTATGCTAGCTGAGAGCTAGCATAGCAGTCCCTAGCTAAAAAGCTGGTCCAACGAAGAAGGAAGTCAAAAAGAGAGAGAGTGCTGCGTGACTTGTCCTTTTTGTTACCTAGACAGGTAAGTTCACGCCCACCTCTGGTCACATGCAAGGAAGGATGCTCCAGCCCAGGAAGAAACAGGAAGTTTCGACTGGCTGGACCAGACATCCCCTTGCATGTCCACTCTAGGAAAACAAGGAATGTTGTACTTGACTGCTCCCAGTGGATTACATCCCACATTATCATGTACTGAAAATTCATGCTTTGCATGTACTCCTAGTCTGAACTTGTTCCTGCATGCATAAAACCCAAAAGGGAACACTTATCTATGATTAATCCATCGGGAATTAAAGTGGCATAATCCAGTGTGCACGACCCTCAGAGATAATACGGGGGGCTCTATAAATGAGGAGGCAGCATGCACCATCAATCAGAGTCGCATCTTATCGACAACCCAAGAAAATAATTCCATTAGCTCCTTGAGTCACAAAAGCTGGAGGGAGTTCAGCTATCGGTTTTCTTCTTATGAAGTACAATCTGCTGAGCGTTGCTAGCAATGCTTAAATGGCAAGTACCCCCCCCCGCCCCCCACTTTCTGGGCTTGATAAATTAGCAGGGTTGATCAAAGGTTTGGCAGGCCTTACAGTTGCTTCTCTCTCAAGCCAGGCTTTTAATCAAAAGTATTTTCAAAGTACATTAAGGGGAAAGCCACTGGTAGTTAAATTGCAGGTGCAAATCTCCCAAAAGGTAGCAGTTTGACACTCAGCGTTCCAACCAAGCTACCCTTACAAATCTCATGTCTCAATGCCCAGAAAAGCACCTGTGCTACTGGAGAGCCTTTTCTTTTCTTTGAAAATATGTTTATTTTTTCACATTCACCTACATCCAGATCATACAACATACAATTTACATCAAAATCTATTTATTTTGGCGACTTCTTATCCTTACATCCACGAGGGTCTCGGACAGTCTGGGAATCAGCGTGTTTTTACATGAGTAGAGTGTGTCCTTTTACTTAAAATGCATCTCTGGGTTATTTGTGGGGCCTGCCTGCTGTTTTTACATGAGCAGAATGTGTCCTTTTATTTAAAATGCACCTCTGGGTTATTTGTAGGGCATAGGAATTTGTTCATATTTTTTTTTTCAAAATATAGGTCTGAGGGACAGTGGTCCGCCCCCTGCTGAAAAAGATTGCTGACCCCTGTCCTAAACCCTATATTACAATGTTTTTCTTTCCATTGCTCATAAGTCAAAACCCATTTGAACTTTTATTTGGCTGTACTGTGGTCTTATCTAGACTGAAAAGGGTCTCCATTCTTCCACATAAATTTCATCTTTCCGATTCCTTCTTTTAACCATGAGTTCCGCCATTTCTGAGTGCCTCATTCCTCCCTTGAGTACTCATTCCTCCTTTGTTGGGATTTCTGGTGTTTTCGATTTTTGTGCGTAGAGTACTCTTGCTGCCGTGGGGGCGTACAAAAACCACTTTATCAGCTACTGGGAAGCTTTTAGCACTGGCCTGCTAAGGGGATGGGGGAGTCATCAATATGGCCAGCTACGCAAATCGTCAACTCACAACACATAGATCACTGTTGGGAGGAACACAGTTGGAAGGGACCCTGTGGATCATCTAGCCTGACCCGCCCCCTGCAGTGCAGGAATATGCAGCTGTGCCATACAGGGATCGAACCTGCAACCTTGGCATTATCGGCACCATGCTCTAACCCACTGAGCTACCCCATATGAAGGGAGAGACTCCATCAGGCAAGGCCTCTTTCCACCTGCCTTGCCCCACCCTCCGACCCTAGGAGTCCTCATAAGGGAGCTGTTCCTGGAGGAAGATCTGAGGGGGGGGGAGGCCTCCTTCCACCTGCCTTGCCCCACCCTCCAGTCTCTGCTTCTCAATGTATATTGTATTATTTTATGTACTGTGGCTTGCCGTTGTTTTATTAATTATAAAGGTAAAGGGAGCCCTGACCATTAGGTCCAGTCGTGACCGACTCTGGGGTTGCAGCGCTCATCTCGCTTTATTGGCCGAGGGAGCTGGTGTACAGCTTCCAGGTCATGTGGCCAGCGTGACTAAGCCGCTTCTGGCGAACCAGAGCAGCGCACGGAAACGGCGTTTACCTTCCCGCTGGAGCGGTACCTATTTATCTACTTGCACTTTGACGTGCTTTCGAAATGCTAGGTGGGCAGGAGCAGGGACCAAGCAACGGGAGCTCACCTCGTCGCGGGGATTCGAACCGCCGACCTTCTGATCGGCAAGCCCTAGGCTCTGTGGTTTAACCCATATTATATAATATCTAATATAGTTTAGATATTATTTATTGTAACTGTTGAGTGGATTTCTGTTTAACTTTTATATGTTGATATTATTATTTTATACTATTCTAATGATTGTTGAATGTTACTTATTTGATGTAGATTGCCTATTTTAAAGTTATGTTTTATTATCACATTTTTGTATTGCATTAGATTGTTATAAGATGTACCGGTACATTTTTTGTTTCTTCAGCTTGTAAACCTCCTTGAGTATTGTAAGATAGAAAGACGGTACTGTATACAAATTAAAAATGATGATGATGATGATGATGATATCAGAAACCGGGATGACTTCTGTAAATCCGGGACGGTCCCTGGAAAATAGGGACATTTGGAGGGTCTGATTCTGTACTCTTTGAATGGCGGTTGTCGGGGAGAGCCCTGCCTCGCTCCTCCCCACTTGAGATTCCCCACTTGTGAAACATAAACTATCTGCTGTTTCGTCTTAGAAAAACTGATCCCTTGGATGTTTAACGATAACAAACTTTCTAGCGCTTTAAACCAACAGACCAATTTGATGTGACATTTTGCCACGACAACCTGCCCACTTCAGCGAACGAGCTCTATTTTTAAACCACACTTGCTCTCAATCATCGGTGGCACTTTGTAACGGTTTTGTTCCAAATTTGTTTACTTTCGCGCTTTCCATCATTCCAGCTCGGGGGGCAGAGAAT
This sequence comes from Darevskia mixta, assembly GCA_034641385.1. Taxonomy (NCBI): domain Eukaryota; kingdom Metazoa; phylum Chordata; class Lepidosauria; order Squamata; family Lacertidae; genus Darevskia; species Darevskia mixta. Next base: position 6,395,317 of record JAWWNH010000060.1, read on the forward strand.
CCTTGCTAACTCCATTTTTCTCCCAATGTCTCCTACGCTATAGAAAGGAGTGGGGAGGGAGGGAAGTGATGGAACATTTGCTCCCCGGACAGAACGGAACGTTACACAAGAATTGCATTTTGACACCCCAGAGTCTGCGTTGTTAAAACGCTTTAAATTGCACCAGAAATAGCAAAGGGACAGTGAGCCACTCCGAACTGTATCCTCCGGGATTGTACGCGGGATGGGACCTGAAGTTTGGCAATGTGCTCCTAACCTACCTTACAGGGCTTGTTTGTTTGGGACGTTCAGGTGGTTTGCAAAGCACTAAGTGAGGAACCGGCTGAATGCAACCCAACAGTCCATTCTACATGGTGGAAGGCCACACCCCCTCACTGGCCCGGCCCTGGGTGGTTTTGCACGGTCAGGATTTGCCCTTTAATTGTTGCATTATAGAATCACAGAATCGTGGAGTTGGAAGGGATCCCAAGGGTCCTCTAGTCTAACCCTCTGCAATGCAGGAATCTCAGCTGGATCATCCATGACAGATGGCCATCCAACCTCTGCTTAGAAACCTCCAAGAAAGAACAGTCCACATTATGACTTATTTATGCATCATATTTTGGTACGTAAGCCCCCGTAGAAGGGAACGTCTCATTAATACAAAACAAACATGTAACAAAACTGCAATCAATGACTCAAATAACATAAAATAGCAAAATCATAAGCTGCCGACTACACTGGATATGTGCAATGCCTCGTGTGTTGAATGTGGTGCAGAAACTCCAGATTTTTGCATGACTGGATTGTATACACACATATCTACAACCTGAGCCTACAATGGAAGGGTTCACAGCATTAACACGCCAATCAAACAGAAATCAAGCATGTCTCTCCCTCTCAGGTTCCAGCCTGCTTGTTCCTCTAGCTTCTAGCGCACTTAACTCAAAACTGCCAACTCTGGACTGGCTTTCTATCTACCAGCCAGTTGAGGGAGGGAGACCCGCCCGCCTGCCATCTGGCACAGAGCCACTTCCTTTGTTACCTTAACAACCCATACTTAGAGCCAATACCTCACCAAGAAACTAGCCTGACTATTCCAGGAATTAGAAGGGCCTCAGTGTACAGCCCACCGCTCCCCAAACTCATAAACTCTCAGTTCCAATAGCAAATGATGCCCCTTTGGGGATTTTTTCTCAGTAGCGGCAAACACGGAACAAGAACAAAATTGTTGTGGATTCATACTGGACCGTCGGCACGACATTCTGCTTTACTGGTTGTTCTGCAACGCTTCCCCAATGTTACCGCATTATCGCCGTCCGGAGAGGCGCTCTTGCACTATAAAGCATGACGAAAGCGGGACACAAAACAGATAAATAAACGGGAACATATTCGTGGTATAGAAAGTTACAGGCTTTGTGCTGGAGGCTACAACAGACAGGAGTGGAAATAAAACACCTTCCTCTCTAGATACTTTAATTTTACTGCTCTTGTCGCTTCCCTTTGTCCATGTTTGTTTGTATTTTCGGATCTAAGTCGTCACAATCCACAAGATAGCCAGTTATTGGCAATAGCTATTCATCTTCTTATACAGTGGTACCTTGGTTCTCAAACGCCTTGGTACTCAAACACCGAAAACCCAGAAGTGTGTGTTCCGGTTTTCGAACGTTTTTTGGAAGCTGAACGTCTGATGCAGCTGTCGGCTATTGTTTCCGGAGTGCCTGCACCAATCGGAAGCTGCGCCTTGGTTTTCGAACATTTCGGAAGTCAAACGGACTTCCGGAACGGATTAAGTTTGATACTTTTGCTTTCGCTATTTATTTTGCGTTTTTGTTTTTGAGGCTTTTTCGGTTAATTTGTTTTTGTGACTGTGTGGAACCCAGTTCAGCTACTGATTGATTGCTTGTGTGACTGTGGAAATGGATAAAAGCCCCCCATCCAAACAATGACTATCAACAGTGCAGCTAAGAAAAAATAATAATTTTAATTTTTATCATTTACAAGACTGTCTTATTTATTTTATAGTAGGCTACAGTACATTGATTATTGCTTTCATTTTATGGATCAATGGTCTTGTTAGATAGTAAAATTCATGTTAAATTGCTGTTTTAAGGGTTGTTTTTAAAAGTCTGGAACGGATTAATCCGTTTTGCATTACTTTTTATGGGAAAGCGTGCCTTGGTTTTGGAACGCTTTGGTTTTGGAAAGGATTAAGTTTGAGAACCAAGGTACCACTGTAATTAGTTACCACACAGGTAACAACTAAGGGTTTGTGCATGTTACATATGAGTCTTTTATGCTATGCTCATCCTTACATTTCCATTAGTAAAAATATTTGAAATGCAGTTTTCTGACATCTCTGCATCAAGTTCATCCATTTTCCGTAGTGCCGCCCTCCCTGTGGAACGCCCTCCCTTCAGATATCAAAGAGATAAAGAACTACATAACTTCTAGAGGACATCTGAAGGCAGCCCTGTTTAGGGAAGTTTTTAATGTTTGGTGTTTTTATTATGTTTTTAGATATGCTGTGAGTCGCCCAGAGTGGCTGGGGAAACCCAGCCAGATGGACAGGGTATAAATAACAAAATTGTTGTTGTTAAATTAAACTAAATAGTTTTGGCTGGGTATTATTATTATTATTATTATTATTATTATTATTATTATTATTATATTTTCAGATTTTGAAATTTACAAACAATTGTCAAACCACCAAAACAGAAAGCATGCTGCCCAAGAGATGGAAAGAAGATATAGTCCCTACCAGATAAAAATGGCAGATTAAACTGAAATGGCAAAAATGACCGGAAGAATTAGAAACCAGGAAGACCAAAATTTTAATCAGGAATGGGGATAATTTACTTTAAAAATCATTGTAAACAATTAAAATTAATAGTAGGACTGGAATGACACTTGTAGTTTAACGTCGGACTATGGCTGTAATGGAGATTTAATAGAATTGGATTAACAGAGAAGACGTCCATGGAAATTTATTTCTGTTTTGGTTGTTTGACAATTGTTTGTAAATTTCAAAATCTTAAAATTAAATTAAAAGAGGAAGAAGTTTGGGCTGGGTTTTGAACAGAATGTGCAATTGACCGTTACTGTTCTGAATTCTATTGCGTTATTATCCTCCTTAGGGTTGGGGATGAATTTATAGAACCAAGGTTGGTGGGGACAAACAAACAAAAAAAAGGTTTGGGAACCGCTGATCTAGAGGAATGAGAAGACTTTTCCCAAAGGGCCTGTTTCTCTGTCTCCATCTATCCAAGCTGCCATTTTGCTGGCCCGCCTGCTGCAACAACTCTCTGAGCTCTCAACATACATAGTCTTTTTATGCATGCATCGCTTTACCACACCTGTTTCAACAGTGGCTCTTCGCTGCTTGCAGGCCTAAAAGAAATAAATGCTTACCTTCTACTATAGGCAAGAGGTAGCTTTCGCTCCCGGTTCTCTCTGGATCAGGCTTCATTTTGGCCACTCCTTTGCAGAGTGTGGAAATGGCAAGAGCAGGCCGGTTATTCTCCTCGGCACTTTAAAAGCCTTGGGGACAGGAAATGATGCAATAGAAATGGGTTTTTATGGGGGAACCTTCAAAGTCCCACACTTTATTTATGCACGCACAATTTTAGCTCGCAGCCGATGATGTGTGAAGGGAAGAATAATACACGCACAGTATATATGCAGAGACACAGAAAAACAGCTATGATCCTAGGATTGGGGGGGGGTCTGTGTTGCAAGAGGAAAGGGGTGTATGGGTCTTCGGGGGGCTCTCACGGCCTTGCGGAGCTGGTCTCCGGGTTAAATCCATGCACCCAGGCTGGATTCTAGAGGACTGCAGCTCCAAGTTTTCACAAACAGTTATTTGCATGCCTTTGCTTCGAAGAGAAGAAGAGTGGAGAACTGGCCCCAGGAAGTGCGTATCTATCAGGCACCGGAGCAGGCCTAGTAGGAAAGTTGGCAACTGCACACCCATTTGTCGAGAGGCCTGCTCTACATTTTGTGGACTTGGGAGAGGGGGAAACCAGACTCTGCAATGGCTGGCTTCTTGCAAAAACATCTGCATTAATTCTCAACCTCCTCTTCTTCTCTACTCATGTAAAAACATGCTGATTCCCGGACCGTCTACGGGCCGGATTTAGAAGGTGATTGGGCCAGATCCGGCCCCTGGGCCTTAGGTTGCCTACCCCTGCTTTAGCAGCATCCTGCTGAACACACAAAGAAGAGGAGGTTGAGAATTAATGCAGAAGTTTTTGCAAGAAGCCAGGCATTGCAGAGTCTGGTTTCCCCCTCTCCCAAGTCCACAAAATGTAGAGCAGGCCTCTCGACAAATGGGTGTGCAGTCACAGGTCTTGAGTACCTTCAAAAGGCCGGTGCTGAGGGAGCGTGCCCAAATTCGCAAACCGAGTGGGAAATAATGTAGGCCTGAGATTGCCAACTTTCCTACTAGGCCTGCTCCAGTGCCTGATAGATACGCACTTCCTGGGGCCAGTTCTCCACTCTCATTTATCCCCATATCAAGAAAAGGCTCGCCTGCTGTAACTTTGTGTGTTCAGCAGGATGCTGCTAAAGCATGGGTAGGCAAACTAAGGCCCGGGGGCTGGATCTGGCCCAATCACCTTCTAAATCCGGCCCATAGACGGTCCGGGAATCATCATGTTTTTACACGAGTAGAATGTGCCCTTTTATTTAAAATACATCTCGGGGTTATTTGTGGGGCATAGGAATATGTTCATTCCCCCCCCCCCAAAAAAAAATATAGTCCGGCCCCCACATGGTCTGAGGGACAGTGGACTGGCCCCCTGCTGAAAAGGTTTGCTGACCCCTGTGCTAAAGACCCAGCAATGCGGCTGTTAAAAGAAAAGGGTGGTAGGCTCAGGCCTGAATCCACAGCAAAACCAGTGGTTGAAATGAACAGGCTGTGAAAGTAGTTCCCATAGTTGTCAGGGAAGTTGTTGGTATGAGAGACAATGGAGTGCGCCTCCGTGGGTGAAGACAAATCACTGGAGAATCGCAGCACCCAGACGACAAGACACACACCCCCTCGGCCTCGCTGATGGGGTCCAAAGGAAAGCAGAGCAAAGACCCTGCAAGAGCGAGTTCCATAGTTTGGACTATGCAATGCATGAAATATGCACACACATTAAAAGCATGTGTTGTCGCGGGTACGGTCAGCCCCAAGATGGAAGGAGGGAGCAGTCCTGACCAAAGAAGACTGGCAAACCAAGTTAATGGACTAGTTGTGTGCGGAAGGGAGGTCAGTTGGTGGTATGGGGTTCCTTTGTTGTGTTGTTGTATTGTGAGGGGAATAGTGTTTGTATGAGGTACTTTTTGCAATGTAGTTGAAATATACTCGGAGTCGAGTGTGGATTTCATGCTCTTTATTCAGCTCATAGTAGCAAGGAATGAAAGTCCCCCCAGAACATCTGCTTTATATACATTATTTACACAATGGGCCCCACGTGATTGGCTAATTCCAGGATACTCCTGTAGGCCAATCAGGTTGCTGATTCACTTCCACCTGGAGCTGGATTGGGTAGCTCCTGCGGACCAATCAGACTGCTGCATTCTTGATCCTATTGTTCTAGGACCAATCAGACTGCTGCATTTTGGATCCTATTCAACTCAGTACATAACACCAGTCGAAGCAAAATTCCAAGTATGATTGATACTTGGCCAATAAAATTATTCCTTATTCCTTGCACGCCTCCTTCTGGCAACTCCTGAAGCCCAGCTGGCGTCAAACGTCTTGCTCTGCTTTCCTTTGTACCCCATCAGTGTGGCCGAGAGGAGGGTCTTGTCATCTGAGGAGCCCAGGGCCTCCATCCACACTGCCTAGGCTTGCGCCCCAGGGAGGTCACTTCAGTGCTGCCAAACGCAGTGGTTTGACTTCACCCCTAGAGGTGTCTCGGGACAGACAGATGCCAACAACTACTCAAAAGTGGTGGTCCACAGAACGGTATCAGTTCACAAACCACCAGCTGACCATTCATCGTGATTCCACCACAGTCCTGGTTGGGTGGGACACTTCGAGGATCTGATATGGTGCCTTTCTGTGGAACATTGGGGTGGGAATAACTGCCGTCCCGCCACCCCAGAGAGCTGAGAAGTTCTGCTTTAGAGCACACTGCAAAATGCGCACAGGAACAGCATCACTTTGCCCCTTCTGTGTTGTTCTTGTTCCTCATCCAAAACCTGTAACGTTATATCCCAGGCAAAGACTTGCCCTCTGCCTTTGTCTCTGCTTACTTCTTTGTGAAATCACGCCTATCAGATGAATGCCTTGGCACATCAAATAAATGCCAGCACATTCGCAGGTGGGAAAGAGCAGGCCTTTCCAAATTTGCTCTCGTTTGATTGCTTCGTGGGACCCGCCACGTCCTTCAGAAATTCTGGCATTGGCTGCAAACCTCAACCTGCTCTTTCCGGAGCACTGCACTTTTACAACCGGCTCTGGGTTTTGGAGGAGGGAGCCTGGAGGACAGGAGACTAACCCTATTGCAATCAGGCAAGGCATTGTCTTGCGAGCAACAATAGAGCTGACCTAGACACTCGATCTTGCTTGCGCAGTAACTCAAAGAGCACACAGACCGCAGCGGAAAGAATGGGCTTGAAAGCACGTAACTGCGGTGCTTTTGTGCCCATTACATAACATATTGCAAGTGTGCGCAAGCTTTACGTTGCGTTTCCAATGTCAATTTAACAAAGAAATGAACCTGGAAAGTTTAAACAAACTTTTTGTTTTCAGTGCTTCCTTCCCTGCCCTGCAGCGCATGATGCTACCTAAACAGAGGACAGGATGCATGCGTTGCTGGGTGTGCAACAGCAAGGATCATTCAGTTTGTAACTTGAGGGTTAATTCTGTTATTACTAAGTCAGCTAACCAAGTGGGGGAGGGCAGGAAGTGTTGCTTAGCAGCAAGAGTGGCATGATCTCTATTGAGGTAGCATATGCCTTGTTGCCTTGATTGGCTGAGTAGTTCTGAGGGAGTTTTCCTCTGTGTTTGGTTGAATGTTTCCTTGCTACATACAAGGCCTCAAGTAAGAAAGACAAAGTCTCTCTGTTTACAATTTCTCCCAAAATTATACAGTCAAACCTCGGTTGTCGAATGTAATCCGTTCCGGAAGCCCATTCAACAACCGAGGCGCGGCTTCCGATTGGTTGCAAGAGCTTCTTGCACTCAAGCAGAAGCCATGCCGGACGTTCGGCTTCTGAAAAATATTAGAAAACTGGAATACTTACTTCCGGGTTATTGGCGTTCGGGAGCCGAAACATACGACAACGGAGTCGTTTGGGAACCGAGGTTTGACTGTACACTGCTTTTGTTCTGTTTCCATTCCTAATTCCTTTTCTCTACACCCCACCTGTGTTATTTAAGTGATTTTACTAACCTGCACGACTTTGATCTCAAAATCCAAAGGTTTTAAGGGTATAAACGTTGACATGTAGCAAGCAACCACCCTCTTTTGACTCAATTTTAATAATAATAATAATAATAATAATAATAATAATAATAATTCAGGAATTGGTTCCAACAAAACATGCCATCACTGTTTTGGGGCTGAGTAGGAGAGGGATGGAATTGATATTGTGAATTTTTTGCTTCTGGAAACTTTAAGAGTTGATGCTGAACAGCAACCCACGCAAGACTGTTTACAGGATTTATTAACAACCCTTAATAAATTGTTCCCCGACCTTTTCCCTTGCTGCATATCCCCTGTGACAGTAAACGCACAGTCCAGGTTGCAAGGTCAAGTGACTCTTCCAATAAGCTGTTGGGTCAGCGTGACCATCTGTCGGTCGATCGTCGTCCCGATCAATCAAGCCCATGCTCTGAGCAACCGCCATCGATTGCAAGTCCCTGTTCTGAGCAATTCTATGCAAAACAAGCAATGGCTGGCTTCTTTGCGAAGGAATGAGAAGGGTGACAAACCTTTTAGTTAAACAGGCCATAGCTTAGGGCCCCACTCTCTTGGGGGCCCCAAAAAAATTTAAAGGGGAAAAAAACACTGGATGTACATTTCCAAAATATAAGATTAAAAAACAAATAAAATAAAACCTACATACAGCAACAGTGTTTTGTGTTGTGTAGGCTCCTAGGATGTAAGTCATGGGCCCCGCCTGCTAGCCTGCTCCCTAAAATATCACTGGTTTGCTCATTTCTATATACAGTGGTACCTTGGTTCTCAAACTTAATCCGTTCCAGAAGTCTGTTCCAAAACCAAAGCGTTCCAAAACCAAGGCGCGCTTTCCCATAGAAAGTAATGCAAAACGGATTCATCTGTTCCAGACTTTTAAAAACAACCCATAAAACATTGTATTTCACTATTAATATACTTCTTAATTGTAGTTCAGTTCAACAATTACTTTGATAAAATACATATTTTGTTATGTACAAATGGCTTTAGATACCTATTAGGTCCATAAATTACAATATAGCATATATTCAACACAAAAAACAGCGACAATTTGTTGTTGACAAAGGACAGCTGGACATATAAAGGGCCCCATTACCTTTAGTAGCTCAGGGCCTCATCAAACCTCAACCTGGTCCTGAACGTAAGACTCAATTTCAGGGTCGTGGGTTCAAGACCCACATTGGGCAAAAGATTCCTGCATTGCAGGGGGGTCAGATTAGAATGATCCTCTTAGTCCCTTCTGACTCTTCGATTCTAGGAGCCAAATTTGGCCTTCCAGTCTTTTCTATCTGCCCCTCGGGACTCTTGCCAAGCCATACCCCTCCTTGAGTGGCCCAACTAGTCCACCATTTTGTTCTCACAGCGGCCACACGTATGACCCAAACACAAGAGCAACTCTCCCGCCCTGTGGTTTCTGGCATTACTGCCTCTGACTATGAAGACAGAGCAAAGCCATCCTGGCTAGTAGCCATTCATTCATTCATTGATTCATTCTTTTCAAGTTTATACATTTCACGAATTTTACAATCATTTTGGACATTTCAAAACTTGACTTCCATCACACACACCCTCTTTCTGCGGTTCCTTAAATTTGTTTTTAATACCTTCTGCATATCCAAATTGACTTAATTTGCTCATTTATTCATCTTCTTTAAATATATACTCTTATAGAACTGCAGGTTGTGACAATAATCCTGCCAATGTTTCTATCTGTTTATAATTTATCTGTAAATATTCAATAAACCATTTCCATTCTTTTATTTTTTAAAAAATGTTATCTAGATTTCTTATTCTTCTGGGAAGTTTTGCCATTTCTGCATATTCCATAAGTTTTTGTATCCATTCTTCCTTTACTGGGACTTCTGCTTCTTTCCATTTTGGGGCAAGTAACATTTTTGCCGCTGTAGTAGCATACATGAATCAGTTTTTATACATTTTAAGGTAGTTCTGTCCCTATAATACCCAAAAGCAAAGCTCCTGGTTATTGATAGCGCTCTCCTCCTCCATGAATTTGTCTAACCCTCTTTTAAAGCCATCCAGATTGGTGGCCATTGCTGCCTCCTGTGGCAGGGAGTTCCATAGTTTAACTATGCCCTGCATGAAGGAAGATTTTATTTTGGCTTAACCCAGTTTGTTTTCTACACTTCCCTAATAAGTGTGTGCTTAATTCTCCAGCTGGAATCAAAGTTAATAAAAACGCGCCTCATTCTTGCTGTCGATATTTTGGTAAGGCTGCCTACAAACGTGTGTTTATAATAACTACTTTATTTAAAAAGAAAACGTCTGGCGAAGAGCACAGCACGGACAGCACCTACCTGTGCCAGTGTGGTGTAGTGGTTAAGAGCGGTGGACTCGTAATCTGGTGAACCGGATTCGCGTCTCCGCTCCTCCGCAAGCAGCTGCTGGGTGACCTTGGGCTAGTCACACTTCTCTGAAGTCTCTCAGCCCCACTCACCTCACAGAGTGTTTGTTGTGGGAGAGGAAGGGAAAGGAGATTGTTAGCCGCTTTGAGACTCCGTCAGGTAGTGATAAAGCGGGATATCAAATCCAAACTCTTCTTCTTCTTCTTCTGCATGCAGCTGGAGAATAAACCTCTTCCTTCTGCACATTCAACATTCCTTACAGATTGGGACTTTGTGAAACAAAAAAGGGAGGGAAAATACTTATCATGGTACTTCAGATCCAAACATGATGCTTGTCTCCTTTTGACTGACAGTTGTATGACAAAAGACTGTGAAACTGGAACATTCAAAGACCTTGGTGATGTTCCAAGGCCGTTCAGTGTGAGCCATTTCTTAAACAATGGTCGGTGCAGAATAAAACAGACTGGAGAACATGGTACGTCTTTCGTCTTCTGAATATTATATATGGAAATCCATTATCCGGCAAAGGGTCCTGCTCTGGGCTTTGGGACATGTTATTATTATATATGCGAGCAAAGACCTTTCATCCCTTTAATTAAATGCCTTTCTATTCCCCACCCCGCACCCCATTCTTTGATTTAGTCTGGCTCCAGCTCTCTGCATTGTGGAATTATAAGAGATATCATCAAGATCTAAACCTCTATTTTAAAATTTAAAAAAGAAGAAGAAGCAGATAGCCGATAAAACAGCTTGTTGTTCTCTTGAAAGGTGATCAGCACTGATGGCGTTAGGATAAGTAATGAGCCTGATCGCAATAAGGTTGGGTTTGGGAGAGGTGCTTTGCCTGTTTCTGAGAAGGTGGTGCCGTCTTTTTTTGGTCTGTGTTCTGTTAGTTCTGGGTGGGAAACAGCTGCTTTGCCTGTTATTGTTGGGAGACTGGGATCTGAGCGTTGCCAGATTTTCTTCTGTGAAATGGGCATTTGGTGGTACGCAAGAAAATCCTTTAGATTTTCAGGTGTACCCCCCAGGCCCCCAAAAAGTTCAAAGACTCCATACCTTGGTGTCATGTCCCAAGCTCAGCAACAACCCTTAGAAAGATTGAGTGATTGATTGATTGATTGATCCTGCCCTTTTCTCAGCAGGGACTCAAGGCGGCTTGCACAAATCAAAACAACAAAGAGCTAGGAACATATGAGAGGCAATTGTTAAAAAAAACAATTCAACTCTAATAGAATCAAAACAGATCTATTAAAGTGCAGATAGTAAAAACAGCACAGCACTATTTAAAACCCTCTCCTTTAAAAAACAAACAAACACAGTCAGTTGCCAGAAGCCTGTTGGAAAAAGAAAGTCTTCAACTGCTGACAGAAGGACAAGGAGGGAACCAGTCTGGCATCTCTAGGGAGGGAGTTCCAAAGTCTGGGAGCAGCCACTAAGAAGGCCCTCTCCCATGTCCATATCAAGGATGCCTGGGAGAGTGGCAAGACCCAGAGAAGAGCCTCCCCTGAAGATCTCAGAGCCTGGGCACACTCATATGAGGAAATACATATGGTCTGGACGTACGCTTATCCCTATTTTGACCTTTTGTTGTGGGGATAGGAGTTGGTGCAGCCAGTCCTGGATCCCGGACGCGTTCCTAGACTTTGCACCTTCTTAGACTCTGAGCAGAAACACGTTGCAGTTTCGATTCGCTTTGTTTTTAATATTTAATGCTGTATTGTTTTAACATTTGCCTGGAAACCGCCCAGAGTGGCTGAGGAAACTCGGCCAGATGGGCGGGGTAAAAATAATAAATTATTATTATTATTATATTGTGAATGAGCTGGCGCTTTAGAAGCCACGCAAACCTCCCTTTCGCTGCCCAACTTGTCCTTCACAAAGGCTTCCCCTTTCCTCCCCTCGGCTGTTTGCACAGCTTTCCAGGCCTGCCTGTCAGGTGTGGGGGTTGTTCTCGAGGCAACTCGATCCTGCTACACACCCTGCCAGGGCTTCTGGCTCCAGATGCTGACAGGCGACTGGATGGAGGGCTTTGCTATTCCAGGAAAGTCAACAGGGGGGAATCGGCCTTCTATTTAGCAGTCCTTGATTGGGATTCATTTCATTTATGGTGCTTTTAAATGCTTTTAAGTGTTTTCAGTGTTGTTTCTGATACGATTACTGATTAAACTGTTGTTGTTGTTTTTTTAAAAAAAACCACTTATATTTATTCCATGTTTTCTGTTGTCTCTGTTTTCATTTGTGCTAGTTACAGGTAGGTAGCCGTGTTGGTCTGCTATAGTCAAAACAAAATAAAAAATAAAAAATTCCTTCCAGTAGCACCTTAGAGACCAACTAAGTTTGTTCTTGGTATGAGCTTTCGTGTGGAGCTGCTTCCTTTGAAATCAGGGAAATTTAAGGGATATCAACAATCCGGGATAGCAGCGGGAAACGGCATTGGAATAAGGGAGTTTCCCGCAAAAAAAGGGAGGGTTGACAGCTATGCCCTCCACTCCCTCAATTAAGTCTTCTTTTGCAGGTTAACCTCTTCTCCACAGGTACGCAGGCGCTGCTACGTCAAGGTTGCTGTTGAAGGGTCTTAAAGGAATTTTCCTGCATTGGCAGGTTTCGCCTTTCCCGTAGCGTATACGTCACAACTTTGGCGGTTTCAGGCCTTGGGCGGAATCCTTTATCTTCCTAAAGAGGGAACGTGAGGCGGTCAGCCTCGCCCCCTTTGCGGCGGCGATACCAGGGTTCCCCATTAAAGGGGTCTTGGGGGGAGGCATTGGCCAAACGCAGAGAGGTTGTCATTGCTCTCCCCCTCCAGCAGCAGTGAACGGGGGGGGGCGGGCTCTCTGCTTGAACATACGTTCTCCAGAGCCAGCCCAATCCTCACACATTCTGGATAGCCCTGAAGTCTCCCAGATCCCCGGCTGGGGACTGGGAAGGATAAATGCCCAATGCATGAGCCAAGGTCTCCCTACATCTGAATCTTAATAACGTTGTGGCCAATTTTAATCCCATAGCACATTGTCTTGTGTCATTATTCCGCTCAGGGGTCGCCTGGCGTTTGGGAGACTCCACCTGTCCATGCAAAAATAGAATTAGTTAGCTGGGCGTTTTCATTGGCCATCTGCCCTACAAGTCTCTCCAGCCATAACTGGTCACAGGAGATTTTTCTCCTGGATTGTGGCCCACTGAGTTTTATTTGCATTAAAAAAAAAAAGCTGATGATTTCAGCTTCCATTTTAATAGGAGTTCCCCATGAATGGTTGTTCTCTCTTTTTTCTTTTAGGGGGAGGGAAAGAGGGAGAGAGAGAAGGGAAATAAACCCACACAATTGAAATAATTCCTTCAAAAACCACAAGTGGAAGAAGGAGTTTAAATCCTCTTCCTGATACGGGACATTTTGCAAACTTCTGAATAAGAAGAATGGCCGGAAGTCTCCCTGGAGCAGGAAGCAATGAAAAATTACTAGGAACATCCCCAGAAGATGGAAGAAGATTAATGAGAGTCACACAGGAGGAACCCACAAGATAAAGCAACGGGAGCAAGGCTGCTTCTGGTTCCTGAAGAGGATGCTGCTGTTGCCTTGACAACAAAAAGATACAGTGATTTGCACAACACACTCAAGAGGACTGGTACCAGAGGGAGGAATCTTGACAGGCAGTACAACCTGCAGGTCTGTAAACACCTTGAGCATTCGCAAGAGCTTCTGCTCCGGGTTTTAAACATGTGCCGCAAAAAGTTAAATGCGTCGGCATTCAAATAATAGAATCGTGGAGTTAGAAGGGGCCCTGAATGTCATCTAACTGAACCCAGTGCCCATTGCAGGTGTACAGAGCCTCATTTAAGAGCCTCATTCAATTCTGGACAATGACAGTGTTGGACATCGGCAGAGACCAAAGCTGGTGGATCAAAGAATGCAATTTTTGCCTTTGTACAGTAGGTTAGTTTCTAGACACGCAAACCTATCTAACCTCTATCCAGGGATTCATAGAACCATAGAATTTGTGGAGTTGGAAGGGACCACGAGGGTCGTCCAACCGCCTGCAATGCAGGAGTCTTTTGCCCTGAGTGGGACTCAAACCCACAACCCTGAGATTATTATTATTATTAATATTATTTATTGAATTTATATACCACCCTATATCTGGAGGTCTCAGGGCAGTTCACAGAACAAAATCAAAATATAAAACCACAAAATATATAGTTAGAATAAGAACAACCCAATAACCCCTCAACCCAAACCCACCCCACCCCATTTTAAAGGGCATAGGAGATTAAGATTCTTGTGCTCTACCAATGGAGCCATCCCAGCTAGCTAAGCAAGAGGCATAATGAGAGCCCAAGAGGGTTGTGAGGGCCAAAAACAGAGGCCTGGATTTGGGAGAGAAAGTGATTAGAACCATCTCACTGATCACATCTTCTTCTTTGCCCTTTGTTGTTGTTGTTGTTTAGTCGTGTCCGACTCTTCGTGACCCCCATTTATGGGGCTATTTGAGTGAAAGGGTTAAGCCTCAGGACTAGGAGCTAATAGGGAAGGTAATAGTTGCTGCTCGCCTGCCAGTTGCACAAAAATGGGAAAATAGGTCAGCATCTACAACGAAAGAATAGCTGGCAAAGATTTGAAAGGGAGCGGTAAGGTATAAAATTACAGGATTAATAAGACTGAGGGGTGGTAAGCAAGAGGGAGGAGGAATTAGGCAAATGGAATCCCTTAATCGAAAACGTGGAGAAAGAGATACAAGATAAATATTGATGAGTAGAGCAGTTTTCCTATGTGGTAAATGAATAATATTTTACAATTATTGCATTATAGTATTGGTAATAATGGTATTTATGTCTATGAGATATATATATATATATAGAGAGAGAGAGAGAGAGAGAGAGAGAGAGAGAGAGAGAGAGAGAGCTACCGGTAGAGAGAAAGTGAGATAGAGAGATGGTAGGTAGATAGATATAGAGATAGATAGATAGATAGATAGATAGATAGATAGATAGATAGATAGATAGATAGATAGATAGATGATAGATAGATGATAGATAGATAGATAGATAGATAGATCTAGATCTAGATCTAGATAGATAGATATAGATAGATAGATGATAGATAGATAGATAGATAGATAGATAGATAGATATAGATAGATAGATAGATAGATGATAGACAGACAGACAGACTAGATAGATAGATAGATAGATAGATAGATAGATATAGATAGAGAGACCGAACACAAATCTGGACCTATATATGTATTTATTATGTCATTACAATGATTGAAATTTCTAAATTACACGATAAAGAAAAGAGACCCCAGCCCTGACTTGCAACAACCAAACCATAGAAAGGACGACTGTGCATTAATGCAGACTCCATGCTCCCTTCCCAGTTTTCTGAAGCCTACAAATCCTATAAAATAATGCGCTGGAATGAGCAAGGCAAATCCCTTGAGGCTTCCCTTTTCACCTCACTGCTGAGGATAAGCTTCTCTCCAGAGAGAAATTCACGGAGGCGCTCGTGGGTTCAAGCAAGGATGTGTCCGCATGGATTAAGCTGCGCAGCCTGCTTTCTGCCGCGCCATTTGCTCTGCCAGCAACTGCCGACCTGTCAAGCAGCCGCCCTCTCCTCCCCCTAAAACATTTTGCAAGTTATCTTTCCTGGAGCTCCATAGTCTCGTCTTTCCACCTCCTTTAGCTGAGAGTTTGCCCTGAAC
This sequence comes from Darevskia mixta, assembly GCA_034641385.1. NCBI lineage: Eukaryota > Metazoa > Chordata > Lepidosauria > Squamata > Lacertidae > Darevskia > Darevskia mixta. Next base: position 6,410,767 of record JAWWNH010000060.1, read on the forward strand.
TCTATTCCATACTGGCTGCATGCCCCCCGCCCAAACCCAGGGCTTGATGGAGGAAGCCATGTTCGCTCCTGGGGTCTACATGGTACACTACAGCCGGTATGGGTGAACTGCTTTGGGGCTTCCAGATGTTAGCCCCAGCCAGCAAGGGAAATGGCCGGAGAAGTGGCAGCTGGAGCTCAGCAACATCTGGAGGGCAACAGAATGGAACAGCAGGGAGGCATACCGTAATAGCTTTGGGGGACTTACTATAATAGTTTCCTATGACGGTAGCTCAATTGGTTAGAGCGAGGTGCTGATAATGCCATGGTTGCAGGTTCGGTTCCCCAAACTTAGGTCTCCAGCTGTTTTTGAACTACAGTTCCCGTCATCCCTGACCACTGGTCCTGCTAGCTAGGGATGGTGGGAGTTGTAGTCCAAGAACAGCTGGAGAGCAAACTTTGGGAAACACTAGACTGGATAGGGGTCCCTTCCAAGTCTACAATTCTATGATTCTATGACTAGAAATCTTGAATTCTATGATTCTATGACTAGAAATCTTGCCATCAATCTGTCATTTCCCCAATTAGTAGCGGCCAATGGAAGTAGAATTCATAATGGTTTCCACCCCGCCCCACTGACCTAGAAAATATTAACATAGCCCCTGCACAGATGCTGGGTGGTGAATTTGGCTGCCCAGTTTATAGTATGTCTACACTACACTGACCATCAGACTCCAGGGATGTAGCATGGCCTTTATGGTTGTGGCACCCACCTTGAAAAGTCTATACATGATGATAATGATATCATTTTGTACATCGCCTTGAGCACTTTCCGAGGGAGAAGGCGACTCAAAAGCCTATTATAATGATCACACATCCTTATGCAACGTACAGTGGGACCTCGACTTATGAGTGACCCGACTTACGTGTTTTTCGACTTCCAAATGACTTCCGGAAGAAAAAAAATGGCCGCTGCAACCGAATTTTTCGACTTCCGAAAGGAAGTCGTGGCCGCTTTGAATAGGATTTTTTCGACTTATGAATTTTTGAATAGGATTTTTTCGACTTACGAATTTTTTTCGCTCAATGCATCCCTATGGGGACTCGACTTACGAGTGTTTTAGACTACCGAAGATCGCGTCGGAACGCATTATCTTCGTAAGTCGAGGTCCCACTGTATTTCAAATAAAGCAATATTCAACGATCTGTTAAAATATAATAGTACACAATAAAATAAAATATCAGCAGCTAATAATTGTGCAGAAATTCACTCTTAACAATTGTGATAAATAATTACTAAGCTACAATCAGTAAAAATAACAGCAAGTCACAGTGCATTAAATACCACAATACATACAAAAACTGTGTAAAAGGTTATAATTTTTTTAAAAAAAATATTTTTTAAAGAAACAATTCCTGGACTCCTCTTTTCTCCTTCCAGCTGCTTCTTCCTTTCTTAAATTCACGGTCTGGGAAAAACTCCTGGGCTGGAGGGTGGAGCAAGGCAGGTGGAAAAAGCCATTACCCGTCGGCCAGCACAAAGTCTGTCTCTCCTTAGCCTGAGGTCCCCCAACCTCAGGATTTCTGATTGGCCATGGCAATGGGTCGTTGTGATCGGTCATTGTCACAGGTCATTCTGATTGGGCTGACCCTGCGTGGAGGAGTGGCTAGAGTGCCGCACTAGGACCTGGGAGACCCGGGTTCAAATCCCTGTCCTGTCATGAAGTCCATTAGGTGACTTTTGGCCAGTCAATCTCTCTCAGCCTAACCTACCTCGCAGGGTTGTTCTGGGGATTAAATGAAGCGGGGGAGAAAAATGAATGCCACCCAGAGCTCCTTGAGGAAAAGGTGAGGTGGAAATTAGTAATAAATACTATATGATCCAACTTTTTTGCCACGGAGAATGAAATGTGCACCCACCCGCAACAGCACATGTAGAGTTTGAAAACCACTCTCTCTTTCTCCCCCCCCCCCGTGTTTCTGAGCAGGTCTCAAGCTCCATGGCTCTTTTTAATGAGCTCATTAACCTTGCCCCCCCCCCCCGCTTTATTCTCTTTCCCCTCAAGACAGGCTTCCATTAACCATACCTAAATTTGGAAGAGTTTGTTGTTCTTTCGAGAGAGACAGCCATGACTCGCTGTAATTTGATTTGTCTTTGGACTGAACGCAATAGGATACAGGGCTGAAAGTATAAACTTGCAATAGCAACAGGAAACCAGATCAATAAGAGTTAATCTCCATACAGAGTTACATGGAAGCTCTCTCGGGATCTACTTCAAATGCATTCTCAGAACGTCTCCAGGTTGGCCGGCCTCAAACGCTGGAAGCGCTTTGCGTTTCTGGTACGGTCATACGCACACCTACCTGGGAGTAAGTTCCATGAACTCTGTGGGATTTGCTTCTAAGCAGGCATAGAACTATAGATGCCTGCGTGTGGATTTGTTTTATGTGTGTAGATCAGTGCACGCTGACCAACGCAGAGTCTTCACAGAAGGATCTGTTCCGATGGCACGACGACCGGTAGATTCTTATCTGCAGTTATCTGCTGCAGCCTTCACAGCCGTTGTAACATACCGCTTGTTATCATTCGCTTGCTCTGCCGTTCAGTATACCTGAAGGAGCGTCTCCACTCCCATCGTTCTGCCTGGACACTGAGGTCCAGCTCCCAGGGCTTTCTGGCGGTTCCCTCACTGCGAGAAGCGAGTTACAGGGAACCAGGCAGAGGGCCTTCTCAGTGGGTGGCGCCCACGCTGTGGAACGCCCTCCCACCAGATGTCAAGGAAATAAACAACAATCTGACTTTTAGAAGACAACCAAAGGCAACCCCGTTAGGAAGTTTTGATGTTGATGTTTTCTCGTGTTTTTAATATTCTGTTGGGAGCCACCCAGAGTGGCTGGGGAAACCCAGCCAAATGGCGGGGTATAAATAATAAGGATAGGCGTGCCTGGCGTGCTCTGGTTCATGGGGTCACGAAGAGTCGGACACGACTGAACGACTGAACAACAACAATAAATAATAAAATTATTATTATACTGAATCAGACCATGGTTCATCTAGCTCATGTGTTGTCTGCCCTGGTCTCTCCAGGCTTTCCAATGGGCATCTCTCAGCCCTATCTGAAGATGCTGTGCATTGAAGCTGGGATAGTTGGTCCATTGACCTGATGCTGCAGTGCTCTTCCTAAGTTCTTGCCTGTACATTGTGAGTGCCTGGCCTTTTCGAAATGTGCTTCCTACAAGGGCATCCAACCAAGAGCTTGGACTGGCTGCGGATCTCTCAGGGGATCCTCTCAGAACCAACCCAGATCTACTGTGCGTGAAATAGCCCTTATCGAAAGCTTCACAGGGTTCCATTTCCTCATTGTTGAGAACAATATATATATTGGTTCCTTTCAGCTTCCTGCAAAGTTTCCTTTTTTGGCAAGGCTTCAGCTAATCAGCCATTGGTTTGTGAGCTGCTGGAAACAATTTGTTGAGAGCCTTGAGGGTGGCAAAGGTGGCGGTGGCGGGGAGGGAATGACAGCACGGATGCTGATGCTGTTTCATGGCAACCGGCTAAAAGGATGTCAACATCTTTCTTAAAGAACTCTCATTCAGAAATTGGGAAGGCGTCCAAATGACCAAGCCAAGGAGTGTCGCAAGCACACCTCCTTTTCGGTGAGCGCGATCGGACTCCGGCAGCTGTCTGGGTGCGATTACTTTAACTCTGACTTGATTGGGAATTAATTATCGCAGGAATCAAGTAACTGGAGTAAATCTCTCCCCCTTTTCGAGAAATGAATAAATCAAAGCGAGAGGCAGCAGGCTCCACTCCGGGCTTCATTAAAAATGGACGGCAATATCCCAGACTGCCAGCGGCACCGTGCATCCGCCGGCAGAGCATGAGCTTGTAACTCGCCCAGGAACACATCCAGTTGCAAGTGCCATCTTCAAAGCCAGCCTGCTGTGCCAGGGAGCCGTCCTGAGTTGGCCGAGGATGACACAGAGGCAACAGAGCCTTGGTGGAAACTCTAAAGGGCTTTTCTGAATGAACTCCAGCCTACTTCCTCAGATGCACAAAGGGAGAAGGAGAAGGAGAAGGAGAAGGAGAAGGAGAAGGAGAAGAAGAAGAAGAAGAAGAAGAGAAGGGGAAGAAGAAGAGGAAGGGGGAGGAGGAGGGGGAGGGGGAAGGAGGAGGAGGAGAAGAAGAAGATGAAGAAGAAGAAGAAGGGGAGGAGGAGGAGGAGGAGGAGGAGGAGGAGGAAGAAGAAGAAGAAGGGGAAGAAGAGGAAGGGGAAGAAGAAGAAGAAGGGGAAGAAGAAGAGGAAGGGGGAGGAGGAGGAGGTCGGTGGAAGGAGGAGGAGGAAGGAGGAGGAGGAGAATTTATTATTTATGCCCCGCCCATCTGGCTGGGTTTCCCCAGCCACTCTGGTGGCTCCCAACAGTTGAAAACAGAATAAAACATCAAACATTAAAAAATTCCCCTAAACCAGGACTGCCTTCACATGTCTTCTAAAAGTCAGATAGTTGTTTATTTCCTTGATATCTGATTGGAGGCATTCCACAGGCGAGTGCCACTACCGAGAAGGCCCTCTGCCTAGTTCCCTGTAACCTCACTTCTCACAGGAAGGGAACCGCCAGAAGGTCCTAGGAGCTGGACCTCAGTGTCCGGGCTGAACGATGGGAGTGGAGATGCTCCTTCAGGTCTACTGGGCCGAGGCCATTTAGGGCTTTAAAGATCATAGAATCATCGAGTTGGAAGTACCCCCAAGGGTCATCTAGTCCAGCCCCCTTGGAAATGCAGGAATCTCAACTAAAGCATCCACAACAGGTGGCCATCCAAGCTCTGCTTTAAAACCTCCAAGGAAGGAGAGTCCACCACCTTCCAAGGGAGTCCGTTCAGCTCTCAAACAGCTCTGTGAAAGCTTGTTTTCTCCTGCTCTGGATGTAGGACCCAAACCAATGGATTCAAGTTACAAGAAAGGAGATTCCGACTTAATATCAGCAAGAACTTCCTGTTGACTGTGGAACAGACTCCCTTGGAGGTAGAGGGCTGGGCTCTCATTCCTTAGAGATTTTTAAGCAGAGGTTGGATGGTCATCTGTCGGGATTCTTTAGCCGTGATTTCTGCACTTACAGAGGGTTGCATTAGATAAGCCTTGGAGTCCCTTCCAAACTCTGTGATTCACCCAATCTTTTCGGAAACTTTATCTGTGGGCAGAAAGCAACACTCCTGACACATGCAGCTTCTCCCTAAAGCATTTCTCTAGAAAACTGCCCCTAAATTCTCGTGGCAGGCTGTGTTATCTGTCCTGAGCCCAACATGTCCTGAAATCAATTTGGATCTTTCTGGGCTGCTTCTCACTTTAATTCCTGCCTGCGCACAGGATTGGATGCGGAAACAGCCAAAGGAGATAAGAGATACCTCAGAGGCAGGCTAATGAATTGCTTAGTGGCAACGGCTGAGTCTTGCTTTCGGAATCCATTTCCAAGGCTGCAAAGCAACCATCTTTGCCCCAGCGCTGAAGATTTGTATGAAACGAAAAGAAGGCGATGTCCAGATAACATGGCTTGTTACTTGCCATGGAAACTCAAGAGAGGCTAATTTTGCCTGCCTTCCAAACTGCGAGCAGCTGGGGAATGGGGGTGTCTGAGAGGCGTGAAAAGGAAGAAGTCGCCCATTGTCTGACCTTGCTGCGACTTCGTTAACGGGTTGCATGGAACGTTCCTCTTATTTAATGAGAGGCAGAACTCGGAGCTGACTCCATGCCAACGAAGGCGCACAGGTCAGAAGCGGCGAGGGATCGCAGGCAGGAGACAAGGACTGACTTTGCTTGTTCATTAGTTGTTGTCATTAGTGTTGCCAGGTATGGTGGCGGGGGCAGAAATTTATCACCTGCCAAAGCAGGTCCAGGCCTTCCAAGTGTCCCTATTTTCCAGGGACAGTCCCGGATTTAGAGAAGCCGTCCTGGTTTCTGATTTGATCCCAGAATGCCCTGCTTTTCAAAGGATGTTTCTATTTTCATCAAAGCCATGTTGAAGGGTTTGACCCCCAAGCCATCTGAAGGCAACTCTGTATAGGGAAGCTTTTGAAATTTTACTGTTTTATTATGTTTTTATATATGTTGGAAGCTGCCGACAGTGGCTGGGGAAACCTAGGTAGATGGGCAGGGAATAAATAATAATAAATAATAATAATAAAATTTATTATTTATACCCCACCCAGCTGGCTGGGTTTCCCCAGCCACTCTGGGCGGCTCCCAATAAAACATTCTTATTAATAATAATAAAGCAATAAAACATTAAAAACATTAAAAACCACCCTAAACAGGGCTGCCTTCAGGACCGGTGTTATGTGGTCCTGGTGGCCACTCCCAGTCACCAGTCTAGCTGCCGCATTCTGGATTAGTTGCAGTTTCCAGGTCACCTTCAAAGGTAGCCCCACGTAGAGCGCATTGCAGTAGTCCAAGCGGGAGATAACTAGAGCATGCACCACACTGGCGAGACAGTCTGCGGGCAGGTAGGGTCCCAGCCTGTGTACCAGATGGAGCTGGTAGACAGTCGCCCTGGACACAGAATAATGGAACAAGGCATCCCTATTTCCATCGGAGAAATGTTGGAGGGTATGCAGGTCTCTTGGGTGCTCAGGGTCAGTAAGCAAAACTGATCCAGAAGTCTTTTCTGCGGATCAAGAAGCATCACTGGACTTGATCAGAACTACTGGGAACAAAAGGAGAGTCCTGCTGGGACAAAAAAACATCCATCTTCTCCCAGGCCTTTGGCTTGATAAAATCAGCAGTGAGCAGATGAAAACATACAGCCACATTCTACATGTCTGGCTAGGCTTCTCCAAACAAAAATATTTTTTAGCAAAAATATTGCCAAAAAGAGTACAGTGAAGGAGCCTGCCTGATGTCAATGAGCAGGGAGTTCCAAAGCGATTAAAAGACTGATTTCTTACAAATGTGTAACAGGCACCTGTAACAGGGCCACTTTAGCAGATTGAAGCATTTGCATGAGCATATAAGAGGTGAGTAATCGTTTTGAAACATCCTGCGCGCGCGCACACACGCGCACACACACACACAATATACCTGCCCATCTTTCCTTCAACACTGTGGCATCCTCTGCATTTCTGAGAACCACCCCAGAACCAAAGACACGCAGCAGAAGAGTCGCCACAGTTGAATTGCTGGACCACCGCATGCGGCCTTTTTCAGAAGTCATACGGAGAAATATCCTCACCGTGGCTCTCTGGCTTGGAGCCAAGGAGATGAGAGCAACACTCTGTTCAGCCTCTGAGAAAGGCTTGCTGCCTCTTAAGAAATTGCTAAGCACTCCTCTTTTCTGGAAGGTGTGATGGTCATCGCTTGGAGATGATAGCTTGAGTTTTGTAGCTAACTAGGCGGAAGGGCTTGGTCCGTGTGAAGCCTGTTTGCTTAGAAGGAGGAGGCAGAGAGAAGATTATGCCTCTTGACAGCCTGGCACTTACAACAAGACCGCTCCTTTCTGCCTGTTCCCAGCCGACAGCTTTGCAAGATCAGTGCCAAGATCGTGGAACAGGAGCAAACATTGGTCTGGGATGCTTTGAGCTTAGCAGCTGAGTATCCTGTTCCAGAAATGAGAGGTGAGGCGAGGGTGGCAGCAGCTTCCGGATCTATTGAGATAGAAGAGGTGAGAGTAGAAAAAGGAACGAGCCTAACTTGGTAGGCAGAGTTTAGCTGTTTTTCGACTACAGTTCCCATCATCCCTGACCACTGGTCCTGCTAGCTAGGGATGATGGGAGTTGTAGTACAAAAAAACAAACATACAGTTGGAGACCAAGTTTTGGGAACCCTGAACTCTGCCTACCAAGTTAGGCTTGTTCACAAATGTGGCAACCTTTCTCGCAGCACTTAGAATCATAGAATTGTACCATTGAAAGGGACCCCGGCGGTCATCTAGTCCAACCCCCTGCAATGCAGGAATCCTTCACCCAATGTGGGGCTCAAACCCACACCCCTGAGATTAAGACTTGCATGCTCTGTTTGAAGAGCTCTTCACTTGTCTCACTTTCTTTTCTCCCACACCACAGGTCAAATTTGGGAGCAAAAAACAGGCAAATTATTGGGTTGGGAATTGCAGAAGTGCAAAAGGAAACATCTGTCTGCGATGTTTTTGTTTTGTTTTTTGCAGGGAGGGAGAGCTATTTGCTATATCCTAACAAGGGCAGAGTTCTTCGGATGTTGTTGTTGTTGTTGTTGTTGTTGTTTAGTCGTTCAGTCGTGTCCGACTCTTCGTGACCCCATGGACCAGAGCACGCCAGGCACTCCTGTCTTCCACTGCCTCCCGCAGTTTGGTCAGACTCATGTTGGTAGCTTCGAGAACACTGTCCAACCATCTTGTCCTCTGTCGTCCCCTTCTCCTTGTGCCCTCCATCGTTCCCAACATCAGGGTCTTTTCCAGGGAGTCTTCTCTTCTCATGAGGTGGCCAAAGTATTGGAGCCTCAGCTTCAGGATCTGTCCTTCTAATGAGCACTCAGGGCTGATTTCTTTAAGAATGGATAGGTTTGATCTTCTTGCAGTCCATGGGACTCTCAAGAGTCTCCTCCAGCACCATAATTCAAAAGCATCAATTCTTCGGCGATCAGCCTTCTTTATGGTCCAGCTCTCACTTCCATACATCACTACTGGAAAAACCATAGCTTTAACTATACGGACCTTATGTACCAACAAAGACATTGCTATGAAGTCGTCTCCCCTCCATAAAGCCCAGGTTGGTTATTAGGAAGGAGCCTGGTCTTAATTAGGCAAGTTTCCTAACAAGAAACTGGTTTAGTCAACTCCTCTGAGGACTTTCCAGAGCTGGCAATAGGCCTGCCATGGAAACTGCCTATTCTCATCGGGCGCTTGCTGCTCTAGAGACATGTGAGGCTCAGCAATGAGGCAGAAGTGTGTCCAAGTCATCCTGGCTTTGAGAACACCCTTGCCGCATCCAATCCAAGGCCTGTCTAGTTCATAAGAATATGAGAAGAGCACTTTTGTAACAGCCCAATGGCCCACCCAGTCAGAAAGTTCGAGCTGTTCAACAGTGAAATGGACTCCCATGAAAGGTGTTGAACTCGCCTTCACTGGAGGTTTTTAAGCAGAGGTTGGACAGCTATCTGTCATGGATGATCTAGCTGAGATTCCTGCATCGCAGGGGATTGAACTGGATGTCCCTGTTGGGAGATTCATTCCCCTGTGTGCAGTCATGGGTTTCTTGTTTATCACATGACTGAGTATGTGTTTTGATTCCACAGAGTGGGAAGTGGGAAGTGATGGAAGACAGGATGTTTTGTCTTACAGTGTTCCCTGAAGTAGGACTATTGTCCTTTGTTCTCTCTTTGCTGTCTGATGCTAGAGAGAGAGGGAGCCATGATGAAGAGCTCCCTGTGTGTAGATATGTAATAAAGTAGACTTAGCCAAGATGCTGAGTTGCTGTGGTCTGTTACGCAACTGTGCACACTCTGCGGATCCCTAAGTGTGCAGGTGTTTTCTGGCACCTGTCGCTGTGATGTTCGGGCAGAGGGATGCCTAAGAAGCTCCCGAATGATCGCCCAGGAAGGAGGGAACATGCCAGTCGGGCATGTGTCTCTGCCGAGGTTCTACGTGTGAGTAGGCTGTTTCCTGACAGTCCCTTGGGGTCCCTTCCAACTCTGTGATTCTATGAAATATATTATTTCTTCCTTCTAAGTAACAGCCCCTGCCAGTGTACCTTGGGCGGGAGCCGGGACACCGTTAGTGTCCTCTGCCTGCTTTGCTCATCCCTGACGATAGACTCTTCTCTGAGCACAGCGCAGGTTGGCCGAGGACAGCAAATGCAAGAGGACAGACACCCTAGCTGGAAGGCAAGCGAGCATGAGGACACGGGGTGAGATTCTGCTTGGCTCGGGAAAAGTAAAGTAAGCTGGAAGCTGTGCAGTAGTGGCAGCTGAGCCACGCAGGGTGCCATTGGGCCTCAAGGTGCTCCCTGCCTGAACCACGTGGCCTGGGACTGAGTTTAACGTCTCTGTAGCTGACAACTCTGTGGCGAGTCAGTCTCCCCGAGGGTGTGTTTATCGGAGCTCCGCTGCAGGGAGGCTTGTGAATGGTGTATGAAATAGGTTAAAAGCAGTAAAAGCTAGTGAGCAGGTAAAACTACCTTGTTTTGAGTCAGACCATTGGTCCATGTAGCCCCACAATATGAACTTTGACGGAGGGTGGTTCTCTAGGGTAGAGCTGGGGTGTTGGCGTATTGTGAAAAATGGGTTAAATTACACCATGCCTGGGCTCATGTCTTGAGGAGCACATCCCCCACATCTGAATGTTCAGAGATAAGATACCAGGTGCATTGGGTTACCATAGCAACACCAGTGCCATCAAATATATGACTTGCTGAGCCTTTCGCCCTCCCAAGTTGTTGGCATCCATCTGTCTCGGGAGACAATTTAGGAGTGTGCCTTTGGGAGTGATGTCAAACCGCTGAAGTGGCTGGAGAGACCAATGCAGGAGAGACATGTTTTGTTGCAGCTGGGGCAGATGAGTTTGTCCCCCCCCCCCCAGTCCAGTGATTTGTACTCTCAGGTAAAGGCACATTCTGTAACATGCTTACTCCAGAGCTTTTAAAAAATGAGCTAAAGGGAAACATTCTAAGAGTTAAAGGATTGCAGCGTGGAAATTTGCGTGTGTTCCTCTGTGGATCCCATCAACGTCAGCGCACACCGGGCCAAATCCTGGCCAGTGTACATTCATTGGATTCCAATCAAGGTTTGATTTTGTCCACTAGCTACCCCATGGAATAGGGAGAAAAGCTTATGCAAGTCTACAATGCAGAATACAAATGCAGAATATCCATAGGATGACTCAAGCCGCAGATTCCCATGGAGTGTTGGACAGCTCAAGCGGTAGAGCATGGGACTCTTAAACTCAGGGCTGTGAGTTCGAGCCCCATGTTGGGCAAAATATTCCTGCATTGCAGGGGACTAGGCCAGATGACCCTCATGGTCCCTTCCAACTCTACAATTCTCTGAAGCAAGAATGCCCAAAGTATAGAAGACCCTGCAGAATCCAGATGGATCTATCCGTTCACCAGGACTTGAGTTTTCTCTGCAACCAGTAGGTGGCAGATGCGAAGCCGGATGAGTAAAGCAAGGAAGGCAACAGAAGGAAGAAGCAAAAAATTATAGATGTGGATGCCCTGAAATGGATTGTAGGGTCCGTTTATGTTAATTGCGCAAGCAGCCTGGATGTGTTGCATCCTTAAGGCTGTCAGGGATCTGCTGCAGAAGATATTTCTATCGTCCACATCCCAGTTAGATGGTTTGCACCACACACTTTACAAATAGTGTAGTTCCATAGCTAACAGAACTTCTGTGTTCAGGAGCAGCCTGCTACTTCTGAATATCTTTTTTTTTAACCAGGTAATTATTTATTTATTTGGTTTTTCAAATTAAAATTTTACAGAGATGTTTCAAACATAAATCATAAAAACAAAATTCCAAGGAATATCCTGGACTTCCATCCTCCCCTTTGTGGGTCCAATTATTAATCATTTCCTCCCACATCTTTTATGATGATCCAAATCTTTTAGATCTCCACTGTGTCCAGAATTCACCCTTAAACTACCAGTCATATTCCAGCCCTCCTAATGATTTTTACAATGGTCTTTAAGATAAGTTATACATTTTCCCCATTCTGTATTAAAATTTTGGTCTTCCTGATTTCTGACTCTTCCGGTCATCTTAGCAATTTCAGCATAGTCCATCAACTTCATCTGCCATTCTTCTCTAGTAGGGACTTCATCTTCTTTCCATCTCTGGGCCAGTAACATCCGTGCAGCCGTGGTCACATACATAAAAAGTATTTTCTGCTCCCTTGGGATTTCAGCACCTAGAATTCCAAAAAAGAAGGCTTCGGGGTTTTTTTTTAGCAAAGGTTATTTTAAACAGAGCCAGTGTGGTGTAGTGGTTAAGAGCGGTGGACTCGTAATCTGGTGAACCGGGATCGATTCCCTGCTACTCCACATGCAGCTGCTGGGTGACCTTGGGCTAGTCACACTTCTCTGAAGTCTCTCAGCCCCACTCACCTCACAGAGTGTTTGTTGTGGGGGAGGAAGGGAAAGGAGAATGTGAGCCGCTTTGAGACTCCTGGAGGGGAGTGATAAAGCGGGATATCAAATCCAAACTCTTCTTCTTCTTTAAACATCCCCCCCAAACTTATTATATATCATTTCCCAAAATCCTTTTACTACCTTACAGGTAGCATTCAGAAGGTACTACTTCTGAATATCAATTGCTGCAGACAAACAAGGAGGAAGGGCACTTGTCGTCATAACCCTGCTTGTGAGGTTCTAAGAAACCTCTAGTTGCTCCAGGATTCTGGGATAGATCAAAACTTTGGTCGGATCCAGCAGGAGTCTGCTGTTTTGCTAATATAAAACACAGCTCTTTATCCCTATGTTGGCTTCATCTTCTTCTTTTTAAAGAAGCTTTTAAACTTTTGTTTAAGAATAAAAAAGAAATCAGAAGCTGAGCGTTCCTCTATTGCATTTTTTACAAAAGCAAGTGATATGTGAACCACCCGGAGACCTGCAGGTATGGGGTGGTCAGTTTACGACAACCCTGTGAGGTAGTGACTGAGAGGCAGTGACTGGCTCAGCCTCTCTTTAAAAAAAAAAGCTTTATTAGAACAATACATACAATACATTTTACAAAAACAAAACAAAAACACAACAAAACAAAACAATAACAACAAACCAAAACACCAAAAACATCACATGTTCCCTTGACTTCCATTCATCCCCTTCATTTTTCACTTCACACGTTTATATTTCTTCTTTCTAAATATTTAAAATTACTGTATTATTTCTTCTTGTATTGTCTTGCAAGATTCAGTCCAGACCCGTCAAAGCATTTAGATTTTTACAGTACTGTTTTATATACTCTCTAAAGACATTCCATTCTTTATTTAATCTTTGTTTTAAGTCGTTTCTTAATCTTCCCGTCATTTTGGCTAATTCAGTATATTCTATCATCTTCCCCTGTCTCAGCCTCAACCTCATGACCAATTGGGGTTTTGCACCCCGGTCTCCTAGGCTCTCGCCCGGCACTCCAACCACTGTGCCACGCTGCCTCTCCTCGACACACCACCTCCCACTTCCCCTCCTCCCAACATAGCTGTCAACCCTCCCTTTTTTGCGGGAAACTCTCTTATTCCAATGCCGTTTCCCGCTGCTATCCCAGATTGTTGATATCCCTTAAATTTCCTGGATTTCAAAGGAAGCAGCCCCTCTCCCTCCCTGCCGGCCAGGGAGGCTCCTCAGCTGCGTTGCTCGGCTGCCAATAAGGAGTCTGAGACTGACTGGGGGCGGAGCTTGCATGCCTTGTGCAGCCAGACCCTCACACCCAACCAGACAGCCTGCCTGCCGTCTACGCGCTCACTCTTTCGCTCACCCGTTTGCGCGCAGCCTCTGGAGCGCAGGGTGGCGAGGCTACTTGGTGCCATTGCACCGCCCTCGCGGCATCCCTTATTTTCAAATCCGAAAGTTTGAAAAAATCCCTTATTTTCAAATCCGAAAGTTGACAGCTATGCCCCACAAATGTTAAAAGTTCAGCTCCTGTTCTGAATCTTGCCGCGTCCGCTGAATGATCACAGGGAGCCGTTGCACCTCTGAATGCCAGCTTCTGATAATATTCGAAAATAATCTCTGATTCCGCCCGCTATCAGGCCCCATGGAGTGCTCGCTCGGTGGAAAGTCTGTGCTGAGTTCTTCGGGGCTTTGTAATATTTTTAGACCCGTTGGCACCGGGGAGGTGAAGCTCAGGACATCCGAGGCCCCGGCAGGGAGGGAAGGAAGGAGCCTTAGTACATATAGAGGCTCCCGCAAGCACCTCCTGCTGCCCTGGCAGAAGCACGGTGCCTGGAGATCGCAACGGCAAGAAGAATCAGACTCCACTGGCATCCAGGGACCAGGCAGACGGTTCCCTGAGACATCCAAGGACGAAACCGGGAGGTAAAAGCGAGCGGCGAAGGGCTTTGGCTCAGAGAGAAGGCAGGCAGAAGGTCTCTGGTTCAATCCCTGGCATCTGATAATGAGAACTCTGCCAATCAGAGTAGACAATACTGAGCTAGATCAGTGGAAGACTTGGGGCTTTCAGATTTCATCAGTCATGCCAAAATTTGGCGCCTCTCACCTTCCGGTCTAAGTCATTGCTGCGCCGCCCTCTTGGTTTGACGCCCAGTGTGGGCAAACAGGCTGCGCTCCCTTAAACCAGGCAGTATAAGGCCACTTTCTATATTCCTGTAGGGCTGTAGCTCACTGATAAGTGCATTTGCTTGGCATGCAGAAGGTCCCAACTTCAACCCCCAGCAACTCCAGGTAGGGGTGGGAATCGTCCCGTGTGAAACCCTGGAGAGCTGCTGCCAGTCAGTGTGGACAGTATGGAGGCAGGTGGGCCAATGTTCTGACTCTCTAGAATGGCAATTTCCTCTGGTTTTTGGGATGTAGCTCAGTGGAAGAGGGTCTGCTTTGTATGCCGAAGGTCCCAGGTTCAACCCCAGGCATCTCCAGGTAGAACTGGCCTGTAACCCTGGAATGCTGCTGCCAGCCCGTGTGGGCAGTGCTGAACCAGTTAGAACTATTGGTCTGATTCTGTGCAGAGCAGCTGTCCATGTTCCTGCGACCATTCATCGTATTCATGTTTCGTGACACTCTGGGTTGGAGGAAGTTCAGTGTGGGGGTTGCCTTTTAGGGGTTCAGTTAGATTCCCAGGTGTCAAAAAAGGTTATTTGTGTATGCCACTACTGTGGCCTGTGTTTTGTTAGCCCCAAAATGGAAAACGAGCGAGGTCCCAACTAAAGAAGAATGGCAACTTAAACTGATGGAATTTGTGCAGCTTGCAGACTTAACATATAGAATAAGAGAACAAGAAGAACATACATTTAGAGAAGATTGGAAAATGTGTATTGAATATATGGGAAATAACTGTGTACAGCTGAACACACCGGGAGCGTTAAGATAAATTCAACAGTGTAAATAAGTTATGATGGATGTAATAATGGAAAACTGAATGGTATAGTTTCTGTAAAATATGCAGGGATTTATGATATGTAAAATGAACCATGGAAAGAGAAGAAGGGAAGTCATTGATATTTTAAGGATGTAAAAATGAGTATTTTAAATTGTAAAACAGGAAATTTAATAAAAATTATACATATATATATGTATACATATTATACATATATATTATACATATACATACAAATATATACATATATATATATATATATGTATAATTAACATAGTTTGTTAAGGGTTAACAAACTTAACATAGTTTGTTATTTAACAAACTTAACATAGTTTGTTAAGGGTGCTGGGAATTGTAGCACTGCGAAAGGTAAGCTACGGTTCTCAGGATTCTTTGCGGGAAGCCATGTGTTTTAAATGGGTGGTCTGTTAGGCTGTGTACAGACCACCCATTTAAAACACATGGCTTCCCGCAAAGAATCCTGAGAACCGTAGCTTACCTTTCGCAGTGCTACAATTCCCAGCACCCTTAACAAACTATGCTTCCCAGTATTATTTAGGGGAAGCCATGTGCTTTACATGGATGGTGTGTGAGCAGCCTTGGAAAACGAGGAGAACACAGACGGCTCTACCATTAGGCAGAGTAAGGCGACAGCCTCAGGGGTCACAGGTTCCTGAGAGGGGCAGCGGTGGTCACCCCATGGCTGCTCCCTTCTGCTGGGAAGACAGAGCTGTGGGTGCCACACAGCCTTCTGATCACCCTGCTAAACTAATCTGTTGCCAGGGCTCAAAGTGGCATATACATCCTTTCCGTTTTAATTCCCTCCTCCCCCCCACAACAACCCTGTGAGGTAGGTTAGGCTGAGAGAGGATGACTGGACCATGTACACCCAATGAACTCCAAGGCTGAGTGGGGATTTGAACCCTGGTTTCCCAGGACGCAGTCCAACACTCCAGCCACTCCACCATGCCAGCTGTCAGGAGCAAGCCATACAAGTTGGAGTTAACTCTTCATTAGCAAGAACATGGTCTGCACAGACGTGGTGGAGTGCCGGGCCTAATCAGTAGAGCAGCTCCATAGATCTCACCCCATGGGTCAGTTGCCTCATGACTGAAGGTCCCTGCCTCCCCACAACCATCTAAAATGCCTCCTCTCCATGGTTTTTTTCCCAAGCAATCAGAGACTGTGCCTGCCTGCAGCCAACCTTTCCTCCACCCTTTTCTTGCCTCTTCTGGTTCTGGGAGACAAAGGAGGAAGAGAGCTTATTGCAGCAGGAGGGAGAGATACCTGTGACTCTTCACCAGCCTCTGCCTCTTGGCCTCCCTCCTCGCCTGCTTCAGCTTCTGCCTCCAGTTCTGGACTCCTCTCTGCCCAGACTCCCCCTGCTCACTAAGCCCTGTCACCTCTCCAGCTTCTGACACCTCCTCTTCCCAGTCCTCTCCCTCTGATTACTCATTGTCATCCCACCACCAAGCCCTGGGCTCTGAGCCTCCATCCCTTGGGGGTTCCCCAACCAGTTCCTCCCACCATTCCTCTGCCGTCCAACCAGTCCATGCATCCAACTAGCCAGTCGGACGCTGTTCAGAAGAGGCATTGTGATCAGCACAAGAAATCGTGGGTGTTATGTACTGAGCTGAATCTTAGAACAATAGGATCCAGAATGCAGCAGTCTGGTTGGTCCGCAGGAGCCACCCAATCCAGCTCCAGGTGGAAGTGAATCAGCAACCTGATTGGCCTGCAGGAGCAGCCAATCAGGCTCCTGGATGAAGTGAATCAGCAACCTGATTGGCTTACAGGAGCAGTCCAGAATTAGCCCATCACGAGAGGCCCATTGTGTAAATAATGTATATATAGCAGATGTTTTGGGGTAAGTTTCATTCTTTGCTACAGAGCATGAAATTCACACTCGACTCCGAGTATATTTCAGTGGGGCTGGAAAGGGTGAATCAAAACGCAAGACATACCCTGCTAATTAGTATAGTAAGAGGTGCCCTCCTTGGGGAAGTTTTCACATTGGTGGTCAAGAGAAGGAGCTGTGAGCCAGGACCCCAGTTCTGCAGGCTCCTCCCTTCTCAGATGCAGCCTGTCGCTTGCAACCCTTATAGTGACAGCCTTGCAGTGCTGTCACTATACGGATTGCCATGAAATCGTGCTCCGAACAGTTGGAAGTGCTGTTTGCTTTCAGTGGCATCCAAGATCTTCCAATTTCCTTCGCTGCTCTTTTCAGTTGCAGTTTTTAATGGCTGGCTCTTGCTCTCTCAATGGCTGTTTTTATTTGCTGCCGGCTCTCTCTTAGCACTTTACATTATAAGCTGGCTCCAGGCCATCTGGCAAGAAGGCAGGATGGAAATTCTACTCATGAGATAAATGCTAAGTATTATTCCTTTCTTTATTTCTCATAATGATATCCTGCCTACGAGGGACATTTGCAAAATCCATAGGCGTTTGTGGGCTCCTCCACAGCTGCCCACTCCCTGGCTTTGCAGGATAATCTCTAACAAGCCCCGAAAGGAGGAAAGTTTAAACGCAGACACACCCCACACTTAATTCAGGTCAGAAGAATCTGCAGAGATTCTGCTATGTTCTTTTTATAGCTTCAAGAGAAAGCTGAAAAGCTCTCCGTAAACAGGTTGTTGTTGGCATCTGTCTGTCTCAAGAGACAATGGAGCGTGCCTCCGGGGGTGAAGTCAAACCGCTGTGTTTGCAGCAGCAAAGTGACTTTCCTAGGGCACAAACCCAAGGAGCGTGTCTGGAGGTCCTGCCCAGGTGATAAGACCCCCCCCCCCCATGGGACAGTGTCCTGAGTACATCTAACTTTTACTAAGTTTAAGTCTGCCTTCTGGGATCCAATTGTGAACAGATGCTTTATGTAAGTAAACACTTTTATATGCTTTTATAGAAAACTGTGTAGTGTCTTATTTTGAGAGGGATAAAAGGGGAAATACCAGGACAATACATCTATTTTAGAGACTCTAGCGAGTCTGAGCAAGCTTTCCGCTGTGTGTGTGTGTTTTAAAGGGGAATGTAAAACTCTGCTGATATTGATGAACTTGTAAACAGAAGTTGGGATAGGATATCTGAAACAATATATCCTCCCCTGCATCCCTAAACATTCCCACCTAAATAAGATTGTCGTGTGCTTATTCTTTTAAGAGGGAAATAAGGGCTCTTACCAGGAATCTATACTGAGAGGCTTAAACAAGCTTGCAACAAGTTAACCGCTGTGCGTTTAAAGGGGAATGTTAAAACTCTGCTAAGTTATAGAACTTGCTAGCGCAAGTTAGAAAGGATATTATTAAACAATATGTCCTCTCTTGCCTCCCTGAACATTCCCACAAGGAATACAGGGGGCATTGCAAGCCCTACCTGGAGATGCTGTGAGGGACTGAAACCTTGGACCATGCAAATCAGATGCTATACCCCTAGGGTTTGGTCCCTGATCTGCTTGGAGCAGATTAAGAGGACTGAGGCAATGAGGGTGAATCTGTGGCAGCCGATGTGAACAGAGTCCTTCCCTGAAAGTCTTCTAGCCTTTACAGTTTGCATTGTTTTTTCTGTTGGCTGTAGGAACCGAGTCTTATTCTGGCCCGAAGCCCATTCTGTATAACTCTTACCTGTGTTTATTACAGCACAACTCTAGACAAGATCTGAGGGAGCTCTTCTCAGGCAAGAAAAGTCTCCTGTGAAAAAGGGAGAGCGAAGTAATAGGCCCTCTCCACTCCACACCAGTCTCTGTTGGCAAGGATGAAGCGAGATGGGCACCAAAGACTTCCCCAAAACACCGAGGACATCATGGTGCCCTTTATCAGCCCATCAGCAAAACACCGCAATGCCAACTGGGGCTGTCCTGCTATAAACAAATCAAATATCTCAAATTACAGAGGAAAAATGGCACAGACCAAGGAAGATGCCATCTCGCCCACTGCTAGAGACAGTCAAATGACAGACATCTGTAACGGCAATTTTCCCAAGGGAGGAGGACCCTCCGAACCTCTCTGCAGCTGGTCTTTGGTGACCTCCTGCCCAAAGCTTCCAGGAGGCAATGGAGGGAACAAGCAGCTAAGACACTTTGGCCAGCGGTGCAAAGAAATCCGGCCCACCAAAATTACCCAGCAAGGTTTCCCCAGCAAGGACGTATTTCTGTTTTGGACAAAGAAAGCTGGCGATGGCAACGAGGTGGCCCCATGGAGATCAGGCTCCAAAAAGGCACACCAGGTGCAAGAGATGACGGACCGATGTGAGGAACGAGAAGCAGAAGACTCAAAGGGAAGATGCTGGTCTCCCATCACCGGTCCTGAAACAACCCAGAGGAAGAGACGGAAAGACCTTTTCCCAGACTCAGAGGTTTTCAGACAGCTGGACGCCCACGTTCTTCGTGTGAGCGAGCAGGTGGGTGGAGGAAAGAACGCCCCAAAGCTCTACCATGTCTCCTTTCTGCTAGAGCTGCAGGTGGTCTTCCATTTACACGGTCACTGACTAAATCTTTTAAGCTCAGATTGAAACTCAGACAAGGTCCACCCAAGGCTAAGGTTGAAGAGCACACACCCAGAGGCAGCCTGCCAAACGCAAGCTGACAGTGGGGAGGGGAGCTGCCCCCTTCAAGGCCTGCTTGGGGGGCATTTGGCTGGCCATAGTGGGAGGAAGAATGCGAGGCTAGATGGACCTTTGAGTTGGTCCTGCTCCCCGGATGGGTCATGGATGACCAATGTGTAGTCCCCCCAGGCGCTGTTGGACTCTGATGTCCATCAGCCCCAGCCAACATGGAAGGTGGATGGGAGGATGATGGGACTTGTTGTCCAGCAACATCTGGAGGGACCACAGGCTGCCCAGTTCCTTCTCCAGGCATTCTCTACAAACACTGAGCAGAATTCCAACTGAGATGGCACAGAGTAGCCTTCACCAACCTGGCGCCCTCCAGAGATTTGGACTACAACCAGCATGGGCCAGCCAGAGCTGACAGATGTCCTCATCCAAAACATCTAGAAGGCATCGGGGTTGGCAATGGCTGGGCTAGAGAAATGAATGGCTGCTTATCTTATGAAACAGATTGCTGCTGATTGTCCAAATCCCAACCTATCTTCCCTAGCTGAAAACCAATCAGGAACCCTTGTCCGTCCAGACCATTGTTCCACTGATTACCAAAGGAGCCAATAGCCAGCTGGAGAAGGCGAGAGCCATATGGATCTGGCTGTGCCACAATATCAGTAAGTGTGTTTTCATGCAAACCTCCTTGGGGGTATTTTTAGGGGGGCAGTGATGTATGAATTTCATAAGCCTAACCCACCTTTCTTCCAACAAGCAAGACAGATAGGGTGCTTCCTATCATAACAACCTCTTGGTAAAGCGGTGTTTTGGTTTTGCTCCACAACAGAGTATGATGTCAACGGCTTCTTGGGGTTCTCGGAGAAGATCCATACCCCTGAGCAGGTCCTTCACACCGGGAGAGGCGTGTGCTCTGGGTATGCCCATCTATACCGTGACATGTGCAGGTATGGGCTGCCGTGGCTTTTAATATGTCCCATCTCAAGGGCTGTCACATGGAAGAGGGAACAGGCTTCTTTTCTCCTGCTCTAGAGCAGTGTTTCCCAACCAGTGTGCCTCCAGATGTTTTGGGACTACAACTCCCATCATCCCTCGCTAGCAATACCAGTGGTCAGGGATGATGGGAATTGTAGTCCCAAAACATCTGGAGGCACACTGGTTGGGAAACACTGCTCTAGAGGGTAGGACTCAAACCCATGGCTTCAAGTTACAAGAAAGGAGATTCCAACTAACCACTAGGAAGAACTGGTGTTCAACAGTGGAACACCAGTTCAAATATATAAAAGGATGTCATATAGAGGAGGGAGAAAGGTTGTTTTCTGCTGCTCCAGAGAAGCGGAAACGGGGCAATGGATTCAAACTACAAGAAAGAAGATTCCACCTAAACATTAGGAAGAACTTCCTGACAGTAAGAGCTGTTCGACAGTGGAATTTGCTGCCAAGGAGTGTGGTGGAGTCTCCTTCTTTGGAGGTCTTTAAGCAGAGGGTTGACAGCCACCTGTCAGGAATGCTTTGATGGTGTTTCCTGCTTGGCAGGGGGTTGGACTGGATGGCCCTTGTGGTCTCTTCTAACTATGATTCTATGATTCTAACGGGCTCCCTCTAGAGATGGCGGCCTCTCCTTCCTTGGAGGTTTTTAAGCAGAGGTTGGATGGCCATCTGTCATGGATGCTTTAGCCAAGACTCCTGCACTGCAGGGGGTTGGACTAGATGACCCTTGGGGTCCCTTCCAACTCTAAGGTTCCATGATTCTATGACCCACCTCATCAAAGCTTAAAGCATCTCTTCGATCTAACCATTTAAATGGAACAGATGGCACATACGGGGGAAATAGTCCAAAATCTATCCTCAGCCATTCATAGCCTGCTTCCAGACCACTTCCACTATTGTGCAGGCATGATTTCATTGTATACCAGCAAATTCTGGTTGTGCAAATAAAATGAATTCAGGGCTGTTGAGCACTTGCACAATCCTCTTCCAAAATAAACCCCCAATGATTATTTATTTTATTTTATTTTATCTTTGGGGGGTAGGAAAAGTGATAAGAAAATGCACAGGAAAGTCTGGGGATAATGGCAGACGTCATAACATAAGTGTCAGTTATTATTGACCAGGGCCTCTGATATGAAAGCAAGCCAGCCAGCTAAGAAACGCAGAATGTAAGAACACATGAAATGGCCTTATACTGAGTTAGACCATCTGGCTTCTGGCTTCAGACGGGCAATGGCTGTCCAGGGATGCAGGTGGGGGGGTCTCTCCCAGCCCTGTACCTGGAAATACTTCCAGGGGTGCTCTGCCACTGAGCCATCCTATGGTCTGCACCCGGAGTTCAAGTGCAAGGAGCAACTTGGGGGCACCGTAACTCCTGTATCCAGCAGCCCACCCCCTATACATTGAGTTCACAGAATCACAGAATCATAGAGTTGGAAGAGACCACAAGGGCCATCCAGTCCAACCCCCTGCCAAGCAGGAAACACCATCAAAGCATTCCTGACAGGTGGCTGTCAAGCCTCTGCTTAAAGACCTCCAAAGAAGGAGACTCCACCACACTCCTTGGCAGCAAATTCCATTGTCGAACAGCTCTTACTGTCAAGAAATTCTTCCTAATGTTTAGGTGGAATCTTCTTTCTTGTAGTTTGAATCCATTGCTCCGTGTCCGCTTCTCTGGAGCAGCAGAAAACAACCTTTCTCCCTCCTCTATATGACATCCTTTTATATATTTGAACATGGCTATCATATCACCCCTTAACCTTCTCTTCTCCAGGCTAAACATACCCAGCTCCCTAAGCCGTTCCTCATAAGGCATCGTTTCCAGGCCTTTGACCATTTTGGTTGCCCTCCTCTGGACACGTTCCAGCTTGTCAATATCCTTCTTGAACTGTGGTGCCCAGAACTGGACACAGTATTCCAGGTGGGGTCTGACCAGAGCGGAATACAGTGGTACTATTACTTCCCTTGATCTAGATGCTATACTCCTATTGATGCAGCCCAGAATTGCATTGGCTTTTTTAGCTGCTGCATCACACTGTTGATTGCCCTGTCAGGATGTCCTACTGACAAGTAGAACCTTGGCAGAGACACATGCCCGACTGGCATGTTCCCTCCCTCCTGGGCGATCGTTCGGGAGCTTCATAAGCATTCCTCAGCCCGAACATCACAGCGACTGATGCTAGAAGACATCAGCACACTTAGGGATCCGCAGAGTGTGCACAGTTGCGTAACAGACCTCAACAGCAACATGTTGGCTAATCTACTTTATTTACATATAAACACACACAGAGCACTTCATAATGGCTCCCTCTCTCTCTCTAGCATCAGACAGCAAAGAGAAAGAACAAAGGACAATAGTCCCACTTCAGGGAACACAGTAAGACAAACATCCTGTCTTCGTCACATCCCATTCCTGTGGAATCAAAACACATACCCAGTCATGTGATAGACAACAAACCCATGACTGCACACGGGGAATGAATCTCCAACACACCCAGCCTCCGTGCTCTCTTGTGAATCCATACAGGGAAGCGGGCTTGACCTGTGCTGAAGTTTCGGGATACGGCAGAGGGGCCGGGTACACCCAAGGCCAGAGCTGCCTGCAGAAGAAGTCTGACCACATGTGGAATGCAGTGCAGTTGGGAGCCCAGTGGTTCCTTCTGGACGTCTGCTGGGGAGCGGGCCTCGTGGATGTCGAGAAGAGGCTGTTCATCCCTCGGTGAGATCTCTCAGCGTTTCTGAGTTCTAAGCCCTGGTGGGTGGAAGGCAAGGGTAGCCCTGCCAGATCAGACCAGTAGCCTGTGCTTCAGAATTTCCTAAACCAGGCTTCCTCAACCTCGGCCCTCCAGGTGTTTTGAGACTACAATTCCCATCATCCCTGACCATTGGTCCTGCTAGCTAGGGATCATGGGAGTTGTAGTCCAAAAACATCTGGAGGGCCAAGGCTGAGTAAGCCTGTCCTAGAGGAAGAAAACCAGAACGCATATTCTCCTGGCTTAAGGTTAAAAGCAATTGAGAAGCTGCCTTAAGCTTTGTCTTTGCAGGTTGCTAATATTCTAACACTAGGGTTGCCATATTTCAAAATCTGGACACAAAAGTTGTGGAGCTTTCTCCCTCAAAATATCAAAAATAATAATAATAATTTTTTTGAGTTGTATTTTTTTTTTTTTTTTTTTAGCAAACTCACCCAAAAAATCCCCACTACAGTCGTACCTCAGAAGTTGAACGGAATCAGTTCCGGAAGTCCGTTCAACTTCCAAAATGTTCAGAAACCAAAGCACAAAGTTGATGATTGGCTGCAGGAAGCTCCTGCAGCCAATCGGAAGCCACAGAAGCCCCATGGGATGTTTGCAAACTGGAACACTCACTTCTGAGTTTCGATCGTTCAGGAGCCGAGTTGTTTGGGAGCCAAGGCGTTTGAGATCCAAGGTACGACTGTACTTCCAATATGGGCTACCATGCGCCTGGATTTTCCCGGATATTTTAACCGATTTCTGAAAACTCCACCCAGACACTCTTTTTGGCGGACGAATCCTGGATATGTCCAGGAAATTCAGGCGGCCCTTAACTTATTCCCCTTTTAAGAGAGAATCCAGAGTTTTCAGAGCATGTGATTGGGGATGGACAAATCTGCAGGGAGCAGCCGATCTTGCCACTAGCCGGCCTCTTTTATAGTTGCAAAGAACTTTGGATCGGATGCTCTGCTTCTTCCCCTTCGCTGCTTTAATTAGACACCAGAGCCACCCTTTGATAAAATGATTAATCTCCCGCACCCCAGCAGGTTTATTAGGTGGCCTGAGATGTAATTACTCGAGCCTCCTCCGCACGTTTCAGACCGAGAGTAAATAATGACTTGCCTCAAAAATTATTAATCGTGTTAAATTATTTTCCGCTAGATGCATTACACACTTGTCACTTTCCAGCCAATGCTAAATCATAAGAGCCCGTGTGGCATTTGCAACATCTAATCATGTTACGTGGAACAAATTTGCTCTGGGGTGTGAGCGTGTGTGTATAAGCATGCATGGGGAAGAGAGATCGATTTGTTGTCTTGAATGTGCAAGGGGAGAGACACAAGGCCTTGAAACGGGAAGAGTTAAAATGAAACTCTGGAGATGCTTTCCGGAGACCCACATTTTCACATTTACTCTCAAGCGGAGCCCACACTTCCCTTTAAACATGCATTTCCCCAACATTTTACATTAGGAGATTGCTGCCTCGAGAGGTCCGGAGGGTGGCAACACGAGAACAGGGCCTTCTCTGCAGTGGCTCCCCGTCTGTGGAATGCTCTCCACAGGGAAGTTCACCTGACGCCGCCTTCATTATACACCTTTAGGCGCCAGGCAAAACTGTTCCTTTTTAACCAGGCCTTTGGTTGACCTGATCAACGCCCTATGCCCTTTTAAAATGTGGCTCTTTTTTGGGGGGGTGTTATTTAGGGTTGTTGTTTTTATTTTGATTTTATATATTGTGATCTTTTCTGTGAACCGCCTTGAGACCTCCAGGTATAAAGGTAAAAGGACCCCTGACCATTAGGTCCAGTCGTGGACGACTCTGGGGTTGCGGAGTTCATCTGGCTTTACTGGCCGAGGGAGCCGGCGTACAGCTTCTGGGTCATGTGGTCAGCATGACTAAGCCGCTTCTGGCAAACCAGAGCAGCGCATGGAAACGCCGTTTACCTTCCCGCTGGAGCGGTACCTATTTATCTACTTGCACTTTGACATGCTTTCGAACTGCTAGGTTGGCAGGAGCAGGGACCGAGCAACGGGAGCTCACCCCATTGCAGGGATTCGAACCGCCGACCTTCTGATCAGCAAGCCCTAGGCTCTGTGGTTTAACCCAGAGCGCCACCCGCGTCCTCCAGGTATAGGGCATTATATAAATCCAATAAATAAAAATAAAAATAAATAAATAGTAGCATGCTGGCTGAGCATCATGTACCACAAAGGATCCTGGGACTTCTTCTAGGCTGCACACCTTATTCATACAGAGCTGTTGGGGAGAGGAGCTGTTGTGCTTGTTTCCTGTTTGTGGAATTTCCTTTGGGGCATCTAGTCAGTCACTAAGAGAGCAGGGATGCTGGACCAAATGGGTTCTTGACCGGACCCAGCAGGGTACTCCTTACCCAATCAATCCACCCACTTCTGACCTTTTAACAACAGGCAAGCCATTAGCCTCCTGCCGCCTTCCTTGTTTGCCATTCTGGAATGTGGTTTGTGATGAATGTGATGTCTAAGTCGCCCCCCATTCCCCCCACTCCCGCAGGCACGAGGATTTTTTCTTCCTAACCGACCCTGAAGATTTTGTCGAAAGCCACTGGCCCGATGAACCAAAATGGCAGCTCACTCAGCCTCCCGTCCCACTGCAGGTTTTCGAAGGGAGAGTTTTCAAGACACCGGAGTTTTTCAAACTTCAGCTTGCCCTCCTCTCTCCAGACACCTCCAAGCTTAAAACAGGTATGTTCACAGCAGGATGCTTTGCGTTGCTTTGGCAACACTCGGAAATTTAATCCTGCCGAAAAGAAGTGGCATGGCGTCAGTGGCGTAGCGTAGGTTGCCAGGGCCCAGGGCCATGCAAGTTGGGTGGGAGGGAAAGAGAAGGAGTAAGCATGTGCATTCAATTGCCTAACGGCGTCTGTGTCACCCAGGGGATCACAGCCGCATAAAATTAAGAAAAGAAGAGTCATTCCGTTGTCTGGAAAGGTCACTTCCTGGTTTGCACGGAGAAGCTGTTTTCAATGTTGAAATTTTGCGCCCCTAACAAAAGCTCTCTAAAATTTCAGGCAACCTTCCTCAAGTTGATGCCCTCCAGATGTTTTGGACTACGACTCCCATCAGCCCAGCTAGTCCAAAACATCTGGAAGGCAGCAGGTTGGGGGATGCTACTTTGGGGATGTTTAGGGCAAATACATAAAAGTGGCAGAGTGAGCTACCCCAAGGGATGAGTTGAGCAATTGTGGGGCCGCAGTAAAAAACAAAACCCCGTGGTTAACTGCTCTAGTGTGGTGCTCTGCAGTTAGAAACAGGCAAAAACGATGCCTCTCCCCCTTCCTTTTTTACAGACCAAGGGGAAGCAACCGTTTCTTTAGCAAGTGCCCGTTCAACAGAGTTCACTTACCAGCTGTTGAAGCTTTGCCATGACGACGACAGCAAAGAGGACATGGGCAAGACTCATGGGATGTTAACCATGTCTGACAAAAAGATGGTCCTCAAAGTCTTCCCCCCTTCCGAGGGGCTCTTCGAACTGCAAATCTTTGCCCGCCCTTCCGATTCCCCGAAGCCGTGCACTTGGGTGTGTTCCCACCAGATCGAGTGCCTGGAACCCCGCCGGCAAGAGGGGCTGCCGGAGAACCCTTTCACTTTCTGGGGGCTCCATCCCAGAGCAAGAGAGTTTGGGATTGAGAAGTGCGACTGGGAAGAAGACCTGGTCGTTGCCACCACGGGGGCCCTGAAGCTGGCCTTGCAGACCCAGAGGCCTCTGTTGGCCACCTATGAGTTGGTTCATCCAGAGATGGATACCTCTCTGAGCAGGAGGTGCCTGGCGTCCCAAGTGGAAGAGCAGAGACTCAGCTGCCACATCCTTTGTCCTTTCGTGGGCCACTACAGGCTCTCGGTGTTTGTCAAGGAGCTCGACGAAGACAAGTTCAAGAACGCCGCAAACTTCCTCATACGGTGCTCCAGCCCCATCAACCACAACGAGCTCTTCCCGTCGGGTCTCAGTGCACATTGCGGAGCAGGGATCAGCTCCCAGTGGCGAGGCCTCTCCAACCCGAGCCACGCCGTCCCCATCATTAGTACCAAAAAGGGACGGTGCACTGTCACTTTTCATACTCAGCCAGGCTTTGAGGTCACCGCCACTTTGGGCAAGGACAAAAGAACCAGCAAAACATACCCGATGGAACGGTTCGTCTTGGCTACCCACCTGGAGAACAAGGTGAGCGTCTCCGTCTTGCTCCCTGAATCGGGAGTCTACAGGCTCAGCTTGTACGGGAGGGACGCCGAAAACAAAGAATTTGTCCACGTATGTGATTACATCATCCACTGCTTCGCCAACCCCCAGTGGCTCCCCTTTCCCCGGGTCTACAGCTTGTGGAGAAAGGGGTGTGTCCTCCTAGAACCCAGGTCAGGAGTCCTGCAAGAGAAAAGCTGGGTGAGGTTTCGGATCAAGGTGCCCGAGGCCTGCAGCGCTCACGTCGTCGGTCCTTCACGATGGGAGCTGCAGCTGGGCCAGAACAAAGTGTGGGAGGGAGAGGTCTACACTGGCCTCGCTGCGACGGTGCTGAAGGTGGCTGTCAAATTCTCTCTGGACTCTCCAAGCATGGATGTCATCCTCTCGTTCAACGTCGAAGGCAGTTCATCGACTCTAAGCGACGCTTCGGGGTAAAATGGTCCGGAGGTCTTTGGACTCTCAGGAAACTTAACTCTCTGCCCCACCCCAAGTCTCCAGCTGGATTGGATGGAAGTCCTGGGCAAGGTTCCAGCCAAGCCATGTGCACAAGGGCAACCAAGGTGATCAAGGGTCTGGAAGCCAAGCCTTATGAGGAGCAGTTGAAGGAGTTGGACAAGTTTAGCCTGGGAAAGAGAAGACTGGGTGGAGATATGAGAGCCATCTTCTAATATCTCATGGATGAAATTGTCTTTCCTTGGTAATGGACTGGATGAGAACCAACAAACTGAAGCTCAATCCAGAAAAGACTGAGGCTCTGTTAGTGGGTGGTTTCCTAGACCAGATGCCTGCTCTTGATGGGGTTACACTTCCTCTGAAGGAGCAGGTTCATAGCTTGGGGGTACCCCTGGATCCTTTGCTGTCGCTCAAGGCTCAGGTGGCCCAGAGTGCCTTCAGCTTCAGCTGGTGGCCCAGCTACGCCACTATCTGGACAGGGATAGCCTAACTACTGTTGTCCATGCTCTGGTAACCTCAAGGTTAGATTACTGCAATGTGTTATAAGTAGGGCTGCCTCTGAAGATAGTTCAGAAACTTCAGCTAGTGCAAAATTCAGCGGCCAGGTTGCTCACTGGGCGGCAAGACGGTTTGAGCATCTTACACCGATCCTGGTTCGACAGCACTGGTTACCAATTAGTTTCCGGGCCCAATTCAAAGTGCTGGTTTTGACCTATAAAGCCTTAAACAGCTCAGGACTGCAATACTTCAAGGACTGCCTCTCCGCATATGAACCTACTCGGACCCCGAGATCATCTTCTGAGGCCCTTCTTTGTCTGCCTCCTCCTCGAGAGGTCCGGAGGGTGGCAACATGAGAACAGGGCCTTCTCTGTAGTGGCTCCCCGTCTGTGGAATGCTCTCCACAGGGAAGTTCGCCTGGCGCCTTCATTATATACCTTTAGGTTCCAGGCAAAACCGTTCCTTTTTAACCAGGTCTTTGGTTGATCTGTTTGACATCCTATGCCCTTTTAAAATGTGGCTCTTTTCTGGTGTGTGTGTGTGTGTGTGTGTGTGTGTGTTATTAGGATGTTGTTTTTATTCTGATTATATATATTGTGATCTTTTCTGTGAACTGCCCTGAGCCCTCCGGGTATAGGGTGGTACATAAACTCAATAAATAATAATAATAATGTAGAATTAACAAATTTAACTAAGAGTATAAGTGATCAGAAAGATTGAGTATTTAAGGAAGAGTGGGAAATTTTGCAGAATATCTGAAGAAGTATGTTAATCAGGTTAAAATGTTCAGGTAGGTAGCCGTGTTGGTCTGAAGCAGTCGAAATAAAGAATTGTCCAGTAGCACCTTAGAGACCAACAAGTTTGTTCCGGGGTATAAGCTTTCGTGTGCATGCACACTTCTTCAGATACCGTTAAAACGTTTTCAGGGTTAGTGTAAATTCAGCACCTGTAAAGTATTAAAAGATATAGGGGGAAGGGAGAAATATGAATATATGGGGAAATTAGACTATGCAGCCTTAATTGATAAATAAATAGAACCATGGAAGGGAGGGAAGGGAAGAAGTCAGTGATTAATAATAATAATAATAATAATAATAATAATAATAATAATTTATTTATATCCCATCCATCTGGCTGGGTTTCACCAGCCACTCTGGGCGGCTTCCAACAGAACATTAAAATACAATAATCTATAAAACATTAAAAGCCTCCCTAAACAGGGCTGCCTTCAGATGTCTTCTAAAGGTCTGGTAGTTGTTGTTCTCTTTGACATCTGAAGGGAGGGCGTTCCACAGGGCGGGTGCCACTACCGAGAAGGCCCTCTGCCTGGTTCCCTGTAACTTGGCTTCTCGCAATGAAGGAACCGCCAGAAGGCTCTCGGAGCTGGACCTCAGTGTCTGGGCTGAACGATGGGGGTGGAGACGCTCCTTCAGGTATACTGGACCGAGGCCGTTTAGGGCTTTAAAGGTCAGCACCAACACTTTGAATTGTGCTCGGAAATGTTCTAGGAGCCAATGTAGGTCTTTCAAGACCGGTGTTATGTGGTCTCGGCGGCCGCTCCCAGTCACCAGTCTACCTGCCGCATTCTGGATTAGTTGTAGTTTCAATTTCCGATTGAATGTATGATTATAATCAATGAAATGTGAATCATTGTAGTGAAAAATGTTAAATAAAATTATAAATTTTATACACACACAAACACCCCGAGAGGAGTGTTAGGTTTCATGAGTGCAGCAGTTCATCCCTGGTTGGTATTGTCCTACGGACTAGTTGCTGAGACTGAAAGTCCCCACAGCTAACTAAGGAATAAAATCAATCCATATATGGGGCTTTGAATTCTCCCCATCAAATAGTTTTTAGTACACCTTTTCAAGAAGGGCAAGCCCTTCTTTGCCAAGCCCTCAAACTTATTTCTCCCCCTCCTCTCAAAAGCTGCGTAACTTGACTTACCTGTTTGGAGAAACTGGGTCTGCTCTGCAGTTCATTGCAAAGCACGTACTGATGCTGTGGGAGGTCAGGACTGCACCTGTTGACCCTCAAAGCTTAGGGGGCAGGTGTGGTATAGTCTTGGCAAGGTTCTGCACATGTAGACCCTGAGCGTGGGGTCTGCACCATAAGCCTCTGGAGTCTGGGCAGACTGGAATTGGAAGATGGGGCTTAGGGAGAAGGCTGAGGCAGCAGGAGGTATGATCCTGCTCTCTCCCTCCTCCAATACATACATTTTCTGACGGTCAACACAGGGTTTTCCCTCCCCACAACCAATCCCTCTTCAAAATCAGGCACTGGGAGAGAAAACACCCACCAAAAACAAGGTTCAAAGACAACCTAGCAAAGGAAACATCATTTGGTAAGTGTCAGCACCCATATCTGGCCACTGAGGGCTTATCATATAGAAACATAGAATTGTAGAGTTGGAAGGGACCCCCAAGGGTCATCTAGTCCAACCCCCTGCAATGCAGGAATCTCAGCTAAAGCATCCATGACAGATGGCCATCCAACCTCTGCTTAGAAACCTCCAAGGACAGACCGTCCCACTGTCAAACAGCATTTACTGTCAGAAAGTTCTTCATGATGTTTAGTTGGAATCTCCTTTCTTGCAACTTGAAGCCATTGATTCGGGTCCTGCCCTCCAGATCAGGTGAAAACAAGCTTGCTCCCTCTCCCATGTGTCAGCCTTTGAGACATCTGGAGATGACTCTCATATCTCCTCTCAATCTCCTCTTTCCCAGGCTAAACATACCCAGTTCCTTCAACCGCTCCTCATCTGGCTTGGTTTCCAGACCATTGATCATCTTGGTTGCCCTCTTCTGCACCTTCCAGCTTGTCAATATCCTCCTTAAACTGTGTCGCCCAGAATTGGACACCACAATTAAGAACTGGCAGCTAATTAGTTGCAATTCCTGCATTGCAGGGGGCTAGACTAGAAGTGGGTCCCTTGAAACTCTACAATTCTGATTCCGTTAATGAAAGAGGGGGAAACAGAATGTGTAATGGAGGAGAGAGGTCAAAATCTCTCGTCCCCCCCCCCCCACAAAACAACCCCCCTGCTCTCACCCCAGCTGCTTTATTAGCACCTCGCTATCTCCCTCCGCAACTTAGCAGCAATTGCAGTAGCGGGATTGCAAAGTCGGCCTTGGCAGCTCATCACTCCCGGGCAGGAGATAAAGGGAGTTCTGGACAAGACAGCTTTCGCCAGCCATTGTGGCAAGCAGCCCGGTCCCCTTGCTAAGGACACATGGCTGAAGGTGTCTCTCCTCCTTCGGTTGCCAAGAGAGGCTTGTCTTGACCCCGGCGCCTGGAGATCTTGCTGGGTGCCCGGCAGCCAAACTGGCAATAAGCACCACCACCCACTGCCGTTCTCCGTCCTGGGCTGCGCAGGAAGCTGTTTGTTGTACCCATTTTTTGGGTGGGAAAACCAACTCAGGCAACTGTTTTCGCAGCTGGGAAGGCTTCCTCTGCAGCCCTTTCGCCCCAGTGTTGGATGAAGGGATCTTAGTCCAGCCATGCAAGCTGGGAGAGAACCATTTACCCTGGCTTTTGACCCCTTGAGGAGCAGGTGGCGCTTGTTATGATTTTTGTCCAAGCCAAGCGGCAAACAGCTGCAGCTTGGATGGTCTGACATTTGCCTGTCTCACTAAGCCGTGAGAAAGCTGCCTTATCTTTTCCTACATGGAATGTTTATGTTTCACTGTACTATTGTAATCCTAGCCTTTGTGCTCTCTCTTCTGGCTAGAGCTAGATGCCGGACAGACGGCTTTATGACAGCTCTGTCTTATTGAGCTGGCAGCAGGGATTCTCTCTGCACTATTCCTACAATAAATAGTTTAGCCTTAATCATGGCTTGTGTGTGTTGTTCTTCATGCTGGGGAACAATCACATATGACTACGCCACCGGACTACTCCAGTAGCCGGGGATGTGCACACACGGCTTTCCTCTGACTTTGGGGCAGTCTCACAAACTGCCCCAGGCGGGGTATTTGCTGACAGCGCTGTGGTCTAAACCACCGGGCCTCTTGGGCTTGCTGATTGAAAGATCGATGGTTCAAATCCCTGCGACGGGGTGAGCTCCCGTTGCTCTGTCCCAGCTCCTGCCAAACTAGGTGTTCGAAAGCACACCAGTGCAAGTAGATAAATAGGTACTGCTGTGGTGGGAAGGTGAACGGCGTTTCCGTGCGCTCTGGCTTCCGTCACGGTGTCCCTTTGCGCCAGAAGCTGCTTAGTCCTGCTGGCCACACGACCCGGAAAAACTGTCTGCGGACAAACGCCGGCTCCCTCGGCCTGAAAGCAAGATGAGCGCTACAACCCCATAGTAGCCTTTGACTGGACTTAACCGTCCAGGCGTCCTTTACCTTTTTTAAACGTTTTTAAGACCGACCTTATTTTTACGGTTGTAAGTTATTTTGCATTGTTTTTAATTTTGTGTTTTAATGCTGTAGCCTGATTTGGGACCTTCAGGTGAAGGACTAATAATAATAATAATGATAGGTTTACCAAACAGTGTAATGCAGCAAGAATAAGAATAAAAACATCAGGTGGGAAGTCAAAAAGCAAAATGTGAGTGAATGATAGATTATATAATGCATATGCAGTGAATTTGCTAAAACCTTTGAAAATCTAATAAAATTATTATTATTATTAAATGTGGTCAAGAGTTCAAAGAGGCAGAATCAAAAGTGTTCGGCCAATTGAATCCACACCGCCCTAGGCCACCAGCTGCAACCAAGCAGTCGCAACCCACAAGGAGGTGCATGCAGAGAAAACTAGCACAATACGACTCAAGCAAGTGAGCCAATCAGCATTCACACCCCCACACATAAATAAACCGGTCGAACTGATGGATATAATTTATTGGGCTTTTTCAGAATCGCATCCAAGTTACAAGTGTAAAAAATAATAATCACAAACAGCAGGTATAAACGTGTAAAACAATACAAAAATAAAGGGAAAGGTACTTTTATATATTTACTGAATCAAGTAGTGTAAATAAATACAAATAAGCAAAAAAGCTTCATTCACTCATTTCAGTTTAACTGAAGTTACAGTAGAGTTTGTAAAAATAACATTTTACTGAACGTTGCAAATATTAACGGGTTGAAAACTAGTATGAAAAATTAATTTTGGCACCTGGTTAAAAAAAAAAGAATTTGTTATTCGAGTCTTTCACAACTAGGTAAAAGGACAAAGCAGTTTCTTACTAGTTTTCTGAGGTACATCTAAAATTAGATTTAGCAACGCAGTTCTAACAACTCACAGTTTACATTTTTACCTTCCCTCGCTATGCTAGTTACAATTTTCCCTTTTGAGGATACCCGAAAACGGTATTCCGGAGCTTATTAGCTGTGCAAAATTCAGGAGTGAGAGAAAAAAAGTGATCTCAAAAGAGAAAAAAGAACACAGGGAAGACTTTCAGCGCACAATCTGGCTCTGTGCTGCTGACTCGGGCGTTCCACGCCGACACTGTCGCGTTTCGGCCTCTGTAGAGGATCCAGAAGGACAGTATTGAAGTGTGTTCCCACTGGGATGAAAGGCGGACTTGTGCAGGAGCACCGTGCCCAGGATCCCTAGCTGGAGGGAGAAGTAGATTCTGCATATGCAAAAACCCCAGTCACACGCGGACTTCTCCTCCCTGCAAAATCTAGATCTCGTGTCGCTGCAGGAGGGTGACTGCCATTTCCAGCGGCAGTCCCTCGTATTACCGCAACACCCGCCCTAGCAGCACAGAGTCTGGATTGCAAATGTACCCCCTTTGCTTTTCCAAAGTTTGTTGCAACCCCTCCCCTCCCTCCCCTCCCTCCCCACCCACAATATAACTTCAGCGATTTCTGACCACACTCATTCTCAGGTGATATGAAACCACACAGGCTGCTAATGGGAAGGTCAGCAAAAGCAGAGAGAAACCCCTTGAGGACTCGATTTTGTGCATTTCCACGAGAAAAACACACACATACACAAGGAAAGCTCCGACTCTTGGCACTGCCGCCGTTTTGTTTTTTTTCCTTTTCTTTTTTTTCACCGCAAACGGCCGCAGTGCAAGAACAGTGTTAATGGCACTTCTGACTTTGAATAGTTGCAACTAGAACGGTGCTCTGCGTTTTACAGTAGCTTGAAACATTTCAAAACTAGATTATTTTATTCGGTGATGCAAGCCCCCCCCCCCCTGTAAAAAACAAACAAACAAGTTAGCTCCCCAACCCCCACCCCTTTATAAAAATGCTGCCGGGTCATTGAAGCAATTCCCTAAAAGGAATTGCCTTAAAAAAGCCAGCAGGATCAAGTATTTCCAATCGTTTTCAGTCCTCAAAGAGTTTTCTTTTTTTTAAAAAGAAGACACAACAAACTCGAACAACTTAACCATGTGTGCTAAATATTCTCCGCTAGTTGGAGAGTCCTTTCACCAAAATGGTTTTTTTTCTTCCCTTCAAAAGAGGGAGCAAGCAGTAGGAACCAACGGCGCCCGCCCGCTTGCAAAATTCGTGCCGCGTCGGCGGCGGTGCCGTAAAGCAAGGCACTGATATGTCTTGAACAGGATCCCATTGTCACAGTTTCAATATTTTGGCTATTTTATCCCCCTCCCCAACACTCCCCCCCTTTTAATTTCTTTTTTTTAAAAAAATCACAGTTGAACGTTAAGAAAATTGAGGTAATCGAGAAAATTTCGTCAATACCAAAATAGAAGTCATCGCAGTACCAGAATGGTGAAAGGCCTTTGTAGTTATTACAGGAGTATTGTTCTTACTTAGCATGCAGTACAGCGTATACATATAGATATAGATATATATATGTCTCTCTCTACCATGCCTCTGTTCTGCTAAAACTCTAAGACTTGTCTGTGCAGCCCCACTGGGATGGGTGGGAGATTCCACACACGCACCTGGCCATTCCTGCTTGGTCCCCACAGTGTCCAACAGCAGAAAGGGTCCCTTTGGAAGCTTGCCCAGCAGCCGTTGGCAAGTCATGGGATGGAGCCCAGGGCATGGCCCTGTGCCCACTCCCCAAACAGCCGATTTGGTGCCCCTGGGGACAAACGGAGGGGCAAAACAAACCCAGCAGCCTCCTCCTCCTCCTCCTCACAGTCCGCTCTGTGGTCCTCCTCGCCAGCTGAGGGACCAAACTGCACTGACCTTCTTAATGTGAGGATCGCTCTCAAGAGCGTTCCTGATGCCTCATTGATGCCTGCTCAAAAGGGATCTGCCCATTTAAGGCCAGCGCATCTTCTGTGGCTACTAGAGAAATCATTTCACGTGGCGGATATCACCAAACCGGGGAGCTGTTCAAACGCAGAGGCTCAGCCTGTTTTCTGCACGCTGCTAGAGGCAGCCAAGGAGGAAGATCTCCAGCAGCTCTTCCTGGTTTGAGGCCTCCGCATGATGTGGGATCCCAACTTCCGCCAGCCCCAGCCAAAAGGTCTGGATGGCATGCGGTGGCACAGAGGAAGTTGGGTGTGTGCCGGGTGCTGCTTGCCGCATTGTCCCATAAAATGCTGTTGCCAAGTCTACAGCTGCAAGGCATGGGATTGCCCTGAAGGAAATTCTCGGGGCAGCTGGGTGAGTCTCTTGCAAAAGCAGTTCTCATGGCTGAAAAAGGCAACGGTTAGAACCAGTCGTCGGAGGATCTGCTCTTCGGGATCTGCCCAGGCTAGACTGCCGCTTCTGTTTGGTAAATTTCAGAGTTCAGCAGAGCTAAGTAAGCTACAATCTCTTCACCTATTTTAATAACAATTGCACTTAAAATCTATGATCATTATCCACGAAGAAGGTGAGGCAATGCATCCAAGTTGCCGTTTGCCTCATCTTCGAGAAGTTGCGTAGCAAACGCGGTTATCTCTATATATGGCTTTTGCAGATCATTAGACAATCTAAGCTAAAAAGAGGAGCAATCGGGGTTTGTACTAAATTATGTTGAAGGGGGAGGGAGGGAGTTGCTTAACACCCTCTCCACCCATCGGCTTTGGCACAATCCACCAGGAACCCTCACTGGCATCAGTTTGGAGCCTTGCAAGAGGGACGGTTTCCAGTGGATCATGGCCCAGCACATTTTGACCTTTCATCCCTCCAGAAAACTCCAGACATCCCATTTCTTGATTGGCTTGTGCGATCGATCTGTGGCTGATCCGAAGGTGCTTTGCCTTTGGCATTGCCACACTCGACAACAGTACAGTTTGGGCTGGATACACAAATGAGCTCATGTTAGAAATCTGGAGTTGAAGAGCGCAGAAGCAAGCCAAAGGCAACAGCAGAATTCAATCCTCTCCCTGGAAAGCCAGGCTTTGCTGCCTGAACTCTTATCACCAGAGAAAGACTTTAAATTTGCCAAACAGCCACAAGAGGGGCAAACAGCGTGCCACCTCCAGCAACCGATACTTGGCCTCCTTTTGCCAGAATCTCTCTTTGCTAATAAATCCTGCTCTTGACAGGTCTATATTCTGGACCTGGACTCTGCCAGAGATTGGGCACAGATCCACACCCCTGGAGCCCTCCCGGCCCATGACGGCTTCTCTCTGGCTTCCATGGAAGAGGCCAGCTCCAAAGGGGGAGGAAGACGGCAGAGATTGTGTAGCCCCCCCCCCAGGGGGGGGGACTACACACCACACTCTTAATCTGAGGAACAGGATAACACAGGTCCACGGTCACTCAATACACCCATGCCAACCTGTGCTCTAGCTGCTGAGAAGTTGCTTCTCAGTATTGCTCTTTTTTTCCCTGGAGGGATGATTCAGAAATTGGTTTCTGTTTCAAAGCGTATGGAGTAAGGTCAGGCGTGAGTTCCCCCTGCTTGCTGTGGGAGCCACCTGAAGAGGACGCCTTGCCCTTTTCCATGTTCCAGCCAAGCTGGCTTAGCCCAAACGCACCAACTGCCCCTCCAAAATTAATTTGCTAGCTACCATTTATACTACCAGGCACTATCAGTATATTATTCCAAGAGTTAACTAAGGTAACGGTCATGCATAGATAAATTCACAATCCTTAGGGGGGTGCCCTATTAACCTGTAGTACGGGCATTTACGACCCCATAGAAAGCTTAAAATAATATTTAGGAACAAGAAAAGAAGCTGCCCTTCAGTTTTACGGAAACCGCTTCATGCCTGTTCAAGGGCCCATGGAGTGCAACAGTAATTTAGGCTGGGGGGGGGACTTCAACAGGCATAATGAAAACATATGAAAACATTCAAAATCTAAGCTGCGTCACGTAGAATGCTAAGCTGGGGCTCTTTTTCTAAGGATGAGTCGTCTGGAATCCACCAGGAGTGAAAGATGCTCAACTGGGGATGCAGAGTACGCTACCCAACGAGGCTCCCTCTCTTTATCATCTACTGGAGATTCAGAATTTTGCATCAAGTTTTTATAGGAAGCCCCAGGCTGGCTCAGCTTTTGGAGTCCAGCCGTATTCCTAATATTTCCGATGGATAAGGCAGGTTGATTTGACACGCTTGCTTTTCTACTTGAGTTTTAGAAGCGCCTCTCAGGAGGCGGGTCATTGAATCGCTCCAGCTACAAAGATGCACATATTGCAGAGAAGGCAGGGATCCTGCCCTTTGGCCTCCAATTCTCAGGATGCCACAGCCGCTGTATTAACCACCAAGCAACTGCTTTCATGTGGTTTGGACTCAGCAGCGGACACACATGCAAACCGTCACTGGGCGGCCAGATTGCGGGGTTTGTACCTCCAGGCCCGTCTTCCGTGCATGCGCTGGACCTACACAGGACTGATGTGCACAGGCCAGAACCGCGCAGGAATGAGCCCACAGAAGACTCAAGGCATGGGGTCTGTCTCCAGCGCACACACAGAAGCTGTGCCAACACTACAACCATTGCATCTAACGGGCAACAGTCTCATCCTGCCCCAAAGCGGTAAGCATTTTATCCAAGCTGGCCCTGGATGCGTTGCAACTTTCCCAACGCTGCAAAGATGTGCATCTTTGGACACTTACTGGAAATGCTCTTAAAGGCGTGCTCTTAGTACTCAAGTAGAACTCTTAGCACTCAAGAAGTGATTGCGGCTCTTATTTCAGCCTGGAACAAACTGGCATGTTGCTGTTAATGTACCAAATGGAAGCACAGACGTTCTGCTTTACAGCAAGGGTACAGTCACAGAAACTGCAAGTGTGATACCAACTTTCACTTTAGCATTTGTGTTCCTCTATTTCTCGCCTTAGGAACACCCCCCAAAACCACCATGCTGGTTAAGAGAAGCCCTCAAGAGCTTACGTGTTCCCCCATTTCTCGCTTTAGGAACACCCCAAAAACCACCATGCTGGTTAAGAGAAGCCCTCAAGAGCTTACATGTTCCCCCATTTCTCGCTTTAGGAACACCCCAAAAACCACCATGCTAGTTAAGAGAAGCCCTCAAGAACTTACGTGTTCCCCCATTTCTCGCTTTAGGAACACCCCCAAAACCACCATGCTAGTTAAGAGAAGCCCTCAAGAGCTTACATGTTCCCCCATTTCTCGCTTTAGGAACACCCCAAAAACCACCATGCTAGTTAAGAGAAGCCCTCAAGAACTTACGTGTTCCCCCATTTCTCGCTTTAGGAACACCCCCAAAACCACCATGCTAGTTAAGAGAAGCCCTCAAGAGCTTACATGTTCCCCCATTTCTCGCTTTAGGAACACCCCAAAAACCACCATGCTGGTTAAGAGAAGCCCTCAAGAGCTTACGTGTTCCCCCATTTCTCGCTTTAGGAACACCCCAGGGGCAATTTGGATAGGGGCAATTGTGGGACGTCAGAAAACTACGGTCAGGACCAGCTTCATAAACTAGGAAATGCAGCTTTGTAATTTAAAACAAGAAGCAAGCCACACATCTCCTTTCCACTGTAAGCCAGAGAATTCAAGGACCGAGAGCTCAAAATTAACGTGGAAATGCAGCAGCATTTCTTAATAAAGCAAAGAAAAAAGGCCAACTTTTAAATGAATGGAAGCTAAATATTAGAAGAATAGTTGAAAAATGGATGATTTCATTTTCCTGTTAGCCAGCAGGGACAAAAAGCGTTTCTTGGTCACTGACGTTTTGCCCCCATCTCATCAAGGGTTGTGTGCCTTGGCACAGGCGGGTGGGGGCCTCGCTTAGGTCTTCTGCTCAAAGAGGTCGTGGTACTCCAGTTCCTCCAGCTCTCGGTTGTACTCTTCAATCTCACGGTTCGCCTCCTCCAGGTAGTCGTTCATGAACTGATCCATTACTGGGGTGAATTGGTGATTAAGGAGAAGAAATTTAAGGTGGGGACATAGCAGCTCCTGAAGGACGGCCAGAAGCGTGACACTGCCCACCCCCCGTTTTAGCACGGGACCCAATCCACTGGGAATTTTCCCTACAGTCCTTGCTAAAAAGATCAAGAGTTACACAGCGACCTACAAGCGCTGGAGGGCACGTGGATCTGCTTTTGCCACCTTTTGCTCAGTGGTGGGGCTCGCTTGCTGGATCCACTGCAGAAGTTAAAAACACCAGTTTGCAGATGGGAGGGGAAAGGACACACTCTCTCTCTTTTCTTTCTCCCTCTCTGCCTAAGACCCTGGAGGAAATATGCTGCCATACCGGGGGAAACCAACATGTTGGTTGTCCACCTAAAACTCCCCAGCATCCATGATTATTACTGGCCATGCAGGCAGTTCAAGAGCATATGGATGGCACTGCACAGGCTTTCTCAGGAGGAGGCAATCCCAGGCAGGAGGAGCAAACAGTGTGACCTCATATAAGGTATTGTGCCATATACTGCCATATGCCGTATTTTTCGCTCCATAAGACACACCTGAACATAAGACGTACCTAGTTTTTAGAGGAGGAAAGGGGGAAAGCCCTGTTTTTTTAGGATCAGCTCAAAGTGGCGCAGCTTCTTTTGCAAAGGGAAAAGCCCTGCTTTTTTGAGGATCAGCTGAAAGTGGTGCAGCTTCTTTTGCAAAGGGAAAAGCCCTGCTTTTTTGAGGATCAGCTGAAAGTGGTGCAGCTTCTTTTTCAAAGAGGAAAAGCCCCGTTTTTATGGGGTTCAACTCACAGTTTGCAGCTTCTAGTCCTACAGGAAAGGGAGCCATTTCTACAGTTTCCAGACAGATAATCTAATCAGCCAGTCACATGTCGCTGGGGAAACAAACAGCCTCCCTCTGCATTCAACAACGGAGGCCTGGGCAAGGGGGCGGGGCTGGAAAGGGAGCCTTATCTCTCCCCCCCCCCCCGATCGCTTGCTAAACAGCTGTTCAGCGGCTTCCTTTCAACACCCTCTTCTCTCTTTGTAAAAAAAGAGCACAATCTGCTTTTGGCCCCTAGACAATTTGGCTCCAGGGACCATGCATTTGCTCCATAAGACGCACAGACATTTCCCCTTACTTTTTAGGAGGAAAAAAGTGCGTCTTATGGAGCAAAAAATACGGTACTGATACTCTATCCAATCGAAAAGGCCTGCAATTTCCTGACCTGGCTAAAATCTGATCTGAAGTCACCGAATCACAGAATTGTAGAGTTGGGACCCTGCCAATCATCTAGCTCCACCCCCTGCCATTCTGGAATAGGCAGCTGTCCCACTCGGGGGTCGAACCTGCAACCTTGGCGTTATCGGCACCACCTTCAAACCAACCGAGCTATCAAGTCAGAAGTTCTCAAGTCTTGCTTGCTGAAAGGTCCACAGCGGGGCTCTGGCCTGGCAGCAGAATGTGGCCCTCCAGGCCTATCTGCCCGGCCCGCAGAACTCTTCCCCAGGCCGCACACACCCCTCAGAAGCCTTGCTTCACTCCTTAAACTGTTTCTGCCAGTCTAGGAGGTTTTCTTGCACTCTGATAACGCCTTGTGTTTGGCTTGGATGGGGGATGGAGAGGGGCGTGTTTCGCGTGCGCAAGTTAGCGTCGAAAGCGAAACTGTGCGTTCATTGCCCTGTCTAATTTTGCTTCTAGCCCTCCCTCCCACCGGCACGTGACACTCAGAAGATTGCACAAAGGGGAAAGCAGCCCTCAGTCTGGGGACAAATCCCTCACCTCAGCTTACAGACCACGTTTGAATTTGTCTCAAGCAAACTAGGCTTCCTTTTCTGTAAGAAAACAGTCTGCCCAAAGCAAGGACCCAGAGCTCAGCACCACAGAGGAGGAGATCAAATGCGGCTATTTGGGGTCTAGGAAGCTGCCTGCCATTACCCAGTTGCTTTTAGACACAGTCCAAAGGTTTGCTGGTACAATATGGCTCCAAAGGGTCTGAAGAGCTGAACAGGCTGCAGAGTGCACAGGCGCACGCTTTTCGTTCTTTTTTAAAAAGGATACGTGGGTGGTAATCCAACTTGTCGCCAAAGAAATTCACAAACTGCGTCCCGTTGTAGAAGTAGCCAGCTGGAAGAGGGTCCAAGTGGCGTTTCACCTGCGTTGGGAGGCAAAGCTATCACTCAGAGCTGCTCTCTGAGCTCGCAAGAACGCACAGTCATATTTCAGGAGTCTTTTGTCAGAACTGCTGACGGGGCGAGTGCACAGCTAAGCAGCTACGCTCAAGGAAGGAAATCTTTTGCAGAGGCTAAAAATATGTGGGGCTCTCTGTTTCTTCCGGGTGGTATCCTGCCCTGAGTAGGCGCCCACTGAAATTAAGGAACACGACTAAATGAGCCATTCGCTGCTTCTCAGCCTAGCCTACCTCACAGGGCTGTTGTGAGGATGAAGTTGGGGGGGGGGGAATCTGTGCATGCCGCCGTGAGGTCCTTGGAGGAAGGTTGGGATATCAACGTAATAATGTAATAATAATAATAATAATAATAATAATGGCAGTTACAGGAATCGCTGCTTCAGTGGGAGGGACTATAAGGCTGCCTTGCATTGACTGGTGGTAAAAGGCTGTCTTCTCTCGTCCCCTCATTAGTCATAGAATTGTAGAGTTGGAAGGGAACCCAAGGGCCATCTAGTCCAACCCCCTGCAATGCAGGAGTCTCAGCTAAAGTCCTGCCCAGTGAGCTAAAGCTGCCCCCCTGCCCTCGAATAGGAAAGGCATATTTAGCTTTGACTTACATGGATGTTCTTGATCTCCTGCGAGGTCAGCATGCCCCGGGTTTTCAGAGCCTTCCTCTGTGGTTTCTGTGTTTGGATAAAGACACCAGAAAAGCCCAGTTCACTGCTTCTGAACGGGACAGTGTGACATTATCAGAGCAGGGTTTCCAGATGTCTGTTGGACTACAGTTCCCATTATCCCTGACCACTGGGGTCCTGCTAGCTAGGGATGGCGGGAGTTGTGGTCCGACAAAAACAAGCTGGAGACCCGAGTTCGGGGAACCCTGCATTAGAGAAAGGCAAGGGAAGTGCGCTTCGAACACGGCCCAAGGGAAGCTGCTAAGGCTGCAAACACACAGGACAAAAGCTTCTCTGGAGCCCATGCTCTGGACCAGAGAGCTGTCAGGAGAAGACCTGGAATGACACCTGGGAGAGATCAGGTAGACCAGAGCAAGCTGGGTGATGCTCCCTGGCTTTCTGGTCAGGTGTGCTTGTTGGCCAAAGGATTATGGGGGACACCCCTTCACATGTTATCTGGAGATCCTACTCTTTCATCTCGACTGAAAGAGGCTGCTTCTCACAAACCCACCATTTCAAAGAAGCCACACAGTTTCTCATTGCTGTGAATATTTATATAGCTCTCCAAGACTGCAATGCTGGGCGCACTGGAGCTCTGCTCAGCCCAGAGGCTCTTCTGTGTAGGTTTGCAGCCTTTATGTACAAACAGCAGCCATCACAGTGTCCTCGTTCACATCTTGTGGGTGATGATGAAGAAGAGTTTGGACTTGATATCCCGCTTTATCACTACCCGGAGGAGTCTCAAAGCGGCTAACATTCTCCTCTCCCTTCCTCCCCCACAACAAACACTCTGTGAGGTGAGTGGGGCTGAGAGACTTCAGAGAAGTATGACTAGCCCAAGGTCACCCAGCAGCTGCATGTGGAGGAGCGGAGACGCGAACCCGGTTCACCAGATTACGAGTCTGCCGCTCTTAACCACTACACCACACTGGATGGAGAAAACGAGGCCGGGTGCAGAACCCAGTGCTTCAG
Organism: Darevskia mixta; assembly: GCA_034641385.1. NCBI lineage: Eukaryota > Metazoa > Chordata > Lepidosauria > Squamata > Lacertidae > Darevskia > Darevskia mixta. The sequence goes on from JAWWNH010000060.1 coordinate 6,454,174, forward strand.
GACTGAGCAGTTATAAAAACCCAAGTCCACCCTAGAACCGTAGACAATTTGGGCCGACTAAACCAAAGTCACAAACACACCGTTTATTTAAAGCACTCTTCGGCAGCCATGCAGACTACAGTTCCCAGGATTCTTGGGGTGGTTAAAGTGCTATAAGAGTACTTTAAATGTATGCTGCAGATGTGAACAGAATCCCTTAGAATAGTTCAAATGCAATCTATGAACAAGCTTAAAAAAATTATTGTACACAGCGTGCCCTAATGCAACAAACTCTCAAAAGATTTTTTTAAAAAATAAAGACCTGACATACAACGAGGGCATAGCAATCCCGCTTTTAACTTGATTAAGGTTGCAGATACTCATTTCCATGCGATATGTGGAATTGACAAACATTAATTATCTGAATCACAGCTGCTGGATTGCGATCTTGTTACAAATGCTGTTTATGAATTTTTAAAATGTCAAGCTTCTAAGGGTTTTTTATCTTTTATATGCAAATTGGGTAGATACATAACTGTGTCTGTGTGTGTGTAAGGGTGGAGGGAAGGGGAAAGAAACCCAACTGAAACTAATCCACAAAAGAGGAGGAAGACATTGTGCTTTGAAGCCCTTGCGCTTTGAATCCACCCACTCCTCAGTTTGTGTATCAGAACGGCAAGCGTAATTGGAGATGAATCTATGGTTACCAGTACCTGGCAATCAGACGGTGCTACACAAATAAATCTTCTGGTATTTCAATGCTCCAAGGCTGGAAATCTAACATGAACATCTATGAGACAGTGTGGCGAAATGGTTAGAGCAGGCATCCCCAAACTCAGCCCTCCAGATGTTTTGGGACTACAACTCCCATCATCCCTAGCTAACAGGACCAGTGGTCAGGGATGATGGGAACTGTAGTCCCAAAACATCTGAAGGGCCGAGTTTGGAGATGCCTGGGTTAGAGCATGGGTAGGCAAACTAAGGCTCGGGGGCCAATCGCCTTCTAAATCCGGCCCGCGGACAGTCCAGGAATCAGCGTGTTTTTACGTGAGTAGAATGTGTGCTTTTATTTAAAATGCATCTCGGGGTTATTTGTGGGGCATAGGAATTTGTTCTCTCTCTCCCCCCCCAAAATATAGTCTGTCCCCCCCCAAGGTCTGAGGGACAGTGGACCACCCCCCTGCTGAAAAAGATTGCTGACCCCTGGGTTAGAGCGTTGGACTACGACCTGGGAGAGCAGGTACCATTGTACATTAAAACACCAGTCACTAAAAACTTCCCAAAACAGGGCTGCCTTCAGATGTCTTCTAAGTGTCATATACGTGCTTATTTCTTTGTCCAATAAGAAAATATTCCATCCCTTCATAAATAGAGTTCAGAGTCTCTTTGCATCCCTGCCCCGTTGTCCTGTCCCACCCTCTTCTTCCTCCCACCCAGGTGCCCCAGGGAGCAGGGCCATGCTTCCCACATGCGTCTTCATGTGCAGGGCCAGGTGATCATCCCTGACCACTGGTCCTACTAGCTAGGGATGATGGGAGCTGTAGTCCAGCAGCACCTGGGGACCCAAGTTTGAGAAAAGCTGGTATAAAGGCTGTGTGCTGATGGAAATGCCCTCAGAGACTCCTCCCGACTCTGTCTGGTAATGACAGAGTCTGACTAATTGGGAATTAGACATGAGTCTCTGTTGCTGGACCCCCAAAAGGGTATTTTCTCCCCAAAGGAGAAGGTCACCTACCTGCTTTGCAGTTTGCCTCAGCCAGTCCTTCATGTCGTCCTCCTTGAGGGAGCAGCCGACGAAGACCAGGAAGGACTCCTGAGGCCCACTGTGGTCTCGGCTCTCGTTTCTTGAATCAGGAGGGAAAGGGGTTGGCCCCTCCTGAACAGGCACCAGGCTTAAGGAGTTGGACGAGGTGTTGTGGCAGACCTCTATTGTCCGATCTGAATCTGATGCAGAAGAGCAGGACGGGGTGTTATTCCTTAAGCACCCCAGTTTCATTTAGAGAGGAACAGTGGGAGAATTGCTCCCTAGCGAGTTCCACGTCGCAGCCGGCACTAAGCAAAATTTCGATTTACTGAACTCCCTGCCTCACTTTAATATTTTTATATATAAATGTTTCCTAATGCTAGCAGGCAAACCTAGCAATATGGCTTCATAAAGGTAAAGGTACCCCTGACCGTTAGGTCCAGTCGCAGATGACTCTGGGGTTGTGGTGCTCATCTCGCTTTACTGGCCGAGGGACCGGCGTACAGCTTCTGGGTCATGTGGCCAGCATGACTAAGCCGCTTCTGGCGAACCAGAGCAGCGCGCAGAAACACTGTTAACCTTCCCGCTGGAGCGGTACCTATTTATCTACTTGCACTTTGACATGCTTTCGAACTGCTAGGTTGGCAGGAGCAGGGACCAAGCAACGGCAGCTCACTCCGTTGCTGGGATTCGAACCGCCGACCTTCTGATCGGCAAGTCCTAGGCTCTGTGGTTTAACCCACAGCGCCACCCGCGTCCTAATATGACTTCATACTTTACGCAAAACACTACATTTTCCCCCCACTAAGAAAAAAAGCAAAAAAGGGGGGTATTAATTCCATCAACACTCTAATGAAACAAACTTCTTCCACGGCACAATAAAATAAATAAGTAAAGAGCGAGAGAGAGCAAGACCGATCTCCCCCGCCCTCCACAGGAATTTCAGTCCAAGGAACTTCAAAACAATGCTGTAGAAGCCGAGATAGAAAAGCTTGGCCGTGAATGAAAGGACTCCTCCTGTAAAAGGAAAGGATCCCAATTCAAGGGAGGCTCCCAGTGATACGGAAACTGGAAGAGGAGAGGCGACCTTCGCCAGCTCCCCCTTGCAGTTCCCAGCATCACGTCCTCTGCTGTTTGGAAGCATCCCTAAAGACTTTGGAGCCTGCTTCTTTGGGCGAGGGGGAGGCACAAGAGGAATTGGCAGAAACCCCCTCCGCCCCCCACCCATTTTGCAGCAGGAGCACCTGTGAGCGGAGTTTGGGGGGAGGTCGGCAGCAAAGGATCCCACCCATAGTATTTCCCTAAGGAGATCAATGGCAACCGATCACTCGCCCGTTACCTGAAAACTTAACTTTCCCCAAAATGTGGTACACGTTTCCAGAGAAAGGGCTTGACTTATTGGAGGACTTCAGGGCTATTTGAAAACAGAAAGACACAGAGAAAACGCAGCCAGGTTACTTAATCTTTCTTGATTAATGGGAAATGAAAAGCATTTGCAAGGCCTATTTCACCCTAGAATTAATTCTATGGAGGCTAGAAAATATGTAATATCTTAACCCTTTATTGAGCACCCGGCATGCCACAAACATTAAGGCAGTCCTTGACCATCTACTGCTCTCTAGACGTTTTGGAGTACAATGACTATCAGGCCAGGGGCAACACTGGCAAAGCCTGCATTAAACATACAGGAAACAAGTAGGTTTTGCTTTTTCAAAACAATCCCCTTTTAAAGCAAGCGTCTTCTAGGATCAGATACATGAGCAAGGCAACATGAGCAAAGCAGAGATTTAATACATGTAATTGCTAGGCAGAGATTCTGGTATATAAAATGATACAAGGATGTGTGTTATTGTAATACATACAAACTACTGGGCTTGTACCAAAATCTGGTACCTGGTGGTGTGGAAACCAAAGCTCCCTCAAATCTCACTTTTGGCTTAAAAAGGTTTCTAGCCCTCATGGTTAAGGGAACATTGTTTTAAAACATGCTCAGGAAATGTTTGTACCTGATCACAGAAACGTGGCTGCTAAAGCAGGCAAACTGAATTTGGGCAAAAGAAAAACCAAGCAACAAGGCATCCCTTTGCTTGACATACATAATTGGTTTTGAGCACATGACACAGCAGGAAGGTTTGCGGCTGCAGCTTTTCAGGCTTCTGCTTGTGGAAACGATGAACAGATGCAAGGATGTGAAGTCTTTGCTGGCTATGCTGGGGGTTGGTGGGGTGGCAGGGGGGGCAAGAGCAGCCCAGAACACTTGGCAACAGGTGGTGAGGCAGCAGAGAGGTCAAGGTGCACAGGACCCTCAGCTGGGCCAAGGTATTTTTGCACTCAAGACAACACACACAGCCGAGTCATTAAAAATAAGGAATAAAAAAATAGCCATTAAATTTCATGACACCTAAAATCAACTGTAAAGGCGTGGAGGGGGCATTCTGGCCACAAATGTCATTTGCTAGAGAGAAAATGCCACATTAAAGTAATCTCTGCATTTTATTGCTTCTTACCTTTACACTTGGCCACAAATCGTGTTTTCTCCAAAGGACGGCTAAACCACACACAGATCTGAACCATCGGGGGAAAGGTGGAACCTGCACAGAATTTGCCCTCGTACCTGAAGAGGAGGAGGAGGAGAAAGGAACCATGTCAGTGCGTCAATTTTCCAAATTTGGTCCGGTCATGAAGCAGACCTCTTCTGCTGGTTCTTAACAGGCACCCACGGCAAAGGTTGCAAAGGAAGAAAACAGCAAGAGAGCAGGGTAAAGGGGAGGGAGGAGCCTGGGGTGGTGCAGGAAGGATTATAGGGAAGGGAAAACACACTTACACACACACACACACACACACACACACACACCCCTCTCCAGAACTTAGAGGAGCAGGATTCAAAGCAGTAAAATCATTCAGGATTTGGGCTTCCTTGAAGTTTGAGAATCACAAACCAAGACAAAAATATTGTATTCAAGACAGAAGAAGGTTAGGGCTCAGTCCGGAGGTAGCTCAGTCAGCAGAGCATGAGACTCTGGATCTCAGGGGCGTGGGTTCGAGCCCCATGTTGGGCAAAAGATCCCTGCATTACAGGGGGTTGGAGACCTTCGTGGTCCCTTCCAACACTACAATGCATGCTCCTTAGATTGCTTGCTTTCTCCAGCAAAAGCATGAATGTACCTCGACTTACATACGCCTCGTCTCGCGGATGTTCCAGGTTGCGTCTGCGGCAAACACGGAAGTAAACACCGGTTTTGCCGCGATTCATGCATGTGCGGAAGCGGCTTCTGCCATATGAACGTGCGCAGAAGCGGCTGCTGCCGTATGCGCAGAAGCGCGCTACTGCCAAATGTGCACGCACACAAGACGCCGCTTCTAGCATCCCATTTCGACCAGCAGATGGACCTCCAGAATGGATTATGTCCATAAGTAGAGGTTCCACTGTATGTGCCGGAGGGAGGGTCAAAGTTTCATGGAAGAGCACATGAACTGAACGTTGAAAGTCCTGGATTAGATCTTTGGCATTTTCAGTTAAAGCAAGGGTCAGGAATCACCAGCCCTAATGTTCACATATGTTCATGAAGTGAGGTTACAAACCTAACACTGGAATGGCAATGCGTTCAAATGTGAAGAGCATAAATATGTGCGTCATTCCTCTCTCTGTAACATACAAGTGATGCCTGTATGTGGACTCCCTCGGGAGGTTGTGGACTCTCCTTCGTTGGAGGTTTCTAGGCAGAGGTTAGGTAGCCATCTGCCATGGACGCTTTAGCTGAGATTCCTGCAAAGGACTCGATGACCCTCAGGGTCCCTTCTGACTCTGATTCTAGGTGAATTTGAGTGTGAGAGGTATTTAGACACAAGGCACTGCATTCAAACAGGAGATCAAGAGGGGGAAATAAGCGATATGATGTCCAAGATATTTGGCTTCTTGCAATGCATCTGCCATGTACCTGTAAGGTAAAGGTAAAGGTAAAGGGACTCCTGACAGTTAAGTCCAGTCATGAATGACTCTGGGGTTGCAGCGCTCATCTCGCTTTACTGGCCAAGGGAGCTGGTGTTTGTCCGCAGACAGTTTTTCTGGGTCATGTGGCCAGCATGACTAAGCCACTTCTTGCGCAGCGGAACACCGACACCAGAGCAGCACACGGAAATGCCATTTATCTTCCCACCGGAGCTGTACCTATTAATCTACTTGCACTTTTTGGCGTGCTTTCGAAGTGGTAGGTTGGCAGGAGCAGGGACCGAGCAACGGGAGCTCACCCCATTGCGGGGATTCGAACCACCGACCTTTTAATCGGCAAGCCCAAGACTCAGTGGTTTAGACCACAGCGCCACCCGTGTCCCTGTAAGGAGCACCCCACAAAAAACCCTCTTATTTCCCTCTTAGTTCATGAATGCCTCCCAACTGCAAACTGGTTTCCAAGTGTTCAACTCCCTTTTGTTGCCCAAACAGCAAAAACCACACTGGTGTAGACGTGGCAACACTGAAAAAAGATAGACTAGGAGGCCTTTCAGAGGTTCCATCCCTGTTTGGTGAAATTTCTACAGTGCTCTCCAGTTTGGACAGCCATCTTTTAATTAGAAAATGGGGCAGGAGAGCAACAAGACAACCGAATGGATTTCTCTAAGAAACTAATTGCAGCATTTCATTACCAAAGTGATTTATCTGGGCAGATTAAACGGACGGAAAAATAAATCTAGTAGTGCTTTATAATGCTCATGTTTATTAAAGGATATTGCACCTGAAACGTTTTTACCAAAAGGAGATACTTGCCAGCCAGGGTATGTTAAGTAGCGAGTCGTCAGCAACTGTGGAGCTGAGAAACTGTTTTCAGATAGGATTAGTTCGATGTCCTCATTCCTAGTAGGAGAGAGAGCGAGGTTTCGTTTACAGGAAAAAAATCACCTTTAAAGTGCACTTGCCCAGAAGCAGAGGCAACCGTCAGGATTTAAACCTGCATCCTACCCACCAGGTGAGTCAGATCAACCTGGGGGGCCTTTTCTGGCTTGCCATTTTAATGTAACGGCTGTAATGCTTTTTGGCTTCTAGTCTTCCTGATCCTGGAGACAACAAAAAATTGTCTTCAGACCCCTAAGAACCATTTTCTTCTTCAAGATCCAAAGCATTTCAAACCCGTTTCCCACAACCCTCCGAAAGAGAGCTTGATTGTAGCTTGCGGCCATGTTAATGCAATGTAAACAAGGATTTAAAACTCTCCGTGAGTCATAGTCTCGGAACATCTGGGTGGAGAGCCACAACGGAGGAGGATATGGAAAATGCCAGCTTGCCGCCAGCGGCAGAGGCGTCTCGGCTGCAAAATGGCAGCCCAGGCAACTGAGAAAGCTCATCAGAGTTCTCGCATCTGCTTCGTTCCTGTGCAAAACACCCAGTAAGGACTGGCGTTTCTCTCCTCTTCTGGGATAAGTGGCCCACGTGCTGCAGAGGGCAGGTGGAAACATCCAGGATTACCTGGTCACAACCCCGTTTTCTGCCAGGATGAAAGAAACGGTAGGGTTCGCAGCTCGGATGAGGTTCTGGAGCTGAGCAAGGAGTGGGTGTCTCTGCTCGGCTGTATGGCTTGTGAAGACCACGTTGCTCACCAAACCTGGGGGGGAAAGAAAGCAAACGGAGTCAGCTGTCTTAGGGAATGTCTTCACCAGCCACTGTGTGCTCTCGGGAGACCAAAGCACAAAGGTGGTAAGCCAAGGTGTTCAGTAAAAGGACAAGACTCTGTTGTGGGTATTTAAAGGTCAGCTCAACCCTCCTTCCTGAAACTGCTGTCACACAGCAATCCAGCTCTCCTGCTCGCTTGTCAGCAGTCTGCTTGCCAGGCTGCCACCCTCTCGTCCATCAGGACCCACTTTTTAAAGCTGTTCTTGAGCTACCAGACACTTCTGTGAGTGATGCCATTTGCTACTAAGTTTTCAGCGCCTGGTCTCCTGCTGCATCCTAGTTCTTGCCGCCCACTAGCCAGATATATGGCTGCCCAACACCGTCCAGTATGTCAGCAGTCTCCACAGGACACCTTAAAGGCTTACAGCTTCATTCCTGAAAGGAAATGCGCATCTTACTTTTGCATACAGAGCATTTACCTTGTGAGCACTGGTCCAGGAACTTGGGGAAAAGAAGCCTGTAAAACACAAATGCACACATGTCTTAGCATTAGGGATGCAGGCGGATGTCGTCTGCTAGTCTTCCAAGCCCCCTGCAGCTACTACACCCTCTGGAAGACCACTGGTTCCTCAAGCATAAGGTGATCTACCTCAACTGATCGCAGCACTCAGGCAAGATCACTTCCCAGGGAAGACCCTTTCAGCCGAGACATTTCTCTGGATAAGACATGCTTCAACCTTTCTGATCTCATCTAGGAAAGCTCGCAAGGTGCGGCTTCCCTGGCTGCAGAAATCTGTGGCTTCTAAGGCGGCTGGCATGACAACGTGCAGGTACACGGGGGAAGAAATGTCCGTGCCATACATGCAGGGGGTTGCAAAGGGGTACCTGTGTTCCATGTAGCAACTCAGGGGCTCGACGCAAGTACTGATGGCTCCAATGACGAAGGCAGCCTTCACGTCAGCATCTGGGTGAGTCTGGAGGGCCTGCACAACGTCAATCACATCGGTGTATCTGCAGATGGAATGAAAGCGAAGAGTTGGGACGCGACGGGGAAGCACAAGGACTATGGCTGCTGACAGCCTGGGTGGAAAGAGACCGTGGGTATACGTGAATGGCACAATGAGCTTCGATTCTGAGAAAGCACTTCTTATCCAATTCCCGGGGCAGGCGGGGAATGGCTCTTCTCTTGTGATTTGTGCCCACAGTCATTCACAAAAAGACACCCCCCTGCAGCAGTTATTTGCCAGAATATCGAAGAGGAACCTCCAGCTGTGCAGGTTAGGAGGTGATGGGAATTATAGTGCGAAACATTTGCTTTAGGATGATCTTTATTGTCATTGTCCAATGCAGAACAACGAAACTGAACATCTACATCAAACTTACAACAACCATCAACCTGCTATCCCCACTCATCCCACCTTTGCATAATAGCTCCCTAAAAACTCTGATACCTCCCCTAATTTACCCCTAAAACTCTGATACCCCCTATCTGAGTATAGACCCTCCCTCACAGACTGCCTTTCGTTGCATTCAGAACAGAAATCTCTCTTGGGTAGAAGCTATTTCTCAAGTCCTGGTCTTTATGACCCTATACCTCCTTCCAGAAGGCAGAAGCCGAAAGAGATAATTTCCGGGGTGCACACTATCCTGAACAATGTCTGTTGCTTTCTTATAGCACCTGGAGGCATAGATTTGATCCAAGGTGGGGAGAGTGCACCCAATTATCCTCTCTGCAGTCTTTACAACCCTGTAAAGTTCTTTCCCCAACCGAGCAACTCCCAAACCACACACACAGACCATAGGTTAGTACACTTTCTACCTTATAGTGGTAAAATGCCCTCAACAGATCCTTTGATAGATTGTTTTTCCGGAGGACTCTCAGAGTGTGCTCTCTTCTGTGCTCTCTTCATTTAGAGGGTACCTGGTTCTGCTGGGGGGTGACTGCCATACACATCTGAACATCAGATGCGCAGCAGGGAGCACACAGCAGGGACAGCTGCCGCCACCTTAGGCAGCTTGCAGAGAGCAGGATTGTGGATTAGAGAGACCCTTGACTTCAACCAGCAGGGGTCTTAAGAGCATAATTCTCGAGATGCAGGCAGAGAGAGGAGAGGGGACGCAGAGGGGCAGAGACACGGCAACAATACTGCTTTTGTTGCCATTAACGTCAATCCCACCTCCTGGCTAGGTGGAGGGTGGTGTCAGTCTGGGTGAAGCTCCTCGGAGAGTGGTCTAATGCTGTCTTGAGTGGATGGGGCAGGGAAGAGATCCTTTCACCAAGGCCATAAAACCCACACTGTTCTTGCCCGCCCATCAACCAGCTCAACGCGCTTGCATCGGACAGCAATGAAAAAGAACAAGAGGTCGCGCACCAGTTGGTTTGTCCCCCCTTCCCTTGGTTTCCATTGTGTTCGTCTCTTTCTCAAAATGCCAAAGGTGACGATCCGATCTGCCGCAAACAGCTTTTTCAAAGGCTTCTTGCCATCGATTGTTCTGTGTTGGCGGGCAAAGTATACTTGACCTCACTTCCGACATTTCTTAATAGAAATGCCTTGGTGGGTTATTGGAAAGGGCTTCCGTGCTGGGTCAATAACTCCCATCGACTCAGCAGCGCTTCCGTTGGAGAGCGATTTCATGATGCTTTGAACCAAGACCAAAACAAGGCTTGCAAAGGCTGCTCCTGCTGCCCAGTCCGATAAAATGCGCTGCGTGGGAGCTTTTAGGCAGGAAGGAAGACAGTGAAGGCCTTTCTACTTGCTATCTTGGAGCTATTTAAAAGTTACAAAAACCGTCTCTCTCGCTCCAAACTTATGCTTGGATAATGTGTGTGCATTCACCTGCGTTCATGTGTGTTCTTTTGGATTTTTCTGGAACATGTAGCTATGTACCAAAGCAAAAGGCTTCTGAACACTCTGAAAGCATCCCTTTATATCAAGGAGAACATGAGAAAAGACCACCAAGTGCCTCTCTTTTGTGTGTGTGGGGGGGTGTCCTTTGCCTACAAGATGTTGGCTGTATTTATGAATAGTTTGTTCGAGTATTGCTACCATTCTGCAGGGATAGGCAGGCTTCAGGCTTGTGGGATCTACTTCACTTTTTAATTTTTTTTTTAAAAAACCACTAGAATCCTAAGATCCACCAGCTGGAGCCTGGTCCGAAAGTGTATTTCAGCTGGGCGGACATACACTAAGAATTAAATAAGAGAAATGCCTCATAGTCAAGGTATCTGTGATCAGGATCTTTCACAGAAAAAATCCACTCCTGGTTCCCTGCTCCAAGCATTCATTTTTCAGCAATCCTGGTTTTGTGGGGGGAGGGGGGAGGTGCATTTCAGTTGCTGCCACTGTAAGACAAGTGGGAGCCAGAAACTGTTATCAACCTACTGCACATCATCCAGAGATCCCAGTCTACCTCAACCCACCTCTCACTTTGCAGATCTGAGGTCAAATGCATCTCAAAGCGGCAATATGAAGATGGCAGATTGCTAAAAGCTCACGCCAACCTAAAAGCAGTCTCTTACCCTTGCAGAACCACCAGCAGCCTCACTTTCTTCCTACTGTAAGCTGAGAGACGGGCACTTCGGCTGTGCTGGGGTTCAAGGACGCTTGCCAGGAACCGCTGGAAATGAGCTGCGCTGAAACATTCAGGGCTGTCCATGGTCTGGCGATAAACAAGCCACCTAAAAGAGCATCACGAAGTCAGAACAAGACTGCTTGCTTCATTGTCAACACCGTCCGCAGCACCACATATCATTAGTACAGTGGTACCTCAGGTTACAAACATTTCGGGTTACAGACTCCGCTAACCCAGAAGTAGTACCTCGGGTTGAGAACGTTGCCCCAGGATGAGAACGGAAATAGCGTGCCGGCAGCGCGGTGGCAGCGGGAGGCGTGCCTCAGGTTAAGAACAGTTTTGGGTTAAGAACGGACCTCCGGAACGAATTAAGTTTGTAACCCGAGGTATCACTGTACGTTCTCATCAGCACATTGTAACTTATTTTGCCCTTGTTTTTTTCACCTGCCCTTTCTTCTTGCAATTTAATAGTGTTGTACACCGCCTTGAGACTTAACATAAAGGCAAAGGTACCCCTGACCATTAGGTCCAGTCGCAGATGACTCTGGGATTGCGGCGCTCATCTCGCTTTACTGGCCGAGGGAGCCGGCGTACAGCTTCTGGGTCATGTGGCCAGCATGACTAAGTCGCTTCTGGCAAACCAGAGCAGCGCACGGAAACGCCGTTTACCTTCCCGCCGGAGCGGTTCCTATTTATCTACTTGCACTTTGCCGTGCTTTCGAACTGCTAGGTTGGCAGGAGCAGGGACCGAGCAACGGGAGCTCACCCCGTCGCGGGGATTCGAACGTCGACCTTCTGATCGGCAAGCCCTAGGCTCTGTGGTTTAACCCGCAGCGCCACTTGCGTCCCTGATACTTAACATAGGAGGTGCTAAAACAAATGCCTTTAAAGAATACATGGTGATAAATAATAATACTTCCCGCCCAGCTCTGCTCTGTCTAAATCAGGACAGAGGGGAAGGAAAAACCACCCTGGGAGTTGCCGTTGGTAAAAGGCCACAGCTCAGTGGTGGAGCTTCTGCCTTGCATATAGAAGGCCACAGTATCCATCCCAAGCATCTTCCGCGGGGGCAGGGAAAGACCCCTGCCTGGAACCATGGGGCCGATGGGAGCTAGTCGTAACATCTGGGCAGTATCAGGTTGGCAAAGACAGGGATAAACCATTCAAGCACCTCCGTAGAACCAGGCTCCAAGGCAGAGAGGCCTCTAAGGAGATGAACGGTTCATACTTGGAGAAGGTTCTGACCACTAATTGCTCCCCTACGAACAGCTTTAGCAGGGCATCCTTTTCCATCAGCCACCATTATTTTTTAAAAAGAGGAGGAGGAGGAAAACAGCAACAAAGTAAATTGCAACTAACCTTCCATATTCTTTGTTAAAAGTGACCAGGAAAGAACAGAGATCACTGGAGCGACATCCCGGGAGGCCGGTTAAGATGGTGATCACCACCTCAAAGCAGGAGAAGAACTAGTCAAATCATTGCCATCGTTACTGCGTTGCTAGTTTTTAAAGGGACTAAAAAGGGGTCTGTGGGCAGGATAAAGTAATTCTGTGTGTATGTCATGTTTGCAAGACAAGAGGCTATTTTAATGGCAGGAAAGCCAAATTTGAAAAGAAGTTTTTTTTTTAAATGGCAGACAAGTACGTAAAAATCCCTTGCAATCAGGTTGCCAAGATGGGTTACAGTGGAGGAAAATGCACGAAAATGAAATAAAAACACTGTAGTACAAACAGAGAACCATTTAAAAATGTTGCAAGTCTCAGATTAGCTGTCTTACCTTATCATTCTCCGCCTCGTTGTCAGGAAGCATTTTGGACTGCTGCAGCAACATTGGCAAATGGGCTCTCATCACTGGCTCGCGGCTTACGCTGCTGACCGTAACGTGCTGTAAAAATCTTTGAAGGAAGAAGACAGTGCAGAGTTGTTCGCAGCCATACTTACTTTTCAAGAGGAATCTCTGGAGGCCTGCAAGGCTGCCATTGAGCCCACAAAGAAGCTGAGAATCCAGTGAAGGCCCAATTTATGTGGAATCATCTCAGTCCAATAAACCTTAGCCGTGTGCTTATGCGTACCAGCCTCCCTTTCTCCACACACCTCGCCTGTTATTCTTGGTTTCTCAAAGCACATTCCCCCATTCATTTCAAAACCAGCCAATTTGTGGCTTAAGAACTTGCTCCATAACAAGACCCGATTCCCACCCAGAGTTGGAGAGACATGTGCCCAGCTAGCAAACAACTGGGATTCCATGGGATAACTTGTCCTTCGGTCAGCACAAAGGCTACTTTTGAGAAATCTCACCTGTCTAGATCTGGGAGGCTGACCAATATTCTCAGCTGGCTCCATCTTTCTCCGGGGGGACAGGATAAGACGGTGAAAAGCTTCTGCATGCTGGTATGCCTGGAACAAGGACACACGTTTAGAACTAAGGGTCTGGCTGTAGGAAAATGCTGTCTCCGTTTCCTTCTAGTCAACATGCATTGCTGCAAAACTAAACCACCACGCCTCAAACTCACCTTTCAACATGAGGCGAAGGGAATGGTCTGGCAGGGGAGCGAAATACGCCACTCATTCAATGCAGCTTCTACAAGAGACCTTTGCTCCTGCATTGTGCCCAGGTAATATAATCGCTCTCTCTTCAGCCTCTCTCCCTCCTAGAGCGTTCTCCTTTCCACTTCTTCCCTCCCTCTTGCCAAAAGACAGCTGTGGCTCTGCTGGAGCAACCACTCAGGCCAGGCTGCGACCCACGACACCTCTGGGTACCCTTTGCATTCTACATGCAAGATGAGTTGCGCTCGCGACGGCACTGGGTGAATAAGATGCAACTCTCCCTCAACACTGCTTGTCCATGCAGAACTTCAGGAGTGGGACTCCTGCTGTGTTTCCAATCAGTGCACACCTAGGAGCTTCCTACTGAAAGCCTGTAATTTTCTCCACCGTATCTCCTATGTGGACGGCACAGTAGAAATCTGCTGCGAATGCACTATGACTGCATCAGTGTGGATCAGGACGGTTGGCCTTCAAACATTTTGGAGCCAGGACACACATTTTAATGGCAAGCTTCAGATTTCATTATCAATAAACACACAAGACGTAACCGGCTATACCCTTGCATTAAAAAAGTATACTATTCACTGTATCATATTATAGATTTCAACAGAAATAACTCATAAAGTTCAACGGAAAAAGCAGAGGACCCAGTAGATCAGTTCATTCTCTAATCAGTTCATGCATAAGGTCCAAACATGTACTAGTGTCTATTCCACCTGTGTCTGTTCATAAAGTCCAAACAATCCACATGAAGGGTTGTTACAGTTCCACAGAATCCTTTCGCAGCTACTACTATGCCACTATCTTGTCACATCACATGTGAACTTGTACAACTGATGAAGCAAGGTCAATATTCCGGAAATCCTTGTCTTAGACTCTGTGAAAGGATTCTGTGGAACTGTAACAACCCTTCCGGTTACGTCTCGTGTGTTTATTGAGTATGTTTTACGTAACCATAGGTTTGTTGTTGTTTTGCAAAACTTCAGATTTCTTCATGCACACACTCGTCCGCCCACCTTTCTTTTTAGGGTGACTGAATGGCAAAGGGCAGCAGAGCTCTGAAATTTTAAGAGCTTTTAACAGAAGAGGGATTTGGGGCAGGGGCAGTTTGCCATGCAAGGCTTAGAGAAGATGAACCTATAAATGGGCTCCTATTAAACTACTGAGTGACTCTCCTCCATTGCATTGTTACCTGTCTTTCTCTCTCTCTCTCTCTGCACCTGTGCAGCTGTTTAAAAAGAAACCCACGCAGAAAGAAAATGGCTTTGGCACTCTTGCAACTCACCTTAGGCTGCAGGGAGACTTTCTGGCGGGTCCTGACCCACCAGCTGAAGGGCCGGAGGACCTCCACTAATATATAATGGCAATGCTAACTCCACAAGAGAATAAATGGAATGGATCAGGGGATGGGAGAGCAATAAGCAACACCAAGCAAACCAGGAAATGGCTCGATATTTAGTTTGCTTCATCGAAGGACTCCACAGCACACAGAACCTTCTATAGATGCACTGTGAGTGAATTTGCTCTCTAGTGTGGATCCTTATCTTGCCAAAACAAGGGGGAGGAATAAGCAGGGACAGGAGGAAACCCTAAGGTTTGCAGGCGCACGAAAAATCCTCCGGTTGGGGGGGGGGCAAGCGGTGTCTGAGCTCAACAGGGGCTAAAAGTGCTCACTGAATGCTGGCTGACTGGTGAAAAATGGAAAAGCTGAGCGGGGAGATGGGATGGAATGGAACATCCTAGAAAAGGGCATGGCTGGCAGGCAAGCCTCCTGGGACAGGAGCACTCCACCCTGCCCTGTTTTCTTGCGGCTCCCCCCCCCCCCGTTCCATGCCATTCTATAGAGAGGGAAAGAGCCATCTGCTCACAATTTCTCCTGTTCTACAGGCAGGCAGCCATCCTTGGTCATCTTCAAGGTTACTCCCGAATTCCCCCGCTGTTGCCAGACAGAGCAGACCTACAAGGAAGAACACAAAACATTCAAATTACATGGTTTAATGCTGCATTTAATAGTTGTAGCAGAGTTACGAGGTGGTATTTGTTTTGGAAGGTGAACCGCCACTGATGGCTAACCCAAGAGGATTCCTGGGGTACTACAGGTTATTAACATCTGTAATTAGGAATCCTCTCTGCAGAAGGCATTTAAAAACCGAACTGTGCTTCCCAGAACAACTGGAGCCTGATGTCATCAATGGTAATAAATGCTAACACTAAGAGATTGAAACTGAACAGAGCTGCAGTGCTTTAAATGGTTTATTTAATAACGAGGAAAACGAGCTATTTTTCATGTCAGCATTAATGAGATTATGCTACTACTACTATGGACTACTGCAATGCGCTCTACGTGGGGCTACCTTTGAAGGTGACCCGGAAACTGCAATTGATCCAGAATGCGGCAGCTAGACTGGGAGTGGCCGCCATGACCACATAACACCGGTCCTGAGAGATCTACATTGGCTCCCAGTACGTTTCCGAGCACAATTCAAAGTGTTGGTGCTGACCTTTAAAGCCCTAAACGGCCTCGGTCCTGTATACCTGAAGGAGCGTCTCCACCCCCACCGTTCAGCCCGGACACTGAGATCCAGCGCCGAGGGCCTTCTGGTGGTTCCCTCACTGCGAGAAGCAAAGCTACAGGGAACCAGGCAGAGGGCCTTCTCGGTAGTGGCGCCCGCCCTGTGGAACACCCTCCCATCCCATGTCAAAGAGATAAATAACTACCTGACATTTAGAAAACACCTGAAGGCAGCCCTGTTTAGGGAAGTTTTTAATCTGTAATATTTTAATGTATTTTAGTGTTTGTTGGAGGCCGCCCAGAGTGGCTGGGGGGACCCGGTCAGATGGGCGGGGTACAAATAATAAATTATTATTATTATTATTATTATTATTATTATTATTATTATGCTTTGCTTTTCCTCTACCAGTAATCAACAGCAGTTAGGTCATTACTCTGGAGAAGAAGGTTAATGTGTCAGCATGGCTCATGCTCATCAATACATGCTTTTTGGGGGGGGGACTACCCCCCCAACAAACAAATGGCACAATCTGTACTATATTAACCAACTTCCCTTTGGATTTTGGGCTTTGGTGGATTAGTAACTCCCAAGATTTTTTAAAATCTGATTTTACTTCAATTGACTCATTACCCATTTTTATTCTCTATTTGTCATGCGTTTTGTTTAACAATACAGTATAGGGAACTCTATTAACACAAAACATTGCCTCTTCTCCATAGAGCCAAAGGCAGATTCTCTCTCTCTCTCTCTCTCTCTCTCTCTCTCTCTCTCACACACACACACACACAAAACACCACACAAACACTACTCTCTCGCCACACAGTTTACCGCTCAACAATTTTATGATTTGTGCCTTCACTGAAAAGCTATCGCTCCGAAGACAATGTGAACATGCTGTCAGTGATGTTTGACTTGCAATGACCCTTTCACGTGTGCAAATTATTGCTTGCATGTTCATCTTGTGTGACATCAAAAGACAGCCAACGACGGAGAAGGCAACAGCAGTGGCAAAGAAGGGTTCACCACTCACTTGTGTCAGAGTAAACCAGAGGCATTTCGACCAAGCCAAGTCCCTGGGTTCAGCCCTGCCCAGACCTCAAACTTGAGGTCTGCATAGAGGAGAAGATGCACAGGATGCGGCCCCCTCTTCCCCATTTTCACTGTGACCCTGAAGAGGAATTACAGGGGTAGTCCTTCAGATGCTGTCAGACACAACAACTCCCATCATCTTTGGCTGCTTGCTGATGGAAGATGGAATCCACAACATCTTGAGAGAGAGGACCACGTTGGTTACCCTTCAAGCTAGTGGATCTGGATATGCCAACCCCAAAACTGGAAGGCCCCATGCCAACTGCCCAGACTCCTGGCTGCCTCTCGGACCACTCCCATCTCCCCCAGGGCCACAGGAGCAGAGAGGTGGCAAGCCAGGAAAGAACTTCATGCCAAAGTGCATGGCTAGCTCTCTGTGACGTTACTTGGGAGAAAGGGGGTGTACTTGGAAACACCTGCTCGGATCAGGGCCCGACTGAGAGGCAGGAAGGGGCAGAGCCTCCGATGGCTTCATCCCTCTTCCCGAGCCTTCCTGATCTGGGGAGACCAACCGCAAGGGGGCGTCAGCCGGCAGAACATCATAACGACACTCTCTCTGTGGGACGCCCCTTGCCCACCCTATTGAAAAGGGCATTTTAGACTGATCTCTTGTTCATGTCACCTGTGAGTAGAAAGCTTTATAAAGCTTTGACTTTGGGAAAAGCGCGATCATCAGAGAGTTGCCTGGAGTGTGGAGCTGGACCGGCAGGTGAGCAAGCAGGGAGCTCTTGTAGTCGATCAGGAGAGCAGCAACAACACTCGTGGAGTCCTAGGGAACAGAACAGGGAGAGAACCACTTCTGAAAGGAGGCAGGTGGGAAACTGGATATCCAAGAGCCCCTGCCCACCCCGAAGGACGTCCGCCATATATAAAAACATGTCATCACGGACATCCTTTTGCATATACAGGTGAAACTTGAAAAATTAGAATATCATGGAAAAGTCCATTTATGTAAGCAACTGTTTTCATTAGCTACTGGAGTTTAATATATGAGATAGACTCATGACATGCAAAGCGAGATATGTCAAGCCTTTGTATGTTATAATTGTGATGATTATGGCGTACAGCTGATGAAAACCCCAAAGTTGAAATTGTTAAGTTGGGGTTCTCATCAGCTGTACGCCATAATAATCACAATTATAACAAATAAAGGCTTGACATATCTCGCTTGGCATGTCATGAGTCTATCTCATATATTAGTTTCACCTTTTAAGTTGAATTACTGAAAGAAATGACCCTTTCCACGATATTCTAATTTTTCGAGTTTCACCTGTACTTCCAAGGTTTGAAAACAGTTGGTTAGAAAGAGCTGTTTGTACAAAAATGCAACACTACTATCTACCTCTGCTTAAAAAAGACATTGCAGTACAGCATTTGATTCCATGCAAGATTGAATGGCCGGATCCTGGATTAGCTCCCTGATGGGGGAGATGCATGGGGAGCTAAGCCCCTTGTTTAGTTGCCACCAGCCCATTTACCTTTCCCTATGACTGAACCTGGTCAAGAAGAAAAACCAACATACACTGAACCAAAGTGAAACAGACAGGGAGCTTATGACTGCTTCTCTGAAACTGTTTTTAGCATCCTGGAGGTTCCCTCTGGAAGTCGGTTTTTGGAACACAGCAGCAATGTGCGAACACTTCAAATACGGCACTGCCGATTCTGAAACACCCCACTTTTCCCGGATGGCTATCAAGAGAAACGGTCAGTGTAAAGGGAGGGGGGGAGGCAGCTTATAGAATATGCCGCCAGGGCGCTGATTCATTTAGAGATTAAAATTGCTTATCTCTTCCTGTATATCTGCATTATTGCTAGGCTACAGATGTTCCCAACTATCGCCACCTCTCATCTCATGTGTGTTATTTTTAGCTCTCCAGCCTCATGCCTTGCCAGGTCAGCGAAACAATGCAAATTCCCTTTTGGAGTTTTTGCTCCGCGCAGAATACCTGGCAGGCGTTCAGAAGCGATAGCCGAGGCCCCATAAATAGCCAGAGGTTTATAGGAGTTGGGTGTCTTGAAGCCAAACAATAGGAGGAAGGTCAGGGCCCACACAGCTTGCAACGCTACAAAGGGGCAGTCAGGCAGGGGGAGAAAGGATTCAAAGGGGCATGTGTGTGCGTGCGCTCATAGCCTTTGAATCTGGAGCTTTTCAAGTTTAACCCCTCCATTATGCATTGTTCTTCACGTATAATAAGCCACGCTTCCACCAAATGCTTTTGCAGATTGTGGAGCGGTGATGTAATTGAACACTCGAGGCAGAAGGAAAACACACACATACTTTGAGCACGTCTAAAAGTTCCCTACTTTTGGGAAGCTGTTGGGTGAAGGGCAAAAGAGCACCTGATCCCTGCTGATTCCACTGTCCTGCCAGTGTTCCTTCTACAAACACAAAACAAAGCAAAGAGCCGTGACAATAGACAGGGAAAAATGTATAAATATACTATAGCAACAGTGAGAATAATGGTTACAAAATATAAAATGCAAGTGCAATAGCCTGACACGTATATTCGATGGTGCATAAACGCTACTAATCACTGCCAGTCAGATAGACGAGGAATTTTGCTTGAAACAGAATATTATTGAATATCAACTTTATACTTACCTGGAACATTTATGATTCCTAAGTGATTTATTGCACTACAGACTGGCAGTGATTAGTGGTGTTTATGCACCATCAAATATACGTGTCAGGCACTTGCATCTTATATTTTGTAACCATTATTCTCACTGTTGCTATAGTACAGGCATCCCCAAACTTTGGCCCTCCAGATGTTTTGGACTACAATTCCCATCATCCCTGACCACTGGTCCTGTTAGCTAGGGATCATAGGAGTTGTAGGCCGCCGTTTGGGGATGTCTGCTATAGTATATTTATACATTTTTCACTGTCTATTGTCACGGCTCTTTGCTTTATTTTGTGTTTGCTTATATTTTCTGTGACTGTCTGTTAAGTCTTCCTTCCCTGGCGCCACCTGATGTTGTGGGGGTGGCAACACTCACCACTACCACCCCCCTCCCCACATCTCCCCAATTTTCAAGGCTGCCCTTGGTGAACTGGGGCAGAGGAGAGTCTGGCCAACTTCTGGTCCTTATTATTCCTGAGCTTTGGGGTGGGGGGCTCATTTCTGCCCTGTAGAATTCTGGACTCCTGCGTTGCACGAGTCTGGAGAAAGTTCTTCCACCTGCACGGAGCAGTTGCGGCAAGAGCAGAGCTTGGCAAGGGAGAGCACTCACCCCATCGTAGAACCTGATGGATGTCATGTGAGACTTGGCAATGGCGATGGTTCCGTAGTGTGGGTGGCAAAACAGAAGGCCCTCTGAGAAGAAATAGAGCTTTCCTGCAAAGGGAAGCAGGGGTGGGGGTGGGGAGGAGGAGAATACATGAGGCGCTTCATGCATCAGCTTAAAATCCCTCTGCATAAGGAGCCAGGCGGATCTTTTTGCTGAACCATGTTCTGAGCTCAAGGATCAGGCACAGTACTGCCCACGGCAGCAGTCCCAACAAGAGCAGGCCTGGACGCTGTCTTTGGACACATCCACCTAGACTCGCCTTAAATAAGCAAACTGCTTTGGTGTTTCAGCTGCATCGCTGCTCATATATAGTCTGTACGCTGTCTTTTAAGGGCAGTGAAGTGTGGCAAAATTCCTTCTAGGGAAACTCATTCCTATAAAGTGATGCCACAGAAGCCGAATCTGAGACAGAGATAGGGAAATGCAACTATGCAAAATGCACCCTCCTTCTTCTGCATTTCTGTCACTCTCCCATTAGAGCGTAGAGTCAGAGTCACAGATTAATTTTTCACCCTCTTCCCACTTTTTTTTTTAATAAATGTGAACGATGCATAAAAATTCACTCCGATGATTAAATCCACCAGACACTGGAACGTACCAGAGTCAATATTTACTTTTAAGAAAGTAATATTTTAGGAGCAAATACTACCCTTTGGGGGCAAAAGCACATTTGCAGTTTCACTTTGTCGCTTAAACCAAACACGGCAAGCTAAAACCTTGCAGCCCACGCAGTGCTGGGTTATCCAAAAAGCCTTATGGATAAAGAGGTCTAAAGGCGATTTCCTAAAGTGAACATCTTAGCGCAAAGGCCTTCTCAGAACAGCTCAGTTGGGACACTGTGTGTGTGCAAATCCAAGCGAGAGCGCCAGAGTGGCGTGTCTAGACAGGCATCTGGGACTGACTCAAGCTGAAAGGGGACTCAGGGAGGTCTTTACAGCTAAGGGGCATAGCGGCTCTGCTGATCCATGGGGCTGATTTGCACCCCCAAGGAAATGCCGCCAGGAGCAGCAACGCTAGATGTGGAGCTTGAACCTCAGAGCAGTTTCATACTGAAACGGGGAGATGAGGAGATACAACTGGCAGCACAACAAGGGGGTTTATTTGAGAGGATTCCATTTCATAATAAAACAGTTGTTCTAACAGGAAAAAATAAAGACAAAGGGAATGAAGAAGCACTAGCTGAGGATGAGGACTAGGACCTAAGAATCATTTCAGATGTGTCAATAACTGATGGCATTTTGTTACCTCCCGCCACGTCGAAAGCTGCTCCTGGAGCTCTGTTTTTGAAAAGAGGCTTGCTGTTCAAGAAGGAAGGGGCTGCTCCTGAAACCGGCACACATGTCCAGGCACAGGGCTGGACATGAAGTCCTTTTGACTGCTACATTTCGCTTGAGATTCAAATTCTTGGCCATCAACAAAATGGCAGACTTTCCGAAACGGGGGGAGAATAAAAAAGCAGGGAAGTTGAGAAACCCAAGGGGTGTGTGTGTGTGTGTGTGTGTGTGTGCGAGAGAGAGAGAGAGAGAGAGCGCATGGGCCTCTCTTTTCGCTGCCTGTTCATTCGAATGTCCCACCAGGGCAGGTCACTTACCTTCCTCTGGTCTACACAGGGAATTGCTGGAAGCGATATAGGCTCCGTCACCTCCCGTCAGGAAGGTTCCCAGGAAAGATTCTTCTTCCTATAAAGGTGGAGAGTTTTTAAGGATCAAACAATGGCAACGGAGTCTCTGAACCGGACCAATTATATTTGAAAGACACTCTCTCCCTATCAGCTGAACGTTGATCCACAACACCCTTGGAAAGTGCCCGGTACCAACTCAGACAATTCGTCCGTCCAGTTCATCATTGTCTGACTGGCAGAGGTTCTCCAGAGTCTCGGGCAGAAAGGAGTTGTTTTCTCGGTTGCTATGTGATCTTTCAAATCGCTACGGAAATCACACGCTCTACCACTGATCTATGAGCCATCCCTGAACCAATGGCAAAACCTCTGTCTTTTCTGACTGTACCCTGCAGGAGGAATGGGCAACCAGTGGCCCTTGGTCTTCTCTTGGTCTTCCATCACCCTCAGTCACTTTGGCTGGGGAGGATCTGCAGGGCCATAGATTCCCTATCCCTGCCCCAGTGGTTCTCAGAATGATTGAGAGGCCTCCCCTTAGGAGGTGTGGGGCACCTGGAGGGGGGAGTGCCGAGTTTTAGAGAGTGGTGACATCCTGAAGCTAGGGCTGTCTTCCGTCCCCATCAAGCAGGACTGCGTGTGCATAATAGTGGACTGAATGTCCCCTCATCTAAACTGGATGCATGGCAGAGGACTGCGCCCTCGATGGCCCCTTAGCCTCACTTCTTTCGCGGACGGGCTCAGAAAAATTGCTTTTAGCCTTCTCATTAACAGGCTCAGAAAAGTTGCTTTTAGCCTTCTCATTGTGTATGCAAACCACATTTAAATAGCCAAATCTGCAAAACAACTGGGGGGGGGGGGAGAGAAGACAAGCACCCAGACAGAAACGGACAATATAACACAAAGCTTAATGTTTTTGGGAACCTCCGCCACCATAGCGTTCGACCCAGACACACTCACACACTGACACGACCTCCAGCTCAATCAGCCAGCCAAGTTGCATTACAAACCTTCAGGACTCGCTGGGCCTTCTCCGACAGTTTCACTTCGTTATCTTCAACCTATAAACAAAGCCAACAATTGCATTAGTGCATTTACTTCGCAAATTGAAAAACCTGTAATATAACTGCAGCGGATCTCTTGCAGTTTGTGCCACCTGAACTGTTTCTAGCTGAGCAACATAGAACAACAGAACTGTAGGGCTGGGAGGGACCATGAGAGTCATCTAGTCCAACCGCCGGCTGTGCTGGAATCTTTCACCCGACGTGGGGCTCAAACCCACGACCCTGAGATCAACAGCTGCATGCTCCATCAACTGGACCTCATGGGATCACTATGGCAATCCTCACTGTCCTCAGTTTTATGGAGCAAGCATAAAATGGTCTTCAGCCGCAGTGCCATGTGACAGTTTTACTCGGGAGTCGGGCTTAGGCTGAAAGACAGTGAGTGGGCGAAGATAACCTTGTGATTCTCAAGGCTGAGTGGAGACTGAACCTCGGTCTCTCCTGGGTCCTAGCCCATCTCTCTATGTGCCACACCACAGAGTGCCAAAGTCTCCTCCTATCTTGGAATCCCCTCTACTTTTCATTTCCTACTGGACAAAAGCACTTTGGCTGAATGTGCACACTGGAAAAGTTAACACGATTCGGTCCTCGTTCCTGTTTAATCAGCTTTCCACCTCCCAGTATAACAGAGTAAGATCGCCAGGTACAGAATCCATTTCAAGCACAATTTCACAGTTGCACTTGGAACAAGCTCAGCAGAGTCGTTTTCCTTGTTTTCAGCACATTCATAAGAAAAAGTTCCGCAATGATATCATTAAAAGAAAGGGGGGGGGGATTTTAAGGGAATGAAGTCATACCTACCAGCCAAGAAACAGATCTCGGGATAGCTGCAGTGAGAATGACGTAGCTGGTTTCTGTGCTAATGCTGCCATCTGCAGGAAAGCAAAGAAAAGCATAAGTAGTGTAGCTCCTGAGCTTCTGGAGAGGTAACATCCTGCATGCTTGTGGCTCAATGGGGCTGCTTCATTGGAGGGATTCATTTCCTGAGCCATGTACAGTCAAACCTTGGTTCGCAAATGGCTCTGTTTACAAACGATTTTGGCTCCTGAACGCCAAAAACCCGGAAGTAAATGCTCCAGTTTACGTTTGTTTTTTGGAACCCAAACATCTGACGCAGTTTCCGCTTGAGTGCAGGAAGCTCTTGCAACCAATAGGAAGCCGCACCTCAGTTGTCGAATGTTTGAGAAGTCGAACGGTCTTCCAGAATGGATTACATTTGACAACCGCGGTTTGACTGTAACAGGAAGGGGACAGTTTGTTGATGTTGACTCCAGCGAACTCTGCAAATCAGAGAGGCTGCCAAGGCGGAGATCTTAGGTCGACTGGGAGCATAGGATGTGATCATTCAGCTCAGTACTGTCTGCACCAGCCTTCACCAACCTGACATCCTCCAGATGTTTTGTGATGCTGGCTGGGGCCGATTCGTGGTCCAAAACATCTGGAGAGAGCCAGGCGGGCAAAGGCTGGTGTACAATGGCTGCAGAACGATTTCAAACAAAGAGTCTTCCCCAGTCATACCTGGAGATGCTGGGGATTGAACCTGGGAATTTCTGCATGCAAGGCAGATGTCCTACCACTATGATTCTTCCCTCCTGGCCCATGTACCCATAAGTGGAAGGTTCCTAAAGGTGAAATTATTTATCATGTGCTCTAGCTTCGTGCCATGATAAGTTCAAGAAACTAGCTTGGTGTGGACAGGCTTGTGAAGGGAAATGGGGGTGGGGTGGGGAATCATGCCTCCCCAGATCAATAATATGCAGGCTTCACAGTGAAGCTGAGCCATTTGCTAGTGTGTGCTTGATAAGAATTTAGCATTTTCTCAATGGGTTGGTTTGCATGAAATGCTAAGCCATCAGCCAATGAATGGAAGAGCCTTGGGGGTCATAGGATACTACTACTACTACTACTACTACTAATAATAATAATAATAATAATAATAATAATTTATTATTTGTACCCCACCCATCTGGTTGAGTTTCCCCAGCCACTCTGGGTGGCTCCCAATCAAATGTTAAAAAATACAGCATTAGATATTAAAAACTTCCCTAACAGGGCTGCCTTCAGTTGTCTCTTAAAAATAGGATAGCTGCTTATTTCCTTGACATCAGATGGAAGGGTGTTTCACAGGGCGGGCACCACTACCGAGAAGGCCCTCTGTCTGGTTCCCTGTAACCTCACCTCTCGCAATGAGGGAACCGCCAGAAGACCCTCAGAGCTGGACCTCAGTGTCCGGGCTGAACGATGGGGGTGGAGACGCTCCTTCTGCTTAATTCTGCTTAATCCGCCCTCCCATGTCCACTCTTTTCTGGCAAACTACAGGTTGCTGTTACACCCAAACAGGCAACCTATAGTTTGTGCTTGCCCTCTATATCAGGACGGTCAAACTATAGGTGTAACAGCAAGCTGTAGTTTACTGTGAAAGAGCAGCAATCCGTGTACACAAGAGGAAAATAATAGTGGGTAGGAGGAGTCTGCAAGCCCAAAGTCTGCTCAGTGTCCAAGTGTCCAAGCTGGCTTGGTGTTACGCGTGAACCAAGCCATTCCACATACAACGTAATTTGACGTTGCATTTGAAAGAGCTTTTCCCACCGCAGGTTTTCTTGGGCGACAAAATACCTTTTTCTTTCACAAGAATTTGTGACGCCAGGAATGATTCTGAGAAGATCACCGACCCAAGACAGCCCCTTCCACCAAGCAAGTCAGGAATGTCATATACTGTCATGGACACCTGCAGCAAACCAAGGGAGCGGGTGGGGAGAGAAGGAGGAGCCAAAAAAAGCTTGGGTCAATACTCCCATTTTTATCCATCACAGTTCCCAGCTAAAATACGGGTTCACATTTTTGTGACTAAAGGAATTCTATGGGATAGCTGGGTGGGGGGCTTTTTCAGCCTGGGGGCCAGATTCCCTTCCAAACACAACCTTCTGAGGGCCACATGTCAGTGGTGAGGCCAATGGCATAAGCGGGGAAAGCAATGGATGTTAATTTTATCTTGGTACCGTAGGCTAGTCTGGAGGCAGTGAAGGCGACCAACTTGGATAGCTCCAAAAAATTAGACACATTCATGGAGGTTAAGCGGCTACTGGCCGGAATAGCTATATTCTACCTGCACTGTCAGAAGCAGTAACAGTTGCTGGAAAGCCCAGGAGGCGAGACTGCTCTTGCACGCAGGCCTTGCTTTTGGGCTTCCCATTGGCCACCGTAACAGGACGTGGGACCAGATGAAACACTGGCCTGATCCTGCAGCCTCTTCTTGTGTTACTATATGGTTTCTGCAGACCCACCTATTTCTATGTCCTCCATGCAGGCAAGTATTAAGAGACACATTCCCACTAGGCAAGAACGACTCAGGAAGAGTGGAAGCAAGGCCAGTGAAGGCTGTGGCTTAGGGGGAGTCCCGAGGGACAGAGAGAGAAGCCTGGAGGGCTGCCTTTGGCTCCTTGGGGTACATAGCACCTCCTCTGCACCTCTGTCAGGTCTAAGCCCCTGGGCACAATGTGGCTCAGGCAGGAGGCCGGAGAATCTCCTGAGCCTTCCTGAACTTGCCAATACCTCTCAAGACATTTTAGTAAAAGGTCACGAACATCTAGGAAGCAGCAAACGTAAATTTGACTCACTGTTTTCACTAAGTAGAGGCTGTCCTCATTATCCAGCGGAATAATTCTGGAAGGATAAACACACTGTTAAGAAAACTTCCATTGCAGCTTGAAACTGCCCTACCAGCAGAAACCGAGAAAACCAACAAGGCAATTCTTTGCTGCTGGCGTCCGTCTGTCTTGAGAGACAATGGAGTGTGCCTTCCGAGGTGAAGTGAAGCCACTGCATTAGCAGAACCAAAATGACCTCTCCAGGGTGCAAGCCTGGGCAGTGTGGATGGAGGTCCTGAGTGGCTCAGACAACAAGACCCCTCTCTCTTGGCAAAGATCCCTCTCTCTTGGCAAGACCCCTCTCTCTTGGCCTCACTGATGTGCTCCAAAGGAAAGCAGAGCAATATGTTTGGCGCCAGTTGGCTGCAGGAGTTGCCGGGAAATGAGGAACATTTTAAAAAATGCATTCAGAGAATGGATTCATAGGATCACCTGAACCAGCCTCTGTCCCTTGGGAGCGATTTCATGATTGCAGGAGCTTAAAAATGAGCCACCGCTTCTAGACCTCTCTGGCCATTTACTAAGAAGTAGCAGAAGAAGAAATTGTATCTGCCGAGGGTGTTCCCAGAGACACCTGGGTAGCATCATATGCAGTCAGAACTAGCCCTAGAGACTCCAGCAGCGAATCATCAAGCACCGAGTTCAAAATCTTACATGACCAGAGAAAGTGTTCCCAAGGAAGGCCCACCTGGCTCAATCACTGCTCACCTTTTTGCTGTTTATGGAGCCCTTTGAGGCAATTTAATATTCTGCTGCTCAACTTCATATTAACAGATGTAATGGAAATTGTTTTGAGGTTTGTTTGCTTTTACAATCAAGCAGTATATATATATTATGAAATAAAAATAAATAAAAGAAGTTGTTTTTCGCCGTTTCCCCCCATATATTTTTACAAACGTTTTAATGCTGAAGATGAAATGCTGCAGATAAATACATATTTGCCCAGTTCAGACAATGATTAAGCCAAGTAACATTTTGTTCGAGTGCAGAGACGCTTTGCTTCTCCCTTCGGACATGCTGCAAATCAATCAAGAAAGCCTCCAATTAACCCGTTTCCTGCTGCACCAGAACTGGGAAGCAATGGTTATCATCTACAGAACAAAACAGGATATTGAACCCATTTGATTTTTGGTTTAGCATGCTGGCTTGCTTCAAAGCAGGTGAAATAGGAAACCCTGGCTAATTAGGAACTTCCTGAATTAACTGCAACTTATGGAGAAAAAGCAAAGGAGCTGCAGCCATGCATGTTACACTGTGACCCATCCCAAGTCTTCCAGAAATTGTAGTCGGCACATTTAAACCACTATAATATGACTATGATCTCAAGGTGTGAACATTCAGTCAAGGCTGAAGCCACGAAGCAAGGATATTTCTCTATGCAAGCTTCCCTTTTTCTATTGTTTCATTTCTATTATTTTGAGACTGCAACCTTAGATGACTAAGTGGTTTGAAGAATACCCATGCTATTCATCAGGCAACCACAGGTATCACGGCACCAAGCGCTTTATTTGTTCTGCTTCGCTTGGTTAGACTAAAGGCAAACTCTGTTCTCTATTAAGCTGTCGGTTCAAAAAGACATGCAGCCTTCTGAAAGTGAAGCATAAAGGAACTGACCTTCCATGGTTGTTCACAGCTTGAATCTGAAAATTTATTCTGGGGCTGTAAAGGAGAAAAGCGGGGAAATCAAGAGAATATCAAATTTTTATACAAAGGCTTATACTCAGACGAGTGACATTGGTGCAGCTTGAAGGGCAAAACACATTTTACACACTGCCAGGCTTGTGAAACTGCTAAGGGCACCACACTTCTCTGCTCCAGATTCCACCAAAAGCCTTCTCCAAAAGTTCCAGCTACATATTTACTCCTGTGAAATGCACACTTATAATTATAATAGGATTGTGTGGCATATTCTTCTTGTAAACACAGGCGTCTGTTGAATACAGCACCATATAAACTCAAAGCAGTTTAAATATTTTCAAAAGGCTACTTCTCATCTTATAAAACTCCTCAAAAGATTCCATCAACGGTATCTCCGAAAAATTTTACACATCACTTGGGAAGACAGGTGAACTAATGCCAGTGTACTGGAAGAAGCAAAGATCACCAGTGTTGAAGCAATGATTCTTCAACATCAACTTCGTTGGACTGGTCATGTTGTGCAGATGCCTGATGATCTTCTTCCAAAGCAACTACTCTATTCCAAACTTAAGAATGGAAAGTGTAATGCTGGTGGTCAACAAAAGAGGTTTAGAGACTGTCTCAAGGGAAATCTAAAAAAATGTAGTATAAACACCGACAACTGGGAAACACTGGCCTGCGAGCGCTCCAATTGGAGAACAGCCTTTACTAAAGGTGTCATGGGCTTTGAAGACACTCGAACTCAGGACGCAAGGGTGAAACATGCTAAAAGGAAGGCACGCTTGGCAAATCCACACTGTGATCAACTCCCGCCCAGAAACCGATGTCCCCACTGTGGAAGGATGTGTGGATCCAGAATTGGCCTCCACAGTCACTTATGGACTCATTGTTAAAACCGTGATTATGGAAGACAATCTTACTCGGCTACGAGTGATCACCAAAGAAGAAGAATATGAATACATACATATCTTATGTATACCCAGATTTAAAAGATACTCTGAGAACTATGAGAGATACTGTGGCAGCACCTACACTTTGGAACTCCCCGCCTATTGATATCAGGCGGGTTGCCTTCTCTGCACACTTTCCCATGCCTGCCGTAAAAACAGTTTCGTTAAGACAAGCCTACCCGAGGCTCAGAATGTTGATATGTGCTTTAATCTATTTCTAGTTCATTGCTGACCTGCTTCAGAGTGCTTCCAATGGTTGTTCTTAACTGTTTTTACTTAGAATTTTATTGTTTCGTTCTGTTTGTAAAAAAAAAAAAAAAAAAACCTCCTCAAGGTGGTTTGCAAGCGTGTACAAATCAAGTGTACCAACCTTATGAAATAAACAATGCTGATTTTGTGAATGCAAAGATTTCCCACAACTTATTTATTGTTGCTATTGAATAAGTTTCTTTACCACCCTTCATCCGAGAATCACAGGGCACTTTGCTACATGCTCCCCCCAAAAAAAACTCTTTGCCCACCCAAGGAAGCAAAGAGCAGGATCACCAAAGCCACCTCTGAATTTGTTTATTATTATTATTATTATTATTATTATTATTATTATTATTATTATTACAGTGGACGCTTGGGTTACGAACGCGATCCATGCGGAAGGCGCATCCGCAACCCGCAGCATCCGTAACCCGCAGCGCCGCGTCTGCGCACGCGCAGGTTGCGATTCGGTGCTTCTGCGCATGCGCGAAGCGCCGAACCCGAAAAACACCCGTTCCGGTACTTCCGGGTTTGGCGCGTTCGTATCCCGCAGCGAACGCAACCCGAGGTATGACTGTATTGCTATTATTTGAATTTATATACCGCCCTATACCTGGGGTATAGCTTGGAGGTGGAGCAGGCAGAGCCAGCTGTTGCCTCAGACAAGACACCCTCTCAGTCGCGCAGTCTGCAGCCTCTCCATGCATTTCAACAACCAGACCGAGGGGCAGCATCTGCCCTGGTGCCCCCAGACAATGAGAAACGCCTTGTGCTTTTTTCAAAATTTGATTAATTAATCTCAAGAAAATTCAGCTTACCGCAACTGAGTTTTAAAGTAAGCCAGTTCAAAGGCATCGAGGATACTGAAGAACGTTTGCTCGGCTACCTCCTTTGCCTGCAAAAGACAAAGAGGGGAGGCAGAGAAAGCGACGTCAAACCATCTCTGACCAAGAAGTTGTGAGAAGCAGCGGAAAAGAGGAGCGTTCCTTGGGATCCAAGGCCCAGAGGACTTTCAAACAGGTCCACACTCCCACCTTACAGCTTAAAATAATAAAATTGAGATGCCTGTTTTGGTATAAAGCAGCACGTGCATTAATAGCTAATCACCACAAATAATATAGATAATAAGGGAGGGGGGATATGATAAAAGTCACATGTGGCAGCTATTTGAGAGCAAGGAAAATGAAAGATAACTAGCCCCGATGATGCCGCTGGGCTTTAGGGGGACTTGAGAAGCAGGCCCTGCCATACTACTTTCGATTTCCCCTCATCCACTCTGCGGTGGCTGGGGTCATGAGTGTCTTTTTTCTTTCCCTTACCAGAAAGAAAAAGGGTCTCATTCTCCCACCACTTCTTGCCAAGCATCCTTTCTTCCTTTCTTCAAAACTTATTCCAAGGTTGTTGGGGCGCTGCCTCCAGCATGCCCACCAACCTCTTTAAAAAACCTTTGGAGGAAGTTAGAGAAAGGGGGAAGGGTCGGTTTCCGGTATAAGAAGAAGCATCAGTACCTTGCTGGTATTGGATGTTCTTGAATAGGAGTCTATACCGGCCAGGACAGCCTCTACGGCAGCAGCATAGATTTGAGAGAGCAGCTTGCTAGAAAATAAAAATAAAAAAGCAAATGCAGTGCAAATTACGACACTCAATGGGTATTTCAACTGAGACACAGGCTCCTAACCTAACGCAAAAGTGAATACTTTAACTACAACAGGGCCATATACGTAAGTTTCACAAAGGATTAAAATAACTGTTTACAGCAGTGATAAGAGTTTAGAATCACGAAGTAGCTGAATGGAGTCACACTGAAAGCTAGAAGCGTCAGAATTTTAGGTGTGGAACAAAGCCACCGGCTAGGAAAGTGGAAAAAGCCGTCAAGGCTTCGTTGATGCACCACGAGCAACAGAAATTGGTGCACATTCTAACTGTATTAAACTGATGAGCCAATAACGTTTGAAACAGGCAAGAGAGCAGCATAAATGGAAAAAACTAAAAACCAACTTACACTTGTTCGGCTTTCTTCTCCATCTCATTGTCATTGCCTGTTATGAGCCAAAGGGACGTGTCATTTTTTATTTGTTAGATTTACGTGCTGCTTTTCATTCACATGAATTGCAAACAATAAATAACGATAACACAATACCGTGTTTCCCCTTTTTTAAGACACCGTCTTATAACTTTTTTCCCTCAAAAAAACACAGGGTGGCTTATTTTCAGGGGGTGTCTTGTTTTTTATTATGTTAGGAGTAGCACGCTAAATAGCAGAGAAATAGAATAGGGAAAACACAGTATTTTATTGTACCAAAGCAACAGTTATTCAGTGTGTCTGTATCTCGAAGCTTGGGAAAGCATTCCAGTAGCAAAGCATAAGGAGATAGGACAGTTTGGGAAGGAGGAGGAAATAAATAAATGAATATTTAATAGATTTTTAACAGGGATATTTGGGATTGGCATAGACTTTATGCTGTTGTGAGTGGTATTGGATTATATGATAAATGTGAGGTCTTAATTAGAAACAATTTGTGTAAGTCAGGCTGCAAATAAAAGTACAATTGTATTGAATATAATGACAATGTATTGCACTCAGTATTTATCAGGCATGATGATCATACTGTGGAGTTAAGTTATTATATACTAAGCATTTTAGAAAACAAGAGTAGCCTTGTTACTCTGTAAGAAAACAACTCCAATTTCCACAGTTGAGTAAAATCTTTATTTGGAGCAACAACTTAAACAAAATATTACAAATATCCCCAGCCCTGGGATGTTCCAGGGGAGGGAATGGCAGTTGGCGAGGGAGGGAGGGAGCTCCTCCGAAGGGCTGCTCTCTCTCACTCACTCTCCTCCGAGGGGGGGGGGGCTCGCTTAATAGCAATCTGCTACACTGGAGCTTCTTAAATTTAAACCACTACAATGGAATCTATCTGTGCAGTAGCCTATACTTAAATAAGGATCTCTACCAGCGAGCTGCCCAAGACTTAAAGACCCAAAGTTTGACGTTCCAACAATGCACTTTGCAGCAAACACTGATAGCAAACAGGAGATAGAAAACAAAGAAGCCCAGCTGAGCAGCAATTAAGATTGCTGACTTGGTAATGGTAGCAATTGAGGTGCAAATGAGCCAGCAGGAAAGCGGGGTGTGATAAACTGCCCGTCCTTTACCTACAAAATGTTAACTTTTGTGACTGTGTAGGGTAGCGGTTTAGCAGCTTGCAAACAGCGAGAAGGAACGTTTTAAAAGGCTGCTTTATGCAAGGAAACAACAATCAGACACGTGGGAGAAGGGAGAAGGGGCGATCGGCAGGAGAGGGAGAGAAAGAGAGGACGGACGCTTTCCAAACTGCTACATATCCTTAAAGGGGCAGCTCCACAGACAAGCAAGCGGCATAAGGTAGAACGAAAAATAATCCTCACTGCAGGAGGCGTTTTACAAGGCTGCTTTATGCAATGAGACATCAGACACGTGGGAGAAGGAGTCGCTGCCTGCTCTGCGCCTCACAGCTGATAGGCAGAGGGGAGGAAGGCATTCTCCAGCGAGTGCGGGGAGAGAAAGAGAGGACGCAGGAACTCTCCTTCGCTTTCAAAGCCCCTGCCCCCCGCCTATCACTATGGCTTATTTTCGGGGTGTGGCTTATTTCTCGCAAACGTGGAAAAAACCTGCCATGGCTTACTTTATGACTACGTCTTAAAAAGGGGGAAACACGGTAGGACGTCACAAACGCAACATAAATCAGATAGAATAATTAACACATCTGGAGCGCACCAAATAGAGGAAGGATGACTTATCCTCTTGGAATATCTATGTCCTTTAATTTTATCTGTTCTCTTCCATTCGTGTTTCAACCCATTTCTTCAGATTCAGTATACCTGAAGGAGCATCTCCACCCCCATCGATCTACCCGGACACTGAGGTCCAGCTCTGAGGGCCTTCTGGTGGTTCCCTCACTGCGAGAAGCCAAGTTACAGGGAACCAGGCAGAGGGCCTTCTCGGTAGTGGCACCCGCCCTGTGGAACGCCCTCCCACCAGATGTCAAAGAGAAAAACAACTACCAGACTTTTAGAAGACATCTGAAGGCAGCCCTGTTTAGGGAAGCTTTTAATGTTTAATAGACTATTGTATTTTAATATTCAGTTGGAAGCCGCCCAGAGTGGCTGGGGAAACCCAGCCAGATGGGCAGGGTAAAGGTAAAGGTAAAGGCAAAGGTAAAAGTAAAGGTAAAGGGACCCCTGACCATTAGGTCCAGTCGTGACCGACTCTGGGGTTGCGGCGCTCATCTCGCTTTATTGGCCGAGAGCCGGCGTACAGCTTCTGGGTCATGTGGCCAGCATGATTAAGTCGCTTCTGGCAAACCAGAGCAGTGCACGGAAACGCCGTTTACCTTCCTGCTGCAGCGGTACCTATTTATCTACTTGCACTTCGACGTACTTTCAAACTGCTAGGTTGGCAGGAGCAGGGACCGAGCAACGGGAGCACACTCCGTTGCGGGGATTCGAACCGCCGACCTTCTGATCAGCAAGCCCTAGGCTCTGTGGTTAACCCACAGCGCCACCCGCGTCCCTATGGGCGGGGTATAAATAAGAAATTATTATTATTATTTGGAAATGTGTGTGTGTATTTTGTATGGACTGCAACCTCTCCCCCCCCCCCAAAGTCCCAGGAATTACAAAGGCTAGCAGGGTGTGCGTGTACAGACAAGGACAGACACGCTGAGGCACACACAGAAAGAGCAGCCGAAACAAACTTACCAAGGTAAGGCGTGTGAGTGGCTCCAAAGAAGTAGGTCCTGGAGCAAGCCAGAGGTCCCTTTGGAGACACACACTGCACAACCTGGTCGCCAGCAAACACAAAATGTACAAGTGGGTGACAAGAAATAAGGGTGCTGCATACTCTAGCCTTCCCTAGGTAAAGGTAAAGGTAAAGGGACCCCTGAGCATTAGGTACAGTCACGTATAACTCTGGGGTTGCGGCGCACATCTCGCTTTATTGGCTGAGGGAGCCGGCGTACAGCTTCCAGGTCATGTGTCACCCCGTCGCGGGGATTCGAACCGCTGACCTTCTGATCGGCAAGCCCTAGGCTCTGTGGTTTAACCCACAGCGCCACCCGCGTCCTTCCCTAACCTGACGCAATTTGGCATCTGAAGCACAGCTCCCACCAGCCCCAGCCAGCATGAACGGTGAGAGTTGGAGTCCAACAACATCAGGAAAGGCAAGGGGGTTATATGCTCTGTGCCCCAAGAACTGCTATGAACAGTGATTGAACTGTAAGTAACTGCTCCCTAAAGGGTGAGGACCCAAGCTCCAATGTGAGGCACGTGTTTGCCATTTAGGGCCTGTTGCCACTTCAAGAGCATCTCAGGGACACACCAACCCGTCTTGCGGTACTGTTCGTGGCTGCAAAGGTCTCTGGGTGGTCATATCACTGCACACCCCATAACTTCCTGCTGCAATTCTGTAACTTGTCATACCACAAATGTCCCGCTTTTGTCGTGCTCCAGCGCCAGAGCTGCCCTCCCATTGGCAACGATGCAGGAAAACTGGGGAAGCATCACAGAACAATGAATTACGCGGGAGGATGTGTGGACAGCCCTCTACAAACCCTCCGCTGATTCACTGTTGCGCCAATGGTACATTGCAGAATATATCTGCGTGTAAAGAAAGAACCCACCAGTCTGGAAGATCCTGTAGCTGTTGACAGGCAGCATTATTGCCGTGCTATTTTAACAGGTGCCTATCAAAACCTCACCAGGTGATGCTTACCATGTGCTTGGCACTGCTCCCGCCAAGGCCCGTGTTGCGAAGCAGGTGCCCCTCGGAAGGGAAATTGAAGTTGCCAGAGTTCAGGTTCTCTTTTGAGGAATGGGTGCCAAACAGGACAAATGGCTGCCTGCTGGGGCTAAGCACACATGAAAACAGCCATCACCACCAACTCACACTTGGAAAATGATGAAATGCTTCACTTGCACCCTTTATTCCAGTTTCAGGAATCAGCTTTTCCTGGTGCAGAGTTTACAGTTTTTATTTTCTTTAAGTGCAAAGTACACACAGCTCCAACAAGGGAGAGCGTGTAGCTTGTGGTAGAGCATTTTCTTTGCATGAAAGAAGGGGCCAGATTCAAACCCAGGGATCTCCAGTTAAAAGATTCAGGTAGCAAATGATAAGGAATAATTTATTTTATTGGCCAAGTATGAATCATACTTGGACTTTTGCTTCGACTACGTTGCAATGTAAAGAAAATGTACCTCATGCAAACACTATTCCCCTCACGCTACAACAGCACAACAAAGGAACCCCTTACCACCAACTGACCTCCCTTCCGCACACAACTACAAATTCAACAGTTTGATGGCACAAGGAAAAAAACTATTCCTGTGCCTAGATGTTTTTGTGTATAAAGTCCTGTAACAACGTCCGGATGGAAGTAAATCAAACAGGTGATGACCAGGATTCAAAAGGTCTGCGACAATTCTCTCTGCTCTCTTCCTGGCTCGAGCAGCATAAAGTGTCTCTATTGGAGGCAAACTAACACCAATTACCCTCTCTGCAATTCTTACTGCTTGTTGGAGCCTCTTCTTATCCAGCTTAGAGGCTGTGCCATACCAGACAGTAATAGAATTACAGAGAACAGTTTCAATGGTACCTCTGTAAAATTGGATCAACAATTCTTGGGGCAAATTAAATTTTCTTAGTTGAGCAAGAAATACAATCTCTGGTGGACCTTTTTAATAATAATATTGATGCTGCCTGACCAATTTACGTTTTGAGAAATTATACAGCCCAGGAACATAAAGGACTCTACCACCACAACCATGTTACCAAGAATGGAAAGTGGCAGCAAGCTGGGAGGATGCTTCCTAAAATCGATTATCATTTCCACTGTCTTTTGGGCATTTAGCACCTAGTTATTCCTGCTGCACCACGAAACAAGATGGAAAACCTCAGCTTTTTCATATCACCTGCTCTTTGGGGAAGGGCCATAGGATATCTGCCTCACACTGGGTTTCTCCAGGCAGGGTTGGGAGAGACCCCTTGTCTGAAAATCTGGGGAATGGCTAACAGTTAGAGCAGAAGATCCTGAGCTGGATAGACCAATGATTTGACTTTTCCTGCACTGCGGGGGGGGGGGGTTGGACTAGATGACCCCTGCGGTCCCAACTCTACAATTCTATGATTCTTATGACTGGGGGAAAGGCAGCTTCTTGTGTTCCTTAAGAACTTAGAGAGCTGCTGGAAGTAAGGTATGCATACCTAAGTTCCTATACTAGAGGCTTATTTGCAGAAGCAATTAACTAGGTATGTTGGTTGTATCAGTGTTGTTCTCTGGAATGTTTGCCACCTAGAAAGATAAGCCATATAAATAAAGACTCCCCAACAAGCTAATGGTTACTCTGGCTTTGGCTATTGTCCAAACGAAGAGGACTGTCAATAGCTTAATGGGGAAAATACATAATCAGTTAGAGCAGAGTGTTTTTGGTTTTAGAGATGCAAACGCTCTTTTCCACACTGGGGTTTTATGAAATGCACTATACTGTATTGCATTTGCTCAAGAACTTGTCAGTTAGAGTACCTGTTGTCCGTGATATGGCTGGAAATCATCCCATGGCTGAAGTAACTTCGGAATGGCTATGGAAGAAAAGATACTGAATATTAGAAAATTCTTTTTTTTAAAAAAAGCAGCTTGCAAGAAATAATTGACACATCCAAGCAACAACAGAAATGTGTAGCGCTGCATTACAAACTATTTCAGACTGTACATAGGGCGTATAATTTCTTTAAATTTATTTCTCCCCTTTCTTATTCAATGATGCTCATGGCATTTACACCACCAAAAATATAATGGCAATCTCATGCACATAATTAGTGGAAGAAACATTATGGCAGTTGCTGGAGTAACATTTAGGCAATTTACTGCCTGGTTCATAACTCGTCAGCCAACTGATTGATGTTCAAGGGTTTTACACCTCTCTATACCTAAAATTGGACTTTCTTTTGGATCCTGGATGAAAGTTTGCTCATTGTGAGAATAAATTTCTAGCTTCTCAATCAACTGCTGTGCTATTTTAGCCATGACTTTTTGTACACCAGCTGCTTAATCCCCCTCCCCCAAGACAAACATTAACGTGTTCACAAGGCACCAGTGACGTCTTGGATGCATAAGAGAGTCATACTGTTCTTGCCCAAGTTATTTTAGCAAATGTGATTTTTTAAACAACTCCCCCCCACCCCCCCAAAAATTCACATAGTTTGCGTTTTAGTTTATGTTTTTTTCAAATTAGAGATTAAAAACTTTACCTGCAATCCTAGCCCTATTTACCTGGGAGTAGGCCCCATCAGATTCAATGAGTAGGCATGGTTAGGATTATAGTAGAAGGCCTCTCTCTCTCTCTCTCTCTCTCTCTCTCTCTCTCTCTCTCTCTCTCTCTCTCTCACACACACACACACACACACACACACACTGCATTTCCCTGTCCAGAACATACTTATCCAACACTGACTGCTTGGGGTGGTGGTGAGGAATCGATTATCAATGGAACTTGTAAGATGCTACATTTAGAACAGAGGTTGGCAACCTAAGGCCCATGAGCCGGAAGCAGCCCATGAGGGTCGCTTAACCGGCCCATGAGCCGCCCCTGAACTGAGCTGCTCACTGCGCTAAAGCAGTGTGGCGCAGGGACTCTCTTCCGCGGCTCTGGAAATTGCTTCTGTCCATGCCCAGACGCCAGAAATCGCTTCTGCACAGGTGCCTGAGTGGGCATGCACAGACACAATTTTTGGCGTCACGCTGTGCTGGCCTGGCCCACAGAGAATCTCCACGGGAGTGATCCGGCCCATGCCCGGTAAGCCTTGCTGACCCCTGATTTAGACGAAGGCCAACATAATAACTCCTACAAATGATTCCCATCCCAGTGATGCATGATAGCTAGATCCCTTCCCTACTAAGACTTGTTAAATACCATGTGTGCCTTCGGGGGTGGGCAGAAGGTTAGACCCATGGTCCATTGGTAGATCTCTGGGTGACTTGCTGTAGATCAGCAAGGACTTCTTTGTCTCAATTGCTGAAGAGTGGCAATGGCAAAAAGGCACCCCTCCTCCTCCTCCCCAAAAATGGGTTTCCGAAAAAGAGTGTTTCCCCTTTCGCTTAACGAGATACATACCTCTCCTGCCTGTGACTCTGACAGCTCCAGGATGGAAGGGATTTCAGTGTCAAAATTGGCAAAGAAATTAGTCCACTGATGTTCGAAAGTCATCAAATCCTGAGGAGAGAAGCACATCAGCTGTCAGTTCATTAAAGGAGCTTACTTTGCATCTGTGACCGAGTTTGTGGCATACAAAAATCCAATTAAACAGAGCAGGGGGTAGTGTTTCTATACAAATAATTTAGAAACATTCACCAATTTGGAACATAAGTTTTACTGCCTATGTCTTCTAACTGCTGTATGGAAAAGCATATGAATATGACCTTTGAATAATTTGTAAGTAAACCTTTTTTTAACTTACCAAACATATAGCTACTTTCTACAGTAAGGGAAGAGGGAAACTTTGGAAGGAACTGAAATGGGGATATTTTAAAGGTCTAACAGCCTATATTTCCACACTGCATGTTTTCTAATTTTAAATCTCGGGGAGGGTTCTCTTAGCAAAGAGTACTTGCCCCAAACCTGATCTTAGGCATCCTTATATTATACCTAGTATTTTCCCTTTAACAGAAAACCAACATTCCTCACTTTCCAACTACAGTGGTACCTTGTTTTGAGTCCAGGATCCATTCCGGAGCCCTGGACGCTCGACAAAAGGGACGCTTGACAAAGCGCCGCTATGTGCAAGCATGTGAGCGCTTTTGCGCTTCTGCACATGTGCGAGTGGCATACCCGGAAGTAACCCGTTTCAGTACTTCTGGGTTTGCCACAGACGTTCCACGAAATGGACATTAAACAGGGTGGACTCACAACAAGGTGCTACTGTATACAGTTCTATGATTCTATTATGTCATGTATGATCTAGCTGAGATTCCTGTATTGTAGGGGGCTGGACTAGATGAGGCTCGGGGTCCCTTCCAACTCTATAATTCCCCTAAAGCACCGCATAGGAAAACAAAACAAAACGAAAAAGATAGCAAGTCAGATTATGGCTAAAGGGCCTCCTGAAAGGGGCTCTCGCCTTCCTATTTAAAATAAAATAAAATATATGAGCAGATGGAAGCTCAGAGGAAGAGCACTGTTCAGCAAGAACATGAAGGTTTCACAAAAATTAAAAAGGCAGGGCAGGCTACAGGGTTGGGAAGGCCAATAATTGTAGCTTTTGTTTTTTAAAGAATTCAAGTACATTTGAGTTTGTGCAAAATCGTTATGGGCTTCAGCGCGAGAACTCTGTATCTTATGACTAACACAGTGTTTTTCAACCTTTTTTGGGCAAAGGCACACTTGTTTCATGAAAAAAATCACGAGGCACACCACCATTAGAAAATGTTAAAATATTTAACTCTGTGCCTATATTGACTATATATAAAGTAATTCTCTTGAATAGGAATCAAATAAACACAAAGAAAGTATTTTATAATTACTTTATTATGAAATAGTAAGTAAACAGAAATATGAAAAATTATAAAATACTTTATTCAGTATTTTTCAATTTTTCCCACGGCACACCAGGCAACATCTCGCGGTACACTAGTGTGCCACGGAACAGTGGTTGAAAAACACTGGACTAACACGCCTGTGAATTTTGCAGTGACATTTTGAATGTCAATGGTACATAGCTGTCAACCTTTCCCTTTTCTTGAGAGGAATCCTATTCGGAATAAGGGAATTTCCCGCAAAAAAAGGGGGGGGGAGTTGACCGCTATGCAATGGTATGTGTGTGCCTATAAAGATGCCCACACAGCTCTGTGCAAAGAGTGCTTTTGTTCTTTAAAAAGGAGGAGGCAACTCGACCAACAGCCACTGTGTGTCAGCCAAGGTCCATTTTCCAACCCTCTTTAAGAACAGCCACTCTTTCACCCGCAAAACTGCCCAGAGTATTAAGACACCGGAATGAGAAGGCAAAAGGGTTCTGGCAGGCCTCTGCGTTCACAGAAGTCGTTTTAAGAAAAGCGCAAGGATCATCGTGGAACTGAAGGAGAAAAAACAGCAGTGCAACTCCAATACACACCCTGAATGCTCTGAGCTCATCGAAAGGTCATTGTGGCAAGTGGGAGAGAGGGAGAAGGGCTTAGTCACACAATCAGCCTTTGAAAGCAAGAAGACAGATCACTGGTGATGTCTCCTTCTGTGGTTCTGCACAGGATCATTCATTCCCAAAAGGGTCTGCACACAAGGCATTCCTAGTGGCTTCTGCCCATGCTGTCTGGGAGTACAGTGGTACCTCGGGTTACAAACGCTTCGGGTTACAGACTCCGCTAACCCGGAAGTAGTACCTCGGGTTCAGAACGTTACCTCAGGATGAGAACAGAAATCGTGCGGCGACAGCGGGAGGCCCCATTAGCTAAAGTGGTACCTCAGGTTAAGAACAGTTTCAGGTTAAGAACGGACCTCCGGAACGAATTAAGTTCTTAACCAGAGGTACCACTGTAATGAGGCCAAAGCCACAGGGTACATACACAATGAGCCGATTCAGATATCGCAATAAAACGTGATTGATCCTAACGGGAATGAGATGCGGGAGGCCTTAGGCTCAGATGCTCCTCCTCTCCCCATTCTTCCTCCCGTGCGGTCACGAGGAGATGAGAAAGCTTTCCCCCTCTGTATCTGAACTCGACAAACTCGTTTGAAACAAGCCAATTTATTACCATGGATTACTAAGATGGCTTGTTTCAACAAACCACAGTGTGGGGTTCAGAACAGTGTAAGAAACTGAGATATGAAAGCTAGGAGCTAAATGGCACCTTAAACCGAGGTTATGGGCGCAACAACGGAATGTACAGGCGCGCTTTTTGAATAACAAGAATACAAAGCTGAAAATGAATGAACCGCTGCTAAAATATTATGTTCATTTTTTCACATGGTCTAGTGCTTCCCCTGCCCACCCCTCTAATATTCTTAAGATGGTCTCTTCTCCAGTCTTCAGAGAGTAGCTGGAAGTGGGGAGGCAGAAAAAGGCCCTCCTTTCCTTCCACTCTGCAGTTTTAATCTGAAATCTTGGGTGAGGTACTGCGCCGAGCTCAGAAACTGCTCGCACTAATGAAATTCCCAAATGCGCCTAGAACAATGGGAGTTTCGAACACTGGTTCAGAAATAACCCTAAACCAAGGCTAATCAAAACAGATGTGAAGAAACAGAAGGGGAGGAGCACAAAGCTCCAAACTCACTGCAATCAATGGGGGGGGGAGAGAACTATGGTTTTTCATGACATCTGAACTGACCCAACGTCAGTTTATGGGATGCAGAAATGACTCGGCATTTCTCAGAACCACGGATGTTTGGCATCTTACCAAGATCATCCGCAAGCGGGGACACGGTTTCTTGACAGAGAGCTTGCCTACTACCGCTGATCTTCCCCAGCCATGTGTGTAACAGGGGAGCATCGGGTATGATGCAGGTGTACTCTTGAGTTCACACTGATACCCAACGGGCCTGGCTAGCACTTTGTGGAACTCTGTAGGGTGGGGTCAGTTCACACAGCATGTCCCAGGGTCCCCAGGCTTCTCTGAAGGTTCACACGAAAGCCATTTTCTGTTGAAAGTCGTTTTAGTTCTAAACTTGTTTAAAAGGGAAACCGAAGAAACCACGGCATGCTGAACCATCAGAATACCAGCACCCCTCTCTCCATGCAATCATACATCTAAATAACTAAACCATGGGCTTATTCTCTGTCAAATTTGCCTTGGGGGTGGTGGTGGAGGGGAAGAAAAGTCTGGCCCATTACCTCGTAAAGTAAACTCTCCAGAGAAACAGGATCAATCTTGCTGTAAGTTTTCCACAGGTCCACGCTGACATCCATCAGCTGCAAAGAGAGAGAGTTCTGAAAGGGGCATGAACCTTCTGTGCTTTTCTCCCTTCTATTCTCAAAACACAGCCTTCCTCAACAGCTGGGTTGGGAATGGGGAATTATAGTTCCAAACATCTGGAGGGCGCCGGGTTGGGGAAGGCAGCTCAAGCGTTACAGTTCTTCCCAAGGCCAAGCAGGCAACAATGCTAGGATGATCTGGCTGATTAAAAGGGGCATTAAGAACACACAGCCGTCACCAAAAGTGCTTAAGGAGAAGGCGCTTGGTTTCCTTTCCGTTTGGAAAGAAGCTGCCCTTATGACACAATCCCCATCCACAGAGACTCCATTCAGCTGGGAACGTCCACAATATGCCATTATGGCTGGTGAATAGTGCCATGAACGTGAAGCGCCGTTGTGCCACGCAGCACCCGGCAGTTTCTGCAAAATAACTATTACATGGATATGTTCCCTTTGGGGCCACGGGAGACAACACCCCCGGCAGCTCGCAACAGAGACGAAAGTGTAACTGTGCAATCTGGAAGAGTAATAATAAAAGCTAATTTCTTTTATTAGGGTTTTTATCAGTTGCTCGGTTTGGGAAAAGGAAAGCATAACACAGGGGTTTCCAAGACAGACGTTGCAGAAATTGTTCAACGGACACTCCTGAGAACGGTGGCATACTCAAGATATAGCAATGCAAGATTCCTATATACCATTTTTTTGCTCCATAAGACTCACTTTTTTCCACCTAAAAAGGGGAAATGTCTGTGCAAATGTGTGGTCCATCGCTGGCTCCCTTTCCGGCCCCGCCCTCTTGCCCAGGCCTCCATTGTTGAATGTTCTGCAGATGGAGGCTGTTTGTTTCCCCAACAACATGTGACTGGCTGATTAGATGATCTGTCTGGAAACTGTAGAAACGGCTCCCTTTCCTTTCCTAAAGAAGCTGCAGAACTGTGAGTTGAACCCCATAAAAACAGGATCTTTTCCCTTCACAAAGTAAGCTCAACTACTTTGAGCTGATCCTTAAAAAAAACGGAGCTTTTCCCCTTTGCAAAAGCTGCACAACTGTGAGCTGATCCCCCCAAAACTGGGCTTCCCCCCTTTCCTCCTCTAAAAACTAGGTGCGGCTTATGGTCAGGTGTGTCTTATGGCGCGAAAAATACGGGTGCATTAAAACAGGAATAGGAAGATGCTGTGGAAGTGTGGAGCCTGAAACTAAGGACTCCATAATAAAACGAAGAGGTCTGGGGTGCTCTAGAATACAATGATGATGAAATAACTCTCCCCAGTCATAATCTTTCCAGCGCATCCAATGAACCACAGCAGGGAGAAAAGTCCTGGCTTAGGGGGACTCGTGACGGGCTTGTTATTCACCTAGGAAACCTCCCTCCAGCCTCTTACCTCATATTTCATTGTAAAGAAGCCGCCGCCGCCGATTCCTTCCAGGGCAAAGGCCTGCACGATCGGCCACTTTTCAACAATGAACATGTCGAATATCTGCAGATGTCCTGAAGAAACAAAGCAATTTCATTTGGGTGGGTGTGCAATTCCTCAGCTTTCGTTAAGCAACTGCAGCACTGTCAATGTTATTAATGCAAAGGTTCTGCTTATCTAGAGAGGGTTCCCTTGCTGATGCGGTTCGGTTGGTTATTACATAAAGATTTTAGGCTGCCATATGGTCTAATGTAAACGAAGACGTACTGCTAGAATCGTAGAGCTGTCCCCATTAACAGTCAGACACACTGACCCATTCCAAGGCAGGGTCCCCGTGCAACCA
The DNA here is from genome assembly GCA_034641385.1 of Darevskia mixta. Classification (NCBI taxonomy): domain Eukaryota; kingdom Metazoa; phylum Chordata; class Lepidosauria; order Squamata; family Lacertidae; genus Darevskia; species Darevskia mixta. The sequence goes on from JAWWNH010000060.1 coordinate 6,498,374, forward strand.
TGTTAAGCACTTTAAAGATGAAAATACATAAATAAAAGCTATAACCACCACCACCACAACAACAACAACAATAAACAAGTTTTGAAGTTCCTCCGATGCAACCTTTCAACAGGGTGAAGCATTTGTACATGGAAAAAAACCTAAAGTTTTCCATTTTGCTGAATCAATATATTCAGAAGATCACGGGATTAGGATGTGAGGGGAGGGGGAAGCATGAAGCTGACACACAGGATGCCTCTTGGCTAAAAAGAGGATGTGGAAGTAAATGCAATCATGCACTAGGTAATGTTCTCCTTAAAGGGAGAAAATATAATTCCCCCACCCTTTGAGAAGAAGGAGAAGAGTTTGGATTTGAGTGAGTGAGGCTGAGAGACTTCAGAGAAGTGTGACTAGCCCAAGGTCACCCAGCAGCTGCATGTGGAGGAGCGGAGACGCGAACCCGGTTCACCAGATTATGAGTCCACCGCTCTTAACCACTACACCACACTGGCTCTCTAGTGCCCTAGATCTCTGGCAGAGCACCTGCTTTGCATGCAGAAGGTCCCAATTCCATTCCCTGGCATCTCCATGAAGGGTTGCAAAGGACCCTCAGCCAAGACTCTGGAGAGCTGCTGCTGGTCAGTGAAAACCAGAGGCCGGGAACCTCAGGCCTAGGGGGACAAAAGCAAACACACATCCCAAGGCCTTTCTGCCCAGCCCTTGGTGAAGGTCCTTCTCTCCCACACCCTCCTCAAATGCCCGCCTGGGATGCAGCCTTCAACTGTGATCATGCATCTAACGTGCTTGGATGGAGGATGAAGAGAGGGTGATGTTTGTGTATGGAACCCGCTGGTGTGTGTGGTCAAAAAGTGCCAATTGTAGAAAAGGAAGAGTCACATCCAGCCCTCTGGCCTGCTCATCACTCAAATATGGCTCCCGAAAGGTTGGCCAAGTCCCCCACTCCTGATGTAGACAATACTTAGCTATATTGACCACTATACTCTGCCTCAGTATATAGCAGCTTCCAATAACACAGACCCTCTCCTACACTGTGACACATCTGCGAAGAACGCAGCTGCATTGCGTTGTCAGGTCCTCAGCAGGAGGCATTGCTAAGTTTGTGCATGTTCTGGACTGAGATGCCTTTGCCAGTTGAGACCAGCTCAGCTCCAATCAGGAGTCCAGCAGCCAAGTTTCCATTCCCCTTTTATTTAATCTGGAAAAGCAGGCATCATTTGCCTCTTGGGTTTCATCACTATCTGAAAGACCACTGCGTGCCAATGTAACTTCAGCAATTTAAGTCTGCAGTCTAAGGCCAACTCAACTAGAAGATGCTTAATTCTGAAGTTGATGATTCCTAATACTTTTTTTCTGTAACTTTTTTTTTTAACTGCACATTTCCCATGAACTTCACAGGTATTTCTCAAAAGTCCAATGCAGGACAAAGAGGAGCCTATCCCACAACTGGTATGGCATGCGAATCATTGAGAGAGAAGATCACTGTACAAATCCCTACTGAAAAGAAAAATGAACAACATCCAGCACAACTACTGTATTCCAGGCATTTGCTCAAATGCTCCCTGCACCATTACAAAAAGCAGCTGTCTTCCCTCAAGGGTGCCAAAAAGCCTTTCGCTGAGACCAGTGGAATGCCTAGTTTTGAAAAACAGGAGCGAGGAATCGGTGCAGGCTCAGTGGCTCAGCCCCATAGCTAGGATGGTCAGCAGGGGAAGCCCGTTGCTGGGAAACCCCCAGTTGATGCAACTATAAATATACTCCTCTCTGTTCATAGTTCTTTCTTTCTTTCTTTAATGGAACTACAAGCAAGACGCTTGTTGCAGCTTTCTTGCATCAGCATGTTTGCTGGTTATTTCCAGCAAAACAAAATCAAGACTGTGCTGTGGCTTTATATCCCAGCTTCACATAATTAACAGGAAGGTTTGCTTCCTGTTCCAAAAAGGGTGCCTATTCTTTCCCCACATAAAGGAGGAGTTACATGGAAGAATTCCTCATGTGGCGCACACAGAGAGCTTTGTTTGTTGAACTACACATACCATGTTTAATATAAATAACGGACCCCAGTTACTCATTTTTCCCTGTCCCGGACTTAAAAGTATTATAGGAGCATAGAACTGTGGAGTTGGCACATCGTGTACTGCTGTTCAAGGTGCGCATGGCTTTTTCAACCCTACCTTGTGAGCTGAAGGGAATGCCGATTCGACTGCAGTCACGAACCATGTCTACGAAGCTGGAAATTTTGAATTCCTCCGCAGCCTCTTCGTCTTCGTACTAAAAGAAACAAGACCGGGAGAAAGAAAACCCTGCAAATCAATACTCTAACCAGTGCCCAAATATTTGGAAAACAATGTCCATGTTGCAATGCCTTTCGCATTCTGCCTGTAACGCTCTCAGCTCACAGCAGTCGCCGTCTTTATTCGATCCACACTATATTTCAAGCACGGCCATCTTGGGCTGAAAAGACCATGTTCACACTGATAACAAGCACAGAAGCCAGCAGGGGATGACTCTGTATAAAGTGAAGCAAGAGCAACCACTGTGCAAGGAAAAGCTGACCCATGTTCCATTGTGAACATCGTGCAAGCTCATGGCAAATATTATTATTATTCATTGCATTTATATCCCACGTTGTTCTCCAAGGAGCTCAGGGTGGCGTATATTGTTCTTCCTTTCCTCATTTAATCCCCACAACAACCCTGCAAGGTAGGTTAGGCTGAGAGGCAGCAACTGGCCCAAGGTCACCCAGTGAGCTTCAAGGCCAAGGGAGGTTTTGAACCCTGGTCTCCCAGGTCCTCGTCCTACACTGTAACCACTGTGCTGCACTGGCTTTCCCTGAAGTCAGCAGAGACCAACTCAAAGCCATGGCAGCCATATGCAAAATGCACGTCAGTTATAAGCTCAGTCCAGAGCACTAATTCTGTTGCAGTTAAATCTGAAAGAAGCTTCTTCTGTTATCACCTTCTCAAGACTGGAAAACAGACCAAGCTGTAGGCACGGCTCAAGAATCTTCTCTCATGCACAACCATGTTTTTCTGTTTTCTTCCCTCCAAGCCCCAACCAAGGAGTTCAGGGCAACTCGAAAGCTCAGAAACTGCCTTGTGAACATTGCCTACTGCTGTATAAAATGAATTATTTTACTGAGGTTGTTGATGGTGTTGTTTTAAAGAGAAAGGATAAAGGCAAAAAGAGCTTGTCTGCTATTTCTAGGGGAACACAGGGAGTCTCTTCGGTTAAATCATATGCCTATCATATGCTGGGTCTCTACTCTGCAGGTGCCAAAGCTCCATGAAAGAACTCATTTTCATTGTGGTTAGTACATCATTATCCAGTCGGCCCACTTACAGAGTGGGGGAGAAGAGACACAGCAGAAACATTCTTATTGCAAAAAGCCGACTGGTTCAACCCAACATGGGTGCCTATTTTGCAGCATACGAAAAAGCCCAATTACAGAAAACAAAACACAGTAATTGCACCAGTAATTTCTAAAGTGCTTGAAAAACAAAGCCCAGCAACCAGAGAGGCGTTGCTGAATTTGGAAAGCCTGATTTAAGAGTCCTCGAAGCAAAGTAGCACCCTTAAAAAACTACAGTTCCCAGAATTCCATGGGAGAAGCCATGATGGTTCAAGTGTGATAAGAGTGTGTTAAATACATGGTACACAAGTGACCTAAATCATTAACGTATGAAACTTCAGTGGGAAAGAGGAGCTCACAGATCGACTCTAGGCACCTCTCTCCTGGAACAGGAGACAGAACCAGCCAACATAATACAGCCCTCTGCAGAAAACTCTTGCATTACATTACTACTACAACTATTATGTTACAATAAGTAATGGGTGGCATTCAGCTGAGTTTTACTCAGAGTACGCTCACTGCAATTAACGAACATGACCAAGTCACTGGGTCTACTCTTAGTAAAATTTCACTGAACGCCACCCAATTATTTTACAGAACATTAAAATGTATGCTTGGTAGAAGGAAGAAACACTGAGATGGCAGCTGAGTTTTAAACTGTGTTGTTTAAATGGTTTTTCAGGTTTGTGATTTTTTTTAAAGATTTTGTTTACCATTTGTTACTGTAACAGACACAAAATATTTTAAAAACATAATAAACCATCCAACATTAAAAGCAGGGATGTCTTCAGATGTCTTCTAAGTTGTTATATAGTTATTCATCTCCTTGACATCTGATGGGAGGGCGTTCCACAGGGCGGGTGCCACTGCTGAGAAGGCCCTCTGCCTGCTTCCCTGTGACCTCACTTCTCGCAGCGAGGGAACCTCGGAGTTGGACCTCAATGTCCGGGCTGGACGATGGGGGTGGAGATGCTCCTTCAGGTATACAGGGCTGAGGCCATTTAGGGCTCAGCACCAACGCTTTGAATTGTGCTCGGAAACATACTGGGAACAGACACGACAGGGTGTGCTTGGCTCAGATGAGCAGAACAACATGCCTAAGCAGATCACGTTCTGTTCTCACTCTCTGAGCGGCAGAGCCAGATCACAGGACAAAGGAACAAACAGCACTGTTGAGTTTCAAGGGAGATGCTAAGTCAGGGGCTGGATAATCCAGACATCGACAGAATATATATGCAGATGAAGGAGGGAGCCCATCCCGCCTCTCCTGAAGGCTGTGGGCGTTTAAATCCCAACAGACCTGGAGAGTTGTTTGGTTTCATCAGGTGCAGCACTAGAACATAATGAGCCTGGCTCCAAGAAATGGTTTTCGGTCCAGAACCACCAGGCTTCAAAGGCAAAAGCTTTGTGAACTATGCGAAAGGTGCTTCACTTAATCTAATTGCAGCAAGCCTCCAGGTCCTTGCCAAGGAGGAGATCAACTGGTGCCACAACCCACCAGTTCCTAGGTGTGCAGAAGGCTTCCTTATTCTCTCCTGTGGGCTATGCAGAGTGGGGAGCCCTGTGCGTGCACCCAAGGCATTTTGCAGGAGTTTTATTCCAGAAAGGGTCTTTTACAAATCCCAAAGGACGAATGAGCAGGTTGGACTTCAGATCACACAGAGCCCTAGAAGCTGGGTGTGTCTGGCAGCTCAAAGGCTTACTGTTGGGTTGGCCAAAAGGCAAGTATTTAAGCCCCAGGTTGAGAGTGCTCATTTAACTGCTGCACTGGGGTTATTTTGACAGGAAAGGGATGTTTTAAGCCACCTTCCATGGAGTTTTGATGCAGCCACCAAGGCAAGAAAGGATTGTTCTGCTGACATGTATGGGATGCATTTGTCCTTTGCCCAAGCTGTTGACCAGCTTGAGAACTGCAGCATAAGCACCAGATAGGATCAAGGCTCAGACTCAATTATTTGGTCTCTTTCTTCCCTTTTTGTATTCTCACAAAATGATCCAAATGGCAAGAACTGTGGAATAAGCAACAAGCAAGGGGGACCCAGGTGGCGCTGTGGGTTAAACCACTGAGCCTAGGGCTTGCTGATCAGAAGGTTGGCAGTTCGAATCCCTGCAATGGGGTGAGCTCCTGTTGCTCGGTCCCAGCTCCTGCCCACCTAGCAGTTCGAAAGCACGTCAAAGTGCAAGTAGATAAATAGGAACCGCTCCGGCGGGAAGGTAAACGGCGTTTCCGTGCGCTGCTCTGGTTCGCCAGAAGTGGCTTTGTCATGCTGGCCACATGACCCGGAAGCTGTACGCCGGCTCCCTCAGCCAATAATGCGAGATGAGCGCCGCAACCCCAGAGTCGGTCACGACTGGACCTAATGGTCAGGGGTCCCTTTACCTTTACCTAAGGGGTTCGCTATGCCTTTTCAAAGTCACCATCTTGACGTAATGGTGATATGAAGCAGAGATCAAGGCTGCTATCCTGTGCATACTTACTTGAGAGTAAGCCCCTCTGAACCCAGTGGCACCTCCACGTGAACTTGCACAATATCAAGCTGCAAGTCAGGCAAATCTTCCGTTTTGATTTCTTAGCCATTTTTAATTTAAATTCCACGAAAGAGCAGGGAGTCGGGAGTCTGACCACTGCAACAGCGTCTCATTGGATCATATCAATTCCACAGAACTAGGAGACCTTCTACAACGCCAAAGGCCTCTATGGGAAGCCAGAACTGCTGCAGCTCAACACGGTCTCAGACTAATGCTGTTCTTTCTATGTTTGCAACTCGCCCACTCACCTCGTTTTCAGTCATGCAGTGGAAATGCAAGTTTCTCCAGAATGCTACATATGGCAAAAGGTAGTTGTAGTTGACAGGGTTGCAATAGAGATGGACGCTGTCTGGCTTTATTAGTAGGATCACATCTAAAAGGAACAAGAAATCAACCCAATGTTATTTTTAAGTCACTAACCTGTTTGTCCTCCTGATGCAACACTCAGACAAGTCCTTACTTATTTAATACATTTTTAGTTGCTCTTCAGCTAATGGGGCTCCCAGAGCAATTTATGTAATATCATTAACAAACAATACAGTGTCTGCCCTCCATATGGTAACTGGAAATACATGACACAAAAGGAAAAAGAGATGGGGAGGGTAAAGGAAAACCAACTCAGGGACTTTGGGTTTTTTGTTTTTGTTTTAAGTCCTTGTGATCCCTCCCTTCTAAATGACAAAATATGGCACAGGCAGGGGAGTTAGAGGACCACTTTGCACTCAATATTTTCCTTTTATGATGTTCAAAAGGTATGTGCTGGCATGTGTAAAAATCACACATGGTATCCAGGCTGCCACAATCACCTACAAAGGAGGTGGAGGAGGCAGTGTATGTAGGAAACAACCCAAGGGAGCTCTTTGCTCAAGGCCACCCAAACAGTTCATGGCCAAGCAGCCGTATTTTGTTTTTTGCACTGGTAGCCCTAAGTCCGCCTGGACGTTAGTGCTCCCAAGCTTTTGAGGGGTGGGATGGGGGGGGTCTTTGGGCTTTTGAATGGATTCTGGTGTCTTGACAATTTTCTTTCTATTTTAAGGCTTGCCTGCGTTCAATTGTCTCCATTACATTTCAACCATTTTTAATGTATGTTGTCCAGAGAACTTTGGTTAAGGGGCAACACCGAAATGCCACAAATAAAAACAATAAACGAAATAAAACGAAATACCCGTGGGAGCCAAGCGGAAGAGGGTGGGTTGTATCAACGTCCACAAAGACATTTGAGGAACGAACCAGGAGCAACTGTCTAGCCTCTTCCTTGCATACAGTACACAAGGAGAAACATAAAGGAGGTGATATCAAAAGAAGTGAAAGAAGACCAGCCTTATTCGCCCCCTTGAGTGTTCATCTTAAAACAGCACACAGCACCACTTTCCCTTACCATCAAGGACCTCTTCAGGAAACCCCGATCTTTCAAATTCATTGTTGCTCTGGTTGTACAAGCCAAAGAGAAGGTAGTTTGCCAGTTCCCGGCAGCCCTCGTTGTATCGGCTGTCAATCCCTGCAGAAGGAAGCGTAAGGAATGCACAGTAAGGTCATAGGGAGGAAAGAACCAACAGGTCCGATTCCAAATCACAGAATAACCAACTAAAACTAGGGAAATGTTTGGAGCCCCTGCCTTCTTCCTAAGTCTCCTATGCTTTGGAAGCAGGCTGCAGCTTCCAACATACCCTGACCACTAAAACAAAGGAATGCACGAGGGTGGTGGTGGTGGCGGTGGGAATCAAGTCCTGAAGAGCAATTGGTCCTGAAGAGCAGCAGGGGGAATTTCTAGCCCATGGGCCGATATAGGTCTGACACAGGTCCCAATTTATGACATCAGGAGTGGGACATGAATTGGATGCAGCAACCAAGGAACCATCGGGAGCCTCAACTGAGCTCCCAAATGGTTGCTTTGCAAAATCAGGGCTCCTTGTCAGCTAACAGCCACTGACGGGGAAGTCCCACGTGGAGCTGTTGTTCAGGAGTGTCCCTATGAGAGACTCCCTAGTGCAGCCAAGGGCTTCACTTCCTCCAAAACCACTTACTCCAAACAAACCATCAATTTGGATTCAATGTGCTTCCTATGAATGGAGTGGCTTGCCCCACCTGTCTGCAGAATCTAAACCAGGCTTCCTCAACCTCGGCCCTCCAGATGTTTTGAGACTACAATTCCCATCATCCCTGACCACTGGTCCTGCTAGCTAGGGATCATGGGAGTTGTAGGCCAAAAACATCTGGAGGGCAGACGTTGAGGAAGCCTGATCTAAACTGCTTGTTCCATATGAACTTTGAAGGCACGCTCCCAGAGCCAATCAGCTGAAATCAAGAGGGCAAGCCAAGGACCTACAAGAAGCTAGGAAACCACTGAGTATAACCAAGGTTCCCAGAAAGCCTAGTCATGAAGAACAGCTCTTGTGGTGGCATATCTATAATGCTTGCACCAGCCACAAAATGCTCGTAACGGATGACAGTGGGCCAAAAAAGAGAATAAAGAGCAGCTGAAAGGGGACACTGGAACAGAGATACAGTCAGGTGCAAGCTGCTTTAAAAACAATGAGTGGAAAAGCCTTGTGGTACAATGCTACAGAAGCAATTTAAGGAGGCGGAAGGCACTTCATATTTATTTCCCCCACACTAAGCCGCAAATCCAGCCCAGAGCTGCCCCTTTCAGAAAGGGATTGGCAACGCCGGTTGACCTCAGGCCACTACCCAGTTTGGAACAATTGAGGATCATTTTTTTCCAAAAACCCTTTTATGATACACTAAGCCAAAGAACGGCGAGTGCAGAGCTGGGAATTGGGATGGCAAGGTCAACCAGGGAGCACTGGAGGACAGTTTGGAAGGGGAAAGAGCTCCTGAGCAACAGATGGTGTCCGGAACAAATGAAGAGGAGGATAAAAGCATTTTTTAACAGTGCTGCCAAGGTCATGCCCCATCTTTCCTTGTGTGCGAATAATCTGTCCCCAAATCCCAAATACTTCAGCCTTTGCTTCAACATTTGCTATTGCCGTCTGAGGCGCAGAACTGCTTCCCCTGTGTGTTTGGATCTCTCTGCCTTCTTTGACGGTGGATCCAGCTCAAGCGGGGCTGCGTGCTTTTTTCACGCCAGGTCCATCAGTGGCTACTGGCCAAGACACCCAGGAGAGCGACGTCCATTTTCCCAGTCTCTCTTCCTCTCCTTTCTCCTGCTTCCCAGCCCTTAATTGCTAGATATGAGCCACTGAGAACAACGGATGGCTGCTTCCATTGTGCTCTGCTTCTGAAGTTCCTCGCAACATTTGGCTGGCGACCGACAGGTAACAGTAACTGGAGATCTGTGGGCAGCCTGCCCTGAGCTTCCACTCTCATGTGGATTAAGGCGACACAAAACCATTACCTATCTGGGTCATGTTGGGAATTGCCAAACACAAATCCAGATCTGAGCTTCCTGCTTTCCAAACCAGGACTCCAAGTACTTTGTTTTTGGAGACGCCTGACCCACGAGAAGCAGAAGATAATACACTGCAAGCCAGAGAAAGTCAGAAGGCCAGGCTCAGTCCAGACTTTATATCAAGGTTTGGCCAAGATGGGATCCTCATAGTGCCCATCAATTGCAGGGCCTGATATTTGATATGCTTCCACTCTGTTTCCCAACATACATCTCACGGATAGTTGATTAGAGTGTGGTGCTGATAACGCCAAGGTTGTAGGTTCAATCCCCATATGGGACACCTGCATATTCCTGCATTGCAGAGGGTTGGACTGGATGATCCTTAGGGTCCCTTCCAACTCTACAATTCTATGATTCTATGTATATCACACTCCACACAGCTGTGTCCATTAAGTCGTCTCTCGGATCAAATGCTACTGCGGTACACAGGATGCAATATGCATCCTGGCACATCCTCCCGTTTCCCATTGCTAGTGTTATCTGCACGATCCTCGTGCTTTAAACAGAGCCTAGGGCTTGCCGATCAGAAGGTCGGCAGTTCGAATCCCCGCAACAGGGTGAGCTCCCGTTGTTCGGTCCCTGCTCCTGCCAACCTAGCAGTTCGAAAGCACGCCAAGTGCAAGTGGATAAATAGGTACCACTCCGGCGGGAAGGTAAACGGCGTTTCCGTGCACTGCTCTGGTTTCGCCAGAAGCGGCTTAGTCATGCTGGCCACATGACCCGGAAGCTGTCTGCGGACAAACGCGGGCTCCCTCGGCCTATAGAGCGAGATGAGCGCGGAACCCCAGAGTCGTCTGCGACTGGACCTAATGGTCAGGGGTCCCTTTACCTTTACCTTACCCATCCTATCACTGACTGAATTCCCCAGACGGTGGGGAGAAGAGCAGGATGCTGCAGACTGTCCAAGCCACGGTGCTGAGCAGCAGGGCACTGGGGGCGCTTCCTTAATCGTTCCACATCTGCCTCTGAAAATACCATTTCTCCTTAATTGATATGCTGCTGGTTGAAGCTTCCTATTAAGCTAATCTGGTGACCTAATTCTTCCAATGCAAGATTTATGATTAAAACATGAGCCCATGAGAATTATGGAATAAATCCCTGAGTCACGGCAGGAGAGAGCTGACAGCTTTCCAAGAAATAACCTCCAGCTTTGCAGAAGGCAAATGTTAAGAGTAATCATCGCAAGGGGCTGGCTGTGCTGAGGGGGCAAGGTGGGTGAGATTCAAAGGCTCGGGAGAAAGACCCCCCCAAGGGAATCTAGTCCCACTCGCAACATGCCACTTCAGGTTAATTTCTGATTTTTCTTTTAAATAATCAAACATCATATATATATATATATATATATATATATATATATATATATATACTACACACATACACACACAAAATATAATAGAGCATACAACAAATATTACACACACACACACACACACACATTCACATTATATAGTATACAACAAAGAAGAAGAAAAACAACCTTTTTATAATGGAATCTCACACACATTTCAACTGCCAATAACCTTTTGTTCTTTGCATTTTTCATTCATAGCTATCCTTCCTTGAACTAATGCTTTTATAACAAAAAGCAGTCTACACCACCACCTAAAAAACCTCTTTTTACACAAGCTTTTAACAGACTCCATTATTTATTTCTTCTAGATAACTGACCCCATTCTTCAACATCACTGACAATTTAATCAAGCTCAGTTGTTCCCATTTCCCCCCCTGATGATATCCTTGCCCTATTGGTTTGTAAGTAACTTGCCCACGTTTTGGCCCGTAACAGCCCTGCGTGGTTATAATAATAATAATAATAATTTATTATTTATACCCCGCCCATCTGGCTGGGTCTCCCCAGCCATTCTTATCATAACATGCAGAATCTGGATCTTATATGAATAAAGGGATCAACTTTTTACAAAATTTAGTAAGCAGATTGGAGGGTTAATGGTAGCTCTGATGCCCCCTATCCTTTCAAACATGCAGTTCCAAAACTGCTTTGGTTTTATGCAAAAAAACAAACAAAAAACACACCAATGAATGGAAGAAATTTCCCATTGTGGCGTCACAAAACCAGAACATTAGGTTAATATCAACCTCCATATTTCTAGGGGAAATTAAAAATGGGGTACCAGGAAGAGGAGGAGGGTGGGCTTGGAGAAAAGGGGGTGCATTTCACTCCACGGTTGGAACTTCATTCTTTGTTTTTTGGGAGGGAGGTATCTTCACTTGTAGAAATGCACTGAACAACATATGGGGGAGGAAATAATGGATTCCGGCTACCAACAGCTTTAGGATGGCAGCCAAGGAAGTGACCCAACTGATTAAAAAGGCATCCATGCTTACAGAATATATTTACAGGAATTTCACCGCAGCTTTTGCACAGATGTTAGTAACACCGAGGCAAAGAATACTTTATAAATCAGGTCTAAATCGTTCGAACAAGCCCGTCAAACCACACAATTCTCCCCTGCATGGACACACAGACACTGAAGGGAGGGGGGGCACATACTACGCATCAGCATCAAATATGGTGGCAATAGATCTACTAGCCAGTCTACCTACAAATATTGGTATCTGAAGAAGTGTGCATGCACATGAAAGCTCATACCAATAACAAACTTAGTTGGTCTCTAAGGTGCTACTGGAAGGAACTTTTCAATTTTGTTTTGATTATGACTAGGGGAAATACTTCCAGAACACCTGGTTACCCAGGAGCCTAAAATCAGCGGCAGAACCTTGGGGGTCTCAAATTTCCGCGGTCCCTTTGTGACGCCAAAATTTGGTGTGTGTCCCCCCCCCCACCTTCCATTCTACATCACTGTTGCAGTGCTCCCAAGGCTAAACTAAACCTGCATAACTAAACCTGTCACCCTCCCTTAAATCCGCCTCTGCTACAATTCTGATACTGACCGCAATGCATTTAAAATACATTTTCCAGCTTCGAGTTGGAACATTTCCCTAAGGCTGCATACTGCGGCAGATCCTCCCCAATGAAACAAAAGAAAAGAAAAATGAAACCCAGCTTAGAGCAGAGCAACAGAAGGGGACAGAAATTCCCAGGCTTCGGTTGACATTCCCCCTCTTTCAGGAGAAGCTGGCTGGAAATGCAGCAGTCCGGTATTAGCAGGGGTGCATTTGCGGGAACGGCTCACAAAAGGGTTTCAGATGGGACCAAGCACACAAAAATTTGATATGTCATGCCGTAAGCATTTAATTAGCCTCATCTAGCCTGTGCTACCCGAGAAAGGATGAAAGCTGTCCAGGATCTGATCACAGTTAATATCTGGCGGCCTCTTTCGTGGCTGGAACCAGCTGCAGCTCTCTCAACAGCCTGGCTTCCTGTGTCACTGTTCTGTCTCGGCTTTCACACGGGGTTACGCTGGGATATAACTCAAGGGTTGCCAGTAAATCCAGACTTATAAGCAGAGGCCAGACAAAAGCCCAGGGAGACCATGGCAAGAAATCTAGGGCACTCAGGTGCCTCTCAGAGTTGCACAGGGCACAGAAGTTAGAATCTTTATATACAAGTTAAAGGTAAAGGGACCCCTGACCGTTAGGTCCCGTCGCGAACGACTCTGAGGTTGCGGCACTCATCTCGCTCTATAGGCCGAGGGAGCCGGCGTACAGCTTCCGGGTCATGTGGCCAGCAGGACTAAGCCGCTTCTGGAGAACCAGAGCAGCGCACGGAAACGCCGTTTACCTTCCCGCCAGAGCGGTACCTATTGATCTACTTGCACTTTGACATGTTTTCGAACTGCTAGGTTGGCAGGAGCTGGGACAGAGCAACGGGAGCTCACCCCGTCGCGGCGATTCGAACCGCCGACCTTCTGATCAGCAAGCCCTAGGCTCTGTGGTTTAACCCACAGCGCCCCCCGTGTTAGGAGTATTTATATTCTGCCCATTCAATGTGCCCCAGGTGTGGGCTTGACACCTGACTGGTTTCCCTAGCTCCCACCCATTTTTAATTTAGCCTATGAAATCCACGAGCCGTAAAAAAATATTAAGACCTATCACAAGAATGCAGCTATAATTATAACATTCCCACGTATATACATGCCAAGCACTCTTTTTCTGCAATGTTGCCAGCGCAGCTCTGTGATAATTTTATCGTTGCAATTCATGCTGTACGTTCAGGAGGTTCTTCCTATCTTGATACTGCAGCAGCTCCACTTATTTTCAGGTCTTTGCCTCCAGAGATACAGCTGAGTGTTTCCTAGCTAAGGCTCCCAAGTCCTGATACATCTCTATTAACTCCTGATCTAAGCAACATTTGCACCGTTCATAATATACAGATCTGCAGGCACAAGCCTTGCAAATTAATTCTGGTCGGCTGTGCAAACCTCCTTTCATCATGGAAGTACCTAAAAGCTACCCGGTAGTGCCAGGGGGCAATTGTAGAGATAACTCATACAGGGAGGGGAAGGGGCACAAGAGGTCATTACTAGCAAAGAATGGATTTTATTATTCACAGCAGTTTTGTGCTGCTCTTCCGCTGAAAAGGCTCCCAGGGCAGCTGACAAAGATTAGTAAATCTAATCTAAAATTAGTAAAGACATGCATGACACAAACGCAAAAGGGGTTTGGAGGGTGGAAGAAAAATGCGAACGCAGGCACTCCTTCTTATTTATTTGTTTAGAGCAGGGTTTCCCAAGCACGGCCCTCCAGCTGTTTTTGGACTACAATTCCCATCATCCCTGACCACTGGTCCTGCTAGCTAGGGATGATGGGAGTTGTAGTCCAAAAACAGCTGGAAACCCAAGTTTGGGAAACCCCGACTTAAGAGCATTTTTACCCTACTCTTCAGACAAAAAAGACCTCCAGAGGTGCTAAGATACAAGTCAAGAAAAATAGCACACTTTTAAGGCTTAGCTGCAAAGCGCTTACAATGACCAGCTGGCATGAAACAGTTCAAGGAAGAGGAGGAATCAAAAGCTGCTGGTTTTGCAGTTGAGCTGACAGAGTGGCCCCACTTCCCTTCCTCTGCAGCCTGATGGAATGGCTACCGCCAGGTGACAGTTGATGCAGGCAGCAACCTGATGGCAGCTGGCTTCTCAGCACAGATGACAGAGTGGCCGCGCTTGCCTTCTTCTCCTGTGCTGGCCATTAGCACTTTGCAAAACATTTTTATATATACCGTATAACAGAGTTTACAATGGCAACACATTGGTTCGGTTTATTAAACCTAAGCGCTGAAAACCAGCAAGCAGTGTCAACAGCTCTCCTGAAATCCAGAAACTCTGGCTCCAATTCTATGCGCGCTTACTCAGAAGTCAATTCCCGGTGAATTCAGCGGGGTTTGGTTCCAGGTGAGCATGCAGTAGGGCTGCAGGCTTGATAGCCAAATCCTTTTACACTTTTGTCATGGGCTACCTCCGGCTGAAGGCACGGCAATGGATATTCACATGGAACACTTGAAGGGTGAAACACACAACCAATCAGGTGTCACTTATATTTCTCATGAAAGACAAGTATTAGAATCCTAGAATTGTAGACTTGGAAGATAGCCCCAAAGGTCATCTAGTCCAACCCCCTGCGATGCTGGAATCTCAGCTCAAGCATCCATGACAGATGGCCACCCAACCACTGCTTAAACCTCCCAAGAAAGCGAGTCCACCACCTCTTGAGGGAGACTCTTCCACTGCCTAACAGCTTTGACTATCAGAAAGTTCTTCCTGAAGTTTAGCTGGTATCTCCTTTCTTGTAACTTTCCTGCTACATCTTCTGTATTCATTATATTTTTAACAAATCAAATTAGGCGCTACAGCAGTCCTCCTGGATTGTCAGTTTTCTTCACAGCACTCAGTTATTTTTTACTAGAGTAATTATAGTTCAGTCTCCACAAAGCCTCTTGTCACATTCCTGGTGTCCTGCAAATGGCTTTAACTTCAGAGAGTTATCAAAATGTGGGTTAAGGCACCTAAACACAACTTTCTGGTTAGGGTCCAGGCAAGCGCCCTTCTGCATGGCTTAGATTTCACCGAGAAAGCCAGGGCCAGCTAGAAGTGGCACAACATGCAGGCTGCAAAGTTTTCCTCCAAGGCATTCCTAAATTGAGCCTTAGTCTGCTTAATTGTGTTTAGCCGTTTCCCTTACCACAGAGATTTCTCCCTGACCCGTGGATGGACAATATACAGTGCCCAGAATGTTTAACTACTCAGACAAAACCATGCCTCTTTTTTTCTTCCAAGCTGCAACTCATTTAATCCTGTTTCCAACCCATCTGCTAGTCAGCCCTTGGTGCATGTTCACAATTAAATGCAACGCAAGTTCGCACATAAATTTTACAAACTTGAAACACAGAAGAAGACAGCGAAAAACAAGCCTTCTTCTAATGATACGTTTTGGACTGAGGACGGGGAGGGAGAAAGGAAGCAGGAAAGTGTCTCACATCCCAACTCACTCCACCGTCAGCCTTACTCACGGCCGTCCAGGAAGCATGACGAGATGGCTTGAAAATTTTCCAGCACTGCCTCCATGTTTAGAGACAAATCTCTCAGGCCAGTCACATTATTCAGTCTCCAGTACTCGAGAGAGATTCACTCTTTTTTGTAGTATCTGTCTTTCAACAACGAAGGCTGCCCCAGGTATGCAGACTGCAAGGCTTGTCTCACTCAAGTCTGTTGCTTGTTCAGCATTCAAGCATTCTGCCCCCCCTTCATCCTTTGACCTGTCTTCCATGTCCCAACACCACTTTCCTGGCTCTGAGCCTTCCACTCCTGAGGTTTCCCTAGCAGGCATGGCCAAACTTGGCCCTCCAGATGTTTTGGGACTACAATTCCCAGCATCCCTGACCACTGGTCAGCTACGGATGATGGGAGTTGTAGTCCCAAAACATCTGGAGGGCCAAGTTTGGCCATGCCTGCAGAGGGTTCTCTGGCAGGAGCCTCCCACCATTCTTCACCATCTAGCCAGTCCCTGACATCTGATTCCTTTTATCTGGGGCTCTGCTCTCCTTGAAGCAGCAAACACACTTATTTCCATTTCCGCACACTGGTCTTTTGGGGCAACTGCAAATGGGAAGAGCCAGTTTCAAGCCCAGAGACAAAAGGCCAGCCATCTCCCTGCCTTACCTTTTTAATTAGAGATGCCAAGGATTGAACCCAGAGCCTCCCAATGTACAGCATCTGCTCCATCATAGAGCTATGGCCCATCTTTCTTAGGAGACCACTAAATCCTAAAAAGCACATAGGTCTTTGGCAATGGCCAGAGATTTAAAACTGTGTGACCTCTTCGTTCCATTCATTTCTAAGGGGCTCCACGTTCAACTCATCAACACATTTCAGCTGCTAAGGGCAAGTAACATTCCTCAAATGCTTGCGCCCTCTTTGAATATCTCTAGGATCCTGAAACACAACTTCTGGCTTTAGCCTGCACATTTCAATAATGCTGTCAATCCACTTTAATAACTAGGGAGAACTTACCCAAAATGCACAGTATTCCATCTGGCTGGGATTTGCTGCTCTGCGTCAGGATGTTCTGAATTTGTCGAAGGCGGCTACAACTGCGAAGAAAAATGGGAGACGGTTAGAGGCGATGCTTAAAAAGGACTTCAGTCTGTTGGGAGCCAAGGCTTGCTGAAAGAGATCTGTCATCTGGCAAAGCAGTACTGTACCAGCAGTTCTGAAACTGTCAGTATTCATATACACTTAGTAGAAGCAGGCCTTTGCTCTTTCCACATCATTTTGCTTCTGTCTCCAGCTATCAGCCCACTCACTTTTCCTCTGTGATTTCTGCATCATCACTTTAAAGCATTTCTACCAGTTGGATGAACTTATCTTCCACCTTTTGTGCCTGCCGAAAACAAAAGTATTTTTCACTCAGTTCAGGGCACTTGGCAAAGCAGGCGTTGCATATCACGTGGGCACAAAACACCATTTTGCCACCAGGAGGTCACCGACACATTTGTGCACTGGAACTCATGCTGAGAGTCCACTGCAAGTCAGGGTGTGCCTTGTGCTGGCCTGTGAGGTGCTGAGGATTGGCTTTCTCTTTGAGTACTCCCAGAAGGGGGTTCATTCCTAATCTGAATTGCAACACATTCCCTTTGATCATAAATACCAAGGAACCCTGTCAACAGACCAGTGCATGATTTTACTCTCAAGCCACACCAGGGTGGCCAAACAGGCAAGCCTTGACATGCAAAGAGTTGACCTTCGTTCTGAATGCAAAGAGCTAACAAACATAATGCAAGAGCAGCCCATAAAACGGGCAACATAGAGTTATGGCTATCATCCATCTCTCACATTCATCGGACACAGTTCAGAACTGCATGGGCACGCCCAACTGGACTTTCCCCCCTGCAAAGAGGGGGTCCTCCATGCTTGCCCCATTATTGGTTTTTGAAAGACAGTTTGTGATGTGGGAGACCAGAGTTATGGGAAAGTGTCAAAAGTCATTATCACTTCAACGATTTATATATTGCTGAATTGCAATCATCTCTACAGACAACCAAAGTTAGTTGTGAGGTCCCCGGACGACAACCGTTATCTAACATTTGCAAAGCCTGATTGTTTGATCAGTGTGTATACAATTTGCTATTATTCCATTATCTACAAGGCGGGAACACAATGGAGCCAAATGACTATTCCCTTTGAACCTAGATCTTATATTTGTTGTTGTTTAGTCATTTAGTCGTGTCCGACTCTTCGTGACCCCATGGACGCCAGGCACTCCTGTCTTCCACTGCCTCCCACAGTTTGGTCAGACTCATGTTGGTAGCTTCGAGAACACTGTCCAACAATCTCGTCCTCTGTCGTCCCCTTCTCCTTGTGCCCTCCATCTTTCCCAACATCAGGGTCTTTTCCAGGGAGTCTTCTCTTCTCATGAGGTGGCCAAAGTATTGGAGCCTCAGCTTCAGGATCTGTCCTTCCAGTGAGCACTCCGGGCTGATTTCCTTAAGAATGGATAGGTTTGATCCTCTTGCAGTCCGTTCTCAAGAGTCTCCTCCAGCACCATAATTCAAAAGCATCAATTCTTCGGCGATCAGCCTTCTTCATGGTCCAGCTCTCACTTCCATACATTACTACTGGGAAAACCATAGCTTTAACTATATGGACCTTTGTCAGCAAGGTGATATCTCTGCTTTTTAAGATGCTGTCTAGGTTTGTCATTGCTTTTCTCCCAAGGAGCAGGCGTCTTCTAATTTCTCATATAGTATGACCTGTGGGCATGATTCTTGTTGGAACTTTCAGCCAAATCCATCTTTCACCCCATTTCTTTATAAATGTTTCCTTTAGACTACCGGTATATGAATTCACGACTATGATATAAATTTGCCCAGTCTACCCTTTGTGCAATTACGACTATAGTATTTTTCAAAATGAGTTATCTTCTTTTGAGGGTCCATACTGTCTCATTAAACATATGGATATAACCATGGTCGACATCTATTGTTTTAAAGATCTCAGCAAGTGTGTTGGGGAGCAGATGCAGCCCAGGAACCAAGCATCCCCCAAGGAAGAGTGTATTGGATCAGAAACAAGTCCTTCCCATTCATTTATTTCACCTGAAACAGCAGGTGAAAGTTATCAAAATAACACATAGGGGGGAAATAACGCTGTAATTCTGAGCAAACAGTGTTATATACAGGCTTAGAGGAAGGGGTTTTTCTGTGAACTTCCCTAACTGAAAAGTTCACAGTCAGTCAGCTGGATGAGCTGCTGCCCTGGTTAAGGAGTCACTGACATGCCTCTTCCTGTTTATGCAGAAACAGCATCCTGTGCACAAAAGAATTTGCAAAGTTGACAAGCCGAACGGCACAGTCGCAGCAAGGAGTCACTAGATCAGGCATAGGCAAACTCGGCCCTCCAGATGTTTTGGGACTACAACTCCCATCATCCCTAGCTAACAGGACCAGTGGTCAGGGATGATGGGAATTGTAGTCTCGAAACATCTGGAGGGCCGAGTCTGCCTATGCCTGCACTAGATCAATTCTCAATGTCTGACGGCACAGGAAAAAAATAGAATGGACATTATTATTATTTTTAAATGCGGTGGAGAGAAACAATAAGCAGGTGTGTAAGATTATGGATGGTGTGGGGGAAATGAATAGAAAGACGTTTTTCTCCCTCTCATTTAGTACTGGAAGCTGGGATCATCCCACGAAGCTAAACGCTGGGAGACTCAGGACAAACAGAAGTACTTCACATAGCAAAGTTAGAATTCGCTACCACAAGCTGTGGTGGCTCCTTAATCCCCTTTTAAAGCTATATTGGGGGCCAAGTCATGGAGAATAAAGCATGCTACTAGTTATGATTGATGGCTTCACACGGCCTGCAAAATCGGATGCTGCATGGCTGAGAATACCAGTTCCAGCTGTTTTCGGACTACAATTCCCATCATCCCTGACCACTGGTCTTGCTAGCGAGGGATGATGGGAGTTGTAGTCCAAAAACAGCTGGAGGCCCAAGGTTGGGAAACACTGGTCTAGTCAGCTATTGTGACAACAGGATGCCGGACTAGGCAGGCCTTTGGTCTGATCCAGCATGTCTCTTATGCTCACTTGTTCCATGCTTTAAGCAAATGAGGAAAGTATTGAACAGATCTCTTAGCACTGGAGGTTAGTGGGGGAAAACATTTCACCATCATTTCCTATTCCTAGTTCTATATTATAGCTGGAAGCTGGAAGCTGCATGCACATGGAAGCCAAAAAACCATTCCGGAAACCTGTTCACCTGCCACAGATGAAGCCGCAAAGTCACTGGGGCCAGTGATGAATTTATTCTCAATGGTCACATTTATTCACTAGGAATTTTGCAGTTGCATGTCTGTAGTAAAATTAAGCCATCCAATTTGTAATGTTCTTCAGTTATATTTCCAAGTAAACTTTAATGCCTAAGCTAGACAAATCCTCACACAACCTTTCAGAGGAGTAGCTGCAGGCATAGGGTGGTATACAAATTTAATAAAACAATAATAATAGCTATGCTTGTCTGTGGTTACAAACAAGGAAGCTTGTGGCAGCTTAAAGACTAAGGGCGATAGCTAAAGTTAGTCACACTCAGAGCAGACCCACTGAAACCAATAGACTTATGTCAGGGGTCGACAAACTACGGTCCGGGGGCCGGTTGCGGCCCACCAGGCTCGTAAATCTGGCCCGCGGACCCTGCCGCCCCGCGCTGAGCTAAACCGGCACAACGCGGCTTTTCCTTGAAAAGAAGCCGCAGACGCCTTCCCGCACGGGGACTGACTTCCAAAACGCTGGTGCGGCTTCGAATTGGCTGCAGGAAATTCCTGCAGCCAATCCGAAGCCTCGCCACCCGCGCGCTGAGGTAAACCCGGCGCAGCCATGGACGGAGAGGCAGGCGGGCAGGCGGCGGGTCTGGGCCGCGCCATGGACATCATGAGGGGCGCGTCGCGGGGCTTCAGCCGGAGATTGGCCTGCCTGCTGGCCCCGCGCCTGACACCCAACTCGGCGCTGCTGCTGGTGGCCTGGCCTCGGATGACAGGCCGCAGCGTGTGGTGCACGGCGCCTGGGAGCTCCTCGGGGATGGGCCGATGGAGCGGCTGCTGCTTGTCAACAACGCCGGTGAGCGGGCAGCGCCAAGACACGCTCCTGAGCGTTTGCAGAGTGCGTTCCTCCTCCAGGTCTGGAGGCAGCTACGGGACTGGCTTGCAGAGTATTTATATTTTTCAAAATATACTCCGGTCCCCCACAAGGCCTGAGGGACAGTGGACCAGCCCCCTGCTGAAAAAAGTTTGCTGACGCCTGACTTAAGCTACTTTCAGTACGTCTACTCTGAGTATGACTAACACCGAATACTGTCCTAACAAATTTAGTGTGGCTGAAGCTTCCATGGAATAGAGTCCATTTCATCAGATGCACTCAATGTTGTTTTCACGTGGCGCAGATATATACAAAAGGGTGGAGAGAGATGTTTTTGGAGATAACAGAGCCAGCCAGCAAGAAGTGTGTCTCACTTTCATCTCAAGTCTTTGTGAGGATAAAGTCAGCCAACAGGTTGTGCTACATTTGATACGGATGGCCACAGTGCTATCTAGACTGCCGGGGGGGGGGGGACACCACACCTATGGGTATATGAGGTCAAGTGAGGTAGCAACAAGGGTGCTTTAGGTATGCGTACTAGGGATGCAAAAGAAACCAGGGTGCTTCTTGCCTCCAAAAATCGATTCTGTAGCAAGAGGAAGGGCAGAAGATAGGGCAAGATCTACTACTGGATCACTGGGTGATTTGTAGTAGATCAGGGACTGAACCTGGGACCTTCTGCATACAAAGAAGATCCTCAGGCACTGAGCCATTCCTCGGGGTAATCAGGAAATGATTTTTTTTTTAGTTTTTGCACCCAAATCCAGTTAGTAGATCTCGGGGTGTCTAGTAGACACTGCAAGCCAAAAGTCTCCCTTCCCCTGCTGCAGCAGGTATAGCAGTGAAAGACTCCTATAGCAAGGGGCTTCTACCCCTAAGATCAGATGCCAAGCTGGAGGAAAAGCAATCCTAGAAAAGAACAGGGAGAAGTATGGTGGTGGGACTGCCTAAGTCAATGAGGAGACCAACGCCTAGGAGACCAGCAAGAAGGGAAAGCGAAGAGAGATGAAAAGGGTTGTGTTTGACAAAGAGAATGAACATCCAAGATGCTCACAGAGTCAATTCAGTTCAGCAGTGGAGCGAACCAACATATGGGTTGAGTGGAAGAGGTATGAGTTGCCCATGGACTGAGCACGGACCCTTATCTTGCTATAGCTCCCATAAAGTCACTGGGTAGAGGGGTGGTCTGGGGAAAGAGAACACACATTTGAACTTCAGCAGAGATCTGAACATGCTTCTCCCACCTCCAGACCCAAACTCAATGCTATATCCACCACTCCACTCCCAGCAGCAAAGAGAGCATGCAAAGAATGCAAGGGTATTTATTATAACTGAGCAGGACTGGTTTACTGAGGCCTGGAAGATCTCATTAAGGAAAGGACGCCAGCCATGTAGACCAGAGTGGGCTTGCTAGAGAGACCCCCGTGCAGGAAAGGAAGGAGACACGCCACTGTAATATTCTCCTGGGCTCCAAATGTCTTCACGGTTACTGTCATTTGAAGAGGGAATTTATAAATTTAAATAAGCTTTCATGCTTTATGGGAGCTGCGCATTCAGCGGTTTAACGGAATTTTATTTAAGGAACATGGAAAATGTTTCCCTTTCCCTTTTGACAGGCAGCCAGGGCTTTTGGTTGTTTGCATGCCAACCTCTAGCTCCAGCCCGCTCATTTTGAAGTGCTTGAAAGAGACACAAGAAATATCATCTTGTGACATTTCTCCAGTTGTAGCATAGGAAGACAGGCACAGAGAAACACAACCAGTCTTTGTGCAAACACTGTTATATTTGCTAAGCAGTTCGCAAGCCTCATTTAGCAACCCAGGAAGTACATTTTCTGCAGTGAGGCAACTGCTTCTCTCTTAGCACCATTTGATTTGCAAAGCACCGTTAAGTTAAACAAGGAATGGGGGGGGGGGAATTGGAATGGAATGCCATTGCGATCTGGGAGGAGAATGTGAACAGATGACATTCTAAGGGGCGGGCAAATGTTGTACACTGCTCACTACTTACATCTGTTTCTCAAGAACAAATCCCCAAGGTAGCTCTGAAACAGCAGCTCCTTTCCCAAGGTCATTCGCTCTGCTAAGCTAATAGAGCTTCATTAGAAGCCATTTGCTTGCTTGCTTCTTTAAAAAAAATAGCTTAAATAATCAGAAGAAGAAGTAAATCAGAAGCTTTCCAATTACTGAACAGGAATATTTGGAGACGGGGCTTTTCTCACACAAACAACTGTAAAACACAGGCCTGCAAAAGATTCCCCCCTTCTAAGCATCTCCCCACCCCACCCCCTACGCACACACTTGTGACTAATTTAATTTGCCACCCCACAAGAAAGAGGAATTTAACCTTCACACAGGCAGCCATGTAAACATATTGCAAAGAGAAAGGCTGCTATTCTTTGTGCCTGTCTGGGAGGGCTTAAGAGGCATGCGCACACATACTTTTAAGAATTTGATCTCATCCTTGCTTTGTGGATTTGCTATGAGAGGGAAGGCTGGGAACAAAAGAAAGATGCTGGAAAAATATTTTCGCACGTTCCAAGACTCCAAAGGGGTATCTCACCAAAACGCCTTGGCTTTTATTTTAGCCTGCTTTAAAGGATGCATTACCCTGCCTTTACAGTGGTACAGGACCTCATCCAGCTCTCTGCAAGCATATTTAAATATCATTGTGTTCAATATTCCAGTTCATAATATTGTTTCCCAACATACTCAATGATCATCCAAATGACAGAGGAGAAGCAGCAGTTCCAAAGGACACATGCTTTCACTGCAACCTGTCCTTGCAATCTCTCCCCTAAAGCATATCCTCTCTACATCCTTTCCCCCAAAGTAACCACTTCAAACATGCACCCTCCCAAACTGCCCCATCCCATCACCACCACAAGCCAGTGCTTCACCACCTCCTTATTACAGCCTCCACCAATCTGACATACCCCAAACATTCTGAACCCACCACCACAGCTTTCCCCACCTCCCTCCATCAGCCTATCCTGCGTGAAGGATGGGGAAATAATCCAAGAGCCTATGTATTCCCAAGTCTTTTTTTCAGCCCCACACCAACATCAGCCATTTTCCATCACACTCTTTGACTCTGAACCCTCCCTTGAAGATCTTCTGTCTTGAAACTGTACTGGACCCAAAGCATCCAGCCAAGACTCTTCTCTCCTCAACCCATGATTCTATGATTCTTGCCTGCTAGATTGATAACCTACAACTTGAAAAGGTGCCAGGAGAGCTCAAATGCATCCACAGGGCACTGCTTACTGGCCCAGACACTTACTGGCCCAGACACTCGCACAACTCATCCTCCTAGCTGCCTTCAGTAACTGGTATCTCAATGCACATTTATCTCCAACCTCTGTTATCAAACTAACTACTCATCCACATGGGGGTTGGGCCCTGGGCAAACTTTTAGCTCTCTGAATACACTTTGGCGGGGGGTGGGGGGGTGGAAGAATAACTAGAAATTTGATCTACGACCCTAAACTTGCCTGGAACCCTAATCAACAGGATCTGCTCCTAAGGGTATGCTCCGGTGAGCTAGCGATGAGACTTTAAATTTTTTGAATTATTTGGTCCCTGAAAAAGGGTGCCACAAAATCAATGCGAGCCCTTTACAGAGAGGGCCAAATGCAAACTAGTAAGCCAGCTCCCCAGTCTTGCATCCACACCCTTCCTGCCTCTGGCTGCCCCCTATGCTTCCTACCCCACACCAATTTCCTGTATTCTGTAAACATCTACAACAAAGCCCTTACCCTTCCTGGACCCACCACCCAATAACCCACTCCCTACACATCTTGCCCTCTAGCCTCCAGGCTCCTTACAACTGTTACTCACCGCCCCCCTGCATATTCTGTGCTGAGGTGACCCCATGTTGGCCATACTAACCTCCACCTAGACACAACAGGCCCTCCCCTTCATTGACCCTCTGCATATTTCTGCAGCAAGGCAGACCCTCCAACAGAACCCACCTCAGCTCAACCCAAAGCTCATGTCCATACCCCCCCAACCAGGCCCCTCACCATCTGCCTCTAGCCCTTCCCCACTCTCTGACATGCCTCCCTCAAGCAGCACCTACTGCCAGCGCCCCCTAACCCTTCCCACCCTCAGCTCTTGCCTGCACAAAAAACCCCCATTCCCAAACTCCCAGCACCCCTTCCCCAGGCACCCCTCACCTACACCAAAGCCCTACACCTACACCACACACCCCTGAATATCTGCATCATGGCATTCCCCACCCCTTACACCCCACACGACCCTAACCCTTTGACAGCTGTTCAGGCAGATGCGATTTTTTGCAAGGCCACCTCCTCTGTTGTTTAAGGCCACATGTTCTGGCTTTGTTTCATTGGATTTTTGATTTTCTGCGGTGGCAACCTGCCCCGGGACCTTATGGTGGAGAAGAAAATATATACGTGTGTGTGCGTGTGTGCATGTATAAAATGATGCATGCTCACCCCACCACCACCTTTGCACAACCTTCTCCTCCCCTCCCTCTAGAGCCCACCCAGGGCAGCCCCAACCCACCCCATCCCCTGCTCTCCTCCCCTCCCCCTCTCCCCCACCCCTCTCGTTTCCCCTCCCCCCTCCTCGCCTCCCGTTGCCCCTCTCCTCTCCTTCCTCCAGACCCCACCCAGGGCAGCCCCACTGTCACCTCCCCCCCTTCCTTCGCCCCCCACCCCTCACCTGACGCTGGGCTGGGCCCCTCCTCGGGCCTTCGGGCGCCCCCTTCGGGCCGGGGGCAGCAGCAGGGGGTTCCGTGCCGAGGGGAGCAGCGCCATTGTCCTGTCAGCCCAGCAGCCGCAGCCGCCGCCTCCCCCTCCGTCGCCTGCTCTTTTCCTCCTCCTCCGCTTCGCCTTCCCTGCAGTACCGAGCCGGGAGGGGGGAGGAGCGGGGGACGCACCAACCGTGCCTCAGCTGGAGGGAGAAAGAGGCAAGCCGTTGCCCTTCCGCCCCGCCCACGGCGCCCCCCGCCCGCCGGCTCTTCTCTCTGTGCACCCCCCTCCTCGCTCGCTCGCAATGGTACGTCCCAACAGGACCAGCTGTTCCAAGGGAGGAGGAGGGAGGAGGAGGAGGCGGTGAACGGCCCCGCCCCGCAGCAACGGTTGCCGGGCAACGCGCCGCCTCGCCCCGCCCCCTAACAACGCGCACTCTCCTTAACGCGGACGCGGAAGAAGGGCCTCCCTTAGCAACGGCCCTCGTCGTCAGGATCTCGCCTTAGCAACAGGGGCTGCGAGGCTGGAGCTAGGCCTCCCTCGGCGGAAAGGGGGCGCCCAGCCTGCCTCGCTTTCCTTATTGCTATTATTATTATTATATTCAAAACAAAATTAAAAAAAATTCCTTCCAGTAGCACCTTAGAGACCAACTAAGTTTGTTCTTGGTATGAGCTTTCATGTGCATGCACACTTCTTCAGATACCAAATTATTATATAATATTATTATATTATTAGCTATTAAATTTGTATACCACCCTATACCCACAGGGCGAGCCCCAGATGAGGAGGAAGCCCCATCAGCCACTTACACGTTTCATTCATTGATTTTATTATTCACTTTTTTATCTTTTCGCCAATAATAATAATAATATAATAATAATTTATTATTTGTACCCCGCCCATCTGGCCGGGTCCCCCCAGCCACTCTGGGCGGCTTCCAACAAACACTAAAATACATTAAAATATCACACATTAAAAACTTCCCTAAACAGGGCTGCCTTCAGGTGTTTTCTAAATGTCAGGTAGTTATTTATCTCTTTGACATGGGATGGGAGGGTGTTCCACAGGGCGGGCACCACTACCGAGAAGGCCCTCTGCCTGGTTCCCTGTAGCTTTGCTTCTCGCAGTAAGGGAACCACCAGAAGGCCCTTGGCGCTAGATCTCAGGCTTAACAAAGAAACAGAAACGTGCATACATACATTAAAACCTGGTGGGGGTGTGTGTGTGTGTGGCGGAATACATTAAAACATCCTGCCGGCTTTGAAGGGGAGGCAGCTGAAGATATGTGGTAAAGATATGATTGTTCCACAAACGGAGCCACCCCTGAAAAGGCCCTGTTTTCATGTTGCAGCACTCCTAGCACTGGATTTAATGCAGTCCAGGCAGTTTCCCCCTCACAGGGCACCAAGCCCAAAGGGCACAGAACTGAGAAGACCCATAATTGAGAAGATCCATTTGGAGACACCAAATGTTGGCCTCACACGGGACGCCATATTACAAAAGATTATGAAAGTCTGCCCTTTACCTTCTGGTACTTTTGTGGAGAGGGCACACGAAGAAGGGCCTCAGATCGTGATCATGGGGTCTAGGGTGGTTCATATGGGGAGAGGCAGTCCTTAATGTGCTGGGGTTCTGACTTACTTCTGAGTAGTTGTACTGAAGAGTGTGCTATATAAAATGAGAGGGGGAGGGGTATTATGCAAGCCCTCTCCCAATGAGCCCCCTACTATGTGCCCATATAAAAGTGGACACCCCTCATGGCACTCCCTTGAATATGTCATATTTTTATTACATCCCTGCCATCATTATCTTACTGTGTATATATACAGAAAGAGAGAGAGAGAGAGGCTTAATCCACAATAAATTTGTGTTAGTTTGCAGAGTGCCATGGGACTCTTTGTGGTTTTGACTCAGGACAAAATGCAGCACCCATAATATGTCCAAAGGATGACAATCTGAAGTAGGCCACCTTTAGGGTTTCAGGTTTTCTATTTTTAATAATTTCTGCTAAATTGGTAACGCAGAGAGAGCGTGTGAAAGCATGATATCATCCCTCTTAGCTATGACTTTGTTAATACGATATTGCTGCTAGCTAACCTGTCGCTAATGCATTAAATAACCTGGCAATAGAGAGCTCTGTGTATAACATGTAATTCCTAAGAAATTAAATTATTGGAGGCATAAACTCCTGTAAGCATGCAACAGATCCACAGGCGGTTATTAAGATAATCCTAATCTGAACCATTGCAGAGTTAAATTTAGAACGTCCTGTTATCATGGGATGGATCTAAACACCATCACCACCAGTGAAATAAACAGAGATCTGCTCTTATTCCCTTATGGGGTACACAAGAGCCTTTTGAGGTTCTCCATCGGAAGGAGTAAATTACAGAGGCCAACCAGAGAAAAATTGAGAAGCAAAATCTTTATTATATCTGTTGCAACAGGGCCCACTCCCAAAAATGGAGGAGCAGCCTCGAACAATGGTGTGCCAGCTCCAATATAGACTTTTGAAATTCCCCCCCTCCTGCTCAAGACCACCCCCCTATACATCATACATACATCACAAAAAGGGGTGTAACCCAGGACCACCCCCCAGATACATCACAGCTACATCACAGAAAAAGGCGGTCTCCAGCAGAAATCTGAGTGCGCTGTTTACCTCCTGTCTGCCACTTCATATGATAATGTCTTATCTGATTGCCTTTCCTGGGCAGTCTGGCCATTCCTTTGAGATGGTGATTACTTAATTTCTGAGACAATGGAAAGGTTTTCTCACCCCCTTCCTCCTTGCAGAGAAACACCTGGTCAGTTTTTGAGAGTCAAAATGGTGTCAGGACTGTCTGCTTCAGACATGTGGCCTTGTTTGCTTGGTACATTAATAACAAATATTATAGATATAAAACCTTAAAATTCTTACAACACCAGGTTAAACTTTTCTTTACAGTTCCTTTCAGTTTATGCAAGTGTTATTCTAGCAATAAGTGGTGTGCGTTGGCTGAACTGCACAGGACTGGGAGTGTTATGTTTTATTAAGAAGGCAGTTCTACACATACACACATACAAAAAGGTTTATTTATGCTCCCTGTTCCAAAAGAAATTTACCTTGGAGAGGCCATTCCATCAAGTCAGGGAAGAATAAATGCTGCAGCAGCAGCAGCAGCAATGTGCAAGATTTGCCATACCATGACACTTCCATCTCCCTTGATGCTAACTAAGCTGGCGAGGTTGGCTAAGCCATTACCTTTACCAAAGACCCTGCTTCGTAACCTCGGGCCCAGCATCTGACCTACTAACCGCAGAAAGACCTGTGCCTGCTTTTCTGTCCAATTATTCAACGGAGCTGAATCTGTGAGCTTCCAGATCTTGGCCAGAGCTACCAGCCAAGGGACAAAGGCGTTTTGCCCTGGCATCACCCCAGCAATCGCAGAGCAAGGGTTCAGTTCACAAAGAGGCCTCTGTGTCATCCAGTAAATGTCTTCAGGCTGCAGTCCTGCCCAAATCTACTCAGCAACGTCCTCATGAATTCAAGGGGGGCCTACTCCTAGGTAAGTGGCGATCTCAACAGCTTTCATTGGTGCATCAACTACAGTACGCCCTTTCCTGGATGAGGATAGTTTGGCTACTGTTGAGTTATCGATGGGTAACTTTAATTTTAGGCCACTGTAATGTGTTCTAAGTGAGGCATCCCTTACAGCTGGTCCAGGCGCTACAGAAGAATGCTGGGTTATAAGCAGGGGATACCCTCCAACGGTTCTCCGATGAAAATAGGGATGTCCTATTCCATCATCATCATCATCATCACTTTATGATTTATACCGCACCCATCTGACATGGTTGCCCCAGCCACTCTGGGCAGCTTCCAACATATATAAAAACATAATAAAACATTAAACATTAAAAAAAACAAAAAACCCTTCCCTATACAGGGTTGCTTCCAGATGTCTTCTGAAGGTTGTACAGTATAGTTAGTGTTGTAGGAATTTCGGGGGGGACGGACTTCCTTTTAAAACACCCCATTACACTATTTGAGACATGAACAGAGAGGGGTGACTGAAACCAGAATGTTTGAAAACAGCACAGAAAGACAGGCCTCACACCATTTTTACTCCTGACACCATTTTGACTCTCAAAATCTGACCAGGTGTTTCTCTGCAAGGAGGAAGGGAGTGGGAAAATCTCCCCATTGTCTCTTTCCTCACAAATCCTGTCTTAAGGGCACACTCAAGATATGAACAGGGTGTGGGCCTGTGACCTGTGACCTAGATTCAGGAATTACGGTAGTGGTTATAATAACAAAAGAGTGGACTGCCCAGGAAAGGCAATCAGATAAGACATTATCATATGAAGTGGCAGACAGGAGGTAAACAACTCAAGATTTCTGCTGGGCTGGAGACCGCCTTTTTCTGTGATGTAGCTGTGATGTATCTGAGGGGTGGTCCTGCGTTACACCCCTTTTAGTGATGTATGTATGAGGTATAGGGGGTTGGTCTTGAGGGGAAAGGGGGGGAATTTCAAAGTCTATATAGGAGCTCGCCCACCATTGTTCTGGGTCCTTTTCCTGCTCATGTGTGAGAGGAAAGCACCCTGTTGCAACAGTGAAAATAAAGGCTTTGCTTCTCAATTTTTCTCTGGTTGGCCTCTGTTTTTACTCCTACTGATGGAGAACCTGCAGGGAACTTGCAAGGGCTCTTGTGTACCCCATAAGGGAATAAGGGCAGATTTTTTCTACAACATTACTTATCTCCTTGGTTTGGGGGTCATATAACTCCATACCCTCCAACATTTCTCCAGTGAAAATAGGGACGTCCTAAGGAAAAGCGGGACATTCTAGGATTGATTCAGAAACCGGAATGGCTTCTGTAAATCTGGGACTGTCCCTAGAAAGTAGAGTCACATGGAGGGTCTGGCAGTACCCCTTCCTTTATCCCCATAACAGGAAAAACGCTTCTGGTTAGTTTTAATAATAATAATAATAATAATAATAATAATAATAATAATAATAATTTATTATTTATACCCCGCCCATCTGGCTGGGTTTCCCCAGCCACTCTGGGCGGCTTTCAACAGAGCATTAAAATACAATAATCTATAAAACATTAAAAGCCTCCCTAAACAGGGCTGCCTTCAGATGTCTTCTAAAGGTCTGGTAGTTGTTGTTTTCTTTGACATCTGAAGGGAGGGCGTTCCACAGGGCGGGCGCCACTACCGAGAAGGCCCTCTGCCTGGTTCCCTGTAACTTGGCTTCACGCAGCGAGGGAACCACCAGAAGGCCCTCGGCACTGGACCTCAGAGTCCGGGCTGACCGATGGGGGTGGAGACGCTCCTTCAGGTATACAGGACCGAAGCCATTTAGGGCTTTAAAGGTCAGCACCAACACTTTCAATTGTGCTCGGAAACGTACTGGGAGCCAGTGTAGGTCTTTCAAGACCGGTGTTATGTGGTCTCGGCGGCCGCTCCCAGTCACCAGTCTAGCTGCCGCATTCTGGATTAGTTGTAGTTTCCGGGTCACCTTCAAAGGTAGCCCCACGTAGAGCGCATTGCAGTAGTCCAAGCGAGAGATAACTAGAGCATGTACCACTCTGGCGAGACAGTCCGCGGGCAGGTAGGGTCTCAGCCTGCGTACCAGATGGAGCTGGTAGACAGCTGCCCTGGATACAGAATTAATCTGTGCCTCCATGGACAGCTGTGAGTCCAAAATGACTCCCAGGCTGCGCACCTGGTCCTTCAGGGGCACAGTTACCCCATTCAGGACCAGGGAGTCCTCCACACCTGCCCGCCTCCTGTCCCCCATATTAACCATACCCTCCAGGTGTCCCAATTTTCCAGGGGCAGTCCTGTAATTAGGACAGCTGTCCCAGCTTCTGATTTGATCCTGGAATGCCCCGATTTCCCTTGCCGCCACCGCCACGGAGCTCGGGAAGGAGGATGAGCCGGTTCTTGTCTCAAGCAAAGACAGCGAGAGAGCGTCCCATTTCCTCCCCGTGGCCTCTCCATGGCTGCGGCTGCAAACCTCTTCCTTTGGGCAGCTCGAAGTGGTTGCTGGACAGCGGGTGAGAAGGAGGAGAGGCTGTGCCATCTCGTCCCAGCCTTGGGTGTTGCACTGGGGGGACACGTACAAAAATGGGGAGTCAAGGAGGATCAGTGAGTGAGAAATGTCCCTGTTTTCATCTGAGGAATGTTGGAGGGTATGTGGCTTTTCTGGCACAAAGCCAGTAAAAATATTGGGAAGGGGGGAACCCTAGAATCGCAGAATCTTGAGCAGGTGTTCCATCAACAGCTGCTTTTTTTCCCCCAAAGAGAAGGGGAGCAAGACAAGAAAGGAGCTAGATGCTGATTACCGGTTCCTCCCGCTGCTTCCTGACCTAGTTCTCCTCCGACATGCAGCCGCAGAATCTAGGTTAAGCAAGCACACATCCTTGGGGAACGCCTGACCTCAAGCAGCGACGGCTGCAAAGGACCTTGAGCACTTGGGAGCAGGGCAATTTGGGGAAAAAACAAAAAGGAAATTAATTCTTTGCTTTGTTTAATAAAAATCTCAGTTGCGCCTGCAAATAAAACGGCGGGGACAAATACGCCTGTTGTTGACACAGTGGCTTGTAATCTAAATTCATCTACGCCAACCTTATTTGGAGGCTTCCCAGCAGATGGTATCTTTTAGGTGTGTATGCTTACGGCCCTGCAATATTTTATTGTGTCAGCCACAGGGACAGTAAAAACACTGGCACTTCTAACTGCTGCTTACTGGTAATTAGAACTGCATTTTTTTTTAACCCAACATATAAGGTTGCCAACTGACCGCAAAAATCTCAACCTGGACTGCTCTTGTGCTTTTAAGCAGCTGCTTGATGTGTATGAGTGTAGGAGCAGATGCTGGGCTTTGGTTTTTTCCCCAAGAAATTGGAGCTGTGCTCTCATCCACTGATCCCTTAGTCAACACTGGAACAATAAGGCTCAGGAGAAGGGGGCTGATTCCCCCTTCCTGCTTGAAATTGCCCCCAAACTTGCCCCTGAAGACATTTGAGAAGTAAATGTTTTAGCTCTTCCAATGAAATGAAATTGGGATTAGCAGCTGCTTTTACTCTCCAGTTTTGCTTTGCTTTATTCTGCTGTTGATGCACTGTTATGTTTTTATTTGTCATTATATTGTTTTACTTTTATTGTTTAATTCAACTGTTAGGTAGGCAGGTGGGTGGGAAGATAGACAGGACAGAGGAGACTTTGAGGAGATATGCCAGCCAAGTTCAGAAAACTAAAATCACGGGCTTTGAGGGGACCCAGCGAGGGCATCCAAACCTACAAATCTCTTCTCCCAATCCTATAATAACAAGCTTTGTTGTTGTTTAGTCGTTTAGTCGTGTCCGACTTCGTGACCCCATGGACCAGACCACGCCAGGCACTCCTGTCTTCCACTGCCTCCCGCAGTTTGGTCAGAGTCATGTTGGTAGCTTCGAGAACACTGTCCAACCATCTCGTCCTCTGTCGTCCCCTTCTCCTTGTGCCCTCCATCTTTCCCAACATCAGGGTCTTTTCCAGGGAGTCTTCTCTTCTCATGAGATGGCCAAAGTCTTGGAGCCTCAGCTTCAGGATCTGTCCTTCCAGTGAGCACTCAGGGCTGATTCCCTTCAGAATAGATAGGTTTGATCTTCTTGCAGTCCATGGGACTCTCAAGAGTCTCCTCCAGCAGCATAATTAAAAAATAACAAGCTTACCCTCCGCCAAAGACCTTAACCTGTAGTTTGTATGTAGGTAGACCAATAAAGTGTTAGCCATGAACAGAGGTCAGAAAACTAGGGCTGTCCTTTGTATATACAGAGCATTGGAATCTGCGTGGTTGGACTAACAATTGCACAGAGCTCTTGTCCGTATGTGTGTGGACATATATCAAAGAGGAAGCAATTGCAGCCAATTTTCATCATTAGTCCAAAAAAAAAAAAAAAAAAAATCCTGGGGAGAAAAATGACTCAACCTCAGCCGGGAAGAAAGAAAGCAAAGAAAGAAATGTTCTTGTCTTGCCAAGTCTCACCCAAGGAGTGATCGCTTTGTTTATTCCTGAGATTGGGGCGAGAGCTGGGCTTTCTTGGAGCTCCAGGCAGCAGCTGGTTTAGCCATCTGAATGTTTTCTGCAAACAGCTTTTGCAGTGATTCCTGGAAGTCCTGAGCTGGGTGGGAGGGGAGTGTGTAGGTGGCTGTTGCCATCTGGAAGGGAGAGGAGGAAAAGGCAGTGTGGCATAGTGGTTAGAGCGCTGGGCCAGGAGCTGGGAGAGCAGGGTTCAAATCCCGCCTCAGCTCACCGAGTCACTAGGGGCTGATCGATCTTGCACAGAAACTTGCGACATTATTTGACATCTTTCTGACACACCCCGGGGATTAAGCCCCATTGTTTTGGGGAAATATAAGGCTTGCTTCAAGCATGGCAACATTTATCCATGCAGGAAGATTTTGGAAAATGCCGTCCAAGACCACACCTAGAGAGATCCACCTAACTGCAAATCCCTCTGATCCGTCGATTGCCTTGGCAGCCGTGGCCAATGAAATGGACCCGTGGCAAATGCACATTTGTATGATCTCGAAAATTAAAAAATGAGATGATCTCCACGGTGAGCTCTTTTGCAATGAACTTTGCATGGAATTGTAGCTCATTTGAGAGAGAGAATGAAATCTCCCAGACTGCATATCTGAAGAAGTGTGCATGCACACGAAAGCTCATACCAAGAACAAACTTAATTGGTCTCTAAGGTGCTACTGGAAGGATTATTTTTTTGGGGTATATTTAAGGAACTGTTTGTTTCAGCGCTCACTCTCACACAAACACACAAGTTATATTTAAATACCAGCCCTTTATCTCGTCTCCATTTATAAGCAGCTAATTTTGTCTTTGTTATCAATGACAAGATAATTCCTTCAGCTGGGCTATTCAGCGAATCCCAGATAACAGTTGCTTCCTTTTTTTAATCAGGCTACAATCAGACTTTTGGAGCCAATCCTTCCTTGGAGTGTCCCAGATGGGATGAATGCTATTTGTTCCAAGGTAGAGGATGGTCCTTGTTATTTAAATAACGTATTCAGCATGCATTGTTTTGCAAGAGACAGCACTTAATTTTATTTATTTAACAGAATGTTAACAGAAATCTCTGTTTTCCTATGCAAAGCAGAGCAGTTAGAAATAGAACAGCAGACAAAAGGCTATCTTTCCTTCCAGCAGAGGTTTAGCCGGGAAATGAGCAAAGATAACGTATTAAATATAGCTGTGTTGTTCAGCAGAAATAAGAAATATTGTGCCGATGGGGAGAAATAATATATCATTTGTCACTCACAGGGGATCCGCTGGGGGAATTCATGGGAAAGATCTAGGACAGAGGAGAATTATAAACAGGCCTTTTCAGACCAGCTACACAAGGCAGGAAATGTGGAAAATTGATACACAGATCTTGGAAACATGGAAGGATCAGATGTAAAAGAAAGGGGGTTGCAAATGCTTAGTTATTTGTGAATTCTGTTAACCGGTGTGATTCAGGCAGAGCTATGAGCAAAAACACTTATATCTCTCTGAATTTTGCAGCTCCATGGCGATAGGTGACAGTATGCAGTTGTTAGAGTGGGAGTCCAGGGTTCAAATCCCCACTGGTGACCATGAAGCTCAATGGACGTCCTTGGGCCTGGCGCGGGTGGCACTGTGGTCTAAACCACTGAGCCTCTTGGGCTGGCTGATCAGAAGGTCGGCGGTTCGAATCCCCGCGATGGGGTGAGCTCCCGTTGCTCTGTCCCACCTCCTGCCCACCTAGCAGTTCAAAAGCACACCAGCGCAAGTAGATAACTAGGTACCGCTGTGGCGGGAAGGTAAACGGCATTTCCGTGCACTCTGGTTTACATCACAGTGTTCCAGT
This sequence comes from Darevskia mixta, assembly GCA_034641385.1. NCBI lineage: Eukaryota > Metazoa > Chordata > Lepidosauria > Squamata > Lacertidae > Darevskia > Darevskia mixta. The sequence goes on from JAWWNH010000060.1 coordinate 6,533,813, forward strand.
GCACCAGAAGCGGTTTAGTCATGCCGGCCACATGACCTGGAAAGCTGTCTGTGGACAAACCCCGACTCCCTCGCCCTGAAAGCGAGATGAGTGCCGCAACCCCATAGTCGCCTTTGTCTGGACTTAACCATCCAGGGCTCCTTTACCTTTACCTACCCTGGGCCAATCCCTGCCTCCCAGACTAACCTACCTCTAGGGTTGCCAGGTCTGCTTCCAAAAAATAGTGGACAAGCGGGGGGGGGGGGTTAAATTAAATTAAATTCTATATTATAAACATTTTAACACGTATTAAAATAAAGCTACCCAAAGTTCCCAACAGGGGTTCCTTCTTACCGTTCCTGTATTAGGGAGGCGATCCTTGGGGCAAGGATCTTGCTCCCTCAGGTCGTCGGGCAAGTCTCCTCCAAGCCCGCCCTTTCCCCCCGCATCTCTACCGGTAGCTGGTTTGCTGCTGCTCCTGCGTGTCAGGAACAGGAAGAGGTGTCTTTTTCTTTCGCGCCTCTCCCTTTTGTTCTCCCCGCGAGTCAGGAACAGGCGGGGCAGAACTCCAGCAAGAGGCGCCTCCCCCTCCCCCCCCCATTTTGTAAATGTCTTGTGAAACAATTGAGTATGATTAATAATTTTTTGGGAGAATCGAGTTCAATGGATATTCGATCTTTGTCTCATTCTTACTTATGAAAAAAAAGACAAAACACGTTTCTCCTATCCTTATTCTCTTAGACTGTACAGCTTTAGATTATGTACCATTTCATCATAAAGCTTTTGAATAAAAAAATGTCCACTATTTTGTGAAATAAAATAGTGAACATAATGTGAAAAAAGTGGACTGTCCGCTCAAATAGTGGACACCTGGCAACCCTACCTACCTCACAGGGTTCTTGTGGGGATTGAATGAAGTAGGGGGGTGAACGATGCATGCCACCTTGAGTTCCGACCTTGTGTTTCTGCCGCATGCAAAATCCTTTTCTTTGCCCTCTAAGCCTTCCAGGAGTACGTTGGTTGTGCATTTGACTACAGTGGTACCTCAGTTTAAGAACAGCCCTATTTACGAACTATTCGGTATACGAACTCCGCAAAACTGGAAACAGTGTCCCAGTTTGCAAACTTTACCTCAGTCTAAGAACAGAAGCTGAACGGTGGAAGGTCACCGGCGGCAGGAGGCCTCATTAGGGAAAGCGCATCTCGGTTTAAGAACGGTTTCGGTTTAAGAACGGACTTCCAGAACAGATTAAGTTCGTAAACCGAGGTCTTGGGAGAACCAAATTGGCTCCCAGTACGTTTCTGAGCACAATTCAAAGTGTTGGTGCTGACCTTTAAAGCCCTAAATGGCTTCGGTCCTGTATACCTGAAGGAACGTCTCCACCCCCATCATTCTGCCCGGACACTGAGGTCCAGCACCGAGGGCCTTCTGGCAGTTCCCTCATTGCAAGAGGTGAGGTTACAGGGAACCAGGCAGAGGGCCTTCTTGGTAGTGGCGCCTGCCCTGTGGAACACTCTTCCATCACATGTCAAGGAAATAAGCAGCTATCCTATTTTTAAGAGACAGCTGAAGGCAGCCCTGTTTAGGGAAGTTTTTAATATCTAATGCTGTATTGTTTTAACATTCGATTGGGAGCCGCCCAGAGTGGCTGGGGAAACTCAACCAGATGGGTGGGGTACAAATAATATATTATTATTATTATTATTATTATTATTATTATTATTATTATTATGCACTTCCTATCCTTTTGTAAAAGGGGCCCCAGGTGGCGCTGTGGGTTAAACCACAGAGCCTAGGGCTTGCTGATCAGAAGGTCAGCGGTTCAAATCCTTACGACGGGGTGAGCTCCCGTTGCTCGGTCCCAGCTCCTGCCCACCTAGCAGTTTGAAAGCATGTCAAAGTGCAAGTAGATCAATAGGTACCGCTCCGGCGGGAAGGTAAACAGCGTTTCTCTGAGCTGCTCTGGTTCGCCAGAAGCGGCTTAGTCATGCTGGCCACATGACTCGGAAGCTGTATGCCGGGTCCCTCGGCCAATAAAGCGAGATGAGCGCCGCAACCCCAGAGTCGGACACGACTGGACCTAATGGTCAGGGGTCCCTTTACCTTTACCTATCCTTTTGTACACTGCGCTGAGATTTTCAGGTGCCCAGGGGCCTATAAACATTGCATTATTATTAATAATAATATTATTATTAGTACTATTATTAAAATTTTAAAACAAAGCCTAATCATAATGAATAATCGATTGTGCAGGAGGCTCCTCAAATGAGTGCAGAAACTGAGCTTAATCAGATGCCGATTACTCTGCCGGCACAAGGAGGCAGCAAATGCCCAAGAACAAGGCAGAGCTGCGGGAGATGACAACACACACAGCTTTTCCCCACTACCAAGAAAGTCCCCAGCCAAAAATGCAGAAACTGTCTGCACTGTCTGAGAGGCCTTTCTCGGGTCCAGGCGGGAGGTGAAGGGAAGGCCGGCCAGCTGCTTTTTCTGGCACCGTGCTTTTTGGCCAAGGAGAAAAATGTGCCAAAATGTGAGCAATTCTTGGAGAACTCTTGGAAGTCAGGAGCTGGACAGGGAGCGGCTGGGAAGAGAGTCATCTTAGTGGTCAAGCAGGAATGGTGTGTGTGTGTGTGTGTGTGTGTGAGAGAGAGAGAGAGAGAGAGAGAGAGAGAGAGAGAGATGCCTTGTGTGCCTCCTCCCTTTCCACAACTAGCAGGAGAGAGTAAAAATGAAAATAAAAATTTATTATTATTCTGAATTAAGTTTAAGATGTACAGTGGATGCTCGGGTTGCGAACGTGATCCGTGTGGGAGGCGTGTTCGCAACCCGCAGAGTTCGCAACCCCCAGCACCGCTTCTGCGCACGCGTGGGTCGTGATTTGGCACTTCTGCACTATCTGAAGAAGTGTGCATGCACACGAAAGCTCATACCAAGAACGAACTTAGTTGGTCTCTAAGGTGCTACTGGAAGGAATTTTTTTATTTTGTTTCGACAGCAAGAAGAGTGAGACATCGCAGAGCTAACCTACTATTTATTTACACACTATGTACAGACATAGTACATACGGTAGCAAACTATGGCAAGTTTTTAAAGAAATGGGAGTGCCTGATCACCTCGTCTGTCTCCTGAGAAATCTCTATGTGGGACAAGAAGCTACAGTTAGAACTGGATATGGAATAACTGATTGGTTCAAAATTGGGAAAGGAGTACGACAAGTCTGTATATTGTCTCCCTGCTTATTTAACTTATATGCAGAATTCATCATGCGAAAGGCTGGACTGAATGAATCCCAAGCCGGAATTAAGATTGCCAGAAGAAATATCAACAACCTCAGATATGCTGATGATACAACCTTGATGGCAGAAAGTGAGGAGGAATTAAAGGACCTTTTAATGAGGGTGAAAGAGGAGAGCGCAAAATATGGTCTGAAGCTCAAAATCAAAAAAACTAAGATCATGGCCACTGGTCCCATCACCTGGCAAACAGAAGGGGAAGAAATGGAGTCAGTGAGAGATTTTACTTTCTTGGGCTCCATGATCACTGCAGATGGTGACAGCAGTCACGAAATTAAAAGACGCCTGCTTCTTGGGAGAAAAGCAATGACAAACCTAGTCAGCATCTTAAAAAGCAGAGACATCACCTTGCCGACAAAGGTCCGTATAGTTAAAGCTATGGTTTTCCCAGTAGTGATGTATGGAAGTGAGAGCTGGACCATAAAGAAGGCTGATCGCCGAAGAATTGATGCTTTTGAATTATGGTGCTGGAGGAGACTTGAGAGTCCCATGGACTGCAAGAAGATCAAACCTATCCATTCTGAAGGAAATCAGCCCTGAGTGCTCACTGGAAGGACAGATCCTGAAGCTGAGGCTCCAATACAGTGGTACCTCAGGTTACAGACGCTTCAGGTTACAGACGCTTCAGGTTACAGACGCTTCAGGTTACAGACTCCGCTAACCCAGAAATAGTACCTCGGGTTAAGAACTTTGCTTCAGGATGAGAAGAGAAATGTGGTGGCGGTGTGGCGGCAGCGGGAGGCCCCATTAGCTAAAGTGGTACCTCAGGTTAAGAACAGTTTCACGTTAAGAACAGACCTCCAGAATGAATTAAGTTCTTAACCTGAGGTACCACTGTACTTTGGCCACGTCGTGAGAAGAGAAGACTCCCTGGAAAAGACCCTGATGTTGGGAAAGATGGAGGGCACAAGGAGAAGGGGACGACAAAGGATGTGATGGTTGGACAGTGTTCTCGAAGCTACCAACATGAGTCTGACCAAACTGCGAGAGGCAGTGGAAGACAGGAGTGCCTGGCGTGCTCTGGTCCATGGGGTCACGGAGAGTCGGACACGACTAAACGACTAAAAAACAATGTACAGACAAAAGCATAATGGCGTCCGTTCTCTCCAACTCCAAGAGAACAAAAGAGAAAGAAATAAAAGCAAAAGTACAGTGTAATAGTACCCGCAGCGGAAGAGATAAGACTGTCTTCCTTTCCCAGACTCGTCCCAGACAGGCATGTGATTTATAACAATCCCATCAGCAGCATCGGAGGAGTGAAATCACTAACATCCTAACAGTTCTGTCTCGAGAGACAACGGAGGAAGGTGCCTTTGCGGGTGAGGTCGAACAGTTGAAAGGCTGCAGGCAGCGCCTGCTGTGGCTGTAGAGGCCGATATAGGAGAGACATGTCTTGTTGCAGCTGGGGCAGATGAAGGCGTCTGGTTGTGCTGCTGCAGATTCACCGTGCCATTTCTTCTCTCTGCGCTCCACGCAGCGGTCAGTCATCCTCTGGTCATTGCTGTGGAAACAAGACCTGTCTGTCTAGAGGCCCTGCGATAATCAATAATACAATAATAAATCATAGGACCATCGAATTGTAGATTTGGAAGGGACCCGGAGGATCATCTAGTCCAACCCTGTGCAATGCAGAAATATTTTACCCAATGTGGGGCTCCAAACCCTCAACCCTGGGATTAAGATTCTCATGCACTACTAACTCAGCTAGGCTAAATAAGAGCAACAATAAAATAATAAATTTTTTACGACTGCCATTAAGTCCTTCCCTGATGGTGCTGCTGCGAGAGGCTAGGGCGATACAAATTAAGGCTGCGATCCTATGCTCACTTACTTGGAAGGAAACCCACTTGAACCCAGGGGAATGCACTTCCAAGTAAGCACCAAGCTGCAAGCTTTCTTCCAGCAATTTCTTCCGACTCTCTGCGTCAGCAGATCCAGTACATATCAATGCCCCCGCTGCTAAAGTGGTACTGAGCTGAATCATGGCCTGTTAGATTTTTGGACTCTTTTACAAAAGGATTTAGAGGAGTCAATGGGCTCTTGCGCGGCGTTGGAGAGATGGAGGTCAATAAACAGCAGCAGAGACAAAGTGCTGTCCTCCTTCTCCCCAGGAACAAGCAGGTGCTGAAACCATCACAAGTATCGAGTTGTAATGGGGGGAAAGCGGGGGTTTTAAAAGGGTTGTCAGTCATCGCCAGCCAGCGTTATTGACCGAGGGAGCCACTGCTCAGGAAGGAGGTGCTGGTCTAGCAGAATGCAAGAGTGCCCGGTCATCGTCTGTCTTGAAACGTACAACCTCCCAGCTTCCCATTTCCCACAAAAAGAAACGGCTCGTTTTAATACTTCTGGCCTCCGATGGCATCTTTGCCAAGCCGCCTTGTTGAAAGAAGAGTAAAAGAAATTAAGGGCAGTGCTTGCCAGCCTCTGTCTCACCCGCTGTTTCCTTGATGGGCAATATGGATGCTCTTCCCACCCCGCCCTTCAAAATAGGTAAAGGTAAAGGGACCCCTGACCATTAGGTCCAGTCGTGTCCGACTCTGGGGTTGTGGCGCTCATCTCGCTTTACTGGCCGGATTTGTCCGCAGACAGCTTCTGGGTCGTGTGGCCAGCATGACTAAGCCGCTTCTGGCAAAACCAGAGCAGCGCACGGAAACGCCGTTTACTTTCCCGCCGGAGCGGTTCCTATTTATCTACTTGCACTTTGACGTGCTTTCGAACTGCTAGGTGGGCAGGAGCAGGGACCGAGCAACGGGAGCTCACCCCATCACAGAGATTCGAACCGCCGACCTTCTGATCAGCAAGCCCTAGGCTCTGTGGTTTAACCCACAGCGCCACCTGGGTCCCTGCCCTTCAAAATAATGAGAGTCAAATTTCTATTGATACGAATGGCATTTTTTAATCAATTAAAAAAACTTATCTGCTGGCTTCCGGTTTAGCGCCGGAACGGAGCGGCTGGGTCCCCTTCGAGCTCTGAAGGGGGCTAGCTGAATCGGGCTTCGGGGTGTCGTTTCTGCGCAACGAACCCCTTAGAAAACTTCGGACAGGGCGGTCCGAAGGCTTGGCGACCCGGCGGGGGCTCGGACGACCTCCCCAACCCTTTCGGAGCATCCGAAAGAGGAGTGGGTAGAGAGGTCGGAGTCCTGCGGATACAGCAACTTCCTGGTTCAGCGAAGCGGCGAGCTGCTTGCTCCGAGCGCTAGATTCCTCCAAGGAAAAGAAAAAAATTATCCAAAGCAACGGAACCGTGAGTAAAAGAAATTTGGAACTAATTGGAACTGATTGGGATTGCAATTTGGACTGGGGAAAGATTCAAAAAGGAGGTCCATCTTTCCCGGCTGTTAGACTGTAGCGGCAAGACCGAGACTGTAAATACCAAAGAGGAGCTTAAAGCCTTTAAATTCAGCATCTGACAGGGAGCTGTCAAAACGCCCCCCGGCTTGGACTGGGGGGTAAATACAAGGAGAAGATTGCATATAGAGGTGAACTGGCGTTAGCCTTTAAGCTTTTAAACCCACTGCCACCCTCTGGAATAAGTGGAGGAACCGGGTCAGAGCAGGGGTTGAAATAACAGACATTGCCACTTGGATACTCTGTTTCCAATTAGACTGTGAATTTTAAATTGCTACATCCCATTGTGGATTACAAAGTTTTAGAAGAAAGGCAACTTTCTAACATCCTCAATATACTGGTTGAGTTGTAACATTCTTTAACAAGGGACTGTAACTTGAGACTCTGGGAATTACAAAAATCCTACGCTGGCTCTGTTTCAACATAACAATTGAAGCAGGGAACTGCTTCAGAGAGTGACCTTGAATAGATAATTGTTGTGGCTCTGCTGGGTCTGCTGAAAGATAACAGCGGCTGCGGAAGCTGAGAATCAGCTAACCACAGCAGCTGCAGTTGAAACCCTATAAAGAAAGACTTGGCACTTTTAAAATACAATAGTAAATGACAGGCAGAGGAGTTTCAACAAGAAGCACCACAAAGGAATCAGCTGCAAAAGCAGAAATAAGAGACATTAAGGATACAAAAAAAAGGAGAGATTCCCAGCAATTGGACACTGCAGTGATGTCACAGTTAATGGAACAATTTGAGGCTATGAGAAAAGAACAAGACAAAATGCAGAAGAATTGAAGAAAGATATTGCTGGGATTAAAACAAAATTAGATGAAATTGGTAAAATCCAACAGGAATTAAAGGAAACACAAAGCCAAGTTACAAAAGTTGAGGACAAGGTGCAGACGTTGGAGCAGACACACAACAGAGACCACTACAACACCCAGGTCTCTCTGGCCTTTCTACAGATGCGTCAGAGATCGACCAATCTAAGATTGAGACATCTACCACAGGGAGAGGACGGCGATTTAAAGGCCTATATAATAAAGATCTTTGGTGAATTTTGGGGGCTGGACCAGGAAAGACTTCGCAATATAATAATCAAGGCATACAGATTCGGTCCAAAAGATAAGAAAAATACAAAAACAGTCAACGACTGCTTGATCGAATTCCAGAGCAAGGAACAAAGAGACGAAATTCTAAATCTGCACTACGAAAACAATTTAGAAGTCAACAAAAAGAGTGTAATTTTGTATAAGGACATCCCCAAATTCTTCTTGGATTTGAGACCCAACTACATTGATCTGACACAGGCCTTGAACAAGAAGAAGATCAGATACAGGTGGGAGTTCCTACAGGGCCTCTCCTTCAAATACAAAGAGAGAATTGTCAAAATCAAATCAGTGGAGGAAAAGATCAACTTCCTTCAGAAAAACTTCGACGATTTTCCAGAGGCACTACCAGGAGGACCAAGGCCACTAGGAGAACCAGAAGGAGCAACAGGAGGAACTGACAAATAAATAGAGATGTCATTTAAAATATTAACGTGGAACGTTCGAGGTTTGAACCTTCGAGCGCAAAGAAATCAGGTGTTTCACACTTTAAAGAAGCAAAATTTGGACTTGATTTGTCTACAGGAAACACATGTGATAAGATTACATAGAAGAGTCCTAGAAAATAAAAAGTTAGGACAAGAATTCATCTCTTCAGCAAAGGTAAAGAAAAGAGGAGTGGTGATCTACGCTAAAGAAAAATATAATCCCAAATTGAAATTTAAGGACGAGGATGGAAGATTTGTTGCCATTGAACTCAAAATAGAAGGCGAAAATTTTTTAGCATTGGGACTGTATGCGCCAAATGATGCAAAATCAGAATTTTACAAGGAGATACACGACAGGCTGTTGGACTATATGGATTACAAAATAATAATCCTAGGTGATTTTAATGCGGTGGCATCCACATTAATGGACAGATCACAAAGGGTGAAATTTACCAATGATGGAAGGCTAGCCAAAACTTTTTTTGAGATGACAGAAAATCTAGACTTAATAGATGCATGGAGAATAAAAAATCCAATTGATACTGAAGCAACTTTTTATAGCGAAGCAACAAAAGCCTGGAGTAGAATCGACCAAATATGGGCATCCAGGGAATTGGTACCCAGGATGCTCCAAGCAGAAATACATCCAAGGACCTGCTCGGACCATAATCCAGTACAACTGGATTTAAGATTACCACCGAAGGGAACTCACAGATGGAGAATGGACGATTCTTTGTTAAGAAATAAAATAATCTGCGAAAAGGCCCAAAAAGCAATTAAAGACTATTTTGAAATTAACTTGAATACAACGGTGGAAAAGAGAGTGGTTTGGGACACTAGCAAAGCTGTTATGAGAGGATTCCTGATTCAACAGAAAGCAATTAGAAATAAGATTCAAAGAGAGAAAAAGGAGGCGATATTGAAGCAACTTAAAGAGAAAGAACAACAATTGAGGAAAAGGCCAAAAGATGGAAAGATACAAAAAGAGATAAAACAGCTACAAACGGAATTCTCTAAATTAACTAACTGGGAAATTGAATGGAAAATTAAATTGCTTAAACAGAGAACTTTTGATTCAGCAAACAAATGTGGCAAATTGCTAGCATGGCAATTGAGACGGAGACAGAAGCTCAACACCATTACAAATATCATGGTCAACGGAAATAATATCGAGAACCCATCGGAAATAAGGAAGAATTTTGAGAAATTCTATAAACAGTTGTACAAAGAAAGTGAACAAGAAAAAGAAAAGATAGAGCAATTCATAAAGGAAAATGGCCTACAGAAAATCCCAGAAAACATGAAAGGCCCCCTTAACCACCCAATACTACCAACAGAAGTGGAAGTCGCAATAAATAACATGAACTTAGACAAGGCCCCAGGACCAGATGGATTAACAGCAAAATACTACAAGACACTGAAAGATTGGTTAATCCAACCGCTAATGGAAGTATGTAATGAAATATTAAGGGGAAGGAGGGCGCCGGAGTCTTGGAAGGATGCATATATCACTCTGATACCCAAACAAGATGTAGATCGGACGCAAATGAAGAATTACAGACCTATCTCCCTATTAAATGTGGACTACAAGATATTTGCAAATATAATGGCTAGCAGACTCAGGAAGGTCTTAAAGGAGGTTATCCACAAAGACCAAGCCGGTTTTCTACCGGAAAGACATTTAAATAGCAACATAAGGAATGTTGTGGATATCCTTGAAAGACTGGAAAAAAAGATAAACTGCAAAGCAATCCTGATGTTTGTGGACGCCGAAAAAGCTTTCGACAATGTATCTTGGTCCTTTATGAAACAAAATCTACGCCACATGGAGGTGGGAGAAGGATTTATGAATGGGTTGGAAGCGATCTACACAGAACAGAAAGCGAAAATCATTGTTAACAACGTGGTATCAGACAACATAAGGATAGAGAAAGGAACAAGACAAGGCTGCCCCCTTTCCCCATTGTTATTCATTACGGTCCTGGAGGTCCTGTTGAACATGATAAGGAAAGACGCAGCTATTGAAGGGGTGGCAGTGGGGGCCAAGGAATACAAATTAAAAGCCTTCGCGGATGATTTAGTTTTGACATTACAAAATCCGAACTCCAGTGCACCAAGGGCACTGGAGGTGATACAAGACTTTGGGCAAGTAGCAGGATTTAAATTGAATAAAGCCAAAACCAAAGTTCTAGGGAAAAACCTGACACAAGTGGAAAAAGAGGAACTGGAGAAAGAAATGGGCCTTCAATCTACAAAAAAAGTGAAATATCTGGGTATAAACATGACAGCAAGAAATCAAAATCTTTTTAAAGACAATTATGAAAAAGTGTGGAATGAGATCAAGAAGGATCTTGAGATCTGGAATAACTTAAAGCTTTCCTTGATGGGCCGAATAGCAGTTATAAAGATGAGTGTGCTGCCGAAATTGCTATTTTTGTTTCAGGCGATACCAATTATAGATAAGTTGGAACCATTCAAAAGGTGGCAGAAAGACATATCAAAATTTGTCTGGCAGGGGAAAAAACCTCGAATTAAATTTAAGATTTTAACGGATGATAAGAAAAGAGGCGGATTCTCCCTGCCGGAACTCAGTATTTATTATGAAGCTGCGGCTTTCTGCTGGCTGAAAGATTGGTTCCTGTTGGAAAACACCGATGTACTCGACCTGGAAGGACATGATAACAAATTTGGATGGCATGCATATTTATGGTATGATAAGATCAAGGCTCACCAAGGCTTCAAAACACACATAATTAGGAAAGCTCTGTATAGAGTTTGGATGAAATATAAATATTTGATGGAAAGAAAAACTCCCAGATGGTTGTCACCGCTAGAAGCAAAGGCCCACAAAAAGACCAACATGGAAGAAGATTGGCCAAAATACTCGGAGATTATAATTCAAGAAGGAGATCAAATCAGGTTGAAACCCTATGAACAATTGGGAGGAAAGATCCAAAATTGGCTACAGTACCATCAAATTAATGAACTTTTTAAGATGGACAAAAAAGTAGGCTTTCAATTGGAGAAGTCAAAGTTGGAAACGGAGCTATTAGAACCTAAAACAAAAAATTTGTCAAGAATGTATAATTTGTTGCTGGAGTGGCATACACAGGATGAACTGGTGAAATCTGCAATGATAGACTGGGCAAAGGACGTTGGACATAACATTATGATGGCAGACTGGGAAAGACTATGGAGGACAGGAATAAAATTCACTGCTTGTAATCTGTTAAGAGAAAACATCATGAAAATGATATATAGATGGTATTTGACCCCAGTAAAGTTGGCCAGAATCTATCATTTGCAGGATAACAAATGTTGGAAGTGTGAAACTACAGAAGGAACATTTTACCATATGTGGTGGACGTGTCCCAAGCTGAAAGTCTTCTGGGAAATGATCTATAATGAACTGAAGAAAGTGTTTAAAAACACCTTTGTAAAGAAACCAGAGGCCCTCCTGCTTGGAATTGTCCACCACGAGATACCAAGAGAAGACCACACTTTCTTTATGTATGCCACAACCGCAGCAAGAATATTGATTGCAAAATATTGGAAGACAAAGGATTTACCGACTCTAGAAGAATGGCAGATGAAACTGATGGAGTACATGGAGCTTGCTGAGCTGACCGGGAGACTCCGCGACCAGAGGGAGGATGCGGTGGAAGAAGAATGGAGAAAATTTAAAGAATATCTTAGAAAACATTATAAAATATAGAAAGGATGCTGAAGATGAAATAGTATTACAGATTAGATTAAGATTAGATGAAAAGTTGTAGAAATAGAAATAGAATAGTATAAATGTTTTTTTGTGTGTGTGTTTTTTGCTTTTTTTAAAGCTAAGAGTAATAGAAGATTTTAAGGGATATGATTAGGATTATATTGAAATAATAAATAAATAGAGGAAATGAAATGTAAGGATAGAATATTAAAGGATTGGAGATAGAGAATCATAAGTTAATAGGATTAATGAAATTGCCAATAGAATTAAGATAAAGTTACTGGACACAGAGGGATAGATAGGAGGAAGTCTTAAATAATAAAATGTTAAGGATTTAAGGAATAAGAATAGAAGAAATTTATGTATTTTATGTATTTTGTTGTGTTTGTTTTGTTGTATTGTTTTGTGGATGTTTGTTTATTATTAGATGTGGAAAATTAATAAATATTATTTTGGGAAAAAAAAAAAAAAACTTATCTGCTGCAGCTGAGAATATTACCTTCTCTCTCTATGTTTGGCCAAGGGGGTGATGGATGTGCATTTATACAAACATCCAGAAGTGCTCTAAGAGAAGGTGTGTTGGGAAGCAGAGGGGTTCTCCAATGATGAATGGAGTTGCCAACTTTCCCCCCGTTTGGGCTCCTGTAGCTTTCAAAGCTTCATGAGATGATCCCTTGGCATGCAGGTGTGATGGTAAGAAAGGCTTCACTAACAGGAGCGAATGAAAAGTTGTGGTGTTCTTTAACTTTTGTTGTGATTTCTGCATTGCAGGGGGTTGGACTAGATGACTCCTGGTGTCCCATCTGCAGTTCTATGATCCTATGAACATCTTCACCCACATGTCAGGAAAGTAAATTGTATGTTGTTTTTTTTGGGGGGGTAATCTGCTCTCCTCGTTCCCCTCCGAAAAAAGATGGCGTATCCATATTTTAAATAAAATAAAATTTCCAGAATATCTGGAAAGTTATTAACTACCTCCAGGAAATGCTCTTGTAAATTGGTTAGCACCTAACTTTCTGGCCTGCTTGCACCTTCTGAATACAACAGGCTCTGAAGAGTATCTTGCAGAGTTAAGTCCCAGGTGTGTGTTGTCACTTCATTATAAACAGAGCTAGCAAGTTAGACACACTTGGTACACTTTGACTATGAAACTAAGAAACTAGAGGTAAGCTGTCTCTGTTTGCTACACAAATTGTTACATAATTTACTATAATCTTTATGTGTATAATTTTTGATGTATTTCCTTTCATATAGACATGATAAAACATAGATAAACTTTCTCTTGGTGTCGGAATGCTTGTTGCACAACTGTCTTGGTGGAAATGACGAAATGTATAATAATGTCAGAAGATATAAGTTTAATTTGAGATTCTTTATTGTTCCAGCTGATGAAGAATAAACGAAACAGGGCCTTGTCCTGGAGTTAAAAATCACTACAACTGGAATTTGTGTCATACTTGAAACAACCAAAATAGAAGAAATTATTGTTTATTGCCGCCCTGGCCTGAGTCCTTGCAACCTTGCTATTAGACTAGGATCTGTGGCTTCTAGAAGTTGCCAGCATGTGACAGTGGCCACACCCTGGAAATGGCTTTGACTGCCTGGCTAAACCAGGTGAGGGGAGCCAGTGGGTCTCAAACTCTCGGTGAGTTGGGGACTTTCCCTGCATGCAAAGATGGGCTCTGGCGAATTGAGTGGACGGGAGAAATAGTGGGTCCGTCCAACAGTCAAGAAGGAGGTTTCTGCACATGCTGAGAGCAGGCTTCCTCAAACTTGGCCCTCCAGATGTTTTGAGACTACAGTTCCCATCGTCCCTGACCACTAGTCCTGCTAGCTAGGGATGGTGGGAGTTGTAGGCCAAAAACATCTGGAGGGCCGAGTTTGAAGAAGCCTGCAAGAGAGGGGCAGAAGGGAGCCCATCTAGGAGAAGGAAATCTCTTTTCCTAAACCTCCGCTGCCTTGTGGGATATCTTCAGGAGAAGAAAAGGCTAAGGAGTAAACCCTACACAAATCTGAAGTGGAGTCCCTAAGGCAGTTGGATGGTGACTTGTGTGCCTCCTTCTGGCAACTCCTGCAGCCAAGCTGGTGCCAAACATCTTGCTCTGCTTTCCTTTGGACCCCATCAGTGAGGCCAAGAAGGGGGTCTGGTCTTCTAGGCAGCCCAGGACTTCCAGACACACTGCCCAGGTTTGCACCCTGTCAGGGGCTGGGCAGAGGAGGAGGAATGGTGGAGGCCGCCTTCCCATTCTGGCCCTCCCAGGGAGGAGGAAGAGGAAGACAGTATAGATTTACAACAGGGGTTTGAGGGAGGTCACAGCTCAGGGGCAGATGAGGGGGAAAGTTGGGAAATAATGGGAGAGGAGGAGAAGGAGGCGGAACCGGAACAGCAGCTAGTTGACACGTTGTCCCTAGAAAGCATCCCAGACCCTCCATCTCCCAGAACCCGGCGAGCCTTAAAAGTAGGAGAGCAAAGAGCTCAAAAACAGAAGACACTTAGTGGCACCCATAGAGGAGATGATGATGACGAATGAGGAAGTGGGAGAGACAGAGGGTGGAGATTCACTCGGGACAACACCATTATCCAAGAGGCTGGGTTCTATAGCCTCTCTCTGTAAAGTTTGAAATAAAAAAGAGCTGTAAGAAACTTTTCCTTGCCTTTATACTTTCCTAGGCAACCAGCCGGGAGCCGCTGACAGCATCCTGACACGCCCCAGGGAGGTGACTTCAGCGCTGCTAATGCAGTGGTTTGACTTCACCCCCAGGGGAAAAGGTAAAGGGACCCCTGACCATTAGGTCCAGTCGTGACCGACTCTGGGGTTGCGGCGCTCATCTCGCTTTATTGGCCGAGGGAGCCGGCATACAGCTTCCGGGTCATGTGGCCAGCATGGCAAAGCTGCTTCTGGCGAACCAGAGCAGCGCACGGAAATGCCGTTTACCTTCTCGCTGCAGCGGTACCTATTGATCTACTTGCACTTTGACGTGCTTTAAAACTGCTAGGTTGGCAGGAGCTGGGACCGAGCAACGGGAGCTCACCCCATCACGGGGATTTGAACCGCCGACCTTCTGATAGGCAAGCCCTAGGCTCTGTGGTTTAACCCACAGCGCCACCCAGAGGCCCACCCTATTGTCTCTCAAACCAGACTGATGCCAACTCTCATCAGTTGGTCTGCAGCTGGCCATTGCCCCTGCTGACTGGGGCTGCTGGGAGTCCATCAACCTCTGGAGGAGTTGCAGGTCTGTCCGTCCGTCTGCCCCGCCCCCTCCCAGATTAGATGGGTGAGCCATGTTTAATTTCATTGTATGCCCCTTTGTTACACGTCCTGCTTTTCTTGGGCTCCCATCAGAGGCATCCAAGCTGCCCCGGCTGGTCCTTTGCTGAGGTTCCGAAAAAGCTGCTCTCCTGGAAAATCCCCCCAAGGCTTTTGAGTGATGGAGTGCTAGCCTGGTCCTGTTGACCTCGCTGGTATTTTTAATTAGGCAATCTGTCTTTGACTTATTGGAGTGATTTCTAATTAAAGCTGGAAGGCAAGTCACCTGTGTGACCGAAACACAACTGGCAGCGGGGAAAATTCCAATGCAGCTGCAGTTTTCGTGGTCCGGGTGGATTCTGAACTGCAATATATCTCACTACCTCGGTGTCAGGGAACAGGAGCCATATAGACTCACACAATCATAAAACTGCAAAGTTGGAAGGGAATCCCCAAGGGTCATCTCATCCAACCCCCTGCCATTCAGGAATCTCAGCTGAAGAATCCCTGACAGATGGCCATCCAACCTCTGCTTAAGCCTTCCCATTGTATTTTCGCTTGGAAGTCTTGTCTTAAGGGCATATTTGTGTATGGATAGGGTAAGCCTGTGACCTGGTCTCAGAAACTAAAATATTAACCATCACAAAAAGAATGGCCAAGCTGCCCAGGTAGAGCAATCAGTGACCATTATCAGGTATCCTGGCAGACAGGATTTCTGCTGTAGACCACCTCCTTCTGTGATGTATGTATGATGTTTTGGGGGGTGGTCTTGGGTTACAGGGTGGGCAATTTCAAAAGTCTATATAAGGGCTTGCACACCATTGTTCAGGGTTCTCTCCTCCCTCCTGCATGTGGGGAGTGGGGACCCTGCTGCAGCAGTTTATTTCCTTTAATAAAGATCAGGCTTACTAGCCGCTTTGCTTCTCATTATACCCTGGTTCGCCTCTGTTTTCTTCTACCGATAGGGAACCCACTTAAGGACTCTATACAGGCTCCGGAATACCCCATAAGTGAAAGGGAGCAGTTTTTCTTATACCATAGTAGGAACCAAATCATGAGTTTTAGGGTAGGAATGTAGAATTATAGAATCCTAGAGTTGGAAGGGACCACAAGGGTCATCTGGTCTGTTGTTGTTTAGTCGTGTCCGACTCTTCGTGACCCCATGGACCAGAGCACGCCAGGCACTCCTGTCTTCCACTGCCTCCCGCAGTTTGGTCAGACTCATATTGGTAGCTTCGAGAACACTGTCCAACCATCTCGTCCTCTGTCCTCCCATTCTCCTTGTGCCCTCCATCTTTCCCAACATCAGGGTCTTTTCTCTTCTCCTGAGGTGGCCAAAGTATTGGAGCCTCAGCTTCAGGATCTGTCCTTCCAGTGAGCACTCAGGGCTGATTTCCTTCAGAATGGATAGGTTTGATCTTCTTGCAGTCCATGGGACTCTCAAGAGTCTCCTCCAGCACCAGAATTCAAAAGCATCAATTCTTTGGCAATCAGCCTTCTTTATGGTCCAGCTCTCACTTCCGTACATTACTACCGGTACTGGGAAAATAATAGCTTTAACTATAAGGACCTTTGTCGGCAAGGTGATGTCTCTGCTTTTTAAGATGCTGTCTGGGTTTGTCACCTTCTTTGTCACCTTCTGCAATTCAGGAACCACAGCTAAAGCATCCATGGACAGATGGCCATCCAACCTCTGCTAAAAAAAAACCAAGGAAGCAGAGCCCGTCACCTTCCGACCCCCCTTCTTCAAGGGATGTAACTGAGGACCACACAGAGCCAGCCCTGCAAGCTCTTCCACCAGATGTTCCACCCAAGTATGTGGCTGTCCTTGGACTTGGAGGACTCCATTTCTGGAACCCCAGTGATGCCAGAGGCTGCATCGCAATAGGAGATTACTGGAGAGGGCTGGACCACTTTCATGAATGCAGCCCCGTCCAGTGTGGGTGGGGCTAAGAATTGGGATTCTGCAGCACAGGTCGCAGTCTGTTTGTTTGCTGAAGTAACACCAGACTTCTGTATCCCCTGTTGGTCTTTTTGGTAAAAGGAAAAGAATAAAAGCTATAGCATAATAAAATGAGAATTCCCTGGAAGTCTAGATCCAGGTTTGGGGTAAGTACTCTTTGTTGATAAGAGCCCCAGCAGACATTTAAAATCACAAAACATGCAGCAAAGTAAAGCATGGAAATACGGGCTGTTAGTCCTTTTAAAACATCTTCTAAATTGCTTCCAGAATTCCCCACTCCCCTTAGCATAGAAAGAGGCCACATGTTTTGTAAGTTAAAATTGATTTACTTGCAATCTCTTCGGTCAGATTCATGTCCTTTTCTATACAGCAGCAAGAAGAGAGAGGCAGTATAAATTGGGTTCCAAAATGGGAAATGTTTCTAAATTATTTGTATAGAAACACAAAGATGGCTTGCTGAAGCCATGTGGTCTAAGCTTGGAGCATTCAATTGCCTACAACACAATGCCCGATTCCAGTGGGTCGAGAGTGGGGAAGGGACCCTGAGTTCACTGATCTCCAGGCACTGGCAAGATCTTCTCAATAGTTTATGCCTATGTACAGCTTGTCTGTTTATTACCTCCATGTCTACATGTGGGCGCTGGATTGGATGTGTGTGCGTGGTTGTTCCAGAACTAGCATTTCCAGAAACAAAGTGACCAGAGAAAACAGATCTCCTGTGCCTTCTTAATAACCTGTACTGATTCCAGGTATGCTCACCTGGGCGGTGCCAGCTCTGTTATCTTTTAGGTACCAGGCAAAGTCAACCATGTTATCTTGGGCTGTTAGTGGCCTTAGAGGTCTTTTAATGGCCCTTTATCTGCTCACTATTGTACGTTATCGTTCTGTGTCTGCTGATTTACTGTAATTTTATTGTTTGGAATTGAATTTATCACTGTGTTTTTATTACTGAGGGCGATTTGCAGAGAGAGGCAGGGAAGAGATGTTATGAAGAAATGTTTTGCATCGGGTATCGGGGCCAAAGAGCACTAGGAATGTACCAGGGCTTGGAATGTACCAGCCTCAAATAGGAAGCCCTGGATAGCTCTCCCTGCCCAAGGGGTCTGGTGGCCACACCAGGAAGAGTAGATATTTGGTTGCCTAGACCAGCCTTCCCCAGCCTTATTACAGAAACAGAGTAAACAAAAACCGTGAAAATCTCTAGAACGGGTAGCTATAATATATAATTCAATATAAGGAAAATACAACAGCTTAACGTTAAATTGCCTGATGCAAAAGTATATAGAACCTAAATAAGGATTTTTGAAAGAAAATAAACCTAAAGGTGTATAGAACCTAAATAAGGATTTCCTTGAAAGAAAATAAACCTGACTGGTTGCCGGCTAAAAAGATCCCGTTTCACTGAGACTATCAGTTTCCTCAAAGGAAATTAAACTTGAAAAAAGGTATAGGAACCTAAGTTATAACTTAAGTTGTAAAAATTCCCATGGTATAAATACTTGTAACAATCCTATATAATAAAGAGCCTGTGTCCGTCCGTACCACTTTCCGTCAGTCAGAGGAAATCGCCAGTGCGCGTGCGTTCCAGTGACACAGGGATTGGAGGACGCAGACCAATAGGAGCGCGGGCAGCGGCGCGAAGCACCGCTTCCCGCAGCCTCCTGCTGTCGGCCATCTTCAGCGGACCTTTCCGCTGCCTCCGCCGCTGGCTCCAGCTTCCTCTTTGCTTGCCGCACTGCCGCCCATCTGCAGCGGACAAAGCAAAGAGCGGGGGCGCCTTTGCTTGCCTGCCGCCCGCACTCCTCCAGCGTGCCGCGGGGGCTTGCCTGCTTCCAAGGGATTTCGCCTGTAAGCCGCGCTCGCCCAGCTCGCCTCACCCCGATAGCTTTTCCTCTGCGAGGTCCCGCACTGCCCGCAACTCAGGCTGGCCATGTGAAAGTACTGCGTCCCACCGCAGCCCTGGGGCCGGTGCAGCGGGAGGAAGAAGCCCTGGCCTCCCGACAGTCCCGCGCCAAACGGGAGTAAGAAGAAGGCGGAAGCCCGAAGCGTTGGATTGTAAGGCTCTCTCTCTCTCCCCCCACCCCCCGGGCCTGGTGCCTGCTGGGAGATGTAGTTCCCCTCTCCCTCCGCCGAGCAGGGCGATCCGGCGGCACGCAGGGCCAGCAGGCGGAACCAGCCCGTGTTGCAAAAACCTTCCCCTCCGCCGAGCAGGGCGATCCGGCGGCGCGCAGGGCCAGCAGGCGGAACCAGCCCGTGTTGCAAAAACCGTCCCTTTCCTTCTCCCTTTTGGGGGGGTCTTTGCAAGCGGGTGCGGGGTGCGGGGCAAGCTTTCTCCCGAGGAGCCGGCCCCGATCCTCCCGCGCGGGACCCCCTTGGGGCGTCGGGCCCGGGTGCGCGCACCTTCCCTTTTTTGCAGCTCGCGCCCCGCGGGCTCTTTCTTCCCACATTTTTTCCTTTGGAGGGGTTTGTGTGTGCGCGCGCACACAGCGCCAGCCCCACCGCACAGAGCAGGAGCCGGGCCGCGCGCTCCCAGCCGGGCACCGCCAAGTCACCGCTGAGCGATCCGCCCAGGGAGCGCCACCATTATCTTCTAGCCCCCGCCCGTTTTTCAACGGGCTTAATTTACTAGTCCTATATAATAATCTTGCTCTGTCCGTACGTACCACTTTCCGTGTGTCACAGGAATTCGCAACCGCGCGTGTGTTCCTGTGACACACGGATTGGTTAGTACGGACCAATCCCGCCAACCGCTGTGGCGAAGGTGGCGCGTAGCGCCGCCGCCCGCAGCCCTCTGTCCGATACTCCTGCTGCCGGCTGCAGCACAGACCACTCCTGCTTGCTTCCCGAATAAGATCTGCCTGGGACGGCCCATCCAGCGGAGCGCCGGTGCTCCGGAGGCCAAGGAGGGCCGCCCCATCCCCGCCGCTGCAGCCACCCCCGGAAAAAAAAAATTAAGAAGGGGGAGGGAGCCCCTTTCCACCCCCCAGCGGTCTGATTCGACCCGCCTCGCGGACCGCCGGTACTCCGGAGGCCGAAGAGGGTCGCCGCACACCCGCCTCCGCCGCCACGTCGCCCACACACTCACACACTTGCGCGCACACACACACATCCCCAAGCCCCCCCCCCCACAAAAACAAGCCCCCACCCCCCGCCCTCGCTTCCGCTCTCCATTTTGGCCGCTTTGCAGCCGAGCCTGGAGCCTCCAGCTGCCGCCCGCCGCCTCCATTTTGGGCGCTTTCGCCGCCACCCGGCGCCTTTACTAAAGGACAGGCCGTCCACCTGCAGCCTCCCGCCGACCCGTTGCTGGAGCGCAGCTTTCCGCTGCGCCCATAAGCGCAGCGGCGGCAGCTCCGGCTGGCTTGCCGTCGGCAGCTCCAGGAGCCGCCACTCCCTCAGCGGCAGCGGCGCACCCGCAATGCCTGTTGCTTGGAAGGGGATCGTGGCGGATTCGGTCGGCTCCCCCCGCAGCTCGCCTTTCCCGCTTCCCCCTTCAGGCTGCGGGGCTCCGGAGGGCAGCTACGGCCAGCGGCGGGAGGCGAGCGGCGGAAGGTGAGCCGGATCCCAGCCCTCCACGCCCCGGGTTAGAAGCGGGAGGAAGGCGAGCGCGGGAAGCGGGGCGGGAGAGCTCAGCCATGGCTCCTCCGGCGAGAAGGGCGAAGCGGGAGCGAGATCCGGAGACCCGCGCGGAGGAGGAGGAGGAGCGGAGTTGCAGGGAGAAATGGTGTGCTGCAACTTTGCCTGCATCGTGGAAAGTTCTCTCTGGTTTCATTCCCCCCTTCCCATGCAAAATAATATATATATATATATATATAAAGAGAGAAGGCAAACGTGCACCGTATGCATGCTTACTCAGAAGTAAGCCCCATTGTGTGCAGCGGGGCTTACCCTCCAGGCAAAAGTGTGCGGTTAAGATTGCAGCCTGGCAGAAGCCTGGTTACACCTCTTCCGCTTCAGCGTCCGTGCGGGAGAGAGAGGCACAGGGATTGCAAATTTAAAACGGGCTTGCAAATTTGGTTGCAAAGGTCTTTTCAAAACCAAAAGCCTGGGGGTAATAATAAAAATAATAGCTGGGTTTTCAGAAGGGGCGGGAAAGGGGTGTGTGTGGTCGGTCGGCTGCATTGCCCAAGGTGCATGGTAAGACTTGCATCCGACAGCCCGCTTTATTTTGCCTCCCAGGCACGACGCAGAATCCTGTTCTGTACTCAGCTGAAGCCTGGTCCCCCCCCCCCGCCGCGGAGGGTCTCTGCCGGAGCAAGGAGCCGGAGTGCCCGTCCGCGTCTGCCTGAGGAAGATCCCCTGCACGAGTGAAGGGAGAGCGGAACGACGTGCCCAGGCTCCTGAGTGAGCGACTTAAAGAGACACCGCGCGCGCGCTCCCCGTCTCCCTCGCTCACGCACTTTGCGCTCCCCCTTCTCACACACACTGCCTCGAGCACTCCCAGAGAGAGATTGTGAGGGATTAATGTCTGTAAGTGTGACAGAAAGAGTGTGTGTGTGTGTGTGTGTGTGTGTCAGAGTATGTCTCAGAGGGAGACAGAGGAGTGTGTGTGTGTCACAGAGAGAGATTGTGAGGGATTAATGTCTGTAAGTGTGACAGAAAGAGTGTGTGTGTGTGTGTGTGTGTGTGTGTGTGTCAGAGTATGTCTCAGAGGGAGACAGAGGAGTGTGTGTGTGTCACAGAGAGAGATTGTGAGGGATTAATGTCTGTAAGTGTGACAGAAAGAGAGAGAGAGAGAGAGTGTGTGTGTGTGTGTGTGTGTGTGTGTGTGTGTGTCAGAGTATGTCTCAGAGGGAGAGAGAGGAGTGAACTGTTTGTGGAGGTGTGGGTGGGTGGGGGTTTGACCGCATGTTAACATGTTTCAACACATATCTAGCCCCCGTTATTTCAACGGGCTTAATTTACTAGTTCACTATAAACTCAGGAGAGGTTTGAAAACCTAAGCTATTTGTTGTTGTTGTCATTCAGTCGTTCAGTCGTGTCCGACTCTTCGTGACCCCATGGACCAGAGCACGCCAGGCACTCCTGTCTTCCACTGCCTCCCGCAGTTTGGTCAGACTCATGTTGGTAGCTTCGAGAACACTGTCCAACCATCTCATCCTCTGCCGTCCCCTTCTCCTTGTGCCCTCCATCTTTCCCAACATCAGGGTCTTTTCTAGGGAGTCTTCTCTTCTCATGAGGTGGCCAAACTCAGGAGAGGTTTGAAAACCTAAGCTATAGAAACCCCAAAAGGGGGAAAGATAAACTTAAGTTGTACTAGCTCTTATTAATAAAGACTCAAAACTTAGGCTGTAGAAGTTCTCATGATGCGAATGCTTCTGAAGGTGGGCAAAGACTGCCTTCCCCAGCCTTATAGCTCTTTGGGCACCTTGGACAAAGACAAAGACAAAGACAAAGACAAAGACAAAGAAAAAGACAGAGCATGTATTTTGGCAACCAAAACAATCAAGAGGATGCAGTGATTCCGCCATGATGGAAGATTCTGGCATTTGGGGATTTTAGTTTAGAGCTTAGGCGGCTTCAGCGGTGGGCGCCTGGCGCCCCCCAGAATTCGGCGCCCAGGCACCCTGCACCCCTTGCACCCCTGGGTAAAGACGGCCCTGGCTGGATCCAAAGCTGTAACTAATAGAGAAGCAAGATCTCTTGGGGTGTTAATGCTGTGAACCCCTCCAGCTTATGCTCAGGTCAGAGATATGTGTAAATAAAAGCCTATATCCTAAACATACCACAGTCTCTGCTGACCTTCATTCCAAAACGAACCCTGAATAAGTGCCCTGAATTATTTTATTGCTTGGAGATTGGGGTGGTGCATGGCAATGACCTTCCTGCTGCTAGTTGGGCTCCTGCGGAGCTGCAGAAAGGAAGCTTTTCCTTGGACTTTGCAACGTGGACTGGACAGAGCTCCTTGAAATGACTTTTTGAGGATGTTCTTGCAGGAGCTGGGATAGACTGGCTGGCCTCATCACACACGGTTGGGTCTTCTGTTGTCCTTCTCGACCCATCCTGCCTTTCGACTAGTGCAAAACCATCTCTTGGAAGCAGCGAGAGAAATCACGCCGATTAATTGCTTGCAGAACGCAAGAGGAACAGAAAACGCCCCGGGGCAAGTGGACGGATAAATGCACGGCTGGTATTCATAAAGATTTTAATAATTCAGTACCGGCAGATGTATATAAAAAAAGCTTCCTCTCTGCTTCCTCAACCAGTTTTCAAGGACAACTGAAAAATGTGACAGTTCCAAGCCAAGATGAAGAATCGCCTGCTTTTATTTTGAGGGTGGGTGGGGTGGGACTCATATCATGCTGATACAAGGTTTTCGGGGGGCTATGTGAGAGGAGGAATTAATCAATAACAAAGGGGCAAGAGAAGAAAACACTTAAAAGGAACATTACAGCAAAAGAAACATGCAAGAACGAGAGCAGTGGTAATCCAAGTCCATTTAACCTTCGTAAATTGCCACATGGAATCGCAGAGGGAGGATGTACTCAAGAGAGTAGTTCTTTGCAAGTAACCTCTGGCTTTATCCAGAGCATTTGTTGGGGCAGAAATGCCTCAAGTGGCTAGATCCAGACCCCCAAGAGCAGGGGTCAGCAAACTTTTTCAGCAGGGGGCCGGTCCACTGTCCCTCAGACCTTGTGGGTGGCCGGACTAGAGTTTGAAAAATAATAATGAACAAATTCCTTTGCCCCACAAATAACCCAGAGATGCATTTTAAATAAAAGGAAACATTCCACTCATGTAAAAACACGCTGATTCCCAGACCGTCCACGGGATTTAGAAGGCGATTGGGCTGCAACCAGCTACGCCTGCTTGAAATCAACTCTCTTCTCACAGTTTCCACACCTTTTAACCATTACTCTGGAATGCTTTCTATAAATGCTTAGTGTCATCTATGACCAGAAAAACTCTGGTTCAGTTTTTCTGGTCACAGATGACACTAAGCATTTATAGAAAGCATTCGAAGCACCTCCTTGACTTTGCCTTGCAAACTTTGTAATTACCCTGCAAGATGCGGTGAGTATTAGCCCCATGTTGTTTAAGAGAGGGAGGATGAGAGCTAAGGTCACCAGACAAGTTCATGGGAGGGGCAAGATCTGAACCAGGACATTTCCTGGTCT
The DNA here is from genome assembly GCA_034641385.1 of Darevskia mixta. Taxonomy (NCBI): domain Eukaryota; kingdom Metazoa; phylum Chordata; class Lepidosauria; order Squamata; family Lacertidae; genus Darevskia; species Darevskia mixta. The sequence continues at coordinate 6,558,009 of JAWWNH010000060.1, forward strand.
TCTGCACAAACAGCCAAGGCATCAACACTTACTTTCATCAGGTATTTGAATGCAATTTTCAGATGCGCTCATTCCCAAGTCATTTTAAAATCATACTAGAAACTCAAAGGATGCATTATCCTACTTTTTCTTTTTTTAATCTCTGGCAACAGCAGGGGCGGCTTTTCTGGGCCCGAGGGCCACATTCACCCTTGGCCAACCTTCCGGGGGCCAAATGCCAGTGTTGGGTGTAACCATCCACTCTCTTGCAGGTACACCTGCAAAAACATACACACCTACATGCACAAAGCAGCTCCACACCCCTCCCTCAACTGTTCTGAAGGAAGGGGGTTATCAGACTTATTCCTCACTCATAGTGCCACAAAATGTCTCCAGCATTGGCTTTCAGATCCCAAGAGAACAGATATCTCTGGCCGGCTGACTGGTTTTCTGGCAATTACCTGGGCTGAGCTGTTTCTGTGCACCCATCAGGCTATGGCCATTTATTTATTTAGCGAGATATGCCTAGGATTTTTATTTACAGCGAGATATGCCTAGGATTTTTGCAAAGTCATTAAAGGGCAGTGTCAGGTTCGCTAACGGTTGCTCATGAGTAAAGACTAAGTCCATCTTGTCTTTCAACTATTTTATTGTGTAAAGTATGTACAGTGCGGAGCTATCCTAAAACATGACCACCTAGTCGCTAGCAGAATCCGGAAGTGCCCCCCTCCTGCTGCGGCGCCAACACCAGAGTCTCGGCACCCTAAAGTGCCGCCTCCTTTCTCCCCTGACCCCTCTGCATAAAGCAGGCACCGGAAACCGTGTCTCCCCCTCGGAGTGGGTCAACTGAGCGGTGCTGGGTCTCTCTGCATCATCCTGGAGACCTCTTCCTACCTGGCTCCTTCCTGGTAACTCCTCCTCCCCCGGGTAAGGAGCTGGCAGACACACTGGGAGATGTGTCCGTCGACAACAGAGGCTGAAGCTGCCGGTACCCACTCAGTGCCGGACTGGCAGGTGTGGGTATGTCCCTGACAGGCAGGTTCATTGCTCCAAAAGGCTTTTAGAGCCTAATCGATTGGGTGGTAGCAGCGGCAGACCTGGGGGTCTCAAACTGCAGCGGTGCTCCTGCCGCTCATGTTCCATTCTACATCAGCTCAGCTGGTACAGCAATGAGACTTTGAATCTCAGGGTCGTTGGTTTGAGCACCATGTTGGGCAAAAGATTCCTGCATCGCAGGGGCTCGGACTAGAGGACCCTCAGGGGTCCCATCTGACTCTACAAGGCTGTAATTCCGTAATCATCGTTGTGGCGCCTCGGAGGCTTCACGCCCAGTGCGGCCAACCTGATCGTGCTCCCCTAAATCTGTCTCTGATGGTGAGACTTTGGAGAGCAGATGCAGCCGATGGAAAGGGTGGGAAAGAGAGGGAGAATTAGGATACAGAACGCCAGGGACTGGACTGAAGGGGAATGGTGGAGACCGCCCTCCCTCTTCCTGAACCTTCCCGAGAAGAGGAGGACAGTATAGATTACAATGGTGGTTTGCAGAAGGTCATGACACTGAGACAGAAGAAAGACAGAGCTGGGAAATAATGGAAGGGGAGGAGGGAGAAGCAGCAGAGTCAGAACAGCGGGCTAACAAGTTATCATTAGAAAGCATTCCCGACCCCCCTTCTCCTAGAACCAGGAGGGCTGTGAAAATGGGAGAGCAGAGAGCAAACAGACAAAGGGCCTTACGCAGCCACCATTTAAGGGGTAGAGCTGCTGACGACTGAGAGTAAAAGGGGGGGGAGGTTACTTGGAGCAACGCCATTACTGAAATGTAGAGACACTTTTCAAAGCCTCTCTCTGTGAATATTGAATAAAGGACTTGGTAAGAACTCTTCTTTGTATCTATTCCTTGGTTGCCCACCATGGGAGGGATTGGGTTCCCTGAAGCCTGACACAAAGTAAATGGCACTTTGCACGCACACACACACACACACACACACACACACACACACACACACACACACACCTGCACTCAAGGCGTTTACAATCTGAATGCTGATAGTGGAGGAGACAGCAGAGGGATGGGGTGTGAGTTAAGTGCTGAGAGTGCCCAGATGATTTGCTAAAATGAAGCAAGCAATAGTTCATGACTGTTGAAGCATGCATGGATCTTGAGTTCAAAACAACGAAAGCTTTTGAGGCCGTGTCCCTCACAGCCACTTATTCCAGCAGGGTTTCATTGACGTCCATAGGTCGGCCACAAATAGTTCCTCACAGATTGGAGAGCGAATTTGTGTCCCCCCCCCACCTCAGTATACCCAACTGTAATCACTGCGTCCCGCCCATCCCTCACTGTGTCCTACCCGGTGCTTTTTTAAAAATCCAGTTAAGCCTGCTTGCCAAAACTGAGGTCATCTTGTTTGCTGTGGTTTGGATTTCAGCTTGGCAAGAATGAAGAAAAGCCCAGAGTCACCCAACACCAGTGGAAAAAGCACAGCTAAGCTCCCACTACCACCAACACCATAATTTCAGGAGGCAGTGACTCAGCAGCTGCTGCCCAGGACATTCCTAACTGCCCCTCTTATCTTTATTTAGTTCTTAATATTTACATACCGCTTGCCTGTAAAAAACCCAATGTCCTCAAAGTGGCTTACAAAAAAAGGTAAGACAATAAAGTCCACTTGTCCTCAGTTTTGTACTGCAATCCAATTCCCTGCTCCCAACCGGATGCCCACTAATTTCTTTTTAAAATTTGGCCAGTCCTAATCATGTATTATACGGGTGGCGCTGTGGTCTAAACCACTGAGCCTAGGGCTTGCCGATCGGAAGGTCGGCGGTTCGAATCCCTGCAACGGGGTGAGCTCCTGTTGCTTGGTCCCAGCTCCTGCCCACCTAGCAGTTTGAAAGCACGTCAAAGTGCAAGTAGATAAATAGGAACCGCTCTGGCGGGAAGGTAAACGGCGTTTCCGTGCGCTGCTCTGGTTTCGCCAGAAGCGGCTCAGTAATGCTGGCCACATGACCCGGAAGCTGTCTGTGGACAAACGCCGGCTCCTTCGGCCTATAAAGCAAGATGAGCGCTGCAACCCCAGAATCGCCCGCGACTGGACCTAATGGTCAGGGGTAAAGGTAAAGGGACCCCTGACCATTAGGTCCAGTCGTGACCGACTCTGGGGTTGCGGCGCTCATCTCGCATTATTGGCCGAGGGAGCCGGCGTACAGCTTCCAGGTCATGTGGCCAGCACAACTAAGCCGCTTATGGCGAACCAGAGCAGCACACCGAAACACCGTTTACACTTTGACATGCTTTTGAACAGGTTGGCAGAAGCAGGGACCAAGCAACGGGAGCTCACCCCGTCGTGGGGATTCGAACTGCTGACCTTCTGATCGGCAAGCCCTAGGCTCTGTGGTTTAACCCACAGCGCCACCTGCATCCCAATGGTCAGGGGTACCTTTACCTTATCACGTATCACACCTAGTTTGGCTCAAGGGTGACTTGTATCCATGCAATCTGTTCAGCCCCTCGCATGCAGCTTTGATGAAGTGTGGTCCTTGCCTAAATCTCCCACATGAGAAATGGTTCTTGTTCTTCTCTGCCCTTCGCACATCCCGCTTTTCTTCAAAGCAAATTCCTCCTCCCCCCTTCCCCACTTTCTGATCAATGCTTCACGAAGCCTCTACAAAGTGGAAGCTGTTCTGACCCAGGCAAAAACCACTTCTAAAATCAAAGAAGCAGATTCATTTAGCAAAGAAGAATCCAAACAAGTGCTTTATTCTGAGCTAATGCTCTATCTCCTCTGCCTGGCTTGGTGTTCTTCTAGGGCTAAGGGAGAGGTCTTTTTCCAGCCTTTCAACCCAAAATCCTTTTGATCTGGAAATACTGGAGCTCTGGGCATGCAAAGCAGGTGCTCGGCCAATTTGCTGCGGCCTCTGTTCCTCCTATAAGCCTGCGAGCGGAATTGTCTCCTGGGAATTCTTCTTTCTGTTGGTGCCATCAAAGGCAACGTAAAGTCTACACATGCTGCTGCACTTTGCTTGAACTGATAAGGCCTCGTCTGTTTTTAAGGCACGACCTACAAGCACAGAGAGGCGTTGCGTCATGTAAAATGTACCTGTATAAGAGCTTGCCACGGAAACATGGGCCGGGGTCCTTAGAAGCATAGATTTTTTTTCTTGCAGACCGAGAGGCAATATCTGATCATTGACTTGAGCTGTGCGATCAGGGCTTGTTTGTTTGTTGAATTAAAAAGGTGTTACCTGTGATCCAGAAAATAATAATAATAATAATAATAATAATAATAATAATAATAATAATAATTTATTATTTATACCCCGCCCATCTGGCTGGGCCTCCCCGGCTACTCTGGGCAGCCTCCAACAGAATGTTAAAATGCAATAATCTATTAAACATTAAAAGCTTCCCTAAACAGGGCTGCCTTCAGATGTCTTCTAAAAGTGAGATAGTTGCTTTATCTCCTTGACATCTGGTGGGAGGGCGTTCCACAGGGTGGGTGCCACCACTGAGAAGGCCCTCTGCCTGGTTCCCTGTAGCTTTGCTTCTTGCAGCGAGGGAAATGCCAGAAGGCCCTCGGTGCTGGACCTCAGTGTCCGGGGAGAACAATGGGGGTGGAGCCGCTCCTTCAGGTATACTGAAAAGATTATGCCTCATTTGGGAGCAAAAAGAGTTCAGTTGCTGTGGTATTTCAGCAAAGCAGCCTTCTCCACTCACTCAATTCTGCTCCTTGTTTTCCCACAGGCAGCTGTTCCCCCACTGTGAGAACAGGAGGCTGGACTAGATGGGCCCTGATCCAGCAGGCTCGTCTTATATTCTGACCACAGAGTTGGTCCTTTAAGTTGTCCACAATGGGTGGAGCCCAGGAGAGGGTGTCTGTGTCCAGGGAGCAGAGGCTTAAAAAGGCTGTGTTTACCTTTGTTCACTGGATTAAGTGATTTGGGTCATGCAAAATTGTCTGTGGGCTGCCCTTCAGGAGAAGAATTTCTGGGGCTCAATGCTGGGGATTTCATGGGGGTTTGTGAATGATATGAGAGACAGCTGCATATCCCTGCATTGCAGGGGGTTGGACTAGATGATCCTCAGGGTACTTTCCACCTCTACAATTCTATGATTCTAAGTTCAGGTAGGTAGCCGTGTTGGTCTGACGCAGTCAAAATAAATTAACAAATTGTCCAGTAGCACCTTAAAAAAAAGGTAAAGGACCTCTGACAGTTAAGTCCAGTCGCGAACGACTCTGGGGTTGCGGCGCTCATCTCGCTTTACAGCCGAGGGAGCCAGCATTTGTCCACAGACAGTTTTTCTGGGTCATGTGGCCAGCATGACTGGCGAAACCAGAGCAGCGCACAGAAACACCGATAACCTTCCCACCGGAGCGGTACCTATTTCTCTACTTGCACTTTGTCGTGCTTTCGAACTGCTAGGTTGGCAGGAGCTGGGACCGAACAACGGGAGCTCACCTTGTCACAGGGATTCGAACCGCCACCCTGTCACAGGGATTCGAACCGCCAACCTTCCGATCGGCAAGCCCTAGGCTCTGTGGTTTAACCCACAGCGCCACTGGCGTCCCTAGCACCTTAGAGACCAACTAAGTGTGATCACACTCTTGCCAGCAGGTGGCAGTAATAGGGCCTTTCCTTGGCCTTTCTTAACCATTAAATCCAGACCTTTACTGGAGAAAGCTGCTCACCTGGAGCTATCCGTGGTTCTGAAACTTCTGACCTGCCTTGCCCTGTGGGCTCTGGCACCAAACGAAGACTGAACATACCTGTCCTCTCCTGTCCCAGAATGCAGGAATAAATTCAGGCCAACTCTGTGTTACAAATGTGTCTGCCAACTGGACATGAAGGATGGTAACGTCAACCCTGCTGTGTGGGAATCCCTTGAAGATAATCACAGTGCTTGGGAAATATATAAAAAAATAAAAAAATTGTCCAATAGCACCTTAGAGACCAACTAAGTTTGTTCTTGGTATGAGCTTTCGTGTGCATGCACACTTCTTCAGATACACTGAAACAGAAGTCACCAGACCCTTATATATAGTGAGAGGGTGGGGAGGGGTATTACTCAGAGGGGTGGTGGGAATGGGTGATTGGCTGATAGGTGTGGTAAACCTGTTGAGGACTGTTAAAGACTGCAATTAGTCTTACAGGAAAAAGCAAGGGATGAGATTGCCAAAAATACCTTTATCATGTATAATGAGATAAGAATCCAATGTCTCTATTCAGACCAGGTCTCTCCATGGTTTTAAGTTTGGTAAGGTAAAGGTAAAGGGACCCCTGACCATTAGGTGCAGTCGCGGACGACTCTGTGGTTGCAGCGCTCATCTCGCTTTATTGGCCAAGGGAGCCGGCATACAGCTTCCGGGTCATGTGGCCAGCATGATTAAGCCGCTTCTGGTGAACTAGAGCAGCGCACGGAAACGCCATTTACCTTCCCGCTGGAGCGGTACCCATTTATCTACTTGCACTTTGATGTGCTTTCAAACTGCTAGGTTGGCAGGAGCTAGAACCGAGCAATGGGAGCTCACCCTATCATGGGGATTCGAACCGCCGACCTTCTGATCAGCAAGCCCTAGGCTCTGTGGTTTAACCCACAGCGCCATCCATGCTGGTAATAAGTTGCAATTCAGCAACTTCTTTTTCCAGTCTATTTCTGAAATTCTTTTGTAATATGACAGCTACTTTGAGATCTTGTATAGAGTGTCCTGGGAAATTGAAGTGTTCTCCTACTGGTTTCTCTGTCTTGTGATTCCTGATGTCAGATTTATGTCCATTTATCCTTTGGCGTGGGGTTTGGCCTGTTTGTCCAATATAGGGAGCTGAAGGGCACTGTTGGCATTTGATGGCATACACAATGTTAGACGATGAGCAATTAAATAGTCCTGAAATGGTATGTTTGATGTTGTTGGGTCCAGTGATGGTATTGTCTGGGTGTATTGGCAGCAAAGTTGGCATCTGGGTTTATTACAGGCTCTGGTACCAGTGTCCATGTTAAGTCTGGTTGTTGTATTATTGTGGGTGCGGAGTTGTTTAAGATTGAGTGGCTGTCTTTAGGCAATGAAAGGTCTTCCTCCCAGAGCTTGGGAAATCTAGAACCTGAATCTAGAACAGTGCCTGGGGAGAGACAGTCAGGTTGTGCATCCACAACAGTGACCAGAGGAGGAATGACCACTGGGAGAAGTGCAGAGAGAAGAAAAGCAGTGGTGAATCTGCATCAGCACAACCGGACGACCTCATCTGCCCCAGCTGCAACAAAACATGTCTCTCCCGTATTGGTTTCTATGGCCACATCATGCACTGTAATCTTCCAATAGTTTGACTTCACCCTCAAAGGCACACTCTTCCATTGTCTCCTGAGATGAACAGATTTTCATTCCCTTCCTTTCAGAGAATTGCAGGTCCCAGGATAACTGGTTTTAGTAGGTGGTGCAGAGACACCCTTGGTCACTGCCCATCTGGATCCCATAAATGAGAGACTGCACCCTCTCCTGGCATAGCAGAGCCCCAAGATATCACCAACATTTAATTGCATATTTTCCCCCTCTTCTTAAGCTAGAAGAGATGCTGCAGAAGACAGACAAATATGCAAAACCCAAAGCCAGTTTCCCCTAAGCTTGGGCAGACTCATGTTATTTACAGCATTGTCTCAACCAAGGTCAATCTCCAGAATTAATCAGGGGGGAAACAAAAACTTTTAATCAGCCTCCAAGCAAAGATGTCTATCTAAATACAAGAAACTCCTTCTCCTGCCTTAATCCTGTTTAATCCTTCTGTCTATTTGCAGGAGGTGTCAGATACAGAAAAATTGTATGGTGAGCCTGCCTGTTGGGTTTCGTGCTTGATTACACTGCAAGGTGACTGAGAAGGTCTTGTGTTGGCAGGAAAAGAGTAATGGAATCAGAAGCTTGCCATCTCCCTTCAGGAAATGCTCTTTAGGGGGAACAATGTGCAGCTCCTGCCTTGGACGTTAATAATGTCCCTGAGAACTTGCAGGAACGGAAACAGACGTTCAGTTTTCAAAAAGGTTCTCTCTGCCGATTCTTATTCTCCATTCAGAACATTTGCGAGTGACCCATTTCGGGCCAGAAGCGACCAGGAGCAGGGCGTACCTTGGCCAAAATGACCTTGTGAGCTAAATAGGGATGCCTGGTGGGGCTAAAGAGGTCTGCGGGACAGAGGTTTCCCACTGTGGCTAAAAGTCACTCCCAGCATTACATCTGTGGAAGAAGAATGCATGTGTCTTCCTATATACATATCTGTCTTCCTATATACATAGAAATGTAAACTGTCGTCACCCTCTGCAACTGCAGCGTAATGAGTGGCAGGCTCCGACAAGCTGTTAATAGAGGGAGGGGGGACGCTGCAAGGATTTAGCAAAATGTTACAGGGAACACCTGCGCCCTCTGTGAAACGCACCTGCAGTGAGGTTTAACGGGGGTGGGGGGGAAGTGCCCCCTTCCCCTTTAAAAGGGGGTAGGTCTTGGGCTAGGGGGGTAGGGGTGAACTGTGGGGGGCACAGGGTGGGGCAAGATTTAGGGGATAGGTGAGGGCGTGGGTGGGGTGTAAAGGGGAAGGAGGTTGGGGAACACACAAACACACAAGTCATAAGAATTTTAACGTCATATATAAAATTAAATGTTCATAACTGTATATATAAACCACATGTCTGAAACTCCACAGATTAGGTCCTGAACCTCAAATATTTCTCTGCAAGGTCAAAGTGGGAAACCTCCCCATTGTCTCTTTCCTCACAAATCTTGTCTTAAGGGCACATTCAAGATATGAACAGGGTGTGAGCCTGTGACCTAGATTCGGGAATTAAGTAGTTATAATAACAAAAGAGTGGCCAAAATGCAGATAATGCAATCAGGTAACTTGCCACGCACTCAGATTTCTGTTGTAGACCGCCTTTTCTGTGATGTAGGTATGTGGTGTAGTGGTTAAGAGCGGTGGACTCTTAATCTGGTGAACCGGTTTCAATTCCCCGCTCCTCCACATGCAGCTGCTGGGTGACCTTGGGCTAGTCACACTTCTCTGGAGTCTCTCAGCCCCACTCACCTCACAGAGTGTTTGTTGTGGGGGAGGAAGGGAAAGGAGAATGTGAGCCGCTTTGAGACTCCTTCGGGTAGTGAGAAAGCGGGATATCAAATCCAAACTCTTCTTCTTCTTCTTTCTAGGTGTGGTCTTGGACTCCAGGGCGGGCAATTTAAAAATATCTATATAAGGGCTTGCACGCATGGCTCGGGGTCCTCCTCCTCTCTCCCCTGCGTGTGGGGAAGCACCCTGTTGCAACAGCTTTAATAAAGATCAGGCCTACTAGCTGCCTTGCTTCTCAATATTCTCTGGTTGGCCTCTGTTATGTTCTCCTACCAATAGAGAACCTAAATAGAGGACTCTATACGGGCTCAAGAAGCTACAGTTAGAACTGGATATGGAATAACTGATTGGTTCAAAATTGGGAAAGGAGTACGACAAGGCTGTATATTGTCTCCCTGCTTATTTAACTTATATGCAGAATTCATCATGCGAAAGGCTGGACTGGATGAAGCCCAAACCGGAATTAAGATTGCCGGAAGAAATATCAACAACCTCAGATATGCTGATGATACAACCTTGATGGCAGAAAGTGAGGAGGAATTAAAGAACCTTTTAATGAGGGTGAAAGAGGAGAGCGCAAAATATGGTCTGAAGCTCAACATCAAAAAAACTAAGATCTTGGCCACTGGTCCCATCACCTCCTGGCAAATAGAAGGGGAAGAAATGGAGGCAGTGAGAGATTTCACTTTCTTGGGTTCCATGATCACTGCAGATGGTGACAGCAGTCACGAAATTAAAAGACGCCTGCTTCTTGGGAGAAAAGCAATGACAAACCTAGACAGCATCTTAAAAAGCAAAGACATCACCTTGCCAACAAAGGTCCGTATAGTTAAAGCTATGGTTTTCCCAGTAGTAATGTACGGAAGTGAGAGCTGGACCATAAAGAAGGCTGATCGCCGAAGAATTGATGCTTTTGAATTATGGTGCTGGAGGAGACTCTTGAGAGTCCCATGGACTGCAAGAAGATCAAACCTATCCATTCTTAAAGAAATCAGCCCTGAGTGCTCACTAGAAGGACAGATCCTGAAGTTGAGGCTCCAGTACTTTGGCCACCTCATGAGAAGAGAAGACTCCCTAGAAAAGACCCTGATGCTGGGAAAGATTGAGGGCACAAGGAGAAGGGGACGACAGAAGATGAGATGGTTGGACAGTGTTCTCGAAGCTACTAACATGAGTTTGGCCAAACTGCGAGAGGCAGTGAAGGATAGGCGTGCCTGGTGTGCTCTGGTCCATGGGGTCACGAAGAGTCGGACACGACTGAACGACTGAACAACAACAAATACGGGCTCTTGGGTACCCCATAAGGGGAAAAGAGCAGTTTTTATTTATTTATATCACACACACAGGCACCTGCCACTGTCTTGACCTGTCTGTCCTGGTAATTCGGGTCAACAGGACCAGTCGCACCAGTGCAACCATTTCCAAGGGTTCTGAGCCTACGTAAAGGAGGCCCAACTGTTCTAACATAAACTAGCTGCCCATAATAGTAACTGGATCTTGCCCCAACTCTCCCGCTGAACCTGTGCAGCCTTGTTAAAAGCTGTATAAAGCAGTGGGTGACACAAACTCAAGTCCCTGTGACAACCCTATGCTTATCATCTGTCTCTATAAATCAAATCAGGAACGGTTTAGTGAGGGCGAGAAATGCACCGCTTGAGGTTGCTAGCTTCGGGACACAGCTATCTGAGAGCCTGCTGGCTGCAAGCCACTGGCAGACAAGCGAGCCTGGGCAAGTCTTTAAGGATGAACAGCTTTTTAATTCCCTCGGGGGATTTTGGTGTTTGTGTTTTGCAATGTGTACAGACACACTGCAGCGTTCCCCCGAGGAGGCTGAGAACTGGCCACAAAACAAACAAACCAAGGCAGCTTTGCCCTTCAGATAGCTTTTGATCTGGCGAAGCTAAAATAGGTGGGCCAAAATGCTGTCTCTTCCCTCACCCCAATTCATCCCCTGTGAGAATCTGGAGCAGGTGGCGATGGAGAATACTGGGGGCAGGCAGTTTTTAAGAACTTGGGGAGGTGGTTGCCTTGCCTTTTTTTAAAAAAAAAAATATTTAATCATTTTTTCGATACAAACATCAACCACAAAAGACCCATACAACCAAAACCATAATAACACAATTTGACAATTCAGATTTGAATACACTGATATACCTATGACTACACCTTTTTTAACCTCTCTCTCCTCCCCCTACTTCCCACCACTATCCACCTTATCGCTTAAATATTCGTTCCAGATTTCTTCATATTTATCCATTCTTATTTTGCGTCGACATGCAATTTGTTTCTATGTAGCTAATCTGTCCATATTATCAATCCACGTGCCTTGCCTTAAAATACAAAGTGGCCAAATAAATGAGAAGGACCCTGATTAACAGGAGTGTAAAATTAGAATGAAATTAGTAGGAAAAAGTGGGGCTGTTGAGAGAAAAGCACAGATACTGTAGATATAAAACAAAAACAGGAAAAAAGAGGAAAGATTAACTACAAATACTGCCATTGCTAAAATACTGTCTTCCTAGAAAGCTACTTGATTACTCTTACAGCTCTATCAGAAGAGTACGAGACTCTCAATTTCAGGGTTGTGGGTTCGAGCCCCTGCATTGAAGGGGGTTGGACTAGATGACCCTCGGGGTCCCCCCGACTCCATAATTCTGTGAGCCTTAGATTGTCTTCCTTGTAAATTACATTTGAAGGCAATAAAAAATTCATGGAGGAGAGGGCTATTGATGGCTATGTTGTGCACAATGCATCTGAATACCAGTTTCTGGAAACTGAAGGAGGGAAGAGGGCTCTTCTATTCAGGCTCTGCTTTCAGGCTTCTTATAGGCATCTGGTTGGCTGCTGCCATTGGCCCAATCCAGCAGGATCTTCATAGGTTTTTAGGTATGTGCCCTGAAGTTCCTTGGAGGAAAGGCAGGATAGAAATGGAACCCATATATATATATGTGTGTGTGTGTGTGTGTGTGTGTGTGTGTGTGTGTGTGAACTCATGAATGCTAATGTACTATGTTGTGTGCATTTTGTGTTTCACACACTGCAGCTGGGTAAGTTTAACTTTTAACTTCCAACAGCATACAATGGGATAATTATGTTTCTTCTTCTTCTTCTTCTGGTATATCTTTAACCGAACAAACAGCCTCTTTACTTTCAGATCCGTGCCGTTTACACCGCAATGCATCGGACAGAGTACCGTAGTTTTCAGCAACGCCAGAAGGGGAGCAGAGTCATGCATGCTCCTCTGTGTGGGAAACAGAGGTATGACCGGGGGGACGGATGGACCCTGTTTTCATGTGTAAACTCTCAGAGAGGGTGTGGTTTGGATTTCCCCCAGAGCCAAGTCAAAGTCCCTTCTGCACAACAACATTTCTGTGGAGGCAAACAGCACAGGCTGGTTTACATATGGCCATTTCCGGTTCTTTGTTCCCTGGAAGTCTGCAAAATAAATTATTTTGCCCCCCCCCCCCCCGTGTGTAGAAACTCTTGGCTCTGGGGTTTCCATTATTCACTTGATATTTTGCCAAACATCCTTGCGGGGCACCTTGGAGAAAAAAAGTGTGAAGCCAACTTCTCCTCCACCTCTTCTGGCTCTGGGGGACAAGAGGGGAGGGGAGCCTGTCGCAGCAGGAGGGGGAGACACCTGTTCCTCTTCACCAGCCTTACCCCTCTTGACCTCCTCCTCCTTCTGCTTCATCTTCTGCCCCTGAATCTGGTCTCTCTCTGCCACAGACTCTCCCCGCTCACTAAGCCCTGTTACCTCCTCAGCTTCCGACACCCCCTCTTCCCAGGCTTCTTCCTCTGACCACTCGTCATCATCCAAACAGCACTCCCCGGGCTCTGAAAGAGCCAGTGTGGTGTAGTGGTTAAGAGCAGTAAACTCATAATCTGGGGAACTGGGTTCGCGTCTCCGCTCCTCCACATGCAGCTGCCGGGTGACCTTGGGCTAGTCCCACTTCTCTGAAGTCTCTCAGCCCCACTCACCTCACAGAGTGTGTGTGTTTGTTGTGGGGGAGGAAGGGAAAGGAGAATGTGAGCCGCTTTGAGACTCCTTCGGGTAGTGATGAAGCGGGATATCAAATCCAAACTCTTCTTCTCTTCTTCCGAGCCTTCTTCCCCTTGGGGGTTCCCCAGCTGGTTCCTCCCACCATTTATCTGCATCCAAACAGTCCATGACACCAAGCAATGTGCCTTCTTGGAACCCATCTCAAAGTGGCTTCCTGTTTTGCTTCTTCAGTTGGACTATTTTTGTTGGTTCCTTCAGCTGGAACGAGCTGCCCAGGAACTTCTGTTTCTCTTGATTTACTTGAGTGCCAGGGGCCTTAATCCATCCTGCAGGGGAGCACTAGACCCCTCTGAAATGTGTGACATGTGAAACTTCAGAAGAGTAGCAAAGCAGCTTCAACATGCCATACACTCTCCTCCCAAAGACCTGTGTGCAGATTCTTAAAGCACCTCATCTGCCTCCCCCCCCCCCATGCAAGGCTCTTTGCAGCTGTTTGGCAATACTACAGAATTGGTTTCCCTGGAGAACAGGTTATTTCTATACAAACGAAGCCCTTGGGTCTCTGTTGTGCAGAGATGCTGCCTCATTATAATGTAAAGGGGGCCAGGGGACAGTTAAGGTTTTTTTTTGGTATAATAATTCTCTTGGGTTTAATTCAAAATTCAGTAAAGAGTTTCTCCCCCCTCCCCCCCCCAGTTGCCTTTGTTCTCTCCATGTCTTGGTTGCAGCACAAGAAGGACGATGGAGCTGTTTTTTAAAAAAGGGTTGTGAAGTCAGAGGGGAAGAAGCAGAGCGACTCCTTCCAGACTTCCTTGGAGAAAAAGAGCTGCTTCTCTTTGTATGGCTTAATTGGGCCAATTTTAATCTGTAAAGGTTTGCTTGATTGGTCTGCTAGTTAAACCTTAATCTGTAAAAGATTCCAGATAGAGAGAATTGGAAGGCCACCTTCAGCATTGAGGCTTGAGGTAACTACAGGGACGTCCTATTCAATTTATTATTATTATTATTATTATTATTATTATTACAGTGGTCCCCCGACTTACGAATGACCCGACTTCTGTATTTTTCGAGTTACGAGTGAAAAAAGTGGCCGTGCGCTTACGAATTTTTTCAACCTCCGAATGGAAATTGTTGCCGTTTTAGATGCGGTTTCCTCGACTTACAAAGTTTAGATGCGGTTTTTTTTTACGTACGATTTTTTTTCGGATATTTTTCTCCCAATGCATTCCTATGGGGACTCGACTTACGTTTTTTCCCGATCTACGAATGCCCATTCGGAACGGATTACATTCGTAAGTTGAGGGTCCACTGCATTATTATTATCCGCCCATCTGACTGGGTCACCCCAGCCACTTTGGGCAGCTTCCAACACATATAAAAACATAATAAAACATTAAAGATTAAAAAACTTATCTATACAGGTCTGCTTTCAGATGTCTTCTAAAAGTTGGATAGCTATCTCCTTGGCTTGGGGATTGCATAACCCTTCAACATTTCTCCAATGAAAATAGGGACATCCTAAGGAAAAGTGGGACATTCTAGTATCAAACCAGAAACTGGGAAGGCTTCTGTAAATCTGGGACTGTCCCTGGAAAACAGGGACTGCTACCTCCCAGTTTAATGCAGCTACTGTGCTTTCATATTTCAAAGGCAGCCTTCCTCCCCCAAAAATTGATTAACACAAAAGGTTTACATCAGAACTGTCCTTTGCTGGGAGTGGGATGCACCGATTTAATGCATCCGAAATCTGGAAAGAACATTCCACCACCCCATCTGATCGCAGCCTAATTCTTTGCAATATCCAGGCCTAATCAAACTTTAATCTGCCTCCTCCTCCGTTATGTATAGCTGTGATTTATGTGGGTTCTGTAAGAATAGTTCTAGGACAGACACAGGTGTATCCATCACATATGTGATCCGTAACAGAATTTCGTCCAGCATGCCAGGTTTTATTTGGCTTAATCTGGGCTGCTGGGTATTTGAACAGATGCCTTGGCAATGAGCTAAGCGAGCGAAAGTTGCCCTGGTCGAATCTTGTCCTTTTATACTGGAATAATTACGAAAGCACCCCTATAGGTGAAATGGTTTGGTTGGAATTATCCCGACAGCGTGTCAGGTTTTACTTGATCCTTTCGCTCAGCCATCACCTATGCCGGGGGTAGGAAGGGAGCAGGTGGTGTTGAGAGAAAACAATTATCTGCGAGAATTGCTGGCAAATCCAGGCCCAGGGAGCTGAAATAGCACACAGGCTAGGAAGGAAGATGCCAGCGCACAGATGGAGTTGGCCAGATCATGACAGCGCTTCCAGAATGGGAGGTGGCAGGTAGGCAAAGTTGCTCTTTCTTATTTTATTTTTTAAAAAAGAGCAGCGATGGCCAACATGGACCAGAGCCACACCGCACACCAGGAAGATTAAAATCCTGCATGATGAAAATGCCAACCATGCACCCCAAATGTGCATATTAGTATCATCGATGCGTGTTTGCTACAGAACCAGTGTGGGAAACCTTTTTCAGTCTGCCTTCGCTTCAGGGCAACCTTGGAGCAGGCATAGGCCAGAGGTGGGTGGTACCAGAGGCCGAATGGATGGAGCAACTAATGTAAATATTACCTTTGTACACCAACACCCCCTCGCACACCCCTCTCCAATAAGCATTATCAGAGTTCAAGGACACATTCCAGCCAGACCAAAACAAAACACTGTTTCTGTTGTTGGAGTTTAATTTAGGTCCCCCCTCCTCACAATTAGATTGTTCACTTGTTCTGTGTATGTTTGTTTGCTAAGTGAGGGAAATATAAAGATGCAATGCAGTCGCATTTAGCCTACTTTATTGAGCAGATAGCTTTCCCTGCTATGTATTTACTTGTTCTTAGAAAACCCAATTTAAATTATTATTATTATTATTATTATTATTATTATTATTATTATTATTATTAAAAGAAAGCCCATCAGGCCCAAGGGAGCCTCTCTCATCCTGCACTCTGTTCTTGCAGAGGCCAACCCGGGGCTGATGCAAAGCCCAGAAGAAGGGCCGGAGTGCAACAGCACTGATACCATCATAACATTCCTTGAGCCTTTTTAGGTGCTGCAAGATTCTTCTTTGTTCCCCCCTCCCTTTGCAACAGACTAACACACCTGTGCCTCTGGAAAATAAAGTAATAGCACAGGTTTTCTTGCTCCCCAGACAAAAGTTCCAAAAGGTGAAGCATTTCCTTGCACCTGCAGACCTGCTACAGGTGGGAGAGGAAAGGTGGCTTCACCTGTTGAACTTCTGCCTCCCGCGACAGCCACTTAAAGTAAACGACAGCGGAGAGAGGAGGCGGCGCTGCAAGGCAAGAGGGCGGGGCCTCAGACTTGACAGGTGGGCGGTGCCAAACCTGACGGAGAGCAGCCTCCTCCCCGTCTGGAAGGGGCTGACGGGAGATGTAGTCCGAAAAGTACCTGCCGGCTACCTGATTGGGCGATCCTGCTCTCTATCAAATTCGGCACCGCCCACCTGTGTCCAGCCCGAAGCCCCACCCCTCTCCCCGCTTAGGCGGTTGCCTGGATACCATCCGCCCGCCTCTCTATGATAGAGAAGCACTCGCGAGCGGCGCTCTAGCACCGCGCCATCTATGGTCTCTCTTTATTCCCCCCCCTCCCTCGCTCTCTCCCCCTTCGTCAGGGGCTCCGCTCGGCGCCGACGTCATCGGGAGCGGACACCGGCGGGAGGGGGCTCCTCCTCCCCCTCAGAACGGTTGTGTGAGCAGGAGAGCGAGCGCGGGGCCGACCGCCGCCGCGCTAAGATTGAGCCTCGCGGCTTTCCGTCGCTTCAGGGAGGAGGAGGAGGAGGCCGCTCCGCAGCAGCATCCGCCGCCGCAGCCCTCGCCGGCCACCGTCCGCCCGCGCGAAGCTTCTCGGCGGAGCTTCTCTCCGCTGCTGCTGCTGCTTCCCGCCCCCTCCCCGGGCTCCGTTCCTCTCATCCCCGCACCTTCCCCACCTCAGGCGATGGAGCGGCGGGGCCGCAGGCGGCGCGGCCTCCTCGCCCTCGCCCCAGCCTGGCTGGCCGCCGTCCTGCTCCTCCTGCTGGGTCCGGCGGCGGCGGCCGGGGCCGGGGTCGGAGCCGGGGTCGGAGCGGCCGCCGAGGCGAAGGAGTGCGACAAGCCGTGCGCCAACGGAGGGCGCTGCCAGCCCAGCACCGGCCAGTGCGAGTGCCCGCCGGGATGGGTCGGCGACCAGTGCCAGCACTGCGGGGGCCGCTTCCGGTGGGTGAGGGGGCGCGAGGGGAGGAGGGGGTCGGGGGGGGTCTCTTCGGCCTGACCCACCTCGCAGGGGTGGTGTGAGGGTAAGAGGGAGGGGCGGGGAGGCGAGTGCAAATGCTGCGCCTCTCACGGCCTGGTGGCGCTAACCCGCTTTGACATTACGCCCCACAAATCCTGTTAAATTCTGCATAAGATTTCACCCGCAGTCCTACACATACCTGGGACCAACTGCAGGTTGGATTTGTTTCTGGGCGAACGTGCCTCTTACCTACGTGCTTGGTCAAGTCATCCAGTGACTCGGTCTGCGGATAGAAGCAAATAATACTTTTATTCGGCTGGCTGAAATGGCATAGACGTACTACTGTGGGTGTCCCCCTCCTCCAAATATGTTGTTGTTGGCTATACAGCGAGATCTTTTGTAAGTGCTAGTGAGCTCCTAGCTGGGAAAATGCATAATGGCGAAAAAAGCAGGAGGCATGTGTTGGGGGTTGTTGTATAATTATTTATATCCTGGCATGACCCCTGACGGACTTGAGGCAGCTTATAGATAAAATATGAACTGCTTAAAACAGAGAAGTACAGTTTTTGTGGGTGACAGAGACCAGGGTGGGTGTGAGGGTTCCCCCTATGTTGCAAATTGCTAGGGGGCAAGAGGCTGTGCAATATATATATAGGGGGGGGTAAGGGGAGAGTGTCCCAAGTTCTGCTCTCTGATGTCTAAATGTCAGGAATTTAGGCCAGGATTGACTAACCCCTGTCCTGGGCAGGGGCTGATGTGGCCCCCTAACCACATTTTATTTCTTGACTCCCCCCTAGACACCACTGATTTTAGCAGTGGGTGCAAAAATAAATTTAAGACATAATGATGGCACTGGGTGGTTTGAACTCTCTGTGCTCAGCCCTGATAGGGACGCAGATGTCCTCCCCCTTAGTCATTGGACCAATCATTTTATGAGTGAGGAATAAGTCTGATAACCCCCTTCCTTCAGAACAGTTGAGGGAGGGGTGTGGTGCTGCTTTGTGCTTGTAGGTGTGTATGTTTTTGCAGGTGTGCCTGCAGGAGAGTGGATGGTTACACCCAACACTGGCATTCGGCCCCCGGAAGGTTGGCCAAGGGTGAATGTGGCCCTCGGGCCCAGAAAAGCCGCCCCTGCTGCAGGTTGCCAGAGATAAAAAAAGAAAAAGTAGGATAATGCATCCTTTGGGTTTCTAGTATGATTTTAAAATGACTTGGGAATGAGCGCATCTGAAAATTGCATTCAAAATACATGATGAAAGTAAGTGTTGATGCCTTGGCTGTTTGTGCAGAAGACCAGGAAATGTCCTGGTTCAGATCTCGCCCCTCCCATGAACTTGTCTGGTGACCTTAGCTCTCATCCTCCCTCTCTTAAACAACATGGGGCTAATACTCAC
The DNA here is from genome assembly GCA_034641385.1 of Darevskia mixta. Taxonomy (NCBI): domain Eukaryota; kingdom Metazoa; phylum Chordata; class Lepidosauria; order Squamata; family Lacertidae; genus Darevskia; species Darevskia mixta. The sequence continues at coordinate 6,576,742 of JAWWNH010000060.1, forward strand.
CGCATCTTGCAGGGTAATTACAAAGATTGCAAGGCAAAGTCAAGGAGGTGCTTCGAATGCTTTCTATAAATGCTTAGTGTCATCTGTGACCAGAAAAATTGAACCAGAGTTTTTCTGGTCATAGATGGCACTAAGCATTTATAGAAAGCAGTCCAGAGTAATGGTTAAAAGGTGTGGAAACTGTGAGAAGAGAGTTGATTTAAAGTATATATTAAGGAATTGCTTTAATAACATAACCCATCTGGACTGCTCAAAGTGCCTCATGTATGTTATCTCCTTTATTCTTATAACAACCCTTAGTAGGCTAGTATTATTACTGTCACATTGCAGACGAGAGATAGTGGCAGAGAGAGAAAATGTGCTTTCATGCATGCAGGCATTCCTTTGCTGTGGTGAGACTTGGTTTGTGGACTTTCCAATGGCTGAGATGTTTAGCCAACATACTGCTCTAGCCTTTAAGTTGGTGACAATTGTGGCTTGGGGATTTTTGTGGTGGTGTGGGAAGAGATGTCATAGGGGAGATATCAGGAGAAAACTAGGGCTGAGGTTTTTCCACATAGACCAGTGAGGATTGTAATAATAACAACAACGAATATTTGAATGTGAATCTGTGCTGTAACACTAAGATTGCAGTCCTGTACCCACTTACTGGGCAGTAAGTCCCACTGAATGTGCATAGGATTGTACTGTTAATGTCACAAAGAAAATCCTGCCTGGGTTCTCTGAGCAGCTTGATGAACAGAGGCAGGGATGTGTGGTCTTGCGGGAGCTCTCCTCTCCCAGTTGGCTTTGTAAGATCATGTGGAGGAGTGTACAAAGAAGACAAGGATGCAAGCAAGATTGTTGGGCCTGAATTTCTGAGCTGGGGGAAGTCTTTCTGAGGGTGCAGCATTGCCACTGAAAGGTTTGCCAGCATTGCCACTGAAAGGGGAAGTGTGGAAAAGAGGCAAGCAGTGGTTGGTCTGCGTCTGTTTGTGTCATCGCTGTCATAGTAGCAGTGAAACCATGGCATTTGGTCTCGCTGGTGAGGGCAGAAGGTAACAATTTTGCAAAGTCAAGTTCCACAGAATTAATTGTGTGTGCTGCTGCAGGCTAAGAGTAATGTGCCATCTTAAAGATAGACATATTTATTATGGCATATAAGCTTTGCCACAATAATTTCGTTAGCGTTGCTGCATAGCTTTGCTCTTGTTTCTTGCTAATAGAAGTATGTGCATTTGTGTGCATGCATATTCAGATGTGTAGTGGGGGGCTGCAGGGTGGATTTGATTTAAATCAAATCTATTTAAATCACGATTTAAATCACTAGTCAGTAAGACTTGATTTAAATCGTTTTTTTTTACAGAAAGAATCATTCTTGCTGGTATAATCTTAATATTTACAACCAGATGAAGGTTTCATTTTTGGAATAATAAAGTTTCAGAGTAATTTTTACAGTTATATCAAAAATTACTGATTTGGTTATACTATTAGATATGCATAGACAGATAATTATTAAATTACTGTGAGGTTTAATAAGTTAACTTTATATTTGGACAACTTTTCTGCTGTACTTTTTTGGAAGGAGAAAAATAACCATTTCCTTAATAACAATTTAAACAATTTATTTAACTTAAACAATAACATTATAGCATATACAGTGCTTTTTTTCCTTAAAAAATGTTTAGGGGTACTCTCATTTTGACTCAAGAAAATTACCATTTTATAGTTCAAATCAGGAAAAAAAATACAGTAAATGGACAAAAGTACAAAGATCCAGAAAATGTTTAGGGGTAGGCGTACCCCTGTGTCCCCCCCCCCCAGAAAAAGCACTGAGCATATATATCCATGTTTGTTAACTGATGTAGTTAAACAATTATTAGGGGGAAAAAACCCTTAGACTGAGTTTTAGCACACATGAAAAACTTAAAACAAATCCTTATTTCCTGATGAATAGCCTTTGGACTATAATGTAACTTAAAAAATAGAAAACTATCTTTAGAAGGATCTTTCCTCCAAAAGGATTTTATTTAAAAAATCCAATTTAAATAAAAACGATTTATTTGATTTTTTTTTTAATCATTGATTTTTATCCACCCTGGGGAGCTGGGCTTTAGGAATTTAGTGCTTTATTAGGGGCACCATTATTCACTGCTAGAACCCTAAGTAGGATGGGGTGTGATATATGAATGCTCTAAATGAATAAGAAAAATAAGCGGCCTGCAAATTGGTCGACTAGAAGTGTGAGCGGTGGCCATTGGTGAAGAACTAAGTGCTCTACGTTTTGCTGCTTACAACAGCCTTGAAAATTAAGCCCCAAATTACTAATATATTAGAAATGCCCATCTGCCCAGAAAATGTTATGGCACCTTTTTGGCCCGAAGAAGAGAGGGCCGCATTATCTTCTAGGCTTTCTTGCCTGGTGGGGATTCTGACCTACCAGAGGTGAGACAATTAGTTTCTTATTGATGAGAGAGTTCTTTTACCTGATCTCATCTGGCAGGGAGTTTTCTAGAGTTTTCTGCGCTGATGGGCACAGTTGAGTGTGAGTTGTGAGGTAAGAGGATGGGTTAAAGATTTCACGTGGCAGTGTCTGGGCAAGATTCTATGAACCAGTGTTTTTCATTATTGTGTATGGGTTCAGAACCTGTGAAGCAGGTGAGTGGGGAAAGTAGGTCGGTTTGAAACTTTGGTAAAATGAGCCAAAAAGGCATTGATGCTTTTTTTGGCCTGGGTTAAATGAAGATAAATCAGCATGTGTATGGCATTTAGTTAGCTTCCTTTGCCTAGGTGCAATGAGGCAGAGTGGGCAGCTGTGGGTTTCTTGTCGTGGCATCATTTTGGGAAGGGGGCATTCTAGGTGCTGTTCTCAGAAGTGCTATTGTTTTTGTGTTTGGGGCAGGGACTGGAATGAAGTGCTGTTGGTGTGGTTCATAGAATCATAGAGTTGGAAGAGACCACAAGGGCCATCCAGTCCAACCCCATCTGGGGATATAAAAGGTAAAGGGACCCCTGACCATTAGGTCCAGATGCGGACGACTCTGGGGTTGCGGCGCTCATCTCGCTTTACTGCCGAGGGAGCCTGTGTACAGCTTCCGGGTCATGTGGCCAGCATGACTAAGCCGCTTCTGGTGAACCAGAGCAGCACACAGAAATGCTGTTTACCTTCCCACCGGAGTGGTACCTATTTATCTACTTGCACTTCATGCTTTCAAACTGCTGTGTTGGCAGGAGCTGGGACCAAGCAGCGGGAGCTCACCCCGTCGCGGGGATTCGAACCGCTGACCTTCTGATCGGCAAGCCCTAGGCTCTGTGGTTTAACCCACAGTGCCACCCGTGTGGGGATATAGTCAGGCATTAAAAAAATTCTCTGGTGCAAATAGGACAAAGTAAAGAATTAAAACTCAATGGGATGTGTCCAATTCTGCAGCTCTGCTCACAAAGCAGATTTCTGTGCATGCAGTGGAACTTCCCTCCCCCTCTCCTGTTCTCTTCAGCCCTCCTTGCACCCTCAAAATCATCTCTGGAGGGTTGAGGGACCCTCCAGAGCAGATTTTGTGGGTATGTGCAGAGGGGAGAGGGGAGGAAATGGAAGTCAAGCTGCACCATTGGAACTAGGCATGTGAAGCTGTGGCTGCAGCCCAATGACTGTGTTGCCAGGATGTGAATTGCATGCCTGGGCTATGCTGATAGTGAAGATTATGTTTCCCATAGCATTTGAAAGGAATTACTTTGTCAGACAAACCCAATGATTAATAGGGTTGCCTTTTAAAAAAACAAGGTACCGCTATGTCTGTGGTTTACCAGTCTAAGAGAAAGAGAAGAGTTCAGCATGAAATCTTAACTCAATATGTCCCGTACTGAGAGTGTGATGCTAAGGTGGGGTCCATTTACTGGTAGTCCCTGGAGAAAGGGGCTTGTGTGACTGAACCTTTCCATAGGTGGGTGAAATGAAGCAAGGCAGTATATTAGAGTACTAGGGTGCTACTCACTTTGGGTTATAGTGACAGTATGTTAGATCACCTCGGTTTATAATGGCCTAGCAGTAAGTGACAATTGTTGCTTGGGAATTCTAAGAGGGAAAAGAAATCACTGCAGCTTTGAAAGGTTTAGTGAACCTTCCTGATTCAAAATGATGTACAACTGTATCCAAACACAGAAAAAAAACCCTGCACTCCTTGATCTGAGGAACCATCATGCAACATTTGGTTATAATATCTTAAAAAGTTTCCAAATGCATAGAGAACAGAGAAGCAACTTTCCAAAATATGCAGTGGATGGACCAGCTGAGGAGAGAGCAGACTCCCATATGTTATTTAAAGGCTGGATGCTTTTGCATGTATTGTGGTTCAGAATGTATTTATGCTGTTCCAAGTGGGTCTGTATTGCAGAACTAGGACACAAGTGAAAGGATCTTTTTGTGTTATCTGGGACACCCTCTCTTAGGGGAATCTTGATTTGGGGTGATGGCACAGTAAACATACGTGTTTATGTGGTTGTATTCAGGATGAGACTTCCCTCATCTTACATCACATGATCTGTTAAAGTAGATGCTGGCCTCCTTGCATCACAATACATGCATTTATTCAAGGGTGATTGCGCTGTAGGGGAAGATGCAATTGCCAAGCCCTAAGGACCAGTGTAAGGACACGGCACAGAGTCCTCCTTAATCAGGAAGCTACATTTCCCCATGAGTTGCCTGTGGAAAGAATTACTCGGTGGGTTCTTTGATCAGCATTGTACCTGTGATCGTGGGATAGTAGGCCTGCCTTAAGTGGATGGAGTTATTGTTGCAAAGGTGATGAATTGTGTGTGCGGGTCATTAGAAAAGTTGCGCAGAAGTTTATCCCAGTCACTAAAGGTTTCATGGCACATTGGTGCCGGAAAAGGAGTGGCATCTGTGCATTTCGGCTGGTGTTAATTTGTGAGACAAAAAATAGCTTTTAAAATGCTCCCCCCCCCCGCATTCTTTCTCTACATACAGTAACTAGGTGACAGAAATGTTGGTGCAGAAAAGCGTACTTTAGTAATATATGTTGTGATGCCTTTAAGGTCATAGTGTGACTTGATTATTTAATCCTCAAGCGAGATCGAGACAGGTACCTTCCCTCTATTAGCATTGTTCACTGGTTCATGAGTGATGATTCTTATGTAGCCAAAATGGTGGTACCCATGCACAAGAAGGAGGTGTCTGCATGCTGGGGGGAAACCAAAGAGGGCAGAAATCTCCCAGCATGGGCCCGTGAGTGAACCACATGCATTCCACACTTGCTTCTGTGCCCATTTCAGCTTGCTGTGATCTGACCTTCTGTGAAGTGTGTGCCAATATACTCCTTTTCTGCGAAGTGTAGGATGGGGAGGGGAATTGGAGATGCAGGCTTTATCACTGTGGATGAAGGTAGATTCCCAGCCCTCTAGTGCTGAAATAAGAAGGGAAGAGGCATGGTAGGTCTCTGACTCACTTGGTCCTATACAACAAATTCATTAGCCAGTGGTGTTGTCTGTTACTGAATTAATCTTTGGTCCTGGAAGTAATTCCTTTATTATGTAGGTAACCATACAAAATCAGGTTTTAATGGCAGGTGTCTCTAGTTTGTGACAAATACTGTTGAGTAACAAAAGCATCCACGTAGCTTGTTCTTATTTTAGAGGCCTGCATTTTGCTTTAGGATACAACTCTGTTGCCAGAACTAGCTTGAATATTGATAGCCTTGCAATGATGCATTTGGGTTGCTATTTGTCTGGCTTTGCATCACAGCAACAGCCTTGAAGGTTATATGCAGGACTGTGTGGGTTCTCCTGGGCAGATGAGTTAAATTATTTTGCCATCTTCTTATGAATAGTAAAAGTGCTTCTGAGCTATTTAGAACTCGGCAATTTACACTTTATGGAGGCAGGTGTGCATTCATTGTGCTTATGTCGTCTCATATGAGTGTGAAGGAGAGGTAGACCTCTCCAGACATGCAGTAAAGTACATCATGTCTGGGGGAGCTGTGACCAAAAAGGGGGCAGAAAAAAGCTGCCTGAGCAAACCTGATAATGTTATCTCTACGGTAGTTTTATGTACTAACTTTAAAAAATGTGGCTGTATTGTGCAAATCTTTTGTAAGTTCTAGCTCTGAGTCCTGCAAGACCTTCTTTTGCCTGACCTATTTCCTTCTGACCTTGGAGGACAGGGTACTATACACACCCCAGCTGCAAAGGTGGTCGCTGAAGGTACAAGAGGCCATCTTGCTGTTAGTAATGCTTTTTCTGGCCTGTTACCACCTGGCCTGGAGGGTGGACCTGACTGATTTTAGTTACAATGGGAACCTCTGCTGCTTAGGATGCCAAAGACCAGGGGTTTTGCTTAAGTGTTGTTGCCAGTGTCAAGGTTTAATTCTGGAGCTGCATTTTTTTTTTTGCTGCCTGCATTATACTCTTGTATTTATATTCTTAGACCTTAGTATGAGCCATTAGTGGATTGTTTTAATTTTGTTGCGTAATTGGAGATGTTTTCATAAGCTTGTTTAAATGTGAAGTCTTGTCAGTGAATTACATAAACTTCTCAGTGTTGTCAGCTGCTTGAGCAGGGTTTACTTTGCAAAGGTGGTGTACAAATAAACAATGATGGAAAGTTGCTTTGAAAGCCTCTTAGGGCTATTAATATTCAAAATAAATAAACCACAGCAGTCCAGTGAATCCGTGGAGGTGTACCTCTCTCCTTCATGCTGAAGGTGCTCTCTGTAAGAAACCTGAGTGTACACAGAGCAGATACACCTGCGGACATAAAGTATGAATTGGATCTATGAAGGTCAGGTTGATTTAAACCATCTCAAAGGGAAGAAAAATGGGAATAGTTTTAAATCAAGCATCCCAATTTGAAATACATTCAAATGCATGAATACTAGATGGGTTTTGTAACAATTAAAACATCTTGGAGTACAGCCAGATACAACATAGGAGCATAATCAAAATTTTTTGGCCAGGTGCCTTTTTCATGACAGAATTATGGCTGCTTAGAGACGAGACAGAGACTTGCTTGGCTCTCTCCGCCTGTGTTAAAGTGGAAGCCAGTTCTCCTGCATATGTGCAGGAATGCCGAGCAAGTGGAATGTGGAAGCGCCAGTCGTTGGAACACTTATTGACAGTAAGCGCTGTTGAACAAAGTGGGACTAATTTCTGAGCACTTGTGCAGAAGAAATAGGGTTGTAGAATTCGCAGTTAGTACTTAAAGCTTTCCGATGACAAGGGATGGTAGCTAACGAGTAAAGGGGTGTCTCTCTGTGAAATGGAATGCTGCATGGATGTTTACTTTCCATATGTATTTATAAGTTCAGAACTGAAAGCATTTCAGAGCTCAGGATGTTGGAGGGAATGAAACAGGAGCATAAGATCCATTTGTATGGGCTCCGGTAGTTGAGTGGTGCTTCTGAGAAAGGAGTGTGCTGTCAGTTGCAGCATAATTACCTTTACCTGAATACAGGTCTTTTAGGGGACTATACAGTTTCCCTAGTGTCTACTCTGTAGTACTGAAGTGTTGTGCAGAGTTTGGCTGTCTCGCAGCAGCTTGGGACTTGGAGGAAGTTGAAGGCAAGTCACATGTTTGTGTTGGATGCTTGCCTCTGTATTTATGCTTGCAAAATACATGCCTTTTGTATGCCATTGCATGCCTAAGGCTGAAGTCTGATGTACCCTTACATGAATAAGTCCCACTCAACTCAGCAGTTCTTTTTTTTTTTTTTTTGAGTGAATATGACTCAAAGCACAAACAGTCCCCCCAAAATTTGTGAAGGCGTCCGTACATGCAAAGAAACCTGGAAATCAGATGTGGGGAGAAGAGTGAAAATGATTTAGTGGGGTGCAATTACAAGGTATTTTATAAGAAAGGAAAATGCCTTTCATTAAGTTAATGGAAGCAGTTATAGATGAATATTACACAGCTTCTATAGCCGAAATGTGCTGAGTGCTACATTAAAAATAATTAATCTTGGCCTCAGAGTATGGTGTTGGATCGTTTTCATTCGGAATAAAATCTAGCATCTACTGCAATAAATTGGAACACCTTACCCAAATAAGCAAAACATACCGGGGTACTCTGCCATTAAATTTACTTTAGAGCACCAAAACTGTAAAAACATTGGAAGTATCTTTAGAACTTGTTTTGCAGCAAGGAAAAAAAGTGCTAAAAGGTACTTGGCAACTCTGTGTAGGTTCTTGAATGGCCAAGCTAGTTGTGATGAGGAGATGGTTAGTCTCATTCCAAAAAGAAGAAAAAGAAAAAAGACTTCCAAAACAGCCCCTCCCAAAAAGTAAGTGGGAATCCCTGAATCCGCTTGCCCCCTGCATGCTGCACTTACTTTTAGTTCCTGGGAGGGGAGAACATAAGTACTGATGCTGTGCCTTTTATGGGAATTTAGATCAGGACAAGGATAAAGGAGGGTAGGGATGCGGGTGGCGCTGTGGTCTAAACCCTTGAGCCTCTTGGGGTTGTCAATCGGAAGGTCGGCAGTTCAAATCCCCACGACGGGGTGAGCTCCCGTTGCTCTGTCCCAGCTCCTGCCAACCTAGCAGTTCGAAAGCACGTCAAAGTGCAAGTAGATAAATAGGTACCGCTCCAGTGAGAAGGTAAACGGCGTTTCCATGTGCTGCTCTGGTTTCGCCAGAAGCGGCTTAGTCATGCTTGCCACATGACCCGGAAAAACTGTCTGCGGACAAATGCCGGCTCCCTCGGCATGTAAAGCGAGATGAGCGCCGCAACCCCAGAGTCGTCTGCGACTGGACTTAACTGTCAGGGGTCCTTTACTTTACCTTTTTAAAGGAGAAGAGGGTTAAACACCTTTTTGCAGAGGGCTGCTTATCTAATCTTCAAAGCGGCAGCATGGGGCTGCTAATTCAACAAAGACACACAGACTACATTTCCCACTGCATCTGGTTTGACCTATAAGCTCCGATTTTATAGTAAAACCTTTTACATAGGGTCATATTTATGCATGCTATGTTTTCACTTTGTCACATGCATCTGATCGTCTGATTTTTATTTTGTGTACTTCTGATATGCAAAATAGATTGAAAAGAATAGTTATTTTTTTCTTAAAAAAGAAATGAATTGCAGACAGTAACTTCCTTTGTGTCTGATCAGATATGCAAAAAATAACAAAATCAACTTTGCTGCTTCTAATTCTTATAGGTAGCAAATGGCCCAGCAGAATTGTGACCTTTTACAAATTAACTCTGTTCTGTGAGGCAGAACACCTTGTTCCATATGATAAATGCAGTTTATACTGCTTCAGGATTGCCTCCACTCCAGCTCTTAAGTCAAGCTTGACAAGGCCGAGGTGACAGAAGCAGGAGACTTTTGAGTGTGTGAGCCTTGGCTGCACGGACTTCCTCACCATCCAGCATGAGCCTTAGCCAGACCTTTCAGTTTTCACCCAATGCACATTTCTCCCTCTCTGTTAGGTAACTTTATGTTAACTTTCAGTGGCTAAAATAGTTAGCCAAAGGGTACAAGGCGTCCTAAGGAGTGCACTTCGGACACAACAGTGCACATTTACCATCATAGTTTGTGCTGCTTTGGCAGATTTTTGCTTCAAGTTACTGCATGTGCTCAGCTCTTGTCTATGTCAGGGAGGGGTGCTTTCCACAGACTCTACCAGTTGAATCTTTGAGACCGAAGGCCTTTGTCCTAACCAGGACACAGCTGGTGGATCCCTTGTATGTGCTTGCCAAGTCTAGGAATGCACCACTGCTTGAAAGAAATGTATTGTGACTGCTAGCTCAAAGCTTCTTGCTTTTTTCTTCGTCTACCCTGTCCCCTTAAATACCCTTTGTCCCTGCACAGGCTCTCTGCCGCCACAGAGATGTTTACCCTAGTTTGTTGCAGTGAAGACATTCTTGGGTTCTCAGCAGGGTTATGTGCTGGTGGATTGTTTGCTCTTGGACTTCCTGGCTGCTGCTTAATCTGGGAAACATAACTTTAAGTGAACCATAATAAAACCAGTGATACTTCTTTGGGGTCATGTGTGTGGTGCTTATGACTCTTGTCTCCCTAGTTTCTCTGAACTCCTGCAAAGTCCTAATATGGTAGGTGAAGTAGTGTCCTAACAGCCTTTGTGTATTAAAAGTCACTGCTACCCTGTGCCAGACTACTGCGCAGACTGCTTTTTTTTTTTTTAGTATTTCCTGCCCTCATAACAAGCTTCTCTTTTCACTAGCTGCTCCCAGCTGCATGTGATTTCATGTATTGCACGCCTGAAACCAATCTTGATCCCATCTGTCTTTCCTGTGCCTGTTTTCTGTTCATCCACTAGAAAACCCCCAGAACATCATCCTTCCCCATCCCTCCTCAATAAACTTCAAAGACATCTGTTTATTCACATTTCAAAAGTACAGTATGGACATATTCATTTATGCAAGTAGTTAACATCCTGAGGGATCTAATCAAACCCCCTGCAATGCAGGAATCACACCTAAAGGATTTCTGGGAGATGGCCATCCAAGCTCTGCTTAAAAACTGTCAGAAAGTTCTTCCTGGTGTTTAGTTGGAATTTCCTTTCTTTTCATTTGGTTCCATTGTTTCGGGCCCTACCTTCCAGCTTGCGGCATCCCACTTCTCACTTTTTCCCAGGATGATGAGAAAATTTAATGAGCCCTGTTTGAGTTTGGTCAGTCAACCAACTACAAATCCACCTAATGGTTACCTCATATAGCCCATATTTTACCAGCTACTTTCCAAGAATATCATGGGATATTTTTGCCAAAACCAAGATATACTACGCCCACTGCATTCCCCTGATCCACCAAGCTTGTAACTGTCAAAAATAAAATTTGGATTCGTGTGGCAATACTTGTTTTTGAGAAACCTATGCTGGATTTTAGCAATCCCAGCATCCTTTTCTAAGTCCTCACAACCGACTGTTGAATTATCTGTTCTGGGACCCTCTCTGGTATCTACGTCAAGCTGGCTGGTCTTTAGTTACCTGGGCCCTCTTTCCCCACCTTTTTGAGGATGGGGACAACCATTTCCTGTCTCCAGTCTGCAGAGACCTCACCCGTTTCCCAAGAATTCTTGAAGGTTATAGACAGACTCTGAGATTATACCTTCAAGCTCTTTTAGTATGCTTTGGTGCAGCTTATCAGGCCCTGGAGAATTGTTCCCTTACCACCTGGAGAGAATTGTTCCCTTACCACCTCTTTTCCTATCTTGGGTTCCCTCCTTGGGCACTTCTTTTCTTTTGGGTGAAGACATGCATACACGTGGCTAGTACTCTTTGATCAGTTTCAGCCAATATGGGCTGTTCCATTATACTGTGCTTTGTTGACATGAACAAGTGATGAGCTCAAGTGCACCCGCCTCCTAGCTTGCCCAGCAGCAGAGGAGACTTCCAGCTTCTAAAACCAGTTTCCCCCACTGTCCAAATCAGGAGATTGATTTAAGTGCTGAGTGCAAACCAGGATTCATAAGGAGTCTTTAAACCAAAATTTTCTATTCAGATGTTGCGGTAACTGTCCTTTTAAAATCTAGGATATCTCCTCTGCAGCTAGATGAAGGACCTGTTTGCATTACTAGAGAGTTCTTTGCATACCAGCAAACCATGGTTTGTTGAAGCAGCATGTTGCTTTTGAACCAGACTTCTGTATTCCATAATTTTGCTTTTACTGCTTGTAATGTATGTGAGCCCTACTGGAAGCCCTCTTGGTTGTGAGAAACAATTATGCTTCTTTCTCTTACAACAGTCCCCTTGGAGGTAATAATTCATTTTTGTAAACTTGCCTGCTGTCTGTGTTGGATAAGAATAGCCGCCTAGGCTGGGAAGTGCTTGTAAATGGTAAAATATAACTGATTTGTGTCTGTTTTTCAGCCATCAATGTGCCATAAATGACTAACGTAGATTGTCTGCCCACACATAGCTAGTAATTTTTTGTAGGCTTTTAACCTTTTGTTAAGCCCATGATGCATCCTTGAACATATTGCACAGATAACTTTGGGCATGGAGCTGCTTAACATCTACTGTGTATATCTCTAGCACAATGTGTATTGTTGGCTGTATGTAGCATAGTAATAGTCCTGTAGTCTTTTTCTTTTTCCTTTGATCAAAGGCTGTAGTCTAAACAACTTATACAGTAATGTCAAAACAAAATAAAATAAAAAAAATTCCTTCCAGTAGCACCTTAGAGACCAACTAAGTTTGTTCTTGGTATGAGCTTTCGTGTGCATGCACACTTCTTCAGATACACTTCTTCAGATTTCGTGTGCATGCACACGAAAGCTCATACCAAGAACAAACTTAGTTGGTCTCTAAGGTGCTACTGGAAGGAATTTTTTTTATTTTATTTTGTTTTGACTATGACAGACCAACACGGCTATCTACCTTTATACAGTAATGTGTTAGGGCAGAAGTGATCCATCCTTAAATGCTTCCCCAACATAGTTTTCAGTAATGACTTCCATAGGGAGAAATCCTGATGTGCTGTGCAAATACCCGCTTGAAAGATTCAGGGCTTTTAGGTGTTGATGCTTTCTGTACTTAGTGAAGGCATACTCTTCCCTGCACTTCCAAGAAAAATCCGCAGATGTCTTTTGAATTTTTATTTGGCTTTTGAATGAGCTGTGGCATCTGAGAAAGAAGAGAGGAACTTTTGGGGAAAACGTAAAGGAAAGGGTAGACCAGCTGTGCAAGGGGGCTCTTGGGTAGACTGCCACCACACTTCCTGCATATTTCCCATGCATAGACATGAAGCCCAGTGGTGCATGCCCAGAGAGAACCTTCCTTTCACCCATCTCCTGCAGGAGCTCAAGGTAGCTTGCTTTCCTCTTTCGCATGCCACTGATGCACGCAGGTACCGTGAAACCACTTGAAGGGTTGTATTGAGCTTCTTTGCATCATTAGATTTTTTTATCTAGATACAGTGGTACCTCTACTTACGTGCCCCTCTTGTTACATATCCTTCGGGATACGCACGTGGCAAACCCGGAAGTATATTTCCGGGTTTCGCCCCGTGCACATGCGCAGAAGCGCTCTATCACGCAGTGTGTGTGTGTGTGCGCAGAACAGGCACCCCTGGTTGCGGAAACCTTGGGATCCGACCAGAGCTCTGGAATGGATCCCATCTTCAAATGGAGGTACCACTGTACTGGTGTTTTGTATACTGGTCCTTAAACTATTAGTGGACCACTGTTGGCTTGTGTGGTATGTATTAGCCAGACAATATGTAGAGAGTTTGGATCAGGCCCTTTAATCATTGGCGTAGTTGCTGATTAACCTGCAATGTATTGTTCTCTTGGTGAAATATGTCGGCTATGATTATCCAGACACGTGTGCGTTTATATAAATCTTGTGGGATAAGAACCTATTACCGGTATTCCTGTCAATCCATTTCTGAGCTCAGTTCAGAGTGTTGATGTCAGCCTTTAAGGCTCTAACATCAGCCTCCACCCACCGCTTGTGCCCTTGAGGTTTTGAGCCCATCAGCCCCACACATCTTGAACAATCATCAGGAAGGATAAAAAGTTGTAGTCCAAAACAAATTAATGGCACCATGTTGAAGAAGGGTACTCTACATGACTTACCAGGGCTCTGAATGCAACACTTAGCTTCTTGCATCCTTCCTGTGCATTGAGGTCACCAACTGACACCGTTCTTGGTTGCCTCTGGCATCTGAAGTGATGTGGGTGGGGACTGGGGGAAAGGGCTTTAAAAAATTGTGGTGTTTTTAATTTTTTAGGCTTGTCTGTTTTGTTACCTTCTGTGTTTCAGCAGATGGACTGTTGCACAAGGAGCATCTTAGCCATAGGGTGAGTTGCAGTAATTGAGCGTGCTATCCTGAGAAATGCAGGTGTTGCTGCACATCAGCTGGCCAGTCTGTCCTGTTTTCAGGAAGAAATGACTTCCTTATGTTCTTGAGCTTGGAAAAGATGTTGAAGAATCCATGAGGATGTATGCTGATCTCAAAAGTAATGAGGCAGGTGTTCATAGAGGAGTGGGATAGCTGATATGCCCATTTTCTGTCTTCTCTAGGTATGCTTTATTTATGTAGAAGAGTTCTGTTTTGTTTCATCTGCTTGGGAAGTGAGTGGTTTCCATGAGAAAATGAGACAGGACAAGAATCCCTTGCATAACAAGATGAGTAAGGTACAAGGATGACTGGCCTGTGCTGTTGCCCCACCGGGTAGCAAGCAGCAGCAGTGGTTAATGATGGGCTGTAAGTTAGCTAGAGGAGGAGAAGGAGCTGGAGATTGAAGGCAGGAGCACTAATGGGGAACTGCAAGCAGTAGCACAAGATCAGAACCATTAAGCCCAATTGACTGCTTTGTTGGTTGGTCAGCCAGAATTTATGGACCCTGCTAGAAGGGTAGTCAGAATGCACCCTGTTGCTGTTATCTATGCCACTAGAGGCTTGTGTATCCACTAATATGGAATACCCTGACCCAGCTCATTAGCTGGAGTCATCTAACCTTTGGTTTGAGCCCTGGCTTCTGCCTAACTTTAATCTCAAAGAGCATAAATACTGCAAAATAGGCCCAGCTCAGGAGTTCTCTCTTGCAGTCAGATCACAAGTGAAAGCATCCCTCTGTCCCAGTTAAGGTCAAACAGGTACCCTGTTTCCCCTTTTTTAATACGTAGTCATAAAGTAAGCCATGGCAGTTTTTTTTTACCTTTATGAGGTAAAATCCAGATTAGTAGCACCAGTGTTTCCATCATTGCTAATTGTTCCTGCCTTTAGAATGTTTTCCTATCTAACCAGATATTTATTTATACAATGTAGTGTTAATCATTAACTAATCTGCATTGAGATCTTTTAAAAGCCTTGAAGGTCTATAGCAGTAGATAGTTATTGCACTCCAAACCAAATCTTAATTCTGAATCTGAATAATTTACAGTTAACATTGTGACTATAATCCTATATGCGCTAAACTATAAAGGGCTCAGTTGAATTCAGCGGGATGTATTTTTGAGTGAATCAGTGGAGTTCTGAATTACCATATCTTTCAACTTCCAAGTTTGTTTACTCAATTATACTGATAATTTCACATTCTATATAAACATCAGAATCTGTTTGTAATAGTCAGGGGTAGTTGAACTGAAATTCTATTTATACTTTCCTCCTTTTCGGACAAAGAGAACCTCCCAGGATCACCTGCAGAATAAAATACAGTGCAATGCAATCACAAACTTCAAATAAATAATAAAAGCAATCAGTAATAATAAAACACCTATCAGATATGACTTTAGGGCTTACTTAAATGCCTGCAACAGTGGGGATTGGCAGTCTGCAGCTGGCAGTGTATTCTAGAGGTGTGGGGCCTCTGCAGAACAGCCCCACTTCCTTGTGCTTGCCAACTATTTTTGGACTTGGCTGTGGGAAAAGGAACTCCATTGCTGATTGCAACATATGGGCAGGCTGTTAGCGGGTTAAGGTGATATTTCAGGTAAATCAGAACCAAAGCATTTAAGACTTTAAGAGAGAGAGAGAGAGAGAGAGTAGGGACTGCCAGAACTCTCACCAACCTCTACCAGCATAATTCAGTGGCTGATGGGAGCTGTGGCCCAGCAACTTCAAGAGGGCACCATGTTGCCTACTGCTTCTTTAATATCCAGTACTGTACTTTCAATTGGGCTTGGAAATGCACTGGCAACTAGTGCAGGTAGGTGTTATGTGAACTGCCTGCCTGACTCCCACCAGGACTCTGGGGGCAGTATTCTGTACCAGCTGATGTTTCTAAAGGCAGATGTTTCTGAGAGAGGTCTAGGGGAATGAACAGGATTGCACTTCTACATCTGTTGTCCAGCATAAGTCATTCCCAAGTGTGACCAAGGCTGTTTTTGTCCCAAAGTTAGGCCTGAAGCTGGGTTGGAATGGATCTAAGTCAGTATTATTCAATGCACATTTTAATAGGAAAAATGCCCAATAAGGTGTACTTAGTGTGATATAAATGTCATATCTGGACAGATTTACTTGGATTTTTAGTAGGAATATTTGTAAACACTTTAAGATTTGACAACTTGCAATTAATTTTTGAAGGGGAAAAATTACGGCACCAAAAGCTGTTAACATACTAATTTTAGTATTTAATTTTTTTATCTTTCTATATCTGAAGAGTTGTTTGCATGTGTTCTTCTGAGTAGGGACAGTAATCTGCAAACAGTTGCAACTCTTGAGTTTAGAATTGACTAGCATAGCCCGCTTCGACTTGTATTGTCTTCATTATGTTTCTATGAAACAGCGCATTTCTAAGAGTGGAACATTTTTTTGCAGAAAAATACAGCAGTGGAAAACATTCCACTTTGCATCATTGGCATAGCTTTTTGTTTATCATGTGCACTATCAGTCATGGATGCTCATTATCACCATAGAGACACACAATTTCCTCTAGTAGGCTGTGGTGCTTCCAAAAGTATAAAATGTTAATGCTTGAGCATGCCTAACATGAGCTGGTGTGACTTCACTGGTACATGTGGGAAATGCTGAACAGTGGAAGTTTCTTGTGGAAGCATACTTTAAAATTCCCTACGAGAGCTATCCATTTTCAGCGTACAAACTGAAGTGTCTTGGAAGGTGAGTTTAACTAATGGTCTTGAAATGCAAGAGCAATCGTTACAATATGCTGTTTCCTGTGGGCTCTTGCCGATAAAGGGCAGTCATAAGTCTTTGGGCCCATATGAGTTGATGGTGTTTCATTTCACTTTCTGCTTTTGCATCTATTTTTTGTGCTGCCTGTTGCTCATGAAATTGCTTTACAATCCCATTTAAGAAGGCCACTAGCCTTCCTTTAATGAAATGTCCTCCTTTAGAATTGCTTGCTTATCTTTCCTCTTTTGCACCCATCACCGCATTAAGCTTAGTATTTGCAATATTCACAAACTGGGTTTGTAATCTCCATCTGATATGAGTCTGCCTTGCAGATTTGTACCATGTATTTCCCTGCTTCTTCTCCCCTGTCAAGTTTTTTTTTTTAGCCCTCCTTGCTCTGATCTTTATCTTGCTCCCTCAGCTGCTGAATTGTTAGTAAATAAATTTTCCGGCAAAACAAGTGCACTCGGTTCTTGTCAGATGGCTTGAATTGATCTCTCCCGCCCACTTTTTCCACATTCATTTGCAAATATTTAGATGAGCGCACTGAAACACTAGTGAAATAGCATTCATAAGTGACCAAACGGCAAAAATGAAAATGAGTCAAGGCACTTACGGTTAGTATTCAAACTGTGTAGTAACTCCTCATAATGTTCTTTATATTTGCAGGCGGTAATATCTGACCTCACAAGAAAATTTCACTGTGTTATAAACCGTCTGCTGGATGGCAATGTAGAAAATACTTGAGAGCGCCTGTGTCTTGTAATTGGCTTATCATTGTTTTCACAGAAGAACATAAAAATTGCTTTCCTGGATTAGACAAGCCTCCAGCAGCGACCAGCTTAAATGCGCTGGGGGAGCTCCTAAGCAGGGCATGGAGGTTATAGTCATTCCCGGTTTGCTGCCAGCATCTGTGAATGCATTCTCACGAAGGTTTCATGCAGCTTTCATGGCTGAGTCACCCTCCTGCCCTCCATTGATGGACTTAACCTTCAGATAACATTGATGCCTTGTGCCTTATGGAGTCGTCTTTCTGCTTATGCCTCGCTCTTCTTTCAATTGGCGCGATTAATTGGCTAAGGCTTTAACTGTAATGTGCTTCTGATTAATTGGTAGCACTGAGGGCACAAACATAACTGGGTGTCCTGAAGGCTTGCTTCTTATCCAGACTGCAAATATGTGCTAACTTCCCCTCCTGTGTGCCAAACGGCCTTTTTGTCCCATTTGCGTACAGGGCTAGAAGGTAGCTTGCCTTTTGCTATGGAAGGCTATGATATCTCGTCTTAACAAATGCTGCCATGGTGATGGACGGAATAAGGCATCACACACCGTACTTCCTGGTTTGGGGGTATTGCGTGCAGTAACATGGGGCAGAAAATCTACTGGAAAATGGAACTGTTTCTAAGCATTCATTGCTTTATAAAACATACTGGTAGCAATGAATGCATGCCAATATACAATATTAGCCAACCTTGACAGTTACACAATGTTTTTCAGGTTACAGGTGGGTAGCCGTTGTTGGTCTGCCGTAGTCGAAACAAAATTAAAAAATTCCTTCCAGTAGCACCTTAGAGACCAACTAAGTTTGTTCTTGGTATGAGCTTTCGTGTGCATGCACACTTCTCCAAATACCGATGTTTATCAGGTGATTTCCGTGTCTCCTGGCCACTTAGGAAGTATGTGAGAGAGTACATACATGTCATTGATTTGTAAGCAGGAGATCTGGACCAAAATAAAGCCACAAATACATAGATAAAGGTAAAGGGAAATGACCCCTGGACAGTTAAGTCCAGTCAAATGGGGTGCGGCGCTCATCTCGTACCTCGGTTTTCGAACGTAATCTGTTCCGGAAAACCGTTCGACTTCCGAAACGTTCAAAAGCTGAAGCATGCATTTCCAGAAGCATTTCCATCCGGAAAACTCAATACGGAAACTGTGTAGCACGTTCAGCTTCCGAAAAGCGTTCGAAAACCGAAGCAGGAAGTTCTGGGTTTTCGGCCCTCGAAAGCCGAAACGTTTGACTTCCGAGACGTTCGTAAACCGAGGTACCACTGTACTTGGGCATGGTAGCTGGGACTGGGAATTGTAATCCAAAACATCTGGCAGGCACCAGGTTGGGGAAGGCTGGGATAGAGAGGATGAATAAGTCACTCTGTTTGCTTCTTCAGGCATCAAAGTTGGCACCCTTCCTTTATTTTTATGAAGCCATGATGACAAGCTTGCTTAAAAAAAATAATCTCTTAAACTAGCATCTATATATAAAACATGATTTTGGCTCTGTCACTCTCAGTAGGAAATTCTATATACTCCCAAATGGGATGGACAAAGAAGTCAGTTTAATATGACCTTTCATTTTAATAGCGAGTTAATAACTTTTATTTTTGTTGTGTTTATTTGTGTCTGTCCTTCCCTCCCTCCCTCCCTCCCTCCCTCAAAAAGTGACGCTTGATGAAGTTTTGCAGCATGTAATTTAGTTGCTTTATTTCAACAATGCTCTTGTTGCCTTCGGTTTGGGAACACATTTTGGCTATGTGAAGCATATGATTAATCATGCCTTTATGGGTTGCTCATTAGGATTCTTTCCACCGCCTCCTCTTCTTGGCTGTTAAGTCCATGTTTTGAGGTTGAAACACTTTGCAACAGCTTTAGTTCTGCTTCTATTAAGACGGGGTTTGCATGATCGGCTTTCAGTGCTGTAGGCCTGCATTTGTATTCATGGGGTGCAAGTAGTTGCTCCTGTATCCAGAGATGTCGTGTTGCGAATGCTGACAGCAGGTTCTTCAGAGTTGAAGGAAGAAGCTAGATTGTGGGATCTGATGGCCCTGCGGAGTGGTTGTTGCTGATTTGACTGCATTGTCAATGACCCGCAGAGCTAAGTTGGACTTAATGTGTTATATGTCTCTTTGGTTCATTGGTGCTCTTTTGAGAGCCAGTCTAGCATAGTGGCTAATACTGAGCTCTAAACAGAAAGTGCCCAGTTCAGACCTCTGCCACTAACTATGCCAAGTCACTATTCTCTTGGTTTCAGCCTTTGGTTTCAATATGGAGATCATAATAACATATTTGACAGGTTGTTGTACTAATGATCAACTCTGCAAGCTTACAAATTTATTATCTTTTTAATGAAGCTGAAAGAGAATGAACCTAATTAGTTTTTGGTGAAGTGAAGGTTATTCTACCTGTGCTTTACAAATATTTATGAAGGGTTAGCTTGATTTTTTTTTTAATGCTGAACTAAATAACTTCTGAATTTTCAGAACTTTAGAGATACTTGGATAGATTTATGATAGGGGATCCAGTTTATCTTGTTTAAGTATGCCTTGAACAAATTTTCTAAAGGGTTCCGTGTTGGCCTATTAGTGCAAATGTTGGGGCACTTTGAGTGGTGATTAATTTTGGGGTAGCTGCTTTTGCAATGGACAAAACAGAGACAACAAAACTAGGAATGTGTGACAGAAACCACCTCCATTTACAGTTGTTAGTTCATGTATTTAATTCCCAGGAAAATATAATCATCACCAATTTTCTAAGGTGATATTCAGCTAAATCATTGCGTAGGAATAAGGGAACTTCCCCTCCCGTTTGTGCCTCCCTTCAACCCTTCTAAATCTACTCTGGAGGATTGGGGGAGCCCCATTAGCAGATTTGTGAGGTATACTGAGGAAGGAGAGGAAAGGGAAGTTCTGTTGAACTTGCACATTGCAAGCTTACAGTGATTAAGTTGGATACAGCTCTTAGTGGTAGTTTCAGTTCTAATAATTCCACCTGTCTGACCTTTATTTGCCTTGCATTTATGGGTCGCTGAGAAACATTGCAGTGCACCTTTTCCTTCGTAGTGCATCAAAGTTTGGTTTGCATACGTTGTTCTGTGGTGACAGGATGTTTGTACTTCCAAGTAGGGAAGGCTGGGTTTGATAGCTCTTTTGTCTTCCTTGTCTTCCTTTTGCTCTTACAATTCTCAGAGTTAACACTGCTCTGCTCCGAATCGTTCGTAAACAGGGCTGTTGTTAAATCAAGGTACCACTGTATGGTGATTGGAAATATTTGTGTAACTCGCAGTGTTGATTGTAGCCCTGCCCTGAAAATGGATCTCACTCATTAAGGAGGTTATGCTGGTCCCATCTTAGCCTAGATTTAGGTCGCCTGGAAAAAACAAACCCGTTTTCTTCTGGGTTTTTGATGGCTTTTAAATTCTACTCTGGTGGTGGTTGTTATTTGTCACCTTCCACATATATATCTCAGTGTGATGCACAAAACACAATAGCTATAAAATGCAGTATACTGTAAAAGCATGTTAAAACAGCAAAAGATAACAGGATTTGTTTTGTTTTAATCCTTCCCCCTAGTATTTTTTATATTACATATTACTTTGGGGGCAGAATGCTAAGAATAAAATATTCACCAACCTTGGGGGGGGGAATCTTTGAAATGTTGCAAAGCTAATTCAGTTTAAGTAGGTAAACTGCTTTGAGATTGAAGTGACTGGGGAAATCTTTGTAGTGGAAAGTCACCGGTATGGTGGAATATTGTGCATGTCTTGGAGTTCCCATGCTTGCAAGAAGATGCCATCTTGGGACAACTATATCAATTTTATAACTTCTCTAGTAGGGTAAGAAAATTAGTTGAAAACTCCCAGGTGCCAGCACTACAGTTTTAGGTAGTCAGGTGCTGGGATTTTTTCTGCCATCTATGGTTGTTAATTTCTCTCTCCAAAGCACTCATCACAACTGAACATGTCTCTTGCCTCCCACCAGTAATGTAGGCTGTCTGCTATTCCTTCTCTACTAAAGAATAGGTGTCAAGGCTGAACATAAAGGAGCTGTATCTAAGGCTGTTGTTTTGGATGGTGTTTTTTTCAGGGCACCTGCTGAAGCTCCCCTAAGGAAGGAAACTCCCAAGATGAAGAGGGCCCTTAAACCCAAGTAGTAGGTTACCCTACTCACTGTCAGGGACAGGCAGGAGCCTGAGGGTTGGGTAGAAGAGGCAGGTGGGGAAGATGATGATCCAAGAGGCTGGTGGGTGGAGGCAGAGAGGAGTCAAAAGGAAGAGATTGGGCAGCCAGAGACCAGGGGAAAGTGCTGGAGGGAGTCTTGGAAGCTGAAAAGCCAGTGGTGGGTCCAGAAAGAGCCATGCCTTTGGAATTCCCTTCTCTCCGCCCCTCCACTGTCTCTCCCTCTGACTGCATGCTCAAGGAGGGGCTTTGAAGCAAGGAGAGCAGCTGGAGCTGCCATTGAGGAGGCGGTGATGGGTTCTTTCGTGCACCGCACCAGGCCAGGGGGGTTTAAGAGAGCAGGAAGTGTGTAGCAGCGCTGTTGTTCCAACTGTCCGAGAAAGCACAGGTCTGCAGATTGCCTAGACCAGGGGTAGGCAACCTAAGGCCCGTGGGCCGGATGCGGCCCAATCGCCTTCTCAGTCCTGCCTGCGGATGGTCCAGGAATCAGCGTGTTTTTACATGAGTAGAATGTGTGCTTTTATTTAAAATGCATCTCTGGGCTATTTGTGGGGCATAGGAATTCGTTCATCCCCCCCCCCCCAAATATAGTCCGGTCCACCACATGGTCTGAGGGACGGTGGACCGGCCCATGGCTGAAAAAGGTTGCTGACCGCTGGCCTAGAGTCAGTTAGTGAGGAGTGGTGTGTATATCCTTTGCACTTTATGAGCTCATGTAATGGAGTGCTTTGCTAATAAAGACTGAAGATACAAGTCACTTAGCTTCTTTGGTGTGGCTGTAACCCACAGTGTTGCATGCACATTCAGTGGTGGCTTCTAGATTTCTGATCCCCTGCCTTGGGGAATGAGGGGTGTATGCGTGACACCTTGCTGGCATGCATCTTTCAAAAACAAAGGAGCTTGATATTTGGGAGGAGAGGATGGTCTGTTAAACAGCATCACCGTCCCAGTGAAGTGAACGAGGAAGCTTGCTCATGGAGGAGCAGGCTTGTTTCTCACAGGCATCTGGTCGGCCACTGTGAGAACAGGTTGATGGACAAATGGGCCATTGGCAAACTGTTCTTATGCTCTCAAATGTATAGCGGAGCTTGCATAGAGTTCGGGGTTAAGAACCATGGGATGACACTTGCACTGGCGGAGGAAGAGGAGTGTGGGGGGAGTGCACCGCCCCTGGCAGCGCAATCCCGGTGAGGTGCCATCGTGGCTGCCTCCCTGCCCACGCTGGGTACCACACCCCTGCAGGCGGCTTGCCACACCCTCAGGATGCGCGCCACGCCCCTGTGGGTGGTTGGCTATGCCCCCGGGACGCCCGCAAGCCCCGCCCCTGCCTGCTCCCCCCCCCCCGTGCCGGAGCATGAAGCTCCGTCACTGGACACCTGCAAAATGGGAACCTCCCATCTTGCGTTGTTTTCAGGATGGAAGTGAGACACTAGAGATAATCAGTATGAAAATACATGCCCGCTGATGTGTCCAATACTCGAGAGAGAGAGAGAGAGAGAGCGCAAAAGGTTTGGGCCAATGCATTTTGCTAAGTATCTGTGCTGATTTAAGAACACCAAGTAGTGATCTTTTCCACAGCACTTAGAAAAAGGCAAAAAAGCAAAATCATCTGCTGAAATAGTCCAAATTCTGGGTCAATAAAATGTATCTCCCCTTTTAAAAATTATGGACATTTAACTTAAGTAACTTTCTACTAATAATGGAAAGGAGGTAGCAGGACATTGCCTAGCTTGTCGCCTAGCTGCTAGAAATAGTGTAACTGCCCTGTGCTCTGAGGTTGCCTTATTTCCAGTAAAAATAAAAACCCACCACCTTAGCAGCTTTAGAGTTGTAAGTGAGCTAGATTTGTGGAAGTGGGTGAGTTGAAGTGCAAGGAACACCTGTTCCCCAGACAGAGGAGATTGGCTTGGCAGTTGGATCTTCTGGGGGGTTTCACAGTGACCTAAATAATCCAGGCCTCTGGCTAACCAGAGTTATGACCAAGTGTCTAGTATGTTCCTTATGGGAAAAGGTGGCTATGTTTTCCAAGAAATTCAAACTTAATTAACTGGCTAGTGGATAGTGTGGGCTGAAATGAGATTGGTGAATCTGATCTCCCGGGGAAGATACTTGCTGGAGGGCACCCATTATTTGTGATACTGAATTAATTAATGTTAAATAAGGGTGTTTATTTACAGTAGATATGGTAGGAGTTCTGGAGACTAATTAGGCACGCACTAAATGTTGTAATCTATGTGGCGGTCCAGTTATCTCTCACCGCAGGGAAATTACTGTGTTTAGTAACTATTGTGGGAAGTTTATTCTGGTACAAACCACTGGGGCTTCTCCCAAATGAAATTATGCTCCTCATGGAGCAGAGGTTCCTTGTTCAGATCAGAAGCCAGAAAAGGTAGACATATTCTCTGGGCAATGGCATGTCCAGGTTTCTAGCTGAACCAAGGTTCTCTGCAATAAGACAGGAATGCAAAGCTAACAAGATGAATGCCAGCAAAACCAACATATATGCTTGGTTGGCTAGGGATGAATACTGAAGGTGTGTCAGAAGTTTCAGTGACATGGTGGGTTTTGGAGAGAGTGGGGCGGTGTGGGGGGGAGAGAGAAGGGTGACACAACTCTTCTTTTGGAGCGGTGGGGGGAAATATATGTGTCTAGTCAAAAGTTCAGAGCCATATTAAGTTGGATAATGCAATGGAGAATTGATGGGTTTGAGTATGGCCATCTTGTGGATGAGGTTGGGGAAGCCTTCACAGGAACGATGGCTGAATCATACTAATGCTGCTCTGCTCACCTCATTCTCCCCAAGCACAGCCTGGAATTCATGTTGTCGTGCAAAGGATTGAGGATCCAGCCTGCTGGACCAATTGAGAAACACCCTCGAGTGGCAGAGGGGGTATTATTTTAAAAAGTCACCAACCCACCAATGAGAGCTGCTGGAGTTAGAAGAACTATTTCAGATTCCTGCTTTGCAAAGTGCAGATAACTGGGCAGATTTTTTTAAAATTAGGAATGCATACATTATTGTTCCATGTTTTGAGATAGAGGGCATGCTGTTAGTTTTTGCATATCTTCGGTTTCAGCTCATGACCTGCAATTGATAATGTTTTGGTGGCTGTCTTCCCAGAGGAACAAGTCTGTGAACTTTCTGGTGGCATCTGTTGTCTATTACGAAGAGCAGGAAGCTGGGCTTGATCCTTCAATCTGGTTCAGCATGGTTTCTATTTCCCTCTTACAAAACGGTTGTTTGATAATCTCCACTGATTTCCGTTGTGAATTGCGTAGAAATAGTTCTAAGGAATTGTGTGTCCATGCTGGAAGCAGAGGGGGGAGATAAGTGAGGATTGGATATGCTTTGCTCAGCCTTGTGACCATATTGGTCACAGGTGGGCTTGACTCCTTCCAGGACTGTACCCAGGGGCTACATGTCTAAGTAATAGTCAGCTGTGGAAATAATGGTTCTGGTGTGCTGGTAAATACTAGTGATGGGAAGCATTTGTAGAGTCGCCACATCATTTGACTTACTGGTGCTTGCAAGAGATGTTATCTCCTATAAACTGCAGACTTCTAAGCTATGGTGTGGTAAGACAGTAAAATAAATGTTCTGACTTTATGACTAGGAAGGTGAAAGAGAGTTACGCCAGGTCTGAGCAGTATTTGCTGCTGTGTGGAGATATTTGGTCTTTTACTCTGAGCTTGCGTAAAAAGGTTTTGTAAAAATGATCATGTAAGCAATTTCTTTCCAAAGCAATAATGACTATCTCTCTCTCTCTTTTATCTGATTGCTGCTCTGGTTTGTTGCTCTGATCGGTAAAGCTGATGCCTGCACCCGGTCTGTTGATGTGATAATGGCCAGGCCTTTCCTTTTTAAATAGTCATGCCACTAAAAATGGATGTTCGTGAAGTCTCTTCCCTACATTCTGGGGGAAACTGAGAAATGCAACATTTTCGGATACCTGCCCTGTCCTACCACCAAACGTGTAGTATTCACTGAGTCTTGGTCCCTCGCTTCCCTTTTCTCAGCTCTTTTAATGGAAATGAGAGCTTTTTTATGGAAATAAGAGCTTTTTGTCTGCTTGACACTGGAGGTACTGGAGAAATATGGTATGGAGCATAGCATACAGGAAGTGGATAGAGAAGGCAATCCCCTTGCCCCAGGAAAACAATAGGACTCGGGGACTCCCAGTGACAAGACAGACAAAAGGAAGTTCTTCTTTAAGAGGCAGTGATGACATCAACTTGGATGGCTTTTAATGAGGATTAGATAAATTCATGGATGATAACGTTGTCAGTGACAACTAACACATAGGTATCTGGTTAGCTACTGTGAGAACAGGATGTTGGAGCTACGTGGGCCACAGGCTCTTCTTATATTCTTAAGAGATACTTAATTCGTTCCGGAGGTCCGTTCTTAAGCCGAAACCGATCTTGACATGAGGTGCGCTTTTGCTAATGGGGCCTCCTGCTGCTGCCGCACCACTGGTGCGCAACTTCCGCTCGCATCTTGGGGCAAAGTTCGCAACTAGGGTCATCTACATCCGGGTTAGCAGAGCTGTTACCTGAAGCATTTGTTCCACTGTAATGATAGTTTCCAGAACACATAATAATTGTCTTTGTTTCACTATAATCTTGATGGTTTCTTCTTGTGTTTGCCTGCTCCTCATAATCTAGCAAAACCAAAGGGATGCTGGTGCCCTCACCATTTAGCAGCTTCTAGCTCCATTTTGTAGCAAAATTTTAAGAAGTGAATTCAGTTTGTAATTGATGTCTGAATAAACTGTACTTTTAGTACATATACCAGACATGATGATTTTAAGGCAAACCAAGTTATACATAATACCTGTTATTTTCCTAAAATATCAAAGCGACTCTTGAACTGTAAATGGTGCTTAAAGAAAGGTATTGCACAATTTTAATTTTAACCCACACATTTCCATTTCCAGCTGTCAGATTCGCTTAACAGTTGCTCATGAGTAAAGACCAAGTCCGTCTTGTCTTTCAACTATTTTATTGTGCAAGTATGTACAGTGCGGAGCTGTCCTAAAACATGACCACCTAGTCGCTAGCAGAATCCGGAAGCGTCCCCCTCCTGTTGCGGTGCCAACACCAGAGTCTTGGCACCCTAAAGTGCCGCCTCCTTTCTCCCCTGACCCTTCTGCATAAAGCAGGCACCAGAAACGGTGTCTCCCCCTCAGAGTGGGTCTGCTGAGTGGTGCTGGGTCTCTCTACGTCCTGGAGACCTCTTCCCACCTGGCTCCTTCCTGGTAACTCCTCCTCCCCCGGGGAGGAGCTGGCAGACTCACTGGGAGACGTGTCCGTCGACAGCAGAGGCTGAGGCTGCCGGTACCCACTCAGTGCCGGACTGCCAGGGGAGGGCACGTCCCTGACACCACCCCTGGGGAAAAAAAAGAGAGGGAACAAAATGACTTCAAATTATTTTGGCAATTTTGAAGAAGTTGCTTTGAGATTAGCTGTTTACATGCTTTCCCACTGGACAAAGCACCATTACACATGTCGTAGAATAGTAAAGACGACTTTTCCAGGGAGGACTGGGAAACGTTCAGTTAATAGGATCCTTCTGCTGAACTGGACAAGTCTTTTTCCTCCACTTCCAGGGGAGCAGCCATCCTGCCCTCTAGATCTTCCCTGCCTCTGGTCGGGCCAGTTGGGTCCTCTGTTCTAGACAGAACCATCTTGCCTTTTGTTCACTCTGCAAAATGGTTTGTTGTGTTTATCCTATTCTTCCTTGCCTTAAAGCCTCTTCTGTGTGTGTGTCTAGTTTGTCTGTCTTGCTGATGTGGAATCATAGAATAATAGAATTGTAGAGTTGGAAGGGACCCTGCAATGCAGGAACCTTTTGTCCGCTGTGGGGCTTGAACCCCACAACCCTGAGGTTAAGAATCTCTTGCTCTACTGTGTGTCCATGGATGTGTGAATGTGGAGCAGCCTCACCAATTTTTGACCATACCCACTGCTGGGTCCTGAGGTGGTTGGCCAAGTATGAAAAAAGGTTAGCCACCACTGATATATGTGGAAATGGCTGGGCTGGGAGGCAGGCAGGGAAGGGTGTGTTGGAATTACTGTTTTAAAGGATTAAAGAAATGCATGGACATTCATCTATCAACAGCTGTTGGCCCTCATAGTCAAATGGAGTCTCCATATACAGAGGCAGTATATCTCTGAATATTAATTGTGGGGGCAAGCAGGACAAAGCTATGTTTGACTTGAAAGTTTAGAAGCACCTGTCTGTCTGCTGTTGGTCACAGAATGCTGGAGTAATCATAATCCTGAAGGGGTCCTCCTTCGCTGCGCTGGGTGTCCTTAATTGTATTTCTTTGTTTGTCAACTGCCTTGGTAGTTCTTGAAATGATAGGTTGTATATAAATTTTTGTACTCTAATTAAAAAAATAAGCAGTGCGCCAGCCTGCTGTGTTGAGGCCGGTTGGCAGTGCGAATTGCTTGTGTGCCCAAGTGACTTGGGTTCAGTGTAGGTTAATGCAAGGCTGTTTGTGGCACGCCATGGACTCTTCTTTCCTTCGCTAGATTCCACACCTTTGGGGGTTTCTGCTGTCTGGGATCATGTAGCCATAACTACTACTGGAACAAATGTTTCTGAATTGAATGACTTTTAAAGTATCACAACTTAAGACAGCTTCAGAATGCACACTAAGGAATTTTACATCCTGTTTGCGGAAGTCATTTTGAAGGCATGGTGCTGTGAATATTTGTAACCCTCCCAGTTATTTGGTAATCTTGTGATTTAAGGACTTTGTAGCTGCTCTTTAACATCCGTGTTGTTTTGGACATATCAGTCAACAATTCGAACCACAAATAAGTCACTTGATGAGTCTTGTGCCTCATACCAAATTGTGAAGCCTTTTTGTTGGGATCACCTCCCTGGTGAATGCTTCAGACAGACAGTATTCCAATGATTAAAATACTTGAATTGTGTGTCTGTCATTTGCGAATCACAAGCGGCCCACAATTCAACACCCGTCATTGTAGCGCTGAGAGTGCTGGTCTACTGCTGGAGGGAAGAACTCAAAACACGCTTCTGTAAGTGGCAATGGTGCTTGATGGGGCTTCTGCTTGTGTGCTCTTCAGCTAGAGAAAAATGCTTCTCTTTTAGAACTGAGTTCTTGGGCAAGTTTTCAAATTGTACCGAACTCTTCAATAGGAAGAATGGGGAGACAGCCACTTCGCAGGTTTATGGAAGCACTTTGGCTCAGTGGGGAAGCATATGCTTCCATCCCAGCTACAATCCCTGACATCTCTAGATAGGGCTGGGAACGTTCCCGGGAGAGCCACTGCCAGTCAGTGTAGGCAGCATTGAACTAGATAGGCCAACAACCTCACCTGGTGTAAAGCAGCTTCATATGTTCAGCTGAGCAGAATGCAAAGTTGACGACAAGTTCAATTTTTGGTGCCATGCTGCGTATTGAGTGTTGTCATCTTAAATCTTGTAATTTTTGCCCAATATTACTCTGGATGTAGCTTCTCACATTGCGACACTCCCTTACAGAGTAGCTTAGGTACCGCACATGCATACTGTGAACTCAAGAGAGCAACTCTGCTCTTGTTTTCATGATCTTGGGCTGAAGGACCAAGTGTACAGTTTCTAAATTTGCTAGGCTGCGATTTTCAGCGAACTTTAACTTCTGATTCAGTAAATAATCAAAATGTGCAAACCTTTGTAGGGTTGTTTTTCTGAGCGAATGGATTATAAATGCAGGTCAGAAACATCAGATTTTGATACAGGTAGATAGCCGTGTTGGTCTGTCATAGTCAAAACAAAATGAAAAAAAATTCCTTCCAGTAGCACCTTAGAGACCAACTAAGTTTGTTGGTCTAAGAACAAACTTAGTTGGTCTCTAAGGTGCTACTGGAAGGAATCAGATTTGGATGTTGGAGATGCTGTCTTACCCCGAAATTGATTTGTGGGATAGTTACGAGAATGAGAATTAATGTGCTGAAAAGGTACTAAGGGAGTGATAAAACTAAGGTTCCAATTCACACCCAGTCTCTTGGATATGTGACCTGGTCTTTCTTTGGCGTGCCTGTCTTTATTGGGGAGATGATGCTGTTACGTTTTCATGGACTCTTGACTCTCTGGGTTCCTTCCCATGGCATCTAGAAGCGGGCTTCCAATTTTTCCATTTCTCCCCGTTGATTTTTCAGCACTGATGAACTGCCAGATACTTGTTTGGTTAGTTGTAAATATGCTTGGCAAAGAGCGGATGCAAGCAGAACCCCATTAGAACAAGGACAAGGGCTTTTTATGTCAAGTTGCATGGAATGCTTTTATTGACATCCCCTTCAACATGCACTAACCTTGGAATGACTTGAAATGTATTTAACGTTAAAGATGTGCATAATCACCATATGCATCTATGCTTGTCCTAAAATAATATCTAGTTTTTTACTTCTCTCCTTTGTTCTGGAGGCCAGCTGTGCTTTTAGGAGATTTTGGGTTGACTGCCATTTTCTAGAGAAAGCATTGAGTTTTGTGTATATTGGAGATTTATTTGCAGCCTCACTGCAATTATACCTCTTTGTGCTATGTAGGTAGCTCTTCCTAAATATGGATTGAGTGGGGCTGTTGTCCAAGGAGGTTCCTCTCTCTTTCCCTCATGCCCTCTTCCTCTTCTTCCTCCTCCCGCTCGCTTCTGCGTTACAAGTCTCGCCACAGGCGTAGTTTTCCAGGCAGCCGGGGCCAACTCCCACCGCCGCCTTCCGCGGGGGTCTCTCTTCCCCCACCCCTATTTCCTCCCCCTGGTTCCCTCCCTCCTCCCCTTCCTCACACGCGCAGGCATTTCTCTCCCCTCCCTCCACACACATACACACACACACACACACTTTCCTTCTCCTCGCCTCGGCCGCCATGAACCCCAGCTGTGCCCGCTGCGGCAAGCTCGTGTACCCGACCGAGAAGGTGAACTGCCTCCGCTGCTGGTTGGGGCGGCAGCGGGGGGCAGGCTGGCCAGCGGCCCCTCCATTTTGGCGCCGTTGCCACCGCAGTTTTCGCCCCAACCTGCTTGCTCCGCCGCTGGTTGGGGCGGCATCGGGCGGCGGCGGGGGGCAGGCTGGCCAGCGCCCCCTCCATTTTGGCGCTCTAGACAGTTGCCTAGTTCGCCTAAATGGATGCGCCAGCCCTGACCATGAGAACAGGATGCTGGACTAGATGGGCCTTTGTTCTGATCCAAGAGGCTCTTCTTACATTTTGATGTTGCATGAAGGAGTTGATCCTTCATGACTGAGGATACATCATTTACTGAGAGATTGATCGGTGAGCAGAGTAAAAATGCAGCCTCCCTGTCACTTGCCTTTTACATGTGTATTGATGGGAAGACTTGTACATGGTTACTTTCTTTAGTTGGTGGAATGCTGCTGTTTGCAGTAACTTTTGCAGTAACTTTGTGGTCCAAAGACTTGTGGTCATGAAGCATTGCCCAGGACCCAGAGAAGCCTGGGTGTGGAACAATGCTGGATCAGACCTAGGACTATTTGGAGCAGCATTCTGTTCTTGCAGTGCTCACCAGATGCTCAAGGGAGGCCCCAAAGCGTGACACAGGTGCAATAGCACTCTCCTCATTTCGACTCCTCAACATCTGGTGTTCAGAGGCATGGTGCCCACTGGAGGGTATTATAATAATAATAATAATAATAATAATAATAATAATAATAATAATAATAATAATTTATTATTTATACCCCGCCCATCTGGCTGGGTTTCCCCAGCCACTCTGGGCGGCTTTCAACAGAGCATTAAAATACAATAATCTATAAAACATTAAAAGCCATTGACAGCCGTATTCTCTATGAATTTGTCTAACCACCTTTTAGAGACACTCAGGTTGGTAATCTTCTGTTAGCAAATTTCATTGTTCAACTGCACTGTGCAAAGAAATACTTCCTTTTGTCTGTTCCAAATCTCCCAACATATGCTGCATGCATTCAAAGCTTTTTTTTGGGGGGGGGGAGTTTGTCAGTTCCTCCCCCCTTGCCGTGGTAGCTCCTTTCCCTCATGGGGTGTTCCTCTGGCAGGTTTTCTGACCTTTAGAGGTGGGCATGGGTGGACTATTGGGTTTCTACGAAAAGCTGGAGAGCTTAAAGTCTCCTGCACATGGCAAACACCATGCAGAGCAGTTTGGATCCCAGCCAATATTTGAGAAGCGCACAGGTGCAGAAAATGTAGGTTAGATACCAGCTTGTGTATTTCAAGACCCTTCATTTTTGGCATATTGTATGTTTCTAATTTTGGGATATGACTGTTGTGTCAGTAGGCAATCTATACTTTCTTCTTATAACTGCGTGGTGATTGCAACGAACTCTTTAAATGGAACAGAGATTACATAAATGGAAAGGCATGATTGCTAACAGAATCTGCTAGGCTCCAGATGTATTGCTCATTACACTTCCTTCTGTTCTTTGTCTTCCACACTTGAAATTTTGATTGGCCTGGCCTCTCCTTCGGGCAAGGCCTTGTCCTTTTGCATATGCTGTAAAGTGTCATTGTACCTTCATGGTGGGATGTGAATGTGAGACTGTAGAGGGAGGAACCAAGTGCCGCGGTGCTTGTGCACAGCTTCATAAACTGGGAACGAACGCTGCCCCGAATTCTCCGGTGCACACTGTCATCCAGCTCCCCTTCCCCAAATAGTCTTGTCTCTTCTCAAGTACGTAACAATTCCACTGGTAGTACTTTATAGCATATAGTGGTGGCACTTGAGATCTGTTGGCCATGGAAACCCCATCGCCTTGCTGCAAGTCCTGTTACAATTACTGGTAAACTCTAGATTGGTGCTGATACCGTAGCTTGGAAAAATCTGTTCAAATCTTTATCCCCCGGCGTGAAATTTCTGGGCAGCTAGACAACTTGAGACCTGCCGGTCACAGAAACCCATCGCTTTGCTGCAAGTTATGCTGTAGTGATTACTGATATACTCTATAAACCCCAGATTGGGGTTGATACTGTGCCTCGAAAAAATCTGTTCAAATCTTTATCTGCCTGCATAAATTTTCTGGGCATCAAGGCAACCTGATGACTGGAATTTAAAGTGTTATTTATTTATATATTAAAAAATCACCCCCTTCATTGCAAAATGATCACAGGGTAAGTCACAGTGCAGTATACAAAATACATAAAGCCAGTCAATAAAATTACTGTTAAATTCAGACAGTCTGTCCCATTTTATAACTAGCCCTGGATAAGTGGAGTTTTTCATCTGGTGCTAAAAATTAGGTAATGTTGATTCCACCATAATCTAGAGCCATGGTGCTGTTACTAAAAATGCCCTAGTGCCTGGCATGCTCTGGTCCATGGGGTCACGAAGAGTCGGACACGACTAAACGACTAAACAACAAATAGTGTTTGTGCCTGTGAAACGATGAGTTTAGGCTTCAGTTTTTGGTTAGGGTGTGAATTGGGTGATTTTTGGTGATTCAACTCCGATTTTATAAATCTGTGCCTTTCTGAGGTGATTGCAGTAAGGATGTTGATGGATTGTTGACTGTTTTATAAGGTCACCATGATTAATGATGATAAACTTAATCAGGAACCTGGAGGGTACCACATTGGCATATAAATTACCCTCAATACAGAAAGCAATGGATGTGAAAAGGTTCAAACCCAATTAAGTCTGTTAACTTCTTCTGATTATAGGTGTAACTGGCATAGTTTAGTCTTGACTCCTATCTTTACCCGACATCTAGTAGACAATGACTTGCTTTGTTCTAATTTTAACATGCCTAGTCCTCTATCCCAAAGGCTGGCCTAGAAGAAGTTGCAGTAATTTTCTCCGCCAAATTAACTCCGTCAGTCAATTGATTTTTTTTTTTTGCCAAACAAAATAAGCAGTTAAATGTCAGCTGGTGTGCTGCAAAGAAAACATAATTAAAATGGGTTTTTAACCAAACATTGTTTTAACTTGGGCTTATCTTTGTCTGTTGAAGGTTATTACAAAGCAATGAATGGATCGTCTCCCTTGGTTTTCATTGCATACCTGAAATCTGTTTTCACTAAATTTCTGTATAGTCAAGTGTGCTTATATAATGCTGAAGATGAGACGGCGATGAATGATCCCTGTCTTCTGCAAATGTGACTTTAGAGTAGCTATCTTTAGTGAACTATTGCAGTGTGAAACGGAAGCATTGGAGTTAGTTAGTAACTTTGTCCTGTTTCAGATATAATGGCAACACATGGCTTCTTGTTCAGGAACCATTCGAGAGACATTCAGAGCTGCAGTGAAGATGTCCCAACAGGTTGCCCACTGCCCACTAAGCTTTTAAGGACTAGGCATGAGACTGTGGTGTATTTAAGAAATATGGTTTATTTACACATATTCACACCTGAAGCCTTCAGTGGAGGGGGTGCAGAACATTACACCCCAAGTGTGTCTCTTGTTGCTTCTCCCATAGCTTCAGCAAGCTTGGGGCCAGAGCAAAAGCCAGCCATGCTCCCTGGTCTCTCAGTGCAACCTCTCCCAAAACCCTTGCAAAAAGCAACCCAAGCCACATGCAGCATGGCCACACTGTTTTACCTTCAGGCTAAACTGGAATGCTAAACATTTCTCTGGCTGTAACCCTGGCAACCCCTGTCTCTCAGATTCTAGGGTCTTCCCTTGATGTGCTGATGACTGTCCATCAACATCCTTGAATTTCAGCTCATCTTGGTTCTCAAGGCACTGATTAAACCCCAGCATCCGGGAGTCTGCAGCAGTTCAGGGCACCCACAAACACATAACAGCAAGTAAATTATTTATAGGCTGTTATTGGAAATTCTCCTGTCCTTGGCCTCTTAGAGGTATCCTGGTGTCCCTTTTTAGGTGGAGCAGTTGAGATCTGGGCAGATTCATTTTCTAGCAGAACTTTTCACTCCCCCCCCCCCTTTGGGTCTTGCCAGCAATGCTGGAGACATTTTGTGGTGCTATTTGTACTGTGAAAGCTGCAGTAATTGCTTTCAGAGTAGGTCAGTTGTAACGATTTCTGCGTAGTGAAGTTTTTTCGGAGAAGGGCAGATTGCACAAGATCTTTTGCCGTTTCGACAGGTTTGTTTGAGCTACCAAAGTCTGTTTGTTTGCTATCAATTACCGGCAGGGTGCCGACTCAATTGATACATGGATGCTCTTTGCACATTTAGATTCTGAGGGTTGCGCTGCTCTCTAAAGGTCATGCTTTGGAGAAAACAAGATCAAATTAGGCACCTGTGCTGTACGCCCAATTTCTTAGGGCTGTTAAGCATTCAACCTCTTCTGTTCCGGCTAAAAGAAACAGCCATGCTACAAGGTTCAGGTGCAGGGAAATTTCAGTAGCAACCTGTAATGAATATAAAGTCACTAAAATGAACGGTCCTTCTTATCATTCTGTAGCTGCTTGTGCGAGACTAGTCAGAATCTGGAATTGCTCTTTTCTGGACCTTGCATCTCAATCCCTGGTGATGGCACATTATCAAACAGATGTGTGACATTCCTTCAACTCTGTAAGATGGCAAAGATTTGGAAAAGCTGGGGTTGTTCCTTTGCCTTGCACAGCTGCCAGCAACAGATGAGGCACAGCCCCTTCGAGAAGTACGGTGGTACTTTGATTCTCAAACTTAATCCGTTCCAGAAGTCCGTTCCAAAACCAAAGCGTTCCAAAGCCAAGGCGCGCTTTCCCATAGAAAGTAATGCAAAATGGATTAATCCGTTCCAGACTTTTAAAAGCAACCCCTAAAACAGCAATTTAACATGAATTTTACTATCTAATGAGACCATTGATCCATAAAATGAAAGCAATAATCAATGTACTGTACTATAAAATAAGACAGTATTGTAGATGATAAACATTAAAATTAATTTTTTCCTTACCTGCACTAATGATAGTCATTGTTTGGATTGGGGGCTTTTATCCATTTCTGCAGTCCCACAATCAGTCAATCAGTAGCTGAACTGGGTTCCACACAGTCACAAAAACAAATTAACCAAAAAAGCCTCAAAAACAAAAACACAAAATAAATAGCAAAAACAAAAGAGCCAAACTTAATCTGTTCTGGAAGTCCGTTTGACTTCTGAAATGTTTGAAAACCAAGGCGCAGCTTCTGATTGGTGCAGCCCCCCCCCCCGGAAACAGTAGCTATCAGCCGCATCGGATGTTCAGATTTCGAAAACCGGAACACTTACTTCTGGGTTTTTGGCATTTGAGAACCAAGGCACTACTATATGGTGTTTCTCATGCACCTTCACCACACATATATAGGAGTCTTGTTGGGGGTGTCTGCCTGGCTTCCAACATCCCAGAATCATGCTTTGAACTCCACCGCTGTCACCTTGTGCCACTCTGTCCAGTTCACAAAATGCAAAGGCAATGAGGTCTAGTGGGCAAATACAAGTATTTGACAAGAGATGTCCGACTGCATCCAATTACATCTGTGTGGACTTTGGGTTAGCTTTCTTTTAAGGAATGATGGCTATAATTTATCTGTGGAATTTGTCACTTCCATTCCAATGTCAATTGCCAATCATTTCTCTCTCTATGCATTTGTAGCAGAAGAGGTGCACCTTCATCTAGCTCTGAGCAATGAATGGTTTTATGCATTTGTTTGCTGTCACAAGTCAAACGCCACTTAAAACCGTAGGTTACAAAAGAGATACAGCGGATAAAATCAATTAAAAATAACCACAACATCAGAAAAGCTTACTTAAGATGCCTACTGAAATAATAATAATAATAATAATAATAATAATAATAATAATAATAATAATATCATCAAGCTGCTGCAGTTTGCCTGATCTCAGTTGGGAGGAATTTCCACATAATTGGGCTCTCTCTGTGGGGCCACCCGCAGCAACTCTCTTGGAGACTTCGGCGATTGGGCAGCCCTTAGGCAGCCCTTAATGTTTCTTGGAACCAAGTTGTTCTGGGCTTTTAAAATTAGCACAAGATCCTTCACTTTGAAAAGCAGCAGGAACTGTAAAAAGAACAGTGATTATTCAGTTCCTGTGGCATGAGGGACTGATGGCAGGGAAACTTTGCTTGGTTTTGAGCAATTGGAAAGGCTTGTGGGTACGCTGACCTTCAAAAGAAAAAGAGAGAGGCTGCAGGTAGACTCTCACAGCGTCCGCCTGCAAGTCTAGTTCATTGTACTTCTGATTCTGCATAGCAGCGGTTAATGTCACTGGAAGAGACAGGTCTCGGTTTTCCCCATGGCGAACTGTTGGAAGCTGTCTTTGGAGTGTGCAGATGTATGCTGATGCCATATTTGCTATGGACATGCTCAGTTGGAAGTACCATGTGTAGGAAGTATCGGGTCAGGCATAGTTATCCGGCGTTTATTCAAGTATACTAAGGCAAAAATGAGAGCAGTGGCCCAATGCTGTGTGTCGAATTCTGCCCCAAAGGGTATGTTTCATTTAACTTCTTTGCAGTAGGCTCATTTGGACTGGTACAGGGATGCGGGTGGCCTCTTGGGCTTGCCGATCAGAAGATCGGCAGTTCGGATCCCTGCAATGGGGTGAGCTCCCGTTGCTCAGTCCCAGCTCCTGCCAACCTAGCAGTTCGAAAGCACGCCAAAAAATGCAAGTAGATAAATAGGTACTGCTCCGGAGGGAAGGTAAACTGCGTTTCCGTGCGCTGCCTGGTTTCGGTGTTCCGTTGTGCCAGAAGCGGCTTAGTCATGCTGGCCACATGACCTGGAAAAACTGTCTGCGGACAAACGCCAGCTCCCTTGGCCTGTAAAGCGAGATGAGCACCGCAACCCCAGAGTCGTCTGCGACTGGACTTAACTGTCAGGGGTCCTTTACCTTTTTTTACCTTTAATTTGGACTGAGGCTGCGGTGTGATAGTTTCCTAGAAAGCTGGTCAATCATAATAGTGCCAGTCATGCCAGACTTCTAATAGTTGTTTGCCCCTGTTAAACAGATATAATTCTAAGCAGCAGGTGACGTCCAGCTAAGTAATACTCACAGCAGACATGTTGGAATCAGTGGGTCTATTCTGGTATGACTGAATTGGATATCATTCTGTGTTGGGTGATGCAGGATTGCACCCTTGGTTTGCTTCATGGTGATAATGATGAGAAAAAACCTGTACTCCTTGACCTCTGAATTTGTACCCCCTAGTAGAAATTCTGAATTTGTATGCCCCCAGAAAATATCAGAATACTAACTTTGGAGAGACTTTATTACTAGTGAATTTGGGGACAGATAGAATGGATTTTCTAGAAACTGTAACTGTATGCCGGATGCTTGAGGTCCCTTTTAAATAGTTTGTCAACAAAATCCACATTAGGATCTCTAGTATCACAGAATAAAAAAAAAATAGCATTTTAACATTTCCACAAAGGGTGTGAGGAGATACTTTTAAAACACTTTGGCAAGAAGAGATGACAACACTTTGCTGAAAGGGGGGAAGGATAATTGCGAGAGTATAAAGGATAATTTTTTGACTGTATTGAAGTTTTTAAAAAAATAAAATAAAATAAAATAAAAGAAGTACTAAATCATGACGGGACGCTACATTTTTAGTTTCTCTTCACAGGCTTACTGGAAGTTCGGGGTATGTAACAGATGGACCTGGAAACTATAAATACAAAACGAAATGCACATGGCTTATTGTGGGAAGGTAAGTAGCAAACACTTTAATATTCACAGGATGGAATTTGGCAGTAATCCTGCCTGTATGTAGCTACATCATGATGTTTTTAACTGCTTTCCCAGCTGGCTTATTTTTTGCTGTCCAGTTGCTAAACAGGAAAGAATCGCTCTTGAACAATTACTGAAACTGGCCCTAATTTTGCATTCCAGCAGTGTTACGCTGCTGTTTTTTGGGATGAGAATTCTTACCAAATTTAAGAACAGTTTGTAGGCCACGGTCTGGTCCGGTCCGTACAAAAACAGCATCCATCTCGCTTTACTTTGGGGAATCAAACTTCTTCCTGGCCTATAGCAAATACTACAGCCTGCCATTCTGAATGGAGCTGTGAGGATTAAGCCCCAGAGAATCTCTCACCACCTGTTTCTTCAGGCTGTGGTTCAGCAACAGCAAAGATAGGGAAGGATCTGAGTTGTATCGGGTAACATAATTAAAAAATACCAATAATTTGGTGGTTCGGCTTTCTGATCATAGCTACTATTCTCCTTGAGTTGGCAAAAAAGAGGAAAAACAATTACTGTTCTCTCTCAAGCTTAAACTTGTGGGTCTCAGCCTAGCTGTCCAGATACTGTGCTAAAGGCAAGAGGCAGCATATTTCATGCCTTTTCCTCTTGTGCAAGGAAACAAAACCCGGCATATCCCCAATGAAAGCTGGGACTTCTCTGATCCTGTCCCAAATTCACATTTATTCAGACAAACCTTCAGAGGTTCTGTCAACCTTCCAGCCAAGGTCCTTGCTTTAACTACAATGATATTTGATTTCCCCTCCCCAGCAGATTTTAGTGGTTTCTTAGCAGGATTTTTAAAAAATAAAAAATAAAAAATAAAGAATGGCGCTTTTATAGTTCCATTCCTTTTGAAGGGTGCTTATGCTTTTGTTCAGTCATAATGTTTTGTGGTATTTTTAGGCTGGATGCTGGCAAGCCCAACCTATTTTGAGATGCTGGAGCACTTGATGCGTTTACGCTTGCGCACATATGTTGGGTCAGATGCAACATAATAAATATATCTATGAATGAAATTTCTGCATAGAAGCAGTTGCCTGTATTGAAGAGGCACCCCCTGCGTTGTTAACCTTATTCCTGTGTCTGCGATACGTGAATTAGTTAGGAGATGTCATTGCAGTCCTTGATGGTGAAAGAAGAGAGCAAAACTGAGTATAAGTGAGGAGACTATGCTAAATTTTTGAGATACATCCGTTGTTGGACTAGATGTTTTCAGGCAAAATATCAGATCTTTGAATGTGCACATTTCATTTTAATATTGTGGTGGGTGGATAAAGATTCAGCCCCACAACAGTGGCACTGTGTGACTGCTCTGATAATATTTCCTTCCTTTGAGTTTCCGAACTGCCAAATTATTATCAATAGCATGAAGCTGGTCAGCATGACCTAGCTTTTACATAGGAATATTTCCTCATTATGTTGAGATTATAATAGCCTGCAGAATTTCAGCTTTGGCTAATTCTTCAGGATTTAGTAAAACCTATTGTATGGGGACTAACTTGGAAGAGATGCTCACTACAAAAAAGTGGTGATGTAAGTTATGAGGCAACAGTCATTGCATTACAATAAAATAACTTGAAAGAATAGACCATGGGTAGGCAACCTAAGGCCCGTGGGCTGGATGTGGCCCAATCGCCTTCTAAATCCGGCCTGCGCACGGTCCAGGAACCAGCGTGTTTTTACATGAGTAGAATGTGTCCTTCTTTTTAAAATGCATCTCTGGGTTATTTGTGGGGCCAGCCTGGTGTTTTTACATGAGTAGAATGTGTGCTTTTATTTAATAACCCTGGGTTATTCATGGGGCATAGGAATTCGTCCATTTTTATTTTTCAAAATATAGTCTGGCCCCCCACAATGTCTGAGGGACAGTGGACCGGCCCCCGGTTGAAAAAGTTTGCTGACCCCTGGAATAGGCAATGATACAATATTGGTGGCGAGCTGTGGCTTTGCTTACAAAGGAGAGGAATATGTTGAGGGTCTGTGGAATTAACACCGCTTGTTTTCTTCCCACAGGCCGAACTCGATCCTTAGGCTCCGTTTTAATCATTTTGCGACGGAATGCAGCTGGGACCACTTGTACGTATATGATGGGGATTCGATTTATGCTCCATTACTGGCTGCTTTTAGGTAAGCCCCAGAGAACAGTGTGAAACTAATTGGTTTGTCGTATTGGTTTGATGTGATTCTTCATGTTTTGTCTTGAAAGTCTGCAGTTCTTTTTTCCTGTCCTTGGGTCAGGAAATGCAGGGAAAGTATTATGTGGTATATTTTTTGTTTGTAGTTCCCACATTACTTGAGTTTCTACCCCTTTGCATATCTGTGCTTGTGGTGAACACAGGAAAAGCCTTTGCACAGCAGTCCTCACTGTGCTGTGCTGCCGCTCCACTAATTTTCATTTCGACTGACATTGGAGCTTTGACTGATTCCAGCGAAATGTGATGGGTATGCATGATTTGGCCGCCTTGAAAACCTTTTTCCTTGCTCATCAGGTGCCTTGACACTTCTGTATTTCGGCAGGAGATGCACCTGGGTTCCATGTTGCTTTTATTCGGGTACTTTAGGAAGGGGTCGAGACTGAGAACTTGACAGTAGTTCTGTTTCTTCTTCTTTGCCCAGATGTCATATAGTGAGGCAGTGGTTCATCTGGGAAAGAAATATACAGTCATACCTCATGTTGCGAAGGCTGCGGGTTATGTTTTTTTGGGTTGTGCTCACGCCGAACCCGGAAGTACCGGAATGGGTTACTTCCGGGTTTCAGCGCATGCGCAGAAGCGCTAAATTGCGCTTTGTGCCTGCGCAGAAGTGCCAAATCGTGACCCACGTGTGCACAGAAGCGACGCTGCGGGTTGCGAACGCTGTGGGTTGTGAACATTGCGGGTTGCGAACGTGCCTCCTGCACAGATCACATTCGCAACCTGAGTGTCCACTGTAGATCTCTCCCGCCCCAGTCATTAGCAAAGATCTTGCAGATAATTGCTTTGAATTGCATTTTCATCTGTAAAGCTGAAGTGAGCTAGATACAAGTTGACTGTTCTTATTAATGGGGTTTCAGGAAGCTTAAAATCGGTGTGTTTCGAAATGGCACAAAACGAGAAATCACTGCCTGGGGATAAACACAGTTTTATACATAGAAATAGTCTTTTACCTTCTGTTTTATCTTGAGATGAACTTGTTCATTTTGACGCTTGCCAGTTTGGCAATCCAGAATTGGCTTAAGTGAACTTAATTTAGAGCAAGGTTAAGCAGATGTTTCTGTGTTTGGCATCTTCAGCTCATGCTCTTGACAAACTTGTAAGCGTTTCTTCTTGCAAGTAGGCAAGCTCTGATATTCCCCCAGGTGCCTAAGAATAATGAACTTCCCCATCACTTGTCTATCTGATTTGCTGCTGGCTTCTACAAAGTGGATTCCGATCCCTAGGTAATATAATGCTGACTACAGCTTGACTCTTTCGACGATGTCTTCATATGGCCTAAAGCTTCCAGGTGCTGTTGTAGATACTGATGACAAACACAGTTGGGCAAGTGACTGCCTTGACATCCTGTAAGCCCCAACTTCATTAAAAGTCCCGCCCTGCCTGATGGATCTACTGTCATTCAGTTGCATCGCATGAAACCATCATTGGAGCAAGAATCAAGGCTGACATGCTTAGCTCGGTCTAAGTCTCCTTTTCTCTCCCTTGACTGCCAGTGTTGCTTACACCTTCAAATGACAGCTGGAACATGACAGCTGCCTAAAGCAACCTCATTGGACTTTTGCTCCGTAGATACCTGCAATTTCTGGTGCCTTAAATAGCAAACTCTGGGTAGTCAAGTAATTTTCCCATTCTGGAATCTTGGCTGGCAGGCAAACAGGTTCCTTCTAGATGAATAAAGTCCTGGCATTCTACTGGTTAACTCTGCTATTACAATGGGTTTGTCTATGAACAACTACTTCAACGGCCTGGAGATGTTTTAATAGTTCTCCACTGTGATGGGAAAACAAAGCACTTGTTGTTCCTAGCTGCCCCTTGGTTGAACAATTGGGTTCACTTGACATTAAGCTGTGATGAAACATTGACTTTAGAGTGACAGGCATAAGAGGGCTGCAAATATATAATTAATCTTTAGGCACCTGAGCCCTATGAGGATGCGTCAAGTGTGAAATTATTTCTCTTAATGCTTTAATGTGCAAAAGTTGAGTGGCAGTAATGTTTCTCTAGAGAAGGTCTTGTTTGTTGGAACCTTGCATATACCAAGGTGTCTAGCCAAAGGATTTCTAACCAGGAAAAAAAATGCATTCAAATTGCATGAAAGTGGTAGACGAAATTAGACAGGCCATCTCAGTTGTGTGATGTGGGGTGCTGAC
The DNA here is from genome assembly GCA_034641385.1 of Darevskia mixta. Lineage (NCBI taxonomy): Eukaryota > Metazoa > Chordata > Lepidosauria > Squamata > Lacertidae > Darevskia > Darevskia mixta. The sequence continues at coordinate 6,619,196 of JAWWNH010000060.1, forward strand.
TCTTGCACCCCATGCGTGGCCCACCTTAGCTATACCATTTGCACGTTATGAGACATGCACCTTTTCTGTGCCTGGAAGGACCTCCGTTCACTGAGAAGGTCAGTTCTTCTGGAAGTCTGCACATGCCCCAGAACTATGGGTGTAATCAGGCTTTGCTTTGATCAGGGAGAACATCATTGTAATCATCACAGTTGTGTGAATCAGTGCAGATGTAAGCTGGAGGTGCGTGGCAGTCATAAGCAAGCAAGAGGTTGCACTTGGACCAACCTAATTCCAGAGTCCTGTGCTGTATCGAATGTGAGCAAGACATATAATTGGCTTGTTTTTATATTACTTTACTGTTTTCATTGGAATTGTTGCGTTCTTAGTTTCTATATTTGAGGTACCCTACCCTGGCATCACCTGCTTGATGAAGGGTGGGCTAAAAATGGAATAAATCAAAAGGGCTCTGATCTCTCATTTTGTGTGTTTGTAGTTCTCTTTTTTAATATGATTTTTATGGAATTACTAGATAAACATATTATTTACACATAATATTATTACATCTTATTTTCCATTTCACACACACACACACACACACACATATATATGTGTATATATATATATACACAGATAGTTTCTAGAAAGGAAAACTAAACTAGACTGAACTAAAAAGGGAAAAAGAAAGAAAGAAAGAAAAAGAGAAGAGGAAAGAACTTCCACAATTCCTTCTTCTGTTATTTTTGTAGTCATTCTTCATTTGCGCAGTTTAACCTTCCTTATTCTATTAATCATCTGCCGTGTATTATTCCGATAGTTACAATTTTCTAAATAACCGTTTCCATATTTCCCCCTTATATCTTACACATAATGTCCATATGTTCTGTTTGTCTCTATAACTACACATTATATTGCATTGTTATCTCGTTTATAAATAAAAAGGGCTCTGATCTCTCATTTTGTGTTTGTAGTTCTCAGCTAGCACCCCCTACCTTAATTAGATGAGTACTGTTTTGCATTGTTTGAGAAGCACAAGCCCGAAAGCTCTTTATCTGAAGGACTGTCTGGTCCAAGGCTGGTTGAAAAGTGAAGAACCATTGGAAGGCACAGCGAGGTGCCCACCCACAGCCAGCACCTGGAGAGATGTATTTCCATTCAAATTATAGAAATTATTTCTACACATACAAATTAGCACATGCAAATGTGTGTCCTCTTTCATTCCCTTTTGGGGTCGATTCATTTCGACTTTGTGGCAATGCTTAGGTGGCATGCTGTCTCCGAGAGAAATATTTTTATTTTATTTTATTTATTAAATTTATATATTGCCTTTCATCTGAAGGGCACATGCAACATGAAAACTCCCTCCCTCCCTCCCTCCCTCCCTCCCTCCCTCCCATATATGTGTGTGTTGAATTCTTGAGTGTTTTGCCTCCTGCAATTTGGAGCATTTTATATGTAGTTGAAACCTTTCCATTCTTGAAAAGTACAAAAGGAAGATAAACGGTGTTTGAAAATATGTTTGATTTTGATAGTTTTGACCTCTTTCTGATTTTTGAGAGAGACAGAGAGAGAATGGGGTGGGGTTTAAATGGACAAGATAGATAACTGATCCCTGTTAGTTGCTCTTGCAAGTGCCCCCAGAGGTCTTGCTCCCATCCATTTGATTTGATTTTAAATATGCATGGTTGCATATTTGCCCATCGAAAGATGATGATGGGAGGGGTTTTTTTAAAATGCGTGCTTTCATAATTAAAACCAGATGCATTCTCCAGATTAAATGATTGACTCAGTTGAATGAGAGTTTCATTTTCGTGACTAAGGTTGCAATCCTAACCCCACTTACTGGAAAGCGAGCCCCACTGAATCCAATAGGACTTAACTCGGAATAGTCACAGTTTGTCTTGTGCTGCAGGTTGTATAAATTGTGCTACTCAGTGATATTGATGGTATCTGTAAACTGTTTGACGGCCAGATGTTATGCTTTTGTCTCCATATATTACTTTGTCGGCCACCTTTTCTACTGATAGGACTGTGTGGAGTCTTCCATCTAAAACTGTCTATAACAATGTCTTCGATGCTGCATCTTTGCCTATTCCAGCTCCTGAAACCCTCTCCTAATGCAGCTGCGTCTTGTCTTGTCTTGTCTCTCCCTGTACAGTGGCCTGATCGTTCCCGAGAGGGAGAGCAACGAGACGGTCCCAGAAGTTGTAGCCACCTCTGGTTATGCTCTCCTCCATTTCTTCAGCGATGCAGCATATAACTTGACAGGATTTAACATCACCTACAAGTAAGTTGCAGCTACGGGTATGCAAGGAGTGCCAAATGAAAGGCTTTGAAGCACTGCTTTAAATTCACTTGTCAGTTTCTCCCTGCTAGCATTTACAGTTGGTTTTGAAGCAATATCTCCTTGTGGATTTAGCTTGCATCTTGAATCAGCACTTCATTTATTTGAAGGAAATACCTCGATAACGTGGTTTCTGCCCTGTTAGGTTTGGGCAGATGATTATTTTGGACTTGCTAGGAGCATAAGTAGCTAACCATAGCTATGTTTTTATACTGTGTGTCTAGTATATTGATAGCAGTTTCCTCCCCTATTCTACTGTCAAATGCAGAATGTATCATGTCCTGCTCTAAAAAAAGGTTAATTTTATTACTTATACTTGGATCTTTCAAATTCCCAATTTGTGATCTCCAATTCTTTACACTGAACTGGGATCTAAATACACACCAATGGAACGAATGGCAACTAGCATTTGTTTCTGGGATGTAGCAACAAACATTTCCAGAACCTGAAATTCTAGAAACCGTAGCACCATCTTGTGGCATCAGTTGGTATTTCACTGTACAAAATCTTGAAGAACAGAAGAAGCTGATTTATACCAGGTCAGATGATTTGCCAGTCCAGGCCAATAGCGTCTTCTCTAACTGGAACGGCTTTCTAGGCTCTTGGCAGACTTCCCCCTACCCATTACTTGGAACCTGATTGTTCTTAACTGGATTTACTGGGGATTGAACCTTGGATATTCTATGAATAAGGCATGTGCCCTGCGGTGAACTAAATGACCCTTTTGTAGTTCCTTGTTTAAAAAATACCGCATGCATACCCCAGCTGCCCTGACTCAGCAGAGCTGAAGAAAGTGATTTGATGTAAAAGGTGTTACTGATCTAGATCTCCTAGACTGGAGAACTTAAGCCAGCCTCCTAATGGATGAGGACCGCGTGATCTCACCATCATTTATTTGTATGCCGCATTTCCATAATCAAAACCACGTTCAAGGTGGCTTACAACATGAACAGATTTCCATAACTACAGAAGTAGTCATAAACAGTAAATAAAACACACCAAAAAGTGGCAAAAAAGAGACTAATAAATTTAATAAGTAATAATAATCAACAATCATACCATTATCTCTTTTGAATATTTCACCTTCCCTTACCTGAGCACAGCCATGTTACCTCCATGAGCCCACTATTTTGTAGCTCTGCAGATGCTCCTAGTCTGGTTACTTTTTCTAGGGTCTGCCTATAAACCCTTACACTCAGATCATTAACTCCAAAGGCTGAAAACTTTCTGATTCTGTGCACTAAGTCTCCAGAAACATGTTTTGAAAGTCTGGAAGAGTTCTGTCCTTTCACCATCCTTTCTCCGAGCATAATTTGGTTGATTAAAGGGCAAAATTGTATTGCATTCTTTTCTTTCTCTCTCTCCCCCCCCCCCCCAAATTACTATGACATACTGGGTTTCGATCCGGACGTTCCTCCCAAGGGAGTCAGTAAAACTGCTAGCTACCTGATCATATTTGGCATGAGTCTTGGTCGTTTGCTGTTACCAGTCTCCATTTCCCGGTGCTATGACAACCAATCTTTGATATGACCTTTTCCTGATTGTCTGTCTGCAGCTTTGATGTGTGCCCTCATAACTGCTCTGGCAGAGGGGAGTGCAGGGTCACCAACAGCAGCAAAGTGGTTGAATGTGAGTGTTCAGAACATTGGAAAGGAGAAGCCTGTGACATTCCATTCTGCCCAGACGACTGTGGCTCCCCAGAGAGAGGGCTGTGCAACGTGAATGGTACCCAAGGATGTGTTTGCAACTCGGGCTGGCAAGGTAGGTGGCAAATGCCCTTTTGTGATACAAGTATTAGAGTTTGCAATGCTTAGCAAGGATTTGAATGATCCTGGCATTTTTTGTTTCCAGTTTGATGTGAGCTCCCATTGCTCTGTCTCAGCTCCTGCCTACCTAGCAGTTCGAAAGCACGCCAGTGCGCATAGATAAATAGTTACCACTGTGGCAGGAAGGTAAACAGCATTTCCATGCACTCTGATTTCCGTCATGGTGTCCCGTTGTGCTGTTTAGTCATGCTGGCCACATGACCCGGAAAGCTGTCTGTGGACAAACGCCGGCTCCCTTGGCCTGAAAGCGAGATGAGCGCTGCAACCCCATAGTTGCCTTTGACTGGACTTAACCATCCAGGCGTCCTTTACCTTTTTACCTTTACCTACATACTCGGATAGCCGCTAATGCCTATGCCATCAAAGTTTGCACCCAAAGCTTCAGCTATCTATTTGGATTCACTCATCTTGCTTCCCCAAACTCCTTGGCAACTCTTGTTCTGCTCCTTGGGTGGAAATTTCTGTTATTTCTTCCATTCTTCTTCTGCTCCTATACTTCTTCCCCCTAGTCCCTTCTTATCCGTACCTCTCAAAGCTCCCTTTCTTTATTCAGGTCCCCTCTTCCTCCCCATCTTTATTAGTGCTTATTACCTATAAATGTCTGTCAATATAAATGTAGCTCTTGAGTGCTGGAAAGTATGTGATACTGTTCTAGACACATTCGGTTTTGCTTCTCCTAGGTACAGACTGCTCAGTACCTGTCCCAGCAAACCAGTCGTTCTGGACTCAGGAGGAATTCTACATCCCCAAACTTCCTAGAGCATCTCATAAAGCCGTAGTCCAAGATGATGTCATGTGGGTAGTTGGTGGTTACATGTTCAACCACACGGATGCTCAAATGGTTTTGGCGTGAGTACAAACAAAACTTCAAAACGTTTTAATGGGAAATGGTACTGAGGGGTTTCACTGTGCTCTTGGTGTTGACCTGTGCTAAATTTAGAGGGAGACAAGATGTTGGGATGTGTAACAGCCAACCGTCTGAGTGTAGTAAAGTGCTGTTCCTGCTCTTCCTCTGCTCTTCTGAAGTATAGCTAAGCTGTTTCTTGCCTTGTGCTCCCCCTTTCCTTAAAAGATGGTGGTACTCTGCAGTCTTGCATGTGGGCTCTGTGGCTGTGCAGAGCAAGGTTCGAAACCTTCTAGAGCTAGGTGGAAAGGTTTTTGTGGAAAGGGCATATGCTCAGAAGGGCTTGGCTCCTTCCTGCCTTCTTCCCCAGCAAAGCTCCTTCTTGGTGGCCGAAGAAGATGTGTCATTAGGAATTTTCTTTATGGGCTCTCTCCGCAAAATGCAAAGCTAGGCTTTCTGCCCCCTGTCTACCTTCATTCTCTGTCATTTCCTGTGTATTTGTGTTTTGTTTCTCCTGTGATTTATGCGATGCCTGGTGCTGCTTCAGTTGCAGCTGAATACCTGTTGAGCAGCAGGCTCCATGTATGGCAGCGAGTCTGTGGTGGCCATGATTGCTGCCTCTTTTTTTTGCTTCAGTGAAGGTGGACAGGTCCTCTTGTTTTCAGGTTACTTTTTGGAAGGAGGTCACTTTGGCAGCAGATGCCACAGCCCGAGCTTCCAGAACTTCATTGGCTTTGTCCTCTCACCCTTGTTATTGATGGCTGAGTCCTCCCCCATGGCCCCTTCCTAAGCAGTTACAGGGGACTTCCTGGCACCTGTAACTGCTTAGGAAGGGACCATGGGGGAAGACTCAGCCATCAGTAACGAGGACTAAGACAAAGCTGAGGAACTGTGCTCGAATGATGCAGTCATGTGAGTGCTGCTAGTTGCATAGATGTCTTCTGTGGTTCTCTCCCTGATGGGATGGCAGTTCCATGGGGGAAACTTGCACGGGCAGCCTTGCATGTAATTGTTGAGACATTTTGGTGCAACCTCCGAAGCCTGGCACCTGCTTGCAGAAGAAGTGTCTCCCAAGCTACGGATAAAGGGTGCCATGGGAGCCTCTTAATCGTGTATATGCCTTTCACTGTCTCTCTGCATTGGCTATACTTCATTAAACTAATACAGCTGAGGTCAATAAAGGCAACCCAAATAGGTGGCAATTCACAGGATTGTGTCTGGAGCTGGCTTACAGCCACCAAACTCCAGGGTAAAAAAGTTTCATGAAGAAGGTCCTTACTCATCTTCAGGGAGAATATTTGGAGATGAACAAAAATGAATAAAAATGAATAAAAGCATTCCTCTTGTTCATGCTGCTGCTGCTTTCCTGTCTTGCTTGAATTCATTTTGAGGGTCTGTTTTCTCTATCAAAGAACCACAACAAATGCAGCCCCTTATATTGTCAGCAGAAGCACTGGAGTCAAATCGGTTTTTGTTTTATCCGTGTGCTAGTTTGATAATTAAACACCCCTTTTAGCATTTTTACTGTGTTTGCCCTATTCTTGTCCCATATGCATTACGAGAAGTATAAATAGCAGCTTTGTGCTCGTTGTGCAAAAGGGATACATCAGTGTATTTTGCCCTTTTCATTATGCAGGTATAATCTTCTTTCCGGAGAATGGCTGCCCCTGAACAGCAGCGTGAATGCAGTTGTGATCAGATACGGGCATTCCCTGGACATACACGAAGTAGGTGACTTTCGTTGGAGTTATTGAGGCTGCGATTTGTGTTCACATTGTATTGTAATGGCCATTGGCTGCAAACAATAAAATCGATTGAACTATTATTAGAACTATTGAGGCTGCGTTTCCAATCTTGTTTGAAATTCTGGGCCTGCTTTGGGCGAACTCTTCTCCCAGTAGAAACACGGAGGAGAAGCGTTCAGGATTCCACGTCCGTTTTGGCAACCGCCCAAGTTGTACGTTCTCTTGATAGTGTTGGTGGGACATGGCGCAGATCACCGAGGGCTCATCTTTGGGCGTAGTCTGTTCTCTGGGGATCAAGCAGGGTGGATAAAAATCAATGATTTTTAAAAAATATATATATCAAAAAATCAGATTTTTTTTATTTAAATCAGATTTTTTTTAATTTAAATTGGATTTTTAAAATAAAATGCTTTTGGAGGAAAAATCTTTCTAAATATAGTCTTCTATTTAAGTTACATTGTAGTCCAAAGGCTATTCATCAGGAAATAAGGATTTGTTTTAAGTTTATCAAGTGTGCTAAAACTCAGTCTAAGTGTTTTTTTTTTTAAATGTTTAACCACATCAGTTAACAAACATGGATACATATGCTATCATGTTAAATAAATTGTTTAAATGGTTATTAAGGAAATGATTATTTTTCTCCTTCCAATAAAGTACAGCAGAAAAGTTGTCCAAATATAAACAGTTAACTTATTAAACCTCACCATAATTTCATAATTATCTGTCTATGTATTTCTAGTAGTATAACCAAATCAGTAATTTTTGATATAACTGTAAAAACTACAGTACTCTGAAAAAATTTTATTCCAAAAATGAAACCTTCATATGGTTGTAAATATTAAGATTATACCAGCAAGAATGAGTCTTTCTGTAAAAAAATATATATATAAATCAAGTCTTACTGACTAGTGATTTAAATCAAGCCTTACTGACTAGTGATTTAAATCGTGATCAATTTGATTTAAATCAAATCCACCCTGGGATCAAGTATGCTGAAGCAGCTCTTTGGTGACTCTTAAGAAATAGCGAGATGAGAGCAGACTAAAGAGCTTTGATAGGGTGAATTTATTTATTGCATTTGCATCCCACCTTTCCTCCAACCAGATGACGCAGCTGCTCCTTCCTCTGTTCAGGTTAGGCTGAGGAGGAGAGGCTTGAGCAATGCCACGAAAGTGACTTCCTGCCACGAGATAAGATGTGATAACTGCCACATCAATAATAGGGTATTTTAAAAATCCGCATGGAGGAGAGTCCTATGAATGGGCATTAGTTCTGTCGACTGCATTCAGCCCCCATGTTCAGAGGCGTTGCTCCAGTGTGTAAGCTTTTATGGGGAGCTTTTATGAGAGGAGGCTGTATCCTCTGAAGCAGGGCACAAAGGCACCTTGATGGCAACCAAGGTGAGAAGCGAGATGCTGGACTAGATGGGCCTTTGGTCTGATGCAGAACCCCTTGCTCTTAAGTTCTTGTGGGTTTCGTAGTGAAGCAGTGATTTGAATCCAGCTATCTCCACCCCAAATCCTGTGCTCTGTCCATGGCGATTCATGGATTAATTCCAGTACGAAATGGGATAAATGCAGTATATTCAGCAAAAGAAGGAAAACGAGCCTCGAATTTAATTCTGCTTCAGGAAGTGCAATGGGAGCCAGTCACAGAATGGAAGAATTTCCTTAGGAGCCCAGTTTAAGACAGCTTGGCATGGAAGGCAATTCATGTGGCACACTATAAAAAAATGGGGGTGATCCAAAGGTGGAAGGATGATGCTTCCGTTACTGAGCTTGGACTGGAAATTGAGAGGAGGACTTAAGCAAACAGTGATTATTAATCTTCACACTGTCCTTCCTCCCTAAGGATTATGCACATTAAGCAGAATCAAAACTAAACATGCCAAAAAATAGAGTATTCATCATATGATACTTAAAAGGCAACTAGAAACAAAACACGGCCAACTGGACTAAACACCTTTGAAACACCTGTGCAAATGCCCTATATACTCGAGTATAAGCCTAGTTTTTCAGCACATTTTTTGTGCTGAAAAAGCCGCCCTCTGCTTATACTCGAGTGAGGCAGGCAGTGGCTCCTATGAAGCTTTCCCAGGTTTTTTGTGGTAAAATTGGGTGCCTTGGCTTATATTCGGGTTGGCTTATACTCGAGTATATACGGTAAGTTTTTACCTCGTGCTGAAACTATTAGAATGCTTGCGCCAGCCGTGCGCTTGTAGGGAGGGCATTCTAAAGGGCTCTCTCTTCCTTGTTGATATACAACAAATCTTACCTGGCAGAGGTGCACAGAAGCTCATCTGAAGATCTTAGGATATGGGCCAGAAAAGGGCAGCCCTTCAGGTATTGGAGGGTTTTAAAGACAAATTGCCTTGGAAGCGATCCGGCCGCCGTGTAGGTGCTTTAGAGTCAGTGTAATGTGAGTCCATCTGGCTGTGCCAATTAAAATTCTGGCAGGCACATCCTGTATGAATTGGAAGCTTCTGCGTTGTCTTGGAGGGCAACCCCATGTAGAATGCATTGCAGCCATCCAGTTGGGAGGTTACCAGACAACGGGTCACTGTGGCAAGACTATTGCTGTCCAGGAACAGCCACAGCTGGCAAAACAGCTGAAAGTAATGGGCAGCACTCTGTGCTACTAAGGCCTTCTGTGACAATGCTGGAGCCAGCAGTTGCCCCCAAACGGTATACCAGGGGGAGAGCAATCTCACATAGAACAGATTGTGCAGCTAATTCTTGGACACAGGAGCTACTTATCTGCTGTGCCTGCCTTGTCATAACTGAGCCTCAGTTTCTTGGCCTGCATCCAGCCCATTTCTGAATCCAGGCACCAGCTCAGCACTTGCACAGCCTCACCTAACTCAGAGGACAGGAGAACTGAGCTGAGTGTCGTCCGCATTCGAATGGCACCTCCCTCCAGGCCTCCTGATCTTGCATAGTTGCCTTGTATGCTAAAGCTGTGGGGCTGAGGAACAGATTCCCTGGGTCTGTCATAAAGCAGGGTAAGCTTGCCCATGTGATTTGGAGTACCTCAGTTGTTAGCCCATTGGGGCCAGGAAGGGATGTTATTCCCCCATATGATTTTGTTTTCTCTTGTCTGCTTTCTTGTCTGTTTTGGGGGGGACAGGGGGCGGGCGGGTGGGTGTGAGGGATTCCCTGGTCCTGAATGGGGTAATTGTGCCCCTGAAGGACCAGGTGCGCAGCCTGGGAGTCATTTTGGACTCACAGCTGTCCATGGAGGCGCAGGTTAATTCTGTGTCCAGGGCGGCTGTCTACCAGCTCCATCTGGTACGCAGGCTGAGACCCTACCTGCCCGCAGACTGTCTCGCCAGAGTGGTGCATGCTTTAGTTATCTCCCGCTTGGACTACTGCAATGCGCTCTACGTGGGGCTACCTTTGAAGGTGACCCGGAAACTGCAATTAATCCAGAATGCGGCAGCTAGACTGGTGACTGGGAGTGGCCGGTGGGACCACATAACACTGGTCCTGAGAGATCTACATTGGCTCCCAGTACGTTTCTGAGCACAATTCAAAGTGTTGGTGCTGACCTTTAAAGCCCTAAATGACCTCGGTCCTGTATACCTGAAGGAGCGTCTCCACCCCCACCATTCAGCCCGGACACTGAGATCCAGCGCCGAGGGCCTTCTGGCGGTTTCCTCACTGCGAGAAGCAAAGCTGCAGGGAACCAGGCAGAGGGCCTTCTCGGTAGTGGTGCCCGCCCTGTGGAACGCCCTCCCATCAGAGGTTAAAGGGATCAACAACTACATGACATTTAGAAAACACCTGAAGGCAGCCCTGTTCAGGGAAGTTTTTAATCTGTGATGTGTTAATATATTTTAATGTTTGCTGGAAGCAACCCAGAGTAGCTGGGGAGACCCAGCCAGATGGGCGGGGTACAAATAATAAATTATTATTATTATTATTCCACACATCTCCTGCACCCCCACCACCCTGGTATTTGAGACTTCCACACGGGATCGTTTTCCACGCCATTAGGTGAAATTGTAATATGCAGAAGAATGTCTGAGATTATTTCGTTTCTTCACAATTTGGAACATTTTCTGTTAAATGCTGATATTAACTGGTGAAAGATGGGTGTGAGGCTAAAATTGGGTGTATGCTGGACCATTTATTAGATTGTTGGTAGCTTTTCACGTGTGCTGGTGAATGGCGGAAATGATTGTATTAGAACATTAATTATGTGATATACAGGTGTGTGCAAATTCAAGTTCTTTGTTTCTTTCTTTGCTAGGAGTGCTGTTTGAAGTGCTTATGAGTTTGTTTTCTTGTTGTGTCATTTTTAAAAAGCAATGAATTCTAACGTGAAATAAACCTTTACCCCCCCAGAATAAAATCTACATGTATGGAGGCAAGATAGATGAATCTGGGAACGTGACCAGCGAGCTTTGGGTGTTTCATATTGCAAACCAGTCATGGGTTCACGTGACCCCAAAGACCAAGGAGCAATACGCTGTCGTTGGCCACTCAGCCCACATTGTCACGCGGGATGACGGCACTGTTGTGATGCTGGTCATCTTTGGGCACTGCCCTCTCTATGGATATATCAGCAACGTGCAGGAATACAACCTGGGTGGGTATTGCTTTGACAGTGACTCTTAACCTATCATTCGTAAAGAAGCAAAGAGGAACATCTTACATAAGAAGGCACTAATGGACAAATTTCCTTCTTCCACCTGTCTCCTTTCCTTCTCTAAAACTCCTCCTTGACCATTCCCCCCCCCCTTTTGATAATTCCAATTATACTGTCGGTTTCAACACTGGGTTGTATCAAATGACATCTGTGCATGAGCAGAAAAGCATTTTACTTGTGCCATGGGGTGTTCCCTTCCTTTCCATTTCCCCTGTGGCTTCTGCTTGCCCCCCAACATCTCCATGGGGAGCTCTCAAGAGCAGATTTTTTGGGGTAGGGGTGGGGGTAGAATGAGGGGGCTGCAGTGGGAAGAAAGGGGAAGCTCCATTCAATGCTCCATGTTTGCTTTGTTAATTTTTTTTATCGTATTGCGTTTGCTTGGTCATCATTCTGTATGTGTACAGGTGAAACTCAAAAAATTAGAATATCGTGGAAAAGTCCATTTATGTAAGCAACTGTTTTCATTAGCTACTGGAGTAGCTAATTATTATGGCGTACAGCTGATGAGAACCCCAACTTCTCATCATGAGATAGACTCATGACATGCCAAGCGAGATATGACAAGCTTTTGTTTGTTATAATTGTGATGGCCAAGCGAGATATGTCAAGCCTTTATTTGTTATAATTGTGATTATTATGGCATACAGCTGATGAAAACCCCAAAGTTGAAATTGTTAAGTTGGGGTTCTCATCAGCTGTACACCATAATAATCACAATTATAACAAATAAAGGCTTGACATATCTCGCTTGGCATGTCATGAGTCTATCTCATATATTAGTTTCACCTTTTAAGTTGAATTACTGAAAGAAATGACCCTTTCTAAGATATTCTAATTTTTCGAGTTTCACCTGTATGTTGTCATCTCCTTCTGCAGAGGACACTATTTTGTCTTTTTCAAATACCCACAGTTTTTCACGGTTTCTACCCCTGTTGCGGCCTTACCTTGTGTTCATTTCCTTCATCACTTGCCTCTTCCTTCCCAGATCCTTGATGCTCATGTGCCTTTTCAAGTTCTGTTCCCTTCTCCCCACCCCCAGCCTTCCCCTGGGCAATCTCAGTCTCGTTGATCTGATGTAGATTGTAAATCCTTCTGAGTTGGGTATTTGTCGCTTGTGATGGGGTAGTGGCCCTGCTCTCATTTTTAAATCAAATTCCTGACAATTCATATCCCCTGGCGTTGGGTTAGGTAGCAATTTTAAATTATGTACGCAGCATATATCTTTGTAATGTATAAATTAAAGTTCAGTATCATCTTGCCAGTATGTAAGCCAGCTTGAATTGCATTTCTTATTTGTTTCTGGGAAACAACCATGCCTAGACCCTGAAGGATTCCACAGCCAGTGAATGTCTGCTGAAAGTAGCTGTGAACCGGAGGGGCTTTCTTATTTGATAATAGGGAGGATTTCTGTAAAGAGGATGATCCCTGCTGTTAGTAGCGATTGAGCTGGAACATATGACACCTGCCGATTAAGCAGGGCACATTCATATCTGCCTTTCATTCTCTCTCAGCCACAAATACATGGAATATTTTGCAAACAACGGGAGCCTTAGTTCAAGGAGGCTATGGCCACAGCAGCGTGTATGATCCAAACACCAAGTCCATCTACGCTCATGGAGGTTACAAGGCGTTCAGTGCCAACAAATACAGACTAACAGATGATTTATACCAGTATGAAGTCAATAAGGGCAGGTGGTAGGTATATTTTACATCTATTTTCACTTTGAAATTTGCAGCCTTCTGCGGCCACCTAAAGAGTCCCGACACTCTAGTTAATGCTGGAATCTACTGTAAGTTAATCTTAAAAACTTTAAATGTTGGGGAAATGTTTCTGTAATACAGGGTCAGCCAACAAGTTGCCCTCCAAAGCTACAATTCCCATCATTTCCGTCCACCGGCCATTGCATCTGGTGCTGATGGGAATGGTAGTTGCAAAGAACCTGGAGGACCCCGTGTTGGCTACCCCTGCTGAAATAAGCAAAAAAACTGAATCCATTTTGACCGTTGAGCAGTATTATTGGATGTTTGAAAGAGCCCTTGCTCTACCCCCCCCCCCCGTGAGACCATGTGGAGAGGGCCATAGCTCAGTGGTAGAGCATCTTGCCTTGCATGCAGAAGCTCCCAGGTTCAATCCCTGGCATTTCCAGGTAGAGCTGATAGAAATTCCCTGTCTGTAAACCAGGGGTCGGCAATTTTTTTTTAGCTGCGGGCTGGTCCACTGTTCCTCAGACCTTGTGGTGGGCCAGAGAAGCGGCACCGGGGGGAGGAGCTGGAAGAAGAGATGAGGGGGGCAAGTAGTCCTCCTCCCCAGCCCCAGCCACTGCGCTTACCTTCCCAGGGGCTGCCGCCACTACCACCACCGCCGCTGCTTCTTCTTCTTGTGGGTAGGCAGAGCGCGCTCGTCCGCTTCGCTTTCTGGCCCACAAGAGCACCAGGGTGGTGGCGGCAGCGGCGGAGGGAAGATGAGTGGCGCGAAAGGGCTGGCTCCGGAGAGGGGCTGCTTAAAATGGCGCTCAGCCAGCTCAGCCCAGCCCCCTTCCTCCTCTAGGCAGGGCGGGGAGAAGCCAGGAGGAGGGAGGGAGGAGGCACCACTGCGGTGTATGTGTGTGTGTGTGTGTGTGTGTGTGTGTGTGGGAGAGGGGGGAAATGGAATGGCGCAGGGGGAAAAATGGCACAGCGCGAATGAACAGAATCCTCACGCCGATCCACGGACAGTCCGCGGGCCAGATCCTGAAGGCAGTTGGGCCTGATCCAGCCCACGGGCCTTAGTTTGCCGATCCCTGCTGTAAACAGTCAGTGTAAACAGTCCTGAGCTAGACGGACCCATGCTTTGACTCTGTATATGGCAGCTTCCTATGTGGAAACGGTGATGAATATGTCAACCATATCTTGAATAAATGTAACATACTTGGAGGCCCACCGCACACAGTGGCTAGGAAGGGTTTTGGAGATTGATTGAATTAATTAAGATATTTGGCTGAAGGCAAAGGGAGGACTATGGGAAATGCATATTTTATAGTCTTTGTTTTAACTAGCAGACCACGTTTAAGTGAGTCGATAGGTTCTCTTTAAATTATGCACGGGTTGTGCAGTTAAATTTGCAACAATGCAACACCAAGGGACATATGCATATTTTTATTTAGACAGATCCCCGCTCATTTGTAGGAAAAGGTAAAATGGCATCTCAGGGTCCAAATAGGCACAGACCCTTGAAAAGCAGATTCCTTAAGGGGATGGGAGCGAGAGAAGGTTGAATCCTGCCCCTGCTTGTCTGCCCACTTTCCCCAAAACATATTCCCCCAGCTGACCTACTCCTGATGGGAGCTGCTCTTCGTTTCAGAGCCCTAGCTGGAAGGGAAAACCGTAGGGATGCCGTTTCAGTGGGGAAATCATGAGGGGGGGGGGAACTGTTTAGCAGCCTGTTTAGCAGCCCCCACCTTACCCACACAGGGACTTGGTGAGGATCTTGGTGAGGATTATGACAAGTGGATCTGCCATCGTGATGTCTAATTTGCTCTGACACCAGTCTCTGTGCAAATTCTACACTTAGAAGTAGATTTGGCCAGAAAGTCAACAGAAAGTCCAGGCACGCCTGGAAGAAGCGGACCATTTGGATCCCTTCCAATCGGGGTTCAGACCTCATCATGGGACTGAATCTGCCTTGGTCGCACTGGTTGATGATCTCCGGCGGGCTAGGGACAAAGGTGAGAGCTGTTTCCTAGTTCTGCTGGATCTCTCAGCGGCTTTTGACACCATCGACCATAACATCCTTCTGGACCGCCTAGAGGGGTTGGGAGCTGGGGGCACTGTTATACAGTGGTTCCGCTCCTTCCTCCTGGGCCGTGTTCAGAAAGTGGTGGTGGGGGATGAGTGTTCAGACCCCTGGACTCTCACTTGTGGGGTACCTCAGGGCTCTGTCCTCTCCCCCATGCTTTTTAACATCTATATGCAGCCGCTGGGAGAGATCATCAGGGGGTTTGGGCTGGGTGTTCATCAGTATGCGGATGATACCCAGCTCTACCTCTCTTTCAAATCAGAACCAGTGAAGGCGGTGAAGGTCCTGTGTGAGTGTCTGGAGGCGGTTGGAGGATGGATGGCGGCTAACAGATTGAGACTGAATCCTGACAAGACAGAAGTACTGTTTTTGGGGGACAGGGGGCGGGCAGGTGTGGAGGACTCCCTGGTCCTGAATGGGGTAACTGTGCCCCTGAAGGACCAGGTGCGCAGCCTGGGAGTCATTCTGGACTCACAGCTGTCCATGGAGGCACAGGTTAATTCTGTATCCAGGGCAGCAGTCTACCAGCTCCATCTGGTACGCAGGCTGAAACCCTACCTGCCCGCGGACTGTCTCGCCAGAGTGGTGCATGCTCTAGTTATCTCTCGCTTGGATTACTGCAATGCGCTCTACGTGGGGCTACCTTTGAAGGTGACCCGGAAACTACAACTAATCCAGAATGCGGCAGCTAGACTGGTGACTGGGAGCGGCCGCCGAGACCACATAACACCGGTCTTGAAAGACCTACATTGGCTCCCAGTACGTTTCCGAGCACAATTCAAAGTGTTGGTGCTGACCTTTAAAGCCCTAAATGGCTTCGGTCCAGTATACCTAAAGGAGCGTCTCCACCCCCATCGGTCAGCCCGGACATTGAGGTCCAGCGCCGAGGGCCTTCTGGCGGTTCCCTCGCTGCGTGAAGCCAAGTTACAGGGAACCAGGCAGAGGGCCTTCTCGGTAGTGGCGCCCGCCCTGTGGAACGCCCTCCCTTCAGATGTCAAAGAGAACAACAACTACCAGACCTTTAGAAGACATCTGAAGGCAGCCCTGTTTAGGGAGGCTTTTAATGTTTAATAGATTACTGTATTTTAATGTTCTTCTGGAAGCCGCCCAGAGTGGCTGGGGAGACCCAGCCAGATGGGCGGGGTATAAATAATAAATTATTATTATTATTATTATTATTAGTACAGGGCAAGTTTCTCACTCTCTCATTCCAGGCCTCCCCCCCCCCCGCCCCAAGGCTCTATATAACTTATTAATGCTGAGAGTCTTGGACCAACACATTCTCTTTCCTATTCAAGAGAAGAGCTCTGAAGGAAGCACATAGCTGATGAGCTCGCAGATGCTTTCTCCTTTCTCTCCCTATGGCAGAAAAGAGCAGCTTTTATTAGCAAGGGCCTGGGCAAGCAGTGGGTCAGTGCGGGGCTGTGAGAGAGTGCTGGGGAGTGCCAGCAATAAAACAGCTACTATTTTGAAGGGGGGGCATGGCATAACACAGAAAGACTGCCATGTGGTGTGTGGTACAATGCCTCCTCCCTCCCTCCTCCTGGCTTCTCCCCGCCCTTCCTAGAGGAGAAAGGGGGCTGGGCTGAGCTGGCTGAGCGCCATTTTAAGCAGCCCCTCTCCGGAGTCAGCCCTTTCATTTTCATTAGAAATGAAAGCTCGAGAGTCCAGGGCTTCTGCCCAGAGGCAGCGGTAAAAACCTTTATAGGTGCTATGGCACCCACAGGATTTGCAACCTCTGCGTTTGGCCTTGATGCCTTGGACCCTGGATCTTTTCTGCCCTACCTCTGAAATAATTGTACTCCATTCCTGTGGCTTGTTTTCAGGCATAGCTGCCTCCGCTCTTCTTTTAGAAGACACTTGGAGCATTTAGGGCGTGGGCAGCCTTTGAAATCCCACTTCTTGTTATATATCCGCAGGACAATTCTCAGAGACAGCAAGTTCTCCCGATACCTGCATTCCGCTGTGATCATTAGTGGGACCATGCTGGTGTTTGGAGGGAACACCCACAATGACACTTCTATGAGCCATGGTGCCAAGTGCTTTTCTTCAGATTTCATGGCCTATGATCTAGGTAAGTCTCATTTAGAAGTTCAAGTAGGCAGACAAAAACCCCTGTTATTCGTGAAAGCTGGTCTGTTAACGTTCAAGATAGCATGCTTTTAAAAAAACACCAATTGAAACCATTAGATCCTTTTGGGTTACACAATTGCAGTTAATGCTGAAGGGTCACTGCCTGCCCCACTCTGGCTCACTCACTGTAGGGGGGACAGTGACGCTCAGCTTCTGAGCTTTGACTCACATACCTTAAGTTAGGTATTTATACTAACTTAGGTATTTATACTGCAAACAGGTTCCCCAGGGAAGCCTCCAGCAGAGTTCTCTGTGGCACAGCTGTGCCAAGGTTCTGCACATGACTCTGTCCCCGGAATATCTTGGGGCAAAAGGGAGGCGGGGCTGCCTAAAAATGGTAGCAGACGGTTCTGGTTTTCATTATCTCAAATTCCCCATGCAGATGGCAGCCAGCGCTGCTGTGATCAGCCGTGTGTGCAACGTCGAGTCGCCACCGGGCTCTTGCCGTGGGGCAATTTCTGTTTGCTCCAAACTTTGCTTTTGCAGCAGCTTGTAGCTGGGGGTGGGGTGGGGTGAGAAATAGAATATGCTGTAAACAACACAGTTAAGATGAACTGTGCCCAGGTTTTTGCTTCTTTGGAACGTGAGCAGCCCTCAGTCTGTTGCAAGGGATGTGCGCATTATTTATCTGTTCAGCTGATAACGTGCGCATTGCAAATGTTGTTCCTCAATCCCAGGAAAAGGATGCCTGGCTAGCAGTGACACAGTTGTGTGTGGACTGTCCAGCACACACGGGGGCCGAAGTAGTCATGTGGAGAAGCAGGCCAAGCTCTTGTTTCAAAGGGGTGGAGCTGTCCTGCCATGCGCATCTGTGGCTGCTTGAATGTGTCTTGCTGGGAGACGCTCTCATGTGGCAGGGACCTAATTTGATTAAGCAGCTGAACTCGGAAAAGCCAGGAGAGGGCAGCATTTAACAAAACTATAGCATGGATGCTGTTTTTCTTTCGGCAAGATGGGGATCAGTTTACACACCGAAGAATAAAATCTAGATCATCTCTTAATACCCTATTTAAGTTTTTATGGAAGCCTCGCCATAATTCCTGGATTTCTGGAATGATTCGTTTTTGCCCACATGTTGTACACAGCAATATATTTTTCTTTTCTGTGCAAGAGCTCAACGTCCATCTTCTTGCTTTACGCCCCCCCCCCCCCCGCCAGCATCTTACATAGCTCTCTGAACCTATCAAAAGCTCTACACGATAATGCAGTTGCTGACTGTGTCTCCCTCTTCTCTTGGCATGCACTGAAATACTGGCAACCATTTCCCTGTGTATGGGCTTATGTTTTACGAGAACACAAACCTCTTTCACAGTGCACGTGCGGCGCACGCACACAAACTGGTACATTCTTTTGGATCCGAGGTGGAAATCAAAAGTTGGCTTAATTCAAAGTCAGCAGGGCAATAATTCTTGGTAATCTCAAAACCATTAGCTTTTTCTCTACTTGGTTCCCAGCGAGAGAGGGAGAAGGCAGCAGAGTCGAAGCATTTCAAGTGCTCCTCCTAATCTACAAAAATATGTTCCTTGGCCTCGCAGCTCTCAGCCTCCTGGATCAAAAATACCATTGAACTTTCTGGCTCGCTTTCCCTTAGATCTGCCTTGAAAAACTGGAACGGCACATGTGCCCATTAAGCAGTTCAGCGAAAAAATCAAATGCTCTCACACCGAACTTTTTTTGGAAAGAGAGAGAGAGAGAGAGAGAGAGAGAGAATAAATCAGTGAAACCTCTGCTGGCAATTAAAGCATCCTGCAGGGCGAGGGGCCATTAGTCCAAACTGTATTAGGGCTCCATCCCTGAATGCCAAAGCCTCATCCTGAACTGTTCAAAGTTGCCAGAGCTCTAATGATTTCAGCTAATGTAGCATGTGTTGTCCCATTTGCTGGTGCCATCTTTTCATGCACTGCAATACAGTCTGGTGCAGTACTGACTACAGGGAAGTTTTAAGTCTGGATAACCAGTAATGTGGGGGTGTAAAGGGGAAGAAATAGGACCAGTTGCTGCCCTGATGGGAGGAGTAGGAGTAGGATGGAGGCCTGGAAGTAGCAGGGCAGGACAGCCAGGAAGTGGGCAACAGATCAGCTGTTGGGGCAAGGCACCTGGTTGTGGTTCATTTGTATTATGAGAAGCAACTGGCTGGGTTGGAAAATGTGGGTTGCATCCAGTGCTCCTCCTCGTGTGTAGCTCCAGTGGTGCTAGATGGGACAGGAGAGGAAGGGGAAGAGGAAGAAGGAGCTCTGTTGCACCCACAGAAGCCAGTTGTGTCGTTGGAGTTGAAGCATTAACAAAGGCCATATGTTGTTTTAGCCAAGGCATCAATGCCTGTCTCTTGAGATCCAGCTTCCCCCCCTCTTTCCTCCCATTACACAGCCATTTGCCTTTAGTATGCATGGTAATATAGACTGTGAACCCTCTGGTGGTTAGAACTTTTAAAAATTCTCCTTACTGCAAACTTGTGTGCTTCCACCTCTCCTGGGAATAGTGTGTGTGAAACTGTTTGTTTGTGTGTATAAGTAAAGAGGTGCAATCACCAGAACCACTTAAAAGCCTTCTTGAGTTGTTGTGGGTGGAGAGTATCTCTCCTGGTCACACCCTGACTCATTACCTGAGAGCTGACCTGGGTAGATACCGGTACATTTTAAGATTGGGCCACATACCCTGGTCCTCTCATGGCAGCTTCCGCAGACCTCTGTGCTTTTTTTTTTTTTTTTTAAAGATTCAGTATTTTTAACAGTTTGAACCTCCTCCTTCCACATTTTCTTGCATTATCCCCCATTATTACAATTTCTTGATTTCCATAAAGGATTTAAATGGCAGGACATTTGTGGCTGGTGCAATGTTGCTTTTGACCCCAAAGGTTTTGAACCACTGGGAAGGAAAGACATGATACTCTAGACAGGAAGCCCTTTGGGGCATTAGCCTAAAGATAGCATGTTTGCTAAACATTATTAGCTGGTGCCCACCCTTTTTTTGGTTCAAGTACTTTACTTTTTGCAGTTGCATCCAAGGTAAGTGTGTATTTCTGTGGGAGTAATCTGTGAATCCACAAAAGCAGATGTGAAAGGGGGTAGTAGGACAACTTGGAGAGAGGAAGGAAGAGATGGTTCGATTTGCTCTGCACTCCTCCTTAAAGCCATGGCAAGCAGAAAGTATTCTAAATGGATTCGAGCCCACTCACCCAATAACCAGCGAAAGAACAGGGACCCCTCTTAGCTACTTGTGACATTCATTTGTGTGTGTGTGGAAATTTATCTAGTTGCAAAAGATAATCAGACCCCTGGGGATTTAATAATACCATCTAGCCCTAAAACACCTTTTGCACAGGTTAGACTTTCTTCTTCTGGCCATACAGAGCAGACAACACTAAGCTGGTTCTGCCATACCAGTTAATGAGACGAGTGGTGAAAATAATGCCAGCTACGTATACCCTCGTCTTGTGTGGGGTCTCCTTAAAAAATGCACTGGGGAATAGGCTGGATGTGTCTCCCGAAACGTTTTAGCACTTACCTGCTCTTTGGAATAGCTAATGTACGTCCCGTGTTGTCATTTGAATTGCTTTTGGAATAATGCAAAAAAAAAAAAAAAAAAGCCGTTCCACCTAAAATGCCAGCTAATGTACCAGAAGGAACTGCTCTGAAATGAGGCTTGCTTAATTCCAGCTTGCGATTGTTGGTCCGTGCTGCCTCAACCTGACCTCCCTCACGACGTCAACAGATTTGGACACTCTGCTGTGCTGAGCAACAAGTAAGAGGGCAAAATGGCTTGTGTCCCTGTGGGTGTGGGGAGAAGGGGAGCCAGGGTCTCGTCCTGCACTCCTGTTCCCGACCACGTGAGGTCATGGCTGAAGGCGCTCCTGCTTGCACGACCAGCACCTCTGAACTTGCACCAGCTGCTTGTGATGGCTGCACAGAGCTTCCACTTGTGCCCATACCGCTAGCCCTTTTCTGTTGTTCCTCCTATGAAGGGGCAGCGCAAGCACAGAGGGGCTGTGGGGCCCTGCCTTTTGCCCTTCCCCTGTTGTGCAGGATAAACGTCTGCTGTGGGGAGCCTAGAGGAGTGCAGCAGGCTTGTTGCTGCAAGTGTTTGTCCTCAACAGGTGGAAAGACAGAGGGAGCTATGTGACAGCAAGGATGGAGCCTTTGTACTTGGCGTGCTCCCTCTTTTACCTTAATGACCATCCCCCCCTTTCCATTCCACAAAACAAATTTGGATACCTTGGATACATGGGGCGATGCTGCCTTGCTCTGTTGCACATGTCAATTCAGGTGCCCATGCCTGTTATCACAAAGAGGGGACCGCCATTTGTCTGACGGCTAATTAAAGCAAGTCACTCTTCCTATTGCAACAGCATCCATGGTGCTTGTAGATTGTCAAATTTAGTGACAGGGCCAATATTTTAGCTGCTGGCTCTTGCTCCCAGATTCCCAGCAGATTAACACACCGAATGCAAATGACAACATGGATGCTTCCCCCCCCCCCCTTACACTCAAGTGTGTTAATGTGTATAGAGTATACATTACCTTTCGTGGTGGGCTTGAAACTTCCCCCACCCCTTTTGTTCTTTATTGCCAGTTTTATGCTAGCTGCCGTACTATTACCTTCCCGTGGTAATGAGCTCCATGGGTTAATTGTGGAGAAGTACTTTTACTAGTTTTGAAACATGACTGTTTAGCTCATTGAGTTTTGCCTCCATCCTTGCTTTGAACAACAGTTTCCAACTCAGCTTTTCCACCCCATTCGCTAGCTAATGTACCTCCTATCATAACAACATGGTTTTATCGCCTTTCTGAGAGCCTCCGCCTTAAATCTTCTCCTGGGCGAAAACCCGTTTCCCTGCTCCTCTGTGTTACCGTTGGCCCTTTTTTGAACTCTGTTTTGTATCTACTGCACTGCACTTGACATCAGCCATCCGTCACTTAATCTGTACCGCCAGAGTTTTCTCTTTTGTCTTAAAACACCCAGAGAAACAATTTTCACACTTCTTAGGTTCACTTAAAAAGTCTGTTTTTGTGAAACTCTGGCCTCCTTTGCATTCAGGTGATGCTCAGCAGAGTTATTAAGAGCGCTGTGCACTTTGCACGCCACGATATTTCTGCGTTGGGGAGTGGGGGAAACAGTCCTGCCGTCAGAGTACATTATGCAAGTTTTGCATCCACATAGGCCTTTGATTTCCCAGAGATTTAGGGTAGGGACAGGGGGACCTGTGGCCCTCCAGATGGCGTTGGTCTCCCAGCTTCCATCAGCCCCAGCTATCAGGGCCATTAGCAAGGATGATGGGAATTGTAGTCCAGCAGCATCTGAAAGGCCACACATTGCTCAGTCCAGCTTTAGAGTTTTTGACCCAGGCTGGAGGACTGGAAGCACATGGAAACCGGCTTGTGGGTGGCCTGCGTAGGTCAGGGTCAGGAAATGATTGTGGAGATGAACCACGAGATAACTGAGATAATTTAGAGTACTGAAGGCATGAGCATTGTGACTTCGCCCTTCTGCTTCCAAGATGTCCATCAGCCCCAGCTGCAACTTTTCCAAACTTCTCAGTAGCCAAGAAGACTGGAGGTAGGTTTTTAAAAACACCTGAGATTCTCTGCATGCCCATTGCAGAGCTGCGTACCAGACCATGTACTTATGCCAGGGAACCTTTGGACTTCTAGATGTTGCCCTCTCATCAGCTCTCATCAACCCCAGCGAGCATTGCCAGTGCAACATCTGGAGGGCTAGAGGTTCCCTACACCTGACTTGTGCGATCAGTTGCACAAACACACAGCATGTAGAACTAAGTAGCTCCTGTTAGTCCTTCTGCCTCTTTCTTTACACTTTTAGTGTTGCAATGCAAGCTAGTAACAACAACAATAACAACAATTTTATTATTTATGCCCCCCCCCCCAATCTGGCTGGGTTTCCCCAGCTACTCTGGGTGGCTTCTAGCACATATATTAGATTCTTGTGCCGTAAAGAGATGCTTGGCTACCCTCTGATAGTGGTGAACTCTATAGAAATGTTACCTTTATGGAAGCCAACCTGCGACACACCAAACTACGTGCAGCCCAACTGCACCTGTGGGCTTGCTACCTGCTTGACAAGGCCAGCGGGCTGCAAGTGGCCCAGCGCCTGCTGTAAACAGTGAACAGCCCTACAAAGGTTCCTGAACAACCAGGCAATTTCGCATGGAATGGGAGTGCTTTAATTGGAAACGAGCCTAGTGTTTGAGAGGAATCTTCAAACACGGCTTCTGTGCGTGGATCAGCCGGTTAGAAGTGTCTCACATGGTCTCCCTCTTGAAGTAAAGAACAAGCCATTGATCTCTCCCTTCCCCTTTCCTTCCTTTGTTAGCAATATGTATATATTTGGAGGTTTTAACAGCCTGCTGTTGAGCGACATTGTGAAATACACACCGGAAATCTGCGAAGCCTACAGCAATGCAACCTCTTGCTCTGGGGCAGGCCCCGGGCTCCGATGTGTGTGGAACAGCTCCACCCTACAGTGCCTCCCGTGGGAACTGGCCACAGAGCAGCAAGAGCAAAAAGTTGCCGAGGAATGCCCTTGCTGGACAGGTAGGTGTTGCAGACAGATCCACTGGGTTTTATTACTCTGGCATACTGGACACTGCCTTTGGTTAGTGATGTTTCCACTGGCTGTTTGGTAGCATTGGGGGTTGAAGAATGTAGGGGGCGCCCTTCAAATATCACTGAACAGCTACGCCTGTCAGGCCCAGCCAGCACTGACAGTGGTCAGACATGCAGTTACAGTGGTACCTCGGGTTACAGACACTCCAGGTTACAGACGCTTCAGGTTACAGACTCTGCTAACCCAGAAATAGTACCTCAGGTTAAGAATTTTGCTTCAGGATGAGAACAGGCAGCGGGAGGCCCCATTAGCTAAAGTGGTACCTCAGGTTAAGAACAGTTTCAGGTTAAGAACAGACCTCCATAACGAATTAAGTTCTTAACCTGAGGTACCACTGTACTGCCTGCCTGCTGCAACTAAGCTGCATAGGTGCAATTGAAGTAAATGCATATTTTCCCATGGCTCACCCCTCTTGCTCCCCTTCATTGAATTTTAGAGCTGCTCCTCTATATTTTGAAAAAACAAAAAGATTAATGTGCATGGTGACTTACAATGTGGAGTATCCGTTACATGTATATAAAGGAGCATTCATTCATATGAAAGTCCCCAGCTACAGTCTGACATGGAATAGCCCAGTGACAGGGGTGGGTTATTGTTTTGTTTTTGTTTTTATTATGCATGTTGTGTTTTTTATCTAGTATTTTTATGCTGTGAACTGCCCTGAGATTTATGGATGAAGGGCGGCATGCCAATTTAATTAAATAATAACACCTGTTGCTTGTGTCTGAATTGCGGTGGGCAAGCAGACCTTTTGGGACTCTGCTAGGAAATGCCCCTGTTTGGTCATGCTGGTTATTTCCTTTTCCTTACTAGCCGTGGACCATGACAAATGTGATCAGATAACAGACTGCTACAGCTGCACCTCCAACACAAACCGGTGCCATTGGTGCACCGACCAGTGTGTGTCGAGGAACAGCAACTGCTCAGAAGACCAGGTAACGGTTTCTCCTTCTCTGCCCCCCACCCCCCCTTATGTCTGCTGCCAAGAAAGCGCCTGTCAGCAACTGCAGCTGACTTTGCCAGGCAGTTGCAATTCGTAGCTCTGGGTGGGCTGCTTCAATTGTGTTCGGTGGCTCATTAATGAACATCCTAGAAGAGAGAGTGGGGAGAAGCAAAAGGGTTGTGTATACTCTGCCAAAATGCTTCTATTTTTTATGCCTAATCACACAAGTCACACACACTGAGGAGTGTTGCAGGGTGCAAACAACAACAAAAAACCCTCCGTCACTGAAAATCTACCTTTGTCTTGTCCTATTTTGATTCGATGCTTCCAAGGCAGGCTGGGTTAGATCAGTGGTTCTGCTTGTCTTTCTTTCTTATCTATAGCATATTAGGTTTTTCACGTTATTACAATAAAATAGTATAGTCCCTTATTCGTCCTCATCCTCCCTATGCCCTTGTATCCTTTGTAGTTAGGGGATTTTCTTTTTTGATGTTCAGTTCTTTGGTGTTCTATACAGTGTTCAGGTTCACATGCATGGATAAGGGTTGGGATAAATGAATGTCCCTGCTGTGTTGTGGGCCCAGATCAATGCACCCCTTGCAGCAGGAAGGCTAACCACATTTGTCAGGACCATGGACAGATCAGTGGGACAAGTGCTAGCAGGAGCTTGCAGGAAAAGAGCTGTTGTCTCAGTGCCATGCTGAGGCCTTATGAAGGCTGGTGGGTCCAGACCTCCTGTCAACCCATCTTCCTCTGAGGACCTGTTTGTATTTTTTAAAGGGCCATTTTCCAGTTGAGATGCCTCTGGCTTCTATGGCATAGGCAACCAAAACCACCACACAATGGCTGAAACTATAATAAAAGATTTACTGGAATCCTCTTCTGAAAAACTAACAGTCTTTCAATAAAGCCACATGATTAACAAGCCATATATGCGTGATATAACAGAATGTATAATGTTCACATGACTGAACCATTCAGCAACAGGTTGGGTATAGCAACAAAATCTTGGTGCCAACAAAACGTTCACAATTGGTTGATGGTGAGTAGATAGTAGAATTCTTCAACGGTTCAAAGCAAAAATCTCATGGATGTAATAGTAGATGAAGCATATTTATATGAGTCTTGCAACATCACCATCCAGCCGAAATCAACACAAGTGGCACATGAGAAGGACGAAGAAGACCTGTCCTCCGGATTACTCACAGGTTTCGCTATATAGCTTCATCAGTTCAGGTTAAGCATTCTGATTAGCTGTGCCTGTGGAATATTTCGCATGTTGTGCTAATCAGAATGCTTAACCTGAACTGATGAAGCTATATAGCGAAACCTGTGAGTAATCCGGAGGACAGGTCTTCTTCGTCCTTCTCATGTGCCACTTGTGTTGATTTCGGCTGGATGGT
Source organism: Darevskia mixta (assembly GCA_034641385.1). Classification (NCBI taxonomy): domain Eukaryota; kingdom Metazoa; phylum Chordata; class Lepidosauria; order Squamata; family Lacertidae; genus Darevskia; species Darevskia mixta. Next base: position 6,645,459 of record JAWWNH010000060.1, read on the forward strand.
GATGTTGCAAGACTCATATAAATATGCTTCATCTACTATTACATCCATGAGATTTTTGCTTTGAACCGTTGAAGAACTCTACTATCGATTCATCATCCACTAATTGTGAACGTTTTGTTGGCACCAAGATTTTGTTGCTATACCCAACCTGTTGCTGAATGGTTCAGTCACGTGAACATTATACATTCTGTTATATCACGCATATATGGCTTGTTAATCATGTGGCTTTATTGAAAGACTGTTAGTTTTTCAGAAGAGGATTCCAGTAAATCTTTTATTATAGTTTCAGCCATTGTGTGGTGGTTTTGGTTGTTTATGGTTCATATTATCACCACAGTGAAACTTTATGCTGTTTGTGTTTTCTATGGCATAGGGACAGTGAGGATAGAATCATAGAACTGTAGCACTGGGATACCGAGAGTCATCTAGTCCAACCCCCTGCAATGCAGGAAACTCAGCTAAAGCATCCATGACAGATGACCAGCCAACCTCTGCTTAAAAACCTCCAAGGAAGGAGAGTCCACCACCTCCCGAGGGAGTCAGTCCCACTGTCAAACAGCTCTTACTGTCAGAAACGTCTTCCTGATCTTTAATCGGAATCTCCTTTTTTGTAACCTGAAGCCATAGGTTCGAGTCCTACCCTCCAGAGCAGGAAAAAACAAACTTGTTCCATCTTCCATGTGGCATCCCTTGAGATATTTGAAGATGGCTATCGTATCTCCTCTCAGGCTCCTCTTATCCAGGCGGAACATACCCAGCTCCTTCAACCGTTCCTCATAAGGCTTGGTTTCAAGACCTTTGATCATCTTGGTTGCCACCCTTTGCACACGTTCCAGCTTGCCAAAATTGTGGCCACAGTACTCCAGGTGTGGTCTGACCAAGGCAGAATAGAGTGGGACTATGACTTCCCTTGATCAGAACACCATGCTTCTGTTGATGCAATCTAGAATAGCATTAGGGTTTGTTTGTTTTTGCTGCTGCATCACACTGTTAGCTCATGTTGTTGGGTGACATCATATCCTTTGGCCTGGAAGGTCCTGGAGTGGGTGGAAATGGCTCCCTTGGACAGCTGTGCTGGCTGGACCCAATGTCAAAAACATCTGGAGGCAGTGGGTTAGCAAAAGCTGAGCTAAGCAATGAGGAATAAGGTCACATGGCTGCTACTTTGCCAGGTTGTTTGATTTAGCTGCATTTGGAAAGCTTTCTTCATACAGCCTGACCCTCAGGACCCCCTTCTCCCTCTTTCCTTTTTTTGGTCCCAACAGCTGAAGAACTTGCTTTTTAGTCACTTAAAAAAGAATGCACCCGTACGGTTAGCCACCTTTAAAAAGCCCTGTTGCTTCCCGAACATTTTCAAAACCTTTGACCATCACCACCTGGGAGGCACACTTTGAATGCATTGCCAAAAACTCTTATTCAGTGGGACAATCAGTGACAAAACTGATGGAACTGATCTGGAACTTCTAATGAAACCCAAGCCTGGAATGGTCTCAAAGCTGAGTGGATGAATGGGATTTCTGAAGTTTAGATAACTCTGCTGGCTTTGGCACCACACAAGGAGTGTGTTCATGGCTAGATCTACCCTGTTGTCTCTTTAGCAGAATTGTTGATTCATCTTGTGTATGTTGTGAAGGAAAAAGTGTACCCTTTTGCTGTCTCTGTTAGACTCCCATTGCTGCGTTTGAAAATTGCCCCAAGGATAACCCTGCATTTTACTGTAACAAGAAGACGAGCTGTAAGAGCTGCAGCCTAGATCAGAACTGTCAGTGGGAAGGTCGGAATCAAGAATGCATTGCTTTGCCTGGTATGTTTTCTCCTTGAGTGTAGCATTCGCATATGCTTCTACCCTTTCCTTTCACTCCCAAATGGAAAAGAATATTTATCTGCCTGCCTGCCTGCCTGCCTGCCTATCTTTTTGCATTCCTTTATTGCACTGACATTATTTTTAACTAATGGTAATATATTAGCGAGTTAAATAAATGATAGTATATTGATGAGTTAAATATATATTTTTGTGAATTGGCGATCCTTGTAGACACCTGAGTCCCCGTGGGTGATCGCCACAAGCGAGGCAAGAATGAAATCCGTGTGTAACTTCTGCTCATCTTTTTTTTTTACAGAGAACATCTGTGGGGCCACCTGGCACTTGGTGGGCAACTCTTGCCTGAGAATCACGCAAACGAAAGATAGCTACGACAATGCGAAGTTGAACTGCCGGAGCCACAATGCCGCTCTGGCGTCGCTCACTACCCAGAAGAAGGTGGATTTCCTTCTTAAAGAACTTCAGAAAACACAGTCATCGGTGAGTGATCCGTTATGCCCTTTGAAGTTGCGTCGGGGTGGTCAGGGAGGCCCTTGCGCATTAATGCGCAGGTTGAGTCGCTCCATTTCAAAGGGAGCTGTTGAAATTAATGTTCCTCTGTGAGGTTGCAAGCAAGGCTAATGTTGGCATCTCAGTACAATGTTATGTTTTTGATGTTATCCCCCAAAAGCAACTGCTTTTGGTTTTTGACTACTTTAGCAGTTGAAAGTTGGGGCTTACCTGGATTGGCTCCATATGCAGAGAACCCACATCTAGCTATCTTGTAAGACCCAACTACCCGTAATCTTATTAGTGTGGGGCAGTTGTAACACTTTGCTCTCTATCCCCCTCATGATGCCACCCCCTCCCTTCCACCTAGGCTTGCCATTATGTCTTTGACAAGCCGTTGTCTGGTTTTAGGGCTCCATTTCAGCAACTGGGTTTGACTGTCTAGTATGCTTATAGCTATCAGACTTGCCGCAATTAGCATGCGTGTCCTTTGAAGGGGCAGAGAGCTAGGGAAAGAAGTCGGCGATAGCATGAGGGGGTTGTGGAGAGACACAAATGACCGTCTTGCTTGCGAACTCAGCAGCTTGGTGCCTCTCACTCACACCCTGTTCGAATCTCGGCAGCCCAGAGAACATCATGCGTTAAACAAGACCTATCCCTTAATAGAAAGCATATCCCCCCCCCCAATGTGTTACACTGTGGCTGTGTGCTCCTCCTTAACTCTCATACCGCCCTCCTTCCTCTTAGCCAAAAGCCCTGACACCCTGGGTTGGGCTACGGAAGATCAACATATCGTACTGGTGCTGGGAAGACATGTCCCCCTTCACGAACACCTCGCTCCATTGGCTGCCTGGGGAGCCGAGCGACATTGGGTTCTGCAGCTACTTGGCCGTGCCAAACAACCAAGGGCTGAAGGCAGCAACATGCATCAACCAAGTCAATGGCAGCGTCTGCGAAAGGCCTGGTAAAATTATCTCGTAGTGCTCTTGCCGTAGAAGACTGGGGGCGAACATGTGTGGAGACCATTGCTATTGGTGGCGTGCAAATACAGAATGATGCATTAGCGTAGGGCTCTTGCTTCCACAATATTAGAGTTGATTTGTATCGACACATTGGACTATCAGTTCAAGGGAAAGGGACTTAGGTCAGTGGTAGAGCAGCTGCTTCATCTGCAGAAGGTCCCGTCTGCAGGTTCATCTGCAGGTTCAATCCCCGGCATCTCCAGCTACAGCTGGGAATGTCCCCCGTCTGAAACGATGGAGAGCTGCCGCCTGTCAGTGTGGAAAACGCTGAGCTAGATGGATCAGTTGTCTGACTCAGGAACATAGGAAGCAACGCAGGAATCTCAGCTAAAGCATCCATGCCTGATGGCCATCCAACCTCTGCTTAGAAACTTCCAATGAAGGAGAGTCCACCACCTCCCGAGGGAGTCTGTTCCACTGTCAGTGGTGATAGCTTAGTTTTGTGGAGTCCTTTGACACCATCCCACTGCTGATCAAAATGTGAGCTCCAGCTTTTAAAGTCTAGGGAGTTGTGGATATCTTGAAGAACCTTGGCGTTCATGCAGAGTGTGACCTCAAGGGCTAAAGCCTCGAGGAGAAATTAAATGGATGATCAGGCACAGAGCTGAACTCGGGAGCTGTTTTGAATTGTCCGGGGTGCGGAAAGAGGTCTGTCAGCAAGAGGGCTGCAGTAGCTTCCTTAATGGATAAGAGCTTTTATTAGTAAAGAACGGGAAGGACCATAGTGATGCTGACAAGAAGCGGTGTCAGGATTTGGCAGCCTTTCGGGGGTTCGGGAGGAGAATGTTGGATTCTTTTCACCAGCAATGTAGTGTTAACTTTGGCTTCAAAGAATAGGTGGAAGAAAAGAAAAAGGCTTGTAAATGTCTCATATGGTAAAAGCTGCTTGCACTAATCTTTTTTTGTTGTTGTTGAATGCGCAGCCAACCACAGTGCCAAGCAGTGCCGCACCCCCTGTGGCTTGAGAACGGTGTGCAGCGAATGTACCAGCAGCAACTCTGAGTGTATGTGGTGCAGCAACAAGAAACAGTGCGTGGACTCCAGTGCTTATGTGGCCTCTTTCCCTTATGGCCAGTGCATGGAGTGGCATACCGTGAGCAGCTGTCCACGTAAGCAATCCCTTGGCTGGTGGGGATCTCAACAGTTGTTGTGTAGGGGCAGTTCCAGAAAGGTGGTGGTTGCTTTGGCAGGCATCGTCCAATGGTACCTGCACCTAGTATATTTATGTACAGGCAGAGACTATTTTGGGGGCATCCAATTGACGCGCAATTGCCGACGCAAGGTCCTTTTGGACCTGGAGGATGGCAGAAGGGGGGGGTATAACGGGGTGGGGTGCGTTTATATGTGCTCTGCTGCACACGCAGGGCCTGGGAACGGAACCCCCGCGTGAAATGGTTGCTGCCTGTATTTGCGCTTTTATCTTACATTTTTATGTTGCAAACTGCCCTGAGATCTACGGAGGAAGGGGGTATACAGATTTTATTATACTCTTCTGTTGGAATGGAGAAGGGATTTTACTTGTGTGTGTGCTCGTTGTAGGGCTGAGGACAACAGGATCCCAAAGCTGCACCCCAGATTAACAGGGTGGCTGTGGGCAAGTTGCAGTGGTCTAAATCCGGAGGAATATGTTAGGATGCCCATGTTGAGTAGGACTTTTGAGGTTCTCATTTGTCTGCATCCTGCCAGGCTACTGCCTCCAGCCGGTAGAATTCCAGGCGAAGCCTCCAACACCAGTTTTCCTGCACAATATTTACTGGGCTACCCAGATGCAACCCAGGCCCTGTTTTAAAATTCCCTTCATCTTTATTTATGATTGCATTATTGATATTTGGAAAGTTCTAACCTACAAAATAATAATAATCAAGCCCAATTCACATTACACTTCCCACTTGCTGTTTGGAAGGCAGGTTGCAGACACTAGTTTGCTCATTCAGCTTTAATGGCAAACTCTTGACTTCTTGGAGCCAGCCAGGATCGAAACAGAATGCAAAAAAGGGAGTGTGCAAGCGGGAGGATGTTCAGACCCTGGAGTGCTGTTGTTGCATGTGAACTAGCCCAGGATGTGAAGCCTTAAAGCACTGGTGGCTTCTTTCCTTAACTTGGAAGTTCTCTTTATTTCCACAGCTGAAAACTGTTCTGGCTACTTCACTTGTGGGCACTGTTTGGAGCAGCCTGGCTGTGGCTGGTGTACGGATCCCAGTAATACAGGCAAGGGGAAGTGCATTGAAGGCTCTTCCAGAGGTCCAGTAAAGATGCCGCCTTCACCTCCACCAGCAACAGGAAAATCCTACCTAGAGCCTGTCCTTGATGTCAGCATGTGCCTGGCTGAGAACAAATACAACTGGTCCTTTATTCACTGTCCAGGTAACTTTATTTAGGAGTGCACATTTGATGTGGGGATCAGCTATCTCTTAAAAGCCTTAAGTGATCCTCTTGTATGCCCAGTAGGCAGGGGCAAGAGGGTTTGATTTGTTTAATCTTTCAGTGACTGTGTGCAGTTTCTTGAAAATGGAACCAGGTAATGGTACCTATTCATGAGCAGTGCTGAGTTGTTAGCCGTGTTAAGGGAGAACTTCAGAGAATGTAAACTTCCATTTATAATGTAGGGGAATGTAAGAAGTCTGCCACTCAGTTTGCTTGTTTATAGTGTTTTTAGTCCTCTCTTTAGTTAAAAGATTCCCTGAGTGCCTTCCATAATAAACGAGGCAGTCCTTGCCCACGGTTTTCCAGCCTAAAAGACATGTTGCAGTAGGAAAGACAGAGAGAGAAAAGCAAATTCAGACAGCAGTTCCTAAAGGTATGAAGTTCTTAAAAGGACCACGTTGAAGTTCAACAGTTGGTGGGAGAAGAGGAGCCCAATGGATCTAGCTGGCGCAGCAGCCCTGCAGTCCCATATCTTCCCCTGCTGCAGCCTTATGGGAAATAGTTACAATAAAATAAAAATAGATATAAGGGTTAATGTCACCTGAAATGGGGGCAGGGAAAAGAAAGAGAAATGGTGTTGTGAAAGAGCAGAGAAATGTTCCAGTCCTTCCAGTGATTCATGATTGGCTAGGCTTACTGTGACCAGAAAGAAGCTAGTGCCCTTATCAATAGTTTTCATATACTGATGTCAGCACATAGCTAAATCTGATTTGCTAGATTGTGCTGCGATGTCATCACATCCAGAACAGGAGCCCAAATTGGCTGGAGAAGAATAGAGGTGGTGGGATGGCCCCCAAAGCAGAGGCCATCAAAGGAAACAGTAGCTGCAGATATCAAGCAGTTCAGCACCAGCAAGATATGAAAGGGGGCACAAGTGTTTCAAGCACAGAGTTTCAAACATGATTTTGAGTTTCGCCTCCAGATTATGGTGATCCTTTGAATTTCATGCTGTGTAGTTAGACAAAACGACACGTATAAATGCCTTTGTCTATGGGGAAATGAGTCAACATAAAAAGAGCAAATTCCTGCATGTGCTCCCGCCATTAATTCTAATGTCCATTAGAATTATTTGAGTACAGATACAGGTGCTGCACAATCACCTGTGACACCAGAGAGTTTCTCCAGCACATTTAAGTGCTGAATGTTGTGGCTGCTGAATGTGTGCACTCCTGGGAAGGGGAGCCCTGCTGAGATGCTCTGGTGCTTATCCTGGATCGCTGAAAAGCAAGACCACCCGGTTTGGTGTGAACCTGCTGTTACTTACCCTAAAACACCAAGCTATCAAAATTGTGGTGACAAATAACGAGATGGATGAGAGAGAGCGAAAGATGTGCTGAGCGTCCCTTTTTGTTTTCTAGCCTGCCAGTGTAACGGGCACAGTAGATGTGTCAATGAGAGCATCTGCGAGAGGTGTGAGAACCTTACGACTGGCAAGCACTGTGAAACCTGCATCTCCGGTTACTATGGAGACCCCACAAATGGAGGCACCTGTCAACGTAAGTTGGGTCCTCCATCCATCTTCCCCACTGCTGAACAATTGCATTTCCTCCCCTGGTCCCCGTTTATTTTTGCTGACCTTTATTTTTAACAGCTAGTATGCAGGCCATAATGATCGAGGCTGTGTGTGGACTGTGCAAAATTCTGTGTCAAGAAAACCTATTTTCTGCAATTTGTAAATTGCGCAAAATGAGCAAATTTACACGATTTCACTGAACGCTCTGGTTTTGCTTCTTTGCATAATTTATTCGTGTTTTGCCAGGGCACTGAAGCCATCCTAAGTGAGAATTTCATTCATCTAGCCTTTTTGGAGAGAATTCAGCAGGTTTTACTTACATACTTCCAAGGATAACTTCCCAGCCTCGAGGGGTGGGAACCATTTAAAAAGCGAAGTTAAGATTCCCAGAAAGCTGAATTCTACACTTAATACATAGTCTGTGTCTGTTCTGTGCTCTTACAGAATAATTGATAATTGCCAGTGACAGAACTGTGTAATATCAGTGATATTTTATTACACTTGTCATATAGCTGAACTTAAAGAAGCATTTCACAGGGGTATGGATCATAATATTCGTTGTGGCAGGTCTACTTCAAATATGAACCGAAAGTCTGAGCAACACGTTTCCCAATCATTGACTCATTTAACAAAGACATTGAGTCTGTAGAGATGATCCCTTTGCCACTCATCCATGCCTGAAATGTGATAAGACCTTGCTTTCCTCCTCGCCTTTTGCTAAGGCTGCTGAACTACCTTTGGTTTTAGCTCTCACCCAGGGGTTGTCTGTCTGTCCGTATAGGCGGAGAGATGAAATTCAGGGTACTACTCAATCAAGTGCGGTCTTGCAAATTTGTGCAACAAGCAGTGTTTTGTGTCCTGTCATAAATGACATAAATGCACATTAAAGGCATTTAAGCGAGTGGGAAGCCACTCACAATGTGAACAGCTTAATTGCTTGTTAATTGATCCATCAGTATTTATTTTACAGAGGAAAAAAATCTGTTTATCTTGCAGCTTGCAAGTGCAATGGCCATGCTTCTATCTGCAACGCAAACACAGGGAAGTGTTTTTGCACCACAAAAGGAATCAAAGGAGAGGAGTGTCAGCTGTGAGTCAGCCTTTCCATATGTCCTTTTTATTGTCCATTCATCGTGCTCTTGATGGTATTGGGGTGGTTCTACACACGCCTGCATTCAATACTGTTTGTGCCCACAAATGTTTCAGGGCAGTCAGACTGCTTTGTGAGCAATCAGTGCATGGCCCATAGCTCCCTACTGAAACCTTTTCACGCCACAAATGTTCCAACTTGGGGTGTGGGATCCAGCTTTTGCTGCACTGGAGTGCTGGGGTGCCCTCTCAAGGCACCAAATAAAATCCACTTATTTGTGTTGTAGCCTCTCCCACAGTCGTTCCTGTGGGGTGGCTTTTGTGTGTGTAAACGAGCAAAGGTTTCGCAAGTAATCACAGCCTGGGCATAAAAAAGAGAAAAGCTTAAAAATCAAAGTCTGGTGGCTTGGCATCAGAGCACAACTGACTTTCATTTGGGGCCAGAAGCGAAGCTCATGTAGCTGTTACCCCCCCCCCCACTTCTCCTTGATGCCTTGTGGTGGCATTCCTGTTTCTTTTCTGCAAGGATGCACATTTTAGCACAGCCACTGCAGCCTGATTGCAGCAACACAAAAACTGTACAAATGAAAGCATGGTGGCTCCATAGGGCAACCAACCTGTCCTCAGGCAGAAAGGGGCAGGTGGAATTGGGGGTGGCGTGAACACCAACAACGGGATGGGTGGAGTTAAATTGTGCGTTCAATAATGAGGGAGCATTATATACCGATAACCACTTCAAATGCACTATGAATGCATCAGTGGCATCTTGCTGCATACGCCTGCAATAAAACAGAGGACTGGATGGGGTGCGTTGACAGGTTTGGGTAACATGGTTGAAGCAGAATGTGTCATGGTGCTGTTTTATTTGGTGTGATGCACTGTTGGAGGCAGCAATAATAATAATAATAATAATAATAATAATAATAATAATAATGATAATTAATTATTTGTACCCCGCCCATCTGGCTGGGTCTCCCCAGATACTCTGGGCGGCTTCCATCAAATATTAAAATACATTAACATGTTACAGATTAAAAACTTCCCTAAACAATGCTTCTGAATGCCAGGTTCTGGAAGCCACAAGAAGGGAGAGCGTTTCTGCTGTGCCCATATCCTGCTTGCGGGTTTTCTATGGGCATCTGGTTGGCCACTGTGAGAACAGGGTGCTGGACTAGAGGGGCTATTGGCCTGATCCAGCAGTCTGTTCTTATGCTATGCTCCTACATTGAACGTTTAGCTCACCATTGAGATTAAACCTGCCCAGGCTTCTGCAGCTCATAAGAAGAAAGCAATCATACTTTATAAACCCTGAATCCTGTTTTTAAAAAGTTGATCTGTTGAGATGTGGAACTAAGATCTTGCTCTTAGTCTGGAGTCCTATGAAGTTACTTGTGTGGCACAATATACATTTTAAGAATCTGTTCCCATCACTGCTTTCAAGATTTAGTGAGCTACAGGGTTATGTGATTGAAAATTATTAGATTTGAGGAGTGGGTGTGTTTGCTTGAACACTGTTTTGTCAGCACTGAAAGTCCACCCACCAGTTGAGAGACTCTGGGAAAGGGTAAAAATGTTCCCCTCCTCAAGAAGCAGGGTCACGAATAGCCCATCTGTCCTCAAAGACATCACGTTCAATACATAATGTATTATTGGCTGTGATAACCAGGGTGACCAGTCCACGAAGCATTGCTCACACTCTTAATTGGCTTTGTTTGCTCTGAGAGATATCGGCATTTAACCAAATCTGATTGATTATGTAGCATTGTGACATTAGCACATTTGCGTTTTGCTGCCCAATTGCCTGGAGGTCACTCTAGAAAGAAGCTCTAAGCAGGAAATGAAAACTGGTGCCGTCTCAGCAGCAGTGCATGGGAAATAATAGCAGGAAATAGGTGCTAGAAAAATATATAAAATAAACGCCTACATTAAGTTGATGTCGTAGAACAGTAGAATAGCAGACATGTAGAGCTGGAAGGGACCACAAAGGTCATCTAGTCCCATGCTGTGCAAACAGGGATTTGTTTTTTATTATTATTATCAAAAGTAGAAAGTACAGAAAACTACATGGGGTAGGAGTTGTTTTGACTCTGCAAAATTATTAAAAACAGGAAACATTTAGCACAGCCATAAATGCTACCTCCTTTTTCAGAGAGGATGGGCGGAGTATTATTATCAATAATAATAATAATAATAATAATAATAATAATAATAATAATACGCTAGATGTGGATAACCCCCAGTTTATTAGTACCTTTTAAAAGTATGGTCCAGTAGGGACTCCAGACAGGCAAAAGCCTTTAGTCCAGCTACCAGTATAAAACTGGCAGAGGGAGGGAACAGATGACCCCTCCCCAGATGCCAGTTGAAGGATAGATGAGTCTTTCAGGAGGCTGATCCCCCCCGTCACACAACTGCTGGTCCTGAAGGGTCCAAGAACAATATATTCCCCCCCCCTCCTGGTTTCTCTTTGATGCTCAGGAAAAATAAAGCGTTTCTGCTTCAAACAGTTTCCATGCTCTACAAAACATGTAGTGAAACAAACCATCATTTCCCTAGCTCTCCACCGCCTGTGGTTTCTTGTATTGCTTATTCCCAGCTAGCTTCTAAGATTATTTTAGGTAACTTTTAAAGTTGGGGCAAGGTTCTCAAATGTGTTCCAGATTTCAGTTTCATTACTCTTCCACTGGGTTTGGGTCGCCTCTGTTGGTCCCGAGTTGTTTGTTCTTTCGTCTCTTTGCATGCTGCTGTTTTATTTTTAATAAGAAACGGTTTTCTTCCTGGTTCATGCTGGATGTGACTTAGAAGAAAACAAACAAGCAAACAAACATTACAATTTCAAGCTCAAGGGAAAATTAAGGCAGAAGGTCAACATTGCTCGTGCTCTTTCTTCTAGGTGTGAGGTCGAAAACCGATACCAAGGCAATCCTCTCAAAGGAACGTGCTACTGTGAGTGAAAATGGTTTTTCTTTTTGCCTCTACGTAAACTTGGTATTGTACATCAGCAACTTGCTGCAAATGAGCTCAAAGGCAGAGAACAATATGCTCCTTTCTCTGTTGGCTGCTGCTTATTCTGGAGCTTCCCTCTCTCTCTCTCTCTCTCTCTCTCTCTCTCTCTGTGTGTGTGTGTGTGTGTGTGTGTGTGTTATCGAACAGCTTAGTTATCGAAGGTTTTGGCTCCCGAATGCTGCAAACCCAGAAGTGACTGTTCCGGTTTGCGAACTATTTTTGGAAGCCCCCACCTCCGACATCAACAGGAGGTGGCTTTGCAGGCGTCACGACTGACCCGCCTGCTGGGCTGGGAATCAGCCCGGCGCGCGTCGGGGGCTTTCCCGCCCGCATCATCCTCAGGCCGACCAATCAGGTCGGTCTGGGGGTGTGTCCTGCTGCCGTTTAAGCAGGAAGCGGGCGGGAAATCCTCCCTTCTTCGCCCCGCTCCCCAGCTGTTAGGTTCAACTGTCTGACGGGGCTTCCACGGCTTCCGATTGTCTGCAGGAGCTTCCTGCAGCCAATCAGAAGTCGCGCTTTGGTTTCCGAACGTTTTGGAAGTCGAACGGACTTCCGGAACGGATTCCATTCAAATTCCAAGCTACGACTGTATGTATCTTTGTAGGGGCAACCCCATTCTCTCTGAGTCTGTTTATTCCCTCCCCTTAGTGACTTCCTTTTCTGCCTACAGTTCTTCCTGCACCCCATAGTCTGTGTCCCCCCTGCCCTCCACTAATTCCTATTGCCATTTCCTCATGCCAAACACACAAATTGTGCTATATAAATAATGTGCGTTGGTTCTCTAATCCAGGGGTTACCATGGGGTACTTGTGCACCTGTCCCTGGCACCCACTAGTCCTCTCCATGCTGAAATTAGATCTGAAAGCAGCATTCTGTTGTAGCCAACAGAATTGGTTGCAGTGTGTGCTTAGTCATAGTGTGTGAGTGTGGCTCCTGCGACACTTCCTTGGGTTTGCAGATATGCCCACAGGTCTAAAATGGTTGGCATCTTCTGGCCTGATCGTTTCTGACAGTCCCCCTTGGAATGAGGGTCTCTCTCTCCTTCTATTTCCCTAAGTGGGTGCACCCAGAGCTGCCATTCCTAGGTGAGCTGTAGTTCAGCGTTTTAGACTGCAGTTGACAAAACTGGCTTCAGTCTTGGCTTGAGGGGCTGCTGTTTCAGCCACAGGTGCAATTGCTCTTATATCCAGTTTGCTCTTGCCTTCTCAAGAGGTGGTTAGGAACCTGTAGAGGCAAGAAGCAGAAGGCTCCTAGGAAGGAGGGGGGGCGTCCACAGGAGAAGGGTGAAGGGAAGGGGAAGGAAGGTGCATGTCTGGGGGAGCTGCAGAGATGATGGACTTGATACTAAGATTGAAATAGCAAGCTTTAATAGTTGACGGCAGGCTTCTCGTAATGGATATCTGTAAGAAGCTGGTCTAGACAGTTTGGTGATGCAGAGGCCTGTTCCGCAGCTCATGACATTCAGAGAAGCTGTGCCATATTCTGTCCATAAAAATACATTTAAATAAAGATACTTAGAGATATGTGTAAGGGGTCGCTGAATTCTTCCGAAGCACCCTGGTCATTATTTTTGCCATTGGATAAAGGGTAAGGATCAAAACCCTCCAGTGGAATTAATTATGTGTTTTTTATTCAGTGCACGCACATGCAGGCACACACATCTCCACCCACCTCACATTTGTAGGTGCTTGAAAAGAAGTTAAAAGTTCCGATCCTGCCTGTGGGCTTGCAATCTAATAATAAAGTCAAGTCACATTAATGGAAAGGCTGTAAAAACAGAAGAGGGCCAGTTGGAGCGAGCAGATACGTGTTAAGGAGGCACTTGAAAGCAAAAGAGAGAAAAGAAAAGAAAGATAGCTGTGCGAATGCAAACAGTTTGTTTGCCTGAGCCTGTTTTCATCCCACCTTTTCCTCTAATAGATGCTAACAATGCAATCATAAACAATTTAAAACGATCAAACAAGGCATTAAAAACCAATTAAAAACTAAAATGCAAACAGAGCGGCAGATAAAAACTAAATGAAGGATTAACCAGATAAATTAAATGCCTACAAGAACAAACAAGACTTAAGGAAGTGGTGAAAAACCGGCAGAGAAGACGCCAGGTGTTGTACCGTGACCTGAGCCCAGCCTCCTTGCACATTCCCACCAGACAGAGCATAATGGCGGCAGATGCAACATACTGCAAAAATAACATTCCGCATGTGTGTAGCACGAGGTTTTTCAGAGGCTTCCCTTGTATTATTTGAGTCATGCTTCAGGTAAAGGTAAAGGGTAAAGGGACCCCTGACCATTAGGTCCAGTCGTGTCCGACTCTGGGGTTGCGGCGCTCATCTCGCTTTATTGGCCGAGAGCCGGTGTACAGCTTCCGGGTCATGTGGCCAGCATGACAAAGCCGCTTCTGGCGAACCAGAGCAGCGCACGGAAACGCCGTTTACCTTCCCGCCAGAGCGGTTCCTATTTATCTACTTGCACTTTGATGTGCTTTCGAACTGCTAGGTGGGCAGGAGCTGGGACCGAGCAACAGGAGCTCACCCCGTCGCAGGGATTCGAACCGCCGACCTTCTGATCAGCAAGCCCTAGGCTCTGTGGTTTAACCCACAGTGCCACCTGGGTCCCCATGCTTCAGGAGCCCATTACTATTATCATCCTTGCGCTGCATTTGCTGAGCTGAGACGTAGAGAGCAGGTGGTTAGATGGGCCTGCAGTGGGTTGGGCAAGGCTAACCTGGGGGCTCTGTGGTCTGTATTCTTGGCTGCTGCCCTGCATCTCCTTACACTCCCCCCCCCCCCCGCCTTTCCTGCTCACATGCAAGGGCCAGCCATGCAACAGGCTCGTATTTATATCCTAGCGAGTAGCAAACTTCCTGCCTCGGGCTGACTCTGGCTTTATGCCACGGCAGCACCTAACTCCAATTTGTGTACTTTTATATAGACACTCTCCTTATCGACTATCAGTTCACCTTCAGCCTTTCGCAAGAAGATGATCGTTATTACACAGCAATCAATTTCGTAGCGACGCCCGAAGAGGTTAGTAAATTATCCCAATTGCATTTCATGTTGTTTATTAAAGTGCCCTGGTTCTCTCTGGCTGACAGTCAGTAGGCTGTATGCAGAGATCGACTCTTCTCTCCTCCCCGCCCACAACAAGGCTGCATGCACACTCCTTTCAGTGCCAGTTTGTGCTCATTTTGCACTGTGTGAGAGGCTCCTGCAGTTCTGTTCCTAATGATGGGGAACTCAAGTTGAGATATATTGATGACCTCAAGACTTTGGGAATTCCAGAGAACAAGTGTACGCATAACCCAATGTGGGGTTTTCTGCTTGCTGTTTTTTCAGCCTCTTTTTGATTTCTTGTTCTTAATCCCGAATAAAGTGGTATTCTGTGCAACTCAGAATCTTCCTGTCTCGTGAACACAGGGTAAAATTGTAGGATTTTGGATTCTATGTTCCCACTTCCTGAAATAAAATAAAAAATGCAAAAATATTTGGCAATCAGAAACTAACCAGTGCTGTGTTTTAATGTGGCACAGGTAAGCTTGAATCCTATTTGGTTTTTTAAGGGGGATTTTGGCATGCCTTTGTTCTTGCCCAAGCAGTGCTGACAAAACTTGATGGAAGCTGCGCTCTCTGTGTGTAAGCCATTAATCTGTGCTTCTTTCTTTGTTCCCTGAAATCAGCAAAACAGAGACCTGGATATGTTTATCAATGCTTCTAAAAACTTCAACCTCAACATTACTTGGTCAACAAGTTTTGCAGGTGAGGACAATTCTTCCCGTTTCCAAATGCCCAGTGTCTGAACTAGAAATGTCTGGAAAGCAGTGGTGGCATATTTAAACCAGAGACCAGCGGCCAGATATTTGGCCAGTTCTGCTGAACCAGAGGCCAGTCCCCCTCCAACCTTGCTCTTTCAACTCCTCCCATTGCATCTTGGCACCCTCCGTCCCTCAACTTCCTGCTCCTCGTCGTTCTGCTTCCTGCTTTTCTCTCTGCTTGCTCCCCTTCATCTTGCCACATAGACTATCTGTGCCAGAGCTTCCAGCCTTCCTTTTTCCTCCTTAGCTAGACAGATCGTCTTTCTCACACAGTTGGTGCACAGCAACTCAGCCGGTGGCAAGAGGCGGCTCGCAGATCAGGCAGCCAGTTCTGGCTTATAGCCTCTTTATATGCAGATACCCTATGGGTGACTTAGGGATTTAGAAGGCTGCTGTGCCGTGTAATAGTCTGTATATTGAGGCACAACTTCACTCCAAAGATAATCTGAGAAACGAAGTAGAACAGTTTATCCGATTTCCAGATCTTGAATGCTTGCGTTGGCAGCTGAAATGTTAATTTTGTATGCAACAGTCGTTTGTGTGTTTCTTAATCGCAGTAATGAAACTGAGCTCAGTACTGCCTTGTTGAAACAGAATAATTTTTATTGTTTTATCAACTAGCGCTGCTGTATAATTTAAGAGCACCCCTTGTAATGTTACTAAGGATTTGCACAAAAATGTATATCTTTATTTCATTTCGGTTATATTTTGGCTTTGCCCCAAGGGCTCCCCTCACCCCAACCCATTTTGCCCTTCCAACAACCCTTTGAGGTAGATTAGTTTGAGAGGGCTCAAGGCCACCAAGTAAGCCTTGTGGCTAAGTGAGGATTTGAACCTGAGCCTGAAAATCTTCACTCCCGACAGATGAGAATGTTTCTTTTAAAATACTCCCAACAGCTGGCACCCAGGCAGGGGAGGAGATTCCGGTGGTTTCAAAGAGCCAAATCAAGGAGTACAAGGACAGCTTCTCCAATGAGAAATTTGACTTCCGCAACAATCCCAACATCACTTTCTTTGTCTACGTAAGCAACTTCACCTGGCCAATAAAGATACAGGTAAGAGACCCTTCCATTCACATAAGCACTAGAGAATGACTGGAATATATGGGAGGTGTTCTGTATACTCTGTTCTGTTTGCTTAGTGCTGATGTCCGATACTCCAACAAATGTTCAGGTCTTGTACTGTATATATTTGTATGCTAGAAGGCATCGCCCATTGCCATTATCACTCTTTTGCTGCGATATAACTTAGAGCCTCAGTGCAATTCAGATTGTGTCGGTTGTTGCTTATGAGATCTCCTGGGCAGCTAAATGCAGTAGGTTTTATGGGGGCACAGCATTTTTATTGTCTTTCAACTTGAGACCATTTAGACGGTGCTAGTGGAATGTCTCCATCTTGAGAAGCAGTCTGTTAGTGCAAACCCCATTTTTAAAAACTTGGATCAGAGTACTTGTATAATGGAATGAACCCTCCCTTCTGCTGTGTGTGCCACTGCTTTCATCTCCCTTCCCTACCTGGGTTTCCTCCCCTGTGGGGGACTTCTGCAGAACTCCATGCTCATTGATGGGGTTCTCTATCTATCTATCTATCTATCTATCTATCTATCTATCATCTATCTAATCTATCTATCTATCTATCTATCTATCTATCTATCTATCTATCATCTTCTTCATAGCTGAGTAAGATTGTCTTCCATGAACATGGTCTTAACAGTGAGTCTGTAAGTGACTGTGGAGGCCAATTCTGGATCCACACGTCCTTCCCCAGTGGGGACATAGGTTTCCGGGTGGGAGTTGATCACGGTGTGGATTTGCCAACCGTGCCTTTCTCTTAGCACGTTTCTCCCTTTCGTCCTGAGTTCGAGTGTCTTCAAAACCCATGACACCTTTGGTAAAGGCTGTTCTCCAATTGGAGCACTCGCAGGCTTCCCAGTTGTCGGTTTTTATACTACATTTTTTAAGATTTGCCTTAAGACAGTCTTTAAACCTCTTTTGTTGACCCACCAGCATTACGCTTTCCATTTTTAAGTTCGGAATACCGTTTTGAGACCATGCATGGCGAAAAGCAGTCCGTAAATGTGGCAAACGGAATAAGAAATATGATAAGCAGCAACAAATGGATGCAAATGAATTGGATGTGAATGTGATAAGCTCCAAGTTGAAAGGTACACGAAGGACTTAAGCAGTGACATGGACAGTGGCTCTGTGACCTTAACCATTTGGCAGCAGGCGAGCAGGAACTGTGTATCGCTATCCTTGCTAATTAAATCAGTAAGCAAGCCTGGCCAAGAGTTATTTATTGTAGTGATATCACACTTCCCGCTAGCCTTTTTTGTGCAGCCTTCCTTGCTGGTATGGCCGGTCTCCCTGTCAGTGCCCTCTCCTTTGGCAAGAGCTGGGTGTTGAAAGACGGGCCAAATCCCTGCCCATCATCCCTTTAGGAACTTGGACTGCCATGTGTTTGAATCCGAACACGGCCGGAGGAACTGTACAACCAACTCTGCATGTCTGGTCTTGGTCTCTCTCCCCCTGCCCCAAGTTTAGAAGTGGGGTGGAATGTAAAAAAATAAGCCAACTTGTATTATTGAGGGGAAGGGGGGTGGAGTCCGACAAGTGGCAGAAATGCCACGTGGAGAATGCCAGACCCTGTTGTACATAAAGGAAGGTGTACGTATGCATCGACTTGGGGAAAGTGAAAAATGTGCATCCCCCCCCCCCAAAAGGAGTCATTGGCAATAATGATAGCCTTTCCCTCTAAAGCTAATAGCCGAAATAGGAGATTTTTTTTTTTAACCCCAGTTCAGACTGGGGAGAAAAGGGTCCCAATGGAAATTAGGGACCCTCACACCCATTATGAAAAACCACCCTCTCACTATATATAAGGGTCTGGTGACTTCTGTTTCAGTGTATCTGAAGAAGTGTGCATGCACACAAAAGCTCATACCAAGAACATACTTAGTTGTAAGGTGCTACTGGAAGGAATTTTTTTATTTTTTATTTTGTTTTGACTATGACAGACCAACACGGCTACCTACCTGTAACCAAAAAACCCTGATATGCTTCCAAGTGGCACATTTAGTGCTGCATGTAGTTTGGCCCACAGTGGTGAACTGAAATAGGATGAAATTACATGTTCAGTGTAATTCCTTTTGTTTTGCTGTTTACCCATTCTTAGTTACTTTCCTTTTCTCTGATTTTAACCTGAAGCCAGTATTTGTATTCTTAATTTGGGCAGCTTAATTAACGTGCTGGTGCATTTCCCCTCCTTTGTTAACTGACGTTTAAGTTTTTGTCCTGTTGTGGGCCAAATAAGGCTTTTTTAAATCTTTGGGAACAGCCGCCCATTGCAAGAATCCATCGTAAATGTTGGTCCTTTGATCGCTCACCCTTGTTTGTCCTGGAGTTCCTGTTTCAAGACTTCCTTGTCCTCCTAGCTCTCCTTTCCCCTCTGCCTGGTTTTCTTTAGGAAGCTCCAAGCATATAAATGCTCTTTTGTACGACTGATAGTTGTGCATTTGCCAGCGCTGAGCTCCCACCCTTAAAATATTGCTCCACCTCTCTTCAAAACCACCAGTTGGTTTTAAAAGTATATTGGTGTAGAATGTCCCTCCCTCCCTCCTTCCCTCCCTCCCAGCTTCCTTCATTTAAGCAATCTCTTCTATAAAAAAGCTCTCTAGAATTCACAGTTAGCAAAATGTAGATCACCGTTCTTCAAAAACTTGAAGTTAGTGTCTGTTTACGGAGTCGGTTCGGTTTAAGCTGCTCTGGCTTGTGACAGCCACATTGTGAAGTCTGCTTAAGTTAGTCTGTCAGCTTCCTTTGGGGAAGACGGGTAAGTTCTTGTGAGATACAATTTGCTGCCTGCGCTGCAAATGGTTGGTGTTTGTTATATAAAAAAGTGTTCATCTCTGATTTAGAAAATTAATCAAGTCTGCAATTGGCTCGTCTTATTTATGGTTTCAGTTTTAATTTAGTTTATTTGGCATGTGCCGGGCAGAATGAGCCTTTCTAGAAATAGAATTGGCAAATTCATCTTCTGCATGCTGTATAACCACTGTAGGTGTCGATCATCAGCAAAGTAATATATGAGAATGGCAGTTTCATGTTTCAGATCCCCATCCTTCCCTGCCCCCCTGTCGGTTTGCACTGTGGTGAGAGTTGTTACAGGGTGTAGTGATCTCAGAGGGTTAAGCTTGGTGGTTTTAGAAGCCTCCGAACTGAGAAGCAAAGAAGTTGAGTTGTAGAAACCAGCAGTGGAATTTTACAGATGGCTCTCAGTTCAAACAAACAAAGTAAAGCCGCCCCCACCCCCCTTTCTACCTTGGCTCATTTTTTCGCTATATCTGACAAGCTAGTAATGGGAAACACTTCAAATCTCCTTTGATTGTGTTGTGTCAGCAGTTTCACGCGCCAGTGTTAAAGCTCTCCTCCCCTTGTGTGTTAGCGGTTCTGTAGTTTGGTTTGACGTAGTGGCACAAACATCTGAGTCCAAACGGAGCTCATTTGAAAGCTCTGTCAATTGGTGACTAAATGAGAAAGCCTTATAACTGTGATGGGCACTCATACTTGACGGTGGTATGTTCTGACCTTACACCCGCAGTGCGGATTGTAAGGTCAGCGGTACTTCTGTTTCCTTGGCATTGCTACAAGTTGAGTCTCGTGCCCAATGATCATTGTTTGAGGGTGCAAGTATTATTAACGTGTCCATTTTGCTGGGCTGATTTGGGTTGCTGATGCCCTTGAGGTTCCTTTTGGAGAACCTGGAGGGGTTTGCACAATACCAGACCCTCCAATTGTCCCTATTTTCCAGGGACATCCCTGATTTAGAGAAGCCATCCTGGTTTCTGATTTGATCCCAGAATGTCCCACTTTTCCTTAGGATGGGGTGCCCAAACTTTTTTCAAAGAGGGCCAGATGAAGTGAACATGTGTGAGGGCCGACCAAAGTTGTTGAGCTTTAGGATTTTACCCCAGGACATATACTGCCACAGGAGCTGGATTAAATTGACCGGCAGGCCAGATTAGGCCCCGAAACGGACTTTGAACATGCCTGCCTTAGGATGTCCCTATTTTCACTGGAAAAATGTTGGCGGGTATGGAGTTACCCAACCCCTGAGCTGTCTGAAGGGAATCCTGTATAGGGAAGTTTCCCCCCTAATTTTTAATGTTTCATTATGTTTTTATATACGTTGGAAGCTGTCCAGAGTGACTGCGGCAACCCAGTAAGATTAGTGAGGTATACCGTATATACTCAAGTATAAGCCGACCCGAATATAAGCCGAGGCACCCAATTTTACCACAAAAAACCTGGGAAAGCTTCATAGGAGCCACTGCCTGCCTCACTCGAGTATAAGCCGAGGGTGGCTTTTTCAGCACAAAAAATGTGCTTAAAAACTAGGCTTATACTCGAGTATATAGGGTAAATGGTAAAACGACCATTATGGAATGGGATGTCCCTATTTTTGTTGGAGAAGTGTTGGAGGGTATACAATACCCACACCTATATACCCTGCTCAAAGCACCAGTTGGACAATATAAGTGGAACCAGAGCAGTAGCATGTGTACAGCACAGTGACAAAAACTTTTTTTTTTAAGGTGAAATGCAAATCTCCTGTGTCACTTGCTGGCTTCAGTTGGTGGTGGGAATTGAGTAATTTTGTACTGGGGTGTGTGCTATTGTCCCTGCAATCAAAATGTTCAGGGAGGCATTGAGATGCAGAATTAAATGAAGGAAGCATCCGAAAGAGGAGCTGTTATAGTGATTAATGACTTCAACTACCCTTACACAGAATGGCTACATGTGTCTTCCAGTCATGGTAAAGAGGTGAAATTTCTAGATTTCCCGGAGCCAATCAGAGGGACAGTGACCCTGGACTTATACAGTCATACCATGGAAGTTGAATGGAATCCGTTCTGGAAGTCCATTCGACTTCCAAAACGTTTGAAAACCAAATCACGGCTTCTCCTGCAGCCAATCAGAAGCCGCGGAAGCCCTGTCGGAGGTTCGTGTTCCAAAAGAACGTTCACAAACCGGAACAATCACTTCCGGATTTGCGGCGTTTGGGAGCCAAAACGCCCGAGTTCCAGGGTGGTCGACAACCAAGGTACGACTGTACTTGAGTGGCACCCAGGACTTGGTGTGTGTTGTAAGTGGTGCCAAACATTTGGGTTCAGAAACAGTGTCAGCCAGAGCAAATGATTTCTCCACTTCTCCACCCTTCCCTACTCGCACTGAGCTTGTCAGATTGGTTTTGCTTTTTAGAAAATAATAATAATGCAGTGTCACTTTAAAAATGCAGGGTGAAATTAAGATAATTTTTATTCAGAGTAATCATATTGAATTTAATTGACCCAACTTAGTCATACTTTGGCCACCTCATGAGAAGAGAAGACTCCCTAGAAAAGACCCTGATGTTGGGAAAGATTGAGGGCACAAGGAGAAGGGGACGACAGAGGATGAGATGGTTGGACAGTGTTGTCGAAGCTACTAACATGAGTTTGGCCAAACTGTGAGAGACAGTGAAGGATAGGCGTGCCTGGCGTGCTCTGGTCCATGGGGTCACGAAGAGTCGGACACGACTGAACGACTGAACAACAACAGTCATGTTCATTAATTTCAGTGGGTCTGCTCTGAGTAGTAGTAGTAGTAGTAGTAGTAGTAGTAGTAGTAGTTGTTGTTGTTTAGTCATTTAGTCATGTCCGACTCTTCGTGACCCCATGGACCAGAGCTCTGAGTAGACCTAGTGTTAAATCCCAACCACACTGTTTTTTGGATCAAGGGCAGGCAAGTCCAAAGAACAACTTGAAATACCAAATTCAAACATGTGAAAACCTCTCCTGGTCCACCCCACAATTTGGGGAGTACACAGTCAATGCACACCTGAAGTTCATTTTGTTAAAAGACTTTCCTGGATGTGCAGCGGGATCAGTGAATTATTTTTAAGAAGAGAAGAGGACACAAAGAGTTCAAAGATACAAATTAGGAAATGTGAATTTTAATATGGAAAGAAATCTCAGAAGAGATGCATTTAGCCTGTTGAGAACCAAAAATTATTATAAGAATGTGAGTGATCAATAAACACTATATAAGCTTTTATGATTGGCTTTGTCTGCCTGATAAATAATGGCTCAGTTAATTGTTTAATCTTCCTTATAAATTGTTATTTGGGAAAAGGTTGCTTTTGTATTGATCTGTTTTCTCTATCCTGTGATAGTTGCCAACACTATGTGTGTGTGTGTGGGGGGGAGAACAGGGGTTAGATCTCTTCTGGAAATGGTAAGGTGCAATGACCAAGGGTCTGGAAACCAGGACTTGTGAGGAAAGGTTGCAGGAGCTGAGTATGTTTAGCCTGGAAAAGAGGAGACTGAGAGGAGGCAGGATAGTCATCTTAAGGGCTGTCACATGGAAGATAGAGCAAGCTTGTTTTCTCTTGCTCTGGAGAGTAGGCCTTGAACGAATGGCTTCAAGTTACATGAAAGGAGATTCTTAGTAAACCTCAGGAAGAGCTTTCTGAAGGTAAAAACTGTTTGACAGCGGAAAAGACTCACTCAGAAGGCGGTAGACTCTCCTTCCCTTGGGGGGGGGGGTTAAGCAGAGGTTGTTTGGCCATCTGTCATGGATGCTTTAATTGAGATTCCTGCATTCCAGGGGGTTGAACTAGATGACCCTCAGGGTCCCTTCCAACTCTATTATTATTTTATTATTATTTATTGAATTTATATACCGCCCTATACCTGGAGGTCTCAGGGCGGTTCATACCCCTGATGCACTTTACTGTATATATATTTCTATAACACTCTCCTCTGCTTCCTGAAAATTGCCTAATGCGGCCTGTAACATTCCCCGCAAAATCCCCTATACCAAAAGTGCAAAATCTCAGATTTAGGTGTGAAACAGCAGCAGCAGATCCGAAGCATTACAATAGTAAGACGATGCAACTATAGACCAGAAGCCTCCCTGTAACAAAGTGCTCATCCGAGCAAGCAGCGAAGAAACATCGATCAAAAAGACAGTGAAAATCAATCAAGGAACCTGTCAGAATATAAATGTCTTCACTTACTACTGACAGCTAGAAAGTGACCCAGATGAGCAGGGAGTTGCAGTGCCACCGTGGGAAAAGGCCCCCTGCACGTCCTCCATGCATTTCGGCCCCCCAGGCAATATCCAAGCTAGAACAAGACCTTAGCAGCTCCTTTATAGACTGAGAATAATATGTGACCCTGCAGCAGCTGGATCAGTGTCGCATAACAACCCTGGGACGCCACCATGTGCTACTTGTTCTCCTGCCCTTTAGGATAAGGAAAACAGTGAGTGCATGCCAGATTTTGGGAATAGGCCGGTTCCTTCTGTACAGAGAAAATCCTCCCAGATGAGTATAAGCTAATAGCTTGAATGAAGCAGCGCTGGGAGGGAGGAGCAGCTTCCTCCATTGAATGGACACTTCTTCCCCTCCTTGAGCCAAGGGAAGTCAAGGGTGGGAGCATGCTTTGCTCCAGCAGAGGAACAATCGAGAGTCTTCTTGAAGCTCCTGGTGAATCTTGCAAAACCTCGGCCTTATCTGCCCCGTTCCTGATGTCATGTATGAAATCAGATGTAGTTGATTGGTGGTTGTGGCTACCCCAAAATGGCCTGGCCGGCCAAGTTTGGCCCATGAGCTGGAGGTTCCCTACCGTTGGTCTCCACTGAGTGGAACTTGGTGTCCTTCTGCCCTTCAAAGCAGGTTTCCTACCACTGCTTTGTTTCCTCCCCCCAGCTCATTCCCGCAACAGCATCAATTGAAGCATTCGTTACATCTATGCGACAGACTCTCAAGAAGTTCAGCACAAACATTTTGTAGCCTGATTGCAATGATGGAAAATCTACCGCAATCTATTTTTAGGAGTAGAGTTAGGTAGCAAATTGCTGGATGCAGCAAATGAGGATGAAACGGAACAATGGGATGCAGGGTGGGGAGGGGAGAGAAGGCGAAAAGTTGTTAGCCTGTACCTTGATATGTGAAACGGCATCCATAGTGATCCAATAATATGTGCTTGTGTGACAACCCAAGAAAAGAGCTGTCTCTCTCGTTCAGAAACAATTGAAGCGTTGGGGAATGTGCTCGCAGCAGAATGCTTAAAAGAAGCGGTGGTAAAGCTGCAATGCACCGGACCAAAATTCAGATGTCAAGTGCACAGCTTGGTCACCGACAATGCAGTGAAAATGAGAAGCAGCCAGGGAAGAAAAAGAACAAAAGTCTTTAACATGCATCTTTCAGAGACTCAAGTATGCGTGTAAAAAGAGTTCTGCTGGATGAGAGGACGGGTTTTGCCCAGCGCAGCACCTGTAGAGATCATGCATTGGAGGTTCCCTTCCTGTCCTTTCCATGCAAACCATTGAAAATCTGCTTTTGAGAGTCCTCCAGTGCATATCAGACCATGAAATAATCTTTCTGGAGAAACAGGCTATGCACTTCCTTTATATTTGTGAAGGCTGTCTTTGAATTTGGACTGTTTCGAGGTGAAACATCCATCCATCTGTCCCCATTTAACCACTGGAATATACCTTATGCCTCACTGGGTGCTTCATTCCAAATAGAACGTGTCTTCTTCTGACTTTGAGAAGCGAGCAAACCCAAGCCAATAGTAGTTGACATGGCAGTAGTTTTACCGAGTGATGAGTACTGTTCGCACGGTCACTTCGGTGAGGATATGTTTCCTTCTGCTGCTCTTCGTTTTGCTGTCACGCTAAAATGAAAAGTCATGGCTCAACCCATCCCTTCTTCATATGGAGTTATAGGGGAATGCTGCCCCACTGGGAAAAACGCCGCTTTTGCCAACTTCTTTTGTCCAAATGGTACTTGGACAATACTGCAGAACCAGCAGACGTCCCTTTGTCACCCCCCCCCCCCAGCAAACCAGGGAAATTGATGTTGCATCTTTCTTTGTAGAAAGTCAAACACCAGGCTACTTCTCGGCACATGCAAATGCTACCCTAATAAACTGCCGCTGGGAGCAGACCTTGGAATGGTTAGGTTGCAAGATCCTAGGAGATCTGAGTCTTGAATTCTACTTGAGTTTCAGCTAATAGAGTTTCTGTGCTAAAACAAATCGTCAATAGTATTGTTAAAGCAAAATGAGTCTAAAACAAAGAAATGCAATTAATTTTGCTGCTAATGGGAGCCCCCTTTTTAAAATGCAGAATAATTTCTAGTTGCTAACTGGAGCAGATCCTGCAGCATCCAGGAAACTGTACTGTACTTCATGCTGCTTCAGAAATAAATACGCTCTTTCCTCCTGTGGCATGGATTTCATCTGCGCTGTGCCAGAAAAGGCAAATTGTACGTTGCTGGTTTTTCTGTTGAACTTTATCTCCTGTAGTTTGACTTGTATTAATGCTTCTTGCCAATTAGCTTCTGGGGCTAATGCTAGGGATGGATGGATCAGTCTCTCACTCATAAGTCTTTTGTCCCATTTCTGCATTAATCTGCAGTGTTTCAGTAAAAGGGGGGGGGGAATCTGCACCAAATGTCACACTCTGTATTTAAATATGTGTTTTATCTCAAAATATGCATCTAGATATTATTATTCATATTTTTAAAGCAATTTGGCTTGTATCCCACTGTTCTTCCCAAAGGAGCCCAGAGCGGTAAACAACAAACAACAAATCAATAACAGCCTCTTAAAAACAATCCCAGTGCAGATGCAGACTGGGAAAGGTTTCTACTTAAAAAGCTTTCTGGAATGGGAAGGTTTTTAGTGGGTGCCGAAAAGATAACAGAGGTGGCTCCTGGCTAATATTTAATGGGAGAGAATTCCAAATGGTAGGTGGTCCTCCTGCTAAGATGGCTTTTGCCAAGTTGAGTACAGTGATCAACCTGGGTATATAAGGGGTAAGGTGATAATATGCATATTTTATCTCAGTGTATGCATTTCTGAATACATTTCATTTTAAAATGCACATTTGCTAACTTACTTGAGCTGCTGAGTGTGCCACAAAATTTTGAGAAGTGGAAAACCCAAAGGGGTAATTACACTACGATCTGTACATTAGTTTGGGAGATGCTGATCACGTCCGTTTGCATTAGAATTTGGAGAAATCAAACTGCTTAAGCATCTCTAAACCAATATACAGGGCGCTGCCTCTGGCCTTCCTTGGGGATTGCCTCTCGCCAACTGAGCCTCCATAGCTTTAAAAGTCTTCAGAAAAAGCTTTGCTCCATGGGATGGAGAGCAGGGCTTTTTCCATGATGGCCCCGTGGAATGCTTTGTCTAGGGATGTTGGCCTATTTCCAACCACAAGGTTTCAGTCTTGTCATCCAAGTAGTCTTTTTGGGGGGGTTTGTGTGTGTGTGTGTGTGTTTCATTTGCATGAGATTGTATTGATACGGTAAGCTATGTTGATACACCAATTATCATGAGCTGCTTTTTTTGAGGGAGGTGGGGGTAGAGAGAAAGGAAAAAAAATGATGCATAAGGACATCATAAGAGCCCTGCTGGATCAGGCCATAGGCCTATCTAGTCACAGAATCATAGAGTTTGAAGGGACCCAAGGGTCATCTAGTTTAACCCCCTGCAATGTAGAAATTGGCCCAGCATGGGTCTCGAACCCATGACACTGAGATTAAGAGTCTGATAGTGGAGGTGGTCATTGATAGTTCTTCTTCAGGAATATGTCCCATCCTCTTTTAAAGCCATCCAAGTTGGTGGTCAGTACTGCCTCTTGGGGGAGCACATTCCATGGTTGCACCATGTAAAAAAGTAGTTTCTTCTATCTCTTCTGAATCTCCCAATGTTCAGCTTCACTGGATGTCCCTGAGTGTGTTAAATGTGCAGACATGTGTTAAATGAAATAAATTATCCTATTACTTTTGCAAAAAAAAAAAAAAGTAACAGAAACCATGCAGGCAAGCATCCTAGCCTGATTCTAACATCTCTGCTGCCAAACAGCAGATAATTCAAACCAGCTTCGTTGAACAAACACGCATGAGATCCAAGAGGAGGGTTGTTGTTTTAAAGGTTTGTCAGGAAGTCTCCTTGCTTGAACTCCAATCCTTAAAGTCTGCCTGTGGAAACAGTGAGTCATATATACTTTTTAAATTAAGACTCCCCCCCCCCCAATTTTGTTCCATGTGAATTCTACCTACCTACTGCAGTGAGTCTGACTACTTAAGCTGTGAAGAGCTTTCCCTAATAGCTGTTGTGGTTTAAGTAATCCAGAACACATTCTGCTTCCACTAAAGGAGAAATGAAATGGCTAAGTAAAGCAGGAACGGCTCCTTTTCAAAAGCGTCTCTTTTGCACCGGCAACAAGGACCAATCAGACTTTTCCTGGGTTTCCTCTGAATGCAGCTAAGGGGGCATTCCAGAGGCCAATATCTCCTCCCTAGCAGCAGCCTCTGGCTGTATGTGAAAAATCTCTTTCAGGTCATTTCATTGTATTCTTGTAAAAGGTTCTTGTAAAAGGAGTGCAAGAAAATTCCAGTGCATATTGCACCATGGAATATTCTTTCTGATTTTAGGGGCAGGTGGTGCCCCTTGTTACGAGAGGGGTGGGTAGGGCAGGCTCCCCTTAATCTCTACATTCAGTGAAGGGTCAGAATTTGAGCAGATGCATAAATTCCTGAATTTATCAAGGACTGGGAAATAACATCACCTAACTTCTTCATGAGGCCAGCCTGGCGATGGCGGGTCATTGAAGAAACAGTGGTTGTGTTGGCTACCCATTACCCCTCAATGGAAGTCATCAACCAGGAAGAAGACCTTGCCAGGCACAGAGGGAGGTTGCCAGGGTAAAGGCAGGGGTGTGATGTCACAGCAGAAAAAGAGGGTGCCCTTTTACGACAGAGGTTTAGGGAGCAGGGCTTTCTGGGAAGAAGCAGGAAGGGGGAGGAACTCCATGCAGGGACTGATGGGAAGCAGCCATGATGACTGTCTGGAGCGTGCGGTTGCAGAGAGACCTGGGGATGGCATTTAGGGTGCCCCTGAATCCCATGCTGTAATGCTGGGAAGGACGATGTACGTGCTGTGCAACGTCTCCCCATAAAACTCAGGTGTAAATATGTGTGAATAAACCATATTTCCTGAAGGTGCCAGTTTCTGCTGTGCCTTGGTGTCTCAGTGGAAACACAACCCTGGTTAAGTGCCAAGAACCTGGGCTCTCTTGCTAACGCTCAGCAGAGATTGGGGCAGCCTGTAACAATATGGACAGTGTAAAACCAGTATTTATTCTCATGTTCTTTGCCCTATCGCTACCTTTCATCCCTCAATGCGTAGCCAGGTTTGTATGTACACAGGGAATCCAAATTCTGTGAACTGTAAAAATACAGATTGCAAAAAAGAAGAAGACATCATTTTCTTACCCCTCCACCCCAAATTCTGGTTTCGTAGCAATGGGAGGGTCAAGCCCACCTCTGAGCAATGAAGTCTGCATTCAGCCATACCTCACCAGTGATGTCTAAAATTTGCCACACTCATTCAGTCAGCACTATATCATGAAAAGGGATATAAACTGGTTGGCTTGCTTATTTTTCTATGGGAAGCTGATATTCTCAAGAAGCTGAACTATGCCCTGTTTACCGTATCCTGTTCTCCTCCTGTAGAATCCTAGCATTTGGATAGTCTTGCAAATGATAGATTTTTTCTCATGTGGAAACTATCATTTTGTCCCTATCATCATCATCCCCTAGTTCTAACCTTCAGCTCCTGTTCAGGCCCTCATCTATGGTGTGTGCACACTTAGAATCTCACGGTGAAAGCCGATAGCTGTTATGGAGGTCATTCTTGGGCCCTGGGCTCTGAGGCAGTGTGATCTATCCTCTTGTCCAGAACCAAGAAAATATAACACTACAAGGCTCTCAAAAGATACAGCAAGGATTATTCCTGGAATTATTCAAAGTTCTTCAAAGTTTGTCCCCAGTGTAATCATTGTTTGAAGGACTTTTGTGGAGCAATTCAGTACCCCATAATTTAATAAAAGTGTAATAGCAGGAACCTTTTTTGGCTAGCACTCACCACACAAAGTATCAAAGAATGTACATTTATTGATTTGGGAAGAGATATTCAGCAGGAAGAATGGTTCTTGATTTGTTTCTTCTTACAGGTTATTGGTTCACCCTTGCCTTTTCTCAGCCTCAAAAATTCAACCAAGAAGACCTGATTTCTTTTGAAAAATAATATAAGTGGAAATCTAAGTCTCCAGCTGCTGCTGAACCGCCCTGAGGTGAAGGGCAGTATTAAAATTTTCCCTTTTACAATGCACTGTCAGAAACCAAAATGAATGATCTTGACAACTTTTGGCATGGCTTGGGAAATACCTAGGCAATTTGTTTTTCGATAGAAAGTTGAGCAGCAGCTTCGTATTCAAACACAGCTCTGAGGTTTGTTTGACTTCATTCTTCTGAACATTAGAACTCAGGAAATACAGGTGGCAGGAAGGAAAACAGATGGATTTCATACAAAGCATGCGTGGTGTATTTTTCTGTTTGTTTTATCTGTCTGGAAAGTCTGGGCACTTTTCAACCTTGTGGGTCTCTTTCTGCTTTTGTGTGGTATTTTAATTTGTTTTGGCATTCCATTTTTTCTGAAATAGGAACCAGAAAATCCTGGAAGCTTTTTTTCTTTTCTTTTTTGCACCGCTGGATCCAAAATAGCTGATTTGGTCTCTAATTTGTTGAAATGAAATACACAGTGCTTCCTGGCCTAATAAACTTGCAAAATTAGCTTCCATGATGTTGGTAGGGAAGGTTGCTGCTTTCTCTTACTGTAAATCAACTTCTGGTCCACTCAAAACAAGACTGTTGCAGAAGGAATGACTGCAGTTCCTCTTTTACTGCTAAGTGTTGTCGGTCTTTTCAGTTCTACTTGGTAGTATATTAACTCGCACTTGATTCCATCGTTTCAAGCTGCTTGCGGGACCCCAGGTTCAGGCAAATGTGAGTTCTTGAAAATGGATATCTGTCAGAACATGCCCATTTGATCTGAAGCAGGAATACATGCTGTCTAGGCTGGGCAGAATTTGTACTACAGCGAATAACATCTGTTGGAAATGTGGTGACATTGAAGCAGTTCAGTTCCACATTTATGGATGGTGTCCTGAGAGAGAGGGAAGGGGGGGGAGAGAGAGAGGGAGATTGGAAATCAATTTTGACTTGTGTGTGCAGTTATGCATTCATACTACATCCATTGTTCTGTTTTTTGTTAAAAAAGACAGCTATCTTATCTTGGAATATTAATGTATCTTTTAACAACTGCTATAATGGCAGTAAGTTTTATAAACGGGGAAGGAGTTATTCCATCCATAGCATGGCTATTCAGGGTTTGTGATTGGGTATGTATAGTAAAACTAACGGACACTCTGAGACAGGGATCAGGAACCTTTTTCAGCCGTGGGCTGGTCCACCATCCCTCAGACCATGTGGTGGGCCGGACTATATTTTGGAAAAAAAGAAGAAGAATGAATTTCTGTGCCCCACAAATAACCCAGAGATGCATTTTAAATAAAAGCACACATTCTACTCATGTAAAAACACCAAGCAGGCCCCACAAATAACCCAGGACACATTCTACTCATGTAAAAACACGCTGATTCCCGGACCGTCCGCGGGCCGGATTGAGAATGCGATTGGGCCACATCCGGCCCCCGGGCCTTAGGTTGCCTACTCCTGCTCTGAGAGATAGAAAAGGAGGACAAGTTTTTTGTTGTTGTTCAGTCGTTCAGTCATGTCCGACTCTTCGTGACCCCATGGACCAGAGCACGCCAGGCACGCCTATCCTTCACTGCCTCTCGCAGTTTGGCCAAACTCATGTTAGTAGCTTCGAGAACACTGTCCAACCATCTCATCCTCTGTCGTCCCCTTCTCCTTGTGCCCTCAACCTTTCCCAACATCAGGGTCTTTTCTAGGGAGTCTTCTCTTCTCATGAGGTAGCCAAAGTACTGGAGCCTCAACTTCAGGATCTGTCCTTCTAGTGAGCACGCAGGGCTGATTTCTTTAAGAATGGATAGGTTTGATCTTCTTGCAGTCCATGGGACTCTCAAGAGTCTCCTCCAGCACCATAATGTTTATTAAAATATTATTATTATTATTATTATTATTATTATTAGTAGTAGTAGTAGTAGTAGTAATATACTGCCCTATACCCGGAGGTCTCAGGGCAGTCCACAGAATAAAATCAAAATATAAAACCACAAAATACATAATCAAAATAAAAACAACAATCCAATAACCCCCCCCCCCGAAAAAAACCCACCCATGTTTTAAAAGTGCATAGGATGTCAATCAAATCAGCCAAAGGCCTGGCGAACTTTCCTGGGGAGAGCATTCCACAGACAGGGAGCCACTGCAGAGAAGGCCCCGTTCTTGTGTTGCCACCCTCCAGACCTCTCGAGGAGGAGACACATGAAGGAGGGCTTCAGAAGATGATCTCAGGGTCCGGTTAGGTTCATATGGAAAGAGGCAGTCCTTGAGGTATTGTGTTCCTGAGCCGTTTAAGGCTTTATAGGTCAAAACACGCACTTTGAATTGGGCCTGGAAACTAATTGGTAGCCATTGCAGTTGGACCAGGATCCTCTTTCTCCGGCGAGCAACCTGGCCGCTGAATTCTGTACTAGCTGAAGTTTCTGAACTGTCTTCAGAGGCAGCTATGTGCTCAGATGATAAAGTACAAGAAAATGGTTATCATTTGCATTATAAGTGTTACAAACATGCTTTAATATGTAAAAGCCTCTGTGACCTGAATTGTAAAAAAAAAGTAATCCCGTATTTCAAAACAATAAATAAGAAGAATGCTTCCCTTAAATTCTCTCCAGTTTTCCCTGCCATATTTTAGTCTTCATATGAGATCTAAGAATCAGGAGAAGGCTGTCTCTTGGCCCTGTCCCTGGAGACTTGGAATGAATGGCACAGTGGTGACATCCTGCTTAGAAAACCAGGACTGGGTTGCCAGCTTTTATATTGGTGCCAAACTTGGGCTGGGGTGGCTGTCACCATGTAATCTTTGAAATGCAGCAGCTGCTTTGAGTAAAATTGACAGCGGTCTGTGCAAGCCTGTTTGTGCCCGAAGTCTTCAGAGGAGTCACTGCCCAGGGGCAAGGGAGGAAAGCAATGGGTGGGAATGTCTGCAGTCCTGGTCATAGATTGTTTGCAAATATTAGCAGGGGGTGGTGAGGATCTCAGTGATATGGCAGCATCAGGACCTGGGACAGCTCCAGGCAAGGTGAAAGCTAAGGAGCCGAGCTGGAGCCAGAGAGCAGGTATCTCAGCGTGTTGCTGCAGCAGCACTGCCTGGCAGTCTACTGATGGTTTATATCAGGGAACACAACATCAAACCTTTGGCTAGGTACAATATACTGCGCAAACACAATAAACGTAACCGGCTGCGTTATAACACAAATAGAGTCTGTTATTCACTTTGTCATATTAGCATTTCAGCAAAGATGAGATACACAGTTCAACTGAAGGACCAGAAGACACAGAGGATAAGTTGTCTCTCCAATCAGCTCTTACGAGAAAGTTCCAACATATGTTAAAGTCTTTTCACATGCGTTTGTTCGTGTAGTCCAATAGTAGTTCCACAAGACAGAAGTGCAACAAGGATTTCCGGAATATCTTATCCTTGTTTCGCCATCCTTGGCTTCATCCTTGGCTTCATCAATAAGACGTAACATGACAAATAAGACGTAACATGACAGTGGATCTACAGCATAATGGTGGCTGCGATGATATTTGTGTTATAACGCAGCCGGTTACATTTATTGTGTTTGCGTTATATCGGGGGGTCAGCAAACTTTTTCAGCAGGGGGCCAGTCCACCGTCCCTCAGACCTTGTGGGGGGCCGAACTATATTTTTTGGGGGGAAATGAACGAATTCCTGTGCCCCACAAATAACCCAGAGATGCATTTTAAATAAAAGGACACATTCTACTCATGTAAAAATACGCTGATTCCCGGACCGTTCGCGGGCCGGATTTAGAAGGCGATTGGGCCGGTAGTTTGCCTACCCATGGTTGATATGCTGCTGAAAAGAGTTTTAGGCCTTGCCTCCCAGGGGATTTGCTCTCAGTTAAAGGGCCATGCACTCCTTTAGAGCTGTTCACTCTAGGGAGGCTTCCGTAATGGGAAAAAAGTGGGAAGACTGGAACTGAGGAAGTTGCTAGGGAGGAGCCAGGAAACATTATCAGGAGCAGGACATAGAACATAGTTCGACTCTTCACTTCTCTGCAAGAGGGATTGCCTTGGTGGTCATTGCTGAGGATGCTTCAAGGGGGAGGTCTTTTATGTTTCAGGATTCCCCTTTCTGAGAGGGCCCACGTTTAGACCCTGAACCCATCTTGTTTTAACTTGGATGGCTTCCTAACCACTACACCATCTCGATCCTCTTCTGTACTGTGGTTTCTGAGCATCAGGAAGGTTTTTGTGGTTGTCAGAGCTTTAGCGCAACAAAGTAATGAGTGCCCAGATATGAATAGAGCATGAGAGAGAGAGAGAAGTTGTAGCGTATTGATTATGTTCCTATCGTTTTAAGCAATGCATGTTTATTATGCTGCTGTTCTATTTGTGCTTTTAATATGGCACCATGTTTTTATTGTTTCATGTGTTGTAAGCCTCCTTGGGTACCTGGTAGAACGGTGGGGTATCAAATATGTAAACAAAGCACCACTTTTAAGTGACAGGTTGCTGTGTTAACACTATCTAAATGGAGCAGGATTACATTATTATGTTAGCCCTGGAAACGGAATAGCTTATTTGCAACATGAGTTTCTGAATGCAACAACAAATAATTCATTTGCTTTTTCTTCTCTACAGATTGCATTTTCACAGCACAGTAACTTTATGGACCTGGTACAGTTCTTTGTCACCTTTTTCAGGTAATCTTCTACTCTAAATAACTAAAATATTTTACTGTTAGTATCAAAAGCCTTACTGAAGTCAAGATACACTATGTCCATAGCATTCCCCTGATCCGCCAAGCTTGTAACTCCATAAAAAAAGAGAGAGAAAGAAATGAGCTTCATCTGGCATGACTTGTTTTTGAGAAACCCATGCTGGATTTTAGTAATCACAGCATCCTTTTCTAAGTGCTTAAAGACCAACTGTTGAACTATCCGAATAAGGGTTTGTCTTTTGTTCCTATGCCATATTACAATCCTTTATCAGTAAGAACTGAGTTTTTTTTTTTAAAAAAAAAGGTATTCACTGTGGTAGGGGGGTAGTGTGAACTGGGGTAGGATCCTGGAAATTACAGGCTGGTTAGCTTAATGTCTGTAGCAGGGAAAGTGGTGGAAAGTATTGTTAAAGATACAATAATCAAGCATATAGAAGTACAAGCCTTGCTGAAGTACAGCCAGCATGGCTTCTGCAAAGGGCAAGTCCTGTTCTATGAACCTGTTAGAGTTCCTGGGGAGCGCAGGAAGCAAGGAACAGGTGCGTGTCTTCAGCATATGACATAAACTAGGGGCCAGATAACCCAATGTGCTAGTGGAACCTAGTGCAAGAAATCCAGCTGGTGCAATGGGGCTTTCCCCACACATTCGCCCATCTATTTTGGGGAACCCCAGAAGAGCATGTGAGAGGAGGAGACACTTGAGATATGTTTTTAGGCTCTACCCTATTCATTCACTGTGATTTGTTTCACTTATTTTTAATGCTGAATTTTAAATTGTTGTAACATGCCCAGGGACCTATGGTGAAGTGTGAGTAATAAATTGAGATGATGATGGTGTATCCTCCTGGAGAAATATGGCAGTAAAGTTGATTCCCAAGGTTATTGTCTGATACTTCAGTCCTTTTTATAGCTTTGCTTCTGCAACAGATGGCAAACGAAAGGGATGTTGACAGGAAGCCTTGCAAATGTATTCAGAGGGTGGTTGGATGCCACCTGCTCGGCTTGACCCTGCTAATGCTGATGTGGTGGCGTCACAGGTACCTGTCCCCTGGCGTTGGCACATACTGCATGCTCTGGTGGGGGTGGCCATTGATGGAGGTGGCATCACCTAGTCTCAGGTGGCCTATATAAGTTTTCTCCCCACCACAATGTTACTTCCAAGTACATTGCACTAGGTCAGTGGTTCCCAACTGGTGGTCCGTGGACCCCCTGGGGTTCCGTGGCACCATTCACTTAACAAAAACTACCATAGAGACGTGATTTTTTTTTTTAAAAAAAGTAGGGCCCCATGGCTTGGCTTTTGAAAAACAGGAGATCCACAGTACTTAGCTAATTGGGAGCCACTGCCCTAGGTAAATCAATGATGTGACTTGATTAAGCGGCCAGGTTGCTTACCGGAGAAAGACAGTTTGAGCGTATTACACCGATCCTGGCCCAACTGCACTGGCTACCAGTTTGTTTTCGTGCCCAATTCAAAGTGCTGGTTTTGACTTATAAAGCCTTAAAAGGCTCAGGACCGCAATACCTCAAGGACTGCCTCTTTCCATATGAACCTAACCGGACCCTGAGATCATCTTCCGAGGCTCTCCTTCGTGTGCCTCCTCCCCGAGAGGTCCGGAGGGTGGCAACACAGGAACAGGGCCTTCTCTGCAGTGGCTCCTCGTCTGTGGAATGCTCTCCCCAGGGAAGTTCACCTGACGCCGCCTTCATTATACACCTTTAGGCGCCAGGCAAAAACATTCCTTTTTAACCAGGCCTTTGGTTGATCTGATTGACATCCTATGCCCTTTTAAAATGTGGCTCTTTTTTTACAGGGGGCAGAGCGCGGGTGTTATTGGGTTTTTGCTTTTATTTTCATTATATATATTGTGGTTTTTATGTAGATCTTTTCTGTGAACCGACCTGAGACCTCCAGGAATAGGGCAGTATATAAATTCAATAAATAATAATAATAAAAGTCACCTTCCTATTTCTGTTATTTGCAGAAATAATGGGATACAATTTGGCAGCATTGTGGTGTCCACCAAACCTTTATTTCTTGCCACTCTTTTAAGGTGAAGGGCAAGGATTTCCTCCTTTCAGTTGCCCTGGATTGCAGACCAATCGCTTCTTCCCATACAAGCCATTGAGAACTAAGACAGGGCCTTATTTGCATTTGCCTTGCCTGATGTTCTGCATAGCCCCATGCCAGTTCTGGTTGTTGGTGGAACTCATGAGTGCCATTTATGTGTCAGAAATGTCACCTTTAAATATGACCCGGTCATCTGGGGTTCAGAGCTCTGACTCTGAAGTGAACTCTGCAGTTCTGATGCTTTTGGAAGTTCTGGCGACTGACCTCCTGCAATAAAAAATGAGCCCCACTGTGTGAGCTTTTCAGCACTTACGGGGATCTGCTGCCTCCTTGTGACAAAGGTGTAAAGGGTTTTTTTGGAGGCGTTGAAGAAGAAAGCTGCTCAGTATATTCCGCTGATACCTTCCCAAATGGATTTTTTTTTAAAGAGGCAAAGAAGACAGTTGTAGCAAAAGAGTTAGAGGAGGGTGACACTTCAACGAAATCTTTTGACAGGCTCTTGTTAAACTCAGCAGGGCTTGGCTGAAGTGTAAGGGGCTGCTGAATTTTTCACACAGACGGCCTCAGCTGTTGGACAAATATCTGATGTGGGTTACGGTCTGGCCAGGGAGGAGTGTGATCTCCTGTAAGCCTCCAAGTGCAGGTGCTGTGGCTGCAGAAGTCCTTTCTGCTCCCTACTTCTCCCTCTGACTTTAGAAATGGTGAAAAGGGATTGGGACGAAGGACATGAGCAGAGACACTGTAGGGTTTTCTTTTAGAGGGAGAAACAAAGTTGGTTCCTTGTTCAGGAGACTTCGATGGGCCGGGATGTTGCATAGCAGGATTCCATTCCCTTGTTTTGGTCTACATTTTATTTTTTAATATTTTCTTTTTAATCGGACAAGAATTCACCTGGCAAAAGAACTTACTTTTGGACAAATAAGCCCCAAACATCAAGGCTAGGTGGGGAGGAGTTTTAAATAACCTGCATACAACCGCTGCAGGTCTCTCTTTGTATTTTCTGTCTGCTGAACAGATCGTGTCTGTGAGATAGGAAGATTTTAAATGATACTTTATTAATGGACTTGACATTTGCTTTGGTAAATCGTCAGATAATATTTGGGGAAGTAATTTTCTACCTTTGTTCCAGGTTGTAAACTGGAGCAAGTAGCAGTCACCTATCTAACTGTGGGGCATGCTGCTTTGAAGGTTATTGTGATAATGGGGTGGACGGGACGTTTGCTGGCTGTGGGTTGGCAAGTTGCTATAATTAATTGGATCAAAAACAATTACAGAAAGATGTGGATAAAAGTAATGACATATGAAAGCTATTAGATGACCCTTTTCCTTTGTCATAACAGATGTAGAAAAATAATTTGAGTACTCTTACAAAACGATTGTGAAACTGGAGAGCCCCATGGGTAGAGTGTTAGATTTGGCTTGGGTTCAAATCCCAACTCAGCTATGGAATCATTAGCTGGTTTTTGGTACATCATTCAGCCTCACTTTCCCATCTGAAAAATGGGATAACGGTGACCTCCCTTGCTTGTTTTTATGAGGATTAATGATAACATTTGGCTAGAATCTACTCTGTGCCTTGGGGAGAGAGCAGGCCTATAAATCTCAGCCAGTGAATAAATCAATATGAACAGGGTTCATTTTCTAGTTCACTTGGTCTTATAAATAAGACGTTACCTGCGATTAGAAAGGAAACAGAACAAACATTCCTTATTTAAAATCCCTTTTGCATGTTTTCACACATTGCCGTTCCGTTTCCCTTGCTGGGTCACAGTGAGATCTGCATTAGCAGGGCCTTCTGTCATCACCGTTGAGTGATAACTTGATTGAATTATGTTGACGTTCTCAAGTGTGAAGGCAGGTGATATGGTCTCATTCTGGCTTTGTCATTCACCCTTCGCAGCGGCACATCTTGCTTCTCCCCCCCCCCCCCAAATGCCTGCTGCGCACCACCTTACAAGACAGAGACATGAATCTTAATGTTGCCAAGCACTTTATGTGCCATTAGTATCTGTTGACAGAAGTTCATGAGAGTACAATGCTATTTTTGTTGGTCTAGCTGTCGAATTCTCCTGCATCTCAAATCAAAAGGAAATAAGCGTTGTTGTTTGTTTTTCCTGTTTCCTCCATTTCAGCTGTTTCTTGTCTCTTCTCCTTGTGGCCGCTGTGGTTTGGAAGATCAAGCAGAGCTGCTGGGCATCACGGCGGAGAGAGGTGGGTCAAAATGACAGAACCACTGCCTTCTTGCTATGACCTGTGAGCTTTTGTGTCTGCTTCTTGCATATGTTCTCCTAAGAGGTGCCAAGTACACAACTGAGCCAGAAGCCTTGCTTACTGACCGAGGGCTCTGGAAGCCCTCTTGTAATTCCCTGTGTTCTGCAGAAGGCGGCAGAGAGGCAGTAACGGCGTGAGACGCACATTGCTTTTGCAAAAGCCCTGCTGCAAATGTAAAAACAAAACAAAACGAGGGTCTGGCCCTTCTCCTCTTCCTCCTAGTTCAATGGCACCATGTTGGGGGGGGGGGAGAGAGAGACCAGATCTTGTTTCATCCTGCATTGCAGGGGGTTGGACTAGATGACCTTTGGATTCCCTTCCAATTCTATGATTCTGTGTGCAGGATTTTGGGGCAGCCAGGAAGCAGCATGGTTCCCCTCTCTGCTTCCCCAAGCCAGCATTAATGCACCACAACTCTGTGGCAAGCTGCCCTTGCGTCTCACCTGGAAGCTCCAGCTGGTGCAGAATGCAATGGCTGATGGGAGCAGAGGTCCGGCAACTTGCTAAAACATCTGCGCTGGCTGCTGATATGCTAATGGGCTTGGCTGAAGGTTATTGCACTGATATACTGAACAACTTGGACCCAGTATACTTTACGGACCACCTGAACCCTTACCTGAGACCTTATATCCCATATTAATCCCTGAAATCATTTGGAGGAGAACAGTTAGATTTTCCTCATGTTACAGAACCCTCAACTGGAGGTTTGGCCTTGCTGTGAAATGCATGTCCAATAGAGATTTGGTAGGCACCCTTGCTTTTGACTTTCAAGTGTCTCTTGAACACTCCCCCCCTCAATGTGACAGCCTGTCTCTTCTGTTATTATTTGCTTTGTTTTTGATGGTGCTTTGCGCCTTGTCATTCTTCACCACCCCGATCTTTTATGATGTGCTGGTATAGAAATACTAAAAATACAGATCTACAAATCCTTGTCTTCCCTGAAGCCCCTCAGAAAGTAAGCCCCTCCCCACCCCCCACGCCAGAGGACTTCAGGGCAAGTTTACCCACTGAAATGAATGAACATGGTTAATTTAGGCCCAGTTATTTCAGTGGGTCTGCTGTAAGTAAAACTTAGCTGAATGCCACCAAGAGTTTCAAATAAGATGCAAGAGGAGTAGTGGTTTCTCACAAAGAAGACCTCAGCAGGTTTGTGCCCATTCTTTGGGTATTTTTAAGCATAGTATGGAGGACTTAATTGTGAAATAAATTGGCTGAATTTGACTGTGCCAACCTATACCTCACATGTTCCTATTCAAACCGCTTTGGCCAAAGGTTGGGGAGGAACGTTGCAAACATTTTTAGATTACCCATTATTGTGAATGGGCAACACAGAGCTTTTATATATATATATATATACAGAGTAGTTCAGAACCTGAGCACAAGAGTGATTCAAAACAGATACCAGTACAATTTTTAAAGAAGATAAATATACACACATAGCAGAATTTAAAGTTGAGGCATGCCCTTACTATGCCACATCCGGAGGCAGCATACCTCTGAATAGTTGCAGTTGCTAGGGGGCCAACAGAGGACAAGTGCCATAGCACTCAAGGCTTCTCAGAGTTTCTCTGAGTTTCTCAGAGTCTCTGTGGGTTCCTCAGAGGCATCTTATTGGCCACTGTAGGAAATGCGATGATGGGCCAGATAGGCAGGGCACCAGCAGCAGCAGGAGACAGACTTTGGGGATAAATGGCTATTGTTTTTCTCTTTCCCATCTTTAGAAGAGTATAAAAAGCAAAGTGAAGGCTTCCTGGAGTTTTTCCTAAATAAAATGTTAATCAGGGTTTATGTTGGATGTAGTCTGAGAAATACAGCTTTCTGCCTGGAGCCAAGTGAGGCATTTAATGATGGCTTAAATGGAAAATGTCACTGGTGTGAAGTCATCCTCTGGGCATACTTTTTTTTTTTTTTTGAAAGTTGCAGAGAGGATCAGCTGGTATCTTATCTTTCTCACAGTTAGGTTTCTCATACTTGGTTTGCACGCTTTAATTTCAAGTGATAGACAACTTGTCTGATTTCTAACAAACAGTCCTAAAACTTTATACGGAAGGGATCCTCATAACTTAACAGTGTTGAAGAGTTACTGTCCAGTGGCGGCTTCTTTCTGACCCGAGTTGTGTATCAGGTCACCTGCCGTCCCCCTTCAACCCCAAAATGATGACTGAGGTCATAACCGCTTCTTATGGCTGAATTAAGTTAATTCCTTTCCCATCTCCCTGCCTATTGAGATCAAGCAGACTTCACTGTACTCTTTTTGGTGCCTGCTGAAAACATTGCTATTTAGATAAGCCTACCCAGATGCTTAGAAAGTTGAGGCAATTTTAATCTGTTTTAGTATTTTATATTTTGTATGTTTTAAAGCATGTTTGTGAAATTTTCTCAATTTTATTGTTTTATCTTTTTGCAATCCTCTTTGAGGTTTGTTTGTTTTTTGCAATCAAACGGAGTTTAATTTTTGTGTAATAAATAGCAAGTAAATCTAAGAAGCCCCCTATATTGTTGCTGGTATGCTAGGAGAGGGATACATATATGGAAGATAGGTCAGTTACCCATTTGGGGTCCTTATGACCTGGAAGGGAAAGTAGAAGCTCACTTTTGCTGGTTTTGGGAGCAACAGAGCTTGCCCAGGACTCTTGAGTGTTGAAGGATTATGTGATAGGAATGTTGAGTAAGGTTGTTGAAGGCTCATACTATTTCTAACAGCTTGAAGAATACTGCGAAAAAATATAGAACATTATGCTTTTTAAGGGGGAAAATATTGTTAAAACATTACTTATAGTTGCGATAACTTTTTGTACCTGGCCAGTAGAACACGATGCAAAACACTGAAAGCAGAAGATTTTGCTCACTCTCAGGTGAGCTGGGACAGTTCCGTCTGTAGATCATGGGGCTCTTAATCTGAAGGTTGTGGGTTCGAGCTCCACATTGGGCAAAATATTCCTGTATTGGACTAGATGATGCTTGTGGTCCCTGCCAACTCTGTGGCGACCAGTGTTATGACCATGAGATCCTGCTTTTCTCCTCTGATGCAGAGGACTCCTAGCAGGGCCATAGTCTCCCTTGTTCTTCAGGAATCCGCAAGTGCTTAAGCAGCCAGGGTCCCTTTAAACAAAGAAGCTTCTCACA
Source organism: Darevskia mixta (assembly GCA_034641385.1). Classification (NCBI taxonomy): domain Eukaryota; kingdom Metazoa; phylum Chordata; class Lepidosauria; order Squamata; family Lacertidae; genus Darevskia; species Darevskia mixta. The sequence goes on from JAWWNH010000060.1 coordinate 6,686,962, forward strand.
CGGAAGGTGGAGCTAGCAACTGAGAAAGAACTGCAGCTCCTATTTAAGGCTCAGTCAGAAGATGACTGCTGCTGAAGCAACATCTAAGCTCTGCTCTTAATGGAGTCTCCAGCCTGAGTCCTGCACGGAGCTCTCCAAGGTGCCATTAAAATCCATTCCCCATTTCCATAGTACTGTTCTCAGGCCATTGCTCAAAACAGAACAACCAAGAGCACCTGCCCAATGAGTGTAAAGCACATTGGTTTCAATGTTTGCTCCACAATAGAGGAGGGAAGTGCTCTTAAAAAGGTGCCCTTTGTAAAATTAAAAACCAAACCAATCCTGAAACCTAATATAGCCAATGTAACTCCCTACTTAACCTAGCCCGGATACGGTGGTGATGAGGAGCATTTATTCATAACTGAATGAGATTAGGACATTGTAAAGCATTTGGCAGGGGTTTAGACCTATCAGTATATTATCTGAAGTAACATTTGGGCAACTTGGCAAGGTGGCATTAGAGTCTGTGTGACACTGATCTACTAAAGGGAAGTGAGTGGTTCGTAAATTCGTAGCCTTTTCTCTCTCTCCACCGAGCACCGTAACGAAATGGCTTTCAGGCACTGTATTTTGCTGGTGGAGGAAATGGAAACAAGAAAGAATGCTTGTTCGAGGCTCGGAATGATACTGAAAGACAGATAAAATTGCTCCTTTTATTACATGACTTTTGGAAAGTGATAGGAAACATGAAGGCGGTGGTGGAGAATAATGCTTGAAATAAAACCGCAATGGCATCATAAAGAGTACATCTGTCTACAACCAAGTCTTAATATGTATTTTTTTGCTCCCTTTCAACCTGCTTTCCTTTTTTTACATGCCTTTGGGATTCCTGTAGTCAAGCTGTGAGCCACAATCCAAGGCTTAAACCTCAGATTGTGAATCAGCTTGGGCAGGGTATGATGGAGGGCATTTATCCCAGTCTCAAAACAGTAGACTGTCCAGTCAAAATACTATACTATACCTGTGTAGATAGTCTGAAAAGATAGTGATTTGCTTTAATTTATTTTAAATATTTATCTGCCACCTTCCAATTAATAATCTAAAATGGTTTATCAGTAAAAATTGACCCAACTTGGCACTTCCCCTTTTTTCTGGGTTATGTTTGAGAGAAAAGGCTATATATAGTGTTTGTTTTAATTATGGCACTAATGTCCATTATTGCTTGGTTTCATATGCAACATTTAGAAACTTACAATGCTAACTTTCAATACCAGCAAGTATCATGGTCCATGATTTGTGTTTTGCTTCAGATTTTAATCCAAGTCAGAAAAAAACTTCGGTGGCAAGGAAGCTTAAGAACCATTATTAGCCCTGGTGTCTTACTTTCCCCCCTTCAAAATGAAGCTTCCTGTTTGGTGGCCCCAGGTTATGCAGTGAGATGTGTCTTTACACCATCCATTGCATGCTTTTTGACAGTTGGCCAAGACACACCATTTTACCCAGCCCTTTGCTTGAGTGGATATCTTTCCTTTTCCTGCATTTCTGTTCTGTGCTGCTGTTTTGGTTGGTGGTTGTTGGCTCTCTGGTTTTATTTTATGATTTTAATGTAAATTGCACTTGTTCCAATTGTGACATTTTTGTAACCCTTCCCCGGGACCATTTGGTTGAGTCAAATAGTCAATATGCTAAATATGGGGAACTTGAGGCAACTTCTGAAAAGAGGATCCCTGCATCTGGTGGTTCTCCTTGTAGCCTGTAATGTCAACACTCACAGTCCCTCTGCCCCCATGAGCAGTGGCTTCTCATGCTTGTGGAGCAGAGAAACCGGCACGGTGATGACATCATGCCGCATTGTGAAGCCAGTGTGGTGGTTCAGGTTTTGAACTGTGACTCGGGAGACCAGGGTTCAAATCCCCACTTGCCCATGAAGCTCACTGGGGATGACCCCTCTCAGTCTAGTCCAGTGTTTCCCAACCAGTGTGCCTCCAGATGTTTTGGGACTACAACTCCCATCATCCCTCGCTAGCAATACCAGTGGTCAGGGATGATGGGAATTGTAGTCCCAAAACATCTGGAGGCACACTGGTTGGGAAACACTGGTCTAGTCTACCTTACAGGGTTCTTGCGCGGATAAAATTGGGAGGAGGAGAGCTATGTACAACCACCTGGAGAGGGAAAGTGGAACAGTAGATCTGCAGCTTACATGGGAGTTACATTCTGGGGGTTGTGCCTGAAAGCCAAGATCAAGCATCCCCAAACTTCGGCCCTCCAGATGTTTTGGACTACAATTCCCATCATCCCTGACCACTGGACCTGTTAGCTAGGGATCATGGGAGTTGTAGGCCAAAACATCTGGAGGGCCACAGTTTGGGGATGCCTGGCCAAGATGGTGTATAGTCAAAACCCATTGGGTTCAGTGGCGAGTGGGATTGCCAAAGTCTTTTTTCCTGGACCCCCGCCCCCTTTTTAATGTTTTTGCCGTGCACGTAAAGCTGATTGCACACAGGTTAAATGCACTTAAGCTGCAGACTTACTGTGTATAAGTAATTAAAAAATAAAAATCAGTCAACCTGACAGAGAGACAGCAAAAACATTGACGTCTGTTCTTTGAGTCTTTGGGGCGGGGAGTGCATGAGGAAGGCAGAGAGCTATGGAGCAGGATGGAAGCAACCTTTGGTCAAGAAACTCTGGCTCATGGTTTAATCAGGCCTCAATGTTCTTCTTAAGGGCAAAAATGTCTCTGTCGACTTGGATGCTGAGATGTTGGAAGCAGAAATGCTGACGAGCTAAGACAGCAGTGCTGCAGTATGACGAAGATACGAGTTTGGTTATTCCATGTGGCTACCGGTAGCAGCCCTGAGCAGCCTTCGTGAATATCTCTGGACTCTGATAAGGCCCAAGAACGTGCCATTAATCACCTAAAACTGGTGGAGAATTGTTTCTGCAGGTGCCTCTCCGCTGGCCTGTCCTTTACCAAAGCAAGACTGAATTAACAGTGGGAAAAGAAGGCAGAAAAATTGGGGTGCCAAGGGGTGGGGATAGAAAAAGACCATGCTGGAGCGCACTTTTCCTTCTCGCTTAATTTCATTGCTTAGCTCCCGTTTTGCTATCATATATTTTTGCCTGTTCTAGGCCTCTTGGCCCAGTTTGCCCTTTGCTTTTCTCTTTGCTAGAAGAAGGGGTTTTCTGCATTGAGCTTGTCCCTCCTTCCACTTTTGAAGTGTTTTGTGGCATCCCCCCCCCCCCCCCGTGAATCTGTCTTTTGGGGCACAGGCTTTGGTTCATGAACAATTCTGAACAGATTTGGCTTCTGTAGTTTTTATACATAAATAATTCTTGTTTTATTTTTGTTTACTCCCTGGTGAGGTTTGAACCACACTATTTTATTTTTTGATCTTTTTCTCTTCCATGCATTGGGTCCTGGATTAATCTCTACTCTTCCTGGAATCTGCAGAAACTTGTTCCTTTGAACCCCTACCTGGAAACAGATTTAGCATCTCTTCTTTTGCTGCTTAACTTTTAGGATTAATTTGCTATATAAGCAAAGCTTTTAACTGCTATTGACTAGTGGGTGATCTGGAAGGTAAATCAAAGTAGAGATTAAGTAAATAAAAATTATTTCTAAGTTTTGAATGCCGTAATTGCTGTCTGCAATAGAACAGAAATATTGGAAGTATCAGATAAAATGACAAAGTAAAGTTTTAAGAGTGAAATCTTTAGATTGAATGGCATTAAAGCCACAAGGCAGAATATTCTGTTTTGTTACCCATGTAATCATTACATTCTATTTTTACCTGCATACACTGTTCCTTACAGTTGTGTATAATAAGCCGTTTTCCACTTTGATATTCTTTGTGGATTATGCTTGCATTTTTCATCATGCAAAATGGTTCTCTGCTTGTGTATTTTAAATAAATTTTCTATATTGATTTCAGCCTCTGATCATAACTCTCTTGCCCATGAGGTCCTCAATTTCAATATCTATTTCTGTCTTTGGCTTTTGAAGGGAAAAGGAGTCTTGCTTTTAACAAAACTAAACTTCAGTTTTGGTAATTTGGGTTCCTGGGCCAGGACTGTTGACGTCCCCTAGCCCACCAGTCAAATATGACATTGTGGCTGTTGAGATTGATTCAGGAGTTGCATCCAGACCAAGAACTGCTTTCTTGCCCTATCAGGGAACACGGGAACAGTTTGTTCCTGGAAAAATGGTCAGTAATGGGTGCGGTGGATTTCATTCTCTTGGAGAGTTATAATAGCCTTTTTGTAATTACATTGAACATTTCCCAGCTTTTCAGCTGATGGGTGCCCCTTGTTATCATATTCTTCCCTGCTTTTAATTTGCATTTACAGCAGACCTTGCTTACGTTTTTTAAAGTCTCAAACCTTCAGCTTATTCTGCTTACTAAAGGTCATCCATTGTGTCTTCCTTGTTTGGGGGCCTGGTTCTGATAAAATATGTATTTAATCCATGGCTGATGAAGATACATTTGTCTTGTCTTTTCATATGACATCAATTCCCAGTAGCTTTGTCCTGTGTTTGTTATAATTTGAAGTGTGAAAATGCCTGTTGAGCTGCATTTCAGTTCTAATTCTCTCCCGCCCTTAAACACTCACACACTCACATGCATACATATATAGAGAGAGAGAGAGGCTTGCAAAGTTGGTTACAAACCTAATTAGTTAACATTAATGCAATCGCTGCCCCAGGGAACTGGAAACTTAATTTTCGGCTATGATGAAAATACTGCCAGATAATTATTTATTCGTTGTCTTACATGGTGGCTTGCAATTGTGGCTAAGTGTTACTGCCCAATTTATTTTCAAAATAACATGGCTCTCCTCTCTCGTGATAGTTTAAGCATTTATGTTGCCTCGGTGAATAACTGTTCTGCTCCCTAGTGCGTATCTTCCAGGCATAGTCTTGATGGGGCTTCATGAAACCCAGCAGGTGTGGTGCATGAACTAAGGGGGTACATGTCCATGTTTTCTGATGAAACAGAGTTTTTCAGGGTCGTAGAAGCAAAAAAGGATTTTGACGAGCTTCCAAAGCATATCTCCCAAATTGGGAGAGTGGGCAACACACTGGCAAATGCAGTTCAGTGTAAGCTAGCGCAAAGTGTTGAACATTGAGGCAGGATACCCCCCCAAGAACCCCTCATATGGATACTAATGCAACCTTACATGGCAGTAACTGACCAGTAAAGAGAACTTGGGTTCGTGGTGAATACAGTAATGAAAATGTTTTCCCAGTTATGTTAAACCATAGCTTATTTTATGTGATTGGACTGCATGCTGCTCAGAAGTGGCTGCTTCACATCTCCTGCTGAAAACCCTTTGCCATGAATGGGGCAAAACAACACAGAGAATGGCTTTGTGTTAGGTGTGAACCAGTGCCTGTGGTTGGTATTCCCCAAAGGACCCATGATGAAGAGGCCAAGGCTTGATCTTGGCTTCCGGATTGTGGCTTGTAGCCAGATAGTAATTCTGCAGGCCATGCAGAGCTGGGTCTAAGCAGTATGGAAGGCTGATGCTCCTCTTCTTCTGGTGGTCTTAGTGATGCAGATGGTAGTTGGATGGATGGACGAGGGCTCCCCCCTGGTCTTGTTTGTTCAGGCAACAACTGACTCCTGTTCCTGACTCCTGTGTGCATTGGTTCTGTGTGCATAAGCTTGCACGGACCCATTCCACCCTTTCCCCAGCCCATTCCTTCCCCCTTTCCACCCCCAATTAGTTTTTTTTGGGGGGGGGCAGTTACCACTGATAATGTATTATATAATAGCTCTCCTTAAGGCTTCAACAAAGGCAGAAGTTGGTTCAATCCAGACATCACAACGAACTATAGCTTTCACTAATCGTAGTTTAGAACTGTAGTCTAACCATAGTTTAAGCCATGGTTTGAATGACTATACAGGCAAATCATGATTTATTGCTCCATGTGTGGTTTTAAGCACTTTTATCTCCAGAGGTGCAGGAGTGGCCATAATTATGGTTTGTCAGAGATCACTTCAATCCATGGTTTGCAAACCCAATTCATGTGTGGCTTCTGATTCTAGTTTGTTGGCTGGTCACAAACCACGGCTTATGATTTCAGACTTCAAAACAAACCAAAGTTACATTTCTCTAACTATGGTTTGGTGTGATGTCTGAACAAAGCCAATTGTCTATGTTCTTTATTCCAGTTTCGACACCCTAAAGCCCCAGATTTCATTACTCTCATTCTCATAGCTATAAAGAATACTAGTGAGGGTTTAAAATAAAAATTCAAAAATGTCTGCTCTCTCTTCCAACATTTCAACGGTTTTGATATCACCACCATCCTGTCTGTCTTAGATTACAGTTGCTTGTTACTGTCATACCTCATCAAAGGTTTCTATTGTCATGCACAAAAGAATTCCATAACAATTGTGTGTTGTGCCTGGAGGTTGAATCGAAGCTCCTGCATTTCAGTTTGAGGAGTAGCGTAGTATCTTTTTGAGGGAGAATAACATTAATGACTGAAAACTTCTCTTGTTTCAGAATTCCATTTTTGGCAGGCCGCCATTTCATGAATGTAAAGATAAAACATTAAAATTGATTTATCCTTGATTGCATAATATTTCATTCTTGTTACATTTCTTCAGTAAAGATGATGTATTGCTCAGTCGGGTTTACTTAAACCAAGGTTCACTGGCAGCAATTGAGATCTGCAATGTTACCAGGGTGTGTGTGTGTTTTGGGTGGAGGAGTGTTGCTTCCTTTAAAAATAGATGTTCCTATTGAAGTTAAACAAGTCCCAAGGCTGATATGTGCCAAAGTTATTTCTTTGTAAAACTGTTTCTAGAAGGGGTGGTGTTATGGATTGATGGTAGCATAGAATCATAGAATTGTCAAGAAGTACACAATAATGGGACCAATATATAACTTACTTCTTGATAATGGGGTGTGTGTGTGTGTGTGTGTGTGTGTGTGTGTGTGTGTGTACTACAGTGGTACCTCGGTTTACGAACTTAATCCGTTCCGGAAGTCCGTTCTTAAACCAAAACCGTTCTTAAACCAAGGCACGCTGTCCCTAATGAGGCCTCCCGCCACCGGTGCCCTTCCACTGTTTGGATTCCGTTCTTAGACCGAGGTAAACATCGCAAACTGGGACACTACTTCCGGTTTTGCGGAGTTCGTAAACCGAATCGTTCATAAACAGGACTGTTCTTAAACCGAGGTACCACTGTAGTTGTATTCCTTTAGCATATTCTCATAGCGGGTTTGCCTTTTAATTTCGATTTCCTTCAGCATGAGTGACCAGCTTTCACCCTTCCCAGGTGTTGTTTAACTAGGGCTAGATCTACAATGATCCTTAAAAAAGCTAAGAAGAAAAAATATATAGCTCTCAATACAATTCTCCACTGAATCCTGTAGTGTCACATTTTTATAACACAATTATAACGTTATAACTCACCAGTATTGATTAGTCCTATGACTCCTGTGAGCCCCACCTCTGCGCCAACAGCAGGAGTGGGTAGAAGGAGGAGCAGGATCTGCTGGTAGACCACTGGGTAATTCAAAGTAGATAGGAAGGGTTTTTGACTTCCAGTTGTGCAGTGACAAGCAAAATGCATTTGCCTCTAAATTGGATTGCTGATAAAGAACACCTTGGGGGTGTGGGGAGACCAGGAATTGATTTGTGTGCGAAAGAACTTGTGAATATGGTTCTGATGCTGATCACAAACTCTGAGCTGGAAAACGCTGTTATTTATTAACCTACTCAGGAGTAACTCTAGATTAATGGGTCATTTCAGTAAGACCTACAGAGAACACATAAGTTATGCAGTCTTTCCCTAGAGACCTTTAAATGCCTGAATATTGGTTTCAAAACATGATTAAATCTCGCTCTTGGAAAGCTCAGAGTGGCTTTCATGAGGCTGTCTCTGGTCTCCCATCCAGGACTGGATAAGGTCCACACTTGTTTTACTTGATCTGTGCTGCAGTACAGGGAACTCTTGCACCTAGCATTTTACTGCTGTGAGATTCCTTTGCCCCACTGTTATTATCCTTGAATCTTTTTCTTGTGCTCCATTGAGGTGAACAATCAGTGTCTGGGCTTGTGAATGGTTCATCATTGTCCATTCTGATCAAGGGCCTCCAGCATGAGTTGAGCAATTTTTTTTAATAAAAAAAATACATTTGCCAAACATGTATTGTCTCATGATTTGAGCGCTTCAAAAGCTATTGCAAGCGCAAGATTCATATAGCTGTACCCACATAACCTCCTGGGTGGGCACAATGATTGTGTGAATATTCAACTCCTTGCCGAGTTAATGAGTTCTGCTTGATTCTTATTTTGGGCATATTTATCAGGACAGCTTGCTCTGGTTTTATTTTACAGCCATTAGACAAAGCGTTTTATGGTAGCTGAAGGGCACAATTACTGCAGCAGCAACCCTGCAATCTGTTTCGCGCTTTCTTCACTTTGCAATCTGCTGAGCATCTTTTTAAGTAGTAGTCTGGAACAGGAGGTCTGGCACATGAGTTTGGGTTCACTTGAATGGCACTTGTACAGCAGGTTGTCAGTAGAGTATAGGTCTAAAATCCCTGTGGGCAAACTGCCTCCCTTTATACTGCTCTATTGGCACGATCGTTGCATCGTTCAAGGCAGTCTCCAGAATAGGTCCCAGGTCCCAGGCTTTACACCTGGATGTTGTTTGCTAACTCTGGGCCAGGGCTGGACTGGTGGTTCCCAAACTGTGGTCCCTGAGCTTAATTCAGGTGGTTTGGGGCATGTCTGCGAAGAACACTTTGACTTCTGTACAGTCCTGTTAAGTTCAGTTGGTAATACAGTAACATCTATATATATAAAAATGTTCCCATTGCGTGTGCAGCGGACCCCACCGTGCTCCGTAACCGCTGGACTGAATCGCATCAAATTTAGGACACATCGTAGCATGACCATCAAGGAAGGATCTGGCGTAATAAAAATTCAGAAAAACCACACCTGTCATACCTAAAATAAAGAAAAACCGCAAAAAATTCTGTCCCACACATATGACACCACCAGCAAAACAGCGCCCTCTAGCGACGGCTATGCTGGTACTACAGCTAAAAAAGCAAGAAATTTGCGCTTACATATGACATCACAGCAAAACCTCGCCCTCTCTGTCCACCATTTCACACAGTGCCTACAACGCCTCACAGCCATTTGCACCCTCACACCACCCAAACCGCAGCCTCCGAGCTGCCACTGACACCCTCCCACCGCCATTACAGGCGCCTCAGGACCGCAATCTGAGGCCTTCACCCGACGAAGACACTTTCCCGCCGCTGACAGCCTCCCGCCGCCATTAGAGGCGCCTCAACGCTGCAATCTGCAGCCTTCAGCAGCCGTTTACAGCCACTGCTGACAGCCTCCCGCCACTATTAGAGGCGCCGCAGCGCTGCAATCTACCGCCGCTGACACTGATGCTGATGGTAATAAACATAAAATCAGCCACAGCAACGCGTGGCCCGGGTCAGCTAGTACAATATAAGAAATAAAAGAAGCAATAAAGATACAGTCGTACCTTGGTTGTCGAACGGCATGGAACTCGTACGTTTTGGCTCCCGGACAATCAAAAACCGGAAGTGAATGTTCCGGTTTTCGAACAATTTTTGGAAGCCAAACGTCTGGTGTGGTTTCTGCGGCTTCCGATTGGCTGCAGGACGCTCTTGGTTTTCGAACAGTTCTGGAAGTCAAACAGACTCCTGGAACGCATTCTGTTCGAGAACCAAGGTATGACTGTATTGTCAAAATAATTCAGCACCCAGCATTCACAATTGCTACAAACAGGCGGGGGGGGGGGGATATTAAGTGGTCCACCAAGACCCTCAGCGATTTCCAAGTGGTCCATGGGAAAAAAATTGGGGAACCACTGGTACACTCTGGATTCTGCTTCTGGAAAGGATTTCAGGCTAGGAAAGACCTCTGCCTGAAGCCTTGGAGCTTTCCAGTTGCTGCTCTGGGCTAGTACCCAGTCTTGTAAGCTTGACTTTGAGAATATCCCCCTGTTCTTATAAATTGCTACGTGTAGCAAGGGCTTAAAGAGAGGAGACTGTTCTCCACCTCTAAAACTCCCTTCATCCTCCAATCCTTTTCTGGAAGCAAAGTACAGTGGAACATTGGTTCTTGAACGTCTCTGTTGACGAACAATTTGGAATCTGAATGCCAAAAACCCAGATGTAATTGCTTCTGTTTTTGAATGCGCCTCGGATGTTGAACAGCTTTCCGAGGCGTGTTTCTCTATTTTTTCAATGGATTTTGCCAACCGTCCTTTGATCCTTGGGTTTCGAACATTTCGGAAGTCGAACGGTCTTCTGGAATGGATTACGTTCGAAAACCGAGGTTCCACTGTATATATAATGGCTGCCTTTCAGTGTATTTTTAGGACACTTTTCATTTCAGTAATTTTACATACCTGTAGTTTATCCGCCCCATGGGGCCAAGTAATGAAGGGAGATTTCAAAACGATGCTTAAAATAGTGGGAAGAGCTCTGTGGCCTTTTGCAGCTGGGCATTTCCAGGTGAGAGCCTGACCTCTTTTCAATACAGCTAGCTAATTTGGCATGGTTACCCAACAGCACAAGCCCTGCCCAGACTTCACTCTGGCCTCACTGATGTGGTTTGAAGGAAAACAGAGCAATACGCATGGCACCAGCTTGGCTCCAGGAGTTGCGTACAACTGCCTTAGGGACTCCAGATTTGTGTAGGGTCTACTCCTTAGCCTTCTCTTCTTCCAAAGATAACCTGCAAGGCAGTGGAAGTTTAGGATTAGAGTTTTCCTTTCTCCTAGATGGGTTGACAAGACCCATCTGCTCCTCACTTCCCTCTGCAGCATGTGCAGAAAAACCACTTTCTTGACCATTGGACCCATTCCCAGGGTGTGGCTGCTGTCACAGCTTCTAGGAGCCACAGGTGAGAGCTGAGTGCAGGGTAGGGATTCAAGGTGGACAAACTACCCAAGAAGGAGCATGACATATCCCCCACCAGAGGAGCTACCGTCCCCCAACAGCTTACACATCCCCACACACTACAAAAGTAGTCCTAAACAGTAAATAAAACATCAAAAACCAAACCGAATAATTTCCACATAACTCACAATAAAGACACAAAAACAACAATAGCAGCAACCCCTACCCCCCCAGACAAAACCCACAAACACCCCAGCAACTGGTGGGAAGTGGGGAAAATAGACGCCCCTAAGCAATACAGACTGCAGATCAATCCACTCAGCATAATTTCTATATCCTTTGCTCTTTTGGTTCAATTCTTTTTCTGGACCTTGGAGGAGTTGGTAGGCCCTTGAGTTATTTACAGCTGCTGTTAATCTCAAGCAGACATATAGTACTCCGTACTGTGGCGCACATGAATCTGATGGATTTGGGAAACCTGCTGACCTTACATGGCTGATGCTGTGGGTTTCGCTCTGTTCTGCTGTTGTTTCATTATAATTTGTCGGTGTGGAGTATCAGCCCTGCAGCTGGCGAGGGAAGTGGAGATTCGTTAACCTCCCACTCAATCACAGGGCAAAACATTCGTGCAACTTACATTTAAATTTTGTGGCCTGCTTTTTTTTTTCTAAAGCATCCCCCAAATTCACAAAATGCAACCAATTTAATTATAAAACCGTGCAATTAAAATTAAAACCACAAACGTCATGGAGCCGGGTGGAGAACATAGGTGGAAGCGGGCCAGAGAAGTAGGGAACAGGTTGGAAAACAATTTGAAAATGCTGAACTGAACAAAAACAAAGCAGGAACCGGCCATGTGATGGGGGAGGGCGCATGGCTATCTGGCTCTGCAGATTTCCTTAGGCCAGCTAGTTTCTTACATGCTCATAATAGGGTTTTTTGGGGGGTGGGGCGGGGCGATGGATCAGTGAAGCTTCTGTGGAAACAAACATGCAATGAACACCTTCTCCACCATCATCCCAAAGCAGAAGAGTTATGAGACCTGCCTTACATTGGACAAATTTGTGGTGCTTTAGTAAATATATTTGCTCATTTAATTATTCTGGGTGTATTGTTACTTGTGAGTTCCCTAGAGCGAACTTCTTTCTATACAATCATGGGATTCCAGGTTGACTCAGTCCACGTCTCGTTTCTGAGTTGTAGGTCACTTTTCTCTCAATGAAACATTGAGTTTTTTCTTTGTGAAAGGACCCCTTTGTTTCCTGTTCACACGATTGTGAGTCTCAATATGGAAGGAAGGTGTGCGGTGAGAGCCCTGGTCGCAGCAGAGGTTTGCAACCCTTGCTGAACTATCCATCGCCTCCAACTCAGCCCTCGCATCTAGTAATAATAATAATAATAATAATTTATTATTTGTACCCCGCCCATCTGGCTGGGTCTCCCCAGCCACTCTAGGCGGCTTCCAGCAAACATTAAAATACATTAACACATCACAGATTAAAAACTTCCCTGAACAGGGCTGCCTTCAGGTGTTTTCTAAATGTCATGTAATTGTTGATCCTTTTAACCTCTGATGGGAGGGCGTTCCACAGGGCGGGCGCCACTACCGAGAAGGCCCTCTGCCTGGTTCCCTGTAGCTTTGCTTCTCGCAGTGAGGGAACCGCCAGAAGGCCCTCGGCGCTGGACCTCGGGCTGAACGGTGGGGGTGGAGACGCTCCTTCAGGTATACAGGACCGAGGCCGTTTAGGGCTTTAAAGGTCAGCACCAACACTTTGAATTGTGCTCGGAAACGTACTGGGAGCCATATAGTATATATTTTGGAAAGGAACAGGTTTCCATCTGCTTGGATGTAATCAGATGCCATTTTGCATCAAGATGGCAGAAGAACGGACCTTCCAAAACTTCCCTTATTCTAACCCCTGGTTTCAAAACTGAACTGATACTTTGGTTTCTTAGGATTTCTGGGCAGTGCCAGGTATGAGGCTGTTAGCGTCCAGACAAATCTCCACATGAAGGCAACAAAGGGATGCTTATTTCAGTGTGCCTTGTGCATCGGTCCTAATAGGCGATGCCTCTTGAGCAGCCTTGTTCAGCTCAGGTTGTAAATCTATAACATAAATGTACCGTGCTGTGAACTTGTTTTGAATCCACTACAACTCCCATGAGTCTACCTGCCCTAACTTAGGACTAGAGTCGTGGTGGCGGCAGGTCTGATCCCGCACCCCATGTTTTGCCACATCCTGTTAAAAAAAAAAAAGGCAGTATTGAACTTTCTTTGGCTGCTAGTCTTGAATTATTCACTTTTTGGGCACAGAGTGCCAGCCGCCGCTCTTGTTTCCTTGCAACTGTGTGAAAATCCCATGAACGCCCGTGACCCTTGAATATGTCGGGCTGCCGTATTAACATCTCTGCATTTATTCAACAGCAACTGCTCCGAGAGATGCAGCAGATGGCCAGTCGCCCCTTTGCGTCCATCAACGTTGCCTTAGAAACGGACGAGGAGCCACCCGACCTCATTGGAGGCAGTGTAAAGGTGAGGACCACCCTGTAGGAGCACTGTTCCCGCAGTTAATATTCACAGATGCTGTGCTGCTTGACCGGATTTTGCGAGAGGGAGGCGGAGGAGAGGAGAGAAAGAGAGAGAGAAAGGCAATATTAGAAGTCTAGCCACAAAGAAGCCGTAAACATTCGAAACCCAGCAGGCCTTGTTTTTGATCTAATTTTCTTTCTCCAGGCTGCTCGTTTGCATCTTTCAGGTTGCGTTGGTTTAAATAAAAGTTGCAGCTCTTTTTAAAAAGATTTTTTATGCCTTGTAATCAAGAAGGATACAGTTTAATATGCCAGAACAGTTGGTTGGAAATAGCTGTAGGTGCTGCTAAAAAAGCCTTCTTTGCGTGGTCTTTCAAAGGATGGGGGGAGGCTAATTGGCTAAGTATTAAGGAAAGGAAGTCTTTTGGGTACAACTGTTTACAATGGGGTGGGGGGATCTACACTTGGCAGCAGGTGATCTGGAAAGCCAGCCTGGCAACAGGTGCAATGGGTAGAGAGAGCGCCACTGCCAGACAAACTGCTTCTAGCCCCAGCATGCTGCCCTGTGGCTGAGAGTTGGGGGGGGGGGATAACTTGGATAACTGCCCAGAAACCAAGGAATCTGTTGCATGTTACAACATTGCTGCCTCTGCAACAAGGGGGAGGAGGAAATGTGTGTACTTACTAGGTTTCCTAGGCCATGTGGTTAGGGGCGGAGGAAGAGGGGTGCAGTGGGTGCGGGCTGCCCCGGGTGTCACCGCTGAGGGGGGTGACAAAATGCTGGGCAGCACTCACCGCGGGGCCTGCAGCATGGCCAACCCACGGGCCTCTCCTGGCAGAGACGCGGTGGCTTGGGCACACTCAGGCTCCGTGCTGCCCAAATGGTCTGGCCGCTGCCTCCCCCCCCCCAGCTGTAGGGCGGCTGAGTGGGAGGAGGCAGGCAGACTCCGGAGGTCCCGGAGTGCGCCCTGCCCCTATGGGTGACTCGCCCTGCCTTGCCCCTGGGCACGCCGCCCCAGGCGCCCGAGCGGCTTCCTCCTCCGCTGCACGTGGTCCCCCTAGGTCTGACCTTTATGATCGGACCTTCTGCATTACAATTCATGTTGCTCTTCTACCGAGATCAGTTAGTTTCATATTTGAAGGGGACTGGGAGACTAAGACAGGCTGGGAGACTGCAGAGGGTATGTGGAGCTGGTTCTACCTTGTTAGAGAGGTAGCAATTTGCCTTCATTCCCTGACAATGCCAAGGTCACGGCATTTCGAGAGTTATTTTATTGCAGGCTCCTAAGTTTGAGTGGATTATTGACTATGACTCTATTTCAGTGTTTCCCAACCAGTGTGCCTCCAGATGTTTTGGGACTACAACTCCCATCATCCCTCGCTAGCAATACCAGTGGTCAGGGATGATGGGAATTGTAGTCCCAAAACATCTGGAGGCACACTGGTTGGGAAACACTGCTCTATTTGATATAAGCTGTTTTAAGTGGCATTTTTGGTTATGCCTTATTAGATTAGATTGTTTGATCCAGGTGTGTGATCTTTGTTGTATATTTTGTTGTTTCTTCAGTTTGCAAACCGCCTTGTGTAAAGCACTATAGAAAGGCAGGTGTGGGGTTTGGTTTTTTTTTGTATAAAGTTTTATTAAGACTTTTCACAATACAATAAAAAGCAAACTATTGTAAATAGAAAATAATAAAAAAGGAAAAAGGCAGAAGAAAGAAAAGAAAAAAGAGCTAGAGGAATACAAAGTAAAAGGAAATAACAGAGAGAGGAAAGGTAGTATAATTAAGAGTGAAATGAAATGAATGTGAGTGGGACTGATGCTGAGATCACCTGTATGCACTTAGTATAGCTCACTTGGTAGAGCATGAAATCTCAGGGTCATGGGTTTGAGTCCCACGTCGGGCAGAAGATTCCTGCATTGCAGGGGGTTGGACTAGATGACCCAAGTGGTCCCTTCCAACTCTACAATTCTATGATTTTGAACATAATTTTGCTCATGCACATACTCTTCATGGATGGGTTCACAGTGCTGCAACCAGTCCGAGCTGCTGAGGGCCACTCCCCATGTCACTGGAAAGGCAGAAGGATGGGTGGAGAAAGTGGAAATATCACCTTAGGAATGAGTGATGGTGAGCTGGCTCTTCCAATTGACCCCCCCCCCGCCCCCAGCTTTGAGGGAAGCATAGTCTTGTTCCCAGTTCCAGTGTCTCTGCTGTGGGATAATATCCACTGCCCCCTGGGTTGTGAACCAGTGACTTCCCTGCTGCATCCCTGCCTGATTTGTAGGGGGGGGGGCATCATAGCAGAGGCAAGGAGAGTGGGCTTTCGTAGGTGCAGCCAGTTAAGCGTGGGGAAGGGCTTTGGCTCAGTTGGTAGAGCAAACGCCCTGCCTTCTAGGCCTGGGTGATGCCAGCTTTTTGACATCCTGATGCATCACCAGCTAAACATCGTGATATAGTGACACATTGCAATGTTGAAAAGGAAGGAGCATCATTTGGCCCTGGCCCCGCGAGGCACTGGGGTGAAGCCAAATGGCCTCAGTCGGCTCTCCCTACAACCAGCACAGAGGGAGGGGCATCGGCCCTGGTCCCCTGCGAGGCGCTGGGGTGAAGCCAAACCGCTGCTGCCAGCGCCTGGCGCAGGGAGGAAGGAGGCAGGCGGAGAAGGTCTGGTGTACTGCCAGGTGAAGGCGCCATTGCGCTCTGGCCCTCAAACCAGGCCTGGACCATGTATCAATGCATCGCCCAGGCCTGCTGCCTGCAAGCACCCCAGGTTCAGTCCTTGGCAGCTCCCGGTAGGGCTGGGAATATTCTCTGGCAGTGGCTTTCCAGGTTCTCCAGCAGCTAGTTGGGCCAGGGATCTGCTTCCGTCGAAGGCAGCTTCCCGTCCCTCCACCACGGTGTGCTTCCGCAGCCGTCCTCCACCCCCCCCCCGCTTAGCTTCCTCTGGCCCCTCCTGCTGCTGCTGCTGCCGCCTTGCTCCTCCAGCTCCTCCTGGGAGACGATTTGACAAGCTGCCACTTTTTCGTCTGCGCCCTTTTCTCCCCGAGCTGGGGAGCCGTGAGAACTTGGCATATGTTCGCCATCAATAAGGGAACAGACAGCCCTTGTTCTGAATGCGGAGCAGGGTTAGGGAGTTCATGGATGTACAAGCTATCGAAACCCTCTTAACTTTTGTGTATGCGTGTGTGAGAGTGTAGAATCTGTGACTTAAACTGAAGCGGCATGACTGCAGGCGGCGCGGGGATGGTTTGCCCGTCGCTTCTCAGCATGGGAAACAAAAAGACCTAATTTGTCTCTCTGCAAGCTGCCCCTCCTGCTTCCTTTTCCTTGCTCTGCTTATTTTGTAAACAGAAAACACTCAGGTGTGCAAGTGCGCATGTAACACCTCTGAGTATACTCCCTGAATGGTGTAGGTCAGGTACAAATTGCCAATGTGGTTTAGTCGGGACCCTGAACCTATTCCATACTATACAGGGAGGTGGGGGGGAAGGACTGGCCATTTGGATTGTCTGGCTCAGGTGCCAGAAACTCTTGGGCTGTGCCCACACAATGGTTTTAATTCCCAGTTATCTGTGTGTAGGGACGGACACACCCACAAGAGCTGCATTGTGTGACTAGTGTACAAATGGTCAAGGGCACTGCTTTGTTTGAAATTAGGCAGATCTGTGCCCTACCCCAATTTCACGCTCTTGGGGATTGCAAGGAGAGGAGCAGCTTCCACAAGCACATTCCTGGCTAATTTTTACATGGCCCTTTTATTCCAGTGTGCAAAAGTGTGCCCCAATGGACACCGTGAAGCAGAGGGGAGACCAGGGCCTTATTTGCTGCATTGCAAGAACAGCTGTCAAGGAAGAGGAGCTGGGAAGAATCTCTGGGGTTCATCCCTTCTGGACCTGCTCCTTTAGCAGCTCTGTGGCCTGTTGCTGCGGCTGGTGGGAATTGTGGCCCTCAGATATTTTGGGGCAGCATTCCCCCCTGCCTCTGGAGGAACAGATTGCTTTGGGGGGAAAGGAGCTTGGTTCCTCCCCAGTGTTTGCCTGTTCTTCTCAGCAGGCCTCCCACCCCCAAACTGCTCCTTGCTTCCTTGCCACCCAGTTGTTCAGGCAGGACTGGATCCTGGGGGGAACCGGAGTTCGGAGCTTTTTCTGCATGGAGATGATGGCTTTGCAGGCAAACACCACGTGCGAATTGGCCCTCAACTGCTTAACTTACCAGCGGCCCACCAAATAGTAGGAAATGGGTCATTTTAGTCAGCAAGGGTCTCTCACTTTCCTTTTGTGCCTGGCCAACTGGCAGGTCAGATTAAGCTAATTGCATCCTAGCAGAGCGTCTTGCAGCTGGACTCCTTTTGGAACAGTAGTCTCAATTAGTATATTTCCTGCAGTGCATAAGAAGGAAAAGAGAGAGCGATTTACCCAGTAGGAATGACGTGTTTCTCAGCCAACGCGTGACTAGCAGCCTAAAGGATTGGTCCCCCCCCCTTCCCAACCACACCCGCCCCCTTCTATATTCCAGCTTGCCGGTGCGCATTTTGGTTTTTGCATCTGGTAGCCCTTTGCTTCACAAGGGCCAGTGTGGCAAGTTGAACCTCTTAAGGCTTATCTGCTTGTTTTGTCATTAGATACCTGTGAAATACAGCTCTCTCTTTTTTGGCAGAGTTGCCCGGAATCAGATTTAGAGCTGAGCTTTCTTCATCCACTTATTCCGAGAAGAATATTGCTTTGAAGTAGCTTTTATAATCGGCAGGTGTGAATGATCTAAGATTAGCAAAGCTTGTAAGCTGCTTGGCAATTTAACATTTTGTACCGAGGAAATTAAACCATATTTCCAGCGCAATCTATCTAGTAGCGCATAGGTCCTCATGTAATCTTGGAGCTGGGTATAACCAGGAGGTCACTTGGCAGTATGACCCACTGCTGCAAAACAAGAGCCTCCCAATGTCTGCATCTGAGCACCATGCACTTTTAGCAAAGCCAATGAAGTCCACAGCCTCAGGGCGTGTGGGTAGCAGATCACTCCAAGTAATCCAAGCAAAGTCAGAAGAGCTTGATTCCCCCCTACGGATGCACCGTTGTGGAGACCTGCCAAACTCTCCCCCCCCCCCGAACCCCACGTCTTCTCTGTCCTGTACTGGCTTTCTGTCCCTGCCCACCAGCCAGTTCAGGTCCTTTCTTTCAGCTGGTCTCTGCCTTCATCAGCTCTCCTCTTCTTATTATTAATTTTGCTGGGTGCAGCCTCAGCAGCTAATGTTCCTTCTCTCACTTTTGCTCCTTCTCCTGTGTTGATCTCGGTGGACCAAAACTAGACGTGACTGTTAAAAAGCCCAAACACACACAAGAGAACATACCACACCAGAGGGATGGTTTGGGGCTACTTAAACCTTTCCCCCTTTTGTCTTCATTCTGTTAAAAATTCTACTTCCCCTTGAGCCGTTCTTCTCCCCCCCACCCCCAGTAAAGGAAGATACAGCAGTGCTTGTGTTGTTGCCCCCCGAAGAGGGAGGCTGGGAATGTAATATCCATTGGTCAGGTCACCCTTAATAAAGGTACTGACTATCTGGGAATTGTGGTTTTTCTCCCTAATAAAGGGCTAACATTCAGATTCCTGTGTTTTTTGCACATGTGTCACTTCCAGTGTGTCGTTCGCTGAATCACACCACCTCCAAGTTTTCAGTGTTCAGTTTGGGGCAGCCTTATGAATTGTGTTGGGTGAATGAGATTCGCTTTGATTTCTGCTTTTTGTAATCTTCCTTTATGAATGCTTAGGGAGGAGGGGAGTGCTGTCTTGAGGATTTTGCAAGGGTTTTCAAAAGGTGGGTTGACAATGCCATCTCCGCATCTCTGGAGATCCCCTGGACTCCTTCGCCTTCCCCAAACTTGTGGCAGCAGAGTGTCTCTCTTCAGTTTCTCCTCCCCTTCTTCTCCCTCTGCCTCCTTCTCTCCCTCTTTCCAGTGCCTAGCATGCTGTAATGGTCACATCCCTGGTAATGGAAGCTTTGGCAAATCTACTTCTCCAGGGTTCCTACATCCTGAGGAAGGGAGGGGGAAACAGAGGGGACTGGAAACCTTGCTGCTAAGCTGCAAATTTTGAGGGGGGGGGCAGGAGAGAGAGAGAGAGAGAGAGAGAGAGAGAGAGAGAGAGAGAGAGAGAGAGAGATAGAGATCTGGCTGGTAGACAGAAGCGATGGCGATGACCGGATCCTGCTGCAAGGCAGTATGAGCCCAGGCTCAAATTTGGATGTGTCTGGGGCTCACCTCTGATGAAGCATTTCAGACTGGGGGGAGAGTAGCCTTCTGAACTTACGAGTCCTCCCCTTTAATAAACAAAAGCACCCCTTCCTTTGCAGCGTTTTAAAAACATGCCTCTAAGGGTACCACTTCACTCGATGCA
Source organism: Darevskia mixta (assembly GCA_034641385.1). NCBI lineage: Eukaryota > Metazoa > Chordata > Lepidosauria > Squamata > Lacertidae > Darevskia > Darevskia mixta. The sequence continues at coordinate 6,706,779 of JAWWNH010000060.1, forward strand.
AGCCGTGTCGGTGGGCAGATGTTGAGCAGATTCTAATGTGCGGGGACATCAGAGCAAAAGGAGGCAAACTGTTCTTGGCTTCAGTGTTCCACTTGGTGCCTCTGCTGACATCACCTTGCTTTTTAATTCATGGAAAGGAACACACTGCCCTTTGAACACCTGGCAGGGGGACGCTGTTGCCCACCACAAGGAGCTGGAGATTATGCGGGCAGCTGAGGTGTGCAAAACGGATTAGCTCCGCTAAAATTTCACTTTATTCTAAAAAGGCTCCTTAGATACAGGAGCGGCAGGAGGAAACAAACCTTTGTTGTTTAATGAATTATTTCTAGCTAGCTTAGCAAGGCATGGAGTTAGACAGTTTTTGCAAACCTGGGACCAACTTTTCCTGGTAGCTGCAGCAGAGCGGTGGCTGTGATGACCTCTGGGTGATTCTGCTCATAGGGTTTCAAAGGGTGGGGCTGGGACTTCAGTTCATGCATTTTCTGCAGGGCTGTGATGGCGCTTGGTTTTAACCCCTGTCCTTTGGAGGCACAAAGCACTATGAGTGCTTTGCTGAAATGACCCCACTCCTCCTTCTGACATGTTTTTAGCTGGCTCGTGCTGAAACAGCTACCCAAAAAGATGCAAGTAGAAAATGTGTAACGGTGATTATCGTAGAATTGTAGAGTTGGAAGGTACCCCCAAAGATCATCTAGTCCAACTCCCTGCAATACAGGAATCTCAGCTAAAGCATCCATGACAAATGGCCACCCAGCCTCTGCTTAAAAACCACTCCATGGTCAAACAGCTCTTACTACAAGAAAGTTCTCCCTGATGTTTAGTCGGATTTTCCTTTCTTGTAACTTGAAGCCATTTGTTCGAGTCCCATCCTCTGGAGCTGAAGAAAACAATCTTGCTCCCTCTTCCATGTTACAGCCCTTGAAATATTTGAAGATGGCTATCCTATCTCCTTTCAGTCTCTTTTTTCCAAGCTAAACATTCCCAACTCCCTCAACCGTTCCTAATAATGCCTGGTTTCCAAACCCTTAATCATCCTGGTTGCCCTCCTCTGCACACCTTCTATGGGAGGAGGATGAAGAGGAGGGAACGGGAGCCCCTTGATCCACCCCGTTCCCAGCCACTAGGCTGGATGGCTTTCAAAGGGGCCTTGACTGATTCATGGAGGAGGAAAGGACTATCCATTGCTATGGGCCATGGTGGCTGAATAGCAGATGCTAGAGGAGGCAACAGCAGGAAAGGGCCATTGCCTTCAAAACATACTTGTGGGCTTCTTGGAGGCATCTGGATGGCCATCATGGTAGAAAGCAAGATTCTGGACTAGGTGGACCTTTGGTCCTATCCAGTAGGTATCCTCTTGTGCCCTTAAGTTTATTGTGCAACATTACTGCATGGTGGGATTTAATGGACGTGGTTGGAGAAGAAGTGTATGGAGGATTTTTTCCCTGGGTTCGTGTTCAGTGGTTGTTCTGTGTGTGTGTGTTTTTTAAGTGTTTGGCCCTGCCTATCACCATTAATTGGATTTGAAAAAGAATAACCCAATTAATCTGGTGTTTTGCAAAACCTAATTAGGACTGATTATCGCTCACAGAACAAGTATGGGGAATCTGTTTTTTGTTGTTGACGTCTATTTTTATAAAGAATGTGTTTATCAATCCCTAGACCTTGCGACTTGGTGAATTTATGTGCAGAAAAGTAATGGGGCAGAACAGAAAGTCCCCCCCCCCCGAGGTATCTCAGCACACTTCCACAGCATCTTGCGAAATAGCACCCCAAAGAAGGGGGCGGGGGAGTGTCAGACAGGCCATCTAAGTTTAGTAGGAAGCTTGGTCTGGGAAGAGATCCAAGAAACCTGTTCTGTCACTGTGGGAGCTGGGCTATCTAGTGAGGCTTCCTGTTCCTGGGAGAGGGAGTCGGAGCAAAGGCTCTTGGACCACACTAACAGCCTCTTGGGTATGGAAGTGGGAGGCCTTCTTCAGCTCTGCGGCATTAGCCATTCCGTTAAGAAGAGTAGGCACCTGCAGGTTGGGCATGGGAAGATGAACTCCGTGGAGTTCCCCTTCAGTTGTGACTCACCTGATGAGATGCACATTAAGAAAACAAGAGCCTAAGGAGAGCCTGCTGGATCAGGCCAATGGCCCAACTAGTCCAGCATCCTGTTCCCACAAAGGCCAACCAGATGCTTGTGAGAAACCTGCAAACAGGTCCCAAGCCCTCTCCCTTCCTGTGGTTTCCACAGACTGGTCTTTGAGTGAATGTGGTGCGTTTCTCATTTCCTTTGCAGAAACAGGGGTTCATACATTACCTGGGGATTAGGGATGCAGTGGGGGTTGCACGTTCTTTTAGTAGGGAAGGCTTGTCCTTAAGTATTTTCGTCTTCGTTCTCTACTACAAGGAATGCACCTAAACCAAATTATCCTAAAAAATAAACACGCTATCATAACTCTGTCCTGGCTTAATATCAATTAAAACGTTAATGAAGATCATGGACCTGCACATCCTATAAGTTGCTTGCTTGAACAGCTGGACCATTGGCTTTCTCTCCTTTTCCTTAAACCAGTGTCCTTCAGCCTTAGCTCCTCAGATGCTGTTGGACTACAACTTCCATCATCCATGACCATTGGCTAAGTTGGCTGGGGATGATGGGAGTTGTAGTCCATCATCATCTGGAGAACCAAGGTGGAAGAACACTAATCTGAACCGTGGTGTGGAATGCCTGCTCTGCTCCCATTTGGTCTGTGAGACCCTTTCAGCCAAGCCATGCCCACCTGCCGTACAGGTAGGGCAGGTAAAGATGTGGCTCTCTGCTGAAAGCAGAGTCAGCAGGCTCTGCCAATCAGCTGGTGGGCCTTTGACTGCTTGGTTTGATTTCAAAGGAAAACTGGTTACTTGACACCATTGTGATGTTGGGTGATTGGCAGCTAAGGGGCCTGCCCACCTGTTCAAGGTGACCCATAGGGGAGGCAAAGATCCAGTCCGCTGGCCAGATTCCAATTCCCCATCCTTCCTCTTCTACACTATTTATATATACTCCTCCCCTCTTTCTCTTTCCTCTTTCTGTCTATTTCTCTCTCCATGCTGGATGCCACCATGGGCAATGTATTACTTGGAGTTGCCTGGCACTGCATGTCCATTAGTTCTAGTAATTGAGTTCCGGCAGAATATATGGTGCAAGTTTGTTCTCCACTGCTTTTGTAAGAAAAGAATTATTTTGAACTTTAGCAACTCTATAGGGAGTGGAGATTCCAGGGCACAGGCTGCTGTAAATATCAGCCTCCCTGTGGTAGACAGCGAAATGCTTTGCAGTGACTAATCCATCAGTGTGTTTGTTATCCATTTAATACTAGAGATGCGTAAAGGCACTAATTTTGGTTTTTCTCTTTGTCACTGCCTTGTTAGGCATTAGTTAACTTAATGGCGACTTTCTTTCTTTTAACATCTTTAGTTTCTGTTTGGCTCATAAGTACTGCATTATAATGCCTCACCTAACGAAATAGGCAATAATTGCTCCGTTTAGGACGTCATAAAAAGAATTTGCTTGAAGCTGAAACTTTATAAGCAACAAAACGCACCAGCCGCTAAGCAGAACAGTGTTTTCCTTTCCTTTCCTTTTGTAATTGCTTCTCTGATAGTTTGCTCGCACAAAGACCCAAGTTTCTGTGCCTTGTTCCCAGCTACTTTGCTGTCGAGAACACTCTGCTACTTTTAATAGATGTTGAAATACAGCTCCTTAGTACCTTTTCGATTTAATTACATGCCCCATTAAAATGAGCTACTGATCTATCAAAGTGAAATATAGATGGAAACACTTTCCAGTTTATTTTCTTACCTTTTCGACCACAGGGTCTTGGAGCCCTGCTAAGTGCATGTTAGACATGTTTCAGGAGCCGCACAGAAGAGACCAGCATGACATAGCAGAGGGCTAGAGATCTGCGGCATGAGCTTGAGAGAGAAAAATGAATTTCATACTCTGGAATGCCACCTGTGTCTGTGATTTCCAGGAAACCCAGGGGAGCTGCTGCCAGCCAGTGTAGGCAATACTCTGTATAAGGCAGCTTCCTATGCTCCCATGACTTGCCTTGTACCTGAGGATGGGGAACTTGTCACCCCCCAAATGTTCGTTCTGCTCCAACTCCCACAGCTAGTAATTCAGATGCTCTTTTTCGGTGTTACTCTTCCTGCTGCACCCTGCCGTCTCCCTCCTCCCCGGTTATGCAAAGGCACGGATGAACCTTGGCTTCTGCTGTGCCTGCTAAAAAGTATTGGTTGAATTGATTCTTGGAATGTGTGCACACAAACCTGTATTTAACCACGGAGAGATCGCTTAAAGTAAGCTGAGCAAAGATAAATAAATCAGATGCAAGAAAACACAGCTGCTGATTGCTTTCCCTTGACTTTAAAAATAAAAAAAGGGATGCTGCCTGTGTTCCATTCTGTGAGCGCTTCTTACGGCCCCTTGCGTTTGTTCTGTCCAGGTATATCACATCATGGAGTTTGTGGCTGCAGATTGGATTGTGGTTTGGTTGAAGATTAGAGGTCAGCTCCTAAGTTGGCAAAATCAGGTGAAACTGGCATGAAGTAAATTATGCTCTCTTTTCTCCACCGCAGACTGTCCCCAAACCCATAGCGTTGGAGCCCTGTTTTGGCAACAAAGCTGCTGTTCTTTCGGTATTTGTGAGGTTGCCACGAGGCCTGGGAGGTATCCCCCCACCAGGGCAATCAGGTAAGCAGCCGCCGTCCTTCGACAGCATGGTGCCCTTCTGATGTTTTGCAGTATACTGGAAGTTGTAGTCCAGTAACATTGGGAGGGCTGCCCCCGTCCTACAGCCACTTGATGTCTGAGACCACCCGGCCCTTTTTTGCTTTTCTTTCCTTGGGGACACTTTAAATGCAACTCATTCCTTTCAGAGCACCTCCGAGTGGATGGCTGCTTGTGCCGATTTGCACGCCCGTGTACGGGAATTGCAATGAGCTGGTAGAACTGCATCCGCTAAAGGGATATAACTGACATGTTGTATGCCGCGACACATGGAAGCAAGTGCTGCTGTCGGTATAGAGGCACTCATTTTCTGCATGTGCTTCCTGTCTTGTCATTGGCATCCACCTGTCTTGAAAGACAATGGAGTTCACTTCCATAGAAGTCATTAGAAGTAGCAAAGAGACCTCCCTGGGGCGCAAGCCTGGGCAGTGTTTGTGGAGGTTTCGGGCTGCCCAGAACACAAGACTCCCCTCTCAGCCTTGCTGGTTTGGTACAAAGCAGGGGTCAGCAAACTGTCCGTGCCTCGGGCCGGTGTCTTCAGCACCGATCGTGCGGAGGGCAGGGGAGTGCGCGCCCATACGCGTGCGCACACACTATTTCCGCCGCACTTCCGGGTCGGAGGAGCACCGGAAATAGCTTGTGCGCATGTGCACGGGCCTCCTCCAACCCGGATGTGCACCGGAAATAACGCATGCGCACAAGCTATTTCTGGCGCTCCTCCGACCCAGAAGTGGGCAGCCACGCCGCACCAGTAAGAGCGGACGACAGCAGCGGGCGGCGGGGATCGCCGCGGGCAGGATAAATGAGTCCCTTGGGCCGTATCTGGCCTGTGGACCTTAGCTTGGAGACCTATGGTCCAAAGGAAAGCAGCATTTTGCACCAACTTGGCTGCAGGAGTTGTTGAAAGGAGGCATACAAGGCACCATCCATCTTAGGGGATCCACTCTGGATTTGTGTAGGCTTTACCCCTTAGCCTTTTCTTCTCCCAAAGATATCCTGCAAGGAAATGGAGATTTAGGATGAGAGTTTTCCTTCTCCTAGATGGCTATCTTCCCAGGTTGATGAGCCCCATCTGCCCCTCACTTCCCTCAACAGCATATGCAGAAGCTGTTGGAAATGTGATTAGTCTTGTCTCTTCACCGAAGCCTGTCTATGCACGCAGGGGAAGTCTTAACTCCGCAAGGGCAGAGTCACCCTGCCTTAAGAGGTGTCTGTAAGCTTTGGGTTCTCTCCGGAAGCTAGCGTTGCCATCATGCTACCCTAGGGAGCAGTGCTTTCTTTTTCCAGCCAGCTTCCACCCCATCCTCTGAATCCTGGCCAAGGGTTGGTCCACCTTCCACTGAGTGTGGAGACCAGTTGCGTCAGAGGTGGGTGCAAGGAATCTGCCCAGGGCGCATGGAGCACCAAGCGGCAGAAACCTCCCTGGGGTCTCTGGGCAGTCTAAGTTGGATGGGTGTGGTGATGCTGGCTGGGCTCCCCTGTTCTTCGTTCTGCCTGTAACTCCCTGCTCTCCCCCTTCTCCTTCCAGGTCTTGCAGTAGCTAGTGCTTTGGTGGACATTTCACAACAAATGCCTATTGCCTACAAAGAGAAGTCGGGAGCGGTACGAAGTCGCAAACAGCAGCCTCCAGCTCAGCCCGGGACCTGTATTTGATGCATGGACATCTGAACTGCCTCTTTAGGGTTTTAAACACAAGGGATTACCTGGGAGGAGGACAGAGGTGGTTTTTTTTTTTTTTGGCAAGGTTTGTGTCGCAAAGGACACCTCGAAGCACCGGGCGCAATGTTTCTGGAGAGCATCCAGCCCTTCCTGTTGGCGTTGTCTTAGTTGGCCTTGTTTTGACATCCACTCCGTCTTAGATTTGCCGATCCCGCCGTGCCCACCTGGCTCCCACGTTTTTACATCTCCCTCCCCTATCCAGCTAAAGGCCGTTGGTTGCGAGTCCATCATCCGTCCGCCTCTACCACTGAAGGTTGGCAGTAGGGAAAAGCCACGGGAAGACAAAGAACACTCGGCTTTTTGTATGTGGAAAGCGCTTTGTGGTATTTGATTCTCTCCCCACACCCCTTCCCTGGTTGTACAAGAAAAGCTGCAGCACTTACAGATAATTTTCTGCCCTCTGCAGTTAAACCCCCAGGATTTAAGGAGAAGCTAACTCAATTTCCTCCAGGAGCCCAGTGTTGTAAAAAATTCTATTTATTTCTCTCTTATTTAGAGCTCTGTTCCAAATACAATACCTTCATTGGGGCTGGGGTTATGTTTGCTGCTTTATTTTCATCCACCTGACTGTATTAAATCGAGGGATGCTGTTGAGTATGGCTGGGTGCTACGCAGTGCAGCACATTGCCAGAAAAAAAAACCACCTCTCTTTTCTGGGACGATTAATGTTTTTCACGTGGATCTATGTGGCAGATCTGTGTGCAAGTGTTCCCAAGGTTTTAAATAGAACCAAGGAAGCAAAGGGGAATTAGCATAGCTGGCCTCTTGCGTAACTACATTCCTCAGTTACCCTGGGCAATCTGTGGCCTTTTCCGCGCTGTGCCCAGTTAACGGGCGTAGAGCATAAAGACGCTAACCTGTTTCAGGCTGATGGAGCCGTGGTGGTTGTCGGGGGACTGGGGTGGGGGGCTGGAATGCTTCCTATTTATTGTCATTTCGCATCGTGCATCTGCTTCCATTCAAGGCAGATGTTGCATTGATGCTTCCTCTCTTGGGGCCACCCCTCTCCCACACCCCTTTTTATTTTACCTCACTTGAGAACAGACATGGGGGAAAACCACTTTCTGCATTGCGGTGGATGTGCTCTGAAGAGTGGTCCCTTCTGTTTGAACGTCTTGCGTTGCTCGCTCCTCCCCGGCCCCCAATACCTATCAATAATCCTGCAAGTGTACTCCTGCTTGGTGCAAGGTTAGGGTCTGAACTACTCTGAAGCATCCCTTAGCCCAGTGTTTCCCAACCAGTGTGCCTCCAGATGTTTTGGGACTACAACTCCCATCATCCCTCGCTAGCAATACCAGTGGTCAGGGATGATGGGAATTGTAGTCCCAAAACATCTGGAGGCACACTGGTTGGGAAACACTGCCTTAGCCAACCTGGCGCCCTCCAGATGTTTGGGACTACAACTCCCATCACGCTGTGCTGGTTGGGGCTGATGGGAGTTGTAGTCCCAAGCATCTGGCGGGTGCCAGGTTGGCGAAAGGTGCCCCAAGGAGAGGCTGGGAGACCTGAGCGTGGCACTTGGTGGCACCCTTTGAGTGCCTTCTCAAGAAGTCGAGGTGCAGCTTCTCGGTGGCAGATGACTCTCGGTTGGCCCAGGGACTGGACTGCCATTGCAGATTGAGAGCCACTTACATTGCTCTGGCCTTGATAAATCCTGGGCAGTTATCCGGGTTGCCCGTTGTACGTTCCAGGCAGAAATCAGCAGAAACGTGGGGTTTTTATTAGCTTGGCAGCCAGAGAAGCAGGAGCCTTTGAGAAGTGTTGGCTTTGGCACTGAGGTTCTCTCCAAATCGAGCGGGCATTGCAGAGTCGGCATGTGTTCGAAGTTGCTATAACTCAGGTTTTCACTTGCTCTTAACGCCTGTTGCGTTCCCTCTGAAAATCACTTGCATGTGTGTTCAGAAGAGAGCAACCGGGCTTTCAAAACAGGGCGGGGATAGTCAGCGCACCATCCCATTTTGCCCAAACTGTGTTCCACTCACAATGGAACCGCTGGCGGCTGCTTGACGGTGCATGCCATCCCAGCCCATGGAAGGAGGTCGTGGGAGCCAGTCCATGAGTCAGAACAAGAGTCGCGATGCAATTGCACTTTTGCCGCCGATGGAGAGCGTTCCCGTTGCCTCGCCTGTATGCATGCAGAAAGCAGCAGCAAAGGCTCCCCGTCACTGCAGCATTGCTTCCACTCCAGCGGCCGAGAGCTGCCCCTGATGCCACACTGACTGGAGAAACCCGTGCCACCCGGTCATCTCATCTGGGCACAAGGCACTGCTGGATCAAGGCTGCTGTAGCCTAGGAGGAGGAGGCAATGTTTGGCCCTTAAGTGTGGCTGCTGCCCCCAATAGCATTTTTCTGGCAAGTTCTTCCCCTGCACTGATCTAGGTCTTGTGCTTGAGACATAATGCTATTTTTTTTTTTAGCAGTGTCTCATGTTGCAACTCCTAAAGTTACACCTAGAGCAGTGTTTCCCAACCAGTGTGCCTCCAGATGTTTTGGGACTACAATTCCCATCATCCCTGACCACTGGTATTGCTAGCGAGGGATGATGGGAGTTGTAGTCCCAAAACATCTGGAGGCACACTGGTTGAGAAACACTGACCTAGAGTAACTGCCTCCCTTCCCCCCTCTACCCCCCTTTCCTTTCTTGAATGCAGTAATGTATTACAGCTGTATTTTGAGCGGACTCATGGGGACGGGGGTGTGGGCAAGGTAGTGGAGATGAGAAAGACAACGATCTAGACTCCTTGGAGGTGCATGCATGTGCATTGCGCTACTGGAATTAGCAGCTCATTTGCATCTCGCAATGAACGAACGGTGAGCGACCAAAGCTTTCTTGTTCTGGACTGCCCGGCCAGAAATATTGTCGTCGTGCATATAAATGAACCTGTACTTCTTGAACCCTACAGAACTGGAACAAACGTACAATTAAAATAGCATCTCTCTCCCTCCCCAATTTGCTTTGTTGAAGCTGCACTTGAATTGACTTGTCCTTGGGGAGAAGTGGAAGGCGGCAAATTACCTCTCGAAGTCCATTTTTACGGCATTAAGGAGCGTGCCAGGTTGGGGGAGGCTGTGGGGGTTTTGTGTGCGGTAGAAAATGCCTGAATCTGCCATGGCAAAGGGCTTGACAAGAGTCCGGGATGAACCAAGATCCCTTGGCCCACTTCCTGCTAACCACCTGTCTCCTGGACCTTCCAGTTAGGATCACAGATCTGAAGATCTGGGAGTGGAGGAGCTGTTCCCATTCAGTTTGCTCCAGTATTATACTACCAGTGTCGCTTCCGTTCGGACACTGAGGAGTTAGGGGAGTGGCGCTAACAAAGTTCTCTCCCACCACCACCACTCAAGCAGAACTGGGAATCCCAAGCCCCAAGCAGCTGCACCACGGAAATCACGGAAAGCCTGCAGAGTTAATCCAACAACTGTGGACTTCAATGCTCCCAAAATACAAAAGTAAAATTACTTGCCAAAGGAAAGGTGTGTGCATGTTTCGGGGAGGAGATCTGTTTGAAGAACTTCGGGTCTTAGTTCTGCAGAGCTCATAAACGTCATACAAGTTGATTTAAGAAATAACCTCTTGTATCAGAGAAGGCCTTCGTGACCCCCATTTTCCATGGACTGCCCACCTGCACCGACAGACCAACCTGAAATTGGTGGAAGTTGTGCGGGAACACCTTGAAATGAGCAGGCCTTGTGCAAGCTGCTTCTGGCGTTTCATGCCAGCTATATTCTGCTTTTCAATGAAGGGATGTTTCCCCTTGGGAGGGGAGGAGTTAGGGTTCTTTAAAGAGATTCAGCTTTCAAGCCATTATTTCAAAATCTGAATTTTGCAGGTTTTGAAGTTCTGGAGGCAGCTGGAATTGAGATCTCCGTAGGGGGGCACTCTTTAATATCTGGAATATATATATATAATTGTTTCTGTTCTCAAAACAGTTCCTCGGTCATTCATCTCCTCTGGTGAGCACCTGGGAGCCTGCTGCCCCCCAAGAAACTTCTAAGGTGTTCCGTTTGGACCTGTGATTTGTACACAAAGGCAGACGAGTGTCTCTGGCGATGCGGCTTGCGTGTCCTTCAGAGCTGTCGGGCCACAAATGTTCTGTGTCACAGATGCCAAAGCCCCGGCTGTCTCTTGACTGCCTGGTGCCCGAGATTCTCTTTCCTCCCCTCCTGGATCTTATCCATGAATAATGTAACCTAACTGTGGCGAATTGCAAACGCTTGAAGAATGACAGGCTGTGAAAACACCCCTTGACAGGTATCTGCTGCCTTCTAGTTCCCATGCACACTGTATTAAGGAGGAAAGAAATCCCCCCACGGAGACCGCCGATGTGTGAGAGTAGATTCACTTGGTTTCCAGTGCGCTTTTAGAATTACTGTCGGAAGTGGGCTTTATATATACACAGTATCTGTATATCTATAAAATGAGGACTGAGACCTTGGCTATGAGTGTAGCATTGGAGCAAAGAAGCTGAGCTGTGAACCAGGAATCCCAACCCTTCCCAGGAACTCAGTAAGTGGTCTTAGACATATATATATATCCCCCGCCCACCTGCAATTCTGTGCCACCTTACAGGGTTGTTGAGAATGTGTTTCAGAAAGGAGGAGCAGCTCAGACCCTAACTGGCTGCACCTCCAACCTCTATCTCAACGCCCCCCTCCCAGCTTTCTGGACTCTTTCCCATTGGCATAGGTCCGGCTTCCCTGACCCGCTGCCAGCCTGATGCAGTCCAAAATATCTGGCAGGACCCAGGATGGCGATGGCTTCCCTACGTAAACATGAAGAGGGCACCGGCACAGAATTGATTTCCTCACTCGTAATAGCTGTAAACCAAAGCTCGCTGCAAACCATCCTAGTAGTAGCGACTCCTTGTTACCTTTAGGGTGGATAGCATATTCATGCACACAGCAAAAATAGCCTGCAGGCTGAGCCCCTGGTATTGGGGAACCCTTGTATTATGCACAGATCTCTGGGTGAGGATTGGAGTCCCAGGTGCACATGTTGCAGCGCCGCATCTCACTAGCAGCGTGTGGAACTTGTCCGGTATCGTTTGGCAGCTGCTCCAAGGCGACCTGGCATAAAGCACCCAGTTGTGCTGGTTTGTCAGACCAGTGACTCACTTTGTCTCCCTCCCAAGTGTCCGGGGACTCAAGCCTGTGTGTGGCCCAGCTCAGCTTTCCTAATGGAAGAAGAGAAGGAGACCCAAAATGTGGGGAGGAAGAGCTTTTGCAGTTCAGGGCTGGGAAGGATGGAGACCCAAACAAGTCTGTCCAGCGCTGCTCGCCCCACAAGGCAGCCTTCCCCAGCGTGGAACAGGAGCAGAAGTGACTTGTTGCGGTGCAGCAGTTGAGGGACAAACTTGGCTGTGCACGAGGCCCCGAAAGACACTATGGAGATTGAAATATCCCCTGGGACAGGAGTCGCCAATGTAGTGCTCCCCAGAGGTGAGATTGCAACTCCCATCATCTTAAGCTAGCATGGCCAATGGGCAGGAATTGTGGGGGGTGTACTCCCAGCAACCTTTGGAGAGCACCTCATTGGCCAGCCCAGTCCCTCCAGGCCTCATCTAGGCAAGCGCTTGTGAACAGAGCCCTTCGAGATCGGACTTGAGCCACCCAGTCCAGGAGCCTGGTTTCCCCCCAAGGGGGCCGACCAAATGCATCTGGGAAGCTGGCAAAAGTGGGGCATGATGGCAACAGCAACATATTCAGAGGGAGAAAGAGACTGCCTTTCCGCAGGCCAGTTCCACCTACAGCCATCTAAGCCCAATGGGCACCATCAACAATGGTTTATTTAATTGCCAAAACTGCCACTTGCTAGTTTCTCTTCCCCAAGCTTCTAACACCTATTGAAGAAGTTGGGGTTCAGGTCTGTTGTCTTGACGGGTTCCTCTTCCTTTCAGCTGCCACTTGACTCATAGACGCAGGTTGGTTCCTCCTCTGTGCAGCTGCTTTGTATGTAGCGTCTTCGGCCAAGAGGCCGGCGGCGCTTTGTCTTTCTGTTCTTCTCATAAATCGCGGCACCAGTCGCTACCTTTTCCTAGCAGCTTAGAATTAAAAAAATCAGGATGTGGTTAGCTGTGCTGCTTCACGTTGCTTTCCCCCCCCCCAAAAAAAAACCAACCTCTCGACTCTCCCGCCTCTCTGCAAAACTCTTTCAACAAACTTTCTTTGTTTTCCCAGGAAAAAAAAGCTGCTTTTTTTGCGTCTTCCAGATTCAGAATGCTTTTAACACTTTTCAGCCTGGTCCAGCACTTAAACCGGGATGGGGGAAATTAAGTGAAATTTGTCATGGTGTGTCAAATAATGTGGGCCCTTGAAACAGCAAAAGAAAAAAGCCCTTACATTTCTATTACTCTGAAATTTGTGCACAAAGAGGTCTTTTCTGTAGAGTTCTTGAACTAATTTTCTCTTAGGAATTTCTTTCTTTTTCTCTTCCCCCTACAGTTCTTTCTTTTTTCTGGTGTGGGGGGAAAAACACTATTCTTCTGTATTTGGACCTGAGCTTAGTTTTGTTCATATGTATAATTTAGCCTTTATTGCATTCATATGTAAATAATGAGTAAGTATTGTAAAGTATTTCATTGCTGGGGTGGGAATGGTATAAAAATACGCATTTTAGGGCTGCTGGTTTTTTGGTATTTTTTTGTATTGTAAAAAAATAAAATAACAGCTAATTTAAAAGCAAGAACAAGGTGATGAATACATGCATTTTAAAACACCAATGTGAAGTATATGTATGTAAATAAAAGTAAATAATGAACAAAAACTTTTTTCCCTTCTGGAATAAAAGAAGACGATCTGGTTAAGAATGACTGCCTCGTTTTTGGTTACAGTGTATTTCTCGCATTTTCACCCCATCTTTCCCTCCCAGGAGTGTGGGGCAAATTGCTGGGTCTTTTCCCCATTTCATCGTTGCAGCAGCCCTGCGGGATAGTCTAGGCTGTGTGTGTGTCACTCATGGCGTGTTTCATGGAAGCAGGCATTTGAATCCAGGTCTGCCTCACCTAAACATGCCTCGCAAGCTGCTGGGCTGTGGAACTATGGAACTCCCTGCCACAGGAGGCAGTGATGGCCACAAACTTGGATGGCTTTAAAAGAGGATTGTTTTGTTGTTGTTGTTTAGTCGTTTAGTCGTGTCCGACTTCGTGACCCCATGGACCAGAGCACGCCAGGCACTCCTGTCTTCCACTGCCTCCCGCAGTTTGGTCAGACTCATGTTGGTAGCTTCTATAACACTGTCCAACCATCTTGTCCTCTGTCGTCCCCTTCTCCTTGTGCCCTCAACCTTTCCCAACATCAGGGAGTCTTCTCTTCTCATGAGGTGGCCAAAGTATTGGAGCCTCAGCTTCAGGATCTGTCCTTCCAGTGAACACTCAGGGCTGATTTCCTTCAGAATGGAGAGGTTTGGTCTTCTTGCAGTCCATGGGACTCTCAAGAATCTCCTCCAGCACCAGAATTCAAAAGCATCAATTCTTCGGTGATCAGCCTTCTTTATGGTACAGCTCTCACTTCCATACATCACTACTGGAAAAACCATAGCTTTATATAATAATAATAATAATAATAATAATAATAATAATAATTATTATTATTATTATTATTATTATTTTTTTTTATTTGTACCCCGCCCATCTGGCCGGGTCTCCCCAGCCACTCCCCAGCTTTAACTATACGGACCTTTGTCAGCAAGGTGATGTCTCTGCTTTTTAAGATGCTGTCTAGCTTTGTCATTGCTTTTCTCCCAAGAAGCAGCCGTCTTCTAATTTCATGACTGCTGTCACCATCTGCAATGATCATGGAATCCAAGAAAGTAAAATCTCTCACTGCCTCCATTTCTTCCCCTTCTATTTGCCAGGAGGTGATGGGACCAGTGGCCATGATCTTAGTTTTTTTGATGTTGAGCTTCAGACCATATTTTGCGCTCTCCTCTTTCACCGTCATTAAAAGGTTCTTTAATTCCTCCTCTTTTTCTGCCATCAAGGTTGTATCATCAGCATATCTGAGGTTGTTGATATTTCTTCCGGCAATCTTAATTCCGGCTTGGGATTCATCCAGTCCAGCCTTTCGCATGATGAATTCTGTATATAAGTTAAATAAGCAGGGAGACAATATATAGCCTTGTAGTACTCCTTTCCTAATTTTGAACCAATCAGTTATTCCATATCCAGTTCTAACTGTAGCTTCTTGTCCCACATGGAGAAAAGAGGATTAGACAAATTCATTGAGAGGGAGAGGACTATTGACGGCTGCAGACCATGATGGCTGTGCTCTCTCCACATTTGAAGGCAGTCGTGCTTCTGAATACCAGTTGCTGGAAACCACAGGAGAGGTCTCTTGTGCTCGAATCCTGTTTGTGGGTTTCCCACAGGCATCTGAAAATAGGATGCTGGACTAGATGGGCCATTGGTGTGATCCAGCAGGGCCCTTATGTTCTTATGCTAGTGCCTTTCTTTCACCCTGTATTTCCATCTGCCGAGATCCGAGCAATCATTAGAAAGTTCATGTTTTCACCTTGCGGTTTAAGGAGTTAGTGGGGTTTAAAACCTGCTTCAAGACTTTATAGCACGAGAGAAGGGACAAAGAGTAACACAGAAGCTCTTCCCCTTTTGTTTCTTTCTTTCTTTTTTTGCCCTCCATTAGCTCAGTGGGTGACCCCGGCTGTTCCTTCAGCCCAGCCAGGTAATCCAGCCTTCGAACAGACTTTGGAGCCTGCTGGGTTACTCCGGAGCCGGTTAGAGTATCTCCCTCCATAATCCTCCGAAAATATCCCTTAGCTTATTTGAGATGGGGCTTTCAGGGGAGATCAAATCCTCTGTTTATTTCTCATCTTGGAGAGGAAACTGTGATTAGAGTTACCCAAATAGCTTTAAATATTATATATGTGTGTCAAGTGTAACAAAGAGAAAAGGAAAGCCAGATCACATTAGCAATAAGAATTTAAGCATGGGAGGAATTCAGTGTCATACATTTGTTCCATCAGCACATTTCTTCTTGCCAGATGAAAAAAATATTCCCTCCCCTTCGCCTGTGTGCTGCTCTGGGGTTCTATAGCTTCTAACCACAATGGCTGCTTTGTACCTCCACCAACGGAAGACCTTGGCATCTCAAATTTCAGTGGTGCCCTTTGTGCCACCAAAATCCAGTGCCACCCCTGACTACTCTCACCTTCCATTGGTCTTCTGCCTGGAGTCCTGTGTCCATTTCTGGGCACCACAATTTAAGAAGGATGTTGACAAGCTGGAAGGTGCGCAGAGGAGGGCAACCAAGATGATCAAGGGGCTGGAAACCAAACCTTATGAGGAGCAGTTGAAGGAGCTGGGTATGTTTAGTCTGGGAAAGAGGAGACTCAGAGGAGATACGAAAGCCATCTTCAAGTATCTCACCCTGAAGGTGGAGCAAGCTGGTTTTCTCCTGCTCTGGAGGGTAGTACCTAACCAATGGTTTCAAGTTACAAGAAAGGAGATTCCAACTAAACATCAGAAAACTTTGTGACAGTAAGAGGTGTTCAACAGTGAAACGGTCTCCCACAAGAGGTGGTGGACTCTCCTTAATTGGAGGTTTTTAAGCAGAGCTTGGATGGCCATCTGTCAGGGATGCTTTAGCTGAGATTCCTGCATTACAGGGGTTTGGACTAGATGACTCTTGGGTTCCCTTCCAACTCTATGATTCATAGTTGCATGCCTGCTGAGATGCTCCAGAAACTCCACGCCTGGTGCAACCAAACCGGTCCTGCTCCCCTAGATCTGCCTTTACCTCCAGTGTTCACAATCTAGGTGTCTCCCCTGCAAAGTCAGTTGGCTTCCGGTTCTGTTCTGCCTTAATGGAGGCAGCACCCCACGACAGCGAGAGATCGTTGGTGAATGAAAAACAAATGATTGAGGGTAACTCATTCTTGCAAATTCTCCCCAGGGATTTGGGGGGGGGGTAACAGGCTTCACTTGCAATTCGTCTCGGTACCTGGCTCTCGCTCTGGCATGGAATGCGAGGGGCAGGGAGGCACTGAGTGCAAAAGCTCTTCGTCTGCCGAAAACCCTCCAATGCTGCCATTAAGAAGCAGAGGTTCTCCTGTTAATTAGAGCTTAATTAGACTTAAGTACAGGTGTGTGCTGGAAGAGATGAGATCACAAACTGGAACAAACCAACTGTAAGGACTTTAAGGTTTGAATTTGAGATAAGACTTCATTCGGTGCAAAAGATGGGGGAGGGGAGCCTACAGTTTCTTTATTTAAAGTTTTATTCTCTACATTTATGATTCGGCAACCCTCCTCTGAATGTTAGTTTAAATTATATTTGTACAAGTGAGGATGGAAGAAATTTGATTATAAATATGGAATATAATATCAAATGGAACTGTGTGTAAAAGGAAAAAGGGAGGGAAGCTCTGTTTTGCAAAAGGTTTACGGTGGAAACTTAGAGCTGACTCTTCCCTATCCTTTATTATCTATGAAGTGAACTGAATAACGCTAAGAGGACTTGGAATGTAATTTAATTGGAAGGATAACTGGCCATATATCTTCATCTGGAAGGAAGGATGAAAGGAGTCTGTGAGCTGCCAAGGAACTGATAAGGTTTTTTATTAAGTCATCTGCAGTTCGACAGACCGCTCTTCTTCCCAGGCTGAGAGAAAAAATCGTGACAACAGTTTATTTACTGGGACAGAGCGACTTTGGCAGCTGTTGTTAAAGTTCTCAGTGCAAAACAATGAAGCACAGGACAGAGCAATGGAGAAATTTCTGGAACAACAATGAGATATCAGCTCTGCCCAAAGCATGACGGATAATACCAACAATCGGGGTGGGGGATAACATCTTACAAGGACAGGAAGAAACACCACGGACAGAATAATTGCCACACACCGGAAGAACAAGGATATAGTTTGAGTTCCTCACTTGAAGTTTTATAAATCATTTAATGGGTCAACACGAATAGAAGTTATTAATATTGCAGTTGTTGTATAAGGGATTATTATTATGACCAGAATGTAATTGAAACTAATAAGATTTTGGAATGTAGAAATAGAGAAAATAATCAAATCTAGCACACGGAGGGCCACTTTAACTAAATTATATAATTTGGTATTTGGATGATTGGTATTATAACTGTATTATAAACTGGTATTGTTAAAATGATGCCATTGTTGGACAGTAATTGGAAACTAATAAAATTTATTCCATTGTTGGCACCATTCTGCGTTTGTGCATCAGTTGTTGGGAATCGACGCTGGGGAGCATGATGTTGCGCTCAGGTCCTGTTTGTGGGCTTCCTGCAATGAGCATCCCATTGGCTGCTGTGCAAGCAGCATGCTGGACCGCATGAGCCTCTGGTCTGATGCAGCAGCCAGCCTCTTGCTATGCACAATCTGATGTGATAAGGGCAGTTCTGGAAGACAACGGGTTCCCCTGGCTCTTTGCATCTCCTTGGATGAGTCAAGCGCTTTTCTGCTTGGCAGTCTGGCCTCCGGCTACCCTCCCCTGTGAGGTGAACCATTTGTAACTGGTTACATCATAAAATCTACACCAAAGCAAAGGATGCAAAGGAGATACATGGAAATCAGTCTGGGAATAGGAGCGGGAGGGGGGAGGTCTGGTTTCCCACCCCCAGAAGGGAAAAAGCAGCCAGTTCCCCCTTTAATTGATTGATTTTGGAGTCCATCACAGTTTCCACCAGCTGATTTCTCCAGATAATTTGCCAAATGCGGCCGGGAGGTTAGTTTCTGACCATTAACCTTTCTGCCTCGTGGCACCTGAGCATACATTAACTCCTAGAAGGGAGCTGATGTGGGTCTCGTGGTAACAAATGGCTGACTTGACTGGAGTGCTCCAGAAAGAAAGGAGAAAGAGACCAAAATTGGAAAGTAAAGTATTACTTTTATTTCTGTCCGAGTTGGGATCTGCCTTTGATGGGTCCCACTTCAATGGACAGCACATAAAACAGGCTCCCCCCCCCACCTCCTGGCATACTTATGCATATTCGATTTAGCTTGTTAATGAGGAGAGAGGGAAATGAGTGGCTGGGGAAAAGAGATAATAGCCCATTGTCTCAAACATTACTTTAGCCCAAGCTTCCTTTATTTCTCAATTCTCACTGGGCTTTGCAGCTCACCTGCGTTTGAGCTTCTTATCGCTCTCCCAGCCCCCCAACCTTTCTCTCATCTTTGAGTCCCTCAGTGACCTTTGCTGTTCCAAATCCATCACCCAACGATTCCCGAGAGGAGGGTGGCTCTCATCAAACCTTCAAAGTACAAGGCAAGTAACGTACAAAGATACTGCCCAATAGCAAATCGACACTCGTTATTTGGCAAAAGTTAGAACTGGCAAATGGGACCCAGGTGGCGCTGTGGGTTAAACCGCAGAGCCTAGGGCTTGCTGATCAGAAGGTCGGCAGTTCGAATCCCCGTGACGGGGTGAGCTCTGAGCTCCCGTTGCTTGGTCCCCGCTCCTGCCCACCTAGCAGTTCAAAAGCACGTCAAAGTGCAAGTAGATAAATAGGTACGCTCCGGCGGGAAGATAAACGGCGTTTCCGTGCGCTGCTCTGGTTCGCCAGACAAATGCCGGAGGGTATGGAGCTATCCGACCCCTGAGCCATCTGAAAGCAATCCTGTATATAGGGAAGGGTTTGGGGTTTTTTTAATTTAAATGTTTTATTATGTTTTATATATGTTCTGAAGCTGCCCAGAGTGGCTGTCGCAACCATGTCAGATAGGTGGGGTATAAATAGTAAAATTATCATTATGGAATGGGAAGTCCCTATTTTCATCGGAGGAATGTTGGAGGGTGTGGAACAGGATGTGTCTTGCTGGGGGTGGAGGCGTTCGGATCTCACGGCCGAGGAGCCGCTAGCAGGAGCTCATCAGACAAGCGGGCAACATCTTACTGCCGCTTCCTTTTATTGCACATTCAAGAGGCACTCCAAACGAGGGATGGACTGTAAATGTACCAGCGACGCGGAATAATGAGGAGCCATTAATTTTCGCCCCTCTTACCTGGCTCTTCTTAACAGCCAGAACCGGGCATTGAGACAGCTGCCAATAAAGTTGGCTCCTGCTGCTGGCGACGGAGACGTTGCTTCCCCCCCCCCCATCACCACCCCCTCAGAAAAAAATAAAGTAAAACGAAAACTCCTTGGAAGCTTTGATGGCACCAGCCTCAACTGTGGAAATTAATTGGGACTTTTGCAAGAGAGGAGGCTGTCTTAGTGCTTTCAGGCTCACTTGGAAGACATTGAAGCAAACATCCATCTAGCCCAGTTTGGGCTGCTCTGATGGGCAGCCACCCACACATTCCATTTAAAGCACATGGCTCCCCCAAAGGTTCCTCTGGGAACTGTAGTTTACCCCCACAGAACTATCACTCCCAGCACCCGTAAAAATTGGTAGTTCCCAGGATTTTGGGGGGACAGCCACGTACTCTGAAAGTATGGTGTGGGTGTGATTCCCACCCCCCACTGTGTGTTACTGGATCCTTTTAAGCTGGAAATGCTGTTTTGGACTGAAACTGGGAACTTCTGCGTAGAGTCACAAAACTGTAGGATAGGAAGGGACCCCTGGCAGATGGCCATCTTGCCTGAAATCAAGGCAGGGACTCTATCACTGAGCTATGGACCATAGGATCAGAGATTTGCAGAGTTGGAAGGGACCCTGAGGGTCGTCTAGTCCAACCCCCTGCAATGCAGGAATCTCAACTAAAGCATCCAAGACCACTTCTGAAAAACCTCCAAGGAAAGGAGAGTCCACAACCTCAAGAACTGTCAAACAGCTCTTACTGTCAGAAAGCTGATGTTCGGTCAGAATCTCCTTCCTTGTAACTTGAAGCCATGGGTTCGAGTCCTACCCTCCAGAGCAGGAGAAAACAAGCTTGTTGCCTCTTCCGTGTGACGTCCCTTGAGATATTTTAAATGTTCTGTGGGTGGGTGGGGCCCACGAAAAACGAGGGGCCTAGGGGGGTCAGTTGCTGGGGAATGAGGAGTCCCTATTTTCATCTGAGGGAGGGTATATGAGGGCATCAGTTCATCAGCTGGTGCCAGTGCAGATTTCGAAAGGACAATCTGCTGTTCAAATAAGAAAGTGGGTCAAGGTGGAACCATCTGGAAGGCCTCCTTCGACTAGAGGAGGCCCGCAAGCCAGGCTTTTCCTCATCAATCTCAAGGCGAAAGAGCAGCACACTCTCTCTCTCTTCCGAAGCAAACTCTTTTGCCGTCCTTTGGCTTCTTCTTCAGAGAGAGGTTGCCTTTGCAGCTACAGATCTCGCCGGGGAGCCACCTCTGCCCTCTTGCATCTGTCACCGCTCCTGTTGTTGTTTCTGGGGCACGGCAACGCGCCAACACACCTCTGCGTCTTCTTCGTCTGATTTCATTGGTCTGAGCTGCGACTCCTGTTAAGGTTTTAATTTCCAAGAAGAAAAATGTCTCTTCTTTTGAGAATGAGCTTTAAAAGGAAGCACAGGGTTGTAGAGTTGGAAGGGAACTCAAGGATCGCCCAACCCCATGCAATGCAGGAATTGTGGGATGTGATACATAAGTAGCAGTCAAGTACAACATTCCTTGTTTTCCTAGAGTGGACATGCGGGAATGTTTGGTCCAGCCAGTCAAAAACTTCCTGTTTCCTCCTGGCTGGGACATCCTTCCTTTGCATGTGACTAGAGGTGGGCGTGACCTTACCTGTCCAGGTAACACAAAAGGACAAGGAATGCAGCACTCTCTCTTTTTTACTCCATTCGTCATTGGAGCAGCTTTTTTTAGCTAGAAATGCTCTGTTGGCTTCCAGCCAACAGAGGACACTGGGATTATCTCCATATTTGATAGATCCACATGTATATACTTTGTAACTAAGTCTGCCTTCAGGGATCCAACTGTGAACTGATGATGTGAGTAAACTTCTTTTATTAATCTTTAAATAAAGATTGTGGTGTGTTTATTCTTTTAAGAGGGATATAAGAAAACTTACCAGGAACCTAATAGTGAGAGGCTTACACAAGCCTGCAACTAGCCATCCACTGTGCGTTGAAAAGGGGAATGTAAAACTCTGCTAAGTAAAATAACTTGCTAGCACAAGTTAGGAAGGATATTAATAAACCTGCTTCCCTGAACATTCCCACAGGAATCTCAGCTAAAGCATCCAAGACCGATGGCCATCCAACCTCTGTTTCAAAACCTCCAAGGAAGGAGAGTCCACCACTTCCTGAGAGAATCCCTTCCACTCTTGGACAGCTTTTACTGCCATAAAGTTCTTCCTGATGTTTTGATATTGTATTTTAATGCTGTAACCCAGGGGTAGGCAACCTAAGGCCCCTGGGCCGGATGCGGCCCAATTGCCTTCTCAATCCGGCCCGTGGATGGTCTGGGAATCAGCTTGTTTTTACATAAGTAGAATGTGTGCTTTTATTTAAAATGCATCTCTCGGTTATTTGTGAGGCATCATCATCATCATAATAATAATAATAATAATAATAATAATAATAATAATAATAATAATAATTTATTATTTGTACCCCGCCCATCTGGCTGGGTCTCCCCAGCCACTCTGGGCGGCTTCCAGCAAACATTAAAATACATTAACAATCACAGATTTAAAACTTCCCTAAACAGGGCTGCCTTCAGGTATTTTCTAAATGTCATGTAGTTGTTTATCGCTTTGACCTCTGCTGGGAGGGTGTTCCACAGGGCAGGCGCCACTACCGAGAAGGCCTTCTGCCTGGTTCCCTGTAGCTTTGCTTCTCGCAGTAAGGGAACCGCCAGAAGGCCCTCAGTGCTGGATCTCAGTGTCCGGGCAGAACGATGGGGGTGGAGACGCTCCTTCAGGTATACAGGACCGAGGCCGTTTAGGGCATAGGAATTCATTCATTATTTTTTTTCCAAAATATAGTCTAGCCCACCACATGGTCTGAGGGACAGTGGACCAGCCCATGGCTGAAAATGGTTGCTGACCCCTGCTGTAACCCACCCTGGGACCTTAGGGTGGTGGGCAGGCAACAAACAGACAAACAAAATTGAATGCATTCTTTCCTCAACCTGTAATTTTGGCATTTGGCCACTTCATTGGGGGGGAAAAATCCTCATGCCCATGTACACCCTTGTACGGTCTCATCCACCCCGATAATCCTCATGTTCCTAAATTCTTAAAGAGGCAACATAAAGGTGACCTATTCAGGAAAAGAATCCACATCTGCTTTATTTCAGGGTACATTTTTTTTTAATACTGATACATACAGAAAGTACAGATTAGATCCCAAAAGTATAACCAACCCCCCTATAAACCCATGTGTGATCTTGGGAGCACCTCCCCTCTCCAGCATCAAGGTCTTATTGCAGAGATGAGAACATCTTAGAATCATAGAACCACAGAGCCAGGAGGGACCACAAAGGCCATCTAGCCCAACCCCCTGCAACGTAGGAATCAGAACTGACCTTATATTATTTATTTTTTTCACCTGGCCACTGCCAGAGCGGCGCCCATGCTCTGGGTGTAAACGTAGGGTGTCTTTTCCTAATATCCATCTCAAGTCACAAGCAGCAGAAGGCAAGTCTATGTAGACATTGGCAGAATGTTACTATCCTTTCCTGTCTGGGCGCAAAGACGGCATTTCTGGAAATTAGGGACCTTTTAGCCCAGCTTCCTTGAAAAGCAGAGAGAAAGTGATTGGTAATGTGAGGCTCACCCCTTCAGTAGACATGGTATTTGGCTTTGGACAGTATGTTACTTCTCAGCCTCGGTTTCCTGTCTGTAGAATGGGTGCGAAAGCAATTTGCTGTTCAGGGCAAAGTAGAAATACGTGAAGGATTGAAGCGCACTTTGCAAAATGTAAAGTGCTGCGTAGATAAAACAGGAGCAGTAATTTGGAGAACAATCGACAGGATTAAGGAGGTGGTGATAAAACAATAAGATAGTAAAAGAGGGGGTGGTCCGAACAAATAAAAAACGAGAAGGCGGTTTGCAGCGAGACGGCACCCTTATTCTGGCCAGTATGGGTCAGGGTGATGGAAGCTGCTGTCCAGAAACACCTGGAAGAAACCTTGTTGGGCATCTGTTTTTAGTAATAAAGGTAAAGGTAAAGGGACCCCTGACCATTAGTTCCAGTCGCGGACGACTCTGGGGTTGCGGTGCTCATCTCGCATTATTGGCCGAGGGAGCCAGCGTACAGCTTCCGGTTCATGTGGCCAACATGACTAAGCTGCTTCTGGCGAACCAGAGCAGCGCACAGAAATGCTGTTTACCTTCCCGCCAGAGTGGTACCTATTTATCTACTTGCACTTTGACGTGCTTTTGAACTGCTAGGTGGGCAGGAGCAGGGACCGAGCAACGGGAGCTCACCCCGTCGCAGGGATTCGAACCGCTGACCTTCTGATTGGCAAGCCCTAGGCTCTGTGGTTTAACCCACATCACCACCTGCGTCCCGTGACTAATTTCAGCTGTGCTGAAAATAAAAAGGAAAGCAGATGCTGAGGATGAGCATGAGCAACATGGAATGGCCTCAGCAGCACCTGACTGACCTCTGCTTGGAACAGGATGTGAACTAGCATGGACCTTTGTCCTGGTACTGCCAGGGCCCCACAAAAGCTTTCCCCAACCTGGTGCCCTCCAGATGTTTTGACCTGCAGCCGCAGCTGGTAATGCCTCCCCCATGTACTGCACTCCCAAATCATTGGCTTTGCTATTTGTTTTAGATTGCAGGTTTCTAGCTCTCATGAGGTGTCATCCAGAAGACAAATAGGATTGGTGGAATTATGGATCACTTTTCTCTCGTTCCAGTCCATGGAGCTACGTTGGTTTGAACTTGGAGAGTAGTGATTCAACTCGGTTTACGCCTGGTGGGCAAAGCTAGATTTGGAAACAGGGTGGCAAAGATGTTCTAAACCCTCAAAGGGCAAGGGAATGTGCAAAGTTTAAAGATGCCTGAATTCTCCTCTGCCAAACCTCTTTAGGTTCATTCTGGGATTTCTCAGGCTCTGCCGTAGGTTTTTCCATAATGAAAACTGGGGGCAGGGCAGGGGGAGAATAATAAAATCATAGCATTGTAGAGTTGGAAGGGACACAGCTAAGTTTTACCCTGTTTCCCCCTTTTTAATACGTAGACATAAAGTAAGCCATGGCAGGGTTTTTTTTTACCTTTGTGAGAAGTAAGACATACCCCAAAAGTAAGCCATGGTGCCGCCATTGTTCCCGTCGCCTCAGCCCCTCCTGCGTGCGCAGGGAGCCAGCGAACCAGCGAGAGGCACGGGGGGAAACGTGCCTCTTGCGGAGTTCTGCCCCGCCTGCTCAGAGCACAGGGGGAGGCTGTACCGTACCATACTGACGTAATAAAAATAAGACATCCCCCGAAAATAAGCCACCCTGTGTTTTTTTGAGGAAAAAAAATGATAAGCCAGTGTCTTAAAAAGGGGGAAAGACAGTATCTCTTAGGATAAATAACAACTAGGCACCCATCACATTCCAGAAAAATAATCTGCAAATCAACTTGACGACTGCCAATGGAAATATGAGTTTAAATGGAAATATAAATGGAAATATGAGTTTATATTGGTTGCAGTCATCTGCTTTTTAAAACTTCTCCCCTTTCCCCATAATTCTCCAGCCAGAAGACACCACTTCATCCTAGTGATGATAACCATCAGATTCTTTTGTAATACTTGCCCCCCCCTTCTAAAATACTTAAATTCTAGTGATTTTCCAAAATTTGATAGCAGACTCAGAAGTCTGAGTTCCTATTTTGGGAATTCAATGCTCTCCCCAGATTTTCTTTCCAACACTTTGGCGACCAAGTGTTAAGAAAGCGCTGAGGCCTCCACCTCTGGTTTGCAGCCAGGAAAATCTGCAGCATGTCAGGTGAATATTTGATGTGTCTGAACAAACAAAACCAGGAGCTCTGAGTCAATGGGCTCCATCAGTTACCTTCTGCCTTAATGTGACAAGCATCCATCACCGCAAAGGACTTGAAATGTTTGCAGTGTCCTCAGAAGGGCAAGCTGAACCAAGTGTCCAAATGGTCACCTGAAACATTCTAGGCAGTTTCTGGGGTGTGTGAACTGAGCAAACGCCAACCTTTGTTATTTACTTATTTTATTTATTTATCGGATTTATATACGGCCCTTCATCAAAAGAGCTCAGGGCGGTTCGCGGCATAAAAACACGAGACAAAAGCCACTGGTACAGCGAAGAATCGCTTGCCGACATTGCAAACACTGCTCTGCAATGCTGCAGAACATGGCTGGGGGGTCTCTTTCCACTCAAGGGCCACATGCCATCCTGGAGGGCCACATACCAGTGGCAGGTGGGACCAGAGGGGCAAGAATGAGTGACGCAACAATTGCGAATTTTGTGTTTGTGCAGTAGGCTGGCTTCTGGACCAGAGGTCCCTCATCCCAGCTGCAGAATATCTTTAGGATGCGTGTCTCAGACTGCAAGCGGCAGAAAGATACTTTGGGCAGAAGCAGTCTATAGAAATGCAGTACTAGTTCAGAGAACCAGGCAGGGTGGACTTTGGTTTTTCAAACTTCAGTGGTGCCCTTTGCGAGGCCAAAATTGGGTGCCCCCTGCCTCTTTGCCTGTTGTCCTGCTCAATTCACTACATTATAGTTGTGATGGTCTGCGGCGCCCCTAGACGTGGTGCCCAGTGTGGCATAAACAGACCTGCTGCCCTAAATCCAGCTCTGGGCCGGGAATCAAGGAACCAGCTAGTGGCCACTATACATGGTGATACCTCTAAGTTGCTTTGTAGGTGGATGGGATGGTAATGTACTGATCATCCCTGCATTTTCTAGCTTTTCCAAATTTGTGTGCTCATGTGCACCACCCAACAAGTTTGTTGGGCATGTCGGAATTCCGATGCACGCATGAAGAGGAAAACATTCCCTTCCGTAAGAACAAACGCCTGCATGTTGAGCCCTGGAGAGCTTTGGAATGTTGGTATGAGGTCAATTTCTGTGCGTTTTTTAAAAATAATAATCCTGTGCACAAGAAGAGGGAGGCCACATTTCAATACAAGGTTCAGGGCCTCTAAGTCCCTTGATCAGAATGCTCTCCATGGGGGCTGACCTCCATCTTGAATTGGGGTCAAAATATTGTGTCGGAATCTAACTATGGTTGACCCACATGAGCCGTGACCATGAATGGAAGATGTAATGTATTGCTAGGCAAGTTGGAATGGTGGAAGGATTAATACCTGCCCTCATAGACCCAGTTCGCAGTCCCGGGACTATTGCTTGCTACAAATGCTCCCTTGAACCTGTGGGTCAGCCATTGCTGATCAGAACCCGCCACAGATGGAATATCCATTACATCCACTCACAACCCAAAACAGTCCTTCTCCCAGAAGATAATTCAAACTTTTGGCTGAGTGGTCAATTCGTGCATCTGGACATCAGTCCTGAAGGTGACATTCTGCCTCTGATCCCAGTGGTTTCTTTTTTCCGGCAGCAAATGTTTAGATGTGTTGTTTGGGGATCTCAAAATACCAGACGGCTGGAATATTTGCGATGAACATTTTTAAGACTTCTGTCCTGCAATCTCTTTCCTGGACCAAATTACAGTGATGGGTTTTCTGCGGTAAATACCAAACTGTCCTTTGAAAATCACCGAGGAGAGTAAGGGAGAGTCTCTCAAATATAACTCAGTGGACTGCGTCGGGGATTTCAGTGAATCACCAGCATGAATCGGCCTTCAATACAAGTGTCTAGAAGGGCCATCCAGGCCGAAGAAACACACACCAGTTGCATGGGAGGATTCCAGGTACATCTACAATTGCTCTCTTGTAGAGTATCAGAGGAGGTGTGGTTTTATCTTGTGAGGTGCTGTGCTGGAACCAAGTCAATGCCTTGCTGGTAAGAATGGGTGGTTCAGAAGTTCAGTCCTGCTAGCCCTGTCTGAACTCTCCTCATGAAGCTCCAAACAAGCATGGATTTTCAAACCAAAGCCCTCTGCTCAACAGATATAGACCCCATTTCCCACCCAAAAATTGTGGCCAAGGAGAGAGTTAAGATAGCCAGACTTGTCTGTCTCATTCTGAGCCTGGAGACCCAGGTCTCAAGGACAAAGCGCCCAGTTTTTCCCTCCCCCTCCCCTTCTTAAAAAAAAATATGGAGATTGGGTGGTGTCACTACCGCAAGATGGGAGTATTTGCATGATGAAGCAGTCCAGTTCTTTGACTCAACACATGGAGAAGTTGGGGCGATAGCCTACTTCAACCCATCCTTGGAAGGTTTCCCAAGATGGCAGCAAAATCCTACTGTGCTGGGGTTGTTCCTAAGACTGTTTCAGCCTTCCAAAGCAGGCAACTTTTACTGACCTGCTAAAAATGGGGGGCAAAAGAAGCTAATGTGAATTAGCCCTTGCTGTAACCTTAGGACGGGCCCATGATGGATCACACGGTTCCTTGCAGGGACTGATTTCTGGGTCCTTCCACAGATGAACACATTGCGGCTCAACAGGAAGGTGTCGACAAACAAGCTGATGAGATGAGTGTCTTTCCTTTCCTCCCGGTCACCTTGAAGAGGGAGGGAGCCAGGAGCTGGCGAGGCCTTTTGCCCCAGCTGCCCGATTCGAAAACAAACAAACGGAGAGCAGTCCGGTCACGGCGCTTGAGTGTGGGCGCGCTCCAATTCACATGGACACCAGGAGGAATGTACTAGTAGAAGTGGAACACCACATCACCAACCAGCCGTTAATGGTCAGTGACAGCGCTGAGCTGGAGCTGTCAGAAGCTAGGTGGGTGGCATCTTGTAGAAGCTTCTCCTCTGCAGATACCTGGAAAGAGAAAACCAGCAAAGGCAGGGAGTTAACACCTGGCTGATTTGTTACTCTGCGGCTCCATCTGTGCTATAGCAAGGCCTCCCCCAAAGAATTCTGGGAACTGTAGTTTGTTAAGGGAGCCAAATTTGTTAGGAGGCCTCTATCCCCATAATAGAGCTGCAGTTCCCACAATTCCCTGGGAAGAGAGATTGACTGCTAAGTCGCTCCAGGAACTGTACCCAAGTGAAGGGAACAGGGGACTGGTTTGATACTGAGGTCCAACGCTGAGGGCCTTCTGGCAGTTCCCTCGCTGTGAGAAGTGAGGTTACAGGGAACCAGGCAGAGGGCCTTCTTGGTAGTGGCACCCGCCCTGTGGAACGCCCTTCCAGCAGATGTCAAGGCAATAAGCAACTAGTTTACTTTTAAAAGACAACTGAAGGCGGCCCTGCTTATGGAGGTTTTTAATGTTTGATGCTGTATTGTTTTTAATATTTGGTTGAAAGCCGCCCAGAGTGGCTGGGGAAACCCAGCCAGATGGGCGGGGTATAAATAATAAATAGTTGTTGTTGTTGTTGTTATACTGAATCATAGAATCATGGAACTGTAGAGCTGGAAGGGACTCCAAGGGCCATCTAGTCCAGCCCCCTGCAATGCAGGAATAAATGTGTAGTGCTTTCATTGTATAGTGTGGATCTGAAATGGGTGGATTTGGATTAGGTCAGGGGTGGGAGGGAGGCCGTCCCTGTGGTTCTAACGCCAGGTAGAGTTCAGGGATGGGAGTCACATGAAAAGGCCTTCTCTGTGGTGGTGCCCCATCTCCGGAATGACCTCCCCTCTGAGGGTAACAGCTGGAAACCTTGTTATTAGCTTTTTTCGACAGGGAAAGATTCTGACCAGGCCTTTGGGAGGGTGACTTCTTGCTTGTCTGGATAGAGGTGTGTAGAAACATTTACATCCACTGGCTCCACCCACTTTTGCCTCTGTCCCCGCCCAGTAGTGCATGGCGCCCACTGCTTGTGTGAAATTCCTGGAGGCAACAGCAGGTGGCGGCAGAGCCAATGGCCTGGAGTTCATTCCTTTGCTCCTCCCATGTTGTGTTCGGGAGGAAGCTGGTGGCCAGCGCCACCTGCTGGCTAGCTGTGAGAAAGCAGGCAGGCAGGTGGGAGACGGATGAAGGCAGACAGGGTGCCCCATTTGCCCAGGTGAACCAGCCTCCTCTGTCCTCACCCACTTCTGGGATGTGACCCCTAGAAGCTTGACAAGCAGGGAATGTGGCCCTCAAAGTCTGTCAAAGGTTTCGTGTCTCCCCCTTACAACAAAAAGAAAGCATCTGAAATATTTCTAAAGAACAACAAAGCAATAACGTGAGCAGCACAAAAGATGGATATTTCCCTCCCTCCAGTCTTACAACCAAACATAGGAGCCAACTCCTAGGGTCAAGGTCCCTTCAGCCCCCCAATAAAATACTTGAAGGGGCCACCACCCCAAGTCAATGGGCACTGCCATTCAAATGGTGTGTGCATGATCGACTATTGGGGGCATGGCTTACCTGGGGCCCCCAATATTTGATTCAAGTTGGCACCCCTACAACCAAAAGACCCCTTTACCTGGAGATGGCAGGGATAAGCCAATTGAGCGTGTGCCTGACGGTTCACCTGCAGCCTCTTTGTGGCTGCTGTCAGAGTCCCAAAATAGGTACCAGGATCCATCTGAGGCAAGGTGATCAAACAGCCACCTGCTATATTAAGCCGCGGCTCGCAGCCAAGGCCATTATGAATAGGCGAGTCTCGACTCTCGATAGCTCATGTTCAGATCTGAACACTTTGCAGCGAGCGAGGTCTTAGATCTGAGTTACACACACACTTTGTGCTAAGCATATGACACACACACACCCCTCACGCCGGTGGGTACCAGGCTTACATCTTAGTTCTGGTTATCCAAAGAATTGTCAGAAACAAGGGGAAACTGCAGGAGCTCTGGATTTAGCTGCATTTCTTCTCTCCTCGAGGGAAATGCCATAGCTCAGAGGTAGAGCCTCTGCTCTGAATGCAGAAGGTCCCAGGTTCAGCCCCTGACTGCATCTTCTGGGAGGCCTGGGAGAGGCACGCCTCTGAACTCTTGGAGAGCTGCTGCCAGTCAGTGAAGACAAGGCATGGGGGGATCTCCAGCCAACTTAGACCTGGCAGGGGTTCGAATCTGGCCCAGGGGGCCATTTGCCCCCAAGTTTGCCCTGCTGCCCTACATTTGATCTGCAAGGTCATGAAAATGTGACTGCAAAGGAACATCCAGGAGTTTAAAATAGTCCTTTGGCTAGCAGAGCTCCTTTGGAGTGGTCTTTTTGCAGGTGTGGTTTGGTGTCAGGAGCTGGAATCAGCAATAAAAAAAACCACAGTGTCCATGAAGGTAACTCTTTATTTAAAGAAACCAAAACAGCGCAGGTCTAGTAATCCCAGAAACTCTTCCCAGTAATCTTGTCCTGGTGAGGCAGTTGCAAGGACTGAGGGTCCTTGACTTCCCACAGCTGCCTAAATCCCCTCCTCTCCAGGGTTCCCCACCCCCAAGCAATCAGAGACTACATCTGCACACAAGCAATCTCTCCTCTGCTCTTTTCATTTCTCTGTGTGTTCTGGGAGACCGGCGAGGAGGGATGCTGGTCACAGCAGGAAGGGGAGACTACCTGAACCCTTCAGCAGCCGACCTCATCTCTGTCTCCTGGAATCAGAACTGCTCTCTGCCAAAGCCTCTTCCTGCTCACTAAACCGTTACCTCTTCTGCTTCCGACGCCTCCTCCTCCTCCCAAGTCTTCTCCTTCTGGCCACTCATCGTCGTCCTACCACCAAGCCCTGGGCTCTGAGCCTTCTTCCTCTGGGGGTTCCCCAGCTGGCGCCCCCCACCACTCTTCTGCATCCTGCCAGTCCATGACATTTGGATTCAAACCACACCTATCAATAGACATACTTCATCCGTAGATGAAAGTCCATTTGCAGGGGTGGCTTTGATCCAAACCGTGACTGCAAATACACGATGTGAGGTTCAGTGTCGGTGCCAATCCACTGTTTGGTGCTGACAGTGAGCCTTTTTAAAGATGTCACCTGACACCTCTCACCCCCCAAGACAGTGACACAGTTAAGGTAGCCCCCCACCCCAAGGCCACTGGGGCTGTCCCTACTTGCAATTCTGGGCTGCATCAATAGGAGTATAGCGTCTAGATCAAGGGAAGTAATAGTACCACTGTATTCCGCTCTGGTCAGACCCCACCTGGAATACTGTGTCCAGTTCTGGGCACCACAGTTCAAGAAGGATACTGACAAGCTGGAACGTGTCCAGAGGAGGGCAACCAAAATGGTCAAAGGCCTGGAAACGATGCCTTATGAGGAACGGCTTAGGGAGCTGGCTATGTTTAGCCTGGAGAAGAGAAGGTTAAGGGGTGATATGGTAGCCATGTTCAAATATATAAAAGGATGTCATATAGAGGAGGGGAAAAGGTTGTTTTCTGCTGCTCCTGAGAAGCGGACACGGAGCAATGGATTCAAACTACAAGAAAGAAGATTCCACCTAAACATTAGGAAGAACTTCCTGACAGTAAGAGCTGTTCGACAGTGGAATTTGCTGCCAAGGAGTGTGGTGGAGTCTCCTTCTTTGGAGGTCTTTAAGCAGAGGCTTGACTACCATCTGTCAATAATGCTTTGATGGTGTTCCTGCTTGGCAGGGGGTTGGACTGGATGGCCCTTGGGGTCTCTTCCAACTCTAGGATTCTATGATTCTATGATTCTACTTTGTCTCTCCGGATGGCGTGCAGAACCGTTGCCTTCCACATTTGGCGGAGCCAAATACTGGGCGTATTTCTGTTCCTGGGAATCTGTTGCCTTTACTGCTTCATGGCACAAATTTGGGGAGGCGCAAAGAAATGAGTTGGATTCAATGGAGAAAACCTCCCTCCCTCCCCGGTTTCAGGAGAGACAGCTCCTCGGACAGGGCTGCAGTTTCACTAGCCCTTTTCTGTAAGCTGGGAGTAGGGGTGTTAGATGCCATTTCTTTGAAACCTCCTGCTCCTGCTGTCTAATCCGCTTAGCGCTTCTCTTATCCCACAGCTGCTGGGCGCCAGGAGGAGTTGAAGATGACAAAGGAAGTTCAGCTCCGAGCATGGAAGAATTCTTTGGCAGCAGCCAAAGGAAGGATTCCCAGCAAGGCAATCTTATTGGATCTGGTGCTGTTGTTGCTGCTGCTGCTGGTGGTGCATGCATGACTTTCAAATCAAAGGGGGGAAAACAAACAACTTCTTAGAAGCAGGTGGATCTATCCATTCCAGTTCCTCCCCGTTTCCACATCAGCTTGTGGAACTGATCAGCATTTTATTGCAAATTTCTCCTAATGCTCTCATTTTTATATGCATTTTTAATGCAGAGCCAGTGTGGTGTAGTGGTTAAGAGCGGTGGACTCATAATCTGGTGAACGGGGTTCGCATCTCTGCTCCTCCACATGCAGCTGCTGGGTGACCTTGGGCTAGTCACACTTCTCTGAAGTCTCTCAGCCCCACTCACCTCACAGAGTATTTGTTGTGGGGGAGGAAGGGAAAGGAGAATGTGAGCCGCTTTGAGACTCCTTTGGGTAGTGATAAAGCGGGAGATCAAATCCAAACTCTTCTTCTTCTTCTTCTTCTTCTTCTTCTTCTTCTTCTTCTTCTTCTTCTTCTTCTTCTTCTTCTTCTTCTTCTCCTTAAACACACATTTTTGGAAAGGGTTTCCCCCCACCTACCATGCAAGCAATTTTCACTAATGCATACATTAAATGCACTTTCCCCCAATATATGCAGGTTTGACCATGTTACTTGGCTGGAGAAGTAGCCCGGCAAAATTCAGGGACATGCAGATTTCACAGGAATTGTGCTTCGGCTCTTAGTGCAAATTAGCGAGGTTTGCCTTTAAATGAGAACTGGTTCAAATTCCTCCCTCACCCCTGATTACAACTTCATGGAATAAAAATGAATCAAAGCTGGAAGCAGTCTCTTGGCAACAGACTCTGAGCTCACCCATCCTGTGTTTGCTTCTTGAGTGCAAAGTAGGGGGAGCATTTCTGCTATAGAAGCAGCAGGTGTGTGTCAGTGTGCTTAACCCTCTCCCTTCCCTATGCGCTCCCGCTGAATCCTCTCCCTCCACTGGGTTTCACACCACTTGACTGGGAAACCTGACTTTAGAAGAAGGGGGGGGGGGAATACCTGAGGTAAGGAGAGTCACTGAGGACAATGGGGGGGGGGTGAGGTAGGGTTAAGCACCCATCCCACCCGCCCCACTTCTGCCCCACAAATGCTCCTTCCCTCCCCAAGTACGCATCTCAGAATATCTAGTGCAACCCTTTTAGGGTCCATGTACATAATGAAATATCACTGGTGAAAGTTAGGGCACCTCATGCCACTTGCTTGACCTGGGATAGCTCAGTCGGTAGAGCATGAGACTCTTAATCTCGGGGTTGTGGGTTCAAGCCCCATGTTGGGCAAAAGGATTCCTGAATTGTAGGGGGTTGAGCTAAATTGAGCTAAATAGTGGTCTTTTCCAACACCACAATTCCGTGATTCTGTACGTATTGCAATGTTTGTGTGCTTGTTTCTAGAACAGGGAGCCCTCCCAAATCTGCTCTGGAAGATTGGGGAGATCTCCAGAACAGATTGAGAGGAGCCGTCTCGCCCGTTCATGGCGAGAGGGAGGGCAAGTTCCTTTGAGGAGCTGGCAGTCATTGTGCTAGCGGTTCTCCTGCATCCGATACCACCTGGGTCTCTTTCTGAATGAAACAGCTGGTTGTCAGAACTGCTGGAAAGGCAGTGCAAATGCTGCAAGCAGCCTGCGGGTGAGAGCGATGCTGGTTGATGGTCCAAGGAGGGTGTCCCTTGGTCTGTGTCTGCTCAAATTTCCTCTATGTAAGGTAAAGTAAAGGTAAAGGGACCCCTGACCATTAGGTCCAGCCATGTCCGACTCTGGGGTTGCGGCACTCATCTCACTTTATTGGCCGAGGGAGCCGGCGTACAACTTCCGGGTCACGTGGCCAGCATGACAAAGCTGCTTCTGGTGAACCAGAGCAGCGCACGGAAACACCGTTTACCTTCCCACTGGAGCGGTACCTATTTATCTACTTGCACTTTGACATGCTTTCGAACTGCTAGGTGGGCAGGAGCAGGGACCAAGCAACGGGAGCTCACCCCGTCGCAGGGATTCGAACCGCCGACCTTCTGATCGGCAAGCCCTAGGCTCTGTGGTTTAGCCCACAGCTCCACCCGTGTCCCCTATGTAAGGTAGGATGGTGTTGAAAATGTCTTTCACGGCTACCATGCGTGTTCCCTGGGCTGCATCCTCTGCCTACCTTGGTGGGCTGTAGCTGTTCGAAGATGTTCTCTCTGAGAGTGGCTGCTGCCTTGTTGGCGTTCCTCTCCTGCTTGCGCATCTGCGTCGTGGGAGGGGTGGAGGAGCCCAGGGCGCTGCTCAGGTACGTCCCGTTGCCAAAGGCCTGGATGGCATTCTCTGAAAGAGGAAAGCAGGATCGTTTCCCTCATTTCTACACAGGAAGCTGCCTTATACTTTGAATGTAATGGTAGTTATCTCCCGCTTGGACTACTGCAATGCGCTCTACGTGGGGCTACCTTTGAAGGTGACCTGGAAACTGCAACTAATCCAGAATGCGGCAGTCAGACTGGTGACTAGGAGTTGCTGCCGAGACCACATCACACCGGTCCTGAAAGACCTACACTGGCTCCCAGTACGTTTCCAAGCACAATTCAAAGTGTTGGTGCTGACCTTTAAAGCCCTAAATGGCTTCGGTCCAGTATACCTGAAGGAGCGTCTCCACCCCCATCGGTCAGCCCGGACACTGAGGTCCAGCGCCGAGGGCCTTCTGGTGGTTCCCTCCCTGCGAGAAGCGATGTTACAGGGAACCAGGCAGAGGGCCTTCTCGGTAGTGGCGCCTGCCCTGTGGAACAACCTCCCATCAGATGCCAAGGAAATAAACAACTACCTGACTTTTTGAAGACATCTGAAGGCAGCCCTGTTTAGGGAAGTTTATAATGACTGATGTTTTATCATGTTTTTAATATTCTGTTGGATGCCGCCCAGAGTGGCTGGGGAAACCCAGCCTAATAATAATAATAATAATAATAATAATAATAATAATAATAATAATAATAATAATAATAATAATTTATTATTTGTACCCCGCCCATCTGGCTGGGTCTCCCCAGCCACTCTGGGCGGCTTCCAGCAAGCATTAAAATACATTAACACATCACAGATTTAAAACTTCCCTAAACAGATGGGTAGGGTATAAATAATAAATTATTATTATAGGAGTTTATAAAATTATGCATGGCACAGGGGAAGTGGAGAGAGAGAGAGAGAGAAGTTTTTCTTCCCTCTCTCCAAACTCTAAAACTTGTGTGCCACCAATGAAGCACAGTAAAGAGCTTAAAATCTCCTTTGGAAACAGGTCTGATTGCAGCTACCCCACAAGTAAATAACTTTTAAGTTCGCCGCCTTGCTTGCTGAGCAAGGCCCACTCTGCCTTTGGGCTCTGGGAACATGTGGGGATTCTCTCTCATATCCTTACCCACTAGATGTGGTCTCCCTGTAATATGCGTTCTTCTCTAAAGTCCTAAAACTCTCCAAGTGCACTCCTGTGTAATGTGAATAATTTAACTGCCTTGTGGAGACGGAGGGAGATGATTTATGTATCCGGTTCCTTTTTTCATTTAAAGATCTCCACTCCCTCTGCCCCCTTGCTGCGTGTCGAGGGCCAGAGATATTAATCTGATATGTGTGGTTTCCTAGGCTCCAGTTTCAGAAATGCTTCTGCAGCAACCTCTCTCTTCATTTACAGGCGATGTCGTGGGATATGCTCGTAAGACAGGACTTCTCGTGGTGTTCTCCCACCCCCATTTTCACCTGATTTCACACTGCAATTTACTCTGCAACAGCCTGTCTTCCTGTGATTTAAAAGCCAAAAGGGTGTTTGTGTTCTTTTGGTGAAAGGTATGCTAGAAAACAGCCTAATTGTCCCAGGATCACTTATCGATGTTTTGAAATATACCGCAAGCAGTGTGAAACGGCAGGCTGTGCCCGGCATGGTGCCAGAGTGTTCATGCACATAAATTTGCATGCATTTGCACCAGAGACACGATGCAGCTGCTCCCTAGTCCGGGGGTTTAACTTGTTGAGACTTTGGAGAGTTTTGAGCAGCAAGCAAGGCAAGGACACTGGACAGCTCAGGCTATAGTTTCCACAAGAGCAGCACTTAAATGTTGTTTCAGCACCAGTCAGCCTCTGACTTAGCCTTAAATAGGAGCTGCTGGTCAAACTTGGTTGGTAGCCCCAACTTCAGCAGGAGGAGCCTCTCAGTTTAAAGGGACTTTGGGACTACAAATCCCATCATCCCTAGCTAACAGGACCAGTGGGAATTGTAGCCCCAAAACATCTGGAGGGCTGAGTTTGCCTATGCCTGCTCTACGGATTGTAAGCCTGAGTCCCCTACGTCAAAGGAGGGGAATATGGCCTCTGAGCAAGGGAGGTCCTGGCACAAACAGAGTCTTCTTGTGAAACTACTTCTGGTGTAGGTATGCACAACTAGGGATGGCCCTGTCAGGTTTTGGGGAATCGGCTTCCTCCCCCATGGCAGTAAACAAAAGATCAAATGAAAGGAACGTCTTACCACTTAGAATCTTTAATAATCACAGTGCGAGAACAAAGAACACGTCTACTAGAAATGGCGGTGCTCTCAATTAAGGGTCACTCCCGCCCCCTCCGTCCCTATTAATCTATGTCTTGTAATCTGAGTTTGTTTCTGTTCTGACACTTTCTGAGCTCCCCATGTCCTTGGAGAAGGGGTGTGTGTGACTCTGTTAACCCCCTCTCTCCCAGTGTTTCTTCTTCTTCTAGCTGTTTCCCCAAAAGTATTTCCCAGCTTCTGCCTTCTGAACTATGCGCCTCTGCAAACCACTGTTCCAAATCTATACTGTCCTCCTGCTCCTGGGAAGATTCAGGGTCCAGATCAGGAGCAGGGGGTGGCTCCCACCATTCCTCCTCAGTGTAGCCCTCCTCAGCACGGTCCCTAACAGGCCCTGAGGGCAATTCCTTCTTCTACTACAGGCATCCCCAAACTTCGGCCCTCCAGATGTTTTGGACTACAATTCCCATCATCCCTGACCACTGGTCCTGTTAGCTAGGGATCATGGGAGTTGTAGGCCAAAACATCTGGAGGGCCGCAGTTTGGGGATGCCTGTTCCACTATGTGTCCTCAGCTTCATCCCTTGAGATCTATGGGCATGCATATAGGTATACAACTTTAATAAATAATAATAACAAATAAGAACGAGTAAAATATACACGTGCATAGTTAAAAGCTGCAATGAAGAAACGCAACAATGCCATCCCATTGGAACGTTAAAATGTAAGCATCTGTGGCTGAGATATGCAATAAAGCAATCCCATTGTAACAATGCGGTAGTTGAACTCAGGTGTGCAGGAGATGTTGAAGGTAGGCAATGATTTTCCTGACCTACTGCCGCCCTCCTCCCTGCATCTAAAGAGGCTCAGAGTAGCCAGGCCCTGTGCTGGCGAAGTTAGTCCCCTCGAGGCCAAGAGGCCAGCCCTTGTCAGAGAGTTCTCATCAAGAGAGGACGCTCCGTCCTTAGCAGCCGCCGAGATCCAATCTGTTGCAAGGTCCTCTCTTGTCAGATCTCCTTGAGCCTCAACAGCCTCGCGTCCTTCTCAGGACGCTGATGAGTCTTGACGGGCTCAACCTGCCAGAGATCTTTCTTCCCTGCTTCTGACATTTGAAAGGCCTGGCTGCCTGCTTCACCTCCTCCTCCTCCTCCTTCTGAAGGACCGAAACACCCATTTTGGAGCAGGAGGATTCTCCTTACTCAGAGGTGACACTGGGTTTGGGCATGAGAGAGAAAGAAGGGGGCACCCCCTCCCCCAACTCTGGTGTTTGGGAGAACCGTAGGGTTCTCATATTTCAAAAAGCGATTTATTTATTTTAGGAAACCACCAAAATTGTTTAGCTTTTCCTGCCCAGAGCTGAAAGGATGACAAGATACCCACCAGGGCAGACCGGCAGATGAAATTATTGGACAATGCAGAGATGGCAAGGTTAACTGGGAAAGTCAGAAATCAGGAGGATCAAAACTTCAACAAAGAATGGGACAAGTATATATTGGACTTAAAGGTAAAGGTAAAGGGACTCCTGACCGTTAGGTCCAGTTGCGGATGACTCTGGAGTTGCGGAGCTCATCTCGCTTTATTGGCCGAGGGAGCCGGCGTACAGCTTCCGGGTCATGTGGCCAGCATGACAAAGCCGCTTCTGGCGAACCAGAGCAGTGCACGGAAACGCCGTTTACCTTCCCACCGGAGCAGTACCTATTTATCTACTTGCACTTTGACATGCTTTCGAAATGCTAGGTGGGCAGGAGCTGGGACCAAGCAACGGGAGCTCACCCCATCAGGGGGATTCGAACCGCCAACCTTCTGATCGGCAAGCCCTAGGCTCTGTGGTTTAGACCACAGCGCCATCCGTGTCCCATTGGACTTAAAAGACCACTGTAAGCACTTGAACTCTGGGGCATGCTTTAAATAACTCTTGCAATGATACATAGATTTTGGATACAATGCAGGGTGGTGAATTAGATGGACTTGCAGTTTAAAAAGATACTTAAAGAACCCAGGGAGGGGAGGAGGGAAGTCTTGAGATTCAGAAGAATCTTGTGCAATGTTTATTATAATATTACCTGCATGAATGAATGTGTAAAAATCAAATAAAAACTATTTTTAAAAACCAAAAACAAAATTGTTCAGGATTTTTTTTGGGGGGGGAACTCCCCAAAATGTCAGGTTTCCCCTGACATTTTGATGCTTCGGCAAAATGCCCCCTGATGCCATTTTTACACCCGAAAAACCAGGACACGTCAGGAATTTTCCCGACGTATGGCAAGCCTATACTTACGGAGGCAGAGATTCTTGGTGAAGAGGTGTAGGAAGCTCTCGCATTCCTCCTGCCTGTTCCCGCTGGCGTTGCACGTGCACCAGGGTGCAATGTTTGACGTGGAGTTGTCGATGTAGTTTGGGGTGATGGGACTACCTGCCAGGAGGTGGAATGGGGAGTGGGAAGTAGGGGGGGAGAGAGAGAATATTTGTTGATGAGTGGAGGACAAAACCCAATCCTATGTCAAACTCTGGCAACAGGTCAGGAATAGCTGCTCCAGAGAAAAATGCCCATATTCATATCATGCATTTAAAGCACCATGATTCCACTTGGAACAGTCCAAAGAATTCTGGGAGCTGTAGTTTAAAGGCGCTGAGAGTTGTCATTCCCCTTCCGGAGCTACAA
Source organism: Darevskia mixta (assembly GCA_034641385.1). Classification (NCBI taxonomy): domain Eukaryota; kingdom Metazoa; phylum Chordata; class Lepidosauria; order Squamata; family Lacertidae; genus Darevskia; species Darevskia mixta. Next base: position 6,746,330 of record JAWWNH010000060.1, read on the forward strand.
TTCCCAGAGTGGTTTCACAATCCATCCCTCTTCCCAGGGAACTCTGGGAATTGTAGTTCTGGGAAGGGAACAGGGGGTCTCCTAACAACTCTCAGCACCTTCAGCAGACTACAGCTCCCAGAATTCTTTGAGGGAAACCATGACTAAACATGGTGTCATCATGGGGCTGTCAATGCCCGGGGTGTCGATGTGGCCAAAGGGACTTGGAATTTTTTTTTTAAGCACCAGATGTGTGGAAAATCCAGAGAGCTCTTGTTTAACCGAGGTTGAGTTCAGTGGATAAGACAGGATTTTCACAAGGCACAGCCACAGAACAGAGAGGGAAGTAATTAATTAATTGGTAAACAATATGATCAAAATATGGGTCAAGCGAAAGTGTGGATGAACCTCTTGAAAGGTTGAGATGGGTATATTGTTGCAGTCGATTGTGGGTTTTAAGTAAAATGATGATGATGATGATGAAAACAATAATGTCTTTTAAACAAACCATTAAGCTACACATGATCTGTTCACATTCCCTGCCAGTTAGGGCTGTAAAGTTCAGCATGGAGGAATCACCAATGGAGCAATGTTTGCATTAACATGGCAGCGATTTTCCTGGGAGACTGAAAACAAAATTTAAACAAATCCCTGTTATGTACCTATGATCCCAGTATAGGCCAGCAGACAGGCAGCGTAATTTTCCCTCTGGCAGCCTGTCGCAGACTGTGCGGAGGGTTGGCAGTTGAACTGGAACTCGGCGTAGCGGGATCTGGGAGAGAGGCAAAGGGGGAGAAGTTATTTGCAATTTGACATGCTCATATCAAAAGCAGACCCTCGACAAGGCAGCTTTTCCCAGCCTGATGCCCTCCAGATGTTTTTCACTGCCACGCCTTTCAGCAAGGGCTATAAGATTCTTGCATTGCAGGGGGTTGGACGAGACGATCCTTGGGATCCCTTCCAACTCTACAGTTCTATAATTCCCCACTTGTGATTCCCAGGTACTGGCGTTGAGAAGCATGTCACCTCGGATACTTCCTGGTTCCTGCTACTGCTTTTTATTCTTCACTATGGACATAATTTTTAATGCATATGTTCAGAAGGTAACTGATCTGTCTATCTATCTATCTATCTATCTATCTATCTATCTATCTATCTATCTATCTATCTCTCTATCTATCTATCTATCTATCTATCTATCTATCTATCTATCTCTCTATCTATCTATATCTATCATCTATCTATCTATCTATCTATCTATCTATCTATCTATCTATCTATCTATCTATCTATCTATCTATCATCTATCTATCTATCATCTATCATCTATCTATCTATCTATCTATCTATCTATCTATCTATCTATCTATCTATCTATCTATCATCTATCATCTATCTATCTAGAAGAGTTTGGATTTAATATCCCGCTTTATCTCTACCCGAAGGAGTCTCAAAGCAGCTAACATTCTCCTTTCCCTTCCTCCCCCACAACAAACACTCTGTGAGGTGAGTGGGGCTGAGAGACTTCAAAGAAGTGTGACTAGCCCAAGGTCACATGTGGAGGAGCGGAGACGCGAACCCGGGTCACCAGATTACGAGTCTACCGCTCTTAACCACCACACCACACTGGCTCTCATCTATCTATCTATCTATCTATCTATCTATCTATCTATCTATCTATCATCTATCTATCTATCTATCTATCTATCTATCTATCTATCTATCTATCATCTATCTATCTATCTATCTATCTATCTATCTATCTATCTATCTATCTATCTATCATCTATCTCCCGGTGAGCTTCAGTGGCACTGCTAAGTGTCAATGTCAAGGAAGACAGATGCTGTGCAGCTTTCGCCCCAAACTCAAGCAGAGTTTCCACACGCACAAACACAAGGGTGTCGTACACTTCTGACACCAAGTTGCAGCTCCAGCAAGGACAGGGGCTCCCATTGGCCTATTGCCATGTACAGCTAACTCAAGCCTGCTCAGGACCAAGGGCACCCCAGTCAAAGGCTTCTCTCGCTCTCTTTGTGCAAAACGAAGGACAAGAGAACATTTTTATTTTTTCCTTTCTCTGCTGATGCCTGGGACTAACAGTGAGCTGGACCTGATAGTCAGCACCATGCATCTTAAGCACATCAGACTGGATGTGTGCTCTGCACCAAGGGACTGGGTGCATGGGAGAAGGCTTGCATGAAAAAGAAACACCATGCTGCGGCCTCTTTTCCATCACCTCTATAAGGGGAAAAGAGATGGGCTTTCTTTTTTAACCTCAGGCTCCAGAGTTCCACTTTCCTATATATATATATATATATATATATATATATATATATATATATATATATATATATATATTTCAAAATTACATTTAAAAATATTCATTTAAACAACCTTAAATCAATGACTTCCCCTCTTCTCTTTCCATGGTTCATTTTGCATACCATGAAACTACCTGAAAATGATTGACAGATGGCATTTAACTCCTAGTAGACTTACTAAAATGTATAAGTCCGAATCAGATAAGTGCTGGAGATGTAAAGAGGTTGAGGGTACGTTTTATCATATGTGGCGGACGTGTAAAAGGGTAAAAGTGTATTGGGAAATGATGTAAAATGAATTGAAAACACTGTTTAAAGGTACCTTTAAAAAAAAAACCAGAGCGCTTTTTGTTGGGGATAATTCAGAGGGAAATTCCCAGGCGTCAAAAAAGACTATTTATGGATGCTACTACTGTGGCCTGTGTTTTGTTAGCCCCAAAATGGAATACGCGCAGCTTGCAGATTTAACATATATAATAAGAGAACAAGAAGAATGCACATTTAAAGAAGACTGGAAAATGTTTACTGAATATATGGGTGAAAATTGTGCTACGCCAGTAGCATTAAGATAAATTCAACAGTGTAAATGAGATTTGATGGATGTAACAATGGATTACTGAATGGTTTAGTTCATGTAAAATATGCAGGGATGTATGGTATGCAAAATGAACCAGAGAAACAGAGTTCCACTTTGCAGTAGCAACGGGGTGCAAAACGCACTGTACCTGCAGACGTAGTTCACCCGGCAGGAGTCGAGTGGCGCCAAGCAGTTGGGTCTCTCCTTGGCCTCGTAGGAGCAGGTGGGCACGATGGTCTGCCTGCGCCTCTCTGCGCAGGCCGTGTCGTCGCAGGGGCAGAAGAGCAGCTCGTGCGTGTACTCTGGGGGCACGCGGTCAAAGAACTTCCGCAAGGCCTTGTGGCACTTGGAGCGGTTGCAGGTGTCTGCCCGGGCCGCGCGGCGGATGCAGGAGGAGACGTACTCGGTCCGAAGGCGCTGGCAAACCTCGTCCACATTGCAGGCCTTGGCGGCATCCAAGCAGCGGTTCACCTGGGTCACCTCGTTCTCGGAGCCTGCGGGGCAGAGATACGCCAGTCCGAAATGCCCATCCTTGCACTGGGGGGGGGGGGAGGGGTGGATGACGCTTTCAACTCTACGATTCTATGCTATTATTATTCCAGCCAACAGAGGACCCTGGGATTATCCCCATATGGGATAGGTCCACATGGATATACTTTGTAACTAAGTCTGCCTTCAGGGATCCAACTGTGAACTGAATGTGTGAGTAAACTTTTTTATATACTTTACACAAGATTGTTGTGTGTTTATTCTTTTAAGAGGGAAAAAAGGGAACTTACCAGGACTATACAATTCAATACTGAATTGTATATAATAGTGAGAGGCTTACACAAGCCTGCAACCAGCTATCTGCTGTGCGTTTAAAAGGGGAATGTGAAACTCTGCTAAGTAAAGGAACTTGTCAGCGCAAGTTAGGAAGGATATTAATAAACAATATATTCTCTCCTGCCTCCCTGAACATTCCTGCAGAACTGACCACTGGTGGAAAACCAAGGTGGCCTCTGGAGGAACTCTGAGAAAGAAGGAAGGAGCAGAAAATGTTTGATTATCCTGCTTATGTCAGCATGGCAGAAATCAAATAGTTCAGGCAAGTGAAAAGGCTTTGCTTGGAGTCTTGGAGAGAGACTTCCTGGGATCACAAGGGAGCTGAAGTCCATTTTCCTGCCACTTCTAAGTGACTGCCTGGGGCTAGGGACAAGGGGAACATCCCTCCAAAGACATACCTGCAGTGATGGAAGCCAATCGGACGTAGTCAAAGCCCCTCACAAAGGGTTCGTAAGGGGAACTCTCCATGACGTTCATGCCTAAGGAAGACAGAAATCGATGTCACTGGAGGAAAATACCACTGCAGAAAGAAACAGCTCAGAACAATTTACAATCACAAAAACAAGGCGGGCCCCAAAAATATACAAAAGCCAGGGGAGAAAGAGACATGTCTTCGGCGTTCTCCAAAACCTGTACGGTGAGGGCACCAGATGTACCTCTGTGGGGACGGAGTTTCACAGTTTAGGAGCCACCACAGGGAAGACCCTGTCCCAGGCCACCCCACCCTGAACCTCTGAGGGTGGAGGAACTACCAGGAGGGCCCCCTGCCAAGTCAGTCTGTTGGGAAAGAGGTGGTCTTTCAGATATTTGGGTCCTGAGTTGTTTAGGGCTTTCTGAGGAATCGGACCCATAAATTAACAGTGCAGCTGTTTTAAAGCAGGTTATATGAAATGTCTATAGAACCCCAACCAGCAATCTGGCTGCTACAGAGTTAAACTGTGGAACTCCCTCCCACAGGAGGCAGTGATGGCTGCTGAAGTGCAGGTGGGTTCCCACAAGGCAAGACACAGCAATAACAGCAAGAACTTTATTGAACTAACAGAACTACGCAACAGGGGCAAAGCAACTGCTTATATACATTTCTGAAGGCCTGGGCCACTCCCACTCCGAACGTGATTGGCTGTCTAAACTTCCAAGCTGCGAATCATAACTCAGAGTTTAAGGGCCAATGGCAGAGACTGAAATCCTGAAATGTTCTGTGATTGGATGTCATGTATTGAACTGGAACATAGGGGCCCAGAATCCTTAGTCCAGACTGAAGCTCAGGCAAACAGAGACCCCTGAATACATAACAGCCACCAACATGGATGACTTTAAAAGAGGATGGGACTAATTCATGGAGGAGGAGAGGGCCGTCAACGGCTATGAGCCATGCTGGCTATGCTCTGCGTCCACAGCTGGAGGCAGAAATGCTTAGGAATGCCAGTTGTTAGAAAACCACAGGAAGGAAGAGGACTCGGATCCTGCTTGTGGGTTTCCTGCTGGCATCTGGTTGACCACCAAGAGAACAGGATGCTGGACTAGATGGGCCATTGGCCTGATCCAGCCGGCGCTCCTTATGTTCTATCTTTTTTAGTGTTCAGGCGATCCTTAAGGCATCCAACTGATGTTAGACGAATGGAGCTTTCTGGACAGTCTTCAAAGGCAGCCCCACGTAACCTACACTGCAGTAGTCTAACCTGAAGGTCATCCAAACATGGGTCCAGGCTATCTCCGCCCAGTAGGGGTTACAGCCTGCGCACCAGGCTTGACAGGGAAATGAGGTCTGAGAGGCTTCTCAGTGGGGAATCTGCATGTGTCTTTTTTAAAAAGCCTTATTGTTGGATTGATTTCACAGCTTTCTCTTTGATAATTTTCCATGAGAGTGCTTCCTCAGCCTTCTATTTTATCTCTCCCCTCTCACAAAACCAGGGGCAGAGCTATTTTGAACAATAAGCAATTTACCATCCTCTGTTTTCCGAAGCAGTAAAAATTGTGCAGTTCCTTAAAAAAAGAAAAAAAATCTGGGGGAAAGGAGGAGAAGGGGGAAAAAATCTATAATTGCTCAAATAAATGCATATTGCTGGAGTACGCTGCTGCCATAGTGAGGAGAAAAGATATGCGGAAAGCAGGGAAAAACTCAGCATGGTTGTAAATCAACATGCTTTTAATGGTTATATCAACAAATCACTATGCACATTTCCTTGGGGGTGGGAGTGGGGTGGTTGGGAAACTGAGGCACCCGTGGGGGAAAACGGATTAAAATCAATGATTGCAAATGAAGGCTTTCTGCTTGGTGATCTAAATAATGACTGCTGGGGTTGGTTTCAATCAATTCTCCCTGCCCAGCAGCTGATTGTTGATGCACTTCCTTGGTACTCCCATTCGCCTCTTGCCACTGGGACAGCCTCAACGCTGCTCAGTTTCCTCCAGAACTCAGTTTCCTCCCACCTTTTCTCCAAAGAGCTCAAACTGGCGCGCACAGTTCTGTCCCCTCTCCGTTTTATCCTCAGGGGGGTTGGGCTGAGAGTGAGTGACTGGCCCAAGGTCGCCCAGCGATCTTCATGGCCGAGTGGGGATTTGAACCCTGGTTTCCCAGCCCCTAGTCCAGCACTCTAACCATTAGGCAATACTCCAGGGACAGGGAGCATATGGTTCACTGGATGTTGTGGGACTTCTGACACTCATCAGCCCCAAGTCAGCAGAGCTAATGATCAGGGACGGTGGCGATTGTAGTGCAAGGGGTGGGAAACCTCTGCTCCAGACACCAAATGTGCCCCACTCTGGTCTCTCTTTGACTGGCCCTTGGATACCTGCAGAAGCCACACCCCTTCCATAGGCCACACCCCTCTTTGGCCCTGCCCCAAACGATTTTGCGTGTTCTTGAGCTTGCTTCTTCCAAGCAATCGGAGACTGTGCCTGTGTGCAGCCAAGCTCTCCTCTGCTCTTTTCATGCCTCTTCTGGTCCTGGGAGACCAGTGGGGAGGGGAGCTTGTTGCAGCAGGAGGGGGAGACACCTGTGACTCTTCACCAGCCAGATTCAGCTCTGCCTCTTGGCCTCCCCCGCCCCCCGTTTCAGCTTGCTTGGATGAGGAGGGTGGTACATAGAACCCTCTGGACAAACATAGCCTACTGTACAAAGGTATGAAATGTAACCTGTGACCCACTCTTACCTCTGGCCCTGTGCATTGTGGGCATGCAGCCCTAAAAGGTTGCCCAGGAGGGAATGTGGCTCCTGATCTGAAGATGGCTCCCTTCCTTTACCATCAGATCCACACCATATATTTAAAGTACATCCATCACACATGTCAGAAGTGAGCCGGTAGTAAATCACACTGTTCAGAGCTGGAGTTAACTCTTTATTAGCAAGAACCCAGTCTTCGCAGACTTGGCTGAGTGTCAGGCCTAATGAGCACAGCAGGTCATCCCTATTAGGTCTTGCCACATGGATCAGTTGCTGAGACGGAAAGTCGCCACCTTCCCACAGCCATCTAAGTTTGCTCCTCTCCAGGGTTTCCCCCAAGCAATTGGAGACTGTGCCTGCATGCAGCCAGCCAACCTCTCCTCTGCCCTTTTCATGCCTCTTCTGGTTCTGGGAGACCGGTGGGGGGAGCCTGTCCCAGCAGGAGGGGGACTCTGCACCAGTCAGACTCATCTCTGCCTCTTTCCTCTCTCCTCTCCTGCTTCAACCTCTGCCTCTGATTTTGGACTGCTCTCTGCCACAGACTCTCCCAGCTCACCAAGCCCTGTTACCCTTTCAGCTTCTGACACCTCCTCTTCCCAGTCTTCTCCCTCTGACCATTCATCATTGTCCCACCACCATCCTTGGCTCTAAGCTGTTCCCCCTTGGTGGTTCCCCAGCTGGTTCCTCCCACCATTCCTCTGCGTCCAACCAGTCCATGACCGCACATTTCATAGAACTGTAGATTTGGAAGGGGCCCTCAAGGGCCCTCTAGTCCAACCCCTTGCGATGCATGTGGTTTTCCCCAAAAGAATCCTGGGAACCGTAGCTCTGTGAGGGGGCTGGAAGCTACGGTTCCCGGGATTCATTGATGGAAGGATCAGTCAAGTGCTTTAAATGTGCATTGAATGTGCTTTAAACGTCTAGTATGGATCTGTCCTTCACTGCTTTGCTGACCTTGCTGCGGGTTCGCTGGCTCGGCTGGTCGCTCAACTCGCAGCCTTAAAGTCTTCCCACCCTAACCTCACCCCTTCCATCTCCTTCAGTTTGCTTCATAGGACAGCGCATCTGCTCACATCCATTTGTGCCTCTGCACCTTTGCAATTCACGCACACACACCACAACACCTTCTCCTTGTGGGCTGCCCTTTGTAGTGGAGCTCTGCGATAATGACACACAAGCCTGGCAGATAACTCCCCGCAGAAGACATCAAGCTAATTATATTCAATCAGTCGCTCCCCCTTTCATCTGCTCCAAGGACCGTAAAATGTGCCAGTGTAACCACTCATCTCACTGGGTGTTATGGAGGTAAATAGTTTTTTTTCAGCAAGTTTTTAATATATGAAAAACAAAACAGCCTAGTGTGTGCGTTTTGACATTTATATGGTCTGCAGAGGCAGTATACATAAGCCACGGCGATTCTGAGAGCCAGGAGGGGTCTACTCTGCAGGAAGGGAATCAAAAAATCCCTGCAGATTTGCATGCATTTGTCCTCCTATAATTACTTACGGTACCTCTGCTGCTAGCCGTAGGGGAGGGTCACTCGCTGAAAATGATTGGCGGCAGGCTGGGGCCAGACAAAAGATAGTGTTTTCTTTACACCCGTAATTCTTGGATTGAATTATCTGCCGTAAGATTCAGCAATGGCCTCTGGCTTTGAGGGCTTCCCAAAAGTGGCCGTCAGACTTGTGGTGAAGTCTATCTGCAGCTGTTAGCAACAAGATGGATCCTGCCTGCGCACCGACAGTTCACCTTTCGGAACAGGGATAAGAAACCCTTTCCCTTAGCCTGCAGGATGCATTCCCTCCTAGACAAACCCGGGAACCATGTGCCAGGGGCGGCTGGAGACAGAAACAAAAATGGGCACAGTACTGGCAATTCCCCACTTGCGTGCAAACACACATGCACACAGCTCTGGGAACCTGGAAGTGGAACCCAGGAGTGGGAAGCACCCTGGAGAATCCTTGTGACTCATGAGGAGACCCTCCCCAGAGGATGTCTGGGGAAGGTCTCCTCGCGAGCTGGAGGCGCAGTGGGGTTTTGTTGAGGCTGCCCAGTTGATGCACGGGGAACTGACTGCTGAGCTACCTCACACACCAGCTGTTAGGCGGGGAGGCTGAGCAGTCTCAACAAAGCCCCGCTGCCCCTGTGGCTTGTGAGGGCCCAGGCTATCTGAAAGGCTGTATTCCCTCATATGAACCTGCCTGGGTTTTGAGATCTTCAGGGGAAGCCCTTCTTTCGGTCCCACCACCCCCGCCAGCATGGTCAGTGGGGACTCAGGAGAAGGCCTTCTTGGTGGTGGCTCCCAGACAAGTTTGGCTCTTACTCCTTAGAGAAGCCAGACTGGCTCCATCCTTGTTCCCCTTCCATCAGCAGCTGAATACCTTCTTGTTCCAGCAGGCTTCTGGGAACTGACTGCTTTTAATGGAAGGACTGGTAATTATTTGTATGTTATCTATATATATAGCTTTCATTTGAACAATGATTACTTTTTAAATTACTGTTTTGTCTATGTTTTTAATCGATTCTTGTTTTTATCTGTAAGCCACCTTGAATTCCATCAGAGAAAAGGGTGGGGTATAAATAAATTTAAAATGGTAATAGTAATAGGGTTGCCATATTTCAAAAAGTGAAAATCTGGACACAGAAGTTTGCAAAATCACATATATATAAAATGCATATATATTTTTGGTCGACAAGGATAAGGTCCCTTTTTCGTCTCCATAATCTGTCTACAATGTATCTTTTTTTTATCTGATGAAGCCATTGCTAAGGCTACATGTAATAAATTTTAATACTATTTTGTAGATATATGTGTAAAGGCTTAGTCCTCACGATAAACTTTATTCTGATTCATACACACACACACACACACACACACACACACACACACACACATAGGTAAAGGTAAAGGAACCCCTGACCATTAGGTCCAGTCGTGTCCGACTCTGGGGTTGCGGTGCTCATCTCGCTTTATTGGCCGAGAGCCGGCGTACAGCTTCCGGGTCATGTGGCCAGCATGACAAAGCCGCTTCTGGCAAACCAGAGCAGCACATGGAAACGCCGTTTACCTTCCCGCCAGAGCGGTTCCTATTTATCTACTTGCACTTGACGTGCTTTCGAACTGCTAGGTGGGCAGGAGCTGGGATCGAACAACGGGAGCTCACCCCATCGCAGGGATTCGAACCGCCGACCTTCTGATCAGCAAGCCCTAGGCTCTGTGGTTTAACCCACAGCGCCACCTGGGTCCATATATATATATATATATATATATATATATATATATATATATGCAGTTTTTGAGCTATTTTGGGGGAAATTTGCCAAAATATAGACTTCTGACATGGGTTGCCATACATGCAGATTTCCCCGCACATTTCAGCGATTTTCATGTGGACCCTGCTTCCAAATGTTGCATTCCGGCTATGTGCGGGAGATTCAGGGTGTATGGCAACCCTTAATAGTAACAACAACAACAACAACAACAACAGTAGGGATGCTGGTATAATAAGAGGAAAACAGCAGTTTTCAACAACAGCAGACGTTTGAGCAAAGCAGGGATGGGGAGACCCTGAGGGGCTTGTTGTTTTAAAATGTAAACCAACCCGTTTTTAGCAAGGAGAAATAGCATCGCAACATAACATTTCATAGGGAACTGCAGGATGGATGTGGCTTGTGCCTAATGGTGTGTATCCACCACTTCCCAAAAGAGCTTTGGGATCATGCTGGATGCAAAGGGAGTGGGAGGGTGCGCACAGTCCAAAGGGGAAGACTCCCCCATGCATCCTCTTGCATGGATGAGGACAATTGCCTATGTAACGACGACGGCCACTTTTTGTCCTCAGACAATTTCACTGGCGCTTGCATATGTGCAGGTTCCCGAAATGCAATCTTTGCTTTTATTCGGCGTTGAGTAAATAATACGCTCCACAAATTCCCAGGACAAGGGCTTTGATAATTGATTGTATAAATGGCTTCTTGGAAGCCTTTACGGCCTCTCGAGGGTTCGCGCCTGTGAAAGACGAGGCTTCGCAAACAAGCCAGCATTGTCTCGGCTCCCTTCCTCTGATACTCATCCATCAATCCTACGTTTGGGGGACAAGGCGGAGGGCAGGAGAGCCGGCAATTTCTAAGAGAAACAACTCCTGGAGACCCAGTTCTCATGCCGGAGAAAGATGGGGAGGAATCGCAGGAGGCCAAAGCAGAGCCGGCTGCAGAATCGTTTTTAATAAGAGAAGCTGTCAAAAGAGGGGGATGTGCTAGAATGAGAGAAGAAAGGGCATCTTGGCGGAGATTATTTTTTGTGGCCATCAGGTTGCAGGTCCACGTTGGGGGCAGGAATCTGGCATCAGTCTCTCAGATCTGCTCTCGGCTTCATCCGACCACCATGAATCACGTTTGCTGGACTGCGCCACTGTTTCCCCAGTCCAGGGCTGGCACTGGAGAGGCCAGATTGCTGTGTGTCTACCCACCGACTGCCTTTCAAGCTTCAAGGCTTTGCGATGGCGTTGCGTTGGTACCGTTGCAGTGAACATGATGGGGGCAAGAAGCTCAATGGTGGTCAAGTGCTCTGTACACAAAGTCGCTTCCTGCATTTGACCTCCGGGTAGGACTAGGAAAGGCTCTCCACCTGAAACCTTGGAGAGCTGCTGCCAGTCAGAGTAGGCAATGCTGGAGAAGATGGACTGTTGGTCTGACTGTATAAGGCTGTGTATTCCTAACTCATTATGGCAGCCCCCATAGGCAAGGTCTCTGCAGCCACAGCATGTGCTGTGATTCTTTGTTGGTTTGACTGCACCCTTGGAGGTGCACCCCATTGTCTCTTGAGACAGACGGATGTCCACAAATAGCTAAGCAGAGTCCCCAAATGCAGGTAGCTGTGTGTGTGGTTTTTGTGTGTGTGTGTATGTATGGAAGTGGGATGCGGGTGGCGCTGTGGTTTAAACCACAGAGCCTAGGGCTTGCTGATCAGAAGGTCAGCAGTTGGAATCCCTGCAACGGGGTGAGCTCCCGTTGCTCAGTCCCAGCTCCTGCCAACCTACCAGTTCGAAAGCATGAAGTGCAAGTAGATAAATAGGTACAGCTCCGGCGGGAAGGTAAACGGCGTTTCCGTGTGCTGCTCTGGTTTCGCCAGAAGCGGCTTAGTCATGCTGGCCACATGACCTGGAAGCTGTACGCCGGCTCCCTCAGCCAGTAAAGCGAGATGAGCGCCGCAACCCCAGAGTCGTCCGCGGCTGGACCTAATGGTCAGGGGTCCCTTTACCTATGTATGGAAGTAATAGTACCAGGGGTGGAGGAAGCAGGGTGCGATGGGGGCAGTCTGCCCCTGGTGTCACCACTGAGAGGGATGACAAAATGCCGGGCAGCACTCACTGCGGGGCCTGCAACACCCCCGAGCCACGCGTCTCTCCTGGGAGTGATGCAGTGGCTTGGGGGCCCGCAGGCTCCACGCTGCCCCAAACGGTGCGCCCGCCGCCTCCCCCTCAGCTGTAGGGTGGCTGAGTGGGAGCAGGCAGGCAGACTCATTGGAGGCCCCGCCGAGCTGCCCGATCAGCTTGCTCCGCTGCTGAACAATACCCCTCTAGTCTGCCCTGGCCTGACCTCACCTGCAGTCCTGTGTTCAGATATGGGCAACACGATTTAAGGATGATATTGACAAGTTGGAACATGCGCAGAAGAGGGAATCTGGAAACCAAGCCTTATGAGGAATGGTTGAGGGAGCTGGGGACGCTTAGCCTGGAGAAAAGAAGACAGAGAGGTGATAGCCGTCTTCAAATATCTGAAGGCCTGCCACATGGAAGATGGAGCAAGCTTGTGTTCTCCTGCTCCATAGCTTAGGGCACAAAGCAATGGATTCAAGTTATAAGGAAGCAGATTCTCACTAAACTTCAGGAATAACTTTCTGACAGTAAGAGCTGTTCGACAATAGAACGGGCTCCCTTGAAACACGGTGAACTCTCCTTCATTGGAGGGTTTTAAGCAAATGTTGGAGGGCCATTTGTCAGGGATTCTTCAGCTGAGATTCCTTCACTGCAGAGGGTTGAACTAGACGACCCTTGGGATTCCTTCCAGTGCCACAATTCTATGATTCTATGAGCCAAGGGAAGTTGGGAAGGGTGGCCTCTAAGCACCTGAGATTGGCATGCTCACTGATGTTGTTTTTGAGGGCAGTTTTTCCTTTTACCTTAAAATAATAATAATAATAATAATAATAATAATAATAATAATGCACTGTGCCTGTGTGCGAAGTGAGAAGACTTCACTTGTAGCAAACGCCAGCAACCGATAGCTCTCAGGAGCATGAGAGAGAGTCTCTGCCATTTCCTGCACTTACAGGAATGCCCAGCCGAAAGCATCATGGGGCTTTCAGAAACTGCTGGCACCTGAGCGAGCGACAGGATTCAGTCCACCAGAGAGCTAATTTCTAGAAGGGCAGCCACAAAACCCCTCAGCCCCCACAAAAGGTAGGAAAGCGCAACAGTGACAACACAACCTGCTGCCCCGCCCCATCTATGAGAGTCCCACCAACATTTTCTCTCTCTTTTGCTGATTTTTCAAATGCAATTTCTTTTCTCATTAATTGATGGAGAATAGTTAGAGGGGGAAACGCACCGCAGAGCACATTTTTGATGCAGTACCTGCTCAGAGTCTGGCAATCCAACTCTTTTCACATGTTTGGGTGCCAAAGACGGGTCTTCCTACCACCTAAGCAACCTTCCTCTTTCCCTCTCCCTCTCTTTCTCTCTCCGCCTCCCTCACACCGTAATTCATCCCCACTTTTTTCTTTCCCAGCCTCCCTACCTTTTCTTCCAGCCCCCAGTGGTGTTTTATTAATCCATCTATTTCCCAGCCTACGCTTGGGTGCCCTTGTTTTACTCCCGGTTTAATTTCCACGGAGCATAAAACACTCACAGCCCTGACAAGGCAAGAGTTATGACTCCCAGAGTTAACGCTTTTATGAGGTCCCTTTAAAAACTCAATACTTGCCAAAAATTAGTGGCTTGGAGGAATAAAAAACAGTCCAAGGCTGTAATGCTCTAATTATCACACTTAAGAGGCCATTATAACAATTTTTGTACATGGGTGCGCCCTCGCTGGTCACACCAGGAGCGGAAATCATAACATTGGGAAGGTAGAGTCTTCTGCGAGTCCTGCTAGATGGATGAGGAGCCACACACGGAAACTGAATATGTGGGTGCTCTGATTCTGTGCCCTCATATTCCTGATCAGAAAACCAAGCCTAGCATAGATCCATGCATGGTGCTTTGCAAGCCCCAACTATCGGCTGATACTGTGCAGGCACAAACTGGTCACCTGACCATGTCAGGTGATTGACAGGTGGATGATCCCACCCATCAGTCATACTTGGGCCAGGGAAATTGGGAATTTATGTGTCCCTGCAACCCAGGGGACCCACTCTGAGAAATCTTGCTAGTTCTCTTGACATTCTGTCTGCTCATCTCAACGTTCCTTGGTTGTTTCTGTTGACCAGGAATGTCCAAATTCACTGTGAAGTTTCACTTTAGGTACAGGTCAGTGGCACTCTCAATCCTGGGGTCTCGAGTTTTGCATAATCCCTGAGGAGTTTCTTCACCAGTTTCTGTGTCCCTAGTAGGAGACCCCCTGTTGAGAAACAAGTGTCCCCCACAAACAGCCTGTAATTTGAGTTTTTTTGGGGGGGCATGCTAGATATTGACAAACTGATGCCTCTTACATAGAGAAAGTATATACAACGAGAAGTTCTCCATCTTTCCAGCTATTAGAAGGGCTCACCTATGAGCCAAAGTTAACAGACATTCCAAGGAACGCAGAAGTCCTTCCAATCAGATCCCGATGACCTGATCATTTGCCAGGGAAGTCCACCAGAGCCACTAGGTGAACTGGAATCATGGCCATCAGATATGGCAGAGGAAGGGGAACAGATCCAAAATCATATGCAGTCACCACTGGAAATGGTATGTCAATCCATCTCACGGAGGAGAGGGCTATCAATGGCTACTAGCCACAATGGCTATGCTCTGCCAGTGTGGTGTAGTGGTTAAGAGCGGTAGACTCGTAATCTGGTGAACCGGGTTCGTGTCTCCTCTCCTCCACATGCAGCTGCTGGGTGACCCTGGGCTAGTCACACTTCTCTGAAGTCTCTCAGCCCCACTCACCTCACAGAGTGTTTGTTGTGGGGGAGGAAGGGAAAGGAGAATGTTAGCCGCTTTGAGACTCCTTCGGGTGGGGATAAAGCGGGATATCAAATCCAAACTCTTCTTCCTCTTCTTCTGCCGCCACAGTCAGAGGCAGCCCACAGGAGCAGAGAGGACTCTTGTGCTCAGATCCTGCTTGCGGGTTTTCCCAAAGGCATCCAGACGGCCGCTTTGAGTACAGTTCCTTAGTTCCTAAATGCGGGTGGGTGGACTCTGACTCTCTGCCGTTCATCTGACGGCTCCTGAGCACCACCGGTGCCCTCGGGGTTGCCCAGTCAGAAGCTGCAGGAGGTTTCACCTCCCCATCCGCCTCCTTCCTCCTCTTGCCCTCCCCATTTCCTGCCTCCTCCTCCAGTTTTGAAAGGCCCACACTGAGCTCAAAAAGGGCTTTGAAGTGTTGTCATGCCAACCAGCCACCACAAGATGTGTGGCCCAGAACTACCGGCGAAGGTCACAGAGAACAACATCAGACAACATCTGAAAAGCCAAGAGGGATGCGTTCCGTTTGGAGACTCGCAACAATGGTTTCTTCACCACCTCCCCTGTCAACAGAAAAACTCTGCTGTGGTCTAAGGGGGTGTCAGATTGATGAATGATGGGGCCACCGTCCTCTATGGAATCCTTCGGTTTGTCTGCATATTTGTGGGGTGCTCTGTTGACGTTTCCCATTTGCCCCAAAGTTGCGGGGGGAGCAAGTCTTTATGAGAATAAAAGACTGATTATTTCAACACAAGGCTTTCATCTCCGTCACAGCCATGACAGCGAGCACCGCACAGCCAGTGTGTTGATTTATTTAAAATCCTTGGCTCGGCTAATGTTTTTTTCCTTCTTCACCAAGGTACATAATAAACCAAAGATGGCAGGAGGGTTAGGCATATAGCAGTGGGCTTCAACAGACTCTTCTTGTCCAGCAAGGAAACCAAAACGGAAAAGGAAATTCGATTTTGCATGATGGGAAAGGATGCTTAGCACAGATGTGCTTTTGCAAAATTGTGTGCGGACATTCTGTCGAAAACCAGGACATTGTAATCATAGAATTGTAAAGTTCAAGAGTCCAACCTGCTGAAATCCTATCAGAGGAGATGGGAGCCCAGTTGTGAGGAGGGCTTTTTGCAAAACTCCAGACTGCGAAGGACCATAGCTTATTGGCAGAGCCTTGCATGGAAATGTTCCCAGGTTCAAATCCTTCGCATCTTCAGGCAGGGCTGGGACAGTACTGTCAACTGCATATGCTAAATTATATGCATAGATACAAATTTGCCCTATTGTGCAGGCAATAAATGGGGTTCCCCAGCTGGTGCCTCCTAATACACCTCTGCAACCAGCCAGCCCTTGACACAGCCATAGAATCATAGGATTTTAGAGCTGGAAGGGACTTGTGAAGTCATCTATCCCACCCTCTGCTCAATGTACCTTCTAAATACAGGATGGAATGGCAGCAACTCTGAAAGATGGTTGCCTAGCATCTGCAAATGGGCACTCAACTGTGGATGAAACATGTCAATTGACAGGGGAAGTACCAGCTGGGGAACCCCGAGGTGAAGAAAGCTCAGAGCCAGGGAACTGGTGGTGGGATAGCGATGAGTGGTCCGAGGGACAAGACTGGGAGGAGGAGGTGTTGGAAGCTGAAGATGCAACAGGGTTTCGTGAGCTGGAAGAGGCTGGGGCAGAGAACAATCCAGACTTAGAGACAGGGGAGGAGGAGGGGGGCAGGAACGGAGACAATACCAGCTGCTGAAGTGTCCATGGAGCGTCCTCTCCTGCTGTGGCCAGCTCTCCTTCCCCTTAGTCTCCCAGAACACACAGAGAAATGAAAAGAGCAGAGCAGAGATTGGTTGCGCACAGATGTAGTCTCCAATTGCGACTTAGGCAGCTGTGGGAAAGCAAGGACCTTCACTCCTTGCAACTGCATCACCAGGGCAAGATTACTGGGAAGAGTTTCTGGGATCACTAGACCTGTGTTGTTTTGGTTTCGTTAAAGAAAGAGTTACCTTCATGGGCACTGTGGTGGGTTTTTTTATTGCTGATGTAAGCCTGGTACCCACAGGCGTAAGGGGTGTGTGTGTGCCACATGCTTAGCACAAAGTGTTTGTGTAACTCAGATCTAAGGCCTCGCTTGCTGCAAAGTGTTCAGATCTGAACATGAGCTATCGAGAGTCGAGACTCGCCTATTCATAATGGCCTTGGCTGTGAGCCGTGGCTTAATATAGTATTTGCAACGGCCTCATTGGGGCAAGACCTACTGGGAAGGGCTGCTGGGATCACTAGGCTGGCATTGTTTTGGTTTCTTTGAATAAAGAGTTAATTTCACTGATATTTTGCTTCACATCCTTCTTTCTAGGAGAACTAGAGACTTGCTTTATTTTTTTAAAAAAAAGAAAGTTCAGAGTTTGGGTCCCCTGCTTGAGGGGTGTTGATGAAGGCATGGTGCCCACGGGCACCATTTTGGCAACCCCTGAATCGTAGGTGAATGTTTTCTATGTGTGTCAATGTAACTGAAACACAGCAGCAGTGGCATGGACATAAAGTCCAACCAGGATCGCATGTGCAGAGGCATAGATCAAACCATCTCGACAAAGCATTTCTTGCAGTGTGTAAATTTTGCAGTTTGCTTCCATTTGCACGGATCGTCTGTCGGATACAGGGGAGAATTTTGGTTCTGTTTGCATTGCAATGAGAAGCTAACAGATCTGTACTTTCTAAAACAAGATGAAAAACCAAAATGCCCTGTTCTTTGAAATCCTCACTTCCCTGAATTTTGCAATGCAGTTCTCGGCTGCCACATAATATGTGCAGAAAGGCATATCTTACGGGGGGGGGGGAGTTGTGCACAAACACAAATATTTTAGTGAAAGTAACACATGCAGATGCATGGAGGAGAGGAGTATCGATGGCTACTAGCCTTGGTGTCTATGCTCTGCCTCCACAGTTGGAGGCAACAATGCTTCTGAATAGCAGTTGCTGGAAGTCACATGAGGTGAGAGTGATCTTGCGTTCGAATCCTGCTTGTGGGTTTCCTACAGGCATCTGAGAACAGGATGCTGGGTCAGGTGGACCACGGGCTTGATGCACCAGGCTCTTCTTATGTTCTTAATATACTGGGGGAAACTACTCGCAAAAAGGGACCCAGGTGGCACTGTGGGCTAAACCACAGAGCCTAGGGCTTGCCGATCAGAAGGTCGGCGGTTCGAATCCCCGTGACGGAGTGAGCTCCCATTGCTCGGTCCCAGCTCCTGCCCACCTAGCAGTTCGAAAGCATGTCAAAGTGCAAGTAGATAAATAGGTACTGCTCTGGAGGGAAGGTAAACGGCGTTTCCGTGCGCTGCTCTGGTTCACCAGAAGCAGCTTTGTCATGCTGGCCACATGACCCGGAAGCTGTACGCCGGCTCCCTTGGCCAATAAAGCGAGATGAGCGCCGCAACCCCAGAGTTGCAAAACCCCTTTACTTGCAAAAAGGACTCCATGTACACTAGGCAAAATAGCATTAAAAATTGTTGATGGGTTTTCATGGGAAGCTTAAAAAGGAATTCGCAAACTGAACTGAAGATTGGAAAAATGAGGAACAGAGAGAAGCAGATCTTTCTGTCCCTAGAGTCCACACACTGGGCAGGTCTCCTTCTCTGGACTCTGGGAGGCGTGGAGGTGACAGGCCCCTGCTGCCAGGATCGTGACCTTCGACTGCTCCACTCATAGAGAAGGACATCCATGAGGGCCTCTTTGCTCAGTGGCAATGTGACATGGAAGGGAGACATCATGGAGAGCTGGGAGGGAGCCAGAAGGGGAATAAATGTCTGATTAAATGCCAAGAGCAGCCTCTTGTTTAATAGCATGCGTTTAATTAGCCTGTGTGCTTGTTTAATTTGTTATTTGACACTTCAAACACAGAGGAGATCAATGGTGACAAACTCTCTGTTGAGGGCAGCAGAGTCGGGACGGAAGTGAGATCGGGGGAGACGGCTCCCTTTGGTCAGGATCCAAAGCGCCTCGATAATGGATGGAACATCAATCATGCAGCCCACTTCTCACACCAAAGTGGCACCTCCTCTGGGGCTGCTGATGCCATTACGGGGTACGGCCACATGATCTGGGCCCTGCATGTAATTGGTGCTTTTCTGTGTCGCCAAGGCAATGAGGAGCTAACCACGAGGAAGTAGATTTCATCAGGGGCTGCAACCTGACAGCATGCAAGCAAGCCTACTCAGATATTTAGAAAGTTTACATGAGCTTTAATTTGTTTCGTGCTATTCTGTTGTGGTTTCAACTTCCTGTGTTTTAAATTATGGCTGTAAAATTTTTAGCGATTATTTTATTGTTTTCTCTTTTTTGGAAACCGCTTTGAGGTTTGTTTTCTGCAATCCAGTGGCATATAACCCATAGGAAATAAAATAAAATAAGAATAAAGGCAGAGTGATTTAAATACT
The DNA here is from genome assembly GCA_034641385.1 of Darevskia mixta. Taxonomy (NCBI): domain Eukaryota; kingdom Metazoa; phylum Chordata; class Lepidosauria; order Squamata; family Lacertidae; genus Darevskia; species Darevskia mixta. Next base: position 6,765,809 of record JAWWNH010000060.1, read on the forward strand.
TTTGGCATGTGAAGGTGTCGATCCAATACTGTATTGTTAACTACATCGTTATGCCAAGGATGGAGAACCAGTAATACCCAAGGGCCACATTCCCTGCTGGGCAACTTTCCAGGGGCCACATGTCAGCAGTGGGCGGGTCCAGAGGCAGAAGTAGGTGGAGCAATGAATGTTAATTTTACTTAATGCAATAGGCTTGTTTCTAACAACCACTCACACACCTATCTCTGCCCTCTGCCCAGGGAAGCAAGAAGCTCTGTCTGAGTTCCAGGGCAAATTCTAGCCAGGCAAAAACACTCAAGGAGGGGCAAAACCTTTGAGGGGTGTGGCAAGGGAGGGGTGTGGCCTGGGGAGAACCCAGAGGGCCAGAAAGAGAGGGCAGGAGGGCCGCATTCCAGCACTGGTCCTGAGATTCCCCATCGCTGCTTCATGCTTCCTTTTTGATGCGTTTTGAACGGGTTGTTAAGTGTCAGATTGCAAGGCTTACGTCGCAGGGATATTAAAACGCCTGCTATATATTATTATGATGCCCAACAGAGTGTGGACTGCTTTGTTTCTGTGGACAGTTTCAACACAAATATGTCTGTGGGGAAGATGGCATAAATAAATCAGCTGACTCTGACTGAGGGCAACTTGCAAAAAATAATGAAACGGAATGTTGAAAAGTTCAGGGCAGATAAAAGAAAGTTCATGCAGCACAGTTTTTGTGTGTGTTTTTGTGTGTGTTTGTTTGTTAAATGTTTGTTTACCCAAAAAACCCAATAAAATTCTAATAATAATAATAATAATAATAATAATAATAATAATAATAAAAGAGAGACTTCAGAGAAGTGTGACTAGCCCAAGGTCACCCAGCAGCTGTATGTGGAGGAGTGGAGACGCGAACCCGGTGCACCAGATTACGAGTCCACCGCTCTTAACCACTACACCACACTGGCCGCCGTTTCCCTCCAGCGCTTATGCAGTGGGTGCTCCCCACCCCCCTTTGCCCCCAAACGGCCTGCTCCTTCCCCAAGCTCCCTGCTACGTCGTGGAGCCCCGCCGACTCACCTTCCATCAAGGTGTGGTGGATGCTCCAGTAGACGCTGAGGCAGTGCTTCTCCTTCTTCATCCCCCGTTTGCACTTGCAGCCGTAGAGCTGGCTGGACAGGAGGGCTGTCACCGTGTTCTGACACTGGCTCTTGGCATCCGGACCCAGCTTGTTGGCGCCGTTGCCGGCGATGCATTGCCGGAGGGTGCGGAATTTGGAGCTGCAGCTGGGGTCATTGGTGCAGGATTCGCCAGCCTGCAGGCAGTCCCGGGCCGAGCTGACCACATCGGTCATCCCTTCTGGAGGAGAACAAGAGAGCAGGATGAGAACGTTCCCAAACTGGACCTATCTTAGATAGGCAAGAACGTAAGAATAGCTTGCAGGATCAGGTCAATGGCCCATCCTGTTCTCACAGCACCCTGTTCTCATGGGGGCCAACCAGATGCCTGTGGGGAAACCCACAAGCAGGATGTGACCCCAGGAGCAACCCCCCCCCCTTGGTAGTTTCCAACAACAGTTATTCAGAAGCATTGCTGCTTCTAACTGTGGAGGCAGAGCATACTCAACTGGGCTAGTGGTCACCAATAACTCTCTCCTCCATGAATTTGTCTAATCCTCTTTTAGAGCCATCTCGTTTCATGGCCATCACTGCCTCCTGTGGCAGGGAGTTCCATAGTTTATGTGTTTCATGAAGAAGAACTTTCAACAACAACAACAACAACAACAACAACAACAACAACAACAACAACTTATTTGTATGCCACCCATCTGACTGGGTTGCCCAAGCCACTCTGAGGGACTCCCAACACAAAATAGTAAAAAACAATACAACCTCAAACACTAAGAACTTCCCTGAACAGGGATGACTTCAGATTTCTTTTAAACATCACATAGTTGCTTGACCTCTGCTGGGAGGGCGTTCCACAGGGCGGGTGCCACTACCAAAAAGGCCCTCTGCCTGGTTCTCTGTAACTTCACCTCTCGCAATAGTTAAAATGACCGGAGGAAACAGAAATCAGGAAGACCAAAATTTTAATAAGGAATGAGGGAAATTTATAACCATTGTAAACGGTTAAAATTGTTAGTAGGATTGGAATATTACTTGTAGTTTAAGGGTGAATTCTGGACACAATGGAGATGTAAAAGATTTGGCTCATCAGAAAAGATGCGGGAGGAAATGATTAATAATAGGACCCACAAAGGGGAGGACGGAAGTCCAGGAGATTCCTTGGAACCTGGTTTTTATGATTTTATGTTTGATATAGCGCTGTAAACTTTTAATTTGAAAAACCAAATAATATTTTTTAAGGTAATTGTCCAATAACCTCCCACAACAAGTGGGGATTCTTCATGTGTAAATCCCACAAATTAATTTAAAAATTGTGAGCATGGTTGACGTTTGGATGTGGAGAAGCTCCAGGGTTAGCCCAGGACCCAGCTGAGAAACGTCTGGCACAGCAACACAGGTGAAGCTAAAAGATGTTCCTGAGATTGACAAGCAGTTAGAAGCCGGGGATAAGTGATAGTGTATTCGGGAAATATTTCAAAGCTGAATACAGAACGCTGACCTAGATGGACCTTGATCTGATCCAAGAAGGCAATCATTGCAGAATGTGCACTTGTCAAACTGTCCTGCAGCTATGAGCAGAATACGAATCATCATTCTGCAAAGTAGAACCTACCGGCTGCCCACTAAGAGGCACCCATTCAGCTCACATTTCCATGCTGGCCTGCTTAGTTCACCCTCACTGAAACAAGACGCAAATTGGGAACACTCTCCCTTTGAAAGTTGCACAATGCTGAATTTTGCAATGCAGTTCTCGAGGAAAAAGAAGCGCAATCGAAAAGCAAGTATCATTTAAAAAAGGTAAAGGCACGTCCAATTGATGTGCGATTGCCAATGTGCACAGGTGGAGGAAGGGGGTGCGGTGGGTGTGGCTTGCCTGGGGTGTCATCCCTGGGGGGGTGACATCGCAGCCCCGCCCCCTGGGACACTTGCTGTGGGCGGCGCGCCCCTGAAACGCTGGGGCGCTCGCCCCGCCCCTGCAGGCAGCTAACCGCGTCCCCGGGTGCACAGCATGTGGGCCGCTCCAGGTGCTGGAGCAGCTAGCTCTGCCTCTGCCAACGTGCAGGTCCTTTTGGACCCAGAAGAAGGCAGAACAGGGGTGTCCTGGGTGCAGGGACTGAACCCGGGATCTATTGCATGCAAAGAGGATATCCTACTGCTCAGCTGCACCCTTCCCCACCAGAGATTTCAGAATCTCTGAAGGCTTTCGGAAAGGCAGTGCACAGCAACTGTTCCTCTCCACCACCAGCCCATGACGGTTACAAAGATTAGGGGGAAATCCTCTTAAATATTGGGACAGCTGGATGCTAAGCCTTAACCAGATTGCCCCAAGGAATAATGATACCCTCATCAGTGGAGACTATGAAGTGGGATTGTATGTGTTGCATGCTTTAGGTATTGGGTTCCCTGCCTTGGGCTGCAGAGATTAGACTCAGATTAGTTTCTCAAAATGGCACCATAATTTTGGGGTGGGTGGGTGTGTGCTTGTTTGTGGCAACTGCAGTTCCTTGACTTTTCCACAGCTGCTGGGAACTGGGAGACCTAAACTGGCACCCATCTGTCTCAAGACGTAATGGAATGCACCTCTGGGGGTGGTCAAACCACTGCGTTAGCAGCACCAAAGTGACCTCCCTGGGGCGCAAGCCTGGGCAGGGTGTACGGAGGTCCTAGGGACATGGGTGGCGCTGTGGTCTAAACCACTGAGCCTCTTGGGCTTACTGATCACTTTTTGACATGCTTTCGAACTGCTAAGTTGGCAGGAGTTGGGACAGAGCAATGGGAGCTCACCCCGTTGCGGGGATTTGAACCGCCGACCTTCTGATCGGCAAGCCCAAGAGGCTCAGTGGTTTAGACCACAGCTCCACCTACCTTAATAATAATAATACATCCAAACCATACAAATGCAAAGCATTATTATTATTTTCCTAAAACTCTGGAATAAAAACAGCACCTTTGCAGGTGGGCTGATGGGGAAGCAGCATGAATAATAAAATGAAATCTGTTTTATTTATTTATTTTTTTTAAAATAATTTTTATTGATTTTATAATTTTATAAATATTCAACGTTACATTTCGGTCAGGATTCATCACTCCCCACCTCTCACCTTGGGGAGTTATTTAATCTTACCCTCCCTCTCACAGAGGTAAACCCATTCATTATTTCCCCTGACCTTAAAGCAATCATTATCTGACTTCGGCCTAACCCTGTTACCGGGTAAACCATTCTTAGTTACAAAACTTAGTCATAGTGGCTTCCTCCGCACCTCCCCAGTGGCTGCATTAAACAAAATATATCTCCAGTTCAGGTACATAGTTACATTAAGCATATCTTTAACTTTGTAACAAAGCATAATTCTAACTCTAGTAAAGTAGCATTACATTCTTTTTTCATATCATCTGTTAATTCCAACCTCAGCGTCATCCTCCCAAATCTTTTATAAATTTCCTTCTGACTCCCCTGAATCTTCAGGCTCCCAACTTCGAAAGATCCTAACATAATCATAACTCAAGACCATGTCCGATAGAAATGTTCAAAATCCACACATTTAATCAAGCCGAGGTTACCCACCTACACTGTTCAACCCTCCCCTCGCCTTTCCCCAGTCCAAGTCCAAGTGCTTGCTTGCACTTGGACTTCACCTTCTCTTTGACTTCTCAGCTGTTCCTGCTCCCACTTCTTAAACCAATTCTTCTTCTTTATTGGTGTTTTCTTGCGTCGAAAAAAATAGTCCTTTGCCGATGTTGTTTTCTTGTTCCTCTTCTTCAGTCTAAATATCTTGCGCCGAGAAGAAATTTTCCTGTGGCGAGGCTTGCCTTTGACCTTGGGGGGGATTTCTCCCCCTTCCATCCTTTGTGCAGCTGGCATGACATCAGTGTTGATTACTTCTCCTCTCATTCTTACAGTCTCCGCTTGGAATTCCTTTCTCAGTTCCCAGATTTTTTCAAGGACCCTCTTCCAGCCTCCATTTTCAAAATCATCCTCCATTTTCATAGACATAGCTTTGCAATATTCCAGACCGAACCAAGTCCAAGTTCAAAGTCCAAATTCCCGCAATAGAGTCCAACAGGTCCGATTCAGATCCTCTACTTATCAAGAGTGTTAGTTAGGTGCCCCCCCGATCAGGGGTATCAAAAGGATCCAATCTCTGTTGTATAACCAAATTCCATTACAGTTCAACCGCATCGGTAATAAAGTTCCTGATTTAGTGCCACAGTAGCAAGGGACGGACCTCCGTAATTACATCCCAATGCTGTTCCAGATCAATCCAAATTCTTGAAATTCTTTCTTAATTACTCACATTTAAGTCGTCCGATCTTGTTTTGTTTTGGAGGAATCGGCGCGCTCAGGGGGGAAGGACTCGCGGCTTCCACCCGACGGGCAATGGCGATCCGATGAGCTCCGTCGCCCCGCGTCGCTCACGGCGGCCCCTACTGGGGTCTACCGGGGAGTTGGGGCAACGTTCCGAGCTTCTGCCGGATCTTAGGTCCCGGGACAACCCTCCCGGGAGTTTTGGGGGTTGCGTCGCCGTCGCAAGCTCCCCTTTGAGCCGGTCGGGTCGGGGAATGTCAAGAGCGACATTTCCCCCGACCTTCTCCCTCCGGCGCCCCGACCGGAAGCCGAAATCTGTTTTATTTATGCACTAAATACTGTTCTGAGCTCCTCCACTTCTTCCAGCTGTGTTCAGAGGGAAAGAAGTGACCATTCAGTTGACATATCTCCTCCCGGGAGTGCACATTTCTGTTTCATGTTTAATAAATAACTGATTTTAAATTAAACCGAGTGGCGTCTTATTTGTTTGTAATGTAGCAGAGCGGTGGCTTTCAAACTGTGGCCTGGGGGAGCTTGCGAGGGTGGGTCTGTTGTGATCCGGTGTTGTGAGCAAACCGCACTGGCAGACGGCTTGCTTTCAGCTTCCAGTCTTCTCCTGCAATGGGAAGCCCAGGGCCTGGAAGGAAACAGAGCAGGAGGAAGGGGAGGCTGAGGGTCTCGGGTTCTGTCCCTGGCATCACCAATCCAAAGGATCTTGGAAAGGGAAAGAAGAGAAATTCAGCTGGCATTTGAAGCCAAAACAGGCCAAATTTGCACTTTCAGAAATGAAACAAGAACCTGAAACACAGCCCTCCTTTGAAATTCACACTTATCCAGTTTTTGCAATGCAGTTCTGCAGAACAACCAATGTTTTCAAAAATGCATGCGTTGGGTAAAAGCGCACATAAAACCGAATGTATGTTTGTGAAAACGACACGCGAAAATGCATCGTATTAGGAGAAATTGCCAGGAAAAATGTGCGTGCCGCCAAAAAAATGCGTGCAAAAATGTGTTTATTAGGAGAAAATTGTGCTAGAATGCTGAAGAATTTGCAGATTGCTGTAGAAAGGTAAAGAACTGAATTTAAGATTGGACGAATGACAAACGAAGAGACTTGAAATGGACAGAGCTTTCTTTCCCTGATCTTGGATTTAAGAGCTCAGGAAACAAACTCACCACAGTCAACACCTCGCAGAGCCACTGCCAGCCAAAGCCAGCCTGATAGGCCATATGGACCAGATGGTCTGAGACAATCAGCTTCACACAGAAGTGCTTGATTCACTGATGTATTGGCTTTATGGCTTGGATGGAGGAATTGAGGGGATGGTCAAAAAGTACCCATTAATGGTTCCTCATCATCCTGGAAAAAAGTGACAAGTGGGGTGCTGCAGGGTTCTGTCCTGGGCCTGTTGTTGTTCCATGTCTTTATAAATGACTTGGATGAAGAAAATGAGGGGATGCTCATCCGATTTGCAGATGACACCAAACTGAGAGGGGTAGCTAATGCTGCAGAAGACAGAATTGGAATTCAAGATGACCTTAATAGATTGGAGAACTGGGCGCAAGCTAACAAAATGAATTTCAACAGGAACAAATGTCAAGTTCTCCACTCAGTCAGGAAGAACCAGCTGCACCAATATAAGATGGGGGACACCTGGCTTACTAGTAGTAAATAATAATAATAATAATAATAATAATAATAATAATAATAATAATAATAATAATTTATTATTTATACCCCGCCCATCTGGCTGGGTTTCCCCAGCCACTCTGGGCGGCTTCCAACAGAACATTAAAATGCAGTAATCTATTAAACATTAAAAGCCTCCCTAAAGAGGACTGCCTTCAGATGTCTTCTAAAAGTCTGGTAGTTGTTTTTTTGTTTGACATCTGGTGGGAGGACGTTCCACAGGGCGGGTGCCACTACCGAGAAGGCCCTCTGCCTGGTTCCCTGTAACTTGGCTTCTCGTAGTGAAGGAACCGCCAGAAGGCCCTCAGCGCTGGACCTCAGTGTCCAGGCAGAACGATGGGGGTGGAGATGTTTCTTCAGGTATACTGGACCAAGGCCGTTTAGGGCTTTACATGTGAAAAGGATCTAGGGGTCTTTGTAGGCCACAAGCTGAACATGAGTCAACAGGGTGATGCAGTAGCAAAAAAAGAAGAAGAAGCTAATGTTATTCTAGGCTGCTTCAACAGATGTCTAGTGTCAAGACAAGGGAAGTAATAGGACCACTCTGTTCTGCCTTGGTCAGAGCACATCTGGAATACTGTGTTAAGTTCTGGGCGCCACAATTTAAGGAGGATGTTGACAAGCTGGAGTGTGAGCAGAGGAGAATGACTGAGATGAGCAAGGGTCTGGAAACCAAGCCTTATGAGGAAAGATTGAAGGAACTGGGTATGTTTAATCTGGAAAAGAGGAGACTGAGAAGAGATATGATAGTCATTAGAGGCGGATGCTGGTGACTGGTTTGGTTGCACGGCACAGTACCTCTGGGGTGCCACAGAAGGTGCCGCAGCTATGTTGTAGAATGGAAGTTGAGAGACAGGGACAAGAATGGAATTTGGGCATCACATGGGGCACAGCTGAAATTTGAAGCATCAAGGCCTGCTACTGTAGCTGTCTTCAAATATCTCAACGGCTGTCACGTGGAAGGTGAGGTTTCTCCTGTTCCAGAGGGTAGGACCCAAACTTCTTTTTAAAAAACGATTTCACCAAATATGTGGGCAAGCTTGTTTTCTCCTGCTCCGGAGGGTAGGACCCGAACCAATGGCTTCAAGTTATAAGAAAGGAGATGCCGACTAAACATCAGGAAAATTTTTGTGACCGTAAGAGGTGTCTGACACTGGAACAAACTCCCACAAGAGTTGGTGGACTCTCCTTCCTTGGAGGGTTTTAAGAAGAAGTTGGATGGACATCTGTCATGCATGATTTTGTTGAAATTCCTACACTGCAGGGGGTTGGACTAGATGATCCTTGGGACCCCTTCCAACTCTACAGTCCTATGATTTCCATGAATGTCATTTATATACTGCTTCATGTTTCAACAGAAATTTCTTAGCCAGCGGAAGGGTATCCTTAGGTTGTAGTTCAGCAACATCTGGGGTGCCACAGGCTCCCCACACCTGCTCTAAGCAGTTTACCCATCCCAACAAAAAAAAATAACATCTCTCTAGGTAGGTATACGAAATACAATACAAATTGCACATTGCAACGTCTAATGATCATAATTCCACATTTTAAGCGACGTAATTATTAAGCAACGATAAATATTTTTAAACAGTGTTCCTAAGTAAAACAAATAAGGAACACAAAAGCAGCTCACATCGAGATACAAAGCCAAAGTGCAGGATAATTACAGGATCTACAGAATCGCATAAATACTACAAAACACACACACATGTAAGAGTACAATTGCCAAAGTCATTCAGATACCCCAGGGGTAAGGAATCCTGGGCTCAGCCACTGAATGTGGTCCTCCAAACCATTCTAGTTGGCCCTCAAAACTCTCCCCAGACCACAGACCCTTCTTTACACCCTCCTTGAGTGTTTCTGCCCAGCTGGAAATGTGGCAGTGAACTCATAGACAACACCTCTTGCTTCTCCAGATGCGGGACTGAGAGGGTTGCATGAGTGGGCGTAGAACAACAATTTGCATTTCATGCTCCACCCACATTCGCCTCTGACCCCACCCACTGTTGGCATGTGACCCTCAGAAGTTGGGAAGCCACAGGAGGGGAGAGGGCTCTTGTGCACAGACCCTGCTTGGGGGTTTCTCACAGGCGTGCTGCAGAAGACAGAATCAGGATTCAAGGTGGATTGGAGAGCTGGGCCCAAACTAACAAAATGAATTTCAGTAGGGACAAATGTCAGGTCCTGAACTTAGGCAAGAAGAACCAGATGCACAAATACAGGATGGGTGACACCTGGCTTTAGAGCAGTACATGTGAAAAGGATCTAGGGGTCTTAGTGGACCACAAGTTCAACATGAGTCAACAGGGTGATGCGGCAGCAAAAAAAGCTCTCTTTCCTTGGAGGTTTCTAAGAAGAGGGTGGGTGGCAATCTGTCATGGATGCTTAAGCCAAGATTCCTGCATTGCAGGGGGTTGGACTAGATGGCCCTTGGGGGTCCCTTGAAACTCTATGATTCTAGGGGACAGGTCATTATAAGAACAGTATGCTGGGCCACTGAATTGATCCAGCATGATGTTCCTGCAAACCAGGTTCTCCACATCAACCAACCAGGCACCCCAGATCATGCTCGATAACCCTCCACAATCCTGAAGCATTTCTCAGACAGAGCATCCAACCTCTGAAAGGGTTGCCCAGAGGAAGAACATTTGGAAACTGCTGCAGTCGATCTCAGATTTCTTCTGGGGTCCCTCCGCCAGCCACACAGGTGGGCTGAGGCTCAAAGACCACCCTTGTGGGTGGCAGGGATCAGGCTTAACTAAGACACCGCCTCTGATCTTTGGAAAGGGAGCTCAGTGGATATGTTTGTAGGCACCGGGCAGCAGATATAAAGAAAGCATGAAAGGCTGAGAGTCTGAGGTTGCAGATGTATTGACAAATGAAACCCGCTAATGGTGCCCTCTGGCCAAGAGCCTTGCTTCGGCAGAGAGAGCAGCAGGGCTGATATTTACCACCCTGCATGCTGATGCTTTATATTTATGTTGGAATTAAATGCTTCAGGCAACATGAACTGCAGTCTTCCAAATGCCCTGTCCTTTTATTTGGATGGGGGGGGGGATTCCTCCCCTCGAAGAAAAGCAATTGATAGTTTTTTTACTGGTTGGAACCATCCCTGGTATGGTTGTGCCTCTAGGTTCACACCTATAAGACCACAGTGGTATCGCAGGTAGAAACAGAACAGGTGAAGTTTCTCCATCAAGGCACCTCTGGGTTGGAAAGCCTTTATTTTAAAGGATGGGCGGGGAGCGTTCGCACGACACACCTACACACTGCAGCCGACGCATTAACATGTCGCGACCCAGTTTGGAAAGGTCTGGACCACATGATGCTTGAGGTCACTTCCAATTCTACAATTCTATGGAAAAAAGATGGCACCCTGATGTTTTGCCATTCTGACAAGTGGGTAGGGTGAGGTGGGACTCCTCTGCAGGGTGTACTTATGGGGGGAGGGGAGGGGAGCATTTTGGAAGGTTGAAAGACCTAGAACAGTGGTTCCCAATTAGTGGTCTCTGTGTGTGTCGCATCTTCTGATTGATTGTGACCAATTACCTCCCCCTCATAGGACCCAGGTGGCGCTGTGGGTTAAACCACAGAGCCTAGGGCTTGCTGATCAGAAGGTTGGTGGTTCAAATCCCTGTGATGGGGTGAGCTCCTGTTGCTCGGTCCCAGCTCCTGCCCACCTAGCAGTTCGAAAGCACATCAAAGTGCAAGTAGATAAATAGGAACCGCTCTGGCGGGAAGATAAACGGCGTTTCCGTGCACTGCTCTGGTTTGCCAGAAGCGGCTTTGTCATGCTGGCCACATGACCCGGAAGCTGTATGCCGGCTCTCGGCCAATAAAGCGAGATGAGCGCCGCAACCCCAGAGTCGGACACGACTGGACCTAATGGTCAGGGGTCCCTTTACCTCTGGACTGGGATGATGGAGGAGCACAGCCTCCCTCCCTCCCTCCCTCCCTCCCTCCCTCCCCCTCTCTCTTTCTTTCTTTCTTTCTTTCTTTCTTTCTTTCTTTCTTTCTTTCTTTCTTTCCGTGAATGTTGTCCTTTGCACTGACTCGTCATTTTCCCCTTCTGTTTTTAATTAGAATGCTCCTGCCTTTGATAATTGTTTCCCAGCTTCCTGCGATGGAGAAAAGAGCAGCCTACTTTCTAATGAGCACTGTCAGTGGAGGATTGCAATAGCGGTATGGAGAATCCGAGAGACAGTCTTATTCAGTGACTGGAGTGTTAGGCTAGGTCCTCCAGGGAGACCAGGGTTCAGCTCCACTCTCATCTGGCGAGCTCAACGGATGACCCGGGCCTGGTCTCGCACTCTCAGCATAACCCGCTTCACAGGGTTTTTGTGAGGAGAAGATGGCTTCTTCACAAGGTTTTATCCATGTTCCTTTGTGCACTGGGGAAGGCACAAGTGAAACAAAACAGACTCAAGCTCCTTTTATTGACTTACAAAGCCCTGAACATGGCCCAATGGAGAATCACTGATATTTCAGTTCCACTTCAGAAGAAAATATGAGAGGTTAATTCAGAACTCCAGGTTCAGAGGAGAAATTTGACAAAGGAGTCTTTGGAAGAACTTCTACCATTTTGCTAGGAGAAGCATAAAGGAGTATATGATAGGAGAAGAACACTAGAAGTACAGTGTCCAGATCAGGGGAAATAATACTCCCACTCTATTCTGCCTTGGTCAGACCTGACCTGGAATACTGTGTCCAGTTCTGGGCACCACAGTTTAAGAAGGATGTTGACAAGCTGGAACGTGTCCAGAGGAGGGTAACCAAGATGATGATCAAAGGTCTGGAAACCAAGCCTGATGAGAAACAGTTGAGGGAGTTGGGTCTGTTCAGCGTGGAAAAGAGGAGTCTGAGAGGAGATCATAGAATCATAGAATCATAGAGTTGGAAGAGACCACAAGGGCCATCCAGTCCAACCCCCTGCCAAGCAGGAAACACCATCAAAGCATTCCTGACAGGTGGCTGTCAAGCCTCTGCTTAAAGACCTCCAAAGAAGGAGACTCCACCTTGGCAGCAAATTCCACTGTCGAACAGCTCTTACTGTCAGGAAGTTCTTTCTAATGTTGAGGTGGAATCTTCTTTCTTGTAGTTTGAATCCATTGCTCCATGTCCGCTTCTCTGGAGCAGCAGAAAACAACCTTTCTCCCTCCTCTATATGACATCCTTTTATATATTTGAACATGGCTATCATATCACCCCTTAACCTTCTCTTCTCCAGGCTAAACATACCCAGCTCCCTAAGCCGTTCCTCATAAGGCATCGTTTCCAGATATGAGAGGCACCTTCAAATATCTAAAGGGCTGTCACATGGAAGAGGGAACAAGCTTCTTGTCTCCTGCTCTGGAGGGTAGGACTCAAACCAATGGCTTCAAGTTGCAAGAAAGGTGATTCCGACTAAACATCGTGATGAACTTTCTGGCAGTAAGAGCTGTTTGACAGTGGAACAAACTCCCTTTGGAAGGTGCCAGACTCTCCATCATTGTAAGTTTTTAAGCAGAGGTTGGGTGGCCACCTGTCATGGATGCTTTAGTTGAGATTCCTGCCTTGCAGGGGGTTGGACTAGATGACCCTTGGGGTCCCTTCCAGCTCTACGATTCTACAATTCTATGCCCACCTACATCCAAACCTTTTCTCCCTCAAGTCTCTGCTGGGCAATTATTATTTTTCAGAGTGCCGTCTCTTTTGCAACATACAGGGGTATGATTGCCAGCTCCTTCCAGAGGCTGTGGAAGTTTGGTTGGTTTTTAAAACTTGCAAGCCAGCCAGTGTCCCTGACTCTCAGCGAGAGCATTTCTCCAAAGGAGAGCTGAGAAGAACATTAAGGCGATGACACGCTGAGTACATTTGCTTTTGGCATCAATGCTATCTCCTTGTTCCCACTCTAGTGTGAAAGTCCCTCATTAAGAGCTCCCGGCAGCCATTCCCCAGGGACTCGTTCAAGCAGGGTCCTAAACACTTCAGCTCCTGCTCGCTGAGTTCACGGCTCGTCCCTCTGGCAGTTTTTGGTCCGCGATCAGCACGGAAAGAAGAGGAAGGTCACCAAGGGAGGAGAGGCTTTCAACTGAGTCAGGCCAGTGGCCCAGTTCGCCCATTTCTGCTAATGGGCTTATGTCAGAGGTGCCTCATCCCTTGGCCTGTGGGCCATATCAGGCCTCCGATAATTTTATTTTTTGTAGGGGTGACCTTCTGTTATTTGACAGTGGAAAAGGTGGCAGTGATTTTTTTTTTAAATGACATGATTCTCTACAACTTCCTCACTGTGGAACTCTCAGCAAGAGGAAGACCAGGAGACAGACAAATCTTTGTCTCCTCTGCCATATTCTACCACTTTCACCCAGGGGTACAGAGATAGTTTTTTGGAGGGACCCAGGTGGCGCTGTGGGTTAAACCACAGAGCCTAGGGCTTGCTGATCAGAAGGTCGGCGGTTCGAATCCCTGCGACGGGGTGAGCTCCCGTTGCTCGGTCCCAGCTCCTGCCAACCTAGCAGTTCGAAAGCATGTCAAAGTGCAAGTAGATAAATAGGAACCGCTCCGGCGGGAAGGTAAACGGCGTTTCCGTGCGCTGCTCTGGTTCGCCAGAAGCGGCTTTGTCATGCTGGCCACATGACCTGGAAGCTGTACGCCGGCTCTCGGACAATAAAGCGAGATGAGCGCTGCAACCCCAGAGTCGGACACGACTGGACCTAATGGTCAGGGGTCCCTTTACCTTTACCTTTTATCTTCCCTCACCCATCAATCTCAGAGTGGAAGTTCCTCACATGAGTGGTAAGAAGCGGCCATGACAGTTAGGGATACCATTGGAGATAGAGCAGTCCATATGTTGCCATTCTGCAGGAGAATCATCCAATAGACCTGCACTTTGGAACAGTCTGCCAAATGAGATATAGTGAACTCTTTTCAGCACCAGCTAAAAACATTCTCAGACAAGCCTCGCCAGATGTTCAGAAAGTTGCTGTTACAGGTAGGTAGCCGTGTTGGTCTGACGCAGTCAAAACAAAAATAATAATAAAAGAATTCCTTCCAGTAGCGCCTTAGAGACCAACTAAGTTTGTTCTTGGTATGAGCTTTCGTGTGCATGCACACTTCTTCAGATACCAGATACAAAAGAAGTTTTTGTACATTCATTTGTACATACGTGGTACACAAAAGCTTCTATTTGGACATTAGATAATGTGAAAAGAGTTGCATGAGTTATGTTTATATAATGTATAAAGAATTTATATACCGGTAGTTAAACACAGCCAGTTATGTTGTGGGTATATTTGTTAGTTGAAATTACGTAACTATTGGTTTGATAGTGTTGTGTACTACTAAGAAAAGTCTTGAGGCAACTCACATTATAAAATTTCTCTCTCTCTCTCTTCCTCTTTCTCTCTCTCCTCCCTCTCTTATATGCTGTACTTCCCAATGGAATATACATGAGCTAAATCAATAGTGACGTACCCTGCAGCTTTTGCCTATAGTTTGTGCAACTTGATGAGATGGAGGCTGGTTCTCTTGAGTAGCCGCTCCTTTTGAAGAGAGCAGAGGAACAGTTCTCACCATCTAGAATATATATATATATATATATATATATATATATATATATATATATATGTATATATGTATATATAGCATTGCAAAGGATGTGATTAACATACCAAATTGTTTTCCCTGCTGGTTTTGCGTGTGGCTTGCTGTAAACCAACCCCCACCAATCCCAGCAGATGCCCCCAACTCCTCCTCCTCCAGGACTGGGAAGTGGGTGGGAGAGGTGGGTGGTAGGGGCACTTGAGCCAGTTCTGTGACTGGTTCCCAAACTTTTAGAAGGGGGGGGAGTTACTTCAAAGTTACTGGCTACTTCAAATGAATTCAGATCTCCAGGGCCTGATGAGCTGCATCCAAGGGTACTAAAAGAGCTTGTGGATGCAACCTCAGAGCCTCTGTCTATAATCTTTGAGAATTCTTGGAGAACAGGCGAGGTCCCTGCAAACTGGAGGAGAGCAAATGTTGTCCCCATCTTCAACAAGGGGGAAAAGGAAGGTTAACTTCATCGCTTTTCCTGAAGATTTTAATTAATTATTTTGTATGCCTTCCCCCACCCCATCACCCCGTGTCCTCCCTAAAGAGGGGGAGGCTCCTTCCTTCCTTCCTTCCTTCCTTCCTTCCTTCCTTCCTTCCTTCCTTCCTTCCTTCCTTCCTCTTTCTATATGTCTCTTCCCCCCACACACATTTTGCATTCACAAATTTTGCTGTGCCCCTCCCCATCACCCTCCAATGTTGCTCTGGCAAGCGCCCCCCCCCCCCCGCAAAGTGCCCCAGCACACTTGTGCTCCCACACCCCTTCCCTCCCACCCCAGGCACCGGAAAATGTGTCCTCTTCAAAATATGGCAACCCCATCATATGGTAACACAGAAGCTTTTAGTAATAGCTAAAGATGGAGGAGACTCTTAAGAATCGCATGGACTGCAAGAAGATCAAACCTATCCATTATGAAGGAAATCAGCCCTGAGTGCTCACTGGAAGGACAGATCCTGAAGCAGGATACTTTGGCCACCTCATGAGAAGAGAAGACTCCCTGGAAAAGACCCTGGTGTTGGGAAAGATGGAGGGCACAAGGAGAAGGGGACGACAGAGGACGAGATGGTTGGACAGTGTTCTCGAAGCGACCAACATGAGTCTGACCAAACTGCGGGAAGCAGTGGAAGACAGGAGTGCCTGGCGTGCTCTGGTCCATGGGGTCACGAAAAGTCGGACATGACTGAATGATTAAACAACAACAACAAAGATATAACGCAGTGGATAAGGTTTGGGGGGTGGGAAGTCAATTTATGAAGCAACGTAATTATTTGGTATGAAGATTATTGTGAAAAGGTTTGAAAAATTATACTGGAAAAGAAGTGTGATACTTTTGTGGCTCAGAGAATCTTGGGAAGTGTAGTTTGAGGGGCAGTCTTTGCTGAGAAACTCCAAGACTCATCTTCATCTAGTTGCCAGGGTCACTGGGGGGGGCTGGGGGGGGAGAGAGGGAATGATTATTCAGCCGCTTTAAACACACAATGTAGTTACGCCCTCGGGGAACAACCTCATAAAACAAAAACAGAATGTAGGTTAATCTGATCCATTCACAGACCCGTCATTCAATCACAGGCCGCTCGCTATGCAAACAAATCACCGAGTGGCGCTTGAGAATCCTGATATTTAATTACAGTCCTCAGCTTTGATTGGGAACAAGCACGTTATTAATAAACCACACTTGATGATAATTCACTGGGTGAATATCTCAAAAGGTCGTGGGGGGGGCGGCGGCGGCGATTGGGGACAAGAAGTGCATTTGCAAACAGAAGAAGGCGAAGGTGGGTGGATACATGTTTTGCAAGAGACAATAGACGAGAAGGAAAATTGATTATGGAGTTTTGCCGAGAACATGTGTACTATTAAAAAATACACACACAACCCACACCATAGCACATCAATGTGTTCTCTCGGCCCTTTCGATCGACTGAGCCTTAAAGGAAAATTACATTTTCTATCACATAATCAATTGGGGTTAATGGAGCCTCTCGGGGGCCGTCGTCTGACTTCCTTGTTACACCAATTGGCCATTTCCCTGAAAGTTTAGCATTTAATCAGACGCTAAGTGCTGCAAGGACTTGGGTGAGACCCTAGTGGGTGGAGAACCGAGGGCTTCTAAAGTTCAGTCGCAGGCAAGTTTCCCCCAAGTAACCATTCCTTTTCCTGTTAGCCCACTTCTCTTCTCAAGAGACAGGCGGTGATTATTATTCTGAGTAAATCAAACAGACACGCAGCAACCCAGGTGTGATGGGAATGGGGTCCGCTGGCTTTTTCTGCATTTTTGCTACTGAAAGTTGGCCTGTCAGCAGGGAACCCTCTGAGCAGGGACCCCCTCAGGGGATCAAAGTGGTCCAATATTAAATTAAAATATTGAATTCAAAAGGGATCCCAGATATACCGAAAAAGACAAGGTTGATGTATATTATGGAAAGGCATCAATACCGGAATCTCGCTTTTAAGTAGGAAAAAGGGAGAAAATTCACATTTTAAAGGGAACCCACCTGACTGCACTTTCTGAAACAATATGTAAACTGAAGCATAGCTATGTTTTGGAATTCGATAAACTCCGAATTTTGTCACCCGGTACTCAGATTTTTTAAAAAGCTGTACAAAGAGGCATTTTTCAGGGGGAAGGCATATAAAGTAGTGTAATTAACATGCAAATTTGCATTACGTTAGGGAAGGTCACTTGCAAAAAAATGTGGATATTAGGCAAAATAACATATAAAATTGTGCATATTGGGAGAAATTTGCTCTAAAATGCTGGTGAATATTCACAGGACTTGAAAGGACTTTGCAAACTGATGCAGGGATCAGGGGCGTACCCAGGATCAAAACTAGGGGGGGGGGCAAGCCATGGTCGTTCAGGTTTGCTTTGAACGGACGCTGATCATTTTTGCTTCTGGGGGGGCAGCTGCCTTCTGGGGGGGGCAGATGCCCCCTTGCTCCCCCTGGGTATGCCCATGGCAGGGATGCAGAAAACTGAATTTGCAATTGGAAAAAAAAACTGGCATGGGCAGATCCATTCTTCCCAGCTCCTTAGAGATCAGCCTTTTCACACTCAACTTGAGCTCTGCCTCCTTCACTTTCTCGCCAAATATTAACTCCTAGCTCAGCTCAGCCTCCCTTCACAGCAAACCCTGCCCAAAGAGGGTTGAACATACTTAGTGGTCACCTGCCCTGCCCTGCCCTCTCTGCCCTCTCCTTCTCCTGATAGACCATAATGACTCCACCTGCTAGAATGTCTGCATAGTGGCTCTGCCCCACCTGGAGAACCACTTCCAGTGGCCATGAAATCATGATTGACAGTTGGTGTTAGAACAGAAAACTCAGGGGAGGGGGAAGTGGAATGGAGTTTCCTGGGAAGGATACACCTGCCTGTTCCCAAAATTGAAAAAAAATATGGTGGTGGAACTGAGCAGAAGGGGACTAAAAGATGGTGGTCTCCTGATTTCCTAGCTGAGAAGAAATTTGAAATGGGGACTGTGAGCTCCTCCTTCTTTGCTGTGGCCTGGGATGATTCTGCTCACTCCATGGACTCCATGGAGAAAAAGAGGCTGAAGATGCCTGAACATCAGACGACAGGAATTTTGAAGTTGTTGGGGATTTTTTCTTTTCTTTAAAGAATAGTCATGGAAGCAAATTACCTCATTAATTTAAAAACTCCACCAGACTGATTTATGAGGGGGGTCTTAGATAATGTGTTTTAATTTGATGCCTCAGTAGACCTCAGTAGCAGCTTATTGGGCCTAAGATGGGAGTATTTTTCACTACTCTTCCCGCTTTTAGGGGGGGCAGGGAAGGAAATAACTTGTTCTCTGACGCGACACAGGTGCCCAAGCTGGAGATTTTGCACAGGGAGGAAGGACAGATGTTCAGACAACACGTTTTGTTTGCAACAAAGCCAACTGGTCTTGCGAATGGCCTGACCTGCTTGTGGTTTCCCATTGGTGCATCTGGCTGTGACAGCAGAATACTGGACCAGAAGGGCTTGCAGCCTGACCCAGCTATAGGCCTCTTCTCATGTTTTTGGGAGTCGTGATTCCTTGCCATGTCCTGAGTTGCATGGACTTTTAAAGGAAGAGTCTTTGCACAGTGGCAAAGCATCTCCTTCACATGCAGAAGCTCTCAGGTTCAATTCCTGACATCTCCAGGTAGAACTACGAGAGGACCCTGCCTGAAATCCTGTAGAGCCACAGCCAGACAGTGCAGACAGTACTGCCCTAGATTGGGCCAAGGATCTGGCTCTCTATAAGGCATCCTGTTCCCACAGTGGCCATACACCTCTAGTTCAGACCCCATTGAAGGTAAAGGGATCCCTGACCATTAGGTCCACGTGGATGACTCTGGGGTTGCGGCGCTCATCTCGCTTTACTGGCTGAGGGAGCCGGCATACAGCTTCCAGGTCATGTGGCCAGCATGACTAAGCTGCTTCTGGAGAACCAGAGCAGCGCATGGAAACGCCGTTTACCTTCCCGCCGGAGTGGTACCTATTTATCTACTTGACGTGCTTTCGAACTGCTAGGTGGGCAGGAGCTGGGACCGAGCAACGGGAGCTCACCCTGTCGCAGGGATTTGAACTGCCGACCTTCTGATAAGCAAACCCTAGGCTCTGTAGTTTAATCCACAGCGCTGTGTACACCTGTAAATGCCATCTCTAACTCCTTGAAAGATTCCATCAACAGTATCTCTGAAATTTTTTACACATTACTTAGGAAGACAGGCGAACTAATACCAGTGTAGTTGAAGAAGCACAGATCACCAGTGTTGAAGCAATGATTCTTCAACATCAACTTCGTTGGACTGGTCATGTTGTGCAGATGCCTGATGATCGTCTTCCAAAGCAGCTACTCTATTCTGAACTTAAGAATGGAAAGCGTAATGCAACAAAAGAGGTTTAAAGACTCTCTCAAGGCAAATCTAACAAAATGTAGTATAAACACTGACAAACTGGGAAACACTGGCCTGAGAGTGCTCCAATTGGAGAACAGGTGTCATGGGGGTTTGAAGACGTTCGAACTCAGGATGAAAGGGAGAAACGTGCTAAGAGGAAGGCACACTTGGCAAATCCACACCGTGATCAACTCCCACCGGGAACCAATGTCCCCACTGTGGAAGGGCGTGTGGATCCAGAATTGGCCTCCACAGTCACTTACGGACTCACTGTTAAAACCGTGTTTATGGAAGACCATCTTACTTGGCTATGAGTAATCGCCGAAGAAGAAGAAGAAGAAGAAGAAGACATTTGAAATTAGGATTTTTTTATTTTTATTTTTTGCCCTGGTATGCATCACTTTATACTTCCTTCCATTGATGCCCATTTGCCATTTTACTGCTGCATTTATGCTCTGTCTGTGCAGGACAGATATGAGGAATGTTCCCAGAGAAAAATTTGCAATGAAACTTCATTTGCTTTCAATGTCGGGTAAGTGCCTGTACTTGCATTTCAGCATTATTGTATTGTAAGCTGTTGTACAACAACTCCTTTTTTTATTTTAAAAAAAGATAGATGTGTATTGCTACAAAACCCTGAGTTCCCTCAGAGCATGGAATGTTTGCCAGTTGAAGATGGAGGAAACAACCTTAAATATAGGCAACGGCCATTTTGCACAGAGATGATTCTCCTGAACCCGGCAGTGCTCACATAAATCCACTGTGCCCCATTATGCTTTGTTATGCCCCTCCCCCGCTTTTCCAGCCACTTCCGGGTCATGGCGATTTGCATGCATATTGGACAGATGTGAAATGGCCGTTGCTTGTAGGACATTTTTTATATCGCCCTTTGTCCTGATGGATCCTAGGGCGAAGCATTTTTGAGCAAGCAAAGAGCATAAGAGCATAAAAAGAGCCAATGGCCCATCTAGCTCAGCACCCTGCAAGCAGGATTCGAACACAAGAGCCCTCTCCCCTCCTGCGGTTTTCAGCTGCAGGGTATTCAGAAGGATTGCTGCAAACAAACGTGCAGGCAGAGCATAGCCACTATGGCTGGTAGCCATCAATAGCCCTTTCTGCCATGGATTTGTCTAATCCTCTTTTAAACTGGTCTGATCCAAAGGATTTGGGGTCTTGTACTTCTGATTTTTTGCAATACAGCTCTTTGCTTTTTTTTTTTAATGCATTCTTTTTGGGGATAGGAGGATACTGAGTATATTTGAGATACAAATTTATATTTAAATTTTATTTTGCGAGAAAAGATACATTATAATATATTTTTGGGTAGGTTTTTTTTTGTCTTGAAAATGCATTAATTGGATGGGATGGACTTGTGAATAAACACACGGGAAAGGAAAGAGACTGATTCATTCATGCAATCCTTTTGGCACTTGTCACCTGTGTTTGCAATTAGAGGGAGAGATTTCTCTTTCAGAATTCTCAGAGATGAAGCAAAGCTTTCCCCGCCCTCTCAGAAATGTATGCTGCCCCTCCTGTGTCACATCTATATCTATATCTATATCTATATCTATATCTATATATATATATATATATATATATATATAGTGTTCCTACTAGTGTTTTCAAATACCCTGTTTCTCCATGACACTTGGTTGCTTTTTTTTTTTTACAGGCAGACCTCATGCTTCTGCCAACAAGGATCTCAGGGAGGCATTCATAAAATCAATGCAAACAATAAACAAGTCAATAAGACAATTAAAAGCGGAGCAGATTCAGTGATTAAACAAACACAGTCCAATTCAAACCAAATTTAAAAAAAAGGCAAACAAAAATTAAAGAAAGCCAGTTTGGTGTCAGAAAAACAACTGCTGTGTTTAAAATCTCCTCCAATTTCTGAGACTTTTTTTGGGTCCTGTGAAAGGGTCTTCAGTTTTTCTGCCTGTTTTGCTAGAGCTCTTTAAAATGTCTTTTGATGTGGGGCTGAGCTCATTTTATCACTGCAAAATGACTGAGGAGGCTATGCTTTTCTTTCCATTAAATATTTCTCTGCAGCCTCCCCAGGTGCCAGCACCTCATAATCAGATAAAGCCCCATGGGGGGAGTTAAGACACCTACCCTTGGGCTTTAATCGAAGTCTGGGAAGCTGGAGAGGCTGCCTACTGAGCATCTGAGACTCACTAGTTTTCTTCTGAAGGGATGACCTTCCTTTTATTATTTATTTGTCGCATTTATATCCCACCTGTTTCTCCCAAGAGCTCAAGGTGATATCATGGTTCTCCCCCTCCTCATTTAATCCCCATAACAGCCTTGTGACATAGGTTAGGTGGAGAGGCAACGACTGGTCCAAAGTCCCACCCAGTAGGCTTCATGCTCGAGTGGGGATTTTAACCCTGGTCTTCCAGGTCGTAGTGTGACACTCTAACTCCTACACCATGCTGGCTCTATAGCAGACACGTCCAACAGGTAGATTATGATCTACCAGTAGATCACTGGATGTCTGTGGTAGATCACTGGTAGATCACTGGCTCCCCCCAAAGAAGCTCAACAACTTTGGCTCCCCTAAAGATAGCTCAATTCTTTTGCCCTACACCCCCCAAAATGGGGCTTTCCTTCTCCCTAAAACAAGCTCAACAACTTTGACCTGAACTCCAAAAAAGTGGGTAGATCACTGCCAGTTTTTAACTCTGTAAGTAGATCACAGTCTCTTGGGAGTTGGCCACCCCTGCGCTATAGTTTTATATTTAAAATGAAAAAGGCTTCACTTAACCCTCCCAAAACAATGACTAGGTGTCCAGTTGGCAGCCTTCCTGCTTCCCCACAATCTCAGGAAAATCCAGTGGAGGATGACGTAGGGTTTTCAGGAAGTGTGGACAACCGGGGAGGCTGCAGAAGGAAGATCATTGGAGAGAAGTCCTGTGGAATGAAAGAAAGGACACTCCCAAACCCCTCGGCTTGAAAATACGACAACCACATAGCCCACCCATGAGGATCTCCACAATGGTTTTCTGTTCCCTTTGATAATTTTCAGTTTTCTTTCTCAATGATTGGTGAGGAATAACTGAAAAACATGTGTGTGGGGGCGTCGGAAATTTGGCAGAGGGATAAGAAGACCCTTCTTGGGTGGAAAGTCCAAAAATGGGGCCATTGAGGAGGCCCTGTCGTTACCTGAGTCACCTCTACCTGCCTTAGACTCACACCTAGTTCCCTGCCCCCTAGTTCCCTGCCGTCCTTTGTCAACAACAAATTGTCGCTGTTTTTTGCGTTGAATATATGCTATATTCAGAATATAGGCACCCTATATATAGAAATGAGCAAACCAGTGATATTTTAGGGAGCAGGCTAGCAGGTGGGGCCCATGACTTACATCATAGGAGCCTACACAACACAAAACACTGTTGCTGTGTTGAATATATGCTATATGGTAATTTATGGACGTAGGTTAAAGGTAAAGGTACGCCTGACCATTGGGTCCAGTCATGGATGACTCTGGGGTTGTGGCGCTACCTCGCTTTATTGGCCAAGGGAGCCGGCGTACAGCTTCTGGGTCATGTGGCCAGCATGACTAAGCCGCTTCTGGCGAACCAGAGCAGCGCACGGAAACACCATTTACCTTCCCGCTGGAGCAGTACCTATTGATCTACTTGCACTTTGACGTGCTTTTGAACTGCTAGGTGGGCAGGAGCTGGGACCGAACAGCGGGAGCTCACCCCATTGTGGGGATTTGAACCGCCAACCTTCTGATCGGCAAGCCCAAGAGGCTCAGTGGTTTAGGTATCTAAAGCCATTTGCACATAACAAATAGGAGCCTACACAACCCAAAACACTGTTGCTGTATGTAGGTTTTATTTTATTTGTTTTTTATCTTATATTTTGGAAATGTACATCCAGGTTTCCTTTTTTCCTTTTTGGGGGCCCTCAAGAGAGTGGGGCCCTAAGCTATAGCTTGCTTAGCTTATACGTATATCCGGCACTGCCTGCAGATCACAAGGTGTCTTACCTAGTAAAATACATCTTGAAAACAGTAATAACTAAAAGTGGTGCACACATTTCCCATCAGAACAGAAGAGACTTCATCCTTTCTGCAGGGTAAAGGGTCACATCCAACATTCTATGTCTGTTGGTGGAAAAACCCTTGCACGCGCAATAGCTCTTGCACTAGCAGTGACAGAGTTTAATGGTTGTGCCACAGAGAAACCCATTGCAATAGTTGTGGGGGCAGAAGCTTGCTGCATAACATTTTATGCTTGCTGCGAAACAGCTGAGTCTTGCTGTGCAACAGCTGTTTTTTTTTAATATAG
This sequence comes from Darevskia mixta, assembly GCA_034641385.1. Taxonomy (NCBI): domain Eukaryota; kingdom Metazoa; phylum Chordata; class Lepidosauria; order Squamata; family Lacertidae; genus Darevskia; species Darevskia mixta. The sequence continues at coordinate 6,789,657 of JAWWNH010000060.1, forward strand.
TTTTATTAATATCCAATATATATGAATTACAAATAATGGGGAGGGGAATACAAAAAAATAAATAAATCTCAACTTTCCCCACTCCCACCTCCAGGATGGATCGATCTAGTTAAGTTTGCCACAGCCGAAATCACAGATTGGACTTTGTCAACAGCTGATTTCCCCCCCTGTGCAATCTGTCGCCCAGCCATCTTTGGTAACATCCTTGCGTTGGCAACCCCTGGATGGCAACATGCCACACCTGCAACAAGTTTACTGCTACGTAACTTTGCCTTAGCACTACATTAGATCTGCCCCCCCCCCCCGGGGTTTTGCTCCATTTGCTGAATCCTACAGAAGCGAGTCCCATTTAGCAGACATCGCAGGGGTGATTATGTTGAACAGGGTTTGCTCCGGGCAACTGGTATATCTCTTGCCCTTAAATTGTTCCTTTGTTTGCATTTTATTGCTGTGCAGTGTGCCTTGTGAAAGTAGTTTCCCTAAAAGGGGGCTTATAAATATTTTAAGTAATAAAATCCGTAAACTAAAAACCCTTTCTTTCCTTCTCCGTCAGCATTCAGATGCGATTACAGGCCCACGGCTAGAGAGGCAAAACGAAACGATGAAGGTGTTGCCTCCCAATGCCTTACTTTGAATTATAAGAAAATAAGACGAGCCCAATGGCCTCGCCAAACAGAAGCCCGTGGGCAAGCAGGATGCGAGTGCAACGGCCCACCTGTGATTCCAGCAACTGGTATTCAGAATAATAATAATAATAGTAATAATAATAATAATAATAATAAAATTTTATTTATACCCCGCCCTTCCCGATTTAAAAACCGGGCTCAGGGTGGCTAACAACAAATATAAAACATTGATTAAAAACGACTTTAAAAACAGCTTAAAAACAGGATAAAATACAACATAAATGTAGCATCCATGTCAATAAAATTCAAAAAAATCCAGGGTCATTTTTTTTGGGGGGGGGGACCCAGTTCAGTAAACATCAAGTGATCGCCAGCGCTAACTGGCCAAGTTGGTCCTGCTAGGGCCAGCAAGGAGACCATAAAGGTAAAGGTAAAGAGACCCCTGACCATTAGGTCCAGTCGCGGATGACTCTGGGGTTGCGGCGCTCATCTTGCTCTATAGGCCGAGGGAGCTGGTGTTTGTCTGCAGACAGCTTCCGGGTCATGTGGCCAGCATGACTAAGCCACTTCTGGCGAACCAGAGCAGCGCACGGAAACACCATTTACCTTCCTGCCACAGCAGTACCTATTTATCTACTTGCACTGGTGTGCTTTTGAACTGTTAGGTTGGCAGGAGCTGGGACCAAACAATGGGAGCTCACCCTGTTGCTGGGATTCGAACCGCCGACCTTCTGATCAGCAAGCCCTAGGCTCTGTGGTTTAACCCACAGCGCCACCCGTGTCCCAAGGAGACCATGGAAGAGTTTGAATGTGGGGTCCCAGAAGGGTTTCTTCATAGAAAAAGGGAAGGGAAAAGGGAATGGAGGATCAGGCTAATTCAAATTGAAGGCCAGGTGGAAAAGCATTGCTGCCCCCAACCATCGAGGGAGAACGTAGCCTTGGTGTCTAGTAGCCTTGTCCTCCATGAAATTGTCTAATCTTCTTTTAAAGCTTTCCAAGTTAGTGGCCATCACTGGACTTGAAGGGCAAGGAACCAGGGAGACTCAATCCCCAAAGGTCAGCAAAGAGCTCCCTTCTACCATTTTAAACACGCCTTTCCGTGCTGATTTCTTTAACAGCAAATAAATAGCGCTCAAAAATAACCATTAGGAAGAGCTATCAGGAGTGTTGTAGGCATCACCTCCAGCTTGCAGCTGAGGATATCATGGGCTTTTTATTTTTTTGAAGTTATGGGCACCCGGGGAGGCTGCAGAATGCAGAACCCCAGAAACACGACTTGAAGAATAAGAAAATGATAGCCGTGAAACACACAGCCCAGATCAAGAAAAAGGGAAGTGCTGTGAAATTCCTGCATCCCACCCATAAGAATTTCATTTAAAAAAATCTCAACTCTTTGATAATGTTTGAATTCATGTGTCATTTCTTATTGATTGATTTGTTTAGAAAAAGAGAGAGAAAACTTTTGGGACGACAACCAGTCTGAGGGCCTTCTCATCTGTGGCACTTGCTCTTAGCAACATTTTCATTTGCATGTATCTTCTTTCATTTATATCCCCCCCTTTCGCCCCCTAGTGGGACTCAGGGTGTGGTTCATGTGGTTCCCTGGTGGTCATCCATTTGAAGAACAAACCTCCATAGCTCCAGCAAAATGGGGGGCCTGAACACATAAACAGCCAGAGAAGACGAAGGTTGGAAGATTCGGGACACATTTTCAAAAGTACTTCTTTCATGCCTTCAGAGGAGATGGTTGAACTCAGCCTTTGCCAACCTGGTGCCCACCAGATGCTCAGAACTGATGGGACTTGGAGTCGAAAACATCAGGAGGGCACAAGGTTGGCGAAGTCCAATCTAACTCTTCTGTGGTAACTGACCAACACCTTCAATTTTTTTAAAAAAGGCTCTTTTATGTCCTTGTTTTACCACAAATCCTTTTTTTCTTATTGCTTCCCTTCCCCTCCTTTTCTTCATTTTATTTGTTCTTATTTTATTACTCTGTTTTATTATTTTGTATGTTTTTCATCCTAGTTTAGTATACGCCTCTTTAGGGACCTTTTTTATTTTGTCCAGGAAGTGGGGTATAGATGTGAGTAATAAATGGAATAAAATATGATAGTGGGGGGAAAGTAGCGGAGGCTTTATTTCTAACCAATTGCTTAGCAAGAAGTAAATCTACTCTTGTGTTCAAGACTTTAATATAATTTTATTACGCATATTTAATATATTTGATGATGCTAAGGTAAACACATTGGGCTACTTGTATTAAGCCCTTGATGTTTCCAGCTGACCAAAGGGAGCCACCGGAACCTTCTGGCTTCTGTACGGTGGGGCTTAGTGGAGTGGCAGAATCCTAGAATTGTAGAAGGGACCCACGAGGGACATCTAGTCCAACCCCCTGCAATGCAGGAACCACAGCTACAGAATCCATGACAAATAGTCACCCGACCTCTGCTTAAAAACCTCTAATGAAACAGAGTCCACCACCTTGCAAGGGAATCCGTCCCACTGTCAGACAGCCGTCAGAAAGCTCTTCCCAATGCTTTGTCGGAGTTTAGTTGCAATTTGAATTCCTTGTTTTGGGTCCTCCGTTCTAGCCAGTGAAGCTGTTGTAACAAGGGGGGTTACGGACTGAGGCTGCTCCTTATAACCAGCCTCAGTCCGCAATCTGGCTGCAGCTTTTTGAGCCTGTTGGGGTTTCTGAGCACCTGTCAAAGGCAGCCCCACGTGGAGCGTGTTGCAGTAATCTAAACGGGATGTCAGGCTTCCTCCCCTGTGGGCATAAATGAGTAGATCAAATGAAAGGGAATTCCTACCAGTTAGTTCCTTTAATAAACACAGCGAAGGACAAAAGAAAGCATCTAACCAGAATTGCGGTGCTCCCAATTAAGGCTCACTCCTTCCCTTCCATCCCTATTAAGCCACGTCACCCCTATGTATTGTAATCTGAGTTTGTAGTCTCTGTGCTTTCTGTTCTGACACTTTCTGAGCTCTCCGAGACGTTGGGGAAGGGGAGTGAATCCAGAGACTGTGGATCTGTTAACTCTCTCTCGTCTAGTGTTTCTTCTGCTAGCTGTTCCCCATCCAGTATTTCCCAGCTTCTGCCTTCCGAACTATGCCCCTCTGCAAACCACTGTTCCAAATCTATACTGTCCTCCTGCTCCTGGGAAGATTCAGGATCAGGATCAGGAGGTGGCTCCCACCATTCTTCCTCAGTATAGCCCTCCTCAGCACAGTCCCTGACATGAGATGTAACTAGGCATGTACTTCATACCCATCAACACCTGCTGCCCAAGGCAGCTATCTCAGTCTGCCTAACGGCAGGACCAGCCCTGCCCTGTGGTGTCTACCTGGTTGAGAAGAGCATAAGACCAATGGTTCATCTGGCCTACCATCCTGTTCTTCCAGTGGCCAACCAGATGCCTGTGGAAATCGCCAAAGCAGGACCTCAGTGCAACAGCACTGTCCCCACTTAATAATAATAATAATAAATTTTTATTTATACCCCGCCCTTCCTGGTCCAAAAACTGCAGCTAGAATTTTGTTAGCTAAAAACTGGAAATCAGAGGAATTACCAACGATAGAAGAATGGCAGATGAAAATGATGGACTATATGGAGCTTGCTGAACTGACCGGGAAACTTCGTGACCAGAGGGAGGAAGCGGTGGAAGAAGATTGGAAGAAATTCAAATTATATTTAAAAAAGTATTGTATGATTAAAGAGCAGAAGTAAGCTGGAAGACAAATGAGGCTGTAGACCTAGAAGATAGATATAAGGTTTATGATTGTTGGAATTAATGATATTGATCTTAGATAAGAAGAGATATTGAGGTTAATTAACTAAAAATGTTTTCAATGATGTCAAGAAATTAATAAAGATGATATACAAGGAACTCAGGAAGGGAGGACTGGAGGAAGTCAATGTACAATGATATAAAGGATTGATAGGTTAAAAGGAATTATGTATGTTTTTATGTGTACTATTGCTTTTGTTTTGTTTTTTCCCTGTTTGTTTATTGTTATTTGTATTTTAATTGTATAACTTGTTAAAACCAATTTTTTTTTTGAAAAAACAAAACAAAAACCAGGCTCAGGGCGGCTAACAACAAATACAAAACAATGATTAAAAACAACTTTAAAAACAGCTAAAAACAGCATAAAAAACAATCATCAGTGGGGTCACCAGGGCTAACTGGCTAAGTTAGTCTTGCTAGGCCAGTAGGGAAGACCAGGGAAGAATTTTAATGTGGGGACCCAGAAGCGGTTTTTCAGAAAAAGGGAAGGGGAAAAAGGAATAGGGGATCAGGCTAGATTGTGATACGCAGCCAAAGAAATTCCTATGAATGGGTGGGGTCAGGGACAGACCTGACGCTGTGACCCTCCTTCCCCATAACCATCTTTGGTGCAGTTGTATGATGACATCTCCCTCCCCCTCCCTCTCGCCCTTCACATCATCACTGGGATGTCCCCCTCTTACATCACCCGAAGTCCTGCATTTCGGGTGGGATGACTTTGCCTAAGTATCTGGGCTGCAGTCTCAATTCCAGGCCAAGCATTTGAGATCAATGCCGTCTTGTTCCAACACCCCCCCCCCCCTGCCCTGTTCTTTGTTCTGCGATGTGCCTGGCATGCTTTAAAAAATGAATGCCATTCTAATAGGCGCCAGAGCTCCCCGGTTGGGTTGATGTGGCCTCATGCTAGGAAGAAAGCATTTTTCAGATAACAAGAATTTGTGATTGACTGAATCCCTAAAGGCTTTTTATGACCTACCAGAAGAGAGGGACATTCTACCCTCTGAAAACTTCCCCCACCCGACATCATCTAATTGCTCCTAGAATTCTGGATTCTCAGCCCTCATCCTTAGGTGGACAAACCCCTTTCTCCCTGGGAGAATAAATAATAATGATGAAAACACACTGCTTCCCCCCCCCCTTCACATAACCCTGAGCCAAAGGGTCACGCAGCCAAGAGACATAGCAAGTCTCTCTCTCTCTATCTCCCCTCACTTATTGAGATATTCCACCAGGATGGAAAGAACGTGTGGGGAAGAGGGGCTGAATGAAGTGGCATGAGAAATTGGCAACCTGAGGATTATCAGAAGCTAATTCTGGCCCATTCTACTGCACTCCCCTCCGTCGTGTAAATACCGAAAATTACGCTTCCAATCTCATTAATGTCTGTTTGCGGGGAGCGGTAGATGAATCACCAGATGCAAATGGGAGAGAGACGTTTTCATTAGGCTAACTTCTATTGCGGTGGTTTAGCATTTTATTAGCAGTGAATTAACCCATTAATTCCATCGATTTCTATTAATACCGCACGCTCCTCCAGTGCCACGTGCCCAAAAAGAGCGCAATCGCTTTTTTGCAGCTTGTATGTAGGAAACAGCTGTTTGGAATGAGAAGCGACCAGAACGCCAAGACTTCACGATCAGCAGAATCCCACCTTCGTCGCCAGTGAAATATACTTGGAGTCGAGTGTGGATTTCATGCTCTTTATTCAGCTCATAGTAGCGAGGACTGAAAGTTCCCCCAGAACGTCTGCTTTATATACATTATTTACACAATGGGCCCCACGTGATTGGCTAATTCCGGGATACTCCTGTAGGCCAATCAGGTTGCGGATTCATTTCCACCTGGAGCTGGATTGGGTGGCTCCTGTGGACCAATCAGACTGCTGCATTCTGGATCCTATTGTTCTAGGACCAATCAGACTGCAGCATTCTGAATCCTATTGTTCTAGGACCAATCAGACTGCTGCATTTTGGATCCTATTCAACTCAGTACATAACAGTATGGCTTGTGGACAGATGAAGGAGGTTTTGCCCAAGCTTTGGTGAAGAAGAAGAGAACACGAGGAGGGACCCGTTGGGTAGGACCAAAGGTCCATCTATTCAGTTGTAGGTGCATCCTGTTTCCCACGATGGCTGTCCAGATACTGCATTTTCCCGTGTATAACACGACCCCATGTATTAGATGATTCCTATTTTTGGGAGCCCTCAACAGTTGTTGAGCTTCTTTTTTAAGTTCACTGAGCTGTTGAACAGCTTTTCGACGATCCCACTGCTCTGGCTGATGGAACTGGTGCCGTAATACACCGCATACTGGCACTCACCAAATACTCTTCCTATGCCGGGAATTGATGCTTTCGAATTATGGTGCTGGAGGAGAGACTGCAAGAAGATCAAACCTATCCATTCTGAAGGAAATCAGCCCTGAGTGCTCACTGGAAGGACAGATCCTGATGCTGAGGCTCCAATACTTTGGCCACCTCATGAGAAGAGAAGACTCCCTGGAAAAGACCCTGATGTTGGGGAAGATGGAGGGCACAAGGAGAAGGGGACGACAGAGGACGAGATGGTTGGACAGTGTTCTCGAAGCTACCAACATGAGTCTGACCAAACTGCGGGAGGCAGTGGAAGACAGGAGGGCCTGGCATGCTCTGGTCCATGGGGTCATGAAGAGTCGGACACAACTAAACGACTAAACAACAACAACAACAACAAACAACAACAACAAGCCGGGAACAGCGGGTAAGCAGCCTCCTCTCCGACATTTCCCTGCTACCGCCGCAGCACCAGCCCTCGCTTACTTAGCATATTAACCTGTGTATAAGACGACCCTCAATTTATCACCAAAAAAAAAAAAAAAAAAACCCAGAAAAAAGGTCATCTTATACATGGAAAAAATACGGTACTTCCCAGAAGCTAACCAACACAAAGCCACACTCTTCAGAACATAAGATAAGCCTGCTGGATCAGGCCAATGCATTATCTGTTCCAGCATCCTGCTCTCAAAGTGGCCAGCCAGAATCAAGTGGGGAAACCCACAAGCAGAGCACAAGGTCCCTCTCCCCTCCTGCCACTTCCAGGAACTGGTATTCTGAGGCATAATGCTGGTTGAGCGCCGCAACCCCAGAGTCAGTCACGACTGGACCTAATGGTCAGGGGTCCCTTTACCTTTACCTTTTACCTGGAAAATAGGGATACTTGGAGGGTATGTAATGACTCCACCAGAAGAGCAGCAGACAGACAGACTTGACTTATCATGCAAAAAATGCATTGACCTAATGAACCCAAACAGAAAATGCAATCTAAAGTCAGGGATGGAGAACAATTTTGATTCATGTCCACATTTGAAACCGAATTTATCAAATGCACAATTTTCAAAGCAATACAAGAACTGAAACACAGCCTTCTTTCAAAATTCAAACAGATCCCAAATTTGCAGTGCAGTTCTCCAACCCAACGGCGTTTAGGTAAAGGTAAAGGGACCCCTGACCATTAGGTCCAGTCGTGTCCGACTCTGGGGTTGCGGCGCTCATCTCACTTTATTGGCCGAGAGCCGGCGTACAGCTTCCAGGTCATGTGGCGAGCATGACAAATCCGCTTCTGGCGAACCAGAGCAGCACATGGAAACGCCGTTTACCTTCCCGCCAGAGCGGTTCCTATTTATCTACTTGCGCTTTGACATGCTTTCGAACTGCTAGGTGGGCAGGAGCAGGGCCCGAGCAACAGGAGCTCACCCCGTGGCAGGGATTTGAACCACCGACCTTCTGATCAGCAAGCCCTAGGTTCTGTGGTTTAACCCACAGCGCCACCTGGGTCCCTAACGGCGTTTACAAGAATGCATCTATTAGGGGAACACATGTATAAAAATCAATACATTCAGAAAACACCTCAAGGCAGCCCTGTTTAGGGAAGTTTTTAACCTGTGATATGTTAATGTATTTTAATATCTGTTGGAGGCCGCCCAGAGTGGCTGGGGGGGGGACCCAGCCAGATGGGCGGGGTACAAATAATAAATTATTATTATTATTATTATTATTATTATTATTATTATTATTATTACATTAGTGAAAATGATGTGCAAAATGCATTCTGTGAGGATAATTTGCTTTGGAAATTAGTTACATTAGTCAAAACTGCATACAAAATGTGTTTACTATGTGAAATCCACACTAAAATGCTGAAGAATCTTCGCGAAGACTTTTCAAAAGAAATCTGCAAGTTGCTGCAGAAACGTAGAGAGACGAATTGAAGTTTGGAAAAAGGAGAAACTGACATAACCGAAATGGACAGATCCTTCCGCCCTGTCCTTCTCCTCAGGCTGCAAAATGCCTCACTATCTAGCCAAAGCCAACACTTTAAAGTCTAACATCTACATGAAATCACTGCATGGGGTCAACCAGGGTTTTTGGGAGTGCGTTGTTGCCAATATGCTGGTGACATCTGCCTCTGTTTCTCCTTTTCGATGGGAGTGGATATGGTCGTGGATGCATTTAGCTGGCGCCTGAGCACCTTAATGGACTGGATGAGGGCCAATAAAGTGGAAATTGACTGACGCAAGATGGAGATGCTGTTGGTGGGTGGTTCTTCATTTTGGAGAGGTCGTGTCCAGCCAGATCTGGACATGCCTATGCTCCCCTGAAGGAGCAGGTTCGTACCTTGAGGGTACCTCTGGGTCCATCTCCATTGTTGGAGGCACAAGTGGAATCTGTGGAGTAGAGTAGCTTCTACCAGCTCTAGCTGGTGTCCCAGCTACACTTGGTTAGAGATAGAGTTTATCTTAAGTTGTCTATGCTCCAGTAACCTCAAGATTAGATTACTGCAATGCATTGCCTGTGGGGCTGCCTTTGAAGTTGGTCCAGAAACCGCAGCTGATGCAGAGTTCCACAGCCAGAATTTTGATGGTTTGGACATATCGAGGGCCTTCTGGCGGTTCCCTCACTGCGAGAAGCAAAGCTACAGGGAACCAGGCAGAGGGCCTTCTCGGTAGTGGCACCCGCCCTGTGGAACACCCTCCCAGCAGAGGTTAAAGAGATAAACAACTATCTGACATTCAGAAAATACCTGAAGGCAGCCCTATTTAGGGAAGTTTTTAACCTGTGATATTTTAATGTATTTTAATATCTGTTGGAGGCCACCCAGAGTGGCTGGGGAGACCAGGCCAGATGGGCGGGATACAAATAAAAAAATTATAATAATAATAATTATTATATTTATCTAAAAGAACCATGCACATTGCACTTGATATTTCCAAAAGCTCTAAGCTGTGTACAATCTAACAAGCAAAGATTGTATCACGTTGCATCAATCCTGGCTCAGTTGTACTTCTTCCAGTTAACTCCTGGGCAAAATTGTGGTCTTGACCTAGAAGGCTTGGGTCTCAATACTGCACGGAACGCTCATTGTGGGCCTGCCTGGACCCTAAGGTGGCCCTCAGAACCTCTCTCTTGCAAGTGTCACCTCCACTGCGATGCAGAAAGTGGTCACAAGAAGTATCCTCTGCTATTCCTATTACTGCCATCAAAACTACTAAGGGTATGTGATTACTATTACTATTATTATTATTATTTGTAAAAAAAAATGCACATCTTAAATGGGGCAGGCCTCATTTTTGGATTAGAACAGGAATTTTCATTGGGAGTAAATCTGGACTTTGTTACAGCAGAATCTCAAAAACATAAAAAAAATAGCAGAGGGATTTATAAGGTCAAAACCTTTCTGTGAGGGACCAGTTTTTGGCAGTCAACCCCAAATTGGGCCTTAGATGCAGGCTACACAAACTAGTAGCAATTAGAGACAATTACAGGGAAATTAATTAGTGCCTGCATACAGAGCTTCAGGTGAAGCAGTATTAATTGCTGCTTATATTAAAACAATTTTCACCTATTTTCAAAGGCTCACTTCCACATGAAACTCACTTAAGCATCAGTTTTGATTACACTTCCAGAGCTCTTGTGATGACTATATTCTCCTGTTTCAGCAGACAGGTCACGTTAGGTGTGTGTTCCCCCCTGAAACCCATGGGAATTAAGCCAAGAGCTGTAAAACAGAATGGAGAAGTCGTAACCAAAATAGGTTCCTGGGATCTTTCCAAGATGGCTGATCTTGACTTCTCTGGCTGATTGACACCCGTAGATAGTACCACCAAAAGAGCAACTCTTCCCCAAGACGTTGTTGGGCTCCAACTTCCATCAACCCCAACCGGCCTGGGCAACTGCCATGCATGATGGGAGTTGTAGTCTGACAACATCTGGATGACACCATCTTGAGGAAGGCTTGGACAAACAGATGTTGTTGACTACAACTCCCATCATCCTTGGCCATGCTGGCTCGGGATGATAGGAGTTGGAGTCCAAGACATTTCAGAACACATGGACATAAGGAGAACTGGCTGTTGGATCCTGGTCTCACAATGGCCAACCAGTTGCCCATTTGGAGCCCACATTTGGTGAGAACCATGCTTGCTTGCTTTGCACTAGGCATTGCCCGAGTTCACCTCTGCCCCAATAAGGTTTAGAAAGTTGCTTTTTTTAAAAAAAGAGGGGAGCTTTGATTTCTAGGACACTGAGTTCCATGGCTCTTTGTAGCTTTACTATGCTCTCCTGGGAAATCATAGCATTTACATGGGGGAATCAGGAGTTGGGGGGGGAAGTATCTGGGTCTGTGCCAAAGAAATAAACATATAGCAAAGAAGGATTTCAAGGAAAGGAAGACCTGAGAGAACCAATTAGGTCTCTTTTGCTATTAAAAACGCTCTCTCGCTCTTTCTTTCCCGGAGTGGATTGCCAGTCTCTTTCCCGCACCTCCACTTGTTGTCAGTGCCCTGCGAAGTTTAATTTCCTCTTCTCTTTGCCACTTCTTCCTTTATTCTAATGACACCCCGCTCCCCTCCCCAACTCCCCATTCTGAGTGCTTAAATCTTATCTCTGCAGACCATTGCTGGCAGGCAGCCTCCACTTCTGTTGCATCTCCCTCATCTGCTCTTAATAATAAGGGTCCTTTTTCTTACCCAAAGCAGGTGGATGGAGTCCTGATTAAAACCGATCTTTTGCTGGCAGAGATATTGGGTTCTCTCTCTTTCTCTCTCTTTCTGTGCTCCCCCACCCCACACAAACCGCTCTGCCCTGGGGCCTTTTGATTTCTTGTCCCTCCTGCATTTTCCATTGAGCGCCAAGACTGAATGGCTAATAAAATCAAAGTCACCAGCTGAGCTTGCAGATGCTCATCCATGCACACCCTAAGGGGAAAATGTGCACAAATTCCATTTTCAGTAAATTATTATGTAGGAGAGTCTTTTATCCCAGTGGGAAAAGGAGGAGGGGGTGGTGGAAGGAGGTGTCAGGTAAGAAGGGGGGGGTGCTAAACTTTCTCTCAAGTTGGAGATGTTTTCGAAGAGGACACTTTGAAATGTTTGGAGAGCTAGAAAGAAAAATGGCTTGGTTAGCAGAAGCATCATGCTCCATGATGAGATCATACTGGAAGTGGGATGGAACATGGCTTTGGCAGGACATTGCTATCTTTTCATAGAATCATAGAGTTGGAAGAGACCAAAAGGGCCATCCAGTCCAACCCCTTGCCAAGCAGGAACACCATCAAAGCATTCCTGACAGGTGGCTGTCAAGCCTCTGCTTAAAGACCTCCAAAGAAGGAGACTCCACCACACTCCTTGGCAGCAAATTCCACTGTCGAACAGCTCTTACTGTCAGGAAGTTCTTCCTAATGTTTAGGTGGAATCTTCTTTCTTGTAGTTTGAATCCATTGCTCCATGTCCGCTTCTCTGGAGCAGCAGAAAACAACCTTTCTCCCTCCTCTATATGACATCCTTTTATATATTTGAACATGGCTATCATATCACCCCTTAACCTTCTCTTCTCCAGGCTAAACATACCCAGCTCCCTAAGCCGTTCCTCATAAGGCATCGTTTCCAGGCCTTTGACCATTTTGGTTGCCCTCCTCTGGACACGTTCCAGCTTGTCAGTATCCTTCTTGAACTGTGGTGCCCAGAATTGGACACAGTATTCCAGGTGGGGTCTGACCAGAGCGGAATACAGAGCGGAACAACAACTACCAGACCTTTAGAAGACATCTGAAGGCAGCCCTGTTTAGGGAGGCTTTTAATGATTAATAGATTGTTGTATTTTAATGTTCTGTTGAAAGCCGCCCAGAGTGGCTGGGGAAACCCAGCCAGATGGGCGGGGTATAAATAATAAATTATTATTATTATTATTATTATTATTATTATTATTATTACTATTACTTCCCTTGAAGACTTTTAATGAGTCTTTTGGCCAATTTCTCTAATTTCCTTAGCCCTCCATCCATCTCGCAGTGGTTCCGACTGAGGTTTTCCTTCATAAGAGCCTAAGGAGAGCTTGCTGGATCAGGCCAATGGCCCGTCTAATCCAGCATCCTGTTCTCACAGTGGCCTACCAGATGCCGGCAGATTTCTGGGACCGGCAGGACACTGGCAAATGTGCACTGGGGGGCTGGATTTTGACTTGGGAGAGGGAGCCAGTGATTTGGGGGGAAGTGTAAAGGTAAAGGACCCCCGGACGGTTAAGTCCAGTCAAAGGCGACTATGGGGTTGCGGCGCTCATCTTGCTTTCAGGCTGAGGGAGCCGGCATTTGTCCACAGACGGCTTTCCGGGTCATGTGGCTAGCAGGACTAAACCGCTTCTGGCACAACGGAACACTGTGACGGAAACCAGAGCGCATGGAAAGGCCGTTTATCTTCCCGTTGCAGTGGAACCTATTTATCTACTGGAACTGGCTAGGTTGCAAGTAGGTTGGCAGGAGCTGGGACAGAGCAACAGGAGTTCACTCTGTCGCATGGATTTGAACTGTCGACCTTCTGATCGGCAAGTCCAAGAGGCTCAGTGGTATAGACCATAGCGCCCACCCGCTGGGTACCAGCTAGGAGACAAGAGTCAGATACAGGGTGTTACAGGGAGTTATTGGAGTACCCCACAATTGCCTAACCTTGGTGCTAAACTGGCTTTAAAAGTAATATGGCTGCTATCTTACATGCACAGAGCTTTAAATGCAAGCTTGCTTCAAAATTCTGTTTAAAGAAGCCATGTTGAATCTGGTCAACCAGACGTGACAAATATTGAGGAAAAAGTGGAACTGAGGGTTGTGCTAATGTTTGTTGTTCAAGAGAGGCTGCAAAAGAACAAACAAACAAAAAACACCCCACAGTCACTTCAAATAGAAAATTGTTTTGTGTATGGGCACTTGTATACTGAAAGGGGGACATTCCTACGGGGTGGAGCACAGGAAGAGTTGGAAGAAGAGGAGGAAGAGTCAGGTCAGGCAAGTGAAGGGCTGGGTGCTTCCCCATCTTCTATTGCACCTCTGTCTCCCAGAACCAGGAGGGGGCTGAAGTGGGATGAGCAGAGCCAGCTTCAACACAGGCATAGTCTCTGGCTGCATTCACGCAGCCCATTAGGGGGCGGTACGTAAAATGGGGTAGGGCAAGTGGCCCCCTGTTGCTGCAGCTGCTCCATCGAGTGCAGGCCTGGGAATATGTGAGTCTGGTGTATATGGGTATTTGGAGCCCAAGAAAGTGCCAGAGTTAAATACCTGCCATGTGCATTCATTTGGTAGAGAGTGCCCTTGGAAGCAAGCAGGATTCGAACACAAGAGCAGCTCTCCCCTCCTGTGGTTCCAGCAGCTGGTATTCAGAAGCATTACTGCTTCCAACTGTGGAAGCAGAGCAGAGCCATCCTGGCTAGTAGCCATCAATAGCCTTCTCCTCCAGAAATCTGTCCAATCTTCTTTTAAAGCCATCTAGGTTTGTGGACACCAGTGGCTTTCCTCTGCCTCCACCAAATGGCACCATAGGGTCGCTACCATAGGCACCAGGAAGAAGCAAAGATCACCAGTGTCGAAGCAACGATTCTTCAACATCAACTTCGTTGGACTGGTCATGTTGTGCGGATGCCTGATGATTGTCTTCCAAAGCAACTACTCTATTTCAAACTTAAGAATGGAAAGCGTAATGCTGGTGGTCAACAAAAGAGGTTTAAAGACTAACAAATCTAACAAAATGTAGTATAAACACCAACAACTGGGAAACACTGGCCTGCGAGCGCTCCAGTTGGAGAGCAGCCTTTACCAAAGGTGTGATGGACTTGGTAGATGCTTGAACTTAGGATAGAATAGAATAGAATATATTTTATTGTCATTGTCCCCTTTGGGGACAACAAAATTACTTGGCTGCTCCATCCACCCAGATAGGGCACTCCACGCAAAAACGAAACAACTACAAAAACACTGATTAAAACCATACAATACGATACAACATAACAGGTAAGATTAGATGACTTTCAAAGTCCAGGCTTCCCAATCAGGGCCGAGATCGCTCTGGAGAAGAAGCTGTTCCTAAGACGGCTTGTTCTTGTCGTCGTCATCCTGTATCTCCGTCCTGATGGCAAGAGCTCAAAGAGATGGTGACCAGGATGCGATGGATCTTTTACTATGTCCTGTGCCTTTCTGTGGCACCTCATGGCATAAATCTGCTCTAAGGTGGAGAGCGAGCAGCCAGCAATGCTCTCTGCTGCCTTAAAATGAAAGGGAGAAACGTGCTAAGAGGAAGGCACACTTGGCAAACCCTCACCGTGGTCAACTCCTGCCCAGAAAGCTATGTCCCCACTGTGGAAGGATGTGTGGATCCAGAATTGGCCTCCACAGTCACTTGCAGACTCACTGTTAAAACCGTGTTTATGGAAGACAATCTTAGCTATGAGGGATTGCCAAAGAAGAAGAAGACCATAGACACCAGTTTCTGGGAGCTGAGGAACACCCCCACCCCGCCGCCATGTTGTTGTTTTTTGAGGTGGTCGGACACCCTCAATGTTCAGAGAGTGTTGGGCTTGGCCCCCCGGCTCCTTGTGATGTCGCACGTGTGGCATCAGGGAGTTCCGTTGGGCCCCCTGTTATCCTGAGAAGCTGGAGCCTGTGCTCACTACTTTTAAAGTTATTTATTATTAAGATTTCTTTCTGCCACTTAATATGCATGATCCCTAAGAGGTTTGCATAAGAGAGACGGATGTATTAGAAAAGCAAACCATACAGCACTTAATACGCTTATTAAAAAGAAAACCAAACAGAACAGTGCAGTAAAGGCTTATAATTTGGGGGAAAGCCTGAATAAAAAGGTGTTTAAAAGTAACCACTATTTACATCTCCCAAATGATGCACAGGAAGGTGCTAAGGGGTGCAGCTCAAAAGTTGTGTTCTTTGGAGGCCATGTGTGAATCACTTTTGGGATTGCTTGGTGCAACTGGCTGTTCTTGATCATCATTATGCCTCCACAGAAAACACTTATTCACACGGTGCAGAGGTAAACTCTGGAACTTCCTGCCACATGAGGCAATAATGGCCACCAACCTGGATGACTTTAAAAGAGGATGGGACTGATTTATGGAGGAGGAGAGCTACTAGCCATGGTTGCTACGCTCTGCCTCCACAGCTGGAGGCAGTAATGCTTCTGAATACCACAGGAGGGGAGAGGGCTCTTGCGTGCGAATCCTGCTTTCTGGTTTCCCACAGGCACCTGGTTGGCCACCATGAGAGCAGGAGGCTGGTGGGCCATTGGCCTCATCCAGCAGGTCTCTTCTTAGACTCTTGTTGTCATCCATTTCCTGGTGTGGTTTAGCGGGCAGCAGGGAGGCTGGGATCCGGACGGCTTGGAATATGTGTTGCCCTGTTTAGGGAAGTTTTTAATCTGTAACATGTTAATGTATTGTTCTTTTGTTTTGTTTTTTGTTTGTTTGTTTTTTAATATTTGCTGGAAGCCACCCAGAGTGGCTGGGGAGACCCAGCCAGATGGGCGGGGTACAAATAATAAATTTTTTATTATTATTATTATTATTATTATTATTATTATTATTATTATTATTATTATTAAAGTGATAAATAAATAAACAACAGCTATTATTTCAAGGAGCCTGAGAGCTACTTTCGGGGGTCTCCATAGGGATCTCTCCAGTGTGGCCTGGGGCCAGGATGTGCTTCTTTGCCAAGTTGATTTATGCATATTTCATTTTGCAACTGAGGGAAATTCAGCCAAACTCTTGATCAAAGTGTCTGCAAGCCTTTTGACCCTGCTGCCTACAAAGGCTCTTTCTTAAGGCTCTTTCCCTTACTCGGCAGCCCCTCAAATCTCATAGACACAAGAGCATCTCTGCAAAACTGGGGTCACTCTGTCTGCTGGATTCCATGGCAGCAACATTTAGCTGCTAACACCAGCGTATGTATGTGAGATGGGGGGGGGGGATGGGGACGGACAACCATACCATATTTGAGGCAATGGTGCAGTAAGGTAACTTTAGGCTCTCCTGCACCCCTTTCTTTGGATCAAGGGTCGGGGACAGTCAGAGGGTCACCTTCCCTTCTGAGCCACGCTAGCCAGGAATAGAATCTCCATAAAGGTAAAGGTAAAGGGACCCCTGACCATTGGGTTCAGTCTCGGATGACTCTGGGTTGCGGCACTCATCTCGCTTTATTGGTCGAGGGAGCCGGCGTACAGCTTCCGGGTCATGTGGCCAGCATGACTAAGCCGCTTCTGGCGAACCAGAGCAGCGCACGGAAACGCCGTTTACCTTCCCGCCGGAGTGGTACCTATTTATCTACTTGCACTTTGAAGTCCTTTCAAACTGCTAGGTTGGCAGGAGCTGGGACGGAGCAACGGGAGCTCACCCCATCGTGGGGATTCGAACCACCGACCTTACGATCGGCAAGCCCTGGGCTCAGTGGTTTAGACCATAGCGCCACCCGCGTCCCAGATAGAACCTCTATATTCAAGAGTAATTCTTCTCTCTCACCCACCCACCCACACCATGATTATTGGGTGCTGGAGAGACAGAAGAACAGGTATGGATTTAAAGCCCATTTAACTAGAAGCAATGCTTTTTTCTGGGGGTACGCAGGGGTACGCATATCCCTAAACATTTTGTTAAGTTTGGCCTCAACATGAGTAGGAAAATGAGAGTACCCCTAAACATTTTTTTAAAGAAAAAAAGCACTGACTAGGAGCCCTCACAACACCAAAAAGATAAGAGAAGCTTGCTGGATCAGACCCATGGCCCATCCTGCAACCAGATGCCTGCAGGAAACCTGCAACTCTCCCCTCCTGTGGTTCTAAGCAACAGACACTCAGAAGCATTATTGCTTCTGACCATGGAGGAAGAGCACAGCCATTGTGGCTGGTAGCCATCGCAAACCCTCCAAGTGTCCCTATTTTCCAGGGACAGCCCCGGATTTACAGAAGCCATTTCTGATTTGATCCCGGAATGCCCCACTTTTCCGCAGGACGTCCCTATTTTCATCAGAGATATGTTGGAGTGTATGAAGTCATGTGACCCCCGAACCAAGGAGATAAGTAACTAGACAACCTTCAGAAGACACCTGAAGGCAGCCAGTCCAGGATAGGGAAGTTTTAATGTTTAATGTTTTATTATGCATTTATACTTGCTGGAAGCTGCCCAGAGTGGCTGGGGCAACCCAGTCAGAAGATCGGGCTATAAATAGTAAAATTATGGAATAGGGCGTCCTATTTTCATCGGAGAAATGTTGGAGGGTATACACATCAACTATGCATTATCCCCCTTTGAACTAGCTTCTGATAAATGCCATCAGCTGATACCAAGTCCTAGTGTGTGTGTGTGGGGGGGGGGGAGAATACAGAATTTGATCTTTAGTCATTCTCAGCAATGCCCATAATTTCATCAACTTCTGTTGCCCAGAACCTCCTGCTAAAGAGCTCCCCACAACTGTCTAAGCCAGGGGTCAGCAACCTTTTTCAGCCGTGGGTCGGTCCACTGTCCCTCAGACCATGTGGTGGGCCAGACTATATTTTGAAAAATAAAATAAAAAATGAACGAATTCCTATGCCCCACAAATAACCCAGAGATTCATTTTAATTCATTTTAAATTTAAAATTCATTTTAAATTTTAAATATTCATTTTGATTATGGGCGATAAATGAAGCGGCTTTTTAAATTTTA
Source organism: Darevskia mixta (assembly GCA_034641385.1). Lineage (NCBI taxonomy): Eukaryota > Metazoa > Chordata > Lepidosauria > Squamata > Lacertidae > Darevskia > Darevskia mixta. The sequence goes on from JAWWNH010000060.1 coordinate 6,808,073, forward strand.
AACTGTATTTTAATCTGTATTTTAATTAACACCTTTTCTTTCTTTTATACTTTATTGTAATTTTATTGATGTTAGCCGCCCTGAGCCCGGTTTCGGCTGGGAAGGACGGGGTATAAATAAAATTTATTATTATTTATTATTATTAAATAAAAGCACACATTCTACTCATGTAAAAATATGCTGATCATCTGCAGGCTGGATTGAGAAGGCGATTGGGCCGCATCCAGCCCCTGGGCCATAGGTTGCCTACCCCTGGTCTAAGTGTTTCGTTATAAAGAATATTTAGCCGGCGAAAGGAGAGATCAATTTCTAAAATGAGATGTGCCAGCTGTCTGAAAACCCTTTTCCTCAACCCAAATGTCAACGGTCTTTTACTCCCAAATCCCTGATATCAACCATCTTCTGCCCTATAATCCTCAGGGGAGGCTGGGCAGATGATTCCCCCTGTTGGGCTGTGAGCTGCGACGGTGCCTTCTCCGTGGCAATTCCCCATTTGTGGAAGGTGCATCTGTCACTCTCATTATTAACATCCGGGAGGAATAATTGAGAAAGCCCTACATGTCCCTGTTTACTCAGGCTTTTCATGGCGGAAAGGTACAGCTCGCAGCAACATTGAAATGATTAGCTGTCAGAGGATGCGGCTGTGCTATTAAATGCTTTTAGATGTTCTTAATTGTTTTTAAATGTTCTTAATTATGTTGAAATCCTTTATTTATTACATTTATTTCCCCCCTTTAAGGGGCTCAAGCGGCTGAGGTTTTCGCATAGGGTTGCCATACGTCTGGAATTTCCCGGACATATCCAGAATACTGCGGTTGGCAGCAGTGTCCAGGCGGAAATGGCCAGAATGTTCTGGAAAATGGCAACCCATGTCGGCAGTGTCGTTTTGCCAATTTCCCATAAATATAGCTCAACAACTTTTCTGTCCCAATTTTCACTGTTTCAAATATGGCAACCCTATTTTTGTGGGGTTTTGTTGTGGAGGTTTCTTTTTTCCCTTTGTTGTTACTGTTGGGAAATGTATCTTGATTTTAGATCTTGTGGAAATTGTTCAGTTTGGTCGTGCATTTTTTTTTTTGCTATGTTACTGTTATGTGTTTTTATCATGTTGTAAGCTACATTGAGCATGGTTTGAACTGTGGAAAGGTAGCATAAAAATAAAAATATGTCTATTTTAAATATGGTTTTCCCAGTAGTGATGTACGGAAGTGAGAGCTGGACCATAAAGAAGGCTTTTGCCAAAGAATTGATGCTTTTGAATTATGGTGCTGGAGGAGACTCCTGAGAGTCCCATGGACTGCAAGAAGATCAAACCTCTCCATTCTGAAGGAAATCAGCCCAGAGTGCTCACTGGAAGGACAGCTCCTGAAGCTGAGGCTCCAATACTTTGGCCACCTCATGAGAAGAGAAGACTTTCCTGTTGGGAAAGATGGAGGGCAAAGGAGAAGGGGACGACAGAGGACGAGATGGTTGGACAGTGTTCTCGAAGCTACCAACATGAGTCTGACCAAACTGCGGGAGGCAGTGGAAGACAGGAGTGTCTGGCGTGCTCTGGTCCAGGGGGTCACGAAGAGGCGGACATGACTAAACAACAACAACAAGAACAACAATGTATGTATGTATGTATGTATGTATGTATGTACATACATGGTTCTCCCCTCTTCATTTTACCCTCACAACAACCCTGTGAGGTAGGTCATGCTGAGAGACAGTAACTGGCCCAAGGTCACCCAGTGAGCTTTGTGTCTGAGTGGGGATTTGAACCCGGCTCTCCCAAGTCCTACTTCAATACTCATTACACTACACATTTTGATGCTTTCATTTCATTTTAATGGCATTGCTTTTACTAGTTCGTTGTTAGCTGAACAGGGCTCCTTCGGGCTGAAAGGACAGGATGGAAACCGATCAACCAGTGACATTTAAATGCGTTTGGAATGCTGATTGCCAACCCTAAAACGTGCACAGAAATCCGCCTGCTAGTCAAAAGCCGGCCTGAAAATGCAACTGTTGGGGAAACACAATGCACCCACGTCCTTTTGATTAGGGTAAGTCCTTGTGGAAATACGTGTGTTAGGCGAAATCATGTACAAAAAAATGTGTATATTAGGGGAAACGCTGAATAAAACGCCAATGAATTTTCATGAGGGCTTTCGCTGATGCGGAACCGAACTTAAGATTGGGGAAAATGAGAAAGTGAGAAAACCCGAAATGGACAGATTCACATATGTAAATGTTATGCAAATCATTGTCTGGGGGCGGCAATGCATAAGTGCAGACTAAAAACTTACGTCTCTCCCCCCCCCCCAATACCTATTGATATCAGAATTAACCAGTGTGCAGTTCCCAGGACACAATTCCCTCTCAAATACTCTGAAAGTGTCTTCCGTCGCCTTAGAATTATTTCCCCCTCTATTGAGGCATTTTCTTTCTCCTCAACAATACCTTTCTAAAAAATAAAATAAAATAAAATACGTCCCACGGATTCTTGAGGAACATTCCTTCAAACAGTAGGAATGTGGGGGCCCGTGAATGATATGCATGAATGGTATAGTTAATGAAAAGGCCATATATATATATATATATATATATATATATATATATATATATGCCTGCTTTCTCCTCTCTCCCTCCCACCCCCCATTCCCATCTTAAATTAATTTCACGGTGGTAAAAAGTGCTAAGCTCATAAGTCAGAAGAATGAGCAATTCTCTTAATCTACTGAATAGGTGGTATAGCTTTGGGGGGCCCCACCGTTTTGAAAGATGAATGCAGCCCCGAGAGAAGGATGAAGTAATTATTTTAAGCTGAGCTGCTTCAATAGAGTTTATCCCTGCCGCCCCCGGCCCCTTATGCAAATGGGCTGCCGCTGGGATTTATCCCAAGGTCGCCGAACCCCACCTTTGATGCAAGGGGGTCAAAGAGCAAGATGGCTTCAGCCAACGTCCAGCTGCCCTGTAAGAGCCTTTGGCTGCCTGATCATCGATGGCCTGAGAAGATGATCTTCCAGACGGTCTGGGTTCGCTCAGGTCTGGAGGTGGACTTGGCGACCCGAAGGTGAAAAGTGGACAGATTGCATTCCGCTTTGGGGGGCTGACGTTCTTCTTAAATTAACACTTATCTCAAGAGCACCATATGTGGTGGTCATGTGATCCTTCCTGTGGTGCTGTGGGTTAAACCACAGAGCCTAGGGCTTGCCGATCAGAAGGTCGGCGGTTCAAACCCCCCGACGGAGTGAGCTCCCGTTGCTCGGTCCCTGCTCCTGCTAACCTAGCAGTTCGAAAGCATGCCGGTGCAAGTAGATAAATAGGTACCGCTCCAGCGGGGAGGTAAACGGCATTTCCGTGTGCTGCTCTGGTTCGCCAGAAGCGGCTTAATTATTCTGGTCACATGACCCAGAAGCTGTACGTTAGCTCCCTCGGCCAATAAAGCGAGATGAGCGCCGGAACCACAGAGTCGTCCGTGACTGGACTTAATGGTCAGGGTTCCCTTTACCTTTACCATTACAAGAGCACCACGTGTGGTGGTCATGTGATCCTTGCCGTGGTGTTGAATGTGTGGGGACTCCAAAGATGGATGATGTTCACTTCTCACCCCTTATACCTGAATGTAAGCTGCATTCCGCCCCCCCACCTCCCAAAAAAATTCCGACCATGAAAAGTTAAAGTGTGGCTCATATTCGCGACCTTACGGTATGCAGCCAGGAGCGTCGGGCAAACAGTGCCAGGAGTGCAGCGAAGCGGAGCCCTCCCCATGTGTAGCCCCCCATCTTCTCCCCCAAAGCCAGGAAGGGAGAGTGAGGAAGAGGAAAGGCTGCTGGCAATGTAGCATTGCTCCCACCCCCCAAGTATGCAGCCAGGAGCAGCGAGGAATGGAGCAGCTTTTTTGGGGGTATTCCCCCTCCCAATTTTTTTTAAAGATACAGCTTATATTCAGGCCAATACGGTATGCAGGTCCTGAAAGACCTACATTGGCTCCCAGGATGTTTCCGAGCACAATTCAAAGTGTTGGTGCTGACCTTTAAAGCCCTAAACGGCCTCGGTCCTGTATACCCGAAGGAGCGTCTCCACCGCCATTGTTCAGCCCGGACACTGAGGTCCAGCTCCGAGGGCCTTCTGGCGGTTCCCTCACTGCAAGAAGTCAAGTTATAGGCAGAGGGCCTTCTCGGTAGTGGCGCCCGCCCTGTGGAACACCCTCCCTTTAGATGAACAACAACTACCAGACTTTTAGAAGACATCTGAAGGCAGCCTGTTAAGGGAAGCTTTTAATGTTTGATGTTTTATCGTGTTTTTTTATATTTTGTTGAAACCGCCCAGAGTGGCTGGGGAAGCCCAGTCAGATCGGTGGGGTATAAATAATAAATTATTATTATTATTATTATTATTATTATTATTATTATTATTACTATTATACTGGTTCTGTGGTGTGCACCCCCCCCCCCAATTTAAGTATTTTGTCCTTTGGCTCTTACTGACACCTTCTTCCACAACTGAACACTATTTCTTAGAGAAGGTGGCTGTGTGCACACAGCCAGTGTGGTGTAGTGGTTAAGAGCTGTGGACTTGTAATCTGGTGAACCGGGTTTGCGTCTCCACTCCTCCACATGCAGCTGCTGGGTGACCTTGGGCTAGTCACACTTCTCTGAAGTCTCTCAGCCCCACTCACCTCACAGAGTGTTTGTTGTGGGGGAGGAAGGGAAAGGAGAATGTGAGCCACTTTGAGACTCCTTCGGGTAGTGATAAAGCGGGATATCAAATCCAAACTCTTCTCCTCCTTCTCCTCCTCCTCCTCCTGTGCCCCTATGGCAACGATTTTGCATTCTGCCATACAACCCATGACAACCATTTTATAACTGGCACCCAAAGGATTCTCCCCAGTAAGGTGGGCAAGCTGCCTTCAGGATCTACAGGAATCAATGTGATGTAGTGGTTAAGAGCAGTAGACTTGTAATCTGGTGAACTGGGTTCGCGGCTCCGCTCCTCCACATGCAGCTGCTGGGTGACCTTGGGCTAGTCACACTTCTTTGAAGTCTCTCAGCCCCACTCACCTCACAGAGTGTTTGTTGTGGGGGAGGAAGGGAAAGGAGAATGTGAGCCATTTTGAGACTCCTTTGGGTAGTGATAAAGCGGGATATCAAATGCAAACTCTTCTTCTTCTTCTCCCTATGACTCTGAATCCAGAAAGCTCCCACCACTAATTTGGGAAGGACCGTCTACACAATGGTGGCTCCAGTCCATATCGCTCCTGTTTCTATCCTGTTTATTTCACAGAATCAGAGAGTTGGAAGGGGGTCCTCTAATCCAAGCCCCAGAAATGCAGGAACCTCAACTAAAGCATCCACGGCAGGGGGCTTAAAAACCTCCAAGGAAGGAATACGCAAAAATGGCAAAACTCACTGGGAGAATAAGAAACCAAGAAAAGAGACTGTTTAAAATAGAATGGGGGGAATTTATGGATTATTTGAGGACACATTGTAAACAAATTAAAACATCAGCAGGATTGATATAAATGTGTGTAGTAAAGCATAATTGAGGGGAGGATAAAGGAAAATTTATAAATATATTTGAATTGGATAGGCAGTAATAAAAAGATGTGAAATAAATAACCGCTGAAGGGAGGGAGGTCAAAGGGAAGGTAAATTGAATGTGTAATGATTTTGTTCTTTTTGGCGAAAATGTTTGTGGAGGTTGAAAATGAAAAATAAAAATTAAAGAAACCAAACAAAACAAAACCTCCGAGGAAGGAGAGACCGCAACCTCCTGACGGAGACCGTTCCACTGTCAAACAGCTCTTGCTGCCAGAAAGTTGGTATTTCTTATGAAATACCGTGTTTTGATGTGTTATCTCCCAAACCAGCTAGATGGGACTGCAGGAAATCCTATAAAAGCCAAGGCCAGCTTGCATTGGCTGGGGCAAAGCATCGCCGAAGTTAAGAGGGCATAAGAATATTAGTAGACAGCTGCAGGGTCAGGCCAATTGCCCATTTATCCAGCATCCTGTTCTCTCTGTGGCCGACTAGATGCCACTAGCAGGAACTGAGTGCGAGAGCAACTCTTGTGGTTTCCAGCAACTGGTTTTCAGAAGCATTGCTCCATCCATCTGTGGAGGCAGCATAGCCATGTTGGCTACTAGTCATGATGCCACTGAGGGAAAGCAATGGCCTTGCTGTATTTTAAGCCGGTAATGGCGGTTCCCTCCCTGCGAGAAGTGAGGTTACAGGGAACCAGGCAGAGGGCCTTCTTGGTAGTGGCGCCCTCCCATCAGATGTCAAGGAAATAAACAGCTATCTGACTTTTAGAAGACATCTGACGGCAGACCTGTTTGTTGTTGTTGTTCAGTCGTTCAGTCGTGTCCGACTCTTTGTGACCCCATGGACCAGAGCACGCCAGGCACTCCTGTCTTCCACTGCCTCCCGCAGTTTGGCCAAACTCATGTTGGTAGCTTCGAGAACACTGTCCAACCATCTCGTCCTCTGTCGTCCCCTTCTCCTTGTGCCCTCCATATTTCCCAACATCAGGGTCTTTTCTAGGGAGTCTTCTCTTCTCATGAGGTGGCCAAAGTACTGGAGCCTCAACTTCAGGATCTGTCCTTCTAGACCTGTTTAGGGAAGTTTTTTAATGTTTAATGCTGTATTGTGTTTTTAACATTCGGTTGGGAGCCACCCAGAGTGGCTGGGGAAACCCAGCCAAATGGGCAGGGTATACTGTAAATAAATTATTATTATTATTATTATTATTATTATTATTATTATTATTATTATTCCCGGCCAGAGGCTATGTTCTCAGCACAGTGGCCACCTCTGAGTTGTACTGTAGCACCTTAGACAGCACCCGATTGGCTGCTCCTGCAAACCAAAAAGGAACATGGGTTTTCGCTCAGCGATGGGGGCCCCTGCTTGGCAGCCAAAAAGTCCCACTCCATGACATCTCCAAGAACTAGCAATCCTGAAACCCCAGAGAACTGCAGCCAGCGTAGAGCTAGACAGACCACTGATCCCCTCCGCCATAAATCAGCTGCCTTTGTTTCTCGTCACCAACTCCCTTCCCCTAGTGAGCTAGCATGTCAGGACAAAGGCAAGGTTGAGCCATTTCCCCTGAGGTGCTAGTTTTCTATGTGGCGGGGAAATGTTCTGTCCGGAGCTGCAGCCAGTGGCTTGTGAGTTTCCACCTTCAGTCTGAGCTGACGCATCGTGGGGACAAGTTGACCACTTCAACGGGAGCCAGGCCTAAGATAAGAGGGACAGATTCAATAGAAGAGTTCCTATATTTAAAATGATAATAATGCAGAAGAGAGCATTTTGATCAAAGCATCTTTTCCCCTAAACCCTGCAGGACATTCTGCAGCTGCTGAAACCATTTTTCTGCACACCTGCCAAAGACTCTGGAGTCCAGGCTTGGGCTCCTTTCTGTCTGGTCACCCTGAATAAAAGTCCTTTCCTGTTGCTAGGTAACCACACTCAGGGAGAACCATCACCAAGACTCTTATGGGCACAACTTTCTTTAAAATATGGAGGAGTACAGGCTGCTTGAAGGTGAGGTAAACTGAAACAGCTCAAGGAGGGAGAAGTTTTCTCCCAGTAAAGCTGCGATGGTGGGAGGTTTGGTGCAGGTTGCATTTAAAGCTGAACCAAACCTAGTTCCCAGTTTCCAAAATGATTTGTAGACTGAAAAACAGGTGTTATTTGAAATTCGCATTTTTCTGAATTTTGCAGTGCAGTGCTCCAGTCAAGCCACATGAACAAATATGCATATAAAAAATAAAAAATTTCCTTCCAGTAGCACCTTAGAGACCAACTAGGTTTGTTCTTGGTATGAATATGCATATGTCAGGGTAAAGCGTGTGCAAAAAAAGCTCATATCCATGAAATATAAGACACCAAAATTCATTATATTAGAGGGAATTCTGCGCATCAAGCAGAATTACATGTAAAAATGTGTAGGAGAAATCAGCACTAACGTGCTTAGGAATTTCCGTGAGGAGGTTTCAAAGCAGGGAGGGGAATTCCCAAACTGATGTGGAACTGTGGAGAACCAAACTTAAGATTGGAAAAATGAGAAACGAGGAGAAAATGGACAGAATCAGGCACCTCTTCCCTCCACTCAAGAGGCTGCTGATGTTTGGTGTTTGTGGGCAGGGAGGCTCCTCAGCTGCGTTGCTCGGCTGCCAATAAGGAGTCTGAGACCGACTGGGGGCGGAGCTTGCATGCCTTGTGCAGCCAGACCCTCATGCCCAACCAGACAGACAGCCTGCCTGCCATCTACGCGCTCGCTCTTTCACTCACCCGTTCGCGCGCAGCCTCTGGAGCGCAGGCTGGCGAGGCTACTTGGTGCCATTGCACCGCCCTCACGGCATCCCTTATTTTCAAATCCGAAAGTTTGGAAAAATCCCTTATTTTCAAATCTGAAAGTTGACAGCTATGCATTGGAGTGCTGGGGCAACCCAATGAGATGTGTGGGGTATAAATAGTAAAATTGTCGTTAGGTTACAAGAAAGGAGAAATGTTTCTTGAAGTTACAAGACAGGAGATTCCAACAAAATATCAGGAAGAACTTTCTGACAGTAAGAGCTGTTCAATGGTGTATGGTAAGGGACTCCCTCGGGGAGTTGTGGACCTTCCTTCCTTGGAGGTTTTTAAGCAGAGGTTGGATGGCCATCTGCCATGGATGCTTAAGTTGAGATTCCTGCATTGCAGGGGGTTGGACTAGATGACCCTCGGTGTCCCTTCCAGTTCTATGATTCTATGATACCCAAGAAGCAGGAGGTTTGGGGTTAGCATGGCAGCAAATAGGCAGCAAAAGTGATGCAGAGCGACTGGGCAGTTTGGGCAATATTTCACCCCTCTCATCAAGTGCTATTGTTGCCCCCCAAAAGCAAAATGGGTGAATGTTCAACACAGGATCAACAATTAAAGAATGGAGACAGTATGGCATAGTGGTTAGAGTGCTAGACTAGGGCCTAGGAGACCAAGGTTCAAATCCCCACTTAGCCATGAAGCTCATTTGGTGACCTGGGCCAGCCACTCACTCTCAGCCTAACCTGCCTCACAGAGTTGTTGCAAGGATAAAATAATTATGTCCCCTACCTTGAGTTCTTCAGAGAATCATAGAATCATAGAGTTGGAAGAGACCACAAGGGCCATCCAGTCCAACCCCCTGCCAAGCAGGAACACCATCAAAGCATTCTTGACAGATGGCTGTCAAGCCTCTGCTTAAAGATCTCCAAAGAAAGAGACTCCACCACACTCCTTGGCAGCAAATTCCACTGTCGAACAGCTCTTACTGTCAGGAAGTTCTTCCTAATGTTTAGGTGGAATCTTCTTTCTTGTAGTTTGAATCCATTGCTCCGTGTCTGCTTCTCTGGAGCAGCAGAAAACAACCTTTCTCCCTCCTCTATATGACATCCTTTTATATAGAGGAAAGAATAGAGGAAAGAATTGCAACATATAAACACATAAGCACACAAATAAAAATCATATTAACGATGGAATTGCCGCCATCTTCCTGATCATCACGTTTGCCAAACATAAGGAGCTTAATGTTTTCTAAGCAGTGTGCAGATATTAACAGATAAGGAAGTCCCTGAGTGTGTGCTCAGGAAATCATTGGCCTGGCACAAAAGGAAAATGGAATGAGGAGGGAAAGGGGGAGTAAGCGCAGAAGCATTTATTCCTTCACTGGTCAAGGGATGGGGCCCCATTGGTCTCCCTGTAGCACTAAGAAGGTCTAATGGTTATACTTTTTAAAAAAGCAAATGATTTGTGCCTTTGGGATGCATGCATAGTACACAGGCTCTTTGCACTGCTATTTATTTAATTATGTGCTTAAAAATTGACAGGCCTCCTTTCTGTTTGGAGGCCCCTACGGTGTCTGACAATAAAAATACAACATCAAAAATTAAAATACAAGGATAAAAAAGAGAACAGCGGTGACAGCATCACACACACTCAGAGAGAAATAACTATCAGTAAAATCCACCAGGGCATTACGAGTCAAAATGCAGGGAAACGACAAAAGTCTTAACAGCCTAATGGAAGCACAGAATATACGAAGAAGGAGAGATGGTCCTTGCATTGGGCAGAGTGAGGCATGCAGTGGGACCCCAAGTGCAGGCGGGGGGGGGGGCATCAATTGCTGGATAAAAGTCTTAGCTTCCTTAGCCATGCAAGCAAACCCCTTTTGCCTTTGTACAGTGGAACCTCGGTTTTTGAACATAATCTGTTCCGGAAGTCTATTAGACTTCCAAAACGTTCGAAAACTAAGGATCAAAGGGCTGTGAATGGTGAAAATGGAAAAACTCACCTCGGAAGCCGTTCAACTTCCGAGGCGTGTCCGAAAACGTAAGCATTCACTTCCGGGTTTTCGGCGTTCGGCTTCTGAAACATTCGGCAGCTGAGACATTTGAAAACCAAGGTTCCGCTGTGCCCTACTGATTTGAGAATTGAAGATCTGGGGAGAAACAGTACTCTAAATTCAAGTTCTTCATCCTCCACTGGGAGCCAGGACACAGATTTGGTGACTGAGTATAAGAGTTGCTTCTCTGTTGCTTCAAGGAACAGCAAAAGCTTCTGGCAAACTAGACAAAAACACAAGGGCCATCTAGTCCAACCCCCTGCAATGCAAGAATCTCAGCTAAATCATCCATGGCAGGTGGCCATTCAACCTCTGCTTAAAAACCTCCAAGGTGTGCTGGTCCCGTGGGTTACCCGAAAGGCAAGGTCCAAGTCCGGTCCATGGTCAGAGGTGCAACGTAAAGGCAGTCCGTAGTCACTGAAGCTGGGTGCAGGGCAGGGAGTCAGGCAAAGTCGGGAACAGGTAGGCAAGCAGGGAACCAGGGCGGGTCAGGAGCTCAGGCAGGAAAGCAGGACAGGTTTCAAGCAGGAACTGGTCACCAACAATGTTGCTCCTGCAACTTGGGGCTGGGGCTGGCCGGCTTTTATCTGCCCCGAGGCAGAGGGCGGCCCCGATCCTCTTGTGACTCGCCTCTCCTGGCTTGGAGGCGAGCACTCCTCCTGCGGGAACTCAGTTCCCTTCGCCTCTCTGCCCTGAGCCTCTGCAGCTCAGGAGAGGCTGGAGGGTTACCGGACCCAGAGGCAACCTCAGCTTCCCCTGACGGGGCTGGGAGTGGAGCACCTGCAGGCAATGGGTCCTCCACCCCATCAGGAGCCAGAGCAGACTCAGCAGATGCCTGCACCTGAGGATCCAGCACAGGTGAGGACCCTTCAGACTCAAGCCCTAGCCCCGGCTCTGCTGATTCTGGAGGCGGGGAATCCTGTGCAGGCTGGGATCCCTCAGGTTCAGCATCTGAGTCTGAATCCCAGGCCAAGGAGAGTCCACCACCTTACAGGGGAGTCCATTTCACTGTCAAACACATCTTCCAGCTGAAAGGTTCTTCTGAATGCTTAGTCAGAATCTTCTCTGCTGAATTTTGGGCCGAGCTAGGGAGGTGGGCTATCTTCTCAAGTGACCAGGAGTGAAAGGTTTCACTTCTTCAAAACTGCTCCATGGCAGATGTGGTGTGTGTGTGTGTGTGTGTGTGTGTGTGTGTGTGTTTCTCTTTTGGGTCAAGATCTGTGGTACCGCCATCTTGGCTCTCCAAAGCCATTACTTTGATTCTGGGATTGAATTGTGAGACCCGTGTCAAGTGCCAGAATAAAGCCGACCGCTTAACGAATTTCCCGCATTTGTGCGAGTGAGGAGCAAAGACAAAAGGGATATGAGAGGACAGGCGAGAGAAGACCGCGAGGATATTCCTGGCTAGCAATCGCCTCAAATAAAAACTGATTCAGTTAATTGAGATGTGCCTTCAAGTGCTGCCGCGATTGGAAAGTAGCCAGGATCAAAAGTGAATCTAATTTTCTCGGCAAACGTGCTGATTCTCCCCGTTGCTGCATTTGCTTCCCAGATACTTCAGTGAAAGAACTGAGCTCGAACTGAACATCGGAGCCAGCTGGCTGGACATGGCGGGTGAAACCCAGAGACTTGAAACCATCTCCATCTCCAAATGCACCTGTGGGTAGCATTGCTGATCCTTCAACGGGGAAGGCTTGCAAAGGATTCTTTTGAACTATATACATATTGCCTGGAAATGAAAATAGGTTTTATGTGCCCTAATGGTGGCTAACAGACCGATACCGATGAACTGGAAGACTAGAGACATGATTCCCCTTAACCCGCTGTTTGTGGCAAGGTTTCCTTTTTACAAACTGTTATGAACTGAGCTGAATCCTAGAACAATAGGATCCAGAATGCAGCAGTCTGATTGGTCCGCAGGAGCCACCCAATCCAGCTCCAGGTGGAAGTGAATCAGCGACCTGATTGGCCTGCAAGAGCAGCCAATCAGGCTCCTGGATGAAGTGAATCAGCAACCCGATTGGCCTGCAGGAGCAGCCAATTAGGCTCCTGGAGGAAGTGAATCCGCAACCTGATTGGCCTACAGGAGTAGCCTGGAATTAGCCAATCACATGGGGCCCATTGTGTAAATAATGTATATATAGCAGACGTTTTGGGGAAAGATTAATTCCTTGCTACTATGAGCTGAATAAAGAGCATGAAATTCACACTTGACTCCGAGTATATTTCACAAACTGTTCTTACTACAGGGACAAAGTTCCCAGGATGTAAAATAAAGACTATAGAATTCTGGAATTGGAAGGGACACCCAAGGGTCATCTGGTCCAACCTCTTGCAATGCAGGAATCAAAACCGAATAATAATAATAATAATAATAATAATAATAATAATAATAATAATAATCTTTTATTTGTACCCCGCCCATCTGGCCGGGTCTCCCCTGCCACTCTGGGCGGCTTCCAACAAACATTAAAATACATCAGAATAACCCCTGACAGGCAGCCATCCAACCTCTGCTTAAAAACCTCCATTGCAAACCTGATGAAAACACAGAGAAAACCCTCTCTTCATAAAATGGCCCCAAGCTTTTAAACCACTTTTTGTCAAACCCTCCCCTGCTAAAACTTTCCTCTTAGGCAGTGGAAAAAATGGGGAAATGCCCTGCTTCTCTCCTGCAGCGGAATCCCACCAGAACCTTGGGAATGTGTGTTTTGGGCACCCCGTGACAATCTGTCCCAGCTGGAGGGGCGGCTAAGGTTTCAGGGGAGATCTTGGTTTGAGATTAAGTGTGGATTTGGTTCCCTGCGGTTGGAGACTGAAACGACGGCTGAAGAAAAGAAAACTGTATCTGATTGTTAGCCCTGCTCCCCTTAGACTGGATGTCTCAGTAACGCAGATACTTAGCCTGTGTTGAGGTCATGCATTTACTTCCAAAGAAAAAGAAAAGAGGGGGTGGGGGTGGGACGGCTCACTCTATGGGGAGGCAGCTGGGGGGGGGATTAGAACAATGCTGAAAAGGTCACCTCTGGGGATTTGGGCAAGATATGCAGCAAGTAACTGATGCCAGAGAGTGTTTTGATTGTGCTGTGCTCTCGTCATTTGCGACTTGTAAAATGTCCATCATTGTGACAAGCCGTTTGTGTCTCTCTCTGTGTGTGGGGGGGAGTGGGGAGGTTGGAGAAGCCCATCAGAAGTGGGAATGGGAGCAGAAATTGCCGCAATTCGCAGGCTCAACAGAAGCCAGGAATGGAAATCTCGCAAGTGAATACGAGTGGTCTTTGCTAATGTCTGCAAACATTATAATTGCGACATTTTCTGCATTTGTTTTGTTGTATCTCTTCCGTTGAAATTGATGGCGTGCGTTACATAATGGATGACGTAAGGCGGCACTTTTCCATCTCCACCATATTAAGCAGTTGGTCCCTTACCTTTCTCACCCTGATCTGGCCACAGTGATCCATGTGACGGTCACCTCCAGGCTTGATTATTGTAACTCGCTCTATGCGGGGCTGCCCTTGAAGCTGACCCAGAAACTTCAGAGGCTGCAGAATGCCTTACGGGGGTCCTTGCCACGGGACCACATTCATCCAGTGCTTTACCAGCTGCACTGGCTCCCGGTGGAGAACAGGGTCAGGTTTAAGGTGCTGGTTTGGACCTTTAAAGCCCTATGTGGCCTAGGACCCTCGTACCTATGGGACCGCCTCTCCTGGTATGCCCCGTGGAGGACCTTACGGTCCATAAATAACAACACTTTGGAGGTCCCGTGCTTTAAGGAGGTTAGATTGGCCTCAACCAGGGCCAAGGCCTTTTCAGCACTGGCCCCGACCTGGTGGAACGCTCTGTCGAGGGAGACCAGGACCCTGCGGGATTTGACATCTTTCTGCAGGGCCTGCAAGACAGAGCTGTTCCGCCAGGCCTTCGGGTTGGACACAGTCTGACCCCCCCTTTCTTCTTCTTTTTGATGGAACCCCTTATATGGGATCTTGCAAATAAATTTTCCCTCGGCCCTTTTGCTGGTCCATGTAGGACCAGCATGGATATTCACTGCCTGGTGAATATCCCCTTATGGTCTTGATTTATAGGCCACCAGTAAAACAAGGCTGCATTTTAAGCTGTATTTTAACATGTATTTTAATCAATTGTTGTTGGGTTTTTTAAACTGTATTTTATATTCGGTGTTAGCTGCCTTGAGCCCAGTCTTGGCCAGGGAGGGCAGGGTATAACTAAAATTATTATTATTATTATTATTATTATTATTATTATTATTATATGTGTGTAAAGGCTTAGTCCTCACAATAAACTTTATTCTGATTCTGATTCTGATTCTGAATCTGATTCTGGCCATAGTCAATGGCAAGGTGAACAATGCGGGAAGCCAGGCAGTAGTGGAATGGAAACAGCGCTGGTTGCGGAGAACACTGATTGTGATTATGGGACAAAAATGGCTGCCTCTTTACATCCCCAGGAGAGAGTGAGTCAGAGACAGAGAGAGATGGAATGTCCTTGTCCTTCAAAAAGCCAGAGATAGCACGGCAAAGGAAGAAAGCCAAGTATCATGTGCCCTGAGACATTCCCGGGGTACCAGGTGTGGATTGACTGGTGGAGATGGATGAGGAGAGTGAAATGGGGGCAGGGCAGGCTGAGACCAGGGGAAAGAGGGTGGAGAAAATAGGCATTTTTCACTCCCAGGATATGTGTGCTCTGGATGGGGAAGCAGGATTCCCCCGTCCTCTCTCCCCTCCTGAGGAGAGAATAACTTCAGTGGAATCTGGGAAGGCAACAACCAACCACTGGTGGTGGAGGAACCAGAGTCAGAAGGGGAGGGCACAACCTGGTGACCCAGGACCCAGAGCAGAGCCACCATCCCTGTTGCAGTGTGCATCTTCATACTTGACATTCTTGCAAGGCACTGGAATCTTGTGAGTAAGCTCACCTTGCCTTGAGAAGCTTGGCAGGTGGGTGTGCCAACTCATTGGGACAACTCCATTGACTTGTTTGTCCTGATCTTGGATTCCTTAAACTTGGGACGCAGCACCTTGTCTGAGCTCTGACTCACTCCCTGTTGCTGAGTCTGTACTCTTTACTTGCCTCAATAAAGATTACTCTCTTACTCTTGAGTAAGAGCCTTGGTCGTCATGGTCTGAGTGGGGGCCAGGACACCCACTGACATGCCACTTCTGAAGTCAAGTGGTTGTGTTGGTTTGCAGGGTGAATCCTGCTGCAAAATTGCACACTGGAGCACCATTGGCACTAATTAGGATGCTGGATCCGTGCGTGGTCCCTGCTTAAACCATCCTACACAAAAGCAGCAGGGGTATGGAGGCAGTCCAGGTGAAATAATTGCACGTGTGTTTGCCACTCGATGTTCCAGCAATAAACTCCTTCCCCCCTCCCTTTGGAAAGAAAGGTAAGCTGTCTTTGCATTAAATATGTAAATTAAAAAAACATCTTGGAAAGAAGAACTAAAGGCAGCCAGAGAAATAGAAAAGGGACGAGATTGATTATGTGCATATTTTAAGCTGCTTGTTTCTCTGCATAAAAGAATTACAAAAGAAGCAGAAAATGTAGCACGGACAACATTCCAAGAATTTAATAAATGGAAATATTTCTCTATCCTCTCCTTTTGTTATTAAATTATAGATTAAAATACGGAGCCTGAGCAAATATAGACACATATATCTCTTTGTGTTGAAGCTTATGCAGCGTCAAACAATTAAAAAAAACCCTTGGAAGTGGCTAACAAATGGACTCGAGATCCTTTCTCGTTTATCTTTTCTTTAAAAAAAAAAAATCAAATCAAAGTTGCAAAATGCCTGCACTTAAGTAGGACGTGGTATGCTCCAGATGTGGTTTGATGATAACTCTTATCACATATCTGGCCTGTGGCTACGCTGGCTGGGGCTGATGGAAACTGGGGTTCAAAACAGCTGGATAGCTACAGGTAAAGGGAGGTTGATTGACATAATCGTGTTTACAAGGAGAAGTCACCACAAGGTGACCATTTCTGTAGTTCTTCTGTGGAAGTGGTGGCTGGTGCCCATTGGGATTGATAGGGCAAAAGCTCAACAGTAGGTGAACCCAATGCCAAGGAGATCCAACTCACTGTAGTTTCGTTCCCATTATACCACTGGAAAGTGCCCCAAACAATCTTGGGAAGTGTGGTTCATTGAGGATGCTGAAGTTGTTAGGAGACCCCATTCCCCTCATAGAACTAAAATTCCCAGAGTTCCCTGAGGAGAGAGATTGATTGCTAAGTCACTCTGGGAATTGTAGCTCAAGGCATTTTGCTGCCGGAGGCCAAGGTGGCACCTCCTGCCATTTGATGTACAAAAGCAACCAGTCTGGCAGAATGACTCTTACTCTTACTGGTAATGGAGCAGAGGGGGATGCTGCCCCTGAGGTCAGGAGCCTAGCCTAAGGGGCACACATGGCCATGTCCACCCACCTAAAACAACAACAACAACAAAAACCACCACACAATGGCTGAAGATAGAATGAAAATTACATCAAAAACTCTTATGAGGAACTGATAATCTGTCAATAAAGCCAAATGATAAATGAAGCCATGTATATATCGTATGTATAACAGAATGTATAAAGTTTATATAATAGAACCATTCAGCAATAGATAGGTGTAACAACAAGATCCCAGTGCCAACAAAACGTTCATGTTAGGTCGATGGTGAATAGACCACGGAATACTTCAGCAGATGAATAAAACAATGTCCTGGACACGACGATAGAAGAAAAATATTGTATGAGTCTAGTGGTATCACCATCCATCCAAACTCAATATGAATGGCACATGAGAAGAACGACGAAAGGACGAAGAAGAAAACCTGTCCTCCGGATATTGCTCAGGTTTCGCTCTATAGCTTCATCAGTTCTAGGTAATACATTCTGATCAACAGAACATGCGAATATCACAGGCACAGCTTCTTCACTCTACCTCATCGTAGCTCCAGCCATGGACCTCCTGGATTGAGGAGGACAATCCAGGAGGTCCATGACGACTGTAGCTCAGACATCCCCAAACTCGGCCCTCCAAATGTTTTGGGACCACAACTCCCATCATCCCTAGCTAACAGGACCAGTGGTCAGGGATGGTGGGAATTGTAGTCCCAAAACATCTGGAGGGCCGGGTTTCAGGATGCCTGCTGTAGCTGGTGAGGCAGGACCCCATTTGCTCCCATGGGCCAGCCACTGAGGCATTCAGCACAGTGAGGAAGGAGAGAAATGGAGAGCTCTTTCCAGGGCTTCCTTGTCTCCTCTTCTCCTTGAGCCATCCCTCTCCCTCCTTGCCCCAAGTGCAGCTGGGTCACTGGTCTATTCAGTGCACCTGCAAGCCTTGCCCTGTATGCCCTAGTGGGGCAATCTCCACTGCCCTTATGGGGTGCTCTGTTCCTGCAAATCCAGTGACACGCAATGAGACGAGAGCTTTTTCTACTGGAAAGCAAACTGGGCCTTCTCAATGGCAGTGTCTCTATTTCACATTCTTAAGACGCGTTCTTAAGACTTGAGTAGTCACAAAAAGAATTACGGGGACATCTCACTTTACGGAGACAGATTCCTGTTTGTTCAGTTAAAAGATGCCCGTGGAAACTCAATCTTAGAAAAATAAACATCGAGTTCTATTGCTTTAGGATGGGAAGGAGGGAACCAGAGAGAAAAGTGAGAGTTTAGGAAGAGGCAAAGGGATTAGACGAAAGGGAAAAGGTTGCAGTTGGAACCATGAAGATGAAACTTCAGGGGCTTCTAGGAGATCTGTTCATTGAGCATTCATCCTGATCTGATCTTTGAGTGACCTTTAACAACCCTCTGCTGAAGCTCTACAGAGTGGACAGTGTGGTGTAGTGGTTAGAGTGTTGGACTAGGACCTGGGAGACCAGGGTTCGAATCCACACTTGGCCATGAAACTCACTGGGTGACCTTGGGCCAGCCTCATCCTCTCAGCCTAACCTACCTCTCAGGATTGTTGTGAGGATTAACTGAGGAGAGGGAGAAGCATGTGCCTGACCTCCTTGGAGGAAAAGGTGGGGTAAAAACACAATGAATCATATTAATAAATAACTGTGACGGAGGGGAGGCAGGCAAGACAGAAAGACAGGAGAGGAAAGACTGAGAGGGCTTGAAGAAAGACACTGAGATATGGCGGGGGCAAGAAGCAGGAAGAGGGAGGAGGAGCTTAGGAAGCTCTCAGACCCATTGTTCCAGGTAATGTCTACACTGACTGGCAGCAGGTCTCCACGGGTTCAGGAGATGTCCTAACTGGAGATGTCAGGAATGGAACCTGAGAGCTTCTACATGAAAAGCAGATGCTCTACCACTGAGCTACAGCAATTTCCCCCAAGAGAAGGAGGGGACTGGGTGCCATCAATCGACCTGAGGGCACTTTGTTGGCAAAGAAAAACCAAGAAGGAGAAGCTCAGGTTGGTCAGAGGGCAAATGCTGCGATCTTTGCTTACGTTTATTTGCCCTAGCACCCAGGGCTGGTTCAGGACAATTTGCTGCCTGAGGCAAAGAACATGCTCTGTCCTTTTCAACAACAACAACAAAAAAGTCCTATCCATGCACAGAACATTTATTGGAACATTGGCAAGGAGTTAGCATCATCCAGCACACCTGAAGGAAGCAGGTGCCCACACAGCTCTGATCTCCAGTGGAAGATGGCGGAGAGGCGTTTGGGGACTATTTGGAAGAGCTTCTGATCTGAAGGTGTCATAGACTCATAGAATCATAGAGTTGGAAGAGACCACAAGGGCCATCCAGTCCAACCCCCTGCCAAGCAGGAAACACCATCAAAGCATTCCTGACAGATGGCTGTCAAGCCTCTGCTTAAAGACCTCCAAAGAAGGAGACTCCACCACCCTCCTTGGCAGCAAGTTCCACTGTCGAACAGCTCTTACTGTCAGGAAGTTCTTCCTAATGTTTAGGTGGAATCTTCTTTCTTGTAGTTTGAATCCATTGCTCCGTGTCCGCTTCTCTGGAGCAGCAGAAAACAACCTTTCTCCCTCCTCTATATGACATCCTTTTATATATTTGAACATGGCTATCATATCACCCCTTAACCTTCTCTTCTCCAGGCTAAACATACCCAGCTCCCTAAGCCGTTCCTCATAAGGCATCGTTTCCAGGCCTTTGACCACTTTGGTTGCCCTCCTCTGGACACGTTCCAGCTTGTCAGTATCCTTCTTGAACTGTGGTGCCCAGAACTGGACCTCTGTGTGAGGGCACAGGTCTGGCTCAAGAACATAAGAAGAGCCTTCTGGATCAGACCAATGGGCCATCTAGTCCAGCCTCCTGTTCTCACAGTGGCAAACCAGTTGCCCCAAGGGGAAGCCAACAAGCAAGACCCAAGCACAGAAGCCCTCTCCCATCCTGAGGTTCCCAGTAGCCAGTATTCAGAAGCATTGCTGCCTCCATCTGTGGTAGCAGAGCATGGCAATTGTGGCTAACAGCCATTGGCAACCTATTCCTCCATGCATTTCTCTAACACTCTTCCAAAGACAACTAAGATGGCGGCCATCAGTACCTCCTTATACATAAGCAACCATCAAAATTGTGAGCTGGAGGGGCCTTGAGGTTGCCCATGAATGGTTAGCGGCACCTGATCAGACGTCTGAGCAAGGACAGGTGTCCACCTGGTGTCTTCCCTGAATTGCATTTAAAAAAAAATTAAATTATAGTAATTCTTTCCAAATTTGCATCTTTTACATGTAAATCCCCACCTGCCAGTTGTAATCAAATGGAAGCCATCTATTTATTTGGCAATGCATAGCTAACCGTCCTAGAAAATATGGTTCTGGGTTGTTGTTTTTTAAGAAACTAAAAGTGGTGATTTCTAAGCATTGAAATTTGGTGCCCACAACCAGATTCGGCCATAGATGCAGAAAGCAAATGATGTGTGTGTGTGTGTGTGTGTGTGGGGAGAACCCCCACATCCCTGTGGTGGATCCCTGAAATCGTTGCCTCTTGTTCACCTGGCGCTGAAAAATGATCCCCTGTTCTCACATGGAAAGTGAGAAGAGTTCTGTCTTGTTTTCTTTCTTCCTGGTTTTCGGTGAGGTTCTCCTTTGCAGGCAAAATGTTTTGCCCTCTCGCACGTCATTAAAAAGGGGAAGGGGAGGTCGCTGGCCCCCAGACGAGAGAGAGGCCAGCGGTATTTATTCCGTCTCCCAGGAGGAGAGACCAGCTGCCCCCTCCATCGCCACCGAAGTTTGGAATATCTCACGCAGGGGGTCAATGAGGAGATGGAAAAGCAAAGCAAGCGGGGGGGGGGGGGGAGGATGGAGGGAAGGAAAACAAAACAAAGATGCCTGCCAAGCTCAGGCCACCAAATCACTCAAAAGAAAGCTCAGCTGTTCTGTCAGCCACTTCCATAAGGCTTCGTCGTAAGTGCTGCTGCCAGAGCAGCCTCCCACTGAGGGCGAGCCATTATTGATTTCCCGCAAAATGGACATCAGGGAAATGGGCAGGATTAGAGAAGGGGATCTGCATTAAGGGGGTCCTGGGTCTCATCCTCGGGGCGTGGGAATCCATCCATTTGGGTCTCTCTCGGTTTCTCATTTTTCAAGTCTAAAATTCAGTTCAGTTTGTGATTTTATTTAAAAAAAAGGCTCATGGAGACCCACCAACATTTTAGTGTGAATTTTTCCTGATCTCTCTCTCTATCTCTCTATCTCAGGGGTCAGCAACCTTTTTCAGCCATGGGCCGGTCCACCGTCCCTCAGACCATGTGGTGGGCTGGACTATATTTTGAAAAAAAAATATGAACGAATTCCTATGCCCCACAAATAACCCCGAGATGCATTTTAAATAAAAGGACACATTCTACTCATGTAAAAACACGCCGATTCCCAGACAGTCCGCGGGCTGGATTGAGAAGGCGATTGGGCCGGATCTGGGCCCTGGGCCTTTGTTTGCCTACCCATGCCTTATGCCAGGGGTCAGCAACCTTTTTCAGCAGGGGGCCGGTCCACTATCCCTCAGACTATGTGGGGGGCCAGACTATATTTTGAAAAAAAATATGAACGAATTCCTATGCCCCACAAATAACCCAGAGATGCATTTTAAATAAAAGGACACATTCTACTCATGTAAAAACACACTGATTCCCGAACCGTCCGCGGGCCAGATTGAGAAGGCAATTGGGCTGGATCCGGCCCCCGGGCCTTAGTTTGCCTACCCATGCTCTATCTCATCTCTCTCTCTCTATTGTCTATTTCTATCTCTCCATTTATATCCCATCTTTCTTCCAAGGAGCTCAAGGTGGTGACTGCTTTTAATGAAAGAGCTGGCCCTGTGCTGTTTTTATTGTAATTATCTGTATGTTTTTGAGAGGGAGGAAAAGAGAGAATTTTAGCTCTATGCATGTTTAATTGCCTTTTAATGACCCCCCCCCCTATGTTTTTAGCTGCTCTTATTTTTACCTGTATGCAGCCTTGAGTCACTATGAAGGAAAATGGAGAGGTATAAATAAAATATATATAATAACACACGGTTCTCCCCCTCTTTGTTTCATCCTCACAACAACCCTGTGAGGTAGGTTAGGCTGGGAGGCATTGACTGGCCAAGGTCGCCCAGCGAGTTTCATGGTTGAGCCAGGATTCGAACCCTGGTCTCCCAGGTCCTTGTCCTCTAACCACCACCTCAAACTGGCTTTCAATATATGCATGCCAGTTTTTTTAATGCCAGTTTTTTTAATGCCCACTTTACCCCAGTGCATGCATATTTTTTCTAGGCATTACTCAGCTGGTTAACTGCAGCGCAAAATTTGGAGCAGTGTGTGAATTTTGAACGAAGGATGCATTTCGGCTCACGTGCCATTTGAGAAAGTGCAAAGCAGGTGGGTTCACTTTCCATTGAAAACTGGACTGAATTCCTTCCCTATCCCTAATCTTCCGTTGCTCCACCCATAGCAGAGACTCCCTCTGCACAGAATAGGCCACCCACTGCCAGTCGGAAAGATTATGTTTTCTACCGGCTAAACTGCTGCTCCCCCCTCCCTGAAGACCCCAACAACAACCTCTGGGCAGAAGAGATGGTGATTTTACTATGTTATCCTCTCAACAACCCTGTGAGGTTTGCTAGCTGGTCCAAAGAGACATGCTACCTCTATATCTTGGGATCTCCAGCCCAAGTTCACTCTGCTGTATTCCACTTGGCTTTTGATGGATGTTTGAGCTGGCAGATTAAAGACGCTTTTCGTAACGAAGCTGCCAAACCTTGTAAATAATTAGACAGTCAGGACGACAAATCAAGCCTCCTCGTAATTCCTGGGTGTATAACGAGCCCTGATGCGCTGAAATGTTCATAAATGAATGTGAAGTTTAGTATGAGTTAGTTGTAAGGATATTGGAAGCAGCCTTAGACTAGGCCAGACTCTTCTACCCCTGTAATGTCTGCTCTGACTGTCAGCAGCTCTCCAGGGTCTCTGGCAGGCAGAGCTCTTTCCCATCGGGAGCAGCACCAGAAATCCTTTCGACCAGAGGTGTCAGGGAGGTGCAAAGGCCCCAGTTGCTGGGAATCGCAATCTGCTATTGCGCAAAAGTCGTGGCTTCCCATAAAGAGCATCTCATTGGCCACTCCCGGCACACCCTTCACTGACGCTGCTTCACCCCCCAAGTGTTTCTGTCTGGAATGAATGTTTCATTGAACCCCGGCACTGCCTCTTGCTTGCGGAATGGATGGGCAAACTAGCCAGCTGTAGAAAGGGATGACGTACCTCTCCTGCTCCACCCATTTTTGCCCCTTGCCCTGCCCACCCCCCACGTGGCCCTCAGGAGGTAACCCAGAAGGGAATGGGCTGACCAAGGTTCCCCATCCCTGCTCTAAGGGGATAGGGCTTTATTACTGCGGTGCCACTGCAGAGAAGACCCTGCATCAAGTCCCTATCAGACAAACTGCACTCATCAATGCGACTGAAAGTTGGGGTCTCCCACTCTCTGCTGAACTTAGGGTGTTCAAAGAGGAGCTCCATTCACTACCAAGGTCCCCACTCAGGCCAGGTTCCCCAATGGGTTTAAATGCGTGCCATTTAACCGGCACATCAGATCCTAGATGCCTTTTGGCATGCAGACAGCCTGGTGGAGTTCAAACCCCAGAAGCTCTGACATCCCACTGAGAATCTTGACCGCACGCCACCAACCGCAGGAAAAATGTTCTGGCGAAAGATGGATCTCAAACTGAAGGAGGCTCTTGGCTTCCCTCCTCGGTTGGAGGACGGGGCCGAGCAGAGAAGACCCACCAGGGGGTCTTTATGACATAAATCTTGATAATTCTGTGCGTCTGGGCCATTTCAAACCTTGCCTTGCCAAGACTGCTCCTCAGGGGGGCTGTGGGATGTGAAAGATGAGTGGGAGAGGAGAAACAAACCCCGAGGAGAAGTACCAAGACACCGGGAACACTTTCCCAACATCAATAAGTGGGCTTCAAAGCACCAGCGGTTCAGCGGGCCTCCTTCTGACGCACGCATCCATGCCGGGGTGTAAAAGGATACCGCCGGAGTCCCGTCGGAACGGCCCAAATGGTGTGGGTACTGCTAAGCCAGACGTTTTTGTCAGCGGGCCTCGATAAATCAAGGATAAAATACAACTGTTTTTACAGCATCGCTCACACAGCCTGCGTCCCGGAAGGCTTTTAGAAAGATGAATTATACAGTTACAGGGTTATGGTATGTAACAAACGACAGCCCAGGGAGAGAGAGGAGCGATGGAGAGGAAAAGAGTTTCTTTTCTTTCTTTTTTTCTAAAGGGGTCTGGGAAGGGACATAAAACAAGGAGGGGCACGAGGAAAAGGAATTATTTGTGGAGAGGAGAAAAAGCACTACAGAAGGAATGTCAACAACAACAACATTTTCAAATGGCGCTTCTTCTGAATCCTCAAAGCACTACCCATGACAGCAAATGTTCTGGAGTAGCTAAGAGATGGAACTCACAGTGATGGCCACCAACCTAGATGGCTTTAGATGGATTAAACAAAATCATAGAGGAGAGGGCTATCGATGGCTACTAGCTATAGAGAGCCAGTGTGGTGTAGTGGTTAAGAGTGGTAGACTCATAATCTGGTGAACCGGGTTCGCATCCCCGCTCCTCCACATGCAGCTGCTGGGTGACCTTGGGCTAGTCACACTTCTTTGAAGTCTCTCAGCCCCACTCACCTCACAGAGTGTTTGTTGTGGGGGAGGAAGGGAAAGGAGAATGTGAGCCGCTTTGAGACTCCTTCGGGTAGTGATAAAGTGGGATATCAAATCCAAACTCTTCTTCTTCTATGGTGGTTCTGCTCTGCCTTCACAGCTGGAGGCAGCAATGCTCCTGAAAACCCACTGCTAGAAGCCGCAGGAGGGGAGAGTGTCCTTGTGCTTGAATTTTGCTTGTATGTTTCCCACAGGCATCTCGTTGGGAACAGGATGCTAGACAAATTGGCCACTGGCCTGATCCAGCAGGCTCTTCTTATGTCATAAGAACTAGAACGGTTTGAATTGGAATCTTCCACAGGCCTGTTAAGTATAATTATTTAATTCACATTGAAATGGAGAATGCCTGTGTGTATTGCTGAAAGGGTTAAACCAGAAAATCCCATTGAAGCTAAAGAAGAGCAAGAAGAGCTCTCTAAGCAGGTTGATAATTAACTGTTCGTGTTCTCTGATAGCTTAGCACTGTTGTGTAACCTTAGATCACATGGGAGGCTATTGAACTGCAAATCACTATCTTGGGGACTTGGTCTTTGGTCTTTCGTTCCCAGGCTCCATTGGAGAAGGATGTGAAAATAACTAACCCCAAGGAGCTCAACAGCCTGAGGCTGCAATGAAGGCCAACGGAACATGTGGAAGAGAGAGCACTGTTTATCAGCTCTGATTATAAGTTATTTTATTTTAAAGAAGATGAACCTATGCCTGAAACAGGCATATGCCTTACAGAATTATTTGGATGTGTCTTTGATTGTTTTGTACCTGTTTTGAAGAAGGTTCTGCAAGTAAAGTTCTGAATAATACTTACAGGTCTGGACAAAGTTTTATTCCAAAAGGAGTCAGTTTTTGTTCATCCAGTTGCTTCATGCTGTGAAATATTAATATCTGCAATAAGGTCTACATGGAGATGCTCTATGTATTCAGCCAGGGACATTTTGCATGCAAAATTGGTGCTCTCTCACTGAGCTATGGCCCTTCCTCAATGGAAAGAGCAGGAATGTGTTCCCTGGGCTCATCCCTCCACCGTGTAACTCTGACTGATCCTGCAGACCTTGACTTGCCGAGAGCTGCAATTCTCCAGCAGGAAGCCTTTCCTACTGACAGAGGTTCCCCATGTGGTCTAGAAATTTTCCCGGGATCTAAATCATGCAGTCCATTTATTTATTTGACAAACTTGTGAGATTGTTTTTCAAGAAAAATAAATCTTCCCAATGAAATACACACTTTGGAAAAAAAAAGGAAAATCAGATTAACACCAGCTAAGAAGCACCATTTCACACCAGAACACAACTTAAAAACAACAACACAAAAGTTGCAATAGCTCAGCATAAACATAACTATACCAAAATCAAAACTCAGCACTAGTTTTATAAGACAGATCAGATCAGCCACTGACAGTCAACAAAAGAAGATGGGTCTTCAAGACCCATTTGACAGTACCAATGGATGGCACTCACCTAACATCACATGAAATTGAGTTCCATGAGTGTGGGGCTTCCAACAAGCCAATTTATATGCACTCACCACCCGGGTTGCCTTATCAGGTGGACATTTAACATAAGAACATAAGACGAGTCTGCTAGATCAGAACCCACCCCTCTCCCTCTTGTGTGATGGTAATTGTTTGGGGGGGAAAGGATGAGGGGCTGCTCTTCAAATTTGCAGGTGACACCAAACTGAGAGGGATAACTAATGCCATGCAGAAGACAGAATCAGAATTCAATATGACTTTTACAGATTGGAGAAGGGAAGTAATTGTATCACTCTATTCTGCCTTAGTCAGACCACACTTGGAATACTGTGTCCAATTCTGTGCACCACAATTTAATAAGGATGTTGACAATCTGGAAGGTGTGCAGAGGAGGGCAACCAGATGATCCAGGGTCTGGAAACCACAATTTAAGAAGCTGGAATGTCTGCAGCTTTGATCAAGATGATCAAAGGTCTGGAAACCAAGCCTTATGAGGAACGGTTGAAGGGAGTTGATTGTGTTTAGCTTGGAAAAGAGGAGACTGGGAGGTGATAGGACAGCTACCTTCAAATATCTTAAGGGTTGTCACATGGAAGATGGAACAAGCTTGTTTTCTGCTGTTCTAGAAGGTAGGGTGCAAACCAATGGATTCAAATAGCAAGAAAGGAGATTCTGACGAAACAGTAGGGAGACCTTTCTGGTGGTAAGAGCTTTTCAACAGTGGAACAGACTACCTGAGAAGGTGGTGAACTCTCCTTCACTGGAGCTTTTTAAACCAAGTGTGCATGGCCATCTGCCAGGGTGTGCTTCCTGCATTGTAAGAGATTGGGCTAGTTGATCTTTCAGGATCCCCTCCACGTCTCCAATTCTTTGATGCTGTAAGGATGCCTGAATCGGCCTTTCGCTTTTTCCTGTTTTGTGGAAGCAGCAAGGGAGATGATAAAAGCCTCAGAAGAATTGCCCAGCAGGTGCAGCTGAGGAGGAGGCAGAGAAAGCCAGCTGTCAGAGGAAAATGCCGACGCTGGCCGCTATGCGTCTTTCGCCATGGAAATTAGCAGCCTCTGCTACCTGTATAGACGCTAATTTGAGCTGGTACAAAACACATCGCAGCAAATCCATCCTGTTTTCCCCCACCGCAACCCTAAGAAGCAAAGAGTAAACAAGAGCTGATCTCTCAATCCCTTCTCATGGCACACAAGTCTTTATTATGGGAGAAAGGAGAGCAGTTTGTTGTTTTAAAAAGCGTATTATAATTGGACGCGGTGATGTCAGGGGCACAAATTAAATGTAATAGGAAATGAAAATAAAGAGAGGAGGGTTTGCAAACAAGGCTGCTGTCGCTATTACGAGGCGGGCCGTGATATATGTCAGAGCATCTGTCTGCCTTGGGGACACCTGAGGGCGGAACGACACGTTACCAAGGACACAGAATTGCAGCTTAAAAATGGTAGACCTGAGGTGGGTCTCCCCAATTTCCTGCTCTCCAAATTTCAGCTCATGCTGTGCCTTCTTGATGTTGTTGTGCTGTGCGCTGCGGCAGCCCAAGACATTTTGGCATCTGAGGTGGACCCCAAAATGGTGCCTGTCCCTGCCAGGGAAGAAGGGGTGAGTGAAGATCTACAACAGGAACTGCTGCCCCTGTGGAGACTGCTGCCTGAGGCAGCCGCTTCACCTTGTCTCATGGCTGAACCGGCCCTGGATGTGTGCTTCCTAAGTCCCGCCCAA
Organism: Darevskia mixta; assembly: GCA_034641385.1. Lineage (NCBI taxonomy): Eukaryota > Metazoa > Chordata > Lepidosauria > Squamata > Lacertidae > Darevskia > Darevskia mixta. Next base: position 6,835,804 of record JAWWNH010000060.1, read on the forward strand.
CACAACCTCATTGGTCACTGCAGGCAGGGGAAGGTGAGGAAATGGTAACAGGCCAGGAAGCTCGTTGGGTGATCTAGGGTCAGTTACTGTCACCCAGCCGAACCTACCTCACAGGATTGTTGTGAGGATAAAATGGGGAAGGGGAGAACTGTTCCTGCCACCTTGAGTTTCCCGGAGGAAGACGAAGAAGAAGAAGAAGAAGAAGAAGAAGAAGAAGAAGAAGAAGAAGAAGAAGAAGAGTTTGGATTTGTAAAAGGCGAAAGATTTATATGATCTGAAGAGAAACCAGAGTATGAAGAGTTTGGATTTGATATCCCGCTTTATCACTACCCTAAGGAGTCTCAAAGCGGCTGACATTCTCCTTTCCCTTCCTCCCCCACAACAAACACTCTGTGAGGTGAGTGGGGCTGAGAGACTTCAGAGAAGTGTGACTAGCCCAAGGTCACCCAGCAGCTGCATGTGGAGGAGCGGGGAAGCGAACCCGGTTCCCCAGATTACGAGTCCACCGCTCTTAACCACTATACCACACTGGCTCTCAAGATGGTGCCCTCCCGATCCCATGCCTAGACGCTGCCTGGAGTGGCAGACACATCTGTCAATCTGCTTCTTCCCCCCTGAGGACAGCTGTCTAGCTTAGGGGGCACTGGGTTGGCTGCCTAGCCCAGACCACTCTATTTCCACAACATCTCACTGCCACTCCCCAGAATCTGCAGCCCGAGGCAGTCCCCTCACTCTGCCCAATGGTAGAATCGGCCCTTTGTTACAGGATACATTGATGTAGGCATGGAATAAAGCAAAGCACTTTATTCTTTCCCACTGAAACCAATGGTCTTTCTTTTAACAATGCTTAGTTCTGACTGAATCATGCCCAGTGATTCATCAAATGAGCTTTTTTAATCAATCAATCAATCAATCAATCAATCCTGCACTCTCTCTCTCTTTTAAAAGGGTAGTGGTGCCCCAAGCATATTTTCCTAATGGCAATTTATGATACCTAAATAGAGCCTGCATGTTCAGTTGCAGTATACCTTCAGGTATCAGAAGCTGGAGTTGGGGAAAGAAGCCCAGAGAGGATTCTTACTTTCTTGTCCAGTTAAGCCCTATTATGCCTCTCCTCTGTGAATTTGTCAAGTCTTTCTTAAAAGGCATTTAATTGGCCAGCACGCCATCTTGTGGCAAGGAGTTCCACACACTGAATTGTGCAAAGAGCTCCTTCCTCTTGTTTCCTCAACCTTATGCCAGTCAATTTCACTGTGCAGCCTTGAGTACCAAGATTTTCAGCGATGCAGAGGGAGAGGTAAGAAGAGAGAGGGGGAGAATGGCAGAGAGTGGGATGGGACCATTAAATGGGGTCGGAGAATGGTGGAAACCATGAAGATTTGGGCTGGCTCAGCCACAAGCTTGGCAGCTGCCCAGGGCAGCATTACTTGAAGTGCTGGGTTAAAAAGGTAAAGGGACCCCTGACCATTAGGTCCAGTCATGACTGACTCTGGGGTTGCGGCGCTCATCTCGCTTTATTGGCCGAGAGCCAGCGTACAGCTTCCGGGTCATGTGGCCAGCATGACAAAGCCGCTTCTGGCGAAACCAGAGCAGCGCACAAAAATGCTGTTTACCTTCCCGCCGGAGCGGTACCTATTTATCTACTTGCACTTTGACATGCTTTCGAACTGCTAGGTTGGCAGGAGCTGGGAATGAGCAACGGGAGCGCACCCCGTTGCAGGGATTCGAACCGCCAACCTTCTGATCAGCAAGCCCTAGGCTCTGTGGTTTAACCCACAGCGCCACCTGCGTCCCATTGAAGCGCTGGGTTATTACTGAATAAACCCACCTCAGAACCTTCTGCAACATTTAGCACTGAGAGACAGTATGGTGTAGTGGTTAGAGTGTCGGACTAGGACTGAGGAGACCTGGCTTCAAATCCTCACTAAGCTATGAAGCTCACTGGGTGACCTTGGGCCACTCTTACTGCTTCACAGGGTTGTTGTGAGGATAAAATGAAGAGGAGGAGATCTAGTTTTGAAACCTTGAGCTCCTTGGAGGAAAGATGGGATAGAAATGTGATAGATAATACAGATAGACATTCACACCTCCCCAAAATGATGCTATTGCTTTAAAATTGCACTTCTCCAGATTTTGTGTTGCAGTTCTTCAACCCCAGACACGAATAAATTAGATGAAAGCATTGCCAGAAATAACACAAACCATGCGTTAGGTATGGGAAAATAGCTTGCAAAAAAAAATTGGGCATATTATGTAAAACTGCACACACCAATGTGTGCATTTGCTAGGGTGGTGTAGCGTCAGACTGGGACCTGGGAGTCCAGGGTTCAAATCCCCACTTATCCATGAAGCTCCCTGGGTGTGACCTTGGGCCAGTCACTGCCTCTCAGCCTAACCAACCTCACAGGGATGTTGTGGGGATTAAATGGGGAGCAGGAGAACCATATACTCCACTCCTTGGCAGGGGGTGGTGGGAAAGGTCAGATAAAAATGCAATAAATGAAGCTTAGAAGAAATGCTTCCTGAAACAGTGGCCAGTTTGGATGAGGACTTTATTTTTTTTAAGAGCTTATGTGGAAATGTGGCAAAATGAATGTAAGACTGAAAAAAAATGAGAAAAAAATTAAATGGGATGGTTCGCTTATCCCTTTCCTGAACAGAGTCTCTGTGCAAAGAATCTGGTCTAGGCTGGGATCTAAATGACTGGCTTCCATAATTTTTTTTCAAAGCTGGAGTTTCTGCCCAGCTCAGCGAGAGAAGAAAACAAGCAAAACTGAAATGGTCCGGTTCTTTCATCCTGACCCTTGAGTCAGCTCTGATGATTAAGGCTCTGTGTCTGTCACCTGAGGTTCTTTAACCATACAACGAGGTCATGGAATTACTGAGCCCAGAATCCAACATCTCAAGGACCTCCGCTTCATTTCCTTTGGTTTCACGACAAATCCCTTGGTCTTTAGGATTGCAACGAGAAGCTTGAGGATATGACGGCGTGGCCTGATGGAAAGGTCAGGTGCTGGTTGTTAGGGGGAAGGTCCCAGGTTCAATCTTCAGGCAGGGCTGGGATAGTCTCCTTCCTCAAACCCTGGAGAGCTGCTGCCAGTCAGAGTAGACAATATTGAGCTAGATGGACCGATGGTCTGACTCAGGGCAAGGGAGTGTCCCAGGTTCCTATGGTGTGTGTGTGTGTCTTTGTTTGGGAGGGAGACTTTATCGGAGCTTGCAATTAGGAAAGAAGGGTTCAGAGGGCATTTGCTCCTTCTGGGTCTCTTCTTAAGACTAGAAGCCAAATTCATCATGCCAGTCACCAAACTTGCAGATTTAACTTGCACAAATCATTTAGGTCGTGGGACCATTCAACCTCTGTTTAAAAACCTCCAGTGAAGGAGAGTCCATCACTTTCTGAGGCAAGTCCATTCCACTGTAATGCATTTCTGTATATTGTTTTCACTAAGATGCAATTTTTGCACGCATCTGGTTGCAGAACTGCATTGCAAAATTTGGAAGAGTGCACATTTCAAAGGCAAGCAGAGTTTGTGTGTGTGTGTGTGTGTGTGTATTGATTCAGGAAGTGTGAATTTGGGGTGTTCACCCTAAAATGTGAACTAAACAAATTTCTCCCACATCCTTACAAAAACTCACTGAGTTACCTTGGACCTGTTTCCCTCCCCTCTCTGTCTTTCTTGGATAATCCCTTGCTGCAAGGATAAAAGCGGGGGAAACCCATAGATATCTTTCTGAGCTCCATGGGGTTTGGGGTGGCTGGCTAGAGAAGCAGAATACAAATCCAGTAAGTAAAAGGCACAGTAAGGGGTGGGGGTGGGGGGAGGAGCTGTCCATTTCACTTTCTCTTGGTTTCCTAGATTTTCAACCTTAAATTCAGTTCTCCAGATTTCCTCATCAGTTTGACACACACACACACACACACACACACACACACGCGCGCGCGCACACACACACACACACACACACACTTCATGAAAATTCACCAGCATTTGGGTGTGATTCCCTCCTAATAGACACATGCCATTTTCCTACAAATTCACAATTTCTCCAAATACAGTGCTTCCTTAGCATGCTTGTCTTGCTCTAATATGCATCTTTATGTACACTTCACCCTAGTATATGCACTTTTGCACACATTCCTTGGCTGGAGAACTGCAACATTCAGCGAAGTGCACATTTTGAAGGACGGCTGCGCTTTGGTCCATGTGTTATTGTTTCAGAAAGTGCAGTCAGGTAGGTTCACTTCGAAATGTGACCTCAACGCAATTCCTCCCCTACCGCTATTTGGCAGGGGAGAGTGTGCAGGAGCTTCTGTGATGCCCCAGAAGGAGAAAAGTCACCCTCTCCCTTCCTTGTGGACACCAGTTCCAAGGTCTTCTTCTGGCACACAGCACATCTCCACCTGGTTGTGCTCCAGAGAAGATGGCCTTGTGACCTGCCCTGACCCATTTCACACAGTTCAGCTTCCCATGTGCACAAGCAACATGGTCCATGCGAAAGGGTAAATTTGCAGGGGCAGCGGCACGTCTTCCAGAATCAATCGGATTTGTACAACAGTGGCTTAAGCTTATATCTTTTGGCACAGAGTGGGGAAGGAAGACCCTGAGCACTGATGAGCGCCTCCACAACTCCAAAAGCTTCACCCCTGCTACAAAATCAGGGGCTCCCACATAAATACAGCGGCAGCCCATAGCTGTGTCAGGCCCCACAGCCACGTTTTCTCACAAAAGGGTGGCATGGGAGAGCCTGGTAGCGTGGACTGGAGTTGGCTCAGTTTTGCAACGCAGCCCCCCGGGGAGAACGTACGGTATTGTGTGTTTCTTTCAGCCTGTTTGCTTTGGAACATGCGAAGTCCTTCTGAGTGGCAATGGAAAAGTGAGGCCAGTCTAGAGAGTTCAGTGTAGGCAGTTTTAATTGAGTCAAGAGAATGTCTGATCAGATTAACTTGACCCATTACTTTGTTCAATACTGTTAAGTGATTCTGTAACTAGATCACTTTCCTTTTCCTGGATCTCCGCGCAAGGGAGAAAATCGTCATGCAAAGAGAGGAGGGACCCGTTTTCTTGGTTGCACCAGCTGAAGAACAGTTAAGGGTAAGCCAAACATGTACCAACAGACTAAAGGCTGCGATCCAAAGCATGCCAACTCCGAGGGAAGCTCAGTAGGAGCCAGTGGGATTTGCTTCCAAGTAGCAACCCGTTTGATTGCGATGGAACTTACCCACCGAATGTGCTTTTAGCATCCAAGGATGTTCAGATCCAGTCAAATGACATCACCCACCCCTCCAAAAAAAGACAAGAAAAAAAAAGACCATTTGCTTTGAAATGGTAATTAACTGTCACTAAGAAACATGCTAAGCTAGATTCATCTCTCTCTCTCTCTCTCTCTCTCTCTCTCTCTCTCTCTCTCTCCTTTAATTGTGGGTCGCAGGCTTAGCAAAAGACCATCACGCCAAACATGACCTCTCTCTTTCCCCCCCAACGTGGAATGGTTTGACTGAATTTGGGGGCGCACCCCCCAGACCGCTTGACACCGACTAGCTGCCTCTCAACCCACTCCCACTGCCCACCTTTTTTGCCCACACAGCCAGGGGGGCTGGCGAGGGGCAAAAGGGTGGATTTAGGGCGACCTCTTCCAGGAAAGCTCGCTTTTCGGGAAGCTGACATTCCGTATGTCCATAGGCAGTGTGGGATGGGGAGAGAGAGTCATGCTGGACCCAGCCATTCGCGACGGAACAACGCGACCTCGCAAAGTCTGCTTTTGCGAATTCCCCGTTCCAGACCTCACACCTGGTCACTTACCCACCAGCCTCTCAGCTTAGAGGCTTCCCCGCTGGGGTCAGCCCCCTGGCCGGTGGGGAGACAGACACCTCCAGGAGCAGGGAACGCTTCCTGGCAAATCTTTGAACCCGGCGCACAGCCGCGCATGCATGGAGACAGACGAACCGCGCAGACCGTAGCCGACGACCCACAAATCTGGTGCTGAAAAAGCCACTCACCTGTCAGGATCAGCGTGAAAATGTACAAGATCCCCTTCATCCTGGGTTAGATCCCGGGCCCTTCTTCCCGTGTGGCAAAAGCTCCGGAGGAGCAAGCGGGGAGGACTCAAAAGAGGACAGTTCTTGGCCCCTTCAATCCCAAACGCATAAGAATCCCCAAGCGCTTTTGGGGATCCAGCCTTGGTCCTGATGGGAGAGCATCTCCGCTGGACGGCTTAGCCCTTCAGTTCCTGCCAGGGTGGCTCAGGAAGGAGCGGATGGGCTTCTCCTGCTTCTCATAGCCCTCTCTAACTTCGAGATGGAGTCAAGCGAGTGGGCTCCCCCCTCCCGTCTCCTTTGCAAACTTCTCGCAGAGAGGAGAAAGGAAGAGGGGGGGGGGGATGAAAACCCTACACTCGCCACCCAGTTTGGAATTCAAGGCGGAGATCAGGTACCCTATCAGGTCAAGCACATAGGACATCCATAGCTCCTGCAGTCCGTCTTGGGTTCGGTGCGCAAAAGCAGGGAGTGGGGGGCAGGGGAAGGGAGCAAAGAGGCCAGCCTAATTTCGGGAGCTGGATGCACCGGCTTCTTCCTCAGCTCTGTGCCTGCCTCTGCTCCGAAATGCTGCTTCTCTCTCTGCCTGGTCAGGGAACAGCTGGAGCAGCCTTAAAGGGGAAGGAGCAGAAAGGGACGAGGAGCGCCGCTCGCCGACGACCACCCTCCATCACCTCCCGCGCCCCCCACCCCCGCCACTCCTCGGACCTTCCTGCCGCGATTTGCTCCCGTGTAATTTGAGAGGGACGGGCCAGGGTTTGTTCCAGAACAATGGAAGGCAGGATAATCAGGAGCAGGGAAATCGGGGCTGTAAAGTTCAAGAGCTGTTGGAGGAGGAGAGGGAGGGGAGTTGGGGGGCGGGCGGGCGGGCGACGACGCTGGGTTTGCCAGAGCGGAATTTTAATCGGTTATGTACAGTTGCTGCTTGAAAAGAATAACACGAGAGGGTAGGGTCCCTCCCCCCTTTTCTTTGTAGAGGTTCAGGAGGGCAACGGGTGCCCTTTTATAATGGTGCAGCCGATGCGAGCTGCGTTATTGCCTTCCTTCATTTTCTTCCTACCTGTCACCCGTCAGTACAGCTTTGGATCAACCTCAGAAAGGGAAGCTGAAACGAACCGGTGCGAGGGGTGGGGGCGGCGGCAGCGGCAGCGGGAGGAGGTCTGATGAACACTACGGAGCAAAATAATTGCATGCAAATTTTTCCCCATTTGCATTTACATTATGCTAATTTGATTTTTTTTTCCTTCCAAAAAAATCAATTCTCAGGGAATAGCCATTGTTGGGTTTTGAAATAAGGGCATATATGAGCAGGATTTCGCTCTGGCTACTTGATGCTTCCAGTCATTGATACCTTAAAAATGAGTCCAGAAGACTCAAGGCTTATGCTTTCTGCGTGGATGCCTCAAATCTGCATTTCAAAAACGAAAACTGAAGAGGTTCAATAGGAGAAAAAAAGTTGTTCTGAAATGTGTCCGCATTTTCAATGCATAGGGATATTTGGGTTCAGTCCCTTTCGGAGGGTCTTCCGAGGGTGGCATCCTGCACAGTCAGAAAGGATGCATAATTCTGCACTCCAGATTCCTACATGAAACCCTCCATGCCCAGCTCAGTAGTAGAGAAAGGAGAGTTTGTTTTTTCTCTGTGGATTTGTGGTGCTCCATTTCATTGACTATGGCTGAGGCACACAAATCTATGTCACACAAATGACCATGCTTTATTTGCAGAGCGGGTGGAGAGAGAAGTTAGAGCATTCTAAATAAAATCCACAAGCTCACTTCTGAAACTCCTCAGTTTTAACTAAGTCATGCTCAGTCTAAACCACTGAGCCTCTTGGGCTTGCCGATCAGAAGGTCAGCGGTTCGAATCCCTGCAACGGAGTGAGCTCCAATTGCTCTGTCCCAGCTCCTGCCAACCTAGCAGTTCAAAAGCACGCCAGTGCAAGTAGATAAATAGGTACCACTGCAGTGGGAAGGTAAACGGCATTTCCGTGTGCTCTGGCTTCTGGCACAGTGTCCCTTTGCACCAGAAACGGTTTAGTCATGCTGGCCACATGACCTGGAAAGCTGTCTGTGGACAAACGCTGGCTCCCTCGGCCTGAAAGTGAGATGAGAGCCGCAACCCCGCAGTCGCCTTTGGCTGGACTTAACCCTCTATGTGTCCTTTACCTTTACCTAGCCTTCTAAAAATAGTAGCTTAGGGGTCTGTTCCCAAAAGGCGAGGGGGTGAAGCTGTGTGCCCCCATCTCTGTCATTTGAACACTGGCTTACTCAACAAATTAATAGTGTTCTTTCTCAATCCTGCTGAGTATCAGTTATGGGCAGCATTCTGTGCAAGGATGTCCAGAAACAGAATATGCAGCTCGACTGATTGTGTGCTTACACAGTGCCCTTCACTATCGGATTCCCAGTTCAGAATAAAATACAAATGCCAATAAAATCAATGAGGCAAAATCAATACATTGCAGCAAGACAAACTGATCATCATAAAGCCAGCAATAAAGCAGGAATTAAAAGAGGCAAAGATACAAAACTTTAAAAGCCTGACACTGAAATGATGATGGAGGAAGCGAACAGAGAGACGTTTTTCTTACACTTCCCGTAAGGCTAGAATTCTTGGGCATCCAAATATAATATTTAATGTTGGAAAATTCGGGACTGGTAAAAGTGAATGGGGGACTTCTTCACACAACACATGTTTAAGCTATGAAATTTTACACTCACAAGACGTAGCAGTAGCCACTAACTTGGCTTTAAAAATGAGTAAGTCAGACCTCACCTGGAATACTGTGTCCAATTCTGGGCACCACAGTTCAAGAAGGATACTGACAAGCTGGAACGTGTCCAGAGGAGGGCAACCAAAATGGTCAAAGGCTTGGAAACGATGCCTTATGAGGAACGGCTTAGGGAGCTGGGTGTGTTTAGCCTGGAGAAGAGAAGGTTCAGGGGTGATATGATAGCCATGTTCAAATATATAAAAGGATGTGAAATAGAGGAGGGAGAAAGGTTGTTTTCTGCTGCTCCAGAGAAGCAGACATGGAGCAATGGATTCAAACTACAAGAAAGAAGATTCCACCTAAACATTAGGAAGAACTTCCTGACAGTAAGAGCTGTTTGACAGTGGAATTTGCTGCCAAGGAGTGTGGTGGAGTCTCCTTCTTTGGAGGTCTTTAAGCAGAGGCTTGACAGCCACCTGTCAGGAATGCTTTGATGGTGTTCCTGCTTGGCAGGGGGTTGGACTGGATGGCCCTTGTGGTCTCTTCCAACTCTATGATTCTATGAAATTCATGGAGGAGAGGGCTACCAATGAGTTCTAGCCACAATGGCTATGTTCTGCCTCTCCTGTCAGAGGCAGGATGCTTTGGAGGACAAGTTGTTGGGAATCAAAAGTAGGGAGATTGCTTTTCTGCCCAGATCCTGCTTGCAGGCTTCCCATTGGGCATCTGGTAGGTCGCTGTGATAACAGGGCGGCGGGCAAGGTGGGCTTGTGACTTGGCTCTCCGCGATTCTTCTTCTTTGTCCCTGCTGTGTTCAGGGTACCCCCCAGACTCCCTAGGGATGGAGTTCCATGATGGGGGACACCGTTGCCTTCAAAACCCTCTCCCCAGTCACCCTAGAATCATAGAGTTGGAAGGGACCCCAAGGGTCATCCAGTCCAACCCCCTGTAAGGCAGGAATCTCAGCTAAAGCATCCATGACAGATGGCCACCCAACCTCCGCTTAAAAACCTCTGAGGAAGGAGAGTCCACCACCTCTTCTGGGAGATTGTTTGACTGTCAAACAGCTCTTACTGTCAGAAACTTCTTCCTGGTGTTTTGTCAAAATCTGCTTTCTTGTAAGCCATCGGTTCGAGTCCTATCCTGACGAAACAAAATACCTGCAAGTCAAGGGAAGTTTTATTGTTTGTGGCCAAGGGCCATTTCAAATAAAATGCATGCTCAGTGGTGGCATGTTATAATAATAATATAATAATAATTTATTATTTATACCCCGCCCATCTGGCTGGGTCTCCCCAGCCACTCTGGGCGGCTTCCAAAAGAACATTAAAATACAGTAATCTATTAAACATTAAAAGCCTCCCTAAACAGGGCTGCCTTCAGATGTCTTCTAAAGGTCTGGTAGTTGTTGTTCTCTTTGACATCTGAAGGGAGGGCGTTCCACAGGGCGGGCGCCACTACCGAGAAGGCCCTCTGCCTGGTTCCCTGTAACTTGGCTTTACGCAGCGAGGGAACCGCCAGAAGGCCCTCGGCGCTGGACCTCAATGTCCGGGCTGACCGATGGGGGTGGAGACGCTCCTTTAGGTATACTGGACCGAAGCCATTTAGGGCTTTAAAGGTCAGCACCAACACTTTGAATTGTGCTCGGAAACGTACTGGGAGCCAATGTAGGTCTTTCAAGACCGGTGTTATGTGGTCTCGGCGGCCGCTCCCAGTCACCAGTCTAGCTGCCGCATTCTGGATTAGTTGTAGTTTCCGGGTCACCTTCAAAGGTAGCCCCACGTAGAGCTTTGTGTTTGTGTGTATGCATGCACACAAAAGCAAACACACTGTTGCTAAATTTGTATTCTAGGCAGGTGGAAAAGGTAGCAGCTCACCTGTCTTGGTATGTAAGGCTCACCAGAAGGGGGCGCTAGTTCACTGCCACAATCCCCCCCCCCCCGAAAAAGCCTGCATCATTATCCCTGGGACAAACAGGGTTGAAGTAAGTATTAAACCAACTAGCACCTAATTCAGGGGGGTGGGGGTGGATCTGGATAGGAGGATATCAGACCTCTAGTCTGCAGAGGGTCCCATGTTCAATCCCTGACAGCATCCTCAGGCATGGGTCTGAATGTCACCTGCCTGAATCCCCGACTGCTGCCAGTCAGAGTAGACAATACTGAATTAGATGGGGCTTGGTATAAGGTAGTTTCTTATCTTCCTAGAGCTCCCTATGGATAAATTTCTTTTTGTGGGCATATGAGAAACTTGATTGATAGATATGCTTTCATCACCGTTGTCATTTTTTGAAACATTGCTGGCAAATTGGATGTTTCGTTAACGCAAACATTTTCGATGCTTATTACATTGTGTGTGTGTGTGTGTGTGTGTGTGTGTGTGTGTGTGTGTGCATTGAGTTTGATTTGGAGGGCACCCTATCTTCTTATTATGGGATTTTTTCTTTTTTACATTATGTTCATCGTAATGGAATATCTTATTATAAGGCGTGTTATTATTTTCTACTCTAGCACTTGTAAGCATTAGTGCCAAACAGTAGAAAAAGCCAGGCTCGGATTTTTATAAGTAAATAAACACAAATGCTTTTTAATATTTAGGAAATGTGCGATTGTTTTGTTTGTTACCACTGTCAGCCTACGCCTCCTAATTGATCTAGGAGAGCTGTGGGCAGGAGAGATATTTCTGGAAGGAACCACTGGAGCTTTTACCTTGGAGAGAAAACTCTCCATACCCCCAAATGGACCCATTTCACCTCTATGAGTTTATTATTCTTAGCTCTATCGCCTAGTAGCAGCAGCAAGGAAAAAGGGGTTCTCTCAACATACAGCTTCAGGTCATTGTGACATCAGCAGCCGGGAGACTGTTTTGTTTCATTACATCTACGTATTTATATATCTATCACTTTCACAAAGTATATCAAGGCAGCTTACAACACGATAATCTATAACGAATCTATTAATTGCATTTCAGGCTAAACATGCCCAAGAAACCTAAAGAAAAATCCTTCCTGAAGAAAGTTTGGAACAGGGGTGGAGGGCTGGAGTCAGATGCAGGCCGACACAAAAAATGCAGCGCTCCGATGTCAGTGAAGTTAACTCTTTATTCGAGGAAAAGGCATACAACTCAGCAACACTTCCCAGCAGTTCTTGCCCCCGTGGAGCAGTTCTCAGGACTAAAGGTCCCTGCCTTCCACCCCTTCTGTCCCAGATGTGCCCCAAGCAGTTTCAAATTGTGTCTGTGCACCTCTGGCCTCTGTTCTCCCCTCCTCTTTATTCTGCGCTTTCTTGGAAGCCATGGAGAAGGAGAGCTTGTCGCAGTTGGAGAGGGAGTCTCCCTGGATTCTTCAGCAGCCTCTTAAACTCTCTCCTTCAGCCTCAGAGTCTGAACTGCTCTCTGCCACCAGCTCGTCCTGCTCACTAAACCCTGTCGCCCTTCAACTTCTGACACCTCCCCACCCCGTCATCTCCTCAGTGTCCCACCACCAACTCCCTGGCTCTGAGCCCTCCTTTGGGGGTTCCCTTGGGGGGTTCCCTGGTTTGTGCCGTCCACCACTCTTCTTCACCCTGCCAGTCCCTGCCAGTATCTCACACTGGCGTTAACTTATGCCAGCCTTCTCTAGTTAAGGTGGCTTTGCAAACTACCCTTTTGCCAACCTGGCGTGGCCTCTCGAGTTTTGGACGACAGCTCGCATAAGCCACAGCTACCACCAGGAGTCGTAGTCCAAAACCTCTGAGGGGGCACCAGGTTGGCAAAAGCTGTTCTAAACGCTGGACCACACTGCAAATTTCAGAGGTCCTCACTCAGAATAATTGCACTCTGCTGCTTTTTGGCAGAAGCTGCTGCAAAACATTTTCCTAGTCTACTCAGGTCACATTAATGGCTTCCCTCTGATTGCTGCTTCCTTTTGCACTGTGACTCTTGCAGGTTAAACTCAAAACAGTTCTTTTCTTTTTTAAAAAAAGAGCCAACCAATTGTAGATATTTGCTCTTTGCCCTGGCCTCTGGGCTGCAATTGTAGTTGTAAACTAAATTAGGTGTGAGGGCCTGCACGTGGGTGGCATTTTCGCCGTCGCTTCTCCACAGATTGTTTTAGCAGATATTGATTTCGATAGGAATCACTGTTGGTAACACTAGTTTCAGGTTATTGGAAAGAAAGAGCAGAAATTCTATTCTTGCCTTGTTTTGCTTTTCGTTTTGCTTTTAAAAGGTAACAGCAGCTCGATCCTGTCTCCAGCTATAGCAGCAGGTCTCTGGGAGCAACGAAGCAGAGCCCCACAAGAGACAGCATGGTGTAGTGGTTAGAGCGTTAGACTAGGGCTGGTGAGACCGGGGCTCAAGTCTTCACTTAGCCATGAAGCTCGTTGGGTGATCTAGGGTCAGTTACTGTCACCCAGCCGAACCTACCTCGCAGGATTGTTGTGAGGATAAAATGGGGAAGGGGAGAACTGTTCCTGCCACCTTGAGTTTCCCGGAGGAAGAAGAAGATGAAGAAGAAGAAGAAGAAGAAGAGGAGGAGTTTGGATTTGATATCCCGCTTTATCACTACCCTAAGGAGTCTCAAAGCGGCTAACCTTCTCCTTTCCCTTCCTCCCCCACAACAAACACTCTGTGAGGTGAGTGGGGCTGAGAGACTTCAGAGAAGTGTGACTATCCCAAGGTCACCTAGCAGCTGCATGTGAAGGAGCGGGGAAGCGAACCCGGTTCACCAGATTACGAGTCTACCGCTCTTAACCACTACACCACACTGGAAGGATGGGATGTAAACTTAGAAAACCAGGGTGGTCCAACTTTTCATACCAAGGGGGCCACAAACGTACTTTGACACAGAACCCATGGGCCACACACTGCCTTAGAATCATAGAGTTGGAAGGGACCCCAGGGGTCCTCTAGTCCAACCCCCTGCAATGTTGGAATCTCAGCTAAAGCATCCATGACAGATGGCCACCCAACCTCTTCTTAGAAACCTCCAAGGAAGGAGAGTCCACCACCTCCCGAGGGAGACTGTTCCCTTCTTGTGTTATTGCTGTGAACCCTCCATTGCAGGCTCAGGTTGCATCTATGTGCAGATGAACCACATCTCATAAGGACATGCAACAATACATTTGCAGGTGCCGGTTTTTCATCTATGAACCTGGTTCTTCTTTTAAGCATGCAGATAGAAGGGATCTAATAGCCATGAATGAAAAGTCCTAGTCAGCAACACACCTACAATTCCCGTGTCTGTGCACCTGTGTGTTGTTGTTTTTTACAGTGTGGCAGCAAAAAATCATTTCTTTATTTTTAAATCACACTTCTCAGGGATAAATGTATCCCCCACAGATGATCCCCCACCCCAATCATCTCTCCAAAACGGAATGATGTAGGAGAGGGAAAGAAAACAACTTAAATAATTTGATTTTTTTTTATAAAAAAAGAAAAGATCCAAATTAGGAGTGTTATTGGATTTCAGTTAAAAAGCAAGAGGTAAAATGTGGAATTTAGCAAGATTAATACCTAAATTGTGATAGCTTTTAAATGCTTAGCAACAAGAATAAAGACTGGTGCTTTTTGGGGAGTGGGGGGGGGGTGGGATGGACACAACAGCCCTCAGCATTGTATTTGCATAACAAGCAACTAAAGCTAAATGGATTGCGGTGGTAACAGTGAGCCACTCAAAATTCTTTTGGCTGAAATTTTATCATAATATGAGCCTGTTGAATCTGGCCGATGACTCTGCTTCTAGGCCAGTATCCTGTTCTCACAGTGGCTGACCAGATACCTGTGGGAAACCTGCAACCAGGAGTTGAGCACAAGAGCAACTCTCCCCTCCTGTCAGGGCTGTCTTAAGCATATGCGGCGCCGGGGTGCAAAAATCCACCTTCTGGACGGAGCTGCTGCAGCCAGAGTTCGGTCGGATGCTGGGTGTTGGCGGCAGGGAGGGGGTTACAAATCAAATCAAATGGCCAGGGACTCGGCCAAGCCGATTTCTTTGTCGCCTGTGTTGCCCTCCCTGCTCACGTGTTGCCCTCCGTCTTCAGCAAGGCGTCTAAAATTTGGGAGGCAGAGAAAGGGAAGGAGGAAAGATAAGGCTGGTGGCCGCCCGGCACCCAAGTGGCAAGCCTCTGCAGACAGCTCGCAAAAGCCCATCCAGGGACCTGGAGCGCCTGCTCGGTCACTTTGGTCCTGCAGCACCGCGGCACCTTAAGACTTTGATGACGACTCCGCTGTTAGGCACTGGGCAGGAGGGCAAGGCGTTGGGGTGGAGAGCCGCCCGCAGCAGAAGAGCCCGCCAACAGACAAGCTCTTCCCCGGACTCAACTCTCGGGCCCCGGACTCTCGGCTTGGAGCCCCTGAGAGCCCTGCGCCCAGGTGCCCCGCACCCCTAGCACCTATGGGTAAAACGGCCCTGCCTCCTGTAGTTCCCAGCAAGTGATATTCAGAAGTATTTACTGCCTCCTACCGTGGAGACAAAGCCTAGCCATCCTGGCTAGTAGCCATAGTTGGCCTCTCCTCCATGAATTTGCCTAATCCTCTGTTACAACCATCCAAGTTGGTGGCCATTACTGCCTCCTGTGGAAGAGAATTCCACAGCTTAACTATGCGTTGTGCGCAGAAGGGCTTTCTTTTATCTGTCCCTTACATTTGTCCTTTCTATCTGCAGAGTTTCCCTTCTCCATTGAGCCAGGTGACACCCACCAACCCCTGCAGCCCCAAGTGGTCCAATCCAGGAATCAATCAGTTGTGAATCCTGCGCTGATGCCATTTGTTAGGCAGTGGAATGGACTCCCTTGGAAGGTGGTGGACTCTCCTTCCTTGGGGGTTTTTAAGTAGAGGTTGGGTGGCCGTCTGTCATGGATGCTTTAGCTGAGATTCCTCCATTGCAGGGGGCTGGGCTAGATGAACCTTGTGTTTTCGTCACACGTGTCCAGTTTGTCAAAAGCTTTTGCTGTTCCTTAAAGCAGCAGAGAAACATCTCTTACAGTCAGTCACCAAATCTGTGTCCTGGCTCCCACTGGAGGATGAAGAACTTGAAACTGGAATACTTTTTCTCCCCAGATCTTCAATTCTCAAATTAGTAGGGTACAAGCTAAGGCTTTGATCCAACAATTGACGTGCTCCCTGCTGCATTTGGGGTCCCATTGAATGGGAATAAGACAGGAGCAATTTCTCCTTCACTCATAGGTAAAAGGTAAAGGACCCCCCAGACAGTTAAGTCCAGTCAAATGTGTGCATTGCTGTAGATAACTTAGGGGTTCCATGGTTGAGCCACTCTTCTCATCACCTTCTCTTCATGTTCCAGGAAAATCAACCCACAAACAGGACTGTCAGGGGCTGTGCTGAGGAGGGCTACAATGAGGAGGCATGGTGGGAGTCGCCTCTTCCCCCTGACCCTGAATCTCCCCAGGAGCAGGAGGACAGTATAGATTTAGAACAGCGGTCTGCAGAGGGGCATAGTTCAGAAGGGAAAAGCTGGGAAATACTGGATGAAGAGCAGCTAGGAGGAGAAACACTGGAAGAAAGAGGGTTAACAGATTCACAGTCGTTGGGTAGCATCCCCTCCCCCCATTCTAGGAGAGCTGAGAAAGTTGCCAAACAGAAAGCACAGTGACTACAAGCTAAGGTTACCAGATGTAGGGGTGACGTGGGCTGAAGTGGGACGGTGTGTGTGTAGCCTTAATTGGAAGCATTGCCATTCTTAGAGGGAGACATTTGTTATCCCTCCCTGTGATCATTAAAGAATTCTAACTGGTAAGAAGACTCCATTCACTTTGTTCTGCTTATCTACTGCCAAGGGTGGAGGTGGGGGTGGGGGAGGAAGCCGATTCCTTGAAGCCTGACAGGGACCCAATTTCAGGAACCCGCTTCCTTCCTGTGGTTTCCAGAAACCGGTATTCAGAAACGATAGCCATCATGTCAGTAGTCACATGAATGTGTCCAATTCTCATAGACCCTTTAGCAGAGATTCCTGAATTGTAGGTGGTTAGACTAGATGAAGGGACGCGGGTGACGCTGTGGGTTAAACCACAGAGCCCTAGGGCTTGCTGATCAGAAGGTCGGTGGTTCGAATCCCCGCGACGGGGTGAGCTTGGTCCCTGCTCCTGCCAACCTAGCAGTTTGAAAGCACGTCAAAGTGCAAGTAGATAAATAGGTACCGCTGCAGCGGGAAGGTAAACGGCGTTTCCGTGCGCTGCTCTGGTTCGCCAGAAGCGGCTTAGTCATGCTGGCCACATGACCTGGAAGCTGTACGCCGGCTCTC
Organism: Darevskia mixta; assembly: GCA_034641385.1. Lineage (NCBI taxonomy): Eukaryota > Metazoa > Chordata > Lepidosauria > Squamata > Lacertidae > Darevskia > Darevskia mixta. The sequence goes on from JAWWNH010000060.1 coordinate 6,852,790, forward strand.
GGCCAATAAAGCGAGATGAGCGCCGCAACCCCAGAGTCGGACACGACTGGACCTAATGGTCAAGGGTCCCTTTACCTTTAGACTAGATGACCCTAGGGATCCCTTCCAGCTCTACAGTTTTGTGACTCTGCCCCGCAGCCAACTGCTTGTCCCATCCAGACCCGTTTGGGTTGACACAGCCAAAGGACAGCCTGTGAATTCGCCGGAACCTGGGTTTGTCCTGGAAAAGGGAAAGCGGTGTGATTGTGACCCAGAAGTCCATTGATAGGGAACACTGAAGGGGTTTAGGCAGGGAGCCTCTGGCAGAGTCCTTGAGAAGAGGCGCTGGAAAGAGGACCATAGCAGGGGAGAGGGAAGTGAAGAGCTGTCCTGCCGATGCAGCTTCTCTGATTCTGCTCCTTACGGGACAGCTTAATTAAGGACCGACTGCAGAAGATCAAAGGAACATCTCCCAACACGCATCTGCCACATGGTGGGAGGGGGGTCTCCTCCTTTGCGCGGAAAACTCTTGAAAACCAGCGGGGGAAACCACTGGATAATGTCACTCTCAGATGTGCTGTCTCCCTTTGGGCAAAAGCAGGGAGCAGGAATTTGGAAGACGGCAGGTGGGCCCTGAAATGCTTTGCAAGAAAGGGCAGAGATGCCTCCGGGTTCCTTCTCTCTCACTGTAGCCCTGTAGGCAAGACTTAGAGAGATCTGTCAATCACAGGAGCTGCCTTGCCGGATCAGACAAAAGGCCCCTCTCCTCCCCGTCTAGCCTTCCTTCCCTGACTTCAGCCAGCCAGACCCTGCTGGGAGACTCACGAGGAACAGGGACATAGAAAGTGTGGGAATGTTTTGGAACGTGGATGGAGATTTATAATTTAATATATCTCATCCTAACTTGTGCTAACAAGTTCAACTAGCAGAGTAACATTCCCTTTTAAAATACACACAGCGGAAGTTGCTTTGATTCGCTAGAATCAACTTAATCTAGTTTCCTGGTTTGTCACTATATTTCCCCTTTGTCCCTCTTCAAATAAGACACAACACACGTCTTCTATAAAAAGATATAAAATGTTTACTCACATGTATCCAGCTCAAGACAAATCCCAAAGAAGGCAGGCTTATTCTTAGTAAAGATATTTACAATTGGAATCTCCCCGTGTGGGAGAGAAGTCCAGGCCCCAGTTGGCTGGAAGCCACCTGAGCATCCTCACAGTTCGAGTGAGAGAGTGGAAAGGAATGGAATGGCCGCTGACCTGTGAGGTTCTTTGTTCATACCTTCCCAGGTGAAGCCACTCCCACATCTAGTTGCAAGAGGAAATTGCCTCAATCCATGTGACCAGGAAGTTGTGGCTGGAGGACTGAGGCAATCTCCACTATCTGCTCTAGCATTGTTGTACTTGACTGCTCTAGTGTTTACATCCCACAAACCCCTTCTCAGGCAAATACAACATACAAAACATAAACAACTTTATTCAACCACCCAGAGTCCCAGCTTGACACGTAGATTCTGGAAACTCTCTTTTGGCAAGGGTTTTGTCAAGATGTCGGCAGTCAACTCTTTGGTGCAGCAATAAGACAGTTCCACAAGTCCATCTTGCACCATCTGGCGTATATAGTGGTACCTGACACCAATGTGTTTGGTTCTGGCTAGGAACTTTTCACTCTGCGTCAGCTTCAGGCAACTTTGATTGTCCTCTAGCAGGCTGACAGGTTCCCTTCTCACCAGTCCAAAGTCTTTGATGAGTTCATCAAGCCAGGCAATTTCTCTGCATGCTTCCGTTGCAGCAACATATTCGGACTCTGTTGAAGACAAAGCTACACAACTCTGTTTATAGCTGCCCCACACAACAGGTCCATCCCCAAACATAAAAACATGACCGCTTGTGGATTTATAGTCAGCATTATCCCCGGCCCAATCTGCATCAGTGTACCCAACCAACTTAGGGTCTCTGACAGCTGGCAACTTTAATTTACAATTTATTGTACCTTTCAGGTATCTAACCACCCTTTTCAGCCCCGCTAAATCATGCTCAGTGGGAGAATTCACTTTTCTACTCAGAATCCCCACAGCATTAGCTAAGTCAGGTCTACATGTGGTAACCATATACAAAAGTTTACCAATTACCGACCTATATTGACTGTTATCTGGCAACAGCTTCGAATCCTGCTGATTCTTCAAGAAGTCTGTAGCCATGGGCGTTGCAACCGGGTGTGCGTCTTGCATCTGCAAATACTCAATCAGTTCATGAATCTTTTGCTTCTGGCTGAGAAGAAATGAGCCGTCTTCTTCTCTTTCCACTTGAATTCCTAGGTAGTACTTGACATCTCCAAGTTCTTTTACTTGTACCTCCTTGCTGAGGTGTTTTACTATTTGTGTATAGTCTCTATTATTAGCAGTAGCAATAATCAAATCATCGACAAAAGCCAATATGTATGAATATTGTCCATTACTTGACTTGGTGTACAAGCACTTATCTGCGTTTCCTTGCTTGTACCCAAGTTGCACAAGCATACTGTGCAATTTCTGATTCCAGGCTCTAGCCGCTTGTTTAAGCCCATAGATTCCTTTCTGGAGTCGACACACTAGATGCGCCTCATTTGGTTTTGTGAAACCTTTAGGTTGTTTCATATATATTTCTTCTGAAATTCTCCCATGTAAAAACGCAGTGCATATGTCAACGTGCTTCACGTCCAATTGTTTAGAGGCTGCAATGCTCAAAAGCATTCGGACGGTACTATATCTTACGGTTGGTGCGAAAACTTCGTCGTAATCTTCACCAAAACGTTGTGAAAAACCTTGCGCTACTAGCCTTGCTTTGTAGCGTTCCACTTCCCCTTCTGACCCCTTCTTAACCTTGAACACCCACTTGCACCCAATGGCCTTCTTACCAGGAGGGAGCTCTGTCAGGGTCCACGTCTGGTTCTGATGCAGTGCATCCATCTCCTCCTGAGCGGCCTTCTTCCAGAGACTGGCTTGCGCAGATGGCATCTTCAGAATCTCTTCCCATGTGGAAGGTTCCTGTGGAGACACCGACCCTGCAAGGTAGGACAATCTTGCTGGTGGGACACCTCTGTTGGTTCTGGATGAGTGTCTGACCTCTGGTTCTGGATCCTGAACCGCATCAGCTTCCTCACCATCCTCCAACGCTTCCATGTCCCCATCTGAGTCCTCCTCTTCGTCTCTGGAGCCGCCAGGGATCTGGTCATCTGCGTCTTCTGGTGCGTCGCCTGTAGGGGGTGCTATGACACTAGAAGGCAGATTAGTATCACGTGGGGTTTCAGAAGGAAAGTTTATGAGTTCTTGAGTCCATTCTGACTCCTTGGAGCAGCCAATAACAGTGTTCTTTGTGTCTGCTTTTGCATGTTCATCAAAATAAATTGCATGGTGCGCACTCACTTTGCCTGTCTGTAAGTCCATTACTCTGTATCCCTTGCCTCCAGCAGCATATCCCACTAAGATACCTGCTTGTGCTCTGGAGTCAAGCTTGTGCCTCTGTTCCTTGGGCACGTGGTAGTAACATATACTGCCAAATACACGTATGTGCGACAGACTAGGCACCTTTCCATGCCAAAGTTCAAATGGTGTGCGCTGTGTTGCCTTTGTTGGCAACCTGTTCTGGAGATAGACAGCTGTGTAAGCAGCATCTCCCCACATCTTCCTAGGCAGGGACGCTTCCTTTAGCATACACCTTGTCATTTCCATAATGGATCTGAACTTCCTTTCAGCTATGGAGTTCTGTTGTGGCGTGTAAGGAACTGTGGTTACATGTGTAATTCCTTCCTTTGCCATAAGGGCTTTCATCTCATGTGAGCAGTATTCTCCTCCATTGTCAGACATTAAGACACCTGGAGCTCTTTGGAACTTGTTCCTAACCATGGCAATGTAATTCTTGAACATTTCTACTGTCTCACTTTTATCTTTGATGAAATATGCCACACAATATCTCGAAAAATCATCAATAAAAATTAAAATATACTTGTTGTGTCCAAGTGATGGAACACTGAGTGGCCCACACAAATCTGAATGCACAATATCCAGAACTTTAGTACTCCTTTGTTCTGTGCAACGTGAAAAAGAAGGTTTTACTGCCTTTTCAGTAACACAAGTTATGCATTTTGTTGGAGCTTGGTTGCTGCTCCCTTTTACCTGCAAACCTGTGACAAGATCACTTTCCTGTAGACTCTTAATGATGGTGGTATCTTTGTGTGCAAGTCTTCTATGCCACAGCGTCAAATCTGCGTCTTCCTTCTGGCTGGAGCGTGCCACTTTTGCAGACTGGTTCTCTGAAAGATTAACTTCATAAACACCATTTATTAATTTTGCTTCAATGTACACTTCACCATCTTTAGTTACACTGCACTGTCCATTCTCAAATGTGATCTTGAAACCTTTCTTGTCCAAAGTAGAGACACTGAGTAAATTGCAGCTCAGTTCTGGTACATACACAACATTGGACATTCTGGTCCTAAAAGATTCATTGTTTACATTGAACTCCAAATGCATTGAACCTTCACCTTTGGACTTTAAAACATTTCCATCTGCAACCTCAATTTCAGTCTCTTTATCATTTAATTCATTAAAATAGTCTTTTTCAAAACAATAGTGGCTGCTGGCTCCAGAATCTAATAACCACTTATTGCGTGTGTTTTCTTGGCTCTGGACAGCTAAACTCCTTTCTTGCAACAGCATGTTGCGTTCAGATTTTCCTTTCCTTTCTCCCTTTTGGTGAGAAAGATGAGAATCCTTTGCTTTAGCCTTTGGATCCTTGCAATGCTTTGCCATGTGGCCGCTTTTCAGGCATTTAAAACACACAATTTCTCTGGATTTTGTAAATTGCTTTGAAACAAAATTACAATCCTTTCTCCTAGGGTTGCTTTCTGGAGAATCAAATCTCTTTCTGCATTCCTCTCTTAATTCACTGGTCAGTTCCTTAAAAGTTAGATTCTCTTTATGATCCATCAAACTGACAAATGCATCAAAATGTGGCCCTAATGAGGCTAACAGAAATGATACCTTTGTTACTTCATCAAAAGATTGTGGAGTAAGTTCAAGCTTTTGAATAATTTCTGTGAATTTATCAATATGCTCTGTGAATTCTTCTTTTGAATTCATTCTCAGTCTAGTTAATTTGCCCATCAATGTTCTGTAGGAGTTCTTTGTAGATTCTCCATACATGCGCTCAATATCTTTTAGGATCTGAGATGCATCATCTTTGCTATTTATTAACGATAGATGCTTATTGCGAAGTCCACTCAAAATTATGTGCTTGGCCTCGCTGTTCTGCCTTTTCCAGACTTTAACCTTGGCTTCATCATCTGCACCTTGGGGCTTTGGTGTCTCAATCGCATCCAAAACATCCCTTGCTTCTAAATATGCTATTAAGCGCGTTTTCCAGTGCACAAAATTGTCCTCATCTAGCAGCATTAAGCCTGGCTTTGCTTCACTATAAAAACTGGCACTAGCCATCTTAAAATCCAAAATTTGGAAAAAAATCAAAATTCAAAAATTTGTCAAAATTCAAAATCAAAATCTCAAAATTCTCAAAATGCAAAAAGCAAAAGCCTCAAAATAAATCTTCACTGCCTTTGGGTCTTTTGTGAGCTCTGAGGGAGGGGAGGGGTAGCTTAATCCCCCTTTCTCTAGACAATAGGACAAAAGACCATGCGGTCTGACCAGGAAATGCTCTCAGAAAAATCCTACTCAACTCAAAAAATGTAATCCAACGCAATCCTTCAAAAATACACAAAATACGTACCGCTGGGCATACATAACCCTTTGTGGGAATGTTTTGGAACGTGGATGGAGATTTATAATTTAATATATCTCATCCTAACTTGTGCTAACAAGTTCAACTAGCAGAGTAACATTCCCTTTTAAAATACACACAGCGGAAGTTGCTTTGATTCGCTAGAATCAACTTAATCTAGTTTCCTGGTTTGTCACTATATTTCCCCTTTGTCCCTCTTCAAATAAGACACAACACACGTCTTCTATAAAAAGATATAAAATGTTTACTCACATGTATCCAGCTCAAGACAAATCCCAAAGAAGGCAGGCTTATTCTTAGTAAAGATATTTACAATTGGAATCTCCCCATGTGGGAGAGAAGTCCAGGCCCCAGTTGGCTGGAAGCCACCTGAGCATCCTCACAGTTCGAGTGAGAGAGTGGAAAGGAATGGAATGGCCGCTGACCTGTGAGGTTCTTTGTTCATACCTTCCCAGGTGAAGCCACTCCCACATCTAGTTGCAAGAGGAAATTGCCTCAATCCATGTGACCAGGAAGTTGTGGCTGGAGGACTGAGGCAATCTCCACTATCTGCTCTAGCATTGTTGTACTTGACTGCTCTAGTGTTTACATCCCACAGAAAGCTGCCTTGTACTCGAGTCAGATGCTTAGTGTTTTCTCCATGCTTTGGGGTCTCTCTCTGTTCTGCCTGGAGATGCTGGGGATCGAAGCTGGGCTGTGTATGTAGAATCGTAGAATCGGAGAGTTGGAAGGGACCTCCAGGAATCACAGCTGAATCGCCTCGGCCCAGTAAGTGTCTCCACCCCCATCGTTCAGCACGGACACTGAGGTCCAGCTCCGAGGGCGTTCTGGCAGTTCCCTCCCTGTGAGAAGTGAGGTTGCAGGGAACCAGCATGAGACAAGCATAAAATGTGGAGCAGCTCAGATACTCACTTCTTGAACCTGGAGGCTCCATTCCACGGGATTTTGACTAATCGCAGCCAGGCTTTACTTCTGGGGATGTTTGGGTCTCTTGGCTTCTTCTTCTTTCCTTCGCCTTTTTTTAAAAAAAAAATGGAATTAAGTGCTGGCTTTTGAAGCAAACACACCCCTATTACTGCCTCCCTAATTATCAGTTGTTAACGCTGATAAGAGAGTGATCAGATTTAATGGGCAAGAGATTACAGCAATTAGAGAACGGTCTTAGCCAGCATTGCAATCTAGGCCTCTCCCCCGGGCGCGTATATCACTTTGGGTGTGGTGGAATATCCAAATGGGGGAGTCAGAATGGGGGAAATTACTGAAGGGAACATTGGCTTGACAAAATGGAGAATGCATCTGTGCTGGTCCCGTGGGTTACCCGAAAGGCGAGGTCCAAATCCGGTCCGTGGTCAGAGGTACAACATAAAGGCAGTCCGTGGTAACTGAAGCTGGGTGCAGGGCAGGGAGTCAGGCAAAGTCGGGAACAGGTAGGCAAGCAGGGAACCAGGGCGGGTCAGGAGCTCAGGCAGGAAAGCAGGACAGGTTTCTGGCAGGAACTGGTCACCAACAACGTTGCTCCTGCAACTTGGGGCTGGGGCTGGCTGGCTTTTATCTGCCCCAAGGCATAGGGCGGCCCCGATCCTCTGGTGACTCGCCTCTCCTGGCTTGGAGGCGAGCATTCCTCCTGCGGGAACTCAGTTCCCTTCGCCTCTCTGCCCTGAGCCCCTGCAGCTCAGGAGAGGCTGGAGGGTTACAGACCCAGAGGCAACCTCAGCTTCCCCTGACGGGGCTGGGAGTGGAGCACCTGCAGGCAATGGGTCCTCCATCCCATCAGGAGCCAGAGCAGACTCAGCAGATGCCTGCACCTGAGGATCCAGCACAGGTGAGGCCCCTTCAGACTCAGGCCCTAGCCCCGGCTCTGCTGGTTCTGGAGACGGGGATCCCTCAGGTTCAGCATCTGAGTCTGTATCCCAGGCCATCACAGCCTTCCCCGCTTGTTGCCAAGCTGTGGTAAACGTGCACCCAAACGTTGCTTTTTGAGAAGTAGCTCAGTGGCAGAGCACAAGTGCTGCATGAATAAGGTCCTAGGGTTAAAAGGTCCTAGGGTTAGGAGGCAGTGGCATAGCGTGGATTCTCAGTGCCCGGAACACGCATTTGTGCACTGAGGTGGGGTGGGGCATGGAGGATGCTGACTAAACATCAGTAAGAGCTTTCTGATGGTAAGAGCTGCTCGGCAGTGGATCAGACTCTCCCAGGAGGTGGTGGACTCACCTTCCTTGGGGTTTTTAAGCAGAGGTGGGATGGTCACCTGTCATGTATGATTTAGTTGAGATCCCTGAGTTGCTGGGGGTTGGACTAGATGACCCTCAGGGTCCCTTCCAACTCTACAGACAGATGGATAGATAGGTAGATAGTTGAAGAAGAAGGAGGAGGAGAATAAACTCAGGACAAAAGGGAGAAATTACCTAAGAGCTAAGAAATGAGCTCACCATGATCAACTCCCGCCCAGAAACCTATGTCCCCACTGTGGAAGGAGGTGTGGATCCAGAATTGGCCTCCACAGTCACTTACAGACTCAACGTTAAGACCATATTCATGGAAGACAATCTTACTCAGCTACGAGTGATTGCCAAAGAAAGAAAAACAGGTACTCACACACAATTTGCACAGCCCTCGGTAATTGTGTGAAAAGGGCAGGCTGCACTATTTGTCCATCTAAGGAGGGCCAGCCCTACTATTAGGCTGGCTGGTAACTGCCCTTCAAGGATAGTGGTCAGTTGGCAGCCACTGAACAGAGCTCTGTCATAGGAACATAGGGAGTTGCCTCATCCTGAGTTGGACCATTGCTCCATCTAGCACAGTATCATCCACACTGAATAGCAACTGCTCTACAGGGCAGGAGCCCTGAAACTGGAGGCCTCCTGCATGAACCTGGGGCCTCCTGCATGCAGAGCAGATGCTCTCCCACTGAGCTATGGAAGGATCTAGGAAGCTGCCTTATACTTTTGCCATTTTAGGCCAGTGGCATAACATGGTGTGGGGGGCACAGGGGAGGTTGCTCCAGGGGCAAAATTGTTAGGGGCATGAAATTTCAACACCTGGTGCTGCCTCAGTGTAGCGGTGCTCTTCCATCACTGGACTCCATTGAAAAAGGCTGCTCTGTGCGAACCAGGAAGTGACCTCTCCAGACAACCGAATGATTCTTTTCTTTTTTTTTAATCTCTGTGGCTTTTCTTATCTCCTGGGTGACATGGACACCATTAGGCAGTTGAATGTGCATGCGTACTACACCCGTTTCCCTCCATCCCACCCACCCCCCTCCACGTGGCCCTGGGCACTGGCAACCCATGCTATGCCACTGTTTCAGGCTAAGCAGAATATGACCCCTGTTCGCCACAACCTCCTCCTCTTTTGCAGCCCCAGCCTCCTACATTGCAGCTCTGCCCCCCCCCCATGCTCCTTGGAGGCTGGATCTCCTGCCTGAGGCCACTGCCTCACCTTGCCTCATGTGTGGGCCGGCCCCGAATGGCAGTAGCTATCTAGGTTTTTGTACTGGGGATATTCCCAAGCCTTTCTGGAGATAAGGCTGCTCCCTTTCTTCTTGCATATCTACGTAAGAGAAAAAGGTGAGGTGTATTCAGAGGGGCTTGCTAGGGAGATGTGCCGGACGAATTTGGCAGAGAACTGCTTTCAGCAAATCTTGTGAAATTCCTCGCCCGGAGGTGGGCAGGGGGAGGCGCATGTCCAGACATCTCTGTACCCCAGAGAGGGATCCTTTGCACCCATGCCCTTGATGTACTCCCCACCCCCCCTCCCTGCTTCACTCGCGGCCACAAGTTGGTTAAGCAGGATCCAATTTGTTGTGGATAATCTTTAAGGCACAACCTTGAGTCACCCAACCATTTCTTCTGCAGAAGGAGGAAATTTGATTTAGGCTGAGAGGAAGGCAGAATTCCAGCTAAAGTCAGCAAAGATGCAGATGATAACACCGAGAGAGATGGAATAGAAATGAAGTTCTGACAGAACGGATTTTTCTTCCCCTTCTGGGCAGACTTATGGCACCCTGTGAATTGAAAGTTTTTTTTTCTTTTTCTTTTTCTCTTTACTGACTTTTAAAAGAGCCACACTTAATTTCTGAAGGAGAAAGGTGACAGGACTGCTTTGAAGAATCTCCTTGCATCTGGAGGTCCTCTCCCCAAAAATCCCTTTGCTGGTGGGACATTACTCAGTGGTGTATAGGGAGCCCAACTTTTTTTCCTTCAGAGATGGGATCCTGTGCCTTCAAGGTGAAATTTTGCCATATTATTGCATCTCAGGAAAAGCTGTTTTTTTTGCAGATCACCCGATGTTATAAGCCAGAGAGGCTCTGCCATAGGAAAAATGTGTGCAACCCCTGGTGGAAAGACACTCTGCACATGCTTGGTGGCACCTCCTCCTCCTCCTCCTCCTCCTCCTCCTCCTCCTTCTTCTGTCATTCCAGGAATAAGACTAGCACTGGCAAGCACTGCCATTGCTCCTGGCAAACCCTGTTTAATTTCTGAGACAGAAATTCTCAGCCCTGCAGAGGATTGAACACAATGCCCTTTCACATGCAATGCTTGAACTCTACCACTTGAGAATGGACTAACTCAGATTGTGGTGGGCACTCCTTCCTTGGAGGTTGGATGGCCATCTTCCAGGGATACTTTAGCTGTGATTCCTGCATTGCAGGGGGTTGGACTGGATGACCCTCAGAGTCCCTTCTAACTCTACAATTCTAACATAAGGGCATCAGAAGAGCTTGCAGGATCAGACCGGTGTCCCATCTAGTCCGACATCCTCACAGTAGCCAAATAGTTCCCTGTGGGAAACCAGCAAGCAGAATTCACGCACAAGAGCTCTCTCCCCTTCTGTGGTTTCCAGCAACTTCTGTTCAGAAGCACTGTTCCCTCCAGCTGTGGACGCAGAGCTTATAGCTGGTAGACATCAGTGGCCCTCTCCTCCATGAATTTGCCCAGTCCTTTTTAAAAAGTTGTCTAGTTTGGTGGCCATCACTTCCTCTTGTGGGAGTAATACCCCTCCCATCCTCTTACTATATATGAGGGTCTGGTGACTTCTGTTTCAGTGTATCTGAAGAAGTGTGCATGCACACGAAAGCTCATACCAAGAACAAACTTAGTTGGTCTCTAAGGTGCTACTGGAAGGAATTTTTTTATTTTGTTTTGACTATGACAGACCAACACGGCTACCTACCTGTAACTGGTCTTGTGGGAGGGAGTTCCACAGTTTCACTCCGCACTGTGTGAAGAATGATTTCCTTCAATCTGTCCTGAATCTTCCACCCTTCACGATTATTTGATTCTGTGAGTCTAAGAAAAACCGCAGGAGGGGAGAAGGGCTTTTGCGCTCAAATCCTGCTTGCTGGTTTCCCACAGGCGCCAGGCTGACCATCGCTGTATTAGATGGGCAATTGGCCTGATGAAGAGCGGGATTCTTCTTATGTACTTATGATGCCAGCCCTACTGGCAGCTTCCGGAGGGGGATTTGCACTGCCAGTTTCTTTTACGTTTGCTTTCATTAGCACTGTGGAGATTTATTACAAGTGCTGCCGCTTGTCGTTACCACATCTGGCTTCTCTCTCTCTCTCTGCGGCTGGCAGCTGTCTTTAACAGCTCCCTGAGCAGACACGGGGAATGAAAGGGGCAAATGGCCCCACAAGGCGGTTCCTCTGCCCCCATTTTGCAGCGCTGCCTGGGGGAAACAGCCGTCTTGCCCTTCAAAGAAGCAGATTTAGGGCAGCATGTCCAATTCCACCACACTGGGTGCCGAAAGACCGAAGTCCATCACTGCCTTCACTCCTTGCTTGTAAAAACACAAGTCAGGGTGTGAGAGGAGGCAGTGATGGTCAGCAAACTAGATGGCTTTAAGAGAGAATTGGACACATTCATGAGAATCAGGTAGAGGGCCTTCTCGGTAGTGGCACCCTCCCTGTGGTGAACGTGATGTGTTCGTTCCAGGCTAATGGAGACTAACAAGCAGGTCTGGGATACCTATGCCCCCCCCCCACAGTGTGATTTATTGCTGACCTGCTCCTGACACTAATTTATCAGTTCCTGATATGTGTGTGTGTGTGTATACACATACACATCAGAAACAGATGCATGAATTGGAATTGGGTGAACTGAAGATTGGAGAAATGAGTACATATCAGAAACTCTAATTATTCCATCCTTACTTGAAAGGAGGCGACAATTTGCTCATACATTCCCCTGACAGATGACCAAAGCCCCACTTTTTGCAGGAGGCAAGAGATTTTGCAAAAGGGGAATCCTCCAAACTAGTCTTCCACCTGGAACCTTAGAGAACTGCTGTCCATCAGAGCAGACCAATCATATCCGGGTACCCAGTTTGGTTAGACTCCATTTCCCATCATCATCTCGGCTCATTGGTCATGCTGGCTGAGGCTGATGAGAGTTCGGAATCCAGCAACGCCTTGAGAGCTCTGCTTTGGCTACCCCCGGAGCAGATGGGCCATCAATCTGAGCTGGTGTAAAGCCTGATATGGTCACGTGTGCAAGAGAGGTGGAAAGGAGCTTTCCTGTGTTTCTGGAGCAGAGACATCATTAGCCCAGAAGTTCCAGGCAGTGAAATTAGCACATTTCAGAAGCTCCGCATGCATCATTGAGAGAGAAACAGATTGAACTCCTTAGGGTTTGCAGTTAAACTTTGCCAGGGTTTCTGCTTCCGTTAAAGGAGTCAGGTGTGTGATTCTAGCCTTCTCGCTTTAAAAATAAAATAAAATAAGAAGCTGAGCTAGGCAAGATAATTTGAACCAGAAAGAGAAGGCCTGGGATGCATGATCTAAGTCCAATCATTCACCTTAGAGCCTTGAGATTCCACACCAAAGCACCTCTACACCATCAGCAGAATAAAACCTTCATGCAGGGAATTCAGAGGTTGAGAGCATCTTCAACAAGCCCAGAAGCTGTGCTCAAAGACGTCCAGCGAGGGAGAACTAGAGGTGGAGGAGACATCCCAAAACAATTTGCGAATTGAGGCACAACCTTATCCTTCAAAACTTGGACTTCTCGAAATTTTGCAATGCAGTTCTCCAGCCAAGAGAAATGTGCACAAAAAGGCACTTAGCAGGGGAATGCATGTGTTCTTGACAATGGCATACCAAATGCAATGCATTTGGGGAATTGCTTTGCAAAAATGTGTATATGAAGCAAATTTGTCTGCAAAAAAAAAAGTGTATACTCGGAAAAATTCTGATGAATTCTCACAAGGGCTGTTTTTCTAATAAAAATATTCAGAGACGGAAGTGAAAATGTGGAGAATTGACATGGGGCAGGGGGCAAGAAGGAACTGAGAGAAACTGAAATTGATGCAGCAGCTAAAAAGAAGAAGCCCTAATGCTACTCTAGGCTGCATCAAAAGAATTCTAGTGGCCAGATCAAGGGAAGTAATAGTACCACTCTATTCTGCCTTGGTCAGACCACACTCGCTAGAGTCTCTAAAATAGATGCATTGTCCTGGTATTTCTCCTTTTATCCCTCTCAAAATAAAACACTACACGGTCTTCGATAAAAGCATATAAAAGTGTTTACTTACATAAAGCATCTGTTCACAATTGGATCTCAGAAGTGTGTTAGATGTACTCAGGACACTTTCCCACAGGGGAAAAAAGCTCCTTTGTCCTCTCTTGGCCTGAAAACCAAGAGAGCATCTTTGTGATGTGAGTTCTTTGAGCGCGTTGTCCAAAAAAGAGAGATGGAGTCTGGCCTCAGTGGTTTTGTGTTACCTGCCCACAGGTGAGGCCACACCCACCTCCAGTTACACAGTCCATCCTAGGTAGAGGTAAAGGGACCCCTGACCATTAGGTCCAGTCGTGTCCGACTCTGGGGTTGCGGTGCTCATCTCGCTTTATTGGCCGAGAGCCGGCGTACAGCTTCCGGGTCATGTGGCCAGCATGACTTAAGCCGCTTCTGGCGAACCAGAGCAGCGCACGGAAACGCCGTTTACCTTCCCGCCAGAGCGGTTCCTATTTATCTACTTGCACTTTGACGTGCTGTCTAACTGCTAGGTGGGCAGGAGCTAGGACCGAGCAATGGGAGCTCACCCCGTCACAGGGATTCGAACCGCTGACCTTCTGATCAGCAAGCTCTAGGCTCTGTGGTTTAACCCACAGCGCCACCTGGGTCACATCCTAGCCCAGAATAAACAGGAAGTTCCGGCTGGTGGACTAAGACCCTCATTGTGTCCACTCTAGCAATGTTGTGTTTGACTGCTCTGTGTTTCCATCCCACACTCTGAAGGCTTCACGTAGGGCAAAACACCTGGCTAGCGCCCCGCCCCCCCCCCCCCCCCGCTATGGCTCTGCTCAATATATACATTTTTGTGTTGGGAAACTCCATCGAAAAATCCAAAGAAATGCCAAAGTTGGAAGCGATGCCTATGTTTCAGGTTGGCATACTGCTGCAGAAAGCACACATGAGATGGGTTTGCGCTAAAATACAAACCGAACCCAGTTTCTTTCCCACCCTTGCCATGCAAAGAAACCGTTCCACACACCGGACCTTCTCACTCTCTTGACAAAGCACCTGCCAAAAGAGAGAAAGGGGTGATTTTGCAGGGAAAGGTGGCTTTTCCTAAGGAAGCGCTGCTCTTTGAGAGAAAACTGTCCCCAAATCAGCACTTTTTGCTGTGAAAAAAGGGAGCCGCGCAGAAGTTGGCCGTGGCCCTGGTTTTAACGGGAGGTCTCGGGGATTGAACCTGCAACCTTTGGCGTGCAGAGCAGATGCTCTGCCGCCAATCCAGGGGCCTCCCCCACGCCCCCAAAGACATGTCCACCTGCCCCGCGATGGCTGAGGATGCACAGATGGCTCAAGCTTGCTTGGCAGCACCATCCTGCTCCAAAGCATTGGCCGGGCTCAGCGACGCAATTAGCAAAGATTGCGTCTGTCGAGAGAGTTCGCGAGGGAAGACGGCTCCCTCACCTCCAGAGCTCCGCACACTCCATTATTCATACATCAGGAGCAGGAAATGGGATGCGAGGCGACATTTGAAATTGGGACCCGACATCTGCTGGTGCTCAGGCTGTGTAATGCACACTCAAATACCTGCCAAAGATGGTATTATATCCCCCGCCCCCTCCAAAGGCGAAAAATACCCTTCCCCAGTTCTGTGGGTTGCTTTCTCCCTGTAGATTTTTCTTGCCCACAGAAGAAGAAGAAGAAGAGTTTGGATTTGATATCCCGCTTTATCACTACCCGAAGGAGTCTCAAAGCGGCTAACCTTCTCCTTTCCCTTCCTCCCCCACAACAAACACTCTGTGAGGTGAGTGGGGCTGAGAGACTTCAAAGAAGCTGCATGTGGAGGAGCGGAGACGTGAACCCGGTTCACCAGACTACGAGTCCACCGCTCTTAACTACTACACCACACTAGCATAGTCTAATAGTTTGATTTTCCATTCTTCTCTGGTAGGGACTTTGTCTTCTTTCCATCTCAAGCATGAGACTCTTAATCTCAGGGTCACGGGAGCCAACACCTAGAAGCTGTGGGGGCTTCAGTCCCCACAATAAAATATTTAAAGGGACCGAGCCCCCACGAAGTTGATGGGCATTCCTATTCAAATGGTGTATGTGCACTGTGTCATGTGATCGATTATGTGGGGCGGGGCTTACCTGGGCCTCATATTTTATTCAAGTTGGGTTTGAGCCCCATTTTTGGTCAAGAGATTCCTACATTGCAGGGGGTTGGACTAGATGACCCTGGGGGTCCCTTCCAGCTCTCCAATTCTATAATTCTTATGAGCCCATCTCTGCCATAAGGTGCCCTTGCAAAAAGTGTCTGGAGCAGCACTGCGAGAACAGGATGCTGGACTCGATGGGCTACTGGCTGGATCCTGCAGCCTGCCTTCCCATGTCCTTACACGCTGCCTGGGATCTCGGCCAGGAAAGCATTACAGATTCTCCAGTTCTAGGGCCCTGCCTGCAAGACTCCACAGCTTTAAATCTCTCTTAAGCAATTGCGAGCAGATGCTGTATTTTATACAGGATAACCATCTGGACTCAAATAAATCCCACCGTTGCAAACTAGCCATTATTCTTTAAGGTTTCTGTACTTTCTCCGCGTAAGTGCTGCTGTAATTCTAGAGAAGGGAGGGACGACGAGGAGGAGGTGTGTGTTTGTGTGTGTAAGGAGGAGATGGTACATTACTTAGCTGCACCCATAAATAAAAGCACTGGGGATTGTAGGATACAAAGGGATGCTTCTGATCCACCCAGTTCTGGCTTGGGTGCTTTGCATGGGCTTCAGGGGAAGAGCCCCAAGGAACGGAGAGAAAGGCTGGTCCACAGGCTTGAGGTTTCTTAATAATAATAATAATAATAATAATAATAATAATAATAATAATAATTTATTATTTATACCCCGCCCATCTGGCTGGGTTTCCCCAGCCACTCTGGGCGGCTTTCAACAGAGCATTAAAATACAATAATCTATAAAACATTAAAAGCCTCCCTAAACAGGGCTGCCTTCAGATGTCTTCTAAAGGTCTGGTAATTGTTGTTCTCTTTGACATCTGAAGGGAGGGCGTTCCACAGGGCAGGTGCCACTACCGAGAAGGCCCTCTGCCTGGTTCCCTGCAACTTGGCTTCACGCAGCGAGGGAACCGCCAGAAGGCCCTCGGCACTGGACCTCAGTGTCCGGGCTGACCGATGGGGGTGGAGACGCTCCTTCAGGTATACTGGACCGAAGCCATTTCTTATGCCTTGATCACTGCATGGCTAGGTTTCCTAGATGGATAGGAGTGCCTGTCATGGAATTCTGCTCAATATTGATCCAGAGCAGATTCCAACGTATAGTTAGCAGCAAGAACGGTAAAGGTAAAGGGACCCCTGACCATTAGGTCCAGTCGTGTCCTACTCTGGGGTTGCGGTGCTCATCTCACTTTATTGGCCGAGAGCCGGCGTACAGCTTCCAGGTCATGTGGCCAGCATGACAAAGCCGCTTCTGGCAAACCAGAGCAGAGCACGGAAACGCCGTTTACCTTCCCGCCAGAGCGGTTCCTATTTATCTACTTGCACTTTGATGTGCTTTCGAACTGCTAGGTTGACAGGAGCAGGGACCGAGCAACGGGAGTTCACCCCGTTGCGGGGATTCGAACCGCCGACCTTCTGATCGGTTTAACCCACAGTGCCACCTGGGTCCCACACAAGAACGGTATTAGCAAGTAGATGGAAAAGTAAAGAAATCCCCTCAAAACAGGAGGGGTTATGTAAAATGAGTGATTAGATACAACTAGCAAAATGAACAGCAACTATTAGACTACAATCAAACCAAAGATTAAGATCAGAATGGGAAGTTTTGAACAATACATGGAAAAACACTGTTCACCAAATATATATATATATGTTGATATGCATAGATTAAGGTAGAAGAAGAAGAAGAGTTTGGATTTGATATCCCGCTTTATCACTACCCGAAGGAGTCTCAAAGCGGCTCACATTCTCCTTTCCCTTCTTCCCCCACAACAAACACTCTGTGAGGTGAGTGGGGCTGAGAGACTTCAGAGGAGTGTGACTAGCCCAAGGTCACCCAGCAGCTGCATGTGGAGGAGCGGAGACACGAACCTGGTTCACCAGATTACAAGTCTCCCGCTCTTAACCACTACACCACACTGGCTGAGGTTCAAAAGAAGCTTATAAGAAGAATGAAAACAAAATAAAAAAATTCCTTCCAGTAGCACCTTAGAGACCAACTAAGTTTGTTCTTGGTATGAGCTTTCGTGTGCATGCACACTTCTTCAGATACCATGAAGTTCGAAAGGATATAACAGATAATTTAGAAAGGAAATGCAATGTAAATGCTGAATATAAATTACAATAGAAATTGGGATGAGGTGGAGGGGAGTCAAGGTGGGTGAAGGGTAATGATATGTGTTAAGTTTCAGTCATGTTTTATGTGTTTCTTCTATGGTTTTTTGCTTTGTTTTTTTACTTTCTGTATTGTTGGGCATTTTCTAAATAAAACTTCGAAGTTTTTTTAAAAAAGCAAAATTAAAAAACAAATAAAATAAAATATATATTTTGTACATTGTATTGGGACGGTTGTGGAGGATTATTATTATACCATTCATAACACCATAATAGACTGCTGTCCTTCCACTGGCAGATGAAGACGGTTTTATTCCGACAAATAACTTACTGTTGTTGTTGTCCCCCCCCTTTTTTTCATTTTCTTTAAGGAAAGGGCTTTAATAGTGCTGTGCAGTTTTTATTATCTGTATGTTAATGGGTTTTTATGTTTTAATTCTATTAAAGTTTAAAAACATATCAAAGATAACCATTAATAAGGAATTAAACTCTAATAAAATTGGAGTATTTTGTATTTTATCTGCATCATTTTGATTTGTGGGAGCCGCTCTGAGTCCTGGTTTAGGGGGGGGAAATGGGGAATAAAGAAAGATAATAATAATAATTATGATAAAAGACACTCTTTTTTTGGAAGAAGGGTAGCCTATCAACAATATTCTTCCCTTGGTTGTTAAATGGAACCTACATGTACCATGGCAGTGTATCTCAGTGATCAGATACTGGAAGCAAATAGCTGGTGTTCGTTGCGTTCACAAGCACCATAACCACCAACAAGCATAGCAGCAAGAGTCAGACCCAGCACTTGCTTCTGCATCATGGCAATGAAAGTGTGCGAGAATTCAGTGGTGACTGGTGGTGGGTGAATGCCATACATACCTCCTTGAGAAAAACAAGGCATCTGTGATTCCCTTTAAAGGGAAGCAAGGTAGCTCTGTGGTAGAGAATCAGCTTTGCATGAAGAACACAAGAACTTAAAAGGAGCCACAACCCCCCCCCCATTTCTCTCTCAGCCTCAGGCTCCCCAGTCTAAAGTGGAGTGCTCCAGCCACTACACCACACTGCCCCTTATTATACCTCTCGAAAGCTTCAAGAAAAATGCAGAGAGCAAAACCAACCCCTGTATATGGCGTTTATTGACTTGACTAAGGCCTTTGACACTGTAAATCGTAATGCCCTGTCCTTCTGAAAACCGGCTGCCCAGATAAATTTGTGAATATCCTTCGGCTCCTCCATGATTATATGACGGCAACAATCACAGAAAACAATGGCTTTCAAAGTGAACCATTCGCAGAGGGATCAGGTGTTAAACAGGGTTGTGTTATTGCCCCAACTCTATTCATTATTTTCATTGCCATGATCCTACACTTGGTCAAAGGGAAACTCCCCACCGGAGTAGAAATCATATATCGAACAGATGGAAAGATCTTCAATCTGAGCAGACTGAAAGCAAAGAGTAAGATTAGCATAACTTTCGTCATAGAGCTTCAGTATGCTGATGACAACGTCGTGTGTGCACACTCAGAAGATGACCTCCAAACCATCCTAAATATCTTTACAGAAGCTTACGGAAAGCTTGGCTTATCGCTCAATATCCAAAAAACCAAAGTGCTGCACTAACAAGCACAAAACAACCCCTTTGCAGAGCCACAAATCCAACTTAATGGTGTAACATTGGAAAATGTCAGTCGCTTCTCCTACCTGGGCAGTTATCTTTTCACAAGGGCCGACATCGATGCTGCAATCCAGCATCTCCTGAGCTCTTCAAGTGCAGCTTTCTCCCGATTGAAGCACAGAGGGTTTGAGGACCCGAACATTTGCAGGGAAACCAAAATG
Organism: Darevskia mixta; assembly: GCA_034641385.1. Taxonomy (NCBI): domain Eukaryota; kingdom Metazoa; phylum Chordata; class Lepidosauria; order Squamata; family Lacertidae; genus Darevskia; species Darevskia mixta. The sequence continues at coordinate 6,872,177 of JAWWNH010000060.1, forward strand.
CTTGTTTACAAAGCTATTGTACTACCAACTTTACTGTATGCTTGTGAAACATGGACCACTTATAAACGCCATCTCCAACTCCTTGAAAGATTATAATAATAATAATAATAATAATAATAATTTATTATTTATACCCCGCCCATCTGGCTGGGTCTCCCCAGCCACTCTGGGCGGCTTCCAAAAGAACATTAAAATACAGTAATCTATTAAACATTAAAAGCCTCCCTAAACAGGGCTGCCTTCAGATGTCTTCTAAAGGTCTGGTAGTTGTTGTTCTCTTTGACATCTGAAGGGAGGGCGTTCCACAGGGCGGGCGCCACTACCGAGAAGGCCCTCTGCCTGGTTCCCTGTAACTTGGCTTCACGCAGCGAGGGAACCGCCAGAAGGCCCTCGGCACTGGACCTCAATGTCCGGGCTGACCGATGGGGGTGGAGACGCTCCTTTAGGTATACTGGACCGAAGCCATTTAGGGCTTTAAAGGTCAGCACCAACACTTTGAATTGTGCTCGGAAACGTACTGGGAGCCAATGTAGGTCTTTCAAGACCGGTGTTATGTGGTCTCGGCGGCCGCTCCCAGTCACCAGTCTAGCTGCCGCATTCTGGATTAGTTGTAGTTTCCGGGTCACCTTCAAAGGTAGCCCCACGTAGAGCGCATTGCAGTAATCCAAGCGAGAGATAACTAGAGCATGCACCACTCTGGCGAGACAGTCCGCGGGCAGGTAGGGTCTCAGCCTGCGTACCAGATGGAGCTGGTAGACTGCTGCCCTGGATACAGAATTAACCTGTGCCTCCATGGACAGCTGTGAGTCCAGAATGACTCCCAGGCTGCGCACCTGGTCCTTCAGGGGCACAGTTACCCCATTCAGGACCAGGGAGTCCTCCACACCTGCCCGCCCCCTGTCCCCCAAAAACAGTACTTCTGTCTTGTCAGGATTCAGTCTCAATCTGTTAGCCGCCATCCATCCTCCAACCGCCTCCAGACACTCACACAGGACCTTCACCGCCTTCACTGGTTCTGATTTGAAAGAGAGGTAGAGCTGGGTATCATCCGCATACTGATGAACACCCAGCCCAAACCCCCTGATGATCTCTCCCAGCGGCTGCATATAGATGTTAAAAAGCATGGGGGAGAGGACAGAGCCCTGAGGTACCCCACAAGTGAGAGTCCAGGGGTCTGAACACTCATCCCCCACCACCACTTTCTGAACACGGCCCAGGAGGAAGGAGCGGAACCACTGTATAACAGTGCCCCCAGCTCCCAACCCCTCTAGGCGGTCCAGAAGGATGTTATGGTCGATGGTGTCAAAAGCCGCTGAGAGATCCAGCAGAACTAGGAAACAGCTCTCACCTTTGTCCCTAGCCCGCCGGAGATCATCAACCAGTGCGACCAAGGCAGATTCAGTCCCATGATGAGGTCTGAACCCCGATTGGAAGGGATCCAAATGGTCCGCTTCTTCCAGGCGTGCCTGGAGTTGTTCAGCAACCACCCGCTCAATCACCTTGCCCAAGAATGGAAGATTTGAGACTGGGCGATAGTTGGCCATATTGGCCACATCCAAAGATGGTTTTTTAAGAAGCGGTTTAATAACCGCCTCTTTTAGTGGGTCTGGGAAGGCTCCCTCACAGAGAGAGGCATTCACCACCCCGCGGAGCCCATCGCCCAGCCCTTCCCGGCTAGCTTTTATTAGCCAGGATGGGCAAGGATCAAGAAGACAGGTGGTTGGTTTCACTCGTCCAAGCAGCCTGTCCACATCCTCGGATGTTGATTCCATCAACGGTGTCTCCGAAAATTTTTACACATCACTTGGGAAGACAGGTGAACTAATATCAGTGTACTGGAAGAAGCAAAGATCACCAGTGTCGAAGCAATGATTCTTCAACATCAACTTTGTTGGACTAGTCATGTTGTGCGGATGTCTGACTATCGTCTTCCAAAGCAACTACTCTATTCCCAACTTGAATGGAAACCGAAATACCAGTGGACAACAAAATAGGTTTAAAGACACTCTCAAGGCAAATCTTTTAATCACCGATAACTGGGAAACCGTGAGAGCTCCAATTGGAGAACAGCCTTTACCAAAGGTGTCATGGGCTTTGAAGACACTTGAACTCAGGACGAAAGGGAGAAACGTGCTAAGAGGAAGGCACGCTTGGCAAATGCACACCGTGATCAACTCCCACCCGGAAACCTATGTCCCCACTGGGGAAGGATGTGTGGATCCAGAATTGGCTTCCACAGTCACTTATGGACTCACTGTTAAGACCGTGTTCATGAAAGAAAATCTTACTTGGCTACGAGTGAGTGATCGCCAAAGAAGTCTATGCTGACTCTCAAACATGGTTGCTCTTTTGGAGACCTCTAGCAAAAAGTAGATTAATACAAGGCAGATACATGATAAGGGAATTAAAATCATCATGTGCCGAGGGGTCAAATCCAGTTGAAGTATTGTATCTGATAATACGCCCATATATGAGAAACAGCCTGGTGTATCTCATCTCTCCCCTTCCAATCTGTTTAAGCTCTGTGTTCAGACAGGATATACTTTCCTGTTGTGGGTTCCCCTGCCCTGTCTTCTAAATATATTTTACATGTGTTATTAACTTCTATCTGGATGCTTTATTTTAAATTAACTAAAGATTACAGTCGGGAGTTGGAAAAGGTACTGAAATGTGCAGCTAAATTGATCGGGATGGTGGATCTTTTCCTATGAAGGCTTAAAAACCAGCTGGGACACTTTAGTGGAGGGGGGAAATAGAAGGCAGCTGTAGCAGTTTATTTGATTTTTTTAAAAAAAGCTTGAGTGTTCAGCAGAGAGCATTTTGAGAAAAACAATATATTTGAAAAGAGCTTCCCCGATCAAAGGAGGAGATGAGAGGGTTCAGGCTGGCAGAAGGAGTTGGCTCTGCATTTCACCTGCGGGACTCACCGACACAGGATGTTGCTAGGAACAGATCAGTCTATGCCTAGGCTGTTTCAGCTTTGCATGCATTCATACACAAGTCTGTTTCATTTCTGCATCAATCTGCAATTATTATTGTGGGTTTTTTATATAAAAAAGGTCTGCACATAAAACAATTCATATTTAACTAAGCACTTGAATACATATTTTGGGGGATGTATTTTCTCACAAAATATGCATGCTGAACGGAGCGATTTTTCAATTGCTCTGTTAGGCATGCATAAATTTTGTGAGGAAATATATTGCAAACATTTAAGGTGACGGGAGGGAGAAAGGAAGGCAGATGAAGGAGCTTACCAGGCTTCTGCTGGGAGACCAGAAGGTGTGTGTGTGTGTGTGTGTGTGCAGTTATTTATTTATTTTTAATTCCCTAATGCAGGTTATCAGCTTGGTTTGGTTGTTGTTGTTCAGAAACAGTTTTTCTCCCATTGTTTTGAATGCAAAAGAAATGAAACATGCCAGTTCCATGTCTGGCAAAGATTGCTCCATGTTCTGAGGCTGTGTTGTGGGAACGTCAACAGTGTGATGCAGCAGCAAAAAAAGGGCTAATGCTATTTTGGCTGCATCAACAGAAATCTAATGTCCAGATCAAAGGAAATCATAGTCTTCTGCCTTGGTCAGAGCACACCTGGAATATTGTGTCCAGTTCTGGGTGCCACAATTTAAGAAGGATGTTGACAAGCTGGAAGGTGTGCAGAGGAGGGCAACCAAGATGATCAAGGGTCTGGAAACCAAGCCTTATGAGGAACGGTTGAAGGATCTGGGTATGTTTAGCATGGAAAAGGGGAGATATGATAGCCACCTTCCAATATCTTAAAGGTAAAGGGACCCCTGACCATTAGGTCCAGTCGTGTCCGACTCTGGGGTTCCGGCGCTCATCTCGCTTTACTGGCCGAGGGAGCCGGCGTACAGCTTCCAGGTCATGTGGCCAGCATGACTAAGCCGCTTCTGGCGAACCAGAGCAGCGCACGGAAAAGCCGATTACCTTCCCGCCAGAGCGGTTCCTATTTATCTACTTGCACTTTTTGACATGCTTTCGAACTGCTAGGTTGGCAGGAGCAGGGACTGAGCAACGGGAACTCACCCCATCTCGGGGATTCGAACCACCGACCTTCTGATCAGCAAGCCCTAGGCTCTGTGGTTTAACCCACAGCGCCACCTGGGTTAAGGGCTGTCAAATGGAAGAGGGAGCAAACTTGTTTTCTCCTGCTCTGGAGGGTAGGACTCGAACCAATGGCTTCAAGTTACAAGGAAGGAGATTCTGAATGAACATCAGGAAGAACTTTCTGACAGGAAGAGCCGTTTGACAGTGGAACCGTCTCCCATGAAACGTGGTGGACTTTCCTTGCTTGAAGGTTTTTAAGCAGATGTTGGATGGTCACCTGTCATTGATACTTTAGTTGAGATTCCTGCATTGCAGGGGGTTGGACTAAATGACCCTTGGGGTCCCTCCCATCTCTGCCGTTCTACCATCCTGTGAAAATACAAGTCCCGGCACAGCAGAGTCCCTGCATTTACTATGGAAATCTGTGTCCATCGGTCCCAGAGGGCTGCTGACAGGCCAGATCTATCTCCCTGAATATTTCCTCTCAGCCCAAGAAAGGCTTTATTTTTTTTATTTTACTTTTATCAGAGCAAATCTGCCTCTTTAGGAGAATGGAGGCATAAACACTCCAATTAAAATCTTTATCGGTCCAAACAAAAGAAGCCCCAAACCGGAGCATAATGTCCTGCCTCAAGTCTCTCCGTCCCCTACAGATGCCCGCTAAGATACGCAGCGGAAAAGATTGGCGAAATAAGCCCAGGAAACACGCTGTTCTTTTGCTTGGCTGTCGGCTAATTGCGCTGGCTTTTCTGTCCTTCCCTGGGCCTCCCTCCACCCTGCTAGTCCCCGAATGCTGGGGGAAATCATTAGAGGAAAGGGCAGGAGGTTAAGCAGAGAGAAATCACATCGCATTTGGGGTAGAGGCAAAGTGGTTTGCGCAGGGAGCAAAAGGACGGCTGCAAAATCCAGGCGCGTTTCCTGCCAGCTCCGGCTCTGATCTCTCGCCGTTTTTGTTGTCGCCTTCCATCCTGAGCCTGGCGGGAGCCTGGTCCTCGATGGAGACAATAGAAAATGATGAATAAATAGGCAATTAGATGATGATGAAGAAAGGAGGAATGGGGAGACAGGGAGGTTCCATATATTGAGTCAGGTGGTACATGAGAACATAAGAAATGGCAGTGGCCCATCTAGCCCAGGGGTCGGCAACCTCTGGCCCATGGGCTGGATAAGGCCCACGGAGACCTTTTTACCGGCCCACAAGCCGCCCCTGAACCCGCTCGGCGAGTCCCCCTGCGCTGCGCTAAATTGGCACAGCGCAGCGCAGGGACTCACCGAGCAGTGCTGGAAATTGCGTCTGTGCACGCGCAAATACTGGAAATCGTGTTTGCGCATGTCCAGACGCCGAAGATCGCTTCTGCACAGGCATGATTTTCGGCATCTGGGCATGCGCAGAAGCAATTTCCGGCGTCACGTTGCGCCAGTCCAGCCCACGGACGATCTCCGTGAGAATGATCCGGCCCATGGCCGGTAAACCTTGCCGACTCCTGATCTAGCCCCACCTCCTGTTCTCACAGGGGCCAACCAGATGCATGTGGGGAACCCGCAAGCAGGATTCGAACACAAGAGCCCTCTCTTCTTCTGTAGCTTCCAGTAACTGGTGTTCAGAAGCATTGCTGCTACCTCCAGCTGCGAAGGCAAAGCAGAGGCATCCTCACTTCTAGCCATGTTAAAAAAAAAGTCTTTCTACTTTTCAGATTTATACATTTCACTGATTTTACAATCATTTTGACATTTCAAAACTTGGCTTCCTTTCCCCTCTTTCTGCGGTTCCTTCAATTTATTTTTAATATCTTCTGCCTATCCAAATTAACTTAATTTGTTCATTTATTCATCTTCTTTAAATATATACTCTTCTGAGACTGAAGGTTATTACAATAATCCTGACAGTGTTGCTATCTGTTTGCAGTTTATCTGTAAATATTCAATAAACCATTTCCATTCTTTTATAAAAAGTTTGTTATCTTGATTTCTCATTCTTCCAGTAAGTTTTGCCATTTCTGCACATCCCATAAGTTTTTGTATCCATTCTTCCTTTACTGGGACTTCTGCTTCTTTCCATTTTGGGGCAAGTAACATTCTTGCCGCTGTAGTAGCATACATGAATCAGTTTCTAAACATTTTAGGTAGTTCTGTCCCTACAATACCCAAGAGAAAAGCTTCAGGGTTTGTTTGTTTTTTTACAAAAGTTATTTTGAACATCCCTTTCAATTCATTGTATATCATTTCCCAGTAAGCTTTAACCTTACTACAAGACCACCACATATGATAAAAAGAACCTTCCTTCTCTTTACATTTCCAACACTAATTTGATTTAGATTTATACATTTTTGCTAGTTTACTCAGTGTTAGATACCATCCATAAATCATTTTCATATAATTTTCTCTTAGACCATAACATGCTGTAAATTTTATATCCACGTTCCACAATCGTCCCCATGCTTCCATGTCTATATTATGACCAAAACAAAACAAAACAAAAAAATAATTCTTTCCAGTAGCACCTTAGAGACCAACTAAGTTGGTTCTTGGTATGAGCTTTCGTGTGCACGCACACTTCTTCAGATACACTGAAACAGAAGTCACCAGACCCTTATATATAGTGAGAGGGTGGGAAGGGTATTACTCAGAAGGGTGGTGGGAATGGGTGATAGGCTGATAGCTGTGGTAAACCTGTTGACGACTGTTAACGACTACAATTAGTCTAAAGCAAGTGGTGAGAAGGTTAAAAATAGCTTTGCCATGTATAATGAGATAAGAATCCAATGTCTTTGTTCAGACCAGGTCTCTCCATGGTTTTAAGTTTGGTAATGAGTTGCAATTCAGCCACTTCTCTTTCCAGTCTATTTCTGAAATTCCTTTGCAATAAGACAGCTACTTTGAGATCTTGTATAGAGTGTCCTGGGAGATTGAAGTGTTCTCCTACTGTTTTCTCTGTCTTGTGATTCCTGATGTCAGATTTATGTCCATTTATCCTTTGGTGTAGGGTTTGGCCTGTTTGTCCAATATAGAGAGCGGAAGGGCACTGTTGGCATTTGATGGCATACACAATGTTAGACGATGAGCAATGACTGATATCTATTGTATCACTGAGGATTTTCCTTGCTCATCCTTTGTCTCCCATTCCAATAATATTTAATACATTTTAGACAGCACTTTTGCATTTTACATTTCAACAGGTCTCTCTCCAGTTGTGATATTTGTTCCCCAAATGGCAGTTCTAGCCATTAGTCATCCTCTCCTCCTCCCTGAATCTGTCTAATCCTTTTTAAAAGCCATCCAGGTTGGTGCCCATCATTGCCTCCTGTGGGAGAGAGTTCCACAGTTTAACTGTGCTGTGTGAAAAAGTACTTTCTTTTATCTGTCCTGAATCTTCTAGCATTCAGCTTTGGAATTCAGTCCACTCTGACTGGCAGCAGTACTCCAGAGCCTGTGTGGTGTAATGGTTAAGAGCGGTAGACTTAATGGGGAATGCCTGAGTATTTTAGAAAGCAAAGGATAAAATTGAACATCTGGTTGAGTCTAGAGTGAAGAGGATTGGAAAGGATATTGAGGAGGACAAGAAGACTTAAATGGAATTAATTAAGACCATTCGAAAATAGAGAAGGAAATTACAAAAATGGATTAAAGTAGAGGATTGAAACTGAGTGTTGTGTGGTAGGTAGAAGTCATCGTTATTTCTATTATTATCTTTTTTCTTTTGTTTAGGTATAAGATTTGTATACAGTATATGCAAGGAAAGCATAGAAATGCTGAGTAATGTGGACAATGTATTTACAGATTAAATTCTTAGGCCCTTGCATTGTAATTTAATTTATATATCTACTTTCTTCTTTTTATGTTCTTTATCTTCTTTATCTTCTTTCTTCTTTCTTCTTTTTTTGAAAAATGGAATGTTGGAATTTTTTGTTGTGTTATTGTGGAATTGTGGAATTTTTAAAGATAAATAAAGTTTATTATTATTATTTTTTAAAAAAAGAGCGGTAGACTCATAATCTGGTGAACTGGGTTCACGTCTCCGCTCCTCCACCTGCAGCTGCTGGGTGACCTTGGGCTACTCACCCTTCTCTGAAGTCTCTCAGCCCCACTCACCTCACAGAGTGTTTGTTGTGGGGGAGGAAGGGAAAGGAGAAGGTTAGCCACTTTGAGGCTCCTTCGGGTAGTGATAAAGCGGGATATCAAATCCAAACTCTTCTTCTTCTTGATTCCTAGCCCTAACCTAGAGACACCAGGAGTTGAACTTCATGCCATCTTACGATTTTCCTTACATTTTTGTTATATGCCACCTTTTCCACCATGGAATACATGGTTCTCTCGCTCCTTGTTTAATCCCCACAATAACCCTGTGAGGTGGGTTAGGCTGACGGGCAGTGACTTGCCCAAAGTCACCCAGTGAGCTTCATGACCAAGTGATGATTTGAACCCTGGTCTCCCAGGCCCTAGTCCAGCACTCTAACCACTGCACCATACTGGCTGGAAATGGCTAGATGGATTTTGAAGACTTAAACTGATGCTGGGGTGAGATCAGTGCTGCCTGTATGCTTGCAACTGCAGTCAAGGGGTAGGCTCTTTGCAGCAGCCAGAAAGGCTAATGCTATTCTAGGCTGCATCAACAGAAGTCTAGTGTCCAGGTCAAGGGAAGAAATAGCCCATCTCTATTCTGCTCCCGTTGTTAGGTCTCTGCTCCTGCCAACCTAGCAGTTCGAATGCACGTCAAAGTGCAAGTAGATAAATAGGTACCGCTCTGGCGGGAAGGTAAACGGCGTTTCCGTGTGCTGCTCTGGTTCGCCAGAAGCGGTTTTGTCATGCTGGCCACATGACCTGGAAGCTGTATGCCGGCTCCCTCAGCCAATAAAGCGAGATGAGCGCGGCAACCCCAGAGTCGGTCACGACTGGACCTAATGGTCAGGGGTCCCTTTACCTATTCTGCTTTTGTCAGACCTCACCTGGAGTACTGTGTCCAATTCTGGGTGCCACAATTTAAGAAGGATATTGACAAGCTGGAAGATGTGCAGAGGAGGGTGACTGAGATGAGCAGGGGTCTGGAAACTAAGCCTTATGAGGAACAGTTGAAGGAGCTGGGTAAGTTTAGCCTGGAAAAGAGGAGACTGAGAGCCACCTTCTAATATCTAAAGTGCTATCACAGGGAAGATGGAGCAAGCTTGTATTCTCCTGCTCTGGAGAGCAGAACCCAAACCATTTTAAGTTACAAGAAAGGAGATTCCAACTAAACATCAGGAAGAACTTTCTGGTGGGAAGAGCTCTTTGGTAATGGAACAGACTCCCTCATTTCTTGCAGGTTTTTAAAAACAGGGGCTTGATGGCCATCTGTGATGCATGAACTAGTTCAGATTCCTGCATTGCAGGGGGTTGGACTAGATGGCCCTTGGGATCCCTTCCAACTCTACAATTCTGTTATTTTATGTGTTTGCTGCGTGCCTTCTACTGCATTGCAGGGGGTTTTGTGCATTGCAGGAGGTTGAACTAGGTGACCCTTGGGGGTCCCAAGCATACAATTCTATGATTCTATGGGCTTCTTGATCAGGGCAATCATCTTTTCAGATTCAGCTAAACTCTTTCAGTTGTCAAAATGGTCTTCTTATTGACCCACGGGGCTCTTCTTTGCAGTCACTTTGCTTCAAGTCTGAGCTTTAACTGCTGCAAACCACCTTGCTTATTTTAGACAAGAAGGCATCGATGTTTTGAGATCAATAGATGCATGTAAGAATTTCAGTGGGAAATGTTGGTTTCTGCTAGTGATGGGCAGAGCTCTCCTGAGTTTGATTCAGAATTGGCCATCTTGGCAAGTTTTCTCCAAAGCTTCTGTCTCGTCATGTTGCCTGCAGATGTTGCTGTGCGCAGGAACTCCACTGCATGGCCCTGGGAACTGTACGCTGCTTCAATCGCAGGCGCAACTTGGGATTGAGGAGAGATTTGATTCAGTGTGCATATGAAGCTTACCAAGTTTGCACATTCAATCGTGGCTAGTGGCCTGGTCCCCCATGAATTTGTCAAATCCTCTCTGAAAGCCACCTGAGTTGGTCATGACACATTGTGGTTGCAAATCCCACTGTTTTAAGAAGAGGAAGTAGAAGAAGAGTTTGGATTTGATATCCCGCTTTATCACTACCCGAAGGAGTCTCAAAGCGGCTCACATTCTCCTTTCCCTTCCTCTGTGAGGTGAGTGGGGCTGAGAGACTCCAGAGAAGTGTGACTAGCCCAAGGTCACCCAGCAGCTACATGTGGAGGAGCGGGGACGCAAACCCGGTTCACCAGATTATGAGTCTACCACTCTTAACCACTACACCACACTGGCTCACCTCTTTGCTGCTATGTGACAAAGCACATCAATTTGTCCTGAATCTAAGAATCGCAGAATCAGCCCCGGGATCTACGGATAATGCATGGCATACAAATTTAATAAATCTTCAATAATAATTGGGTTTCTTCCAACTCTATTGCGTAGTCGAACCCCTGCAATGCAGGAATCTTATTTATTTATTGCATTTATATTCCACCTTTGCCTCCAAGCAGCTCAAGCAGCTCATTCAAACCCTGTGAGGTAGTTTGGGCTGAGAGGCAGGGACTGGCCCAAGGTCACACCCCGTGAGTCTCATGGCCGAGTGTGGACTTGAACCCTGGTCCCGCAGGTCTTCGTCCGACACTCTAAACATTGCACCACACTGGCTCCACCAAGATTAGGCTTCGCTGGGTGTCCACAAGTTCTAACATTATGAGAGAGCGAGAAGCATAGAATCGCAGAGCTGGAAGGGGTCCCGGTGGTCATCTAGTCCAACCCCCTGCAATGCAGGAATCTCAACTAGATCATACATGACAGATGGCCATCCAAAGGAGCCCGTTCAAACTGCCACCATGCCTTGCCACTGCTGCCACCACCTGCTCTGCCACCACCGTGTGCCCTGCCACACCGACACCGGAGAAGCGGTGCCAATTTCGGGCAAGATTGGGCTGGTTTTAGGTGAGCTCTTGCCCGAAATTGCCACAATCTTGCCAGAATTCAGCACCGATGGCGGCAGTGTTTCTCTTCCGCTGGTGGCCATGCCATCTAGCGGGGTCTTCTTCCGCCTGAGGCAGTGGCCCAAGCCAGCCTAATGGCTGGGCCGGCTCTGCGTCTGAATACCAGTTTTTGGGAACCGCAGGAGGAGAGAGTTGCTCTTGTGCTCGGATCCTGCTTGCCGGTTTCCCACAGGCAACTGTCCAGCCACTATGAGAACAGTCAATCAATCAATCAATCAATCAAATTTTATTACGGTCATAGACCAGCATTTAAAATCTGAAAAGTGCTTTACAGAGCTAAAAGAAATTAAAACGCAGAATGAATATAGCAGTCAAAAAATTTAAAAGGGGCTAAAAATATCCAAGAGGAGGGTCCAGCTTGCATTTCCCCAGCTTCTGCTCAAGGTCTTCATTCCATTCCCGAACAGAAGAGCTGCTACCCACAGCCCAACACCAAGTTCAATACTCTGGGGAGGTCAGGGACTGAACAAGAGATCTTCTACATACAAAGCCACTGAGCTCACTGCGACTGTTTTCCCCACTGACTGGTTTGTTCTGGGAGGATAGACTGTGCCTGCAAATCTGCGTGCAGAATCTACCTACCATCCGGGTTATGTGAGAACAGGATGCTGGACTAGATGGGCCACTGGCCTGATCCTGCAGGCTCTCCTTATGTTCTTAAAGGCAGGCGCAGCCCTGCCCCTCTCACACGTTTCCCATTCCCTGGAGGGATCTCAGGATCCTGGAAAAGCTCATGCCTGAAATGGAACCAGAAGAGCTGGCCGAGGCTGCTTCCTTTTCTGCAGCCCCACATGACATTTTTGCATTTCCAAGATATCAGTATCAAAGGCAACACTTTCCCCTTGAAGGTAGGCGATAAGAGAGTTTTCGTCCTACCTTGCCAGCCCCTTTAAGAGGCAAGGCTTGAAGTTGTTACTATAAGGCAAAAGAAAAGGAGAGGGGAAAGCGCAAGGCTTTGATACTGTCTCAACTTTATTCTTTCTAGAGCTAAGGAAACGCAGGGCAGACAAAAGAAAGCACTTCTGCACACAATGACTGGTGGATTTAAAAAGGGACAAAGGAAGTCCTTTGCAGAGAGATATGCTTAGCATTGGATGCTAGGCATGGTAGGTAAGTAGAGCCCCCAGGTTCTGAAGAAGCCTACCTCAGAATACCAGTTGCTAGCAGCAGTTTGGTGTTAGTTTCATGCCTGGGGGCATCCAGCCAGGCACTCCAGAATACAGATAAATGGGCTACATTAATGGGAGCGCAGACAGTGACCTACAGTTTTTAATTCTGCCCCCCAACAAGTCACACACCTCAAATCTCAGCCGAGAGAGAGAGAGGCAGTGTGGTGTAGTGGTTAGAGTGTTGGACTAGGACTTGGGAGCAGCAGCAAAGCAAGTCGATTGGGCGCCTGGGGTGGTGCACGTGCCCTGAGCCTGGGGGCAGAGCCAGCTGCCTGCGGGGGCAGGGTGAACTGGGGCAGGACTCTCTGTGGGGCCTCCGAGAAGTCTACCTGCCTCCTCCCACTCAGCCGCCCTACAGCAGACCGTTTGGGGCAGCGCAGGGCCTGTGGGCACCCAAGCCACCGTGTCACTCCCAGGAGAGACGTGTGACTCGGGCACACTGCAGGCCCTGTGATGAGTGCCGCCTGCCATTTTGTCACCCCCCTCAGTGGGGACACCCGGGGCAGACCGCCCCCACCGTGCCCTTCCTCCTCCCCTGCTTGGGAGACCGGGGGCGGATCTACACTCATGGTTTTTAACATTAAGGACAGGTTTTGAAAGCACATGACGTCGTACTTTTTACGTTCATAATGTGTTATTACCTTGTCTTTTTATCACTTAATTTTAAATCATTTTATGCTGCTATATCGGTGAAACACTGCGCATATGTCCCTACGTACTTTTACTGCATTCAAACTCCGACACCCCCCCCCCCGCCAATGGTATTCAAGGGGCAGATCCCAGAGGGAGGGAAGAATTAAAATGTAACAGGAGTTGAGGGTGGAGCAGAGCAACCAGTGACCAGGGAAAGAAACAGCATTTTGGAAACTGGTATGGCAGGGGATTACTTACATTTGACGGGGGGGGGGGGACACCAAGGTAAAAAACATTTTAATAAACAAGCATGCCCTGTGACATTTTTGAACAGCATAGCATTTGTATAGGGGAAAATAACGTTAAACAGGTCAGTGTAGAATCCCTACTCAGCCATGAAGCTCACTGGGTAACTTGGGGCTAGGCATTGCTTCTCAACCTGGCCTACCTCACAGGGTTGCAGCGGGGATGGAATGAGGAGGGGAAGAGTCATGTACATCACGTCCCAGGAGAAAAAGGCGGGATGTAAATGCAGTCAATCAATCAGTCAGTCAGTCAGTCAGTCAGTCAGTCAGTCAATCAAAAAACCACCCTACCTGGCAGTCAGCTGAAGAACTAGTTTGGGGGTGAGGAACCTCTGGCCCTCCAGTCCTTTTATTATTATTATTATTATTATTATTATTATTATTATTATTATTATTATTATTATATAAATACAATGTCATACAATGGCCCTCCAGTCCTTTCAGTATGGCCCCTTGGACTCTCCCCAGACACCCCCCCCCTTGCTGATCCTGAGTTTTCCTCTGTCTGGAACACGTCCTTGAAGCTTGCCTGGATTGAAGATAGAGTGAGCTCCCATTGCTCGGTCCCAGCTCCTGCCCACCTAGCAGTTCGAAAGCATGTCAAAGTGCAAGTAGATAAATAGGAACCGCTCCGGTGGGAAGGTAAACGGCATTTCCGTGTGCTGCTCTGGTTCGCCAGAAGCAGCTTTGTCATGCTGGCCACATGACCCGGAGGCTGTCTTCGGACAAACGCCGGCTCCCTCGGCCTATAGAGCGAGATGAGCACGCAACCCCAGAGTCGGACACGACTGGACCTGATGGTCAGGGGTCCCTTTACCTTTACCTTTAGGGTGCGTGAGAGTATGTAGAAACCAGCCTATTGTACCAGGAGAAAATTCCTATTAGTTGCTCCACCCTTTTTTGCCTTTGGCTCCACCGACCCCTGGAATGCGGCCCCTGGAACGTTGCCTAAGTGGGAAACTGGCCCTCAAGCTGCAAGAGGTCTTCCACCCTTGACTTATCTCTTCCAATGAGTGACAGCCTCCGTCTCAACTCTTGTGATAGTTATCTACAAGCACTGAGAAACGAGGAAAGAATAACCCTTAATTAACGATACTTAAGTGCTGAATAGATTCCAGCATTGTAGTCGGTTCGGCGGCTTCCGTATCAACAGAGGGGACCACAGCACAGCAGCAGAGCACGTGCTTGGCTTGCAGAAGGCACCAGGTTCAATGCCAGTAAAAGGACCTTGAGTCCCAGTGCTGGAGAATGAATAGCTGTTAATCAAGAGCCGACAGCATTGGGCTGGATACTCGATGGACTGACACTTTAGAAAGTAGAAGGGAGATTGCTTGAAGCCAGAGCTGTCTGCTTATTGGCCTGCCTTTAGGGAGGTGTGGCAGCTCAGGGGCAAAGCACATGCTTGGCATGCAGAAGGGCCCAGGATAATCTCCAGTGAGGAACACAGAACCTCCCTTGCACCACATCAGACAAACTCAGCACATGTCAGGGACTGGACTGAGGAGTCTTCCTGAACCTCCCAAGAAGAGGACGACGGTAAAGATTTAGAACAATGGTTTGCAGAAGGTCATAGTTCAGAGGCTGCAGAAGGGAGAAGCTGGGAAATATTGGGAGAAGAAGAGCTGGGAGAGACGGCTGACACTCAGTGACCGCCAGGTGTGGAGGAAGGGGGCTGCAGTGGGTGTGGGCCGCCCTGGGTGTTGCCACTGAGGGGGGCGACAAAATGCCGGGCGGCACTCACTGCGGGGACTGCGCCAGAGCCACGCGTCTCTCCTGGGAGTGAGGCTTGGGCGCCCGCAGGCTCTGCGCTGCCCCAAATGGTCCCCCCACTGCCTCTCCCTGAGCTGTAGGGTGGCTGAGTGGGAGGAGGCAGGCAGACTCCTCGGAGGCCCCGCGGAGCATCTTGCCCTGGCTCACACCGCCCCACAGGTGGCTGGCATCGCCCCTGGGCGCAGGGTACACGCGC
The DNA here is from genome assembly GCA_034641385.1 of Darevskia mixta. NCBI lineage: Eukaryota > Metazoa > Chordata > Lepidosauria > Squamata > Lacertidae > Darevskia > Darevskia mixta. Next base: position 6,887,350 of record JAWWNH010000060.1, read on the forward strand.
CGCCCCAGGCGCTTGATCGGCTTGCTCTGCCACTGCTAACCGCCCCCCTCTCCCAGGATCAGGTGTGTATTGAGGGTAGTACAACAGGAAGCTCAGAGGCAGAAAGCACAGAGCAGCCGGTGCAGGGATGACGTACAATAGAAGAGACAGAGGGTGTGGGACTTTACTCTGAGCCAGGGCTGTCTTAAGCATATCTGGCACCATGGTGCACAGATCCCTCCAGCACCCCACTCCCTGTTTCTCAGAGTAGTCGACCTTTTCCCAAGCCTCTGTGGGGATCGCTCTCCTCCTGTGAAGGCTTGGGAAGGAAGCTGCACGTCCGCCAGCCATATAGTTAGCGGGGTGCAGCTGGCGGGCATGCAGGAGGGAAAGGGGAAGCCGCCGGCAAAGCCACGCAGCTCCCCCACTTGCTGGGGCGCCCCTGAGAGGCCGGCGCCCTGGCACAGCGCGCCAGTAAACCCAATGGGAAAGACGGCTCTGCTCCGAGCAACACCATTATCTGAGAGTCAGCATCATCCATCACTCTCTGTGAATATCAAATAAAACACCACGGTAAGAACTTCTTGTGTTCCCATTTCTGGCTGCCAGCCGTGAGGGAGGGGGATCAGATTCCCTGAAGCCTGACAACGTAACGTAAAAACACATGCAGAGCCCTGAAGCAGGATCAGGACCCAAGCCCACCTAGTCCAGTATCCTGATCTGTATGCCCCTGGGAAGCCCGCAAGCAAGAGCTGAACAGTGTCCCTATTTTTCAGGGACAGCCCCAGATTTACAGAAGCCGTCCCGGTTTCTGATTTGATCCCGGAATGCCCTGCTTTTCCTTAGGACGTCCCCTGTTTTCTAAGGCCAGCCTTGATGGTGGGGCAGTTATACAAACATCCCCTGATGAGGGATATGGCTTGTCAGGTCCAGGACGAAGCTAGCCAACCAGTCAGACGTTCCCTCCATTTAATGGCTGCCGTCTCCGCCTAATGCGAGCGACTGTTTGCTTTTCCTCTTCTGCCCATCTGGGTGCGGCACGTCACCCCTTTTATTTGTTAATGATGGAGGACATTAGTCCGGGCAGTGAGAGGATTTGTGAGGCAAACTGTTGTTATGTTTTACGGCTTCCACAGAAGCGCCGTGACCTCTATTACTTCTTTGTTTTATGGCAGCCAGCACGAAAAAAAGAAAGGAAAGATCCTCTTTAGATTTATGTGCCGTGTTAAGGGAAAGTGCTTTGTTCATTAGGTTGTGAGTCCGTGTCTCTGTGTGTCGCTGAATCATATGCTTATATCTTCCTTCCTGTGTTTACACCATGCATGATTCCCAAAGTTTGCCAGCTCTGGACTATTCTAATGCTGAGAATAAGCCCAAACCAAATGCTCCACCTTATGCATTTCCCCCACACATGTTGATTTACTTACTTGTTTGTTTGTTGTTTGTTTATAAAAGCCAGCAGTAGATTTTACCAATTCTTTTCATTGATTTTCCAAATTACAATGCAATTCTCCACAAATCATTACAAATCAATACAATTTTAATTAAATGACTTCCCATTTGCCATCGTCGACGCCACCTTAGCTTCTAATATTACAATTAAAAAGCCAGCAGTAGAGGCTGTGATCTTCAATAGTCACATTGGCATGGCGAGGGAAGAAGGAAGGATCTCTTAACCCTTTTATCCTTGGCCATTTTCCCACCCAAAATCTCTCCACTCCCACTGCCCACATCACCCAGGAGAAAATAGACTGTTACCATCATTTTAGATTAGATTTTATATTTGCATATAGTTTTGATCCTACCGATGTTTAATTGTTTATAAATGATTGTTTCCCCCCCCCCCCCCTATGGTTTTAGTGGTTTTTATTTTTATCTGTAAGCTGCCCCGAGTTCCACCAGGGAAAAAAGGTGGGGTATAAATAAATAAGATAATCACAATACCAGCAACAATAATTTCCCCTCTCTATAGGACAAAAATAAGCTGGGTGTGTGCATGCAAAATTCCTCCAAGAAGCTCAAAGGATCATCCATTCTCCCCTTCCTCATTTAATCCCCATAACAACCCTTTGAGGTAGGTTAGGCTGAGATTAGTTACCCAGTAACTGGGTTACCCAGGTGGCGCTGTGGGTTAAGCCACAGAGCCTAGGGCTTGCTGATCAGAAGGTCGGCGGTTCGAATCCCTGCGACGGGGTGAGCTCCCGTTGCTCGGTCCCAGCTCCTGCCCACCTAGCAGTTCGAAAGCATGTCAAAGTGCAAGTAGATAAATGCGAACCGCTCTGGCGGGAAGGTAAACGGCGTTTCCGTGCACTGCTCTGGCTCGCCAGAAGCAGCTTTGTCATGCTGGCCACATGACCCGGAAGCTGTACGCTGGCTCTCGGCCAATAAAGCGAGATGAGCGCCGCAACCCCAGAGTTGGACACGACTGGACCTAATGGTCAGGGGTCCCTTTACCTTTAGGCTGAGATTGAGTGACTGGCCCAAGGTCACCCATGGCTCAGCGAGGATTTAAACCCTGGTCTCCCAGGCCTTTTCTGCCACTCTAATCACCACACCACACTGGCTCTCAGTTTATGACTCTCAGTTTAAATCCAGTTTGCAACATTTTCATGTCAGTTTGTGACTTTTTCAAAAATGAAAATTCATTAGCGTTTTAATGTGAGCTTCTCCCAATGAACTCGTCTTTGCATGCTGTTTCCACCAATATACACATTTTTGCCGAGCAATTTCCTCCAATGAACTACATTCTTGTACATTACAGTCACTGATACATGTATTTTTATGGACACTTCAGCCTATGCATTTAAGCACCAGCTCCTTGGCTGGCACTGCAAAATTCGGGGTAGCGCACATTTGTAAAGGATTTTGGTCTGTGCATCGTTCGGAAGGCACAAATGAGCTTGAATTTAAATATGAACTGTACTGAATTGCTCCCCCATTCCTAGTAACAGAGCATGGCGCTCCTGCTACAGAAAAGCTGCCTTGAGAGAGAACCTGTCTGAATCCTGTGCAACAAGTGCGTAATAAGCCTTCATTTATTTACTGAAAATAATAATATAATGGCTTAGGAAAGCCATCTGGCAAACTGTGGCCTGTCCCAATCACCTCACCGTCTCCATCACCTATGCCATTGAGATGGTAGAGATGGAGTCTATAGCTTGAGTGCATGTGTGCTGGTGTAAAGGACTTTTTAATGTTTTAATAACAAATATTACAAGATATCTTTCCTCATGCCCGTTGCCTGCTGAGCCATCACGCTGAGAGACCATATTTATGGCACTGTAAAGCACAATGAAGGCGGCAGTGCCGGGAATACTAATCGCCTAAAGTTTATTACGCCAAGCCTGAATGCTTCATTTTAATTGCATGGAAACATTTAATTTGTTAGATGGCGTGTCATGTAGCTTTCCTCAGGCACCAGTAACTTATAGCCACACTGGGGCAATCTACCAGACTAGGAGAGGTTATAAAATGAAATGGATATTTTTTGGCATCCTTTTTTCTTTTCTTTTTTACTTGACTTCATTTTCCTTTCTGTGTGTGTGTGTGTGTGTGTGTGTGTGTGTGTGTGTGTGTGTGTGTGTTGTGATTGCAAGACCTTCTGCTTTCTTGGGGTTATGAGACATTTCCTAGTAATGATAAGAGGTTAAGCAAAGCGGCATCTTTAACTTCAAGCGTATTCTGTATAAAGAGCTTCCATGCTAAGCAAAAAATGCTAATGCAATTCTAGGCTTCGAAAACAGGAGTATAGTGTCCCGATCAAGGGAAGGAATAGTGGTGCTCGATTCTGCCTTGGGAGCACCCTACTCTGAGTCCAGTTTTGGGTACCATAGTTTAAGAAGGATGCTGACGAGCTGGAAGGTGTGCAGAGGATGGTGACCAAAATGACCAAGCGTTATGAGGAATGGTTAAGACAGTTGGGCATGTTTAGCTCCAGAGGGGAGGCCCCGAACCAGTAGCTTCAAGTTGCAAGAAAGGAGATTCCAACTAAACATTAGGAATAACTTACTGATGGTCTTCTTCTTTTTTGGCGATTGCTCGTAGCCGAGTAAGATTGTCTTCCATAAAATGTGGTTTTAACAGTGAGTTCTTAAGTGACTGTGGAGACCAATTCTGGATCCACATGTTCTTCCACAGTGGGGACATAGGTTTCCAGTCAGGAGATGATTACGGTGAGGGTTTGCCAAGTGTGCCTTCCTCTTAGCACGCTTCTTCCTTGCATCCTGAGTTCGAGTGTCTTCAAAGCCCATGACACTTTGGGTAAAGGCTGTTCTCCAACTGGAGCGCTCGCAGGCCAGCGTTTCCCAGTTGTTGGTGTTTATGCTACATTTTTAAAGATTTGCCTTGAGAGTGTCTTTAAACCTATTTTGTTGTCCACTGGTATTTCGGTTTCCATTCAAGTTGGGAATAGAGTAGTTGCTTTGGAAGACGATAATCAGGCATCTGCACAACACGACCAGTCCAACGAAGTTGATGTTGCAGAATCATTGCTTCGACACTGGTGATCCTTGCTTCTTCCAGTACACTGGCATTAGTTTGCCTATCTTCCCAAGTGATGTGTACTTTCTTTCAGAAGACACCATTGATAGGATCTTTCAAGAAGTTGAAGCTTTACTGATGGCAAGAGCTGTTTGACTGGGGGAGGTACTCCCTCAGGAAGTGATGGACACTCCTTCACTGGAGCTTTCTGGACAGAAGTTGGAAGGCCATCTGCCAGGGATTCTTTAGCTGTGATTTGTGCATTGCATGGGGGGGGTTGGACTAGATGACCCTTGGGGTCCCTTCCAACTTTACAATTCTATAAGAACTTTGGGGCAGCTTTGATGCACATCTTTGATGTATCACTGTGCATCGAAGCTCATCTTCTGGTTTGAGAGGCTTCCTTTTTCTTATAGGAGCATTGGAAGCCGCCTTATGCTGTGTCAGAACATTGTTCCATGCAGCTCAGTATTGTCTACACCAGTGATGGGCAACCTTTTGAGCTTGGTGTGTCAAAATTCACCAAAAAACCGAGCATAACTCGGGTGGTGTGTCACTTCGAGAAAAAAACATAATTTCACAATATTTATAGTTTAAATAACAAAAATGTATAATTGTAATATATAACTATTTAATAAACCAAAAAATAATTATTTAACTTACCTGCTTAGCGACCTCTTTGTCAGTCAGTTTCTTTTGTTGGTCTTGATATTATTTAACTTGTGTGGGGTGCTGTGAACTAAGATAAGTGAGGGCGAGGGAGAATTCTTTAACTGACCTGCCTATTAGTGACTTTTTTGTTGCTGAATTTCATTGGCTAAAAAACCTTCAACTGAAGGTTGGTATGATGAAGTAAAAAATTATTGTTTTAAAAATTCAAAAAAAGGGGAGAGGTTTTTTAAAAAGGGGGTTTCTTTTTAAAAAAAGAAGAAAGAAAAAGTGGAGAGGGGGTATTTATTATTATATATTTTATTTTTTAAAAAAGGGGGGGAGAACAGGGGGGGGAGCAATAAACCTTTTTTCTTCCCTTTCTCCTTCCTTTCCCTCTCTGGGGCGGCTGGGGTGGCAGCGGCAGCGAGGCAGACCCCCTCCGAAGCGCCACGGGATGAGTGGCCCCAGGCCCCGAGGCCCCAGAGCCTTGCTAGGCCGCCGGCCGGGTGGAATAATCTCGGCCCCAGCCCGGCGGAGAGGAGGGTGGTCCCAGGCGTCGGGGCCTCAAGGCCCCAGAGCCTCGCTAGGCCGCCGGCTGGCCGGGTGCTCTCGGCCCCAGCCCGGCGGAGTCACGGGAGGCCTCAGCGGCTCCCCGATTGATCCGCCGGGCGCTCCTGACACCCGCGTGGCGGCAGTGAAGACCGCAAGGAGGGTGGTCCCAGGCTTCGGGGCCTCGAGACCCCGGAGCCTCGCTATGCCGCCGGCTGGCCGGGTGCTCTTGGCCCCTTCCTGGCGGAGTCACGTGGGGCCTCAGCAGCTCCCTGATTGATCCGCCGGGCGCTCCTGACACCCGCACGGCAGCAGTGAAGACCGCAGAGAGGAGGGTGGTCCCAGGCCTCAGGGCCTCGAGGCCTCGGAGCTCCGCTGCGCCGCCGGCCGGGTGCCCTCAGCTCCAGCCCAGTGGGGTCGCTGGGGGTGGCCATCAGTGGCTCCCCGATTAATTCACCGGGCGCACCCGCGCAATGGCGGCGGTGGTCTCGGCGGTCCGGGGGAAGTCTCCTGGCCATGCAGCAGCCGATGATGAATCGTCCTTCTTGGCATGCGGCCGCGTGTCACTGAAAATGGCTCTGCGTGTCAGTGCTGACACGCGTGTCATAGGTTTGCCATCACTGGTCTACACCATGGGTAGGCAAACTAAGGCCCGGGGGCTGGATCTGGCCCAATAGCCTTCTAAATCCGGCCCTCAAATCAGAATGTTTTTACATGAGTAGAATGTGTGCTTTTATTTAAAATGCATCTCTGGGTTATTTGTGGGGCATAGGAATTCGTTCATCCCCCCTGAAAAAAATATAGTCGGCCCCCCACAAGGTCTGAGGGACAGTGGACCGGCCCCCTGCTGAAAAAGTTTGCTGACCCCTGGTCTACACTCTACACTGACTGGCAGTAGCTCTACAGGGTTCCAGGCAGGAGTCTTTTCCTTCTCTACCTGGAGATGCCAGGTAAAGCCCTGACAGGTTAAGCCAGTGATGGCTAACCTTGACACCCCAGATGTTTTGGGACTACAACTCCCATCATCCCTGACCACTGGTCCTGTTAGCTAGGGATGATGGGAGTTGTAGTTCCAAAACATCTGGAGTGTCAAGGTTAGCCATCACTGGGTTAAGCCCTGACACATAGGGGAACTGTCCAGCACATTCAGCAATGTTAGCAGAAAACCAGAGGGGCAAGTGCTTAGCAGTAGATGAGGTGTCCTGGAGGCTGTTAGCGCAAGGGACAGGTCCACAGAGCTGTTGCACCAGCAGCTTCTGCAGATGTGGGCTTGAATGTGCCCTGATAAGAGAGTAAAACTGAACCAAGGACCACAGACTCAGGATTATGGCTGGAATGAATGAAACAATTTTTTGACACACAGTGCTCAACTCAAGAACAGACGAGGATTAATATTGTTGGTCTACAATACAGGGACAGTAAAAACATCCACTCAAACAGCCCAGGAGGGAATAGTACAGAGATGAGCAAATAATAGCTAAAGAATGCTATAATAATAGCATTGACGGAGCAATTATGACAAGCAATTTGAATATGAATCCTAAGCCTTCATCTCCCTGGGAAAGGAAAACAAAACCCTCTCCTTTAAAGCATCACATAGCATCCTAAAATCCTTGTAAAATAGTCTAGCATTCTGAAATAATGAGCATAGCTAGCCAGCCAGTTGCAGCTGGTCGAAAGATCCTTTCGTCTCTAGAACAGAAAGGGAGATGGAGGGTGGAAGAGGAGAAAGGAAAATCAAAAAGGAAGGAGAGCAGAGAAAAGTGAAAGTGTCAGAGAGGAAAGGACTTTGAACATCTGGACATCTCCTTCCAAACTGATCAGTCCTAGGAGCAGATCTCTGGCTCCTTTGCATCGTTTCACTGCTAGAGATGGCCGCTGAGGACAATTCCACCTTTCCTACGTGCAGAGACAATTCCACCTTTCCTACGTCCAGGGGAAAGTGCAACTGACATCCATGCTATCTGCTGTCACCCTCCACACACCGTCACTTTGACACATTTCATATCAGCATCTTCTTCAAAATGTTATAATTCCACCATCTGTTCTGACACCTGTTGACGATCCCTTCGGCCTCTGATCAGGCGAGGCGTTTTCCCCCTTATCACCGCCTCATGCCGGCTGATGCTTTGCTTCGGCAAAAGGTCCAAGCGGCCTGTGCAGAGCGGGTCTCATCCACTGCTGCCATCCATTTAAGCCTGTAGTGTGGACACCAGGAAGTAGGGAGGACATAGAGCTCTCTCCTCCAGGCTGAGTATTCCTCGCATCTTTACCCACAAACTAAACAGGGTTGGCTGGTGAAAATAAGAGGAAGGGGTGGGTGAATCCGTCCCTTTTTGGTTTCTCTCCTTTTCTCATTATTCCAGTCTTAAGTTCAGTTCCACACATTTCCACATCAATTTTCATTTCTATTTTTTAAAAGAAAGTCCTCATGAAAATTCATCGGCATTTTAGTGCAAATTTCTCCTAATATACAAAATTTGGCATGCAATTTTGTGAAATGTACAATGCCCATTTTTGAAAAGCAAATTCCTTCAAATGCCATGCATTTTTATATGTCATTTTTATGAATATATGCACACTTTACCCCAGCATAGTCGTACCTTGGTTCTCGAACGGAATCCATCACAGAAGTCTGTTCGACTTCCGAAAACATTTGGAAACCAAGGCGCGGCCTCCGATTGGCTGCAGGAGCTTCCTGCACATAGGCTGCGTCAGATGTTCGGCTTCCAAAAAATGTTCACAAACAAGAACACTCACTTCTGGACACTGAAGTCCAGCTCCTGAGGGCCCTCTGGTGGTTCCCTCACTGCAAGAAGTGAGGTTACAGGGAACCAGGCAGAGGGCCTTCTGGGTGGTGGCACCCGCCCTGTGGAACGCCCTCTCATCAGATGCCAAGGAAATAAACAACTATCTGACTTTTAGAAGACATCTGAAGGCAGCCCTGTTTAGGGAAGTTTTTAATTTTTGATGTTTTCTCTTGTTTTTAATATTCTGTTGGGAGCTGCCCAGAGTGGCTGGGGAAACCCAGCCAGACGGGTGGGGTATAAATCATAAAATGTTGTTGTTGTTGTTGTTGTTGTTGTTGTTGTTGTTGTTGTTGTTGTTGTTAAAGGAGGGGGGATTATTGGTTTGTTACTCCTTTTATATTAACTATTAATCTTGTGGTTTTTATATTGTAGTTTTGTATGGTGAACTGCCCTGAGATTCGTGGATGAAGGGCGATAGACAAATTTAGTAAATAATAATAATAATAATAATAATAATAATAATAATAATAATAATGCTGTGAATGTGCCCTTAATCCAGGCATGCACATTTCACACGTGATCTGGCAAATGTTCCATTTTGCCCTCGGGTAGTTGTATCCATGTTCCAGAACACTGATGCGAGAAACTGATCCAAGAACTGGGACCGCGCAAGCAGATGTAACATTGGCGGCAGCCCCTTTCGGCAGACAAGAGCTGGTAAATATCTTCCCGGAGCAGAGATTTGCTTGACGAGCAAAGATATGCCGGCAAGTAAGCGGGCAAAATCCCTGGCGAGTCTTGTGCTGTCTGCCAAGGCAGCCGAAGGAAGCCTTGAGTGACTCAGAGCAGGATCCCAGCACAAACAAAGTCTACCTTGGGGCTCTCGCAATCGTCTTTGTTTGCAAAATGTCACAGCCAAGGTTGCCATGCGGCCGGACCTCTTTCAGCCCATCAACATTCAGCAGCAGCTCTTTGACAGAAGGCTGGTAGGAGGTTTCCGTCTGGCTGGAAATGGGGATGGAGGAGGAGGTGGAGCGATACAGCACTTTAGACACGTTTTCCTCAATTGGAAAGGCGGGGAAAGAGCTCTCAGGGAACGCAGCAACGAGGTGTTGCAGGCTGCACCAGCATGGTTCAAGGAGATGAATGCACAATGCCGGATATTCTGGGAAACCTGCGAAGATGGAGAAAGCGTTTCTGGATCCCTGGCTACTCCTCTTTGAACACGGAGGAACTGCGTTGCTTAAAACTGCACTGCTTCCAGGAACAGTTCCCTGCGTGTGTGCAATCACACACATGCTGAAAGATGGTGATTCATTCACAGATTCGCTTGCAGTTCTTAGGATTATTGGCGGTTCTCACACCCAACATTAAATATATATATTTGTGCTTCTTCTTTCAGTGTTGGCTCCTGCGGCGGTTACACATACAACGAACGAATACACAAGCAAATAAATGAGGCTCCAATTGTGTTGCTTTTTAAATCTAGTGCTAGACATGCATATCTGGGATGCGGGTGGCACTATGGTCTAAACCACAAAGCCTTGGACTTGCCGATCAGAAGGTCGGCAGTTCGAATCCCTGCAACAGGGTGAGCTCCCGTTGTTCGGTCCCAGCTCCTGCCAACCTAGCAGTTCGAAAGCATGTCAAAGTGCAAGTAGATAAATAGGTACCGCTCCGGCAGGAAGGTAAACAGCATTTTGGTGCGCTGCTCTGGTTTTGCCAGAAGCGGCTTAGTCATGGTGGCCACATGACCTGGAAAAAACTGTCTGCGGACAAACGTCAGCTTCCTCGGCCAGTAAAGCGAGATGAGCGTCACAACCCCAGAGTCGTTTGTGACTGGACTTAATTGCCAGGGTTCCTTTACCTTTACCTTTTTAGATGTGCATTGCAGGGATGGGGAACCTGTGCCCTTCAGATCTTGTTGGGCTACAACTCCCACCTCTGAGATGTAACATAAGCAGTCAAGTGCAACACTTCCTGTTTGCCCAGAGTGGACACACAGTGGGGGTGTTACTCCAGCCAGGAGAACTTCCTGTCACACCTGGTCTGGAGAATCCTCCCCCTGCATGTGACCAGGTAGATGGGCGTGACCCTGGGAGACCCCATAAAAGGGCCAGTCACGCAGCCGTCTTCCTCTTGTTGCTCTTCTTCTTCTTCACCATTTCTTTCTTGATGTATTTTGTTGTCTGCTGGCTCTCAGCCAGCAGCACATGGGCTCATCCCCATATGGGATGAACTCAAACTCTCTTCTGCAGCTACAAGCTAAAGCCTGCCTTCAGGAAACCAACTGTGAACTGAATGTAAGTAAACTTCTTATCATTACTTTTAAAAGAAGACTGTTGTGTCTTTATTCTTTTCAAGAGAGAACAAATGGGATTTACCAGGAACAAACCCAAACTGGACAAGCCAGACTGGATTGCTTAAGTAAAGAGATTCAAACGAATTTACCAACTAGCTTCCTGCTATATACAGGGGAATGCACTCTGCTACTGACATCGTTTAGCCCAGACACTGAGGTCCAGCTCCGAGGGCCTTCTGGTGGCTCCCTCACTGCGAGAAGTGAGGTTACAGGGAACCAGGCAGAGGGCCTTCTCGGTGGTGGCACCCACCCTGTGGAACACCCTCCCATCAGATGTCAAAGAAATAAATAACTATCTAACTTTTAGAAGATATCAGAAGGCAGCCCTGTTTAGGGAACTTTTTAATGTCTGATGTTTTATTGTATTTTAAATATTTTGTTGGAAGCCGCCCCAAGTGGCTGGGGAAACCCAGCCAGTTGGGCGGGGTATAAATTAATAAATTTTTATTATAAGGACGAGAAGTCACCAAAATAAATAAATAGATTTTGATGTAAATTGTATGTTATATGATCTGAATGTAAATCAATGTAAAATAATAAACATGCTTAAAAAAAACACCTGAGTTAGATGGACCCAAGGGTTTGACTCACTAGAAGGTATCTTTCTATGTTCCTTTATGGAGCTTAACCTGGGCTATCTCCCTCCTGCTTTGGTGAGTTCAGCCCTTTCTGTCTGACTGTGAGAAGGCAGACCTGCCCAGTGCTTGTCTCTTTAAGAGCCCGGAGCTACAATTTTATCCTGAAAGTATTCTGCCCAGGTACATTTGCAGGGATACCTGGGCCTTTGGTGTGTGAGAGTTAAATTGAGACACACAGAGAGAAGGAGATCTCCACGTGAGGTGCATTTCAGGCAAATATTTGGCAGATCATCTCGTTTCCCTAAACGTACAGTGCAGTCTAATCACAAGCGAAATTGCTATGAATTAACATTTAAATGTCAAAAGGCAGCATACCAAAGGCGTTCTCCCCAGAACAGGGTGCCTTGCTAAGCTGGTTTCTGTTATTCTCATTTTGTTTTGTTAAATGCTTTTCGTGGAAGGGTAATGGAGATTCATTCCCCCGCCCCACCTCCCTCTCCTGCAGGCATCATCCTGCAAACAGAGACAGCCCCCCTGAGGGTCTGTTTTTGCCCACCTGGGCAGCAGAGTGCAAGGGTGCACCTCACCCTCATATGATGATGGACTCAGCGCATTTAATTAAACCACTTATAGACTGCTCCCCCCAAGTGGTGTAGCATGGGGGGGTGTCATAGGGGCAGTTGCTCCAGGTGCAAAATTGTTAGAGGTGAAAAATTTCAACACTCGGTGCTGCCTCAGTACAACTGTGGTTCTTTGAAAAGGGCTTCTCCATTCGAACCAGGAAGTGACCTCTCCAGACAATGGAATGACTCTTCTTTTCATATCTCTGTGGCTGCAATCTCCTAGGCCAGGGGTCGGCAAACTTACCACGCCTCGGGCCAGTGTCTCCACCGCCGATCACACGGTGGGCCGGAGGGCAGGGGAGTGCGCGCCTATACACGTGCGCACACGCTATTTTCAGCCCACTTCCAGGTCGGAGCAGCACCGGAAATAGCTTGTGCGCATGTGCACGGGCCTCCTCCGACCCGGATGTGCACCGGTAACAGCTTGTGCGCATGCACACATGCTATTTCTGGTGCTCCTTTGACCTGGAAGTGGGCAGCTGTGCCGCGCCACGCCATGCCATGCCACGCCGTTAAGAGTGGGCAGCGGGCAGTGGGGGTTGCCGGAAGCTGGATAAATTAGCCCCTCGGGCCGTATCCGGCCCCCAGGCCGTTGTTTGGAGACCCCTGTCCTAGGCGACACCTATCCCGTTAGGCAGTTGAATGTGCATGCGTACTCTGTCCGTTTCCCTCCCATCCCCAATCTGTGTGGCCCTGGGCACTGGCAACCCATGCTATACCACTGCAGCCCCCTTATAAATCTCAAAAAATAAACTAGTCTATGTGCTGTGTTAAGAAGTTCCTTCTTTTATCTGTCCTGAATCTTCCAACATTCAGCTTCATTGGAGGTCCATGAATTATCATGTGTTTCTCAAATAGTCAGACTTTATTCAGTAATGCATTACAGGACAGAGTCTAGGGAGTCTGCAAGAGCTTTGCATTAGGACATACACTACCCTGTTTCCCCTTTTTTAATACGTAGTCATAAAGTAAGTCATGGCAGGGTTTTTGTACCTTTGTGAGAAGTAAGACGTACCCCAAAAGTAAGCCATGGTGCCGCCATTGTTCCCGCCGCCTCCTCAGCCCCTCCTGCGTGCGCAGGGAGCCAGCGAACCAGTGAGAGGCACGGGGGGAAAACGCGCCTCTTGCGGAGTTCTGCCCCGCCTGCTCAGCGCGCAGGGGGAGGCTGTACCATACCATACTGACGTAATAAAAATAAGACATCCCCTGAAAATAAGCCACCCTGTGTTTTTTTGATGAAAAAAAATTATAAGACGGTGTCTTAAAAGGGGGGAAAGACGGTATATAGACAGAATATATGCCATCTTGGCTGTTCCATCCTCTCAACCATCTTCTCTCACCCCATCGCCCCACCATCTCTCATTCAAGCAAAGTCCTAATTCTCTATCTGTGTGCGCAGAGCCCTCCTGGAGTTGATTTTCACTTTAACATTCAGCTGCTAGGCTCCTACCACCTTTGTGGTCGGGCTGTATTCTTGCATACCTGATGCTGGCCTCACTGATAATGGACCTAACATTATCAGCTCCAAAGTTAAACTTCAAGTGCTTTAACCGTGTTGAAATATCACGATTGTCTGGGCAGGCAGAGATACCACTATTGTCTAAATTCCACAGAACGCCATTCATCTAATATGGAAATCAAAAACTGAACTTAGATCTCTTGGGAGCAAATTTGCTTCAGCTCTTGCCCCTGCCCATTATCAGGTAAAGGGAGGTGGAGAACATAGTCAAAGAGACAATGCTGAGGACTAGAAACTTAAATCGGCTGCGGAGGATGACTGAGGAAAGCGAACCATCCATATTTTCATTTGGAAACCTTTCCTTCGACTAATGCCCCTTTCCTTTGATAGACGGCATAGATAGCGAGGCTCCCCCTATCTGTTACAGGACATAAAATTCCTCTGTAGAGTCCACCTGGCTTGCTTGATCGAAAGAGGCAATTTCAGCTGGAGCTGAAAGCTCTTTCCTGAATCAGTGATTCACGATGTCCTATAAAACACACACTAAAATGTCATAATGACCTATAGCTATTATTCCTTCCCTAAATTTTACTGGTGGGGGTGGGGGAAGGGGGTGGGGTCTGAAGAAGCTGCTTTGGAGGGCTTGTCCTGCAGATCTTTGTTTACTCTCATACATTATGGGAAGCGGCGTGGGAGCTGTTTGACCGTGGCTTCACCCCGTGGCACTGCCACAGCATTTAAAAGACCCAGTATCATGTGGCCAAGACAGGGGGACAAGGGAGGTTCTGATTTTGCAGAGCCTCTCCATCCCATCATTTGTCACGGGCTCAGAGCGAGGATGGACAGGAGCCTCAGAGGCACAGAAGTCGAAGCTGACAGGCTACAGACAGCTGTCAATCATCTCATTTCTACATGTCTCCATAGTTGATCTACTGAGGTTGAGAGGATATTTTGCTTAGCTGCTCCCTGTGTTTTACATTGTGGGATTCCCTTTGTATTTCTGCAGCTGATTTTTGGATGCAACGTTTATTTTGATGCTAAAGAGGATGATCTGTTGAATTGCTATTTGCATTTTTACAAAATGTGGAATTTTTGTTTTTTATTTAGCATATGTCTTATATTTAGGATCCTTAAACTGCTTAGAGATTTGTTAAAACAGAAGATGTATATTAATTTCCCAAATACTAATACTAGTGCTGCTAATGACAACAATATAAGCAGACTGGAGTCAGGGCTATGTGAATCTTTGTATATTTCTATAACAGGCCCATGGGTATAATTAAACACACACATGCGGTACTTCCAGATGAACTGCAAGCTATTTATAGCTAACCACGTTAGGCTGTCATGCAGTGATATCATCTGTCACTCAAGCAGCATCTTTCAGAGAACACCTGCAAAAGAAACTACCTGTCTGGAGAAGCCCGCGGTACTAGCGAACATTTGACTCTCCACTTTCCTAAGTGCCTCTGGCCCTGGTTCAAAAAGCTGGTTGGCTGGCTGTTATTTCCTGCTTATCCCTTTAGGATGCAAAAAATGTAGGACCTTGGTCCTTTCCCAGAAACTACTCCCGTTTATTATAAAGAGGCAGAGATAACGCAGAGAGTTTTAGATACATTTTCCATTCACGATTTACGTGGAGTCAGTATATCTGGGACTTGCCTTTCTCTGTCATCACATGAGATGCCGGCCTCAGTTTCAGTAGACTGGTAAATTGAGGGGGGGGGGGAGCAGAGGAAGCTGCACTTTTGACAGCCGAGGAATTGAGAGCAAATTCAATTGGTCCGTAATGCAAGATCATCTCAGAAACTGGAGAATGTCTAATAGGTGGCTGAAGGCAAACTCAGGGCGGGGGGCGGCTGGGTGTGTGTTGGTGTCAGCCTCTGGGAAGCAGCTCAGAAGTGAGATGAAATAAGCAGCCAAACCTGGAAATTGGCCAGCTCTCACTGGGGTCTTAACCGCAATCAGGGGTACAATAGGTAAAGCAAAGGTAAAAGGTAAAGGACCCCTGGATGGTTAAGTCCAGTCAAAGCAACTGTGGGATACGGCGCTCATCTCGCTTTTCAGGCCAAGGGAGCCAGCGTTTGTCCACAGACAGCTTTCCATGTCATGTGTCCAGCAGGATTAAACCGCTTCTGGCACAACGGGACACCGTGATGGAAGCCAGAGCGCATGGAAACGCTGTTTACCTTTCCACCATAGCAGTACCTATTTATCTACTTGCGCTGGTGTGCTTTTGAACTGCTAGGTTGGCAGGAGCTGGGACAGAGCAACGGGAGCTCAACCCACCATGCGGATTTGAACCACTGACCTTCTGATCAGTGATTCCAAGAGGCTCAGTGGTTTAGAACTTTAGTATGCGTAGCTAGTGGACAGGTCCATTTCCAGAGGAGGATTTAGGGAAGCACGACTGGTTCAGTTCAGTCGCACTGGGCACAGAGCTCCGGAGCTGTCACTGAGGATGGCACAACTATGACTGAGAATGGAGCATTAGAGGCCGGGGGTGCCAAATTTTGGCATTGCACAGGGCGCCACTGAAACTTGAGACCCCAAGGTCTGTCACTGCCATTTCCTTGTTTGTAATAATTGTCTACGAGTGTGTCATACCAGAAAGTGATGGCTCCAGGATTTTGGCAGCCTTTGTGCATAGCACACCTAGAGATTCCTCCCTCATACCAAAAGAATAGATGAAACATGCATGGTGGAATTGAGAAGTCTCTCTTGCTAGGTTTGATTTTCTTGGATACTTTATGTCAGTGGTTCCCAAACTGGGTGGTAATGCCCTTGGTGAGGGTAAAGGTAAAGGTACCCCTAACCATTAGGTCCAGTCGCGGACGACTCTGGGGTTGTGGTGCTCATCTCACTTTATTGGCCGAGAGCTGGCGTATAGCTTCCGGGTCATGTGGCCCGCATGACTAAGCCGCTTCTGGCGAACCAGAGCAGTGCATGGAAATGCCATTTACCTTCCCACCGGAGCGGTACCTATTTATCTACTAGCACTTGATGTGCTTTCGAACTGCTAGGTTGGCAGGAGCAGGGACCGAGCAATGGGAGCTCACCCCGTCCTGGGGATTCAAACATCCGACCTTCTGATTGGCAAGCCCAAGAGGCTCAGTGGTTTAACCCACAGCGCCACCTGCATCCCTTGGTGGTGGGGGGAATTATCTAGGGTGTGTGTGTGCCGGAAGTGTAAATGACCATCAGACTTTGAAAAGCTGGTATCAATGTAACAAGTTCATCAGTTTTGTTGAATTAACTAAACTACTCTAACTGGATTTTGAATAAATCTGCAATTAATTGGTACAATTAATTGAATTTTATTGTGTGATTGTCTTCCTTAGCGGGTCAGGGAAACCACTCTTATGAATAATGCTTTCTTTAGTGTAGTGTAGTGTAGTGTGTGTGTGTGTGTGTGCGCGCGCGCTGGGGATGAGTTTATGGAACCAAGAGGACAGTGGCCTGGAAATTTGGGGAACCACTGCATTAATCTTTTAAGGTGTCACAAAACTCTCTGCTCTTTTTGGCTACAAACCACCCCGACTGCAGCATCTCTGCAATGTCTCTAAAGGCCAAACAGCTTTTTTTGGGTAGAGACATGTTTCCCCCTGCAGAGCTAATAGCAGCTTTGGGGAAACGAGATGGGGGAATCCAGGAAATGACACTAAAAGAGAGATTTAAACACCCACCACTACTTCCCTGGTCTTCAAGGCAGCCACGTGGAGCTGCAAATTAGTAAACACAACCATTCCCCCCCCCCAAACCAAATATGCATATATTCGTTTTCTGGGTTCCTGAAACATCTGCCAATCAATTTCAGTGGGTGGCCCCAAGTCCTAGCCTTATGTACCAAAGCCTAAAGCTTTTTTCTTTGAGTCCCTGATATAAAGCAATTATCAGTATGGGGTGGTGGTGGTCAGTGTGTATGAAACCCTGGGCCATAGCTGTCAACCTTCCTTTTTTGGCGGGAAATTCTCTTATTCCAGCACCGTTTTTTCGCTGTTTCCCTTTTTTGGCGGGAAATTCCCTTATTCCAACGCCGCTTCCCGCTGCTATCCCGGATTGTTAGCTATCCCGTAAATTTCCCGGATTTCAAAGGAAGCAGCTCCTCTCCCTCCCTGCCGGCCAGGGAGGCTCCTCAGCTGCGTTGCTCGGCTGCGTTGCTCACCAATAGTTACAGAGAATAGGATGTCATTAGACAACAGCACTGTTTGTGCTTTGCTTGCATGTAAAATCAACCACTCTGGCCCAGCCCACAAATACACTCCTTCCAAAAGAGTGTTAAAGGATGCAAAGTCTGCAACACGTTTGTATAATAAGTCATTAATGGATGCCAGAGAGCCAAAAGAGTGAACCTGATCAATCCCCCCATGAAGAATTGACGCTTTTGAATTGTGGTGCTGGAGTCCCGTGGACTGCAAGAAGATCAAACCGATCCATTCTGAAGGACATCGGCCTTGGCTGATCCTGAAGCATCGCATGAGAAGAGAAGACTCCCTGGAAAAGAGACCCTGAGGTGGGGAAGATGATGGTGTGTAGCCTGGTGTAAATTAATTTGTAGCCTGGGGGGATTACCACGGCGTGGACTGTCCCCGAGAACCGTAGACTGTCCCCGGGACAGGTGAGGCTGCTGATCCCTTATTTTCAAATCCGAAAGTTGACAGCTACACCCTGGGCCCCTTGCAAAGCTGTGATGTGGGACCTGTGAGGCTGAAATGTTTGAGCTGGAACCTGGGGAACAGGTCAGGCTAGTCCATTAGCCGCTCAGCTAAGCACCAACACCTGCAACTTTAAAAAGTGAGCTCTGTTGCTGTAGAAACCAATGGATGGGCTTTTCCCCACCCGTCCTCACCTGGCTGGCAGGGAGTGAGCAGGGAGTCAGCTGATGCTGGAAGCTGGTTAATGCTCTTGGCTGTGTCTGAAGCTTTGACTTGAGGTATCCCCTGGAAGCCTGATGGGTTGTTCATGCTGTGAGTCCTTTCATTCTGTGCTCAGTTTGTATCTGCAGCCCTTTCAACCTATGCTCAGTTTGCATCAACCGTACGATCTGCAGTACGACTGCAGGGGTTCGCTTCCAAGGGCACATGTCCACAAAAAGACCTATTCTTGAAACGCTCCTTTGCAACTGCCGTGCTTTTAAGTTCTCTGCCTTGCTCACTGGGGGCGGCTCATTCAGTGTGCTGGCTCTGGGATGCTCTCACAAGATCTCGTGGGGCTGTCTGAATTCTTGTGCGATCCCGCAGAGCTGCCCCCAGTCAGAGGCGTAGCAAGCCCAGGTGGTACCCGGGGCGGAATTTTTTTTGTCACCCCCCCCCCCACTTTAATTTTAAAAAAATTAAATTTTTTAAAAAAGTGTCACCCCCCCCCCCTGATGGTGCCACTTTGCGAGGTGTGGGGTTTTTGTGTGTGTGTGTGTCTATTATCTCTTTTTTTTCAATAAAGTTAAAATAAATAAAAAATGATAAAAAAATTAAAAAAATTAAAAAAATTAAAAAGTGTCACCCCCCTCTGATGGTGCCACTTTGTGAGGTGTGGGGGTTTTGTGTGTGTGTGTCTATTATCTCTTTTTTTCAATAAAGTTAAAATAATAAAAAAAAGTAAAATAAAAATAAAAATAAAAAGTGTCACCCCCCTCTGATGGTGCCACTTTGTGAGGTGTGGGGGTTTTGTGTGTGTGTGTGTGTCTATTATCTCTTTTTTTTCAATAAAGTTAAAAAAATAAAATAAAAAATAAAAAAATAAAAAAAATAAATAAAAATAAAAATAAAAAGTGTCACCCCCCTCTGATGGTGCCACTTTGTGAGGTGTGGGGGTTTTGTGTGTGTGTGTCTATTATCTCTTTTTTTTAATAAAGTTAAAATAAAATAAAATGATAAAAAAATTTTAAAAATTAAAAAAATTAAAAAGTGTCACCCCCCTCTGGGGTGGAACCCGGGGCGACCCGCCCCCCCTCTCCCTTGCTACGCCCCTGCCCCCAGTTGCTTCCAGAGCTGGCTCACGGAGAGGGCTTTGCCTGGTAATCAGGGCAGAGAGCTCAAAAGCTCTCTTTGCACTGGGGAAAACTTGTGTGCGTTTAATTCGCGCAATTTCAACCAGCCTGCCTTCAGCCATGCAAGTTAAATGTGCGTAAGATACAATCATACAGTGTGTGTCCCAATAAATCCATATTTCCTAAAGACATCACAGGTTCCACTGACTGTCATTGCAAAGGAAACGGAACCCTCAGTAAAAGCCCCAAACCCCTGAAGTCTCTTGCCAGTCAGAGATTGAGCACGTAAATACTTTTTTTTTTTAATGGAAGTTGATTTTTTTTGGGGGGGGGGAGTATTTCGTGAAGACGGGGTTTCAATGAATATCTAAGGGAGCTTCTGTTTCTCAGCAAAACCTTGCTGACATCTCTAAGACACAGATGCCGCACTTCCGTTGTGGAAATACAGGAAGTCTGGGCTTTGCTGAGGCACGGTTGGTATGAACGACAAAAGACAATTTGGGTCTTATGATTTATGTCATAGTGTAACCCAAAGAGTTCCCGAATTACTGGTCTACTTTATTCTCTGACACTCCTCCATCCCCTTCTTCCCCATTTACAGACACATACATCTTAATGACTTTTACTCCATCCATTTTTGGATGGCACTTTTATTTTTAGTGAACACCCAGTAAATTTTTTCGTGGGATTGGCAAGTTGAAAGGAAGAGGAGGGGGAGGGGTGGGGATGTCATTGAGAAGGAACGACAAGGGCAGAATCCACCGGTGGACAAGTGGAATGGGGGACAGATCAACTAAATCAGTGCCTTCAAAAATTATCATAATATCCAAGCCACTGGTCCTTATGGGGTAGCCTCTTGTCTTTTGAGTAGAAGAAAAAATAGAGCTTCTACATAAGATCTGGGGCAACAGTTGTGATTGGCTGGTGATAGAATACTGGACAATTTATGAGCACTTAGAGAATCATAGAGCCGTAGAATTGGAAGGGACCCAATGGTCATCTAGTCCAACCTTCTGTATTGCAGGAATATTTTGCCCAACACGGGGCTCGAACCCATGGCCCTGAAATTCAAAGTCTCACGCTCTACTGACTGTTGTTCCTAGATTGACTAGGAGTTGCCTGGTGTTGCTGAACCTCCACAAAGCTGATGAAATAAATCCTGTTGCTTCTCATCTCTCTCCCACTGAGGAAGTCCGTTGGAATGGCCGCCTGCTGGTGACAGTTGAGGGGAGAGGAAGTCTGATGGAATAATCAGCCTCTGAGTACCTGTTTCTGGGGATCACAGTTGGGGAGGAGCATTATTGCACCCAGGTTCAGCTTGTAGGTTTCCTGTGGGCATCCGGTTGGCCACGATGAGAACTATACTAGCTAGACTATCATAGAACTGCAGCATTGGAAGGGTCCCATCCCAAGGGTCATCTTAGTCCAAGCCTCTGCAATGCAGGAATCACAGCTAAAGAATCCATGACAGATGGCCATCCAAACTCTTCATGAAAACCTCAAAGGAACGAGAGTCCACAACTTTATACCATCGAGAATCCCTTACAGCAGTAGTCCTCAACCTTGGGCCTCCAGATGTTTTGAGACTAGAGTTCCCATCATCTCTGACCACTGGTTCTGCTAGCTAGGGATCATGGGAGTTGTAAGCCAAAAACATCTGGAGGCCCATGGTTGAGGACCACTGCCTTACAGTACACCATCGAACAGCTCTTACCTTCAGAAAGTTCTTCCTAATGTTTAGTCAGAATCTCCTTTTATGTAATTTGAATCCATTGCTTCAGGTCCTCCCTCCTGGAGCAGGAGAAAATAAGCTTGCTCCATTTCCCCGTGTGACAGCCCTTCAGATATTTAAAGATGACTATCATATCCACCTGTCAGTCTCCTCTTCTCCAGGCTAGACCTACCCAGCTCCTTCAACCGTTCCTCATAAGGCTTGGCTTCTAGACCCTTGATCATCTTGGTTGCCCTCCTCTGCACACCTGCCAGCTTGTCAATATCCTCCTTAAACTGTTGTGTCCAGAACTGGACACAGGATTCCAGGATCTGACCACGGCAGAATAGAGTGGTACTACGACTTGCATTGATTCTTCTGTTGATGCAGTCTAGAATCATATTGTGGCCTGATCCAGCAAGACTCTTCCTATTCTCTTAATTTGTAGTTACAGGTAGGTAGCTGTGTTGGTCTGCCGTAGATGAAACAAAATAAAAAAATTCCTTCCAGTAGCACCTTAGAGACCAACTAAGTTTGTTCTTGGTATGAGCTTTCATGTGCATGCACACTTCTTTAGATCTTCAGTACTGGAAGGAATTTTTTTATTTTTTATTTTAATTAGCACTACAACAGGACCTTTATTGTTCAAAAGTGGACTAGCATTGCTGAGCCTTCACACTTCAGGCGGGTTCCCTGGTCTAGAACCCAATGCAGCTGTCCCCAAGCCCAGCTGCATCTCTCGAGGGAGAGGGGAGCTGAATTTGAAGCTGGTCACGTCAACGGCACTCCAAGCAAGGGTTAAACGGGAGATAAAGAAGAGACCTCCATCTCTCCCCCCCACCCTGTCCCTCTGTTGACAGCCGCTTAGTGCTGCTGGAAAGGGGGGTAGGCACAGAAGTGGAGCGGGCAATTGAGATGTGGGAACATTAGCCGCATCGAGCGAGTGACCCATGACGGCATGGCGGAGGCCTGCCTTTTGTCCCGCTCTGCCAAATATTTCTTTTGGGAGTGAAATGCGCAGGAAACGTACTCCCAAATGATCGCTCTTGAGAATAGGATGGGCTGAGGGGGAAAGGAAGGCATTGTAGGTGGAGAGCAAATTACCCGGGCAATTCATCGCGCAATTTCAAGGATGTGCTGCAGGGATAATATATTCTGAGTGGTGAGAAATTTCGTTTAATTCTCTCTCTCTCTCTCTCTCTCTCTCTCTCTCTCTCTGGAGTGTCTTCCCCACTATTTTGATTCACACCCTCTTCCACCTCTCTCCCTCCCCATCTTACCTTCTTCTCCTTGACTGACTTGTAGCCTGGCCTGCCTGTGGATGTACGCCAAGAGCCAAAAGGAACGGCTACCCAAAACCCTCCTCTACAAATGTCAATGTCTAATCCTCCTCCAGATATTGCTGGCATGCCAAATATTCTTCACAAGGTTGGTGCTTCCTAGGTGACATCCATTTAATCTAGAAGGTCAGGGTGATGGAGGCAGGGTGGCGTCGTGGTGACAGTGTCGGACTGGGACCTGGGAAAGACCAGGGTTCAAATCCCCACTCGGCCACGAGGCTTTCACCGGGTGACCGTGGGCCAGTTGCTACGTCTCAGCCTAACCTGCCTTTCAGAGTTGTTGTGGGGATGAAACGAAGAGAGGGAGAACCATGTACATCTATAACCACCTTTGTGCTCTTGTGGCCTCCAATGTTGCCCCAGTGATAAGATGTTGTGGACTTTCACTTCCCTGATGGAATCTGCAATGTCAATATTCTATCGCAATATCTCAAGGTCTGCCTCTCCCCATGTGAACCACCCTAGACAGACCCTGAGATCATTCAACTCAACTCAACTCAACACCTTTATTGGCATATATAAAAGGGGGACATACAAACCATCTATTTATATAATATTTCTATATAATATGATATTTCTGAAAGCATGCAACAAATAGAAAAAAGATAAAAAAGATCCTCATTAGTCACTATTGGTCAGGCTAGATATACTGGCCTTAATTTCAAAAACCCTAGTCAGATATTGAGCCATAGCTCTAGTGAGGGCAGAGGAATCATCCCTCAGCAGGAACTGGATCGTAAGTTGGTTATTGAAAAAGGCACTAGGCCACATTGAGGACATTGAAGGGCCAAATTGGAAGATATTAGAGAGGGGGAGATCATTCTCTAAGGCCCTTCTTCATGTGCCTCCTCCATGAGAGACCAAGAGGACAGCAATACAAGAACGGACTTTTTCTGCAGTGGCTCCCCAATAGTTTGGGTGCTCTCCCCAGGGAAGCTCACCTGGTGCCTTCATTACATAACTTTAGGCATTTGGTGACAGTGTTCCTCTTCTCCTAGGTCTTCAGCTGATTGAACAATCTTTGGCCTTTTAAGCTGTGTATGTAGTTGGGGGGCATTGTTTCATTTGCTGTTACGCTCTGTGTTTTCGTGTTTGTGTACTGTAAACACCCTGTGCACCTTGAATGGAGGGTGCGTAGAAATTCAACAAGTAAATAAATACAGGGGTACTTCGGTTTATGAACTTAATCCGTTCCGGAAGTCCGTTCTTCAACCAAAACCGTTCTTAAACCGAGGCGCGCTTTCCCTAATGAGGCCTCCCGCCGCCGGTGCCCTTCCACCGTTCAGATTCCATTCTTAGACCAAGGTAAAGTTCACAAACTTGGACACTATTTCTGGTTTCACGGAGTTTGTAAACTGAATCGTTCCGAAGCCGGACTGTTCTTAAACCGAGGTACCACTGTAAATCACATTGCTGACACATCCTGCCCCTGAGGGAAAAAAAAAACCTTTTATGAATGTTTATGAACATTCCATCACAGCAGAATAGTGCAGGAGCTGTTCACCAACAACAGATGGACTGTAAGCCACTTTGCACGTTAGTGGTGCTCAGACAGGGTTTCGGAATCCCGGTGTGTCAGCTCCTGTTGCCCAAAATGCTAAATGTTTTGTGACTGTGAAAGTAGCTGAAACTCTTTTTCTCTGCAACCACCTTTGCTCTTTCTGTAGCTAAGAATAGGCCGCATTTCCATTCCGCTTGGCTAGGAGGTACTCGCAAGCTCACATGTTCTTTACTTCTTAGAAAGGAAAGAAAAGACTTCTCTCATGAATAGCTAATTACTTACCTATTTCTGATCTCAAATTCAAATTCAGAAACTCACTGAACTGAGAAGGATTAGAGAGGCATCAATATTAGAATCCTAAGCAAAGCCATGATGGGCGGAGGGTTCCGTGCCCCCAAATTTGAAAGCCTGTGAAATGGGGGCATGAGATTGGCCGCCTGAACGGATGCCAATAATTTTTCCACACCTTGGGTTTTGCTTAAAGTAAAATGTCCCAGTGAATTTGGAGGATCCTGCCCGGGTAGAGCAGTCAAGGAGTTTCGAGGGGTGGCCCAGAGGTTTTAATAAGCAGCAACCCAATTTCTTGATGTGGATGGGTGGAGGGAAGAATTTGCATGTCCCGACCTGAGGACCGCATGTTAAGATGTGCTAGGAGTATTGGCTGTTGGTGCAATTTGGAAAAATGGGTGAAATTACACTAAGCGCTTGGTCCACGTCTTCAGCAGCCTGCCCCCAACATCTGGATCCTGTTTCGAGTTAGCACACCAGCTGCACAGCCCAAGGCTAAATGCCTAGAGCAGGGCTCAGCCACCTCCCTGTCTTCAAGGAATGTGTGCATGTGCAGAAGTTGGTAATATACCAAAGCTGCGTTGAGCAGCCTTGGCACAAGTGTTTTGCTCAGTGCAAGCTATCAGTGGAGAAGCTGGAGGTTACATGGTGTATGGTTCAGAATAGCATGGAGCTAGCATGGTAAACTGCAAGTGGATCTCTCTATATACTTGTGATGGCCTGGGATTCAGACTCAGATGCTGAACCTGAGGGATCCCAGCCTGCACAGGATTCCCTGCCTCCAGAACCAGCAGAGCCGGGGCTAGGGCCTGAGTCGGAAGGGTCCTCACCTGTGCTGGATCCTCAGGTGCAGGCATCGGCTGAGTCTGCTCTGGCTCCTGATGGGATGGAGGACCCATTGCCTGCAGGTGCTCCACTCCCAGCCCTGTCAGGGGAAGCTGAGGTTGTCTCTGGGTCTGGTAACCCTCCAGCCTCTCCTGAGCTGCAGAGGCGAAGGGCAGAGAGGCGAGTGCTCACCTCCAGGCCAGGAGAGGCAAGTCACCAGAGGATCAGGGCCGCCCTATGCCTCGGGGCAGATAAAAGCCAGCCAGCCCCAAGTTGCAGGAGCAACATTGTTGCTGACCAGTTCCTGCCAGTGTTCCTGCCTGAGCTCCTGACCCATCCTGGTTCCCTGCTTGCCTACCTGTTCCTGACTTTGCCTGACTCCCTGCCTTGCACCCAGCTTCAGTTATTACGGACTGCCTTTACGTTGCACCTCTGACCACGGACCGGACTTGGACCTCGCCTCTCAGGTAACTCACGGGACCAGCACAATACTTTTGTCTAAACAAGCTTTGCTTCTAAGACCAGAAGAACTATAGTATACTGGATTGGTTCATGGTGTATCAGCATCTCTTAAAGTTTAGGCAGCTAGTGTGTTTATGCTTGTCTTGTGCCATGAGCCAAAAACCACTTTATACTCTAAACTGAACAGAGTGGGGAAGGAATTTTGTGAGTCGAGGACCCGCCACCAGCTGAAGATAAGAATGACACAGGACACAGTGTATTTTGGGTTAATGGGCTAAAAAAAAGGCCACAGCTTTTATTGGTTACAACATGTGAGTGGTATTGGCTTAGGCATCCGACGAAATCCGAAGACGCAATGAGGGGGCAGTGCTGCCATGGCCGCATAAGAGCGGCTAAACCCTGCCCCCCCCAGCCAGCCTGATTGGCTGACCGCTGGGGGCATGGTGCGACAGCCGTGGCAACTGATGCAGGGGGCAGGCACGCCCCCCCTGCCAAAGCGGGAACCGGCTCCCGATCACAACTCCTCCCCTCTGTGAGGAGGAGAGGCTTTTCTTAACCATGAACTCTCGAAAAGGCTGTGTGTTGGAAAGCAGGAAAATTCTGATGGAAGAAGAAGAAGAAGAGTTTGAATATGATATCCCGCTTTATCACTACCTGAAGGAGTCTCAAAGCGGCTCACATTCTCCTTTCCCTTCCTCCCCCACAACAAACACTCTGTGAGGTGAGTGGGGCTGAGAGACTTCAGAGAAGTGTGACTAGCCCAAGGTCACCCAGCAGCTGCATGTGGAGGAGCAGAGACGCGAACCCGGTTCACCAGATTACGAGTCTACCGCTCTTAACCACTACACCACACTGGCTCTGGAATGCTGGAACCAATTTTGCACAAGTCCGGTCACCTTTCCTGGTGGGCGGCATTGCAGACAAGCTTCCAGGATCCAACTGTGATCTGGCAGAGGGGGCGGAGAGTGGACGCCCCCAGCTGTGTTGTCCCGGCCGCATCACCAGCACTGACCAATCAGCACCGGGAAGGGGTGTGGCGGTGGGAATTTTAACCACGGCCTGGCCGGGCGGCACCTCCTCTCTCACCCTTTCACCGCATCTCCTGACCCACCCACCTGCCCTCAGGGTGATCAGGTGGCAGATATTTTGGGGGGTTCGCACAAGCGCTCCTGTGAAGAGGGTGGTGGTGGTGGAAGGTGCATCACCACAAACCTGGTGAATACTGGCCCCGTTTTTTTCTAGAAAAAGGCACTGCTCATATGCAGGGCCGGCGCGTCCATTAAGGCAAACTAGGCAGTTGCCTAGGGCGCCAAAATGGAGGGGGCACTGGCCAGCCTGCCCCTCGCCCCCCGCCGCGGCCCCAACCAGCGGCGGAAACCGCGGTGGTGCGGGGCGCCCGGCCGGGCAGGGGCGGGGCACCGTACGTCATGCGCAATGACGTCACGTGGCCCGCCCCCTTGCCTAGGGCGCCAAAATCCCTAGCACCGGTCCTGCTCATATGTATTCATTTACCAACACCTAAGTGATGGATGGGGAACCTCAGGTTGTCCTGGCGTCTCTGGCCTGTGGGATTCTCCCCAAGCCACCCACCCACACATAGGTCAGGCCAAGGGGGTTCTCAGACACTTATAATGGAGAAAGTGCTTCTGTATATATCATTATGTATCATTTCCCAGAATGCTTTTATTACCTTACAAGACCACCACAAATGATAAAAGGTGCGTTCTCTCTTTTTTTTTTACATTTCCAGCAGATATAATGAGTTGACAAAATGTTCAAATTAATTTTTATGGGAAAAAAAAACCATAGGCTTTTCTATTAGGAATTGTAGGTGCTGATATTCCAAGGGAGCAGAAAATACTTCTTATGTACGCGACGACAGCCGTACAGATGCTACTAGCCCAGAGATGGAAAGAAGATAAAGTCCCTACCGGAGAAGAATGGCAAATTATACTGTTGGACTATGGTGAAACTAACCGGAAAGCTCGGGAACCAGGAAGACCAAAACTTTAGCAAAGAATGGGGGGAATTTATAACTTATCTTCAAGACCATTGTAAGCAGATGAAAACATTAGCAGGACTGCAATAACACTTGGAATGTAGCAAGTACTATGGAGGTAATGGAGTTATATAACATGTGGACTATTGAAAAAGATGCAGTAAAAAAGGTTTATAATAGGACCCATGGAGGGGAAGGTGTGAAGTCCAGAGATTCAGAGGAATCTTTAAATGTGGATATGTATGGTTCTATTGTTACAATTTTATATTTGTAAAATCAAATAAATAAATAAAAAATTTAAAAAGAGAAAGTGCTTCTTTACACAATGCATAAACTACGGAACTCCCTGCCACAGGAGGCAGTGGTGGCCACCAAGCTAGATGGCTTTAAAGAGGATTAGACCATTCACGGAGGAGAGGGCTATTGAGGCCCACAAGCCATGATGGCTCTGCTCAGCTAGAGGCAGCAATGTTTCTACATACTCATTACTGGAAACCACAGGAGGGGAGAGTGCTGCTCATGTGTTCGAATCCTGCTTGCGGGTTTCCCACAGACATCTTTTTGGCCACGGTGAGCACAGGTGAGCTAGGTTGAATGGGTCACAGGCCTGATCCAGCAGCGCTCTTATGCTCTTAACGCCTCACACTTTCCTGGACGGAGGATGGAGAGATCTGTGGTGTTTGTGTGTTGCAGTAGAACCCCCATGACCAGGGGCGTAGCAAGGGGGGTGGATCGCCCCGGGTTCCACCCCAGAGGGGGGTGACACTTTAAAAAGTTTTTTTTTTTTTTTAAATTTAACTTTATTGGAAAAAAGAGATAATAGACACACACACACACACACACACAACCCCCCACACCTCACAAAGTGGCACCATCAGAGGGGGGGTGACACTTTATTTTTTTTATTTTTTTTTAAATAAAATTAAATTTTAACTTTATTGGAAAAAAAGAGATAATAGACACACACAAAAAAAACCCCCACACCTCGCAAAGTGGCACCATCATTTTTTTGGGGGGTGGGGGTGACTTGCTATGCCACTGGGTGCAGCTCTGCCAGTGCCCTGGCAACGTGGTGGTGGGGGGGTGACAAAAAAAAATCCCACCCCGGGTACCACCTGGGCTGGCTACGCCTCTGCCCATGGCTTCCTCATGTCTGGAATGTAGCCTACTGCAGACACAGGCATTACCTTGCCCACGTTTGCATATGGCCCCTCCCACCACTGCTATGTGGCCCTCAGGAGGCCGACTATGAGGAAATGTGACCCCCGGGCTGCAAAGACTCCCGACTTCTGAATAGCGCAAACAACAGAACTCGATTAACCAGCCTATCTTCCTGGCTCGCTTTGGGGACGGTCGGAAAACTGAGGCAGCTGCAATGTTTCTAGCAGACAGAAGGAGAAAGAAAGGAGGGAAGGGAGGGAGATAGAGGGTGATGCCTGCCCTGGAGTGGTGCTGTGAAGATATCCTTGAATAGCTATAATTGCATGCAGCTGGCAGTAAAGCCAGGTTGCTGGACATCTCTCGCTTTCCTGCAGAGAATCGTGCCATGCATGGGAAACGGCAAGTGCCCCTTGCCCATCTTTGTCTCAGACAGTGTACATCTGGATCCGGAGACATTCCCAAAGGCTTTATCTCCCGGAATAAAAAGGACCAGCAAGTCCTCCTCTGGGGGGAGCGCCCTCCCTTTCCTCGGGAAGCCAAGGAGGCTTAATGCAAAGGCAGTGGGTATCTGCCGCGCCAGCTGGGAGCATGAGTGTGCCACGGCCAGGGGAGGGGAAAAACATCTCAGTGAAGCAGAAAATAGGATCGGCTTCTTCTGCCACCGCTGGACCTCTGCGAGAGCCAAAAGCGCTGGTGGGAGTTTCTGTGCCTTTCCTTTTAAAACCAAAACAAAAAGCCTTTTCAGGTTTGGATAGCCAGGAAGCAGCAAACTCTTGCAGGATTTAGAATCTATAGCTTGCGCATTTCAGCACAGGGTCTCCAGAGACACACCTACTCCCCACTTTCGTCTGCTCTTTTTATTGATTGATTGAAACTATTTTTTTCATCACAAACATTCCCAGGGTTAGGTATGAGAACTCAGCACAACAATATAAAATAAGAGCAGATAAAACACATTACTAAAACCAACTTGTTGCTACTATGGAAGCATCTTATTCCTCCATAAATGATTTGTGGGTATCTGGCGGGCCTAAGTCTCCCAAATCTGTGTGCCATGACAGGCCTGCCACAACCCCATAACAAGTAATCTAATCCCTCCCAGACACCAAGGTACCCAGGGACTGAGGAGGGTGCCCACTATGTCTCTGCATCATCCATTGTTCTGGCCTTGCTTCCTCCTGGTCGGTCTTCACCTGGGGAGTTAAATGCCAGCCCCTCTCTGCACTGGATATCACTGGAGCCTGCAGGCCAACATGGAGATGCAGCAGAAATGTCCTGCGTCAAAGGAGGATGCCTGGTGTGTCTCTGATTGAGTCACTCCCCCAGGCTTGGCTTTTTGCAACAGGCAGAGCAGCCCTGATGGTGACAGCAGTCACGAAATTAGAAGACGCCTGTTTCTTGGGAGAAAAGCAATGACAAACCTAGACAGCATCTTAAAAAGCATCACCTTGACTACAAAGGTCCGTATAGTTAAAGCTATGGTTTCCCAGTAGTAATGTAGGGAAGTGAGAGCTGGACCATAAAGAAGCCTGATCGCCGAAGAATTGATGCTTTTGCTTTTTGGTGCTGGAGGAGACTCTTGAGAGTCCCATGGACTGCAAGAAGATCAAACCTATCAATTGTGAAGGAAATCAGCCCTGAGTGCTCACTGGAAGGACAGATCCTGAAGCTGAGGCTCCAATACTTTGGCCACCTCATGAGAAGAGAAGATTCCCTGAAAAAGACCCTGGTGTTGGGAAGATTGAGGGCACAAGGAGAAGGGGACGACAGAGGACGAGATGGATGGACAGTGTTCTCGAAGCTACCAACATGAGTCTGACCAAACTGCGGGAGGCAGTGGAAGACAGGAGTGCCTGGCGTGCTCTGGTCCATGGGGTCACGAAGAGTCGGACACGACTAAACGACTAAACAACAACAGACCAGCCCTGAACAATAATCGACAGATAATCTCAGCGAATGGGCTGTCTCAGGGCAAGTAAGATCTACGCTCATAGCTTAAGACTGCTAAACGGTGTTCAACTGGAGCCTACAGATGCAACAAGTTCACCAAGCAATATTCCGTATAAGCAGCCAGTTTAGGTGTCATGATCACAAGGTCTTGGAAAGATGCTCAGACTTGGGCTTTGAATACATGCAGAAAGGCAGAGCTAAGGCAGAGCATTCATTTTTCTGCTGTTGAGCCTCTGAAAACCAGTTGCTGGGAAATATTAGTGAAAATAACTAAGAAAAATGCATACAGAATCATAAAATCAAAGATTTGTAGAATTGGAAGGGAACCCCAAGGGTCCTCTAGTCCAACCCCCTGCAATTCAGGAATCTCAGCTGAAGCATCCGAGGCAGGTGGCCATCCAAACTCTGCTTAAAAACCTCCAAGGAAGGAGAGTCCACAACCTCCCGAGGGAGAGCGTTCCACACTCAAACAGCTCTTACTGTCAGAAAGTTCTTCCAGAGGCTGAGTCGGAATCTCCCTTCTTGTCACTTGAAGCCATGAGTTCGAGTCCTACCCACCAGAGCAGGAGAAAACAAGCTTGCTCCATATTTGGTGAAATCGTTTTGTAAAAAAGAAGAAGTATATTAGACAAAATTGTTTACAAAAAATGTGTATAATAGAAGAAATGCACACAAAAATGTTGATAAATCTTCAGTATCCCCACCACCACCAAAAAATAATAATTCCATATTGGTGTGGGAATGTGGAGAGCTGAGCTTTAAGGCTGGGAAAATGACAAAAACTGAAACTGACTGATTCACAATTCTCTAATTCACCCTCTTATTCTTGAAGGTTTTGAGAGGGTTAAAGCGTATGGAAAGACCAAGATAAGCCAATGCCAGGGGTGCTTGCTATGAAGAAATCGGGTTTAAATTCCTGGGGGAGGGGGAAACCTGGGTGTTCTGAGTCCGCTCTTCCCTGGGGCATCTTTTCAAGAGCGGCTTGGCAGGCTCATCAGATCACCATGAAACGTGGAGGCATAGACAGCCCTGCAAATGTCACAATTCCCCACGGATGACAAAACTGCGATGGATAAACACGCAAGGCTCATCTGCAGGTTGGCAAGACCTCAGCCAAAGTTTGCATTGGGCACCTGGCAACTTTTTGGAAGCTCAAAACGGAAGTGTGTATGGAAAAGGAGAACCCCAGAGGGCTGCTCTGCTCTGTTTCAGCAATAAATCGGACAAGGTGTGCGCATGCATGCACATTTCTGGGATGACAGAGGTGTCCTCATTAAAAGGCATAGGGCTTGCCATATGTTGAGACTAGAGAGCGAGGAGAAATCCAATTCAGCTCTCATTTATAGGCAAAAAATTGTACTTTTAATGCAACATGGAAACTGAAACACAGCAATCTTTCAAGATTACACATTTCTCTCACTTTTGCAATGCAGACCGCCAAGAAAAGAGCACAAACACACAAAATGTGCAAATGGTAAACAATTAGCTTACAAAAAATACCCTAAAACACTGAGGCATTGGTTGGTTTGTTCCGTATAGGGTGGGTGAATCTATCAGTTTTGGTTTCTTGCAGTTCGTTTTTCCAATCTTAAGTTCAGTTCCCAACATTTCAAAGAATCATAGAACAGGGGAGCTGGAAGGGACCCCTGGGGGTCATCTAATCTAACCCCCTGCAATGCAGGAATCACGGCTAAAGAATCCCTGACCAATGGCCATCCAACCTCTGCTTAGAAACCTGCACCACAAGGGGCGGAGGAAGCCTCCTCGCTACCCAGGGCGGTGAAAGGAGGCACCCCCAGGGGGCGGGGCGTCATCACATCACGACACAACGTCACAACGGACTGCGCATGCGCAAATTGCCGCACATGCTCACCCCGTCGCCGGGCCGCCACTGCTGCTTCCGTGGCGACCTTTTTCCGGCACTGGCCTGCCCCTCACCTCCGCGCTGCGACTCCGCCCAGGGCCCAGCTGAGCGCTGAAAAAAGCCCTTTAAAAAAAACAGGAAAGCAGGCGCCGGCAGCTGGCCAAGCAAGCAAGCAAGCCAGCCGCCGCCGCACGCCGAGCAATGTTTTCAGCTCTGCTTTGGAGGCGCCGATTGCGGGGGCGGGGCCCCGCCCCGAGTGTCACCCCCCAGGGTGGTACCCGGGGTGGCCCGCCCCCTCTGCCCCTAGCTCCGCCCCTGTGCACCACCTTCCAAGGTAGTCTATTCCACTGTCAAACAACTCTTACTGTCAGAAATTTATTCCTAGTGTTTAGTTGGAATCGCCTTGTCATTTGAATTAGTGCCGGATTTACGTATAAGCTAAACAAGCTTTAGCTTAAGGCCCCACTCTCTTGGGGGGTCCCAAAAAATTTAAAGAAAAACAACCCTGGATGTACATTTCCAAAATATAAGATAAAAAACAAATAAAATAAAACCTGCATACAGGAACAGTGTTTTGTGTTGTGTAGGCTCCTATATGATTAGGGGCGGAGGAAGCCTCCTCGCGGCGGCAAACAGAGGCATCCCCCTGGGGGCGGGGCGTCGGGACGTTACATTGTGACGTCACGACGCAACGTCACAACGGAGTGCGGATGCGTGAAATGCCGCACGTGCGCACTCTGTCGCCGGGCCGCTGCAGCTGCTCCCACGGCGGACTTGCGAGCCACCGCGCGAAAAGCAGCAGCGGCAGGGCACTCCCACGGGCTGCTGCACGAGATTGGCGGCTTGTGGGGCCCCCCCCCACCGCTGCTACCTTTCGCGCGGCGGCTCGCAAGGTCGCCACGGGAGCAGCAGCCCGGCAACGGAGTGTGCACGTGCGGCATTTTGCACATGCGCACTCCGTCTTGACCGGCGCCGCCATGAGCCGCCGATCGCGCGCAGCAGCGCCGGCGGGCGGGCCCCGCGTGGGCCGCAGAGCAGAGTGGTCTCATTCCGTGGCTTGCTCGGGATCCGCGGTAGGGGAGGGGCAGGGCGGGGGCGGCCCAAGTGTCACCCCCCTCCCCTGGAACCCGGGGCGGACCGCCCCCGCCCTCCCCTTGCAACGCCACTGTATATGCTGTAAGTCATGGGCCCTGCTCCCTAAAATATTCAACATAAAAATGAGCAACAATTTGTTGTTGACAAAGGACAGCTGGACATATAAAGGGCCCCATTACCTTCAGTAGCTTAGGGCCTCATCAAACCTAAATCCGGCCCTGATTTGAATTCATGGGTTTGGAGCAGCAGAAAGCAAGCTGGATCCACCCTCCATATGGCAGCCTTTCAGGTATTTGAAGTTGACTATCATATCTCCTCTCCGTCTTCTCTTCCCTAGGCTAAACGCACCCAACTCTCTCAACCGTTCCCCATAAGCTTTGGTTTCCAGACCCTTGATCATCTTGTTCACCCTCCTCTGCGCACCTTCCAAGTTGTCAACACCTTTTTTGAATTGTGGTGCCCACAACTCCAGGTGGACTCTGGCCAAGGCAGAATAGAGTGGAACTACTATATTTCTGTTGATGTAGCCTAGAATAGCATTAGCTTCTTTTGCTGCTGCATCACACCATTTGCCCACAAGAAGCTTGGGAAGGGCTGTGCAAAGCTTTTAGGGCTAATCAACTGCACCTGCAAATACCTGCCCACACAACTGATCAGTGCTTTCTTTTCTCAAAAAATGTTTAGGGGTACTCTCATTTTTCTACTCATATTGAAATACTGCCCCTCAATGAGGCCAAACTTAAATTCACAAAACGTTTAGGGCTATGCGTACCCCTACGTAACCCCCAGGGGAAAAAAACACTGCAAGTGAAGTCATATACGATGTCAGGTGATTTATAGGTGGGTATGGGACCAGGTGGCGCTGTGGGTTAAACCACAGAGCCTAGGGCTTGCCGATCAGAAGGTCGGCGGTTCAAATCCCTGCGACGGGGTGAGCTCCCATTGCTCAGTCCCTGCTCCTACCCACCTAGCAGTTCGAAAGCACGTCAAAGTACAAGTAGATAAATAGGAACCGCTCTGGCAGGAAGGTAAACGGCGTTTCCGTGCGCTGCTCTGGTTCGCCAGAAGCGGCTTTGTCATGCTGGCCACATGACCTGGAAGCTGTACGCCGGCTCTCGGCCAATAAAGCAAGATGAGCAGCACAACCCCAGAGTCGGACACGACTGGACCTAATGGTTAGGGGTCCCTTTACCTTTACCTATGGTTCAGCCAAAATAGCACCGTGGGCCAAACAGAGATCTGGAAGTGCTAATAAAGCATATGGGCCTGATGTTGTCTTTCCCTGTTTTACAGAATCGTGGCTGACATCCAAATCCAGGTTTCACATTTTGAAATAGTGGCAGATTTCTAAAACACCCGTTGCAGACAGCACACATTACAGTTTCCCCCTTCCTTCCAAGGGTAGCGTGAGAGTGGACTCACGTCTTTCATCTGTTCAAAGAAAACTCCATCGCCATCACTCTCTCTCTCTCTCGCCGTCTCCTGCCTCCCACACCTCACCCCCTCCTTAATATCCCTTGTTTTCTCTTTCCTGAAGAAGATGCTGCCTATAATTACAGAGCATGTTGAAATGGAGGTGCGATGGAGCAGAGCTTTCAATGTTTGTGCTTTGTCATATAAAATGACACAAATTATTATTTCGTCTTCCCGGTTAATAATGCACAGAATACTTGCCGATTTGAATGCAGCCGTGTTTACGGTGCTCCGAAGCTGAGTTAGAGGACAAAGGACGCCTTTTCTGTTGTTGTTGTTCTGCTTTGAAATCGGGCGTCTGGGGGAGAGGCAATTGCAATGGAAAGCTTGCAAGCAGGGCCTGAACTGGCACGCTAGAAAGCACCGGGCACCGGCCCACTAGCGTTGCCACCTTTGGCCGGGGGAAATACGAGACAGGTCAGGCAAAATAAAGGACAGGTTGGGGAGATGGCGGACACACATACTCTCATGATGCCAAATCTTCCCCCCACCTTTTGTAGAGTTGAGTTCCCCACATTTGGCCTCCCCTGTCCCTCACCACCCTTGACTCACATAGATGGGCAGGGGCCGGAGGTAGATGGCTGTCATTGCCCTGTGCTGCCAGCCATGGCAGAGCTCAGTGGAGGGAGAAGTACTTGCCTGGAGGCAGAGTCCGTTGACGAGGTCCAGTCCAGTCCTAAGGTCAGGAGTACTGTATTTTTCCATGTATAACACGCCCCCTCTGATAAGGAGGGTGAAACGGACTATAGAGATGAGGCGGAGCGGCTGATAGAGTGGTGCAGAGTTAATAACTTGCTCATAAATACAAAGAAAACAAAGGAGCTTGTGGTGGACTTCAGGAGGCAGAAGAACGATGTCCAGCCACTTTTGATTGATGGAATCTGTGTGGAGAGGGTAACAACGTTCAGATTTCTGGGCACTGAATTACAGGAGGATCTGTCCTGGAGTGTCAACATAAGGGGGCTTGTGAAGAAGGCGCAGCAGAGACTGTACTTCCTGAGAGTTTTAAGGAAAAACCATCTTCCACAAAAGCTGCTGCTTGCCTTCTATCACTGTTCCATTGAGAGCGTGCTCACTTATGGTTTATGTGTGTGGTATGGAAGCTGTACTTCTCAGGATAGGATGGGGTTGTACAGAATTGTTAAGACAGCAGAGAGCATTATTGGCTGCTCACTCGCCACCTTAGAGCAAATTTATACCACCAGGTGCCACAGAAAGGCACTGGACATAGTAGGAGATCCATCACACCCTGGTCACTGTTTCTTCGAGCTCCTGCCATCGGGACGGAGATACAGGACGATGACAACAAGAACAAGCCGTCTTAGAAACAGCTTCTTCTCCAGAGCAATTTCGGCCTTGAATGGAAAGTCTGGACTTTGAAGTCATTTTATTTTACTTATTATATTGTATTGTATTTTACTGTTTTAATTAGTGTTTTGTAGTTATTTTAAATTTATGTGGAGTTCCTTATCTGAGTAGATAGAGCAACCAAGCAATTTCGTTGTTTGCGCAAGGAACAATGACAAAAAATATTATCTCTATCTCTAAGATGCCCCCTGTTTTTGGGGACTCAAAATTTAAAAAATGGGGAGAGATTGCCCTGAGTTGTTGAGCTTTTTGGGGGTGGGAGGGTTGCCCAGAGTTGTTGAGCTTTTTTATGTGAGCTGCCACTCGCACGTGTCACCAGAACAGCCTATCATCTGTCTCCCCGCAAAAATTATGCATGGCATGGGGAAGGAAAAGATTTTCTCCCTCTTTCATGACACTTGAAGTTGTGAACATAAAGCTGAATGTTGGAAGGTTCAGGACAGAGAAAAGAAAGTTCTTATTTACAAAGCACACAGTTAAGTTATGAAACTAGTTTAAGTGTTGTTGTTGTTGTTGTTGTTGTTAATTGAATTTATATACCGCCCTATACCCGGGGGTCTCAGGACGGTTCACAGAAAAGATCAACATAAAAACTGCAATATATATAATCAAAATAAAAACAACAACCCAATAACACCTCCCACCCACCCCCAAAGAGCCACATTTTAAAAGGGTATTTAATTAGAGATGTGGGTGGCGCTGTGGTCTAAACCACTGAGCCTCTTGGGCTTGCCGATCAGAAGGTCGGCGGTTCGAATCCCTGCGATGGGGTGAGCTCCCGTTGCTCGGTCCCTGCTCCTCCCAACCTAGCAGTTCAAAAGCACTCCAGTGCAAGTAGATAAATAGGCATCACTGTGGCAGGAAGGTAAACAGCATTTCCATGTGCTCTGGTTTCTGTCATGGTGTTCCATTGTGCCAGAAGTGGTTTAGTCATGCTGGCCACATGACATGGAAAGCTGTCTGTGGACAAACGCCGGATCCCTCAGCCTGAAAGCGAGATGAGCGCCGCAACCCCATAGTCGCCTTTGACTGGACTTAACCGTCCAGGGGTCCTCTACCTTTTTTACCTTTAAGATGTCAGTTAGATCAACCAAAGTCCTGGTTAAAAAAGAACGTTTTTGACTGGCGCCTAAAGGTATATAATAAAGGTGCCAGGTGAGTGTCTCTGGAGAGATGGGAAGATGGGAAGCCACTGCAGAAAAGGCCCTGTTCTTGCGCTGCCACCCTCCGGACCTCTTGAGGAGGAGGCACACGAAGAAGGGCCTCAGAAGGTGAGTCCAGGTAGGTTCATATGGAAAGAGGTGGTCCTTGAGGTTGCATGAGGAACTTTCGGTGGACATGCGAGAAGACAAAATCATTTTGGGAATTGATTTATAATGAATTGAAAAAATATGTTTAAATATACCTTTCCCAAAAAGCCAGAAGCTTTTTTGCTAGGCTTGATGGGAGAGGAAATTGCAAAAATAGATCAAAGATTATTTATGTATGCAACAACTGTGGCGAGAACACTATTAGCCCCAAAGTGGAAATTACAGGAATTATCTACGATTGAGGAGTGGCAGACGAAGATGATGGACTATGCGGAATTAGCAAAACTGACTTGCAGGATCCGAAACCAGGATGAATCGAAATTCCAGAGAGATTGGAGTAAATTTATTGACTATATAAATAATAACTGTAGAAGCTTGAAGACACTAGCAGGACTGAAATAAACCCTACGACACAGACTTGATGAAAGAGGGAGAAACTGCGAGAGTAGATTGGACAGGAAAGCCTGTGGATGGGATGGAGGGAAGTCACAGCTCGGCAGAGCGAAGAGAAATAAGATGTGTAAAAGAATGTTGAAATTTGCTGTTTATTGGTTTGTTTGTTTTTGAGAGAGAGAGAGAGAGAGAGAGAGAGAGAGAGAGATTGCAGGATGAACTTTATTTTATCTGCCCTGGACCTCCCAAAATTCAGCTACTTTGGATGTCCACAAGAGACGGAGAAAAACATTTCTCTGTCCAGTTTCACCACACCATGCATAATTTTTGCAAACTTTCATCATGTCGCCTTTTGCTCACCTTTTCTTTCAACTAAAAATGGTAAATTCAATCCTCTCCTTCGGGCTGATTGTGAGCCAGTGTACAGATTCTCAGCAATTCATTTCCAGAACCATATCCCCGTCCCTTTTCAGCATCTGGCTTTAAATAACCAGACGGGAGGTGGAGGGCGAAAAAAATTAAAAACGGGAAATGGGAAGTCAATTAAAATCAACTGCATCATAAAAGGTGCTTAGCAAAACACAAAAACGCCAGTGCTATTTTTAGACAGAGATTGCACTTGTTGTTCGTGCTTTCCAAACCCCGTCTAAATTAAGAGCCCGGCACAATTAAACTGCAACCTTTAACTGGGACTCCTGCAGTTGGTAATACAAAAGCACCAGACGCTGTCAAATCGATTGATAGCGCAGGAAGGCAGAATTAAAGCACAGGATTCATTTTTCTTTCTGTATAAAAATTGATCTAGCTTTTGTGGTGGTTGTTATTGCGGTTTGGGCTGACTTTCTCATACACACACACACACACACACACACACACACACACACTTTTGTCAAAATGATAAAATCAATGCAAACTAACGGTGATACCAAGGTTGGCGAAGGGAGTAGAGAGTTTGTCCAGACATTTGATTCCAAAGCTATTATAACAGAGCCTCTGTATACAGAAGCAGTTTAATACTTAATGCAGGGGTTTGAAAACTCTGGCTCAGGGGTTGAATGTGTGGGGCATTATTGCAGTCAAACCAATAATTCATGCTTTGCCAGATGGGCACATGAAAGGGCAGAGGCTCACAAGAGCGTTCCTGCAAAATTTGCTAGCGGGAACTCTGTGAGATCACCTGCTTTGTCTGCCTTGGCAGGAAGCTGTAACATTGCACACTTCCTCCCTGCCAGGGCAGCCTCCACTTTCTCCATCAAGATTCAAAGCTGACCAGATGTGCAGGTCTGAGCTCTGCAGCTCAGACAGCATTTTTGAACTTGCATTTTGTACTTTTGCAACTTAGATAGGTAGCTATAAATCTGCTCAATTTTGCTTCTTTAACTACTGCTTCAAGACCCAGATTATGTAAGTAAATGCTACTTTTATTTCTTCACAAACCATTGTGTGTGTGATTCTTGTTTTGAAGGGGAAGAAAATGGGTACTACCAGGAAGAAATCAGTCTGCCTTAAAGCATCCTGGATTATTGTTTCTAGAAGGTTAAACCGTCCTTATTTTAGCTTCCAAATTTAAGCTGCAAAGGATGGTAATCTGCTGGTCTCACTCATGTGATAATGACTAGACAATATATCCTCTCCTAGTGTCGAAATCCATTCCTACATAATGTGGCCCAAAACCTCTCTATTTGGCCCTCAGAACTCTTTCCCGGGCATATCCCTTCCCCAGTCACATCTTCCTTTAGTATTTTTGTTAGAATGTGTCTTTGAATTCAGATTATTCCTCTTGCTTCCCAGGATGGAGAGTGATTTGCGAGTGCATATAAAAAATAGCTTACTGTACAAAGATAAAAATTTACATGCATTGCCCCACCCATTTTTCATTTGGCCCCACCCACTACCGGTATGTGGCCCCTGGAAGGTTGCCCAGAATAGAATGTGGCCCTCAGGCTGTAAAAAGGTTCCCCATTGCTGACTTGATGTCAGATCAATCAGTCATCTGATAGCTGACGGCTGGTGATGGCTGCAAGCTTATATGGGTGTGAAATTCATGCATGACAGATGTTTGGGGTGGATAATATTTATTATGCCCCAAAGGGGAGGGATGACAACAATTCCTACTATGGCAGAGAACTGGGTGGACGAAGTATATGGCTTTGAATTTATGTCTGAATTGTGTTCCAGAAGGAGAGAAATTCTGTTCCATTCGCATTTATAGATTCACCTACCAAATCCACACATTATGAAAAAGATTTACAGTACGAATGACTGCACAGCCATTCTTTGAAATTTGCAC
Organism: Darevskia mixta; assembly: GCA_034641385.1. Taxonomy (NCBI): domain Eukaryota; kingdom Metazoa; phylum Chordata; class Lepidosauria; order Squamata; family Lacertidae; genus Darevskia; species Darevskia mixta. Next base: position 6,927,796 of record JAWWNH010000060.1, read on the forward strand.
TGCTCTGAATTTTGCAACGCAGTTCCGCATCTAAATAATACGTACAGGAATGCATAAACCAGGGTGAAGTACACATTAAAACGCACACATTTGAGGGCATAACATGCAATGTGTTATATATATGGAAAAAACGCTTCCAAACATATTAGGAGAAATTCATACAAGAATGCTGATTCTTCATGATGGATTTTAAAAACACACAAACAAAATAACAAAGACATGTGTCAATGTAGAGAATTGAAGTTAAGAATGGAAAAATGAGAAACTGAGAGAAACCGAAATTGACAAATTCATCCTTCCCTTGTTAGAAAAGAGGGACAACAAATCGCAAAAAGAAATTATTTAATATGGTGGAGACCATTTGCTGAATATAGGTGGAACATCTAGTCCAATTTATGGATCTCTGGCAGCTTACGGATCACTGACAGATGGTCATCCAACCTCTGTTTAAAAAATTTCCAATGAAGGAGAGTCCATTATAAAAGACTGTAAGCATTTTTGCAAGTTTGTTTCAGTCTACTTGATGTTCAAACTTTGCATAGTTTGCTTTTTTGGATGGCAGTAAAGAAAAAAACATACCGATATATAGATATAAATTGATGGCTATTGGGCATGTCATACAAAGCATACTTATGAGAAGCAGATTCTAGTTACAGACGGAGGAGGGGGGCACTATCACTCTCATGCCCTGCCTGGAACTTCCTGGGCACTTCTGATCATGCTGTGAGACAGGGTTCATCAACTTTGGGGCCTCAGATGTTGTTGGACTCCAACTCCCATCATGCAGAGTCGCCTTTGGTCAGGTATGATGGGATTTGTAGTCCAACATTGGAGAACAAAGGTCGAAGAGCACTGCTGCAGGAAATACAAGGCAAGGCTAGATCTGGGGTAGCCAGACTTGGTGACCTCCATGCAGAATCATAGAATGATTCAGAATACGTCTGGATTTTCTCCGACATTACCAGGATTTCAAAGGCGGAATTGACATCTGGGGGGAATTTGCGAAGGTGGCATTTTGTCCTTAGGCAAGTCAATTGAAAAATCAAGGGTTTGGGGTTTGGGTTTTCCTTTAAAAAGCTACATTGGGTACCCCTGGATACTCATCCTTGACTTATCCTACAAGGAGGGTTCCTATGCTAACGCAATGCCTTCAGCCTTTTGAGTTTCCCTTCTGAGGTCATGTTTATGGCATTCCTCCAGCCTAGAAAACAAGCTCCGCTTTGCAACTAGGAGAACTTTTTTGTTCCGCCACCTGGGAGCAGCCCTGCCGAGGCAGCTCTTGTTATTATGACTTCTTTAAAAAAAACCAAAACCTAGAAAAAAGAAAGACAAAAATTGATTTATGTAAATTAAACAGCAAGAAATACCAGCACTCCAGTCAGGAGGAGAAATGCCGCTTTTACAAGCTCAATATTTCACACAGATTATTCATTCTTCTCCGTGAGCTATTACCTCTTTGCCTCCTCTTATATTTTTACCGATAGCATTAAATGCTGGATGTAGGCAATATCTTTGATCTATGGACAATTTACAACGCTGGGTCACGCGACACGCACAGGCGAGGCCGGACGGGCTGCTCTCTCTTTCCCTCCCTCCATCCACCCCTATTACCTTATCGGCTTGTACATAACAGAAATGGTGTATACACACACACACACACACACACACACACACACACACAGCTCCATCAAGCAAGTAGCATCTCTGCGGGAATGTCTGAACAGCCGTTTCGAAAGAGAGCAGATGGGCATCTATTGAAGACCCTTGTGTCCTGGGGACGATCGCCGGCCTGTAGAATGGACTCCCTCAGAAAGTGGTGGACTCTCCTTCGCTGGAGCTTTTTCTTTTTGGATGAACCCCATTATTATTATTATTATTATTATTATTATTATTATTATTATTATTAATTTTGACAAAGTAATAATAATAAATAAATAAGAATAAAAATGTGCACCCCGCCACCGAGACCATTCCATTGTAACTATCCAACATCCCAAAATTCCAACACCTCTTGCGATGGTTTTCCGTTTTAACAGTACAACTTCTACAAACACCTTCCATATCTTCTCAAAATCATTTCTCCTGCATATTCCCCCCCATCTTACCTTAATGGCATGTGTTAATTTATCATTAATGGCTATATCCCAAACCTCTTTATACCATTCTTCCATTTTATATTGTTTGCCCCTTCCACTTCCTAGCTATCATAAGTCGTGCAGCTGTCAATAAATTTGCGAGCAAGTCCTTCATAGCCTGCGAACCTTCCACTCCATCGTAAATTGAGAATAGGGCTACCTCTGGACTTTCGGTCAGCTTTAACCCAGTGATTTCTGTTATCTCCTTAAGCACCCTTTGCTAGAAAAATTGTACACTCCCACCACATGTGATCATAATTCCCTGTTTCCTGGCATCCACTCCAACATAACACCGAATATTCCTTGTTTCATAGAATCATAGAATCATAGAATCATAGAATCATAGAGTTGGAAGAGACCACAAGGGCCATCCAGTCCAACCCCCTGCCAAGCAGGAAACACCATCAAAGCATTCCTGACAGGTGGCTGTCAAGCCTCTGCTTAAAGACCTCCAAAGAAGGGGACTCCACCACACTCCTTGGCAGCAAATTCCACTGTCGAACAGCTCTTACTGTCAAGAAATTCTTCCTAATGTTTAGGTGGAATCTTCTTTCTTGTAGTTTGAAACCATTGCTCCGTGTCCGCTTCTCTGGAGCAGCAGAAAACAACCTTTCTCCCTCCTCTATATGACATCCTTTTATATATTTGAACATGGCTATCATATCACCCCTTAACCTTCTCTTCTCCAGGCTAAACATACCCAGCTCCCTAAGCCGTTCCTCATAAGGCATCGTTTCCAGGCCTTTGACCATTTTGGTTGCCCTCCTCTGGACACGTTCCAGCTTGTCAGTATCCTTCTTGAACTGTGGTGCCCAGAACTGGACACAGTATTCCAGGTGAGGTCTGACCAGAGGTACTGATACAGTGGTACTATTACTTCCCTTGATCTAGATGCTATACTCCTATTGATGCAGCCCAGAATTGCATTGGCTTTTTTAGCTGCTGCATCACACTGTTGACTCATGTCAAGTTTGTGGTCTACCAAGACTCCTAGATCCTTTTCACTTGTACTGCTCTCAAGCCAGGTATCACCCATCCTGTATTTGTGCCTTTCATTTTTTTTGCCCAAGTGTAGTACTTTACATTTCTCCCTGTTAAAATCCATCCTGTTTGCCTTGGCCCTGTTCTCTAATCTGTTAAGGTCATTTTGAAGTGTGATCCTGTCCTCTGGGGTATTAGCCACCCCTCCCAATTTGGTGTCATCTGCAAACTTGATCAGGATGCCCTCAAGCCCATCATGCAAGTCATTGATAAAGATGTTGAATAAGACTGGGCCCAAGACAGAACCCTGTGGCACCCCACTAGTCACTTCTCTCCAGGATGAAGAGGAGCCATTGATGAGCACCCTTTGGGTTCGGTCAGTCAGCCAGTTACAAATCCAATGAATGGTAGCATTGTCTAGCCCACAGTTTACTTGATTTAATCTGACTGGTGTTAAATACCATCTCCAAACTAATTTATAATAATTTTCTTTTATTCTTATAGACAACATTTTCAACGTACGAGTCTCCCATATTTCCCCCCCCCAGCTTTGACTATCTATCTGCCCTGTTGTTTTCTTTCCCCACACCTCTTTTAATTTATCTTTTCCGCTGGAGCTTTTTCAACAGAGGTTGGGGGGGCCACCTGTTGGGGATTCTTCAGCCGTGATGCTTGCCTTGCAGCGGGTTGGACTAGATGATCCTCAGGGTCCCTTCCAACTCTGATTCTATGTGATATTCTGTGAGATGAGGGCGCTGAGAGTTGTTAGGAGGACTCTTATTTCCCTCACAGAGCTGAAATTCTCACAGGGGCTTAACAGCTAATCCCTCTTCACAACTCTGAGAATTGTAGTTCTGTGAGGGGAATAGGGTCCTCCTATTAGTACTAATAATATCATCGCATTTATTTATATCTCAGCTTTTTCTCTGACATGGACTTGGGGTGGCTTACAACTAAGACGGGAACAGCTAAAAACATAGGATAAAAAGCCACAATTGGCAAACGCATACCCTTCAACATTTCCCCGATGAAAATTGAGACATCCTAAGGAAAAGCAGAACATTCCGGGATCAAATTAGAATCTGGGACGGCTTCTGGGATGGCAGCCCATGTCGTAAGTGTAGATTTTGGTGGATTTCATTAAAAATAGCTCGGAAACTTCTTCTTTTTTGAGATTTTGCAACTTTGGGCCAAACTAAAAAATAAAATAAAAAAGCTTTAAAAACGCAACAATTTTTGTGTCTGGATTTTCACTTTGTGAGATATGGGAACCCTATGTCAGGGCGATGGGAGGAGCCAACGATGGAGCTGAATGTGGCTTCAATGGCCAATGACTCCTCCTCTGCTTTCTCCTGGTGCCGCCACAGGGCTTCTTCGAAGAGAAGGAGCCGGCCACTGGAGACATGCTGTGCTCGGCTCCACTATTCGCCTCCATGCTTTTCGAACATTGGAGGGTCTGCCATTAACCATTAATATTGTGTGTGTGATCTATTAAAACGTACAGATCATCCTAACAGCACCTTTAACAAACTACAGCTCCCAGCCTTCGTTGGGGGAAGCCATGCCTGTTTAATAGCTGTGCCTGTGGAGTATTTCGCATGTTGTGCTGATCAGAATGTTTTACCTGACCTGATGAAGCTGTGAGTAATCCGGAGGACAGGTCTTCTTCGTCCTTCTCATGTGCCATTTGTGTTGATTTCGACTGGATGGTGATGTTGCAAGACTCATATAAATATTCTTCTTCTACTATTACATCCATGAGATTTGTGCTTTTAACCGTTGAAGAATTCTACTATCTATTCACCATCCACTAATTGTGAACGTTTTGTTGGCACCAAGATTTTGTTGCTATAGCCAACCTGTTGCTGATTGGTTCAGTTACGTGAACATTATACATTCTGTTATATCACTTATATATATGGCTTTGTTAATCATGTGGCTTAATTGAAGGACTATTATTTTTTTCAGATGAGTATTCCTGTATATTTTTTATTACATTTTCAGCCATTGTGTGGTGGTTTTGGTTGTTTATGGTTCATATTATCACCACAGTGATACTTTATGCTGTTTGTGTTTAATAGTGGCACCACAGTGCTTTAAATGTAGGGCAGTGTTTCCCAACCAGTGTGCCTCCAGATGTTTTGGGACTACAATTCCCATCATCCCTGACCACTGGTATTGCTAGCGAGGGATGATGGGAGTTGTAGTCCCAAAACATCTGGAGGCACACTGGTTGAGAAACACTGATGTAGGGCATGGATGTGGCCTTCGGCAGGGAGGAGGACAAAACTAGAATTAGTTGGCTCTCTGGCTCCACCTGCTGTTGGGCTCCTTGCCTTCTGTCCTATCAACATCCAACATGCACCAGCCACCACTGGGGTCAGGGTCCTCTGAGCAAGGTCCCAGACCTTTGACACGGAAATTCCCACTTGCTTGGAGAAGCGCCAATCTGGAGTGCCCGTTTTTAGGAACTGGGCAACAGCTTGGCATCAATTCCTTAGGGTGGCCTGTGAGTTCCGGGGGGGGGGGGGGATGCAAGATGGGGAAGTGTGCTCTGGTTGGCTGGGGAGAAGGTGGAGAGATTTTCCCCACAGTTCTGATACTGTTGGCACCCGGCCCTTGGAGGTTGTTTAGAAGGCAATGCGGCCCTCAGACAGAAGAAGCTCCCCTGACCCAGGTGGCCTCAAAATTCATAAAATAAGAGGCATTCCCCTTTTCACAACATACTCCTGCAATGCAGGGGTGGACCCTTTGCAGGCACTTCCAGCTCTAAATAATCATAATAATCATAATTAATTAATTAATTAATTATTGTTATTGTTATTCCCCAGCCACTCTGGGCAGCTCCCAACATAATTAAAAGCACAACAGAACATCAAACTTTAAAAACTTCCCTAAACAGGGCTGCTTTCAGATGTCTTCTAAAAGTCAGATGGTTGTTTATTTCCTTGACATCTGATGGGAGGGCATTCCACAGGGCGGGCGCCACCACTGAGAAGGCCCTCTGCCTGGTTCCCTGTAACCTCACTTCTCAGAGTGAGGGAACTGGCAGAAGGCCCTCGGAGCTGGACCTCAGTGTCCGGGCAGAACGATGGGGATGGAGACGTTCCTTCGGGTATACAGGACCAAGGCCGTTTAGGGCTTTCAAGATCAGCACCAACACTTAGAATTGTGCTCGGAAACATACTGGGAGCCAATGTAGGTCCTTCCATGGTTCTGTGGTGGCTACATTTATTTTATTTATTAAGTTTGCATACCCTCCAACTTTCCTCCAATGAAAAAAGGGACATCCTAGTCCCTGTCCTCCATCATTTCTCTGATGAAAATAGAGACGTTCCCTCCAACATTCCTCTGATGAAAATAGGGACACCCAGTGCTATTTTTCTAGAAAAAGAGGTGCTGGAACTCACCATGAACGCCTCCCTTGTTCTCTTAGAATGGCAATGGTGCCCACCTGAGAGGTGCCAGAACTGAGCTCCAGTGAGTTTTGACTGAAAAAAAGCCCTGGGGGCACCCTACTCCATACCCTCCAATAACCCCCCTCCCCATTTCGTGGTGTTTATGGGCCCCAAAGGAAGCCAACTCTGAGTTGGACACACATACACATGCACAAACACGTCAGGCACATAGCAAATGAAAGGATGTGGCGGAGGGAAGGCAAGCCTCTGGGTGAGTCAGGGGGATTTATTTAACGTCTTGCTGGGTCCTCACAATAGATAGGTCAAGGCACCCTGACAAATCCTATTAGTCATTTCCCCAAGACAAAAGCCCGATTGTCCGCCTGCAAATTGATTGAGTGAGGTGGAGACAACCGTTGCCCAGGATTCAAAAGGCCCGAGAAGACCGCTCTCCGTCAAAGGTTAGGCCGTCTCCATGGTTTCTTGAAGGTCAGGAGCCTTCTGGCCTGATTCAAGCATTCCTCTCCAGTGAAATGGGCCTTGAGTCACGGCCGTGGGGGCTAAGAGGGTGAGCCAGGAAGCCTTGGCTTTGGACCTTGCCTCTTCTCGCAAACTCGCAGAAGTTGCTGGGCTACAGCTTCTAAGAATGCAAGAAGAGCCTTGTTGGATCAGGCCGAGGGACCATCCAGTCCAGCATCGCTTTCTCACTGTGGTTGCAAGATGCCCGCAAGCAGGACTCGAAGTGCAACTCTTCCCTCCTGTGGTTTCCAGCAACTGGTCTTCAGAAGCATTGCTGCCTCCAACTGTGGAGAAAGGACATAGGCGACACCCACACCCAGACTGAAACACCCCTGCGCCCCTATCAGGCCTCAAAGAAAAAGCTCCAGCAGAAGATTCCCATGCCTAATCAAACGTTCACGAGTCAAGTGAGATATTCCTGGAGCTGTCTAGAAAAATCTCCCACCGTCGTACCTTGGAAGTCAAACGGAATCCGTTCCGGAAGTCCGTTCGGCTTCCAAAACGTTCGGAAACCAAAGTGTGGTTCCTGATTGGCTGCAGGAAGCTCCTGCAGCCAATCGGAAGCCGCGGAAGCCCCGTCGGATGTTCGGGTTCCAGAAGAGCATTCGCAAACCGGAACAATCACTTCCAGGTTTGCAGCATTAGGGAACCAAAACGTTCCAGAACTAAGCTATTCAAAGAAGAAGAAGAGTTTGGATTTGATATCCCGCTTTATCCCTACCCGAAGGAGTCTCAAAGCGACTGACCTTCTCCTTTCCCTTCCTCCCCCACAACAAACACTGTGAGGTGAGTGGGGCTGAGAGACTTCAGAGAAGTGGGACTAGCCCAAGGTCACCCAGCAGCTGCATGGGGAGGAGCGGGGAATCGAACCCGGTTCACCAGATTACGAGTCCACTGCTCTTAACCACTACACCACACTGGCTCTCAAAAACCAAGGTATGACTGTATATGACTTTTTGGGGGGGAAATGAACCCCCTCTTTTCAAGCCTAATTGCTGGAGGATGGGAGCAAGTATGCATGTCTGTTTGTGGCAGCAGCGCCATCTGGGGGGCTGAGGGCCCCCAAATTTTTCAAGGAGGGAGTCGGGCCCCCTTAATATTCTGCAGCCAGTAGGCCTTCTTGCAGCCACCACGGGCCCTGCTGGGCCTCCCTGTGGCTGTAGCAGGACCTGTGGGGCTTCCTCCTGCTACATGACATCACACATTGCCCCCCCCCCCAAGTTGGCTGGAACCCGGCACCTGTGGTTTGTGGTCCATGTTGCAGTGCGGATGTGGCTGTGATGCCCACGACCATTTGCAAATGTGTCCATGGGCTGCAAAGGGATGGGAGAGGATCTGGGGATGCAATAGCAGCTCACATCTTAAGGATCCTTCCCTGCTTCTCCCATGCGCTGTGCATTGCGCAGACACCACAGCAGAATGGAAACTCGTGGAACAGAGAGAACCAGTGGGATAGGATGATCTCTGGAGACAAATGCTATAAGAAGGGCTATCAAAGGCTATTAGCCGTGATGGTTCTTCTCTGCCTCCACAGTTGGACGCAGCGATGCTTCTGAATGCCAATTGCAGGAAACCGCAGGAGAGGAGAGCATTCCTCTTGCGCTCGGATCCTGCTTGCTTGTTTCCCTTTGGCCGCTGTGAGAACAGGACACTGGACTAGATGGGCCACTGGCCTGATCCAGCAGGCTCTTCTTCTGTTCTTCTTCTCTTAAGGACAGGGAAGGGTGTATCATTCTGTACATCAAAGAAATAAAAGGTAAAGGGTAAAGAGATCCCTGACCATTAGGACCAGTCGTGACCAACTCTGGGGTTGCAGCGTTCATCTCGCTCTATAGGCCAAGGGAGCCAGCGTACAGCTTCCAGGTCATGTGGCCAGCATGACTAAGCCGCTTCTGGCGAACCAGAGCAGCGCATGGAAACGCCGTTTACTTTCCCGCCGGAGTGGTACCTATTTATCTACTTGCACTTTGACGTGCTTTCGAACTGCTAGGTTGTAAGGAGCAGGGACCAAGCAACGGGAGCTCACCCCGTTGCGGGGATTCAAACCGCCAACCATCTGATCAGCAAGCCCTAGGCTCTGTGGTTTAACCCACAGCACCACCCGCGTCCCATCACGTCAAAGAGGACAGAGAGTCAAATAAGATAGAAATCTCAATAGGGGCAGAGCTCCTTCATAGAATAGACAGGTATGGAAATATCAGGCCCGCAAAAGGAACTTCATGCTGGGGGCACATTATTGGGGCCACAACCAAAAAGCCCAGGGTGATCTTGAGATAGTGGCAGTATTCAACTAACCTTTTGCGTGAGCGTCAGGATTAGCACTCGTGTAAGGGGATATCTCTCCTTCCTGCTCCCGCGTGCGCCACACCATCTGCTCTGGAGGACTGGGGGAATCCCTGGTCTCATTGTGTTGTTTCAGGCTGACCTGCATCAAAAGATCACCCATGCCCATGTGCCTGTCAATGTGCAAGCTAGGGTGTGCACGCATGTATATATGTGTGCGCGCGCGATGCCAAATTGTCTGAGTTTGACAGGATGGAGTTAGCTGAGATTTGGAGTAATAATAATAATAAAAATGTTTGCTTTTTTCAAACGGGTGCTGTGATTTGTGAGTTTGAACCCATCCCGCCTAAAACTGGACAAAATTAAGCCAGAGTCTAATTTTGGCCTGCCATCTTGAATCATAATGGTGCCTGGAGTCCGAACACCAACAAAGACCAAAGACCCATCTTGGGAAGCCTCATGCTGAGTTTAGAAACCGTATCTCGAGAGGCAGCTATGCCAAACTATGGGCAAAGTCCTGGCCAAAGTCACACACATGATGTGCGATGCAAAATTGCCTGAACTTCATCAATCTTATGCGGCTGACAGTTCGCCGAAGCTTTCCCCGCTTTGCCATGCACCAGCAGGGTCTGCGGCGTCAGTTATGAAGCTGTGAGACTCCTGTAGTTGCCGCTGACAGTTGGCCGGAGGCCAGCTCGGTTGTGGTCTCGCCGTGTCTTTCCAAATGACCGTTTGACGGTGACACGTTCAATCGGCGCTCGAGCTCGACGTGGGAAGAAGAAAGGAATCATTCAGCCTGCAAGGCCATTGATCCGCACGCCTGATCTTTTCAGCGGGAGCGAATGTGCGGCGTGTGTGTTTGTGGGGGGGGGGAGAGGGGAAGGGCTGGCATTTCATTGTAGCCAAAGAGACACCATTGTGTGGGGAGGTGGGAGGGGGCGGGTGGGCTGCGAGAGTCGAGAGAACGAGCCATTTATCACTTCCACTGAGTAGTTTCATATGTAAGGGACTCTTTATGGCCTCCCCTAATTGCCGTGATATTCCTCCGGCAATCACAATTCTTCCTTCTATCTGCTCGGCTCGGTCTGATGGATCGGCTGCTCGTGGAAGGGAAAGCGAGAAAATAAATAAATGCTAAGAGAAAGGGAAGAGGGGAATCAACACTGGGGACTATTCTGCACTCACTCTGGGACCCAAGGCGTGGCCAAAACAGGGAGAGAAAATGGCGCCCTACACACCCACTGTGGCTCTTAGGTGAAGGATTCTTTATTCTTATATTTATTATTAGCAGGGAGTGCCGGGCACTAACTGGGAATTTGTAGAAACCCCAAAATATTCTGTGTTTTTTATATGGATAGTGAAATTTGTGAGCTGGGACCAATCACAATGAAGTCATGCCGAAGTATCGTTTTGGTCTGCCACACTGAGCCAAAATGGCACCGAGAATGGTCAACAAAGACCGCCATCCCCCATCTTGGGAACCCTCATGAAGAGTTTGGTAACAATATCTCAAGAGCCAGCTAAACCTACGTCAAAATACAGGCGAAGTCACACCAAGGTTGTGTTTCGGTCTGCCATCTTGATTCAAAATGGTGCCAGGCACCCAAACCTTCACAGCCGCCTCAGAAACTCTTGAGCCGAATTTGGGTGGCGGTATCCTGAGAGGTGGCTGAACCTATGCCTCAAAATGGGTGAAGTCATGCCAAAGTCATGTTTCCGTCTGCCGTCTTGATTCAAAATGGTGCCCAGCATCCAAACAGTGACGACGACTGCCATCCCCACCTCAGGAACACGTGTGCTGAGTTTGGTGGCGATATCTCAAGAGGTGGACAAATCTATAGCGAACAAATGGACTGAGGCAGACAGCTGATTTGGGTGCAACTTTCTTTTCATCCCAGCATAGAGTTGCAGAACTTGGGGTGGGGTTATGTTGGTTTCTTGCTTCTTAATAAATTTATACAGTGGTACCTTGGTTCTCAAACGCCTTGGTACTCAAACAACTTGGAACCCAAACACTGCAAACACAGAAGTAAGTGTTCTGGTTTGCGAACTTTTATTTGGAAGCCGAACATGCTCCGATTTGAGTGTTACACTTTCGATTTGAGTGCCACACTTCCATTTTGAGTGTTACGCTGAGGTCTGTCTGTTTTTGCTATTTATTTTGCGTTTTTGTGGCTCTTTTTTTAGTTGTTCTTGTGACTGTGTGGAACCCAGTTCAGCTACTGATTGATTGATTGATTGATTGTGTGACTGCAGTACATTGTTTATTGCTTTCATTTTATGGATCTTGTTAGATAGCAAAATTCATGTTAAATTGCTGTTTTAGGGTTTGTTTTTAAAAGTCTGGAACGGATTAATCCATTTTGCATTACTTTCTATGGGAAAGAGTGCTTTGGTTTTGGCACGCTTCGGTTTTGGAACAGACTTCCTGAACAGATTAAGTTTGAGAACCAAGGTACTACTGCATCTTGCACTTTCCTCCAGAGGAACAAAGGCAGGAAACATATTACTAAAGCAATTAAAACTCCGAACAAACAGTTTAACACAACTTTCTAAAGTGCAGTTTAAAGCAAGCTTACAAAAAGCAGTTCAAAGCAGCCATCTAAAAAGCAGTTTGAGACTTGTAAGAAATTCCGTCCATGGTTAGGGTGAGCTAGTACATTTTTGTGTGTGGAATTGTTCAGGGGAGTTATTTGCAAGGCTCCCAGTACGTTTCCGAGCACAATTCAAAGTGTTGGTGCTGGCCTTTAAAGCCCTAAATGGCTTCGGTCCTGTATACCTGAAGGAGCGTCTCCACCCCCACCGTTCAGCCCGGACACTGAGATTCAGCGCCGAGGGCCTTCTGGCGGTTCCCTCGCTGCGAGAAGCAAAGCTACAGGGAACCAGGCAGAGGGCCTTCTCGGTGGTGGCGCCCGCCCTGTGGAACGCCCTCCCATCAGAGGTCAAAGCGATAAACAACCACATGACCTTTAGAAAACACCTGAAGGCAGCCCTGTTCAGGGAGGTATTTAATCTGTGATATTTTAATGTATTTTTATATTTGTTGGAAGCCGCCCAGAGTGGCTGGGGAGACCCGGCCAGATGGGCGGGGTACAAATAATAAATTATTATTATTATTATTATTATTATTATTATTATTATTATTATAAGGCTGGATTTAAAAAATAATATCGTGAATTACGCACATGCCAGATTTTCACCAGGACTCCCGAGTTTTGCAAAGCTGCCCAAAGTCTTATTAGATCAGCTCTGCTACATCTATAATTCAAGGGGAGGGGATAAGGGGCGGGCTCCGAGGATGAGATTAAGATCATGCTACTTAGAGAGCACAGGCAACCCAAGCCCCCTCCAGATAAGTCTTGATGCGAGAGAAAGTTCCACATTAGCCGCCGAGGACTCTTCCTGTCCATCCTCTCCAGGAGGCAGCTTGCAAAATTGATTAACAAACACACACAGAGAAGAAAATTGCAGAGCTCAAGCAAAAGAATAATGATTTCTCTAATAGGAATGCTGCCTTGATTAGCAGAAATTATAGGGCAGCTCTGCTGGTACGCTTTGCCAAACATAAACCTGGAACCAGGTCTTAGCTGCCAAATGTGAGGGGAGGAGAGGAGGGAGAATAGGTCAACGTAAATCAAAATAATCCATGACCTGTTTTGCAAAGCGGTTTCCAAAGGGCCTGGGTCAAATGTGGAGTCTGTGGGCCATTTTATAAAACTAAGCATGGCATAGAGAAAGTGGACAGCGGAAAGCGTTTCTCCCTTTTTCATAAAACTAGGAATTGTGGACATCTGAGGATGCTGAATGCTGGAAGATCCGGGACAGATAAAACTAAGGACTTCTCCATGAAGCACAGTTAAACTGTGGAACTCCCTGCCACATGATGCTGTGAAGGTCACCAACCTAAGTGGCTTTGTTAGACAAATTCATGGAGGAGAGGGTTAGCATTGATGCTTATGCTCTGCCTCCACAGTTTAAAGCAGCGATGCTTCTGAGTACCAGTTGTTGGAAACCACAGGAGGGGAGAGTTGCTCTTGCGCTTGGATCCTGCTTGCGGGTTTCCTGCTAGCATCTGGTTGACCACTGTGAGAACAGGATGCTGGGCTAGATGGGATGTTGGCCTGATCCAGGGATCTTATGCTCTTCTTAAGATGCTCTGGCAGTTGATTCTCATGTGCTATGATTTCTACAACAGCTGCAGAAGGGCCTTTGCAAAAACCACAAACAGAAGGACTGTGATGGAGCAGCTAAAAAAGCCAATGCAATTCTGGGCTGCATCAATAGGAGTATAGCATCTAGATCAAGGGAAGTAATAGTACCACTGTATTTCGCTCTGGTCAGACCTCACCTGGAATACTGTGTCCAGTTCTGGGCACCACAGTTCAAGAAGGATACTGACAAGCTGGAACGTGTCCAGAGGAGGGCAACCAAAATGGTCAAAGGCCTGGAAACGATGCCTTATGAGGAACGGCTTAGGGAGCTGGGTATGTTTAGCCTGGAGAAGAGAAGGTTAAGGGGTGATATGATAGCCATGTTCAAATATATAAAAGGATGTGAAATAGAGGAGGGAGAAAGGTTGTTTTCTGCTGCTCCAGAGAAGCGGACACGGAGCAATGGATTCAAACTACAAGAAAGAAGATTCCACCTAAACATTAGGAAGAACTTCCTGACAGTAAGAGCTGTCCGACAGTGGAATTTGCTGCCAAGGAGTGTGGTGGAGTCTCCTTTTTTGGAGGTCTTTAAGCAGAGGCTTGACAGCCACCTGTCAGGAATACTTTGATGGTGTTTCCTGCTTGGCAGGGGGTTGGACTGGATGGCCCTTGTGGTCTCTTCCAACGCTATGATTCTATGATTCTATGATCACGTACTTCGGTGGAACTCATTCACACATTCAGCTGAGAGTTGTGAAATGCCGGAGTCAGTGAGATTTATGTGCTTGCAGGTATCTTTGGATGAACAAGGGAGAAGGAAGCAATGCTAGTTCTAGATTTGGGGAGAGGCATGGGCTAGATCCCCTGGCTGGAGCCTCCCTCCAGTTGACCCCGCCTTGGGGGGGCCCCTCCTTCCCACTGTGGTTGCTGCTGCCGCCCCACACTTGCCCAGAGAGCTTATGGGCAGGTAAGCAATGGTGTGCATGGGACCAGAGAGAAGGAAGAGGAATGTCGACTGCCTACTCAGGGAGGAGGTAAGGAAACAGTTTGGGCGGCTGCCCTCACTGCTCTGCCTGGTAGCCCACGTTGGTGGCAATGTGGCCCAATTTGGAATCCTGGGCCTTGGCATCTGCCCAACTGTTGTAAGCCAAAAATGGCTTATCTTCTGAGTTACGCCAATAAAACTCAGAGACAAGAGGAGTTAGGAGTCCATTGTTGTTTATTGCAAAGCAATAGGTTACAGTCGAATCTTTTCGCAAAACTGCAGCCCCGCCCAAAGTGGGGCAGGGATATTTATAACATTTCAAACAAAAGGATTTCAATTTAACCAATCCATGTACATCATTGCCTCATTCTAGTTTAATACGCATGCACAATAAGCATTGGTAACTAAACTTTGATTCTCACCGTGATCTGTTACATTGTGTTAGTATGCATGTTGGGAACCTGTGTTACATGTAGCCATCTGCACCATGTATCAACTTATATTCTAGTTTATGAGCTGTAGCTTTGTGATTGATGTATTTGCTATCCTTCTGTCCCAGTGGGGGACGGCATCTTGCCAAATCATCAGTTTCTTAAAGCAACAGGTTACCATAACTCTTCTATTAGAAGCATATTCAAGGATTTATAGGGGTTCACATTATCACATTCATTATGGCTTTTTGGGCCACTACCACACAACGATTCCAACCCCTGGCATAGGACCAGAGTGGCACCACCTGGGGGCCGAGCCCTTTTCTGCCCCCCCCCATATTTTTGGAATGGGGGCTGGCCCCCCTCAATGTTGAGGTTTTAGGGCTATTTTTTTCCAGAAACCGCCAAAATCGCTATTTCCCATCCGGGACAGATTTAAATTTGAGAAGGCCCTGAGCTACTGAAGGTAATGGGGCCCTTGATATGTCCATCTGTCTTTTGTCAACAACAAATTGTCACTGTTTTTTGTGTTGAATATATGCTATATGGTCGTTTATGGACCTAATAGGTACCTAAAGCCATTTGCACATGCAGAATGTAGGCACCCTATATATAGAAATGAGCAAACCAGTGATATTTTAGGGAGCAGGCTAGCAGGCGGGGCCCATTACTTACATCACAGGAGCCTACACAACACAAAACACTGTTGCTGCATGTAGGTTTTATTTTATTTGTTTTTTATCTTATATTTTGGAAATGAACATCCAGGTTTTTTCCCTTTAATTTTTTGGGGGGCCCCCAAGAGAGTGGGGCCCTAAGCTATAGCTTGTTTAGCTTATACGTAAATCAAGCACTTTTTCCGATATGGGTTGCCATACATCCAGATTTCCACGGACCCTGTTCCCGACAGCTGAATCCCAGGTATGCCAGGAAATTCCAGGCGTATGGCAACCCTGACCTCTCTAACTGGTGCCTCTGCATGGGGCCTGACTGGAAGTATGTGGTTCTCAGACTCTTGAACTCCTTCCTTCTGGATCTCTTGGAAAGTGGGACATTTACACCCTCTCTTTCAGTGCAAAAATTCCCCCAGGGGAGCTGCGACTGGACCTAATGGTCAGGGGTCCCTTTACCTTTACCTTTTTACAAAGCCTACATCAGGAAAACTAAAGGTCATAGCTGTCAACCCTCCCTTTTTTGGCGGGAAACTCCCTTATTCCAATGCCGTTTCCCGCTGCTATCCCGGATTGTTGATATCCCTTAAATTTCCCGGATTTCAAAGGAAGCAGCTCCTCTCCCTCCCTGCCGGCCAGGGAGGTTCCTCAGCTGCGTTGCTCGGCTGCCAATAAGGAGTCTGAGACCGACTGGGGGCGGAGCTTGCATGCCTTGTGCAGCCAGACCCTCACAGCCAACCAGACAGACAGCCTGCCTGCCGTCTATACGCTCGCTCTTTCGCTCACCCGTTCGCGCGCAGCCTCTGGAGCGCAGGGTGGCGAGGCTACTTGGTGCCATTGCACTGCCCTCGCGGCATCCCTTATTTTCAAATCTGAAAGTTTGGGGAAATCCCTTATTTTCAAATCCAAAAGTTGATAGCTATGCTAAAGGTGTCAGCCCAACCCACTGTGGGTTTTGCAAAGGAGAACCCCTTGCTTCTCCCTGTGTTAAGAAATGTCAGAACCTGCTGTAGGTGGGCATATGTGTGTGTGAGAGAGAGAGAGAGAGAGAAGGAGGAGGAGAAGGAGAAGGAGGAGGAGGAAACGATCTAGGCCAGGCACGTCCAACTCCCAAGAGACTGCGATCTACTCACAGTATAAAAAGACTGGCTGTGATCTACCCATTGTCATTGCCAGCAGTTGTTGAACTATTTTTTAGGGGACAGTTGGCCAAAGTTGTTGAGCTTTTTTGGGGGTGGGGGGTTGACCAAAGTTGGAACACAAAGCCAAGCACTAACTTGATACTGCGATTGGCCAAGGACACCCCCATGATCGACTGGTCAGTCGCAATCGACCTGTTGGACATGCCTGATCTAGGGGATTTCCTGGCAATGGAAGGACTTCTGCAAGTGTATGTGTGCATACTGATATTACTAATCAGTTGCAAGGGAAAATCCAGAATGCAACTTTGGAAAAACCTCCTTGGCTATCACTTTCCCCGACAGAAAAATTAATTTGGGGCTTTCCCTGGGTAATTCTTTTAGACTGCAGGTTGGATGATTCAACCGCAGGTGTCAAAATGTCATGAGAAGCGGGGGCAGGTTTGTAACACAAAACCCAGGCAGGGCAGTTACATTCTCCTGGGCTTTTCTCACTTAGTCTTAGGCTAAGAGGGGCCAGGCTGCATTCTGTGAGCTTATACAACTCTTCAACTTTCACCTTCCCAGCTTGCCTCTTCTGTCATTTGCTCCAGGCTGTGGCTGACAAGGATTCCTAAGGGACAGTCCTGGATCGACGAATTTTGCCGCAAGGGTTCAGAGGTCTGCACTGCAAAACAAAAAAAAAAAAAAAACCCACCCCCCATTGTGAGCATCAAGCAATGAATCGGGGGATACGATTATTACAGTCCATTTGCAATATGCAGAGTTCCAGTTCAAGAAAGCAGAGTTGGTTACTGTATTAAAGCTGGCCCTCCATCTATGCAGAACACCCTTTTGTGTTCTGTGAAGCGGACACGGAGCAATGGATTCAAACTACAAGAAAGAAGATTCCACCTAAACATTAGGAAGAACTTCCTGACAGTAAGAGCTGTTCGACAGTGGAATTTGCTGCCAGGGAGTGTGGTGGAGTCTCCTTCTTTGGAGGTCTTTAAGCAGAGGCTTGACAGTCACCTGTCAGGAATGCTTTGATGGCGTTTCCTGCTTGGCAGGGGGTTGGACTGGATGGCCCTTGTGGTCTCTTCCAACTCTAGGATTCTATGATTCTATGATTTTGTAAAAATACATAATAATAAAACATGCCGTTCAAAACAAAGACAATCAAAAAGAGAAGGAAAAGCCACACCGGCCGGTGTGGGTGGCTTCCAACAAAAATAAAAAATACATTAAAATATCACATATTAAAAGCTTCCTTAAACAGGGCTGCCTTCAGATGTCTTCTGAATGTCAGGTGGTTATTTATCTTTTTGACATCTGGTGGGAGGGCGTTCCACAGGGCGGGCGCCACCACCAAGAAGGCCCTCTGCCTGGTTCCCTGTAACTTGGCTTCTCACAGTGAGGGAACTGCCAGAAGGTCCTCGACGCTGGACCTCAGTGTCCGGGCAGAACGATGATCTTCTTGCAGTCCACGGGACTCTCAAGAGTCTCCTCCAGCACCAAAATTCAAAAGCATCAACCATCAGCCCTAGTCTTGGGTCCAATGGGAGTGGCCAGCTTACTCTCAAGAAACCCTGAGGGGACCTGGGTGCCACTTCTGGCACAGGCCCACCCAACAGCAACCCTCCCCATGCTTGCTCAAATCCAGGAGTCAGTGGAGTCTCCCACCCCCGTAAGATCAGGCCTGCTTAGAGAAGAGTCATAGTTCAGTGGTAGAGCATTTGCTTTTCATGCAGAAATTCTCAGTTTCAACCTCTGGCACCTCCAGGTAGGGCTTGGAGAGACCCCCTACCTGAAAACCTGGAGAGACTCAGTTTCTAAGAATAATAATAATAATAATAATAATAATAATAATAATAATAATTTATTTATACCCTGCCCATCTGGCTGGGTTTCCAACAAAAACTCTGGGTGGCTTCCAACAAAATATTAAAAATACATTAAAACATCAGTCATTAAAAACTTCCCTAAACAGGGCTGCCTTCAGCCCTAAGGCAGATCCCATACCCCTCAAAAGTCCTGATTTGAGTGAGATATTACAGAAGCCATCCCAGGTTCTGATTGCAGCCAAGAATGTCCCACTTTTTTTGGGTCCAGTGCTCTCACGCAATTCATTTAGCTCACGCCAGAGCACCAGACCAAAAGACACTCGTTTTTTCGTCTTGCGTGAGTCAGCTGACTCCTGCAAGAGTTCAGGATCCAAAACCGAGCCTCCCGATTTTGATCAGAGAAGTGTTGGGGGGTATGAGATTCCAATGCTGCTGACTGACTGCACTTTTGCAGGTTGTAAAATCCGGCTTCTCTGGCTCAAGTTAGAACCGAGTCAACATTTGCCCCGCAATTCACAGTCCCATTACAAGATGGTAATTTTCATCTGTTTGGAGGGGGCTTTTCAGTGGTGGCCCCGTCTTTTCATCATTCCTTTTTTACATGCTGGTGCAGCTACTATGGCCTGATTGCAAACGCCTCCAGTTTAGGAGGCAGGGCAAGCAAACGACTGCAGAGCGAAGAAACGTGAGACACAGAATATGCAGGTATAACTACTATTCACCGATTGTAGCCAGGTTCAGTCTGATCTGGATGGAGGACCTCCCGTCCCTTGGCTGCAGTAGTCCATCCAGTGAAGAAAACAAAAGCAACAAATAATTTACAAACTAAGCTATAGCTATATGGCTCACTGAATATACATCAAGCAGGGTTGCACAGCATCTTCAGCAGCCCAGGGGCTGCGCTGGACAAAAGAAGAAAGTAATAATTTGAAGATCTAACAGTTCAAGAGATTTCAAAGCATCCAAGGACATGCTCTGATCAGGATAAAGCTCACAGTTCCTTGCAGGAATTCTCTACTGCATCCCGCAGCAATATCTGGTGGGGGATAAATCTGTAAGTCTTGAAAACAGGCTTAAGACAAACATCCATGCTTCTTCTGAGCTCCTGTGGAGAAGCCCCTCTGCCTCTCCTTCCAGGATGACTCCTGGGATGTCCCCAGAAGGGTAGGCTTATTGAGCTTGCTCCACTACTATGAAGAAAAAGGGATGAACACATTCTTCTTCTTTTAATAACAAGGATAGCAACATGGGTTACACAGAGAAGGCGTTACTGCAGTTCAAGGCAGAGGCGTAGGCAGCCCAGGTGGTACCCGGGGCGGAATTTTTTTTGTCACCCCCCCACCACCACCACTTTGCCAGGGCACTGGCAGAGCTGCACCCAGTGGCATAGCAAGTCACCCCCACCCCCCAAAAATGATGGTGCCACTTTGTGAGGTGTGGGGTTTTTGTGTTTGTGTGTCTATTATCTCTTTTTTTTTCAATAAAGTTTTTTTAAAAATTTTTTTAAAGTGTCACCCCCCTCTGGGGTGGAACCCGGGGCGGACCGCCCCCATCGTCTCCCCTTGCTATGCCCCTGGTTCAAGGTCACATTTCAAGCAGGCAAAAGCAGGCAAGGAGGTCACTGAACAGTGAGGGGTCTGACCTGGGTAAAGGGTGTGACCTATGGAGCGTTGGCCCTCGGGTCCTGGGTTCCCCACTCCCTCGCACGACCACGTCTCTGCCAGAAGGGGGTGTCAGGAGCAAGGCAGCAATAAATCACACGGAGTAAGTGAAGCTAAGATTAAGAGATTAAGATTTAAGATTTCTTTATTGTCATTGTACAAATACAATACAATGAAACATTACTTGTGCAGCGATTGATATAGCATAGATTTGAATGCTCGAAAATATTTCAATTGCTTCCCTTGAAACAGTCCTTCAGCTGGTGAGTAGCACATTCATGCCAGATTTTAACAGTCATTGTTATAGTGAGAGCCTGGCCCATTTCCTGAGGGGATGTATGCTGGTACAGCAACAAAGACCTATGGTCGGTTTAGTTCAAATGTGGGAGCTGTAACCATATTTTATATTCAGATAGACCTTTCCCGTGAACACAGTTTTAAGTTCAGCATGGTTGAGATCTCCAGCAATGATGTTCATAGTAGTCTTGCTGGCTGCTGATAAAGTCTGGCAGCCCCTCCTTTGCTTCCTCTCTCTGCGTCGCCTTCGCCTCCTCCTAAGGGGATAGTACTCCATGGAGAGCTTCGTATTTTAACCTACTTCCACCGTAATGTTGTCTGGGCGAAAATAACCAGCTCTTACAGGTTGTTCGCACTGTAACCCGACCTTTAGGAGTTCCTGCCGGCTGTAGATCTTGCGCGCCGTCATCTTAGATCTTAATAACTGCCATAACTGCCATTATTCCTCCAGGAGTGAGCTATACCCTCTTAAAGTGACAAATCTATTCATTTTCCTTTTAAACATTTGCTCGCCAGCCTAATGTACTCACACAAGTAACAAGTAATAGCAATAATAAAAGCCATACGAAACGTTAAAAGGAAAAGGGAGAGCACTGGGCCGCTGCGTCTGTGCACACCATCATCTTAGAACTCTTTATTAGAAGAAACAGGGTCTGCTCAGGAGTGCCAGGCCTAATGGGTACAGAAACTCATCCTGGTATCGCTTTCCCCTATGAGGCAGTTGCAGGAACTAGGGACGCGGGTGGCGCTGTGGTCTAAACCACTGAGCCTCTTGGGCTTGCTGATCAGAAGGTTGGCAGTTCAAATCCCCGTGATGGGGGGGGGAGTTCCCGTTGCTCTGTCCCAGCTCCTGCCAACCTAGCAGTTTGAAAGCACACCAGTACAAGTAGATAAATAGGTACTGCTGTGGCGGGAAGGTAAACAGCGTTTCCGTGCGCTCTGGCTTCCGTCACGGTGTCCCGTTGCCCCAGAAGCGGCTTAGCCATGCTGGCCACATGACCCGGAAAGCTGCCTGTGGACAAACGCCAGGCTCCCTCGGCCTGAAAGCGAGATGAGCGCTGCAAACCCATAGTAACCAAGGGTCCTTTACCTTTACCTTTAGTTGCAGGAACTGAAGGTCCCTGCATCCCCATGTTGCATTGGCCGGGAAGGCCTATCTTCTGAGCTACGCCAATAAAACTCAGAGACTTTAGGAGCTAGGAGTCCATTTTGTTTTCTTTATTGCAAAGCAATAAGGGTTACAGTGGAATCATTTTCGCAAAGCTGCAACCCTGCCCAAAGGTCTGGGCAGGAGTATTTATAACATTTCAGACAAATGATTTCAATTTAACCAATCATATTTCATTACTTCATATTAGTTTAGTATGCATGTCCATTACCTAATTTAATATGCAGGCACAATAAGCATTGCTAAATGTATCTTGATTCTCAGAGATCTGTTACATTTTGTTAGTATGCGTGTTGGGAACCTGTGTTAGCTCTTTGTGCATGTATCAACTTATGTTCTAGCTTATGAATGGCATCTGTGTGTGATTGACGTATTAGCTGTACTTTCCCTGTAGAGAAGGCCTCTTTTGCCAAATCATCAGTTTCTTTAAAGCAACAGGTTACCATCTTCTATTTAGAGGCATATTCAATGATTTATTGGGGTTCACATTATTACATTCATTGTGGCCCCTTTGGGCCACTGCTACACCCACAGCAGCCTAAGCCTCACCCACTCCTGTGTCCTTCCAAGCAATTGGAGACAATGCCTGCATATCTATCTTTGCTCCTCTCGCTTCATGCCTCTCCTGGTTCTGGGAGACAAGAGCAGAGGTCACTATATCGCAGCAGGAGGGGACAACCACCTGGCTTCTTCACCAGCCTGCCTCATCCCTGCCTCTGGGCCTCCGTCTCCTTTCCTGCTTCAGCTTCTGATTCTGGACTTCTCTCTGCCACAGACTCTCCCCGCTCACTAAGCCCTGTTCCCTCCCCAGCTTCCGAAACCTCCTCTTCCCCATCTTCTCCCTCTGACCACTCATTGTCATCCCACCACCAATCCCCGGGCTCTGAGCCTTCTTCCCTCGGGGGTTCCCCAGCTGGTTCCTCCCGCCATTCCTCTGTGTCCAACCCATCCATGACAGTCACTCAGCCACCCAACTCCCCTCGATATCTGCATGTCTTCTTCTTCTTTGGCCATCGCTCATAGCTGAGTGAGATTGTCTTCCATAAACACGGTTTTATCAATGAGTCCCTAAGTGACTGTGGAGGCCAATTCTGGATCCACACATCCTTCCACAGTGGGGACATTGGTTTCCGGGCAGGAGTTGATCATGGTGTAGATTTGCCAAGCGTGCCTTCCTTTTAGCACGTTTCTCCCTTGCGTCCTGAGTTCGAGTGTCTTCAAAGCCCATGACGCCTTTGGTAAAGGCTGTTCTCCAATTGGAGCTATCTGCATGTATGACCTGTTTCTTTCCATCTGCTTTCTGTCATCACCACCATCACTGATTTCCCCCGCTGCTGTCCTCCACCAGGTGTAAGCGGCAGCCGAGATTCATCGTTTTTGAGGCAGGGGGAAACAGGGAAAGAAGGGGATTTCATCCTCTCTGCCTGGCGGCTGATGGCTCAGAGTCACACATGGCTTCTCAGATTGCAGGAGGAGGAATGACATATGTCCCCCCCCCCCCGCCACACACAAACCCATTTGCGAATGTAACTGAAAACCACATGGGCAAGTGTTGAATGCTATTATTAGTTCGATTTATTAGAGCTGTGCGGGATATTTTCCAGTTTTGGTTTTCAAGCAGAAACCAGTCAATTCACTCCTGTTACTCTTAAGAACCTTTACATTGAGCAGACATTTGCTACTCTAAATTTACATTTGTATTTTATGGTTAGATTTGTAGAGCTGGAAGGGACCCCAAGGGTCACCCAGTCCAATGTTCTGCAGTGCAAGGATCACAACTAAAGAATCCTTGTAGAACCATTTTGGGTCTTTCCTTGACCATCGCCCTGAGACCTAAGCGAAGACGGACAGTTAAAAAACCCTTTAATGAATCAAATAAATCAAATTATCTACTTAGAGGTAAGCCCTATTGAGTTCAGCAAGACTTACCGTATTTTTCGTTCCATAAGACGCACCTGACCATAAGACGCACCTAGTTTTTAGAGGGGGAAAGGGGGAAAGCCCCATTTTGGGGGGGGATCAGCTCACAGCTGTGCAGCTTCTTTTGCAAAGAGGGAACGCCCCCTTTTTTGAGGATCCGCTCAAAGTTGTGCAGCTTCTTTTCAAAGGGGAAAAAGCCCCCTTTTTTGAGGATCAGCTGAAAGTTGTTGAACTTACTTTGCAAAGGGAAAAAATCCTGTTTTTATGGGGTTCAACTCACAGTTCTGCAGCTTCTTTAGGAAAGGAAAGGAAACTGTTTCTACAGTTTCCAGACAGATAATCTAATCAGCCAGTCACAGGTCGCTGGGGAAACAAACAGCCTCCGTCTGCAGAACATTCAACAATGGAGGCCTGGGCAAGGGGGCGGGGCCGGAAAGGGAGCCAGAGATCGACCACACATTTGCTCCATAAGACGCACAGACATTTCATCTTACTTTTTAGGAGGAAAAAAATGAGTCTTATGGAGCAAAAAATACGGTATTCCCAGGCAAGTGTGCGCAGGACCGCACCATTAGTGGCTTATTTTTAAAAGCCAAATATTTATGGGCTTATTCAATTGTTACATTTCTGTTTTGCCTTTCCTCCAGTCGGGAGCATGGGGTGCCTTAAAAGCGTTAACTCATTAAAGCAAAGCATACAGTAACAGAACCTTACTTAAAGCCACCATTAAGTCAGCAGCAACAAATGTCCTCAGCTCCATTCGCGGGAAATCATTCCCAGCTATGATCCAAAGGCCACAATACTGAATGCACGGCTTCTGGTGGATTCAAGGCCTGCATCTGAGTCATGAGTGCCACTGACAGCGAGACTCCTGCAAAGATCTCAGGGCAATCAATTCTATGATTCTGGGACTGGGATATGAGGAATGAGGCTGTCCTTAAGGCATCATGGACTCAGGCTGTTAATGAGCTTGTGGATTCATACAAGAGCCTTGGACATTGCGCCGCGGCATGTGGGCAGCCAGCGTGAGCTCTGAAGCCCTAGAGTTATGTGCTGGTGGCGGTCAGTTCCCTAGCTGCAGTATTTTGCTCCTGCTGGAGCCTCCAGACCAGGTCTGACTGTAGCCCTTCAGAGAGTGCAATGCAACGGTCAAGTCTTGAAGATGCATGAATCGCTGCAATCCGTGCCCTTAGCCTCAGTTTAAATGATTCTATTACGTGAACCAATGGGGTGTTTCCAGGGAAGCAGCTCCAGAAGTGGGGAGCCACCACTGAGAAGGCCCTGTCATGGGTCACTTTCCTACTAACCATTCCAACAGATGGAGAAACAAGTTGGCATGCCCAACTGAGTGCAACACTCAGTTCTAACCGTTATTGCCTCCTCTGTGTCTTTGGGACTTTAAAAAAATAATCTAACTCTTTGAGGAGGGCTCTGTGCTCAGTGGGATGTGTATATGTTTTGCATGTAGATATCCCCAGGACCAACCCTTAAGCAGAGGTGAAGAACCTGTGACCCCCAGGATGATGTTAGACTATAATTTTCACCAGCTGCATGACCAATGGTCAGGGATGCTTGGGAATACCTGGAGGAGCCAGTGTGGTGTAGTAGTTAAGAGCAGTAGACTCGTAATCTGGTGAACCGGGTTCGCTTCCCCGCTCCTCCACATGCAGCTGCTGGGTGACCTTGGGCTAGTCACACTTCTCTGAAGTCTCTCAGCCCCACTCACCTCACAGAGTGTTTGTTGTGGGGGAGGAAGGGAAAGGAGATTGTTAGCTGCTTTGAGACTCCTCCGGGTAGTGATAAAGCGGGGTATCAAATCCAAACTCTTCTTCTTCTCCTCTTCTTCTTCCCCATCTCTTCTGTATGTCATCTACCCTCCCAAGTATTGAACTTTGGGCATTGTATTATCCTAAGACAGACCATTGGTCTATCCAAGGATGTCTACACTAGGGATGCGGAACCAGTGGCCCTCCAACTGATGTTGGACTCCAGCTCCCATCAACCCCAGTGTTGGATGGATTTTGATGAGTAAAGGGACCCCTGACCATTAGGTCCAGTCGTGTCCGACTCTGGGGTTGCGGCGCACATCTCGCTCTATAGGCCGAGAGCCGGCGTACAGCTTCCGGGTCATGTGGCCAGCATGACAAAGCCGCTTCTGGCGAACCAGAGCAGCGCACGGAAACGCCGTTTACCTTCCCGCCAGAGCGGTTCCTATTTATCTACTTGCACTTTGATGTGCTTTCGAACTGCTAGGTGGGCAGGAGCTGGGACCGAGCAACCGGAGCTCACCCCGTCGCAGGGATTCGAACCGCCGACCTTCTGATCAGTAAGCCCTAGGATCTGTGGTTTAACCCACAGCACCACCTGGGTCCCTTGATGAGTAGGAGAGGTTATTTTATTTATTAATTATCCTCCCCCTTTTTCTTACTTGTGTGAGAATGCAAATACTGTACCTATTTCAGCAGAGTAATATCTCCATTATCTCTAGAAGGATTTTAGGAAGAGGTTGCATAACCTTCCAAAACAATTATGATATCCTAGGAAGCTTAGGCAGACCTGGATTATCTTCTCTTTTTTTATGTTTCCCTCTTAACAAAGAAATCACTCTCAGACCGTTGAAGTAAACAAGAAAAATGCAAGGTTTATTCACATCAAAGTTCTTGCCAGCATTCAACAGATACAGGGATGAAAACCAGGCAGGCAAAAATCGCTAAATGTTACAAATACCCAGAGTCCAGTTCAAAATAGAGTCTGCGCCCAGGAGGAGAGCTCAAGGACATTCTAACCTATCACAGGTGTGCAGTGACAGAAAGAAGATTAAATTTCTATTTTTTCCCCTGCCAACCCCAAAAGTTTAGAGGATATGACATAATAGAGTTCCCTTTCTAACATTCATGCACTGGTGATTTGGGTACAGATCCTCGCCTACCCAGCCAGCGTGGCCATTGGGTCAGGAAGGATGATGGGATTTGTAGTTCAACAATATCTAGGAGGGGGGATCAGATAAAAGGGTTAGAACAGGGGTCAGCAACCTTTTTCAGCCGTGGGCCGGTCCACCATCCCTCAGACCTTGTGGGGGGCCGGACTATATTTTTTAGGGAAATAAATGAATCCCTATGCCCCACAAATAACCCAGAGATGCATTTGAAATAAAAGCACACATTCTACTCATGTAAAAACACCAGGCAGGCCCCACAAATAACCCAGAGGTGCATTTTAAATCAAAGGACACATTCTACTCATGTAAAAACACGCTGATTCCCAGACCGTCCGCGGGCTGGATTTAGAAGGCGATTGGGCCAGATCTGCCCCCAGGCCTTAGTTTGCCTACCCATGGGTTAGAAGAAGAAGAAGAAAAACCCTCAGTGATACACCAACCATCTCAATGGACAAGTTTGAACTACTGGTCGGAATGCTTCCTTATATTGCATATGTAAATAAACAAGTTTTGAGTGATGTCTGTGCAACAACTTAGAAATCACTAGCAAAACCTCCTGGAGGCAAGTAGGTCTTAAAACAACACTGCGAATCTTCAAAGTGATACTTAAGTCTAATCTCACCCCTGAAGGCACCATTACAATGCAATCAGACATACTATTCTGGGCTGGCTGGGGTTGTTGTACTTTTTTTTCCTTTCTATTTTTGGCAGAAACCGTTTCACCTCATGCACCGCCCATCTGCAATAATCCATTCCTAAACCAGCAAAGCAATTATACCCTCATGCTCAGTAATTCATCCTCTTTTGGGGGGCTGTACTTTGGGGAGGGTGGAGGGGAGGGTTGAAATCACAGAGGGCATTCCTTCCACCCCACCCCCCCAATTCCCCAGCATCCTATAACAACTGCAGCCAGCGTTTAGTATTGATTTCCACATAAATCTGTGTTTTTAAAGACTCTGTTTTTGCACATGCGAGGCATTTAAATTGGCCCGAGAACATTCTCGGCATCATGAAAACTTAATGAGATAATTATTGTGCCGAGAGTTTGTGTATTAATTATAAAGAGATTTAGGTCTCCGAGCGAGAGGTGAGATGCACAATTGGTTTTCTCCACTGGTGAACCAATTGGGTGTTAGACACTTGTTGGGAACAGGTCTTCTGTGGAGAGCTGGATCTAAATATGCAACCTTTACAGGCTCTGTCTTTCTGGCTGTGTGTTTTTATGTAGACACATCTGCTTCTACCCTATGGACACAGAAAGAGCCCACTGACTCATCTAGTCTCATCCTGTTCTCACAGTGGCCAACAAGATGTCCGCTGGAAACCAGCAAGCAGGATTTGAGCACAAGAGCTCTCTCCCTTCCAGCAGTTTCCAGCTACTGGTGTTCAGAAGCATTGCTGCCCCAAGCCATGGAGGCAGAACATAGCCATTGTGTAGGGCTGGCAGACATCTGGATATTCCCAGATATTACTGGGATTTCAAAGGAGGAATTGATGACTGGAGGGTGGATTTCCGAAAGGCAGCACTTTGTCCTGGATCTTAGGCAAGTTCTTTGGCTCAACAACTTTCGGGTTTTCCTAAACTTTTGGGGGTGTCCTGGTGCTTACTTTATGAAATATGGCGACCCTACCATTGTGGGTAGTAGCCGTTGTTAACCCTCTCATTATTATTACGGGCGGTGACAGTTTTGCACACATCCAATTGACACACGACTGGCGATGCATGGCTCCTTTTGCAATGGGGGCACGGTGGGCTTATGTGTGCCTATATGCACTTAAGGTGAAGAAGAAGAAGAAGAAGAAGAAGAAGAAGAAGAAGAAGAAGAAGAAGAAGAGTTTGGATTTGATATCCCGCTTTATCACTACCCGAAGGAGTCTCAAAGCGGCTGACCTTCTCCTTTCCCTCCCTCCCCCACAACAAACACTCTGTGAGGTGAGTGGGGCTGAGAGATTTCAGAGAAGCGGGACTAGCCCAAGGTCACCCAGCAGCTGCATGTGGAGGAGCGGAGACGCGAACCCGGTTCACCAGATTACGCGTCTACCGCTCTTAACCACTACACCACACTGGCTCCCAGGGTTCCAGGAACGGAAGCCTTGCGCAAAATGGTCACCGCCTGTAATTTTTTTTAAAAGCGCAGAAAGCAAAAGCAAAACATAACTATCTGAACTGAAGAAAAACAGTGAATATGATCCCACATCTTTAGACAGTGATTATGGTCTCATATAATCACCAAACGCCTCATTCCAGACGGAAATAAAAACCATGCGCCTTTCGACAAATTTGTTTTCGTAAAATACATTCTCTCTTCCTTGGACATAGAAATTTTATACATAGTATAATTTTATACTTTAGTAATCATTTATACATTACTGCTGCAGCTGGAATTCTAAAGAACCATTACAGAAAGGGAATTCCCTCCTGTTAAATAATAGACAGACACCAGCTCTGTTGTCTTTTTGATACCCAAGACCTTCATCTTCCAACAAAATCTTCCCCAGTCTGCATCTCTAATGGAATATTATTCCAGATGTTTCAGTTAATTAATTAATTGCCTTTCTCTCCCAACTTTTACCTCCAAGGAGCTTGAAGTGACATGTGCATGGTTCTTCCGCTCCTCATTTAATCCCCACAACAACCCGGAGAGGCAGCGACTGGCTTCCAATGAAAGCTTCATGGTCAAGGAAGGATTTGAACCCTGGTCTCTCCCAAGCCCTGCTTTTATCTAGGTTGCACCAAAATATTTGGCCAAAGCTTCTGGATTCAGACAGGCAATGAAAAAAACCCCTGTGCTATTCTTTAACACGTTTATTCATAGAGTGAGATCTGAAAAGAACAAAATTAGTGGAGCATATATGGTATATTCCCATGACCATTTATGATCTGTCAAGAATCCTCTTCCGGTGAGCTCCTAACAAGGAAATGGTGGGAGCCCCATGCTTACAGCAAGATGGTATTGTTATACTGCTTTAGGTCTCATATAATGCTTTCAGCCTTATTGCAGATATTAACGTTGTGCAGCTTGAAGCAACTGGATGAATAAAAACCGACTCATTTTGGAATGAAAAATTGCCCAGACCCATTAGATTTTATTCAAAACTTTAGAACCAAAGAATCTTAGAGCTGGAAGGGAACCCAAGGGTCATCTAGTCTAACCCACTGCAGTGCAGCAATATCAGCTAAAGCATCCCTGACAAATGGCCATCCAACCTCTGCTTAAAAACCTCCAAGGAAGGACAGTTCACCACCTCTCTGCTCTACTGCCAAACAGCTCTTACTGTCAGTAAGTTCTTCCTGATGTTGAGTCGGAATCTCCTTTCTTGTAACTTGAAGCCATGGGTTCGAGTCCTACCCTCCAGAGCAGGAGAAAACAAGCATGTTAACTCCTCCATGTGACAGCCCTTAAGATATTTGATATTTGAAGATGGCTATCATATCATTTACTTGCAGAACTTTCTTCATAACAGAACAAAAACATCACAGATACATCCAAAGATTTTGGTAAAACATATGCTCATCCATGCATGGGCTCAGCATCTTTTTAGAAAGAAGCATCTTCGGGGTTCAAAACAGACCTCAAAGTTCAGGTCTCTCTCCTTACAGCCTCCATTTCGCCTGTGGCTGGATCCACTCTTTTCAAGAGACTCATTTCCACGTCCTTACTCCCACAGCCACCACCCTTCCAAGATGGCGAATTTGCAGTTCCATAGCCTCCCATGTGATCTAAAGTTAAACACCTTGTTGGAACTACCAGAGAACAATAGCAGTAAATTATCAACCCATCAAGTTGCTCAGAGTGTTCTTCTTGCTTTTCTTGAGCTTCAATGGAATCTTCCAGTTAAACCCTTTCAGCAATACACATAGGCATTCTCCATTTCACTGTCAATTAAACAATTATACCTAATGAGCCTTGTCATCTGTGGGCTAGTGGGAGACTTCTATGCCATCCTAGAATGCATAAGAAGATCAGGGGCGAACCAGATGCCCATGGGAAACTTGCGAGTGGGAGCTGAGCACAACAGCCCTCTCCCCTCCTGTGGCTTCCGGCAATGGCCATTCAGATGCATTGCTGCCTCCAACCGTGGAGGCAGAGGATAGCCACCATGGCTAATAGCCACCAATAGCCCCAGAATTGCATGCCATTACCTTGGACTGCGATGGGACCAGGTGGCGCTGTGGGTTAAACCACAGGCTTGCTGATCAGAAGGTCAGCGGTTTGAATCCCTGCGACGGGGTGAGCTCCCGTTGTTCTGTCCCAGCTCCTGCCCACCTAGCAGTTCGAAAGCACGTTAAAGTGCAAGTAGATAAATAGGGACCGCTCCAGCGGGAAGGTAAACGGCGTCTCTGTGTGCTGCTCTGGTTCGCCAGAAGCAGCTTTGTCATGCTGGCCACATGACCCGGAGGCTGTCTTCGGACAAACGCCGGCTCCCTCGGCCTATAGAGCGAGATGAGCACGCAACCCCAGAGTCGGACACGACTGGACCTGATGGTCAGGGGTCCCTTTACCTTTACCTTTTTACCTTGGACTGCAAGAAGATCAAACCTATCCATTCTGAAGGTATTCAGCCCTGAGTGCTCACTGGAAGGACAGATCCTGAAGCTGAGGCTCCAATACTTTGGCCACCTCATGAGATGAGAAGACTCCCTGGAAAAGACCCTGATGTTGGGAAAGACTGAGGGCACGAGAAGGGGACGACAGAGGACGAGATGGTTGGACAGTGTTCCAACATGAGTTTGACCAAAGTGCAGGAGGCAGTGGAAGACAGGAGTGCCTGGCGTGCTCTGGTCCATGGGGTCACAAAGAGTTGGACACGACTAAACGACTAAATGACAACCTTTGTATTAGTCAAAACAAAATAAAAAAATTCCTTCCAGTAGCACCTTAGAGACCAACTAAGTTTGTTCTTTGTATTAGTGTGCATCATAGCTGTCAACCCTCCCTTTTTTTGCGGGAAACTCCCTTATTCCAATGCCGTTTCCCGCTGCTATCCCGGATTGTTGATATCCCTTAAATTTCCTGGATTTCAAAGGAAGCAGCTCCTCTCCCTCCCTGCCTGCCAGGGAGGCTCCTCAGCTGCGTTGCTCGGCTGCCAATAAGGAGTCTGAGACCGACTGGGGGCAGAGCTTGCATGCCTTGTGCAGCCAGACCCTCACGCCCAACCAGACAGACAGCCTGCCTGCCGTCTACGCGCTCGCTCTTTCGCTCACCCGTTTGCGCGCAGCCTCTGGAGCACAGGGTGGCGAGGCTACTTGGTGCCATTGCACTGCCCTCGCAGCATCCCTTATTTTCAAATCCGAAAGTTTGAAAAAATCCCTTATTTTCAAATCCGAAAGTTGACAGCTATGGTGTGCATTGACGTGCCCCCCTAGAAGTGGTTGGTTTCCCTACCTTTCTCTCCAAATGGGGAATCTATGGGAAGACATCCTTCAAGGGGCACAGATGGCAGAGCCAGCTGCTTCTTCTGTTGCTCTTGTTGGCAATGCAACAATAGCTCTCGGTCAATTAAGTATTATTGCTGGAGTTCTGATGGTGCTCCCAGCTTGGCACCTCTCTACTGTGCCCTCGTCCCCTATCTCACACACACCTGAATCGCCACACAGGCTTCAGGAAGGCTGCTGAGCTGAACAGTGAGGGCTCCAGAACAGCAATAAGGATGCACTGAAATGGAACAGCTTTCTTGGGTTGAACTCTAAGAGGAGGGCTGCCTTGCTGGCTCAGGCAGAAGTCTGTCTGGTACAGGGAACCTGGGGAAGAAAGGCCATAACTCAGTGGAAGAGCACCTATGAGGGGCGCTCATTAAAGATTTTCCTTGACGTACTTCCCATGGACAGAGACAAACGAGACTGGGCACAGTTATTAGTCCTTCTCTACATAGCTACCAGGAAGAGTCAAACGCTCCTCCCATTGCTTTATGCAGCTGTGGATACCTCATCTGTAGAAGTCGGCAGGTTGCGTCAGAAGATATGACTTGACCTCAGAAATCAGCATTTCATCGTCTGGAAAAATCTTGTCCTTCAAAAATAACTTCATGGTTGGAAAGAGGTGGATGTCCGACGGTGCGAGGTCAGGAGAAAAAGTGGGATGAGGAAGGATTTAATAGCCACAGGACCGTGCTTCTGTCTGAGCAACATGTGAGTTGTGAACTGGGGCGTTATCTTGCAGGAGACGGACACCTTTGGTCAGCATACCATGCCTCTTGATTTTGATGACCTTGCAGGTGAAAACCTCCAGGTTCAATCTTCTTCCTTGGCGATCACTCGTAGCCAAGTAAGATTGTCTTCCATAAACATGGTTTTAACAATGAGTCTGTAAGTGACTGTGGAGGCCAATTCTGAATCCACACGTTCTTCCACAATGGGGACATTCGTTTCTGGGCAGGAGTTGATCACGGTGTGGATTTGCCAAGCGTGCCTTCCTCTTAGCACATTTCTCCCTTGCGTCCTGAGTTCGAGTGTCTTCAAAGCCCGTGACACCTTTGGTAAAGGCTGTTCTCTAACTGAAGCGCTTGCAGCCCAATGTTTCCCAGTTGTTGGTGTTTATACTACATTTTTTTAGATTTGCCTTGAGAGAGTCTTTAAACCTCTTTTGTTGACCACCAGCATTACGCTTTCCATTTTAAAGTTCAGAATAGAGTAGTTGCTTTGGAAGACGATAACCAGGCATCCACACAACATGACCAGTCCAACGAAGTTGATGTTGAAGAATCATTGCTTTGACACTGGTGATCTTTGCTTCTTCCAGTACACTGGTATTAGTTCGCCTGTCTTCCCAAGTGATGTGTAAAAATTTTCAGAGACACCTTTGATAGACTCTTTCGAGGAGTTGGAGATGGCGTTTGTAAGTGGTCCATGTTTCACAAGCATACAGTAAGGTTGGTAGTACAATAGCTTTATAAACAAGCATTTTGTGTTCCCGGAGAATGTCCAGGTTCAATAACCAAAGGCATCTGCAGATATGGCTGGGAATGTCCCTCCCTTGAAACCATCAGTGTCAACATTGCTGAGCTACATGGACCGATGGCCTGAGTTCACCATAAAACAACTTCCTGGTGGCTTTCCAGATGTGTTGCAGGACTCTAGATCCCATCATCCCTGATCATTGGCTATGCTGGCTGTGGATGATGGAAGTTGTAGTCCAAAAACAACCTCCCTGTTTGTGATGCCCAGCAGCTGGCATTCAGGGGCATATATTATCTTGTGAATCACCCTGAGATCTTTTCAGGAAGGACAGTATAATAATAATAATAATAATAATAATAATAATAATAATAATAATAATAACAACAACAATGTGCCCCAGGGCACCTTTTTCCCCCAAAACCCCCCACTGATGACTATGACAACGATGATAATAATATATTGCATCCTGGAAAGAAACCAGTGGGGATGTGCTAGCAGGTCTCAGCCTCAGTTTTTGATATCTGAATCTCATGCCCCCCCCCCCCGAGAGAAAGAGAGAATCACGAGCCTAGCTTTGCTCCTTCCTCTTTTGAACCAAATGCTTTTAACTGCTTCTTTTCCACCAGGTCTGTTGCAAAGGAAAGGAGATCAATATTGAATGGGGTAGCCCTAGCCTGCCCTTGTCACCTTTTGTAACTTTGGGAGTTTTTTCCCAAATAGCAGAGAGAGACAGGGAGAGGCGGGGCCGTTTCTGTGCTACTGTTCTTTCCTCTCTTTGACTTCAGTCTATTTTTTGCTGCCCTTCCGATATTTGTAGTTTGTAACCGAACTCTGGCTGACCTAGTTGTGACAGGAATAAAACTTTTAATGCAAGACAAAGGGAGGGAGGGGGGAAGTGATTTGAAGATCCCAGTCGGTGGCTACTCAAACCCATTCGCCACTGGTCCGCTGAACTCACAGTGTGGATCAGACCTAATGTCATTGCACAAGAGTTCTAGAATTCTAGGCTATTAAAACAATTGCACCTGAAGAGGGCCTGGAAATAACACATTTACTTTTTGCTGCAGAAAAAGATGGATCGAGAAAGCCTGAAAACGAAGAGTGACCCCTTAAATCTCAGGAAGGTTTGGAAAAACCTTCGATGCCATAAACATGACTAAATGGACGTGAGGAAGCAAGCAACAAAGAAACAACGAGATTTTTAGAACAACGGCCTTTATTTTATTTTTGGAACGATAAATTCCAGGACAATGTTTATCATAATAATCTTTTTGCTTTATTATAAACAATTGCTGTATTTCTATGTTTTTTCATATATGGTTGTATGTATCTGTAAAGGGGACCCCTGACCATTAGTTCCAGTCGCGGACGACTCTGGGGTTGCGGCGCTCATCTCGCTTTAGTGGCCAAGGCAGCCGGCGTACAGCTTCCGGTTCATGTGGCCAGCATGACTAAGCTGCTTCTGGCGAAACCAGAGCAGCGCACGGAAACACCGTTTACCTTCCCGGTGGAGCGGTACCTATTTATCTACTTGCACATTGATGTGCTTTTGAACTGCTAGGTTGGCAGGAGCAGGGACCGAGCAACGGGAGCTTACCCCGTCGCGGGGATTTGAACCACCAACCTTCTGATCGGCAAGGCTCTGTGGTTTAACCCACAGCGCCACCTGATTCCCAATGTATGCATCTGTAGTTGTTATTTAATAAATATAAGTAAATAAAGAAGAGTCCCACACACAACTGAAGAGACACCGGTATGTGAAATCAGAAGTAGGAAAACCCCCAATATTTTTAGGAAACCACCAGTACGTTTCAAAGTGTTGGTGCTGACCTTTAAAACCTTGGCCCAGTTTACCTGAAGGAGCGTCTCCACCCCCATCGTTCAGCCCGGACACTGAGGTCCAGCTTCGAGGGTCTTCTGGCGGTTCCCTCCGTGCGAGAAGAGAGGTTACAGGGAACCAGGCAGAGGGCCTTCTCGGTGGTGGTGCCCACCCTGTGGAATGCCCTCCCGTCAGATGTCAAGAAAATAAACAACTACCTGACTTTTAGAAGGCGTCTGAAGGCAGCCCTGTTTAGGGAAGTTTTTAGTGTTTGAAGTTTTATTCTGTTTAATATTCTGTTGGGAGGTGTTCAGAGTGGCTGGGGAATAATAAGATGGGTGGGCTATAAATAATAACAATATAATAATAATAATAATAATAATAATAATAATAATAATAATAATAATAATAATAATGCATTATTGCAGGCTTGTTTTGGCTGAAGGATGCACCACAGTGAATTTCAAAGGACAGCTGGATTTGGGTGCGCCTGTTGGTTCAGGATGTGCAAATTAGGTTCGCACTAAACTGCCAACAAAACAAATTTCGCACTAAAATGCCAACAAAACAAATTCTCCCCTGTCTCTACTCTAAGGAGCACTCTGCACTTCCAGCAGGAAGGGGGCCATAGTTCAGGGGTAGGGCAGCTGCTTTGAATGCAGAAGGCTCCAGGTTAAATTCCCAGCATCTTAACAGGAAAAATAACTGGGTACTGAACAAAGGTGCATAAGAAAAACTTACACCCATTTAACAGTGGCCCATTAAAGTATACCGTATATACTCGAATATAAGCCGACCCGAATATAAGCCGAGGCACCCAATTTTACCACAAAAAACCTGGGAAAGCTTCATAGGAGCCACTGCCTGCCTCACTCAAGTATAAGCCGAGGGCGGCTTTTTCAGCACAAAAAATGTGCTGAAAAACTAGGCTTATACTCGAGTATATAGGGTACTTCTAAGCAGAGTTAAAAGAAAAATAAATGCAACAGAAACTGACTTGGCTGAAAAAACGCCAGCAGAAGTGAAAAGACACTTTTCTAGCCTAGACTTTAATTCTAAGTAAATGAAGTCAGAACTCCTTGTTGGCTGCTAGCCTTCTCTCAGAAACTCTTTTTAAACTAATCCAAACACACTTTATCAGTGAACTCATACTTTCACAATCCCAAACCCAACTCCCACAAACTCTCAACACTCCAACTCCCAGCTACTCCTCAACAACCAACTCAACACAGAAGCTAGGAGCACAAACTGCTTCGCAACAGAGCCTTATATACACAGAGTAACGCCCACGCTTTGGGCAATTAAGAACAAAACACCGGCACCTGTTTCTTCTATTTCTTAAACAGACAGTATTGACATCAGACCAGAGGCGTAGCGTACCGCTTGGCTGCCAGGGGCGGCAAGCCAAGCGGCACCCCTGGGGGTGGGGCGTCATTCCATGCGCATGACGTCACGACGCGCATGCGCACGGAGCGACACTTCTGCCTCTTGCCTCCATGCCGCGGCGAAAAAAGCTGCTGAAAGGGGGGGGAGTCAAGCTCCTGCTTTGTTTTCCTCCCCCCCTTTGTTTTCCTCCCCCCCCGGGCGGAGCCGCTGCATGGAGGAGAGGGGCGGGCCAGCCAGGAGGGGGTGACACCCGCCCCTCTCCTCCATGCCACGGCTCCGCCCAGGGAGCCCAGTGGTGAAAAAAGCCGCTGAAAGGGGGGGAAGGCTATTTTTGGCGCTGCCGGGGTGGAGCCGCAGGGGCGGCCAGTGAGGGGGGGTGTCACGTCAGCTCCTGGGTGGAGCCCAGGGCGGCTTTGGAGGCGCGGGGGGCAGGACCCCCGCCCCGAGTGTCACCCCCACCAGGGCGCTGCCTGGGGCGGCCCGCCCCCCTTTGCTACGCCCTGCATCAGACCGGCTCAGGTATAATTTGATTATTAACATAAATAAAACCCAACACATCTTCAGGTAGAGAGACCCTCATCAAAAACCTTCGAGAGCCACTGCCAGTCCGTGTAGGCATTCCTCTGTGCCTCTGTAACCAGAGCCACAACTTGCCGCAATTTTAGGCTCCCTTTTCCTCTGCCATCCTTCTGCAGAGACTGTGGATTCTCCAGGAACTCGTGCTTTGGCCAAGCGTGCAATTTCAGAGGCTTGATATAGCAACAACCAGAGGAAATATAATTGGCAAGAGCCGGACAAGAGGTCAAGCTTTATAATCTCAGAGGTACCTTGTAAAATTAAAAATCTGATGCTCCAAAGGCTTCAAGTATAATAATAGCTGGCTCCACATTTCATGAGGCGGCACCATTGATTGCTTCTGAATTATTTTCTTTTCTCTTTAATTCTAGCCTGAGACTTAATTTAAAACTTCCCTTCCGGCTCCGAGAAGCCTTGAAGTTGGCGGTTCTTCTGAAGATGTTTCATTCAGCAGCGCGCTGCCAAAGAAAGGAAGCCCAGGAGGGAATTATGCAGGCAATAAAAATGGAGAGTGGCCCTCCTGCCATGCTTTAGGGAGGTGGCGGGGGTGCCAATCACAAAGTTGATGATCTCAACCAGGTGCCTCTTTTATCGAGACAAGGCCAGGGCCCTCACCTCCTCCCCCCGAAATCTACCGAGAAGCTCTCGGGCAAGGTTGGAAAGACCGCCGCGAGCATCGTCTGCTAAAAATGCCGAGGCATTATAGCATTTTAATAAGCACTAGCTGCTTATTAACGACAGAGTCTGAAGCAGTGGCATTTTTGCTTTTAATATCCTGGGCACAGATAGCAACTCATAAATGGTAACATTTTAAGGCATTGTCCTAAAAACACAAGAGGAGCCTGCTGGATCAGGCCAATGATCCATCTGGCCCAGCATCCTGTTCTCCTAGGGGCCGACCAAATGCCCACTAGGGGAAGGCCACGGGCAGGATTTGAACACGAGAGCATGTTGGAGGAACTGGACATGGAGGAAGGAGTTAATTTCTTTCATGGGCACAAATCACCCCTTGTTTGAGATAAGGCAACAGGTGCAAGGTCAGCCAAGCCAGTTGCTATGGCAACAACCCTCTGCCGTCTATATCAGTGATTAAGGCATGTCAGCTCATTAGTCAGCCAGTGAGTCTTGCAATGTCTGTGTTACGTCTTGAATTGCTGGAGCAAAAGAAATACTTTCTACATGTATGTATCTGCAAAGCCTATAAGTTGTATATCATCTATCTATCATCTATCATCTATCTATCTATCTATCTATCTATCTATCTATCTATCATCTATCTATCATCATCTGTCATCTGTCATCTATATCTATCTATCTATCTATCTATCTATCTCTATCTATCTATCTATCTATCTATCATCTATCTATCTATCTATCTATATCTATCTATCTATCTATCTATCTATATCTATCTA
Organism: Darevskia mixta; assembly: GCA_034641385.1. NCBI lineage: Eukaryota > Metazoa > Chordata > Lepidosauria > Squamata > Lacertidae > Darevskia > Darevskia mixta. The sequence goes on from JAWWNH010000060.1 coordinate 6,966,390, forward strand.
TCTATCAATCTATCTATCATCATCTGTCATCTGTCATCTATATCTATATCTATCTATCTATCATCTGTCATCTCTATCTATCTATCTATCTATCACCTACCTACCTACCTACCTACCTACCTACCTACCTACTTATCTACTATCTATCTATATCTCAATGCCCGGAACTGTATTAGTGAAGCCTTATCTTCTGCAGCAGCCGTGCTATTTTTCTAGAAAATAGATGCTGGAATTCACCATGAAGGCTTCCCTTGTTCTCTTAAAATGGCAATGGGGCCCAGCTGAGAGGCGCCAGAACTGAGTTCCTGTGAGTTCCAGCTGGGGGGGGGAAGCCCTGTGCAGCAGTAAAATGTTTTGGACCTTAAGCTGTCTCTGTGTGGTGACTGGGGACAACTTCTGCTGCATAAGTCTCTCACCTCAGATTCCTAACCAGATTCTCTCCTCTTGTGGCTTCTAGCAACTGGTGTTCAGAAGCATTGCTGCCTCCAGCTATGGATAGCTGTCTTTGCCATGAATTTGTGTAATCTTCTCTTAAAGCCATCCAAGACGAAAACTACTGGTATCACTGCTTCTTGTGGGAGTGAGTTCCATAGTTCAACTATGCATTGCATGAAGAAGTACTTTCAGTGAGAAGCTCTATTGCAAAGGGGGCATTAGAACAAACAGGATCTGTGCAAGAGAACTGCCCTGTGTGTTCTGGCCTTTTAGCCCTCTGACCTTTAGCCCTCCTTGAGTGGTTTTATGCTTCTGAAATATATATATATATACACACATGATTGGTCTTAATAATTTTAGCAAAATGCTTTTCCTTCTGTCCTCTTCGCTAGAAGTTGGAGAACCATCCAGTGAAAACGGAAAGCAGGCAAAAGACCCATATACAATGCATAGCTCGCCTGTGGAACTCCCTGCCACAAGACGGGTGTGCGGCTCAGAAGGGGATGGAATCATCGGAACATCGGAAAGGAACCCAAAGGTCATCCAGACCCACCCCCTGCAGATGCAACCCATCTGCTGCTGCAACATCCCTGACTTGTGGCCAGTCCAGTCTCTGCTTGAAAACCTTCCATGAAGGAGAGCCTACCATGGTTTGGGGCAGCCTTGTCCACAGATAGCTCATACCACTGGGAAGTTCTCCTTAATGTTGGCTTTCCTGTAATTCGAACCTGCTGGATTGGGCCCTATCCTCTGGGGCAGGGATGGGGAACCTCAGATCCAGGGTCCAAATGCAGCAATCTTTCTTCACTTCTGTCTGGGTGCCAGGACTTTACGCAGACCATGCATTCCTGGATGGTTCACAGGAGATAATATGGCCCTCAGTCCCAAAAGCATCCTTCCTCACCCCTGCTGTGAAGCAACAGAAAACAATGTTGTTCCTTTATGTATGCAGCAACCCTTTAAATCTTTGAAGATGGTTATTAGACCACCCTCTTATCCCTACGGCAGGCTGAACACACACTTTCTTCTCAGCCTTTCCTCATAGGACTTCCAAGCTTCTCGTGATCTTTGGCATGTCCTGAACATGCTGCTGTTAAATTTAACACATCCCTAGGATGTATGGAAGTGAGAGCTGGACCATAAAGAAGGCTGATCGCCGAAGAATTGATGCTTTTGAATGATGGTGCTGGAGGAGACTCTTGAGAGTCCCATGGACTGCAAGAAGATCAGATCTATCAATTCTGAAGGAAATCAGCCCTGAGTGCTCACTGGAAGGACAGATCCTGAAGCTGAGGCTCCAAGACTTTGGCCACCTCATGAGAAGAGAAGACTCCCTGGAAAAGACCCTGATGTTGGGAAAGATGGAGGGCACAAGGAGAAGGGGACGACAGAGGACGAGATGGTTGGACAGTGTTCTCGAAACAACCAACATGAGTCTGACCAAACTGCGGGAGGCAGTGGAAGACAGGCGTGCCTGGCGTGGTCTGGTCCATGGGGTCACGAAGAGTCAGACACGACTAAATGACTAAACAACAACAACAACAACAACAACAGGCAGATAGATAGATAGATAGATAGATAGATAGATAGATAGATAGGCAGTGGAAGACAGGAGTGCCTGGCGTGCTCTGGTCCATGGGGTCACGAAGAGTCGGACACGACTATTTGACTAAACAACGACAAGGAGATGTGGCTATCAACGACAATTAGTCCTGATCGAAGCTAAATGGAGCTTCCAGCTTCAGGGGCAGTGTAGCCGTGAATATCAAATGCTTTCCCATCATTTCTTTGCTTAGTTTATGTAGGTAATTTATATGCTGCTTCATATTTCACGAGAGAAATGAGTTTTCAAACCCCAGCTGAAAAGGGACTCGTGATAAGAAACGCAATACAAGCGGCATATTCAAAACCAAAGAGCACGGCTATTACTAATTAACAACATAATAATTCCGCACTTTAAGTAAAATAAAAGAAATGCCTTAAAGTGATGCACGGGAGTGAAACAACCAGGTACTGTATCACAAAAACAAATTAAATGCACAGTGTCGAAATGTACCACGATATATAAAAATCCAACATGATCACAATTTGTCATTAAAAAAATCCCATAGATATTAGGGGGAAATGTACACAACGTCCCCCAAATTCATTCACCTACATATTTTCAAAAGAAAATGCACGAAACTAAGCATTCATGCTGCATAAAACTAATTCAAACGCATACGTAATCACTCAAAAATCTCTTTACACTCCATCTGCTCAATTGTCACTTCAGTAAAATGCTCCAGCATTGAACTAACAAATAACTAACTGATAATTATGTACACAAATATAGGTCTGCTGAACGAAAAAACAGCCCAACAGCAGCAGAAAACAGAAAACCCAAGAGACCCATTTCTTCTCTGTCCCTCACCTGCGGCAATACAGATGCCTTCTCCTTACCTCTCACCTGGGAAGATCAAAGAATCACAGAATGATGGAATTGTACAGTTGGAAGGGAACCCCCAGTGGTCATGTAATAATAATAATAATAATAATAATTATTATTATTATTATTATTATTATTTTATTTGTTTGTTTGTTTGTTTATAATACATACATACATACATACATACATACATACCCCGCCCATCTGGGTTTCCCCAGCCACTCTGGGCGGCTTCCAACAGAATATTAAAACACAATAATCTATTAAACATTAAAAGCTTCCCTAAACAGGGCTGCCTTCAAATGTCTTCTAAAAGTCTGGTAGTTGTTTTTCTCTTTGACATCTGGCGGGAGGGCGTTCCACAGGGCGGGTGCCACCACCGAGAAGGCCCTCTGCCTGGTTCCCTGTAACTTGGCTTCTCGCAGTGAGGGAACCGCCAGAAGGCCCTCGGCGCTGGACCTCAGTGTTTGGGCTGAACGATGGGGGTGGAGACACTCCTTCAGGTATACTGGACCGAGGCTGTTTAGGGCTTTAAAGGTCAGCACCAACACTTTGAATTGTGCTCGGAAACGTACTGGGAACCAATGTAGGTCTTTCAAGACTGGTGTTGTATGGTCTCGGCAGCCGCTCCCAGTCACCAGTCTAGCTGCCGCATTCTGGATTATTTGTAGTTTCCGGGTCACCTTCAAAGGTAGCCCCACAAAGAGCGCATTGCAATAATCCAAGCGAGAGATAACCAGAGCATGCACCACTCTGGCGAGACAGTCTGCGGGCAGGGAGGGTCTCAGCCTGTGTACCAGATGGAGATGGTAGACAGCTGCCCTGGACACAGAATTGACCTGCGCCTCCATGGATAGCTGTGAGTCCAAAATGACCCCCAGGCCGCGTATCTGGTCCTTCAGGGGCACAATTACCCCATTCAGGACCAGGGAGTCCCCCACACCAGCCCGCCCCCTGTCCCCCAAGAACAGTACTTCTGTCTTGTCAGGATTCAACCTCAATCTGTTAGCCACCATCCATCCTATAACCGCCTCCAGACACTGTAGCCCAACCCCCTGCAATGCAGGAATCTCAACTAAAGCATCCATGGGTATGTTTAGCCAGGAAAAGAGGAGATTGAGAGGAGATGTGATAGCCATCTTCAAATGTCTCAAGGGGTGTCACATGGAAGATGGAGCCAGCTTGTTTCCTCCTGCTCTGGAGGGTAGGACTCGAACCCGTGGCTTCAAGTTACAAGAAGGGATATTCCGACTCAACACCCGGAAGAAATTTCTGACAGGGAAGGCTGTTCGACCGTGGGGTGGAAGCTGGTGGACTCTCCTTCCTCCGAGGTTTTTAAGTAGAGGTTGGATGGCTATCAGTCATGGGTGCTTTGGTTGAGATTCCTGCATTGCAGGGGGTTGGACTAGAGGACCCTTGCGGGGGTCACTTCCTACTCTTCAGTTCTCCAATTCTATGACAGCGATGCACCAGCCTTTTCATTAAAAACAGTCAGTTCCCCAAATCCTGTTGGAACAAGAAGTTCTCCACCTGCCAGTAGAAGGACTACAAGGATGGAGCCAGCCTAGCTTCTCTAGGTCGAGAGTTCCAGAGTCTGGAAACAGCCACAACCAAGACAGCCCTCGGTAGTGTCCCTGTGAGCATGGCAGAACCAAGAGAAGGGCCTAAGAGCCTGTGTGGTGTAATGGCCTCAGTGTCGGATTAGGACCTGGGAGACAAGGGTTTGAATCCCCACTCGGCCATGTAGGTCACTGGGTGACGTAGGGCCAGTTACTGTCTCTCAACCTAACCTACCTCACAGGGTTGTTGTGGGAAATAAGCCATGGGAGAGAACCATGGAGAAGGAAGGAAGGAAGGAAGGAAGGAAGGAAGGAAGGAAGGAAGGAAGGAAGGAAGGAAGGAAGGAAGGAGGGAGGGAGGGAAGGAGGGAGGGGCGGAGGAAGCCTCCTCGCTACCCGGGGCAGTGAACGGAGGCTTCCCCCTGGGGGCGGGGCGTCGTGACGTCACGACGCAACGTCACGATGGAGTGCGCATGCACGAAATGCCGCAATGCACACTCCGCCGCCGGGCCGCTGCTGCTCCCGCTGCGCACTTTCGAGGAACCGTGCCAAAAGCAGCAGCGGCGGGGCACCCCACGAGCCACCGCACGCGATCGGCGGCTTGTGGGGGTGCCCCGCTGCTGCTGCTTTTGGTGTGGCAGCTCGCAAGGGTGCCGCGGCGGCGCTGGCGGGCAGGCCCCGCGCAGGGCGGGGCCAGCCCAAGTGTCACCCCCTCCTCTCGTGGAACCTGGGGTGTACCGCCCCCCCTGCCCCCTTGCAACACCAGTGGAAGGAAGGAAGGAAGGAAGGAAGGAGTCCGCCTGGTGGACGCAAACCTAACGCTGCCATTTTGGGCAGCGCGGGGCCCCGAACCACCGCATCACTCCCAGGAGAGATGCGTGGCTCGGGCGCTCTGCAGGCCAGGCCCCCGCGATAAGTGCCACCGCCCGCGGTGTGCCATTTTGTCACCCCCTCAGGGGTGGCACCCCCCCCCTTCCTATGCCCCTGAAGGAAGGAAATTCCCCACCTTTGAGTTTAGGGTTCAGGGAGGCACAAGAATAAGAAGCAGTTCAACGAACTGCTTGCATAATATCCAACTGTGCGGCAATAAGATTGCTCTGGGCAGAGCCCAATTTAGTGAAGGGAATGCAAATGTGTAAATGGTCGCATTCAATGAGATGAAAACAGATTTTAAAAACCAAACAGGCCATCCTTCTTTTCCTTCTGAAGCGCGTTCAAAGATTTCTTATAGGTCAGGCCCAAATTTATTGGCGGGGAAAGTTCATCATTTAGCAACCCTGAAGTTCAATATGTTGATATCGCCATTAACCCTCGATGCGCTAAACCCGCCGTGAACTCTCGGTGAACTCCCTTGATGAAGTGCCGTCGGAGAGTGTTGAACATTCACCAAGCGTGACGTGGGCTGGTGGCGTTGGAGGGGGGGGACTTCGTACGGGGTTTTAAAAACACACACACCCCTCACAATGTGGATACCATTGGAAAACTTTAATGGAGTAATATTCCACACCCGGTCCTGCCAGGTTGAAACCCAGCCAGATGGGTGGGGTATAAATAATAAAATCATTATCATTATCATTATCATTATCATTATCATTATCATTATTATTTATTCCTCCAAGGGTTTTTGTTCTGTCGAAACATTGGAATCTGCCTTGGGCTATACCAGGGATAGGCAACCTAAGGCCCGTGGGCCGGATGTGGCCCAATTGCCTTCTCAATCCGACCCGTGGACTGTCCGGGAATCAGCGTGTTTTTACATGAGTAGAAAGTATCCTTTTATTTAAAATGCATCTCTGGGTTATTTGTGGGGCATAGGAATTCGTTCATTCCCCTCCCCAAATAATAATAATAATAATAATAATAATAATAATAATAATAATAATAATAATAATTTATATATATATATATAGTCCGGCCCACCACATGGTCTGAGGGATGGTGGACCGGCCAACGGCTGAAAAAGGTTGCTGACCCCTGGGCCATTGCTCCATCTAGCACTGTTCCGGCTGTATTGATGGCTAGCAGTTCTCCAAGGCTTCAGATGGGGGAACATTCCCAGCCCTACCTCGAAATTTTTGAGGGTCCCCCATGGCTGCCCTATTGCAAACCCCTGAAAATGGCTAGAATAAGTCGGTAAAGGGGTCACCAGTTACCACTTGCTCATTTCATTCTTCCACAATTTTGCTGAGTTGTGTCTAGTAATGCAAGCACGGTGCTGTTATTTCCCACCCAGGTGCAATAAGGGTTGGGAACTTAGTCGAGCACCGAGACTCCCTTCACCTTTGGCACGTGGCCGGGTGGTCTTAATCTTAGCAGCAGACAATAAATGGAGATGGTATTCACTGGACTTATTGGGGGGGGCAATGGCTAGAATTGCCTTTCAAGGTTCAGCTTGCTTTTCCTGCTTCTTCATCGTCGTTTTCATTTTAAAAAAATATTGCAGATAATGTGGGGTTGCTCTTTGTCAACAGTCACAAATTCAGGTGAGACATTTTAATTTCAAGTTAGGGGTTCTTTGTGTGTTGGGTGGGGAATGGTTATTATTATTATTATTATTATTATTATTATTATTATTATATCATCATCTTGATTTTAAGATAAAAAGGATATAAAACTCAGTATGATTCTGGGTTCCATAGTTCATCAGTTTTCATGGTATAGCTGCTGAAAACATAAATGTGTGTACTTTCTTTAGGTATGGGATTCTTCCACGTGCCCCCCCCCCAAAAAAACCCTGTCTATTTTCTGTTCTACTTATTGTTTGGCAGCCTTAAAGATTAGGCAGCGAGGACGAGATGAGAAGCAGTAAATGTTGGCGTCACCTGAGGAGACAGCAACTATTTAGGAGATCTTATTCTTCCAGAAGCTTTGCAACCGCAGAGTGACCGCATTGAAACGCTACGTCCTGGGGGAGAAATTCGCCGCTGGTCCAGCCAGACCGGCAATCAATGGGAATCAGGCAAGCGGTTGTGAAATTTAGCCACCAATGCAAGACATCTCATTAGAAGGTGAGAAATGGGAAGAGATAAGCAATTTTGCCAACTCTAGAAGCAACCCTGGCAACTAATGCTGTTGCTACCTTTTGGGAGATTAGCACTGTTTGGAAACATGTTGGAAGTGTGATATAGAACCAGGGTTTTGTCAGCAACAGATCCTACTGGGGCCCAGCTCTCTGCATTAGCGCTCTCTGATTTAAATGGTATTATTGTGGGATGTAAACACTAGAGCAGTCAAGTACAACAATGCTAGAGCAGACAGTGGAGATTGCCTCAGTCCTCCAGCCACAACTTCCTGGTCACATGGATTGAGGCAATTTCCTCTTGCAACTAGATGTGGGAGTGGCTTCACCTGGGAAGGTATGAACAAAGAACCTCACAGGTCAGCGGCCATTCCATCCCATTCCACTCTCTCACTCGAACTGTGAGGAGGATGCTCAGTTGGCTTCCAGCCGACTGGGGCCTAGTGGATTTCTCTCCCACATGGGGAGATTCCAATTGTAAATATCTTTACTAAGAATAAGCCTGCCTTCTTTGGGATTTGTCTTGAGCTGGATATATGTGAGTAAACATTTTATATCTTTTTATAGAAGATGTGTGTTGTGTCTTATTTAAGAGGGACAAAGGGGAAATATAGTGACAAACCAGGAAACTAGATTAAGTTGATTCTAGCGAATCAAAGCAACTTCCGCTGTGTGTATTTTAAAAGGGAATAAAATAAAATAAAAAAAATTCCTTCCAGTAGCACCTTAGAGACCAACTAAGTTTGTTCTTGGTATGAGCTTTCGTGTGCATGCACACTTCTTCAGATAAGAATGGTATCTGAAGAAGTGTGCATGCACACGAAAGCTCATACCAAGAACAAACTTAGTTGGTCTCTAAGGTGCTACTGGAAGGAATTTTTTTTATTTTATTTTGTTTTGACTATGACAGACCAACACGGCTATCTACCTTTAATTAAAAGGGAATGTTACTCTGCTAGTTGAACTTGTTAGCACAAGTTAGGATGAGATATATTAAATTATAAATCTCCATCCACGTTCCAAAACATTCCCACAAAGGGTTATGTATGCCCAGAGCTACGTATTTTGTGTATTTTTGAAGGATTGCGTTGGATTGCATTTTTGAGTTGAGTAGGATTTTTCTGAGAGCATTTCCTGGTCAGACCGCATGGTCTTTTGTCCTATTGTCTAGAGAAAGGGGATTAAGCTACCCCTCCCCTCCCTCAGAGCTCACAAAAGACCCAAAGGCAGTGAAGATTTATTTTGAGGCTTTTGCTTTTTGCATTTTGAGAATTTTGAGATTTTGATTTTGAATTTTGACAAATTTTTGAATTTTGTAATTTTTTCCAAATTTTGGATTTTAAGATGGCTAGTGCCAGTTTTTATAGTGAAGCAAAGCCAGGCTTAATGCTGCTAGATGAGGACAATTTTGTGCACTGGAAAACGCGCTTAATAGCATATTTAGAAGCAAGGGATGTTTTGGATGCGATAGAGAAAGCAAAGCCCCAAGGTACAGATGATGAAGCCAAGGTTAAAGTCTGGAAAAGGCAGAACAGCGAGGCCAAGCACATAATTTTGAGTGGACTTCGCAATAAGCATCTATCGTTAATAAATAGCAAAGATGATGCATCTCAGATCCTAAAAGATACTGAGCGCATGTATGGAGAATCTACAAAGAACTCCTACAGAACATTGATGGGCAAATTAACTAGACTGAGAATGAATTCAAAAGAAGAATTCACAGAGCATATTGATAAATTCACAGAAATTATTCAAAAGCTTGAACTTACTCCACAATCTTTTGATGAAGTAACAAAGGTATCATTTCTGTTAGCCTCATTAGGGCCACATTTTGATGCATTTGTCAGTTTGATGGATCATAAAGAGAATCTAACTTTTAAGGAACTGACCAGTGAATTAAGAGAGGAATGCAGAAAGAGATTTGATTCTCCAGAAAGCAACCCTAGGAGAAAGGATTGTAATTTTGTTTCAAAGCAATTTACAAAATCCAGAGAAATTGTGTGTTTTAAATGCCTGAAAAGCGGCCACATGGCAAAGCATTGCAAGGATCCAAAGGCTAAAGCAAAGGATTCTCATCTTTCTCACCAAAAGGGAGAAAGGAAAGGAAAATCTGAACGCAACATGCTGTTGCAAGAAAGGAGTTTAGCTGTCCAGAGCCAAGAAAACACACGCAATAAGTGGTTATTAGATTCTGGAGCCAGCAGCCACTATTGTTTTGAAAAAGACTGTTTTAATGAATTAAGTGATAAAGAGACTGAAATTGAGGTTGCAGATGGAAATATTTTAAAGTCCAAAGGTGAAGGTTCAATGCATTTGGAATTCAATGTAAACAATGAATCTTTTAGGACCAGAATGTCCAATGTTGTGTATGTACCAGAACTGAGCTGCAATTTACTCAGTGTCTCTACTTTGGACAAGAAAGGTTTCAAGATCACATTTGAGAATGGACAGTGCAGTGTAACTAAAGATGGTGAAGTGTACATTGAAGCAAAATTAATAAATGGTGTTTATGAGGTTAATCTTTCAGAGAACCAGTCTGCAAAAGTGGCACGCTCCAGCCAGAAGGAAGACGCAGATTTGACGCTGTGGCATAGAAGACTTGCACACAGAGATACCACCATCATTAAGAGTCTACAGGAAAGTGATCTTGTCACAGGTTTGCAGGTAAAAGGGAGCAGCAACCAAGCTCCAACAAAATGCATAACTTGTGTTACTGAAAAGGCAGTAAAACCTTCTTTTACACGTTGCACAGAACAAAGGAGTACCAAAGTTCTGGATATTGTGCATTCAGATTTGTGTGGGCCACTCAGTGTTCCATCACTTGGACACAACAAGTATATTTTGATTTTTATTGATGATTTTTCGAGATATTGTGTGGCATATTTCATCAAAGATAAAAGTGAGACAGTAGAAATGTTCAAGAATTACATTGCCATGGTTAGGAACAAGTTCCAAAGAGCTCCAGGTGTCTTAATGTCTGACAATGGAGGAGAATACTGCTCACATGAGATGAAAGCCCTTATGGCAAATGAAGGAATTACACATGTAACCACAGTTCCTTACACGCCACAACAGAACTCCATAGCTGAAAGGAAGTTCAGATCCATTATGGAAATGACAAGGTGTATGCTAAAGGAAGCGTCCCTGCCTAGGAAGATGTGGGGAGATGCTGCTTACACAGCTGTCTATCTCCAGAACAGGTTGCCAACAAAGGCAACACAGCGCACACCATTTGAACTTTGGCATGGAAAGGTGCCTAGTCTGTCGCACATACGTGTATTTGGCAGTATATGTTACTACCACGTGCCCAAGGAACAGAGGCACAAGCTTGACTCCAGAGCACAAGCAGGTATCTTAGTGGGATATGCTGCTGGAGGCAAGGGATACAGAGTAATGGACTTACAGACAGGCAAAGTGAGTGCGCACCATGCAATTTATTTTGATGAACATGCAAAAGCAGACACAAAGAACACTGTTATTGGCTGCTCCAAGGAGTCAGAATGGACTCAAGAACTCATAAACTTTCCTTCTGAAACCCCACATGATACTAATCTGCCTTCTAGTGTCATAGCACCCCCTACAGGCGACGCACCAGAAGACGCAGATGACCAGATCCCTGGCGGCTCCAGAGACGAAGAGGAGGACTCAGATGGGGACATGGAAGCGTTGGAGGATGGTGAGGAAGCTGATGCGGTTCAAGAACCAGGACCAGAGGTCAGACGCTCATCCAGAACCAACAGAGGTGTCCCACCAGTACGACTGTCCTACCTTGCAGGGTCGGTGTCTCCACAGGAACCTTCCACATGGGAAGATATTCAGAAGATGCCATCTGCGCAAGCCAGTCTCTGGAAGAAGGCCGCTCAGGAGGAGATGGATGCACTGCATCAGAACCAGACGTGGACCCTGACAGAGCTCCCTCCTGGTAAGAAGGCCATTGGGTGCAAGTGGGTGTTCAAGGTTAAGAAGGGGTCAGAAGGGGAAGTGGAACGCTACAAAGCAAGGCTAGTAGCACAAGGTTTTTCACAACGTTTTGGTGAAGATTACGACGAAGTTTTCGCACCAACCGTAAGATATAGTACCGTCCGAATGCTTTTGAGCATTGCAGCCTCTAAACAATTGGACGTGAAGCACATTGACATTTGTACTGCGTTTTTACATGGGAGAATTTCAGAAGAAATATATATGAAACAACCTAAAGGTTTCACAAAACCAAATGAGACGCATCTAGTATGTCGACTCCAGAAAGGAATCTATGGGCTTAAACAAGCGGCTAGAGCCTGGAATCAGAAATTGCACAGTATGCTTGTGCAACTTGGGTACAAGCAGGGAAACGCAGACAAGTGCTTGTACACCAAGTCAAGTAATGGACAATATTCATATATATTGGCTTTTGTCGATGATTTGATTATTGCTACTGCTAATGATAGAGACTATACACAAATAGTAAAACACCTCAGCAAGGAGGTACAAGTAAAAGAACTTGGAGATGTCAAGTACTACCTAGGAATTCAAGTGGAAAGAGAAGAAGACGGCTCATTTCTTCTCAGCCAGAAGCAAAAGATTCATGAACTGATTGAGTATTTGCAGATGCAAGACGCACACCCGGTTGCAACGCCCATGGCTACAGACTTCTTGAAGAATCAGCAGGATTCGAAGCTGTTGCCAGATAACAGTCAATATAGGTCGGTAATTGGTAAACTTTTGTATATGGTTACCACATGTAGACCTGACTTAGCTAATGCTGTGGGGATTCTGAGCAGAAAAGTGAATTCTCCCACTGAGCATGATTTAGCGGGGCTGAAAAGGGTGGTTAGATACCTGAAAGGTACAATAAATTGTAAATTAAAGTTGCCAGCTGTCAGAGACCCTAAGTTGGTTGGGTACACTGATGCAGATTGGGCCGGGGATAATGCTGACTATAAATCCACAAGCGGTCATGTTTTTATGTTTGGGGATGGACCTGTTGTGTGGGGCAGCTATAAACAGAGTTGTGTAGCTTTGTCTTCAACAGAGTCCGAATATGTTGCTGCTACAGAAGCATGCAGAGAAATTGCCTGGCTTGATGAACTCATCAAAGACTTTGGACTGGTGAGAAGGGAACCTGTCAGCCTGCTAGAGGACAATCAAAGTTGCCTGAAGCTGACGCAGAGTGAAAAGTTCCTAGCCAGAACCAAACACATTGGGGTCAGGTACCACTATATACGCCAGATGGTGCAAGATGGACTTGTGGAACTGTCTTATTGCTGCACCAAAGAGATGACTGCCGACATCTTGACAAAACCCTTGCCAAAAGAGAGTTTCCAGAATCTACGTGTCAAGCTGGGACTCTGGGTGGTTGAATAAAGTTGTTTATGTTTTGTATGTTGTATTTGCCTGAGAAGGGGTTTGTGGGATGTAAACACTAGAGCAGTCAAGTACAACAATGCTAGAGCAGACAGTGGAGATTGCCTCAGTCCTCCAGCCACAACTTCCTGGTCACATGGATTGAGGCAATTTCCTCTTGCAACTAGATGTGGGAGTGGCTTCACCTGGGAAGGTATGAACAAAGAACCTCACAGGTCAGCGGCCATTCCATCCCATTCCACTCTCTCACTCGAACTGTGAGGAGGATGCTCAGTTGGCTTCCAGCCGACTGGGGCCTAGTGGATTTCTCTCCCACATGGGGAGATTCCAATTGTAAATATCTTTACTAAGAATAAGCCTGCCTTCTTTGGGATTTGTCTTGAGCTGGATATATGTGAGTAAACATTTTATATCTTTTTATAGAAGATGTGTGTTGTGTCTTATTTAAGAGGGACAAAGGGGAAATATAGTGACAAACCAGGAAACTAGATTAAGTTGATTCTAGCGAATCAAAGCAACTTCCGCTGTGTGTATTTTAAAAGGGAATAAAATAAAATAAAAAAAATTCCTTCCAGTAGCACCTTAGAGACCAACTAAGTTTGTTCTTGGTATGAGCTTTCGTGTGCATGCACACTTCTTCAGATAAGAATGGTATCTGAAGAAGTGTGCATGCACACGAAAGCTCATACCAAGAACAAACTTAGTTGGTCTCTAAGGTGCTACTGGAAGGAATTTTTTTTATTTTATTTTGTTTTGACTATGACAGACCAACACGGCTATCTACCTTTAATTAAAAGGGAATGTTACTCTGCTAGTTGAACTTGTTAGCACAAGTTAGGATGAGATATATTAAATTATAAATCTCCATCCACGTTCCAAAACATTCCCACAAAGGGTTATGTATGCCCAGAGCTACGTATTTTGTGTATTTTTGAAGGATTGCGTTGGATTGCATTTTTGAGTTGAGTAGGATTTTTCTGAGAGCATTTCCTGGTCAGACCGCATGGTCTTTTGTCCTATTGTCTAGAGAAAGGGGATTAAGCTACCCCTCCCCTCCCTCAGAGCTCACAAAAGACCCAAAGGCAGTGAAGATTTATTTTGAGGCTTTTGCTTTTTGCATTTTGAGAATTTTGAGATTTTGATTTTGAATTTTGACAAATTTTTGAATTTTGTAATTTTTTCCAAATTTTGGATTTTAAGATGGCTAGTGCCAGTTTTTATAGTGAAGCAAAGCCAGGCTTAATGCTGCTAGATGAGGACAATTTTGTGCACTGGAAAACGCGCTTAATAGCATATTTAGAAGCAAGGGATGTTTTGGATGCGATAGAGAAAGCAAAGCCCCAAGGTACAGATGATGAAGCCAAGGTTAAAGTCTGGAAAAGGCAGAACAGCGAGGCCAAGCACATAATTTTGAGTGGACTTCGCAATAAGCATCTATCGTTAATAAATAGCAAAGATGATGCATCTCAGATCCTAAAAGATACTGAGCGCATGTATGGAGAATCTACAAAGAACTCCTACAGAACATTGATGGGCAAATTAACTAGACTGAGAATGAATTCAAAAGAAGAATTCACAGAGCATATTGATAAATTCACAGAAATTATTCAAAAGCTTGAACTTACTCCACAATCTTTTGATGAAGTAACAAAGGTATCATTTCTGTTAGCCTCATTAGGGCCACATTTTGATGCATTTGTCAGTTTGATGGATCATAAAGAGAATCTAACTTTTAAGGAACTGACCAGTGAATTAAGAGAGGAATGCAGAAAGAGATTTGATTCTCCAGAAAGCAACCCTAGGAGAAAGGATTGTAATTTTGTTTCAAAGCAATTTACAAAATCCAGAGAAATTGTGTGTTTTAAATGCCTGAAAAGCGGCCACATGGCAAAGCATTGCAAGGATCCAAAGGCTAAAGCAAAGGATTCTCATCTTTCTCACCAAAAGGGAGAAAGGAAAGGAAAATCTGAACGCAACATGCTGTTGCAAGAAAGGAGTTTAGCTGTCCAGAGCCAAGAAAACACACGCAATAAGTGGTTATTAGATTCTGGAGCCAGCAGCCACTATTGTTTTGAAAAAGACTGTTTTAATGAATTAAGTGATAAAGAGACTGAAATTGAGGTTGCAGATGGAAATATTTTAAAGTCCAAAGGTGAAGGTTCAATGCATTTGGAATTCAATGTAAACAATGAATCTTTTAGGACCAGAATGTCCAATGTTGTGTATGTACCAGAACTGAGCTGCAATTTACTCAGTGTCTCTACTTTGGACAAGAAAGGTTTCAAGATCACATTTGAGAATGGACAGTGCAGTGTAACTAAAGATGGTGAAGTGTACATTGAAGCAAAATTAATAAATGGTGTTTATGAGGTTAATCTTTCAGAGAACCAGTCTGCAAAAGTGGCACGCTCCAGCCAGAAGGAAGACGCAGATTTGACGCTGTGGCATAGAAGACTTGCACACAGAGATACCACCATCATTAAGAGTCTACAGGAAAGTGATCTTGTCACAGGTTTGCAGGTAAAAGGGAGCAGCAACCAAGCTCCAACAAAATGCATAACTTGTGTTACTGAAAAGGCAGTAAAACCTTCTTTTACACGTTGCACAGAACAAAGGAGTACCAAAGTTCTGGATATTGTGCATTCAGATTTGTGTGGGCCACTCAGTGTTCCATCACTTGGACACAACAAGTATATTTTGATTTTTATTGATGATTTTTCGAGATATTGTGTGGCATATTTCATCAAAGATAAAAGTGAGACAGTAGAAATGTTCAAGAATTACATTGCCATGGTTAGGAACAAGTTCCAAAGAGCTCCAGGTGTCTTAATGTCTGACAATGGAGGAGAATACTGCTCACATGAGATGAAAGCCCTTATGGCAAATGAAGGAATTACACATGTAACCACAGTTCCTTACACGCCACAACAGAACTCCATAGCTGAAAGGAAGTTCAGATCCATTATGGAAATGACAAGGTGTATGCTAAAGGAAGCGTCCCTGCCTAGGAAGATGTGGGGAGATGCTGCTTACACAGCTGTCTATCTCCAGAACAGGTTGCCAACAAAGGCAACACAGCGCACACCATTTGAACTTTGGCATGGAAAGGTGCCTAGTCTGTCGCACATACGTGTATTTGGCAGTATATGTTACTACCACGTGCCCAAGGAACAGAGGCACAAGCTTGACTCCAGAGCACAAGCAGGTATCTTAGTGGGATATGCTGCTGGAGGCAAGGGATACAGAGTAATGGACTTACAGACAGGCAAAGTGAGTGCGCACCATGCAATTTATTTTGATGAACATGCAAAAGCAGACACAAAGAACACTGTTATTGGCTGCTCCAAGGAGTCAGAATGGACTCAAGAACTCATAAACTTTCCTTCTGAAACCCCACATGATACTAATCTGCCTTCTAGTGTCATAGCACCCCCTACAGGCGACGCACCAGAAGACGCAGATGACCAGATCCCTGGCGGCTCCAGAGACGAAGAGGAGGACTCAGATGGGGACATGGAAGCGTTGGAGGATGGTGAGGAAGCTGATGCGGTTCAAGAACCAGGACCAGAGGTCAGACGCTCATCCAGAACCAACAGAGGTGTCCCACCAGTACGACTGTCCTACCTTGCAGGGTCGGTGTCTCCACAGGAACCTTCCACATGGGAAGATATTCAGAAGATGCCATCTGCGCAAGCCAGTCTCTGGAAGAAGGCCGCTCAGGAGGAGATGGATGCACTGCATCAGAACCAGACGTGGACCCTGACAGAGCTCCCTCCTGGTAAGAAGGCCATTGGGTGCAAGTGGGTGTTCAAGGTTAAGAAGGGGTCAGAAGGGGAAGTGGAACGCTACAAAGCAAGGCTAGTAGCACAAGGTTTTTCACAACGTTTTGGTGAAGATTACGACGAAGTTTTCGCACCAACCGTAAGATATAGTACCGTCCGAATGCTTTTGAGCATTGCAGCCTCTAAACAATTGGACGTGAAGCACATTGACATTTGTACTGCGTTTTTACATGGGAGAATTTCAGAAGAAATATATATGAAACAACCTAAAGGTTTCACAAAACCAAATGAGACGCATCTAGTATGTCGACTCCAGAAAGGAATCTATGGGCTTAAACAAGCGGCTAGAGCCTGGAATCAGAAATTGCACAGTATGCTTGTGCAACTTGGGTACAAGCAGGGAAACGCAGACAAGTGCTTGTACACCAAGTCAAGTAATGGACAATATTCATATATATTGGCTTTTGTCGATGATTTGATTATTGCTACTGCTAATGATAGAGACTATACACAAATAGTAAAACACCTCAGCAAGGAGGTACAAGTAAAAGAACTTGGAGATGTCAAGTACTACCTAGGAATTCAAGTGGAAAGAGAAGAAGACGGCTCATTTCTTCTCAGCCAGAAGCAAAAGATTCATGAACTGATTGAGTATTTGCAGATGCAAGACGCACACCCGGTTGCAACGCCCATGGCTACAGACTTCTTGAAGAATCAGCAGGATTCGAAGCTGTTGCCAGATAACAGTCAATATAGGTCGGTAATTGGTAAACTTTTGTATATGGTTACCACATGTAGACCTGACTTAGCTAATGCTGTGGGGATTCTGAGCAGAAAAGTGAATTCTCCCACTGAGCATGATTTAGCGGGGCTGAAAAGGGTGGTTAGATACCTGAAAGGTACAATAAATTGTAAATTAAAGTTGCCAGCTGTCAGAGACCCTAAGTTGGTTGGGTACACTGATGCAGATTGGGCCGGGGATAATGCTGACTATAAATCCACAAGCGGTCATGTTTTTATGTTTGGGGATGGACCTGTTGTGTGGGGCAGCTATAAACAGAGTTGTGTAGCTTTGTCTTCAACAGAGTCCGAATATGTTGCTGCTACAGAAGCATGCAGAGAAATTGCCTGGCTTGATGAACTCATCAAAGACTTTGGACTGGTGAGAAGGGAACCTGTCAGCCTGCTAGAGGACAATCAAAGTTGCCTGAAGCTGACGCAGAGTGAAAAGTTCCTAGCCAGAACCAAACACATTGGGGTCAGGTACCACTATATACGCCAGATGGTGCAAGATGGACTTGTGGAACTGTCTTATTGCTGCACCAAAGAGATGACTGCCGACATCTTGACAAAACCCTTGCCAAAAGAGAGTTTCCAGAATCTACGTGTCAAGCTGGGACTCTGGGTGGTTGAATAAAGTTGTTTATGTTTTGTATGTTGTATTTGCCTGAGAAGGGGTTTGTGGGATGTAAACACTAGAGCAGTCAAGTACAACAATGCTAGAGCAGACAGTGGAGATTGCCTCAGTCCTCCAGCCACAACTTCCTGGTCACATGGATTGAGGCAATTTCCTCTTGCAACTAGATGTGGGAGTGGCTTCACCTGGGAAGGTATGAACAAAGAACCTCACAGGTCAGCGGCCATTCCATCCCATTCCACTCTCTCACTCGAACTGTGAGGAGGATGCTCAGTTGGCTTCCAGCCGACTGGGGCCTAGTGGATTTCTCTCCCACATGGGGAGATTCCAATTGTAAATATCTTTACTAAGAATAAGCCTGCCTTCTTTGGGATTTGTCTTGAGCTGGATATATGTGAGTAAACATTTTATATCTTTTTATAGAAGATGTGTGTTGTGTCTTATTTAAGAGGGACAAAGAGAGTTCTCAAGGAGAGCTGCCGTTGCGAGGTGGGCAGGAGGGCATCCCTGTTGGTTTGGGCTTGGGGCTGGAAGCCACAGCTGCCAGGACCTGCTTGTTGCTGGGCAGTTTGGAATGTAGCAACTTTGGAGGACGTCCCAGCGTCCATATAAAGATCCCCACGTGGATCTTGGGTCACTCTTTTCAGAGCTTCGGATCTCCTGGACCGTCTGGAGCACAGTGGAGCGATCTTATCATTGTCTGGTTTAAATTTCTCTATTTCCCCCCTTCTTGCTAGTCCCCTCCAATCCCTTAATTACTTTAATCCCCCTTTTCCCTGTTTGATTTCCCACCCCACCCCACACCTGCCCTTGGGGAAGATTCTCCCTGTGCCTGTGAGCGCTGCCTGTGCATAATTCTCCTTGGCTTGCCTTCCCAGTAGTGAGAGCCCCCATTAGGGGCTTTCCCTTGCACAAAGGTTTTCCCCCATTTCTCCTGTTTTATAATGGGGGTTAGTCAGGGCTGTTCCAGACTGGCTGGAATCACTTCATTAGTATTCCCGATGGTTGGCTTTATTTTGGGTGTGTAGAATAGTAAATAAAAAATAGAAATAATTTATTGTCACTGTACCTGTTGCTATTTCGAGTGTGCCTCCAAGCATTTTGACGTGATCACTGTTGTGGGCTGCTTCTTTCTCTTTTTGTGTGGGCCCCATCATGAGACTAAGATTCTTAAGAGCAGAATCTGTGAGGCCTGCACAGATTATTCAAGCCTCAGCCTCCTACTGTTAGCTCTGTGAAAATGTATCAGTTGGTTTGCAGGCTCAGTAGCTCAGTGTGTGCGTGTGCCTGAACGTCTGTGCTGCTGTTGCAAATTGTATCTCTTGAGGCAGACAGAGTGGAGCCACTGACTCTCTGTGCCTCATAGGACTATGAGCACTCTGTCTATGCTCTTTAGCTATGCTGTTTCTGAACAAAGTTAATTTCTTCAAGTATGTTTTGCCCTGATAGTGACAGTCGCAATTTTAGATGTCTATTTTACTTAGATTCTTTACTGGGACTATTCTATTGCTGGGTAGGTAGTATAGAAATAGAAATACTTTATTGTCACTGTACCACATGTTTACAGTGAGACTGATAAGAGCCCTGCTCCCCCCCAATCTCTCAGTCCTTGCACACTCTGTGTGCTGTTGTTCTACCACCAATCCCCTAACGTCAGCTGCAATGTTTGTCTTTCATTCAGCAGCCTCTCGGCCCATGGGTTTAAAGAAAATGTTCTTTAACCTGTGGGTGCGGCTTGTCATGTTTCTATATCTCCTGCCCGAAGGCAGCCCATTTGTGATTTAATTTCCCTCCCCCCTAAGAACTTGGGATTTCTTGAGAGGGTGCTTCCCTCAAAGAGGGCAAGCAGGGGTACCTGGGCAGGCGGCGGGCCACCTCGAGGCTGTTATTTCACTGGAATAGGGCTTTGCCTTAATAGGCCTAGTGGTCCATGGAATACTGCAAATGGCTGGGCTGGGTAGCCATTACAGCCTTACTGGTTGGGGGGGGCTTATTGTTCTATAAATAAATTTGAATAATCAAGGCTATTCGGACAGGATCTTATATGCCAAGGGTTTAATAGTTCAGCAGCTTGGTCTGTGATTGAATTGCTTGATTCCTTTTATGTGCACGCAGCTAGAATGGCTCCAAAAGAAGGCTTCTGCGCAGACTTATTCCTCTATCCCAGCAAAGAGGGCTATTAGGGGCCATCCCAGTCACTTCATTCGCCCAATCCTAGTTGTACTGTGGGCCGTATTAAATCCTTCATAGCAATTTCGGCTGGTGTTTCAGAAGCGTTGTCCCGCTTTGCATCCGGAATGGATGGTCTCCTTCAACGCTCTGCCCGTCAAACCAGTGCTCAAGCAGGGCCACCGCCTCCAGTGGGGGCTTCATCTCCTGCAATGTCAGCATCCAGCGTGGAGGGAGAGGAGCTCCCAGTAGCAGGGGTTTTAATTTCTGTTTCCCAAATTTCACGGAGTTCAGTTCCTTCCTCTCCGCGGGCCCTGGTGTGGGTGATGGGAGCATTAGCTCAGCGGGCAGCTAGGAGGAGGGGGCAGCAAAAGGCCCCCTCCCGGTTCGGGAGGTCTTCTCAATCCTTACCCAGGCCTTCTTCTGGGGTTGGTATCTCACCTGTTTCTTTTCCTCAGCCTCTCCCAGGTATTTTGCTGCAGGACCCTGCGCCTGAGTCCTTTGCGGAGGTCAGCCTACCAGTGCCAGCGAGAACGTCTTCAGGCGGAAAGTGTTGACACAAGAGACGTTCCTGAAAGCAGGCCAAAAGGAGCCTGGGAAACTCTTCTTCTTCAACGGCCTCGCCAAGGTACTTTGGTCCAAGGGGCGATTTGCCATGACGGGAGCACTTCTTGGTGGTGCAGCAGTAAAAAATGCTGGCATGCTTGCAAAGCTAAGCAGGCTCTGGTGCGGTTCAAATTGGATGGGAACCACTTGTTGCAATGCATGGGAGTTGGTCAATGTGACCCTCAGGATCCCTTCCAACTTGTCTGTTCCTTGATTCGTGACTCCTCTGGTAAATAGGTGCACATACCGTTCAGCCCGGACACTGAGATCCAGCGCCGAGGGCCTTCTGGTGGTTCCCTCACTGCGAGAAGCAAAGCTACAGGGAACCAGGCAGAGGGCCTTCTCGGTAGTGGCGCCCGCCCTGTGGAATGCCCTCCCTTTAGAGGTCAAAACGATCAACAACTACATGACCTTTAGAAAACACCTGAAGGCAGCCCTGTTTAGGGAAGTTTTTAATCTGTAATATTTTAATGTATTTTAGTGTTTGTTGGAGGCTGCCCAGAGTGGCCGGGGGGACCTGGTCAGATGGGCGGGGTACAAATAATAAATTATTATTATTATTATTATTATTATTATTATTATTATACCTTTCGCTGCTTGCTGTCTAGACAGGCACCCCCCCTTTTGGGGGGAAGGGGGCCAACGATAGCAACCCAGAACGCCCCCTGTCCAAGCAGGGCTGGGGCTGACAAGCAACGATCCTATTACCTCTCGCCCATTCTCTCGTGAGATTATCTCAATCGATGCCTGGCTGGAAGGTTATACAGATTGGTCAGCTGTTTTGCACTTGTGGGAAGGGTCCCTCCCCAGATATTTGGATTCCCATGCCATTGGGGATTTGTCCCTAAGTGAGCCCCATGAGATTGCTGTTCTGATCCATGATTTATTGGTCCTCACAGAAAAGGGCTCCTAAGCAGCGGGCTATCCGGTCGCCGCTTCCTAAGGCGAATCAGCGGTTTGCTGTTGGAGCTATTAAAAAGGAAGGCCCTTTCGAGGGGGAAAGGGAGGAGGGCAGTAGCCTGCCCCCCCCCCTCGGAGTGGTGCCTAAAAAGGCACCAGGGGAATTTCACCTGATTCACAATTTATCACACCCCAGGGGCACGTCAGTGGATGACGTGACCCGCCCCCGAGCTTTGTTCAGTGCACCATGCCTCATTGGACGATGCGGTCAGAATGATTAGGAAATTTGGCCCGGATGCTCTATTAGCAAGTGTGATTTTTCTGGCCAATGGCAGTGACACAGGCGACTGCCCAGTGCTCATGCAGGCTTTTACTGCACTCACTGAGGAGCTGGGCATCCCTTTGGCATCGGACAAGACGGAGGGCCCGGCCACCCAGTTGGTTTATTTAGGCATTTTGCTGGACACTGTCGCGCAGACTTCAAGTCTGCCGTATAAAATAAATAAATAAATAAATAAATAAATAATCACATTGAGGAAGGTTATCGAGGAGGTGCTTCCCCTCTCTAGGGCAACCTTGCGTCAGCTTCAATCGCTGTTGGGACACTTGAATTTCGCTTGTAGGGTGGGGGGCACCAGGGAGGCCCCTTTTGCTCCCGCCTGGCAAGACTCACTTCTGGCTTGCGGGCGCCTCACCACCGCACGCGTTTGCCCCAAGATGTGAAGGAGGACCTTCGGAACTGGTTGATATTCCTTCGGGAATTCAATGGGGTCTCACTGTGGCAGGACACTTTGAACCTCCGCAATGCTTCCAGGTTCACTCTGACGCTGCAGGTTCCTTAGGTGGGGCTGTATTGGCAGGGTCGCTGGTGTGCCATGCCTTGGCTGGCGGCCTGGCAGGGGGAGGCGATTACACGGGACTTGACTTTTCTCGAGTTTTTTCCCATTGCAGTGGCCGAGGAATTCAGGGACCGTCGCGTATGCTTCTGGATTGACAATCAGGCGGTGGTGAGCGTGCTGGCTAAGCAGTCATCATGTTCCCCCAGGGTATCTTCCCTGCTCAGGGCTTTTGTGCTCCAATGCTTGCGTGCTAATATTGTTTTTTCCGCACGCTTTGTTCCGGGCCTCTCTTATGATATTGCCGATGCTCTATCCCATTTTCAGATGGCCCGGTTCAGATCCTTAGCTCCGGAAGCGCAAGAGCATCCGGAGAGCTTTCCAGACCATCTGTGGAGCCTTGGAGGCACTTAGCCATGCAGGGAGTAGCCTCTTCTGTTGCCCCATCCACCTTTGCCTCATATAAGAAAGCTTGGTCTGACTTTGCTGGTTTTCATGGTCTGCCCGGGGCGGGCCGGTTTGCCTCGCCGCGACGGCAGACATGGTGCTAGAGTACTTGACGCACCTTTTTGCAATAGGCCGCGCTCCCAGGACCATTAGGATCCAGGCAGCGGCTATTTCATTTTTTGCCAAGCTTTTCTTTGAAAAGGACCCTTGTTCTACATTTTTCATTCGACAAGCACTGAAAGGTTGGGCCAGGATGGCCCAGACCCAGGCCAGGCGCCCTATCACTTTTGCTCCTTTATCAAAAATGTGGGCTATGCTTTGCGTGGTCTGCTGGTCACGCTTTGAGGCGCGCCTTTTCTCTGCCGCTTTTTCATTGGCCTTCTATGGGGCACTGCGGGTTGGTGAGGTGGTCCTTGTGGTTTCCCAGCCCGCTGGTTCCAGGGGTTTATTGTGGAAGGATGTAGATCTCTCGCTTTCAGAGGTAGTCATCACCGTTCGTAATTCCAAGACCGACCAGCTGGGCCGGGGGGTTGTGATGCGGCTGCCCGCCACAGGGAGGCCGGGCCCTTGCCCGGTGAGGGACATTGCTCGGTATCTCGCCCTGCGCCCCGCTGGGAATGCCCCTTTCTGGTCCATGAGGATGGCTTGCCATTGACCAGGCAGCAGGTTGCCAAAGTTATGCGCAAGGCCATTTCCGCATGCGGACGCTCACCAGCTGGTTATGCCCCGCATCCATTCAGAATTGGGGCCGTAACGTTGGCTGCACGATGGGGGCTGTCCACGGACAGAATCAAAGAACTGGGGCGGTGGAGGTCTGATGCTTACAAAAGATATGTGAGACGTTGATGTGGTTTTCATTGTGTTGTTTTGTTCCCTAGGTCCTGCACCCGTGCGAGTTTGGATTGTCGGGCACAGCATCATTTACTGGGCCGGCGTCAGAGCTCGGGAGGCAGGGCTTGTGCCCAATTTCGGACTTCCACCTCATGTTTTAGTCTCTTGGTTGGGCAAGAGGGGTATGTTGTGGGAGGAGTTGTTGCCTGTAATTCTCAGTCGTGCCGCTGGGGAAGGTCCACCTGATGCCTTGGTGTTGCAATTGGGTGAAAATGATTTACCAACGACAAAATGCCATGTCCTTCGCCTCAAGATGCGACACGATTTGCAGAAAATTGCTGTTTTATTCCCACAGGTCAAATTGTTTTGGTCTCACTTGTTACAGCGGCAATCGTGGAGGGGTGCGCGCTCTCCTGTGGCCGTCAAGAGGGCCCGCAAGCGTACTAATAGTGCAGCCCTGGGGGTGGTTTATGAGTTGGGAGGGGCTGAGATCCCTCATCCCGCAATTACTTTTCAGGATGTTCCCTTGTTTCGCCCAGATGGCGTGCATCTTTCACCATGGGGCAATGATCTTTGGTTGGGGGCGATAGGGGGAGCCCTGTGGGCTTGGCTGGGATTGTGAGTGGTTTGGCGGTGAGCCGGTGGCTCGTGGCGGTTAGGCATTGGTTCTGTGGTATGGGTGGGCGTTTCCCACCAAGAAGTGATCTGGAAATGGGAATTCCGCAAAGGAATCCAGGGACTCAACATTGCTGTCCAAACCTGGTGGGTGCAGGGCCATGCAGGAGTCCCTGTGGACCCCTGGGGAGGGGGAGTCGCTGATTTACCAGGCTCCGTTAACTCTCCCCAGCTAATGGTTTCCCTTCGCTGACAAGTGGTCAGCTCTGTCCTGCTGCGACAGCTAGTCTTGCTGCTGACTAGGGTCAGCTCTGTCCCGGTGGACAGCGTGAACCAATGCCTACGCAACCACTCACGTGATTTGTATTCAATAAATGTGGCCAAAAATGCCCAAAAACCAAACCAAAAATTATGTCTCCCGTGTGAGTTCATTAGGGGGGATGACCGGTTGCCCTACGCACGCAAAGGGGAAATATAGTGACAAACCAGGAAACTAGATTAAGTTGATTCTAGCGAATCAAAGCAACTTCCGCTGTGTGTATTTTAAAAGGGAATGTTACTCTGCTAGTTGAACTTGTTAGCACAAGTTAGGATGAGATATATTAAATTATAAATCTCCATCCACGTTCCAAAACATTCCCACAATTATAAAGCTAAGTCACTGGTCCTCAAGAGCGTGGAGAAAAATTTGTGGGGTGCAACTGCTGTAACTTTTTATAGCAGGGCTCACCAACAGGGTGCTGATGGTAGCCTTTAGTGCAACTGTAGCCTTCACACGGCTTCCTCTTTCACACCTATGCACTTTTCAAGACGCAGATTAATTTTACTGGATGCTATTGTTGTACTTTATCTATTGTTGTACTTTATCTATCTCTGTCTTATACAGTAGGATTGTATATGTTTTCCCAGTTGTGATGTATGGAAGTGAGAGCTGGACCATAAAGAAGGCTGATCGCCGAAGAATTGATGCTTTTGAATTCTGGTGCTGGAGGAGACTCTTGAGAGTCCCATGGACTGCAAGAAGATCAAACCTCTCCATTCTGAAGGAAATCAGCCCTGAGTGCTCACTGGAAGGACAGATCCTGAAGCTGAGGCTCCAAGACTTTGGCCACCTCATGAGAAGAGAAGACTCCCTGGAAAAGACCCTGATGTTGGGAAAGATGGAGGGCACAAGGAGAAGGGGACGACAGAGGACGAGATGGTTGGACAGTGTTCTCAAAGCTACCAACATGAGTCTGACCAAACTGCGGGAGGCAGTGGAAGACAGGAGTGCCTGGCGTGCTCTGGTCCAGGGGGTCACGAAGAGTCGGACACGACTAAATGACTAAACAACAACAACAACAGGCAGATAGATGATAGATAGATAGATAGATAGATAGATAGATAGATAGATAGGCAGGCAGTGGAAGACATGAAGAGGCGGACACGACTAAACAACTAAACAACAAGAGTTGGAAGGGACACCGAGGGTCATCTAGTCCAACCCCCTGCAATGCAGGAATCCCAGCTACAGAACACCTGGCAGGTGGCCACCCAGCTTCTGCTTAAAAACCTCTGATGAAGGAGAGTCCACGACTTTCCAAGTCTGTTCAACTTTCAAACAGCTCTTACCATTAGAAAGTTCTTCTTCATGTTTAGCCGGAATCTCCTTTTTTTATCATTTGAATCCACTGGTTTGGTTTCCAACCTCTAGAGCAGCAGAAAACAAACTTGATCCATTTCCCAAGGGCCAGTCCTTGAGATATTTGGCGGTGGCTATCTTGCCAGCTCCCAGTCTTCTCTTCTATAGGATGAACCCAGGAGTGGAGGTTCCACTCACAGACTCAAGTAAACACTTTATTTGGGGGAGGCTGGATAAATAAATAAATATATAAGAGCCAATATGTTCCTGGAGGCAGAAGGAGATTTTCCTGAAGAACAAGTATCAGGAAAGCCTTTTATATATCTAACGATGCTTAATTTCCATGGTAAATGCCTAATGCTTAATGAGCTTTTTATTCTAGCTACCATTTGCATATTTATAGTTAACTCTTATAGCAGAACATGAGGAGCGATTAGCCTTCTGTTTGGGGGGGGGGAGGTGACGCATGGAAGTGACACATGTTTGTAACCGTGGCGACGGCAGGAAGTTTGACCTTGCACTCAGGCCAAGACTTTGACCTTGTCTGAAGGGAACATGGGCATCTCTGTCGCTGAAGGTGGGATGATGATTATGGGGAAGACATAGTACCACTCTGTTCTGCCTTGGTCAGACCACACCTGGAATACTGTGTCCAGTTCTGGGCACAACAATTTAGGAAGGATGTTGACAAGCTGAAAGGTGTGCAGAGGAGGGCAACCAAGATGATCAAGGGTCTGGAAACCAGGCCTTACTAGGAAAGGTTGAAGGAGTTGGGTATAAAAAAATTCCTTCCAGTAGCACCTTAGAGACCAACTAAGTTTGTTCTTGGTATGAGCTTTTGTGTGCATGCAAACTTAGTTGGTCTCTAAGGTGCTACTGGAAGGAATGTTTTTATTTTTTATTTTGTTTTGACTATGACAGACCAACACGGCTACCTACCTGTAACTGGAGCTGGGTATGTTTACCCCGGAAAAGAGGAGACTGAGAGGAGATATGATTGTTGTTGTTTATTCATTTAGTCGTGTCCGACTCTTCGTGACCCCATGGACCAGAGCACGCCAGGCACTCCTGTCTTCCACTGCCTTCCACAGTTTGGTCAGACTCATATTGGTGGTTTCGAGAGCACTGTCCAACCATCACGTCCTCTGTCGTCCCCTTCTCCTTGTGCCCTCCATCTTTTCCAACATCAGGCTCTTTTCCAGGGAGTCTTCTCTTCTCATGAGGTGGCCAAAGTATTGGAGCCTCAGCTTCAGGATCTGTCCTGATATGATATGATAGCCGTCTTCAAATATCTCAAGGGCTGTTGCATGGAAGATGGAGCAAGCTTATTTTCTCTTGCTCTGGAGGGTCGGATCTGGACCAATTCAAGTTACAAGAAAGGAGATTCCAGCTAAACTTCAGGAATAACTGTTCAACAGTGGAACGCACTCCTTCGGGAAGTGATGGACTCCTCTTCATTAGAGGTTGGATGGCTATTGTATTTTAATATTCTGTTGGAAGCCGCCCAGAGTGGCTGGGGAAACCCAGCCAGATTGGCGGGGTATAAATAAATAAATTATTATTATTATTATTATTATTATTTTATTATTATTATTATATCTGTCTTGGATGCTTTAGCTGAGATGCCCTCTGGGGTCCCTTCCAACACTATGATTCTAAGATTCTATTATTCTTCCACTGCCCAAGCGTGTGATGGTGAGGTCCATCAGCTGTTTGTCCCCAGCATTCAATAAACTGGTTCTGAACATGAAGTATGGCACAGAGAATCTCCTCCTCCGTGAGTCACTGGCATCAATTTAGGATTCGGCGGCTGTTCCCCCTACTTCCCCAGCTGTGCTGGGATGGGGAGCTCTCCTATGTTTGTCTTAAACAAAGAGATGCATCTCACCTCAGCCTAAATTACAGCAATTTTCCCCTTGTAACAACAGCGTCTGTAATTAATGGCTGCATTTTCCTCCGGTGCCAGAGTTGAGCGATGACATGAAGTCTGTGCGTATTTTTGTCTCGGCGACAAAGGAAGGTGATTAGCTGCTTCAGTGTGGATGGGAAGCTCTCCTCGACGGGGAAGGGATTAAAATTAGCAATAACAATTTTGGCATTGTCGCAGCCTTGCTTTCCCTCTCTGTATTTGAATGGACTTGGAGGCTCTGTTGTTTGGCAAGGAGCTGGGGAAGCAGACACCGCCACTCTGCCATTGCCCCCCGACTGCTGCTAAGGAGAACGCAGCAACATGAGACGATATCCGTGGATGGTAGCCAGGTTTGCATCCTGTAGGTTGGACCAGTTAGACTGAGCATAGGAAACTGCCTTGAACACTGAGAGCCAGCGTGATGTAGTGGTTAGAGCATCGGACTAGGACCTGGGAGAGACCAGGGTTCATAGAATCATAGAATCACAGAGTTGGAAGTGTTGTAAGAATATCAATGTCTTATATATATATATATATATATATATATATATATATATATATATATATATATATATAATTGTTCATAAGTGTGCCAAGCAAAACAAGGCCACATGTCTGAAGCAGCACAGGAAGACAGGCCGGTCTCCATTTTGACTCCCAAACTGACAAACTGTTTCTCTGCAAGGAAGGAGGGGGGATTGTCTCAGGAAAATAAAGTGATAATTCCTGGCATCCTGATGCCAGAGTGCCAGACATGGGCCATTTCCCTCACAAAGAACCCACCACCTAAAATGGATTTGGATTGTTTGCCCTACATTAGCCCTGCCAGGCCAGGGCAGGAAACAAGAAACCTTTTGTTTTGCTGAAATGTGTGTCTGGGAGGGGTTAGGGAGAGATGGCACAGGTGTGAGAATTCTTAGGTTACCTCCTCTGACCCCCCCCCAATCTGTGATGCAGCTGTGATGCATCTGGAGAGTGGTCTGGGGTGACACCCCTTCTGTGATGTATGTGGGAGGTATCTGGGGGTGGGGCTGGACTCGGAGGAGGAATTTTTGAAATGTCTTTATAAGAGCATGTGCTCCTTTTTTGGGGGGGTCCTTTTTCCCCTACTCTCTGGTGTGGGGCAAAAATGCCATGTTGCAACAGAAATAAATTCTTTGCTTCTCAATTTTTCTCCGGTTGGCCTCTGTAATTTACTCCTTCCGATGGAGAACCTCAAAAGGCTCTTGTGTACCCCATAAGGGAATAAGAGCAGTTCTGATTATTTCAGAAGGAACCCCCAAGTGTCACCCAGTCCAACCCCCTGCAATGCAGGAATCTCAGCTCAAGCATCCATGGCAGATGACCCTCCAACCTCTGCTTAAAAACCTCCCAGGAAGGAGAGTCCACTACCTCCTGAGGGAGACTGTTTAAATCAGCCCTTTCTTCAGTAACATGAGGATCGGAATGAGGTTGGGTGGCCATTGGTCAGGGATTGTTTGGTTACGATTCCTGCATTGCAGGGGGTTGGACTTGATGACTCTGGGTGTCCCTTCCATCTCTGCAGTTCCGTGATTCTATGACTTAAATCAGTGGCTTTCAACTTTAATAAAAAAAAAAAAACAGTTAGAGAATCTCTAGTACCACGTTGTGATCTCCTGCAGAACCGAAACTGCCTTAATCTCTGCCACACGCAAAAACGCAAAATCAAATGAAAATGAAAAGTAAAAAACTGGCAGTAATCACTCTGCTCCTTCCCCATTTCTGCATTCATCTGTGGATTTGTTTTTTTTAAACTGAACAAACATTGTATTTAAATAATAAAGTGTGCATTTTAATGCCTATTTTATCTCAGTGTACACATTCTAAAACCTATTTTATTATAAAACGTGCACTTTTCGGTGCATGGTACATTTTCGAGCCAAAAACCGTATCACAAAATTCAGGGAGGTGATAAATCCTAAGGAGAACCATATTTCAAACTGTGTGTTATCACATATCACTTATTTGTTTGTTTACAGCCTTTAGCCAAAAAGGCTCTCAGAGGGGCGTACAAAGCTCAGTTCTAAGTTTAAGAAAGGCTCACAATCTAAAATGCCATTTCCATGAGGACTTTTGGAAAACAAAACAAAGTCACAAAGCGATGCGGAGTTGTGGGGGACCGAATCTAAGAGTGGAAAAAGGAGAAAGTGGGAGAAATGGAAATAGATAGCTTTTCCCATCCCTAGCTCTAAGTTCCCCAGTTTAGTCACAGAATCATAGAATTGAACAGTTGGAAGGGGTACCCAAGGGTCCTCTAGTCCAACCCCCTGCAGTGCAGGAATCTTAGCTAAAGAATCCCTCACTGGTCGCCATCCAACCTCTGTTTAAAAACCTCCAAGGAAGGAAAGTCTTCCATTTTCTAAGTCTATTCCACTGTCAAGCAGCTCTTGCCATCAGAAAGCTTTTTCCCAGCGTTTAGTTGGAATTTCCTTTTTTTGGTCATTTGAATCCATTTGTTCAGAGAAAGCAAGCTTGCTCCATCTTCCATGTGAGATGGCTATCATATCTCCTCTCATTCTTCCCTTCTCTAGGCTAAATAGACCCAACCCAGGCCTGAAAATGTGATATCCATCCCAGGTAGTTCTCTGTCCATGGAGAGGGCTCAGATATGCCTCCCCCCAAGTTGGAGAAAACGGGAGTTGCGTAGTGCAGGCCAACACTCAGACGCCGCGCACTGCCTGTCATTCCCATTTCACACCCTGCCGCTGCTGACGTACATTTTGAACTGCGATAGCGCATTGTCAGATAATTATGTTCCCCTCATATATCTTTTCCCCCAAAGAACAAAAGCTGTCTTGGCTGTTAAGCCGCTCCAGGACAAGAATTGACAGACGGAGGGAATACAGGATCCAGCTGGCGGCTTGGAGTCTTCAGTGATGGGTAGATGAAGCAGGGCGGCTCACACCAAATTCCCCATCGGTTGGAGTTTATTCAGCGATGCATCGCAGGGCAGACTTCAATGAGTCTGCGAGAGCTTTCCATTATGATGCGCTTTGTATAGGAGAAGTGTACACTTTCTTGGCTGTTTCATCCTTTGTCCTTATGCCTCCCCACGGTCCTTGCAACGCGACTTTACTCAACTAGTTTTCACTGCATCTATCAGAACCTTCCTTGTGCTTTATCTGGAGTTGTGGTTTTGTTTTGTTTTGTTTTTTACTTTTAACGGTCATCACTAGTTTCCTCCTAAGCTGGTTCTTAGCAGTTTGGGGGGGTCTGTCTGCATTCTTACATATTTGCGTGTTTAGACCTTTTAACCTTTCCCTAGAAATAAATTCACAGATATTTGTTTTTGGGCAGAATTTAGGTCAGAACTTTATTGATTACAATCAAGTGAGTGGTTGCCTAGGCTCTGGCTCGACTAGCTCCCTGCACCCTTGCAGGCAGCGCTGTCCCAGAGCTCTATCGTAGGTCAGCCAAGGATGAACACCAGGGACAGCTGATGGCAGGAGCACCAATCAGCCACCCTGATGTCCCCTGGACTCGGGCGAGGGCACAACCCCTATCAGGGTATGCCAAACCAATGAGTCCCTGGATTCCTTTACCGGAATACCCTTCGCATAGGAGTGGCCAGACCATCCTGTCACCCCTATCACCATAGCTGTCAACCCTCCCTTTTTTGGGCGGGAAACTCCCTTATTCCAATGCCGTTTCCCGCTGCTATCCCGGATTGTTGATATCCCTTAAATTTCCCAGATTTCAAAGGAAGCAGCTCCTCTCCCTCCCTGCCGGCCAGGGAGGCTCCTCAGCTGCGTTGCTCGGCTGCCAATAAGGAGTCTGAGACCGATTGGGGGCGGAGCTTGCATGCCTTGTGCAGCCAGACCCTCACGCCCAACCAGACAGACAGCCTGCCTGCCGTCTATGCGCTCACTCTTTCGCTCACCCGTTTGCGCGCAGCCTCTGGAGCGCAGGGTGGCGAGGCTACTTGGTGCCATTGCACCGCCCACATGGCATCCCTTATTTTGAAAGCTTGAAAAAATCCCTTATTTTCAAATCTGAAAGTTGACAGCTATGCTTATCACCTGAACCAGAGCCTATCCAGAACCTTACAAGTTGTGACAATTTGCTACGCTGCAGGCGAAACCCAAGTGGCACCAGCCAATCAGCCAAATGGGGAAAATTCCTGCCGTGCCCCTGTCCCAACAACAGACGACACACGATTGCATAGCAAGGTCAAGCGCAAGCCCTAAATATAGGGAGAGGTGGGTGGGTGTTCCGATGCAGCAGCCCCAAGAGGAAGCTCGTAGGAACATGCAGGGGCTTAAATAGGTCCCTTGATGTCTTTTCCTCATGTCCCATTGGCCAGATTGCTCCCAGCATCGAGAGACCAACCAATAGGGGGTTGTGGCTATCCAAACGTTCCCACCCACAACACTGGGTCAGGTTGCCAGGTTGCACTGCAACATGTGCCCTCTGTGAGGGAGGACCCAATATGACGCTGTCCTAAGTGAAAATGACTTTTACAGAAATTCCACATCGGTAGGGAAGCCTTCACCAACCTCCTTATTCCTGCATTGCAGGGGGGGGGGGGTTGGACTAGATGGTGCTTGAGGGTCCCTTCCTACTCTATGACTCTATGTTCGGAACAACTCTACCTCTCTTTCAAATCAGAACCAGTGAAGGCGGTGAAGGTCCTGTGTGAGTGCCTGGAGGCGGTTGGAGGATGGATGGTGGCTAACAGATTGAGGTTGAATCCTGACAAGACAGAAGTACTGTTTTTGGGGGACAGGGGGCGGGCGGGTGTGGGGGATTCCCTGGTCCTGAATGGGGTAATTGTGCCCCTGAAGGACCAGGTGCTGCAATGCGCTCTACGTCTGCAATGCGCTCTACTACTGCAATGCGCTCTACGTGGGGCTACCTTTGAAGGTGACCCGGAAACTGCAATTAATCCAGAATGTGGCAGCTAGACTGGTGACTGGGAGTGGCCGCCGGGACCACATAACACCGGTCCTGAGAGATCTACATTGGCTCCAAGTACGTTTCCAAGCACAATTCAAAGTGTTGGTGCTGACCTTTAAAGCCCTAAACGGCCTCAGTCCTGTATACCTGAAGGAGCGTTGCCACCCCCATCGTTCTGCCCGGACACTGAGATCCAGCGCCGAGGGCCTTCTGGCGGTTCCCTCACTGCGGGAAGCCAAGCTACAGGGAACCAGGCAGAGGGCCTTCTCGGTAGTGGCGCCCGCCCTGTGGAACGCCCTCCCATCAGAGGTCAAAGAGATGAAGAACTACAGGACATTTAGAAAATACCTGAAGGGAAGTTTTTAATCTGTGATGTGTTAATGTATTTTAATATTTGTTGGAAGCCGCCCAGAGTGGCTGGGGAGACCCAGCCAGATGGGCAGGGTACAAATAATAAATTATTATTATATTATTATTATTATTATTATTATTATTACATCCTCCATCAGCTGCAGCAATGCACATGACTGTGCTGGCTGGAGCTGGCGGGAGCAGTAGTTCCACAACATCTGGAGAGCACCGGGTTGGGGAACCCTGCCTCATAGGGCTGGCAGTTTTCACGTTGCAGCTCCATAGAAACTTATCATGGCACCCATTGAACAGGTGGCTACCCTCCCTGTTTGGATGGAGGGCGAAGATGGGGGATCTGAAGGCTGCAAATAGTCGGCTCGCAGGGGTAAGGACAGATTTTATTTTTCAGTAGAAACAGGACTCTATTTGGGTTCTGTAATTCCGGAACTGTCCCTGGAAAACCGGGACACTTGGAGGGTATGAAAACACCTGCATGACATAGCAGAGGAAGACATAATACAACATTAGCTGGTAGGGGCATTAGCTCTCACAGTGGCAATGCCAGCTGGCACCGCTAGGATCCAACCGACTAGATGCTATGCCATCTTGGTCCTATTATACTGCCTCTAGAAATGAAAAGGAACGCCCCCTCCTTTATAAATCTCTTTCTCTGCCCAGTAGATCTTTCCTTTTGGGAAGTTTTCTCCAAATAATTCTTCCCCAAGCCTGCCGCTGGCACAGAAACAATTCTCCTCCCCGCACCACCCACCCTCTCCAGCCCTCAGCAACCATGGAGAAGAATTGATCTGTCATCTTTCTAACAGCCACTTATGTATTTGAAAACTATGATCATCCGTTATCTTCTCAGATTGACAGAAAGTATCGCTTCTCTGGGTGGTCGCGTACAATGCCATCTTGAAATAAATACCCTGCCTTCGAGACGCTACATAAATTGTGCCTCTCTTTTTTTTATTATTATCATTCTCCGGCGTATAGGGACAAAATGTATTTTCTCTCAGCCTCGGGTCCTTCAGAAATCAAAACCGCAGAACAACATGGATGTGTGCATTTTTGCTCAGACACCATCACTCTCTCTTGGCCTCCCTGCATGCCTCTCTCTCTTTCTCTCTCCATAGATATATATTTCAGATGCATTGCTTGTAACCTTTTGGCATCTTCTATAGATAATATCATAAAATTCAGATCTTTGCAGTGTTCTAGCATTAGGCTCCAGCACAATCTCCCCCAACCTGGTGCCCTCCATGTGTTTTGGACTAAAACTTCCATCAGCCCCTGCCAGTGCGTCCCATTTGTGATTCCACTATGTTCCCAGTGTTCATCATTAAACACACTCCGTATAAGTTTGGACCTGCCTGCCTTCTTCACAGTTGCAATGCATCATGGATTGTGTTGTCTATAGCTACGGAATATGCGATGAGCAGGTCTTACAAACACAAAACAGCCACATTCTGACCGCGAAGTTTCCAGTAATGGTGAGTGCAACGGCAGCAGAACTACAAAGTCCATGATGCAGTGTTGCTGCATATGGAGTATGCATCTCTGAAGGGTTTGGGAGCAATGGTCAGGCTCGATATTACTCCATACTGACTGGCAGAGGCTCACCAGGGTTTTAGACAGGGGACATTCCCAGTTCTACCTGAAAACATCAAGGGTCGAACTGGGAAGGCTGCACGATGGTCTTTCCACAGTGAGGCAAATGGGCACCAGGAAAAAATCCAGTGGAAACAAAGCCAGACTCTTTCAAATTGGGGAAACTGTTCTGCCTCAAAAGAATCCTGTATCTTCTGCTTTGGGTTGGATTACTTGTAACCCTGAGTTTAATCTGGGACTTTGCATTGTCTAAATAGCTTTAAGCAAGACTCTGGATTCATTCATCCATCTGAATATGGGGCATTTAATTCTGACCTACCTTACATGGTGCTGCAAGGATCACCGAGATATAATACATTAAGCGTTTTGTACATTCTCAGGTATTATTGGGAGAGAAATGGTTCTTCCCTGGCACCCGGGAGGACGAGCCGCCAAAACTTAATTTTGCCAACTCAGTGTCAAGAAATGTGTCTCTGCAGCTGAACGCCTTTGCCCGGTTTTATCAAAACGTTCCACAAAATCCTTCTTCTCGGGATGTAATCTGCTATCAGTTCTTAGCACGCTCTTGCTGAAGGAAGTTACTTTAATGCTATTAACTCAAATCCCCCCCCCCCCGTCTTCACAACTCCTTAGGATTTCCTCTGCAGGTTGGCGGAGCCGAGATAAACCCTGTTGCTTCTAAACCCCACCATTTTTGAATCTGAAGTACTGAAAACATGCCTTCCAGGGTTCATTTATGGGGGATTAATAGTTCCCACTGTAGAACAAGGAATCTGCTATCTGCTCGCTGAGAGATCGCTTTGTAAAATGACACCATCAGATCCTCATCTCCCATTTTTTTTTGCCTCCAGGTAGAATTGAGCAAAGCTAGGATTAAGGGGTCCATAAATCCATCCGCTTTGGAGGGCAACTCTTGCCTGCTTCGTCACCTGCCTCTCATCAGCTCCCTTTCTCCATTGGTATAGAATCGTGGAGCTGGACCCCCAAGGGTCATCTAGTCCAACCCCCTGCAATGCAGGAATAGGAGGTTAGTGAAGGCTTCCCTGCTGATGTGGGATGCAGTGTTTGGGAATTTTTAGTTTAGGGAAAAGGCAAGCAAGAAGTGACACAATAGATGCTCATGTTAGGAAGCCAACAAGTTGGTGCGCTGAAGAGCAGCAGTCAGAGTCGGATAAAACCGAGGTCAAACAGTCCGGGTCAGAAGCCAGCCGAAGTCAGGCAGTCGCACAGGGGTCAGGAGTAGCCTAAGTCAGTTCATGCCAGAAGTCAGGAAGCTGAGGTCAAGATTAAGCCAGGAGTCAGGAAGCCGAAGTCAGGAAGCCGAGGTCAGGATTAAGCCAGGAGTCAGAAAGCCAAAGTCACAAACACAGGAACCAGGAACAGGACGAGCAAGAACAACCACGTGCTCCAGCACAGCAGTTGCAGGTGCTGGTGAATGGAGCAGCCGGCCTTCCTTAAGTAGCCAGCTCATGACCAAGCCTCTTACGAGCTGCAGCTGCCTCTAATTGTTCCCTATGTCTCTCAGCTCTACGTTCTACAGCCGAGAAGCGAGGAGGGGAGGGGGCCAGCCAGTTCCTCTGCTCACAAGGGCCTGATTCTGGCTCGACTTCTTCCTCCTCCTGTCCAGGTCTTTCCACTTCCCTATCTGATTCTTCCTCTTCTGAGAAGTGCCACCACCAGTCTTCTCCAGGTATGAATTGCTCTATTTCCCCAGATTCTTCTGTGGGTGCAGCCTTGCCCGGCGGGGGGGGGGGGGGGCTTGCCACCACTCCTTCTCGTCCGGCTCAACCCTGACAGCTCATAGAGTTATACATGGCATGGAGAAAATTATTTCTCATAATGCTAAAACTCGCTCATGAACATTCAACGAAGCTGTGTGCGGGAAGATTCAGGACAGATATAAGAAAGTTCTGATAGGTGTTGGAAATGTAAAGAGAAAGAAGGTTCTTTTTATCATATGTGGTGGTCTTGTAGGAAGGTTTAGGCTTACTGGGAAATGATATAAAATGAAATGAAAAGGATGTTTAAAATAACGTTCGTAAAAACAACAACCCAGAAGCCTTTCTTCTGGGAATGATAGGGACAGACATATAGAAATTTATTCATGTACGTAAATACAGCAGCAAGAATGTTACTTGCCCAAAAATGGAAAGAAGAAGTCCAAGAAAAGGAAGAATGGATACAAAAACTTATGGACTATGCAGAAATGGTGAAACTTACTGGAAGAATAAGAAATCAAGATAGCAAACATTTTAATAAAAGGATGGAAATGGTTTATTGAATATTTACAGATAAATTGTAAACAGATAAAAACCGTGGCAGGATTATTGTAATAACCTGCAGCTATATAAGTGTGTGTGTGTGTGTGTGTGTGTGTGTGTGCGCGTGTGTGTGTGTGTGTGTGTGTGTGTGTGTGTGTGTGTGTGTGTGTAATAAATAAATGAGCAAGTTAAGTTAATTTGGATATGCAGAAGATATTAAAAATAAATTTAAGGAACCGCAGAAAGAGTGGGAAGGAAGTCAAGTTTTAAAATGTCAAAATGAATGTAAAATCAGTGAAATGTATATATCTGAAAAGTATAAATAAAATTTAGAAAAAGAAAAATAACGTTATTCATGCAGCACATAGTTAAACTATGGAACTCCCTGCTACAGGAGGCAGTGATGGCCACCCACATGGATGGCTTCAAAAGAGGATTAGATCAATTCGTGGAGGAAAGAGTTGTCAATGGCTACTAGCCAGGATGGCTCTGCTCTGTTGGAGATAGCAATGCTTCTGAATACCAGTTGCTGAAAACCACAAGAGGAGAGAGTGTTCTTGTGCTCAAATCCTGCTTGCTGGTTTCCCATAGGTTTCTGATTGGCCACTGAGAGAGCAGGCTGCTGAACTAGATGGGCCGTTGGCCTGATCCAGCAGGCTGTTGTGATGTTCTCATGCTTCTGGACAAGAATAAGCATTGGATGAAGGGATCCTACGTCTTGACAGTGGAGCAGTTTGACAGCGGAATGGACTCTCTCAGAAGGTGGTGGATTCTCCTTCCTTGAAGGATTTTAAGCAGAGATTCAATGGGATGCTTTAGCTGAGATTCCTGCATTGCAGGGGGTTGGACTAGATGACTCTTGGGGTCCTTTCCAACTCTACAATTCAATGATTCGATGATTCCATAATCCATTGACAGGACCCTTTGCTTCTGTGAGCATCGGAAGATGATCATTGATTTGAAAGGATGGAGGCAAACCTACCGAGGACTTTCTATGACTCCAACGAAGGCAGGAATCACATACTTGGAAGGGTTGAGGGGAAGGAACATTGGAGGTCGTGATCCTGCGGCACAGTGGAATGAGAAGCTTCATGTGGTGAAATTCCCTCGTCTACGCCACTGGTTGAGATAGCAGGCACTTGGGACACCTTTGGCCAACATGGTTCCCTCCAGATGTTATCTTCTGAAAAGCCATTAGTATGAGTTAGGACACAACCCAGTTAGGTCAACATCATGTCTAAACACCTGGAAAAAACCCAAGGTGGCAGCCTTATGCTCCCAAAGGCACACCTCCCCTTCAACCCTCTTCTGGGACTCCTTAACATCTCTGAAATATACTCGGAGTTAAGTGTGAATTTCATGCTCTTTATTCAGCTCATAGTAGCAATGAATGAATCTTTCCCCAAAACATCTGCTATATATACATTATTTACACAATGGGCCCCACGTGATTGGCTAATTCCAGGCTACTCCTGTAGGCCAATCAGGTTGCGGATTCACTTCCTCCAGGAGCCTGATTGGCTGCTCCTGCAGGCCAATCAGGTTGCTGATTCACTTCCACTTGGAGTTGGATTGACTGCTCTTGCAAGGCCAATCAGGTCACTGATTCACTTCCACCTGGAGCTGGATCAATCAGACTGCTATATTCTGGATCCTATGGTTCTAGGATTCAGCTCAGTACATAACACCCTCAGAAGAAAATATAACAAATGCTCCTTCTTCCCTAGCTTAAGAACCTCTGGTCACCAGTTCTTCCTTCCTTTGTGCTGCTTCTTTGGTCCTTCATCCCAGAAGGTAGCGAGACGGATGGTGCCCATTAACTCGCCTCCATTCCTGCAAATGGCCAAAGGGACTGTCGTGAAATCAGTGAACGTGAAAGACCCCTTCCATCATACCTGCCGAACCAGTCATGGCGGAGCAGAGCAGCGGCGCTGCAAAGAGGCCGTAAAGATGATTGGTCTGTAGCCTGTCCCACGTTATGTGACCTACTTGCCGGCTTCTTAAGACGTTACTCTTTCCTTTGAGTGTCTAAGGCTGACGGCAAATCCGAGACCTGGCAAAGGAAATGTCGACCCCATTTATACAGACCATCCCGTAAGGGGCCCTAATTTTCATGGGTCTGCTGAAGATGCTCAAAGAGGAAAAATTCCCAGTCTTGTCACGGGAGATTGAGTTTAGGCTGGAGGGGATGTTTGGGTCTGCTGCAGCCGGAGAACTGGATGAGATAACTGCCTGTTCTTTGTTTCATTGTAAATATATATTACATATTATATTGCCATTGTATATAGGGAAGTATTCAGCCCGTAGTTTTTTTGGTGATTTGGGGGAAGATTACGGGATCGAAGAAAAACCCTTTCTTCTTTCAAATACAGACAGAAATTCTGCAGGCGGTGCGCCTGACTAGTTTGTTCTTTTATGGAAATTGTCCAGGTTGTGTCATCCAGGTGCAGTCAGGGGCCATGTTCTCCCACAATGCAACATTTGAGCAATGCTATGCCAGGACTCACCATCAATCCAGATGTGTCCTGCATCTGTGCGCCTGTGTGGCAGAAACGGGTCCCCCATTGGCTCATACCTATGTGCCTGAACACTTCAAGGCAATCCCAAAAGCAGACAATACAATTTGGGATCTCATTTTCTGCTACACAGGACAGTTTCACAATTCAAAGCTTTGAGCATTAATGCAAAGGTATTTACAGGGTGGTACAAATACTATATTTTGCATATTTCAAAGCAAGAATACGCTCACCTTGTCAGCCTCTCTTGATTCTGTTGCGTGCATTGCCAGGGGTTGGGCTAGCCCAGGCATAGGCAAATTCAGCCCTCCAGATGTTTTGGGACTACAACTCCCATCATCCCTTGATTCTGTTGCGTGCATTGCCAGGGGTTGGGCTAGCCCAGGCATAGGCAAATTCGGCCCTCCAGATGTTTTGGGACTACAACTCCCATCATCCCTAGCCAACAGGACCAGTGGTCAGGGATGATGGGAGTTGTAGTCCCAAAACATCTGGAGGGCCGAGTTTGCCTATGCTTCGGCTAGATGACCCTTGGGATATCTTCCATCTCTACAATTCTATGATTCTATGATTAATAAGAGTGTAAGGGGACCCATCTAGGGATGCGGGTGGCGCTGTGGGTTAAACCACAGAGTCTAGGCCTTGCCGATCAGAAGATCGGTGGTTCGAATCCCCGTGACGGGGTGAGCTCCCGTTGCTCAGTTCCTGCTCCTGCCCACCTAGCAGTTCGAAAGGACCAGTTACAGGTAGGTAGCCATGTTGGTCTGCCGTAGTCGAAACAAAATAAAAAATAAAAAAATTCCTTCCAATAGCACCTTAGAGACCAACTAAGTTTGTTCTTGGTATGAGCTTTCGTGTACATGCACACTTCTTCAGATACACTGAAACAGAAGTCACCAGACCCTTATATATAGTGAGAGGGTGGGAGGGGTATTACTCAGAAGGATGGTAGGAATGGGTGATTGGCTGATAGGTGTGGTAAACCTGTTGACGACTGCTAACGACTGCAATTGGTCTTGCAGGGAAAAGCAAGGGGTGAGATGGCTAAAAATAGCTTTATCATGTATAATGAGATAAGAATACACGATAAAGCTATTTTTAGCCATCTCACTGGTGACTTCTGTTTCAGTGTATCTGAAGAAGTGTGCATGCACACGAAAGCTCATACCAAGAACAAACTTAGTTGGTCTCTAAGGTGCTGCTGGAAGGATTTTTATTTTATTTCGTCTAGATCCAGTTCCCCACCCCTGCTTTACATAATATTTTAGAAATGAAAAATATAAAAAATAGCTTAATACTAAGACTGCACCCCTTCCACCCCATGCAGCTGCTAAGCTTGGTTTGCATCTTCCTGACCCCATTTCCGAAATCAATTATCTCCCATATTCTGCAGCCTTGCTTGTCACCCCTATTTTCACCTTCACCCCCATGCCTAGCCACCCCCATAGTGACTTCCTGCATCTTCATAGCTGTCAACTTTCAGATTTGAAAATAAGGGATTTCCCCCCAAACTTTCGGATTTGAAAATAAGGGATGCCACGAGGGCGGTGCAATGGCACCAAGTAGCCTCGCCACCCTGCGCTCCAGAGGCTGCGCGTGAATGGGTGAGCGAAAGAGCGAGCGCATAGACGGCAGGCAGGCTGGCTGTCTGGTTGGGCGTGAGGGTCTGGCTGCACAAGGCATGCAAGCTCCGCCCCCAGTCGGTCTCAGACTCCTTATTGGCAGCCGAGCAACGCAGCTGAGGAGCCTCCCTGGCCGGCAGGGAGGGAGAGGAGCTGCTTCCTTTGAAATCCAGGAAATTTAAGGGATATCAACAATCCGGGATAGCAGCGGGAAACGGCATTGGAATAAGGGAGTTTCCTGCAAAAAAAGGGAGGGTTGGCAGCTATGTGCATCTTCCACCTCCCAAACATTGCATCTACTAAGCACCCTTTTCAAATATGAAGCCGTCACCCCCTCCTAAGTTTCAGATCCTTTCCAGCTCCTGCTTTTGGTTTTAGCCCAATGCCCCCAATCTTCCCCCCTTTCTGCAACACCATTTTCACCTTCTCTCCCTTTTCTTGCTCCGCTCTCCCTTGCACACAGATCCGCCCCCTTTCCATGCCTCTCCTATTCTACAGCCCCCTTTATGCGCATATTCCATTATGACATAGGTTACTGTACTTTCAAGAGGAACAGATTTTTTGAGAGCAACCCTATCAGTTAGCTTCTTCAGTTAGAGGAGCTTAAGCTCAGCTGACGGATATTGTACATATAGGGGTGTTTGCTTGTCGATAAAACATCGCTTCCAAATTGCTACATTTAATCTGGAACTTCATGTTGAAGACGAGATACGGGACCAAGGATGAAATGCATTGTGGAATATCTGAGGGCTCCACATCCTTTATCGCTCTCACATGAGGCAGCTGAGGAATGGGAAAAGGGGAAACTTAAAACAGCATTTTGTTTTCCTTTCAGTGTCCCTCCCTTCTCATTGTACTCAAACAACGGCAGAAATTTTTAGTAAAGTGGGGGTGGAGAATCACTGAGGGGAAAATTGCCGTATTAAACGATGGCAAAAGTTTCAGTAAACAGGGGTGGAGGAATAGTGAGAGGTTTTTTATAATTAAAAAAAACCCACATAGTTTTTACACGGGGAAGCAACAGAGATGGGTGCAATGCAGGTAAAGGTAAAGGGACCCCTGACCATTAGGTCCAGTCGTGATCAACTCTGGGGTTGCGGCGAGCCGGCGTACAGCTTCCAGGTCATGTGGCCAGCAGGACTAAGCCGCTTCTGGCGAACCAGAGCAGCGCACGGAAACGCCGTTTACCTTCCTGCTGCAGCGGTACCTATTGATCTACTTGCACTGGTGTGCTTTCGAACTGCTAGGTTGGCAGGAGCAGGGACCAAGCAACGGGAGCTCACCCCGTCATGGGGATTCGAACCGCCGACCTTCTGATCGGCAAGCCCTAGGCTCTGTGGTTTAACACACAGTGTCACAATGCAGGAGCTAACACCAAAAAGCTAACACAACAAAGCCTTTCCTAAATCCCTTCTCGCTATGCTCAAACCTTGTTTAAAACAGCCACTTCTCCCCCCACTTCAGTGTCACCTTCTGTTCATTCAGACTCTGTCATTGTTAAAAATCGCTGCTTTCTCCGCTGCTTTCCTCCCTCACTGCTTCAATCAAACCTCTCCTGTTGTTTAAAATGGTCCTTTTCCTCTTTGCCCCCCCCTTTCACCCGTGCCCTTTACCCACCCTGACTACATGCAAATCCAGGATTTTGATGCAGCAAGCACTACAAATCCTCCAATGGTAGCTGCGCGACGACAGCCTTACATTTTTATGTATATAGGAAGACAAGCTCTCTCCGACCGTATGCATCACTGGAAATGTTCAGGGGCGGAGTCAGATTAAGAGAAAACAAATTCCAGTTTTTGTAAGTTAACCAGAACTCAAGAAATATGCCCCCTCCCAAACTTTGCTTCTTCCGACATCACAACGCTGAACAGCATAAATCCATTTTTGAGCTGGGCACCTGAACAAGAATAACAACAAAAATTACATGAAAACAACCGAGGTGTTTGTTTCTGCATTACCGCAATGCAGCCCAGGAGTGTACCAGGCTGCATAGAACATCATTGGTTGTAAACGTCGGAGCAACGTCTCTCACTCACAAGGCGCGCAAGCTGTCATTAAAGGCATGTTTACATTAACAAGGGGAACTGGGCGCATTGTCTGGCAGA
Source organism: Darevskia mixta (assembly GCA_034641385.1). Lineage (NCBI taxonomy): Eukaryota > Metazoa > Chordata > Lepidosauria > Squamata > Lacertidae > Darevskia > Darevskia mixta. Next base: position 7,009,690 of record JAWWNH010000060.1, read on the forward strand.
GAAAATCACGGCAATTACCCACACAAATAGCTTTTCCCCTTCTCTCTTCCCGCAGTCTTTCTCCATGAGCAGTTAGGTAGAAAGAAATGAGAGAGGGGGAAACAGCTCTCCAAAGGTTGTCCTAGTGCAACTATCGTCATCTCTGACCACTGGCCATGCTAGCTGGAGCTGATGGGAGTTGGAGTCCAACAACATCTGGATGTCCCCCTAGGTTCTTCAACATGGCCATGCATTGATGTTGTTCTTGAGAATCATAGAATCATAGACTCATAGAGTTGGAAGAGACCACAAGGGCCATCCAGTCCAACCCCCTGCCAAGCAGGAAACACCATCAAAGCATTCCTGACAGGTGGCTGTCAAGCCTCTGCTTAAAGACCTCCAAAGAAGGAGACTCCACCACACTCCTTGGTAGCAAATTCCACTGTCCAACAGCTCTTACTGTCAGGAAGTTCTTTCTAATGTTTAGGTGGAATCTTCTTTCTTGTAGTTTGAATCCATTGCTCCGTGTCTGCTTCTCTGAAGCAGCAGAAAACAACCTTTCTCCCTCCTCTATATGACATCCTTTTATATATTTGAACATGGCTATCATATCACCCCTTAACCTTCTCTTCTCCAGGCTAAACATACCCAGCTCCCTAAGCCGTTCCTCATAAGGCATCGTTTCCAGGCCTTTGACCATTTGGGTTGCCCTCCTCTGGATACGTTCCAGCTTGTCAGTATCCTTCTTGAACTGTGGTGCCCAGAATTGGACACAGTATTCCAGGTGAGGTCTGACCAGAGCGGAATACAGTGGTACTATTACTTCCCTTGATCTAGATGCTATACTCCTATTGATGCAGCCCAGAATTGCATGGGCTTTTTTAGCTGCTGCATCACACTGTTGACTCATGTGAAGTTTGTGGTCTACCAAGACTCCTAGATCCTTTTCACATGTACTGCTCTCAAGCCAGGTGTCACCCATCCCGTATTTGTGCCTTTCATTTTTTTTTGCCCAAGTGTAGTACTTTACATTTCTCCCTGTTAAAATTCATCTTGTTTGCTTTGGCCCAATTCTCTAATCTGTTAAGGTCATTTTGAAGTGTGATCCTGTCCTCTGGGGTATTAGCCACCCCTCCCAATTTGGTGTCATCTGCAAACTTGATCAGGATGCCCTCAAGCCCATCATCCAAGTCATTGATAAAGATGTTGAATAAGACTAGGCCCAAGACAGAACCCTGTGGCACCCCACTAGTCACTTCTCTCCAGGATGAAGAGGAGCCATTGAAGTCCTGCAACATGGTCATCCGTGGTTTCTACAAGGCTCTGAGGCGGATCAGCTCCTGGTTCTCTGTGACATTGAAGATGCCTTTTAAAGGGAGGAATGCCATGATCCTCCAGCTGGGGCCAGTGAGAGACCATAATCCTCTTGGCCTGGAAAAGCCAGGTGACATTAGAAGGCCAGTTGGTCATCATGGTTCATATATAAAGACTCCCCTGTCTTCTGTCAGCTTGGTGTGCTGGTCCCGTGCGTTACCCTAAAGGTGAGGTCCAAGTCCGGTCTGTGGTCAGAGGTGCAACGTAAAGGCAGTCCGTAGTCACTGAAGCCGGGTGCAGGGCAGGGAGTCAGGCAAAGTCAGGAACAGGTAGGCATGCAGGGAACCAGGATGGGTCAGGAGCTCAGGCAGGAAGGCAGGACAGGTTTCAAGCAGGAACTGGTAACCAGCAATGTTGCTCCTGCAACTTGGGGCTGGGGCTGGCCGGCTCTTATCTGCCCCGAGGCATAGGGCGGCCCTGATCCTCTGGTGACTCGCCTCTCCTGGCTTGGAGGCGAGCACTCCTCCTGCGGGAACTCAGTTCCCTTCTCCTCTCTGCCCTGAGCCTCTGCAGCTCAGGAGAGGCTGGAGGGTTACCGGACCCAGAGGCAACCTCAGCTTCCCCTGACAGGGCTGGGAGTGGAGCGCCTGCAGGCAATGGGTCCTCCATCCCATCAGGAGCCAGAGCAGACTCAGCAGATGCCTGCACCTGAGGATCCAGCACAGGTGAGGACCCTTCCGACTCAGGCCCTAGCCCCGGCTCTGCTGGTTCTGGAGGCGGGGAATCCTGTGCAGGCTGCGATCCCTCAGGTTCAGCATCTGAGTCTGAATCCCAGGCCATCACACTTGGTCACCTCATCACTGAGGTCCTCCAATGATGGAACCGATTGGGCAGTAGATCTAGGAAGTAATTGTAGAGAACAGTGTGCTGCTGAGTTAAGGAACCACTGGACAGCCGTCGCTGGACTCCAACTCCCATCAGCCTCAGCCAGTGTGGCCAATGGACAGGGGTGGTGGGAGCTGGAGTTCAGGAACATATGGAGGGCCAAAAGTTCCTCAGCCCATATGAAACCCTGGAGAAAGGTCAAGGACCCCTGGACGGTTACGTCCAGTCAAAAGCGACTATGGGGTTGCAGCGCTCATCTCGCTTTCAGGCCGAGGGAGCCGGCGTTTGTCCACAGACAGCTTTTCCGGGTCATGTGCCTAGCATAACTAAGCTGCTTCTGGCACAAACGGACACCATGATGGCAGAGGCAGAGCTAGTGATATCACCCCCCTCAGGGATGACACCCAGGGCGAACCGCACCCACCGCACCCCCTTCCTCCGCCAGTGCATGATGGAAGCCAGAGCACACAGAAACACAATTTACCTTCCCGCCACAGTGGTACCTATTTATCTACTTGCACTGGTGTGCTTCGAACTGCAAGGTTGGCAGAAGCTGGGGCTGAGTGACGGGAGCTCACCCTGTCTTGCAGATTCGAAACGCCGACCTCAGTGGTTTAGACCACAGCGCCACCCGCATCCCTGAACCCTGGAGAGCCTCTGCAATCCAGCACAGACAACACCAAACTAGATCATAGAATCACAGAGTTGGAAGGGACCCTGAGGGGTCATCTAGTTCGACCCGCTGCAATGCAGGAATCTCAGCTAAAGCATCCGTGACAGATGGCCATCCAATCTCTTCTTTAAAACCTCTGAGAGTCCAAAGATCTGACTCAGTACATGGCAGCTTCCTCTGTTCCTTCTGCGGATGGGCAGACTTGCCCATTTGTTCCTGGTTGTGAGGAATCACCGCAAGGAGCAGCAACGCCATTGCAGTCAGATTCTGGAAGGGATGCTGCATTGATGTCTGCGGGTCGCAGGGAATGCCCTCACTTCTCCTGCTGGCATCCAAACCACCTGGGTGAAGGAAGAATGGTAGTGGCGGCGGCAGAAGAAGCTCTACGAAGGAGCACCATACTGTACCAAATTGCAGCGAATTGCCTTTGGCACTAGGCAGGGAAAAGGAGACGTCGCCGGACAGCGAGTGGGGAACCTCGCTTAAGCAGAAGCAAGCAAATCAGCTCTGTGCAGGTTTGTGCAGTTGCTGAATGGAGAGCACATGGTGAGGAGGAGAGTCACAGACTTCCTTTTTAAAGGGACAAGGGACCCCCCCCCCCAGGTCCCCAGGAAGTTTGGGGCTGTGAAAGGGCTCTCCTGCCTCCCGCCACCCTTCTGCAGATGTGTGGTATCTACCCCTCATTTAGGCTTCCTCAAGGCCAGGGGTGGGGAGCCCATCTCAGCCCAAGGGCCGCATTTGCTTCTGGGCAACGTTCTGAGGGCCACATGCTAGTGGTGGGTGGAGCCAGGGGGCAAAGTGGCAGGCTAGTGTCTACAAAAAAATCTCACAGCCCTCTCTCTCTGTCATCCATCCAGACAAGGAAATGGTGTCATCAGAGTTCAGGGACCCATTTCAGATCCATTCAGAGTGCAGAGTAGGGCCCAGTGCCCCTGGGCACCCTGCCACAGCCTAGACTCCAATTAGAGCTGGAAAACTTTCAGAAAAGGGCAACGGAATTGATCAAGAGGTTGGATCTTCGCTCACCAGGCCAGCTTCCTCCAGGAACACGTTCATCTACATTGGAGTCCTCATTTTATTTTATTTTTTTATTTTTTTAAAGGGGATTGTGAGAGAAAAGCCACATTTCCGCTGCTCCTTTCAGCAGGAAACCGCTCTGAAATCCACCTCCTCCCTGCACCCCCCCCAAAAAAATTCACATTCCCTCTAAAGGTCACCATCAAGCGAGATAGGTTCCTTCTATCTACTTATCGTTCCCGCGCTGAAACCAGCTTAAAGAGAAACTTCCCATGGTAAATTAAAGTTTAACAGTGTGCTATTTTGCGATAAGCACATTCCGTGGGTCTAAGACACTCGTCGTTTCCTTGAAACTGTTGATAACTGTACAGACCTCTTTGACTCTCTCTCTCTCTCTCTCTCTCTCTCTCTCTCTCTCTCTCTCTCTCATATTCACTGCAGTTACCGTAGAAGATACCTCTCCTCAGTATGTCAGCAAAGTCGGCAGGTTTGCACAAGCAGATTGCAGAAACACAATGGATGATTGCAGCGCACGGGGCCCAAGTTTGCTTAATTCAGCATTGCTTTTAAGCGCATCTCTGCCCCCCCCACCTCCTTGCTTTTCAAATCATATTCATATGTCCGTTTCCCAGCAGTTTAGCAAGCTGTGGGGCTATAATAATGTGACATGATTTGCAGCCGCCCAGCGCTCATGACAGAACCGAGGAAAAAGCTCCACAGAATCAGGCCAGTCACCCATCTAGTCCAGCGTCCTGTTCGGACAGCTTGTGGGAAGGTCCAAAAGCATTTCTTTCCCTGACAGAGGAGGTAAGAGCAGAAGAAGACTCCGCTCTATCAGGCCAATGGTTCAACTAGTCATAGAATCATAGACCCTTAGAGGTGGAAGGGACCCAAGGGTCATCTAGTCCCACCCCCCAGAATGCTGGAATCTCGGCTAGCCTACGGGACCGCCTCTCCTGGTATGCCCCGCGGAGGACCTTAAGGTCCATAAATAGCACCACCCTAGAGGTCCCAGGCCCTAAGGAAGTCAAATTATCCTCAACCAGAGCCAGGGCCTTTTCAACACGGGCTCCGACATGGTGGAATGCCCTGTTTCATGAGACCAGGGCTCTGCGGGATCTGATTTCTTTCTGCAGGGCCTGTAAGACAGAGTTGTTCCGCCTGGCCTTTGGCTTGGAATCAACTTGATCCCCTCGCCCTCTTTCCTTTTTCCTTCTGTGATGGAACTCCTATTTTGGGGACTTCCCTGGCTTTTTTCTGGCCCACATAGGACCAGTCTGGATAGTTGGTCTTGGTGAAGATTTGACGCTTTCTTCCCCAAACAGTTTTTTGATTTGAGTTTCTACTGAAATGAGGCTGCACTTTAATGTTGTATTTTAATCTTGTTTTTAAGTTGTATTTTAATCAATTGTTTTTATACCTGGTATTAGCCGCCCTGAGCCCGGTCTTGGCTGGGGAGGGCGGGGTATAAATAAATTATTTTATTATTATTATTATTATTATTATTATTATTATTATTATTATTATTATTGCATCCATGACTGATGGCTATCCAACCTCCATTTAAAAACCTCCAAGGAAGGAGAGTCCACCACCTCTCGTGAGAGTCTGTTCCACTGACAAACAGCTCTTACTGTCAGAAGGTTTTTCCGAAATGCTTAGTCGGAATCTCCTTTCTTGTAACTTAAAGCCATGAATACCCTCCAAGTGTCCCAATTTTCCAGGGACAGTCCTGGAATTATGAAAGACACCCCAGCGTCTGATTTGATCCCGGAAGGTCCCTGTTTTCTCCACCAGCAATGCCGCCAAACTTGGGGAAAAGGAGAAACTGCGAGGGAGAATCCCATGGCCTCTCCATGGCCACTGCTGCTGGCCTCCTCTCTTGGGCAGCTCATAGCGGCTGCTGGAGAGCAGGTGAGGACTGGAGGAAGAGGAGAACCTCTGCCCCCACTGAGGCCCAGCCCCACATGATGCCCCAGCCCTGAGGGGCAGGCAGAGGGCAGGGAGAGTGGAGCAGAGCACAAGGAGTCTGGGTTTATTTTGTTTTTGTTTTTTAAGCAAAAATCCTTTGTGCATCCGTGTCTGATCTCGTCCTTTTCTAAAAATTATTGATTGGCAGGTGTTTTTCTTTTTGTAATAGTAGTAAAGGGACCCCTGACCATTAGGTCCAGTCGCGGATGACTCTGGGGTTGCGGCGCTCATCTCGATTTACTGGCCGAGGGAGCCGGCATACAGGTCATGTGGCCAGCATGACTAAGCCGCTTCTGACGAACCAGAGCAGCGCACGGAAACGCACGGAAACGCTGTTTACCTTCCCGCTGCAGCGGTACCTATTTATCTACTTGCACTTTGACATGCTTTCGAACTGCTAGGTGGGCAGGAGCTGGGACCGAGCAACAGGAGCTCACCGGATTCGAACCGCCGTTCTTCTGGTCGGCAAGCCCTAGGCTCTGTGGTTTAGACCAGGCACGTCCAACAGGTAGATCGTGATCTACCGGTAGATCACTGGACATCTGCGGTAGATCACTGGTAGATCATTGGCTCCCCCCAAAGAAGCTGAACAACTGTGGCTCCCCTAAAAAAAGCTCAACATTTTACCTCCACCCTGAAAAAACAACTTTGACCTGAACCTACTCTGTGAGTAGATCGCAGTCTCTTGGGAGTTGGCCACCCCTGGAACTTTAGACCAAAGAATAAAATACAATAAAATTGGGATGAAGGGTTTTTTCTCAGGGTGTTTGTGCTGTGTCCCATTGATGGCACTCACCTTTCTTCTGATAGGAAATGCTCTGCAGCGGGGGGGGGGGGGGAATGGGGTTCAAGCAGGGTCAGTTGGGGGGTTACTGAGAAATGTCCCTATTTTCCTCTGAGGAATGTTGGAAGGTACGTCCTGTCAGAGATCTCACAAAGTGCACCCATCGATTTGCATGGGCTGTTCCCCTGGTGTTTTATTTTAATCTCTCTCTCCCCCTTCTGACCTTGCGCTTCTCTTTCTCCCAAGTCTTTGCCACCCATCAACTGGTTTCCGAATCCTTACCTGCTTTAACACCTCCACCCACCCACCCCCCGCCACTGCCACCCCCCCTCCCCCGCCGCTTCCCCACAAATTACGGCTTTAATCCGGTGGCGCTAATTGATCAAACGACGCCGGGCTTAGAGGTGTGTTTTGTGAATTATTCATTTTATCGCCACACTTCATTTCCAATTCAACCGCTGCGCCGACCGAGAAAGTGGGTCTTCATTTTCCATCCCTTCGCTCGTAACCGGAGCTTCATAGCCCCGAGAAGGCAAAAGAATAAAATAAAATAATTCTCCACCGCGCACACCTCAATGTCTTTATGGAAGGGAAATAAAAAAAAGGGGGGGAGGAAAATTAAATCTCTGCCAAAGATCCCTTCCCCGATGCGCGGCCATTAATTAATTATTTATGGCCTTCGGTAATGGGCCGTTTACCGAGCGCCGCGGCTCTGCATAAACTTTTAACGCTTCCCCTGCTCCCGGAGAATTCTCCATTCGAAAGCCCCGGCGCTGTAAATCTGGAACCCGACCAGGCGAAAAGCTCTCTTAATAGCACAATGGCATCGTCTGCATAGGCCTCGGCTTGGTACAGAGTCAGACCGCTTGGTTCATCTGCCTCGAATTCAGCTATGCTGAACGGCAGTGCGGCTCCTCCAGGTTTTCGGATTGTGGGTCTTAAAGATCACCCTCTCGGGGCCGGCGTTCAGAATTTGCAGGGCGCATTTTGCCACCTGGCCATAGCTGTCAACCCTCCCTTTTTTTGCGGGAAACTCACTTATTCCAATGCCGTTTCCCGCTGCTATCCCAGATTGTTGATATCCCTTAAATTTCCCGGATTTCAAAGGAAGCAGCTACTCTCCCTCCCTGCCGGCCAGGGAGGCTCCTCAGCTGCGTTGCTCGGCTGCCAATAAGGAGTCTGAGACCAAATGGGGGCGGAGCTTGCATGCCTTGTGCAGCCAGACCCTCACGCCCAACCAGACAGACAGCCTGCCTGCCTGCCGTCTACGCACTCGCTCTTTCGCTCTCCCGTTCGTGCGCAGCCTCTGGAGCGCAGGGTGGCGAGGCTACTTGGTGCCATTGCACCGCCCTCGTGGCATCCCTCATTTTCAAATCCGAAAGTTTGAAAAAATCCCTTATTTTCAAATCCGAAAGTTCAGAAAAATCCCTTATTTTCAAATCTGAAAGTTGACAGCTATGCACCTGGCTATCGGCTACTTGCCACCAAGTGAAGATGCCCGGGTACCAGGATGGGGCCTGACGTCTCCACCACCTGGAGGCGCATGCCTGGGGATCCTTGGATCTTTCCTGTTTCCCCATACTAGCAACACATCTTGTAGAATTCTATCTGTTATATTTTACCTGCACGATCGGGATTAATTAACTGGGCTGGGTGTTCATCAGTGTGCGGATGATGCCCAGGTCTACCTCTCTTTCAAATCAGAACTAATGAAGATCGTGAATGTCCCGTGTGAGTGTCTGGAGTCTGTTAGAGGATGGATGATGGCTAACAGATTGAGGTTGAATCCTGACAAGACAGAAGTATTGTTTTGGGGGGACAGGGGGTAGGTGGGTGTGGGGGACTCCCTGGGCCTGAATGGGGTCACTGTGCCCCTGAAGGACCAGTTGCGCAGCCTGGGAGTCATTTTGGATTCACAGCTGTCCAAATAAAATACATATTTTGTTATGTGCAAATGACTTTAGATACCTATTAGGTCCATAAATTACCATGTAGCATACCGGTATATTCAACACAAAAAACAGCGACAATTTGTTGTCGACATATAAAGGGCCCCATTACCTTCAGTAGCTTAGAGCTTCATGAAACCTAAATCCGGCCCTGACTTCATGCAATATTAAGTTTGGTATTGCATCCATCATGGCCCCAAATGGATTAAACTTAGGTCCTGGTGACCCCAGGATATGACAAATTTTTAAATGATCATCCACTTTGAGACCTGCAAGCTTCTACTTTCTCTGTAAGGAACTGCCTTGTGCGATTGTTACAGTCTTTTCCTGGATTCAAGTCTTCTTCGGAATAGCGCTTTCATCCGTGATCTAACCACACGTCGTCTGAGAGAAAAGAGATACTTGTTTCTCTCAAGGATGCACCTCTGTCCTGGAGCTCTGCTATAAAGGCTCTGTGGTGTGAACTGCCGCTCTCCGTACGCGACGCAGAAGACGCTGAGCCAAGACCTGTTGAAATCAATAAGACAGCAATTCCCCCAATGGGTTTTGTTAAGCGGATGTGCCGTCCGTTTCGTCCAGAAATATCAAGGCAATAATCCTTTCTTTCGTTAAATGAGATATGAAATGTTTTCATGCATGGGGTCGTATCGCCGTTACTCTGTTTTGCTCTCTCGTTCTTGGACTGAAGACATAAATAAATTTGATGCCATGGGCTGAAAACTGGTTTAAAGGTTGGGAAGGAATCCCCACCTAATGTCAGGGAAATGCAATTTAATAGTGAAAAGCGACTGGAAATGTTCATCGCAACCCACTCTCTTTCTCACGCTCACAAAGGTCATTTGGGTTGAATTTCAGCAGTGCATAATAACCTAAATATTTGGGCTATATAACTCACTATGCAGAATTTTCTGGGAAGCCAAGGTCAGACTGAAGGTGAAATCTGAGAAAAAGTGAACATTGGACTTCCTAGGTTAGAGGCCAGTCGGGAGAAAGCAGCCTAAAATGACTTTTGTTTTATTTTATTCTACTTTATTTTATTTTAGTTATTACCACCCACCCGCCCCCCATTTCACTCTTAGGTCCCATGGTCGGCTACAACTATTAAAGCACAATCTTAAAAACAGTTTAAAGCAACTTACAACCATAAAAATAAGCTGAGCCCAAAAATATATATACCTCAAGTGAAGAGGTATGTCTTCAGCATCCTCTGGAAGCTGTATAATGAAGATGCCTCCTCTGTGGGGAGGGAGTTCCACAGCTTGGGGGGCCACCACAGATAAGGCCCTGCCCTCCCAGGCTGCCACCTGGAGCTACTAAGACAGGCACCTCTGCTAATCTCAGTATGCAAAAAAGGAAGGGAAGGAGGTGGTCTTTCGGATATTTGGGGCCTGAGTCATTGAAACATCAATGTGAGCACCTTGATGGGCCCTGAAACAAACGGACTTTGAAAGAGGACTAGAGAAATTCATGGAACAGAAGGCTATCCATGACAAATAGCCACAACAGCATACCCCAACGCCTCAACAGCAAAATCTGGGACACCATCTTCCCTTTTTGCTTGCAAGAGTACATCAGCCGTGATATGAATCAATTTCTCGCTGCGATTCCTACCCAAAAAGCTCTTTTGGGGTATGTTACCCCAAAAGGTGTTATGCTGTGATGTTCAAGATCACAGCCCTGAAAATGTGCTTTTTTTTGGCGGGGAGGGGGATCACAGTACGAAATCATGTGAGATCATGGCAGCCCCAACAGCCACTATTCTCTTGCGAAGAAAAATGGGATGTCCCATTTTTTCAGGACAATTGCAGGGTCTGCAATGGCTCTGCTTTGCCTCCTTGATTGAAGGGAGCAATGCTTCTGAATAACAGCTGCTGGGGAGGGGGAGATTGTTGTTGTGCCCAGATCCTGATCAAGGGTTTCCCACAGGCATCATCGGGCTGGACACTGTTAGAACAGGATGCTGGATGTTCTTCGCTTCTCTTGTTTCTCTTTGGAGTTCCCTCGTAGCCAAGTAAGATTGTCTTCCATGAACAAAGTCTTAACAGTGAGTCTGTAAGTGACTGTGAAGGCCAATTCTGGATCCACACATCCTTACACAGTGGGGACATTGATTTCTGAGCAGGAGTTGATCACGGTGTGGATTTGCCAGACACGCCTTCCTCTTAGCACGTTTCTCCCTTGTGTCCTGAGTTCGAGTGTCTTCAAAGCCCACGACACCTTTGATAAAGGCTGCTCTCCAATTGGAGCGCTCGCAGGTCAGTGTTTCCCAATTGTCGGTGTTTATACTACATTTTTTTAAGGTTTGCCTTGAGACAGTCTTTAAACCTCTTTTGTTGACCCCCAGCATTACGCTTTCCATTTTTAAGTTCGGAATAGAGTACAGTGGTACCTCAGGTTACAGACACTTCAGGTTACAGACGCTTCAGGTTACAGACTCCGCTAACCCAGAAATAGTACCTCGGGTTAAGAACTTTGCTTCAGGATGAGAACAGAAATCGTGCCCTGGCGGTGCAGCAGCAGCGGGAGGCCCCATTAGCTAGAGTGGTGCTTCAGGTTAAGAACAGTTTCAGGTTAAGAACGGACCTCCAGAACGAATTATGTTCTTAACCCAAGGTACCACTGTAGTTGCTTTGGAAGACGATAGTCAGACATCCGCACAACATGACCAGTCCAACAAAGTTGATGTTGAAGAATCATTGCTTCGACACTGGTGATCTTTGCTTCTTCCAGTACACTGCCATTAGTTCGCCTGTCTTCCCAAGTGATGTGTAAGATTTTTTGGAGACACCGTTGATGGAATCTTTCGAGGAGTTGGAGATGGCGTTTATAAGTGGTCCATGTTTCACAAGCATACAGTAAGGTTGGTAGTACAATAGCTTTATAAACAAGCCTTTTGGGTTTCTTATGTCCACCTGGGCTTTGTCTACCTGGAGATGCTCTACGTAGCGATGCTGGAGATTGCGCCTGGGACCTCCTGCATGCAGCCACTGAGCTGTGGTGATGGCAACAAGCTCCACACACACCTGCACACAAACCTGGCTCTGCTCCATCGAAAAGAAACGGAACTTCTAAGATATGCAGGTGAGCTACTGTAACACCCAATTAATGATTATGAGGCATTTGACTACTTCAATAACAGAGTCTACAAAAGCACTTATTACAGATGGATTCACAGCTGGTGCCCAGGTGTGTGCGTTTTGGCAGAGCAGAAGGGGATCGCCCCCAACATTTCGGCTTAGACGAAATTTGCAACTCTTTCCCAACAGGTTTCCTTTTCCATTCATTTTGAAGGGGAGGACCTTCCCATGTCCCCGGTCTTTGAACACCCCAGCCATTGCTGCACCCATTACTTTGGATGGAGCAAAGGTTCCATGAGGGGTGGAATCGAAAGATGCTTAATATCCAGGTGGAAGTCAGGCTCTGGAAACATTTCCAAGCCTTTCCGGGTGGGGCAGCGGGAGAGAAACGGCTATATTTTTACGGCTCCTCTTATGACAGACATTATTCTGCTCAAATGTGGTTACCGGACCATTAGTATTTAAATCAGCTGATAATATGTCGGGAGCTATTCCTGCCAAAACTAACTTTACAGCTGGCCACGGCAACGCAAAGTTCTAATGGGCCGGTTTAAGCCGTTTATGTCAAACAAGCTTTGATTTTTAGCCTGCGGCGGTGATAAAATGCAGACGTACAATTTGGTGAGATTAGCACTTCTCCTCTGGCCACAAAAGGGAGGATTATGAGTTCATGGGAGGCGGGGAAAATGGGTTATGAGGGAGAAATGTATGGAAGCGCATAGAGTTGGGGGTTTTTTTATATAAAAAAATGGACTAATGTCCTACAGAGGAAGCTGACAAAAGAACAGAGCCAGGAGGATATTGTTGGATTATTCCGAGGGTCATTTACTCTACAGGTTATCGTTTCCAGAGCAAATGGCTGACTAATTTTAGGCTCATATTATTTGCTGCTGCACTGCCAAACGCTGGGTTCTTGGAGCATGTCAAAGCAGAGTCCCAGTCATGCCATGTGTCCTTTTGAGGGTTGTGGGCACCTTTGAATTTCTGGGCGACTGCTCCTCTCGGGTAACTTATCTCTTCAGCGATGGACGACTGCAGGATGGGAGTCTGCCAACAGGGTCCTTCAGAGTTACAAGTGCGCAGTTAATCATGAAATAATATATCCCTGCATAAATTGCACTCCATATTGTGTGGATTGCTCTGCCAGGTGGGATTAGACGAGGGATTAGACTTGATGAAGCAAAATGGCTATGTGTGGATCCTGATCGTGATGTCTATCTTATTGGAGACAACATGTCTCCAAATGCCTGGAAGACCAGGAGGAGAGGGCATGTTTCTCCTGGTCTGCTTAGGGTTTCCCAGGGGCAGCTGGTTGGCCCTTTGGGAAACCAGATGTCAGAATAGATGGTCATTGGAAGCTGCTATAACATAGTCACATGCACAGCTTGGAAAGTTCTGTTTTGTTAATTGACGAAATGTAAGTAAATCCCCATCTTTGAGAGGAACTGCTTCTCATTCAAGTTTAATATTTGCAAAAGGGAACCAATTTCATTTCACATTCGTCACTTTACAAAATGAGCTAGTTCAGTTCCCATTCAGTTCAATTCAGGTTCGTCCAAATATGAACAAAATATACATCACCATTCGGAATGTTGCAAGCTGAAAGGCCCAAAGGGTTCCCTTTTATAAGGTGTAAGAAAACGAACTAAAAAGCATTCAAATGTCTATCTCAGTGGTTCCCCAACTCATAGAATCGTAGAGTTGGAAGGGACCCAAGGGTCATCTAGTCCAGCCCCCTGCAGTGCAGGAATCTCTTCTGTGGCCACTGCCCCCTTGGTCCCATAAACCCATCCCCCTTGGTCCCTACTCTATAAAAAGCATTTATTTTATTTTTTTTAAAAAAACCCATTTTCATGACCCACTAAGGAAGAAAATAACAGGACAATAAAATTCAAAACAATAGCAATTTATTTCAGATTTATTTGAAATCCAATGGGAAAGATTTAGTTCAGTAAATTCAACAAAACTGGTGAATTTGATCCGGCGATACCAGCTTTTCAAAGTCGGAGAGTCGTTTACACCTCCGGTACCCATGTCAGGAGACGTCCTACTTATGAGTAGAATCTTGGCAGAGACACATGCCCGCCTGGCATGTTCCCTCCCTCCTGGGCGATCTTTCGGGAGCTTCAAAAAGCTTTATTCAGACCGAACATCACAACGACTAATGCCAGAAGACATTAGCACACTTAGGGATCCGCAGAGTTTGCTCAGCTTGCGTAACAGACCTCAGCAACAGAGCATTGTGGCTAATCTACTTTTATTTACATATAAACACACACGGAGCACTGCAACATGGCTCCCTCTCTCTCTAGCATCAGACAGCAAAGAGAAAGAACAAAGGACAATGCTCCCACTTCAGGAAACACAGTAAGACAAACATCCTGTCTTCATCACTTCCCATTCTGTGGAATCAAAACACATACCCAGTCATGTGATAGACAACAAACCCATGACTGCACATGGGGAATGAATCTCCATCAGGGGACTGGGAGGCCACTGACGAGAGAAGCGGGGCTGGAGTGTGACTCGAGAGTGGGGAGCCGGGATTTGTGGGGATCTGAACCAGCCGGGAGGCAAGAATCAGAGGCAGGGAAGCTTCAGAGCTGGAGGAAGAGAAGGAAGAAGCAGGTCAGGCAAGTGAAGGGCCAGGTGCTTCCCCACCGTCTCCTGCACCACTGCTTCCCCACCGTCTCCTGCACCACTGCTTCCCAGAACCAGAAGAGAACCAAAGTGGGAAGGGCAGAGGCAGCTTCCGCAGAGGCATAGTCTCTGGTTACATGGCACAGCCTGTCAGGGGAAGGTTCATAAACTGGTGTTATTTTTGACAATAAAGAGTTCGCATCTGCCATGTGCTGGGAAGCATCCTTGGCAACTCCCTTGCCTCCCTTTTGCTCTTTAGTGCCCCCCGCCTAGGTATTCCCCCCACCAAGGGGCAGTACTGCCCACGTTGGGAACCATTGGTCTATCCCAAAACAAGCTCAAAACTCCTTTTAGTTCCCTCGGCAATTCAGAAAACTGCTTTCAGGTGCAGTTTTGAGATTTCCAAATTAATTCAGGGACCTTTGTTAAGCTAAGCCAGTTCCCTCCAAGCTGTGATCGCATGGGCAAATGGCTTATTTGTGCCTTTCCTTACACAGGGGAATGTCTCCCTGCAGGGAGATCTTCATTTCCTGCCATGGCATCGGTTGATTCAAAACCAGGACGGACACCATCAGATTCCACTGGAGCTTCTTCCAAGGCTGACGTGAGGTCCTTTTCTTAAACACTTCCTCCCCTCCCGCCTTCTGCAAAACTGGGCCAACAGCACCTGACAGCAGGGCCGTATGCGGGTATTTATGACTCGGTGTTTGGTTGCTATAGCAACAGAAGCCAGATAAATATCTTGTCAGGAAGTGGATGCAAGTGGTGGAAGACTTATGCCTGGACGCTCTCGTCCCATTAGCGGTGGCTTCAGAAATAGCAGGTGACTGACAGCCTGGATCACAGAAATGTCCCTGGAAACAGTGACACAGAAAATAGTTTAAGTCCTGTTTGATGACCCCCATGGAGGTTAATGGAATTCAGTTTGGGGCAGCCTCTCGGCTGTTGGTCTTGGATCTGGGGTGTCTAAAGCAGGCTTCCTCAAACTCGGCCCGCTAGATGTTTTTGGCGTACAACTCCCATGATCTCTCGCTAGCAGGACCAGTGGTCAGGGATGGGAATTGTAGTCTCAAAACATCTGGAGGGCCGAGTTTGAGGAAGCCTGGTCTAAAGCATCTGAGCATGTGAAACAGTCCGCCGGTCCATTTTATCCCAATATTTCTGTGTCGGGTGGTGGCGACTCCTTGGGGGTCTTTGGGTGGAGATGTGGTGCATTGCAGAAGTGGGGTTTTGCACCTGGGACCTTGTGAGCGGGAGCAACGTGTGATCTGCCATTGAGCAACCACGACCTTGGTTTGACACTCTTCCATAAAACAATTTACTGGTTCATCTTACCTGCCTTTGAGGGTCGTTCTGAGGACAAAAGGAGCTAGCTGAGCTGCAATGACTCAGAAGCGAGGACACTGTGTCTTTAAACTCGGGTCTACAGCATGGAGCTGTTGAGTTGGAATGGGTTCCCCAAGGGTCATCCCGTCCAACCTCTGCAGTGCTGACTTGCTTATTATGCTGTCAGCAGTTAATGGATCCCGGTTTAACCACACTGATGGGTTAGGTTACCTGAGGCTGTTTGCCACCCTTGGCCACCGCGGGACTATCGGCCTAATAAGCCCACTCTCACCAGAAGGGAGTGGAGGATGGAAGAATGCAATGGGGAAGAACCAGGGACAAGATAGCTATCAACCAGAGAACTTCCTTGCAAGCAAGACTCTTTGATCGCTTACACTCAACGCAAGAGATAAAATGGAAATAAAGCAATGAGTATTTACTCTTTCTTCGCGTTTCCTTTAATGCTGTCTAATTACGGCAGCTGACAACCATCTTCCGTGGCGCAATTAGCACTGCGTTCCACTCTGCTCAACTGATTCCTCCCTGGGTTTTGATTTTGGCGTGCGTGCGTTCCACGCTTTGGCCCAATGTGCCGCGGTGTTCCTTGAGGCTCACCCCCATCTACCTGGCGTGCAAAACCCAGATCTCCATTTGCGGACGTGTTGCATGCCGGCATTGGAAGCAGAGGTGCACCCGCCCACCCCCCTCCGGAGCTGGTTCTGCTGCTCAGAGAGGCCTCGGCTGCCTGCCGCTTGACTTGCGTCGCCTCATCAGCAAGGGCGGCGCGTTGCAGGAAGTGGCATATGCCGCAGCAGATGCTGCCGAATCAATCCCCGGTAATGATGAGAGAATGAAATTACTCATCCGCCATCGCCGCAGCTTGAATGGGCTTGCAGTATTCCTGGAGAGGAGGCTGGCTGAGACCGCCTGGCTGAGAGCGAACCAGGAACAGATTCCATGGGCAGAATCACCTTGCTTGTCATTTGCTTCGGATTCTGCTCTCTGGAGCAGCACCATCCATGGGTTAGCCCTTCAGATCATTGGAAGATGTCCACCACATTAACTCAGTCTTCTCCAGGCGAAACATCCCTAAATCTCTCAACCATTCCTCATAAGGTCTGGTTTCCAGGCCCTTGATCCTCTTGGTTGTCCTCCTCTGCACACTTTCCAACTTGTCGATATTCTTCTGGATATCGGACTGAATACTGGGCACAATATTCCAGGTATGGTCTGACCAAGGCAGAACAGGTAAAGGTAAAGGGACCCCTGACCATTAGGTCCAGTCGCGGACGACTCTGGGGTTGTGGTGCTCATCTTGCTTTACTGGTTGAGGGAGCCGGCATACAGCTTCCGGGTCATGTGGCCAGCATGACTAAGCTGCTTCTGGCGAACCAGAGTAGTGCACGGAAACGCCATTTACCTTCCCGCTGGAGCGGTACCTATTTATCTACTTGCACTTTGACGTGCTTTTGAACTGCTAGGTGGGCAGGGGCTGGGACCGAGCAACGGGAGCTCACCCAATCGCGGGGATTCGAACTGCCGACCTTCTGATCGGCAAGCCCTAGGCTCTGTGGTTTAACCTTATTCCTTCCCTTGATCTTGACAGTCAACTTCTGAAGACTACAATTGCATTAACTTTTTCTGCTGCTGCATCACACCGTTGACTCATGTCACAGAAGACAGAGGAATCTTGTTTCCGGGTAGGACCAGAACCAATGGAATCAAATCAGAAGACAGGATATTTCATCTAAATATTAGGAATAACTTTCTGATAGTAAAAGCTGTTTGACAGTGGAGATGACCCAGGAAGGTGGTGAACTCTCTCTCATTGGAGGTTTTTCAACAGAGGTTGGATGGCCATCCATTGGGGATTCTTCAGCTGCGCCTCCTGTATTGCGTGGAGTTGAGCTAGATTCCCCTTGGGGTCTCTTCCAACCCTACAATTCTATGATTCTAATTTCTCACCAAATCTGGGTTGTGGTTGGCCAGAATTTTGAAAAAACAAAGAGGATTATTCTGGGGGGGGCGGTGGGGGTGGGGAATAGAGTTGTGTGTGAATGAGCTCTCTCCACTATGTGTGTGCAGAGAAACCGGGGGGTGGGCTGGGGATTTCACCCTGTCTCTCCAGTCAGAGGAGAAACCTTGAAGCATCTTCAGTTATTTTTCTCCTTCGGGATTTTTTTCTTTTTCTTTTTTTCTGTCGCCGCCACTGTAAGTGGAAAAAGGGAGAGGAATTAACTCCAGGTGCAGCAAAACACTGTTTATTGTGAACCCAACATGTTTCACGGGAAAATCCTTTACCAAGGTCACGTCTTTAAAGAAACAATTCTAACAAACTAGGAATACTGCAGAAACTCGAGATGGGGTGGGGTGGATGGGCTTGCAATAAAGAATATTTTGTAGGACCTGAAGCTTCTCCCCTACTCCTTATGTTCGTTGCCTGATAGCATTGCAACTCAGCTTCTGTGATTAACCCTTTCAAATGCCACTGGAAGAAGTCATGTCACCATGTTATGTCACCATGTTATACACAGGGCCCAGTACCACACCCCACAAGTGTCCCGGAAAACCCAGGGCATCCCGTTCTTTTTTCTCACAAGAAAAATGATCACAACGATCTTGTGAGATTTCGCACCACAACCCCCCCCCCCGGAAAAAATGCTTTTCACGGGGCCATAATCTCAGAATTTATTATTTATATCCCGCCCATCTGGCCGGGTCTCCCCGGCCACTCTAGGCGGCTTCCAGCAAACATTAAAATACATACACATGAAGAAGAAGAAGAAGAAGAAGAAGAAGAAGAAGAAGAAGAAGAAGAAGAAGAGGAGGAGGAGGAGGAAGAGGAGGAGGAGGAGGAGTAGTTTGGATTTGATAACCCGCTTTACCACTACCCGAAGGAGTCTCAAAGCGGCTAACAATATCCTTTCCCTTCCTCGCCCACAACAAGCACTCTGTGAGGTGAGTGAGGTTGAGAGACTTCAGAGAAGTGTGACTAGCCCAAGGTCACCCAGCAGCTGCATGTGGAGGAGCGGGGAAGCGAACCCGGTTCCCCAGATTACGAGTCTACCGGTCTTAACCACTACACCACACTGGAAGTGAGGACCACCAACCACCGAAGGCTACTGGCCACAATGGCTATGTTTTCTTACCACTATTCCCAGCTGCTGGGAATTACAAGAGGGGAGAGGGCTGTCTTCCTCAGGACCTGTATGGGGGTTTCTGGCTGGCCCCTATAAGAACAGGATGCTGTAGGTAGGCCCCCTTTGGCCAGCAAGATCCAGCAGCCAAACCCTTCTTATATTACTCTATGGCAGTCACCCCCACATAAATTGTGGAGCCCCTTCTGCAAAGCAGCCTTCCTTTAACAGGAGTAGGGGGAATAGTGGGTCATAGTACCACTCTATTCTGCCTTGGCCAGACCACACCTGGAATGCCATATCCCATTCTGGGTGCCACAATTTAAGAAGGATGTTGGAAAGCTGGAAGGTGTACAGAGGAGGGCGACCAAGATGATCAAAGGTCTAGAAACCAAACATGATGAGGAACAGTTGAAGGAGCTGGGTATGTCTAGCCTGGAGAAGAAGGAGACTGACAGGTGGGTATGATAGTCATCTTTAAATATCTGAAGGGCTGTCACACGGGGAAATGGAGCAAGCTTATTTTCTCCTGCTCCAGGGGGGAGGACCTGAAGCAATGGAGTCAAATTACATAAAAGGAGATTCCGACTGAACATTAGGAATAACTTTCTGATGGTAAGAGCTGTTCGATGGTGTAAGGGACTCTCGATGGTGTAAGGTTGTGGACTTTCCCCTTGTTTGAGGTTTTCAAGCAGAGGTTGGATGGCCATCTGTCATGGATGCTTTAGCTGAGATTCCTGCATTGCAGGGGGTTGGACTGGATGAACCCTGGGGTTCCCCTCCAACTTTGCAATTACGTGATACGATTGTCCCCACCTCCAGAGAAATGTCTGAAACAATATTCCAGCCAAACATTCCAGTCCAACAATATTCCAGCCAAACAGCCTTTCCTCTTTAGCCTTCTGGGCAGTTAAGTACAATTGAAATGTTAGCTCTGGTCGATGGACCCTGGTGGCACTCGACCGCCTTGTTCAACATGCGGCTTATGTAAAATTCTGTGCAAAGAGGCCCAAATTCCTTTATGAGCCTTTAATACGGTTGGAGGGCGGCTGTTTCCCCCCCTTCCTTTTATGATCTCTGTGTTATTACGGCGGGCTTCCCGCAGTGCCATCCACCGCCTCCGAGCCAAATTAATCTGTGTTTTTCTTTTCCCAGTGTCATTAGGAAAACGACTTGTAAATATAGTTCCCTATTCTGCATTGTTGAGTGGAGTTTGTTTGCTTTTTCTCCTCCCAACCCCCCCCCCCCGTAGATGTTTGGTTAGGGTTGTTTGCAGAGCCCCATCCTGCAAGACTCCGAATAAAAGGGCCGAGTGGAGCCTTGGATAATAGCAGTGCATTTACCGTTTGCTTGAGAGAACATTCAGCCTCTGCTTTCTCTTTGCATCTATTTTGGGAGGTGGAATTAGCGGCATGCAAAAATCTGTCCCTTTGTGTTCCTGCAGAGCTCTGTGCTTCCCTGTCCCCTGTTCTGAGCAACAGAGCCTAGCGGCATAGGGCAGCCGCCTTTGACCTTGCCCTGTGCATCACAACGAGCTCCTTGTCAGGGGCAGAGGAAGAGGGTGCCGTGGGGGCGGGTCGCCCTGGGTGTCTTCACTGAGGGGGGTGACATTTGGCGCACCGCCCACCCGGGACTCCCAAGCCTACCCCAAGCCGTCAGTGGGAAGGGGAGGAACTGCGGCGTCTTGCCGGCGGCATTCCCCCCTCCCCCTCCCCCCTTCGTTTTGACAGCTGGGGGAGGCTTGGGAGTCGTGGGCGGGTGGGCGGTGTGCCGAATGTCCGTCATCGACGGCTTGCTCCGCCTCCAGCTGCAGGGGGTGTGCCCCTCTCCATGCACCCGAGTGGCTATCCCGCGCCTGGGAGGGCACCCTCCACGCCACGCCCCCTCAGGAGCGCACCCACCCTGGGCAGTGCAAGTATATGCTCCGCCGCTGCTCCTTGTGAACTGAGCCGTTCCCGTCCCCCTCTTAGGAACCAGAAGCAACTTCCTGATACAGGGCTGCCTTCAGATGTCTTCCAAAAGTCAGATGGTTGTTTATTTCCTTGACATCTGATGGGAGGGCGTTCCACAGGGTGGGTGCCACCACTGAGAAGGCTCTCTGCCTGGTTCCCTGTAGCTTCACGTCTCGCAGGGAGGGAACCACCAGAAGACCCTCGGAGGAGGACCTCAGTGTCCAGACTGAGCAATGGGGGTGAAGACGTTCCTTTAGGTATACAGAGGCAAAGTCGTTTAGGGCTTTAATAGCCAATACCAACACTTTGAAATGTGTTTGGAAATGTGCTGGTTTGCCGCTGTGAGAACAAGATGCTGGATCAGGCCAATGGCTCTTCTTATGTTCTTATGAAAACCACAAAAGGGAAGAGTGCTCTAGAGCTAGAATCCTACTTGCAAGTTTCCCACAGACATCTATAACTACCCACTGTGAGAACAGGATGCCCAACTCTCCAGCTGTCCCTATTTTCCAGGGACAGTCCCAGATTTACTGAAGCTATTGCGGTTTCTGATTTGATCCCAGATTGCCCCGCTTTTCCTTAGGGCAGTGGTGGCTAACCTTGACACTCCAGATGTTTTTGAACTACAACTTCCATCATCCCTGACCACTGGTCCTGTTAGCTAGGGATGATGGGAGTTGTAGTTCCAAAACATCTGGAGTGCCAAGGTTAGCCACCACTGCCTTAGGGTGTCCCTATTTTCATCAGAGAAATGTTGGAGGGTATGGAGTTATGTGTCCCCTCCAAGTCAAAGAGATCAGTAACTATACAACCTTTAGAAGACATCTGAAGGCAGCCCTGTATAGGGAAGGGTTTTAAAAAAATGTTTAATGTTTTCTTGTGTTTTTATAAATGTTGGAAGCTGCCCAGAGTGGCTGGGGCAACCCAATCAGATGGGCGGGGTAAAAATAATAAAGTTGTTGTTGTTGATGATGATGATGATGATGATGATGGAATAGGATGTCCCTATTTTCATCAGGGAAATGTTGGAGGGCATGGGTTGCTTGACCAGATGGTTATTATTATTATTATTATTATTATTATTATTATTATTATTATTATGTTCCTATGTTGAACCTGAGGGTCCTGGACTTGCTTGTGGACTAAGGTGCAATCAGGTGCCCACCTCTGGATTTGCATCTTTCGGTGTACAAAAAATCCCACCATAATCAAAGCATTTATTTTATGCAAGGTAAAGGTAAAGGACCCCTGGCCGGTTAAGTCTAGTCAAAGCGGACTATGGGGTTGCGGTGCTCATCTCACTTTCAGGCCCAGGGAGCCTGCGCTTGTCCACAGAGTTTTCCGGGTCATGTGGCTAGCATGACTAAACCATTACTGGAGAATGGAGGGCCATGATGAGTGACAGAGCACACGGAAATGCCGTTCACCTTCCCGCCACAGCGGTACCAATTTATCTACTTGCACTGGCATGCTTTCGAACTGCTAGGTGGGCAGGAGCTGGGACTGAGTAACGGGAGCTCTCCCCATCACGGGGATTCGAATCGCCAACCTCCCAATCAGCAAGCCCAAGAGGCCCAGTGGTTTAGACCACAGAAACGGTGGTGCAAAATGTGTATTTTGTAAGCGAATGCATTGTGAATTGTGTTGTCTGTGTAAAAAGCACACACAAAACTTCATACCATAGGGATGGTCCTCTGATGAAGGCCAAAATGGAATGATGGAAGGAGCATTTCAGCCCGTCCACTAATTGGGAGTTATTTTGTTTTTACAACAAATGGAAAAATTAAGCAAATGAGTCCCATTTGTTTCATTCCTTTTAGTTAAGGATTTAAACAGATGAGTTCGGAATGGAAACACATTCATCATTCATTAATTCCATGTGATTACCTTATTTTTTTGTAGTTTCTTTTGGGGTGGAAAATGTGCAGGGCTGGGCTGGGGGGCACAGGGTGATGGTGATGAGGTCTGAGCTATGTAGATGCACCAGGAGAATCGATTCAATGCCCCCATTCATGCCTCTGGGGGGCTTTAACCTTGCTGGTGGTAGGCTGCCCTGACCCATCTCCATCAAGGTAGGCTACAGTGACACCAGGGTCAGGTGGGCAGCGCCACATCTCTGCCCACCACACGAGGTGCTGCTGAGGTCAGAAAGCCCTTCCTTGTGAGCATGGTTCTACTGGAAGAGAAAGCCCTCTTGGGACCAGCTCTACCATTGGGCAAAATGAGGCAACTGCTCAGGTGGTAGATATGAGAAAGTGGTGAATTGGTGCCTGACTCCGAGTTCTGCCACTTCCTGCCGTCCAACAAGCCTTGCCCAATGAAGCTCACTGCCTCCTTCACAGAAGCACAGAACTGCAGAGTTGGAAGGAACCTGAGAGTCACCTAGTCCAACCGTCTGCAATGCAACTCACAGCTAAAAAATCCCTGATGGATGGTCATCCCACCTCTGTTTATAAACCTGCAATGAAGGTCCACCATCTTCCAAGGTCAACCGTTCAACTGATGAACAGCCCTCTTACTGCCAAGAAGTGCTTCCTAATGTTTAGCTGGAATCTTCTTTCTTGTACAGTGGTACCTTTCTTGTACAGCCTAGGACCCTCGTACCTACGGGACCGCCTCTCCTGGTATGCCCCGCGGAGGACCTTAAGGGCCACAAACAACAACATTTTGGAGGTCCCAAGCCACAAGGTTGTTAGACTGGTCTCAACTAGGGCCAGGGCCTTTTCAGTACTGGCCCCAACTTGGTGGAACACTCTGTCACAAGAGACCAGGGCCCTGCGGGATTTGACATCTTTCCGCAGGGCCTGCAAGACAGAGCTGTTCCACCTGGCCTTCGGGTTGGACTCAGTCTGGTGTTTTTTCGTCCCCTTATGGTTTTGACTGGGCGATAAACGAAGCTGCTTTTAAATTTTAAATTGTATTTTAATCTGTATTTTAATTAACATTTTTTCTTTCTTTTATATTTTATTGTAATTTTTATTGGTGTTAGCCGCCCTGAGCCCAGTTCGGCTGGGAAGGGCGGGGTATAAATAAAAATTATTATTATTATTATTATTATTATTATTATTATTATTATTATTACCTCGGTTTATGAACTTAATCCGTTCCGGAAGTCCGTTCTTAAACCAAAACTGTTCTTAAACCAAGGTGTGCTTTCCCTAATGAGGCCTCCAGCCGCCAGTGCCCTTCCACCATTCAGCTTCCGTTCTTAGACCGAGGTAAAGTTCCCAAACCGGGACACTACTTCTGGTTTTGCGGAGTTCATAAACCGAATAGTTCATAAGCAAGGCTGTTCTTAAACCAAGGTACCACTGTAATTTCAATCCATTAGTTCAGGTCCCAGCCTCTGTAGCAGCAGAAAACAAGTTTTCTCCATCTTCCTTGTAGCAGCCCTTTAGACATTTGAAGATGGCGACCATCTCATCTCTCAGTTTTCTCCTCTCCAGACAAAACATAACAAGGTCCTTCAACCATTCTTCACCACATTTAGCTTCCAGATCTTTTATCATACAAGGAAGGAGAGTCTACAACCTCTTAAGGGAGTCCGTTCCACTGGCAAAAACCTATTACCACCAAAAAGTTCTTCCTGATGTTCAGTTGGAATCTCCTTTCTTGTAACCTGAAGCCATTGGTTTGAGTCCTACCTTCCATAGCAGGAGAAAACAAGCTTGCTCCATCTTCCATGTGGCAGCCCTCGAGATATTTGAAGAAGGCTATCATACCCTAGTACATTTCTGAGCACAATTCAAAGTGTTGGTGCTGAGCTTTAAAGCCCTAAACGGCCTTGGTCCTGTATACCTGAAGGAGCGTCTCCACCCCCATCGTTCAGCCCGGACACTGAGGTCCAGCTCCAAGGGCCTTCTGGTGGTTCCCTCATTGCGAGAAGTGAGGTTACAAGGAACCAGGCAGAGGGCCTTCTTGGTAGTGGTGCCCGCCCTGTGGAACGCCCTCCCACCAAATGTCAAAGGAAATAAACAACTACCTGACTTTTAGAAGACATCTGAAGGCAGCCCTGTTTAGGGACGTTTTTAATGTTTAATGTTTTATCGTGTTTTTAATATTCTGTTGGGAGCTGCCCAAAGTGGCTGGGGAAACCCAGCCAGATGGGTGGGGTATAAATAATAATAACTTCTTCTTCTGATTATTATTATTATTATTATTATTATTATTATTATTATTATTATTATTATTATCTCTTTTCACTCTCCTCTTTTCCAGGTTAAACATACCCAGCTCCTTCAACCGTTCCTCATAAGGCTTGGTTTGCAGACCCCTGGTCATCTTGTGCTATGATTACCCCTCCTCTTCCTATCCATCAAGGGATGCACAAGATAACCTGGGCATCTTGAGCTGAATGAGGCGGGTTGGGTGGCGGAACTGATGTGTGGGTCCATTCGCCTTGCAGCCGTGGTTGTGAATGGGTTACCACTGTGCCCCTTACGATTCCAAGATAACAACCAGCCAAATTAACTTGGGAAGGACTTTTAAAAAATCAGAATGCACCACCCTGCTGCCTTTTCGTCTGGCAATTTTTGAGCCGTTCATAAATTTGCATATTTAATTAAATGCCGCAAGCAAATAATGATTTTACCCCCCCTCCCCAATTAGATGCCAAGTTCCTTGCTGCATATCAGAAGGCGGCTGGTTTTTGGGTCTTTGTGAGAAAGGCCAGATAAGGTTCCCTTGACATTCAGCAAAGGAACGGATGCCTATTAGCTGGATTTTAGAAATACAGAAAGTCTTCAGTGAATGTAGGGAGACTTCACACACACACACACACACACACACACACACACACATTTGCATTTGGGAAAGGGATGGGGTAACTTGCTCAGCAGGTTTATCCCAGTGGACTGACCCGATCTGACACATAGTTAAACTACGGAACTCCCTGCCACAGGAGGCAGTGATGACCACCACCCCAGGTGACTTTAAAAGAGGGTTGGACATGTTCTTGAAGGAGAGGGCTACCGATGGCTGCCAGCCACAATGGCTGTGCTCTGCCTCCACAGTCGGAGGTGGCAATACTTCTGAATCCTGTATTCGAATCCTGATGAATGGGTTTCCCACAGGCATCTGGTTGGCCACTGTGAGAACAGGATGTTGGACTATGAGACTCTGGGTAGGAAGCTGAAGGGCCTTGAGGAACAGATGGTTTCCCCATCACTCCTTCTTGTTGAAGGTCGTGGTCCAGGAAGAGAGGTGGAAATATTGGAAGTAAACTGCTTTGGCTTCTTGGACCATGTTCTCCTCTTTCTTGAGGAAGGACGTCTGGCAAAAGATGTGTGGCATCTCACAGAGATTGGCAAGAATGTGTTTGCTAAGAGTCTCACAAACCTGACCAGGAGCCATAGGGTCTCTTCCAACTTTACAATTCTATGATTCTATGACTAGATGGTCAACCATTGGGCTGATCCAGAAGGTTCGACTTATTTTCTTATGCGGCTCCCAGTAAATCAGCTTGTGGATCAGAACCTCCGCACTTGAAGAGTTGTGCAGTTGTCTTTTAGATTTTTATACAATTTCAGTGTGTGTGGAATAGGCATGAAAACACTTGTTTGACTCAAAATGCATATCTTATGGACGGGTGAATTTAGGAGCATTGAAGACACTGGCGGAGGAAGAGGGGAGTGGGGGGGAGCGCAATCCTGGTGGGGTGCCATCGCGACTCCCCCCCCCCCGGCTGCACTTGGCGCCACGCCCCTGCTGGCAATGTGCCACGCCCCAGGGACACGCGCCTGCCACGCCCCCACCTGCTCTCCACCCCCCGGTGCCAGAGCATGAAGCTCCGCCACTGATTGAAGAGTGTGCATTTTATGTTATTTAAAAAAGGTGATTTATTTTATGTAAAGTACAGACAAAATCAGAGAGGGCGTTGGTTTCTGTTTTGACTCGCGCTGACCACACAAGGCCCTGCTTCTGTTCTCCTGCGGTTTGGCTTCCCGCATTCATCCTGCTGCCCATTGTGGTGGGATTTTCCATAAGGGATTACGGAAATTAATGACTTTATTATCATGTTAATCCCACACCATTCATTTCAAGGCAAAGGAAAAGGGGAAACCATAATCCAATATATATGTATTGTTTGCAGACTGAAAGCAGTAACGGCGAATGTGGCTGAACTGATTTCCATTCTGGAGACGAGATGAAAAGAAAAGCCACTGGCAAACTCCACTCCCTTTTCCATTTCTGTAGGAATTCCCCAACACCTTTATACAAAATGCACAGTCAACAGCCAGTTTGGCATAGTGGTTAGAGCGTCCAACTAGGAACTGGGAGACCAAGGTTTGAATCCCACCACTAGGCCATGAAACTTTCACTGGGTGTGACCTCGGGGCAGTCATTGCCTCTCAGCCTAACCTACCTCACAGGGTTGTTGTGTGGATTAAATGCGGAAGGGAGAATCATAGAAGCCACCTTGGGTTGCTTGGAGAGAGAGAAATATATATAAATGCAATGAATAAACTCGGTCTTAGAGTAGACCCATTGAAATAGATGGCAATGACGAAGAGAGGAATAGCTCAGTTGGTAGAGCATGAGACTCTTAATCTCAGGGTTGTGAGTTCGAGCCCCACATTGGGCGAAATATTTCTGCCTTGCAGAGGGCTGGACTAGAGGACCCTTGGGGTCCCTTCCAACTCAACAACTCTATGATTCTATGCTGGTTCAGGAATTGCCATGGGACTACTCTTAGTAATGCTTACTTGAGTAACGTACAACTGAAAAGTGGTTCCCCCCGCCCAGTGCATTCTTTCAAAATAAAAAATAAAATCTGCGCAGAATGGGGGAGGCAGCGAGACTGTGAGGGGGTACTTAGGCAGGGACATGGGTGACTCTGTGGTCTAAACCACGGAGCGTCTTGGCCTTGCTGATCGAAAGGTTGGCAGTTCGAACCCCCGCGACGGGGTGAGCTCCCGTTGCTCGGTCCCTGCTCCTGACAACCTAGAGTTCGAAAGCACACCAGTGCAAGCAGATAAATAGGTACCGCTGTGGCGGGAAGGTAAACGGCATTTCTGTGCACTCTGTTTTCCGTCACGGTGTTCCGTTGCGCCAGAAGCGGTTTAGTCCTTCTGGCCACATGACATGGAAAGCTGTCTGCGGACAAATGCCGGCTCCCTCGGCCTGAAAGCGAGATGAGCACCGCAACCCCATAGTCACCTTTGACTGGACTTAACCATTCAGGGGTCCTTTACCTTTTACCTTTACTTAGGCTGCTCAGTTCACCCGTAATTCGGACTGTGATCTTCAAAAGTGTGCTCGTATCGGACAAGCTGAGGTTGAGTTAAAGGGCTGGGGATGAATGCGGCAAAGTCAGAAT
Source organism: Darevskia mixta (assembly GCA_034641385.1). Lineage (NCBI taxonomy): Eukaryota > Metazoa > Chordata > Lepidosauria > Squamata > Lacertidae > Darevskia > Darevskia mixta. Next base: position 7,037,712 of record JAWWNH010000060.1, read on the forward strand.
AACCTGGGTTGACATTTGTTCTCTTCGCCACACCCAGTACTCGAAAAGTGACTTTGGACAGGCAAGCAGAATTGTACAACTCAGAAGACTCCTGCCATTGAATGAAGACTCCTCTGTGGACCACTTGGCATTCTGCTGTCATCGCAGGAATGCTGTTTTATGGAAATCGAAGTCACCCGCAAGAAAGACGTCGGAGCGCTTTATCGCGCTTCTATCGGAGCCTCGCTTGCTCCCTGACAGCCTCTGCGCTTGTAACTTTTGCAAAGACATGAATGGAAGAAGAACATGAAGCTGCCATGTTCTCGCTAAGGGTTTCCTTCCCCGAAAAAGCTGGGAAAGGGGCCGGGAAACTCATACTCTTCATAAGAACATAGGAAGAGCCTGCTGAATCAGAACAATGGCCTATCAAGTCCAACATCCCGTTCTCCCAGCCTGTGGGAAACCTGCATTCAGGATTCGAACACAGGAGCCCTCTCCCCTCCTGTGGTTCCCAGCACAGAAGCATTGGTGCCTCCAACTGCAAAGGAAGAACATGGCCATGGTGCCCACCATCTGCTGATAGCCCTCTCCAGCATGAATTTGTCCAATCCTCTTTTAAAGCCATCCATGTTGGTGGCTCTCCCTGTCTCCAGTGGGAGATAGTTCCATAGTTAAACTCTGCCATTCCTTTAATAGAATCCTAGGGTTGGGACCAATCCAACCACTTCCCAGTGCAGGAGATCTAGACAGAGAGCCATCCCGTCTTTACTTGAAAAGTCCATCTCCTCAGTCTCATCCATGGTCAAAGAGCTCTTAACATCAGGATAGTCTTCCCAACCAAAACCCTTCTTCTTGTGACTTGGCAGTCTTTATATCAATCTGTCTGTCCCAGGAAAGAGAAAGCCTCTGAGCATGTGCGGAGTGCCGTTCCTTTTTAAGATTCTACAGCCAGCCTGTGGACATCTAAGGGTTTGGATAAGGACCTGTGAATTCCAATTTCTCTCAGTTCCTCGTCCCCCCCCCCATCTTAAGTTCAGTTCTCCACATTCTGGCATCTGTTTCTGATTATTGCACAAACAGTTCCCTCACTGCGAGAAGCGAAGTTACAGGGAACCAGACAGAGGACCTTATCGGTAGTGACGCCTGCCCTGTGGAACGCCCTCCCATCAGATGTCAAAGAAATAAACTATCTGATGTTTAGAAGACATCTGAAGGCAGCCCTGTTTAGGGAAGTTTTTAATGACTGATGTTTTAATGTATTTTTATCTTTTGTTGGAAGCTGCCAAGAGTGGCTGGGGAAACCCAGCCAGATGGGTGGGGTATAAATAATAAAAAATTATTATTATTATTATTATTGGTATAGATTTGGAGGGACCCCCTAAACACTAGGAATTAATAAATAGGGGGATTTTGATTAATTGGGATATGGATGGAGGTACAAGCTGCAGAGCTTTGCCAGACAAGGAATCCCTGGGCTGACTTATTTAAACCAGCCTGGCTAGACTAGGTAAAGGGAGGGGACCCCTGACCGTTAGGTCCAGTCGCGGACGACTCTGGGGTTGCGGCGCTCATCTTGCTTTACTGGCCGAGGGAACCGGCGTACAGCTTCTGGGTCATGTGGCCAGCATGACTAAGCTGCTTCTGGTGAACCAGAGCAGCGCACGGAAATGTCGTTTACCTTCCTGCCGGAGCGGTACCTATTTATCTACTTGTACTTTGTGCTTTCAAACTGCTAGGTTGGCAGGAGCAGGGACCGAGCAACGGGAGCTCACCCCGTCGTGGGGATTCGAACCGCCGACCTTCTGATCAGCAAGCCCTAGGCTCTGTGGCTTAACCCACAGTGCCACCCGCGTCCCTAGACTAGTAAAGAGTAAATCTTTTAACATGACAAAAGGGGTTGATGTGCTATCTGAGAATCCTTTGGCCTGAGGAAACAGGTGTTGACAAGGTGATGAGGTGTGTGTTTGAGGGGACAGAGAAAAAGAGTTTTTTAGGAAGGTGTGCTGGGAAGAAGGGGAGAGAAGAAAGACTGGGATCCATATTGGGAAGGCTGGCTGCAGGCTGGTTGGGAGAGATGCGTTGGACTCCATGGCTGAACTGCTGTGGGGAACAAGCCCCTCTTAATATGACCATGCTGTAAGATCTGGACTCCCTCCATGCACACTGAAGGTGTAAATAGGCGAATGAACCATATTTCTTAAAGCTGTGACAGTCTCCGCTGTGTCTCAACTCCCCAAAGGACCACAGACCCTCGGTGAGTGCCTGGAACCCCGTGGGTTCTTGCCACTGATCGGCAGAGAGAGGGGGAAGCGCTCAACTTTTGTAACATTATCATTATTTAAAGTCCTCACGAAAATTCACCTGCAAATTCCTCTTGATATGCAAACGTTGGTATGCGATTTCTCCTAACATACACATCTTTGCAAAGCAATTTCCCCTAACATCATGGGTTCCTCACCAATATATGCATTTTTAGGCACACTTTACCCCAGTATATTCATTTTTCTGCACATCTTGTTTGGCATGAGAACTGCATTGCGCCATTCGGAAGAGCGCGAGTTTCAAAGGACAGCTTTGTTACGGCTCATGTATCACTTTGGAAATTGTGGATTTGGTAGGTCCGCCTATAAAAATGCAAAACGAATCGAATTTCTCCCCCATAAAGAGGTTGGGGTTCCTCGGTCAGGGGGGCGCTGATTTGGGGCAGCTGGACTTCTCCCGCATTTATCCTTTTGCAAATTAACTACTAGCTGTGTGTCAAAGCAGAACGGATGTTATTCTGTTCATCTGACTTTTTTTTTTTTTTTTTTTTTTTTTGCATTGCTATTCAATCAGCACTCGAAGGTCAACTTGAGAAAAAGAAACCTCTCTCTTCTTCTTTTAAGGGGAAAAAACAATGGCAACATCATTATGCCTGGGGATGCAGCGAGCGCTGAGCCCCCTTATCTTTAATTGGAGGGGCTGGGGAATTGCAGGAAGGCAGCCAGGAGTCCTTGTCTCAGGGGCATCAGATAAGGACTCCTGAGATGACCTCCAGGCTTGGTGGGCATGAGACACCCGCCCCCGACTGGCAAGGCCATGCAAGAAACAGAAGGAACCACAGAATCAAAGAATGGTAGAGATGGGAGGGACCACGAGGGTCATCTAGTCCAACCCCCTGCAGGGCAGGAATGTTTTGCCCAGTGTGGGTCTCGAACCCACGACCCTGAGATTAAGAGTCTCATGCATCTGTGGAAGGAGGAAGTGACTTTTCAAAAAGGGCTCATGTGGCCCCGAGGTAATGTTCAATTGCCCAGGAAGTAAACTAAGCACCTTCATGGGGACACAGCAAGCAGGGACACATGAAAAAAAAATGAGATGATGATGATGATGATGATGATGATGATGATGATAAAAATCAGAACTTTGCTGGACTTCCTTGGACCCCACTCCACTCTTGCCCATTTTTTTCCTGTTCTCTTCCTATAACTTAAAAAGGTAAAGGGACCCCCGACCATTAGGTCCAGTCGTGGACGACTCTGGGGTTGCGGCGCTCATCTCGCTTTACTGGCCGAGAGAGTCAGCGTACAGCTTCCGGGTCATGTGGCCAGCAGGAGTAAGCCGCTTCTGGCGAACCAGAGCAGCGCACGGAAACGCTGTTTAGCTTCCCGCCGGAGCGGTACCTATTTATCTACTTGCACTTTGACGTGCTTTCGAACTGCTAGGTTGGCAGGAGCTGGGACCGAACAACGGTAGCTCACCCCGTCACGGGGATTCGAACCGCTGACTTTCTGATCATGCCACAGTGCCACCTTTCTGTCCCACAGTGCCACCTAAATGCATAAGGACAGACTGGGTCAAGCCAATGGGCTAGATCCTGCAAGCTGGATCCTGCAAGCACTTCTGATGTCCATAAAGGCAGATCATTGGTCCGTTTAGCTGTCTAAACTGACTGTCCTGCATTTTAGACAGGAGCCCTATCCCAGCCCTGCTTGGAGAGGCAAATGATTGAATCTGGGACTTTTTTTTGCATGCAAAGCAGATTCTCTACTGCTGGGCCTTCCCTGCAAGGTGGGAACTGTTTGCAGATAGCCTGCTGCTTGGTATGAGAAGCCGGGATGCTGGCTTGAAAATCAAATCTGCTCGCAGGGAGGTGTGCCAGCTTTCTCTTTTAAAATAGCAGGCAGAGGTGATTATCTGCAAGTAAACATGCTTGCAGGTAAACATGCCAGTTAAAGTGAAAAGCTTGCTGCAGGCCATGTCCCTGTCCTCAGTTATGTCTTGCTGCACATCATCAGGAACATGGCAAAGAAGTTAGTATATTTGTTTTCTGAACTTGGGTCTCAACACCATAAGAAGAAAGTACACAGTATTTCACGGTATAAAACAGTGGCATAGCGTGGGTTGCCAATGCCCAGAGCTGTGCAGATGAGGGTGGGGTGGAGAGAAATGGCTGGAGTACACATGCACATTCAACTGCCTAATGGCATCCACATTGCCCAAGAGATGTCAGCTGCAGAATTAAGAAAAGGAGTCGTTCCTGTGTCTGGAGACGTCATTTCATGGTTCACATGGAGAAGTCACTTTCAACAGAGCCCAGCGACGGAAGCACAAAGCTGTACTGAGGCAGCAATGGGTGTTGAAATTTTGCACTCCTAACAATTTTGCGCCCGGGGCAACTGCCCCGTGGCCCCCCATGCTATGCCACTGATATAAAATGCTACAGATCCAAATAAAAAACAGTACGATCGCATCTAACATGGGGTGGGGGGCTTGGTTCCAACAGTTCCATGTATTCACAAAAATGCATATCCTCAAACCCTCGGAGCTGCCCCCTTGCCAAACCCAGCACAAAAAGAGCTGTTGAGGGAAGTTTTTAATATTTAAAGCTGTATTGTTTTTAACACTCAATTGGGAGCCGCCCAGAGTGGCTGGGGAAACTCAGCCAGATGGGCGGGGTACAAATAATAAATTATTATTATTATTATTATTATTATTATTATTATTATTATTAAGCTCTCCATTTTCCTTGCAGGATTTCAATGAGCAGCCTTCACCCACATATGGTTGAAGGCACGCAGGTTAAATGTGCGTAAGATGCAATTGCGGTGTACTACAAATCCTTTGCTGCAGTGCGACTTCACACAGATTTTTTCCCCCTGTGACAGTTTCTGGGACCTACAAGCAAGAGTTATGATACAATATGCTTTTCTGGCACATTTTTCTTTTTGGCATTTCTCAGGAGGGTTTCCCGAGCGTCAGGGCTTGGCGTGGGCACTTGGAACAACCCTACAGCGCTGGGTCTACTCCATGTTCCATAATCCACTGTTGTGTCAAGCTGCAGAGTACCATCCCACTCTACACAGGCGAATGCTCCTGGAAATAGATTCCAAGGCCAGGATGAAAGAGCAGTCAGTCATCAGCCGCGGTGCTATCTGATTTTGCTAAATTCATAAGCACGGTGTTTTCACAAGATAGCTCGCTTTTCCCGGTGGAAACTGCTGAGGGGTTATTACGGGGCTCCTGGCTCTTGTTGCTGATTATCAGCTCTGTTTATTTATACATCTGTCTGAAGCAAGAGAAGGAGATCTGTCAGTCCTGGCAAGACATGGCGATGCATTTATCGGCTGGTGATACGGCAAGTTATACTCTTCTAAACAGCAAGCGCGGAGGCGAGCCTCCGTTATTTAATTGTGATCCTATCAATGGCTCTCTGACGTTGCCCGACTGAGTAGCGAAGATGCAAGCATCTTAATGACCCTTTGCAGGAAAAGCGAAGGCTTGAGGGGCTGTTGATTCCTCTCTCTTTTGGACAAGGATATGGGTTATTAAAATGCAGGCGTTTCAGACAAAGCTCAGCCCCCCACGCTTATTACTTATCAGGAGTTACGGCACAGCTGAGACTTAAGAGGGCAAGTAGATACTGAGATGGTAGTGCCCTGGGCAGAAAACCCCAATGGTGCCCCCCCACCTGCTGGTTGAAGAAGATATTAGACAAGGAGGTAGATCTGCAACAAACTGTTGCAGTATATCCTTACCTCCCAGGGTTCCTATACAGTGGTACCTCTGGTTGCGAACGGGATCCATTCCGCATCTCCGTTCGCAACATGAAAAGCCCGTAACTTGAAGCGCTGTATCTGCGCATGTGTGCAGCGCGATTCGGCGCTTCTGCGCATGCACGTGATGTCATTTTGCGCATCTGCGCATGCGTGAATTGCCGAACCCGGAAGTAACCCGTTCCGGTACTTCCAGGTTCGGCGCGTTCGTATCCTGTGACGAACGCAACCTGAAGCAATCATAACCAGAGGTACGACTGTATATGTATATTTATAGCTTTAATCCTATCAATGTTAAATAGCTTTTTATGATTCTTATGTTTTTAGCAGTTCTTATTTTTATCTGTATTATTATTATTATTATTATTATTATTATTATTATTATTATTATTATTATTTGAATTTATATACCACCCTATAACCGGAGGTCTCAGGGCAGTTCACAGAAAAGATCAACATAAAAACCACAATTTGTTGTTGTTTTTGTTGTTTAGTCGTTTAGTCGTGTCCGACTCTACATATAATCAAAATAAAAACAACAACTCAGGAACACCCCCCTTTAAAAAGAGCCACATTTTAAAAGGGCATAGGATGTCAATCAGGTCAACCAAAGGCCTGGTTAGAAAGGAATGTTTCTGCCTGGCGCCTAAAGGTGTATAATGAAGGTGCCAGGCAAACTTCCCTGGGGAGAGCATTCCACAGATGGGGAGCCACTGCAGAGAAGGCCCTGCTCTTGTGTTGCCACCCTCTGGACTCCTCGAGGAGGAGGCACACGAAGGAGAGCCTCAGAAGATGATCTCAGAGTCCGGGTACGTTCATACCCTTGAGGTATTGCAGTCCTGAACAGTTTAAGGCTACCTTGAGTTCCGCCTGGGGAAATGGTGGAGTGTAAATAAATAAGTTAATAATAATAATTTCTAATATTATAATATATAAATTATTTAATAAATTAACAACAACAACAACAACAACAACAACAACAACAACTGTCATTCATCTATGCCCTCCCAAGAAAACTCCCAATTTCTCAGTCTTTTTCCAGGATAATAAAGGTAAAGGGACCCCTGACCATTAGGTCCAGTCGTGTCCGACTCTGGGGTTGCGGTGCTCATCTCGCTTTATTGGCCGAGAGCCGGTGTACAGCTTCCAGGTCATGTGGCCAGCATGACAAAGCCGCTTCTGGCGAACCAGAGTAGCGCACGGAAACGCCGTTTACCTTCCCACCAGAGCGGTTCCTATTTATCTACTTGCACTTTGACATGCTTTCGAACTGCTAGGTGGGCAGGAGCAGGGACTGAGCAACGGGAGCTCACCCCGTCGCAGGGATTCAAACCACCGACCTTCTGATCAGCAAGCCCTAGGCTCTGTGGTTTAACCCACAGCGCCACCTGGGTCCCTACTTCCAGGTTAATGAGGACCCATTAATGAGTACTCTTTGGTTTCAACCAGTCAACCAGCTAGCAATCCACCGAACAGTTGCCTCATCCAGCCCACATTTTACCAGCTTCCTCGCAAGAATACCATGGGGACTTTGTCAAAAGTCTTACTGAAATCAAGATATGCTACGTCCACAGCATTCCCCTGATCCACCCAGCTTGTAACTCTATCCGAAAACAAAACGAAACAAAAGACATGAGCAGGACCGGTGCTAGGGGTTTTGGTGCCCTAGGCGAGGGGGTGGGGCACGTAATGTCATTGCGCATGACGTACGGTGCCCCACCCCCTGCCCGCCGGGTGCTCCGCACCGCCGCGATTTTCGCCGCTGGTTGGGGCAGCACCGGGTGGCGAGGGGCAGGCTGGCCAGCGCCCCCTCCATTTTGGCGCCCCCGCCACCGCGGTTTTCGTCCCAACCTGCTCGCTCCGCCGCTGGTTGGGGCGGCGGCGGGAGGCGGGCGGCGGGGAGCAGGCTGGCCAGCGCCCCCTCCATTTTGGCGCTCTAGGCAACTGCCTAGTTCGCCTAAATGGACGCGCCGGCCCTGGACATGAGATTCGTCTGGCAGGACTTGTCACTAGCAGGTGAGGACTTCTTGTTCCAACAGGCTTTGGGAAGCTGCCTTTTTTAGAAGAAAAAAGAAAAAAGAAAGGACATTAATAGTGCTGTGCTGTTTTTATTATCTGTGTTTAATAAATGTTTTATTCTTCTATTAGTGTTTAATTACTTTTTAATGATCATATTTTATATGTTTCGAGCTTTTTTGTATTTTATCTGCGTGTTTTTAATTTGTGTAAACCACAGCGAGTCCCGGTCTGGGGAAAACATGGACTATAAATAAATATAATAATGAATTACAACAACGACAACCACCTTGGGAATCTGCAATCCCTATGTGATCAAAGGCGTGGGGAGCGCACGGCAATATTTTCACAGTCGTAAGAGACAGTAACTTGCTGTTTTCAGATGCCCATGTTTACCCCAGCGCCAATTAACCGGGTTCTGTATGGTGATAATTGGAGGAAATGGACTTGAGTTTGACAAGGGGTCATGCCGAACAGTCGCAGGCTGGCTTTCTGACCTCCTGGTCTGGGCTTTGCAAAGAGCGGGCATCAAAGTGGCGCCCAAGTGTGACAAGTAAATGAATCAGCAAAAGAGAGGTCTCGAACTCATGGCACTCTGTGCCTGGAGAGCCTGTGAGCCCCGAGACCACCTTCCAGCTTTAAACTGGAGTGCTTCCTCTCTGAGTCCGCCGAGCTCAGACAGGCTTGCGTGATCTTGCAAATGGCAAAGAAGGCTATTTGACATGCAGATATTAAAAGCTCCCCTCGCCCCGCTCCAGGGTTTAATTTCCTTTTGTCCAACACAGCAGAATGAGGGGGTTTCTCTCCCCGTTAATGCGCTCTTGACAGCTGTTTATTAAGCCTTGCCATTAACAAAAAGGAGGGAAAGGAGAGGACAGACCAGCCGGAGGAAAAAGTGAATAGGCAAGAACTACACAGATAAATAGAGAGTATACATAATATTCCACATAGCGTTTGGGAGAGTTAACTGCAGCAAGCAAGAGAAATGTCCTCACCATTTACTTTATTGCATTTATAGAGGATTGCAATGTGTCCGGAATTTCCTGGACATATCCAGAATGCCACATTCATCAGCAACATCTGGGCAGAAATCAGTCGTCAACATCAACAACAACAACAACAACAACAATTTATTGTTTATCCCCGCCCATCTCACTGGACTTCCCCAGCCACTCTGGGCGGCTCCCAACAGAATTTATGATAATAATAATTAAAAAGCAATAAAACACCAGACATTAAAAACTTCCCTAAAGGTTCCAGTTACAGGTAGGTAGCTGTGTTGGTCTGCTATAGTCAAAACAAAATAAAAAATAAAAAAATTCCTTCCAGTAGCACCTTAGAGACCAACTAAGTTTGTTCTTGGTATGAGCTTTCGTGTGCATGCACACTTCTTCAGATACACTGAAACAGAAGTCACCAGGTTTACCACAGCTATCAGCCTATCACCCATTCCCACCACCCTTCTGAGTAATACCCCTCCCACCCTCTCACTATATATAAGGGTCTGGTGTCTTCTGTTTCAGTGTATCTGAAGAAGTGTGCATGCACACGAAAGCTCATACCAAGAACAAACTTAATTGGTCTCTAATGAGCTACTGGAAGGAATATTTTTATTTTTTATTTTGTTTTCCCTAAAGGTTGGCAGTGCTGATTTCCCCCTTAAAATAGCTCAAAAACGGCAATTTTTTGCCCCAAAATGGCTTTTTTTGTGATCTTGCCAAACAAACTTCGGGCAAAACTAAAATTAGGTAAAAGGTAAAGGACCCCTGGATGGTTAAGTCAAGTGAAAGGCGACGATGGGGTTGCGGCGCTCATCTCGCTTTCAGGCCAAGGGGGCCGGCGTTTGTACACAGACAGCTTTCCAGGTCATGTGGCCAGCAGGACTAAACCGCTTCTGATGTAACAGGACACCGTGAGGAAAACCAGAGCGCACAGAAATGCTGTTTACCTTCCCGCCACAGCGGTACCTATTTATCTACTTGCACTGGTGTGCTTTCAAACTGCTAGGTTGGCGGGAGCTGGGACAGACCGCAACGGAAACCTTGTGAGGCTGATGAGGCTGAGAAGCCATAACAGATCCCCAAAGTCACCCAGTCACCATGGCTGAGTAGGGAAGCTCCAGAGCTGGAAGAGGAGTAGAAAAGGGCAGGACAGGCAAGCGAAGGGCCAGGTGATTCCCCCGTCCTCTCCTGCACCAACCAGGCTGACCACTGGTGCCAGATAGGACCCCACAGCCTGCCTGCCTGCCCCATCTTTCCCTGACCCGTTGTACTGTGCTCTGAGCAAAGAAGTTTAGGAGAGACGACAGACCAAAATGGCCACACTTAAATGGCCAGGTAAGAAGCTCCTATGGATCCCACACCCTCCAATGTTTTCCCATTGAAAATAGGGACATGCTAGCCATACCCTCCAACATTTCTCTGGTGAAAATAGTGATGTCCTTAACTCCTAGTAAGCTAGCAAGGAAGAAGGGCAATGATGCTAAGAAGGAGGAAGGGAAGAAATGGGCAACAAACACTAACTCTCTGTTCAAAAATGCCTCCTGTTTTAAGCAACTTTCGTCGCCCGCAGAGAGTGTTTGCGTGTCGCTTTGATGCCTCACTTCTTTGGCTCCACCTTCCTTTTCTTTCGTGTTTTGTTCCCCTTTTCACCCCCGGCCAGTTTTTCTGGGTCATGTGGCCAGCATGACAAAGACGCTTCTGGCGAAACTAGAGAAGCGCATGGAAACGCCGTTTACCTTCCCGCTGGAGCGGTACCTATTTATCTACTTTCACTTTGACGTGCTTTCGAACTGCTAGGTTGGCAGGAGCTGGGACCGAACAACGGAGCTCACCCCATTGTGGGGATTCGAACCGCCGACCTTCCAATCGGCAAGCCCTAGGCTCAGTGGTTTAGACCACAGCATCATCCTGGTCACATGACCCGGAAGCTGTACGCCGGCTCCCTCGGCCAGTAAAGCGAGATGAGCACACAACCCCAGAGTCATCCGCGACTGGATCTAATGATCAGGGGTCCCTTTACCTTTATCTGTGAATTAAGTGAGGAAGAGAGGGGGGTATTTATTAACAGTGTAGACTGAGAGAGAAGCTCTTGAGGTGGAGGGGGTGCATTTTTAAGCAGAGTTCCCTTTCCGACACCCCACACGAATAATTTTTTTCAAAAAAATGTGAACGATCACAAAAGCATGCCTTGCTCTTTGCTTACACCCTGTATGTGTGGCAATTTCTCCATCGGAGGCTGTGGTTCTCCTCTAATATAGAGAGATTTATGATTCTGCCTTAGTTCAATAATGAACAGGCACAAAAAGAGGAGTCCTTTACGGCTGTTTGCAAGGATGCAGTGAAGTGCTACCTGCCCCAAGGTGAAGAAGGAAGTGCTTTAATATGTTTTTAATATGGTTTGGGCAGTGTGTTTCCAGCATGGAAATGGAGCACCTTCTGCCCTGATGGAAGTGCTTAATAAACACACACACCTACTGTGCATCTTCCATTTTTCAAATGACGCACTATCTGTTTTTCAGTGGCACATTTTCCCAGCCGCACATTTTCCGTGCAACCGCGCACTTAAAAAAAAACCCCTTGGGTGCTCTGTGCAAAGAACAGCTTGTGAGTTGGCGATCAACTTGAGTTTTACTCATCGAAATTAATCAGTACAGCTAAGTTAGGTCCATTGATTTCAATGGGTTTACTCTGAGTAAAGCTCAGGTGACTGCCATTCATGGGTGTGTCGCAAGAGAGATCAGCATGGGCATTTGGAAGGGGCATAGCTCAGTACACATGTCTTGCATGCAGAATGTCCCAGCCCCAAATCCCCACCATCTCCAGGTATTTCCTGAAACCCAGAAAAAACCATTGCCGGTCATTGCAGATGGCCCCAAAGTCTGACCCGGTATAAGTCTTCCTCTAATTCATTGTATCTAAGGCAGTGTTTATGTCTCTATTATTTCACAATGTGTTATGAAGAGGAAGAATTAGAGCAAAGGGGGAATTTGGACAATAATGAAATAGTTTGCCAATTTATGATTCCCACCCCGCAAGGGAAAGTAAGTATATTAAATGAAGAATATTAGATTTCCCCCTCCTTCTCCGCGCAAATAGCAAAAATAGCAGCGTCCAGATTGGATTTGATGACCCCAAGCTTTGCAAGAGCTCTTTGGGGGAGAAAAGAAATGAAGAACCAGAAAAATAATGATGCTGGGTGCCACCCCCCCTTTCTAAAAAGACTCTTTAGGGAGATAATTGGAAGAGTTTCAAGTATAGACACAAACACACACCCTTGCAAGAGGCCAAATGAAGGGGGTCTTTATGATTCTCTGATTCTGTGAACAGCACATCCCCGGCTCTGATCTCACTTCCTCCCTTGCAGTTGCTGTGGATAGCCAGTATTGCTCAGACAGACAAAACCCATGCAATTTATCTGAAGGATGTACTTGGGTGCTGTCACTTAAGCAAAGCTCATATGGAAACAAATTGGGCAGGATATTGACTATTGCGCGGAAAGGGGAAATAATAATTTAATTCCATTGAAAGATGCTTTCAGGGAGTGGATGGGTCAATAAGCAGTCAGATAACAGTTTTAATCAAAGAGCATACACGCAGCAAGACGTATTGTTCTGTTAGGAAAATCCCATACAGGGAGAGCAAAGTAGTACTTTTGGAGGGACCAGTTCAAGTTAGAGCGTGGGGGTGATGATGAACGCCAAGGTTGCAGGTTCGATCCCTGTATGGGAGAGATTCGTATTCCTGCATTGCAGGGGGTTGGACTAGATAAGGGGTCTCCAAACTATGGTCCGGGGGCCGGATACGGCCCGATAAATATCCGGCCCCCGGCAGCCCCGCTGCCCGCTGCCGCCACCCGCTCTTGACGGCACAGAGTGAGTTCTCGCAGAGAGCTGCTGTTGCGCAGTGGGCAGGAAGCCACTCCTGTTGGTTTGGGCATGGGGCTTGTGGCCTACAGCTTCCAGGACCTGCTTGTTGCTAGGCAGTTCTTAATGTAGCAATTAGGGAGGACGTCCCAGCATCCTTAAATAGGTCCCCACATGGACCTGGTGCTCACTCTTTTCAGAGCTTCGGATCTCCCACCCCCCCATTCCCTGGTATAGGTTGACGTTGACCTTGCTGTACCGGGTAGGGGTCGCCTCCGCTTAGGAGGGGCCTGGTAGGAATTTTGTCCATTTGGCAGATTGGCTGAGCCACTTGGTTTTTGCCTACTATGCAGCAAATAGTCACAACTTGTAAGGTTGGCGGTTAGGCATTGGTTCTGTGGTATGGGTGGGCGTTTCCCACCAAGAAGTGATCTGGAAATGGGAATTCCGCAAAGGAATCCAGGGACTCACATTGCTGTCCAAACCTTGTGGGTGCAGGGCCATGCAGGAGTCCCTGTGGACCCCTGGGGAGGGGGAGTCGCTGATTTCACCAGGCTCCGTTAACTCTCCCCAGCTAATGGTTTCCCTTCACTGACAAGTGGTCAGCTCTGTCCCACTGCGACAGCTAGTCTTGCTGCTGACTAGGTTCAGCTCTGTCCTGTCGGACAGCGTGAACCAATGCCTACGCAACCACTCACGTGATTTGTATTCAATAAAGTTGTGGCCAAAATATGCCCAAAAACCCAAACCAAAATTATGTCTCCAGTGTGAGTTTATTGGTGGGGAGTGGCTGGGTGACCTACGTGCGCAACGCGGCTTTCCACTTCCGGGTCGGAGGAGCACCGGAAATAGCTTGTGCACATGCGCAAACATCATTTCCGGTGCACATCCGGGTCAGAGGAGGCCCGTGCACATGCGCACAAGCTATTTACGGTGCTCCTCCGACCCGGAAGTGCGCCGGAAATAGCGTATGCGCACACGTATGGGCGCGAGCTCCCCCGCCCTACGGCCCACCGCGCAATCGGTGCTGCAGACACCGGCCCGAGGCACGGTAAGTTTGCTGACCCCTGGACTAGATGATTCTCAGGGTCCCTTCCAACTCTACAATTCTATGAATGAGTGCCGCCCTTCCATGAGGGAGAGAAGGGTGTGCATGGCAGGAAAGCATTAAAGGGCAAAGAGCATAAGAACATGAGAAGAGCCTGCGTTGAAGGAAAACTGCATGAAAATGATGTATCAAGACCACATAACACCGGTCTTGAAAGACCTGCATTGGTTCCCAGTGCGTATCCAAGCACAATTCAAAGTGTTGGTGCTGACCTTTAAAGCCCTGAACGGCTTCTGTCCAGTATACCTGAAGGAGCGTCTCCACCCCCATCATTCTGCCTGGACACTGAGGTCCAGTGCTGAGGGCCTTCTGGTGGTTCCCTCGCTGCGAGAAGCAAAGCTACAGGGAACCAGGCAGAGGGCCTTCTCGGTAGTGGCACCCGCCCTGTGGAACGCCCTCCCACCAGATGTCAAAGAGAACAACAACTACCAGACTTTTAGAAGACATCTGAAGGCAGCCCTGTTTAGGGAATGTTTAATAGACTATTGTATTTTAATATTCTGTTGGAAGCTGCCCAGAGTGGCTGGGGAAACCTAGCCAGATGGGCGGGGTATAAATAATAAATTATTATTATTATTATTATTATTATTATTATTATTATTATTATTATTTAACACCTGTAAAACTAGGTAAAATGTATAGATCTGCTTCCAATGTTTGCTGGAAATGCAAAGAAAAGGAAGGCACGTTCTACCATATGTGGTGGACGTGCAAGATAACTAAAGCATTCTGGGAAATGATTTACAATGAGTTGAAAAAAATGTTTAAAACAACATTTGAAGAAAAGCCAGAGGCTTTTTTGTTAGGCATTTTAGGTACAGAGATTCCGAGGGAGCAGAAAGGACTATTCATGTGTGCGACGACAGCAGCGAGGATACTACTGGCCCAGAGAGGGAAAGAAGACAAAGTTCCAGCCAGAGAGAAATGGCTGATGAAGATGACGAGGCCGAAATGGCGAAACTGACTGGGAAAATCAGAAACCAGGAAGAGAAGAATTTTCAGAAGGAATGGGGGAAATTCATAATGTACTTAAGAGAACACTGTAAACAATTAAAAACTTTGGCAGGATGTGAGTAATGCGTGCAACGCATATGGAAAAATGGATTGCTATTCTTTTAACAAATTAGAGAAAATAAGAGAAGCAGATGAAAAGGAAGATTGATAATGGTAACCATGGAAGTGTGGAGGGATGTCAAGGGATTCAAGCAATCCTAAATGAGGAGGTGAATGATATGTTTGAGTTTAAATTTGTTATGTAAAACTATACATACATACATACATACATACATACATATATACATATATACACACACATACATATGAACATGAGACCCTCATCTAGTCCAGTGTCACAGACTGGCTGGATGCAGAGGGGTGGAGGAAGGCACCGGCTGGGGAACCCCCAAGGGAACCCCCAGGGTAAGAAGGCTGAGAGCCAGGGAATTGGTAGTGGGGCGGCAATGCACGGTCAGAGGGAAAAGAGGGAGCAGATTGGGAGGAGGAGGTTCTGGGAGCTGAAGATGCAACTGGGTTTAGTGAGCAGGAGGAGGCTGTGGCAGAGAGCAGTCCAGAATCAGAGGCAGAAGCAGAGGGAAGCCAGGAGACAGACAGGCTGCTGAAGAGTCCAGGGAGTCTTCCCCTCCTGGTACAACCAGATCCCCTCCCAGTGGTCTCCCAGGTCCAGAAGAGGCATGAAGAGAGCGGAGCAACGAGAGACAAGACGAAGGAGCCTTAGGAACCTGGGGAGGAACCTTAGAGAACAGTGGGAAGGTAGGAACCTTCAGTCCTGGCAACTGCTTCCTTGGGGCAAGACCTACTGGGAAGAACTGCTGTGCCCACTAGGGCTGAGCTGTTTTGGTTTCTTTGAATAAAGAATTAACTTTGCTGACATCAGGTGCATTATTGTTTTATTGCTGACCTACGCTTGACTCCAGCTTCTCACACCCAGCATCCTGTTCTCACAGTGACTGACCAAGATGCAAGCAGGATTCGAGCAAACAGGGCTGTGTGGTTTGGGCTGTACTGCCTGCCTTGTGCCTCCTAAGCTAGACTGCTGCCGTCAGGAGGGTGCTGCTGTCCTGTCACCGCTGCTGAAATAAGATTCATCTCCCAGCCTGATCACACGGACGCTGGAGATGCTGGGAGGCTGGAGAATCCCAGCGGAAACAGAAGCAGAAATAGTCAATGTTTGCTTCTTCGTCCCTTGTCCAGAAATCAATCCAATGAATACAATCTGTATTTGCCGTTGTTGCTTTCGGTCTGCAAACGATAAATAATTGGTTGCATTCTCCGCTTCCATTTTAAGTGTGTTTCCTTTGCAACGACATGAATATGGTGGAATAAGGTGACAGCAATGAAAGTTTTGTAACAAATGGCGCAAGTTACGTAATTTCGCCATAGTGGACAATGAGACAAATGGTGTAGGTTTTGCTGGAGCATGAACTACAGCAGAATAATAATAATAATAGTTGTTGTTGTTGTTGTTGTTGTTGTTGTTGTTGTTGTTTATTTGTACCCCGCCATCTGGCTGAGTTTCCCCATGCAGTGGATGCTGGGTGGAGCCAAAAATGTTGTCTTCTGACACCCTTAAGCACCTTTCACATCCAGCAACGAAATGTCTTTGTCCAGCTCTGACTGCAAGCTGATCTTTGTGTTTGCGTGCAAATCTGTTTTGAGGAATACTATGATTAACCATCCAGGAGAGGAATCCCAGAACTGGGAAAAGGAAGCAGCCAAGCATCTCCTATCCAGATGTGGGAGAAATATCCCTTGGGGGTTCAAGTGCAGAGGCTCACACCAAATTAGCTCCGTCGGTAGAGCAAGAGACTGAATCTTGGAGTTCTGGATTCGAGCCCCACGTTGGGCAAAAGATTCCTGCGTTGGATTAGATCTGTGGTTCCCAACCTTTTTTTGGCCATGCCCCACCTAAGCATCTGTAAAATCCTGATCACCCCCCCACCCCCCGGTGTGACATATAATTCTTATTATTCAAAAAGTGAACTCCTATTCATGTGGAGGAAGCCTAAAAGGCCATTCACTGTTAATAACTCATTCTCAAATTGCCCCCCTTAAAAATCAAATTGCCCCCCTGTGGGGCGTGCGCAATCTGGTTCAGTTTGCCTATTAATGTGATCCTACCTCCTCAGCACTTTGCAAAACAAAACACACAAACAAACAAACAAACACATCTCTCCTAGGTTCCCCAGCCAAAATCATGTACAAAAATGTGTATTTTATGGAGAAAGTGTGCATAAAAATGCATATATTCATGACAATACTGCAAAACATGTATTATGTGGGGGAAACTGCTTGCAGAAATGAGTATTATTAGGAGAAATGTGCACTAAAATTCTGGTGAGTTTGTTGGGCTATATAATATAGCCCCGTTGTTATGGCATCAGGACCATACCAGCGAATAAGTCTGGCAATTTTTAAAATCTGTTTTGTTCAAGTCCTTTGCAGCCAGAGCCAGAGAGAGCTTGTGTATTGGTCGAAGAGGCTCAGAGGCACTTATACTGAGTCAGAGACATGGGTCCACCTTGCCCAGTATTGTCCAGAGCCAGTGTGGTGTAGTGGTTAAGAGCGGTGGACTCGTAATCTGGGGAACCGGGTTCGCTTCCCCGCTCCTCCACATGCAGCTGCTGGGTGACCTTGGGGCTAGTCACCCTTCTCTGACGTCTCTCAGCCCCCCTCACCTCACAGAGTGTTTGTTGTGGGGGAGAAAGGGAAAGGAGAAGGTCAGCCGCTTTGAGACTCCTTCGGGTAGGGATAAAGCGGGATGTCAAATCCAAACTCTTCTTCTTCTTTGAATAGCTTAGTTCTCGAACATTTTGGTTCCCTAATGCTGCAAACCCAGAAGTGATTGTTCCGGTTTGCAAATGCTCTTCTGGAACCCGAACATCCGACGGCGCTTCCGCGGCTTCCGATTGGCAGGAGCCACGCTTTGGTTTCCGAACGTTTTGGAAGTCGAACGGACTTCCAGAACGGATTCCGTTTGACTTCCAAGGTACGGCGGTGGGAGATTTTTCTTGACAGCTCCAGGAATATCTCACTTGACTCATGAACGTTTGATTAGGCATGGGAATCTTCTGCTGGAGCTTTTTCTTTGAGGCCTGATAGGGGCACAGGGGTGTTTCAGTCTGGGTGTGGGTGTCACCTATGTCCTTTCTCCACAGTTGGAGGCAGCAATGCTTCTGAAGACCAGTTGCTGGAAACCACAGGAGGGAAGAGTTGCACTTGTGTTCGAGTCCTGCTTGTGGGGATCTTGCAACCACAGTGAGAAAGTGATGCTGGACTGGATGGCCTGATCCAACAAAGCTCTTCTTGCGTTCTTAGAAGCTGTAGCCCAGCAACTTCTGCGAGTTTGCGAGAAGAGGCAAGGTTCAAAGCCAAGGCTTCCTGGCTCACCCTCTTAGCCCCTACGGCCGTGACTCAAGGCCCATTTCACTGGAGAGGAATGCTTGAATCAGGCCAGAAGGCTCCTGACCTTCAAGAAACCTTGGAGACGGCCTAACCTTTGATGGAGAGCGGTCTTCTCTGGCCTTTTGAAGTCTCTCAGCCCCACTCACCTCACAGAGTGTTTGTTGTGGGGGAGGAAGGGAAAGGAGAATGTGAGCCGCTTTGAGACTCCTTCGGGTAGTGATAAAGCGGGATATCAAATCCAAACTCCTCCTCCTCCTCCTCCTCCTCCTCCTCCTCCTTCTCTCCAGGGTTTCGGGCATGGCATTTCTCCTAGCCCTAGCTGGAGTTGCCACTATGGATTGAGCCGGCGACCTTCTGCATTCAGAGCAGATGTTCCACCACTGAGCTACAGACCTGTGTTCGAGTGTGCCCTGTGTAGCGGTCATGGCTGACCTCTTGCCCCTTCGCAGCGGTTAAGGAGACGGCGTTCTTGGGAACTGAATTGCTGCTCCGGGACTCTGAACTCGGCTGGATGTGCCAGCCTCTCTCCCACTCCTTTCCCTCCACTCTCTCCCCCCTTTTCCCCCAAATAAAAGGAAGCAAGGTAAGTTATTATCATAAAGAACAAGCACGTTATGCACCCCCTCCCAACAGCCCCAGGAAGCTGCCGTGTAATTGAAATGCAACTCAGATGCTCTGGAAATAGCAACATCTGGGGACGATGGCGACTGCACAGAGGCCTGGGAGAGGGAAGCTACCTGGATCTGGTGAAAGACTCTCTCTCTCTCTCTCTCCCTCTCTCCCTCCCTCACACACACACACACACACACACACACACACACACACACACACACGTACCATCTGCCCTGCATTTGCCAAGCCTTGCAAAGGACATGCTATAAGAAAAACTGCTCCCTTTCCCTTATGGGGTATTCTGGAGCCCGTATAGAGTCCTTAAATGGGTTCCCTATCGGTAGGAGAAAACAGAGGCCAGCCAGGGTATATTGAGAAGCAAAGCGGCTAGTAAGCCTGATCTTTATTAAAGGAATTGTTGCAACAGGGTCGCCATTCCCCACACGCAGGAGGGAGGAGAACAATGGTGCGCAAGCCCTTGTATAGACTTTTGAAATTGCCCACCCTGTCGCCCAAGACCATCCCCCAAAACATCATACATACATCACAGAAGGAGGCGGTCTACAGCAGAAACCCTGCCTGCCAGGATACCTGATAATGGCCACTGATTGCATTACCTGGGCAGCCTGGCCATTCTTTTTTGATGGTTACATTCTTTTGTGATCCAGGTCACAGGCTCACCCTATTCATACACAAATGCACCCTTGAGACAGGATTTGTGAGCAAAAAGACAACGGGAAGGCTTTCCCCATTTGCCTCCCTGACTGCAGAGGAATATTTGAGGTCACCGGGAGAGTCAAAATGGCTCCAGGATTGCTCTCCCATACTGTTTCAGACACATGGTACATGTATTTAGTTATGTGTGCATTTATGAATATGTATTCTATATTTGAGACCTTAAAATTCTTATAACAGACAGGAGTTTAAACCACTTTCTTCCAGTAATCCATAAAGATAAATATGAACTTAATAATAGTTCCAATAATAATTCTATGGGAAGGAATGTTGAGAGGTTGAGATAGGGGTGGGGGGATTGACAACCAGGTAGGAATGGGAAATAGAATGGAGTGACTGGGCCAGGAGGACAGAGAGACATATATAGATACAGAAAGCGCAGAAAGAACTATTTCATTTTCAGGATAGGGCACTTCCTAGATCACACCGAGAAGCTGATTTTAAAAGTCCCCAGAGATGGGTGAGAGATCTGCCTATAGGAGAGCAATCAATGGAGAAATTAAGTACTTTAATGTATCTTGGAATCAACCACCCAAAAACCAAAGCAGCCCTATGAGGTCTCAGCATGCCTGGGATTCTGAGTGGAGGGGGAGGAAAACTGTGGGAACAGGGGATGCAGGAATGCTGAACAGAAGCCCTCCAAACTGCAACTTTGTGTTGCAGGACCTCACTGGTTCATGTTAATCTCACAACGTTCAATTATTTTTTATGACATCAGTAGATCAAACCTATCCATTCTGAAGGAAATCAGCCCTGAGTGCTCCCTGGAAGGACAGATCCTGAAGCTGAGGCTCCAAGACTTTGGCCACCTCAGGAGAAGAGAAGACTCCCTGGAAAAGACCCTGATGTTGGGAAAGATGGAGGGCACAAGGAGAAGTGGACGACAGAGGACGAGATGGTTGGACAGTGTTCTCGAAGCTACCAACATGAGTCTGACCAAACTGTGGGAGGCAGTGGAAGACAGGAGTGCCTGGCGTGCTCTGGTCCATGGGGTCACGAAGAGCCAGACACAACTAAACAACAACAAGCATCACAATTACACACTCTCTTGTACACGAAGACCATTTGCTGAATGGGCCCCCGATGCAAATTTCCCTGCAAATTAGTAAGAGAGAAAAAGAACCTAGTTGATGGAGGCTTCACATTCCCACCCCCCAACAGACAGAAGCGAGAACTGACTTTGGAAAACAACAGCAGACCATGTCTTAAGTTTATTAAGGGCAGACCAATAAGCCTATCCCAGGTCTGTGTCCCTCTCAAATACGGTTTCCCCCTGTCCTGTTTCTCAATTAATCCTCATTTAATTGATTAATCTGCCATGCTCTTCTTAGGCTGGAAGTGGTGGAGGCTTGGGCAATATACTGTGTGGAAAAGACCTTCTTCAAAATCAACACTCCTTAGAGACCGCCAAAATATTCTGACACCCTCAATGCCTGCCTTATTTGGACAATGAGCTCTGGTCCCTTGAGAACGAGATGGAAACTCACCAGTAAAACCAATCGTTGACATGCAGGCTTAGGAAAGATCAGTCTCAGGCATTCCTGTTGGAATGGGATCAGGCAACAGGGGATGTGAAGGACCTTTCTTGCGATCCCTTGAGATCCCTCTTGAGAAGGACCCTTGAGATCCACTGCCAATAGACAAAACAGCGATGGACAGTCTGGCTCAGTTAAAGACAATTTCCTATGGCAGTAAGTTCTCCTGCCCAACCACCATTGAAATGGATGGATTAATTGATCCATCTGCCGGGGTTGGACTAGATGACCCTTGGGATCCCTTCCAGCTCTACAATTCTACGATTCTGTTCTCAGTCTCTGCCAACCTAGTGCTGTCCAGATCTTCTATTATTGTCAATGTTATTTTATTAGATTTATGTACCACTCTCCATCATAAGATCTCAGGGCGGTTCACATAATAAAATAGAAGATTAAAAAAACCAAGTCAAACAAAAGAACAAAACAATTATTATTATTCATTAGATTTATATATGTTTTGGACCTCAGCTCTCTGAGGCTGATGGGAGTTGTGTACCAAAATATCTGAACAATAAATAAATAAATAAATAAATAAATAAATAAATAAATATTTATACCCCACACATTTGACTGGGTTACGCTAGCCACTCTGGGTGGCTCCCAACAAAATATAAAAAACACGATAAAACATCAAACATTAAAAACTTCCCTAAGCAGGGTTGGCTTCTCATGTCTTCTAAAAGTCGGATAGTTGTTTATTTCCTTGACATTTAATGGGAGAGCATTCCAAAGGGCGGGAGCCACCACCGAGAAGGCCCTCTGCCTGGTTCCCTGTAACCTCACTTCTTGCAGGGAGGGAACCGCCAGAAGGCCCTCGGAGCTGGATCTCAGTGTCCGGGCTGAACGGTGGGGGTGGAGACACTCCATCAGGCTCCTTGAAGGCAATTGGTTGGCAAAGGTAAAGGGACCCCTGACCATCAGGTCCAGTCGTGTCCGACTCTGGGGTTGCGTGCTCATCTCGCTCTATAGGCCGAGGGAGCCGGCGTTTGTCCGAAGACAACTTCCAGGTCATGTGGCCAGCATGACAAAGCTGCTTCTGGCGAACCAGAGCAGCGCACGGAAACGCCGTTTACCTTCCCGCCAGAGCGGTTCCTATTTATCTACTTGCACTTTAACGTGCTTTCGAACTGCTAGGTGGGCAGGAGCTGGGACCGAGCAACGGGAGCTCACCCCGTCGCAGGGATTCGAACTGCTGACCTTCTGATCAGCAAGCCTGTGGCTTAACCCACAGTGCCACCTGGTCCCCTAATTGGTTGGCAAAAGCCAACTTAAATTGAGTCTGTGCAGGAGAACACCCTGGAAGATGACGTTAGCTGTTTGTTGGACACCATGAAATTTCACAAATCACTTTGGAAACAGTATGTGTAATACAAGGTTGGTCCAAAACAGTACTCACATTGCCAGAGAGTTGGGTGTTTGGTGCCCATTTCTTCCCTTCCTCCTTCTTAGCATCATTGCCCTTCTTCTTTGCCCTCTCTGACCTTGCCCTCATTTGCCATTGAATCCGATTGGCCGAGGGCAACTCATGGGTCTGTTTTAGGGTTCACACGGGTTGATTTGGCCAATGCGTTTAAATTCCAATGAGGGCAAATGAGGACAGTGAGGGCAATGAAGGAGAGCTGGCCGGGGGTGAAAAGGGGAGCGAAACACGAAAGAAAAGGAAGGAGGAGCCAAAGAAGTGAGGCATCAAAGCGACACACAAAGACTCTCTGCGGGCGACGAAAGTTGCTTAAAACAGGAGGCATTTTTGAACAGTCAGGGAAACGGACACAAAATGAAGGAAGGAGTTTTGGCTCAGAACTAGACTGTTCCCTTTATGTATAAAGTAATTCAGAGAGACGGCTCTGCATCCCATTGTCCTCCTGCGCACGGTGGATGCCGCTAATAAAATTATTAAAGCAGCAGGAGGTGACAGTAGTGGGCTCTTCATATTCATAAAAGCCCATGGAAGCTTTCAACTTCTGGAAATTATAATTAAAGAAACAGTAAAACCCATGCTGGCTTTTTGCTAGATCACTTTTTCTCCTCCCTAACCGCAGACATGGAGGCAAGGAGCCCACGGCTTCGGGACAGCGGCATCCATTTCCCAGGCGCCATCTGGGCGCCCCGTGCTATGGATCCCTTCCCTCCATTAGCACGTCCTTTGCGATCAGGGTCGAGGTTGCCAGAGGACTGGAGAAGGTCTGGGCCGGCCCACCCATGAGACAAGATGAGGCGACTGCCTCAGGTGTCGGGGTGGCAGATCTGGCCTCTGAGGAATATTTTGCCCTCTGTTGCTACTCCCCTCACCTCTTCTTCCCTGGTTTTGGTGGGCTCCATCTGTGGTTCACCTCAGGTGCCAAAATGTCTTGAGCTAACCTTGGTGGCACAGAGTGGCGATATTTCCTGAGATGAGCGAGAGAAGGCTTATCTCTCTCTCACTCTCTCTCTATTTTTCTATTTATTTTGTTCTTTTCATTTTTGTGAGCCAGCATGAATCCTGGTCTCGCGAAAAGGCAGGATGATGTTGTTGTTGCTAATTTGTTGCTCACTTTTGCCTCCTGCTCCATCCGCCCCTGGCATGTGGCCCTCGGAAGGTCACTCTGAATCGAATTTGGCCCTTGAGCTGAAAACGTTTCCTCACCCTTCTCCTCAGCAACCAGTCACCTCCCATAGGAGAGGTGAAATGGCTGGACTGGCTGGGGTCAGTGTTGGTGCACACGGCTGCGACTCATTTCTGGGTGCTAAGCCTGATCCCCAGTGATAATTGCTTATCCAAGCTCAGCCCCTGTCAGCGTTTATTTCATAATTTATTTCATAAAAGTTATGCACTGCTTGATTGTAGAAAGAAAACCCTCAGAACGGTTTACGAGAAAGATAGGACAATAACATAGCTCAGTCGGCAGAGCGCGAGACTCTTAATCTCAGGGTTGTGGGTTCGAGCCCCACGTTGACCAATAGATTCTTACATTGCAGGGGGTTAGGCTAGATGACCCTCATGGTCCCTTCCAACTCTACAATTCTACAAGGTGCGAACGGAAAGCTCAGTGAATGGTCACAGAAATCGGACAGCGAGAAATATTCGAACATACAATCGGCATCGGAAACCCACGAAATGCTCACAATTGTGTACGGAGATGAAGCTGGTGAAAGATGGTGAAATAATTGCATATTCCGCGTGAAATCGTTACTGAGGTTACTGAGTTGTCCCATTGAAATATACTTGGAGTCAAGTGTGAATTTCATGCTCTTTATTCAGCTCATAGGAGCAAGGAATGAATCTTTTCCCCAAACGTCTGCTATATATACCGGTACATTATTTACACAATGGGCCCCACGTGATTGGCTAATTCTGGGCTACTCCTGTAGGCCAATCAGGTTGCGGATTCACTTCCTGCAGGAGCCTGATTGGCTGCTCTTGCAGGCCAATCAGGTCACTGATTCACTTCCACCTGGAGCTGGATTGGGTGGCTCCTGCGGACCAATCAGACTGCTGCATTCTGGATCCTATTGTTCTAGGATTCAGCTCAGTACATAACACCCATCCTCTGGCCCCAATGCATTTCTTTCTTTTTCCAAAACAGAAATATCCACTGAAATGGCACAGATTTTCCAACATTTCACACGTCCAAGCTGCTGTGGCGAGGGAACGAAAAGAGGACTTCTCCAGAAGCTTCCAACAGTTCTACGAACGTTGTCGATGGTGCATTGTATCAGAGGGGGCCTCCTTTGAAGGCCTGTGAGGCATGTATGTTTGAATATTTCTCACTGTCCCATTTCTGTGACCATTCACGTCACACCTTGTATTATCAGTAAGAAAACTTTACAACAATAATTTAAGACTTTCGAAAAGTTACAATAGCAACAGACTAATGGGTTGAAACTTGTATCATTTTTCAGAGCAACTGGGCAAGCTTTTCCAACAGCAATGTTTTTAGCAGGCACCGGGGGAAAAGCACATTGAAGGTTCCTTGCCTGGTGTCAATAGGCAGGGAGTTCCAAAGTTTAAGTGATGCCACACTAAATGACGGGTTTTTTACAAGCGCAAAATGGATATTGTTTGGCACCTGTGGCAGTGACAGTTCCGCCAATCAAGCCATTGAGTGGGTGCATCTGGGGGAAGCTGATCTTGTTGCCATGCCTGCAGAGAGAAAGACGTAGCCGCCGGACACCAGAGTTCGCAACTTGGCTGTTCCCTATGAAACATCCGCGCATCCGCTTACCTGCCCACACAGCGTTATAGAGCGATCAGGTCGCTGCACTTCCTGTGCAGTGTTAATATGAACACTGACCAATGTAGCGAACACAAATTTAATTGCAGCGCAAAGGTTTCCATAGTGGTACGGAAGCCGGAGGATGCTATGAAAAACGGTGTCTTAATAGCTCTTTACAAGCCCGATGTAAAGAATCGTTAACGCAGGCGGAGGCCGGCGTGCAGTCGTGTACCTCGGCTCCCTGTAAGCTAAACGGACCATTTGAAATAATCTTGTCGGAGAAGAGGCTTATCTGCCTATAGAACGAAAACATCGGTGCTTTTCTCCTCGCGCCGGTCGATAATGCTGACTTAGGCACAATAGAAGAAACTCCTTCAGCTTCTGTTCCACAATAGGATGGAATCAGCCAGAGCTGGGGAGGTGAGCTTGTGAACAAACTAGCTTGACTCACACATTGCTCTGACTCACACAGGACGGAGTGGGGCCCTAATATTACGTCCCCCTTCTGACGGTGGGGCACGGCCAGGAGTCGTGGCCCCATCATTTGGGCAAATCTTATGCACGTGGAAGAAACCAGAGGCTTTTCCTTTGGGAGTTATGGGACTAGAGATTCCTCAACAATATAAAAATACAACAGCCAGACTTAACATGGACACTGATACCAGAGCCTGCAATAAACCCAGATGCCAACTTTGCTGCCACATGCACCCAGACAACACCATTACTGGCCCCAACAACATCAAACATACCATCTCAGGACTATTTAATTGCTCATCTTCTAACATTGTGTATGCTATCAAATGCCAACAGTGCCCTAAGCTCTCTATATTGGACAAACAGGCCAAACCCTACACAAGAGGATAAAGCTAAAGGGACCCCTGACCATTAGGTCCAGTCGTGTCCGACTCTGGGGTTGTGGCGCTCATCTCGCTTTATTGGCCGAGAGCCGGCGTACATCTTCCGGGTCATGTGGCCAGCATGACAAAGCCGCTTCTGGCAAACCAGAGCAGCGCACGGAAACACTGTTTACCTTCCCGCCAGAGTGGTTCCTATTTATCTACTTGCACTTTGACGTGCTTTCGAACTGCTAGGTTGGCAGGAGCTGGGACCGAGCAACGGGAGCTCACCCCGTCGCAGGGATTCGAACCGCCAACCTTCTGATCAGCAAGCCCTAAGCTCTGTGGTTTAAATGGACACAAATCTGACATCAGGAATCACAAGACAGAGAAACCAGTAGGAGAACACTTCAATCTCCCAGGACATTCTACACAAGATCTCAAAGTAGCTGTCTACTTTCAGAAATAGACTGGAAAGAGAAGCTGCTGAATTGCAACTTATTACCAAACTTAAAACCATGGAGAGACCTGGTCTGAACAAAGACATTGGATTCTTATCTCATTATACATGACAAAGCTATTTTTAACCTTCTCACCCCTTGCTTTTTCCTGTAAGACAAATTGCAGTCGTTAACAGTCGTCAACAGGTTTACCACACCTATCAGTCAATCTCCCATTCCCACCACCCTTCTGAGTAATACCCCTCCCCACCCTCTCACTATATATAAGGGTCTGGTGAGTTATGTTTCAGTGTATCTGAAGAAGTGTGCATGCACACAAAAGCTCATACCAAGAACAAACTTAGTTGGTCTCTAAGGTGCTACTGAAAGGATTTTTTGTTGTTGTTTCGACTATGGCTGACCAACAAGGCTACCTACCTGTAAATATAAAAATCTATTTATGTATGCGATCTCGGCTGCCCGAATGTCATTTGTCCAAAGATGGAAGGGAGAAAACGTCCCGACAAAAGCGGAATGGCACAGAAACTCTTGAACTATGCAGAAATGGCGAAGCTTACCGGAATAATAAGAAATCTAGATGACAAAGTTTTTAATGTAGAGTGGAAATCGTTTATTAAATGTTTACAAAAATATTGCAAGCGGATTAAGACATTAGCAGGACTGATGTAGAAATGAGCAGCGATATTAAACAATTATTGATTATATGTGATAAATAATAAATAGGTTTAATTTGGAAATGCAGTAAAACTATTATAAATATAAGGAACCGCAGAAAGAGGGGGAGGGAGGAGTCGAAATATGATATGTGTAATAACTTTATTTTTAAAAGGTTTTTTGGCTTTTTGTTTGTTGTAAAATGAAATTTTAAAATATTTTTTTTAAAAAGATCTTATGCACATGGATAGCCTAGGAAAGGGGATTTCTTATTGCCTCCTGCAAGTGCAAGTTGTTGTTGTTCAGTCGTTCAGTCGTGTCCGACTCTTCGTGACCCCATGGACCAGAGCACGCCAGGCACGCCTATCCTTCACTGGCTCTTGCAGTTTGGCCAAACTCATGTTAGTAGCTTCGAGAACACTGTCCAACCATCTCATCCTCTGTTGTCCCCTTCTCCTTGTGCCCTCAATCTTTCCCAACATCAGGGTCTTTTCTAGGGAGTCTTCTCTTCTCATGAGGTGGCCAAAGTACTGGAGCCTCAACTTCAGGATCTGTCCTTCTAGTGAGCACTCAGGGCTGATTTCTTTAAGAATGGATAGGTTTGATCTTCTTGCAGTCCATGGGACTCTCAAGAGTCTCCTCCAGCACCATAATTCAAAAGCATCAATTCTTCGGCGATCAGCCTTCTTTATGGTCCAGCTCTCACTTCCGTACATTACTACTGGGAAAGCCATAGCTTGAACTATACGGACCTTTGTTGGCAAGGTGATGTCTCTGCTTTTTAAGATGCTGTCTAGGTTTGTCATTGTTTTTCTCCCAAGAAGCAGGCGTCTTCTAATTTCGTGACTGCTGTCACCATCTGCAGTGATCATGGAACCCAAGAAAGTAAAATCTCTCACTGCCTCCATTTCTTCCCCTTCTATTTGCCAGGAGGTGATGGGACCAGTGGCCATGATCTTAGTTTTTTTTTATGTTGAGCTTCAGACCATATTTTGCGCTCTCCTCTTTCACCCTCATTAAAAGGTTCTTTAATTCCTCCTCACTTTCTGCCATCAAGGTTGTATCATCAGCATATCTGAGGTTGTTGATATTTCTTCCGGCAATCTTAATTCTGGTTTGGGATTCATCCAGTCCAGCCTTTCGCATGACAAATTCTGTATATAAGTTAAATAAGCAGGGAGACAATATACAGCCTTGTCGTGCTCCTTTCCCAATTTTGAACCAATCAGTTATTCCATATCCAGTTCTAACTGTAGCTTCTTGTCCCACATAGAGATTTTTCGTGCAAGTAGAACGAGATATTCTGTCTGCTGCTGATGGCATAACAAGCTATTCAGACCAAGAACACAATGCCCCGAACGCCGCAAGGCCAATTTCTTTCAGCTTGACATATACCAACGGCAAAGACTATTTAACCCCTAAAAGCCTTTCACACAGAACTTGCTCCAATATTGTGCTCGCCTTTGCAAACCTCTGTTAGGCAGACGATGGAATCGCCTACAAAATTTGGCTGAACTTGCTACGTGCATTTTTCTCTTTCCGGGGAAAAGGAGCCAAAGGACTGAGGTCACTGCAGAGCCAGGTGGGGGAACAGGCTCCCGGACAGAACGCAGGAGGAAACGTCAGCGAATGCCTGCATTAGTCAAGGCCTGCGAGTAAAGGTCCGGCAAGGTTTTCAAAAACCGATGAACAATGGCATCAACAAGACATGGTTTCAGAAGGCAGGCTTGCCGCTTGGCAAGTCAGAGCAGGAGCTAGAAATCTATCTAGGTAGTAGAGCACATGCTCTGCATTCACAAAGTCTCAGGTTCAATCTCTGGTGACTCCAAGCAGAGGTGGGAAAAACTCCCACCTGAAACGATGGAGATCTGCTGCCAGCCAGTGTGGACAATATTGAACCAGATGGACCATTGTTTGATTCAGTATAAAGGAGCCACGTCATCATT
Organism: Darevskia mixta; assembly: GCA_034641385.1. Lineage (NCBI taxonomy): Eukaryota > Metazoa > Chordata > Lepidosauria > Squamata > Lacertidae > Darevskia > Darevskia mixta. The sequence continues at coordinate 7,067,108 of JAWWNH010000060.1, forward strand.
CTTCAGAAAACAGAAGGTACAAATATAAGAAATTGCTAAGGCGTAGGATTGTAGGGATGTGGGTGGCGCTGTGGGTTAAACCACAGAGCCTAGGGCTTGCCGATCAGAAGGTCGGTGGTTCGAATCCCTGCGACGGGGTGAGCTCCCGTTGTTCGGTCCCTGCTCCTGCCAACCTAGCAGTTCGAAAGCATGTCAAAGTGCAAGTATATAAATAGGTACCACTCCAGCGGGAAAGTAAACGGCGTTTCCATGTGCTGCTCTGGTTTGCCAGAAGCGGCTTAGTCATGCTGGCCACATGACCCGGAAGCTGTACGCCGGCTCTCGGCCAATAAAGCGAGATGAGCGCCGCAACCCCAGAGTCGGTCACGACTGGACCTAATGGTCAGGGGTCCCTTTACCTTTACCTTAGGATTGCCAAGGGAGGTAAAAGTTGTAGTTTCTGGAGTCTTGGGTGCAATCATGTCTGCACAGAAGGACAAAAAGGCTATTTTTGCAATGTCTATGGGTGGCCCAAGAAATTAAAAACTCTTCCCTGTCACTGTGTGAACACAGTCTAGGATGACGGATCTGTCAATCTAAATGTATTTGTGTAGGCTTTGTTGATTTATCGAACAACAGACAGGATTCTGGATCAGGCCAATGGTTCATCTAGTCTAACCGGCATGCTAACCGGATGCCCGCGGGAAACCCAACCGCAGGATTCGAACACCAGAGCTGTGCTGGTCCCGTGGGTTACCCAAAAAGCGAGGTCCAAGTCCGGTCCGTGGTCAGAGGTACATCGTAAAGGCAGTCCGTGGTTGCTGAAGCTGGGTGCAGGGCAGGGAGTCAGGCAAAGTCAGGAACAGATAGGCAAGCAGGGAACCAGGGCGGGTCAGGAGCTCAGGCAGGAAAGCAGGACAGGTTTCAAGCAGGAACACTGGCAGGAACTGGTGAGCAACAATGTTGCTCCTGCAACTTGGGCTGGGGCTGGCCGGCTTTTCTCTGCCCCGAGGCAGAGGGCGGCCCCAAACCTCAGGTGACTCGCCTCTCCTGGCTTGGAGGCGAGCACTCCTCCTGCGGGAACTCAGTTCCCTTCGCCTCTCTGCCCTGAACCTCTGCAGCTCAGGAGAGGCTGGAGGGTTACAGACCCAGAGGCAACCTCAGCTTCCCCTGACAGGGCTGGGAGTGGAGCACCTGCAGGCAATGGGTCCTCCATCCCATCAGGAGCCAGAGCAGACTCAGCCGATGCCTGCACCTGAGGATCCAGCACAGGTGAGGACCCTTCAGACTCAAGCTCCAGCCCCTGCTCTGCTGGTTCTGGAGGCAGGGAATCCTGTGCAGGCTGGGATCCCTCAGGTTCAGCATCTGAGTCTGAATCCCAGGCCATCACACCAGCCCTCTCACCTGGTATTCAGAAGCATTGCTGCCTCTGGATGTGGAGGCAGAATGCAGCCATCATGGCCACCGATAGCATTTTGTCTAATACTGTTTTAAAGTCTTCTAGGTTGGTGGCCACCCCTGCCTCCTGTGGGAGGGAGTTCCACAGTTTAACTGCACACTGCAAAAACGATCATGGACCCAAATGGAATATCTGGGATGGAACAGTGATATGTCAGGTTCATAATTCATAAGCGGGTGACCTTAACTCCTTGCTTCTGGCTGGTGGCAATGAACGTATGCTTGTAAAGATATGTCACTCTTAAGTGACCGTTGTGACCAGAATGAGAATGATAAGAGTCATGGCAGTGATGTTAATAATACAGTAGAGTGAAATCACATTGAAGGGATCATACACTAGTAGCTAAATGATGGTTTGGATGGGTTAAGGAGGGAGTTATGAGTAACCATCTCTCTATATAGTAAATCCTAGGTATCGGCTTCAGTGTGTATGTTGGTAACAACTATTTGCTAAAGAGCTGTTTAGTAAAATATGTTTGTGTTATGTAAAGGGCTCATTATCAAGGTAACAACACTCATATGTATAGGATTCATGCTTGCTGTATCTATAGCAACTGCCTATTTCGGGGGGGAAAGCAGTCTTGTGGGTGGCTAATTATCATCAAAGTAGTTTGTGCACCCCAAAAATCTATTAAAATGAGATGAGTCATGCAAATTCACAAGCCAGGTGACCCTTTTTCTGAGACATATTGCTGACCATTGCACTTCAGCATACATACAACAAAGAGAATGGATCTTTGTTATGGGACTAGGTCTGTTTCAAGTGATCACTACAACAAAAAGTTGCAGCGTACTGTATTGCCAACACACCCACCCACCCCAAAACAGGACAGTTCTTGTTTAATTATTCCATCCTCCAGGATAATACAAGCAAGCCTCCCTGGCCTGTCATCCTCCAGGTAGCCGTGATGGTTTGGGGCTGATGAGAATTATAGTCCAAAACATATGGAGGGCACCAGGTTGGAGAATGCTGAATTATATAAGACCAAGATGATGAAGGACCTGGAAACCAAGCCTTATAAGGAACAGTTTAGGGTGCTGTGTGTGTTTAACTTGAAAAGGAGAAGACTGAAAGGAGATATGATAGCCATCTTCAAATATGTTACGGGCTGTCACATGGAGGATGAAGCAGGCTTGTTTTTCCTGCTCCAGAGAGTAGAACCAATGGCTTCAAGTTACAAGAAAGGAGATTCCGACTAAACATCAGGAAGAAATTTTTGGTGGCAAGACTTATTTGACAGTGGAACAGATTCCCTAAGAAGGTGATGGACTCTCCCTCACTGGAGGTTTTTAAGCAGAGGATGGATGGCCATCTGCCATCTGCCATGGATGCTTTAGCTGAGATTCCTACCTTGCAGGGAGGGGCGTCTTAGCCATAGAGGCTAGTAGTGCGGGGAACCATGGCGCCACGTTCTGGAGGGTGCCAGGGAAGAGGTCCAGGGGCCACGTCGGTGGCTCGGTAGGGGCGGCAGCCTGCCCGCCGCCAGGGGGAAGGCAGGAGAAGGCAATCGGCGGCAGCGAGCCAGGTGCGCAGCGATCAGCCTCTGTCCGTCCCTCCCTCCGTCCGTCCCTCTCCGGCTAGTGTGCTCGCTCTGCCCCAGAGGAAGGCGTGATCCCCGGAGGCCGCCCCTCCTCTCGGTCGCTGCTGCCCCCCCCCCGGAGGGAAAGGTGGGAGTGGGGGGCGCCGGAGGGATCCTTGCACCAGGGCGCCAGATAGGCTTAAGCCGGCCCTTCTTGCAGGGGGTTGGACTAGATGACCCTTGGGTCCCTTCCAACTCTCCAATTCTATGATTCTGCGATGATGAATTGGGACGGGGGCATGCTTTGTAGCTTCAACATGCTGCCTGTTGCCCTGAGTTTTCCGCGCATAAGAGGGTGTCAGTCCAAGCAGATGCCTCTCCCCAGGTGATGCATCCCGATGTGCTCCGCAATGGGGCTGCCACATCCCTCCTGCATATCAGTTCAAGACGCTGCCGTGCGGAGCCCTTGCAAGCGATGTGTCAACTCTCTGGGGTCAAATGAAGCCACTGACCTTTTCTCTGCGTTTTCTGCAGACGTTGACTTCTGCCTGGCCTTCGCCTCTGAGCTGCGGGCGCTGTGGGAGACTCTGATTCCCCCCATGCCTGAATCCACACCCCCCCAACCCGCTTTGCCTCAACGTCCTGCAGGTGCCACAACCCATTAAGCTCTGCAGCCCCGGTGGCTGCCCTGACACATTTGCCGTGCCACGCAGGGGGCCTGCCTGCGGTGGCTGAAGGGAAGTGGGTGCGAGGAAACTGTTTGCAGGAAGTGGAGTGTGAATCGCAGGCACAAGCCGGACAGGAGAACAAACGTCCCTCCGCTGCCTTTCGAGGATGGAGATTATGCACTGCCAGAAGAGATTTCACTCCTGCCTGTTGCCTTCGCCTTGCAAAGGTTACGCAAAATTCAGGGGGCTACATCGCCAAGCGGGGAGATGCCAGGCAGGGAGAGACAGAATCATAGAATTATAGAATAGTAGAGTTGGGAGGGACCCTGAGGGCCGTCTAGTCAAACCCCCTCCAAAAAACCAAAGTGCTGCAGCAACAAGCATGAAACAACCCCTATGACTCAATGGTGTAACATTGGAAAGCATTGATCACTTCTCCTACATGGGCAGTTATTTTTCCACAAGGGCCGAAATTGATGCTGAAATCCAGCACCGCCTGAGCTCTGCGAGTGCGGCTTTCTCCCAATTGAGGTGCAGAGTGTTTGAGGACCGGGACATTCGCAGGGAAACCAAAATGCTTGTTTACAAAGCTATTGTACTACCGACCTTACTGTATGCTTGCGAAACGTGGACCACTTATAAAAACGCCATCTCCAATTCCTCGAAAGATTCCATCAACGGTGTCTCTGAAAAATTTTACACATCACTTTGAGAAACAGGCAAACTAATGCCAGTGTACTGGAAGAAGCAAAGATCGCCAGTGGCAAAGCGATGATTCTTCAACATCAACTTTGTTGGACTGGTCATGTTGTGCGGATGCCTGATTATCGTCTTCCAATGCAACTACTCTATTCCAAACTTTAAAATGGAAAGCGTAATGCTGGTGGTCAACAAAAGAGGTTTAAAGACTCTCTCAAGGCAAACCTTAAAAATGTAGAATAAACACAAGTGGGAAACACTGGCCTGTGAGTGCTCCAATTGGAGAACAGCCTTTACCAAAGGTGTCATGGGCTTTGAAGACATTCGAACTCAGGACGAAAGGGAGAAACGTGCTAAGAGGAAGGCACGCTTGGCAAACCCTCACCGTGATCAACTTCCACCCAGAAACCTATGTCCCCACTGTGGAAGGATGTGTGGATCCAAAATTGGCTGTCAGGGTTGCACCAGATGAGCAGGAGTGGTGGCAAGCCTCCCTAGGCGAAGCAGCAACCACGGAAGAGTCCGGAGAAATGGAGGGATTCTTATCTGAAGAAGACTGGTGGCGACACTCCCCAGAAGAGGAAGAAGCAGATAGGGAAGAGGGAAGGCAAGAACAGGAGGAGGAAGAAGTTGAGCCAGAATCAGGCTCTTGTGAGGAGAGGAGCTGGCGGGCCCCCTCCCCTCCTCCCATCTCAGCCGTAGAGCGTAGAGCTGAGAAACGGAGAGAGCAATTGGAGGCAGTTGCAGCTCGTAAAAGGTGTGGTGATGAGCTGGCTACTTAAGGAAGGCCGGCTGCTCCATTCACCAGTACCTGCAACTGCTGTGCTGAAGCACGTGGTTGTGCCTGCTCATCCTGCTCCTGCTCCTGCCTTTGGCTGGTTCCTGACTTGGACTGCTCCTGACTTTGGCTTCTCTTGACCCCAGTACTGATACCTGACCTCGGCTGGTTCCTGACGCGGACTGCTCCTGAATTCAGCTTCTCCTGACTCCAGTACTGATACCTGGCTTCGGCACGCCATCCTGTTGGCGCCATAACATTGGCCTCCACAGTCACTTATGGACTCACTGTTAAGACCGTGTTCATGGAAGGCAATCTTCCTCAGCTGTGAGTGATCGCCAAAGAAGAGAAGAATAAGTATAAGAATGCAGGAATCTCAGGTGCCTGGAGATGTTGGAAGCCTTTCCCTGTTGGAGTATAGGGACTATGCTTCCAGCTGAAAAGTGGGAAAGCCCTGCCTCTCTCACACAGGCACATAGAATTATAGAATTGTAGATGGAATGCATTTGTCTAAACCTCTTTTAAAGGCATCCAAGTTGGTGGCCATCACTGCCTTCTGTAGGAGGATATTCCATTGTTTACCATCTGCATGAAGGAGTACAATGTTCTTCTGAGATCTGCAGGGGGGACAACGGCCGATGAGCATGTGCCCTCTTGCACATTTTAGCTCACTGGGCATGCCAGTGTGTGGTCCTGACTCAGATCAGCACTGTCTGGCTTCGAGAGAGGCTCCAGTGATCAACTAGGGCACTGCCAAAAGGTTGATGGGCGATAATAATTTCAGGCATCTGATGTGCCACAGCGATTTGGATCTGCATTGCGAAAATCGCATCTCTGCTCTTGCCGATAAGAATCCCAGACATGGGATGCCCGCTGTTTGGGAAGGTGGAGAATATATGTGGGAAGAAAGAGATAGATTTCCAAATCCCTAAGCCAGCTCGGCGGGAGGTGCCCGCCGCAGGATTTCTAAGGGCTGCAGAAAAAGCAAAGGCGTCAATCATCTAATCAGCCTTACAAAGCAGGGGGACGTGAAAGAGCACAGCGTTGCTGCTTTTTGCAGTCGTTCTGGAATATGATTTAAATGAATGCAAATATTAGAGCATTGTGCTCAGCCTGCTGTTGCCTTGGCACAGGGCTGGCCAGAAGTAAAACTTCTTCATACAATGCGTTGCATAATGAATTTCTGGGATTCATGAGTCGATGCTTTGCTATGAGCCTGGGGGCCAAATGCAGACTTCCAGGTCTCTCTGTGAAGACAGACAAAAGAAAGTCCTTCTTCATGCAGTGCACAGTCAGACTATGGAACTCCTTTCCAACTTGGATGGCTTTAAAAAACAAATTCCTGGAGAAGACGTCTATTGAAGGCCAGTAGCCCTGGTGGCTATGCTCTGCCTTCATGTTAGAAGAAGAAGAAGAGTTTGGATTTGATATCCTGCTTTATCACTCCCCGAAGGAGTCTCAAAGCGGCTAACCTTCTCCTTTCCCTTCCTCCCCCACAACTGATACCCAGAGAGAACTTGCTGCAAGACAGACCCAAAAAAGAAAACAGCAGAACACCACTAGTAATCACGTACAGCTCCCAAGTTAAAACAGTACAACGCATCATCAGAGATCTACAACCTCTCCTAGACAATGACAGTTCTCTTTCTCAAGCTCTGGGAGGAAGAGCTTTCATCGCCTACAGACAGCCACCCAATCTTAAACAACTCCTCACCCACAATAATACTACAACCAGACTTAACACAGACACTGGCACCAGAGCCTGCAATAAACCCAGATGCCAACTTTGCTGCCACATACACCTGGACAACACCATTACTGGCCCCAACAACATCAAACATACCATCTCAGGACTATTTAATTGCTCATCGTCTAACATTGTGTATGCCATCAAATGCCAACAGTGCCCTTCAGCTCTCTACATTGGACAAACAGGCCAAACCCTACGCCAAAGGATAAATGGACATAAATCTGACATCAGGAATCACAAGACAGAGAAACCAGTAGGAGAGCACTTCAATCTCCCAGGACACTCTATACAACATCTGAAAGTAGCTGTCTTATTGCAAAGGAATTTCTGAAATAGACTGGAAAGAGAAGTTGCTGAATTGCAACTCATTACCAAGCTTAAAACCGTGGAGAGACCTGGTCTGAACAAAGACATTGGATTCTTATCTCATTATACATGACAAAGCTTTTTTAACCTTCTCACCCTTGCTTTTTCCTGTAAGACTAATTGCAGTCGTTAACAGTCGACAACAGGTTTACCACAGCTATCAGCCAATCACCCATTCCCACCACCCTTCTGAGTAATACCCCTCCCACCCTCTCACAATATATAAGGGTCTGGTGACTTCTGTTACAGTGTATCTGAAGAAGTGTGCATGCACACGAAAGCTCATACCAAGATCAAACTTAGTTGGTCTCTAAGGTGCTACTGGAAGGAATTTTTTTATTTTGTTTTCCCCCCCAACAAACCCTCTGTGAGGTGAGTGGGGCTGAGAGACTTCAGAGAAGTGTGACTAGCCCAAGGTCACCCAGCAGCTGCATGTGGAGGAGCGGAGACGCGAACCCGGTTCACCAGATTACAAGTCTACCGCTCTTATCAGATAATATTGACATGCAGGCTCTCTAGCTACACCCCAAACCCCAAGGCCACAGCCTCGCCCCCAAAAGCAAATCTGAAAATGCAGCCAGCTGTGTAAAGAACTATTTACTACAAAACTGGAGGAGGAATCGCCCGTCTTCCAAGAAGGATTTCTATAGACTAAACTTGTTGTGCCCTGACTGTAATCCTTTACATTGCTTACCTGGGAGTAAGCTCTGTTCAACTCTGGGATGCTTGCCTCTGACAGCAAGGGATAAGCAAAGGTCAGCTCAAATGTGACTTTACACTTTTAATTAGAAATTCAAAGATTTCCGATTCAAATACAGCAAAGTGCTTGCATTTAATTAGAAACCCCATCAAGGAAGAGGACTTGGAAGCCTCGTTATCACCTCATTTGCTTGCCAGAATGGATGGGCCAAGATTAGTCCATCAATTACATCGACACTCCAACACGTGGCACCATTGTCCCTGCTGTGAAAAGGTCCCAGAGCGCTGCTCTTCTACCACTTCAGCACCCCTACCCATGGATCAGTGGTGATCAATGGTACCTTGGTTCTCAAACTTAATCCGTTCTGGAAGTCCGTTCCAATACCAAAGCGTTCCAAAACCAAGGCGTGCTTTCCCATAGAAAGTAATGCCAATTGGATTAATCCATTCCAGACTTTTAAAAACAACCTCTAAAACAGCAATTTAACATGAATTTTACTATCTAACAAGACCATTGATCCATAAAATGAAAGCAATAAACAATGTACTGCAGTCACACAACCAATCAATCAATCAGTAGCTGAACTGGGTTCCACACAGTCACAAAAACAAAACAAAAAAGAGCCGCAAAAACAAATGTGCAAAATAAATAGCAAAAACAGGCAGACCTCAGCGTAACACTCAAAACGGTAGTGTGGCACTCAAACTGGAAGTGTGGCACTCAAATCGGAAGTGTAACACTCAAAACGGAGCACGTTCGGCTTCTGAAAAAAGTTTGCAAACCGGAACACTTACTTCTGGTTTTTGCAGTGTTTGGGTTCCAAGTTGTTTGAGCAGCAAGGTGTTTGAGAACCAAAGTACCACTGTACTCCGATTTTGCATCAGTCATGGGTGGGGCGAAGGCAGGAATAATGGATATTTGCAGTAACCGACTTCGGGTTCCGCACCTCTGTGTGGTCCCAGAAGAAGCGCACAGAGAGACAGCTCTTCCTCCCCCCGAGACTTTGGTTTTAGTGCTCCATTATCTACTGGACGGCAACTTCTGTGAGAACATACGGATTACGTTGATTGTTCCTGGGCTAACAGCGAAATCATTTTTCCCCCAATAGTGCAGGAGATAGAACTTCAATTGAGTAACCGAAATCCACGAGTGATTCAAGCAGCTGCAATTTTTGTTAAATTAGCGGCTGAAGCTGGAAGAAAGATGGGAAGGAAGCTTTATGTGTGTGTTTTTTTAATGGAATCCTCACGAATGTACGACATTACCGTTTTATGATTGCGTGCTGGTAAACGGCACCATTAAAAAAAAAGAGGGGGGACCTTTCTGGCTGGGAGTAGCTCCATAGGTGGCTATTCTGCTACATCGTGAGCCTGGGCAGTCCCACAGTCTGGCTTTTGGATCGCTGTGGCTAGTTGCAATCCTATGCCCTCCCAACAGCAGAATTTTTAAAATTATTTTTTCCTTTACATATAAGATGCTATTTTTAAAAGGGAACAAAGTGAGAAAAAGAAGAAGCAAACAAACAAAGAATAGTTGTTGTTGTTGTTGTTATTTGGTCTCCCTCAGGAGGTGGTGGACTCTCCTCCCTCAGAGGTTTTTAAGCATAGGTTGGGTGGGTTTAATCTCCTGTTTTCACTAGGAGATGAGGAACTGGCAGGTGGGGGTTTAAGAGAGAGAGAGAGAGAGAGAGAGAGAGAGAGAGAGAGAGAGAGAGAGAGAGAGAGAGCTCAAAGGATCAATATGACCCTTGTCTGATTCTCCACACATCACCTCCTTCCTCTGATCGCACCATGCGTGGCTTCCCAGCCGGGGAAGATAAGCTAATTTCCTGGGTGGTGATACATTTGCCCTTTCAGTGTATCAAGTGGTTCTTCGTTCATTAGCAAGATCAGAGGCAGAGCGGCGATAGCCGAAGACGGATGTTTATCACGGATGAGGGAAGCCTTGTTGTAAACGGCAATAAAGCAATGTCCCTCCTTGGTTTTTATTGGCATCATCTTAGATTGCCAGACTGGGAACTACAGGTATGGGGAGGGTCTCTGAATCCTATTCTGGAGAGCAGGAGGGCTTGTTTGCAAAATGTGCCCCTTCTTGTGTAGCTCAGTGGTGGCACATGTGGTTTGCATGTAGAAGGTTCAGTCTCCAGGTAGATTTGGGAGTTTCCTCTGTCCTTTAAGGGGTAAACTACATCCCCAGAGTCATCCACGACTGGACCTAACAGTCAGGGGTCTCTTTACCTTTACCTTTACATCTCCTAAGATTCTTTTTTGTTTTTTGGTGGGTTGGGGTGTGAATTCTTTAAATGTGCTTTAAATGTAAGCTAAAGGTAAAGGGACCCGTGACCGTTAGGTCCAGTCGCGGACGACTCTGGGGTTGCGGCACTCATCTTGCTTTACTGGCGTACAGCTTCCAGGTCATGTGGCCAGCATGAGTAAGCCACTTCTGGCGAACCAGAGCAGCACACGGAAACGCCGTTTACCTTCCCGCTGCAGCGGTACCTATTTATCTACTTGCACTTTGACGTGCTTTCGAACTGCTAGGTGGGCAGGAGCAGGGACCGAGCAACGGGAGCTCACTCCATCGCGGGGATTCGAACCGCCGACCTTCTGATCGGCAAGCCCTAGGCTCTGTGGTTTAACCCACAGCGCCACCCACATCCCAGAGACTCTACTACCAGGAGGCTATTGGTGCACCTTGAGGATGCTACTTCTCTTGCCCTTTTCCCTTTGGGGCTCGGCCAGGGCACCCAGCGGGGATCTTACAGTCAGATCCACTTGCAAGCCAGGCTTCTCAGAAGAATATCATGGAAGGGCCAAAGTTACTCAAAGGTCCTCAGCCAATGCATCAAGGCTCTTTGGGTTCTGAATCTAGGTCTGACTCAAGATTGAAATGGATCCAGATCATCCTTTTCCTCCAACCATGTCTGAAGCTGACCAGCCACTACTGACTCAACAACCTTGCCAACCCACACCAAATGTTTCTGTAAATTTATAGTTCCATGTACAGCGAAGGAGGCTTCCACCATTGCAGTGTTGGAAATCTATGCATTTGATAACCAACAGCTAATCCATTTTGTTGTTGTTCTGGGGTAAGGTTCCATATGAGTAGGAAGTATCCTGGCAATATTACGAGTTACTACAACTTTATTGAATTGTATTAGTTGTTTTGATGAATTGGTTGTTGTCGCTTGCTTCATATGCTACAGTGTCTGATATAGTGGTTGAAATATTTGTGTGTTTTTTAAATGCTATTGTGATGATTGCGAGCTACTCTGAGCTGAACACTTGTGAATATTATTATTATTATTATTATTATTATTATTATTATTATTACGGAAGGAGATCAAGTCCTGCAGGGCCCTAGTCTCGTGGGACAGGGCATTCCACCAGGTTGGAGCCATCACTGAAAAAGCCCTGGCCCTGGGGGAGGATGACTGTCCTCCCACATCCTTCCGAATGGAGCAGGGCACAGGTTTGTCTTAGCAAACAGGTTGTGGGTCGTGATATCAAGGGGGCAAGGAAGCCAAACTGTGCTGGTTCCGTGGGTTACCCGAAAGGCGAGGTCCAAGTCCGGTCCATGGTCAGAGGTGCAACGTAAAGGCAGTCCGTGGTAACTGAAACTGGGTGCAGGGCAGGGAGTCAGGCAAAGTCGGGAACAGGTAGGCAAGCAGGGAACCAGGGCGGGTCAGGAGCTCAGGCAGGAAAGCAGGACAGGTTTCAGGCAGGAACACTGGCAGGAACTGGTCACCAACGATGTTGCTCCTGCAACTTGGGGCTGGGGCTGGCCGGCTTTTATCTGCCCCAAGGCATAGGGCGGCCCCGATCCTCAGGTGACTCGCCTCTCCTGGCTTGGAGGCGAGCACTCCTCCTGCGGGAACTCAGTTCCCTTCGCCTCTCTGCCCTGAGCCTCTGCAGCTCAGGAGAGGCTGGAGGGTTACCGGACCCAGAGGCAACCTCAGCTTCCCCTGACGGGGCTGGGAGTGGAGCACCTGCAGGCAATGGGTCCTCCACCCCACCAGGAGCCAGAGCAGACTCAGCAGATGCCTGCACCTGAGGATCCACCACAGGTGAGGCCCCTTCAGACTCAGGCCCTAGCCCCGGCTCTGCTGGTTCTGGAGGCGGGGAATCCTGTGCAGGCTGGGATCCCTCAGGTTCAGCGTCTGAGTCTGAATCCCAGGCCATCACACAAACAGCCAACACTGCAGGAGGTAGGGAGGCCAAATTCCACACATCAATTTGAACTAACGGGCCAAATCAGTGGCTCCTAGCCTTTAGCTGTTCTCCGACCCCCAAGCTGCCGCTGGCAACAGCTCAATTTCTCTGTCTGGCATATGCAGTTCCCATTTTTGCTGTTTCCCCATCCAGCGGCTTCTCGAAATGTGCAAAAATCAAGGCAACAAGAAGAGCGGCCGACGCAATCAGTCGCTGGTCTTCGCCTAGAGTCGCCATTTCTGCTCCTTTTCAATCAGCTAGATTACTCTGTCAGGCGACCCGTCCCTCGCTCTTCTCCAAACAGGAGCTGGAGAGAAAGAGAGATTACATCACGAGGAACTCAGATCTTGTCAACGCGCCTCTGGAAGTGATGGGACGGGGCGCTCCTCCGCCCCGCTGATAAAAGGGAAACTGGAGCATGTTGCCTGACGTGCATCTGCAGGCTGAATAGGGAGAGGGAAGGAAAGTAATTGATGCAAAGGGTGTTGAATAATGGGGTGCAACTCCGGCAGAGGAGGAGGAAGCAGAAGAAGAGATTGGCAGGCAAACCTTAATAATAATAATAATTTTTATTTGTACCCAGCCCTCCCCGGCAAAGCCTGGCTCAGGGCGGCTCACACAATCAAAATCACAATAAAACATAAACACAAAAACGATCAATTAAAATACAGATTACAAAATTTAAAATGATTTAAAAATGATTTAAAAATGATTTAAAAAGCTGCCTTAATGTAACTGCCCATGAATTTATAACAGTAGGGAGGATCTAGTCTTACAATGTTATATTATAACACAAAGGTCGGACTAAGTCCAACTCAAAGGCTAGGTGGAACAGCTCCGTCTTGCAGGCCCTGCGGAAAGATGTCAGATCCCGCAGGGCCCTAGTCTCTTGAGACAGTGCGTTCCACCAAATTGGGGCCAAAACAGAAAAGGCCCTGGCCCTAGTTGAGGCCAATCTAGCCATCTTATGGGTTGGGACCTCCAACATGTTATTATTTGTGGACCTTAGGGTCCTCCACGGGGCATACCAGGAGAGGCGGTCCCGTAGGTACGAGGGTCCTAGGCCGCATAGGGCTTTAAAGGTCAAAACCAGCACCTTAAACCTGATCCTATACTCCACCTTAAGCATGCTGCGTGTGAGGGGGGAGAGACCCCACAAATTGGGCTATTGATAATGGCTAGAAAGGAGTGTTAGGGACCCGGGTGGCGCTGTGGGTTAAACGGCGGGAAGGTAAACGGCGTTTCCGTGCGCTGCTGTGGTTCGCCAGAAGCGGCTTAGTCATGCTGGCCACATGACCCGGAAGCTGTATGCCAGCTCTCGGCCAATAAAGTGAGATGAGCGCTGCAACGAGTGCTATAGGCTGGACTGAACTCCTATAGGAATATTCTAGTCCCTTTCCTTATTTTCCAGCTTTTTGTCTTACTTTTTAATAAAGTACCCCCTCAGTACTTCTATGTTTACAGCAGACACAGATTTTCAGGTCCAAGGGGCCGCTTTCCTTCCTATGCAGCCGAATGAGGGTCATGTACCAATTTTTGGACATAGAGCGACTTCACACTATCCAATGGATGCCTCATAAAATAGCTCTTTGCTTCAAAAGGAGGTCCAGCCCCCATTTTGGATTATTCTTTGCAATTCATGTGTGTGTACAAACACATATTTGCATGTGGTGATGGGGAACTGTTTCACTTTATTGTGCTGTGGTTTTGCTCGTGTTTCCTAACAAAATGGCCATTGGCCTTCCGAAAGGGTTTTGAGCAAGGAGAGGTCAGGAGTAAAGCAGGGAGGCTGATTCTCTAACGTGCCGCCAGCACCCCTCCTGCTGCTCCCAAAATGCCTGTTTTACGAAAGGGTCATCCTGGATTTATTTTATCTTTTTGCAAGTTGCAATTAAGTGCTTAAATCCTGCCCCTGCATTACCCCTCCCAGAAAGGGGCGCCTACTGGGGGTTTTGCAACCCCACCACACCCAGGTAATTCTCTCCCCTGCTCAGCCCCCTCCCCTTCAACCACGACAAGAGAGTCAGCGCAACGCAATGCTTTGCAACTGTGGCACTTTGCGGCTTTTCTATCCGTAGGGAGAGAAAAATATTAGAGTGACCCACAGCTTGAACGGCCAGGAAAAGCTGAAAGCTGCCTTTGGGTGCTGTGTTTTGTTTGATTACCTTTTCTTCCTCCTCCTCTTCTTCTCTTTCCTAAACAGCAGGCACCCTCCAACCCAGATCAAGGCTACAGTGGAGGCAAAACGTTTTTAAATTCCCTCTCCTCACCCACGCTTCAGTTCTGACCTAGATCCCCCTCCAAACATGCCTCTTATTTAGCAAAGAAAGAAGAACCTAAGGAGCTGAACCTAAAGCAGGCTTCCTCAAACTCGGCCCTCCAGGTGTTTTTGGCCTACAACTCCCATGATCCCTAGCTAGCAGGACCAGTGGTCAGGGATGATGGGAATTGTAGTCTCAAAACATCTGAAGCAGAGGCGTAGGAAGCCTCTTGGGCACCCGGGGCGGCATTCATGGAGGCACCCCCTGGGGGCAGGGCATCCTGACGCATGCGTTGTGATGTCACAACGCATGCGTCAGGACGGACTGCACATGCCTGGAAATGCTTTAAAGCAGCACGGACGGGGCAGCCCCACGAGCCGGCGCTCGCTTTAGGCTCCTGGCTTTGCTTACGTCACTGATCGCGGGGGTGGGGCCGGCCCCAAGAGTGTCACCCCCCCAGGAAAGTGGGCGGGGTGCCAGCTGGCTGAGAGAGGGGGCCGACCCCACCCCCGCAATGGGGCGACGCAAGCCGAGCCCAAAACCTTGCTCTGTGTGCGACTGCGGCTGGCTTGCTTTATCGGTCACTCTCTCATCCAGCCGGCGCCCCACCCACTTTCCCCTGGGGGGGTGACACTCTCTGTCACACCCCCCCCCAGGGGAAAGCGGGCAGGGTGCCGGCTGACTGAGAGAGTGACCGATAAAGCAAGCCAGCCGCAGCCGCGCACAGAGCAAGGTTTTGGCTCCTGGCTCTGTTTGTGTTGCCGATCACGGGGGTGGGGCCCCGAGAGTGTCACCCCCCCAGGGCGGAACCCGGGGTGGCCCGCCTTCTTGCTCCGCCCCTGATCTGAAGGACCTAAAGCGTAGCCCGCTCAGCTCCAGACCAGTGCTGAAGCAACGTTTCAGCTCACCGCTGCCTAGGGAGCCTGCTGTCCAGCCCAATCCTGCATCTTGCTCCAAGGGGAGCTCTCCATGGTCCTAACCCTTAGCTGTCTGACTTGTATCTTCTCCTATTTGGTTTAAATACCCCCCATGGGTTCCAGTCTGGACACAGAAAGGTCACAAATGGATGCTGC
The DNA here is from genome assembly GCA_034641385.1 of Darevskia mixta. NCBI lineage: Eukaryota > Metazoa > Chordata > Lepidosauria > Squamata > Lacertidae > Darevskia > Darevskia mixta. Next base: position 7,082,571 of record JAWWNH010000060.1, read on the forward strand.
AGTGTTCAACCTGGGACTGCATCCATGTATATTATATATCATTGCTCATTTCCATTCGATGCGCCTTCTGATCAGCAAGCCCTAGGCTCAGTGGTTTAGACCACAGTGCCTCCCGTGTCACAAACCAAGCCCAGAAGAAGGTGGTGCAATATTCTGCATGCTGAGAAGCTCAGCTCCCCCCCCCCCTGTTTTATCAAAGTATCTCCTCAGGGTGGCAGAGAAGTCAAGTGTTGGATTTTCCGTGTTTTGCATAACACCTTGCCCCTCCCCATTATTAGCAGAAAGAGGGTGTATTATAGAAAGCCAGGAAACAAGCAAATTTCCATTCCATTTACAGAGGCCAGAGCATTCAGCTTGACAAAACGCAGAAATTTATACAGATTTATGACAGTGGGCATCTTAAGTTCCGAGAATCATCAGCAACACTCGACTGAAGTAAGAGCTCATTTGAAAGACGGCACTCAGCATGGGCTGACAAGAGGGAAATGGTTATCATTTTCAACAGCACTCAAAAACGATGCCTTTCAGAGTATACACCTGCATTATGGATTTAGGAGCTCAGGAGATTACATGGTGGAGCCCACCCAGCTGTTTTCGCGGGAGGTGAGATTTGAACTCTTGTCTGCTGAAATCCGTCCAGACCAGCATTTGTGGGTGATGGGCCACAAGAACTGCAAAAGTTCTGGGAGGTAGGTTTTGCAAGGAGAAACTCAATGCATTATTATTATTATTATTATTATTATTATTATTATTATTATATTAAATTTATGTACTGCCCTCTGACATAAAATCTAAAAAAACACACAAAATACATAATAAACTTAGGAACAGAAACAGACCAACAGTCCCCCCTCCCACAACACATTTTACAAACACAATACAATTAGTCCAGTAATCTCTCTTGAACCTCTTCGTGTCCAGGATTCACAGATGCTGTAGGAACCCTATTATTGGGAAATGGGAATGAGGGGGACCAAGTTAATTGTCACACCTTGCGGTCATAGTCATTGCTTCTCTGACGGCTATTTTTGGGGTGGGGAAAGTCATCTTAGCTCATGACCTCAGGACTTCATTTCTGAGATGTATCCAAATGATTTTTGCACCTGGGCTTCTCCAGGGCTCCCCACCTGTCAGGGGCTGGGAAGAGGAGGAGAAATAGTGGAGACCGCCTCCCCATCCGGACCCTTCCAGGAAGGAAGACAGTATAGATTTACAACGGGGGTTTGAGGGAGGTCACAGCTCAGGGGCAGATGAGGGGGAAAGTTGGGAAAGAATGGGAGAGGAGGAGAAGGAGGCGGAACCGGAACAGCAGCTAGTTGACACGTTGTCCCTAGAAAGCATCCCATACCCTCCATCTCCCAGAATCCGGCGAGCCTTAAAAGTAGGAGAGCAAAGAGCCCAAAGACAGAGGGCACTGGAACTTGCCATGATACAAAAGAAAAAGATGCTGAAGTAAACAGATTCTTGTCAGGCTCCCCTGCCAGACCCAGAGAGACAGACTCTGCAGCATCCACCCAAAAGACAAGTTGTTCTCCGGAGTCACACAACTCCTTTTGATTCCTCCTTGTGAGGAGTTTTTTGTCATCTTGCCTGTGCCCAAGAATAACACTGTTTACACTGTGGACCTTCTGACCCTCAAGAAGCCAATGCCAACCCCTTTGAAGCCAGACTGCCCTGGTTCCTCAGGCAGTTGTATCTATATTTAGATCTCCCCTCAAACGACTTCCTCTCCAAAAATTGCTGCAATTGGGCAAGTGGGTCCTCATCCTTCCTAGTGGGTGGGGGGTGGAATTTATTGCCATGGCAAAGATAGCTTTCAGTGCTGGAAACCAGGCAAAGGTATGAAGTGTGTGTGTGTGTGTGTGTGTGTGTGTGTGTGTGTGTGTGTGTGTTAAGAATAATTATGCAAGAAAATTTATTTGCACAATGAGGACATCAATTTCTGGTTGTTGTTTTTAACGTCGCTCAAGTCTGCAACCTGAAACCCCCACCCCAATCTGAAATATGAGGAAGATAGTAAACAAGATGATCTAGGGTCTGGAAACCAAGCCTTATGAGGAGCACTTGAAGGAGCTGGGTATGTTTAGCGTCAATGAGAGGAGACTGAGGGGAGATATATGATAGTCATCTTCAAATATCTCAAGGAAGAGGGGGCAAGCTTGTTTTCTCCTGCTCTGGAGGGTAGGACTCGAACCAGTGGCTTCAAGTTACCAGAAAGGAGATTCAGACTAAATATACGGAAAACATATAGGAAAACCTTATGACAGAAAGAGCTGTTCAACAGTGGAACGGTCTCCCTTGGGAGGTTGTGGTGTCCCCTTCCTTGGAGGTTTTTAAGCAGAGGTTGGATGGCCATCTGTCATGGATGCTGGAGCTGAGATTCCTGCGTTGCAGGGGGTTGGACTAGATGACCCTTGGGTCCCTTCCAACTCTACGGTTCTATGATTCTATGATCTTACATGGATATTGTCAAAGATAATTCAGATGAATTAGCCCCCCACTCCCAAATTCAAATAAGGTGGAGAGGTCATTTTGATACATCTCAAGATCCTAGGATCACCCTCTAGAATGACTTCCCCCATCCCAAAAATAGCCGTCAGAGGAACGATGACTGACCGCATGGTTCGACACTTGACCCAACTTCTCTCATTCCCGTTTCCCAAAAATCGGGTTCCTATAGCATCCATGAATCCTGGATCTAAAGAGCTTCAAGAGACAGACAGACAAATCATTTTCCAAAATATATCAGAGAGAGAGAATTTGTCATCTGCTTTCAGGGTTAAAATGCCTTGCACTGCTCTAGTTTCCCTATTTTACTGCAATTTTATACTGTTAAAGGTAAAAGTAAAGGGACCCCTGACCATTAGGTCCAGTCGTGACCGACTCTGGGGTTGCGGCGCTCATCTCGCATTATTGGCCAAGGGAGCCGGCGTACAGCGTACAGCTTCCGGGTCATGTGGCCAGCATGACTAAGCTGCTTCTGGCAAACCTATTTATCTACTTGCACTTGATGTGCTTTCGAACTGCTAGGTTGGCAGGAGCAGGGACCGAGCAACGGGAGCTCACCCCGTCGCGGGGATTTGAACCTCCGACCCCAGGCTCTGTGGTTTAACCCACAGCGCCACCCGCGTTAACCACCTCACAAATTAGCCTGATCAAAACAAGCAACATGTAAATACTTCAGATAATAATACTTCAAATAAATAAATGTTTTTTAAAAAAATATCACTACTTTCACGGCTCATATATCTTTCAAGCTTATCTCCACAGCAGCAAGGGTACGGAAACCAAAATTCTCAAGAAGCTGACTCTAGAGTCCAAATCCCATGCTTACCACCACACGTGAAAAGAGGCAGATATTCCTTTATTTACAAAACGGTTGAATTGCTGTTCCAGCTCAAAGTAATATACATGAAAGGGATTAAACCACATAAAACCAAACGATAAAAATCACAGCATGCCATTGCAGACACTTAGCCAAAAGAGAGAAAGTGAGCCGAAGTTGGAAGGCAAACTTAAAAAAACAGTCAACACGGGAAGAGAAATGTATTATTCTGGCAGTGGAATGAGGGCAGTGAGGGGTCAACCGGTATGCTAAGCCGTTCTGCTTACTCCTATCTTCCCGCCTCCCCACGGAAAATTCACCGCTCATTCTGTCCGTGGCAGGAAGTTCAAATGGGGATCCGAACACACCACAGCCCAGAATCCTCCTGGTCCAAGAACCAGGCAGCCTAGGAGAGCCATTTCTGAGCCGCTACCTGCTGTACTATAACCCTGTGTCCCACCCCAACCCATCAGTTCTGGGCAATTTAGGCAGCTGCTCAGACACGAGGGACCGGCCCATACTGGAGAGCCTTTCATTTGGAGCCTAAATTTTAGAGAAGCCACAAGGCAATCCTTCCTTGCTTCTATTCTACCCAGTGGCATAGCATGGGTGGCCAGGGCCCGGGGCAAGGCAAGTATCATCCTGGAATGTGTTGTGATTTTTGTCCAACCCGAGCGGCACCAGCTGCAGCGAAGGACGGTTTCACTTTTGCCTGTATCACTGAACCGTGAGAAAGTTGTCTTATCACTTCCTGCTTGGAATGTTTTTGTATTTCTGTACTGTTGTAATCTGAGTTTTTGTGCTCACTCTCTCTTCTGGCTAGTCCTCAAGATGGAAGGACAGAATTATGGCAGCTCCATCTTAACAGGCTGGCAGCAGAGAATCTCTCTGCACTATTACTACAATAAATTAGTTTAGCCTTAATGATAGGCTTGTGTGTGTTGTTCTTCAATCTGGGAACAATCACATACTACTGTGCCACCGGACTCTCTGTAGCCGGGGATGTGCGCACACGGCTTTGGGGCAGTCTCACAACCTGCCCCAGGCGGGGTAAATGCTAACAGAATGAAGGGGCAATAGCTCAGTGATCTGAGTGGCAGCCGTGGTGCCCTGTGCGTGTCGAGTACAGCGGAGAGCAAGACAGGATTGGTTGGGAGAGGGTATCCTTCTAAAGCCCATGCAGAGGGCACCCTGGCAACCAACCGTTGCCCAAATCTGCTCCCCAGTCTGCTGGGTGAACAATGAGAGATTTTATGTGTGAGGGGCAGGGCAAGCCATTTATTTATTATTACCGCTTTCTTTTTTTTTCTTTTGAAATGTTGTGCCCCTAAGAACGTTACACCCAGGGCAACTGCCACCCGTGGCTCCACCCATGCTATGCCACTGATGCCACCTCCCTCCTCCCTGCATATTACCTATCACCTCTCTGCTTGCTGGGGCCGAAGGCATTGTCAGGACCCGAGGGCACCTGAGGCTCTCCATCTATTAGAGGCTCTGCATTTGGGGTGGCGCCGCAATGCATCTGGGCTCTTAGAAGCCTTTTTGAGATCTCTAAGCCAGTGTTTCCCAAGTAACTCCGTGCTCCTTTGGAGAGTTCAGCCTTACTAGCGTAACCCCTTCTCGAGCAAAGATAATTTGGGGCTAGTTTTTACAAAGCTATCTGATCTCCGAATTGTTTTCTGCAGCTGGGGGAAAAAATACGATGGAGTAAAGTAGAAATTCAGCCATGTGCCCTTGAAACCCCTTGCACGGACCCCTATTCCGCATTATGGGAATGCAGTGCTGTAAGGGAAAGTTTCCATTGCTGAAGGTTGTGTCTTGAAAGGAAGACTTCATGCAATGTGTTGTGCAATGAATTTCTGGAATTCTTTAGTAGATGTTGCGCTATGGGTCTGGGGGCCAAAAGCAACTTTCCAGGTCTCTCTGCCAAGACTAATAATAATAATAATAATAATAATGGTCAGGTCCTCCCCCTCATCGGTCATTCAATAAGGGAGCCAAGTCATCTGTCTTTTAGTAGTTTAATCAGTGCTCATTATGTACAGTGCAGAGCTGAATCATATCATGTCTGACCACTCACTAGCAGAATCCGGAAGTGCCCCCCTGCGGTTTTGGCGCCAACAGAGCATTCTTGGCAGCCGGAAACGCCTTTTCCTCCTACATAATCTCTGCGCCAGACCTGACAGCTCCCCCTCCGTCCGACCCTGCTGGTTGGTGCCAGGCCTGTCTCTATATCTCTCTAGCCCTGGCACTCCTTCCCTCCCAGCCACAAACTGCTTCTCCCCCGAAGAACTGCTGGTTTCACTTGCAGATGAGTCAGTAGTCAGAACAGGTGGCTGCTCCCTATAAACACTCAGGGCTGGACTGGCAGGGGGAGGCAGATCCCTGACAATAATAATAATTTATTATTTATACCCCGCCCATCTGGTTGGGTTCCCCCAGCCACTCAGGGCAGCTTCCAACAGAATGTTAAAATACAATAATCTATTAAACATTAAAAGCTTCCCTAAACAGGGCTGCCTTCAGATGTCTTCTAAAAGTCTGGTAGTTGTTTTTCTCTTTGACATCTGGTGGGAGGGCGTTCCACAGGGTGGGTGCCACCACCGAGAAGGCCCTTTGCCTGGTTCCCTGTAACTTGGCATCTCGCAGCGAGGGAACCGCCAGAAGGCCCTCGGCGCTGGACCTCAGTGTCCGGGCTGAATGATGGGGGTGGAGGTATACTGGGCTGAGGCCGTTTAGGGCTTTAAAGGTCAGCACCAACACTTTGATTTGTGCTCGGAAACGTACTGGGAGCCAATGTAGGTAAAGAATAGACTTCTCCATGTAGTGCACATTTAACCAGGGAGCACCTTCCCACAGGAGGCAGCAAAGGCCACTAACCTAGTGTTAAAAGTAGACTGGACATATTCATTGACAAGAGGGCTATTGAGGGCTACTAACCAGGATGGCTATCCTCTGCCTCCATGCTCAGAGGCAGTAATGCCTTCTGAATACCAGTTGCAGGAAACCAGAGGAGGGGAGAGGGTTCTTGTGCTCAGATCCTGGGTTTCCCACAGGCAGAGGTGGAGCTAGCTGCTCCGGCACCTGGAGCGGCACACATGCTGTGCACCCGGGGGCGAGGCGAGCATCGCAGGGGGCGGGGGGCGATGTCACCCCCCTCAGGGATGACACCTGGGGCGGACCGCACCCACCACCCACCCCTTCCTCCGCCAGTGCCCACGGGCATCTTGTTGGCCACTGTGAGAACAGGATTCTGGATTAGATTCAGCAGACTTTTGCTATGTTCTTCTGACACACCCACCCAAATCTGTGGGCTCCACACCTCTCCCAATTTCTTACTTCTGTTCCTTTTTAATAGCCTAGACCAGTGTTTCCCAACCAGTGTGCCTCCAGATGTTTTGGGACTACAATTCCCATCATCCCTGACCACTGGTATTGCTAGCGAGGGATGATGGGAGTTGTAGTCCCAAAACATCTGGAGGCACACTGGTTGAGAAACACTGGCCTAGACAAACACCCTCCGAAACATCCTAACTCCGCGCAGGAAAGTTGTGCGTGCGTCAAAACCTCCAGTTGCCTCTCTCGGAAGACAAAAACAACATGGCAGGTCAAATCTGCATTATGCTGACAATATATTACTGTGTGCAAACATTTTCTGAGGACGTGCCGCAGACTACAATCTGAAACAATGAGGTGGGAAGTTCCAAATAGCTTCTGATGAATGTAATGGCAGCGAAATTACTGTAGATAAGAAATCCGGAGAGCAGGGGCAGCCGTGACAAATGATGGAGGAGTCAAACGTGACATCCTTCAGACAACTTTGCTTTGGGAAAGACAATGAAAGTGAAGCGGTACAAGAATGAGAATTGCAGAGGCCAAGCAAAGCAATGCATGATAGATGAGCAGCCAAGTCAGACTCTCTGGAGCCCCTCAGAGCACTCTGCTGCTGCCCCCACCCCCGACACACACAGAGACTCATGGGAAATAAGAGAAAGTCACCCCGGGATCTGCTCTGCACCCCGAACTATTACTGTGCTGGAATTTATTTATTTTTTAAATAGTTTTTTTTTTAAGTTTTTCAATTTCATTTCAAGATAATCATTTAGACAACCTTAAATCAGTCGCTTCCCTTCTTCTCTTTCCGTGGTTCATTTTGTATACCATACACCCCTGCGTATTTTACATGAACTAAACCATTCAGTAAAGTGTGTTCTCCTTCATGGAGAGCACGTGTTGTGGTGGGGGCCAGCAGATCACCCCTCTGGTGCTGGGCGGGATCGGATAGATGGCCACAGCTCCGATTGGGCCCTGGGTTGTTGTTGGGGAGATTTAAGTGTTGTAATTTGTGATGGACAGCCCAGTGGGTATATAACCCTTGACACGCCCTGTGATGTTCCGCTTTGCTGCGTGCAACGGATCTCCCGCCCTTCCTCTCCCTTTTATTAGGCCTCTGCGTTGACCTTGCTATGCCTGTCATGGGGTCGTCTGCTGTTGGGGCAGGGGCCTAGTAGGAATTTTTCCAGTTGGCTGATTGGTTGGTGCCTTCTGGTTTTCGCCTACTGCGTAGCAATACAGGCTGCAGTAGTGGCATACATAAATAATCTTTTTTGACACCTGGGAATTTCCATCTGAATTATCCCCAATGAAGAGGGCTCTGGTACTTGAAAACATTTTTTTTCAATTCATTATAGATCATTTCCCAATACTCTGTGCTGGAAATTTCTCCTGTGTTTACTTTTCCCGACCCATCTTCTAACAACCGATAAGGAAATTGATTGTCTGTATATTTTAGGGTGGGCAATGTTTTCTTCCCAGCCCAAAGGCTGAATTCCTTTGTGCAGAACCTTAGGGTGGCCATATGCCAGTAGTGGGTGGGGCCAGAGGAAAAAGGGGCGGAGCTACGGTGACCTTTGTACAGTAGACTCCATTCCAGGCACACAAGAGTCAGGGGTTTATTTCTACACATACACAAACACTGACCCCTTCTCATCCTCTACCAAGTAAACGTAATCTTAGTTCAAGAGACATAATTGTAGTTCAAGGACACGTTCTGGTCAGGTCAAAGCCCTCCAGGGAGTGAGGATTGGGGCCTGGGAAGGGAAGGCGTGGCCTAGGGAGAGTCCAGAAGACACTGTGATCTCACGCAATTTCACATCGCAATTCCTCCGCCAAAAGAGGGCTTTTTCAGGCATGGTACCCAAAAAACACACATTTTGGAGTGGTGCACAAAATCAGACCCCCACCACCACCAAAAAAATGCTTTTTCATGGGGGATCACGGGATAAAATCATGCAAGGTCACAGCACCCAAAATGGCTGCCGGCCTCTCGTGAGAAAAAAACAGGATGGCCCATTTTTTCTGGGACATTTGCAGGGTATGAGGCCTAGTGAGCCACATTCAGTTTCCAGACCTGTGATTCCTCGCCCCTGAACAAAATGACCCTGCCATGGCCTAATGCAACTTTATCTGTTTGGAGATGGCCGCACCGACCTCTGGGCTGAACCGCCTCCGTTCATGTTCCCACAAAACCTGTGGGTTACAGACTGTCAGCCAAGCATTGCTGTGTAATCAAAACCACCCCGTACAATTCCCAGGATGAAGGAGAGAAGAAAGGTCTCGGGATGTTGGCCGGACCTCCTTCTGGCACTGGCAGGCCCTTCTGAGAAGCGCCAACGAAACCGGTCTCAAGCAAACAGCCTTTTCGCGGGGAAAAGGCAGCCGTTGGAAAGGGCACAGTGGGAGAAAGCCTTCCAGAGAAAATAGCAATTAATACTCTCAGACGGTGACAGATGCTGGAGCTGTTTCTTTCAACATCATCAAACGCCAGCAGAATCAAACCCCTAGCATATAAATCAAAAGAAAACGAGGTCCCCATGGCCCCAGGGCTCGCTGTTTATTTCATTTTTAAGTGCCCAGCCTGCTAATCTTGCAAAAGATGACCTCAAACTGGGTGACTTCAGGCCCCATCCTGGAAACCATTGACCGTGATATCCTTCTGGGGAAGCTGTCTGAGTTAGGGGTGGGTGGCACCGCTTTGGGGTGGTTCCAGTCCTACTTGGATGGTCATTTCCAGAGGGTGATGCTTGGGCCCCATGAAGCCTTCAATGTGCAGTTCCTCAGGGCTCATACTGTTTAACATGAAACAACTGAGAGGGGTTATTCAGAGGTTTGGAGTACCAGAATAAAATATTGGGAGTGGGGGGGGTGCAGGTAGGCTGCACCCCACATAATCAATCACAAGGTACAGTGCATGCACACCATTTGGGTGGGCTGGCCCCCCATATATTTTATTGGGGGGCTGAATGGGCCTCAGTCCCTGGGAGTTGGCTTCTATGTTGACAGCAGTATGCTGGTGACAAATGTCCTGGACCGTTGTCTTTTTTTTTTTTTTAATAATTTTTATTGGGTTTCCAAATATATAATATACAGTTCAACAACATAGACATAGACAATAAAAACACAAAAATAAAAAGCACACAAAACCAACACATTTTTTCCCTTTCTTATTTCCTTATCTTCTTCTTTGGACTTCCCCCATCACTCCTGTCGCGTTTCATTATTATGACATATTTAGCAATTTCTTCTCATCATCTTAAACCATCTTACTTAAATCTCACATCATACTGTCTAATCCTATCTTAATCTTATTATATACTTCCTAAATTAATCTTATTTATAATCTGTAAATTGCTATCTCTTCCAGCATTAATCTAACTACTAATCTTACAATACTTTTTGATATACATCTTAAACTTCTCCCATTCTTTTTCCACCGCTTCTTCCCTCTGGTCTTGGAGTCTCGCCGACAGCTCGGCAAGTTCCATGTATTCCATCATCTTCATCTGCCATTCTTCTAGTTTTGGTAAGTCCTTTGTTTTCCAGTATTTTGCGATCAATATTCTGGCTGCTGTTGTGGCATACATAAAAAAAGTGTGGTCTTCCTTAGGAATTTCTTGGTTGACCATACCAAGTAGGAATGCCTCTGGTTTCTTAACAAATGTGTTTTTCAACACTTTTTAAATTTCATTATAGATCATTTCCCAGAAGGCTTTCGTCCTTGGACAGGGAAATGTCCTGGACCGTTGTCTTGCTTCGGTAATTGACTGGATGAGAGCCAACAAACCGAAGCTCAATCCTTGGGCTGATTAACCCCCCATACCCCTTCCAATGTGTTTGTGGGAGGGACTGTTATTGGTCCGCTTGGTTTTTGTTTTTATTATGTGTTTGTTCTTTACGTGGACCACCCTGAGATCTACGGATGAAGGGCGGTATACTAATTTAATAAATACATTAGAATAGCAACGATAATAAAACCCACATTGACTTGCAACACTGGTAGCCCAGGGAGCATCCTCCAGATGTTGCTGGACTACAATTCCCATCGTGCTTGATCATTGGCCATGCTGGTTTGGCATGATGGGAGTGCGATGCCACCTGCAGGGCATCACAGTAGCTCACCCAGTGAGCTAATTCAGTGGCGGACTTTGAGCTTTACAATTTCAATGGCACCCTGGGCAATGCCCAAGTTTGGTTTCCCCCCCCCCCCCGCCTCTTGCCTTCTGATGTTTGTCATTGTCTGAGGACTGGAGAATGCACTCTATGGCAGACCATCACTTGGGAAGACAGGTGAACTAATACCAGTGTACTGGAAGAAGCAAAGATCACCAGTGTTGAAGCAACGATTCTTCAACATCAACTTCATTGAAGAACTGGTTATGTTGTGCGGATGCCTGATTATCGTCTTCCAAAGCAACTACTCTATTCTGAACTTAAAAATGGAAAGCGTAATGCTGGTGGTCAACAAAAGAGGTTTAAAGACTGTCTCGAGGCTTATCCGAAAAAAATGTAGTATAAACACCGACAATTGGGAAACACTGGCCTTTGAACGCTCCAGTTGGAGAAAAGCCTTTACCAAAGGTGTCATGGGCTTTGAAAACACTCGAACTCAGGACGAAAGGGAGAAATGTGCTAAGAGGAAAGCACACTTGGCAAACCCTCACCATGATCAACTTCTGCCCAGAAACCAATGTCCCCACTGTGGAAGGACGTGTGGATCCAGAATTGGCCTTCACAGTCACTTACGGACTCACTGTTAAGACCGTGTTTATGGAAGACAATCTTACTCGGCTATGAGTGATCACCGAAGAAGAAGAAGAAGAAGAAGAAGAAGAAGAAGAAGAAGAAGAAGAATTTATTATTTGTACCCCGCCCATCTGGCTGGGTCTCCCCAGCCACTCTGGGCGGCTTCCAGCAAATATGAAAATACATTAAGAAGAAGAAGCATTCTATGGCAGACCAGTTTCTCTCCAATGGAGAGCTGGAAGGGGAAGAGTCACCCCCCCCCTTGTCCACAGCGTGTTCAGAAGCAGAGAGAGAGAGAGAGAAGCTGAACAGCTTAGGGGGGAGTTACCCAGTTACGAGATAATGACACCAGAACCAGAAAGGAGGGGGAAGCCAGTTGAGACGTCACTTGAGTGTGTGGGGGACTCCCCCTCCCCTCGGACCTGGAGCTCCGAATGTATCAGAGAGCAAAGGAGTCAAAGGGAGGGAGGAACTTCCCGTTGGTGCCGGAAAAGTTTGCGGAAGCCAGAAGAAGGATTAGATGAGCCAACTGACCCCCCTGCGGAGAGCTATGTCTTTGTGCTTGCAACATGATGCTGTAATAAAAGGACTATGAATCTATCAACTGCTCTTTAATTCTTATCTGTGAAGATACCGAAGGGAGGGGAGGACTCTCCATGCCCGGCACCCGTAAATCTGCCTCTGTCTGATCCTTTGTAAAGCTATCTTAAAAGTGAGAAGGGCCACAACTCTGTGGCAGAGCTTTGCATGCAGAAGGTCCCTGGTTCAATGCCCAGCACCTTCAGGAAGTGCTGGGAGTGATCCTGAAACCCTGGAGAGCCTCTGTCAGTCAGTGCAGGCAATACTGAGCTACATGGAGCAATGCAGATTCCTCTGTCCTTTGCAAGTGGTCCTCCAGACTCCAGCGTTTTGGGGAGGACTGATATAGCTACTGTTATGTACTGAGTTGACAAGGATCCAAAATGCAGCAGTCTGATTGGTCCTAGTGTGGGATGTATAACACTGGTGCAGTCAATCACAACATTCCTAGAGTGTACACAAGGGGCCTTGGTCCTCCAGCTAGTTTCCTGTGCCTGGAGGAGGATCACTTCCTTTGTGTGACCAGAGGTGGGAGTGGCCTTACCTGAAAGTGCACAGGTCTGTGCCATTCTCTCCTCTCTTCCCACCAGGACTCCGAGGATGCAACATCTCAGGAGATGCTCTCTTGGCTTCCAGCCAAGAGAGGCCCACATGGAGCCTTTCTCCCTTAAGGAGAATCTCCACATGTAAATACATTTAATCTAAGCTAGCCTGCCTTTCTGAGACTGTAGAAGCTTGAAATGACTGTGAGTAAAACCTTTATACTTTTATAAGCTTATGTGTCGTGTATTTTCTTTTAAGAGGGAACCAGGGGAAATATGTGCCAGGATCTGCCTTATTCTAGAAGTTCATAGGAACTTAAACGCCACGCTTTGCTGCGCTTTATTGGGGATGAGAAACTCTGCTAGTTTGGAGCTTGTTAGCACAAGCTGGGATAGGAAATATTAATCAATATTCCCTCATCCACATTCCCTCTCATCTCCCACAAAGGGTTATGGGCCCAGAACTGCGTATTTTGTGTATTTTTAAAGGATTGCTTTGGATTGTGATTTTTGGCAGAGTAGAATTTTTCTGTTTGTACTTCCTGGTAAGCACATGGTCTTTTGTTCTCCATTGTGCTGTGAAAGGGGGATTAGCGACCCCTCCCCTCCCTCAGAGCTCACAGACCTCAGAGGCAGTGAAGATTAGTTTGCATTTTGAGATTTTTAAGTTTTGATTTTTGAATTTTAACCATTTTTGGGAATTTTTGAAATTTTGGAAATTTTTTAAATTTTTGAGGATTAAGATGGCAAGCTCAGGTTTTGATAGTGAAGCAAGATCAAGCTTTATGCTGCTGAATGATCGTAACTTTGTGCAATGGAAGCAGCGCCTTTTAGTGCATCTTGGTGCAAAACAAGTGCTTAAAGCGGTGAAAGATCCCAAACCTGATTTTGCTGATTTAACCAAGAAAGCAGATTGGGAAAGGCAAGATGCAGAAGCTAAACACATAATTTTGAGCAGTTTGAAAGATGAGCATTTATCTCTGATTGACTATGAAAGTGATGCATCTCAGATTCTAAAGGATATTGAGAGGGTTTATGCACAATCATCAGAGAACTCTTATAGACATTTATTGGATAAACTGCTGAAGTTAAAGATGAATTCCAGAGAACAATTTACAGGGCATTTTAAGGACTTTAATGAAATTGTTCAAAGGATTGCCCTAACTCCCAGAGCTTTTGATGATGCAACCAAAGTGACTTTTATGCTGGCATCATTAGGAAAAGAATTTACTTCATTTAAGAGTATAATGGATCACACCAGAGATTTGACTTTTAATGAACTAGTAAATCACTTAAGAGAGGAATGCAGAGATTACCTTGATTCTCCACAAAGGAATCCAAGGAGGGACACAAGTTATGTTTCTAAGCAATTTCCCAAGTCTAAGGAAGTGTCCAAAGAATTAATATGCCATAACTGCAATTTAAAAGGGCACATTGCAAGGAGTTGCCAGAAGCCCAAGAATAAGTCCCGCCCCTTTCAACCAAAAGGTGAAAAGAAGGGGGGTCACGAGCGTACATTTCTACTGCAAGAAAAGAGTTTAAATGTGCAAAGAAATGAAAGGAAAAGTGACCAATTTATTTTAGATTCGGGAGCTACAAGCCATTTTGCGCATAAAAGAGAATATTTCAGAGAAATTAATGATAGTGAATGGACTGAAATCCAGATTGCTGATGGAAATGTTCTAAAATCACAAGGTGCAGGTTCAATGCGTTTGAAATTCAAGGTGAACAATGAATCTCTTGAAACAACTGTGCCTAATGTTCAATATGTCCCAGAATTGAATTGTAACTTGCTTAGTGTGTCTGCTTTAGACAAGAAAGGTTTCAAGGTTACATTTGCCAATGGAGAATGCAATGTAACGAAAAATGATGAGGTTTATGCTCAAGGGAAACTAATCAATGGTGTTTATGAGATTAACGTTTCAGAAAACCAATCAGCACAAGTGGCCCAATCCAAGCAGAAGGATGAACCAGATCTGGAGCTGTGGCACCGAAGACTGGGTCACAGGGATATCAGAGTCATCCAGGAACTGCAGAATGGAGATCTTGTGAGAGGTCTACAGGTAAACAAAAGTAACACACCCACACCAAAATGTATAACTTGTGTAAGTGAAAAAGGAGTCAAACCTTCTTTCCCACGTTGTGCAGAAAAGAGAAGCACAAAAGTTCTGGACATTGTGTACACTGATTTAGCTGGACCTATGAATATACCTTCCTTAGGAGGAAATAAGTATATTTTGATATTTTTGGATGATTATTCAAGGTTTTGTGTGGGATACCTTCTCAAAGAGAAGAGTGAAACAGTGGAATTGTTCAAGCAATACGTAAGCATGGTCAAGAACAAATTCCATCGAGCACCCACCACCCTAATGTCCGATAATGGTGGGGAGTTTTGCTCACGTGAAATGGAAGCCTTCATGGCTCAGGAAGGCATAGCACATGTGACCACAGTAAGCTACACACCTCAACAAAACTCTATTGCTGAGAGGAAATTTAGGTCCATCCTAGAGATGACAAGGTGTATGCTAAAAGGATCCAACTTGTCGAAGAAACTTTGGGGTGAGGCAGCAAATACTGCGATTTATATACAGAATAGGCTGCCAACAAAAGGCACAGAGCGCACGCCATTTGAACTTTGGCATGGAAGAGTCCCAAATTTGTCACACATACGTGTATTTGGAAGTTTGTGCTATTACCACGTGCCCAAGGAGCACAGACACAAACTTGACACCAGAGCAAAGCCTGGTATCCTAGTTGGATACGCTTCTGGAGGAAAAGGCTACAGAGTTGTGGACTTACAAACAGGGAAAACAAGTTCACATCACGTGATTCATTTTGAGGAGTATGAAAAGGCTGACACAAGGAACACAGCAATTGACTGTTCCAATGAGCCACCAACAGAGGAGTTTGTAAGTTTTCCTTTTGAAGCCATACCAGAAACTAATCCACCTCCTAGTATTGTACCTCCTAGTGTTGTAGCACCCCCTACAGATGACACCCCAGAAGACGCGGAGGACCAGATGTCAGAAGGCTCCAGAGACGAAGAGGACCCGTATGCAGGGATGCCGCCATTGGAAGGAGATGAGGAAGCTGATGCGGTTCAACAAGAGCCAGAGGTCAGACGTTCCTCCAGGTCCAACAGAGGCGTTCCACCACTACGACTGTCCTACTTTGCAGGGTCGGCGCCACCACAGGAACCTTCCACGTGGGAACAGGTTCAACGGTTGCCAGCTGCTGAGGCCAGTCTCTGGAAGCAAGCCGCGCAGGAAGAGATGGATGCACTGCATCGCAACAAGACCTGGACCCTGACAGAGCTACCTCCTGGTAAGAAGGCAATTGGGTCCAAGTGGGTGTTCAAGCTTAAGAAGGGGTCAGAAGGGGAGGTGCAACGCTACAAAGCTAGGCTTGTAGCACAAGGATTTTCACAACAGTATGGCGAAGACTATGATCAAGTATTTGCGCCTACAGTGCGATACAGCAGTGTTAGATTACTTCTAAGTATTGCAGCATCTAAAGGCCTATCAGTCCGTCATGTCGACATAGCAACAGCTTTTCTTCATGGGACGATTTCTGAACAGATTTATATGAAGCAGCCCAAAGGCTTTATCAAGCAAAATGAGGCACATCTTGTATGTAAACTTCAGAAAGGAATTTACGGTTTGAAACAAGCTGCAAGAGCATGGAACCAGAAATTACATGAAATGCTGGTTCAGCTTGGGTACAAGCAGTCGACAGCTGACAAGTGCCTGTACACTAAGAACAGAAATGGACAATTCTCTTACATTCTGGCTTTTGTCGATGATTTATTAATATCAACGTCCAATGACAGAGACTATAAAGACATAGTCAGACATCTCAACAAAGAGGTGGAAGTAAAGGAATTGGGACTTGTCCAGTATTACTTGGGAATTCAAATTGAGAGAGAAGAAGACGGCTCATTTCTTCTCAGCCAGAAGCAGAAGATAATAGAACTGATAGAAAGTATGCAGATGCAAGGTGCACACCCTGTCGCGACACCCATGGCCACAGATTTTCTAAAGAATCAACAAGATTCGAAGCTGCTGCCAGACAACAGCGAATACAGGTCAGCGATTGGTAAACTTTTGTATTTGGTTACTACCAGCAGACCTGACATAGCAAGTGCAGTGGGGATCCTAAGCAGAAAAGTGAGTTCTCCCACTGAACATGACTTGGGTGGGGTCAAGAGGGTGGTGCGTTACCTCAAGGGTACAATGAATTGTAAATTAAAATTGCCAGCTGTAAGGGACCCTAAGTTGGTTGGGTACAGTGATGCAGATTGGGCTGGGGATAAGGCGGATTACAAATCCACAAGTGGTTATGTTTTTATGTTTGGAAATGCACCTATCATTTGGGGCAGTTATAAACAGAAATGTGTAGCCTTATCGTCCACAGAAAGTGAATATATTTCAGCTTCGGAAGCATGCAGAGAGATCATCTGGCTGGATCAACTCCTGACAGATTTTGGTTTGCCGAGAAAAGGACCTGTCAGCTTGATGGAGGACAATCAAGGCTGCCTGCAACTAGCGCAAACCGAAAAGTTCCTTGCACGTTCAAAACACATTGGGGTCAGGTATCACTTCATTCGCCAGATGATCCAAGATGGACTAGTAGAAATGTCCTACTGTAATACTCAGGAGATGACTGCGGACATTCTCACGAAACCCTTGCCACGAGAGAGTTTCCAGAACCTGCGTGTCAAGCTGGGACTCTGGGTGGTTGAATAAAGTTGTTTTATGTTTGTTAAATGTTGTTCAGACTGAGAAGGGGTTTGTGGGATGTATAACACTGGTGCAGTCAATCACAACATTCCTAGAGTGTACACAAGGGGCCTTGGTCCTCCAGCTAGTTTCCTGTGCCTGGAGGAGGATCACTTCCTTTGTGTGACCAGAGGTGGGAGTGGCCTTACCTGAAAGTGCACAGGTCTGTGCCATTCTCTCCTCTCTTCCCACCAGGACTCCGAGGATGCAACATCTCAGGAGATGCTCTCTTGGCTTCCAGCCAAGAGAGGCCCACATGGAGCCTTTCTCCCTTAAGGAGAATCTCCACATGTAAATACATTTAATCTAAGCTAGCCTGCCTTTCTGAGACTGTAGAAGCTTGAAATGACTGTGAGTAAAACCTTTATACTTTTATAAGCTTATGTGTCGTGTATTTTCTTTTAAGAGGGAACCAGGGGAAATATGTGCCAGGATCTGCCTTATTCTAGAAGTTCATAGGAACTTAAACGCCACGCTTTGCTGCGCTTTATTGGGGATGAGAAACTCTGCTAGTTTGGAGCTTGTTAGCACAAGCTGGGATAGGAAATATTAATCAATATTCCCTCATCCACATTCCCTCTCATCTCCCACACCTAGAACAATAGGATTCAGAATGCAGCAGTCTGATTGGTCCTAGAACAATAGGATTCAGAATGCAGCAGTCTGATTGGTCTGCAGGAGCCACCCAATCCAGCTCCAGGGGGAAGTGAATCCGCTACCTGATTGGCCTACAGGAATATCCTGGAATTAGCCAATCACGTGAGGCCCATTGTGTAAATAATGTATATAAAGCAGACGTTCTGGGGGAACTTTCATTCCTCGCTACTATGAGCTGAATAAAGAGCATGAAATCCACACTCGACTCCGAGTATATTTCAGCTACCCACAAATCCTTGCAGGTATGCTCCATCCTAGCCCTGGACCAAAATGTGAAGGGTAATTATTCTCTGTCAAGTTCTCCTGACAGAAGAGTGTGTGAAAAGCACTTCCCTTTCAACAAGCCTAATATTTATTATTATTATTATTATTATTATTATTATTATTATTACTATTACTATTACTATTATTCCACTCCGTATCTGGAACAAAACGTGAAATCATTATATGTGAATTTGTTTTCGACAAGATCCATTGTGGGTGGTTTGGACCATCCTTGCTCTTAGCTTGTGGAATCCCGTCTAGGCACTACATATGGGAAACGTTCCATAAATGAAATAAAGAACAAGCTGCAAATATAATCACGTTGCACACAAATCACATCTCTGGGAGTTGCTTCCTCCTGAGTAGTCACACAGAGGATTGCCCTGTCACCCTCCTCATTCACAGATTGATTTGTTTACAACGTTCCAAATCGGTGTATCTCTAACATGCCTTTTCTTTTTGATGGATGGCTTCTATCTGCCTCTTAATTTCCTTTGCTACTCCGTTGCATCGTTTTGTCATAGTTGCATCCACTGTTTTTCGTCATTCCAGGGAAGCCGCTTAAGCAAAATTCCCCCTGGAAAGGGGCAAGGCATTCCCAACAAGAATGAATGCAGAATCTGGTGGTCCCGGTCCACTGAAGAGCAAGCTGTGTGTAGAAACACACCTCCACCCATGAACCCCCATCTGGATTAGAACAAAGGAACCTGCCTTAGATATGGCGTCAGGTCACTTCTCCATCTAGCCCAGTATTGTTGGCAGTGACTACCAGCTGCACTCCATGATTTCAGGCAAGGGGTCTTTCCTGGTTCTCCTTGGAGCATTGAACCTGGGTCTTCTGCATGCAAGTGGATGCTCTTCCACTGAGCTACAGCCCTTTACTCAGGAATCAGGCCCTATATGGGATGGAGAGGAGATCTGGCATTTGATGCATATGGAAGTGTTGTCCTGGGAGGCATGGGTTTTTAATATTCACCCAGAGCCCACCCAAACCGTTTCACTGCCTAGGATGAAGGACAAGATGGAACATACGCTATGTATTAAAATCTCCAGCTTGTCAGCAGCTGAATCTTACTCCAGAATTAGCTGCATCTACCATATGCTGGTGGTGCTGTGGTCAAAGGCGGAGGAAGCCTCCTCGCCACCCGGGGCGGCGAACAGAGGCTTCCCCCTGGGGGCGGGGCATCGTGACATTGCGATGTGACATCACGACGCAACGTCATGACGGAGTGCGCATGCGTGAAATGGCGCACGTGCGCACTCCGTCGCCGGGCCGCTGCTGCTCCCGCGGCGCCCTTCCGAGGCGCTGCGCCAAAAGCAGCGGCTCGTGGGGTGCCCTGCTGCTGCTGCTTTTGGCGCGGCGGCTCGCAAAGGTAAAGCGGGAGCAGCAGCGGCGCCGGCGGGGGGGGGCCGCGCAGGGCGGGGCCAGCCCATGTGTCACCCCTTCCTCCCGTGGAACCCAGGGCGTACCTCCCCCTCCGCCCCCCCTTGCGACGCCAGTGGCTGTGGTGTAAACGACAGAGCCTAGGGCTTGCCGATCAGAAGGTCGGCAGTTCGAATCCCCGCGACAGAGTGAGCTCCCGTTGTTCAGTCCCAGCTCCTGCCCACCTAGCAGTTCAAAAGCACGTCAAGTGCAAGTAGATAAATATATACCGCTCTGGTGGGAAGGTAAACGGCGTTTCCGTGCACTGCTCTGGTTCGCCAGAAGCGGCTTAGTCATGCTAGCCACACGACCCAGAAGCTGTCTGTGGACAAATGGCGGCTCCCTCAGCCTATAGAGCGAGATGAGTGTGCAAACCCAGAGTTGTCCGCAACTGGACCTAATGGTCAGGGGTACCTTTACCTTTACTTTACCACACACACACTAGCTTGGGGACGCAGGTGAGGCTGTGGGGCATGCACAGTTCTGTCCTCTTCCTCCAATTCCTGGAACATAGAACATTCCCTTATTCTTGAATCAGACTCACTGGTCCATCTACTGATGGTTTTCATATTTCTTGTAAACCTTGAACTTAAAAATAGAAAGCATAATGCTGGTGGTCAAAAAAATAGGTTCAAAGACTCTCTCAAGGCAAATCTTTTTAAAATGTAGTATAAACACCGACAACTGGGAAACACTGGCCTGCGAGAGCTCCAGTTGGAGAACAGCTTTTACCAAAGGTGTCATGAGTTTTGAAGATGCTCAAACTCAGGACGAAAGGGAGAAACGTGCTAAGAGGAAGCCATGCTTGGCAAACCCTCATCGTGATCAACTCCCACCCGGAAACCTATGTCCCCACTGTGGAAGGACATGTGGATCCAGAATTGGCCTCCACAGTCACTTACGGACTCACTTTTAAAACTGTGTTCATGGAAGACAACCTTACTAGGTTACGAGTGATCGCCAAAGAAGATAATTTTCATTAAATGATCATTTAAAACATGGGTAGGCAAACTAAGGCCTGGGGGACGGATCCAGCCCAATCGCCTTCTCAATCTGGCCCGTGGACGGTCTGGGAATCAGCATGTTTTTACATGAGTAGAATGTGCCCTTTTATTTCAAATGCATCTCTGGGTTATTTGTGGGGCCTGCCTGGTGTTTTTACATGAGTAGAATGTGTGCTTTTATTTAAAATGCATCTCTGGGTTATTTGTGGGGCATAGGAATTCGTTCATTCCCCCCCCCCCAATATAGTCCGGTCCCCAGAAAGTCTGAGAGACAGTGGACCGGCCCCCTGCTGAAAAAGTTTGCTGACCCCTGATTTAAAAGAACAGGCATGAGCGAATACAAGGCTTCAGCTTTGGAGCTGTCTTCAAGGGTAACCCCACGCAAAGACCATTACAGTTATCCAGCTGGGAGCTCACCAGCGCAGTGTGGCGGTGACACGATCCTTGCACAAGAGACAGAAGCATCTGGTGCGAAAGGAGAAGCGGTGGAAATGAAAGGGGCAGACCACATGGCTTTGCTTGGAGAGGTCCGTCCACCTTTTCTGCCTATCTCATAAACTGGTTGCATCTCTCCAAAGGATACGTGGCCATTATAATCTTTTGTTCCCAGACTGGTTTCATTTTCATCTCTTATCAGCCCGGCCCCAAAAAGCTCTATTTTAAAAAGAGGGAACTCGGCACAGGCGCATGTGAGAATGTGCACCCAGGAGATAAATTTATCCATTGGGACTGATTAACTAGTAAACCTGTTTTCCAGAAGTTGCTGATTATTTCTGCAGAGAAGTGAGCTTGCCTGCTGAATTAACAATGAATTTGCAGAGATGTCCCAGCTTCTGTTGGCTCCATTAAATTTCCCACAGAGTGAAATGACTCCAGCTTTCTCTGCTTTCATGTTTGAGAGAAAAAAATAACCACATCATACCAGAACAATCATCAAGTCCCATTGCCATTTCTCCACAGTAGGGGTGTGGTGGGGTGTGAGAGAGATTGACTGACTGAACCCCCAAAATGCTCACTAATGGTTCCTCGTCATCCTGGGGGGAAAGTGACAACTGGGGTGCTGCACGGTTCTCTCCTGGGTCCATTGTTGTTCAACATCTTTGTAAACGACTTGGATGAAGGAATTGAGGGGACGATCATCCAGTTTGCAGATGGCACCAAACCATAGCTGTCAACCTTTCCCTTTTCTCGTGAGGAATCCTATTCGGAATAAGGGAATTTCCCGCAAAAAATGGGGAAGTTGACAGCTATGCACCAAACTGGGAGGGATCGCCAATGCCGGAGAAGACAGAATCGGGATTCAAAATGACCTTAACAGATTGGAGAACTGGGCGCAAGCTAACAAAATGAATTCCAACAGGGAGAAATGTAAGGTTCGATACTTAGGCAGGAAGAACCATCTGCACCAATATAAGATGGAGGACACCTGGCTTGCTGG
This sequence comes from Darevskia mixta, assembly GCA_034641385.1. NCBI lineage: Eukaryota > Metazoa > Chordata > Lepidosauria > Squamata > Lacertidae > Darevskia > Darevskia mixta. The sequence goes on from JAWWNH010000060.1 coordinate 7,104,663, forward strand.
TAGTGCAGGTGAAAAGGATCTAGGGGTTTTCGTGGACCACAAACCTAAGACTGTGTGATGCAGCAGCAAAAAGAGCTGAAGTTATTCTAGGCTCTAGATCAGGGTCCAGATCAAAGGAAGTCATAGTCCTGCTCTATTCTGCCTTGGTCAGGTCACATCTAGAATACTGTGTCCAATTCTGAGCGCCACATTTTAAGAAGGATATTGACCAGCTGGAACGTGTGCAGAGGAGGGCAACCAAGATGATCAAAGGTCTGGAAAACAAGCTTCATGAGGAACAGTTGAGGAAATTGGGTATATTTAACCTGGACAAGAGGATACTGAGAGGTGATATGATAGCCATCTTCAAATATCTAAAGAGCTGCCACATGGAAGAAGAAGCAAGATACAGTGGTACCTCGGGTTACAGACGCTTCAGGTTACAGACTCCACTAACCCAGAAATAGTACCTCGGGTTAAGAACTTTGCTTCAGGATGAGAACAAAAATCATGTGGCAGCGGTGTGGTGGCAGCGGGAGGTCCCATTAGCTAAAGTGGTACCTCAGGTTAAGAACAGTTTCAGGTTAAGAACGGACCTCCGGAACGAATTAAGTTCTTAACCCGAGGTACCACTGTAGTTTTCTTTTGCTCCAGAGGTGAGAACTCAAACCACTGGTTCAAATTACGAGAAAGGAGATACTGACTAAACATCAGGAAGGACTTTCTAACAGTAAGAGCTGTTCAACAGTGGAATAAAATTACCAGTAAAAGCAGTTACCAATTTAAAATATTTTTAAAAACCACAAAATCAGCGGCAAACTAAAAACAGATTAAAAGACGCATCAACATATCTGGGTCAGTTTGTCCAAACAAGGAATACATTTTTAACAGGTGCCGAAAATACAGAGAAGGCATGTGCCTGGTATCAATAGGCAGGGAGTTCCGAAGTCTAGATGGTGCCATACGAAAAGACTGGTTTCTTACAAATGTGGACCGGATATTATGAGGCAGTTTTGTTTTCACCAATTAGGTAAAGGGTAAAGGGACCCCTGACCGTTAGGGCCAGTCACAGATGACTTTGGGGTTGCGGCGCTCATCTCGCATTATTGGCCGAGGGAGCCGGCATACAGCTTCCAGGTCATGTGGCCAGCACAGAGCAGAACCAGAGCAGCGCATGGAAACAACGCTTACCTTCCCGCCGGAGCGGTACCTATTTATCTACTTGCACTTTGCCGTGCTTTCGAACTGCTAGGTTGGCAGGAGCTGGGACCGAGCAACGGGAGCTCACCCCGTCGCAGGGATTCGAACTGCCGACCTTCTGATCAGCAAGCCCTAGGCTCTGTGGTTTAACCCACAGCGCCACCCCGTCCCCATTTTTCACCAATTAACAGGCATTTTTCCAAAATGGCAGCTTTGGCATGACACCGCCCTGGGGCCTCCTCAGACTGTTCCAACGTGTTTAACTAGAAAGGAACTTCTCTGCAATATCCCCCTTTGCTCCTAAATATATATATATGCTTGTTTGTGTTTTGTTTACTGCCATTTCTATGCCAATATTTGCTCTGGAAGATCTCCTCTCTTTCATAAATGTTTTTTTCCCCAATGCAACAGCAGTTACTTGCTTGTTTACCAGTTTTATTTTAGACGTGGGTATTAAACCAGCATCGCTCTCTTGATAATTATTTGCCTCTGCCTCCCTTCCTCTCACTCTTTCTCTCGTTCCAATTCTCCATGACAAAACTGCAAGGGTATTTCACATTTTCCACCTAATTGAGCAGATCTAAACACCCGGAAGCTAGCACACCCCTGTCATAGAGAGAGGCTGCCTATTTTTACTCCTCAGGGGAGACACATTTAAATATTGATGTGTTCCTGAGTTATAGTCAAAATAGTCATAGAAAAATAAAATAAAAATGAAAAGGAAAGAGAGCAGAGAGTCATCCTTAGGCCAATTTCCTCGTCTCTCTTTCATTGTAAATGTTTTCAAGGAAAGAAAGATAGAAAGTATTAGGGCTGTCAATTAAATCTTTCAGTTGATTAATCACCTCTCTTTTAACTGACTGATTAAATTTAAATAAATTTGCACATTAACAAACCCTCAGAGGATCTTGAAGGATGGGTGCTGTTTCTCAACATACAGCTTAATATATAAAAACTACCTCTCAGTGTTACAAACAGATGCTATGGTTTGCACAAAGCTGGGGCTCTGGAGGCCAGGCTATTCCTTGGTTTCTGCAGAACCACCAAGAAGAACTCCGCAACTGAACAAATTCAAGCCCCATCAGTGCTTTAGAGGACTCAGATTCAAAGAAGCAGATTGACATTGGTTGAAAGTAAGCGCCATCAACTACAGGTCAACTCAAATCTGAAGCCTGAGAAATCACCAATTTTAAGGCTTGGGAAATTGCAAGCATTGGTGAGATCTAGGTCTTCCCAATGGGACGGCCATCTTTCAATAAGTCTTCTCCCATGGAGGTCCACCCTGCCCACTTCCTTCCAAGAGGTTGGGAGAGACCTCCTTGCTGAATCAAGAGAATGTTGCATCGTATATCGTCCAACACTTTGAAGCCAAAATTCAGGACACCATCCTCCCAATTTTTTTATCTTGAGAGCTCCGCAGCCACTTTGGTTGCTGTCATCTCGTGTGATTTCATGCCGCACTCCCCCCCCCCAAAAAGCACCCAAAAACGTGAGTTTTGGGACACCACACAAGATTGCAGCCCCCAAAAAGAGCTTTCTTCAGGAGGTAATTGTGCAAAATTGTGGCGACCAAAATGGCCGCCGTTCTCTCACGAAAAAAAAATTATATGTCCCATTTTTTTTCCAGGACACTTGCTGGGTATGGGAATCACATACCCTCCAACTTTTCTCTGATGAAAATAGGGACACCCTAAGGGAAAGTGGGATGTTCCATAATCAAATTAGAAACCAGGACAGCTTCTCTAAATCAGGGACATCCCTGGCATCAGAACATTTTGTTTGTGTCTCATCTTACATCTGTCTCTGAAATATTCTCTTTCATCATGTGGTTACCAGTTGCTTTAAATAGATTCTGTGATCACCATTTGAGGCTTTTCTTCATGTGCCTCCTCCACAAGGGGCCCAGAGGGCAGCAACACGAGAACGGGGCCTTTTCTACAGTGGCTCCCCATTGTGGGACGCTCTCCCCAGAGTGGCTCGCCTGGTGCCCTTCATTCTACATCTTTAGGTGCCAGGTGAAAACGTTTCTCTATAACCCGGCCTTTGGCTGATTAACATTCTATGTCCTTTTAAGTGTGCTTGGGGAAAGGGTTTATTTGTTTGTTTCTGGTTTCTATTATGTATTTTGGGTTCTCATTTTGCATTTTAATGTTGTGAACCTCCCTGTGATCTTCAGGTGAAGGGTGGTATATAAATTTAATAAAAATAAAATAATAATATATAATAATAATAATTTTTTTTTACTAGCTGTTCCGGCCACGCCTTGCTGTGGCTGATTTGGTGAAATGCAAAAGTAAGATACAGTATGAAAGAGAAAGTGTATGTTTACTTACACCTCATCTCGTTGAAGTTCAGTCTATGTGTTCTCCGTTTGCCCCTCCCGTTTTTGTCTTCGTTTCTACAACTGTTTATTACTACTATTTTAGTCTATGAGGTTCTTTGTCCTGATTTTGTCAATGGCCTTCTTCGATGTTGTTGACGTGTAGTGGTGGGCTGTATGTTTGTTTTTATAGGAACACGTTTGTATCTGTGGAAGGTGCGGTATCTGGCCCGAAATGTGAGTAGCGGCATTGTTGTCCGGCCTCTCTCTACAGCCGGTCGAGGTAGCGTCGCAAACCACGAAAATGGCGATTCCTCCCGGCGTGGCTCTATACCTGCCGGCAGAGCCAGCAGTAGTGTTTGTGGGCGGTCTGTCTGTCGATTGGATGGTGGTAGTGACGTCGGGAAAGGAGGAGGAGGGGTCAGAAACAGGTGTGTCGTGCTGTGCTGTTTAACGTCCACTGGAGGGCGCTATATTTGTTTGCACAAAATCACATTTTTACCTGGGAAAGGTGTGGTATTTGTGCAATGTAAGTACATATGATCACTCCCATATGGGCATGGAACGTTGTGTCCAAATTTGAATGGAATCGATCAAGGGGTTACGGAGAAAGGCGATCATTAACAAACATCCAACTTGAACGATTTTATATATATAGATACCCCGCCCATCTGGCTGGGTTTTCCCAGCCACTCTGGGCGGCTTTCAACCAAATATTAAAAACAATACAGCATCAAACATTAAAAACTTCTCTAAACAGGGGCGGTTCAGTTGTCTTTTAAAAGTAAAATAGTTGCTTATTGCCTTGACATCTTCTGGGGAGAAGAAGAAGAAGAAGAAGAAGAAGAAGAAGAAGAAGAAGAAGAAGAGTTTGGATTTGATATCCCGCTTTATCACTCCCCTTCAGGAGTCTCAAAGCGGCTCACATTCTCCTTTCCCTTCCTCCCCCACAACAAACACTCTGTGAGTTGAGTGGGGCTGAGAGACTTCAGAGAAGTGTGACTAGCCCAAGGTCACCCAGCAGCTGCATGTGGAGGAGCGGAGACGCGAACCCGGTTCCCCAGATTACGAGTCCACCGCTCTTAACCACTACACCACACTGGCTCTCAGTGGGAGGGCGTTCCACAGGGCAGGCGCCACTACCGAGAAGGCCCTCTGCCTGGTTCCCTGTGAAAAATAAAATAGATAAGTATTCTCCATCACTAAAAGAGTTTAAAACAAACAAAACAGCAACAAATAAGCCAGCCAAATTGCTCCCAAGTTGTTCTCAAAAGTGCATCCGAGCAAATCGTGCTGCTGTTGCCAGGTTGTGTTTGCGTCGGCGTCGTCATTCCCCCCGCCCTACCCTGTTGGAGCTGATTCTTAGTCACAAACCGCTTCCGCTCCCTGCCAGGACTGTCACTGAGTGTTTACTCCGGTTCGACGCTGAAAATGGGACGCCAGCCAGACGGGTTAACGGAGGTGGGCAAACGCTGGAACAACTCATTTACCGCCTTGTGCTGAGTGTCATAAATTTATTAGCAAGGAGGCCGAGCTGACACCTCGGTGACAGGATATAATTCCTTTACCCAAAAGCCTTAACAGCCCTTGACACAAAAAAATTAAGCTAAATTACATTATTTTAAAGGAGCAGATGGGGAATGCTAAACGTTTACCCAGAGAAACGGAGAAGCTACCTCGACACAGTCCATTACGACTGCTAAGGAACAAGAGAATGACATCTAATGCCTTCCATTAGAGACTCCCGGGGAGAAGTTCCAGGTAAGAAGCTTCACCTAGGAGCTGTCAAAAAAAACTGTACAAAAGCTCAGCCATGAGTTGGGCAAACGCATTGTCACACCCCAAGCTGAAACTAGTTGTCTGATTGATCTGGATGTTTGTGTCTGTACTGTGCTAGAACAGGGGTACAGATTTGTATTATTATTATTATTATTATTATTATTATTATTATTATTATTCCCCACCTTTTTCTCTGACAGGGATTCAAGGCATCTTACAGATAAAATAAAGGTAAAGGTACCCCTAACCGTTAGGTCCAGTCATGGATGACTCTGGGGTTGCGGCGCTCATCTCGCTCTATAGGCCGAGGGAGCCAGCGTTTGTCCGCAGACAGCTTCCGGGTCATGTGGCCAGCATGACTAAGCCGCTTCTGGCGAACCAGAGCAGCACACAGAAATGCCGTTTACATTCCCATTGGAGCGGTACCTATTTATCTACTTGCACTTTGACGTGCTTTCGAACTGCTAGGTTGGCAGGAGCTGGGACTGTACAACGGGAGCTCACCCCATCGCGGGGATTCGAACCACCGACCTTCTGATCAGCAAGCCCTAGGTTCAGTGGTTTACACCACAGTGCCACCCGCGTCCCTCACAGATAAAATAGGAACAGATAAAAATAGGGTGCAGGGGAGATAATCATTCAAAAACAATTATACATTAATTAAAAGCACATATACATAGAAAAGATCTATTAAGAAACATACAGATCATTACAATAAGAACACCATGGCACCATCTCCACTGAGCATGCCTATGAGGGTTGTGGGACTGAGAGAAGGGCCTCCCCTGAAGATCTCAAAACCTGAGCAGGTTTGTATGAGGGAATGTCTTCATATACCGTCTCAGCCCACCTGGTGTTGTTTCTTGGTTCCCATCAGCCCCAACCAGCATGGCCAACAGTCAAGGATGATGGGAGCTGTAGTCGAAAGATGTCTGCAGCGCCATCTCTGTCCTACAGCATCTTGGACAGGGGCAGCAATGCTTCCGAATACTTCTCTTGAGCTTGTAGTTAATGCATGTGTTACTTTAAAGCACATGAGGGCACTGTTTGTCTAGTGATGTAACTGCCCCTTGCTCTGTTAGCTCTATCCTTAAAACCTGATACTTTTTTTTTTTTTTTTGCTGCCTCCCAACTTATTGAAACAATGTCTGCCATTTCTCTCTTACATCTCTAATGATCCTGTAAATAGTTCCTACCAAAATAAATCGGCTCCTGCATGAATAAAGCCTCGGAACTCCAGAAACTGTACGTGATTGTTTCAGTCTGACTCAGCTGAGCTGCAAGCTCTCCTAACAGCAGGGGCAGTGAAAGATGTGCTATGGCAGGGTCCTAGGGTGTGATAGAGACACCTGGAGGGCTGCCCTTAGACTAACTCTCTGGTGCTGATTCCTGGCTGGTCCCATGGCATCTGTTTCAAAACCCAACCCTCATCACCCCAACCTCTGGCCTTTGGCAGAAGGCATGAACACAGCTTCACCCACTCCCCCTTTCCTTCCAAAAACTCAGCGACCGTGGTTTGAAGGTGAGAACAAGGCTGAATGTGACTGAAAGTGATACGGTTTTACTGAGAGGGGTTTTAAGGCACCAAACAGATGGTAATCTACAAAGAAATAAAACCAAAAGAGAAAGAAAACTCACATTAGCAATGAAACCAAGGCATTGGAAAAAACTAACAGAGAGAGAGAGAGAGCTGTAAAAGCAGCGAAGAGAAAAGCTGATGGCCTAATTAATGAGAAGAGAAAACTCAAAATAATGGCAAAGGAAGGGAGGGAAATGTTCGTAGCTAGCAGTAAAGTTCCCATCCCAAAATTGTAGCGAAGGTTGGAAATGGGAACTTAACTATGATCTGCTATGATATGGTTCAAGCAGATCTAAGGGAAGAGCTAGGGAGGAAAGTAGTCTTTTTTAACAGAAGCAGCTGAAATTTTTAAATATTTTTCACCTGCTTACACACACAGAGAGAGAGAGAGAGAGAGAGAGAGAGAGAGAGAGTTTTGTGTATGCTGCAGGCAGTGGCGAAGGAAGCCGCTTGGCCACCCGGAGCGGCAAACCCGAAGGCACCTGGGGCGGGGCGCCGCTCCGTAGCGTGCATGCGCAGCATTGCTACATACGACGCATGCGCCGCTACGGAGCGACGCTGCGCATGCGTGCTACGGAGCGGCGGTGGTGGAAGTTAGCCTGGCATACATTTTAACACTTGCTGGATTTGGGGTTAGAAGGGTCTCTGCACACAGCCTGCTTCCCCCCAAACTCATAACTATATCACGCCCCCCCCCCCAAAAAAACCCTATCTTATCCCAAGATATGCCAGCTAAGCAGACCTTGTTTAATTTTCATTGCAAGTTGTTTTAAACTGTTCTTAATGTTGTTTTAATGTTGTAACATGCCCTGGGACCTTAGAGTAAAGGTGAGGTAATAGATAAAGAAACACTTCACAAACTGAGATTCTGCCCCCTAACAAAAGCTTGCCCCCAGGTGTGTGTTTTTCCGATATTAAAGGAAGTTTCTAAGATCTTCCAAAAATAAGCTCAACAACCTTTTTGTGCAAACTCCCTCCAATAAACTCAACAGCTTTTTGCCCCCTCATCAAAAATCCTGGCTACACCCATGGACACATCCCCACCATTTAGGTACCTCTTACTTTTACCCCTCATAACAAAATAACAAAATAAAAAATTCCTTCCAGTAGCACCTTAGAGACCAACTAAGTTTGTTCTAGGTATGAGCTTTCGTGTGCATGCACACTTCTTCAGATACACTGAAACAGAAGTCACCAGACCCTTATATATAGTGAGAGGGTGGGAGGGGTATTACTCAGAAGGGTGGTGGGAATGGGTGATAGGCTGATAGCTGTGGTAAACCTGTTGACGACTGTTAATGACTGCAATCAGTCCCACAGGAAAAAGCAAGGGGTGAGCAGGTTAAAAATAGCTTTGTCATGTATAATGAGATCAGGTCTCTCCATGGTTTTAAGCTTGGTAATGAGTTGCAATTCAGCAACTTCTCTTTCCAGTCTATTTCAGAAATTCCTTTGCAATAAGACAGCTACTTTCAGATCTTGTATAGAGTGTCCTGGGAGATTGAAGTGCTCTCCTACTGGTTTCTCTGTCTTGTGATTCCTGATGTCAGATTTATGTCCATTTATCCTTTGGCGTAGGGTTTGGCCTGTTTGTCCAATGTAGAGAGCTGAAGGGCACTGTTGGTATTTGATGGCATACACAATGTTAGACGATGAGCAATTAAATAGTCCTGAGATGGTATGTTTGATGTTGTTGGGGCCAGTAATGGTGTTGTCCGGGTGTATGTGGCAGCAAAGTTGGCATCTGGGTTTATTGCAGGCTCTGGTGCCAGTGTCCGTGTTAAGTCTGGTTGTAGTATTATTGTGGGTGAGGAGTTGTTTAAGATTGGGTGGCTGTCTGTAGGCGATGAAAGCTCTTCCTCCCAGAGCTTTTACCCCTCATGTTGGTGTTGCTTTACAACCTGAGGCGTCCTGAGCGACAGGCCCAGCAGTCTGAAGAGAAATGGCGGCTTTGGGTTGTGGCAAGGGGGAGTGAGCATGTTGGGGAAGCAAGGAGCCATTGCTTGGTTGGGGAATCCCTGTTTTGAATCCAGAAGGACCCGGGTTCAATCCCTGGCCTTTCCAGCCAATAAAGACCAAAAGCAGCAGCCGGTGAGAGCAGCTTTGTGGGCAAATCGTCAGCTTCCTAGTGGGCTTAAAGAGAGCCAAAGGTATTCTCAGGCTCCCCCAATCGGCCGGTCCCGTCCCCTGAATAATTTTAGCTGCTCTTTTCTGTCCATTTCCCAGCTCTGGGATATCAACCCAGAACTGTTTGTGGCGTTCTAAATGTAGCTGCACCATCGATTTCTAGAAGGGAGGAAGTGTGTTGCTACTGCCGCTATATATAACCCAGAGAAGAGCTTTCTGACAAAGAAGCATAGAGTCATAGAGTTGGAAAGGGACCCTGGGTGTCATCTAATCCAGCCCCCCCCCTGCAATGCAAGAATACGCAGGGACCAAAAATATGGGGACCAAACCTGCAGCCTTGCCATTATCAGCACCAGCTGAGCTATCCAGTTTATAGTTTGGGGCAAACTTAAAAGTCTGTTTGCTTAGAGAGCAGCTTTCAACAATGGGGGGGGCTTCCAGATGTTTTGGACTACATCTCCCATCAGCCCCGCTGCTGGTCGAGGCTGCTGGGAGTTGTTGTCCAAAATAGGACTTCTTGACTCAGCACCGTTAAATGATAGAACTCAGTCAATCAAACTTTTATCGTGCTAGCCAATGGCTATGATAACATCCATAACTTCAACAGGTAAAGGTAAAGGTAAAGGACCTCTGGACAGTTAAGTCCAGTGAAAGGTGACTCTGGGGTTACAGCGCTCATCTCGCTTTTCAGGCCGAGGGAGCCAGCGTTTGTCCACAGACAGCTTTCCGGGTCATGTAGCCAGCATGACTAAGCCGCTACTGGCACACGGAGGACCGCGACGAGTGCCAGAGCACACAGAAATGCCATTTACCTTTCCGCCGCAGAGGTACTTATTTATCTACTTGCACTGGCGTGCTTTTGAACTGCTAGGTTGGCAGGAGTTGGGACACAGCAATGGGCTCTCACCCTGTCGTGGGGATGCGAACCGCCGACCTTCCGACTGGCAAGCCCAAGCGGCTCAGTGGTTTAGACCACAGCGCCACCCGCATCGACAGACGCTAAATTGACAATAAAACCACAATCAGATCCAACAGAATTTACAAGGATACATAAAATAGAGGGGAGTTGCATATGGTTTGTGCAAGTTGCAGCATAAAGTCCCATCACCTTGGATGACTTTAAAAGAGGATTGGGCAAATCTATGGCTACATACCCTCCAACATTTCTCCAATGAAAACAGGGATGTCCTATTCCAGTGGTGGCTAACCTTGGCACTCCAGATGTTTTGGAACTACAACTCCCATCATCACTAGCTAACAGGACCAGTGGTCAGGGATGATGGGAGTTGTAGTCCCAAAACATCTGGAGTGCCAAGGTTAGCCACCACTGTCCTATTCCATTATTATTATTATTATTATTATTATTATTATTATTATTATTATTATTAGGTTGTCCACTATGAGAACAGGATGCTGGACTAGATGGGCCATTGGCCTGATCCAGGAGGCTCTTCATATTTATTATCTGAAGGCTGTTATTCTTCCTATATTGTACCTGTCGAGAGGAATAACTTTAATGTAACCATCTACGGACTGGCAAAGCTGTCTGAGCCTTTTCAGGGGTGAGAAGGACATCCCTTTTAACGGAACAAGCTAGCACAAATACAAACCTGGGAGGTCAAGCCTAGTGAGTTGTTGTTGGGTTTTTTGCTCCTGCGCTTTGAAGATATTGTTTCTGGGGTCAGAGTGGCAATAGGAATTCAGTGTCCATGAAATGCTCCGTCTCTTCCGAAAGAGCATTTGACAAGGTTTGACTCTCGGAGATAAATGCCTCGGAGTGAAGAGGCTGGGGACCAGGTGGAGAGCAGCGAGGGCGCCTGGGGTTTAAGCTGAGATAATACCAACATCTGCTGGGTTAAAGACACCTTTCAGAGGCAGAGAATGAGCTCGGAGCGAAAAGAACAGAGAGACACACACAGAGAGAGAATAATTAAAGAATTGGTTGCAAGGTGGGAAATGTGAAAAATGGCGATATTTGCAAGCTGTTATTCAGGAGAACACTTAACAGGGAGGTTTTAAAGAGCTGCTGAGCTCCTAGTGCGTTTTTTAAACAAAATTAAATCAAATGCTCCTGAGCACTGACCCTTTGGGTGACTATAAAGGTCCCTCTCAACCGTCTTTCTTAAGCTCATCTGATCTGGAAAATCAGCAGCATCAGCAAACATTTCCCCTCTTTCATTAAAGCCTAGCTTTGCTTAAAAGAAAATTGCTTTGAGGCTTCATTTTCCAATGCTCATAAAAGGAATGGAGCAGGTTCTGCTGGAGTTTCAGGTAGTGTTCTGCAAATTTTGGTTCCCAGATGTGGTTGGTCTGCCTCTCAAATAATGGAATCAAGGAATTGTAGAGCTGGAAATGACGCCAAAGGTCATCTGGCCCAACCCCGTGCAATGCAGCAATCATGACCAAGGATTCCCTGAGAGATGCCATCATACAGCCTCTGTTTAAAAACCTCCGATGACATAAGAGTCCACCAACATCCAAACTAATCCGTTCCACCGTCAAACATCTTCCTGATGGTTAGTCAGAAACTCCTTCCTTGTCATTTGAATCTGTTGGTTCAGGTCCTTCCCTCTGGAGCAGCAGAAAGCAAGCTTGCTCCATCTTCCAGGTGACAGCCCTTCAGATATTTGAAGATGGTGAGAGCTGGACCATAAAGAAGGCTGATCGCCGAAGAATTGATGCTTTTGAATGATGGTGCTGGAGGAGACTCTTGAGAGTCCCATGGACTGCAAGAAGATCAAACCTATCCATTCTGAAGGAAATCAGCCCTGAGTGCTCACTGGAAGGACAGATCCTGAAGCTGAGGCTCCAGTACTTTGGCCACCTCATGAGAAGAGAAGACTCCCTGGAAAAGACCCTGATGTTGGGAAAGATGGAGGGCACAAGGAGAAGGGGACGACAGAGGACGAGTGTTCTCGAAGCTACCAACATGAGTCTGACCAAACTGTGGGAGGCAGTGGAAGACAGGCGTGCCTGGCGTGCTCTGGTCCATGGGGTCACGAAGAGGCGGACACGACTAAACGACTAAACAACAACAACATCATATCACATCTCTGTCATCTCTTCTGTAGGCTAAACATACCCAACTCCCTCAACTGTTCCTCATAAGGCTTGGTTTCTGAAGTCATGATAATTGAAGTGGCTCATCTCCTACTTGATAAATCCAGATGTTTCTCAAGCCTAGCATTTGGGTAGAGCTGGTGGCACTTGCTAGCAGCAACCAGTGAGGAGGTCTCAAAGGCCATCTTCTCTTTGCATCCCTCCTTCCACATGTAGCAAGGACACTCCCAATGAGCAATTAGTTGTGGGTGGACTTGGTCTTCAGTGAGAAACTGGAGGGCCCATGGGGACGAGGAATTGAGTTTACCAAGCTTCCAAGTGAGAGGTGAGAAGTCATTGTGGAGCTGTGCGTCCAGTGGGACTGGAACTCATGGACCTCCAATGAAGCTGAATGTTGGAAGATTCAGGACAGATAAAGGGAAGCATTTCTTCAAGCAATGTCATAGTTAAACCGTGGAACTCCCTCCCACAGGAGGCAGGGATGGCCAACAACCTGGATGGTTTTGAAAGAGAATTCATGGAGGAGGGGGCGATTGATGGCTACTAGACATGATGGCTGTCCTCTGCCTCCACAGTTGGAGGAAATAATGCTTCAGTATACATGTTGCTGGAAAGCCTAGCAGGGGAGAGTTGCTCTTGTGCTCGGATCCTGCTTGTGGGCATCTGGTTGGCTACTGTGAGAACAGGATGATGGGCCATTGGCCTGATCCAGCAGAGCTCTTCTGTTCTTACGAGAGCATGAATGCAGCTCATAGAATCACAGAATCATAGAACTGTAGAGTTGGAAAGGAACCCTGAGGGTCATCTAGTCCAACCCCCTGCAATGCAGGAATCTCAGCTGAAGCATCCATGATGGATGGGCCACCCAACCTCTGCTTAAAAACCTCCAAGGAGGGATAGTCCACCACCTCCCGAGGGAGACTGTTCCCTTGTCATATTAATGCTGTGAACCCCTCCATTGCAGGCTCAGGTTGTATATATGTGCACACAAACTCCTGAGGAAAACTGTTCCACTATCGAACAGCTCTTCCTCTCAGAAAGTTCTTCCTGATGTTGAGTCGGAATCTCCTTCCTTGTAACTCGAAGGCATTGGTTCGAGTCCTACCCTCCAGAGCAGGAGAAAACAGGCACGATCCCTCTTCTATGAGAGAGCCCTTGAGATATTTGAGGATCTAGGGAGCACCAATCTAGTATCTAGTCAGCGGACATTTTGTCCTTTTGGCTGTTTTATATCATTTTGGATGGATTGATTGGATTTGCCGTGCTTTTGCCGTATATTCCTTTTGTAGCGATCCCTTGTTGTTCATTGCTTCAGGAGGGCATCTGGGCCAAGCAACGTTACATAAACAAACCATCCCAGAACAATGCGCAGAATGCGATATCGGCAACAGCCCGCAGTGCCAGCATTTTGACATTCCTGCTCCGTACGGTTCAAACCTGATGCACCTCTGCCGTTGTGTCGGTGAGGTTGCTGTCAACAGTTTCTCCCCCAGAATGAATTTGCTGCCGGCCGAAAGTAGGCATGGACCATCCATCATGGCAGGTGCTGGAGGGGGCGACATATGCCACTGATTACTGACAATGAGGAAACCACAGAGGGAGGTGGAGCGATATAAGATGGGCCCAAGGCCCACAGATGCAAATATTTTTTTTAAAAAAAACCTAATATAATGCAGTCAATGCATTTTAATTAAAACATGTGGGATGTGAAACACAGGAGCAGTCAAGTACAACATCCCTAGAGTGGACATAAAAGGGGATTTCTGGACCAGCCAGTCGGAACTTCCTGTTTCTCCTGGGCTGGGACAGACTTCCTCTGCATGTCACTAGAGGTGGGTGTGACCTCACCTGTTCAGGTAACAGAAGCATAGGGCTGGCCAGCATCTCTCTCTTCTTTTGACTACATTTTGACGATGAAGCATCATCTGCTTAGCCAAAGATGCCCTCTTGGCTTCCAGCCATGAGAGGACAAAAGGACTATTCTCCTATGGAATAGTCTCCTCATGTATGTTATTTCTCTAAGCTAAGTCTGCCTTCTGGGATCCAATTGTGAACAGAATGTAAGTAAACTCTTTTTATACTTTTATAGAAGACTGTGTCGTGTCTTATCTTTTAGGAGGGAATAAAGAGGGAAATGCGGGACACGGGTGGCGCTGTGGGTTAAACCACAGAGCCTAGGGCTTGCCGATCAAAAGGTTGGCAGTTCGAATCCCTGCGATGGAGTGAGCTCCCGTTGCTCTGGTCCATGGGGTCACGAAGAGTCAAACACGACTAAACAACTACCGGTAAACAACAACAACAAATAAACAACAACAACAAATAATGCCTATCATCTCCATGTAGAGATTGGAAAAACTTTTGTATGAACCCAGGAGAGTCAATTCTAGTCATTTTTGACAATACTGAGCCACATGAATTGATGGAGTGCCTGAATACAAAGCAGCTTCCAATGTCCTTAAGATAAGGAGGCAGTAACCACTCCGCATTTTCTTTCATCTTGAGTTGAAGGGGAAATGCATTAGTAGAGTATCAAGAGGATCCCATCAGGTTTAACACTGGTGGTCATTGCAGATCCTTATCCCTGAATTAGTTGTCATCTCGCATTCTAAGCAGTAGACCCCGATGCAATGTCATGCTGGAGTCGTTGCCAAAAATATCTCAATTGTGTTTACAAACAGCCATGACTGAATTGAGGTGTATCTGCCATCAGCATCAGATGAGGCAAGTCAAGCACTTTCCTGAAAGCCAGCAATAGGAATCGTAGAATTGTAGAGTTTAAAGGGACCCCAAGGTTCATAGAATTGTAGAGTTGGAAGGGAACCTGAGGGTCATCTAGTCCAACCCCCTGCAATGCAGGAATCTCAGCTAAAGCATCCATGGCAGATGACCATCCAAATCTCCAAGGAAGGAGAGTCCACCACCTTCCATCCCACTGTTGAACAGCTCTTAAATGTCAGAAAGTTCTTCCTGATGTTTAGTTGGAATCTATTTTCTTGTAATTTGAATCTTAGCCTCCGGAGAAGGAGAAAACAAGCTTCCTCCATCTTCCATGGGATAGTCCTTGAGATAACCCTAATGAGAGTCATAATAATAATAATAATAATAATAATAATAATAATAATAATAATAATATATTATTTATACCCCGCCCATCTAGCTGGGCTTCCCCAGCCACTCTGGGCAGCTTCCAACAAAATATTAAAATACAATAGTCTATTAAACATTAAAAGCTTCCCTAAACAGGGCTCCCTTCAGATGTCTTCTAAAAGTCTGGTAGTTGTTGTTCTCTTTGACATCTGATGGGAGGGCGTTCCACAGGGTGGGTGCCACTACCAAGAAGGCCCTCTGCCTGGCTCCCTGTAACTTGACTTCTCGCAGTGAGGGAACCGCTAGAAGGCCCTCGGCGCTTGACCTCAGTGTCCAGGTCGAACGATGGGGGTGGAGACATCATCTACTGCAACCACCTGTGATACAGGGAAACTCAAGAAGACCTTCAACGCCAACCGCAATTGGTCCACCAAGTCGAGTAGACATTGTTTTCCAAATTGCACTACTGCACAGAGAGTGGATCTCGTACGGAGTCATCAGCATGCTATAATATCTTTTGGTGGTTAACGGCACTGGCAGCAGCTCGTGAGTCTGCAGATTTATTTGCATCTTTATTGCTCTCAAGCGCTAGGGTGATGCTGTTGCTCTATTTTGACTAAATAGGCCAAGAAAGATGTTGTGTAGTTTTCCTTGAGCGAAGAGAGATTATGTCCAATTACATGTTTGGTGCCTCCCCCCCCCCTTCCCCACACACATATATACATCTGGCATCTCGCCTTTCTCCCAAATTATAGAGCCGCCCTGCAAGTTATTCAAAAGAGACATTAAAACGCAAATGAATATCATTTGCGCGAAATGGAGGAGAACATTGCAACTCAAGTCAGATGATTATTATTATTTTGTCTAGACAGGTTGAGAAGGGAAGAGCTTAAAGGAATTCTCACTCGTGCTCCAATCAGCCCTGCCTGCTCAGGAGAAGAAGCTCAGTTTAGGTTTGCAATTTTTTTGCAGAGATTTTTTTTTTGCACAGGGGAAAAGCTTTTTGTACTGGCGACCACTTTGAGAGCATGACCTGGTGGGTGGATTTCATTCGGATTGAGCATATGCTAAGCAGAGCGAGATGATCGGTGCTGAAAAAGGAGTCTGTGGGTGCCTCTCTCGTGGATTATGGAACCGGAGGACAGATTGGGAGACGGGTGATGGGAAAGACTTCTGGAGATATGCTGCCAGTCAGAATAATGGCAATGTCATTATGGAGAAATACTTGGACTTGGTATAAGGCACTTACAGGTAGGTAGCCGTGTTGGTCTGCCATAGTCGAAACAAAATAAAAAAAATCCTTCCAGTAGCACCTTAGACCAACTAAGTTTGTTCTTGGTATGAGCTTTCATGTGCATGCACACTTCTTCAGATACACTGAAACAGAAGTCACCAGAGAGGGTGGGGAGGGGTATTACTCAGAAGGGTGGTGGGAACGGGTGATTGGCTGATAGGTGTGGTAAAATAGTCTATTTCAGAAATAGACTGGAAAGAGAAGTTGCTGAATTGCAACTGATTACCAAACTTAAAACTATGGAGAGACCTGGTCTGAATAGAGACATTGGATTCTTATCTCATTATACATGACAAAGCTATTTTTAGCCATCTCACCCCTTGCTTTTTCCTGCAAGACCAATTGCAGTCATTAACAGTCGTCAACAGGTTTACCACACCTATCAGCCTATCACCCATTCCCACCACCCTTCTGAGTAATACCCCTCCCCACCCTCTCACTATATACAAGGGTCTGGTGACTTCTGTTTCAGTGTATCTGAAGAAGTGTGCATGCACACGAAAGCTCATACCAAGAAAAAACTTAGTTGGTCTCTAAGGTGCTACTGGGAGGAATTTTTTTATTTTGTTTTGGTATAAGGCAGATTCTCATATTTGTTGTGTGTTCAAGGGAGAATGTCTTTAAAGAAGAGGGAACAGCTACTCCCCAATGAAGAAAGTTTCCAGTGTTTGGGACTTTTTAGTTTAAAGAAAAGGCAAGAAAGAGGAAGACATGGTAGAAGTTTGTAAAATTACACGTGGCATGGAGAAAGTTGACCGGGAAAAGTCTTTCTCCCTCTCTCATAAGACGCTCATGGACACTCTAAGCTGAATGCTGGAAGATGCAGGGGAGATTAAAGGAATGACACAGTGCATAGTTC
The DNA here is from genome assembly GCA_034641385.1 of Darevskia mixta. Lineage (NCBI taxonomy): Eukaryota > Metazoa > Chordata > Lepidosauria > Squamata > Lacertidae > Darevskia > Darevskia mixta. The sequence goes on from JAWWNH010000060.1 coordinate 7,121,947, forward strand.
AACTATGGAACTCCCTCCCCCAGGAGGCTAACCTGGCTGGCTTTAAAAGAGGATTAAACAGATTCAGGGAGGAGAAGGCTAATTGATGGTTACTAGAGATGATGGCTCTGCTATGTCTCCACAGCTGGAGGCATCCATGCTTCTGAATTTCCTTTGCTGGAAGCCACAGGAGGGGAGAGGGCTCTTGTGTTCAAAACCTGCTTGTGGGTTTCTTGCAGGCATCTGGTTGGTCCCTGTGAGAACAGGGTGCTGGAACTGATGGACCAAAGGCCTGATCCAGCAGGCTCTTCTTATGAGAGGGCTGTTGCCTTCATGCCCTGCTTGCAAGTATCTGGCGAGCTGATGTTGGAAAGAAGATGCTGGACTAAATGGACTGGTGTGAAACCCAGGCAGATTTTCCTTCTGTTCTTGCAGGGAAAAAACGGCAGGGAAAAATCCTGGGGATTTGAGGCAGGAAGAACTTCAGCTTTGCAAAAACTGTGGTCAAGCAGCTAAGTCTCTAAGAGCTTGGTTTGAGGGTTAACTGCAGGGAGGGAGGGGGAATTGAGGGGACAGGAATGCTTTTGCATTCTGTCACTCATTTTTCAAATCCCTCTTGAAATCACAGTGGGGAGAGAGCTGAGATGGATGCAGTGATGGAAAGAAGGGGAGGAGGGTCCACCTTGCTCCGTATATCCCTGCATTCTGCAGACGGCACAGTCTGATGTGCCCCAGAGATGTGACTAGTATATACCAGAAATTGGACTTTTAGTGTTGCAGCTCCAGCCCCCTGGAATGAGTTACCAACTGAAGTCAGACAATCGTCGAGTTTCTCGGTATTTAAGTGGCTGATGCAGATTATTTTCCAAAGAAGTATTTTCCTGAACTTTGTGTGACACAGTCATTTTATGGAATAACTAGTAGACTTTAAGCCCGTTAAATTAACGGGCGCTAGAACATCATGGAAAGAGGGGACGGCGAGAACTTGCTGAAGTGCTCGATGTACTGTACTTGGGCGCCCCGGCCAGCGCCGAATGGCCCTTCAGCAGGCAGCGCAGGAGGCGCATCGCGGTGGCAGTGGCAACACTGGCACCAGCCAGGCCCCGGCAGGCCAGCCCAGCCGCCACTTGTAATGGCCGCTGCTGCTTAGAAGTAAGTCCACGCGAGCGCGCACCTGCCGCTTCAACAGCCCGGCCGCCCGAACTCTCTGCGCTCCAATCCCTGTGCCCATGGGGCACATGCGCAGTTTCGCGCCCGGCCGCCCGAAGTCTCTGCGCTCCAATCCCTGTGTCCGTGGGGCACATGCGCAGTAGGACACAGGGACGGACACAGGGACTGGACGCAGAGACACGTGCACTTTATTACTGTAGATAATTGTGCAATTGTTGCTTTTTTATTGCTTTTAGTTTACTGGGCCCATTACATTTTGTATTTTAACTTTTCTTTTCTTATTGTGCATTGCTTTGATATATTTTTTTATTGAATTTAAATGCCTCCTTTCTGAATTCCAAGGCAGTCTTCATAGAATCACAGAATCACAGAATCACAGAATCATAGAGTTGGAAGAGACCACAAGGGCCATCCAGTCCAACCCCCTGCCAAGCAGGAAACACCATCAAAGCATTCCTGACAGGTGGCTGTCAAGCCTCTGCTTAAAGACCTCCAAAGAAGGAGACTCCACCACACTCCTTGGCAGCAAATTCCATTGTCGAACAGCTCTTACTGTCAAGAAATTCTTCCTAATGTTTAGGTGGAATCTTCTTTCTTGTAGTTTGAATCCATTGCTCCGTGTCCGCTTCTCTGGAGCAGCAGAAAACAACCTTTCTCCCTCCTCTATATGACATCCTTTTATATATTTGAACATGGCTATCATATCACCCCTTAACCTTCTCTTCTCCAGGCTAAACATACCCAGCTCCCTAAGCCGTTCCTCATAAGGCATCGTTTCCAGGCCTTTGACCATTTTGGTTGCCCTCCTCTGGACACGTTCCAGCTTGTCAATATCCTTCTTGAACTGTGGTGCCCAGAACTGGACACAGTATTCCAGGTGAGGTCTGACCAGAGCGGAATACAGTGGTACTATTACTTCCCTTGATCTAGATGCTATACTCCTATTGATGCAGCCCAGAATTGCATTGGCTTTTTTAGCTGCTGCATCACACTGTTGACTCATGTCAAGTTTGTGGTCTACCAAGACTCCTAGATCCTTTTCACTTGTACTGCTCTCAAGCCAGGTATCACCCATCCTGTATTTGTGCCTTTCATTTTTTTTGCCCAAGTGTAGTACTTTACATTTCTCCCTGTTAAAATTCATCCTGTTTGCCTTGGCCCAGTTCTCTAATCTGTTAAGGTCATTTTGAAGTGTGATCCTGTCCTCTGGGGTATTAGCCACCCCTCCCAATTTGGTGTCATCTGCAAACTTGATCAGGATGCCCTCAAGCCCATCATGCAAGTCATTGATAAAGATGTTGAATAAGACTGGGCCCAAGACAGAACCCTGTGGCACCCCACTAGTCACTTCTCTCCAGGATGAAGAGGAGCCATTGATGAGCACCCTTTGGGTTCGGTCAGTCAGCCAGTTACAAATCCAATGAATGGTAGCATTGTCTAGCCCGCATTTTACCAGCTTCTTTACAAGAATATCATGGGGCACCTTGTCAAAGGCCTTGCTGAAATCAAGATAGGCTACATCCACAGTGTTCCCTTCGTCTACCAGGCTTGTAATTCTGTCAAAAAATGAGATCAGATTAGTCTGACATGACTTATTTTTCAGAAACCCATGCTGACTTTTAGTGATCACAGCGTTCCTTTCTAGGTGCTCACAGACCGTTTGCTTAATGATCTGCTCTAGAATCTTTCCTGGTATTGATGTCAGGCTGACTGGGCGGTAATTGTTTGGGTCCTCTCTTTTCCCCTTTTTGAAAATAGGGACAACATATTTAAAAGATACCAGAACAAACAAATGCTCCAAAATATTCTTAGATCAGCCAATGAGCTGGCCCATCTCTGAGTCTCGTGGAAGCAAATTCCACAGTTCAACGCTGTGCTGAGTGAAGAAGTCCTTTTTTAATCTGTCCTGAATCTTCCAACATTCAGATACAGGGAATGTCCATGTCTTCTAGGGTTATGTGTGCGAGAGGAAAACTGGTGCTGATAATGCCAAGGTTGCCGGTTCGATCTTTGTATGGGACAGCAGCATTGCAGGGGGATGGACTAGATGATCCTCAGGGTCCCTTCCAACTTTTTGATACTATGATTCTAAAAGAGCTTTCTCACCCTACCCCCTTTCCCCTCTGCGTGTCCCTGACTCTGGGAGTAGCCAGTGTGGTGTAATAGTTAGGATGTCAGACTAAGACCTTGGGAGACCTGGGTTCAAATCCCCACTTGGCCACAAAGCTCCCTGAGTGACGTTGGGCCAGCCACTGCCTCTCAGCCCATCCTACCTCACAGGGTTGTTGTGGGGATTAAATCAGGGCAGGGAGAACCAAGTGCACCACCTTCAGGTCCTGGCAGAGAAACGGATGGGATATAAATGCAATAAACAAAATAAATTGGGGAATCCCCCCTGATCACCAATAAAATCACAATCAAAATGAAAACCACAAATGAAGAGGAGGGCAACCAAGATGATCAAGGGTCTGTGTCAGGCTTCGAGGGGTGCCCCCCTTGGCTGACCGTTCAAAGGAAGACTCTGAGCCATCCTATATAATAAAGTCCCTGTGTCTCTGCGTCCAGTCCGTGTGTCAGTGGAATTGCGCTACTGCGCATGTGCCTCACGGACACAGGGATTGGAGCGGGCGGAGAGGGGGCGTGTCCAAGAGGCAGCGGCGGCGCACGCGCGTCGTCAGTTGGGTCAGTGCCGCCGCCTCAAACGGAGCAGGGGAGGATGAGCTGAGCGGCTGCCAACATGGCTGAGGGGACAGAGGAGCGGCGGCCGTGAGGCGACGCGCGGGAACGGGCGGTTGGGCGGGCGGGCGTGGCCAGCGCGGCTGCGGCGGCGGCTGCTCCGAGACGCTCCGAGGGCAAAGGCGGCCGGGGCCGAGGCTATAGCGGCACAGGGCAGACTAACCTTCTAGCGCCCGTTATTTTAACGGGCATCATATCTACTAGTCAAGCTATAAAGCTTTAATCTAGGCTAATTACTTTACAATGCGGAGTACATCGTAAACACGTCTCGTCAATCACTCTCAGTACCCCTTGCACGTTGCGAGGGCTCTGCCTGCCTGGCTGAAGCCCTCCCACCACTTCCCCCTCTCCACTGCTTTTGCCAGAGGGGGAGGAGGAATCGGTCTTCAAGATCGGGGGCTGCTCCCTATACCCACTCAACGCTGGGCTGGGAGGAGTAGGCAGCCCCCTGACAGTCTGGAAGCCAAGCCTTATGAGGAGCAGTTGAAGGAGTTGGGTATGTTTAGCTTCGAAAAGCGGAGACTGAGAGGAGATATGATAGGTAAAGGGACCCCTGACCATTAGGTCCAGTCGTGACTGACTGGGGTTGCGGCGCTCATCTCGCATTATTGGCCAAGGGAGCCGGCATACAGCTTCCGGGTCATGTGGCCAGCATGACTAAGCCGCTTCTGGCAAACCAGAGCAGCGCACGGAAACGCCGTTTACCTTCCAGCCGGAGCGGTTCCTATTTATCTACTTGCACTTTGACATGCTTTCAAACTGCTAGGTGGGCAGGAGCAGGGACCAAGCAACGGGAGCTCACCCCATTGCAGGGATTCGAACCGCCGACCTTCTGATCGGCAAGCCCTGGGTTCTGTGGTTTAACCCACAGCGCCACCCGTGTCCCAGGAGATATGATAGCCATCTTCAAATATCTAAGGGGCTGCCATATGGAAGATGGAGCAAGCTATGGAAGGTTGCAACCCAGACCAATGGCTTCAAATTACAAGAAACGAGATTCCGACTAATCGTTAGGGAGATATTTCTGGTGGTAAGAGCTCCTTGACACTGGGAGAGGTTGTGGACTCTCCTTCCTTGGATGTTTTTAAGCAGAGGTTGGATGGCCACCTGTCATGGATGCTTGAACTGAGATTCCCGCAATGCAGGGGGTTGGGCTAGATGACCCTCAGGTCCCCTTCCAAGTCCACAATTCTACGATTCTATGATTCTAACACAAACGGTGGGAGTAAGAAGCCAAACCTTTAAAGCCCTAAACGGCCTCGGTCCTGTATACCTGAAGGAGCGTCTCCACCCCCATCATTCAGCCCTGACACTGAGATCCAGCGCCGAGGGCCTTCTGGCGGTTCCCTCATTGCGAGAAGTGAGGTTACAGGGAACCAGACAGAGGGCCTTTTCGGTAGTGGCGCCCTCCCTGTGGAACGCCCTTCCAGCGGATGTCAAGGAAATAAGCAGCTATCCTATTTTTAAAAGACATCTGAAGGCAGCCCTGTTTAGGGAAGTTTTTAATATTTAATGCTGTATTGTTTTAATATTTGACTGGAAGCCGCCCAGAGTGGCTGGGGAAACTCGGCCAGATGGGCGGGGTAAAAATAATAAAATTATTATTATTATTATAAACAAGTGGGAGGGAGATCAGCTTTAAGCACATACTGGGGGCGTTATTAAATATACACATCATATTCATTCATACTCTGTTTGCCTCCGGATTATTGATGAGCAGGTTATTATCCTACTGCGGCTTTGTGGTCCTACATTTTAGTGTTGATGGCAGGAAACAAGCCAGGTGGGTCTCCTCGCTCTACAGCAGGTACTGGCAGGCCGGGAACCTGCCGCCTGCTGCTTACACAGTGGGTTGAAGTAGCTCTTCATCCAGATGGGGCTTCCTGTCACCTGCCATCAAGGAGGCTCCCTCGAAAGGCCAGATAAGGATCCTTGAGGGAACATCAATCCTGCGAAAGCACAGAAAGGAGCCGCAACGCAAACAGTTGGAGAGGAAGACCTTCCCCACTAACCAGCTGGCGCGGTGGCACTCCAAAGCCACCTGCACATCTCTCTGTGTGCTCCAGTGCTTGAGATCCTGAACTGTCACATAGCTGCCTTCCAGCTCTGCCAGCCTAGCTAGCCGGCCATGTGGTCCCAAGTGGGAAGATGAGCTTCCAGTGGCCTGCCAGCCAAAGGGGGCTGCAGGTTTGCTTTTCGTGCTCTTTAAGTGTGTTTTCTGCAACAGGACCTTGGCTGTGTTGGCCACTGTGAGAACAGGATGCTGGGCAAATGGGCCACTGGCCTGATCCAGGCAACTCTTGCATTCTTACGGTATCCTGGTCCTAATAGCCCCTGGCAGATTTAGCCTCCATTAGAATCTGACTTAAATCCCCTTTAAAAAGCATCTAAGCTGGGGGCTGTCTTTGCATATTTTTATTTTTATTATTATTATTATTATTATTATTATTATTATTATTATTATTACTATGCTGCCCTATACCCGCAGGTCTTGGAGTGGTACACAACATAAAATCCAATATGAAAACTCTCCTTCTTTGCAGGTTTTTAAGCAGAGGTTGTGGGACGCGGGTGGCGCTGTGGTCTAAACCACTGAGCCTTGGGCTTGCTGATCAGAAGGTCGGCGGTTCGAATCCCCGTGACAGGGTGAGCTCCCATTGTTCGGTCCCTGCTCCTGCCCACCTAGCAGTTCGAAAGCACGTCAAAATGCATGTAGATAAATAGGTACCGCTCTGGCGGGAAGGTAAACGGCGTTTCCATGCGCTGCTCTGGTTCGCCAGAAGCGGCTTAGTCATGCTGGCCACATGACCTGGAAGCTGTACGCCAGCTCCCTCGGCCAATAATGCGAGATGAGCGCCGCAACCCCAGAGTCATCTGTGACTGGACTTAACTGTCAGCGGTACCTTTACCTTTAAGCAGAGGTTGGATGGTCATATGTCAGGGATGCTTTAGCTGAGATTCCCGCAATGCAGGGGGTTGGACTATAGGATCCTTGGTGTTCCTTCCAACTCTACGATTCTATGGAAACACAAAATACATAATAAAAATATAAATATAATATAAACAAGAACAACCCAATAATACCCCCTCCCAGACTCATTTTAAAAGGGCATTGGAAGGCCTGGTTAAAGAGGAATGCCTGGTGCCTAAAGGTGTCTAATGAAGGCACCAGCCGAACCTCCCTGGAGAGAGCATTCCACAAATGGGGAGCCACTGCAGAGAAGTCCCTGTTCTTGTGTTGCCACACTCCAGAAGTGAGCTATTCCTTGTGTGAACAAGTGTTTCCTCCTGAGCCTAAGGCAGGGGAAATCGGTTCAGTTCTCCTTTTGATGTGAACCTGCTGCATTTTTGCAGGGGAAATGCACCAATCCTTTGAAATCTGCACCTCTTCAAGATTTGCACCCCGGTTCTAGAGCCAAGGAATATATACAGAAGTGTCCATTGTAGTTAATATACTGCTTAACGCCAAACTAGGCTTCTGAAAATGAGCCTAGAAGTGCATGTACCAACAAGAATATCATACAGAAATTCATTATTTTAGGGGGGATTGCTCATCTAAAAAAAATGCTTGCATGTATTAGGCAAAATTGTGGAGTCGGCTAAATGCACCGTCACGAGGACTTTTGTAAAATAAAAGTATCCCAACCAATGCAGAAGTTGTGCAAGCTGAATATACATAAGTTGGGGGTGGGGACAGGGACGAACTGAGAGAAGTCACAGAATGTCAGTCTTGTCCATCTCTACTTGACCGGACAGTTAATCAGTTTGACACGCAACGTATAAGTCACTGAGTCAGAGGTGGCCTCATTCTGTGTCTCACCAGGGCTCCAACCAGCCTCCACAGTCTGCTGTCAGACTGGAAGAGAAACAGCAGGACTTCTACTCCCTAAGGCACAATCCAAGGCCCAGTCAGTTTCCAGGAGCCTGGAAGTCTATTTTGACAAATAAACTGACTCTTTAATGGGCTGTCAGTTCGACAAAGCAGTAATGGCCGCACAGCAGCTAAGGCCCATTGCTTAGTGGGGAGAAAAACATTTCTCCATCTGCTTTCTCTATGCCATACATAGTTGTGCAAACTTCTACCATGTTGCCTCTTTCTCGCCTTTTCACTAAACTTGTTGTCGTTTAGTCATGTCCGACTCTTCATGACCCTTGGACCAGAGCACGCCAGGCACTCCTGTCTTCCACTGCCTCCCACAGTTTGGTCAGACTCATGTTGGTAGCTTCGAGAACACTGTCCAACCATCTCGTCCTCTTTCGTCCCCTTCTCCTTGTGCCCTCCATCTTTCCCAACATCAGGGTCTTTTCCAGGGAGTCTTCTCTTCTCATGAGGTGGCCAAAGTATTGGAGCCTCAGCTTCAGGATCTGTCCTTCCAGTGAGCACTCAGGGCTGATTTCCTTCAGAATGGATAGGTTCGATCTTCTTGCAGTCCATGGGACTCTCAAGAGTCTCCTCCAGCACCATAATTCAAAAGCATCAATTCTTCGGCAATCAGCCTTCTTTATGGTCCAGCTCTCACTTCCGTACATTACTACTGGGAAAACCATAGCTTTAACTATACGGACCTTTGTCAGCAAAGTGATGTCTCTGCTTTTTAAGATGCTGTCTAGGTTTGTCATTGCTTTTCTCCCAAGAAGCAGGCGTCTTCTAATTTCGTGACTGCTGTCACCATCTGCAGTGATCATGGAACCCAAGAAAGTAAAATCTCTCACTGCCTCCATTTCTTCCCCTTCTATTTGCCAGGAGGTGATGGGACCAGTGGCCATGATCCTTCGCTAAACTAAGAAGTCCCAAATGCTGCAACCTTTCCTCCAACCCCTTCATCGTTGGGATGACGTTTTCTGATCTCGTTCCAACTTTGCAGTAACCTTTTTGAGGCGAGGCAATCGTGCACGCTGTTCCAAAAGCAGTTGCACCATAGAGTTGTATAATCCCATTATAATATCAGCTGTTTTATATTCAACAATCTGTAGCGTGGAATGGGGGGGGGGTTGCATAAAGGCTTCCATCGCCAGAGCTGAAGCACAATTCCAGACCCTCCAAGCATCCCTGTTTTCCAGGGCCAGTCCCAGATTTACAGAAGGCATCCTTGTTTCTCCTTTGATCCCAGAATGTCCCACTTTTCCTTAGGATGTCCCTATTTTCATTGGAGAAATGTTGGGAAGTATAGAGTTATGTGACCCTCAAGCCAAAGAGATAAGTAACTCTACAACCTTCAGAAGACACCCCAAGGCAGCCTGGTATAGGGAAGTTTTTAAATGTTTAATGTTCTGTTAGGTTTTTATATACAGTGGTACCTTGGTTCTCAAACGCCGAAAACCCAGAAGTGTTTTTGAACATTTTTCAGAAGCTGAACATCTGATGCGGCTGTCGGTTATTGTTTCTGGGGCACCTGCAACAATCAGAAGCTACACCTTGGTTTTCAAACATTTCAGAAGTCAATGGATTAAGTTTGGTGCTTTTGTCTTGTCTTGCTATTTTTTATTATTTTATTTGCTTTTCAGCTTTTTCGGTTAATTTGTTTTTGTGACAGTGTGGAACCCAATTCAGCTACTGATTGATTGACTGTGTGACTGCAGAAAAGGATAAAAAGCCCCCCCCCCAATCCAAACAATGACTATCATCAGTGCAGGTAAGAAAATTATAATAATTTTAATTTTTCTCACCTACAATACTGTCTTATTTATTTTATAGTACAGTATGTTGATTATTGCTTCCATTTTATGGATCAATGGTCTCGTTAGATTGTAAAATTCATGTTAAATTGCTGTTTTAGGGGTTGTTTTTAAAAGTCTGGAATGGATTAACCCGTTTTGCATTACATTCTATGGGAAAGCGCGCCTTGGTTTTGGAACGCTTTGGTTTTGGAACAGACTACCAGAATGGATTACCGTATATAAGCGTATAAGACGACTGGGCGTATAAGACGACCCCCAACTTTTCCAGTTAAAATATAGAGTTTGGGATATACTCGCCGTATAAGAAATACGACCCGGCGTATAAGACAACCCCCGACTTTTGAGAAGATTTTCCTGGGTTAAAAAGTAGTCTTATACGCAGGAATATACAGTAAGTTTGAGAACCAAAGTACCACTGTATGTTGGAAGCTGCCCAGAGTGGCTGGGGCAACACATTCAGATGGGCGGGGTAGAAATAATAAACTTCTTATTCTTATTCTTTTATTATCTGTACATGTAGCCAGGCATTCAGCTGCGGAGACAGAGAAACTCTCCTGCAACCTGATTTATGCCTGTGTTGTGTTAGTTCTTCTTCCGGTGTTGTCACTTTGCAAATTTGCAAAAAGGAAAAACAAAAAAACTGCACAACACGCAGAACTCACCCCGCACTCCTTGATTTGCTGAGGGATTCAATAAGCACATTGTCAAAATGAAAGCCAAACATGGTCTATCATCCAGCAATAAGACACAGCGACTTCGAGATCAGCCTATTTATCTCCCTGCAACTGCCACTCAATAATCATCATAATAAAAATAATGCTGGGTTGTTATTTATAGATCGTTCTACGCCTGCAGCCATTGGACACTTAATAATACATCAGTAAAATCAAAGTAATCCAGTGACTTTTAAGCAGGGAGGAAGAGGGGAGACACAAAGGGAAGCTTTCATCGCTCCTGAGTGGCAAGGCCTCCAACCACTTGTTGTACAGCTTGTCCAATGATGCCTGTGGGATTTCTCTAGAGGAAGCAGTTGTGCTCTGGATTGCAGAGCAGCCCCTGTTCACAGGATCGTCCTACTCTCGTGTAGAACCCTGGCAGAGACACATGCCCAACTGGCATGTTCTCTCCCTCCTGGTCAGTCGTTCGGGAGCTTCAAAAGCTTTCTTCTGCCCGAACATCACAGTGACTGATACCAAGTAGCATCAGCACACTTAGGGATCCACAGACACACACGGAGCACTGCAACATGGCTCCCTCTCTCTCTAGCATCAGACAGCAAAGAGAAAGAAACAAAGAACAATAGTCCCACTTCACGAAACACAGTAACACAAACATCCTGTCTCCATCACTTCCCATTTTGTGGAATGAAAACATACACTGTCATGTGATAGATAACAATCCCATGACTGTAGACACAGGGAACGAATCTCCAACATCCCCAACCCCCAGATCCCCAAATAGAAATTAATAATAATAATAATAATAATAATAATAATAATGTGTTTATTTATACCCTGCCCTCCCCGACGGCTAACACCAAATATAAATTACAATAAAACGTAATTGGGGGGGGGGGGGAACAGTTAATTAAAATACGGCTTAAAATACAGCTTAAAATGCAGCCTCATTTTAGTAGTAGCCCAAAAATCAAGACCAAGGGAGGAAACATCAGATATTCACCCGAGCCAGCTATCCATGTTGGTCCTACATGGGCCAGCAAAAAAGCCAAGGGAAAATTTATATACCAAATCCCATAGAGTGAGTCTAAGCCGAAGGCCAGGCGGAATAACTCTGTCTTGCAGGCCCTGTGGAAAGATGTCAAATCCCGCAGGGCCCTGGTCTCTTGTGACAGAGCGTTCCACCAAGTCGGGGCCAGTGCTGAAAAGGCCATGGCCCTAGTTGAAACCAATCTAACCTCCTTGAGGCTTGGGACCTCCAAAGTGTTGTTATTTATGGACCTTAAGGTCCTCCGCGGGGCATACCAGGAGAGGCGGTCCCGTAGGTACGAGGGTCCTAGGCTGCATAGGCCTTTAAAGGTCAAAACCAGCACCTTAAACCTGACCCGGTACTCCACCACCCACAGAAAATATCAAACCACCAGCTGAGAAAAGGGGCGTAGCGTGGGTTGCTGGTGCCCGGGGCGGGGCATGTGTTGTGCTCCCTGGTGGACTGGGCAGTGGTCAGTCCCTTCACCAACCAGTGTCTAATCATGGGAGTCTCTCCTTGCAAATGAGCCCCAACCTGGGAGCGGAGATAAGGCAGAGAAACACGAAGCCAGGAGTGCCACTGTGTCGCCTCACCTTCTGTCATTGCAGCGAGGCACTCAGGGCAAGACACGTGGCTCCGGCAGTGGTTCCTGCCTTCCTCTTCCTCCGTCCTCAGCTGGAGGTGGTGGCGCCCTCCCCCGCCCAGGGGCAGGGCACCCGTGGGCTACCCTTTGCCAGCCATGAGGAGGAGGAGGAGCACACACCGCCCGAGCCCTGAAGGTCCCACCTAGGCGTGACTGACCTCCCTTGATGAGGGAGCCTGGGGTCACAGCCCCTTGGCCCCCTGCTATGCCACTGGCTGAGAATCATAGGGAAAGGTCCCAGGGTGGGATTCATCACAACAGAACAGTATAATGCAATATATGGACAGTAAACTGTTAAAACAACAATCAGTGAATAGAATCCTTTGCAGGAAACAATATGGTCTGAAAAGCCCAGGTGAAATACTTGCCTTTGCATGTTAGGGGAAAATTCTGAGGAATAATGGAACTCGCAGGAGGAGAATACTTTTATTTTTGGCACTGTCATTATTTGGAAAGGGAATCTTTGCATGAGTTAATGCTTTATTATCCCTCTGCAGCTGTGCTGCAACTTTGTATTTTTGTCTTTCCAGGCTGTGATTCTTTGTTTCTTTCCTTTTTTGTTTTGCTTGCACTTTGTTGTTAATAAATTAATAAAGAAAAGAAAAGAAAAGAATCCGCCCCAGTTTCTGATTTCATCCCACAATGTCCCACTTTTCCTTAGGACGTCCCTATTTTCATTGGAGAAATGTTGGAGGGTAGAGTCATGCGATCCCCAAGCCAAGGAAATAAGTAACTGTACAACTTTTGGAAGTTGCCATCTTAAGGATATCCGACGCCATGGTTCAAAGATCCCTCCGGCGATCTTTATTGTATAATTTACTGGTTTATCTTAAGTTAAGGTATGAAAACTGTTAGAGAGGATAGATAATGGAATCAGCAGAGAGGGACTTGAGGAAGTCAATCGAAATATGAAATTGAGGAGGAAGGAATGCCTGGTCTAGATATGGGCCAGGCCCAAGCAATGATGCTAAACATTGTTAGTATGGTTAAATGTACAATGACAATGACACCCTTGTGAGAGAGGGGGATATATGTGGCTTCCCACAGTGAGAGGGGGGAAGTATGGAAATTTAACCGCTATGTTATGTGCTTAAAAATTGTAAAAAACCAATAAAAATTTTTTTGGGGGAAATAGATCCCTCCGGCGCCCCCCATTTCACCTTTTTATAGCGCTGCTGGCAGCTTTGCAGGGCTGGAGGAGGCAGGCAGCGGCTGGAGGGCAGCTCCTCCGGCGGGGAAGCGGCAAAGGCTCCGGGTGCAGCGCTGCCTCAGCGCGGCGGACGAGAGCGCCGTGCCCAGCCTCCACCTCTTCCCTGGCGCAGTGGCCACGGCAGGCAGAGGATCCGGGCACGACGCTGCTTTGGCGCAGTGGGCGAGGGCAGTGAGCTGATGCCGGGAGGCGCTGCGTCCAGCCTTCGCCTCTTCCCAGGCGCCCTCCAGAACTTGGTGTGAAGTTGGCACCCTGGTGCCTCGCGCCACTAGCCTCTATGGGCAAGACGCCCCTGGAAGCCACCCAGAGTGGCCAGGGCAACCCAGTCTGATGGACAGGGTATAAATATTATGATGATGACGACGACAACGATGGTGATGGAACAGGACATCCCTATTTTCATCAGAGAAATGTTGGAGGGTATGCTTCTTGTGTATTTTTGTAGTCCTTCCACAAATGAATCCCCCCCCCCCCGAGCAAAGCCCATCTTTTAGAGAGGGCTGGCAGATGAGTCCCCGTCCAAACCAAGCTCTTGCATTTCCACCAATCTGGGAGTTTCTTTGGAAGCTCTTGTAAAATGCTGCCTATCGCCCCCCCCCCCCCACATACCCTTTCCCTTCCTCCTTTCCATTAACCATTTGAAAATAAAAGTTAGCTGTTTCTCTCCCCAGGCTGCCATTACATCAAGGCTGAATGCTGAACCGGCAGACACAATGCATAAGTCAAGCGATTGCTCCTTAAAGACCAGAGCCGGCCCCCGCGGAAAACTATGAATAACACTTTCTAATGAGAAATGCAATTCGCTCCCAGGCTTCCCCCCCCCCCCATAAGTCTCTCCTGGCCTTCCCACCTATGACTGGTCTCTCACAATGAAATTCAACTCTGCCCCCTCCACCTCCCGCTGCAGAGCTAATGCAGGGTTTTGGCAGAATATAATCCCTAATTTGAGAATTTAAGATGGCTGTAAGCTTTGTGGTGGCCCCACCATTCCTGAATAAATCCATCCCTAATGGCCCTCCTTTTGAACTGCACACAAGCCCCTGCAGAGCGCGGGTTTGATCACCGAGGAGGGGGCCCCATCTGTCAAACAGAGACTCAGCCGCGCTTCCTGGCAGGATCGGGGCCTAGCAGCAAGGAAAGTTTCAGGCAGCGAAGCAGGAGATGGGTAGTTGTAGATTTCTAGCAAGAACAGAAGATGGTGAGAAGAGGCCGGCTGGATCAGGCCAATGGCGCCTCGAGTTCAGCATCCTGTTCTCACCGGGGTTATAGAATTATAGAGCTGGAAGAGACCCTGAGGTTCACCTAGTCCAACCGCCTGCAATGCGGGAATCTCCACTAGGTCATACCCTGTTGGGGAGAGCGTGGTGCTGATAACGCCAAGGTTGCAGGTTCGATCCCGTTATGGGACAGCTGCATATTCCTGCGAGTGGAATAGGATTTCCCTATTTTCATCAGAGAAATGGTGGGTGGTATGTGATACGTCTCTATCATGACACACATGCATGCACACACACTAACCTGCCTTTTTTTCTAAACTAAAAAGTCCTGAATGTTTTAAGACAGTGTGACTCTGAACACTAGTTGTGTGTAAGGTAAAAAAGGTAAAGGACTATGCGGTTGCGGCGCTCATCTCACTTTTCAGGCCGAGGGAGCCGGCATTTGTCCAGAGACAGCTTTCTGGGTCATGTGGCCAGCATGACTAAACCACTTCTGGCACAACGGGACACCGTGACGGAAGCCAGCGTGCACGGAAACACCGTTTACCTTCCCACCAGAGGGGTACCTATTTATCTACTTGCACTGGTGTGCTTTCGAACTGCTAGGTTGGCAGGATATAATAATAATTTATTATTTGTACCCCGCCCATCTGGTTGGGTTTCCCCAGCCACTCTGGGCGGCTTCCAGCAAATATTAAAATACATTAAACTGTCCCAGGAGCTGGGGCAGAGCAACGGGAGCTTATTCCATTGCAGGGATTCAAACCACCGACCTTCTGATCAGCAAGCCCAAGAGGCTCGGTGCTTTTGGCCACAGCGCCACCCGCTCCCAGCTAGTTGTGTGTATGTCACAGGGGGCTGGAGGCAACAGGGAACCACTCTTGTGGTCAGGACCCACTTCTGGGCACCTAAAAACCTCTGACTACCCACTGAGTGAAACTGGGTGCCGGGTGAGATGGATGCTTGGCCTGGCTCAGTTGCATAGCTGTCAACTTTTGGATTTGAAAATAAGGGATTTTTTCCAACTTTCAGATTTGAAAATAAGGGGTGCCGCAAAGGCGGTGCAATGGCACCAAGTGGCCTCACCACCCTGCGCTCCAGAGGCTGCGTGCGAATGGGTGAGCGAAAGAGCAAGCGCACAGACGGCAGGCAGGCTGTCTGTCTGGTTGGGCGTGAGGGTCTGGCTGCACAAGGCATGCAAGCTCCGCCCCCAGTCGGTCTCAGACTCCTTATTGGCAGCCGAGCAACACAGCTGAGGAGCCTCCTTGGCCGGCAGGGAGGGAGAGGAGCTGCTTCCTTTGAAATCCGGGAAATTTAAGAGATATCAACAATCCCGGATAGCAGCGGGAAACGGCATTGGAATAAGGGAGTTTCCCGCCAAAAAAGGGAGGGTTGACAGCTATGCTCAGTTGACCTCTTAAGACACACACACCCCTCAAAAGGGGAAAGCATTAATGGCTAAACTGATGTGCTTCAAAGCCTCCCGAAATGTCAGCAGGCAAAAGGGCAGTTGAAGAAGATTCCCTGTACTTAACAGTGGAGACTTCAACATCCCACATTGCTTTTTGTCCTTCCCGATGAGTAGCGAAAAAAAGAATAAATTATGCAAAGTGAGAGCAATAATGCAAATTTGCTTATGCTGCATAATTTAGAAAAGATTGGCAATTCAGCTTTTCTTCGCACAGAATTTGGGTTGCTTTGGTGCGAAACTGCATTGCACTTTCCTGCAAAGCTTACAAACGGGCTTGGGGTTCATCTGACGTAACCACCTGGCAGTCTAACATAGTGTGGTGCATGTCATGGGGGGGTGGCCTTAGGGAGCAAATGCCCCCCCTTTCCCAGACATAGGTATCATTCCCCTCCCTGCATTGCTAGAGCTCTGTGGTCCACTTTCCACATACCAATTATTACTGCATCATAAACCAGAAATTAAAATATCCCTGCAATAAGAAGCATGCTTCCTTAAAAGTTAACTCCATCAAAATCTGTAGGACTTACTAAAAGGAAAATAATACATTATTACGCATCACCCCAATCTCTGACTCGTGCAAGAATCCATGACGCCTGTACTTCACCCAGGGTTTGTTTTCCTTGAAATGGATGTTGGCAGAGAAACTAAGCCTTATGAGGAATGGGAGAGAGTTGGGGATATTTAGCCTGGGAAAGAGGAGAAAAGAGGAGATACTATAGCCATCTTCAAATATCTCAAGGGCTGTCACATGGAAGAGAACATTTTCTCCAGCTCTGGAGGGTAGGACTCAAACCAAGGGCTTCAAGTTACAAGGAAGGAGATTCTGATTAAATACCAGGAAAAGTTTCTGACAGTCCTTCTCCTTCTTTGGTGATCACTTGTAGCCGAGTAAGATTGTCTTCCATGAACACAATTTTAACAGTGTGTCCGTAAGTGACTGTGGAGGCCGATTCTGGATCCACATGTCCTTCCACAGTGAGGACAGAGGTTTCCGGGCAGGAGTTGATCACGGTGAGGGTTTGCCAAGCGTGCCTTCCTTTAAGCATGTTTGTCCCTTTTGTCCTGAGTTCGAACGTCTTCAAAGCCCACGACACCTTTGATAAAGGCTGTTCTCCAATTGGAGTGCTCGCAGGCCAGTGTTTCCCAATTGTCGGTGTTTATACTACATTTTTTAAGGTTTGCCTTGAGAGAGTCTTTAAACCTCTTTTGTTGACCACCAGCATTACACTTTCCATTTTTAAGTTCGGAATAGAGTAGTTGCTTTGGAAGACGATAATCAGGCATCCAAACAACAGGACCTGTCCAACGAAGTTGATGTTGAAGAATCATCACTTCAACATTGGTGATCTTTGCTTCTTCCAGTACACTGGCATTAGTTTTCCTGTCTTCCCAAGTGATGTGTAAATTTTTTCAGAGACACCATTGATGGAATCTTTTGAGGAGTTGGAGATGGCGTTTATAAGTGGTCCATGTTTCACAAGCATACAGTAAGGTTGGTGGTACAAAAGCTTTGCAAACAAGCATTTCGGTTTCCCTGCGAATGTCCAGGGATACCTAGCTCCGAGCCGTGGCAGTGGAGGGGCCTTGCGTCCCCCCGCGCTGCCGCCGGAAAAGAGGCCACCATGCGGTCTAGTCCCGGGGCTCCCGCTGTCCTCTCGGGCCTAGCGGGGCACCCCACGGCTAGCCGCAGCGGCGGAGGGGCCTTGAGCCCCTTCCCTGGAAAATAAAAGGTCACAAAATGTGGCCTAGCCATGTAATGGGGCCACCCCCACCCCCACCCACCCCCGTTCAAGCAAAAGGCCAGTACTTACCTGCCTGGAAACGCTCCTGGATCCTGATCTTGAATCTGGCTGAAGGGCTCAGCCTCTTTTGTTTGGACATTGACCGCACCCCCGGCTGGCTGTCCATTGTCCTACCTGGCTGGGGGCGGGTCAAAGGCCACCTAAGCAGGTGGGTAGCACCCACCCAGGTAACCCCCGCTCAGTGCCGCAAACTCCACCCACCTGTGGAAGGGAGGGCGGATATTATAAGTGGCCCATGTTTCATAAGCATATAGTAAGGTTGGTAGTACAATAGCTTTGTAAACAAGCATTTTGGTTTCCCTGCGAATGTCCTGGTCCTCAAACACTCTGCACTTCAATCAGGAGAAAGCCGCACTCACAGAGCTCAGGAGATGCTGGATTTCAACATCGATATTGGCCTTTGTGGAAAGATAACTGCCTAGGTAGGAGAAGTGATGTTTGACAGTTGAAGGAATACCCTTCAAAAGTTGTAGACTCTCCTTCCTTGGTGTCCACCTGTCATAGATGCTTTAGCTAAGATTCCTGCATTGCAGTCCAGTGTTGGACTGGATGAGCCTCCAGGTCCCTTTCCAACTCTACAATTCTATGAATTTATGCTGAGCATAAGATGGAGGGAATCACAGCATTAACACCCCAACAAATTTTGGTTCTCAATTAGTCACAGCTTTGGATCTAGCACAGAGAAAGCGGGTCTCTGTCTCCAGTTCTCAGCCTGGTTATTGTTCTCCTACCTGGCAGCTAGGTGAGAGGGTGGAGGAAAAGCCACTCATTAGCTTGGAGGGCACCGTCACTTAGTTGTAACTCCTGCAACTGAGCTCATTATTTTGGGATGCTGATGAGGACACTGAAGTGGCCAGAGAAGGTCATTGTCTTGCACAGAAACTTCTATGAGTAGTTCAGCAACCTCCTCGAACCCTCAATGGCTACATGACCTCAAGAATGGGAAGGCACTCAGGGCATAATCCAGAATGACCCTCCAAACACACAGCAGTATGTTGAGAATGAGTGCTTTAATGGTAAATATACTGTTATTTCATTTTCAGATTTCCAACCTGTTAAATACAGCTTTAGCGGGCTCTCTCTCTTAATGCAGACCATTAAGTTAAAGCGCATTCCCCTCTCCCAAAGGAGTTCCCATCCTGGGAACTGTAGAGTGCCAGGAATTGGAGCTCTGTGAAAGATAAGTTACAGTTTCCAGGACTCTTGGGGTGAGGCGGTGCTTTGAATGAATTATTATCATCATCATCATTTATTAAATCTATATACCACCCTTCATCCCAGGATGTGGGGTGGCGCTATTGTTTTGTTTCGTTCTTGTTCTAGTTTTTATTAAGTATTTTGTGTTTTTATCTTGTGTTTTTATGCTGTGAACTGCCCTGAAGTCTTCAGATGAAGGGCAGTATACAAATTTAATAAATAAATAATACATAAAAATGAATGAATGAATGAATGATCAAATAAATCACAGGGCAGTTTACAGTGTGTGTGTGTGTGTGTGTGTGTGTGTGTGTGTGTGTGTGTGTGTGTGCATAGAGCCCATTACACAGAGACACTGCTGTATTTGGTGCTTCCACTGCATTCTGGACAATCGGACGCCTTCACCACAGTTCAAGAAGGATACTGTCAAGCTGGAACGTGTCCAGAGGAGGGCAACCAAAATGGTCAAAGGCCTGGAAACGATGCCTTATGAGGAACGGCTTAGGGAGCTGGGTATGTTTAGCCTGGAGAAGAGAAGGTTAAGGGGTGATATGATAGCCATGTTTAAATATATAAAAGGATGTCATATAGAGGAGGAAGAAAGGTTGTTTTCTGCTGCTCCAGAGAAGCGGACACGGAGCAATGGATTCAAACTACAAGAAAGAAGATTCCACCTAAACATTAGGAAGAACTTCCTGACAGTAAGAGCTGTTCGACAGTGGAATTTGCTGCCAAGGAGTGTGGTGGAGTCTCCTTCTTTGGAGGTCTTTAAGCAGAGGCTTGACAGCCACCTGTCAGGAATGCTTTGATGGTGTTTCCTGCTTGGCAGGGGATTGGACTGGATGGCCCTTGTGGTCTCTTCCAACTCTATGATTCTATGATCTGCCCCGGCTGCAATGAGACATGTCTCTCCTGCATCGATTTCTACAGCCGCAGCAGGCGCTGTAACTCTCCAACACCCCCAAAGGCGCACTCCTCCATTGTCTCCCGAGACTGACGGATGCCACCCGGCCAGCCAACCAACCAGCTGCATTCTACAAAGTGTCACCATCCCAGTTGGGCACCCCCCAAAACTGGAACCATCCTGAGCAGCCAGGGGCACAGTGGGGGGGATACCAGGGCAATTGCCCTGGACACACAATTTTTTTTAGGGGTGCACCTTTGCAGCTGCTGCCCTGACTGGAGGCACTCCCCATCCTGCCCACCCCCTTCACTTGAGCAGAAGCTGGAAGAGGATGGGCCCTTGCATCCCTCTGTTGCACAGAATCCCCCACCGGCAGTGGAGGAGGGGAGATGGCGAGACTCATGGCAGTGGTGGTGGCAGTGCCCCAGCCCAAGGAGGTGTGCATGCATGTTCCATAGCTCCATCTGGTGGCAGCGCTGCAAGGAGGTGCTGGTTAAGGGGCACAATTCTTGCCTTAGGGCATGCAGTACTTTCCTTGCCCTGGTCGCTGGCAACCTATGCTATGCCACTAGCTGGGAAGGGGGCTTGTTCTGCTTCCAGGCTGCTCTCTGCTGCAGCCAGAGGCCACTCAGCCAAGACCACCCTACTGAGGACTCACTCGGCGTCTCCTCCTTGTTAGGCTCACGTCATGCTCTTAACTTTTTCCAGGAAACCGAAGGAATCTAAAACACTGGCAATTATAAAATGGAGGCAACGCGGACCTTTCCAAAAGGGAAGACAGCAGGGGGAATTAATGAGCGTGAAGGCAATCCAGTAATTAATTGATAAACGCCGCTGCACAGCCTTCTGAAGAAAGGGAAGCCAACATGACTTATCTCACCAAAGGCAGAGGAGAAATTCTCTCGTCTTTCACCTTGTAGATAAGGACACAAAACTGGGATCCTTCAACTTTGAAGCTTAAGAGCGATCTGTAAGCTGAAGACAAAAGAAAAAGGGGGGGTGGAAACCATGTGCAGATGCGCAAACTCCACCACCGCCACATCCCTCCGCTCACGTGAAGGGAGTGAATAATGCATGAGCCCGCTGAGAATGCTGCGCCGACCATGTTGTTGTTGATTAAGTTGTAAGCTTCAAAGAGCTTCTGCAGGATTATAAAGTTATAACTGCTGCAAATATATATACATATAGGCGCCGCAGGCATGAAAGCTGGATGATGGGCATTTCAGCAGGTGAGCGAGATAAATCCATCCGGAAAGATGTGGGGGAAGGAAAAGAGGTTTGATGCTGCCTGTGTGGCGGCATGACTTTGGCACGGGAGGTGTCCTCATTTGGGATGTCTGGTGGCTTCTAGGAACATCTCAAGGGGATAAATGAGGCAGAATCAGGTGGCTGGCTCACTTTTTTCCGGTCCTGGCTATTCCGACCTCTCCAGGGTTTCCTGTGCTCATTTGAACCAGATGTCAACCTGGGATTGAACCCTGGGGCGTTCTGCACATGACAGGACACCTTAGAATTGTAGAGAGTTGAAAGAGACTCCTGAGAGGCATCTAGTCTAGCCCCATGCAATGCAGGAATCACAGCTAAAGCATCCCTGACAGATGGCCATCCAACCTCTGATTAAAAAATGAAGGAGAGCCAATGGAAAGTCTCCAATGAAGGAGAGGCTACCACCTTCCAAGGGAGTCTGTTCCAACAACAATCTTCTCCTTCTCCTTCTCCTTCTCCTTCTCCTTCTCCTTCTCCTTCTCCTTCTCCTTCTCCTTCTCCTTCTCCTTCTCCTCCTTCTCCTCCTGTTCTTTACCTTCCCTTCACCCTAAGGTCCAGGGTAAAGGGTAAAGGGACCCCTGACCATTAGGTCCAGTCACGAACGACTCTGGGGTTGCGGCGCTCATCTCGCATTATTGGCCGAGGGAGCCGGCGTTTGTCCGCAGACAGCTTCCGGGTCATGTGGCCAGCATGATTAAGCCGCTTCTGGCAACCCAGAGCAGCACACGGAAAGGCCGTTTACCTTCCCGCTGGAGTGGTACCTATTTATCTACTTGCACTTTGACGTGCTTTCAAATGTGCGATCCAACAATTAAAACATAAGATTAACAACAGCTTAAAACAACACAGAAATAAGGTGGGTCCACCACAAAGTTACAGCTCATTGGACGTCAATTTATTTTTATTTCTTTATCACCTGAATTTATAGCAGCGATCCACAAGTTCCCTGGGCAGCTCTCAAGAGCAATAAAAGGACTATCCAAACTAGCATACTTCAGATTTATGGCATGGTGATCGTTTTAAGAAGGAGGCGGTGAAGTGCTGGATAGGGAAATCTCCAAGCAGGAATGACATAAATTTGACCACCAAAGACCTGCAAAAATCTCTGTGCGAATGTTAAGAGGAAACGATTACAAATCGCTTTGTCAGTGGTATCCAGCACTACACAGATGGAGCAAAATTTGCACTGGGTGTCAAGGCAAATGTTGGTGGTGTGGATCCTCAGATGCAGGTATGAGTCACATTTGGTAGTCGTAGAACCATAGAATTGTGGAGCTGGGAGGCACCACAAGTCATCTAGCCCAACCCCCAGCAATGCAGGTATCATTTGTCCAAAGTGGGTCTCGAACCCATGACCCTGACTGAGATTAAGAGCCTGATGCTCTACTGACTGAGCTATCCTGGTGACTATTGATAAAGACCTATTGGGAAGAAGTGATCAGATAGATCACACTCATGACCTTGGGATCCATTCTACCCTCCGTTAACCGTTTTTCTGGGCAGGGCCGGCTTACCCATAGGCGCTAGGGGTGTGGGGCACCCGGGCGCCAGGGTCTCAGTGGCGCCAGGCCGAGAGTTTGTGGCCAAGATTTGGAGTCTGGGGACTGAAGAGCCAGGCCAGTCGACAGCCGCTGCTGAGCAGAGCAGAGCCCATCGGAGCCCTGCAGGCCTTTCTGCTGCGTATGCTGATGCAGCCATAGAATCATAGAATCATAGAATTATAGAGTTGGAAGAGACCACAAGGGCCATCCAGTCCAACCCCCTGCCAAGCAGGAAACGCCATCAAAGCATTCCTGACAGGTGACTGTCAAGCCTCTCCTTAAAGACCTCCAAAGAAGGAGACTCCACCACACTCCTTGGCAGCAAATTCCACTGTCGAACAGCTCTTACTGTCAGGAAGTTCTTTCTAATGTTTAGGTGGAATCTTCTTTCTTGTAGTTTGAATCCATTGCTCCGTGTCCGCTTCTCTGGAGCAGCAGAAAACAACCTTTCTCCCTCCTCCATATGACATCCTTTTATATATTTGAACATGGCTATCATATCACCCCTTAACCTTCTCTTTTCCAGGCTAACATACCCAAGCCGTTCCTCATAAGGCATCGTTTCCAGGCCTTTGACCATTTTGGTTGCCCTCCTCTGGACACGTTCCAGCTTGTCAGTATCCTTCTTGAACTGTGGTGCCCAGAACTGGACACAGTATTCCAGGTGAGGTCTGACCAGAGCGGAATACAGTGGTACTATTACTTCCCTTGATCTAGATGCTATACTCCTATTGATGCAGCCCAGAATTGCATTGGCTTTTTTAGCTGCTGCATCACACTGTTGACTCATGTCAAGTTTGTGGTCTACCAAGACTCCTAGATCCTTTTCACATGTACTGCTCTCAAGCCAGGTGTCACCCATCCTGTATTTGTGCCGGCTGGCTCTGCCCTCCTGCGTGCCTGGGATTGGCTCAACAACTCTGAGCTGCCCCCTAAAAAAAGCTCAACAACTTTGGCCTACCCTCCCCCCAAAAAATTGGAGGCACTGGGCAGTTTTTTGCACCCTGGTGCCGCATATGCTAAAGACGGCCCTGTTTCTGGGTTATCTAGATCAGGGATGGGGAACGAAAGGCACAGTGAGGCCCTCGTAACCTCGGATCCGGCCCTTGACACCCAGGCCACACACCCCAGCCCTGCTTTGCACCTTCCTTGAGTGTTTTTGCCAGGCAATAACATTGCCTTGAATGCTGATAATGCCTCTTGCTTGTTTGCCTGGATGGAGGATAGAGGGGGGGGGTGTATAAATGAGAAATGCCTAACAAGTGAATAGCAATACCTTAGGCTTCATCTTATTGTTTTAAAAGAGGTTGCTTCATGAGAGTTGTTTGGACTAGATGATCCTTGGCGTCCCTTCCAACTCCACGGTTCTATGAGTCTATGACTCCATTGGCCAAAAGGTCATGAGGTCCAACCCTTTGCAAGGAAGGAAGCGCAGTTAAGAAACCGTAACTAAATTCTGCCTGATGGTTTTCCATGGAGTCTGGAGAACACCTGAATAAGGGTCCGTTCACATGTTTGCTTGATCCGTATTTCGATCGTACAATCCCCCTATGAAATTCCCCCTGGTCCGAGAAGTTATCTCGTCGTCCCGTGGCTGTGCCTTGAGAAAATTCTATCTTGCCTGCAGAATCAGATCTCATCAGATGTTCAGGAAATCCAGTGAGAGATTTTGCTTAGCTTCGATGCAGCAGGTTACAATCAGATCTTCTTGGAAGACACAGCTTTGGGCCAACAAGAAATGCTCTCAGATCCTGGGGGAATGAATCTGTACAGACTACAATCAAGTAAAACTGTGGATGAGCCTTGTGGCTATTACTGAACAGGAATTAGAATTGATATTCTGTTTTATTGACAGCATTCCTTAAAACACACACACACACACACAAATAATAATAATAATAATAATAATAATAATAATAATAATAATAATAATTTATTTTTTGTACCCCGCCCATCTGGCTGGGTCTCCCCAGCCAATCTGGGCTGCTTCCAACAAATATTAAAATACATTAAAATGTCACACATTAAAAACTTCCCTGAACAGGGCTGCCTTCAGGTGTTTTCTAAATGTCAGGTAGTTGTTTTTCTCTTTGACATCTGGTGGGAGGGCGTTCCACAGGGCGGGTGCCACCACCGAGAAGGCCCTCTGCCTGGTTCCCTGTAGCTTTGCTTCTCGCAGTGAGGGAACCGCCAGAAGGCCCTCGGTGCTGGATCTCAGTGTCCGGGCTGAACGGTGGGAGTGGAGATGCTCCTTCAGGTATACAGGACCAAGGCCGTTTAGGGCTTTAAAGGTCAGCACCAACACTTTGAATTGTGCTCGGGAACATACTGGGAGCCAATATAGATCTCTCAGGACCGGTGTTATGTGGTCTCGGCGGCCGCTCCCAGTCACCAGTCTAGCTGCCGCATTCTGGATTAGTTGCAGTTTCCGGGTCACCTTCAAAGGTAGCCCCACGTAGAGCGCATTGCAGTAGTCCAAGCGGGAGATAACTACCGGTAGAGCATCTGCCCTAATGCAAGGAGACTGGGTTGCCTGGTAAAAACTCAGCTTCTGCTGCTGTTGGGGGCATTACCCAGGAATTGTCTGCAAATATTAGTTCACCCATCTCTCTTCCAGAAGCGTCCGCAAGCAGAATCCCATTTTTAAAAGCATTTTTGCCAAATCCGAACCGCTGACCCTCCACCCTCCTCTCCTTTTAAGTGCTGTCTTTGTTCTGCATCCCTTCGCCTCCCATCTCCTCAGCCTCTCTCTCATCTTGGCAGAGCATATAATTTCCTCGAGACTTTCCCGTCCCCCCATTTATTTGAGATCCCCTCGTTCTCCGTGTCTCCCAGCTCCTGCTCCCTTGGTTTTTGCTCTGCTCGGTTATGGGACAAAAACCGAACCCTTCGCAAGTGGTATCCCCTCTCCCACAAGGTCAAACGTTGGGGTAAAATTTCCCCTGGAACTGAAAGGAACTCGAGGGAGAGAGTTCCTACTCAGAATTCCAAGGGGAATCAGAACTATCTAGATAAAACCAATTCTGAGGCCCAAACCTGCAGGTTCCTCCTCAGGAGAAGGTCTGGGGGATTCTGATTAAAGCCAAAATGAAGGAAGGAGGAATAATAATAATAATAATAATAATAATTTATTATTTGTACCCCGCCCATCTGGCTGGGTCTCCCCAGCCACTCTGGGCGGCTTCCAGCAAACATCAAAATACATTAACACATTAAAATACATTAGGAAGGAATAAGATGCCAGCTTCACCTCCTCACCTCGGCCTTCCAGAATCCCAAGAACCTGATCAAGTAGTGCTAGTTTTAGATTTTTATTTTTCTGTATTGATTTATTTACAGGGTTGGTTTTAGGGTGCATATGGTGTTGGGGTACCATGCTCCAGTAGATGCTCTCAAAGTTTCACTGCC
Source organism: Darevskia mixta (assembly GCA_034641385.1). Classification (NCBI taxonomy): domain Eukaryota; kingdom Metazoa; phylum Chordata; class Lepidosauria; order Squamata; family Lacertidae; genus Darevskia; species Darevskia mixta. The sequence continues at coordinate 7,147,877 of JAWWNH010000060.1, forward strand.
TCCAACGCCGGAGGTTCTACATAGCCTCCACTTAGCTGCTCCTCAGCAGCCTTGTAGTCGCAGAATTGGAGAACTGGGACCCTCAGCGTCATCTAGTCCAACCCCCTGCAATGCCCACGGCCACCCCTGGGTGGGCTCGAACCACCAACCTTCTGGTTAACACCGATCCATTGTGCCGCCGGAGGGCTTCATTGTGCCATAGGGTCACAGCGTGTGATGGACAGGCACGGCCCTTCCGCCAGGCACCTAATCTAAGACGTGACACAGTCCCGGACCCCATTTTCCCTCCCCAGGGTGGCGAAATCGAATCCCCCCCATCTTCCATCAGAGTCTATCAGCTACCATGTGGAGTCAGCTCACCATTGGTCCCCTCCTCTAAACCATCATATCCCCGTAATTGTTCCAGTTGCCCTTTTCTGAACCCGTCTCAGCTGCCACCTGGACCTTTCTCCACAAATGCTCATATTAGCTGTTGTTTCCAAAAGCCCAACTAATGCCACTTTCCCGGCCTCCTCGTCCCCAGACGGGTTACACTTATTAGCCTCCAATTTATCTCCATTTGTTCTGGTGCGCGCAGTCTTATTTAACTCAAACAAGGCACCAAACGTCTCTGAAGTGAAGCCCTCCCCCCTCGTCCTCCTTCCTCATCATCCTCGCCTGCCCTGCCCTTGCTTTGGTCACACTTTTTTTTTTTTTAATGCTTTTTATTGAGTTTTAAAATTATTATTCCTATACATATTCTATTCATTCTTCAACATATATTGTATATATCAGGCATAGGCAAACCCGGCCCTCCAGATGTTTTGGGACTACAACTCCCATCATCCCTGACCACGGGTCCTGTTAGCTAGGGATGATGGGAGTTGTAGTCCCAAAACATCTGGAGGGCCGAGTTTGCCTATGCCTGACATTTGCGTGTTCAGACCTTTTAACCTCACCCCAAATAAATTCAGACATGACTCAAATTTTGGTTTGGTTTTTGGCAGAATTTAGGCCACAACTTTATTCATTACAGCAAGTGTTGGGTTGCATAGGCAGGGGCGGAGCAAGGGGAGCCGGGGGGGCGGGCCATCCCGGGTTCCGCCCTGGGGTGGGTGACACTCTCGGGGCCCCACCCCCGCGATCGGCGACGCAAGCTGAGCCGGGAGCCCAAAACCTTGCTCTGTGCGCCACGGCGGCTGGCTTGGTTTCTCGGTCGCTCTCTCAGTCAGCCGGCGCCCAGCCCGCTTGCATCGCCGATCGCGGGGGTGTGGCCGGCCCTGAGAGTGTCACCCCCCCAGGGGAAAGCGGGCAGGGCGCCGGCTGGCTGAGAGAGCAACCGATAAAGCAAGCCAGCCGCCGTCGCGCACAGAGCAAGGTTTTGGGCTCGGCTTGCGTCGCCCAATCACAGGGGTGGGGCCGGCCCCCTCTCTCAGCCAGCCGGTGCCCCGCCCGCTTTCCCGGGGGGGTGACACTCTCGGGGCTGGCCCCACCCCCGCAATCGCGACGCAAGCCGAGCCGGGAGCCTAAAGCGAGCGCCGGCTCGTGGGGCTGCCTCGTCCGTGGGCTGTCAATCAACCCACCCACAACACAGGGATTTGGTTGCCAGGTCTCACCGCAATCTGTGCCCTCTGTAAGGGAGGACCTGATATATAAACCAAACAATAACAATATTTCTTCACAGGTGACTTCTCAGCACCTCAATGCAGCTTCTTATTTCTTCCTTCTCTTTTCAACTGTGTTGTTTCTCATTACCCTTCTCTTACACAATGTGTCTTACCTATCTGCTCTTTACTTTGCAAAATTTAGTCAAAACGTATCAAGGATTTTATTTGAGAACAATGTTTTCCCTTATCATCTTTTACACATTCCCACCCACTCCTTTTTAATTTTTTTGGTTTGGTTGGTTCCTAATTGCCTCTGTCGTTTTTGCTCGTTCCAAATACTCACACAATTTGATTTGCCATTCTTCCTTTTTTGGTGTCCCTATCTATCCCCCTTCCAATTTCTAGCGATTAACATTCTTGCTGATGTTGTAGCATATAGGAACACCCTTTTTGCGGCCTTTGGGAGCCAAAATGTCCGAGTACCAAGGCGTTCAGGATGCAAGGTACGACTGTATATCCATTAGTAATTTGCACATGGTGTTTCCTTCCATTGCACAATTTTTTCTGCTATGTTGCAGGAAAAAAACCCCAAGCTCTTAAGGGTGGGGGGGCAGCTTGAGAAGGGTCATGCTGGTTTCTGAAGTACTCCCTTACCACTGCAAACCTTCCTTCAATGCTCCTTAGCTTTAAAATCATAGAGTAGGAAGCGACCCCCGCCAGGGTCATCTAGTCCAACCCTCTGCTATGCGGGAATCTCAGCTCAAGCATCCATGACAGATGGCCATCCAACCTCTGCTTAAAAACCTCCAAGGAAGGAGAGTCCACCACCTCCCAAGGGAGACCGTTCCACTGTTGGACAGCTCTTACTGTCAGAAAGTTCTTCCTGATGCTTAGTCGGAATCTCCCTTCTTGTCACTTGAAGCCCCGCCAGAGCAGGAGAAAACAAGCTTGCTCCCTCTTCCGTGTGACAGCCCTTCAGATATTTGAAGACAGCTATCATATCTCTTCTCAGTCTTCTCTCATCCAGGCTAAACATCCCCAACTCCCTCAACCATTCTCAGTTTCCTGGCCCTTGATCATCTCAGTTGCCTTCCTGTGCACACCTTCCACGCTGTCAACATCCTTCTTCATTTGTGGTGTCCGGAATCAAGCATTGTTTGCCCACGTGAAAGCGTAACTTGCCCGCCATGAGGACTAGGAGCTTGTTTCCAAACGGAAGTTCTCAGGCCATGGAATCCTTCAGCGAAAGTCGTCTTTAAGACTGCGGCATGCGTTCTCCCAGCCCAGCTCTGCACAAAAGCAGATGATGATCCAGCGAGGTTCGGCGCATCCCAGACGCCAAAGCGAGCGTCCGATTTCCTTCCGAGAATACCAATTGTGATTATTATACGCTCTGCCAACATGACATCAAGATAATGGGGGCAGCTGATGGTTCTTTGGGTATCGCCTGTCACTTAACATTCTGCTACGTTCCTCTCCTGTCATTTCTGCCGCGCTAATGGCTCTCCTGCGATTGGCTGCATCGCGTGACCCCAAGGATGTGCTGCGGCGTTTAATGGAAGGCTTTGTTTTAATAGAATCTAAATGACACCTCTCTGGTTAAGACAAGGGAGGAATTAGACAGGAGGAGAGTGGAACCTGTGCATGCCTCAGACATGTTTTTCTGAGCCCTCTGGAAAAGGAAGGTGACCTCTTTGTCCTTCTGCAAAGATGCTTTGCCTCTGGAGATGAGGTGCCATCAAAGCTGAGGCGTTCTAGGGTGGGGGACGAGCATCGAAAAGTTCCCATGTGTGTCGTTTCCTCTAAATTCCTTCTGTGGGTTTGCATTTCTGCACCAAGAAGCCAGCCATTTTGGTTTGTGGCATAATCATAAAATGTGCCTTTTCTGCAGATGAAAAGTGGGAACAATCTAACATCTGGGAGTCATGAGTAGGAGCAAAATTCTCCTTGGTTGACAAGCTTGGTTGACAGAAGGGAGAGGAGGAGGAGGAGGAGGAGGAGGAGGAGGAGGAGAAGAAGAAGAAGAAGAAGGCTCCGTCACTACCCGAAGGAGTCTCAAAGCGGCTCACATTCTCCTTTCCCTTCCTCCCCCACAACAAACACTCTGTGAGGTGAGTGGGGCTGAGAGACTTCAGAGAAGTGTGGCTAGCCCAAGGTTACCCAGCAGCTGCATGTGGAGGAGAGGAGACGCGAACCCGGTTCACCAGATTACAAGTCTACCGCTCTTAACCACTACACCACACTGGCATTGATTTCCGTTCCAGCCCTCTTCGCTGTTTCTGTTCCTCCGCAGTTTGGCTTTGCTATTCATCTCATTGGAGGAATTGATATAATTCATAGACTCACAGAATTATAGAGTTGGAAGGGGTTTCAAGGGTCTTAAGGGTCAAACAAATGACGCATCCATGACAGATGGCCATCCAACCTCTGCTTAAAAGCCTCCAATGAAGGAGAGTCCAGCACCTCCTGAGGGAGTCTATTTCACTGTCAAACAGCTCTTACCATCAGAAAGTTCTTCCTGGTGTTTAGTTGAAATCTCCTTCCTTGTAACTTGAAGCCATTGGTTCGAGTCCTACCCTCCAGAGCAGTTGAAAACAAGCATGATCCTTCCTCCGTGTGACAGCCCTTAACATATTTGAAGATGCCTATCGTATCTGCTCTCAGTCTCCTCTTTCCCAGGCCAAACATACCCAACTCCCTCAACCATTCCTCATAAGGCTTCATCTCCAGACCCTTGATCATCTTGGTCGCCCTCCTTGGCACACGTTCCAGCTTGTCAATATCTTTTTGTTAATTGTGGTGACCAGAACTGGGACACAGTATTCCAGGTGTGGTCTGACTTGCTCCCTTTACAAAGTGCAGCCCGAAATTGCGCGAGATCCCGGCGGCCATTTTGGCCACTGTCCTCTCACAATAAAAAATGGGATGTCCCTTTTCTCTGGGGCAGTTGATGGGCATGGCATAGGCCTCCTGGCTGGTAGCAGTTGATGGTCTCGTCTTCCACGAATTTGTCTAAGCCTTTTTAAAAGCTGCTGGTGGCTCATCGAAAGAACGGCAAACTGTCGCCGGTAATGAAGAACACATTTTGAAAAACAAATGAAGCAACAGCTTCCCATTTGATTGTTTGCCACTTCGGGCAGCGGGGCCGACAGCATGTCTGAACCAATAAGTGGTTTTCCAGATGGCTGAGCGGTTCTTTGCGGCGGCCGTGATTTTGCGGTGCGACATCGCTGCCGTCAAGGCCTTCAGAAGTGATGGCGGGTGAGGTGGAGGTCGAGGAGGAAGGGAACTGAAAGGGCTTGCAAACTGTGCCGTTCATCAGCGCCTCTTCTGATTAAAGACCGCCGGGCGGCCTTTTCCTTCCTCTTGTTTAACTTGATTTCTTTCTGCTTCGTTCCAAGGGAGTCAGAAGGAAAATACAACTCGTTCCGAGCGAGCGCCAAAGATGGCCGAGACTTCTCCTCCCCCCCCCTTTCCCCCCTCCCCCCCCCACGGCCGTCATTAAAATGAAAAAGTAGCTGAGCGTGTGCATGCGAGAGGGGAAGAGAGTGCCAATAAAACAGCAGGCTAAATGGCTCTGTAGAGACCAGCCTGAGCTTTACCTGTATATCTGTAATAGTAGAGTTCCCAGCTGAGAAATCATACAGGGAGGTAAAGACCCGTTTGCAGGCCAATCCTTAGAGCTTGTGGGTTGAGGGGAGGAAATTGCTCCAGCACTACCTGAATCCCGAACAATGACTCAACTCTCATCTTCCGGCGTTGGCTTTCCTTTATTTTCTTCTGGGGGGGAATCAAAAATAGAAGCTGCTATTGTAATGTTCAGGCCCAGTGGAAAATGAGCCCATTTACCAAATTATTGTTCATTTTATATCCATTAAGCCCAACCTAGTATAGAAAAGCCCCTCATGCACTCACCTTGGTGGGAGCCAAATTAAGGTCTGTTTTCATGCCAACAGCTGCAGCCACGTTCTTCCCACGGAGGGAGCCGACTCGCCTCTGGGACGTGCTGCTTCAGGGCCAGGAGTGACACACGCAGGATCAGACCTTCTTCCAAAGAATTAAAAAGCCATCGGCACAGAAAGTTAGCATGCCATAAGAACACAGGAAGAGCCTGCTGGGTCAAAGCCCAGGACACGTCTAATCCAGCATTCGGTTCTCACATGGATAATAATAATTATTATTATTATCATTAAGCAAACAGTCTGTGAGCACCTAGAAAGGAACGCTGTAATCACAAAAAGTCAGCATGGGTTTCTGAAAAATAAGTCATGTCAGACCAATCTGATCTCATTTTTTGACAGAATTACAAGCCTGGTAGATGAAGGGAACGCCGTGGATGTAGCCTATCTTGATTTCAGCAAGGCCTTTGACAAGGTGCCCCATGATATTCTTGTAAAGAAGCTGGTAAAATGTGGGCTAGACAATGCTACCATTCAGTGGATTTGTAACTGGCTGACTGACCGAACCCAAAGGGTGTTCATTAATGGATCCCCTTCATCCTGGAGAGAAATGACTAGTGGGGTGCCACAGGGTTCTGTCTTGGGCCCAGTCTTATTCAACATCTTTATCAATGACTTGCATGATGGGCTTGAGGGCATCCTGATCAAGTTTGCAGATGACACCAAATTGGGAGGGGTGGCTAATACCCCAGAGGACAGGATCACACTTCAAAATGACATTAGCAGATAAGAGAACTGGGCCAAGGCAAACAGGATGAATTTTAGCAGGGAGAAATGTAAAGTACTACACTTGGGCAAAAAAAATGAAAGGCACAAATACAGGATGGGTGACACCTGGCTTGAGAGCAGTACATGTGAAAAGGATCTAGGAGTCTTGGTAGACCATAAACTTGACATGAGTCAACAGTGTGATGCAGCAGCTAAAAAAGCCAATGCAATTCTGGGCTGCATCAATAGGAGTATAGCATCTAGATCAAGGGAAGTAATAGTACCACTGTATTCCGCTCTGGTCAGACCTCACCTGGAATACTGTGTCCAGTTCTGGGCACCACAGTTCAAGAAGGATACTGACAAGCTGGAAAATGTCCAGAAGAGGGCAACCAAAATGGTCAAAGGTTTGGAAATGATGCCTTATGAGGAACGGCTTAGGGAGCTGGGTATGTTTAGCCTGGAGAAGAGAAGGTTAAGGGGTGATATGATAGCCATGTTCAAATATATAAAAGGATGTCATATAGAGGAGGGAGAAAGATTGTTTTCTGCTGCTCCAGAGAAGCGGACACGGAGCAATGGATTCAAACTACAAGAAAGAAGATTCCACCTAAACATTAGGAAGAACTTCCTGACAGTAAGAGCTGTTTGACAGTGGAATTTGCTGCCAAGGAGTGTGGTGGAGTCTCCTTCTTTGGAGGTCTTTAAGCAGAGGCTTGACAGCCATCTGTCAGGAATGCTTTGATGGTGTTTCCTGCTTGGCAGGGGGTTGGACTGGATGGCCCTTGTGGTCTCTTCCAACTCTAGGATTCTATGATTCTATAATAATAATAATAATAATAATAATAATAATAATAATAATAATAATAATAAAAAATAACGATAATGATAATGATAATTTATTTCCCCAGCCACTCTGGGTGAGTCCCAATCGAGTATTAAAAACGATACAGCATCAAACATTAAAATCTTCCCTAACTACGGCTACCTTCAGATGTCTTTTAAAAATAGGATAGTTGTTTATTTCCTTGACATCTGGTGGGAGGGCGTTCCACAGGGCAGGCGCCACTACCGAGAAGGGGAAAGTTTTGATAGAGTACCGGAGCTTTTCCGAAGCGCATTGAAGATCTATGAAAGCATCCGAAAGAGTCACCGCCTTCCGAAGATGGAACTGGAAAATGTAACCTTCTCGGATGCCATTCCTAACCCCTTTAGGGGAGATTCTGGAAATATACGTAGCTGCTATATACCGAGTCAGGCCATTGGTCCATCTAGCTCTGTACTGGCTACACTGACTGGCAGCATCTCTGCAGGATTTCAGGCAGGCTTGTCTTCTAGCCCTACACTGGTCTTGAAAGACCTACACTGGCTCCCAGTACGTTTCCGAGCACAATTCAAAGTGTTGGTGCTGACCTTTAAAGCCCTAAATGGCTTCTGTCCAGTATACCTGAAGGAGCGTCTCCACCCCCATCGGTCAGCCCGGACACTGAGGTCCAGTGCTGAGGGCTTTCTGGTGGTTCCCTCGCTGCGAGAAGCAAAGCTACAGGGAACCAGGCAGAGGGCCTTCTCGGTAGTGGCACCCGCCCTGTGGAATGCCCTCCCAGCAGAGGTTAAAGGGATCAACAACTATCAGACCTTTAGAAGACATCTGAAGGCAGCCCTGTTTAAGGAAGCTTTTAATGTTTAATAGACTATTGTATTTTAATATTTTGTTGGAAGCTGCCCAGAGTGGCTGGGGAAGCCCAGCCAGATGGGCGGGGTATAAATAAATTATTATTATTATTATTATTATTATTATTATTATTATTATTATTATACCTGGAAATGCCAGGGATTCTACCCTCTACATGCCAAGCACATGCTCTGCTTGAATTTTCCCCATGCACAAAGTGCCAGTGATTCGCCAGCTCTGAATCCAGCCAAAAAAAATAAAATAAAGCAACTGTGAGGAGGGAATATTTTCTAGTGTAAAAACATTAAGGGGAGGGAACTGGAATACTGCTTCCCCTGCTTAGTGGTTCTTTCCCCTCTGCAAGCACCCCCTGGAGGGGAAGGGAAAGGACCCCCGTGAGGGGCTTGAAAGGTTTCGCACAACACATTCCCTCTCCACAATCCCTCCCTCTCCTGCCATCAAGGATGTTCGCCCCTCACCATGCTAGTTTCTCATTTTTCCAATCTTAAATTCAGTTCTCCACATTTCTGCAGCGGGTTACGATTATTTTCAAGCCAGGCGCAAACATGTTCGTTTAGCCCTTAATTTGGAATGTGATCAGGTAAGTCAGAGACCTCTTTTTGTTCTCACCTTTAAAATGAGGAGGGGTGAGAAGAGAAGAGTTTGGATTTGATATCCCGCTTTATCACTACCCGAAGGAGTCTCAAAGCGGCTCGCATTCTCCTTTCCCTTCCTCCCCCACAACAAACACTCTATGAGGTGAGTGGGGCTGAGAGACTTCAAAGAAGTGTGACTAGCCCAAGGTCACCCAGCTGCTGCATGTGGAGGAGCGGAGACACGAACCCGGTTCACCAGATTACAAGTCTACCGCTCTTAACCACTACACCACACTGGCTCTCCGCTCTTAACCACTTCACCACACTGGTGGAATTTTCCTTTGTGGAGGTAGATGGATGGGTGGATAAATAAGCATTTAAGGTTTTGATTTCAATGTTTCGTGTTATTTTTTCTTCTTTTTTAATTTTTTATTTTCAAACAAAACCATTTTTACACACACACACACATGTTTACATTAAAACAAAAATCAACATCAGTACATTTATGGGGTTCCCTGAACCCCTGGACTTCCTTCCACCCCTCCCATGGTTTCCAGAATTTATCTTTCTTTTTTGCTGCATCTAATTAAAAAGGTAAAGGGACCCCTGACAGTTAAGTCCAGTCGTGAACGACTCTGGGGTTACAGCGCTCATCTCACTTTACTGGCCGAGGGAGCCGGCGTTTGTCCACAGACAGTTTTTCCGGGTCATGTGGCCAGCATGACAAAGCCGCTTCTGGCGAACCAGACCAGTGCACGGAAACGCCATTTACCTTCCCGACGGAGTGGTACCTATTTATCTACTTGCACTTTGATGTGCTTTCGAACTGCTAGGTGGGCAGGAGCAGGGACGGAACAACGGGAGCTCACTCCGTTGTGGGGCTTCGAACCACCGACCTTCTGATCGACAAGCCCTAGGCTCTGTGGTTTAGACTACAGCGCCACCCGTGTCCCCTTGCATCTAATTACATTTATCTAAATTATTACGTTTCAATTTTATCCTTTGTCATTTTAAATTACAAGTACTATATCAATCCTGCTAATGTTTAAAATGTTTACAGTGATCTTTATTATATTCTATAAAGCTATGCCATTCTTTGTTGAAGTTATTATCCTCTTGGTGCCTGATTTTCCCAGTCAGGCTTGCCTTTTCTGCATTGTCCATCATCTTCATTATCCCTCCTTCTTTCGATGGGGTTCTTTCTTCTTTCCATCCCTGGGCAAATAACATCCTTGCAACTGTCATCACATACATAAACAGTACTATCATAGAATCATAGAATCGTAGAGTTGACCACAAGGGCCATCCAGTCCAACCCCCTGCCAAGCAGGAAACACCATCAAAGCATTCCTGACAGGTGGCTGTCAAGCCTCTGCTTCAAGACCTCCAAAGAAGGAGACTCCACCACACTCCTTGACAGCAAATTCCACTGTCAAACAGCTCTTACTGTCAGGAAGTTCTTCCTAATGTTTAGGTGGAATCTTCTTTCTTGTAGTTTGGAACCATTGCTCCGTGTCCTCTTCTCAGGAGCAGCAGAAAACAACCTTTCTCCCTCCTCTATATGACATCCTTTTATATATTTGAACATGGCTATCATATCACCCCTTAACCTTCTCTTCTCCAGGCTAAACATACCCAGCTCCCTAAGCCGTTCCTCATAAGGCATCGTTTCCAGGCCTTTGACCATTTTGGTTGCCCTCCTCTGGACACGTTCCAGCTTGTCAGTATCCTTCTTGAACTGTGGTGCCCAGAATTGGACACAGTATTCCAGGTGGGGTCTGACCAGAGCGGAATACAGGGGTACTATTACTTCCCTTGATCTAGATGCTATACTCCTATTGATGCTTTCTTGTCCTTTGGTAATTCTTCTCCTATGTTTCTTACTATTTCTAGTCTTGCATTATAAGCTGCTTTGAGGCACTTTCATGCAAAAAAGAGCAATGATCATAATCGTAATAAAGCTGAGATGATCCAGGGAATTATATTGGGTGAGCGCTCCTTTGATTAGGGTCTCCCAGGCTACCTTACTTTCCTAACTCAAGCGATCCTGACACAGCAGGTGATCGCAAACCCAATTTTACCATGCAATGTAGTCAAGAGCTACTTTACCAAGACCAGGTGGCCATGCTTGGCTAGCTGATTGCAGATGTGGACCTCAAAATACAGCAACAGCTGGCTTTCCGACTTTGGGGGTGCAGGAATTTATTTGCAAAAAGCTTTGAGATCTTGATTAGCATGGATGGGTCTATCTCGGTAGTTTTGCCTGACAGACTAATGGGCAGTCGGGGACTTGACAAAGGAATATTAATGGTCCTTAATGATGAGGAATGCTTTCCTTAATGGCCTGGAAATCTCTCTCCCTTGTCTCCTGAATGTGGCATGTTCAGCGCAGCTGGGAGGGCCAAGAGAGAGAGAGAGAGTTTGCAGCAAGTTGGAGCAGAGAAAAGTTTATCAAACTTTTTTAAAACAGCTCTGGGGGAAGTGGGTGTTAGCAAAGTCACTTAAAATGATGCAGATAAGAGTCCACAGCACTCTTAAAATGATGCAGATAAGAGAAAAATAAGTCCTGATAATACAGTTCAAAAGCAAGTCAAGGTGCAAGTAGATGAATAGGTACCACTCCGGCGGGAAGGTAAATGGCGTTTCCGTGCACTGCTCTGGTTCGCCAGAAGCGGCTTAGTCATGCTGGCCACATAACCCGGAAGCTGTACGCCGGCTCCCTCAGCCAGTAAAGCGAGATGAGCACCGCAACCCCAGAGTCGTCCGCGACTGGACCTAACAGTCAGGGGCAGGGGCGTTCCGTGCCTCTCGGCTACCCGGGGCGGGAAGCCGAGAGGCACCCCCCGGGGGCGGGGCGTCGTGGCGTGTACGTGCATCATGACGTCATGACGCACGCGCACAGCGCGATGCCCGCCCCCGGGGATGCCAGGCGGCGGCTTTGGGACTCTCCCGAAGCCGCTGCTCGGCACCTGTTGGTGCGGCAGCTGCTCGTGCCGCTGCTCCAAGGGAATGCCGGGCCGGCAGCGGCTTGGGGACTCCTGAAGCTGCTGCCGGCATCCCCTTGCAGCGCCGGCACAAGCGCCACTGCTCCAAGTGGGTGCCAGGCGGGCAGCGGCATGCAGGAGAGGGGCGGGCCAGCAGCCAGGGGGGTGTCACCCCCTCGTGGCTCTGGTCCGCCCCTCTCCTGCATGCCGGGGCTCCGCCCAGGGAGCTCAGCCAGCGGCGGAAAAAGCCGCTGAACAGGGGAAAGGAAGACAAAGCAGGCGCTTAAAAGCGCCTGCTTTGTTTTCCTTTTTCGCCCCCTTTCAGCGGGTTTTTTCGCCGCTAGCTGGGCTCCCTGGGCGCAGGCTCGGAGCCCCAGCATGCAGGAGAGGGGTGGACCAGAGCCACGAGGGGGTGACACCCCCCTGGCTGCTGGCCCGCCCCTCTCCTGCATGCCGTGGCGCCGCAAGCCAGCCAGCAACGGGGAGGAGCCCAAGGCTATTTTCAGCGCTGCGCTGCCGGGGCGGAGCCGCAGGGGCGGCCAGTGAAGGGGGTGACACCGCTCCTCGCTGGCCGCCCCTGCGGCACCACCCCGGCAGTGCCAAAAATAGCCTTAAAAAAAAAATTTAAAAACAATTTTTTTAAAAAATTTTTATCGGATTTTGTCACCCCCTGCTGGGTGGTGCCCAGGGCGGCCCGCCCCCCGCCCCCCCTTGCTACGCCCCTGGTCAGGGGTCCCTTTACCCTTTACCAGTCATACCTTGGTTGTCGAATGCCTGGAATTCGGAAGGAAGCTATGTGCTATTTCCCGAAACAAGATTTGGGGCCTTGTTCAGCCTGAGGTCTGCATTTCTGTCTGAGCAACAGACTCCCTTGGAAGGTGGGAGATCCTCCTTCCTCAGAGATGCTTTAGAAGAAGAAGAGGAGGAGGAGTTTGTATTTGATATCCCGCTTTCTCACTCCCCGAAGGAGTCTCAAAGTGGCTCACATTCTCCTTTCCCTTCCTCCCCCACAACAAACACTCTGTGAGGTGAGTGGGGCTGAGAGACTTCAGAGAAGTGTGACTAGCCCAAGGTCACCCAGCAGCTGCATGTGGAGGAGCGGGGATGCGAACCCAGTTCACCAGATTACGAGTCTACCGCTCTTAACCACTACACCACACTGGCTCTTAGTTGTGATTCCTTCATTGCAGGGGGTCGGACTAGAGGACCCTTGGCGTCCCCTCCAACTCTGCGATTTTACAATCCTGAAGATAAGAAGGAGGTAAAACTGTTTCACCCAGCAACCGTGCCATGCTCCAAACTTAATTGAGCCAAGGCGTTTCCATTTCCCACATCGCTCGCACACGCACGCACAGATACCTCATTCTGGCACCTCGCAGTGCCACGAGTTGAAAGGCATTTATATCTTTGCAATTCTCCCCTCCTGCTTCCCCCAAGTTAAGGAGACAAGGAAGAAGCTCGAGGCGACGGGGGGAGCGACAGCGGCGCTCCAGAGCCATATGTTTGGAGGGACGTCGTATATTTATGTATACACGTATATATTATGTGTCCCTGTTTCCCGTATATTACTTTGAAGGCATGAATTAACTCAAGCTGCGCTTTCAATTCCACCCCCCTCCTCTTCTTCAGTTAATGGCAACCACTGGGGGTGCAGGAGCAGAGATTTTGCTGCCGCCAAAGCCTTTGAAAGAAGCCTGGAAAGCAATTGCACTGTGTGGGAATTTTGGGGTGGTTTTTTTTTTTTTTTTAAAGATAAAAAGTGATGAATGGATGAGACGCAGTTTCCTGCAGCAAATCTTTTCTCCATTACCACTTCCAAGCTCTCTGGACTCTTTTATAAGTGACTCTTTTTCCCTCCCCGTCCCTTGGTGGCAAAAAATAACAATCGGAGTCTGCAACTGAATTTTGCAGTATGCAGGGCCGATGGAAGATTCAGGACAGATATTCCTGCATCGCAGGGGGTTGGACTAGATGGCTCTTGGGGTCCCTTCCAGCTCTACAATTCTATGATTCTATGAAGGAATTCTTCACACATTGCATAGTTAAGCTATGGAACTCGCTGCCACAAGACGTACCGTAGTGACGACCACCAACTTGGATGGCTTTAAAAGAGTAGTAGACAAGTTCATGGAAGAGAGGGTCATTAATGGATACGAGCCAGGATGGCTATGGTCTGCCTCCACAGTTGGAAGCAGTAACGCTTCCGGATACCAGTTGCCGGAAAGGGCAGGAGCGGAGAGGGCTCTTGTGTTCAAATCGTGCTTGCAGGTTTTCCCTTGGGGACATCTGGTTGTGTCCACTGTGAGAACAGGATGCTGGACCAGATGGGACATTGGCCTGATCCAGCAGGCTGCTCTTCCCAGAATCATAGAATTGTAGAGTTGGAAGGGACCCAAGGGCCATCTAGTCCAACCCCCTGCAATGCAGGAGTCTTTTGCCCAACGTGGGGCTCAAACCCACAACCCTGGGATTAAGAATCCCATGCTCTCCAGACTGAGCTACCCCAGGGGGATAATATTCTTATTCTCTTAACTGAACCAGATAGCCTTCACGTAAATGGAGATGTGTTATTTACACATATCTACAACCTTAGCAGGCGGGACGCGGGTGGCGCTGTGGTCTAAACCACTGAACCTAGGGCTTGCCGATCGGAAGGTCAGCAGTTCGAATCCCCGCGACGGGGTGAGCTCCCGTTGCTCACCCCCAGGACCGGTGCTGGCAATTTTGGCGCCCTAGGCGAGGGGGCGGGCCACGTGATGTCATTGCGTATGACGCGCATTGCAGAGCGGTTCCCCGCCCCCTGCCCTGCCGGGCGCCCCCCGCCGCCGCGGTTTGCTTGCTCCGCCGCTGGTTGGGGCGGCAGCGGGCGGCGGCAGGGGGCAGGCTGGCCAGCGCCCCCTCCATTTTGGCACCCTTGCCGCCGCGGTTTTCGCCCCAACCTGCTTGCTCCGCCGCTGGTTGGGGTGGCACCGGGCGGCGGGGGGGGGCAGGGGGCGGGGGCAGGCTGGCCAGCGCCCCCTCCATTTTGGCGCCCTAGGCAATTGCCTAGTTCGCCTAAATGGATGCGCCGGCCCTGTTCACCCCATCACGGGGATTCGAACCACCAACCTTCTGGTCGGCAAGCCCTAGGCTCTGTGGTTTAGACCACAGCACCACCAAACTGTAGAGTTTGAAGGGACCCCAAGGGTCATCTAGGACTCAGCTATACAGCTGTAAATAAAATGTTTTAAGTGTGTTTTAAGTGTTTAAGTGTTTTAAGACGCGGGTAACCAGCTGGTTCCCTCTTCCAGGTGACAGATATTTGAAGATGGCTCTCGTATCTCCTCTCAGCCTCCTCTTTTCCAGGCTAAACATACCCAACTCCTTCAATTGTTCCTCATAATGTGCTAAGAGGAAGGCACGCTTGGCAAACTCTCACCGTGATCAGCTCCCGCTCTCAAACCTATGTCCCCACTGTGGAAGGACGTGTGGATCCAGAATTGGCCTCTACAGTCACTTACGGACTCACTGTTAAAACCGTGTCCATGGAAGTCCATCTTACTCGGCTACAAGGGATCACCAAAGAAGAAAGAAGAAGAATCTGCACAATCTTCTTTTCAGCACTTGGGGCCTGATCCAGCCCTGTCGGCGGCTTCAGGGAAGAGGCCCTGGCATTCGCATCGCAAGACACAAATGCAACTGCCTCTATATTGCTGCGACATCCGCCTGCCAGCTGCTTGGCGTTTTGTGTTGCTGCAGCTACAGCCGACCGCTGGGTGGAGGCCAGAAAGCGAACAATTGAAGGGGGGGTTGGCAACAGCGCTGGTGGTAATTACTTAATTGCTTAAGCACTGATTAATAAGCAAAACTTGTCTTTGCAGCAACATGCAAATCGCCTCTAATGGGAAACCCAGGAAAAGACTCAGCAGGAGGGCTCCCCCTTTTTTTTCTTTTTAAAAAGGGGGACTTGTTTATCAAGGAGCCAGACAGGACAGACAGAGGAGGAGGAAGCAAAAGAGTGAAAGGCATAGAATTGTAGAGTGGGAAGGGACATCCAAGAGTCATCTAGTCCAACCCGCTGCAGGACATTGGGAGACAAGTCAAAGGAGACAAAAGGAATGGGGCAACACTGTCCCATCCTGACCCATTCCAGTCTACTCCACACATGAGTTGTTGTTGTTGTTGTTGTTGTTGTTGTTGTTGTTAATTCTGTTGGGAGCTGCCCAGAGTGGTTGGGGAAACCTGGCCAGATGGGCGGGGTTTAAATAATAATAATAATAATAATAATAATAATAATAATAATAATAATAATAATTGCAATAATAAAATTGCATTTTAATGTTCTGTTGGAAGCCGCCCAGAGTGGCTGGGGAAACCCAGCCAGATGGGCGGGGTATAAATAATAAATTATTATTATTATTATTATTATTATTATTATTATTATTATTAGGACATTTTGACTCAGCCATGCCCACCTGCCAATCACTTGGGGTCAGGTGTGGGCAAGTAAAACCTTTGCTCGGCCGAACTGGCACTGCTGCTGGTGCCGCATAATACTCGTTCTGCATTTGTAAAAACTCAGTTTTTTAATGTGGCAGCACTTTGGAACTATCTATTTAATCTATTCTTCTTTTAACTTTACGGAAGTTTTAAATCATTGCTAAGTTTCCTTGTTTTCCCAGGGTTTCTTTTTCTTTTAACAACCAATGGGTTTATAAATGCTAAGAAATAAATAAATCCTCTGAAATAAATAGATGGACAGACGGCTGGGTCAAGCCCAGAGGGGCGTCTGAGGCACCACCGATTGCTGATGGTCAGAGATTTCTGTCGGGCACTTTGACGTCCCCAACCATCGGTGGATTGCTGGGACTTCAAAGCAACGTTTCCTCCAATGTCACAACGACATCAGCAGGTTGGGAGTCCCACCCAGCTGTCAAACTGAGCGCGTGGCAGGTAGCGGAGGCAAGGATCTGGCCTGATGGCTTATACCAAGGGTGGAGGAGAAGATGTTGCCGGACTACAGCTCCCATCATGCCTGTTCCTTGGACTGTGCTGACTGGGGCTGCTGGGAGTTTGAGGCCACCACATTCCCCATTCCTGCCTTATAGCAAGGCAGACCATTGGCCCAAATTGTCCAACATTGTCCTGACAGGGCAGCAGGGTCTCAGATTCCTGAGTCTGCCACCTGAGATCCTTTAACAATACATTTTTATAAAAGGTAAAGGACCCTTGACAGTTAAGTCCAGTTGCAGATGACTCTGGGGTTGTGGCGCTCATCTCGCTTTATTGGCCGAGGGAGCCGGCGTTTGTCCGCAGACAGTTAGAATCATAGAATCATAAGAGTTGGAAGAGACCACAAGGGCCATCCAGTCCAACCCCCTGCCAAGCAGGAGGGTCATGTGGGTCATTTTTCTAGGTCATGCGGCCAGCATGACTAAGCCGCTTCTGGCGGACCAGAGCAGCGCACGGAAACGCCATTTACCTTCCCGCCGGAGCGGTTCCTATTTATCTACTTGCACTTTGACGTGCTTTCAAACTGCTAGGTTGGCAGGAGCAGGGACCGAGCAACGGGAGCTCACCCCGTCGCGGGGATTCGAACCGCCGACCTTCTGATCGGCAAGCCCAAAGGCTCAGTGGTTTAGACCGCAGCGCCACCCGCGTCCCTTTAGCAATACATTAGTGGGTTCTAAATTTTCTAAAATGGCATCTGTATTGACATTGTTTTCAAATTTAATTGTTTCAGTTGTATTTCTCTCTCTCTCTCTCTCTCTCTCTCTCTCTCTCTCTCTGTGTGTGTGTGTGTGTGTGTTTGTGTGTGTGTGTGTGCGCGCGTGCTTCTGAATGCCATTTCCTGAAACCCACCAGAAGGGGGAGTGTTTCTCTTGTGCTCACGTCTTGCTTGAGAATTTCCCATAATAGGCATCTAGTTGGCCCCTGTGAGGGCAGGATGCTGGACTCGATGGGACATGATCCACCAGACTCTTCTTATGTTCAATGCTTCACAGGAAGTGATGTTTTAGGCAAAAGCATTCCTCTTTAGAATCATAGACTTGTAGAGTTGGAAGGGACCCAAGGGTCATCTAGTCCAACCCCCTGCAATGCAGGAATCTCAACTGAAGCATCCATGACAGGTGGCCATCCAACCTCTGCTTAGAAACCTCCAAGGAAGGAGAGTCCACCACCTTCCACAGTCGAACAGCTCTCACTGTCAGGAAGTTCTTCCTGATGCTTAGTCGGAATCTCCTTTCTTGTAACTTGAAGCCATGGGTTCGAGTCTTACCCTCTGGAGCAGGAGAAAACAGGCCTTGGGCTTAATAACCTTTTAAACTGTGTTGGGGAGGGGGGGATTATTGGGCTCTTATTGTTTTTGTTTTTATTGTGTGTTTTTATATTGCGATTTTATGTTGAGAACCTCCCAGTGAGCTGCAGATATAGGCATAGCTGTCAACTTTTGGATTTGAAAATAAGGGATTTTCCAAAACTTTCGGATATGAAAATAAGGGATGCCGCGAAGGCGGTGCAATGGCACCAAGTAGCCTCGCCACCCTGCACTCCAGAGGCTGCGCACGAATGGGAGAGCGAAAGAGCGAGTGCGTAGACGGCAGGCTGTCTGTCTGTCTGGTTGGGCGTGAGGGTCTGGCTGCACAAGGCATGCAAGCTCCGCCCCCAGTCGGTCTCAGACGCCTTATTGGCAGCCCAGCAACGCAGCTGAGGAGCCTCCCTGGCCGGCAGGGAGGGAGAGGAGCTGCTTCCTTTGAAATCCGGGAAATTTAAGGGATAGCAACAATCCGGGATAGCAGTGGGAAATGGCATTGGAATAAGGGAGTTTCCCGCAAAAACAGGGAGGGTTGACAGCTATGGATATAGGGCGGAATACAAATCAAACAAACAAACAAACAAACAAACAAACAAACAAATGCAGCATCCAGAGGTCATTGCCCTCATCAAGATGCCATCTCATATTGTGGAAATAATATTGTGGAAATAATAGTGCAGTGGTTTTCAACCAGGGTGCTGTGGCACCCTGGGGTGCCTTGAATGGTGGTCAGGTGTGCCGCGGGCAACACTGGCCTCTGTCCCTCTTTCCTTCCCTGCCTCCTCTGATGCCCTCTCGCGTCTCTGCCTCCCCAAGGCTTGCACAGCTGTTTGTTGCAGCAGCCCTGGCTACAAGCTCTGCAGGCGAATGGTGCCTCTGGGGCTGGCCATGGGGTGCTTCCCAGGCCCCTGTGGGGCAGTGTGGAGAGGCACCTCTCTTTGGGGCAGGGAGGCAGCTCAGAGACCAGGGTGGCAGCAGTGGCTGCCCAGAGGACTCTCAAGGAGAGGGGAGAGGAGGGAACCCCCCACAAGGGAGGGTATTCAGAAAAGGGTGAGAGGCTGCCGGCTCCACAGGCAAGGGGTGACCTAACTGGGCTCCTGAGCCCCGCAGGGGAGCCGCAGAAAGAATGTAGTTGGGCAAGGGAGCAGTGGACCCAAAAAGGTTGAAAACCTCTGATCTGGTGCATTGTGCCATCCCCTAATGGTAGACAGTTCAAGATCAGCACCTACATTTCATGCATTGGCATTACAGCCCTTTGCCCCCTGTACAGGTTGACTCCAAAGCTGTCAACTTTGGGATTTGAAAATAAGGGATGCCGCGAGGGCGGTGCAATGGCACCAAGTAGCCTCGCCACCCTGCGCTCCAGAGGCTGCACGCGAACGGGAGAGCGCAAGAGCGAGCACGTAGACGGCAGGCTGTCTGTCTGTCTGGTTGGGCGTGAGGGTCTGGCTGCACAAGGCATGCAAGCTCCGCCCCCAGTCGGTCTCAGACTCCTTATTGGCAGCCGAGCAACACAACTGAGGAGCCTCCCTGGCCGGCAGGGAGGGAGAGGAGCTGCTTCCTTTGAAATCCGGGAAATTTAAGGGAAATCAAGAATCCGGGATAGCAGCGGGAAACGGCATCGGAATAAGGGAGTTTCCCGCCAAAAAAGGGAGGGTTGACAGCTATGGTTGACTGTGGTTGGGATCTGGTCTCCTCCTCTGTCTGCTTGGGTGCCCACAGGGAGTCTTTCTGCTGCAGCTCCAACCACGGCCTCTTCGTCTCCCTGCAGGCTTCGAAGAAAATCAACTCCGGAGACGATCTCCAGAACTCACCAGACATGTTCGATTTGTTTCATGACAAAGACCGTCTAAATAGGATTTGGAGATGAGAAGGGTGGAAATCTGCACACAAAGGGAACCGAGTCCCTGAGGAAGGCTGGCAAATGCTTTGAGACCCAGCCACAGGTTTAAGCGCCGGGCTGGGACAATGGCACTCTGCTGCCATCTGGTGCCATCTGCACATTGAGACAAGCAAGTGGACAGTGAACTGGCCAGTGAACTGGCCGGCCAGGATAGAATCATAGAATTGCAGACTTGTAGATCAGGGGTCAGCAAAGGTTTTTTGGAGGGGGCCACTTCAACATCCCCCAGACCTTGTGGCGGGCCGGACCGCACGCCTGCACACACACACACACACACACACACACACACACACACACACACAGTGGAGGGGCCAGTGTGGTGTAGTGGTTAAGAGTGGTAATCTGGGGAACCGGGTTCACGTCTCCGCTCCTCCACATGCAGCTGCTGGGTGACCTTGGGCTAGTCCCACTTCTCTGAAGTCTCTCAGCCCCACTCACCTCACAGAGTGTTTGTTGTGGTGGAGGAAGGGAAAGGAGAATGTGAGCCGCTTTGAGACTCCTTCGGGTAGTGATGAAGTGGGATATCAAATCCAAACTACTCCTCCTCCTCCTCTTCTTCTCCCCCCTCTTCCCCTCCCCTCCCCCTGCCTGCCTATGGTGCTGCCAGTGCAAGGGCTGTCTGGCTCTGGAGAGGCGCTGCCCAAAATGACACTCAGCCAGCTCAGCCCAGCCCCCTTCCTCCTCTACGCAGAATGGGGAGAAGCCAGGAGAGAGGGAGGAGACGCTGCAGTGTGTGAGAGGGAAATGGTGCCCAAAAAATGGCGGTGCAGGGAAAAAAACAAAGGAATCCACAAGATCCACGGACCATCCACGAGCCGGATCCTGAGGGCAATTGGGCTGGATCTGGCCCGCAAGCCGTAGTTTGCTGACCCCTGTAGTAGATGATGACCTCCAAACCATCCTAAATATCTTCGCAGAAGATTACGGAAAGCTTGACTTATTGCTCAATATCCAAAAAACCAAGCACCAGAAAATACATTTTGCTTTAAATTAATCTTTCTAATATATAGCGGTAGGATTTAATGTATTGGAACTTGTCGTTATGACTTATGGCACTTAACATTTGATGGTAGTGTAATAACCGTGATTTTAAAACTTTTAAAAAAGGCACACACAAACACACACACCAATCTAGATTTAAATAAGAAAAAGCCCTTTATTTCCCTGTTACCCTTCAGAAGGGAAACGGGGGTTCTAAAATCCTCATGTCAAAGGCACAAACATTTTGCAGAAAGGTGCATAGCAGAAACACTGCGGTGTCAGACCCACATGAGCTCCGTACACACAGAGGAGAAGGGCCACTCGCCATCTTTGAACCACACGTCAAAGGCAAGATCCTGCTTGCTCATCTGTGGCTAGAGACCACCAGCAGTGATGCAACAGAAGGATGGTGGTCCGTTAGGAGTGAATGGGGCCCTGCCCCACCAAGCTCAGTCTGCCCTCGGCCAGCCACCACCTGCTTTCCTGCCTTCGTGCTAACCAACAGTTGCTCTGCCTGTCATTTGCTCCGACACCTCAAATCCAGGGGTAGAATCTCACCCAACCCTCTCCAACCACAGTGCTTGTGAGCTGTCAGATCTTTAAGTCTCAGAACTGTCCCAACGTCTTCATTCTTTGGCTAGCTCACTGAACGTTAAAAGGAGTTTTGGTGGCATTTGCGTTCAGCTTATCTTATCCTCCGAGAGCTGTTGGTTTCCTGGCTTCCTGCCCTCCCGCTCCCAATGCACACCAGCAGGGTGCAATCTTGGCAGGGCCTCCTGCAGCCCCCTCGATGCCCATGGAGGAGAACCTCTTTTGGCGAAGGCACCGCAACAGGAACACAAGGAAAACCCACACCCTGGGAGGGGCATCAATGCCGGCAATGCACACCTGCAAAGCCATAATTAAAGAAGAAGAAGAAAACCTTTGGAGATTTCCAGCAATATGCAAGGCAGTGGGAGGGACGAAGGAAGGATTGTAAGGTCGGGGAGAGGAATCAGGAACTGTGCGAGGCACTGACATCTCACCCCGCAATCATTTGCAACCCCCTCCCTGAGCCCATTCTCTGTCTTCTGGACTCAACTTACCACCCCAGCAAGTTCACTGCACAATCTGAGATGCTTGCCTTAAAGGTAAAGGGACCCCTGACCATTAGGTCCAGTCGTGTCCGACTCTGGGGTTGCAGCGCTCATCTCGCATTATTGGCCGAGAGAGCCGGCGTACAGCTTCCGGGTCATGTGGCCAGCATGACTAAGCCGCTTCTGGCGAACCAGAGCAGCGCACGGAAACGCCGTTTACCTTCCCGCCAGAGCGGTACCTATTTATCACTTTGACATGCTTTCGAACTGCTAGCTTGGCAGGAGCAGGGACCGAGCAACGGGAGCTCATCCCGTCACGGGGATTCGAACCGCCGACCTTCTGATTAGCAAGCCCAAGGCTCTGTGGTTTAACCCACAGCACCACCCGCGTCCCTTGGGTTTCCCTAAAAATATTGCAGAAGAATAGTGCAGCCTTTGGATTGAGATGTGCAGACTGCAGAGTTTCACCAGTACACATGCAGACCTTGATTATTGATGTCCTAAGAAAATACACGAGTCACGTGTGGAATCGGCCTTGAATTGCAATCTCCTCCTACGGCATCCTGAGATCCAGAAACTTTCATTTTTTTAATTTAAAAAAATCGAAGCTCTTAGAGGGTTACGTTTTGTGAGTTCTGCTCTCTTGCACTGAAAGCAGAAATGCAGGCCTTGGCTTAGCAAAGAAGAGGGCAATGTCAAGCTTCGACTAGATGAGTGGCCCAGCCGCATACTCCAAGGGGGAATAACCTCTTAGCAACGCAGCGGTGTCGTTCCCAAAAAGAAAAGAAAAACCACCCACCCACTACGGTTTCACAGAAAAAAATGTCAGTCCCTGAAGAAGGCGTTGCAGCTCCCACCAAGAACTCATTGATGCTTCTGAACACAGAGATGGGTTTCATATTTGTCCAAAAGTCACATTATCAGTCTTACCCATAGTGGCTAGTGGCGCAGGGCGCCAAGTTCTGGAAGGCGCCAGGGAAGAGGTGGAGGCTGGACACGGTGCCTCCTGGCATCAGCTTGCCGCCCTCGCCCACCTCCGCCATGCCGCGCCGAAGCAGCGCCGCACCCGGAGCCTCCGTCTGCCGTGGCCACCACGCATGAAGCGGCCAGCTGAGCAGAGAGGCACCGCGTCCAGCCTCCGCCTCTTCCCCACCGGAGGAGCCGCCCTCCAGCCGCTGCCCACCTCCTCCAGCCCCGCCGACAGCGCCGTCCTCCCTAAAAAAATTCTGGGAAAGGGGGGCGCCGGAGGGAGCTTTGCACCACGGCACCGGATATGCTTAAGACGGCCCTGTTCTCAGGCCCCGACCCTAGGATGTTGGACATTGACTGCGGTTGTTGGTTGGAAGGAGAAAGGCACTCGTCATGGTCTCAGTGAGTCGTCTTTCCTATTTTTGTTACAAGGAGTCCTAGGGCTGGAGACAGGCTCAGTGAAGCTCTGAGACGCAGGGATCAGTGCATCCCTTCCAGGGACGGAGGAGACCCCAGAGAGACAAAGGATGCATCGTGGAGGAGGATGACCTGGGATCAACTACTTGAGCACCAAAAAAACCACCACCCATTTTGCGCTTCTCTTGTTAACTGAAAGGCACCTAAACAGAGGTTGTCTCCAGCTCAGGAAACCAATGTGAGCAACGGCCAGGGGTGGGGAAAATGAAACTCTCCTTGCTCTGGGGAGCACGCTGAGCCCCACAACGCTTCCTGAGAAGGTAAGAGGGCAGAGGGCAATCACTCTGAGCATGATGCACACGCAACTCCCTCCAAACAGGGGGTCGCCCTTGACTGCGTGGGCAGGCTTTGGAGGTGCAGGACAACCAGATGGAAGACCGCCTGCCCTTCTCCTGAGCTTGGAGCTGGGATGTAAGCCAAGGGCCATCCTTAAATGCCACAACCCCAAGTGACGCTTGCCAGCCCTTTCGCAGCTATTTCAGGGTGGCCAAGCATGCGGCAAACATATGGTCTGCTCTGGGTCTTAGCCTTTGCACTTAGAGGGTTGTGGGATTGCATGTGTTGTCTCTTCCACAACGGGAGACACACAGCTCACCGTTGCTGTAAGCGTCACAAGTTTCACCACTGCCTGGAACATTGAGAATTGCTCTATACCAGGTCAGATTACAAATCTGTCTTGCTCAGTATTACCAGCTCTGACTGGCAGCAGCAATTCTCCAGGGTCTCAAGTAGAGGAGAGTCACATTTTGCCCCCCCCCCAGATGTTTCGGACTACAACTCCCATCAGCCCCAGCTGCTTTGCCCCAAGGGCACCATACATTTTTAGAAAACAGTCCCACCACAGCTTTGTAACACCAACTATAAGGGAGACGATGTCCAGCACTCAGATCCCAGCAGTGAGAGAGAGAGATCATCCTGTGAGGTTGTGCAAAACACAGAGGTAGCTAACAGCAGTCCACGGCTTACGGGCAATTGACACGGATCAGAACTAGGCTCAGTGCAAAAACCTGCTTCCAGAGGTAGGCAGTCGTTAAGTCCTCGATGGGCAGCGGTCTGTGAGCACGTCAAAATGAAACTTCTCCCCCAATCACTTCCGAAAGACTTGTTTTGTCCCAAATCCCCAAAGCCAGCCATCACACAAAAGTACCGTTTTTTTCCTGGGCCCAGCCTCCACCCCCTCCCTTCTTCGTTATTGATGAAAACAGTTCCTATTTTCTCTTTTAAAAAAATTTATAATAATCAGTCTTTGGTAGCAAAAAAATTCCCCGCATTGGCCGGAATAGTGCAAATGAGGAAGGAGGAGCCTGCCGAGTGTCAGCCGGGACTCTCGTTTCCACAGTTGTCATTTCTTAAAAGGGAAGGAGGCTGTCTGGACTTTCAGGCCTGGAACTGGTCTAAAGAAGCAGAAGAAGATGCGTCAACATAAGTCAGGAGGATATCAGGAGAACAAAGATGAACTGCGGAGTCCCAAGTAAGCCATGCTAGCTGATATAATAATAATAATAATAATAATAATAATAATAATAATAATAATAATAATAATAATAATTTATTATTTGTACCCCACCCATCTGGCTGGGTCTCCCCAGCCACTCTGGGCGGCTTCCAGCAAACATTAAAATACATTAACACATCACAGATTAAAAACTTCCCTAAACAGGGCTGCCTTCAGGTGTTTTCTAAATGTCATGTAGTTGTTGATCCCTCTAACCTCTGATGGGAGGACATTCCACAGGGCGGGCACCACCACCGAGAAGGCCCTCTGCCTGGTTCCCTGTAGCTTTGCTTCTCACAGTGAGGGAACTGCCAGAAGACCCTCGGCGCTGGACCGCAGTGTCCGGGCTGAACGGTGGGGGTGGAGACACTCCTTCAGGTATACAGGACCCAGGCCGTTTAGGGCTTTAAAGGTCACCACCCACACTTTGAATTGTGCTCGGAAACGTACTGGGAGACAATGTAGATCTCTCAGGACCGGTGTTATGTGGTCCCGGCGGCCACTCCCAGTCACCAGTCTAGCTGCAGCAATCTGGATTAGTTGTAGTTTCCAGGTCACCTTCAAAGGTAACCCCACATAGAGCGCATTGCAATAGTCCAAGCGGGAGATAACTAGAGCATGCACCACTCTGGTGAGACAGTCTGCGGGCAGGTAGGGTCTCAGCCTGCGTACCAGATGGAGCTGGTAAACAGCCGCCCTGGACACCTGGTCCTTCAGGGGCACAATTACCCCATGATAAGCTACAGGGAGAGGAAAGGCAGCCCAGCATCTAGGCTAGCCTGTCCCATCCTGGAGTCTGCAGATGTTGTTGGACTACAACTCCCATCATCCTTGACCACACTTGCTAGGGATGCTGAAATGCAACCCCACGCTTGCAATATGCCGGTGGCACAGAGCTGCTCTACATGGGCAGCAGTGGATGCGCTGGACCGTTTCTTGCCTTGGTAAACGGACTGGATGAGAGCCAGTAAACTGAAGCTCAATCCAGATAAGATTGAGACAGTTAATAGTGGGCGGTTCCCTAGACCGGAGGGATGGGAGTTTTCGTGCTCTTGATGGGGTTACGTCCCCTCTGAAGGAGTGGGCACGTAGCTTGGGGGTACTCAGTGGCGCAAGGTCAATGGACTGGGGGCGGGTGGTTTCTACCTCTCTTTCAAATCGGAACCAGTGAAGGCGGTGAAGGTCCTGTGTGAGTGCCTGGAGGCGGTTGGAGGATGGATGGCGGCTAACAGATTGAGGTTGAATCCTGACAAGACAGAAGTACTGTTTTTGGGGGACAGGGGGCGGGTGGGTGTAGAGGACTCCCTGGTCCTGAATGGGGTAACTGTGCCCCTGAAGGACCAGGTGCGCAGCCTGGGAGTCATTTTGGACTCACAGCTGTCCATGGAGGCACAGGTTAATTCTGTGTCCAGGGCGGCTGTCTACCAGCTCCATCTGGTACGCAGGCTGAGACCCTACCTGCCCAGAGTGGTGCATGCTCTAGTTATCTCCCGCTTGGACTACTGCAATGCGCTCTACATGGGGCTACCTTTGAAGGTGACCCAGAAACTGCAATTAATCCAGAATGCGGCAGCTAGACTGGTGACTGGGAGCGGCCGCCGAGACCACATAACACCGGTCCTGAGAGATCTACATTGGCTCCCAGTACGTTTCCAAGCACAATTCAAAGTGCTGGTGCTGACCTTGAAAGTCCTAAACGGCCTCGGTCCTGTATACCAGAAGGAGCATCTCCACCCCCACTGTCCAGCCCGGATACTAAGATCCAGCGCCGAGGGCCTTCTGGCAGTTCCCTCACTGCGAGAAGCCAAGTTACAGGGAACCAGGCAGAGGGCCTTCTGGGTAGTGGCACCCACCCTGTGGAACGCCCTCCCATCAGAGGTCAAAGAGATAAACAACTACATGACATTTAGAAAATACCTGAAGGCAGCCCTGTTCAGGGAAGTTTTTAATCTGTGACATTTTGATGTATTTTAATGTTTGCTGGAAGCCGCCCAGAGTGGCTGGGGTACAAATAATAAATTATTATCATTATTATTATTATCATTATTTATTATTTATACCCCGCCCATCTGGGTTTTTAATGTTCTGTTGGGAGGCTTCACATGAGGGAATTCGACCCTCGTACAGAAAAGAGTTCCGTAATGCGCAATAAAATCAGCAGAAGCAAACAGCAGGAGGGCAGGAAATGGAGTTTCCCTCCAACAGCAGCAGGGGCAAGGTCCTACTCACCTCTGAGGTGGCACGGGCCTGTGTGGAGGGAGAAAACAAAGAGTCTTTGTTAATGGTTTGGAAACAGATTCTGTTGCTGCTATACCCATATCAGTGGTAGGCATTCTCCCAACTTCCCTGGTCTCAAGTTTTGCCAGACTTCATGACTCAAGAAAACTCTCAGTTGCAGGACTTTGCAAGCAACTGAACCAAGAAGCAAAAGACCCTCTCCGGGCTCAGAGAGAGGAGATGACTTGTAACACCTGCAAATAGTTTGTGCATGGATAGTGGTCTATGTTGGCATTGGCCTAGTAAAGACAACTCTGCTAAACAGCTGTTTTCTGTGCAGAGCTTAACCCCAAGGGAGTCTGCAACAGACCACATACACACAAACTGCCAAGGCAAGAAGAAGAAGAAGAAGAAGAAGAGTTTGGATTTGATATCCCGCTTTATCACTACCCGAAGGAGTCTCAAAGCGGCTAACCTTCTCCTTTCCCTTCCTCCCCCACAACAAACACTCTGTGAGGTGAGTGGGGCTGAGAGACTTCAGAGAAGGGTGACTAGCCCAAGGTCACCCAGCAGCTGCATGTGGAGGAGCGGGGAAGCGAACCCGGTTCACCAGATTACGAGTCTACCGCTCCTAACCACTACACCACACTGGCTCTCACCACAAGACGCCCACAAGAAGCCCACAAGGCGCTTTCTTTCAGAATCCCTAAAAATGATACGACAACTCTTAAGCCCAGACATGGTTCCAGGGGAAACAGTTGGCCAGAACCCCAAGTTGTTTTGCTTGATACTGCAGTTTCTGCCCATCTATATTCTTCCAACAGCAGCCCCCTTCCTTCCTTCCTTCCTTCCTTCCTTCCTTCCTTCCTTCCTTCCTTCCTTCCTTCCTTCCTCCCCCCCCCCCTTCTGTGATAACTCCAATCCTTCTTGTCTGGCTTCCTTGGTAACTTAGAGGTGCTAATGATCAAGTGGCAGATAAATGCCTTAAACAAATTAATAGATAAACTTACTTCAGCGGTCTGGAGAGGGGGCTCGTGGCATGGAGACTTGCTGGTTTGGCACTGGCTGGAGGCACCATGACCAGCAAGGCCTGACCCTGAGCTGGCGGCAGTTCTTTAGCCAGGAGGGGGTTCCCTGGGAGCGGCCGGCGTGGCGGCCTCTGCTTTGGATCGACCTAGCAGGGAAGGAAACATGGTCAGAGAGTACCTTGAGGCCCAACCCTGCCCCACCCTGTTGCATCTCAAGTTGCATTTTTACATTGCTGTTCACACTGGAGAGTGGGCAGGGCCGCCTTCACCCAATACACAACCCCCACCCCGGATTCCAGTTCAATGAATCTGTGCATGCGCTGCCCTCTGTGCATGCACAGCGGCTGCCTGAAGCGTGCACTGTGGCTTACGCTTTCAAATCGAATGGAAGTTTGCTTTAAGAACCTAAGATGAGCCTGCAGGATCAGGCCAGTGCCCCACCTAGTCCTATTCTCACCGTGGCCAACCAGAGGCCTGTGGGAAACCAGCAAGCAGGGTTCGACCACAAGAGCAACTCTCCCTTCCTGTGGTTCCCAGCAACCAGTATTCAAAAGCGTTGCTGCTTCTGATTCGGAAGTCCAGGAATAGCCTGCCTGGCTAATAGCCATCCATAGCCCTCTCCTCCTCCATGAATATATCTAATCCTCTTTTAAAGCCATCCAAGTTGGTGACCATCACTGCCTCCTGCAGCAGGGAGTTCCACAGTGCACTGTGCGAAGAAGGACCTTGCACTGCTGGAACAGCTCGGCATGAGACTCTTAACCTCAGGGTCATGGGTTCGAATCCCACGTTGGGCAAATAGATTCCTGCATTTCAAGGGGTTGGGCTAGATGAGCCTTGTGGTCCCTTCCTACTCTGCCATTCTATTACTATGACGCTGTGCCTTTTATCTGTCCTGAGTCTTCCAACTGTCAGCTTCATTAGCTGTCTCGTGTAGTGCAATATGGAGACTCTCTATCCACCTTCTCCGGGCAGTGCAAATTTTATAAACATCCATCGTGTCATGAAAGGTAATCCAAGCAGTGAACCAAACATCCCACCAGCTGACTTTGAGGACCAATCCCTGCTCACCAGGTCCTTTAAAAGCACTGAACTGAGAGGTTGCTCCTCAGTCTGAGCAGGAAACCGCCCCAGCTCCTGGTGAGAAGAAACCACCTTTCCTTTAGGTCACAGTTTTTCCCAAAATTGGGTCCCCAGCTGTTACAACGCCCATCATCCCTGGTGTGGGATGTAACATCACTGTAGCAGTCAAGTGCAACACACAGTCAAGTGGACACACAGGGGAATGTTACTCCAGCCAGGAAGACTTCCTGTCACACCTGTCTGGAGCATCCTCCCCCTGCATGTGACCAGGTAGATGGGCGTGACCCTGGGAGACTCCATAAAAGGGCCAGTCACACAGCCATCTTCCTCTTGTTGCTCTTCTTCCTCACCATTTCTTTCTTGATGTATTTTGCTGTCTGCTGGCTCTCAGCCAGCAGCACATGGCCTCATCCCCATATGGGATGAACTCAAACTCTCTTCTGCAGCTACAAGCTAAAGCCTGCCTTCAGGGAACCTACTGTGAACTGAATGTAAGTAAACTTCTTATTACTTTTAAGAAAAGACTGTTGTGTCTTTATTCTTTTTAAGAGGGAACAAAGGAGGGTTACCAGGAACAAACCCAATCTGGACAAGCCAGACTGGATTGCTTAAGTAAAGAGATTCAAACGAATTTACCAACTAGCTAACTGCTATATACAGGGGAATGTACTCTGCTATTTGACTCACTAGTGTGAATAAGGATAACATTTAATCAATATATCCTCTCCTAGTATCCACAACATTCCCACACCTAGCTAGCAAGACCAGTGGTCAAGCTAGATCTCGAAAGGGTGGGTCCCAGAATGGACCCCCCCCCAGGCCTGTTCCAGACTCACCAACGCGGTCCTGACGGGGCTGATGGGAAGAGGCTTCTTTGGCGGAGGGAGTTTGTTTTGCGCGCCGAATTTCGCACCAGCGGCCGGGGATTTGTTGAAAGGCAGTGGAGGCGGCCTGGAAGGCTTGAGGTCTTTCGGGAGAGGGGCAACCGGGACAGGGGCAGGGCGGAGAGGGCGGACCACGTTGACCGGGTGGGAAGCGCCTTGGAGAGGGTTTGGTTTGGGTGGGAAAACACCCCTTGTTGCCTGTAGAGAGAAGAGAGAGTGAAGGCAAAGGTGAATTTCCCCCTCATTTAAGGCGGAGGCTGTTTCCGCAATTCCACAGAGTGAAGGTGCAAATGAGTGGAAACGATCCTTACAAGCATTTAGAAGAAGAAGAAGAGGAGGAGGAGTTTGGATTTGATATCCCGCTTCACCACTACCCGAAGGAGTCTCAAAGCGGCTCACATTCTCCTTTCCCTTCCTGCCCCACAACAAACACTCTGTGAGGTGAGTGGGGCTGAGAGACTTCAGAGAAGTGTGACTAGCCCAAGGGCACCCGGCAGCTGCATATGGAGGAGCGGAGACGCGAACCCGGTTCCCCAGATTACGAGTCTACTGCTCTTAACCACTACACCATACTTACCTGTATTTAAAAAGCTGCACATTTCTAGTGGTTTCTACGTTAGGGTTGGGCACGGTGGAGGAAGACAACCTGAGTCGAGAGTCTGATAGGCAAAGGTAACGGTAAAGGTAAAGGTCCAGTTGCGTTAGGTCCAGTTGCGTTAGGTCCAGTTGCGGACAACTCTGGGGTTGCGGCGCTCATCTCGCTCTATAGGGCGAGGAAGCCGGCGTTTGTCCGCAGACAGTTTTTCCGGTTCATGTGGCCAGCATGACTAAGTCGCTTCTGGCGAACCAGAGCAGCGCACGGAAACGCCATTTACCTTCCCGCTGGAGCGGTACTTATTTATCTACTTGCACTTTAACGTGCTTTTGAACTACTAGGTGGGCAGGAGCTGGGACCGAAAAACGGGAGCTCACCCCGTCGCAGGGATTCGAACCACCGACCTTCTGGTAAGCAAACCCAAGGCTCAGTGGTTTAGACCACAGTGCCACCCGCGTCCTTTGAGTGTTGCTTATAAATTGGGGGTTGGTTACCAGAGTCTGATAACCAACCCCCAATTTGCTGCACAGTTTCGAGGTTGCTTGCATCAAGATTTCAGGAGCATACAAACGTTTGTTTAAAAAAAACAACCCAGAAGCTTTTCTTCTGGGAATTATAGGGACGGAACTACCTAAACTGTATAGAAATCTATTTACGTACGCAACTACAGCGGCAAGAATGTTACTCGCCCCAAAACCGAAAGAAGCAGAAGTCCCAGTAAAGGAATACAAAAACTTATGGAATATGTGGAAATGGGAAAACTTACCGAAAGAATAAGAAATCGAGGTAACAAATTTTAATAAAAGAATGGAAATGGTTTATTGAATATATACAGATAAATTGTAAACAGACAAGAACATTGGCAGGATTATTGTAATATCCTGCAGTCTCATAAGAGTATATCTTTAAAGTGGATGAACAAATGAGCAAATCAAGTTGATTTGGATATGCAGAAGATATTAAAAAAAAAATTAAGGAACCGCGGAAAGAGGGGGAAGGAAGTCAAGTTTTGAAATGTTAAGATGATTGTAAATTTGATGAAATGTATTAATCTGAAAAGTATAATTAAATATAGTATAATTATATATATATATATATAACATTTCAGGAGCATACTCACTTGGCTGGAACTGCTGCCCGCAGTTTTATTGGAGAAGGAAGAAGAGGAGGAAATGTCTTGCAAAGTGAAGGCTGAGTTCGAGTGTCCCTGATTTGCCTTCCAATTGACAGCTCCATTCCTGCCAGGAAATACCAAAGGGAATGGAAGTTAACTTCTGGCAAATGTGGGGGCTCCCTCCAGATCTGTGCGGAGGGGGAAGGGAGAAAAAGAGAGGTGGGAGAAAGACAATGGAACCTTCTAACAAGGCCCACCTGAAATTGCAAACTCTGAGCTCTAGAGTGCCCACCTATAGCCGATTCGCACTGGAGGAATTCGCACTCGGGAGCCGTGCAGGACCTCCCCAGAGGCACCAGTGAAAGCTTTCATGGGCACTGGGTTGATGACCCCCCAGTGTATACACTGACTCCCAGCAGCCCTCTGTGTTTTCAAGCAGGGGACATGCCCAGCCCTGCCTGGAGACGCCAGGAATCAAACCTGAGACCTTCTGCAGGCAAAGTAGATGCTCTACGGTCCTTTCCCAGATGTCTTGGTCTCTGTGCAATGAGAGGCTTCTTTCTATTACTGAATGGTTTTCCTTCGAAGGAAGGGGCAGCCGAGAGGACGAAGCTGGACGTCCCCTCTAGAGCAGGGTTTCCCAAACTGTTTTGGGACTACCGTTCCCATCATCCCTGACCACTGCTCCTGCTAGCTAGTGAGGATGGGAGTTGTAGTCCCCCCCCAAAAAAAAAACCAGCTGGAGACCCAGGTGGCGCTGTGGGTTAAACCACAGAGCCTAGGGCTTGCTGATCAGAAGGTCAGCGGTTCGAATCCCTGTAATAGGGTGAGCTCCCATTGCTCGGTCCCTGCTCCTGCCAACCTAGCAGTTTGAAAACACGTCAAAGTGCAAGTAGATCAATAGGAACCGCTTGGCAGGAAGGTAAACGGCGTTTCCATGCGCTGCTCTGGTTCGCCAGAAGCGGCTTTGTCATGCTGGCCACATGACCCGGAAGCTGTACGCCGGCTCTCGGCCAATAAAGCGAGATGAGCGCCGCAACCCCAGAGTCGGACACGACTGGACCTAATGGTCAGGGGTCCCTTTACCTTTACTAATCTAGCGCAAGGCCTAGGATCCTGAGAAAGAGGGGAGGGGAGGCACCCCCCTGAGTCTCTGCTCACCTGTAGGTCTCATGGCTCTTCCTTAAGCCTTTGAACCACTTGTTGAGGAATGAGCTTTCCCTCCGGTAGTACCAATAGAGTCCGAGGGATAAAGCCGGCAGGAACAGGAAGAAAAACAGCAGCAGGACGATCAGGACGGCTTCGTGATCTGTAGGAAGATGCACAGGGATAGGAAACGGTCATGAAACCAAGGCGCGTAGAGGGTTGGGGTTAGTTTTATGACATAGGTTGTAAATCTAAGCCATGCATCGCAGGGGGCTGGGCTAGATGACCCTTGGGTACCTTCCAAGGCTACAATTATAGGATTCTATGTGAAACACCGAAGAATTGATGCTTTTGAATTCTGGTGCTGGAGGAGACTCTTGAGAGTCCCATGGACTGCAAGAAGATCAAACCTATCCATTCTGAAGGAAATCAGCCCTGAGTGCTCACTGGAAGAAGGACAGATCCTGAAGCTGAGGCTCCAATACTTTGGCCACATCATGAGAAGAGAAGACTCCCTGGGAAAGACCCTGATGTTGGGAAAGATGGAGGGCACAAGGAGAAGGGGACGACAGAGGACGAGATGGTTGGACAGTGTTCTCAAAGCTACCAATATGAGTCTGACCAAACTGCGGGAGGCAGTGGAAGACAGGAGTGCCTGGCGTTCTCTGGTCCATGGGGTCATGAAGAGTCGGACATGACTAAACGACTAAACAACAACATGTGAAACATGGGTGGTGCTGTGGTCTAAAGCACTGAGCCTAGGGCTTGCCGATCAGAAGGTCGGCGGTTCGAATCCCCGCGACAGGGTGAGCTCCCGTTGCTCTGTCCCAGCTCCCGCCAACCTAGCAGTTCGAAAGCACGTCAAAGTGCAAGTAGATAAATAGGTACTGCTCCGGCGGGAAGGTAAACGGCGTTTCTGTGCGCTGCTCTGATTCGCCAGAAGCGGCTTAGTCATGATGGTCACATGACCAAGAAAAACTGCGGAGAAACGCCGGCTCCCTCGGCTAATAAAGCGAGATGACCGCTGCAACCCCAGAGTCGTCCGTGACTTGACCTAACGGTCAAGGGTCCCTTTACCTTTATGTGAAACAACTGCAGGCTCAGGAGCAGGGGAATCTGGTTGCGGTTGCCCACACAGTATATCACTGGGTACTCAGTAAACCACTGCTCCTATTTCTGGAGGCTCTATTCTGCTATTGTCAGAGGAACTTCACTTATTGGGTTGTTGTTTTTATTTTTGTGGGTATTTCATGGTTTGATATCTTGATTTTATTCTGTGACCCGCCCTGTGACCCCCGGGTATAGGGCGGTATAATAATAATAATAATAATAATAATAATAATAATAATAATAATAATATTTCACCCTTTGCCAACTTGGTGCCCTCCAGGTGTTTTGGACTGAGCTGGTGGGAGTTGTAGTTCAAAACATCTGGAGAGCCCCCGGTTGGTAAAGGCTGGTTTAGCAGCATAACATGACTTCTAAAATCAGTGGTACCCACCAGCTCAAAATTAAATTTGTTGGTTTCACTTTTCAACTGATTCACGAACTGATATACCTCATTTGGACCGAATTTTAATAATCTGGCATTTTTTTAATCAAAACGTTGATGCAGGGTTTTGTGTGTGTGTGTGTGTGTTTCGTTACTGGAAAAATGCAAAAATAACCATTTAATAGCTACTCGTGATTAGAAGGGTTTTCCTTTTCCTATAAAAACATCAGAAGCAGCACAGCCTAATAAAATTAAACAAGGACACCCTGGATTCTCAGGTTCACACTTAAAGGAGAGGCATGTAGAGGGAAACCCCCAGCCTTGGGGCTTTTTGCCCTTACAGAAAACAAGGGGGTTGAAAGTACAGGAACCCATGATTTTGCAACAGCATGGGATATATTGAAGTGGCTGATGTTCATTTTTATAAATAGGCCATAAAACACAGAAGTATAAAAAAAAAATCTGTGCTCCATCACTCTAACGGGCAAATTACATTTTATAGCCAAATTGCACTGGCCAAAATTAATTTACCAATTCCTTCCCTCTCTATAACCAGGCATCACAAGCTATCGTTGTACTATATGTCAATATTTCACTATTTCTTTCTTAAGGAAGAGCTCCAAGAAACAGGAACATGGGGCGATTCTTCCCAATGACTGTGGGGTGGCATGAAGAGGAGGAGACTTTTGCAGCCAGAGGGCCAGATTGCCTTCTGGGGAGCCTTCCAGGGGCCAGAAGCAAAAGTAGACAGAGCAACTTATTTACATTTGGGCTTTGCCAAATAGGCTGGTTTTTACTCTCACGAACACAGCCCTCTCTGCTCTCCATTCAGGCAAGCAAGAATCATAGAATTGCAGAGTTGGAAGGAACCCTGAGAGTCATCTAGTCCAACCCCCTGCAAGGCAGGAATCTCAGCTGAAGCATCCGAGACAGATGGCCATCCCACCTGTGCTTAAAAACCTTCAAGGAAGGAGAGTCCACAACCTCCCGAGGGAGTCTGTTCCCCTGTTAAACAGCAAAAGGTTTTTCCTGATTTTTAATCGGAACTAAATGGGCCTTCTCTGCAGTGGCTCCCTGCCTGTGGAACACTTTCCCCAGGGAAGGTCGCCTGGCACCTTCATCATACACCTTTAGGCGCCAGGCAAAAACAATCCCTTATAACTAGGCCTTTGGTTCATCTGTTTGACATCCTATGCCCTTTTAAAATGTGGCTCTTTTCCAGGGGGGGAGGTGTTATCGGGTTGTTGTTTTTATTCTGATTATATATGTTGTGATCTTTTATGTGAACCGTCCTGAGACCTCTGGCTATAGGATGGTATAGAAACATCATAATAATAATAATAATAATAATAATAATAATAATAATAATAATAATAATAATAAATAAATAAATAAATAAACGAATAAACGTCACTTGAAGCCACTGGTTTATTCCTAGCCTTTGGAACAGGGGGGAACAAACTTGTTCCCTCTCCCTTGTGACAGCCTTTGAGATATTTGAAGAGGGCTATCATATCTCCTCTCAGTCTCCTCTTTTCCAGGCTAAACATACCTAACTAACTCAACCCTTCCTGAAATATAGTCGGAGTCAAGTGTGAATTTCATGCTCTTTATTCAGCTCATAGTAGCAAGGAATGAATCTTTCCCCAAAATGTCTGCTATATATACATTATTTACACAATGGGCCCCACGTGATTGGCTAATTCCGGGCTACTCCTGTAGGCCAATCAGGTTGCGGATTCACTTCCTCCAGGAGCCTGATTGGCTGCTCTTGTAGGCCAATCAGATCGCTGATTCACTTCCACCTGGAGCTGGATTGGGTGGCTCCTGCGGACCAATCAGACTGCTGCATTCTGGATCCTATTGTTCTAGGACCAATCAGACTGCTGCATTTTGGATCCTATTGTTCTAGGACCAATCAGACTGCTGCATTCTGGATCCTATTGTTCTAGGATTCAGCTCAGTACACAACACTTCCTCATTAAGCTTAGCTTCCAGACCCTTGATCTGTAGAGTTGGACGGGACCCCAAGGATCATCTAGTCCGCCCCCCTGCAATGCAGGAATTTCAGCTCAAGCATCCATGACAGATGGCCATGCAACCTCTGCTCAAAAACTTCCAAGGAAGGAGAGACCACCACCTCCCGAGGGAGTCCGTTCCACAGTCGAACAGCTCTTACTGTCAGAAAACTACTCTATTCCTAACTTAAATATGGAAAGCGTAACGCTGGTGGTCAACAAAAGAGGTTTAAAGACACTCTCAAGGCAAACACCGACAATTGGGAAACACTGGCCTGCGAGCGCTCCAATGAGAGAACAGCCTTTACCAAATGTGTCATTTGCTTTGAAGACAATCAAACTCAGGACACAAGGGAGAAACGTGCTAAGAGGAAGGCACCCTTGGCAAATCCACACCATATAACTTCTGCCTAGAAACCGATGTCCCCACTGTGGAAGGACGTGTGGATCCAGATTTGGCCTCTACAGACTCATTGTTAAAACCGTGTTTATGGAAGACAATCTTACTCGGCTGCCAAAGAAGAGAGACTGTCAGAAAGTTTTTCCTGATGCTTGGTCAGATTCTCCTTTCTTGCCATTTGAATCCACTCGTTCTCGTCTCGGAGAGGCATTGACAGATATTAAGGACACATCCCAACTAGGAAAACACGCTCCAGAAGGGTGCGACTGGGGAGGGTGTGTGTGGCCTGGAAGAGTCCCGAGGGCCACGTAAAGAGGACTAGAGGGCCACATGCAGCCTGTGGTTCTCCACTCCTGGGGCTCTCAGTCTCTCCGGCTTCCAGAACATTGAACACTTTGGATTTGCAATAGCGGGGGCAGGGACGAGACACACACACACACACACACACACACACAGCGCCGCCCGGGACTCACTATCGTGTTGCACGGGGCCACTGTCAACGCTGCCTCCCAGACCCGCCTTCTCGCAGAACGGAGGAGCCCACCCTGCGTCACAGTGGCAGTTCCGGTTGCTGTTGCAGACCTGGAAGAGATTGGCGGAGTGAGGCCCAAGCTTGCCAAAACACCGTTTGCAGGCACCCCCCCACCCCCAAAAAAACAACACACCAAGATGCGCTCAACTTAAAATGAAGAGAGCCTATCGGTCAGGACAAGCCAGTCTATGCTGGGTCAAGCCAAAGTCAGGGAGGAAGGGGGGAAGAAGAGCATCATGGTCTAGCACAGTGATGGCCAAACTCGGCCTTCCAGCTGTTTTGGGACTACAACTCCCATCATCCCTGGCCACTGGTCCTGTTAGCTAGGGATGATGGGAGTTGTAGTCCCAAAGCAGCTGGAGGGCCAAGTTTGGCCATCACTGGACTAGCACCGTGTCCTCACAGCGGTCAAGCAGATTCCCCTGGCAAGTCCCTGAGCAGGATCCAAGCACAGCGGAAATCTCCCCACCCCCAACCCCACCCCCCGCGCACACGGTTTCCAGAAACTGGTATTCGGATTCTGCTCAAGATGCAATTGCGAGCCCTTAATGTTCAGGGACGCGGGTGGCGCTGTGGTCTAAACCACTGAGCCTCTTAGGCTTGCTGATCAGAAGGTCGGCGGTTTGGATCCCCGCAACAGGGTGAGCTCCCGTTGCTTGGTCCCTGCTCCTGCCAACCTAGCAGTTCGAAAGCACGTCAAAGTGCAAGTAGATAAATAGGTACCACTCTGGCGGGAAGGTAAACAGCGTTTCCGTGCACTGCTCTGGTTTGCCAGAAGCGGCGTAGTCACGCTGGCTACATGACCTGGAAGCTGTACGCCGGCTCCCTCGGCCAATAAAGCGAGATGAGCGCCGCAACCCCAGAGTCGTCTGCGGCTGGACCTAATGGTCAGGGGTCCCTTTACCGTTAATGTTCAGGCAGAATGATTTCCTGACCCAGCCAAAAATGAATAAATGATGCCTTGGAGGGGATGCCTAGTTCCCACTGGTGTGTTGTTGTTGTTTTTCTTCAACACCCCTTAGCTAGAGCCCTTTCCCAGAAAAGAAGCTGAGACGGCGGCTGGTGACTCACCCCATGGCCGTGGCATTTCGAGGTGCACTTGTCCAGGTCATAAAAAGAGGCATTGAGGCAGCGCTGGTCCTTGCAAACCTGTAATCAAAAAGGCCTCTGGGTCAGACAGGCTTGGATTGCCCCAATAGTTCAACACCGTCTTATTTTATTTTATTTTATTTTATTTTATTTTATTTTATTTTATTATTTTATTTTATTTTATTTTATTTTATTTTATTTTATTTTATTATTTTATTTTATTTATTGTAAACCTATTTATTTAATTTTCCAAATGCTTATTTACAATCACATAATAACATGATATGTAAAAACAAGATTCCAAAGAATCCCTTGGACTTCCTTCCTCCCCGCTGTGGGTCCATCCGTTAATCCTCATTAATGCCATATAGAGGAGGGAGAAAGGTTGTTTTCTGCTGCTCCAGAGAAGCGGACACGGAGCAATGGATTCAAACTACAAAAAAGAAGATTCCACCTAAACATTAGAAAGAACTTCCTGGCGGTAAGAGCTGTTCGACAGTGGAATTTGCTGCCAAGGAATGTGGTGGAGTCTCCTTCTTTGGAGGTCTTTAAGCAGAGGCTTGACAGCCACCTGTCAGGAATGCTCTGATGGTGTTTCCTGCTTGGCAGGGGGTTGGACTGGATGGCCCTTGTGGTCTCTTCCAACTCTACGATTCTATGATTCTATCCTGTTATTGATAATCCAGGTAGACCAGAGCAACTGGCATGCCCTCCCAGTTAGCTCACTCAGTAACACCTAATAACTGGCGTTTGAGTTTCAGTCCCTGGAACAGCAGAAATCATGGGCCTAGTCTTCAGACAGCTAGGCACACCTTCAGATTTCTTTACGCAGCAGAAGTTGGCATAACAGAGGCTTGTATGAACGTTTTAAACAAGCATCTTTATTAAACAAAACAGCAGGACAAAACCTGAGGTAAAGGATCAGACATTATCATCATCAGAAGCACACACAGTGGCAGTTAACTCCAACCGACCAGCCCAAGTCACATGTCCAACCCTTAAGGTGGAATGGAAGAATTACAACAACCTCCCCCTTTCCATGTAACATTAAGCACTGGTTTTACTAACCAACTGTAGCTTATGCATATACACATGCAGTTGTTGTTTATTAACAACTTTAGACAACAGATCTGCAGGAATCTCGTTACCTGCCATATATGACACCTGAATAATTCCTTTCTTTATGCATTCCCTTGCACGGTGTAATTTTATTTGTAAGTACTTGGTTCTTTGCTTGCAACTCTCTGAATTAAGCAAAGCCAAACAAGATCTGTTGTCTTGATACACCTGTATAGGATAAATCACTTTGACACTGATATCCTGAAACAGTTGTATCAACCAATCGCAATCCATCAGCGATAACGACAATGCATTTAGTTCAGCCTCACAAGAACTTAAACTTACTGTTGTTTGCTTTCTGCACATCCAATCAAACAGACAACGGTTGTACATATAACATACTCCAGAAGTACTTGTACCGTCTGTGGTATCACTTCCAAAACTTGCATCAGCAAAAATTTCCAGACCTCCAGTTTTCTGACTGGTGAACCTCAGGCCATAGTGCATAGTCCCTTTCAAATAACGAGCTATGCGTTTTAATGATTTCCAATCCTGAACAGTAGGATTATTAGAGTGTCTGCTGAGCAGATTAGTGCTAGCAGCTATGTCAGGCCTTGAACATCTGGCAATAAAATTTAGTTTGCCCAGAATGCATCTATACAACGTTATATCAGAAAATGCTTCAGCCTTTTCATCTCTTTGATAACCTGTCACCATCGGGGTGTCCACAGGATTCGCATCAGTCAAATTTAGTCTGGCTAATACATCAGCAATTTTCTGAGTTTGGTGAACCAGAAAATTACCTGTTTGGTCTTTTTCTACCTGCAGAGATAGATAGTTGGATACCTGGCCAAGATCCTTCATATCAAAGTGCTCCTTTAATTGAGCTAGGGTGTTTTGGTATAAATCTTGATCTTTCCAAAACAACAAAAGATCGTCAACAAAACAAACACAATACAGTTTACGTTGCCCTTCTTCTTTGACAAACACACATGGATCCGCCTTTCCTTGATGAAAACCTAGAGATAGCATTGTCTCAGTAAGCTTGGTATTCCAACACCTGGCACTTTGTTTAAGACCATATAGGGATTTCTTTAGTTTACATACCATCCCTTTCTGTATTTGCACTCCGTCAGGTGGAAGCATATACAATTCCTCTTCTAAAATCCCATACAAAAAAGCTGTATTTACGTCATGATGGGAAACGTGAAGCTTTTCTTCTGCAGCAATTTTGAGCATAAGCCTAATGCTCTCAAATTTGACGGTGGGAGAATAGGTTTCATTATAATCTTGACCTGGTATCTGGGAAAAACCTCTGGCAACTAATCTGGCTTTGTGCCTGACAACTTTTCCATTCTGATCGGTCTTGACTTTAAAAACCCATTTGCTCCCAACCAGTCTCATTCCTGGAACTACTGGAACTAACTCCCAGGTCTTGTTTCTTTCCAAGGAACTAAGTTCATCATTTATAGCCTTTAACCATGGCTCAGCGTCCTTTGAGGACAGTTCTCGAATTTCTTGAAAACTTGAAGGTTCCCACACCTTCATTGAGCTACCAACGACAGCAGTAGCTGTGCTGGCAAACTCATCATCA
This sequence comes from Darevskia mixta, assembly GCA_034641385.1. NCBI lineage: Eukaryota > Metazoa > Chordata > Lepidosauria > Squamata > Lacertidae > Darevskia > Darevskia mixta. The sequence continues at coordinate 7,188,829 of JAWWNH010000060.1, forward strand.
AACCTTTTGGGTGGTTTGCCCTTTGTGGCCCTTTGTGATTTGCGTATCAGACGTGAGTCTTTAACACTCATCTCCTCCTTGTTTGGAGAAATGCGGCCATTGATGAACTGTGGTTCATCCAATTCAGTTTCAGACCCATCAGATGGTCTGAGTGAAGCTTTATCGCTCTGGTATTCTATTGTTTCGCTGTCGCTGACAGCAGCACCAGCACCTTCCACTGAATCGGAATCCGAACCCTGATCATCATCCTTAGCTTCCTCTGCTTCCTCAGCTTCAGGATGACTTTGGAAAATCCCCACATTTTCACCCCATTTTGCACAATACTCCACACTTTTGGTGAACCTTACTGTCTTTGTGTCGGGCATGTATACTCTGTATGCACCTTTCTCATATCCTACAAAAATCCCAAGTACACCACGCTTCCCGAGCTTGCTGCTCTGTGGAGTATGTACCCACATGTCGGAACCAAAGATTCTCATGTATTTGACATAAGGCTTCTTGCCAAACATCTTTTCATAAGGGGTGCAACCTATGGATGTAGATAATCTCCTATTGTAAGTATGCACAAAATGATTCAAACTCTCCCCCCAATAAGATTCAGGTAGATTGGCATCACTTAACTGAGTTTTTAAACCTTGTAGCAATGTCTGGTTTGCTCTTTCGCAAAGTCCATTCTCCCATGGAGATCGTGGACAAGCGAGGTCATGCTGGATTCCCTTCTCAGTTAGAAAAGCCTCAAATTGCTGAGAAGTGAATTCTCCACCACGGTCAGTGAAAAGACATTGTAGTTGCTTTCCATGGGCATTTTTCAACCAGGCATAGAATTCTTTGAACTTAGAAAATGCATCTGACTTTTGCTTAAGCAAATACACATGAATGTATCTGGAAAAAGCATCAATCAATACCATGAAATATTTAGCTCCACCAAGAGAGGGCGCCAATGGACCAACAAGGTCAGCATGGACAATCTGGTAGGGTTTTGAAACTTGTCTGCCAGATACCTTACCCTTTGAAGCCACCCTCACCTTGTGCTCTGCACATGACTTGCACTTCATGTAGAACTTGCATGGTTTAATGGTTAAACCATTAACTACTTCTGGCATTTTGGTTAGCATCTGCCAGGACATATGACCAAACCTCCTGTGGTGTGAATGAATACAATCTGCATGGAGAACTTTGTTAGTTTTCACCATACAACAAGAATCATTACTCTGCACATTTACACCAATATCATCATAAGCAATCTGAAATAAACTATTCACGTAGTCAGCACGTAAGAGTTCCTCATCGTCCTTGCTGATGATGCAGATGCCCTTTGAAAAGGAAACATCAAAGTTCTTCTCTGTGAGCTGGGGAACACTCAGCAGGTTCTCAGCTGACTCTGGAACAAATAGAACTTTGTTAATAGTGGAATTCAAACTTTTAAGCTCGATCACTCCTTCTCCTGCAATCTGGATCGAAGTCCCATCAGCCTGATGAATCTGGCCCTCCTGTGACTTGAAGGAAATAAACAAATGTTTATCTTTGCAAATGTGCCGTGTGGCTGCAGAGTCCACAATAAATCTTCCTTTAGCCTTTGTTGAAGTCGCATGTGCAACAAAAACCTTGTTTTGCACATTCTTTGACTTTTGGCCCCCCTTCTTCTTGCCATCTGTAGACATTTGCTTTTGTCTGCCTTTTGTCTTGGGACAATTTCGTTGGATATGGCCTGGGTTTCCACATTTCCAACATTTCACAGCTGATAATGCTTTAGCTCCCCCTGTTGGCTGCAACACTGTCCCAAAAGACGTTGATGCCTGCTCCCCCTGAAGTAGACAATCGGGAGTTGTAGCATTCCTTCGATCATATTCATTTTGCAGAACTGCCATGACTTTGGAAGCAGTTAATTCTTGTGCTGGAAGAGTTGCCAGCTGGCTGGCTATTGCACTGTAACTAACATCCAAAGAATCCAGAATTAAAACAGAAAATAAATTTTCAGGCACATTGAAACCTCGGTAGACCAATTCCTGTCTCAGTCTTAATAATTCTAAAACATGGTCTCTCAAATTCCCTCCAGGCTCAAGTTTCTTTGTGTGCAACTTTCTGAAATATAGAAGAACAGATCCTGCTTCTTGTCTCAAATGTGTGTCTCTCAATGCATTCCACATTTGACTGGCATTGACTTTTCCATTCAGTGTGATAAGCTCCTCTGGAGACACTGATAATACTATAATTCCCATGGCCTTGGAGTCAGCATTAGACCATGCTTCTGTGAGAGGATTAGGTGGGGCTTCTATCACAGTGTGCCACACTGCAGCCCGTCTCAATTGAGCCTCACAATAGACTGACCAGGTCTGATAGTTTTGTCCATTCAAACGCAGACAGGGGCTTCCCCCCATTGCAGTCTCAGAAAGATCCATTCCTGCTCTTTCACCTCAGCTCAGCTCAGTTCCTGGCTGAACACAGCTCTTTACAGCTTTACAAGCAGGTGTGCGGCCTGCTTCACTTCAGTCAAAAATATTTTACCTCAGACATTAAAAGCCTCTAGCAGTAGGCCGAGGTTATGCTTGCTTCACTTCTCCACATACCTCTGTGTAAGCGCCGTGGATCTGGGCCCCATAACCTTATGTTATTGATAATCCAGGTAGACCAGAGCAACTGGCATGCCCTCCCAGTTAGCTCACTCAGTAACACCTAATAACTGGCGTTTGAGTTTCAGTCCCTGGAACAGCAGAAATCATGGGCCTAGTCTTCAGACAGCTAGGCACACCTTCAGATTTCTTTACGCAGCAGAAGTTGGCATAACAGAGGCTTGTATGAACGTTTTAAACAAGCATCTTTATTAAACAAAACAGCAGGACAAAACCTGAGGTAAAGGATCAGACATTATCATCATCAGAAGCACACACAGTGGCAGTTAACTCCAACCGAACAGCCCAAGTCACATGTCCAATTTTATTTTATTTTATTTTATTATTTTATTTTATTTTATTTTATTTTATTTTATTTTATTTTATTTTATTTTATTTTATTTTATTTTATTTTATTTATTTTATTTTATTTTATTTTATTTTATTTTATTTTATTTTATTATTTTATTTTATTTTATTTTATTATTTTATTTTATTTATTGTAAACCTATTTATTTAATTTTCCAAATGCTTATTTACAATCACATAATAACATGATATGTAAAAACAAGATTCCAAAGAATCCCTTGGACTTCCTTCCTCCCCGCTGTGGGTCCATCCGTTAATCCTCATTAATGCCATATAGAGGAGGGAGAAAGGTTGTTTTCTGCTGCTCCAGAGAAGCGGACACGGAGCAATGGATTCAAACTACAAAAAAGAAGATTCCACCTAAACATTAGAAAGAACTTCCTGGCGGTAAGAGCTGTTCGACAGTGGAATTTGCTGCCAAGGAATGTGGTGGAGTCTCCTTCTTTGGAGGTCTTTAAGCAGAGGCTTGACAGCCACCTGTCAGGAATGCTCTGATGGTGTTTCCTGCTTGGCAGGGGGTTGGACTGGATGGCCCTTGTGGTCTCTTCCAACTCTACGATTCTATGATTCTATCCTTCCCTTCTGCATCTTTTATATGAATCCAAATTTTTGTATCTCCATTCCGTCCGCAGTTCTTCGTTACATTACAAGTGTTATTCCAATCCCACCAACGATTTTAACTGTTTACAATGGTTTTTAAGATTCATTATATATATTTTTAAAAATCTCCATATTTTATTAAAAGTCTTGGTCTTCCTGACCAATTTAATTTAATTTAATTATTTAAGCAATGGAGGACCTCCGACTTCCGACTTCGCAAGCAATGGTGCTGCAATAATTGAATGGGTGTGGGGAGCCCGTGAGGCAGAGCACTACTTCATAGGGAGAAGCCAGTTCTGGTTGTTTATTGAAATTTGATTTATATTAGAGACTGGCACTCCTGGAAAGGGGTATGTGCAAAGCAAGCGGGGGAGAGTAGCAGCGTGAAGAAGTTTGGTGAACAACAGGATGAGAAGATGGCGACGGTCGGAATGTGGCATTTGGAATTAAGAAGATCGACCTCATCCACACAGAGACATTGTTTATTATAATTTAGCCTGCTTGCTGGCATATATCAGCGGCTGTGGAAATATTGGAAATAATTTTGAAAAGCAATTGATGGAGGTGATCAGGGAAGCTCCGGCGTCCGAGGCATGGGAAGTCCATATATATAAAAAAATTATTATAATAATTAGGCATAATTGGAATGTTTTTTTAATTGGGAATTGTGTAATTAAGTTGGATTGTAATTTGAAATGTAAATGGGAATAATTTCAATGTGATTTGCTGTGATTTGTATTGGAAAATTCAATAAATCTATATATATATAAATGTTCCCATTGCGCGTTTGTCCGAAACACCCTTGCTGCGTAACCGCTGGACCAAATCGCATCAAATTTGGACACAGCGTTTCCATTACCATCTCAAAGTAATCTGGCATAATAAAAATTCAGAAAAACCACACCTGTCATACCTAATATAAAGAAAAAACACAAAAAAATTGGCGCGCACATATGACATCACCAACAAAACAGCGCCCTCTAGCGACGGCTATACTGGTACTACAGCTACAAAAGCAAAAAATTGCCGCGCACATATGACATCACAGCAAAACCTCGCCCTCTAGCAACGGCAGGCCTGTCTCCATTTTCACTCCCAAACTGACAAACTGTTTCTCTGCAAGGAAGGAGTGGGTGATTGTGTCAGTGGCTTCCTGATACCTGAGTGCTAGACAAAAGGGTGTGATTAACTTGGCTGGGAAACAGGGAAATGTAAATATCTCTTTTGTCAAAGGCACGCTGGGAAATGGAGGCCGTCGCCTCTCGCAGTTAACTAGGCCGGACCAGCAAGGCATGCTGGGAAATGGAGTCAAGGCATCCTGTGGGTGAACTAAGCTCTTTCGCCCAAACCGCAAGGCATGCTGGGAAACGGTGGGCTTATTATCCCAACCAACCGTGCGCTCAAGGCACTCTGGGAAATGGAATCAAATCCTCTCTGTAGGAGGGTTATTAGCACTTTTCCCCTTGAAAAGGCCACAGGCAAGGCACGCCGGGAAATGGCCACCATGATCGTCCCTCAGTGATCTCCCGATGTGTGTTTTTTATCTGTGCGTTTCCATAGTGCTTTTCCCTCAGATGGCGTCAGAGGCCTCCTTCCTCGGCTTTCTCTGCCACAGGCCGTGAGAGGGCACCTGAGCGCATGCAGAGTGCACACGACGTCGGCGGGGGGTAGGTGGGGGTTTATTTTGGCTGCGGCTGCTACTGATGGTAATAAGCATAAAATGAGCCACAGCAAGGCATGGGCCGGGTCAGCTAGTAGATTATAAAATTATTATTATTATTATTATTATTATTATTATTATTATTTAACCCTCACCATTCCATCTCCGCACTTGGTCCCCGTCATCACCAGCCCCGGGTCAGACATGTCTCCCTCGTCATCCTTGGTGGCGTAAACCAGAGCCCCCCGACACTTGATCTCCTGCCCGTTAAAGCGAATGGTGGTGTCCATGGAAACGGTGTTGGTCCCTTTGGGCTTGGCAGCCGAGCTCTGGCACTGGATCTTCCCGCACTTGGCATCTCTAGAAGGAACGAGAGCATCGGAGCTGGGAGAGGACCTGAAGGCTAGCTAATAATTTATTATTTATACCCCGCCCATCTGGCTGGGCTTCCCCAGCCACTCTGGGCGGCTTCCAATAAAACATCAAGATACAGTGGTACCTCGGGTTACATACGCTTCAGGTTACAGACTCTGCTAACCCAGAAATATTACCTCGGGCTATGAACTTTGCTTCAGGATGAGAACAGAAATCGGGCAGTGGTGGCGCAGCGGCAATGGGAGGCCCCATTAGCTAAAGTGGTGCTTCAGGTTAAGAACGTTTTCAGGTTAAGAACGGACCTCTGGAATGAATTAAGTACATAACCAGAGGTACCACTGTACAATAATTCATCAGATATTAAAAGCTTCCCTAAACAGGGCTGCCTTCAGATGTCTTCTAAAGGTCTGGTAGTTGTTCTCTTTGACATCTGAAGGGAGGGCGTTCCACAGGGCGGGTGCCACTACCGAGAAGGCCCTCTGCCTGGTTCCCTGTAACTTGGCTTCTCGTAGTGAGGGAACTGCCAGAAGGCCCTCAGCACTGGACCTCAGTGTCCGGCAGAATGATGGGGGTGGAGATGCTCCTTCAGGTATACTGGACCGAGGCCGTTTAGGGCTTTCAAGGTCAGCACCAACACTTTGAATTGTGCTCGGAAACGTACTGGGAGCCAATGTAGGTCTTTCAAGACCGGTGTTATGTGGTCTCGGTGGCCACTCCCAGTCACCAGTCTAGCTGCCGCATTCTGGATTAGTTGTAGTTTCCGGGTCACCTTCAAAGGTAGCCCCACGTAGAGCGCATTGCAGTAGTCCAATCGAGAGATAACTAGAGCATGCACCACTCTGGCGAGACAGTCCGCAGGCAGGTAGGGTCTCAGCCTGTGTACCAGATGGAGCTGGTAGACTGCTGCCCTGGATACAGAATTAACCTGCGCCTCCATGGACAGCTGTGAGTCCAAAATGACTCCTAGGCTGCGCACCTGGTCCTTCAGGGGCACAGTTACCCCATTCAGGACCAGGGAGTCCTCCACACCTGCCCACCTCCTGTCCCCCCAAAACAGTACTTCTGTCTTGTCAGGATTCAACCTCAATCTGTTAGCCGCCATCCATCCTCCAACCGCCTCCAGGCACTCACACAGGACCTTCACCGCCTTCACTGGTTCTGATTTGAAAGAGAGGTAGAGCTGGGTATCATCCGCATACTGATGAACACCCAGCCCAAACCCCCTGATGATCTCTCCCAGCGGCTTCATATAGATATTAAAAAGCATGGGGGAGAGGACAGAACCCTGAGGCACCCCACAAGTGAGAGCCCAGGGGTCTGAACACTCATCCCCCACCACCACTTTCTGAACACGGCCCAGGAGGAAGGAGCGGAACCACTGTATAACAGTGCCCCCAGCTCCCAACCCCTCTAGGTGGTCCAGAAGGATGTTATGGTCGATGGTGTCAAGCCCAGAGTCTGCACATCGTGGTGCCAGACCAGCACCCACCTCCACGCACACTTGACGTAGTTGCCGTGGCGGTCCTTGCCGCAGTTGCCGTACATATCGCCCGCCCGGTTGACGTCCCGGAAGCAAGCGTCGGGAGCCGGCCAGGCACCTGTAGGTGGAAGCAGAGTTGGAGTGAGCTCAAGGAGACGGGGCCACCAAAAGGCACGTCTCTCCATTTGTCAGGCGGCTGCAAGCAACTCCCACAGTATGTCCAGGAACATACAAAGACAAGGGAAGTTTCTTACCATCTGCTTTTTGTTTGGTATTTAGAGAGTGACTTTGGAACCCAGCCTCTTGGATAATGGCGTTGTCCCGAGTGAATCTCCACCAGGGTGGATTTGATTTAAATCAAACTGATTTAAATCACGATTTAAATCACTAGTCAGTAAGGCTCAGGGTGGATAAAAATCAACGATTTAAATTTAAAAAAAAAAAAAATCCGATTTTTTCAAAAAAAATTGATTTTTTTGATTTTTTTTAACAAATCATTGATTTTTATCCACCCTGAGCCTTACTGACTAGTGATTTAAATCGTGATTTAAATCAAATCCACCCTGATCTCCACCCTCTGTCTCTCCCATTTCCTCATTCGTCATAATCATCATCTCCTCTAAGTGCTCTCTGTCTTTGAGCTTTTTGCTCTCCTACTTTTAAGGCTCGCCGGGTTCTGGGAGAGGGGTGTGTCTGGAACGCTTTCTAATTTTTTTTAATTTATACTTTTCAAATATATACCCTATTTTTCGCTCCATGAGACGCACTGGACGATGGGACGCCCCTATATTTTAAAGGGGGGAAACCAGATTTTTTTTTCTGGTTTTCCTCCTCTAAAAGGCTAGGAGGGGGGCGCTGGAGGGGGAGCGGAGGAGGCAGCGGCGGCGGAGGGACTGGGAGAGGCACAGCACAGTGCCTCTCCCAAACATGGCTGCTCTATCTGCTGGAGGAAGCAGCGGGGATGCTGTTGCTTCGTCCACCACCCTGCGCACCGATCCCAAAAGGGAGGAACGAGCAGCATCTCCTCCGCTGCCCCCCGCCGCCCCCTGCCTCTCGCCGCCGCTTGCCTTCACTCCATGAGACGCCCCAACATTTCCCCTCACTTTTTAGGTGCGTCTCATGGAGCGAAAAATATGGTACATTTCTGGGTTGACCCAGAACAGTGGCGGAGGAAGCCTCTTCACCACCCACGTCACGACGCATGTGTCAGGACGGACTACGCATACCAGGAAATTCCGGGTGTACGCAGTCCATCCCGGCCAGCGCTGCAGCTTCCGCGGCGAAGGGAGAGCCGCCAGGCGAGCCGCGGGGCTGCCCCGTCTGTGCTGCTTTAAAGTAGCATGGACGGGCAGCCCCAGGAGCCGGCACTCGCTCGGCAGCTCTCCCGGTCGATGCGGAAGCAGCAGCGCCAGCTGGGATGGATGGACTGCGCATGCCTGGATTTACGGGCATGCGCAGTCCATCCCGGCCGGTGCTGCAGCTTCCGCATCAACCCGCCGAGCGAGCGCAGGCTCGTGGGGCTGCCCGTCTGTGCTGCTTTAAAGCAGCACGGACGGGCAGCTCCACGAGCCGTCGATCGCACACGGCTGCCCCATAGCTGGGGGCCCGTCGGCGGGGCGGGGCGAGGCCGTCCTGTGTCACCCCCCCTACCCTGGAACCCGGGGCGCACAGCCTCCCCTCCCCCCCTCGCGACGCCACTGACCCAGAACAAATCAACCGGACTGGGGGGCCCTGGAACAGAGCCACAGGGTGGACTGGGGGTGCAAAGCATTTACAAGCTTTTCCATTAAGCATTTTCCATCTCATGGGTTTCAATACTTTTCCCCATTGCTTTCTGAATCAACAAAAAATACAAATAAATATTTTTTTTTTTTTAAGTGGATTTGTTGCATTCTCTAAGCTGGTGCTGTCCAAATGTTCTGGACTACAACTCCATCTACCTTAGCCAGCAGGTATAGTGCAAAACATCAGGAGGGAACCAGGTTGGGCAAAAACTGCAGAATATTTTAACCCACTTCAACTGCACAAACCTGAAAGTCCCAGTTTGCGCTTGACTCCCTCCCACCGAACGCGGACAGTCTGTAGGTTCTCTCTCCCCCTTTCTCAAAATTGGATCTCCTCATTCCATCCTCTCCCCCCTTACAATCTGTCCCACTCTTGCGTGACCAAGAAACAGAGGCTTTTTCTCACAAAGCCAGCATGACAACACCCACACTGCAACCCCCAAACTCTCCAGTAGATGGTGCTTGTTCCTCAGCTAAAAGAAAATATGTGGATGGTCAGTTCCAACCGAAATGCAGAATCCGGTGCCCATAACTACTGTGCTGTGTTCAAGGTCTTGTTGAAGTGCTGAACTACTCGGAAGCAGCTTAGCTGAAAGACTAACTGCCCCAGTACAGATCTGTAAAATCAATTCGATTGCTATCTGGGGAGATTCTGCTCCTGATACCTCAAGCTGTGAAATAGGTGTCTATCTGTAATGCTGGCAATTCTAAGAGCCACAGGTGGGAGCTGAGTGTAGGTGGACCAACTACCCCAAACGTAGTGTGACATGTCCCCTACCAGAGGTACTACCCCTCCCCTAACATCCCTGAAGGAGCAACTCCACCCCCATCGTTCTGCCTGGACATTGAGGTCCAGCTCCGAGGGCCTTCTGGCGGTTCCCTCACTGCGAGAAGCCAAGTTACAGGGAACCAGGCAGAGGGCCTTCTCGGTAGCAGCGCCCACCCTGTGGAACGCAGCCCCCCATCAGATGTCAAAGAGAACAACTACCACCAGACTTTTAGAAGACATCTGAAAGCAGCCCTGTTTAGAGAAGCTTTGAATGTTTAATAGACTATTGTATTTTAATATTCTGTTGGAAGCTGCCCGTAGTGGCTGGGGAAACCCAACCAGATGGGCAGGGTATAAATAATAATTTTATTATTATTATTATTATTATTATTATTATTATTATTATTATTAATATTATTATTATTATTACTACTACTACTACTACTACTACTACTACCCATACATATAAAAAAAAAAGAACATTGTAGCAGAACTGGGGTTTATTTTAAAAATAATAATAATCTTGCTTCTCAAGATCAAGGAGGGCATTAGAAAAGGAATCTGTGCAGGTGAGCTTGGCATTGCGATTCCACCCCTGCATAGAAAAGGTGCAGAGAGGGAAGGATATGTATGGGGCAGGGGGGGCACTCACCTGGACCCCACAGCTGGATGCATTGCTGTTGGTGGGTCAAGCACATGCCGTTGTTGCAGTAAGCCTCCCCATAGGAGCACATTGAGCCATCCAGGAGGTAGACGTTGCTGGGGCAATAGGGAGAAGCCCCCGTGCAGTATTCGGGCAGGTCGCAGGATCCGGCCGGCTCTCGGCACATGGTCCCAGCTGTCTTGAGCTACGGAACAGATGGAGACAAGAGAGAGAATTATTGAGCTGTTAAGCTGGATGGTTTTTAAGTTGACGTATTTAGCATCCGGTGCTAATTTTTTTTTTTTTTAAGGACCCCTGGACGGTTAAGTCCAGTCAAAGGTGACGACGGGGTTGCTGCGCTCATCTCGCTTTCAGGCCGGGGGAGCCGGCGTTTGTCCACAGCCAGCTTTCTGGGTCATGTGGCCAGCAGGACTAAACCGCTTCTGGCACAACGGGACACCGTGACGGAAACCAGAGCACATGGAAATGCCGTTTACCTTCCTGCCGGAATGGTACCTATTTATCTACTTGCACTTTGACGTGCTTTCGAACTGCTAGGTTGGCAGGAGCTGGGACCAAGCAACGGGAGCTCACCCCGTCGCGGGGATTTGAACCGCCAACCTTCCGATCGGCAAGCCCAAGAGGCTCAATGGTTTATACCACAGCGCCACCCGGTGCTAATAAACCATTGAAAAGCAATGGGTTGTGTTGTTGTTTTTCTACAGATGTGTTTCTTTCGTCTCTCTCTCTTCGTTAGCCTGAGAAAGAGTCACAGCATTGTGGAGTTGGGCGGGACCCCAAGAGTCATCTGGTCCAAGAAATGGGGGCATCACAGCGAGATGATTTGGAGTACCTTGCAGCCCTCACAGCAGTCGCCGTGGGCACACTGGGTTCCAGCTTTCAGGGTGCAGTTTTGCGGGTTGCAGCAAGGGTTCGTGCATTCCTGGAAAGAGAGAGGGGGAACATGATCACGGCGATGGTCACCTGCAATAACCCTCTTAAAGCAGAGGCTCTCTGAGGGTGTGGCATGCCACACAGTTGTGGCAGGAGAGGGTGGCAAGCTTGAAGGGAAAATTCAAGGACATTCAAAGGAAGGACAATTTAAACATTTCCCAGGACATTCTATATAAGATCTCAAAGTAGCTGTCTTATTACAAAAGAATTTCAGAAATAGACTGAAAATTCCTTCCAGTAGCACCTTAGAGACCAACTAAGTTTGTTCTTGGTATGAGCTTTCGTGTGCATGCACACTTCTTCAGATACACTGAAACAGAAGTCACCAGACCCTTATATATAGTGAGAGGGGTATTACTCAGAAGCGTGGTGGGAATGGCTGATAGGTGTGGTAAACCTGTTGACGACTGTTAATGACTGCAATTGGTCTTACAGGAAAAAGCAAGGGGTGAGAAGGTTAAAAATAGCTTTGTCATGTATAATGAGATAAGAATCCAATGTCTCTGTTCAGACCAGGTCTCTTCATGGTTTTAAGTTTGGTGATAAGCTGCAATTCAGCAACTTCTCTTTCTGGTCTATTTCTGAATTGCAACTTATTACCAAACTTAAAACCATGGAGAGACCTGGTCTGAATAGAGACATTGGATTCTTATCTCATTATACATGGTAAATCTTATATATAGTGAGAGGGTGGGGAGGGGTATTACTCAGAAGGGTGGTGGGAATGGGAGATTGGCTGATAGGAGAGGTAAAATAGTCTATTTCAGAAATAGACTGGAAATACTATATCTGAAGAAGGTATCTGAAGAAGTGTGCATGCACACAAAAGCTCATACCAAGAACAAACTTAGTTGGTCTCTAAGGTGCTACTGGAAGGAATTTTTTTTATTTTATTTTGTTTTGACTATGACAGACCAACACGGCTATCTACCTTTAACTGAAGACTGGAAATAGACTGAGATGCCACTGAAAGGAATTTTTTCATTTTGTTTCAACTATGGCAGACCAACACAGCTACCTACCTGTAACTTAAACATTTCAGTGTAGTATAGTACTGTATAGTATCAAAATATTTTTTTATTTGCAGAATATGGTTAGATATCTTTTCAAATGAGAGCAAGGCTATTCTTTTACAGCTCTCCACAACATATTGTTGTGAATATGGATTTTCAATGAAAGATCAGGAAAGGGAAAGGCTTCTTTGTGTTGATGAAGAGATGAGAGTTTGTCTCAAAAAAAATAATTATATATAATTCTTTTCTTTTCACATTTTACAAATATTTTAACCAAAAATCCTAGGAAAGTCTATGTTTCTTTAGACTCCCCTCCCCTGCTTTCTGTGGTTGCTTAGTTCAGGGGGGCCAGCTAGAGGGCGCTCTGGGTGCCTGAGCACCCACAAAATTTTTGTTTTGGGTGCTCAGCCCACACCCTGACTCAACTTCCGAGGAGACCCAGAGACACCTCTAGAGTTTGGGCCCAGCAGCTCTCAGTTCAGAAATTCTGATGCCGCGAATACGTACCTCCGCCTCCCCGCAGTCGCATTCCTCTCCGTCCTCCAGGAATCCGTTGCCGCATTTCTTGCCCACCACCAGGTCCTTGGTGTTGGGCATGTTGAAAAGACACATGCCCCCCCCTCGGTGGAAGTAGCTCTCCAGTTGCCTCCGGCTGCAGGAGCTGAAAACCTTTGGAAAGGGGTGGCTGCCGAGACAAAGGCAAAGAGGGGCGACTGTTAATATTAATTAATTGAATTTGCATACCGCCTTTCTTCTATAGCGCTCAGGGCGGTTCACAACGTAAGAACACGAGATGAAAACAAATAATAATAATAATATGCAGAGGCGCAACGGACTTTCAGATTGCGAAAAGCGGGCATCATTGGATCAAGTTCATGCATTTTGTTCAATTAGTTAAACTGTGCAGTTTTAACTGTGCCATATATTGTTACTGTTTTATTGTGTTACTAATTTCCGTGGTGGGACGTGCAAACTATATACGTATATTGTTTATTTTATTTCAAATCTGTTAAAGATTGGAAATTCCTCATAGTTGTTTTTTTTTTGCATGAGAAAGAAAAAGAAAAAGAATAATGATATCTGGATTTGAGGGTTGAAGATCATGTTTGTTTACAGAAAGTGGCTTTGCTGGGTGTTAGATTGGATTGGACAAAGTGAATACTTTTTTTAAAAGTAGACAGGTGAAGAATCGGAAGTTCTTTATTTTCTGAATCTTATCTTGCGATCTTTCTCTTTTAACCTCTTTCTACTCTTTTTATCTGTCTATTTCTCTCCCCCACCCCGCATTTTGTGCTTTTATTGTATCTAGAGAGAAGTCTTGGTTTGGTTTTAAAAAGAGGGTGGCGATGTTAAGTTTTGTCACTACAAACCTTAATAAAATTTATTTTTTAAAAAAACAACGAATAATGCTTTTAATAAGGTAGGGTGGGCACAGAGGATGAGTCTGTGGAACCAAAAAGCTTGGGGCCCACTGCTCTAACCACTACACCCCACTGCCTCGCCCTCCGTCTCCTGGGATGCCGCTCTACCACGGAGACAGGGCTTCTGCCCAAATGTGTGGCTTGTGCATGAAGAGGCCTTGTCCCACTGCACCCATCCAGCCCAGAACCCTCTCTCCAAAACCGACTTCCTCGGTGTGATTTATTTCGGTGCCTTCAATCGCCTTGAAATCCGAGCCCCGTGGTCTCCTTGACATTTCTCCTTCCCCGTCGACAACGTCTCCTTTGTGAGACAGCCGATCCCGCCGCCAACGTCGGCGGCACGGACACAAGCTCTGGGGCCGCCAACCCTCCGTGTCTTTAAGTCTATAAACAGCCTCGTGCCGGGCGCTTTCCGGAGAGGAGAAAGGCTTCACTGTTTCATGCCGGCCCCTCTCAACACGTCCAACAGACACGGAACAAGACCCTTGTTTCCCAACATGTGGCTTGCTTCCGAAACACAACTGCAAACGGCATGCGCTCGATTCGGGGGGGGCCCTCTCTCTCTCTCCATTGTACATCTGTCTCCATTTCTGCATTCTTGCTGCTGCAAGAAAACCGGCTTTAATTTTTGGGGCTGGTGGTGTTGTCCGAGCATGTTTCAAAGTGTTGGTGCTGACCTTTAAAGCCCTAAACGGCCTCGGTCCTGTATACCTGAAGGAGCGTCTCCACCCCCACCGTTCAGCCCGGACACTGAGATCCAGCGCCGAGGGCCTTCTGGCAGTTCCCTCACTGCGAGAAGCCAAGTTACAGGGAACCAGGCAGAGGGCCTTCTTGGTAGTGGCGCCCGCCCTGTGGAACGCCCTCACAACAGAGGTTATCCTACATTCAGAAAATACCTGAAGGCAGCCCTGTTTAGAGAAGTTTTTAACTTGTGATTTTGATGTATTTTAATATTTGTTGGAAGCCGCCCAGAGTGGCTGGGGAGACCCGGCCAGATGGGCAGGGTACAAATAAAAAAAATATTATTATTATTATTATTGTCCCCCTGGCTCCTGGGAAAAGCAGGGGTTCTGGATGGCGGCGGGGAACAGAATGGAAAATTCAGTTCCCAGGGTGGGTTAACAATCAATCCCTCTCCATAGGGAACTCTGGGAACTGTAGCTCTGCGAGGGGAATAGGGGGTCTCCTAACAGCTCTCAGCACTCTTAACAAACTACAGCTCCCAGTGGGGCAGAAGCAATGGCTGTTTAAAAGAGGTAAAGGTAAAGGGACCCCTGACCATTAAGTCCAGTCACGGACGACTCTGGGATTGTGGCACTCATCTCGCTTTATTGGCCGAGAGCCGGCGTACAGCTTCCAGGTCATGTGGCCAGCATGACTAAGCCGCTTCTGGCGAACCAGAGCAGCGCACGGAAACGCCATTTACCTTCCCGCCAGAGTGGTACCTATTTATCTACTTGCACTTTGATGTGCTTTCGAACTGCTAGGTTGGCAGGAGCAGGGACCGAGCAACGGGAGCTCACCCCATCGCGGGGATTTGAACTGCCGATCTTCTGATTGGCAAGCCCTAGGCTCTATGGTTTAACCCACAGTGCCACCCGCGTCCCTTTAGAGTAGGTACCAGCGCTTTAAACATATGGCCTGAATGTGAAGGAAGGAAGGAATAGCAGGAGAAACGGTTTGAATACCTTGAATTAGCAAAAACGACTGAGACAATTAGGAGACAGCCAACCCAAAGGTATAAAAAAAAATGGGGGATTGATAAAGAATATTTAATTGAACATTGTCCACAAGTTGGACATGCTTTGACTGAACTCTGCAATCTGTAAGTTAGATAAAGAATACACAAGATAAAATAAAAGAAAGAAATGGAGATAAGGAATATTGAAGCAGTGATGATAAAAAGGGGGAAACAGATGAACCCTCAATGAGGAGATGGGAAGTCATATGGAGAAATCAAGAAATTGTGAATTAAGAAAAAGATTTAAATAATACAAGTCGTCTTTAGGAATTTAAGGATTTATACATATTTGTTTATTTGGTAATCTCTCGTTTCTTTTGTATTTTATTTGGAATGTGTAATCTTTACCATGGAAGAAAATCAATAAAAAGCATAAAAAAGAAAATAATGTGGCCGAGATGGGGCCATTGCGTGACTCCGTATACTGTATATGTTATATTTATAGGTTGTTCTGCTAGTCTACCCTAACCCTCTGCCCCGATCTGCTCTGGAGGGTTGGGAACACCTCCAGAAACGTTTCTGGGCACACAGGAAGGGAGATCCTTCTGTCTGGCAACATTGCGGCATCCGTCCATCTCGAGAGACAATGGAGTTTGCATACTGCATACATACAGTAAATAACCTTTTTTGACACCTGGGAATTTCATTCTGAATTATCCCCAACAGAAAGGACATTTTTTTCAATTCATTATGGATCATTTCCCAATAGTCTTTTACAAGTCCACCACATGTGAAAGAATGTTCCCTCCACCTCTTTGCATCTCCAGCACTTGTCTGATTCAATCTTATATATCTTAGCAAGCCTAAAGGTAAAGGTAAAGGGACCCCTGACCGTTAGGTCCTGTCATGGAGAACTCTGGGGTTGCGGCGCTCATCTCGCTCTATAGGCCGAGAGAGCCGGCGTTTGTCCACAGACAGTTTTTCCGGGTCATGTGGCCAGCATGACTGAGCTGCTTCTGGAGAACCAGAGCAGCGCACGGAAATGCCGTTTACCTTCCCGCTGCAGCGGAACCTATTTATCTACTTGCACTTTGATGTGCTTTTGAACTGCTAGGTTGGCAGGAGCAGGGACCGAGCAACAGGAGTTCACCAGGTCGCGGGGATTCAAACCGCCGGCCTTCTGATCGGCAAGCCCTAGGCTCTGTGGTTTAACCAACAGCGCCACCCGCGTCCCTATAATGTGCACGTTATACATAATAACATCTGTTGTTGGCATCTGTGTGTCTCAAGAAGCAATGGAGTGCGCCTCCGAGGGTGAAGTCAAATTGCTGTGTTAGCAGTACCAAAGTGACCTCCCTGGGGTGTAAGCCTGGGAAGTAAAAAGGTAAAGGTAAAGGACCCCTGGATGGTTAAGTCCAGTCAAAGGCGACTATGGGGTTGCATCAATCATCTCGCTTTCATGCCAATGGGGCCGGTGTTTGTCCACAGACAGCCTTCTAGGTCATGTGGCCAGTAGGACTAAACCGCTTCTGGCGCAACAGGACACCATGATGGAAACCAGAGTGCACAGAAAAGCTGTTTATCTTCCTGCCGCAGCGGTATCTATTTATTTACTTGTACTTTGACATGCTTTCGAACTGCTAGGTGGGCAGGAGCTGGGACCGAGCAACGGGAGCTCACCCTGTCGCAGGGATTCGAACCACCAACCTTCTGATCGGCAAGCCCAAGAGGCTCAGTGGTTTAGACCACAGCGGCACCCGCATCCCTTAGCAAGCCTGCTCGGAGTTAAATACCATCTGCAAATCATTTTCAAGTAGTTCTCCTTCAAAGAATAACATGCTGTAAGCATCAAATCCCTTTTCCAGAGTTTTCCCCAGAGGTCAAAATCTATATTGTGTCCTGTATCTATTCCCCGGTGTGTCATTGAGGCTTTGACTAGCTCGTCTTTGGTTTCCCTGCCCCAAACCTTCTTACCCCGTAGCAGCAGCCATGACACAGCCCCCCTGGGACGCCGTGGCCTCGACACAGCATCCCTCGGGGTCGTGGCTCATGCCAAAGTTGTGGCCGATTTCGTGGGCCATGGTGGCGGCGGCTCCAATGGGCAGCTCCGAGTGGTCCTGGGACAGAGGATTGCGGGCATCATTTTCATTATCATCATCACCTAATTCATCCCCTGCCCTGTTGCCAGGAGGTCCCAGGGCTGCGACAATTCAATCAAAACTAAGACAGGTTACAATCCCAGGAATCGGGGGTGGGGGTCCCCTGAAAACGCACGAGGGGAAAGAGTCAGGCGTCCTCAAGCTCGGCCCTCCAGATGTTTTGAGACTACAATTCCCAGCATCCCTGACCACTGGTCTGCTAGCTAGGGATGATGGGAGTTTTAGTCCAAAAACATCTGGAGGGCCGAGATTGAGGAAGCCAGGGAAAGAGGTACGTCTTCAGCAGGGCCAGATTTAGGTTTGATGAGGCCCTAAGCTACCGTACTGATGGTAATGGGGCCCTTGATATGTCCAGCTGTCCTTTGTCAACAACAAATTGTCACTGTTTTTTGTGTTGAATATATGCTATATGGTAATTTATGGACCTAATAGGTATCTAAAGCCATTTGCACATGCAGAATGTAGGCACCCTATATATAAAAGTAAAGGTACCGCTGACCATTAGGTCCAGTTGTGTCCGACTCTGGGGTTGCGGCACTCATCTCGCTTTATTGGCTGAGGGAGCCGCCGTACAACTTCCGGATCATGTGGCCAGCATGACTAAGCCGCTTCTGGCGAACCAGAGCAGCGCACGGAAACGCTGTTCACCTTCCCGCCAGAGTGGTACCTATTTATCTACCTGCACTTTGACGTGCTTTCGAACTGCTAGGTTGGCAGGAGCAGGGACAAGCAACAGGAGCTCACCCAGTCGCAGGGATTCGAACCGCCGACCTTCTGATCAACAAGCCCTAGGCTCTGTGGTTTAACCCACAGTGCCACCCGCGTCCCTATATATAGAAATGAGCAAACCAGTGATATTTTAGGGAGCAGGCTAGCAGGCGGGGCCCATGACTTACATCATAGGAGCCTACACAGCACAAAACACTGTTGCTGTATGTAGGGTTTATTTCATTTGTTTTTTATCTTCTATTTCGGAAATGTACATCCAGGTTTCTTTCCCTTTAAATTTTTTGGGGGCCGCCAAGAGAGTGGGGCCCTAAGCTATAGCTGGTTTATACGTAAATCCGGCCCTGGTCTTCAGCATTTGCCGAAAGCTGTACAGCGAAGGAGCGGGGTGGGGGGAGACATGCAGGGGGAACCTCTTCAGGCTAAAGGAGAGGAGAGTATTATAGAATCATAGACTGGGACCCCTAAGGGCCATCCAGTCCAACCCCCTGAAATGCAGGCAAAACCAGGGCCACATTTCAGGGGCTCAGGTTTGGCCGCAGAATCCCTTTTAGACAAACCAAACCAAACCTACCCTGTTCCTAGCCCCTAAAACCCAATGATCCTTGTTGATATGTCGGCGGTTTTTAAGCAGACACTGGATGGGTTCTTTAGCTTTGATTCTTGCATCGAAGGGGGTTGGACTAGATGACCCTTGTGGGTCCCTTCGAACCCTACAATTCTAAGTTTCTCCAATATCTGGGGCCTTTTCCCTGCAGATTTGAGGTGGGAACCCCCAACACACCAAGACCCGATTCTTCCTCCCCCCCCCCCCCAGGCGAAGTGCCTCTTGATGCCGGGAAAAAGAGGATAATTTTGGCACAGTCAAAGGAGATGTTGTTGAGCAGCTTTCACCAACCCGGCTGCCCTCCTAGCGCATGGGACTACAACTCCCATCAGCCTCAGCCAGCTGGTGGGAGTTGTAGTCCAAAGCAGCAACCAGGTTGCGGAAGACAGCTCCAGATAGCAAGAGGAAGATGGAGGAGCAGCGATCTTGTCCTTACCATGCTCACCCCGCCGGAGTTTTCCGCACTGCACATGCCTTCCAGCGGCGCCATCCCAATGGTGGTTCCGACAAAGGTCATCCCGCTGTGGAGACAGGCAAGGGAAGGGGGGAAACAGAGGAGACAGACTATGGTTAGGGGTAAGGTAAAGGGACCCCTGACCATTGGTCCAGTCGCGGACGACTCTGGGGTTGCGGCGCTCATCTCACTTTACAGGCCAAGGGAGCCGGCGTACCGCTTCCGGGTCATGTGGCCAGCATGACAAAGCCGCTTCTGGCGAACCAGAGCAGTGCTTCTGGCGAACCCGTTGCTCGGTCCCAGCTCCTGCCCACCACCCAGAAAGCTGCCTGTGGATAAATGCCAGCTCCCTGGGCCTGAAAGCAAGATGAGCACTGCAACCCCATAGTCGTCTGCGACTGGACTTAACTGTCAGGGGTCCTTTACCTTTACCTTACCTTACCTATTCCACTTTAAATGTCAGGGTTCCCTGCCCCCCCGCCCCCACTGCCAAAAAAACTCCTGGGAAGTGCTATCTGTTAACGGTGCTGAGAATTGTTAGGAGACCTCTCCTATCACCCTGACAAAACTACAATTCCCAGAGTTCTCTGGGAAGAAGGGACGGTTTGAATCTGTGGTGTGGATGTCTCTCTGAGCCCATTTCCCACCTCAATGAACACTGGGAACTGTAGTTTGCTAAGGGTGCCGGGGATTTGTAGATCCACGATTAAGCTACCGTTAAGCTACGGTTCCCACGGTTAAGCTACGGTTCCCAGGATAAATGGGGAAATGCAATCAATAATAATAACATGCTGCAGCTGGGAAACTGCGTTGCAAAAGTAAAAAGAAATAAATGGGTGGGTCATTTTATTAAAATATAGGGGAAATGCCCCCCCCCCCACCAAACACACACACAAAACCCTGCCCCTAGCATGGGCCACCTGATCGATGGCTGCTTCTGAAACGACGACTCACGTCAGAAGCTGTGCGTTGTCGTGTTTCTTCCGGGCCTTCAGAGACTTTTTCCACTGCAGGAAGGACATGAGAGAGGCGTGAGCATCACTGCTCAAACTGCACTGGTCTCTCTCGGTCCACACTTCGAGGCCAATCAGGGCCACTTTGATATTCAGGGACCTGTAAAACTGGGGAAGAGGAGCAGGAAGAGAGGAGGGTTTTTAATAATAATAATAATAATAATAATAATAATAATAATAATAGACCCATAGTTCACCTGCAAGATCACCTTGCCCACTTGACTACTTCGATCTGTAGAGCTGGCCCTGTTACAGGTGCCACATCATACCCAGCTCCGCCTTTGTAAGAAATCAATCTTTCAGTGCGGCGGCACCTCTGGAACTCCCCGCCTATTGAGGCGATTTCACTGGACACTTTTCGGCACCTGCTAAAGGCTGGTAAGAGTGTGGCGCTGATAACGCCAAGGTTATGGCCTGATCCTGTTCAAATCGTAGGATTACAGGGTTAGAAGGGACCCTGGGGATCATCTAGTCCAACCCCACGAAATGCAGGAATATGCAGCTGTCCCAAACAGGGGTCGAACCTGCAACCTTAGCGTTGTCAGCACCACGCTCTAACCAACAGAGCTATCCCGCTTCAGGGCTCCTTTTATGTCCTTGATCAGGGGTCAGTCAACTTTTTCAGGAGGCGGCCGGTCCACTGTCCCTCAGACCTTGTGGGGGGCCGGACCTACCCCTCCCGAAAGCACACACACCCCGCCGATGCCACTCACACCGAGGACGCCTCTGTTGGCGTCCTCTGTCTCAGCGGGGTGCAGAGCCCATGCCACTGGTCTGGGCGGCAGAGGCAGCCTCCGTGCCTCTGCCGCTTCCTTCCCACTCGGCTGCCTCAGCAGGAATGAAGGGGCGGTGCCCAGAGGGTCTGTAGCTTCTGATGGGCTGCTGGAGCTTCCAGCAGCCAATCAGAAGCCGCGCCAGTGTCGCCCTGCACACCCAGAGGCACCCGCGGCTTTTGATTGGCTGCAGGCTCCGCGCGGCGATGCCTCCGTGCCACACCTGTTTAGCGTGGAGACTGACCGAGTGGGTGGCAGGGGCGGCAAGGTTCGCGGGCCGGATTAACGAGCTTGGTGGGCCGTATCCGGCCCGCGGACCATCGTTTGGTGACCTCTGTCCTTGATGTTTATAATAGGTAGCTGTGGATAACCTGAGGACAGTCTTGCTGATAGTCTCTGAGCATAGCTGTCAAACCTCCCTTTTTTTGGCGGGAAACTCCCTTATTCCAATGCTGTTTCCCGCTGCTATCCCGGATTGTTGATATCCCTTAAATTCCCCGGATTTCAAAGGAAGCAGCTCCTCTCCCTCCCTGCCGGCCAGGAAGGCTCCTCAGCTGCGTTGCTCGGCTGCCAATAAGGAGTCTGAGACCGACTGGGGGCGGAGCTTGCATGCCTTGTGCAGCCAGACCCTCATGCCCAACCAGACAGACAGCCTGCCTGCCATCTATGCGCTTGCTCTTTCGCTCACCCGTTCATGCGCAGCCTCTGGAGCGCAGGGTGGTGAGGCTACTTGGTGCCATTGCACCGCCCTCGTGGCATCCCTTATTTTCAAATCCGAAAGTTTGAAAAAATCCCTTATTTTCAAATCCAAAAGTTGACAGCTATGTCTCTGAGTGATTACCTTGTCTACGTAATTCGCGATCTCCAAGATCCGTTGCTTGGTGTGCCCCAGATTTTGCTTTTGAGATGCAAACTGGGAAGGAGACGGTGGAAGAGAAGGGGACGAGGGACAACAAGAGAGGCAAAGGGACAAATTTAGGGACATTTCTTAAGCCAAAACTAACACACACTGCTGGATGTTGAATGGTTTATTTAAATATTAAGGTCCATTATTGCTTCACAAGATGTGTATCTCTTTAAAGGCCAGAGTAAATGTCATGACCTAGTTTTACAGCTGTGAAACAGTATGGCAGGTGCTGTTTAAAGGTAAAGGGACCCCTGACCATTCGGTCCGGTCGTGACCGACTCTGGGGTTGCAGCGCTCATCTCGCATTACTGGCCGAGGGAGCCGGCGTACAGCTTCCGGGTCATGTGGTCAGCATGACTAAGCCGCTTCTGGCGAACCAGAGCAGCGCACAGAAACGCCGTTTACCTTCCCGCCGGAGCGGTTCCTATTTATCTACTTGCACTTTGACGTGCTTTCGAACTGCTAGGTGGGCAGGAGCTGGGACCGAGCAACGGGAGCAAACCCCATCGCGGGGATTCGAACCACCAACCTTCTGATCAGCAAGCCCTAGGCTCTGTGGTTTAACCCACAGCGCCACTGTTTAGTTTGTGTTAATTAAGCTGTGTCAGCAATTGAGTATAGTATATAAAGAGCAGCATGTACCTCTCTCAGTACCCTGTTGAATGGCTCAATGGATGGGTCATACTTATAGACCTAATGTAGTTTTTGTTTTTGTAATTAAAACCAAGTGAAATATATTTTCTGCGTTCTTTTTCATTATTTCCTGAACGTGTGGTCTCCCCAGCACGCTTTCTGCAGCGCAATTAATCTGCCGAATATCCAACACTCCAATTATCTCCAATATTCAGTGCAGCGCTGAGGACCACCTCTCCTCATTCTCTCCTACTCAGGACCACCGGAAGCCCTGATGTTTCTCCAAGCGCAGACGGAAAATGCATTTGTGGACCCTCGTATCTTGCCACTTCTCATGAAGCATTGTGCGCCACAAAGGCAGGCTAAGGGCACACATTCCTTATTGCAAAGGAATTTCAGAAATAGACTGGAAAGAGAAGTTACTGAATTGCAACTCATTACCAAGCTTAAAACCATGGAGAGACCTGGTCTGAACAAAGACATTGCATTCTTATCTCATTATACATGACAAAGCTATGGTATTTTTAACCTTCTCACCCATTGCTTTTTCCTGCAAGACTAATTGCAGTCGTTAACAGTCATCAACAGGTTTACCACACCTATCCGCCTATCAGCCATTCCCTCCATCCTTCTGAGTAATACCCCTCCCACCCTCTCACTATATACAAGGGTCTGGTGACTTCTGTTTCAGTGTATCTGAAGAAGTGTGCATGCACACGAAAGCTCATACCAAGAACAAACTTAGTTGGTCTCTAAGGTGCTACTGGCAGGAATTTTTTTATTTTGTAAGGGCACTTAGGTTGGCAAGATCTGGGCTGCTGGGCTTTGGAGTCTCTGCCTGACTGGACCACTCAGTTCAGAGAGGAATTGTACGAAACCCTCTTTCTACCCATGCTACCCGACAGCAAAAATTCTCACCAGGGTGTAGTCTGCAACAATGAAGAGCTCCATGTATTTCAGGGTTCTCCAGGCATCTCTCCTTTTCTGAAAGACAAATTTGCTCAGTGTCACCAGGAAGGAAGGAAGGAAGGAAGGAAGGAAGGAAGGAAGGAAGGAAGGAAGGAAGGAAGGAAGGAAAGGAAAGGGAAGGGAAGGGAAGGGAAGGGAAGGGAAGGAAGGAAAAGCAACTATGGGGGTGATCTTCGCCAGGGCCAGATTAAGACCTTTTTTTTTTAATTGAAAAGTTTTTATTTATTTTTATACATACAAACAAACAACCATACAAACGAACAAATATAAACTTGTCTGCATACTTGTACAAACACTTGCCTACATACACCCCAACATATATTCCTGTTAGTTCCATTTCCTTCCACCATTTCCACCGTTACCACCCCCCCCCTTTACCCTGTGCGTGACTCATACCAATGAGTCACCGTTACCACCACCCCCCTTTACCCTGTGCGTGACTCATACCAATCTTCTCAGTTGCAGTTTCTCCAGATTAAGGGCCAGATTAAGACCTTTAGAGGCCCTAAGCACTGAAAAGATTTTGGTGCCCTCAGATATGTCTCATTCAAAATATAAACAATAAATTATTTTGGTATAGGTGGATTTCGGTGGTGCTAACCTAAATTTCTGGTATATGGCTGAATCGTTTCCATGAATTACTGGCCCAGCCTGGACACGACTCGTGACCAGGGTTCACATCCCCACTCAGCCACGAAGCTCGGTGGGCAGCCTTGGCCAGCCACTGCCTCTCAGTCTGACCTACCTCAAAGGGTTGTTGTGGGGTGGGAGAGAGCCAGGGAGCGCCACCTTGAGCTCCTTGCCGGAAAGGTGAACAAAAACCTGTTGGCTTCCAAATCTGGGATTCCGCCCTGTCCACTTATCGCGCACAAAGTCTTACCCGCTGGTGTGCAGGCGGTTTGAAGGACCGGGCGATATCGGCTACGCTGCTTTGCATCTGGTCACCGTGCCCACAGGTCCCGCCTTTGATCGGCAGGTGTTCTGCCCTATAGACGACGTGAGGCTCAGAGTCCGGGCTCGCTGGGGGTTTCAGGTAGTAGCTGTCGTTGTGGTTGAGCGTGATCAGGCCACTGGCGGAAGAACAAAAGAGTGCGATTGGAACAACAGCCGAGATCTTTAACAAAGAGTGGGGGAAATTCATAATTTATCTTGGAGATCACTGTAAGCAGCTGAAAACATTAGCAGGGTTGCAATAACACTTGCAACGTAGCAAGTACTATAGAGATAATGGAGTAATATAAAAGATGGACTACTGAATACCGGTAATATGCAGTTGTAAAGCTTGACAATAGGACCCATGGAGGGGAAGGTGGGAAGTCCAGAGATTCGAATGAATCTGTAAAGATGGATGTCTACAGTTGTACTGTTATAATTTTATACTTGTAAAACCAAATAAAATTTATTTCAATTCAAAATCACCATCATCATCATCTCACAATGACAGGAAACCTTCTGCGGCTGCTATTATTATTATTATTATTATTATTATTATTATTATTATTATTATTATTCACCTGTTTAGGGAAGTTTTTAATGTTTGATGTTTTATCGTGTTTTTTTAGTATTCTGTTGGGAGCCGCCCAGAGTGGCTGGGGGAAACCCAGCCAGATGGGTGGGGTATAAATAATAAATTGTTGTTGTTGTTGTTGTTGTTGTTGTTCTTGTTGTTATTCACCCACCCCTCACCCTAAGGACTCTGGGCAAGTTACAACATTAAGACACAATATTAAAAACAGTTTAAAGTAAAGAACAACAGCCGTGATCGTGATAGAAACATCCCAAGGTGACTTGTATAGATCTTAGTAAAGGTAAAGGGACCCCTGACCATTAGGTCCAGTCGTGACCGACTCTGGGGTTGCGGTGCTCATCTCACTTTATTGGCCGAGGGAGCCAGCATAGAGCTTCCGGGTCATGTGGCCAGCATGACAAAGCTGCTTCCGGCGAACCAGAGCAGCGCACGGAAACGCCGTTTACCTTCCCGCCAGAGCGGTACCTATTTATCTACTTGCACTTTGACGTGCTTTCGAACTGCTAGGTGGGCAGGAGCTGGGACCGAGCAACGGGAGCTCACCCCGTCGCGGGGATTCGAACCGCCGACCTTCTGATCAGCAAGCCCTAGGCTCAGTGGTTTAACCCACAGCGCCACCTGGGTCCATGTACAGATCTTATGCAGCACCTATAAACAGTGCCGCTTCTGCATATCTAGGTGCATATGGAGCAAGGCGGTTTCATAGATAAATAGGTCCGAAGTTGCTAAGAGCTTTATATATGAATTGTAAAACCTTTAACTCGGCTCAGTAGCAGATGGGCAAGCAGCGCAGACCTCCGAGCACAGGGTGGGTTATGCTGGCAATCCTGCGCTGGCACCAGCTTCCAGATCAGGCGCGAGGGAAGCCCCACACAGAGCGCATTGCAGTTATCCAGTTAGGGACATAACAAGAACCACTTTGAGGTTGTGGCTTCTTTTACAATGAAACAATTTTATTATGTAAATAAATGGAATAAGATGGGCCCTGCCAGATCAGGCCAAAGCCCACCTCGTCCTGCGTCCTGTTCTCACAGTGGCCAACCAGGACGGGAAGCCAGGAAGCAGGACCTGAATGCAACACCAGGCTGTCCCCGCTTGTTTTTCCTGCATTGCAGGGGGTTGGACTAGATGACCCTTGGGTTCCCTTCCAACTCTTCAATTCTATGGCAGGTGCCCAGAAGAAATGGATGGTGCTTTTGTTCCAATGTGCATTGCTTCTGTTTTAAATATATCTGCTGGGTTTTCTGTGTGTTGCTTTTCTTGTGTATCCCCTTGAAATGGTTGTGTGGAAAGCAGTAATAAGCTGATGGTGCTGATAATAGTGTTGGTCTGCCGTAGTCGAAACAAAATAAAAAATAAAAAAATTCCTTCCAGTAGCACCTTAGAGACCAACTAAGTTTGTTATCTGAAGAAGTGTGCATGCACATGAAAGCTCATACCAATAACAAACTTAGTTGGTCTCTGAGGTGCTCCTGCCCACCTAGCAGTTCGAAAGCACCCCAAAAAGTGCAAGTAGATAAATAGGTACCGCTCCAGCGGGAAGGTAAACAGCATTTCCGTGTGCTGCTCTGGTTCGCCAGAAGCGGCTTAGTCATGCTGGCCACATGACCCGGAAGCTGTCTGTGGACAAACGCCAGCTCCCTCGGCCTGTAAAGCGAGATGAGCGCTGCAACTCCAGAGTCATCCGCGACTGGACCTAACGGTCAGGGGTCCCTTTACCTTTACTTTTAAGGTGCTACTGGAAGGAATTTTTTATTTTTTATTTTGTTTCTGATAATAGTGGAAAATTAATAGTGGAAAAACAACTTATAGTGGAATAATAGTGGAACTTATAGTGGATAATAGTGGAAAAACAACTTCGCCTTCTCAAGCAATCGTTTTCCCCTGCCTGCCAGCTCACCTGTGTTTTTAAACCAGAGATGCCCACAAACCTGGAGCTTTCACCATTGCAAAGCAAGCCCTGCGTGGCTCGAAATTTTGGTGGACGAGGTGGCAGGAGACAAGACTAAAGGACAGGACTCAACACGGAGAGGCTCCACTCAGCTGAAGGCAAAAGATGCTTCCATTCCCCACATCTCAGCCAAGCCCACCTCGCAGGGCTGTTGTGAGCCACACAGAGCCAGGGCTGGTGTTTCTGGGAGGCAGGAGGCAGGGTCAAGACAAAGCAAACAACGAATAAATTCACCCAGCCTGCACATTCCAGTCCTAAAAACTTTGTTTTTCCCGAACTATGTTCTGGCTTTCCACAATTACTCCAGGGGAAAGGAATGTCTGTGCTTCTGTTGTGGCTGCCCTGAGCTTACCACTCTGCAAGCCGGACAGGGAAGGGTGGGGGTGGGGTGCAAGCTTGCCGAAGATGCCCCAGAGATTTGGTCCGCCCCAGAGCTCCCTCTTCCCACGCCAACACCCCAGAATAGGAGGCTGGTCCATGAAGGCATTGCCGCATTGACCTTGACTTAAACCTCTCAGTGGGTGGCTCTCCCTGTCGTTGGCTCTGGCGCCCCCTACTGCTGGTCTCCACGCCTCTTGCCCAACCGGTCTCAATGAGCCCCAGGCCCCGCCTATGCGCCAGGATCGCATTGCCCCAGTTCAAATCTAGATGGCAATGTTTAAGCTGTGCTCACAAACCTCCAAGGAAGGAGAGCCCACAGCCCTCCGAGGCTGTCCGTTCCGCAGTCAAGCAGCGTCACAGAGGCAACAAGCTAAACCTCTCTCCTCCATCCCACGGACCCGATCTAAATTGCCACAAAGACCCTTCTGGTTTTTAAGAAAGAAAAATAGAATCGGAGCACCACAACCAACATTGCACATCGAATGCCTGCAAATTGAGGCCGGGCATCCTTTGAAAACACCAATCCTACAACATGGTTGTGAGAGATTTTACTTTCTTGGGTTCCATGATCACTGCAGATGGTGACAGCAGTCACGAAATTAAAAGACGCCTGCTTCTTGGGAGAAAAGCAATGACTAACCTAGACGGCATCTTAAAAAGCAGAGACATCACCTTGCCAACAAAGGTCCGTATAGTTAAAGCTATGGTTTTCCCAGTAGTAATGTATGGAAGTGAGAGCTGAATCATAAAGAAGGCTGATCACCGAAGAATTGATGCTTTTGAATTATGGTGCTGGAGGAGACTCTTGAGAGTCCCATGGACTGCAAGAAGATCAAACCTATCAATTCTTAAGGAAATCAGGCCTGAGTGCTCACTGGAAGGACAGATCCTGAAGCTGAGGCTCCAGTACTTTGGCCACTTCATGAGAAGAGAAGACCCTGATGTTGGGAAAGATTAGGGGCACAAGGAGAAGGGGACGACAGAGGACGAGATGGTTGGATGGTGTTCTCGAAGCTACCAACATGAGTCTGACCAAACTGCGGGAGGCAGTGGAAAACAGGAGTGCCTGGCGTGCTCTGGTCTATGGGGTCACGAAGAGTCAGACACGACTAAACAACCATAACAACAACAACAACATGTTAGATAGACAGACAAACCCCTGTTGAGGTGGGGAAATGGACGAAAATAACCCAGATTGTGTTTTTGCTAGGGGATAAATCTAAAGAATCTCAGGCGTTTTCTAAACATTTGGAAACAAGAAGGGTCGGGTGGAAATCAGGGTGCTTTGCAACAATTTGCAATGCAGCTAGAGAAGAAGCACGGGAACTGGTTGCAGGTTCGATCCCAGAATGGGACAGCGGCATATTCCTGCATTGCAGGGGGTTGGACTAGATGATTCTCAGGATCCCTATGCCCTGTTTGGAGATGCTAGCAGCAGGAATTGAACCCGAGACCTTCTGCAGGAAAAGCAGGGTCTCTGCTGCTAAGCTGCAGCCCTTCCCCAGGGAAGGGGGAACAGAGGGGCCCATGCAGGATGCAAGAAATGGGATCTGCAAGAGATTAGGTCAGCCGCAGCCTCCAGCGAGCCGCACCCCGTGCGAGAAGGACACAGGGCAACTCTCCAGCTAGCGCAAGTCATCTGAGTGTCCGCCGACATCCTGACTCGAGAATGAGTTTTGTGTATGTGAGAGAGAGCGTGTGTGCATAGCTGAGAGATGACCTCACCCGCCGGCATTCCTCAATAGCTGCACAGCCCCAAGAGTTATTTCGAGTCACAGAATCCTGGAGTTGTGGCGTTGGGAGGGACTCCCAGGGCTCATCTAGCCCAACCCCCTTGAAATGCAGGTATCTCAGCTCAAGCACCCATGACGGGGGGCCATCCAAACTCTGCCTCGAAACCTCCAAGGAAGGAGAGCCCACCGCCTCCCGAAAGGGACCGTTCCCCTGTCAAACAGCTCTCGCCGTTCTTCCTGATATTCAGTCAGAATCTCCTTTCTTGTGAAAGGAGTCGTGGGGTTGAGAGTGATAGACAAGTGGGGAGGGAGGAAGGAGCATATTTGGGGTGCTGAGCACCCCTCTTCACTTCCTCCCCCTCCCCCTCGGCCTTCAGCTCCGGCAAACTTTCCACATGGTTGCTGACAGCATCCGCAGGGCCTACGGGGAGTAAGTCGAACCGGGTGGGGAAGGAAGACGCAGCCCCTTGAGGTCATAGCGCATGGCAACTCTCCCAGTGGGCAGGTTTGGGCTGTCATTAAAGAAGATGTGCTCTAGCAGGGGTGAGGCGCCTCAGGCCTGGGGGCCAAATGCAGCTCCTCTCTCAGGCCCCCAGGATGCTCCCCACCAAAGAAACACTGTGCTCGGGGCTACACCCCTCGCCAGCTTTGCTCTGCGTCCTTCCCAAGCACTTTGGCCCGGCTGGAACACAGAATCACAGAACTGGAGAGTCGGAAGGGACACCCAAGGGTCATCTAGCCCAACCCACAGCCATCCCTGGATGGACTCGAACCACCAACCTTCTGGTTAACAGCCAGACACCCTGACCCACTGCGCCACAGAGACCTCGAACTACGTTTTCCTGGATGGAGGACGGAGAGGTCTTTGTGGTTTTGGGGCTTCGTTTTAGCGCACATTTTGTATTCTCCTTTTGTAATTATCTGCTGCAAACCTGCCCTGGCATCTTCAGAGGAAGGGCGGTTTAAAATTTTAATAAATAAATAAATAAATAGCGGCAGGGGGGGGTCAGGCTAGACAGCCCTCGGGGGTCCCTTTCCAGCTCTGCGATTCTATGTGGCCCCTGACTTTTGCACGGCCGGAATCACACAGCCTGCCGGACAGAGGGCGGAGACGCACTGATTGCTCCACCCACTCCCCTGTCTGGCCACGCCCACCACCGGATTTCCACCACCCCGGAATGGGAATGTGGCCCTCGGGGGGGGGGGTTGCAAAAGGTTGCTTGTTTATTTATCGCACAATATTGGAAGCAATTTAAAATGACCTGCGGTCCTAAAAACAAGGCGAGCCAGGGCAAAGGGTTTCTTCAGCATCCTCCGGAAGCTGTGCAGTGAAGGTGCCAGGTATTTCCTCCTTTCTCCTGTGGAAAGGAGTTCCACAGGTCAGGGGCCACCACAGAGAAGGCCCTCTCCCGCGGGGCTCCCCTTGAGCTTCTGAGGGTGGAGGAAATACCAAGAGGACAACCCCCCACCCCACCCCCAAATCTCCATTTCTGGGACAGAATGACTCCGTGGCGATTGTTCAACTGGCTTTCATGAGATAAAGTTTAATTGCCTGATCGCCTTGGGCCTAATCCCATTCCTCTCTAGATAACATTCCAAAGACCATTGTCAAAAGCCACTCCAGGTCATTTCGTTCCTCCATCCCAAGGTTCGGGGTTCGGGCAAGGGGGAAAGTCACAGTGGGATTTTCCCAAAACCAACCAGGATCCAAACACAATACCCCACCTTGTGGGGCCAGTTTGGAGGGGGAATGGTTTATGCCCGTATTTCGCAAATCACTTCCCATAAAACACCCCAAAGCGATTTAACAATACAATGAAAACGTATCTGCTTGCTGGGAAAAGAAGGTCTGAAATAAGAATTAGAAAGATAAAGGATGGTGCCTGCCTGATATGTAGCAGAAGGGAGTTCCAAAGGTAAACAGATAACCAAACAAAAGATCCGATTCTTACACCCTATGTAATTTGGTGCTGGGACTCAGCTCTTGAAAAAGTTTGTGTGAGGGGCGAATTTTTTACAAAGAAGCGAGGCAGGGAATGAGCAGCGTGGTGTAGTGGTTAGAGTCCACTGCAGGGGGTTGGACTAGATGACCCTCGGTGTCCCTTCCAACTCTTATAGTTCTAGAATTCTATGTGGCAGACGAAGACCTGGAAGAGACCAGGGTTTGAATCCCTGCAGATCCACGAAGCTGACCGGGTGTGACCTCGAGGGCCGGTCACTGCCTCTCAGCCTAACCTACCTCACAGGGTTGTTGTGGAGATTAAAGCAAGGAGAGGGAGAACCATGTATGCCACCTTGGGCTCCTCAGAGAAAAAAGTGGGCTATAAATGTAATTAATAAATACATGGTGATAGCTCAGTTGATTAGAGTGCCAAAGTTGCAGGTTTGATTCCCGCATGGAACAGCTGCATATTCCTCCTGCAATGCAGGGGGTTGGACTGGGTGGCCCCCAGGGTCCCTTCCAACTTCACAATTCTATGATATTTTAAGGCACAACCATCACGGCTAAGAAGTCTTTAAATTCCACCACCCTCCAAAAAAATGAATACAATCTTCAGGGGCCATTTTCACACCACCAGACAAACAAAATTCAACCAGTTACAGGTAGGTAGCCGTGTTGGTCTGCCATAGTCGAAACAAAATAAAAAGACCAACTGCAGTCGTTAACAGTCGTCAACAGGTTTACCACACCTATCAGCCCATCACCCATTCCCACCACCCTTCTGAGTAATACCCCTCCCACCCTCTCACTACATACAAGGGTCTGGTGACTTCTGTCTCAGTGTATCTGAAGAAGTTTGCATGCACACGAAAGCTCTTACCAAGAACAAACTTAGTTGGTCTCTAAGGTGCTACTGGAAAAAATTCAACCAGGCCAAAGATTCCGGAAAACGCTAGACAGAATGGCTGGTCAATTCCAAGAGTGATATGGTGGGAGAGCAAGGAAGGTCTGTCTAAGTTGCCCAGAAGTATTTAGGTATCTCAGCAACCTTCATAAGTAAGAAGGAGCGAAAGGATGGCCGTTCTCACAGGGAGGGTGTGGTTATTAGAACCCAGTCTCCTCATGTCACTTTTCTTACCTGATTCCAGAGCAGGTACTAAGGACCACCCAGGAGCCCTCATACCCTCGGACGTGGCCATGGTAGTAGCAGTGTTCCTGGAATCAGAAGGAACAGATGGGAACTGTTGGTTAGGCTGGTTGTTTTCTGCAGGGAAAATTGTGCGGATTTTATACACAAATCTGAGAGGTGGTCAGATGAACTGAAATCGGCCAGGGTGTCGAGATATTGGATTTTTAAAAGCAGCAAAATTCCATCACGGATTATTATTATTTAATCATTATTATCAGACTAAATTTTAACCCAACCCAACCCCCTTTACTCTAGTGCAAACCTAACTCTAGAGTATACATTTGAGTACCCATTGCAAAATTCAGAGAATGTTGAAGGGTGGTTGTGGTTTGGTTCGTGCATCATTTAGGGTAAAGGGATCCCTGACCATTAGGTCCAGTCGTGACCGACTCTGGGGTTCTGGCACTCATCTCGCATTATTTGCCGAGGGAGCCGGCGTCCAGCTTCCAGGTCATGTGGCCAGCATGACAAAGCCGCTTCTGGCGAACCAGAGCAGCACACGGAAACGCCGTTTACCTTCCCGCCAGAGTGGTACCTATTTATCTACTTGCACTTTGACGTGCTTTCGAACTGCTAGGTGGGCAGGAGCAGGGACCGAGCAACGGGAGCTCATCCCGTCACGGGGATTTGAACCGCCAACCTTCTGATCGGCAAGCCCTAGGCTCTGTCGTTTATCCCACAGCGCCACCCGCTTTTAGAAAAGTGCAAATTGTGATTGTTAAAAGAAATTTATTGTTATTATTATTTCCGCTTTCTCACTTTTAATTGCAGGCAGAATATCAGCAGCCCCGTTCTGCATGTGCTTTGTGGATTTTGCTGTATAGAGCTTCCAGGTTCAGGAGAAGTATACCTTTGAATACTAGTTTCTGCAGGGCAGCTTTTGCCAACCTGGTGCCCACCAGATGTTTTGGACTACAACTTCCATCAGCCCCAACCAGTCCCCAGATGTTGTTGAACTACAGCCCCCATCATCTCTGAGCACTGGTCCTGCTAGCCAGGAACAACGGGAGCTGTAATCCAACATCTGAGGACCCAAAGTTGAAAATGTCTGCTCTAGACAGTGAACTTGCCATCCAGTAGGCATGCAAAACAGGACACACACTCTTTCCCATCCATGTTTCCCAGCACTTACCAACAGCTGTCTTTATCAGGCTCTACTGGCCCTTGTCCAGCCCGTTACCAACCCCCGTTCCCGAAATCATGCCATTAGGCCATGCTTTAGGACATTGTGTATTCTTACAGAGCTTTAAAAATCAATAAATGATCGCAATGAGCAAATTAAGGGCCAACTAAGCCATGTTAAGTGGTTGTGAAAAAATTATGATTGGTTTGCAGGATTAGTCATTCCAAAACAATCTCTTAATTTACTCCAGCCTGGGGTTTCTGTATCTTTACAAACAAACTCTCTTCACCCAGCTCTGAGATGGAGGGACCATCCTAATTTCTGAGCTTTCCCCAGCTGCCAGCATGTTTGTGAATTTTTCTCTGCAACCACAAGGACTAGAAACTTGAGACAAACAACGGCTTGAAAAACACTGTTGTTGCCGCATACATTTGGGGGGGGGGGGCGACACACTGTTGCACTTAGGTCCTGCACGGTGGGCATCTCCCACCGTGAGAACAGGGTGCTGGACTAGACGATCTACTGGCAGGATCCTGCAAGGTTTGTCTGCAGTCCTGCCCTGGACCAACCTTTGGGAGTGAGAAATAGAACTGCGAGGTATCTGGTTTCCAACATGGCGATATATCACCAGCTAAAATAAGGATGGAGCGATGTAGAGGCACTGGCTGGCTTCACAGTTTTCCCTGCATCATGATTTTTGCCGGCGCCTGCTCTTGGGTAGAGGCGTAGCCAGCCCAGGTGGTACCCGGGGCGGAATTTTTTTTGTCACCCCCCCCCACCACCACCACTTTGCCAGGGCACTGGCAGAGCTGCACCCAGTGGCATAGCAAGTCACCCCCACCCCCTAAAAATGATGGTGCCACTTTGTGAGGTGTGGGGTTTTTTTGTGTGTGTGTCTATTATCTCTTTTTTTTCAATAAAGTTAAATTTTAATTTAAAAAAAAAATTAAAAAAAATAAAGAAGTGTCACCCCCCCCTCTGATGGTGCCACTTTGTGAGGTGTGGGGGGTTGTGTGTGTGTGTGTGTGTCTATTATCTCTTTTTTTCCAATTTATTTATTTTTTTTTTGAATTTTTTTTTAAAAAATTGTCACCCCCTCTGGGGTGGAACCCGGGGCGCCCCGCCCCCATCGCCCCCCCTTGCTATGCCCCTGCTCTTGGAATTCGCTGCCCGCTGCATGAGCTTGTTTTGCCTCTCTGTTTTGTGCTGGAATTTGTTTCCTTATCACTCTGGGATGGTGGTGGTTAAATTTACATACCGCCCTATACCCAGAGGTCTCAGGGCGGTTCACAGAATGAAATCAAAACATAAAGCCACAAAATACATAATCAAAATAAAAACAACAACCCAATAAAACACACACCCCCCAAAAAAACCCCACATTTTAAATTGTGTTATTCTTTGTAAGCCATCCAGCAGTGGCGTCGCAAGGGGGGGCGGAGGGGGCGGTACGCCCCGGGTTCCACGCGGGGAGGGGTGATAGTTGGGCGGGCCTGTGCGGGGCCCGCCTGTCGGCGCCGCTGCTGCTCCCGTGGCACCATTGCAAGCCGCCGTGCCAAAAGCAGCAGCGGCGGGGCACCCCCCCAGCTGCCGCATGCGCGATCGGTGGCTCGGGGGAGGGGTGCCGCCGCTGCTGCTTTTGGCGCGGTGCTTCCCAAGGGTGCTGCGGGAGCAGCAGCGCCCCGGCGACGGAGTGCGCATGCACGGCATTTCACACATGCGCACTCCGTCGTGACGTCACGGCGCCCCGCCCCCAGGGGAAGCCTCCGTTCGCCGCCCCGGGTGGCAAGGAGGCTTCCTCCGCCCCTGCCATCCAGAGAAGGCTGCCATTGGGTGCACTTGATAAAGGAATTAGAAGAGAAGAAGAGGAGTTTGGATTTGATATCCCGCTTTATCACTCCCCTTCAGGAGTCTCAAAGCGGCCAACATTCTCCTTTCCCTTCCTCCCCCACAACAAACACTCTGTGAGGTGAGTGGGGCTGAGAGGCTTCAAAGAAGTGTGACTAGCCCAAGGTCACCCAGCAGCTGCATGGGGAGGAGAGGAGACGCGAACCCGGTTCACCAGATTACAAGTCCACCGCTCTTAACTACTACACCACACTGGCGCTGCCCATTCCGACATTGCCAATTTCCCCAGCCTGACACATCTTACTTACCGTGAGGTTGGGTGAGACGGTCATGGGCTGCCCCCCCTTTGCATAATGGGTCTCCGTATAATCTGGTGACAGCAGCCTGCTGGGAAAGAAAGGGGGAGTGAGCTCTCCGAAGAAATATGTGTGATGAAGTAACCTTAACCATAACTTTTTATTATTACTCATGTTTCAAATTTGCAGAGTTGGAAGGGACCCCAAGAGTCATCTAGCCCAACCCTGTGCCCTGCAGGAATAAGGAAGCATCTCAAAGCATTTTCAACAGAATGCAACAGAAACTGGGAACAAAAACCATTTGCAAAAAGAAAACTGTGGCAAACAATTTAAACACGTATAAAACAATTTAAAGCGAATTCAGGTACTGCTCAGCAAACAGACCGTCCACACACAAACCCTCAGTTGCATTGAAACGGCATTTATCCCCCCCCCAGCCTTGCCTTAAGTAAAGGATTTTTGCAGGTTTCTGAACCAAGGTCGCCACTAACAGAGAAGGCGCTCCGTTTTCCTTGGATTCGAGAGACCAGGAATTCTCCCCCCCCTAAAAGAAACCCCCACTGTCTCCAGAACACAAGACACAGCCAAAGGGGTCAGTTTAAGAACGGCCTTAAATGGAGCGATGTGGCAGTTTTTCCGCTAAGCCAAGCACCCGGAGAGTTGGAGAGGATCTGTCTCTGATGAATCACAATTCCCCCCCACCCCAAAAAATACCACTGAGATTAACTCCTCGTGCCCTTCCCCCTGGGTTCCTGTCTCAGGGCCATCCATCTGGAGACACAAGGAACGAGAGGGAGGATGATATCATAAAGCAAAACCTTCCCATCCAGGCTGGTCCCGCAGTCACTGTTGTAGATCCTGGGTACTAATTTTGTTTTAAATAACTAAGGCATGATTCCTTCACCCCAGGAAAGCTGACTTAAGTGGTTTTCATAGATTAAGGAGATGTGAGTAACGTCGGCTGATGTGGCACAACTCCGGACATCGCAGCCCCGGAACTTGGAGACAGGGAAGTCGCTCAGAGTAGGCAGGATGGGACCATTTGCCTGATTCACTGCGAGAGTCGGTCTGCAGAGGATCGGGTGCAGGAAGTGGGGTTCAGTGGTTAGAGTGTCAGAATATGCTGCGAACTACCCCGAGATCGAAACGGTGGGTTACAAATGTAATAAAAAAAATAGGAAAGAAAAAAAAATAAACAGGACCTGGGAGAGACCAGGGTTCGAATTGCTGTGAAGCTCACTGCGAGAACTTGGGGGTTCCTCCCTGACTCTCGGCCTCGCCTACCTCCCAGGGTTGTTGTGAGGATTAAGTGAGGAAGGGGGGAACCTTATAAGGCTCCTTGGAGAAAAAGGTGGGCTACAAATGCAAAAAACAAAATCGATCAATAAAACAATATTCCTTGGACTTTGAGCAAAACATATCCTGCCTCAACTCCCTCCCCCTCGCTTCTGAGATGCCCCAGATATACACTTCCAAGCCTTTTGGCAGCCCAAGGGCCACATTGCCTGCTGGGCACCCTTTCAGGGGCCACATGCGAGTGATGGGCGTGGTCAGAGGGAAAATTGGGCAGTTCAATGAATTTAATTCTGCACAGTAGGTTAGTTTCCTCTCTCTCTCTCTCTCTCTCTCTCTCTCTCTCTCTCTCTCTCTCCTTCTCTCTCCTCTATCTAGACTACAACTCCCATCATTCCTAGCTAGCAGGACCAACCTATGCTGGGAGTGTCTGGACAAAGAGGGCACATTAATCCACATGTGGTGGCAATGTCAAGTCTCCCAAAAAATATCCGGGGAATGATCTATGACGAACTAAAGAGGATGTTAAGGTGTTCCTTCCCCAAGAAACCAGAAGCCTTTTCTGCTACCTATAATAGGACAGGGAATTCAAGATAATGCAAAATATATCTTCCTTTACGTGACAGCAGCAGCAAGGATATTATATGCCAAAATGTGGAAAGAAAGGGCAATCCCGACAAAAGACCAGTGGTTGCTTAAATTAAGAGAATATGTCAAACTTGCCACTATGACGTCTAAAATAAGAATGACAGATAGAAAGACAGCGAGTGGGAACAACTAGAAGGGTATTTGAAACGGGGTGGTATAAACAGTGCTTTTTTTCTTTAAAAAAATGTTTCGGGGTGCTCTCATTTTCCTACTCATATTGAAGTACTGCCCCTCAATGAGGTCAAACTTAGATCCACAAAATGTTTAGGGGTATGTGTACCCCTGTGTCCCCCCAGAAAAAAAGCACTGGGTATAAATATAAACTTACAAGAAGGGATAAATCTGTGAGCACCAGCAAACAAAATATAGAGTTAAGAATAGAGGGGGGGGGGAAGAGTGGACACTGAGTTGTAGCAAGCCAAAGAGGGTAAGACAGGATGTCAAGGAAAGTTAGGTTGGGAAGTCCGCAAACAATCAGATAGGAGAGGATAAATGCATGAAAACAAGTGTATCCAGATGTAATAAAAATGCATAAATAAAATAAAAAGCAAATACACTCAAGAAGAGTGCAAAGAGAGGCTTGATGAGAATTCAAAGGACCAGACAGGGAGAAGCGGAGGGCCGTATTCTGAACTTCTGAAGAACATCTCTCTGCTTTCTGCAGCTGCCTCTTGGATTTCCACTTCTAGCCCCTAAATATCTAGGGCAAGCCCCAGAGAAACCACGAGAACATAAGGCCAGTGACCCGTCTAGTCATAGAATCATAGTGCTGGAAGGGACCACGAGGGTCATCTAGTCCAACCCCCTGCAATGCAGGAATCTTTCGCCCAACATGGGGCTCGAACCCATGACCCTGAAATTAAGAGTTTCACCCTCTGCCCACTGAGCTATCCCAGCATCCTGTTCTCACAACGGCCAACCGGACGCCAGTGCGAAACCCACAAGCAGGATTCGAACACAAGAGCCCTCTCCACATCTGCATTTGGAATTACCATTATGGATAATTGCCACTGAGCCGCTCTCTCCTCCATGAATGTGTCCAATCCTCTTTTAAAGCCCCTCAAATTGGTGGACATCCCTGCGGCAGGGAGTTCCACAGTTTAACTATATGCTGCATGAAGGGCTTCCTTTTTTTCTGTCCTCAGTCTCCCCACATTTCAGCTTCATTGAATGTCCATGAGTTCTAGCATTATGAGAGATGGATAAAAACCTTTCTCCGGCCACTTGAACAATTCCCAGCAGCTCCCTTTCTCAGATCAAGTAATAATAATAATAATAATAATAATAATAATAATAATAAAAAACTTTTATTTGTACCCCGCCCTTCCCAGCCAAGACCGGGCTCAGAGCGGCTAACAATCATAAAACCACAACAAACCACAAAACAAACAGTTAAAAATGCAAATTAAAATACAATTTAAAATTTAAAATTTAAATGCCACCTCATTTTAAGCAGCCCACCAACAAACCAACGGAATAAAACGTCAGGGTTACCCTCAAACCAACCCAAAAGCCAGGCGGAACAGCTCCGTCTTGCAGGCCCTGCGGAAGGATGCCAAATCCTGCAGGGCCCTCGTCTCTTGCTGCAGACTATTCCACCATGTCGGGGCCAGAACCGAGAAGGCCCTGGCCCTAGTAGCTGCCAGCCTTATATCCTTATGGCCCGGAATCTCCAGGATGTTATTATTTGAGGACCTCAAGGTCCTACCCAGGGCATACCAGGAGAGGCAGTCCCTTAAGTACGAGGGTCCTAGGCCGCGTAGGGCTTTAAAGGTCAAAACCAGCACCTTGAACCTGATCCTGTACTCCACCGGGAGCCAGTGCAGCTGGTAGATGAATGTGGTCCCGCGGCAAAGACCCCGTAAGGAGCCTCGCCGCGGCATTCTGCACCCGCTGGAGTTTCTGGGTCAGCCTCAAGGGCAGCCCCGCATAGAGCGAGTTACAATAATCTAGTCTGGAGATGATCGTCGCATGGATCGCTGTGGCCAGGTCGGGGGGAGAGAGGTAGGGGGCCAGCTGCCTAATACGGCGGAGATGGAAAAATGCCACCTTTGCTGTGGCTGCAACCTGCGCCTCCATGGAAAGGGAGCAAAGTAGCTCCCCAAGTAGCAAAGTTGATCCCGTGAGCGCCTCTCCAAAGGGCCTGTTTTCTCCCACCACTGATGATCTGAAGGGAAAGTGGGGAGCCAGGCAAGGGAGGGAGACTCAGAATTCATCCCGGCTTTTGATTAATGCATTCCTGGCTTTTTACCACCCTCTCCAACATCAGGAAGCGATTTGTCAGCGGCAAAGCTGAGCTGGATGTCATTCTCTGAGCCTCCCAGCACGGCTGTTGAGAGACGGCGGACAGCTGTGGGAAAAAGGCAGCTCTGGGATTCACTGCAACCTTTTTTTCTTTCGGGGTGGGGGGCTGCCATGGGGCGGGCAGTGGGGGGGGGGAGACCCAGCAGATAGCAGCAAGGCCTGCTCTTTTTCCCAGGCTCTTTCGAGACGCAAAAGTCAAGATGGCTTTGCTCTCCAACGAAGGCTCCCAAGACAAGCGGGGTGGGGGCGGCGCTCCCTTTTCCGCAAGGAAAGGGTAAAGCGTTCGGGGGGCTTTTCAGCTTAGCCGGAAGAAAGACTTCCAAGGGGAAAGACATGAAAAGAGACTTGCAAATCTGAGGAGAGAAAAATTACTTTTCTTCCTCTCTCCAGGACAACCCAAACGAAGTGTTTCTCCATACAGCACCTCATTAACTTATAGGGCTGCCAAATTTCAAGAACTGAAAGAACCAGGACACCCCAAAAGTTGCTGAGCTCGTTTTTAGGAAGACCCCCCAAAATGCCAATAAATGTGATTTTTCAATTGACTTGCCTAAGATCCAGGACAAAGCGCCTGGATTCCCCGGACATCAATTATTATTATTATTATTATTATTATTATTATTATTATTATTATTAATTCAACTTATACATCGCCCTATACCCGGAGGTCTCAGGGCAGTTCGCAACAAGACCACAACATATAAAATCAACCAAAATCAATAACCCAATAACCCCCACCCCCAAAAAGCCACATTCTAAAAAGGTGTTGGGTATCAATAAGATCATCCAAAGGCCTGGTTAAAAAGGAACGTTCTTGACTGGCACCTAAAGGTGTATAATGAAGGCGCCAGGCAAACTTCCCTGGGGAGAGCATTCCATAGATGGGGAGCCACTGCAGAGAAGGCCCTGTTCTCGTGTTGCCACCCTCTGGACCTCTCGAGGCACACGAAGGAGGGCCTCAGAAGATGATCTCGGGGTCTGGGTAGGTTCAAATGGAAAGACGTGGTCCTTGAGGTATTGCGGTCCTGAGCCTTTTAAGGCTTTAAAACCAGCACTTTGAATTGGGCCCGGAAACTAATCGGTAGCCAGTGCAGTCGGACCAGGATCGGTGTAATATACTCAAACTGTCTTGCTCCGGTGAGCAACCTGGCTGCTGAATTCTGCATTAGCTGAAGTTTCCGAACCGTCTTCAGAGGCAGCCCTACTTATAACGTATTGCAGTAACCTTGAGGTTACCAGAGCATAGACAACAGTAGTTAGGCTATCCCTGTCCACCCGATGAAGCTGATCGATTCTGCCTTTGAAATCCCAGTAATGTAGGAAGCTGCCTTACCCTGAGGGTTTCAGGTATAGGTCATTCCTGGCCCTGCATGGAGATAAAGGGTAAAGGTAAAGGGACCCCATTAGGTCCACTTGCGAACGACTCTTGGGTTGCTGCGCTCATCTCGCATTATTGGCCGAGGGAGCCGGCGTACAGCTTCCAGGTCATGTGGACAGCATGACTAAGCCGCTTCTGGTGAACCAGAGCAGCGCACAGAAACACCGTTTACCTTCCCGCCGGAGTGGTACCTATTTATCTACTTGCACTTTGTGCTTTCGAACTGCTAGGTTGGCAGGAGCTGGGACCGAGCAACGGGAGCTCACCCCGCCGCGGGGATTCGAACCGCCGACCTTCTGATGAGCAAGCCCTAGGCTCTGTGGTTTAGATACTGGGCATCAAATGAAAGCCCTGTTGGATGAGGCCAAAGGTCCAATGGAGCCCAGCATCTTGCTCTCCCAGTGCACAACCAGTTGCCACAAGGGGAAGCCTGCAAGCAGGATTTGAGCATTCTCTTCGCCTGTGGCTTCCAGCAAGTGGTGATCAATTCTTCGGCGATCAGCCTTCTTGATGGTCCAGCTCTCACTTCCATACTGGGAAAACCATAGTTTTAACTATACGGACCTTTGTTGGCAAGGTGATGTCTCTGCTTTTTAAGATGCTGTCTAGGTTAGTCATTGCTTTTCTCCCAAGAAGCAGGCGTCTTCTAATTTCGTGACTGCTGTCACCATCGGCAGTGATCATGGAACCCAAGAAAGTGAAATCTCTCACAACCATGTTGTAGGATTGGTGTTTTCAAAGGATGCCTGGCCTCAATTTGCAGGCATTCGATGTGCCATGTTGGTTGTGGCGCTCCAATTCTATTTTTCTTTCTTAAAAACCAGAAGGGTCTTTGTGGCAATTTAGATCGGGTCCGTGGGATGGAGGAGAGAGGGTTAGCTTGTTGCCTCTGCGACGCTGCTTGACTGCGGGACGGACCGCCTCGGAGGGCTGTGGGCTCTCCTTCCTTGGAGGTTTGTGAGCACAGCTTAAACATCGCCATCTAGAGTTGAACTGGGGCAATGCGATCCTGGCGCATAGGCGGGGCCTTTAATCTGTGTTTTTATATTTGTATTTGATTGTTAGCCGCCCTGAGCCCGGTTTTGGCGGGGAAGGGCGGGATATAAATAAAAGTTTATTATTATTATTATTATTATTGAGACCGGTTGGGCAAGAGGCGTGGAGACCAGCAGTAGGGGGCGCCAGAGCCAACGACAGGGAGAGCCACCCACTGAGAGGTTTAAGTCAAGGTCAATGCGGCAATGCCCTCATGGACCAGCCTCCTATTCTGGGGTGTTTGCGTGGGAAGAGGGAGCTCTGGGGCGGACCAAATCTCTGGGGCATCTTCAGCAAGCTTGCACCCCCCCTTCTCCGTCCGGCTTGCAGAGTGGTAAGCTCAGAAACAGAGGTCATCTAGGGGTCCTGCGATTCTATGGTTCTGCGATCTCCCTCCTGTCTCGTCTTCTCCTGGCTACTTAGGAGAGAAAGAGAGATAGAGCCGCAACAAGCTCCCCAACCTTGGCAGCGCTTCCCAAGCTCAAGTCTATCTCCCAAACACTTCCTGCCTCGGCTGCGCTCCAAGCTAAGCGAGGTTTTTCAGCAGGGGTGCTGGCAGCCGCCGTGAGCATTAGCAGAGTCTCGACTCTTGTTTGTTTTTCTCTGCTTTCCTCCTCGCCTCTCCCTCCGTGACAAACCCCCTCCCCCCGGCCCGTCGACAAATCC
This sequence comes from Darevskia mixta, assembly GCA_034641385.1. Classification (NCBI taxonomy): domain Eukaryota; kingdom Metazoa; phylum Chordata; class Lepidosauria; order Squamata; family Lacertidae; genus Darevskia; species Darevskia mixta. The sequence continues at coordinate 7,231,743 of JAWWNH010000060.1, forward strand.
ATTTATGTATAAAAGAAATGAAACAACATTCCAGAATGTGCAGCAAGACCCAAAACACACCCAGAAATTGTTTCAGGGGGGCAGGAGTGATCAAAAACGTGAAAACTGCGCGGAGACCTCACTCGGATCGGAACGTGCCAGGTTTGGAAGCGGAAGTTTTCGTTGCCATTAATTTCACCTCCCTGGTAATGTTCCCTAAGCATTCTTATTGATGGTTACGGGAAACTGGCCCAGAAAGCTCAGCTAGAAATTATGGTGATTATTACTCCTCACAAAAGTGATCAAAAACATACACCACTGAAACACCACAAGCAATTGGAACAAACCCATCCAAGAAAAACCATTGGGGAAAACCCCCACACCCATACAAACAAAAAACAGATCTCTAAAAGAGATCTGAAACCCTTCAAGTTAAGGGCCAAAATCCTGTGTAAAAAAAGAAAGCTATTCCCTGGCACCAAAAAGAGAGGGAAAGATATCCTCCATGGGGAGCTACCACTGAAAAGGCCCTGTTCTCGTGTTGCCAGCCTCTGGGCACACAGAAAAGGGCTTCGGGGGACAAGTGCAGGGTCCGGGTCACTTCCTGGGGGAGGAGGCGGTCCTTGAGATATTGGGGTCCTGGTCCACCAAAGGCTTCAGAGGTCAAAGCCAGAACTTTGAATGAAGCCCAGAAACCAAGGGTTTCATCCACACTCCTGCTTGCCCTGTGCATAGAAAAGCATGGGGTTGAAGCGGTTTCACCTTTGCTCTGCTGCTTTCCCCTAGAAAACCCACTCTTTAGCACTAAATCGGAACAAACAGCAATCCAAGGAAAACCCCTGCCATTTGTTCCGATTCAGCACTCCACCGTGGGTTCCCCCAGGGGAAAGCGGCGAGGCAAACATAAGTCTCGGTGATCCCTAAAACTAAAACACAATGAGATGAACCACTCTGTGAGTATGGCAGCGCCTTCTCAGATGTTGTTGTTGTTGTTGTTCATTCGTTCAGTCGTGTCCGACTCTTCGTGACCCCATGGACCAGAGCACGCCAGGCACGCCTATCCTTCACTGCCTCTCGCAGTTTGGCCAAACTCATGTTTGTAGCATCAAGAACACTTTCCAACCATCTCATCCTCTGTCGTCCCCTTCTCCTTGTGCCCTCCATCTTTCCCAACATCAGGGTCTTTTCTAGGGAGTCTTCTCTTCTCATGAGGTGGCCAAAGTACTGGAGCCTTAACCTCAGGATCTGTCCTTCTAATGAGCACTCAGGGTTGATTTCTTTAAGAATGAATAGGTTTGATCTTCCTGCAGTCCATGCGACTCTCAAGAGTCTCCTCCAGCACCATAATTCAAAAGCATCAATTCTTCGGCGATCAGCCTTCTTTATAGTCCAGCTCTCACTTCCGTACATTACTACTGGGGAAACCTTCTCAGATAGCTGAGAGCAAAGGTCTTGCAAAGTGCACCGAGCAGGGCAGAGTCATCCAACGGGGAGAAAGGAAAGGAAGGAGATGCACAGTTGTTCTATTGGGAAGCTGAACAGTATTCCTGGGCTGTTAGCACTTTGCACAAGATAGATCGAAGCTATGCATAGTAGCCCAGTATACCTGAAGGAGCGTCTCCACCCCCATCGTCCAGCCCACACTCTGAGGTCCAGCTCCGAGTTCCCTCACTGTGAGAAGTGAGGTTACAGGGAACTAGGCAGAGGGCCTTCTCGGTAGTGGCACCCGCCCTGTGGAACGCCCTCCCATCAGATGCCAAGGAAATAAACAACTAACTGACTTTTAGAAGGTATCTGAAGGCAGCCCTGTTTAGGGAAGTTTTTAATGTTTGATGTTTTGTTGTATTTTTAATCTTTTGTTGGAAGCCGCCCAGAGTGGCTGGGGAAACCCAGCCAGATGGGCGGGATATTATTATTAATTATTATTATTATTATTATTATTATTATTATTATTATTATTATTACACATTTAATAATGATGATGAGGATGATGCAATAATGCACATTTTAGTGCATAAGGATGACGAATCTGTTCTTGCTCATCTGGTCTTTGTTGCAATGGTGCTGCGATTACAGGTTTGCGTCATTCGAGCTGCAGATTTTAAGACCTGCCGTTTGCTGCATCGCTAAAGCTGTTTGCTGTGGTTGTCCTGTTTGCAAAGAAAAGCTCGGACAGGCTGACCACAATGTTTGCGAGCGAGAACTGCGTTGCTGGTGTTTCCAGCTCAACTGCTGGTGTTTTGTCTGCTTATGACTCCAGCTAAAGAAAATGTGTTTACTTTAACTCTTGGCACGTTTCGTTCCATCTAAGCCCCGTAGGACCCAAACAGCAGAGGTTGCACAAGCCACCCTTAGATTTCAGCTAAGAATTCCCGCCAGCCCCTCTGTAACGAAAGCAGGAACCAAAATGCTAGGGTGCCTGGAGGGAAGCCATTCGAGGGAACACCAGGAGCGAACTGGCGCCCACGGTCAACAGCAGCCATTTTGAAAACAGTTCTCATAAGAGACGCCCCAAAGCAAAGTTTGGACACCTTTAAAAGAGGACGGGACAAATTCATGGAAGGGAGGGCTATCGGTGGCTACTAGCCAGGATGACTGTGCTCTGCTTCCACGGAGGCCTAAGAAGAAACTTCGGATCAGGCCAATGGCCCATCTGGTCCAAGATCCTGTTCTTGCAATGGCCAACCGGATGCCCCAATGAGAAACCCGCAAGCAGGATCCGCACACAAGACCCATTTCCCCTCCTGTGGTTTCCAGAAACTGGTCTTCAGAAGCATCACTGCCTCCGACCGTGGAGGCACAACATAGCTGCTGGGAACCCCAAGGGGGGGGAGGGCTCTTGTATTCGAATCCTGCTTGCTGGTTTCCCATTGGGGCATCCAATTGGCCCCCGTGAGAACCGTTGGCCTGATCCAGCAGGCTCTTCTTAGGTTCCTCGTTTTGTTTCACCCTTCAAGTCTCCTGGGTTTTCATTTATGCAGCAACCGTTATATTACAGTTCTTGGAACACAAAAGCCATTTTATGGTGCATTTTAAAGCCAAAAAAACTAATCACGTAGTCAGAGAGAACCCATGCATTTAATGGGGGGATTTGGGGGGGGGGTCAGGTTGGGGCAACAGCAACAGCCTTGGGCTGAAATCCTAGACACATCTGGGGCTGGGAGTACGGTAGGTCCCATTGAATTCAAAACAAAATAAAATAAAAAAATTCCTTCCAGTAGCACCTTAGAGACCAACTAAGTTTGTTCTTGGTATGAGCTTTTGTGTGCATGCACACTTCTTCAGATGCATGCACACGAAAGCTCATACCAAGAACTAACTTAGTTGGTCTCTAAGGTGCTACTGGAAGGAATTTTTTTATTTTATTTTGTTTTGACTATGACAGACCAACACGGCTATCTACCTTTAACTGGAACCATTGAATTCAGTAATGCTTACTTCCTAGAAGACATGAATTGGAGTGCTCTGTTGTTGTTGCTTTTCTGAATAGAAGGGAGGGGTTTTTTGGGGGGGGAGACCTAGTTCTTATGATTTTATCGTTTTTACAACCTTGTCAGATGACCCCTTTTGTGAGTTTGTATTTCTGTTTCGTTAAAAGTCTTCTGTTTGATTTTATTTCTTACGCTATTTCTGGTTTTAATCGGGATTCCGTACACCGTACAGATACTGTATATATATTTACATGGGTTTGCAGCGTAGAAATGAATCAATACCAATAGTAATAGCTATGACTGCAGCTACATAGGGGCTGGCCCAAGACAAACAGCTGGATTTGGAAAACTCCCGCAGTGGGGATGGGTGTAATTTCATCCCTGGAGGCAGAAAAGTCTGGGGAGGGCCCAGGAATGGAAACAAAACCTCATTGTAATGCAATTAGTCACTTCTTGCTGTGTCTCTATGCTTTTTAAAAACTCTTTTATAACTTGGTTGCTCCCTTTCTATCTATTTAACTCTTGTCACCCAGAGCCCCGTGTCTTAATTATCCCCATTTCACAGAAGGGCTACTCAAACCAACCTGGAAGAAGACTTGCTATCAACTGTGAGGATCGATTGTGCACATTTCCAAAGAGAGCTGACGTTTGCATGTCTTAGAATCATAGAAGTGTGGGGTTGGAAGGGACCCTGAGGATCATCGTTGGGAAAGATCATCAGGGGGTTTGGGCTGGGTGTTCATCAGTATGCGGATGATACCCAGCTCTACCTCTCTTTCAAATCAGAACCAGTGAAGGCGGTGAAGATCCTGTGAGTGTCTGGAGGCGGTTGGAGGATGGATGGCGGCTAACAGATTGAGGTTGAATCCTGACAAGACAGAAGTACTGTTTTTGGGGGACAGGAGGTGGGCAGGTGTGGAGGACTCCCTGGTCCTGAATGGGGTAACTGTGCCCCTGAAGGACCAGGTACGCAGCCTGGGAGTCATTTTAGACTCACAGCTGTCCATGGAAGTGCAGATTAATTCTGTGTCCAGGGCAGCTGTCTACCAACTCCATCTGGTGCGCAGGCTGAGACCCTACCTGTCCGCAGACTGTCTCGCCAGAGTGGTGCATGCTCTGGTTATCTCCCGCTTGGACTACTGCAATGCGCTCTACATGGGGCTACCTTTGAAGGTGACCCGGAAACTGCAATTGATCCAGAATGCGGCAGCTAGACTGGTGACTGGGAGTGGCCGCTGGGACCACATAACACCGGTCCTGAGAGATCTACATTGGCTCCCAGTACGTTTCCGAGCACAATTCAAAGTGTTGGTGCTGACCTTTAAAGCCCTAAACGGCCTCGGTCCTGTATACCTGAAGGAGCGTCTCCACCCCCATCGTTCAGCCCGGACACTGAGATCCAGCGCCGAGGGCCTTCTGGCTGTTCCCTCACTGCGAGAAGCAAAGCTACAGGGAACCAGGCAGAGGGCCTTCTCGGTAGTGGCGCCCGCCCTGTGGAACGCCCTCCCTTCAGAGGTCAAAACGATCAACAACTACATGACCTTTAGAAAACACCTGAAGGCAGCCCTGTTTAGGGAAGTTTTTAATCTGTAATATTTTAATGTATTTTAGTGTTTGTTGGAGGCCGCCCAGAGTGGCTGGGGGGACCCGGTCAGATGGGCGGGGTACAAATAATAAATTATTATTATTATTATTATTATTATTATTATTATTATTATTATTATTATCATCTAGTCCAACCCCCTGCAATGCAGGAAAATGCAGCTGTTGCCTATGAGCAGGGCCAGGTTTAGGTTTGATGAGGCCCTGAGCTCCTGAAGGTAATGGGGCCCTTTATATGTCCAGCTGTCCTGTGTCAACAACAAATTGTCGCTGTTTTCTGTGTTGAATATATGCTATATGGTAATTTATGGACCTAGTAGGTATCTAAGGACCTAGTGCTCACTAGAAGGACAGATCCTGAGGTTAAGGCTCCAGTACTTTGGCCACCTCATGAGAAGAGAAGACTCCCTAGAAAAGACCCTGATGTTGGGAAAGATGGAGGGCACAAGGAGAAGGGGACGACAGAGGACGAGATGGTTGGACAGTGTTCTCGAAGCTACCAACATGAGTTTGGCCAAACTGCGAGAGGCAGTGAAGGATAGGCGTGCCTGGCGTGCTCTGGTCCATGGGGTCACGAAGAGTCGGACACGACTGAACGACTGAACAACAACAACAGGTATCTAAATCCATTTGCACATGTTGCCGTGCAACCGGTCCATGCAGAATGTAGGCACCCTATATATAGAAAGGAGCAAACCAGTGATATTTTAGGGAGCAGGCTAGCAGGCGGAGCCCATGACTTACATCACAGGAGCCTCCACAACACAAAACACTGTTGCTGTATGTAGGTTTTATTTTATTTGTTTTTGTCTTATATTTTGGAAATGTACATCCAGGGTTTTTCATTCAAATTTTTGGGGGGCCCCCAAGAGAGTGGGGCCCTAAGCTATAGCTTGTTTAGCTTATACGTAAATCTGGCACTGCCTATGGGGTTTGAAGCCGCAACCTTGGCATTATCAGCATCATGCTTGAACCAATTGATCTATCCAACTGAGCTTGATCATACAGTGGTTATGATTTCCATAGTGAGCCCCTCTTCCTCATCTTAGGAGCCGACATCTAAAAATGTGTTGGAAGGGAGCATTCTTTAAAAAGCCCACCAGTGTCCTAGCCCAGACTCAGCAGGAATTCATCTCTGCTCCAGCCGAGGGCTCAACTTTCTGCATGGAACATGCATGCTCCTGCTGAGAGCTCTGAGCCGTGGCACGAATCAAAAGGAGCTGGTGTTTTTGCAACAGGGTGAGCCAGCAAGGTATGTTGGGTGAGCCAGCCATTTCTGGAAGCTCTGGTGTCACGTCCTGGGCCAGAACACTTGAAAAAAATATACCAACTTTTAAAGAATATTTGCATTCCCCAAAACACACCCTCGATAGCACATTTTTAAGACTACAAGAAGGACCTTTGCTGGATCAGGCCAATGGCCCACCTAGTCCAGCATCCTGTTCTCACAGCGGCCAGCCAGATGCCTGTGGGGAAACCCGCAAGCAGGATTCGAACACAGGAGCACTCTGCCCTTGGCCTCTTTCATCCCTGGCAGGAGCAAAACAAACTCCACAAGGTACACAACTCCTCTCCGTTGGCACAATGTATTCAGAGCTCCGGCATTTCTGGGTGCAGGATCTTGATCCTCTGGGAGTTCCTAGTAAGTGGGCTCTTCAACAGGCCCATAATACTTACTGGTTTCTTTCCAGCACCAAAAGGAGATCCTTGCCTTCCACTGTCACCGCCACCTCTCCGCGGGCAGGAAATGGAGTCTGCAGAAGAGAGAAAGAAGGAGAGCTATCAGCTCACACTGAACACCTTTTCTGATGCCAGTTTCCAGCAACTTCCCCAATTTTGGGCAAAGGATGAGAAACCTCTGCCAGCCAGGTAGCCCCCTGATGCCAGCACACCTGGCACAGAAAGAAAGGAGAAAGAGATTTGGGTGTCAGCTGCCCGGCACAGACAGTGCGCCCCAAATCTCTAGATGACCTCCCTTAGCAATGACACAAGAGGCAAAATGTTACAGGAGCTAAAGCAGAATCTCATTGTACCCAAAGGGACAATTCCTGCAGCAAAGAATATCAGTCCTCTAGCACCCAGGTGCAATGAATCCTAGAATTGTAGGGTTGAGAGGGACCCCAAGAGTCATCCAGTCCAACCCCCTGCAGTGAAGGAATCTCAGCTAAAGCATCTGAAGCATATGCAGCGCCAGGGTCCAAAGATCCGCCCAGCATACACACACACCCCAGGTTGCCCAGTCCCAGGCGCGCAGGAGGACGGAGCCGGCCGGCAGCCTCAGCGTCTCGCTGGCTCGGTCGCCCCCGAACTCGCGGCGCAGAGCCACCCCAGCAGAAGAGCCCGCCACAGCGCTCCGACCGATGGGTGGGCTGTTCCCCGGACTCAACTCTCAGGCCCCGGACTCTCGGCCTGGTGCCCCTGAGAGCCCGCGCCCGAGTGCCCCGCACCCCTAGCGCCTATGGGTAAGACAGCCCTGCATCCAGGACAGAGGACCATCCAACCTCTGCTGAAAAACCTCCAAGGAAGGAGAGTCCACCACCTCTCGTGGGAGACTGTTCCACTGCTGAGCAGCTCTTACTGTCAGAAAGTTTTCCCAAATGCTTAGTCAGAATCTCCTTTCTTGTATTTTCAAGCCACTGGTCCAGATCCCACCCTCCATAGCAGGAGAAAACAAGCTTGCTCCATCTTCCATGTCACAGCCCTTGAGATATTTGAAGATGGCTCTCATATCTCCTCTCAGTCTCCTCTTTCCCAGGCTAAACAGACCCAGCTCCTTCAACCGTTCCTCATAGGGCCTGGTTTCCAGACCTTTGATCATCTTGGTTGCCCTCCTCTGCACACGTTCCAGCTTGTCAACATCCTTCTTAAGTTGTGGTGCCCAGAACTGGACACAGCACTCCAGGCAGGGTCTGACCAAGGCAGAATAGAGTGGTACTATTACCGGTACTTCCCTCAATCTGGAACTATACTTCTGTTAATGCAGCCTAGAATAATGTTAGCTTTTTTTGCTGCTGCATCACAAACTGTTGACTCATGTTAAGCTTGTGCTCCAGCAAGACCCCCAGACCAGGCAAGGAGATGAATATTCATACCTGCCAAAGTTAAGACAGTTATGCATTGCGAGAAAAGAGAGGGCACAGATTTGCATAGAAATCAGGGTGGGTCATAAAAAAAATAAATTTGAAAATGTTTCCTCCCTTGATTTTATCTCAGGCGTATGGTATAAACATAGTTAAATTTCAAATTTGGGACAAATCAGTTAATATTTAGACCCTGCTCCTACAAATTGGAATTTTGCCTTGCTTAATTGTTCCATATAATTTTTTCAAAACCATTGGTTTTTCATGTACATTATCAACATGTTTTATCTTAAATAAATAAATATTGCAGAAAATAATAGTATGCAACTATTATTGCTCTACATAAAACCTAAAATTTATGTTTATTAGTTCACAATTTAACATACTGAGAATTAAATGAGTCAAATTCCTATGTTTTTATCACTCGTGGTAAGGCAAAATTACAATTTGTAGGAGCAGGGTATAAATATTAACCGATTTGTCCCAAAATTGAAATTTAACTATGTCTATACCATACGCCTGAGATAAGATCAAGGGAGGAAACATTTTCAAAAAATAATTTTTTATGACCCACCCTAATGTATAAACACCAGTTGCAGGAACTCCCCTCCAAGGTGACAGTACTCGGGCTTTTTTTCAGTTTAGAGAAAAGGCAAGTTACAGGTGGGAGAAGTATAGAAAATTACGCACCGTGTAGATAGAGTGGCTTTTTAAAAATGTGTTTTTAGTAAAGATTTCTTGATTTACAGAAGTATGTGCAATGCCTTTCTCTCGTATTTTTTCCATGTATAATTTTTACAAATCAGGTTCATTTGTTGAGACAGGAAGAAAAGGAGCAAAGAGGTGGGCAGGGGGGGGGGGAGAGATGGGTGGGGGTGGATTCGGGTGGCGATGTTTCTATTTTACTTAATATATGTAGGGTTTTATGTCAGCCTTGTTTGTGCAGGTTCTCTGTTGTTCGCTTGTGTTCCTTTGGTGGTGAGAGAGGTTGGGGTTGGCTTAGGGTGCGGTTGTTCATTTGTGGTTGGCTGTGGTGGTCTTTGTTTTCATGTGTGAGTGGGGTGGGTAGGTGGGTGTTTTGGATCAGGTTAGCCATATTGATTTGTATGCTGTTGGTGGATTTTTGCCATTGTCTTGTTGGGCTGTGTGTGTGATAAAGGGGAGCCATACCGGGGTGAAGGCGTCTTCTTCTATTTGTCCCCGTGTCAGTTTCAGCTTATTGGTTAATTTTTCTAGTAAGGCTGTTTCCCATACTGTTATGTACTGAGCTGAATAGGATCCAGAATGCAGCAGTCTGATTGGTCCTAGAACAATAGGATCCAGAATGCAGCAGTCTGATTGGTCCTAGAACAATAGGGTCCAGAATGCAGCAGTCTGATTGGTCCGCAAGAGCCACCCAATCCAGCTCCAGGTGGAAGTGAATCCACAACCTGATTGGCCTACATGAGTATCCTGGAATTAGCCAATCACGTGGGGCCCATTGTGTAAATAATGTATTTATAGCAGACGTTTTGGGGGAAACATCCATTCTTGCTACTAGGAGCTGAATAAAGAGCATGAACTTCACACTTGACTCTGAGTATATTTCACATACTATTTGGTACCATTGGTCCATGCTTACTCCCTTTAAATCCATATCAACGAAAAGATAGAGTGGCTTTCTCAGTATACGACAACTCAGTGGCCTGCATGTTTATTGCATGTTGCTTTAAAAGACCCTGATTTGGGACAGAGGGGCTGCCGCACACCTAACAGGTAGCCATGCAGATCCAGCATGCTGCAATTTGGGGAGAGATGATGCATTCCTGTGTTTTTCACTGAAGATCAACAGGAGCTACTCGTCGAAAGTCGCACAAGGTCAGTGTGTTGGAAAGAAACAAGAGAGTCTCTCTTCTCTTCTCTTCTCTTCTCTTCTCTTCTCTTCTCATTCTCTCTCTCTCTTCTCTCTCTCTCTCCTCTAATGGAAGGGGTGCCCAGCCCTTCACGGCTTCCTGTGCTACCTCCGGATGACTGCAAAATGCATCACCCCAGCCGAGACTGAAAACAGGCTCATCGGCTTCCAGGCACCAGATGACAAACAGGTGTTTAAAAATAAAAAATAACCGCGAGAGCCGGAGAGGAGAAAGGACTGAGTCAGCTTCGCAAGGCATGCCAAGAGTCTGGCAGCCCAGGCTGGCCTACGGAAGAGTTTTCACAGGGGAGAGGGAGAGAGAGAGAGAGAGAGAGAGAGAGAGAGAGAGAGAGAGAGAGAGAGAGAAGGCCCAGGAGAGAGAAGGCCCAGGAGAGAGAAGGCCCAGGAGCAAGGTTTTATCAGTGCGGAGAAAGAGCCAATTTGGTTTGGTTTTTTTTACTGTGCATCTCTTGTGAAGAAAGCCCTTCTTCCTGCAGCACAGTTAAACTATGGAACTCACTTCCTCAGGAGGCAATGATGGCCACCAAGTTAGATGGTTTTACAAGGGGATTAGATCAATTGATGGTTATTGATGGCTATTAGTCATGATGGCTTGGCTCTGTCTCCCTAGCCGGAGGCAGCAATCCTTCGGATTACCAGTTGCTGGGAATCTTAGCAGGAGGAAGGAGAGGCTGAGAGGCAATGACTGAGCTCAAGGTCAGCCCCAGTGAGCTCCATGGCTGAGTGAGGTTCCAGACCCTGGTAGCTCCCAGGTCCAAGTCGGACACTCCAACCACTGTGCGGCGCTGCCTCTCAAAATGCCAGCCACTCGGTAAGGATGGGCTTGCCAAGGCTTCAAAATGCACACACACAAATACACATTGCACAAACACAGAGAGAGAGGGAGAAAGCCACTACCCATCAGAATCAGATGTGCCCCAGAAAACGACACTTCCGAGCCAGGGCTGAATTCGTTCTCGCCACCCCATTCCTGGCATAACAGAGCCCTCCATGTCACCCTTGGCATTTAGCCCTGCTGGCGATGTTCCACTCCTGTCCCTCACCGAAGTGGGAGTCCTGCAACCACACTAGATCTCCACCCCCAACGCTGGGGACTTTTCACGCCTCCAAGAGTTAAATGGCAGAAGGCGGTCCCTTTGCCGCAGGGGCAAGCCAAAGAAAAGCAAAAAGGGAAGCAATTATCGGTCACTTATCTAAGCCCTGAGCTCAAGGCCAAAGCAAGCTGACCTTGAGACTGCAAGGGAGAGGGACGCACGAGGTCATTTGCACACACACACCCGCACAGTCTCACTCATGTGCGCGCATGAGATTTCCCAGAATCCTCTGGGCTCTCGCGCTCTGAGACGTCAACTGCAGAGAGCCTAGGGAAACGGCGATGGACAAGGAAGCCGACCGGCTGCAGCGTTCGGGACTTTTTAGTTTAGAGGGAAAGGCGAGGAAGAGATGACAAGGTCAACGTTTATAAAGTTTTCCACGGCATGAAAAAAGCAGAGAGAGAAAGGTTTTCCTCCTTCTATCTTAACACTGCAACTTGTGGACCTTCGGGACTCAGCTACATTAGTCAAAAAAGTGTTTTAAATGCGTTGCAAACATGCAACAGCAGATGGCGCTGGAGACACCCCCCCAAAAAATGTGTAGTTTTTCCATAGCGTTTTTCTTCTTCTTTTGTTATAACGATTTAATTTCTGACTTAGCGGTATTTATAGCGTGTGTGTTTTTCCTGCATGTAGATCCACCCTTGGTAAAGCTGATTGTTGAAATATTCAGGAAAGAAGACTTAAACTATGAGTTAAACCAGGCATAGGCAACCTTCAGTCCTCCAGATGTTTTGGCCTACAACTCCCATGATCCCTAGCTAACAGGACCAGTGGTCAGGGATGATGGGAATTGTAGTCCAAAGCATCTGGAGGCCCGAAGGTTGCCTATGCCTGAGTTAAGCTATGGAACTCCCTCCCACTGGAGGACGGAGCTATTGATGGCGACTAGACATGATGGCTCAGCTCTGCCTCCACAGTCGGAGGCAGCGATGTTTCTGAATACCAGTTGCGGGAGGGGAGAGGGCTCCCGTGTTCGAATTCTGCTCACGGGTTTCCCATTGGGGCATCTGGTTGGCCACTGTGAGAACAGGATGCTGGATTCCTGCATTGCAGGGGGTTGGACTAGATGACCCTTGCGGTCCCTTGCCACTCTACAATTCTATGAAAATATGCACCAAACGTCTTATTTATCACATGATAAATATGTATTTCATCTCAGCGTATGTATCTCTAAGTGTGCTTTATCCTAAAACACTCATTTCAAAGACAACTAACTCATTTTTAACGCATCCAGAGATAGTGGGGTGCAGTGCTTAGAATGTCTGTCTAGGGCCTGAGAGACCAGGGTTCAAATCTTCCCATTAAGTCATGAAGCTCACTGAGTGACCTGGGGCTAGCCACAGTGTCTGAGCCAGCCTACCTCACAGGGCTGTTGTGAGGTTGATGTGTGGAGGAGTGTTTGTACGGCATCTCGAGCTCCTTTGAGGAGAGATGTAAATGACATCATTTAATGTCTTGGTACGTCTTTTTGAACTGAAAACTGTAGTGCAAAATGTGAACAAGTGTGAATTGCAGGCTCTTCTGTTGAAAAGGCTAAAAATGGCAAGAAAATGCTAATGGGGCTTTGAAAGACTCCCCCGCCTAGCAGATTCTGCCCATGGACTGACTCAGTTTCCCTTCCTGTCACACCTGTGTGGTGGTTGAGCCGCCTCTGCAGCTGCTGTGAAAAATGAGGTGGCAGCTTCCTCCACAACCTCACCACTTCCTCATCTGGTTTTGTGAGCAAAGAGAGAGAAAGAGAGAAGAAGAAGAAGAAGAAGAAGAAGAAGAAGAAGAAGAAGAAGAAGAAGAAGAAGAAGATTGCCTTTGAGCATTCCCTGGTGGCCCGCTGGAATGTGGAGATAACCAGGGCTATTGACTGTTTGGCTCCGAAGCGCCCTCTCCGATTGCATGGAGCCCGGACAGCCCTGTGGTTTTCCCCAGATCTGAGGGCAATGAAACAATCGCTAAGACGGCTAGAGCGCCGGTGGCAGATATCCCATTCTGAAGCTGACCGGACATGAGCTAGAGCTCAACTTCGAGTCTACCAAGTGGCAATAGTGATGGCGAATAAGAGTTTCTTCACCACCTCTATTGCATCTGCAGAAAACAGCAGCAGGAGACTTTTTCAGGTGGTTCGCAATTTAGCAGAACCACCTGCTCCATCGGGGCCCAGTACGGGCCACATGATCTCCTGCAATGATTTTGCAAAGTTTTGTGTAGATAAAGTCGCTCAGATTCGGAAGGAGGAAGACTCCGCCGTGGGAGCAGGGGGGAGAGTGCTGGAGTCCTGTCAAGTCCAGTTGCATGGGATCAATTCCAATCTGTTACCTCCGAGGATGTGGACAGGCTGCTTGGACGAGTGAAACCAACCACCTGTCTCCTTGATCCTTGCCCATCCTGGCTTATAAAAGCTAGCCGGGAAAGAAGAAGAAGAAGAGTTTGGATTTGATATCCCGCTTTATCACTACCCGAAGGAGTCTCAAAGCGGCTCACATTCTCCTTTCCCTTCTTCCCCCACAACAAACACTCTGTGAGGTGAGTGGGGCTGAGAGACTTCAGAGAAGTGTGACTAGCCCAAGGTCACTCAGCAGCTGCATGTGGAGGAGCGGAGACATGAACCCGGTTCACCAGATTATGAGTCTACCGCTCTTAACCACTACACCACACTGGCTCTCACTTGTGGGGTGCCTCAGGGTTCCGTCCTCTCCCCCATGCTTTTTAATATCTATATGAAGCCGCTGGGAGAGATCATCAGGGGGTTTGGGCTGGGTGTTCATCAGTATGCGGATGATACCCAGCTCTACCTCTCTTTCAAATCAGAACCAGTGAAGGCAGTGAAGGTCCTGTGTGAGTGCCTGGAGGCGGTTGGAGGATGGATGACGGCTAATGGATTAAGGTTGAATCCTGACTAGACAGAAGTACTGTTCTTGGGGGACAGGAGGCGGGCAGGTGTGGAGGACTCCCTGGTCTTGAATGGGGTAACTGTGCCCCTGAAGGACCAGGTGCACAGCATGGGAGTCATTTTGGACTCACAGCTGTCCATGGAGGCACGGGTCAATTCTGTGTCCAGGGCGGCTGTCTACCAGCTCCATCTGGTACGCAGGCTGAGACCCTCCCTGCCCGCAGACTGTCTGGCCAGAGTGGTGCATGCTCTAGTTATCTCTCACTTGGACTATTGCAATGAGCTCTATGTGGGGTACCTTTGAAGGTGACCCGGAAACTACAACTAATCCAGAATGCAGCAGCTAGACTGGTGACTGGGAGCAGCAGCCGAGATCACATAACACCAGTCCTGAGAGATCTACATTGGCTCCCAGTACGTTTCCGAGCACAATTCAAAATGTTGGTGCTGACCTTTAAAGCCCTAAATGGCCTCGGTCCAGTATACCTGAAGGAGCATCTCCACCCCCATCGTTCTGCCCGGACACTGAGGTCCAGCTCCGAGGGCCTTCTGACGGTTCCCTCACTGCGAGAGGCCAAGTTACAGGGAACCAGGCAGAGGGCCTTCTCAGTAGTGGTGCCCGCCCTGTGGAACGCCCTCCCATCAGATGTCAAAGAGAACAACAACTACCAGACTTTTCGAGGACATCTGAAGGCAGCCCTGTTTGGGGAGGCTTTTAATGTTTAATAGACTATTGTATTTTAATATTCTGTTGGAAGCTGCCCAGAGTGGCTGGGGAAACCCAGCCAGATGGGCAGGGTAGAAATAAAAAATTATTACTATTATTATTAGAAGAAGAAAGAGAGGAGAGAGGGGGAACAGAGAGTGAAAAGAAGAAGATGATTATGGAGGAGGAGGAGGAGGAGGAGAGAGAGAGAGAGAGAGAGAGAGAGAGAGAGAGAGGAGAAGGAAGGAAGGAAGGAAGGAAGGAAGGAAGGAAGGAAGGAAGGAAGGAAGGAAGGAAGGAAGGAAGGAAAGAAGAAAGAAAGAAAGAAAGAAAGAAAGAAAGAAAGAAAGAAAGAAAGAAAGAAAGAAAGAAAGAAAGAAAGAAAGAAAGAAAGACTCTATTTTTGGAAACCCCAAGGCTTGCTAAACTGTAGAATAAACAAATCACCATCTTCAGGGCAATGCATTCTCTGGGTCTCACCAGAATGCTCCGTTGTCCCATGGAAAGGCACGACTGCACTCAGAGATGCAGGGAGAAATGTGTTCAGTTCACATTTTCAAGCGAAGCTCATTTCCCCTCCATGATTCAAACACGTGGGGTGGAACGCAGCCAACCCTCAAAATTTGCCCTTCTCTGAATTTTGTGATGCAGTTCCCCAGGCCAAACAAAAAGTGGGGAGATACAAAACAAGTGGCATATATCAGGGGAAATGTGTGTATA
Organism: Darevskia mixta; assembly: GCA_034641385.1. Classification (NCBI taxonomy): domain Eukaryota; kingdom Metazoa; phylum Chordata; class Lepidosauria; order Squamata; family Lacertidae; genus Darevskia; species Darevskia mixta. The sequence continues at coordinate 7,247,154 of JAWWNH010000060.1, forward strand.
TTAGAATAGTAAAGGTAAAGGGACCCCTTACCATTAGGTCCAGTCATGACCGACTCTGGGGTTGCGGCGCTCATCTTGCTTTACAGTCAAGGGAGCCAGCGTACAGCTTCCGGGTTATGTGGCCAGCATAGAATCATAGAATCATAGAGTTGGAAGAGACCACAAGGGCCATCCAGTCCAACCCCCTGCCAAACAGGAAACACCATCAAAGCATTCCTGACAGGTGGCTGTCAAGCCTCTGCTTAAAGACCTCCAAAGAAGGAGACTCCACCACACTCCTTGGCAGCAAATTCCACTGTCGAACAGCTCTTACTGTCAGGAAGTTCTTTCTAATGTTTAGCATGACTAAGCCGCTTCTGGCAAACCAAGCAGCGCACGGAAACGCCGTTTACCTTCCCGCCAGAGTGGTACCTATTTATCTACTTGCACTTTGACGTGTTTTCAAACTGCTAGGTTGGCAGGAGCAGGGCAGGGATTCAAACCGCCAACCTTCTGATCGGCAAGCCCTAGGCTCTGTGGTTTAACCCACAGCGCCACCCGCATCCCATTAGAATGGTAGAAATAGAAAAAAGAAAAAGAAGAAGAGCGCTGTGTTGTCTGTACTGCCAGCTCAAATGAGTGGCTGAGTTTCCACTGAGCTGGGAGCCCAGGCAGTGCAGAAGAGAATCACAGAATCACAACATTGTAGAGATGGACAAACCACTGGCAGGGGCTTCTGGTCGAGAACATGCGACAGCCTTGTTAAAACAGCTGCCCACACAGCTTGGGGGCAGTGGCGCAGCTGCATGCTCCAGCACCGGGGGCAGAGAGCAGGCGGGGGTGTGGCTGGCATGCGTTCCGGGGGTGTGGCACATCACCCAGGGGGCGTGGCACGCCACCTGCAGGGGCGTGTCCTGTGTTCCGGGGGGCGTGGTGTCTCCAGACCTTAATCCCATCAGAATTTTAAAAAAATATTAGACCACTGTTTATGTATTCAGTCACAGCTGCTAGAATATTAGTGGCCAGAACCTGGAAGAACGAAACCTTACCATCAGTAATAGAATGGCAGATTCTTATGATAGAGTACTTACAACTAGCTAAACTGACTGAGAAAATTAGAGAAGTATATGAAGAATGGAAAATATTTAAGATATATTTGAAAACGTATTGTACAAACAAAATATCACTCGCAGAAATAGATTGATACTTGTAAGCAAAATAGATATTAGGTATTACAAGGAATATTTAATTTTGGGATTTATATAATTTACGAATCTGTGTAAGAGAAATAAGAGAATATTATAGTATAGTAAGAATGGTTGGAAGTCATTGATTTTAAGCTGTTAGTCAAATGTTATGTTAGTAAGTGTGTTCTTTCTGTATTTTTTTTAACGTTTTTGTATGATTTGTTATTTATGTTATTATTTGTTATTTTTGTATATGCGTAATATTAATAAAGTTTACTATAAAAATTAAAAGAAAAAAGAAAAAAAGAAAATCTGCTGAAGGTTCGAGTAGCTACACATCAGCCTCGAAATCTGACTGACTTGGAGAGGAACTGCAAAGAGGAGGGGGACAAAATACCTCCTGAGATGTGTGCAAACCTGGTGGCCACCTTCAAGAAACGTCTGACCTCTGTAATTGCCAACAAGGGTTTTGCCACCAAGTACTAAGTCATCTTTTGCAAAGGGATCAAATACTTATTCCACTCATTATAATGCACATCAATCTCTGACTTTTGTCTTCTGGGTTTCTGGGGTTTTCCCTATTGTTATTCTGTCTCTCACAGCTACAATAAACCTACCATTAAAATTATGGACTGGTCATTTCTTTGCCAGGGGGCAAACGGGCAAATTTAGCAGGGGATCAAACATTTTTTTCCCTCACTGTATGATACAACTGCGGCTAGGATACTGCTAGCCCAAAGATTGAAAAGTGACAAAATACCAACTAAAGAAAAATGGCAAGAAAAACTGATAGAATATGCTGAAATGGTGAAGTTGAAAGAAAGACTTAGAGACAGAGACGATAGAGACTTTTAAAAGGTTTGGGAACCATTTATGCTGTACCATAGAATCATAGAATCATAGAATCATAGAGCTGGAAGAGACCCCAAGGGCCATCCAGTCCAACCCCCTGCCAAGCAGGAACACCATCAAAGCATTATTGACAGATGGTAGTCAAGCCTCTGCTTAAAGACCTCCAAAGAAGGAGACTCCACCACACTCCTTGGCAGCAAATTCCACTGTCGAACAGCTCTTACTGTCAGGAAGTTCTTCCTAATGTTTAGGTGGAATCTTCTTTCTTGTAGTTTGAATCCATTGCTCCGCGTCCGCTTCTCTGGAGCAGCAGAAAACAACCTTACTCCCTCCTCTATATGACATCCTTTTATGTATTTGAACATGGCTATCATATCACCCCTTAACCTTCTCTTCTCCAGGCTAAACATACCCAGCTCCCTAAGCCGTTCCTCATAAGGCATCGTTTCCAAGCCTTTGACCATTTTGGTTGCCCTCCTCTGGACACGTTCCAGCTTGTCAATATCCTTCTTGAACTGTGGTGCCCAGAACTGGACACAGTATTCCAGGTGGGGTCTGACCAGAGCGGAATACAGTGGTACTATTACTTCCCTTGATCTAGATGCTATACTCCTATTGATGCAGCCCAGAATTGCATTGGCTTTTTTAGCTGCTGCATCACACTGTTGACTCATGTCAAGTTTGTGGTCTACCAAGACTCCTAGATCCTTTTCACATGTACTGCTCTCAAGCCAGGCGTCACCCATCCTGTATTTGTGTCTTTCATTTTTTTTTGCCCAAGTGTAGTACTTTACATTTCTCCCTGTTAAAATTCATCCTACAGAAACAATTTGAAGAAACGGACTAACTAGCAGGGTTTGAGAAAACACTTACAATTAACGAAACAAATATAGTAATTACAAAGGCAATGTTAAAATGATAGGGGTATAACAATAATTAATATAAAGGACTCAATATGAAGATATAATAAAGCAAGCAGCAGAAGTTAGTATGTAAAAAACCAGAAGAGGAAGTTGTGGAAGTCGGGGGGGGGATTTGGGAATTGTACTCTTTTTTTGTTGTTATGTTGTTAGTTTGATAAAAATGTAAAACTCAATAAAAATTATTTTTTTAAAAAAAATAACACAATGCACCACCAAATACCTGCAGAAATCAAATTCTTTCTAGAAAGAAATCAGGTCTAGGCCTGGCCTCAGCCCTCTTCCTCCCCTCTTTGGAGCGGCTTGCGAAAACCACCCCTCACAGGTGCTAAATGTTCAGCGCATGCAATTTCACCTACAGGGATTTAATAGCTGCAAGGATACTAGGGTTGCAAAATAGCTTAGGACAGCCTTTGCCAACCCGGCAGCTCCAGAGGCTTTGGACGACGGGAATTGTAGTCCAATGGTTGGACTGGAGGGTGCTAGGCTGGTGGGAGTTGTAGTTCAAAGCCTCTGGAGGGCACCAGGTTGGAGAAGGCTGCCCTGCGGAGTTGGAGGCCGACCAGATTCCTAGAAAGGAACCAGGGACCCTCCTTCGTTGTAATTCCTCTGAGCGGCAGGGGATTTGCAACTGACCTTTGGGCGCTGCGAGTAAGAACAACGCGGCGGCAAGAATATTCATCCCCAAATTATACCCTTGCTGTGGCCTTCCCAAAGAACGCCAAGTCCTGGGGGGGGGGGGGAGAGGGTGAAAATGAAAATAAAAACCTGGAGATGCTTGGCCTACATTCTCCTCTGGCAACCGCACTTGGGATTATATATAGCTGTGGAAACAGACAGCTTCTCTCCGTGTCATGACTGAAACGGACAGAGGACAGAGCAGGGCAATAAAAGACACACCAACGGGGTGTTTTGAGGTTTCTGCTCTCTCTGTGTGTGTCTCAGTCGCATCAGGCATGTTAGAGGTTTGCGGAGCTGTGGGACTCCCTGCCACAGGAGGCAGTGAGGGCCACCAGCTTGGCCAGCTTCAAAAGACGACCAGGCAAAAGGCGAAAGAGTCCCTACCAGAGAGGAATGGCAAACGAAGCTAATGGACTACGCCGAAACGACAAAGCTGACCGGAAAGCACAGGAACCAAGAAGACAAAAACTTTAAAAAAGAATGGGGGGGAATTATAATTTACTTGGGAGGCCACTGTAAGCAGATGAAAACATTAGCAGGATTTTAATATCACTTGTAATGTAACAGGCATTGTGGATAATATTAATATAAAATATAGATTATGAAATAATATGTAGTTGAAAATGTTCACAATAGAACGCATGGAAGGGATGGAGGGAAGTCGCGAGATGCAGAGAAATCTCTTTGTATAGATATGTAGTTGGTACTGTTATAAGCTTATATTTCTAAAATCAAATAAAAATGATTTCAAAAGAGGATCGGGCGAATTTGGGGAGGGGGGGTTATTGATGGCTACTAGGGCACAGTCGGAAGCAGCGATGCTTATCAGTTGCTGGAAACGGCAGGAAGGGAGATGGCTCTTGTTCCCGGACCCGACTTGTGGGCATCTAATGGGCATCTGGTTGGCCACTGTGAAAACAGGATGCTGGACTAGATGGGTCACCGGCCCGATCCAGCAATCTCTTCTTCTGTTCTTGTGACACACATTTTAAGAAACTGCCCAGGTCAAAACGGTTCCACCAGGGCTGTCCGCGACCTGGGCAGTATTAGAAGAGGGGTAGAAACATGCATCCGTCACCAGCGATTACCCCTAAGTAGAGCTTCCATGTTCAGGGGAATTCTACCTCAGAATTCCAGGCGCTACATTTCAAACTACCGATTCAGAGTCAGACCCTGACAGCAAACAGGACATGAATCAGAGCGATAATGAAGGCGATACGCCTAGGAAATATGCCTAAGTGCAGAAACGGCTTTAATCATTTCCTGAGGGTGAATGACACAGCAAGCGATGCACTTGGTGTTGCTATGGTAACCCCATGCACCTGGCATCCTTACCTCTGAGCATCCAGGCACGGGGATGTGTTCTTCAAGACCTGAGCCCAAACGCTGTGCAATTTAACCCGTTGTTCACCTTGCACCAACATGCACATGAGATACCAAAAGCATGTCATGGTGCAACAAGTAAATACATTTCTCCGTATCGGTTTTCGCATTTTCCTGCTTCTCTCAAGCCCTCTGACTTCCCACCTGCCCCTCTTCCTTGCATGGCGCTTTTAGACTTATTAATGGAACCCTTCAACAGCCAATACCCATCCTGCTTTCCTTGCTCTTAAAAAAAGAAAAGGGAAAAGACTCATTTATGCCTAATTGCTTTTGGCCTTCGCCAAACACACACGGAAATCAGTTCCGTTTATTCTTGTTCCTCTTCTAAATAAGATTGTGAGCCCCACTGGGCAGCATTTGCCTTGTTATGAGTTTTATGCAAGTGCCTGATGTTTTCCGGCGCCAGGCGAATCATCGTAGTTGTCATAAATATCATTTTAGAGAAAATCTCTGCTGTCCGGCAGGAACAAAGCAGCTGCTTTCAGAGGCGCTGCACCCTTTGACTATATATGTATCTATCTGCACTCGCAAATGCACATCGATTCTTGTTTTGAGCAAGAGATAGCTAGAGAGAGGTTTATAAAATTGAACTTGGCATACAGAGAGTGGAGAGAGAGAAATGTTTCTCAGTACCAGTTGCTGGAAGCCACTGGAAGCGGCTCCATGAATTTGTGCCGTCCTCTTTTAAAGCCCTCCAGGTTGGAGTTCCATAGTCTGACTCTTACATCGTTTTAACAGTCATGAAGAATCCTAGAAACCATGGTTTGCTAAGGTCATGCGCCCTGAACAAACTACAGTTCCCCTGATTCTTTGCCTTGCCAGAGTGGTGCATGCTCTAGTTATCTCCCGCTTGGACTACTGCAATGAGCTCTACGTGGGGCTACCTTTGAAGGTGACCCGGAAACTACAACTAATCCAGAATGCGGCAGCTAGACTGGTGACTGGGAGCGGCCGCCGGGACCACATAACACCGGTCCTGAGAGACCTACATTGGCTCCCAGTACGTTTCCGAGCACAATTCAAAGTGTTGGTGCTGACCTTTAAAGTCCAGTATATCTGAAGAAGTGTCTCCACCCCCATCGATCTACCCGGACACTGAGGTCCAGCACTGAGGGCCTTCTGGCGGTTCCCTCACTGCGAGAAGTGAGGTTACAGGGAACCAGGCAAAGGGCCTTCTTGGTAGTGGCACCCGCCCTGTGGAACGCCCTCCCATCAGATGTCAAAGAGAACAACAAATACCAGACTTTTAGAAGACATCTGAAGGCAGCCCTGTTTAGGGAAGCTTTTAATGTTTAATAGATTATTGTATTTTAATATTTTGTTGGAAGCCACCCAGAGTGGCTGGGGAAACCCAGCCAGATGGGTGGGGTATAAATAATAAATTATTATTATCATTATTATTATTATTAACCGTGGTTTTCTTAGGTCATGCGCCCTGAAGAAACTACACTTCCCATGATTCTTTGAGGTAAGGCACCACTCTTAAAACGATACAAGGGTGCTTTAATTTAATAAATAAATAAAATGCCTTTTAAATGTGTTTGTGGGAGGGGGGGTATTGGTTTGTGCTCTCTCCCCCCGCCCACTTGCCTTTATTATGAATTTTGTGTTTTCATCTTGTATTTTGATGTTGTGAACCGACCTGAGTTCTACGGATGAAGGGAAGTATACAGATTTAATAAAGAAACAAATAAATTGTGATGTACGCCGCGGACGTGACCCTAGCAACTTTATCAAGGCCTGCCCGTAATATCTCGAGAGAACTTACGTCTTCTTCATTGGAACAGTGTGTCCTTCCTCCCCCTCCGAAGTCCGAGATGCTATTTATTATTATCTATTAAAAATGATAAAATTCCCTTCATCCGGAAGGATCTGAGGGCAGCGCACAATAGACTCAACAGTCGCAAAGTGCAATAAAACATAATAAACCCCTGTAACGCCAACAGCAGAAACAATTGTGAAACAATGAAACACCCATCAAGGCAGCCAAGAAAAGAATCCTAGAATCATAGAATCCTAGAGTTGGAAGAGACCACAAGAGCCATCAAGTCCAACCCCTTGCCAAGCAGGAAACACCATCAAAGCATTCCTGACAGGTGGCTGTCAAGCCTCTGCTTAAAGACCTCCAAAGAAGGAGACTCCACCACACTCCTTGGCAGCAAATTCCACTGTCGAACAGCTCTTACTGTCAGGAAGTTCTTCCTAATGTTGAGGTGGAATCTTCTTTCTTGTAGTTTGAATCCATTGCTCCGTGTCCGCTTCTCTGGAGCAGCAGAAAACAACTTTTCTCCCTCCTCTATATAACATCCTTTTATATATTTGAACATGGCTATCATATCACCCCTTAACCTTCTCTTCTCCAGGCTAAACATACCCAGCTCCCTAAGCCGTTCCTCATAAGGCATCGTTTCCAAGCCTTTGACCATTTTGGTTGCCCAAAATGGTTGCCCACAAAATAGGGAATGGGCAGGAATCGAAACAGAGAAAGGCAAGATCCCAACATCCGTCCCCCAAGAGAGACACCGACCTTTTCTGCCTCGCCAACATCCCACCGGTTCCGTCCTCCTGAGATCCATCGTGGCCGGACAGACTCTCCCTGCGGTGACAGTCCTGAGGGTAAAAAACAGACACTCGTAAACGCCCAGTTAAGTGAAACAAATTCTTCCACACCCCGATCCCTTGCCAGAATCATTTAAACCTCTGCACCTGCCCAGAGAGAGAATGGCCCATTTTAGGAATGGCAAAACTGAGCTACAGGAAAACCAGCAGGAAGCTCTCCTCCCCCCCCCCCAAAAAAAGGAGTTTGGGGAGCAGAGCAGGAACCGAGATTTATCTGTAAACCAAAGGCAAACTCAAAACTCTGCTCTCTTCCCCTTTGGGGTTATTTTTTCTGCGAAATACTTGCAGGGGGGGGGGGAAACACCCACAAGAAAAACAGGGGAAGGGGATTGAAAGCAGGAAAGACAACTGCGAAAGCATCTAGATCTGTCGTCCAGATAGCAGAAGATGAAACAGTTAAAGGGAACTCAGAAAGCTGCCGTGAAGCACCGACTTGAGAAGTCTCCTGTCAGGGTTGCACCAGATGAGCAGGAGTGGTGGCAAGCCTCCCTAGGCGAAGCGGCAACCACGGAAGAGTCCGGAGAAATGGAGGGATTCTTACCTGAAGAAGACCGGTGGCGACACTCCTCAGAAGAGGAAGAAGCAGATGGGGAAGAGGGAAGGCCAGAACAGGAGGAGGAAGAAGTTGAGCCAGAATCAGGCCCTGGTGAGGAGAGGAGCCAGAGGGCCCCCTCCCTTCCTCCCATCTCAGCTGTAGAGCGTAGAGCTGAGAAACGGAGGGAGCAATTGGAGGCAGTTGCAGCTCGTAAAAGGCGTGGTGATGAGCTGGCTACTTAAGGAAGGCCGTCTGCTTCCCTCACCAGCACTTGCAACTGCTATGCTGAAGCACGTGGTTGTGCCTGCTCATCCTGCTCCTACTCCTGTGTACCTGACTTCGGCTTGTTCCTGACTTGGACTGCTCCTGACTTCGGCTTTTCTTGACCCCGGTACTGATACCTGGCTTCGGCACGCCATCCTGTTGGCGCCATAACATCTCCAAAACAACCAGAAAACAACTTGGATTACTCAACAGCAGAGGGGAGGGGAGAGCAGGGTGCTCCCCCCATAGACTGGTGTCCAAGCTAGAGGCGATTGGACTTTCTAACTCCATTTGTCTCTGGGTTTTGAACTTTCTGTCAGATCGTTCTCAGAGGGTTAGAGTAGGGTCACATATGTCCACAGCCCTTAGCCTTAACACCGGCTCACCACAGGGTTGTGTGTTGAGTCCCCTGCTCTATACCCTCTATACGTATGACTGTACAGCCATCTATTCCAGCAACAAAATCATCAAGTTTGCTGATGACACTACTGCGTTCTTCTTTAAAAGTCTGAGGAGATAAATTCTCTGCTGGGCCTTCTCTACCAGAGCCGTAGTATTTGCGCTCCAAGTCATACCCTGCTCTATATATCACTCCCAAAAACGTGAATACAGCCACCCTCTCCACCTGGTCCTCACCGATATACAGAGGCTGAATATCCACCTTTTCCCCCCTATAATCCACCACCAGTTCCTTGGTCTTGGCAGTATTAAGAGCCAGATTGTTATCTCTGCACCAAGCACAGAACTGCTCCACCTCATCCCGATAAGCGGACTCATCCCCTCCTGAAATGAGCCCCACCACAGTAAAATACCCTACGGCTCCCGGGTCAAACGAGAACATCCCAGAGGAGTAAAGTGACAGAGACACATCAGCCCACACTATCACATACGCCGCAAGTATGTTTTTTATGTTTTTATATATGTTGGAAGCTGCCCAGAGTGGCTGGGGCAACCCAGTAAGGTATGTGGGGTAGAAATAGCAAAATTATCATTATGGAATGGGACGTTCCTATTTTCATCGGAGAAATATTGGAGGGTATGCCCTTACTGCCCTTTTTGCACGAAAAAGAAAGCAAACTTGTGATATCTGGGATTGAAGGTTGAAGAAAATACTGGTTTATAGAAAGCAGAATCGTTGGGGGTTGCCTCGGAGAGAATGTTATGAATATTTTTTATGACAGATGAAGAATCGGAAGCCTTTTTCCCCCCCCTCCCCCTTTATTTTTGTTTTTATTTAGATAGGATTTATTATCTTGTTTACCTTATAAAAATGATTTTTTGCATTTGATATTAATCTTTGCATACCTTCTTTTAAGCTTTAATAAAACCTACTGAAAAAGAGGGACGCGGGTGGCGCTGTGGGTTAAACCACAGAGCCTAGGGCTTCCAGATCAGAAGGTCAGCAGTTCGAATCCCCGCGACGGGGTGAGCTCCCGTTGCTCAGTCCCTGCTCCTGCCAACCTAGCAGTTCAAAAGCAAGTCAAAGTGCAAGTAAATAAATACCACTCGGGCGGGAAGGTAAACGGCGTTTCCGTGCGTTGCTCTGGTTCGCCAGAAGCAGCTTAGTCATGCTGGCCACATGACCTGGAAGCTGTACGCCGGCTCCCTCGGCCAGTAAAGCGAGATGAGCGCCGCAACCCCAGAGTCGGTCACGACTGGACCTAATGGTCAGGGTTCCCTTTACCTTTACCTTACTAAAAAAGAAAGGCAAGCTGTCAGTCTGCAGGCTCGCTCCTGGTCAAAGGGAAAGCAGGTAGAATTCTGCTTCCATGATTTGGCTGCACCTTGGAGCTGATCTCCAAGTTGGGGACATCCTTAGATGCATCCTGGGCTGCAAAGTGGTCCATATTCAAAGATTTACGAAAAGGTGAGAACCAAAGGCAACAGGACAGCAATAGTTCAGTTGATAGAGCTTGAGACTTAATCTCAGGGTTGTGAGTTCGAGCCCACCTCGAGATGAATGGCAATGGCTGAGGCCACATAATGCAGCTTGCATTCAAAGCACTTTCCCCAGCCATGGCTTACCCCCTAAAGCATCCTGGGAACTGTAGTTCCTTAAGAGTGCTGAGAGTTGTTAGGAGGCCCCTGTTCGCCCCAAGGAAATACAATTCCCAGAGCTGTTTAACAACGAGTCCCTCTTGTATCATTCCTAGATAGCTCAGTTGGCTAGAGTGTGGTGCTGATAACGCCAAGGTTGCAGGTTCGTTCCCCGCAAGGGAGAGCTGCAAATTCCTGCCTTGCAAGGGGTTGGGCTAGATGATCCTCAGGGCCCCTTCCAACTTTGCAACCCCATGTTTCCAAAGACACCCAGCCCTGTACTGAACAGAAAGGCAGACAAAATCTTGAGACCCCATTAACCTTGCCTGGCCCAGCATCCTAAAGGAAGCCAATTGTCAAGGAAATTAGTCTGGGATTCGTCCCCCGAAATAGAACAGCCTGCCCATCGACCTCACATCTGTGGTCAGGAGGACAGAAAGTGAATACACAGTCACGCGGGTCTCTGTGAAATTCAATGGGATAGCTTTCTGAAGGGCTTTTTAAAAATAGGCTTAAGAAATGTACCTCCTTCGCCACCACCGCCCCCCCCCCCCCAATTTCCTGCCACCGCTCAATTAAACGTTCTCTCGGTGACTTAAAAAGCCTATTAAGGATAAGTAGATCTCAAAGGATCGTAAGCACCAAACCACATGAGCACAGACGTTGGTTCAAACAGCTACACTGTACCTTGTTCAGGATCCCATGGGAGACATTTTCCTTTGCAAGCTCCACTTAAATGAGTAAGATTTGCAAGAGGTCATGCACGGGTTAATTTAACCAGAGAAAGGAAGTGGGGGGGGGAGGCATGCCTGGGACTCACCCCACAGTGTATCGTCTTAAAATGTTAATCCGTTCTAGTATTTTAACATTTGAATGCTGCAAGGTAGACTTGTAATTATTTCTTGATTTTACTTTCTATCCTTCGTAAGCTGCTTTGAGGGTTCTTGTTTTTTTTTACAATCGTGGACTTGTAGAGTTGGAAGGGACCTCAAAGGTCACCTATAACCACCTGCAGTGCAGGAATCTTGCCCAATGTGGGATTTGAACCCATGACCCTGGGATTAAGAGACTCCTGCTCTACCAACTGAGCTTTCACTGAGATTCAAGCCTTGTGTAAATTTTATGCAGAACAGCTCAGTTGGTTTGAGCGTGGTGCCGATAAGGCCAAGGTTGCAGGTTCGATCCCTGCGTATGGGACAGCTGCAAATTGCAGTGGGTTCGACTAGATGACCCTCAGGGTCCCTTCCACCTCTACAATTCTATTATTCTAGGTAAAGGTAAAGGTACCCCTGACCAATAGGTCCAGTCGCAGACGAATCTGGGGTTGCGGCGCTCATCTCGCTTTATTGGCCGAGAGCTGGAGTACAGCTTACAGGTTATGTGGCCAGCATGACAAAGCCGCTTCTGGCAAACCAGAGCAGCGCACGGAAACGACGTTTACCTTCCTGCTGGAGCGGTACCTATTTATCTACTTGCACTTTGACATGCTTTCGAACTGCTAGGTTGGCAGGAGCAGGGACCGAGCAACGGGAACTCACTCCGTCGCGGGGATTCAAACTGCCGACCTTCCGATTGGCAAGCCCAAGAGGCTCAGTGGTTTAGACCACAGCGCCACCTGCATCCCTCAGCATTGCTGCTTCTGACCATGGAGGTGCTGAGAGATGCTCTGATGTCCTGGTAGCTGCCTTGGCAAGACCCTCCCCAGAGTTATATAGAGGAGGACCTTTTCTTTTTAAAAACACGGTCCTTGACCTTTTACCTTACCTGCTGGAAACCACAGGAGGGGAGAGGGCTCTTGTGATCGGATCCGCTTGTGGGTCTCACACAGGTATCTGGTTGGCCACTGTGAGAACAGGATGCTGGACTAGAGGGGCCATTGGCCTGATCCCGCTACTGTACATGACTTTTCTTAGTTTCAAGTGACTATATCTCAGGGGTCTCCAAGCTATGGCCCGGGGGCCGGATATGGCCCGAGGGACTCATTTATCCGGCCCCAGGCACCCGCCGCCGCCCGCTCTTACCGGCATGGCACGGCGCGCCTGCCCACTTCCGGGTCGGAGGAGCACCGGAAATAGCTTTTGCGCATGCGCAAGCGTTCTTTCCGGTGCATATCCAGGTCGGAGGAGGCCCGTGCACATGCGCACAAGCTATTTCCGGTGCTCCTCCGACCTGGAAGTGCGCCGGAAATAGCGTGTGCGCACGTATATGGGCGTGCGCTCCCCCGCCCTCCGGCTCACCGCACAGTCGGTGCTGGAGACACCGGCCCGAGGCGCGGTAAGTTTGCTGACCCCTGCTATAAAAAGGTAAAGGGACCCCTGACCATTAGATCCAGTCGTGACAGACTCTGGGGTTGTGGCGCTCATCCTGGTTTTCTGGTTGAGGGAGCCGGCGTACAGCTTCCGGGTCATGTGGCCAGCATGACTAAGCCGCTTCTGGCGAACCAGAGCAGCTCACGGAAACACCGTTTACCTTCCCGCTGGAGCGGTACCTATTTATCTACTTGCACTTTGACGTGCTTTTGAACTGCTAGGTTGGCAGGAGCTGGGACCGAGCAACGGGAGCTCACTCCGTCGCGGGGATTCTATATCTAGTATTTATTAAGAATTTAGAATCATAGAACCATAGCATTGTAAAGTTGGAAGGGACCCTGAGGATCATCTGGTTCAACCCCCATGCAGCTGTCCCACACAGGGATACAAAATAATAATAATAATAATTTATTATGTATACCCCGCCCATCTGGCTGGGTTTCCCCATCCACAACCTGCAATCGTGGCACCACACTCTGGCCAACTGAGCTATCCAGGCTCACTTAGTCTGATTCATTTGCAGGTAAAGAAATGCAATCTCAACATACTTCATAATCAGCACCAAGCTCACCCTGCAGCTCTCCACAAATTGCTGGTTGGAAGAGGAAGGGGGAAACAGTGGAGAGAAGGAGAGAAAAGAGCTCAGTCCAGCCGTTGCCAGTCTAGTCTCTTCCAGAGGTTTCGGACTACAACTCCCATCAGCCTCAGGGAGCACATACTGAAGGCTCGGGTAACACAACAAACAGATCTAGTTCAAAAAGGAAGGGAAGAGGGAGAGGAGGCTCTTCCAAACCACCTGTTCATGCAGCATCCATCCTGCTTTGCTGGCACAAAGCTTATACAGTTGTTCCATTATATCCAGTCCTTACTGAGCATCTGTTCTGATTTCTGTGCAAGGAGAGGCTAGATGACAACGAGTGTTTGTTCGGCTGTCATCTTGATTTCCTTGCATTGTGCTGACGCCGCGTCATAATAAGATTACAAGAACATAAGGAGAGTCTGCAGGATCAGGCCAATGGCCCATCGAGACCAGCATCCTGTTCTCACAGGGGCCAAGCAGATGCCTGTAGGAAACCCGCAAGCAGGATTCGAACACAAGAGCCCTCCACCCTCCTGTGGTCTCCAGCAACTGGGGCTGAAACATCAGATAGGCATTTCAATTTAAAGCGTTGTAAATTTAAACAGGGAAAACAGGTAGAGAAAAACGGGACTCCATTTCGCCATCTGGTGGCACAGTGTTATATCACACATACAACGCATATAAATCACTTTTTCTTTACCAGTCTAGCTGAGTCCTGGGATTCAGAAGCATCGCTGCCTCTAACTGTGGCAATCAATAGCCCTCTCCTCCACGAATTTGTCTCATCCTCTTTTGAAAACCTTCCAGGTTGGTGCCCATCACTGCCTCTTGTGGCAGGGAGTTCCACCGTTTAACTGTGCGCTGCAAGAATATATCGGCCCAGTATACCTGAACGAGCATCTCCACCCCCATTGTTCTGCCCAGACACTGAGGTCCAGCTCCGAGGGCCTTCTGGCAGTTCCCTCCCTGCGAGAAGTGAAGCTACACAGAACCAGACAGAGGGCCTTCTCGGTAGTGGCACCCGCCCTGTGGAACGCTGTCCCATCAGATGTCAAGGAAATAAACAGCTATCTGACTTTTAGAAGATACCTGAAGGCAGCCCTGTTTAGGGAAGTTTTTAAAGTGTGATGTTTTATTCTGTCGCCCAGAGTGGCCGGGGAAACCTAGCCGGATGGGTGGGTATAAATAATAAATTATTGTTGTTGTTATTGTTGTTGTTGTTATTGTTATTGTTGTTGTTATTCCTTCCAGTAGCACCTTAGAGACCAACTAAGTTTGTATAATGAGATAAGAATCCAATGTCTCTATTCAGACCAGGTTTCTCCATGGTTTTAAGTTTGGTAATCAGTTGCAATACAGCAACTTCTCTTTCCAGTCTATTTCTGAAATAGACTATTTTACCTCTCCTATCAGCCAATCTCCCATTCCCACCACCCTTCTGAGTAATACCCCTCCCCACCCTCTCACTATATATAAGGGTCTGGTGACTTCTGTCTCAGTGTATCTGAAGAAGTGTGCATGCACACAAAAGCTTATACCAAGAACAAACTTAGTTGGTCTCTAAGGTGCTACTGGAAGGAATTTTTTTATTTTGCTTTGACTATGACAGACCAACACGGCTATCTACCTGTAACTGTTGTTATTGTTATTGTTATGTCTTTTACATGTCCTGAATCTTCCAATATTTAGCTTCATTGAGTGTCCAGGGGTTCTGGCGCTGTGAGAGAGGTAGGAAAGCTTTTCTCTACCCACTATGTGGAGAGAAATAATAAAAAAGTTTGCTCTCTAGCAAAGTTCCCTGCCCTGTTTTGCATGTCCACGGGGTGGGGGTGGGGGGGATCTAAGCGACTTCCCTGCCCGACATCACAAAGACAGAGAGGGAGACTCTGGGCTGGGCAGACACTTCTGAATCTGTCCCAGACTAGACCATATAGAGTCATAATGGAGCGTAACTAAACTCTGGCAATCCCGAGCAAGAAGAAAGGAATTTCCCCCAGAAACACATCGACAGAAGCTGAAACATCAGCAGCTGCACAGCATCACAGCCAATAAGGCACACCAGCGCATGGGCGCCTGTCGTCGTCCCCCAAGAGCCACCCAATGCTCTCCGTATAAGAACTGGCCCAAACCACATTCGCACCATGCGCTTAAGGCAGCGTGATGCCACTTTAAACAGTTGTGGTTCCCTCTTCTTCATATTGGGAGTTGTGGTTTCCTAAGGGTGCTAAGAGTTGATAAGAGACCCCCATATTCCCACCAGAGAACTGCAGTTCCCAGAGCTCCCTCTGTTGATTGTTAAAGCACTCTGGGAACCGGCACCCTTAACAAACTACAGCTCCCAAAGGGACGTAAGAGGAGCCTGCTGGATCAGGCCAGTGGCCCATCTAGCCCAGCATCCTGTTCTCATAGTGGCCAGGCAGATGAGTCCCATTACCTTTTTACCTTACCTGCCTGCAGGAAACCCACAAGCAGGATTCGACCACAAGAGCACTCTGCAAATCTGTGGTTTTCCAGGAACTGGTGTTCAAAAGCATTGATGGCTAATAGCTATCTTCCAGCATTCTGTTTAAAGTGATAATGTTGTACTTTAGATGAACTGTGTGAATGTGCCGAGTGTCAGAAACTCAGAAACTAGGCACTGAGGGGCTCTTTAAAGTTTAAACCAGGATTACAGCTGCGAAAATGGAATGCCTAGTTGCCTGTTTGAGGCCAGGCGGCTCGAAAGTCGTATTTTTCAGTACAACTTTTTGGTTCCCGAAAATTAATTGTGATTATGCAGATAAAATATAACAGATAGAATTCTGCAGGATGTGTTACTAGTGTGTGAAAGCGGTCAAGATCCAAGGATCCCCAGGCATGCACCTCCAGATGGTGGAGACATCAGGCGCCATCCTGCCGCCCGGGCATCCTCACTTGGTCGCAAGTGGCCAATAGCCAGGTGCAAAATGTGCTTGGTGCCTGGTGAATTTCTAATGCAGAATGTGCCCCTGGTGTTTGCCCTCTTTGGACAAATCCTTCCTCCAAGCTGTTCCATTGACAAATCCTTATACAAAATGGCACTCTGGAAAACTGTTATCCAAAATCCTGAGGACGGGGAGAGTGCTATTGGACTCAGGTTCTGTTTGTGGGCTTCCCATTGTGGCACCCCTTCATCACTGTAAAAACAACTGTGTCCAGGGCAGCTGTCTACCAGCTCCATCTGGTACGCAGGCTGAGACCCTCCCTGCCCACAGACAGTCTCTCCAGAGTGGTGCATGCTCTGGTTATCTCCCACTTGGGCTACTGCAATGTGCTCTACGTGGGGCTACCTTTGAAGGCGACCCGGAAACTACAATTAAACCAGAATGCTGCAGCTAGACTGGTGACTGGGAGTGGCTGCCGAGACCATATAGCACTGGTCCTGAAAGACATTGGCTCCCAGTACGTTTCCAGGCACAATTCAAAGTGTTGGTGCTGACCATTAAAGGCCCAAACAGCCCAGTATACCTGAAGGAGCATCTCCCACCCCCATTGTTCAGCCCAGACATGGAGGTCCACCTCCAAGGGCCTTCTGGCGGTTCTCTCACTGCGAGAAGTGAAGTTACAGGGAACCAAGCAGAGGGCCTTCTCAGTAGTGGCACCCGCCCTGTGGAACGCCCTCCCATCAGATGTCAAGGAAATAAACAACTATCTGACTTTTAGAAGACATCTGAAGGCAGCCCTGTTTAGGGAAGCTTTTAGTGTTTGATGTTTATCGTGTTTTTAATATTATATTGGCAACCGCCCAGAGAGGCGGAGGAGACCTGGCCAGATGGACGAGGTACAAGTAATAAATTTTTGTTGTTGTTGTTGTTGTTGTTGTTGTTGTTGTTATAACACAGTGCTGGACTAGAAGGGCCCCCTTTGGCCTCATCCAGCAGCCAAGCTTTTCTCTGGTTCTTATGCACCACCTTTTGCCACCCAATCTGCCAATGGGCACAGAGGGACAGCAAATTCTCCACTGCACCTCTGAGTGGAGGGGGGATCCCCAGCCAAACTTACGATTGCACCCTCCCTACCAGCACCAAACCACAGAGCTACTCCTAATTCATGAGCACATTGGAGTGTGGGGACATTTCAAGGCTCCCAGCCAGAAATTGCCAAAGTTTTGTCTGAAGTCTTAAATCACGGCACCCAAACTTGAAGCCTGGTAGTGAATGGGATCGATTCTGCACATTGGTAATTTGGGGTGTCATTCCTTCCTGTTCACTGTTCTTGGTGCCCAGATACAGAGGTGGGGGCCTCTCCAGGTGGGGGCCTCCAACAAGTGGAGATCTCCCTCCAAACCCAGAAATAGCCCCTCCTCGCCAGATTCATCTGCACCCAGCATCTCCTAAGAGTCACACCTCTCTCTCCTCTCGCCCACCAGGTATCAACGTGAGTCCCCCCCCCGACCCCCATTAGCCAGGAACACTCTCCCTACAAAAGTCAGGGGTCTCTCTGCCCCCTCTCTCCAATAACAACCAGACCTGGTAAGCCTTTCTCCTGTGCTCACATTCACCCCCAAATCGCTCATATCCGTCCAAACTCAGATGTCAGGGTGAGGGATGCCCATTCATCCCAGATCCCTCAACCTCACACCCCACCCCACCCCCGCAACGAAACGAAACAAAACAGGAGCTAAGTAAGACCTCCTTCTATGCCCAGCCAGGAAGACTTCACAGCCAACACCCCGGAAAAAACCCACATGCCCAAAATTATTCCTGAACATGACGGATCCATAATCCCAACGCGCAACGGCAGCGTGGTAGCTCGTTCTTTCACCCCCGCCCAGATGCCAGGGTGAGGGGCACCCGCTCCTCCAACAACCAGAAACCTCTCTGCTCTCTTGTTTCTCCTCCAGCCTCGGTTGCGCGTTGCCCTTTTAAGCCACCAGCGCCTGCTAAGCTTCTGCTACCGCGGAGACAACCGGCTGAAATCCCCCCTTTCTTTAACCGGGGTGGGAAGGAAGAGGGGGAAACCCCATACCAAACCCCCCCCCCAACCCAGCTGTTCTTTACCTTTCACTTTGGAGATGTCACCGTTGCTGGAGAGAAGCAGCAACAGCAGCAGCAGAGGGAGGGTGGAGAGAAAGCGCTGCCCGCTGGAAAGACCCCGGAGCGCCCAGCTCCGTCTCTGCGCTCCCCTCTCCATGCCAGACGGCTCCCCGGTCCGTCTCCTTCGAGCCTCTCCTGCCCTCTCAACTCTCTTCCTCTCCTTCCCTCCGCTCAGTCATCACATCCCTCTCTCTGCTGCCCTCTCGCTCCCCTCTTCCCCTCCTGCAGGATCCTCTCTCTCTTGGTCTCTCCAGCTCGGAGTTCCTTGGCTGCCGACTCTAATGAGAACCACATGGGCTGGGAAGAGCCCACCTCGCTTGGAAGAGCCCTCCTCCTCCTCCTCCTCCTCTCCTGCCCCAACCACCCCACCCTGCAAGGAGATCTCAGCTCCGGGATCCTTTCTCTCCTTGCAGACGCAGGCGTGCGCTTTCCAAGAACGCGCGCATGTCCAGGCTCACGCAGGCAACACCCTGGTCCCCGGGAAGCCCGACGCGCCCTGGCGATCTTGGCAGGACAAAAGTTCAAAGCGAAGGTGGCCAAAGCTCTTGGAGATAGACAGGCAGCTGTTGCAAAGCGCAGAGAGTTCTGGCTCAGCCCCAGAAGCAGCTGCGAACGCCGGGTCTCAGGGCGCGAACCCCCACATGCCCCAAGGCCCGACATATTTAACAAATCAATAGGCTGTCTGTTTCGTTTTTAAAATCCTTCATGCAGCCGCGTGGCATAAGGGGCCCACGTGAGGGTGGCTGTTTGTGCAGCCCTGCCACTACAAAGCCCATGATCCAGCGCGAGCACACAACCGAAACATATTTAATAAAAACCCACCCTCTGAGCTGGCACAGAGTGCTTTTCTCTCGTCTGGGCCCCAGCTAGCAAAAGGACACCGCTTCAGAAAGAAACGAAGCCAGCATTTGTCATCCTCCCCCTGCAAAAAACATTCCTAAGTTTACATTTTGGACACAGTTCAATATAAAGCAAACTCCGTTCAATGTCTCTGGGACTGAATGGGCCTAATTCTGCTTTTTGTATTTAAAGTTTGCACTTGAGATAACTTGGTATAATTGAATGGGTTTTTGTTGTTGTTGTTTTTGCCACCCTAAGCAACAAAGAAGGGAAGTAAAATCAAACTTGATTTGTTGCATGTATATCCCACCTTTTCTCCAAGAATCTCAAAGTGTCTTGTGTGGTTTTCTCTCCCTCACCCTCACTTAATCCACAGAACAACCTTGCAAGGTAGGGCAGGATTAGAGACATTGACTGTTGCATGGTCACCCAGTGAATTTACCATAATGGCCGAGGGAGGATTTGAAACCTGTTCTCCTAGGCCAGGGGTCAGCAAACTTTTTCAGCAGGGGGCCGGTCCACTGTCCCTCAGACCTTGTGGGGGAGGCGGACTATATTTTGAGGGGGGGGGGTGAATGAAGGAATTCCCATGCCCCACACATAACCCAGAGGTGCATTTTAAATAAAAGCACACATTCTACTCATGTAAAAACACACTGATTGCCGGACCATCCGCGGGCCAAATTTAGAAGGCGATTGGGCCAGATCCGGCCCCCAGGCCTTAGTTTGCCTACCCATGTCCTAAGCAGTGGTTAGAGCATTAACCATTACACCATACTGCCACTTATAAAACCAGATGTTAACCTAATATGCTGATACAGACTCCCACAAGAGGTAGTGGACACCTCTTCCTTGGAGGTATTTAAGTAGAGGGTGGATGGCTACCTGTCACGTACAGTTGTACCGTACTTTGGTTCTCAAACAGAATGCGTTTCGGGAGCCCGTTCGACTCCTGCAACCGTTTGAAAACCAAGGTGTGGCTTCCAATTGGCTGCAGGAACATCCTGCAGCCAATTGGAAGCCACGCTGGACGTTCAGCTTCCAAAAATCGTTCGATAACCGGAACACTCACTTCCAAGTTTCGATCGTTGGGGAGCCGATTTGTCTGGGAGCCAAGGCGTTTGAGATCCAAGGTATGACTGTATGATTTAGTTGAGATTCCTGCATTACCGGGGGTTGGGCTAGATGACCCTCGGGGTCCCTTCCAACTCTACAATTCTATGATTGTATCCTGCTTTTCATAAACTATCCTGCTTTTCATAAACATGAGGCCACATCCACACCATAAATTTCAAGCAGTCTTAAACACCACTTTTAACAACCATGTGTGTTCCCTCAAAGCATCATGGGAACTGTAGTTTGTTATGGTGCAGCCTGTGAGGGGCCTCCTAAGGAGACTCTGCCGCCTTAGCAAACTACAGTTCCCATGATGCTTTGAGGGAAGCCATGTCTCTTAAAAAAGCCATGACTTTAAATGCTTGGTGTGACTGTGGTCCTGATCACAGGATGGGTTACTGGTAAAACAATAGTATTTTTAAATTAACAAAACGCAACCTAATAAAATCATTAAACTTTCCAGAAACAGTTGAATATGTTTTTGTTTTCTCAGGCTTTCCCGGCTGGGTAAATGGGTCTTCATGACGAATATCCGTTTATTGGGGTTTCAGTTTTGCTTCTGGTGTATTGCTTGTTTGTTTATGTGTGTGTTCTTAACAGTTTTTAATTATCTTATGTACAAATCACCTTGAAACGGTGGTTTAGAAGGTAATCGGTAAATATTACGGTATTACTAACATTATTACTGTTGTAGGAATTTCGGGGGGGGGACTTCCTTTTAAAACACCCCAGTGCGCTGTTTGGGACATGAGCAGAGAGGGGTGACTGGGACCCCAGAATACTGTTTGAGACATGAACAGAGAGGGGTTACTGGGGCCAAAATGTCTGAAAACAACACAGAAAGACAGTCCTGAAACCATTTATGATTCCTGACACCATTTTGACTCAAAACTTGACCAGGTGTTTCTCTGCAAGGAGGAAAGGAGTGGGAAAATCTCCCCATTGTCTCTTTCCTCACAAATCCTGTCTTAAGGGCACACTCAAGATATGGACAGGGTGTGGGCCTGTGACCTGTGACCTAGATTCAGGAATTAGTGGTTAGAATAACAAAAGAGTGGACTCCCCAGGAAATGCAATCAGATAAGACATTATCATATGAAGTGGCAGTCAGGAGGTAAACAACTCAAGATTTCTGCTGGGCTGGAGACCGCCTTTTTTCTATGATGTAGTTGTGATGTATCTGAGGGGTGGTACTGCGTTACACCCCTTTTAGTGATGTATGTATGAGGTATAGGGGGTTGGTCTTGAGGGGAAAGGGGGGGAATTTCAAAGTCTATATAGGAGCTTGCCCACCATTGTTCTGGGTCCTTTTCCTGCTCCTGTGTGAGAGGAAAGCACCCTGTTGCAACAGTGAAAATAAAGGCTTTGCTTCTCAATTTTTCTCTGGTTGGCCTCTGTTTTTACTCCTACCGATGGAGAACCTGCAGGGAACTTGCAAGGGCTCTTGTGTACCCCATAAGGGAATAAGGGCAGATTTTTCTACAACAGATGGTGACTCTGGTGGGACCTCGGTTACCCGGACTCTGGGGGCAAAGGAAGGATTGGTGATCCCGTGCACACCAGGCCATTTGCCAGGAGGAGCAACCAATCTTCCATTGATCCCAGGGTCTGGAAATAACTGGAGTTCTAGTGAGGCTTTAACCAGAGGGAGCAAAGTTTTATCAGGCCGGCCTTAAAACAACCAGTTAAAAGATCCCAGGATCTCCAGGAAACAGCGCGTGCGTCGACGTGAGTATAAATAGGAAAATTGGTTCAGGGGTGGGTTCTGCCACAGCAACAAAACTTACTGTTCTCCTTTCCTTCTGAACTACCCTAACCTACTCCTCGTCCCCAAGCTCAAGGCCCCTCGGAGTCTGCCCAGGTTGAGAGCTTGTGGGTCCCTTTCTCCCAAACCTCTTCTCCTTCTGTCTGCCTCCAAGGCTCAAACTCCATCGGAGTCTGGCCAGGGTGAGAGCCTTGTGAGGACCCTTCTTTCCTAAACTCCCTCTTCCCTAAACTTTGACGGGTGCAGCCGCAAACCGCCTCGTGGAGACCTTAATTGGGCATGACCCACGGGAACGGGGAAGCAAGGGCGCCCATTCTTTTCTAACTTTTAATTTTCTCAGTCTTGATCTGACATTGCAATACTGCAAGCGTTCAGTAGGGACTGATTTAGATTGTAAGAAGCAGGGAGTTGCTGTGGCTTCAAATTAGTTAATGTGGGTGGGTTAGTTCCCTATCTTCCCTATCGGAGTTTGTCCATCCTTCCCAGGTCGGAGTTTGTCCATCCTTCCCTATCGGAGTTTTGTCCAACTTCCCTATCGGAGAGTGACCGCCTTCCCTAAATTGTCTAACACCCTTTACCTATCGGAGATTGACCACCTTCCCTATTGGAGTTTGTCCAACCTCCCTATCGGAGAGTGACCACCTTCCCTATCGGAGTTGACCACTTCCCTGTCGGAGATTGTCCACTTCCCTGACACCCAGAGATTCCCCAGGTTCCCCGGATTCCCCAGGTTCCCCGGATTCCCCAGGTTCCCCAGATTCCCCATATCGGAGATTGACCAGAGAAGCCTAGGTAGAGAAATGGGTGCACCCCTATCAAAAGGACAAAGTTCCCAGGCTCCCGATGAGAAAGAAGCCCAAACTGGTGCTTATTTCCCATCTGGACTCTGAAAGACCCCTTGAATTTGTGTTTAAGAAACTTTGTGTCTGTGCTAAAAAAAAAAAAATTGGTTTGCGTTTAAAATTGGCCACAACTTCACTTAAGTGTGCACAGTAAAATAAAAAATAATAATAAAAATTGCAAGCTTGCTTTAAAAATTTCATGTAAGGGCTTGATCAACCCAGAAACATTGTGAACATTGAAAAGTGTGGAAGTGATGTGTACATTTTTTTTAGGCTATAGAAGGCCAATTTTTCTCCAGAGAGTAAAAAGTGTGTGTGTATACATATTTGTTTTCCTGCAGTAAGGAGAAGCAGGACACAAAAGGAAATGGGAGATTGGTAACTTTGAAAATGGTTCATTTAAACTTTGAATTTGTGAACTCGCAATGTCTGTGAAAAGGGAAGGCTGTGCTCTGTACTTAATTTTTCATGCTGCAAAGTTTTAAAAGTTAAGCACACGATGCTTTTTTTAAGATAAAATGCAGTATCTGGCTTTACTTAAAGTAAAAGGTCTTTTGAGAAATCTTAAAATGCCCCTTCCCATCTTCTATGCTTAAACAGGACAATTTACTCCCAAATAAGCTTCCTTTCATGAGGCAACTGCAAAGGGGGGGGGGGCAGTGTTTCCTAGGAACTCCATTTGTTGTGAAAGGTACTCACCTTGTCTCACTTTCTGTGTGTATTTACTATTTTAACCTTCAAATTACTCCTTTCCTAGGCTTACCATGCAATTCCAGGAAAGTGTTCACTCTTTATCATGATTTTACAATTATTCTCTAGAAACTTCACCCCAAATCCTGTAGATACGGGAGGCATTGGTCCTAATTTCTTTGCCTGGGGTGCAGGTATTTGTGTTTGATGCAGTAAGCATGAGTCATTAAGTGCTGAGACTTCAAGTTGACCAAACTGAGACTTCAAGTTGACCAAACTTATATCTCTGGTTTTGGTGGATGTTGAAGTCCTATATAGTTTTAAGATTTATAAGCCTATTTACTAAGCGGCAAGAAACAGGAAATAAAATGTGTCAGAAATGGCTTTAAACTGACCAAACCGAAATTTAATTTGACTAATTTATTGCTGGTTTTGGAAATAGCATGAGCTACCGGATTTCTGTTTAAAATCTAACCTTATTCTTAAAATTCTACTCCTCACGCTTCTCTCCCTTTATTCAAATGGTAATTTAACCAACAGATTCAATTCTTTCAAATGGTACAATAGATTTCTGAGTCATGAACTCTGTACATGCACAGAGGCTATGTCAACTTTATAATAAAAAAAAAAAGAGAGAGGGAGGTTTTAACTAAGAGGTGATAAAGTCATGCTCTCAACTCGAAACTTAAATTCAACTTTATGTAAAACTTGGAACCATTGAGAAATTGTTAAATTGTTGATGTTGCAAAGTTCCAAATTTACTCCTGACAGAGATTTCCACATGAAGCAATTTTCCCTTCAACAGGATATGCGGAGAAGGACTTTGCTGTTCTTTCAAACCTTTCATGCAAATTCTATCTCCGAAGGGGGGGGGGGAGGAAGAGGAATGGGGGATTGTTCTCTCCAGGTGACAGACTATGCAAAACTAAGATTCCATTGTTCTATCTCAGTGGGTACTCAAGATATATTATCTCACATTTGCATTGCAAGATTTCCCCCCACAACTTTTAACAGGATACTTGAGAAGTCTCAAAACGACTTCCCTCTATGACTTTTATGTCTATTTTGTGTGTGACTTTTATGCTTCTCTGTTGGTTACAAATAATTTGCTTTGTTCGCTCTAATATTTCCTATTAACATCCTAGCTGATCTTGCCACATAAAGAAACATTTCCCCCCTATTCTTTTATGTGAGATGTTTAAATTTTGTGTGTTTTAGTATTTATTTAATTTTGGTTCCTCAGGCCATGTTTTATATTTTGAGTACATGTGCATCACATGAAAAATAAATAAATAAATAATAAAAACTTCCCTTTCAAACAGGATATGTGGACCTCTGAGAAGACTCTAACCCACATAAAGAAAATCCTATATAATAAAGAGCCTGTGTCGGGACGTACTACTTTCCGTGTGTCACAGGAATTCGCAACTGCGCGTGCGCGTTCCAGTGACACCGCTTGGCGGCGGGGGCGCGTAGCGCCCCTGCCCGCAGCCGACCAATAGGCGCTTGGCGGCGGGGGCGCGTAGCGCCCCTGCCCGCAGCCCTCTGACACAGACCAATAGGCGCTTGGCGGCGGGGGCGCGTAGCGCCCCTGCCCGCAGCCCTCTGACACAGGCTCTTGCGTTCCAGTGACACCGCTTGGCGGCGGGGGCGCGTAGCGCCCCTGCCCGCAGCACGCGCTGGCGGGGAGAAGGCGGCCGCTGGGCTGCTTCCTAGGCAGACTGACCGGCTGCCGGGGCGCTGCTGCTATCGCTGCCGTTCTCCCTCCTCTTCTCCTCTTGGCTGCTCCCTCCTCCTCCTCCCCGGCCCCTCCTCCGAGAAGGAGCCCGTCCTCCGACTTCCCGGGAACAGAGGGGAGCGCGGCTGGCGAGCGAGGGGAAGGAGAGGTGGCTCCCAGCTTGGAAGGCGCACGTGCGGCACAACCAACTCCTTCACGGCCAGTGCAGGCCGAGCGCGCGCCAGGAAGGAGGCGGAGTGGGACGTCGCGGG
Source organism: Darevskia mixta (assembly GCA_034641385.1). Classification (NCBI taxonomy): domain Eukaryota; kingdom Metazoa; phylum Chordata; class Lepidosauria; order Squamata; family Lacertidae; genus Darevskia; species Darevskia mixta. The sequence goes on from JAWWNH010000060.1 coordinate 7,272,796, forward strand.
CCCCAGAACCGCCCCCAACCGTGATGCGCCCCCGTCCTCCCTCCTGCCCGGCTCTTCTCCTGCGCGGCCGGAGCCGCCGAGGGAGCTGAGCGCGCACGGCGGGGCCGGCCTCCGAGGGGGCTTCCGGGGTTGGGGGGCTCCCCGGTTTCCCCGCGCTCAGCCTCCTCCCTCCGCGGCGGCAGGAGAGCAGCCGCGGCTGTGCCCCCCGCCCCGCAAGGCGCCCGCGTGTGCTGCCGGGCTAGCGCCCGGGCCCGCCTCGCGCTGCCGCCCGGTCGCCGGGGATGGGGGGGAGGTGTGAAGGGGGGAGGGAGAGAGAGAGCTGAGCTATTTGTGGGGGGAGGTGTGGGGGAAAGTGCGTGTGTGTATGTGTGTGTGTGTGTGAGAGAGAGGTGTGGGGGGAGGGAGAGAAGAGGAGACCCGGCAATAAACGGGGGGAGGAGGGCGGGGGCCTCCACCTCCTCCCGCCGCCACCGCAGGGCTCAGAGTCGCAGCCTCGAGGGGGGCCAGGAGGGTGGGGAGGTAAAGGGGTTAATGGGAGGGAGAGAAGGCTGGGGAGGGAAAAGGGTTAATGGGAAGGAGAGGAGGATGGGGAGGGAAAAGGATTAATGGGGAGGAGAGGAGGGTGGGGAGGGGAAAGGGTTAATGGGGAGGGAGGGGAAAGGGTTAATGGGGAGGAGAGGAGGGTGGGGAGGGGAAAGAGTTAATGGGGAGGGAGGGGAGGGGAAAGGGTTAATGGGGATATCCGCCTCCGTCTAGCGCCTGTTTTTTGCAACAGGCTTAATATACTAGTATTTAATAACTTGCCAACTGTGTCCAAATTAACAAAATCTTTGTCCCATCTTTCTTCCACAGCCAAAGTGAAGGAAAAAATTAAACAGACTGAGCAGGAAATAACAGTAGTGATTAAATGTAAAGGATAATAATATTTAAATGAATAAAATGCTTAAATATGATTTTGTATTTACAGCTTCCCAAGAAGAAATTTCTAGAATATTCTCCCCTTTCTTGTCTATTTCTTATCCTCCTCCCTTTTTTTTTTTTTTATTAAACTAATTATGTCTTCAGACCCCAAACCCCCCTGCAGGCCTATTTTCGCAGGAGACCAAATGATAAGACCGTCTCCTCACCAGCTAAACAAGCCTGCCAATGCATCAATGGCCACAACAATTTCCTCCCATAAAGGACTTGAGGAACTGAATAACTGAATTATGAAGGACATTTTATCTTCTTGACCACAACCTAAGAAGGAAAACACCAAAAAAACTATAACTTTTCAGCAAGGTTTGGAAGTGCTGCTATCTTCCTCCCAGTGATTCAAAGGCAGGCAAGAAATGCCCTTGTGCCCAAGGTTGGAAATTCATTTAAGAGTAGCAAGAATCACAGATCACAGGATTGCCTCAAGATATGCAATTGGTGTAGAGTTAATAATTTGTATGTTTTGTGTATTATGTGTTATTATGTATGAATGCTGAAACGTGTCTGATACTGTGATATTTCAAAAAGGGGGGGGCAATTATTTATGTGAGCAATGGTTTCTGTATAATATAGAGTGCCTAACTATGAACAACAGAAGGGTTTGGCCTACACCCCAAGTTTTCCCATGGAAGATTCTCATATACTACATGATTTCCTTGTCCCACCTGGCACTCTGTACCAACCTTCTCTATCCATTTTATTATATTTATCTTATTTTAGTTTTATTTTATTTGTGCTACTTCTTTATTTCTTTGCAGTCACTCTCTTTCTGTTCCAGAAAATTATTTGAATCCCTTCTATGACTTCTCTCTATCTCGTGCGGTTTCAATACTGTCCTTAAGTAGCAATTGTTCTGCGTTATTTATTAATCTCAGTTTTCTTGTATATCTGTGAAATTAATCTAAACACACCCAAGTATTATTTTAGAACCATATTTTATCAGGTAGTTTTGAAGCAACCCCACTCTCTTTTATCGTGTGAATACCAAATAGGAATGCTTCCGGTTTCTTTAGGAATGCATGTTAACATTTGTTTGTTTGTTTTTAGTTCCTCATAGATAATGCCCCAAGTTTTATTTATTTGGGGACACGTCCACCACACGTGGAATAAGGTTCTTTCCCCCCCAGATAGCATGCAGTGAATTTTAAGGTTTTCCCCATAATTTCTCTTGCCCCCCTTATTTTTTCATCTCAATTGGACACATTTTAATTTTACCAAGGAGAAGCTTCAGGATCCATGAGAGCCCAAATAACAGGAAAGTGTCTATGCTTTGATTTAGCTAGAGTGATCCCTTATAGAATTAAAATTAACTAATTTGAACAAGTGCCCCTTTCTTTAAGTTTTTTTAAAAAACAGATTGGTTTGGAAAGTAACAACCATGGGGCAAAATAAATTCTAATTTGGCTCAGTTCTGATTGGGCATGTATCCCAGGTGCAATGAACTTTCTTTGGTCCCCTTAGAACAACTGAGCAATTTTCCCATGAGTGCAAGACCAGAGCCTATAAAAAATAAAATCCCATAGGAAGGTTAGGCAAGGACATTTCTCTCATGACGTGTTCGAAGCCTGTCCAATTCTATGGCAAATGCCAGGCGAAAACGGTCAAGAGGAAAGCCCTCCGGGGATTCCCCAGGGATTTTTGCTGCTGTGCAAATGGAGGTGTGAGACCACATGAAAGCTGGATTTGCCACCTGGGAACATATAAAAAGGCAGAAGCAGAACAAACTGCATTTTTCAGTCATTGGTGATCCTGCTAAGTGAAAAGCATAGCCCACAGTTGAAAATGGTTCTCCCAAAGTGCTGAAATACCACAAGTAAATTTCTTCAGATTTATACGAAAACATACCTGGTTATTATTTGTGAGGCAATAATTTTTTTATCAAAAAATTAAGCCTCAGAGAGGGGGATTGTTGTAGGAATTTCGGGGGGGGGGACTTCCTTTTAAAACACCCCAGTGCGCTGTTTGGGACATGAGCAGAGAGGGGTGACTGGGACCCCAGAATACTGTTTGAGACATGAACAGAGAGGGGTTACTGGGGCCAAAATGTCTGAAAACAACACAGAAAGACAGTCCTGAAACCATTTATGATTCCTGACACCATTTTGACTCAAAACTTGACCAGGTGTTTCTCTGCAAGGAGGAAAGGAGTGGGAAAATCTCCCCATTGTCTCTTTCCTCACAAATCCTGTCTTAAGGGCACACTCAAGATATGGACAGGGTGTGGGCCTGTGACCTGTGACCTAGATTCAGGAATTAGTGGTTAGAATAACAAAAGAGTGGACTCCCCAGGAAATGCAATCAGATAAGACATTATCATATGAAGTGGCAGTCAGGAGGTAAACAACTCAAGATTTCTGCTGGGCTGGAGACCGCCTTTTTTCTATGATGTAGTTGTGATGTATCTGAGGGGTGGTACTGCGTTACACCCCTTTTAGTGATGTATGTATGAGGTATAGGGGGTTGGTCTTGAGGGGAAAGGGGGGGAATTTCAAAGTCTATATAGGAGCTTGCCCACCATTGTTCTGGGTCCTTTTCCTGCTCCTGTGTGAGAGGAAAGCACCCTGTTGCAACAGTGAAAATAAAGGCTTTGCTTCTCAATTTTTCTCTGGTTGGCCTCTGTTTTTACTCCTACCGATGGAGAACCTGCAGGGAACTTGCAAGGGCTCTTGTGTACCCCATAAGGGAATAAGGGCAGATTTTTCTACAACATTACAAACAATGCTTTATTATTACCACTAAATAAATATTATTGTGAAGTAAAAATATTATTGCTAATATGATTACTAAGGATGCCTTGTTACTAAGGCAGTATTACTAAGGCAGTAATATTGTTATTAAGTGTAATAATCCTAATAACGACTTTGCAGTGCCTCACTTTTTGCTCTTTCCCCCCTCACTGGCCTTCCCCCCCCCCCACAAAAAAAGATTTACAGCAGAATTTAAACCGAAACTCGGTGTTCCCTCACTTCCTCATTCTTGTTCCACTGGGTTTTCAGTGCCTCAGCTCCGAAACCGCAGCTCACAAAGGCGGACTTTCGCGACAGAGCATCATGGATCCTTGCAATATCCTTATTCTTGCAATGCCGTTTCAACCTTCCCATGCCGATTCGCCTCCTTTTCCCACGATCATTTAACCTTCGGGAGGCAAGACCTTTTTAGTTCTCATGCTATCTTAACCCTCGCTCTGCTGCAGCCCTGAACGGAAAGCATAAGACATGGGTAGGCAAACTAAGGCCCGAGGGCCAGAACCGGCCCAATCGCCTTCTCAATCAGGCCCACAGACGATCCAGGAATCAGAGTGTTTTTACATGAGTAGAATGTGTCCTTTTATTTAAAATGCATCTCTGGGTTATTTGTGGGGCATAGGAATTTGTTCATTTCCCCCCCAAAAAAATATAGTCCGCCCCCCCCAGAAGGTCTAAGGGACAGTGGACCAACCCCCTGCTGAAAAAGGTTGCTGACCCCTGTAGTAGTAGGGGCTGGTCTTTGGGGGCGAGGGGGGCATTGCCTTACCAACCTCCATCTGCCCACAGCCAGTCCCCACCTGCCCGCCTTCCTCCCTAAAATCAGCCAGGGCATGGCTCTGCCCATCACTGGCTCTGGCTCCACGTATCGCTGGCCTCCATGCCTTCTGCCCTAGTAGTCTCAATGGGTACCAGCCACAGTCGTTAAGACTACAAATCCCATGATGCTGTGTGACTGCGCTACAAACATGCCTGCACACAGACACAGACAAACTGAGACCCTTATTTAAAGCAGAAGAGAGCAACCAAGATGATCAAAGGTCTGGAAACCAAGACGTATGAGGAATGGTTGAAGGAGCTGAGTATGTTTGGCCTGGAAAAGAGGAGCTATGAGAGCCATGTTCAAATATCTCAACGGCTGTCACATGGAAAATGGAGCAAGCTTGTTTTCTTCTGCTCCAGAAGGTGGGACTTGAACCCATGGCTTCAAGTTCCAAGGTAGGAAATTCCGACTAAACATCAGGAAGAACTTTCTGAGCTGTTCTACAGTGGAACAGACTCCCTTGGGAGGTGGTGGGCTCTTCTTCCTAGGAGGTTTTAAAGCAGTGTTTGGGCGGCCATCCATAATGGACGGTTTAGTTGAGTTTCCAGTATTGCAGGGGGTTGGACTGGATGACCCTCAGGGTCCCTTCCAGCTTTACAATTCTATGATTCTACAAAAGCAAAAAGCCAGTGACACACAGTGGGAAATCTGCTATTTTGGATTTGGAAACAGAATTAAAAACAGAATTCCTCCAGTAGAATTCCTTTAAATATAGTTTAGACAGGTCTTTACGCAACATGATCTCCCTCCCCTTTTAACCAGTCGGTATTTATTGATATTTATTCGTGTGTGTGTGTGTGTATGAAAGTGCGTATTATAAATTTGTATCCAATGGAGCTTACTTCCAGGTAACTCAATAAAGTAAAGACTGAGCAGCCTTATGCTGCAATCCTAAGCATTTTTACCAAGAACTAAGTCCTGCTGCGTTCAACTGGATTTTCTTTCTTGTATGATCCTGATCATTCTCACAGTTTCCATTGTCATTCTGATTCCAATTCCTAATATGTTCCACCTTTTTCCATCACAGGGACCGAAGGCAGCTTACAGTTAAAATGTTTATTTCATTCCATTTCTCTGTGGGAAGGTTCTCGTACATGATTCCTCCCTTCGCACATTCTTCCCTTACAACGATCCTGCGAGGTAGGCCAGGCGGAGAGGTTGCAACTGGCTCAGGGTGACCGATGTCGATGGGCACATGACTTCTACGTGTGAGGGGAGATCAAACGAGGGAGAACATTCCTGGTGTAGAACTAGGTAAAGGTAAAGGGACCCCTGACCATTAGGTCCAGTCGTGACCGACTCTGGGGTTGCAGCGCTCATCTCGCTTTATTGGCCGAGAGCCGGCATGCAGCTTCCGGGTCATGTGGCCAGCATGACTAAGCCGCTTCTGGCGAACCAGAGCAGCGCACGGAAACACCGTTTACCTTCCCGCTGGAGTGGTACCTATTTATCTACTTGCACTTTGACGTGCTTTCGAACTGCTAGGTTGGCAGGAGCTGGGACCGAGCAACGGGAGCTCACCCCGTCGCGGGGATTCGAACCGCCGACCTTCTGATCGGCAAGCCATAGGCTCTGTGGTTTAACCCGCAGCGCCACCCACGTCCCTTGGTGTAGAACTAGATGTCCCTATTTGAATCGTAGAAATGTCAGAGGGAATATGATTGGGAAGGCAGAGCCCAGTCATCACTGGCTAAAGGTAAAGGGACCCCTGACCATTAGGTCCAGTCATGTCCGACTCTGGGGTTGCGGCGCTCATCTCGCTTTACTGGCCGAGGGAGCCGGTGTACAGCTTCCGGGTCATGTGGCCAGCATGACTAAGCCGCTTCTGGAGAACCAGAGCAGCGCACGGAAATGCCGTTTACCTTCCTGCTGCAGCGGTACCTATTGATCTACTTGCACTTTGATGTGCTTTCGAACTGCTAGGTTGGCAGGAGCTGGGACCGAGCAATGGGAGCTCACCCCGTTGCAGGGATTCGAACCGCCAACCTTCTGATCGGCAAGCCCTAGGCTCTGTGGTTTAACCCACAGCGCCACCATCACTGGCTAGTAGCTATCAAAAGCGTTCTCCTCCATTAATTTCTCTAATCCTCTTTTAAAGAAGAAACATATTTTATTCCCACAAATAATTTTTTTTGGGGGGGGGGAACAGAGTACCCTTTGCTCTCCCATTCTTTTCAAGCCACCTCTATTTCTTGCTCCTTCGCTGTCTTTCTGCTTTCCTAAAATCTCCTGACTTCCTTCTTTTGCTGCTATTTCCCCCCTTTCCTGCCTGCCTCTTTCTCTGCCGATTCTTTCCTTCTCTGTGTTCTTTCAGTTGCAAAAATTTCCGGGGGCGGCCAGAGCTGCTGTACTTCTGCAGCAGGGGAAGGGAAGCTTAAAATACATCTTGGCCACTCCCCCCCCATCTCCACCCCCCTCCCCCAAAATGTGCGGCTCCTGCAACCTGGGTCAAAATCCTGCTCCGTGCCTCTCCCAGCTGGTGCCAGGGGGTGTGTACGTCTGGAAGAGGCTTCAGGAAGCATTTAAACCAGTGCCCTATTTTCCTTTCCAAGTGTGCCGTCCAAAAAACACACATTGCCCTTGGCAGCTCCTTCCTTGCCACAAGCAAGCCGACCTCTCAGGCGGGGTTGCAATTCTTCCTTCCTCGCAACCATCATTATCATCATCATCATCTCTTTATTGCAGTCGGAGGACCAGAAATAAACAAACACACTACCACGAAACCTTAAATGCCAAAAGGGAAAAAGTGTTAATGGAGAAACAAGGAGCTGAGTTATTATATACCGTTTTTGCTGAGAGATGGAGAATGAAAAGGTAGTTCGTACCACTCAGCCCCACCCATTTCCTGAACTGATACACTGATGGTCAGAACAGTGATTCAGCGGCTGTTACAATGATCTCATCTCAGCTTTCGGTCTGTACAAAAAAAAAAAAAAAGTGTATGGAGCACTCGGCAGGATCAGACCCAAACGGTTGGTCTGCCCTGCCCACCCAGTATCCTGTTTCCAACCCAGTGAGCCTCCGGGAAGCTCATCACATGTGCGGCTCTCTCGGCATCAGATCTGGGATCAGCACAACACAAGAAACAGACCTCTGCACAGACACACAAAAACCCCACAAGGAACAAAAACACCACACTGCCGAGAAGAGGCCGCAACCATTTTGCATTGGCTCACAGCTCTTAAGAAGCACCCACCCATTGTGAAAGGGCAGGAAAATGCCCCCACCAGCATGCATGGGTAAAGCCAGTGCTATTTTTCTTTAAAAAATGTTTAAGGGTACTCTCATTTTGACTCAAGAAAACCACCATTTTATAGTTCAAATCGGGGAAAATACAGTAAATGGACAAAAGCACAAAGATTCACAAAATGTTTAGGGGTATGCATACCCCTGCGTACCCCCAGAAAAAAAGCACTGGGTAAATGCTATACAGTCGTATCTCGGCTCCTGAACACCTTGGGAGTCGAACGTTCCAGCTCCCGAACAATCGAAAACCGGAAGTGAGTGTTCTGGTTTCCGAACGTTCTTTTGAAAGCCAAATGTCCAACGCGGCTTCCGCAGCTTCCGATTGGCTGCAGGAGCTTCCTGCAGCCAATCAGAAGCCACACTTTGGTTTCTGAACGTTTCAGAAGTCGAACGGACTTCCGGAACGGATTCCGTTCGACTTCCAAGGTACCACTGTACTAATTTTTGTTTCTCGTTAACCAAGCTGATGGACCGAACGATGGAGAGACTCGTGATTCCTTGGGGGGGGGGGGAATCAAGCCATGTTTACGTTGCCAAGGAGAGAAAGGAGATTAGCAGGCAGCAAATGTATCACTTTCGCCAAGAGCAAGAAATGTCAAGATGTACGGAATTGCACAGTGTGCCTTCCCAGATCTATTTATTTGCTGGGCTTGCGCATTCTCATGCTCCCAGTTTTCCACTCAATTCATTTTTCTCAGGTGGAGTTCCAGCCAATATTCACAAAGGCCCGAAAGCTGCCAAAACCTCACATTCTTCTGTTTGGCGTTTCTGCTGTGATATTTCACACCGCCAGTGGGGAGGTTCTCCTTCAAAGCCCAAGTGGTTTCCTAGGCACGTTTACCTGGGAATGAGCTCCATTTGCAAGCCTCACATCTGCACCAATCTGCACAATTCTTGGTGTTGCTCCCTTGTTTTGATTTTCACAGAGGGCCTTCTGGCGGCTCGCTCTCTGCGAGAAGTGAAGCTACAGGGAATCAGGCAGACGGTCTTCTAAGTAGTGGCGCCTGCCCTGTGGAACGCCCTCCCGTCAGATGTCAAGGAAATAACTATCTGACTTTCAAAAGGACATCTGAAGGCAGCCCTGTAGTGGGAAGTTTTTAATGTCCGATGTCTTACTGTGTTTTAATTTGCTGGGAACTGCCCAGAGTGGCTGGGGCAACCCTGTCAGATGGGTGGCTAAATAATAATAATAATAATAATAATAATAATAATAATAATAATAATAATAATGATAATAGCGTTTATATCTCACCCTCTTTCTCCAAGATGGCATACATTGTTTTTCCCCTCCTCCTTTCATTCCCACAACTTTGTGAGGTATGATAGGTTGGAGAGTGAGCAACTGGCCCAAAGTCCCTCTGTGAGCTTCAGTCTAAAGAATTAAGATGCTTAATTTTTGTTCAATTAAAAAGCACGCAAGATCTAGCGTCATGCATTACAATTGCTACCAGAGACAGAAAAATCATTAAGTGATCCACCCATTTTTTCTGAAGGAAAAGAAGTTTAATAATAATAATAATAATAATAATAATTTATTATTTATACCCCGCCCATCTAGCTGGGTTTCCCCAGCCACTCTGGGCAGCTTCCAACAGAATATTAAAATACAATAGTCTATTAAACATTAAAAGCTTCTCTAAACAGGGCTGCCTTCAGATGTCTTCTAAAAGTCAGGTAGTTGGTTATTTCCTTGACATTGGATGGGAGGGCGTTCCACAGGGCGGGTGCCACCACCGAGAAGGCCCTCTCCCTGGTTCCCTGTAACCTCACTTCTCACATTGAGGGAACCACCAGAAGGCCCTCAGCGCTGGACCTCAGTGTCCGGGCTGAACAATGGGAGTGGAGACGCTCCTTCAGGTATACAGGACCGAGGCTGTTTAGGGCTTTAAAGGTCAGCACCAATACTTTGAATTGTGCTCGGAAACGTACTGGGAGCCAATGTAGGTCTTTCAGGACTGGTGTTATATACCATGTTTCTCATAAAATAAGACATACAGTACCTAAAAAATAAGCCATAGCAGTTTTTTCAAGCGATCACAAAATATAAGCCATACCCCAAAAATAAGACGTAGTGATACCTGGTAAGGTAGGCGCAGTTCTGGAGGGCGCCAAGGAAGAGGAAGAGGCCTGTCGGGTTGGCGCCCGGAACTGGATGCTGCTGCTGCTGCAGCCCCGCCAAAACGCCCAGCAGCGCGCGCCGCATGGAACCCTGAGCCAGCGTGACCCAGCAGCAGGACCTTCATGATGACCTGTGAAGCCCAGTTGCAAAACACTACCGGTACCTCTCTTTTCCTGCCTTGCCCACTTTATGCATATTTATGCATGGTTGATGCAAACTGTAATTGCATGCAATAGCTTTCAGCACCAAGGTACTTTTGCTTGGTGCAAAAGTAATATTAAAGCATGGTTGATGCAAGCTGCAATTGCATGCATGAAAGTTAAAGTCTGCCGTTTTACTCATCACTGTGGGACTTAATTATAATTGAATAAATGTAGATTGCTGTACCATACTTACCGGTAATAAAAATAAGACATCCCCCGAAAATAAGCCATAGTGTGTTTTTTGGAGGAAAAATAAATATAAGACAGTGTCTTATTTTAGGAGAAACACGGTAGTCTCAGTGGCCGCTCCCAGTCACCAGTCTAGCTGCTGTATTCTGGATTAGTTGCAGTTTCCGAGTCACCTTCAAAGGTAGCCCCACGTAGAGCGCATTGCAGTAGTCCAAACAGGCGATAACTTAAGAGAACCAGTGCTCAAGATGCAGTCTTAGATATCTCCTGGCCCCTGCCCATAAGGGCTAGAAATTAGATATTAAAAAAAATAATGATAAAAGGAATAATAAAAAGATTCTGCAAGGTGCTAAATTTTGCTGAAGCCAAACCCCATGCATGTGTTGTGTAGCACATAAGCCATTTGTGGAGATTTGTGGGGTGAGCAGCCGCCATGGATGTGTGAGATCTCCCATATCACCACTTTAAGGGCCACAGAAATGTCTGATGGAAAATTCAGTATTTTTCGTTGCTTCTCAGAGCAGAAGTTACCCTTTTGCGCTTTCTCTCATCCCCACCCTCGGAAGTGGACATCCTGCAAGTATGATGAAAAGCAGCAGCAGCAGCAGCTAGAGAACGGAAAGAGGGATGATGCAGATGAAAGGAAGAAACACTGACATATTTTTCAGAAAACTGGTGAGTCAGTGGCCCATCACCACCCGGAAGGGAAGTGGTTATCTCCAGGAAAGAGGTCAATTTCTTCTGCAGGCAGAGTTTTGAAATAGCTCCATAAGCTTTTGATGATACAGGTGGGATTCCTCCATGCTGCTGGGCAGGCCCAGCAATGCTATAATAAATGAAGGACAGCAAACTATAGACTCATGTAGGGTGCAGGAATTTCACAGAAGGACCCCTGCAACGCACATGCCTCCAGGTAGCAGATACCTGCAAAGAGAGGTAATGCAAGAAGTCTGGTTTGGACGCTCCAGCTGGTGCAGAATTCATTGGTTAGCTGAGAATTTACAAAGCCCTGAAAAACTCAATTATTTTTTAGAATTACTTCCGGTTTTACCGCCGCCTGGGAAGGAGCGCAGGATCAACCCCTTGGAGAGATTCTGAGCTTTGCAAGGCTAAAAAGAGATTTGCAAGGGCTCTGTGAACCCCGAAACCCAAGCTCAGCCACCGACATTATCTGCAGGAGTACCGTTGAACATTCCCTGAGTTGGTGAGGCTCGCTTCACAACCATGAGAAACCAAGCCATTATAGTGTCATGGCCCCACGTGTTTTGTTAGGCCCAAAGTGGAAAATGAGCGAGGTCCCGACTAAAGAAGAATGGCAACTTAAGTCTGCAAGCTGCACATATTCCATCAGCTTAACATATAGAACAAGAGAAGATGAACATACATTTAGAGAAGACTGGAAATTTTTTATTGAATATATGGCCGGAAATTGCGTACCCTTGAATACGTGGGCAGCATTAAGATAAATCCCAACAGTGTAAATGAGTTTTGATGGATGTAATAATGGAATAAGGAATGGTTTAGTTTATGTAAAATATGCAGGGATTTATGATATGCAAAATGAACCACGGAAAGAGAAGAAGGGAAGTCCTTGATATTTTAAGGATGTTTAAATGAGTATTCTAAATTGTAGAACAGAAAATTCAAAAACAGATGGTAGGTAGGTAGGCAGGCAGGTAGGTAGGTAGGTAGAGATAGAGATAGATAGAGTCATGGGCCCAATGGCAGATTGGATTGCCAGTATTTTTCCTCCAGATGCCCACCCCCTTTCTATTCTTCTTTTTAAAAATTTGCCAAGTGCATACAGCTGAAGGCGCACAAGTATTCTTGGAAAAGTTACTTCTGCCACAGGGGTCTGCCCTGTTTCTTCTGCTGTGGAGACCGATGCAAATAATTCATTCAGCTTCTCTGCAATCTCCATATCTACTTTGATTCCCTTGTCATCCAAGGGTCCAAACACTTCCCTAGCCAGTCTCCTGCTAACGCATTTAAAGAACTGGTTGGTGCTTATGTTTTTAGCAACATGCTCATCAAATTCTTTTTTTAGCATCCCTTTTTGTCTGCTCGCATTTCTTTGGCCAACGTTTACGTTCCTCATTTGGACAAGACTTCCATTCCCCGCCCCCAACCCAGGAGGCCTTCTTGCATCTAATCACTTCTTTGATTCTGCTTCTGAACCATGTCAGCATCGTCTTGGCCCTGGTGGTACCTGCCATGATCTGTGGTATAAACCCACAACTGAGCTCCTCATATTGCATCTTCAAACAGTTTTCAAGCATTTTGGAGTGAGAGAGACTCTTGGATTTGCTTTTGCAACTTCGTTTTCTGCCAATCCCCATTTTGAGGAAGCTTCCTATTTTGAAATCAAACGTGACCATGCTAGATTTTCTTGGCAATTGGCCACTTAATTTAATTTAATATAGCACTATGGTCACAGCTGCCAACTGATTCAACAACACTTAACACCTCGCACCAGGTCCTGGGCATCACTGAAAATTAAGTCCAGGCTTGCTGTCCCCTTGATCTATCCCCATGCCCAGCTGAAAGACTGTATCACTTAGAAGGATTTCTTCTGGGCGTAGGCTGTGCTTTGAACAGGGTTGGGCTCTGTGGCCCTCAAGACGCTGTTGGATTACAACTCCCATCTGCCCCAGCAAGGAAGTTTCAGGGATGATGGATCATAGAATCATAGAGTTGGAAGAGACCACAAGGGCCATCCAGTCCAACCCCCTGCCAAGCAGGAACACCATCAAAGCATTCTTGACAGATGGCTGTCAAGCCTCTGCTTAAAGACCTCCGAAGGAGACTCCACCACACTCCTTGGCAGCAAATTCCACTGTCGAACAGCTCTTACTGTAGTCCAATACCTGGAGGGCCACCGGTTCCCCATCATTAGATTTGAAGAATCCCTTAAACAGAATTGTGGGCTTTGATAGTTTTATGTACTGAGCTGAATCCTAGAACAATAGGATCCAAAATGCAGCAGTCTATGATTGGTCCTAGAACAATAGGATCCAGAATGCAGCAGTCTGATTGGTCCGCAGGAGCCACCCAATCCAGCTCCAGGTGGAAGTGAATCAGCGACCTGATTGGCCTGCAAGAGCAGCCAATCAGGCTCCTGGATGAAGTGAATCTGCAACCTGATTGGTCTACAGGAGTAGCCCGGAATTAGCCAATCACGTGGGCCCCATTGTGTAAATAATGTATAGCAGACGTTTTGGGGAAAGATTAATTCCTTGCTACTATGAGCTGAATAAAGAGCATGAAATTCACACTTGACTCCGAGTATATTTCAGATAGACTGTCAGGAGGTACCATGAAGAGCTCACTGGCTATCTGCCTAATGAAATCAGAGACGCCGGGAGAGCTTTCTCAGTCCATTTAACCCACAGAAACACAGGAAGATGTGGAATGTACAACCTCACGCTTGAGCCGATGTTGCTCAGATTGCCGCTGCACCCCCCTGGCAGTTTGCTTCCTAGGGCTCAAACGCCTCCTGCTGCCTACGGTGGCTGCTAAGGGAATCTCTCTGTCTCTGTTTAGCTTTCTGCTCCAAGACACAAAGGGCATGTCTGGTGCGAGAGGAAGGAGGGGGCTCTCCATGTCACTTGGCTGCTGTTTCTTTTTTTTATAAATTTTTATTGAAAGAATTATAACTCCATATAAATTGTCAACCAATACAATACAATTATAACTCCATATAAATTGTCAACCAATACATTTTCCCCCTTTCCCCCTCCCTCCCCCCCAGACTTCCCCTAGCTTCCTAAACTGTTTTATTGATTCAATACTGTTTCTGCATATTATACAATTTAAAATTTTGTTTTCCTGTTATTCAAAATCTTGTTAATAAAATTTGTGTATGCCTATTCAAACCCTGCCAGCGAATCTAAGTCTCTTTGTTGTTTTTTCAAATAATTTGTAAATAATTCCCAATCTTCCTTAAAGTCCCGATTGTCCTTTTCACGCAATTTGTTTGTTAATTTTGCCAGCTCTGCATAACTCATCCATTTCTCTTGCCACTGTTCTTTCGTTGGTGTTTCATCCTTCTTCCATCCTGGTGCTAGCAAAACTCTTGTCACAGTTGTGGCATACATAAATAAATTCTTTATTTTCCTTGGTATCTCTTGTCCTAAAATCCCTAATAGAAAAGCTTCTGGCTTTTTTTTTACAAAAGTCATTTTAAACATTTTTTTCAATTCATTATAAATCATTTCCCAATACTTTTTAACTTCTCTACATTCCCACCACATAGGGTAAAAAGTCCCTTCTTTTTCTGTACATTTCCAACATGTACTTGTCCCTGTTTTGTACATTTTTACCATTTTGACTGGCTGCTGTTTCTAACACATCTGACTCCTGTCTCTGTTCACTGCTATCTTGTTCCTGGTTGTTCATCATCCATTATTTCCCAGCTTCTTTCTTCTTCTGGGGTGTGTCCCGTCTCAAACCACCACGATCCTAGGTCCATACTCTCTCCTCCGTCCTCCTCTCTGGAAGGCTCTTAAGAGTGTACAGTTCACATCACTTCTGGTTTAGAATTAAACCACCAAATGACGGCACAGGAAGATCTCACACCAGTAGCACCAGATGAGGAAGGCCTTCATCGTTCAAAGCCGGTGTCTCAAACTAGTACTACCGCATTGCCGTCTTGTGGAGAGCCAGTGTGGTGTAGTGGTTAAGAGCGGTAGACTCGTAATCTGGTGAACCAGGTTCGCGTCTCCGCTCCTCCACATGCAGCTGCTGGGTGACCTTGGGCTAGTCACACTTCTTTGAAGTCTCTCAGCCCCACTCACCTCACAGAGTGTTTGTTGTGGGTGAGGAAGGGAAAGGACAATGTTAGCCGCTTTGAGACTCCTTCGGGTAGTGAGAAAGCGGGATATCAAATCCAAACTCTTCTTCTTCTTCTTCTTCTTTGAAGACTTTGCAGGAAGCAAACTTCACGGATCGTGCTACTGAACCGTTGGTGAACTCCCAACGCTCTTTTATGCATTTCCACTTTTGCAGCATAAAATCCTATCGCCGGTGCAAGAGAACAGGGATTTCAGTGTGACAGATGAAATCCCCTATAAAAGATTACTCGCAAGTACAACTTGCAAACTCAAGGGAGTTTAGGCCAGAAGTATCTATTCTGGCAGGCTAGAGAGCTCACGGGTTGCATTCAGCTGACATGCCATCAGATGTTTTTTCCTGTTTACAGATTCAGGCTGCATTCTCTGCGGGTGAGCGAGCATTCCAACTTCATATGGGTGTAAAGAGAGCCCTATTGCGGTTTCTCCCTCCTCTTCCCTCTTTCAAGATGTCTTTAGATAAGTCGGATATCTCACTTTGCGCATCCGAGTTCAGAGACCTCTCAGTTAAAGGCAAACGGCCGCTTTTCTTCAAGTATCTTGTTTTCCACTTTCGGCATGTTTAATCAGGTCAGTAGTCCCCTGCTGTGAAAGAGCAAAGCAGTTAGAAGACTAGATCACTTATGCTGTGCAAGGGCATGAACTGGAAATATCACAGTATGGATGATTTATGATTCTGTTGGCATCCATCTCTCAAGAGACAATGCAGTGTGCCTCTGGGGGTGAAGTTAAACTGTTGGGGAGTAGAGACGGATACAGGAGAGACATATTTTGTTGCAGCTGGGGCAGATGAAGGTGTCTGGTTGTGCTGCTGCAGATGCACCATGGCCTTTCTTCTCTCCGAGCTCCTCTCATTCCTCCTCTGGTCATTGCTGTCTGTCTCCAGGCACTGCGGTCGCCAGCAAGGGATTCCCGCATGGCAGGGTTGGCGTTACCAGCCTTCATGTAACATTTGCAGACATCTTTGTAACGCAGAGTTGGTCTGCCAACGGGCCTGGTGCCCTACAGAGCGCGTCCTTGGGGATCCTGCCATCTTCCATGCTGTGGACATAGAATCAGAGTTGGAAGAGACCACAAGGGCCATCCAGTCCAACCCCCTGCCGAGCAGGAAACACCATCAAAGCATTCCTGACATGTGGCTGTCAAGCCTCTGCTTAAAGACCTCCAAAGAAGGAGACTCCACCACACTCCTTGGCAGCAAATTCCACTGTCGAACAGCTCTTACTGTCAGGAAGTTCTTCCTAATGTTTAGGTGGAATCTTCTTTCTTGTAGTTTGAATCCATTGCTCCGTGTCCGCTTCTCTGGAGCAGCAGAAAACAACCTTTCTCCCTCCTCTATATGACATCCTTTTATATATTTGAACATGGCTATCATATCACCCCTTAACCTTCTCTTTTCCAGGCTAACATACCCAAGCCGTTCCTCATAAGGCATCGTTTCCAGGCCTTTGACCATTTTGGTTGCCCTCCTCTGGACACGTTCCAGCTTGTCAGTATCCTTCTTGAACTGTGGTGCCCAGAACTGGACACAGTATTCCAGGTGAGGTCTGACCAAAGCGGAATACAGTGGTACTATTACTTCCCTTGATCTAGACGCTATACTCCTATTGATGCAGCCCAGAATTGCATTGGCTTTTTTAGCTGCTGCATCACACTGTTGACTCATGTCAAGTTTGTGGTCTACCAAGACTCCTAGATCCTTTTCACATGTACTGCTCACATGGCCAAGCCAGTGTAGACATTGCTGAGAGAGGAGTGTGAACATGCTGGAAATGCAGACTTGGGATACAGCACCTAAGTGACTTCTGCAGGGCGCAAACCTGGGCAGTGTGTCTGGAGGTCCTGGGCTGTCTAGACGACAAGACCCCCTTTGGCCTTGCTGATGTTGTCCCAATGAAAGCAAAACAATACATTTGGAACCAGCTTGGCTGCAGAAGTTGCCGGAAGGAGGCATAGAAGATGCCATCCGTCTTAGGGACTCCACTGTACAGGTATAATAATAATAATAATAATAATAATAATAATTTTTTATTTGTACCCCGCCATCTGGCCGGGTCTCCCCAGCCACTCTGAGCGGCTTCCAACAAATATTAAAATACATCAAAATCAAAGGTAGATTTGTATGGGGTTAACTCAGGCATCCCCAAGCTGCGGCCCTCCAGATGTTTTGGCCTACAACTCCCAGGATCCCTAGCTAACAGGACCAGTGGTCAGGGATGATGGGAATTCTAGTCCAAAACATCTGGAGGGCTGAAGTTTGGGGGTGCCTGGGTTAACTCCTTAGCCATAGGGGCTATGGATTGTTCCTTGGGGTTTACCCCCTCCATTTCCCTCTACAGGAGGTGCAGAAACCACCTTCGTGACCACTGGACCCACTATTGGTCTCGTCTGCTCAATCTGCCAGAGCCTGTCTTTGCATGCAGGGGATAGACAAGTCCCTAACTCGATGAGGATTTAAGACCCATTGGCTACCCTCACCTGGTTTAGCCAACCTAATAAGGTCAGCATTAATAATTAAACAACAATTAAATTAAGATTTATATGCAGTTATGCCTATTGTTTGCAGGAATATAGAAATTTCCTGTGTGGAAAGCTGTACGTCTGACGGGGCTTCCGTGGCTTCTGATTGGCTGCAGGAGCTTCAGAAGCCAATCAGAAGCCGCACTTTGGAAGTCGAACGCTTTGGAAGTTTGAATGGACTTCTGGAACGGATTCTGTTTGACTTTCAAGGTACGACTGTACTTAGTTTTGCGCGATGAATCTGATGTGTACTAGCACAGACCTCCCGTAGTGGCCCTCTCTTCAATCTGCTATGAAAATTTGTTTTCCCTTGTTCAAACCAATCCCAAAAGAGGAAGGTTCAACCCTCCCTTGGAGGGATGGACAGGGTCCATTTCTCTGTTGACCCTGCATAGCTCCAGCTACTTCTAATCCCCATCAAGCTGAACCCCATCCTACTTTTCGCAATGTCCTTGGTGTGTGCACAGGCAACTCACGGAACGATGCACAGCTGCCTTTGGCCAGGATTCAACCCTATAAAAAAGGAGCCCACGCAGTTCGGAGGGAAGGAAGCGTCAGAAGCAATCAAGAAGGAAAGGAAAGCAACTGTGGGGAACCACAGACATATCCTTAGTGAGGAGCAGTGAAACAGAAAGTTCTTGGCGTGGGTATGTTCAACATTATTATCCTTATCACAGTTTAAAACACAATCACAGAAATAAGGTGGTTCCTGAAAATACACATCTCAAGTACCAAAAGCCAGGGTAAAGATGAATGAGCATGACTTTAATGAAGCGCTAAGCCTAGCTGCAGAAACCCTGGAAACGAGAAATCTTATTTCCCCTGCCTCCCACATGGAGCTGGTTGGTTGGCATCCGCCCGCCTCAAGAGACAATGGAGTGCGCCTTCGGGGGTGAAGTCAAACCGCAGTGTTAGCAGCACCAAAGTGATCTCCCTGAGGCGCAAGCCTGGGCAGTGTCTATGGAGGTCTTGGGCTGTCCAGATGACAAGACCTCTCTCGCGGCCTCGCTGATGGGGTCCACAGGAAAGCAGAGCAAGACACCTGGCACCAGCCTGGCTGGTGGAGTTGCCAGGAGGTGTACCAGGCGCCATCCAACCGTCTTAGGGACCCCACTTATGTAGGGCTCAGTCCTTAATCTTTTCTTCTTCCAAAGATATCCCGCAAGGCAGTGGAGGTTTAGGTTCAGTTTTCCTTCTCCTAGATGGGCTCCCTTCCCAGGCTGACAAGCCTCATCTGCCCCATGCTTCCCTCTACTACATAGGCAGAAACTCCGTTCTTAACCATTAGACCCACTATTGGTCTCGTCTGCTCAAACTACAGAAGCCTGTCTTCATACAGGGGAAGCCCCTAACTCACAGAGGGTTTGAGACCCATCGGCTACCCTCACCTGCTTTAGCCGGCCAGTCAAAGCTGTTCCCTAGGTGTGGCTGCTGTAGCATGCTGGCAGCTTCTAGGAGCCACAGGTGAGAGCTGAGTGCAGGGTGGGGACCAAAGTTCAACAAATTACTCCGGAAGGAGCAAGACAGGTCCCCCACCAGAAGTACTACCCCCTCTCCTAACACCCTGTATACCCTCACATGCAGCAACACCAAAAGAAAACGAGAAGTAGAATTACTGGAAGTCAAGAGTCTTCAGATATTTAATTTTTTCAGTAGTAGAAAAACAAAGATACAGGGGAGCCACTCAGCTATAAAAAAGTACAAAACACCCTGAAATTCAAGTATCAAATAAATTAACAAACAACTACACACACACATACAAACAAAACCCACTGATTGCATTGTTCTGATAAATTAATTCTAAGCTACTATGATCTTGGAGAGTAAATGCACACTACTAAAAGTCAATTATTTATTGGAAACCTGTTTTTAATCCTCGTGAGATTTAAAATATGTTGAAACAGTCAGATTATGCTAGGAAGGACACCTCAAAATACTAATTAACATTAATGAAACCTATTTTGCATAATTGGAAAACCACCCGAGTAATCTATTCACACACTTTTCATCTCAAACGGGGAAGGTGGTGAAATATTCATTAGGTGTGATAGGTTTTATTGAAATAAAAGGTTGCTTGCTTGTTTTCAACATCACTCCCAAGGTACTTTTCTTCCCAAAATATGGTTGGTGACTTTCTGCAGAGAAAGAAAACGATAAATCTGTTAGCGTTATCACTGCTGCGATGCCATAATGATACCCATGCCGAGAGGGCAAACCTCCTACTGCCACCAAGCGTCCATCCTCTGCCCGTCCATTTTGTGCCGTGGAAACGGAAGCCTTGAGAGGAGGGGAGAGTGCCAAAAAAAGGTGTAGCAGGGGGAATTATGGACGCGGCTTCTGGTTCAGTCCAAAAGCCCATCTAGCCCAGCATCCTGCTCTCACAGCGGCTAACCAGAAGTCTATGGGACACCTGAAAGCAGGACCTGAAAGCAACAACACTCTCCCAATTGTGATTCCCAACCAATTGTATTCAGAAGCATACTGCCTCCGACAGCATGGACAGCTAGAAATTATCAAAGTGGTTAAAACACAGTAAACAAAAAGGGCAGGGGTCCAAAGAGCCGTTTTGGCTTGTGTTGTCCTAAAAGAATTTGGTGGGGGGGTTGTTTTTTGTTTTTTTGAAAGAATTTTTATTACATTTTCCAATTAAACAAATTAAGCAATTTATAAACATACAAATACACACACATCCTCGCTCTGCCGAGCTACGACTTCCCTCCCTCACGTCAGCAGGTTCTTTTCCAGGACGAATCGAAATTCCAAAAGGAAAAGAATTTGGTGGTTTTTTTTAGCTATGAATTGCTGGCCCTCATGCCATGCTGGGAAGCTACAAGCTTTGCATCTGTGGAATTTGCTATCTGAAGAAGTGTGCATGCACACGAAAGCTCATACCAAGAACAAACTTAGTTGGTCTCTAAGGTGCTACTGGAAGGAATTTTTTATTTTGGTTTATTTTGTTTTGACTATGGCAGACCAACACGGCTACCTACCTGTATCTGTGGCCATTTCATTATGTTTACTGCAGTGCCACCCTGTGGCCAAAGTCAAATTCACAACTATATTTCCCCCCCCCCCCCCATTTTTCCAACTTTGGTGGTTTACCATGGCTTGCCGAAACAGAATCTTTTTTTGGTGGTGTGGAAAAAAACCAGTGCAGCAAAAACGCCTGCTTGATGTTAACACGCAGGGAGTCACTTGCCACATGAAAAGACTGATTCCTTGCAAATGTTGGTTCTTAATGAGATGTTTTGATGCCACTTTACTGTAAATGCATGTTAAAATACAGGCCGGGGGGGGGGGGGGTCCGTTGATAAAGGCTGGTCTTTTTTTATTTACAAAACTCACAGCACTGTTCTGGTGGGTGTAACTCCACTGGATATAGAATATTTTAGTCCCAGGCGCACACCTGGTCAGGATTTAGTAATGACTTGATTTAGAGATTCACGTGCTCTCCGATGTGTTCACTGCGCTTCTGGCTTGTGGGAGGACTTCACGTGCAATGGGAGGAAGCCCATGGGCTTTCCCTAATGTTATATTGCAAACTGCCCGGTGATTACCGTATTTTTCGCTCCATGAGACGCACTTTTTTCCTCCTAAAAAGTAAGGGGAAATGTCTGTGCGTCTTATAAAGCGAATGTGTGGTCCCTGGAGCTGAACTGCCCAGGGGCAAAAGCAGATCGTGCTTTTTAAAAAAGAGAGAGAGAGAGAGAGAGAGAAGGGGGTGTTGAAAGGAAGCCCGCTGAGCAGCTGCTCAGCAAACGACCGGGGAGAGAGATAAGGGAGAGAGATTCCAGCCCCGCCCCCTTGCAGAGGGAGGCTGTTTCCCCAGCGACATGGGACTGGCTGATTAGATTATCTGTCTGGAAACTGTAGAAATGGCTCCCATTCCTGAAGCTGAAGAACTGTGAGTTAAGCCCCATAAAACAGGATTTTTTTCCCTTTGCAAAGTAAGCACAACAACTTTGAGCGGATCCTCAAAAAATGGGGCTTTTCTCCTTTGCAAAAGAAGCTGCAGAAATTTGAGCTGATCGTCAAAAAATGGAGCATTTCTCTTTTGCAAAAGAAGCTGCAGAGATTTGAGCTGATCCTAAAAAAATGGGGCTTTTCCCCTCTAAAAACTAGGTGCGTCCTATGGTCAGGTGCGCCTTGTAGAGCGAAAAATACGGTATATTGTAAACTGCCTTGTGATCATTGGAGGGAAGGTGGCACCGAAATTCATAAATTAATAAGTTAAATAAATATTCACAGCACTCTTACATAACGACCTCAATTCTCCCTCCAAAAACCAAACACACACACAAACAAACAAACAGCAAGGAAAGTTCAATCAGTTCGGCTTTGATATTCTTCCCAGTCTACTGCCTGTGCCAGCAGCAGGGGTGAGAAGGTCAACAATGCCGTTTTTATTTTGTTTGTATTAAATCGCAGTGCAAAACTTGCATTTATGGGGGCCCATAACGCGATTTCATAAAAGTGAGGGATTGCCAGATACTGAGATGCTTATGACGAGCATTTATGGACCTTTTATGCGTTGCAAATTGCATTTTATGTACAGGAACAGTTAACACGCAGCCACGTTGCTGAATGCATCACTGAATACCAGGCTGTGAGAAAAGCTTCCTCCAGGAACCTTGTCCCTACAAGATCCTACTTACAGGTAGGTAGCTGTGTTGGTCTGTCGTAGTCGGAACAAAATAATAATAATAATTCCTTCCAGTAGCACCTTAAGAGACCAACTAAGTTTGTTATTGGTATGAGCTTTCAGGTGGTGGGAATAAGACCTGGTCTGAATAGAGACATTGGATTCTTATCTCATTATACATGATAAAGCATTTTTTTAGCCATCTCACCCCTTGCTTTTTCCTGCAAGACCAACTGCAGTTGTTAACAGTCATCAACAGGTTTACCACACCTATCAGCCAATCTCCCATTTCCACCCCCCTTCTGAGTAATACCCCTCCCCACCCTCTTACTATATATAAGGGTCTGGTGACTTCTGTTTCAGTGTATCTGAAGAAGTGTGCATGCACATGAAAGCTCATACCAATACAGTGGTACCTCTGGTTACATACTTAATTCGTTCCGGAGGTCCGCTCTTAACCTGAAAACGTTCTTAACCTGAAGCACCACTTTAGCTAATGGGGCCTCCCGCTGCTCGATTTCTGTTCTCAATCTGCAGCAAAGTTCTTAACCCGAGGTAATATTTCTGGTTTAGCAGAGTCTGTAACCTGAAGCGCATGTAACCTGAAGCATATGTAACCCGCGGTACCATTGTAACAAACATAGTTGGTCTCTAATGTCCTACAAGATCCGTTATGGCTTCTTACCCTCCGAGCTACTTTAGGAATCTATTTGGGTGGAGAAAATGGGGTATCAAATGCCGTCAATGCAAACCTATAGGGCAGGTTTCGGGGGGGGGGGGGTTCTTCAAATGTTGTTGTGCCCCAATTCCCATTGGCCCAGCAGCCAGCATGGCCAACAGTCAGGGATGAAGGAAACTGTAATCCAATGACACCTGGGCCCACCACTGATATAAGAGTTTCCAACCCTGCCCCTCCTTTTTTATTTTTAAAAACAAATATTCTATTTAAAGCCTGGAAAGGCTGCAGCATTAGCATGCTGAAGGTCTCCGGTTCAATGTCTGATGACTTCAGTTAAAAGGTAGTAGGACTGGGGGGTGGGGGGGACCCTCTGCCCCCAACCCCTTAGCAGAGCCACCACTCGCCAGAAGAGAGGACTAGGTGAACCAATGTCCAGATTCTTTGTACTGCAGCTTCAATTGTTTAAAGGGAAAGATGTAGTTCAGTGGTAGAGCACAAGAGCACAAGAACTAGGTTCAATCCCAGAATCTCTAAGTGAAAGGGGTTTTAGGTAGGAGAGTCAGAAAGGGCTTTAGCTGGGGATCTTAAAGAGAGTTGCTGCCGGTCAGAGTAGACGGCACTGGTAAAGGTAAAAGGTAAAGGACCCCTGGACGGTTAAGTTCAGTGAAAGGTAACTATGGGGTTGCGGCGCTCATCTCGCTTTCAGGTCGAGGGAGCTGGCATTTGTCCAAAGACAGCTTTCCGGGTCATGTGGCAATCATGACTAAACCGCTTCTGGCGCAACGAGACACCGTGACGGAAACCAGAGCGCACAGAAACACTGTTTACCTTCCCGCCACAGCGGTACCTATTTATCTACTTGCACTGGCATGTTTTCGAACTGCTAGGGTTGGCAGGAGCTGGGACAGAGTGACAGCTCACCCCGTCACGTGGATTCGAACTGCCGACTTTCCGATCAGCAAGCCCAAGAGGCTCAGTGGTTTAGACCACAGCGCCACCCGTGTCCCTTTATGTAGATGGCACTGACAACCAATGCGACTCAGGAGGAAGCAACTGCACATGTTCATGTGCAGAAGCCAGGCGCTCCTGAATGCATTGGCGCCTGGCAGAAGCATACTTAGGCAGTTTCCCTTCCTCTACCCCTCCCAGGCAACATCACCTTTTAAATGAGTGCTTGTTTTGTTGACCCGGGCGGTATATGGAGGGTTGAAAAGTGTGATCGCCAGGGATAAATCAGGGCATTGCAAGACAGCCTCTTGTCTGCCAAAAATCCGTTTCCCCACTGAAAAACTGAATCAGGTGAAGTTTGAACATAAGAAGAGTCTGCTGGATCAGGCCAGCGGCACATGTGGATCTCACAGTGGCCAACCAGATGCCTATGGCAGGACCCCCAGCACAAGAGCACTCTCCCTCCCAACAAATTTGCTGTGGCTGCTTTTGGCATCTCTACAGAGTTTAGGGAGGAAGGTTGTTATAGTTGATGCATGTAGCTAATCTGGGCAGCAATTCAAGTTATTTAGATGGGAACTGCAGGAAACATTTCATTGTGACCAACTATCTGATCACTGGGGAAATTCAGTTTATCCCAATCCAATGAACTTCCTTAACTCTCTCGCTCTCCAAAGGACACTCGGGGAAGACTGGGCTGTTGTGGAAACAAGTGGGGGCTGCGAGAAAGTATCTCAGCAGTACAATGAGTTACTATGACTTTACTGAATTGCATTAATTGTCTTGCAGCTGTTGTTTGCTTTATTTATATGCTACTGTGTTTGTTTGTTGTTTTAATTCTACTGTGATTACTGTGTGCCGCTTTGAGCTCGACATTAGCTGTTGGAAAAGCAGTACAAATATTAAACCAAATCAAAGCACCTACCATTTTATAAAGCTGAGCCTTCAAACGATTTGTAGAATAGTCGGATTTTCTCTTTTCTTCTTCCCGTCTTTTTCGCACCTCAGGCAGCTGCTCATAGATGCTAAGAGAGCAAGAATAAAATGAAGAGATTACTCTAAAGAAATTGCTCCCAAATGAATCAGCCATTGCACTGCTGAGTGAGTGCAGGGTGATATGGAGAAGCAAGAGGGAGCTTAAAAGAGCCAAGGTGATCTCTTTGGTACTCGAGGCCGAAACACAGACCTGACCTGCTGGGTCTGTGATCTGCTGAAGCCTAAAGTTGTTTAAAAGACTCTTTTGAGCCTGACTGCTCTTCTTTCAGTTACTCCCTTTGGCCAGCGCCAGGCTGAAAGCTTTTCTGACAAATCCCAGATTCAGGATCTGCTGTGAGCTCAAACTGCAACAACTGACCTCTCTCAGCTGTGGTTTTCCAACTGATCGCGCTTGCTAGCCTCACAGAAACAAGACACCAAGCATATGGCAAAGAGGAGTGGCAAGGACCATCCTGCTCTACGAAACGGCACCAGACCATTCTACAGAATTCCTTATTTGGCTCATTTAAAATAAGCACCAGAAATCTGGGCTGTAGCAGGATTGAAACCTGGATTTACAGGATTTCTAGCCGGGGACTGGGCCTGAACTGCCATCCTCCACCCACAAAAGCTGAACATTTCAAAGGGTGTTGGTTTTTAATCAGGATGGGCAAGGATCCTAAGCCCTTGGGCTCCATAAAGACAGAAGACAGCTACGGTTGTTTCACGGGGCTCTAGCAACAGCCAGAGTCATTCACGTTGAATTTTCAGTTTCAAGTTTGGTGCAAAAAACATCAAAGAATGTGAATTCACTGCATTGCCCCATTGAATAAAAGTATCTGTGCAGTTTTTGGTTGCCATCTGAACAAGTTTACTCATGAATAAACATGTATATTAACAAATTATATCATTTTCAATGCATTAAAATGAATATTCTCCTAATTTAAATGAAAATTCGCTAACATTCTTAATCGAGAATATCCTCGAGAATATTCTCCAAAAGATTATTCTCGAGAATTTAACATCACTAGTTTTACCCATGGTGCACAATCCAGCAGAAAGGTGTTTTACACATCTCTCGATCATTTCAAGAAAGCCTGTGAGCAGCTTTAATTGACTAAGCCAAAGGCCCATCTAGGCCAGTGGGCAAACAGATGCCTCTGTGAAGCCCACAAACAGGACAAGAGCACACTCCCCACATGCGATTTCTAGCAACTGGTATTCATAAGCACCCTGCCTCCAACAGTGGAGCTAAACCAGGCAAAGGCAAACTCGGCCCTCCAGATGTTTTGGGACTACAACTCCCACCATCCCTAGCTAACAGGACCAGTGGTCAGGGATGATGGGAACTGCAGTCTCAAAACATCTGGAGGGCCGAGTTTGCCTATGCCTGAGCTAAACCGTGGCCATTAGGGTGGGTCATAAAAAACTTTTTTTCGAAAATGTTTCCTCCCTTGATCTTATCTCAGGCGTATGGTATAAACATAGTTACATTTCAAATTTGGGACAAATCGGTTAATATTTAGACCCTGCTCCTACAAATTGAAATTTTGCCTCACCACGAGTGATAAAAACATAGGAATTTGACTCATTCTCAGTATGTTAAATTGTGAACTAATAAACATAAATTTTAGGTTTTATGTAGAGCAATAATAGTTGCATACTATTATTTTCAGCAATATTTATTTATTTAAGATAAAACATGTTGATAATGTACATGAAAATGATAATGCACGTTCAACCATTTCTCAGAGAAAAAAACCTAGTGAGTCAACTTGAAGCAGTTGCTTGTGATGGGACAAACACAAACATAGGTGCCCGGGGAGGAATTAACCATCTTATTGAAATAGACATTGGCCGGCCATTGCAATGGAATATTTGCCTCCTTCATGCCAATGAACTGCCTCTACGACATCTCATCATTGAACTAGATGGACCCACATCTGGGGCTAACACCTATTCAGGGCCTATTGGGAAATTACTGCCCAGTGTCACCAATTTGCCAGTTGTTGAATACAAATGCTTTGCACGATCAGATTCAATCCCAGAAATGCCAGAAGTAGTTTGGAAAAATCTATCTACTGACCAAAAGTATTTGTGGCAAGTTACATCTGCACTCATCTCTGGAGAATTCAGCAGTGACTTACAGCTGCTCAAAATTGGCCCTTGAAGCCATAGTAGGTGGCTGACTAGTGCCTGTCGTATCTGCCGGCTGTATGCCTGCATAAAGAAACCATCTCGAGTTCTAAAAATATTGACTTCATACGTTGTAAACATCTACGCACCAATGTGGTTTAAAGTAAAACATCACGAATTGGCTATTGAGGGTCCACAGAACTTTTATTTTCTAATGAAGAAAAGTGAGCAGATCGAAGACAAGGAGGCAAAGGGAATTGTACAGCGATGTGTGCAGAGAAATGCTTTCTTTGCACACCCAGAAAATATTCTTCTCGCCCAACTGGCTTCTGCCCAGAAGTCAGATCGCGCTGATGCTGTTCAAATCATCATTGAAGCAAGAAGGAGAAATGAACCGTTGGCTGCAAGTATTCGTCCATTTAGAGTGCCAACCCTCGATTTTAAAGCAGTGAAGTGGCAACAAATGATAAAATGGTCAGAAACTGACACATATGAGCCACCAATAATCAGGAACATGACAAACAATGAACTGTTAAATATTGTGACCACTCCATTAACAATTCCAAAATTCAAGTGCCATTCGCAAATGGTTGAATGTGCAGTGAAGGAGGTTACTAGAGCATCTAGGATAGTTGTTGGAGAGAAAAGACGTGATGCTACCATCAAAACAACAATGAACAATCGCTCTAAATTCCCAAAACAAGATACCGGTACAAAGAAGGGCTTTGCACCAAAATAGACGTTTAGTGTAATGCGTAAAAGCATATTTTTAGCATGATATAATATGGTGCACTGTACAATGTATATTGCATAAGGCATAATTTTATTAATTACACAAAATGTAAGCATTTAGTACAATTTATACCTAAGTAATTAAGTATTATGTGATGTTTTGATGCAACACATAATATGAGTGGTGTTTTATTGTTTATGTTTAGTACACCATTTGTTTAATTGTTCCATATAATTTTTTCAAAACCATTGGTTTTTCATAAACATTATCAACATGTTTTATCTTAAATAAATAAATATTGCTGAAAATAATAGTATGCAACTATTATTGCTCTACATAAAACCTAAAATTTATGTTTATTAGTTCACAATTTAACATACTGAGAATTAAATGAGTCAAATTCCTATGTTTTTATCACTCGTGGTGAAGCAAAATTTCAATTTATAGGAGCAGGGTCTAAATATTAACCGATTTGTCCCAAATTTGAAATGTAACTATGTTTATACCATACGCCTGAGATAAGATCAAGGGAGGAAACATTTTCGAAAAAAAGTTTTTTATGACCCACCCTAGTGGCCATGGTGGCTAGCAGCCATTGTTAGTCTTATTGTCCATGAATTTATCTAATCCATCCAAGCTGGTGGCCATCGATAATTCTTGAGGGAGGGAGTTCCACACTTTAACAATGTGCTGTGTGAATGATTCCTTCCTTTAGTCTGTCATGAATCTTCCAACAATCAGCTTCATTGGATGCCCTCAGATTCTATTATTATTAACTGTCCTGTGGTATCAATCAGCAAATTTGTCTACTATACTGCTTACCCATAACACTTCCTCAGAGGGATGCCCTCCTTCCCCAAGACCCTCCTATTCCATCACTGCGAGGGAGCTGTCATCCTGGGAGTGGGATGCAGCTCTCATGAACCCAAAGACCCTATCCATCAACCTCTCTGCCTCTTTTAACCACTTTCACCTCAAGGGAATGACGTTTCTGCTGGGTTGTGCCCCATGTAAATTAGGGGTGGAGAAATTATGTGCTTTGGATTTTCAGGCCCCCCAATATCTATGGCCAATCTTGTGCCTTGTTCATTTTCAAACTTGCGTTAGAAAATAAATATATGAGGTTTATTCATATTTTTCCATATGCAAAAATATAACAGGGTTGTACTCCAATCAAAAGCAGCCTTACCGTTTTGATCTCTGAACCATTTCATTCTTGGAAATTGCTCTTCTCTTCTGCATAGCCCTGTAGTCTAAACAAAGTAGGAAAAAATGATGAGTACAGCACAATTCAAAACGTTAATGCGCCAGACAACTGATGTTCTCATCCTACAAGATGCTGTGCCAAGATAGAAGCTCATAAGATCTGGTGGTGCTAAGAGTGGGCCATGGGAGAGACATCAGTCCTCAGAAACAAGTTCTTGTGCCGAGGTCAGCAAGGTTTACCTTGCCTGGGCTGGTTCACTCCCGCAGAGATCGCTCCATGGGCTGGATTGCGCCTGCGCCGACGCAATTTCCGGCGCTGCGGAAGCAAGTCCCCACTCTGCGCTGGTTTAGCGCAGCGCACGGGGACTCGCTGAGTGGGCGCCTCGGTTTGGGGGCGGCTCGTGGGCCGTTTAAACGACTCCTGTGGACCGCTTGTGGCGCATGGGCCGCAGGTTGCTGACCCCTGGGTCTTGTGCTTCATCCTCTTTACGACCATTGTGCCAATCTGACCAGGAGACGGGGGCTCCTCCCTCCTGACCCTTTTTGGACCACAGAAGCCGTAGAGGCCAATACAAAGCTTAGCAGGCCATGACAGAAAGATGGGAAGGAGCAATGAGACAATAAGCTTCTCAAAGGAAGGGCCACAGTTTAGCTGCAGCAGCATGATGCATAGAGACTATAACATGGGAACTGTTACAGTGGTACCTCTGGTTACGAACTTAATTCATTCTGGAGGTCCGTTCTTAACATGAGGTACCACTTTAGCTAATGGGGCCTCCTGCTGCTGCACGATTTCTGTTCTCATCCTGAGGTAAAATTCTAAACCCGAGGAACTACTTCTGGGTTAGCAGATTCCAAAGTGTTTGTAACCCAAGGTGTTTGTAACCCGAGGTAGCACTGTATAGGTTCAACACAATTCTTTAAAAGGAGGGGCTGCCACTCCTTCTCAGCAAACCCGTCTACCTGCCAAGCCCCCTTCCTACATACCTGGGTGACCCCTCCTCCCTTTACACCTCACCTACCATTTCACCTTTCCTCTCAAAGCTTGCCCCAACCCCACTACACTCACAGCTCTCTCCAAGCCCTCAAACTGCTCTCTGAAGCACCTCCCCCTACACTCCTTTGACAATTGCTGCAGTGAGATTTAACCGAGGAGGGAGGCACTTCAGACAGCAGTTTGGCAAACCAATCCTTGAAGCACCCCTCTCCATTGACCAGCACTCCTGACCCCCACTACCCCCACTGCTTGCTTGCCTGCCATTCTGCTGTCATTATGCGGTTGGTCAACTCCAGCGTGACGACAGCCTTACATTTTTATGTATATAGGAAGAAAATGAAAATAAAAGCTGTAGATTCTGGGCCACTATACCACCTCACTAATCCTATTAACAATCTTGCAAGGTAGGCCAGTATTATTATTCCCATAGTGCCCAGAGCTGAGAGTGAATACCTCACATAAGACTATCTAGGCAAAACCACAACATAGGAAAATGTTGAGCCAAGGGCTTGCACCTTGCTTGCACCTCACATTTTAGCCACTATTCTATACCACTCCAACTCTTAGTTGCCCTTGTTCCAAGTCCAAAATGATAATGTGTGTGCAGCCGAGAGTGGGTGGGGAAACCCTGGATACCTGTGCATACACCTGATATTTTACCCGTCAGCTACTGCCTTTACTTTTACATATAGCTGCCAGCCTCTCCCTGTGCAACAGCTAGAAGCATTCCTGAACAGATAGGGATTAATCTAAAAGGAAAACGCAGTCCATAGAGTAAGATGGCTTTCAAGCTCTCTTCTACACTGATTTTTCTGCCAAGGAGTCCCTATTTCCTACACCTCGCAAAGGGTTCTCAAGCATGTTTTATGGTGCATTCTCAGGTCATATAGTATAACAAGCACACTGGGTTGCTCAGTGCCAACTAAGGGTGCTTTAGAATGCACCCAACACACTCCCTCCAAGTTTTACACACTGAAAATGAAGATTTGCTTGTTGAGTGGGCAATCTCTCAGGAAAATAACCTGCCCTTATCTCTGATAAACTTGGAGGAAGCACTTGGTGGTTTGTTTGTTTTTTAAAAACTACTACTATAATGCATGCATACATACACACCCAGACACACCCAGACACACACACACACACACCTCACAATTTTGCAACTAAGTAAAATTAGCATACCATGGGCAATTGGAACAAAAACGGCACTTGCTCTAGCTTTACTGCTTTTCTAACACCCTTTACCACCACAAGAATGTGCCTTGCTAAAGAAAGAAAAATCCATGGCAACAATCGTCTATGAACAGCCACTCTGCAGAAAAATGGCCATGCAATGCTCAGTCACAGGCTGAAGCTATTTTTAGTTGTTTGGGGTTAAAACAGGGCAGCTCTCCAAGCCTACAGCACACTGCCCATTAGCCTTTTCTGAATATAAACTGGCTATTTGCCCCATGCCATGCCCTACAGAGAGACACGACATGTGTCCATCATTACTGCTAGGGAAATATATGACAGCCCTGATCCAAAGAAGTGATATAACTGTGCAGGGGCGAGCAGCACACACAGAGTCTGGCTGTCTGCGTTTCTGGTATGGCAGTTTCCACTGCCAAATGTAAGGATGTAAGAAAAGCCTTGCTGGATGAGGCCAGTGGCCCATCTAGTCTAGCATCCTGTTCTCACAGTGGCCAACCAGATGCCGCAATGGGAAGGCCACAGACGAGAGGGCCACAACCCCC
Organism: Darevskia mixta; assembly: GCA_034641385.1. NCBI lineage: Eukaryota > Metazoa > Chordata > Lepidosauria > Squamata > Lacertidae > Darevskia > Darevskia mixta. The sequence goes on from JAWWNH010000060.1 coordinate 7,304,514, forward strand.
TCTCTCCACTTGTGATTCGCAGCAACTGGAATGCACAGGGAGCTTAGAGAGACAAGCTGCTTGCCTCTTCAGCAATGGCTTGCCTCTTCAGCAGGCAAAGGCCTTGCCTAGCTTCTCCCAGACACATAACACCCCTCCTTTGGCATGTGACCCATGTCTGTAATAAGGAAGGCACCTCTGTTAGGAAGATGGAAACTTCTTTTCTCTTCATGAGCATTAAATAATTCTTCTCTCTCGCCTTGGAGCATGCTCTGCAGTTTCCTTTCTTCCATTATTAGCTTAAGGCGTTTCACGCGCTCCCCGGAGCTGGAGATGAAATCGGGACGGTGCAGTGCAAGAGACTCCTAAGTTGGAAAACAAAAATAAGCGCTGCTTCAGAAGCTCCACTTAAAGCTGAGGAAATGTCAAAAATAGCTAACCCCATTAACAAAGCACTGAAAACATGCCTCAGAAGAAGAGAATTATTCACGCAATGTACAGAATTATTGCATCTACAAAAGGCGAAGAGATCTCTCTGTGGGTCTTGTTAACAAATGCTTTGATCTTGGACAACCAATTGCAAAGATACCGGACTGGGAATAAGCGTAGCTACATTTTTGTAAAAGGGATAAGTACTTAAGCTTAAACAAGCTGGCTGGAGTGTGCACATGGGACAAAAAAAAGTCTCCGTGCAATGAGGGAGGCCTCTCGGTGACTGTAAATGAAATGGATACATGGGGAAATTAACAGGGTTCAATATTAGTCTTGGGGTGGGGGCTTCACAAGAGCCTGCCAGCTGCCAGATCTGCCAAAGCGCAATGGATGCAGGCTGAGAGCGCTTCCCCCATCCCTACAACCCCCTTGCCATCAGAAGTGTAATGTCAAGGGCAGGAAGCGTGAGAACTGTTCGATTTGGACTGGAATTTGAAGGCAGGGATAAGCTGGTGAATGCAGACAAACAGCTTTACATTTCCCCTATTCCATAATCTGAACCAGTGGGGGTTGTGCAAACCCCACCTGCCCAGCAGTTGCTAGCACCATCCTTTCCCTGCCAGCGCATGCCATGTTTATGGTAAAGAAGGGTGGGCCCCATCCAGTAGAAAAGACCGGCCCTCGGAGCCATTAGAGTTAGAATAAGGGTAGAACGGAAGGCAAAGTAGGTTCTGTTCTATTCCTGCCCAGCCCTTACATATTTTAAAGAGGGAAGGGGACAAGACAGACACATAGATACACACAGAGGCGCACATGCTGCATCTGTTAAACTGATGGGTGGCTCAATTCATCTGACAACCAAAGCACTTGCAAATGGGACACAGCCAAAGCCAGGCAAGCAGTCCAAGGCAGAGCCTGGATTTTACCTGCAGTGTCATTTTCACAAAGGGTGGGGGCGGCTTATTCTCAACGTCTCTCGATGGAGCCATCAGACGCACCTGCAGCTCGCTGTGATCCTCCTGCCAGTTTTTCTCCCGGAGGGGCTCTCGCCACGGCTTCGGGTCGGGCATGGCTTCAAACCAGGGGGGACCAGGATCAGAAACGTAGCTGGACCCACCTCCCTTTTTGAAGTCCGCTTTCAAATCCTTTGCCGAAACAAACCAGGAAACTCCTGGGGCAAGGGAAAGAAAAATGCTTTTTAAAAAAGGAATGTAGTGTAAATTGTTCATTCCCGCTGCAGTTCACTTATAAAAGACAGGAAGGCACAAAAACAGGCCTTTTGCTCTGGGCTGTCCTCTCCAACTGTAAAAGGTCCAGGACGATGCTCAGAGCAGACATAAGCACATCACAGTTGCATATATAATGTACTCCACTCCCCAAACTTAGGGGTTCAAGGGATTTAGCAAAGATAAAATGGCACAGAACAAAGAGTGAAGAAGCATGGAAGCAGCAGACAATCCAGGAGAGGCAGTCAACATTTGACTACATTAAATGCTCTGCACTCTTATCAGGCCTTTGCAAAAATGTTGGTTGATGGGATTTAAAAAGAGATGGAAAAGTATAGCAAATCATTATTAATTATGGATTATTATCAACAGATCTTATTTTGCTTTGGGGTTCGGCATTTGTTGTCAGCGTGCGGTCAAAGCTGAGGACAACCATTTTCCCCTCATGCAGTATTTGTTTAAAACATCTTGCTCCGTATAGTTTTAATCTGTCTGCTATTTCATAGCTTTAGGAGACAGATAGCAGAAAATCCCCAGATCTCCAGATGATTAAACAAATCTGTTTGCTTCCGGTCCCAATTTATTCGCACGTTTAAAGCCTTATATTGTTCGGGGTGTCTGAAGTCCTGTCTTCTGTACTGGCATACTGCAGCCACCAGGTGAGGACCTGCTCCATGTGCTGCCTTTGAAGGTGCAGAGGACAAGGGCACAGGATCCGGCCTCCTCCATGGAAGCATCCAGGCTGTGGAATTCACTGGCCCAGGTAGTCTGGCAGGGGCCCCACACCCCTGGGTATTTTGGCAACCGTCTAAACCAACTTTTGAGGGCTGCACTCTCTCCTTGGTTTTGGGTAGTTTTGAAAGGGAGAGTGTTTTGGAGATGAACAAATATGAACTAGGATCCCACCCCCTACGTTTTATTTACTTACTTGCGAAAGATAACCTGCAATTTTCATTTATTTTATGCTTATGGCCAAATCCCAGACACAGACTCGCCTGCCTTCGTCTTGCCCCGAGGCTCTTTGTCAGCATTGTCTGACTCCCCATCTGTAGTGGAACCAAAGATTCATTCCGCGGACAGCCGTGAACAAGCCTATCAACACGGGCAGGTCAGGGAAATCGGCTACAGGAGAAACTCCCTATCAATCTATTGTTGTGTGGGTACAATGGGGCTTTTGATTTGTTATATTGTGTGTGCTCTCTCCTCTACGTGCACCTAACTGTTGGTTTTTATGGCACCACAGCAACAACAGGCAAAAGTCTGGAGACCGTGCGAGTCCTTCCTCATTCACAAAAGATGCAACGCTTGTCAGAGACCTTGCCGCCACCGTGGCTTGTTCCTCCTCGGCTTTTTCTCTGCAAGAAGCCTGCCGTGCTGCCTCCTCTGCTTGCCCTTGCTTTCCAGAAGGAACCCATCCAGCTGAGCAATTTCGCCCTCCATCCCACTCTCGGGATCTTCCCGCAGCCTCGCTTGGCTGGGTGACGGAGTGGGGAAAGTCATGCCGACATCTCGGGTGTGCTTCTTAGTTGCGCTGTTCACAATCTCAAAGTCTCCTGGGGTTCAAAAGAAAGGGATTTGATAATGGTATGTTCTAAACAGGTTTTATGTATGTATATATAGCTTTAATTCTATCGGTGTTTACAGTGGTACCTCGGGTTAAGAACTTACTTCGTTCTGGAGGTCCGTTCTTAACCTGAGGTACCACTTTAGCTAATGGGGCCTCCCGCTGCCGCCGCGCGATTTCTGTTCTCATCCTCAAGCAAAGTTCTTAACCCGAGGTACTATTTCTGGGTTAGCGGAGTCTGTAACCTGAAGCATCTATAACATGAAGCGTCTGTAACCAGAGGTACCACTGTAATTGTATTTTAACGATTGGTTTTTCTATGTTTACCACAGTGGACCACACATTGCAAACTGATTATGAGCTAGGCTCTAGACACATGAACATATATGCAGATTTTTGTTATTAGTAATTAGCAGAATTTGAAACTTGCTTACATGGATGGATGGATGCCAAGTCACAGCTGGCATACATACTGAATCTTAACTCTGCTTTTTTTATATATTCTGGAATTAGATCCACATGTGAAACCTGCTCCAAGTTATTAAAACAGAAACAAGATCTGAAAAGCAAAAATCCTGACTTCTTTTTTTACTCTCCTCTTGGTTTCTGAGTTTAAGAATATGAGAAATATACAGTATTTTTGGACAGAAACTGGAATGTCCAGGGCTTGCAGAAAGGGAGAGGATGACAGCAACATCGCCTTCCTTGAGATTTTGAAGGATGCTCAAGCATCGATGCACAGTGCCAAGAGCTATGTAGAATGAAGAATGACACATACACAGCAAAATCATCAGATATAGTAGCCTAGCTACAGGATTTATTACTTCCATGTATTGATTCTGTCACGTGTGTTTCCATGTTCATTTTCTGAATATGCATGCTTGCTTTCCCCCCAATATAAATCAGTCTGTAGAACAAGAAGCCCTGCACAGAGCCTGGGTCCAATCACTGAACATGTTGCTGAACCCACACCATGGGATCAGAAATTTCAGAAGACCCTTCTAACTCATTTTTCAACCTTCACGGGCATGAGAACAGAATGCTAGACTAGGTGGAGCTCTGGCCTGATGCAGCAGAGGACTCCATATCTTAACAGGGAGAACCTTGATTTAACCCAGGGGTCAGCAAACTTTTTCAGCTCGGGGCCGGGTCCACTGTCCCTCAGACCTTGTGGGGGGCCGGACTATATTTTGGAGGGGGGGAAATGAACAAATTCCTATGCCCCACAAAAAACCCAGAGATGCATTTTAAATAAAAGGACACATTCTACTCATGTAAAAACACGCTGATTCCCGGACCTTCTGCGGGCCGGATTTAGAAGGCGATTGGGCCGGATCCGGCCCCTAGTTTGCCTACCCATGATTTAACCAAACAAAACACACCAAGTACCATGCCTGCCTTATGCAATGTGGAATTCCTGCATCCCTCACCCTGCCTCAGAGGAGGAGGGCTGGAGCACATGTCCTCTTAGGTCCCCTCCAACTCTAAAGCTCTTCATTCTGCCAGTAATGTATAGACCTGCAGCAAACTGGAGGTTGTGCATGGCTCCAGTTTCAATAGTGGGTGAGGCTAGTACACGGTTGTATATAACCGGCCTCCATTTTTAGGTAAGTATTGTCCCAGAACAGAAACCACACAACAAATAAGAGCAACATTCACATCATCAAATAAGGAGTGAAGCTCCAACCGTCTGAGCAAGAGAACTGACATTTATTTGCAGTAGAGAGAAAGTTTATGACTGTGCTTGCAAGTGGGAAAAATACCACACCGAACAAGTCAGTTCTCTGACCCAAGATTTATTACGAGGTGAGAGTCAAGAAAGCCCACGGTACGAACAAAGGAACTACCTGCTAACATCAAAGAAGCCAGTGGAGGGAAGGGAAGTGCCATTTCATCGGAGTTCAATTTGTTATCCATTTTTTGAAAGGATCTGAGCTGCAAAGATGTGCAGGCAGAGAAAGCTCTACAAGCACACCTGGCTGACTGAAGTAAGAGCGAGGGACTCTGAAGAGGATCACAACAAAAAGGCAAGAGCGCAGACATGAAGGAATGAGAGCTGCTCACCTGCCTGGACAGCCTTGTTCAACATCCGCCTGCTCCGCTTGTTACTGAGAGCAGGGCTTGGTCCAAGGGAACTGCTGATGGTGGAAACTGAATCCGAAGAAATGAAAGAGTCCGTTGTCTAAAGGAAAGAATCAGGCAGATGCGTAAAGGTCTCAGAGGACTGCGAGTTCATTTGTCGGTGTTCGGAAAGGAATCAAATCAGCCAATCTCTCTCACACGCACACAAAGAGCACCACCTTGGCTCTGAAAAACAAGCTAGCTAGCTTTTTAGAACACAATGCCCACTATCCATTCCCTTCAGAAATCGTCACCTCTGTGTTCATGAGGATGTGGCAAATTATCCCCCCTGTTCATGGCTTCCAGTTTGGATGAATGTAAGTTGCTTGGTGGGGAAGGACGGAAGCAAAGTTACTGGTCGCCACCTGGGGTGAGACCCCCAATATAAGAAACCACTTTGGCATATAAATTAACAACAACAGTGGGCATGATGCCCCCCTTTATTATGCCATGTAACCATCTATATTATGAAGTAGGACAGGATTATTATTATTATTACAATTATTATTATTATTATTATTATTACTACTGCTACTACAAAAATTTGTGTGCCACCCTTCGGTCCGAGATATCAGGATGAATCACAGTATAAAAACACAGAATAAAACCACAAAGTACATAAAAAAAAACCCAAGAACAAAACCAAAACAAAAAAGCCCATTCCAACAAAAACATTTAAAAGGACATGGGCTGTTCATCAGCCTAAAGATGCATAATGAAGGCACAGTTACGACCATTTCACCTGCGGCTTACGAAAGCTAAAGGACAACAAGGCTGACCTTTCCATACTCTTACACACAGAGCCCTCAGCTCAGCTGATGCAGTGGAGGAAGAGAAGGAAGACGGAGAGACCCCAATTAGCCTGCCTCCGCCTCCACCCAAATAGCTTAGCTGATCTTCAAGTTAAAGGCTAGTTGTCATTTTTTCCTTTCACCTGTTGTATGCAGATCATAGATCACAGTAAAAATGTTGCTGTGGATTACTATGCCAAATACAGTGAGGGGGGAAAGTATTTGATCCCCTGCTAAATTTGCCCCTTTGCCCTCTGACGAAGAAATGACCAATCCATAATTTATTTTTTTTATAGTTCATATAACAGTTTATTTCCATACATTGCATTAAATTATCAATCTCTCAATCCTATCCCCTTATCCCACCACCAATTTTCACTTCCCCTAATTTTAAATAATTTTAATGGTAGGTTTACTGTAGCTGTGAGAGATTAAAATTATGGACTGGTCATTTCTTCGTAAGGGGGCAAAGGGGCAAATTTAGCAGGGGATCAAATACTCCCCCCCCCCTCACTGTACTTACCTGGGTCTCTTTTCTTTTTGGCTCAGAGTGAGCCGTTCTTTGGTAGTCTGCTGCCTTGTCTTTCCTGCTTCCCTTGGCGTACTTCTCCGAGCGCGTCTTCTGGTGTCGGATGGTGCAGTAGAGCTGGGACAGTTTGGGGGACACCTGCACTCTGTCATGCCCAAAGGCCCGGATCAGCCTCTCTGTGTCGATTGTGGAAACGGAAACACTTGCCTCCGTCCGAGACGCAGTGTCCGTCTCTGGCTGAGTCACTTCTGAATCGGAGGTGATGTCGCTTAACACGCTGGAATCTTTCACAGGCCTCATTTCAGAAGAGGTGTCGCTCAGAATCGCCGAATTCCGACGCTGCTCCAAGTTTCTATCCATGTGGTAAAGAGCTGTGGCACTGCCAATTTTACAATGCCTAGATTTTGATAGCCTTGTATTGCTGGTGGCCTCTGGGCTCTCTTCCACCTTTCCTCTAGGGCTATGGGTTGCCACTCTACCTTTGTATGCCTTATTTCCTTGGAAACTGATCTTCTTTGACTCTTTCCCATTTGGTTCCACTTGGACATGGACATCTTCATCCCTGACAGGCACCAGCGTGTGCCTAACCGGGTTTTGCAGAAGTCTGGCTAATCTATCAAGTCGCTCTACCAGAGACAGCTCACTTCTGCTGCTGCAACTCGGACTGCATTGCTGATGCTGCTTTTGACGCTCCAAGTATTTAGCCCAGAGTTCATCTAAACTGCCTGTGAAAGAAGCACTTTGCATCGTTGGGAGATCGGCTACCCGCTTCTCTTTTGAGCTGCTCCTTTGGCTGCTTGGAAGAAGCTGGTCTTTGGACAATTTGTGGCCACTTTTCCTCACATCAGGCTGTTGCAGTTCCTTACTTGGAGAGCCTCTCTCCAAAGTCTCATTGAACCTCAATTCCTCAAGCACACTATAATCTGGCTCAAAATTTAGTGGGGAAAACCTCTCCTCTCCTGTTGGCTGGTGCGGAGAGAAAATTGCCTGACCTCTTTCGGATGTTCTGTCATACTGGAAGATCTCTTTTGAAGGAAGGGCTGGGCGCTCTTGCACTGCATACTGTCCCAAGGCATCGTTCCCAGCAAGGAAGTCAATTTCATGTTGCAGAGGCACTGGGTGATGCAGGTAAAACTGAGCAGATCTGAACACTGAATGGGTAGCCGCCACAGATTCTAAGGGATTCGGGACTTTGGGACTTGCTAAAGGGGGAAGGGAAGGGAGGAGAAAATGAAATATTTAAGTTTGGCTGGAAAGAAACAGCTACAATACATGATCGTTCTCATTCTAAATTGACAGTGCTATTCATCAACTCTAGGCACAGTCTCCTTACATGTTTAGTTTATTTTCTTTTTATACATTAATTTTGGGGGGTTGTATGCTGCCTTTCAAAACAGGGCTCTCCCAATGTGACATGCAATTAGAAGAACGTGTCAAACCATACCTTGAAAAAAGTAACTTTAAAAACAAGACAACTGTGCTTAAAGCAGCCAACAAAAATAATACAAATTATACAAAAAAAAGAAGATAAATATAATGAAAAAGTGACAATACAAAATGAAAAACATAAACACAAGGAAAGTGAAACAAATAAAATTAATAAGCACAACAGTTAAAATTCATTTCAATGAACTTCCAAGTCCGTTTATGGGCCAGAGCAATAACAACAATAAATGGAGTTGAATAAATGAACTCAGAGAAGACTAGTTTCTCTGTGCAACCAGTTGTCTACTCCTCTGCTAGACTAACAACAAAAATAATTGCTTATGCTGGCCTAGGCTTGTGGAATCTTGTCAGGAAAATAAAACGACAGCACAAACTCTTTCCTCAAGCTGAAAATAAGGCTGTATAAAATGGATGGCTGCCTGCATTTATTCGGGCTATTGAATTTAGATTATCTAGTTATAGGCTGGGGTCCGTCCCCCCCGGCAGAACACACAGCTCTCCACACACACACACACACACACACACACACACACACCCTCGCCCGAGGCATGAACATTTCTTACTGTGCTCATCTCCCCAACGTTCTTCTGTCCTCCCTTCCTTCTAATACTAACATTTCAAGAGTTGTGTATGTCACTCCATGGCAAGAGCTGATCAAAGGCACAAAGGCAAGAATTCTCCTTTGGCTTCTGAGCATGTTGCTGCACTGAGATTTTTTTACGTGGAAACGCTGTCAGTTACGAACCTATAAAGCTTGCATGGAAAAGCTCATATATTCTGTCCACACTCTCCCTAAAATACTACGCTGTTCTGCTCTAATTCTTTTGGCATTTGCAGATTCTGTTTAACACCTTTCCTTCCTTCGGCAGTGAGAGAAACTTTGGCTGGCTCGTTCTGCACTGCCAGAGGATACTGAGTGAAAGAGCGCAAAGAGAAGACCAGGTTTCTGGGTTCGGTTATGGAGTCAAGCAGTGGGTCCAGAACAGAAGCATTGGTTTAAGGCAGTGGTTCCCAATTGGTGGTCCATGGACCCCAGGGAGTCTGCCTAACACACCCGGCGGGTCTGTGGCACCATTCACATAACAAAAACTACCATAGAGATATCAAAAATTTCAAAAGTAGGAGATCCATGGCCACAAATGGGAACAGCAAGCACCACACTCACATATATAATTAACTTGTTCTATGTCTGATTTCTGGGCCAGAGGTGTGTATGATCTTCCTGGAGGTTACAGTTGGGGGAAGGAAGGGTTAACCATTTACTCCCCAGCTGCCCTTAAGAAGTTCACTGCCCACACCCCATTAAAAAGACTACTTGTGGCTCGAGCTGTTCCAGGGATAACAGCATCTAATAATTTTGCCCTTTGTTTTCAGAAATCGTCTTCATCCACAATCTTTTGCTGATGAATAAAAAAGAGCATCCTTTTCATGGCATCCTAAAACTATCCTCTGGTATTGCTGTTCTGTTACTTCGCAAACCGGAACACTTACTTCCTGGTTTGTGGCGTTCGGGAGCCAATTTGTTCGGGAGCCAAGCCGTTCGAGAACCAAGGTACCACCGCAGTGTGTTTTTGTTTTAAACCAAGATATTTTTCTAGCTCACCCTGGAAGCATTTGGTGAAGGACAGATTATAGCAACAGCAACAAGTTATTTCAACTCCCATAGCAAAACAATCATTCTTGGGCCATTCTGGAGCTAGCACAATACATAAGAGGCTTCAAAACCGTAATAAATATTCAGATGCCACAAAAGCAGCTCTTGTTCCACCTTCAGAGATATAGAAGAATAGTCACCTTTGGCGCCTTCCTGTGCTCCTGCATCTCCTGTCCAAGCCTCCTTAGGAATAGCCCTTTTACTATAGATGCCCTCTCTGTGCTTGACAGCTACAGGACTCGGCGGAGTTTCATCCCCTGAGCCAAGTGCCTGTGCTGGAAATTTTGGAGGGGTGGCATCGTTTGACCCTGTTAGCAGACAGAAAGTGGAGAGACCAATATATATGTGTATATGTGAAAGAGGACTGGGAAAGAAAAAGTACATTAAAAAAAATCAGACACAGAAAAAATAAAACATCCTGCAGCAGCATGTTTCTGTGTTGTAACAGTTCTAAAGTCTACAACGGAAGCCGGTTTATATTCTGGGTCAACAGCACTGGGTCATCTAACATTTTCCCAATTAAACGAGACATATCCCAACTCTATCAGTTAATTTAGTTCTTTTTAAAAATGGATGTATGCTTTCTAGGATTACGAGCAAGCTCATTACTGAACTCCACTGCGGTCTTGGATGGCTGCTACAATAAGTTCCCCTATGTAGGCAGACTTCGTGTTTGTGGTCAACCTCAGGTAGAAGAGATCACTCATTATCTGTTAGCCTGCCTCTTATTTGGAGATCCAAGAGATTGCTTTTTAAAACCTCTGTTCACAGAAGTAAACAGGTTCACCCTGACATAAATGTTGAGTTTCTTTTGAGTGAAAATAATAGCTTCATAACACACAGGAAAAATGAGTTAGATGGAATCACTTCAAGTTCTTGTGGTGATTCGGAGGTTTAATCTGAAATCAAGCTAGATGGTGTCTCTGGTATCTGCTCTCTTATACTTCATGGATGTTGGCTTATACTATGGATGAATGTTCTGTATTATTTGCTAGAGGTTTGTCATGACCTTCAACTAGAATAATAAGCTTACAAACTGAACATTACAGAACTATGTTCACAGAGTTCCAACCACTAGCTATGTCTTCTTGGTTCTGGTTCCAACCAAACAGGATAGGCAAACAACAGAATCTAAAAGCACGTGGGGTTCAATTTTGACCAGGTCATCTTTTCCATTAGGGAGAAGCTCAAAGCTATTGCCTGCTTGGAAGAAAGACTAATAAATTCATGCCAGTCTTGTGATTGAACTTAACAAATAAGAAGCACTGTCCAACATCTTAGAAAGAGGGACCAGACGAGAAGGAATCTGTTTCCAATTCAGTGGTAGGACTCAGCATTATTCAGAACTACTTTACAGGTCAAGTAGTAATAAGGCAAGCATGCCTCTGAGTATGTGCAGAGTACAGGTTAACTAAGCTCTTGTACAAATACAGGCAACGCAAACATTTTGGGTCTCTGATTAAAATGAACATTGCACTGCTTCCCAGAATACTTCACTGATACCTTACCTAAAGGTAAAAACACATAGAAAATTGGAACAAAAGAGGGAAACACTGCTGGAGGGAAAGAAAGAACTGGAATGAAGCAGCAGTTCAAAGCAGAACCAGGAAAATTAAAGGCATCTAGGGTCCACCAATACTGGTAGAAAGAAATCATGCCACCTTTCTAGCTACTAAATTGTTCCCCCTGTCATTCAAATCTAAAAAGCCATTTCACACCAAAAGGCAAAGCTTAAATGAAGCACGCATACGGGTTCGGTTTCTGCTCTACAACTATTGCAAAACTAGACTGTATTGCAGCTCAACTCTATTCAACAAATTTAAACACAGCACAACAAACTGCTTACGGTCTTGCATTCTATGCAAAGTCAGTTCCTTGGCTCTGCTGGGAACAGTCATGGTACTGAGCAGCTTAGATAAAAGTTTGGAGCAACAGGAAATACCTGAGTGGGAGCTCTCTATGGTAGTCTCTGATCGGACCCGCGAGAGTCTGAGGGTTTCTTTTGGACAGGGAACGTAGTACATCTCTGAGCTCCCAGGTGGTTTATATGGCAGCAACCTTGGCGTACCTGCAGGCATGGGAAGCAAGGTGGACAAGACAAGAACGCAAGCTTAACACCAAATGTGATACTACTTTAACTTTATAATCTGTTGGCATAGCTAGGATCCTAAATGTTGGATCATGAAAAGGTCTGCAAAGAACAAGGCTCTCACCTGCCTTGTATGACTTTTCCATCCCACAGAAACTGTGGCAGTGGATTCACAAGCTAAACTGGTAGATTTACTCACATATCACTCAAGGAGAAAGTAGGTCTCACAACTGAGAGAGGATAATATATAATATGAACAAGGCTGCCTTGCTCATTAGGCATAGCTCTTCAGATCAAAGGACAGTAAATTAAACTTCTCACCAGCCTGCCTGTTCAAAACGGAGATGCGGCTCACGGGAGCAGCTGCAGTACTGGGCATTTCATGACTCTTTCGATGAGAAGGTCTCAGAGCTTCCACGTCACCGCTGTCATTGCTAACAAATATCTCTGCAGAATAGGTTGCCTTCTCGGGGCTTTCTGTTGTTATTTGAGTGATGGCATCCGAAGACATCCTTTCAGTTTGGGAAGAGGCAGTGGTTTTTAAGTTCTCTTCGGGACCCTGCTGATACGAACCCGGTACTCTTGTGCTTCCTCGGTCTGTAACTGGAAAAATCTGCCTGATCTCCAGTGGCTCCTGACTTGGGGCTGGTTTTGCTACAACTGGAACATGGGAATGCTTAAAGTGAGAATCTGGTGAAGGTGACCTTGGAAAGTATGCGGAATCCTGGATGCTTGTGGAACATTCTGTGGGTTTCAAATTAGAGGTAGCTTCTAACGAATGACTCAGATCATTTAAAGCTGCTAGAGGAGGGTCACTTTTAAATCCACCAACTCGTCTCTTTTCAGTGCCAGCATCTATTAAACAAGGAAGAGGCAAATCCACATGCTTTGGAGAGAGAGTCATGTGGACACCAGACAGGGCTTTCCGGGTTGGTGATGAAGGAGAGACTGGAGTGGTCGTTGAAATGTGATTTGGGGAGGAGATGGGTAACAGGCTGCTGCTTCCAGTGTCCTTGGCTTCAGTCCTGCATAAATATTGATCAGAGGCATTTTTGCTCTCTTTTGTCAATGTACTTTCCCTGCCTGTAGGAAAGTGTGGCTTAGGAATACCAGCAAAGCTTCTCGAGCCATCTTGAGAAGCATCCTCTACCTTTTGTTGAGGTGGGTTGAAGGGACGGAGAGGATCGGCCGTAGTTTCTCCTGGGTTAGATTTGTTATCAGAAACTTTAACTGAAGGCCTGTCGTATCTTTTTAGCCCAGTAAAGCCTTGGTAAGCAGCCTGGGTTTCTTCCCGATTCTCTGTAACAGAGTGGATCTTTTGATCAGAGCAACTCGGCTGGGAATTCTCCATAGATGCAGAACTCTTTTCTTGAGGATATGCCTCCTTGCTGACAGCCAGGGGCACATGGCGATGGCTGTCTCCACCCGAACGAAATTCAACACTCTTATCTGGCACATGAACGGCTGTCATGCTCGCTGAAGCGCAGGGTTGAGGAGTTCCCACTTGCGGCTTACTAGACTCCAGCTGTTCATTGCTAATCGACTGGGTTTCCAAAGGAATGGCTTCAGGAATGCTGGCACAGGGCACACGGGAAGGCGATGGCCTTTTACGGGATGCAAAAGTAATGGATGTGATTTGTTTGGCAGATTCTGTAGAAGAGCTGTCCGCAGACAACTTTGCCTGTGCTGAGGCACTCACTTCTTTTCCTGCGACTGCCTTGGTGGTACCTGTCAGCCCCTTCAGACTTGTGTCTGTGGCGATACGCACGGGAGTGTGAACATTGTGGCTGGAGTCTGAGAGATTTTCTGAGTGTGTCCGCGGCTGGTCACTGACATGACTTTGGTCACTGGTCAAGGACGTAATCTCGGAGTCATCCGGAAGGGCATGGTCAGTTCCACATACCACCCTAGGCTGGGCTGCACTTATTACAGGGCATTCAGCTAGTTGGGTGTCTTGTATCTGAATGTCCTTTTGCAGCTCACTGTCACTTGAAGTTTTTGAGAGTTCTGTGTCTGTCTTCAGGATAGAACTGCAGCTAGAAATTCTTTCATAGCTGTTTCCCCGCAGCCCATCCTGTCAAGAATCCGAGACAAACAGAAAGTGCATACTTTAATAGTACAGATCCACAACAGCAAAATTAGTTCAACAAATTAATGTAAGTAATTATTTTTATATTTGAGCTGTCACAATCAATGGGGCAGAGATAAAACCAATGAATCCTGCATGTACAAACAACTGCCAAATTAAGAAGATCAGAGGACTTTGTCGTAAAGAAGGCTTCCTAATCTAAACCTCAATAAATCTTTAACTTTGAAGAAAAGAAAAGGAAGTGGACCAAATCTCTCGCCTCCAAGTCCCAACTTGGTGTCAGACTGCCTCCAAACAAGGCACATCATGCCAAGATGTCAGCATGGACAGAGAGAGAGTCAAGGTTAGCCCCGATTTAGTGTCACATATAAACTAGGCATGGAGTTTAACAACCCAAATCAGAAAAATATGACTACACAGGCAAAAGTTGTAAAGGTACCAATGCTATCCCACCACTTCCTTCTGACACTTCTAACAAATTTCTATCACTTATATCCTGCATTTAAAAATAAAAGTATTTTCAAGGCTGCTTGCAAAGTTCAAACATAAAGAACCCATCAAGATCAAGGAACAAGCAATTAATAGACATCAGTAGAAAAATCTAACAAATCCAAAGAACAGGGAAGTTTGTCATTAAGAACCTTTTGGAATAATAATACAGTTAGCCTACAAGTTAGCCTTCAACAATTTTATTCTGAGATCTTGTGATGAAGGGCAATTTTATTATTATTATTATTATTATTATTATTATTATTATTATTATTATTATTTGATAACGTTCTGGGAATTGTGCCTAAAGTCAAAAGTTGCATAGAGTCAAAACCCATTAGGTTCAATGGCAGGTGGGATTGCCAAAGTCATTCTTCCTAGAACTACTTTCCTCCCCTTCTTGTTTGTTTTAATTTTACTTTTTTAATTTGCCACGTGCGTCGTGCTGAATGCACACAAGTTAAATGAACACAAGTTAAGGCTTACTTTAGTCCCACCCACCCCTCCCACTTTCAGAGTCTATCTAAAAATGTGGCGGCTTGGTGGATTTTCCCCAGGGAGAAAATTGCACAACTGCAGTATCACCACCCAAATGTGTATTGTTCTCTGGTGCTCCTTATACAGTTCAGCAGAATGGCATTTATGAAAAGACTGATCTGCCTGATGCACAAAGTAGGTCTACGTTCTTGCAATCAGCACAATAAAAATGTAAAGGTTTTATTAAACGTCAGTTAAAGGCAACATTTAATTCTACACTTTACTGATAGGTGGTTTATTTGCAGAGGCACCTGTGGATGGCTTCACAGAGGCAGGCAATTTCTAATCTAGATTTGAAGACTATTTCCAACAGCTCCGGTGTCACCCAGTTTAATCTGTTTACCGAAATGTCAATCTAAATAATGCATGGGCAAGAGAGAACGGCATAAGCTTTGAACTCCACTAGGCTCTCTTCCTATAAAGGAATAAAGAAAACCCCTAGCATGTGAGGTTTGCAACTTTACTGAAACGAAGCACACTTTTGGGCATGCTACGGATGGAGATTGCCCATTAAAATAGAATAAAAATTCTCATCTTTTCTGCAGTTAGCGTCAAGTCTTTTGTGAGCCAGAGAGAGAAATTATAAAAGCCGCCATTGTTCCTTTGGAGGCAGCAATACAATAAATGCAAAGAGATATCCTCTTGTTTACCTGATGTAGTAAAAACAACTTATTTGGCACAAGTAAAAACAAAAAGCAAAAAACACCAGCCTGCTTCAGTAAGAAAGGCTGAAACAAAACACGTCTTTTCAGAGCAAAGATCACACAGCAAACTGTCAGTCAAACAAACAAACAAACAAACAAGGAACCTCTTTCAGATGCATGCAGAAAATTCAGCAACTCCAGCTTCCTGGAGTGAAAACTGTTTCTTGGAAGCAATTAGAGAAAAACAGATAGTATACAGGTGCATTACTCAACGCTTCAAACATGCTGCAAACCCTCACCTCACCCCTATGTCAGCACCAGAGGCAGAGGCATTGTTCTCTTACGCTGGGAACAGACAAGACAAACAGGTACAAAATCAACAGGCATTTATATCTGCGTTATTCAAGAACAGAAAGCAAAGATGCTGCCTGCATTCAGGAGTTCTTTAATACAAAAGGTCTCCCTACTCACCACCACCGCTGCACCCCCAATGTCAAGAAGCACAGCCGCTTCTCACATTACTTTGTCAGACATGTCTATCGAAGACATGTGCAGGATTGAAGATGACTGGATAAGGTGCGTGTTTGAACTTTTGAATAATCAGATACAGGCCTCAAAAGTGCTTTCTAAAAATATTCAAGAAACAAGCCAGCAGAAGCATCCCTGAGATGAATTATTTAGTATTATTATTATTATTATTATTATTATTATTATTATTACCCAGCCCACCTGGCTGCGTTTTCCCAGCCACTCTGGGTGGCTCCCAGCAGAATAGTTAAAACATGATAAAACATCAAACATTAAAAACTTCCCTGTAAAGGGCTGCCTTCAGAGGTTTTCTAAAAGTCAGATACAGTCGTACATTGGAAGTCAAACAGAATCTGTTCCGGAAGTCTGTTTGACTTCCAAAGTGTTCGGAAACCAAAGTGTGGCTTCTGATTGGCTGCAGGAAGCTCCTGCAGCCAATCGGAAGCCGCGGAAGCCCTGTCGGACGTTCAGGTCCCAAAAGAAAGTTCACAAACTGGAACAATCACTTCCGGGGTTGCGGCGTTTGGGAGCCAAAATGTCCGAGTCCCAAGGCGTTCGGAATCCAAGGTACAACTGTAGTTGTTTATTTCCTTGACATGTGAAGGGAGGGTGTTCCAGGGGGTGGGTGCCACCTGTCAGGAATGCTTTGATGGCGTTTCCTGCTTGGCAGGGGGTTGGACTGGATGGCCCTTGTGGTCTCTTCCAACTCTATGATTCTATGAGAAGGCCCTCTGCCTGGTTCCCTGTCAGTGAGGGAACCAGCAGAAGACCCTCAGAGGAAGGCCTCAGTGTCCGGGCTGGACAATGGGGGTGGAGATGCTCCTTCAAGTATATGGAAGGTCAGGAAATCTGTAAGGTTATTGTTTGAGAGCAAGCTGTATGAGGAACCCTGAAAGCACATATGGAGGTGGGATATGCCCCAGGCAGCCATCTGAGGCTTATTCCATTTCTTCTGAAGGAGATTCCTGCATTGCAGGGGGTTGGACTAGATGACCCCTGGGGTCCCTTCTAACTCTACAATTCTATGATTCTATGCCAACACCTGGGAATAAGGTCAAGGCTGTCCTGCCCAAATATTCCATAGTGGCAGAAGTTTCATAAGCAGGCAAACTGCCATTCCAAAAGGTAGGGGTGGGGGCGCATTTCCTCGGGGGCCGTGGTCAGGAGCTGTTTCCCAGTGGTGGGTGGGGCAAAACTTATAAACACACACAAAAGCTACACATACACAGAGCTTACACAAAACACATCACAAACACACACATCTATAGGTAAAATCCCCATGGCACAGCACTTCTCCCAAGCTAATTCATGCAGATTGGCTGGGGGCGTGGATATTTTTATCCCCATCATGGCAATGAGGAGGCCCCTCTCTGCTCCTTAGCTCACTGGTGAGCATCAGCTGAGAAGCAGAGGAGGCCCAGCCAAAGGCCGATTTAGGGGAGCATGTACCGGGCGCAGAGCCATAGCAGGATTTTTTCGCATTTGTGAAATATAAGCCGTACACCGAAAATAAGCCATAGTGATAAGCGCAGTTCTGGAGGGCACCAAGGAAAAGGCGGGGCTGGGCGTCCAGTCCCGCCACCAAAACCAGTCAGCCCCAGAAGCAGCGCTCAGGAACTCTGCAGAGCAGGGCGCACAGGAAGGGGCAGCGGGCGCGACAAAGGCACTCCGAAGGTCTCTTCGCTCGCGCCCAACTCTGCTCGACGCAGAGTGCACGGGGCAACCGCCGTGGCGGAGAGGGAAGGCGGCACGGGCTTTCCCTGCTTGCCAAGACGAAATCCCCCGCGTCACCCAAGAGGCCCCTTGGAAAACAAGGCTTCTGTCGAGTTTCGAGGAGGGAAGGTGGCAGAGGAAGAGCAGGAGAGAGCACCCAGCGAAAGCGGGTCTCTCTGGTGCCCGTTTCCTCAAAGCTCAGGTTGGATTCTCCCCCCACTGCCAGCAAGCAAACGAAGAGTCCTCTTCCTTCGCAACCCCAGAACTTGAGTGTGGCCTTGCCAAGGCATGCTTACATAATAAAAATAAGACATCCCCTCAAAATAAGCCATAGTGCGTTTTCTTGAGGGAAAAAGATATATAAGACGGTGTTTTAAAATAGGGGAGACACGGTAGTTCCTTGCCTTCCGAATGCAGGGCACATACTGGAAAAGGTGACCTCCATGATATGCATATTATAAATGTTTAAACCAGTCATCCCGTTTCCAAAAATCCCAAGCTATGTGGAGATGCTATTATGAGGTCACCAGCACTGAGCACATGGTAAAACCACACCACTGAGAAGAAATTATTGCTTTGTGCAACAGTATTTTTTTAATTCAGCAGTTGCTTGTCCACAAGCAAGAGCTTGTGATTCTGTCCTAACCCTACAATGCTTCCTAAATCTGCCTCCTGGTTTCCCCTGGTTCCTTCTTACCTTAACATTTCCAGCTTTCCTGGCACTCAAATGCTGCATTCTCTTGATCTCTTCTATCATCCGCCGGTCTTCCTCATTTAGGTCAGCCTCAGCATCAGCGGGTTGAAGAGTCAGCTTCAGTTTCACCCAGGCTGCCAGAGAGATCACAGAAAATGAGAGTAGAAGTTTACTAATTCAGTCTGATGTGCTGGCAGGTGGTCCACGTTCTATTAAGATAACTGCTATGGACACACAAACCAAGAATGATGATTAAACAGGGAGTTTGAAATACAGCAATATTAACGTATGTCCTGCTATGCAGGAATTGTTTCAGCATGTCTGTTCAGGACATGTTGCCTAAAATTTTGCAGGATTAATTTCTGATTAGATTGATATTTTCACTGATTCTTGGGGAAATACTTCCTTGACTTCTTTTACACTTAAACAATAGCAATTGTGCTTCATGGAACTCCTGAGGTTCAATTGCTTACCATGTGCTTTTTCTTCCTCCTCCTCAGCACTCTGAAGTATCTGGGCTGCATGCATTACGGGGCGTTCGTCTTCCAGAAGAGTTTTGACACGAGCAGCCAGAGAGTCCAAGCTACTGCTGTTCTCGCTCGCTTGGGATGCAAGATCCCCTTTGCTACAGGCTACACGGGCTCCAGCTGAGACTTGTTTCTGACTATGTTCATTGTGCTTCTCCTCCTCCCCCCACTGTGTTGTGTGTAAAACGGGACGTTCACCCCGCAGAAGATTTTTCACTTTTCTACCCAGCGAGTCCACACTGCTGCTGTTTCCACTTCCATGACTGCCACCTGTTTCTTTCCTGGTCTTCTGCAAGACTTGCTGACCTTCCTCCCAAATATTAGAGGCGCTGTCTAAGGACCCTACACTAGACGTAGCTGCTGATTCTTTGAGATCTTTGGAAGTAAACAACTTGCTGTCTGCAGCGCTGTCTACAAAGACAGGCAAGCTTTTATTTACTGTGGCACTATTACAGCCTTCAGGTTCTGATCGCCTAACAGGCTTCACCGTCCTATGTTCTTCAACCGTTACTTGGGAGGGTGGCCTAGACTCTTCTGGCAGAATCTGATCATTGCTGAGGACATCCGCAGCTAGCTGGCCATCACATTTTAAGCTACCAGTGGAGTTAGCTGTTTTGGAGAGCACATTGTAGCTGTGAACACTTTGCCTAGCCAGCCTCTCATCCCATGACCACATTCTCTGAATTCCTGGGCTGCTCCCCTTGAACAATCCAGAATCTCCGGAGCCATCCATTTTTTTCATTTGCTTTAATGAACTGCCCAGGTCTGTGGCGGAGATGGATGAGGCGGATTTAAAGTTTCGGCTTGGGCTTATAGCTTCTGCCTCTGCCAGAATTTTCTGGATCTCTTTTAATGTTTCAGATCCTATAAAGAAACACTCTTTTTCTCCTCCAAGGAGGACAGCTGAAGAACTGGTTTTTTGACTTCTGCTTTCTTCATATTTTCCATGAGCCAAAAAGCTAGGCGAGAGTTGGTCTTGACTTACACCAAGTTCCTTTGAATCAAATCTGTCCATCAGTATCTGTACACATTTTGGAGATCTCCCGTCACCAGAATGGATGTTGGACGGCCATTCTGGGGTTACGTGACTCTGCTCTGCTGTCTTAGGAGGAACTGAAGACTCAAAAGTGCCTTCTCTTGGCTCGGGAGTCGGAGTGCGTAGCTCCAAGTGATGGCAGACAGTGCCGCCCTGATTGAAGCAGTCTCTGGGAGGCTGATGGGAGAACTCTGTAGCCAGGGGAGGTTCAGTACCAGGATCCGACCCAGCTGGGACAGGCATACCATGAACGGAAGAGTCAAAGCTTGACTGTATAGCACCTATCACAGAGGCCGAGTCTCCTAGAAGGAAAAAAAGAATGGTCAGAACTCCAAGTATCCCCTGCCATTGTTCAATAACTATAAGTCCTTGTCAAGAACTGAAATAACATGGTGTAGGTTATTATACCGGAAAAGTTATTTGGAGCATAATAACCACCAGAGTCAGGTTCACCAACATACCCCATTTAAAAGCTTCCCAGTTGCTTATTGGTCTGTTTCCATATGACATGGGAAGCAAGATAGTGCTAAAATAACAGTCTGATGACCCAGGGTTCAAAGGTAACTGAATGTGCAGTCAGTGTTTTATCAGTTTTCTGTTGGGAACAACCTCAAAGACAGGTAAAGAGCTACTGGAAATTTTATATAGGAAAACTGGAGGACTGCTGCCAAATTCAGGAAACCCTAATGAACAAGGGACCCTTGTCTGATCACCTTTCAGAAATAGGAAGTCAAAAAGCTAGCTTCACTGCAAATAAAGTGTGAACACCTGAAAAGAAGATTCACGTCAAAGTCTTAACAGTATCATAAGCAGGAGAAACCCATAGGACCCACAGAGTAACTCAGACAGGGCTTTTAGTACAGCTGCCCCTGTTCTATGGAGCAGCATTCCTGTCAAGATAGGACAGACACCCACTGTCTGCAGTTTCCAGAAACTGAAAGTCCATTCTGGCGGACTTTCTCAGTTGGGTAAGCGGATCTTTGCCACGAGTGTTTATTTGTTAGGATGCTCACTTTAAATGTTTGGGTTGTTTTTGTGTTTTCAAGCTACCTTGAGAGGGGGGGTTAGGAGGTGGCTCCGAGCATTTGGTTTCCAGTGGCCAGTCAGGAGCTGGTGGGAAGTCCACAAACATGGAATGAGGGTAACTGCCTTCCCCAACAACTACTGTTAGCGATGATGGCTATTAGCTGCTGACAGACCCACCTATCTTCCGCGAATGAAGCTGATTCATTTCCCGCCCTTACCTTCCGATAACTGCAGGCGCCGCGCTAACAAATCATTGGACGTCTTCAGTGTTCTGAGCTCAGTGGGAGAGAATTCTATTTCTCTGACTGGTCCTCGGGGCATAAATGGAGTCAGTATGGATGAAGGAGACTGATCGATGCCCAGGTTATGGAGGTAGACCTGATGCAAGAAGTGAACACAATTAATCTGGGGCAGCAGTCAAGGACTGCCACGTACAAATCAAAATTTCACCAACCACCACCATCCCACATAAACAGCACAAAATTTGAAAGGTAGAAATAATTCCACATGCAACTCTCTACAACACACAGCATGGGAATCTGTCCGTTCGGATTCTGTTCATTCAATCACCAACACTACAAAACTTCTGTTTCAGGGTGGGGAACTGGTGACCCTACAGGAGCAGTTGGACTTCAACTCCCATCAGCCTCAGCCAGCATAGTAAATGGCATGGGGAGATGGGAACTGTAGTCCAGTAGTAGTAGTGGTAGTAGTAGTAGTGGTAGTAATTTTATTATTTATACCCCACCCATCTGGCTGGGTTTCCCCAATCACTCTGGGCAGCTCTGTAGGATCTAGTTTCCCAGAGGTGGGCCACAACTGTACCTTCATTGGTAGAGGAAGGTACTATAAAACTCTGAGAAACCTACTTTCATGCTCACAACTGTATATAACTGGATTCGGATATGGTGAAAGCACATATGTGCACGCACACACACACACACACACACACACACACACACACCCCTCCACGTTCCTTTAAAAGCCCAAATAAGCAACCACTTTGCAGCCCTTTTTTCCAGCAAAATTAAAAGCCCTTCCACAGCAGGCACACCATGTTTCTTCCTTGCCAGAAAGACATTAATTGCCTGATGCCTAAACTATATTTGGAAATGAAGGCGAAATCACGGTAGGGAAAGTCTGTCACATCTGGGTATATTAAATGCATGGTTTATTCTGATAAATGGGTCCTGGCACTGATTTACAAGACAAATTCCCTCAAAGACTGAAGGCAAGGTGGCTGAATCTCAGATGCCAACCACAGGTATCCAACGAACATTTTTGTCAGGTGTAAAATAAACCCTCAACCTTTAGGTATTTCTCACACCTCTTAATGAAAAGGTGCCGGGCCACCTTTTCCAGGCCAATAGGTGTCAAAAAGGGAAGAGTCTCCCTTGTCTAGGCACTGGTATGCAGGGATTATTACTCTTTTGCACAGCATGACTTCCAACAAAATGGGCATTACATCTGAAGGGAGATTTAGCTCAGTTTCATCAGGGACTCATCTGCTCTTCCCTGCCCTGAAGTAGCACCAGGCTGGGGGAAATAATGGCCACAAAATGTGCAAGACTGGGGGGTTGGGGGAGTTATGAACATGTATTATTCCAGTTCCCCCTCCAAAGCAGGCCAGGGCATAGATGCACAAAATTACATTTCCCCTTAGAAAGGGTCTGCATATGCCAATTGCCATGTTTAGAGGTGTGGAATTATTTCTGAGCAGGTGAGGCCGATGTGTGTGTTGCTGCACTATATTTGCAAACACTGGCAGGACAGGGCAGCATGCAGGCATGAGCTCTGGGAGTTAGGCTGAAAAGAAGCAAGCCACTTGTTTCCTTTCTGCGTGGGTTTGAAAGGGAAGGAGGGAATAGCCTTGCTTTCTCTGAGACTAACTCTACCCACCTGGGGCCTTTGAACGGCAATGGGGGTGGGTTGCCCCTCTCTAAGCCATAGGGGAGTTGATGCAGCCCATCTGCTCTAATACAACAGGATTTGGATCAAGTGAAGGAGCTGTAGGTATCCCCATCCTAAGTGTGCATTCTACTGCAAGCAGCTCAGTGTAAACAGATCACATTTCTACAAACAGGTAGATGCACGTTCATGTTTGTGCGTCCTGCTCCAGCAAGTGATAAGAACACGGAAAACTGCTTTCTCACTCAGATTCCCTTAGTTCAGGCATCTCCAAACTCAGCCCTCTAGCTGTTTTGGGACTACAACTCCCACCATCCCTAGCTAACAGGACCAGTGGTCAGGGATGATGGGAATTGTAGTCCCAAAACAGCTGGAGGGTTGAGTTTGGGGATGCCTGCCTTAGTTAGACCTGGCAAGAAGATCGGTGGGGAGGGAATATAAAAAGAGGAAACCTTTCCTCATCTTTGTCCTGCCCCTCTTCTGTTTTGTGCCATTTGGGGTGGGGTGGGCAGGTCTACATTTCTTGATGTTAATTCCGAAGACCAAATTGGTACACCAGGAAAATCTGGCACCAAAAAAAGGTAACAGGGAGAGAAAACTGCTTATTCCAAAAGTCTTACAAATTCATAAGTGAGCGTGTATTTATTCTAGGAATCCAAAAGGGCAAATATTAACAGGGAGCCGCCATCAAAGTAATTCTTTTATTACCAAAGACCAATTTTCAGGCGCTGCTGTTAAAAAGGCAGGTGGGCATTCATTCCATGTCAGCAGTTTGCATGCTTTCATGCTAGAGATAACTTGAAAAGAATAGAATATTTATAGGGTCTGAAATGTGCTTTGCCAGGAGTTTGTTGTACCAGCTTCTTCTGTTGTTAAGAGACATGTGGGTGTGAATAATTTTCTCCCTTAGACTCCACTAAAAGCTGGGCTTGTATCACAGAGTAGATTTCTGGCATGGAGTATCACAGTATGTCTGCCCAGAAGGAAGAGACTGGAAGGTCACAGACAGCTCTTCAATGCAATAGTCAGAAAACATTAAGCGCCTCACCACTTAGTCATCCTGTCTTGTTCTTCTCATTGCAAAGACACTGATTCACTTCTTCTGTCATGCCAACAACCTCAGCATATGCCTTATACGATCCATCTTACAAGGAATGGCTTATGCATTCATGTTATGCAACAGTCCTCACCAAAAGACCGTAAGGCCTATGTTTAATGTACATAATTTGTCCAAAGCTGCCCTCCTCTCATCCACCCTCGGGGGAAAATTGGGCAATTTACTATGCCACAAAGGAAGACCAATTTTCAGGCATTTTGTTTGAAATGCTTCAAAATGTGACATATTGAGAAGAACAAGGGCAGGGGGAAGGATTAGAAGATCTTACTAGTAGGCAGATATTGGGGGGGGGAATCAGGAAACCGCTTATGAAGTTATTTTCTTTGAAAAAGGCACTAATTACTTAAGTTATTAATTTTTTTACCACTCCAAAGTATATATTTTTTCCGTTTCCTATGACAATGCTGAGGTCTATATAATATTTTTTTACTTTTTTGTCCTTTTCTTTCTTTTTTTACCACAATGGTGATGGTTTCTAATTTACAGTTTTATTTTTCCTATTTTCAAAGTGACAAAATATATATCCTTGGGCACCATAAGGCACTGGGCACATCCAAAAATGTCTGGGGTAGAAGATTCTCTCTGACATGCTCAATTTTGTACATGCAGGATGCTTCCTATTTGAGGGATATTTCAACTCTGAACCTCCCATCTGCCATGGTAGAGTCCAGTTTCAGTCCCTTCTACAGATTTAACCAAGTAGTTGCTGCTTTGGTATAAATGCTACCTATGTAATTAATTGTGTTCTCGAAGCTACCAACATGAGTTTGACCAAACTGCAGGAGGCAGTAGAAGACAGGAGTGCCTGGCATGCTCTGGTCCATGGGGTCACGAAGAGTCGGACACAACTAAATGACTAAACAACAATGTTTGTAGTTTCGATTACAGTTGACACTGGCTCCTTGGTTTCAGTGCTAATGCCGATACTAGAAAGATCCAATTACGCCCCCCTCCCCCCCGCCCTTGGTTCAAGACTCCTGTCCCTTCTGTACATATGGAGATGAGGACTTCTATTTTGATGGAAGGAGAAATATTTGGCAAAAAGTACCATGCATACCTGTCTCCAACGGTTAACAGACTAGAAAGACCCACAGGAATTCACGCATATGCACTGTAAGTATACCATAAGATAAGATGGCTGTGGAGCAAATGTACCAACTGTAACTGCAAACAACAACATTTTAAAGTATTGTGACAAAATTAACTTACAGGTATTCTTTCTTCGATGTTTATCTCCCTGTCGTATGGAGTTTTGAATACTTCTTCCAAACTGCCATGCAACTTTCCAGAAACAATTGAAGATCGCATTGAAGAGCGTCTTGAAGACTGTCTTGAAGAAAGTCTCAAGTCAGCACAGCTGCCTGTCCCAGGACTAGGTCTTTGATTCAAGCTATCTGGTGAAACATCACTAAAATGGCCCATACTGATCTGGTTGGTATAAGGAAGAAAACCTGGCAATTCTCTGGTATTATCTTGACAGCCACCTGTCTTTTCTTGGCTACCACTAAGAAAGCTGGCATCTTCTCTGAGGAGTTCAGCAACTCTTTCACTGGAAATAAAATTATCTGGATTTGGACCCCTTCCTCTAGTGGCACTTTCCCCGATTTCTTCATCGCTGGAGACAGTGGAGACTAGAACAGCTGTATAATGTTGGGTATGTGCATCCTCAATGTTAGCACCACTGTGCTTGACTCCAGACACTCCTGAAACCCTTCCCTTGTCTTCTACTGGATGAAGATCTTCATTGTGGGACATTTCATGACCTACTTCAGCCCTTGGCATCTCTCTGCTGATTGCGACCACCGAGTTTTCAGACTGAGACCTGGTAAGTGGTAGCACCTGTGGTGGGTTTTTATCATAAACATGCAGGTTGGTCATGGAGTTTGGCCCATAAAATGATGCTGCCAGCCCTGCCTTAAGATCAGGCTGGCTCTGCTGCTTTAACAAAATGCGGTTCAAGGAATCTGCTATTGCACTGTACGCCTTCTGCCTAGGAGAAACGCTACTTGAGCCATGTAAAGCCAAGGCATCAGACATCCTCTCAGCTGACTGACTCGTGTTCCATGCCCCAACCTTCTCCATGAAGTTGAGAGAAGGTAGAGACTGAATCCTACCTTTAAGAGGATATAGAACATGGAGACCACCACTGTTTTCATCTTTTGATGCTTGGCCACTCTGCAGGGCAAGTGGCTCTCCCGCAGAGGGTATGCAAGTATCATCCAGAGAAGGTACACGAGGCTCTTCTATGGAAGGAAGGAATGTATTGGAACAAGGGTTTTTTGAGAACTCCTCATGTAAGCAAGGGAGAGAGGACTGAAGAACAGCTTTGACCGGGTATGTCACAGCAGGAACTTCCCGAGTCAAGCTTCTAGTTGTAAAAATTCCTGGAGTAGAATGATGAACTGGATGAGCCAGATGTACAAGGAATGATCCCTCATTAAAGGAAGGTGAAATTCCGACATCTTTATGTTCCCTCTCTATACTGAAGTCTGAATGCATTAATTCACTTTTGTTCCCCATCTGGATTTCTACCATGTTACAGATATTGCCATGTTCTGCAGCTACAAAGACTTGCTGGTGGCTTGCAGGGGCATGAAGTTTAGCATCAGCAAAAACCGGAACAAACTTCTTTTGCTCCTCAAATGCAGCTGCAGAAACATGCTGCAACTCCTGCTCGTTCAGAAAAGGGTTTGAAGACATCCCAGTGATGATGCGAGAATCACCCAAACCCATCCTTTGTCCCCTGAAGGACACATTTGAAGATAATTGTTCTGAATTACCGGCATTTCTAAAGGGCTTTCCCTCCGAATAAGAGAGTACGTTCAACGAATCACACTCAGGAACAGTTCTTCTTTCTTGCCCAGGTGGTTCTACAAATGTTTCCAACTCCCTTTCCCCCACAACTACATTTTCTATTAGAGGGCTCATTTCGTTTTCAACTGGATCCTTTCCCAAAACACTTTTGCCAGACGAACTCTCAGAAGATAAGAAGCCAGAATGCTTGGATAACCCCACCTCTTTCTCCAGAATTTCAAGGAGGGCAGGTGCTGGCACACGGCTGTCCAAAAGAAACAGATCCTGTCCCCAAGACTCATTCAGATGACGAGACGTTGCCAACTGCGGATTCAGCTGCTTCTGTGAACCTGGGATTCCAAAATTCTCATCGCTGGAGCCCAAGGTTTCAGTCCTCGCATCAAGGTGCTGTGTATGCTGCTCACTATGATGAGCCTGTTCCCTGGGAGTGGGCCCAGAAAAAGAAAGGGGATGCTGGGATAGACAACTGCCAAGGCTGGTATTGCTAGGTGCCATGGTGCTGAAAGCCAAGGGGTGCTGAGACAGCTTAAAGTAATCGGAGAGAAGAGAAGAGTCTGAGCTGACATCTGTGGCTGCCAGCCGCACAGCTTCACTCATCCGCAAATGGTTTGAAGACGCTTCGGAAGCAACATTAGAAGCATCTGGAGTCCCTCTGAAAGAGAATTGGGGGTGGAATTACAATCCTGCACTGCGGTCTAGCAGAACCCAGAGAGAAAAGATTTCCGGGTCCAACACAGCTCAACATTCCCCTTCAAAAAGATACTTTAATAAGTCACTGTCTCTGACAACATACAGGCATGATTTTGTTAGGATGAGCTTCCGGCCTTCTAATGTTTTTTGGGGAGTGAAGGTGGACCACTTTGCCTGAAGCAGCACTAGAATCAAAAAGCCAGTGGTGGTGCAGCGGTTGAAGCGCTGGACTAGGAACTGGGAGAGCTGGGTTCAAATCCCCGCTCAGCCATGAAGCTCACTGTGTTCACCTTGGGCCAGACGGCCTCTCGGCCTAATCTACTTCACCGGGTTGTTGGGAGGATAAAATGGGGAGAAGGATGCACACCCATCTTGTGCTCAGTGCATTAAGCAACACAGCTAACAGAGTAGGTTTACCCCACCTCAAAGGAGCAAAATCTGTTCCAGTTTGCTGAAAGAGGGTCTCGTTGAAGAATGTTCGGCCTTGCGTTGAGTATGTTGTCATCAGTGGGAGGTTGGGAGAGAGGCGACTGTCCTCAGCTTCTGTCAAAATTACAAATACCATGGTTATGTGGCAAGACTGAAAAGTCATGGCTTGCTAATCAAAGCCTTACTAATGCAACTGCCAACTGGCAGGAGCTTAAAAAACCAAATATGGTTGAAAATGTGTAATACAGCAACTTTAAATGGCTAAAGATGAATCAGACCGAAAAACACAGATTTCACATATGGTATAGTCGTTTCTAACATTAAAAAAAAACATTAAAATAATTTTTATAGTACAGCTTTAGGGGAATGTGTGGCATTCCTCCTCTTAGAAAAAAGCCTCATATGTCTGAGAGAAACATTACTCAATGAACTTTGCATCCCCTTTTGAGCATACACCAATTGGAGACTTGATAATCAACGTTAACATCTATAACCTGAAATTCTGCCTATTTTCAATGAAGCTCATGCACATATGCCCAATCTAATTTTGGTGGTTCCTATTAGCTGTTCCGCTCTTCTGAGGAAGGCAACAAGCTTACTTAAAGAAATTCATTTTTGCCATTAACTCAGCAGGAAGGATTATTTTAAGCAGTACAAAAACAGTTTTAAATATTTTAATGAAAAGAAGAAAATAAAGCTTCACCAAGTAGGATGATCTAATGCATAATGGGTCAAATGAAATGCAAATTAGAAATCAATGATTTTTTTTCCCTGTCACATAAGGTCTTAATGAATGGATTTCTTATCTGTTTCTTTTAAGCAAGCAAGAAAATGCTTCAATAATCATAAAAATGTTGATGCAGGAGCCCCCGTCCCCCATCTATCCACAGTCTGTAGAATAATTTGATCACAGAGTTGCTTGGCATCCATCTGTCTCAGGAGACAATGGAAGTGTGCTTTTGGGGGTGAAGTCAAACTGTTGGAAGGTTCCAGTGCCTGCCATGGCCGTAGAGAACGATACGGGGGAGACATGTTTTGTTGCAGCTGGGGCAGATGAAGGCAGCCTTCGTGTTGCGTTTGAAGAAATCTTTGTGACACAGAGTTGGTCTGCCAATGGGCCCGGTGCCTGAAGCCAGCTCCCCATAGAACATGTCCTTGGGGATCATAGAAAATGCTTTGGAGGCTAGATCTGCTAATTTACCTTTTAAACACAGAATTCACCAACTTAAGCTCTTCCGTTTTCATGCTTATAAAAGAAATGTTCATGTAGCAAGAAAGGCTAAAGAAACCAAGTCACATGGAAGTGCCTGGGAACCTCAGAATAAAATAATAATAATAATAATAATATTAATAAATTTTATTTATACCCCGCCCTTCCCAGCCAAAACCGGGCTCAGGGCGGCTAACACCAATAAAATTACAATAAAATATAAAAGAAAGAAAAACCGTTAATTAAAATACAGGTTAAAATACAATTTAAAATTTAAATGCAGCTTCATTTATCGCCCATAATCAAAACCATAAGCGGAGGAAAACATCAGACTGAGTCCAACGCAAAGGCCAGGCGGAACAGCTCTGTCTTGCAGGCCCTGCGGAAAGATGTCAGATCCTGCAGAGCCCTGGTCTCTTGTGACAGAGCGTTCCACCAAGTTGGGGCCAGTACTGAAAAGGCCCTGGCCCTAGTTGAAACCAATCTAACAACCTTGTGGCTCGGGACCTCCAAAATGTTGTTATCTGTGGACCTTAAGGTCCTCTGCGGGGCATACCAGGAGAGGCGGTCCCGTAGGTATGAGGTTCCTAGAAGCCACGACCGGGGTGAGGATGGGAGATGAGAGGCAGTGTTGGGGCTTCAATGCTTTGGGAAGGTCTCGTCCCTCACCCTTGGGGAATAGTTCCTGCAACTTATGCCCATTTCAGTCTCCCTGCTTGCACCACCTCCTCCTGACCGCCGGTCAAGCCTGCCAAAATATTTAAAAGAGCCTTGAAGCAGGTTTGTGCAGGTTTCCTTCATTTTCAGAATGCATCCTGTTACGAAATGGAGGATTTCTTGGACTGATACAGAATTTGAATATTCAACCCAAGGTAGAATATTCAAATTCAAGGTAGGCTATAACCAAAACGCCAGAAATAGCAATGCCTTGAATATGCCACTGTTTCCAAGAGCTTGCAACAGGCTAATATAACCTTGTATTGTGTTATGAGTTTCCCAGCAACCAGGTTGCAAGTAAGAAAAAGCGTCAAAAACAAAAGGTCCATTTTCCGCCTCTCCATTCTTCTCTTTCCCCTTGTGTACTATACTGTTAAAAGGAACAAAATGTGCCTTATACAACTCAGTATTCTCTATTCATCCAGCAAAATATTAATACTCTCAATGCATTTTATACAAAATGAGTCATTAAAAATAAGGGACAAAGTTTATTGTTGAATATAAAGATTCACACAGTTGTTCAGTGTTACAGATGCTTTACAACTTCCCTATTTAAATGCTACAGAAAACACAACAGAGAATCTTGAGAAGCCTTAAAGCTTAATGCACTTAATGTGGAAGAAGTTTTTCAGACCCTGACTAAGCAGAGCACATTCTCACAGAGCTATGAAAAGGGCAAATTCTGCGCCACGGGTTATCAGAAAAGGGAACAAAAATAAAAACCCCAGTAGAGTATCAATAATGCCCTTATGCAAATATCTATTACATGGTCTGTGTACAATTCAGGCCACAATACCTCAAAAAGGGTATTATGGTAGAAAAGATGCAGAAAATGGCAACCAAAATGATCATGAGGCTTGAGCACCTTTCCCTACGAGGAAAGACTGTAACATTCAAGGTTTTTAGTTTTAGAAAAATGGCAGCTATGGGAGGACAAGCAAACACTTGCAGCAATAACTAAAAACAAGCCTGTGTTCTCAAGTCTTAGGACAGACGTAGGCAACCTCGGCCCTCCAGATGTTTTGGGACTACAATTCCCATCATCCCTGACCACTGGTCCTGTTAGCTAGGGATGATGGGAGTTGTAGTTCCAAAACATCTGGGAGGCCGAGTTTGCCTATGCCTGTCTTAGGATATGCTTCATCGCTGAATGTTACAAATCTTATCACAGACCACCTCATTTCTTAGGCCAAAACACACTTCCATATTTTCAAATGAGTTAACTGATGCCAAGCACAAAGCGTGAGGGGGCTTGGAAGAGGACAACCTAGCAGAGTCAGACATATGTCCAGCAAAGAAATTCCTCCTTCCCCAGAATATCAAACTCCCAAGCAAAGGATGCTTGAAACACAACCAAGTTTTACCACCTCACATTTCAAAACAAGGTCAGTGAATCAAACCAGAGATGGGCAACTTCTTCAGCATCTCAGACAGCACTGGAAATCTCATGAGCTGGAATACGGCAGCTAATTTCACATTAGGCTGTTTTTTGCATAAAGCTCATGCAAAGATGGCTGGCTGCCAGGGTGGATAAAAATCAACAATTTTTTAAAAAACATCAAAAAAAATCAGATTTTTTTAATTTAAATTGGATTTTTAAAATAAAATGCTTTTGGAGAAAAATCTTTCTAAATATAGTCTTCTATTTAAGTTACATTGTAGTCCAAAGGCTTTGTTTTAAGTTTATCAAGTGTACTAAAACTCAGTCTAAGTTTTTTTTAAAAAAAAATGTTTAACCACATCAGTTAACAAACATGGATACATATGCTATCATGTTATTGTTTTAGTTAAATAAATTGTTTAAATGGTTATTAAGAAAATGATTATTTTTCTCCTTCCAATAAAGTACAGCAGAAAAGTTGTCCAAATATAAACAGTTAACTTATTAAACCTCACCATAATTTCATAATTATCTGTCTATATATTTCTAGTAGTATAACCAAATCAGTAATTTTTGATATAACTGTAAAAACTACTCTGAAAATTTATTATTCCAAAAATGAAACCTTCATATGGTTGTAAATATTAAGATTATACCAGCAAGAATGAGTCTTTCTGTAAAAAAAATATTTAAATCAAGTCTTACTGACTAGTGATTTAAATCAAGCCTTACTGACTAGTGATTTAAATCATGATTTAAATCAATTTGATTTAAATCAAATCCACCCTGCTGGCTGCCAGTTGTAGCTGGAAGGCACTGTGTATTTTTCTTCCCTTAACACAGGGGCAGACAACCAGTAGTGGATGCCGCGAGACCCAAGACCTCAAAATTGCAAATTCAACCTTTCAGGTGTCACACATTTGAACACATGCTTTTTAATGCATTCCCTTCTCCGTATGCCTTGAAAATAGTGGGCCTAAAACTGTGTTACTTGCCCAACACTTCCAACCTATCTTGAAGTGAGGTCCAAGGTCTTTGTACACCATTATTCACTTCCTCAAGGTATCTGAAGAAGTGTGCATGCACGTGAAAGCTTATACCCAGAACAAACTTAGTTGGTCTCTGAAGGTGCTACTGGACAATTTTTTAATTGTAAATTTATTTCGACTGCGTCAGACCAACACTGCTACCTACCTGAATCTAGAACCATTATTCGCTGTTATGCCTCCTTCTGGCAACGTGATTTAAAAGTTACCCAGGATTTCGGCAGGATGGTACCCAAGACCCCTGTCTTTGGAGCAGGGTGAGGGATGGGAAGAGGAACACATAAGCATTGCCTTTTCAGCCACCCCAAATCAGAAACAAGCCTTTCTAATCCATGTACAATACCTAGCAATATTAGTCATCTCAGAAACAAAATCAATCAGCTATTCCATTACACAATCTAAATCAGATTATTCACAAGTTACACTGAAAACCTATTAAATTTTATGTTGGCTGGAAAAATTAATGGAGCTTTGCTTTTCTCTAGGGAATTGCAAAATCATCATCTCAACTCTTGCTGCTTGTGATGGTTTTGGGGAAACGTTCTGTGGAGAGACCTATTAGGTCCCAGAGCAGCAAATGATACCAGTCACACCATCTTTGGGTGTCTAGTGCAAAAGAAGAGCAATTCTTCTTCCCACTGTCAATTCTGAAG
This sequence comes from Darevskia mixta, assembly GCA_034641385.1. Lineage (NCBI taxonomy): Eukaryota > Metazoa > Chordata > Lepidosauria > Squamata > Lacertidae > Darevskia > Darevskia mixta. Next base: position 7,337,593 of record JAWWNH010000060.1, read on the forward strand.
GTCGCCTCCCTCATTCATAGCTAAATTTACCAAGCAAGCAAACCTGATCCTGCATCATCTTACATCCTGCTGCTGACAAATGTGAAAGCCAGAAATCAGAATGCTGTTTGCCGAGCATTTAGAGATGGAGGCAAAACCTGAGCAGAGCCCAGGTAATACATTAATGCATTACCATTAGAAAAATACTTTTTCAAAAAGACTGTAGATGATGCCTCAATTATAATGTCATAATGAATACTTTTAGGGAAAAGAGGGGGGGGGAACATTCCTGTACAGTGGTACCTCTGGTTACGTACTTAATTCATTCTGGAGGTCCGTTCTTAACCTGAAAACGTTCATAATCTGAAGCCGCACTTTAGCTAATGGGGCCTCCCGCTACCGCTGCTGCCCGATTTCTGTTCTCATCCTGAAGCAAAGTTCTTAATCTTTCTGGGTTAGCAGAGTCTGTAACCTGAAGCGTATGTAACCTGAAGGGTATGTAACCCGAGGTACCACTATATTTCCATATGCAATACAGCAAGGCACTCCCCTCCAACCTTTTGACACGTGATTTAACCATCTTATGTAGTGTACACACTCACTACTACAAGTATAGTCCAATGAATGGATAGTGGATAACATTCTCTTGGGACAGTTACAGGTAGGTAGCCGTGTTGGTCTGTCATAGTCAAAACAAAATAAAAAATAAAAAATTCCTTCCAGTAGCACCTTAGAGACCAACTAAGTTTGTTCCTGGTATGAGCTTTCGTGTGCATGCACACTTCTTCAGATACACTGAAACAGAAGTCACCAGACCCTTAGAGAGAGAGAGAGAGAGAGAGAGAGAGAGAGAGGGTGGGTGGGGAGGGGCATTACTCAAAAGGGTAGTGGGAATGGGTGATACCAAGCTCATACCAAGAACAAACTTAGTTGGTCTCTAAGGTGATACTGGAAGGAATTTTGTTTGTTTGTTTTGACTATTCTCTTGGGAGTGAGGAAATGAGCTGGAAATGAACTGAATCTTTTTGTGGTGGGTGGGAGGAGAGGCTTTCAAAGCAAAAGTGTCCCTTTCACTTACCGGTATCAGTAGTTGCCTGCTACCTACCGGTAGTTTGCTAAATATGCAGAATCACCATCATTCCAGTCATCTGATTTGGCATTTGCCTACTCCTCTTGAGTGAGTAACACTGCTCATAGACTACACCACTAGTTTTTCCACTTCCACTGACACCATGGGCCTCTCTATGCTCTCCGCACCCCACTCTCTATCCTGCCACTTCCATTCCTCCATTACGGCAACCGCTACCCTCAGGGTGCAACATTTAGAGCTGTGCATCCAATTTCCCCCTCTCTTAGTCAAAATGTTTTAAATGGCCAAGACCCTTTTAGAGCTGGGACTGAAGGGAAAATATATATGCAGCTGCTATAGCAAAGGAAAAGAAAAAGAAAAGAAGAAAGATCTTTACGATGACTCACACCCAGCAAGCCATAGAGGCTCAGGGACAATAAGATCAAGGAACCTGGGGAAAGCATAATCCCCAGGAAAGCATCGCCCTTACCAACCAATCTACCCCACTCCAATTTCACTGCAGATCAGATTCACAGGTTTTGACAGGAGAGCAAACTGCAAATGCATTAAAGAAAAGGAGCCATTAAGAGGAATTATATAAAGCTGTGGAAACTGATGCCTCACACAACAGCAAATAGGTTCCCTGCCTGAGTTAGCTGCATTGAACAAGAGAAACAGTTTGATATACGTGAAGTGGGTGGGGGAAGGAGTACTCATCCCTTTTACACGGGAAGTCTAAAGGTGCCAGATAATGCAAACACAGACAAAGCCCATCTTATGCTGCTCCAACCTAAGCATCTTTATGCGATTCCCAGCTGCATAGTTTCGCTACGCACCAGTTTCTCTTGCTAGCTAAAACAATACGAGCCCATATATGCTGCCCTGAACTATTTGGAATATTAACAAAATAAACTATTGGTGCACATATAGCCAGTCACTCTGCTACGCACATGTTTAGATGCCAGCAATGCTAGCCACTAGAGCAGACAGAGGAAGATCAGGTAGATACTCCAGGGAAGAACTAACAAATAATCACAGTTCTGCAAGCACAGCAAGAGAATTATGCCCCATGTTACAGTTCAAATCAACTGAAATGCTTAACTACCCATTATCAGATTCCGACTCTGTGAGCAATATTCACCGAACCATCCAGCAGTCACAATTGGAAATTCAAGCCTGCCAATGACTAAAAGCTGAAGCTAAACTGGGAGCAGGAGCTGCCACCGGCAGTCAGAATATGAAGCAGCAGGGAGAGATCAGAGTGTAGGTGGCATATCGTTCTCAATGTCTTTTTAAAATTTCTAAAATGTCTGACTGCTACAAAGAAAGTGTACTATATAATCCAAATATAACACCCTTAGTCATATTATAATCATATTTTGCATATGTGTTCATTTTTAGCATTTACAGTTCTAAAGGGCTGTTATGTCTATTTTAATTCTGCCGGTACCCACCCTGGCTGAGTTGAGGCATGGTGTTGCATAAGGAACAGGGCCCCGATCCAAAGCAGTATATGCCATCTTCCCTATACACTCAGCGGCTTTGTAGCTCCTCTCTGTTCTATAGTAGCCCACACACTCACAACCCCCCTGAAGACTAGGGGCCCTCCAGACAAGCATCCCCTAAAGTATATGGGGCTGCTATTGGAAATGAGGGGAGATCAGCCACCCCACCACAATAGCCCTATGCATTTGGAAGCTTTTTACATGCACACACAGGCATGTCTAGATCCAATCACAAATACAGAATTTTCTCAGACCACTTGTATTCACCTCACGGAGAGGCAGAGGTAACTGGGTGGTGCCAGTTACTGCCGGGTTCCTGTAGTCTGTCTCTCACTTGCACACTTTGGAAGTCACTTGTAGAACCATAGAAGAATTGTAGAGTTGGTTTTATTTTCTTAACCTACACGTTTCAGATTATATTAGTTAAGATATTAACTCCGGAGCATGATATATTCATATATTCTCTCACCCTTCCCCACTCTTTTTCCATTTCTTGGTTTGTTCGGCCTCTAATATAAGCTGTAAGTCTAGCCATTTCCACCATTTCTGCCATCTTAACCCTCCATTCAGATATTGTTGGCATTCTATCTCCCTTCCAATTTTTGGCAATAAGCAGCCTCGCCACTGCGGTGGCATACAGAAATACATTAACATTGTTTTTAGGGAATTCATCCGATATTAGCCCCAATAAAAATTCTTCTGGCTTCTTTGTAAAGGATATTCTGAATAATTTTTTTAGTTCTTCATAAACTTCATTCCAGAATCCCTTAATTACTTTGCATCCCCACCATAGGTGATATAAAGTGCCTACCTCTTTTTTGCATTTCCAACATAAACTAGATTGGTTTTTGTAGATTTTGGACAACTTCTCCGGAGTAATGTACCACCGGTACATCATTTTCAGCATATTTTCCTTAATGGTTGCGCATGCTGTGAAATTTAGATCCCTTTTCCACAATCTCTCCCATCTGTCGAACTCTATCGCTTGGCCTATGTCTATTGCCCACTTAGTCATTACTTCCTTTACCATCTCATCTTTTAATTCCCACTCTAACAATAATTTATACATTCTGGAAATAATTTTTTTCTTCGGTTGTATTAATTAAAAAGTAATTGAATTAAAAGTAATTGAAAGATAGGAAATTAAAAATATAAGATGAATGGGAAGGAATAACACAACTTGGAGTGGGAAGAGAGTATAGAATAAATGAAATCACACATAGGTAAGGGGGAGAAGGGGGTGGGGTGGGGGTAGGGGAATAAGAGAAATGGGAAACGGGAAAGTAAATTGTAAAGAGAATATTGGTTTTATTCCTTTTTGTGTGTGTGTGTATTTTGTGTAAAGTATGTCTTTTTTAAATGTTTAATATCAATAAAGTTAAAAAAATTAAAAGAAAAAGAAAAAGAATTGTAGAGTTGGAAGGGACCCAGAGGATCATCTAGTCCAACCCCCTGCGAGGAAGGAATCTCAACACGCGGTCACCCATCCAATTTGAAACAGTACCAGACCCTGCTTAGCTTTGCAAACGCACTAGCAATTTTTTAAAAAAAAAAATCTGTGTGACCCTGAAGATGAGAGAAGCATCCATTGCCCAATAAAAACCTAGCTAAGTAATACTGATTAGAAAAGCTTAAAAAGAGAGAGCACAAGCTCAAACTGGCACACACACAAACTTCATCTTCTTGATACCTCAGGGGAGGAAGAATTGTCATGAACCCCACAATCCTGATGGGTTCAAGGTGCCATTTGCTGTCAGATGAAGAGGAGGGAAGCACAAGCGTTGCTGTCAGTGGGGTGGGACCCAAAGGAGAGGATGGGGCCTCACCTCCTTTTCCCTTAAAGAGGCTGGGAAGGGGGAGGTTGAACAACTGAAGGAGGGGGCATGAGGGGTTGACCTCCCTCCCATCACCAAGAGCTTGGCACCACCTCTGCTGTTGGAAGCAGATCTGTGCCCCCCATCTGGAGAAACATGTGCCACCAAGCCCACCAGCCTAGTGGCGAGAGAATTTCACAAGTGGGTGTACCATGTCTTGCTTTTAAAAACTGGCAGGAGGGGGCGTGCCTATTTGTTGAGACAACATCACAGATTTCGTCCAGTCTTGGACCCCTGATATTAGTGCCTTTGGCAATCTGTACCTGCAGTCTGACCTGAATAGCTGTAAGCCTTGAATAAAGCTTCTATCTTATACACAATTAAGCCCCTCTGTCGCTGCCCTTGGGACAGGAGCCAGGACAACAATCTCTAGAAATTATTTGGCCTTACCATATGTTTCAACAGTAGAAAATGGAGGTGCACAAGAGAAAAACAGTTACTGGCAAGGGAGGGTTCTGATATATTTCAAGAGATGCCATCTAAAAGAACAGGAATAGGGGCGTAAACAATCTGACTAATATGGACCAGTGTTACAAAGAGTGCCCAGAGTCTGTTTTAGGAACTTGCAAATTCAGTCTAACTGGGCATGGTATATATTTAATTTCCTGCATTTGAATCCTGTCTATCATGCACACAGGGAACATGTGGGTGGATCCTGCCTGCTCACCTTCCTTTTCTGGAACGATCAGCTGAAATGCTAATAAGGAAGAAGTGTGGTGACAGCTGAAATGAATGACATTATGTGCTTTGCCCAGCTGGCTCAAAGATCTGGAGGTAGATGTATGATCTTGTCACCAAGTGAGCTTTCTTGATAGAATCCAGAATACGGCAGCTAGACTGGCGACTGGGAGTGACCGCCGGGACCATATAACACCGGTCCTAAAGGATCTTCATTGGCTCCCAGTGCGTTTCCGAGCACAATTCAACGTGTTGGTGCTGACCCTGAACAGCCTCAGCCCTGTATACCTGAAGGAGCATCTCCACCCCCATCATTCAGCCCAGACACTGAGGTCCTCCTCCAAGGGTCTTCTGCTGGTTCCCTCACTGCGAGAAGCGAGGTTACAGGGAACCAGGCAGAAGGCCTTCTCAGTATTGGTGCCCTCCCTGTGGAACACCCTCCCATCAGATGTCAAGGAAATAAACAACTATCTGACTTTTAGAAGACATCTGAAGGCAGCCTTGTATCAGGACGTTTTTAAGGTTTAATGTTTTAGTATGTTCTGATAAATGCTGTGAGCCACCCAGAGTGCCTGGGGAAACTCAGCCAGATGGGCAGGGTATAAATATTAAAATTATCATCATCATCATCATCTTTTTAAAGTCATGCCACCTGAAGACATTATTGGTTCTTGTCCAGGAGTAATTATTTAAATAAAATAATTTATCCTGTTTCTACATGATAAATACCAAGGTCTACACACTATTTCTTAGTGCAGATAATAAAACTTTCCTCTTGCTTACTATAATGATCATTTGTATTTTGTTTAATCCCCCCCCATTTTTCAACTGCCCAACTAAGGTAGCCTTAAGAACTTTATGCCTTTTCTAAGAAATAACAGACTAGCTGATATTGCTGGTGTTTGTTACACGTGAGTGATACATTTATTGTTTTTTTTAAAAAAAAGAACCTAAGGGAACTGTCCTAGCTCTTAACAATAGGTATATCTGTAAGCAACATTTTAATAAATGAACAGATCAGTATTTTTAAAGGTCACAAATATCTCTAACAGTGCAGTCTACTACCTAAATTATACATACTGTTTCATTTTCTTACCGTAGCATAGGAAGCTTACATTTGATAAGAAATTAAGTGCTGCATTGCCGATATGTCAATTCCCTCACTTTTGAGGGAAAGGGTGACATTAACTGTCCACTTTTTTCAAAACTTCCAGGAGTTGCTGTCATCAGTACTGTGCCTGTTAGCATCATCAAATCCACAAAAATGGTGATGAAGTTTGAGATGTGACTGGAGCACAATGCAGGGCACGACAGGGTACCTGTGGCAGTAACCAGCAATACCATTTCCTACCATATTTTATACCAGCAAAAAAAATGCTTGCTACTTAAGCAGACTGGAATTTTCAGCAGAGAAGTCACAGTAAAAGGCACTTGCACTCAGTCCCTCGTTGTCTTCTCCTAACTGTGAACTCTCAATATAAAACAACAGAACTCGAGATGGCCAGGATCGACACCTTGAAATTCCTCTGAATCTTGACTACAAATATATATATGTACATACTTTTTAAAGGGTCATTGCTTATGAAAATAATTATAAAAGAAAATATTTAAGAGTACAGTGGTACCTTGGTTTAAGAACAGCTTAGTTTATGAACAACTTGGATGAAGAACGCTGCAAACCCGGAAGGAGGTGTTTTGGTTTGTGAACTTTGCCTTGGAAGCAGAACACGTTGAGTGTGTTCCTTTTGTAAATTGAGTCCCCCACTGCTATGGGAAAGCACACCTTGGTTTAAGAACGCTTTGGTTTAAGAACGGACTTCGGGAATGGATTAAGTTCGTAAACCAAGGTACCACTGTACTATATTCAGAACATACCCAACAGCCGTGTGTGTGTCACATTGGGTGCTTGCTGCGTTCTGGAGTCTTCGGCGACAGTAATTGAGCCTTCCTCCATGCTTGGAAACTCTGTCAAGTCACGGGTCCCACTGCTCTGACCAAGCCTTTTGCCCAAGGCTGCTGCCAGGTTGCTTGTGTCTATTTCTACATGAGGCTGGTACCATGTTTTCATTTCCTGAAAGTAAAATACAGGAGGGGGGAATAGAAAAATGAATGATTCTTCAAGGCAAGCTTTAAAGAACCTATAATTTTCTCCAACAACTTTTTTTTATAGAGTGCCCAGTTCTCTGCCTCCATCTGGAGTTCTGTTAGGACCTTTGTTTTTTGCCGGTCCTTTTGGTTGGTTTAGAGAGCCAGTGTCTCCACCCCTCAGCCATGAAGAACACTGGGTGACCTTGGGGTACTCACTGTCACCCAGCCTAACTTATTCTACAGGGATATGGTGATAACATGCACTACTGTGTGAATATTCTAACTGGATGAAAAAAATATGGAAAAGATTGCAAAGTTACCTGATTAGCAGTAGATCTATGTCTGATTGCTTCTCCCAAGGAGATACCACTGACATTTGAAATGTGAGTCCCACTGCTGCTTTGGCTTAATAGCTCTTCTTTCGGACTTTGACGTGGTGGCGTTGTTGCAATAGGCTGAAACAAATAGATCTTTTAAATAATGATGGCTGGAGAAACTGGTATTTTGTCCTGCAGGACCAATTAGATTATAAAGTTTTACGGAAATTCAGCAATATTTTATATTGCTTGCTTAAGTCAGTGAGGCAAGAGTTGAATACTACGTTGGAACAATGAGTTACCGTAAACAGCAAAATCCAATTATCTGAATAGTCGCAGGAGCACCCAAAACATCTCTCAGTATCCAAAACTCAGTAAAACAATACTGCATGGCCATCTGTCATGGATGCTTTAGCTGAGATTCCTGCATTGCAGGGGGTTGGACTAGATGACCCTTGGATCCCTTTCAATTCTATGCATCCATATATTATAAAAATATGCATTTTCCAGGCATGAAGAAACAATGGATGTTTAACAAACATATTATTGAAGAGGCTGCCTTGTGAAAAGTTCTAGTTCTTCTCTGGCTTATTAATCTCATGCCTCAAAAAGGTTAGGATCAGTCCAATAAATTTATCTTATACAAAATGCTTATTAACAGTATAGAAATTTATTTATGCATGCAACTACAGCTGCAAGAATGTTACTTTGCCCCAAAATGGAAAGAAGTAGTAGTCCCGATGAGAGAAGAATGGATACAAAAACCTATGGACTATGCAGAAATGATGAAACTTGCCGGAAGAATAAGAAATCAAGATAACAAACTTTTTATAAAAGAATGGATATTGTTTATTGAATATTTACAAATAAATTTGTAAACAGATAAAAACATTGGCAGGATCTCTTTCTCTGTCCATCTACCCAACTCAGCCCTTCTACCTGCAACCCAAAACTCATTTTCTTTCTGCCCCCAATCACACTTGTTATCAGATGTTACAATTTCCCCTTTACCTTTGTGCCTACAAGCTGATGTAGTTTGGTAATTAAGCCAGCAAGTTTTTATTTTAAGAGTGAGGGTGTTGTTGTTGTAAGAAAAGAAAAGAAAAAACGTTAATGGTCTGACATATCCTGTGCACTAGACAAGGCGCTCACTCCACCTTCCCACCTTAATTCCAGTTTATTGAAGGAATTGAATAGGATGCATACACCACTCCTGGGCAAATCAAAAGTGGTGTGTGATGAAGCACGAACAATGAAGGCAATTAGTACTGGGTAAAACGCAAAAGGTATTGATTTTAGATATGTTAAGCAGAGGTAATTATGTGGATGTTCTGAATGATAATCAAACAAGATGAGTGAAGCAGACATTGCCTTCAAAGGGGTCCACAGAGAGCAGACTGAGACTAAAACAGAAGAGTAAATCCACGAGGGAGGGGGCCACATTTCTTTGTTTTTTTCCTAGTAGGGAGAAGGACCAAATGTAATAGCTGTATTCTGAACTGAGCCTGAACATTGTGATCATACCTCACCTCTGCTTTATGAATGCACTTGGATCCCTGTTCGGTTCTAGGCTAAATTCAAATTGCTGGTTTCAATCCTTCACGCCCTTTTTTTGTTTGGGACCAGGGAACCTGAAAGATTCCTTGCCTCCGTACCTACCTGTCCATACTAAAAGACAGGGGTGGGGAACCTCTGGCCTGCAGGCCAATATAGGCCTGCCATGGAAACCAAGCAAACTAGCACCTGTCTGTCTACCAGCTATTACCAGACAACCAAGCTGTGATGGCAAAGAGTTCTTCTGATACTATGGCAGCACTGCAAAAAGGAAGAGAGTTCAAGAAACGGCGACAGCAATGGTGAAACGGGAGAGACGGAGACCATAACAGGGAAGGATTGCTACCTATTTAAAAAATGGGACATCCAATTTCTATTAAAGGATCTGCTAACTGTGATTGGAAGGGTCCTTTACAATATTTGCTCCTCATACAGCCTGCTTTGCCTCCTACTTCTTTGCACCAGCATCCCATCATATCGTTGAGCACCATATGCCAAACTGATTGATGTAAACTGGAAACCCTATAAGAGAGATCTGGCAACCAGATAGAAGGGAGAGATCCTTCTAAATTCCAAAACAGGAGACTAGGCTTCCCTTCGCCAGCATCTAATGCTGAGTACTTTATATGAATTTAACTCACCCAACAGGATCCATGGCATTTGGGGGGCGGGGGGGTGCCTTCAGGGCCAAGCAGTATATAAAGAATTCAGGACTTACCGTAGTTGTAACCGTCCTTGTCAGGAGAATGAATGGGGCCTGGGGCACACAAGAGCAGTGAGAGACTTTAAATATCTCAGCACAGGAATGAAGACCCAGCAAGCACCAACACGGCAAGGCCTCCCCCCACCCCCCAACTGCCAGGTGGGGGGGAGCCATGCCCTGTCTAAGCCTCAACTATACTGCTGTCATAAAGACTGAGACCTTTGTGAGATTCGGTTGTCTGCCTCACCCTGACAACTTTCACAAATTATCACATCATGTTATATCCTGATACAGACTGAGGGGAAGCCTCCATGCCGAACCAAATACACAAGCATTGCTAGTTGATCCCAAAGAGCCTCCTACTCATTCAGGCTGCTTTCCTTCTTTTATTACTAGAATTCACTTATTAATTGCCTTCTACAACACATAAGATAGTTAAAAAAGGGTTAAAAACACAAATACAACAAATACATGTAGAACAGAACTAAAACCCTGGGGAGCTATATATACACAAGGCATATCCCACCATCATGAATGAAGATATTATAATTCAAATCTGTATGGTTACACACTGCAAGCACACAGATTAAGTATTAACAATAATTCTTTGGAGGTGTCTGAAGGAATGGATGCCAGTAATGAACACCAAATAGAACATTACATATCTCAAAAGAAAGTTAATTAACTAGAGCCTCAAAAACTGCCACATTAGTAACTTGAAGAAGCTGACAGCAACAATATATTCATATGACTAGTTGCCAAAGAAAGCGGGGAGGGATGAGGAAATGAAAGAGCAATGCAGAAGGAATACAAATATCCAAGAAGTTACACCACTGGGTGCAGAAACTCTATAACAGGGGTGGCCAACTTCCAAGAGACTGTGATCTACTCACAGAGTTAAAAACTGGCAGTGATCTACCCCCTTTTTGGGGGGTTCACGTAAAAGTTGTTGAGCTTCTTTAGGGAAGAGGAAAGCGACATTGAGCTTTTTTTTTTTAGGAAGGAAAGCCCTATTTTTGGTGGTTCAGGTCATTTTAGGGGTGCAGGGCAAAGATGTTGAGCTTTTTTTAGGGGAGCCAAAGTTTTTTAGCTTCTTTGGGGGGAGCCACTGATCTACCGGTGATCTACCACAGACGTCCAGTGATCTACCGGTAGATCACGATCTACCTGTTGGACATGCCTGCTCTATAATAATATTTACTTTGGTGGTAGCCAGAAAAACAAACAGGTACAAATAGACTTATAACCTCAAATTAATGAAAGTGGAATAATCCCTCTCCAGGGATGTGCATGTAATTAAGCTAATGGGAAGAAAACGTTGTCAGATTTTGAAAGTGTAAGAATTAGTTCTCTTCACTAAAATATATATTTGGTGGGGGAGACTCTGACAGCTATGAACTAAGCTCATTTCATCACAGCTGTATTGATCAATGTGCAAGGCAAAAAAACTATCAAGTACCTGCTGTATTTAAGAAAACTAAAAGAACAACCAATGATTTCAGGCTAGGCAAATAATAGATAACCAGGCTAGAGTCTACTGCAAAGAGTGAAGATGATGTGAAACCATCAACCTAAACTGGAATAAATGTTAAGACCCATGTATGTTGACCCTAGAGCAGGCATGGCCAAACTCGGTCCTCCAGTTTATTTGGGACTACAGTTCCCATCATCCCTGACCACTGGTCCTGTTAGCTAGGGATCATGGGAGTTGTAGTTCCAAGACATCTGGAGGGCCAGGTTTGGCCATTCCTGCCCTAGAGAAATGCTGTCCCTAGAGAAGTGCATCATTCAAGCAGTAAACACAGAGCTGAGAGAAAATAAATAAGGACCCTAGGAAGCTGTCTCATACAGATCAAGCCAGTGGTCCATCTAGCTCAGTATTCTTGACACCAACTATCAGCGTCTCTCCAAGGTTTCGAGAAAGAAGCCTTCCCAGTCCTACCTGGAGAGATGCCTGGAAACTTTTGCAAGTACTTTATACAGCATTTCTACAACTCAGTGTTAAAAGTAGAAATCATTATACAGGAGACAACCAAGAGGAGGATGAGAAATTCTCAATAGTTTTACAGCCACAAATATTCAGAAAATTCCATGCCATGAATAAAGGAAGGAAGGAAATATGCATGCTAGGGAAAGAAGAGGTGCCTGTTGGCTTGTTCACTCCCCTTGTTCTTTTCAAAGACTTTCGAAAAGCATGTACTACAATTTAGCAGACAATGAGTGAACAGTAGGGCTGGGCAATATATCATCCAAACCCGGTTTGAAGTGCATATCATGATATTGGTTTCATAATTTTTGACCTGGCAATATATCACGAACCATGGTGTGTGGGTGCGCACGCTATGCCAAAATCACAATACAGGGAAAACCATGAAGCCAGCCCACACCTCTACATAGTTCCATCCTTATTACAGACATTGTGATATATAGGTATATCACAATGTTTAGCTGGTGTTATATTGCGATGTTGGAAACCAGACATTGCTCAGTCCTAGAGAACAGCCCAAAACTAAATTTCAGAGGGGCAAATGGCTTTGATGCTCTAAACTTGACATCATACACAACCAAAAGTGGGTTTTAACACAGTAGCTACTGTGAACTTTCATGCACGGAGATTCAGAAGAACCAACAATCTTACAGAGGGTTTGAAACAACACTAAACTGTAGCTAAGTGTAATTGGAAGCAAAAGCTTCTGAATTCCTGCAGGGTGTCTAGCCTTGCTCCCATTACAATAAACAACAGTTTATAATGAGGTCTGAATGCAGCCAATGCTATAAACCAGCAGAGTTTATCATCCGTGGCATACCCGTATATACTCGAGTATAAGCCGACCCGAATATAAGCCGAGGCACCCAATTTTACCACAAAAAACCTGGGAAAGCTTCATAGGAGCCACTGCCTGCCTCACTCGAGTATAAGCCGAGGGCAGCTTTTTCAGCACAAAAAATGTGCTGAAAAACTAGGCTTATACTCGAGTATATACGGTAATTCAAAAAGTGTGCCACTGGAGTGGCACAATCCACCTGTCCCCTCAGAATTAGCTAACTCCTAATTGGAGTGGAAACAGTCAGCAAAGGATGCATGCTGTGCAATGAGAACGTCCACTGATTGGGAGATTTTGACATGTCACAAAACCTTGTTGCCAAGAAAAATGAAGTATTTGCTCTAGCTGCTTAACCTAAGGAGTTGTGCAGTATGCCAGGAATTATTCAGGTTTCCCAGAACTCGGATACTTGCATTGTCTGCCGCACAGGAGTTGAAGGGAGGGTTGTACCAGCACAGCAGAACACAGTGTTAGAAACAAATATATAAGCTACCGGTAATCGCCAAATGGCACAATGGAACGTTTAAGTACCTTGGCATTCATTATCTTTATTTATTTCATTTTTATAGCGCTTTATTTTTTAAAGAAAAAAATCCCCTAAAATCTCATTTCAAGCAGGTAAAATGGTGGGCATCGCTCCTGCCTGTCTTGCCAACAATTTTATTAGCTGAGAATAAAAAAGTTCTTTCAGCCCGGTGAAGTCTTCTATATAGCATTAAACCTTGCATACTATTTCAGCAACACTCACAGGTCGAATAAACAACCCTGCTTATTCAACAGGATCTAGACAGAGGCAAGTGGAAGGAAGACAAAAAAATCCTGAGTTTAATTTCATGTGAAGCCCTGCCTTGCTCCACAGCTAACTCCTTCTCATCTCTCTCATAAGTACAGAACTAATGACATACCTACAGAGTAGAGACGGGTTGGGAACAAATCTAAATCACACTATTTAATTGATTAAAACTATGAATCAACTGCAAGAGATCAAATTTAAAAGGGTCTTGATTTGGCTCACAGGTAGGAAGTAACCCACCCCAGATATAAATAGCAAGAATTTCTATTATTTCAATTTGAAGGATGTATCGCTCATCCCTTGGTTCACTAGAGTCCGATTTGATTTTCTATGCTTGAGAATTGGCAGTGAATATCAAGCCTCTCTTAGGCTCTGATAATTACATGTTATGCTTAATAAAAAAAATCAAGGATGGCTGCGAACATCAACAGCTGAAGATACTAATTTACACCCCAGACATAAACATGTCTAATTGGACTTCAGTAGGGACTTGCTTCAGAAAAAACATGCTCACACCAGGATGCTTGCAGAAGCAATGTTTTCGTTCAAGCATGAGTAAGTTATGGGGACAACCATCCACAGCTACCCCATAAACACATGGGGCAAAAGGCTGCATCCACTCTACCCTCACACTTTGTTGTTGTTTAGTCGTTTAGTCGTGTCCGACTCTTCGTGACCCCATGGACCAGAGCACGCCAGGCACTCCTGCCTTCACCCTCACACTAGAATGCCACTAAAAGTACTCTATATTGGACAAACAGGCCAAACCCTATGCCAAAGGATAAAGGTAAAGGAGACCCCTGACTGTTAGGTGCAGTTGCGGATGACTCTGGGGTTGCGGCGCTCATCTCGCTTTACTGGCCGAGGGAACCAGCGTACAGCTTCCAGGTCATGTGGCCAGCATGACTAAGCCTATTTTGGCGAACCAGAGCAGCACACGGAAACGCAGTTTACCTTCCCGCCAGAGCGGCACCTATTTATCTACTCGCACTTTGTGCTTTCGAACTGCTAGGTTGGCAGGAGCAGGGACCAAGGAACGGGAGCTCACCCCGTCACAGGGATTCGAACCGCCAACCTTCTGATCAGCAAGCCCTAGGCTCTGTGGTTTAACCCACAGCGCCACCCGTGTCCCTTACGCCAAAGGATAAATGGACATAAATCTGACATCAGGAATCACAAGACACAGAAACCAGTAGGAGAACACTTCAATCTCCCAGGACATTCTATACAAGATCTCAAAGTAGCTCTTATTACAAAGGAATTTCAGAAATACACTGGAAAGAGAAGTTGCTGAATTGCAACTTATTACCAAACTTAAAACCATGGAGAGACCTGGTCTGAATAGAGACATTGGATTCTTATCTCATTATACATGACAAACCTATTTTTAGCCATCTCACCCCTTGCTTTTTCCTATCAGCCAATCACCCATTCCAACCACCCTTCTGAGTAATACCCCTCCCCACCCTCTCACTATATATAAGGGTCTGGTGACTTATGTTTCAGTGTATCTGAAGAAGTGTGCATGCACACGAAAGCTCATACCAATAACAAACTTAGTTGGTCTCTAAGGTGCTACTGGAAGGGGGGGGGGGGAATTATTTTGTTTCGACTACAGCAGACCAACATGGCTACCTACCTGTAACTAAAAGTACTATATGCCACAAGAGAGCTCACACACCCATAATACTAGTTCACTATGGTTCTCCATGGTTTAAAACAGGGTTTCCCAAACTTGGGTCTCCAGCTGTTTTTGGACTACAACTCCCATGATCCCCAGTTGGCAGGAACAGTGGTCGGGGATGATGGAAATTGTAGTTCAAAAACAGCTGGAGACCCAAGTTTGGGTCTAGAGGATCCTCCTAGCCTAGACAAATATTTTGACTTCCAAAAATTAAAGTCACAGGCATCCACAGAGCAGTGGCAAACAGATCTGAAAACTTTACACCATCACCACCTTTCCAGATGATACTTCACACCTCCTTCCTCCTAGTGTAGGGACAAACCAAGGAGTGGCCAACTTAGCATTACACCCAAGCCAGCAACTCATGGTTGGTTGGTTTCTAAGAAGCTACAAGTGCAATTCTAAGCCAGCTGCCCCATGGTTTGCTCCCTGCTGGGCAGGAAGGGAGGGAGAACTGTTACTTCCAAATGTGGCCAGTGTAAAATAAAACTAATCTTTATATTTTTTGAAAACACACAAGCACATATGCAGGTCTGAACATTCACAGCATAATAAAAATAGTACATATTTATTTACAAGGAAAGTACAGTATCTATTCAGCAAGACCTCAAAAGAAGGTCACAGTCGGCATACCTTGCTTTTGAAAAAGGACAAGTGATTCCCTTTCTATATTTCTGTTCTCCTCTCCAATATAATATGCCCTGGGAATCTTAACTGGAGAATTATAGTAAATAATAAAATAAACTTCACTCAGGCACACTGTAAGCAGTTTACAGGTACTTGCAAATCCCACACCCCCAGCTAAACTCCTAGCGTCTTTCCTTAAATTATGAAAGCAACAATGCTAATTCGGATTACTGCAATGGGCTGTATGTGGGGCTACCCTTGAGGGTGATCGGCTGCCGTTGGTGCAGAGATCAAAACCCAGGATGCCTAAAGGCAGCAGAACTCCTTGCACTGGCTGCCAATCTGCTGCAAGGCCAATTACTGTATGAGATTTTGGCAAGAAGATATGCAGCTCAGGACTACATTACTTCAGAGACCAACGTATCCTTCATATATGGTAGGTCATTAAATTCCGCAGGACAGATTCTCCATTAAGTCCCTAAAACAGGGGTAGGCAACCTAAGGCCCGTGGGCTGGATGCAGCCCAATCACCTTCTCAATCCGGCTCACGGACAGTCCAGCGTGTTCTTACATAAGTAGAATGTGTCCTTTTATTTAAAATGCATCTTTGGGTTATTTGTGGGGCATAGGAATTCGTTCATTATTATTTTTTTTCAAAATATAGTCCGGTCCACCACATGGTCTGAAGGACGGTTGACCGACCCACGGCTGAAAAGGGTTGCTGACCCCTGCCCTAAAATATCAGAAGCCCACTCCGCAGCAACTCTAAGCAGGGCCTTCAGTTTGGCCGCTCCTGTTCTGTTAAACAACATCCCTACAGATCTACAAGAAGAACCTAATCTTAATGATTAAATACAAATATCAAGATTAATTTATCACTGATATAAGATAATTTTGGTATGACTGGAAGTTACAAACAGAAAGACTTATTAAAGGCAAACTTAACTTTTAACGAACCTAACAAAGGGCATGCAAATGCACTGTATTAAGGAGAACTCCTACACTGAATCCCAGGTGAAGGAAATGTGCCGTATCTAAAGTCACAAACCTGCGCAACAGAAACAGCAGCCAACTCACTGTAGGTATTAGACAGTTTGCATAAAAGGTTATAAACCCAAGATAAAACATACCATCCATATTAACCAGAGCTTTCCAAACTGCGTGTGTCAGCTGCAACTGTTAGGTGTGTCAAGTGAACGCTCTTATAAGGGGTTAGCTTAACCTCGGGTTTGCTAGTAAACCTGAATTACTGTGTCGCGAAATGACGCGTGTCATGAAAAGTTCAGAAAGCTCTGATATAAAACAAGAGAGGTAGAGATTTGCCGGGGGGGGGGGGAGGCAGGACGGGACAAGGTGGTCCCTGCTCAACACTGTGGACTAGCACCATGGGAAACACATTTGGGGGGGGAGGCTGTCCTGCAAGTTCAAAGTGTGCACAGACACACACACATCATTTATAACTTTTTGTTTTAATATGGGGGGAGGGGTAGGATTTCCCTTTCTGATGCATTTCCACACATGCAAGCACAACCCCCCCCCCAGTATTATGAATGGGAGGGAGGGCAGTGAAGTGCCCTTAAAAGAAGCCCCCCAACTGAAATCCCTCACCCCATTAAAGCCCCGCCACCACCCCCAATTAAAGCCCCCATTAAAGCTCCCTCACCCCCAAAATAATAATAATAATAATAATAATAATAATAATTGTACCCTGCCCATCTGGCTGGGTTTCTCCAGCCACGTTAAAGCCCCCACCCCATATTAAATCCCCTCACCCCCAATTAAAGCCCCCCACCCCAATTAAAGCCCCTCACCCCCAATTAAAGCCCCTCACCCCCAATTAAAGCCCCCACCCCCAATTAAAGCCCCTCACCCCCAATTAAAGCCCCCACCCCTTATACTCACGGGAACTTGGCCCTCCTCCTCCTCAGGCCCCTCCATGGCTGTGGGGAGTTGAAGGGAGTCGGGGGCGCCAGTAACGGCAACAGTAGGGGAGGGGGTGGCCCAAAGCTCCGCCCCTTTCAGCGCCCCCCGCCCTCTTTTCTTCCTCCCGCTCCCGAGCGAGCCTCCCGAGTCGAGGAGCAGTGCGCATGCTCAAGCACCCGCTGAGCCGCTCTCTTCCCGCTCGCTCGTTGTTAGGGACTCGCTCTAAGGAGGGCGGGAGGGGAAGGGGGCGGGGCTTCCTCTCGCGCTCGCTCCTCCCGCCCGACGCCGGCGCGAGCGAGAGAGCGCGCGAAGGAGGGAGCCGTTGGAGAGAAGCGAAAGTGCGCGCGCAAGCGACGGGGCGGGAAAGGCGTAACGTCCGTCCTAGGTCCATGAGCCAATGGGCTGGAGGGCTCCGAGCGTGCCTCGTTCCCATTGGGCGAGGGTCTTCGCGAAAGAGGGCGGAGTCTCCAGCCGTGCGCGCTCTCAGGCGGGAAAGCGGGGGGGGGGGCGAGGAGACTCTGAAAGACCCGGATGACAACATTCCCTACTAGCCTGCTGACTGCCTCTGAACATGGAGGCTCTACTCAGCCCGCACAGTTCATAACCCTGGATAACATTTTTCCTCCTCCATGAATTTATCAATATTCCTAGATTTGGAGGGCGCCCCAGAGGTCATCTAGTCTATCTGCCAGGAATTAAAGGACGGATTTAATTATTATTTTTTAATGTTTAAATAGGTATTTTAGACTGAGGGTCCCCCCCCGGTAATTTAATCATTATGTTCTTTTTGTAAACTGCTCCAAAGCTTATCGGTTTTTACAGCTAAGCAGTGTGTGCATTTTATGAAACGAAAAAAATGCTACTTAAAGACTTCCAAAATTAAAAGAAAAAGCCTCCCATGAAGGAGGTCTCACCACCCTCTGAGGCAGTTGGACAGCTAATAAAAGCCAGGAATTCTTTTAAATCCTTTGTCTTGCAAATTCAACCCCAATGAGTTCAAGTCCTACTTCCTGGAGCAACAGGAGACAAATTTGCTCCATCTGTAGGTCTAATCCAGGGGTCAGCAACCTTTTTCAGCCGTGGGCCTGTCCACTGTCCCTCAGACCTTATGGGGGGCTGGACTATATTTTTTGGGGGGGTGAATGAACAAATTCCTATGCCCCACAAATAACCCAGAGATGCATTTTAAATAAAAGCACACCTTCTACTCATGTAAAAACACACTGATTCCTGGACCGCCCGTGGGCCGCATTGAGAAGGCAATTGGGCTGCATCCAGCCAACAGGCCTTAGGTTGCCTACCCCGATCCCTTTAAAAGCCATCTACTCCTGGGCCACTGAATTGCACGTATTAGAGGTTTTTAAGCAGAGGTTGGGTGGCCGTCAGTCATGGAAGCCCTTCGCGGTCCCTTCCAACTCTACAATTCTATGATTCTATGTGAATTGCACGTATTTGTAATATCCACTAGTGGATATTGAAGCTATTAGCTAATATAACACAAGGTACCCATTTTGCCCTAAGGCTGGCTGCTAATTTATTCAGTCTGTAAGTAAGTTTTGATGTAATTTTTTATTTCATTCCTATCTTTTTTACCACCTTATGATGTTTGCATGAAAGGTTGCATAGATTCTGCTGATAAAGGCATGTATAAGCGGGTACAGGGGTGCTGCAAACCCCAAAGATTCCCCCAGAACCCCCTCTATTTATTATCCTCAAACAGGACATATCTCTTAGCACAGGAGTTATATGCTGGCAAGGCCTCACACCTGGCAGCAGTCGTGTTGCAGCATTCTGCACTGAGATGGAATCTAGACACATATTTAAAAACGCTGTGAAAATGCTTTTTTTTAAAGTGTTTTGAAAAATATATTGAATTTGCCATAAGCTCACCATCGCCACCTAGTGGCACATTTGTACAATGCACTTAAAACGTTATACAGTACTGTACAGTATTTGCAGCTGTACAGTATAGCTGAGTCCTGACTGCAGCTTCCGGCTCAAGCGCGAGGGAAGCCCCACCTAGAGTGCATTGCAGTACTGTAATCCAGTCTTGAAGTAACCAGCACATGAACTACTGTGGCAAGGCTTTTCCCGGTCCAGGAATGGCACTCAGTGCCAGCAGGGGGTAGGAAAGATGGAGAGACACTTAGAAATAAATGGGAACAGAAGGAACCATCATTCACAGGTCACTTTCCAGACCCATGGAGAAATCAGAAGATTGAAATATAGCTGGGATTGAGCCACCAGTAAGTCTACCCTGCCATCCAGAAAAGCAAAAACAAAAAAATGTCCAAACTGAGACAGGGAAACCAGGAACGAGAGAGAAGCTGGGGGAGCTGGAGCTCTAAGCAGAAGTACTAATCGCTGCAACACTTTATTGCAGCATGAGCCCACTTGTGGGCTCCAAGGAATTGCAGTTTAGGGAGTAAAGGAACCAGATGCCACCACTAAACAAGATTTAGTGCACTGTTAACCTGTTGCAACAAAGTTTTGAGGCACCTTGAAGATTTAACAAATTTATTGCGGCGTAAGAAAAGTGACCCATTCGCGACAGAAGTAACTGGCGATAACCTTTCCTAGCTTTGCCATGTTTATGTATCCATGGTTATGATTAAGTGTTAAATAAATTGGACCAAATCCACTGATTAACCTTAACTAAGCAGCTTTTTAAAAAATGTCACTCTAACCCTTTCATCTGCAGAGATGCAAGCAAAAATAGAAGTAGGTGCAATTCAGTAAGGAATCAGACCTGCTCTTGCCTCCCAGTGTTCTGGCAAATTAATGCACAGACCCTGCTCTGATTGACAAGCAAGACAAGCAATGGTGTTTGACCGCCCTTGCTCCCATTGCATGCACTTGCCTTTAAACAAGAAGGGTCAGGTGTAGGATGTCTGAAAGAAAGACCAGGCTCTGCCTTTTATGCTCAACTTGATAATTGTTATATTATTTTCCAGTTGGCTGCATTGATTTTCCAGCAGCAGGAAGCTCTGGGTTTGTTTGTTTTTCACTGAGAACAAATTGGTGGCCTTCATTTGTCTGCCTTGAGAATAGCTTAGGCATGGTTTTTCCAAAACATCTATGCAATTGCAATGCGTATATTAATTCAACAAAGGCATGAATAATTAAAATAACTCATTACCCAGCACTGAGGCCAAACTACAAAAAAAAATCAAACCAGACAAGACGTTAAAATCAGGAAAGTCAAAGCCTCTCTCCGGCCACAGTGGTGCGGATTTTCAAAGACTCTGCAGCACACTGACAAAAATAAATGTGTCTCCTTCTACAGATATTTTCATACTGCACCTTCCATCCAGACTAGATCCTCAGGTCATTAGACAATAAAGCACTATTAAAAATAATAGCTAAACAGGAGCTAATCAAGAGCAATAGGGCAAAAATAAACAGCAGCAGGCAGAGAAAATAATAGGATGTAAGAGCAGTGAGCCATAAAGTACACATTCAGATACATTGATTCGGGAAATGAGTTTTTGAATTAGGTCATTTTAACCAGTTTAGTGAGCCAGTGTCTCATTCACCCAAATCGGGGGTAGTTAACCTTTGGCCTGTGGCCAATCTCGTCCTGTTAGGGGGTCAAATTTGGCCAATGAGGCCAATTTTTAAATGCCATGCCCCCCCAGCCAATCAGCTGACTTCACTTCAATGGCAGGGGGTGTGATGTCTGTCACCTGATTGGCAGGGGGCTGAGATTGATTCTGCATGAGCTGTGCATGCCAGTTCCCCTGTGTACAAAAGGGCTTTTAAACAGCCCCGTGCTGTGCTTTGAAGTCCCGACAGTCGGGGGTTTCAAAGTGCCTTGCCGCCTGACATTGCTATATAGGTGGGTCCCAGTCACCACCTAATTGTCCAGCCTCCACTGTTACTGTTCTGCCACTAACATAATGGTCCAGGAGGAAAATCGGTAGGTAACTTAGCCAGTGTGAAATTCTGTGCCCATTGGGCAGCACACTCCAACGTCTCTTGAGACAGACGGATGCCAGCAACAATTCCCTCTGGGAGAAACTAAGCCATGTTTATTGAAGGCTTATTGCTGATGGTTTGTGTAAAGGTGTTTTCAGGCAGGTGTTTATTGTGGGATTGGTGCCCCTCATGCATATAGATTTTTCACAGCCTCCACACAACCTTCTTTGCCTCAAAAAAACCCAACCTTTATTTCCCCACCTCCTTAAACCAGATTTACCGGTTCAGTGGAAATCCAATATTGGGGGGGGGGGGGGAAACGGGACAGACCCTGTTAGTAACAATTGTTTACAGTAGAGCCTGAATCTGAAGGCACTCTGGTCTTTTCTTAGCAGTTTATAAAGGTTTTATATTTGTTTTCCACTTCAAACCCTTAACACAAAGCAGTATAAAATAGAGTAGAGCAAGCTTCCTCAAATTCGGCCCTCCAGATGTTTTGAGACTACAATTCCCATCATCCCTGACCACTGGTCCTGCTAGCTAGGGATCATGAGAGTTGTAGACCAAAAACATCTGGAGGGCCGAGTTTGAGGAAGCCTGAAGTAGAGATATATGAAAGGAGGCAGTGTGACGTAGTGGTTAGAGCGTTGGATTGGGACCTGAGAGAACAGGGTTCGAATCCCCACTTGGCCATGAAGCTCACTGGGTGCAACCTTGGTCCATGTCATCTGTCTAACCTACCTCACAGGGTTGTTGTTGGAGATTAAATGAGGAAGGAGGAAGAACCGTGCAAGGAATAAATAGATAAATCATAGCAAAACTAGGTAGAAGACAGTGACCTTTTAACCTTAAGATAGGTGAGAATTTAAGAGAGTTATCTAGATAAAGGGTTCGATTCCGGGTGGAATCCTGAATCTCGGCAGGACGTTATTTTGAAACCCCTGCCTGCGCAGAAAAGACAAAGACCAGACCAGAGTTCTAATGGAAAGCAAGGCGGCTAGTAAGCCTGATCTTTATTAACAAATACTGTTGCAACAGGATTCTCACTCACCACATGCTGGATGGAGGAGCAACCTAGAACAAAAGTGCACCCGCCCCTATATAGACATTTTGAATTCCCCCCCTGGACCAAGACCACCCCCCAGAAACACCATGCATACACCATAGGAGGGGTGTAGTCTGAGACTACACACCCCAGATACATCATGTTTACATCATGAAAGGGGAGGTCTGGTGGCAGCAATCTGAGTATCCTGGACCCTGCCCCCTCTTGTCCTCCACCAAGTGAAGCAAAAGAGGTATTTACATTTCCCTGTTTCTCAGCCAAGTTAATCACACCCTTTTGTCTTCATCTGGGTTTGTTATCTCTGGAATGGCTACCTGTCTGGCACTCAGGTATCAGGATGCCAGGAATTATCACTCAGGCAGAGGGAGGGCTGCTGAGTAGCTGGAGGGGCAACCCCCCTTTGTTCCTGAGACAAAGAAATACACACATGTGGCCTTGTTTGCTTGGCACACTTATGAACATTTTAATATATATATGTATAAGGCCTTGATTTCTTATTACAACCACAAGCTCAGACTTTTTAAAGTTCGGTTTCAATCACCGGAAATGCAGCGCCTGCCCAGTAAACAGGCGTGTGTGAGAACACAGCCGCAGATCAGATAAAGAAATCCGGAGCAGGCTGCAGTCTGGCTTTGTAAATGTGAAACATATCAGCGAACCCTGTGGGATCCGGAGGGTGGGGAGCGGCTCGAATTGACAATGCAAGCGTGAAGGCATTTGGGCACTGATGCAGCGCCCCTTCCTGAAAGGCATTCCTCCATCCAGTGCTGATATAATTCCTCCACTCGCCTGTTATGCAAGCTTTGGTTGCTCCTGGCAGGATGTCGGCAACAGCCTATTTTAAATCTTCCCACATGACAACGTCTCTAATGCTCCAGAAAGATTGGGGGGGGGGTATGATCTGTTCGGATTCGGCGCTGATGATGCACTTACAAAGAGCTTCTGGATTTGATTCAAATGGGCTTGATGGAGGTTCTTTGAGGAAAACACATACCGCCACTTATGGGTTTTCCTGCTGGGCCCTCGGATTCTGCCTCTCCGCCAGCCCCCTCCCCTCCCTGGAAACAAAATTGGTCTTCAGCTTTTAAAAGGCAGCATTTCGCAGCAGCAAAACTCTCCGCTGGCTATTCCATTGTTACAAAACTGGCTGCTTTAAGCCTGCCACTCAGGGTGGAACAGGTTGTACTTTGTGGGGTGGGCTAGCTTTAAAAATAAAAAGAGAACTGTGTATTTAACGAAGAAGAGAAGGCTGCTCTGACACTGGGGGGGGGGGCGGGAAAAGAAGGAGAGAACGGAAGCCTTTCAGGCTGCAAAACTCATGTTGAAGGAGTGCATTTGTTGAAAGGGAATTTCTCTGATCTGGGGATTTAGCCTGTCCTTTCCCCTTAAAATATTGCCATATATACCACCACCCCAATCTCTGAGCAGTGAGAGACTCCAGGGGTTCCAAGCACTTGCCCAGGTTTGGTTTCCTTGGGAATGAAGGTCAGCAAGGATCTGGTCTCTTTAGGATATACGGCTTTATTTACACATATATACAACCTGAGCATAAGATGGAGGAGCTCACAGCATTAACACACCAACCGATGTGTCGAGAGAATGTCGAGTACAGGTAGGTGATGGGCAACATTCCTGTTCAGCTTCCTCCCTATAGGAAGGGAATTGATTCAAGTTGCCCACCTGTGATTTGGTGTGGGGTTTTTTTTAAAAAAAAAAATCATCTGCAGAGACGCGTTATGGGAGAAGTTATTGGAGACTGGGAAAACACAGGTTTTTTAATTGTGCATTAAAACATTTCGACCCCACCCTTCTAGCGCAAAAGCGCAGCTCAGGTGACTTACAAAACCGTAAAATTGCAATTCTATAAAAAACAACAATATGAAACGGATCAGCCAAAGAGATTGAGGCAGCAGTTAAAACCAAAACATAAAAGCTGTACAACAAAAGACTGATGAAATGAAAGAATCTCCAACAACAGGGAAAAAGAGCAGTCAGCTCAGTTGGTTCGAGTGTGGTGCTGATAATACCAAGGTTGCAGGTTCGATCCCTTTATGGGGAAGCGGCATATTCCTGCATTGCAAGGGGGTGGACTAGATGGTCCTGAGGGTCCCTTCCAATTCTACCATTCTATGGTTCTATGATCTTACTTCTCCATTCATCACCACTTATGATCCAGTACAGCATACCCTCCAACATTTCTCCAATGAAAATAGGGACATCCAATTCAATAATAATAGAGGAGAGCTCAAAATATGGTCTGAAGCTCAACATAAAAAAAACCTAAGATCATAGCCACTGGTCCCATCACCTCCTGGCAAATAGAAGGGGAAGAAATGGAGGCAGTGAGAGATTTCACTTTCTTGGGTTCCATGATCACTGCAGATGGTGACAGCAGTCACGAAATTAAAAGACGCCTGCTTCTTGGGAGAAAAGCAATGACTAATCTAGACAGCATCTTAAAAAGCAGAGACATCACCTTGCCAACAAAGGTCCATATAGTTAAAGGTATGGTTTTCCCAGTAGTGATGCATGGAAGTGAGAGCTGGACCATAAAGAAGGCTGATCGCCGAAGAATTGATGCTTTTGAATTATGGTGCTGGAGGAGACTCTTGAGAGTCCCATGGACTGCAAGAAGATCAAACCTATCCATTCTTAAGGAAATCAGCCCTGAGTGCTCACTGGAAGGGCAGATCCTGAAGCTGAGGCTCCAATACTTTGGCCACCTCATGAGACGAGAAGACTCCCTGGAAAAGACCCTGATGTTGGGAAAGATGGAGGGCACAAGGAGAAGGGGACGGCAGAGGACAAGATGGTTGGACAGTGTTCTCGAAGCTACCAACATGAGTCTGACCAAACTGTGGGAGGCAGTGGAAGACAGGAGTGCCTGGCTTGCTCTGGTCCATAGGGTTACGGAGAGTCGGGCACGACTAAACGACAACAACAATTCAATAATAATACTAATAATAACAATAACGATAATGATTATTATTATTATTATTATTCCCACCCATTTGACTGGGGTGCCCAAGCCAATCTGGGCTACTTCCAACATATATTAAAACAATAAACATTGAAATACTTTCCTATAAAGGGCTGCCTTCAGATGTCTTCTAAAAGTTGTCTACTTATCTCCTTGGCTTCGGGGTTGCATAATCATACCCTCCAACATTTCTCTACAATTATTCTATGACTAATGGGAAGACGTATAAATAATAATAATACCGGTAATAATAATAATAATAATTTATTATTTATACCCCGCCCATCTGGCTGGGCCTCCTCAGCCACTCTGGGTGGCTTCCAACAAAATATTAAACTACAATAATCCATCAAACATTAAAAGCTTCCCTAAACAGGGCTGCCTTCAGATGTCTTCTAAAAGTCAGGTAGTTGTTTTTCTCTTTGACATCTGGTGGGAGGGCATTCCACAGGGCATGTGCCACCACTGAGAAGGCCCTCTGCCTGGTTCCCTGTAACTTGGCTTCTCGCAGGGAGTGAACTGCGAGTGTCCGGGTAAAACGATGGGGGTGGAGACGCTCCTTCAGATAAACACCCTGACTGCACATCAGGATCAGTGCTCATCGTCATATTGCTACCCTGTAAACAAATCGGAACCAACGCTTAATAAAGCCCAGGTACAGTCTCACCTCCCAATGGGCTTTGTAGTAGCAAATGGGGATGAACACTGAATAAACAGGAAAAAAATCCCTGTCTTTCTTTCTTTCTTTCTTTCTTTCTTTCTTTCTTTCTTTCTTTCCTTCCTTCCTTCCTTCCTTCCTCCCTCCCTCCCTCCCTTCCTTCCTTCCGGTATTTCCAGGATATCTTTCAGCTAGGGCAGGCATAGGCCATCTCATCCCTCCAGATGTTTTGGGACTACAATTCCCATCATCCCTGACCACTGGTCCTGTTAGCTAGGGATCATGGGAGTTGTAGTCCCAAAACATCCATAGGGCCAAGGTTGCCTATGCCTGAGCTAGGGCAGCCAAGGTGGCTTACAAGCGAATACCTCCCCCACCCGAAGCCCAATATAGGAAGTCAAGGACCTGGTCTTAACAATGTTATGTAGAAACTACTCATCTGAAGTCATTAGTTATGTTTATTCGGTAATCAGCTACCATTAATAGATCTCTAGAGCACAGATGGGAGTGCCTGATCACCTCATCCGTCTCCTGAGAAATCTCTATGTGGGACAAGAAGCTACAGTTAGAACTGGATATGGAATAACTGATTGGTTCAAAATTGGGAAAGGAGTACGACAAGGCTGTATATTGTCTCCCTGCTTATTTAACTTATATGCAGAATTCATCATGCGAAAGGCTGGACTGGATGAATCCCAAACCGGAATTAAGATTGCCGGAAGAAATATCAACAACCTCAGATATGCTGATGATACAACCTTGATGGCAGAAAGTGAGGAGGAATTAAAGAACCTTTTAATGAGGGTGAAAGAGGAGAGCGCAAAATATGGTCTGAAGCTCAAAATCAAAAAAACTAAGATCATGGCCACTGGTCCCATCACCTCCTGGCAAATAGAAGGGGAAGAAATGGAGGCAGTGAGAGATTTCACTTTCTTGGGTTCCATGATCACTGCAGATGGTGACAGCAGTCACGAAATTAAAAGACGCCTGCTTCTTGGGAGAAAAGCAATGACTAACCTAGACGGCATCTTAAAAAGCAGAGACATCACCTTGCCAACAAAGGTCCGTATAGTTAAAGCTATGGTTTTCCCAGTAGTGATGCATGGAAGTGAGAGCTGGACCATAAAGAAGGCTGATCGCCGAAGAATTGATGCTTTTGAATTATGGTGCTGGAGGAGACTCTTGAGAGTCCCATGGACTGCAAGAAGATCAAACCTATCCATTCTTAAAGAAATCAACCCTGAGTGCTCACTAGAAGGACAGATCCTGAAGCTGAGGCTCCAGTACTTTGGCCACCTCATGAGAAGAGAAGACTCCCTAGAAAAGACCCTGATGTTGGGAAAGATTGAGGGCACAAGGAGAAGGGGACGACAGAAGATGAGATGGATGGACAGTGTTCTCGAAGCTACTAACATGAGTTTGGCCAAACTGCGAGAGGCAGTGAAGGACAGGCGTGCCTGGCGTGCTCTGGTCCATGGGGTCACGAAGAGTCGGACACGACTGAACGACTGAACAACAACAACAACAACAACAACAACAAAGAGCACAGATTTGTTTTCTTAGCTATTGGCAAATGGCTATTAAGCACTTTAGTCGTGCAATTAAATTCTGCATCTCCTGTGTTCTGTTCTGTTTTGTTCCTGTTATGAAATGGACATCTTTTCCTCTCTTTTCAAAATATTTTTTGCTATCACTATTTTCCTAAAATGTGTGGGTGGCTGAGGATTGAGTATTCATGAAGCACCAGACATTTGCAGAACGAACTGGCCATTTTTAATTAACCCATCCATCCTATATTCCTTAATAATGCTGGGGTGGTGGTGAGGACAGCATGCACCTCCCTGCGAGATGTGAGGTTACAGGGAACCAGGCAGAGGGCCTTCTTGGTGGTGGCGCCCGCCCTGTGGAACACCCTCCCGCCAGATGTCAAGGAAATAAACAACTACCTGACTTTTAGAAGGCATCTGAAGGCAGCCCTGCTTAGGGAAGATTTTAATGTTTGAAGTTTTATTGTATTTTCAATATTTTGTTGGAAGCCGCCCAGAGTGGCTGGGGAAACCCAGCCAGATGGGCGGGGTATAAATAATAAATTATTATTATTAAATTATTATTATTACGGAGAAGTGATGAATTTAGTACATCCACCTTCTTCAAACAAACAAACAAAAAACCGCCAACATTTTCAGCATTTACAGATCCAGCAAGGTGAGAGGTCTTAGCTGTTTAATTTCTCAGGTGTGTATGTGTGTGCAAGTGTGGTGTTTTTTATTTTTTCCTCACCGCACCCGAGAAAAAGATGAATCATCATCTTGTAAGAATGAATGTGGCAGAAGTGGTGAGAAACCAGTACTGAGGAAGGAGGACCAGGGTGGAAGAGACAGAACCTCTTGCTGATGCAAATTGTGTTCTGGACCTTGCCTAATGATCACCTGGAAGAACCAGAACAACATGCATCCTTCTCTTTCTCCATCACCTTTGTTCCTGGCACATTATGCCACAAGCTCATGTTTCCAGGGAAATGTTTTTGTGTGCTTTAAGCATCGCTAGAGTCTCTCCCCCCCCCTCTTTTTTTTTTTTTTTTTTTAAAAACACACACACACAAACCTGCTATCGAAAGAGAAAAGTCTTCTGTTGTGTCAAGAATCAAGAGGGCTGGCTCTGTTTCCTGTCTGATCTCGGGGCTCTTGAAAACATCTCTGCATGAAATCTGCACCGGAAGAAAATCTGCCTCTGCCCAGCATACCTGAAGGAGCGTCTCCACCCCCCATCATTCAGCCCGGACACTGAGGTCCAGCTCCGAGGGCCTTCTGGCAGTTCCCTCCCTGCAAGAAGCGAGGTTACAGGGAGCCAGCCAGAGGGCCTTCTCAGTGGTGGCGCCCGCCCTGTGGAATGCCCATCCATCAGATGCCAAGGAAATAAACTATCTGACTTTTAGAAGACATGTGAAGGCAGCCCTGTTTAGGGAAGTTTTTAATGTTTGATGTTTTATCGTGTTTTTTTATATTCTGTTGGGAGCTGCCCAGAGTGGCTGGGGAAACCCAGCCAAATGGGTTATTATTATTATCCTCCAGGGAAACTTGCTTTAGATTTGCAGACCCTCCAGGTGCCCCTGTTTTCCAGGGACAGTCCCCAATTCACAGAAACCATCCTGGTTTCTGATTTTATTCTGGAATGTCCCACTTTCCCTTAGGTAAAGGTAAAGGGACCCCTGACCATTAGGTCCAGTCTTGTCCGACTCTGGGGTTGCGGCGCTCATCTCGCTTTATTGGCCGAGAGAACCAGCGTACAGCTTCCAGGTCATGTGGCCAGCATGACTAAGCCGCGTCTGGCGAACCAGAGCAGCGCACGGAAACACCGTTTACCTTCCCGCCAGAGGAAAGGTGCTTTTAAACTGCTAGGTTTGAGGAAAACACATACCGCCACTTATGGGTTTTCCTGCTGGGCCCTCGGATTCTGCCTCTCCGCCAGCCCCCTCCCCTCCCTGGAAACAAAATTGGTCTTCAGCTTTTAAAAGGCAGCATTTCGCAGCAGCAAAACTCTCCGCTGGCTATTCCATTGTTACAAAACTGGCTGCTTTAAGCCTGCCACTCAGGGTGGAACAGGTTGTACTTCGTGGGGTGGGCTAGCTTTAAAAATAAAAAGAGAACTGTGTATTTAACGAAGAAGAGAAGGCTGCTCTGACACTGGGGGGGGGGGCGGGAAAAGAAGGAGAGAACGGAAGCCTTTCAGGCTGCAAAACTCATGTTGAAGGAGTGCATTTGTTGAAAGGGAATTTCTCTGATCTGGGGATTTAGCCTGTCCTTTCCCCTTAAAATGTTGCCATATATACCACCACCCCAATCTCTGAGCAGTGAGAGACTCCAGGGGTTCCAATCACTTGCCCAGGTTCGGTTTCCCTGGGAATGAAGGTCAGCAAGGACTCTGGTCTCTTTAGGATATACGGCTTTATTTACACATATATACAACCTGAGCATAAGATGGAGGAGCTCACGGCATTAACACACCAACCGATGTGTCGAGAGAATGTCGAGTACAGGTAGGTGATGGGCAACATTCCTATTCAGCTTCCTCCCTATACGAAGGGAATTGATTCAAGTTGCCCACCTGTGATTTGGTTTTTTTTTAAAAAAAAACAACAAACATCTGCAGAGACGCGTTATGGGAGAAGTTATTGGAGACTGGGAAAACACAGGTTTTTTAATTGTGCATTAAAACATTTCGACCCCACCCTTCTAGCGCAAAAGCACAGCTCAGGTGACTTACAAAACCGTAAAATTGCAATTCTATAAAAAACAACAATATGAAACAGATCAGCCAAAGAGATTGAGGCAGCAGTTAAAACCAAAACATAAAAGCTGTACAACAAAACACTGATGAAATGAAAGAATCTCCAACAACAGGGAGAAAGAGCAGTCAGCTCAGTTGGTTCGAGTGTGGTGCTGATAATACCAAGGTTGCAGGTTCGATCCCTTTATGGGGAAGCGGCATATTCCTGCATTGCAAGGGGGTGGACTAGATGGTCCTGAGGGTCCCTTCCAATTCTACCATTCTATGGTTCTATGATCTTACTTCTCCATTCATCACCACTTATGATCCAGTACAGCATACCCTCCAACATTTCTCCAATGAAAATAGGGACATCCAATTCAATAATAATAGAGGAGAGCTCAAAATATGGTCTGAAGCTCAACATAAAAAAAACCTAAGATCATAGCCACTGGTCCCATCACCTCCTGGCAAATAGAAGGGGAAGAAATGGAGGCAGTGAGAGATTTCACTTTCTTGGGTTCCATGATCACTGCAGATGGTGACAGCAGTCACGAAATTAAAAGACGCCTGCTTCTTGGGAGAAAAGCAATGACTAACCTAGACAGCATCTTAAAAAGCAGAGACATCACCTTGCCAACAAAGGTCCATATAGTTAAAGGTATGGTTTTCCCAGTAGTGATGCATGGAAGTGAGAGCTGGACCATAAAGAAGGCTGATCGCCGAAGAATTGATGCTTTTGAATTATGGTGCTGGAGGAGACTCTTGAGAGTCCCATGGACTGCAAGAAGATCAAACCTATCCATTCTTAAGGAAATCAGCCCTGAGTGCTCACTGGAAGGGCAGATCCTGAAGCTGAGGCTCCAATACTTTGGCCACCTCATGAGACGAGAAGACTCCCTGGAAAAGACCCTGATGTTGGGAAAGATGGAGGGCACAAGGAGAAGGGGACGGCAGAGGACAAGATGGTTGGACAGTGTTCTCGAAGCTACCAACATGAGTCTGACCAAACTGTGGGAGGCAGTGGAAGACAGGAGTGCCTGGCTTGCTCTGGTCCATAGGGTTACGGAGAGTCGGGCACGACTAAACGACAACAACAATTCAATAATAATACTAATAATAACAATAACGATAATGATTATTATTATTATTATTATTCCCACCCATTTGACTGGGGTGCCCAAGCCAATCTGGGCTACTTCCAACATATATTAAAACAATAAACATTGAAATACTTTCCTATAAAGGGCTGCCTTCAGATGTCTTCTAAAAGTTGTCTACTTATCTCCTTGGCTTCGGGGTTGCATAATCATACCCTCCAACATTTCTCTACAATTATTCTATGACTAATGGGAAGACGTATAAATAATAATAATAATAATAATAATAATTATAATAATAATTATAATAATAATAATTTATTATTTATACCCCGCCCATCTGGCTGGGCCTCCTCAGCCACTCTGGGTGGCTTCCAACAAAATATTAAACTACAATAATCCATCAAACATTAAAAGCTTCTGGGCAGCTCCCAACAGAATATAAAAAAAACACGATAAAACATCAAACATTAAAAACTTCCCTAAACAGGGCTGCCTTCAGATGTCTTCTAAAAGTCAGGTAGTTGTTTTTCTCTTTGACATCTGGCGGGAGGGCGTTCCACAGGGCATGTGCCACCACCGAGAAGGCCCTCTGCCTGGTTCCCTGTAACTTGGCTTCTCGCAGGGAGTGAACTGCCAGAAGGCCCTCGGCGCTGGACCTCAGTGTCCAGGTAAAAGGATGGGGGTGGAGACGCTCCTTCAGATAAACACCCTGACTGCACATCAGGATCAGTGCTCATCGTCATATTGCTACCCTGTAAACAAATCGGAACCAACGCTTAATAAAGCCCAGATACAGTCTCACCTCCCAATGGGCTTTGTAGTAGCAAATGGGGATGAACACTGAATAAACAGGAAAAAAATCCCTGTCTTTCTTTCTTTCTTTCTTTCTTTCTTTCTTTCCATCTTTCTTTCTTTCTTTCCTTCTTTCCTCCCTCCCTCCCTCCCTCCCTCCCTTCCTTCCTTCCTTCCTTCCTTCCTTCCTTCCTTCCGGTATTTCCAGGATATCTTTCAGCTAGGGCAGGTGTAGGCCACCTCGTCCCTCCAGATGTTTTGGGACTACAATTCCCATCATCCTTGACCACTGGTCCTGTTAGCTAGGGATCATGGGAGTTGTAGTCCCAAAACATCCGTAGGGCCAAGGTTGCCTTATGCCTGAGCTAGGGCAGCCAAGGTGGCTTACAAGCAAATACCTCCCCCACCCGAAGCCCAATATAGGGTGGGGGGACCCAAGTCAAGGACCTGGTCTTAACAATATTATGTAGAAACTACTCATCTGAAGCCATTAGTTATGTTTATTCAGCTAGCATTAATAGATCTCTAGAGCACAGATTTGTTTTCTTGGCTATTGGCCAATGGCTATTAAGCATTTTAGTCGTGCAATTAAATTCTGCATCTCCTGTGTTCTGTTTTGTTCCTGTTATGAAATGGACATCTTTTCCTCTCTTTTCAAAATATTTTTTGCTATCACTATTTTCCTAAAAGGTGTGGGTGGCTGAGGATTGAGTATTCATGAAGCACCAGACATTTGCAGAATGAACTGACCATTTTTAATTAACCCATCCGTCCTATATCCTATATAATAAAGAGCAAGTGTCCCTGCTTTTCCGTGTGTCACGGAAGTGCGTTGTGCGCATGTCACACGGGGATGCAGGGATTGGAGCGTGGACAGCAATAGACAGCAAAGGAGAGCAATAGGTGATGCCGCTTAGGAGGGGGCGGAGAGGGGGGCGGGACGACACACAGACACTTCCGCCCGGGCGAAACTGCACCGCCGCCATTGCCGGGGGGAAGCCCGCCGCCGCCCGCCCGCCGATGGAGGCTCCCGCCGCCTATGGCGGCCGCTGCGGCCGGCGCTTAGCGCCCGTTTTTAACGGGCTAAATTCACTAGTTCCTTAATAATGCTGGGGTGATGGTGGGGACAGCAGTACACCTCCCTGCGAGATGTGAGGTTACAGGGAACAAGGCAGAGGGCCTTCTCGGTGGTGGCGTCTGCCCTGTGGAACGCCCTCCCGCCAGATGTCAAGGAAATAAACAACTATCGGACTTTTAGAAGACATGTGAAGGCAGCCCTGTTTAGGGAAGTTTTTAATGTTTGATGTTTTATCGTGTTTTTTTATATTCTGTTGGGAGCTGCTCAGAGTGGCTGGGGAAACCCAGCCAAATGGATTATTATTATTATTATCCTCCAGGGAAACTTGCTTTAGATTGGCAGACCCTCCAGGTGCCCCTGTTTTCCAGGGACAGTCCCCAATTCACAGAAACCATCCTGGTTTCTGATTTTATTCTGGAATGTCCCACTTTCCCTTAGGTAAAGGTAAAGGGACCCCTGACCATTAGGTCCAGTTGCGGACGACTCTGGGGTTGCGGCGCTCATCTCGCTTTATTGGCTAAGGGAGCTGCTGTACAGCTTCCGGGTCATGTGTCCAGCATGACTAAGCCACTTCTGGCGAACCAGAGCAGCATACGGAAACGCCGTTTACCTTCCCGCCAGAGCGGTACCTATTTATCTACTTGCACTTTGACGTGCTTTTGAACTGCTAGGTTGGCAGGAGCTGGGACCGAGCAACGGGAGCTCACCCCGTCGCGGGGATTCGAACCGCCGACCTTCCGATCGGCAAGCCCTAGGCTCAGTGGTTTAGACCACAGCGCCACCCGCGTCCCTCACTTTCCCTTAGGACGTCCCTATTTTCATTGGAGAAGTGTTGGAGGGTATGGAGTTATGCGACCCCCAAGCCCAGGAGATAAGTAACTACACATCCTTTAGAAGACCTCTGAAGGCAGGGAAGTTTTCACTGGGGCAACCCAGTCAGATGGGTGAGGTTTGCAGTGCTCATCTGTTGAAAGAGAACCACCCAAGCCACTTCAGCAAGATACCCAAGGAATACAGTATGCCAGGAATGCTCAGCCCCCTGTGGGATTGAGCATCAGTCCCGCTAATACCAAACGTGGGTGCTAAGTGCCGACAGAAATGGAGTTGAGATGGGGCCACCTGGACGCAGGGTGATAGCATCGGCTTGCCTCAGGGAACCTCAAGATCTACAGAAGTACAAAAGAGGTGTTGTGTTGTTTTTTTGAAGTGGGAAAAAAAATGAAAGAGGCCTTCCACCCCAATGGGGAGATATAAGAAACAGACGGCTCACTCCATCAGCTTTGCCAAAAGCTCAGAGGCACCTCCTGCCCCTGAGCTGTGCCAGCTGATCATTATAAGAATAATTTGTGCCCAGGTTTTTGCTCTTCCTCCCCTGTCCCTTTTACCTTTGTGTTGTGGAGGGTCAGATCGTAAGCCTGCGGGCAGGGACTGTCTTGTTTTAACTGAATGTATGTAAGTCACTCCAGGAGCCGTTTTGGCTGCAGAGCAGAGTCAATCATGCTCGAAATAATCAATCAATCAATCAATCAATTTGGAAGCTACTAGATGAGCCTTGCAGGATCCCGAAGGAGAGCAGGACTCATGGGCTGAAACTCTGAAGGGGAGCGCTCAGCTTG
Organism: Darevskia mixta; assembly: GCA_034641385.1. Taxonomy (NCBI): domain Eukaryota; kingdom Metazoa; phylum Chordata; class Lepidosauria; order Squamata; family Lacertidae; genus Darevskia; species Darevskia mixta. Next base: position 7,372,689 of record JAWWNH010000060.1, read on the forward strand.
TGCGATGAGGATACACGCTGCCAAAATTTTGTTCCACCTGTCGTCTTCGGCTACCGGGCGTTGCCATGGCAACCATGCACCACCCCAACCGCTCATGCAGTTGATGCAGAATTCCAGTGAAACATGTATTAACCAGGCACCTGCACTCAAAAATGTGCTTGGGAATCAGGCACCTGCCTGCAGGTTTTTTTAAAAAAAATAACATTTTTGGACCCCTTATTTCCCCGACCCAAAGTCCTGCATTCCCACCCTAAAGTCTCCCTGTCTGTTCCCTCTCTCCTTCCCTCCCAATACCACGCACTTCCTCCTGTCCGGTAGGGAGGAGATTTTCTGCAGTCCTGATGGATCTTTCACCGCACAGAAGGTGGAGTGTTTGTGAACATTCCGTTACTGTAGACCATTTGAAACCTTTGCCGACCTGGTGCCCACCAGATGTTTCAGACTGCAACTCCCATGAGCCCCGGCCAGCATCTTATAGGACATGGGATATAAGCCCCTGGGAATTCTGCCCAGGGCTGTCAAAGAATGCTGGAGAAGAACAAAATGGGAACTGCTAAAAATATAGAGAAACCAATCATTAAAAATTAAACATTGCTAGAATTAAAGCTATATGCATATTGATTAGAACAACGCAAATAATTACAATAAACCATTACAATAAAAACAGCGTGGAACCAGCCCTTTCATTAAAAAGCAATCAGTTCTCAAAAGCCTGTTGGAACAAGAAAGTATTCCCTTGTCGGAGGGAGCCAGTTTGGCTTCTCTAGGGAGGGAGTTCCAGAGTATGGGAGCAGGCTGGTTACAGTGCGCCAGCCTAGAAGACTCGGGTTCGAATCCCTCCCTTGGCCATTAAGCTCACTGGGCAGCCTTGGGTAGTTGTGAGGATAAAACAGGGAATCACTTGCATCACCTCAAGCTCCTTGGAGGGAAGATGGAAGATCTGATAGCAGCCCTATATAGGGAAGTTTTCAATGTTTGACGTTTTATTATGTTTTTATATACAGTTACAGCCGTGTTGGTCTGTCATAGTCAAAACAAAATAAAAAAATCTCAAAGTAGCTGTCTTATTGCAAAGGAATTTCAGAAATAGATTGGAAAGAGAAGTTGCTGAATTGCAACTCATTACCAAGCTTAAAACCATGGAGAGACCTGGTCTGAACAAAGACATTGGATTCTTATCTCATTATACATGACAAAGCTTTTTTAACCTTCTCACCCCTTGCTTTTTCCTGTAAGACTAATTGCAGTCGTTAACAGTCGTCAACAGGTTTACCACACCTATCAGCCTATCACCCATTCCCACCCCCCCTCTGAGTAATACCCCTCCCCACCCTCTCACTATATATAAGGGTCTGGTGACTTCTGTTTCAGTGTATCTGAAGAAGTGTGCATGCACACGAAAGCTCATACCAAGAACAAACTTAGTTGGTCTCTAAGGTGCTACTGGAAGGAATTTTTTTATTTTGTTTTGACTATGTTTTTATATGTGTTGGAAGATGCCCAGAGTAGCTGGAGCAACCCAGCCAGATAAGCAGGTTGTTGTTGTTGTTGTTGTTGTTGTTGTTGTCGTCATCGTCATCGTTGTCATCGTATCACCAATCAATAAATTAAAAAAACCTGCATCACAAAGGTAAACTTTAAATTTACTGCTACACCTCTGTTTGCCTCTAGCCCTGCCCACCACAGACATCCGGTTCCTGGAAGATGATGTGGATGAGATTGTGGTTATGGGACTGGAAAAGTCTCCCTACCCTGTCCCAGGTGGTCTCACCTGGTACCATGGCTCTTCTGCCAACGTCTCCGAGTTGCAAGCAAGGCTTCTTTTAAAAAACAAATCCCAGGTTTGCCTCCCTTTGGGGAACAGGGAGGGCTTACAGGCGAGGGGGGGAGTCAGAAATTCTTCTCTGGCTCAGGTTTTGACCCGAGGCAGAGAAGAATTCAAGGGCTTTAGAAATCCTTCCCTCCTCGAACCCCAAATCCTCCTGGAAACTTCTCCACGGGACTCCATGGCTCCCTGCGGCAAACTGCTTTGGATGTTCCCTACGCTGTGTATGTATTTTAATGTTTGTTGGAAGCCGCCTAGAGTGGCTGGGGAGACCCGGCCAGATGGGCGGGGTATAAATAATAAATTATTATTATTATTACTACGCTGGTCTGAATCCGCAGCGGGAGACAACTGTTTACACAGAGGGTGTAAAGTGTAGAACAGCCAGAAGGGAGCACTTGTCATGCATCTCTCTGTTTACTTCTGCCTTCTCGTTTGTTTCCCCCCTGAAAGTCACGATTGTGCCGGGGATGTGGAAAAGCTGCGAAGGGACTTGTGCCAGGATGCGCCCAGCTGGCCACATGCCGGTTGCCGTAGGAACCTGCAAGATGCACATTCTAGAAGTTGTCCTGAAAGGAGAGGAGGAGTCAGTTGGACAGTTGCAGGAAAGGGGGCAAAGGGGTCGTCGGATCCGAACCACAAAGTCTCAGGATGTCCTGGTGAGTTGCCGGTGGGCAGGGCAGTTCCGAAATGGGAGCTTCTTATGGGGACCAGTTGCCAAATTTGCAGTCCTACGTATTGGGGGCAGTGAAGCGGGCAGGGAGATGGAGGTCTCATTTCTGGGCCAGAGGCTCCAGCCTGCCAGTTGGTTTCCTTAGCTAGAAGAATGAAAATCCATTGGGGGACGTATAGGGCTTTGTGCTGGAATTCCAAGAATCTAACTCTTCATTTTAAAATGGAAGGGGTGAGTTTCTAGCCCTCAGAGGTATGCAAGGAGGAAAATCAGAAGAACGTACATCATGTTTATGCTTTTGTTGTTGTTCAGTCGTTCAGTCGTGTCCTACTCTTCGTGACCCCATGGACCAGAGCATGCCAGGCACGCCTATCCTTCACTGCCTCTCGCAGTTTGGCCAAACTCATGTTGGTAGCTTCGAGAACACTGTCCAACCATCTCGTCCTCTGTCGTCCCCTTCTCCTTGTGCCCTCAACCTTTCCCAACATCAGGGTCTTTTCTAGGGAGTCTTCTCTTCTCATGAGGTGGCCAAAGTACTGGAGCCTTAACCTCAGGATCTGTCCTTCTAGTGAGCACTCAGGGCTGATTTCTTTAAGAATGGATAGGTTTGATCTTTTTGCAGTCCATGGGACTCTCAAGAGTCTCCTCCAGCACCATAATTCAAAAGCATCAATTCTTCGGCGATCAGCCTTCTTTATGGTCCAGCTCTCACTTCCGTACATTACTACTGGGAAAACCATGGCTTTAACTATACGGACCTTTGTTGGCAAGGTGATGTCTTTGCTTTTTAAGATGCTGTCTAGGTTTGTCATTGCTTTTCTCCCAAGAAGCAGGCGTCTTTTAATTTCGTGACTGCTGTCACCATCTGCAGTGATCATGGAACCCAAGAAAGTGAAATCTCTCACTGCCTCCATTTCTTCCCCTTCTATTTGCCAGGAGGTGATGGGACCAGTGGCCATGATCTTAGTTTTTTTGATGTTGAGCTTCAGACCATATTTTGCGCTCTCCTCTTTCACCCTCATTAAAAGGTTCTTTAATTCCTCCTCACTTTCTGCCATCAAAGTTGTATCATCAGCATATCTGAGGTTGTTGATATTTCTTCCGGCAATCTTAATTCCGGTTTGGGATTCATCCAGTCCTGCCTTTCGCATGATGAATTCTGCATATAAGTTAAATAAGCAGGGAGACAATATACAGCCTTGTCGTACTCCTTTCCCAATTTTGAACCAATCAGTTATTCCATATCCAGTTCTAACTGTAGCTTCTTGTCCCACATAGAGATTTCTCAGGAGACGGATGAGGTGATCAGGCACTCCCATTTCTTTAAGAACTTGCCATAGTTTGCTGTGGTCGACACAGTCAAAAGCTTTTGCGTAGTCAATGAAGCAGAAGTAAATGTTTTTCTGGAACTCTCTAGCTTTCTCCATAATCCAGCGCATGTTTGCAATTTGGTCTCTGGTTCCTCTGCCCCTTCGAAATCCAGCTTGCACTTCTGGGAGTTCTCGGTCCACATACTGCTTAAGCCTGCCTTGTAGAATTTTTAGCAAAACCTTGCTAGCGTGTGAAATGAGCGCAATTGTGCGGTAGTTGGAGCATTCTTTGGCACTGCCCTTCTTTGGGATTGGGATGTAGACTGATCTTCTCCAATCCTCTGGCCACTGCTGAGTTTTCCAAACTTGCTGGCATATTGAGTGTAGCACCTTAACAGCATCATCTTTTAGAATTTTGAATAGTTCAGCTGGAATATCATCACTTCCACTGGCCTTGTTGTTAGCAAGGCTTTCTAGGGCCCATTTGACTTCACTCTCCAGGATGTCTGGCTCAAGGTCAGCAACCACACTACCTGAGGTGTACGAGACCTCCATATCTTTCTGGTATAAATCCTCTGTGTATTCTTGCCACCTCTTCTTGATGTCTTCTGCTTCTGTTAGGTCCTTTCCACTTTTGTCCTTAATTGTGGTAATCTTTGTACGAAATGTTCCTTTCATATCTCCAATTTTCTTGAACAGATCTCTGGTTTTCCCCATTCTGTTGTTTTCCTCTATTTCTTTGCATTGCTCGTTTAAAAAGGCCCTCTTGTCTCTCCTTGCTATTTTTTGGAAATCTGCATTCAATTTCCTGTATCTTTCACTATTTCCCTCGCATTTTGCTTGCCTTCTCTCCCCCGCTATTTGTATGGCCTCATTTGACAGCCACTTTGCTTTCTTGCATTTCTTTTTCATTGGGATGGTTTTCGTTGCTGCCTCCTGTATAATGTTACGAGCCTCCATCCACAGTTCTTCAGGCACTCTATCCACCAAATCTAAATCCTTAAACCTGTTCTTCACTTCAACTGTGTATTCATAAGGAATTTGATTTAGATTGTATCTTACTGGCCCAGTGGTTTTTCCTACTTTCTTCAGTTTAAGCTGGAATTTTGCTATAAGAAGCTGATGATCTGAGCCACAGTCAGCTCCAGGTCTTGTTTTTGCTGACTGTATAGAGCTTCTCCATCTTTGGCTGCAGAGAATATAATCAATCTGATTTCGATGTTGCCCATCTGGTGATGTCCATGTGTAGAGTCGTCTCTTGTGTTGTTGGAAAAGAGTGTTTGTGATGACCAACTTGTTCTCTTGACAGAACTCTATTAGCCTTTGCCCTGCTTCATTTTGAACTCCAAGGCCAAACTTGCCAGTTGTTCCTTTTATCTCTTGACTCCCTACTTTAGCATTCCAATCCCCTATAATGAGAAGAACATCCTTCCTTGGTGTCATTTCTATAAGGTGTTGTAAGTCTTCATAGAATTGGTCAATTTCAGTTTCTTCAGCACTGGTAGTTGGTGCATAAACTTGGATTACTGTGATGTTAAAAGGTCTGCCTTGGATTCGTATCGAGATCATTCTATCATTTTTGAGATTGCATCCCAGTACAGCTTTCGCCACTCTTTTGTTGACTATGAGGGCCACTCCATTTCTTTTACGGGATTCCTGCCCACAGTAGTAGATATGATAGTCATCCGAACTGAATTCACCCATTCCCGTCCATTTCAGTTCACTGATGCCCAGGATGTCAATGTTTATTCTTGCCATCTCGTTTTTTACCACATCCAGCTTACCAAGGTTCATGGTTCTTACATTCCAGGTTCCTATGCTATACTTTTCTTTACAGCATTGGACTTTCCTTTCGCTTCCAGGCATATCCGCAACTGAGTGTCCTTTCGGGTTTGGCCCAGCCGCTTCATCAGCTCTGAATCTACTTGTACTTGTCCTCCGCTCTTCCCCAGTAGCATGTTGGATGCCTTCCGACCTGAGGGGCTCATCTTCCAGCGTCATATCTTTTATATGCCTGTTGTCTTTGTCCATGGAGTTTTCTTGGCAGGGATACTGGAGTGGCTTGCCAGTTCCTTCTCCAGGTGGATCACGTTTGGTCCAAACTCTCCACTACGACCTGTCCATCTTGACCTGTCCATAGCTTCCCTGAGTAATTCTAGCCCCTTCGCCACGACAAGGCAGTGATCCATGAAGGGGTATTGAGAGGACGTTTTCTTAAAACTGTGGCACTCAGATCTGGACACGGCACTCCAGAGGTGGTCTGACCAAGGCAAAATAGAGTGGTACTATTCCTTCTGGACAATATATTTCTGTTGATGCAGCCTAGAATTGCATTAACTTTTTTTTTTTTGCCCTCTGAATACCAGTTGCTGGAAAGCACAGAAGGGGAGAGTTGCTCTTGTGCCCAGATCTTGCTTGCAGGTTCTGCACAGGCATCTGTTTCACAGAACTGAAGAGTTGGAAGGAACCCAACTCCCTCAACCTTTCCTCATAAGGCTTGGTCTCCAGACCCCTGATCATCTCGGTCACCCTCCTCTGCACATGTTCCAGCTTTTCAAAATCCTTCTTAATTTGTGGCACCCAGATCTGGACATAGTATTCCAGGTGTGGTATAATCAAGGCAGAATAGAGATGAACTATTACTTTCCTTGACCTGGACACTAGACTTCTGTTGATGCAGCCTAGAAGAGCATTAGCTTTTTTTGCTGCCGTATCACACTGTTGACTCATGTTAAGCTTGTGGTCCGCTAAGATGCCCAGAGCCTTTTCACATGTACTACTGGCAAGCCAAGTGTCCCTCATCTGATATTTGTGCAGCTGCAGAGGTGTAGGAAGGTCAGGTGGTACCCGGTGTGGAAAATTTCTTGTCACAACCCCCGGACATTGATTTTTTATGTTTTGCCTGCAAAAATGGTTTTACGTTATTTCATATTTTCTTACAAAGGAATAATAATAAGTAAAAATAAACTTTTATTTATATCCCGCCCTCCCCGGCCGAAGTCGGGCTCAGGGTGGCTAACATCAGATACATAACATTGATATAAAATCAAACAATAATTAAATTACCTCCCAAAAACATGTCAAAATCAAATTAAAGTCTAATTAGATGGCTTTCCGCAGGGTTAGGGTTGGGAAGTGCTCCACTGAATTGAAATTTCAGCCTTCACAACATAGGAAAACAGCCAAGTAAACAGCTATTTTCGTGGAGGAGGGTCAAGATATTAACTGATATGCATGAAATTTCATATATAGCTATATAATCCCTAGTGTAGTAAGATAAGACCTTTGGAGCAGGCATTTTCAAAAAAGAAAAAGTTTTTTATGAACCACCCTAGTAGGGCAGTAATTGTTCCTTAATAATTTGTCACCCCCCTCCATGATGGAACCTGGGGCGACCCGCCCCCCTCCTCCCACTTCGTACTCCCCTGTGCAGCTGTTATTCCTGTGTAGAACCTGACATTTGTCCCTAAAGAACTTCATTTTGTTAGTTTGGGCCCAGTTCTCCAATCTGTTCAGGTCATCTTGAATCCCAATTCTGTCTTCTGCGGCACTAGCTACCCCTCCCAGTTGGGTGTCACCTGCAAATCAGATGAGCATCCCCTCATTTTCTTCATCCAAATCATTTATAAAGACATGGAACAACAACAGGCCCAGGACAGAACCTGGCAGCACCCCACTTGTCATTTTCCCCCAGGATGACGAGGAACCATTAATGGGTACTCTTTGGGTTCGGTCAGTCAACCAGCTACCAATCCACCTAACAGTTACCTCGTCCAGCCCACATTTTACCAGCTTCTCCACAAGAATATCATGGGGGACTTTATGAAAACCACTGTGAATTTGGCCACAGGGAGTGCAGGATGCTTGACTAGATGCATTGATGCTTCTCCGAAGGGAAGAGGGGATTCCAAGTCACCTAAGCCTTTTGTTTTATATAAAGAAATGGTCTTTCTAAGTCTATGTGGACCATGACTAAGGCCCTGACATTTTGAAAAACACCCCTAAGCAGAAATGAATACTATTATGCCTTGTAGAAGTCCACAAAGCTACACTAACATTGAGATCCACCATTGATTTTTCTCTGCTGATTCTTAAAAAACCCTGACTTGAAAGGGAAACTCCTTCCTGGCAGGTATCTTGGCCAGAGACAGCAGACAGGTGGGCAAGTCAGCAGGTGCTCAGCTGACAACCTTCGGGAAGGGATGGGATCCCTTTCAGAAATCCCTGGCACTGCAAGATCTTGGATGCATTTTGCGGAGGGGCTTCCAAAAGAGCAGGTGGGGCTGGATACCACCATTGCAGCATCCTGATCCTCTTGAGGAAGCACTGCATTGCTTGCTTCCAGGTTGCTTGGACCGGTGTGCAGCACCCCATAGATTTCTGAGTGTGTCCCCCCCCCTTCATTTCCCTGAGTGGTGGGAGAGAGGAGGCTTTGCACATCCCATTGCAGGGGAGAAACAACACAGGAGACCTTCAGTCTTTTTGCAAGCTGAGTAGACTAAACTCAAGGGCTGGGGAACCTCAGGACTAGCTGCTGAATGTGGCACCCCTATCTTGCCCTCAGGTTAAACCAGGCGAGGGTAGCCAGTGGGGCTCAAACCCTCTGTGCGTTAGGGACTTCCCCTGCATGCAAAAACAGGCACATGGGTGTAGCCAGGAGTTTTGTTGGGGGAGAGCAGGACTTGGTTAGGGGGGCAGGAGTTTTGTTAGGGGGTGCAGAACTGGCGTGACTGGTCAGTTAGTTAAGTAAATCTATTGTTTTGCTTGATCTGGGGGGGCAGTTGCCCCCCTGCTCCTCTGCCCTTGGCTACGCCCATGCTCTAGCAGGTTGAGCAGACAAGACCAGTAGTGGGTTCAACAGTCAAGAAGGGGTTTCCTGCACGTGCTGTAGAGGGAAGTGAGGGGCAGATGGGGCTTGTCCACCTGGCAAGGGAGCCCACCTAGGAGAAGGAAATCTCTGACCGTAAGCCTCCTCTGCCTTGTGGCTATAATCATTCGTGAGTAAAACTTCAAGAGTAAACTCTGAAGAAATATCTGTGCCTGCTACAGATACCTGCAGGGCATCTTCGGGAGAAGAAAAGACGAAGGCATGGGTAGGCAAACTAAGGCCCAGGGGCCGGATGCGGCCCAATCGCCTTCTCAATCCAGCCCGCGGACCGTCCGGGAATCAGCATGTTTTTGCATGAGTAGAATGTGTCCTTTTATTTAAAATGCATCTCTGGGTTATTTGTGGGGCCTGCCTAGTGTTTTATATGAGTAGAATGTGTGCTTTCATTTAAAATGCATCTCTGGGTTATTTGTGGGGCATAGGAATTCATTCATTTTTCCCCCTTCAAAATATAGTCCAGCCCCCCCACAAGGTCTGAGGGACAGTGGACCGGGCTCCTGCTAGAAAAGTTTGCTGACCCCTGGACTAAGGAGTAAACCCTACAGAAATCCAGAGATCCTAAGACGGTTGGCTGGTGCCCTGTATGCCTCCTTCTGGCAACTCCTGCAGCCAATCTGGTGCCAAACTTCTTGCTCTGCTTTCCTTGGATAACATCACTAAGCACCTCCCCCTTCTCCCCCCCCCAACTTTTCTATGGCAAAATTCAGATTTCGCAGACAAACCTTTCCCATTCATGTATGTACATCCATGATCTCATTCATCTCTGTCAGCCCAAGCTTGTCCTGGAATCTCATATCATAGAGTTGGAAGGGTTACCTAAAGATCATCCAGCCCAACCCCCTTCAAGGCAAGAATTTGCAGCTCTCCCTTGCGGGGAACGAACCTGAAACCTTGGCATCCTCAGCTCCACACTCTAACCAGCTGAGCTATCTAGGAATGATACAAGAGGGACTCGTTACACAGCTCTGGGAATTGTATTTCCTTGGGGCGAACAGGGGCCTCCTAACAACTCTCAGCACTCTTGAGGAACTACAGTTCCCAGGATGCTTTGGGGGAAGCCACGACTGGGGAAAGTGCTTTGAATGCAAGCTGCATTATGTGGCCTCAACCATTGCTATTCATCTCGCTTCGAATTGTAGAGAAGGCCGGCAGAAAACCTTCTTTGCTCAGGTGAACAAAGCCCAGTTAAGGAAGGTGCTGACTATCGATCTGGGCCGTCAGGAAAAGGCATCAGGACCAGCCTTTCCAAACAGCCTGCGCAGGATGCAAAGCGAAGCGTGGAAGGCTGAGCTTAATGCAGAAAAGCAACAGGGAAGAACCAAGGGGGAGGGAGGGGTGGCGGAGAGCAGGAAGCGAATAAATCCAACACCTTCTGTGCTTCTAGAAGACACTGGAGCGAGGAGAGCCACACTCAGGGCAAAAATAGCATAAGGTGAATGAGCGCCTGGGGAGATGTAAACCTGCCTTGACAGCTTCCCATAACAGGGTAGCTGCCTTTTGCCAAAGTCATTAAAGGCTGCTGAGTTGTGTAACCGCAGCTAAAGATGCCTTGTGACGGCCGGATCCTGTCAAGTGCTGATGATCTGTGTCCCTCCAGACACCAGCCATATACAATGGTACTTCGGTTTAAGAACAGTATGGTTTAAGAACGATTCGGTTTACGAACTCCGCAAAACCAGAAGTAGTGCCCCGGTTTGCGAACTTTACCTCGGTCTAAGAACAGAATCTGAACGGTGGAAGGGCACCAGCGGCAGGAGGCCTCATTAGGGAAAGTGAGCCTCGGTTTAAGAATGGTTTCGGTTTTATTGGAATCGTGAGTAAAATGCAACAAAAAGGAAATTTGGACTAAATTTGGACTGGATTGGAACGCAAACACGGAGGTCCGTTCCTTTCCATTGTTACAGTGAAGCAGGAAATAGATACAGTTGCACTGAAAAGGACTGAATTGACTCTTTTGTTATATGGCTTTAAATTAACCCTTAAGCCTCCCCTGGTCCTGAGGGAAGCAGAGGGAACTGTGATAGATTTGTGGTTTATTTTTAAGCTGAAAAGTTTGTGAAGTGTTATAAGAAGAAAAAGTTGGAAAAAGTTTTTAAAGTTTTAAAAGTATAAAAACTGTGATTAAAGAAAATGGCGATGAAACCGGATATTACTTGGCAAACTGTGCTGGAGAAGATGCAGGAATACATTGCGGAACTGAGAGAGAGGAATGCGATGGGAAAGACTGTGGATGAGATAAGGCAAAACCCAAACACTGTGCCGGCTGAACCAGATGTACAAATAACTAAGGAAGTGACAGGACCCGTCAAGGCTAGACAACGAAAGATTATTTTGCCAAACATCAGCTGCAGGAAAAGATTCTACAACCGGAAAAGAAAATGTGCTGTTACCCCAAGAAGCAAGAGAAGAACCATAAGAAAAAACAGCACACTGACACCCTCTGACAAGCAGCCGAAGGAAAGCCGAGACGAACCGAAGATGAATTGGGAAGGCTGGACACAGTTTTTGGAAAAGGCCTCTCTGGAGGACGCAATGCAGGACTCATGCTGGTTCTGGGCTTCTCCACCAGCAGGAATAGGATAAGAACTGTTAAAGTATGGCCTGACTTGTGGATTTATGGTTTTTGATTTATGGACACGCCAGGGACTGCTCAAATGTCATGATATATAAGTGAAAGATAAGTATCTTTATGTTTAAGATGATAAGTATGATAAGTAGTGAACAATGCAAATAACAGCTGCGTACCCGGGGACCAGGGGAGGCAAGAGGGATGTAGATGAAGATATATAAGTGATTTAAGATATATGATGTTTAAAGATTGAAGATGGATATTAGGAAAATAATTATTTGATTATGAAATTAGGAACCTGTTAAAAATTGTTAAATGCTAGCAGATGGAAAATAATGGAGTGGGCGAGAGGAAGCATGACAATGATTGTAATACAAGTGAGCTGGCCTGAATCGGGGCCAGACAATATTGTAAAATCAATAAAAATTATTTAAAAAAAAAAAAAAGAAAGAAAAAAGAATGGTTTCGGTTTAAGAACGGACTTCCGGAATGGATTAAGTTCGCAAACCGAGGTACCACTGTATAGCAATGAGAGCAGGTCCAACCAGTGGCATAGCGTGAGGGGGGGAGGCACAGGCAGGGTCGGATTTAGGTTTGATGAGGCCCTAAGCTACTGAAGGTAATGGGGCCCTTTATATTGCAGGCGGGGCCCATGACTTACATCATAGGAGCCGACACAACACAAAACACTGTTGCTGTATGTAGGTTTTATTGTATTTGTTTTTTATCTTATATTTTGGAAATGTACATCCAGGTGTTTTTTTTCCTTTGAATTTTTTGGGGGCCCCGAAGAGAGTGGGGCCCTAAGCTATAGCTTGTTTAGCTTATACTTAAATCCAGTACAGTACTGGGCACAGGGGTGATTGCCCCAGGTGCAAAATTGTTAGGGACGCAGCATTTCAACATCTGGTACTGCCTCAACGCAGCTGCACATTTCCGTCACTGGGCTCCATTGAAAATGACTTTTCCATGCGAACCAGGAAGTGACCTCTCCAGATTCTTATTTTCTTATCTCAGCGGCTGTGACTTCCCATCAGGCAGTTGAATATGCATGCAAACTCTGTTTCCTCCCTTCCACCCACCTCCACCTCCATATGGCCCCGGGCACCAGCAACCCACGCTACGCTACTGGGTCCATCCCTACCATTAGGCAGAGTGGGGCGACTGCCTTAAGCAGCAGATGCTGGTGGGTGGTAAGCAGGGGCACTTCTTGAATCCACCAGTTGTTCCCCTCTGTTGGAACAGAGCTGTGAGCTTCGTGGCCCGCCCTGCACCCAGTTCCCTTTGGCATGGTAGAGGACGGTCTCCCATTGCTGTGATGCAACTGGCAATCCAATTACTTTCTGCAACATGGTGCCATCTTGTCTTTTGCTTCTGGAATCAATTGAATGCCATCGGCTGAGTTTATCCCACCAAGCAGCGAACATTGCTGCAGCCAGGGGCGTAGCAAGGGGGGGCGAGGGGGCGGGCCGCCTCGGGTTCCACCCCAGAGGAGGGTGACACTTTTAAAAAAAGGGGAAAAAATATTTTTTAAAAAATATTTAACTTCATTGAAAAAAAGAGATAACAGACACACACACACAACCCCCGACACCTCACAAAGTGACACCATCAGAGGGGGTTGACACTTTTTAATTTTTTTTTATTTTTTTTTATTTTTATCATTTTTTAATTATTTTTATTATTTTAACTTTATTGAAAAAAAAGAGATAATAGACACACACACACACACACACAACCCCCACACCTCACAAAGTGGCACCATCAGAGGGGGTGACACTTTTTAATTTTTATTATTATTTTTAATTATTTTTAATTTTAACTTTATTGAAAAAAAGAGATAATAGACACACACACACAAAACCCCCACACCTCACAAAGTGGCACCATCAGAGGGGGGTGACACTTTTTAATTTTTTTTAATTTTTATTTTTTTACATTATTATTATTATTTTATTTTAACTTTACTGAAAAAAAAGAGATAATAGACACACACACACAAAACCCCCACACCTCGCAAAGTGGCACCATCAGAGGGGGGTGACACTTTTTAATTTTTTTTAATTTTTTAAAAATTAAAGGGGGGGGTGACAAAAAAAATTCTGCCCCGGGTACCACCTGGGCTTGCTACGCCTCTGGCTGCAGCCCTGCGCTGAGAGGCCTGGGCCTGCCGGAACTGATCTGTGATAGCAGTTTCACACAAACATGTGAACTCAGCACGAGAGCTGCATCTCATGTGCAAAACAGGGAGACCAAGATGATCAAGAATCTGGAAACCAAGCTGTACGAGGAGTGGCTGAGGGAGCTAGGTATGTTTAGCCTGGAGGACTGAGAGATCACCTTCAAATACCTAAAGGGCTGTCCCATGGAAGATGGAACAAACTAGGGGGTCGGACTAGATGAGCCTTGGGATCCCTTCTAACTGTACAGTTCTATGATTCTATGTTCCTTTTTGTCTGGATCACGTTGGCAACGTGCCCTATTCTTTGGCTACACTGAAGGCCAGAAGGAGGGGATTTGCTTAATCCATACAAACCATTTGTTCAAGGGACATACAGTCATTCCTTGGGTTGTGAACGCTGCGGGTTGCGCGTTTTCGGGTTACGGACTGCTCCGAACCCGGAAGTACCGGAACGGGTTACTTCCGGGTTTCGGCGCTTGTGCATGCGCAGAAGCGCAAAATGGCGTCACGCGCATGCGCAGAAGTGCCAAATCGCATCACCTGCTGCAGGTTGCGAACATGCCTCCCGCACGAATCACATTCGCAACCCGAGGTATGACTGTATATACACTGCACAAACTTTGCTCGGTCTATGCATGGCAGTCGCCACAAACACACCTGTGGTGTTGCATGTACAAACATGAGAAGGTGACTGCCTAATTTGCCTCTGCATCCAACAGATAGAAATGCCTCTGTCATGTGTGTTTGCACAACTAATAATACCGGTATATAATAATAATTTATTATTTATACCCCGCCCATCTGACTGAGTTTCCCCAGCCACTTTGGGCGGCTGCCAATCGAGGGTTAAAAACAATACAGCATTAAATATTAAAAACTTCCCTAAACAGGGCTGACTTCAGCTGTCTCTTAAAAATAGGATAACTGCTTATTTCCTTGACATCTGATGGGAGGGCGTTCCACAGGGTGGGCGCCACTACCGAGAAGGCCCTCTGCCTGGTTCCCTGTAACTTGGCTTCCCGCAGTGAGGGAACTGCCAGAAGGCCCTCGGAGCTGGACCTCAGTGTCCGGGCTGAACGGTGGGGGTGGAGACGCTCCTTCAGGTATGCAGGACCGAGGCCGTTGTGGGCTTTAAAGGTCAGCACCAAACAGAACCTGTGTATCTTTTTCCTTCCATAGGTAAGGTAAATCCATACCAACAATAAAGTTAAAGAGGCACACTCCTGCCTTGGTGAAATGCTGTGTGTGTAAAATATATACACGGCACATCATGCGTACACATGTTTATAAAGTGCACAAGTGTGTGTGTGTGTGTGTGTGTGTGTTTGCTCCTGTTTCCACACAGAAACAACAAAGAGTCTTGTGGCAACTTAAAGACTAGCCAATTTATTACAGCCATAGATTTTGTGGACTGGAATGGTGATATATACATGAGTCATATGCATTCCTGTGTGGCTGAGTAACATGTCTCTCTATAGCATGCATGCTCAGCTCCCTGAGCATAACACACATCACATGCAAGTGCAAGAAGTGTATGCAGGGAGCGCATATGATAATGCAACCGATAGCATAACAACATGAGAAGAGCCTGCTGGATCAGGCCAGTGGCCCATCTCTAGTCCAGCATCCTGTTCTCCCAGTGGCCGGCCAGATGCCCTAATGGGAAATCTGCAAGCAGGACTCGAACACACGTGCAACTCTTCCCTCCTGTGGTTTCCAGCAACCAGCATTCAGAAGCATTGCTTCCTCCATAGCTTCATCCTCCATGAATTTGTCCCATCCTCTTTTGAAGCCATCCAGGTTGGTGGCCATCACTGCTTCCTGTGGCAGGGAGTTCCATAGTTGATATGTGTTGATATAATAAATAACAATGTGCCCATGGAAGATGTTAACTCCCTGTCTATTTGGTGGGCATGCAAGTAAACACTACACGTAGTCTTCCCCCTACTCAGGTGTGTGTGAAGTGGTTGCACCAATTCAATAAATAGAGGAATGCACTCTGCACATGTTCAGATGCTTTTTAATCCTTCGCTTATCAACGGAGGGAGCCCTAGAACTGAAAGTACGTAGTTGGGCTGGAATAAACCCCAACTCCACACATTTTCCCTAAAGCAAAGGCAGATTTATCATTAAGGAATTGCTGTTAAATGACTCTGATTATGATCCTATCTTTCATCCATATTGTTGTCACCCTGAAGGCTCCAGTTTCAATCCCCAACATCTCCTGGTACAGCTGGGAATCTGAAGCCTGTTTGTTGCCCTGGGAGCTGCTGTCAGCCAGTGCTAGCTGTATTACCCTAGGATGGACCAGTGGCCTGGCTCTATATAAGACGACTTCCTGGGCTCCTGTGATTTCACCCCAGATCAGCTTGGACTCCGGAAGCTCCTCTCCTCCCCCTGCACATGTGGCTTGGCTCACTTTCTTGAGCCACCACCTACCACTATTCACTTATTATTTTGCACCTGCTTTCTGCTTGAGGCTTGCTCATGCCAGTCAGAATTGTACTAACAGAAGCGGGGGAAGTTTGCAGAATTGCCTGGGGTGGTAGATGCTGCAGCCTTTTGGCAAAAGTTTGGAGCGAGTAGTCTTCCTCACCTGCTGCTCCGTATCTAGCACTGTATGTGCCCAGGAGGGCTGGCCACGAAACGGGCTAGCAATCCCAGAAGGTTCAAATGCCCAGGTCTGTCCACTGCGGAGCTTTCTCAATGCATTGGATTACCAACAAAACAAAGCAGTTAAGTAAGAGCCGCTCGGCGGTGGAACGGAAGGCGATGGGCTCACCTTCGCTGGAGTTCTTAACGCAGAGTTTGGATGGCCATCTGTCAGGGATTTCTTTAGCTGGGCTTCCTGCATGGCAGGGGGTTGGACTGGATGACCTTGCGGGGTCCCCTTCCAACTCTATGAAGTAAATGAGGGGGCAACGTTCAGCTGACCCGCTGCCCTCTCCTTCATCCAAAAGTGGTGCTCTGCCACCACTGAGATCCTGGCCTTCTTTCACCTTGATCTTCCTGTGCCAGTGACCTAGAAATCTCCCCTCCTGGGGCACCCTCAGACCGGCAGCTGCTGCCTGGGCTAGGGGGAAGCCCGATTCCATCTGGTCCCACTGCGCAACAGCGCCCCTTGGTGCCCGTGCCAAAGCATTGCTTGGCAGCAGCCCAGAGAGGATCAGGCGCTGGGGTGGTTCTGGTGATAGGCACCCAACCTCCCGATTTGCAGGATTTCTGGAGGTTTCCAACTTCCTGACGGCCAATTTTGTTTTATTCCCCCCCCTCCCTTTTCTTAACCACATAGATATGAACTGTTGTTGTTCGAAAAGCAGAGAGCGGGGAGGGGAGAGCGCGGGGTGAGGTGGCGAGAGCGAGGCGCCAAAAAAGATGCTAAAACGTCACAGGGAGAGATTTCCTTATTGGGTCTCCCTCGCCTGCATCCTGAGTCCATATATGGGCATTTATGTCACAGCAGCCTCGCTCGGGGAACTCCAGAAATGGAAGAGCGGAAGATCAGAGGCAGATATATAAACCCAGGCTGCGTCTCCTCGGCTCTTTGCTTACAAACACCAAGGAGGGGAGAGAGAGACGCACCTGCCGAGCTCAGCCCAGGTGAGGCCTGGGATACAGATACAGCCCCCCGCCTCCCTAGGCAATCAGAGCATCCTCCTCTCTCTCTGCCACACGATCCTTGAGGACCAGCATCCCTGCATCTTTCCACCTGCCGGAGGATCCCTTTACTCAGGCCCCCTGGAGCTGAAGCGACCCCTGCCTTGGGGGGCCTCTCTCTGAGCAGCCAGGGAGGGGGCTCTCTCCTCCCTTCCACACCTCCTGCTTTCCTCCCATCCTTCCTCCCCCCCATCTCCTTTTTCTTCAATTTGGACATGTTGAACACCATGGATTTCTCGCACCAGGACCCTCTGTATGACAAGTGTCAGCTGAAAGCAGGTGATGCTTCCGTCCCCGGGCAGGACCAGGAGTCCCAACTTTCGACGGAGCAGCCGAGGGAGGGAGCCTCTGATTTTCTCCCAGGTAAGGAGGAGAAGAAGCCTGCTCAATCTCACCTTGGGAAGTGGGTGGGGGGGTGGGGGGGGACCTGCTCTGGATTTTTTTAACCTGATTATTTCACATGAAAGCAAGTCGGGTGGCAGGTGACCGGCATCAGGTTTATGAGCGCACAGTGGCACGGGCAAATGCCATTCTCTAAAACGTTGCTGTTATAATGGTTAGGGTAAATTAAGAGTCTGTTAATTGTTTAAAACGATGTAGGGGGGGGGGTTAGTAGGGGAATGTGGTTCGGAAATAGACTGTAATGGCATTCATTAGAATTGCGTGGGGGTTTTGTGGGGGGGGGAGGTTAATTCAAAATAAACATAGAATAGAACCAGAAGGGCTCCCACGAGGCCATCCAATCCAACCCCTGCTTTGTGCCTACCAGATTCTATATGTGCTCAAAGCATTCTTCATTCACCATCTAACCCAAAACTTACAAAGGAGGGGGTTCTTCAACTTTCCTGCTAGGCAGTTCATCCAACTGCAGAACAGCTCTTGGAATTCGGGGGGGGGGGCACAGGTTAACCTATACTTCATTGACACAGATGGTGAGCCAAGGAGAGCAGTGGGGTTGAAAAGGCTTCCCTTCCTTTCCTTATTCTCCCACCTCCCATGAAGCAGGACATTATTATTCCCATTTCACAGATAGGGAATGGTGGTTGAGAGAATGGCTGGCCTGATGGCTGAGGAAGCCCGTGCAAAGGCTGACCCCACCCCAGTGCTCCAAATTTGGGTTCTTCCCATTTAGAATCCCCCCTTTTTTGGCAAACACTCTGCACTGGATTGAACATTGTGCTTGGGGCCAAGAGGACCCAGATTGAAAGGTCTTTGGGGAAAGTCCTTATCTCCGTGGTAGAGCCTCTACCTTTCATGCAGGTAACGTGTCCAGGTAGGACTAAGAAGGACACCTGCCTGAAGCTTTGGAGAGCTGCTGCCAGTCAGTGCAGACAGTTCTGAGCTAGATGGACGAGTGTTCTGACTGAAGCCCATCTTGTGTCTCTTCACTAGGGCAACCCACTTGCTATCTCCCAGTCTAACCAATGGTTAATTGCTAAAAGGATGGGTCAAGGCTGAAATGCAACTGGTGTGGAGGCCTTTACCCCCCAGATCCCAAGCCTGTGAGGCTTGGTTATAGCTGCTTAGACTCTGCACGTGCTCAGGAACTCTTCTTTCTTTTATTTCACATGCTCTAGAGCCATTAAGACCTGGCCCATGGAGACCAACTCTGGGCTCTAGCCCTGGGTCCATGAAGCCTTGAGCTCGACTCACCTCCTAGAAGTGTTGTGATGGTCAAATGAGCCAGGTGTGTGCAGGCATCATAACCCACCTCAAACCGCTGGATTAGGATGCAAATCCACCTTGAACAAGCGAGTGCCTCATTGCAGGCACCCCACAGGAGGACATGCCTGACCCCTATTGCAACTGGGGCACGAAACAGGGCCATGGGGAACTGCATTCTACCAGCTCAGGCTATTGTCCATCTAGGTCAGGTCTGTGTCCTTGATTTGGTGCCTGGTCTTCAAGGTCACAGTCAGAGAAGGGGCTCATCCCATCACCTGCCACCCGATGGCCACCTGTCAGGATTTCTTTAGCTGCATTGCAAGGGGTTAGACCAGATGAACCTTGGGAAACCTTCCAACTCTACAGTTCTATGATGCCGGGACCCTTTTGGCTGAAGGATTAAACCTGAGGCCGTCTGCTTGCAAAGCCACGTGTGCCATTGCACCCTCCACACTTCCCAGAAACCTCTGCTGCCTTTTCTTGTGGAGCTCTGGTGTTCTATGATTCTATTTGTAACGAAAACCCCGTGTTTCTGTTTTCCAGGTGACTTTATGGGAGCCACAATGAACCCTGAAAGCACAGATTACTACTTCATCTCTGGACAGCCCTCCCCACCGGTCAGCTATACGGGCAGCTTCTTCATCAAGACAGAGCAATGCCAAGACCAGGAGTCCCTCTTCAACCTGATGTCAGGCATCCTTGGCCTTTCTCCCTTCTCATCTTCAGAGGCCCACCAGAGGCAGCCGGACACCGCTTACAGCGTCCCAGAGGCCATCCAGAACCATTTGGACCTCTATTCCACCTGCCAGCCCGAGCTGAACATTTCTGTGCGGCCGTCGTTAGCCGAGCAAAGCTATTCCACGTTCTCCAGCCCTGACACCATCCAGCAAGCCCAACCTTCTTCTGACGTGGGGGCCTCTTCCCAATGCCTGTTTAGCGAAAAACTGTTGGACAGCAAACAGGACATCAAGCTGTCTTCCATCTCCCCATCCCTGGAGAAGTTCAAATCTCCTTGTTCCCACTGGGACCCTCTCAGCCAGTCTCAGAATTACCTACCAGCGGAATACCCCCCTCCAGAGACATTCCGCCCCGCAGAGGCCAGCCAGCCAATGTTCCCCCAACTGGCATCAAAAACCGAGAATGTGCTGTCCGTCAGCTGCCAGTCGGAGCTCAATGCACTCCCTGAACAGTCGGGTTCCTTCGGACACAATCTGGACTTCACTTGCCTGCCAGAAAGGTTCTCCACTCTCGCACAGATCCCCAGTGACTTTGTAGAGGCCAAGATCCCCAGCTTACCGCCCCAGCTCATCCAAGACTTTGAGTCTTCCTTGCCCCAGGCTGAGGTCATGCCAAACCTGGCAAGCACCAATGACCAGAGGCTGCACACCAGCCACACCCCACCATCAACTCCCATGACGGACTTCCTGGCCCATTCCTCCGGCTCCTTGGTCAACCCTCTAGCCCCCAGCAGGACCCCCGGAGCCGCCCCAGAGCCAAAGAAGAAGCCTCGCCGGGGGAAGTGCTCCTCCAAATGCTTCTGCCCCAAACCCCATGAAAAAGCCTTCGCCTGCCCAGTGGAGAACTGCATCCGTTGTTTCGCCCGGTCGGACGAACTCAACCGCCACCTCCGCATCCACACCGGCCACAAGCCCTTCCAGTGCCGCATCTGCCTGCGGAACTTCAGCCGCAGCGACCACCTGACCACGCACATCCGGACACACACGGGGGAGAAGCCCTTCTCCTGCGACGACTGCGGGCGCCGGTTCGCCAGGAGCGATGAGAAGAAGAGGCACAGCAAGGTCCACCTGAAGCAGAAAGCCCGGGCGGAGAAGCTCAAAGACTTGGGCTTCTACTCTGTGGGACTTTCTTTCGGGATGCTGTAAAAACCCCGGGGGTGGGTGCGAATCCTGCTGTGACTTTGTGGGCAGGTTTTCTCTTTCTGGAAAGGGCTTGGAGCATTAATCTGGGATACTCAGGTTAAGGTTCCTTCGTGCAGCAGAGAGGGAAAGAAATGAGAGACGTGGCTGGGCACAAGCGTTGTGGCTTGTCCTGTTGATTCATTTTTTGGAGGTGTCCGGGCGGAAAAACGTGAATGGAGGGGACCAAAAGGGTCTGGTGGGATGCGGGCAACAATTCAAAGTCATTCCATTCTCATTTGCAGAGGATTTCAGGTCCAAAGGCCAGCTTCTGAGTTGTCAGCGATGTCTGTATTTTAGCAGAGGTGCGCTTCTGACTTTCAGCACCACATGAGTAGCGGACAGCTCCCAGTGGCGGCGCTGGGCTGAGCAAGGAGCTGAATTTCCCAAACAGCATTCGTAAAAATATATATATAACAAGGGGGAGAGAAACACCTATCTCTATTTTACACAAGAACAAGACAACTTTACAGTTTTTAATGAACTGAACCTACTTTCATTATATAAGCACTTTAATGGGCCTTCCAGGGAGGGGGGAGGGGTCATCCTAAGAAAAAAAATTCTCATGTTTAAACCGCAGGGCTGGGGAAGGAGACACTTTCAAAGTTGTATACAATCAGCACAGTTCATTGCTTTGTTGATGATGCAAATTGTTGCCATGGAGTAGACAAACTTTGCTTAATGAACATTTTTGTATATAATTGTGATTGCAGGATTGGGGTGGGGGGTGATTCTCATTTTTTTATGTAAATCTCTCTCTTTGTAAAAACAGAATGTGCCAGGGTTATTACAAAGCTGTGTTTATTTTTACAATAAACAAAATTTGTTTTACTCTAAAAAAACAAAAACAAAAAAACCTTTCTAAAGATTTATTCCATGCTACTTTTCACCACCACCTTTGACCCCAATCCAGATTCCCACCGCCCACCCCCCTGGGAAACCCAAACCCTTCAGTAGTGGGGACTGAGGTACAATCATAGTTCTCTGTTTTCCCTGAAGGCAGCACAATGGGTGTTTTGGATGTAAGTGGGAAAGGGGTTAGCAGCAAAGAGGATCCAGGAACCTGCTTTGTGGAGAGGAACAGAGACCCCACAGCCAAAGATATCCCCTCTCTAAATCTATCCAGATTCCTGCCCAAACCACCTCTTGTCTGGACAATCCTCTTGCACCCGCTGTGATTTTTCTATCAAGGCTCTCCATGGCATGAGTTTCTAGAGCTCTGCATCTCCAGAAGCTGGCTCAAGTTAGAGATGGCAGCTATGTAATCCTGGAATGAGAGATTTTTCACCCTCCAAGGGTTGTTGGATTCCAACTCTCAGAGGAGACTGATAGGAGATAGGATAGACATCTTCAAATATCTCCAGGGCCGTCACATAGAAGAGGGAGCAAGATTGCCTTTTCCTGCTCCGGAGGGTAGGACTCGAACCCATGACTTCCAGTTACAAGGAAGGATATTCCGAGTAAACATACAGAAAAGCTTACTGACAGTAAGAGCTGTTCGACCATGGAATGGTCTCCCTCAGGAGGTGGTGGACTCTCCTTCCTTTGAGGTTTTCAAGCAGAAGTTGGATGGTTGTCTGTCATGGGTGCTTTAGCTGAGATTCCTGCATTGCAGGGGGTTGGTCTAGATGACCCTAAGGACCCCTTCCAACTCTACAATTCATTGGTCTCCCCACCCTTCTAGAGAGTCCACTATTGGCTCTCCAGGAAAGCCAGTATAGGGCAATGGTTAGAGTGTCAGACTAGGACCTGGGAAACCCGGGTTCAAATCCCCACTCAGCCATGAAGCTCACCGGGTGACCTTGGAGTCAGTCGCTGACTCTCAGCCTAGCCTACCTCACAGGGTTGTTGTGGGGATTAAATGAGGAAGGGAAGAACCATGAAGGCCACCTTGAGCTCCTTGCAGAAAAAGGTAGGATGTAAAAATGCAATCAATCAATCAATAAAGGTTGCTAGACTACAGCTCCCATCCTCCTTGATCACTGGCCATGCCAGCTGAGGCTGATCATAGAACTATAGAGTTGGCGGGGACCCCAAGGATCAGCCAGTCCAACCCCCTGCAATGCTGCCTAAAAACCTCCAAGGAAGGAGGCTCCACAACATCCTGGGGGAGATGGTTCCACTGTTACTGTCAGAAAGTTCTTCCTGATACTTAGTCGGAACCCCCCCTTTTTTTTTGGTAACTTGAGTCCCACCCTCTGGAGAAAACAAGCTTGCTCTATCTTATCTTCCAATTGCTTTGCTCTTTGATACTGTTTATATGATCAGCTGTGTCAAATGGGGTCTGAACCCATGTGCAAGAAAGACAACGGACCAGGGAGGAGGAACATCTAGTGCAGGGGCCAAATCCTGCCCTCCAGGCCTCTTCCCAGGCCACCCCACTCACCAACTTCACTTCACTTCCTTACTGTGCAAAAGTTGCCCCTGAACGCTGATTCTTGATTGTCTGGAGGCTAGAGAAGGGTGTCTATGCATGTATGCATGCCAAAACTAGCCTGCTGCCGCTGGGCATCCATCTTGAGAGACAATGGAGTGCGCCTCTGGGGGTGAAGTCAAACTGCTGCATTAGAAGCACCAAAGTGGCCTCTCCAGGGCGAAAGACTAGGCAGTGTGGGTGGAGGTCCTGGGCTGCCCAGACGACAAGACCCCCCTCTCGGCCTCGCTGATGGGGTCCAAAGGAAAGCAGAGCAAGACGTTCCGCACCAGCTTGGCTGCAGGAGTTGCCAGGAGCTGTACAAGGCGCCATCCAACTGCCTTAGGGTCTCCTGTAGGGTTTACTCCTTAGTCTTTCCTACTTCCGAAGATGTCCTGCAAGGTAGCGGAGGTTTAGGATCAGAGTTTTCCTTCTCCTAGATGGGCTACTGTAGAAAGCCTACTGTACAAAGGTAAAATTCACTCTCATAACATAAGACTAGCCTCGCTGTTCTCACAGTGGCCAAATAGATGCCTCTGGGAATCAGGCACAAGAGACCACACCGTCCCTGTGGTTTCCAGTAACTGGTGTTCAGAAGCATCGCTGCCTCCAATTGTGGAGGCAGAGAGTAGACATCCTGGCTAGTAACCATCAATAGTCCTCTCCTCCTCCATGAATCTGTGTTATCCTCTTTTAAAGCCATCCAGGGCGGTGGCCATCGCTGCCTCCTGTGGCAGGGAGTTCCACAGTTTAACTCTGTGCTGCGTGAAGAAGGACTTTCTTTTATCTCTCCTGAATGTTCCAGGATTCAGCTTCACTGGATATCCACAATGTCTGGTATTTTGAGAGATTCATTGCTCTGCACACTTTTGCCCCAGGCCCTGTCAATCACTGCAATGTTTAGGACATTAGACTGTATGCAATACAGTGGTACCTTGGTACTCAAATGACTTGGCTCCCAAATAAATAGGCTCCCGAACACTGCAAACCCAGAAGCAAGTGTTCCGGTTTGCGACCGCTTTTTGGAAGCCAAACATCCGACACGGCTTCCGATTGGCTGCAGCAGGAAGCTCCTGCAACCAATCGGAAGCTGTGCCTTGGTTTTTGAACCATTTCGGGAGTTGAACGGACTGCCGGAATGGATTAAGTTCGAGAACCAAGGTACCACTGTAACTCTGTTTACGTCAAGAAAGCCGACATAGGCCCATGATAGCGAATCTTTCATTTCAACCCCATTGCCAATAACAGGAGATGAAGGAGATGGCGGCTAACAGATTGAGGTTGAATCCTGACAAGACAGAAGTACTGTTTTTGGGGGACAGGGGGCGGACGGGTGCGGGGGACTCCCTGGTCCTGAATGGGGTAACTGTGCCCCTGAAGGACCAGGTGCGCAGCCTGGGAGTCATTTTGACTCACAGCTGTCCATGGAGGCGCAGGTTAATTCTGTGTCCAGGGCGGCTGTCTACCAGCTCCATCTGGTACGCAGGCTGAGACCCTACCTGCCTGCCTGAGACTGTCTTGCCAGAGTGGTGCATGCTCTGGTTATCTCCCGCTTGGACTACTGCAATGCGCTCTACATGCGGCTACCTTTGAAGGTGACCCGGAAACTGCAATTAATCCAGAATGTGGCAGCTAGACTGGTGACTGGGAGTGGCCGCCGGGACCACATAACACCGGTCCTGAGAGATCTACATTGGCTCCCAGTACGTTTCCAAGCACAATTCAAAGTGTTGGTGCTGACCTTTAAAGCCCTAAACGGCCTCAGTCCAGTATACCTGAAAGAGCGTCTCCACCCCCACTGTTCAGCCTGGACACTGAGATCCAGCGCCGAGGGCCTTCTGGTGGTTCCCTCGCTGCGAGAAGCAAAGCTACAGGGAACCAGGCAGAGGGCCTTCTCGGTAGTGGCGCCCGCCCTGTGGAACGCCCTCCCAGCAGAGGTTAAAAGGATCAACAATTACATGACATTTAGAAAACACCTGAAGGCAGCCCTGTTCAGGGAAGTTTTTAATCTGTGATGTGTTAATGTATTTTAATGTTTGCTGGAAGCCGCCCAGAGTGGCTGGGAAGACCCAGCCAGATGGGTGGGGTACAAATAATAAATTATTATTATTATTATTATTATTATTATTATTATTATTATTATGGCAGATGTGCTCCAGATTCTGGCAGGTGGACCAGTTGCTTGATGGTCAGCCTGGTGAGGAATGAGGCAGGCTTCTGTAGTCACTCTGAGACTATCGTGAAGGACAGAGTGAGGTGTCCTGTAGGAGGAATAGACCAGAATTTCACTGGGAGGTAGAGGTTGAGCCAGAAGAAGCAGGAGCTGGAAAGGAACAGCCTACTTGGGACTCAAATCTAGACTGGAGGGGAGAGATTCTTCTAAGGTAAAGAAGAAACTCCCAGACCCAGTGAAGGTAGGGGGTGTGGAGAGCCCTTTGGTCTATTACTTAAAGGGACGTGGGTAGCGCTGTGGGTTAAACCACAGAGCCTAGGGCTTGCCGATCAGAAGGTCAGCGGTTCGAATCCCTATGACGGGGTGAGCTCCCGTTGCTCTGTCCCTGCTCCTGCCCACCTAGCAGTTCGAAAGCACATCAAAGTGCAAGTAGATAAATAGGTACCGCTCCAGTGGGAAGGTAAATGGTGTTTCCGTGCGCTGCTCTGGTTCGCCAGAAGCGGCTTAGTCCTGCTGGCCACATGACCTGGAAGCTGTACGCCGGCTCCCTCAGCCAATAATGCAAGATGAGCGCTGTGACTGGACCTAATGGTCAGGGGTCCCTTTACCTTTACCTTTACCTCAGGAGCAGGAAATCTGCCTTTAAAAATGCCTCACTTTGAAGAGGGCATTGCGGAGTTGGAAAAGGTTCAGAAAAGAGTTGGAACAACTGCACAATCTGGGACTTTGAAGTTTAGAGAAAGGGTGAGAGAGAGACATGGCATGAGAACCACAAACTTGACATGAGTCAACAGTGTGATGCAGCAGCTAAAAAAGCCAATGCGATTCTGGGCTGCATCAATAGGAGTATAGCATCTAGATCAAGGGAAGTAATAGTACCACTGTATAGTACCACTCTGGTCAGACCCCACCTGGAATACTGTGGCCAGTTCTGGGCACCACAGTTCAAGAAGGATACTGACAAGCTGGAACGTGTCCAGAGGAGGGCAACCAAAATGGTCAAAGGCCTGGAAACGATGCCTTATGAGGAACGGCTTAGGGAGCTGGGTATGTTTAGCCTGGAGAAGAGAAGGTTAAGGGGTGATATGATAGCCATGTTCAAATATATAAAAGGATGTCATATAGAGGAGGGAGAAAGGTTGTTTTCTGCTGCTCCAGAGAAGCGGACACGGAGCAATGGATTCAAACTACAAGAAAGAAGATTCCACCTAAACATTAGGAAGAACTTCCTGACAGTAAGAGCTGTTCAACAGTGGAATTTGCTGCCAAGGAGTGTGGTGGAGTCTCCTTCTTTGGAGGTCTTTAAGGAGAGGCTTGACAGCCACCTGTCAGGAATGCTTTGATGGTGTTTCCTGCTTGGCAGGGGGTTGGACTGGATGGCCCTTGTGGTCTCTTCCAACTCTATGATTCTATGAGAAAGCAGATAGAGAAAAAAATCCCCCCCCCCTCTTTCATGACACTAGAACATCTGATGAAGCTGAATGTTGAACTAATCAGGACAGAGAAAATGAAGTCTTTGGAACTCCCTCCCACAGGAGGCAGTGATGGCCTCCAACTTGGATGGCTTTAAAAGAGGATTAGATAACTTCATGGAGGAGAGAGCTATCGATGGCTCCTAGCCACGATTTCTACGCTCTGCCTCCACAGTTGCTTCTGAATCCCAGTTGCTGGAGGGGAGAGCATTTCTCTCGCACTCAGATCCCGCTTGTGGATTTCCAACAGGCATCTGGTCGGCCACTGTGAGATCAGGATGTCAGATGCCTTTGGCCTGATTCAGCAGTCCATTCTTAAGCTTTTATGAAATCAGGTTTTGCAATGACTGGAGATTAAGTGTCTTGCAGGCGTCGCTGGAGAGAAGGCTGCTGAGAGCTCACTGCAAGGCGCTTGCAGCTGCTGAGAGCTCACTTTGCAAGGCGCTTGCAGACTTAGCTGCCGGCATAGTCCGGATGAGAAAATACGACGCGGTGCAAGGGACACCCAGTGACTTAGTAGCAGAGCAACAATCTCAACGCATTTCCCATTCTTTGCAATGAGTTTGTGCTCAATGTTTATTTAAAGCTGCAGCCCGCGAGGTAATGGACGTGTGTGTGTTGGCATTTGTTGTCAAGAGAGACACACGCTAGTTTTCCCTCCAGGGCTTCAGAGCAAAGTTGTTCCCATAACAACCAAACACCGTTCATTTGTCAAACAAGGTCCAGGTTCTGCATTGTTTCCTGCAGTTATATCACAATCTGGTTCTGATTCTCGCCTTGCCACTCTGGCAGACAACATACAAATGCAAGATAATAATAATAATTTAAAAAACGTAATAAAAGCATGATGAAAAACAAACCAATAACCCCCAGTCCCTAGCCATTGCATTTTTACTCCAGCTTTCATCTAAGGAGCTCAAAACAGCACACATACCGGTACTTCTCCTCCTCCCCATCTTAGCCTCACGACAACCCTGTGAGGTCGGTTATGGCTGAGTAAGGATTCAAACCCTGGTCTCCCAGGTCTCAGTACTTCACTCTGTTTATATTAGTTACAGGTAAGGTAGCTGTGTGCCATCTCACCCCTTGCTTTTTCCTGAGATGGGGAGGAGGAGGAGGAGGAGCATTTATTAGAGACCGAGGACAACTTCCAGGCAGGCAGGTGGAAAACAGGGGTGCCGAGGGGCGTGGCTTGGCAGGGGGCTTGGCCTGGGGAGAGTCCTGAGGGCCAGGTACAGAGGCCTCGGGGGCCACATTTGGACGCCAAGCCTGAGGTTCACACAGCTGTGTTAGAAATCAAGGTTCAAATATATAAAAGGATGTCATATAGAGGAGGGAGAAAGGTTGTTTTCTGCTGCTCCAGAGAAGCGGACACGGAGCAGTGGATTCAAACTACAAGAAAGAAGATTCCACCTAAACATTAGGAAGAACTTCCTGACAGTAAGAGCTGTTAGGCAGTGGCATTTGCTGCCAAGGAGTGCCATCTAAACCTGCCATAGCAAAAGAGTCCTCATGTCAGGCACACACACACAATATATTTCAGCCTAGCTCTAATGACGTCTCAACAAAATCTCATTCAACGGTTATTAGAGGCATCAGTTTGTGCTGCGAACTACCTTCAAAGAAAGAGTGGCTGTCCCACCTAAAATGGGGCACTTGGTTGGAAAACGAGCGAGGTCCCAACCCAAGAAGAATGGCAACTCAAGCTGGCAGAATATGCGCAGCTTGCAGACTTAACATATGGAAAAAGAGAACAAGAAGAACATACGTTTAGAGAAGATTGGAAAACGTTCACTGGATATATGGGAAATAACTGTATGCAGCTGAAAACGCCGGCAGCATTAAGATAAAATCAACAGTGTAAATACCGTATTTTTTGTTCCATAAGACGCACCTGACCATAAGACACACCTCATTTTTAGAGGAGGAAAGGGGGAAAGCCCCATTTTTGGGGGGATCAGCTCACAGCTGTGCAGCTTCTTTTGCAGAGGGGAAAAGCCCCCTTTTTTGAGGATCCGCTCAAAGTTGTGCAGCTTCTTTTCAACGGGGGAAAGCCCCCTTTTTTGAGGATCAGCTGAAAGTTGTTGAACTTACATTGCAAAGGGAAAAAATCCTGTTTTGGGGGGTTCAACTCACAGTTCTGCAGCTTCTTTAGGAAAGGAAAGGGAACTGTTTCTACAGTTTCCAGGCAGATAATCTAATCAGCCAGTCACAGGTCGCTGGGGAAACAAACAGCCTCCGTCTGCAGAACATTCAACAATGGAGGCCTGGGCAAGGGGGCGGGGCCGGAAAGGGAGCCAGAGATCGACCACACATTTGCTCCATAAGACGCACAGACATTTCCCCTTACTTTTTAGGAGGAAAAAAGTGAGTCTTATGGAGCAAATAATACGGTAAGTTTTGATGGATGCAATAAAGGCATACCGAATGGTTGTTTTTGTAAAATATGCAGGGGTTTGTGATATGCAAAATGAACCATGGAAAGAGAAGAAGGGAAGTCCTTGATATCTTAAGGATGTAAAAATGAGTACTTTAAATTGTAAAACAGAAAATTTAATAAAAATTATATGTAATTCAAAAGCATCAATTCTTCAGCGATCAGCCTTCTTGATGGTCCAGCTCTCACTTCCATACATCACTACTGGGAAAACCATAGCTTTAACTATACAGACCTTTGTCGGTAAGGTATAGTTAAAGCTATGGTTTTCCCAGTAGTGAAAATTATATATATATATATGTATATGTATATGTGTATATGTATATATGTGTGTATATATATATATAAAATAAAATGGGGCACTTGGAAGGTAGGGGACTGGTCCTGGTCTCTGCAAAACATCTTTAGCTGGCTTCCTCATTCTCTTTCCTTCCTCTCTTGCTCACTACAGCGACTAATTGATTTGGCACATCACTTAGCAACCCCAGCTGTCTCTTTATGGATCTCCAGTTATTACTGGCAAGTGCCAGTTAATTTATCTTAAGTATACTTTAAGACTTCTTCTGACTGTCGGGTTATACCCTTAGATGGCAGCTGACTCATAGGCTCCTCTTCCGCCAACTTTCTCTGGGAAATGGGATCTCGCGACCTAACATTTTCATGCCCGACCCCCGCAAAACTTTCCTGCCAACAAGATGGGCCTTATGGATTGCGTCCACCCACTGTAAACCCACTGAGGTTAATGGACATTGCATTGCAGAATTGGAAGGGACTCCAAGGGTCATCTAGTCCTGCGCCCTTCCAACTAACTTAGGTCCATTCGTTTCAGCAGGTCTGCACTGGGGGATGATGGGAGTTGTAGTCCAAAACACCTGGCAAGCCGTAGGCTGGTGCAGGTGGAATCAATTTATTATTTTTATTTATTGCATTTATATCCCACTTCTTTCCTCCAAGGAACCCCCTCCTCATTTAATCCCCTCAACAACCCTGTGAGGTAGGTTAGGCTGAGAGACAGTGACTGACCCAAGGTCACCCAGTGGCCTTCATGGCCAAGTGGGGATTTGAAACCTGGTCTCTCCCAGGGATAGGAAGGCAAGTGTGGCAGGAAGATTGAAGGATAATCAGATAAACATTTAAGCATTTCAGTGTGGTATAGGCATGCCGCTGGACTCTTTTTGGATATGCAACCAGAAACAATATCCATGCTGCTCTTTGGGATCATTTTCACTTTTGAATTATGGTGCTGGAGGAGACTCTTGAGAGTCCCATGGACTGCAAGAAGATCAAACCTATCCATTGTGAAGGAAATCAGCCCGGAGTGCTCACTGGAAGGACAGATCCTGAAGCTGAGGCTCCAAGACTTTGGCCACCTCATGAGAAGAGAAGACTCCCTGGAAAAGACCCTGATGTTGGGAAAGATGGAGGGCACAAGGAGAAGGGGGCGACAGAGGACGAGATGGTTGGACAGTGTTCTCGAAGCTACTGACCAAACTACTGACCAATGAGTCTGACCAATGAGTCTGACCAAACTGCGGGAGGCAGTGGAAGACAGGAGTGCCTGGTGTGCTCTAGTCCATGGGGTCACGAAGAGTCGGACACAACTAAATGACTAAACATCAACAGTTTTCCACAACATTTGTTGTGTACAGGGATAGTCAACTCTGACATATATGAAAGATCAGAAAAGAGAAAGAATTCTTTGTGTTGATGAGGAGATGAGAGTTTGTTTGTCCCAAATTAGACCAGATATAATAATAATAAATAAATAAATAATAATAATAATAATAATAATAATAATAATAATTTGTTTATACCCCACCCATCTGGCTGGGTCTCCCCAGCCACTCTGGGCGGCTTCCAACAAAAGATTAAAAATACATTAAAACATCAGTCATTAAAAACTTCCCTAAACAGGGCTACCCTAAATAATCAAAGAAATTATTTCCTCTCATATAAATAAGATTACCTGGCAAAAGCAAACTCACACCTCTCATTTTCGTATACGTACTTAAGGTATGTGTGTAAGAGGTTCGTTTATCATTATATTTTGGGAATGATTCGTGTTATTATGTAGCTTCATTCTTCTATACTTCCTGGATGTGACCATATTATAAAGCAGTTGTGTTCTGTGTTAGAAATCAAGCACTGCTAGGAGTGTCTTTCTCATTTACTATGTATTTCTTATCAAAAATTGGTGTGGCGCCAGCAAATTTTTATTTTGAAAGTGAGGCTGAGAGGAAAAAAGTTTGAGAACCGCTGCTCTAACCTCAACACCCAACTTGACCTTGCTTGATCCGTTTGGGTCTCTCTCTCAATCCAGCAGATTATAGCGCCACTAAAGAGACATTGCAGGACACGGGCAGCTATAGACACTTGTGGTGGACATGTCCGAAGGTGGCATGTTTTGGGGAGAAAGTGTTTAATGAGATGCGTAAAATTACTCACCAGCATATCACAAGGTCACCAGAGCTTCCATTACTGGACCTGTATTTAAATGAGAATCAGAATTTGATGGCTAAGCCACACCTTGTATTTCTCTTATTGGCATAATAGTAATAATAATAATAATAATAATAATAATAATAATAATAATAATAATAATAATAATGGTAATTTATTTATACCATGCCCATCTGGCTGGGTTTCCCCAGCCACTCTGGGCAGCTCCCAACAGAATATTAAGAACACGCTAAAAAATCAGACATTAAAAACTTCCCTAAACAGGGCTGCCTTCAGATGTCTTCTAAAAGTCAGATAGTTTTTTATTTTCTTGGCATCTGATGGGAGGGCGTTCCACAGGGCGGGTGCCACTGCCTGGTTCCCTGTAACTGCGCTTCTCTCAGCGAGGGAACCGCCAGAAGGCCCTCGGCGCTGGACCTCAGTGTCCGGGCTGGACGATGGG
Organism: Darevskia mixta; assembly: GCA_034641385.1. Taxonomy (NCBI): domain Eukaryota; kingdom Metazoa; phylum Chordata; class Lepidosauria; order Squamata; family Lacertidae; genus Darevskia; species Darevskia mixta. The sequence continues at coordinate 7,404,771 of JAWWNH010000060.1, forward strand.
GGTGGAGACTCTCCTTCAGGTCTACTGGGCCGAGGCCGTTTAGGGCTTTAAAGGTCAGCATGTATAGTTATAGTCCCATTCTGGAAGGATTTAAAAGCTGCAAACTTGAACGCTTGATACAGGAGAGTAAGGCATATGGCCCATATGGAAAAATTGACCCACAAATTAAAACTGGCAAGAGCACAGAGGCACATTTGCAGGAGCTTCGTTTGGTTAACAAATTCTCCAGGTAATCAAAGACCAATTCCAGAGGTTTATACAAACTTGCGGATCACTTAATAAGGCCGTGTTTTACAGGTATATACCATTATAAGTTGATGTGTATTTATGGGAATGCAAGTTTTTAGAACGTGTTTCAGGGAATCTCCTGGGAAATTTAAAGAAGAAAATGTATTATTATGATGATTATTTTTTAAGATGCATTGCAGGGAGGAGAGCCTGGCTGCTGGCTAGCAGCACCTCTTGACCACCGCAAGACGGGCGTCTCTCCTGTTCTCGGAGTAAGCACTGCTGGATCTCTTTCCACGCCCCATCTCTTTTGAATGATGCATGAAGCTTTATTAATACCCCCTCAGAAAACGCATCTATTATGGATGCAATTGCAGGAAAAACCACTCACCAGTCCCACAGCGAGAGGGGCGCAATCCCTGCTGCATTATTGTCTACGTTGTTTTTAAGTGTAAGTGTGTGTGTGTGTGTGTGTGTGTGTGTGTGTGTGTTTGCAATCCTCAATCCGCTTTGCAGCCGTTAGCCTCATCAGAAGCAGGTCAGCCACAGTCTTGGCTGGGGATGTATTTACAATCTCAACAACTTGCACGAGTGTTAGGCTTCAGGGAATCGGATCCCCCTCCCTCACGACTGGCAGCCAGAAATGGGAAAACAAGACGTTCTTACCGTGGTGTTTTATTCGATATTCACAGAGAGAGACGGGTGGTGGGCCTCTCAAGGAATGGTGTTGCTCTGGGTAAAGTCCCAACCACTCTGTCTCTTCTACTGTACATCATCCCTGCGTCGGCTAGTCTGTAAGATAAGATGTCTTTATTGTCATTGTACAAGTACAAGTGCAACGAAATTGAATGCCATCCCATAAAAGCAAAACAAAAAACAAACAAAAAACAAACAAAAAAAACACATTTTCAGCCACACATGCACATATGTACACACCTATCACAACTCTCCAAGGTTATATTATCTGATTACAGCATTTAAGATGGTTATAGCTCTTGGGTAGAAACTATTCTTCAATCTATTTGTTCTTGATCTAATTGTTCTATATCTCTTGCCCGAAGGCAGTGGTGCAAAAAGACTATATCCCGGATGAGATGGATCCTGTAAAATATTATTTACCTTTTTAAGGCAACGGGAACTGTATAGTTCTTCCAAAGATGGGAGAGGATGACCAGTAATCTTTCGGGCTGTGGTTATGACCTTCTGGAGTACCTTCCTCTCCATTGCTGTGCAACTAGAGAGCCAAGCACAAATACAATATGTAAGAATGCTCTCTATGGAGCCTCGGTAGAAGGACACCAGCAGTCTCTCAGATTGTTCTTCTTTAAAAGTCTGAGGAAATAAATTCTCTGCTGTGCTTTCTGCCTCTGAGTTTTCTGTTCTACTACTCTCAATTCACGCTGGGTCCTGGGAGAGGGGTTCAGGAATGCTTTCAAGAGACACTGAGTCTGTCAGCTGTCTCCCCTGGTGCTGCTTATTCCTGCTGCTCCTCTCCCAATATTTCCCAGCTTCTCCCCTCTGCAGCCTCTGAACTATGACTTTCTCTGCAAACCGCTGTTCTAAATCTATACTGTCCTCCTCCCAGAAGTTCAAGAAGGGGCGGGGATGTGGGAGATGAGAGGGAATGTGGATGAGGGAATATTGATTAATATTTCCTATCCCAGCTTGTGCTAACAAGCTCCAAACTAGCAGAGTTTCTCATCCCCAATAAAGCGCAGCAAAGCGTGGCGTTTAAGTTCCTATGAACTTCTAGAACAAGGCAGATCCTGGCACATATTTCCCCTGGTTCCCTCTTAAAAGAAAATACACGACACATAAGCTTATAAAAGTATAAAGCTTTTACTTACAGACATTCCAAGCTCATACAGGCAGTCTCAGAAGGCAGGCTAGCTTAGATTAAATGTATGTACATGTGGAGATTCTCCTTAAGGGAGAAAGGCTCCATGTGGGCCTCTCTTGGCTGGAAGCCAAGAGAGCATCTCCTGAGATGTTGCATCCTCGGAGTCCTGGTGGGAAGAGAGGGAGAGTAGCAGCTCACCTGTATCTTTGAATAGCTACAGGTAAGGCCACTCCCACTTCTGGTCACACAAAGGAAGTGATTTCAGTCTTGGCACAGGAAACTCTACCTGGAGGACCAAGACCCCTTTTGTACACTCTAGGAATGTTGTGATTGACTGCACCAGTGTTATACATCCCACAAACCCCTTCTCAGTCTGAACAACATTTAACAAACATAAAACAACTTTATTCAACCACCCAGAGTCCCAGCTTGACACGCAGGTTCTGGAAACTCTCTCGTGGCAAGGGTTTCGTGAGAATGTCCGCAGTCATCTCCTGAGTATTACAGTAGGACATTTCTACTAGTCCATCTTGGATCATCTGGCGAATGAAGTGATACCTGACCCCAATGTGTTTTGAACGTGCAAGGAACTTTTCGGTTTGCGCTAGCTGCAGGCAGCCTTGATTGTCCTCCATCAAGCTGACAGGTCCTTTTCTCGGCAAACCAAAGTCTGTCAGGAGTTGATCCAGCCAGATGATCTCTCTGCATGCTTCCGAAGCTGAAATATATTCACTCTCTGTGGACGATAAGGCTACACATTTCTGTTTATAACTGCCCCATATGATAGGTGCATTTCCAAACATAAAAACATAACCACTTGTGGATTTGTAATCCGCCTTATCCCCAGCCCAATCTGCATCACTGTACCCAACCAACTTAGGGTCCCTTACAGCTGGCAATCTTAATTTACAATTCATTGTACCCTTGAGGTAACGCACCACCCTCTTGACCCCACCCAAGTCATGTTCAGTGGGAGAACTCACTTTTCTGCTTAGGATCCCCACTGCACTTGCTATGTCAGGTCTGCTGGTAGTAACCAAATACAAAAGTTTACCAATCGCTGACCTGTATTCGCTGTTGTCTGGCAGCAGCTTCGAATCTTGCTGATTCTTTAGAAAATCTGTGGCCATGGGTGTCGCGACAGGGTGTGCACCTTGCATCTGCATGCTTTCTATCAGTTCTATTATCTTCTGCTTCTGGCTGAGAAGAAATGAGCCGTCTTCTTCTCTCTCAATTTGAATTCCCAAGTAATACTGGACAAGTCCCAATTCCTTTACTTCCACCTCTTTGTTGAGATGTCTGACTATGTCTTTATAGTCTCTGTCATTGGACGTTGATATTAATAAATCATCGACAAAAGCCAGAATGTAAGAGAATTGTCCATTTCTGTTCTTAGTGTACAGGCACTTGTCAGCTGTTGACTGCTTGTACCCAAGCTGAACCAGCATTTCATGTAATTTCTGGTTCCATGCTCTTGCAGCTTGTTTCAAACCGTAAATTCCTTTCTGAAGTTTACATACAAGATGTGCCTCATTTTGCTTGATAAAGCCTTTGGGCTGCTTCATATAAATCTGTTCAGAAATCGTCCCATGAAGAAAAGCTGTTGCTATGTCGACATGACGGACTTTCATCCCTTTAGAGGCTGCAATACTTAGGAGTAATCTAACACTGCTATATCGCACTGTAGGCGCAAATACTTGATCATAATCTTCGCCATACTGTTGTGAAAATCCTTGTGCTACAAGCCTAGCTTTGTAGCGTTGCACCTCCCCTTCTGACCCCTTCTTAAGCTTGAACACCCACTTGGACCCAATTGCCTTCTTACCAGGAGGTAGCTCTGTCAGGGTCCAGGTCTTGTTGCGATGCAGTGCATCCATCTCTTCCTGCGCGGCTTGCTTCCAGAGACTGGCCTCAGCAGCTGGCAACCGTTGAACCTGTTCCCACGTGGAAGGTTCCTGTGGTGGCGCCGACCCTGCAAAGTAGGACAGTCGTAGTGGTGGAACGCCTCTGTTGGACCTGGAGGAACGTCTGACCTCTGGCTCTTGTTGAACCGCATCAGCTTCCTCATCTCCTTCCAATGGCGGCATCCCTGCATACGGGTCCTCTTCGTCTCTGGAGCCTTCTGACATCTGGTCCTCCGCGTCTTCTGGGGTGTCATCTGTAGGGGGTGCTACAACACTAGGAGGTACAATACTAGGAGGTGGATTAGTTTCTGGTATGGCTTCAAAAGGAAAACTTACAAACTCCTCTGTTGCTGGCTCATTGGAACAGTCAATTGCTGTGTTCCTTGTGTCAGCCTTTTCATACTCCTCAAAATGAATCACGTGATGTGAACTTGTTTTCCCTGTTTGTAAGTCCACAACTCTGTAGCCTTTTCCTCCAGAAGCATATCCAACTAGGATACCAGGCTTTGCTCTGGAGTCAAGTTTGTGTCTGTGCTCCTTGGGCACGTGGTAATAGCACAAACTTCCAAATACACGTATGTGTGACAAATTTGGGGCTCTTCCATGCCAAAGTTCAAATGGCGTGCGCTCTGTGCCTTTTGTTGGCAGTCTATTCTGTATATAAATCGCAGTATTTGCTGCCTCGCCCCAAAGTTTCTTCGACAAGTTGGATCCTTTTAGCATACACCTTGTCATCTCTAGGATGGACCTAAATTTCCTCTCAGCAATAGAGTTTTGTTGAGGTGTGTAGCTTACTGTGGTCACATGTGCTATGCCTTCCTGAGCCATGAAGGCTTCCATTTCACGTGAGCAAAACTCCCCACCATTATCGGACATTAGGGTGGTGGGTGCTCGATGGAATTTGTTCTTGACCATGCTTACGTATTGCTTGAACAATTCCACTGTTTCACTCTTCTCTTTGAGAAGGTATCCCACACAAAACCTTGAATAATCATCCAAAAATATCAAAATATACTTATTTCCTCCTAAGGAAGGTATATTCATAGGTCCAGCTAAATCAGTGTACACAATGTCCAGAACTTTTGTGCTTCTCTTTTCTGCACAACGTGGGAAAGAAGGTTTGACTCCTTTTTCACTTACACAAGTTATACACTTTGGTGTGGGTGTGTTACTTTTGTTTACCTGTAGACCTCTCACAAGATCTCCATTCTGCAGTTCCTGGATGACTCTGATATCCCTGTGACCCAGTCTTCGGTGCCACAGCTCCAGATCTGGTTCATCCTTCTGCTTGGATTGGGCCACTTGTGCTGATTGGTTTTCTGAAACGTTAATCTCATAAACACCATTGATTAGTTTCCCTTGAGCATAAACCTCATCATTTTTCGTTACATTGCATTCTCCATTGGCAAATGTAACCTTGAAACCTTTCTTGTCTAAAGCAGACACACTAAGCAAGTTACAATTCAATTCTGGGACATATTGAACATTAGGCACAGTTGTTTCAAGAGATTCATTGTTCACCTTGAATTTCAAACGCATTGAACCTGCACCTTGTGATTTTAGAACATTTCCATCAGCAATCTGGATTTCAGTCCATTCACTATCATTAATTTCTCTGAAATATTCTCTTTTATGCGCAAAATGGCTTGTAGCTCCCGAATCTAAAATAAATTGGTCACTTTTCCTTTCATTTCTTTGCACATTTAAACTCTTTTCTTGCAGTAGAAATGTACGCTCGTGACCCCCCTTCTTTTCACCTTTTGGTTGAAAGGGGCGGGACTTATTCTTGGGCTTCTGGCAACTCCTTGCAATGTGCCCTTTTAAATTGCAGTTATGGCATATTAATTCTTTGGACACTTCCTTAGACTTGGGAAATTGCTTAGAAACATAACTTGTGTCCCTCCTTGGATTCCTTTGTGGAGAATCAAGGTAATCTCTGCATTCCTCTCTTAAGTGATTTACTAGTTCATTAAAAGTCAAATCTCTGGTGTGATCCATTATACTCTTAAATGAAGTAAATTCTTTTCCTAATGATGCCAGCATAAAAGTCACTTTGGTTGCATCATCAAAAGCTCTGGGAGTTAGGGCAATCCTTTGAACAATTTCATTAAAGTCCTTAAAATGCCCTGTAAATTGTTCTCTGGAATTCATCTTTAACTTCAGCAGTTTATCCAATAAATGTCTATAAGAGTTCTCTGATGATTGTGCATAAACCCTCTCAATATCCTTTAGAATCTGAGATGCATCACTTTCATAGTCAATCAGAGATAAATGCTCATCTTTCAAACTGCTCAAAATTATGTGTTTAGCTTCTGCATCTTGCCTTTCCCAATCTGCTTTCTTGGTTAAATCAGCAAAATCAGGTTTGGGATCTTTCACCGCTTTAAGCACTTGTTTTGCACCAAGATGCACTAAAAGGCGCTGCTTCCATTGCACAAAGTTACGATCATTCAGCAGCATAAAGCTTGATCTTGCTTCACTATCAAAACCTGAGCTTGCCATCTTAATCCTCAAAAATTTCCAAAATTTCCAAAATTTCAAAAATTCCCAAAAATGGTTAAAATTCAAAAATCAAAACTTAAAAATCTCAAAATGCAAACTAATCTTCACTGCCTCTGAGGTCTGTGAGCTCTGAGGGAGGGGAGGGGTCGCTAATCCCCCTTTCACAGCACAATGGAGAACAAAAGACCATGTGCTTACCAGGAAGTACAAACAGAAAAATTCTACTCTGCCAAAAATCACAATCCAAAGCAATCCTTTAAAAATACACAAAATGCGCAGCGGAAGCGTGCTGGGCCCATAACCCTTTGTGGGAGGTGAGAGGGAATGTGGATGAGGGAATATTGATTAATATTTCCTATCCCAGCTTGTGCTAACAAGCTCCAAACTAGCAGAGTTTCTCATCCCCAATAAAGCGCAGCAAAGCGTGGCGTTTAAGTTCCTATGAACTTCTAGAACAAGGCAGATCCTGGCACATATTTCCCCTGGTTCCCTCTTAAAAGAAAATACACGACACATAAGCTTATAAAAGTATAAAGCTTTTACTTACAGACATTCCAAGCTCATACAGGCAGTCTCAGAAGGCAGGCTAGCTTAGATTAAATGTATGTACATGTGGAGATTCTCCTTAAGGGAGAAAGGCTCCATGTGGGCCTCTCTTGGCTGGAAGCCAAGAGAGCATCTCCTGAGATGTTGCATCCTCGGAGTCCTGGTGGGAAGAGAGGGAGAGTAGCAGCTCACCTGTATCTTTGAATAGCTACAGGTAAGGCCACTCCCACTTCTGGTCACACAAAGGAAGTGATTTCAGTCTTGGCACAGGAAACTCTACCTGGAGGACCAAGACCCCTTTTGTACACTCTAGGAATGTTGTGATTGACTGCACCAGTGTTATACATCCCACAGGGGAACCGTCTCCACCATTCCTCCTCAGACTAATCCCTGACAACGAGTCGGATTCGGATGTGGGCTCTGGAGCTGCCCCTCTGCCAGTCCTGGGATACTCACTCTGCTTTGCTCAACTGCAGCCTGCGGGACAAGCCCTCAACAACTTACTTATGAGATCGCCTGTCAGAGTTGAGTCGGATGAGGAGGAGTGGTGGCAAGACCCCCCCACCCCCCGGCGAGGTTGCACCCACGGAAGAATCTGGGGAAATGGAGGAATTCATACCTGGAGAAGACTGGTGGCGGCACTCCTCAGAAGAGGAAGAATCAGATAAGGAAGTGGAAAGACCAGAACAGGAGGAAGAAGTCGAGCCAGAATCAGGCCCTTGTGAGGAGAGGAACTGGCTGGCCCCCTCCCCTCCTCCCTTCTCAGCTGTAGAACGTAGAGCTGAGAGAAATAATAATAATAATAATAATAATACATTTTATTTATACCCCGCCCTTCCCAACCGAAACCGGGCGCAGGGCGGCTAACACCAATAAAAATTACAATAAAATTTAAAAGAAAGAAAAAACGTTAATTAAAATACAGGTTAAAATACAATTTGAAATTTAAAATTTAAATGCAGCTTCATTTATTGCCCAAAATCAAAACCATAAGGGGAGGAAAACACATCAGACTGAGGCCAGGCGGAACAGCTCTGTCTTGCAGGCCCTGCGGAAAGATGTCAAATCCCGCAGGGCCCTGGTCTCTTGTGACAGAGCGTTCCACCAAGGTGGGGCCAGTACTGAAAAGGCCCTGGCCCTAGTTGAGACCAGTCTAACAACCTTGTGGCTCAGGACCTCCAAAATGTTGTTATTTGTGGACCTTAAGGTCCTCTGCGGGGCATACCAGGAGAGGCGGTCCCGTAGGTACGAGGGTCCTAGGCCGCATAGGGCTTTAAATGTCAAAACCAACACCTTAAACCTGATCCTGTACTCCACTGGGAGCCAGTGCAGCTGGTAAAGCACTGGATGAATGTGGTCCCGCGGCAAGGACCCCGTAAGGAGCCTCGCCGCGGCATTCTGCACCCGCTGGAGTTTCTGGGTCAGCTTCAAGGGCAGCCCCACGTAGAGCGAGTTACAATAATCTAGCCTGGAGGTGACCGTCACATGGATCACTGTGGCCAGATCAGGGCGAGAAAGGTAAGGGACCAACTGCTTGATACGTCGAAGATGGAAAAATGCCACTTTTGCTGTGGCTGTAACCTGCGCCTCCATGGAAAGGGAGGTGTCAAAGGTTACACCCAAACACTTAACAGAAGGCGCTGGCACTAATTGGGCCCCCGCAAGAGATGAGAGTTGGCCCCCCAACCCCATGTCGTCCCAACCCAGCCAGAGGACCTCTGTCTCCGAAGGATTTAACTTCAACCGGCAAGGTAGGGAATAATTAGAGGCAGCTGCAGCTCGTAAGAGGCATGGTCATGAGCCGGCTACTTAAGGAATTCTGGCTGCTCCATTCACCAGCACCTGCAACTGCTGTGCTGGAGCACATGGTTGTTCTTGCTCATCCTGTTCCTGGTTCCTGTGTTCATGGCTTCGGCTTCCTGACTCCTGGCTTAATCCTGACCTCGGCTTCCTGACTTCTGGCTTGAACCGACTTCGGCTACTCCTGACCCCTGTGCGACTGCCTGACTTCGGCTGGCTTCAGACTCGGACTGTTTGACCTCGGCTTTATCCGACTCTGACTGCTGCTCTGCAGCGTGCCAACTTGTTGGCGTCCTAACATCGCCTGACCCCACATAGGTCCACTTGACCACTTCGATCAGTGTAATTAGCACTGCTACAGGGGCCCCATAATACCCACTCTACATTTGCAAGAACTCGATCTTTTAGTGTGGCAGCACCTACACTTCGGAACTCCCTGCCCATTGATATCGGGCAGGCTCCTTCACTGTATTTCCTGCTAAGGCAAGCCTACCCAGCGGCTTAGAAAGCCGGTGTGAATTTTTAACCCGTTTTACTATTTCGACCTTTTGCATATTTTAAATACTAGTTGTCCATTTTTCTTGGTGATTTGGTTTTTAAAAGAAATTCAGACTGTTTTGAGGTTGTTTTGCAGTCAGGCAGTCTATCAATTTCATGAAGTAAATAAAATTAATACATGGTGAAGCCATCTGTTGCGAGGTTCCTTTGGGCTGCCGGTTGCTCGGGAAGCACATGGATGGAACAAAAGGTTCTGCCAGGAGAATGAGTGATGGATGGTGAAGCTGGGGCACAGAAGCAGCAAAGGGCCAGGAGGTGGGGGGGGAGGATCTCCTACTTTGGGGAAGGGTTCTGTGGTTCAACATTAGAACATCTGGTATCTACGCGAAATTTCTCTCGGAGGCAGTAAGAATCAAATCAGTAAATACTGTAATTGCTAAAGCTCCTCTGTTGGCTAGCAAGGCCTCTTATGCCTTAATAACTGTTACAGGTAGGTAGCCGTGTTGGTCTGCCGTAGTTGAAATAAAATAAAAAAAATTCCTTCCAGTAGCACCTCCGAGACCAACTAAGTTTGTTCTTGGTATGAGCTTTCGTGTGCATGCACACTTCTTCAGATACACTGAAACGGAAGTCACCAGACCCTTATATATAGTGAGAGGGTGGGGAGGGGTATTACTCAGAAGGGTAGTGGGAACGGGTGATTGGCTGATAGGTGTGGTAAACCTGTTGATGACTGTTAACGACTGCAATTAGTCTTACAGGAAAAAGCAAGGGGTGAGAAGGTTAAAAAAGCTTTGTCATGTACTGTATAATGAGATAAGAATCCAATGTCTCTGTTCAGACCAGGCCTCTCCGTGGTTTTAAGTTTGGTAATAAGTTGCAATTCAGCAACTTCTCTTTCCAGTCTATTTCTGAAATTCCTTTGCAATCAAGCAGCTACTTTGAGATCTTGTATAGAGTGTCCTGGGAGATTGAAGTGTTCTCCTACTGGTTTCTCTGTCTTGTGATTCCTGATGTCAGATTTGTGTCCATTTCATAGAATCATAGAATCATAGAATCATAGAGTTGGAAGAGACCACAAGGGCCATCCAGTCCAACCCCCTGCCAAGCAGGAAACACCATCAAAGCATTCCTGACAGGTGGCTGTCAAGCCTCTGCTTAAAGACCTCCAAAGAAGGAGACTCCACCATACTCCTTGGCAGCAAATTCCACTGTCGAACAGCTCTTACTGTCAAGAAATTCTTCCTCTGTCATTTATCCTCTGGCGTAGGGTTCCTCTGTCATTTATCCTCTGGCGTAGGGTTTGGCCTGTTTGTCCAATATAGGGAGCTGAAGGGCACTGTTGGCATTTGAAGGCATACACAATGTTAGACGATGAGCAATTAAATAGTCCTGAGATGGTATGTTTGATGTTGTTGGGGCCAGTAATGGTGTTGTCCGGGTGTATGTGGCAGCTAAGTTGGCATCTGGGTTTATTGCAGGCTCTGGTACCTTAATAACTGTTGATATATACCATTGTTGTACAGTGGAACTTCAATTTTTGAACATAATCTGTTCCGGAAGACGGTTCGACTTCCGAAACGTTCGAAAACTGAAGCATGTATTTCCGGAAGCATTTACGTCCGGAAAACTCAATACGGGAGCTGCGTGGCACGTTTGGCCTCCGAAAAACGTTCAAAAACCGAAGCAGTTCTGGGTTTTCGGCGTTCGAAAGCCAAAACATTTGACTTCCGAGACGATCGTAAACCGTGGTACCGCTGTACAGTGGTACCTCGGGTTATGAACTTAATTCGTTCCGGAGGTTCATTCTTAACCAGGGAAACCGTTCTTATCCTGAGGCACGCTTTCATTAATGGGGCCTCTTGCTGCCACTGCGCCTCCGGCACACGATTTCTGTTCTCATCCTGGGGCAAAGTTTGTAACCCAAGGTACTACTTCCGGGTTAGCGGAGTTTGTAACCCGAAGTGTGTGCTGGTCCCGAGGGTTACCCAAGGGATGAAGTCCTAGTTCGGTCCATGGTTCGTAGGTTCAGGGTAGAGACAGTCCAAAGTAGCCAAAGCTGGGAGCAGGGCAGGTCATCAGGTGAGGTCAGGAACGTAGGCAGGAAACCAGGGCAGGGCAGGTCAAAGGCAGGAACACTAGCAGGATCTAGCAACCAACAATGTTGCTCCCACAACTTGGGGTTGGGGCTGGCCAGCTTTTATCTGCCCCGAGGCATAGGGCGGCCCCGATCCTCTGGTGACTCGCCTCTCCTGGCCTGGAGGCGAGCACTCCTCCTGCGGGAACTCAGTTCCCTTCACCTCTCTGCCCTGAGCCTCTGCAGCTCAGGAGAAGCTGGAGGGTTATCGGACCCAGAGGCAACCTCAGCTTCTCCTGACAGGGCTAGGAGTGGAGCACCTGCAGGCAATGGGTCCTCCATCCCATCAGGAGCCAGAACAGACTCAGGCGATGCCTGCACCTGAGGATCCAGCACAGGTGAGGCCCCTTCAGACTCAGGCCCCAGCCCTGGCTCTGCTGGTTCTGGAGGCGGGGAATCCTGTGCAGGCTGGGATCCCTCAGGTTCAGCATCTGAGTCCCAGGCCATCACAAAGTGTTTGTAACTCGAGGTACCACTGTACTGTGTATTTTGGGTCTATGGACTGCAATAAAGATGTGTGTGTACATATGCCTTATGGAACCTGACTATCTGTGTCTTGGTTGATGGCACCAACCTTTGGCCCTTGAGACTCAAAGCTGCTTGGACAGGACTTCTCCTTGCCCTAGATATCAGATCATTTGCTTCAGAGCCCAAAGATGGGCAGACTGGACCCAATCCAAGGGCACATCTCAATCACAGTCACAGAATCCATTTCCTTTAAGACTCTAACCTCTTCCATCCTTTTTGTTTTTTGTTTTGTTTTGTTTTTAAATCAAGTTTCTATTCCTTAAGCCTGGTGAGATAGGCTTGGAAGTCTATTGGCATTGCTTAGTGAAAGCTCAGGACCCAGAAAGGGATTTGAGGAGGTTTTCCTTTTGGCAAGAGTTTTCCAGTGAAAGTAGAAAGTAAAGTTGATTTACATCAACCCAAGGTCACTGCAAGTTCATGGAATGGGAGAGAACAATCACAAACGGCGCTTAATATTCATTGCAATACTGGAGTTTGCAGCAATTGATCTCCATTAGGAGTGATAGCAAATGCCTTTCACCGATTTCTCTCCAAGATGCCGATCCGTTTGGCTGAAAAGCTGTCCTGAAAGTTGTAACGACATCTATATCCACAAGGAGGTAGCAGATTTTGTGGGCCTGGGTAGAATCCGTTAATTTGCAAATAAGATTTTGTGTGTGTTTGTGTGTTTGTGTGTTTGTTTAAAAACCAATCCTTAAGCTCCTTTTACAATGGCAAGGGGAAAGATGGTGTACTAGCTAGTGGAACCCAAAACTGCAATTCTGAAAAATCTGATTCTTGAAGACTTGGAAGGTAGCATTGATGGGCAAAGTGGAACCCTATGGCTGGGTTTGGACAATTACATACTTTGGTTTAAATAACCCAAGACATATGCCCAAGTCTTTTGCCTTGGAAAGGAGCCCCTCCCCCTCAACCCACTGCTGTAAACCACAATTAAACCAAGAAGTACCTAATTCCCCACAGCTTCCCATTTCGTACAGACAGTGGCGGAGGAACCCTCTCCGGCACCCTGTATGGACTGCACATGTGCGCCATCCCGTGCAATGCTTGCACGTTAGCCGTATGGGCTGTGGCTTGCACGCAGGGCCGGCGCTTCCATTTAGGCCAACTAGGCAACTGCCTAGGGCGCCAAAATGGAGGGGGCGCTGGCTAGCCTGCCCCCCGCCCCCTGCCGCTGCCCCAACCAGCGGCGGAGCGAGCAGGTTGGGGCGAAAACTGCGGTGGCGCCAAAATGGAGGGGGTGCTGGCCAGCCTGCCCCTCGCCCCCCGCTGCCGCCCGGTGCTGCCCCAACCAGCGGCGAAAATCGCGGCGGCACGGGGCACCCGGCGGGCAGGGGGCGGGGCACCGTACGTCATTGCGCATGACGTATGGTGCCCGGCCCCTTGCCTAGGGCGCCAGAAACCCTGGCACCGGTCCTGCTTGGTTCATCCTTACAGAGCATGAAAGCCACAAGGTAGAAAGCCTGAGGCCTAGCTCTGATTTCTTTTCTCTGCAAATGAAACTGTAACCACAAGACAAAGCCTGCCTTCAGATTAATGCTGTGAACTGAATGTAAGTAAACTTTTTTTTAAATAATCATTTTTTATTGGTTTTATATAAATACAATAATAAATTCGCACATTTATCTTCACATCTTATACCGTTTTGGCTTTTTATGGCCGTGACTTCCATCAAACCTTCCTTATGATTTTCTAATATCTATTCCTTATATCTATATTTCCAAAGTCAATCATTGTTTTATATTATTTTCTAAAATTAATCACTATATCTTCGTACTAACAACAATATTTCTTCCTTACTCCACAAAGCCTCTTCCAATCCTACCAACGTATTCAATTGAATACAATTTTCCTTTAAATAATCTCTAAATTTAGTCCAGTCTTTGATGAACTTCTGGTCTCGCTGTTCGCGGATTCTCCCCGTCATCTTGTCCAATTCTGCATACTCGTTAGTTTCACAATCCATTCTTCTTTTGTCGGTGTTTGTTCTTGAATGTAAGTAAGCTTAACTCTTACTTTTAAAGGAGACTGTCATGTTATTATTATTTGAAGAGGGAAATAAAAGGGGAAACTTCCCAGGAACCAATGTGCAAGGGAATATGCTCTGCTGCTTGCTCACTAGCGTGAGTGAGAAGGAATAATATTTAATCAATATATCCTCTCCTACTTTCTTCAACATCCCCGCAGAAGGGACGAGGTCTTGCACTCAGGTTTTCCCAGAGGCATCTATTTGGACACTGTGAGAACAGGATGCTGGTCTAGATGGGTCATTGGCCTGATCCAGCAAGCTTTTCTTATGTTCTGATTAAATGGACAGTAGGGACCCAGGTGGCGCTGTGGGTTAAACCACAGAGCCTAGGGCTTGCTGATCAGAAGGTCGGCGGTTCGAATCCCTGCAACGGGGTGAGCTCCCGTTGCTCGGTCCCAGCTCCTGCCCACCTAGCAGTTCGAAAGCACATCAAAGTGCAAGTAGATAAATAGGTACCACTCCGGCGGAAAGGTAAACGGTGTTTCCGTGCGCTGCTCTGGTTCGCCAGAAGTGGCTTTGTCATGCCGGCCACATGACCCGGAAGCTGTATGCCGGTTCTCGGCCTATAGAGCGAGATGAGCGCCGCAACCCCAGAGTCGGACACGACTGGACCTAATGGTCAGGGGTCCCTTTACCTTTACCTATGGATACAGGGTTCCAGAGTGCCAGCTGCAGCCTGCGTTTGCAAGATCCTGTGCTCCAAGTTGATACAAGTTCAAAGCTGGGGACCATTTGCAAAGGGGCCAAAAATAAAACTGCCAATATCGTAATGCCTTTGCACAAATCTATGGGGCAACCGTACTTGGGAGCTGCAGTTGAAAACATCTGGGGGCGGGTTGGTGATCCTGTTGTTGGTAATTTCCAGGGAAACCAGAACAACTGGCATGTGTTGTGATTTTTGTTCAAGCCGAGCGGCACGCAGCAGCAGCAGCAGCGAGAATGGTTTCACTTTTGCCTGTCTCACTGAACCATGAGAAAGCAGCCTTATCACTTCCTGCATGGAATGTTTATGTATTACTGTACTGTTGTAATTCTAGCCTTTGGGTTTTAAAGCCTTATTTAATGGCTTGTGTGTGTTGTTCTTCAAGCTGGGAACAATCACATATTACTGCGCCACCAGACTCTAAGTAGCTGGGGATGTGCGCACACAGTTTTGCTCTGGCTTTGGGGCAGTCTCACAAACTGCCCCAGGCGGGGTATTTCCTAACAGCATGCCCCCCGCAGTTGGCTCACTCACCACCGGCCGAAAACTGCCGATCCAATTGCAATCCCTGGAGCAGCAGAAATCACACTTGGAGGAGAGGCGTCACACTTGTCGCTGGCATGACGCCCCTCCTCACTGGCCCGCCCCTCGCCTCTGCGTCTCCACCCAGGGCCCAGCCCAGCAGGAGAACTTTGAAAAACACGCTCCGGCCGAGCAGCAGGCAGCCGCGCTGGCGCTTCACTCCTGCTGTCCTGAGGCTGATCAAACGCGGCCTCCCGGACCCTGCTCCATCGCTTCCCGCTGCAGGAGTGGCTCCCACAGTTTTGGTGGAGGTTGAGCCTTCCAGCAGCCGAAGAAATTTATTGAAAAGCTGGAAAGAGGTAATAAAACTAATAATTAATGTGTGCCTGGGGGCCGGAGCTGGGGCCGCTTGGTGGTGAACTTCAGCTTTGTTTTGCGGCGGCGCTGAGGGGGGGAAGGGCCCCTCCGCGTCCGCCGCTTGTCTTTCTGTGCCTCGCTGGTCCTGGGACTTCAGCGGGCGCCTGGCAGGAGGCCGCGTGCTGCCCGTTTTGTTTTGCAGGGGCGCCCTGGTGCTACGGGGGGTGACAAAAAATGGGGGGTGACAAAAAAAATTGCACCCAGGTACCAATTTACCTAGCTACGTCCCTGTGGGGAGCCACTGCAGAAAAAGCCCTGTTCTCGTGTTGCCACCCTCTGGACCTCTTGTGGAGGAGGCAGCACATGAAGTAGATCAGGCATGTCCAACAGGTAGATCATGATCTACTGGTAGATCACTGGATTCCCACAAAGAAGCTCAGCAACTTTGGCTCCCCTTAAAAAAAAAGCTCAACATCTTTGCCCTGAAGCCCCCAAAACAGGGCTTTCCTTCCTAAAAAAATCTCAACTTTGACCCGAACCCCCCAAAACATGGATGGCTTTCCTTCCTTAAAAAAGCTCAACAACCTCGACCTGAACACCCCAAAAGGGGGTAGATCACTGCCAGTTTTTAACTCTGTGAGTAGATCGCAGTCACTTGGAAGTTGGCCACCCCTGAAGTAGATGATCTCAGGGTCCGGGTAGGTTCATATGGAGAGAGGTGCAAAGGATGACCATATCACAGCAGAGATGTCTGGAAAGGATGGCCATGAAATGCACTGGAAAGTGCAGGAGGGACAAATGATTAACAGGAAGATGCATAAGCATCCTGAGAGCAGATCAGAATGGGTGCTCCCTGCCATATAACCGCCCAGCAAAACAAATCAGAATGTACAGGAGAGCTGCATATTCCTCCTGCATTGCTGGGGGTTGGACTGGGTGATCTTCAGGGTCCCTTCCAACTCCACAATTCTACGATTCTAGGAGCGCTCAGTGAAGTCTAACCTACGCAAGCAAATCCAGATGAATGCTCAATAAACTGGTCGTCAGTTTCCTCCAGACCTTTGCTGGGTAAACAGCTCAGCTCCGGGCCAAGGTGTCCCTGCCTCCTTCTCTTGCCCCACATCAGCCTGACTCCTCACTCCAGTCCCCCTTGACTTCTCAAGGCAGGCCCCCACCCTGCCATCTGCACATGCCTCTGGACCGACGCTCCTGCGGAGTGGTCCCAGCATCCCGACTCAGCTCCGTCAAGAATCGCGCCTCGAATCCTCCACACGCTTGGCTGCCTATGGCAAGGCCTTGACAGACAAGGATTCAGCTTGGGAGTCCCATCTGCTCAAATCCTTCTGGAGCAAGCCAAAGCACACATTGTAATATTTTTTTTGGTAATAATAAAATGAAAACAACAATCGGAGAGAGCACAGATTGTCCAAACTGTACCAGATGCTGAAAATAGAAAAAGTGTGATCACGCAATTGGGAGAAATCAAGTGATCATCACATGGCAGGCAAAGCCAAAAGCAAATGAAGCCGACAGATGAAGGCGAATCCCTGACCTGGCCTGACTGCAGCCGAAGAAAATGACAATTTTGCCAACGGAACCACAGAACTGCTCGATGCAACCGCTTCAGTGTAGGGGGAAATGATTCTCCTGTTTTCCTTCTTGAGCATGGGTGAGGAACCATGATCCGCCCAAGGGCCACATCTCCTCCTGGGCAATGTTCCGGGGGCCGCATGCCCGTGGTAGGCGGGGCTTCAGACACAAGTAGGCGGGGCCATGAACGTAAGCTTTGTGGGGTAGGCTGCTTTCTGCACATGCTCTCTCTCTCACCTTCCTCTGCCCAGGCAAGGAAGAGGCATGATCAGAGATCAAGGACACACATTCCCAGGCAGGCAGAAGAGCTCTGGGTGCCCAGGATTCCTGCATGGAGAAAGCCCCATGGAAGTCCTTGCATTGCAACACCTTCCCCTGGGCTTTAATTGAAGCATGGGGGCAATGAGAGGTTGAGGAAGGTAGACCAGCAGAGAGGTGGGGTGTAGAATGAAAGAAAGGATGCTCTCAAGGACCCCCTAAGCGGTGGGGGCTGGTCCATTTCAGGAGATGGGGCACTGCCCCACTGACCTCTGGCTTCTCCTACCGTTGGTCTGTCTGTCACTCTCGGCCCCTCAGCCAGCTCTGGCAGAGTGTGGCTTACTGGTAAGAGTGTCAGACTAGGACCTAGGAGAGCAGGGTTCAAATCCCCGCTCAGCCATGGAGCTCACTGAGTGTGACCTTGCAGGAGGCACAGTGGCTGCCTCTCAGCTTAACCTAACTCACAGGGTTGTTGTGAGGATAAAATGGGAAGGGGGGAAGTATGTACGCCACCTTGAGCTTCCTGGAAGAAAGACAGGTTATTGATGTAGATGATGATGATGATGATGATGATGATGATAATGTATTAGTAATAATACTAATATCATAGAATTGTCCAGCTGAAATTGATCACGAGGGCCATCAAGTCCAACCCCCTGCAATGCAGGAATCTTTTTGTCCAACTTGGGGCTCGAACCCACCAGCCTGAGATTAAAAGGCTCATGCTTTACCAAGTGAGCTATCTCATGGAAGAATAACAGCAGCTCTCCGGCCTGCAGATGTCATGCTGCAGCGGAACCAGGGTCTCCTTTGCTCTGTCGGACTCCGTGACTTCTAAAACAGGGTGGGTCCCTATAAATGGAAGAGGCTCCCGCAGAAAGAGGTGCCTGCTACTGGGAAAGAGCTGCAGGACCTAATTGAAGTCCCAGCCCAAGGATGGCTGCCTGCTGCTGAAGCAACCTCTATGCTCAGCTCTTCACGGAGCTGTCCATGGTGCTAGCAAAGCCTTGTCTCTGCACTGCTGAGGCCAATGCTCCAAACAGAAAACATACCCACCTGAGAACATCTATAGAGGCTCTGCTCTGACTAGGGGTGGGCAGATTACGTTCAGTTCTCCACATTTTTGCATTTTATTATCTTGCTAAAAGTCCTCATGAAAAATCACCAGCAGTTTAGCGTGCGTTGTTCCTAAGATCCAGGTATTTGCATGCCATTTTGCTTTCTTGCATGTCTTTGCAAGAAATTCCCCTTAATTATAATGCATTTTCGGCACGCTTTCCCCAATGCACACATTTGGTTATTTGGTTGGAGGGCTGCCTCGCAAAAGTCAGAGAAGTGTGGGTTTTGAGGGCTGGCTGAGTTTCAGTTCACACAGAGAGTGTGAATTAGGAAGGTTTTCAAAATTTGAACCGAAGTTCATTTCTCTCCTTTGCCTAGCTCAGAGTACCCCCTCAACCTGGTGGGTGGCCACAAGAGATAGGGGCTTCTCAGTGGTGTCCCCCCCCCAAAAAAACCCTCTCCCTATAGAGCCTTGCCAAGCAACCACATTAATACATTTTCGGTGCCAGCAGACCCTTTTCACTTCTCCCAAAATTCTAACACCATTTTATTTATTTAATATTAATCACCTGAGTCTCTGCTGTCACGCGTGGGTCTTTTGCCCTGTGGTGCCTTTGCTGCGACTGAGAGTCAATGGATTTTTAGTACCGTGCTGTAATCCTTATATATTACCTCTTTTGATTTTCTATTACTTACTCATTTCTTACATCCACATACCACCTTTTCCTCCAAGGAGCTCAGAGTGGTGCACGTGATCCTCTCCTCTCCTCATTTAATCCCCGCAACAACCCTGCGAGGTAGGTTAAGCTGAGAGGCACTCTGGCACTCTAACCAGTGCGCCATACTGCTGGGATTTATAAACCGCCCACGGTTGGAGAGGGTGGTGTGGGGAACCAGGGTTCAGAATTAAGAACCTAAGAAGAGCCGTGTAGGTGGATTGGGACAATGGCCAACCAGATGCCCAATATGGGGAACCCGCCAGAAGGAGCCGAGAGCACGAGCGCCACTCTCCGCTGCTGCAGTTCCCAGCAACTGGTATTCAGAAGCATTGCTGCCTCCCCATCCATCCTTGGAGGCAGAGCATGGCCACCGTTGCATCTGTTGGGGCCGATTCCTCGGCTGCAAATCTGCAGCGCGGGTTGGCACTCAGCTCTGCAGTCAGTGCAAATGCACCCGCAAATAAATCGAGTGTGCGCGCCGAGTGACCTTGTGCCTGGGTGTGCAAGCTGGCACACACACGCCCCTTTCGCTCCGGGGAGGGAGGAAACAGGAACGCAAAGGGGGTGGGAGGGTGTTTTGCAAAACATGGAGAGGTTCGCGCTGGCTCTGGTGCTGTGCCAGCTGCCTCCCCGCCCCCCAAACATGGGCGCTTGGCACAGGGCACAGACAGAAAGGCAGCCGCCCCCTGGCATCGCATCCCCGCAGCCAGACGCCACAGCCCGGGCAGGAGGGGAGAGGCCGCTTCACAGTGCACAGCCAGCTGGGGGGCGGGTAGGGGTGCTTGTTGAGTGGAAGGGGGGAGCCCGGGAGCCGTGCCAAACCCCCCTCCCTCCCCACCCGCCCTCAGCCTCTTGAGCAGCTGCAAACTCCTTCCTCCAGCCCAGAGAGACTCTTCCAGTTTGGCCTCCTGCATCTCCTCCTCCTCCTCCTCCTCCTCCTCCTCCCCCCCCGCACCCATTTCCACTCCCCCTCTCTTTTCTCTGTGGCTCCCTTGGAAATGGAGGCACGGAGATTGCAGTCAGCTGATGGGTGCTGCTGAGCTCAGGAAGAGCATCCCCTCCTCCTCCTCTCTCCATCTCACCGCCTTCTCGGCCTCCCCAGCCCCGACAAAGGGTGCTCGCTGTTGCTGATTCCCCCCCCCCTTTAGGGGCGGTTGGGTCAGATTATCCGATCCCGACTCCCCCCCCCCCCCGCCACCTCCTTGGAATTGGAGAGAGGTTTTTGGTCTGGCGCGCCTTCCTCTCTCTCTCTCTCTCTCTCTCTCTCTCTCTGCCTCCGTCCAAAGGCACAGCAGAGAAGAGCTGCTACCGCCCTCTCTGGGAAGGAAAGGGATTTCTCCCTCTCTCTCCTTTGCAGGACCCAGCAGAACACAGGTATGGACTAAGCAGGAGAGACTGTGCGTCCCTGAGCTCCATCTCCTCATCCAGGCACCGCGTGCGAGGAGGGCAGCCAGGACACCTGGACAGGTGTGCAGCCTCCGCAGCCCATCTCCTGCGCCCACTGCCATCACCTGCTCGCTCCAGGACCTGCGGAAACGGGGAGATCAGGCAGGCCAGCCCTGAAGGTAAGGCTCTCTCTCTCTCTCGCTCTCGCTCTCTCCCTACGGGCATGCTGTCAGGCTGATGTGCAAAATTCTCTGGGTTAGGAAAAAGCCAAGAGTGAGAAAGGATGCTTCTGCCTTGCCATGCACAGCGGTGCGCGTCTCTCCTCTCGATGTGGGTGGGTGCTTTTTTCCCTCCCCCATCAAGGAGCCTGTAAAGGGACAATTTCCCCAATGCTCAGGTCTCTGTGCCAGGCAGGTGTAGGGTTAATAAAAACCCCACCACCCCACACTGGGAGCAGCTTGGAAATGTCACACTGTGGCCTTTGGAGGAACAGGCAAAATAAGGAGGGGAGCGAATGTGTGGATCTCTGCTCCCCCATCCCCTGAAATCTTTCGCATCTTTTCAGGCAGAATGGAAGGGTGAAAAGGAAGGAGCAAATTCTAGAGGCGAGGATTGCAGAGGTTTTCTGTATAGCTCTCTCCCCGCACAGACCATCCAATTAGCTGACAGTGACTCACAAAACAGAATTCAATAGAGGGTCTATTATTCCAGTTTTCTTTTCTTCTCCCCCCCCCCACCTTCCCCTCTATCTGTGTAGCTGGAGAAAAGAAAAGAGCCCCCCCTCCCTCCCACTTCTCCACTCTGCATGTGCAAATTTGCTATCGCAGTATCTCATAGTAACCGTTGCATGAAATCCAGATTGCCGGGAGTGTTATCAATAAGGCAGTTATGAATGCTCGGAGGTTGAGATCTTGCTTTCTGGAGATGCACTGCCTCAGTTGTAGCTCTACAATCAGAGCCGCCGTAGATGTGGACCAGCAAGGGTTAACTGGAATGATGGCTGGGTATTAATATTGCAACTAGAGGGTTTGCGAACTACTCTGGGATCTGTGATGAGCCAGGCGAGAGAGTTTAAGAGCCCTGTGGTTAAGTATGAAAAAAAATATGGGCGATACGTTTTCAGAAATATTGTGGAAGGTTTGCAGGGTCACATAAACTCCCCCCTCTTTTCTCTTTTCTCAAGGAGAAATTTAATGCAAAACCGATCTTTGTCATGTTTGCATTCTGGTGTGTGTGCATGGACGGGAGAACCAATATTCCAAAATAAATTTGCTAAGGAAGAATAAACCTCCGTTTTCTAGCTAGAAAGGGCTGTAGCTCGCTGGCAGAGCAGCTGCTTTGAATGCAGAAGGTCTGGGTTCAACCCCTGGCACCTCCAGGTGAGGCTGGGAGACTCTCCTGCCTGAAACCTTGGAGAGCAGCTGCCAGTCAGAGTGGACAGCACTGAGCAAGACAGACAAAGCAGATCCCCAGGTTCCTAGAGCTCACTATTTTGAATTGGAGAAGGCACCGTGCCATCTTTACCTTGTGCCAAGTGCTGTACAGTATGCAAAAGGGACATGGTCGGTCCTGCACACAGAGACTTGGAGTTGAGCAAGTGCAAAGCCCATGGGAGGAATTCCTTTTGGCGGTTCTGCTTCCGGATTCCAAGCAGTGGATTTCTGTGGAAAGCCCAGCTCGGATTTCAGCATCAATGCTCTCAAATCCCATTTCAGTCGTAGTTGCGCTGCATCACGGGTTTCCTTGTATAAGGGGCTGCAGAAACCGTCAAAGGGGAAATGTGTGTTTTCAGACATAGGAAAGAATGTCATTTGGCTCTAAAACGTTAGGGAAACATTAGGGAAAATCTGGGCGAGAAATTCATCCCTTTTGGATGGCAATTTTGCTCACTTCAAAGAGAGCGGTTTGGTGCAAAAAGAGTGAGATATTGGGAGAAAGAATGGGAAGTTGCCAAACGGTGCTCATTCATGCAAGCATGCCTCTTAAGCAGATTCATTGAATATGTGGTATATTCCGCAATGCCCATGGGATTTTCGTGCTAGAGTTTTGAAGGGACGGAACCAGGGTCTGGGTTTTTTAAAATCCTTATTTCAAAGGAAGGCGTTAATGTTCAAGGTATGCCGTTGGTGTGCCCATGTTACAGATGAGCAACTGAGGCTGAGTGATATAACATGCCCAAGGTGGCTACTTATGTAAGTCAGCATCTGAGTCAGAATCCTCTCGTTGAATGCCCTCCAATTGCTCATTTAAAAGCAAAAACATTTAATACGGTAATTACGGTATGCGATTAGGAAAACAATTGTTGTTAGGGCCTTCTTGGTAGTTGTGCGTGCCCCGTGGAATGCCCTCCCACCAGATGTCACAGGAAAGCTCTTAATATTTGATGTTTTGTTTTATATTCTGCTGGAAGCCACCCAGACAGGCTGGGGCAACCCAGCCAGGTGGGCAGGGTACAGGTAATAAATGGTTGTTGCTGTTGTTTTGGAAAAGAAAACTCAGATACCAACTCCGTGATTGCTGGAGGTAAAATGGAAATCTGGACCATTTTGGAATCATAGAATTGTAGAAAGGGAAGGGGGTCTCCAAGTGCCATCTAGTCCAACCCCCTGCAATGCAGGAATCACAGCTAAAGAACCCCAGACAGATTGCCATGCAACCCCTGTCTTAAAAGCTCTAATGAAGGGGAGTCCAGCCCCCCACTTTCCAAGGTAGTTCGAACAGCTTTTAGCATCAGAAATCTCTTCCTAATATATAGCTGGAATCTCCTTCCTTGTCATTTGAGGCCATCGGTTCGGGTCCTGCCCTCCAGAGCAGGAGAAAACAAGCTTGCTCCATCTTCCGTGGGACAACCCTTCAGATATTTGGAGACAGCCATCCTATCATCTCTCAGTCTTCTCTTCTCCAAGCTAAATGTTCCACTTTGGACCCTTGTCTGCAGAATGTGATGCACCAGTCAAATTCAGCATCTGTGCCAGATGTCACTTACCAGAAGGTCCCTTGGTTAAGTGGTTTTTGTGGCATCCCTAGGAAGCTGGTTCAAGTTGGTTTCCCTTCCATCTGGTTTTGCCTATCGAAGAGAGACTGTAACCCCTTTCAGACAGGGACTGTGTTGTATTTTGCTTGCTGTTCTGATCAAGGGGCAGTAGCTACATAGCATATTTGTCATCACATTTTTGGGAACCTAGGGGTGTGTGTGTGTGTGTGTGTGTGTGTGTGTGTGTGTGTGTGTGTGTGTGTCTGACACTTTGTCACACTTCCCTGCATTTCACACATTGAATAAGAAGGTGTCTTGTCACAAGTTGTGCTCCATCACATCCGATCCAACTTCACTTTCTTTCTTTTTGCAGTACTGGGGCAGGAGGTTGGTAGCGAAATCGCGCCTTTTAATATTAACCTTTGGGGCCTGTAATCCCAGATGGCATTTGGTGAGAGTCTGCCCTAGGTTTGTGCATTTGACTATTACCAGGCGATACTTGTGGATCATTCCAACTTGCTGAAGTTATCCTGCACCCTCCCCGCCCCCAGTAAACAGTACATTTTGAGGGAAAAGGGCTTGGGAAGTTGGGAATGATATCAGCAGGGAGGTGCAATGAGAGTAGACGTTCTAGGCAGGAAGAACTAGATGCAGAAATATAAGATGGGGGACACCTGGCTTACTAGCAGTACATGTGAAAATGATCTAGAGGTCTCGGGGGACCACAGGCTTAAAATGAGTCAACAGTGTGATGCAGCAGCAAAAAAAACCTAATGATGTTCTAGGCTGCATCAACAGAAGTCTAGTGTACAGATCAAGGGAAGGAATAGTCCTACTCTATTCTGCCATGGTCAAACCACACCTGGAATACTGTGTCCAGTTCTGGGCACCACAACTTAAGGATGTTGATAAGCTGGAACGTGTACAGAGGAGGGCCACCAAAATGATCAAGGGTCTGGAAACTAAGCCTTATGAGGAGTGGTTGAAGGAGCTGGGTATGTTTAGCCTGGAGAAGAGGAGACAGAGAGGTGATATGATAGCCATCTTCAAATATCTGAAGGGCTGTCTCATAGAAGAGGGAGCAAGTTTGTTTTCCCCTGCTCCAGAGGGTAGGACTCGAACCAATGGCTTCAAGTTACAAGAAAGGAGATTCTGATTAAACACCAGGAAAACTTTCTGACAGTAAGAGCTGTCTGACAGTAAGAGTTGTTGAAAGCTGCCCTGGGTGGCTGGGGAAACCCAGCCAGATGAGTGGGGTAGAAATAATAAAATTATTATCATTATCATTATCATTATCATTGACAGTGGAATGGTCTCCTTCAGGGGGAGGTGGACTCTCTTTCCTTGGAGGTTTTTAAGCAGAGGTTGGATAGCCATCTGCCAGGGATGCTTGAGCTGAGATGTCTGCCTTGCAGGGGGTTGGACTAGATGACCATTGGGGTCCCAACTCTACAATCCTATGCCAAGACAGACCTCTTTCTTATCTTCCACAGTAAGTTGCTGGCTAAAACTCTCTCGCTGGTGCCCAGAAGGAATTGTTTTCTCTGACTGAGGACCACTGGGCCCATTATTCAGCTAAAGCAAACACAAGACAAATGTCCATCAGGCCTTCATAAAAGAGAAAGCTCTCCACATATTTGCAAAGAAGGGATGAGGATCTTTCAGCATCTCAAATGAGCATGCTGGCATCAAACATGCCAGTCTTGAAAAATCAGCTATCAGATCACAAATACGTGAATGTAGGGCACACTCTGCATGCAAATAAACATTTATGAACTCTCTGTATATTAATTCAGAGTAATTGCTCCACACAAGCAGGATTTGTCTACTGTAGCTTCCCCCAATCGGGTGTTGGTCAGACGTTGGCCGCTCATCTGTCTGGCACCAGATTGGAGAAGGTTTCTCTGCTCTAGATCTCGTAGACATCGAGTGAAGCTCAAGACCAGAAGATTCAGGGCAGATAAAGGAAAGTCCTTCACACTGTGCATAGCTAAACTATGGAACTCCCTGCCACATAGAACTGCAGAGTTGGAAGGGACCCCGAGGGTCATCTAGTCCAACCCCCAGGAATGCATTAATCTCAACTGGATTGTACATGACAGGTGGCCATCCAACCTCTCCTTGGCAGGGGGTTGGACTAGATGACCCTAGGGGTCCCTTCCAACTCTACAATTCTATGATTCTATGAATAATCAAGGCAGACTCTTGTTTCCTTGCCAGGGAGCGAAATCCCTGGTCCCCCACCACCACCTTCCACTTTCTTGTCTCTATGTGCCTTTCACATCCATTTCCATGACAACCTTCTTCACCTGCCGACTTCTTCCAGGCATAACAATTTAGCGCTTCCTCCATACACATGGGTAATTGGGTCCCCATCGCTCAGGACCGGGGTGCATTCCTTCCCATGCAACAGGTCTGGTGTGTGATTTCCTAGAACAGGGTGGTGCCCCCCCCCGGACACTGCTGAACTACAACTCCCAGCAGAACCCCACCTGGCATGGGAGCTTCAGTCCAAATATGACAGAGGTGGGGCGCCATGTTGGCTACCCCTGCCCTAGAATCTCCAGGAGGCCTGAGACCTTGGAGAATGAATAACAGCCAGTTTATAGTACCATTGAATTGTCGAGTTGAAAGGAACCCCTCGAGGATCATGTCAGGATGTCCTACACACGAGTAGAACCTTGGCAGAGACACATGCCCGACTGGCATGTTCCCTCCCTCCTGGGTGATCGTTCGGGAGCTTCACAAGCATTCCTCAGCCCAAACATCACAGCGACTGATGCCAGAAGACATCAGCACACTTAGGGATCCACAGAGGTTTGCGCAGTTCCGTAACACAACTCAGCAACTCAGCATGTTGGCTAATCTACTTTATTTACATATAAACACACACGGAGCACTTCAGCATGGCTCCCTCACTCTCTAACATCAGACAGCAAAGAGAAAGAACAAAGGACAATAGTCCCACTTCACAGAACATAGTAAGACAAACATCCTGTCTTCGTCACATCCCATTCCTATGGAATCAAAACACATACCCAGTCATGTGATAGACAACAAGCCCATGACTGCACACGGGGAATGAATCTCCAACAGATCATCTAGGGCAACACCTACAATACAGGAATCACAGCTAAAGATTCCTTGACGGATGCCCATCTAGCGAAGGGGTGTCCACCACACAAGGGCAGACTTTGATAACCTTTCATAATATGGCGCCCTTTATAAGGCGAAAATTCGGCATCCGCAAATCGATCTTCTCCATTATGGGTCTTCTCAATTTTGCGCCCTTCCAGTGGCTTGGAACTGTACACATTGCCCTCAATCCAGTGCTCCGAGGCTCTTACCCTCCCAAAGTCCTTCCTGATGTTGAGTCAGAATCTCCTTCCCCCCTTAAAAATGTTTAGTGGGAACTCTCATTTTGACTGAAGAAAATCACAATTTTAGAGTTCAAATTGGGGGGAATAAATACAGTAAATGGACAAAAGTACAAAGAACATGCATGACCTCATATTACACAGCTGACAGATCACAGTAGCTTCCACATTGGCGTGAGGTTGTGTGCACTAACATCTTCCTGATTCCTCTGCTTGCTGTCGGTGTCCGCCGTCAGATGTCGTCCTTTCAAATAGTCATTTTCCTACTCATATTGAAATACTGCCCTTCAATGAGGCCAGACTTTCATCAGTAAATACACCCCACATCCACATTCCACACTGATTCACACATTAAACGCTCGCTTCCGTCTGAGACTTAGGAAACACCATGACAGGAAAGGAAGCCGCCATTGGAGGTGGTAACAACGAAACTGACCAATCACTGTGCTAGATTCCAACTCCTACTTCACACATTAAACGCTCGCTTCCGTCTGAGACTCAGGAAACATCATGACAGGAAATGAGGGGTCGCAACGGAACTGACGATTCACCATGCTAGAGAAGAAACTAACAATTTTATTTTATTTCTAGTTTCTTCTCCCGTTAGATTCACAAAATGTTTAGGGGTACGTGTACCCCTGCATCCCACCAGAAAAAAAGCACTGTTTGAATACATTGGTCCTACCTTCTGGAGCAGCAGAAAGGAAGTTTAGCTTATATCAGGTAAAGCTCCGCATCCCTGATATCCTCCAGGCTCTCGGAAGACCACCCATTCTCTTGGCTACACTGACTGTAATCCAAGGGAAATCGGAGGACCCCCTGGGCTGGGCTGCTACATACAGTATTGACCCAGACTAGAGCTTTCCAAACTCTGTGCTGTGACATGTTAGTGTGTCGGCTGCAGTGTGTATGTAGGTTTGTTGCACAAACGCTCCCCGCGCTCTTCCCAGGACTGGAAAGGGGCTGGTTTAAACCTCCGGTCTGAAGTGTGCATGCACACGAAAGCTCATACCAAGAACAAACTTAGTTGGTCTCTAAGGTGCTACTGGAAGGAATTTTTTTATTTTTTATTTTGTTTTGACTATGACAGACCAACACGGCTACCTACCTGTAACTAGTAAAACTGAATTACTGTGTCGCGAAATGATGCATGTCTAAAAAGTCCGTCGCCAGCATGAAAAATTTGGAAAGCTCTGACCTAGAACAGAGTGGTGCATGCTCTAGTTATCTCCCGCTTGGACTACTGCAATGCACTCTACATGGGGCTACCTTTGAAGGTGACCCGGAAACTGCAATTAATCCAGAATGCGGCAGCTAGACTGGTGACTGGGAGTGGTCGCCAGGACCACGTGACACCGGTCCTGAGAGATCTACATTGGCTCCCAGTACGTTTCCGAGCACAATTCAAAGTGTTGGTGCTGACCTTGAAAGCCCTAAACGGCCTCGGTCCTGTATACCTGAAGGAGCGTCTCCACCCCCACCGTTCAGCCCGGACACTGAGATCCAGCGCCGAGGGCCTTCTGGCGGTTCCCTCACTGCGAGAAGCAAAGCTACAGGGAACCAGGCAGAGGGCCTTCTCAGTAGTGGCGCCCGCCCTGTGGAACGCCCTCCCAGCAGAGGTCAAAGCAATAAACAGCTACATGACATTTAGAAAATACCTGGCAGCCCTGTTTAGGGAAGTTTTTAATCTGTGATATTTTAATGTATTTTGATATTTGTTGGAAGCCGCCCAGAGTTTAATAATAATAATATTATTATTATTACTAGACCAACGGCTCTCAAAGGGTGTGGTGGGGCAGGATGGGGCGGCAACTGTGGTGAGGAGATTCAAGGACAATCAAAGAAACATTTAAACATTTCAGTGCAGTGTAGTAAAGGGTAAAGGGACCCCCTGACCGTTAAGTCCAGTCGTGGACGACTCTGCAGTTGCAGCGCTCATCTCACTCTATAGGCTGGGGGAGCTGGCGTTTGTCCGCAGTTTTTCCAGGTCATGTGGCCAGCATGACTAAGCCACTTCTGGCGAACCAGAGCAGTGCACGGAAACGCCATAATAAAAAAAAATTCCTCCCAGTAGCACCTTAGAGACCAACTAAGTTTGTTCTTGGTATGAGCTTTCGTGTGCATGCACAGATACGCCGTTTACCTTCCCGCCGGAGCGGTACCTATTTATCTACTTGCACTTTGACGCAGTGTAGTATAGCATCTAAATTTTTATTATTTGCGGAATATGGATCAATATCTTTTCAAAATGAGAGCAAGAGCATCCGGTGACACCGAGGCCAATCCTAGCTGTGTTTTCCAATGTACCGTATTTTTCGCTCCATAAGACGCACTTTTTTCCTCCTGAAAAGTAAGGGGAAATGTCTGTGCGTCTTATGGAGCGATTGTGTGGTCCCTGGAGCTGAACTGCCCAGGGGCAAAAGCAGATCGTGCTTTTTAAAAAAAGAGAGAGAGAAGGGGGTGTTGAAAGGAAGCCCACTGAGCAGCTGCTCAGCAAACGACCGGGGAGAGAGATAAGGGAGAGAGATTCCAGCCCCGCCCCCTTGCAGAGGGAGGCTGTTTCCCCAGCGACATGGGACTGGCTGATTAGATTATCTGTCTGGAAACTGTAGAAATGGCTCCCTTTCCTGAAGCTGCAGAACTGTGAGATAAACCCCATAAAACAGGGTTTTTTCCCTTTGCAAAGTAAGCTCAACAACTTTGAGCTGATCCTCAAAAAATGGGGCTTTTCTCCTTTGCAAAAGAAGCTGCAGAAATTTGAGCTGATCCTCAAAATATGGGCCTTTTCCCCTCTAAAAACTAGGTGCGTCCTATGATCAGGTGCGCTTATAGAGCGAAAAATACGGTATTTCTTATTGGTAGAAAATTCGGTGTGGTGCACGGAAATTTTTATTCTGAAAGTTTTATACCTACAGAACACACCTCTATCCTCCAGGTAAGCCAGAGGCACTTCTGCATTGGGTGGGTTTTTCCAACCAGGACAGGAGGAAGGTCTGGGGCAGGGAGGGCTGTGATATGTAGGGAGAGCCCCAAGGGCCCGGTAGAGGGGTCGGGGGGACGACGACACACAGTTTGTCCCCAGGCCTGAGGTCGCCGACCCGATATAATAGAACACAGCCAAGGGAATCTATAGTTTGGATGTTAACAGGTCATTATTATTCCTTGATGAGTTCCCTTGCTGGAGAAGCCCATCTTCCCTGCTCCTGTTTTAGCTTGGAGACCAGTTAAAGGTTTGTTTGCAGGAGGCCTTTGGGGTTTGCGGTCTGAGAAGCAGCTCCCAGGCTCAGGTTTTGAATGCAGAAATGCACATTAGTGAAACTAATGGTTGCTGCAAATGAGAAGAAGTGAAGGATTTCGAGCGCTTTGTTTGTTTGGAAGGCTCTGCATGGTGATTAGCAGCCATAAGGATTGAATCATAGAATCATAGAGTTGGAAGAGACCCCAAGGGCCATCCAGTCCAACCCCCTGCCAAGCAGGAAACACCATCAGAGCATTCCTGACAGGTGGCTGTCAAGACTCTGCTTAAAGACCTCCAAAGAAGGAGACTCCACCACACTCCTTGGCAGCAAATTCCACTGTCAAACAGCTCTTACTGTCAGGAAGTTCTTCCTAATGTTTAGGTGGAATCTTCTTTCTTGTAGTTTGAATCCATTGCTCCGTGTCCGCTTCTCTGGAGCAGCAGAAAACAACCTTTCTCCCTCCTCTATATGACATCCGTTTATATATTTGAACATGGCTACCATATCACCCCTTAACCTTCTCTTCTCCAGGCTAAACATACCCAGCTCCCTAAGCCGTTCCTCATAAGGCATCGTTTCCAGGCCTTTGACCATTTTGGTTGCCCTCCTCTGGACACGTTCCAGCTTGTCAGTATCCTTCTTGAACTGTGGTGCCCAGAACTGGACACAGTATTCCAGGTGAGGTCTGACCAGAGCGGAATACAGTGGTACTATTACTTCCCTTGAAGTAATCCTACACACCTTCCCCAATCCTACACACCTTCCCCTCTCCAATAAGCAGAGAATCAAGGATATACAGTACTCCTCTGTAATACTAAAAGAACAGAATGCAGACACATCTCTACTTTGGGGGGGAAAGCAATTGGTGGGGGAAGTCTTGATAGAGGTGTGTAAGATCATGCAGGATGTAGAGGAGGTGGAGGAACAAAAGTTTTTCTCCCCCATAGAATCGTAGAGTTGGAAGGGACCCCTGAGGGTCATCTAGTTCAACCCCCTGCAATGCAGGAATCTCAGCTAAAGCATCCTTGACACATGACCATCTCACCTCAGCTGGAAAACCTCCAAGGAAGGAGAGTCGCAACATTAGATCTCATGGACATTCAAGGATGCTGAGTGCCAGGAGAATCAGGACAGATATAAGGATGTTCTTCTTCAGGCAGCACACAGTGAAACTACGGAACTCCCTGCCACAGGAAGCAGTGGTGGCCACCAACTTGGGTGGCTTTAAAAGAGGGATAGACAAATTCATGGAGGAGGAGAGGGCTGGCGATGGCTACTAGCCATGTCTCTGCTCTGCCTCCACGGTGGGAGCAGCAATGCTGGAAGCCACAGGAGGGGAGAGGGCTGCTCTTGTGTTCGAATCCTGCTTGCTGGTCTTCAACAGGCATCTGGTTGGCTGCTGTGAGAACAGGATACTAGACTAGATGGACCACTGGCATGATCCAGTGGGTCTTCTTGAGCAGGGAGAAAAGTTGTTTTCTGCTGCTCCTGAGAAGAGGACACAGAACAATGGATTCAAACTACAAGAAAGAAGATTCCACCTAAACATTAGGAAGAACTTCCTGACAGTAAGAGCTGTTCGACAGTGGAATTTGCTGCCAAGGAGTGTGGTGGAGTCTCCTTCTTTGGAGGTCTTTAAGCAGAGGCTTGACAGCCACCTGTCAGGAATGCTTTGATGGTGTTCCTTCTTGGCAGGGGGTTGGACTGGATGGCCCTTGTGGTCTCTTCCAACTCTAGGATTCTATGATTCTATTATTCTAATGGTCATACTGCCCTCCCAGCTGAGGTCACACGGTGTGTTTTTGTCAGGCATGTTTTACCCAGGAATTCGCTCTTTTTGCTAACATTGTTGGATCTCTTGGCATCTCTGTAGGTCTTGCTGATACATCCAGCAAACTGCAGCGCCCAGAATTAAAGTGCTGCTCCAGATTTTGTCGAAACCACCCCTCCTTGGTCTCTGCAACACATGTGTTGGTTGGTTGTAGTTTTACCTGACTACAGGATACAACATCCTGATTTTTTTGCATTCAATTATGTAAGCTATACTGCAGGACTTGCTGGTTATATCCTGATGGATGTAATATTGGTAGCTGGAATTTTCTTGGCTTTCCTTGGGGTTTTATGGGTTGTTTCCAGGCCTAAAATGGAGCTGTTCTTTTTAAAGTCCAATAAATAGATCACTTAATTTATAACAGACCTTTTGCAGTCCATCGCTTCTTTAACTATCAATGGCTCAAAGCTTGCGGTTTCCTTAAGTGGGTGGGAAGATCTTGTAGCATGATTAAAACGGTGATTAAATATTGAAATAGCGAGTGACAGAGTTGCCTGTTTTTGTTTTCTTTTTTTAAAGGAAAGCAAAGCCGTGAATGGCATATTTCAGGAAGCCAGTTTGAAAACCTGACTAGGTTGTGGATAAACTAAGGGAAACAAGGGCGGAATTTTTAAAATAGAGCCAAGTTTGTGCTTCAATCCACCCTGAAAGAGAGAGAAGGGAATGAAATGCAAATGGTTTTCATTGATCCAGGGCCTGTCAACAGGAGAGCTATGGGCAGGGCAGAACAGGGATCGGCAGTTTGTTGCCCCGGTCATTATGAATTACACTCCATCCCACCACTCAGGGCTAGGCTGAGCCTTGGGGGGGGCGCGGCATGGTGAGACAGGGGGACTCGGTTGCACTGTGGGGCTGAAGCTCAGATTACACACCCCACTGCCTGCAACAGGATTCCCGAATGTTGGAAGATTAAGGACAGATAAAAGGAAATGCAGTGCAGTTGAACTACGGAACTCGCTGCTGCCACCAACCTAGATGGCTTGGGTTAGACAAATTCATGGGGGCTATTGGTGGCTAAGGGACGCGGGTGGCGCTGTGGGTTAAACCACAGAGCCCAGGGCTTGCCGATCAGAAGGTCGGCGGTTCGAATCCCCGTGATGGGGTGAGCTCCCGTTGCTCGGTCCCTGCACCTGCCCACCTAGCAGTTCGAAAGCACGTCAAAGTGCAAGTAGATAAATAGGAACCGCTCCAGCGGGAAGGTAAACAGCGTTTCTGTGCGCTGCTCTGGTTCGCCAGAAGCGGCTTAGTCATGTTGGCCACATGACCCGGAAGCTGTACGCCGGCTCCCTCGGCCAGTAAAGCAAGATGAGCGTTGCAACCCCAGAGTCATCCGTGACTGGACCTAATGGTCAGGGGTTCCTTTACCTTTCTTTACCTATTGATGGCTACTAGCCAGGATGACTCTGCTCTGCCTCCACAATGCTTCTCAATCCCAGCTGCTGGAAACCCCAGGAGGGGAGAGATGCTCTTGTGCTTTTTTCTGACTTGCAGGGTTAACATCTGGGGGGCCACTGTGAGAACAGGATGCTGGGCTAGATGGGCCATTGGCCTGATCCAGCAGGCTCTTCTTATGTCCAGTAGAGCTTGCCTGCTATTTCCAGGGATATCTAAAAACAAACAGGCAGGAATAATGATTGATCCGGGATGTATGCTTGACATGCTTACCTTGTGATGGAGGCCAGCTCAGCTGTCTGGGAAGGAAAGGGCTTGCAGATTTTACTTGGCATCCTTCCCTCATCCCTCGCGGTGCCTCTTTGCCATTCCTGTCAGGTTCCTCAGCTCACAGGTCAGCGCTGATAATCCTGCTTACTTTGACAGCAACAGGGAGAAGGTCTGGCCTCACTGTACGCTACTTGGGAGGGGCTGGCTCTTCTGTTTACTGCTTTGGCTTTGCAGTAATTGCATTGTGGTTTTAAGCAGGGAGCTCTTTCCGTTCTGCTTTTCCCAGTTAAGGATAATAATAATAATAATAATAATAATAATAATAATTTATTATTTATACCCCGCCCATCTGGCTGGGTCTCCCCAGCCACTCTGGGCGGCTTCCAAAAGAACATTAAAATACAGTAATCTATTAAACATTAAAAGCCTCCCTAAACAGGGCTGCCTTCAGATGTCTTCTAAAGGTCTGGTAGTTGTTGTTCTCTTTGACATCTGAAGGGAGGGCGTTCCACAGGGCGGGCGCCACTACCGAGAAGGCCCTCTGCCTGGTTCCCTGTAACTTGGCTTCACGCAGCGAGGGAACCGCCAGAAGGCCCTCGGCGCTGGACCTCAATGTCCGGGCTGACCGATGGGGGTGGAGACGCTCCTTTAGGTATACTGGACCGAAGCCATTTAGGGCTTTAAAGGTCAGCACCAACACTTTGAATTGTGCTCGGAAACGTACTGGGAGCCAATGTAGGTCTTTCAAGACCGGTGTTATGTGGTCTCGGCGGCCGCTCCCAGTCACCAGTCTAGCTGCCGCATTCTGGATTAGTTGTAGTTTCCGGGTCACCTTCAAAGGTAGCCCCACGTAGAGCGCATTGCAGTAATCCAAGCGAGAGATAACTAGAGCATGCACCACTCTGGCGAGACAGTCCGCGGGCAGGTAGGGTCTCAGCCTGCGTACCAGATGGAGCTGGTAGACTGCTGCCCTGGATACAGAATTAACCTGTGCCTCCATGGACAGCTGTGAGTCCAGAATGACTCCCAGGCTGCGCACCTGGTCCTTCAGGGGCACAGTTACCCCATTCAGGACCAGGGAGTCCTCCACACCTGCCCGCCCCCTGTCCCCCAAAAACAGTACTTCTGTCTTGTCAGGATTCAGTCTCAATCTGTTAGCCGCCATCCATCCTCCAACCGCCTCCAGACACTCACACAGGACCTTCACCGCCTTCACTGGTTCTGATTTGAAAGAGAGATAGAGCTGGGTATCATCCGCATACTGATGAACACCCAGCCCAAACCCCCTGATGATCTCTCCCAGCGGCTGCATATAGATGTTAAAAAGCATGGGGGAGAGGACAGAGCCCTGAGGTACCCCACAAGTGAGAGTCCAGGGGTCTGAACACTCATCCCCCACCACCACTTTCTGAACACGGCCCAGGAGGAAGGAGCGGAACCACTGTATAACAGTGCCCCCAGCTCCCAACCCCTCTAGGCGGTCCAGAAGGATGTTATGGTCGATGGTGTCAAAAGCCGCTGAGAGATCCAGCAGAACTAGGAAACAGCTCTCACCTTTGTCCCTAGCCCGCCGGAGATCATCAACCAGTGCGACCAAGGCAGATTCAGTCCCATGATGAGGTCTGAACCCCGATTGGAAGGGATCCAAATGGTCCGCTTCTTCCAGGCGTGCCTGGAGTTGTTCAGCAACCACCCGCTCAATCACCTTGCCCAAGAATGGAAGATTTGAGACTGGGCGATAGTTGGCCATATTGGCCACATCCAAAGATGGTTTTTTAAGAAGCGGTTTAATAACCGCCTCTTTTAGTGGGTCTGGGAAGGCTCCCTCACAGAGAGAGGCATTCACCACCCCGCGGAGCCCATCGCCCAGCCCTTCCCGGCTAGCTTTTATTAGCCAGGATGGGCAAGGATCAAGAAGACAGGTGGTCGGTTTCACTCGTCCAAGCAGCCTGTCCACATCCTCGGAGGTAACAGATTGGAATTGATCCCATAAAACATGACTAGACAGGGCTCTAGCACTCTCCCGCCCCGGCTCTGCTCCCACGGTGGAGTCTACCTCCTTCCGAATCTGAGCGACTTTATCTGCAAAAAACATTGCAAAAGCATTGCAGGAGATCTTGGGGTCCCTATCAGACCCAGATGACGGAGGTGGTTCTGCTAGATTGCGAACCACCTGGAAGAGTCTCCTGCTGCTGTTTTCTGCAGATGCAATTGAAACGGCAAAGAAAGTTCTCTTTGCCGTTGCCATTGCCACTTGGTAGGCTCGAAGTTGAGCTCTAGCCCGTGTCCGGTCTGATTCAGAATGAGTTTTCCGCCACCGGCGCTCTAGCCGTCTCAGCGACTGTTTCATCACCCTCAGCTCCGGAGAAAACCACGGGGCTGTCCGGGCTCCATGCAATCGGAGAGGGCGCTTCGGAGCCAGACAGTCAATAGCCCTGGTTAACTCCACATTCCAGCGGGCCACCAGGGATGGAGGAGAAATTAGCTTCAGTTCAGGTTTTCATGGGGACCTGCCTCATTCTCACGTTGGGAAGCCATATGCGAACTGACACATAGGCATTCTTTCAAAAGAGCACTTCCCTGAATTTTGTAACGCTGCTCTCCAACCAAATGCAAAAATGCTAGGGGAAAGCATTCTCACATTGAATGCATTTGTGAAAAGGTCGTATAATGCATGTTATACGTGGAGAAAGCATGACGAAAATGTGGAGGTTAGGCAAATTGGTATGCAAAAATGTGTCGATTAGGAGAAATTTGCACTAGAACGCAGGCGAATGTTCATAAGGTCTTAAAAGTAATTCGCAAGAACTGAATGGAAGATTGGGAAGACCGAAAGGGAGGGGGAAAGAAACTTCCAGATTTGTCCAGCTAGCCAGTTCCAGAGTTAAACTACAGAACTCCCTCCCACAAGAGGCAGAGATGGCCACTAACCTAGATGGCTTCAAAGAGAATTAGACACATTTGTGGAAGCAGAGAAGGCTATTGATGCCTACTATTGATGCCTACGAGAGCCAGTGTGGTGTAGTGGTTAAGAGCGGTAGACTCTTAATCTGGTGAACCGGGTTTGCGTCTCCGCTCCTCCACATGCAGCTGCTGGGTGACCTTGGGCTAGTCACACTTCTCTGAAGTCTCTCAGCCCCACTCACCTCACAGAGTGTTTGTTGTGGGGGAGGAAGGGAAAGGAGAAGGTTAGCCGCTTTGAGACTCCTTCGGGTAGTGATAAAGTGGGATATCAAATCCAAACTCTTCTACTAGTCAGGAGGGATACACCCTGCCATTGCTGTCGGAGGCAGCAATATTTCTGGAAACCGCAGGACAGGAGAGTGTTTCTCACGTTCTCAGCCCTGTTTGAGGGACTAGGTGGGCCATTGGCTAGGGTTTCCATATTTCAAAAAGCAAAAATCCACCAAAATCTACACTTCCGACATGGGTTGCCATATGTCCGGATTTTTCCAGACACTTCAGCGATTTCTGCCCAGGCACTGTATCTGACGGTCGAATCCTGGCTACGTCAGGGAAATTCCGGACATATGGCAACCCTTCCATGGGCCTCATCTAGCAGACTCCCCTGATCTTCCCAGGATCCACCATTGTCAGGCATGGAGAGTCATCCCCTCCCTTCAGTAACTTCACAGATAAGAATGAACAAGCAGTTGATAGATTTCTAGTCCTTTTATTACAGCATCGTTCTGCGAGCACAAATACGCAGCTCTCCGCAAGGAGGGCAGTTGGCTACTCTAAATCCTTCTGCAACCTTTTTCGGCACCAACGGGAAGTCGCTCCTTCCCTATTAATCCTTTGCTCTCTGATACGTTCGGAGCACCGGGTCCGAGGGGAGAAGGGGTCCCCCATGCTCTCAAAAGACGTCTCAACTAGCTGCCCCCTCCCTTCTGGTTCTGTTGTTATTATCTCAAAACTGGGCAACTCCTCCTTAAGCTGTTCAGCCTCTCTCTCTCTCTCTCTCTCTCTCTCTCTCTCTCTCCCCTCCAGCTCTCCATCGGAGAGAGTAGAAACAACAACAGACATTCACGGTAACTATACAAAGGATAATATACAAAACCGTGAACAGCTATAGATGAAAATGTATTGAATCATGAACTAAACAGACAATGTCAAGGACTCGACTTTATCTTAGATAACAACAGTACATGCCATCAACTTTACCAAGAATATAAATAGAATATACATTAAAAAGGCTTATTAAAGACTCATGTACTCACCATCAACATAGAACTAGGATATCCTAGATATAAAGTCCAGTCCTTGACGAAACTGCTGGTGAAACGGGAAGATTTGAAGCTGGCCACCCGTCGGGAAGACAGACCCATACGTTTGATGGACTTTGCATAACCATCTCCAACACTATATATTGCACTTTGAATTAGCTCTTTAATGTTGGAAAGTATATACAGGCTTTTGCCTCTGAGGAAATACCTATGTATGCTTTTTGTTTGACATTGTCTGTTTAGTTCATGATTCAATACATTTTCATCTATAGCTGTTCACGGTTTTGTATATTATCCTCTCCATCGGAGAGAAGCTGGTCTGCCATAGAATGCATCCCCCAGTCCTCGTCTTCAGACCATTCCCTGGCAACCATAGATTCACAGTTGGCAAGGGCGGGTGGGGAGAGGATAGTCTCCGGAGACTCAGGGCGGGGAACAAGGACCCCGATTCCCAGGAAATGCTGACTTTCTTCTCTCTTCCAGTGCTGCCCGCTGGGCCCGATGCTGACCAGACCTCCTGCGGCCTCTCTGGGTCACCCTCTGGGATTCTCGCCCTCCACGCCTTTGCCAGCCTGCCCCTAACCAGCAATGACCTTGTGGAACTGGCGCCCCGCCCCACCGCGCCCCCTTCCCCACTGCAAATCCGGCCCCGCTCCTCCTGCTGCCCGCATGCCTGCACCATGACAGGGGCCAGGCAGCTGGATTCCTGCGGAGGAGGGCTGCGTGGCCAGGAGCGTGGCTCGGGCTGAGGGATGGCCTCGCTGGACCTGCCCTACCGCTGTCCGCGTTGCGGGGAACACAAGCGATTCCGGAGCCTGTCCTCCCTGCGGGCACACCTGGAGTACAACCACACCTACGAGACCCTCTATGTCCTCTCCAAAACCAACAGCATCTGCGATGCCACCGTTTTCCCCCTGGCGTCCGATACCACCCTCCTGACGCCCGCCACCCGCCGGGACATCTTTGAGAGCACCTCCTTCCAGGGCAAGGAGCAGCGCTTCACCTGCGACCTCATCGCCACCGCCACCACTGAGGAGCTGGACCCGTCGTCCTCACCTGTCGCGTCCCGCTACGTCCACGAGATCGAGATCCCCCTGACCGAGATCTTCACCCGCAAGGCCATGACCTCGGCCACCACGCCTCCCGCCGCTGCGGCCGCCGCGGTGGCTGCCGTCGACGCGGCCTACGAGGAAGGCCTGACCCGCCTCAAGATCCGGGCCTTTGAGAAGCTGGAGGTGGACAAACGGCTGGAGAAGCTGACCGAGGAAGTGGAGCAGAAGATCGCCTCCCAAGTCGGCCGGCTCCAGGTGGAGCTGGACCGCAAGAGCTCGGAGCTGGAGAAGGCCAAGCAGGAGAGCATCCGGCTCAGCCGGGAGAAGCAGGAGCTGGAGGAGAGGGCCGTGGAGCTGTCCCGCCAGGTGGACGTCAGCGTGGAGATGCTGGCCTCCCTCAAGCAAGACCTGGTGCAGAAGGAGCAGGAGCTGAGCCGCAAACAACAGTGAGTGATGGTTCCTGTGGTGTCAGGGGGTCTGCTAAAGTGGGGGGGGTGAACCTGAGGCCCACGGACCTGATCCGTCTTTCTTCACCCCCGTCTTCTGATTTTGCCAATAGTGGCAGAGAAAAATGGAAGTAGCATTAAGGAAGACAAGAGAGGTTTAAACACAGGAAGGGAAGGAGGGAGGGAGGGAGGAGTCATGGACTGGTTGGATGCAGAAGAGTGGTGCGAAGAAACAGTTGGGGGATCACCAAGGGAAGAAGGCTCAGAGCCCAGGGAAAGGTGGTGGGATGACAGTGAGTGGTCAGAGGGAGAGGACTGGGAAGAGGAGGTGTCAGAAGCTGAAGAGGTAACAGGGCTTAGTGAGCGGGGAGAGTCTGTGGCAGAGAGAAGTCCAGAATCAGAGGCAGAAGCTGAAGCTGAAGGAGGAGGAGGAGACAGGTCAAGAAGCAGAAATGAGTCAGGCTGATGAAGAGTTGCAGGTATTTCCCCCTCCTGCTGTGACCAGATCCTCTCCGCACCCCATCCCCGGTCTCCCAGAACCAGAAGGGGCATGGAAAGGGAAGAGGAGAGATTGGTTGCACACAGACACAGTCTCAGATTGCTTGGGGGAAACCCTGCAGAGGAGTAGACTTAGATGGCTGTGGGGAGGTGAGGACCTTTGGTCTCAGCAACTGACTCGTGGGTGCAAGACCTTCTGAAGATGAGTTGCTGCGCTCATTACCCTGACACTCCTGTGCAGTTCCTGATTGTACTAAAAAAAGAGAGTTAACTACAACTGGCATGGTGTGATTTACTGCTGGCTCGCTCCCAACAGAAGGAAGGAAGGAAGGAAGAAGGGTGGGAAGGGAGGGAAGGAGGGGATGTGGATCCAGAGTAATAGCAGAAGTTGCTTTGCACCAAATTTGTCCAGTCAGCCCAAGATTGTCCCTTCCAGCCTTTCCCAGCCCAGGTGATGTGCCCTCCAGATGTTGTTGGACTACTCAAAGGAAACAGAAGCAGCATGGACTAATGGTTTTGCTTGGTATAATCCTGCTTCCTAGGCTCTCTCTGAAAGTAGAGCCTTGAGCCAATATAAAGGGTTAGCCACCCCTGTGTTAAAGGATGCCGCAAGGCGGGAAGGTAACGTTTGACACCACTTTTCAAAATTAATCTGTGGAGCATAAAAGCATGCTTATGTAATAAAAAACCTGTTCAATGGAAGAGTAATACACAATTAATATTAGAATCAGTCAAACAGAGGGAGGTTTTTTAATAATAATAAATCACATATAGCAATCCAAATATTTGAGAGACACAGATGTGAACCATGGCTTGCCTGTTTGGTATCATATGGTCCACAACTTAGAAAATGATGCAGAGCAGAGAAATGGATTTTGCAGAGAGATAAATCATGCAGCTAGTCAATAAGTTCATGACTGGTGCCTTGGTTGCCCACTTGCTACCGGGTCAGGTTCAAGGTGTTAGTATTAGTATATAAAGTTCTTAAGAAGTTGGGGCGAGTTTACCTATGAGTTTCACCTTCAATCGGCGAAATGCCACGTAATACCTCTTCCACATTTGTAAGAACCCAATCACTTAGCATGGTAGCTAAGGGACTTTGGAAC
This sequence comes from Darevskia mixta, assembly GCA_034641385.1. Lineage (NCBI taxonomy): Eukaryota > Metazoa > Chordata > Lepidosauria > Squamata > Lacertidae > Darevskia > Darevskia mixta. The sequence continues at coordinate 7,445,788 of JAWWNH010000060.1, forward strand.
TCCCTGCCTGTTGATAGCAAGCTGGTGCCTCCACTGTATTCTTTTCAGCTGCATTTGCAGAACCAAAATGACCTCTCCAGGGTACAAGCCTGGGCAGTGTGTCTGGAGGTCCTGGGCAGCCCAGGCGGCAAGACCCCTCTCTTGGCCTCGCCGATGGGGTCCAAAGGAAAGCAGAGCAAGATATTTGGCACCAGCTTGGCTGCAGGAGTTGCTGGAAGGAGGCGTACAAGGCGCCATCCAACCAGGTGCGCAGCCTGGGAGTCATTTTGGACTCACAGCTGTCCATGGAGGCGCAGGTCAATTCTGTATCCAGGGCAGCTGTCTACCAGCTCCATCTGGTGCGCAGGCTGAGACCTTACCTGCCCGCGGACTGTCTCGCCAGAGTGGTGCATGCTCTAGTTATCTCCCGCCTGGACTACTGCAATGCGCTCTACGTGGGGCTACCTTTGAAGGTGACCCGGAAACTTCAACTAATCCAGAATGCGGCAGCTAGACTGGTGACTGGGAGCAGCCGCCGGGACCACATAACACCGGTCCTGAGAGATCAGCATTGGCTCCCAGTACGTTTCCAAGCACAATTCAAAGTGTTGGTGCTGACCTTTAAAGCCCTAAACGGCCTCGGTCCTGTATACCTGAAGGAGCGTCTCCACCCCCACTGTTCAGCCCGGACACTGAGGTCCAGCTCCGAGGGCCTTCTGGCGGTTCCCTCACTGCGAGAAGCAAAGCTGCAGGGAACCAGGCAGAGGGCCTTCTCGGTAGTGGCACCCGCCCTGCGGAATGCCCTCCCACCAGATGTCAAGGAAATAAACAACTACATAACATTTAGGAAATACCTGAAGGCAGCCCTGTTTAGGGAAGTTTTTAACCTGTAATATGTTAATGTATTGTTTTTTAATATTTGCTGGAAGCCGCCCAGAGTGGCTGGGGAGACCCAGCCAGATGGGCGGGGTACAAATAAAAGGTAGATAGCCGTGTTGGTCTGTCATAGTCAAAACAAAATAAAATAAAAAAATTCCTTCCAGTAGCACCTTAGAGACCAACTAAGTTTGTTCTTGGTATGAGCTTTCGTGTGCATGCACACTTCTTCAGATACACTGAAACAGAAGTCACCAGACCCTGATATATAGTGAGAGGGTAGGGAGGGGTATTACTCAGAGGGGTGCCACCACCCCTCTGAGTAATACCTCTCCCTACCCTCTCACTATATATAAGGGTCTGGTGACTTCTGTTTCAGTGTATCTGAAGAAGTGTGCATGCACACGAAAGCTCATACCAAGAACAAACTTAGTTGGTCTCTAAGGTGCTACTGGCAGGAATTTTTTTATTTTATTTTGTTTTGGGGTACAAATAATAAATTATTATTATATTATTATGCCTTAGGGACTCCGCTCCAGATTTGTGGAGGGCTCACTTCTTAGCCTTTTCTTCTCCTGAAGATGTCCCGCAAGGCAGTGGGTACAGATTTTTCCTCGAGGTTTACTCCCAAAGCCTTTCTCGCAGATATTTATAGCCTCAAGGGGGTGGGGCCCTAAGCTATAGCTTGTTTAACTTATACATAAATGTGGCACTGGCTGGCACAGAGGCTAAATGAGGGGTTTTGATTTTGATTTCTTCATTTTACTTATTTCATAAAATTTATACACTGCTTGATTGTTGGGGGGAGGGAAAGGTCTCAAACAGCTAAAACAGTTTGTAGAAAAATCTACAAACCTACCGGTACTTTAAATCAAAGCAGAATATTGAATCACATTGCCATTTTCCCGTGGTGTCAGAATAACAGGATGGGGCCAGATCCATAGTCTTCGGAGAGAAATGTCTTGGCATCACAAAGCCTGCACAAAAATCTCTTCCGCTATCCATGCCCAAATAAAGCCTGCTCGTTCTTTTCAGCTAGACCCTGCAGTACACCTGCGTCGGAGTGCAGAAGGCAACCAGCTTTTCTTGGGGAAATCCTTTCAGGTGGCCTCTCTCTCAGAAATAGGCTGCTTTACGAAGAAAGCAGATAATGTGGGAAGGCACACAGGGGTGGAATTAATATTTGCATGAGCTTAAGTAGAAAGATATCTGAGGAAATGGAGAATCAGAGGCAATAATCCCGTCTAAGGAAATATGGGCTGAAGTGTAATGATCCCAATGCGCTCTGAGCATCGCTCCTCTCTTGGGATTCAGTCAAAACAAACAGCCATCCCATATTCTCTTAGATGGGATTATTGCACCTCATTCCGAATTTTCTCCGATATTTCCCGCTTGAGATTACTGAAATATTCATTCTGGGCCTGTTTGCTTTTTCAGACTTCCTTCTCTTTGTGTGTGTGTGATTGGCATTGCAAAGCTCATTTTTCTTCGGATCTACAAAGAGTGAAGTTATTCTCAGATGTGGGCAAAAGACACACACACACACACACACACACACACACACACACACACATCCCTCTGAACAATTCCTTCCGCGGTCTTCCTTTGTCTTCACAACGCCTCTCATTTTGGTATTGTCTGTGGATGTAAACACCCTGACATTTGTGCCTTTTTCTGCCTTCTTTGAAAGCAGGCGTTAAATAAGACCAGACATTTCCTAGCTCCTCCCTAACTTTACCATTCCCCCATTCCGGATCTCTTCCTTTGTGATCTATCGACCAACATTTTCCCCAGGCAACAGCATGTGCACCCCCAGAGGCTTAAATTAATTGTTCAAGTTGGATTTCATGCGCCGTTTTGCTGTGATCAGAACAGATTACATCCCCTTTTCCCCCCAACCTCCCCCCAACCCCATGGATGCGATTGATGCCAGATAGCCGAGTCATGCTTAGATAAGCAAGTCATTTGCAAAACCTCCCACCACAGTCACTTAAGAGCAAGAGTTAAATAATTGTGTCTATGACAAAATCCACCTTGCCGTTTAGCCAACGAAAATGGGGGGGACGGACGGACCCAAAGTTAGCCCATGCCTAGTGAGTGTCAGATGGCTGGCTGTAGAAAAAGAATACTGACCAATGGCGGAGGGGTCGGTGGGATTTATCTAAAGTCTTTTTTCTTTTTCTTTTTTTGAAATCATTTTTATTTGATTTTACAATACAAAATTATAAAAAAAATTCAAATACATATCCATATACAGAGATTTCTCTGAATCTCAGGACTTTCCTCCACCCCCTCCCTGAAGTCCCATTTGAAACATTTTAAATTGCATCTTCTTCCACACTCTTAACTATTACATCAATCCATATTTTCCATGGTAATTGTTACACTACAAGTGAAATCAAAATCCTGCCAATGTTTCCATCTGCTTACGGTGGTCTCTTAGATAACTTAGAAATTCCCCCCATTCTTTTGTAAAAATTTTGTCCTCTTGGTTCCTGAGTTTTCGGTCAGCTTTGCCATCAGCCATAGCCCATCAGCTTGGTTGGCCATTCCTCTCTGGTAGGAAGCACCTTGCAGATAGTTTGGACTCCCAGCCAGCGTGGCTGCTGGGAACTGTAGCCCAAAACATTTAAACAGCATAAAGTATCACTGTAGTGATAATATGAACCATAAACAACCAAAACCACCACACAATGGCTGAAACTATAATAAAAGATTTACTGGAATCCTCTTCTGAAAAACTAACAGTCTTTCAATAAAGCCTCATGATTAACAAGCCATATATGCGTGATATAACAGAATGTATAATGTTCACGTGACTGAACCATTCAGCACAGGTTGGGTATAGCAACAAAATCTTGGTGCCAACAAAATGTTCACAATTAGTGGATGGTGAGTAGATAGTAGAATTCAACGGTTCAAAGCAAAAATCTCATGGATGTAATAGTAGATGAAGCATATTTATATGAGTCTTACAACATCACCATCCAGCCAAAATCAACACAAGTGGCACATGAGAAGAACGAAGAAGACCTGTCTTCCGGATTACTCACAGGTTTCGCTATATAGCTTCATCAGTTCTGTACAATATAGACAATACCCAAATTACAATGAAACATTATGCATGAATCGTACAAAATTGTTTACATAATACCATGTATCATCTTACCAGGTTAAGCATTCTGATTAGCACAACATGGGAAATATTCCACAGGCACAGCTTAGTGAAAGAGTGAACAGAACTTAAATACACCAATAGGTAAATGCACTCAATTAACATGTAATGGCTTTCTTAAAGGTACAACGTGTCTTCTCTGGAACCAAGAAACCTAAATGTAACATTCCAAGTCAAACTCTGTGTTAAGGCCCCTGGGATGGAGAGTATCAAGTTCAAATATTAGTTACATTTAGCCAGGAGGGAAGGGCAATGTTCTTTGTCAATGTGAGCAATGTGCGGCATGTTGTGGCATCATTCCTTCGTTGACTGTTCCTGCTGCGCTTGGAACAGGGCGGTCGGGATTTCTGCCTGCGGCTAAGTGCCGTCCAGGATGGAACCATTTGCTTCTCTTTGGGAGGGTGCGGGAGCATCTAAGAAGGGGCATGTGCCAATTGCCTCTAGATTTCGTTGCGGACACAACGTACACAAACGCTCGCTCGCTCTCCATCAGAAAAATTCACGGCTCTGCTCCCTGTGCAGGGAACTATTCTCCCAAACAGCAAATATGTGGTTTTGATATCAAGGGAGAGAAAACATCATAGATATTCACACAGCATCCTTTCTCTGCAAGAGACGGTTTCTTCCTTCCCCTCTCGCCCTTGCGGTGCAACTGCTGCAAAGGAGCTGAGCGTCTCTCTCCTGCCGTTCCAACAGATCAGGAAGGATCAGGCCCCCAGGGAGGCAGTCTGAATATTCAAGAGAACGGCGGCTGCCTGAGAGCTTTTCCTTTTTAGAAACAGCTCCCTCTGGTAACTCCCACCTCCCTGATCTTTACTTAAAGCGGGCATTTGCATGGAGATGGGATCTGCACCTCGCTCTCAATTAAATTCACGCTGCAGGATCAGGCAGGTTCCCATCATCACAGCATCAAGGGAATGTTCAGAAATGTTCAGAGTTGAAAGGGTTGTTTTGCAGGAAGCGAGACTTTAATCCTTGGGAGTTTTTGACACCCGCCACACTGTTTGCAAAAGTTGGTTTTAATTTTATTTTTATTTTTTTAGTTAAAAATACTTGTTTTTATTTGAAAGGGGAACAGGCTGCCTTTATGAGCAAAATTTGCGCCTTTCTTCCATCTCGTGTTTCCGGCGCAACTGTCTTTCTCCTAGCCAATCCCGACCATGTGATGACTATGATGTCATCACAAAGGATGCCAACCAGCTGGTGATGATGTCATCACGCAGCCAGCTCAGAAGGAGGGCAGAAAGCCCTCTGCATAGGTGTCAGAGTGTGGGCTACAGTGCAAACATTTTTGCTGCCACCCTCCCCCCCAAAAACACACACACACACACACACACACATTAACTGTCATTGGGGCTGTATTTTGCAGGAGATCTGAAGCTACACTTCATTGAGAATGAGAAATTCCACCCCATAAATTCCCAGGGAGTTTTGGCTGGCGCCTTCATTATACACCTTTAGACGCGAAAACGTTCCTTTTTAACTAGGCCTTTGGCCCATTGACATCCAATGCCCTTTTAAACGGCTTGTTCCCGTTCTTTTTTATTATGTATTTTGTGTTTTTTACATTATTTATTTTGTGTGTTTTTTTACCTTATTTATTTTGTGGTTTTTTTTACATTATTTATTTTGTGGTTTTTACATTGTAATTTTATGTTCCGAACCGCCCTAAGATCTACAGGTATAGGGAGGTATACAAATTTATAATAATAATAATACATTTTGCTTTCTCTTGAGGTTTAGATGAGAGGATCTCTCAACCCCCTAGCCCCTCTGCCACGTCTCGTCAACAGCCAATTACGCTGATGGACAGCTGGCTATTAGAAAACACCGAGGATAACGATTTAGTTCTCTTATTGACAATGGCCAGGAATAAATACTGAGCGTTTGGTCTCCATGGTTTCCCCCCTGAACTTGAACTTGCCATTTCAGCTCCCCTTCCGCCATGTGTCTGTCTCTTTCTCTCTCGCACACACACTTGTAGATTTGAGAGCGGAAGCATTGACAAAGGTGTTGTTTTTTAAATACGGTCTAAGCCCCAGAACTCCTTTGTCAGAGCGAAGGCTCTCTCTTTAAGCACACCTAGGCGACCCTATCCCAAAACCAGTTGATTCTGCTAGGAAGTGCTTCTGAATTTGGCCAAATTAACAGAATTAGTGAGAGGAGGAAGTAACCAAAAATTCTATCAAAGTTGGGAGAAATTTGGGGAGTATATGAAAAAACAGTGTCCCACCCTAAAAACTTGGATCCATTTCTAATTTCCTGTATTGTTAAAAAAAAGGATAGGAGGATAATTAATTTAAAATCTGTAAGGTAGCAGTAACGAATGATTTAGTCAAATAACCCGAGAGGACAGAAAGTGGAAGTCTAAAAAGTAGATAAGATAAGATTGTGTGTTGAATGTATGTTTTTTGACTTATTTTGCTGGATTTATTTGTATAGATTGGTTTCTGTTAGAACGAATGAATGTGTAAGTTATGTTTTGTTGTACTATGTTATCATTAGTTTTCTTTTTCTTTTCTTTTTTTTTGGTGGGTTAAACCACAGAGCCTAGGGCTTGCTGATCAGAAGGTTGGCTGTTTGAATCCCCGTGACGGGGTGAGCTCCTGTTGCTTGGTCCCAGCTCCTGCCCACCTAGCAGTTCGAAAGCACGTCAAAGTGCAAGTAGATAAATAAGTACCACTCTGGCGGGAAGGTAAACGGTGTTTCCGTGCGCTGCTCTGCTTCGCCAGAAGCGGCTTTGTCATGCTCGCCAAATGACCTGGAAGCTGTACGCCGGCTCTCGGCCAATAAAGCGAGATGAGCGCCGCAACCCCAGAGTCGGACACGACTGGACCAAATGGTCAGAGGTCCCTTTACCTTTACCTTTTTTATTGTTGTTTGTTATGACATAATTTTCAATAAATATTTTTTATATATTAAAAAAAGGGAAGTGCTTCCTCCCCCCCCCCAGGAGCCAGGGCCATCTTAAGCTTATCTGGCGCCATGGTGCAAGGATCCCTCTGGTGCCCCCACCCCCACATTTCCCTCCAGGCAGGCAGCAGCTGGAGGGTGGCTCCTCCGGCGGGATGGAGGCTCTGGACGCGGAGCTGCCGGCGGGGCTGGAGGGTGGCTCCTGGGCGCAGCGCAGCATGGCATAGGCAAATGAGGGTGGCGAACTGATGCCGGGAGGCGCCGCGTGCAGCCTCCGCCTCTTCCCTGGCGCCCTCCAGAACGTGGTGCCGTGGTTCCCTGCGCCACTAGCCTCTATGGCTAATACGCCCCTGCCAGGAGCATTCAAGGGCAAATAATAATAATAATAATAATAATAATAATAATAATAATAATAATAGTAAATTTTATTTATATCCGGCCCTCCCCAGCCATGACCAGGCTCAGGGCGGCTAACATCAAAATATAGATACATTAAAAAATAAAATTCAGCAATCGACTGAAATACAGCCTAAAATCTGATTAAAATCAAATAATTTTAATTGGCACCAAGCAACCTCCAAAAGGTTAAAAGTGTGGCACTTACTGTAACAACTTCATGATGAGTACCGGCAACTTTTTCTCTATTAAAATAAATAAATCACTGCTCCTAGGACAGAAATGTAGAAAAACTGAAATTAATCGGCTTGGTGATTGATTGATTGATTGATTGATCAACTGATTGGCTTGTTTGGGTGGGCAGATGTGGTGGGCACGTGGGGTGGAGTCCGCAATTGTGCAGAGTCCACATCTGGATTGTGATTCCACCCTAGAACATCTGGCTCTGCAATCTGGCATTAGGCAGTGATATCCATGCCACACCAGGGACTAGAATTTTGGACTCTGCATTATGAAAAGGGTTCTGCGCCGTAACCGATCCTTACCCCACACAGAGACAGCTTCTTCTTCTTCTTTTTAAGTACTTGATTTATTCATTTCTCTGTGTTTTAATAGTAACTAAGATAAGAATTGGATGTTAATACACAGAAAGATAACTTATCAATAGTTATAAGTGTGACTCGGTTTAGGGTAATTTATATAGAAATAGCTTTGCAGTGGTTGGTCTTCAACTAAGTTTAGACCTACTGAAATCAATGGACCCAGCTTAGCCCTGTTTGTTAATTTCAGTGGCTGCAATGTACGGGCATACATTTTGCTCAAAAGGTTTAATAACCCAATTATGCAGGAAGGAAGGAAAACGCCTCTCAGTTTGGGAAGATCCCTAAATGCTCCCTGTGTGAATGCGAGCGGTAACACCCGCCCTGCCATCTCTGCGCCCTGGTTTCTCAGTGACCCCCTGGCTCTACCTGACCCACATTTGGTGCCAAAGATCCCCTGACCTTTTCAGAACCCCCTGCGGGCCTGGCAACTGCTCAGATGCCCCAGGGAGGCTGGTCTGTTCTGTGTGTTGGAGGAAGGAAGGAAGGAAGGAAGGAAGGAAGGAAGGAAGGAAGGCAGACGAGAGCCTATGTGGTTCGGAAACTGGTGCAGAATTCAGCGGCCAGGTTGCTCACCGGAGCAAGACGGTCAGAGCATATTACACTGATCCTGGTTCGACTGCACTGGCTACCAATTTGTTTCTGGGCCCAATTCAAAGTGCTAGTTTTGACCTATAGAGCCTTAAAAGGTTCAGGACCGCAATACCTCAAGGACCGCCTCTTTCCAAATGAACCTACCTAGACCCTGAGATCATCTTCTGAGGCCCTCCTTCGTGTGTTTCCTTCTCGAGAGGTCCACAGGGTGGCAACATGAGAACGGGGCCTTTTCTGCAGTGGCTCCCTGTCTATGGAATGCTCTCCCCAGGGAAGTTCGCCTGGCGCCTTCATTCTACACCTTTAGGTGCCAGGCAAAAACGTTCCTTTTAAACCAGGCCTTTGGTTGACTTAATCAACATCCCATACCCTTTTAAAATGTGGCTCTTTTTGAGGGGGTATTATTGGGTGATTGCTTTTATTTTATATACTGTGATCCTTTTCTGTGATCCGCCCTGAGACCTCCGGGTATAGGGTGGTATATAAATTCAATAAATAAATAATAATTAGAGTGTCAGGATAGGACCAGGGAGACCAGAGTTTGAATCCCCGCTTGGCCACAAAGCTCACTGGGTGCGACTTCAGGCCAGACGCTGCCTCTCAGCCTAACCTACCTCACAGGGTTGTTGTAAGGATTCAATGAGGAACAAGGTGGGGTGGGGGACCATGTTTGCCACCTTGCTCTCCTTGCAGGGAAAGGTGGGATAGGAATAGAATAAATAAATACTCGTTGGCATCAATCTGTCTCGAAAGACAAGGGTGAAGTCAAACGGCTGGGGAATCACAGCGCCTGCTCGGCTTGCAGAGACTGGGAACTTGTAACTGCTGCCTCCTCCATTGCTTTTGCTGCAATAGCAGCACTCAAGTGACCCCCCCCCAGGGTGCAAGCCTGGAGGTCCTGGGCTGCCCAGACGGCAAGACGCCCCCCCCCCCGGCCTCGCTGATGGGGTCCAAAGGAGAGAGAGGTTGTAGAGAAATGGAATTCAAAATATACATACTGTACCAATTATGTAGCAGCTATAATCATCATCATCATCATTATTATTATTATTATTATTATTTATTTATTATTTATACCCCGCCCATCTGACTGGGTTTCCCCAGCCACTCTGGGCAGTTCCAATAGAATATTAAAAACACAATAAAACATGAAACATTAAAAACTTCAGGGCTGCCTTCAGATGTCTTCTAAAAGTGAGATAATTGTTTATCTCCTTGACATTTGGTGGGAGGGCATTCCACAGGGCGGGCGCCACTACCGAGAAGGCCCTCTGCCTGGTTCCCTGTAGCTTTGCTTCTCGCAATGAGGGAACCGCCAGAAGGCCCTCGGCGCTGGATCTCAGTGTCCGGGCTGAACAATGGGGGTGGAGACGCTCCTTCAGGTATACAGGACCAAGACCGTTTAGGGGTTTAAAGGTCAACACCAACACTTTGAATTGTGCTTGGAAAACGAACTGCATGCTGAACAACTGCAACAAACTTTTGCAGCGTCGGATGCCGCTGTTCACAGTCCATCAGACACACAAACCATCTTCCAGGGTTTTCCGTTCCATTTCTCTTGCTACAGGTTCTCCTGCGTTAGGTTCAGGTTGCGCCTTTTTGGCTTGCGAATGCAGCAAACCCGGAAGTGTATACTTCCGGGTTTCGCCGAGCCCGTGCGCGCAGAAGCATTCTGCACACTTCGCACATGCGCAGAAGCGCTCTATCGCGCTCCACGCTTGCACAGAAGCGCCGCTCTAGTTGCAGACTTTTCGGGGTGCGAACGGCACCCCGGAATGGATCGTGTCCACAACTAGAGGTACAACTGTATGTCAATAAAGGAGATGATATAGATAGATGATAGATTGATAGATAGATAGATAGATAGATAGATAGATAGATAGATAGATAGATTAAAGGAATCATAACCGTAATTCAGGTTCAGTTTCTGAAAGCCACACGTCCCTTTGCGTCTTTCTGTGTAGAAGAAGAAGAGTTTGGATTTTGTATCCCGCTTTATCCCTACCCGAAGGAGTCTCAAAGCGGCTCACATTCTCCTTTCCCTTCCTCCCCCACAACAAACACTCTGTGAGGTGAGTGGGGCTGAGAGACTTCAAAGAAGTGTGACTAGCCCAAGGTCACCCAGCAGCTGCATGTGGAGGAGAGGAGACAACGAACCCGGTTCACCAGATTATGAGTCTACCACTCTTAACCACTACACCACTATTATAAACCACTGTCCAGCGAAGGGTCCTTTAACTCTTCCAGCCGGGTGTTACAGTTTGCCTGTCTCTCGCCTTCCTCCCTGCAGGGAAGTGATCCAGATCGACCAGTTCCTGAAGGAGACGGCGGCCCGCGAAGCCAACGCTAAAGTCCGCCTCCAGCAGTTCATCGAGGAGCTCCTGGATCGGGCCGACCGAGCCGAGAAGCAGCTGCAGATCATCAGTAGCAGCTGCGGGACAACCCCCAACTGCAGCCTGGGGAGGTGCAGCGTGCCTGGATCCAAGAGCACAGGAAGACCGGTACCCGAGCAACGCCCGTTCTAAGCATATTATAGGAAACTGCTCTATACTGAGTCAGACACATCAGACACACTGACCGGCAGCAGCGGCTCTCAGGCAGGGTTCTCGCCCAACTCTGCTCGGAGATCCTGGGGGTTGAACCGGGGACACCTTGACGTACGAGGCTGATGCTGTCCCACTGAGCTGCCCCTTAGCAAGGGGGCAATTCTGCCCAGAAAATGGCTCTGGAAGGGGGAGGGAAGCAGAGCCAATAGGGGATTGACTGGACGTGGGTGGGGTGGGGTCTCTGAGGACAATGCCAGGGGCCAGATAGAGAGCCTTGCGGGCCACATTTGGCCCCCGCACCTCAGGTTCCCCACCCTTAAATTATATTTAATACCTCAAGGACCGCCTCTTCCCATATGAACCTACCTGGACCCTGAGATCATCTTCTGAGGCCCTTCTTTGTCTGCCTCCCCCTCGAGAGATCCGGAGGGTGGCAACACGAGAACAGGGCCTTCTCTGCAGTGGCTCCCCGTCTGTGGAATGCTCTCCCCAGGGAAGTTCGCCTGGCGCCTTCATTATACACCTTTAGGCATCAGGCAAAAAAAAATGTTCCTTTTTAACCAGGCCTTTGGCTGATCTGATTTACATCCTATGCCCTTTTAAAATGTGTTTTTTTGGGGTGGGGTGGGGGGGCTATTGGGTTGTTGTTTCTATTTTTATTATGCATTTTGTGGTTTTATATCTTGATTTTATTCTGTGAACCGCCCTGAGACCCCCGGGTATAGGGCAGTATATAAATTCAATAAACAAACAAACAAATTAATTTATATATATTTTTGCTGCATTGCAGGGGGTTAGTCTAGATGACCCTTGGGGTCCCTTCCAACTCTGCAATTCTACGCTTCTATGGTTTAAAAGGTGGTGGTGGTGCTGTTGTTGCTTTTTTTTCTTTTCCAGAACATGTGATTCATTCACTTTATTGCAATTCATAGAATCCTAGAGTTGGAAGGGACCACGAGGGTCATCTAGACCAACCCCCTGCAATGCAGGAATCTTTTGCCCGATGTGGGACTCGAACTCAAGGGTCTCATGCTCTGCCAACTGAGCTATCTCATACGTGGCTCCTTTTTCTCCGAGGAGCAAAAGGTGGCCTGCCTGCTTCTCCCCTTCCTCATTGAATCCCCACAACAACCCTGTGAGGTAGGGTAGGTGGAGATATTTTGGGTGGCCCAAGGTCACCCAGGGAACTTCATGGCCGGGGGGGGGGGTGAGGTGGGATTTGAACCCCGGTCTCCCAGGTCCTACTCTGACACGCTAGCCAGTGGTTGAGAATAATTCAATTTATTGTCTGCCCTCTACCCTAAGTTCCCAGGGCAGGCCACAACGATAATAAAAGGCAGAGTTAAAAACAGTTTAAAGCAAATTATGATCACAATAATAGGATGGACCCCGGTATCAGCCATGGACGGTTATTTCACAGAGATCCAGCATGATATTGAAGGATTGATATATCATCCTGGATATATATTGTTTTAATGGGGGGGGTAATAAAATGGTATTAAAACAAACCTCTCTAAAGCACCACCACTGCTGTTTTGCAAGCATTTAAACTGAGCATGGGTAGGCAAACTAAGGCCCGGGGGCCGGATCTGGCCCAATTACCTTCTAAATCCAGCCCGCGGACGGTCTGGGAATCAGCATGTTTTTACATAAGTAGAATGTGTCCTTTTATTTAAAATGCATCTCTGGGTTATTTGTGGGGCCTGCCTGGTGTTTTTACATGAGTAGAAGGTGTGCTTTTATTTAAAATGCATCTCTGGGTTATTTGTGGGGCATAGGAATTCGCTCCTTTTCACCCCTCCAAAATATAGTCCGCCCCCCCCCCACAAGGTCTGCGGGACAGTGGACCAGCCCCCTGCTGAAAAAGTTTGCTGACCCCTGATTTACGGTAGAGGCAGGAATCATGTATCGCCAGGTTTGTCCTGTGATGCTCATGTGGGGTGCAGGGAATGGTTCTGCTCAAGCACTCTGTATCTCATCCACTGGGGGGTGAAGGAGTCTTCTGATCCCCAGTTTCTTGTCTCCGCAGAGAGACAGGCACTCTGTTCCCGGAGCAACAGCACACAGTTCATATGCGGTTTCCAACCAAAGATCATCTTCCAGCACCGGGTGAGGAATTGTTTGTTTGTTTCATAAAATTTAGACACTGCTTGCCTGGGAAAACAAAGAACCAATCTCAAAAACGATAAAACAATAAAATTACCGAGAAAAATGAGAACAATTAAAGTGAAAATAAAAACAGATGAAAAGTCGCATCAGCTTTCAAATCGTCTGGGTAGCCTTGTCTAAACGGGAGTGTTTTTAGCAGGTGCCAGGAAAAGTGACGTGATGCTGCCTGCCCTGATATCAATAGGCAGGGAGTTCCAAAGTATAGTTCTTACAAATACACAATAGGTATTACATACCAGTCAACTGGGGCGCTGGTGGCGCTGTGGGTTAAACCACAGAGCCTAGGGCTTGCTGATCAGAAGATCAGCGGTTTGAATCGCCGCAACAGGGTGAGCTCCCGTTGCTCTGTCCCTGCTCCTGCCAACCTAGCAGTTTGAAAGCACGTCAAAGTGCAAGTAGATAAATAGGTACCGCTCCAGCGGGAAGGTAAACAGCGTTTCTGTGAGCTGCTCTGGTTCTCCAGAAGCGGCTTAGTCATGCTGGCCACATGATCTGGAAGCTGTACGCCGGCTCTCTTAGGCAGTAAAGCGAGATGAGCGCCGCAACCCCAGAGTCGTCCGCGACTGGACCTAATGGTCAGGGGTCCCTTACCCTTTCCCTTTTACCCATCAACTGGCCCGGAACAGAAATGGGACAGGCAAAGGTCTGGTCTGGATGGCCTTTGGGTGCCCCTTCCTGCTAGCGCTCCCCTTCTGTGCTTCCAGGGCCTCTAGCCGTGCCAAAGCCGTCTCCCAGAGCTCCGGCTGCTATGACAGCGACAGCCCCGAGCTGTACCAGGGGGACGAGAACGCCGATGGGCAGTACCAAGGTTCGGACAGTGCTTTCGACAGGCCTGGTGGAGTGAGGGCTTCGGGTCTCCGCAGGCAGGCCATCCAGAACTGGCACCGCCGGCCTTACCGGAACAGCACTGAGGGCGAGGAAGGAGACATCTCTGACGTGGGCTCCAGGACCACCGAGTCGGAGGCTGAGATGTGGGAGACCGATCCCCCGGCAGAGGCTCAGCAGGAGAATTTCTCCAGGTCCAGAAACAGCTCGAGGCTGCAAGGTGAGTCTCCTCTCCTGCGGAGAGCAGGGCGTGGTGGGTTTTCTTCCATAAAACATGCTTATTACGACGTTTAAGGCAGCTTCCGTTGGGTCAGAGCAACAGCGGCCATTGGGAACCCCCAAAAGCGAAGTCCGTGCGCCTAGAAATTCTGCTGGCATCCATCTGTCTCGAGAGAGCAGAGTTGAATTCCCGACACCCAGAAACATATTTTTAAGATCCTTCGCTGAAGAAACTTGCAAAAATTAAGTCTCACTCCTTAGGACTTGCTGCTTTTTAGAGCGTTAATTTTATTGTGTACCCAGGTGGCGCTGTGGGTTAAACCACAGAGCCTAGGGCTTGCTGATCAGAAGGTCGGCAGTTCGAATCCCTGCGACGGGGTGAGCTCCCGTTGCTAGGTCCCAGCTCCTGCCCACCTAGCAGTTCGAAAGCACGTCAAAGTGCAAGTAGATAAATAGGAACCGCTCTGGCGGGAAGGTAAACGGCGCTTCCGTGCGCTGCTCTGGTTCGCCAGAAGCGGCTTAGTCATGCTGGCCACAGGACCTGGAAGCTGTACGCTGGCTCTCTTAGGCAGTAAAGCGAGATGAGTGCCGCAACCCCAGAGTCGGACACGACTGGACCTAATGGTCAGGGATACCGCTACCTTTATTATATTCCAATAGATTGTAAGTCATTCACTTTAAAGTTATGTTTGATAACGACTTCCTGTATTGGATCAGATTGTTGTAAGACGTGTGTCCTTTGTTGTATATGCTGTTGCTGCAAACCGCCTTGTGTATCGTAATATACAAAAGGGGTACAGAGGTACCTCGGTTTTCGGACATCTCCGTTGCCAAACCTTTCGGCTTTCGAACCCCGAAAACCCGGAAATAAATGCTTCCATTTCCAAATGCGCCTCGAAAGTTGAACGCCTTCTGCTGTGTGTATCTGTTGTTTTTCACAATTTTCTCTATCGAATCGGCAGGCCGCTTGGCTTTCTAACGTTTCGGATGTCGAACGGTCTTCCGGAACGGATTACGTTCGAAAACCGAGGTACCACTGTACCTACAAATTAAAAAGTGAAAGGAAATGGAAAATGGAAACAAAATGACACGCCCTAAATTGTGCCAAGACAACTTTATGGATCTCTTATGTCACAGCCAGGTCTGAAGGAGGGAAGGCAGCCCGGCCGGAGAGGGGCAACCCGGCTCGCTCAAACGAGGTCATCAGCCCCGAAATCCTCAAGATGCGAGCCGCTCTCTTCTGCATCTTCACATACCTCGACACCAAGACGCTGCTGAGGGCAGCTGAGGTCTCCAAAGACTGGAAGTTTGTGGCACGGCACCCTGCCGTGTGGACTCGGGTGCTCCTGGAGAACGCCAGGGTGTCGTCTAAGGTGAGCCAAAATCTCGAGATTGCTGTGGCTTACTGGCTTTTGTTGTTGTTTTTTGTGTTGTTGCTTTTTAAAATAATTTTTATTTGATTTTACATGCAAAAAGTCGTAACAATACCAAATATATATCCATATACAAAGATTTCTCTGAAACCCTCGACTTCCCTCCTTCCCCTCCATGGGTCCTATTGTCAACATTTTCAACTTCGTATTATTACATAATCCATATTTTGTACCTTTCCATATTGTCCATCATATTAGTTACAAGTGTTGTTAAAATCCTGCTAATGTTTTCATCTGCTTACAGTGGTCTCCTAAGGTAGATTATAAACTTCCCCCATTCTTTCTTGACGTTATTGTCTTCTTGGTTCCTGAGCTTTCTGGTCAGATTTGCCATTTCGGCATATCGTGTCCTCCCATTCATGGAGAGCCACGTGTTGCGGTGAGATCACCCAACTGCCTTCTTGTTGCTGGGGCGGGCCCATTTGGATGACCTCATTGGTTCCCCCTCTGTTGCTGGGGAAAATTTTCTGTTGGTTGGGGTTTGATTGGCAGCTAAGGGGCTATTTATAGGGCTGCACGAGGCGAAGTACTTTCTCTTTCGCATCGTGCAGCGGATCTCCCTCCCTATACTGTAATTAAAGGTTCTGTTTTTGACCTTGCTATGCCTATCTAGGGGTCGTCTGTTTTGAAGCAGGGGTCCGGTAGGAATTTTGCCACTTGGCTGATTGGCTGGTGCCATTTGGTTTTTGCCTACCGTGTAGCAAATTGTCACAACTTTGGAAAGTTGGTGGTTAGGCATTGGTTCATTCTTTGGTGGAGGGGATTATGGATTGGCTGTGCCTGCCCCTCATTTTTGTTGCTGCTGCTAGGGAATTCCATTAAAGGAATCCAGGGCTCGATTTGCTCTGCCCGATCCCTTCTCAGGGGTAGGGCCATGCCAGAGTTCATGGGAGCATCTGGGGTGAACCAAGAGGCAAAAATCCGCCTCTGTGCTCCCCCAGTATGTTTCCCCTTGCTGACCGCTGGAAATTCCAGTTGTCCGTCCTGTTCCTGCTAGTGCAGGTTCAGGTAGCCTGAACCAATGCCTAAACAACCACTCACATGCTGTAATTAATAAAGTTGTGGCCAAAGTAATGCCAAAAAATCTTAAACAAATATTCCGTGTCCTGTGTGATTTATTTTGGAGGGGGTTTGGGGGTCTTCACACGCAAATTCTAACAGCTTAATTTGCCATTCCTATCTGGGTGGGATTTTATCTTCTTTCCATCTTTAGGCTAGTAGCATCGTTTTATTTTATTTTTGTTTAGTTTTTTTAATTGAACTTTATGATCCAAATATTGCGCCCATTTTCTCATATGTGTATCCTGGTTCTGATCCAAGTTTAACCAGAGGTTATAGGATGTTGAAGTTACGCCTGTATCCAAATGGGAGATAAGCAGAATGTCAGAGCCTAGCAGGATGCGGATGAGTGGCGCTTGCCTAGCATTTAATGTCCCTTGTCCTTCCACAGTTCCTGGTCATGCTGTCCCAGTGGTGCACCCAAACACACTCCCTCACCCTCCAGAATCTCAAGCCCCGGCAGAGGGGGAAGAAGGAGACCAAGGAGGACTACATGAAAAGCACACGGTGAGTCAGACCCTCCTGGGCAAGCCGGTCAAGGAGATTGGCAAGCCGGAACGTTTGCAGAGGTGGGCAACCACCTCTCAGTCTCCTCCTCCTGTTCAAGGGTCTGGAAACCAAGCCTGATGAGGAACGGTCGAGGGAGCTGGGTATGTTTAGCCTGGAAAAGAGGAGGAGACTGAGAAGAGATATGAGAGCCATCTTCAAATATCAGGCTTAACATGAGTCCACAGTGTGAGGCAGCAACAACAAAAAAGCTAATGCTGTTCTAGGCTGCATCAACAGATGTCTAGTGTCCAGGTCAAGAGAAGGAATAGTCCCACTCTATTCTGCCTTGTTCACACCACACCTGGAATACTGTGTCCGGTTCTGGGCACCACAATTTCAGAAGGATGTTGACAAGCTGAAAGGTGCGCAGAGGAGGGCGACCAAGAGGATCAGGGGTCTGGAAACCAGGCCTTATGAGGAACGGTCGAAGGAGCTGGGTATGTTTAGCCTGGAAAAGAGGAGACTGAGAGGAGATAGGAGAGCCGTCTTCAGATATATCAAGGGCTGTCATATAAAAGAGAGAACAAGCTTGTTTCGTCCTGCTCTGGGGTGTTATTGTTCTTATTTTGATTTTATATATTGTGATACTTTCTGTGAACCGCCCTGGGACCTCCGGGTATAGAGTGGTATATAAATCCAATAATAATTTAAAAAGTTACAAGAAAGGAGATTCCAACTAAACCCTAGGAAGAGCTTTCTGAGGGTGAAAGCCGTTCAACAGCGGAACGGACTCCCTCAGAAGGCGGTGGACTCTTCTTCCTTGGAGGTTTCTAAGCAGAGGTTGGATGGTCATCTGTCAGGGATGCTTTAGTTGTGATTCCTGCATTTCAGAGTGCTAGACTAGTACCTGGGAGACTAGAGTTCGAATCCCCGCGACGGGGTGAGCTCCCATTGCTCAGTCCCAGCTCCTGCCAACCTAGCAGTTCGAAAGCACGTCAAGTGCAAGTAGATAAATAGGTACCGCTGCAGCGGGAAGGTAAACGGTGTTTCTATGCGCTGCTCTGGTTCGCCAGAAGCGGTTTAGTCATGCTGGCCACATGACCCGGAAGCTGTACGCCGGCTCCCTCGGCCAATAATGCGAGATGAGCGCCGCAACCCCAGAGTCGTCCGCAACTGGACCTAATGGTCAGGGGTCCCTTTACCTTTTTAACTGGTGAGAAGAGTCATCCTTCCCCTGCTCCAGGGAAACCTGGGAACTGTAGTTCAGGCCAGGAGCTGGCAAGGTCTGGTTTAACCCAGCGATTCTCTGAAGGAAGCCATGGTAGTTAAAGACGTATAAAACTGTCCTGTGTTTTGTGGTGCAAAGATCTGCCTCAGCTGCCTTCTTCCCCTTCACCATTTGGACAACTCAATGGTAAAGCACAAGACTCTTGAAAATGTCTCTTTAGATCCACCATTAATAATAGGAAGGAATGTCTGAATGCGCATTACTATCCACGAGACTGTTTTCTCTAGAAGATTGTAAGGAATGTTCAGATTTATGCTCTGTTTTTATGACAAAATACCCGGGCTTTTGTTTTCCCTATCTGAAGCGGTAGATGCAAAAATTTGCAGAACTCTTATTCCACTTTTGAATATTGTGCAGTAAGACAAGTGGACTTACTGCACCACACTTTTAGTTATGCTGATGACTTTTGTGCTAATGGTGGGATATTGTGTCAAATTACATGTACTTAAGTACCACTGAAATGGAGAGCCAGTGTGGTGTAGTGGTTGAGAGCGGTGGACTCGTAATCTGGGGAACCGGGTTCGCGTCTCTGCTCCTCCACATGCAGCTGCTGGGTGACCTTGGGCTAGTCACACTTCTCTGAAGTCTCTCAGCCCCACTCACCTCACAGAGTGTTTGTTGTGGGGGGAGGAAGGGAAAGGAGAATGTGAGCCGCTTTGAGACTCCTTCGGGTAGGGATAAAGCGGGGTATCAAATCCAAACTCTTCTTCTTAATCTCAGGGCCGTGGGTTCAAGCCCCACATTGGGCAAGGGGGTTGGGCTAGATGGCCCTCATGGTCCCTTCCAACTGTACAATTCTGATGATCTGGACCTTTCCTTTGCAGGGGCTGCCTCGAAGCTGGCCTGGAATCGCTGTTGAAGGCCACAGGAAGCAACCTCTTGATTCTCCGGATTTCACACTGCCCCAACATCTTGACAGATCGCTCCCTCTGGCTGGCCAGCTGCTACTGTCGAGCGCTCCAAGCCGTCACCTACCGGTAGGTGGACCAAACGCGGTTCTCAACCAATTTAGAAATGTGGCAGTGTGGTGCAGTGGTTAGAGTGCCAGACTAGGACCTGGGAGAGAGCAGCGTTCAAGTCCCAGCTTGGCCAGGAATGAAGCTCTCTGGGTGTGACGTTGGGCCAATCGCTGCCTCTCAGCCTAAAGGTAACAGTAAAGGGACCCCTGACCATTAGGTCCAGTCGCGGATGACTCTGGGGTTGCGGCGCTCATCTCGCTTTACTGGCCAAGGGAGCCGGCGTACAGCTTCCGAGTCATGTGGCCAGCATGACTATGCCGCTTCTGGCGAACCAGAACAGCGCATGGAAATGCCGTTTGTCTTCCCGCCGGAGCGGTACCTATTTATCTACTTGCACTTTGACGTGCTTTCGAACTGCTAGGTTGGCAGGAGCTGGGACCGAGCAACGGGAGCTCACCCCGTCGCGGGGATTCGAACTGCCGACCTTCTGATCGGCAAGCCCAAGGCTCTGTGGTTTAACCCACAGCGCCCCCTGTGTCCCTGCCTACCTCAAAGGCCTGTCTCAGCCTAGCCTACCTCAAAGGCCTGTTGTGGGGATGAAATGAGGAGGGGGAGAAACGGAAAGAAAACGCTACAAATCTGATAAAATAAATAAGAAGCAGAACCTAACTTTGTTTTCCATTGGCAAAACTGGACCCTAGGCAGATTCTCAAAGACCTTCCTGGGTGGGAGGTCTTCAGCCACAGATTTTTCTTGCTGTCAAACGGCATCTATGCAAAGCCACTTAATTACCGCCGTTTATGCAAGCTGGGTAGGAGGCCTTCAGCCAACAATTGGGCTGGCCTGTCAATCGGCATATGCAAAATTACTTAATTACTGTAATTTATGCAAGCTGTAGAATTATTCTTTTTCTTCCCTGTCTTGGCATCAAACGCTGTCGCCTGGCCACAGAATTCTCTGCTGCAAATGGAAGAAAAACGCAATTGGAAAGAAAAACCTAGTATGACTAGGGGGTCGCACCTTTTCAGATGCAATTTTAAAAAATAGTCCTGCCCTGTTTTAGCATCTGGAGAGGCACTGGGCATCACGAGAAGGGTGCATGTGCTTTGCCAACTTATAGCTCTGTGTGTCTGGTTGAGCTGTTGTTTTGGGAGAGATGATTGCTTTTCTGGTTTAGGGAGATGCAGCTGTGAGGTTCGGTGGGTGAAAGGGAGCAGAGTTTTTAAAAAGGAATAAATAATTTTTAAAGTAGGAAATGGAATGAATGGAAAGGAGGCAGTGGCCAATTTTACTGGCCTTTTCTGAGGACGTAAGTCATCCGACTGTTGCTGTTTGAACTCCCCAACTCCAGAGAGGGCTGGGGGGAACTTGGCGCATCCTGATTCTGAATAAAGCACCTTCCTGCGTCCCTATGAACGAAAACTGAAACAAAAGGACTCCCTTTGCTCCAATTGTTCATTCATTCGGAAATGAATCCATATCCCACCCTGTGTGCCAGGAGACAGGCAAGGGCCACCCTTAGCCGATCGGGGAGAAGGAGGCCTTTGCCTTCCATCCCAGGCCGGCAGCTAAGACCCACTGAAAACATCACAGACCGCCCAGGAGCAGCGAAAAGACAGCGGAGGTGTGAAATAATAAGGAACCTTTTCTTCGCTTCAAGTCTGGGGGTGTGACAGGTAAACAGGAGGGAGGCAGACTTGGCGAGCACCACGGCTGGGCTTTATCTTTGGCAAGATTGCCACGGCGTAGCGGCTTAGCGTGCCGGCGGGGGAGTGTACAACTGTCCCCGTGTCAGGACGTCTGGGAGAAACCGTGCAATTAGCCCAGCTTGAATGGGCTGGTGAGATTGTCTTAGATTAGGAGGCTGGGCTGGCGTGGAGGACACATCTGGGATCTGCAGAGGAACTGCGGGTGGCTCTTTGCAAAACAAGCAGTTGGGGTGGGCTGGCTCTGAGAGCCTGAGCATCTCTGAGCAGCCCCCAGTGAGCAAAAAGTCACACGTTCACACTGTTATAAGAAAAACTGCTCCCTTTCCCTTATGGGGTATTCCAGAGCCCGTATAGAGTCCTTAAGTGGGTACCCAATCGGTAGGAGAAAACAGAGGCCAACCAGGGTATATTGAGAAGCAAAGTGGCTAGTAAGCCTGATCTTTATTAAAGGAATTGTTGCAACAGGGTCGCCACTCATCACACGCAGGAGGGAGGAGAACCCTGAACAATGGTGCGCAAGCCCTTATATAGACTTTTGAAACTGCCCACCCTTTAGCCCAAGACCACCCCCAAAACGTCATACATACATCACAGAAGGAGGCAGTCTACAGCAGAAATCCTGTCTGCCAGGATACCTGATAATGGTCACTGATTGCATTACCTGGGCAGCCTGGTCCTTTTGTGATGGTTAATACTTTAGTGACAGCAGTCACGAAATTAAAAGACGCCTGCTTCTTGGGAGAAAAGCAATGACAAACCTAGACAGCATCTTAAAAAGCAGAGACATCACCTTGCCAACAAAGGTCCGTATAGTTAAAGCTATGGTTTTCCCAGTAGTAATGTACGGAAGTGAGAGCTGGATCATAAAGAAGCCTGATCGCCGAAGAATTGATGCTTTTGAATTATGGTGCTGGAGGAGACTCTTGAGAGTCCCATGGACTGCAAGAAGATCAAACCTATCCATTCTGAAGGAAATCAGCCCTGAGTGCTCACTGGAAGAAGGATAGATCCTGAAGCTGAGGCTCCAATACTTTGGCCACCTCACGAGAAGAGAAGACTCCCTGGAAAAGACCTTGATGTTGGGAAAGATGGAGGGCACAAGGAGAAGGGGACGGCAGAGGATGAGATGGTTGGACAGTGTTCTTCAAGCTACCAACATGAGTCTGACCAAACTGCGGGAGGCAGTGGAAGACAGGAGTGCCTGGTGTGCTCTGGTCCAGGGGGTCACGAAAAGTCGGACACGACTAAATGACTAAACAACAACAATACTTTAGTTCCTGTGTCCAGGTCACAGGCTCACCCTGTTCATACACAAATATGCCCTTAATGCAGGATTTGCAAGCGAAAAGACAAGGGGAAGGCTTTCCCCATTTGCCTCCCTGACTGCAGAGGAATATTTGAGGTCATTGGGAGAGTCAAAATGGCTCCAGGCTTGCTCTCCCATACTGTTTCAGACACATGGTTCATATATTTAGATATGTGTGCATTTATGAATTTTTATTCTGTATTTGAGACCTTGAAATTATTACACCACCACTGAGATCAAGCAGGTCTCTGGTGTGCATGTTCTGTCCCTCCAGAGGGATGGTCTGTTTGCTGAGCATTCCTCCTAGCTGGCTTGCCCAAAAGCTTGTGCAAAGGTTGCTGTTGAGAAGTCATTGGTTTCCAAGCTGCAAAAATGTCTGTTCCTTTGAACAAGCGGGTTTGTTCCACTAAGGCAGGGGTGGGGAATATCTGGTCAATCGCGACCTGCCAGGGGGTCCCAGTTGGCTCACGAGACCATTTTCCCCAAACCACACTATCAGTGGGTGGCAAGACAGTGGCAAGTATGTCCCGGGGGAAGGGGGGGACTGGAGTCTGACTCAGGAGAGGCGGCCAGTGATTTGGGGGGGGGGGCTGGAAACCACGCCTTATGAGGGACCTGGGCATGTTTAGCCTGGAGAAGAGGAGATTGAGAGGAGATAGGATCGCCATCTTCAAATATCTCCAGGGCTGTCACATAGAAGAGGGAACAAGCTTGTTTTCTCCTGCCGTGGAGAGCAGGACTCGAACCAGTGACTTCAAGTTACAAGAAAGGAGATTCCGAATAGACGTATGGAAAAACTTGCCATCTGTAAGAGCTGTTTGACAGTCGAAGTGGTGGACTCTCCTTCCTTGGAGGTTTTTAAGCAGAGGTTGGATGGCCATCTGTCAGGGATGCTTGAGGTGACATTCCTGCCTTGCAGGGGGTTGGACTAGATGACCCTTGGGATCCCTTCCAACTCTAAGATTCTGTGATTCTATTATTCTATGAAGCGGCCGGGAGACAAGAGTCGGAGGCAGGGTGAAATATACTCAGAGTCAAGTGTGAATTTCATGCTCTTTATTCAGCTCATAGTAGCAAGGAATGAATCTTTCCCCAAAACGTCTGCTATATATACATTATTTACACAATGGGCCCCACGTGATTGGCTAATTCTGGGCTGCTCCTGCAGGCCAATCAGGTTGCGGATTCACTTCCTCCAGGAGCCTGATTGGCTGCTCTTGCAGGCCAATCAGGCCGCTGATTCACTTCCACCTGGAGCTGGATTGGGTGGCTCCTGCAGACCAATCAGACTGCTGCATTCTGGATCCTATTGTTCTAGGACCAATCAGACTGCTGCATTCTGGATCCTATTGTTCTAGGAACAATCAGACTGCTGCATTTTGGATCCTACTGTTCTAGGATTCAGCTCAGTACATAACACAGGGGGAGGTTCAGAGCTGGAGAGCGGAGCACAGGATGTGTTGGAAGAAGAGGAGGAAGAGGCAGGCCAGGCAAGTGAAGGACTGGGAGCTTCCCCAGCCTTTCCTGCACCACTGTCTCCCAGAACCAGTGGCGGACTGAAAAGGGATGAGCAAAGGGAGCTCCCATGCAGGCATAGTCTCTGGCTGCATGAGCACAGCTCCTTAGCGGGAGGTACATAGAGTTAACTATATGCTGTGTGGCTGGGGAGTGCTCATTTCACCCACCCAGCCAACCCACCAGCTGGCGCCATCTGAAGGCTGCTAGGGTGGGGTTAAATCCTGTGTCGGCTGTGCATCCCTTTTTCCAGCTGCTAATGAAGGGGGTTAAATCCTGCTCAGTCTGGCAGGATTGCATAGAAAAGAGCACAGTGAAGGGGCCTACCTGGTCTCAATAGGCGGGGACTTCCAAAGTTTAGGTGCCGCCACACTAAAAGATCGAGCGCTCACAAATGCAGAATGGCACCTGTCACGGAGTATGCCTGTCAGCAGATAACACTATTCAAAGCTGGAGTTAACCCTTTATTGGCTCTTCACAGACTTGACTGAGCTTCATGCCTAATAAAACTGCTGCCACATTTTGCAAAGCTAAGCGGGGTCCGGGTTCAAATTGGATGTTGGGACTGAGTGTTGCGATACCTACATTGCGGGGGGGGGGGTCAGACCAGCAGGCACAATCAGCAACAAGTCTCTTGTGAATGGGGCAGCAGGGGATGCAGCGAAACAAATTTGCTTTAAAAAGAGGCTAGACTCATGAAAGAAATTCAAGGCAGGTGGACTCGTACAGTGATAGGCGTGCAGGCGATCGTGGGGTCTTTCTCCTCTCCTTCATTTGGATAGTTTTCTGCGGCAGATTGCACGGGCACAGAAATAGTGCCCGCCTGACAATTGCTCTGCCTGCTTCTCCATGCATATCCTTCCCAGCTGAGACAGGGCTGTTGAACCCAATCTGGCTTTAGCTGCTGGCAACGAATCCTGCAAAACCATCAGCGGTCAGTTCTTGCCATCCACTTTATTGCTCCAGGAACAGCAGCTTTTGCTGTGACTTTTCCTTCTAGGCAGCCCCAGTCCACCTCCCTAGGAGTCAAGATTGCTGCTACTCAGCCTGTACTGCTGCTACTCAGTCTAGTTTAGAGAAAAGGCACTTGCACGAGCTGGCAGGATAAAAAGAAAGTGGATAGAAAAACGCTAGATAAATAAACTTTTTTTGCAAAGCCAACAGCCATAGCAATAAAAGACGCAAAATATACAAATAAAAACAACAATGGATAAAAAGAGCGATCAAATGACTATGATTGTCGTTCATATAGTGGCCCTTAACCTCATTGCACCCTCGATAAACCTAGCAACCTTTGTTATCAGATCATCTTGATCTGACAAAAGAAAGAACAACGTGGCAGCAGAAGGGCGGCCTGGGTAAGTACCGGTAAGAGTGGTGTAATAAACTCAGACCTCATATCTCTGTAGAGGGAACAAGACAGGAGGACATGAGCCACTGATTCCAGGGTGCCATCTCCACAGGGGCAGAGTCGTTTTTCGATTGGGATCTTCTGATATCTGCCCTCAAGTACGGCAGAGGGCAACACGTCCAATCTAGCTAGAGTGAAGGCACGTCTGAATTTTGGGATAGTTAATTTGTGCAAGTAAGGTGCCAAGGAGTCAAACTGAGAAGGGGGAAAGAAGGCAAACCAAGGGCAGCGTTTCTTTATAATGGCTAAATTGTTCTGTTGCTCTAAGTCCTTTAGGCGCTGTCCAATTAGCCTTTTTGCTTTAATAGGGCCCATCGTAAGAAGCTGATGTGGACGGAGTCCGCAGGAGAGGAGTTTTTGGTGCACCAGTTTAGACCACGCACTTTTATGGGGGTCTTGTGTCACTAGGGGCAGTAGACCAGATGGATTTAGGTTTATACGAACCCAATAATTAAAGGTTCTTTGCCAGGATTGAGTTTCAACGGAGGGAAAGCTTGCCTCCAGACGTAGTGCAGCATTTGGGACACATGGTGGTACTGAAAGAATCTGCCTTAGAAATTTGGATTGGACAGTTTCAAGGATGCTACAATGGTTGCCCGTCCAAATTTGGGCACCTTCCAGCGGAGGTGAAACGCTGGAAGATTCAGGTCAGCAAAAAGGAAAGTACTAACTTCCACAGTTAAGCTGTGGAACTCCCTCCCACTGGAGGCTGTGATGGCGACCAGCTTGGATGCATTTAAAAGGGGATTGGACAAGTGCATGGAGGAGAGGGCTGTTGTTGGCTATTAGTATTATGTTAGCATTATGGCTGGTGGGGGGGAGATGAGTGTTCAGACCCCTGGGCTCTCACTTGTGGGGTGCCTCAGGGTTCCGTCCTCTCCCCCATGCTTTTTAATATCTATATGAAGCCGCTGGGAGAGATCATCAGGGGGTTTGGGCTGGGTGTTCATCAGTATGCGGATGATACCCAGCTCTACCTCTCTTTCAAATCAGAACCAGTGAAGGCGGTGAAGATCCTGTGAGTGTCTGGAAGCGGTTGGAGGATGGATGGCGGCTAATGGATTGAGGTTGAATCCTGACAAGACAGAAGTACTGTTCTTGGGGGACAGGAGGTGGGCAGGTGTGGAGGACTCCCTGGTCTTGAATGGGGTAACTGTGCCCCTGAAGGACCAGGTACACAGCCTGGGAGTCATTTTGGACTCACAGCTGTCCATGGAGGCACGGGTCAATTCTGTATCCAGGGCAGCTGTCTACCAACTCCATCTGATATGCAGGCTGAGACCCTACCTGCCCGCAGACTGTCTCGCCAGAGTGGTGCATGCTCTAGTTATCTCCCACTTGGACTACTGCAATGCGCTCTACGTGGGGCTACCTTTGAAGGTGACCCGGAAACTACAACTAATCCAGAATGCGGCAGCTAGACTGGTGACTGGGAGCGGCCGCCGAGACCACATAACACCGGTCTTGAAAGACCTACATTGGCTCCCAGTACGTTTGCGAGCACAATTCAAAGTGTTGGTGCTGACCTTTAAAGCCCTGAACGGCCTCGGTCCAGTATACCTGAAGGAGCATCTCCACCCCCATCGTTCAGCCCAGACACTGCGGTCCAGCTCTGAGGGCCTTCTGGCGGTTCCCTCCCTGCGAGAAGCCAAGTTCCAGGGAACCAGGCAGAGGGCCTTCTCAGTAGTGGCACCCGCCCTGTGGAACGCCCTCCCACCAGATGTCAAAGAGGAAAACAACTACCAGACTTTTAGAAGATATCTGAAGGCAGCCCTGTTTAGGGAAGCTTTTAATGTTTAATAGACTATTGTATTTTAATATTCTGTTGGAAGCTGCCCAGAGTGGCTGGGGAAACCCAGCCAGATGGGCTGGGTATAAATTATTATTATTATTATTATTATTATTATTATTACGCTTTGCCCTTCACAGTCGGAGGTTTCTGAATTCCAGTTGCTGGAAACCACAGGAGGGGAGATTGCTCTAGTATTCAAATTCTGCTTTGGGGCTTCCCTTTGGTTGGCCGTTATAAGAGCAGGACGCTGGGCTGGAGGGGCCATTGGTATAAGGCAGCTTTTGCTATTTCTCTGTCTCCAGGTTATCTCTCTCATTCCTGTCGCATCCTTCCTTCCCTTCTTCCCTCGTTCATCCCCATCCACCCAGCATGATCAGGCTCACCTGGGCAGCTCCTCCTCCTCCTCCCCCTGCTTGGCAACTCAGCATCCTGCCCCCATGACTCATGTGTTTTAATTACCGGCAAGCCAAGCCGGTCCGGGCGCCTTGGCAGGCAGCTTCCTGGGAGATGTATGAGCGTTCCAGATAATATGATTCTGCTTATTTTTAGGCTCATCCGAAGCGTAGAAGTAGGTCATTCACAAATTAGAAAACAGCAAAGCTTACCTTTAAGGCAGAGCGGTGGCACCAGGTACATTCTCACCCCGGGAGCTTGGCCTGGACCTCCCCCTTTGCCGCTTCCACCCAAAAGAGGGACAAGCCTGAGACGGTTTGGCGCTTCAGATCGGAAACCCAAATGGCACCTTCGCCCCAGGTCAGGGTTGCCATATTTTGAAGAGCAAAAAAGAGGACATGTTTGCCAACGCCTGAGTTGGGAGGGAAGGGGTGTGTGAGCAGGCACACACTACAATGTCCCTTCGAAATGTACAAAAACCAGGACCTGGTGCTCTCCTGCATCGTGCAAAACTATGTATATGTTTGTCACTTGGTTGTCTAGTACTGCATATGCAACATAAAAAGTAGCCCGCTTCCATACCCCTCTGACATTTTGGTAAATTCAAAAAACCCTCCGGCACCAAAATTTTACCCCTGAAGAAAATGGCATGTCCTGGAAGAAGAGGGCATATGGGCCCAGATCCTTTTTTTTTTTTACCGCTTTGGGGTGTGTGTGTGTTTTTAACAATCAAGTGGTGTATGAATTTCATGAAATAGGGTTTGTTTTATAATTAAATTTTTAACCACACGTAACAGCTGCAGAAAATTAAAATCAACAATAAAACAAAAACCAACAATCAGAGAGTCGTCTCCGAGTACACCAACAGAACTTTGCATGCTAAAACCATCGCAATCTTAACAAACGTGAAATAATACATGGCAACACCCATTGCTTGGACTGTTGGCCACAAAGGAAAAGGCATATCATATCAGCGGCAGTTCTGGTCTGCAGGGTTTTATACAAAGGCAGGAGGAATGGGGGAGGGGGGAATCTGACTTAAAATATCTGCTTCCTGTTCCCCAAACTGAGCTGCAGACCGTAGGCACTGTTCTAGCATTTGCTTCATTGTTTGTATAATCTATAAAATCACCCCAGACTATGTAAAGTTATAATATTTCTTGCTACCTTCAATTTCCATGTCAGTTTTTCCCCAATAATGCTGGGTGTCAGGGATCTGCCCACCCCTGCCAGTCCAGCTTTGAGTGTTTACAGAGAGCCGCAACCTGTGTTAAAAACAGATTCATCTTTGAGTGAATCTGGCAGTCCCCTTTCGGGGGAGGAGCAGTTAGTGGCTGGGAGCCAGGGAGTGCCAAGTGTCCAGGGAGTTGCTGGGAGACCTGGCACCGCCCAGCAGACTCGCTCGGAGGGGGAGGCGTCAGTTCCGGCGCATATCTCACGTAGGAGGAGAAGGCGGCAATTCAGGATGCCGGAGCTTTGGTGTTGGCGCCAAAACAGGAGGGAGGCACTTCCGGATTCTGCTAGTGACTGAGCAGACATGATAAACGGAGCTCTGCACTGTAAATAGCTTGGCACTGAATAGAAAGACTTAAAGACAAATGGCTTGGGCATTTCTATTGAACAACCGATAAGAGAACCTGACACTACCTGTGGGATTGCACCATGCTCAGTAATTGCAATGATTTCCATGTCCTGGCAATGGTCATTATTGGTGCGGTATAATAATAATAATAATAATAATAATAATAATAATAATAATAATGGCATTACCTGCTAAGGGCAGTACCTGCGGCAGGGGACAGTTCATGCTCCTTCCAGGCTAGTTAACAACAACAACAACAACAACAACAACAACAACAACAACAACAATTTATTATTTATACCCCGCCCATCTGGCTGGATTTCCCCAGCCACTCTGGTTGGCTCCCAACAGAATATTAAAAACACAATAAAACATCAAACATTAAAAACTTCCCTAAACAGGGCTGCCTTCAGAAGTCTTCTAAAAGTCGGTTGTTTATTTCCTTGACATCTGATGGGATGGCGTTCCACAGGGCGGGTGCCACTACCAAGAAGGCCCTCTGCCTGGTTCCCTGTAACCTCACTTCTCGCAGGGAGGGAACCGCCAGAAGGCCCTGGGAGCTGGACCTCAGTCTCCGGGCTGAACGATGGGGGTGGAGACGCTCCACCCCAATCAATCAATCAATAATCTTCACTCGCCCTGCTAAATCCTAAATCTAAATCATCCTCCTGCTAATTCGCATGAAACACAACCCATGCTCTCCAGTACTTCCTGCTTTGGCTATGCTTCTATTTTTATCAGCGCCCTGTTGCGGAATTCACCTGCCAAAGAATGCCATTTTGGAGCAATCTAAAGAACACCTGAGTTGTGGGGAAGGGTGGATCAGATGCAATTTGACGCCCATCTGCTCCTATGGAGGTGTTAATCTCTTTCCGCCTTCCCATTTCTTCGTTGCAGGAGTTCCACTGACCCCGTGGGCCATGAGGTTATCTGGGCGCTGGGAGCAGGTTGCCGAGACATCATCTCCCTACAGGTGGCGCCGTTGCACCCTTGGTAAGAATGCCAGAGCTTGCATTTACACTGACACCTATGCCGGTATTTTCCTCTCTTTCCTCCATGCACACGCATGGGTAATAGCAACAGCAGCAGGGCAATTTTCATTGGAGAAATTGTGTGTGCAGGGAGGGTTAAGCCCTGCTCTTCCCAGCACTGCGGCAGCAGTCACACTCGCACGCACACCCCACCATGGCTGATGTGAAACTCTTCAAAAACACCTCTCAGAGTGCAACTGGGATGGATCTAGACACAAGGGGGAAACCACTATAAATAAGTCAGAAATTAGATTATAACAAAAGGGAAAAAATCTCTATGGATAATCGTGTTTTAAAATTTCCTGCTCTCTGGCGCCATCTGGTGTTGCATGTGTATAGCGCTTTCGAATCGCTGTTTCTTCACTAATGTAGATGAGTCCCTAGATGCAGCAAATAAATTTGTTTTCAGGTCTCGCAATGGCGTGCTTAGTTGCAGGGCTCTGTGGTTTATTTCTTTTAAGCTAAAGTCAGCGGCCCCTTCTCCTCCCACCGTTTTGCAGGTCAGAATCACCCTCCCCTAAGAGCTTTTCCATTCGCAGACGGAACCATGTAGGGCAGGGGTCAGCAAACTTTTTCAGCAGGGGGCCGGTCCACTGTCCTTCAGACCTTGCGGGGGCCGGACTATATTTTGGAGGGGGGGAAATGATACAAGAGCACCCCAAGCTCCAGTGGCTGCTTATCTGTGTCTTGCAAGTGGTAGGGGCTGCCAGCAGCGGTGGCAGTGGAGGAACGATGAGCGGCGCTCAAAAGGGCTCTGGAGAGGGGCTGCTTAAAATGGCGGCCGCTCGAGCTCTGGCACCAACAAGGCCCAGTCCACTCCTCTAGGCAGGGCAAGGAGAAGCCAGGAGGAGGGAGGGAGGGAGGAGACGCTGGCGCTGCATGACGGAGAGGGAAAGAACGTGCGTGCTGGCGATCTATGCAGTGATTCCCGGACCGTCTGCGACTGGATCCAGAAGGCAATTGGGCCTGATCCGGCCCGTGGGTCAGAGTTTGTCGACCCATGATGTAGGGCAACAATGGAGACCACAGGCCTTCTATAAATAAGTAAAATAAGGGTGGCTGTATTCAAGTTTCTGGGTGTTACTATCGTTGAAGGGTAAGACCTGGAGCGCTAATACCATTGCTCTGGTAAAGAATGCCCAGCAGAGAATTTATTTCCTCAGACTTTTAAAGAAGAACAATCTGAGTGAGAGACTGCTGGTGTCCTTCTATCGAGGCTCCATAGAGAGAATTCTTACATACTGTATCTGTGCTTGGTTTGCCAGTTGCACAGTCACCGATAGGAAAATGCTCCAGAAGGTCATAACCACAGCCCGAAACATTATCTGTCATCCTCTCCCATCTTTGGACGAACTATATAGCTCCTGTTGTCTCAAAAAAGCAAACAACATTTTACAGGATTCATCTCATCCTGGATATAGTCTGTTTGCACGGTTGCCTTCGGGCAAGAGATACAGAACAATTAAATCAAGAACAAATAGACTAAAATAGTTTTATCCAAGAGCTATAACTATTTTAAATGCTGTAACCAAATGATATGATCTTTGGGGAGTCGTGATGGACGGTATGTATGTGCATGTGTGGTTGTAAATTTATAAATGTGTATATGTGGCTGTAAATGTGGGATGGCATTCAATTTCGTTGTACCACGTACAATGACAATAAAGTATCTATCTATCTATCTACCTATCTATCTATCTACCGGTATCTATTTCACCGGGTGAGAATTAATTTGGTACCTCCACTGTCAGAGGCAAGAAATGCTCCTGCTTACCATGAGGTGGGGACCACAGTGCAGGAGCAAAAAAACATGGAAGTAAAACTTGTCCCTGCACATCTCCGCTAAAAGCAGTGCTGGCTTCCGGAAGTACATATGGGGAAGTGGCGGGGTCGGAGTTGGAGGCAAAGGCCACGGCAGCTGCAGCCACTGCCGTGGCAGTGGGCAAAAGTGCGAGGAAGGGAGGGAGCCCAGAGGGGGCGTGGCATGGGTGAGAGGGGGTGTGGTCTCTTTCGAGGGCGTGTCCCAATTTCCCTCCCTCCGGTGTAGGAGGGTCTGTGCCGCTTCCCCCCTGGAAAACCCAAAGTTTGGTGTTTACCAGAGCAGAAGGCAATCAGGTTTTCTGTGGACTGCTGTTTGTTCCAATTTATCACCAAAGAATTGGTTTTTCCAGGGGGGAAGTGTTGACAAGCCCTACATCACCTTTTAAACACCCATTGAAGGCACTCCTTTCCCAACAAGCCTTTAAAGTGGAGATCTGTATCCATACGGGACTTGAAATTGTCCTTACATATGAAATGTATTTTTTAATATGCAGCTGTCCTTAATTGCTTGCGCGGACGGAGTGGTTTTGGCGCATGGAGTTGCTGCTGTTGTTGTTTTTATTGCTGATGCTTCCACTGCGAAATTGCTTAGAGATCTTTAATGGGAAGCGGTTCCTGAATAGGATTTAGGACGAACAAAGCGACCGTTGTTGTGTTTTCGTCGTGATTCCTGCTTTGCAGGGGGCTGGACTAGATGGCCCCTGGGGTCCCTTACAGCTCCGCGGTTCCACGAGGGTAAAGAATGGAGAGGCCGCAACGGAATGATATGTGACAAAAAGAGAGAAGCGAGTCTCAAGACTGGTGCCAGTTTGGGATTTATTTTTATTGTTATGCAAAGGAAAAATCCAGCACAATCCGAGATATGAATTTGCATCCGCTGCCTTTAGTTCTCTCCATCCAACGTGCGATAAAACAGGTTTCTAAAAATGCCTCCTCTCTTTGCTTGTTACTCAGGGCGGGTGGGAAACAACTGGAGCTAAATTACATCTATTTTCACTGCACAGAACTCCCATAAGACAAGGCAGATGACACATTCTTCTCCTAATTTGTGCCTGTTAATGACATTATGCAAATTGGAATGCTTTGATCAGCTTCTCGTCTGCATTTTTCTTCTCCTTCTTCTTTTTTTCCCCTCCCAAAAAACAAAAAATTCACTTCCAGCCAGCAACCAACCCGCTTCAGCAACCGCTGCCTGCAGATGATTGGACGGTGTTGGCCACATTTGAGGGCGCTGGGCGTCGGCGGAGCAGGTTGCGGAGTGCAAGGATTGGCTTCCTTAGGTAAATCTAGCCTCAGGCTCTCCATCTGTGAAATGGGCTTCTAGGGGGCAGAAAGCCGGAGGCAGAACAGCGAACGCTTTGCATTCTGGGAATTTGATGGCGGTGGCCATGCCAAAAGGGTGTGTTTGCTTTCTTTCAGTCATGACCACCAGAATAAGAAGCCGAAATGATAAAAGATAAAAGGAGGACTGGATATTATTTATTGATTATATGAAAAATTACTATAAGCGGACAATTAGCCTAGCTGGATGCTCATACTGTATTTTCAGCTGTGTAAGTTAGAATGAGAGTTAACGGGAGGAACAGGGAAAGATTGGGGAAACTAAGAAAGGAAGATGAAAGGAACCATGGATTGAGAGCAAGGGAAGTCTGTCAAAAACTGGGGGGGGGGGGTTCTTGCGTTGAAATGTATCAGAATAATTTTTTAAAAACCATTAAATGATGTGTTTGCATGAGGACTTTAACAATAACCAGGGTGGTTTGCCTGGCGCCTAAATTATACATCTTTAGGCACCAGGTGAAAACATTCCTTTTTAACCAGGCCTTTGGCTGATAAATATTCTAGGTAAAGGTAAAGGGACCCCTGACAGTTAAGTCCAGTCGTGAACGACTCTGGGGTTACAGCGCTCATCTCACTTTACTGGCTGAGGGAACCGGTGTTTGTCCGCAGACAGTTTTTCCGGGTCATGTGGCCAGCATGACTAAGCCGCTTCTGGCGAAACCAGAGCAGCGCACTGAAACGCCGTTTACCTTCCCACTGGGCCGGTACCTATTTATCTACATGCACTGGCATGCTTTCGAACTGCTAGGTTGGCAGGTTCAAATCCCTACAACAGAGTAAACTCCCGTTGCTCTATCCCAGCTCCTGCCCACCTAGCAGTTCAAAAGCATGCCAGTGCAAGTAGATAAATAGGTACTGCTGCGGAGGGAAGGTAAACGGCGTTTCCGTGCGCTCTGGTTTCCGTCACGGTGTCCCGTTGCGCCAGAAGCAGTTTAGTCATGCTGGCAACATGACCCGGAAAACTGCCTGTGGACAAACGCCAGGTCCCTTGGCCAGAAAGCAAGATGAGCGCCGCAACCCCATAGTCGCCTTTGACTGGACTTAAACATCCAGGGGTCATTTACCTTTATATCTATCTATCTATCTATCATCTATATCTATCATCTATCTATCTATCTATCTATCTATCTATCTATCTATCTATCTATCATCTATCTATCTATCTAGCAATCATCTATCTATCTATATCATCTATCTATATCTATCCATCCATCTATCTATCTATCATCTATATCATCTATATCTATCTATACAGTGGTACCTCGGGTTAAGTACGCTTCAGGTTAAGAACGGACCTCCGGAACAAATTAAGTACTTAACCCGAGGTACCACTGTATATCAATCTATCTATCCGTCTATCTATCCGTCTATCTATCCGTCTATCTATCTGTCTGTCTGTCTGTCTGTCTGTCTGTCTGTCTATCATCTATCCATCTATCTATATCATCTATCATCATCTTCTATCTAATCTATCTGTATCTGTCTGTCTGTCTGTCTGTCTGTCTGTCTGTCTGTCTGTCTGTCTATCTAATACAGTGGTACCTCAGGTTAAGTACTTAATTTGTTCCAGAGGTCCGTTCTTAACCTGAAGCGTACTTAACCTGAAGCACCACTTTAGCTAATGGGACCTCCTGCTGCCGCTGCGCCGCCAGAGCACGATTTCTGTTCTCAGCGGAGTTCTTAACCTGAAGCGTACTTAACCTGAGGTACCACTCTATATAGAACATGACAGTCGTGCAAATCCTGGCTGATCCCCAAACGCCTGTCTTTCTCCTCAGCCCGGAACTGCATGCGCCTGCAAGTGCTGGAGCTGGACCACGTGACAGAGGTGAACCAGGAAGTGGCGGCCGAGGTGTGTCGGGAAGGCCTGAAGGGGCTGGAGATGCTGGTCTTGACATCCACCCCAGTCACGCCCAAAGCCTTGCTGCATTTCAACAGTGAGTGGGAACCCCCCTCCCCCCAAAAAAACAACACAAAGCCACGGGGCAGGTGAGCTGCAGGAGGGTTCCTGCCACGTTCCTGGACCTAGGATGGCACCTAGGAAGCAGGGGAGACAGCCAACGAAAGATGGGATGGGATGTCTGGAAGGTTCTGGTCCAGTTGGCCATGGTGAGAAGAGGATACTGGACCAGAGGGGCCTGATCCTGCAAGACCTTCATATGTTGGGGCTCAGTGGAAACCCAACTGGCCGGTAATTGTTGGGGCAGCAAAGGTTCTTCTGGGTTTTTTCGGGTGGCTGGAAGAGATTCAGAAGAACCGTCTCTACCATTGAGGACATATCAGTTTTATAGGGGCTTAACTGTCATGGCTTCCTCCAAAGTTTTTTTTGGGGGGGATGCCAGGAAACAGGGAATTATGTTCACATGTGATGGAGGTGTAAATATTTACAATTTTGGGGGGCAAAGGGTGTTTAAGGAGATAACAGAAATCACTGGGTTAAAGCTGACCAAAAGTCCAGAGGTAGGCCTATTCTCGATTTAATTAACACGTGCCATTAAGGTAAGACGGGGGGAATATGCAGGAGAATTGATTTTGAGGAGATATGGAGGGTGTTTGTAGAATTTGTGCTGTTAAAACGGAAAGGGGTCAAACCATCGCAAGAGGTGTTGAAATTTTGGGAGGCTGGATAGTTACAATGGAATGGTCTCAGTGGTGGGATGCACATTTTTATTCTTATTTATTTACGATTATTACTTTGTCAAAATTTAAAAAGAAAATAAAAAAGGGAAATAAAGGCACTTTCATTTTTTAAAAAACACACTTTTGGGGGGGGATTCATGGGTGCGCTGCAGAGGGTCCTAATCTGGATTGGGGCCCATGCATCTCCTTTGCACTTTGTAGAAGTTATCCACACAGTTCCTTAACTCAGATGGCTTTAAGAGAGGAGGAGACAAATGCGTGGAGGACGAGGAGATCGGGTGGCCATGAGCCATGTCCTGACTCCATTGTCGGAAGCCTCTCAGTACCAGTAGCTGGTTTTGTGGGGAAATCTCCCACCATGGGGAGTGGCAGGGAGGAGCAGTGGCGTTGCGCTTAGGTCCAACTTGTGGGCCTCCCAAAAGAGGCATCCACTGGCCACCGGAAAAGTGTGACTTTTTCAGAAAAAGAGGTGCCAGAATTCACCAGGAACGCCTCCCTTGTTCTCTTGTATAAGGGCAATGGCATCCACCTGAGAGGGGCCGGAACGGAGTTCCAGTGAGTTCAGCCGGGGGGGGAGGCCCTGGCCATTAGCCTGACCTTTTTTATTATCTTATCACAGGGGTTGCCAACATGGCACCCATGGGTGCCAGTGTGCCAGCCAGTATGGCACCCACAAAATATCTCAATAGAATCCCCTCAAAAATCCAGGGTGTGTGGTACTATTTGCTCTTCCTGCTTATTTTGGGTTATGCCACACACCCCATGGCAGCCATTTTGTATTATGCCACACACACACACACACAGACAGCCATTTTGTATTATGCCACACACCCCATGGCAACCATTTTGTATTATGCCACACACCCCATGGTGGCCATTTTGTGTTATGCCACGCACCCACAGCAGCCATTTTTTGATTGGTACCCATAGCACTAAGTCAAAATAAAAAATGGTCCTATTGACCACCCCCCCAATAAAGGCCTTGCAACCCCAGATCCTATGTCTATTTTGGCTGCTGACTCTGGATGTGTGGGAAAGAAGCAAAATCTACTTTCCTCACACACCTCTTCTCCCATCAAGAGGTACAAAGCTTCAGAGAAGCTCAGGTTTAAAGGACTTGGCTGTGAAGGAACAAGTGCCAAGTAGAGTATTTATAGAGAATTTCACTGTTAAAAATAGCAGAGGTCGGCTTTCTGCCAGAGCTGCTTCGTTACAGATATCCAAGAAGTTTGCTAGGCGACAAGCCCTACTGTTTTTTACACAAATAATCAATTAGCATCGCTGCCCAGCAATTAATGATTTTTGGTTGATTAACCTGTTCGTGTTAATTAGGTAAATTAAAATGCAATGTGAATGTTACCAAACCTCAATAAGCCTATTCTTTTTGTTTTATTTCATGTGGGAATTTATAAGCATTGTCAGAAGGAATGTCCACCTATAACATGACTTGACTTCTCTTTTCCCTAGGAAAGAGCCAAAGCACATGCAAAATTTAGCAAGCATCCCCTTAACTCTGAACCCCACTGATTAAATCTACTAATTAGGGGATCTATTAATTGATCTACTTTGTGGATTTATCTGCTAATTGAAAGCTCGTGGCCCGATATATTAAATTAAAAGGAGAGGAAGCACAGTTAGAGATATGAGCAGTTTAAGTAAACTTCGCCTCTCACACAGCCGCATCAGCTGCTGCTAACAATTTTCCAAAATAGTGATTACTAGCTCATATCACAGATGATTATTAGCATTTAATTTAGCAGAATTCTGGCAGCTGGTACCCACAATTAATGACATTAGTGATGCCTTAAATGGATTTATGCAGAGGGCTTTTCCTCTAGTTTTGCTGAGGTGGGGGAAGAACAACCAAGGATGTTCCTTCAAATAATAAGGGTGCTGGAGTTGTAGCAAATGCCTCGGTCTTCTTTGGGTTGTTGTTTTTTGTACAGTCATGAGGACTAGAACCCTGACCTTTCATGATCATACAAAGTGGAGATCATCCAGGTTCAAGGTGAAATAGCAGCTTCTCTCCTGCAGGGGTCGCCAGTGTGGCACAATAACACCCTTAAGGGCTCCCCCCCCCCCCCCGTTAGCCACAAAGTCCCCCCACTAGCCCCCTTGGTCATGGAGCAGAAAGGGGGGTTGCCTTTTTCTTCGCCTCTCATGTGTGGTTTTTTTCCCCAAGAGGAGAGGAAATCTCCCAACGCAGATTTCATGCTGAAGACATTTCTCTTTCCTTAAAGGTGTTTGCCGGAACCTGAAGTCCATCGTGGTGCAGGTTGGGATCTCGGACTACTTTAAGGAACCAAACAGTTCTGAAGCCAGGAAGATGTTTGAGGAAATGGTGACGAAACTCCAGGTAATGAGATTCCCAAGTGGTCTAACCCTTATTAGTCGTCTTCTGCTTCTCTTCCTTTTTAGCAATGGGCTTGCTTCGAGGAAGAAGTGGCAAGAGCTCATCCTCAAAAATCCCAGGCTGCGTCTTCTTATACAGTGCTTTTTTTCTGGGGGGACACAGGGGTATGCATACCCCTAAACATTTTATGAATCTTTGTACTTTTGTCCTTTTACTGTACAGTGGTACCTCTGGTTAAGTACTTAATTCGTTCTGGAGGTCCGTTCTTAACCTGAAACTGTTCTTAACCTGAAGCACCACTTTAGCTAATGGGGCCTCCCGCTGCCGCTGCGCCGCCAGAGCACGATTTCTGTTCTTATCCTGAAGCAAAGTTCTTAACCTGAAGCGTTATTTCTGGGTTAGCGGAGTTCTTAACCTGAAGCATATGTAACCTGAGGTACCACTGTATTTATTTACTGCATTTATTTATTTATAATTTTTATTAAATTTTCTGTTTTACAGTTTAAAATACAGTGGCCCCTCTGGATACGAAATGAATTCATTCCGGGGGTCCGTACTTAACCTGAAAAGTCCGTAACTGGAGGCGCCCCAGGGAAGCCATTGGTGGACCCTCGAGTTACGTACCACTCTGGATACGGCAATTTTCGGGTTGCGAATGCGGAAAACCCGGAAGTGTGTACTTCTGGGTTCCGCTGCGCGCGCATGCGCAAAAGCACTCCCACACACCACTTCCCCTGAAATTTATTGCCATCTCTCTCTCCTCTGTCTCTTCCAGGCCCTGAAGAAGAGGCCGGGCTTTTCAAAGATTTTACACATTAAGGTGGAAGCTGGCTGTTAACCTTTGCAAGGGGAGAGACCAACGCGAACCCCCAGATTAACATCTCCTGCCCGTCTGTTAGTAAAGACATCCTGGCACCAACACCAGCAGCCTGCCAGCCTCAGTTCTCTGGACTGGCGCTTTCCGAAGCACCCAGCCGAGCGCACGAATCTTTGAGCAGGCCTTCCGGACTGGGCGCGACGAGCTCCTTTTCCGTGTGGTGAAGGGTCAGCCGCATCGCTGAGATGATGGTGCTATGAAAACACAAAAAAATAAAAACCCGGCAAAGGAATTTCTCCAGACTGCCAGTGGGAACATCCCTTTTCCTTCTCCTCCTCCTCCTTTCATCTGGCGGAGGCAGCTGTGCAAGGGAAGCTTGCTCCTTCTTTGCAGATCCTTCCTTTGTCATCGACACTCTCTCTTTCTTTTCGCCCTTCGACAACTTCTCGGCCAAGGGTGACAAATCAACGGGGCTCGCTCGACTCCCTCAATTCGCCCTCCTCCTTTGTGGAAATGACTGGTCGTTCCTTCAGTCTGAAACTCCATCGCCTCGGAGCCTCATTTCATCCCTTTCCGTTTGGGCTCTTTCTCTCGCTCACTCTCACTCTTGGTTTTTTAATGATGGAGGGGGCAGTTCCTTTTGTGGGGAGAAGCAGGGATTCCTGTTCATTTTGGTTTCCCCCCTCTCTCTTATGAAAGGAAAGGCAAAGCCGAAGTTCCCTGCGGCCAGAGATGGCTACAATCCTAAGAAAACAAATCTCCAACCTTGCAGAGGAACCCAGGAATGTGCCAATTTATTTCTTGGAGCCAGGAACATAGGAAGTTGCCTTATACTGAGTCAGGCCCTTGGTCCATCTAGCTCAGTATTGTCTATACAGACTGGTAGCTGCTCTCCATGATTTCAGGCAGGGATTCTCTCCCAGTCCTCCCAGGAGATGCTAAGGATTGAACCCAGGACCTGGGCCGCTGAGCCAGGGCCCTTGTTCTCTCTCCTGCACAGGCCATAAAGCATCTTTGCCTGCAACATCCTCTTTTCATCTCTTGCCACCAACTTTTTCCTGATTCATGGAAAGCCGCCTTCTTCCTCTTCTGCCGGGTGGCTTCGCCGAGTGATTAATTGTTTGGCAAAAAGGAGACATTTCTGCTTTGAATGTAAGCCTCCTCCTCCATCCATCATCCCTAGCTTGCTTGCTTTCCAAGAGGCAGGGAAATCCAGCTTCCCCCCACGATTTACAGATCTGCAAGTTCCCTCCAGGTATTAACTGGCCCCCGACATTAACCAG
This sequence comes from Darevskia mixta, assembly GCA_034641385.1. Lineage (NCBI taxonomy): Eukaryota > Metazoa > Chordata > Lepidosauria > Squamata > Lacertidae > Darevskia > Darevskia mixta. Next base: position 7,486,301 of record JAWWNH010000060.1, read on the forward strand.
TTCCCAATCCCTGCTGTTTATGCCAAGATTTAGGGAGCACGCAGCTACCAGAAATGAGAGGGACCAGCTCTGCCCAAATTTCTCAGGCAGGTGGCTTTGCTTCAGTTGGATTTCTTGGGGAAGCAGAAGGATGGAGTTTGCAGTCAGCAACCTGCTGTGGCGATGGATCCACAGCAAAAATGACACAGCTAGCAAGTGCAGGTTCCAGATCCTGCAAGGAGGAGCCTGGCTTATAAGCTCACGGCCGAAACATTTGATCAACCTGAGGAAATCCTTTGTTGCATAGCATTTATGCTGAATCCCCAAGGGCTGTCGAGCGCTGGCCTTGAGAGAGGACTCGCGGGAAGCATTTTCTAGTCTAGGCCAAGGGTCGCTACGCTGTGCCTTCATCAACTGGAATTATCCGAAGCTGTTTTTATTGCATCAGAGCATCTCCATTCTTGGGGGGGCTGACCTGGTGTGCAGCTGATGAAGGCACAAGCTCCATGCCAGAAAAAACAAGGCAACCCCCATCTCAGAGCCAACCCTTATCAAGTAGCTGTTGGACTCCTGGTTCAGAACAGTAAGCCCGCAACTTATACACATTTAACTTATATTCAGCTTTATGCACTTTGCAAAAAATACTAATTAAAATTTAAATTTAAAAGGGGACAGGCATCCAGGAAAAAAGTCTTTGGCAATCCTATCTGCCATTGCACTCCATGTGTTTTGATTATACACAATTTTGGATTTATCCACAGTGCTCAGAATGAATGTAAGTTGCGGGCTTAACTGTAGTTACAAAGATAAGGTATTTTAAAAAGGCAGATAGGACTATATATGGTGGGTTTTAAAGCTTCTATTACTTGATAATCAACCCCCCACACCCAAAAGGAGGAAGGATCCTTATTCCTTATGTTGCACACAAAAAAACACCCGAGAATTCTGTGGCAAGAATAAGTTGTGCAAAGCACACTTAATGACGACACCATGTTGATTGTGGGGGTTCTTGAACACAGAGCCCTCAGTGAGCAGGCAGGCTGCAGAAACTGCAAATTAGTTTAAGCTGCACCTGGGCTTCTTCTAAGAAGGTTAATCCTTCTTGGGGCCGTGTTATCATTTGCCACTGAGTCGGAGCAAAAGTCAGTCAGGTTTTCTCCAATGGACAGTTGCTCAGATTTATCGCTAAGGAACGGGTGTTCCACAGGGGAAGGCAGTGGAGCAGAAGCAAAACCACTCGCACCCGTGCTTTCTAGGCACGAGGCAAGTGGAAGTCTGAATGGGCCCTGAATCAGAATGTTTCAGGACCCTGGACAGAGCCCCGTGGAAGGTGCTCCCTGGACCCACACAGGGGAGAGAGTAGTTCCCTGAACAAGATGCAGAGGACTTTTTAGGGCCAAGTGGTAAGTGTGCCTTTAATATAGATATTTAAAATAATTAAGAAGAGTGTGCATACAGGTTGCAAGCTTCAACCCAGCAGGAGCTGGCTGCAAATTAGAGAACAGACAGTCTGCAGGGTCTGCCCTCCTCTAGTCACCCCTCCCAATTAACCTCTGTCTCCAAGACATTACAAAGGCCAACTCTAGGCATTTAGGCCCTGAAATCTTAGGTATGGGATGCTGGTGATTCTAGTGTTAGGAGAAATTCACAGTCAAAAGCTGGTGGATTTTCATGAGGACTTAAACAAATTGACAGATCTTCCCATGTCTGCTTGCAGGCTCCCGGCCAAGTGACACATTGGGTGGAAATCCCACGTTTGGTGCGATGTGATGTGTTAAATTGCCCTAAGAAGATCTCTCAGTTTGGGCAGGCAATAAATAGTCTCTCAGAATTCGTATAGCAACACTGGGGAGAGTGAGAATTCAGAGAAAAGGAGGGTCAACGGAACCCTCACTGAGGTTTTGGATCTGCAAAAATCCAGTTCTGCTTCGCAGAATTGTTGCCTTTTCCAGCAGCCAACTCTCACAGGTAGTGATTTTTATTATATTTTAATCCTGATTCCGAAAGACTTGCACAACCTTTGGGGTTTTTTTGTTTTCCTGTCGTGGGGTCACAAAGGTCAGAAATCCTGGAGTAAAGGGAGAGATTTTGCAGGAAGGAGGCCCCAGGATGCGTTGCTCCACCTGCAGCTTGAGATGCACTGCATTCTGAGAAATGCAGTTTTCAAGGAGAAAGGCACCCTCACGTTTACAAGGAAGGCAGCCATTTTGCCAAAGTTTCTTTTTTCATTGTGGCCCCTGGGGGTGACAGTGAAGGAACAGGAGGAGGAGGAAGGGAGCAAAGTGTTTGGTGTGGCTGGCGTAACGGTCCGAAGAGTCTAAAAGGATGCCTAAAAAACCAGCAAAAATTAAAAATAATCATCCGATAAGAAGGAATGAAACAAAAAGCAACAAGGATGGAGGAGAAAAGTGAACACGAGCCTCCTAAATTCCACATTTTGATACTTTTTAAACACAAGAGTTTTCTGGCAGTGGCGATAAACCATGAGCTTGAACAGTCGCCTTTGACTCACTTGAACAAACGTTACCTTAAATGCAAGAAAAGTCAGTATTTATTTCTATAAAGAATTAAAAAAAATAAAAGACGAAGAGAGATTTTAAAGCAAAGTTATTTACTCAGCATGTGTCGCTATGCACTGTTCTTAGTGAGGGATTGCTTTAACAGAGTCGTTTCAGAGACTGGTTTATTTATTTTGGTTCCTCCTCGTTCATCAAGGGCAGAGAAGGTCAGCTCACGAGGATGTTTGCTGCTGCTATGACTACAACTTCCATTACTTTCTGCCCCCTCTCGCCTTCTTTTCCTTTTTGAAAGAGAGTGCCAGAGAGGAAACCCAGCCCATCTGATGTGAAGAGGACTCGAGAGCCAATTCTGGCCTGATATTATCTTTCCTGCCCTTGTTCTCATGCGTCCTTCTGCAAAGTCTCTGGTAGTGGAAGAATCCAAGGTTCGGGTCCCCCTGATTAATCCAGGGATGTGCCCTCAGGGCTGTGGATTTAGCTGGAACATTCTTTCATTTTTGGAAGCGGGGGGGGGGGCAGCTGTGACAGCATCCACCTATGGCAACTCCTCCAAGCAATGGCATTCGACTGGATGGAGTGGCTACCGGGGGGGGAGCTTTCCCTCCTTTTCCTCTTGTTGCCCCCGAGATCACATTCCAAGGGAAGTGGGAACAGAGGGCAGCGGTCAAGCACTGCGCATGGTGCGCAGCGATTCACCTGGGAAGCCACGATTTCATGTCACCAGGACATATAACTGGGAGCGAGGGTGGAGGAGCAGGATTAAAAGGTGTGACTCAGAGGAACAGAGACCAAAGTGTCTTCGAAGAGATATTTCATCTCTAGGCTTGGAGGGTTGTTGGGGGAGGGCGAGGAGAGCAAGATGTTTATTTATTTATTTATTGGGTGGAATGACGTCGCTATTTATTTTCTCTTTTTTAAAGAAAATAAGAATGATGATGATGATGGTGGTGATGATAACTGTGAGATTCTCTGCGGGAATTCTTGCCTGTGAACATTGGTCAAAATTGAGCTATGGGTGTGTGGTCTCCCTCCCTTTTATTATTATCATAAATCCCTGACTGGCCTTCCCTTCTTCCCTGTCCCCCACCCCATCAGTCTCACAGCTCACTGTGCTGCGAGGGCAGGAAAAAAGAGGTTTGCAAGTGGATGGTGATGTGATGTTCACTGGAAATTATTCCCCCCCCCCAATCTCTGCAGTGTTAACCCTTGCACCCTTTGAACAGGACCTGAGCATTTTTGATATATGTTTTCTTCCCTGTTTAAAACATATGTTTATTATTATTATTATTATTATTAACAACCCAGATGTCAGATAGTCAGGGCCATGATCCAGTTAGCACCTGCAAACCCCACAGCTTCCAATGGGAAACCACAGAGCCTAGGCTTAACTTTCTCCTATGGGCATCAATAAGACTTAAAAGTGTTTTACTTTGTTCTGCACTTGTCTACTCAGAAGTAAGCCTAACTGAGTTCAATGGGAAGCATGTAGAGAACTGCAGACTAACAGGAACCAGATCAAGCCCCCTAACCTCCTGGGCGTCGTAACGTAAATTTGAGCCAAAAAAAATTTGTTTTGTGTTCTTTTTTTAAAAAAAACCAACCTGGGTGGGAGGCAGAAAATGTCTCTGCAATGCTTTGAAGGCAAATGAATTTTTCTTAATGGGATCATTTGTATTACTGGGTTCCGTGAGGATGTTCTAAAGGCCTTTGGGGATATAAACATTAATTGCTTTTGAACGGATAGTACAGGAGCTGCTTCACTCATCAGCGTGCATCAATTGGTCGCTCCACCCTCAATGGCTCACAGCTGAAGCCCTGCTCAGAGTTTATGGGCAAGGATCATAGGTTGGCGGTAGAGCATCTTGCTTGCATGCGGAAGATCACAACGTCTCTGGGTAGATCTGGAAGCGACCCCTGCCTGAGACTCTGCAAAGTCACTGCCAGTCAGAGTAGACATGTGTGATGCTGTTGGATTCTGGAGCTGATGATTTAACTGTGCTGATCCAACAAGTTGTGGGGGGCTGTTTCTGTCCCCCCCCCAGCTGTCAACTTTCGGATTTGAAAATAAGGGATGCCGCAAGGGCGGTGCAATGGCACCAAGTAGCCTCACCACCCTGTGCTCCAGAGGCTGCGCGCGAACGGGTGAGCGAAAGAGCGAACGCGTAGACGGCAGGCAGGCTGTCTGTCTGGTTGGGTGGGAGGGTCTGGCTGCACAAGGCATGCAAGCTCCGCCCCCAGTCGGTCTCAGACTCCTTATTGGCAGCCGAGCAACGCAGCTGAGGAGCCTCCCTGGCCGGCAGGGAGGGAGAGGAGCTGCTTCCTTTGAAATCCGGGAAATTTAAGGGATAGCAACAATCCGGGATAGCAGCTGGAAACGGCATTGGAATAAGGGAGTTTCCCGCCAAAAAAAGGAGGGTTGACAGCTATGTTCCCCCCCACACACACACAGACACCATAGCAGCATCTCTTTAGGGGAAGGAGAGTTCCCCCCGCACAACTGCATGCAGGACTCTCCGGAGAGTGGCATCATCTCTTTCATTGCTGCCATGGAGACATTTATTAAAAGATATGAAATCTTGTCAGCAGCAAGATCAATTGGTTCGGGTTGTCAAATCTTCTGCAGGCTTTCAGAGGCCTTTCTTCCTTAACAAAAAGGGGTGGGGTGGGAAATGGATTTGCCTGTCAGCACCATCAGATAATCTGCAGCAAAGGTGCAGAAAGAGAAACCCAGATATGTGCAGAAGATCCCTTTACAGAACCTCCGCTTCAGATGAGCATTTTGCAACCGGTCTTGCCGACGTCTCAGCTAAAGCAGTGACAGACTGTGAGAAACTGACGCTTAGAAAGTTTAAACTCTGCACTTAGGCAATCTATAACCCTGCCGACCAGGTTCTGTGAGCTGCATAAATTATGCAAATTAGCAACTGCAGCTCACGTTCCCATCCCATGGACTTAATTCTGCAGTGTTTACTATCGTGCATCATTTATTCTGGTTCCAATATCTTGTGCAAAGAACAGAAAGAGGTGTTGTAAGGGGTTTGGGCCCAGGCGTTGGCATCTTCTAGCTTCTGAGAATTCACGCCAAATGCTTTCCAGGGGGCTAGAAACTTGCTTTCAAAAAAAAAAATTTAAGCTACAGGTAGGTAGCCGTGTTGGTCTGCCATAGTCGAAACAAAAGAAAAAAATTCCTTCCAGTGGCACCTTAGAGACCGACTAAGTTTGTTCTTGGTATGAGCTTTCGTGTGCATGCACACTTCTTCAGATACACTGAAACAGAAGTCACCAGACCCTGATATATAGTGAGAGGGTGGGGAGGGGTATTACTCAGAAGGGTGGTGGGAATGGGAGATTGGCTGATAGGAGAGGTAAACCTGTTGACGACTGTTAACGACTGCAATTAGTCTTACAGGAAAAAGCAAGGAGTGAGAAGGTTAAAAATAGCTTTGTCATGTATAATGAGAAATAATGGTTTTAAGTTTGGTAATGAGTTGCATTTCAGCAACTTCTCTTTCCAGTCTATTTCTGAAATTCCTTTGAGATCTTGTATAGAGTGTCCTGGGAGATTGAAGTGCTCTCCTACTGGTTTCTCTGTCTTGTGATTCCTGATGTCAGATTTATGTCCATTTATCCTTTGGCGTAGGGTTTGGCCTGTTTGTCCAATATAGAGAGCTGAAGGGCACTGTTGGCATTTGATGGCATACACAATGTTAGACGATGAGCAATTAAATAGTCCTGAGATGGTATGTTTGATGTTGTTGGGGCCAGTAATGGTGTTGTCCGGGTGTATGTGGCAGCAAAGTTGACACTCTATACAAGATCTCAAAGTAGCTGTCTTATTGCAAAGGAATTTCAGAAATAGACTGGAAAGAGAAGTTGCTGAATTGCAACTCATTACCAAACTTAAAACCATGGAGAGACCTGGTTTGAATAGAGACATTGGATTCTTATCTCATTATACGTGACAAAGCTATTTTTAGCCATCTCACTCCTTGCTTTTCCCTGTAAGACCAATTGCAGTCGTTAACAAACATCAACAGGTTTACCACAGCTACCCTGTTTCCCCTTTTTTAATACGTAGTCATAAAGTAAGCCATGGCAGGGTTTTTTTACCTTTGTGAGAAGACGTACCCCAAAAGTAAGCCGTGGTGCTGCCATTGTTCCCGTCGCCTCCTCAGCCCCTCCTGCGTGCGCAGGGAGCCAGCGAACCAGTGAGAGGCACGGGGGGGGGGAACGCACCTCTTGTGGAGTTCTGCCCCGCCTGCTTAGCGCGCAGGGAGAGGCGCGGGGGGGGAAACGCCTCTTCCTGCCCCGCCTGTTCCCCATGTGCAGGGAGCCAGCGAACCAGCGAGAGGCGCCGGGAGAAAACGCGCCTCTTGCAGAGTTCTGCCCCGCCTGCTCAGCGCGCAGGGGGAGGCTGTACCGTACCATACTGACGTAATAAAAATAAGACATCCCCCCGAAAATAAGCCACCCTGTGTGTTTTTGAGGGGGGGAAATTATAAGACGGTGTCTTAAAAAGGGGGAAAGATGGTATCAGCCAATCTCCCATTCCCACCACCCCTCTGAGTAATACCCCTCCCACCCTCTCACGATATATAAGGGTCTGGTGACTTCTGTTTCAGTGTATCTGAAGAAGTGTGCATGTACACGAAAGCTCATACCAAGAACAAACTTAGTTGGTCTCTAAGGTGCTCCTGGAAGGAATTTTTAAATTTTGTTTTAACCTCATGATGGTCAGGGTTATGCTTTCTGGGCATCCTGTGTTTGCATTGTTTGGTGCAGAGCACAGAAAAAGCGGGATTCGAAAACTAGCCTAGCATCTCGTTCCACCCCTAGTTCTCCTTCCAGGGCAGGTTTCACATCCAGAATTGATTGCAACCCATCATGGGGGTCGAGGGCAAGGCGTGAGGGACCCGAAGATAACCGAGGGGACTCGTTTCTCAAAGCACTTATGACTTTCTGCATCAATCATTATAAGTAACTGAAAATGTGTTAGTGTGCCAGAAAGAAAGAAAGAAAGAAAGAAAGAAAGAAAGAAAGAAAGAAAGAAAGAAAGAAAGAAAGAAGAGTCCAGCAATTAAGCTATTTTTTTAATTATATAAATATATGTATATTTTAGTCTTTAGAGGAAATGTGCCAGTGTTCTGAGAACCAAAATGTTTGTTCCCCCTGTGTCTCGAGACAGATCCCAAATACCAAGTGGGGAAATGGCTTTATGGGAGGGGGAAAGCTGTGAAGGGGGGGAGAGGAGGGCTTGGGGGGGGGGGAGAAACGACATGGCAATCAACAGACTAAATCTCAGCCGGTTCCCTGAATGGCTGGTGGTTCTCAAACGCTGGAGTCTTCCCCTTGCAATCAAATTTTGAGCCTCGCTGAGCTAGATGCTGTCAGGATTGCGATAGGATGCTGAGGAGTGTGTGTCGTTTCAGGAAGCAGGGGGCAGTTTGTTTCTCGGAGCCCAAAGAGATTTCATTCCTCACAGCAAATATGAAACATGCAGATTCGATCCTCTGCCCGCCCACCCCAAAAATAGCCACCACCACCAGACTGAGTGGTGGAAGATTTCAGCACAAAATGTGGACCTCAAATTTTGGGCACCCCGCAAAATGCCGAATTTCGTCTCCCAAAAATCCAGAATTTGAAAAATTCTGTTTGATTTCAGGAATCTGAAATTTCGCTCCGCTGCCATCAGGTTTTTCGCAACGGCGTCCTGGACACCTGTAACTCAGAGCCATCTCTGGACTGTATTTCCCAAACGTGGGTCTCCAGCTGTTTTCAGACTACAATTCCCATCATCCCTGACCACTGGCCTTGCTAGCTAGGGATGATGGGAGTTGTAGTCCGAAAACAGCTGGAGACCCAAGTTTGGGAAACACTAGACCACAGCCAAGCTACTGCATTTGATTCCTTTGCTTAACTAATGCAGAACGTGCTCAGGCCCTGGGATGTGGCATTTGCATGTACCAGAGGAAAAGGGAGAGAGCTTTGCTACAGCTCAACCTGATTTTGTTTTCCACATTTGGCTAAGGTGTGCAGCCATAGAATCACAGAACAGTAGACTTGGAAGGGGCTCCAGAGTTCATCTAGTCCACCCCCTGCAATGCCGGGATCTCAGCTAAAGAATCCTGCACTGGCATTCGGAAGTGTGTGTGTGTCGCACAATCAAAATGAAGCAAAAGATGTCATGGGGACGAGCCAACGCTCATCTCAAAATACATCATGGACAGTATCCAGGGATGCAATCACATTCCACCTAGAAATCGTAGCAGCCACAAAAGCATCGTCTGGGGAAAGCAAATCTTCCCCCTAAAAAAAAGGGGGGGAATGTATCTTCTCCGAGAGGTGGAGAGGACACGTGCAGAGTTATTGTCAAAAGATCCTTGTTTAAGAACCACCACAATTCAGGAGCCTGGAGATTTGCCTGTGTGGGACTGGGAGGAAAAACCTTTGCACTGCAGACGGGAAGTAAGTTTTCTTTCGTTATCAGCCTTGGCTCAGTTGGGGCCCATTGGACGTCTAGGACTACAAATCCCATCAGCCACAGCCAGCGCAATGGCTGATGGGTTTTGTAGTTCAAAATGTCTGGAGGGCCTTAGCTGGGCCAAGCCTGCACTGGAGGGTGAATTGGCAAAGGACAAAGCAAGAACGGTGAAGCTTTAAGGTGCAGCAAGAAGATGGGAGCTGAGACCGGCCGAGGGAGAGACTTGCAAACCTGCCGCCTTTACGTTAATCCTGGTGACTCTCTTGAGGGCCCCCCCTCCCATCAAGAGACCTTCATACTTCTTCTTTTTTTACATTTGGGGGGCAGAACTGTCATCTGTAAAACGCACTTTGATGTTGTTGCTTTGAAACTTTGCCGAATGTAAACAATGCGTATTTAAAATTAAAAAACCAACAAAAACCAACTCTGTGTTCTAAGAGCTATTTTATGATTCAGTGGTGAATAAAGGTTCTTGAAATGAACAGGGGGCGTGCTTTATTTTCCCTGTTCGAGGTGCCATTTCAGAGAGAGCCATTTCAGCTGAAAGGGGGGGGGAGAGACACCCTCGCTTTTTCCCAACAGGATTCATGGCTTAAATAACATTTCGAACCTTGAGGCCTCCTTCCTTCCCTCCATGGCTTCCAGTTCTAAATTTTATTCCTGCAACTTTCACTGTAATCTATTTTGTTATATACCGTCTTTCCCCCTTTTTAAGACACCGTCTTATAATTTTTTTCCTCAAAAAAACACAGGGTGGCTTATTTTCGGGGGGATGTCTTATTTTTATTATGTCAGTATGGTACGGTACAGCCTCCCCCTGCGCGCTGAGCAGGCGGGGCAGAACTCCGCAAGAGGCGCATTTCCCCTCCCCCCCGCGCCTCTCGCTGGTTCGCTGGCTCCATGCGCACGGGGAACAAGCAGGGCAGGAAGAGGCGTCTCCCCCCCCCCCACGCCTCTCCCTGCGCGTTAAGCAGGAGGGGCTGAGGAGGCGACGGGAACAATGGTGGCACCACGGCTTACTTTTGGGGTACGTCTTACTTCTCACAAAGGTTAAAAAAAACCTGCCATGGCTTACTTTATGACTATGTATTAAAAAAGGGGAAACAGGGTAATCATAGTATCCAAAATCCATGTTACAGTACAAGTGTTACTGTATTCCTGCCAATGGTTTCAACTGTTTACAGTTATCTCTCAAATATGTTAGAAAGTTATTCCAGTCTTTTTTAAAAAACAAAATACTTGGTCTTCCTGATTTCTGATCTTTCCCGTCAGTCTTGCCATTTCCGCATATTCCATCAGCTTGGTCTGCCACTCTTCTCTGGTCGGTACTTCTTCTTTCCATCTCTGGGCAAGAAGCATCCTTGCTGCTGTCGTTACACACAGGTTACAATTCTGGACATCATGCATATAAGCAAAATCACGTGGAGCCAGATCCCCTAGAATACAATTTTTTTTAAAAAAAAAACAACAACACCCAAATCCCTTCCAGCCTCCTCTGGTGACTCTCCAAACTCCTCCACAGCTCTCTGGCCTCCTCCAATCGCTTTCCAAACTCCTCCGAAACTCTCCGCAACATCCTTTGCACTCTCTTCCTCCCCTCCGCCATCTTTCCAACCGCACCAAAAAACTCTCCCAATGGCTGGCGGATTGCAAGCCGTTTCCGCACAACACACACTGCACACCCACTCTGTGGGTGTAGTGGTTAAGAGCGGTAGACTCATAATCTGGTGAACTGGGTTCGAGTCTCCGCTCCTCCCCATGCGGCTGCTGGGTGACCTTGGGCTAGTCACACTTCTCTGAAGTCTCTCAGCCCCACTCACCTCACAGAGTGTTTGTTATGGGGGAGGAAGGGAAAGGAGAAGGTTAGCCGCTTTGAGACTATTTCGGGTAGTGATAAAGCGGGATATCAAATCCTAACTCTTCTTCTTCTTCTCAAGTTTATGCCTTTTTAAAAAACAGAGATTGTTTTTTAAAAACAACAGAGACACCTGGCTTGAGAGCAGTACAAGTGAAAAGGATCTAGGAGTCTTGGTAGACCACAAACTTGACATGAGTCAACAGTGTGATGCAGCAACTAAAAAACCCACTGCAATTCTGGGCTGCATCAATAGGAGTATAGCATCTTGATCAAGGGAAGTAATAGTACCTCTGGATTCCGCTCTGGTCAGACCCCACCTGGAATACTGTGTTCAGTTCTGGGCACCACAGTTCAAGAAGGATACTGACAAGCTGGAACGTGTCCAGAGGAGGGCAACCAAAATGGTCAAAGGCCTGGAAACGATGCCTTATGAGGAACGGCTTAGGGAGCTGGGTATGTTTAGCCTGGAGAAGAGAAGGTTGAGGGGTGATATGATAGCCATGTTCAAATATATAAAAGGATGTCATATAGAGGAGGGAGAAAGGTTGTTTTCTGCTGCTCCAAAGAAGAGGACACGGAGCAATGGTTTCAAACTACAAGAAAGAAGATTCCACCTAAACATTAGGAAGAACTTCCTGACAGTAAGAGCTGTTCGACAGTGGAATTTGCTGCCAAGGTGTGTGGTGGAGTCTCCTTCTTTGGAGGTCTTTAAGCAGAGGCTTGACAGCCACCTGTCAGGAATGCTTTGATGGTGTTTCCTGCTTGGCAGGGGGTTGGACTGGATGGCCCTTGGGGTCTCTTCCAACTCTATGATTCTATGATTGTGTAAGTGAAATCTGCTGAGAAGGTGATATCTGTCGGGTTGGGCTAGATGGCCCTTGGGGTCCCTTCCAATGCTACAACTCTATGATTTTTTATGCTTACTTGTATTTGCCACATCAGCCACGCTGCGTTGGCTCCAAAGGTTGCCTTTTTGCACTGTGGCGCCTTCCTTTCCACCAAAGGAGCTGGAAAAGGCTTGTGTGATGCCACTCCGATCTCTGAGCGGCAACAGGCTCCACGGGTCCCAAGAGCTTTCCCCAGAATACATATGCCTTGGAACGAAGGCCAGCCACTGAATAAATGAACCAATAACTGATAAACGGATGCAGCAATGCTGCCCAAGGGTTTTGCGGGTGATGCTGCAGCTGGAAGAAAATGTAGGTTACGGGAGGTTGAAGGCGCTCCGAATCCAGGATGCAAATAATAGTTCTAGGGAACTCCAGAGAACGCCTTGGGGCAGCCTCCGTTTTTAATTAACAGACCCACAAACAGGATGAAAAACAACGCGTGTCGAAATCTGGGCCGAATCCCTGCAATTCACCAGACTGTTTTATGTCTAATAATAATTCTGATTCTCTAGAGGCGCTGTGGAATATCTCTCTACCAGCATCAAGTAACTTGAGAGATTTCCCCGACATCCCATGTGCTGTGCATAGGATTAAGTTTGGGGGTCCCCCAATGCAGCCCCCATGGGGGCCACCACCCCTTGACCCTCCCAATTATTGCTATTATTATTTGCAATGAATATTTGGGCAGGGGCTCGTGGCATTTGGCATAGGCACTTGTCTTCAGCTACTGGGTTACAGCTTGATCCAAAGTTGGTCTCAACAGGAATGTAAAAGGAGCTCTTGACCTGTTCTCTCTATTTTTTTATATAATCACTAGTAGACGTTAGGCCCGTTAAATTAACGGGCGCTAGAACATCATGGAAAGCGGGGACGGCGAGAACTTGCTGAAGTGCTCGATGTACTTGGGCGCCCCGGCCAGTGCCGAATGGCCCTTCAGCAGGCAGCGCAGGAGGCACATCGCGGCGGCGGCACTGGCACCAGCCAGGCCCTGGCAGGCCAACTCAGCCGCCACTTGTAACGGCCGCTGCCGCTTAGAAGTAAGTCCATGCGAGCGCGCACCCGCCGCTTCAACAGCCCGGCCGCCCGAAGTCTCTGCGCTCCAATCCCTGTGCCTGTGGGAAGTTTTTCGGTGTTTAATGCTTTGTTGTGGTTTTATATATGTGGGAAGTCGCTCAGAGTGGCTGGGACAACCATGTCAGATGGGCAGGGTATCAATAATAAAATTATTATCATGGACATTCTTATTATGGAATGTTGTTGTTCAGTCGTTCAGTCGTGTCCGACTCTTTGTGACCCCATGGACCAGAGCACGCCAGGCATGCCTATCCTTCACTGCCTCTCACAGTTTGGCCAAACTCATGTTAGTAGCTTCCAGAACACTGTCCAACCATCTCATCCTCTGTCGTCCCCTTCTCCTTGTGTCCTCCATCTTTCCCAACATCAGGGTCTTTTCTAGGGAGTCTTCTCTTCTCATGAGGTGGCCAAAGTACTGGAGCCTCAACTTCAGGATCTGTCCTTCCAGTGAGCACTCAGGGCTGATTTCCTTCAGAATGGATAGGTTTGATCTTCTTGCAGTCCATGGGACTCTCAAGAGTCTCCACCAGCACCATAATTCAAAAGCATCCATTCTTCGGCAATCAGCCTTCTTGATGGTCCAGCTCTCACTTCCGTACATCACTACTGGGAAAACCATAGCTTGAACTATACAGACCTTTGTTGGCAAGGTGATGTCTCTGCTTTTTAAGATGCTGTCTAGGTTTGTCATTGCTTTTCTCCCAAGAAGCAGACACCCTATTATGGAATAGGGTGTCCCGACCCTATTTGCACCGGAGAAATGTATGGGGTTGACCCAGTCCCATCCATCAAGGCAGCTCTGATCACAACTCCAGCTTCATGTTTGCTTTTAAGCTAGTTTAAATATTCAACGGGGGAACGGAGCACGTGGTAAAAAAACAGCCCACAATCGAAAGGGGAGGGGGAGAGGCATGCAAGATCTCCCAGTGCAAAGAAAGTCCTGAGTAAGCACCAGGTTGCTCCCCGCAGGCAGAAGTCAAGCTCCGCCATGCCTTGCCACACCATGTCAAGCGAAATCTCCCTCGCATTTTGACATGCAGATGTAGGTCAGCTGTTTCCAAGAGCAACTGGAACCAAGGAAGAGAACCCAGGCAGAAGGAAAAATTCCCCCAGGATGTGCTCCTACCCTTCTTTTCCCTTCAGAAACTCCGACTGAAATTTTGAAGGTGGTTTTCTTTTTGGGTGGGCAGGAAGCCTGAGGGGTTCCCCAATAAGCATCCTAAATCTCCTAAACAAAGTTCACTCGTGGCTTAGAGGCTTCCCGGAATATGTCCGGCGTGACGGATATTCTTTGTGACAATTCTGCAGGGGAGGCGTCTTGTGGCTTCATATAGGGCAGGGGAGGCCTCATGACAGGCCTGTGGACACAGAGAAGGGCTTCGGCTCAGGGGGGAGGGGAGAACATCTGCTTTGAATGCAGAAGGTTTGATTCTTTATATCTCCAGGTAGGGCACAAGAGCAACTCTGGAAAGCTCTGGCTTAAACGTCCACGGAAATGGCTTTGCCTGGCGTCAAAATGGTGACCAGGTTGATGTCAGGCAGGCCTCCCTGGGGAGAACATTTGACATAGATAGGCCACCACTAAAAAGGCTCTTTCTCTTGACACCACCCTCCAGACCTCTCTCGAAGGTGGTATGTAGAGATCGGTCTCAGATTAGGATATCAGGGTCCAGGCCGCTTTCTATAGGGAAAGGTGTCTGTATTCACACGAAATCAAGCTGGCTTTAACAAGGAAGGAAAGGGGCGTCTCTGCGCTGGTCCAAACCGTTCCCCAATTTTGCCGAAAGCTAAATTCAAAGCAAAATTGATGGTCCGTCGACTAGAATCTAAGGATTTAAATCAAGGATTCACAAACCTGGGTCTCCAACTGTTTTGGACTAGAGTTCCCATCATCCCTGACTACTGGTCCTGCTAGCTGGGGAAGATGGGAGTTGTAGTCCAAAAACAGCTGGAGATCCAAGTTTGGGAAACGCTGATTTTTTTTATCGAGAACAGCTTTTAATGCATGAAGCTGGAAACGCTGATTGAAATCAAGAAAGAGCAGGCTGCTGCTCTGTTGGCATGGAGAGGGTGTCACAAAAACAAGCACCTCTCAGGAAAAACTAAGCTTACCCGGTACTTTTTAAGAGAAATGTCAAGAGAAGTATGGATTTTCTTAGCTGATGGGCCGTTCCCTTGGTTATGTTCTCCCTTGGCTGAGCATTGCACCACATGCGCCCGAGCTGAACGGCAATCGATCTAAGTGTGCTGCTTTTGGGAGCTGTTAAAATCGCAAATGCATGCGACCACCTGCGCTGCTCCTTCAGAAAACAGTCTACATCTTTTATCCTAAAAAGTAGCACGGCAGTAACAATCACTTCCTCTGTAGGACCAGGAAATACCGGTAATTGCTGCCTAGTAGAGTAAAACCAGGTACCTGAACTGGTCCATTAGGTCCAACCTAAGGCCCGTGGACCGGATGCGGCCCATTTGCCTTCTAAATCCGGCCCACGAATGGTCCGGGAATCAGCGTGTTTTTACATGAGTAGAATGTGCGTTTTTATTTAAAATGCATCTCTGGGTTATTTGTGGGGCATAGGAATTCTTTCATTTCACCCCCCACCCCCCCCCAAAAAAAATAGTCCGGCCCACCATATGGTCTGAGGGACGGTGGACCGGCCCACGGCTGAAAAAGGTTGCTGACCCCTGCATTAGAACAACAGCCACAAAACCAGCAAAATAATAATAATATTATGAGGACCTAGAGGTGTTCATGATAAGGTATGCAAGCTTTCACGTTCACACAGAATGCTTTGGCTGAGTTCTCAGTGGGACACTAAGCTTGTTCCTGGACTGGCAGGTCGGGGATCACATAAGGGAATAGTCTCCTCTGTCCCCATCCAAATTCCTGCATGTAGAAAGCCAGGCTAAAGTATTTCCAGCCTGCTAGTTTTCTATGTGCGGGGAACTGCGTTTTTATGGAAGAGTACTCCGTCATGCGAGCCCTTACCTGCCCTCTGATGCTACAGGTAGAACTTTTCATGCCTTCTTCCATTGCCCCAAGCACAAAGCTACTGCAGCCCTTACAACACAGTCCCTATCCTTCGCCACACGACAGCCTTCGCCATTGACTTTAGCACAGCAGGACTCCCTCCCAGGGATCTTGGTACAGGAAATTCGCCTGAAGCAATTAGATAAAACTCTTTCCAGCCTCCCAGAAAGCCATTCCTAATTAATCTGGCAAAACACACTTTTAACAAAATCAGTTCTAATTATTCCTAACAGGTATGCTAATATTTGTAAAACACTTTAGAAGCCTGCAGATGGCAGGCAGAGTTTCAAAGGGAAGCAAGGAGAGCAGTGCTGGATCAGGCCAAAGGGGGACCATTTAGTCTACCATCCTCTTCGCTGCATGGCCAGGCAGATGCCCCAATGGGAAGCCTGCGAGCAGAGAAGGATGTGCAGGAGAAGTCTATCCATGGCTTCTAGAAGAAGAAGAGGAGTTTGGATTTGATATCCCGCTTTATCCCTACCCAAAGGAGTCTCAAAGCGGCGAACATTCTCCTTTCCCTTCCTCCCCCACAACAAACACTCTGAGGTGAGTGGGGCTGAGAGACTTCAGAGAAGTGTGACTAGCCCAAGGTCACCCAGCAGCTGCACGGGGAGGAGCAGAGACGCGAACCCGGTTCACCAGATTATGAGTCCACAGCTCTTAACCACTACACCCACAGAGTGGGTGTGCAGTGTGTGTTGTGCAGAAACGGCTTGCAATCCGCCAGCCGTTGGGAGAGTGTTTTGGTGCGGTTGGAAAGATGGCGGAGGGGAGGAAGAGAGTGCAAAGGATGTTGCGGAGAGTTTCAGAGGAGTTTGGAAAGAGATTGGAGGAGGCCAGAGAGCTGTGGAGGAGTTTGGAGAGTCACCAGAGGGGGCTGGAAGGGATTTGGGTGTTGTTGTTGTTGTTTTTAAAAAATTGTATTCTAGGGGATCTGGCTCCACGTGATTTTGCTTATATGCATGATGTCCAGAATTGTAACCTGTGTGTAACGACAGCAGCAAGGATGCTTCTTGCCCAGAGATGGAAAGAAGAAGTACCGACCAGAGAAGAATCATAGAATCATAGAGTCATAGAGTTGGAAGAGACCACAAGGGCCAAGCTGATGGAATATGTGGAAATGGCAAGACTGACGGGAAAGATCAGAAATCAGGAAGACCAAGTATTTTGGTTTTTTTTAAAAAGACTGGAATAACTTTCTAACATATTTGAGAGATAACTGTAAACAGTTGAAACCATTGGCAGGAATACAGTAACACTTGTACTGTAACATGGATTTTGGATACTATGATTATATAACAAAATAGATTAGGAAGAAGAAGAAGAAGAAGAAGAAGAAGAAGAAGAAGAAGAAGAAGAAGAAGAAGAAGAAGAAGGAGTTTCGATTTGATATCCCGCTTTATCACTACCCAAAGGAGTCTCAAAGCGGCTCACATTTTCCTTTCCCTTCCTCTGTGAGGTGAGTGGGGCTGAGAGACTTCGAAGAAGTGTGACTAGCCCAGGGTCACCCAGCAGCTGCATGTGGAGGAGAGGGGAAGCGAACCCGGTTCCCCAGATTACGAGTCCACCGCTCTTAACCACTACACCACACTGGCTATGCTCTGCTGCTAGTTGGGAGTCACCAGTGCTTCTGAATCTGTCTCTGGGAGCTTTCACACACACACACAAACACACACACAATTTAATCTCCAGAGATTCAGGAACAGGATTTGAGATTGGGATGATGATGATGATGATGATGTATTTATTATTATTATTATTTATACCCCACTCATCTGGCTGGGTTTCCCCAGCCACTCTGGGCGGCTCCCAACAGAGGACTAAAAACAGAATAAAACTTCAAACATTAAAAACTTCCCTAAAGAGGGCTGCCTTCAGATGTCTTCTAAAAGTCAGGTAGCTGTTTATTCCCTTGACATCTGATGGGAGGGCGTTCCACAGGGTGGGCACCACTACCGAGAAGGCCCTCTGCCTGGTTCCCTACAACCTCACTTCTCGCAGGGAGGGAAACGCCAGAAGGCCCTCGGAGCTGGACCTCAGTGTCCAGGCTGAATGATGGGGGTAGAGATGCTCCTTCAGGTGTACTGGGTCGAGGCAAAACTCAAGTTATTCCGTGTACTAGCAACTTCGTGTTGTTGTTGTTTTTAAGTATCATCACTTCAGGGAGCAAAATCTGGGCAGGGTTTTTATTGAGGACAGGTAAGGGGGACCCGAGCACCTGCCGCTTTGCATCCTAGCAGGAGGGATCTCTTCTTGCGGCGCCGCAATCGTTCATCTCCTGCGCCCCTGCAGGAGTTTCACGAGCAATCACGCCCACTCCCAGGAGCCGAGGATGACAAGCCGCCAGAGCAGAATCTAAATGGAGCTTCATTAGCCAGAATGCGCAATTTTAATGACCTGCTAAATAAGCCAGGCCTTCAAAGGAACTCGGGAAAGAAGCTGGAAATGATTCGGTACAAATTGACAATTAGCACAGGCAATTTGCTTCCTGAATAATAAAAAAACAAAACGAGGAACAGAGGGAAAAGAACACCTCGTACCAGCTCAAGACCTAAGGCAGGTTTTCGGGGGAAGAGGCATTCTTTCCGGCTGTCGAAACAGCGAGTTCCAGCAGAATACAGAAAAGGGTGCTTTGCGTTATACGTAGGGCTGACTCAGAACTGTTCGGAAATTTCAGCTGGTACAGAATTCAGCGTCACCAGGGCAAGATGGGTCGAGTATCTTACACCAGGGGTTGGCAAGGTTTACCTCACCTGGGCTGGTTCACTCCCGCGGAGATTGCTCCGTGGGCCAGATCGCGTCTGTACAGATGCAATTTTCAGCGTCTGCGCAGACGCGATTTTTGGCGCCGTGGAAGCAAGTCCTCGCTCTGCGCTGGTTTAGCGCAGCGTGCAGGGACTTGCTGAGCGGGCGGCTCGGTTCGGGAGCGGCTTGTGGGCCGTTTAAAAGACCCCCCGTGGGCCACTTGTGGCCCATGGGCCGCAGGTTGCCGACCCCTGATCTTACACTGATCCTGGTCCGACTGCACTGGCTACCAATTAGTTTCCGGGCCCAATTCAAAGTGCTGGTTGTGACCTATGAAGCCTTAAACGGCTGAGGACTGCAATACCTCCAGGACCGCGCTCTCCATATGAACCTACCCAGACCCTGAGATCATCTTCTGAGGCCCTCCTTTGTGTGCCTCCTCGAGAGGTCCAGAGGGTGGCAACACGAGAACAGGGTCTTCTCTGCAGTGGCTCCCAGTCTATGGAATGCTCTCCCCAGTGGTACCTTCATTATACACCTTTAGGCGCCAGGCAAAAACGTTGTTTTAACCAGGTCTTTGGTTGATCTTATTGACATCCAAACCCTTTTAGAATGTGGCTATTTTTTGCGGGGAGGGGTGTTATTGGGTCACTGCTTTTGGTTTGATTTTATATGTTGTGGTCTTGTTGTGAACCGCCCTGAGACCTCTGGGTATAGGGTGGTGTATAAGTTGAATAAATAATGATAATAATAACTTTATTTTATAAAATGTATACACTGCTTTGTTGTTAAAAACCCAAACAAACTCAACCTCAACGTGGAGGCTTTCAGAGACTGGAACAATAAAATTATTGGTAAAAACAACTCTTTAGAACACAGGTGTCAAGGACAAGGCCCGCGGGCCAAATGCGGCCCGCGAGACCTCGTCATGTGGCCCGTGAGCGATAGCTGATTGGCGGTGGGCAATCCCCCGCACCATTTTTGCCTTGCCGGGAGAACCCGGCAAAGTTTTTTTTTCCCCGGGCCGTTTTGGCCCAGCGCGGCTTTTTGCCGCCTCGGGGGTGCCCCGCGCGGCTTTCTGCCGCGTCGGGGAAGCCCCCCGCACCATTTTTTCCTTGCCGGGTGTCGCCGGGTGACGCTTTTGCAAGCGTCGGTGGCGAGGGGGAGGGAGACGTTGCACGGAGCGGAGAAGGGGCGGCGCGCGCCGACCCTCCCCCGCTCTGTGAAGCATCTCCGCTGTCGCCCGTCGCCACCGACACTTGCAAAAGCCTGCTTTTGCTAGCGTCGGTGGCGAGGGGAAGGGAGACGTTGCACGGAGCGGAGAAGGGGCAGCGCGCGCCGACCCTCCCCCGCTCTGTGAAGCATCTCCGCTGTCCCCCGTCGCCACCGACACTTGCAAAAGCCTGCTTTTGCTAGCGTCGGTGGCGAGGGGAAGGGAGACGTTGCACGGAGCGGAGAAGGGGCGGCGCGCGCCGACCCTCCCCCGCTCTGTGAAGCATCTCCGCTGTCGTCCGTCGCCACCGACACTTGCAAAAGCCTGCTTTTGCTAGCGTCGGTGGCGAGGGGAAGGGAGACGTTGCACGGAGCGGAGAAGGGGCGGCGCGCGCCGACCCTCCCCCGCTCTGTGAAGCATCTCCGCTGTCGTCCGTCGCCACCGACACTTGCAAAAGCCTGCTTTTGCTAGCGTCGGTGGCGAGGGGGAGGGAGACGTTGCACGGAGCGGAGAAGGGGCGACGCACGGCCACCCCTTCTCTCTCTCTCTCTCTCTCTCTCACTCACCCCTTCTGTCTTTCTTTCTGTCTGTGTGTCTTTCTTTCCTTCCTTTTTCCTTCCTTCCTTCCTTCCTTCTCTCTGACCCCTTCCTTCCTTCTCCCTCTTTCTTTCACTCTCTCTCTCACCCCTTCTGTCTGTCTTTCTTTCTTTCTGTCTGTCTGTCCTTCCTTCCTTCTCTCTCTCTCTCTCTCTCTCACTCACTCACTCCTTGCTTCCTTCCTTCTCTCTCTCTCTCATCCCTTTGTTCCTTCTCCCTCTTTCTTTCACTCTCTCTCACCCGCCAACCCCGTTCGCCAAAGCAGGCTTGTTTTTGCGATCGGGGTTGGCGGGGAAGAACCAGCAGCATCCCTCCGCCACCCCTCCCAGCCTTTTAGAGGAGGAAAACCAGAAAAATATTTTTTTTCTTGTTTTCCTCCTCTAAAAACAACGTGCGCACTATGGTCCTACAGATACAACCGGCCCTTTGAGGGTGACCAAACTGCTGATGCGGCCCCCGATGAATTTGAGTTTGACACCCCTGCTTTAGAAGGACACCCAGAGCGGTGACTCCAATGACAATTTACTGGTACTCTTTGACCCACAAGACCTGCAGGATCCGGCCCATGTCCCATCTAGTCCAGCAGCCTGCCCTCACAGTGGCCAAACAGTTGCCTGTGGGACACTGGCAAGCAGGATCTGAGCACAAGAGCAACTCTCCCCCCCAGTGACCTGCATTCAGAAGGGTTGCTGCCTTCAACTGTGGAGACAGGAGCATAGCCATGATGGGAAGTAGCCATGGATAGCTCTCTCGTCCCTCACCGCCCCTCCTTAGGGGCACATTCCTGCTGCGCTTACAAACATGCTCACATCCCAGTTGTTCTTTCGACAGCTCCACCTACACAGCCAGACAAAAATAAACATGCGGAGGAGCAATTGCAAGTTTGGAAAATGACCCCCTTTTATACAACCCAAATCAATGCGCATACAAACTCAAACCGCTCGTATGTACACACAGCTGTGTTATGTCGTGATTCTGCACAATGTGTGCAGAGAATCTGGGGCCGGGCTCCCCGAGAAACTCCGCTTGCTTTATTTATTTGAATACAAATGCTTCCAGTTGGTAAGATGCGCTTGGAAAACGCTAAGATCATGGCAGCTAACGGGAGATAAGTAGGGCTGGCCTAAGAGGTGGAACACTATTCCTCTTCTGAACCCCCCCCCCCACCACCACCACCAGCAAGGCCATATGTGTAACCACCCACTTGTCAATCATCATGAGATTGACACCTGCCCAAGTTCAAAGGAGCCTGCTTTATATCTGGCAGTCCAAATTGCCCCAGCCTAGTGAGGTGCACCTTCCCCCATCACTAGTAACTTTCAGGAGGAATTTAAAAGCCTTCATGTTCACCCAGGTGGTTGAAGAATACCGTCCTGGCAACTGCGAGAACACCAGGTGGAAAAAAACTTACCTTTAACTGTAACTGCTTTTAGGTGAATGATGATTCAGAAACCTGGAGTGCTCATGGGCCACAGAAAAGCATTCTTGGTTCCATCTACAGGATTTTAAACACCAGGCATATGGCCACAGGATTGTACAGGTGTGCAGTCTTTCTCTCATGGGCCACAAATTACATTTCAAAACCTCCACGTTTCGAGAGTTTTCCCCAAGTAAGGTTCGAGTAACGGCAAAGGAGGGCGGTAGAGAAAACGAGCAATGAACTGTGTTTTTTTAAATTGTTTATTGTGTTCATGGCTGGGTTTGAACGCCCAGTAGAAAAAAACCACCAATAAATACAACACATTCCTAGCTCCTTTAGCAGACAAGCGCCGTGCCAGCAATGTAGAGATCCGGGGGGGGGGGGCCTTGAGAGTAAAAGCTGAAGGATATGGAGAAACCCAGGAGGGGAGAAAGGTCTGGAACCACAAAGAATGGCTGGACCTGAACGTTGGAGGACGCCCACTGGGAGCAGAGCAGCGATGTTGCTAGCGCCTCGCTCCCCCTTCCCCCCATTGTGAAGGTTGTTTGAGGACTGCCAATGGGGAAAGCATTGTTCTAAGGGGTCCTGGGGCCGGGTTTTGTTAAGAGAGGGGCTCCCCGTGTCTCGCGCTGCTGGTGACGCCTGCCCCTCAGTGGTTATGGGGTCGGCCTCGCCCTCTGCCGCGGCCTGAAGGAGGGGCGTCTACCGTGGAGCGGGGGTTCTTGATGGTCTCGTCCACAGACACAATAAGGCAGGCGGCCTCGGACGCTGCCGTCAGGGCGTTGATGCGCACGACCGCCGGCTCCCACACGCAGGCCACAAAGTTGTCGGCGATGTCTTCGTTGTTCACGTCCACGCCGTACCACTTGCCGCCCTGAGGGGCAGACAGAACACACCCGGTGAGGAGGTCAAGCGGCGGCCCCTTAACTCTGCCCCCACTAACCTGGCTCCCCCCCTCCAGCCCAATGGCACCATCGTTGTAATGTCTGTACAGGCATTTAGGCGCCTTCCCAAGGCATTTGTGCATTGCCGCGAACATAGGAGGGGCACGGAAAGGGGACAAACCAGCCCTAAAAGAGCACGGAAACGCCAAAAGTGGTGCAAAAAAGCACCTCATAATCCATAAGCCTTGTAAGGGCAACCCCGGGAGCCCTTTGTGGCTGGTGGAGAGCTGGGAGTTTGAGCAAGGAGATTTGGAGGGAGAATGTGGTGTTTGCAGGCTTTTTTGAGGGTGTTCCCAATATACGTGGTTTCACTTAAACACGTGGTGCCTCAGAAAGTAACGCTAGCATAAATGGGGAGTTGCCTGTATATTATACATCATATATTGTGCTATTACTTTGTCCATATCAAGTTTTATTTCAAATGGCTCTACACCAGGGTTTCCCAAACTTGGCTCTCCAGTTGCTCTTGGACTACAACTCCCATCATCCCTAGCTAGCAGGGATGGGAATTGTAGTACAGCGGAACCTTGGGTTACGTACCGTCCTCCTTGCGAACGCTTCGGGTTACGAGCTCCGCTAACCTGGAGGTAGATGCTCCCGGTTGCGAACTTTGCCCCGGGATGCGAGCGGAAATCGTGCACCGGCAGCACGGCAGACGCCATTAGCGAAAGCGCGCCTCATGTTACGAGCGGTTTCGGCTGAAGAACGGACCTCCAGAATGAATTAAGTTCGTAACCGGAGGTACCAGTGTACAAAAACAAATTGAGACCCATGTTTGGGAAACTGGTGTAGACATACATATATATATTCCATATTCTTTGTAACCC
The DNA here is from genome assembly GCA_034641385.1 of Darevskia mixta. Lineage (NCBI taxonomy): Eukaryota > Metazoa > Chordata > Lepidosauria > Squamata > Lacertidae > Darevskia > Darevskia mixta. Next base: position 7,509,879 of record JAWWNH010000060.1, read on the forward strand.
ACTGATGAGTTGAAGCAACGCGCAAATTTCATTAAGTAAATAAAAGGAAAACGTTGTGGACCTAGACTTTTCTGTTTGCATGCAACGAGAAGAGGAGGAGCATATAGAATAAGAGTTTGGATTTGATATCCTGCTTTATCACTACCCGAAGGAGTCTCAAAGCAGCTCACATTCTCCTTTCCCTTCCTCCCCCACAACAAACACTCTGTGAGGTGAGTGGGGCTGAGAGACTTCAGAGAAGTGTGATTAGCCCAAGGTCACCCAGCAGCTGCATATGGAGGAGCGGAGATGCGAACCCGGTTCCCCAGATTACGAGTCTACCGCTCTTAACCACTACACCACACTGGCTCTCTCTGTAGTTCCTATCTATCCTGAGCAGAACCACCAGGAAGCCTGCCATGAAGATGCAGCATTATCTAACCTGCCCACTGCTGGGAAGTGATAGAAGTGGAGTCTGCTGCTCTGCAAAGGCCAGAGAACGAGCCTGGCTAAGGTAGCTCACCTGGGCGTGCTTGGCTCGGAGTTTGTTGAGGATGTTGGTGGCATCGAAACCGGCGTTGTCGCAGAGCTGCCGCGGAATGATCTCCAGGGCTTTGGCGTAGGCTCCGATCAGCAGCTGCTGCTTGCCTGGAATGGTCCTGGAATAGTCTCGAAGGTACTTGGAGATCTCCATCTCTATAGCTCCACCACCAGCGACGACAGAGTCATTCTGGAACCACACAATTGAGAAGGAAAAGGTCACCTATCTCTCTCTCTCACACACAAAAAAAGTCAGTTATCGCAACAGGTCTAATTTATGCTGTTCTCATAGACGCCACTGGCAGTTTGCCTGGCATGGATCTGGCTGGCACCGTTTGGAAGGAGCGACGGCACGTCTGTCGAGTTCACACAAGCCAATGCTATCCACCAGCCTGCTGGCAGCGAGAGGGAGGCACAGCTGGCGTGCAATCCAAAGCTAAAGAAATCTGAAATCCATGCAGAGAATGATATGCAAAACTAGCTCACGTTTTGCATACTTTAAAAGCAGACACGGACTATTTACTGTACTGCTTAGTACATTTAATAAAAATCCCTAAGCCACGTACATCAAATAAAAAAGCACAACAACAAAATAACCTTCAGTAAGAAGGCTAATTCAGCATGGGAAGGCCTCTAAGCAAAGACTAGGAAGAGTGGGATAGATTCATGGTTAGCAATCCACAAAGATGGATTATTGCTAACGTGTTCTAAAAATATGTGGTATAGCCAGGACTCCCTGTATATTATTTCAGCAAAGAATGCTGAACTTCTTGAGCTCTGGGAGCTCCCTGGACTGCAGATGTTAGGCTGCATCGAAACGAACATGGGAAGAGCACACCTGACCCAGAGTTAAGGGAACTGTTAGCAGAAGTCCCTTTACAATACCACTGGAGAGTCCATTCACACATTACGTGGCAGTCAGCGTCTTCAGGAGAAAGCTGAAATCGGGGTTCCCTCCCACGCTGTGCTTGCAGGATTTCACCTTTTTAGGTGAGTGCTGAAGTCACGCATAAAGCATGCCCAAGACGCAGCAACAGACTGACAGCTTTGCTGCTCTCAAGACGAGACATGGGGCCAACAGGCTGCAGTTCCAGCACCCTCTGGCATGTGGCAGGCACAAACAGAGGGGCTGCTTTGGGGGACGCCAGTAGCCAGAAGGCAGCCACTCTCATTGAAGGGCTCTTTGATCGGTTGGCCACGTCTCCACCATTCTCAGCTTGCTTCAGCAAACAACAGGCCGAGGTGCTGCTGGGAGGAGCAGATGGCTCTCAAGAAGGTCCAGGTGGCCTCCCGACTTTCATCTGCAGAGAGCCTCGTTTTGACGCCACAGCTGGTCCTTTGGGTTCCAGCACAGGGCTCTGTGCTCCCCCCACGTAGGATCCTTTGGAGTCCTGTTTCCAAGGATACGTGTTTCCAGCCCCTGAGGTAGGGATGCGTGAGAAGAGCTGTTTGCCAAAGCTCAGAGATGAGAGGAGCTATGTGTGTGTATGGATTTCTATACATGTCACACAACAGCTTCCCTGCACTTGCCTGCCTCCCTTCTCCTGCCCCATTTACAACCCCAATCCTCATGTCAATACAAAGCCCAGAAATCTACCCACCCACCCCCCGTTTCCCCACAAAACCTTCTACCACGAAGACAAGCTATTCAAAGACTCCACATGCCACATATGGGTTAAGTGCAAGCGGCCGGATTTTGGAAGAGGCTTTCTGGAACAGCCAAGGAATCACAGAATTGTAGAGTTGGAAGGGAACCAAGGGTCATCTAGTCCAACCCCCTGCAATGAGGGAATCTCAGCTAAAGCACCCCTGACAGATGGCTATTGACCCTCTGCTTAAAACCCTCTAAGGAAGGAGAGTCCACCACCTTCTAAGGGAGACGTCCAACAGTCAGAAAGGTCTCCCTTATGGTTAGTCAGAATCTCCTTTCTTGCATCTTTAGTCCATTGGTTCAGGTCCAACCATCTGGAGCAGTGGAAAACAAGTTTGCTCCATCTTCCATGGGACAGCCTTTTAGAGATTTGAAGATGGCTATCATCTCTCCTCTTGGTCTCTTCTATTTCAGGCTAAACATCCCCAGCTCTTTTATCATCTTCTCCTCTGCATACATTCCAGCTTGTCAATACACTTCTTACAATTGTGGCATCAAGAACTGGACGGTGTTCCAGGTGAGGTCCAAAAGGTAGCACTGTGGCTTGATCAGCTGCTCACACAGTGACCAAGCAGAACTCAACTCCCAGTGCATCAGCTGACATGCAGGAAGTTCAATCCTGCTCTCTGCTGGATTTGGCTATCTCCCACCTCCCCCACCCGCATCACTATGGTGTCAGATGATTGACAGGAAGGTGGTCCTGCACCTTAAGCTGGGAAGGCAGAGAAGACACACTCCCAGTTTACAAGAGCCCCTCTGGCTGGGCCATGATCTATGGTTGATTAAGACATCTAGGAGAGCTACGGCCCCCCATGTCAGCCTAGCTGTTCAACCCGCACCTTGATTGCTCTCCTAACGATCATGATGGCATCGTGGAGAGAACGCTCCGTCTCCTCCATGAACTGCTCCGCCCCTCCACGCAGGATTATTGTGCAGGTCTTGGCCTTTGGGCAGCCTGTGAAGAAGTTGTACCTGCCAGAGAAAGGGGGAAGCGTGTCTTGGTGTCAATGGGGATCACAGTAGTGCCACGCCTTAGCAGAGATGCCCTCTGAGGAAAGGGCACATTCAGACCCATATTTACGTCCAACCACCTCAAGAAACCCCCCAAATGTGTGTAAATTAAAAGCAGACATTTGCATCTCTGAACTTAGCCAGTGTCTTATTTCCCTGCTAGCTACGACAGCACTGGGAAGGATGGAAGAGCACTGAGACAGGGTGATTCGGTGCTGCAAAATGACCCGGGCTTCAGTGATTAGCATCACCACAATGGAATCACAAGTTACAAGGCTTGGACCAGTGGTTCCTAAAACTTTTGGGGCCACCTCCCCCTTGGTTCCATAAACTCACCCCCAGCGATCCATATCCCACTCTATTAAAAAGTGTTACTTAGAACACCTGTTCACACAACCCCACTAAGGAAGATAACACCACAATGAAATTCAAAACAGGAACCATTAATTGCGCATTTATTCAAAACCAAGTTAAAACTATTTGGTTTGATTAATTCAGCAAAACTGATGGTGCAGTACGTTTGAGCACAGCACATCAAATTCTTGCAAATTCCTCTGATGTGAGCTGGAGCTAAAGTCTTCTCTGAGCGTGCTCAGAGGAACTATTATCACACACCCCAGGATTAGCCTTCAGCCAAGCTAGGCCTACCCAGGAGGCAAGGTGAAGCAGCTGCCTCAGGCAACGGAAGCCCCCAAGGGCCTCCCACCCCACTGCCTGAGAATTGGCACCAGCATCAGTACCCATTTCTCGTGTGATTTCGCCAAAATCTCACCAGTGAAATCTCACCAGAAAATGTTGCTGATGCAGGGGGCTACTGCTCTGCCAGAGGCCATGGGGCGGCAGAGCAAGGCGGCACTTCTCGTTTCACTTCAAGCGGCGAAAATGTGATGAGCCACCTCTGCCCTCCGCTTTAGCACACTCTGAAGCACCAAGTGCAAGTTAACCCACATGGTAGTGGCCCATGTGGGAGGGCAAGGAGAAAGATTCCAGCTTTGGAAGTCGGGGCCTAGACATCTGCTGACCACCTGGAGCAAGCAAGGCAACTCCAAAGCTTGTCCCGTGCCTCTGCCATCCTGGCCAGGCGGCCTTTACCTGTCGCCTCCAATCTGAGTCTCCTCGAAGAGTTCGCAACGCCCAAGGACCTCATCGGTCAGGGAATTTACACTGGTCTGAATGGATCCACCGCAGGCCTACAGTGCATGGGGAAAGAGCACCATTTTAGAAAACTACTGATCTAGCATCAAACAAGTTCTGTTGACTAGGTTTGCTGCTCCCCACCCCCCAATTACGAAAATGTCATTTTCATATTTAAGTATCACTACGAAACAACAGTCCGCCTATTGCCCTGACTTATTCATTCATTCCACATCAATGGCCTGGGCTGCTTTGGGAGGAAGGGCAGGATATAAATTCAAAAAATACTGTATTGGCCCGAATATAAGCCAGACCCACAAATAAGCTGCACCTCTGAAACTGTTCTTAACCTGAGGCACACTTTCGCTAATGGGGCCACCCGCCGCCACACAATTTCTGTTCTCATCCTGGGGCAAAGTTCTCAACCCGAGGTACTACTTCCTGGTTAACGGTGTTTGTAACCCGAAGCGCTTGTAACCCAAGGTACCACTGTATAAGCCGCTCCCTTAAAATTCCGCACTCACACCCGTAAATGGCAAATGTTCCGTTTTACCGTATGTCTGTTTCAGCAATGATATCGTAAAAGCCAATTTTTGTAAGGTCGCAAGTTTAAGCCGCACTTTACCTTTTCACGGTTGGAATTTGGGGGGGGGGGAGTGTGACTTATATTCAGGCCAATACGGTAATAATGAAGCACTCTTTGCCCCTTTAACAGGGCAGTGTTGCAAAATTCTTTGTGAGAATTAAACAGGGTGTTCCAAAGTGTAAATGATGCCACACTAAAATATCTATTTCTGAGGCACCTGTGAGAGTGCCAGTTCTGCAGATCAAAGCGGTCAAGTGAGCATATAGCCGATAAGGTGATCCTGCAATTAAACTGGTCCCAAGCTTTATATAAAAACGGAATCCCTCAATGTCCTAGGGGCAATCAAGGCAATAGACCCTAGACAAATGGTAGGGGACGGCGAGAGCAGCCATTGCAAATTGCAATAAGTAAAGTAGAAATGTTGGGAGCCACACACACACCCCTCACAAATTCAAGCACAAAAAAATGGGCAGTGGAAGACATTCCGTTCCGCGGTAACGGAGAAACGCATACAGACTTTTTGCTGCTCTCTGCAGCTGCGCTAAATATCCAAGAGCTGAGCTCAGCAACTAGTGACCTGCAAGGGGTCCAGGCACACCTCTCTCTCTCCTGTGCTGCTTCACCAGTTCCTCTAACAGGGCTGGTTGCATAGGCAGGGCAGCCCCAAGCACCTGGGAAAGTGAACAGGTAAAACCTCACCATCATGGTCCTCTTGAGATCTTCTTCAGGGACTCGGCCGGCACAGAACATGTCCCGGTCAGCAAAGTACTGGGTAGCCACGTCGCCAATCGGAAGCTTGGAGAGGATGACTTTGGCCCCTGACTCGTGGAGCTTATCAAGCTTGTCGTATAAGATGTTCCACTCGGCGTCCACGATGGCCTGGTAATCCTGCAGAGGGAGATTTAGGCAAGAAGCTATCAGTGCTGTTTCTTTAGCTGAAGGGGGGGAAATCTGTTTGCCTTAAAATAAAATAAAAACAAGGGTGGGGTACAGTGGCAACATAGTTGTCTACTGCAAAGGGCGTTAGGAGAATGACAACTGTGCCAATACAGTAAATCTAGACATGGAAACAGGATCAGGGGCACCAATGTTAATCCAAGGTGCACATGTTTAGAAGCGTTCTCCAACCATTGGTTTCAGATCTTTCCTGTCAGAGGTGGCACCAGTTAGCTGCTGGACGGTGGGTGCCCACATATCAGCATCCTTCCCCATTGCTCTTGCCCACCCAACCAGCTGCCTTGTTGGACAGCTGCCATCCTATGGGGTCGGGTGGGGTCAGAAGAGAAAGGATGGGAAGGGCCAAAACTCTGTGGTAGAACATCTGCTTTGCATGCACAATGCCCCAGGCTCAATCCCTGGCATCTGCAGGTGGGGCCGGGAGAGAACCCTGCCTGAAACCCTGGAGAGCAGCTGCCGGTCAGTGTAGACAGTACTGAACTAGCTGGGCCAATGGTCTGATTCAGTATAAGGCAGCTTCCTTTGTCCAAGACGGCTGCAACCATTCTGCAGTCCTCTGCTGTGCTCACAGTCCCTTGAACTGAGGTGCTCCTTATAGAAGAGCTTTCCAAACTTTTCATCTTGGTGACACACTTTTTATAAACGCATCATTCGTGACACAGTTTTACTAGCAAACCGCAGATTAAACCAGCCCCTTTCCAGTCCTGGGAAGAGCGTAGGGAGCATTTGTGCAGCAAATCTACACACTGCAGCCAACACATATCGTGACATACAGTTTGGAAAGCTCTGGGTTAGGTAATGAGATTCCAACTGTCAACTTGGCCAAATGCTGCATGGAAGTCAAAGATTACTCTACAAATGCCCCAGGACCCTGCAAGGCACACGGCTCTTTTGGCAAGATGTTACATTTTCACAGCTTCTCTCCCCAAGCGGTTCTGAGCCTTTACCTGCACAGTGTGGACTCTGACTTCAGCATTGTCCTTCTCTGCCTTGAGCTCCAGCTCAATGTTGAGCAGAGCGATCCTGGGGAACTCATACTTCTTGGGCTGCATCTCAAAGCCGGCGTAAGAGAAGGTCTTCTTGAAGGCAACTCCTGCCACCAGTTGGGAATCCTGCAGAAAAGGCAAGGTCATTTCACTCCTCACGCCCGCTCTCGGGTGGCAGGCAACCGTCCGTTGGTACCCACTTAGGTCTTACTCTTATTTACTCAAGAGGAAGCCCCGCTGAGTTCAATGGGGCTTACTTTCAATTACATGCGTACAGGAATGCAGCCTTAGTGCATCCAACTAAATTGTACCATAGACCCTGCAAAGTCAATGGACTTGTCCATTAATTCCAAAGGGTGCACTCTATGAAGCAGGCAAGGCCTTCACTGTCCTCTTTCTGGTGCCTGCAAAAAAACATTCTTGTTTAGACAAGACTACCTAGATCAGTGGTGGCTAACCTTGGCACTCCAGATGTTTTGGGACTAAAACTCCCATCACCCCTGACCACTGGTCCTGTTAAGCTAGGGATGATGGGAGTTGTAGTTCCAAAACATCTGGAGTGCCAAGGTTAGCCACCACTGACCTAGATGCTTAGAAAGCTGAGGTAATTTTAAACTATTTCCGTATTTTAACTTTCATGTTTTAAAGTATGACTGTGAATTTTTCTTGATTTTAGTTATAACTTTTGTAAATGACCTTTAGGTTTTTTTTAACACTCAAGCAGTGTATAAATTCTGTGATTGATTTATTTTTAAATACAACAGCCTGGCTTCTTGGAAGGAGGAAAATATAGAAATATAGTATTTTTGAAAGTCACATGATGTGCAGTGATGGGCCTGTTAAAGAAATCTGGGGTGGGGGGGGAGTGGGGTTGTTGTTCTTGTTTTTATTATGTATTTTGTGTTTTTAATATTGTATTTTTAAGTTGTGAACCACCCTGAGATCTACAGATGAAGGGTGGTATAATCATCGCCATCCTCATCTATGACTAACACTGGACATCACCCAAAGTGATTTTATCCTCTTTCGTTTTCCTCCTCGCACTCCCATGAGCTGCTATCATTTCCTTTCTCTGTCCCTACAGTTGGGCAACCGAGACAATTGCTCTGACTTTGCCAACAGCTCCCAGTTAGCTTGCTACCTGAACAGCAGTCTTGAAGGGTCAGATTGCAGGGTTTCCCACAGACACCTGGTTGGCCAGGGCAAGAACAGGACAGGCCACCGGCCTGATCCAGCAGCCTCATCTTATGTTCTCCACCCTTTTTAAACTTGGAAAGGAATCCCAGCCTAGACTCCTCTGAGCCGAAGGGAACTTTTAGAGGCCAGGGACTTTACCTCCAGGGCTCCTCCCTGCACCTTCTTGATCCCAATCATTTTGATCTGCAGCAACTCATCCAGCATCATGACGGCATCCACCACCATCTTGGCAAAGAACTCTTTCTGGTGGGAAATCAGCTTCGAGCTCAAGGCTGTGCTTGCACACTTCTCCAGCAGGCTCCGCAGCTCCCTGCAGAGAAGGAAAGGATGGAGCCGTTTCTTGCCTGCTCTGGAGCAATAGCCAGCCCCGAGGCTAAAGAAGCCACACACACACACACACACAGCACAAGTCTAAAATGAGCTCATTAGGCCAGTGTTCCCCAACCTTGGGCCTCCAGCTGTTTTTGGACTACAACTCCCATCATCCCTCGCTAGCAAGACCAGTGGTCAGGGATGATGGGAATTGTAGTCCGAAAACAGCTGGAGGCCCAAGGTTGGGGAACACTGCATTAGGCTACAAAAAAGAAACGCTGCACTTAGTTAAGTGATTCTCATGAGGGCATTGAAAATGGATCACTTTCTGTTTTTACGCATTAGGTCAGCCACTGGCTGTAGTGCAGGGGGCACAAGCAGAAGAACAACTTTCCTGCTTATTGCTACTTCTCATGAACTACTATGAACATCATATAATGCCTAAGGAAAGTAACATTTCCATCAGGCATGGTTTCTGAACACCTGGGAAAGACAGCATGCCCGTAACAGAAGAACACCACTTCCTTTTAAAAAAAGAAGTCAATTATATGGAAGTGTTGTTAATTACAGTTCCTTCATTTAAAGATTAACTGGCATTTGCCTGAAGATTTAATTGCATCACCAAAACATGTATCTTCTTAGCTGGAATCTATCAGCTCAGGCAATGTCCTCCATGCAATCATTAATCATGTTTGGGGGGGGACGGGACAGAAATGACCCAGCAGCCTCCCTTTGATTTAGAACTCTGTGCAATCGGGATTCTAAACTCCCAGGCCTTTGGCTAATTAAAACACCTACGATCATTGAAACTGTGGTGGGGGTGGTATGATTTTCGCTTACTACTACAGTACGAATTCTTGCGTTTTTATATTGCAAACCGCCTTGTGGTCCTCAGATAAAGCACAGTACAGAAATGTAATCGGTAACAGCAATGATAAACTACAGGCGGAGCCCCCTCCATGCGCAGAGGTCCCCCTTGTCACACCTTCCCCACACCCACCTGCACATGGGTCGCAGGAGGGACAGGGCCCACCTCTCTCCCTCCGCATGATTCTAATTGCATGGAGGGTAACAGTCAAAAAGGGCTGACATAGACCAGCATTAAAGTTCTGTGCATTAAATTTTTGCTGTTGCAATTTGCAAAAGGTGGGAAGTTGTCAAACAGCTGTTTCTTACACAAATATTTTTTCATAGCCTTTTTTCTAGGAAAGGTAACATATTCCCCCTGTATACATAAAAACAAAACAAAACTGCATAGCCCTCCACCTGCCCAGGAGTTGCATCCATCAATCATGTTTGGATTAAGAATGCGTGTTTAAAAAAAGAGCCTGAAAAGGGCTATCCAAACATTCATTTCCAAAGATTAGGCAGCAAAACTTTTGAAAAGACTTTCCAAAGGACAACATTATCAACAGAGAGCCTGGCTGCCAACCGTATCTTGAACTAAGCAAGGTGGTGATGGGTCTATACTGGCTCTACCCATCAGCTAAGCCCCATATAAGCCAAATCACAGGAAATGGGTTGCTTAAGCCCATTCCTCCCTCCATCCCGCATGTAAGCACCAATGCTTCCTTTTCTGATGGCAATTGCCTCCTGTCATGTCTGTGACTTGGCATGAGCCTTGGACTGAACATCTCAAACTGAGACAAGGGAGGATTCTGGCAGGGCCTCTGTTGACTGGTGAAGGGTAAACTGCCCTTTCTCAAACTGAAACTGTATGGGGGGAGTGATTCCCTAGGATAAGGAGCTATACTGGAAGACTTTGGGGGGAAGGGCAGATTTTGCACTCAGGCTTCCAGTCACCTATTGCTACACGATAGGGATAGATGTGCACAGAAATGCAATGTTGGGATTGCGATGTTGTTTTCCATTTTGTTGCATTCCTGCTTTTTTTGACAATATATTCATCCAGAGCTTACTGCTGAATCCATGGTACTTGAATTTAGCGAGCAGTAAACATGCTGCCAATGCCCCAACAACAGAGGGGCACTATATGCACCCAATCCATTTAAGAACCACTTGCACACACGTAGGTGCACACATTTGTGCAGAACGTCAATAAAAATATGCACCCAACTGAGCCAGCAATGAAGGGAGGTTGTAGGTTTAACCTTTCCAATTGAGGCATGGAGGAAACTTACTCTTGGTCAGTCTTCTTGATCGTAACGGCAATCTTCCTGATCTTATTCACTGCCTGCCAAAACAAGGATAGAACCAGAATTAAGGCTTTGCTCTCAACCCCTTTTTTTATTTTAATGCTCTGTTGAAAGCCGCCCAGAGTGGCTGGGGAAACCCAGCCAGATGGACGGGGTATAAATAATAAATTCTTCTTCTTATTATTATTATTAACCCCTGCCAAACTCCTGCACCAGTGTGGCGAAGATTCAGCCACCATGTGCAATTACCCAGCCTGAAGTCTTCACCATTTACGGCAACCCCTTTCTGTGTCAGCCTCACCAACATGGACACAAGCATAGTGTCCTATTGCCATCTTGAGTTATGTATTTTGACTTGTTTATTACTTGCTGTCAAAGCAAGAAGAAGGTGGAAGCACAGAAGTGGGACAATGGTCTGCCTTAAAGGCATGTATTTGATTCCAGGCTCCATGTAAACAGGATTAGTGCGAGTCTCTGCCCCAAGCAGTGGTTGGCTTGATAAGCACCACAGCAGATGATGGTTTTATAACACCTCTGGAGATGCAAAGGGGTTACTGGGAGGCCGGAGGGACATTGCTGGAACAACTCTTGGGTTGGGGCAACTGGCTAAACTGTTTAAAATGGTAACACCTGGAGGGCACTAGCCAGGCCTGACCCATTTGTAAATATTGTTTCTTGTTCCTTCATTCCCCAGGTATAAAAGAGCTTCCACAAAGGAAGGCAGGGTGCAGCAGATTCCCTTACCAGCTGGGTTGCAGTGCGGAAGGCACGGATGATGATCTGGGGGTGCAGCCCTTCTTCCACATAGGGCTTGATTTGCTTTAGGAATTCAGCAGCTAGAAGTGTAACAGAAGTGGTGCCGTCACCAACCTGCAGGAAAAGAGAAGGGAAAATGATGCGTGCCTGAAAACCAGAAATCTCTTAGGAAGGAAGTTCACAAAGCAGTAGCAAGTGCCCCAACTTCCCACGGAGTAATCTTCACCCCATTCTATCCACCTCGTCCTGCCATCTCTCATCCAAAATCACAAGCGCTACAAATCCAACATCTGGCACAAAACTCTCCCATCACCCTTCAAAGGAGCGGAACTGTGGATTACCACAAGATGGGACGCTGCAAAAATCAATGGCAGCTTGCCACTGTGACAGAGAAAAAGACGTTGGATCCCAGCTACAGACATTGTAAAGCTCAGAAGACACAGACACGAGCAGGAGTATCAACATCTACCTACCACTGAAAACTTTCAAACCTCCCACACCCACCTCCGCATCCTGTGACTTGGCGATGTCCACAAGTGTCTTTGCAGCAGGGTGTATCACATCAAGAAGCTTCAGGATGGTGGCGCCATCATTGGAAATGGTTGCTTTGCCTGCAAAGATTAACAGGGACAAAGTTCATGAACAAAGTTGGTTCCTGCACTGCAGGGGGTTGTTCTAAGCATCCCAACTAGATGCACCTGCAACATTTGAGCAGCTCAATCGGGACTCTGAAGTTAGTATGAGAAAGATGAGCCCTACAGGATCAGACCAAGGAGAGTCCCACCTAGCTCTGCCAGATACCTTCAGAACCTTCCTGTTGGTTTCCTAGATGCAACAGCCTTCCCTCTTCGGTAGCCTCCCCCCACAAGCCCACACATTTTGGCATGGAAGCCAGCCAAATATTGTGCTAACCTCCAACCCATCCAGTCCCCCGAAGAGGGCAGAGAGGCTTTCCTGTGACAGCACAGTGAGCTTCAGAGGCACTCCAAGCAATTCCAAGACCCAGAACAAGGTGGGAGGAAGGGGAGAAGCCACCACATAGCTTCCATTCCCACACTGGGCCTGCTAGCAAACTGATCCCCTTAAATGTGTAAGTGCCCTTCTCTGGAGCTCAGAAAGTGGCAAATCTCCATGACTTTACACTGAGCTTCAAGCAGACTTTACCAGCTTATGCCTTGACAGAGCGCCATACCAAATCAGACAACAAGCTGCCCAGGAGGATGTGGCAACTCATTCCCTAGCAAACCATGAAGGGGGGGGGGTCCAGCTGCTGAAGGAGAACCACCACAAATCCTTTCGTTCTAGCTGGGCACTCAGGTAGTTAGCATAGGTTGGTGTTACAGGTCTTTGCCTCCTATAGATGAAGGAGGCCCTGGGACTACACACACTAGTACATTTGGACTTTACTAAAAATTCTGCAGATACTGGCAACTTAAGAGGATCCAGAAATAAAGCAACCTTGCCCTTTCATGACCAGGAGGACAGGGTCACGAGGCATTGTGGGAGCCAGGTAAGATCTCAAGGGTGCCACTGCACCCGTGAAGATGACCATGCCACATCCTGGATTCAAGGAAATTGGCATCTTTAGGGTCTTCATGTTAACACAAAAGTTAGGTAGCAAAGATGTATAGGAAGTTTCCAAAACACCTTGATATGAAGGGTTACTCTTTCACATAGCTATCCTTTTCCAGTATTCCAGTCTCAGGTGAACAATGGCATAAGTGGGGTTTTCTGTTCTCAAAATGGTCAGTGATGTATTATGGACAGTTCCTCATCCCCCTCCCCCCAATGTTGCCTGCCATTTCTTTGTAGGACAAGACCTCCCCAAAGACCTGTGCCACTGACTGATTGAGATGGTGGGAGAGTAACTAGAGAAAGGTTCCCATACAAAGACACCAGAGGCAGAGCAACTCAGGTTCACAGATGGCAGCAGGCTCACCTCTGTCATCAACAATGAGCTTGTCCATGCCCCGAGGGCCGAGAGTGGTCCTGACTGCCTCTGCGATGACTTGGCAGGCATTGATGTTACTCACAAGCTGAGGGACCCCCTGGGAAGTGTCTGTGCCTTCCTTCAGTAAGATAACAGGTGTGGGCTGCAAGTAAAACAAACTGTCAGACAAAAGACCCTCCAGGACAGTGAGTGACAAAAGTTTTTTGTCATACAAAAGGCAGCTCGGAACAGCACAACACAATATTTTCACTAGAAAAATCAGCATTGTTAGCCAGACTTCCTATATACAGATGCAGAAACACTAAGCAGGAAATAGCTGAATTGGAGAGCAGATTCCATCCTTAAATGCTTCATGAATGCATTTGTTGGGATCCACAAGGCGCCAAGAACTATCACCTACAAGCCCGCCGCAAGTTGCTGGCCAAGCTGGCATGATGCGACAGCACTCATAGGCACTCTTAACGGCTCAGGTGCACTCTGCACCACCTCAGAGACAGAAGCAAATGATCAGTTTGGGTTGGACACAGCGTCATGAGATGCTTTGTTGTTGCTGTTATTTATATTATTATTTATATTATAATCGATTCTTTTTTATACACTTTTAAAATTCTATTAGTATTTAATTACTTTTTATGTGCTCTGTTACAGGTAAGTCCTGCAAGGCAGCTTACAGATAGAAGTTATTGAGTTCTGGTCTGGGAAAAAGGCAATATACAAATATAATCACCACCATTCTCTTTTGATGACCTGGACCTGCAATCCTATGTGCATGAACCTGGGAGCAACCCACGCTGAAGGCACCATGCAACTACAAGAACTGCAGAGAAGACACCGCCCCGCATGCAAGATTTATGGGGCAGCTGCGACGAAGGAAAGCAGGGCCCTTTCTGCCCAATACAGAAACAGAAGAGGACATTGTCTCTGCCATACAGCTTAAGCTAACCAAGCCAGCGTTGGGGAACCTCCAGTACCCTAATGTAAGAAGCACTCTGCTGGATCAGGCCAATGGCCCATCTAGTCCAGCATTCTCTTCTCACAGCGACTGACCAGATACCTGTGAGAACCCCACTGGCAGGATTCATCAACTCACAGAATCGCAGAGTTGGAAGGGACCAGTGTTCAAAACTCCCATTGTTCTCAGCGCATTTTGCGACAGGGGATTTCCTTAGCGCAAGCAGTTTCTGAGCTCTGGGCGCAGTACTGAGCCTATGATTTCAGATTAAAACTGCAGAGTGGAAGGAAAGGAGGACCTTTTTCTGCCTCCTCACTTGCAGCTATTCTCTGAAGACTGGAGAATAGACCCTCTGAAGAATATCAAGGGGGTGGGCAGGGGAGGGACTAGAGCATAATATTTTAGCTGCAGTTCATTCATTTTCAGCTTTGCATTCTTGTTATTCAAAAAGCGTGCCTAGACATTCAGTTGTTGCGCCCATAACCTAGGTCTAAGGTGCCATTTAGCTCCTAGCTCCTATCTCAGTTTCTAACACTGGAAGGGACCACGTTGGTAATCTAGCCCAACCCCCTGAAATGTTGTTTATTCATCAGCTACGGAACTCCCTCCCACAGGAGGCAGCGAGGGCCACCAAGCCGGCTCCCGCCCACTCATACCAGTGCCGGATTTACGTATAAACTAAACAAACTATAGGGCAGTGGGGCCCCTAAAAACTTTAAAGGGGGAAAAACTGGATGTACATTTCCAAAATTAAAAAAATTGTATTTCAGTTCAACAATTACTTTGCTAATATACATATTTTGTTATGTGCAAATAGCTTTAGATACCTATTAGGTCCATAAATTACCATATAGCATATATTCAACACAAAAAAACCGCGACAATTTGTTGTTGACAAAGGACAGCTGGACATATAAAGGGCCCCATTATCTTCAGTAGCTTAAGGCATCATCAAACCTAAATCCGGCCCTGGCTCATACAAAGCAACTCCTAAGGGCAGGCAAAGCCGGACAGCGCCATGCGATACGCGGGACTACAACTCCCAGAACGCCCCGCGCGGACTACGGCCTCCGCTTCAGAGGAGCCGGCTCCCGAACAGCCTGACGGGACTGGTAGTCCCAGAGGCTTCCCGCGGACCCTCGCCGCGAGAGAAAGCCCGGCCTGGCCTCACAAGCGACGAGGAGGCCGCGGCCTCGCATGCTCGCCACCGGGCAGCTCCGGCCGTTCAGCTGCCCCGGGCTCCGCCAATACCGCGCCGTCCTCGTAGGCGAAGCTTTCCTGAGGGCCGGGGAACCGCCGGTGAGGGGAGCGGGCCCGTCCTGGCAGCGGATGGCGGCGGATAAGCGCGGCTCCCCCACCCGACAAGCGTCGATTCATTCACTCACCATCATCTTGGCGGCAGCCCTGTTGCTAACGGTCCCTCCCCACAATGCACTGCGCCCGTCCAGAAGCTTCCCCCCGCGCCTGCGCTGTGGGGCCAACGGGCGAGGTTTTAATGTGGTGGGAAAGGCTGTTGGTTGAAGGCTTCGTAGAGGTAAGAAAAATGAAGACGCTCTCTTGCGTGCAGGTTAGAAGACTTCCGGGTGTATATGGAGGGATTTGTTTATTCGGTGGAAACCGCTCGTGGGAACCGATGGGGAAACGCGGGGCTTTTAGGTGCGTGGGAGAGAAAAGGCAGGGATTCCCGTTCTTTGGAACGCAGGCATTTATCATTTTTTTAAAGGGTTTTTTTAAATTGCCTTGTAGATGTGGGCGCAAATCCCACAAGCCTCTGTTGCAGGCTGGGGGTGGGAAAGAAGGAACGAGAGCCCTGCAGTGTAGTCCACTATTATTACCATTACAGGTTGGAGGTGGGTCTGGGGCTAGTTTGAGTTTGCAGGAAGGCAAAAGAAAAATAAAAAATATCCTTTGCAAAGCATCCCTCATTTGCAGCAAAGGACAATCAAATCTGCTTCCCCGTCAAAATTCAGCCCTGAGCTCATGCACCGTTGACAGGCGTGCAGACTCCTTCCCGTGATTAAATGTTCTAGTTTGCTTAATTAACGATGTTTAAATAAAGTTTTAAAATCAAATGTTTGCAAGAAAGAGGACATGCAGGGAAATCCTCTCTTTGCGTCTCGTTTTTCTTTTCGGCAGGGAAACTCAATCGCAGCTATACTAAAATTTTGCATTTCTCTATAGATTTCTATGGGCAGTCATCATCCCACTCCCAGGATGTCCCGGAAGTTCTATTATCGATGTGAATCTCTTTTATTAGATCTATGGTTCATGTCCTGTGAGCTCTATGGAAAGAGCGGATCCCATGAGCCGGAGCCCTTCCTCGGGGCGTTACCATAAAGAGAGGGAGTGCAGGCAATCCTGTGTGCAATCCTATGAGCAGGAATGGGAGGGCCAGGTGCCCTGCAGATGGGACTCCATTTCCCATCAGCCCCTGCAACCAGCAACGTGGTCAAGGATGATGGGAGTTGTAGTATTTCAGGAACACCTGGCGGAACCACAGCTTCTCTCCATCCCTGCTAAACACGCCTTATATAGGAACATGTCCCGTTTAACCCAGGGCTTCCTTCTGAACCATGTAGGACGACGGTGCATCACAGCGGGTTGGTCTAGATGACCCTTGGGGAACCCCCTTCCAACCCTTCCAATTTACAATTCTAACTGGAGTAGTTTTTTTCCTTGCTAGGAACCATTGGCTTAGTAAAAAGGTTGTGCAGTTTGAGTGAAAGCCATTTCTGGAGGTCAAAACTGCCCCATCCCAGGGATGTGCAGAAATTCAAGAGGTGAAGCTTTTGCTGAGATGCTGTTTTAGTTGCAGGGGTAGTAAAGCAGGATGTTCCCCCCCCCCCTCAGGATTACCCCCACAGGTTTTAGTCTGCAGCTCTAATACAGTCTCACTACTTTGGGAGTAAAGCCATGCAGACAGTGGGACTGACTTGTCAGGGATTCTCTAGCTGTGATTCCTGCATTGCAGGAGTTTGAACTAGATGACCCTTTGGGTCCCTTCCAAGGCTAGGATTATATAATACGATTCCTTGTTTTCCTGGAAAGTGAACAACACTTTAATCTTTATCAGGCTCTGATGACTCCAAACCCTCGATCTGCACAAAAGCGAAGCAAACCAACCTCTCGCTGTTCTCCCCCGCCCTTTTCCCCCTTTCCTCTCTATTAGGAGCTTGTTGGTAGGATCCCTCACACACACAAAAACCCATTATGGGTGGCAGCTGATGGATTCGAACCCTCCACCAATGGCATCGTCAAGAGCTTGGGCTCGTCCAATGAGAGGAAGCTGGAGGGCGGGCTTTTCCCTCCTAATGTCAGTGTGCAGAGTGTTCCCCAGCTGATGTGCGCCAAGAGAGCACTTGCAAGAGGTGGCCTTTGGCGGGCAGCTGTTGCGGCTCCCCCCCTCCCCCAGCAATGCTCCCCATTTGGCCCAGAGGGTTGTGCATCTTGCTCTGCTTCGGCCCCTTCACTCACAGTGAGTATCCCTCGGCTTCCTAACCTGGGGGCTGGTGCATTAATTTGGGCCGTAAGCTTCTGGCTGGCAGCTGGCATGGCAGAAACCCCCCACCCCCCCACCCCACCATGCAGAGAGAGAGAGAACTTAGAGGGTCTGCAGAGTGCAGTGCCCCCCCTTACCCCTCTCACCCAGGCTGCAGATGCTCGAATCACCCTGATCTTCCTTCCTCTTTTCAAGTTCACGTGTTTGCTATGTCCAGCCTTAGTAGGTTGCATGGGTCCCTTTATAAAGAGGTTCTTTTCTCAATATCTTGCAATGCTTTTTAACGCACACACAAAAAGTGAATTTTGCAAGTGGCATTCTCGAGGGGGGGGGGTGCAGCTGCGTACACAAAGACAAAAGCCTAGCAAGAGCATGCTGGATCAGGCCAGTGGCCCATCTAGTCCAGCATCCTGTTCTCACAGGGGCCAACCAGATGCCTATTATGGGGAACCCCCAGGCAGGATTCAGGCGCAAGAGAAATGCTCTCCCTTCCTGCGGTTGCCAGCAACGGATATTGAGGAGCGTTGCTGCCTCCAACGGTGACCCCGTCCATTTAAAGCACATTCTTTCCCCCCTAAAAGGATCCTCAGAACGGTAATTTTATTAAGGGTGCTGGGAATTGTAGTTCTGTGGGGCAAACTATAGTTCCCGACATTTTGACGGTGAGGTTTGGGAGGATCCAAACGATGGATTCAAATGGCAAAAGAAAAAGGGAAATTCCAACATTAGGAAGAACTTCCTGGCAGTAAGAGCTGTTCGACAGTGAGACAGACTTCCTCAAAAGGTGACGGGCTATCGGTCAGGGATTATTCAGCTACGTGGCATGGAAGGTTTTCCAGAGTGGCCCACGAGCTTCTTGCAACTGCTCCAGAGTATATGGTGTGTGGGCTTTGCAGTCTCAAGCCTATTTATAATCCTTTGCTTCCCCCCCTCCCCGGTCTCCTATTTGCAGCGTGCCAACAGCCGATTGCATGGAATGTGGCCAGGCAAATTGTTTCCATTCTTCCTCTTCCTATCGCAGTTATAATAAATAATAATAAATAATAAATTTTTATTTATACCCTGCCCTTCCCAGCCAAGACCGGGCTCAAAGCGGCTAACAGCAATAAAATCACAACAAAACATACAAAACAGTCAATTAAAATGTAAGTTAAAATACGATTTAAAGTTTAAAAAGCAGCCTCATTTTTAAGTAGCCCACCAATAAAGGAATGAAACATCAGGGTTAAACTAAAACCAACCCAAAGGCCAGGTGGAACAGCTCTGTCTTGCAGGCCCTGCGGAAAGATGCCAAATCCCGCAGGGCCCTGGTCTCTTGTGACAGACCGTTCCACCAAGTCGGGGCTAGTACTGAGAAGGCCCTGGCTCTAGTTGCTTCATGCAGAGCATGGGGTGCTCTCGCAGGAACTCACAACGGCCCCTGTGTGATCTCAGAGCCAGCATGCTAAGCAGGCCTTGCCTCACAAGCAAGGCAGAAAGCACCAACGCTCTTTACTTCCTGGGAAGCTGCAAATGGACCTAGAAGACACACACACACAAAAGCGGAGCTCTCCGCCTTGCTTGGACCTAACTTGTGCAATTTCAACCAGCCTGCCCCCAACCGCGTGGGGTTGAAATTGTGCATGTTAAATGCACGTAAGATGCGACTGTGCTGTAATGAAAATAGTTGCGGGTAGGTAGCCGTGTTGGTCTGCTGTAGTTGAAACAAAATAAAAAATAAAAAAATTCCTTCCAGTAGCACCTTAGAGACCAACTAAGTTGGTTCTTGGTATGAGCTTTCGTGTGCATGCACACTTCTTCAGATACACTGAAACAGAAGTCACCAGACCCTTATATATAGTGAGAGGGTGGGGAGGGGTATTACTCAGAAGGGTGGTGGGAACGGGTGATTGGCTGATAGGTGTGGTAAAGCTGTTGACGACTGTTAACGACTGCAATTGGTCTTGCAAGGAAAAGCAAGGGGTGAGATGGCTAAAATAAGCTTTATCATGTGTAATGGAAATAAGAATCCAATGTCTCTATTCAGACCAGGTCTCTCCATGGTTTTAAGTTTGGTAATAAGTTGCAATTCAGCAACTTCTCTTTCCAGTCTGTTTCTGAAATTCTAGAATGAGAATAGCCGGGGTATCCCAGTGCTCCCTTCTTCACAATCTGCCCCAAGAGTTCATGCTCTCTTTCTCTCTCGGCACTACAGGCTTACACATCCAGGAATATCTCTACTTCCAAGTGCTGAGCCCTGGCGATATCCGCTACATCTTCACTGCCACCCCGGCCAAGGATTTCGGAGGGGTGTTTGTAAGTATGAGAACCAGGCACCTGTCCCATCCCCCCGCCGCCAGCGTTGTCCGACGTCATTTTATTTATTTATTTATTATTATTTACCACATTTTTTGGTGGGGGGGGATTCAAATTGGCCACAACTTCATTGAGCATCAGAAGTAGGGAACTTGGCATAGGCCTTGGCAGGCAACGCTCTCGGCCCGTCTGGCTGAGGATATGCAGGTTGAAGAGGTGCAGTGGGAGGGGACTGCAAAGCGCACACTTACACAGCATGCCCTCCCACTAACCTCGGTCCCGGGGTTTGACCTACGTGCAGCCACTCTAGGGCCAGGGACTCCTGGTTTTGCCCTTTGACGGGGCCTGCAAGCTCCGCCGCATGGGAAGAGAGCATGAAAGCACCCCCCCCAACCTGATGATATGTCAATAAAGGAGAAGATAGATAGATAGATAGATAGATAGATAGATAGATAGATAGATAGATAGACATAGCTGTCAACCCTCCCTTTTTTTTGCGGGAAACTCCCTTATTCCAATGCCGTTTCCCTCTGCTATCCCGGATTGTTGATATCCCTTAAATTTCCCGGATTTCAAAGGAAGCAGCTCCTCTCCCTCCCTGCCGGCCAGGGAGGCTCCTCAGCTGCGTTGCTCGGCTGCCAATAAGGAGTCTGAGACCGACTGGGGGCGGAGCTTGCATGCCTTGTGCAGCCAGACCCTCACGCCCAACCAGACAGACAGCCTGCCTGCCGTCTACGCGCTCGCTCTTTCGCTCACCCGTTCGCGCGCAGCCTCTGGAGCGCAGGGTGGCGAGGCTACTTGGTGCCATTGCACCGCCCTTGCGGCATCCCTTATTTTCAAATCCGAAAGTTCGGGGGAAATCCCTTATTTTAAAATCCAAAAGTTGACAGCTATGCTAAAGGTTACCTTGCCAAGGCCTAAAACCGCCAAAGTTGTGACGAAATGCTACGGGGAAGGCGAAACCTGCCAATGCAGGGAAAACTCCTTACCACATGTATATACCGCCTTTATCTTCCAGGGATCTCAAGGTGGTGTAGATGGCTCTCCTCCTCCTCCCCATTTCATCCTCACAACAACCTTGTGAGGTAGGGCTGGGTTGAGAGATGGTGACTGACTCCAAGTGAGCTTCATGGCCAGGTGGGGATTCGAACCCTGCTCCCCCAGGTCTGAGCCCAGCGCTCTAACCATTACGCCACACTGACTGCAAAACAGTCTTCATTTTTTTTGGAGGGGGGTTTAAAATGTAACAGAGAGGAGAACAAATTTATTGGGACGTAAGCTTCCATTAACAAGAGCTCACTTCATCCAATACTTGAAGTGTTATCCTGAGTCACTGGTACCTTTTCACATGGTTGGATGTGTGTGAGAGGAGTCACGAGCTAATGATGGCAAAAGTTGCTTTAAATAAGAGAGATAATAATAATAATAATAATAATTAATAATAATTTATTATTTATACCCCGCCCATCTGGCTGGGTTTCCCCAGCCACTCTGGGCGGCTTTCAACAGAACATTAAAATACAATAATCTATAAAACATTAAAAGCCTTCCTAAACAGGGCTGCCTTCAGATGTCTTCTAAAGGTCTGGTAGTCTTGTAATTTGCAAAACCAGAAACAACACACCAGTAGCTGATAACGCAGGCGTCCTGGCATCGGTATGCTAGTTCACCACTGTGCTACACTGGCTTCTCATGGTGCCAGAAGCCCCGGATCTTCTGCCTGAGATATTCAGCAAGTTGTCACTTTGCTCTGCTTTCTTTCTGCCTCTCTTTCGCCTGCCCAAGAACACGAGATACCAGCAGATCTACCTGGTCCCGGCAGACCCTCCGGAGGCTTGCGGGGCTCTGAACAACGGGGTCTTCATCGAAGGCCAGATCGCCCTGGTGGAGCGCGGGTGAGTCCCCTTGCGTTGGAAGAGGGTTGGGCTGTTTTTCAGGGCTACATTTTTAATTAGCAGGATTGCTTTCCTGCGCATTCTTAATCTTAATCCCATGAGTCGCACACTTTTCCCCATCTCCTTCCAAAGGTCTGAGCACGGAGCCCTTAATAAGTCGGGATCCAGTTTGCCTGCCGCAGGCGCCAACTTGAACAAAATATTGGGGTGGCGCCCCCTCACCCAGACTTCACCCCCCCTCCCCACACTTTCACTTTCCTCTGCGGCACACAGCTGGGCGCAACCATCCCCTTCCCCGAGGGGGGCACCTGGCTGGG
The DNA here is from genome assembly GCA_034641385.1 of Darevskia mixta. Lineage (NCBI taxonomy): Eukaryota > Metazoa > Chordata > Lepidosauria > Squamata > Lacertidae > Darevskia > Darevskia mixta. Next base: position 7,532,053 of record JAWWNH010000060.1, read on the forward strand.
GGAAGGGGGCTGCCCAAGGGAGGGAGGAAGGGAGGCAACAACTTTCAAAAAAAATTTGGGGGGACGGCCACCTTAAATATTTTATTGGGGGGCCCGAAGGGACCTGGGCCCCTAGGAGTTGGCACCTGAGCTTCCTGACTTACCCCATATTCGCCCACTCAACCGCTTTAATCTCCCCAACTGGCACTGTTCCAGGTGCCATGAAATATCCTCTCCGCACTGTAAGAAATCCATCTTCTAACATGGCGGTGTCTAAACTTCGGAACTCCTTGCCTATTGATGTCAGGCGGTGCTTTTTGTTTAGACAAGCCTACGCAGATACGTAGAATGCCGTTGTGTTTTTAGTCTGTTTTTAATAATCTTTTAAACTTTTTTTTTTACTAATCTTTGCTATTTTTAGAAAATCGCTTTACAATGGGTGAGCGTATAAATTCTATTAAATGAATAAATTTGTTGTAGTCGGGGGACAGAGCGCTTTAATCAGCTTTAAATGTGCGGTCCTAATGTTCCGGCAGGTGATTGAATCGCCCCTGCAAAAAATTGAGGGTCTGGAGGTGCCCTTGCAGGCAGTGTGATGATGATGATGATGATGATAGGAATAGCAATAGTACCCCCTCCCATCTTACTGGGCTTCCCCAGCCACTCAGGGTGGCTTCCAACAGTTATAAAAAACATAATAAAGCACCATTGGAGGATGGATGGTGGCTAGCAGATTGAGGTTGAATCCTGACAAGACAGAAGTACTGTTTTTGTGGGACAGGGGGCGGGCGGGGGTGGGGGACACCCTGGTCTTGAACGGGGTAACTGCCCCTGAAGGACCAGGTGCGCAGCCTGGGAGTCATTTTGGACTCACAGCTGTCCATGGAGACGCAGGTTAATTCTGTGTCCAGGGCAGCAGTCTACCAGCTCCATCTGGTACGCAGGCTGAGACCCTACCTGCCCGCAGACTGTCTGGCCAGAGTGGTGCATGCTCTAGTTATCTCCCACTTGGACAACTGCAATGCGCTCTACGTGGGGCTACCTTTGAAGGTGACCCGGAAATTACAACTAATCCAGAACCTACATTGGCTCCCAGTACGTTTCCGAGCACAATTCAAAGTGTTGGTGCTGACCTTGAAAGCCCTAAACGGCCTCGGTCCAGTATACCTGAAGGAGCGTCTCCACCCCCACCGTTCAGCCCGGACACTGAGATCCAGCGCCGAGGGCCTTCTGGTGGTTCCCTCGCTGCGAGAAGCAAAGCTACAGGGAACCAGGCAGAGGGCCTTCTCGGTAGTGGCGCCCGCCCTGTGGAACGCCTTCCCATCAGAGGTTAAAAGGATCAACAATTACATGACTTTTAGAAAACACCTGAAGGCAGCCCTGTTCAGGGAAGTTTTTAATCTGTGATGTGTTAATGTATTTTAATGTTTGCTGGAAGCCGCCCAGAGTAGCTGGAGAAACCCAGCCAGATGGGCGGGGTACAAATAATAAATTATTATTATTATTATTATTATTACACCATACATTACAAACTTCCCTATACAATACCTGTCTACTTTGGATCCGGGTGTCCGTGGGGGCGCAGGACTTGATACTCTCTTGCCGCCTTTCCGGCAGCGGCTGCTCATTCCTGTCCAAGACTCGCATCGTCCAGGAACTCGGCGGCCGTGCGGTGATCATCGCGGACAACGCCTATGACAACGACAGCTCCTACGTGGAGATGATCCAGGACAGCACCAGGCGGACGGCGGACATCCCTGCTCTCTTCCTGCTCGGGAGAGACGGGTAAGTGGCTGGGAGCTGGTGTAGGCAGAGGCTTCCGAGATCAGGCAAAATCCCCTCCGTGGCTGGATCTACACTCGCCTTTTAAACGCTATTAGAACGATATTGGAAATATCGTTCTAAAACGTCAAGACAATAAAAGTCCCTTTTGCTTTCTTTCCCCGCCGTCTCCCTGGTTTCCGGTTGCTCTCGTGTCACATTTTAATTACGCACCCTGGACATTAAAACATAACGTCACACAGCTATATGGTTAACAGAATCTTCCCTTGACTTTTCCTTAGCGTTAAAAACCATGAGTGTAGATCTGCCCTGCGTCTTGTAAAAATAGAAGACAATCTTGGAAATGAAACATAATAATAATAATAATTTATTATTTATTCCCCAGCCACTCTGGGCGGCTTCCAACAGAATATTAAAATACAATAATCTATTAAACATTAAAAGCTTCCCTAAACAGGGCTGTTGAGAAAGATTGAGGGCACAAGGAGAAGGGGACGACAGAGGATGAGATGGTTGGACAGTGTTCTCGAAGCTACCAACATGAGTTTGGCAAAACTGCGAGAGGCAGTGGAAGACAGGAGTGCCTGGCGTACTCTGGTCCATGGGGTCACGAAGAGTCGGACACGACTGAACGACTGAACAACAACAAACAGGGCTGCCTTCAGATGTCTTCTAAAATAAAAAAATTCCTCCCAGTAGCACCTTAGAGACCAACTAAGTTTGTTATTGGTATGAGCTTTCGTGTGCATGCACACTTCTTCAGATATGAAAGCACACAAAAGCTCCTACCAATAACAAACTTAGGTAAAGGTAAAGGGACCCCTGACCATTAGGTCCAGTCGTGACCGACTCTGGGGTTGCGGCGCTCATCTCACATTATTGGCCGAGGGAGCCGGCGTACAGCTTCCGGGTCATGTGACCAGCATGACTAAGCCGCTTCTGGCGAACCAGAGCAGCGCATGGAAACGCCGTTTACCTTCCCGCCGGAGCGGTACCTATTTATCTACTTGCACTTTGACGTGCTTTCGAACTGCTAGGTTGGCAGGAGAAGGGACCGAGCAACGGGAGCTCACCCCGTCGCGGGGATTCGAACCACCGACCTTCAGATCGGCAAGCCCTAGGCTCTGTGGTTTAACCCACAGCGCCACCCGCGTCCCTTAGTTGGTCTCTAAGGTGCTACTGGAAGGAATTTTTTTATTTTGTTTCAACTACGGCAGACCGACACGGCTACCTACCTGTAACTAGAAGCTTGGAAATGGTAAAGAAATGGGTTTTTTTAAATCAGTGCTGGCCTTAATAACAGAGTTCTCCCTCCACTGTTGGAGGGAATAGCCCCTTGTCCAGAGGAGGGCAACCAAAATGGTCAAAGGCCTGGAAACGATGCCTTATGAGGAACGGCTTAGGGAGCTGGGTATGTTTAGCCTGGAGAAGAGAAGGTTAAGGGGTGATATGATAGCCATGTTCAAATATATAAAAGGATGTCATATAGAGGAGGGAGAAAGGTTGTTTTCTGCTGCTCCAGAGAAGCGGACACGGAGCAATGGATTCAAACTACAAGAAAGAAGATTCCACCTAAACATTAGGAAGAACTTCCTGACAGTAAGAGCTGTTCGACAGTGGAATTTGCTGCCAAGGAGTGTGGTGGAGTCTCCTTCTTTGGAGGTCTTTAAGCAGAGGCTTGACAGCCACCTGTCAGGAATGCTTTGATGGTGTTTCCTGCTTGGCAGGGGGTTGGACTGGATGGCCCTTGTGGTCTCTTCCAACTCTATGATTCTATGATTCTATGATTCTATGATTCTATGAGTACCTGTTTGCTGGAAATCACAAGTGGAGAGAGAGGACTGTTGAGCTCAGGTCCTGTTACTGGCTTCCTGTAGACACCTGGTCAGTTACTGTGAGAAATAGGAAGCTGGACAAATGTAGCCAGACCCAACTATTTGGCTCCCCTTAAGTGCATGGTATTAAATCTGAGTGCAGTAACTATTGGATTTATGGTTCTGATATAAAAAGAGTGAAGATTGGGTGCAGCAATGAGATAGTATTTAAAAAAGAAAGCCACAGAAAAGGGGACGAGAAGTCGATAAGACAGAAGAAACATTGGGGTTTTATGTGAAATTTGTGGAAATGTTAATAAACTATATTATAAGAAATAAATAAATTTGAGCGCAGAGAGCTGGGGTGCAAATCTGCTGGCAGCAGTAACAAGCCTTGCAACAACAAAATATATATCTAACGATGGGAGAATGGAGGAGAGCTTGCCAAATTTTAGGAATGTGGAAATTCACCCGTTTTAAAAGTGCATTGGGCACACAGAAGTAGCAAAACCGGTTCCTTTTTTAAAAATGGAAAAGTGAGTGGCTGGCAGGTTCCGGAACAGGATCAAAGATAGAACACACTTGTTTATGTCGTGAGTCTGACTTGGAACAAGGACGATTACTGGTTATACCTGGAACAGGGTGGGCCAAAAGGGAAATTGCCGCCCACCTGGAGACGGCTGGCCAGTTTAGTGTGGCGCACCGAGTTTCTGCCGGACTCCTGCAAACATTGGTCAGACCTTGACAGGCCTCAGAGATCCTGGTTGGGTGGTTGGTTTGGAAAAATGTAGATGGGGCAAAGGCAAACCCATTGTTGATCCAGATTAGAAATTGATCAGCTGTACTGTGCTATGGAGGTGATGCGGGTGGCGCTGTGGGTTAAACCACAGAGCCTAGGGCTTGCTGATCAGAAGGTCGGCGGTTCGAATCCCCGCGACGGGGTGAGCTCCTGTTGCTCGGTCCCAGCTCCTGCCCACCTAGCAGTTCGAAAGCACATCAAAGTGCAAGTAGATAAATAGGAATCGCTCTGGCGGGAAGGTAAATGGCGTTTCCGTGCGCTGCTCTGGTTCGCCAGAAGTGGCTTAGTCATGCTGGCCACATGACCTGGAAGCTGTGCTCCGGCTCCCTCGGCCAATAAAGCGAGATGAGCAGCACAACCCCAGAGTTGGACACGACTGGACCTAATGGTCAGGGGTCCCTTTACCTTTACATTTTACTGCGCTATGGAACATTAGGGCAACATTTGGAGAGAAAGCGGATCGTTGTTAGCTTTAATCCATCTGTATCGGGAGCAAAGAACGGCTTTTTAAGATAAGATAAGATTTCTTTATTGTCATTGTACAAGTACAATGAAATTGGATGCCAACCCATAAAAATATTAGGGGACACACACACACACACAATTTCAGCTACACATACATATACATACATACTCATCAAAACTCTCTAAGGTCATATTATCTAGTTACAGCATTTAAGATGGTTATGGCTTTTGGATAGAAACTGTTTTTTAATCTATTTGTTCTTGATTTAATTGTTCTCTTGCCCGAAGGCAGTGGTGCAAAAAGACTATATCCAGGATGAGATGGATCTTGTAATATATTTTTAACTTTTTTAACTGTATAGTTCCTCCAAAGATGGGAGGGAATGTCCCATAATATCTTGGGCTGTGGTTATGACCTTCTGGAGCACCTTCTTCTCCATTACTGGGAGACTAGGGTTGTTCTTGCAGGAACCCAGACAGCGCCACAAGATATTGCGAGAGCACCTCAGAGCCGTTGTGCAGAGCAGGCCTCCTGGCCTCCAAAGCTCTTTACGTGCTGGGTAAACCGCAAGCCGAATCGGGTACAAAAAGAGCCCCCAGACTCTCTGCCTTGCTTGGATTTAACTTGCACAATTTCAAGCATCCTGCCTTAAATTTCATGGCTGAAATTGTGCACGTTAAATGCACGTAAGATGCGATTGTGTTATAATACAATCACATAATAAAACCCCTTGGTCGATTTCGACTGGGCTTAACCGTCCAGGGGTCCTTTACCTTTACCTTTTTCTTTAACTGTAATAAAAATAGGAAAGTGCTTCCTTTTCTGTTTTCCCCAAATGCCCAGTGGCGGGTGGAACAGATGCGACTCTTACCTTTGTCGGCAACTTTCCAGACACCCAGAAGTCTGAGGTTTCTATGCTACTCCCACATCTCTGTATCTCCCCCTCCAGGCAAGGAAGAAGCAATACAATGGGACCTCGACTTACGAAGATAATGCGTTCCGACGCGATCTTCGGTAGTCGAAAACACTCGTAAGTCGAGTCCCCATAAGGATGCATTGAGCAAAAAAAAATCATAAGTCGAAGAAATCCTATTCAAAAATTCGTAAGTCGAAAAAATCCTATTCAAAGTGGTCGCGACTTCCTTTCGCAAGTCGAAAAATTCGGTTGCGGCGGCCATTTTTTTCTTCCGGAAGTCATTCGGAAGTCGAAAAACACGTAAGTCAGGTCACTCGTAAGTCGAGGTCCCACTGTATTGCAGTTCAAGAATGCACCCCAGCCAGGCCGAAGAGAAGGGCTGGGGCAAGGAGTGTATTTTGGGCAGAGTCCCAAGGTCCAGGTAGAGAGGCCTAGAGAATCACACTTCTCCTACCCTGTTCTGTATTTTGAACAGGATATTGTTTTAGTGAAAACTTACCTTTGTTCAACCTGCTAGTCCATAAGAACCTAAGAAAAGCCTGCCGGGTCAAGGCAATGGCCCATCCAGCCCAGCAACCTGTTCTCACAATGCCCAACCAGATTAGGAATCCCGCAAGCAGGATTCGAACGCAAGAGCCCTCTCCCCTCCTGTGGTTGCCAGCAACTGGGATTCAGAAGCATCGCTGCCTCCCGACGGTGGGGGCATAATAGTCATTGTGCCTAGTAGCCATGAATAGCCCTCTCTTCCTCCATGGATTTGTCCAATCCTCTTTCAAAGCCATCCAGGTTTGGCGGCCACCCTTGCCTCCTGTGGCAGGGAGTTCCATAGGTTAACCACGCTGGGGGAAATCAAGATAATGGAAATTGCAGGTTGGTTTCTATCGAACACTGCGCACGCACAGGGTAGGCAGGTCCAGGGTAAGATTATGGCGCTTCCTTTGGGTCAAAAGAGGCAGGCAGAAAGACATCGGGGCCATCGATAGCCCTTTCTTCCATGACTTTGTGCCATCCTCTTTTAAAGCCGGCCATCGCTGCCTCCTGTGGGAGGGAGTTCCGTAGTTTAACTATGCTGTGTGCCCACCGGCCAAAGTCACCATGGCTTTGCCACCCTCTTTCCAGGTACATGATCCGCCGATCCCTGGAGCAGCACGGCCTCCCCTGGGCAGTCATCTCCATCCCCGTAAACGTCACCAGCATCTCGACCTACGAACTGATGCAGCCTCCGTGGACCTTTTGGTAGCAGAGAGCAAGCAGGGCGAAGGATGCTGGCGAGGATGCAGACCACAGACTGGCCGGCCGGCCCTTCCGAAAGGAGCCGGGCTGGGGCCTTACGAACTAGCAACCTCCTCGATGTTCCATCAGCTCGCCTCCTTCAAGAATCGGAGCCGCCGTTTTCGGGTGGCTTTCTTTCGTAGGCCGAAGGAGCTGCCCACGGCGACTCGGCCCTATGGGCTATGTAATAAGCGTGGCACTGGCTTCCCCGCCTGGCACAACTCTCCAGGGCCGCAGCCAGAAGTCAGTCCGGGACCCGTAGGCACCAGTTACCACCCGTGAACTGCTCCAGCAAAATATCCCTCCGAAAACCTGTGATTCAACATAGGCAGTTTGCTCTTTCTTGTGCTGTTCCTCCTCCCCACTGGCTCAGGAACATGCCCCCATTTCATTGGCTGCCAGGATCAGGCACCTGTGCTGCTTTCTGTTCGGGAGAGAGGCAGCATGCTTCTCTCTTGGAGGACTGGGGCTGTGGATGATTTAGGTTCCCAGTGTGGTGTAGTGGTTAAGAGCGGTGGACTCATAATCTGGTGAACTGGGTTCGCGTCTCCGCTCCTCCACATGTGACCTTGGGCTAGTCACACTTCTCTGAAGTCTCTCAGCCCCGCTCACCTCACAGAGTGTTTGTTATGGGGGAGGAAGGGAAAGGAGAATATTAGCCGCTTTGAGTACCTTCGGGTAGTGATAAAGCGGGATATCAAATCCAAACTCTTCTTCTTCCTCCTCCTCCCCAAGGAGCTTACGAGTGGTGTGCCAAAGTTGTCACAGACTCAGAGATGGTAGTGACATCTCCGGTTCCCAAAAGCCGGAGGTCCCTCTGGGTGGGTGGTCCCAGTTCCTAGGAATTAGGTGGGCAACCCTGTCCTTGGGGCTGATCTGTTGAAGGAACAGGGTCATCGTCTGGGACTATTCCTGGGGGTTTATGACCAGCTTAGGCTGGGTGGCCAGCTACCCTCACTTCTGGACCAGAGAGCCAGTGTGGACTCGTAATCTGGTGAACCGGGTTCGCGTCTCCGCTCCTCCCCATGCAGCTGCTGGGTGACCTTGGGCTAGTCACCCTTCTCTGAAGTCTCTCAGCCCCACTCACCTCACAGAGTGTTTGTTGTGGGGGAGGAAGGGAAAGGAGAATGTGAGCCACTTTGAGACTCCTTCGGGTAGTGATAAAGTGGGATATCAAATCCAAACTCTTCTTCTTCTTCTTTTTCCATCAATGGGGGAGCATCCCCACATCAGTCCTGTGGTCCTGACTCTCGTTCTGTTCTTTTTTTGGCTATGCCACGGCCTCCCACGGCACCCTCTCCGAATTTTGAATGTGCCTGTTGGCAAACTCTGTTTTAACTGGGGAAGGGAGCGGTTGAAGCGGAGACCTCCGGGGTGCAGATCGCTTGCGGCTCCTGAGGACTGGGAGCTGCCAGCGTGGTGCCCCCGGGCACACAGCTGCCCCACACCAGCCCCCCTTCCCCAGTAAAATAGGTTGTGGGGTTTGTGTGTGTTTTATACATAGCAGTTTTTCCACTTTGCAAACTGTGCCCAAGGGGCCAACAAGTTTGGCACCCCCTGCTGGTAAGCGCTGGGTAGCTCAGGGTCTTCTTCTAACCTTATTTCTAGCACATTTAAGAGTACAGTCGTACCTTGGTTCTCGAACAGAATGCGTTCAGGGAGTCCGTTCGACTCCCGAAACCGTTCGAAAACCAAAGCATGGCTTCCGATTGGCTGCAGGAGCGTCCTGCAGCCAATCGGAAGCCGCGCCGGACATTTGGCTTCCGAAAATCGTTCGGAAACCGGAACCCTCACTTCTGGTTTTCGATCATTCAGGAGCCAAGACGTGCGAGTTCCAAGGCGTTCGGCAACCAAGGTACGACTGTAGTTCTTTCACGGAAGGAAAAAATGGAGGTGCTCGGACCCTCCCGAAATAAATCTAAGACGAAAGGAACGCAGAATCTGCCTCCAAAATTCCCCCCAAGCAAACGAAAAGCGCAACCTCCATCCCCGCAAAAGCAGGCAGAGCACTCTCTACCTGGTGCACAGAGGCATTAGGAAGAAACAGAGGAAGGCTGGATGGCTGGATTCTGCATTTTCGCCACTTCTGGTTGCAGAAAGAAAACCCTCAAATTTAAAGTAAATAAATGGGAAGAGGAGGAGGAGGAGGGTCTCCGCAGCTGCCAAGTGGTGGTGGTCATAAAATCTTAGTTGGAAGGGACCCCAACAGGTCATCTAGTCCAACCCCACCACCCGGTGCCCTCACGATGATGTCTCAGGGCACCATGTTCTCAAATCCGAGAGACTAATGGCAAGAAAGATTTGGGAAATGATATTGGCTCCACCGCGTGAAGAAGTGAATGAAGGACCTGAGAAGAGACCAGCTGCCAGCTGATCACCCTGAGTTAAGGGCTATTGGAGAGGACGCGGCGATAATAATTTGTTCATGCATTGGATCTAGCAGCTATCGGTCCTGTTGGAGTCATGAAACTTTTCATAAAGCTCCTGACAAAAGGAGACTTCCCTGAAACGCGACAAGCTATGGTTTGTTACCAGCTTGCCTCCTTTTCTCCCTCAATGAGGACTAGAAACTTGGTTTTGAAAAGAAACGAAAATCAGGACACACCAGAATTGTCACATCCTATTAAATCACAGCGCCCCACAAATATACGATCCATCGCTCCCACAAACCTGCTTCATGGGTAGACTCATAGAATAAGAGAATTAGAAGGGACCCACGAGGGTCATCTAGTCCAACCCCAGGCAGTGCAGGAATCTTTTGTCCAACGTGAGGTTCAAACCCACGACTTTGAGATAGAAGTGTCTCATGCTGTACCCCCTGAGCTATCCCAGGGGATAAACTCCACCCTCCCCACAACACAAAAAAAACCTTGCAAACCTAGCTTTATATTGCTCTGTTAAAACAGCAGAGAACTATTCCTGCATTGCAGGGGGCAGGACTAGATGACCCTTGGGTCCCCCCTTCCAACTCTAAAATTCTATGATTCTTTTCCAGACTGAACATATCCAGCTCCTTCAACCATTCCTCATACGGCTTGGCTCCCAGACCCTTGATCATCTTGGTCACCCTGCTCTGCACATTTTCCAGCTTGTCAACATCCTTTCTAAATTGTGGTGCCCAGAACTTAAAATTGTGCAGCCCTGTTTAGGGAAGTTTTTAATGACTGATGTTTTAATGTATTTTTAATCTTTTGTTGGAAGCCGCCCAGAGTGGCTGGGGAGACCCAGCCAGATGGGTGGGGTAGAAATAATAAATTATTATTATTATTATTATTATTATTATTATTATTATTATTATTATTAACTGGATGCAGTATTCCAGGTGTGGTTTGACCAAGGCAGAATGGAGTGGTACTATTACTTCCCTTGATCTGGACACTAGACTTCTCTTGATGCAACCTAGAAGAGAATTAGCTTTTTCTGCTGCTGCATCACACTGTTGACTCATGTTCAGCTTGTGGTCCACTAAGACCCCTAGATCCTTTTCATATTTTACAACTGGCAAGCCAGGTGCCCCCCATCTTATATTTCTGCATCTGGTCCTTTCAGCTAAGTGCAGAACGTGACATTTGCCCCTGTGGAAATACCGTATTTTTTGCTCCATAAGACGCACTTTTTTCCTCCTAAAAAGTAAGGGGAAATGTCTGTGCGTCTTATGGAGAGAATGTGTGGTCCCTGGAGCTGAACTACCCAGGGGCAAAAGCAGATCATGCTTTTTTAAAAAAAAGAGAGAAGGGGGTGTTGAAAGGAAGCCCGCTGAGCACCTGCTCAGCAAACGATTGGGGAGAGAGATAAGGGAGAGAGATTCCAGCCCCGCCCCCTTGCAGAGGGAGGCTGTTTTCCCAGCGACATGGGACTGGCTGATTAGATTATCTGTCTGGAAACTGTAGAAATGGCTCCCATTCCTGAAGCTGAAGAACTGTGAGTTAAACCCCATAAAACAGGGTTTTTTCCCTTTGCAAAGTAAGCTCAACAACTTTAAGCTGATCCTCAAAAAATGGGGCTTTTCTCCTTTGCAAAAGAAGCTACAGAAATTTGAGCTGATCCTCAAAAAAATGGGGCTTTCCCCCTCTTAAAACTAGGTGCGTCCTATGGTCAGGTGCGCCTTATAGAGCAAAAAATACGGTACATTTCCTCAGTTTTGGCCCAGAACAAAAGGCAAGAACATGGGTAGGCAAACTAAGGCCTGGGGGCCGGATCTGGCCCAATCGCCTTCTCAATCCAGCCTGCGTTCGGTCTTGGAATCAGCCTGTTCTTACATGAGTAGAATGTGTCCTTTTATTTAAAATGCATCTCTGGGTTATTCATGGGGCATAGAAATTCGTTCCTCCCCCCCCCCCCGCCAAAATATAGTCCGGCCCCCAACAAGGTCTGAGGGACAGTGGACCGGCCCCCTGCTGAAAAAGTTTGCTGACCCCTGGGCAAGAGCCTCTCCCTTATCCCCTTTCCCAAAGCTTAAACACAAAAGCCGCTCTTTGCATTGCAAATCATTTTACTGTACCCAGTCAAGTGGAGAAAGGGGGGGTCAAGGGGTTCCTTCTGCCTGTCCCCCTCCACCCCCACTGGCTTGGGGGGGATGTGTTGCATGTTGGGGAACTGCCCCATGGCAATTGGCGGGGAAGATCCGGCCCTCTTTGGGGGGGTCAACAGCTCCAAAACGATGCAGAGAGGGGGACAGACTGTCCCCCCCCCAAAGGACAGACTCCCCCTTTGTGTCCTGGTGAAATCTCCATCCTTTGCTCTGCGGCCGGCACAGGCCACTCACGAGTCCAGGAATCTGGTTCCCAAGCCAATGCTGTCGTCGCCTCCAGAGAGAAACCCCCAGCCCAGCCCCCAGGGTCAAACGTCCGTCATCTCGTCCTCCAGCTCTGCGTCGTCCGGCTCCCCTTCGGCTTCTTCCTCCTCCTCGTCTTCCTCTTCCGACGTCACGTCCGGGTCGTTGGCTTGAGCCAGGCACTTGGGGCAGGAGCAAACAAACAGGTAGTTTTCCCTGGAAGGGGGGCAGAGGAGGGGGAGAAGGGGGGGTGGCGATTATGATGGCGGTGATTACAGTTTATTATCCTCCCAAACACATAAGGAATCTCCAGAATTTCAAAAGCATAAAGCGCGGCAGAAATTAAAAACAATGCAACCATGTATTTATACAATACATTTGTACTGTACTTGTGGAACTCACTGCCTGTTGATACACTTTTCTGGGCCTGCTAAAAAACATTTTTAGCAGAGGAAACAATTTTGCTCTGGAAGGTAGGAGATTCCAACTCAACATCAGGAAAAAACTTTCTGGCGGTGAGAGCTGTTTGACAGTGGAACGGTCTCCCTCGGGAAGTAGTGGACTCCCTTGGAGGTTTTTAAGAAGGGTGGATTTGATTTAAATCAAATTGATTTAAATCATTATTTAAATCACGATTTAAATCACTAGTCAGTAAGACTTAATTTAAATATATTTTTTACAGAAAGACTCATTCTTGCTGGTATAATCTTAATATTTACAACCATATGAAGGTTTCATTTTTGGAATAATAAACTTTCAGAGTAGTTTTTACAGTTATATCAAAAATTACTGATTTGGTTATACTACTAGAAATACATAGACAGATAATTATGAAATTATGGTGAGGTTTAATAAGTTAACTGTTTATATTTGGACAACTTTTCCTCTGTACTTTATTGGAAGGAGAAAAATAATCATTTCCTTAACCATTTAAACAATTTATTTAACTAAAACAATAACATGATAGCATATGTATCCATGTTTGTTAACTGATGTGGTTAAACATTAAAAAAAAACTTAGACTGAATTTTAGCACACTTGATAAACTTAAAACAAATCCTTATTTCCTGATGAATAGCCTTTGGACTACAATGTAACTTAAATAGAAGACTATATTTAGAAAGATTTTTTCCTCCAAAAGCATTTTATTTTAAAAATCAAATTTAAATCAAAAAAATCCGATTTACATCAAAAAAATCCGATTTGTTTGATTTTTTTTTTAAAAATCATTGATTTTTATCCACCCTGTTTTTAAGCAGAGATTAGGTGGCCATCCATTGTGGATGCTTTAGCTGAGATTCCTTCATTGTGAGGGTCAGACTAGATGACACTTGGGGGGCCCCTTCCAACGCTACAGTTCTACGATTTCATTTTAGACAAGCCTCCCCAGACGTTCGGAAAGCCGATGCGAGATTTAAGCTGCTTTTTTTTCGTGGATTGTTGTTTTACACTTCCGAAAGTCTTAAATTACAGTTAATCATTCCCGCTGGTCATTTCGTTGCGTTATCTTCTTTTGTAAACCGCTTTGAGGGTTTTCCTTTTGCAATCAAGCAGCGTATGAATTTTACGAAATAAATAATAAACTCCGTAGGATCTACTACGTATTTTGGAAAACGGTTTCTCTTCCTCTCTGCTATGTATTTGCCTAAATCGTGACCCAATTTTGCAGGGTGGCTCCCAAGACCAAGGAGCAGGTTTCTCACCTATATTGGGGAGCTGTTGGCTACCATTTTGAATCCCAATGGCAGACTGAACCTTTCAAAACTTAACTTGGTTCTATATACAACTAATCCAGAATGCGGCAGCTAGACTGGTGACTGGGAGTGGCAGCCGAGACCACATAACACCGGTCTTGAAAGACCTACATTGGCTCCCAGTACGTTTCCGAGCACAATTCAAAGTGTTGGTGCTGACCTTGAAAGCCCTAAACAGCCTCGGTCCTGTATACCTGAAGGAGCGTCTCCACCCCCATCAATCTACCCGGACACTAAGGTCCAGCGCCGAAGGCCTTCTGGCGGTTCCCTCGCTGCGAGAAGCCAAGTTACAGGGAACCAGGCAGAGGGCCTTCTTGGTAGTGGCGCCCGCCCTGTGGAACGCCCTCCCACCAGATGTCAAAGAGAAAAACAACTACCAGACTTTTAGAAGATATCTGAAGGCAGCCATGTTTCGGGAAGTTTTTAATGTGTGATATTGTAATGTATTTTAATCTTTGTTGGAAGCCGCCCAGAGTGGCTGGGGAAACCCAGCTGGATGGGCGGGGTATAAATAATAAATTATTATTATTATTATTATTATTATTATTATTATTATTATTATTATGCCCATTGAAGATTAGATAGCAACCAAGAGCTAGGCAGATGCCATTATTATAATTACAGTAAGTATTCATTTTTATTTACATCCGGATTTTCCCTCAGATCAGGACCGAAGGCGGCTTACACAAATCAAAAGAACCCGGATTTTGGGGGTGGTTTGAGACCACAAAGGGACAGCTATAGGCAGGATTCATGCATTTGCAGGGGGTTGGCCTTCCACAATTAAAACATGCAAAAAGCCAAAAACATACAGTCGTTCCGTGGAAGTCAAACGCAATCCGTTCCGGAAGTCCGTTCGACTTCCAAAATGTTTGGAAACCTAAGCGTGGCTTCTGATTGGCTGTCGGACATTCGGGTTCCAAAGAACGTTTGCAAACCGGATCACTCCCAGGTTTGCGGCGTTCAGGAGCCAAAACGCCAGAGTACCAAGGCGTTCGGGATCCAAGGTACGACTGTAGAAGATAATAGCTAAAAAGCAATTAAACTGCAGCAGAATTGAAACAGCTGGCAGCTGCAACACCAAGTAGACCCTTTAGTCTAGCTGGGGTCTCCCTTATCTGTCCGCTAAGAAGGCTTAAGTGGCTGCACAGTGGCCAACCAGATGCCCATTGTGGGAAACCCACGAGCAGGATCCGAGCAAGAGAGCAACTTTCCCCCCCTGTGGTTTCCAGCAACTGGTACAGTGGTACCTTGGTATTCAAAAAACTTGGAACCCAAACAATGCAAACCTGGAAGTAAGTGTTCCGGTTTGCGAACTTTTTTCAGAAGCCGAACGTCTTCCGATTTGAGTGTTACGCTTCTGATTTTTGAGTGCCACACTTCTGTTTTGAGTGTTATGCTGAGGTCTGTCTGGTTTTGCTATTTATTTTGCGTTTTTGCAGCTCTTTTTTGGTTGTTTTTGTGACTGTGTGGAACCCAGTTCAGCTACTGATTGGTTGATTGTGTGACTGCAGTACATTTTTATTGCTTTCATTTTATGGATTAATGGTCTCGTTCATGTTAAATTGCTGTTTTAGGGGTTGTTTATAAAAGTCTGGAACGGATTAATCCATTCTGCATTACTTTCTATGGGAAAGCGCACATTGATTTTGGAGCGCTTTGGTTTTGGAACGGACTTCTGGAACGGATTAAGTTTGAGAACCAAGGTGGCACTGCATTCAGAAGCATTGCTGCCACCAGCTGTGGAGGCAGAGCACAGCCATCCTGGCTAGTAGCCATCGAAAGCTCTCTCCGTCCTCCATCAATCAGCCTCATCCTATTTGGAAGCCACGCAAAAATCGCTGCCTCCTGTGGCGGGGAGTTCCGCAGCCTAACCCTGTGCGAAGACGGGTTTTCCTTGCATCTGCCCTGAATCTTCCAACGTTCAGCTTCACAAGGATTCCTCGATGGGGAGCTATGCCTCTTGCCCCCCCCCCCTGGGCCTCTCCTAATATTATGTTGGCATCCGTTGGCATCAAACTTTGCTGCCCAGGCTTACCGGAGGGTCTTGTTGCGGCTGTGGCGGCTTCGCTCCCGTTGGCAGCAATCTAAGTAGCTGATGCAGATCTCCTGTTCGGGAATAAAGAATGGCACCCATTGAAGGCATTGACCCAAACAGAGTGGCATGCCCAACATTTCTTTTTAAACCTCTGTGTATATTCATCTACCTATTTTATTTTTAATTTCTATGTTTAAAAAAGAGCTTGCTACTTGATGTTTATCTTGGTAGGTTATTCCATCTTTGTTCCATCCAGCTTTTAATTAAAAACAAACAAACAACAAACAGTTACAGGTAGGTAGCCGTGTTGGTCTGCCATGGTCTCCAAGGTGCTACTGGAAGGAATTTTTTATTTTGTTTAAGCAACAAACAAACAAATATATACTGTATTTTTCCATGTATAAGACAATATTTCCCCCCAAATTTTCAAAGTTTAAAATTGGTGGTTGTCTTATACACGGAATGTTGTAAATTATTTATTTCTTAATTTTGGGCTCAAAAAATAGGGGTTGTCTTAAACATGGGGGTGTCTTATAAACGGGGGGGGGAACGTTATTTATTTATAATAAAACATAATGAAACATAGTTACAGATGCCAAATTAAATAAAAGCAGAAGGGAATATCTAGAACTGAGCGCATAGGAACAAATTCCCATACCAAGATAAATTAATATCGCACAGTTCCAAGTAGAATGGGTTTACGTTATCCAGTGCCTTATTGCCCCTGTACATTATAAAAAGAATAATATTCTGTTTTGTTATTGTTATAGTTTGGTGGTTTCTCTCTTTATTTGTGTTTTTATTTTGTGAACCGTCCTGAGGTCTTTTGATGAAGAGCGGTCTGTATATCTAGTACATAATAATAATTTTTGAATAAAGGCATTCTCTTGGATTGGATTCTTACAAATACTGTAATAGGTTAAGATCTGGTGAAGTACAATAACAACTTTGTAAAATATAGTTTGGGGTTTCCCCCCTCCCCTCTTTATTTTCCCTTCTACACGGGTTCTGTCGCTCTTTTTCTCTCGTTTATTAACGTCTCGCCATGTTTAGTGCACATAGAATTATGTACGTTTTGGATTTTCAATAAAGATGTTAAAAAATAAAAAATGATAAAGGCATTCTCTTGCTCCCTGGTTCTCAACATACATAACCATAAGCTTAAACATGCATACTGTGTCCCAGATTTTAGTTACCCATTCCTAACTTTGGGACATGTCCCAGATCAGGAGATGCCCAATGTTTTGCAACAGGGCTGAAAAAACTCAGGCCCCTCTCACCCCCTGGGGGTTGGTCCATTCAGGAGGCTGAGACACCGGCCCGCCCACCTCATTCTGGCTTAGAATCACAGAATGGTAGAGTTGGAAGGGACCCTCAAGGGTCATCCAGTCCAACCCCCTGCCATGCAGGAATCTTTTGCCCAACACAGGCCTTGAACCCATGGCCGATTGCAGGGGGTTGGACAAGATGACCCTTGGGGTCCCTTATGAAGAAGAGTTCGGATTTATTGAATAATGCTATTCCAAAAGATAAAGCAAAAATCTTCTTATACGCGGCAAGAATATTGGTGGCGAGGTATTGGAAAGGGAAGCAAACACCTACTGGAGATGAACAGTTGTGTAAATTAGGTGAATATTTGGAACTAGCCAAATTGATGGATATAATAAGGCATAAACCCAAAAGCTTGGTAAAGAAAGAATGGGAATGCCTGAATGGATATTTTAAAAATCGGGGCTTAAGACTGAATATCTGGTTGAGCTTAGAATGATCCCGTGAAGAAGAAAAAAAGAGATGGAATGATGATTTATGCAATATAAATATGAAGAGGTTCAAGAGGATAAGGAAAACAGAAGAATGAAATGAGAAATAAACGATGTGTTGGGAGGCTGGTGGAAGTCTTTATTTCATTTAACACGATAATGTAGAGAAGATCAGAGCATTGAGAAGAAATGTATGGTCGTCTATTAAAGTCTTCTTGTGCTATATAAGATTTTTTGGTTGTTTTTTTTCTCCCCCCCCCCCTTTTCCTCTCTTTTTTCTATTTTTCTTTTTTTTGTATCTCTTTCTTTTTTTCTTTTTGTTTGTTGTATTGATGTGTTATGTTGATATTTTATGAAGTGATTGTCAATAAAGTTTCTATTTTAAAAAATTTTTTAAAAAGAGAAGAGTTTGGATTTGATATCCCGCTTTATCCCTACCCGAAGGAGTCTCAAAGCGGCTAACATTCTGCTTTCCCTTCCTCCCCCACAACAAACCCTCTGTGAGGTGAGTGGGGCTGAGAGACTTCAGAGAAGTGGGACTAGCCCAAGGTCACCCAGCAGCTGCATGTGGAGGAGCGGAGACGCGAACCCGGTTCCCCAGATTACGAGTCTACCGCTCTTAACCACTACACCACACTGGCTATGCTCTGCTGTTAGTTGGGAGTCACCAATGCTTCTGAATCTGTCTCTGGGAGCTTACACACACACACACACACACACACAAAATTTAATCTCCAGAGATTCAGGAACAGGATTTGAGATTGGGATGATGATGATGATGATTTATTTTATTTATTATTATTTATACCCCACCCATCTGGCTGGGTTTCCCCAGCCACTCTGGGCGGCTCCCAACAGAGGACTAAAAACAGAATAAAACTTCAAACATTAAAAACTTCCCTAAAGAGGGCTGCCTTCAGATGTCTTCTAAAAGTCTGGTAGCTGTTTATTCCCTTGACATCTGATGGGGGGGGGGCGTTCCACAGGGAGGGTGCCACTACCGAGAAGGCCCTCTGAGCTGGACCTCAGTGTCCAGGCTGAATGATGGGGGTGGAGATGCTCCTTCAGAGAAGTGTGACTAGCCCAAGGTCACCCAGCAGCTGCATGCGGAGGAGGGGAGACACGAACCCAGTTCACCAGATTATGAGTCTACCGCTCTTAACCACTACACCACACTGGCTCTCCAGTGGAATTCTTTCTCTCTTTCTCTCTCTCTTACTTAACAACCAGCCCAAGGCCCACCAGTTTCCTCCTTCTCCTTAAGTTTCAGCTTGCCGTTGCAGAACTCATCTGGGAAGAAGAGGAGGATGCACGACCTCTAGCGCCACCTAGTGATGGTCTCCTGGACCCCTGCCCTACCGGATCCCGAAGGGCCACCCCACAGCCTCCAGGGCTCTCACCTCTCCCGGCCCGATATCCTCCAAGGCCGTCAGGTGCAGGAGGAAATTGTTATCCGGGAACGAGGTCTCGGCATTGGGGATGCAGCTGTGGTTACCTGAGGAAGGGAGCAAGCAGAGCGGACATGAGCTTCAAGGAACAATTTCAAATATCTCTAGAGCTGCCACGTGGAGAATGGAGCAAGCTACTTTTCTCCTGCTCCGGAGGGTAGGACTCGAACCCGTGGCTTCATGTTGCAAGAAAGGAGATCCCGACTCCTTTCTGCTGTTTAACAGGGGAACAGACTCCCTTTGGGAGGTGGTGGACTCTCCTTCCTTGGAGGTTTTTAAGCAGAGGTTGGGTGGCCATCTGTCACGGATGCTTTAGTTGAGATTCCTGAATTGCAGGGGGTTGGACTAGATGGCCCTTGGGGTCCCTTCCCACTCGATGATTCTGTAAAAAGTGCTTGGGCAGCTTATTCCTCCCCTGGTACTTACAGCAACTCTGCAGCATGTAGAGGCCAGACCCTTCGCAATTCAGAAACTCCCCTGTCTCTAAATCGAAGAGGGAGGAAAGAAGATATGAGAGGCAATGTCGGTCTCTTGACAATCCCCCTTTCCCAAAGAGAATCCTAAATGCAGGAATCAGGCACAGTATTGCCCTCACACGGATAGTGGTATAGACTCTCCATCCTTGGAGGTTTCTAAGCAGAGGTTGGGTGCACACCTGCCAGGGATGCTCGAGTTGCGATTCTTGCACTGAAGGGGGTTGGACTAGATGACCCCCGGGTGTCCCTTCCAACTCTAGGATTCTGTCAGTATACCTGAAGGAGCGTCTCCTCCCTCATCGTTCTCCCCGGACACTGAGGTCCAGCTCCGAGGGCCTTCTGGCGGTTCCCTCGCTGCAAAAAGCAAAGTTGCAGGGAACCAGGCAGAGGGCCTTCTCGGTGGTGGCACCCGCCCTGTGGAATGCCCTCCCACCAGATATCAAAGAGAAAAACAACTACCAGACTTTTAGAAGACATCTGAAGGCAGCCCTGTTTAGGGAAGCTTTTAATGTTTAATAGATTATTGTATTTTAATATTCTGCTGGAAGCCGCCCAGAGTGGCTGGGGAAACCCAGCCAGATGGGCAGGGTATAAATAATAATAATAATAATTATCATCATCATCATCATCATCATCATTACATTTATGCCCCACCTTTCCTCCAAGGCGTTCAAGGTGGTCTTCTTCCTCCCACCCATCCCTGGGCGACGTCAAAGTTCGATCCTGCTTCACCAGAGCACTGGAGATCAAGCACGCAGCCCATCAGGCAAAAGAACAAGATGGATCTTTGGCCTGATCCTGCAACGCCTGGTCCTCTGCTCTCCAAAGCAGAATGGGCCTGGAAGTGAGCCATGCATGGACCCAACACAGTTCAGTATCCTTACCAGTTCCTCGGTGATGGCAGGCAGTGGCATAGCATGGAATGCCAGTGCCCAGGGCAAGACCACTATCAGAGCCGGGCAGCGGCAGTGGTGGTGGTGGGGAGTTTGTTTTATTTTATTATTTTTATTTATTTCGTGAAATTTTTACACCGCTTGATTGTTTTTAAAGAAAACCCTCAGAGCACTTTCTTTTTTTTTCCTTTTGAAATTTTGCACACGCTTCCCAAATTTTGCACCCGGGACAACAGTCCCTCTGCCCCCCCTCATGCTATACCACTGATGGCATGCACATGACAACACCGCCACAACCAGGGGGTGCCGAGCGCTGGGCGCCTCCCACCCATGAAGTGACGCCCCCCCCATTTCCCATTCACTGACCTCTCTCCATGTCCTTGTACAGCTGGTTTATGAAGGCATCCAACTGCTCTCGCTCCCGAGGGGGCAACTCCAAGGCATCGCAGGCGTGGACCCATTGGCTCAAAGAGCTGGGTGGTGCCAGAGAGAGAGAGAGACAGATGGCATCAGTTCCTTCCATTTATAGAGGCTGCCTCTCTGCAGGGGCTGGCAAGGAATTGCCGTCGGGGTGCCACCACCAAAAGCGCCCTCATTTCGCTGGGCAGGGGCACGCCACAAATCACACCTCCAACTCTGGGACGTCTAAAGGATTCGGGGCAATCCATAGGAGGCCGCCACTGAAAATTGGGGTAGACAACACAGTGCCCCTATCCAGACGGTGCCTCTATCCTAAGAGAGCACCACATTGGCAGGGCCTTAAAAGGTACCCCAACGCCGTTATACCCATTTTGCAGGCGGCGGGGAAGAGTGACTGATGTGGAGGGCCAATGGTGTCTTCATGGTGACTTCACAGCGGCTAAAACGCGATTTCAACTGGGGAATATCCAAGCCACTGAATTCCACTCACCACAAGCAAGGACTGTAGGGCCAATTGGTATTTTTCATATACCAATGAAACCCAGTCTGTTAGCCAGTCGGTGTTACTTCTCCAACGTTACGTCTCGAATGGCTGAACTTGTTTAGAGCAACGGAGACACTTTGTACGTATCTGTATCTGGAGAAGCCTACAAGCTGTATCTATCTATGTCCGGAACTCCTTCCAGTAGCACCTTAAAGGGTAAAGGGACCCCTGACCATTAGGTCCAGTCGTGTCCGACTCTGGGGTTGCGGTGCTCATCTCGCTTTATTGGCCGAGAGCCGGCGTACAGCTTCCAGGTCATGTGGCCAGCATGACAAAGCCGCTTCTGGAGAACCAGAGTAGCGCACGGAAATGCCGTTTACCTTCCCACCGGAGCGGTTCCTATTTATCTACTTGCACTTTGACGTGCTTTCGAACTCCTAGGTTGGCAGGAGCTGGGACCGAGCAACGGGAGCTCACCCCGTCGCAGGGATTTGAACTGCCGACCTTCTGATCAGCAAGCCCTAGGCTCAGTGGTTTAGACCACAGTGCCACCTGGGTCCCTTAGAGGTTCCTAGTAGCACCTTAGAGACCAACTAAGTTTGTTCTTGGTATGAGCTTTTGTGTGCATGCACACTTCTTCAGATACACTGAAACAGAAGTCACCAGACCCTTATATATAGTGAGAGGGTGGGAAGGGGTATTACTCAGAAGGGTGGTGGGAATGGGAGATTGGCTGATAGGTGTGGTAAACCTGTTGATGACTAAAAAAATTTCTTCCAGTAGCACCTTAGAGACCAACTAAGTTTGTTCTTGTTCTTAGTTGGTCTCTAAGGTGCTACTGGAAGAAAATTTTTTTATTTTATTTTATTTTGTTTTGACTATGACAGACCAACACGGCTATCTACCTTTAACTGTTGATGACTGTTAACGACTGTGCAGGTCTCTCCATGGTTTTAAGTTTGGTAATGAGTTCCAATTCAGCAACTGGTCTGAATAGAGACATTGGATTATCTCATTATACATGACAAAGCTATGGTATTTTTAACCTTCTCACCCCTTGCTTTTTCCTGTAAGACTAATTGCAGTCGTTAACAGTCGTCAACAGGTTTACCACACCTATCAGCCCATCACCCATTCCCACCACCCTTCTGAGTAATACCCCTTCCCACCCTCTCACTATATACAAGGGTCTGGTGACTTCTGTCTCAGTGTATCTGAAGAAGTGTGCATGCACACAAAAGCTCATACCAAGAACAAACTTAGTTGGTCTCTAAGGTGCTACTGGAAGGAATTTTTAGTTTTGACTACGGCAGACCAACACGGCTACCTACCTGAAACTGGAACTATGTCCAGAACTGTTTTACTGAGCCTTATCTTCTGCAGCAGCAAGCTATCCGAACCTTTCTCTGCTTCCAGGTGGCAACTAGTACCGGAAGCAACTTCCGCAGCACAAGGATCTCACCTGAGATTCTCATTATAATATAATAATAATAAATTTTTATTTATACCCCGCCCTCCCCAGCCAAAACCGGGCTCAGGGCGGCTAACATCAAATAAAAATTACAATAAAATATAAAGAAAACCATTAATTAAAATACAGATTAAAAAGCCAATTTAAAAATGCCACTTCATTTGTCGCCCAAGACAAAACCAGGGGAGGAAACCATCAGACTGTGTCCGATCCGAAAGCCAGGCGGAACAACTCTGTCTTGCAGGCCCTGCGGAAAGATGACAAATCCCGCAGGGCCCTGGTCTCTTGTGACAGAGTGTTCCACCAGGTTGGGGCCAGAACTGAAAAGGCCCTGGCCCTGGTTGACACCAGTCTGACAGCCTTGTGGCTCGGGACCTCCAACAAGTTGTTATTTGTGGACCTTAAGGTCCTTTGCGGGGCATACTGGGAGAGGCGGTCCTGTAGGTACGAGGGTCCTAGGCCGCATAAGGCTTTAAAGGTCAAAACCAGCACCTTGAACCTGATCCTGTACTCCACCGGGAGCCAGTGAAGCTGGTAAAGCACTGGATGAATGTGGTCCCGCGGCAAGGACCCCGTAAGGAGCCTCGCCGCGGCATTCTGCAACCGCTGGAGTTTCTGGGTCAGCTTCAAGGGCAGCCCTGCGTAGAGCGAGTTACAATAATCAAGCCTGGAGGTGACCGTCGCATGGATCACTGTGGCCAGGTCCGGGCGAGAAAGGTAAGGGACCAACTGCTTGATACGTCGAAGATGGAAAAATGCCACCCTTGCTGTGGCTGCAACCTGCGCCTCCATGGAAAGGGAGGCGTCGAAGGTTACACCCAAACTCTTGACAGAAGGCGCTGGCACTAATTGGGCCCCCGCAAGAGATGGGAGTTGGCCCCCCAACCCCATGTCGCCCCGACCGAGCCAGAGGACCTCTGTCTTCGAAGGATTTAGCTTCAACCGGCTCCCACGCATCCATCCAGCCACAGCTTCCAAACACCTGGTCAGTGTGTCTGGGACCGAGTCAGGGCGGCCGTCCATCAACAGATAGGACCTCAGTACTGTCTACCAGGACTTCATGCTAAACTTTTATCTATTGGAATCTCGCCCATAGAATCCTTGAACCAAGATCTTACCTTAGCAAGGAAAATTATTAATCAAAGACAGGATGACATAGAGTGGCAGCGTAATCTTATGCTTGTTGGGGGGGCTATGTTCCCCGTGTCAGTTGGGAGTTATTTCTCCAACTCATGTGCCATCTTACCTATCATCCCTTTCTATTGCCAGTCATCATTTTGCCTTTATCAAAGCACGTTTTAATGTTTTCCCTTCAAATTCCCTTTTTCATAGATTTTCTAGGGGCCAAGTCTCGGTTTTATGTTCCTGTGATAATAGATCGATTGAAACACTTCACCATTTAGTATTTATATGTCCTTTATATTGTGTTGTCCGGAAGAACTTACTGTTACCATTAACCCACAAGTTGCCTGGGCACCCGGCAGATTTTTGCCTGGCCTTCTTATTGCAAGATACAGATCAGCATGTAACTTTACAAATGGCGAAATTTTTAACTTCCGTTTTGACATATAAATGACGTAATGGACTGCTGTTTGGAAGCTGAAAATTCCTTATAGTATCTATTTCAAATTTGTACTCTTTTAAGTTTTTACTGGTTCCAATTTTTTAAAATCAAATTGTGCTGTGTATTTGTTCTAGTTCTGTTGTTCTTATGAGCATAAAGCTGAAATAAAGTGATTGATTGATTGTCTACCAGGACTGGCAGGGTCTCTCCAGGGTCCTAATTAACCCCCAGAGCTCCCAGGGGAGTTCCTGGGAGAGGCTAAAATCCACCTGAACTTACCTGGTCCCTATCCCTTGTCCGTTGGTGCCGACGAGGGCAAACAGCGACCGGAAGCCTTCCGGGGAGAACCACTGGCAGGAGGAGATAGCAAAGAAAGAGAGATAAAATGGGGGTGGTAAACGGCATCTCTGCCCCAGATGCTGAGTGCCTCCTGGGACTAGAGGAGTGGGATAGGGGGGCCCCACCTTCTCTCGGTCCTGCCACCCACACAGGGACACTTGGTGGGGACACGGGACAGGGCCTTCTCAGTGGCTGCCCTCGAGACAACTTTGGAACTCTCTGCCTAAAGAAACTAAACTTCTTGCTGTCGTTCTGCTGGCAGGTGAAGACAGTTTCATTCTGAAAGGCCTTTGGGAACTGAGCGCTTTTAACAAAAGGGCTGGTGCCATGATAATAATAATAATAATAATAATAATAATAATAATAATAATAATAATAATAACAACAACTTTTATTTGTACCCCGCCCTTCCCAGCCAAGACCGGGCTCAGGGCGGCTAACAATCATAAAACCACACAACCACAAAACAAACAGTTAAAAATACAAATTAAAAACAATGTAAACCTTAAAAGTTTAAAAGCCACCTCATTATAAGTAGCTCACCAACAACCAACGGAATAAAAACGTCAGGGATTACACTCAACCCAACCCAAAAGCCAGGCGAAACAGCTCAATTTTACAGGCCCTGCGGAAGGATACCAACTCCTGCAGGGCCCTCGTTTCCTGCGGCAGATCATTCCACCATCTCGGAGCCAGAACCGAGAAAGCCCTGGCCCTAGTAGCTGCCAGCCTAAAATCCTTATGGCCAGGGATCTCTAGGCTGTTATTATTTGAGGACCTCAAGGTCCTACTCGGGGCATACCAGGATGTTTTCATTGTGATTATCCGTGTGTGTTTTAAAGGGTTTTATATATTTATAGATAAGTATATATTTGTAGCTAGATATACAGTGATCCCTCGACTTCCGAATGACCCGACTTACGAGTTTTTCGAGTTACGAGGGATCAAAGCGATCGCCGCTTCCGAATTTTTTCGACTTCCGATTGGAAGTCGCGGCCGTTTTAAATGCGGTTTCCTCGACTTGCGAAGGTTTTTTCGACCTACGAATGCGTTCTCCAACGCATTCCTATGGGGACTCGACTTATGATTTTTTCGACATCCGACGGTCCTGTCGGAACGGATTACCTTCGTAAGTCATAAAGTCCACTGTAGATATAAAGGTAAAGGTACCCTTGACCATTAGCTCCAGTCACAGACGACTCTGGGGTTGCGCGCTCATCTCGCTCTATAGGCCAAGGGAGCCGGCGTTTGTCCGCAGACAGCTTCCGGGTCATGTGGCCAGCATGACTAAGCCGCTTCTGGCGAACCAGAGCAGCGCACAGAAACGCCGTTTACCTTCCCGCCAGAGCGGTACCTATTTATCTACTTGCACTTTGACGTGCTTTCGAACTGCTAGGTTGGCAGGAGGTGGGACCAAGCAACGGGAGCTCACCCCGTCGCGGGGATTCGAACCTCCGACCTTCTGATCAGCAAGCCCTAGGCTCTGTGGTTTAACCCACAGCGCCACCCGCTAGATACATAGTTTTAGTTCTATTAATGTTTGATTGTTTTTAATGACACCCCGCTATGTTGTTAGCTGTTCTTATTTTATTTGTAAGCTGCTTTGCATCCCCGTAAAGAGGAGAATAATACAGCGGAACCTCGGTTCTTGGACGTAATCCGTTCCGGAAGACCATTCGACTACCGAAACGTTTGGCAACCGAGGCGCAAAGGGCGGTCTGCAAAGTCAATGGAGAAGATTGGGGGGGGGGGACTCAGTGGAAGCCGTTCGACTTTTGATGCGCGTTCAAAAACAGAAGCAATTACTTCCAGGTTTTCAGCGTTTGGGTTCTGAAACGTTCGGCTTCTGAGACGCTCAAAAACCGAGGTTCCACTGTAAATAATAATAAATAATTGATAATTGATAAATAATAATAATAAATAGAGTTTCTATCTGGGGAAAAGGCAGGATGTAAATCAATATTCAATTTTTCAGAAGAAGATAGGCTCCATAATCTTTCTCTCTGGAAATTCGGGAGTCCAAAGTATTTGACGGGGGTCCAGAAAACTTCCCAAAGGGCATCTATTCCAGCCCCCGCTAAAGGAGAAACCTGGAGCCTGGAACTGCTCCAAGCTAGAGAAATGCTGGCTTTACCTTGCTGAGATGGTCTTCATAAAGGGCTTCGGTGAAATGCACACGCAAGACTTCCAGCTGGCCCTGGAGGGGTGGAGGAGATCACAAGTCAGTCAACGCTAGGGATAATGGAAACAATTCCATGCTTGTTTCTGTCCCCGCAACCTTCTCGAACCTGGGGCCTGGTAGCTAGATTCTGCACGCAGATCTACAGGAACAGTCTACCCTCCCAGAACAAACCAGTCAGCGGAGTATCGAACCTGGTGTTGGGCTGTGGGTAGCAGCTCTTCTGTTCGGGAATGGAATGAAGACCTCGAGCAGAAGCTGGGAAAAGGCAAGCTGGACCCTCCTCGTGGATATTTTTAGCCCCTTTTAAATTTTTAGACTTCTATATTCATTCTGAGTTTTAATTTCTTTTAGCTCTGTAAAGCACTTTTCAGATTTTAAATGCTGGTCTATGACCGTAATAAAATTTGATTGATTGATTGATCAAACCTGGGGCCTTCTGGATGTTTTGGACTACAACTCCCATCAGCTGCCAGCCCACACTCCTCTCTGGAGTCCTAAGAGAAATGTGCTTTTACTAAAATCTGAGATAAGAACAGGATCAGGCCAGCAGTGCACAGAGCTCTGCATCCTGGGACCAACCAGATGCCTGCAGGAAACCCGCAAGCGGGATTCGAACGCAAGAGCCCTCTCCCCTCCTGTGGTTGCCAGCAACTGGGATTCAGAAGCATCGCTGACTCCCGACGGTGGGGGCATCATAGTCATTGTGCCTAGTAGCCATGAATAGCCCTCTCTTCCTCCATGGATTTGTCCAATCCCCTTTCAAAGCCATCCAGGTTTGGCGGCCATCCTTGCCTCCTGTGGCAGGGAGTTCCATAGGTTAACCACGCTGGGGGGGAATCAAGATAATGGAAATTGCAGGTTGGTTTCTATCGAACACTGCGCACGCACAGGGTAGGCAGGTCCAGGGTAAGATTATGGCGCTTCCTTTGGGTCAAAAGAGGCAGGCAGAAAGAAAGAACCCCAGAGTCACAGAAGCGAACAGCTGGTACACCCAAGGGTCATCTAGTCCACCCCCCCCCCGCAAATGAACGTATCACCAGCCCCAGAAGATCAACCCTTCCATTATCACAGGGTTCCCAACCTTAAATTTATCCCCCAGGAGTTTGTGGACGATCTCCTCTTCCTCGTTGGCTGTTTTGCTGCAGAACTGAGCAAAGAGTTTGATCCACCAATCTTTGTCCTTTGCCTGCAAGGAAACAAACAAACAAAACAAAAAGCGGCTTTCACTTCTCTCGGTGGAGGGAGCTTCTGGGGAACAACCGAGGCAAGCAGATGTTGAAAGACGCCCCTCACCCTTTGTCTAGACAAGGAGTGGGGAACCACCGTCCCGTGGGCCAAATGCAGCCCTTCAGGGCTCTTCCCCAGACCCCCCGGCATGCTCCCCTCTGCTCTCCCTCTCCCTCTCCCTCTCCCAGGCCCTGCACTCTGCTCTCCTTGCATGCTTCGGCCAGGCTGGGATGCATCCCTGAACTGCAAGAATCACAGAATCTCAGCAGTGTAGGTTTGGAAGAGACCTCCAAGGGCCATCTAGTCCAACCCCCTGCAACGCAGGAATGGCAGCTTGTGTCTCCTGCTTGCCTGGGCGGAAGAGTGTGGGTCAACATGTGTGCGCATCTCTCTGGGGTTTGCTGGAATGCGGCCGGCTGTACTAAGGCGGAAGTCACAACTCCTGCTCTGCCCGCTATTGCCACGCAGAAGAAGAAGAGGAGGAGGAGTTTGGATCTGATATCCCGCTTTATCACTACCCGAAGGAGTCTCAAAGCAGCTCACATTCTCATTTCCCTTCCTCCCCCACAACAAACACTCTGTGAGGTGAGTGGGGCTGAGAGACTTCAAAGAAGTGTGACTGGCCCAAGGTCACCCAGCAGCTGCATGTGGAGGAGAGGAGATGCGAACCCGGTTCCCCAGATTACGAGTCTACCGCTCTTAACCACTACACCACACTGGCTCCCAGCCCTCAGCTCTCCCAAGAGGGAATGTGGCCCTTGGGAGCCGAAAAAGCTTCCCCAGCCCAGACCTAGCATTTCTTTAAAGCCAAATAATTTTCTTGTTTATAGGCCGCCCAGATGACTGGGTTGCCCCAGCCACTCTGGGCAGCTTCCAACAAAATATTTAAAAACACAACAAAACAGCAGACCGTAAAAATTTCCTGGCACAGGGCTGCCTTCAGGTGTCTTCTAAAAGTCAGAGAGTGGTTTATTTCTTTGACTTCTGATGGGAGGGCGTTCCACAGGGCGGGTGCCACCACCGAGAAGGCCCTCTGCCTGGTTCCCTGTAACTTTTGTTCTCGCAGTGAGGGAACCGCCAGAAGGCCCTCAGCGCTGGATCTCAGTGTCCAGGCAGAACGATGGGGGTGGAGACGCTCCTTCAGGTATACAGGACCGAAGCCATTTAGGGCTTTCAAGGTCAGCACCAACACTTTGAATTGTGCTCGGAAACATACTGGGAGCCAATGTAGGTCTTTCAAGACCGGTGTTATGTGGTCTCGGCGGCCGCTCCCAGTCACCAGTCTGGCTGCCGCATTCTGGATTAGTTGTAGTTTCTGGGTCACCTTCAAAGGTAGCCCCACGTAGAGCGCATTGCAGTAGTCCAAGCGGGAGATAACTAGAACATGCACCACTCTGGCGAGACAGTCCGCGGGCAGGGAGGGTCTCAGCCTGCGTACCAGATGGAGCTGGTAGACAGCCGCCCTGGACACAGAATTAACCTGTGCCTCCATGGACAGCTGTCAGTCCAAAATGACTCCCAGGCTGCACACCTGGTCCTTCAGGGGCACAGTGACCCCATTCAGGACCAGGGAGTCCTCCACACTTGCCCACCCCCTGTCCCCCAAGAACAGAACTTCTGTCTGGTCAAAACCTCAGTCTGTTAGCCACCATCCATCCTCCAGACACTCACACAAGGCCACAGATCTTGGGTTATCACAAACCCCAACACAAACCTGCTTGACGGTTGCAACCATTCTGGCCATGAGCATGATGCTTGAAGTCTCAGGAGGGTAATGGATGTTCCTGGAGAAGAAGGGAAGGAAAGGGGTTTCTTCTTCACATAATCGCAGACGAAACAGAGGGGAAAGCAGGGTGCTCCAGCCCTAGCAGAATCTACCCCAAATAGTAATTAACTGGTATTATTATTATTAAAACAAAATAAAAAAATTCCTTCCAGTAGCACCTTAGAGACCAACTAAGTTTGTTCTTTGTTTGTTCTTAGAACAAACTTAGTTGGTCTCTAAGGTGCTACTGGAAGGAATTTTTTTATTTTGTTTTGACTACGACAGACTAACACGGCTATCTACCTGTAACTATTATTATTATTATTATTATTATTATTAGCTTTTTTCTCTCTCCCGCTATTCAGCCAAAACCGGCTCCCACAGCATCTTGCAAATATCTGCGAAGGAAGTCCCTGAACTTAGATTTTTCTCCGCTCTAGATTTAATCTGTGCATTTCTTTTTGGTAAGATTTTTTTTAAAAAAAAGAAAATTGCATACCGTCCTTCATCTGTAGATCTCAGGGCGGTTCACGCCGTAAAAACACAAGATAAGAATGCAAAATCCATAATAAAAACAGCACAAACCAATAAACCCCCCTCCTCCTCACCCCAAAGCAGCTTTCAGTTGCAATGGCAAGAAGCAACTGAACAAACAAACAATAGGGTTTAATAATAATAATAATAATAATAATAATAATAATAATAATAGAGTTATTTAAGCTGCATGGCCCACCTTTCAGGGGTGTTGTAGCAGCTGACTCCCTGCCTCAGCCGAGGAGGTTAGAGCAGATGACCCCCCAAGGTATTTTGGAGGATTCTAAAAGGCGAATACTATATTTTGTTTTCTGATGCTGCATGTACAGTTGTTGGTTTTTCAGGAATAATAATTGTTCTTCAAAACCCTGATGCCCCATTCATCCGGGCAATGGGGGCAATGGGGGCACACCTAAACCGGCTAATCGAAGCAACTAAGCCCTGCAGCCTGATTTCCAAAAACAAAACAAAACAAAATCTCTCTTTTATAGCCCCAAGTCCTCTCTGCTGCGGACAGAGAAAGTCACTTTCTTATTATTTATTAAATCTGCATAGCCGCCCTTCATCCGTACGTCTCAGGGCGGTTCGCGACATCGAAACACGAGGTTAGAAAAAATGAGAAATAAATACCTCCAGGCCTCCTGCAGTTTGCTGAGCGGGTGGTTGGGGTCCTGCCTGGAAGGCCCCAGGCACAAAACCTGGTGATACTGCTCCCAGGCAAGCTGGCGGCACTCTGCGCTGCAATAAGCCACCTAAGGAGCAATAGGAAACGAAGCACAGCTGTCATCTAAGGCAGTGTTTCTCAACCTTGGGTCCCCAGATGTTGTTGGACTACAACTCCCATCATCCATGGCTAGCAGGACCGGTGGTCATGGATGATGGGAGTTGTAGTCCAACAACATCTGGGGACCCAAGGTTGAGAAACACTGATCTAAGGGGACTCCGCCGCCACCCCTTTGGCACAGCCCTTCGGCAGCCGGGGAAAGGCTACCGAGATTTCCACGCGATCCGCCTGCCTTCCACTTACTTGGCAACCGGGGCAATGTTGGTGGAGGTCCTTCCGAATGCTACATTGCTCCGGGTGAGGAAGGGCTTGGAATTTCCCCAGGAGCCTCTGCGCATTTTCTTCCGCCGTCTCCAGCGCTCGCAAGCAATGGTCGCAGGCTGGAGGGGAGGGAGATGGGGGTTAAGAAAAGAGCCAGGAAGGAAAGAAAGTAAAGGAAGTAAGTGCTAGAAATGTAAAACAACAGAAGGGGCATTTTTTTTCCCTACGTGGTGGGATTGTAAAATTATAAAGAAATGTTGGGAAATGATCTACAATGAAATGAAAAAAGATGTTTAATCCCCCCCCTTTTTTATTGAAAATAAAGTTAAACGACTAACAAAGAAGGATTATTTTACATTTTGTACCAGAGTAAAAAAAAAGTATATACATTCAACTTTAAAGGTAAAGGGACCCCTGACCATTAGGTCCAGTCGTGTCCAACTCTGGGGTTGCGGCGCTCATCTCGCTTTATTGGCCGAGAGCCGGCATACAGCTTCCAGGTCATGTGGCCAGCATGACAAAGCCGCTTCTGGCGAACCAGAGCAGCGCACGGAAACACCGTTTACCTTCCCGCTGCAGCGATACCTATTGATCTACTTGCACTTGATGTGCTTTTGAACTGCTAGGTTGGCAGGAGCAGGGACCAAGCAAGGGGAGCTCACCCCGTCGCGGGGATTCGAACTGCCGACCTTCTGATCGGCAAGCCCATGGCTCTGTGGTTTAACCCACAGCGCCACTGGTGTCCCTTTAGTATCCTAGGTTATCCTAAATTACTCCTGCATTGACTAGATGAGTATCCAGAGCTGGCAACTCCAAAGGACTTCTCTGCGCACACTGGAATTTCCTCTTTCTGCCCATCCCTCTTCAGCCCCTCAGCTGCACACCCTCAGAATCAGCAGCGTGGGGTCGGGGGATCCTCTGGAGCAGAGTTTGGGGGGTGCACAGGGGTAGGAGATGAACTACAAGTCCCGTGGAACCCCCTTCTGGCATAGTGTGGGATATAGTCCAATTTCTAGATAACACACAAGAAGATATATGCACACACCCCAATGCACACGTTGTATTCCACAATGCAATGTTTTCTTCCCCAAATGGATTGAGAGTGCCAGTCTGCTCACCTCTATATTTATACAGGGCGTTCCAGAGGAACTGGGCGGACACCACCGGCTTCTCAATGAAAATCGTTTCCCCCTTCTTGATGTTTCTGGTGGCGAAGAGTCCTTTGCCCTTTTAACATCGACATAACAAATCATCATCATCATCTTGGTTTGGAGACAGGAGGGCAGCGGGAAGGAGGAAGAGAAGCACCACATGGAACCAGCGGTTGCCTGGTCGGCTGGGGCGAGCTAAGAAACAGCTCCAGGCGACCAGGTACAGACAAGGAGCTTGGATTTCCTGCTGAGGGCAGGTCCTCTTCAAAGAGGTTCAAGCGCATACTCAGTTATGACATCATCTGTGTGGAGACGAATGACCGCCCTACCGTACCCCAACGAGTCGTAAAAATAATCCGTAACACACATGGGCAGCCCAAGGATGAGAGCACCGGGGGTGAAAGGGCACACCAGGCTAAATCGGAACCTGCCCCAATTTGGTCCGATCCAGATTATCTGGGTTTGCTATTAGCAGTCTTTACTCAGTGAATGCTAGTTGTGCCCCAACAGCAGAAGCTAATGATGGTCAACACAATACACATTTCCCCCTCTGGGATAGCTCAGTCTGTAGAGAATGAGACTCTTAATCGCGGGGTCATGGGTTTGAATCCCAGGTTGGGCAAAGATTCCTGCATTGGAGGGGGTTGGACTAGATGACCCTCGGGACCCCTTCCAACTCAACTGTTCAATTATTCTAATGGCCTGTGTGCCCACTTGTGATTCCCTACAAACAGCATTCAGAGGCACACAGCCCCCAGCATTGCCATGGCGGCTACTAGCCACAGTTAGCCTCTTTATCTTCCATGAATCGGTCTATTCCTCTTTTAAAGACATCCAGGTGAGTCGCCGCCGTAAAGGAGGCAGTCCTCTTCTCCCTGCTCACAGCAACTTGGCAGAGTAGGCATCCACCTATGGGCCCCATGCCTTTTAGGGGCCCTGCGGGAATGGATCAAAATAATGTGGATTTGTTTCATGCAATAAAATTGGCTTATTAAAATTGTCGGTTGGCAAAATAAAAAACGCATTAGGAGGTAATCTGCAAGGGGTCTGTGCAACAGAGTCCTGCAACTTGATCCGGCCACAAGGGGCCCACCTACCTTAGGCCAGCACCCTGAGCCAACCAGTTGCCCGTTGCAGAGAGCCAGCAAGCAGGATTCGGGCGCAAGAGACCTCTGCCCTCCTGCGGCTTCCAGAAACCGGGATTCCGAAGCGCTGCTGCCTCAAAGAGCATCGCTCCATCCTGGCTAGCAGCCCTGCATAGATCAATTTGCCCCGTCCCAACTGAAATCCACAACCTGCCCAAGAAGAACCCAAGGGAAAAGCCTTGCCAGAGCCCCTCCCGCCCCAGCCCAGCATCCTGTCCCCAACCTGGTGCCCACGATGCTCCCCACAAGCAGGACCCAGCGCAGCATCAGCTCTCCCCGCTTACCAGCGCTCAAGCGGGGTTACTCGGGAGCAAGTCCCGCCGATTTCACTGGAGGCTCCCTCCCACCTTACGCCAAGCTGGCGCCATCGCCAGATCGGACCGCATCCGACGCCCCACCCCAGAATGGCAGTCTCAGCTGATGTGGCGGGGCTGGCCCGGGCGTGGTTGCGCTTGAGGAAACCCGGCCGGATCCGGCCCCAGGAGCCTGCATCTCTGCAGGCACCCCGCCCTGCGCATCTTTGCTCCGAAGCCGGCCCCGCCGCCCGGCAGGCTGGCATCCTGGCTGCAACGGAGGCCGCTTTGCACCCTGGGCGCATTGGAGAGTTTGCTCCCTTGCAAGCGCGCACAGCAGCCAGCCACTGCAGCTGCAGCCTTGCGTTTCCCTGCAGGATCTGGCCGCGGGGAGAGGGAGGGAGGAGATCGCCTTCCCTGCAGCAGAGGAGGATCCACTGGATCCGCAGCAGCAGCAGCAGGAGGAGGTGGGGAGCGGGGGTGCAGGGAGCGTCTCCCTCTTGCTCACCTTGACGTTGCTGATGAATCGCACCTCCAGGGCTCGGCGGGCTTGGCCGGCGGGGTCCATACAAAAGGAGAACGTGTCACTCATGGGAGCCGCCATCTTGGCCCAACTCTGACCCTGCCCGCCAGGAAGAGGAGGAGGAGCAAGAAACGCAATTGCAATCGCGGGAGGGAGGGATCGCAGCTCAGTTTGCCCGTCGGGATTTCAGATGTGCGTTCCTGTTGCGTTGCTCGCCGGCCTCTCCCTGCAAGGAGCGCCGCCTGGCGCTCCACCCGGGTTTGGCTCCCCGCAACAACAACCCTGCGAGGTAGGGGAGGCCGAGAGACTGCTGCCGGCCCCGAGGCCCCGCCCAGAGAAAGCTGCCTGCGAAAGTGACAGGGAAGCTGGCAGCATCCACCCCGCCGCGTGGGAAGCCCTTGCAGTCAACCGCAGTGCTTCATCCTCAAATGCGCAGACTGCCATTGTCTCCGGATCATAGCCGCCAACTCCTAGTGGACGGGGTCCCTTCAGCCACCCCCCAATAAAATATTTGGTCCCCCCCCCTTCCCAAGTTGATGGGCATTGCCATTCAAATAGTTTGCATGTGCCAGGTCTTGTGATTGATCGGGTGGCACTTTCCTGCCCCCCTCAATATTTTATGCAAGTTGACACCCCTGCTGCCGAGACAGATGCCAAACAGAGTTGGAAGCCCCCCAATTTAATTTGATTATTTTCGTAACACTCGATGGCAAGGGGGGAGAGAGAAACCTCCTTTGCCTCTTAACACGGCAGGTGTACCCATTTCCGAAGCAAATTATGCCCCCGGGGTGATGGCGTGGGAATGGCGCCTCCTTGTGGCTGGGGAAGTGGAGCAGTGCATCCAGTATCCTTGTGGGGAGAGGCAGGGGGTGGGGCTGGTGGAGTGCAAGCTGAACATAAGGAGAGCCTGCAGGATCAGGCCAGTGGGCCCTCTAGTCCAGCATCCTGTTCTCACAGTGGCCAGCCAGATGTTTGTGTGAAGCCCTCAGGCAGGATCCGACCACAAGCCATATCTCTCCCCTCCTGTGGTTTCCATTGCTGCCTCTGCCCCTGGAGGCAGAGCAGAGCCATTGTGGAGGGTAATAATAATAATAATAATAATAATAATAATAATAATAATAATAATAATAAACAATCCACAGAATGATCCCAGTTTCCCTAAAATACCATAAAGGCCAAGGGGGTGGGGTCAGGATCAGAGCACCGCTCGAGAATGGAAGAAGCAAATGACACCATGATGTGAGCAGCTGTTGTTTATTTAGACGATCCTTTCGTTCCCTAGAGATTCTTCCCACATTACAAATTCACAAGGGAATTAAATAAAACGAAGACGGCATTATGGTTACGCAGGCAGTACCAGCGACGTACTCGTGGGCTGCGACCCCCAAGACCACGTCCACAGAGAGAGAGAGAGAGAGGCAGTTCAGGATCTGGGCAAGCAAACTGCCTCTCCA
Organism: Darevskia mixta; assembly: GCA_034641385.1. Taxonomy (NCBI): domain Eukaryota; kingdom Metazoa; phylum Chordata; class Lepidosauria; order Squamata; family Lacertidae; genus Darevskia; species Darevskia mixta. Next base: position 7,567,821 of record JAWWNH010000060.1, read on the forward strand.
AAAGCAGATTCATTCCCCCTCTTAAACCAACAGCCCAAGAGAGAGATGCCCAACCGCCTGCTGTTTTGCAGAGCGCAATTCAAAAGAGCATTTGATATGGAAGGTTTGGGATTCCTCGTTCGCACGTGCAACTCCTTCTCTCTTCCAAACCAACTGGAATCCAGGAGCATCAAATCCAGAGGAAGAAAGGAACGAAGGAAGGAAGGAGGAAATTGCCTCGTGCGTCTGAAAACTCACCCACGGCCAACACAAGGAGCCTGGCTCCCTTCTCTTCGCAAAAAGCTAACACTGGATAGTGCTTCTGCACCAGAGCTGGGCTGATGCCCCCCACACAGGGGATGTCCAAAACTGACCCCCCCACTCCTTCAGCCAAGAGGGAGCTGCAAGGTGGGGGGGAAGGTGGGGAGCCCCCTACTTCTTTCCAAGCTGAGCTTTGGCGAGGTTGATCTTGGCAACGACAGAAGCGTCTGCGGCCGCCGTGCACTTCGAGAGGACGAGACTCATCTCTGCCTCGTTCTTCCGTTCGATGGCGGCTTCAGAAGCCTGGCTCAAGTCCCTGCCATTAAAAATGGGTGGGGAATAAGTAAACAAACAAACAAACAAACAAACAAGGGGGCAGGGCAGAAATGCCTGCTAAAACGAACGAAAATGCACGTTTTAAAATTCATACCAGGAGTTCCATACCAGGACAGACACTGCTCATGTACCCAAGACATTGACTCTATAAAACATATTTTGCTGCACTGTGTGAAATTCGAGCAAGCCAGGGCTGAACTGATATTACCCTTGCTAGTACCTTTCCCGGGAAAATCAGAGGCTTGCTATGTCAGGTTCCTACTGGAAGACCGGACAAATGACAGAACATTAGCAGTGGCGAAGTTTCTATCAGTGGTTGCAAGAACCAATGATCCCTATTCCTAAGTCTGAACAAAATGCTTGTCTAACCTGAAGGCGGGCTGTCAAAATTGTGTATTGTTTTGTAATGAATTGTTGGGTCTCTGGACCGTAATAAAGATCTGATTGATTGAAATTCATTTGCTTATTTATTTATTTTAGCAGGGTTCATAGCCCGCTCTTTCCAAGAAAAACGCTCGCATCAAGCAGCTTAGAAAATCCACATTAAAAACGCAGGCACTAAAATCCTAATTTAAACCAGAGGTTCCCAAAGTGGGTGACTCTGTACCCGGGGGTGTGTGTGGCCTGGGCTGCTCTCTCAGAAGCAAGGGTGCGGTGGCAAAGGGGCACTGTGGGTGTAGATGACTATCAGACTTTGAAAAGCTGTTATCACTGGCTCAAGTTTATCCATTTTGTTGACTTGACTAGAATCATAGAGTTGGAAGAGACCACAAGGGCCATCCAGTCCAACCCCCTGCCAAGCACTAAAGACTAAACTTAACAGTTTTAATTGGATACGGATGAATGTGCAGTCAAATTGTTACTGTGTAGAATTTTATTATCTTCCTTAGGGGGCTGCGCAAACTACTCTTCTGAACAATGGTTTTTATAGGGTAGTGGGCACTGGGGGTGAGATCATATAACACTGGTCCTAAAGGATCTACACTGGCTCCCAGTATGTTTCCAAGCACAATTCTGAGTGTTGGTGCTGACCTTGAAAGCCCTAAACGGCCTCGGTCCAGTATACCTGAAGGAGTGTCTCCACCCCCCATCATTCAGCCCGGACACTGAGGTCCAGCTCCAAGCACCTCCTGGCGGTTGCCTCCCTGTGAGAAGTGAGGTTACAGGGAACCAGGCAGAGGGCCTTCTCGGTAGTGGCACCCGCCCTGTGGAACGCCCTCCCAGCAGATGTCAAGGAAATAAACAACTAAGGTGCCCGGAACAAGTGAGCCAAGCCCACTGCTATGGGGCAGAGACATTCCCCACCAGACCAGATACGCACCCTACCAGAAGGAAGGCTTTCACCCTCTGCTCTGGGCCGACGCGGGGAGCGTACTTCTTTGCTTCGTGGCGGTTGTGGTGCTTCATGCTGATCTCGACAAAAGGCTGCCAAAAAAATCCCACACTGTCAACACAATGCAAGTGTCCCAAAGCGAGCACTATAAATGTGGGGGACCTGAGGGCCACACTCCTTTTCTAGGCAGCCTTTGGAGGGCCGCATGCCCTCTGTATCCGTACTTAAGGTACAGATGTAAGAGGCTCGTTCATAATTATATTTTGGGAGTGACTCCGCGACTGGACTTCACTGTCAGGGGTCCTTTACCTTTACCTTTTACCTGTTCTCATGTAGCTGCATCCTTTTATCCTTTCTTTACACATTCCAGGTTCACAGAATCATACAGTTGGAAGGGACCCCATGGGTTTGTCTAGCACAGGGGTAGGCAACCTAAGGCCCGTGGGCCGGATGCAGCCCAATCGCCTTCTCAATCCGGCCCGTGGACGGCCCAGGAATCAGCGTGTTTTTACATGAGTAGAATGTGTACTTTTAGTTAAAATGCATCTCTGGGTTATTTGTGGGGCATAGGAATTCATTCCTTATTTTTTTTCAAAATATAGTCCGCCGCCCGCCCCCCCACAAGGTCTGAGGGACAGTGGACCGGCCCACGGCTGGAAAACGTTGCTGACCCCTGGTCTAGCACAACCCCCGGCAATGCAGGAATCTCAACTAAAGCAACCCCAAGGCTGATGCCCAGGAAATCACTGAGCAAGGCCACGATCCCGTGCCTGGACAGTTCCAACCCCCCTCCAACGTCCTTCCTTACCAGGTATCCAATGGGGGACTTCTTGGACTTGGAGAACTTCTCCAGCTCTTCCCAGTCTCCTTGCTCAGCCAAGGCGTTGATCTTCAGCCACCAGAACCTAACAGTGCAAGAAGGAGACAGCGTCACAATTGCCATGCTGGCCAGACCTAGAAAAGTGTGTGTGTATTTGGGGGAGGGGGGGCGGTCCTCAAGAATCTGAGAAAAGTTGGACCTCCAGTCTGTGGGATGTGATGCATAAGTAGCAGTCAAGTACAACATTCCTTGTTTTCCTAGAGCGGGCATGCGGGGGGAATGTTTGGTCCAGCCAGTCAAAAACTTCCTGTTTCCTCCTGGCTGGGACATCCTTCCTTTGCATGTGACTAGAGGTGGACTAGAGAAAAGCAATGACAAACCTAGACAGCATCTTAAAAAGCAAAGACATCACCTTGCCGACAAAGGTCCGTATAGTTAAAGCTATGGTTTTCCCAGTAGTAATGTACGGAAGTGAGAGCTGGACCATAAAGAAGGCTGATCGCCGAAGAATTGATGCTTTTGAATGATGGTGCTGGAGGAGACTCTTGAGAGTCCCATGGACTGCAAGAAGATCAAACCTATCCATTCTTAAGGAAATCAGCCCTGAGTGCTCACTAGAAGGACAGATCCTGAAGCTGAGGCTCCAATACTTTGGCCACTTCATGAGAAGAGAAGACTCCCTGGAAAAGACCCTGATGTTGGGAAAGATGGAGGGCACAAGGAGAAGGGGACGACAGAGGATGAGATGGCTGGACAGTGTTCTTGAAGCTACTAACATGAGTTTGGCCAAACTGCGAGAGGCAGTGAAGGATAGGCGTGCCTGGCATGCTCTGGTCCATGGGGTCACGAAGAGTCGGACACGACTGAACGACTGAACAACAACAACAGAGGTGGGTGTGACCTTACCTGTCCAGGTAACAAAAGGACAAGTCACGTGGCACACTCTCTCTCTTTGACTTCCTCGGTCGTTGGAGCAGCCCTTTAGCAAGAGGACCCTGAGATTATCCCCATATGGGATAGGTCCACATGGATATACTTTGCAACTAAGTCTGCCTTCAGGGATCCAACTGTGAACTGATGATGTGAGTAAACTTCTTTTATATACTTCACACAAGATTGTGGCGTGTTTATTCTTTTAAGAGGGATATAAGGGAACTTACCAGGAATCTAATATTGAGAGGCTTAAACAAGCATGCAACCAGCTATCTGCTGTGCGTTTAAAAGGGGAATGTTAAAATTCTGCTAAGTTATAGAACTTGTTAGCACAAGTTACAGTGAGGGGTAAAAGTGTTTGATCCCCTGCTAAATTTGCCCGTTTGCTCCCATGGCGAAGAAATGACCAGTCCATAACTTTAATGGTAGGTTTATTGTAGCTGTGAGAGACAGAATAACAATAGGAAAAACCCCAGAAACCCAGAAGACAAAAGTCAGAGATTGATGTGCGTTATACTGTAATGAGTGAAATAAGTATTTGATCCCCTATCAACTAGCCAGATGTCAGGCTACCTGGTATCTTCACTGTATGGAACGAGCCTACCATTAAAATTATGGACTGGTCATTATGGTTTGCAAATGGGCAAATTTAGCAGGGGATCAAATACTTTCCCCCCTCACTGTAGGAAGGATATTAATAAACAATATATCCTCACATACATTCCCAAGAGCTCTGGTTGCAGTCAACACCCAGGTCTGGATTTGGGCTAGCATTCCACAATTGGGTAGCCTTTGGACATCTCGGAATACAACTTTTAAAAATCCCATACAGTCCCTCTCTGCCACTTTGATCTGCAGAACCGGCCTTGTTATGGGCGCCGCATACCATTCCGCATTGGTAAGAAATTTATCTTTTAGCCCCTACCCTCTGGAACTCCCCGCCTCTTGACATCATGCAGGCACCTTCGTTGTACCTCTTTTCGGCTCCTGCTGAAAACATTTCCATTTCAACATCCTCACCCAGACACATACTGTGTTCATGTCTGCTTTGATCTGTTTCTAGTTTATCCCTGGTTTCATTTATTGAATGCCTTGAAAGAGTTGCGTTAAATTCATTGCTCACATTATTATTATTATTATTATTATTATTATTATTATTATTATTATTATTATTATTATTATACCACCTTATACCCACAGAGAGAGACCGATTTTAAAGAAGACTGGAAAATGTTTGCAGAATGCTTTAAAATTTCAGTGTAAAAACGTTAAAATGCAAATAGGATTTGAATATAAGAGCAGCAATTGGGGGTGAACTTTTTGTTTTTCTTTTGTGATAAGGCGAAGGTATAGAGCAACTATCATATGCAGCGTAAATTGAAATTTTGGTAGAACCAGGGACGGAGGGACGGAGGGAGGGGAAGTCATAGGTGGAATATTGACGGCTAAATTTGAAATGTTGGATTGCTTATTTGTTTTTGTTTTTAAATCTATAAATAAACATCTTACAAGAACAGGAAGAAACACCACGGACATAATAACTGCCACACACAGGAAGAACATGGATATAGTTTGAGTTCCTCACTTGTAGTATTATAAATCATTTAACGGGTCGACCCGAATAGATGTTATTAATATTGCAGTTGTTGTATAAGCGATTATGATGATGACCGGAATGTAATAGAAATTAATAAGATTTTGGAATGCAGAAATAAAGCAAACCATTTATCTAGCATGCAGGGGGCCACTTTATCCAAATTATATAATTCGGTATTTGGACGACTGATATTAATAATTGTATTATAAATTAGTAGTGTTATAATGAGGCTGTTATTGGATTGTAATTGAAAACTAATAAAAATGATTATTAAAAAAAAAATCTAAAAATCTTTAAATAACTAAAAAATTCCAGGAGGCCACATGCCGCTGGTGGGCAGGGCCTGATGCAAAAGTGGGTGGAGCAACGGAGGTACAGTAAGTTTCAGTCTTTTCCAAGCAGGCTGGTTCCTCCTGCACACCCTCCGATGCACTATCCACCCCCCAGGCAAGGAGGAGGCGTGGCCAGCATTCAAGGGCACACCCCAGCCAGGCTAAAACACTCCCGGGGGGGGGGGGCAGCAAAGGGGCATGGCCTGGAGAGAGTGCCCTGGGGGAAGGCGGGTTCCCCAAATCCCTAGCCCAGATTATGGGGCTTGGCTCTACAGTGGAGGAGTGGGGAACCAGGCTGAGTGTATTTGGGGCGCTTTCCCCACTCAACCATCCCGATCTATGGGGCAGGGAAGAAGAAGAAGAGTTTGGATTTGATATCCCGCTTTATCACTACCCGAAGGAGTCTGAAAGCGGCTAACCTTTTCCTTTCCCTTCCTCCCCCACAACAAACCCTCTGTGAGGTGAGTGAGGCTGAGAGACTTCAAAGAAGTGTGACTAGCCCAAGGTCACCCAGCAGCTGCATGTGGAGGAGCGGGGAAGCAAACCCGGTTCACCAGATTACGAGTCCACCGCTCTTAACCACTATACCACACTGGCTCACTCCCCACACCGCCACTCCCTCCCCGCCACTCCCCACACCGTTTGTCGGGGATCTTGAAGTCGCGGTAGAACTGCTCCGCTCGCTTGTGGTTCCCCTCTAGGATGAGGTTGTAGACCGTGTCGTGGAGGGACTCATCTAGGTAGGGCTTGTCAAGGTCTGCCTGGAGGCGCCGCTGGCTGCGGAGGAGCTTGATCTGGTCTTCGGTGGCCTGGAAAGGGAAGGCGAGAAGAGAGAGGGAGACTGAGAGGAAGCTGCAGGCGGATAGACAAAGGGACACCCGGGCCTTTTTCAGTTTGGGGGCTGTATTCCCTTCAGGGGTGACAGGAGCAAGCCAGCAGCCAATCACACGAAGCAAGTGGAATTATTAATAATAATAATAATAATAATTTTTATTAATATCCCACCCATCTGGCTGGGTTTCCCCAGCCACTCTGGGCGGCTTCCAACAGAATATTAAAATACAATAGTCTATTAAACATTAAAAGCTTCCCTAAACAGGGCTGCCTTCAGATATCTCCTAAAGGTCTGATAGTTGTTGTTCTCTTTGACATCTGAAGGGAGGGCGTTCCACAGGGCGGGTGCCACCACCGAGAAGGCCCTCTGCCTGGTTCCCTGTAACTTGGCTTCTCGTAGTGAGGGAACCGCCAGAAGGCCCTCGGAGCTGGACCTCAGTGTCTCGGCAGAACGATGGGGGTGGAGACACTCCTTCAGGTATACTGGACCGAGGCCGTTTAGGGCTTTAAAGGTCAGAAACATACTGGGAAACAATGTGTTATGCGGTCTCGGCCACATAACTCTATTGGGAAATACAGGATCTGCACTGGAGTGCCAAGCCTAAGGAGCACAACAACTCATCTCTGGTAGGTCTTGTCCCCATGAAGCAGTTGCTGAGACTGAAGGTCCCTGGTTCCCCACAGCTGCCTAAGTCCCCTCCTCTCCAGGGTTTTCTCCAAGCAATATGAGACTGTGCCTGCATGCAGTCAACCTCTCCTTACTTAAAAGAACACTGTAAACAATTAAAAACATTGGCAGGATTTTAAAAAAAAATTTGCAATGTAACGAGAACTATGGTTAAGAATTGAGAATGTCACAGGACATTCTATACAAGATCTCAAAGTAGCTGTCTTATTACAAAGGAATTTCAGAAATAGACTAGAAAGAGAAGTTGCTGAATTGCAACTTATTGCCAAACTTATAACCATGGAGAGACCTGGTCTGAATAGAGACATTGGATTCTTATCGCATTATACATGATAAAGCTATTTTTAGCCATCTCATCCCTTGCTTTTTCTATAAGACCAATAACAGTCATCAACAGGTTTACCCCACCTATCAGCCAATCACCCATTCCCACCATCCTTCTGAGTAATACCCCTCCCCACCCTCTCACTATATTTAAGGGTCTGGTAACTTCTGTTTCAGTGTATCTGAAGAAGTGTGCATGCACACGAAAGATCATACCAAGAAAAAACTTAGTTGGTCTCTAAGGTGCTACTGCAAGGAAATTTTTTTATTTTGTTTCAAGAATTGAGTGTTAAGGATGTGGGATGTATAACACTGGTGCAGTCAATCACAACATTCCTAGAGTGTACACAAGGGGTCTTGGTCCTCCAGCTAGTTTCCTGTGCCTGGACTGAGTTCATTTCCTTTGTGTGACCAGAGGTGGGAGTGGCCTTACCTGTAGCACACAGGTCAGCTGCCATTCTCCTCTCTCTTCTCATCAGGACTTCGAGGATGCAACATCTCAAGAGAAGATGCACCCTTGGCTTCCAGCCAAGGGGGCCCAGGTGGAGCCTTCTCCCTTAAGGAGAATCTCCACATGTACATACATTTAATCTAAGCTAGCCTGCCTTCTGAGACTTGTAAAAGCCTGGAATGTCTGTGAGTAAAACCTTTTTACTTTTAAAAGCATTGTGTCGTGTATTTACTTTTGAGAGGGAACCAGGGGAATTATATGCCAGGATCTGCCTTGTTATAGAAGTTCATAGGAACTTAAACGCCATGTTTTGCTGCGTTTAATTGGGGATGAGAATCTCTGCTAGTTTGGAGCTTGTTAGCACAAGCTGGGATAGGAAATATTAATCAATATTCCCTCATCCACATTCCCACTCATCTCCCACAAAGGAAATATGGAGAACATTATATGATGCAGTTGGAAAAGAATAAGTATGGAGCCCATGGAGGGGTGGAGGGAAGTCAAGGGGTCCAGAGAATCCTATGTCTTCATGACTATGATCTACATGTGATTCTACTTGTTAAATGTAAAACTGAATAAAAAAATATTTTGTTTTTTAAAAAGAGAACTGCTGGCCAAGAGTTCGTGGACAGGGTAATTTGGCCAGGGACCCTGGACCAAAATGTTCCAAGGAGATGAGGAAACATTGCAGGAATCTGGGCCTTTTCATTTTAGAGCAGGGTTTCCCACACTTGGGTCTCCAGCTGCTTTTGAACTACAACTCCCATGATGAGTGGTCAGGGATGCTGGGAACTGTAGTCCAAAAAAGAGTTGGAGACGCAAGTGTGGGAAACCCTGGTTTAGAGAGAAAGAGGACATTTATGAATTGTGCATGGCACGGAGGGAGCACAAAGAGAAAAGCTTTTCTCCCTCAGCCTTGACACCAGAACTCACAAAGCTGAGTGCTGGAAGATTCAGGATGGGTAAGTATTTATTCCTGCAGTGCAGAGTTAAACTATGGAACTCCCTCCCACAGGAGGCAGGGTGGCCACTGAGTCAGGTGGCTTTAAAAGAGGACTGGACAAATTCAGGGAAAAGAAGAGGACTATTGATGGCTACTAGCCAGGATGGTTGTGCTCAAACTTCACAGTTAGGAGGCAGCATTGCTTCTGAACACCAGTTGCTGGAAACCTCAGGAGGGGAGCGATCTCTTGTGCTCAGATCCTGCTTGCTGGTTTCCCACAGGCAATCTGGTCAGCCCCTATGAAAACAGGACGCCGGACTGGACATGGGACACTGGCTTGACCCAGCAGGTTCTTCTGATGGTCATGACACACAAGAGATGCTCCGCCGCGCACTAACCTTGGCCGCAAACTCGTTCTTGGCTTTGTAGTACTCATCCACTGCGTTCTGCAAACTGGCCACCCGCCCGTCGATCTGCTGCGGAAGAAAACAGAACCCCTTGGGCGTTTTAATACAGGCAAAGAATAATGGCCCATGTCTGCTCCGGGATATGCAGCAGTCGGGCTAGGAGCAATAATGGAACCTGTTGCTTAGTTGATGGGGATTGGACCTGTATGAATAATCTGCTTTCCCCCTGCAATCTCAGAGCTCTGGAGACTGAAAGATTTATGTAGGACAGATCTGCACAGAGAAACGAGTCCTGCGACCCGAGTTAACATCGCCAGACAAGAGGACATAGCTCAAGTGAAACCAGGGATGTTCCTAGGGGACCAGATATATCAAATGACACCAGCCCCCTATCTCGCGGAAATCCACTATGTGGAATACCGCAGAGTTCTTACAGCGGCTAGACTAAACGCCCTTGATTCCGCGGTAATGTGGGGAAGGTACAAGGGAGTTCCATACGCCCAGAGAACCTGTCATTGTACTATGGGTGTGGTTGAGTCTACTGAACATATCCTTCTGTCTTGTCCTCTCTATGTAGAACTTAGGCAAAATCTTATAACTCCACTTTTACGTCAATCTAGCTTTCTACCCAGAGAAAGACAGGTTTTATATTTACTGAATAATATTACTAGACATACAGCCTCCCTGGTGGCTAATTTTCTTTTTTTAGCTTCTAAGCGCCGCAAGATTTTAATTGATTGTATCGATATGGGGCTATTTGTTTAGTTCCATTCTATTGTGGATTATGTTTCCTTTTTTCAAAGTTCTCTCAGATGCTTTTAAAAAGGTAAAGGGACCCCTGACCATTAGGTCCAGTCGTGTCTGACTCTGGGGTTGCGGCGCTCATCTCGCTTTATTGGCTGAGAGCCGGCATACAGCTTCCAGGTCATGTGGCCAGCAGGACTAAGCCGCTTCTGGCGAACCAGAGCAGCGCATGGAAACGCCGTTTACCTTCCCGCCAGAGCGCTTCCTATTGATCTACTTGCACTTTGACGTGCTTTCGAACTGGTAGGTGGGCAGGAGCTGGGACCGAGCAACAGGAGCTCACTCCGTCGCAGGGATTCGAACCGCCGACCTTCTGATCAGCAAGTCCAAGGCTCTGTGGTTTAACCCACAGCGCCACCTGGGTCTCTTCAGATGCTTTTAATTCTGTACAAATGTATTCTTCTGACTGACGGTCGAATAAAAGAATGATGATGATGATGCTGACCCGAGTTAACTGCGTTCAAGCTTCCTTAATTGGCACACATTTCCCTATTTCATCCTTTTTCACATGGCTTAAATTCAACACTGACTTCCCTCCTTGAATCCCACTCCGCCCCTTTGCTGCAGCTCGTTGCTCACAGCAGCCTTATTGCGGACCACAAAGTTGGAATGCATGGGGCAGGGTTTTCGGTTTCCAAAACGAGAGCCGAAAGGTTCTTGGGTTCCACATTTCTGCACAGTTTACTGAGTCCACCAGGCTTGCGCCACACAAACAGGGAACAGACGCTGCCCCAACTATAAATCCTGCCGCAACCTCCTAAATCTAGATTTGCCATCCTCCATAGACTCCCTTTTCTCCCTGCCAGTCTCCAGGGAGCTCCTTTTTTTTTTTTGGTAGTTAAATTTTTGTTCAGATTTTGTTCGATAATACAAATATCCGTTTAATCAAACAACAAAATATAAACATAAGTAAGGTATTTAACTTATTGATTTCTCGTTGTTATTATTTGTATCTTTTTAAATAATGTTTTCTTATAAAATAAACCATTTTAGCATCACAATACCATTTTTCTTTACTTGATTTATACCTCCTTTAAAGGAAAAAGGGGGGGGAAGGAGAGGGGGAAATAATTTATTTCCCCCCACTATACATATAAAAAGGAAAGGAAAGGGGGGGGGGAATCTGACTTCCTGTTAGTTCCTTATGCTTATACATCTTCTCAAAACATGAATGTACATAAATCAATAATCATTCTTTAAAGTACTTGTCTATTACACCCTAACAACACTTTGCATCCTTAGCTTTATTATCCAACACATTATCTTTAATTAATCACTCGAAAGCTGGCATAGTTAATGAGTTGTTACTGTATTTTTGAATGTATTTCTTACATCCACCCCATTTTGCATTAAATTGTTGCTTCGATTTGCCTCTAAGCCTATTTGTCAATTGGGCCACCTCTGCATATTCCTGCACTTTAGCTTGCCAATCTATGATTTCTGGAGCCTCCTGTTCTCTCCAACCTTTAGCCACAAGGAGCCCCTTACCTTATCGTTGGCATAGCTGGCACGCACGTGGAAGTTGCCCAGCTCCTGGTGGTCGTCGTCTTGGTTGTAGAGGTCTTTGAGCGTATCCAGCTCTTGGTATTTGCAGAACTGGGGACGAGCAAGCCAAGGGTTAAATTTCTATTTATTTATTTACTAAAGTCCTATACCGGGGGTCACGGGGCGGTTTACAATATAAAAACACACACAAACGCACAACAGAAACAGCAGAAACACGCGCAATTTAAAAGGCAATGGATATGTGAATGCAAAGTAGCACCCGCCTCGCAGGGTTGGTGGGAGGATGCAATAATAATAATAATAATAATAATAATAATAATAATAATAATAATAATTTATTATTTATACCCCGCCCATCTGGCTGGGTTCCCCCAGCCACTCTGGGCGGCTTCCAACAGAACGTTAAAATACAATAATCTATTAAACATTAAAAACTTCCCTAAACAGGGCTGCCTTCAGATGTCTTCTAAAAGTCTGGTAGTTGTTGTTCTCTTTGACTTCTGATGGGAGAGCGTTCCACAGGGCGGGTGCCACCACCGAGAAGGCCCTCTGCCTGGTTCCCTGTAACTTGGCTTCTCGGAAGGAGGGAACCACCAGAAGGCCCTCGGAAGTGGACCTCAGTGTCTGGGCTGAACGATGGGGGTGGAGACGCTCCTTCAGGTATACTGGACCGAGGCTGTTTAGGGCTTTAAAGGTCAGCACCAACACTTTGAATTGTGCTCATTGGGAGCCAATGTAAGTCTTTCAAGACCGATGTTATATGGTCTCGGCGGCCGCTCCCAGTCACCAGTCTAGCTGCCGCATTCTGGATTAGTTGTAGTTTCCGGCTCACCTTCAAAGGTAGCCCCACGTAGAGCGCATTGCAGTAGTCCAAGCGAGAGATAACAATGAGAAACAATCTGAGTAACACAGAGCAAGCCGGCAATTGAGGGGAAGAGGGGTGCAAGCACTCCAAATTCAATTCCTAGGCTCTCCAGCCTCTTCACTTCAAGCAACCATAGGGGTTTCACTTTTTTTAAAAAAAACCCCAATTCATTTGACTTTTAATTAGCAGACCGCCTTTCTATGCTACTTTACACAAGGCGGTTTACAGCAACAAAATATACAACAAAGAACTCGCCCCCCATCTGATCCAATACAACAGGTCGTAATAAAACACAAATTTAAAACGGAATGACTTATATGAAATATAGTAATATTCAATAATCTATTAGAATAGAATAGTACACAATCAAATTAACTCTCAAAACATCAGCAAAAAATAATTAAACAGAAATTCACTCTTAACCATTACAATAAATAATTACTAAACTATGATCAATTAAAAGAACTGCAAGCTGCAGTGCATAAAATACCGTATTGGCCTGAATATAAGCCTCACTTTTTTTTTTCCAATTCCGGCCGCGAAAAGTTAAAGCGCGGCTGAAATTCGCGACCTTACAAAAATTGGCTTTTACGATATCCCTGCTGAAACAGACATATGGTAAAACGGAATGGGTGTGCATGCCTGTGGAATTTTAAGGAAGCGGCTTATATTCGGGTATTGTCTTTTTTCCCCCTCCCTCCCCCCCCCCCCGAATTTTAAAGGTGCGGCATATATTCAGGTGTGGCTTATATTCGGGCCACTACGGTACCACAACACATACAAAACCATGTAAAAGGATCAATTTGAGAAACCAGGACACACAATTTATAAAATTATCATTTTTTAAACCCCTGAACTCCTCTTCTCCCTTCCCAGCTGTTCCAACACTGCATCTCTTATCGTTGTCATGACTTACTGTTACAATTTTCACTCATCAATTATCACCGCCACCAACAATTTACACCCCAATTTTCATTATGAAAATGTATACGTGGGTCGAGATTTGTAAACTGCCTTGCCATTGAAGCCTCAAGTTGTCCGGCAAGGACTAGAAAGAACACTACAATATTAAAACGACAAATTCACTGAAATTCAATGTAGCTCTGGATGATTTTTTCTACTGTCATCATCCTCAACCTTAAGACCACCCATAATATTTTTATTATGTTTTTAGGTATGCTGTAAGACGCATAGAGTGGCTTGGGAAACCCAGCCAAATGGATGGAGTATAAATAATAAAATTATTATTATTATTATTATTATTATTATTATTATTATTATTATTATTATTAACCTCTTCCTAGATCTGCAACCCGTCAGGGATTGCCAGTGTATCCGGCCCCTCACAGGCTTCTTCCAGCCCTCACGTTTAAATGCAGAGCCTGGGGGTTGAATCCTGCACTGTCAATTCCTGCAAATTCTGTGCTCCGCCCCTGACCGGCGGCCCCGCTCCTTCTCTGCTTTCCTCTCCCTTTCCTTAGTCTCGCAGCAGGGCCTGGGATGTGTTTCGCAGCCCAATTCAGCCCTCCAGACACACCTGAAAATGCACCCCCGTGCCTCCGCCCCCTGCAACAGGTGTGCTTCCAAACCTCACCTGGCGATAGAGGCTCAAAGCCACCGGCTGGTTCTGCAAAGTCATGAAGAAGGCGCCGCGGTTCAGCTCATTCTTCAGGTGCAAGACGACCGTGTAAACTGGGCAAGGAGGGAGAGAGGCTGGTTAGATGGCTAGCAAGGAGCCCTGAAGGAAAGACCCCCTTGAGCGATATCATACCCAATTCTCAGAACCTAACCAAGGGACTCTCTGCACATGCTGACAGCTTCTAGGAGCCACAGGTGCAGGATGAGGACCAAAGATGGACAAACCTTTGAAGGTGACCCGGAAACTACAACTAATCCAGAATGTGGCAGCTAGACTGGTGACTGGGAGCGGCCGCCGAGACCATATAACACCGGTCCTGAAAGACCTACATTGGCTCCCTGTACATTTCCGAGCACAATTCAAAGTGTTGGTGCTGACCTAGAAAGCCCTAAATGGCCCAGTATACCTGAAGGAGCGTCTCCACCTCCATCGTTCTGCCCGGACACTGAGGTCCAGCTCCGAGGGCCTTCTGGTGGTTCCCTCAATGCGAGAAGCAAAGCTACAGGGAACCAGGCAGAGGGCCTTCTCGGTAGTGGCGCCCGCCCTGTGGAACGCCCTCCCACCAGATGTCAAGGGAATAAACAAATACCTGACTTTTAGAAGACACCTGAAGGCAGCCCTGTTTAGGGAAGTTTTTAATGTTTGATGTTTTATTGTGTTTTTAATATTCTGCTGGGAGCCGCCCAGAGTGGCTGAGGAAACCCAGCCAGATGGGCGGGGTATAAATAATAATAATAATAATAATAATATATTATTATTATTATTATTATTATTATTATTATTATTATTATTATTATTACAGTGGTAAGGTAAAGGTAAAGGGACCCCTGACCATTAGGTCCAGTCGTGTCCGACTCTGGGGTTGCAGCGCTCATCTCGCTTTATTGGCCGAGAGCCGGGGTACAGCTTCCGGGTCATGTGGCCAGCATGACAAAGCCGCTTCTGGCGAACAGGATTCGAACCGCCGACCTTCTGATCAGCAAGCCCTAGGCTCTGTGGTTTAACCCACAGCGCCACCTGGGTCCGGGTTAAGTACTTAATTCGTTCTGGAGGTCCGTTCTTAACCTGAAACTGTTCTTAACCTGAGGTACCACTTTAGCTAATGGGGCCTCCCGCTGCCTGTTCTCATCCTGAAGCAAAATTCTTAACCCGAGGTACTATTTCTGGGTTAGCAGAGTCTGTAACCTGAAGCGTCTGTAACCCGAGGTACCACTGTATTTATTATTATTTATTAATATTAATATTATTATTATTATTATTATTATTAACTGGCCTGGAAGGAGCACGAAGTGTCCCCTGCCACAGGTACTGCCCTTCGAGGGGAGGCAGGGAGGCAGGCAAGACAGGGAATGTGCGTCTCGGCTTTACCCAAGTCGGTGTCTCCGCTCTCGATGGCCTTGCTAAGTGCCAACTGGCTCCTCTTCATCTTCAGCAGCAAAGGAACCTGCTTCCCAGACCGGGGCTCGTACTCCAGCAGCTGCAAGCAAACGCAATGGCATCGTGGGGTCACTGGGCGTTGCACTGCATTGCATTATTATTTCACGGACTTCGTAGAACCACAGAATCGTAGGAAGGGACCCCCCTTGGTCATCTAGTCCAGCCCCAGGAAATGCAGTACTCTCAACTAAAGGCAAATAACATTGGGGGACCAGAATGGCTACTAGCAGTTGCAAAATCAGCCCCACCAGCCAGTGTGCCATGGAGGTTACAGTATCGAACTAGGACCCGGGAGAGAGCCGGGTTCGAATCCTTGCTCAGCCATGAAGTTCACTGGGTGCCCTTGAGCCTCTCAGCCTAACCGACCTCACAGGGAACAGGACTTGATTTTCTACGCACGTGTAAACCTAAGGAGAAGGAACGCATCTACAGTATATATGAGGAGAGCCTGCTGGATCAGGCCAATGGCCCACCTAGTCCAGCATCCTATTCTCACAGGGGCTGAACAGTTTTCTGTGCGAAACCAGCAAGCAGGATCTGAGCACAAAAGCAACTCTCACAAAAGCAGTGCGGCAGCTAGACTGCTGACTGGGAGCTGCCACCAAAAACATATAACACCAGTCCAGAAAGACCTACCGTACATTGGCTCCCAGTACCTTTCCGAGCACAATTCAAAGTGTTGGTGCTGACCTTGAAAGCCCTAAACGGCCTCGGTCCTGTTAAAGGTAGATAGCTGTGTTGGTCTGTCATAGTCAAAACAAAATAAAATAAATAAATTCCTTCCAGTAGCACCTTAGAGACCAACTAAGTTTGTTCTTGGTATGAGCTTTCGTGTGCGTGCACACTTCTTCAGATACACTGAAACAGAAGTCACCAGACCCTTGTATATAGTGAGAGGGTGGGGAGGGGTATTACTCAGAGGGGTGGTGGAAATGGGTGAAAGGTTGATAGCTGTGGTAAACCTGTTGACGACTGTTAACGGCTGCAATTAGTCTTACAGGAAAAAGCAAGGGCCTCGGTCCTGTATACCTGAAGGAGCGTCTCCACCCCCACCGTTCAGCCCGGACACTGAGATCCAGCGCCGAGGGCCTTCTGGCGGTTCCCTCGCTGCGTGAAGCAAAGCTACAGGGAACCAGGCAGAGGGCCTTCTCGGTGGTGGAACCCGCCCTGGGGAACACCCTCCTATCAGATGTCAAGGAAATAAACAACAACTGACTTTTGGAAGACATCTGAAGGCAGCCCCGTTTAGGGAAGTTTCTAATTTTAATGTATTTTTTATTTTTGTTGGAAGCCGCCCAGAGTGGCTGGGGAGACCCAGCCAAGTGGGCAGGGTACATATAATAAATTATTATTATTATTGTTGTTGTTGTTGTTGTTGTTGTTGTTGTTTGATCTTTTAGCGTGTTTTTAATATTCTGTTGGGAGCCACCCAGAGTGGCTGAGGGAACCCAGCCGGATGGGCGGGGTATAAATAATAAATTATTATTATTATATATCCCTTCTTGCCGTTTTCAGAAACTGGAATTAGGCGGATCACAGCCAAGGTGCCTAACAGCCACCGAGAGCTCTGTGTCATCAATAGGCCCGTGGGTTCCTCTTTTGTGGGTTCCCTGACCAGGGAAAACTGTCTTGAACATCACAGTGGTGTGGCTGTTAGGAGAAATACATGATGCTGAGATTCCTGTATTGCAGGGGGGTAGGACCAGATTATCCCCCGGGGGTCGCTTCCAAATGTACGATTCTGTGAATGCTAAGAGACGAGTCAGAACACAGAGCAGATCTTACAAATCCAACACTGGCCTCTCACTCGGTTCTTATCCCACGGTTTACCAAGGTGTAGCTGAGCCTCGCGCCCCTCCCTACCTCAGCCAGCCCACCTCCCCTCGTACCTTAATGGCCAGCTCTGTCCGGCCGCATTCGTACGCCCGGGCAGCGATCTCCGAGTACGAGATGCCCGGAGTATCCCCCAGTTTCTGGTTGATGGCCTGAGCTACTTCCTCGTCAGATTTGTCTTTCTGCTGTACCTGGGGAGGAACGATTCGGAAAACACACGGCGCATTATCATTATTATTGTGAAGTAATAATCACCCGCCCTTCACCCCAAGACCCCGGGATGGGCTGCAACAACGCTAGAAACAGTTTTAAAGCAGTCTCAGAAAGAAGGGGGAAATATACATCCCAAGTGTCAGAAGTCTGTCGGCTATTGTTTTCGGGGAGCCTGCACCAATCAGAAGCTGCGCCTTGGTTTTCGAACATTTCGGAAGTCAAACGCACTTCCGGAACGGATTAAGTTTGGCGCTTTTGTTTTTGCTATCGATTTTGCGCTTTTGCTTTTTGAGGCTTTCTCGGTTCATTTGTTTTTGCGACTGTGTGGAACCCAGTTCAGCTACTGATTGATTGATTGATTGATTGATTGACTGCAGAAATGGATAAAAGCCCCCCATCCAAACAATGACTATCATCAATGCAAGCAAGAAATTATTATTTTTAAAATTTTTATCATCTACATACTGTCTTATTTATTTATTTTATAGTACAGTACATTGATTATTGCTTTCATTTTATGGATCAATGGTCTCGTTAGATAGTAAAATGCATGTCAAATTGCTGTTTTAGGGGTTGTTTTTAAAAGTCTGAAATGGATTAATCCATTTTGCATTACTTTCTATGGGAAAGCGCACCTTGGTTTTGGAACGCTTTGGTTTTGGAACGGACTTCCTTAACGGATTAGGTTTGAGAACCAAGGTACCACTGTACAGTCATTCCTTGGTCCTCAAATGGAAACGTTCGGAAACCAAGGCGCAGCTTCCGATTGGCTACAGGAGCTTCCCAGATGGGCGGGGTATAAGTATTATTATTATTATTATTATTATTATTATTACCATCAGAAGCCACATCAGACGTTTGGCTTCCAAAAAACGTTTGCAAACCGGAACACTCACTTCCAGGTTTGCGGCGTTCAGGAGCCAAAACGTTCGAGTCGCAGGGTGTTCGAGAACCAAGATACGACTGTATGTGGAAATTGTTCAGTTTGGTTTTGTATTTTTGTGTTTACTATTGGTGGCTACTTTTGTTATGTTATAGTTACGTATCTTTTCATGATGAATTCCGCCTTGAGCATGGCTTGAACTGTGGAAAGCTCAGACACAGTGGTACCTTGGGTTAAGTACGCTTCAGGTTAAGAACAGACCTCCGGGACGAATTAAGTACTCAACCAGAGGTACCACTGTAAAATTATGCATGTTTGTATGTATGTGAGATGCTGCTGCAAGATTTCAGCCTTCGGCAGATGGTGACAGCGATCCGGATTTACGGGTGAAACGTTCTTACCTTGTAGCAGGCCCAGTGCGCCAAGATGCGGCTGATCCCCTGGAACTCGGAGAGACGTAGGTACTCGCAGATCTTGATAGCGATGGGGTAAAGTCTCCGCAGAACCAGCCTTAGGGTGCAAAAGACAGGAGAATCAGTCACGCCTCTGGGCTGCCGGCACTAAGGGCAGCCTTGTATTCCTTACGGAGGAGAGTTCTGTCCATGAGCCAGAATAAAACCTCCATCGTCAGGAGTAGTATACCTCTGGCCACAAGATATTCTCCATCTTTGACCGCTAAAGGAGGCAGCTCCTGCCTATCATGCCCTGATTTTGGGCAGGGAACACCTTGCCACCTTTTCCCATTATTCCCAAGCCGCCCTGGGAGACTTTCTGGTTGAAGTAGCAGAGAAAAAGGGGGGGACACCCACTTTTGAATAAGCAACAACCAGCTTGGCAAAGAGCAGGACCTGAACCCAGATCCAAGGCTAGATTTTCCATCCACTGGATCGCAGAAGCCTCCCTTGCTGTCCAGCTCCATCTCAGACCCACACACCCAGAATCGTGTCCACAACTACGTGTCTGGTCTGTTGGCCTAACTTGTGCTGTTTTATTTGGGTCAAAGAGAAGCATCCTAGAATCTTCCTCTTAGAATCATAGAATCCTAGAGTTGGAAGAGACCACAAGGGCCATCCAGTCCAACCCCCTGCCAAGCAGGAAACACCATCAAAGCATTCCTGACAGGTGGCTGTCAAGCCTCTGCTTAAAGACCTCCAAAGAAGGAGACTCTACCACACTCCTTGGCAGCAAATCCCACTGTCGAACAGCTCTTACTGTCAGGAAGTTCTTCCTAATGTTTAGGTGGAATCTTCTTTCTTGTAGTTTGAATCCATTGCTCCGTGTCCGCTTCTCTGGAGCAGCAGAAAACAACCTTTCTCCCTCCTCTATATGACATCCTTTTATATATTTGAACATGGCTATCATATCACCCCTTAACCTTCTCTTCTCCAGGCTAAACATACCCAGCTCCCTAAGCCGTTCCTCATAAGGCATCGTTTCCAGGCCTTTGACCATTTTGGTTGCCCTCCTCTGGACACGTTCCAGCTTGTCAATATCCTTCTTGAACTGTGGTGCCCCGAATTGGACACAGTATTCCAGGTGGGGTCTGACCAGAGCGGAATACAGTGGTGCTATTACTTCCCTTGATCTAGATGCTATACTCTTCTCCCACCTAGCTTCCCCTCCCAAACAGCCCAAGAGATGCAGCTCAGCCGAGCAAGGAAGCAGGGGCGGAGGGGGCGGTCTTTACCTGTCCAGCAAAACTTCCGTGGTGACCTGTGTGTATCTGCAGCAGCCATCAAGGAAAAGGCAGCTTGGAATCATAGAATTGTAGGATTGTAAGGGTTAAACCACTGAGCCTAGGGCTTGCTGATCAGAAGGTCGGCGGTTCGAATCCCCGCGACGGGGTGAGCTCCTGTTGCTCGGTCCCTGCTCCTGCCCACCTAGCAGTTCAAAAGCATGTCAAAGTGCAAGTAGATAAATAGGTACCACTCCGGCGGGAAGGTGAACGGCGTTTCTGTGCGCTGCTCTGGTTCGCCAGAAGCGGCTTAGTCATGCTGGCCACATTACCTGGAAGCTGTACGCTGGCTCCCTTGGGCAATAAAGCGAGATGAGCGCCGCAACCCCAGAGTCGTCCGCGACTGGACCTAATGGTCAGGGGTCCCTTTACCTTTAAGGGACCACCAAGGGCCATCTAGTCCAACCCCCTGCAATGCAGGAACCTTTTGCCCAGCGTAGGACTCGAACCCACGACCCTGAGATTAAGTCTGATGCTCTCCCTGCTGAGCTGATGCTGTAGGTTTGCCTTGTTCTGGTGTATGCAATGCTTTCTCCCCGTTTTGCAGCTGTGCAATTTGTGGTCACATTGCATTGTAATGGCCATTGGCTACAAACAATAAAACCAATTGATTGATACCCACTGAGCTACTAATGCTCTCTAGGATACTGGTCAAAGCTGAGGGGGATCCCGATCTGGTAATCCCGGATGGCGTTGAGCACCCGCAGATCCCTGCACGTCTCCACAAAACGCTCGGGCGGGAACTTGTCAATGAAGCATTTCCCAAAGGAAGCCGCCTGGAGGCATGGAGCATGAGAGAAAGGGTTAAATATATATAAATGTAAGTTTCTAGTCCTTAATGTGACAAGATTCAAACATATGCATCTTTGTGGGAGGGGGATTACTGGCTTGCTTCCTTTGTTCTTGCTTTCTGTTACGCATTTTGTGCTCTCATTTTGCATTTTAATGTCGCGAATCGCCCTGCAGTCTTCGGATGAAGAAATTGAATGAATTAAATAAATAAAAAAAGATCGTCTGAAAAGCATACGGTCGATGAATGGCTGATGTATTTGAAGCTGTCCAAATAACACTTGCAGGGGATTGGAAGGAGGCAAACCCTGAGCATGGACTCATGCAGAGACACACACAAAGAGTCCTCTGTGGGCAGAAATGCAAGGGGTCATCTGAAAAGCATATGGTCGATGAATGGCTGATATAATATTTGAAGCTGTCCGAATAATGCTTCCAGGTGATTGGGAGGAGGCAAACCCTGAGCATGGACTCATGCAGAGACACACAGAGAGAGTCCTCTGTGGGCAGAAATGCAAGGGGTCGTCTGAAAAGCATATGGTCAATGAATGGCTGATATAATATTTGAAGGTGTCTGAATAACACTTCCAGGGGATTGGGAGGAGGCAAACCCTGAGCATGGACTCATGCAGAGACACACACACAGAGTCTTCTGTGGGCAGAAAGGCAAGGGGTCATCTGAAAAGCATATGGTCGATGAATGGCTGATATAATATTTGAAGCTGTCTGAATAACGCTTCCAGGGGATTGGAAGGAGGCAAACCCTGAGCATGGACTCATGCAGAGACACACACAGAGTCCTCTGTGGGCAGAAATGCAAGGGGTGTTTTTTTAGTAGCTCAGGTGTGTTTAACCTCTTACAGTACACAGCTCAGGAATCGGCCACTCCCAATCTGCCACACCTGAGCTCTCTTTCGCAAGGGGGCCATGCCCACCCCCCCCCAAACAAGAAGAGGGTTCTGCCCCATCAATACTCACCCGAAGGAGAGATTTCTGGATCTCGGGCTCGTGTTCATAGCTGGCCGCCCTGATGCATTGCTCCACGGCCTCCGGGAGCAGATTCTGGTCCTTGATCTCCCGCAGGTACTCATCGGCTTTCTGGCTCTCTTTCTGAGGAGGGGGGAGGAGGAAGAAGCGGGGGGGACGGGACAGGAAGCCTTAAAGCCTGACCATTATTAAACTTATATGCTACTCATCCTGCCGACGGTGACCGGAACAGCAAGCTTAGCAGTCATAAAGCAACAGGATTGAAACTATTCCCTTTTTGAGGACATAATATACAATTTGAGGATTGGGGAAAGCTATGGAAAGTGAATCTGAAATTTACAGATTGTTCTTTGTTGAAGGAAAATTATATGAAAATGATGTACAGATGGTAAACTACACCAGTCAAAATGGCAAAAATGTATAAAACCGGGTCAAATATATGTTGGAAATGTAAAGAAAAAGAAGGGACCTTTTATCATATGTGGTGGGAATGTAGAGAAGTTACAGAATATTGGGAAATGATATATAATGAATTGGGGGGGGGAATGTTCAAAATGACATTTGTTTAAAAGCCAGAAGCATTTTTATTAGGGATTTTAGGTCAAGATTTGCCAAAGAAAATAAAGAATTTATTCATGTATGCAACACCTGCGGCAGGAGTTTTGCTAGCACAAGGCTGGAAGAAGGAACGACAAGAAAAGCTGATGAACTATGTGGAATTGGCAAAACTAACATATAAATTACGTAATAAAATAAAAAAAATTCCTTCCAGTAGCACCGTAGAGACCAACTAAGTTTGTTCTTGGTATGAGCTTTCGTGTGCATGCACACTTCTTCAGATACACAGAAACAGAAGTCACCAGACCCTGATATATAGTGAGAGGGTGGGGAGGGGTATTACTCAGAGGGGTGGTGGAAATGGGTGAAAGGTTGATAGGTGTGGTAAACCTGTTGACGACTGTTAACGGCTGCAATTAGTCTTAAAGGAAAAAGCAAGGGGTGAGAAGGTTAAAAAAGCTTTGTCATGTATAATGAGATAAGAATCCAATGTCTTTGTTCAGACCAGGTCTCTCCATGGTTTTAAGCTTGGTAATGAGTTGCAAATTACGTGAGAAGGACAATCGGGAATTTAAAGAAGGATGGGAACTTTTTACAAATTACCTGAAAAACAACAACAAAGAGACTCAGACTCACTGGCAGGTTTTGAATAAACATACACAATTTTTTTAATTAGTAGAACATGAATAAACACAGAAATGATTTGTACAATTTTATAACATGCAGAAACAATATGAATAGATAGATCAGAAATGGGAGCTGAGGGGAGCCCGGGGGGGTGGGTGGGTAAATGTAATTGGTTGTTTTGATAAATTGTATTGATTTAAACTTTTCTTAATAAAAATATTAAAAAAAGAAACTATTACCATTTTGGGAAATGATATATAATGAATTGGAAAAAAATGTTTAAAGTAACTTTTTCTTTAAAAAGCCTTTCTTTTTGGAATTCTAGGTGCCGAAATCCCAAGGGAGCAAAAAAGACTATTTAAGTATACGACCACGGATGTGTGGATGATATTGACCCAGAGGTGGAAAGAGGGCAAAGTCCCGAGCAGAGAAAAACGGCAGATGAAGTTGATTGATTATGTGGATTATTCCGAAATGGCAAAAATGACCGGAAGAATCAGAAAAGGGGAAAGACAAAGGGGCAACAGCAAAGAATCATCTTTACCCACCAAGTCCGAGATCAGAATGTTGGAAAGGCGACGCATGCAAGAACTGGTGTTTGTATGTTTTGGAAATAGCGATGGTGCAGAATTGGACAAGATGACGGGGAGAATCCGCGAACAGCGGGACCAGAACTTCATCAAAGACTGGACTAAATTTGCAGACTATTTAAAGGAAAGTACCATATTTTTCGCTCTATAACGCGCACTTTTTCCCTCCTAAAAAGGAAGGGGGAAAGTCTGTGCGCGTTATGGAGCGAAGGCACTGGCCGGCAGCGGGATCCCTCGGCTGCTACAGCAGTCCTAAGCAGAGGGATGCCTCTGCCAGCGGAGCCATGGCTCCCAGCCAGGCGGGAGAGAAACGGACAGCCCCAAAGCAGCACTTTCGGGATGTCCGTTCCTTTCCGCAGCCTCCCCCTTTCTCTCCGTCAAGGCGGGCGCGGAGGGGTGGAGGGGAAACGAACGCACAGCTCCAAAGCTGGTTTTCCTCCTCTAAAAACGTGGTGCGCATTATGGAGCGAAAAATACGGTAGTTCTCAATTGAATACGTTGGTAGGATTACGAGAAGCTTTGTAGAGTAAAGAAGAAATATTGTTGTTAATACGAAAATACAGTGATTAATTTTTAGAAAGTACTACCGGTAAGGTAAAACAATGATTGAATTAGGATATATAGAAATAAGGAATAGATATTAGAATAAGGAAGGTTTGAGTCACGGCCGTTAAAAGCCAAAATGGTATAAGATGTGAAGACGAATATGTGATTGTATTATTGTATCTTTATAAAACTAATAAAAAATGATTATTAAAAAAAAGAAAAGAAAATGGATTAAAACTAGTAGACTGTTGAGAAGGAGATCAAAGAAGAAGAATGAAGCGGTAACATCGGGAATTCAGTGGACATATGTTCGCAACGGCAGTGGGAAACCTAATTATTTTGGGGGGAAATATATTAAATTTAAATAATTTGGATTGATTTGTTAAAATTTGAAAACGAATAAAAACAATATTTAAAAAAAGGAAGAATCAGAAATCAGGAAGACCAAAATTTTAATAAAGAATGGGGGGAATTTATAGTTCATCTTAAAAACCCATTGTAAACAGTTAAAATTGTTAGCAGGACTGGAATGACACTTGTGGTTTAATGGTGAATTTTGGATAAAATGGAGATGTACAAGATTTGGATTGTTATAAAAGATGCAGGAGGAAATGATTAACAATAGGACCCACAAAGGGGAGGAGGCAAGTCTAGGAGATTCTTTGGAAATGGCCATTATATAGAATCACAGAATTGGAGAGTTGGAAGGGACCCCGGCGGTCATCTAGCCCAACCCCCGTGCAATGCAGGAATCTTTTGCTTGGGCTTGAACCCACAACCCTGAGATTAAGAGTCTCATGCTTGGAAGATACAGGTGAAATAAAAATTTAATAAATTAAATTAAATTCCCCAGGCTATGCACAGTTACACCTGAGGCTGCAGCTGGCCAGGCTGCTCTTCCAGCCAGTCGGTCCTACACCCAGAGGCGTAGCAAGCCCAGGTGGTACCCGGGGCGGATTTTTTTTGTCACCCCCCCCCACCACTTTAATTTTAAAAAAATTAAAAAAAAATAAAAAGTGTCACCCCCCTCTGATGGTGCCATTTTGCGAGGTGTGGGGGTTTTGTGTGTGTGTGTGTGTCTATTATCTCTTTTTTTCAATAAAGTTAAAATAAAAAAAAATTAAAAATAATAATAAAAATTAAAAAAAATTAAAAAGTGTCACCCCCCTCTGATGGTGCCACTTTGTGACGTGTGGGGGGTTGTGTGTGTGTGTGTCTATTATCTCTTTTTTTCAATAAAGTTAAATTAAAAAAAAATAATAAAAAATGATAAAAATAAAAAAAATAAAAAAAGTGCCACCCCCCTCTGATGGTGCCACTTTGTGAGGTGTGGGGGGTTGTGTGTGTGTCTATTATCTCTTTTTTTCAATGAAGTTAAAATTTAAATAAAAAAATTTTTTTAAAAAATTTTTTTTAAAAGTGTCACCCCCCTCTGGGGTGGAACCCGGGGCGGCCCGCCCCCCCACCCCCCCGTTGCTACGCCCCTGCCTACACCAAAGGCTGCCCCTTCTTCCTCCCCGCCTACCAAGCGTGCCTCACCTCATACTCTTTCTGAGCTTCCATCAGCAATGCTCCTGGCGCCATGGATGCTATCTTGAAGACTTCCTGGCTGGCCTCTGAAACGGAAGTGTTATACGAATTTCAAGGTCTCAAATACGGAATAAAAATTCCTAAATGCACACATATCTAAATACATGAACCATGTGTCTGAAACAGTATGGGAGAGCAATCCTGGAGCCATTTTGACTCTCCCAATGACCTCAAATATTCCTCTGCAGTCAGGGACGCAAATGGGGAAAGCCTTCCCCTTGTCTTTTCGCTTGCAAATCCTGCCTTAAGGGCATATTTGTGCATGAACAGGGTGAGCCTGTGACCTGGATTCAGGAACTAAAGTATTAACCATCACAAAAGAAGGACCAGGCTGCCCAGGTTATGCAATCAGTGACCATTATCAGGTATCCTGGCAGGCAGGATTTCTGCTGTAGACTGCCTCCTTCTGTGATGTATGTGTGATGTTTTGGGGGGTGGTCTTGGGCTACAGGGTGGGCAAATTCAAAAGTCTATATAAGGGCTTGCGCACCATTGTTCAGGGTTCTCCTTCCTCCTGCGTGTGGGGAGCGGGGACCCTGTTGCAACAGTTAATAAAGATCAGGCTTACTAGCCGCTTCTCAATATACCCTGGTTGGCCTGTTTTCTCCTACCAATAGGGAACCCACTTAAGGACTCTATAGGGGCTCCGGAATACCCCATAAGGGAAAGGGAGCGGTTTTTCTTATAGCAGAAGCAAGAAGTGTGAATCCTGGCCAGGATGCTCACGCCTGGAGAGGGGTCCTGAAAAATACAACCCAGGTTCCCCTTTTCAAACAGGAGGCGGCAGGTTTCTAGTCCTCTCTGCTTGCCCAGTATTGCAGGGGAGACTCACCTGGGATCTCGTGGAGGAATTCGTGGGTGGAACGGGAGAAGATCCTCACGCCATCGAGCTCCGGCACGAGGTACGAATCCTCATCCAGAGGGTACCTGCAGTCAGCATTAAGGAATCCAAGGAGGATGCAGGCAGGCATCGAGACGACCAGGTATGGGGAACTCCATGGGGCACCCCAGATGTTCCTGGACTCCAACCCCCAGCAACCAGGAATGGCCAGGGATGCTGGGAGTCGAGCCACAGCATCCCTCGTCTAAACAACCAGCAGGACCAAACGGTGTAAAAAAGAACTGTGTTGGATCAAGTCACAGGCTCAGCTCGCCCAGTACCTGTGTTAGAAATTAGCCAGGTGCCAGGCGCGTTTTGCGACTAGCACACGTATGGGAAATCTATCCGGGAGATAAGTTGTATTTTGAGGAGTTAGTGATCTGACATGGCTGCCCTCTTCCTGCCTCTGTTCCGTCCCCTTCTCTTTGTCTCTTAAGTTATTTGATGGCATGACAACAGCCTATAATGTCCAAATCAATTAGGAGGAAGAGACAGCGATGAGTATTTTCTTTGATGTTGGACATTGTTTCAAGAGCCAGTAATGAATCATCTGTACGTAGTCCTGTGGTAGGCAACCTAAGGCCCATGAGCTGGATGCGGCCCAATCGCCTTCTAAATCCGGCCCACGGACGGTCCGGGAATCAGTATATTTTTACATGAGTAGAATGTATCCTTTTAATTAAAATGCATCTCTGGGTTATTTGTGGGGCATAGGAATTCATTTTTTCCCTTCAAAATATAGTCCGGACCACCACATGGTCTGAGGGACGGTGGACCGGCCCACGGCTGGAAAAGGTTGCTGACCCCTGACGTAGCCAATCTGGCAAGCCACACAGGCTAGTTATCTAGGTATCTATAAATCGGATGGTTTGGGGCAGAATTGGGAGCCAGTGTGGTGTAGTGGTTAAGAGCGGTAGACTCGTAATCTGGTGAACCAGGTTCGCGTCTCCACTCCTCCACATGCAGCTGCTGGGTGACCTTGGGCTAGTCCCACTTCTCTGAAGTCTCTCAGCCCCACTCACCTCACAGAGTGTTTGTTGTGGGGGAGGAAGGGAAAGGAGAAGGTTAGCCGCTTTGAGACTCCTTCGGGTAGTGAGAAAGCGGGATATCAAATCCAAACTACTCCTCCTCCTCTTCTTCTTCTTCTTCTTCTTCTTCTTCTTCTTCTTCTCATGCAAGAACTGATGGCCACAGGGCGGTGCAAACTGAGGCTACCTGGGGGAGTCACTTTGCCACTTCTTGAGGGCTTCCAAGTGTCAGATTGAGGTGCTTGCTTGATATGTACATATTGCTTGCTGTTTGGAACAAAATCTTTAATCTTCTCACTCACTTCTGTTTCGTATTACTTCTGAATCTCATTTAGAGAACCACCTTGCATTTGGCAAGACAGCACACTAGTCCACCTGCAACCATGTGGAGATCTCTGGACGCCTGGCAAGCGACGGAAATCTCCATCCGGCTGGCCCCTCCAGCTTCCTTATTTGTTGTATTTATAATAATAATATTATTATTATTATAAATACAACAGGCGGCTTCCAACAGAATATTAAAATACAATAATCTATTAAACATTAAAAGCTTCCCTAAACAGGGCTGCCTTCAGATGTCTTCTAAAAGTCTGGTAGTTGTTTTTCTCTTTGACATCTGGTGGGAGGGCGTTCCACAGGGCGGGTGCCACCACCGAGAAGGCCCTCTGCCTTTATATTCCTCCTGTTTCCCCCAAGGAGTACATGGTCCAGTTAACTGATACAACGACCCTGCAAGGTAGGTGAAGAGGCTGGGACTGAATCCAAGGTGAGCTTCCTGGCTGAGTGAGGATTTGAACCCTGATCTCCCAAGTCCTAGCCCGGCACTCTAACCGCTAAACCGCACTGCCTCCCTAGAGCCCTTCTGCCACGGGGCAGCCCTATAAATAAATATGGGGGAAGTCAAATGTTACCTTAGAGAAGGCTCTGGAATATTTCCCTTGAATAAGAAGCCCACCAGCCCCACCCCTGCCTCGCCCCACAAGGATGCTGAATGCACTGCTCTCCGTCCCCAGCCACAAGGAGGCGCCGTTCCCACGCCATCACCACGGCACGCTGCTTGCTTCGAGAGCGGGTGCACCTACCACAGAAAAGACAAAAGAGGTTTTTTTTTCCTTACCATCAAGTGGTACATAAATGGTATGACGATAATATAAGATATAAAAATATAAATAGGAGAAGCAAAAGGTCTTCCCGAGTCTTTGCACGTTTATTTTTCTCCTCTTTAAACATGTCATTGCTGACCTAATACCTCTGCTCAACCTGTTTGTATTGAAATAATGGGGAAAGCTATAGATAAAAGCAAATATATGAACCTACCCGGACCCTGAGATCATCTTCTGAGGCCCTCCTTCGTGTGCTCCCTCCATTAGAGGTCACAACATGAGGGTGGCAACACGAGAACAGGGCCTTCTCTGCAGTGGCTCCTCGTCTGTGGAATGCTCTCCCCAGGGAAGTTCTCCTGGCACCTTCATTATACACCTTCAGGCGCCAGGCAAAAACATTCCTTTCTAACCAGGCCTTTGGCTGATCTGTTTGACATCCGATGCTAGCCATGTCCAAAGTCCATTTTGGGGGCCTAATTCGGCGCACTGTTCAATTTAATCCAGCCCCCGTGGTAGTATATGTCCTGGGGTAAAATCCTAAAAAAAGCTCAACAACTTTGGTCGGCCCTCATGCATGTTCACTTCACCCCTGCCCTATGCCCTTTTAAAATGTGTGGGGGTTTTGTGTGGCGGGGGGCGGCGGCTATTGGGTTGTTGTTTCTATTTTTATTATGTATTTTGTGGTTTTGTATCTTGATTTTATTCTGTGAACCGCCCTGGAACCCCTGGGTATACGGCGGTATATAAATTCAATAAATAAATAATAAATAATAAGTATTTTTCTCCTCTTGTCCCAGTTTCTTCCTTCGCCAAGCTGGTGCCCTCTGGAAGTTTTGGACTGGCGAGGGCTGTTGGGAGTTGTAGTCCAAAACCTCCGCCAGGCGCCAGGCTGGCAAAGGTGTAATATCTCCTTCAGCTCTTTTGCTACAGACAATGTAATGCCTAGCACACACACAAGCACATGCAGGCCACATGCACAACATACATTTATTAGTAGTAGTAGTAGTATTAGCGTTAGTATTATTATTTGTGATTCCTGACTTGCAGGGGGTGGGACTAGATGACCCTTGGGGGTCCCTTTCAACTCTACATTTCTGTGATTCTATTCACTATTGTTAACATTTATTTATATCACACCTTTTTCTCCCAGAGTGAGACTAAAAGCAGCTTACACAAATTAAAAACAAGACAGATATAATACAAAATGTTAAAAAAACATATAAAAGATGGTTGTGGAAAAGTAATTAAACGCTAATGGAATTCAAACAATATTAAAGACAAAATACAGAATAAGCACTATTACACTACTTTAAACAGGCATGGCTTCCCAGAAAATTATGGGAGCTGTAGTTCATACCAAGAACAAACTTAGTTGGTCTCTAAGGTGCTACTGGAAGGAATTTTTTTATTTTTTGTTTTCTCAAGGAGGCTGTTAGGAGACCCCTATTCCCCTCCCAGACCTACAATTCCCAAAGTGGTTTAACAATCAGTTCCTCTTCATGGGAGACTGGGAACTGTAGCTCTGGAAGGAGAATGGAGTTCTCCTATGAATCCTCAAAGCCCTTAAAAAACTACAATTCCCAGGATTCTCTGTGGGAAGTCATGAATGGAAAGTTCCAACCAGAGACGAATGGCTGATGGAGGTGATGGACTTGGCCGAAATGGCAAAATTGACTGGGAAAATCAGAAACCAGGAAGAGAAGAATTTCAAGAAAGAATGGGAGAAAAATTATAATGTATTTAAGAGAACACTGTAAACAACTAAAAACTTTGGCGGGATTCGAGTAATGCTTGTAATGTACAAAAAACCATGGGAAAATGGATTGTTATTATTTTAACAAATTAAGAGAAAATAAGATAAGCAGTTGGGGGGGGGAAGATTGATAATGGTAACCATGGAAGGCTGGGGGGAAGTCAAAGGATTCAGGGAATCCTAAATGAAGAGGCGAATGACGTGTTTGAATTTAAATTTGTTACGCAAAACTTCATAAAAATGAATAATAATAATAATAATAATAATAATGGCATGATAGTTCTTTAAATGCAATGTGTGGCTGCATCCGGTCCCAGGGTCCGGCCGGCTATGGCTTTGTGGATGTGCAACGGAAGGATTGTGCTAACTTAGCGCCCGCCATTTCCGCCACGGTGCATTCTGGGGCGGCAATCATGCACAGAGGCCAAAAGGCGGACCCTGGGGAGACCCCCAGCCTGGCACAAAAGGGGAAGACCCGCTGAACTCACCAGACCATCTGCTTTGGCGGAGCTCGAAATTCGCAGATGGACTCGCCCAGTTTTTCCTGCAGAGGGAAGAGGCAGAGGGGCGATGAGGGACAGGAGGAAGGGAAGGGGTGGGCTGCCCCTCTCTGTGGGGCGGTGTTGCAGGAAAGGGCTGAGGCTTGCTGTGGAAATGGAACCACACCATAACCCCTTTTACGCATCTGTTGTGCCCTGTGCGTTGCACGGAAGTCACTTCCTCAAACACGCCAGAAAACTACAAAAGAGGATTCCGGCAAGATACTAAAGCAAGTTAAAATCCGCTTGTCAATCAATTATTTTGCTTTACGGGCAGTTGCACAAGGTCACCCAGCAGCTGCATGTGGAGGAGTGGGGAAGTGAACCCGGTTCCCCAGATTACAAGTCCACCGCTCTTTGACCACTACACCACACTGGCAATACTAGCAAACGCCACCCCTCCTTTGTTACAGACGCGCTTTCGCGGCGGAGCAGAGCAAAGTTCATCCTCCTCGATCCTACAATCATCAAGCTTTCCAGAAAGCGGTGGCAGGCTGCCCAGTGCCTTGCAAAACCAGACAAAGTTAGGAGGAGTGGCAAGCCAATGGAACCGTATGGAAATTAGAATGATTTGCAGGATTTTGAATGCAGGATGCAGAATTTAGGCTGCTGTGGTGCAGAATCGAGTTTTGGAAAACAAGGAGTAGACGCAGGCCCGCCAATAGGCAAACGCCCTCCTGTGCGTGCCGCAGAATCTCAGCTTTCGGATGCAGAATCTCAGCTCCCGTTTAAAACCGAAAGAGCGACTTTCTAGCCCTTAGGAAATCCGTTCCCGTTCTTTTTAGGTCGACTCTCTTTCAGAAAATTGAGAAGGAATCACGGAACTGACACAAGGTGTTTTCCTGGACCGCCCTTTATCTGAATCCAGCCCTACCCCAACCTGCTGCCCCTGCAGGTGTTCAAACTACAACTCCCACCAGCAACAGGCGCTATGCTCCAAAACACCCGTAAGACGCCCGGTTGTGGGGGAGGCTAGCTTAATCCCTCTGGAGAAGACCAAGGCGGACTCCTGCAGTGAGGGCCACAGAGAACTGCCTTTCAGTCTGACGGATCCTCCGCTTCCAAGGCGAATCCGGACATGGCGCTCACCTTAAGGTTGGACTTCCCCATCCAGATGTATCCTGTGTCGGTGAAGAGAGCCAGGAAGCGATAGTTGAAGGACACCGCCATCCGCAGAAAGGAGCCGGCGTGAGGACTCAGCCCAGGCAGGGTCTGCAGTGAAGGGAGACACAGGCAGCAGGGTCACGAGGAGATGCTGATTTACTCCTTACATGCAATGCCCAGAGGGGAAAATGTCATCGCCGATTAATAAGCGGTTCTCAGGCCGATTCCGCTCAGGAGGTGACAGTCAAACTCTTAGCTAAAACAAAATAAAAAAAATTCCTTCCAGTAGCACCTTAGAGACCAACTACCAGTAAGTTTGTTATTGCATGCACACGAAAGCTCATACAAAGAACATACCAACTTAGTTGGTCTCTAAGGTGCTACTGGAAGGAATTTTTTTATTTTGTTTTGACTATGACATACCAACACGGCTATCTACCTGTAACTGAAACTCTTAGCTGATAAAGATTTGGTAGCCAAATTTGCTCTGGCTGAGCTAAGAAATTCCGTTCCAGCTTTCCGTTAATGCTTTCTAGTTTTGAAACTTTATGCTGCAAATTTCTTCGACAATTTTTATTAAATTTTCTGTTTTACATTTTAGAATATTCACTCAAACAACCTTAAAGTATCAGTGACTTCCCTTCTTCTCTTTCCATGGTTCATTTCACAAAGCATAAATCCCTGCATATTTTATATAAACCAAACCATTCAGTATTCCATTATTATGTCCATCAAAACTTATTTACATTGTTGAATTTATCTTAACGCTGCCCACGTTTTCAGATAAACACAATTCCCCCCCCCATATATTCAATAAACACTTTCCAATCTTCTTCAAATGCATGTTCTCCTTGTTCTCTTATTCTATATGTTAGGTCCTCAAGCTGCGCATATTCCATCAGTTTAAGTTGCCGTTCTTCTTTAGTTGGGATCTCGCTCGATTTCCATTTTTGGGCTAACAAAACACGAGCCGTTTTATGCTGCAAATTTACTTATCCTGTAAACTTTTATAGGTAACTAGTATATTAAGCCCGTTTAAAAAACGGGCTCGCCTCGGACCCCCGCCGGCTGGGCAGCGCGCAGGGAAGGGCGCGGGCTGGACGGGGGGCCTCCTTCTCTCCCGGCTTCTCGGCCACGGCCTCCTGGGGGAGGGAAGGCCGCGCCGGGGGATCGTCCGGCCGCGCCGGTGCAAGGAGGAGTTGGAGGCGGCGGAGGATCCTGGGCGGGCCCGTGGCGGCGGGAAAGGCCTCCGCTAGAAGCGCCAACTGTCTCGCTCCGACTCGCCCCTCAAGCGCGCACGGCCTCCTCCGCCGCCGCTCTCTGTCTCTCTGGGGCTGGCGGGTGTGTGTGTGTGTGAGTGGGTCGTTGGCGGGCGGGACCACAGGCGAGGGCGGGACCACAGACACGCCCCCCTCTCCCATCGTCCAATCCCTGCGTCCGTCTGTCTGGGACATGCACAGTGGAAATTTCCACTGACACACGGACGGCGGACGCAGGGACACAGGGAGATTATTATATAGGATAATGTGTGATTTCAGAGGAAAGCCTTGCTCTTTCCCTCTGCTGTTTATTGTAAAGGCATTTTGTAAAGGCTATGCACAATAAATTGATTGATTGATTGACTAAGGAAGCAGAGAATAGCCATTGTGGATAGTAGCCACAGATAGCTCTGCGGTAATGCAGCAGGCTAGGAATTGGTCCGGGACGCAGCTGGCGCTGTGGTCTAAACCACTGAGCCTAGGGACTACCGATTGGAAGGTCGGCGGTTCAAATCCCTGCGACGGGGTGAGCTCCCATTGTTCAGTCCCAGCTCCTGCCAACCTAGCAGTTCAAAAGCACATCAAAGTAAAGTAAAGGTAAAGGGACCCCTGACTGTTAGGTCCAGTTGTGGACGACTCTGGGGTTGTGGTGCTCATCTTGCTTTATTGGCCGAGAGCCAGCGTACAGCTTCCGGGTCATGTGGCCAGCATGACAAAGCTGCTTCTGGCGAACCAGAGCAGTGCACAGAAACGCCGTTTACCTTCCTGCTGGAGCGGTACCTATTTATCTACTTGCACTGCGTGCTTTCGAACTGCTAGGTTGGCAGGAGCAGGGACCAAGCAACGGGAGCTCAACCCGTCGCGGGGATTCGAACCGCCGACCTTCTGATCGGGAAGGTAAACGGTGTTTCCGTGCGCTGCTCTCGTTTCGCCAGAAGCGGCTTAGTCATGCTGGCCACATGACCTGGAAAAACTGTCTGCGGACAAACGCCAGCTCCCTCGGCCTAAAGAGCGAGATGAGCGCCGCAACCCCAGAGTCGTTTGCGACTGGACTTAACGGTCAGGGGTCCTTTACCTTTGAATTGGTCCAGCAGGAGCGAATCTCCAGGGGGCCCCCACAAGAGGTGTCCCACCCAGCCCTGCATCCCCCTCACTCACCACCGGGGAGCAGGTCGTGTTGTCCAGTAGGTACAGCTCTTGGCCGACGGCAACGAGGAGGACAGTCACTCGCTCTTGGCACAGGACGGCCCAGCAGGAGGGGGGCTTCTGGACACCTGCAAGAGGGACAGGAGGGATGCAGGCAAAAAAAACTTCAGGCAGAGGACACTTTGCCAAAGCTGAGGTTCATAGGCGGCAGCGGATTTGTCTGCTTGGGGCAGGGACTGTGTTACAAACGGCAAGCAGGCCGGAGCCGCTATAAACACCGACAATTGTGAAACACAGGCCTGCGAACTCTCCAACTGGAGAACAGCCTTGACCAAAGGCGTCATGGGTTTTGAAGATGCTCAAACTCATTAAAAAGGCCTGGGAGAAGATGTATAAGTTTGGAAAGGATTGTGGGAAGTGACTGTTGAATTTGAAGTTATGATATTGAGATGTACAGGTTCCGTTGGACTTGTTGAACAAGAGACTTTGTTCCTGTACTCAAGTGTGGACACCAGGCCAAGACCAGCCAGCCTTTACAGAAGGAAGAAGCCTCCGTCAAAGAAGATGAAGAAGAGTGGCAAAATAAACTATTGAATCACGCAGGACAAATTAGTTAACTTGGAACCCAGAAAGAAAGAGGGCTTTGAATTTTTAAAAGGGAGAAATGCCTAATGCATAGTTTTAAAGCTTTGTGTATAGATTTTTACATTAGTATAACTTTTAAAACTCACTCGTAGTAAGATGAAGTAGGTTTAAAATTGAAATATTAAATTTAAGGACGTGCGTTAATGAATATGATGCAATGAAACCAAGAAGGGGAGGGGAGGGAAGTCAACCAAAATTATGATTTAAAAATTCGTTGAAGATTTTTGCTGTTATTGTTTTTGAAAATTTAATAAATAGTTATCAGAAGAAGATGCTCGAACTCAGGACGCAAGGGAGAAACGTGCTAAGAGGAAGGCACGCTTGGCAAACCTTCACCATTATCAACTTCTGCCCAGAAACCTATGTCCCCACTGTGGATTCAGAATTGGATTCAGAATTGGCCTCCACAGTCACTTACAGACTCATTGTTAAAACCGTGTTTATGGAAGACAATCTTACTCGACTACGAGTGAACACCAAAGGAGAGAGGAGGAGGAGGAGGAGGAGGAGAAGGAGAAGGAGAAGGAGAAGGAGATGGAGATGGAGAAGAAGAATAATTAATGGGAAGCAGGCTGGAGCCCCTAACTCAGGGGGATGTTTGTTGCTTCCAGGTGCGCCCCACATCTACCTGCCAAGCGGCACAGTCCAGGAAGGCGGATGGGGAGGCGAGGGGTTGTTTTAGGGCAGGGGTGGCCAACTTCCAAGAGACTACGATGTACTCACAGAATTAAAAACTGGCAGTGATCTACCCCCGTTTTTTTGGGGGGGGGGTTCGGGTCAAAGAAAGTTGTTGAGCTTTTTTTAGGGAGAAGGGTCACGTTTTATTGGGGTTCAGGTCACAGTTGTGGAGGGTTTTTTAGAGGTCGGGAGGCTGAAGTTGCTTTGCTTATTTTAGGGAGAGGGAGTGCCACATTCTTAAAGTGTTTTGGGGAGAAAGAGAAACAGCAATTCGCAAAAGGATCGCTGGGAGAAGAACAGCCTCAGTTGGTAAACTCCGTCTTCCGTTCTCCAACAATGGAGGGCAGGGCAGGGTGAGGGGCCGGGGCCGGAAGAAGAGGACCAGAGATCGACTGTGATCGACAAAAACATCGCGATTGACCTGTTGGACATCCCTGTTTTAGGGGAACGGCCAAAGCTTGCATGAGAACAGTCCCAGGTCCAGCCCCCAGTGGCATCTGCAGGTAGAGCTGGATACGCAAAGGTCGCAGGTTTGTTCCCCATACAGGACAGTTGCTTCTACCCCCCCCCCCCCCAAATATAATTTTTCATTAAGTTTCCAAAATTTCTCAAATGAGCTTCGGATTAGATAATTACAACTTTGTTTCATGGATTTCCACCTCCACTGTGTTTTTATTCAACCCCTTTTCTGCTGAATTATATAACAAAGCTTTATCTTTTAGAAAAAAACACCACACCCTCTAATAGAGTTATTTTATCCTTTTACTTCCGCTGCTCATATTTCGAATTCCGCCCATGATTTCATTTGGCTGTAATGCTTTTTCAGACAGCCCCCCAAAAAGGCCTCCACTCTTCTATAAAAAGTTCATCATTTTGGTCTCTTAATTTTGCTGTCAGCTTTGCCATTTCCGCACAGTCCGATAACTGCTTAATTCTTGCTTTGCTGGCTTATTAAATTTGTATACCGCCCTTCATCTGAAGATTGCAGGGTGGCTCACAACACTTTTGAAAGTAATATCTATAACGTCTCTAAGTATGGATATATTCCTGGATTGCAGGGGGTTAGACTAGATGATCCTGAGGCTCCCCTTCCAACCCTACGATTCTAAGATTCTAAGCTGCCTGAAAGTGCTGGAGAGCTGCTGCCAGCCAATGGAGGCAGCACTAAGCTAGATGGACCAGTGGTCTGACTCTGCTTAAGCTGTTTTTTAAAATGCCCATCCTCCACCCCTACTTAAGAAGATGAAAATAAAAGCTGCACACACAATCTGTTCTATTGCGTATTTAGTGTTTTCATTCTGCATTTCTACGTTGTGAACCGCCTTGTGGTGTTCTGATGAAGGGCGGAATACAAATTCAATAAATAAATAAATTCATATCTGTGGAAGGATCTGACAGATCAAAGGATCTACACAAAGCCTCGGTCTAGACCTGATGGCAGAATCCTGAGAGAGACCCAAACGGCCACTGGAGGCTTAATGTGACTCCAGCTCAAGAACCGTGAGAAACTTGGGGTGAGATTTTTGCTTTTCAAAACCTTGGGCTTCAGGGAGCGCACATGCAGAAACAGAAGAGCGCGGACATGTGTCTGGGGCAGTGCGAGTCGAGGGGCGAAGGTGTAGTACAGTGTAGTGGTTAAGAGCGGTAGACTCATAATCTGGTGAACCGGGTTCGCTCCTCCACATGCAGCTGCTGGGTGACCTTGGGCTAGTCACACTTCTATGCCTTATGAGGAACGGCTTAGGGAGCTGGG
The DNA here is from genome assembly GCA_034641385.1 of Darevskia mixta. Taxonomy (NCBI): domain Eukaryota; kingdom Metazoa; phylum Chordata; class Lepidosauria; order Squamata; family Lacertidae; genus Darevskia; species Darevskia mixta. The sequence goes on from JAWWNH010000060.1 coordinate 7,605,549, forward strand.
TATGTTTAGCCTGGAGAAGAGAAGGTTAAGGGGTGATATGATAGTCATGTTCAAATATATAAAAGGATGTCATATAGAGGAGGGAGAAAGGTTGTTTTCTGCTGCTCCAGAGAAGCGGACACAGAGCAATGGATTCAAACTACAAGAAAGAAGATTCCACCTAAACATTAGGAAGAACTTCCTGACAGTAAGAGCTGTTTGACAGTGGAATTTGCTGCCAAGGAGTGTGGTGGAGTCTCCTTCTTTGGAGGTCTTTAAGCAGAGGCTTGACAGCCACCTGTCAGGAATGCTTTGATGGTGTTTCCTGCTTGGCAGGGGGTTGGACTGGATGGCCCTTGTGGTCTCTTCTAACTCTATGATTCTCTGATTCTCTGAAGTCTCTCAGCCCCACTCACCTCACAGAGGGTTTGTTGTGGGGGAGGAAGGGAAAGGAGAAGGTTAGCCGCTTTGAGACTCCTTCAGGTAGTGATAAAGTGGGGTATCAAATCCAAACTCTTCTTCCTCTTCTGGGCAGGAGGCAGATTTACCTGGCACCTGAGGCAGCCTGCGGAGTTTCAAGTCCTCGACGTTGGTGGCTATGGTGAAGCGGTGGGCCCCGGTGAGGATGGCCACCCCCGTGCCGTATTCCGTGTGGAACACCTTGGCCTCCAGCACGTGGTTCTGAAGCACCTCCTGGGGGTTAGAGAGAAAGCAAGGAAGCACCGGGTCAGGTGGTGTAGTGGTTAGAGCAGTGGTTCTCAAAAATAGTCCTAGCGGTGTTTGATTTATAACACAGAACACAACTACTTTATAACATGATCGTGCGGCACCCAGAAAGTATAGAGCAAGGCAGCTACAGAAGATCATGAATCATTTCCAAAATATCATTATGAATGAGCCTCTTACATATATACCTTAGGTATTTCTACAAACTCAATGAGAGGTGTAAACTGGTTTTTGCCGGGTAATCTCATTGATATTCGGTCTAATTTGAGACAAACAAATTCTCATCTCCTCAATCAACACAAAGAAGCCTTTCTGTTTTCTGAAATTTCATTGAAAATCCCTGTTCCCAACAATATGTCATGGAGAATTGTGGCAGAATAACCAATGCTTTTGCTCTCATTTTAAAAAGATAAATTTAGGGGGTGGGGATTTTTTTTTAAAAAAGTGGTATCATATTATATTATTCTATACTACACTGAAATGTTTGAATGTTTCTTCAAGCAAGAAGTGAGCTTACATTTATGAATCACTTCCTACGAAACATTTCTAAGTGTTTTCATTATACAACTAGTAAATTAAGCCCGTTACAAAAACGGGCGCTAGAAAGTATATGGGGGGGAGCGGCGGCCACCCTCCTTTTGTTTTTTAACCCCGCCGCCCTCCTTCCCCTGGAGCCTGGCGGCCGCCTCTATCTCTCCTGCGGCCGGCGTTGGGGAGCTTCTAGGCGAGACCCGGCCGCTGCCCCCTCCCTCCTTTCCAACATGATTCCATGAAGCTGGATAAGCAAAACTGGAGAAGAGAGTGCATCTCATCTTTCTGCATCAGTGCATGTCCAAAAATTTGAGAAGATCCATTTCCTCACATTCCCAAAACTACCTGGGACTGCCAGCAATTATGCATGAGTGATGATGGAGCTGTATTCTCACATCACTGAGCCCAACCCTTGCCTGACTTGTGTTACTCAGCACCTTCCTTCAAAGTGGACGGTTGCCCTGCCATGCTGGGATGTGTGGTGGCTTTTAAGAAGCTTCTGCTTGGAAAGTTGTGTGGAGAGAGGCTCAAATTCTCTCTCTTATTTATTGCTTTTAAGAAATCCCTTTTGCGGGGTGGGGAGTCGGTTCATGCTCTAATGAGGTTGAAGGTTTGGAGGGGGAGAGCCTTTCTGCAGGTTCCCTCTCCACAGACAAAGGCTTTTCAAAAGCACAAAGTGCTCCAGCCACCATGTAGCTTAAAAAATGCAACCGGGCTACTCAAAGAGATGTGGTTTGTTCTCCAGTTTATAATGATTACGTTTCTAGCTCACCTTTTCCTCCAAGCAAGACTTCCTGATGTTAAATGTCCTCATGGTCTCTCCGCTCTCCCTCCTCCCCCTCGCCACCCGCCTCTTGCCGTGGCTCCTGCTCCCGCCTTATCACACGCACCTCAGGCAAAGCACAGCAGAGGCGAGCCGAGGAAGGGAAGAGGCAGGCAGGCAGGAGGGCAGGACGGCTGGTCCCAACGGGGTCGAAGCGGGGGGGGGGGGGCACCGAAACAGAAACGCCTCTTTCTCCTCTCTCTCTCTTTCTCCCTACCTTCCCCTTCATCCAACCATCCCCACCACCATGATGTGCATGGAGGGGACCGAGAGCCAGACGCAGAGAGGCGGAGGGGGCAAAGCACAGACACCCTCGCCAGGTAGGGAAAGGGAGTGGACCTGGCCGAGGAAGAGGAAGAGCCCGACAGGAAGGAAGGAGCACGGAGTAAATAAATATAGCGCGAGGTTAACGCAGCAGCGCTTCCTCCTCCAGACACGCACGGAAACACACACACACACACACACAGGCAAGCAAAAGCCGGGAGGCGGCGGCGGCTGCTGCTTCCCCCACCCTCCTCCTGCCGGGAATACTCAGAGCGCCTCCCGCCTCGCTTCTCGCTGCAAGGCTGCTCCTGGAAGGCCTCTCCCAGGCAGCCCTGTTGCAGGCTTCGCCGTTCCCTGCCTCTCGCCTCTCTCTCTCCCTCCCCCCCCCACACCCACCTCCCCCCCATCCCCGGCGACCGGGCGGCAGCGTGAGGCGGGCAGGGGGCGGGGCCCCCACATCCCACCTCCGCCCGAGAGCGCCGGCCGCCGCCACTGCCGCCGCACCCGCAAGTCGGCGGCCGCCCCATCCAGACGCGCGGGGAAGCAGCAGCCAGCAGCAGCCGCGCCGGCCAACCGCCCCTTCCCGCGCGTCGCCTCAGTCTGCGCGCAGCAGCAGCTGCCCGGGCGGAGGGAGCATCTCGGAGCAGCCGCTGCCCCAGCAGCAGTAGCCGCGCCGGCCAGCCAAGCAGCGAGGAAGGCGGCTGCCCCGCTGGCGGCTGCCCTCCCCGCCGCCATGAGGGGCGGCTGAGGCGGGGAGAAAGAAGGGTGGGGGGAAAGCAGCAGCGCGCGGGGAGCGGCCGCCATTGCGGCTGAAGCGGTGAGGTTCCGAGGCTCGCGAAGCGCAAGCGCTTCGCTCGCACCTCAGGCTCCTCCTCCTCTCTGCGCTCCAATCCGTGTGTTAGTGGAGCGCACGCGCAGTTGCGATTTCCACTGACACACGGACGCGGACGCAGGGACATAGGGAATTATTATATAGGATAAAAACTGAGCGGTTTACAGCACATGTAAAAAATTGTAAACCATCAGACATTAAAAATTTCCCAATACAGGGCTGCCTTCAGATGTCTTCTAACAATCAGATAGTTGTTTATTTCCTTGACATCTGATGGGAGGGCGTTCCACAGGGCGGGCGCCACCACCGAGAAGGCCCTCTGCCCGGTTCCCTGTAACTTTGCTTCTCGCAGGGAGGGAACCCCCAGAAGGCCCTCAGAGCTGGACCTCAGTGTCCAGGCTGGATGATGGGGGTGGAGACGCTCCTTCAGGTCTACTGGGCCAAGGCTGTTTAGAACAGTGCCCCCAACTCCCAAAAGCCCCCGGTTCCAGTAAACCCTCCTCTCCAAGGTCACTTACGTTGCCCATGCTGAAGCGCCGCTTGAACTCACAGAAGAGGCTGTAGACAAGGACTGAGCCGTCCTCCTGGATGCAGAGGAGGTCCTCACTGGTCGTCCAGCCAAGGTGCACAGCCGGACAGTTCTTCCACTGGAGGGGTGACAAAAGCCCAGGGTTAGAAATTAGCCAGGCACCAGATGCACCTATTTAGCAACCTGACATTCTGAATCAGTTGCTATTTCTTGGTAGTCCCCAAAGGTAACGTATGACCTATTAAAATATCAGGGGTATTCTCCCGCCCCCTTTATGGCTAAGGTTAGACCTTCAGCTGCTCCAAGGCCTACTGCACTCAGGAAGCAACCCTGTCCACTCTCCAGCAAGAGATACGGCCAGCAGCCCATCTTGTCCAGCCTCCTGTTCTCATAGGGGCCAATCAGATGCCTGTGGGAAACCAGCAAGCAGGATTCGAACACAAGAGCCCCCTTCCCCTCCTGTGGTTTCCAGCAACTGGTATTCAGAAGCATCGCTACCTCTAATTGTGGGGGTAGAGCAGAGCCAACCTGGCTAGCAGCCATCGATAGCCCTCTCCTCCATGGATTTGCCTAATCCTCTTTCAAAGTCATCCAGGCAGGCGGCCACGTCACGAACCCGGCCGCCCTGCTGCCAAACCCCAAAGCCCCCGTTCGCAGCTGGAAAAAGAGTTCAGGGCATGCAGCACGATCTGACAGTGTTCGTTCACAGTTTGCCCTTGCTTTCCCCCATCCTCCTCATTTCGCTCTGCTGCCTTTACCACTGCAAGTCATTATTATTATTATTATTATTATTATTATTATTATTATTATTATTACTAGTGTTTTAAGCCCGTTAAAATAACGGGTGCTAGAACATATGTGGTCAACCAAGCCACCCACCCACTGCACCCCTAGACCACCCCCAAGCCATGCAGTCAAGCCACCCACCCCCTGCACCCCTAGACAACCCCAAGCCATGCAACCAAGCCACCCACCCCCTGCACCCCGCCTAGACCACCCCAAGCCATGCGGGTGAGAAAAAAGAGAGGAGCGAAGTGGCGTGGCGCCTCGCCTTCCTCTCAGCCAAGGGTGTGCCTCCCCCTCGCCTGCCCGCCACGGAGCGAGGCGCCCCTCTCTTCTCCGCCTGCCGCCTTCTTGCCTCCCCCTCCTCGCCGCGTCTCTTTGTGGGGCCCCAGGGAGAGGAGCCCAGCGCGGCGGCGGCGGCGCTCCTTCGCCCGCCCTTCTCCACTCCCTCCCGCCATTGTGCAGCCGGCAACGCCAGCTCTCCCACCTGCTGGCGGCGGTGAGGCGAGCGACACCCCCTCTCGCTCCCCATTCACCCTTCTGTGCACGCGTATGTCCCCAGCTGAACCGGGGAGAGCCCCTTCCTCCTCCTCTTCCATCTCTGCCCCGCTCCGGAGCGTGTAGTGCCGCCACCTTGCCCTCCCTCCCTCACTTCCCCTCCTCTCCTCCTCCTCCTCCTCGTCGCGTGCTCCCCGAACTAAAAGGAGGCAGCTGTTCAGCCAGCGGCGGCTAAGGCGGCGCCTCCTCCTCCTCGCTCCCGTTTCCAGCCGCGGCTGCCTTCGGGAGCCGCCACCGCTTTCCACCCCCCAGGCGTGCAGCTCCGGGAATAGGAAGAGGAGGCGCTGCTGCCGCCGCCTAAGACTGCAATGTGCGCCCTGCTGCTGCTGCTGCTGCTGCTACTCCTGCCGCAGCCCCAGCCGCAGCCCTGAAGGAGCCATGCCGGGCTGGAAGAAGACCATCCCCGTCTGCCTGCAAGCTGAGCAGGAGAGGCCGATACGACCGCTCCGTTCGAACCCTTTCGCACTCTGGGAACAGCGGCAGGAGGAGCAGCAGCAGCAAGCAGCTTAACCGCCTGCTTGCCTGCTTCGCGCGTGCCCAGCATTCGGCTGGCCCTGATTGGTGCGCGCGTCTCTGCGTCGTCCAATCCCTGTGTCCGTGTGGGGACATGCGCAGTAGCGCAAACCCACGGACGGACGGACGGGCACGCAGAGACACTTGAGCTTTATTATATAGGATTATTATTATTATTTATACCCTGCCCATTTGGCTGGGCAACTTCCAACAGAATATTAAAATACAATAGTCTGTTAAACATTAAAAGCTTCCCTAAACAGGGCTGCCTTCAGATGTCTTCTAAAAGTCTGGTAGTTGTTTTTCTCTTTGACATCTGAAGGGAGGGCGTTCCACAGGGCGGGTGCCACTACCGAGAAGGCCCTCTGTCTGGTTCGCTGTAACTTGGCTTCTCGCAGGGAGGGAAGTGCCAGAAGGCCCTCGGAGCTGGACCTCAGTGTCCGGGCAGAACGATGGGGGTGGAGACGCTCCTTCAGGTATACAGGACCGAGGCCGTTTAGGGCTTTCAAGGTCAGCACCAACACTTTGAATTGTACTGGGAGCCAATGTAGGTCTTTCAAGACCGATGTTATATGGTCTCGGCGGCCGCTCCCAGTCACCAGTCTAGCTGCCGCATTCTGGATTAGTTGCAGTTTCTGGGTCACCTTCAAAGGTAGCCCCACATAGAGCGCATTGCAGTAGTCCAAGCGAGAGATAACTAGAGCAGTGTTTCCCAACCAGTGTGCCTCCAGATGTTTTGGGACTACAATTCCCATCATCCCTGACCACTGGTATTGCTAGTGAGGGATGATGGGAGTTGTAGTCCCAAAACATCTGGAGGCACACTGGTTGGGAAACACTGAACTAGAGCATGCACCACTCTGGTCAGACACCACTATTTGGGGCAGAGAACTGACCTCCCTCCTTTTTTTGGTTGTTGCTAATGTTACTATGCAATGCACAGTGACCATTGATACCACAATTCGCTTACCGGAATGCTAGCCAAGAGGACCCCTGAGGCAGTGTAGATTTCCAGAGGTGGCCGGGAACTGGGAGATTTCTCTTTCTTGTTTTTCAGCAAAGCTAAAACGATAGAGGCTTCTTTTTTTATCACAATACAAAAACATGCTGAGAAGTCAAGCCCCTGACAATCGTCGTTCTCACCTCCCGTTTTAATCCTTTGTGATCATTTCTTTAATTATGTTATTACTAGCAACCTTGTAACTGCCGCTGCATAGAAATTCTCAACAACAACAACAAAAACCCAGTGTCATTTTGAGCCAGTAGTCAAAACCGAAAAAGTTCAGTCTGCCATCTTGATTCAAAATGGCATCCAACAGTCTCCAAACATGGCTGAGAAGCTGCTCCTTGATCTCAGGAACCAGAAGGCAAAAAATTTGGTTACGGTCCAAATGCCCAGCAAGCAGACAGGCAAAATATAGAGCTATTATTATTACTATTGCCCATTTGTGCCAATTCAGCCGCTTAGATCTGTGGGATTTACTAGTGGCTATTCTAAGAAACGGCAGCTAGCGCCAGTGTCAGCCCTCTTTCCTTGCCCTGATTTATTTCGTTCGGGTCCCACCCTTCCTCCAGGAACCTCAAGGCGTTCTCACAACAGCCCTGTAGGGTAGGCTAGGCAGAGCCAGAGAGAGAGAGAGCGACTGACTGCATCATGCAGGTCCTAAAGGTAAAGGGACCCCTGACCGTTAGGTCCAGTCGCGGACGACTCTGGGGTTGTGGTGCTCATCTCACTTTACTGGCCGAAGGAGCTGGCGTACAGCTTCTGGGTCATGTGGCCGGCATGACTAAGTCGCTTCTGGCGAAGCAGAGCAGCACATGGAAACACCATTTACCTTCCCACCGGAGTGGTACCTATTTATCTACTTGCACTTTGACGTGCTTTCAAACTGCTAGGTTGGCAGGAGCTGGGACCGAGCAACGGGAGCTCACCCCGTCACGGGGATTCGAACCGCCGACCTTCTGATTGGCAACCCGCGTCCCTTCCCCATGCTGGCCCTACCCCATGGCAAATTCCCTGACTGCAGCAGTGAATAAGACTGGGCCGAGAGAGGAAACCTGCCAGCTGCAAAGGAACAGCTGGCGCGAGAAAGGTTTCCCTCTGCCCAGGAAGAGGAGCTGGCTCTTGCCGTACCGATGGGGCCTCCATAGGGCGCGGCAGCAACCAAGCAATCCCGCAGGTCTTCTCTCAGGTTCCAGCCCATGGTGTACAAATCCAGTTTCCTGCAGGAAGAAAACGTTAGCAAAAAGTCTCGGGGGGGGGGGGAATGTCAGGTTAAATAAAAGCAGAGCCCCGAAGCGTTGGCAAAACCCAGCATTCTGTTCCCAAGGGTGGTCAGCTCTGCGCTTTGGGAAGCCTCCAAGCAGGGCATCGAGGCAGCTGGCCTTCCTAGTCCTTTGCCCCCACCAGGCAATAGACCAGGCCTAGGCAACTTCGGCCCTCCAGATGATTTGGGACTACAACTCCCATGATCCCTTGCTAACAGGACCAGTGGTCAGTGATGGTGGGAATTGTAGTTTCAAAACATCTGGAGGGCCAAGGTTGCCTATGCCTGCAATAGGCACTCAGAGATGGGGAGCAGGGAGAGAAGTGGGGTCCTGGAGGGACGTGGGGAAGGAGGATTGGGATGGAGGAGAAGATTCTGGAGTCAGCAGAGCAGCTAAGAGCTGGGAACCAGGGAGTCCTCTGTTTGCATTTTGCCTCTGCCACAAACCCACCTGGCGACCTTAGTTCAGCCCCAGCTCCCCTCCCTGTTTGCAATGTGGGGTTAGCAACAGCGGCCTGCCTCGCAGGTCTGTTGTAAAGGTTACTGAGAGTTTTAAGAGTTTTAAGAGTTTTACTGAGAGTTACTGAGGGTTTGCGCAGTGCTCTGAACGCAGAAAAGTACTAAGTTCCTGGGCTCCAACTCCCATCAACCCTGAGGCCATTGGGAGATGGAGTCCAGGAGAATCCCTCAAGTTCACCAATGACATCTGTTATATTAAGTGACAAATGCTGTCCCTAAAATAAAATTTGACTGAAGAAAATCACCATTTTATAGTTACAGGTAGGTAGCCGTGTTGGTCTGCTGTAGTCTAAACAAAAAAAAAATCATTCCAGTGCTACTGGAAGGAATTTTTTTATTTTGTTTCACCGTTTTATAGTTCAAATCAGGAGAAATAAATACAGTAAATGGACAAAAGATTCACAAAATGTTTAGGGGTATGAGTACCCCTGCGTCCGTCCGTCCCCCCCAGAAAAAAAGCACTGATCATAATAATAACGAACACTTTGCCGCAGCAGGAGGTGCTTAAGCAAAAATTTCCGCTATCCATTTATTGGATAGCTGCCTTTCCCACAAACAAAACAAAATAAAAAAATTCCTTCCAGTAGCACCTTAGAGACCAACTAAGTTTGTTCTTGGTATGAGCTTTCGTGTGCATGCACACTTCTTCAGATACACGTGTGCATGCACACGAAAGCTCATACCAAGAACAAACTTAGCTGGTCTCTAAGGTGCTACTGGAAGGATTTTTTTTATTTTGTTTTGACTATGACAGACCAACACGGCTATCTACCTGTAACTTTCCCACAAACACACGGTGCTCAAACCAGTTTGCAACCCAGCCAGATGGGTGGCATGTCGATAACGAAAAAGTTAATTATAAGTTAGGCTGCCCCTGTCCAGATAGGGGTACTTATTGGCCACCTACCAAAGAGGAGGGAAGGCACTCCACGCCACCGAGGCCACCTGAGCCTCAAACGATAGCAGGGGACCCAGAAGTACCCCCAAAACTGCACACCCGGCTCCTTCAGAGGGGGTGGAACCCCATCAGGAGCAGGCAAGCTCCCATCCACCCCTTGACAGGGAACCACCCCTTGACAGTACCTCAGTAGGTAATGAATGGTGTGCGGAAAGCACATTCAATGCACATTTAAAGCGCATCTCTTCCCCCACAGAATCCTGGGGGCTGAGGTTGGGAATTCTGCTGGGAACTGCAGCCTTGCAAGGGGGGCAAAATAAATTAATGAACTACGCAGGACATATTAGATAATTTGAAACCCAAGAAAGAAAAGGACATTGGTTCTTTTAAAAGGGGTAAAGTTTCATGCATACTTTGCAAGCTTTCTGCATAGGTTTCGACGTTAGTCGAACTTCCAGAAGTCACGTGTAATAAGACGAATAAGGTTTTAAAATTGGATTGTTAAGAATATAATATTTTACAGACGTGCATGAATAAGTATAAAATAATGGAACCAGGAGGGGGAGTGGAGGGAGGTCAATCAAGATTTATGGTTTGCATTTTTTTTGTGGAGAGTGGTTTTTTTGGGGGGAGGGTGTTGTTATCATAAAATTAATAAATTGTATCTAAAATAAATAAAAAAGGAAGCCCCCCCCCGGGTCTTCTAGTCCAACTACCCGCAATGCAGGAATCTTTTGCCCCACGTGGGTCTCGAACCCACGACTGTGAGATGAAGAGCTTCATGCTCTCCCGACGGAGGCTAATAATAATAATAAATAAAATAATAACAATAACAATAACAATAGTGCATGCTCGTCTGATCAACTACAAGCCCCCTCTCCCGCCCCAGATCCGGATGGTGCCCTCCCACTGCAAAATGCTTTGCAGGAGCTGCGCCCCTGCCCCTGTGGGTGGGGATGAGCACCCCTCTCATTTGGGGTGGGGGGTGGGAGTGGGGTTGTTCCAGGGAGTGGCAAAATAGGGGGAGGGTCTCAGGTTGCCTGCACTGCAGGGGGGGCGTTGGGGAGGCGGGAGGGGCGCCCACTGACCGGTAATAGGCCGCTTCCCCGAGGGGGTCCCAGTTTGCTGTGTAGCAATCCATGCCTTGCGCCCCTGGACTCAGCAGAGATGCTCTTCTCCCCAGGACGCTTCCGCCCTCAGCGCCCACCCCAGGCAAGCGGACGCAGGGAAGCCGAGGCCGCCATCTTGAGCGAGGGCACGGCGCTGCTTCCGGGCCTGGCTCTCCGCTGCCACCTAGAGGAGGAGGAGGAGCCGCCGCCGCCCTTCTGTCAATCACTCTGCAAGACACGCCTCTATTAAAGGGCCCGTGTTGAGATCATTCATTCATTTTAATCTTATTTTTATGTTTCTATTTTTTTTATTTTCTTGGGTGGCAGTGGTAAATATTTGTTATTTGTATTTTTACTTCTTTTTTGGGAGGGAATATTTGTTGTTGCTGCTGCTAATTCCTTTTAAAAACAGAGCGGGTCTGTTGCAAACAGCAGGTGAAGATTTTAGAAAGGTGCAAAAAAAGCAGGCGCATTGAATGAGTTGCAGCTGCCAGAGGGATTGTCAAATAACAAAATTCCGAGTAAAGAATATCCACATTATCCAATTGCCCAAGTACAGTTCCAGGTTTGTCGCCTTGAAAACGGTGGCCCTGTTGCATCCGTAATAAACAAGTGCCAAATCATATTTGCTGCCAGAAGTGTCTGGCGGTTCTAGTCCTTGGTGAGATGTCAAATTGTGCATATGAGATCACTTCTGAGCAGGCATGCAGAACAGGACTGAGCTGCAAATAAATAACTCGCCGCCACCCCCACCCCTCATTTGCAATGCAACAGCCAGGACAGGTTGTAGAGTTATAATTTGGCTTATGGTACCCATAATCTCAGAGGGACGCGGGTGGCACTAAACCACAGAGCCTAGGGCTTCCCGATCGGAAGGTCAGCAGTTCGAATCCCCGCGACGGGGTGAGCTTAAACTCTGATAATATGTCTTCCTTGGCTGGATAGAGGACAATGCCAAGTTCTGCCAACTGCATTTTTTGTTTATGACCAGGGGGACCTCCAACACAAAGTTATTATTATTGAAATTTCTATTCCACCCTTCATCTGAAGATCCCAGGGCAGTTCACATAAAAAAACAACACAAAACTGAGAATACAAAATACATAATAAAATTAAAACAAACCAATAGCACACACCCCCTTCCACAAACACATTTTAAGAGCCATAGAATGTTAATCGGCCCAAAGCCAAGTTGAAGAGAAACAATTCCCCAAGGATACGTAAATTAGGGTGCCAGCCATAAGGGTGCTATTTAGGTGATGGGTTTGGGGGGGGGGGGAGAGATGTTAATGAGGTTCAAAAGTATCCCATCTAAGCTTCCTCAGGATTGAAGCTGGTTGACTGCATTTTTTATGTATTACTCCTAAGTGGGTCTAAACCAGAGCCTAGAGCTTGCCGATCAGAAGGTAGGGGGTTCGAATCCCCGCGACAGGTTAACTCCCGTTGCTCGGTCCCTGCTCCTGCCAACCTAGCAGTTCGAAAGCACGTCAAAGTGCAAGTAGATAAATAGGTACTGCTCCGGCGGGAAGGTAAACGGCGTTTCCATGCGCTGCTCTGGTTCGCCAGAAGTGGCTTAGTCATGCTGGCCACATGACCCGGAAGCTGTACGCCGGCTCCCTCGGCCAGTAAAGCGAGATGAGTGTCGCAACCCCAGCGGTACCTATTTATCTACTTGACGTGCTTTCGAACTGCTAGGTGGGCAGGAGCAGGGACCGAGCAACGGGAGCTCACCCCATCTCAGGGATTCGAACCGCCGACCTTCTGATCGGCAAGCCCTAGGCTCTGTGGTTTAACCCACAGTGCCACCTGCGTCCCCCAGACCAGTACACCTCTGCTAAAAATGTGTGGGCCCCCTCCAGTTCCAATGTACATGTCTTTTCCAATCTCTATGTCTCTTTGTTGCTGATTTTATCTTTGCTCAGCTAGGACTTTGCAGCAATCCAAAAACTTTTAACAGATGCAGACCCAGGGCAGGGTTACGCACGACCCCAGCAGCAATCTTCCTTTCAGACCATATTTGACTCCCTGGAGAGCAACCACCAGCTCTCTCCAGCCGAGAGAGAGTGTGTAAAACAGTGTGTGATGCTCCGCAATGACTCCTTCCTCACTGCCACCTGCGTGCCACAGGCAGTGAAAAGCAAGGTGGTTCTCCAGAGAGAAAAGTGACTGGAATATCCAAGGACACTTTGCCGCAATATGCAATATGTAAAATCCTGTTGGGATTTTACGTAGCCGATGCATTGGCTAGTCTGATTATTATAAATCACATGAGTTGTCTAAGAAGAGTGTGGGAACGGAAGACTGTCTTATCTCTTCCGCCCGAGAGTGTTATTGTACTGTACTTTCACTTTTGCTGTATGCATTACTTGTTCTGCCAGAGACGTGATGATAAATTCTCTGTATATACTGTGAATAAAACATAGTTTGGATCTACGGGTGTTTCCTTCTTGCTGCGTGATGCCAGAAGACTTGTGCGCACTTTTCATACGAGAAGTGTTGCGGAGAAGCACTCTGGACTGAAGGGACATGCCAGCCAGAGACGTGCCTAATGGGAGATGCTCAGAGGCACTGGGGTATCTGCCGTCCCCCCCAGGAGTTCTAGTTACAGGTAGGTAGCCGTGTTAGTCTGCCATAGTCGAAACAAATTAAAAAAATTCCTTCCAGTAGCACCTTAGAGACCAACTAAGTTTGTTCTTGGTATGAGCTTTCATGTGGGCATCCTGATCAAGTTTGCAGATGACACCAAATTGGGAGGGGTGGCTAATACCCCAGAGGACAGGATCACACTTCAAAATGACCTTAACAGATTAGAGAACTGGGCCAAGGCAAACAGGATGAATTTTAACAGGGAGAAATGTAAAGTACTACACTTGGGCAAAAAAAATGAAAGGCACAAATACAGGATGGGTGATACCTGGCTTGAGAGCAGTACAAGTGAAAAGGATCTAGGAGTCTTGGTAGACCATAAACTTGACATGAGTCAACAGTGTGATGCAGCAGCTAAAAAAGCCAATGCAATTCTGGGCTGCATCAATAGGAGTATAGCATCTAGATCAAGGGAAGTAATAGTACCACTGTATTCCACTCTGGTCAGACCCCACCTGGAATACTGTGTCCAGTTCTGGGCACCACAGTTCAAGAAGGATATTGACAAGCTGGAACGTGTCCAGAGGAGGGCAACCAAAATGGTCAAAGGCCTGGAAACGATGCCTTATGAGGAACGGCTTAGGGAGCTGGGTATGTTTAGCCTGGAGAAGAGACGGTTAAGGGGTGATATGATAGCCATGTTCAAATATATAAAAGGATGTCATATAGAGGAGGGAGAAAGGTTGTTTTCTGCTGCTCCAGAGAAGCGGACACGGAGCAATGGATTCAAACTACAAGAAAGAAGATTCCACCTAAACATTAGGAAGAATTTCTTGACAGTAAGAGCTGTTCAACAGTGGAATTTGCTGCCAAGGAGTGTGGTGGAGTCTCCTTCTTTGGAGGTCTTTAAGCAGAGGCTTGACAGCCACCTGTCAGGAATGCTTTGATGGTGTTTCCTGCTTGGCAGGGGGTTGGACTGGATGGCCCTTGTGGTCTCTTCCAACTCTATGATTCTGTGATTCTGTGATTCTATGTGCATGCACACTTCTTCAGATACTGAAACAGACGCCACCAGACCCTTATATATAGTGAGAGGGTGGGGAGGGGTATTACTCAGAAGGGTGGTGGGAATGGGAGATGGGCTGATAGCTGTGGTAAACATCAGGAATCACAAGACAGAGAAACCAGTAGGAGAACACTTCAATCTCCCAGGACACTCTATACAAGATCTCAAAGTAGCTGTCTTATTGCAAAGGAATTTCAGAAATAGACTGGAAAGAGAAGTTGCTTAATTGCAACTTATTACCAAACTTAAAACCATGGAGAGATCTGGTCTGAATAGAGATATTGGATTCTTATCTCATTATACATGATAAAGCTATTTTTAGCCATCTCACCCCTTGCTTTTTCCTGCAAGACCAATTGCAGTTGTTAACAGTCGTCAACAAGTTTACCACAGCTATCAGTCAATCACCCATTCCCACCACCCTTCTGAGTAATACCCCTCCCCACCCTCTCACTATATATAAGGGTCTGGTGACTTCTATTTCAGTGTATCTGAAGAAGTGTGCATGCACACGAAAGCTCATACCAAGAACAAACTTAGTTGGTCTCTAAGGTGCTACTGGAAGGGGGAAAAAATCCCCCCCCCGGAGTGTTTACCCAACACACCCCTTACAGAAACACAAACCAGAGATGCAACAGGGGCTTCTGCAGTTTCTTTTAATTAGGAGCTGTATAAAACAAACAAACAAACACAAAAATACCCCACCCCGGTTTCAAACTGTTACAGCACACACACAAAACAGCCTTCGTACCATGGCCGACTCCTGCAAGCAGGATTATTGGGGAAGGGGAGGCTTCTCAAGGCAGGATTCCTTCTGTGCTTCCAGGAGGAAATTTAAATACAGGGGGGAGGAGGGGGGAACAGAGGAGAAGCCCCCAGATCCAGGCACCTGGCTGGCTCTCTGAGCGATGTGAAGTCACCTTCCTTCACCTGGGCAAAAACAGAGAAGTCTGTAGGTGAAGTCAGTGCTATAAACGCACAAACCAGCCGAGGTGCTGGCAACGGGAGCACACCGCCACATACCCTCTGAACCTCCATGTCTCAAAGAAGGACTTTGCGTCAACATATAAAAAAAAAAAATTAAGGTACCACAAAACACAGAAAAGGACCGACGGCAGCCTTGGCTATAGACAGACATGATGGAAACTAAGCCCACAGACACAAAAGACCAGCTCTGTCTCGGCGAGACGGGAGAATCCACACGGTGCAAGTCCTTTGCCTGACCCCAGGCGGCTTTCAATAGCGCTGGGAGGGGACGGGGAAGAACCTCCGGTAGGGGGTCTCGTCTCTCGGGTAGAAGCACGGGCGGCGCATGACGTAGCTGCCGCGGTGAACACCGACGCGGCCCCTCCTGCGCTGGCGCCAGGAGTGCGGGGGGTCGTTCTCCTCGTTGTGGGAGGGGTGAGAGAAGGGGCCCGGGATGGGCGCGGAGTCACCGCCCAGGTGGCGGAAGTTGTGAAACGCCGCAGCTGAGAACGAAAGAAAGAGAGAGAACGAAGTAATAAGGACGGCACAAGAGGCTGGCTGAATCAGGGCTGAATCAGGGCCCAGCATCCTCGGGGGGGGGGGGGGACGGACCAGATGCCTAAATGGGAAGCTGGCAAGCAGGATCTGAGCACAAGAGCACTTTCCCTTCCTGTTGTTGCCAGCAGCTGGCATTCAGAAGCATGCGGCAGCTAGACTGGTGACTGGGAGCGGCCGCCGAAACCATATAACACCGGTCCTGAAAGACCTACACTGGCTCCCAGTATGTTTCCGAGCACAATTCAAAGTGTTGGTGCTGACCTTTAAAGCCCTAAATGGCTTCGGTCCAGCATACCTGAAGGAGTGTCTCCACCTCCATCGTTCTGCCCGGACACTGAGGTCCAGCGCCGAGGGCCTTCTGGCTGTTCCCTCACTACGAGAAGCCAAGTTACAGGGAACCAGGCAGAGGGCCTTCTCGGTAGTGGCTCCCGCCCTGTGGAACGCCCTCCCACCAGATGTCAAAGAGAAAAACAACTGCCAGACTTTTAGAAGATATCTGAAGGCAGCCCTGTTTAGGGAGGCTTTTAATGTTTAATAGATTATTGTATTTTAGCATTCTGTTGGAAGATGCCCAGAGTGGCTGGGGAAACCCAGCCAGATGGGCAGGGTATAAATAATAAATTTTATTTATTTATTTATATTATTATTATTATTATTATTATTATTATTATTATTATTTAACAAAAATTACTTTATCCACCGACTTCCCACCTTCCCCTTCCATGGTTTCCATATTTACCCTTGCATATTTCACATATACTGCTCACTACATCCATTTTAACCTATTCATCTTAATAATGAACCCTGTTGCTCATATTTCAAGTCCTGCTCGCATTTTCATCTCGCTATAGCAGTACTTGAAATACTCGATGAAAGGTTTCGTCCTCAAGGATATTTTTTGTCCTTTTGGTCTCTAACCTTTGTTTTTAACCTTGCCAATTCCCCATACTCCATCCTTTTCAGTGCCCAATTGCCCCGTCTTCTTTTAAAGCCATCTAAAGTCGGTGGCCGTCACTGCCTCCTGCGGGAGGGAGTTCCACAGATTAACTGTGTACTCTTGCGAGGAAGGCCTTTCTATTTAACCTCCCCTGAATCTTCCAACCCTCTCCTCTGTTGGACGCCCACCAGTTCCAATATCAAGAAAGAGAGAGGGAAAACATTTTCTCGGTCCATGGGTAACTTTAAAGAACGTCCATGCCTCTCACTTGCCTCTTCTCTGAACTAAAAAGTCCCGGACGCTGCAATTTTCCCTCACTCCCTCCATCACCCTGATCCGTTTTGGCAGCCCTTATCCGAACCCTGCCTTCCTGGCCTCCGGCAAAAATTGCACCAGCTGCCCTGCATCCCTGCCCAAATTCAGTGGTGAGGGCAGGTAGGCCTAACGTCGAGTCCGCCTCGGGTGGGGAGGGTGCCAGAACCCCAAAGGATTCTGGGAAGGGTGGGAGAAAGAGCTGGATTGAGGACATACCATCCAGGTGGGGCGTCAGGAAGTGGGAGTCCTCAAAGCTGCAAAATCCAGAGAAGGGCTCGGAGGGCCCCCAGTTGCTGGGAACGAGGACTGAGTCGTCGTAAAACTGGGGGACACGGGGGTAAGGCGGCGGGTGGGCGTCACGAGGGCCGGGGAGCAGCTGGGAAGCGGCAAAACGGGACGGCAACGGCGGCAAAGGTGTCCCTGGCGTATTCCACGCGGGCTCTGCGGAACGAAGGGAGAGGGCCGTTCAGAACTGTCATTGAAAGTCTACTCGATATTGATCCAGAGTAGATTCCAATGTATAGTTAGCAGAGTAAAAACTTAAAACACGTTGCAGGGTTCCCCAAAAAATAGACCAGAGGCAATTAATATTTCACCCAGGAGAAGCTTTACTGCTACTGAAGGCAAATGAGCATCATGGTCAGAAATCCAATACATTCAGGATTGGCACGGGAGTCCAGTTGCAGCAGACTTAACTTACAATAACGTATAATAAGACTAAAACCTTAACACTATACAGTGGTACCTTGTTTGTCAAATTTAATCCGTTCGACTCCCAGAACTATTCGGAAACTAAGGCATGGCTTCCAATTGACTGCAGGGCTCCGGCGTTTGGGAGCCGATTTGTTCGGGAGCCAAGCCGTTCAACAACCAAGGTACCACTGTATACAGAATACCACACCAGCAGGAAAGAGAGACACAAAGAGAGTGAAACCCAGACTCCTTCTAGTCTTATTATAGTCAGCATGACTATAATAACAGAGATAACAGAACCAGTTGAAGCCAGCTGTACTCAGCTTCTCTGAAGGAATAACCCAAACAACGTGAACCTTCTGCTTGCTTCTTTCACACAGAGAAGCTTCCAGAACCCTCTTGAATTAAGTAGACTAGGAAAGATCTCTACACAGCAGATCAATGCTTTCTGCACTAAGAAATGCAAACTGCATCCCGGAGACCTTGCCAACCTCCCTTCCCTGCAGTGGAAAGAGCCAGAAGCGCGCTGGGATCCTGCCCACTCACCATCCAGGCTCCTGCTCGGCACCACCACGCTCCAGGCATCCGCCACGTGCGTCAGAAGCAGGTTGGTGATCCTGCGATGCACCACGTTGTTCCAGTGGACGCCATCCTTGACCCGGTTCCGCAGGTCGAAGCGGAAGTGGAAGTGGAGGTCCAGGACGTCGAAGAGGTGGAAGCCGGCCAACGTGGCGCCGTAGAAGTTGCCCTCAATCACGTCGTTGCGGAGGGTCTTGCTTAAGTGCTGCAGCTGGGCACAGAAGGGAAAAGGGAAAGGGACCCCTGACCGTTAGGTCCAGTCGCGGACAACTCTGGGGTTGCGGCGCTCATCTCGCTTTATTGGCCGAGGGAGCCGGCGTACAGCTTCCGGGTCATGTGACCAGCATGGCTAAGCAGCTTCTGGCGAACCAGAGCAGCGCACGGAAACGCCGTTTACCTTCTCGCTGCAGCGCTTCCTATTTATCTACGTGCACTTTTTGGTGTGCTTTAGAACTGCTAGGTTGGCAGGAGCTGGGACTGAGCAACGGGAGCTCACCCCGTCGCGGGGATTCGAACCACCGACCTTCTGATCAGCAAGCCCAAGAGGCTCAGTGGTCCAGACCACAGCGCCACCCGCGTCCCCAGAAGGGGAAAGAGAGCGCAAAAACTGAGCTCAGAAGGAACGGCCCGACTGCTGGATCAGGGCATATTTGGCCCATCGAGTCCAGCATCCTGTTCTCACAGTGGCCAACCAGATGCTTGCAGGAAACTCGCAAGCGGGATCCGAGCACAAGAGAAATGCTCTCCTCTCCTGTGGCTTCCAGCACCTGGGATTTAGGAGCATTGCTGCCTCCGACGGTGGAGGCGGAGCAGCGTTCAAAATTAGCCAGGCGCCGGGCGCATTTTACACTACTTGCACCCAAGTGAAGATGCCAGGATGGCACCTGATATCTCCACCACCTGGAGGTGCATGCCTGGGGATCCTTGGATCTGGGCTCTTTCTGCACACGAATGCCCCATCCTGCAGAATTCTACCCGTTATATTTTATCTGCACAGTCTGAGCAGGAACAGGGAACGATGTTATAGTTATTTGTTGTTGCTTGCCTTCAATTACCCCCCTGCCCTGCTCACAGTTGTGAAGAATATTCTACGTTATGAATGGTCAGTGTCACCATTAAGAAAAAGACGTCGGAACAGGCCGAGATCTAAGTGGGCTGTCCCTGGATGAAGTGACTTTTCTTCTTTACGTTCTCAAAATTCTTATCCGAGCTCAAGGTTGTCATCTCAACTAGCCGGATGTCTAACTGAGAATCAATCACAGCTGGTCCATCGAATGAAAAATAAGACTTTACGCCATAATGGCAACTAGGCATTCTGTTTTGGTGACTGCAACCCTGGTTTAAGGATCCATTTGGTACAGTGGAACCTTGGTTCTCAAACGCCTTGGTACTCAAACAACTTGGAACCCAAACACCGCAAAACCAGAAGTAAGTGTTCCGGTTAGCGAACTTTTTTCGGAAGCCAAACGTGCTCCGTTTTGAGTGTTACCCTTCCGATTTGAGTTCCACGCTTCCGTTTTGAGTGTCACGCTGAGGTCTGTCTGTTTTTGCTATTTATTTTGCATTTTTGTTTTTGCGGCTCTTTTTTTGTTTGTGTGTTTGACTGTGTGGAACCCAGTTCAGCTACTGATTGATTGTGTGACTGCAGTACATTGTTTATTGCTTTCATTTTATGGATCCACCGTCTCGTTAGATAGTAAAATCTATGTCAAATTGCTGTTTTAGGGGTTGTATTTAAAAATCTGGAACGGATTAATCCGTTTTGCATTACCTTCTATGGGAAAGCGCGCCCTGGTTTCGGAACGGACTTCCAGAATGGATTAGGTTTGAGAACCAAGGTGCCACTGTATCAGAGTTTCTAACACTGAGCAGAACATAACCGTCATAGTCTGCTCTCACACTAAAGCGGACCCCATCCCAGAACCCGGAAGGACACCCCCGCCTCCCCTTACCTCCGGAATAAGGAATCCCCCCGTCACCCTGCGCCCTAGAGGCATGGTCATGTTCCAGATGACCAAGCAGGAGGCAGGGAGGACGGCATCCAGCCGATTGAAGGCCGTCTCCAGGTTCATGCGATATTCCTTCATGGAAGACGGGCCGTACCTGCCCAGAGAGGAAAGGACAGCGCCAGCGTCAGTCCACAGTGGAGAATCCGTAGCCGAGCCAGGAGATTTCAGGGATCAGGCTAGGGAATGCTACTCTTTATATACATATATAATTTTTATTGGTTTTTCAAATTTTTACAATTATATAAGAAGAAGAGTTTGGATTTGATCTCCCGCTTTATCGCTACCCGAAGGAGTCTCAAAGCGGCTCACATTCTCCTTTCCCTTCCTCCCCCACAACAAACACTCTATGAGGTGAGTGGGGCTGAGAGACTTCAGAGAAGTGAGACTAGCCCAAGGTCACCCAGCAGCTGCATGGGGAGGAGAGGAGACGCGAACCCGGTTCCCCGGATTACGAGTCCACCGCTCTTAACCACTACACCACACTGGCTCTCCATAACATCTTGATATAACAACTTTATATCATTTGCTCTGCCGAGCTTCCGGCTTCCCTCCCTGCTCCTCCTGGTTTTCTTTTTTCATACTTATATTCCCACGCCTTTTTTACTTCAACATCCTATGTCAAACTAAACCTATCAACCAATTTTATCTCAAATAGAACGTTCCTTATTTAAACATTGTGAGTCTTATCTCAATCCTGCTAGTGTTTTTATGTGTTTACAATGATTTTCTATGTGTGATATAAATTCCCCAGTCAGCTTTGCCAGTTCTGCATATTCCATCCTCTTTGTCTGCTGTTTGTCTCCTGCTGTTTCCATTTTTGTGCCAACAAAATTCTAGCTGCTGTAATGGCATACATAAACCAATTTTGGTCTACTCTTTATATTTCCAGTCCTACCATTCCCAACAGGAATGCTTCTGGTTTCTTTGGGAAGGTGTATCTAAGCATTTTTAAAAATTCATTATAAATACTATCCCAGAATACTTTGACTTTCTCGCATGTCCACCACATATGATAAAAATCACCATCTTTAGAGTTACATTTCCAACACAGGCTGGGGAGTACTACTCTGGTGAGGAGTGGGCCCCCCCCTGCTCAGAACCAGGATCCTTTGGCTCCACAGGAACAGGATTGTAATATGGACCTGGAGGTGTCTACCAGCTCCATCTGGTACGCAGGCTGAGACCCTCCCTGCCCGCAGACTGTCTGGCCAGAGTGGTGCATGCTCTAGTTATCTCCTGCTTGGACTACTGCAATTCGCTCTACGTGGGGCTACCTTTGAAGGTGACCCAGAAACTACAACTAATCCAGAATGTGGCAGCTAGACTGGTGACTGGGAGTGGCCGCCGGGACCACATAACCCAGTCCTGAGAGAGCTACATTGGCTCCCGGTACGTTTCCGAGCACAATTCAAAGTGTTGGTGCTGACCTTTAAAGCCCTAAACGGCCTGGGTCCAGTAGACCTGAAGGAGCGTCTCCACCCTCATCGTTCAGCCCGGACACTGAGGTCCAGCTCTGAGGGCCTTCTGGCGGTTACCTCACTGCGAGAAGGCAAGTTACAGGGAACCAGGCAGAGGGCCTTCTCGGTGGTGGCGCCCGCCCTGTGGAACGCCCTCCCACTAGATGTCAAGGAGAACAACAACTACCGGTACCAGACTTTTAGAAGACATCTGAAGGCAGCCCTGTTTAGAGAAGCTTTTAATGTTTAATAGACTATTGTATTTTAATATTCTGTTGGAAGCTGCCCAGAGTGGCTGGGGAAACCCAGCCAGATGGGCAGGGTATAAATAATAAATTTATTATTATTACGATGGTTTGCTGAGGGACACAGTTCGGAGGACGGCAGTTGGGCCAAACTGGGAGGCGAACAACAAGAAGAGGCAGAACGGGAGGAGAGCAAACCAAATCTCCCTCACTGGAAGGCATACAGCCTCTTAATCCCAGGGCTAGGAGATTGGATAAGGTAACTTTGCAGAAGGCTTATCGGTTGAGAGATCGGGTAAACAGGAGACGGGAAGACGGAAGTGACTAGAGGGAAGTCACTGGGAGCACCTGCACTGTGAGAATGGTTGTCTGTTCTTTTGCTGCGTTCATTAAACATTTCTGTTGTGGGGAAGAGATTGCTTTAACTTGCATTGCTTATCTACGGTCAAAGTAGGATTTTCGGAAGCTACAAGGGATCATGCTGGAGGCCACCAGCAAGGCAGCAGAGAAAAGTACATCCCAGGGCTCCCTCTGCAGTGTGAGGCACTTAGGGCCTTCTCAGTGGTGGCTCCTCGTATGCGGAACTCCCCGTTTACTAAGGTGAGCCAGGCGCCATCGCTTCAATGTTTTGGACAGCGGGCTAAGACCCTTCATTTGTGGAAGCCAGTGTGGCGCAGGGGTTGAAGAAGCGATTCTCCAATATTTTTAATCTGGGCTACACTTTCAGAATAAAACTTTGCCCGTACCGCAGTGAATTTCTTGTGGGTGAGAAATACATTGGGAAGCAAAAAAAGAATCAACTCCTGGCCATGCTTGGTTTGTAACACAGAACGCAACCGCTTTATAATATGACTAGTAGACATGAAGCCCGTTAAATTAACGGGCGCTAGAACGGCGACCGGGCGGCAGCGGCAGAGGCGGCAACAGCGGGCTCCGAAGCAGGAGGTGGGCGGCGCAGGCGGACGCTTTAAACCCTCGGCACGGGCGCTAGAGAGCCGAATGACGTTGCCAGCTCTGCGCATAGCGTCCCTGCCGCCGCCGCCGCCGCTGCTGCTGTTGCTTCTGGCTGAAGTGGGGTGGGTGGGGGGAGGAAAGAGGAAGCCCGCTCGGTGGCGGCGGCGGCGGGTATATTCCGTGGCCGGTGTGTTGGAGAAGGGAAGGCTCGGCGCCAGACCCCTCTCGCTGCGGAAGGAGGGCCCGCTCTTGTTAGCGTAGCGGCGGCAGGAGGAACTGGGACTTTCGCTGGAGGAGGAGGAGTCGGGGCGGGGAGCGAAAGGCATGAGCGCCGAGGCCCGGTGAAGCGGGGCTTGGGGTCCTTTGAGGGGGACAGAAGCCTCCCCTTGGCAGCTCTGAGAGAGGGTTCATCCTCCCCGACTCCGGTTAATCCCCCCCTCTCATTTGGACTCCCTCTCTGCAGCGCCCCGAAACACCCCCCGCCCTTGCTCGCCCGCAGCCCCGTCCCCTCCCTCCTCAGAAGCGGCTCTAGTCTCTCTTGACATCGCTCGCCCGGGCGA
Organism: Darevskia mixta; assembly: GCA_034641385.1. NCBI lineage: Eukaryota > Metazoa > Chordata > Lepidosauria > Squamata > Lacertidae > Darevskia > Darevskia mixta. Next base: position 7,628,805 of record JAWWNH010000060.1, read on the forward strand.
AACTGTTGAAGCAGCGGTTGTGCGCGTCCCCGCGCACACCTGCCGCGAGCCCGGCCGCTCGAAGTGTCTCTGCGTCGTCCAATCCCTGTGTCCGTGGGGTACATGCGCAGTAGCGGAAACCCACGGACACACAGACTGGACGCAGAGACACAGGGACTTTATATATATAGATCACAGGACATCCAGAAAGTAGCTACATAAGAACACAAATCATTCCCAAAATATAATTATAAACGACAAATAGGATTGTAGTCAGTATCACTTGATGCACTTCGTCTCATTAAAAAAAAAAATCTATCCTTGTTCTGTAAATAAGAATATTTTGATACTACGCTATACTACATTGAAATGTTTAGATGCTTCTTTGATTGCCCCTTTGAGCTCATTGGAGGAAAGGCAGGATATAAATGTATTAAAATGAATGAATGAATCTGAAGAAATCTGTTCGTCCCTGCTGCTACTGCTGGCAATTGCTATTCAGCGATTTTCTCCACGTTTCTAAAGAACTGCGCTATTTTATGGATTTTCGCCCATCTGCCTTCTTGCAAAATGCTCTGTGGTTTATACGGAAAGTGTGGAATATAGATAATAGAATTGTGGGATCCTAGAGTCGGAAGCAGAGAGACTCAGGTTTTGCGCTCTCCTCTTTCACCCTCCTTAAAAGGTTCTTTAATTCCTCCTCACTTTCTGCCATCAAGGTTGTGTCATCAGCATATCTGAGATTGTTGATATTTCTTCCGGCAATCTTAATTCCGGCTTGGGATTCATCCAGTCCAGCCTTTCGCATGATGAATTCTGTATATAAGTGAAATAAGCAGGGAGATACAACCTTGATGGCAGAAAGTGAGGAGGAATTAAAGAACCCTTTAATGAGGGTGAAAGAGGAGAGCGCAAAATATGGTCTGAAGCTCAACATCAAAAAAACTAAGATCATGGCCACTTGTCCCATCACCTCCTGGCAAACAGAAGGGGAAGAAATGGAGGCAGTGAGAGATTTTACTTTCTTGGGCTCCATGATCACTGCCGATGGTGACAGCAGTCATGAAATTAAAAGACGCCTGCTTCTTGGGAGAAAAGCAATGACAAACCTTTAAAAAGCAGAGACATCACCTTGCCGACAAAGGTCCGTATAGTTAAAGCTATGGTTTTCCCAGCAGTGATGTATGGAAGCGAGAGCTGGACCATAAAGAAGGCTGATCACCGAAGAATTGATGCTTTTGAATTCTGGTACTGGAAGAGACTCTTGAGAGTCCCATGGACTGCAAGAAGATCAAACCTATCCATTCTTAAAAAAATCAGCCCTGCGTGCTCACTGGAAGGACAGATCCTGAAGCTGAGGCTCCAGTACTTTGGCCACCTCATGAGAAGAGAAGACTCCCTATAAAAGACCCTGATGTTGGGAAAGATGGAGGGCACAAGGAGAAGGGGATGACAGAGGACGAGATGGCGGGACAGTGTTCTCGAAGCTACCAACATGAGTCTGACCAAACTGCGGGAGGCAGTGGAAGACAGGAGTGCCTGGCGTGCTCTAGTCCATGGGGTCACGAAGAGTCGGACACGGCTAAACGACAACAACAAGAGTTGGAAGGGACCCCGAGGGTCATCCAGTCCAACCCCCTGCAATGCAGGAATCTTCTGCCCAACGTAGGGCTCGAACCCACAACCCAGAGATTAAGATTCTCACGCTCTACCGACTGAGCTATCCCAGTACGCACCACCTACCAACACATCACAAAAAACGCAACTCTGCCGGCAGGTCCACAGGCCTACCTGGAAACGTCCCAGACGCAGGAGTTGAGGACCAAGACATCTGGTTGCGGTCCGGCTTGGAAATCTTCCAGAACGCTTTCCACGTACTCCGAGTAGACGCGCGTGAGGAAGTAGAAGCGGAGAAGGTGGTGGCTGGTACGATACTGGCGCACCTCGCGATAACGGGTGCCGTTGTGGAGGGAGCCCAGCACCCCTCCTTCCACCAAGTGGTCGTCTTCAAAGCGCAGCTCCCCCTGCCGAGATTTGGGTGAAGGGGAGACAGAAAGCAGTCAGAAATCCCCCTCCTGTGGTGCTAAAGATGCAAGGACAGTCCTGCAGGATCAATCCAGCGTCCCAATGGTGTTGCAGGGAGGCTGTTATTGGGCAGTTTCCATTTTGATCGTGTATTTCGGGTTTTTGTGTTGTGATTTTATCCTGTGAACCGCCCTGAGACCTGCGGGTATAGGGCGGTATATATAATAAATAATAAAATAATAATAATAATAATAATAATAATAATAATAATAATAATTTATTCATACCCCACCGATTTGGTTGGGTTTCCCCAGCCACTCTGGGAGGCTTCCAACGAAAGTTTAAAAATACATTAAAATATAGAAATTTAAATAATAATAATAATCAGGCCAATGGCCCACCTAGTCCAGCATCCTGTTCTTGAAGTGGCTGACCAGATGCCCCAATGCAGGCATAGGCAAACCCGGCCCTCCAGATGTTTTGGGACTACAACTCCCATCATCCCTAGCTAACAGGACCAGTGGTCAGGGATGATGGGAGTTGTAGTCCCAAAACATCTGGAGGGCCGGGTTTGCCTATGCCTGCCCCAATGGGAAGCCCACCATCAGGATTCGAACACAGGAGCAACACTCTCCCTTCCTGCGGTTTCCGGCCAGCAGGATTCAGAAGCACTACTGCCTCGAAATGCAGAGCCATCCTGGTTACTGGCCATCGACAGCCCTCTCCTCCTCCAGGTTGGAGGCCATCCCTGTATCCTGTGGCAGGGAGTTCCACAGCTCAACTGTGCGTGAAGTAGCAAAGGCTAGCGTGGGACTGGAGCACAAAACCAGCCGGGTTGGGGAAGCTGGGAACAGGGCTGTGCACAGAACCCTTTCCTGAGGTTTTGGGGGAACACTGGACGGACTGGTTCAGAGATTAGAAATCGTCTTAGAAGGAGCCTCGGGAGAATCAGCCCACATCTGTGCCACGGGTTCAAAGCAGCGTCATCCCACTTTAAACTGCGATGGTGTCCCCCAAAGGATCTGGGGAAGTGTACCAGTATTTATTAATTCATTAAAAAAAAAAAAAACCTGTATGCTGCTATGCCATGCTGTTTACAGCAATAAAAACCAAAGCATAAAAAGAGGAGGGATGCCTCCTTATTTATTTATTTATTCTTTATCCACAGGCCTGGTGAAATAGTTTTCAGCTGCCATTTAAAAGTTGGCACAGAAGGCACTCGCTGGATCTCTAGTGGCAGAGAGTTCCGCAGGGCTGTGCCAATGACACTAAAGGCTTGGTTTCTTGTTGTCCAATTTCTATTTATTTATTTCCCTGACAGGGGCTCAAGGTCGATTAAAGAAAGGAATAAGAACCATAGAAAAAACAACATAGAAAACAAAAAAAACATGGCTAGAATTAAAGCTATATAGCAGCGATTCTCCAACTTGGCTCCCCAGCTGTTGTTGGAATACAACTCCCATCATCCCTAGCTAGCAGGACCAGTGGTCAGGGATGATAAGAACTGTAGTCCAAAGACAGCTGAAAACCCAAGTTTGGGAAACCCTGCTATATAACTATAAAATTATATCTCCCTATATTACAAATATAGATATACTATGCAGATAATTGCAATAAGAACAGCACCATTCAGTAGAAGCAGTCAGTTCCCCTGTTGGAACAAGGTCTTTGCCTGATGGCGGAAGGACGACGAGGAGGGAGCCAGTCAGGCTTCTCTAGGGAAGGAGTTCTAAAGACTGGGAGGAGCCACCATCGAGAAGGCCCTGCCCCGCGTCCCCACCAAGCCTGCCTGTGAAGGTGGCAGGACAGAGAGAAGGGCCTCCCTCAAAGATCTCCAGACCTGGGCAGATTTGTACGAGGGGATACGGTCTTTCGTTGGGCTTGGACCCAAGACAGGTATTTTGGACCAGCCCGGGGGAATAGGGCAGGCGGCGTCACTTCCTCACCCCCACCCCCTGGTGTGGAATGGCCTCCGTCCGCTACCTTGGACTTCAGCTGGGAAGCTGTGAGCAAGCAGTCGCTCTGCAGCAGCCGGACTAGATCCTTGTACACACATCGTTGGACTGCAAGAGGAGGAGGAAACACAACAAGGAGGGAGAATTAGCCATCGCCTCTGATCCAAGTGCAGGAGAGGTGATGTACATAATAATAATAATAATTTATTATTTATACCCCGCCCATCTGGCTGGGCCTCCTCAGCCACTCTGGGAGGCTTCCAGCAAAATATTAAAATACAATAATCCATCAAACATTAAAAGCTTCCCTAAACAGGGCTGCCTTCAGATGTCTTCTAAAAGTCTGGTAGTTGTTTTTCTCTTTGACATCTGAAGGGAGGGCGTTCCACAGGGAAGGCGCCACCACCGAGAAGGCCCTCTGCCTGCTTCCCTGCAACTTCGCTTCTCGCAGGGAGGGAACCGCCAGAAGGCCCTCGGAGCTGGATCTTAGTGTCTGGGCAGAACGATGGGGGTGGAGACGCTCCTTCAGGTATACTGGACCGAGGCCGTTTATGTAAATGTAAGATGCACCTCCTGGATCAGGCCCATGGCCCATCTAGTCCAGCATCCTGTTCTCACAGCGGCCGAGCAGATGCCCCAGTGGGAAACCCCTGAGCAGGATCCGAGCACACGATCCCTCTCCCCTCCTGTGGTTTCCAGCAATTTAAATTCAGAAGCATTGCTGCCTCCGACTGTGGACGGCAGAGCATAGCCATCCTGGCTAATAGCCATGGATAGTTCTCTCCTCCTCCTCCTCCTCCATGAATTTGTCCAATCCTCTTCCTCCCTCCTGTGGCAGGGAGTTCCAGAGTTTAACCATGCACTGCGCAATGGACTGTCTTTTTCATCTGTCCTGAATCTGCTGCGCTGGATGTCCACAAGTGTTACGAGAGAGGGAGAGGAGCCTTCCTCTCTCTCTCCCCTTTCTCCATTCCACCCTTCCTGGCAGAAGTTGAACGGGATCCCCAGAGTCATCTAGCCCACCCCTCCTGCCTCACCTCCTCCCGAAGTACTGACCCACTCACTTGAGTCGCCCAGGATGACCACAAACTTGTTGTGCAGCAGCTGGTGAGCCTCTTTCGAACTGAACGTCAGCATGGTTCGAGTCTTCCGGCCGAGAGTAGACCTTGCGCCTGCCGGAGAAGAGAGGACAGAGACTCGCCCGCCCAGATTGCACCAGTACAACCCCCCCACCCCAAAGTCCCTGGAAGGCCGCAGAAACAAAACTTCATCGTGGGGAATGGAAGGAGGAATCAGCACAGCCAGAGAAGGCTTGCCCAACGGAAGCTGCCCAACCCGGGCCACGGATCTGAGGCCAGCTGGCACCCCGATTCGGCTCACGCCGTTCCGAACCCTGAAAACCACGAGAAAGAACTGGGGAACTTACCTTCAGGTGTGGGTCCAACTGGGAGTACGTGGAGATTTCTGGGCGCCGGGTTGGCGACCACCGTTTAAAAACCTCTACCTTAGTCCATCCTGAATTCCATTCCCATGGTGTACGTTTCTGCTCCTTGCATACTGGGATGAGCAAATTGTTGTAAGAGCAAGTTACAGCCAAGCAACGTAGCTGAGATCACAGAATCGTAGCGTTGGGAGGGACCCCCCAAGGACCATCTAGTCCAACCCCCTGGCGAACAGCACCTACCTTATATATCTGAATTTCTAACACAGCCTCGCTGGCTCTAGCTCCTTTCCAAATCACAGGAAGGGTTGTGTCCAAATATTCTGGTCTCTGGTATCTAAAAGGCAATGTTATACAGTGTTACCTTGGTTCCCAGAAGTGTTCCAGTTTTCGAACCTTTTCCGGAAGCCGAACATCCGATGCGGCTATCGGCGATTGTTTCTGGGGCACCTGCACCAATCAGAAGCTGCGCCTTGGTTTTCGAACATTCCGGAAGTCAAACGGACTTCGGGAACGGATTAAGTTTGGCGCTTTTGTTTTTGTTATCGATTTTGCGCTTTTGCTTTTTGAGGCTTTCTCGGTTCATTTGTTTTTGTGACGGTGTGGAACCCAGTTCAGCTACTGATTGATTGATAGTGTGACTGCGGAAATGAAGAAAAGCCCCCCATCCAAACAATGACTATCATCAGTGCAGGTAAGAAAAAATAATAATTTTTATTTTTATCATCTACAATACTGTCTTATTTATTTTATAGTACAGTACATTGATTCTTGCTTTCATTTTATGGATCAATGGTGGCGTAGTGAAATTCATGTTAAATTGCTGTTTTAGGGGTTGTTTTTAAAACTCTGGAACGGATTAATCCGTTTTGCATGACTTTCTATGGGAAAGCGCGCCTCGGTTTTGGAACGTTTTGGTTTTGGAACAGACTTCCGAAACGGATTAGGTTTGAGAACCAAGGTACCACTGTAAAGGAATCCGTCCAATTCATGCCGAAATGGAATTATTGCCACCTTCACTTGAGGACCAGATAAGAGATTCAGTCGACTCAGGACTGTGATAATTCAAAGACTGCCTCTCCCCCTATGAACCGACCCGGACTCTGCAATCATCCTCTGATTCCCTTCTTCATGTGCCTCCTTCCAGGAGAGGTTCGGAGGGTGGCAACATGAGAACGGGGCATTTTCTGCAGTGGCTCCCCATTTGGGGGATGCTCTCTCCAGAGGAATGCAGGTGGCGCTGTGGGTTAAACCACAGAGCCCAGGGATTGCCGATCAGAGGTCAGCGGTTCGAATCCCCGCAACGGGGTGAGCTCCCGTTGCTCAGTCCCTGCTCCTGCCAACCTAGCAGTTCAAAAGCACATCAAAGTGCAAGTAGATAAATAGGTACCACTCCAGCGGGAAGGTAAATGGCGTTTCCATGCACTGCTCTGGTTCGCCAGAAGCGGCTTAGACATGCTGGCCACATGACCCGGAAGCTATACGCCGGCTCCCTCGGCCAGTAAAGCGAGATGAGCGCAGCAACCCCAGAGTCGTCTGCGACTGGACCTAATGGTCAGGGGTCCCTTTACGTCTCCAGAGACACTCACCTGGCACCTTCATTACACATCTTCAAGCGCAAGGCGAAAACATTCCTCTTCAACCAGGCCTTTGGCTGATTGACATCTGATGCCTTTTTAAATATTTTGCAGGAGGAGGGATTATTGGTTGGTTGGTTTTTCTTGATTTTATTATGTATGCTTGGGAGGAGCTACTCCCTATGAAGACTGATTATTTTATTTTATTTATTTGGAAAAGTGTTTCTAAACCAGCAACTCACAAAAACAGCATCACCGTGGTGGGTAAAGAAAATGCTGTACATTTGAACACACCACAAAACTACAAAATCATTTTATATTGTTTTAACTCTATTAGACTGGGTGTTGTTGTTTTTTTAAAAAAAAATTAACTTCTACATGTTTTAAGTTTTTCTGTTTTATTTATTATGTTTTGTTTTATCTGGGTTTTGTCTGCCTATGGGAAGCATCCCTGAGTCCCGGTCTGGGAAAGAGGCAGGTTTATAAATCACAATACACAGAGCGAATGAACCAACACGGGATCAAATCCATTCTATAAAAATGGAAGTGTTTTCAGCTGGCGGCAAAATACATTATTGTGGGCGCCGGCGTCTGGTTTCACGGGGAAGAGGGTTTGGAAGTCCTGGTGCCAGTTTGCTAAAACTGCAGAAACGGAATGAACCCGAGATAACTGCAGGAACCGAATGCCTTTTACGCAAACCCACAAAACATGCAGACAAAACGCAGCTACAGAAATGCAAACGAAGCCAGGGGAGGTCACCCCCTGTCTGCCACCAGCTCCTCCAATAAAGCTCAGGGTGGGAAATGTAAGGATTTCCTAATTTTGCATGCACAACAACCCTGTAAAGTAGGTCAGGCTGCGAAACAGAGACTCATCAAGGTCTTTTCTTTTTAAGTGCAAGGTCTACACCCTAACAGCCAAGGAAGGCTTTTATGCTTATTTGTTGGGATTTTACACTCAAATTTCAGAGCACCCGACAATTTGAAGAGCCTCTGGCCTCTCTGTCTAGTCCACTCTTTCTCAACTGCGGTCAGAGCCTAGCAAGCACTCAGGAAAGCGCTGCAAGTTCTGTACTTACCTTCAGGTGCAGGAAAAGGAGGCCCCAATCCACAAAGAGTCAAACAGCAGGAAAACGTTGGGGAGCTCTTGCTTGCGTTTAAAAGCAACCGGCAGGCAGGCAGAATTGGCTCCCCAGCTTTATCCCAGGTGAGATATAAGTGCCCCGCCCTTCATTTGCAGTGAAAAGGGGCAGATCCAAGACACAGACACTGAAAATGGCTGCAAATACACAAGGCACTTGTTCAGGAGTAACCTAATTCGTCTTACAGGTAGATAGCCGTGTTGGTCTGTCATAGTCAAAGATTTTTTTTATCCAATTCGTCTTGTTGGGCTTCTCCCGGGGAGAGCAGACTGAGGCTACCCAAAGCCAAACACCACTGAAGCCACCATCTTCTGTCTGTTTACTGGAGAGTAAGCCCCCTACCAAACTCAGCAGGTCTTACTTCTGAGTAGGCCAGATCCACACCAAACATTTAAAATAATCTTAGCCATGACTTCCCCTAGAGAATACGGGAACTATAGTTTGCTTAAGGGTCTCCTTGACCTCACAGAGCTACAATGTCATCTCTTTTACCATTAATTATCCTTAAAACCTTTAAAACTGCTTTTAACAGTTACTTTTAATAGTCCTTGTAATCCGCCCAGTGGTTTTATTACAATCAAGCGGTGTATATTTTTTTTGTTAAATCGATTTTTGGAGAACTTTAAAAAGAGGTTCCTAGAATGGAGGTATTTCTCCCAGAAACTCAAAAGGATGGAGACTCCAAGGGGAAATATAGGGCTTTGCTGAAACGCAAATGGGCAAAAGGGCAGCCTCAAAAACGAGGAGGCTGCAAAGAACCACATCCAAAGCAATGTTTCTTGTACACTTCCAGATTATATGCGTTATTTCATTCCACCAATCGAGAGGTTTTTTAGCTTTGCCCAAAACTGTTTGCCCTTTTTGAGCTAGGAATCAGCAAAACCAATACAGCCAACGTCGGTTGCCATACGTCCAAATTTTCCCGGACGTTTAGCCAATTTCCGCCCGGACGCTTCTCTGGATTCTAACAGTTTGTCATTTACAGTAACTAAAAAGCAGCTGGTTTTGTACTGTAAAAGGCAGCTAGCTGCGGGGCCTTTGAGCTTGGCTAGGCCACAGACTTGAAAGAAAACGGAATCATCCCCCCCAAAAAAGTGTTTTATGAAATGATTATTTCCTCCAACACATAACAAGGATTGCAACCTGTTAAGCAGCAACTGCACGGACTCCCGAGGGATCCCTCTCTCTCTACTCTGCAGGAGGAGCACAGAGACCCTGTTTGTGCTACTCTGGAAGTAACAGGGCAATCCTACACAGAAGAAAGTCTGCATTAAACCACAGACCTCACCTTCAAAAGGTTTTCCTTCCAGAGTAATGGCTCAGGGGTTCATTTTGCTTGGCTTAGTTGCTGCTTTGTTAACAGAGTTTTATGGGATGCAATTGTTTTATTGCTGATTTGTTCATTATTTCGTATTGCGCTATTGTTACTTACTGTTTGTAAGTCGCTTTGGGATTCATTCAATCCATCACCCCACCGACCATACTTCCTCCCCCCCCCCCCGCTTTGCAAAGAACCCCCTCCGGCTCTTACGGGCCACTTACCGACGTTAGCAGCCCTTGCAATTGCAGCCTGCAGCGCCTGAGCACGTGCAAAGGGCAAACCGCTCCCCCAAACCGCCCCCCATCAAGGACTTCAGCGCCCCCTGCTGGCCGCGTTTATTATGGCACTTAAGGAACGCGCTTTGGGCATCTCCCGCTGCTCATGGTCTTAAAGGAGCGGCGCTCCGGGTCAAAGTCAAGGAAATGGGTCCATGGAGTCCTGCTCCCCGGCAAAGGGCTGCCAAGGATCCTGCAAAAGGACACGAAGGCATGAGAATCCCACCTTCGCCAGCTTCTGGAACATGAAGAGGTAGACTGCCTCTGAAGCTGGGGGCTCCATTTAAACCAGCGGTAGGCAACCTAAGGCCCGTGGGCCGGATGCAGCCCATTTGCCTTCTAAATCCGGCCACACAAATCAGTGTGTTTTTTACATGAGTAGAATGTGTCCTTTTATTTAAAAGGTATCTCTGGGTTATTTGTGGGGCATAGGAATTCATTCATATTTTTTTCCAAAATGTAGTCCGGCCCACCACATGGTCTGAGGGACGGTGGACCAGCCCACAGCTGAAAAAGGTTCCTGACCCCTGGGTTAGATGGTCATCTGTCAGGGATTCTTTAGCTGTGAGGGTTGGGCTGGATGCCCTTTGGGGTTCCCGATTCCAACCCTGCAATTCTACAATGCTGCGAAAGACTTGATAGGAAGATGACTAAATGGGGTCTGCAGCCCTTGAAAGCCCCCACTTTTCACTTTTGCAAATAAGGCTCTCAACCCCCCCCCAAAAGGGGTTTAGATATTTGGGAGCCTGACTTTGATTCTCCACCTCTGGCACAGACTTAATTCCCACTGCCTCAGTTTCTGTACCTGTAAAGTGGGAAGAGGTTTTTTGCAAGGGCACGCAAGTCACTACAAAACGAAACAGACAAAAGGCCTCTAAGATTAAAAACAAACTTTCTCACCTTTGTCCTTTAACATTCAGACAGAGAAACGATTTTTCCCCCAGCTCAGTAATTCCAAGGAAAACGAAGTCAAAACTTCCTCCCTTCCACAGAACTCAGCTGGCTTATGTGATAAGGACATTTTTCCCCCTCCACCGGAAGGCTTTTATAAATTTGTTTCTGCTTTATTTCAGACCAAAAGACTTTCTCTCTATGCCTAGCAGTCATTTCAGGCAGCAGGCATTACCCAGTTCAAAGGTCTCTGGTGCGAATTCTGCCCTGTTTCCATTTACTGATTGCATTTATATTCCACCTTTTTTCTCCTGGGAACTCAAACCAAACTCATACCTTTATTTTGGCGATGAGGATTATCCAAAACGGAGCTGTGTTTGAGAGGCTCATGCAAGGTTATTTGCAACACCTTGTCCTTCAGCACGTCCCAGGTGAGCACCTGGTCTGCCTGCAGGATGGAAATCAGGTCTTTATAGATCAACCGGTAAACAGCAAAGGGAAAAAGACACATATTGGCAATGAGGACTCTGAGGTGGCCACAAAGGACATCCGCTGCCAGGGAAATGCCTGCAGGACCCCCCCCCCCACGGCTCTCCCAAATGCCTGATCCTCAAATGCACCGGTGGGATAAAACGGGGGGAGTGTTGGGTGGGCACAAAGTGATTTTCTGAACCCCCACAAAGGTCCAACACTCCTGTGTATTTGTACATGCACTGCCGAGAAGCTTAAGGACCTTTTGCTGAAGTTAGAAAGGGTGTTTGTTATGAATATGTGCTTCCCCTTAATTTTATGCCCCAGGAAGCTCACGCACAAGAGGAATAACAGAAGATTGGTTTATTAGGCAGACTGCACGGCCGCTGCTTCAGATAGCAAAGTCGCAATGTAAGCAGGCAGCAAACCATCCAGTGCAAACACACCTTGATCTAAGGAGTAAAAGGATCTGCAACTATTCCAAAAGCCTAAGGAGAAAGTGCGTGTGACATTTGACGCAGACCCGCACTGAAAGTAACATGAACATAGACAATGCTACCATTCAGTGGATTTGTAACTGGCTGGCTGACCGAAACCAAAGGGTGCTCATCAATGGCTCCTCTTCATCCTGGAGAGAAGTGACTAGTGGGGTGCCACAGGGTTCTGTCTTGGGCCCAGTATTATTCAACATCTTTATCAATAATAATAATAATAATAATAATAATGATAATAATAATAATTTATTATTTGTACCCCGCCCATCTGACCGGGTCCCCCCAGCCACTCTGGGCGGCCTCCAACAAACACTAAAATACATTAAAATATCACACATTTAAAACTTCCCTAAACAGGGCTGCCTTCAGGTGTTTTCTAAATGTCAGGTAGTTATTTATCTCTTTGACATGGGATGGGAGGGTGTTCCACAGGGCGGGCGCCACTACCGAGAAGGCCCTCTGCCTGGTTCCCTGTAGCTTTGCTTCTCGCAGTAAGGGAACCACCAGAAGGCCCTCGGCGCTAGATCTCAGTGTCCGGGCTGAACGGTGAGGGTGGAGACGCTCCTTCAGGTGACTTGGATGATGGGCTTGAGGGCATCCTGATCAAGTTTGCAGATGACACCAAATTGGGAGGTGTACATCAGCATAAAGGGGCAAATGTGGCAGACAAAATTAAAAATTCCCAATATACTTATTTACATTAAAAAATGACACTCCTTCTGCTAAAATCTATGATCCAGAGTTTAAAAATCAATATTTATTCACTGACCATCGCTGTCAACGCAGCCTGTCTTGTCCGTGTGGCCATAAACCAGAATATTCAGACGGCCACATCACAAAAACTTTGCGATATCCCATTCCAAGAACTTCAGGGGGGAAAGAAATGCCTTCTTTTTGTTGCAATGTAGGGAAGCAGACATGTCCTCGATGTCTTATCAGGGGAGTCTGGAGCTGCAAATATTACACAGGCACTCTGTTAAACCTTTCTTCCTGGAAATCCCCAATTTCCTCTCTTTCTCCCTGTGTATGGCTTGTTAGTATCCATAAATCTGCCTTTGTCCCACACACATTCCAGCACCAAGGACACGCGTCTCTGCTCTTGGAAGGCAGTGAAGGATGCTCATGAACCCAACTTTGGCTTCGGAGTTTCCTCCATTCTGGCCAATGGTTCCAGCAGCCCTTCTCCCAGGACACCTGGGTTCAGATAGGATCGGACTAACAAACCCGCTGAATTGCAATTCAGGGAGGCGGAGAATCAGGGAGTCGGGGGGCCCCTTTCCATGCAGCGCCGCAAACCTCGCGGAGTTTTCTTGCAAAGCGCACAGAACGAAAAAGCAACGCGTGGGAAGCAGGCGCGCGCCCGCGCTTTCCCTTTTGGAGATGCTCCTGGAGAGCCCTGGGGCACTTGGGGAATTTCCAGCAACTGGTGTCAGTTTTCAGCAAAGCCTTTCCCGGAAATCGTTTCATCCATATGCAGACACCCACGCACGTACCCCCCCAAAATAAACTTGCTGTGAAACAAAACCGACTCCCGGGCTATGATGCGGGCATCCGCCGTCGGAGGCTTTCGAGCAAACGAAACCGAAAGCGAAGGGAGGCGCCGGTCTCGTTTCCATGGTTTGGACTCGAGCTTCGCCAAATCCAAATCGTCCGATGAAGGCAGAGGCGCTCGCAGGGTGCAAAGAAAGGAGTCCTTTCTAGGATGTGGTCCTCGGCTTTATGTACACCTTTGTGTCATCGTGCCTCTCCCAAATGGTAGCTGCTCATGGGCCGGGGGGGGGCAGTTGTCCCTCCCCCAAAGAATCCACCCCCTTCCCCCAATATTCTTCAGAGGTTCTCTTCTCCAGTCTTCAGAGAGTAGCTGGAAATGGGGAGGCAGAAAAAGGTCCTCCTTTCCTTCCACTCTGCAGTTTTAATCTGAAATCTTAGGCGCAGTACAGTGCGCTCAGAGCTCACAAACTGCTTGCGCTAATGAAATTCCCTGTTGGAAAATGCAGCTAGAACAATGGGAGTTTTGAACACTGGTACCAACCAAGGAAACGTTTGAGGGAAACGGGTGGCGCTGTGGGCTAACCCACAGAGCCTAGGGCTTGCCGATCAGAAGGTCGGCTGTTTGAATCCCCGCGACGGGGTGAGCTCCCGTTGCTCGGCTCGGTCCCTGCTCCTGCCAACCTAGGAGTTCAAAAGCACGTCAAAGTGCAAGTAGATAAATAGGTACCGCTCCGGTGGGAAGATAAACGGCGTTTCCGTGCGCTGCTCTGGTTCGCCAGAAGCGGCTTAGTCATGCTGGCCACATGACCCGGAAGCTGTCTGCGGACAAACGCCGGCTCCCTTGGCCTATTGAGTGAGATGAGTGCCGCAACCCCAGATTCGTCCGCGACTGGACTTAACGGTCAGGGGTACCTTTACCTTTACCTAAGCATAGGAAGAACATAGGAAACTGCCCTATGCCAAGTCAGGTCCTTCATCTCTCTAGTATTAATTGACTGTATAAAATATTCTGTGATCATAGAACTGTACAGTCAGAAGAGGGACCCCACGGGTCATCTAGTCCAACCCTCTGCAATGCAGGCAAAAGGGAAAGCTCTGTTTTCTTGTTTTATCTGGATTCGTTTTGCAGTTTAGCCATATGCACGTGAACTTCAGCTAGCCCTTTTCAGTAGACTGGTGTTTATAGATAGCGACTATAGGAACCGGATTTCCCATGCTCTGGAGGAACACAAGGAATTCAGCGGGTTAGAACGACTATAAATCGTAAGTCAATATAGAAGAATGGAGTCAGCCATGGAAAACCACTGCACTTAATCATTAGTTAATTAATGAGGATGTTGAGGAATAGCGGCATTTAATCAAAAGTTAACGAATAAAGGAAGGATGTGACGGCTTTGTGAAAAATCCCTGATTGGCTTTGCCTTGCCACTGTGTGTTGTAATGGTTATAAAATGTTTTGTTCTAACCATATGATGGGCTGATAGGAGACACATGTGTACCATAGAAATGCATAAGATTACAGGGGTCAGCAAACTTTTTCAGCAGGGGGCCGGTCCACTGTCCCTCAGACCTTGTGGGGGGCTCAGAAAAGTACAAGAGCCGTAATATGCATTCATTCCCATTCTTTGCTTTTGCATCTAAAGCTTTATACGCAATTTTATAATCACTTTAACTATTATGTATTCAGTGACCAAGGGGTCAATTCACTATGTGAGCAGACTTGAGGTTTTCTTTCTGATGATGGGCTTGTGAAACAGGAGAGAGATTTTGCTGTTGCACCAATCACCCAGCAGTCACCCAGCAGTCTCTCTCACCAAGTTTGCGGAAGTTGCCTCGGATGTGCTGTTTAAGAATCCCTCTCCCATGGGTGAAAATAATAAAGGGACAGGTCATCTGTTCCCATTCGGGCGTTGAAGTCTCCGCCGATAATGATTGGTGCAGTGGGGTAAGAGGACTCAAGAAGTTCAAGAAAGGTCTCTAGATCAGCCCATACAGCCTTAATACCTGATTTTTATTTTTATTTTTTTTTGCAGGGGGGGAAGATAAACGTGCAAGGACAGGTCTTTTAGCTGACCTGTTTTTATTTTTGATGTTATAGAAAAGAATGTCAAAGTCTTTTCTTTCCTCACCATAGAAGCTAAATCAATTCAGCAGTTCAGGAGAGCTGAACTAAATATCTCTGATGTTTCCCTGGGGTGGCTGGATGCAAAGGAGGGCAGCACTCTGCTTTGGCTCTAAGAGTTTTCAGCTAGAGGAGGGGCTTTCAGCTGGTTCAGACTCAGGGCAGCTTCCCACTGCACTACAGCTATTCAGCATCGTAGGGTAGCTTACCAATTTCCTTTTGCAGTTGATCATTTCTGATGGTAAAATACCGCACTTCCTCTGTCATGTTTAGAACTACAGCGAGTATTTGGACGTCTAAAAGATTTGAAATAGTTCAAGGCAAAAGAGTATCTGAAATAACAATCTGCAAATATTGAGAAACAATTTCGAACATTTTAAAACACTCTAGTCTGAAACAAGAAGCAGAGCTCCAGGATGGGGTTCTTATGAATATGAGGGCAGACTTGATTCTCTGTGGCTGAGATCACCAATGGAAAGCCTCAGAAGAATCCTGCAGCTGGATCAGACCAAAGACCCATGCAATCCACAATGCTATTCTCATATTAAAAATGGCTCATGAAGTATCTCTCATGTTCCCCTCCTAAGTCCTCCTTTTCTGCTGGGAATCACAGGGTCACAAAGCAATTCCGCCTCGAGTCCCACATTAAAGTCAAATATACAAAGAATACTTTGCAGTTTTCAATTATGCTTTGGGAGATATAAAAAATACAGGCCCCCAAAGTTTTTCCCCACCCTGGAGAGCAGTTTTGGTGATGGCTTGCAGGGAGAAGTGGGGGCAAAGTTCCCTTGTGCTAGTGCTAGAATCTTGCACTAACACAAACATTGTGAATTACAGTGTGATGGGGAAGACAGCATTTCTAGTGGGGAGATGTGAGAATCACAACCATCTGCTTTTCTTCCTGCTGAGCAATGAAAAAGTGAGGAGTTTCATTGAATATATGTATTGCTGACACAATATGAATCCCAAAGTGAATGAAAGGAATTGAAGCCTGTTTAAATTAAACAGTGTCTAGCAAAAGTGCGAATGTGCATAACAAATGCTTACCATCCTTGACTTCATGGATTGAATCAATCCCAACAACAAAAGTTCGAATCATATCCATTGACATTTGAAACTGCTCTCTTATTTTTACTTCCTTGTGATCTAAGAAGGAGGTAGGTAGAAAAGAAATAAATAAATAATGTTCTAGCACCCTGGTCTGATGAGTTGGGGGATGGGATACTTGGTTTCAAACTGCTTTTAATATTGAATTTAAATTGCTGACTTGTAACACAGGTAAGAAATCAAATCAACAAAACCTAAGAGCCCATGGGTTGAATCTGTTTTTTAGCCTGTTGGTACGACTGATTATACTTCTATATCTCCTGCCCGAGGGTAGAAGATTAAAGAGGTGCTGGCCGGGGTGTGAATCATCCCTGAGAATTTTTCTCGCTCTCCTAAGGCAACAATCCCTTGCGATGTCATCTAGCGGGCTCAAGGGACAGCCCATGATATCATGTGCTGTGTTCACCACCCTCTGTAAATACTTTCTGTCCATGGCTGTCAAGCCAGTGTACCACACTGTGATACAATACGAGAGGACACTTTCTATTGTGGACCCGTAGAAGGGGGTCATCAATTGTTGTCTAACATTGTTCTTTCGCAACACCTTGAGGAAGTGGAGTCTTTGTTGGGCCTTCGTAACCACCTGAGTTATATTGTTTTTCTTCAGCTTCCGGTCTAGGCTGGAGCGGTCGGGGGGAACATCGCTCTGATGTTCCCTGCCCAAAAAGGGGTGAAAGGGGTGCCCGAGACAGCGCCTTGGCCCCCAAAACTCCCGGGAAGGGCGTCCCGGGACCGGTGGGTCCGGCGGTGGCTCGCACGGCTCTCCTGCTCCCGAGGAGACTCTAATAAGGGTCTCCGGGAAGCGAGCGGGGGGAGCCAGAGCCCAACGGATCGGATAACATCTATCCCCCTGACGGGCGCAGCTGCCAGATCGCTTCTGATCGTGCGCCTGGATTTCTCCTGCCAAAACAAGAATCTGGATTTAAGATCGTGAGTAAATTCAAGAATTTGGAACGAATTTGTTTTAAAAGTGTGGGGTCTAAAATGGAGGTCAGCCCCATCACTGCTGAAGCCTAGAGACAGGGACGCTGCAGCCGAGGCAAAAACGAAAGTGGCAACTTTGAAAGAAGTTTTTGCTTCAGTGTAACCAGCCCCTCTCTCCCCCTGTGCTGGAGGAATCTGGCAAATAATAACTTTTGCAACAAGCTATCTTAATGGATTATTGAATTGAGTGACTGAATCTATATTGGCCATAATGACAGGAGCTTCGATGACAGAACTAGATCCTAACTTAATTTTACAAGCTCTGCAGAAACTGAGTGATGGCATCGATGCTTCCTTTGAAAGATTTTATAGAAATATGAACTGGACCATGCCAGATGGGCCAACAACAGAAAGTTCCCACGCTGTTGTGTGTGGGAATCACAAGAAACCTACAGCTTTGATAGAAGGATTACGCACCCAGCCGCACAACAGACGTAAGACAACTGGAAAGAAGAATGTTGACAGAAAGAAAAGGAAAATGAAAAACAAGGAGCACCATCAGAAAGAAGACCAACAAACAAGCGGGAAAAACAACTTTGGAACACTTGGAAGTTGGTATTGAAAGAAGAAAGGAAAGGAAAAGAGGACTACAGCAGATTGCCTGGAAAGAAGACCAACTGGGCCAAAAAAATTGGACATGGGTGGTGAAGCGGGTGGGTGTGGGATGAGGAGAGGTTAATTTTACAATACAGACTGATTTGCTGGCTTGGAGGTAAAAGTATATGGATTTAATTTCTGGTATGGAGGGAATTGGGAAGGATTGAGGGCACAAGGAGAAGGGGACGACAGAAGATGAGATGGTTGGACAGTGTTCTCGAAGCTTCTAACATGAGTTTGGCCAAACTGCGAAAGGCAGTGAAGGATAGGCGTGCCTGGCGTGCTCTGGTCCATGGGGTCACGAAGAGTCGGACACGACTGAACGACTGAACAACAACATGGAGGGAATTATTTTAATTATACAAGGATGAGTTTTGGATTATATGGAAACTAGGTTCTGGGGCGCAGGGGGAGGGGGGGAATATAAGTGAAAAACAATTTAGGATGTAAGGCCGAGGAGAAAATTTGATTAGAAAGTGGAATTAAGAGGATGTTATAAAATAGGATATTGAGAGGAAGATATTAAGTAGATGTTATATAATTTGAGGTTAATGAATGTATAAGAAGACAATGTATAAGAAGAATGATAAGAACCCGAGAGAAATGATTTACAATGGACTCAGCAGGGAGGAGCTGGGGAAGTCACCTTGATAAATGTTATGAATAAAGTAGAAATGCCTAGCCCGGAGAAGGACTAGGTTTAAGCAATGTGAGGGTGTTATGTATAGAAGGTTAAATTTACAATGTTATAAGATTACCTCTGTGAGAGGGGGGGGAGTAAGTATTGCTTCCTGTTGTGAGAGATGGGAAGCACAGGAAATTTAACCGTGCTGTAACGTGCTTATAAAAATCTGAAAAACCTAATAAATATTATTATAAAAAATAAAAATAAAAAATATTGTTTTTCTTCAGATACCTGAAGAAGTGTGCATGCACACGAAAGCTCATACCAAAAACAAACTTAGTTGGTCTCTAAGGTGCTACTTGAAGGAATTTTTTTAATTTTGTTTTAATAATTACAGTCGATGGATTAGATGAAAAACATTCATATGTATACAAGGAGTACAGGTAGGGACTTAATTGCAGCTGCTCTGGTGGTCTGAAGTCCTGTTTCCATTTGGCCTGTTACTTTTGTCATCAGGTGGTTGGCCTTCCTTAGAGAGCTGTAAATTTCTGGGTGTCTCGATACACCTGTCCACTTTGTCCTACGGACTTGCATTTGCCAGGCTGCCTCATGCTCTGCCTCATGCTTAAAATATGCAAATTCTTGGATCATTTGATTCCCCCCCCGAGCTTTGCTTACTTTGAGTGCCCTTTAAGAACGAATTAGCTATGAAAATAGGTAATTTGTTCATCTAGCCAGTGCTATTTTTCTAGAAAAAGAGGCACTGGAACCAGAGGCGTAGCAAGCCCAGGTGGTACCCGGGGCGGAATTTTTTTTGTCACCCCCCACCACTTTAATTTAATTTTTTAAAAAAAAAAAAATTAAAAAGTGTCACCCCCTCTGATGGTGCCACTTTGCGAGGTGTGGGGGTTTTGTGTGTGTGTGTCTATTATCTCTTTTTTTCAATAAAGTTAAAATAATAATAATAATAATAATAATAATAATGTAAAAAAAAAAGTGTCACCCCCCTCTGATGGTGCCACATTGTGAGGTGTGGGGGTTTTGTGTGTGTATGTCTATTGTCTCTTTTTTTCAATAAAGTTAAAATAAAAATAATAATAATAAAATGATAAAAATAAAAAAAATAAAAAGTGTCACCCCCCTCTGATGGTGCCACTTTGTGAGGTGTGGGGGTTGTGTGTGTGTGTGTCTATTATCCCTTTTTTTCAATAAAGTTAAAATAAAAATAATAATAATAAAATGATAAAAATAAAATAAAATAAAAAGTGTCACCCCCCCTCTGATGGTGCCACTTTGTGAGGTGTGGGGGGTTGTGTGTGTGTCTTTTATCTCTTTTTTTCAATGAAGTTAAAAAATTAAAAAAACTTTTTTAAATTTTTTTTTTAAAAAAATTAATTTTTTTTTTTTTAAAGTGTCACCCCCCTCTGGGGTGGAACCCCCTGTTGCTACGCCCCTGACTGGAACTCACCATGAATGCCTCCTTTGTTCTCTTAAAATGGCAATGGCGCCCACCTGAGAGGGGCTGGAACAGAGTCCTGGTGAATTTCGGATGAAAAAAGCCCTGCATATATCTCAATATTTAGGTAGGCTCTGGACCCACCCACTTTGGCCATGGCCTTGTCCTTTGCAGCCTGTTTCCCCCAAGCACTTTCCTTCAGGGGACTGGAGCCCTAGCAGAGGGCAGGGTGGCAAGGATCAGGAATGGGGGCTCTCCCCCAGCAAATGAGGATTAGTTGGGAAAGGAGGAGAGAATGGCAACTGGGAAAGGGAATTGTCCAGGGTGTCCCATGAACTTCTGTTTGCCTGTGCTACTGTTCCAACAGCATCTAGCTTATTTACTCCAGGACAGTGACTCTCATAGAACATTACAAGTTGCCAGATTTTTTGTTTCAGTCCTCTCTTATAAAAGACTTCACGGAGTGCTTCAGGATTATAAATAGCCAAGTATATTTTATGTTTTATGTTCTATTCTATTTTAAGGTCACAATTTTTGGTTTCCAGAGTTTGTATGTATTGTGAAGGATATCTGCGATGGAATATTCAGATACTACTATGAAATGTAAATCAGTTGTTTTTATATATTGTTTTGTTTTACCTTGTGGGCTTATAGCCGAATAAAGTACATCTTGATCTCTTTCCCCAAGCACTCTCCTTCAGGGGACTGGAGCCCTAGCAGAGGGCAGGGTGGCAAGGATCAGGAATGGGGGCTCTCCCCCAGCAAATGAGGATTAGTTGGGAAAGGAGGAGAGAATGGCAACTGGGAAAGGGAATTGTCCAGGGTGTCCCATGAACTTCTGTTTGCCTGTGCTACTGTTCCAAGTGCTGGAACTCACTTATTCAGGGAGAACAAAACAGTGTCATTGCTCTCAATGGGTGACAACTGTAATTCATCCCCAGAAATCAAAGAGAGATGAGAGGGGTAAATGGAAGGTGGATCCTGCCATCTCTTTTTGGAAATGCTATTGGCATTCAAGCAAAGCCCAAGACAATAGTAACAAAATGCGCCAATTATGTACTTACATAGCAGGAAAAGTAGCAGTGTCATGACAGTAAAGGCGGTAATCGCAAATATGACAAGGTATTCACCCGTGGGAGATTTTATGAAGGTTACAAACTTCTGAAAACGAGATGCTTGAAGAAAGAAAATTCTACTTTAGCCATCAGTAGCCAACATATCATTGCCACCCCAGAAAAAAGGATTTTCATATGCTGTGGCAGCCACCAGCCAGAGACATTCAATGGTTCAGGGGGTGGGTCCTTGGGAGGGTAAACAGATGGAGGAAGCAAGGCGAGATGCCTTGCTGCTTGAGGAAACTTTTCTATCTTTTTTCTTTTTTAAAAAGTTTTTATTTATACTTTTCAAGTTTATAGATTTCATTAGTTTTACAATCATTTTAACATTTCAAAGTTTGACTTCCTTCCCCCTCTTTCTGTGGTTCCTTAAATTTATTTTTAATATCTTCTGCATATCCCAATTCATTTAACTTGCTCATTTAATTATCTACTTTAAATATATACTCTTATGAAACGAGTTTGTTATCTCAGTTTCTTATTCTTCCCATAAGTTTCACCATTTCTGCATATTCCATAAGTTTTTGTAGCCATTTTTCCTTTTGCTTCTTTCCGCTTTGCGTGTAGTAGCATACATAAATAATTTTCTATACAATTTAGGTAGTTCTGTCCCTATAATTCCCAAAAGAAAAGCTTCTGGTGAAGCATTGCCACCTGACCCCACCCAACCCCAGTCACCATTCCCCCCTCCACCTCTTACCCCCCTTTCTTACTAATGCAACACTAATGTCTCAACAAATGAAACTTATCTATAGAAAATGTAACTTGAAAAAATAAGAGACATTGCACATACTTTTGTAAACCAAGAAATCTTTAATAAAAATATATTTAAAAAGAAAGAAAGAAAGAAAGAAAGAAAAGCTTCTAGTTTTTTCTACAAAAGTTATTTTGAACATCCTTTTCAATTAATTGTAAATCATTTCCCAGTAAGCTTTAACCTTACCACCACATATGATAAAAATAACCTTCTTTCTCGTTACATTTCCAGCACTTGTTTGATTTAGATTTATACATTTTTGCCAGTTTGCTCGCTATTTGATACCAACAATATATCATTTTCATATAATTTTCTTTTAAACCATAGCATGCTGTGAATTTTATATCCATACTCCACAATCGTTCCCATACTTCCATGTCTATATTATGACTGATATCTGTTGCCCAGTGTATCATTGAGGATTTTACTTGCTCATCCTTTTTACTTGCTCATCCAATCTGTTACCTCCGAGGATGTGGACAGGCTGCTTGGACAAGTGAAACCAACCACCTGTCTCCTTGATCCTTGCCCATCCTGGCTCATAAAAGTGCGCCACGAGGGGCTGGGCATTGGGCTCTGAGGGGTGGTGAATGCTTCTCTCTGTGAGGGAGCCTTCCCAGACCCGCTGAAAGAGGCAGTTATTAAACCGCTTCTTAAAAAAAAATAATCTTTAGACCCGGCCAATATGGCCAACTATCGCCCAGTCTCAAATCTTCCATTCTTGGGCAACGTGATTGAGCAGGTGGTTGCTGAACAACTCCAAATACACCTAGAGGATGCGGACGATTTGGATCCCTTCCAGTCGGGATTCAGGCCTCACCATGGGACTGAAACTTCCTTGGTTGATGATCTCTGGTGGGCTAATAATAATAATAATTTATTATTTCTACCCCGCCCATCTGGCCGGGTCTCCCCCACCACTCTGGGCGGCTTCCAGTAAACATTAAAATACATCAACACATCACAGATTAAAAGCTTCCCTAAAGAGGGCTGCCTTCAGGTATTTTCTAAATGTCATATAGTTGTTGATCCCTTTGACCTCTGATGGGAGGGTGTTCCACAGGGCGGGCACCACCACCGAGAAGGCCCTCTGCCTGGTTCCCTGTAGCTTTACTTCTCGTAGTGAGGGAACCGCCAGAAGGCCCTCGCCGCTGGGTCTCAGTGTCCGGGCTGAACGGTGGGGGTGGAGACGCTCCTTCAGGTATACAGGACCTCGGCCGTTTAGGGCTTTAAAGGTCAGCACCAACACTTTGAATTGTGCTCGGAAATGTACTGGGAGCCAATGTAGGTCTCTCAGGACCGGTGTTCTGTGGTCCTGGCGGCCACTCCCGGTCACCAGTCTAGCTGCCGCATTCAGGATTAATTGCAGTTTCCGGGTCACCTTCAAAGGTAGCCCTACGTAGAGCGCATTGCAGTGGTCCAAGCGGAAGATAACTAGAGCATGCACCACTCTAGTGAGACGGTCCGCAGGCAGGTAGGGTTTCAGCCTGCATACCAGATGGAGTTGGTAGACAGCTGCCCTGGACACAGAATTAAACTGCGCCTCCATGGACAGCTGTGAGTCCAAAATGACTCCCAGGCTGCGCACCTGGTCCTTCAGGGGCACAGTTACCCCATTCAGGACCAGGGAATCCCCAACACCCACCCGCCCCCTGTCCCCCAAAAACAGTACTTCTGTCTTGTCAGGATTCAACCTCAATCTGTTAACTGTCATCCATCCTCCAACCGCCTCCAGGCACTCACACAGGACCTTCACTGCCTTCACTGGTTCTGATTTAAAAGAGAGGTAGAGCAGGGTATCATCCGCATACTGATGAACACCCAGCCCAAACCCCCTGATGATCTCTCCCAGTGGCTTCATATAGATATTAAAAAGCATGGGGGAGTGAACGGAACCCTGAGGCACCCCACAAGTGAGGGCCCAGGGGTCTGAGCACTCATCCCCCACCACCACTTTCTGAACATGGCCCAGGAGGAAGGAGCGGAACCACTGTATAACAGTGCCCCCAGCTCCCAACCCTTCTAGACGGTCCAGAAGGATGTTATGGTCGATGGTGTCAAAGGCCGCTGAGAGATCCAGCAGAACTAGGAAACAGCTCTCACCTTTGTCCCCAGCCCGCTGGAGATCATCGACCAGTGCGATCAAGGCAGTTTCAGTCCCATGATGAGGCCTGAATCCCGATTGGAAGGGATCCAAATGGTCCGCATCCTCCAGGTGTGCTTGGAGTTGTTCAGCAACCACCCGCTCAATCACCTTGCCCAAGAATGGTAGATTTGAGACTGGGCGATAGTTGGCCATATTGGCCACATCCAAAGATGTTTTTTTAAGAAGCGGTTTAATAACCGCCTCTTTCAGCGGGTCTGGGAAGACTCCCTCGCAGAGGGAAGCATTCACCACCCCACGGAGCCCATCGCCCAGCCCTTCCCGGCTCGCTTTTATTAGCCAGGACGGGCAAAGATCAAGGAGACAGGTGGTCGGTTTCACTCGTCCAAGCAGCCTGTCCACATCCTCGGAAGTAACAGATTGGAATTGATCCCATGAAACATGACTAGACAGGGCTCTAGCACTCTACCGCCCTGGCCCTGCTCCCACAGTGGAGTCTACCTCCTTCTGAATCTGAGCGACTTTATCTGCAAAAAACTTTGCAAAAGCATTGCAGGAGATCTTGGGGTCCCTACCAGACCCCGCTGACAAAGGTGGTTCTGACAGAGTCCGAACCACCTGGAAGAGTCTCCTGCTGCTGTTTTCTGCAGATGCAATAGAAACGGTGAAGAAAGTCCTCTTCGCCATCACCATTGCCACTTGGTAGGCTCGAAGTTGAGCTCTAGCCCGTGTCTGTGTGGGATGTAAACACTAGAGCAGTCAAGTACAACAATGCTAGAAGGTATCTCAGTCCTCCAGCCACAATTTCCTGGTCACATGGATTGAGATAACTTCCTTTGCAAGCTAGAAGTGGGAGTGGCTTCACCTGGGAAGGTATTAGCAAAACCCACTGGCCAGCAGCCATTCTCTCTCTTCTGTCTCTCTGCTCTCTCTCTCGCTTGGACTGCAAGGAGGATGCTCAGTTGGCTTCCAGCCAACTGGGGCCTGATGGACTTCTCTCTCACATGGAGAGATTCCTATTGTAAATATCTTTACTAAGAATAAGCCTGCCTTCATTTGGGATCTTGGTATCTTCAATTGAATGTCCGTGATTAAACGCTTTATATCTTTTTATAGAAGACGTGTGCTGTGTCTTATTTGAAGAGGGATAAAGGGGAAATATATAGTGACAAACCAGGAAACTAGATTAAGCTGATTCTAGCGAATCAAAGCAACTTCCGCTGTGTGTATTTTAAAAGGGAATGTTACTCTGCTATTTGAACTTGCAAGCACAAGTTAGGATGAGATATATTAAATTATAAATCATCATCCACGTTCCAAACATTCCCACAGTCCGGACTGATTCGGAATGAGTTAGGGACAAAGGTGAGAACTTTTTCCTAGTTCTGCTGGATCTCTCAGCAGCCTTTGATACCATTGACCACGACATCCTTCTCGACCGTCTAGAAGGGCTGGGAGCTGGGGACACTGTCATACAGTGGTTCCGCTCCTTCCTCCTGGGCCATGTTCAGAAAGTGGTGTTGGGGGATGAGTGCTCAGACACCTGGGCTCTCACTTGTGGGGTGCCTCAGGGTTCCGTCCTCTCCCCCATGCTTTTTAACATCTATATGAAGCTGCTGGAAGAGATCATCAGGGGTTTTGGGCTGGGTGTTCATCAGTATGCAGATGAACCAACTCTACCTCTCTTTCAAATCGGAACTAATGAAGGCAGTGAAGGTCCTGTGTGAGTGTCTGGAGGTGGTTGGAGGTTGGATGGTGGCTAACAGATTGAGGTTCAATCCTGACAAGACAGAAGTACTGTTTTTGGGGGACAGGGAGCGGGTGGGTGTTGAAGACTCCCTGGTCCTGAATGGGGTAACTGTGCCTCTGAAGGACCGGATAATAAATGGGCAACCTATAAACAACTCCTATGGCAAGATCAAGGACAATTAAGGCTAAATCCATACGAAGAGAGCAAACAATACCTATCTGGATGGTTACAATATCACCAGTTAAAGAGTGTCTTCAATCAGAATTTAAAGAAAGGATTCAATGAGGAAGAATCACAATTATAATTGGCATTACTAAATAATAAAACGAAATTGTTATCTAAAGTATACAATGTCTTATTAGAATGGGATCTTAAGGATGAAATCGTGAAGAAGACTATAGTTAGATGGGCTAAGGATATTGGACATACGATATATCTTGAACAGTGAGAAAAAATCTGGCGGGTGGACATAAAGTTTACCGCCTGTTATACGATTAAAGAGAACTTCATGAAAATGTTTTTTAGATGGTACTTGACTCCATCAAAACTAGCCAAAATTTACAAATTTAAATCCAACCTATGTTGGAAGTGTCAAGAATTGGAAGGGACGATGTATCATGTCTGGTGGAGCTGCAAAAAGGTAAAACGTTTCTGGGAAGAAATAAAAAAAATGTTAAGGAGTAGAAAAGAAACCCAAAGCCTATCTATTGGGTCTTTTGGGAAAATATATTCCACAAGAAAAGAAAGTAATCTTCCTTTATGCTACAGCAGCTGCCAGAACAGTATTAGCCAGCAAATGGAAAAGTGAATTGATTCCCTCCAAAGAGGAGTGAATATGTAAAATGAGTGGCTATATACATTTGGCAAAACTAACAGCAGCCATAGGGTCACAGTCAAATCAAAAGTTAGAATTACAATGGAAATGCTTTTAAGATTATATAGATATAAACACTGTTCACAAAATAATATGTTAATATGTATAGATTAAGACTGTAGAATTTATAAGACGAATGATGTGTAAATGTGATATGGAAGAAATTCGTATAAGAAACGCAATGTAAGGATTTAACATAATAGAAAACAGAAAACAAAAATCGGAGTGTGGTGGAGGGGAATCAAGGGTGGGTGGTGGGATTGTGTATGTAATTCTATCTATCTATATCTATCTATCTATCTATCTATCTATCTATCTATCTATCTATCTATGCTTTCTTTTGTCATGTGTCTCTTTTATATCTTTGTATTTTGTATTTTTGTGTATTATTGTATTGTGTGTAAAGGTAAAGGGACCCCTGACCATTAGAATCATAGAATCATAGAGTTGGAAGAGACCACAAGGGCCATCCAGTCTAACCCCCTGCCAAGCAGGAAACACCATCAAAGCATTCCTGACAGGTGACTGTCAAGCCTCTGCTTAAAGACCTCCAAAGAAGGAGACTCCACCACCCTCCTTGGCAGCAAATTCCACTGTCGAACAGCTCTTACTGTCAGGAAGTTCTTCCTAATGTTTAGGTGGAATCTTCTTTCTTGTAGTTTGAATCCATTGCTCCGTGTCCGCTTCTCTGGAGCAGCAGAAAACAACCTTTCTCCCTCCTCTATATGACATCCTTTTATATATTTGAACATGGCTATCATATCACCCCTTAACCTTCTCTTCTCCAGGCTAAACATACCCAGCTCCCTAAGCCGTTCCTAAGGCATCGTTTCCAGGCCTTTGACCATTTTGGTTGCCCTCCTCTGGACACGTTCCAGCTTGTCAGTATCCTTCTTGAACTGTGGTGCCCAGAACTGGACACAGTATTCCAGGTGGGGTCTGACCAGAGCGGAATACAGTGGTACTATTACTTCCCTTGATCTAGATGCTATACTCCTATTGATGCAGCCCAGAATTGCATTGGCTTTTTTAGCTGCTGCATCACACTGTTGACTCATGTCAAGTTTGTGGTCTACCAAGACTCCTAGATCCTTTTCACTTGTACTGCTCTCAAGCCAGGTGTCACCCATCCTGTATTTGTGCCTTTTATTTTTTTTTGCCCAAGTGTAGTACTTTACATTTCTCCCTGTTAAAATTCATCTTGTTTGCTTTGGCCCAATTCTCTAATCTGTTAAGGTCATTTTGAAGTGTGATCCTGTACTCTGGGGTATTAGCCACCCCTCCCAATTTGGTGTCATCTGCAAACTTGATCATTAGGTCCAGTCACAGATGACTCCGGGGTTGGGGCGCTCATCTCGCTTTATTGGCCAAGGGAGCCAGTGTACAGCTTCCGGGTCATGTGACGAGCATGACTAAGCCGCTTCTGGCGAACCAGAGCAGTGCACGGAAATGCCATTTACCTTCCCGGCAGAGTGGTACCTATTTATCTACTTGCACTTTGACGTTCTTTTGAACTGCTAGGTTTGCAGGAGCAGGAACCGAGCAACGGGAGCTCACCCCATCATGGGGATTCGAACTGCCGACCTTCTGATTGACCAGCCCTAGGCTCTGTGGTTTAACCCACAGCGCCACCCATGTGTATCAGCTATTGTGTGTATCAGCTATTAATAATAAAAATAAAAATAAAAATAAAAATAAAAATAAAAATAAAAATAAAAATAAAATAAATTTCTATAAGTTTTCCACCATTCTATCATATTCTTTTTCTTTACCGCTATAGGTACCAGCAGTGAGCGCCTAAGTGGTGTTCTTACCTCTAATAAATTCTTATATTGATACCATACTCTATTTTTTCCTAATTATATTATTTGTAAATCCTTTATGAACTTTCACCTTTTCGTACCCTAAATAGGCATGCCAGCCAAAAATATTATCATGACCTTCTAGGTCTAAAATATGTGAATTCTCTAACATCATCCTTTCCTTCAGACAGGATGCCTCGTAATATAATCTAATATCTGGCAGGGAAAACCCTCCTCTTTCTTTTGCATCTATCAATATTTTATATTTTATTCTCGAATTTTTCCCTTGCCAAATATATTTAGAGATATCTTTTTGCCATACATTGAAGCAATCTGTCCTGCCAATCACTGGAATGGATTGAAACAGAAATAACATTCTTGGCAACACATTTATCTTTATAGTCGACACTCTACCTAATAATGAAAGATTCATTCTGTTTCAAATTTGCTAATTTCTTTTAATATATTCCCAAATTTTAGATACTTATCTTTATATAAATTTACTAGCTGACCCGGGCCACGTATTGCTGTGGCTGATTTTATGCTCATTACCATCAGTAGCAGCCGCAGCCAAAGTAAACGCCCACCTACCCCCGCCGGTGTCATGTGCACTCTGCACGCGCTCAGGTGCCCTCCTGCGGGCTGTGGCAGAAATAGCCGAGGAAGGAGGCCTCTGATGCCGTCTGAGGGAAAAGCACTATGGAAACGCACAGATAAAAAACACACATCGGGAGATCACTGAGGGACGATCACGGTGGCCATTTCCTGGTGTGCCTTGCCTGTGGCCTTTTCAAGGGGAAAAGTGCTAATAACCCTCTACAGAGAGGATTTGATTCCATTTCCCAGAGTGCCTTGAGCGAGCAGTTGGTTGGGATAACAAGCCCAGCGTTTCCCAGCATGCCTTGCGGTTTGGGCGAAAGAGCTTAGTTCACCCACAGGACGCCTTGACTCCATTTCCCAGCATGGCTTGCTGGTTCCGCCTAGTTAACTGCGAGAGGCAGCGTGCCTTTGACAAAAGAGATATTTACATTTCCCTGTATCCCAGCCAAGTTAATCACATCCTTGTCTTGCACTCAGGTATCAGGAAGCCACTAACACAATTACCCCCTCCTTCCTTGCAGAGAAACAGTTTGTCAGTTTGGGAGTGAAAATGGAGACAGGCCTGCCGTTGCTAGAGGGCGAGGTTTTGCTGTGATGTCATATGTGCGCGCCAATTTCTTGCTTTTGTAGCTGTAGTACCAGTATAGCCGTCGCTAGAGGGCACTGTTTTGCTGGTGATGTCATATGTGCACGCCAATTTTTCTTGCGTTTTTTCTTTATTTAAGGTATGACAGGTGTGGGTTTTCTGAATTTTTAATATGCCAGATTACTTTGAAATGGTAATGGAAACGCTGTGTCCAAATTTCATGCAATTTGGTCCAGCGGTTACGCAGCAAGGGTGTTTCGGACAAACATGCAATGGGAACATTCTTATTTTTATTAATCTTAAGACCTGCTACCTCACCAAATTTTTTAATTTCTTGTAATACTTCGGGAATTGATTCTATTGGTCAATTCTACAGATCACCATGACATCTGCAAATGCTTTTAATTTATATTGTCTCTGTCCCACTCTTATGCCTTTAATATCTTGATTACATCTTATTCTTTGCACTAATACTTCTAAAACTATTATAAACAACCAAGGTGGCAACAAACTTAGTTGATCTCTAAGGTGCTACTGGAAGGATTTTTTTTATTTTAAATTTTGCTTTGAAGGTGACAACGGACAGCCTTGTTTTGTTCCTTTAGTTATTTTGCAGTTCTCAGTCAGGGCACTATTTACCATCAGCTTAGCTGACTGGTCGCTATATATTGCCTTAACTCCTTTTATAAAAGTGTCTCCACAACTCATATAGAAACATTAAAGCGTCTAGAAACATTAAAGCTGCTTGTTTTTCATTTCTCACTTGTAAATATTCTAATATATCAATTACATTTCTAATATTATCTTTCATTTGTCTTTTTGTCAAAAATTCAGCCTGGTCATAATAATTACCTCTTTTAATACCAGTTTCAACCTATTTGCTAATACATTTGCAAAAAGTTTATAATCATTCAACAGAGATATAGGTCGATATTTTTTTAGCTGCTCAGAGTCTCTATCTTGTTAAGAAATCAGAGTTATATAAGCATTCTTCCACGATTCTGGCAGCTCACCTGTCTTTAAAATCATATTCATGTCATTTAATTGTTATATTATATTAGATAATCCTGCAACTATAGTATATTGCTGAAAGACCATCAGGCCCTGGTGCTTTCAAACGTTTTGCCTGTCAAATTACTTGCTGTAGTTTCATCGTTGTCACCGGTGCATTCAAAATTGTCATTTCATCTTTTGGTATTTTAGGGATTCCACTATCTTCTAGATATTTTTGCATTTCATCTAAATTACCCCCCTTTCCCACAATATACTTCTATATAAAACTCATGAATTGACCTCTTATTTCTTTGGGATTTTCCACAACTCTACCTCCTATGCTAATTTTATTTATACAGGCTTTCTCTTGTGGTTTGTTTTTGTGTGTGTGTGTGTTTTTTAGCAATGTTAATAATTTTCCTGGTTTATTAGCCTGCTTGGATTGCTTCTGTTTTAAATATTTAATTTTCCACTCTATTTCTTGATTTATTATAATTGAAAACTGTGTTTGCAGTATCTTAATATCCTGTTTCACCCTCTCTTTCCTAGGGGAATTTATAAATTCATTTTCTTTCCTTTTTATTAGAGAAGGTTTAAGGGGTGATATGATAGCCATGTTCAAATATATAAAAGGATGTCATATAGAGGAGGGAGAAAGGTTGTTTTCTGCTGCTCCAGAGAAGCGGACACGGAGCAATGGATTCAAACTACAAGAAAGAAGATTCCACCTAAACATTAGGAAGAATTTCTTGACAGTAAGAGCTGTTCGACAGTGGAATTTGCTGCCAAAGAGTGTGGTGGAGTCTCCTTCTTTGGAGGTCTTTAAGCAGAAGCTTGACAGCCACCTGTCAGGAATGCTTTGATGGTGTTTCCTGCTTGGCAGGGGGTTGGACTGGATGGTCCTTGTGGTCTCTTCCAACTCTATGATTCTATGATTCTATGATTCTAAAATTTGTTGCATGGGATACATCACTCCTTTACTTACATCCCATACCACTTTCAAATTGTCTCCTGATTCAGATGGATTTCAAAATAATCTCTTAATACCACCCCCCTTTTCTAATATCTCTTGATCATTTAATAAATTCTCATTTAGTCTCAATCGGCAATTTTGCTCTGTTCTTAATTCCATAATACTAGAGTTGTGATCTGATAATGTCCTGGGTGAAATTTCTACCTTCTTTACCTTAGTGTACAAATTTCTAGAGGTCCATACAGAGTCTGTTCAACTTGCTGCATTATTCTCAGACAAGTAAAATATAAATTGTCTGTCCAGTGGGTGTTTCTCTCTCCATATATCAATTAGACTTAATAATAATAATAATAATAATAATAATAATAATAATAATAATAATTACCCTGCCCTCCCCAGCCAAGACTGGGCTTGGGGCGGCTAACACCAGGTATAAAAACAATTGATTAAAATACAACTTAAAAACAAGATTAAGATACATTAAAGTGCAGCCTCATTTCAGTAGAAGGTATCTTCTGAAAAAGGCCTTAGGTAGCTTCCTTTCTTTTGTATCGCTTCTTCTTATAGTCCTGTCCCATTCCAGGGAAGCTACATCATTCATATCTACCATCAAAATTATCTTTTCATTCATATATTCAAATAAGATTTCCTCGTCTCTTATAAAAGTCAGCTTTTTTCTCCTTTGGTGCATCTACAACTATTAACATTCTTTTTTCCTCTCCTTGTGATGTTATCTGTATTATCAGTATTTTTCCTTGCTCATCTTTAAATAATAGTTTTGGATCTAATTCTGGTTTTATATACATTACCATGCCTCTTTTCTTTGTACCGTCAGAGGCCACAAAGTCCTTTCCTAACCTTTCATTGATTAGAATTCTTCTGTGTTTCATCGCAATGTGTTTCCTGAAAGCAAATCATATCCATTTTTTAACCACATGTTCAATCTCATTCCTTTTTGTTTTATAATTGAGTTCATTTACATTCCACATTAAGATTATCAATGCCATTTTGTCCTTTATTTATTTATCTCTCTTCTCCCCCTTTGTTGATTCTTCTTCATGTCGTGGCTCCAAACTAAATGCTCTTTCTCCTGCTAATTCTTTCCCATATTTTCTCCATAATTTATCTGCTTATGTGGGATCTCTACATCTCTGCTTTCTCCCTTTAAATGTAAAGGAGACTCCCACAGGGTATTCACAAGGAAAGGTGATTTTGTTTTTACATGGTGCGTCCCTCAGATATTTGTAATTTGCTCTTTTCCGTAGCAGTCTCATTGGGATTTCTTTCAAAATTGTTATTCTCTGGTCATCAATCTGAAGAGTTTTCTGATAGTGCTTCTGTATTACTCTCTTTAAATCTCTTTGAATTAAAAAAAACACACTAATCACCCAACAGATTTTTTGCTTTGGCATATCTTGATTTTACATGAAAAGATTTATCCACTGCCACTCTAACAGTTTCTTCATCCATTTCAATCAAATTGCCAAGTTCTTTCATTATTTTTATACTTAATTTAACTGCCGTATCTTCTGGCAAATCTCAAACTAAGAATCAAATCTTTTAGATGTACTTCCAAAACTGTGATCTCATCCAGAGTCTGTTCATAAAGCAATTTTATTGCTTCAGTATCCTCCCTCATTCTTTCTTGCTCCCTCTTTGTTTCTCTTACCTCCCCTTGTACTTTCTTAGACGATTCCTCCAAACTGGATGTTTTCAGCTTTAAATCTTGTACTGTTCTACAATTCTGAAGTTTTATGTGACAGTTCTGTAATTTCTGCTGATAAGTTTTGGACTGCCTGCACATTAAAATCAGCCTTCTGTCCCAGTCTCTGTATACCCTCCTCCATCTCTTTTCTCATTTCTAATGAAATTCTTGTCAAATCAGACTTTGTGTCCCCTTCTACAATTGAACCTTTTCTCTGACTTGGTGTTGTGGGTTAAGCCCGGAGGTGGTTTCTTGCCTACGTTAGCCATAGCCATAGCATAATGTCACTAGATGACGATCTTTCCTTTATTATAGGGAAATACTTGAAAAGGAAATAAAAAATACCCTGCAATTATTTTTTTGGCCGCACTGTGTCACTCTATCACTATATTTCCACCCTTTGTCTCCAGTTAGTATCTAACCCTGTCAGATCCCAATAATAAATTTTAAAAGGCACAGAGTGAATAAAAATAAAAATTAATCCTTAGGTTATGTATTACAAAAATAAATAAATAAAAAATCAGCAACCCACAAAGTAATTCAGATTAAATTCGGTCTCAGTGTCCATCTCCTTTGTGTTTTCAAAAGGAGGCAAAGGAAATAAAAATATATACAAAATATGTATTTTTTAAAGAAAAAAGGGGAAAAGAAAGAAAAACACAAAGTCCCACTTTCCTCTCTTCCCCTCCACGACATTTAAAGATCTTTGCGCTTTGGCTTGCTTGATGGAAGATATTTATAAAGTCACAAAAATTCTGCATCCAGAGCTTTAGACAAATCACAAGTTAATCATAATTCTTTCCCTGGAATGTTTGCAAAAATAATCACTAGCCTGTACTTCTTCTCATTCTTATTCTTAATTCAGTCAATGCATATTTTTCCAATGCAGATTAACACCCGTGTCCGGGGGGGGGGACCTCCTCTTTGCCACCCTCGTATGGATCCAATTGTTTTATTGACACTACCTTAAATTCTTTTTCTTGCCTTGTCGAATTGGTCTGAATTCCTTTGTTTGGAGATGTCGCTGCTTCAATGGAGGCACAAGAGGCAGCTTGCTGTGGGTCTTCGATTGTGCCGTGTGTCTGAGCTCAATCTAGGATCTTTCTCAGCTTCCTACAGAGCTTTGGGAGAATCTAGAGAGCATATTTTGACACCACTGGACTCTTCAGAACCTGAACTTTTCCTTCGGGCTCTTTTTGAGAAGGTGCTTTGCCTGAGCCCCATTCTTCGATTCTCTCAGCAATCAGGCTGCTCAGAGCGAGCAGTCTCTGTCATCCTATATAATAAAGTCCGTGTCCCTGCGTGCGTCCATGTGTCAGTGGAAACTTCCACTGCGCATGTCCCACAGGGACGCAGGGATTGGAGTGTAGAGACCAATAGGCGGCTTGCCGCCGCCGTTCACCTTTGCTG
This sequence comes from Darevskia mixta, assembly GCA_034641385.1. Taxonomy (NCBI): domain Eukaryota; kingdom Metazoa; phylum Chordata; class Lepidosauria; order Squamata; family Lacertidae; genus Darevskia; species Darevskia mixta. Next base: position 7,663,427 of record JAWWNH010000060.1, read on the forward strand.
CCGCAGTTTGCCCTTACCTCCCCACCCGCACACCTCACCTCCCCACCTGCACATCTCCGAGGCCTCTCGCGCACCCTGTCATCGCGCGCCCTGTGAGCGCCCGTTTTCCCGCCGTCCTGCGCCTTTTCCGCTGCCGTTTCCCTTTACCTCCCCACCCGCACACCTCACCTCCCCACCCGCTTTCCTCAGTGAGCTCTCCTCTCCTCTTGGCTCTCCTCAGCGAGCACCCATTCACCCGCATACCTCTGAGGCCTCTCGCGCGCCCTGTGAGCGCCGGTTTTTCCGTTGGTGAAGCAGAGCCTCCCGCCGACGCTGGCCTCTCACGCGCCCTGTCTTAGCTCTGCTCAGCGAGGGCCCGTTCACCCGCACACCTCCGAGGCCTCTCACCGAAAGTGACGGCGCCACCTCTCCCCCGAAGCCGCGAGGCTTGAAGCCCAGCCAGGCTGGCCTGTTGGCGGCGGAGGCACTGCGGCTGCTAGCGCAGGTGACGGCGCTATGCGGGGCCTGACGGCAGCGGAACGACCACGCCGAGGCCGAGGAGTGCTGCTGCTGCTGCGCGCGCCCACAGTTGAGCAGCTCGGCCTCCTCCTCCGCTGCCGCCGCCGCTGCCACCTCGGCGGAGGAGCCCCGAGGAGGAAGAGGAGGAGGATGGCTGGCCCGGCCTGGAGGCAGCGGCGGCGAGGAGGGCGAGGATGCCGCCCCGCAACCTCCTCGCCCCAGCCGCCGCCGCCGGGCGCCTCCGCGCCTCGGGTCCCGCGCCAACAGCCGGGACCGAGCAGCCCGTGGCTGCCCCGGGGGCCCGGCATCGCTGACGCCACCCGCAACCTCCTCGCCCCGGCCGCCGCCACCGGGCGCCTCTGCACCTCGGGTCCCGCTCGCCGCCGCTAGCGCCCGTTATTAACGGGCTGAATTCAACTAGTCCATTATAATATGGATTATCAGTATCCAACAGTGCTTAAGGAAACTTTTCTGATGACTAGCAAATAAAAATGGTAGCAGGAATAAAGTAAATTCAGCAGTATATAATTAAGTTGGGAGAAAGTGAGAAAAAGCATATGGAGTAAGTTATACTTAATGGAGTAACTTATATGGAGTAATTAGAATATGCAGTAGCAGGAGGATAATAATTAGAAGGAATCATGGAAGAGGGGAAAGGAAGTTTATGAATAAATGTATTTGGGTGTTTTCTTTTTGTAAATGTGGAAATTTGTATAAGTGTGGCATAGGGCAGGGAGGAGGAGGCAGAGCAAAGAAGGTGATGTTCACCCTCACTCCTCCCAGCCCCCTCCCGTCTCCCACGATACCAGGCAGAGGCTGGGAGGAGTGAAGGCAAGGATCGCCCTCACTCGTCCCAGCCCCCTCTCGACTCCTGGGCTGCCAGGTGGAGTTTGGGAGTTGAGAAGGTGAAGATCCCCTAGCTTATCCCAGCCCCCTCTTGGCTCTTGGTCTCCTAGGCAGGGATGGGGGCACACATAGGCTGCCCGGCAATGGTTGGGGATGTTAGCCCCTCAATATTGCAGGGGCTGGAACCCCTGCCTCAACATATTGACATGCCTGAAGCCCCTTGCACCTCCTACACCCAATGCCCCTGGACAAGATATTCCCTCCGTACACATAATTCCACATACAGAAGCTGAACTGGGCTGGCCATGGGCTCTGTTTTGATGCTGCTGATGGACTAACTGAGGAGGTGCAGTGTAGCTTGTGTGGTCTACACATCTCTACCCACCCCAGCACCTGCTACCTGAGGCAACTGCCTCATTCTGCCTAATGGTGGAGCCATTCCTTGCTGCACACACTAAAGGAACACCACAGCCAGCAGCAAAGAGTGGGCTGAATCCTGGGGTTTCTGTGGGGCTTAGTGGATCTCTGGCAACCAAAGAGCTGTGTGGGCTTTTCTATGCACTCTTCCCTGGCACAACATGTCTGGTTCCACTTTCTACCTGTCTCCCCATCAACTTCCCTTTCTCGTATATTTCTCTGCTTTAAGAGAAACCCATATGACTGTGTTGTATACAGACCACTTGGTTGTTCTGCTCCCGCTGGAGCTGCAGGCTTTGCGGGCGCTGCAGGCTTTGCAGGCGCTGGCTTCCCCATCCTCTCAGCCTTGTCTGTGAAACAAGCTAGAATAAGACAACCACAAATGGAGAATAAGACTCTGAGCACATTAGGTATAAAGCGGCGACTGTCAGTATTAGACAATCCAACATAAAGATGTTGTTGAGTCCAAAATAACTCAAATGTCTTTCTTTTTGCTGGATCAATCTCAGCTTTAAACCAAAAGAAATGTTACATGAAAGTTAAATGGTGGGGGTAGGGTTGGGTGGGGGAAATAAGGGAACATTCGTTGATATATGTATACTGTATATGCATATGCATATGAATATTATTATGATGCTCTGAGAATAAACAATGTTAATCAATATTATGTTGTTGTGGGAAAGTTGTATGTAAGGGGGGGAAATAAAAGGAAAATTGATAAAGAAAAAAGAAATGTTACATATGGATTCCAAGGCATTTTAAAAAATTGTTTTAGGTAATATAGCACATTCTCATTTCACAACCTATTCCTCTCTCTTAACTCCTGGTCATCTAGCTTACAGGACTCCAGTAAGATGTTCACCATTTAATAATAATGTGGGATCTATTAGGTCTTCAGATGTTCCTGGGTGTCAACTCCCTCCATCACAGGGCCACATCTTCCCCACCTTTAATGGAAGGTACATTCATTTAATTATATAACTACCTTCTGAACATCAGAAAAGATGGAGTACTAGATCCAGTCTCAGTTGGACGCATATAAATCCAATTGAATCTAGCAAGACTTTGGGGAACATGTGTTGGTCCTGGAAAAGAAGCAGAGGGAAGCTGTTACACAGGCTCTCCAAGTGTGCCATTTTATGTGTGTTTTGAAGACCCAGCCTGACATCTGATGCTGTGGCTTAAAGAAAGAAGAGGACTGTTGCCTAATCCCGTTTCAAAGCCATCTGAGCTAGCAGTCCTTGATATGCTTATAAATGGTTTTTCCCCCCAAGAATTGTATTTTCTGGATCATAATCTGGATCATAATCTGGATCTGGATTTACAACCTGGGACCATGAATCAAAGCAGGGTACCTGTACACAGCCCTAGAATATACCACCACTGGGTTTCATTAGATGACCCTGGATTCTAGTATTTGAAAGAGAAAAACTATCTGAAGTTTTATAAACCTGCTTATCATTTTCCCTCTTAGTGACCTTTTGGCCCTGGAATGACACCCTGCAAATATCATAGCTTGTAAGGAAAGTATTTTACTCATCAGACCTCTTTCTGTTTGGTTACCTTGATGTTGTCATGGAACAAGCTTTTCTCTCCTTTAATTTCTTCTTAAGGTTGTTTCATCCTCCCACTGGCTAACAACCACCTCCCTTGTGATGTCAGATATTCCAGAACTCCTCCCATTTAGGCTATACCATTTCCTGATTGGCTGCTCATTATATCCAATCAGCAATCCAGATAAAGCATAAACCCAGGAAAATGTTTATTTCAGATCTGTTATACTACTTATTTCCCCCCAAAAGTTATTACAGTTTTATTTTTGAACCTTTAAAAACTTATCTAGAAGTACATCTAATGGTCTTTGTTTTATTCCATTTTTGGAAGGTGTATCTTTTTGTAATGCCTCTAATTGACCTCCCATGTTTGGTGAGACACTCAAGAGAGACTGAAGCATTGCTGTATCCCAGTTATTATTTCCCCATATGTTCAGGGATATTTCTTTTCTTTTAATAATAATTTTTATTAGTTTGCAATTACAATCCAATAATAGCCTCATTATAACAATACCAATTTATGATACAATTGTTCAAATACCTAATTATATAATTTAGATAAAATGGCCCCCATGTGCTAGAATTTGTCATGGACAGGACTTCCCACAGTCAAGATGAGCAGTTTGCATGGGGGAGGGCAGTCAGTCAGCAGAGGCAGAGAAAGACTTGCATTTTTCACAGCCAGCCGAAAGCAGTGAGCTAAAACAACCCTTCTCAGAAGGAGGAGAGAATGTACCTTATCAGCACAGCCAGAGCGGTCTGGATATTGTGATGATAAGGGACTTGTCCACCGTAATCAAAACGCAGCGGGCTGAGGTGTGGGGTTAACGAACCCTGGCACCCACAGCCTATATATTCAGCTGCGTTCCACGTCCAGCCGCTTCCTTCTGCGTGGACACGCCTTTCAAAACCTTTCTTCTCCTTCTTCAAAGCATAGCAGAGCTTCTTGGCAAACGGAAGAAGATTAATGAGTCCTTGGCAATAAATCAAACAGCAAAGTCCGGCCGATTATTAAGATTTATTGGTTTTAAGGGCTTCGTGCCCAGAAAGATGTGACCCATCCACTGGGAGCCATAGGACGAACTGCTGCGCAGTCCGATACAAACATCATATATACACAGATACAAACATCACATAGCGGGAACATAGATAAGCCCTGGATGTGATGTCATTCCTGTGGGGAAGGGCGACAGACCAAGCTTTGTTAAAGCTCAAAACCTCACACTGGATGGAGGTCAACTCTCTGAGGAGCAGCTGCTAGTCACTTTGTAAGCAGAAGGGGTGGGAGCTGACCCTGAGAATCCTAGGGCTCACAGAAGAACAAGGGTCCAAGAAAGATGCCAATCAAAGAAGAAGAGGGAGACCCTTTCGTGTTTCCTGTTGGCGATGTGACTCTAGTTCAGATGCTTCAATGTCATTTTGATGTATGGACGCTAGTGTGCGCGGCTCCGAGGTTAATGAGAGTATGCAATACATCTTCTTGTAATTATAACCACTGCGTGCTGATTACCTAAACCAGCAGTCTGCCAGATCCTGACAGAATTGATGGATTGATTATTTGCTTTATTTCTGCGTTTCAAAACCTTTTAAATTTCCATTACATTCTGGTCATAATAATAATTCCTTGTACAACAACTGCAATATTAATAACTTCTAGTTGTGTTGACACAGTAAATGATTTATAAAAGGACAAGTGAGCAACTCAAACTATATCCTTGTTCTTCCTGTGTGTGGCAATTATTCTGTCTGTGGTGTTTCCTTGTGAGATGTTATGTCATTCTTTTCCCCAGTTGTTGCTGTTATCCGTCAAGCCCTGGGTGGAGCTGATATCACATTGCTATTCGAGAAATTTCTCCATCACTCCGTCCCGTGCTTCATTGTTGTGGAACTTTAAAAGCAGCTGCAAATATCACACTGTCCCAATAATTAACCCGTTTTCACCATTTCCCCTCTTAGCTTAGGAAGAAGAGCAGTCTGTCAAACTGCAGATGACTCAGTAAAGAACCTTATCAGTTCCTTGGCATTTCACAGACTCCTTTCATCCTTCCTTCCAACTAAAAATATGTGAGCAATTATACTTCCAATTAAATTGAACCCCAAGTCCTCTTAGCATTATTCAGTTCAGTCCACAGATAATAAAGGATGGGGAAGAGTCAGCTCTAAGTTTCCATCATAAACCTTTTGCAAAATAGAGCTTCCCTCCCCTTTTCCTTTTTTTACACACACAGTTCCATTTGATTTTATATTCCATATTTATAATCCAATTTCTTCCATCCTTGCTTGTACAAATATAATTTCAACTAACATTCGTAGCAGTGGTGCCAAATCATAAATGTAGAGAAGAAAACTTTAAATAAAGAAACCGTAGGCTCCCTCTCCCAGTCTTTTGCAACAAATGAAGTCTTATCTCAAGTTCAAACTTTAATGTCCTTGCATGTTAGGGTCAAGGGATTTTCTTCTCCCCCTTTAGCATCAAGGATTCAAGAAGAAACAATAAAGTTCATATTTGTGGTTTTATTCAGTAATCGTGGAGCAAGGTAAATAATCCAGTTCTTAATTCCACGGCAACGTTGTAGCCTTATCAGACCATTCAGGGGTTTGCGTTGCTCCCAGGTAGGGAGAGAAGGAGCCAAAAAAAGACATCGAGGTTTGGTTCAAAAGAGAAAGGCTTTATTCTGCCCTCCGGAGAGGCAGAAGGTTGTTCAGCCATGTATAGAAGCGCTGGCCACCTGGGTGAGTCAAAGAGACCTGGTGTAGATCAGGCATCCCAGTCCAATCCAAATGTCGCCACAGGTATGGTGGATATCCATCTGGGACCCAAGGATGATGCAAAACAATGTAGGGTCCTTTCAATGGACGGGGTCTCAGCAGGCAGGGCCTGAACCCAATTTCCTATTCACACCTGGGGGAAAGGGATGCAATGCAAAAGGCAACGAATAAAAAGCTTTCCAGGGCCACTCATCCAGGAGTGTCCTCCCTGAGCGGCCGAAACAGTTCCACGCGGTTCCAGGTTCGTACTCTCAGCAAAAGTCGCTCCTTGAAATCCTGCTTTCACTGCACAAATGTCTTACAGAACGGCTGCTGGCACTGATGACTGGGATGTCACAAGTCATGTCTGCTACTTCCACGCAGTATCACGCTAGTAGCACATGAATCAACAACTACAGTCCTGGTAAACTGCCATGGCATGACATCAACTTTCGCTGGTGCTGAGGGATACCCAGGTGCTGAGGGATACCCAGAAGAAGGGGCTCAACCTAACCCTCCCGCTGAAGTCCCCGCTGAAGGGCATCGCTGAGTAGGGCGTGGTTGAGGGTGACAAGAAGAAGAAACTTCGAGGTCCTTTCGAAGAAAAAAACATCGCTCCCCCTGCGATGTGGGTGGCGATGGAACTGCCCATCCTCCCGTTGGTAATCTTGTAGGCCCAAGGTGGACTGCAGCATGCTGCAGAAAGGGCCAGTGGATGGAAAAGACCCTTCCGTTGAGCTCAAAGGATGATGAATGTGTGGACAGCAGGAAAACAACTTAAAAGTGCTGATGCCAAGCAGATGGTGCTGCCATTGGGGTTGCAGCCCCAGCAGGGATGATGAGTCGACGAAGCTGGTGTAGATCAGTTGACACAGTTCAATTAGATGCCTCTCCCTTCACAGATGTGTGTTGAACCCAAAGAATGATGCTGATGACTCAGAAACTGCAACCGTGGATAGTCAAATGATGTAGGGTCCCCTTCCAACAAGGCTTCGACTGGGCCTGGGATGCATAAGCTTGACCTATGCACAGAGGGTTCGAGCATGGGTCCACCTGTTCAAGAAACCTCGGGAGAGCGACTGCAAATAATTTCCTACATCCAAATCATAACTAATCATGGAGAGGGGATATCATGTTTACATAAAGTACAGGTGGTTTGAACCGAGTGTCTGCAATACACCTTCAAACAGTCTAATTATTCTGGCCGGATCCTCTTCAGAAAGAAGGATTCTGGTTTTCTAATTCCAATCCGCGTCTGCAAACAGTATGGGTTGCACACTGAAGGTGCCTGCAGCAGCAGCCCAACAAATCAGAGGTTGGGTTGCTCTGGGGGTTGCTCTTAACAGGGCGGGACCATTATTAAGGGATATTAGGCAATACAGTCCCCATGCTCCTCCTAAAGCCTTTTTTCTTTCTATACCCATCCTCATTCTTGCAGACCTCCTTTTTCCTTTTTTTCCTGCAACTTGTCCACTTTAAATCCCCATCTAAGTTCCTTCTGAATGCTCCAATTCAATCAATCCTCCTCACTATCCTATCCTCACCCTCTCCTTTTCCTCTCTCTCTCTCTCTCTCTCTCTCTCTCTCTTACCTTCAGCCACTTTCTCTTTTCCCTTCACTTACATTTCTCTCTGTGAAATGGTTGCCACACTCCTTCCAGCAGCTAGATGTCAAACCTAGTTGCTGCTAATCAATTCTGCAAACACATTCCTTGTGGGTCCACCTTTCCTCCCCACCTGCACATTGCCAACAACACATACTTTTCCTGTCAATCTCTATAACTCTTTACACTCTCTATACAATCTCTATAACCCCTTCACGCCAACTTCAAAACACTTTTTTCCTTCCTTCCGCCTTTTCCTAGTGCTGAGGTGATGGCGAGGCTCTCACAACATACCAGAGCCCCTTCCTTTCCCTGCCTGCCTGCAGTTCCTCTTCTCCACCACTACTGATCTCTCTAAGACCCGATCTCTCTCTTTTCTCTCTCAAAAAAAACACACACTCTCACTTTTACTGGATTTTCCCTACATGCTTCAATCCCTCACTTTACACACATGCGCTTTCAAAAAAAGACAACCTCCCAGACATCTTGGATTTACCTTTGCTCCTTTCCTCTGTCTCACCGTCTTCCTCATCTCCGCTACTGCTGAGCTTCTTGGTCCCTGATCTTTTTTCACTTTGCTTGCCTGCCTCTTGAACTCCCCTTCCTCTTCAAAATGCTCTCTGAGTTATGGCTTCATTTCTCACTTGCCCTCCTAGCTGCCTTGTGCATTTCCTCCTTTATAGTGTCTTTTTGCCTCCTGTACTGTCTGTCTGAATCCCCACACTGTCCCTGCTTCGTTCTCCCTCCTGGGCTGCTCACCTACCTTCACCTAGGCCCCCCTTCGGCCCCCCTTTTCACCCTCATCATCCTGGGCTACCACTCCCCTTATCTGTCTGCAACTGCCTATCAAGAAAACCACTAGCTTTTACCCTATAAGAACCTTACCCTATAAGAACCAAGGAAAACCTTACACAAGGAAAACCTAAAAAAAAAAACCTTCAAAAATATCATGTCAATTTTAAGGTCAGGGATATCACCAAAATCTTCCTCAAGCTGTTAAAGGGGCACAGCCATAGAACACACATTTTGGCACACAGGAAAAAACACACCCAAATGCCTTATTTCACCAAATATCCTTCAATAGGACCCAAGACCATTTGTTTCTGAAGAGGCTTAAATAAAAAACAACAAACCAATAAATCTAGCTTGAAAGACACACTTTTCCCTTTTCCAAGATAAACTGCCGCCAAGAAGGAGAAGAGAAAGGAAAAAAAAAACTTCTTTGCCCTTTTATCTCCTCCCCGCTCTTTTAATCCAAAAGCCAGAGCGGCTAAGGCTGCAGAAAGAGGTTTTTTTTTTTTTTTTTTTCAAAAAAGGAAAAACCACACACAATTTTAAAAAAGAACTCAGGGATTCAGGAAGAAGCACTTGGGGGGATTGAACTATAGAAGCTTGCAAAAAAAAAATACCCGCTCTTAGAGGAAAATGGGGAAAAATAAAAGGAGGAGCAGGAGCCCCTCTTTGGACCCCACAATTATGCTGGAACATAGGCAAAATTTAACAATAACAAACAAGTTGCTAGAGAGCACATTGACTGGAGAGCACATTAAAAGGATTCCTTAAAATGGTGAATTGCAAATATTTTCAGCCACAATTTCTTACTTCTTCACAATATCATTATCAAATACAATCAATAGTTTGGGCGCCAAATGTCGAATACATTCAATAGTTTCCAAATCAATACTTTATAAAAGCCATACTTTGAATTAAACCTTCCTCAAGGGAAAAATTAAAAAAGTGGCTGCTGCTGCCATTCCCCATGTTTGGAACACTCTCGCACCTAGTCCCCTATTTTTCCACACTCATGCACCCCATGATTCACATCCATCCGACACGTGCACCATTCATTTAAAGTGTTCCCATACAACACACACACACCCCAATCTCCCCCCTTTACTATTCCCTTATCCAAAGTTGGCGGCCCCTATGGCTCACTGCCAACAACTCCAAAGCTAGCCTGGCGGCCCTTAATGGCTCACGGCCAGGAGCTGGTGGCCACTGGATTTGGCACACTACCAGCAGATTGATCACGTCTCTAGCTTACCTTCTGTGCACTTCCCCCCGCAGCTGCTGCACCTTTCTCTCGTCCTCTGCAGCGTCCACTCAGCGCAGGGTAGTCAGTTCCTCATACAAACTGGTAGAGGTGCGCACTTGAACTGGCAACCCCGAACAGAGCTGTTCGCTTTGCAGTGACGCCTCGAACCTTCATCCTCAGCCTTGGGGAACGCAAATCCCGGACGAGCCCCCAGGAAATGTAGCCTTATCAGACCATTCAGGGGTTTGCGTTGCTCCCAGGTAGGGAGAGAAGGAGCCAAAAAAAGACATCGAGGTTTGGTTCAAAAGAGAAAGGCTTTATTCTGCCCTCCGGAGAGGCAGAAGGTTCCGTTTGATCGTTCAAAACAGGAACAAAAACAATCAGTCCAGGCAAAACTTATATACCTTTCAGAGAGCACTCTCTCCCCCTCCCAAAAGGTCTATGACCATATTAGGAAAATCCTTCCTGCTACCATGTAAAGACATGCATTACGAGTTCCTGCAACCCATATAAGGAAGAGACTTCCTGTGAACCTTGACTGGGCTCTGACATATCACGGGACATTAATCGTACGCAAGTCAGGTCCTTGGACTGTACTAATGAAGAGATCATCCCGTGCTCTTGTGCGTACCAATTACTCTTGCAACTGCTGTTAGAATGTTTACAATCTTACAACTCTCTGTCTGGGACTTGCAGCTTATCATGTTTCCTCTGTTCTGAACAGAACAAGGCCATGTGACGTCTTATCAGAAGCCTTTGTTCCGCTTGCCTCTTTGCTACTGGAGCAAAGGTTACCAAGCTTTTGAGCTAGTAAAAAGCTCCTTTTGAAACTAACAGGTGTTGGCCTTTAGGTAGCTCCAGGTAACCCAGATTTGGGTTACCTCCCCCTACAACGTTGCTCACTCTAATCCCCTCGCCTTCTTTCCCCAGCCACAGCCCATGGCTCTACGGAGGCTTCAGGAGTCAAATGTCATTGAGCCCTTTGCTCTTGAATTCTAAGTATGCGGTGATGGTGGAGCTTCTATGCTCTCCGAGGAAGTCTCTACTGGCAGTACTCCAACTCCCCCTCCTTCGCTTAAGATCTCATAACTTGGCAGCTCGGCATTCTCCCTCTTCTCTTGAAACTAATGGAGAAGGGGGGCAATACCCCCACTCCCCTTCCTCCTCCAAGGGAAGCAGAGGAGAAGGAGGGGGCAATTCCCAAACCTCCTATGCAGTCCAGTCCTCATTATTGCAGTTGGTTTTGTTCTGAAGTTTGTGATCTCATCTCTTCTAGCACACGTCTGTATTTTAGCCCAATTAAGTGCTAATTAACAAGAGAACCTCTGCTTCCTAATGGCAGCATTGGAGGGTTTTCAGCAGCCAAAGTGCTTTTGCACTCAGTGCCTCCCTGCCGCCCGTATTCCATGCTAGAGCGAGAGCCAGTTACCGAGACAAAGTGTGAGTGAAGCCTGTTCGCCCCTGTCTCTGGGGGGATTTTGCAAGGATAATTGCCCTCAATCACCCTTGTTTCTCTTTCGCCAACAATCTCCCGTTGTTGTGGGGGCTGCCTTCATTAAGGCAGAGCGGATCCGGAAGCCATGTTCAGGCATATTTCAGTCTGGTTCTTCCATTGCTGAGCTATCGCTAATCGTGGCCAGTAGGAAGCCTACTAGTTCTATGTGGTTCAGGGTGCAGCCCAAGTCTACATCCAAAGATAGCGAGGACAGAGGCGTAGCAAGCCCAGGTGGTACCCAGGGTGGATTTTTTTTGTCCCCCCCCCACTTTGCCAGGGTACTGGCAGAGCTGCACCCAGTCGCATAGCAAGTCACCCCCCCCAATGTGGAGGAAAAGCTCAACCCAGCAGCCTTTAAATTGGGCTTACTGACACATTGTACCAGGGTACTGCCCTCTCAGCAGGGCACCAAGGTGTCATCTTCAAATGAGTGACATTTGGCACCTCCACCTAGAATCCCAAGCAAAGCTGCAGCAAAGCCAGTGACTACAAGCTTGGGACTCACCACAGCCATGCTAAAGCATTAGCCATACTTGCCTTACTCAGTCCACCTAGACCTGGGGTACCATCCACCCACACCCCTTCAAGTCACAGTGAGCACAGACTGTGCTGCCCAAGGGCCCTATCCCCGCTTCTCTTAGCTGGCCTGCAGTCGGGCATCATCCACCAGCCCAGCCTGAGGGACCCCCAATCTTTCTGTGCCCCGCATTGCCCGTTTTGTGCTCCCCCACAATGCTCTGCGGCACCTCATTTGCATGCAGGAGTTGCTCCGCCTATGTCCCCTTCAAAGGCTTCCTCCACAGAGACGCTCTAGGAATACCCCTTGCTGCTCCTTAATGTCTTTGGTCCTCTGCCCTAAAAATTCTAATATTTGGAAGGAAACTGGAGTGATGGAATCTTCCCCACCCCACCCCCCAAAAATGATGGTGCCACTTTGCGAGGTGTGGGGTTTGTGTGTGTGTGTGTCTATTATCTCTCCCCTCCTCTTTCAAGGGTCCTTCAAACCGAACTGCGGAGGGGGGTGGCCTTTGCTCTTTTTCTGGCTGCTGGGTGGAGCCCTGAGTTGCAGGCGGGGCACCAAGTGTCACCCCCCTCTGGGTGGCACCTGGGGCGACCCGCCCCCTTGCTACGCCCCTGAGCGAGGATAAGGAAGGATTTGGAGAAAGGGATTGGCCTGTAATTGCCAATATAATGGAGAATACACTATTCCAAAAGTTTTTAACATGGGGGTGTTGCAACCAAACATGAATAAATTTCCCACAACCCTTCGAACATAAAGGTGAAAAGGAGGGATTGATTTTTGCCATCCTGAATGGCATCCAGTGGAGGATGACCTTGAGTGAGGCCACCTGCAAGTGAGCAGAGATGGTTTTAAATGGAGGTGGGTGGGGGTGGGAATGGTTCAGATAGCAACCATTTGTGATCTTCAGTTGTGTGGCCTAATTCTGATTCCCATATAATTTGAAGGCCCCCTGCATCCCCCACTACATGATATATGGGGTCTTAGGGAAGCAGCATCCTTCAGGTCATATGCTCGCTTGTTGCATAAGAATTCAAACAAGGTAAGGTAAGTGTATGTAGGCTCTCTTTCCTGCACTGCTAATGAAATGCCAGAGCTTCCTGAAACCAGGTAGTGCAAATGCTTCTTAATTTACTTTGTTCCTCTTTGGAAACTGCTTTTCCTCTGGCAAGCAGGTCAGGGAATGTGTAAACGCCCATGTCTTCCCAATTTTGCCTTCAGTTATGAACTGAAGGTCCCCACCTTCCCACCACTCTCTAAGGCTCCACTCCCAGGTTCCTTCCCCATCAGCCTAAGGCTCAGTCACCTAGTTTCTTTTTGCTTCACCCTCTTCATTTCTGAGTGTTCTGGGAGACCAAATGGGAAGGGAGCTGGTCCCAGCAGGAGTGGGGGGGGGGACTTCCTGCCTTCTTCAGCAGACTGCCTCCACTCTACCTCTTGAACCCATCCCCTTCTGCCTGTGATTCTGGACTTCTCTCTGCCACAGCCTCTTCCTGCTCACTAAATCCTGTTACCTCTTCAGCTTCCGACACCTTCTCCTCCCAGTCTGCTCCCCCTGCCCACTCATCATTGTTCCACCACTCATCCCCTAAGCTCTGAACCTTCTTCCACTGGGGGTTCCCCAGGTAGTGCATCCCACTACTCCTCTGCATCCAGCCAGTCCATGAAACCTATAAAGCCATCCAGGCCCTGTGATTTTCAAGATTTTAAATTCTTAATTGCCCCAGGACCTCCAGGAGGCAGGGATAATCTTCAAACAATGACTAAGCATGCCTCCTCGGTAATGACATGGTATGGCCTTAGTGTAGCTCCTCCTCCTGCCCGTGATCACTGAGATTGGGTGTCCCAGTGCATCCTGCCCCCCCCCCGTGGAACTTGCCCCAGCCCTCCTGTTGGCTGGGGACTACTCCCAGGCAGCCCTGACCCTTTCCCCTTAAGAACAAAATGCAAACTTTACAATAAAACAGTAGAAACTAACTTTTTAAAAAGTTACATTTATACTAAAAGTAAACTAACACTCAGCCCCATCTAAACGTTTATCCCACCCCAATGGGGGGGGGGGAGACCAAAATTTAAGGCTCCACAGATTTAAAACTATTTAAAAACATTTAAAAATATTTTAAAACATTTTTGACATTTGCCCAAGTTTGTTGCAGTCAGTCTGGGCTCTTCTGGCCTTGCAGCAGGGCAATCAAGGTGGGGGATCAAGTGTGGTTGTCAACATGCTATTTACCACAAAAAGCCAGATGCAAGAAATTGGATCCTCAGAGAGTGGGTCTGTTTGAAGTGATAGACCAGATTAGACTCTGGTTGCCTGTATCCATGAAGGTTCACCCCATGTTCCACAGATGTGGTGCCTGTGCACGCGTACCAGACACCTAAGCAAGCTCATCCTCCTCTTGTCATAGTGGAAGTAGAGGAGGAATACGAAGTAGAGCAAATTCTAGACTCTTGATGGCAATGGAAGAAGGGTTGTCAAATTAGTAATAGGGTTGTCAAATTTGCAGATGACACAACCGTGATTGGGCTCATCTCTGATAAGGAGGGTGAAACGAACTACAGAGATGAGGTGGAGCAGCTGACGAAGTGGTGCAGAGCTAACAACTTGCTCATAAATACAAAGAAAACAAAGGAGCTTGTGGTGGACTTCAGGAGAAAAAAGAATGATGTCCAACCACTTTTGATTGATGGAATCTGTGTGGAGAGGGTAACAATGTTCAGATTTCTGTGCATTGAATTGCAGGATGATCTGTCCTGGAGTGCAAACATAAGGGGGCTTGTGAAGAAGGCGCAGCAGAGACTGTACTTCCTGAGAGTTCTAAGGAAAAACCATCTTCCACAAAAGCTGCTGCTTGCCTTCTATCACTGTGCCATTGAGAGCGTGATCACTTATGGCTTATGTGTGTGGTACGGAAGCTGTACTACCAAGGACTGGATGGGGTTGTGCAGAGTTGTTAAGGCAGCAGAGAGCATTGTTGGCTGCTCGCTCTCCACCTTAGAGCAGATTTATGCCATGAGGTGCCACAGAAAGGCACTGGACATAGTGAAAGATCCATCGCATCCTGGTCACCGTCTCTTTGAACTTTTGCCATCGGGACGGAGATACAGGACGATGACAACAAGAACAAGCCGTCTTAGAAACAGCTTCTTCTCCAGAGCAATCGCAGCCTGGACTTTGAAGTCATCTAATCTTACCTGTTATGTTTTATCATTGTATGGTTTTAATCAGTGTGTATGGTTTTAATCAGTGTTTTTGTAGTTGTTTTGTCTTTGCGTGAAGTGCCCTATCTGGGTGGATGGAGCAGCCAAGTAATTTCGTTGTCCCCGAAGGGGACAATGACAATAAAATATATTCTATTCTATTCTATTCTATTCTATTCTATTCTAAGAAGTTGCAGTACCTAATTGGGTGGAAAGGGTATGGGCCAGCAGAAAGACCGTGGGAGTATGCAAAGCATGTGCATGCTCCAGTCTTGCAAAGGGCATTTCATGCAAGCCACCCCAGTAGACCAAAACCAAAGGGCTGGAAGGAGGAGGAGAGCTCGGGGGGGGGGGCGATGTCAGGGACCGTGCTGAGGAGGAATGGTGGGAGCCACCCCCTCCCCTTGATCCTGAATCTTCCCAGGGGCAGGAGGACAGTGTAGATTTGGAACAGTGGTTTGCAGAGGGGCATAGTTCAGAAGGCAGAACTGGATAGGGAAAAGCTAGAAGAAGAAAAAACACTGGGAGACAGAGGGTAAACAGATTCACAGTCGTTGCCAGCATTCCTCAACCACCCTCCCCAAGGTCAAGAAGAGCTCAGAAAGTCTCAGAACAGAAAGCACATAGGGTATAAACTCAGATTACAAGACGTAGGAATGACAGAGATTAATAGGGACCCCTGCCCAGACTTCATGCTCTTTCCATGGGGCGCACCTGCCCCCGCATTTTGTGGCCCCTATGTGGGAAATTGTGTGGGTGCTTGGGCACCCAGAGCCCTGGGGAGATGGTGCCTACGACACATTTGAAAGTGTATGGATGCTAATCATCCAAAGGCCTGGTTGAAAAAGGAACATTTTCACCTGGCACCTAAATGTGTATAATGAAGACACCAGTCAAACCTCCCAAGGGAGAACATTCCACAAGTAAGGAACCACTGCAGAAAAGGCCTGTTCTTGTGTTACAACCCTCCGGACCTCTCATGGAGGACACACCCAAAGAAAGGCCTCAGAGGATGATCTCACATACCCTCCCACCAAGTGTTCCGATTTTCCAGGGACAATCCTTGAATTACAGAACCCATCCCAGTTTCTGCTTTGATCCCAGAATGTCCCACTTTTCCTTTTTCCTCCACATCTTGGAGAACATTTTAAAGTGGAGTGTGTGTGTGTGGGGGGGGGGGACTTCCAGTTGGTTGTGGGAGGAGTGGTGGCGTGTCCGCTTAAAGAACGACCGTTTAGGGCTGGATAGGGCAGTGGGGAGAGTGCTAGGACTCAGCACCGCCCCCCCAAAAAACACTCAATGGAAGAGTGGAGCTTTGAGGGGACCGGCGCAGCAAGGAAAAACTTGCCACGATTCTCCCTTTCCTCTTACCGCTGTCTTGGCAGCGAGTGGGGGGGGGAGAAGAGAAAAGTGGCTTGAGTTTGCTCAATTTGGCACCAGTGCTCCCACCAGCCATAGTCACAAGCCGCCACCAAAAGCAGCAGATCTTCAAAACAAGGTAATTAACAGCAAAAAAACAAAAAGAAAAAAGAAAACTGTATAGAGGAAATTAGGCACTAAAACTTAATTTGGCAAAACTGAATCCAAACAGGAAGTCAACCTCCATTTTCTGACTGACAGGCTCTGCAAGCTGAGATTTGTGAATGGGAGAGCAGACATTTTTGCAGCCTCTAGAGTACTTTTAACACTTTCAAGCTGCACTTCTATAACCATTTAAAGATTTCCCTTCTGTTGGAATTAATAGACTTGGTTGAACTTGAACTATTGTCCTTTTTTGATCTTGGAGAAGTCTTGTTAACGGACTGGTGGAGTGAGCAAAGGCAATCAGTTGGCAAGCCCTGCGGTGAACTTGGCAAGAAAATCTGTTACAAGTTTAAAAGAAATTTGACAAATTAGATCAATCAATCAACACCTTTATTGGCATATATAAAATAAAACAAAAACATACAAACCCTTTGTAAGTAAGGAATCCTCATCAGTCATTATTAGGTAGTCCAGATGTACTGGCTTTAATTTCATAGATCCTAGTCAAATAGTGAGCCATAATTCTGGTGAGTTCAGGGGAATCATCCCTCAACAAGAGCTGGACCGCAAGTTGTTTGTTGGAGAGGGCTCTAAGCCACATAAACAATATCGGGGGGCCAAAATCAAAAATATTAGAAAGAGGGCAATCCAGTATCATGTGGGCCATAGAGTCCGACACTTTCTGGCCACAAGGGCAGAGTCTGTTCTGGTAGGGAATGCCTTTGAACCTTCCGAATAGCACGCAAGATGGAAAGGCATTTAAACAGGCCAGCATAAATGCTCTGCGATATAAAGGTGTGACCAAATCATATATGTAGTTAGGCATCAGTGAACTCTTTAGAATCTAAAATTGGAAAAGTCAGTTGGGGAGGTGGAAGATCTTAAGACAGAACAATTTGCTGTGGCAGGGGCTATAGGGGGCCTCTCCAATAGGCAGAAGGAGCTGGACAAACAGATTCTTCTTTTCCAGTTAAAACAGAATGCTAATGCGGTTCGAATAAGTGGATCACCAGAATCTGAAAAGGAGCAAGGCTTGGCCACATATCTAAGTAACATTCTGGCATATTGGATGGGGGAAGAACAAGTGGGGATCGAGGAAGCAATTGAAAATATTTACAGAGTCAAGACAAGAGTGTCCCGAGAAAGAAAACAGCCTACAGACATCTTGGTAACTTTAGTTACAAAAAAGTAAAGGATGCAATCTTTTAAAAAAATTATGAAGATTTCTGCAGGTTGAGGGGATTTTTCGGGAAATCCCATTTAAATTATGAATTAGGAGACAGAATTACAAGATTTTGACAACAGCACTTAGAAAAGTGAACATAAAATATAAATGGGAATTTCCAGAAGGAGTTTATTTTACTTGAAGCAGGAAAAGAAATAGACTGGTGACAGAGAGTCAGGTCCATGAGCTTCTGGAAAAACATGGTAGAGATTCTGAGTTCAGGGAAGGGGCGATAAAATTAAAAAGCCCCTTGGAACAGCAAAAGGAGGCTTTGGAACAACTAGAGGGAGCAGTAGGTAGATTTTTTTAAACAAAACTGACAATGGCAAACCTTAAAGTACTAAGCTGGAATGTGAACAGACTGAACAACAAAGTAAAAAGCAATAGGATTGAACATGTAATTTTAAACAGATATAATTAATTAGATATTATTTGCCTTCAGGAAACACACGTAGTAAAAAACATAAAAGAATTCTGATTAATAAAAAATTAGGGATGGGTTTTATTTCAGCAGATAATGCAAAAAGACATGTATTATTTTACATTAAACCCACACTTGAACCCAAACTAATTCAAAAAGATGGCAAAGGGAGAATCCTAGTGGTACAAATCAAAGTCCAGGGAGAAAAAATAATATTGGTAGGTATATATGCAGCAAATGAAAACAAATCAAAATTCTTCCAAAAATTGGAAACAGATCTCTTGGAGTATGCAGATGAGAAGGTAATACTAATGGGAGATCTAATTGGAGTGCCATCATTAGAGATGGATAGAACAATTAGGAAAAAGGATACTAAAGAAGGCAGGCTCCCCAAAACCTGTTTTGATATGACAGAGACATTGAACCTAATAGATATATGGAGAGTAAAACATTTGTTTGACAAACAGTTCACTTTCTTTTCCCATGTTCTTGATAGCAGTGCCCGACTGGATGCAGTTTGGATTTCAAAAAAGTAAACAAAACAAAAAGTAAAAATAAATGAAATAAATCCTAGAACATTGTCGGATCATGATCCCATAGTAATGGAAATCCAGAAAGAAAACCAATCTACTTTTAGATGGAGATTAAAGATTTATTTTTTTAGAAAAGGCAAGAAAGATACTGGGAGATTATTTTGAATTAAACCTTAGTAATGGAACCAAGCTGCAAACAGTATGGGACGCTAGCAAGGCAGTGATGAGGGGACTGTTTATCCAACAAAACTCAACTAAAAAGAAATTGAGGGAAAAGGGGGAAAAGGAAATCTTAGATGAAATATTAGAGAAAGAAAAATAATTAATAAAAAACCTAATAAGGAGACAGTTAAGCAGGCAGTTAAATTATTACAAACACAATACTTAATGTTGATTAATGAGGAAATAGGGTGGAAAATTAAAAAGATGAAACAATTTTTTTTTAACATTCCAACAAACCAGGGAAACTCCTGGCATGGCAATTGAGGAAAAGCGAGCAAAAAACTATATAAGGTAAAGGTAAAGGGACCCCTGACCATTAGGTCCAGTTGTGTCCGACTCTGGGGTTGCGGCGCTCATCTCGCTTTATTGGCTGAGAGCCAGCGTACAGCTTCGAGGTCATGTGGCCAGCATGACAAAGCCGCTTCTGGCGAACCAGAGCAGCACACGGAAACGCCATTTACCTTCCCACCCGGAGCAGTACCTATTTATCTACTTGCACTTTGACGTGCTTTCAAACTCCAGAACCAGATGGAATTTCAGCAAAGTACTATAAAAAATTAAATGAACAGGATATGATGAATGAGATTTTAAAAACAGGAGAACTCCCAGAAACAGGGAAAGAGGCGTATATAACATTGATACCAAAACAAGATTCAGATTACAGGTAGGTAGCTGTGTTGGTCTGCCGTAGTAAAAAAAAAAATCCTTCCAGTTGCACTTTAGAGACCAACTAAGTTTGTTCTTGGTATGAGATTTCATGTGCATGCACACTTCTTGGTATGAGATTTCATGTGCATGCACACTTCTTCAGATTCAGATATAACTTTAGTTAAAAACTATAGGCCAATTTCATTATTGAATGATTACAAACTGTTTGCCTATATTCTAGCCAATAGAATGAAAAAAATATTGGAAGAATATATACACCAAGATCAAGCAGGATTCTTTCCAGGTAGACAAATGAAAGATATTATTGGGAATGTCTTAAACATAATAGAAATGAAAAGCAAGCTGCATTGATGTTTATAGATGCAGAAAAAGCATTTGATAATATTTCTTGGGATTTTATGAAAAAAGTTCTTGAAGAAGTGGAATTCGGAGAAAAATTTAATAAGGAAATCCAAGCCATATATTCAGAACAAAATGCAAAATTAATCATTGACCAGGTGATAACAAATCAATGTAAAATACAAAAAAGAACTAGGCAAGGATGTCTGTTATCACTGCTCTTGTTTATTCTGGTCCTGGAGGTTTTAGCAAGAAATATTATAGCCAACAAAGAGGTAGCAGGAATAAAAATAATGAAAAATGAGCATAAATTGAAAGCTTTTTTTGTAATTTTTTATTAAGTTTTTGTAGTAAACACATAAGAGCATGACAGAACAAAGAAAGAGAAAAAAACACGTAGTTTACATAGAGTGACCGTATACAGCTTCTGCATTTATGATTAAATAAAAACTTTATGTATAACACATTTAGTTGTTTGTCTGTTTGGTCCTCCTTTTTGTATAGCAAAGAAGAAGAAAAGAAAAAAAAAGGAAGAAAAAAAGAGAGAGAGAGAAAAGAAAAACCACATTTATACCTACCTCACCTCCCATCTCTCCCCCGCGTGCCTCTGATGAGGCAAAAATAAAAAAATAAAAAAGTGATTGACAGATATGACTTCCTGTCAACTCCCCAAGCATC
This sequence comes from Darevskia mixta, assembly GCA_034641385.1. Taxonomy (NCBI): domain Eukaryota; kingdom Metazoa; phylum Chordata; class Lepidosauria; order Squamata; family Lacertidae; genus Darevskia; species Darevskia mixta. Next base: position 7,683,954 of record JAWWNH010000060.1, read on the forward strand.
AATTTTCTTAAATTTGAATGCGCACCAATAATTCCTTATTCCTCAATTTTTTCCTACTACATTCTCAAAAAGAAAAGATTAAATTCCCTTATTTATCTAATCATTTAAGTTATCCCTCGAATGCTGGCATAGGTGTCTGCTTGTTGATGAATTTTTGTACATATCTTCGATAGCTGTCCCATTTTTCTGCAAACGTTTGTTTAGAATTTCCTCTAATTGAATTTGTTAATTGGGCCAATTCTGCGAATTCCTGCAATTTGGTCTGCCAATCAATAATACTTGGGACCTCTTGTTCCTTCCATTTTTTGGCTATCAGAATTCGTGCCGCAGCTGTGGTGTATAGGAATAGTTCCCTTGATTGCTTTGGTATATCCTTATCCAAGATACTTAGGAGAAAGGCCTCTGGTTTTTTAATAAAAGTAATTCCCAACATTTTTTTTAGTTCATCATAAACCATTCCCCCAAACCCCTTAATTTTACAACATGTCCACCACATGTGTATCATATCTCCGTTATTCGCCCTGCACCTCCAGCAAGCATTCGCGAGATTTTTGTACATTTTTGCCAATCTGGATGGGGTAAAATACCACCTATGGAACATTTTCATCATATTTTCTCGTATACTATAACAAGCTGTAAATTTCATATTAACCTTAAGAAGTATTTCCCAATCTTTTAACATAATTACATGCCCCACATCCTGGGCCCATTTAGTCATTGGAACCTTGATCTCTTCATCCATTACTTCGTATTCTAGTAATAATCTATACATACATGATATTAACTTAATGTTATTATTCAGAAGTTCGCTTTCAAATCTTGAAGGTTCCGTGTCAAATCCTATTTTTTTTATCATTTTGGTATAATTCGTTTACTTGGAAATACTCCAGCCAGCTTGAAAAGTGTTCCTTTATAGCCTCATATCTTATTAATTTCGCTTGAACGCTGTGTCCAAATTTGATGTTATTTGGTCCAGCTGTTACGGAGCAAGGTTGCGACCGCCGCACACGCAATGGGAACATTTATATATATATAGATAAACAGAAGATTGTAATATTTGGTGTAACAAACCAGAAATGGAAGTTGGGGGAAGTCAACAGGGAGGGGGGGGAACTGGAAAATGAATGTTAAGTAAATATATTGAATATTTGTTACGAGAAAATAAAATCAATAAAAAATATTGGTGCAAAAACAGTCCTGTTTCTACTGACCAAGCTGCTGAATTCAGTGGGGCTCACTTCCCAGGCCAGTGTGGTTTCCATTGCAGCCTTCGCTATCAAGAAAGAAGAAGAGTTTGGATTTTATATCCCGCTTTATCACTACCCGAAGTAGTCCCAAAGCAGCTCACAATCTCCTTTCCCTTCCTCCCCCACAACAAACACTCTGTGAGGTGAGTGGGGCTGAGAGACTTCAAACAAGTGTGACTAGCCCAAGGTCACCCAGCAGCTGCATGTGGAGGAGCAGAAACGCAAACCTGGTTCACCAGATTACGAGACGACTGGTCTTAACCACTACAGCACACTGGCTCTCTCAGGAGAGAAGGGCTAATGGATTAAGGAGAACCTTTTGCTTTTGCTTTCATTTAACCTGGCCCCAGCAATTGCTCCTGGGAATCTACAGAAAATGCTCCGAATGTTCAGTGCTCCATTGATTACCTGGGCATTTAACAATTTCTTCAATTACAGCAGGAATCATCACTCAAATATCATACCACAGCTTCAGTAGGATGCTTAAGTTTAAAGCATATTGTCCACATCTACTGCGGAGGTGCCTTTAATTTTAGTCCAATGTTCCCAATTATAAAGGAGCTCTGCTGCTTGCTATTGTGGTCTATGGAGGCAGCCAATAATAATAATAATAATAATAATAATAATAATAATAATAATAATAATAATAATACCTTTATTGTCAATGTACAACCTGTGTACAATGAAATTAACCAAGCCCCCCCACAAACAATCTCATTGCACTCTGTGTGCTTGTCGCACAACACACCAACCCCAAAAGTCAGTTGTACTATATTATTTTCCATTCGGCAGCCTAAAAGCCCACGGATAGAAACTGTTTTGTAGCCTGTTGGTACGTCTGATTATACTTCTATATTTCCTGCCCGAGGGAAGAAAATCAAAGAGGTGCTGGCCAGGGTGTGAATTGTCCATGAGAATTTTTCTTGCTCTCCAAAGGCAACAATTCCTTGCGATGTTATCTAGCGGGCTCCAGGGAATTTCTGTGATGGAAAGTTCAAGATTCAGCATCTCCTTCCCTCCTTCTTTGGTGGCAGGAGTGGGTACAAAGATGGTCACATGTACCCTGTTCCCCTAGTTCCTTAGCCTTTTCTTGGCTAGGATCTTGAGGGTTCTTACTACTGAACTCATAATGCTTCTGATCTAGATACAGTATGTATAGTCTTATGCATTTTCCCTTAAATGTTCAATCCTATTGGTTTGGTGGAAAAGCAACCAAATCCAAATTTCTGCTGGGGCCATGATGGCAGGGCAAATAATGGGAAGTGGCTGCTCTCCTCCTCCTCTCCTCGGCATTTTTTTTAAAGCCTCCCATTGATATGATTGTAGAGTGGGTGTGTTAGAAGGGAATTTTTTTAATCAAGAAGATGCAAAGTCTCAGTGATAGATTAGAGATAGAGACAGAGACAGAGACAGAGACAGATATAGAGATTGTACTATCCCACCCCCACCTGACCTGATCCTTTATATCCCTTTTACTGCGAAGGAAGGACAGCAGCTAAAGTTCCTGCAGATGCAACAAGGAGTTCATGGAGAGGAAAGTCCACAAAATCCTATGGCTGTGGGATAATCCTATGGCTGTGGGGGCGGGGCCAGCACTCACCTCTACATCTTAAGAGCCTGCGGAGAGACCTCGGGGACACTTTTCCTGCTTCTGCTCCTGTGAGTGTTTGGGGAACCGCTCCCTCCTCCTGCCAAGTCCACCTGGCCTGGGGGGGCGGGGCCGGCACTCACCTCTACACCTTAAGAGCCTGCGGAGAGACCTCGGGGACACTTTTCCTGCTTCTGCTCCTGTGAGTGTTTGGGGAACCGCTCCCTCCTCCTGCCAAGTCCACCTGGCCTGGGGGGGCGGGGCCAGCACTCACCTCTACATCTTAAGAGCCTGCGGAGAGACCTCGGGGACACTTTTCCTGCTTCTGCTCCTGTGAGTGTTTGGGGAACCGCTCCCTCCTCCTGCCAAGTCCACCTGGCCTGGGGGGGCGGGGCCGGCACTCACCTCTACATCTTAAGAGCCTGCGGAGAGACCTCGGGGACACTTTTCCTGCTTCTGCTCCTGTGAGTGTTTGGGGAACCGCTCCCTCCTCCTGCCAAGTCCACCTGGCCTGGGGGGGGGGCCAGCACTCACCTCTACACCTTAAGAGCCTGTGGAGAGACCTCGGGGACACTTTTCCTGCTTCTGCTCCTGTGAGTGTTTGGGGAACCGCTCCCTCCTCCTGCCAAGTCCACCTGGCCTGGGGGGGCGGGGCCGGCACTCACCTCTACACCTTAAGAGCCTGCGGAGAGACCTCGGGGACACTTTTCCTGCTTCTGCTCCTGTGAGTGTTTGGGGAACCGCTCCCTCCTTATGCCAAGTCCACCTGGCCTGGGGGGGCGGGGCCAGCACTCACCTCTACATCTTAAGAGCCTGCGGAGAGACCTCGGGGACACTTTTCCTGCTTCTGCTCCTGTGAGTGTTTGGGGAACCGCTCCCTCCTCCTGCCAAGTCCACCTGGCCTGGGGGGGCGGGGCCGGCACTCACCTCTACACCTTAAGAGCCTGCGGAGAGACCTCGGGGACACTTTTCCTGCTTCTGCTCCTGTGAGTGTTTGGGGAACCGCTCCCTCCTCCTGCCAAGTCCACCTGGCCTGGGGGGGCGGGGCCGGCACTCACCTCTACACCTTAAGAGCCTGCGGAGAGACCTCGGGGACACTTTTCCTGCTTCTGCTCCTGTGAGTGTTTGGGGAACCGCTCCCTCCTCCTGCCAAGTCCACCTGGCCTGGGGGGGCGGGGCCGGCACTCACCTCTACATCTTAAGAGCCTGCGGAGAGACCTCGGGGACACTTTTCCTGCTTCTGCTCCTGTGAGTGTTTGGGGAACCGCTCCCTCCTCCTGCCAAGTCCACCTGGCCTGGGGGGGCGGGGCCGGCACTCACCTCTACATCTTAAGAGCCTGCGGAGAGACCTCGGGGACACTTTTCCTGCTTCTGCTCCTGTGAGTGTTTGGGGAACCGCTCCCTCCTCCTGCCAAGTCCACCTGGCCTGGGGGGGCGGGGCCAGCACTCACCTCTACATCTTAAGAGCCTGCGGAGAGACCTCGGGGACACTTTTCCTGCTTCTGCTCCTGTGAGTGTTTGGGGAACCGCTCCCTCCTCCTGCCAAGTCCACCTGGCCTGGGGGGGCGGGGCCAGCACTCACCTCTACATCTTAAGAGCCTGCGGAGAGACCTCGGGGACACTTTTCCTGCTTCTGCTCCTGTGAGTGTTTGGGGAACCGCTCCCTCCTCCTGCCAAGTCCACCTGGCCTGGGGGGGCGGGGCCAGCACTCACCTCTACATCTTAAGAGCCTGCGGAGAGACCTCGGGGACACTTTTCCTGCTTCTGCTCCTGTGAGTGTTTGGGGAACCGCTCCCTCCTCCTGCCAAGTCCACCTGGCCTGGGGGGGCGGGGCCGGCACTCACCTCTACATCTTAAGAGCCTGCGGAGAGACCTCGGGGACACTTTTCCTGCTTCTGCTCCTGTGAGTGTTTGGGGAACCGCTCCCTCCTCCTGCCAAGTCCACCTGGCCTGGGGGGGCGGGGCCGGCACTCACCTCTACACCTTAAGAGCCTGCGGAGAGACCTCGGGGACACTTTTCCTGCTTCTGCTCCTGTGAGTGTTTGGGGAACCGCTCCCTCCTCCTGCCAAGTCCACCTGGCCTGGGGGGGCGGGGCCAGCACTCACCTCTACATCTTAAGAGCCTGCGGAGAGACCTCGGGGACACTTTTCCTGCTTCTGCTCCTGTGAGTGTTTGGGGAACCGCTCCCTCCTCCTGCCAAGTCCACCTGGCCTGGGGGGGCGGGGCCGGCACTCACCTCTACATCTTAAGAGCCTGCGGAGAGACCTCGGGGACACTTTTCCTGCTTCTGCTCCTGTGAGTGTTTGGGGAACCGCTCCCTCCTCCTGCCAAGTCCACCTGGCCTGGGGGGGCGGGGCCGGCACTCACCTCTACACCTTAAGAGCCTGCGGAGAGACCTCGGGGACACTTTTCCTGCTTCTGCTCCTGTGAGTGTTTGGGGAACCGCTCCCTCCTCCTGCCAAGTCCACCTGGCCTGGGGGGGCGGGGCCGGCACTCACCTCTACATCTTAAGAGCCTGCGGAGAGACCTCGGGGACACTTTTCCTGCTTCTGCTCCTGTGAGTGTTTGGGGAACCGCTCCCTCCTCCTGCCAAGTCCACCTGGCCTGGGGGGGCGGGGCCGGCACTCACCTCTACACCTTAAGAGCCTGCGGAGAGACCTCGGGGACACTTTTCCTGCTTCTGCTCCTGTGAGTGTTTGGGGAACCGCTCCCTCCTCCTGCCAAGTCCACCTGGCCTGGGGGGGCGGGGCCAGCACTCACCTCTACATCTTAAGAGCCTGCGGAGAGACCTCGGGGACACTTTTCCTGCTTCTGCTCCTGTGAGTGTTTGGGGAACCGCTCCCTCCTCCTGCCAAGTCCACCTGGCCTGGGGGGGCGGGGCCAGCACTCACCTCTACATCTTAAGAGCCTGCGGAGAGACCTCGGGGACACTTTTCCTGCTTCTGCTCCTGTGAGTGTTTGGGGAACCGCTCCCTCCTCCTGCCAAGTCCACCTGGCCTGGAGGGGCGGGGCCAGCACTCACACATACTTGCTTTCTGCAACAAGTGGGGAAAATGGTTTTTAAATGTCTTGAGTGTTTGCACCTTGAATGGTGGTTTTTTATGATATTGTTTATCATTATTTTTCTGTTTGGGGTGGGGCAAATGTTTGTAGGGACGGGGGGTAGTTTAATTTTACCATAATTGTTTCTTGTTGTTGTTGTTGTTGTTGTTGTTGTTTTTTTTTTTTTTTTTTGGTTCTATTCTTTTATTAAGTTACTGTATAGTTTGTATTTTGTATTTGTATTTTAAGGGGATAGGGTCAGGGCTGCCGGGGAGTGGGCCTCAGCCAAACAGAATGGCTGGGGCAGGTTCCACGGGGGGGGATGTATTGGGACACCCGATCTCAGTGATCACGGGCAGGAGGAGGAGTTACGCTAAGGCCAGACCATGTCATTACCGAGGAGGCAGGCTTAGTCGTTGTTTGAGGACTATCCCTGCCTCCAGGTCTGGCCCTGACCGGATGGGTACTGGAATCAACAAGGGATACCCACATGACCTGAAAGTGTTGCTGTGTAATGCCAGGTCAATGATGAACAAAACCACTGCCATCCACGATCTGATTGTGGATGGAGGATTTGACCTGGCATGTGTGACAGAGACTTGGTTGGATGAGGCAGATGGGCCAGTCCTTGCCGCTGCTTGTCCACCAGGTTTCTCTTACGCACAACAACCCAGGCCATCTGGGCGGGGAGGGGGGGTTGCAGTGATTTTTAGGAAGTCATTAGTTTGCACCAGGCGTCCTATTGGGAAGACCCAGTTCTCTGAGTGCATGTTCTGGAAGTTGGGCAATAGGGGCAGTACAGGATTCCTTTTGGTGTACCGACCTCCCCGCTGCACCAAGGATTCCCTGCCCGAGCTGCTTCAGGTCGTGGCGGATGTGCTCCTGGAGACACCTAGTTTGGTTGTCTTAGGGGATTTTAACATTCATGCCGACACGACCTTACAAGGGGCCGCTCGGGACTTTGTGGAAAGCATGGCCTCCATGGGGCTGTCCCTGAATACGTTTGGCCCAACTCATAGCCGCGGACATGCCTTAGACCTGGTGTTTACCTCTATGGATGTTGGTGATCTGACACTAAGTAAAAGCGAAACAAAAGAAGTGCCATGGTCAGATCACTTCCTGGTGCAGCTGGACTTCTCCACGACCCTTCCCCTCTGCCGGGAGGTGGGACCGATTCGGATGGTCCGCCCCCGCCACTTAATGGATCCAATTGGCTTCCAGAGAGTGGTAGGGGATGCTTTATCCCATGTTGATGGCCTTTCAGCTGATTCCCTAGTGGCCCGCTGGAATGTGGAGCTAACCAGGGCTATTGACTGTCTGGCTCCGAAGCGCCCTCTCCGATTGCATGGAGCCCGGACAGCCCCGTGGTTCTCCCCGGAGCTGAGGGCGATGAAACAGTCGTTGAGACGGCTAGAGCGCCGGTGGCGTAAAACTCATTCCGAATCAGACCGGACACGGGCTAGAGCTCAACTTCGAGCCTACCAAGTGGCAATGGCGACGGCGAAGAGGACCTTCTTCACCGCTTCTATTGCATCTGCAGAAAACAGCAGCAGGAGACTCTTCCAGGTGGTTCGAAATTTATCAGAACCACCGCCGTCATCGGGGTCTGGTAGGGACCCAGAGATCTCCTGCAATGCTTTTGCAAAGTTTTTTGCAGATAAAGTCGCTCAGATTCGGGAAGAGGTAGACTCCACCGTGGGAGCAGGGCCGGGGCGGGAGACTGCTAGAGTCCTGTCTAGTCTAGTTGTGTGGGATCAATTCCAATCTGTTACCTCCGAGGATGTGGACAGGCTGCTTGGACGAGTGAAACCAACCACCTGTCTCCTTGATCCTTGCCCATCCTGGCTTATAAAAGCTAGCCGGGAAGGGCTGGGCGATGGGCTTTGCGGGGTGGTGAATGCTTCTCTTTGCGAGGGAGCCTTCCCAGACCCGCTAAAAGAGGCGGTTATTAAACCGCTTCTTAAAAAACCATCTTTGGATGCGGCCAATATGGCCAACTATCGCCCAGTCTCAAATCTTCCATTCTTGGGCAAGGTGATTGAGCGAGTGGTTGCTGAACAACTCCAGGCACGCCTGGAAGAAGCGGACCATTTGGATCCCTTCCAATCGGGATTCAGACCTCATCATGGGACTGAAACTGCCTTGGTCGCACTGGTCGATGATCTCCGGCGGGCTAGGGACAAAGGTGAGAGCTGTTTCCTAGTTCTGCTGGATCTCTCAGCGGCCTTTGACACCATTGACCATAACATCCTTCTGGACCGTCTAGAGGGTTTGGGAGCTGGGGGCACTGTTATACAGTGGTTCCGCTCCTTCCTTCTGGGCCGTGTTCAGAAAGTGGTGGTGGGGGATGAGTGCTCAGACCCCTGGGCCCTCACTTGTGGGGTACCTCAGGGTTCTGTCCTCTCCCCCATGCTTTTTAACATCTATATGCAGCCGCTGGGAGAGATCATCAGGGGGTTTGGACTGGGTGTTCATCAGTATGCGGATGATACCCAGCTCTACCTCTCTTTCAAATCAGAACCAGCGAAGGCGGTGAAGGTCCTGTGTGAGTGTCTGGAGGCGGTTGGAGGATGGATGGCGGCTAACAGATTGAGGTTGAATCCTGACAAGACAGAAGTGCTGTTTTTGGGGGACAGGAGGCGGGCGGGTGTGGAGGACTCCCTGGTCCTGAGTGGGGTAACTGTGCCCCTGAAGGACCAGGTGCGCAGCCTGGGAGTCATTTTGGACTCACAGCTGTCCATGGAGGCGCAGGTTAATTCTGTATCCAGGACAGCTGTCTACCAGCTCCATCTGGTACGCAGGCTGAGACCCTACCTGCCCGCAGACTGTCTCGCCAGAGTGGTGCATGCTCTGGTTATCTCCCGCTTGGACTACTGCAATGTGCTCTACGTGGGGCTACCTTTGAAGGTGACCCGGAAACTGCAATTAATCCAGAATGCGGCAGCTAGACTGGTGACTGGGAGTGGCCGCCGGGACCACATAACACCGGTCCTGAGAGATCTACATTGGCTCCCAGTACGTTTCCGAGCACAATTCAAAGTGTTGGTGCTGACCTTTAAAGCCCTAAACGGCTTCGGTCCTGTATACCTGAAGGAGCGTCTCCACCCCCACCATTCAGCCCGGACACTGAGGTCCAGCGCCGAGGGCCTTCTGGCGGTTCCCTCACTGCGAGAAGCAAAGCTACAGGGAACCAGGCAGAGGGCCTTCTCGGTAGTTGCGCCCGCCCTGTGGAACGCCCTCCCATCAGAGGTCAAAGTGATTAATAACTATCTAACATTTAGGAAATACCTGAAGGCAGCCCTGTTTAGGGAAGTTTTTAATCTGTAATATGTTAATGTATTGTTTTGTTTTGTTTTTAATATTGCTGGAAGCCGCCCAGAGTGGCTGGGGAGACCCAGCCAGATGGGCGGGGTACAAATAATAAATTATTATTATTATTATTATTATTATTATTATTATAACCTCACAAGGACCATAAAATTAGGCACTTGGCTGGGGACTGTGAGAACAGAATGCTGAACTGGATAGGCCTTTGGTTTGATCCAACAGGGTTCTAATGACCTTCAAAATACTCTGCTAGATCAGGCAAAGAACGGGGTCTGTTGTGTAGACGAGTGTACTGCGCTGTTGTAGACAAACTCAGCAAGTGTCAACTTCTCCACCTGGTTATCTTGCTGATAATTCACATAGCAGCGTATGTACTGTTGTAAGGTGGCATTCATTCTCTCTGACTCTCCGTTTGTCTGTGGGTGCTGTGGGTATGACGAAAGACATACTTCTACCTTCAGTAGTTGCATCAGTTTCCTCCAGAACTGGGAGGTAAATTGCGTTCACCTATCTGATATGACCCTTTGCAGCAACCCATGCAGCTTGAACATGTGCTCTACGAAGAGTTGCACCATCTCCTGCACCAAAGGCAGTTTCTTGCAGGGCATGAAGTGCCCCATCTTAGCTAACAGATCTACCACTACCCATATGACTGTCTGTTTCTGTGACTTGGGTAGGTCGGTGATAAAGTCCATTGCTATTGCTTCCCATGGCCCTTTGGGGGTGGGGTGGGAAGTGGTTGAAGCAACCCTGCTGGTGATTCCTGGAGCCTCTTGGTTTACTGGCAAAGTTTGCACGCCTTGACATATTCCTTGATTTCTTCTTGCATTCTGGGCCACCAAAATTATTGACATATTAAATAAGGTCAAGGTCAAAATCAAATATTCTATGCAAGTTTTCTTAGGAATTTAATCCATTGGTATTTAGTCATAAGCAGTCATAAGCAGGAAAGCAAGAAAAAAAAGTTAAAGTAAACATCAACTAGACATCTTCTTACACTTGTAGAATATTCCCATGCAGAGTAAAATAATCTGCCGTTGGGATGGATTTCTGTTTTAACCTCCCATCAGATTGCCAGATCAATCCAAATTAGTTCCAAGAATTTCTTCAGCTTTGCAGTTTTTTTGGAAAAGTAAACACTGTCAGCTGGAGCTTTCGGCTTTTCTTTGCTGGGTTGCATTGGAGCACTCACTCGGTGACTCGATCTTGCCCCCCTCCCGCTCCTTTCAAAGCAACTCAGGAGCAAGAGATGATATCCTTTTGTCAATAAATAATTAAAATATCAGTTTTCCTTGGTTGGGTATGCAGGACAGATTGAAGCAACCACAACTACTTCCAGCTGTCAGTCATGCAAGACGTGGCAGGAGAGGTCCCTGGCTAGAATTCTGGGGTGCTAGTCCTCAACATAGACCAAGCTATTCACACCTTGTAAAGGTGTGATTCAGAACAGCAGAGTCTAATTGGTTACTTAACTCAGTTGACGGCCACTGTGCATAGGAGTCAACTCCTAGGGGTAGAGACCCAAATAAAATATTTTAGGGAGCCACCTTCCCCAAGTTGTTGTGTGCACTGTCTTGTGATCGATTATGCAGGAGGGAGCTTACTTGCTCCACCCCCAATATTTTATTCATGTTGACACCCCTCCACCATGAATGCCATGAAAGCAGCAGCACATGCTGCCAGTGCTGTGCCCACACTGGTGTGGATTCCAGTCTTCCCCCCTGCCAAGTTCTGAAGAAATCGAGAGCAGTTCACTGTGTTTGTTGCCCAATGTTAGCTCTACATGAGAGCAAGGGCGCTGGAATTTCCCAGTGATGAAGCCAAAGTTGTGTTTCTGATTAGTCTGCTAGAAGGGGACACCAGGCTCTGGGTGGCCCCCATTCTCATTGCCTGGCATGCATGGTTGTCCTTGTGTGCCTTGTAAGGTAGCGACCATGTAGATTAGAAGGGGCAATGGGGCATCAAACACACAGAGTAAGGAAACAAATATTGGTATGCATTGCAAATAAACAAATTAAACAGAAAACAGGCTATGATTGGATGCTTCCATTCTCTATTTTTGTACCCATCTACATCTGAGCTTGCAGAATAAGGCCTTTTCAAGGTGATTGTGAGGGCTGATGCCAGAGAGTCCCATAACATAGATGGCAGTGTGTGGATTGTGCATTAAAACAGAGGGGTGCTTTTATGAAGAGATCATGGGATCCAATTTCATTCATTTTAAGGTGTCTCTTAGAGCCAAGCATCATCAGGCACCTTCTTACAAATATACGGTATTTGTAGATGACATTCTATTTTTTTTTATTAAGAATCTTTATTTAAAGTCAAAATCAAAATAAATCACAAATACAAATCACAAATACAAACAGACCTCTGATCCTACATTTTGAAAGTAGGTATACTCAGTTTAACCAAAGTAAATTATATATATATATATATATATATATATATATATATATATATATATATATATAAACATGAGGTGTGTCCATTAAAGTTCATATGATATTATATACATACCTAAGTTCTTACCTTAACTTACATCCTTCCCTTTCCCATTTGTCTTACTTACTTACTTTACATCTTGTTTATCAGGTCTATCCAGTTACTATAATAACTTATTGACTTACAGTTTCTTCTGTCTTCCCATTCTTTGTCATTCTTTTATTAACTTCATATTGCCTTGATGACTTCCACTCACTGACCACTCCAAGTAGATATCTCATTTTAGTTTCACACGTTGCTTATATTCCTTTCTTACTTCAACCACTATTGAGTACCATTACTTTATTTTCCATTAATTTACTATGCGAAATAGTTAGAAGTGGATCCATGTTTTCATATTGGGGCACTGTGATTTCATATATTCACCAAATTTCTCCCAACTCTTTTTAAATTTTTGTTTGCTGCAACCTCTAATTGAATCAGTTAATCTAGCCAAATCCAAAAAACTGAATACTTTTTCTTGCCATTCTTTGACGTTTGGTATAGTTTGTTTTTTCCAATATGATGCGATCAGAATTCTTGCTGCTGCAGTTAGATACAGAAATAATTTCTGATCTTGTTTATCTATTTCTTCTTCCAATATTCCCAGCAGCAAGGACTCTGGTTCTTTTTTAATGTTATATTTCAATATCTTTTTTATTTCCTCAAATATTTGGTTCCAATTTTTTTTAACTTCGTCACAGTGCCACCATACATGAATGAACGTTCCCACCTCCTTTCTACATCTCCAGCAAAGGTTTCTTTAGTTTTGTACATTTTATGTATTTTGTTCGGGGTCATATACCATCTGAAAAACATCTTGACCATATTTTCTCTAATTCCTTCCTTCTCTAATTCCTACAAGGAATTGTAGATGACATTCTAATGCTATCCAGCAACCTCTGAAGCAATCAATGGTAACTGCACCGCAGTCGTGGTGCTTTTCAAGATTTGGCTCGTAGAAATTCCAGTACCTGAAAAGAAAAGAAATAGCAGCAGTGATCAATCAAGATTGGAGGTTTATTTCCTCACCTGTTCCTTGTGCCTTCTACCATTAAAAAGATGTTCAGTTCTTTTTCTCTTAACATCCACCCCTACTTATCGTCACTTCTGATAAGGCCTTGCATTCTCCAGTGTCCATTGTATACTCAATCAAGTTGAACTACACAGCACAATTTTTTTTTTTAAATGTATTGTATAACTCATTTTTAGTGCTCCAATAATCTATTAAATTGATACTAGTAGTAATAATGGAGAAATAGGGTTTTTTTTACTTCTATGAGATGTTTGGGTTGGATCCAGAGGAGAAGAAAGTTGGGTGCGTGCCAAAGGGGGCATCTCTGAGGGGGAGGCAACGCTGCACTGTCCCCAACACTCGTTGCCGGCTGCACCCCCCAGGAGGCTCATGGCAGCCATGCGCCCCACCCCCTGGGATGCTCACCCCACCCCCAGGTACATGCCGCTCCAGGTTCCGGAGCACCTAGCTCCACCTCTGGTTGGCTCTGACCTTTGATCAAGTCTAAGATCACATACGAAGCAGGTGGCACTGTGGGTTAAACCACAGAGCGTAGGGCTTGCTGGTCAGAAGGTTGGCGGTTCAAATCCCTGAGACGGGGTGAGCTCCCGTTGCTCGGTCCCAGCAGTTGCTCGGTCCCTAGCAGTTCAAAAGCACGTCAAAGTGCAAGTAGATAAATAGGTACCGCTCCGGCAGGAAGGTAAACGCCGTTTCCGTGCACTGCTCTGGTTCGTCAGAAGCGGCTTTGTCATGGTGGCCACATGACCCGGAAGCTGTACGCCGGCTCCCTCGGCCAATAATGCGAGATGAGCGCCGCAACCCCAGAGTCAGACATGACTAGACCTAATGGTCAGGGGTCCCTTTAAGATCACATACAGCAGTGGTTCCCAATTAGTGGTCCAAAGACCACCCAGTCAGGCACTCCATTACACCATTCACATAAAAAAAACTGCCACAGAGATATCCAAATCTTCAAAGGAAGATGGCTTGGCTTTTGAAAAACAAGGGGTCTGCAGTACTTAGCTAACTGGGAACTACTGGCAAACAGGGTTTAAGTTCCCAGCTAGTATGATACAACCCCACTGCGCATTTGTAAAGTTTACTCAATACCTTTGCCGAAAAGGATTAGTGGTTGGTATTGGGTGCATCAATGGAGATGAATGTCATTGGATTTTGTTCCAGGAGACCTTGCAAAATTGAAAGCACCCCTCTGTTAATCCAGTCTTGGTAATAACTGCCAGACCAGTTCGCTCTTCTACTACCAAGCTGTGGATGAGTAAGATCTTACTCATCCACACAGGTTGAAAAGAATTGTTAGATACTTAAAGGGAACCATGAACTGTCTTAAATTGGCAGCTGAAAGCAAAACCTATTAGGAATCTGTCAAGGATTCTTCAGTTGTGATTCCTGCTTTGCAGGGGTTGGATTAGATGACCCTTGGTGTCTCATCCAACTCTAAATTTCTATGTGTCTATGATTCTATCCAAGAGAGTGAGATTCATCTACCCCAGGGTTCGGCAAATTTTTTTAGCCGTGGGCCGGTCCACTGTCGCTCAGACCTTGTGGCAGGCCAGAGAAGCAGCACCGGGGGGGGGGAGAGCTGGAAGAAGAGGCGAGGGGGGCATGTAGCCTTCCTCCCCAACCCCCAGCCCCAGCCTCAACCCCAGCCGCTGTGCTTACCTTCCCTGGGGCTGCCACCGCCACCACCACTGCTGCTTCTTCTTCTCATGGGTAGGCAGAGGGAGCTCGTCCACTCCTCTCTCTGGCCCACAAGAGCACCAGGGCGGCAGCAGGGGCAGAGGGAAGATGAGCTGCGCAAAAGGGCCAGCTCAGCCCAGCCCCCTTCCTCCTCTAGGAAGGGAGGGGAGAAGCCAGGAGGGAGGGAGGGGGTGCTGCTGCGGTGTGTGTGAGGGAGAGTGGGGGAATGGAATGGTGCAGAAAAAAATGGTGCATCCCGAACGAACAGAATCCCAATCCACAGACAGTCCACGGGCCGGATCCTGAAGGCCATTGGGCCTGATTCAGCCCCCATGCCTTCGTTTGCCGACCCCTGATCTACCCTATCTTACACACTGCTGCTATTATTTTAGGTTAGAGATTGCTGGTTATTCAGATTGTTTAGCAGATAACTAGCAATACTTTCCTAAAGAGAGTGTTGCTCAGCTTTAGGTTTCTGCAACTCCTTTTGCAGCTGGGCTAAGCAGCACAAACCATTTAAAAGCATGCCTTCAATTTCTTCCTAATCACCACATTCTCTAGGTTTGAGAAGCAGGAAGAGTAGCCTTCCTGCCTCTCCAACCTAGTGAGAAGCAGCAGCCGCTCATCTGGACAATGATGTGGAGGAGTACATATGTAGATCTTTGGTAGTAGAGAAAAGTGCATGCAAAATATATTTGGAGAGGGAAAGGATCAATTATGTAAACAGAATCTGCAAGTTTTTGAAATTCATGCCATTAACAAATGTTGCTTCAAAAACTTACTGGTCTTCAGGTAGTGGCCCTGATAGCAATTTCCAGTTCCCTTCCAGGTCTTTGAAGAGTCCAATCCAAAAAAGCTTTTTGCGATCTTTTACTTGCTGGTCTATAAAAAACTACAGTAGGGGTGGAGAGAAAGAAAAAAACCCAGAAAATCTTCAGTAGGAATGAGGAGCAAGGCACTTCTCTCAAAGCCTTTCTAGACAATGTCCCTTTCTTGGGGAGATGATAGCCCTTTACAGGCATTCAATTGGCATAAAACAAACACATTTCAAAAGGAGCAGGTGTCACCATTGAAGGTCCAATCCACATTGTTTTGGGAAGCCGTGATCAAAATTATACATATTATTCCATGTATGGTTGCTTCAAGCACCAAGAATAATTGTGTGCTGAGGATATGCTATTGTTCCCCTGATCCAAATGATGATGATGATGATGATGATGGGTGATGATTATGGATTCAAGGAAGTATCCCAATTAGGAAATATTGCAGTGAAGGGTAACTTCACCTGCCCTCACCGAGACTGGCTACATATGTCTTCCAGTCATGACACAGAGTTAAATTTTCCAAATACTATAAATGACTTTGCTATAGAACAGTTCGTCTTAGAACCATCTAGCGGCACAGTGACCCTGTGTGGCAAATACTCCAATTTCTGTATCCATGTTTGTTTGTTGGTTCCAGAGATACTGGAATCAGTCTGGTTGTGGTATACTTGATGGCATGATGATGGGGTCTCACCCATGTCTGTGCCCTGCAGCACCCCAGTAGCCCCTCTGCCTGGGCTGGGAGAGGGGTATACCTTGCAAGCTCCTCTAGAGTCATCTCCATTATACCCTCATGCCAGAGGGTTAGGGTGGTGAGGGAAGCCTTTTTTCTAAGCACTCAGTACATCTCAAAGAGCAGAGGAAGAATCTACAGGAAATCCAAGGGATAGATTCCCCTCAGGTATCTACTCCTCCTCCTCCTTCAAGACCTCCTTCCTGATTGCCAACTTCAGGCTATTAGAGTTCAGCGGCTCTAAGAAACCTTATTGAGTCCCAGATGGTAGCAGCTGCTCCCTGCCTCACCCACCGCTTGGTTTTACTGATGTTGTTGTTGTCTTGGTTGCATACAGGTGGATCGGAACTTCTTAATTACATATTGATGATATGACTCAAGGAGATCCCCTACCTTTTCTATACTCAGCTTTGATGCTCACCTGTTCTTCCGCTGTTTCTACAGAAACGAGGTGGGCACCTTCCTTCTCACACTTTTCTTTGGAATCCACCCATGAGCGTAGCTCATCAGAAAACAGATACAATGAACTTAAAAATCTAATCCAACCATCGTTCAAGTTCCCAACAAGGATGTCTTTGAGTCAAGCCAGATATGGAGGAAGAAGAGAAAAAGAAAACAACATAGAGAAGTAATTTCATTGTCCCCAAAGGGGACAATGACAATAAAATATATTCTATTCTATTCTATTCTATTCTTAAGGGGAACCACCTTGTAAGTCTGTGTAGATTTCAAATATTTTTGTTAAGTTCATTACAGTGGCCACATAATAAGATATATTCATCTAGGAAGCTCAGAAAGATTAAAACAAGAACAGCATTAACTCTTCAACACATGCTGATGCTGCAGGTGGGCATAGCTGGGTGGGCATAGCTGGAACAGGGTGCACAGTCAAGAACCTCACCTACTTGTTTCCACCGAGATACTTAGGGAAGCATCAGGGCAGACTTGAAGGTCGGAGAGGGAGAATAGCTGGGGTTTATAACAATTTTCTTTCTCTCTCCAGGCCCTCTGTTGAGTTGTGGAGGCAGGAGGGGAATCTAGAATGTATGTCAGGATCTAGGGAGTTATAGCAGTGTGGGGGATAATCAGCACTTTCTAGTGTTCCTGTTTACATCTGAATTTGTATTTTTTTCCTACCGTATATATAACTCAATTAAAAATATATATACCGTATATATAACTCAATTTTTTGTATGTTCCTGGCATTGGGCAACTGGGACAGATGAAGGATTCTGCTGTTTTACCACCCACTTTGCTGCCCAACAGTCTCCCTGTCAGAGCTGACAGGATGGATCCAGTGGGCTTCCAGATGGCTCTGGGGGATTTTCCAGCTGATCTGGAAGTGGGTGGTGCTCCTGCTGAGCTTTGGCCAAGCTCTGGAACAACAACAACATAATAAAATAAAAATAAAAATAATACTTTATCTATATGCTTTTATTTATGTTTTCCCTAGCCACTCTGGGTGACTTCCAACAAATTAAAATGGCTTAGTTGAACTTGGTTTTCTTTCTGGCTTAAAGGACTATGATGTTCGGACTTGGACACTGGCATTAATGATTATATGTTAAAAATTAGGAGTTAAGTAGGGAGAAATTTAGCTTAGAATTTCGAGACCAGAGGGAGGTAAGGGTGCAAAAAGTACAAAATCAGAAGTTCTAAATTAGGTTGGAGTAAGGGAATTTATAAGGTTATAGGGAAGGATCAGATGCTGAGGTTTGGAAAAAGGAGTTGTTTTAAGTAAAATGAATTTTTTGTTTTTTAGGTTATTTTAAAGTTAGGAGTATGAAAACTGTTAGAGAGGATAGATAATGAAATCAACAGAGGGGGACTTGAGGAAGTCAATCGAAATATGAAATTGAGGAATGAAGGAAAGCCTGGCCCACAGAATTGGGCCAGGCCCAAGCAATGATATTAAACATTGTTAGTAAGGTTAAATGTACAATGATTATGCCTACCCTTGTGAGAGAGGGGGATGAATGTTGCTTCCTACAGTGAGGGGGGGGGAGTATGGAAAATTTAACCATTATGTTATGTGCTTAAAAATTGTAAAAATCAATAAAAGTTTTGCTATAATAATAATAATAATAATAATAATAACAACAACAACAAATCATAAAATAATTCATTGAACAAAACTACATTCAGATTTCTTCTGAAAGTCAGATAGTTGTTTTTCCCCTTGACATCTGGTGGGAGGGAGTGCCACAGGGCAGGTGCAGTTACCCAGAAGGCCCTCTGCCTTGGTTTCGGCCATTGACACGATTGGCCCTGATGCAGCCTGTTTGGTCCCCTGGTATACTCCAGAGGTGAGAGCGAAGAAAGAAGCTGGGAGATGGCTTGAACATGAATGGAGAGAAAATCCAGTTGAATGCAGTTGACTACTGGTGAGGGCCTACCAAGCCTACCAAGTGGCAGTGAAGGCTACAAAGAAGGCTTGCTTTGCTTCCTCCATTGTGCCATCCAGCAGAGCTTTCCCAGGTAGCGCAAGGCCTGCTACATTCTGCCCGAAGGAGATGGTACCGTAGTACTGACAGCAGCTTTCTGTGCCTTGTTTGCAAAGTATTTTGTGGATAAAATTGCTTGCATCTCCTGGCATCTTGACCCTGCTATTACAGCAGATGAATCTCGAAGGGTGTCCAGAGCAGAGTCAGTTTCCGTTGTGTTGGGCGTGTTTCAGTCGGTAACATTGAAGAATGCGGACAAGGAGCTTGGATCGGTCAGGACCACTTGTGCTCTGGCCCCTGCCCCTTGTGGCTGATACAAACTAGCAAGGAGGGGACAGCTGGCTGGACTAGAAAGGTGATTACTGCCTCTTTATAAGAGTGGTTGGTCCCGGCCTGCTTGAAGGAGGCAGTGGTAAAACCACTCCTTAAGAAACCTTCTCTGGGCTCAGAAAATCTAAGTAACTGACCGTCGGTTACTAATCTTCCCTTCCTGGGCAAGGTTCTTTTCTTTAAAATGTTTTTTTTTAAAACTAATTCAAAATAATATTAAGAAAAAACTTTTACCATATCAGTATATGAGAATCTCTGAATCTCTCAACTTCCCCCCATCCCCCCCATGGGTCCTTAAAATAATTCTTCTGAAACTACATATTATTACATTCTCTACATTTTTTATTTCTCTAAATTGTCCATATTTTCCATTTCTTTAGAAGTTATTTTTACACTCCATATTTTTTATTAATTTTCAATTAATAACATTCCAATTGGTAACAAATCAGATCCAATCTTGCCACATCATAATACAGTGGTACCTCAAGTTACAAATGCCTCAGGTTACAAATTCTGCTAACTTGGAAGAGATACCTCAAGTTGAGAAATTTGCCCCAGGATAAGAACGGAAATCGTGTGGCAGCAGTGCAGCGGCACCAAGAGGCCCCATTAGCGAAAGCACACCTCTAGTTAAGAACAGTTTCAGGGTAAGAACGGACCTCTGGAATGAATTAAGTTCATAACTAAAGGCAGCACTGTACAAACAATAAATCCAATTATACATTCCAAATTAAATTTCAAGGGGAATTCCCATGTTCTGGATGTCAGGAGAAAGTTTCTTTCACTTGTTCCTGCATTCTTCTCTCTTGTTTTCCCCCCAGTTTCATAATACCGATCTTAACCCATTGTTTTATCTTCACAGTCACTGGTGTATGACTCTCTATTGTCTTTAACAAATTCACATTTCTTATTAACACACAGGAGGCAATTTATTCTGTGTTGTTATTCTTCAGTTGATTTTCAGCGCAGTCCTCTCAGTGGCCCAGTCTTTCATTTCACAATTTTATCTTCCAGGCTCTGGGCTCTCTTCCAACTCTCCTTCCTTGAATAAGATTTATGGAACAGCAATCTTTCAAGTCTTTTAATGAGTTAGTGTTCCAAATATGAGTCTTCAGTAGAAAAGCAGTGCAGTGGGGTATATTTCAATAATTGTTTGGTGATTGTTTAGTTTAGTTCCTCTAAGATCCAAGCTTGCTCCCCTGGGCCCTAGGGAAGCTCACCAAAAATCAAAGTCACCCTCACTTTCACATTTCACCATATATTGAGAGAAAAAAAGTCCATGCAGGCAAATGCAGTTTTTTTATGTGAAATATTCCCCAATTATAATCCGTGAAATGTCCTCAGACACCCCCCCCAAGGCCGTTCCTTTTTCTCCTGCGCCACAGCTGCTGCCATTGTTTTCAACCTGAGCCTCCTTCGTGTCTGATCTTGTTTTTGCCATTTCTAATTATGGCTCTCTGCAGAGAATTGCATAACCAAGCAACAAATTAATTTTGCAGCTCCTCCTGCATTCCATTTAGATAATTAATTCTTTCTTAGTGAGGTTTGGCAAATCATGAGTAGCAAATGCAGAAAAAGAAACAACCGCTTATCTCACTTAGATCAAAGCACAATGATGAAAGTCCTTTTCAGATCAAAGCCTTGGCACCTAGTGACTGATTTATTTAGCAGGTCTTTTTTATCTCCGTCTTTCCAGAACATAACTGTTTCTAAGTCTGCATTTTCATAATATTTGAAGAACAGGGATCTTCCCGCTCATGACGATGACTCTGGAGAGTTCCCAATTCATGTAGTGCTCACCACCCAGCATCCCTGCCCCTGCATTCTGTAGCGAGTGGCAGTTATTGGACGACCCGTGGGTGACGGCCAGTCCCCCCCTACCCTGGGGATTGGCAGGGATAATTACCCCCATATTATCCCAGAAATCCTGCATGACTGGGGTCCGGTACCATGGGAAAGCAGCCAAATGCATGAGATCCAGGTGCTCTTGGAGGAAAGTGAATTTCTACATCCATTTCGATCAGGGTTTAGGCCTTGTTTTGGCATAATGTCCTTAATGGCAATCATATTTCCCAGGGTCAAAGAGAAAGAGGGGAAATGGCATTCTACAACTTCCACAAAATGTGTGTTTTGGTGCTGACCATCCTTCGCTTGTTTTTATGTACAAGTGACACAATCTGCATTCATTCCCCTTCTCTGCTTTCGTATCTCAAGCTTTATAAACTATTTTATAATCACTTTACCTGCTGGTATTATGTATTCAATGCTATGTGTTTGCCTGATCTTGAGACTGCACTAATATTCTGAGATCCTATGTTCTGATTCGATACATGATATCCAATGTAGCCAGATGGGCGGGGTACAAATAATAATTATTATTATTATTATTATTATTATTATTATTATTATTATTATTATTATTATCATGCCACTCCTTTCTTCCACACAAGGCTACAATCATAGAATCATAGAATCATAGAGTTGGAAGAGACCACAAGGGCCATCCAGTCCAACCCCCTGCCAAGCAGGAAACACCATCAAAGCATTCCTGACAGGTGGCTGTCAAGCCTCTGCTTAAAGACCTCCAAAGAAGGAGACTCCACCACACTCCTTGGCAGCAAATTCCACTGTCGAACAGCTCTTACTGTCAAGAAATTCTTCCTAATGTTTAGGTGGAATCTTCTTTCTTGTAGTTTGAATCCATTGCTCCGTGTCCGTTCTCTGGAGCAGCAGAAAACAACCTTTCTCCCTCCTCTATATGACATCCTTTTATATATTTGAACATGGCTATCATATCACCCCTTAACCTTCTCTTCTCCAGGCTAAACATACCCAGCTCCCTAAGCCGTTCCTCATAAGGCATCGTTTCCAGGCCTTTGACCATTTTGGTTGCCCTCCTCTGGACACGTTCCAGCTTGTCAATATCCTTCTTGAACTGTGGTGCCCAGAACTGGACACAGTATTCCAGGTGGGGTCTGACCAGAGCGGAATACAGTGGTACTATTGCTTCCCTTGATCTAGATGCTATACTCCTATTGATGCAGCCCAGAATTGCATTGGCTTTTTTAGCTGCTGCATCACACTGTTGACTCATGTCAAGTTTGTGGTCTACCAAGACTCCTAGATCCTTTTCACTTGTGCTGCTCTCAAGCCAGGTATCACCCATCCTGTATTTGTGCCTTTCATTTTTTTTGCCCAAGTGTAGTACTTTACATTTCTCCCTGTTAAAATACATCCTGTTTGCCTTGGCCCAGTTCTCTAATCTGTTAAGGTCATTTTGAAGTGTGATCCTGTCCTCTGGGGTATTAGCCACCCCTCCCAATTTGGTGTCATCTGCAAACTTGATCAGGATGCCCTCAAGCCCATCATCCAAGTCATTGATAAAGATGTTGAATAAGACTGGGCCCAAGACAGAACCCTGTGGCACCCCACTAGTCACTTCTCTCCAGGATGAAGAGGAGCCATTGATGAGCACCCTTTGGGTTCGGTCAGTCAGCCAGTTACAAATCCACTGAATGGTAGCATTGTCTAGCCCGCATTTTACCAGCTTCTTTACAAGAATATCATGGGGCACCTTGTCAAAGGCCTTGCTGAAATCAATATAGGCTACATCCAAAGTGTTCCCTTTGTCTACCAGGCTTGTAATTCTGTCAAAAAATGAGATCAGATTAGTCTGACATGACTTATTTTTCAGAAACCCATGCTGACTTTTAGTGATCACAGCATTCCTTTCTAGGTGCTCACAGACCGTTTGCTAAATGATCTGCTCTAGAATCTTTCCTGGTATTGATGTCAGGCTGACTGGGCGGTAATTGTTTGGGTCCTCTCTTTTCCCCTTTTTGAAAATAGGGACAACATTTGCCCTCCTCCAGTCTGCTGGGACTTCGCCTGTTCTCCAGGAATTCTCAAAGATTACTGCCAGTGGTTCTGAAATCACCTCTGCCAGTTCTTTTAATACTCTTGGATGTAGTTCATCTGGCCCTGGAGACTTGAATACATCTAAACTAGCCAAGTGTTCTTGTACTACCTCCTTACTTATTCTGGGCTGTGTTTCCCCTGCTGAATCATCTGCTCCATATTCTTCAGGTCGGGCATTGTTTTCTTTTTTGGAGAAGACTGAGGCAAAGAAGGTATTGAGGAGTTCTGCCCTTTCTGCGTCCCCTGTTCGCATTTCACCTTCTTCTCCTCTAAGTGACCCCACTGTTTCCTTGTTCTTCCTTTTGCTACGGACATACCCATAAAAACTCTTTTTATTGCTTTTAACCTCTCTAGCAAGCCTGAGTTCATTCTGTGCTTTAGCTTTTCTGACTTTGTCTCTACATGTGCTGGCTATTTGTTTGAATTCCTCTCTGGTGGTTTCCCCCTTTTTCCATTTCTTGTACATATCCCTTTTAAATCTTAACTCAGTTAAAAGTTCTTTAGATAGCCACCCTGGCTTCTTTAGGCACCTTCCATGTTTTCGTCTCATTGGTACTGCTTGAAGTTGTGCTTTTAATATCTCCCTTTTAACAAACTCCCATCCATCATGAACTCCCTTCCCTTTTAGTATTACTGACCATGGGATCACATCCAGCATTTCCCTAAGTTTTCTGAAGTCGGCTTTCTTAAAGTCTAGAATTTGAGTCTTAGCATGCTTGGTTGCTCCTTTCTGATGTATAATAAACTCCTACAATGCCAGAACAACTAATCTCACCTGTGGAGTGGGAGTGTCACTTCAGGAAAATGTATGAAAGCTCAGACTATATTGAAAGGTGGGACACATCTAGTATGACAGATCTCCCAAGCTGGAACCCGGTCACCACGACGGATATACAGTTATTACTATCCAGATCTAAAATAGGGAAAGCACCAGGCGAAGATCTAATTCCGCTTGAGCTTATCAAGGAAAACAAAGAGTGGTGGTGCCCGGCCCTGGCTTCCCTGTTTACATACATCGACAAGACGGGCCACATTCCAAAAGATTGGGGGATGGCCATAATAATCCCCATCCACAAAAAAGGGAGTAAGTCAGACCCAGGTAATTATAGACCCATTAGCCTACTTAACATCGTGAGCAAACTGTATGCCTTACATCTCAAAGACAAGCTGATAGATTGGCTTGAGAAGGAATCCTTAATAGCAGATGAACAGGCGGGCTTCCGGAAAGGGCGAGCCACAGCTGACCACTGTTTGATCCTCCAACATCTTGTAGGAAAGTACACAGTCGATAAATCTTCTGCAATATTTGCGGCATTCGTCGACTTAAAGATGGCTTTTGACTCTATCTCAAGAACCAAACTCTGGGAGAAGCTAAAATCTTCAATAGACCAACGCCTCTTCCATCTAATAAGATTATTATACACGAACACCAATCTTCGGATCCGTTGGTCCCCCCAGGGTCATCTAACACAACAGATAACAACGCAGCGAGGTGTCAAACAGGGTTGTGTGCTAGCTCCTCTTCTGTTCAATTACTATATAAATGACATTGTATCAAAAGTAAAAGGGCCACAGTTTCACTCTCCTAAATTAGCAGATAGGCATATATCTATTCTTCTATACGCGGACGACGCTCTGGTCTTATCGAGGACACCAATTGGGTTACGGAGGGCACTACGATCCATAGCGGAATATTGTACAGAAGCCCATCTCACTATCAATTATCAAAAGACAAAAATAATGTCTTTTGCCAAACGGCCTAAGAACTATACATGGTGTATAAGCGGTCAGAAAATTGAACAGGTCCACTGCCTAAAATATCTAGGTGTCGTCTTTCACGATAAAGGGCTAAAGAAAGCCCACCTAACACAGTCAGTAATAGCAGCCCACAAATCCTCTACAGCTATTTTAAGCTTCCTTAGAACAAAGGGGGGACAGTATATTCCCGCGGCTTTAAAACTGTATGAAGCTAAGGTGATGGCTCAGCTCCTTTATGGGGCCAACCTTAACATCCCGCCACCTAATCTGACGACAGCCGAAAGAGTACAGTCCAAATTCCTTAGAGCGGCCTTACAAATGCCCCCATGTGTGTCAAATGCGGCCATACGATTAGAAACAGGCCTGACCTGTGTGGAGGCCAGAGTGTGGATGCAGGCCTGTAATCTATGGCTGAAATACAACATGAATCCCCAGGGCCTACTCCTGGTGCTAGCGCAAGATAGCTATCAATCCCTCTGGAGCAAGACCATAGTGAATAAGATGCTGAGTATAGGCCTCAATCCATCCAGCCTTAAGACACACGATCTTAATACAGCAAAGACCCTCATTAAACAGAGGATCATAGATATAGAAAGACAGAAGGATCTAAGTAAAGTACCTCACTTTCTAATTGAGGAGGAAAGGAGATACCTGGCCCGCCCAGCCAGATATCTATCCAACCTGGAAATACCCTCTCATAGAAGAGCATTCACTTTGGCTCGTAATCGAATAATGCCTTCAACAGTTCTCCAGGGGAAGTATAAACAGATCCCTTTTTGTGAGAGATGCTGTCTGTGCGGCTCAGGTGAAGTGGAATCCATTGGCCATATACTTCTGCGATGCTGCTTTTATAAGGAGGTGCGAGGTGACCTTATTCACACCATACTGGCAGAGCTACCTGGACGCTCGGAAACCTTCTATATAGAGTGGCTTCTCTCCGACGCTAAGCCTATTGTGTCAGCGAAGGTTGCTAAATTCTGTGCCAAAGCTATAAGAATTAGGTCCAATCTAATTAGCAGTGCCCAAATATCCTCAGAACATCCTCAGGACTAGCTAAAGAGGATCCAGCGATATTAATTGCTGTAGCCTACCTTTTAAAGTAGTAATACCCCTATTAATTAGTTCTTTTTAACCAACTGTTAAAACCTATTTTGATTGTCTATTTTAGATATTCTGGTCTCTTTTTATTGTTTTATGTATTGCATATTTATGTGTGCTGGTCAAGAACCGTAATAAATCAATCAATCAATCAATAAACTCCAGAAGAGCATGATCACTCCCACCTAATGATCCTGCCACTTCTACCCCACTAACCAGGTCATCACTATTGGTTAGGACCAGATCTAAAATGGCTGATCCTCTTGTTGCTTCTCCCACTTTCTGGACAATGAAATTGTCTGCAAGGCCAGTGAGGAATCTGTTCGACCTTATGCTCTTGGCTGAGTTTGACATCCAACAAATATCAGGATAGTTGAAATCCCCCATTACTACTATCTCATTTCCTTTTGAATGCTTGGTCATCTGTTCCAGGAAGGCATCATCTATGTCCTCAGTTTGGCTTGGGGATCTATAGTAAACTCCCACAATGAGATCACTGTTATTTTTCTCTCCCTTAATTTTGACCCAGATACTCTCAATTTGGCTTTGAAGTTTTAAATCATGGATCTCTTCACAGGTATACACATCCCTCACATATAACGCCACTCCTCCTCCTTTTCTGTTTGGTCTATTTCTCTGAAATAGATTGTATCCCTCTATTACTACATTCCAATCATGAGACTCATCCCACCAGGTTTCAGTGATGCCTATTATGTCGTATTTAGTTTGCTGTACCAAGAGCTCAAGTTCATCTTGTTTATTTCCCATGCTCTGTGCATTTGTATACAGACATTGAAGACCATTGATCATTCCCCCATGTCTCCTACTTAAGGGTTTTTTCTTCCCACCACTAGGTCTGCGTGCTGTTTGCTCCATTTGGTCCTTGACTTTTGGATGATCATCTTCAGCATTTGATAGACTCCTACCTTCAGGACCACTGTCTCCCTTCCCCACATAAGTCAGTTTAAAGCCCTCCTGATGAGGTTTTTGAGATTGTTGGCAAAAACATTCCTCCCAACCCTTGTGAGGTGCAGCCCATCACTTGCCAGAAGTCCATCTTCAAGAAACTGCAGACTGTGATCTAAGAATCCAAACCGTTCCTGCCGGCACCATTTGCGAAGCCAGTTGTTCACTTCTCCTATTTTCCCCTCTCTTCCTGGGCCACGGCGTTCAACTGGGGGGGACAGATGAGATGACAATTTGTGCATTTAATTGCTTCAGCTTCCTGCCCAGAGCCTCATAATCACTTTTGATCTTCTGGAGGCTATGGCTTGCGGTGTCATTGGTTCCCACATGGACTAAAAGGAAGGGGTTTTTATCCGTGGCTTTTATTATTCCTTGCAGCCGTTCTGTAACATCATGGATCTTGGCCCTGGGGAGACAGCATACCTCTCGAGACATCTTGTCAGGCCCACAGATCACTGCTTCTGTACAATCGTGGAGGCCCTGCACTGGCTATTGGACAAGAAATCTCCTTGGATCTGGGGTCACGCTCAGGACACTGCTTTCAATGGTGTCAAAGAGCTGCTCTCCTCTGACACCATCCTTACGCATTTTGATGAGGTGCTTGTGACACCTACCCATATGGAATTGGCGCAGTCCTCAGCCAGCAGTTGCCAGATGGGTGAGAGGCCCCCATTGCATTCTACTCCAGGACTTTGTCATCTATGGAATGCAATTAGGCCCAGATTGACAAGGAGGCCCTTGCTATCGTGGCAGAAATGAAGAAGTTCCAAGACTACATCTATGGCCATGACTTCACGATTGTGACTGACCACAAGTTTCTGCTGGGCCTTTGGGCTCCTGCTTGGCAGATGCCCGAGATCCTGTCCTTGAGGATGCTAAGGTGGTCCATCTTTCTCAATGCATATGACTACATGCTGCACAACCACCGTGGCATCAGCCTGGGCCTCGCATATGCCTTAAGCCACCTGCCATTGCCAAACATAGATACTGACCCATCCACAGCCCACAGCTGCCACTGCATGCCATGGATGTCACCACACACTTGGTGAAGTGTAGCAGCATCTCCCGTGTCGTCAACTGGGTGTGGAGGGGGTGGCCAATGGGTCGCCTTGATGCAGATTTCTCCCCATTTGTCTCCCGGCAACATACGTTGTCAGTCCACAAGGGATGCCTTCTGTGGGGAAACCGGGTCACGATCCCTGCTAAGCTGTGAACCAGAGTTCTGGAGGCTCTCCATGTGAGTCACCCAGGCATTGTCCATATGAAAGCTCTGGCCAGTAGCTACGTCTGGTGGTGTCGCGACCCGGCTAGACAGTGGCAGTCCGGGACCCGCCGGGTTCGCGCCATGCGGGCGCCGGGAGGGGGAACCATGCAGCGGGCCAGGAAAGGGGGCGACAGCGGAGCCAGGCACGCAGGGGTTAAACCGAACACGGCAAGACCTGAACTCGCCTAGGCATGCCCCGCGGGGTAAACAACCCCAAGCTGATGGCCCAACCCCAGGTGAGGAAGGCTTAGCGGGCAATCCCGGGAAGCCGGTGATAACAACCGCTAACGAGCCATCAGCGGCGGGCGCGGCGGAACCATCAGCATCGCAATGATAATGTAAAAAGCACCCATGAATAGCGCGGGTAGACAGGAGCAGTTAACTCCTTTTGTCCCAGCCATCCCGGGTGGGGAAGAAGATTACCCCCGGACCTTTAGGGCAGAAGGGAGGGGGGAATTGGGGGTCATCCAGCAAAGTGTATTTAAGGGGAACTCTGAGATGGCCTCCTCAGAATCCTTACGGACTTTCCACGTTTCTCTGTGTGCTGTACAATAAACTTCAAGACATCTTCTGCTAACTTCTCGGAAGTGGCGTGCGTTCTTGACCGCTAGCTACAGTAACCGACGGGGACACGACAGGTGGCCAGGCATTGATTCTGCAGTAGAAGAGTGGGTCCAGCACTGCCAGACCTGACAAGATTCAGTAGGAGATAGCACACACACCAAGGTCAAGACTCCACATTAAATTTGCTGGCCCTTGTCAAGGTCAGACATTCTTGATCATTGTGAACTCCTTGTCAAAGTGGCTCGAGGTGGTGCCAGTCTCAGCAATGACTTCCAGGATGGTCATCTGGACATTGCTGCAGGTCTTTCTTCACCATACATGGCCTGTCAGACTCCATAGGGGCTGATAATGGTGTACAGTTCACGTCAGCCAAGTTCTAGAAGTTCATGACCAACAACCTAATCCGGAATGTCACAGCAGCACCGTTCTATCCATCAATGAATGGGCAGTCTTAGAGAATGACCATCTTAGGACCATCATGAAATCCCTCAACTGGATTGCACAGGGGGACTGGAACAAGTGTCTAGTGCATTTTCTGCTGCAGCAGCACATCAAACCCTGCATTGCCACAGGTTGAAGCCTAGCAGAACTCTTCGTGAACCGGAAGCTGGCATTACACCTGGATTGGCTGCAGCCTAATTTTGCATCTGATCGACCTCTTGGGTGGGAGGCTCCAGCGGTCCCAGGTCCTTCACCCCGATGACCCTGTCTACATCTGAAACTATGGGGATTGCCCTGCCTTGCTCTCCACCACTGTTACCAGAGTGACTGGGCCAGTCTTCTACAAGGCTGCCACAACGGATGTTCAGGTTCACTGCCGGCATGTGGACCAAATGCGCTGCCGCTTGGCTGATGCCCCAGTTCCAGTCACTGCTACCATACCCTAGCACAGGGACAAGGTGAACAATCAGCCTGGCTCACAAACTGATGCACCTGATGAGAACCCTGCAGCCCAGTGTAGGGCTGAGGAATGCACCCAACACTGCACCACCAGACAGCGCAGAGTCAATGACACCAGTGATACCCACGACACCAGCTGCAGCTCCATTCGCATCCCCAAGGATCCAAGGCAACCAGCTTCACCACTCTCAGAGGGTGAGGCACTGCCCTCTTCACTTTGATGACTATGTGTGTTGACGGGGATGCGGTTTTGTTCCTAGGAGGGAGAGGTGTTATGTATTCAGTGGTCTGTGTTTGCCTGAGCTTGAGTCTGGATTAAGGATTCTGAAACCCTGTGTTTTGATTTGAGACATGATATCCAATCACAGAACATTTCAGGATTTGGGCTATTGCCATTGGCCCTTAAACTCTAAGTTGTGATTCTCAGCTTGGGAGTTTAGGCAGACAAGCACAATGAGAGTGGGAGTGGTGCAGGACTTCAGAAATGTCTGTATGCATTTGTTTTGCCCCTGTTGTCCAGTTCTGTTAGTTCAGTAAAGGTTCTTGCTGTTATCACTGGGTCATGCTTCGTGGGAACCCACCTACAATTCATTACCTATATTGGAAGTGTTTCCAGTGAAGGAGAGCCCAACTTAGAGACCTGTGCAGATAAATGGAGGAGCCTATCCTGACCTAGTTTTGGTGGTCTGGGTACTTGGTGTGGCACCAAAACAGGCCTGTGGGTAGAGAGAGGGTTGCTATTGTTCACAAGTATTTTATCCCACATGCCAGTGAGTCAATTCACTATGTGAGTGGGCTTGAGGGATTCTTTTTGATAATGGGCTTGTGAAACAGGAGAGAGATTTTGCTGTTGCACCAACCACCCCACTGCCCAGCAGTCTCTCTGACCAAGTTGGTGGAAGTCGGTGGAAGTTGCCTCGTGAGTGCTATTCAAGAATCTCTCTCCCATGGGTGAACATAATAAAGGACAGGTCTTTTAGCTGACCTGTTTTGATTGTCTCTGTTATAGCAAAGAATGGCAAAATCTTTTCTTTCTTCCCCATAGATACTAAATCATTTCAAAAGTTCAGGAGCGATGAACTAAATATCTCTGATTTTTCCTTAGGGTGGCTGGATGCAAAGGAGGGCAGCACTCTGCTCTGGCTCTAAGAGTTTTCAGCTAGAGGAGGGGCTTTCAGCTGGTTCAGACTCAGGGCAGCTTCCCACTGCACTACAGTTATTCGGCATCATAGCTTACCAATTTCCTTTTGCAGTTGATCATTTCTGTTGGCAAGATACCGCACTTTCTCTGATACGTTTTGTGCTGCAGCGAGTATTTGGAAGTCTAAAAGATTTGAAACAGTTTAAGGCAGGAGTATCTGAAATAAAAATCTGCAAATATTAAGAAACCTTTTCCAAACATTTTAGCCTGAAACAAGAAGCAGAGCTCCAGGATGGGGTTCTTATGAATATGAGGGCAGATGTAGCAGCCACACGACGCGTACACGTTGGCTTAGTGAAGTGCAGTTTATTTACAATACTTAAGGAAAACAACCAAGCCTACAGACTGCAGCTCTCTGCTCTAACGATCTCTTCACTACTCTGTTGATGACTCATCTGAAGGGGCGGGGTGTTTCTTCTGCCCTTTTAAACCTCGTGAAAACACCATCCTCTTCCGCCTCCTCTGCGATGACAATTTCCCTTTCTCTTGCACCCCGCCCTTCTTGCGTTCTTCCCAAGTTAAAGGTACAGGCTCTGACAGACTGCTGTCAGAGAAACTTGGCCTCGCCAAGGACTGAGCACTTCCCTCTACCTTATCTCTGTCCGTTTCCTTGCCAACCTGTTCCCCCGGCTCTTGGCTGCCCTCCCAGTCAGCCAGCTGGTGGCTACTCGGTGGTAACCTGACATCATCCCCCCCCTCTAGGGGCCTCCTCCCCTTCCTCAAGCCTCACCTCTTCCTCTCTAGGAGTACTCTGGGTCGCTCTCCACCATTCCTCCTCATCGTCTTCCCAATAACTGCATCCTGGTTGTGGCTCCTCTGCTTCTTGCTCCCACTCTTGCTCTACTTCCCCTTCCGCCTCTGTTTCTAACTGCTCCCTGACCCAACCTGGAGGTTTGGGCTTATTAGGATACCTATGATGAAACTCGCTCTGCAACCTAGGAGCATGTATGTTCCCCGCATTCTCCCATGAATTCTCTTCTGGTCCGTACCCTTTCCAAGCCACTAAATACTGTACCCCCCTACCCCTTCTACGAGAATCTAGTAGCTCGGCCACCTCGTATTCCAGCTCACCCTCCACCAGGATTGGCGAAGGGGGTGGATCTTTCCTCTCCTGGTAAGGGTGTCTCGGCGTCACTGGCGATAGAAGCGACCGATGAAACACTGGATGTATCTTCATTGACTCAGGTAGGCGTAACTTGAAAGATACAGGGTTAATTTGTTCCACCACTACGAATGGCCCCACCCTTTGCTGCTCCAGCTTACGACAACGTCCTTTGCTTGGCCAGTCTTTTGTGGACAACCACACTAGATCCCCCACCCGGATCTCTTTGCCCACCTGCCTGTGTTTATCCGCTTCTGCCTTGTACTGCGCCTTCGCCCTTTCTAGATGGTCCCGTAGAATGCTATGCAGCGCTTCCATTTCTTCTGCGAAATGCTCCGCCGCTGGCACTTCAAGACTGTCCCCTTGCCCTGGGAACACCCATGGATGTCTCCCTTGACAAGCAAAAAATGGCGTTTGTTGTGTCGATGAGTGCACGGCATTATTGTATGCAAATTCAGCCAAAGCCAACTTCTCTACCCAGTCATCTTGTTGGTAACTCACATAACAACGTAAATACTGCTGCAATGTGGCGTTCGTCCTCTCTGACTCACCGTTCGTCTGTGGGTGTCTAGCCGACGAGAGACACACCTCTACTTTCAGCAGTTGCATCAGTTTCCTCCAAAACTGAGAGGTGAATTGCGTCCCCCTATCCGATATAATTTTCCGTGGAAGACCATGCAATTTGAACACATGTTCCACGAAGAGTTGAGCAGTCTCGTGTGCCGATGGTAGTTTCTTACAAGGTACAAAATGTGCCATCTTAGAAAAAAGATCTAAGTGGTGTAGTGGTTAAGAGCGGTAGACTCTAATCTGGGAGACCGGGTTTGAGTCTCCACTCCTCCACATGCAGCTGCTGGGTGACCTTGGGCTAGTCACACTTCTTTGAAGTCTCTCAGCCCCACTCACCTCACAGAGTGTTTGTTGTGGGGGAGGAAGGGAAAGGAGAATGTTAGCCGCTTTGAGACTCCTTCGGGTAGTGATAAAGCGGGATATCAAATCCAAACTCTTCTACCACTACCCAGATTACTGTCTGTTTCCGCGACTCTGGCAAGTCGGTAATGAAATCCATGGCAATGGCTTCCCATGGCGCCTGCGGGGTAGGTAGTGGTTGAAGTAGACCTGCTGGAGACTCTCGGGGCCTCTTTGCCCGTTGGCAAGTCTCACAGGCCCGTACATACTCCTTGATATCCTCTTGCATGTGCGGCCACCAGAAGTCCCGCGTTGCTAGTCGTTCCGTCTTCCATTGCCCAAAATGGCCAGCCGTCGGACTATCGTGGCACTGTCTGAGTACCTTGGCTCGGAGTTCACCTTCTGGAACATAGAGGGCTTCCCCTTTGTAAAGCAACCCTCCTCTCTCCGCAAAATCCTTTGCATGACTCTCCCCCTTTTGTATCGCCTCTTTCTTCTTCCGAGCAAACTCATCCTCCCCCGTACGCTTTAGGAACTCAGACCGTTCCACAGCCGTCACCGCTGCCAGACGCAGTTGTTCAGGATGGAGGATCAGTCTCTTTTCCGGCACGGTTTTGGTTTTGTAGTATTTGGGCTTCCGGGACAACGCATCCGCGCCCTGGTTCTGTGAACTCAACACATACTTTATTCTGAAATTAAATCTGGCGAAGAATTGCGCCCACCTAATCTGTCGTTGGTTCAGATGTCTGGCTGTCTGCCAGTGCTCCAGATTCTTGTGATCGGTGCGTACTTCCACCTGATGCTGTGCTCCTTCTAGGAAGTGTCGCCATGTTTGCAAGGCATCCTTGACCGCCAACAGCTCTCGTTCCCATATTGTATAATTCTGTTCCGATGAATTTAGTTTTCGCGAGTGAAAGGCGCATGGTCTCAGTTCCCCTCTTTCGTCTGCCTGGAGTAGCACCGCCCCTAGCGCCTTGTCCGAAGCATCTGTCTCTACGAACATCGGCTTGTGCGGGTCCGGATGTGCCAAATGCCTTTCCTCTGCAAACATGGTCTTGAGCTTCACAAAAGCTTTCTGCGCCTCTTCTGTCCAGCGGAACGGTTGTTTCCCTTTCAGACAGTCTGTTATCGGCGCTGTAAGCCCAGAGTACCTATGTATAAATTTCCTGTAATAGTTGGCAAATCCCAAGAACCTTTGCACATCCTTTCGTGTCCTGGGGTTTTGCCACGACACTACCGCCTCCACCTTTGCTGGGTCCATGTGCACTCCCTCCGGGGTGATTCTGTAACCCAAGAATTCCACTTCTGTCACATGGAATTGGCATTTCTCCAGCTTTGCGTATAGTCGGTGTTCCCTCAGCCGTTGTAACACCTCCTTCACATGTTGAACATGTTCTTCTGGATCCTCTGAGTAAATCAAAAGATCGTCCAGATACGCCACCACCGTCCTGTCCATAAGATCTGCCAGCACGTGATTGATGAATGCCTGGAAGGTGGCTGTGCCCGACTGCAATCCAAACGGCATCACACGATACTCAAAGGTCCCATACCTAGTGTTAAAGGCCGTCTTCCATTCGTCACCTTCTCTCACTCGTATCAGATTGTAAGCCCCCCTCAGATCAAGTTTCGTGAAAATTTTCGCCGATCTTAACCTTTCGAGTAGATCTCCAATCCGCGGCAACGGATAACGACTGGGAATCATGCGCTGGTTGGTCCTTCTGTAATCAACTACAAGTCTTTTTTCCGTCGTGCCTTTCTTGTTCACAAAGAAAACTGGAGCTCCCCCCGGAGTCTTCGTTGGTCGTATGAACCCCCGCTCCAAATTCTTCTGTAGAAATTCCCTCAATTCTGTCAACTCCGCTTCCGACATGGAGTAGAGGCGACTGGCTGGTATCTCTGCCCCTGGCACCAGGTCTATTTTGCAGTCATAGGGCCTATGCGGTGGTAGCCTGTCTGCCTCCTTCTCACAGAACACATCTCTGAAGGACTTATATTGCAGGGGTAATTGTCGCTCTTCTCCGGTGAAAGATCCACAGACCGCCGTCCCGCTGGCCTCGCCGCTTTTCTCTGACTTGATCCCTAGACAGTGGAGTCTACAGTACACCGACGAAAAGGTCATGGACCTCTGACCCCAGGAGATCACTGGATCATGGCGAGCTAGCCAACTCATACCCAAGACCACAGGATAGGAGGTCAACCTGGTGACGTGAAGGGCGATGACCTCTCGATGACCCGGCAACTCTAGCCCTATGGGCATCGTGGCCTCCGACACGCAGCCAGACAGCAACGGTCTTCCATCAATAGTCCGCACTTCTAGGGGTTCTTCCAACGACTGTGTCTCTATTCCCAACCTACTCACTAGGTCCACATCCACAAAATCTGTTGAAGCTCCAGAATCTATGAGAATGTCAACATGCTCACCCCTCCCATCTGGGAGTCGTAGCGTAGCGCCCACGGTGATTACTGGTAGGACCGGTCCAGGTGGAAGCCCTTCTGTTCTCTCTCCTCCCAACCTGAGGCCTCCAGAACGGGTTGGGGCAGCTCTTTTCCCGATGGCATCTCTCTGCACTCTCCAGGCGGGGCCACCTTCGTCCCTGAAAGGGCTCCTCGCGGCCTTCCCATGGTGCACTGACGGGCCATGTGATTGGTGGAGCCACAGGTGAAACACAAGCGCTCCCTCCGCCTTCTCTCTCTCTCAGCCCGTGTAATGCCGGGCGTTCTGCCCCCTCTGAGAGAGCCCAGTTGCAT
Source organism: Darevskia mixta (assembly GCA_034641385.1). Lineage (NCBI taxonomy): Eukaryota > Metazoa > Chordata > Lepidosauria > Squamata > Lacertidae > Darevskia > Darevskia mixta. The sequence continues at coordinate 7,719,115 of JAWWNH010000060.1, forward strand.
GGGTTCCTCCTCCTCCTTACTTTGCGCCCTCATGGTCTCTGGCAGAACATACAATCGATGGCTCTCTAGCCTCTCTTGCCCCCTGCGCAACTTGTCGCGTGACTGGAATCTCAGGCCTAATTGTAAGGCAGCTTGCCCCACCTCTTCCAAGGTGTTCAACCTTGGCATTCTCGCCAGCTCATCACGAATCTCTTCGCAAAGACCTGCTTTGAACAAGGCCACCAAGGCCTTTCCTTCCCACCCCAGCTGGCGGGCGTGCATCATAAAACTAGACCAATATTGAGCCACAGTTCCATTTCCTTGCCTGAGATTCAGGAACTCCTGCTCCAACTCCGCCTCTTGTGCTGGGTTCTTGAATATACTGTCCAGAAGCTTCAGAAAGGCAGTCAAGTTCGTGAGCACGCGGTCATTGGCCATCAAGTATGGGGTAATCCACTGTCTAGCCCTCCCTTCCAGAAGGCCCACCACCGTGGCTATTCTGGCCTCATCATCTCTGTAGTCTTCTCCTTTAAGCCGGAGATAATACAAACAGGAAGCTCTGAAACATGCATAATCTGCAGCGTTCCCATTGAAACGTGGGGGAAGAGGAACTAAATTCTTTGTTGTTTGCCTACCCGATAAATCAGAAAGCTGCCTTGCCTGCTCCGCAGTCACTCCTTCAAGCCGTGCCAATCTTATCTTTAATTCTTGGTTCTCTGCCCAGAGCACTTGTGCCGGGTCCACTACCGGCGTAACTCCCGAGGCTGCTGCTTCTTGTTGCTCCGACATTCTAATTGTCTATCTGACTTGCTTCTACTCAGCAGCAGTTAGTTTGGAGATGAGTCATGCTGTAGCAGCCACACGACGCGTACACGTTGGCTTAGTGAAGTGCAGTTTATTTACAATACTTAAGGAAAACAACCAAGCCTACAGACTGCAGCTCTCTGCTCTAACGATCTCTTCACTACTCTGTTGATGACTCATCTGAAGGGGCGGGGTGTTTCTTCTGCCCTTTTAAACCTCGTGAAAACACCATCCTCTTCCGCCTCCTCTGCGATGACAATTTCCCTTTCTCTTGCACCCCGCCCTTCTTGCGTTCTTCCCAAGTTAAAGGTACAGGCTCTGACAGACTGCTGTCAGAGAAACTTGGCCTCGCCAAGGACTGAGCACTTCCCTCTACCTTATCTCTGTCCGTTTCCTTGCCAACCTGTTCCCCCGGCTCTTGGCTGCCCTCCCAGTCAGCCAGCTGGTGGCTACTCGGTGGTAACCTGACAGCAGACTTGATTCTCTGTGGCTGAGATCACCAATGGAAATCCTCAGAAGAATCCTGCAGCTGGATCAGACCAAAGACCCATGCAATCCACTATCCTATTCTCATATTAAAAGTGGCTCATGAAGTATCTTTTATGTTCCCCTCCTATGTCCTCTTTTTCTGCTGGCAATCACAGGGTCACAAAACAATTCCCACCTCGAGTCCCACAGTAACACCAAATATAGAAGGAATATTTTGCAGTTTTCAATTATGCTTTGTGAGATCTAAGAAAATAGAGATGGGCAAACTCTTTTATTGATGAATACTGAGTTGCATTCCACATAGATCTAAGGGGGACATTATATCAGTGAAAGGATTTCTCCTTGTGCAATGCAATCTTCAGCCCCTTTCCCTCTTTTCCCCATCTGTTCTGAAGTTCCCCCCACCCTGGATAGCAGTTTGGTGATGGCATGCAGGGAGAAGTGGGGGCAAAGTTCCTTTGTGCTAGTGCTAAAATCTAGCACTAGCACAAGCATTGTGAATTACAGTGTGATGGGGGAGGACAGCATTTCTAGTGGGGAGATGTGAGAATCACAACCATCTGCTTTCCTTTCTGCTGAACAATGAAATGTGATAAACTCTATTGGGTGATGTTTCATTGACTATACCCGGTATGTATTGCTCAAACAATATGAATTCCAAATTGAACTACCAGAATTGAAGTCTGTTTAAATTAAAGATGTTCTAGCAAAAATGAGGATTTGTATATAAAATGCTTACCATCCAGGTCCTTATATTTTGCACCAATCCGCACAACAAAGCTTCGAATCATATCCATTGCCATTTGAAACTCTGTTCTTTTTTTCATTTCCTTCTGATCTAAGAAGGATTAGGTAGAAAAGAAATGAAGAAATTGTGTTGTAGCCCACTAGTCTGGGGAGCTAAGGGAGGGGATACTTGGTTTCGAACTGATTTCAATATTGAATTTTAAATAAATGCTGGGGCTTCCGGTCGGCGATGCCGGAGGAGACGGTCGGGGGGACATGTCGCTCCTGACATTCCCCCGTCCGACTGGGAAAAGGGGACATCGCGCCAGCGCCGCGATCCTCAAAACCCCCGGGAAGGGCGTCCCGGGGTCCACAGGACCTGCACAGGCTCGGACGCTGGACCTGCTCCCCGGGAGACCGTAACAAGGGCTCCCGAGTGCGAGCGGGCGGCGGAGCCACAGGGTCCGCTAACTCCCCGTCGGGCGAAGCTGCGAGACCGACTCCTCGGAGCACGCTGATTTCTCCAAGACCTGCAAATTGGAATCGTGAGTAAAATGCAACCAAAAGGAAATTTGGACTAAATTTGGACTGGATTGGAACGCAAACACGGAGGTCCGTTCCTTTCCATTGTTACAGTGAAGCAGGAAATAGATACAGTTGCACTGAAAAGGACTGAATTGACTCTTTTGTTATATGGCTTTAAATTAACCCTTAAGCCTCCCCTGGTCCTGAGGGAAGCAGAGGGAACTGTGATAGATTTGTGGTTTATTTTTAAGCTGAAAAGTTTGTGAAGTGTTATAAGAAGAAAAAGTTGGAAAAAGTTTTTAAAGTTTTAAAAGTATAAAAACTGTGATTAAAGAAAATGGCGATGAAACCGGATATTACTTGGCAAACTGTGCTGGAGAAGATGCAGGAATACATTGCGGAACTGAGAGAGAGGAATGCGATGGGAAAGACTGTGGATGAGATAAGGCAAAACCCAAACACTGTGCCAGCTGAGCCAGATGTACAAATAACTAAGGAAGTGACAGGACCCGTCAAGGCTAGACAACGAAAGATTATTTTGCCAAACATCAGCTGCAGGAAAAGATTCTACAACCGGAAAAGAAAATGTGCTGTTACCCCAAGAAGCAAGAGAAGAACCATAAGAAAAAACAGCACACTGATACCCTCTGACAAGCAGCCGAAGGAAAGCCGAGACGAACCGAAGATGAATTGGGAAGGCTGGACACAGTTTTTGGAAAAGGCCTCTCTGGAGGACGCAATGCAGGACTCATGCTGGTTCTGGGCTTCTCCACCAGCAGGAATAGGATAAGAACTGTTAAAGTATGGCCTGACTTGTGGATTTATGGTTTTTGATTTATGGACACGCCAGGGACTGCTCAAATGTTATGATATATAAGTGAAAGATAAGTATCTTTATGTTTAAGACGATAAGTATGATAAGTAGTGAACAATGCAAATAACAGCTGCGTACCCGGGGACCAGGGGAGGCAAGAGGGATGTAGATGAAGATATATAAGTGATTTAAGATATATGATGTTTAAAGATTGAAGATGGATATTAGGAAAATAATTATTTGATTATGAAATTAGGAACCTGTTAAAAATTGTTAAATGCTAGCAGATGGAAAATAATGGAGTGGGCGAGAGGAAGCATGACAATGATTGTAACACAAGTGAGCTGGCCTGAATCGGGGCCAGACAATATTGTAAAATCAATAAAAATTATTTAAAAAAAAATGAATTTTAAATAAATGCTGACTTGTAACATGTCCCAGGACCTTAGGGAGAAGGGTGAATAAAAAAATCAAATATGAATACGACTTCTATTAATATTTTCTGCTAAGCCCGCCATCCCAGAGCCGAGTCCCATGGATTTAGAAAACCCTCCTTATTCGGAAAGTAGATCAGCCGACAAAGGAATTCTAACCCGTAGACATGATGTGGGAGAAGTGGATCTTCTACAATTCAGCCCAAACCCTGATCCTGACCATCCTACAGCCGCTAAAATGGATGAGACTCAGAAAGAACACAACACCTTCACCAAGTTGTCAACACACTCATCTATGCCGGACCTGGAGTCCTCGTCCCTAGAAGGGTATTCCCAAACCAACATAGTTTCTGAGTGTGAAGCTGGCTCTCTGCTGGCCAATGATCCTCATTTTTCAGCATACGTCTCTCTAATATGCCCAAAGGCCCAGAAAGAGCAGATAGCCCCTCGGCCATTCCAGGTCGAAGGGAGTGATTGACAGCTAGCAGGCCATTGCAAGGTTGCCTGCCTTGACTGGGGGGCTGCCTGCCTTACCTGGGGTATGACGGGAAGAGACATACCTAATGGGGATGTCGGTCCTGCAGATTTGATATCTCGATATCATAGTCCGTTAACTCAGGAGGCCTGGCCTGAAGGCAACTTGTTAGGGATGAGATTCTATTCCCCGATAAACGAGGCCAATCCAGGGTTTGGGATCTCCACCGTTGAAGGGCAAAGGAGGTATGGCGGTGGGGGTAGATGTTATAGTCGAAGGGTTTTGAGATGTAGTGATGCTCGAACCCCTTCCAATCTACGCCCCATCCCGAGGGACGAGGGTAGGGTGAGCAGGGATTACCCACCTCCGTCACTGGTGTTGTGCAATGCCAGGTCTATCGGCAATAAAACCGCCACCATCCAGGATTTTTTCATCTCGCTGGGGGTTGACCTGGCCTGTGTGACGGAGACCTGGGTGCGGGAAGGCGAAGTAGTTGCCTTGCACGAGATGCCCCCCCCCAGGATTCTCTGTCCTTCACCAGTCGCGGACCGTGGGTCAGGGGGGAGGGGTAGCGTTGTTAATCCGGGAGGATTACTCTTTCAGGGCCCTACCAGCACCATCGATCTCTGGCATTGAATGTGTTGGCCTGGTGTGGGGCACCAAAGAGAACTTGGCTGTCTGGCTGGTGTACCGACCACCTAGCGCACCAGAAGCCACCCTGTCAGACCTGTTGGATGTGGTGGCAGGCTGGGCCTTGGAGTTCCCTAACCTTCTGGTACTGGGGGACTTCAACATCCATGCTGATGCCACCCCCTCCTCACAGGCTCTGGACCTGGTGTCTTCCATGGCGACACTGGGGCTCTCTCAGTTTGTTGTGGGCCCTACACATCAAGCGGGCCGCACGCTGGATCTGATCTTTGGTGCAGGTATAGATGTGATCATGTCTCCATCTGTGGAAGTGCCATGGTCTGATCACTATGCTCTGAAAGCCAGGATTGACTTCCCGCCCCAATCCCGCTTGGGTGGAGAGCCTATTTGGGCTCGCCCGCAGAGGCTGATGGATCCTGATAGATTCCGTCAGGCCTTGCGGGACCCTGCCCCCCCTGGTGGCTCACTTGATGAGCTTGTCAAGAACTGGAATAACCGGCTCTTGGCGGCCATCGATGAGATCGCACCTAAGCACCCTCTGCGCCCCCGCCGAAACCGGGCCCCTTGGTTTACCGAGGAGCTCCGGAAAATGAAGCGGGACCTCAGACGGCTAGAACGAGTATGGCGGCGCGCTCGCGATGGAGCATCAAGAACATCTTACAGGACGTTTATGAAAGCCTATGAGATGGCAGTGAAGGCTGCAAAGAAGTTCTACTTCTCAGCCTCCATTGCATCTGCTAGCTCTCGCCCAGCACAACTTTTTAGAATAATTAGGTCTTTAACAACCTTAAAGGATCAGCCAAATTTAAATACTAATTCGATTCATAGCTGTGAGGCATTTGTGAGCTTTTTTGCGGAGAAAGTCTTGCTGCTCCGCCACGACCTCTCTGCCAATTTGGATACAATAACAGAACTGGAGGCCCCTCGTCTGTCTTCGGGTCCAGTATTGGACCACTTCGACCGGATACTCCCTGCTGATGTAGACAGATTCCTCCGAGCTGGAAGGCTCACCACCTGCCCCCTTGACCCATGTCCGTCTTGGCTGATTAGAGCGTGTCCAGACGAGGTGCGGGCCCCCCTGGGTGAGATCATCAATTTATCCCTTGGCACAGGGATTTTCCCAGGGGAGTTGAAGGAAGCAGTGGTGCGCCCGCTCTTAAAGAAAACATCTCTAGATCCTTTAGATCTATCCAATTGCCGCCCGGTTTCGAATCTTTCGTTCCTCGGCAAGGTAATTGAGAGAGCGGTTGCCGAACAGCTTGGTAGGTTTCTGGATGAGACATCGACCCTGGACCCCTTCCAGTCCGGTTTCCGCCCTGGTTATGGGACCGAGACGGCTTGGTCGCCCTAACAGATGATCTCCGTAGACAGCTGGACCAAGGCGGGTTGGGACTGCTGATTCTTTTAGATCTATCAGCAGCCTTCGATATGGTCGATCACGAACTTTTGGACCACCGCCTTGCCGACGTAGGGATTCAGGGCACAGTCCGACAATGGCTGCGTTCCTTTATCTCAGGTTGGGGACAGAGGGTGGTGTTAGGGGGGGAGCTGTCGCCGCGGCACTCCTTGGTGTGTGGAGTCCCGCAGGGCGCAATCCTCTCCCCAATGCTTTTTAACATCTTTATGCGCCCCCTCGCCCAGATTATCCGGAGTTTAGGACTGGGCTGCCATCAATATGCTGATGACACCCAGCTCTATCTGTTGATGGACGGCCGTCCTGACTCGGCCCCAGACACACTGACTAGATGCTTGGAGGCTGTGGCTGGATGGATGCGTGGGAGCCGGTTGAAGTTAAACCCTTCGAAGACAGAGGTCCTCTGGCTGGGCCGGGACGATATGGGGTTGGGGGGCCAACTCCCATCTCTTGCGGGGGCTCAATTAGTGCCAGCGCCCTCTGTCAAGAGTTTGGGTGTAACCCTCGACGCCTCCCTTTCTATGGAGGCGCAGGTTGCAGCCACAGTAAAGGCGGCATTTTTCCATCTCCGCCGCATTAAGCAGTTGGTCCCTTACCTTTCCCGCCCTGATCTGGCCACAGTGATCCATGCGATGGTCACCTCCAGACTAGACTATTGTAACTCGCTCTACGCAGGGCTGCCCTTAAAACTGACCCTGAAACTCCAACGGGTGCAGAATGCCGCGGCGAGGCTCCTTACGGGGTCGTTGCCGCGGGATCATATTCATCCAGTACTCTACCAGCTTCACTGGCTCCCGGTGGAGTACAGGATCAGGTTTAAGGTGCTGGTTTTGACCTTTAAAGCCCTACGCGGCTTAGGACCCTCGTACCTACAGGACCGCCTCTGCTGGTATGCCCCGCGGAGGACCTTAAGGTCCACGAATAATAATACGCTGGAGGTTCCAACCCATAAGGTGGCTAGGTTGGTCTCCACCAGGGCCAGAGCTTTCTCAGTTTTGGCCCCAATCTGGTGGAACGCACTGTCTCAAGAGACTAGGGCCCTGCGGGATCTGATAGCCTTCCGCAGGGCCTGCAAGACGGATCTGTTCCACCTAGCTTTTTGTTAGTTCGACCCAACCTGACCCTCGTGCTATAATATAATACTGTAAATAAGACTCTCTCCTATTCTTTCATATTCATGGGCTGCTGTGTTAAGATGGTTTTTAATTTTTAATCTTTTAATCTGTACAGTTAATTAATTGTTTTCTTTTTATGCTTGATGTTTTTATTGTGATTTTAGTGATGTGAGCCGCCCTGAGCCCGGCGTTGCCGGGGAGGGCGGGGTATAAATAAAAATTATTATTATTATTATTATTATTATATTGAGGTTTCCTATGCCTTGATTGTGGCTGTCCTGGTGGTCTGAAGTCCTGTTCAGGTGGTTGTTGCTCCTGTCATCAGATGGTTGGCCTTCCTTTGAGAGCTTAAGATTTTTGTTTGTCTAGATCACAGGTGTCAAGGACAAGGCCCGCGGGCCAAATGCGGCCCGCGAGACCTCGTCATGTGGCCCGTGAGCGTGCGCTGATTGGCGGTGGGCGGTGAAGGTCAGCGCGCGCGAGAGGAAGGGAGCAGAGGTTTTTTTTTCCCGGGCCGTTTTGGCCCAGCGCGGCTTTTTGCCGCCTCGGGGGTGCCCCGCGCGGCTTTCTGCCGCGTCGGGGAAGCCCCCCGCACCATTTTTTCCTTGCCAGGTGAGCCCGGCAAGGCTTTTGATTTCCGGGCCGTTTTGGCCCAGCGCGGCTTTTTGCCGCCTCGGGGGTGCCCCGCGCGGCTTTCTGCCGCGTCGGGGAAGCCCCCCGCACCATTTTTTCCTTGCCGGGTGAGCCCGGCAAGGCTTTTGATTTTCGGGCCGTTTTGGCCCAGCGCGGCTCATTGCCGCCTCGGGGGTGCCCCGCGCGGCTTTCTGCCGCGTCGGGGAAGCTCCCCGCACCATTTTTTCCTTGCCGGGTGAGCCCGGCAAGGCTTTTGATTTTCGGCCGTTTTGGCCTCGCGGACTTTCCAAAGCTGCTCTCCCGTTCGCTGCACGTTCCTTCCCACTTCATTTTGTGAGCTGAGTCACCCGCAGAAAGGAAGCCTCTTGCCGGACTCGCCAGCAGCTCTCCGGCTTCCCTCAGAAACGAGTGAGGAACATGCTCCCTCCCCCCATAATCCCTCCCTGAACACCCCCCCCCTAAAACCTTACTAAAATATCCCCCTTTCCCCCTTAATTCCTCCCTGAACATGCCCCCCTCCCCCAGAAACCTTACTAAAATATCCCCCTTTCCCCCTTAATTCCTCCCTGAACATGCCCCCCTCCCCCTGAAACCTTACTAAAATATCCCCCTTTCCCCCTTAATTCCTCCCTGAACATGCCCCCCTCCCCCTGAAACCTTACTAAAATATCCCCCTTTCCCCCTTAATTCCTCCCTGAACATGCCCCCTTCCCCTGAAACCTTACTAAAATATCCCCCTTTCCCCCTTAATTCCTCCCTGAACATGCCCCCTTCCCCTGAAACCTTACTAAAATATCCCCCTTTCCCCCTTAATTCCTCCCTGAACATGCCCCCCTCCCCCTGAAACCTTACTAAAATATCCCCCTTTCCCCCTTAATTCCTCCCTGAACATGCCCCCTTCCCCTGAAACCTTACTAAAATATCCCCCTTTCCCCCTTAATTCCTCCCTGAACATGCCCCCTCCCCCTGAAACCTTACTAAAATATCCCCCTTTCCCCCTTAATTCCTCCCTGAACATGCCCCCTTCCCCTGAAACCTTACTAAAATATCCCCTTTCCCCCTTAATTCCTCCCTGAACATGCCCCCTCCCCCTGAAACCTTACTAAAATATCCCCCTTTCCCCCTTAATTCCTCCCTGAACATGCCCCCTCCCCCTGAAACCTTACTAAAATATCCCCCTTTCCCCCTTAATTCCTCCCTGAACATGCCCCCTCCCCCTGAAACCTTACTAAAATATCCCCCTTTCCCCCTTAATTCCTCCCTGAACATGCCCCCTCCCCCTGAAACCTTACTAAAATATCCCCCTTTCCCCCTTAATTCCTCCCTGAACATGCCCCCTCCCCCAGAAACCTTACTAAAATATCCCCCTTTCCCCCTTAATTCCTCCCTGAACATGCCCCCTCCCCCTGAAACCTTACTAAAATATCCCCCTTTTCCCCCTTAATTCCTCCCTGAACATGCCCCCTCCCCCTGAAACCTTATATTATTATTATATATACACACACATACTGAGTAATATGCAGTTGAAAATGAAATATGTTATATATAATCATACACACATATATATGTAATATATATTTAAAATACAAAAAGCAGTAATAATTGAATGCAGTGACAATAATTTATGATAATAAAGAGTGGACACATAGTCCTACAGATACAACCGGCCCTTTGAGGGTGACCAAACTGCTGATGCGGCCCCCGATGAATTTGAGTTTGACACCCCTGGTCTAGATGCACCTGTCCTCTTTGTCCTACAGACTTACATTTGCCAAGCTGCCTCATGCTCTGCCATATGTTTAAATATGCAAATTCTTGGATCATTTGGTTCCCTCCCCCTGAGCTTTGCTTACTTTGAGTGCCCTTTAAAAATGAATTAGCTTGGCAAATAGGTCATGTGCTCATTTATCAAGTGCTATTTTTTCTAGAAAAAGAGGTGCCAAATTAACCTTGAATATCTCCCCTGTTCTCTTAGATTGGCAGTGGCACCCACCTGAGAGGGGCTGGAACTGAGTCCTGATGAATTCTGGCTGAAAAAAGCCCTGCATATATCGCGATATTTAGGTAGGCTCTGGACCCACCCACTTTGGCCATTGCCTTATCCTTTGCAGCCTGTTTTCCCCAAGCACTTTCCTTCAGGGGACTGGAACCCTAGCAGAGGGCAGGGTGGCAAGGATCAGGAATGGGGGATCTCCCCCAGCAAATGAGGATTAGTTGGGAAAGGAGGAGAGAATGGCAACTGGGAAAGGGAATTGTCCAGGGTGTCCCAGAGGCTTGTGTTAGCCTATGCGTTTGTTCCAAGTGCTGGAACTCACTGATTCAGGGAGAACAAAAGAGTGCCATTGCTCTCACTGGGTGACAGCTGTAATTCATCCCCAGAAATCAAAGAGAGATGAAAGGGGTAAATGGAAGGTGGATCCTGCCATCTCTTTTTGGAAATGCTATTGGCATTTAAGCAAAGCCCGTGACATTAGTTGCAAAGTATACTAATTATGTACTTACATAGAAGGAAAATCAGCAGTGTCATGGCAGTAAGGATGAAAATCTCAAGTACGACAAATCTTTCACCCGTTGGAGATGTGATGAAAGCAACCATGTTCTGAAAAGCAGATGCTTGAAGAAAGAAAATTTCGCTTTAGTCATCAGTAGTCAGCATACCATTCCCAGCCCAGGAAAAAGAGTTTGCATATGCTGTGGAAGCCATAGGCCAGAGACAGTCAATTGTTCAGGGGGTGGGCACTTGGGAGGATAAGCAGGGGGAGGAAGCAAGGCGAGATGCCTTGCTGCTTGAGGAAACTTTTTTGACCAATGTCTGGGTCAGAAAATAGTAGCCTTTGATACTAAAGGATTTTCTGCCCACTAGACAAATGACAAAATTTCCCCTCTCTGTACACATAATGCCACATACAGAACCTGGGCTGGCCATTGGCTCTTTTTTCGATTCTGCTGATGGGACAGCAGACTAACTGAGAAGGTGTAGTGCAGCTTGTGTAGTCTACCCATCTCTACCCACCCCAGCACCTGCTACCTGAGACAACCACCTCATTCTGCCTAATGATAGAGACATTCCTGGCTGCACACAGTAAAGGAACACCACAGCCAGCAGCAAAGAGTGGGCTCAACCCTTGGGTTTCTATGGGGCTTAGTGTATCTCTGGCACCCAAAGAGCTGTGTGTGCTTTTCTCTGCACTCCTCCCTGGCACAACAACAACAACAACAACAACAACAACAACAACAACAACAACATAATAATAATAATAATAATAATAAACTTTTATTTATATCCCGCCCTTCCCAGCCAAAACCGGGCTCAGGGCGGCTAACAATCATCAAACCACATAACCATTGAGCAGACAGTTAAAAATACAAATATAAAATACATTTTAAAATTTTAAAAATTTAGAAGTTTAAAAGTTGCACTCAAATTAACCCAAAAGCCAAACGGAACAGCTCCGTTTTACAAGCCCTGTGGAAGGGTGCCAACTCTTGCAGGGCCCTCGTTTCTTGTGGCAGATCACCATATCGGGGCCAGAACCAAAACTGCCCTGGCCCTGGTGGCTGCCAACCTGACCTCCTTATGACCTGGGATCTCCAGAAAGTTATTATTTGATGACCTCAGGGTCCTACCCGGGACATACCAAGAGAGACGGTCCCTTAAGTACGAGGGCCCTAGGCCACGTAGGGCTTTAAAGGTTAAGACCAGCACCTTAAACCTGATCCTGTACTCCACTGGGAGCCAGTGCAGCTGATAAAGCACTGGATGAATGTGATCTCGCGGCAAGGCCCCCGTAAGGAGCCTCGCCGCGGCATTCTGCACCCGCTGGAGTTTCTGGGTCAGCCTCAAGGGCAGCCCTGCGTAGAGCGAGTTACAATAATCTAGTCTAGAGGTGACCGTCGCATGGATCGCTGTGGCCAGGTCGGGGGGAGAGAGGTAGGGGGCCAGCTGCCTAATACGGTGGAGATGGAAAAATGCAACCTTTGCTGTGGCTGCAACCTGTGCCTCCATGGAAAGGGAGGCGTTGAAGGTTACCCCCAGACTCTTGACAAAAGGCGCTGGCACTAATTGAACGCCCGCAAGGGTTGGGGGTTGGCCCCCCAACCCCATGTCCTCCCGACCTAGCCAAAGGACCTCTGTCTTCGAAGGATTTAATTTTAATCGGCTCCCACGCATCCATCTAGCCACAGCTTCCAAACACCTGGCCAGTGTGTCTGGGACCAAGTCGGGATGGCCGTCCATCAACAGATAAAGCTGGGTGTCATCAGCATATTGATGACAACCCATCCCAAAGCTCCGGACAATCTGGGCGAGAGGGCGCATAAAGATGTTAAAAAGCATCGGGGAGAGAATTGCACCTTGCGGCACTCCACACACCAAGGAGTGCCGCGGGGACATCTCATTCTCTAGCGCATGACTGGTTCCACTCCCTGCCTCTCTCTCCATCAACTTCCCTTTCCCATGCATTCCTCTACTTTATGAGAAACCTCATCCCATATGACTGTGCTGTATACAGACCATCAGTTATAGTTGCAGGTGGTTCTGCCTCCGCTGGTGCGTCTGCTGGTGCTTCCGCCGGTGCTGCAGGCTTTGCGGGCACTGGCTGCTCCATCTTATCAGTTTTTTCTGTGAAACAACAATCTAGAAGCAGACAAAAAGAAATGGAGCATAAGACTATGAGCATCTTAGGTAGAAAGCGGCGTCTATCAGTATTAGACCATCCTTTCCCGTAAAGACATTGTTGACTCCAATACAACTGAAACGTCTCTCTTTTCCTTTTGCTGGATCAATCTCACTTTAAATCAAAAGAGATGTTCCATATGGATTCCAAGGCATTTAATATATATATATTTTAAAAAGTAATATAGCACATTCTTATTTTGCATCCTATTCCTCTCTAAACTCCGGGACATCTAGTTTAAGGACTCCAGTTAGATGTTCACCATTTAATAGATAATGTGGGATGATGGGAGTTGTAGACCAATAACATCTGGAGGGCCACATGCTCCCCATCCTTGATGGAAGGTATATGCATTTAATTATATAACTACCTCCTGATCATCAGAAAAGAGTACTAGATCTGGTCTCAGTTGGATGCATAGAAATCCAATTGAATCTAGCAAGACTTTGGAGACCATGAGTTGGACCAGGAAAAGAAGCAGAGGGAAGCTGTTACCCAGGCTATCCAGGTGTGCCATTTTGGGGGGGGGGTTGTTTTGTTTTTTGCAAAGACCCAGCCCGACATCTGATGCTGTGGTTTAAAGAAAGAAAGAAGAGGGCTGTTGTCTAACTCTGTTTCGAAGTCATCTGAGCTAGCAGCCCTTGATATGCTAGTAAATTAGTTTTCCAAAGACTTATATTTTCTTGATTATGATCTAGATCTGGATTTACAAACTGGGCCCATGAATCAGAGCAGGGCACCTGTATTGCCAGGGAATAAAACAGAATGTGCTGCTCCTGGTTTGCAATGTAGCTGGAGCTTTAATATAAGGAACCTGGCTGTTTGAGAAGAAGTGAAAGGAACTTCACGGCTTGGCCACCTATCAAAAACCTGCCTGCATGGGGGAAGGAAGGAGGAACCAGTTGTCTGGGAACAAGGAAAGTAACTATACTATACAAGATCTCAAAGTAGCTGTCTTATTGCAAAGGAATTTCAGAAATAGACTGGAAAGAGAAGTTGCTGAATTGCAACTCATTACCAAGCTTAAAACCATGGAGAAACCTGGTCTGAACAAAGACATTGGATTCTTATCTCATTATACATGACAAAGCTTTTTTAACCTTCTCACCCCTTGCTTTTTCCTGTAAGACTAATTGCAGCCGTTAACAGTCGTCAACAGGTTTACCACAGCTATCAACCTTTCACCCATTTCCACCACCCCTCTGAGTAATACCCCTCCCCACCCTCTCACTATATATCAGGGTCTGGTGACTTCTGTTTCAGTGTATCTGAAGAAGTGTGCATGCACACGAAAGCTCATACCAAGAACAAACTTAGTTGGTCTCTAAGGTGCTACTGGAAGGAATTTTTTTTATTTTATTTTGTTTTAACACAGTACTAATTATACCATGTATGATCTTTCCTTCATTACATATTCATTAGGCAAGGAAACAAAGGACTCTCTCTCTAAGCAGCCCCTCCTGCACGTGATCTCTTTGCATTCCTTTCATTTGAAGGTACATCTCAGAACAGCAAGGAATGTCTCCTTTCATATGCAGACGCTGAGAAATTTGTTTACAACCTTGGGAGTAAAACTGCTCCTGGCACAAGATAAGGCACAAGGCCTCTAGCCTGGCTAGTTAGCTGAGCTTATATGTGCATCAATATTGCTAGCTTTGTAGTTTATTCCAGCTGCTGTTGGCTTTATATTAGACTGTATTCTACGTTGCTGATCAATTTATTTGCTAATGTTAACCAATTAATTGAAGTTTGTCTCTACCTAAGTGTCTTCATCCAGTGGAATCCAAAAACCTCGTTTGCCTGGTGGTTGCTATTGGCGAAACAGCCATTGGGGGCTGGCAAGACAGCACCTGTACACAGCCCTAGAATGTACCACGGCTCAGTTTCATTGGATGACCCTGAGTTCTAGTATTTAAAAGAGAAAGACCACCTGTAGATTATAAAAGCTCCTTATCATTTTCCCTCTTAGTGACCTTTCGGCCCTGGAATGAGTCCCTGCAAATATCATAGCTTGTAAGGAAAGTGTTCCACCCATAAGACAACATTCTGTTTGGACACCTTGGTGTTGTCATGGAACAATTTTTCTCCAATTTCTTCTTAAGGATGTTTCATCCTCCCACTGGCTAAGAACCACGTCCCTTGTGATGTCAGGCATTCCAGAACTCCTCCCATTTAGACTATACCATTTCCTGATTGGCTGCTCATCACATCCAATCAGCATTCCACATAAAGCATCAATACAGGGAAATGTTTATTTCAGATTTGTTATCCTACCTTTCCCCCCAAAAGTTATTAGTTTTGCTTTTTATTTAGGCCTGGTACATATCCCTTCAAAGCATATCCCTCAGAAGAATCCTTACTCCTCATGAACTCTGCTAGTAGTATTGAAAAGCTTCCTATCTCAACACTTGTACCGGGAAATATGGCAAAGTGCATTAGTGTAAATTTTCATTTGCCAACTTAAAGCACAAAGAAAAGGAAGAGAAGCAGTCAAATTTCAACATGTTCGGTAAACGTTTACTGAATGTAGCATCATCAAAACGTCCATGCCACCAGTGCGATTTTTTCACACTCAAAAGGTACTGGAACTGACCATGAACACTTCCCTTGCTCTCTTATAATGGTGTCTACCTGAGAGGTGTCAGAACTGAGTTTCAGTGAGTTCCAGATGGAAAAAGCTCTGCATGCAACTGACCTTCAACACAGGGTAACTCATAGAGAACTGTACTTGGATAGAAAGATAGATCTGCACAAACACTAAATTGGACTCTAATAAGCTTCATATGCTAGAAACCCCTCACAACTACATTCACTTGTTTCTCTTGTTGTTCATTGTGTTTTTGTATGAGCCTCTTAGGCTTGCTGATCAGAAGGTCAGCAGCTCGAATCCCCACAACAGGGTGAGCTCCCGTTGCTCTGTCCCAGCTTCTGCCAACGTAGCAGTTCAAAAGCATGCCAGTACAAGTAGATAAATAGGTACCACTGTGGCTGGAAGGTAAACACCATTTCCATGTGCTCTGGCACTCATCATGGTCCTCTGTGCACGAGTAGCAATTTAGTAATGCTAGCCATATGACCCGGAAAACTGTTTGTGGACCTATGCCAGCTCCCTCGGCCTGAAAGCGAGATGACCTCTGCAACCCCATAGTCGCCTTTGACTGGACTTAACTTTCCAGGGGTCCTTTGCCTTTTTTTACCTACCAATAAAAATATTGTTCAAAAATGATTTCTGTCATTTATATCCTGTCTTTTTGTATAAAGATATGAGAATCATATAACACTGGCCCTAATTATCTCCGGTACCTCCGAGTACATTTCTGAGCACAATTCAAATGGTTGGTGCTGACCTTTAACAGACTTAGCCTTTATATCTGAAGGAGAGTCTTTACCCCCATCGTCTAGCCCGGATATTGAGGTCCAGCTCTGAAGGTCTTCTGGCTGCTCCTTCACTGTAAGAAGTGAGGTTACAGCAAACCAGGCAGAAGGCCTTCTTGACAGTAGCACCTTGCCTGAGGAGTACCCTCCCATCATATGTCAATGAGATTAAGAACTACAAAACTTTTAGTAGACATCCTGTATCGGGAAGTTTTTAACACTTGACTTTTATTATATTTTTATATTCTGCTAGAAGCCACCCAGAGTTGTGGGGGAATCCTAGCCAGACAGGTGGGGTATGATAATAATAATGATAATAATAATAATAATAATAATAAGAAGAAGAAGAAGAAGAAGAAGAAGAAGAAGAAGACAATTAAACAGTTATCTAGCAGTAAATGTAATAGTGTTAGTTCTGTTCATTAATTTTAGACATAAGCGTCAACATTCAGTGTTCAAACATATTACTTTATGTAACCTCTTCACTGAGAAAATTGAGTGGCTGGTATAACAAGGTCTTGATGTTGGACATTAAAATCCTTAAAGAAAGGGGTCTATATTTCTTCAAAGATGTCTGTTTTTATTATGACTCAGGCACTGCCGTATCCCAGATATTATTTTCCCATACGTTCAGGGGTATTTCAGTCTGGTTCTTCCATTGTTGAGCTAGTGTGCTGCAGTCAGTAAGTAGCCTCCTAGTTCTCTGTGGTACAGAAAGGTTACCATATTTTGAAGAGGAAAAAAGAGAACACATTTCCTGATAAGTTAGGAAATTGTCCTAATCCCAGATGTTTGAGGGATGTTTCAAGTCCCATTAAACTCAGTGGAATTTACTTGTGAGTAAACGTTTATGAGCAGGTGAGAACTACATTACACTTGTATATGATTTGATGAAAAGCTTCTTGTAGCTTCACAGAGCAATCTGACACCTATATATTCCATGTAAGGCATACTGAATTTAATGAAACCTGGAACCTACTTAAACGTACCTGTTCATTCATAAAACTTTATGGTTCACCTTCCAGCAGCCCATCAGACTTCCCTGCCTCACTGAGCGCTAGTAAGGTTAACCTGACAGCACCCACAGCAGCAGGCTCCACTGGGGGTGAATCAAATACCCATTCCCCAAAAAAACACTGCAAGTTAATGTGTGGCGGGGGAGACTCCCCTGAAACAGCCTTGGCTTTTCTGCCTTCACTATTGGGCACTGGTTGAAGCATCATGTGCAGACAAAGAGCTCCCTTAACCTCTTCGCTTGCAGCTGCTGGGAAACGTAGGAAGGCGGTAACATGAAACGAAAGATTGCAGCCGGCTGTGCTTCTGCCCTTACAGGTCCCAGGGAGCCAGTAGAGAGAGAGATGGTTCTGATAGGGTTGGGGGCTGGGGGCGCATTGGTCTTGTCTTGTGCATGCACACTCTCTGGCTTCGAAGGAAAGCTCCCAGACACACCCCTTCCTGGGACACAGCTGTTTTCTGTCACGCTCCTGGAATGGCAGTTCCCAAGTGCAAGTGTGCTTGTCTTGGGGATTGTCTTGGTAGTAAAAAAAAAGAGAAACCCCAGAAATTTTGGCAAATTCTAAAAATCCATGAGGATGGGGATGTAGACCCTGAAAAAGAGGACATGTCCTGGAAAACCTGGATGTATGGCAACCCTATTACAGGGTGGAGCCTGTTCAAAGATAGTAGGGCTAACGAAGGATTTGGAGGAAGAAGTAACACCCTCTGTAGAAGTGCCTTTGCCTATTTGGATGGTCTATTTCATGTATGCATAAAAAACAATTCTATTCTATAAATTTCTTTCTCTTTTTTATTTTTCAGCTTTTCACATAATACTGTTATGATATTTGTCCAAGCCAAGCGGCACGCAGCTGCAGCGAGGACGGTTTCACTTTTGCCTGTCTCACCAAGCCGTGAGAAAGCTGCCTTATCTTTTCCTACATGGAATGTTTATGTTATACTGTACTATTGTAATCCTAGCCTTTGTGCTTTCTCTTCTGGCTAGTCCTCAAGCTGGAAGGATGGCTATATGGCAGCTCCGTCTTAACGGGCTGGCAGCAGAGATTCTCTCTGCACTATTCCTACAATAAATAGTTTTAGCCTTATTTATGGCTCGTGTGTGTTGTTCTTCAAGCTGGAACAATCACATATGACTGCGCCACCGGACTCTCAGTAGCCGGGGATGTGCGCACACGGCATTGATCTGGCTTTGGGGCAGTCTCACAAACTGCCCCAGGCGGGGTATATGCTGACAGTGGTAGCAGAGGAGGATGGTTTCGATCCACAGACTTCTGATGCTTCTCTCCAGAGACGTCGGACATTGAAACCTCCTGAAGATATTTCACCGGAGAGAAGCAGCCAAAACAGCATTCCTGGTTTCCGAGGGAGTTCATGCTGAGGACGGCCGATTCCAGCCAAGAAGGGAGCTGTAAAAAGATTGTGAGTAACCGGGGCTGATTTACGAGGCAATTAAACCTCTACAGCATTCCTGTTCTCTGAAAACAGAGACACAAAGCTCTTTTCACCAAGATGGCAAAAGAGCAGAAGACCAAAACTTCGTTGTGTCCTTTACTCAAGGATGATAATTATCAGACGTGGAGGATTAAAATGGAGGCTGTGCTTACACGCCAGAATTTATTAGATGTCACTATAAATGCTCCTCCACTATTGCCTGGTCCGCGCTGGATTTTCAGGGACTCACAGGCCAAAGCAACATTGATATTGCATTTGCATGAGTCACAGTTGATTCACGTGAGAGGTTTGCCTCACACAAATGACTGTTGGAATGTTTTGCAAAATGAATACCTCAGAATACAAGCAGCAAGCTCAATGCTTCATTTCCAGCGTCTCACCAATCTTCGGTTGAAGAAGGGGGACTGCTTACGATCGCATCTTAATCACATGAAAGAGTTAAGAAGCAAAATTGCACACCGTATCGTGCAACTGCCTGAACACGTGTTTTGTTTTATGGTCATAAATAGCTTACACCACGGCTATAGTGCTGTAGCGTCTCAGCTGGGTGCTCTTGACGCACAGAACCTAAATGTTGCCAGGGTCTTCTCAACTTTGCTGAATGAGCAAGATCGTTGTGCTGCTCAAAAGGAGGCTGATGGAAGGGGGAGTGAGGCCACAACAATATTCCCATCTAGTGCTTCAATAGAGCATGTGCAGGCTCTTAAAGTCATAAAGGTAAAGGTAAAGGGATCCCTGACCATTAGGTCCAGTCGTGTCAGACTCTGGGGTTGCGGCGCTCATCTCGCTCTATAGGCCGAGAGCCGGCATACAGCTTCCTGGTCATGTGGCCAGCATGACAAAGCCGCTTCTGGCGAACCAGAGCAGTGCACGGAAACGCCGTTTACCTTCCCGCCAGAGCGGTTCCTATTTATCTACTTGCACTTTGGTGTGCTTTTGAACTGCTAGGTGGGCAGGAGCTGGGACCGAGCAACAGGAGCTCACCCCGTCGCAGGGATTCGAACCGCCAACCTTCTGATCGGCAAGCCCTAGGATCTGTGGTTTAACCCACAGCGCCATCTGGGTCCCTTAAAGTCATACGCTGTACTAATTGTGGCTGCCGTGGACACAGTTATAAAATGTGCCGCAAGCCCAAGAAAGCGACCCAAACCCAACAAGCAAGCGGATCTGGGGAAAAGAGGCGTGCCAAACCCCCAGCAACGCAGCCATTTGCATTGCTTACTTAAGGCATGCAGAAGCCGGATATAAACTTTGCTTTTGTTTTGGATTCAGCAGCGACGCATCACATGGCGTCCAATAAGCGTTTGTTCAAGACCTTTAAGAGGCAAGACAGCACTGTGTCGCAGGCTAATGGCGCACATCTTAAATCAACCGGAGCTGGAACGGTTTTTCTTCAAAGTCTTCAATTGACTATAAACAATGTGCTGTATGTGCCACAGCTACAATTTAATCTCCTGAGCATTCCGCAACTCACTGAACGAGACTTGGAGCTCAACATGCACAGAGATCTGTGTGTGATCTCTAAAGATGGAGAGGAGATCTTAACAGCTCAGAAGGACAGAGATGGACTATTTCTACTGTCTTTTGATTCTACTGACTGTTGTTATAATGTTGTTGACCAATCTTTTGCAGGTGCAGCTAAGTCCGAGAAGACAACACAGCCCAGCAAAGAGAAGGTCACATATTGTTTCCAGCAGATATCTCCTGATGTAATAGGGCCTTTGCCACAATCCAGAGGCAAAGCCAGTTTTTATTTGTTGCTGACTGACCATTTTTCCAGGATCGCATGGATGTATCCGTTGCAGAGACCGCAGCAGACCTTGGCCAAATTCAAAGAATATTGTGCTAAGATGAAGTTCATGCATGATGGAAAAATTGAATGTTTGTATACTAATGAATTACCAGTGTTTCTTTCACAGGAATTCCAGGTTTTCCTAGACCACCAGAGCATACGGCACAAGGTTGCTGTAAGCCAGTCACCATGGAATAATGATGTATATGTTAAGGTTAACACAGAATTGTGTGAAGGTATGCGGGCGCAATTGCTTAGTGCAAAGCTGTCTGAACAGAATTGGGCTGAGAGCCTATCCACCTTCACTTATGCATGGGTCAGGAATGTTCCAAAAGGGATGGAACAAGCTCCATATGGGATACTGTTTAAGAAAAAACCTTTTGTGAAGCATCTTAAGGTTTTTGGTTCTCATATTTGGGTGGAGTCACTCGAAGGTACTCCTATCCAAGGCATTTTCATGGGCTATGAGAAAGGTCAATACAGAGTTCTGTTGCCTTCCACAGAAACAGTAATTCTTACTCATGAGGTAGAACATGCTGTAAAGCAGGAGACACAAATTCTCCAAAGCTTTCCCATTGATCCCGATACACATACTGATACCAGCAGTAGCAGTGCAAGCTCAACAATGGCTAGTTCTGATACAGATGACACTGTCATTGAGAAAAGAGCTCATGCTCTACACAGGCCATCAGATGCAGATGATTATGATGTGCTAGAATCTTTAGAGCCACTGTTCACTATTGGCAAGAGTTCTCCCAAAAGTCCTGACCAGGAGACACCCACCAAAGAAGATCTGCATCTCATGTGCAGATCTGAGAGGGTTACAAGGGGTCAGCCACCTAAAAGGTACTCTCATGAGTTTGCAATCTCAGCCACTGCCAATGTAGCTGTAGTTTGCACTCAACACCAAGTTTCAGGCACACAGGCGCAATTCACAGGAGTGAACAGGCCACAGCAACAGGTTGAAATGTTCAACACTGTTCCTGCTAACACACATAAAGAAAATGCTCTAGTCCCCTGGAGGAATGGTAAGCAAAGGCTCCAACTGGTAAAACCAGTCTCAGAGAGTTCCGTATATGGAACACAGACAACAGAGTCATACATTGCATATGATAACTGTTTGTTTCTTTCTCTTAATGATGCTTTAGCTTTTGCCACTCTCTCTTTTTCAAATTTCGGGGGAGAATGGTATGATATTTGTCCAAGCCGAGCGGCACGCAGCTGCAGCGAGAATGGTTTCACTTTTGCCTGTCTCACCAAGCCATGAGAAAGCTGCCTTATCTTTTTCTACATGGAATGTTTATGTTATACTGTACTATTGTAATCCTAGCCTTTGTGCTTTCTCTTCTGGCTAGTCCTCAAGCTGGAAGGACGACTATATAGAATCATAGAATCATAGAATCATAGAGTTGGAAGAGACCACAAGGGCCATCCAGTCCAACCCCCTGCCAAGCAGGAAACACGATCAAAGCATTCCTGACAGGTGGCTGTCAAGCCTCTGCTTAAAGACCTCCAAAGAAGGAGACTCCACCACACTCCTTGGCAGCAAATTCCACTGTTGAACAGCTCTTACTGTCAAGAAATTCTTCCTAATGTTTAGGTGGAATCTTCTTTCTTGTAGTTTGAATCCATTACTCCGTGTCCGTTCTCTGGAGCAGCAGAAAACAACCTTTCTCCCTCCTCTATATGACATCCTTTTATATATTTGAACATGGCTATCATATCACCCCTTAACCTTCTCTTCTCCAGGCTAAACATACCCAGCTCCCTAAGCCGTTCCTCATAAGGCATCGTTTCCAGGCCTTTGACCATTTTGGTTGCCCTCCTCTGGACACGTTCCAGCTTGTCAGTATCCTTCTTGAACTGTGGTGCCCAGAATGGACACAGTATTCCAGGTGAGGTCTGACCAGAGCGGAATACAGTGGTACTATTACTTCCTTTGATCTAGATGCTATACTCCTATTGATGCAGCCCAGAATTGCATTGGCTTTTTTGCTGCATCACACTGTTGACTCATGTCAAGTTTGTGGTCTACCAAGACTCCTAGATCCTTTTCACTTGTACTGCTCTCAAGCCAGGTGTCACCCATCCTGTATTTGTGCCTTTCATTTTTTTTGCCCAAGTGTAGTACTTTACATTTCTCCCTGTTAAAATTCATCCTGTTTGCCTTGGCCCAGTTCTCTAATCTGTTAAGGTCATTTTGAAGTGTGATCCTGTCCTCTGGGGTATTAGCCACCCCTCCCAATTTGGTGTCATCTGCAAACTTGATCAGGATGCCCTCAAGCCCATCATCCAAGTCATTGATAAAGATGTTGAATAAGACTGGGCCCAAGACAGAACCCTGTGGCACCACACTAGTCACTTCTCTCCAGGATGAAGAGGAGCCATTGATGAGCACCCTTTGGGTTCGGTCAGTCAGCCAGTTACAAATCCACTGAATGGTAGCATTGTCTAGCCCGCATTTTACCAGCTTCTTTACAAGAATATCATGGGGCACCTTGTCAAAAGCCTTGCTGAAATCAAGATAGGCTACATCCACAGTGTTCCCTTTGTCTACCAGGCTTGTAATTCTGTCAAAAAATGAGATCAGATTAGTCTGACATGACTTATTTTTCAGACACCCATGCTGACTCTTAGTGATCACAGCGTTCCTTTCTAGGTGCTCACAGACCGTTTGCTTAATGATCTGCTCTAGAATCTTTCCTGGTATTGATGTCAGGCTGACTGGGCGGTAATTGTTTGGGTCCTCTCTTTTCCCCTTTTTGAAAATAGGGACAACATTTGCCCTCCTCCAGTCTGCTGAGACTTCGCCTGTTTTCCAGGAATTCTCAAAGATTCCTGCCAGTGGTTCTGAAATCACCTCTGCCAGTTCTTTTAATACTCTGGGATGTAGTTCATCTGGCCCTGGAGACTTGAATACATCTAAACTAGCCAAGTGTTCTTGTTGTTCTTGTCCTCCTTACTTATTCTGGGCTGTGTTCCCCCTGCTGAATCATCTGTTTTCTTTTTGCATTGTTTTCTTTTTTGGAGAAGACTGAGGCAAAGAAGGTATTGAGGAGTTCTGCCCTTTCTGCGTCCCCTGTTCGCATTTCACCTTCTTCTGCTCTAAGTGACCCCACTGTTTCCTTGTTCTTCCTTTTGCTACGGACATACCCATAAAAACCCTTTTTATTGCTTTTAACCTCTCTAGCAAGCCTGAGTTCATTCTGTGCTTTAGCTTTTCTGACTTTGTCTCTACACGTGCTGGCTATTTGTTTGAATTCCTCTCTGGTGGTTTCCCCCTTTTTCCATTTCTTGTACATATCCCTTTTAAATTTTAACTCAGTTAAAAGTTCTTTAGATAGCCACCCTGGCTTCTTTAGGCACCTTCCATGTTTTCGTTTCTTTGGTACTGCTTGAAGTTGTGCTTTTAATATCTCCCTTTTAATAAACTCCCATCCATCATGAACTCCCTTCCCTTTTAGTATTAGTGACCATGGGATCACACCCAGCATTTCCCTAAGTTTTTTGAAGTCGGCTTTCTTAAAGTCTAGAATTTGAGTCTTAGTATGCTTGGTTGCTCCTTTCTGATGTATAATAAACTCCAGAAGAGCATGATCACTCCCACCTAATGATCCTGCCACTTCTACCCCACTAACCAGGTCATCACTATTGGTTAGGACCAGATCTAAAATGGCTGATCCTCTTGTTGCTTCTCCCACTTTCTGGACAATGAAATTGTCTGCAAGGCCAGTGAGGAATCTGTTCGACCTTATGCTCTTGGCTGAGTTTGACATCCAACAAATATCAGGATAGTTGAAATCTCCCATTACTACTATCTCATTTCCTTTTGTATGCTTGGTCATCTGTTCCAGGAAGGCATCATCTATGTCCTCAGTTTGGCTTGGGGATCTATAGTAAACTCCCACAATGAGATCACTGTTATTTTTCTCTCCCTTAATTTTGACCCAGATAGTCTCAATTTGGCTTTGAAGTTTTAAATCATGGATCTCTTCACAGGTATACACATCCCTGACATATAACGCCACTCTTCCTCCTTTCCTGTTTGGTCTATTTCTCTGAAATAGATTGTATCCCTCTATTACTACATTCCAATCATGAGACTCATCCCACCAGGTTTCAGTGATGCCTATTATGTTGTATTTAGTTTGCTGTACCAAGAGCTCAAGTTCATCTTGTCTATTTCCCATTCTCTGTGCATTTGTATACAGACATTGAAAACCATTGATCATTCCCCCATGTCTCCTACTTAAGGATTTTTCCTCCCACCACTAGGTCTGTGTGCTGTTTGCTCCATTTGGTCCTTGACTTTTGGATGATCATCTTCAGCATTTCATCGACTCCTACCTTCAGGACCACTGTCTCCCTCCCCCACATAAGTCAGTTTAAAGCCCTCCTGATGAGGTTTTTGAGATTGTTGGCAAAAACATTCCTCCCTACCCTTGTGAGGTGCAGCCCATCACTTGCCAGAAGTCCATCTTCAAGAAACTGCAGACCGTGATCTAAGAATCCAAACCGTTCCTGCCGGCACCATTTGCGAAGCCAGTTGTTCACTTCTCCTATTTTTCCCTCTCTTCCTGGGCCACGGCGTTCAACTGGGAGGACAGATGAGATGACAATTTGTGCATTTAATTGCTTCAACTTCCTGCCCAGAGCCTCATAATCACTTTTGATCTTCTGGAGGCTATGGCTTGCGGTGTCATTGGTTCCCACATGGACTAAAAGGACGGGGTTTTTATCCGTGGGTTTTATGATTCCTTGCAGCCGTTCTGTTATATCATGGATCTTGGCCGTGGGGAGACAGCACACCTTTCGAGACATCTTGTCAGGCCCACAGATCACTGCTTCGGTACCCCTCAGTAGGGAATCCCCTATCACCACTACATGCCTCCTCTTAGGCTTGGTCGGGATTCTTACATGTGCTGTCCCTTCCAAGGTCACCTGCACATTCCCGGAGGACTGACTATGCTGCTCGTCTTCATATACCTCATCAACAGTGATGAGGGAGAGATCTTCCAATGGAGTCTGTTCTTCATCTTCCAGATTTGAGAGCACTTCATATAATGATCCTGCCACTTCTACCCCACTAACCAGGTCATCACTATTGGTTAGGACCAGATCTAAAATGGCTGATCCTCTTGTTGCTTCTCCCACTTTCTGGACAATGAAATTGTCTGCAAGGCCAGTGAGGAATCTGTTCGACCTTATGCTCTTGGCTGAGTTTGACATCCAACAAATATCAGGATAGTTGAAATCCCCCCATTACTACTATCTCATTTCCTTTTGAATGCTTGGTCATCTGTTCCAGGAAGGCATCATCTATGTCCTCAGTTTGGCTTGGGGATCTATAGTAAACTCCCACAATGAGATCACTGTTATTTTTCTCTCCCTTAATTTTACCCAGATACTCTCAATTTGGCTTTGAAGTTTTAAATCATGGATCTCTTCACAGGTATACACTGTTATGATTCTATTCCCAGTGACGTGGCAGCAGCTACAAGCTGGTAGAGTGTAACTATTGGTTCTCACAAAGTGGTGTGAGAAAGTTGTTTTGTCTACATTTCTGTACTGAGCCTGCACACTCAGATTGGTTTCACTTTCTCCTTTCTCCTCTCTCTTTGTACCGAGAAGGCAGTGGCATGGCTGCAAGGAATAAAAGACTTTAGCCTAGAAGGCTGAGTGTGTTGTTTCTCTATGGGAACAATCACTTATGAAAGCAGCTCCCTAGACTCTTGTGTAGCAGGGATGAGCTGCAGTGATTGCCTTTGCTATTGGGGCAGTTGCGAGAACTTGCCACAGGCGGGGTTAATCATAACATACACATCCCTGACATATAACGCCACTCCTCCTCCTTTCCTGTTTGGTCTATTTCTCTGAAATAGATTGTATCCCTCTATTACTACATTCCAATCATGAGACTCATCCCACCAGGTTTCAGTGATGCCTATTATGTCATATTTAGTTTGCTGTACCAAGAGCTCAAGTTCATCTTGTCTATTTCCCATGCTCTGTGCATTTGTATACAGACATTGAAGACCATTGATCATTCCCCCATGTCTCCTACTTAAGGATTTTTTCCTCCCACCACTAGGTCTGCGTGCTGTTTGCTTCATTTGGTCCTTGACTTTTGGATGATCATCTTCAGCATTTGATAGACTCCTACCTTCAGGACCACTGTCTCCCTCCCCCACATAAGTCAGTTTAAAGCCCTCCTGATGAGGTTTTTGAGATTGTTGGCAAAAACATTCCTCCCAACCCTTGTGAGGTGCAGCCCATCACTTGCCAGAAGTCCATCTTCAAGAAACTGCAGACCATGATCTAAGAATCCAAACCGTTCCTGCCGGCACCATTTGCGAAGCCAGTTGTTCACTTCTCCTATTTTTCCCTCTCTTCCTGGGCCACGGCGTTCAACTGGGAGGACAGATGAGATGACAATTTGTGCATTTAATTGCTTCAACTTCCTGCCCAGAGCCTCATAATCACTTTTGATCTTCTGGAGGCTATGGCTTGCGGTGTCATTGGTTCCCACATGGACTAAAAGGACGGGGTTTTTATCCGTGGGTTTTATGATTCCTTGCAGCCGTTTTGTTACATCATGGATGGCAGCTCCATCTTAACGGGCTGGCAGCAGAGATTGTCTCTGCACTATTCCTACAATAAATAGTTTTAGCCTTATTTATGGCTTGTGTGTGTTGTTTTTCAAGATGGATCAATCAAATAGGATTGCGCCACCGGACTCTCAGTAGCTGGGGATGTGCACACACGGTGTTGCTCTGGCTTTGGGGCAGTCTTACAAACTGCCCCAGGTGGGGTATATCATATCAGTGGTAGCAGAGGAGGATGGTTTTGATCCACAGACTTCTGATGCTGGGTCCAAAGTTGGCGGACATCTTGAAGTTATTTCACCGGAGAGAAGCAGCCGAAAACAGCATTCCTGGCTTCCGGGAGAGTTCGTGCTGAGGACGGCCGATTCCAGCTGAGAACGATCCACTTGTCTTGGTAGTAAAAAAAAGAGAAACTCCAGAATTTTTGGCAAATTCAAAACATCCATGAGAATGGAGATATAGACCCTGAAAAAGAGGACATTTCCGGGAAAACCTGGATGTATGGTAACCCTATTACAGGGTGGAGCCTGTTCAAAGATAGTAGGGCTAAGGCAGGATTTGGAGAAAGAAGTAACACCCTCTGTAGAAGTGACTTTGCCTATTTGGATGGTCTATTTCATCCTATATAATAAAGTCGCTGTGTCTCTGCATCCAGTCCGTTTGACAGCGGAATTGCGCTACTGTGCATGTGCCCCACGGACACAGGGATTGCAGCGTAGAGACTTCCAATAGGAGACGCCGGTGCGGCCACTATTGTTGATGAGGCGGCCGGAGCGGTCGTATCGACCGGAGCGGCGTCCTGCTCGGGTGTGAGGGGATCTAAACTGCTGAGGGGGGGGCTGGCTGACTGACTGACCGACCAACCGACTGGTGGCCGCTCTTCCCCCTCCCCCTCCCAACGGCCATTCTCCTTATCGCCGTTTACCTCAGAGCCGGCCGAAGGCCACCGCACCGCTACCCGTGAGGCGGAAGTTGGGGCTGGGCCGAGGGTCCCGGCCGCCCCCCGACCGCCTTCTCTCCCCTCCCAGCGCACGCAGCCTTTGGCGGGAGGGCAAGAGCAAAGAGAGGTGCGCCGCTTTTGTCCGTCACGGGGCCCCGTAGCCGCCGCCGCTTTCTCCACTTCGCTTTGCCTGGCTGCAATGGGGAGCGCGAAGGGCTCCTCGGAGGGAGAGCGCCTTCGCTACGCTGAGTACAAGGGCGGCGGCGAAGGTGGCGGGCCCGGCATGAATGAAGGCCTGGTGAGTGGACGGGGTCAGGCCAGGTGGGGGTGGGTCAGTGAGGGGGTGAAGGAGCTTTTCCTCAGCGCTGCTGACCCCCTCCACCCCCCCAACCCTACCCCAAGAGGTTTTTTACCGGCGCCGGAAAGCCTCCTTCCAAGGGGAAGGGGCGGTGCGCGAGGGAAGGGATCCCTGGATCACATTGCATTGCGGCTGTTGCTCCTAGGAGGAAAATAAAAAGGCTTCGCTCCTTTTCGTCCAGCCTTTGCCCACTCCTTCACCCTCCCCTTCCCCATTTTATCTCCACTCTTTTTTTTTTTTAAATCATCTGTTCGATTTCGACTCGGAAGGAAAAGGGTCAGCTTTGCGCGTGTCCCCGATGTGGAACAAGTCTGTTTTTACAAATGTTTGACCATATATGTTCTAGCGCCCGTTAATTTAACGGGCTGAACGTCCACTAGTGTATGCATAAAAAACAATTCTATTGTATGAATTTCTTTCTCTTTTTTATTTTTATTTTTCAGCTTTTCACATAATACATGTTAAGAACATATGTTACCATTCTTATTTTTCTGTGGCTTCCCATATTGCTTGATAAGACATTATATCTTCACTCTCTGAACTGCTCATTTGTTTCTAACATTACAACAATTATAAAATATAAACCTGAAGATAACATGTTCTTTTTCTTCTGTTGCTCAAAATAATTTCATTCTGAATTGAAAGCCCTTGAGGGAACTCCCAACACGCTGTGTTTTCTCAAAGCATCTGCTAGGAATTTGTAGACTATCCTTTTATTTAGACGTCTAATTGGGATATCCTTCACTTGTAATCCTTTGTAATCCTTTGGATGTCAATCTGTAGGTTGTTCTGAGTTTGCAAAATTTTGCCCTGTGTGATTCTGGTAGATAATTGAACTAAGCAGTCTCCTGGAACTTTCCTTGCTCTTGCAGATGCTGATTTAGTGCTGTGTGCCCACTCAATTTTTTTCTCCATCTCATCTTCCTTGATTTCCAGAAATTTCTCCAATTCTAAGATCAGTAACTGTTTAAAAATCTTCCCTGTGCTGCATCTCTAGGAAAGCGACAGTCAGCCAGTATTTCTGTGTTCTGCTGTATTCCAGTCATCTGTTCATGAGTTTATGTGATTTGTTCCGGTATCTCTTTCACTTGCTTTCATGTCTCTGAGATTCGTTGACCAGTTGTTGTTGTTTTTCAATTTCTCCCAGTGAGCTAGGTCTTTAAGACAGATCACCTATTTCTTTGGAACGATCCCTTTAAATCCCTTGCAACTTCTGCAAGTGTTGCTGGCTTAATGATACTCTCATTACTTTCAAAATACCACTTAAATCCCCTTCTTGTTCAAGTTGTTTTTTATATCATGTTACTGCCATTTTGTCCATTTACCCCTGTGTGTCAGTGTTGTATTATTTATACTTCAATTTATCTCACAATTTCCAAGTGCTTGCTGCTGCAGTTTCCCACCATTTGATGCCACTGTTGTATTATTTATAGCTCACTCACTGGATCATCACACTGTCATGGTGAGTGCGCTTGCATGTTCCTATGACTCTTGTGAGTGAAGCCATCAGGAGTCTCATATTCCCAGCAGGGTCACCCAAGGCAGTGAGGTCCTCAATGGTAGAACAGGTGGAATTTAACAAGCAGTATGCTACAACAGCTGTGAAGGCAGATGAAGGCTGCAGCAGATAAGAATTTACCAGTCGACATGATACCCATGCCATTGGAATAGAGCCTTACTGTGAAGACTGTGTATTCTTCAGGGTGCACTACACACATAAAACAAATTCATGCAGAGGTGATTTCCAAAACCCCATCCCAAACCCAAACCCAAAAATTCCATGGCGATTGGCAAATGGTAATGGCGGCAGGACCATGAAATCTGGTCCCAAGTCATTAACCAGCACATGGGCAGCAGATACAGATTCAGTCGTTCTGACTCAAGGAATGAGGTAGTTGAGTAGCTCACTAGTGGTATCTATGATTGAGCAGTCCTATTTACAATCCACTCTGCTCACCCTGTTAAGGGAGAGAGGCTAGAAAAGGTGCCCTAAGCATAGTCTGTCTCCCTTTTTCCTGAATGGATTTCTGCGCCCAATGGAGTCACCACCCAGCAGTCATAAAAGACAATTGAAATTTGGAACATGGAATATATGGACTTTGTTGGATAACACAGGTAATGAGTGTCCTGAATGCAGGACTGCCATCAGAGGTGCAACGTTTTATTTTATTTTTTTTTAATATCATTTTTTATTAGTTTTATTAAAAATACAATAATAAAATTCACATATTTTCTTCACTTCTTACACCATTTTGGCTTTTTTTATAGCCGTGACTTCCTTCAAGCCTTCCTCATGATTTTCTAATATCTATACCTTATATCTATATTTCTTATATCAATCATCGTTCTATTATTTCTCTCACAAAATTAATCACTATATATTCATATTAACAACAATATTTCTTCCTTGATCTGCAAAGCTTCTTGCATTCCTACCAACATATTCAATTGAGTACTTTCCTTTAAATAGTCTGCAAATTTAGTCCAGTCTTTGATGAACTTCTGGTCCCGCTGTTCTCGGCTTCTCCCCGTCATTTTGTCCAATTCTGCATACTCCATTAGTTTCATTCTCCATTCTTCCATTGTCGGCGCTTGTTCTTGTTTCCATTTTTGTGCTATTAACATTCTCGCCGCATTCACTGCATATTGGAAAAGCTTAAAGTCTTGCTTTTTAATGTCTGTACCTGTAATTCCCAGTAAAAATGCTTCTGGTTATTTTAGCAAATGTATATTTCAACATTTTCTTAATCTCACCATATATCATGTCCCAGAAGCATTTCACCCTTTTACCCTCCCACCACATATGATAAAAGGTACCTTCTTTCTCTTTGCATTTCCAACACTTATTTTCAACCTTATATATTTTTGCTAGTTTGACCGGTGTAATGTACCATCTATACATCATTTTTAACATATTTTCTTTTAGTGCATTACATGCAGTAAATTTCATACCTTCCTTCCACAGTTTTTCCCAGTCATCTAGCATAATATTATGACCAAAATCTTGTGCCCAATGTATCATCACCGACTTCACTTCCTCATCTTTCAAATGCCATTCCAGCAGTATTTTATACATTTTTGACAATGTTTTATAATTATTATTCAATATTTCTATTTCAAATTTTGACTTAACATCTCCAAACCCATTCTTCTTCATGTCATTTTTAAACATTTCATTGATTTGATGATAATGCAACCAGTCATTAACAAATTCTTTCACCTCGACTTCCGGTTTCGCCGCCATCTGGAATGGAGCGCAGGGTCGACTTCGCAGTCCGACCTTGAACTTTGCAAGGCAAAAGAGAGGTTTTGCAAGGCTATGCAAACCTTGGAAACCCAGGGGGAAGAACCCCTTGGAGCAAGGAGCCCATGGCTGTTCGAGTCGTCTCTCCTTCATGAGTACTGACCCGGAGACGGAGTGTCAGGAAGACGGAGGGTAGAGACGGGAACGCGGGGACCAAACACAGCCTGCAAAGTGAAGCCTCAAGCTCCAAAGAGGAGCGGCAAGCTTTCCGTGAATTAGAAGGTTTCCATGCAATCCCCCCGGGGGGAAATTCCAGGAGAAGGGAGTCTCCCAGGAGTTTCTCATGAGTGGGAAAGCAAGGAGCAGTAATTAACAGTCGTTAAGACCTGACATGGAGGAGACTCTTATTAACGCCGTCGGAAAATGGTGCACGGACTGATAAGATACAAGCGATATAATGATTACAGATAAGTGGAACAATGTTACTTTACAACGGCAAACTTGTCTCAATATAAAAGCGACAGGGGAAAACTCCTGAGCGATATCTTCTCCCGAGTTACTCGTACTCTGATGTTTGGTGATTGATATACTGAGCGTCTTAATCTGGGGTAGCACAGGAGGTCTAAACAGGGGATTAAGAGACTGTATCTACACCGAGTAAGCTTCCCAAAGTCTCTCAAGACAGCACGGGAAGTACAGGACTTGCTCTGGACAGTGTTTTAAGACGCGACCAGGAATACTAGAGTCTAACAGAACGAACAGGACATGATGCTTTGCAGAGATTCTCTTCACAGGTCCCAGGTGATGGTGGTTGTATAGTGAGATACTGACTTTGCATAAACTGCAGTTCCCTTGGCAGACTGACTCTCTTTCTAATTGAGGAAGGCTGGGAAAACGCCGCCCAGCCCTAGGAACTAAATATCTTCAACAGTATCATGAAGGGTGTAGAGAGGAGGAATAAAGGAATACTGGAGAATGTGACTGGATTGTATGAGTGGATGGACTATATGAGTGGTGGAGTGTATAGAGAACTAACATTGCATAAAAATTATTTATTGAGGTAAAGATGGATGGTTCAAACAGAGGATAAGGGTGGTTTAGCAAGAATATAGTATTTCCTAAAGAAAGGGTTTGAATATACTTGACCCCCTGTGGGGATATCTAGGAAAGACAGGAGACGATACTAATTGAACATATATTAAGATGGCACCTAAAATCAACAAGACAAATACCCAGAGTGAAAAGAGACCATCAAAAACAGAGATAGAGGGGGAGGGAGATATGGCAACGATATTGGCGGAGATAAGAGAAATTAGAAGAGAATTGAGAAAAAGCGAAAATAGCATTGGGGAAAAGCTTACAGGATTGGCAGCAGATCTTAAGGGCCAAGTGATGGAGATGAAAACTAAAGTACAATCAGTAGAAGACCAGACAAAAAAAGTTCAGAAAGAATTAAGTGAGAACAGGAAAGAAGGGGGAAAGATCAAAGGGCAGATAGAAGAATTTTCAAAAACCCAGGAGGAGACTCTCGACAATTTAGCTTTTCTTGAAATGAATCAAAAGGCTCAAAATTTGAAATTTCGAGGAATAGCTGAAAGGGAGGGAGAAAATGAGAGAGAAAAGATGGTCGCAGAATTGGCTAAACTATTGGAGATCCAGGGTGAAGAGGTAGATCATATGATAGTGAGAGCATTTAGAATCAAGGTAAACCCAACCCAAATAAGAGCAAAAAAGACTTATCCAGGGGACTGTTTGGTAACTTTTAGTTCTATGTTGTTGTTGTTCAGTCGTTCAGTCGTGTCCGACTCTTCGTGACCCCATGGACCAGAGCACGCCAGGCACGCCTATCCTTTACTGCCTCTCGCAGTTTGGCCAAACTCATGTTAGTAGCTTCGAGAACACTGTCCAACCATCTCATCTTCTGTCGTCCCCTTCTCCTTGTGCCCTCAATCTTTCCCAACATCAGGGTCTTTTCTAGGGAGTCTTCTCTTCTCATGAGGTGGCCAAAGTACTGGAGCCTCAGCTTCAGGATCTGTCCTTCTAGTGAGCACTCAGGACTGATTTCTTTAAGAATGGATAGGTTTGATCTTCTTGCAGTCCATGGGACTCTCAAGAGTCTCCTCCAGCACCATAATTCAAAAGCATCAATTCTTCGGCGATCAGCCTTCTTTATGGTCCAGCTCTCACTTCCGTACATTACTACTGGGAAAACCATAGCTTTAACTATACGGACCTTTGTTGGCAAGGTGATGTCTTTGCTTTTTAAGATGCTGTCTAGGTTTGTCATTGCTTTTCTCCCAAGAAGCAGGCGTCTTCTAATTTCGTGAGTGCTGTCACCGTCTGCAGTGATCATGGAACCCAAGAAAGTGAAATCTCTCACTGCCTCCATTTCTTCCCCTTCTATTTGCCAGGAGGTGATGGGACCAGTGGCCATGATCTTAGTTTTTTTTGATGTTGAGCTTCAGACCATATTTTGCGCTCTCCTCTTTCACCCTCATTAAAAGGTTCTTTAATTCCTCCTCACTTTCTGCCATCAAGGTTGTATCATCAGCATATCTGAGGTTGTTGATATTTCTTCCGGCAATCTTAATTCCGGTTTGGGCTTCATCCAGTCCAGCCTTTCGCATTATGAATTCTGCATATAAGTTAAATAAGCAGGGAGACAATATACAGCCTTGTCGTACTCCTTTCCCAATTTTGAACCAATCAGTTACTCCATATCCAGTTCTAACTGTAGCTTCTTGTCCCACATAGAGATTTCTCAGGAGACGGATGAGGTGATCAGGCACTCCCATTTCTTTAAGAACTTGCCATAGTTTGCTGTGGTCGACACAGTCAAAAGCTTTTGCGTAGTCAATGAAGCAGAAGTAAATGTTTTTCTGGAACTCTCTAGCTTTCTCCATAATCCAGCGCATGTTTGCAATTTGGTCTCTGGTTCCTCTGCCCCTTCGAAATCCAGCTTGCACTTCTGGGAGTTCTCGGTCCACATACTGCTTAAGCCTGCCTTGTAGAATTTTTAGCAAAACCTTGCTAGCGTGTGAAATGAGCGCAATTGTGCGGTAGTTGGAGCATTCTTTGGCACTGCCCTTCTTTGGGATTGGGATGTAGACTGATCTTCTCCAATCCTCTGGCCACTGCTGAGTTTTCCAAACTTGCTGGCATATTGAGTGTAGCACCTTAACAGCATCATCTTTTAAAATTTTAAATAGTTCAGCTGGAATATCATCACTTCCGCTGGCCTTGTTGTTAGCAAGGCTTTCTAAGGCCCATTTGACTTCACTCTCCAGGATGTCTGGCTCAAGGTCAGCAACCACACTACCTGGGGTGTATGAGACCTCCATATCTTTCTGGTATATTTAGTTCTATAGAAGTGAGGAATTCTGTCTTAAAGGAGGTAAGAGAGAAAAATTTAATAATAGAGGGAAAGGCAGTGGTGGTCTTTAAGGATATCCCAAACCGGTTCTTACGCAAGAGGAATGGGTACAAGGAATTAGCCAGGAATTTGAATATAAACAATATAAGATTTCGTTGGGAGTATCCTGAAGGGGTATCATTTTACTACAAAGAAAAGAAATTTAAAATTAACTCCCAACAAGAGATAAAGAAATTTGGGAGGAAGTATAAAGAACTTGGGAAGCTGGAAGGAGTAGATCAGGAGGAGGAGGAGTCGGAACAGGAAGAAGTACAGGAAGTAAAGGATGGGAGTAAGTAATAGCCCTCTCTCTCTTTCTCTCTAACAAAGAATATAGCAAAGATAGTGGGCTACCTAGAGGTAATAATAAGAAAATGATATATCTTTAAGAGAAGGGGGGAAGTTCTCTTTCAGAATATACAAAGTGATTATGCCAAGATGTTAATATAGATAAGATTGTAATACAGCTTGTATCATAATAATAAATTGACAAGGTTTTTTTGGTTTATGGAAAACGTTAACTTAGTGACAATATGGGACATTACATTAGTGAACAAACGATATTAAGACATGTCAAGAAGGTTCCAATAGACGACATTTATTGTTAGATGGATAATTAGAGCAATAAAATGTGCCACAATAATATAGATATAGAATCACAAGGTTGAATATATATGCGAAGATTGAATAAAAATAGACATGTAAATGATAGTACTAAATGTTTGAGAATTTATAGAACAGGGGAACAAACTATACAACGAAAAGGGCACGTGTGGACTATAAACGATTCTAACAATACAGACGGATGTTATAAGAGTGGAAGTCACAAATTTATTATTTTCTTTTTATGTTCTTTATATTTCAATTTCCCCTTTTTCTTTTCAAATGGAACATGGTATAAAGATATTATACAAGTATGGGAAAAAATGAATGTTAATATAAAAAGTCTAGGAAATAAGAGGGGAATGTAAGATTATGGTTTGTGTATATGGTTAGGTTGGGTGTGTTTTGTGATATCTGTTACGTTTGTTTGTTTTGTTAGTTGTATATTATGTGTGCAAAACTTAATAAATATCATTAAAAAAAAATTCTTTCACCTCTTCGTATGGTTTTAGTTTCCATTTTACTCTATCATGTTGGAGTAACATTTCATATATTGTCCAGGTTCTAACATTTCATATGTTACCCAATTTCCACTCATGTTGATTTTCTTTACACTCATTGCTTCAAGTGGTGATAACCACCATGGTGTCTTCCTTTCTAATAGGTTTTTATACCTATCCCAGACTTCATATAGAGATTTTCAGAATGTGTGGTTTCCAAAACTTTTATGTATCTTCGTCTTGTCATACCACAGAGGTGCAACGTTTTAACATCGATGTTGCAGCGCATCAAGAAACCCGAAGAGTAGGAGAAAGACAACTGAAGGATAAAAAAGGAGGCTAAACATTCTTCTGGAAAGGTCTACCTGCACAAGAATGTCTAATACATGGAGTAGGCTTTGCTATCAAAAATGATCTTGTCAGAAATCCCTACTGGCATTAATGAGCGACTTTCAACCCTTTGAATAAAATTTGGCCAAAACCAACAGAATACTATTCCAAGCCCTTATGCACCAACACTGGATGCTGACGAAGACATTAAAGAATAATAATACTCTTAGCAGGATGCCATTCTATCAGACATACCATAGGAGGATAAAATTATCCTCCTAGGTGATTTTAATGCAAGAGTTGGGTGGGATTTCAATCTGTGGTCTGAGACTTTTGGGAAAGTAGGAATTGGCAACAGCAACCAGAACGGACTCTTACTTTTGACTATATGTGCAGCGCACAACCTTGTTATTACCAACACACACTTTTGACAGAAATTTAAAATATCATGGAGGCATCCTTGGTCAAACCACTGGCACCTGTTATTGTCCGTGCTAAAGATCTCCGTGATGTGCTCCTTGCCAGAGCGATGACGAGTGCCGATGACTGCTGGACAGATCACCAATTAATACATTCCACAATGACTATGAAGATTATACCTCAACGCCAGCTTCAAGGAAGGAAACCAAGGTGCAAAATGAACACCCAAGCCTTTCAAGATTCTATTAAGCAGGATTGCTTCTAAACAACTCTTGCGGACCATCTGCTTTCAGAGTTCCCTGACAACATTGAGGAGACATGCCATTAAGCAGAGAATTAATCTAGCTCTGGAAAGTCCCAGGAGCGTTCCATAATCCAAAAGGCATTTTAATGAACTCATACAAACCCATATGCATAATAAATGCTGTTTAATTTGCCAATATCCTTGCCTTAGATTAAAAAATGCTAATAAATTTAGCCTTCCCCAAACATTCAATAAGATCATCAATATGCGGTAAGGGGAAAGGATCAGGAACAGGAACAGTATTTAAACCGTCTGCACAAAATCTTATACTCCCGTCTTTCTTAGGCACCAGAACTACAGGACTTGCCTAGGGTGAAGTACTGGGCCTAATAACTCCCAATTCTAACATACCGGTAGCTTGAATTTCACCAGCAATTTCCTTAAAATGTTGCTCTGAAACACAGGTAGGTAGCCGTGTTGGTCTGTCATAGTAAAAAAAAATAAATAAAATCCTTCCAGTAGCACCTTAGAGACCAACTACCGGTAAGTTTGTTCTTGGTATGAGCTTTCGTGTGCATGCACACTTCTTCAGATACACTGAAACAGAAGTCACCAGACCCTTATATATAGTGAGAGGGTGGGAAGGGTATTACTCAGAAGGGTGGTGGGAATGGGTGATAGGCTGATAGCTGTGGTAAACCTGTTGACGACCTGTTGACCACCTTTCCAGGTGCCACCCAATTCACACAAAATATGTGTAGTTTAATTCCACGCAAAATCAACATTTTATCTCCAGGAACAAACGCTCTCATGGTAGAATTTCTATCATAGTAATGTTTTTCCACCTGCTGAGAAACTTTAAGACTCTCTTGGGAAGTTTCCCAACCATCACACAAGGTTGTTTGTAGCTTCTGCATATAATCTTGAACAGACAAGGGGTAAAGAAATGGGGTGAGACAGGAGTTGCTGATGCAGGTGGGCTGTTCGTATTGACGCCCACAGGAGCTTCGCAGAGCTCTTTTTATTAGCAAGCATATGCAAAATCGGCCGCACACATTCAGGACTTCTGCCCTTTGACTTCTCCAATCCCAAGCCCTCTGGGTGTTGCCCTGTTACTTGCGCAACCTGTTCCACCATGTCATGTTCCCATCAGAGGGAAAACTGAGCAACCCTTTTGCAAAGGAGACAAAGGTCAGAGAAAGGGCACGGCACACTGCTGAGGAGATATAAGGTGAGATAGTGCATGGTGGCTAGACAAGCTGTGGCATGTCTTATGCTGCAGGGTAGGTAGGTGCCCTGCACCCCGCTGATGCCATTCCTACAAAGGGGCTTGTTTGCAATACTCCCTCCCATTGTTGTTTTAACAAGCTTAATGGATTGTGCAAAGACTTCCCATATACTAGTTCATTTCGGGAGTTTCCCAGACTTTCCTGCACTGAATCTGTTGGTTTTTCTTTATCTTAAAGTGGTCAATATTGCTACTCAGGAAACAGGTTGGTTTCAGAGGTGTATGTGTGCAGTTTGACGGAAAGGAGTAAAAGGCGGATCTACACGGATCCTCATGTATTCATATGATTTTTTCATTCAAATTAAATAAAACCACCATGTTACTGTAGACCATGTCTTAGTCTGTAAGCAGCATCAAAAAAATCATGCATCCACTGTTTCGTGGGACCGCAGTGGCGCAAAAACGTGGTTCTGAAGCACGGATCCTCATGGATCCTCATGATTTCTGCATGAGATCAGCCCGAAGTCACCATCAGATCAAACATCATGACCATGGGCACAGAATGCACCACAAAAATCATGGATTCACCGCTTCCTGGCGACACCACGGCGCAAAAACGTGGATCTGAAGCACGGATCCTCACGGATCCTCACCCTTTCTGCATTGGGCCACACCAAATTCACTGTCAAATCTCACATCATAGCAAGGGGCACAGCCTGCACCCAAAAAACTGCGGCTCCACCGCTTCCTGGCGACACCGTGGCCCAAAAACGTGGTTTTCAAGCACGGATCCTCTTGGATCCTTATGCTTTTTACATTGGGCTACACCAAATTGACCGTCAAATAACACAGCATAGCCAGGGGGACAGCCTGCACCAAAAAAACCCCAGATCCACCGCTTCCTGGCAACACCACGGCGCAAAAACGTGGTTCTGAAGCACGGATCCTCATGCTTTTTGCACTGGGCCACACCAAACTGACCGTCAAATCATGCGCAAAAATGTGGTTCTGAAGCACGGATCCTCATGCTTTTTTTTTTTTTAAATAATCTTTATTTGGTTTTACAATTTTTTCGGCCTTCAACATCTTCGTTAAACACTCTTGGGTGCCCCCTCTCTCACTCGGGGGCTCCCATATACAATTCAACACCCCCCTCTCACAGAGGCATACAATTCATTAAATGTTTAACCTTGATCTATCTTCCTTTATCTTGCCTGGTCCCTGCACACTTTCCTGTGTAGGATTCTAATACAAATACTGGTATTAATTAAGACTTCCCCGTTTCCCTTAAGCTGGTTACATCATATCATCTAATTCTCAGGATTCTTTATCATCATTCACATCATAATTAACATCTTAATTGTTCTATCTTAAAAATTTTTTGATCATATTTCTTTAATTTAATTAGCCATAATTACTTTATCAGTTATAAATCCACCTTAGCCATCCTCTGCTTCTATTCATTATCTAATCTTAATTCCCCCCTCTCCCTTTACTCGAATCAGACCTGACTTATACTACTGCTAACAGTTTTATTCCATAATATTATATTACTTCCATCGCTTCTCGGCCTTTTGGCTAAGATCAAGTGTGTGTATTACTTCCATGCAATTCCATATTCAGACCATGTCTTTAACCATAAAAAGAGTCAGAGCATTTTTCCAAATTTAGATCTTCTTTACCCCACTCCCTCCTTGTCCGAAACCCAGACCCACTCAGTGTCCAGCCTGCAAAGGCCTGGCATTCCATCATCCTCTCTTCCCTGCAGTTCTTTGCCTTGTTCTTGTCTCTCTTGTTTGCTGTCATTCCAGCTTCTCTCATGTTTTTTCCTGCAGGTTTTCATCCGTTGTTGACGCTCACGCTTCCGGCGTATCTTCTTTCTCCTGGCATTTCTTCTACACTTTCTCACAGTCAGTGGTGTGGGATTTTCCACTATCTCATATTCCGACTCCTCCTCCTCCTGCTCATGCTTAGGAATGCATTCCTCTTGTATGTTGCTCCTCACTTGGAAATACTTTATAATTAAGTCTCTGAGTTCGTCCACTTTTGCATTGAAATCTTCCCGTATTTCCATAGCCAGGTGCATCTTTTAAAAGTTCACAAAGTCACCAAATTAATTCCAAAATTCCTTTATGCTTCAGCCAAATCTTCTCCGAGTATTTAGGAAAGGGGTTACATTAAAAACTTGTAACAGAAGCTTTCCCCTGTCACAAAGTTCACCATTGCCTCGGTTACAATGTCTCCTGCTCCTTACTCCCCAGCAGCCGGGACCGACCTCCGTGTTTTAAATCACCGGCTTTTTGTCCAAATAGTCCAATTGCTTAATCAAATCCTTGTACTCACGATTACTTTAATTTTGGAGGAGGAATCTAGCGCTCTATGCTGCCCGCTGTGCCGCATCGCTGAAGACGGTCACTCATGGAGTCACAGCGCTCCGAGCTCAACCCGCTTCCCCTTCTGAGACCCGTACTCGGGTCTTCCGAAGGGGGGGGAGCTCGTTCAAGCGCCCGCCGACTCCCCACATCTTCGGGCCGCCCTGCCCGAAGTTTTAGGAGGGTCCGTTTCGCGGGAACGGTACCCTCGGGCCGTCTTCAGCCGGTCCCACCGCGCGCGACGGGAACCCAGCCGGCTGGCTCAAGCGCTAGACCGGAAGTCCCGGATCCTCAAGCTTTTTGCACTGGGCCACACCAAACTGACCATCAAATCATACAGCATAGCTAGGGGCACAGCCTGCACCAAAAAAACCCCCAGATCCACCGCTTCCTGGCAACACCACGGCACAAAAACGTGGTTCTGAAGCACGGATCCTCACGGATCCGCACGCTTTTTGCATTGGGCCAAACCAAACTCACCGGCAAATCACACAGCATGTCCAGGGGAACAGCCTGCACCACAAAAAACATGGATCCACCGCTTCCTGGCGACACCACGGCCCAAAAACGTGGTTCAGATCCTCACGCTTTTTGCATTGGGCCACACCAAAATGACCGTCAAATCATACAGCATAGCTAGGGGCACAGCCTGCACAAAAAAACCCCAGATCCACCGCTTCCTGGCAACACCACGGCGCAAAAACCTGGTTCTGAAGCACGGATCCTCACGGATCCTCATGGATCCTCATGATTTTTGCACTGGGCCACACCAAACTGACCATCAAATCATACAACATAGCCAGGCGCACGGCATGCACCACAAAAATCATGGATCCTCTGCTTTCTGGTGACACCGTGGCCGAAAAACGTGGTTTTCAAGCACGGATCCTCTCGGATCCTCACGCTTTTTGCATTGGGCCACACCAAACTGACCGTCAAATCATACAGCATAGCTAGGGGCACAGCGTGCACCAAAAAACCCAGATCCACCGCTTCCTGGCCACACCATGGCCGAAAAACGTGGTTCAGAAGCACGGATCCTCATGGATCCTCATGATTTTTGCACTGGGCCACACCAAACTGACCGTCAAATCATACAGCAAAGCCAGGGGCACGGCATGCACAAAAAAACCCCAGAGCCACCACTTCCTGGCAACAGCACGGCGCAAAATCCTGGTTCTGAAGCACGGATCCTCACGGATCCTTATGATTTTTGCACTGGGCCACACCAAACTGACCGTAAAATCATACAGCATAGCCAGGGGCACAGCCTGCACCAAAAAAACCCAGATCCACCACTTCCTGGCAACACCACGGCACAAAAACGTGGTTCTGCAGCACGGATCCTAACGGATCCTCATGATTTTTGCATTGGGCCACAGCAAACTCACCGGCAAATCACACAGCATGGCCAGGGGAACAGCCTGCAACACAAACATCTGAGATCCACCGCTTCCTGGCGACACCACGGCCCAAAAACCTGGTTC
This sequence comes from Darevskia mixta, assembly GCA_034641385.1. Taxonomy (NCBI): domain Eukaryota; kingdom Metazoa; phylum Chordata; class Lepidosauria; order Squamata; family Lacertidae; genus Darevskia; species Darevskia mixta. Next base: position 7,761,226 of record JAWWNH010000060.1, read on the forward strand.
AGAAGCACGGATCCTCACGGATCCTCATGATTTTTGCACTGGGCCACACCAAACTGACCATCAAATCATACAGCATAGCCAGGGGCACGGCATGCACCACAAAAATCACGGATCCACCGCTTCCTGGCGACACTATGGCCCAAAAACGTGGTTTTCAAGAACGGATCCTCTCGGATCCTAACGCTTTTTGCTTTGGGCCACACCAAACTGACTGTCAAATCATACAGCATAGCCGGGGCATGGCATGCACAAAAAAAAACATGGATCCACCGCTTTCTGTTGACACCACGGCCAAAAAACGTGGTTCTGAAGCACGGATCCTCACGGATCCTCACGCTTTTTGCATTGGGCCACACCAAATTCACCAGCAAATCACACAGCATGGCCAGGGGCACAGCCTGCACCACAAAAAAACATGGATCCACCGCTTTCTGGCGACACCACTGCCCAAAAACGTGGTTCAGAAGCACGGATCCTCACGGATCCTAACTCCTTTTGCATTGGGCCACACCAAACTCACCAGCAAATCACACAGCATGGCCAGGGGCACAGCCTGCACCACAAAAAACATGGATCCACTGCTTCCTGGCGACACCACGGCCCCAAAACGTGGTTCAGAAGCACGGATCCTTATGGATCCTAACTCTTTTTGCATTGGGCCACACCAAACTCACGGGCAAATCACACAGCATGGCCAGGGGCACAGCCTGCACCACAAAAAACATGGATCCACTGCTTCCCGGCGACACCACGGCCTAAAAACGTGGTTCAGAAGCACGGATCCTCACGGATCCTCACCCTTTTTTCATTGGGCCACACCAAAGTCACCGTCAAATCACACAGCATAGCCAGGGGCACAACATGCACCACAAACATCTCAGATCCACCACTTCCTGGCGGCACCACGGCCCCAAAACGTGGTTTTTAAGCACGGATCCTCACGGATCCTCACCCTTTTTGCATTGGGCCACACCAAACTCACGGGCAAATCACACAGCATAGCCATGGGCACAGCATGCACCACAAAAAACAAGGATCCACCGCTTCCTGGCAACACTGTAGCCCAAAAACGTGGTTCTGAAGCATGGATCCTCACGGATCCTCACCGTTTTTTCATTGGGCCACACCAAATTCACCGTCAAATCACACAACATAGCCAGGGGCACAACATGCACCAGAAATATCATGAGTTGCACCACAAAAATCAGAAAAATGACCTCATCAGCAATGTTCATGTCACCACTGTAACGTTATTATTAGAGCCGAGAGGTGAATGTACTACTATATATTGTACCAAGATATGGTTCATCTTCAAGAACAGATCAAATACATGTGGGATGTATAACACTGGTGCAGTCAATCACAACATTCCTAGAGTGTACACAAGGGGTCTTGGTCCTCCAGGTAGAGTTTCCTGTGCCAAGGCTGAAATCACTTCCTTTGTGTGACCAGAAGTGGGAGTGGCCTTACCTGTAGCTATTCAAAGATACAGGTGAGCTGCTACTCTCTCTCTCTTCCCACCAGGACTCTGAGGATGCAACATCTCAGGAGATGCTCTCTTGGCTTCCAGCCAAGAGAGGCCCACATGGAGCCTTTCTCCCTTAAGGAGAATCTCCACATGTAAATACATTTAATCTAAGCTAGCCTGCCTTCTGAGACTGCCTGTATGAGCTTGGAATGTCTGTAAGTAAAAGCTTTATACTTTTATAAGCTTATGTGTCGCGTATTTTCTTTTAAGAGGGAAGCAGGGGAATTATATGCCAGGATCTGCCTTGTTCTAGAAGTTCATAGGAACTTAAACGCTACGTTTTGCTGCGCTTTATTGGGGATGAGAAACTCTGCTAGTTTGGAGCTTGTTAGCACAAGCTGGGATAGGAAATATTAAACAATATTCCCTCATCCACATTCCTACTCATCTCCCACAAAGGGTTTTGAGGCCCAGAACTGCGTATTTTGTGTATTTTTAAAGGATTGCTTTGGATTGTGATTTTTGGCAGAGTAGTATTTTTCTGTTTGTACTTCCTGGTAAGCACATGGTCCTTTGTTCTCCATTGTGCTGTGAAAGGGGGATTAGCGACCCCTCCCCTCCCTCAGAGCTCACAGACCTCAGAGGCAGTGAAGATTAGTTTGCATTTTGAGATTTTTGAGTTTTGATTTTTGAATTTTAGCCATTTTTGGGAATTTTGAAATTTTGAAAATTTTTCAAATTTTTGAGGATTAAGATGGCAAGCTCAGGATTTGATAGTGAAGCAAGATCAAACTTTATGCTGCTGAATGATAGTAATTTTGTGCAATGGAAGCAGCGCCTTTTAGTGCATCTTGGTGCAAAACAAGTGCTTAAAGTGGTGAAAGATCCCAAACCTGATTTTGCTGATTTAACCAAGACAGCAGATTGGGAAAGGCAAAACAATGAAGCTAAACAAATAATTTTGTGCAGTTTGAAAGATGAGCATTTATCTCTGATTGACTATGAAAGTGATGCATCTCAGATTCTAAAGGATATTGAGAGGGTTTATGCACAATCATCAGAGAACTCTTATAGACATTTATTGGATAAACTGCTGAAGTTAAAGATGAATTCTAGAGAACAATTTACAGGGCATTTTAAGGACTTTAATGAAATTGTTCAAAAGATTGCCCTAACTCCCAGAGCTTTTGATGATGCAACCAAAGTGACTTTTATGCTGGCATCATTAGGAAAAGAATTTACTTCATTTAAGAGTATAATGGATCACACCAGAGATTTGACTTTTAATGAACTAGTAAATCACTTAAGAGAGGAATGCAGAGATTACCTTGATTCTCCACAAAGGAATCCAAGGAAAATGGACACAAGTTATGTTTCTAAACAATTTCCCAAGTCTAAGGAAGTGTCCAAAGATATAATATGCCATAACTGCAATTTAAAAGGGCACTTTGCAAGGAGTTGCCAGAAGCCCAAGAATAAGTCCCGCCCCTTTCAACCAAGAGGTGAAAAGAAGGGGGGTCACGAGCGTACATTTCTACTGCAAGAAAAGAGTTTAAATGTGCAAAGAAATGAAAGGAAAAGTGACCAATTTATTTTAGATTCGGGAGCGACAAGCCATTTTGCGCATAAAAGAGAATATTTCAGAGAAATTAATGATAGTGAATGGACTGAAATCCAGATTGCTGATGGAAATGTTCTGAAATCACAAGGTACAGGTTCAATGCGTTTGAAATTCAAGGTGAACAATGAATCTCTTGAAACAACTGTGCCTAACGTTCAATATGTCCCAGAATTGAATTGTAACTTGCTTAGTGTGTCTGCTTTAGACAAGAAAGGTTTCAAGGTTACATTTGCCAATGGAGAATGCAATGTAACGAAAAATGATGAGGTTTATGCTCAAGGGAAACTAATCAATGGTGTTTATGAGATTAACGTTTCAGAAAACCAATCAGCACAAGTGGCCCAATCCAAGCAGAAGCATGAAGCAGATCTGGAGCTCTGGCATCGAAGACTGGGTCACCGGGATATCAGAGTCATCCAGGGACTGCAGAATGGAGATCTTGTGAGAGGTCTACAGGTAAACAAAAGTAGCACACCCACACCAAAATGTGTAACTTGTGTAAGTGAAAAAGGAGTCAAACCTTCTTTCCCACGTTGTGCAGAAAAGAGAAGCACAAAAGTTCTGGACATTGTGTACACTGATTTAGCTGGACCTATGAATATACCTTCCTTAGGAGGAAATAGGTATATTCTTATCTTTTTGGATGATTATTCAAGGTTTTGTGTGGGATACCTTCTCAAAGAGAAGAGTGAAACAGTGGAATTGTTCAAGCAATACGTAAGCATGGTCAAGAACAAATTCCGGAGAGCACCCACCACCCTAATGTCTGATAATGGTGGGGAGTTTTGCTCACGTGAAATGGAAGCCTTCATGGCTCAGGAAGGCATAGCACATGTGACCACAGTTAGCTACACACCTCAACAGAACTCTATTGCTGAGAGGAAATTTAGGTCCATCCTAGAGATGACAAGGTGTATGCTAAAAGGATCCAACTTGTCGAAGAAACTTTGGGGCGAGGCAGCAAATACTGCGATTTATATACAGAATAGGCTGCCAACAAAAGGCACAGAGCGCACACCATTCGAACTTTGGCATGGAAGAGCCCCAAATTTGTCACACATACGTGTATTTGGAAGTTTGTGCTATTACCACGTGCCCAAGGAGCACAGACACAAACTTGACTCCAGAGCAAAGCCTGGTATCCTAGTTGGATATGCCTCTGGAGGAAAAGGCTACAGAGTTTTGGACTTGCAAACAGGGAAAACAAGTTCACATCACGTGATTCATTTTGAGGAGTATGAAAAGGCTGACACAAGGAACACAGCAATTGACTGTTCCAATGAGCCAGCAACAGAGGAGTTTGTAAGTTTTCCTTTTGAAGCCATACCAGAAACTAATCCACCTCCTAGTATTGTACCTCCTAGTGTTGTAGCACCCCCTACAGATGACACCCCAGAAGACGCGGAGGACCAGATGTCAGAAGGCTCCAGAGACGAAGAGGACCCGTATGCAGGGATGCCGCCATTGGAAGGAGATGAGGAAGCTGATGCGGTTCAACAAGAGCCAGAGGTCAGACGTTCCTCCAGGTCCAACAAAGGCGTTCCACCACTACGACTGTCCTACTTTGCAGGGTCGGCGCCACCACAGGAACCTTCCACGTGGGAACAGGTTCAACGGTTGCCAGCTGCTGAGGCCAGTCTCTGGAAGCAAGCCGCGCAGGAAGAGATGGATGCACTGCATCGCAACAAGACCTGGACCCTGACAGAGCTACCTCCCGGTAAGAAGGCAATTGGGTCCAAGTGGGTGTTCAAGCTTAAGAAGGGGTCAGAAGGGGAGGTGCAACGCTACAAAGCTAGGCTTGTAGCACAAGGATTTTCACAACAGTATGGCGAAGATTATGATCAAGTATTTGCGCCTACAGTGCGATATAGCAGTGTTAGATTACTTCTAAGTATTGCAGCATCTAAAGGCCTATCAGTCCGTCATGTCGACATAGCAACAGCTTTTCTTCATGGGACGATTTCTGAAGAGATTTATATGAAGCAGCCCAAAGGTTTTATCAAGCAAAATGAGGCACATCTTGTATGTAAACTTCAGAAAGGAATTTACGGTTTGAAACAAGCTGCGAGAGCATGGAACCAGAAATTACATGAAATGCTGGTTCAGCTTGGGTACAAGCAGTCAACAGCTGACAAGTGCCTGTACACTAAGAACAGAAATGGACAATTCTCTTACATTCTGGCTTTTGTCGATGATTTATTAATATCAACGTCCAATGACAGAGACTATAAAGACATAGTCAGACATCTCAACAAAGAGGTGCAAGTAAAGGAATTGGGACTTGTCCAGTATTATTTGGGAATTCAAATTGAGAGAGAAGAGGACGGCTCATTTCTTCTCAGCCAGAAGCAGAAGATAATAGAACTGATAGAAAGCATGCAGATGCAAGGTGCACACCCTGTCGCGACACCCATGGCCACAGATTTTCTAAAGAATCAACAAGATTCGAAGCTGCTGCCAGACAACAGCGAATACAGGTCAGCGATTGGTAAACTTTTGTATTTGGTTACTACCAGCAGACCTGACATAGCAAGTGCAGTGGGGATCCTAAGCAGAAAAGTGAGTTCTCCCACTGAACATGACTTGGGTGGGGTCAAGAGGGTGGTGCGTTACCTTAAGGGTACAATGAATTGTAAATTAAAATTACCAGCTGTAAGGGACCCTAAGTTGGTTGGGTACAGTGATGCAGACTGGGCTGGGGATAAGGCGGATTACAAATCCACAAGTGGTTATGTTTTTATGTTTGGAAATGCACCTATCATATGGGGCAGTTATAAACAGAAATGTGTAGCCTTATCGTCCACAGAGAGTGAATATATTTCAGCTTCGGAAGCATGCAGAGAGATCATCTGGCTGGATCAACTCCTGACAGACTTTGGTTTGCCGAGAAAAGGACCTGTCAGCTTGATGGAGGACAATCAAGGCTGCCTGCAGCTAGCGCAAACCGAAAGGTTCCTTGCACGTTCAAAACACATTGGGGTCAGGTATCACTTCATTCACCAGATGATCCAAGATGGACTAGTAGAAATGTCCTACTGTAATACTCAGGAGATGACTGCGGACATTCTCACGAAACCCTTGCCGCGAGAGAGTTTCCAGAACCTGCGTGTCAAGCTGGGACTCTGGGTGGTTGAATAAAGTTGTTTTATGTTTGTTAAATGTTGTTCAGACTGAGAAGGGGTTTGTGGGATGTATAACACTGGTGCAGTCAATCACAACATTCCTAGAGTGTACACAAGGGGTCTTGGTCCTCCAGGTAGAGTTTCCTGTGCCAAGGCTGAAATCACTTCCTTTGTGTGATCAGAAGTGGGAGTGGCCTTACCTGTAGCTATTCAAAGATACAGGTGAGCTGCTACTCTCTCTCTCTTCCCACCAGGACTCTGAGGATGCAACATCTCAGGAGATGCTCTCTTGGCTTCCAGCCAAGAGAGGCCCACATGGAGCCTTTCTCCCTTAAGGAGAATCTCCACATGTAAATACATTTAATCTAAGCTAGCCTGCCTTCTGAGACTGCCTGTATGAGCTTGGAATGTCTGTAAGTAAAAGCTTTATACTTTTATAAGCTTATGTGTCGCGTATTTTCTTTTAAGAGGGAAGCAGGGGAATTATATGCCAGGATCTGCCTTGTTCTAGAAGTTCATAGGAACTTAAACGCCACGTTTTGCTGCACTTTATTGGGGATGAGAAACTCTGCTAGCTTGGAGCTTGTTAGCACAAGCTGGGATAGGAAATATTAAACAATATTCCCTCATCCACATTCCTACTCATCTCCCACAATACAAACTGAAGTATTAAAGGGGGGAATATAAAACTGCTTACATACTGTCAATAATATCCAGATTCAAGAAAGATAATATGGCTAAAAGTTAAATCAGTGAAAAGACATTATTTGAGTCCATCATAACAGAGGTCTACCTTTTGAGTAAAATTTATAAACTATTACTCAAATTTGACACTGAGCCCGAACAAGCAAAACCTTGTTTGACAAAATGGATGCAAAAATTTTAAGAGCAGGTTACAGTGGGGCAATGAGATCAATTATGAATAAAGGAATAAAATTCACTGCAAATTAAGCCCTAAAACAAAATTGGTACAGTGGAATCTTGGGTTGCAGATGTAATCCGTGTCGGAGACACGTCCGCAACCCCGAGTGTTCGCATTCTTAAGTGCCGGGTCTGCACAATTTGGCGCTTCTGCGCATGTGCGAAGTGCGATTTAGCGCTTCTGCACATGCGCGAAGTGTGTTTTAGTGCTTCTGCACATGCAGAAGTGGTAAAACCCGGAAGTAACCCATTCCAGAACATCCGGGTTTCCCGCGGTCCGCAACCTGAAAGCACACAACCTGAAGTGGCGGTACCATGAGGTATGACTGTACAAAAATGTTCTTTCGATATTATATAAATTTGAAAGATATACAGAAGATGAATGATGAAATGAATGGACATTGCTAGAAATGTCATAGACCTCAAGGGACCTTCTTCCATTTATGGTGGACCTGTGAAAGAACCAAAAAGTTTTGGAGGAAAGTTCATTTCGAAATGCAAAAAATGTAAATAAAAAAAACACACCCTAAATTTGCATTGGACCCCAAAACTATGCTGTTGGGGATGACTCCTTCAGCTATTGTGAAATCGTCAGTGGAACTATTCAGTTATATGACCACAGCAGTCAGAGTGGTGTTGGCTAACATATGGAAATCTGATATATGTCCTGAAATAGATGCATGGAAAGAGAAACTATCAGAATATGCAGTAATGGCAAAACTCACCAATTTAGTAAATAATAGACCCATGGAGGAACATAAAAAAAATGGAATCTTTATAATTTGTATACAACTTAACAGAACTGTAACAAAATGAACATCTGTATGGATTTGTATAATAGACCTTAGGTTACAAAAATATTTCCTGTTTAAAAATAGAAACTTTATGTGTATATGATAAAGAAAGAAATATAGAGTAGAATAAATATTGTTTGTCTGATCTAGAAATGAAATCATATTTTTAAATATTTTTTGCTTTAGATTTTTATAATCATATATGGAATTTCTCCAATGGCAAATTACCTAGAATTGGAAATTGTGTGTGTGTGTGTGTGTGTGATCTTGAAAGTTTTAACAATGGGTGTGGATGGCATGCATATCTCAATTATGGGAAGGTAAAAATTAATAAAGAATTTACAAATCATATACTTAGAAGTGCACTATATAAGGTCTGCAACAAATATAGACTACAGTGGGAACCACAGACACCTTGGTGGATATTGCCGCTGGAGACGTACGCTGTGAAAAAATTGAATATGAGAACAAATTGGCCAACATATAGACAACTATTGGAAGATGAATAAGGGAAACTCGGATTAAAACCCTTTGAAGAGATACGGCAATATGAAATTGAGAGATGACATTATATACAATTAAGAGGCATATTTAGTTCTGATCAAAAGAAAGGCTTTGCAAAAGAGGACTGAAAATTCAATATTACAATAATTCAGAATAATAATAAATTGTTATCTAAAACATATAATCTCTTACTGGACTGGGAACTGATGGATGAAGAAGTGGGCCCAAGATGTCGGACATACCGGTACTATTTATTTAGACTGAGCAATGGCAGAAACTCTGGAGAGAAGATATTCGATTTACCGCCTCATACACAATCAAAGAAAATTTTGTTAAGATGTTCCACAGGTGGTATCTAACACCAGCTAGGTTGGTAAAGATATATACCATAAATTGAAATCCAACATTTGTTGGAGATGTGGTAAAGAAATAGGAACAACAATACATATGTAGTGGAGATGTGAGGAAATTAATAAATTCTGGACAGTAATACATGAAGAATTAAAGAAGATGCTGAAAATATCAATAAGTAAAAAACCAGAGATATATCTCCTTGGCTTGATAGGGGAAGAGATACCACGGGGGTCGAGAGATAATCTTCTTATATGCAAGCACAGCAGCGAGAGTAGTGATTGCTGCTAAATGGAAATCACAAACTCTACCTTCAAGGGAGGATTGGATTTGTAAATTAAATGAATACTTAGCTTTGGCAAAACTAACAGCTATTGTAAGAAATCAATCGAATCAAAAATTTAAAAAGGAGTGGAAATGTTTTATGAATATATGGAAAAATATTGCTCAAAAAAAGATATGCTAATATGCCTAGATTAAAATGTAAAGTATCTGAGGGAATGGAAGTTAGTAAGGAAGGACAATAAGAATACATAGATGAATTGAGAAGTCTGCAGAATGCAAAGATAAATGTAATCTCAGAATGTAGAGAAAATTGAGTGGGGGCAGAGGGAAGCGGGGGGAGGGAGAAAAGAATATTATGTTTGATTGACTTAAATGATAAATATATGTGGGGATGTTGATGATGTGGGGATAGCTTTGGTATATTTGCATTGTGATGTAATATGGAATAAAATTAAAAAAATAAATAAATCCCAAAGCAATTTACAAGCTGAGTAAAAACGCAATAATAAAAAAACGTGTAAGCATGTTTTAAAAAAAGAAAGAAAAAGAATGGGAAATAAAATTTGGTACCCAAACCTTTGTTTAACTCTTGATAAATGTCAGCTTGCTGAGTTATTTTGCACCATTGTAATTCAATGTTATATTTGCATTCAACAAGGGCCTGAAGGTATTGCTGTGCAATGCTAGGTCAATTATTCATAAGAACACTGCCATCCATGACTTGATCGTGGATGGAGGACTTGACCTGGCATGTGGTTGGCTGAAGCAGATGGGCCTGTCCTTGCCACTGCTCGTCTACCAGGTTTCTCGTATGTACAACAACCCAGGTCATATGGGCGGCGGGGGTGGGGCAGGTTTGCAGTGATTTTAAGGATGTGTGGTGCAGTGGTTAAGAGCGGTAGACTCGTAATCTGGTGAACCGGGTTCACGTCTCCGCTCCTCCACATGCAGCTGCTAGGTGACCTTGGGCTAGTCACACTTCTCTGAAGACTCTCAGCCCCACTCACCTCACAGAGTGTTAGTTGTGGGGGAGGAAGGGAAAGGAGAATGTTAGCTGCTTTGAGACTCCTTCTGGTATCGATAAAGCGGGATATCAAATCCAAACTCTTCTTCTTCTTCTTCCCCTCTGCAGGGAGGTGGGTCCGATTCGGATGGTCCGCTCCGCCACTTAATGGATCCAAATGGTTTCCAGAGAGTGGTTGTTGTTTAGTCGTTTACTCATGTCCGACTCTTCGTGACCCCCTGGACCAGAGCACGCCAGGCACTCCTGTCTTCCACTGCCTCCCGCAGTTTGGTCAGACTCATGTTGGTAGCTTCGAGAACACTGTCCAACCATCTTGTCCTCTGTCATCCCCTTCTCCTTGTGCCCGCAATCTTTCCCAACATCAGGGTCTTTTACAGGAAGTCTTCTCTTCTCATGAGGTGGCCAAAGTATTGGAGCCTCCGCTTCAGGATCTGTCCTTCCAGTGAGCACTCAGGGCTGATTTCCTTCAGAATGGATAGGTTTGATCTTCTTGCAGTCCATGGGACTCTGAAGAGTCTCCTCCAGCACCTTAATTCAAAAGCATCAATTCTTCAGCAATCAGCCTTCTTTATGGTCCAGCTCTCACTTCTGTACATTACTACTGGGAAAACCATAGCTTTAACTATACGGACCTTTGTCGGCAAGGTGATGTCTCTGCTTTTTAAGATGCTGTCTAGGTTTGTCATTGCTTTTCTCCCAAGAAGCAGGCGTCTTCTAATTTCATGACTGCTGTCACCATCTGCAGTGATCATGGAACCCAAGAAAGTAAAATCTCTCACTGCCTCCATTTCTTCCCCTTCTATTTGCCAGGAGGTGATGGGACCAGTGGCCATGATCTTAGTTTTTTTGATGTTGAGCTTCAGACCATATTTTGCGTGAGAGTGGTAGGGGATGCTTTATCCCATGTTGATGGCCTTTCAGCTGATTCCCTGGTGGCCCTCTGGAATGCAGAGTTAACCAAGGCTATCGACTGTCTGGCTCCGGAGCGCCCTATCCGATTGCATGGAGCCTGGACAGCCCTGTGGTTTGCCATGGACCTGAGGGCAATTAAACAATCGCTGATACGGCTAGAATGCCGGTGGCGGATAACTCATTCTGAATCGGACCGGACACGGGTTAGAGCTCAACGTCAAGCCTACCAAGTGGCGATAGCGACGGTGAAGAAGACGTTCTTCACTGCCTCTATTGCATCTGCAGAAAACAGCAGCAGGAGATTCTTTCAGATGGTTCGCAGTTTAAGGGAACCACCTTTACCATTGGGGCCTTGTAAAGACCCCAATATCTCCTGCAATGATTTTGCAAAGTTTTTTGCAGATAAAGTCGCTCGGATTTGGAGGGAGCCGTAGACACCACGGTGGGAGCAGGGCTGAGGCGGGAGAGTGCTAGAGCCCTGTCTGGTCAAGTTGCATGGAATCAATTTCAATCCGTTACCCCCGAGGATGTGGACAGATTGCTTGTAACCAAACACCTGTCTCCTTGATCCTTGGCCATCCTGGCTAATAAAAGCTAGCCGGGAAGGGCTGGGCGATGAGCTCTGTGAGGTGGTGAATGCTTCCCTCTGTGAGGGAGCATTCCCAGACCCGCTTAAAGAGGCAGTCATTAAATCGCGTCTTTAAAAAAAAATCTTTAGACCCAGCGAGTATGACCAACCATTGCCCAGTCTCAAATCTTCCATTCTTGGGCAAGGTGATTGAGTGGGTGGTTGCTGAACAACTCCAAGCACGCCTGGAGGATGCAGACCATTTGGATCCCTTCCAATCAGGATTCAGGCCTCATCATGGGACTGAAACTGCCTTGGTCATGCTGGTCGGTGATCTCTGGTGGGCTAGGGACATAGGTGTAAGCTGTTTCCTAGTTCTGCTGGATCTCTCAGCGGCTTTTGATACAATCAATCATAACATCCTTCTGGACCGTCTAGAGGGGCTGGGAGCTGAGGGCATTGTTAAACTGTGGTTCCACTCCTTCCTCCTGGGCCGTGTCCAGAAAGTGGTGTTGGGGGATGAGTGTTCAGACCCCTGGGCCTTCACTTGTGGGGTGCCTCAGGGTTCTGTCCTCTCCCCCATGCTTTTCAACATCTACATGAAGCCGCTGGGAGAGATAATCAGGGAGTTTGGGCTGGGTGTCCATCAATATGCGGATGATACCCAGCTCTACCTCTCTTTCAAATCATAACCAGTGAAGGCAGTGAAGGTCCTGTGTGAGTGTCTGGTGGTGGTTGGAGGATGGATGGTGGCTAACAAATAGAGGTTGAATCCTGACATGACAGAAGTACTGTTATTGGGGGACGGGGCGGGCTGGGGTGGAGGACTCCCTGGTCCTGAATGGGGTAACTGTGCCCCTGAAGGACCAGGTGCGCAGCCTGGGAGTCATTTTGGATTCACAGCTGTCCATGGAGGCGCAGGTCAATTATGTATACAGGGTAGCTGTCTACCAGCTCCATCTGGTAAGCAGGCTGAGACCCTACCTGCCTGCAGACTGTCTCACCAGAGTGGTGCATGCTCTAGTTATCTCTCGCTTGGACTAATCCAAAGCGCTCCACGTGGGGCTACCTTTGAAGGTGACTACAACTAATCCAGAATGTGGCAGCTAGACTGGTGACTGGGAGCAGATGCAGAGACCATATAACACCAATATTGAAAGACCTACATTGGCTCCCAGTACGTTTCTGAGCACAATTCAAAGTGTTGGTGCTGAACTTTAAAGCCCTAAACGGCCTCCGTCCAGTATTCCTGAAGGAGCGTCCTCACTATTGTGATAACGGTCTTTGTCCACCGAAATCAAACGCAGCGGGCTAAGGTGTGGGGTTAACGAACCCCGGCACCCACAGCCTATATATTCAGCTGCGTTCCGTGTCCAGGCGCTTTCTTCTGCGTGGACACTGCTCACAAAACCTTTCTTCTCCTCTTCTTCAAAGCATAGCAGAGCTCTTGGCAAACGGAAGAAGATTAATGAGTCCTTGGTAATAAATCACAGCACAGTCTGGCTGATTATTAAGATTTATTAAGTTTAAGGGCATAGAGCCCAGCAAGATGAGAACCCATCCACCGGATATATGTGGATATATATGTGTGTATAATCACTCTGTGGGCTGGGTGAACAGTCTGCGCTTGTTAACCCTGTAAGGTCAAAATCCTCACACCCCCTCTCGTCCAGCACCACAGAGGGACACGTAAGTAACTCCTTATGTTATATAAACTCACCCCTGTCGTTCTGCCCAGACACTGAGGTTCAGCTCTGGATACTGATAGTAATCATTTTTAAAAGGAAGACCATGCTCTGCCTAGATTCCAAACATGGATTGAACCACTTTGTGATTGATGCAATAACATCTTTCTTAGCATATCTGCATGAGATGGATTCAAAATGTCCCTATAGTTTTGCGGACTGGTCATTTTTTTTGCACCAACTGATATACCCAGGCAAGGTAATTCTAGTGACTGCGGTCCTTTCACATGTACCATTGCACATCTAATTGCTTCTGATGCCCAAATACAGTTCACACAAAAGGATATGGCTGCCATTAGACCCTGGATTGCTAAAGAAATAATACAGTACAGTGGGAAAACCTATCATGAAGGACGACAAAATATTTTCAACTGGAAATTGCTCCCAAGAAGAGACAAATCTTGAAAGAGAGTCACATTACTGTGTCTAGATCATGCCCAGAGGGATGGAAGGATACACTAACCTATTGCTTAAATATTTTATCTTCCTTGTTTGAAGACCACTGGTCACCAGCGGTATGTTTTTTGAAGGAAGGGTGCAGGAGGCCCAGTGGTGACCTATCTATGGTTTACTGTGAAGGAAACTGCAAGGACTGGTACCACTGCTTTTGCATAGGCATTGATTCGAAAGATCTTCAACAGGTTTTCGTGTGTCCAGATTGTCAATCCACTGTGGCCAAATAGATTTTGAAACTGCAAACTGTCATATTCCACAGGTTGGTATAATAGAGCAAAATCCAAACACATAGTTTTTATCATTATGGCAGGGATGGTCCTTTTCCATAGAATTCTTATTCATGGAGTTGGTTTTTATATCCTGCTTTTCTCTACCTTTAAGGAGTCTCAAAGCGGCTAAAAATCTCCTTTCCCTTCCACCCCCACAACAGACACCTTGTGAGGAAGGTCGGGCTGAGAGAGTTCAGAGAGAAGTGTGACTGGCCCAAGGTCACCCAGCAGATTGCATGTGGAGGAGCGGGGAAGCGAACCAGACTCTTAACTACTACACCACAGAAACATACACTATCTCTTAAAACTCTGCAGCAAGCTGTTCAATTCAGCCTCATAGTGATACTGATTTGCGGAGGGAGGGTTGGTGATGAGCAAGATCTGTTCCCATTTCCCAACACAGAGACCATAGAGCAGTTTCTTTTGGGGGCTGAACCTGCAGAGTGTCTCTGTTCAGAGTTTCTGTGGCAGAAATTGGCCAAGTGCCTTTATAAACATTCAGCTTCTCAAATAGAACCCCATCATGAAACTCTCAGGTGTACGTAGCTGTTGGAGGTGGAGGGCAAAGAAGGTGCTGGTCCTTACCGCCATCCTCACAGCCCCATTATCAGTCACCCAATGGATTGAATTTCAGGGCTTTTGTATGTAAAGGGCAAGCTTGTTCTTGTTTAGACTATTTAAACTTGGGAACAGATATTTGGCCCCATGACCAAAATGACCAAAAGGGTTAGCTTCTAGAGGACTGGAAATATGATGGTTGTACCTCCCCTCAGCCCTAGCTCTGTTGAGTATTTTTTTGTAATGAGACTGAGAGTTTGGGGCTGATGCTGTAGCATTCTTTTCTGGGGGGTTGGTGGAAAAACAGAAAAGTGACCCTCACCTAACTCTCCAATGCCCTTTGACAAGAATGCTGTAGGAAATATTGCTAAGCCCAAAGGGAGGCAAGCATTTGCTTCAGTTCACCCTGTTAATGGGAAAGCAAAAGCTACCTCTATGTGTGTGTCTGCTTTCAGGACTGATTTTAGAACCCTCTTACATCAGGCCACATGGACACTAAAGGTGGCCCCATTATGCAGACTTGCCTATCCACACAGGGACCACCCTTTTTCCTTTTATTCTGATACTGGATTTTAAGTTACACTAACATCTTTTAAAACAGCTGTCAGTATATCACACTGTAATGCACCTGCCTTCCAAAGGAACACATGGCTCTCCCCATGTAGTGGGTTAGGTTGAGACTGCTGATCCAAAGTGAACAGTAATTTTTACGGTAATTACAATCCTGCTTTCCCTTGTACCAGCTTACCTTGATTTCAATAAGGACTTTGAAAAGGTCCCCCATGATATTATTGCAAAAAAGCTAGTAAAATGTGGACTAGAAAAAGTTACTGTTTGGTGGATTTGTAATTGGTTGACGGACCGAACCCAAAGAGCGCTCATCAGTGGCTCATCTTCATCCTGGAAATAAATGACTAGTGGGGTTCCACAAGGTTCTGGCCTGGGTCTGGTGCTATTCAATATTCTTATAAATGATTTGGATGATTGAATAGAGGGCATGCTAATCAAATTTGCAGATGATACCAAACTGGGAGGGGTTGCTAATACCCCTGAGGACAGGGTCAGAATTCAAAATGACTTGAATAGCCTAGACAGCTGGGCCAAAACAAACAAAATGGAGTTCAATGGGGAGAAATGTAAGGTACTACACCTGGGTAGAAAAAAATGAAATGCATAGATGGAGGACACTTGGCTTGACAACAGTACCTGTGAAAGGGATCTGGGACACTATACTCCTATTGATGCAGCCCGGAATCACATTGGCTATGTGATTCCGGGCTGCATCAATAGGAGTATAGTGTCTAGATCAAGCGAAGGAATGCTACCACTGTATTCCGCTCTGGTCAGACCTCACCTGGAATACTGTGTCCAGTTCTGGGCACCACAGTTCAAGAAGGATATTGTCAAGCTGGAGCATGTCCAGAGGAGGGTGACCAAAATGTATAAGGTCTGGAATCCAAGCCCAAGAGGAGAGACTGGAGCTGGATTTGTTTAGTCTAGAGCACAGGTGTCAAGGACAAGGCCCGCGGGCCAAATGCGGCCCGCGAGACCTCGTCATGTGGCCCGTGAGTGTGCGCTGATTGGCGGTGGGCGGCGAAGGTCAGCGCGCGAGAGTGGAAGGGAGCAGAGGTTTTTTTTCCCCGCCCCGTTTTGGCCCAGCGCGGCTTTTGCCGCCTCGGGGGTGCCCCGCGCGGCTTTCTGCCGTGTCGGGGAAGCCCCCCGCACCATTTTTTCCTTGCCGGGCGAACCCGGCAAGGCTTTTTTTCTTCGGGCCGTTTTGGCCCAGCGCGGCTTTTTGCCACGTCGGGGGTGCTCCGCGCGGCTTTCTGCCGCCTCAGGGAAGCCCCCCGCACCATTTTTTCCTTGCCGGGAGAGCCCGGCAAGGCTTTTTTTTCCCGGCCGTTTTGGCCCAGCGCGGCTTTTTGCCGCCTCGGGGGTGCCCCGCGCAGCTTTCTGCCGCATCGGGGAAGCCCCCCGCACCAGCCTGCCGATCCCACCACCACCCCACGCTGCGCCAATCCCTGCGAACAGCAGGCAGCGGTGGAGGGGGGGGGAGAATGAGCAGCATCTCCTCCGCTACAGCGGAGACGTTTCTTGCTCCTCCCGGCCGCCCCCCCTCGCAAAAGCCTTCTTTTTCGGGTGGGGGGGGGGTGGAGAAGCAAGCAGCATCTTCCCTCTCTCCTCTCTCTCTTTCACTCCTTCCTTCCCTCTCTCTCTGTCTCATTCCCTTTTACCCCTCCCTCCCTCCCCTCTCTCCTCTCTCTCTCTTTCACCCCTTCCTTCCCTCTCCCTCTTTCTTTCACTCTCTCTCACCCCTTCCTTCCCCCCTCTCTCACCCTTTCCTTCCTTCCCCCTCTCTCATTCCTTTCTTTCCTTCCTTCCTTCCTTCTTTCCTTCCTTCCTTCTTTCTTTCCTTCCTCCTCCCTCCCTCCCTCCCTTCCTTCCTTCTCTCTCTCTCTCTCTCTCCCTTTATTTTTCTTTCTTTCTTTCTTTCTTTCCTTCCTTCCTTCCTTCCTTCCATCCATCCATCTCTCTTTCTCACCCCTTCTTTCTTTCCTTCTTTCCTTCCTTCCTTCTCTCTCTCTTCCCTCCCTCCCTCCCAGCCTTTTAGAGGAGGAAAACCAGAAAAAAATATTTTTTCCACACAGTGGAGAGGGGGAGGGCGGCCCTTTGAGGGTCACCGGCCCTTTGAGGGTGACCAAACTGCTGATGCGGCCCCCGATGAATTTGAGTTTGACACCCCTGGTCTAGAGATTCCACCTAAACATTAAGAAGAACTTTCTGACAGTTAGGGCTGTTGGACAGTGGAATACGCCACATCAGAGAGTGGTGGAGTCTCCTTCTTTGGAGGTTTTTACATGGAGGCTGGCTGGCCATCTGCCAGGAGTGCTTTGCTTGTGTGTTGCAGCATGGCAGGGAGATGGACTAGATGGCCTTTGTGGTATCTTCCTGCTCTTTGATTTTATGATTCTATGACACTATCTAGTACACTGCACTGTTCCATTAGATAGATATTGTTGCTATTTTTTAAGCTAAAGGTTATGTATAGCTGGCATCTATTAGTCTTTGAGCCAGCGTGATGTAGTGGTTGAGAGCGGTGGACTCGTAATCTGGTGAGCCGGGTTTGCTTCCCTGCTCCTCCACATGCAACTCCTCACAGAGTGTCTGTTGTGGGGGAGGAAGGGAAAGGAGATTGTTAGCTGCTTTGAGACTCCTTAAGGGTGGTGCTGTGGTCTAAACCACAGAGCCTAGGGCTTGCTGATCAGAAGGTTGGCGATTTGAATCCCCACGACGGGGTGAGCTCCTGTTGCTTGGTCCCTGCTCCTGCCAACTTAGCAGTTCGAAAGCACGTCAAAGTGCAAGTAGATAAATAGCTACCACTCCAGTGGGAAGGTAAACGGCGTTTCCGTGCACTGCTCTGGTTCGCCAGAAGTGACTTAGTCATGCTGCCCACATGACCCGAAAGCTGTACGCCGGCTCCATCGGCCAATAAAGCGAGATGAGCGCTGCAACCCCCGAGTTGTCCGCGACTGGACCTAACGGTCAAGGGTCCCTTTACTTTTAAGGGGAGTGAAAGGCGGAATATCAAGTCCA
Source organism: Darevskia mixta (assembly GCA_034641385.1). Lineage (NCBI taxonomy): Eukaryota > Metazoa > Chordata > Lepidosauria > Squamata > Lacertidae > Darevskia > Darevskia mixta. The sequence goes on from JAWWNH010000060.1 coordinate 7,779,418, forward strand.
AACTCTTCTTCCAAACTCTTTGTAATAGTGACATTTCCCATAAATATGCTGAGACACAACCAAATAATTTTGTAGATTTCAATGGGATTCATGGAAGGGCCAAGTTTATTCTGCAGTTTAAATGAATGGGGCATGGAAGTGAAGTGCTTAACTGGTTTTTGATCAGGGCCAAAACCTGAGGGAAGAAATCTTCAGTCCCTATAGCAAACAGCAGGCACAACAACATTTTGTATGGAATGCAGAGCTAGTTCTTCTCATAAGCAACCACGGAGAGCCCCCGAGGTGCTGGATGCACCACTAGAACTGGCGGGATGGTGTGAGTGCCATGACACCTTTGGTAAAGGCTTTTCTCCAGCTGGAGCGCTCACAGGTCAGTGTTTCCCAGTTGTCGGTGTTTATACTACATTTTTTAAGATTTGCCTTGAGAGAGTCTTTAAACCTCTTTTGTTGACCACCAGCATTACGCTTTCCATGTTTAAGTTCGGAATAGAGTAGTTGCTTTGGAAGAAGATGATCAGGCATCCACACAACATGACGAGTCCAACGAAGTTGATGTTAAAGAATCATTGCTTCAACACTGGTGATCTTTGCTTCTTCCAGTACACTGGCACTAGTTCACCTGTCTTCCCAAGTGATGTATAAGATTTTTCGGAGACACCGTTGATGGAATCTTTCGAGGAGTTGGAGATGGCGTTTATAAATGGTCCATGTTTCACAAGCATACAGTAAGGTTGGTAGTACAATAGCTTTGTAAACAAGCATTTTGGTTTCCCTGAGAATGTCCCAGTCCCCAAACACTCTGCACTCCAATCGGAAGAAAGCCGCACTTGCAGAGCTCAGGCAATGCTGGATTTTGGCAGCAATGTTGACCCTTGTGGAAAGATAACTGCCTAGGTAGGAGAAGTGATCAACATTTCCCAACGTTACACCATTGAGTTGGATTTGTGGCACTGCAGAGGGGCTATTTTGTACTTGTTGGTGCAGCACTTTGGTTTTTTGGTTGTCGCGCGAGAGGCCAAGTTTTTCGTAAGTTTCTGCGAAGATATTTAGGGTGCTTTGGAGGTCATCCTCTGAGCATACACACACTACGTTGTCATCAGCATACTGAAGCTCTACTGTATGACGGAAGTTACGGTAACCTTACTCTTTGCTTTCAGCCTGCCCAGATTGAAGAGCTTTCGATCTGTTCGATATATGAATTCTACCCCAGTGGGGAGTTTCCCTTTGACAAAGTGTAGGATCATGGCAATGAAAATAATAAATAGAGTTGGGGCAATAACACAACCCTGTTTAACACCTGATCCCAATGTGAATGGTTCACTTTGAGAGCCATTATCTGTTATCTGCGATTGTTGCTGTCATATTATCATGGAGGAGCCCAAAGATGTTTACAAATTTATCTGGGCAACCAATTTTCATAGAATCATAGAATCATAGAGTTGGAAGAGACCACAAGGGCCATCCAGTCGAACCCCCTACCAAGCAGGAACACCATCAAAGCATTCTTGACAGATGGCTGTCAAGCCTCTGCTTAAAGACCTCCAAAGAAGGAGACTCCACCACACTCCTTGGCAGCAAATTCCACTGTCGAACAGCTCTTACTGTCAGGAAGTTCTTCCTAATGTTTAGGTAGAATCTTCTTTCTTGTAGTTTGAATCCATTGCTCCGTGTCCGCTTCTCTGGAGCAGCAGAAAACAACCTTTCTCCCTCCTCTATATGACATCCTTTTATATATTTGAACATGGCTATCATATCACCCCTGAACCTTCTCTTCTCCAGGCTAAACATACCCAGCTCCCTAAGCCGTTCCTCATAAGGCATCGTTTCAAAGCCTTTGACCATTTTGGTTGCCCTCTTCTGGACACGTTCCAGCTTGTCAGTATCCTTCTTGAACTGTGGTGCCCAGAATTGGACACAATATTCCAGGTGGGGTCTGACCAGAGCAGAATACAGTGGTACTATTACTTCCCTTGATCTAGATGCTATACTCCTATTGATGCAGCCCAGAATTGCATTGGCTTTTTTAGCTGCTGCATCACACTGTTGACTCATGTCAAGTTTATGGTCTATCAAGACTCCTAGATCCTTTTCACATGTACTGCTCTCAAGCCAGGTGTCACCCATCCTGTATTTGTGCCTTTCATTTTTTTTGCCCAAGTGTAGTACTTTACATTTCTCCCTGTTAAAATTCATCCTGTTTGCCTTGGCCCAGTTCTCTAATCTGTTGAGGTCATTTTGAAGTGTGATCCTGTCCTCTGGGGTATTAGCCACCCCTCCCAATTTGGTGTCATCTGCAAACTTGATCAGGATGCCCTCAAGCCCATCATCCAAGTCATTGATAAAGATGTTGAATAAGACTGGGCCCAAGACAGAACCCTGTGGCACCCCACTAGTCACTTCTCTCCAGGATGAAGGGGATCCATTAATGAACACCCTTTGGGTTCGGTCAGTCAGCCAGTTACAAATCCACTGAATGGTAGCATTGTCTAGCCCACATTTTACCAGCTTCTTTACAAGAATATCATGGGGCACCTTGTCAAAGGCCTTGCTGAAATCAAGATAGGCTACATCCACGGCGTTCCCTTCATCTACCAGGCTTGTAATTCTGTCAAAAAATGAGATCAGATTGGTCTGACATGACTTATTTTTCAGAAACCCATGCTGACTTTTAGTGATCACAGCGTTCGTTACTAGATGCTCACAGACCGTTTGCTTAATGATCTGCTCTAGAATCTTTCCTGGTATTCAGAAGGACAGTCCACAGGGCATTACGATTTACAGTGTCGAAAGCCTTAGTCAGGTTGATTAACGCCCTATACAGGGGTTGGTTTTGCTTTCTGCATTTTTCCTGAAGTTGTCGAGCAGTGAAGATCATGTCCACTGTCCCCCTAGAAGGCCGAAAACCATTTTGGGATTCAGGAAGGGTTACCTCGGATATTGTTAAGAGACGGTTTGCTAAGATCCTTGCAAGAATTTTGCCGTCCGCAGCTAATAGAGAGATGCCTCAATAGTTTCCGCAATCAGTTCTGTCACCTTTTTTAAAGAGAGTGATAATTTTGGCACCCCTGAAGTCTGCTGGGATCGCTTCTCTTTTCCAGATTTTCTCGATGAGCTTGTGAAGTTGTTGTGTGAGTTCAATTCCACCCACTTTGAAGATTTCAGCAGGTATCCCATCAGGTCCACTGGCCTTGTTGTTTTTCACATGGTTAATAGCTGTACACAACTCTCCCAGATTTGGAGATACTGCAAGCTCATCTCTAACTTGTTTTTGCGAAATTTGTGAGAGGACCTCAGCAGCTACGGGGGAGTTGCGGTTAAGAAGATGTTGGGAGTGTTCTTTCCAGCACAGTGCAATAGCTTCTTTATCTTTTAGAAGTGTGGTACCATCTGCTGAGCGTAGGGGGCATATGTCATGATTTATTGGCCCATAGATGGTCTTTGTGGCTTTAAAGAAACTCTGTGCATCTTGAGTGTCGGCTAAGTGCTGGATCTCTTGAGCTTTTTTTATCCACCAGGTGTTTTTTAGTTCTCTGGTTCTTCTTTGAACCTCAGCCTTTGCATTGGCAAAGGTTTTTTTCTTAGTGGCACAGTTTCTAACTCTTTGCCAGATCTGAAAGGCCTTCCTTTTCTTGTCAATCATGCGTTCAATCTCACTGTCATTCTCATCAAACCAGTCCTGGTGTTTCTTGGTTTGTTCACAGGCTGCAATAATGGATGTGTTTTTTTTTTTGCTTGGTCCAGTGTTCCTTGATGTTATCAGGGAATTATGAAAGCAGATGGTCCTTAAGAGTTGTTTGGAAGCAATCCCACTTAATGGGATCTTGAAGGGCTTGAGTGTTCATTTTGCGCCTTGGTTTCCTTCCTTGAAGCCTGCGCTGAGGTATAATCTTGATAGCCATCATGGAGCGTATTAGTCAGTGATCTGTCCAGCAGTAGTCGGGGCTTGTCATAGCTCTGGTAAGGAGCACATCATGGCAATCTTTAGCACGGACAATAACATAGTCTAAGAGGTGCCAGTGGTTTGACCGAGGATGCCTCCATGAAGTTTTAAATTTATTTTTCTGTCAGAAGAGTGTGTTGATAATAACAAGGTTGTGCGCTGCACATAGCGTCAAAAGTAAGATTCCGTTCTGGTTGCTGTTGCCAACTCCTTCTTTCCCAATAGTCCCAGGCCACAGATCGAAATCTCGTCCAACTCTTGCTTTAAAATCACCCAGGAGGATAATTTTATTTTCCTTAGGTGTCTCTGATAGGACGGTATCTAGCTGAGAGTAAAAATTTTCTTTAATGTCTTCATCGGCATCCAGTGTTGGTGCATAAGTGCTTATAATAGTAGCCTGTTGGTTTTTTGTGAGCTTTATTTGAAGGGTTGAGAGTCGCTCATTAATGCCGGTAGTGACTTCTGACAGGAGCTTCATAAGGTCGTTTTTGATAGCGAAGCCATGTATTCAATGTTTTTGTTCAGATAGACCTTTCCAGAAGAATGTGTAGCCTCCTTTTTCTTCCTTCAACTGTCCCTCGCCTGCTCTTTGAGTCTCTTAAAGCGCTGCAATATCAATGTTAAAACCTCGCAGCTCTCTTGCAATGATGTCAGTTCTATATTCAGGATGCTCATTCTCTGTATTATCCGACAAAGTCCATATATTGCATGTTCCAAAGTTGGATTGTCTTTAATGACCACTGGGTGGTGACCCCACTGGGTGCAGTAATCCAGACGGGAAAAGGGGAGGCAGACTATGTTTAGGGCACCTTTTCTAGCCCCTCCCCCTTTTCAGGGTGAGCAGAGTGGATCTTAAGTAGGGTTGCTCAGTCATGGATACAGCTGCCAAGCTGCTCAACTGCCTCGTTCCTTGAGTCAGAACGACTGAATCTGTATCCACCACCCATGTGCCAGTTCATGACCAGGGACTTCCAGATTTCACAATCCTGCCCCCATTACCATTTGCCAATCGCCATGGGACTTTGGGGGTTTGGGTTGGGTTTTTGGAAGATGCCTGTGCATGAATTTGTTTTATGCGTGTAGATCAGTGCATGCTGACCAACGCACAGTCTTCGCAGTAGGGTTCTGTTCCGATGGCATGAGTAGTCATTACAAACTGGTAGATCCTATCTGCTGCAGCCTTCATCTGCCTTCACAGCTGTTGTAACATACCGCTTGTTATCATCCGCCTGTTCTTCCGTTGAGGACTTCTTGGATCATTCTTTGTCTAGCTCCTTCCCTTTGACTTTACCACCTTGAGTGACCCTGCTGGGAGTACCAGATTCCCGACGGCTTCGCTCACAAGGGTCATAGGAATGTGCAAGCCCACTAACCACAACAAGGTGATGATCCAGGGAGTGAGAGAACTGAGATAGATTGTGCTGAGCCCTGGTCTCATTAGACAAAGTGTTCCACCAAAAAGGCTCTGGTTCTGGTTGAGGACAGCTGGATGTGTTTTGGGCCAGGGACCACCAGTAGGTTGCTGTTAGATGAGCGTCACACTCTTTGGGGGGTGTATTGGAAGATAATTCCCACAGATAAGAAAGGTCACAGACTGTTTAGGGCTTTAAAGGTTAGCACCAAAACCTTGAACCTGATTCGATACTCCACCTGGAGCCAATCCAGCTGATGAACCACCAACTGAATGTGGGCTCTCCACAAAGTCCCAGTAAGAACTCATGCACCTGCATTTTAGACCATTTGGAGTTTCTAGAGCAGTCTCAAGGGTAGCCCCGCGTTTCTTTCTTTCTTTCTTTCTTTCTTTCTTTCTTTCTTTCTTTCTTTCTTTCTTTCTTTCATCACATTTATACCCCGCCCTCCCTGGCTCAGGTGTAGAGCAAGTTAAAGTAGTCTAGTCTGTAGGTGACTGCTGCATGGTTCACCATGGCTAGGTTGGAAAGGGACAGGTACGGTACCAACTGCCTAATCTGTCAAAGATTAAAAAATGCCAGTTTGGCTACATTTATGACGAGTGCCTCCATAGAGACAGAAGCGTCCAGGATCACACCCAGACTCCTGATAGCGGGTACAGGTGATTATTGCGCGCAATCAAGAGCTGGGAGCTGGCAAAACAAACTGAAATCATTCCGGCCAAGCCATTGGACTCCCATCTTTAATGGATTGAGATTCAGCCGACTCCGTTTCCTCCATCCCAGCACACCCACCTAAAAATTGGCCAATAGATCCAGGGTAGCATCTGGCCAGGTCCATGAAGCAGTAGATCCATGATTTTTGTGGTCAGATCTGTGGTTATGTAGAATATATTTGAGTAAAGGGTGAATTTGGGGTGGCCCAATGCAAAAAGAGCGAGGATCCGTGAGGATCCTTCCTTGAAAACCACGTTTTTGGGCCGTGGTGTCGCCAGGAAGCAGTGGATCCATGTTTTTTGTGGTGCAGGCTGTTCCCCTGGCCATGCTGTGTGATTTGCCGGTGAGTTTGGTGTGGCCCAATGCAAAAAGAGTTAGGATCCGTGAGGATCCGTGCTTCTGAACCACGTTTTTTGGCCGTGGTGTCGCCAGGAAGCGGTGGGTCTGGGTTTTTTTGGTGCGTGCCATGCCCCTGGCCATTATGTGTGATTTGCCGGTGAGTTTGGTGTGGCCCAATGCAAAAGGGTAAGGATCCGTGAGGATCCGTGCTTGAAAACCACGTTTTTGGGCCGTGGTGTCGCCAGGAAGCGGTGGATCCGTGATTTTTGTGGTGCAGGCTGTTCCCCTTGCCATGCTGTGTGATTTGCTGGTGAGTTTGGTGTGGCCCAATGCAAAAAGAGTTAGGATCCGTGAGGATCCGTGCTTCTGAACCACGTTTTTTGGCCGTGGTGTCACCAGGAAGCGGTGGATCCATGTTTTTTGTGGTGCAGGCTGTGCCCCTGGCCATGCTGTGTGATTTGCTGGTGAGTTTGGTGTGGCCCAATGCAAAAAGAGTTAGGATCCATGAGGATCTGTGCTTCTGAACCATGTTTTTTGGCCGTGGTGTCGCCAGGAAGCGGTGGATCCATGTTTTTTGTGGTGCAGGCTGTGCCCCTGGCCATGCTGTGTGATTTGCTGGTGAGTTTGGTGTGGCCCAATGCAAAAAGAGTTAGGATCCGTGAGGATCCGTGCTTCAGAACCACGTTTTTGCGCCGTGGTGTTACCAGTAAGCGGTGGATCTGGGGGTTTTTTGGTGCAGGCTGTGACCCTAGCTATGCTGTATGATTTGACGGTCAGTTTGGTGTGGCCCAATGTAAAAAGCGTTAGGATCCAAGAGGATCCGTGTTTGAAAACCACGTTTTTCGGCCATGGTATTGCCAGGAAGCGGTGGGTCTGGTTTTTTTTGGTGCGTGCCATGCCCCTGGCCATTATGTGTGATTTGCCGGTGAGTTTGGTGTGGCCCAATGCAAAAGGGTAAGGATCCGTGAGGATCCGTGCTTGAAAACCACGTTTTTGGGCCGTGGTGTCGCCAGGAAGCGGTGGATCCGTGATTTTTGTGGTGCAGGCTGTTCCCCTGGCCATGCTGTGTGATTTGCTGGTGAGTTTGGTGTGGCCCAATGCAAAAAGAGTTAGGATCCGTGAGGATCCGTGCTTCTGAACCAGGTTTTTTTGCCGTGGTGTCGCCAGGAAGCGGTGGATCCATGTTTTTTGTGGTGCAGTCTGTGCCCCTGGCCATGCTGTGTGATTTGCTGGTGAGTTTGGTGTGGCCCAATGCAAAAAGAGTTAGGATCCATGAGGATCCGTGCTTCTGAACCACGTTTTTTGGCCGTGGTGTCGCCAGGAAGTGGTGGAGCCGGGGTTTTTTTTGTGCAGGCTGTGCCCCTGGCCATGATGTGTGATTTGCCGGTGAGTATGGTGTGGCCCAATTTAAAAAGGGTTAGGATCCATGCTTCTGAACCATGTTTTTGGGCTGTGGTGTCGCCAGGAAGCGGTGGATCTGAGATGTTTGTGGTGCAGGCTGTGCCCCTGGCCATGATGTGTGATTTGCCGGTGATTATGGTGTGGCCCAGTGCATAAAGGGTGAGGATCCGTGAGGATCCGTGCTTCTGAACCACGTTTTTGGGCCACGGTGTCGCCAGGAAGCGGTGGGGCCGTATTTTTTTTGGTGGAAGCTGTGGCCCTGACTATGCTGTGTGATTTACCGGTGAGTCTGGTGTTGCCCAGTGCAAAAAGGGTGAGGATCCGTGAGGATCCGTGCTTCAAATCCACGTTTTTATGCCGTGGTGTCGCCAAGAAGTGGTGGATCCATGATTTTTGTGGTGCATTCTGTGCCCATGGTCATGATGTTTGATCTGATGGTGAGTTCGGGCTGATCTCGTGCAGAAATCATGAGGATCCATGAGGATCCGTGCTTCAGAACCACGTTTTTGCGCCATTGCGGCCCCACGAAACAGTGGATGAATGATTTTTTTGATGCTGCCTATAGACTAAGTCATGTTCTACAGTATCATGGTGGTTTTATTTAATTTGAATGAAAAAATCATATGAATTCATAAGGATCCGTGTAGATCCGACTTTTACCCAGTCGCCTGGCTGAGCATTTTCCCTCTTCCGATGTGTTTCTGATGTGTGCTTCGGGGTGTTTCTGATCGGGTGAGGGACAGAATCCCCCCTCCGGCATTACTCTTTCTCAGGACTGGGTAAAAGTCGGATCTACACGGATCCTTATGAATTCATATGAATTCTGGTGCACAGCATGCACCAGAAATATCATGAGTTGCACCACAAAAATCAGAAAAATGACCTCATCAGCACTGTTCATGTCACCACTGTAACGTTATTATTAGAGCCGAGAGGTGAATGTACTACTATATATTGTACCAAGATATGGTTCATCTTCAAGAACAGATCAAATACAAACTGAAGTATTAAAGGGGGGGAATACAAAACTGCTTACATACTGTCAATAATATCCAGATTCAAGAAAGATAATATGGCTAAAAGTTAAATCAGTGAAAAGACATTATTTGAGTCCATCATAACAGACGTCTACCTTTTGGGTAAAATTTATAAACTATTACTCAAATTTGACACTGAGCCCGAACAAGCAAAACCTAGTTTGACAAAATGGATGCAAAAATTTTAAGAGCAGGTTACAGTGGGGCAATGAGATCAATTATGAATAAAGGAATAAAATTCACTGCAAATTAAGCCCTAAAACAAAATTGGTACAGTGGAACCTTGGGTTGCAGATGTAATCCGTGTTAGAGACACGCCCGCAACCCGGAGTGTTCGCATCCTTAAGTGCCGGGTCTGCACAATTTGGCGCTTCTGCGCATGTGCGAAGTGCGATTTAGCGCTTCTGCACATGCGCGAAGTGTGTTTTAGTGCTTCTGCACATGCAGAAGTGGTAAAACCCGGAAGTAACCCATTCCAGAACTTCCGGGTTTCCCGCGGTCCGCAACCTGAAAGCACACAACCTGAAGTGGCGGTACCATGAGGTATGACTGTACAAAAATGTTCTTTCGATAGAATATAAATTTGAAAGATATACAGAAGATGAATGATGAAATGAATGGACATTGCTAGAAATGTCATAGACCTCAAGGGACCTTCTTCCATTTATGGTGGACCTGTGAAAGAACCAAAAAGTTTTGGAGGAAAGTTCATTTCGAAATGCAAAAAATGTACATTAAAAAAAACACCCTAAATTTGCATTGGACCCCAAAACTATGCTGTTGGGGATGACTCCTTCAGCTATTGTGAAATCGTCAGTGGAACTATTCAGTTATATGACCACAGCAGTCAGAGTGGTGTTGGCTAACATATGGAAATCTGATATATGTCCTGAAATAGATGCATGGAAAGAGAAACTATCAGAATATGCAGTAATGGCAAAACTCACCAATTTAGTAAATAATAGACCCATGGAGGAACATAAAAAAATGGAATCTTTATAATTTGTATACAACTTAACAGAACTGTAACAAAATGAACATCTGTATGGATTTGTACAATAGACCTTAGGTTACAAAAATATTTCCTGTTTAAAAATAGAAACTTTGTGTGTATATGATAAAGAAAGAAATATAGAGTAGAATAAATATTGTCTGTCTGATCTAGAAATGAAATCATATTTTTAAATAATTTTTGCTTTAGACTTTTATAATCATATATGGAATTTCTCCAATAGCAAATTACCTAGAATTGGAAATTGTGTGTGTGTGTGTGTGTGTGTGTGTGTGATCTTGAAAGTTTTAACAATAGGTGTGGATGGCATGCATATCTCAATTATGGGAAGGTAAAAATTAATAAAGAATTTACAAATCATATACTGAGAAGTGCACTATATAAGGTCTGCAAGAAATATAGACTACAGTTGGAACCACAGACACTTTGGTGGATATTGCCGCTGGAGGCATACGCTGTGAAAAAATTGAATATGAGAACAAATTGGCCAACATATAGACAACTATTGGAAGATGAACAAGGGAAACTCGGATTAAAACCCTTTGAAGAGATACGGCAATATGAAATTGAGATATGACATTATATACAATTAAGAGGCATATTCAGTTCTGATCAAAAGAAAGGCTTTGCAAAAGAGGACTGAAAATTCAATATTACAATAATTCAGAATAATAATAAATTGTTATCTAAAACATATAATCTCTTACTGGACTGGGAACTGATGGATGAAGAAGTGGGCGCAAGATGTCGGACATACCGGTACTATTTATCTAGACTGAGCAATGGCAGAAACTCTGGCGAGAAGATATTCGATTTACCGCCTCATACACAATCAAAGAAAATTTTGTTAAGATGTTCCACAGGTGGTATCTAACACCAGCTAGGTTGGTAAAGATATATAAATTGAAATCCAACATTTGTTGGAGATGTGGTAAAGAAATAGGAACAACAATACATATGTGGTGGAGATGTGAGGAAATTAATAAATTCTGGACAGTAATACATGAAGAATTAAAGAAGATGCTGAAAATATCAATAAGTAAAAAACCAGAGATATATCTCCTTGGCTTGATAGGGGAAGAGATACCACGGGGGTGGAGAGATAATCTTCTTATATGCAAGCACAGCAGCCAGAGTAGTGATTGCTGCTAAATGGAAATCACAAACTCTACCTTCAAGGGAGGATTGGATTTGGAAATTAAATGAATACTTAGCTTTGGCAAAATTAACAGCTATTGTAAGAAATCAATCGAATCAAAAATTTAAATAGGAGTGGAAATGTTTTATGAATATATGGAAAAATATTGCTCAAAAAAAGATATGCTAATATGCCTAGATTAAAATGTAAAGTATCTGAGGGAATGGAAGTTAGTAAGGAAGGACAATCAGAATACATAGATGAATTGAGAAGTCTGCAGAATGCAAAGATAAATGTAATCTCAGAATGTAGAGGAAATTGAGTGGGGGCAGAGGGAAGCGGGGGGAGGGAGAAAAGAATATTATGTTTGATTGACTTAAATGATAAATATATGTGGGGATGGGGATGATGTGGGGATAGCTTTGGTATATTTGCATTGTGATGTAATATGGAATAAAAATAATAATAAATAAATCCCAAAGCAATTTACAAGCAGAGTAAAAACGCAATAATAAAAAAATGTGTGTTGTTGTTCAGTCGTTCAGTCGTGTCCGACTCTTCGTGACCCCATGGACCAAAGCACCAAAAATGTGGACCAAAAATGGACCAAAAATGTGTAAGCATGTTTTAAAAAAAAAAAAGAATGGGAAATAAAATTTGGTACCCAAACCTTTGTTTAACTCTTGATAAATGTCAGCTTGCTGAGTTATTTTGCACCATTGTAATTCAATATTATATTTGCGTTCAACAAGGGCCTGAAGGTGTTGCTGTGCAATGCTAGGTCAATGATTTATAAGACCACTGCCATCCATGTGGATGGAGGACTTGACCTGGCATGTGTAACAGAGACTTGGTTGGCTGAAGCAGATGGGCCTGTCCTTGCCACTTCTCGTCTACCAGGTTTCTCGTATGTACAACAACCCAGGTCATATGGGCGGTGGGGGTGGGGCAGGTTTGCAGTGATTTTTAGGAAGTGTGGTGCAGTGGTTAAGAGTGGTAGACTCGTAATCTGGTGAACCGGGTTCACGTCTCCGCTCCTCCACATGCAGCTGCTGGGTGACCTTGGGCTAGTCACACTTCTCTGAAGTCTCTCAGCCCCACTAACCTCACAGAGTGTTAGTTGTGGGGGAGGAAGGGAAAGGAGAATGTGAGCCGCTTTGAGACTCCTCAGGGTAGTGATAAAGCGGGATATCAAATCCAAACTCTTATTCTTCTTCTTCCCCTCTGCAGGGAGGTGGGTCCGATTCGGATGGTCCGCTCCGCCACTTAATGGATCCAAATGGTTTCCAGAGAGTGGTTGTTGTTTAGTCGTTTACTCGTGTCCGACTCTTCGTGACCCCCTGGACCAGAGCACGCCAGGCACTCCTGTCTTCCACTGCCTCCCGCAGTTTGGTCAGACTCATGTTGGTAGCTTCGAGAACACTGTCCAACCATCTTATCCTCTGTCATCCCCTTCTCCTTGTGCCCTCAATCTTTCCCAACATCAGGGTCTTTTCCAGGGAGTCTTCTCGTCTCATGAGGTGGCCAAAGTATTGGAGCCTCCGCTTCAGGATCTGTCCTTCCAGTGAGCACTCAGGGCTGATTTCCTTAAGAATTGATAGGTTTGATCTTCTTGCAGTCCATGGGACTCTTAAGAGTCTCCTCCAGCACCATAATTCAAAAGCATCCATTCTTCAGCAATCAGCCTTCCTTATGGTCCAGCTCTCACTTCTGTACATTACTACTGGGAAAACCATAGCTTTAACTATACGGACCTTTGTCGGCAAGGTGATGTCTCTGATTTTTAAGATGCTGTCTAGGTTTGTCATTGCTTTTCTCCCAAGAAGCAGGCGTCTTCTAATTTCGTGACTGCTGTCACCATCTGCAGTGATCATGGAACCCAAGAAAGTAAAATCTCTCACTGCCTCCATTTCTTCCCCTTCTATTTGCCAGGAGGTGATGGGACCAGTGGCCATGATCTTAGTTTTTTTGATGTTGAGCTTCAGACCATATTTTGCGTGATTGTGGTAGGGGATGCTTTATCCCATGTTGATGGCCTTTCAGCTGATTCCCTGGTGGCCCGCTGGAATGCAGAGTTAACCAAGGCTATCGACTGTCTGGCTCCGGAGCGCCCTATCCGATTGCATGGAGCCTGGACAGCCCCGTGGTTTGCCATGGACCTGAGGGCAAATAAACAATTGCTGATACGGCTAGAATGCCGGTGGCGGATAACTCATTCTGAATCGGACCGGACACGGGTTAGAGCTCAACGTCAAGCCTACCAAGTGGCGATAGCGACGGTGAAGAAGACTTTCTTCACTGCCTCTATTGCATCTGCAGAAAACAGCAGCAGGAGATTCTTTCAGATGGTTCGCAGTTTAAGGGAACCACCTTTACCATTGGGGCCTTGTAAAGACCCCAAGAACTCCTGCAATGATTTTGCAAAGTTTTTTGCAGATAAAGTCGCTCGGATTTGGAAGGAGCCGTAGACACCACGGTGGGAGCAGGGCTGAGGCGGGAGAGTGCTAGAGCCCTGTCTGGTCAAGTTGCATGGAATCAATTTCAATCCGTTACCCCGAGGATGTGGACAGGTTGCTTGGACGCGTGAAACCAAACACCTGTCTCCTTGATCCTTGGCCATCCTGGGTAATAAAAGCTAGCCGGGAAGGGCTGGGCGATGGGCTCTGTGGGGTGGTGAATGCTTCCCTCTGTGTGGGAGCATTCCCAGACCCGCTTAAAGAGGTGGTCATTAAACCGCGTCTTTAAAAAAAAATCTTTAGACCCAGCCAGTATGACCAACCATCGCCCAGTCTCAAATCTTCCATTCTTGGGCAAGGTGATTGAGCGGGTGGTTGCTGAACAACTCCAAGCACGCCTGGAGGATGCAGACCATTTGGATCCCTTCCAATCAGGATTCAGGCCTCATCATGGGACTGAAACTGCCTTGGTCACGCTGGTCGGTGATCTCCGGTGGGCTAGGGACATAGGTGTAAGCTGTTTCCTAGTTCTGTTGGATCTCTCAGCGGCTTTTGATACAATCAATCATAACATCCTTCTGGACCGTCTAGAGGGGCTGGGAGCTGAGGGCATTGTTATACTGTGGTTCCGCTCCTTCCTCCTGGGCCGTGTCCAGAAAGTGGTGTTGGGGGATGAGTGTTCAGACCCCTGGGCCTTCACTTGTGGGGTGCCTCAGGGTTCTGTCCTCTCCCCCATGCTTTTCAACATCTACATGAAGCCGCTGGGAGAGATAATCAGGGAGTTTGGGCTGGGTGTCCATCAATATGCGGATGATACCCAGCTCTACCTCTCTTTCAAATCATAACCAGTGAAGGCAGTGAATGTCCTGTGTGAGTGTCTGGTGGTGGTTGGAGGATGGATGGTGGCTAACAAATTTAGGTTGAATCCTGACAAGACAGAAGTACTGTTCTTGGGGGACGGGGCGGGTTGGGGTGGAGGACTCCCTGGTCCTGAATTGGGTAATTGTGCCCCTGAAGGACCAGGTGCACAGCCTGGGAGTCATTTTGGATTCACAGCTGTCCATGGAGGCGCAGGTCAATTATGTATACAGGGCAGCTGTCTACCAGCTCCATCTGGTAAGCAGGCTGAGACCCTACCTGCCTGCAGACTGTCTCACCAGAGTGGTGCATGCTCTAGTTATCTCTTGCTTGGACTACTCCAAAGCGCTCTACGTGGGGCTACCTTTGAAGGTGACTGCAACTAATCCAGAATGTGGCAGCTAGACTGGTGACTGGGAGCAGACGCAGAGACCATGTAACACCAATATTGTAAGACCTACATTGGCTCCCAGTACGTTTCTGAGCACAATTCAAAGTGTTGGTGCTGAACTTTAAAGCCCTAAACGGCCTCCGCCCAGTATTCCTGAAGGAGCGTCCTCACCCCTGTCGTTCTGCCCAGACACTGAGGTTCAGCTCTGGATACTGATAGTAATCATTTTTAAAAGGAAGACCATGCTCTGCCTAGATTCCAAACATGGATTGAACCACTCTGTGATTGATGCAATTACATCCTTCTTAGCATATCTGCATGAGATGGATTCAAAATGTCCCTATAATTTTGCGGACTGGTCATTTTTTTTGCTCCAACTGATATACCCAGGCAAGGTAATTCTAGTGACTGCGGTCCTTTCACATGTACCATTGCACAGCTAATTGCTTCTGATGCCCAAATACAGTTCACACAAAAGGATATGGCTGCCATTAGACCCTGGATTGCTAAAGAAATAATACAGTACAGTGGGAAAACCTATCATGAAGGACGACAAAATATTTTCAACTGGAGATTGCTCCCAAGAAGAGACAAATCTTGAAAGAGAGTCACATTACTGTGTCTAGATCATGCCCAGAGGGATGGAAAGATACACTAACCTATTGCTTAAATATTTTACCTTCCTTGTTTGAAGACCACTGGTCACTATGTTTTTTGAAGGAAGGGTGCAGGAGGCCCCGTGGTGACCTATCTATGGTTTACTGTGAAGGAAACTGCAAGGACTGGTACCACTGCTTTTGCATAGGCATTGATTCGAAAGATCTTCAACAGGTTTTCGTGTGTCCAGATTGTCAATCCACTGTGGCCAAATAGATTTTGAAACTTCAAACTGTCATATTCCACAGGTTGGTATAATAGAGCAAAATCCAAACACATAGTTTTCATCATTATGGCAGGGATGGTCCTTTTCCATAGAATTCTTATTCATGGAGTTGGTTTTTATATCCTGCTTTTCTCTACCTTTAAGGAGTCTCAAAGCGGCTAAAAATCTCCTTTCCCTTCCACCCCCACAACAGACACCTTGTGAGGAAGGTCGGGCTGAGAGAGTTCAGAGAGAAGTGTGACTGGCCCAAGGTCACCCAGCAGACTGCATGTGGAGGAGCGGGGAAGCGAACCAGACTCTTAACTACTACACCACAGAAACATACACTATCTGTTAAAACTCTGCAGCAAGCTGTTCAATTCAGCCTCATAGTGATACTGATTTGCGGAGGGAGGGTTGGTGATGAGCAAGATCTATTCCCATTTCCCAACACAGAGACCATAGAGCAGTTTCTTTTGGGGGCTGAACCTGCAGAGTGTCTCTGTTCAGAGTTTCTGTGGCAGAAATTGGCCAAGTGCCTTTATAAACATTCAGCTTCTCAAATAGAACCCCATCATGGAACTTTCAGGTGTATGTAGCTGTTGGAGGTGGAGGGCAGAGAAGGTGCTGGTCCTTACCTCCATCCTCACAGCCCCATTATCAGTCGCCCAATGGATTGAATTTCAGGGCTTTTGTATGTAAAGGGCAAGCTTGTTCTTGTTTAGACTATTTAAATTTGTGAACAGATATTTGGCTCCATGACCAAAATGACCAAAAGGGTTAGCTTCTAGAGGACTGGAAATATGATGGTTGTACCTACCCTCAGCCCTAGCTCTGTTGAGTATTTTTTGTAATGAGACTGAGCGTTTGGGGCTGATGCTGTAGCATTCTTGTCTGGGGGGTTGGTGGAAAAACAGAAAAGTGACCCTCACCTAACTCTCCAATACCCTTTGAAAAGAATGCTGTAGGAAATATTGCTAAGCCCAAAGGGAGGCAAGCATTTGCTTCAGTTCACCCTGTTAATGGGAATGCAAAAGCTACCTGTATGTGTGTCTGATTTCAGGACTGATTTTAGAACCCTCTTACATCAGGCCACATGGTCACTAAAGGTGGCCCCATCATGCAGACTTGCCTATCCACACAGGGACCACCCTTTTTCTTTGTATTCTGATACTGGATTTTAAGTTACACTAACATCTTTTAAAACAGCTGTCAGTATATCACACTGTATTGCACCTGCCTTCCAAAGGAACACATGGCTCTCCCCATGTAGTGGGTTAGGTTGAGACTGCTGATCCAAAGTGAACAGTAATTTTTACGGTAATTACAATCCTGCTTTCCCTTGTACCAGCTTACCTTGATTTCAATAAGGACTTTGAAAAGGTCCCCCATGATATTATTGCAAAAAAGCTAGTAAAATGTGGACTAGACAAAGCTACTGTTTGGTGGATTTGTAATTGGTTGACGGACCGAACCCAAAGAGTGCTCATCAGTGGCTCATCTTCATTCTGGAAATAAATGACTAGTGGGGTTCCACAAGGTTCTGGCCTGGGTCTGGTGCCATTCAATATTCTTATAAATGATTTGGATGATGGAATAGAGGGCACGCTAATCAAATTTGCAGATGATACCAAACTGGGAGGGGTTGCTAATACCCCAGAGGACAGGGTCAGAATTCAAAATGACTTGAATAGCCTAGAGAGCTGGGCCAAAACAAACAAAATGGAGTTCAATGGGGAGAAATGTAAGGTACTACACCTGGGTAGAAAAAATGAAATGCATAGATGGAGGACACTTGGCTTGACAACAGTACCTGTGAAAGGGATCTGGGAGTCTTAGCCAATGTGATTCTGGGCTGCATCAATAGGAGTATAATGTCTAGATCAAGTGAAGGAATGCTACCACTCTATTCTGGTTGGTCAGACCTCATCTGAAATACTGTGTCCAGTTCTGGGCACCACAGTTCAAGAAGGATATTGTCAAGCTGGAGCATGTCCAGAGGAGGGTGACCAAAATGTATAAGGTCTGGAATCCAAGCCCTATGAGGAGAGACTTAGGGAGCTGGATTTGTTTAGTCTAGAGAAGAGAAGATTAAGGAGTAACATGATAGCCATGTTTAAATATTTAAAGGGATGTCATGTTGAAGAGGAAGCAAGCTTGTTTTCTGCTGTTCTAGAGACTAGGATGCAGAATAATGGATTCCAACTATGGGAAAAGAGATTCCACCTAAACATCAAGAAGAACTTTCTGACAGTTAGGGCTGTTGGACAGTGGAATATGCCATATCAGAGAGTGGTGGAGTCTCCTTCTTTGGAGGTTTTTAAGTGGAGGCTGGCTGGCCATCTGCCAGGAGTGCTTTGCTTGTGTGTTGCAGCATGGCAGGGAGTTGGACTAGATGGCCTTTGTGGTATCTTCCTGCTCTATGATTTTATGATTCTATGACACTAGCTAGTACACTGCAATGTTCCATTAGATAGATATTGTTGCTATTTTTATTTCACAGGGTGTCTGTTGTGGGGGAGGAAGGGAAAGGAGATTGTTAGCTGCTTTGAGACTCCTTAAGGGTGGTGCTGTAGTCTAAACCACAGAGCCTAGGGCTTGCTGATCAGAAGGTTGGCGGTTTGAATCCCCACGACGGGGTGAGCTCCTGTTGCTTGGTCCCTGCTCCTGCCAACTTAGCAGTTTGAAAGCACATCAAAGTGCAAGTAGATAAATAGGTACCACTCCAGTGGGAAGGTAAACGGCGTTTCCGTGCACTGCTCTGGTTCACCAGAAGTGACTTAGTCATGCTGCCCACATGATCCGAAAGCTGTACGCCGGCTCCATCGGCCAATAAAGCGAGATGAACGCTGCAAGTCCAGAGTCGTTCGCAACTGGACCTAACGGTGAAGGGTCCCTTTACTTTTAAGGGGAGTGAAAGGTGGAATATCAAGTCCAAACTCTTCTTCCAAACTCATTGTAATAGTGACATTTCCCATAAATATGCTGAGACACAACCAAATAATTTTGTAGATTTCAATGGGATTCATGGAAGGGCCAAGTTTATTCTGCAGTTTAAATGAATGGGGCATGGAAGTGAAGTGCTTAACTGGTTTTTGATCAGGGCCAAAACCTGAGGGAAGAAATCTTCAGTCCCTGTAGCAAACAGCAGGCACAACAACATTTTGTATGGAATGCAGAGCCAGTTCTTCTCATAAGCAACCATGGAGAGACCCCGAGGTGCTGGATGCACCACTAGAACTGGCGGGATGGTGTGAGTGCCATGACACCTTTGGTAAAGGCTTTTCTCCAGCTGGAGCGCTCACAGGTCAGTGTTTCCCAGTTGTCGGTGTTTATACTACATTTTTTAAGATTTGCCTTGAGAGAGTCTTTAAACCTCTTTTGTTGACCACCAGCATTACGCTTTCCATGTTTAAGTTCGGAATAGAGTAGTTGCTTTGGAAGAAGATGATCAGGCATCCACACAACATGACGAGTCCAACGAAGTTGATGTTGAAGAATCATTGCTTCAACACTGGTGATCTTTGCTTCTTCCAGTACACTGGCACTAGTTCACCTGTCTTCCCAAGTGATGTATAAAATTTTTCGGAGACACCGTTGATGGAATCTTTCGAGGAGTTGGAGATGGCGTTTATAAATGGTCCATGTTTCACAAGCATACAGTAAGGTTGGTAGTGCAATAGCTTTATAAACAAGCATTTTGGTTTCCCTGAGAATGTCCCAGTCCCCAAACACTCTGCACTCCAATCGGAAGAAAGCCGCACTTGCAGAGCTCAGGCAATGCTGGATTTTGGCAGCAATGTTGACCCTTGTGGAAAGATAACTGCCTAGGTAGGAGAAGTGATCAACATTTCCCAACGTTACACCATTGAGTTGGATTTGTGGCACTGCAGAGGGGCTATTTTGTACTTGTTGGTGCAGCACTTTGGTTTTTTGGTTGTCGCGCGAGAGGCCAAGTTTTTCGTAAGTTTCTGCGAAGATATTTAGGGTGCTTTGGAGGTCATCCTCTGAGCATGCACACACTACGTTGTCATCAGCATACTGAAGCTCTACTGTATGACGGAAGTTATGGTAACCTTACTCTTTGCTTTCAGCCTGCCCAGATTGAAGAGCTTTCGATCTGTTCGATATATGAATTCTACCCCAGTGGGGAGTTCCCCTTTGACAAAGTGTAGGATCATGGCAATGAAAATAATGAATAGAGTTGGGGCAATAACACAACCCTGCTTAACACCTGATCCCAATGTGAATGGTTCACTTTGAGAGTCTGAAATATACTCTTCCCCCACCACTACCTCATCCTGAGCTCTGTCAGGGTGAAGGCGGTCCAGTCTTATTGCAAGGCGCCGGCCCATTAGTAGTTCAGCGGGGCTCCGGCCAGTCGTTGAGCTGGGGGTGCTGTGCTGTGCTAGAAGGAATGTGGCAAGGCGGTACTCCCAGTCCCCTTGCGTCATGCGGCGGAGGGTGTCCTTGGTGGTCCACACCATGCGCTCTGCTTGGCCATTGTTTGCAGGGTGGAGGAATGGCGCCGAGCGGATGTGGTGGATGGCGTTCTGCGCTGTGATGGTCTGGAATTCTTCTGACGTAAATGCGGTTCCGTTGTCTGAGACGAGAGTGTCAGGGAGCCCGTGGGTTGCAAACAGCCTGCGTAGTACCCGGATGGCTGCGGATGTAGATGTGGACGGTACCAGTGTGACTTCCAGCCATTTGGTGTAGGAGTCCACCACTATGAAGAATGTTTTCCCCTGGAAGGGGCCAGCGAAGTCCACGTGCAGGCGTGACCATGGTGCTCGGGGGGACTCCCAGGGCTGGACTGGGGCCCTTGGGGGATCCGGGCGGGATTCTTGGCAGGCCTGGCAGTGTTTGACCCAGGCCTCTATCTCTCTGTCAATCCCTGGCCACCACACATAACTCCTGGCGAGGGCCTTCATTCTCACTACCCCTGGGTGTGTCTGGCCCGGGACTGCAAATTCTGGCCCGGGACTGCTGCTGGGCCATCCCCTCCACACCCAGTCCAGGACCCGGGAGATGACCCCATCTTTCTTGGAATGGTGCGCAACTTCTTGTGCCTGAATGGGGCGGTCGGGAAGCAGCTCCAGGGTCATAACCTCTTGCGCAGGCGCTGGGTTGGGGCCTGTTTCTGGTAGTGGTAGCCTGCTGAGGGCGTCTGCGTGGCCCATCGCCTTCCCAGGGCGGTGCATCAGTGCAAACTGGTAGCCGGCAAGGAAAATTGACCATCTGAGGACGCGAGGAGACAGCACTTGGGGGGTCTGCTTTTCGGGGGCAAACAATCCAAGCAACGGCTTGTGGTCAGTCACCACGGTAAAGGGCCGCCCATACAAGAAATCATGGATTTTTTTTACCCCCTTCACGATTGCCAGACCCTCCTTGTCGATTTGCGAGTAGTTCCGCTCAGCTGCGGCGAGCGTCTGGGAAAAGTATGCCACTGGCACCTCTCTCCCATCCAGGAGTTGGTGTCCCAGGACAGCGCCGATGCCGTAGGGTGAGGCGTCGCATGCGAGCACCACTGGCAGCCTCTCGTCGAAGTGTGCCAAGACCGAGTTTGAGACGAGCAAGTCCTTGACTGCCTGGAATGCGGCCTCCTGTCGCTGGCCCCACACCCAAGGGGGCCGCTTGTCCAGAAGTCTGTGTAGGGGCTCCGCTACCGCCGCCTTATGGGCAAGGAAGGCATGGTAAAAGTTCAATAGTCCCAAGAAGGCCTGAAGTTCAGTCTTGCCCTTGGGTGCTGGGGCATCACAAATGGCCCGTACATTGTCCCCAGTCGGGTGGACCCCTTCTGCGTCCACCATAAATCCCAGAAAGTCCACCTGAGGCACTCCTAGTAGACACTTTTCCCGCTTCACCTTGAGACCTGCTGTCTGGAAACGGTGCAGAACGGTGTGGAGGCGGTCCTCAAACTCCTTTGGCGTGGGCCCGGCAATCAACACATCATCGAAGAAGGGGGTGACGCCAGGAATCCCTTTCAGGAGAGAGTCCATTAGATTCTGGAATATGCCTGGTGCCACGCTGACACCGAATTGCAGCTGCTTTACCTTGAACGCTCCTCTGTGCGTCACAATCATCTGTGCCTCTGCTGTGGCCTCATCTACCGGCAGCTGTTGATAGGCTTGGGCCAAGTCCAGCTTGCCAAAAATCTTTGACCCAGCCAGGGTGGCGAGGACATGGCTGACCACTGGCATTGGGTATGCGTGGGCCGTGAGGGCCTTGTTTATGGTACATTTCTGGTCTGCGCAGATGCGGACCGAACCATTAGGCTTGACGGGTGTGACGATCGGGGTTTCCCAGGGGGCATTAGGCACAGGCTCCAGCACTCCTTGCTCAACGAGCCGGTCCAATTCCTCATCTATACGGGGTTTCAGGGCGAACGCGACCCGGTGGGCCTTGTGCCTGACAGGTCGTACTGCGGGGTCAAGCTGTAGGGCAATGGGGGGGGGCCGTATACTGTCCCAATTTTCCATCGAAAACCCCCGGAAACTCCTTGCATATGGCATCCACATCCACTTGTAAGCTAGTGCGGTTCACTCCGGTGACGGCTAGCCCCAGTGGTCCAAACCATGCCAATCCCAGTAAGCTAACATAGGGGCCCTTGACCACAAGCGAGTCCAGTTGCCCCGTCCGCCCTCGATATTGTACCCTGAAGGTCCCCACCCCCA
This sequence comes from Darevskia mixta, assembly GCA_034641385.1. NCBI lineage: Eukaryota > Metazoa > Chordata > Lepidosauria > Squamata > Lacertidae > Darevskia > Darevskia mixta. Next base: position 7,801,652 of record JAWWNH010000060.1, read on the forward strand.
TTGTGGGGACCTTACGTTTCTGGAAGTCCCGCAGGGTGAATGGGGCCGGCCTGAGTTTGGGGCCCCCACTAGGGCAGAGTTTCCTTAAGGTCTGTGCCGAGATTATGGATAGTGTTGAACCCGTGTCAAGCTCCATGCGGCACGGGGCCCCCTCTATCTGTACTTCTACATAAATTTTCTCTATGTTGGGGTGGGGCAACTGGTATACCTGGTAGTCCGTGATCTCTGTCGAGTTGCCTTGGTGCATTGGGCCCCGGAACCTGGGGCTCTTGAGTCGGTCATCTGATGCCTGGCGTCGAGTGGGCCGACCCCGACACACCCGGGCAATGTGACCTGATTTTCTGCACTGCCTGCACTCTGCGTTGCGGAAACGGCAGGTCCTCCTCTCGTGACTCTCCCCACAGCTTGCGCAGTTCCCTCCTTCTGGTCGAGGCAGCTGTGGTGTGTGCACTGCTTGAGTGCGCCGCTGTACTCTGTGCACCTCCTCCCTGTCGGATTCTGAGTCGTCGGTGAGATCCTCGTGGTGGACCCTTGGTTGGGACGGCAGGCTCGGCCGTGCCTCTTGCGTTGACGTCTCGGCGGCTTCTGTTGCCAAGGCCTCCTCCAGAGCGACCTGGAACGTTAGGTCCTTCTTGGCGTAGAGGCGTCGTTGCAGCTTCTCGTCCCTCAGGCCACCGACGAGGCGATCACGAAGCATGTTCTCCAACTCTGAGAAGTTGCAGAACCGAGCGGCTTGGCGGAGGGAGGTAACAAACCCAGTTATGGTTTCCCTGGGGGCTTGCCGCTTTGCGTAGAAGGCATTTCGACGAGCCACCACCGAGGGCTGGGGCAAGAAGTGCCCCTTCAACCGTTCCATTATTGTTTTGTAAGGAACGGTCGCGACATCGTCAGGTGCAAGGAGAGCCCAGGCGATTTCGAAAGTCTCCTCTCCGCAGACACTGAAGAATATCGCCCACTTCTTTTTTTTTTTTTTTTTTATTAGAAATAAGACATACAAAAATTACAAAGTGGTTACATTGTGGTTATAAAAGGTAAGTATAAAAAAGACAATAACATAGTAATTTCCATTTCGATTTGCAGTTTACATAACTTCCTCTCTTACAGCGTCAGTCAACTATTCCATTTCTTCGCGCTCCGCACGTTCTAATTTTGTTGTTTAGTTTGTTTTACCTTATACGTGCCTCTCATCGTTTGATCTTTCCATTAACATGTCTACATCTCGTTATAGCGAACATTCTTTTGTTAGTTACGTCATATTTCAAGTTGTGTATCTTCGGTCTATAAAGGATCCATGTATAGTTTTAAATTTTTATCTTATAATTATATGTATTGTTTGGTAATAACCGTTCTATCACATAATTTCACGTTTTAATCGGAAAATGACATGTCTATATCTCCTCTGTTATACTTATATTTTCTTAATAAATTTTATTAGATTCACCTGTTCATTGTGTCAAACTTGTCAGTTATTCCAATAAGCCGAGTGGGTTTCCGTTTGATCTCTCTTATAATTTAACATATTTTGCCTATATATTCACGGAACTTCCCCCATTCTTTTTGGAAGACCATATTATCTTGTTGTTTGATAATTCCCGTTAGTCTTGCACTATCTGAGTATCCCAATACCTTCTGCTGCCACTTTGCTACGGTAGGTATTTTTTCATGTTTCCATACCTGTGCAAGGAGTAGCCTAGCCCCTACCATTGCATACTGGAAGAACGTTTGGTCTTCCTTCCGTACATCCGCACCTACCATTCCCAGTAAGAATGCCTCGGGTGTTTTTTTGAAGGTGTATTTGAATATCTTTTTTAACTCATTATAGATATTTTCCCAGAATGTTTTTACTTTATCGCAATTCCACCATAGGTGGAAGTAATTTCCCTCTTTTTCTTGGCACTTCCAGCAGTATGTACTTCCTGTCTTATACATTTTGAACAGTTTCACTGGCGTAAGATGCCATCTATACATCATTTTATAGAGGTTTTCCACCAGTGACACGGATGCTGTGAATTTCATACCCTGGGTCCATAGTTTAATCCATTTATCGATATCTATGTTGTATCCTATATCTATGGCCCATCTTGTCATTACGCTTTTGATCTCTTCGTCCTTCAGGGTCCATTCCAATAAAAACTCATAAAACTTTGATAATGGTTTGTTGTTTCTCTGGGTAAGTATTGTTTCTATTATTGAGTTTTTCTGATCAAAGCCCTTGATATTTTTATCTTTTTGAAACATACTTAGGATCTGATGATACTCAAACCATCCCGTAAGACGTCCCTGTACTACATCATATGGTTTGAGCTTTACCTCCTCCTGTTCCCATAATATTAGTTCTCTATTGGTTACCCAGCGCCTCTCTGTGCTGTTTTTCCTCACTGCCAAGGCTTCCTGAGCTGAGAACCAACCTGGAGTTTTTGTCTCTAACCAGTGCTTGTACCTATCCCATACTTGGTACAGGGGCTTTCGTATTGCATGGTTCAAAAAGTCCTTGTGGACCCTTACTTTATCCAAACAAAGGTAAGCGTGCCATCCGAATCGGTTCCCTGTTCCTTCTAGATCTAACACTCTCTGATTTTCTAAACTAAACCATTCACACAGCCATACCAGACACGCTGCCTCGTAGTATATCTTGATGTCAGGCATTGAAAAACCACCCCTTTCTCTTTTATCAGTTAGTAGTTTGAACTGTATTCGGGGTTTCTTCCCTTGCCACAGGAATTTAGAGATTATTCTCTGCCACACCTTAAAGTGGCTTACTCCGGTGATAATCGGGAGGGTTTGAAATAGAAATAAAAGTTTGGGGAGAATGTTCATTTTTATAGCGGCAATTCTCCCAAGAAACGATAGGTTTAACTTACTCCAGACTTCAATTTTTTTTTTTATATCTTTCCAAATTAGATCATAATTATCCTTGAATAAATTTGAATTTTTTGGTGACAACCAAATTCCTAAATATTTTACCTTTTTTGTTATTTCTATCCCTGATTCTTTTTGAATTTGTTTTATTTCCTCCAGATTTAAATTTTTAACCATCATTTTCGTTTTATTCTTATTTATTTTTAACCCTGCCACCTGGCCAAATTCTTCTATAACTTTCAAGGTTTCTCCTATTGATTTTTGTGGTTCTTGTACAGTTATGACTAGGTCGTCGGCAAACGCCCTGATTTTATATTCCCTGGTCCCACATTTTATCCCTGTTATTTGATCTGTATTTCTGATTTTTTGCAGTAATATTTCTAATGTTGCGATGAACAACAGGGGGGAGATCGGACAGCCCTGCCTTGTGCCTTTTTGGATCGGGAAATTCTCTGATAAGTCACTATTAATTATTAGTTTAGTCTTTTGATCTTTGTATATAGTGTCTATACTTCTCCGGAATTTCTCTCCCAGACCCATTTTCTCCAAATTCTGCTTCATAAATTCCCAGGAGACATTATCAAACGCTTTCTCCGCGTCAATAAAGATCAGCGCTGCTTTTTTGTCTATTTTTACATCCAGATATTCTATGATATTTAGTATATTACGCACGTTGTCTCTTAACTGTCTACCTGGTAGGAATCCTGATTGATCTTCGTGAATTTGGTGTACCAAGATCCTTTTTATTCTTTGGGCCAAAATTGTTGCAAATAGTTTATAGTCGTTGTTGAGCAACGAAATAGGCCTATAATTTTTGACATTTGAGGGGTCTGTTCCTTGTTTGGGGATTAGCGTTATAAACGCTTCCGACCATGTTTTTGGCGCTTGTCCCTTCTCCATTATTTTATTCATAACCTCCTCAAGAAAAGGGGCTATCTCCTGATTTAACTTCTTATAGTATTTTAGTGAAATGCCATCGGGGCCAGGTGCCTTGCCAACTCTTCCTAGTTTAATTGCTTCTAGGATTTCCTCTTTAGTTATTGGTCTTTCTAAATTCTCCCTGTCTTGTAGTGATATTTGTTTCGGTCTATGCTCTTCCAAATATTTCATGATCTTACTTTTATCTTCTTTCGGTGCTTTATAAAGATCTTTATAAAATTTATAAAAGGTCTCTTTAATTTCTTTAGGGTTGGTTATATTCTTATCGTTTTCTATTAAATTGGTCACTATATTCTGGGTTTGCCTTTTCTTTAATCTCCAAGCCAGCCATTTACCAGTTTTATTGGCTGACTCGAAGTATTTCGTATTTAGTAACTTAATCCTCCACTCAACCTCTTGATTTATCATTGATTCTAATTGTGTTCTTAATAATTTGTATGCCTGTTTTAATTTCTCATCTTGAGGTTTTTTAACCATTTTTTCTTCAATTGTTCTGATTTTGGTTGAGATTTCTTCCTTTTGCCTTTCTCTGTTCTTCTTAAGTATACTATTTTGCTGGATAAGAAAACCCCTTGCCACAGCCTTACTGGCATCCCAAACTACATTAATATCCGTGCCTTTGTTTACGTTTAGGCTGAAATACTCTTTCATGGCATGGCTTATCCTTTGAAGCACCTCATTATCGTCCAATAAATAATCATTCATTCTCCACCTGAAATTTATTTGTTTTTTAGTTCTCCATTCCATCATTACCGCATTGTGATCTGAAAAGATCCTCGGTAGTATCTCAGTCTTAACTACACTTGATGTTAACTCTTTTGATGTCCATATTTGATCAATCCGACTCCAGCTCTGATTTGGGTCAGAGTAGAACGTAAATTGTTTTACTGTCGGATTTTTTACTCTCCAGATATCTACCAGTTTATTAAGATCTACCATCTCTTCAAATGCATTCGGTAATTTTCCCAAATTCACTCTATTCATTTTTCTTTTTCCTGATTTATCCATTTTTGTGCAGGGGACTCCATTAAAGTCCCCTAGCATGATTATTTTCTGGTCTAGATAGTCAATCATCTTTTCCGCCAATTTTTTGTAAAACTCCTGTTTTCTTTCATTTGGGGCATAGACCCCTACAATAACTACTTTTTGTCCTTCTAGCTGTACTGAGACCACCAAAATTCTCCCTTCGTTGTCTTTATATAGTTGTTCCGCCTTGTACCTTTTTTTAATGTATATTACTATACCTCTTTTTTTATGATCATCTGCTGATATAAATTAATTTCCCAATTTTGGATTTATCAATAGTCTGGTATGTTTTTTTGTTATATGTGTCTCTTGCAGACAAATAATGTCTGCTTTATGTTTAATTAATACATGTGCCACTCTATTTCTTCTAGCCTTATCATTAAGGCCGTTAACATTCCATGAAATCAGTTTCACAGTCATCAGAGTTATTTCTTAAATATTTATTCTTTATTAAAGGATTTAAAAACTTCCTTCCTTTACTCCTTGTAACTCTTCCTGGTCTGATTCGTCTTCTTCCTGGTCTATTCCCTCCATTTTCCCCAGCTCTTTATACTTCCTCCCAAATTTCAGTAGTTCTTGTTGGGAGTTTATTCTGAATTTCTTTTCTTTATAGTAAAAAGATATCCCTTCTGGGAACTCCCAGCGAAACTTAACATTAACTGCATTTAGGTTTTTAGCTAGTTCTTTATAGGGATTTCTCTTACGCAAGAATCGGTTTGGGATGTCTTTAAACACTATCACTGCCTTCCCCTCGATTATCAGTTTTTTTGTTCTTACATCTCTCAAAACATTATTCCTCACTTCCATTGAGCTGAAGGTAACCAGGCAATCCCCTGGATATTTCTTTTTCCCCTTTATTTGGGCTGGATTGACCCTTATTCTGAAAGCTTTTTCTATCAAAAGATCCATGTCTTCCTCTGTAATATCTAATACTTTGGCTAGCTCTGTAGCTAGCATCTCTCTTACGTTCTCTCCTTCCTTCTCTGCAATTCCTCGGAATTTCAGATTTCGCGATTTCTGATTCATTTCGAGGAAGGCTAGATTGTCCAGTGTTTCCTCTTGAATTTTCGACAGTTCTTCTATCTGACCTTTGATTTTTTCACCCTCTTTCCTACTCTCCCTTACTTCCTTCTGGACTTTCTTTGTCTGTTCCTCAACTGACTGTACTTTGGTCTTTATTTCCTTCATTTGGCCCATAAAGTCTGCTGAGAGGCCAGCTAGTTTTTCTCCAATATTTGTTTCACTTTCCTTCACCTCTCTTCTAACTTCCCTTAGTTCCGCCAAAATTTTGGCCATATCACCTTCCCCCTCCGAATCTGGTTTGGGTGGTCTTTTTTCCCCAGGGGTGGCTATCTTATTTCCCTTGTTTGGCATTCTGTATCTCTATAGGAAGGGGACTAGTACAAAGGGGGTAATTTTTCACACTGTCTACTTTTCCCCACCAGAGGGCAGTAGACTCAGCGTTCTTTTATTTTCAATTATATTAGTCTATGTCCTTGATGGTATATATTCACGTATAACACCTCTTAGATAGGTGTCTCTTAATAAGACTTTGATTTTACACCGTCACTATCACCTTTCCTACTTTCCCGTCTTTTCCCCCTTGTACCTGCCCAGTCTCCCCGTTCCGTCGAACGTAATCTCAGTAATCACAGTGTTCTGCCCCCCTCCTCAAAAATAATATAGGGAAAGATAGTGGGCAGGGGATATAAGGTACTTTTCCAGTCAACACGTTGAGGGGTAAACGATGTAATCCTCCACGCCCACAGGAGAAGGGTGTCGTTCTGATATCCACTACTCAGTCCGTGTAGTTCCGCCCGCTCCCTTGGGACTTTTGTAGAGTGCTTCAGAGATCTTGTCCCTTGGGGCTTAAATAGAATGTGCAGCCACGACAGATGTTTCAACTGTCCTGTCAATCTTCAGCCAGTCGCAGGGAAGATATGGTTATTATTCCAAATAGATGTTGCCTGGGTTTCCTTTGTCTGTGCAAAACGACCCTTTACTTCCAAGGGAACCAGCCTCTGTAGCTGTTGTGCCAAATATCTATAAAAGTATCTATTGGGAATCTATTGAAGTATCTAAAGTATCCATTGAAGAGTCTTGTCACACTTTGCCACCACTGCAAACGATACTAAAGTGTCCATTAAAGAGTCCCGATTTGGAGAGTCTGATACATTCATTCACCCTCAGGCTTGCAGCCTGAAATTAATAGAAATGGAAGATTCAAGCTTACAACCTGGGATTGGTAGGAACAGGAGCAAGATTGGGTTTTTTTTTCTTCCCTAAAAGCGTTCCATTTCTTTGTCAAGACTATCTCCCAGACATAAAAGGTCAGTCCGTTCCTTAAGACACAATAAGAAAAATCGTAGCTCTCAGAAGAAGCATATATGTTGAATTATCTTTTCTTATTTGAGTAGTGTAGTTTGCCTCTCTTTTAATCTCTCAATTACACAAATGACGCTTACTCGCTTGCAATTCGCTGTTCGTGCGCCATTTTCTGACAGCGCTGCTAAGAGTCTCCCATTTTGTCAATTGCCTGCTTCTTTCTCCAGTTCCCTCCTCCGGACCTTTTCTTGCTTCCTTAATGTATTCCAGTATACATGACAGTATACATGACAGGAGGGGGGGGACTAGTGAATTCAACCCCCACGGAAAGCTCTGCCGCTCCTCCTTTGAGCTCGAGGCTTCACCTTGCCAGCTGTGTTTGGTCCCCGCGCTCTCGTCTCAACCTCCCCCCTTTCCTGTCTCTCGCTTCTTTTGAGTCAGTACTCACGGAGAGGGAGACGTTCCGAACGCCAGTGGGCTCTGTACCCCCAGGTTCTCTTCCGCCTGGGTTCTGAGGTGTGCATAGCCTTGCACCGCCTCTCCTTTCGCCTGGCAAGGTTCGGAGTCGCTCCGTGTAAACGACTCCGCGCTCCGTTCGGGATGGCGGCGAAAACCGGAAGTTTTTTCGCCCACTTCTTGGCATCGTTGGTGACCCCTTTAGCTTCTAGGAGGAAGGTGAAACGGCTGGCGTACCCTTCCCAGTCTCATGATGCTGGTTTGAACGGCGAGAAGCTGCTGTCAGGTGCCATTCTGAGTTCCTTGGGTCCCGGAGCTGAAGCCTGGATACACGGTGCGAGGCAGCGGTGCGGCAGGCGGCGGTGCTGCGGTGCTGTGTGTGGTGGTCAGCTCAGCAGGATCCCACCTTCGTCGCCAGTGAAATATACTCGGAGTCGAGTGTGGATTTCATGCTCTTTATTCAGCTCATAGTAGCAAGGAATGAAAGTTTCCCCAGAACATCTGCTTTATATACATTATTTACACAATGGGCCCCACGTGATTGGCTAATTCCAGGATACTCCTGTAGGCCAATGAGGTTGCGGATTCACTTCCACCTGGAGCTGGATTGGGTGGCTCCTGCGGACCAATCAGACTGCTGCATTCTTGATCCTATTGTTCTAGGACCAATCAGACTGCTGCATTCTGAATCCTATTGTTCTAGGACCAATCAGACTGCTGCATTCTGAATCCTATTGTTCTAGGACCAATCAGACTGCTGCATTTTGGATCCCTATTCAACTCAGTACATAACAGAGCCATTATCTGTTATCTGCAATTGTTGCTGTTATATTATCATGGAGGAGCCTAAAGATGTTTACAAATTTATCTGGGCAACCAATTTTCATAGAATCATAGAATCATAGAGTTGGAAGAGACCACAAGAGCCACCCAGTCCAACCCCCTGCCAAGCAGGAAACACCATCAAAGCATTCCTGACAGGTGGCTGTCAAGCCTCTGCTTAAAGACCTCCAAAGAAGGAGACTCCACCACACTCCTTGGCAGCAAATTCCACTGTCGAACAGCTCTTACTCTCAGGAAGTTCTTCCTAATGTTTAGGTGGAATCTTCTTTCTTGTAGTTTGAATTCATTGCTCCGTGTCCACTTCTCTGGAGCAGCAGAAAACAACCTTTCTCCCTCCTCTATATGACATCCTTTTATATATTTGAACATGGCTATCATATCACCCCTGAACCTTCTCTTCTCCAGGCTAAACATACCCAGCTCCCTAAGCCGTTCCTCATAAGGCATCGTTTCCAAGCCTTTGACCATTTTGGTTGCCCTCTTCTGGACACGTTCCAGCTTGTCAGTTTTCTTCTTGAACTGTGGTGCCCGGAATTGGACACAGTATTCCAGGTGGGGTCTGACCAGAGCGCAATACAGTGGTACTATTACTTCCCTTGATCTAGATGCTATACTCCTATTGATGCAGCCCAGAATTGCATTGGCTTTTTTAGCTGCTGCATCACACTGTTGACTCATGTCAAGTTTATGGTCTATCAAGACTCCTAGATCCTTTTCACTTGTGCTGCTCTCAAGCCAGGTGTCACCCATCCTGTATTTGTGCCTTTCATTATTATTATTTTTTGTACAAGTGTAGTACTTTACATTTCTCCCTGTTAAAATTCATCCTGTTTGCCTTGGCCCAGTTCTCTAATCTGTTGAGGTCATTTTGAAGTGTGATCCTGTCCTCTGGGGTATTAGCCACCCCTCCTAATTTGGTGTCATCTGCAAACTTGATCAGGATGCCCTCAAGCCCATCATCCTAGTCATTGATAAAGATGTTGAATAAGACTGGGCCCAAGACAGAACCCTGTGGCACCCCACTAGTCACTTCTCTCCAGGATGAAGGGGATCCATTAATGAACACCCTTTGGGTTCGGTCAGTCAGCCAGTTACAAATCCACTGAATGGTAGCATTGTCTAGCCCACATTTTACCAGCTTCTTTACAAGAATATCATGGGGCACCTTGTCAAAGGCCTTGCTGAAATCAAGATAGGCTACATCCACAGTGTTCCCTTCGTCTACCAGGCTTGTAATTCTGTCAAAAAATAGGATCAGATTGGTCTGACATGACTTATTTTTCAGAAACCCATGCTGACTTTTAGTGATCACAGCGTTCCTTACTTGATGCTCGCAGACCGTTTGCTTAATGATCTGCTCTAGAATCTTTCCTGGTATTCAGAAGGACAGTCCACAGGGCATTACGATTTACAGTGTCGAAAGCCTTAGTCAGGTTGATTAACGCCATATACAGGGGTTGGTTTTGCTTTCTGCATTTTTCCTGAAGTTGTCGAGCAGTGAAGATCATGTCCACTGTCTCCCTAGAAGGCCGAAAACCATTTTGGGATTCAGGAAGGGTTACCTCGGATATTGTTAAGAGACGGTTTGCTAAGATCCTTGCAAGAATTTTGCCGGCCGCAGCTAATAGAGAGATGCCTCGATAGTTTCCGCAATCAGTTCTGTCACCTTTTTTAAAGAGAGTGATAATTTTGACACCCCTGAAGTCTGCTGGGATCGCTTCTCTTTTCCAGATTTTCTCGATGAGGTTGTGAATTTGTTGGGTGAGTTCAATTCCACCCACTTTGAAGATTTCAGCAGGTATCCCATCAGGTCCACTGGCCTTGTTGTTTTTCACATGGTTAATAGCTGTACACAACTCTCCCAGATTTGGAGATACTGCAAGCTCATCTCTAACTTGTTTTTGCGAAATTTGTGAGAGGACCTCAGCAGCTACGGGGGAGTTGCGGTTAAGGAGATGTTGGGAGTGTTCTTTCCAGCACAGTGCAATAGCTTCTTTATCTTTTAGAAGTGTGGTACCATCTGCTGAGCGTAGGGGGCATATGCCATGATTTATTGGCCCATAGATAGTCTTTGTGACTTTAAAGAAATTCTGTGCATCTTGAGTGTCGGCTAAGTGCTGGATCTCTTGAGCTTTTTTTATCCATCAGGTGTTTTTTAGTTCTCTGGTTCTTCTTTGAAAAGCAGCAGCGGCACGGCACCCCCCCAGCCGCTGCACGCGATCGGCGGCTCGGGGGGGTGCCGCCGCCGCTGCTTTTGGCGCGGTGCCTCCCAAGGGCACCGCAGAAGCAGCAGTTCTGGTTTGGCGCAGCGCTTCCAAAGGGCGCCGCAGAAGCAGCAGTTCCGGCTCGGGGGGTGCCACCGCTGCTTTTGGCGCGGCGCTTCCCAAATGCGCACTCCGTCGTGACGTTGCGTCGTGACATCACGAAGCAATGTCACAACGCCCCGCCCCCAGGGGAAGCCTCCGTTCGCCGCCCCGGATGGCGAGGAAGCTTCCTCCGCCCCTGACACCAACCCAAACTGGGAGCAAGCAGAGTAAATTGGGAGGGGTTGTTTTGTTTTGATTTGTGTTTTGTTTTTAAAGGACTGTGATGGAGGAGTTTAAGAGCATTGCTCATCTCTGGATGGGTGATTCAACAACCATTGGTCCTCCCTCCCAACCTAACTTCAGGATTGTCATCTCAATTGATTACAATAGCAAATGGAGTGTGGTTGGATTCTTCTATGCTTTATTTCATGAAGCCACTTAAGTCTTTGTAGTTGGCAAATAAGGTGTCTTGTTTAAGCCTCAAGGAAGCAGAATCGATGTATTCTTAGGACCTGATGTCAGAGTGTTGAGCTGTATAACCACCCATTTTAGTTGCCTCTGCATTTATTTATTTTTTTAAGGGGGTGGGCTTGTTCCATCATCATTGGTTGTTTTTTTTTTTACAGAGATCTTAGAATCCAGTTTCATGTAAGCCACTTCTTTTGAGGAAGCATCTTACAAATGCATTTTTTTTTTGCAGTGCAGTGGGCATCAAGCCAACATTGCAGTCGGTAAGGACAATTTTTTAATAGTGCGACGCAGTTCTCAGTTCCTGGACGTGCAAGGCCCTTGTTATTTGGCTGCCCCCTCATCCAGTATCTGAAAAGAAGAGGAAGCATGAATCAATCTAGATGTCTGCTGGCTTCTATGTCATGGAGATGGTGTGGGCTGCAGAGAAAGGTTTATCTTTGCGCTGGAGGAGTTGAGCAAAGCCACATCCTCTGGCCTGCATGGTCTGGCAACTGTGGCAATGGCTCCCCAGGCACCGCCTTTTCTTCTCCTGAAATTGCCTTTAAGCTGGATTGCACATTGTGCCTTGAGAACATATACATGTTCCTAGACAACACAGTACTAGCCTTCTACAAACCTCCCTTTCAAATTTGAAATGAATATCTAGATTTTATGGAAACCAAACCCAGTGGTGGATCTTGGCATATATCCACCACTGGGTTTGGTTTCCAAAAAAAAATCACACACGGACTTCCGGTCTAGCGCTTTTGCCGGTCGGCTGGGCTCCCATCGTGCGCGGTGGGGACCGGCTGGAAACGGGTTGAGGGTACCGTTCCTGCGCAACGGACCCTCCTAAAACTTCAGGCAGGGCGGCCTGAAGACTTGGGGAGTCGGCGGGCGCTCGAACGAGCTCCCCCCCTTCGGAGGACCTGAGTACGGGTCGCGGAAGGGGACAGCGGGTCGAGCTCGGAGCGCTGTGACTCTATTGATCGACCGTCTCCAGTGAAGCGGCAAAGCGGGCAGCAAAAAGCGCTGGATTCCTCCTTCAAATCGAAATAAAGGAATCATGAGTACCAAGAATTGGCTTAATTTGGGACTTAATTCGGTCACGGAAGAGGTTAAAATAAGGAGGTCCATCTCTTCCTTTAACGTGTATATAAAGCAACGTAAAAGACTGTAAACAGCAGAGCGGCTTGGACTTTACATAGAGCGCTCGGCAAGCTGTAATTTGACAGATACCCCCCCCCCGGGCTCATAAGGGCGAAGGGGGTGAAATTAAGACAATTTTCCCTGTAAGCTAAGAGGATTTCAAGTTCCCCCGCCACCCTCAGGACTAGGATTCCGGGTCAGTGCGGGGAAAAGAAATAGAGCAGTCATTCAAACTGCAAAGGACTGTGACAGTTCTGTGGACATTCTTGAGATTAGGTTACAATTGGATCTGTTACTGAAGTCCAAAAGTATCAAAAGGAGCTTAGAAAAATTGCAAAGCAATGTATCGTACCCTGTAAGACTGGCTACAATTGCAATCCCCTGGAAGCAGTAGTTCCCAGGCTTGAACAAAGAGACTCTGAAAGACAATAGATTGTTTAAGTCCCAGCTTCCGGTGTTTACATTCCTGCATTCCTCTCCAGCAAAGCTCCCAGTAGTAAAGGATCTACTGACAGGAGTGACCTTGAACTGTCAACAGATGAGCAGCTCAGCTGGTGCAAGGGCTAAAGGGCCAAAAGAAGATAAAAAAAAAAACCCACGAGAGGACAGAAGAGACTCAGAAGATGAAAGAAGAGATTCCAAAGCACAAGAAGAAGTGATGCAGCAGGTTCTACAATCTCTGGACTCTTTAAGAAAAGACTTAAATGAAAGAATTGATACTCTGAGCAACAAAATAGATGACATCACTGTAATTAAAAAAGATTTAGAAGAAGCCAAAGAAAAAGTTGCAAAAGTGGAAAATAAAGTGGATGTCCTGGAACATTCTCAAGATAAATATCAGAGAGAAACACAGATTGCTCTGGCGTTCGTGCAGATGAAGCAGCGGGAGGCCAACTTGAAAGTGAGAAATCTTCCAGAGGGAGAACAAGAAAGCCTCAAGAGTTACTTGGTGGAGACCTTTGCAGACTTCTGGGAAATTGACAACGCAGAATTGGACTCAAAAATTGTGAACGCCTTCAGATTTGGAGCGAAAGATAAGAATTCGAAGTCAGCAGGTGATTGTATAATTGAATTTCAATCCAAGCAACAAAGGGACGAAATTTTAAACCTTCACTACGCTAAAAATTTGATTGTCAACAAACAACAGGTGGTCCTTTTTAAGGATATCCCCAAGTACTTCTTGGACAGAAGAAACAGTTACCTAGAACTGACATGCACTCTCAGGAGGAAAGGAATCAACTTTAAGTGGGAATTCCCAGAAGGCCTCTCGTTTAGATACAAAGAGAGAAAAGTCAGAATAAAATCGCCAGAGGAGCAAAAGAACTTCGTGGACAACCATACAGAGCTCTTTACGGATGCATCAGCAGGAGCAGCTGTAACTACACCCATAACATCTCAGGGGCCAGCAGGAGCGGAAGGAGGAGTGGCATAAAGGACTATGGCGTTAAGAGTTTTAACATGGAATGTTAGGGGCTTGAACATTCCTGCTAAGAGACACAATGTGTTTCATGTTTTAAATAAGCAGAACTTGGATTTGATTTGTCTACAAGAAACACATGTGGTTCGAATACATAGAAGAGTCTTACAAACAAAAAATTGGGTCAAGAATTTGTGTCAGCAGCTAAAGTTAAAAAAAGGGGGATTGTAATTTATGCCAAAGAAAAATGGAATCCAAAACAACTTTTTAAGGATCAGGAAGGAAGATACATTGCAATTGAAATTACAGTGCAAGGCGATAAATTTTTAGTACTGGGAATTTATGCACCAAATGGAGGAAAAACTGAATTCTTCAAAGAAATTCATGATAAGTTGCTGGACTATGTGGATTACAAAATAATAGCCATGGGAGATCTGAATGCGGTAGCATCCACATTGATGGACAGATCACAAAGGACAAAATGGTCTAATGATGGAAGACTACCTAAAACCTTTTTTGAGATGGTAGATAACATGGACTGGGTGGATGCATGGAGGTTGAAAAATCCGACTGATACAGAACTGACATTTTATTCAGAGGCGACGAAATCGTGGAGTACATTAGATCAAATCTGGGTATCCAGGGAACTGTCACCAAGGATACTCAGAGCAGAAATTTATCCAAGAACTTGCTCGGACCATAACCCTGTGCAGCTGGATTTAAAAATTAATCTACAAGGAACCTTCCGATGGAGAATGGATGATTCGTTGTTCAGAAATGGGAAAATCTGTGAGAAGGCCCAGAAGACATTGAAAGATTTCTTTGAAATAAATCTCAATACAACATTGGAAAAAAGAGTCATCTGGGACACTAGTAAGGCGGTAATGAGAGGATTTCTGATACAACAGAAAGCAACAAGGAAAAGACTTCAGAATCAAAGAAAAGAAGATATTCTACAACAATTAAAGGAAAAAGAGAAACAGTTGAGAGCAAATCCCAAAAACTTGGATTTGCAGAAAGCGATTAAGAAATTACAGATGGAATACTCTCAACTAATTAATCAGGAAATAGAGTGGAAAATCAAAATGTTGAAACAAAAGACCTTTGAATCGGCAAATAAATGTGGCAAACTGTTGGCATGGCAATTGAAACAGAGGTCAAAGCAAAACACAATAACGAATATCGAGGTGAATGGGAGGAGCATCACAAAGCCTGCAGAGATTCAGAAGAATTTTGAGGGTTTTTATAAACAGCTGTACAGGGAAGAACATCTGAATAAAGACAAAATAGAGCAATTTATAAAGGAAAAAGGATTGCATAAAATCCCAGAAGAATTGAAACCCATGCTTAATTGCCAAATAACTACCGTACTAATGAAATAGAGACTGCAATAGACAACATGAAACTGGACAAGGCCCCAGGACCTGATGGACTTTCAGCAAAATATTATAAGACACTTAAAAATTGGTTAACTCAACCGATGATGGAAGTATGCAATGATATCTTAAGGGGAAGGAGGGCGCCCGAATCATGGAAAGAGGCCTACATAACTTTGATTCCTAAAGCAGACGTAGACAGATCTCAAATGAAAAATTATCGACCCATCTCACTTCTGAATGTGGATTACAAAATCTTTGCAAATATCATGGCCAACAGGCTTAAAGGAATACTGATGAAGATTATCCACAAGGACCAAGCAGGGTTTTTGCCCCAAAGACAATTGAATGGAAATATAAGAAATGTCGTGGATATATTAGAAAGACTAGAACCAAAAAAGGATCACAAAGCAGTTCTGATGTTTATTGATGCCGAGAAGGCCTTCGACAATGTTTCGTGGAACTTTATGAAAGAGAATTTTGAAAAAATGGAGGTGGGAGGGGCTTTTATGAATGGACTGAAAGCTATATATTCGGAACAAAAGGCCAAAATAATAGTTAATAATATTATTTCAGAAAGCCTCAAAATTGAAAAAGGAACAAGACAGGGGTGTCCTCTTTCCCCATTGCTTTTTATAACGGTCCTCGAGGTCCTGTTGAATATGATTAGAGAAGATAAAGACATACAAGGCGTAAGCGTTGGGAAGAGACAATATAAAGTAAAAGCCTTTGCAGATGACATAGTATTAACTCTTCAAGAACCGGAGACCAGTGCAGTGAAAGCACTGGAAATAATACAAGAATTTGGACAAGTAGCAGGATTCAAGTTAAATAAGACCAAGACGAAATTATTGGGTAAAAACTTGACACTGGTAGAAAAACAATCTATTGAGGAAAAAACAGGACTTGGTTTCGTTAAAAAGGTGAAATACCTAGGGGTGAATTTAACACCTAAAAACCAGAATCTATTCAAAGACAATTATGAAAAATTTTGGAAGGAAGTTAAGAAGGACTTGGAAATTTGGAACAATCTAAAGTTGTCTTTGTTAGGACGTATAGCAGTAATTAAAATGAATGTGCTACCAAAATTGCTATTTTTGTTTCAAGCACTACCGATTGTAGACAAGATGGAACCATTCAAAAACTGGCAGAAGGACATATCCAGATTTGTCTGGCAGGGGAAAAAACCCAGAATTAAGTATAAGATTTTAACAGATGACAAGAAGAGAGGGGGATTCTCACTGCCAGACTTAAATATATACTTTGAAGCAGCTGCATTCTGCTGGTTGAAAGAATGGTTCCTGTTGGACAATGCTGATGTGTTGGATTTGGAAGGTAGTGACAATGTGTTTGGATGGCATGCATATTTGTGGTATGATAAAATTAAGAGTCATAAAGGATTCAAGTCACATATTATTAGGAAAGCTTTGTATAGAGTTTGGTACAAATATAAAGACTTGTTAGAGAAGAAAACACCCAATTGGATTTCGCCTTTGGAGGCCAAGGCCCACAGAAGAACAAATATGGAAGGTAACTTTCCTAAGTATAGAGATATTATAATTCAGGAAGGAGACAGTGTCAAGTTGAAACCCTTTGAACAATTGAAAGGAGAAGTAGCGAATTGGTTACAATACCACCAAATTAATGAACTATTCAAACAGGATAAGAAACTTGGTTTTCAGACAGGAAAATCAAGATTGGAGACAGAACTGCTAGATCCTAAAACAAAAAAATTGTCTAGAATGTATAACTTGCTACTGGAATGGCATACACAAGATGAACTGGTGAAATCTGCTATGATAGATTGGGCACAAGATGTAGGGCACAATATAATGATGGCTGACTGGGAGAGACTGTGGAGAAGAGGGATTAATTTTACAGCTTGTAATTTGCTAAAAGAAAACATTATGAAAATGATATATCGATGGTATCTAACCCCAGTCAAGCTAGCTAAAATCTATCATTTGCAGGATAAGAAGTGTTGGAAGTGTGAGAAATCAGATGGAACATTTTACCATATGTGGTGGTCATGCCCGAGGGTTAAGGCCTTCTGGGATTTGATATATAACGAACTGAAGAGAGTGTTTAAAAACACATTTGCTAAAAAACCAGAGGCCTTCCTCCTGGGAATGATACACCACGAATTACCTAAAGAGGATCACACTTTATTCATGTATGCCACAGCAGCGGCAAGGATTTTGATTGCAAGATATTGGAAGACAAAAGAATTACCAACGGTGGAAGAATGGCAGCTGAAAATGATGGACTATATGGAACTCGCAGAGCTGACCGCAAGAATCCGGGACCTGAGGGAAGAAGCGGTGGAAAACGACTGGAAGAAATTCAGGGAATACATGAAGAAACATCTCAAAATTTAGAATTTATATTTGTTAGTTTATTGTTGAGTAGAGATAATAGTTTATAGACTGGATAAAGATCGATAAGATAAAAAGTATATATAAATAAGTAGAATGTTGATAGATAATAATTAAAAGAGTAAGAAATTAGGGGAAGATTAGGAAATATGTTTAAGATATTAGAAATATGTTTAAGGAAATATGTTTAAGATATGTTTAAGATAATAGATTGAGGAAAATAAGAAGTAATACAATGTGTTTAAGGAATAAGATATAGATTTGAAAATGAATAGAAATTGCTAAAATGAATTTACAATGCAACGTTAAAGGAGAGAAAAGGGGGAAGTCCGCTAGATAATGTTAGAGGAATATGATTATTAGGAAGTAAATATATTAATTGTTTTTTCTTTTTTTGTAGGGGGGGAGGGGAGGGGTTATTTTGTGTGTATGTTTTGTATTTGTTGTTTTTTGTTTGTGTAGAAAATCCCTAATAAAAATTATTTTTAAAAAAACAAAAAAATCACACACACACACACACACACACACACGAAATGTTGTATAACCTAGACCTTAGAAAAAATTTGTTTAGACTTACTTTTCAGGAAACCGATGTTTTGCATCAATCCATGACCAGGCGTCACCCCTTTTATACATTCCAATCCAGTAATCAGAAGTTGAGCCTTTGAGTTGTGATTCCAAATATATCTGCAGAAGAAAATAATAAAATCTTTACTGAAAACAGACAAACAAAAAAGCTATATATATTTTTCTTAAATGTTTTTTTGGACAATATCCCTTGCCCAATAAGACAATAGCACCTTACAGATATTTAGTGGGGATATAATGTGTGTGTGGGAGGCATCACAATAGCAGGATTTGCCCTTGCCCTGTGCATATTTCCTTGAAATGTCTGAAAAGAGGCTCCAATGCATACAAAAATCATGGAACGTTTATAGGACCCATCAGTCACACCAGAGGACCCAATTTTGCCAGCTCCCTCAAGGTCTAAGTAGGTCACATTGCTCTCCTCTAGTTCTGAAGACTTCATCCTGGAGGTTCCAGTGGAATCATGGTCTTTCTCCTGCTGTAGGAGAAAGTACGCTAATCAATTACTGCTAGATGGGGCCATCTAGGCCAGGATCTTGTTTTCACAATGGCCAGCCAGATTCCTATGAGAAGCCTACAAGAGGACTGAGAGTACAACAACATTCTCCTCAACTGGGATTCCCAGGAACCGGCACTGAGTGGAGTAATACAACCAACAGTGGAAGCATAATATATTTATTGTGTCTATTAGCCATTGATATACATTTCTCCCACAAATTTGTCTAAACCTCTTTTTAGACCATTCCAATCAGTAGCCATCACTACTTCCAGTGGGAGCAAATTCCATATGTGTTGTGTGAAGTTCTTTTGTCTGGCCTGAATCTTCCAAAGTTTGGCTCCATTGGATGTCCCTAAATTCTGGCATTACGAGACAAGGAGAAAGACTTTTCTCTACACTCTTTCTCTACATGATGCAAAATTGTATACACCTCTTTCATGTGCTCCTTCCTCATAGAGTCGTTGCTGCACCTGCTCGATCATTTTGCATGCCCTGCAATATGCTTTTTGAGGTGAGGCAACCAGAACTGTATGCCAGTATTTTAGCTGCAGTCACACCATTTTGCCAATTTCAAGGCACTCGTTTGCCGACATCTGGAGCACAGCTTAGCCATTGCTTTGCTTTTAAGTAAGAAAAATAATTAGATCCTCCTCAGGCCACCACATTGAAAATCTCCCCCACCACACCTCTTCACCTCAACTTCGGGGAGCTGCTTCCTCCCTCCAAAAAGATACCCCCCTCTAGTTTGAACTTTAATTTGTGACTGTCCAAATAAACTGATACAATTTTCTGTTTTAGAGCTGGCAGTCAATATGTAGCCAGTGGGTGGAGGGTAGAGTTAGTACACTATTGCTTTCTGGGGAATGAGTAACTGCTTTGCGACTAGCTCTAGCTCTCCTCCTCCTTAATGGATATTACAGAAAACATCACAAACCCATGGAGTTTCCTCTGGTCAATGTGACCTCTTACTGCTCTTGGAGGAGAGGAGCAAGAAGCAGCTGTTATAGGACCTGAAGGCTAT
The DNA here is from genome assembly GCA_034641385.1 of Darevskia mixta. NCBI lineage: Eukaryota > Metazoa > Chordata > Lepidosauria > Squamata > Lacertidae > Darevskia > Darevskia mixta. The sequence continues at coordinate 7,821,281 of JAWWNH010000060.1, forward strand.
GTAGTCATCATACTGTGATGGGTTGTCCCTGCTTTGTGTGTATTTCAGCATCCAACCAACCTCTTCTTCTTTACTTTCAATATTAATCATTTCAGAGAAAGGTTGTCCTGCACAATAATCTGCACAGTCTTGCCAAGTTCTGGGTGGTTTAAAGATATCAAACAAGTATAACCTCTTGTTAAACACTGTCCAATGTTGCTTAAGCCTTTCCAAAATGTCATCTTTCCATCAAGCCGCAGAGAGAGAGAGAGAGAGAGAGAGAGAGAGAGAGAGAGAGAGAGAGAGAGAGAGAGGATATTCATCAGAAGCCAGCTTGAATGTCTCTGCAGAGCTTTAAGCATTATTTATAATGTGAAACAGGTGATATACCAAGACCTTGTTATATTACAAGGTCTCAGTATATTTTATTATAGATTATATTAACGAGTTACATTAATGAGCTATGTTAAGAAGAAAGTTTGCAACATGATTCAATTGTTTGTTCTAACCACCACTAACATTAGCCTATTTTCACCAAGTCTATTTTCATTCATTTTCTTCTGTCTCTCTTTTTGCATGCATTGAAAATTTGTTAGCCAATTTTCTCACAGATCTATATAGACAGACAAAAGTACCAGACACAGGTTGAGAGGTATGTGTGACCTCTGCCAGGTCTGCTGTAAAATTAGACCTGTTTGTGGCTCATTCATTTTAAAAGCTTTCAGAACTTTCTTTGAGTGTAATATATAAAGAACAGCATTTGAACAGCAGTGGTTGCAGAAGAGGTTCCAACTGCTTGGCATCCTGCAGACAGGCTTTTGGAACCAGTTTAAGTTGAGTGGCAGATACAGAGGTTGGCAGTGCCCCTCTAAAGTCAATAACAGGTGTTTTTTGTTTTTTGTAATGGGCTCTCCCTACATTATTCAGCATCACAGTCTCAGAGTAACTTACCAATTGCATCTTGCAGTTCCTTATTTTTTTTGTTCTCTTCAATCAGCCTCATTGATAAATTCGTAGCTACCTTAATTCTGTCAACATCTTAAAAGATTGCAAAAATTCAAGTCATGGAAATCTCAAGCAACTAGCTACATTCTTATCCTTATTTTGTGTGTGTGTGTTCCAATCCTCACTCAGCTTTGAGGTAGTGGAAGTCAATTACCACCACCCCCTATCACATAAACTCAAACAGCTATACACATAAAGCACAAACAGCTCTGTTGATAACAGCATTGGAACAAAATGTATCCAGGCGAAGGCCACGAAGGCACAATAGAAATATGCAGTAAACAAAGTTAGATAGGGCTGTGTCAGCAAGACTACAGGTCAGTACAGTGGAACCTCATGTTACGTACTGTCCTCCTTGAGAACGCTGTAGGTTATGAGCTCCGCTAACCTGGAAGTAGATGCTCCGGGTTGTGAACTTTGCCCCAGGATGCGAGTGGGAGGCACCATTAGCGAAAGCGCACCTCATGTTACGAGTGGTTTCGGGTTGAGAAGAGACCTCCAGAACGAATTAAGTTCATAACCGGAAGTACCATTGTATGCCAGTATTCTAGAGCGCAGCTGACTATAAATCATGCTGACTATAAATACAGGACAGAAGGAGCCTGGGTTTCACTTTCTCTTTCTACCTCTCTTCCTTCTGGCGTGATGTTCTGTACATAGTATGCTTAGTGTTAAGGTTTAGACTTGTTATAAGTTTATAAGCTTTGTAAGTGCTGCAACTGGATTTTTTTATGGACTGTGCCAAACCTGAATGTTCTGGATTTGTGACCATTAAGCTTATTTGCCTTCAGTAGCAAGTAAAAGCTCTGCTGAATGAAGTACAATTCTGGTCTATTTTTGGAAACTCTGCTATAACGTGTTTAAGTTTTTCCTCCACACATATGACAGATTGTACTCCTCCTGAAGCAACAGGTGCATAGTCAGCATTTCTGAATTCCAATATGTCACTAGTATCTCAAGTGACTTCTGGATTAGGAATGTTTATACCCAGCTTAGGCTGATTTGCCAGCTGGGGCCATTCATCTGTTGTCCATGCTCTGGTGACTTCTTATCTGGACTACTGCAATGTGCTGTAGGGGGCCTTTAAGGTGCTCCAGAGGCTGCAGCAGCTGCAGAATGTGTCTACTAGATTGGTTAGTGAGGCAGCCTAATGGGACTATGTGTCATTGGTCCTGAAAGTGCTGCACTGTCTGCCAGTGAGCTACCTTCCGCCCCCAATTCAAGGTGTTTGTACTAGTATTTAAAACCCCAAATGGCTTGGAACCCAAATATTCTGAAGAGCACCTTCTGCAATATCAACCATCATGGATCCTATGATCATCAGGCAAGGCCTTTGTTGTGGCGCCACTGTCAAGGGCTGCCAAGTTGACGTTAACTTATGATAGGACTTTTTCCGTGGTGGCCCCCTGTTTGTGAGAAACCCTATGTGTCGAGATGCATCTGTCTCTGTAATTGGTTTTTTTGGGGGGAGGAATTTGAAAACATTCCTATTTACCCAAGCATTTAATGGCTGAAGGACATTGTTCCGGGCACCCTGAGATCACTGGTTGAGAGAATTTTTTTATGCTTTAAATGTACTTTTTAAAACATGTCCTAACTGTAGCTGCTTTTAGAGCACCCATCCCACCCATCCATTTAAAAAAAGTTTTTCTATGGGTGAATTTGCTGCCCTGGGCTCCATTTGGGATGAGGGGCAAGACAGACCGACTTATTGTCAGGGACTGGACAGAGGAGCAATGGTGGAGACCTCATCCTGAAACTTTCAGAGAAGAAGAAGACAGTATAGATTTACAGTAGTGGTTTGCAGAAGGTCACAGCTCAGAGACAGATGAGGGACAAAGCTGGGAAAGAATGGGAGAAGGTGGGGGAGGGGAGTAGTGCCAGGGCAACTGGCTGACACGTTATCACTAGAAAGCATTCCAGACCCCCCTTCTCCCAGAACCCAGAAAGCATTGAAAGTAGGAGAGCAGAGAGCTAAGAGACAAGTGGCCTTAAGCAGCCACTGTAAGGGGCGTGGTGCTGTTGATGAGCAAGAAGGGAAGAGGGGAGGATATTACTCTGAGCAAGGCCATTACTCCTAGAGGCTGCCTTTCTAAGTCTCTCTCTGTGAATATTGAATAAAATACATTGGTAAGAGCTTTTGCTATCTATTTTTCCCTGGCCGCCTGTTGGGGGGGGGGGTGAATCGGAGTCCCAGATGCCTGGCAGACAGACAGTTAAAAACTTATTCTACCCACCAATATACCACTGCAACCCACCCATCATGCTGTGGTTTCTGTCCCAACAGAGACATACCATTGGGAATAAGCTCTGCTGGAAGAATATATGCCTTGGAGGGGCTGAGTGGGGAGGCTCAGCATCCCAGCTGCAACTCGTTGCTTACCTTCCAAAATCTGGAGATCTGGATACTTCCTGCCCATGTAATCTGAAATCTCATTCACTCCTTTGAGAAAGATGCTTCTTTTTTTCACTTCACGGTTATCTAATGGAAAGGTGAGAGGGGGGAAATTAAAATTATACAAATGTTCTGCTACTAGTCATGCCAAGTGGAAGTACAGCTTTGCTTTCACACGCTATTGTAGATGGGCTATTGTAGATTTCTCCAGCCACACAAACTGACACAGGAAGAAGCCTTCACAGCTCACTTAAGACAGAGCCGTGGCAACAAGGGGGGGGGAGGCGGCTAGCCAGGTTTTTTTGCATGGGATGAAGCCTCCAGAGGAACGCCATTGAGGCTCCGAGCCTGTCTGTGCGCACACAAATGTGCATTGGGTGTGTTTGCCAAAGGGAGTCGTTCACCTGGGTGAAATAAAGCCTAGTATCACCCCTACTTAAGACAACAAGCTAAAGATAAAAAAAGATTTTAAAAAGGCAATGGGTTTGTTCACATCAGAGTAACTGTCTTGTCCACACCAAGTATTTAAGCGGTTATTGAGGGGCAGCAGTGGAGAAAAAATGATTTCAATGGGAAAGATTTAGCCAGGCCTTTACCTCACCTACGGAAACCAATGAGAGGAAAGGAGCTATGACAGAGTTTGGACTGCACCTTCTCTTTTCGAAAGGTTGACAGTGAAGCAGAGAAACCAGAGTAAACCTGAAGGTTTCCACCATGCTCACTGCAAGTATTACTCACACAAGACGATCATAAGAGTTGCGACAACGATGCAGCCCACAAGAACCATCATGGCAGCATATAGAGCGTACGGAGAATAGAGGATTGCTTTTGCACCAATGAGCCTTTCTTGAAGGACAAGAGAAAAGAAAATTATGCTTTAATTATCCATAGCCAACATCCCACTGCAATCCCAACAAACAAGGTTTTCACAGTAACCTTTTCTGCTCGACAAGCAAATCTCCATTTTGAAGAAAGTTGCCTTTGAGTCCAAACTCCATGGAGTGAATATGTAAATAAAGCTCTCCTCAAGGGAGAGTAAGCCGCCTAAGGCCAATGGAGGCTGGAATGAAGGCTGTGGGAGAGACAGACCTCTGCTTCTAGGTCTGTTTGGATAATTTCATATTTTCTAAGGTGCTGAGCCTGTACTGGACAGTGCAAGACATTGTATGAATATCTTTGGATGTATCATTTGATGGATCTGTTTTATTTTGAAGAGTTCTGTTAGTAAAATTTGAATAATATTTTCATGGGCCTGTGCAATGCTTCATTTCCAAAAGGAGTCATTTTTTTCAGACATCCAGTCGCTTCAGACTGCACAATATTAATATCTGCAACATGGATTTCACACGCCAGCAAGAGAGTGGACTCAAACACCAGACTTTTGCCCCTAGGAACATCAGAAGAGCCTGACTGCTGGATGAGACCCAAGGCCCATCTAGCCAAGCATCCTGTTCTCATAGAAGCCAGTCAGATGCACCACAAGCAGGGTGTGAGTACAAGAGCACTCTCCCCACCTGCCAGGAATGTCCAGGAACTGGCACTGAGAGGCATGCTCCCTCCAACAGTGGAGGTCTAACATAGCCATTGTGGCTAGTAGGCACTGATAGCCTAATCTGGCATGGATTTGTCTAAAGTCCTCTTAAAGTTTTCCAAGTTGGTGGCCATCACTACATCAAAGAATCATAGAACTGTAGAGTTGAGGTTGTTGAGTCCAACCCCTTGTAATGTAGGGATGTGCAGTTGTCCCATATGGGGATCAAACCTGCAACGTTGGCATTATCTTTTTTTTTTTTTGGCCAAATCATTTTTATTAAAGTTTTCAATACAACAAAATCACATTGAAACATTCCAAATTACATTCCAAATTATTTATCCAATTATCATTAATAAAAAAAGAAAAGTTCCAATTCTGCCAAATTATTATTTAAATTTATTTGATGGTTTCCCATGCTTCAAACTCTGGAGGTATCTAATCAAGTATTGTCCATTGCTTTTCACCCTTCCAATATTTTCTCAGCTTCTGATGTATTCCAGCAAGCAAGATAAATCAAAACAAACAATGTCTCTGTGTGGATTTAAGTCCATATTTCATCACCATACGATCGCCTTGCCCCTTGACGCTCTGATTCCAAAAGCCTAATCACTAGGGTGGGTCATAAAAAACTTTTTTTCAAAAATGTTTTCTCCCTTGATCTTATCTCAGGCGTATGGTATAAACATAGTTAAATTTCAAATTTGGGACAAATCGGTTAATATTTAGACCCTGCTCCTACAAATTGAAATTTTGCCTCACCACGAGTGATAAAAACATAGGAATTTGACTCATTTAATTCTCAGTATGTTAAATTGTGAACTAATAAACATAACTTTTAGGTTTTATGTAGAGCAACAATAGTTGCATACTATTATTTTCAGCAATATTTATTTATTTATGATAAAACATGTTGATAATGTACATGAAAATGATAATGCACGTTCAACCATTTCTCAGAGAAAAAGACCTAGTGAGTCAACTTGAAGCAGTTGCTTGTGATGGGACAAACACAAACATAGGTGCCCGGGGAGGAATTAACCGTCTTATTGAAATAGACATTGGCCGGCCATTGCAATGGAATATTTGCCTCCTTCATGCCAATGAACTGCCTCTACGACATCTCATCATTGAACTAGATGGACCCACATCAGGGGCTAACACCTTTTCAGGACCTATTGGGAAATTACTGCCCAGTGTCACCGATTTGCCAGTTGTTGAATACAAATGCTTTGCACGATTAGATTCAATCCCTGAAATGCCAGAAGTAGTTTGGAAAAATCTATCTACTGACCAAAAGTATTTGTGGCAAGTTACATCTGCACTCATCTCTGGAGAATTCAGCAGTGACTTACAGCTGCTCAAAATTGGCCCTTGAAGCCATAGTAGGTGGCTGCCTAGTGCCTGTCGTATCTGCCGGCTGTATGCCTGCACAAAGAAACCATCTCGAGTTCTAAAAATATTGACTTCATACGTTGTAAACATCTACGCACCAATTTGGTTTAAAGTAAAACATCACGAATTGGCTATTGAGGGTCCACAGAACTTTTATTTTCTAATGAAGAAAAGTGAGGAGATCGAAGACAATGAGGCAAAGGGAATTGTACAGCGATGTGTGCAGAGAAATGCTTTCTTTGCACACCCAGAAAATATTCTTCTCGCCCAACTGGCTTCTGCCCAGAAGTCAGATCGTGTTGATGCTGTTCAAATCATCATTGAAGCAAGAAGGAGAAATGAACCGTTGACTGCAAGTATTCGTCCATTTCGAGTGCCAACCCTTGATTTTAAAGCAGTGAAGTGGCAACAAATGATAAAATGGTCAGAAACTGACACATATGAGCCACCAATAATCAGGAACATGACAAACAATGAACTGTTAAATATTGTGACCACTCCATTAACAATTCCAAAATTCAAGTGCCATTCGCAAATGGTTGAACGTGCAGTGAAGGAGGTTACTAGAGCATCTAGGATAGTTGTTGGAGAGAAAAGACGTGATGCTACCATCAAAACAACAATGAACAATCGCTCTAAATTCCCAAAACTAGATACAAAGAAGGACTTTGCAGCAAAATAGACGTTTAGTGTAATGCGTAAAAGCATATTTTTAGCATGATATAATATGGTGCATGGTACAATGTATATTGCATAAGGCATAATTTTATTAATTACACAAAATGTAAGCATTTAGTACAATTTATACCTAAGTAATTAAGTATAATGTGATGTTTTGATGCAATACATAATATGAGTGGCGTTTTATTGTTTATGTTTAGTACACCGTTTGCTTAATTGTTCCATATAATTTTTTCAAAACCATTGTTTTTCAGGTACATTATCAACATGTTTTATCTTAAATAAATAAATATTGCTGAAAATAATAGTATGCAACTATTATTGCTCTACATAAAACCTAAAAGTTATGTTTATTAGTTCACAATTTAACATACTGAGAATTAAATGAGTCAAATTCCTATGTTTTTATCACTCGTGGTGAGGCAAAATTTCAATTTGTAGGAGCAGGGTCTAAATATTAACCGATTTGTCCCAAATTTGAAATTTCACTATGTTTATAGCATACACCTGAGATAAGATCAAGGGAGGAAACATTTTCTAAAAAAGTTTTTTATGACCCACCCTACTAATCATGGACAGTCGCCATCTTCATTCAGTCCCGATAACATCCAAACATCTTTTTCCACAGCTGTTGTTCACCCGTCTGCTTTTCACTTGTACCTTTTCAGGAGAGCTTGCCAATTGTATTAAAAGTTCGTATATTGTAGTTTTTTTTAAGGCTTGCCTCTCCCTATGTGTGAGGGCTCTGCAATGTCTCCTCGAGAGTAATCAGCCAGACCACGTCCTCTGCTAAACTAGTTGCTTTATTTACAAAGTATACATCAGAGCTCTCAAAGTTCATGACCACTTGAGTCAGTTCCAGATTCCGGGAGTGGACGCTCACGGCTCCGCCCCCAACATAAGAGCTTTGGAAAACCAAGGCGCCTCCCCCTTTCCTTGCGTTTTCTTCCCCTACACATCTGGGGGCTGGCACTGGGCATCTCCATCAGACTTTGTTCCCCTCCCTTTGGCGAAGCTGGGTCCTTTTCAGCCTCCGCAAGACCTCGCACCTCCCTGTCAGCCTGCAGTACCTCTACTCTGCCACTTTGGCTCTCCTGCGAACTGCTTTCCAAGCTGATTGCTGTTTCTCTCCCGCCTTCTTCCCCCATCACCTTGGCTCTGGGGGAGGGCACATCCCTCACATCCACCCCCCTGCAAGCCCCCCCCCCGGGAAGGGTGCACTGGCTGCGACTCCCTGATTCCACTCTCCACTGTGGGATTGAACATTTCCCCCCAATCGCTGCCTACCTCTTCCGGTGAGGAAGGAAACCCCAGGAAGACTGTGTCGTCGTCATCCTCTGACGACTCAAAAATTGCTTCCCATTCTGACCTTTCTAGGGACGGGGAGACACTCTCCAGCCTTTCGTCCCCCTCCCCTGACATTAGGTGCCCTGCTGTGTCGCATGACGGTGGAAATCCCCAGAAATCCCCCTCTTCTTCATCCGTGGGTTGGAAAACATATCTCAATTGCCAGCGATAGGGCTTGGGCTTTCCTGAGAATAACTCATGAAATTCCCATACCAAGACCTCGTCTTTTACCTCCTCCGCTGGAATCCAGGCATTCTCGGTCGCTGGCTCCCCCTCCCACGCCACCAAATACTGCAGTTCGTCCCCCTGCCACCTGGAGTCCAAGATCTCCGTTACCTCAATGAACAGCTCGGAATCTACCATCGGCGACCCCTGAGATCCCTGCTGGGATCCCTGTTGATACCTGTGAGGTTCCCTGTACTGTGAGAGAAGTGACCTGTGGAACACTGGGTGTATCCTCATGGTGTCAGGCAACAGTAATCGGAGTGCTACGGGGTTTATCTGCTGTACTACCTCAAAGGGCCCCAACCTGCGTTGCTCCAGCTTCTTGCACCTGCCTTGGAGGGGTAGCCCCTGGGAAGACAACCATACCTTGTCCCCCACTCGGATCTCCTCCCCCTCCCTCTGGTGCTGATCTGCCGCCTTCTTGTAGGCGTCCTTTGCCCTCTCCAAGTTGTCCTTGAGCATTTGGTGCAAAGCTTCCAGTTCTTCCACGAACTACTCTGCCGCTGGCACATCTATCCCCTCCCCCCTCACCTTCCCTCCCCGGGAAAGCCTTGGGGTGGCGTCCGTAATTGGCCATGAACGGGGTCATGCCTGCTGAGACGTGCTGCACATTGTTATAAGCAAATTCTGCCAGGGCCAGCTTGTCGCTCCAGTCATTGTGCTGCTGAGCTGCATAACAGCGCAAGTACTGCTGTAGAATGGAATTGGCCCTTTCCGCCTGGCCATTGGTCTGGGGGTGCCTGGCTGAGGACAGGCTCACCTGCACCTGCAGGAGGTGCATGAGCTTGCGCCAAAAGCACGAAGTGAACTGAACTCCGTGATCTGAGACTACCCTCGACGGCATTCCATGCAGCCGGAAGATGTGCTGCACGAACAGCTTGGCCATTTCCTCCGCTGACACTGCCTTGGGGCAGGCTACAAAGTGAGCCATCTTGGTGAGCAAGTCCACCACTACCAGCACCGCTGTCTTACCCTTGGACAGGGGAAGGTCTGTGACAAAGTCGAGGGATACTGCCTCCCAGGGCCTGCTCAGGGTCTGAAGGGGCTCTGGCAACCCCGCAGGGGCCACCCTCTCCCCCTTGGCCCTTTGGCACATTTTGCACCCTCTGACGTAGTCTTTGACCTCCTCTCGGACCTTGGGCCACCAGAATTGTCTCGTGACCAGTAGCATGGTCTTGAATTGCCCAAAATGCCCCGCTGTGGGGTTGTCATGGAGCTGTCTGAGTATTTTGGCCCTCATTTCCTCCCCCGGAACATACAGTGCTCCTTTGTGATACAGCAGCCCCTCCTCATTGGGCTCCCCTTTCTCGAGTTCCCTCAGTTTCTTTTGGGCAAAGTCATCGGCCTTAGTGAGGCACAGCAATTCCTCCCTGCCCCCCAGTGCTGCCCCACACATCCATTGGTCAGACCTGAAAACCCCCCTTGCCACTGGAGGCCCATCCTCCTCCAAGTACTCTGGCTTCCTAGACAGGGAGTCGGCTCTGACGTTCTGCTTGCCTGGAACATAGTGTATGCAGAAGTTGAAGTCTGCAAAGAACTCCGCCCACCACATTTGGCGCTGGTTGAGCACTCTGGCCGTGCGCCAGTACTCCAGGTTCGTATGGTCCGTGTGCACCTGGATCTGGTGCTGAGCGCCCACCAGAAAGTGGCGCCCGTGCTTGAACGCTGTGACGACCGCCAGCAGTTCCTTGTCCCAAATCGTATAGTTGGTCTCCGAGCTGCTGAGTTTCCTGGAGAAGAATGCACAAGGCCTCCATTCCTGTGCAGGGCCTTGCTGCAGCAGCACCGCACCAATGGCCCTATCCGATGCATCCGTTTCCAGCCTGATGGGCTTGCAGGGGTTCACATGCAGCAACTGGTCCTCTGATGCAAAGACCTCCTTGAGGGTGTCGAATGCACGCTGAGCCTCTGCCGTCCACTGGAACTTCTTTTTTCCCTGCAGGCAGTCTGTGATTGGAGCCATCATGTGTGCGAATCTGGGGACGAACTTCCTGTAGAAATTGGCGAAACCCAAGAAATGCTGGACGTCCTTCTTGGTTCTGGGGCTTTTCCAATGCAGGATCTCCTCTACCTTGTCTGTGTCCATGGTGATGCCCCTGTCGGAAAGGCAATACCCCAAAAAGTCCACCTCCGTGGCGTGGAACTGGCACTTTTCCAGCTTGACACTTAGCTGGTGCTCCTGGAGCTTCTGCAGCACCTCCCTGACGTGTTTCTCATGTTCCTCTGGATCCTGGGAGTATATAAGGATGTCATCTAAATATACCACTACAGTCTTGAACAACAGGGGTGCCAACACGTGGTGCATGAAAGCCTGGAAACATTGGCTGCCTGCTTGCAGGCCAAAGGGCATGACGAGGTACTCATAGGCCCCTAGGGGTGTGAACATTGTTGTTTTCCACTCATCCCCCTCCCTGATCCTGATCAGGTTGTATGCCCCCCTTAGGTCCAGCTTGGTGAACATCCTGCCTTTGCGCACTGTGGCCAGCAGGTCGTCAATCCGGGGCATGGGGAAAGTGATGGGTAAAGTGACCGAATTCAAGCGTCTGAAATCACAAATAAGTCTCCTCTGTTGCGTGTTCTTTTTGTCCACCCAGAACACGGGACTGCCCCCCACTGCCTTGCTTGCGCGAATGAAGCCTCTGGCCAAATTCTTGTCAATAAAGTCTTTCAGATTGGCCAATTCCTTGTCTGACATTGCATAAAGCTTGCCAGGTGGCAATTGCACTCCTGGGACCAAGTTAATCTGGCAGTCATAGGGGCGGTGGGGGGGGCAGCTTGTCCGCCTCTTTCTCATTAAACACGTCCATGAATTCAGCATATTGCGCAGGGAGCATTACCTTCCCTGCCTGCATCATCGCTGCCTCTGCCTGCCCTCTGAGAACACCCCTTTCCAAGCAGTTTTCCATGCAGTAAGCAGATCCGAATGTTAGGGAGCACTGGTGCCAACCCACTACCGGGTCATGTCTATCCAGCCACCCCATTCCCAATATGATGGGAGGACCTGCCAGGGTAGTAACGTGGAACACCACGATCTCAGAGTGCCTTCCCAACGTCATCCTCATGGGCGGAGTGGACTGGGTAACTGCTCCTCCTTTCAATGGTAACTCCCTTCCATCAATGGTGGTGACCTGCAAAGGGAAATCCAGCTGCAGCAGATGCAGCTGGTGTTTTAAAGCAAAGTCTATGTCCAGAAAATCTGCACTCGCTCCTGAGTGGACTAAGGCTGGTACCTCCAGGGAGAAGCCATTAGGAAGTTCCAGGGCAACTCCCAGCACGATTCCAGGCTTGGGTGGGTTGGGTGGGGAATGATTCACTGCTCCTCCGCCTGGCTGGCCGTCCCCTTGCCATGCCACCAGGCTCTGTCGTTTCCCTGCACTGCAGGTTCTCCCCCCCTTCTCCGACCACCGTGCCCGTCATGCCTTGCCAAGCCTTCTTTTGGTCACATGATTTCGCAAAATGACCCACCCTGTTGCAAAGGAAGCAGCGTTTGGCTGTTTTCCCACCCTGTGGCTCACTGCCTTTGCCAGCCGTTGCGTTTGAAAAGGAGCGCGCGCGAACCCCTCCCAGTTCCATGGGCGTTTCTTGCTGAGACTTTGTCAGAGTACCAGCCGGCTTCTCTAACGCACTGGGAAAATGAAAGTTGGTCCATTTCCCCGCCTTTTCTTCCCGCCTGTCTTTCTTTCTGAGTTCCAAGCGCACCCCAATTGCCAATGCAGCCTGGGTCAGCTCATCCATGTTGCTGATCTTTCCTGCCCTTGCCAACGTGTCTTTCACTTCGTCACTCAGTCCTAATTTGAACAAAGCTCTCATCGGTTCAGATCCTATGTCCCAACGCAAACGATGCACCAAGAGCGCAAAACGTCCCCAATATTGTCTGACGCTCATGGACCCCTGCCTGAGCAACAGGAGCTCCTGGGCTTCAATCTCCTTCTCCGTCTGGCTCGTGTACATAAGGTCCATCCCCTCAAAGAACGCCTTCACATCGTTTAGGGCTCAATGCTCCCCAGCTATGAGGGGACGCACACAATCCCGGGATGACCCCTCCAGATGAGAAATTACAGATCCCACTTGCTCTGCTTCAGAGGCAAAATCTGACTGCTGCAGTTTTAGTGCATAAAGCATTTCAGTCTTAAATCACAAATAGTCTTCTGGCCACCCATGAAATTTGCTCACGAGCATGGGCATTTTCCTGCCCACCTGTGCGGGTCTCCCCTGCCCGCCGTGCAAACGAGCCTCCTCCAGCCTGGCTTGAGAGATTCGGAAAAGTACCTCCAGTTCCCTGGCTCTTTCTTCCCAGCTGGGTCCCTCTCCTCCGCTTGCACCTTGCGCATCAGGGTCCCACGCAGTTCCCGCTTCTGAGTTGCTCATACTGCCACCTCTGTGCCCCTCGAGGAGAACACGGTGACTCCCGGAATGCTGTGAGGGCTCTGCAATGTCTCCTCGAGAGTAATCAGCCAGACCATGTCCTCTGCTAAACTAGTTGCTTTATTTACAAAGTATACATCAGAGCTCTCAAAGTTCATGACCACTTGAGTCAGTTCCAGATTCCGGGAGTGGACGCTCACGGCTCCGCCCCCAACATAAGAGCTTTGGAAAACCAAGGCGCCTCCCCCTTTCCTTGTGTTTTCTTCCTCTACACATCTGGGGGCTGGCGCTGGGCATCTCCGTCAGACTTTGTTCCCCTCCCTTTGGCGAAGCTGGGTCCTTTTCAGCCTCCGCAAGACCTCGCACCTCCCTGTCAGACTGCAGTACCTCTACTCCGCCACTTTGGCTCTCCTGCGAACTGCTTTCCAAGCTGATTGCTGTTTCTCTCCCGCCTTCTTCCCCCATCACCTCAGCTCTGGGGGAGGGCACATCCCTGACACTATGGTGCCGTGCTGTGCAGCCCGGGCTCCCTTTCAAGATGGCACAGCTTTATTTGAACTGCGTCATTTCTAGGAAACCGTCCAAATTCCTCCAATTAAGATCAGTCAGTGTCCAAGGGGTTCTCTCTTTGCCAAAATCAACATGTAGAGGCGATATGATGATAAAATCTTCTTCCTTTTCTTTTTCTTCTTAGCTGAGGATTTTTTTTAGCAAAATGCTTTTTCCTCCTTTGTTTGAAGCATGCACAAGACTTCTCGCTAATTTATATTTTAAAGCATTGGGACTCATGCACGGTCGGGGTGGCGTCCAGGAGTTCCTCCCCCCATGGGTGCTATCCGCCCAGGCCCCCCCCGCTCCTTCCCCCAGGGTCGGAGCAGGTTTATGGGCAGCTGCGGGCGATGCAGTCCTTCCCACACTCCTGGGAAGGCTGGGAGGCTGCTTACTCCCATCACAGCCTCAAAATTCCCCACAAGGGTCAGGAGAGATGTTACTAGTCAGCCATTTCCCGTTGTGCATGAGCGGAAACCCGTGACGTTGGCATTATCAGCACCACGGTCTATTCAACTGAGCTATGTGGCAGCAAATTCCACATGTGCTGTGTCCTTCGCCACTGGGTTTAGTTCAACCTCTGGACCCAAATAGCTAGTCAGGCTTTCCCACACATGGCACCCATCCCCATCATGACTGATTACAGATCCTTCCCATCCACCAACCTCCCTTTCTTCTGCTTTCCTGCCATCCTGTGAACAACAAGCTACTACAGACCCTTAAATGTTGGCTTTTTCCCTGGGGCTGCCTTTGGGATACTTTTCTTCCGTTGGAATAAATTCTTGACTTGACTGAGTCTTCTTGACTGCTTTGCTGGTGCTGCTGGTTTCGCATTTCCTGCTGTTTTTTCAGTTGCTATTTGGGGTGGGAAACATACAAAAATGTTCAGCAGATGCATATTTTTATTTTTAGAGATTTCTCCTGCCCTTTCTGCTAAAGGAGCCCAGAGCAGCATTGTATTTACTTTGCACTCAAATGAGTGGGGTGGAATAATTTAACTTATGTCAATTATGTAAGGTCCACATTTCCACCACAACTGACAGGAAGGTGAGTAACTTACTTTTTCAGCAGATGAGGAATAATAGCATTGGAATGGAAGCAGTGCTGCATGTAACAAGTACAGGGAGGAATGGGAAATGGTGACCTGCTTACTTAATTGGAAGAACAATATGGAGCCCCACCACCACCACCACCATGAATGAACTGTGGCCAGAGACAATGAATTCTTCTGAAGAGAAAACAGAAGTCCGAAGCTACCTACCTGCCTCCGCCATTTCATGTGTGTTGATTCTACTGGTGCCTCATGTCATCAGATCTGCTGAAGGTCTGGTGTTTAAAGAGGAGTCACAGAGCAGTGGATTCTTCAGTTGCAGCACTAACATCCCAGACCTGCCTTATTTAAATACATGGCAGGTTGATTGTAGTATTGAGAAGAACATCATCCCCTCGCACCCCAACCACACTTTGCAGGGCCACGTGGGGGGTAGCTGGTAGGGCAGCTCCCCCAAATGGGACAGGTAAGTTTCTTTAGAATTTTATTTATTTATTCATTTATTTTAGTGGGACTGGGGGTATTAACTATGTATGTGTGAATGGACTAGTTATAGTCTCACATTTCTTCTTGTAGATATATCCCTGCTTTAAGCCGTTTACATACTGTCTTCTCTTGTATATCGTTTACTACCAAGGTATGCTTTAATTATGCATTCTCAATGTATTTTTATTTTATTTTATTCTTATTCTATGTGTTAATTCAGTGCAATTCTGTTACAATAGATCTTGACAGCTTGATGACTAAGAGATTTAGCAACGACACTTCGGATTGTCTGAGCACTGAACCACTGGTATATCACAAGTGGAGACTACCGTCTTTCCCCCTTTTTAAGACACCGTCTTATAATTTTTTTCCTCAAAAAAACACAGGGTGGCTTATTTTCGGGGGGATGTCTTATTTTTATTACGTCAGTATGGTACGGTACAGCCTCCCCCTGCTCGCTGAGCAGGCAGGGCAGAACTCCGCAAGAGGCGCGTTTCCCCCCACGCCTCTCGCTGGTTCACTGGCTCCCTGCGCACGCAGGAGGGGCTGAGGAGGCAACAGGGACAATGGCGGCACCACGGCTTACTTTTGGGGTACGTCTTACTTCTCACAAAGGTAAAAAACCCCTGCCATGGCTTACTTTATGACTACGTATTAAAAAAGGGGAAACGGGGTATATTTACTGTTTTTGCTAGTTTAAGATAAAACAGATTTGGGAAAGAAACTACTTTTGTCATTTTTAATGACATTTATTGTTTGTTTACAGATAGTTGCCTTGGTGATGTTATCTTGTGTTGATTGCAGTAGCCATTGTATCAGCACCCTGTTCATTTTTTATTATTATTTAAAAACAGCTTGATTGTAGTATTGAGAAGAACATCATCCATTCCCACCCCACCCACACTTTGCAGGGCCACTTGTGGGGGCAGCTGGTAGGGCAGCTCCCACAAATGGTGGAGCCTTAAAAGTAGGAGAGCAAACAGCTCAAAGACAGAGGGCACATAGCAGCACCTGTAGAGGTGGTGGTGATGATGTTGATGAGGAGGAATGAGGAAGTGGGGGAGATGGGGGAGATGGGGGGTTTGAGATTCACTCAGGACAATGTCATTATCCAAGAGGCTGGGTTCTGTAGCCTCTCTCTGTAAAGTTTGAAATAAAAAAGGACAGTAAGAAACCTTCCCTTGTCTTTATGCTTTCCTGGGCAACCAGTCGGGAGCTGCTGACAGCATCCTGACACCCGCCTACTCAAGCCTTAGATGTGAGTGTGGAGGTGTGCAAGAGAGAGGACCAAAGGTGGTTGAAGCACCTTGTCCATTGCCCTGCTCCAGAGGCTCACATCCAGACCCTTTCTTTCTTTCTTTCACTTCAGCCCATTTCCTTCCAATTAGAAACAATGGTAGGGAAATAAATGGGATTGATTTATACCAACACTTGGGCAGGCATGCATAAGTTCCTGGTTTGGGAATATGTTGGGTGAATAATAGTAAAGGTAAAGGTAAAGGGACCCCTGACCATTAGGTCCAGTCGTGTCCGACTCTGGGGTTGCGGTGCTCATCTTGCTTTATTGGCCGAGAGCCGGCGTACAACTTCCGGGTCATGTGGCCAGCATGACAAAGCCGCTTCTGGCGAAATAATAGCAATAATTTCTTCTGGGTGAATAATAGCAATAATTTATTATTTATACTTCACCCATCTGGCTGGGTTTCCCCAGCCACTCTGGGTGGCTCCCAAACATTAAAAACTTCCCTAAACAAGAAGGCATTGGATCCTTTGGATCCAAGTCATCTCCTGGCCTTCCTCTGACATTAGACCAAACTTTCACCAAACAATGTTCCATTTTTTAGCATTTAGTCATCAGTTCCCAGCCTCTAACATTGCTGGGCTAGCGTTGCACAGGTTTCCACAGCAGTAGGGAGTGCGGATCTGACATCAGATAACCCTCTCTGTGGTTGGAGCTCTGTCTTTGATTCTGGAGAGAGAGATCTGATATAGATTATGGCCGCATGAATGTTCACCGTAAGGACCACGACCACGGGATGATAGCCATAGTTGCCTTTTTCTGAACTTAAAATACCAAAATATCATAGCCTTTCCTTGTAGGGACAGTATTGCTTCCAACTTTCTCTCTGCCTCTGTTTCTTCTTGAGTTTCTTTCATCCTCCTAATACCTAGAACTGCTTTCCTTGTGATGTAGAGCCTTCTACATTCTAGGAACACCTCCCACTCAACTTATGCTCTTTCCTGATTGGCTATCTGCCATGCCTAATAGGAATTCCACAGAAAGGATAAACCCCGGGAAAATGTTCATTTCATATCTACTATATTGCTTCCCCCCCAAAAAAAAAATGTTACTACAGTTTGCAAGGCTGCTGCAAGGAGGGAGGAGCAGCACAAGACAGGAAAAGAGGTGTAAGGGGACCTGTTCTCCACCCCGATGTCAGACCTCTTCCGATTGGCAGTCTGGAAACTGAGCAGATTTGGCTATCGGAGTTGGGAGTCTCCGAAGCACTTGATCTGTGTCTATTAGTCAAATAAACATGCTCATGTATTTGCCTACTCAGAGGTTAGGCTTATTGCAGGATTGCAGCATTGATATTGTGTACTGGGGTGTACTGTAATTCAGCGAACAATACATTTTGACCTGACAGGTTACTGCTTTTTAATCTGCATGAACGCATAAGCTGGCTTCTACTGAATAGCCTCCTTTGTTTTCTCTTTCTGCTACTCTTGCATCACTGCCTTGGCCCCAAGACAAGATTGCTGAAGCACCCACAATGGAAGAGGCATAATAGGGCCCTGTACTACTTTTCCCTATTTATTTAACTTATATGCAGAATTTATCATGCGAAAGGCTGGACTGGACGAATCCCAAGCAATTAAGATTGCCGGAAGAAATATCAACAACCTCAGATATGCTGATGACACAACCTTGATGGCAGAAAGTGAGGAAGAATTAAAGAACCTTTTAATGAGGGTGAAAGAGGAGAGCACAAAATATGGTCTGAAGCTCAACATCAAAAAAACTTAGATCATGGCCACTGGTCCCATCACCTCCTGGCAAAGAGAAGGGGAAGAAATGGAGGCAGTGAGTGATTTTACTTTCTTGGGTTCCATGATCACTTCAGATGGTGATAGCAGTCACGAAATTAGAAGACGCCTGCTTCTTGGGAGAAAAGCAATGACAAACCTAGACAGCATCTTAAAAAGCAGAGACATCACCTTGCCGACAAAGGTCCATATACTTAAAGCTATGGTTTTCCCAGTAGTGATGTATAGAAGTGAGACCCTGAGGTTGGGAAAGATTGAGGGCACAAGGAGAAGGGGATGAAAGGACGAGATGGTTGGACAGTGTTCTCAAAGCTACCAACATGAGTCTGACCAAACTACAGGAGGCAGTGGAAGACAGGAGTGCCTGGCGTGCTCTGGTCCATGGGGTCACAAAAAGACAGACACTAAACGACTAAACAACAACTACTTTTCCAAACAGAAACAATCATGGGAAAAGTCCAGAAAGCATTGTATTAAGAAAAAAAACTTCATTAATTTCTGTCAGCAATGGTGAAGAGCAGGTTAGCAGAACACAGGGATGCATAAAAGGCAAAGAAAAAGTCTCACAGGTGTTTTGTTTTTGTTTTGTGCACATGAACATTTGATTGCTTCCAACTCTCCTGTGATTAGAAGAAAGGTGGAGGAGCACATTTACAACGTCTGTGCTCCAATGAAGGGAGCATACTAGAGGTGTACAGAAATAGAAGCAACAACAGACAATTTAGACAAAATATTACACACTTACACAGTTACACATTAAAATGTTACATTGATACAACATTACGAATGAGCTCTTAATACAGGATGGCAAATATGGTCTTATAGGCATTACTGAAACCATGTTCAAAAGGAATAGACCAAACAGGAAGGGAGGAGGAGGAGCATTATATGTAAAGGATATGTACACTTGTGGTGAGATCCATGACCTGGAGCATAGAAAGCAGGATGAACATATATGGGTAAAAATTGTAGGTGAGAGAAAGAAAAGCGGCCTTACTGTGGGTGTCTGCTATAGCCCTCCAAGCCAGACAGAAGACTTTGATAATGCCTTCCTAGAGCAGATTACCAAACATTCAAAAAGGAGAGATAGTAGTCATGGGAGACTTCAACTACCCTGATATCTGTTGGAATTCGAACTTTTCCAAGAATGGAAGGTCCAACAAATTCCCCCATTGCCTCACTGACAATTTCATTTCTCAGAAGGTGGAATATGCAACAAGGGGATCATCTCTCTCAGACCTGGTCATCACCAAAAGGGAGGAACTGATTGACAGAGATCTACATTGGCTCCCAGCAGAGCCCAAGTGGTACCCGGGGAGGAATTTTTTTTGTCACCCCCCCCCCCACTTTAATTTTTAAAAATTTTTGAAAAGTTAAAAAGTGTCACCCCCCTCTGATGGTGCCACTTTGCAAGGTGTGGGGGTTTTGTGTGTGTATGTCTATTATCTCTTTTTCCCCCAATAAAGTTAAAATAAAAATAATAATAAAAATAATAATAAAAATTAAAAAAAATTAAAAAGTGTCACCCCCTCTGATGGTGCCACTTTGTGAGGTGTGGGGGTTGTGTGTGTGTGTGTGTGTGTGTGTGTGTGTGTCTATTATCTCTTTTTCCCCCAATAAAGTTAAAATAAAAAAATGATAAAAAATGATAAAAAAATAAAAAGTGTCACCCCCCTCTGGTGGTGCCACTTTGTGAGGTGTGGGGGGTTGTGTGTGTGTGTCTGTTATCTCTTTTTTTCAATGAAGTTTAAAAAAAAAACAAAAAAAACCAGCAATTTGAGGCTCAGGCAAGGAGACCATTGAGCAGAGAGGCAGGTGGTAAATCAGCAGAATCCCATATCTGTCCCAGACAGAGAGCTTGGAGAGAATTTCTATAGACCACAGCACTCCACCTTTTGAATGGGGACCAGAGCAAAGAGCCACATTTAATCAGTTTAAAATTAAAATGATGTCTGCACCAGCTCTAGGGCACCCCAGCTCTAGGGCACAAACTTTCAACTGTATGTACAGGAGCGAAGGGGGTTGGCAGCTGGAGTACTTACCCAAACATTGAAAAGTTGGAAAAGGCCGGTAGCTTACCTCTCTAGACAATTGGATCCAGTGGCAAAAGGATGGTCACCCTGCCTGTGAGCAGTAGCAGCATCTGCTCTTCTTGTTAGAGAAGCAGACAAGCTAACATTTGGACAAGAATTAACTGTTAATGTGCCACATTATGTATTTACTTTGATGGGATATAAAGGTAGCTATTGGCTTACCAATGAGAGGATAACTAAATACCAGGCTCTGCTGTGTCAAAACCCCAGAATAAAGTTGTTAGCTGCAAATACCCTTAATCCAGCCACTATCCTGCCAATTACTGAAGGGAGGCAAGATCAACACAACTGCATTCGGGTGATGGATGAAGTTTACTCTAGTAGGCCTGACCTGAAAGATCAACCTTTGGACAATCCAGATTTGGAATATTATATAGATGGAAGCAGTTATGTGTTAGATGGGAAAATACACGCTGGATATGCAGTGGTCACTTTATGGGAGACTGTAGGGACTGAGCCCTCCCTATTGGGACATCTGCACAAAAGGCTGAAATTATACCCCTAACTAGGGCTCTGCAGTTGGCCACACAGTTCAGAGTCAATATAGAGGCCTACACAGATTCTAAGTATACTTTTACTACCCTGCATGCACATGAAGTGTTGTGGAAAGAAATAGGACTTTTAACAGCTACAGGAAAGGTGATTAAATATGGCCCTGAGATATCTACATTGTTAGAATCAGTCTGGGAACCCAAAGAAATAGAAGCTATGCACTGCTGATCCCATCAAAAGTGAAATTCTATTGTAAACAAAGGAAACACAATGGCTGATAAAGTTGCATAATGGTTCTCAAGAACCAATGGGACATTTACAAGCTCCCATGATTCCAGATGTATTGCAGGAAAATGAGAAACCTAGATATACAAGAGAGGAAGTAAATTTTGCAAAAGCTGAGAAAGCCACTTCGATTCTTCAGGGCTGGTATCAAATGCAAGATGGATGACTGATTGTTCCTGCTGTACTAGCTGTTGAAATAATTTGAAGGATGCATCAATCACCACATGGAACAAGTGCACTAGTGGAGGCTCTGCAGAGACAATTTGTTATTGCTCGGTTGACACAATTGGCTAAAGTAGTCATGAATGCCTGCCTGTGTGTTGTGTGCTAAAAATAATGCTAAACAGTAAATACTCAGCTCTGGCAGGGAAAAGCCCCCTCTTTCCTTGGTATCTGTTAATATCTTGTATTTAATTCTGGGTTTTTCCCCCTGCCAGACAACTTTTGATATTGCCTTTTGCCAGTTTTTGAACCATTCAGTTTTTTCTAGGATAGGTAAGGTTTGAAACAGAAATAACATTTTCGGTAGCACATTCATCTTGATCACAGCTATCCGGCCCATCAAAAGACAATTTCAGATTACTCCATATATCAAAATCTCTCTTTATCTCATTCCACACTCTCTCATACCGTGTTTCCCACATTTTAAGACACCATCTTATAATTTTTTTTCCTCAAAAAAACACAGGGTGTCTTATTTTGGGGGGGGGGTCTTATTTTTTATTATGTCAATATGGTACAGTACAGCAATCTACAAGCTTTGAGTTTCTGTAATTAAAAGCTTTTGAGTTTGAATGCCAACAAACAGGTAATCTGGAAAAGCCCTTGGGGTTTTTTTTAGTTGTGAGCTGGGGGCAGGTGGAGGGGGAAGAGAAGAAGAGGGGGTTTTCCATGCTGGGGGGGGGGAGAGAGAAGAGGGGTTTTTCCATGCTGGGGGGGGAGAGAAGAAGAGGAGGTTTTCCATGCCAGGGGGGGGGAGAGAAGAAGAGAAGGTTTTCCATGCTAGGGGAGAGAAGAAGAGGAGGTTTTCCATGCTAGGGGGGGGGGAGAAGAAGAGGAGGCTTTTCATGCTGGGGGGGGGAGAGAAGCAGAGGGGGTTTTAACAGGAGGTATTCTTTGATTGCTTAAAGTGCTACGGTACAGCAGATTTTAAAAAATCCTCCCACCTCCAGCCAACAAACCAGTGGCTGGACACGGAGGAGGAGCGAGGCGATCCTTGGGCAAAGCAAATAAACAGGATGAGGGAGGGAAGGAGATAAGCATCAAAGCGCCAAGTTCCCAACAGGGGTTCCTTCTTACTGGTGTTTACCGTATCTTCAGTCGTTATTGTTTCTAAACGGGAGGACGGAGGGAAGGAGAGAAGCTTCGAAAGTGTTTCTCTTCAGTCGTCAGTGCTTACCGAGCTCCGGCAGGGAGAGAGGAGGTTTTTTTTTTCCCCACCTCTCGCTCTCTGCACGCCAGAAGCAGGCTGCAGAACTCCGTCAAGAGGCGCCTTTTCTTCCCGCGCCTCTCGCTGGTTTGCTGCTCCCCACGCGTCAGAAACAGGAAGAGGCATTTCCCTCCCCCGCGCGCCTCTCCCTTTTGGTCTCCCAGCGTGCCAGGAACAGGAAGAGGTGTCTTTTTACCCCCACACCTCTCCCTTTTGATCTCCCATGTCAGGAACGGGGGGGGGGGCAGAACTTCGGCAAAAGTAGCCTTTTCCCCAGCGCCTCTCGCTGGTTCGCTGGCTCCCTGCACACGCAGGAGGGGCTGAGGAGGCTACACAGGAGGGGACAATGGCCGCACCATGGCTTACTTTCGGGGTACGTCTTATTTCTCTCAATTTTTAAAAAACCCTCCTATGGCTTACTTTATGAGTACGTATTAAAATAGGGGAAACACGGTAATTATTTTTAAACAGGTTAGTATTTTTAGCTGTCATATAAACACCCAGATATTTAACTTTGTTTGCAAATTTCAGCCCTGTTAAGTCTTGGATTTTGCCCTTCTCCTCTAGTGTCAGGTTTTTCCCTAACACCTTTGTTTTGGCTTTATTTAATTTGAACCCTGCTACTTGCCCAAATGAACCCTGCTACTTGCGGCAGCCTTTTGCTGGTTAAAGGACTGGTTTAAGCTAGAGAATACCGATGTATAGGATTTGGAAGGATCTGACAATGAGAGTTCTCAAGAGAGCCTACGTTGCGTGGTGGGCATTGAAGTCACTTCCTGGTTTGGGGGGGTGGGGCTTACTGGCCACAGGTTGCTGACCCATGCTGTTGCTGGGTTAACTTGCATGTTGCAAGTTTGAGGGACAGCCCAGCGTCCTAAAAATTGAACCCCGCCTAGTGAGGTAAGCACTCTGGCTGGAGCTTTTGGATCTGTGCAGAGGTTCCAGTGACTGGTTGTACTGGTTTGGCCTTTTGGCTTCTTTGCTCCTAATTATTTACTTTGCTGAAGAGCTTTTGCCCTTGTTCCCTCCCTTTTGTTGTTTTGTTGATTGTTAGTCCCCCCCGGTCCTCAATTGGAGCCCCCTTTCCCCCCCTTACCCTCCCCTTCGCTCCTCACCCCCCACCCCCCCGCCTGGGCCCCTTCGGAATTTTTAATCTTCCCCGTCCCCTTGGGTCACTTACCTGGGGTGGGGGAGTCCTGTCTGGCGGCCGTTGCCTCGCCGCCTGCCCGAGGCCCCTGGGGTGCGCCACATTCGGGCGGGGGCCGGCACAGCCGGCCGCATAGGTCGCCGCTACTGCGGGACTGCTCCTTGGGCCGTCGCGGCCTCCGGGCGAGACGCTGCGCCAGCGCCGCTGGTTTAGCCGGTCTCGCGCCGGCTCCAGCGGCTTCCCCCGTTTGAAAAAGGCCTAGCCGGCCTCCGGGGGAGGAGCGGACCGTCCAGGGGGGTTGCGTCTGCCGCCGGCGGGGCCGTAGCGGCGATCCCGGCACCTGCGTTACAGCGGGGCGCAGGGGCTCCCCGCGTGTGGGTGGCAGGGCCTGGGCTTCCCACGCGGCTTCCCTTGGCCGCGCTGAGCACACCGGGTCGTGTCTCGGGAGCCTGCGTGCACGCAGGCCTGCCTTCCCTGGCCGGCGCCATTTTGCCTTCTTCTACAGGCTTTTGGGCGGGAATCGCCATTTTGGGGCTCTGCACAGCGCTTTGGCGCCACCTGCTGGCCGTTTGAATTATTGCGGCCTGACTGCAGGAATTTAGTGGCATATTTTCTGGCTTTAATTTAAATAGGGGCTTTAATTGTAGTTGTTCTCTATATTCATATTGCCCTGGTTTTATTCGAGTTTTCAGTTCTATTAGCAATTTCCCTGAGTGTATTATTCCGAGGGATATTTTAGTTTAATTTTGTTTCTTGCTCTTGGTTCAATATCTTTCCATTATTAGCTGCTTATATAGTGTTGCTTAATTGTTTACTACTACATATTGGTCCCAATTTATTGCAGTCAAAGTATTTTGGATCCGCCGAGGGCGGTCCTTGCTTATTCTTACTTTTGTTTCTTGTGACTGCCTTAGGATGTCCCAGAAGGAGGACACGCAGCAGGTGGCTGACGCGCCATCTGCACTGGGAAGTGCTCAGTCTTCATCGCAGGCCTTGCTTTCGTCTGGTGCTGCGCAGAAGTTGGAGAGAATTGGGAACGCCATGGCTAGCCTATCGGGTGACCCGGCTGCCTTAGCGCGTTTTGAACATGACCTGGAAGGTCTTTTGCTTCTTTCTTCCCAGGATGCTGCACGTGGGGGGCCTTCCCAGCCTGTGTCCGCCTTATCTCCAGTGCATGCTTCCTCCAGCATGGATGAGGACCTCCCGCTGGCACAGGCTGCCGCCTTGGTGGCGGCGAAGAAGAAGAAAGCTAGAGGGGCGGGGGGTGCGAGGCGGAAGCCAGCCAGTAGGCGCACGGTCAAGGACGGCAGTGCATTGGGGGGTGCCAGTGCGCAACGGCAGGCGCCCAGGAAGGGCAGAGCGGCGCGCTCACGTATAGTGTCTTTTCCAGCTGTTGCAGGTACCTCCCGACGGGTTGCCCGTGCGGACGTCACTTCGGATGATGACAGCCCGGCATCGGGTCAGGGATCCCCTGTGGCGGTCAAGTCCCGTGGGAAGGCGCATCATGCGCGCGCGAAGGGCCAGCGCAAGCGTGCCCCAGGGAAGGCAGCCAAGGCCGGCGGTTCCTCCCGCGGGCTGAGTTCCTCAGAATCATCGGAACCTGAGGTCGTCGCCGCCCCGCGCAAGAAGTCTCCACGGGCGTCAGCGTCACGCCAGCCCGACATTGAGTCAGGGTCATCCCCGGAAGACAACTTGCTTGTTCCAGCCAGACCATCTTCGGGTGGAAAACGGCGCAGACGTCACGACTGTTGCCATCGCTCCAAGAGAAGGAAGCGCCAGTCTTCCAGCTCAAGCACAGGTACAACGCAGTCGTCCGACGCGGAGCACGAGGACGAACTTGGGCTGTATTGGGGCTATGCAGAAGATACGCCAGGCCTCCCGAAATGGGCGTGGCAGCGTAGGGCCAATTCACACAGGGCCAGGTATGGGGCCCCCCTTGAATATTTGAGCGGTCGCCCAGTTCCGGACACATTGGTTTCCACCAATTCGACCAGGGACATAATCCCTGGCAGCCACCTGTCATCCAGGATCCGGAAAAGGATCCTGGAGGGCAGGTATGTGGACATATTCAAGTTGGCCCCGCCTGAGGACGCTCGCCTGGAGTCTGAGGGGCTAGGCTCCTCCTCCAGGAAGCGTTCAACGGCTAAGGTTGAGAGGACGTTCGAGCGGTGGTTAGACTGCTTCCAGGTGTTCTCTGGGGTCGTGGCGGCATCTTATCCAAAACGAGCTCTTCATTTAATAATTTATCAGTCCATCGTTCGAATGGCCTTTGCCATGGCTGGGGAATTTGCTGCGCTGTCCTACGATCGCAAATTCAGGGCTAGGGCCCATAGGATTGCCTCGGCTAGATGGGACAGGCAGGACGTGGGCCTTTGGGCCACTTGGGTGGCGCCGTACGTTCAGAAAAAGGCTCCTGAGCAGCGGCCTTTTCGCACGCCAGCTTCAAAGGCGGCCAAAAGGTATTGCTGCTGGAGCTACAACAAGGGGAACTGTTCAAGGTCCCCATGTAATTTTCCACACGTGTGTGAGAGGTGCGGGGGAACGCACCCGGCAACTTCTTGCACACGCGGAAATCGGCCTTTTCGTGGAGGCAGGGGAGGTGGGCAGCAGCCTGCGAGACAGGCCCCCTCTCAACCCACCGCAGGCTCGACAAAATGAGGATGAATTCGCACTGGCGCCAACTCCTGTTCGATTACAGCCCCTCCTTACATGGCTTGCTAAATATCCTAATCGTAGGGCGGCTCTCTACCTGAGGGAAGGTTTTTCCCATGGTTTCAGGATTCCCGTGTCATCGACTCCCGTGGCGGGTAAGCCTGTTAACCAAAAATCGGTTCGAGAAATGCCGGAGGTGGCCAGGAAAAAGATAGGGAAGGAGTTGGCTCTGGGGCGCATGGCGGGCCCTTTTGTCGCTCCCCCTTTTCCTGGACTACATATTTCCCCCTTGGGAGTTGTGCCCAAGAAGGCAATGGGTGAATTTAGGTTGATTCACAATTTGTCTCATCCGAAAGGCACCTCAGTTAATGATTGCATTCCCCCTGAGCTTTGTTCAGTGCGCTATGCGTCACTGGATGATGCTGTTAAAATGATCAGAAAATTTGGCCCTGGGGCCCTGTTGGCGAAATGCGACATTGAGTCCGCTTTCCGCCTGCTGCCTATTAATCCGCAGGATTTTTGGCTGCTTGGATTTAAATTTGAGGGCGCCTATTATTTCGACAAAACAATGCCCATGGGTTGCTCCGTGGCCTGTGCGGCTTTTGAAGCATTTAGCACGTTTTTGGACTGGGCCTTGAGGTTCCGGACAGGCCTGCAGGGGGTCACTCATTATCTGGATGATTTTTTATTGGCCTCAAGCAGTGATTCTGGTGAGTGTCTGACGCTCCTGCGGGCCTTCTCGGCCCTCACTGAGGAGCTGGGCGTTCCTTTGGCCATCGCCAAAACGGAGGGCCCGGCCACCCAGTTGGTCTATTTGGGCATTAGGCTGGACACGGTGGCACAGACGTCTAGTCTGCCACCCGATAAAATCAGTAATTTGAGGAACGTCATTGCTGACTTGCTCCCCTTGAATAAGATGACGTTGCGTCAGCTTCAGTCCTTGCTGGGGCACTTGAATTTCGCGTGCAGGGTGGTGTCGCCAGGGAGACCTTTTTGCTCCCGCCTGGCGAGACTTACTTCTGGCTTGCGGGCGCCTCATCACCACACGCGTTTGCCCCTTGAAGTGAAGGAAGACCTCCGGAATTGGTTGGTATTCCTGCAGGAATACAACGGTGTGTCGCTTTGGCAGGACACATTGAACCTTCGCAATGACTTTCAGGTTCATTCCAATGCGGCAGGCTCCTTGGGCTTTGGGCTCTACTGGCAGGGTATATGGTGTGCCATGCCTTGGCCGGCGGCATGGCAAGGGGGGGCGATTACGCGGGACTTGACTTTTCTCGAGTTTTTTCCCATTGCAGTGGCCGTGCATATATGGGTTGAGCAATTCAAGGACCGGCGCGTATGCTTTTGGACCGATAACCAGGCGGTGGTGAGCGTCCTGGCAAAGCAATCGGCTCGTTCCCCTAGAGTGTCTTCCCTGCTTAGGGCTTTTGTGCTCCAATGCCTGCGTGCCAATATTGTTTTTTCAGCACGCTTCGTTCCGGGCATATCTAACGATATTGCTGATGCTCTATCCCGTTTCCAGATGGCCCGGTTCAGATCCTTGGCTCCGGAAGCGCGAGAGCGTCCGGAGAGCTTTCCAGACCATCTGTGGAGCCTTGGAGGCACTTAGCCATGCAGGGAGTAGCCACTTCTGTTGCCCCTTCCACTTTTGCTTCATATAAGAAGGCTTGGGCAGACTTTGTGGAATTTCACGGTCTGCCCAGTTCAGGCCGGCCGGCTTCGCCACCGTCCTCTGACATGGCGTTAGAATACCTCACGCACCTTTTTGCGATGGGCCGCGTGCCTAGGACCATTAGGATCCAGGCGGCAGCTATTTCATTTTTTGTCAAGCTTTTTTTCGAACAGGATCCTTGCGCCGCCTTCTACGTTAGACAGGCAATGAAGGGATGGGCCAGGATGGCCCCGTCTCAATCGCAGGCCAGGCATCCTATTACTATTCCCCTCCTGTCCAAAATGCGGGCTATGCTTCGCGTGATTTGTTGGTCACGCTTTGAGGCACGCCTGTTCTCTGCAGCCTTTTCACTTGCATTTTATGGGGCACTGCGGGTTGGGGAAGTTGTCCTGGAAGCCCCTCGGCCCGGTGGTACACGGGGTTTGCTCTTGGGGGATGTGGAACTTTCCCATGCAGAGGTGGGCGTCACTGTTCGAAACTCTAAGACTGACCAGTTGGGTCGGGGTGTGCTTATGCGGCTGCCGGCCACGGGGAAGCCAGGCCCGTGCCCGGTGCGAGATGTCGCCAAATATCTGGCGGTGCGCCCTCCTGGAGCAGGCCCCCTTTTGGTCCATGAAGATGGTTCACCATTGACCAGGCAGCAGTTTGCCAAGATTATGCGCAAATCAATCGCTGCCTGTGGCCGCTCGGTAGCAGGTTACGCCCCTCATTCCTTCAGGATAGGTGCGGCCACGTCGGCTGCTCGTTGGGGGCTGTCCACTGAAAGGATTAAGGAGTTGGGGAGATGGAAATCTGATGCCTATAAGGGCTATGTTAGACGTTGATGCGTTTCTTATTGTTGCCTTTTGTTCCCTTCAGGTCCTGCTCCCGTGCGCATATGGATTGTCGGACACAGCATCGTGTATTGGGCCGGCGCCAGAGCTCGGGAAGCAGGGCTATGGCCCAACCTTGGACTTTCGCCACATGTTGTGGTTTCTTGGTTGGGCAAGAGGGGCATGTTGTGGGAGGAGTTGATCCCGCTTCTTCGCATTCGTGCGGCCAGAGAGGGTTCGCCTGATGCATTGGTTGTACAATTGGGGGAGAATGATTTGCCATCTACAAAGTGTCAGGCGTTACGCCTCAAGTTTTTGCATGATTTGCGGGAGGTTGCTGTTTTATTCCCACAGGTTAAGTTGTTCTGGTCCCACCTGTTGCAGCGGCGCTCCTGGCGTGGAGCGCGTTCGGCCGTTGCGGTGGAACGGGTTCGCAGGCGCACCAATAGTGCGGCCGTCAGGGCGGTTATTGAAGCGGGAGGGATCGTGGTTCCTCACCCGAACATTTCTTGCAGGAATGATGCACTTTACCGCCCAGATGGTGTGCATCTTTCCCCGTTGGGAAATGACTTGTGGTTGGGGGCTATTGGAGGGGCCCTGAAGGAGTGGCTGGGTGTATGAGTGGTTTGGCGGTGAGCCGGTGGCTCGTGGCGGTTAGGCATTGGTTCAGTGGTATGGGTGGGCAAGAAAGCCCACCAAGATGTGATGTCAGAGTTGGGAATTCCGTTAAAGGAAGCCAGGGGCTCCACATTGCTAGTCCGGGCCCGAAGGGTTGCAGGGCCCACGCAGGAGCCCCTGTGGACCCCTGGGGAGGGGGAGGCGCTGATTTCACCAGCCTCCCTTAACTCTCCCCAGTTAATGGTTTCCCTTCGCTGACAAGTGGTCAGCTCTGTCCAGCGGGACAGATAGTCGTGCTGACTAGAGTCAGCCCTGTCCAAGAGGACGGTTGGAACCAATGCCTACGCAACCACTCATGTGTTTTGTATTCAATAAAGTTGTGGCCAAATTGATCCCACAAACCCAAACCAAAATTGACGTTTCCAGTGTGAGTTAATCGGTGGGAGTGACTGGGTGCCCTACATACGCAATGTGTTTGGTTGGCATGCGTACCTATGGTATGATAAGGTGAAGGCTAACAGAGGATTTAAGACACATATAATCAGGAGTGCTCTCTTTAAAGTCTAGATGAAATATAAAGATTTGTTAGAAAGAAAAACACCCAGATGGCTATCACCGTTAGAAGCAAAAGCCTATAAGGAAGTTAATATGCGAAGTAATTGGCCAAAATATGATGAAATCTTGTTGCAAGAGGGAGATAGTGTCAGGTTAAGACCATATGAACAGCTTAAAGATAAGGTATATGATTGGCTACATTATCATCAAATTAATGAGGCCTTTAAAGCTGACAAGAAACTTGGCTTTCAGAAGGAGAAGTCCAAGTTGGAAACGGAACTATTAGAACCAGACACAAAGAATTTGTCCAGAATGTATAATGTTCTGCTCGAGTGGCATACTCAAGATGAATTAGTGAAATCTGCAAAGATTGATTGGGCTAAAGATGTTGGACACAACATCATGATGGCTGACTGGGAAAGACTGTGGAAAAAAGGAATTAAATTTATGTCTGAAAGCGGCTAATGATTGTGGGATGTATAACACTGGTGCAGTCAATCACAACATTCCTAGAGTGTACACAAGGGGTCTTGGTCCTCCAGCTAGTTTCCTGTGCCTGGACTGAGATAATTTCCTTTGTGTGACCAGAGGTGGGAGTGGCCTTACCTGTAGTACACAGGTCAGCTGCCATTCTCCTCTCTCTTCTCCATCAGGACTTCGACGATGCAACATCTCAAGAGATGCACCCTTGGCTTCCAGCCAAGGGGGCCCAGGTGGAGCCTTCTCCCATAAGGAGAGTCTCCACATGTATATACATTTAATCTAAGCTAGCCTGCCTTCTGAGACTTGTAAAAGCCTGGAATGTCTGTGAGTAAAACCTTTTTACTTTTAAAAGCATTGTGTCGTGTATTTACTTTTGAGAGGGAACCAGGGGAATTATATGCCAGGATCTGCCTTGTTATAGAAGTTCATAGGAACTTAATCGCCACGTTTTGCTGCGTTTAATTGGGGATGAGAATCTCTGCTAGTTTGGAGCTTGTTAGCACAAGCTGGGATAGGAAATATTAATCAATATTCCCTCATCCACATTCCTACTCATCTCCCACAATGATCTCCTTTCCCTTCCTCGCCCACAACAAACACTTTGTGAGGTGAATGGGGCTGAGAGACTTCAAAGAAGTGTGACTAGTCCAAGGTCACCCAGCAGCTGCATGTGGAGGAGCGGAGACGCGAACCCAGTTCCCCAGATTACGAGTCTACCGCTCTTAACCGCTACACCACACTGCACAGTTCTACTGACATCACAAAGTGTTGCATTACACTGTGTTGCGCAGAGCTGCGTGAGTTCAAAAGAAAGACAGACAAATAGTTTTGACCTGCAAAGCTCTGAGTCAAGGGTGAATTCATTCCCAATTCCAAATCTCCATCCCCCTCTCACCTCAGGCACCTTTTTTAAAAAAAATAATTTTATTAGTTATTGTCATAAAATACATCAACAGCAAATGTATACAAAATAGTAACATAAAGAACACACCAAAGTATATATCCAACATAAGAAATCTCATTCACCAGTAACGTTCTGCTACCAATGCTAAAGAGAGAAAAAAGAAAGAAAGAAAGAAAGAAAGAAAGAAAGAAAGAAAGAAAGAAAAAGAAATGAAGGTGGGGAGAAAAAAAGAGAAAAGG
This sequence comes from Darevskia mixta, assembly GCA_034641385.1. Taxonomy (NCBI): domain Eukaryota; kingdom Metazoa; phylum Chordata; class Lepidosauria; order Squamata; family Lacertidae; genus Darevskia; species Darevskia mixta. Next base: position 7,852,722 of record JAWWNH010000060.1, read on the forward strand.
AAAAGATGGATGAAGAGGAAGAAGAAAAAAAGAAGGGAGGTGAAATAGAAAGAAGAGAAAAGAAAATGAAAAAAACAACAGAAAAACAGAAAGCATCACAAAGTCACAAAATAGAACATTAAACAATAGAAGACTTCCATCGCTTTCCCACACAGCACTTGTTTCTGTTACCAGTGAATCATCTGTTATACACTGTCTATTATATCATAGTTATATCATAGTTTCTCATATTTGTTTCTTATATTTTCTCACATTTAGATTTCTGCAGAATTATTCTAAGCATAACCAGATTTTTGTTCCCAGACCTTGCTTACTTAAATAGTCATTCAAACATTCCCACTGTTTTTGAATCTTTACTTTGGGTTTTTGTCGAATTAAATTTGTCAATTTTGCCAATTCTAAGTATTCGCATAATTTATCTAACCATTCTCCCTTGGTTGGGATTTTGTCTTCTTTCCATTTACTGGCTATTAGGATTCTTGCAGCCGTTGAGACATACATAAAGATGTTAACCTTATCACTAGGAATATTGTTGTATAAAATTCCTAATAAATACATTTCTGCCTTTTGGGGGAATGATGTTTTTATCAGTTTTTTTATTTCTTCATGGATCAACTCCCAGAAGCTCTTAATCATCGGGCAAGTCCACCACATGTGAAATAGGGTACCAACCGACCCTTTACATCTCAAACACTTGTTGTTTGTTGAGTTACTTATTTTTGCCAGCCTCTCTGGAGTTAAGTACCACCTGTGATGCATCTTTGAATAGTTTTCTCTCAGTAGGTAGCAAGCTGTAAAATTTATATTCCCCCCCAAAAAAAAAACTGTTTCCAATCATTATAATCTATTTCATGGCCCAAATCCTGTTCCCACTTTTGCATATACTTTTGCTTAATTTCCTGCTCTGATTCTACGTTATCTAGTAGTCTATACATTTTGGAAATAATCTTTTCATTATTCTGAAGCACCTCTTTTTCTAATTTTGTTGTTATGTTTCCAAACCCCCTATTCTTTGCATCTTTTTCATATGTTGCTTTAAGCTGAAAATATTCAAGCCAATTTAACCCCATTAATTTGAGAGTTTCATATTCTTTTAATTTAATATTCCTACTCGTTCTTTCTGTTATTTCTCTATAGGTTGGCCACGATTTTTTCTTGTTACTTCTTAGAGTGGAGTTTGCCTCAACCGGAGATACAGTGGTACCTCGACTTACGAGCAACTCGACTTACGTATTTTTTGAGTTTCGAATGTGCTGGAGTTGGTTAAAGGAATGGTTAACTTTAAACAATACGGAACTTTTAGAACTGGAAGGTTGGGATAAAATCTTTGGCTGGCATGGATATTTAATGTATGGAAAAACCCTATTACATAGGGGATTTAAAAATCATTTGGTAGGAAAATCACTATTTGAGGTGTGGAAAAGAAAGATAATAGATAAAACGCCTTGGTGGATACAGTGGGACCTCGACTTACGAAGATAATGCGTTCCGACGCGATTTCCGTAAATTGAAAACATTAGTAAGTCTAATCCCCATAGGAATGCATTGAGCGAAAAAAATTCGTAAGTCGAAAAAATCCTATTAAAGTGGTCGCGACTTCCTTCCGTAAGTCGAAAAATTCGGTTGTGGTGGCCATTTTTTTTCTTCCGGAAGTCATTCGTAACTCGAAAAATACGTAAGTCGAGTTGCTCGTAAGTCGAGGTACCACTGTACTGGGATTCATTTCCACATATTCCAATATATCAATTAAATAATCCTGATATTGTCTTTTATCTGCCTCCCCGGGAGGAATCCAGCCTGATCTTTTTTGATTATTCTATTTAGAAAAGTTTTCATTCTATTTGCCAGAATTCCTGTAAAAAAAATTATAGTCAATATTCAATAAAGAAATTGGTCCACAATTCTTGATTAAATTCAGATCTGATCCTTTCTTTAGAATTAGCGTTATTAAGGCTTCTTGCCATGTTTTTGGTATTTCTCCTTTTTCTAGAATTTCATTCATTACTAACTTGAGTTTAGGGGCAATAATATCTTCTAATTTTTTATAATATAATACTGAGATCCCATCAGGGCCTGGGGATTTCCCTTTTTTCATGTTCCTTATCACTTTTTTAATTTCTTCTTCAATGCTCATGTTCAAATTAGCTAATTCCATTTCATTAATTTCTGGTAATCTATTTTCCAATATATATTCTTGAATTTTCTTCTCGTCTATTTGTTCTTTTTTATACAATTTTTTATAATACTCGACGAATTTCCCTTTGATCGTTTCTGGGTCTGAAATTTCTTTTCCTTCCTCTGTAATCTTGTTAATTATTCTATCCATTTGTCTTTCTTTATTAAGCCAAGCTAGCATTCTTCCAGGTTTATTCGCCTGTTCAAAATATCTTTGTTTTGTCCAAATAATTTTATTTTTCACTAATAAATGTGCTTGTAATCTTTTTATCTGTTGTGCTATTTCTTCACTTCTTGGGTTTTTAACCAGTTCTTTCTCTTTATCTCTTATTTGTATGTTTATTTCCATAATATTTTTCTCTTTTTCTCTTTTTATCCTCCCCATTTGCTGTATTCCGTAACCTCTCATAAAAGCCTTGCTCGTATCCCAAATTAATTTCATACCATTTCCTTGACTTTCATTTATTTCAAAGAATTCTCTCAGGATTTCTCTTGCTCTTATAACCCTTTGGTCCTCTCTCCATATCTCATCATTCATTCTCCATCTCCCCTTGGTGCTATTTTTAAATTTCAGATGTATCATCACTGGATTATGATCTGAAATAGATTTATTCAAGATCTCCGCTTTTTCTAGGGTTATCAGTAATTTCTTTGATATCCAAACTGAGTCGATTCTGCCCCCTGATTTTTTCAAATCTGAATAGTAGGTAACATCTCTCACAGTTGGGTTTTATTTCTCCAGGCGTCATAAAGATCAAAATTCTCCACTAGCTGGAAAAAAGAAAGGGGAAGTCTACCTGAATTGCTTACTCTATCTCTTTGAGTTCTGCCCATTTCTATAGAAATCACTCCATTTAAATCCCCCATAAACAATATATTCTCTCCCACATAATCCCATAGTCTTTCTTCTACTTTCCTGTAAAACTCTTCTTTCTTGTTATTTGGAGCATAAATGCCCACGACGATAATTTTCCCTTCTCTGGTTTGAATTTCGACCCCTAGCAGTCTTCCCTCGTAATCTTGAAAAAGCAGCTGTGGATTTAACACCATGTTTATATAAAAGGCAACCCCCCTCTTCTTTTCTGTACCTGAGGAAATAAATTCCTGTCCTAGCCTATTATTTTTTAATACCCTTGTATGGTTTTTGGATATATGCGTTTCTTGTAAACAGATGACGTCCCATTTTTTTCTTCTTTAATACACATTCTACTCTATTTCTCTTATATTTACTATTCATTCCATTGACATTCCAGGAAATACATTTTAACATCATCCTCCTTTATTAAAGTAGTCTTGCTATGTAAAGTAGCTAGTACGTCAGCCCCTCCCCCAAAAAAGAAATAAAACACAAGATAAACAAATACAACAACCAAAAAGAAGAAAAAAGTACAAATATGTATATGAAATAGTCTCATTAAAATGAAATTATATGTCACTCTGGCAATTTCTCTCCACCTAACTCCTCCCAATATTTCCTCCAGAATATTTTTGTGTCTTCAAACGATCTGAAGGATCTTCCTTTCTTTGTAGGTAAAAGACAGTCCCTCTGGGAATTCCCATTTGAACATTATATTATTCTTTTTTAACGCCGACGTCATGAATTTGTAATTGTCCCTCTTCTTCAGCAGATGCGTTGGGATCTCTTTCATGATCTCTATTTGATTTCCATCTATGTAGAGCGGATCTGTTCTGCCTTTAAACAGTAGTTTGCCGAACTTCTGATCGAGGCGCCGGAGCGATCGGTCGGGGGAAATCTCACTCTGAGATTCCCCGGCCCGACAGGGAGAAGGGGAGACCGTGACAGCGCAGCGGCCCCCGAAAATCCCGGGTAGGGCGTCCCGGGACCTTAGCGATCCGGCAGAGCTTGGAACGCCTCCCCTGCTCCCTGGTAGATGCTAGTAAGGGTCGCCGAGAGAGAGAGAGGTGGAGGCGGAGCTCATCAGATCCATGAAAACCCCTGCCAGGCGAAGCTGCAAGACCGGCTGCTTCGAGCACTTCGATTCCTCCAAGAAAAAACAAGATTTGGACATTTGAAAAGTGAATAAAAAGACATTTGGACATAATTACAGAGTAGCTTGGGGCTCCAAAAATGGAGGTCAGCCCCTTGCTGTTGAGATAAAGTAAGCAGGGAACTTTGTTACCGAAGCTAAGGAAAAAGGAAACTAAAAGGAAAACTTCTGCAACAGTGTTTCAAACCCCTATCTCCCCTGGTTTTGGGGGAAGTTAGTGGAAAAAGTGTTTCAGAAACTGTTGGACTTTGAAATTGGACTTTGAAATTGTACTGTTGTAAATTGTGGAAAGCTGTGTCTTTGAACATGGCAAAAGTTATGAGAGACTCAGCCATGGGAAGAATACTAGCTGCATTACTGGAAGTGAGAGATGAAATCAGAGCAACCAATGAGATGTTAAGAAGTGGTCAAAACAAGAATAACATCAAGCCAGCTGAACAGGATGGAATAGAAGAGGAGGAGGGAGAAAACCACACCAAGGACAATGAGGGGAAAAAATTAAAAGGAACACTGCAGGAAAAAAGGCATTAGGCGAAAAAAAATTGGTGCGGCTAAAGGAAAGAAGAAAAAGGTAAAATCAAGCAAGGAAATTCCAAAAATTCCAAAAAGAAGAAAAAAGACTGGAAAGACGACGAGGATGGAGCTGCAGAGAAAGAAGCAAGAAAAAGGCCCAGTGGGGCAGGAGAACTGGTGGAGCTGGAGTTCGGAACGAGTGGGTGTGGGGTGAAGAAGGACTTTGTTTTATTTTGGAATGGGACATTTCTCTGGTTTTAAAGACAATGAATACGGATATGGCTAATGGCATGTGTGATGTATAAGGGAAAAATGATGAAGTAATGGAAATAACATGGCTAATTTCTTGGAGACCAAGGGGAGGAAGGGGGGAATAAAGAAGATGAATATAGGGAAAATGTAGAAGTATTTAGATGCCGAGGTATGAACTTAGATTTAAAGAAGTACTTATATTATAATGATGATTTAAAAGAGGATGTATAAACCTGATAAGAAGATAGATAATGAAATCAACAGTGAAGGATGTGAGGGAGCCAATTGAGATATGAAATGGAGAAAATTAGAATTGCCTGGCCTGTAAATTAGGGCCAGGCCTAAGCAATGTTAAGACATATTATCATTAAGGTTAAAGATATAATGAACGTGTATACCTCTGTGAGAGGGGGGATGGATCTGGGCTTCCCACGTTGAGAGGGGGGAAGCATGGAAAAATTTAACCAAGATGTGATGTGCTTATAAAATGGTAAAATCAATAAAAATATTTTTTTAAAAAAATTAAACAGTAGTTTGTCTCTCAGTAACCTTGAATTCAGAAACATCAGACAGTCATTCGGACCTTTCCTAGTTCTGGGCTTATTTGATCTTATTGTAAATATTTTGTCAACGTCCAAAGTCAGCTCCTGCTCTTGCACCCCTAGCCAATCCGCAATTGCTTTTGTCAGTTTTGTAGTTATCTCTTCCTCTTGACTTTCTTTTACACCTCTCAAGCAGAGAATCAATTCCTTTTGTTTCATCTCCAAGATGGCTAGCACATCATAAGACTCTTCTTGTATTTTTCTTAACTCATCAATTTCTTCCTTGTTATTCTCCTGATATCTTTTCATCTCTTTGTGGTCCCGATAGATTTTTTTCGTCATTTCATCTTGTTTCTGTACTTTTGTTTTGACCTCCTGTACCGTTGTTTCTAGTTATTTGTGTTTTATAGTCAATTGGTTTACAGGGTTTGTGAGGTCCAGTATTAAATTTGAATTCTTATCAATCTTGTTGCCCATACTTTCCATTTTTTCATCTATAGATCTTAAATTCCCATCTAAGGTTGTAATCTTATCACTCAGATTTTTTTCCATTCTTTCCATAGCCGCTATGAAATCTTTCATATCCATATTGTTCTCGCTTTCAACTGTTGATACTCTTCTTAAATTGTTTTGGGCCGAGCTGGATCCACTCACTGTGGTGAGTCTCTTTGATCCCATCGAGAATAGTTACTATTTGGTCTTTATTTTTACAGTTTATATTTTATTATTGTAGAAATCCCCTTTTGCTTATATTTGTTTCTGGTTCATTCTATGATTTTCTTGGTGAATTTTATTTTCTGGGAATTCCCTTTGTCAAAGTTTTTAAGAGTCCATTTTCCCTAATTCGAGAAGAATTAATCGAATAAGATGGTAAAATAATTTGGCAGAAGATGTAGCTCTATTATGCCTTTCTTTCCTGTTCCCTGTCTCTTGCCCTTTAGCTCCTTTTATGTATCTTATTTTCCTCTTGTTGTTCTATAACTGGCCTGTAGGTGGTGTCTGAGTCTCCGCCTGTGTCTTACCAAGCAATGCTATAACTTTTTTGGCCACAGGTGCCGCTGTTTTCTCCCTTAAGGCTTCCCTTTCTCTTAATAATAATAATAATAATAATAATTCTTTTATTTGTTCCCCGCCCATCTGGCCGGGTCTCCCCAGCCACTCTGGGCGGCCTCCAACAGGTATAAAAATACATTAAAATATCACAGGTTAAAAGCTTCCCTAAATAGGGCTGCCTTGAGGTATATTCTAAATGTCAGATAGTTGTTCCTCTCCTTAACCTCTGCTGGGAGGGCGTTCCACAGGGCGGGCGCCACTACCGAGAAGGCCCTCTGCCTGGTTCCCTGTAGCTTTGCTTCTCGCAGTGAGGGAACCGCCAGAAGGCCCTCGGCGCTGGATCTCAGTATCCGGGCTGAACGGTAGGGGTGGAGACGCTCCTTCAGGTATACAGGACCGAGGCCGTTTAGGGCTTTAAAGGTCAGCACCAACACTTTGAATTGTGCTCGGAAACGTACTGGGAGCCAATGTAGTTCTCTCAGGACCGGTGTTATGTGGTCCCAGCGGCCACTCCCAGTCACCAGTCTAGCTGCCGCATTCTGGATTAATTGCAGTTTCCGGGTCACCTTCAAAGGTAGCCCCACGTAGAGCGCATTGCAGTAGTCCAAGCGGAAGATAACCAGAGCATGCACCACTCTGGCGAGACAGTCTGCGGGCAGGTAGGGTCTCAGCCTGCGTACCAGATGGAGCTGGTAGACAGCCACCCTGGACACAGAATTAACCTGCGCCTCCATGGACAGCTGTGAGTCCAAAATGACTCCCAGGCTGCGCACCTGGTCCTTCAGGGGCACAGTTACCCCATTCAGGACCAGGGAGTCCCCCACACCCGCCCGCACCCTGTCCCCCAGGAACAGTACTTCTGTCTTGTCAGGATTCAACCTCAATCTGTTAGCCGCCATCCATCTTCCAACCGCCTCCAGGCACTCACACAGGACCTTCACCGCCTTCACTGGTTCTGATTTGAAAGAGAGGTAGAGCTGGGTATCATCTGCATACTGATGAACACCCAGGCCAAACCCCCTGATGATCTCTCCCAGCGGCTTCATATAGATATTAAAAAGCATGGGGGAGAGGACGGAACCCTGAGGCACCCCACACGTGAGAGCCCAGGGGTCTGAACACTCATCCCCCACCACCACTTTCTGAACACGGCCCAGGAGGAAGGAGCAGAACCACTGTATAACAGTGCCCCCAGCTCCCGACCACTCGAGATGGTCCAGAAGGATGTTATGGTCGATGGTGTCAAAGGCCGCTGAGAGATCCAGCAGAACTAGGAAACAGCTCTCACCTTTGTCCCTAGCCTGCCGGAGATCATCAACCAGCGCGACCAAGGCAGTTTCAGTCCCATGATGAGGCCTGAATCCCGATTGGAAGGGATCCAAATGGTCCGCATCCTCCAGGTGTGCTTGGAGTTGTTCAGCAACCACCCGCTCAATCACCTTGCCCAAGAATGGTAGATTTGAGAGTGGGCGATAGTTGGCCATATTGGCCGGGTCTAAAGATGTTTTTTTTAAGAAGCGGTTTAATGACCACCTCTTTCAGCGGGTCTGGGAAGACTCCCTCGCAGAGGAAAGCATTCACCACCCCGCGGAGCCCATCGCCTAGCCCTTCCCGGCTATCTTTTATTAGCCAGGATGGGCAAGGATCAAGAAACAGGTGGTCGGTTTCACTTGTCCAAGCAGCCTGTCCACATCCTCGGAGGTAACAGATTGGAATTGATCCCATAAAACATGACTAGACAGGGCTCTAGCACTCTCCCGCCCCGGTTCTGCTCCCACGGTGGAGTCTACCTCCTTCCGAATCTGAGCGACTTTATCTGCAAAAAACTTTGCAAAAGCATTGCAGGAGATCTTGGGGTCCCTACCAGACCCCGATGACGGAGGTGGTTCTGCTAGATTGCGAACCACCTGGAAGAGTCTCCTGCTGCTGTTTTCTGCAGATGCAATAGAAACGATGAAGAAGGTCCTCTTCGCCGTCGCCATTTCCACTTGGTAGGCTCGAAGTTGAGCTCTAACCCGTGTCCGGTCTGATTCAGAATGAGTTTTCCTCCACCGGCGCTATAGCCATCTCAACGACTGTTGCATCGCCCTCAGCTCCGGGGAAAACCACGGGGCTGTCCGGGCTCCATGCAATCGGAGAGGGCGCTTCGGAGCCAGACAGTCGATAGCCCTGGTTAACTCCACATTATAATAATAATAATAATAATTTATTATTTATACCCCGCCCATCTGGCTGGGTTTCCCCAGCCACTCTGGGCGGCTTTCAACAGAGCATTAAAATATAATAATCTATAAAACATTAAAAGCCTCCCTAAACAGGGCTGCCTTCAGATGTCTTCTAAAGGTCTGGTAGTTGTTGTTTTCTTTGACATCTGAAGGGAGGGCATTCCACAGGGCGGGCGCCACTACCGAGAAGGCCCTCTGCCTGGTTCCCTGTAACTTGGCTTCACGCAGCGAGGGAACCACCAGAAGGCCCTCGGCACTATTGGAAAGTGCCACTATTGGACCTCAGTGTCCGGGCTGACCGATGGGGGTGGAGACGCTCCTTCAGGTTTCCAGCGGGTCACCAGGGCCATCAACATGGGATAAAACATCCCCTACCACTCTCTGGAAGCCAATTGGATCCATTAAGTAGCGGGGGCGGACCATCTGAATCGGTCCCACCTCCCGGCAGAGGGGAAGCGTCGCGGAGAAGTCTAGCTGCACCAGGAAGTGATCTGACCATGGCGCTTCTTTTGTTTCGCTTTTATTTAGTGTCAGATCACCAACATCTATAGAGGTAAACACCAGGTCTAAGGCATGTCCGCGGCTATGAGTTGGGCCAAACTTATTCAGGGACAGCCCCATGGAGGCCTTGCTTTCCACGAAGTCCCGAGCGGCCCCTTGTAAGGTCATGTTGGCATGGATATTAAAATCTCCTAAGACAGGGGTAGGCAACCTTCGGCTCCCAGATGTTTTGGGACTACAACTCCCATGATCCCTAGCTAACAGGACCAGTGGTCAGGGATGATGGGAGTTGTAGTCCCAAAACATCTGGGAGCCGAAGGTTGCCTACCCCTGTCCTAAGACAACCAAACTAGGTGTCTCCAGGAGCACATCCGCCACGACCTGAAGCAGTTCAGGCAGGGAATCCTTGGTGCAGCGGGGAGGTCGGTACACCAAAAGGAATCCTGTACTGCCCCTATTGCCCAACTTCCAGAACATGCACTCAGAAAACTCGGTCTTTCCAATAGGACGCCTGGTGCAAACTAATGACTTCCTAAAAATCACTGCAACCCCCCCTCCCCGCCCAGATGGCCTGGGTTGCTGTGCATAAGAGAAACCTGGTGGACAAGCAGCGGCAAGGACTGGCCCATCTGCCTCATACAACCAAGTCTCTGTCACACATGCCAGGTCAAATCCTCCATCCACAATCAGGTCGTGGATGGCAGTTGTTTTGTTCATCATTGACCTGGCATTACACAGCAACACTTTCAGGTCATGTGGGTATCCCTTGTTGATTCCAGTACCCGTCCAGTTAGGGCCAGACCCGGAGACAAGCCTCTCTCTAGCGCTTTCTGGGTTCTCTCTTGGCCTTCTTTTCCTGCCTGTGGTTGCAATAGCCTCCGTTAATGGTGGGCAGACACTGCCTCTCCTCCTTGACCTGCACCCTACTGCAGTGTTACAATTCAGTCACTGGAGCTAATCGCTGTTCATACACTCTGCCTGGAAGGGCAGACACATCTGAAGTTGAGTCTGGCAGGACCTGGGAAATTAGCACTGCTTTTGGAGCTCTAGTAATCTTTTAATTATATATATTCTTGCCTCCTCGTTATTGTTCTTTTCCGCTTGGGTCTCTTGAGCTTAGCTTGTTAAAACATTCTGCAGGGTGATTTGACAGGGAATAGCTGTGTTTTATTGAGGTCCCCTTTCTTTTAGCACAGTTCTGTTTTTATTTTAAAAGCTGTTTTCCGACCTCTCCCTCCTTCCTCTCCGCTTTTCTGTGAAGGGTTTTGGCCAATTTATTTATTTTCTCCACTTAGGGGAAGGGAGCGTCTTTCTTTTAACAGTCTTTCACAAAGAGAGCTCAGCGCTTCCACGCCGGGTTTCTGGGGTGCTGGCGCTGGGAGATTAGTAATGCCCTTGTGTGCCGGGGTCTTCCTTAAGTTTCCTTCTAACGTAGCAACGTCTTTAGTTGGGAGACCCCTTAATGGCGCTGCCTGGGCTTCGCCCTCAGGTTCCCCCCCCTAGGTCAGGAGACTTACGCCTTGTCGCCCGTTACTTTCTCCCAGCGTCGGGTCTGCTCGAGGTTGCAGGAACGCAGATCCCCCACCCAATCTCTAGAGCGCTGTTCTGGAAGTCACCCCTCAGGCACCTTTTATTAACCTCAAACCATTTCATCACAGAATTCAAAAGAACCAATGAGAATCTTCCAGCACTCCCCAAAAAATCCCACGTGGGAACAAGGTAGGAACAAAGACCCTTTGAAGGTTTCAGATCTGGTTCTTTCCCGGACTAACTTCCCTTACCTAATCTAAATACATTCCAGAGATCAGGAAGAACAACAGAAGACAGGAGATTGGGGGGAGGAAGGAAGGGTAAACAAATGGCAGAGCCCTGCCATTTGGCCGGCTGATACTTTTGCACCAGGGCCTCAAGGATTTTAACATATCTACTTCAAAGAGAAAGAAGATACTATGGGGGTTATCAAAGAGACACTTTCTTACCAGCCAGTTGTTATTTGCGTTTACAATAACAGGTCAGCAACCACTGTTTTTCTAAAGAGATATGTGACTATCCCATCTCAGGGTTATGGAAGCAGCAGTAGCCAATTTATTGCCAATTATGTCATGTAGAATGATCAGAAGAAATCATGCTTTCCTGGACCAGAGAGGAACCTTGCACTCAGCACAACCTTATGAAAGGTATCGGAATGATTTCGGTCTACTCCCTCATGAACAGGAAACACATCATTCCCTCATCATAGTTCTCCATGAACACCACAACAAAGAACTGTTAAGGTTGCGGGAGTGGTGCCATGGATTCACCATACACGAGTTAAGAGATCTGAAGGCCTTTTCAAGCCCATCAACCTATATCAGACATGTCCAACTCCCAAGAGACTGTGATCTACTACCAGTATATACCGTATATACTCGAGTATAAGCCGACCCGAATATAAGCCGAGGCACCCAATTTTACCACAAAAAACCTAGGAAAGCTTCATAGGAGCCACTGCCTGCCTCACTCGAGTATAAGCCGAGGGCGGCTTTTTCAGCACAAAAAATGTGCTGAAAAACTAGGCTTATACTCGAGTATATAGGGTATATATATAAAAACTGGCAGTGATCTACCCATTGTCATTGGAGGGAGCAGGAGCATGTGGGGGGTGGGGGGATTGCCCAGAGTTGTTGAGCTTTTTTTAGGAGGGAAATTAAGAATCCCACGATCTACCAGGATTAGCCAGGGATCTACCGGTAGATTACAATCTACTGGTTGGACATCCCTGACCTATATGATGTCTCTTTTGGTTATTAATCCACAGGCAACTGAAGTGTCATGGGGCCTTGGAACACAAGTCCACCTTGTTCATCAAGAGGTCTAGAGTGTGTTAGGGAAAAGAGTTCTGAAAGAAAGTGTGGCTATGATTTTCATAGAATAATGCTCTTTCTTTCTTTCTTTCTTTCTTTCTTTCTTTCTTTCTCCCTCCCTCTGGAAATGAGTGTTAAAAGAGAAAGGAACAGGGGAATGCAAGATAGGAGTCATTTGCTTCAATTCAGCGATAAAACAGTTTTAATTTATTAGCAAACAAATGATCCCAGAATCAATCCCAAGCATATCTTAGGCTGGAAATTACTTTTGTCACAAAGCCTGTAATGGTCTGACTCAGCATTTTAAAAATAAAATCTCAATCTATATATATATTGCAGACTTTTCAGGAAAAAAAAATATGTTGTCTATTTATGCTTATATAACAGATGGCTCCCTGTGGAGCTCAGAAATAACTGCTTAAGACCCTTCCTCAGGGTCTACCAGAGTCACCTGCAGCTCAATGATCAAAGATAGCACCAGATGTCTGCATCTTGTGCCATATTAATTCCCTACAGTTCCTGAGAGTGATGCTATATTGTGAGCATTGTGTGAAATTAAGCAGGCATCTAGACTGGTGCAAATGCTTCCCACAACCACATAACCTTGACTGAGTAAGAGGCTCATCAGAGGCTACTTTCCTCCGGGTCCGTCTAAGTTGCACCTGGCCATGTTCACCATATCTGCGCCTCCCCTGGGCTTTGCATGCTTCTTCTAACATGCACACATGGGCATTTGGCCCTTAAATTCTCAAAATAGGAGATGGCCAAGGCTGGGTTGAAAATTGTGCCGGGGCCCCCGTAAAAGCAGTACCCCTTCAACTTATGCTGGTGAGGAGCATAGGTCATATCCACACCAATAACGGTTTAGTCCTGCTGGCCACATGACCCGAAAAGCTGTCTGTGGACAAACGCTGGTTCCCTCGGCCTGAAAAGCAAGATGAGCGCCACACCCAATAGTCACCTTTGACTGGTCTTTTACCTTACATACATTTAAAGCTCATTCAGCACACATTTAAAGTGCTTGACTTCTTGTGCCATATTAATTCCCTACAGTTCCTGAGAGTGATGCTATATTGTGAGCATTGTGTGAAATTAAGCAGGCATCTAGACTGGTGCCAATGCTTCCCACAACCACATAACCTTGACTGAGTAAGAGGCTCATCAGAGGCTACTTTGCTCTGGGTCCCTCTAAGCTGCACCTGGCCATGTTCACCATACCTGCGCCTCCCCTGGGCTTTGCATGCTTCTTCTGACATGCACACATGGCCCTTAAATTCTCAAAATAGGAGATGGCCAAGGCTGGGTTGAAAATTGTGCCAGGGGCCCCGTCAAAGTAGTACCCCTTCAATTTATGCTGGTGAGGAACACAAGGTCATATCCACACCAATAGCAGTTTAATCTTGCTGGCCACATGACTTGGAAAGCTGTCTGTGGACAAACGCTGGTTCTCTCAGCCTGAAAAGCAAGATGAGCGCTGCACCCCATAGTCACCTTTGACTGGTCTTAACTGTCCAGGGGTCCTTTACCTTTAAAAGGTAAAGGGACCCCTGACCATTAGGTGCAGTCGTGAATGACTCCGGGGTTGCGGCGCTCATCTCGTTTTATTGGCTGAGGGAGCCGGCATACCAGAGCAGCACACAGAAACACCTTTTACCTTCCCGCCGGAGTGGGAAGCACTTTGTGCTTTCGAACTGCTAGGTTGGCAGGAGCACGGACCGAGCAACTGGAGCTAACCCAGACACCACCTAAACTACAGTTCCTGGGATCCTTTGGGTAAAAGGAATGTGTTTTGAATGTATGGTGTGGATGTGACCAGAATGTGGTCCTCTGGTAACTTGAGAGGCACCCTAAAAATGCCTAAGGGAGTTCCTCCATATTCCTGCTTCACTTAATCAGAAACTGAGAGAGATTTCTTCTTACCAGTGGTTCCAGACCCACCAGCTGCCTGCTTTCTAATAGTTAATTGGTATTGCTGTTCTGAAGTGGTCAGCAAAGAGCTCTCATTGGGAAGCCCTGTTCTGTGACATCACGATTGCCCTTTTTGTGTAACTTATAGTATAGATAGTGAATGTCAAAATAATAGAAATACAGAGTAAGAACACTTGGTGTTGCATATGTAATACTTTACTTGATTAAAGGAACTGGATGCTTTTGAAGCACCCAGATGGGTTTAGGCTCATTTTGAACAGAAATCACACAGCACATTTTTATTCCTTTAAAGGCTTCTAATTCTCCCATTTCTGATCTGGAGCCTTCTTGCAGATAAATTACATTTTGTGCCAACAGGCAGCATCATGCCAACAATATCTATGTCTGCATTTCTGTTTGATATAAACACAGTTGTCATCTGGTGATGCGCGGGGCTGCTTTGTCTCAATATCCCAGAATCTGAAAAAAAATGGCAGCACAAATCAATTCAAACTAAATTTCTGCTTTATTTTCTTCATTGGAACAATAAATATATGTATGCAGGAACATTGCAGAGATACGTTTCTCACCAAGGGCTCTTGGGCAAACTAAGCAACTATTAAATATCCCCCCTTGCACCCCCTTTACAATTTTTAAAACTAAAAACCCAATGTTTTAGAATGTTGCTCTTGTTAGCAGAGGAAACAAGCCAGAAACAAACCAAAGTCTGGCTCTTTATAATGTGTGAACCCAGACCCATGTTTTGTTTCTCTCCAAACAAACCACTATCAGTTAACTTCCCCACCCCCAAAGAAAACCCATTGGCTTCCACTTGCCATCTACTTGAAAAGAAACAAATCATGGGAGGTATTCAATGCTAATTCTAATCAGACCTATTGAAGTTAATGGATTAAGCTAGGTCCATGCATAATGAAGAGCAGATCCCTGTGCCTGAACTAACATGGGAAAACAAAATAAAATAAAAAAAATTCCTTCCAGTAGCACCTTAGAGACCAACTAAGTTTGTTCTTGGTATGAGCTTTCGTGTGCATACCACAGTTGGTCTCTAAGGTGCTACTGGAAGGAATTTTTTTTATTTTATTTTGTTTTGACTATGACAGACCAACACGGCTATCTACCTTTAACTGTAACATGGGAAAGTTTCAAAATCTGAGTGCAAACAAAAGTGACAAGAGATAAGTTTCTAGACACTATTGACAAATTAAAAGTTGACAAATGAAAATGGATTTCTGGGAGACTGTCTGCAATGAAAGCATTAAGAATATTTATTTACAAACTCACACTTTAAGAACTGCTGAACCATCAAGCCATTCCAATCCATTCAGTTTTTTGTTATTCTTCCTTAGTCCTATCCAGAAGTGTTTCTTAAACTTAGCTCTTTCGTAGTTTATAAAGTCCTGCAAAAAAGCACAACCCAAATTAATTCAAAAAGATGAGAAAGGCAGAATTGTAATAGTACAAATAAAAGTTCAAGGAGAGAAGATAATTTTGGTTGGAATATATGCTCCAAATGAGAAAAAAGCAGCTATTTTCAAAAAAATTGAAAACAGAATTACTTGAGCATGCAGACAAAAAAAATATTTTAATGGGAGATTTGAACCGTGTTCCATTATTAGAAAAGGACAGATCAGCTAGGAAAAAGGACACAAAAGAAGGCAGATTACCAAAGACATTTTTGTGAAAGTGTGCAGTTGAGTCATAAAGCCTTTGACCCAAGTTGATCTGCTGCCCGGAGCAGTAATCAATCTTCTTAACGATCCCATTCAACATCAATGGCCGCCCGGTACACTCCCGCTGCGAGTGCTTCTTCTTCAGACTTGCTGGACGTTGCAGAGTCACACAGCGACAGGATAGCAAGTTGGTCTGCTTCTTCAGTGGTGTCTTAAATAAATCAGCTTGAAACCGTTGCTACTAATCTAACAGAAACTTTATTGTAGCAGTGAAAACAAAAAGGCTAAAGAGTCAAGTTCCATGCTTGGAAGCTCTCTCTCTCTCATAGGATACAAACTCAAACTGCAGAACACACTGGCATCAAGGGGAAAAATGAAACCAAACACTCCCCTTTTCTCCAGACAAAGGAAATGCCCATATGCAGTGGGCGGAAAAACCCAGAATCAGAATGCCTCCTGGTGTACAGTGAACTCTGTGTTGACCAGAAACCATAACATTTTTTGATTTGGTTCAAAATTTAAATTTGATAGACATTTGGAGAGTAAAACATTTGTTTGATAAACAGTTCACTTTTTACTCTCATGTCCATGATAGCAGTTCAAGGATAGATGCTCTATGGATTTCCAAAGAGCTAGAACCCAAAGTAAAAAAAATAGAAATCAATCCCAGAACATTGTCAGACCATAACTCCATGATAATGGAAATTCAAAAGGAAAGTCAAACTACATTTAGATGGAGATTGAATGAATATTTATTAGAAGAATAAAACTTTATGGAAAAAGCCAAGAAGACCTTGGGGGATTGTTTTGAAATAAGCCTCCAGGGCCAGACTAAATTGCAAATGGTCTGGGATGCAAGTAAGGCGGTGATGAGGGGACTGTTTATACAACAAAATTCAATTAAAAGGAAATTGAAAGGAAAAAGAAAAAAAAATTTAGATGAAATTATAGAAAAGGAGAAGGAACTATCAAAAAAATCTAACAAAGAGTCAATTAAACAGGCAATTAGGATATTGTTGTTGTTGTTCAGTCGTTCAGTCGTGTCCGACTCTTCGTGACCCCATGGACCAGAGCACGCCAGGCACGCCTATCCTTCACTGCCTCTCACAGTTTGGCCAAACTCAAGTTAGTAGCTTCGAGAAAACTGTCCAACCATCTCATCTTCTGTCGTCCCCTTCTCCTTGTGCCCTCAATCTTTCCCAGCATCAGGGTCTTTTCTAGGGAGTCTTCTCTTCTCATGAGGTGGCCAAAGTACTGGAGCCTCAACTTCAGGATCTGTCCTTCTAGTGAGCACTCAGGGTTGATTTCTTTAAGAATGGATAGGTTTGATCTTCTTGCAGTCCATGGGACTCTCAAGAGTCTCCTCCAGCACCATAATTCAAAAGCATCAATTCTTCGGCGATCAGCCTTCTTTATGGTCCAGCTCTCACTTCCGTACATTACTACTGGGAAAACCATAGCTTTAACTATACGGACCTTTGTTGGCAAGGTGATGTCTTTGCTTTTTAAGATGCTGTCTAGGTTTGTCATTGCTTTTCTCCCAAGAAGCAGGCGTCTTTTAATTTCGTGACTGCTGTCACCATCTGCAGTGATCATGGAACCCAAGAAAGTGAAATCTCTCACTGCCTCCATTTCTTCCCCTTCTATTTGCCAGGAGGTGATGGGACCAGTGGCCAAGATCTTAGTTTTTTTGATGTTGAGCTTCAGACCATATTTTGCGCTCTCCTCTTTCACCCTCATTAAAAGGTTCTTTAATTCCTCCTCACTTTCTGCCATCAAGGTTGTATCATCAGCATATCTGAGGTTGTTGATATTTCTTCCGGCAATCTTAATTCCGGTTTGGGCTTCATCCAGTCCAGCCTTTCGCATTATGAATTCTGCATATAAGTTAAATAAGCAGGGAGACAATATACAGCCTTGTCGTACTCCTTTCCCAATTTTGAACCAATCAGTTATTCCATATCCAGTTCTAACTGTAGCTTCTTGTCCCACATAGAGGTTTCTCAGGAGATGGATGAGGTGATCAGGCACTCCCATTTCTTTAAGAACTTGCCATAGTTTGCTGTGGTCGACACAGTCAAAAGCTTTTGCGTAGTCAATGAAGCAGAAGTAAATGTTTTTCTGGAACTCTCTAGCTTTCTCCATAATCCAGCGCATGTTTGCAATTTGGTCTCTGGTTCCTCTGCCCCTTCGAAATCCAGCTTGCACTTCTGGGAGTTCTCGGTCCACATACTGCTTAAGCCTGCCTTGTAGAATTTTTAGCAGAACCTTGCTAGCGTGTGAAATGAGCGCAATTGTGCGGTAGTTGGAGCATTCTTTGGCACTGCCCTTCTTTGGGATTGGGATGTAGACTGATCTTCTCCAATCCTCTGGCCACTGCTGAGTTTTCCAAACTTGCTGGCATATTGAGTGTAGCACCTTAACAGCATCATCTTTTAAAATTTTAAATAGTTCAGCTGGAATATCATCACTTCCACTGGCCTTGTTGTTAGCAAGGCTTTCTAAGGCCCATTTGACTTCACTCTCCAGGATGTCTGGCTCAAGGTCAGCAACCACACTACCTGGGGTGTATGAGACCTCCATATCTTTCTGGTATAATTCCTCTGTGTATTCTTGCCACCTCTTCTTCATGTCTTCTGCTTCTGTTAGGTCCTTTCCACTTTTGTTCTTAATTGTGGTAATCTTTGTACGAAATGTTCCTTTCATATCTCCAATTTTCTTGAACAGATCTCTGGTTTTTCCCATTCTGTTGTTTTCCTCTATTTCTTTGCATTGCTCGTTTAAAAAGGCCCTCTTGTCTCTCCTTGCTATTTTTTGGAAATCTGCATTCAATTTCCTGTATCTTTCACTATTTCCCTCGCATTTTGCTTGCCTTCTCTCCCCCGCTATTTGTAAGGCCTCATTTGACAGCCACTTTGCTTTCTTGCATTTCTTTTTCATTGGGATGGTTTTCGTTGCTGCCTCCTGTATAATGTTACGAGCCTCCATCCACAGTTCTTCAGGCACTCTATCCACCAAATCTAAATCCTTAAACCTGTTCTTCACTTCAACTGTGTATTCATAAGGAATTTGATTTAGATTGTATCTTACTGGCCCAGTGGTTTTTCCTACTTTGTAATTAGGATATTACAAACCCAATACTCCATGATAGTTAATGAAGAAATTAGTTGGAAAATAAAAGGAATGAGGGCTTCCGGTCCACCGCACTGATCTGGCTGGTCGAAGAATTTCGGGGCTCCGGGATTCTTGTGTAAAAAAAGCGAGGGAAACCTGTAAGAGCGCTGCTTGTTGTTGTTCAGTAGTTCAGTCGTGTCCGACTCTTCGTGACCCCATGGACCAGAGCACGCCAGGCACGCCTATCCTTCACTGCCTCTCGCAGTTTGGCCAAACTCATGTTAGTAGCTTCAAGAACACTGTCCAACCTTCTCATCCTCTGTCGTCCCCTTCTCCTTGTGCCCTCAATCTTTCCCAACATCAGGGTCTTTTCTAGGGAGTCTTCTCTTCTCATGAGGTGGCCAAAGTATTGGAGCCTCAGCTTCAGGATCTGTCCTTCCAGTGCGCACGCAGGGCTGATTTCTTTAAGAATGGATAGGTTTGATCTTCTTGCAGTCCATGGGACTCTCAAGAGTCTCCTCCAGCACCATAATTCAAAAGCATCAATTCTCCGGCGATCAGCCTTCTTTATGGTCCAGCTCTCACTTCCGTACATTACTACTGGGAAAACCATAGCTTTAACTATACGGACCTTTGTTGACAAGGTGATGTTTTTGCTTTTTAAGATGCTGTCTAGGTTTGTCATTGTTTTTCTCCCAAGAAGCAGGCGTCTTCTAATTTCATGACTGCTGTCACCATCTGCAGTGATCATGGAACCCAAGAAAGTGAAATCTCTCACTGCCTCCATTTCTTCCCCTTCTATTTGCCAGGAAGTGATGGGAGCAGTGGCCATGATCTTAGTTTTTTTGATGTTGAGCTTCAGACCATATTTTGCGCTCTCCTCTTTCACCCTCATTAAAAGGTTCTTTAATTCCTCCTCACTTTCTGCCATCAAGGTTGTATCATCAGCATATCTGAGGTTGTTGATATTTCTTCCGGCAATCTTAATTCCGGTTTGGGCTTCATCCAGTCCAGCCTTTCGCATGATGCATATAAGTTAAATAAGCAGGGAGACAATATATAGCCTTGTCGTACTCCTTTCCCAATTTTGAACCAATCAGTTATTCCATATCCAGTTCTAACTGTAGCTTCTTGTCCCACATAGAGATTTCTCAGAAGACGGATGAGGTGATCAGGCACTCCCATTTCTTTAAGAACTTGCCATAGTTTGCTGTGGTCGACACAGTCAAAAGCTTTTGCATAGTCAATAAAGCAGAAGTAAATGTTTTTCTGGAACTCTCTAGCTTTCTCCATAATCCAGCACATGTTTGCAATTTGGTCTCTGGTTCCTCTGCCCCTTCGAAATCCAGGTTGCACTTCTGGGAGTTCTCGGTCCACATACTGCTTAAGCCTGCCTTGTAGAATTTTTAGCAAAACCTTGCTAGCGTGTGAAATGAGCGCAATTGTGCGGTAGTTGGAGCATTCTTTGGCACTGCCCTTCTTTGGGATTGGGATGTAGACTGATCTTCTCCAATCCTCTGGCCACTGCTGAGTTTTCCAAACTTGCTGGCATATTGAGTGTAGCACCTTAACAGCATCATCTTTTAAAATTTTAAATACTTCAGCTGGAATATCATCACTTCCACTGGCCTTGTTGTTAGCAAGGCTGTCAAAGGCCCATTTGACTTCACTCTCCAGGATGTCTGGCTCAAGGTCAGCAACCACACTACCTGGGGTGTATGAGACCTCCATATCTTTCTGGTATAATTCCTCTGTGTATTCTTGCCACCTCTTCTTCATGTCTTCTGCTTCTGTTAGGTCCTTTCCACTTTTGTCCTTAATTGTGGTAATCTTTGTACGAAATGTTCCTTTCATATCTCCAATTTTCTTGAACAGATCTCTGGTTTTCCCCATTCTGTTGTTTTCCTCTATTTCTTTGCATTGCTCGTTTAAAAAGGCCCTCTTGTCTCTTCTTGCTCTTTTTTGGAAATCTGCATTCAATTTCCTGTATCTTTCACTATCTCCCTCGCATTTTGCTTGCCTTCTCTCCCCCGCTATTTGTAAGGCCTCATTGGACAGCCACTTTGCTTTCTTGCATTTCTTTTTCATTGGGATGGTTTTCGTTGCTGCCTCCTGTATAATGTTACGAGCCTCCATCCACAGTTCTTCAGGCAC
This sequence comes from Darevskia mixta, assembly GCA_034641385.1. Classification (NCBI taxonomy): domain Eukaryota; kingdom Metazoa; phylum Chordata; class Lepidosauria; order Squamata; family Lacertidae; genus Darevskia; species Darevskia mixta. Next base: position 7,873,702 of record JAWWNH010000060.1, read on the forward strand.
TCTATCCACCAAATCTAAATCCTTAAATCTGCTCTTCACTTCAACTGTGTATTCATAAGGAATTTGATTTAGATTGTATCTTACTGGCCCAGTGGTTTTTCCTACTTTCTTCAGTTTAAGCTGGAATTTTGCTATAAGAAGCTGATGATCTGAGCCACAGTCAGCTCCAGGTCTTGTTTTTGCCGAGTGTATAGAGCTTCTCCATCTTTGGCTGCAGAGAATATCATCAATCTGATTTCGATGTTGCCCATCTGGTGATGTCCATGTGTAGAGTCGTCTCTTGTGTTGTTGGAAAAGAGTGTTTGTGATGACCAGCTTGTTCTCGTGACAGAACTCTATTAGCCTTTGCCCTGCTTCATTTTGAACTCCAAGGCCAAACTTGCCAGTTGTTCCTTTTATCTCTTGACTCCCTACTTTAGCATTCCAATCACCTATAATGAGAAGAACATCCTTCCTTGGTGTCATTTCTTTAAGGTGTTGTAAGTCTTCATAGAATTGGTCAATTTCAGTTTCTTCAGCACTGGTAGTTGGTGCATAAACTTGGATTACTGTGATGTTAAATGGCCTGCCTTGGATTCGTATCGAGATCATTCTATCATTTTTGAGATTGCATCCCAGTACAGCTTTCGCCACTCTTTTGTTGACTATGAGGGCCACTCCATTTCTTTTACGGGATTCCTGCCCACAGTAGTAGATATGATAGTCATCCGAACTGAATTCGCCCATTCCCGTCCATTTTAGTTCACTGATGCCCAGGTTGTCAATGTTTATTATTGCCATCTCATTTTTTACCACACCCAGCTTACCAAGGTTCATGGTTCTTACATTCCAGGTTCCTATGCAATACTTTTCTTTACAGCATTGGCCTTTCCTTTCGCTTCCAGGCATATCCGCAACTGAGCGTCCTTTCGGGTTTGGCCCAGCCACTTCATCAGCTCTGAATCTACTTGTACTTGTCCTCCGCTCTTGGAAGCTATGGACAGGTCAATATGGACAGGTCAAACGTGATCCACCTGGAGGAGGAACTGGCAAGCCACTCCAGTATCCCTGCCAAGAAAACTCCATGGACAAAGACAACAGGCATATAAAAGAGCGCTGCAGGGACCTGAAAAAACCTCAGATAGGGTGTTCTGAAGACGTGAGGAGCCAGTGAGTGCCTTTTCGGAGACTCCCTCTCCCCAGCAAAGCCCCCTCGGGAGCGAGCCGAGAGCGAGGGGTTTGGAGCTCCTTGGCACTGAGGACTGACATCACTAGCTTCTTCACACAAGCTTCTGGACTGGAGGCAGTAGGCAGTGGATTTTTCATTGAAAAGAGGAATTAAGAAGTTAAGAAAAAGCATGAGTAAAAATCTGATTTGGACCTTTAAGAATTTGGACACGGAGAGATCTAAAATCGAAAGCTGATCTCTTCCACTGGGGACCTGGAGGCAGTCGCCATTACCCCGGGAACCTTAAAAGCTGTAAAAACTTTTGAACTTTCTTTCTGAGTGCTTTGGAAGCCTTTACCTCCTGCAGGGAAGAGGGAAGGCTTTGTATCTTCTGTGAATTGATCCCTGTGAATTGAGGGTTGTTAAATTTAACAGCCCACCTCCCCCACGGGTGGTGCAACCACTGTCAGTGAAGGGGAATTTGACAAGAGCCATCCCTGCTCTGAAAGCAGCAACCCTGGGCAGAACAGCGAGTTCCCTATAAGTTATATTTAAGACAATTTGAAATAAAGTATCATCTTTTTCAGCCCAGAAGATTTAAAGTTGGTAGTACTGATATTAATTTGTTACAAAGAAACCATTTGTCAGCTTGGATTAATAGCTCACAGAAAGAAAGAAAAAAGCTGGTGGGAACAATAAACTGACTGTGGGAACCTCCTATTGTCTGACTTCCTGTTATGGCCAAAGAGAATTTTTTTTGACCTTGAGTAAAATGACAAAGGAAAGATGGTCTGCCTCTTTCAAGGAGAAGGCTTTAGAACTATTGCATGGAATTTTACAGACCTTGAAAATGTCCAATCAGATGTTAAAAGTCAACTTGGATTTTGGAAATGAAGAAATGGAACTATCAAATGAGAGGGACAATAAAAAAGATGCCAATAACACAGCTGCAATTTTGGAGAATGAAGCGGACATTGATTTGTTAAGAAAATTGAAGGAGCGGAAACCTGCCATAGATTTTTTCCAAAGGAAGGAGCAACAAATAAAAAAAAGGAGCTGCTTGCCAACTGACTTAAAAGAATCTTGCCTAGGACTACATGGAGCTCGCCGAGCTGACCGGGAGAATCCGCGACCAGAGGGAAGAAGCAGTGGAAGAAGATTGGAGAAAATGTAAAGAATATTTGAAAAAATATTATAAAATGTAAAAAGGAGAGAATGCTGAGTTTAAAGTAGTTTATAGATTAAATCTAGATTAGTGATGTGTTAAATTAGAAGTTATAAGATTGTATAGAAGGTATATGTTCAAGAGGAAGTGGTTAATTATGAAAATATCAGGAGAAGTGAAGGAAATTAAGTATTTTAGGAAGATTAAGAAATAGGCTTAAGGAAAGAATAATATAAACATTTGGAAAGTGTAAAATAGATAAGAATATACTATTTTAAGATAAGAATTTATAAGGTATATTAAAATATAAGGATAAAATGGGAAATGAAATTGCCAATTGAAATAAGTGAAAGATAAAAGGAACACAGAAGGAGAGACAGGAGGAAGTCAATTTTAAAATGTTAAGGAATTTAGGAAAAGAAATTTAAGATGTTTGTTTAATGTTGTAGTGTAGTTTGTTTAGTATGTTAGGTTTGTTTTATGTGTAAATGTGAGTATATTTGTGTTTATAAAATCAATAAATATTATTTGAAAAAATAAAATAAAAGAATCTTGCCTAAAGGAGGTCGCTGACAGAGAGGATAGATTGGTCCAAAAGAAGAGAGAAAGACAGCAGACTCTATTGGGTGACTTAGGGGTCTGGGGAACTTCCAGGACTGGTGTGGGTTGAAAAAGTGAATATTTCTCTCTAAATAGGTTAATAGGCATGGTCCTCTAAATAGGTTAAAAGGCATGGTCCTCACAAGTCTACTAAATCTTGTATTAGTAACCCCTAAATAGGTTAATATGGATTTGATTAAGGTTATAAATCTCTAACGTATGGTGTAAAAAATGAGAATGATTTTAAAGAAGGGTTCTTAAGGAACTCGCTGGGATGTGGGGGGAGAAGCTGTTGGAAGGAGGAGGGATTGGAGAATATGATTTTGTAAAACTGTCAGTGGAATTGTGAGACTGGGAGGGGGAGGGGTGATATACGGTAGGTGGAAATTTTTAAAAAGAATTAAGTAAATGTTTGAAGTTTTTAGGCTTAAAATAGAAATTCGGAAGGAATATCTAGGGGTTCCCAGAAGTTTTAGTTTTAGAAATTTTTAATTATAATAAGGAAAAGGGATAAGATGGAATAATAATTATACTTAAGATAATAGATAAGGCTTGATAATGAAGATGAAACTGTCTAGTGAGAGTTGCATGGAAAACCAGGAGGATGAGGTCGGGGGAAGTCCACCTAAAATATGAACTGGAAATGTGATGGAAAAAGAAAATATTTTTGTTTGTGTATGTTCTGTCTGTAGATGTTTGTGGGTGTTTATTTGTTTATATTTTAAAATTTAATAAAATATTATGTCCATTAAACTTTAATTAGTTTAATGTTAAAGTAAAAGTCCAGTTCGCTTCCAAGACTTAAATCTTACTTTCAGCAGAGTTTTTCTTCGTGCAGCGGATTGAAGAAGATAGGGTAAGCAGAAACAGCTGTAAATCAGGAACTCTGGAACAAGCGTGTTGAAACTCAAAAGAATTTATTTACAAAACAAAAACCAGGCGATAAAGCACTCATGTTTTATCTCTTGCCTGAAAGAAAACTTTACACTACATTCAGCTCAGCTCAGCAACGACCAATGCCCACGGTTACAAACTGAGTATTTATACTAATTATCTAACATTCCCGGATGTTCAAGGACGCACAGCTGCTCAGTGATTAGAGCGTCTAAGACTTTGTTAACCCTTTAACACCAACATATTATTTTTAAAAAAAGGAAAATAAAAGGAATGAAGCAGAAATATTTTGAACATGCCAATAAATCAGGAAAGCTGCTAGCGTGGCAATTGGAAAAAAGTGAACAAAGAAATTTTATAAATAACATTAATATAAATGGAAACATTACAGATAAGATGAAGGAAATAAGAGAAGCACTCATGAAATACTTCTCAGAATTGTATAAGAAAGGAAATGGAAAAAAAAATTAAAATAGAAGAATACATTAAAAATAGTAATCTGCCAAAAATAAAAAAGGAACAACCAGTGACTTTAAAAGCCCAAATAACAGCTCAAGAAGTTTTAGAGGCAATAAATTGGACAAAAAGCGGTAAGTCTCCAGGACCAGATGGACTAACGGCAAAATATTATAAAAAGTTAAGTGAACAATTAGTAAATCCATTAAAAGATGTGATGAATGAGATTCTAAAGACAGGTGAAATCCCAGGAACATGGAAGGAAGCTTCTATAAAAGTGATCCCAAAACAAGATTTGGATTTAATGCAAATAACAAAATTATAGGCATATTTCATTATTAAATAATGATTATAAATTATTTGCAAACATTTTAGCTAATAGAATGAAAAATATTTAGGTGAATATATACATCAGGATCAGGCAGGGTTTCTTCCAGGTAGACAAATGAAAGAGAATATAAGAAATATTCTGAATGTGATAGAATACCTGGAGGTAAAATATGAAAACAAGCAGCAATGATGTTCATAGATGCTGAAAAAGCCTTTGACAATATTTCCTGGGATTTCATGAAAAAATTGCTTGAAGAAATTAATTGTGGATATAATTTTTTAAAAGAAAAACAAGCAATTTATTCAGAACAAAATGCAAAGTTAATTGTAAATCAGGTGATAACGAAGGAATGTAAAATACAGAAAGGAACTAGGCAAGGATGCCCGTTATCACCGTTACTAATCATCTTGGTCCTGGAAGTACTTGTAAGAAATATAAGAGTCAATAAAGAGATTAAAGTGGTACCTCAGGTTACATACGCTTCAGGTTACAGGCGCTTCAGGTTACAGACTGCTAACCCAGAAATATTACCTTGGGTTAAGAACTTTGCTTCAGGATGAGAACAGAAATCGGGCAGTGGAGGCACAGCGGCAGTGGGAGGCCCCATTAGCTAAAGTGGTACTTCAGGTTAAGAACATTTTCAGGTTAAGAACGGACCTCCGGAACGAATTAAGTACGTAACCAGAGGTACCACTGTATAGGGATAAAAACTGGAAAAAATGAATTTAAATTGAAAGCCTTTGCTGATGATCTAGTAATTACGGTAGAGGATCCAAAAAGTTCTCTCCCTAGGGTAATAGAGAAAATTCAAGAATTTGGGGAAGTAGCAGGATTTAAATTAAATAGAAATAAAACCAAATTATTAGTTAAAAATTTAAAAGAAGAGGAAAAATAATTGGTGCAAAATATTGAGATAGAAATTCATTTAAAAAGTAAAATATTTAGGGATACGGTTAACAAGAAGAAATTTAAATGTGTACAAAGACAATTACAAAAAAGTATGATGTGAGATAAAAAGGAATTTAGAAATTTGGAATAGAATGAACCTTTCCCTACTAGGAAGAATTGTGGCGGTAAAAATGAATGTGTTGCCAAGAATGCTCTTTCTTTTTCAGACAGTCCCAGTAATGGTTGAGGATGATTGCCTCTAAAGATGGCAAAAGGACATTTCCAAGTTTATCGGGGGGGGGGGCAAAAGGCCAAGGATTAAACATAAGACACTTACAGATATAAAAGAAAGAGGAGGCTTCTCCCTCCCAGACCTTAAATTGTACTATGAGGCTGCATGTTTGGTTTGGATTAGGGACTGGATGAAACTGGAAAAGGAAGAAGCATTAGATTTGGAAGGTCATGATAACAGATATGTATGGCATGCATACTTATGGTATGGGAAAGGGAAAGTACACTAATGATTAGATCACTAATCAGAGTCTGGGAGAGGTACAAAGATTTAATAGAACCAAAAATACCTTGGTGGCTATCACCAATTGAAGCTTCGTTACTCAAACCGCTTGGCAAAAAGGGGAAGTGGCCTACATACAGATATTTATTGAGAGATCAAGAAGGAAAATGGAAATCAAAAGATTATGAGAAAATCAAAGATCATTTTCAGAATTGGCTGCATTACAGACAATTAAATGAGATGCACAAGGAAGATAATAAAAAGGATTTAGCTACACACTCTCTAGATTCCAAAAGGAGGTTATAGGAGAAGATGTGAAGCTATTGAAGAAAGCATATAGTATTCTGCTAGAATGGAAAACGAAAGACGAGGAGGTTAAATCAGTTATGGTTAAATGGGCACAAGATATAGGACATAATATACAATTTGAGGACTGGGAAAAATTGTGGAAGGTTGATTTGAAATTTACAGACTGTTCTCTTCTGAAGGAAAACTACAAGAAAATTATGTACAGATGGTATATTGCACCAGTAATAATGGCAAAAAATGTACAAAACCGTGACTGACTCTGGGGTTGTGGTGCTCATCTCGCTTTATTGGCCGAGAGCCGTCGTACAGCTTCCAGGTCATGTGGCCAGCATGACTAAGCTGCTTCTGGCGAACCAGAGCAGTACACAGAAACGCCGTTTACCTTCCCACCAGAGCGGTTCCTATTTATCTACTTGCACTTTGACGTGCTTTCGATCTGCTAGGTGGGCAGGAGCTGGGATCGAGCAACGGGAGCTCACCCTGTAGCAGGGATTCGAACCGCAGACCTTCTGATCAGCAAGCCCTAGGCTCTGTGGTTTAACCCACAGCGCCACCTGGTACTTTGTATCATATGTGGTGGGAATGTAGAGAAGTCAAAAAATATTGGGAGATGATATATAACGAATTGAAAAAATGTTCAAAATGACATTGGTAGAAAGATCTACATCAGTAAAATACCCCCAATGTTGTTATATGGGGTGGAAATATGGGGGTGGAATCTGAACATACTCCAACGACTGGAGTCTCTGCAAAATCTTCTGGCAAGAAAGATCTTGGGCCTCCCCAATGGGACAATGGCTGCCCAACTGAGAATGGAATTGGGACTACCATCCATTGTAGCAAAAGGCCATATCAGAATAATTACTTACTACAAATTGCTTGCAGAAACTCCAAACTCTCTATTAGCGAAACAAGCCTTCACAGCCTTTATTGGCAGCCGCAACTAGTCAAAGGCATTGAAACTCAGGGCCACCTCTTCGGCTAACTTGCCCTAGCCCTAGCCCTATGTAACTTCCTGACATGGTCACTATTGACATGCCCTGTTATTGCTTCTTATTTTATCTGTTTCATCCAGCATGATTTTACACTTAAAGTGTTTAAATGTATCTGTACAAAATGTATAAAATGCTTCTGTTGTATTTTATGTATATTCACGACAGGCTTCCGCCTGGTTTCTCATTATGTGCTATGGCCATATGGCTAATGCAATAAATAATATTTGATTTGATTTGACATTTGTAAAAATACCAGAAGCATTTTTGTTAGGGATTTTAGGATAAGACCTGCGAAGGAAAACAAAGAATTTATTCACGTATGCTACAACAGCGGCATGGACTGCAAGAAGATCAAACCTATCCATTCTTAAAGAAATCAGCCCTGAGTGCTCACTAGAAGGACAGATCCTGAGGTTAAGGCTCCAGTACTTTGGCCACCTCATGAGAAGAGAAGACTCCCTAGAAAAGACCCTGATGTTGGGAAAGGTTGAGGGCACAAGGAGAAGGGGACGACAGAGGACGAGATGGTTGGACAGTGTTCTCGAAGCTACCAACATGAGTTTGGCCAAACTGCGAGAGGCAGTGAAGGATAGGCGTGCCTGGCGTGCTCTGGTCCATGGGGTCACGAAGAGTCGGACATGACTGAACGACTGAACAACAACAACAACAGCGGCAAGAGTCTTGTTAGCACAAGGATGGAAGAATGAGGAAACCCCAACGAAAGAACAATGGCAAGAAAGACTGATGAGTTATGCGGAGTTGGCAAAGTTAACATATAAACTACTAGCTGGCCCGGCCACGCGTTGCTGTGGGTTATTTTGTGAAATTGGATAAGTTAGAGAAAGTGCATGGATACTCACAGGTGGAGTAAGTTCATGTTGCATGGTTTGCATGTTGTTGCGTTTCTTCTTTGTTGTTGTAGATGGATTAGTAGGAGGGTGATAGTGTTGTTGTAGGTAGATTTGTTTGGCGGTTGGAGTTTAAATGAGGTAGTTTTTTCATTCAAGTTCAGCTTATCCCAATGTCCGGGCAATCTACAGAAAAAAACACTGGAACCTGGGCAAAATTGCAACACAAACGCCTTTAATGGCATTTTGATGAGAATTGGGTGCAGAATAACATATAAAAAATTAGACAAAATTAGGTGAGAGGAACATTGAGAAATTGGGATTTCAAAATGGCCGAAATAGATCATTTGGCAAACTAAAAAACTAACAATCATCCCTATTTTCTGTAACTGCTTGTAGATATATGCTTGATTTATTGTTGCAGAAATTCAATGAAATGTAAATAGTTACACATCAAGTAATTACATTACTATATTATTAGTTTCCATTACTAATAATCACTTTTTTTTTGGAAAGCATCACAAATAGTTCATTCATCATGTGATGGTAGTGCTCTCAAGGACATCATTCTATTGCTTGGTTCCTTTTATACTTTTATTTCATGAATCTTCTTGGGGCCATTGGTACACTCATGGCAGGATCAGGCCTTAAAGAAATCCAAGAAGAGATTTATGGGGAAAATACAGTAGTGCATATGTTAAATGGGAAATCAGTATCAAGAGCTTTTCATGGACATTTGATTCTCAATTCATGCTTAAGTGCTGAAATAATGTCGCAGATAATTGAAGATCATTCAGTTTTCCCTCAGGTCTTAAAAGAAGCTTCTGCACTGTATGATTCACTAGTGTCCTATAACAAAACTATAGAAGAAGTGGATTCTTCACAGACTATGATACACATAAGCTGTGCAATGGATGCAAAGAAGAGCGAACTGAAAGCAAACTTGCCAACAAGTAAACTATGGCTTGAATATGGTGGATCTTGCTAGAAAACTCATCACAGCAGATAGAACTGGATCATGGAAAATGCATATTGATGCCATACATCAGTGTCTACCCATTTTCGCAGCTGCGGGCCACCATAATTACTTGAAATCAGCATACCTATATTTGCAGAATATGATTCTGTTGCCAACAACGAATGCAACTGTTTCTGCAATGTTTGAAAAAGGATTTCATGTGATAAGCAGAAGTGAACGGTACTGGGAAGGATTGGGTTCTGACTTAGTAATCGAACAATGTCTGATGCGCTCTCTTAAAACTACAGGGGGTTTGACCAGAGGAAGTGGATTGACAGACGTTCAGAGAGCAGTTTGGTCTTTATCATTGCCTGTATTGTCAGGGTATAATCTAGCTATGCAGGAGTTTACCAATGTGTCATATTCATCAAGTGAACAACACAAGGAACTATCTAGTGCAAGGCTGATTAGAGACAAAAGTGATTCACAACTGGTATTGAGCAAGTTGCAAGCATTCTCGCCATTTACACCTGAGTCAAGTCTGAGTAATATTGTAACAGGTGTAACTGCAGATTTGGCAAATGTTAATGTGCATGAATTGCAAGAAGTTGATACGGTCATTGTAGCTAAACTTATTGACCAAGAAGTTTTTTCATATAAATTTAAGTGTTCTGACAAAGTTAAAACATTAGGGTTCTCTTCTGCACTGCAAATTCCTGGAGATGATGAAAGAACGATTGACCCAGCATTGGTGTTTCAAAGGCTATTGGTCATTGAACACAGGCGAACTAAATTTGGAAGGTGCTTCAGTATGAATTGTGCTCATACCCACCTTCATTGTTCGAATCACGCTCTATACTCTATACCCAGGAAGGCTGACAAGCCACATTACCTTCCCTTCCCTTTTTTTCTGAACAAAATAAAAAAATTCCTTCCAGTAGCACCTTAGAGACCAACTAAGTTTGTTCTTGGTATGAGCTTTCGTGTGCATGCACACTTCTTCAGATACACTGAAACAGAAGTCACCAGACCCTTATATATAGTGAGAGGGTGGGAGGGGTATTACTCAGAAGGGTGGTGGGAATGGGTGATAGGCTGATAGCTGTGGTAAACCTGTTGACGACTGTTAACGACTGCAATTAGTCTTACAGGAAAAAGCAAGGGATGAGAAGGTTAAAAATAGCTTTGTCATGTATAATGAGATAAGAATCCAATGTCTTTGTTCAGACCAGGTCTCTCCATGGTTTTAAGTTTGATTGTTGTTGTTGTTGTTCAGTCGTTCAGTCGTGTCCGACTCTTCGTGACCCCATGGACCAGAGCACGCCAGGCATGCCTATCCTTCACTGCCTCTCACAGTTTGGCCAAACTCATGTTAGTAGCTTCGAGAACACTGTCCAACCATCTCATCCTCTGTCGTCCCCTTCTCCTTGTGCCCTCAATCTTTCCCAGCATCAGGGTCTTTTCCAGGGAGTCTTCTCTTCTCATGAGGTGGCCAAAGTATTGGAGCCTCAGCTTCAGGATCTGTCCTTCCAGTGAGCACTCAGGGCTGATTTCTTTAAGAATGGATAGGTTTGATCTTCTTGCAGTCCATGGGACTCTCAAGAGTCTCCTCCAGCACCATAATTCAAAAGCATCAATTCTTCGGCAATCAGCCTTCTTTATGGTTCAGCTCTCACTTCCATACATTACTACTGGGAAGACCATAGCTTTAACTATACGGACCTTTGTCAGCAAGGTGATGTGTTTGCTTTTTAAGATGCTGTCTAGGTTTGTCATTGCTTTTCTCCCAAGAAGCAGGCGTCTTCTAATTTCGTGACTGCTGTCACCATCTGTAGTGATCATGGAACCCAAGAAGGTGAAATCTCTATTTTTAAACTTCTCACCCCTTGCTTTTTCCTGTAAGACTAATTGCAGTCGTTAACAGTCGTCAACAGGTTTACCACAGCTGTAACGTAGGGCCTGGCTATATACAATGGATTGTTTGGTATGTTTGGGATGGTAGCTAGAAGCATGTAGATATGTTTGTCGGTCAGTAGGTTTACGGTATAAGGTGGTGTCTATGCGCCCACCCTGTATTTTTATAGTAGTGTCCAAAAAATGTATTTCTTGCATAGATTGGTTCATAGTTAGATTGATGGTGGGGTGAAAGTCATTTAGCAAACATTTAAATACAGAAATTATTGTATTTAACCTTGGCAGGTTTTGAATATACATCCTCAAACTTAGACGTAGAACATACAGTAGATAAGGTAATGATATATCCAATTTTACAACATGCAGAGAATAATATGTATAAACAAACCAGAGAGGGGAGCTTAGGGAAGTCTTTGTAGGGTGGGAGAGGGAGGGTTGGGAGGGGGGAAAGGGGGAAAATGTAATTGCATATATTGATTGATAATTTGTTTTGTTAAATTTGTTTAATAAAAAATATTTTTTTAAAAAGAATGTTTGGTAATCTGCTCTAGGAAGGCATTATCAAAGTCCTCTGTCTGGCTTGGAGGGCTATAGCAGACACCCACAGTAAGGCCACTGCTCTTTCTCTCACCTACACTTTTTACCCATATATGTTCATCCTGCTTTCTATGCTCCAGGTCATGGATCTCGCCACAAGTGTACATATCCTTTACATATAATGCTGCTGCTCTTCCTCCTTTCCTGTTTGGTCTATTCCTTTTGAAAATGTTATACCCCTCAATTTCTACATTCCAGTCATGAGTCTCATCCCACCAGGTTTCTGTAAATGCAGTAAGAATGAACTTGATACATTGGACCATATCTTCTTCTCTTGTAATTTTGGCACTAATGCTAGAAGTCAAATATTAAATGCTTTACAAATGGACAGGTCTACTTCTATGTTTCCAACTATTCAAATACTATTATCAGATAGTAATGATAAAATCACCTCAATAGTGACCGAATTTTTAAGCTCAGTCCATGCAGAAAGATTAAGCCATCACAAAGAGGATTAGGGGATCTTAATTAAATAGTAATGTGGAATTGATATATTGTTATATCATTTATACCAATTGATGTTTTAACTTAGGTTTGCTATGAGAAGTTTGATGTTATTTTTTATGGATTAGTATTGAATTTTAGTGTTAAAGATTTAATTAATACAAACCTTATTTTGGTCACTTAGGATTGTTTTGTATGTGCAAACCTGTTGTATAATGTTTGCTCTGAAATCGTCTGGTCTGTTATGCCTAATAAAGGTTATTGAATTGAATTGAAAGTTTCAGTAATGCCTATTAGACCATATTTGCCATCCTGTATTAAGAGCTCATTAGTAACATTGTATCAATGTAACATTTTAATGTGTAACTGTGTAAGTGTGTAATATTTTGTCTAAATTGTCTGTTGTTGCTTCGATTTTATATTGGTCATGGAGGTGTTAAACAATCAGCTCAGAGACGACCCAAATATTAGGGGCATTAAAATTGGATAAAGAAGCTATAAGATAAAGGCGTATGCAGACGATCTGATCCTCACCTCGGAAAATCCAAATGAAAGTATTCAGAAAGTATTCATGGAAATAATAAATGAGTTTGGGAATTTGGCGGGGTTTAAATTAAACAAAGTAAAGACTAAGCTGTTGGTTAAGAATTTAACCGATAAAGACATTGAGTCATTAGAAAGTGCAACGGGACTAAAAACCTGCCAAAGAGCAAAATATTTAGGTATATGGATCAGCTCAAAAAAATATCAATTTATACCAAGACAATTACGTCCCAGTCTGGAACAATATTTTAAAAAATCTGACCAGATGGAACAACCTCAAACTCTCACTTTTGGGCAAAATTGGGACTAGAAAAATGATGGTAATCCCCAAGCTTCTGTTTTTATTCCAGACTCTACCAATATTGGGAGGGGAAGGCAGACTAAAAGAATGGCAGAGACATATTTCAGGGTACTGTATATTCCGGCGCATAAGACGACTGGGCGTATAAGACGACCCCCAACTTTTCCAGTTAAAATATAGAGTTTGGGATATACTCGCCGTTTAAGAAATACGACCTGGCGTATAAGACAACCCCCGACTTTTGAGAAGATTTTCCTGGGTTAAAAAGTAGTCTTATACGCAGGAATATACAGTACTTGTGGCAGGGTAAACGGCCCAGAGTAAGACATTTAAACATGATTGACATTAGATTGAGAGGGGGACTGGCCCTGCCTGACATAATCTTGTACCGTGAAGCTGCCTGCCTTACTTGGCTTAAAAAGTGGTGCAGCCTAAAGAACCCAGAGTTACTCGATTTAGAGGGTTTCAACCTAAGGTTCGGGTGGCATGCGTATTTGAACTTTGAAAAATACAAGGTTCACAAAGAATTCTCTAGTCATATCATCAGAGGTTCTTTATTAAAGGTATGGCTAAAATATAAACATTTATTAGAACAGCGGGTCCCATGGTGGAACTCTCCTCTAGAGGCATTGATGCTCTGGCGAGGAAAGACTGATGCCAACTGGCCAACCTACAGGGAGCTGTTGGAAGAAAAGATAATGAATTATACTTAAAATCATATGAACAAATAAAGAGTCAAGTAAAGGGTTGGCTTCAGTACTATCAGATATTTGAGAGATTTAAGATTGACAGAAAGAGGGGCTTTGAAAAGGATCATTCAAGATTTGAATTGGAAGTCATTAACTCCAATATCAAAACTCTCTCAAAAGCCTATCGCCTTCTGTTAGACTGGTTACTTATAGAAGAGGAGGTAAAGCTGGTGATGATCCGCTGGGCACAAGATGTGGGGCATGAAGGGAATGTTTACCCTCGTTAGCAGAGTTTTTGGCTTTCCAGCCAAAGTAAACAGACTTGATCAAAAGTCCTGTGCGCTTCCCACGCACTTCTGCTTTTAAAGTCTCCCGGTCTGTTTCGCGCAGAAGAAACACTGTAAATCCTTACTTGCGTTTGTGCTAGTAAAACGCACAGTCTGTTATATCTTAAATCAAAACAGACACTTTATTGTATGAAAATAAAACACGGACAGCCTGGGCTGTCTGAAGACATCCTCTCTCGCAGGAGAGTGGTCCCGAAAGAATACAGACATGGGAATTGCAACAATACTATATAGATCACAAGCCTGTTCCCTTCCAGGAAGTGATCTCATCCCTGTGAATGCAGGGCGTATCTCTCGAGCTGTTGACATAGCCAGCTCAACTCCTAACAGGGCATAACATTATATTTTTAAGATGGGAGAATCTGTAGAAAGATAGCTGGAATTTCACACTTAGTAATGCTATTAGAGAAAACTTACTAAAAATGTTTTCCAGATGGCACTACACCCCACACAGGATTTATAAGATGTACAAAACCTCCTTGAACAGCTGTTGGAGGTGCGAGGAGGTGGGGGACTTTTAACATATCTGGTGGCAGGAAAAAAAAAAATCCTTTTGGTGTGAAATTCATAGTAAACTGGAAACTATATTAACAATAAAGTTCACGAAATCCCCTGAAGCCTACCTTTTGGGGATAACTACTCCAGATGTACCGAGTTATTTAGATTTAGAATTTAGATTATTTAGATTATTTAGATTATTATTATTTTTGTACTCCACGACCGCGGCAAGAGTTCTGGTAGCCTCGTATTGGAAAAGTGAACAGCTACCAAGCAAAAAAGAATGGCTTTTTAAAGTCATAGATTATACCAAATTAGCTATATTATCGGAAAAGGTTAAAAAAAATCCCAGAAGTAGGGTCGCTGAATAGTGGGGCAAATTTTTGGGTTATCTAAAAAAGAGGTGTGACCTGAACAGGCTACATGCTCTGCAATAGGTCTTGCAGAAAATTGTTAGCTAGTGAAAAACTATTTTTTAAGCAAATTAATACCAATCGAATGGATCTTTAACATTTGGTTTCAGAGCTTAAAAAAAAGGAAAACAATAACAACAGGAGGAATATGGTAATTGGAATTGGAATATTATATTATATATGAGTGCAATGTCAATGCCAGGTCAATGTGTGCAATGCCAGGTCAATGATCAATAAGACCACTGCCATCCACGACCTGATTGTGGATGGACGATTTGACCTGGCATGTGTAACAGAAACTTGGTTGGATGAGGCAGATGGGCCTGTCCTTGCCGCTGCCTGTCCACCAGGTTTCTCTTACGCACAGCAACCCAGGCCTTGTGGGCGTGGAGGGGGGGTTGCAGTGATTTTTAGGAAGTCACTAGTTTGTGCCAGGCGGCCTATTGGGAAGACCCAGTTTTCTGAGTGCATGTTCTGGAAGTTGGGCAATAGGGGCAGTACAGGATTCTTCTTGGTGTACCAACCTCCCCGCTGCACCAAGGATTCCCTGCCCGAGCTGCTTCAGGTCATGGCGGATGTGCTCCTGGAGACTCCTAGTTTGGTGGTCCTAGGGGATTTTAACATCCACGCCGACACGACCTTACAAGGGGCCGCTCGGGATTCATGGAAAGCATGGCCTCCATTGGGCTGTCCCTGAATAACTCTGGCCCAACTAATAGCCGCAGACATGCCTTAGACTTGGTATTCACCTCTATGGATGCTGGTGATCTGACATTAAATAAAAGTGGAACTAAAGAAGTGCCATGGTCAGATCACTGCCTGGTGCAACTGGACTTCTCCGCAACCCTTCCCCTCTGCAGGGAGATGGGACCAATTCGGATGGTCCGCCCCCACCACTTAATGGATCCAAATGGTTTCCAGAGAGTGGTAGGGGATGTTTTATCCCATGTTGATGGCCTTTCAGCCGATTCCCTGGTGGCCTGCTGGAATGTGGAGTTAACCAGGGCTATTGACTGTCTGGCTCCGAAGCGCCCTCTCCGATTGCATGGAGCCCGAACAGCCCCGTGGTTCTCCCCGGAGCTGAGGGCGATGAAACAGCATTTAACGTACTTAGAGAGAACATAATGAAAATGATTTATAGATGGTAGCTAACCCCGGTCAAATTGGCTAAAATCTATCATTTGCAGGACAATAAATGTTGGAAATGTAAAAAGGTAGAAGGAACATTCTATCACCTTTGGTGGACTTGCCCAAGAATTAAAGCCTTCTGGGTGAGGATATATAATGAAATGAAAAAAGTGTTGAAAAACACATTTGTTAAAAAACCAGAGGCTTTTTTACTTGGAATAGTTACCAAGGAGATCACCAAGGAAGACAAAACTTTTTTTATGTATGCCACAACAGCAGCTAGGATGTTAATTGCTAAGAACTGGAAGACACAGGAACTACCAACAGTGGAAGATTGGCAGATGAAAATGATGGACTATATGGAACTCGCAGAAATGACCCGGAGAGTACGCGACCAGAGGGAAGAAGCAGCGGAGCAAGAATGGAGAAAATTTAAAGACTATTTAAAAACTTATTGTAAGGTTTAATTGTGGAAATGATTTGGAATGGAATGATAGCCCACAGAGTGTGTAACATTGATTAAGGGAAATATGTTAGATATATTAGAATGATGAGAGGTTAGAAGGAAAAACTAGTTTAATAAGGATAACAAGGAGTATTTACCAATAAGAAATTACTAAAAGGGAAAAAGACACTGAAGCGCAGTGGGGGGGGGACAAGAGGAAGTCCCCTCTCTACCATGATTGGACAGTATGAAATTAAGTACAAGTTTGATTTTTGTCTTGTTTTTTTATGTAGTATGTATTTGTTGGTGATGTTTTGTTTGGTTTGTTCTATACGGAATTTTTGTTTAAAACTTAATAAATATTACTTAAAAAAAAAAGAAACAGTCACTGAGACGGCTAGAGTGCCGGTGGCGGAAAACTCATTCTGAATCAGACTGGACATGGGTTAGAGCTCAATCTCGAGCCTACCAAGTGGCAATGGCGACGGCGAAGAGGACCTTCTTCACCGCTTCTATTGCATCTGCAGAAAACAGCAGCAGGAGACTCTTCCAGGTGGTTCGTAATCTAGCAGAACCACCTTCGTCACCGGGGTCTGGTAGGGACCCCAAGATTTCCTGCAATGCTTTTGCAAAGTTTTTTGCAGAAAAAGTCACTCAGATTCGGAAGGAGGTAGACTCCACCGTGGGAGCATGGCCAGGGCGGGAGAGTGCTAGAGCCCTGTCTAGTCATGTTTCATGGGATCAATTCCAATCTGTTACCTCCGAGGATGTGGACAGGCTGCTTGGACAAGTGAAACCGACCACCTGTCTCCTTGATCCTTGCCCATCCTGGCTAATAAAAGCGAGCCGGGAAGGGCTGGGCGATGGGCTCCGTGGGGTGGTGAATGTTTCCCTCTGTGAGGGAGTCTTCCCAGACCCGCTGAAAGAGGCGGTCGTTAAACCGCTTCTTAAAAAAGCATCTTTAGACCCAGCCGATATGGCCAACTATTGCCCAGTCTCAAATCTACCATTCTTGGGCAAGGTGATTGAGCGGGTGGTTGCTGAACAACTCCAAGCACGCCTGGAGGATGCGGACCATTTGGATCCCTTCCAATCGGGATTCAGGCCTCATCATGGGACTGAAACTGCCTTGGTCACGCTGGTTGATGATCTCCGACGGGCTAGGGACAAAGGTGAGAGCTGTTTCCTAGTTCTGCTGGATCTCTCATCGGCCTTTGACCCTATCGACCATAACATCCTTCTGGACCGTCTAAAGGGGTTGGGTGCTGGGGGCACTGTTATACAGTGGTTCCGCTCCTTCCTCCTGGGCCGTGTTCAGAAAGTGGTGGTGGGGGATGAGTGTTCAGACCCCTGGGCTCTCGTTTGTGGGGTGCCTCAGGGTTCCGTCCTCTCCCCCATGCTTTTTAATATCTATATGAAGCCGCTGGGAGAGATCATCAGGGGTTTTGGGCTGGGTGTTCATCAGTATGCGGACGATACCCAGCTCTACCTCTCTTTCAAATCAGAACCAGTGAAGGCGGTGAAGGTCCTGTGTGAGTGCCTGGAGGCGGTTGGAAGATGGATGGCGGCTAACAGCTTGAGGTTGAATCCTGACAAGACAGAAGTACTGTTTTTGGGGGACAGGAGGCGGGCAGGTGTGGGGGACTCCCTGGTCCTGAATGGGGTAACTGTGCCCTTGAAGGACCAGGTGCGCAGCCTGGGAGTCATTTTGGACTCACAGCTGTCCATGGAGGCGCAGGTTAACTCTGTGTCCAGGTCGGCTGTCTACCAGCTCCATCTGGTACGCAGGCTGAGACCCTACCTGCCCGCAGACTGTCTCATCAGAGTGGTGCATGCTCTAGTTATCTCCCGTTTAGACTACTGCAATGCGCTCTACGTGGGGCTACCTTTGAAGGTGACCCGGAAACTGCAATTAATCCAGAATGCGGCAGCTAGACTGGTGACTGGGAGTGGCCGCCGGGACCACAGAACACCGGTCCTGAGAGATCTACATTGGCTCCCAGTACCTTTCCGAGCACAATTCAAAGTGTTGGTGCTGACCTTTAAAGCCCTAAATGGCTTCGGTCCTGTATACCTGAAGGAGCGTCTCCACCCCCACCATTCAGCCCGGACACTGAGATCCAGCGCCGAGGGCCTTCTGGCGGTTCCCTCACTGCGAGAAGCGAAGCTACAGGGAACCAGGCAGAGGTCCTTCTCGGTGTTGGTGCCCGCCTTGTGGAACGCCCTCCCATCAGAGGTCAAAGTGATAAACAACCACATGACCTTTAGAAAACACCTGAATGCAGCCCTGTTCAGGGAAGTTTTTAATCTGTGATATTTTAATGCATTTTTATATTTGTTGGAAGCCGCCCAGAGTGGCTGGGGAGACCCGGCCAAATGGGCGGGGTACAAATAATAAATTATTGTTGTTGTTGTTGTTGTTGTTGGTATCATGTAATGCAATGGAGTGCTAGTTGAGGGAAGTCAATTTAGATACAAAATCTACACAAAATTAAGTATAAAAAAATATGTATCAGTTGGTTTGTTTATAAACTATTATTTAGTTGCTGGAGATAAAGAATCCAATGTATTATGAAGAAATCTGTGTAGACATGCATAATAATTTTTTATTTATGTATTTATGTATACATTTATGTATTTTTGTGTTTGTTAGTTTTTGCCCTTTTTTTCTTTTGTGATCTCTTTTCTTTCTCTTTGTAAAATGAAAAATGAATAAACAGAAATTGAAAAGAAAGAAAGAAAAGGGAGTAGTAGAAAATGACTATTGCTCCACCAAACCAGAAAGACAGTACAACTCCAAGTAGAGCAGTTTGGAGCCTTATTCCCCCTACCTCAACCTTTTGAGCCCACGTCTCCCTTGACCAACTACATTTTTTCTGTGGCACCCCTGTGGGGCTCAGGAGCCCAGATAGGTCACCCCTTGCCTGCAGAGCTGGCAGCCTCTCACCCTTTTGTGAACACTCTCCCTTGTGGAATGTTTCCTCAGCCTCCTCTCCTCTATCCTCTCCTCTCATTGAGAGTCTTCTGGGCAGTCACTGCTGCCGCCCCTGGTCTCTGAGCTGCCCCCCACCTCCACCCCAAAGAGAGATGCTTCCTCACACTGCCTCACAGGAGTCTGGGATTTATAAGCCTCTGTAGTTCTGGTTACCTTTAGCAGTGGTTACATAGTCTATGACCACTGCTCCGTGAAGAAATTATCGTATGGTTAGGTATGTTATTATTTGTTATTATATTGGTATATTATATTGTTCGGGATTTTGTGTCAGGAAAAACGGAATCCTGGACACAGCAGAGTGCACGCAGCCCCTCAGGAAGCCTCTTGATGTATAGCGTTGCTGGAACACGACGTTGTAAGAACTCACTGCCACTAGTAACTTGCTAACTATATACAGCTTTATTAAAGCAACCAGTATCTACAAGTTACTATGTACAGACTTAGGAAAAACAAAGAAACAAAGCAAACCTTTCCTCTCACTATCTCTCTCATAACCTTCTCCACAGATCGCAAACTCCATGCTCCACCCACCACAGAGCATATGGACGCTCTTATCTTTTATAGAACCTTTTACCCAATAGAAAGGTTGTTACCAGGCAGATAGGGAGGAACCCTTGGCCTTTAGCCAACTCTTAATTGGAACACCTGGCCTTTAGCTTAATTGCCTTATGTGACTAGCTGCACGTAAGTACTTTCAGAATTCCTAACACTCCCTCACAGCTATCACTGAAGCAATTAACTCCTGAACATATACAGAGTTCTTTTAAACAATTTTGTCAAGCATACCCAAACTTTCACACATTTGTTTGTTTTTTACACATGTCAATGGTTTTGTCATTACATCAGCAACATTTTGATCACCAGGCACATAGGTACATGTAATTACATTTCTTTGTACATTGCACCTTACATTTTGGTATTTAACCGAGACATGTTTTGACCTTGACTTAAAACTTTCAGAATTACTCAACGTAATGCAGGCTTGGTTATCAACACACACTTGTATTGGCTGTTCACAATTTACATTCAGATCAGTTAATAACTGTTTGTAACACACCAGTTCACTACAAAGATCACTAAGTGCAGCATATTCTGCCTCAGTGGTAGAAATGCTCACAATACTCTGTTTTCTTGATTTCCAGCCAATTAAAGCTCCTCCAAACATAATGACCAAACCTGTGACAGATTTTCGACTTGGCAAATTACCCCAATCACTATCTGAATAGCAATGCAGTACTTCATCTCCTGCAGAGCTAAGCTGCAACACATGGTCAACTGTTTGTTTAAGATACCTAAGCATGTGTTTTACTGCTTTCCAGGCACTTACTGTTGGTTTAGATACCTGCCTGCTGAGTATGCCTACAGAATAGCTTAGATCCGGCCTGGACCATTGACTTAAATATAACAAACTACCGATGGCAGACTGATACAAGTCTAAATGTTCAAACTCTGGACTCTCATCATCGTGCAAAGACTTAATGAATCCTGGCTCCATGGGAACTGCAGCCCCTTTGCAATCTTGCATGCCATAGGTAGCCAGAAGCTGTTTGATTTTGCTCTTTTGACTGATCAAACAACTACCATCCTTTGCCCAGCACACTTCCAAACCTAAATAAGACTTAACTGGACCAAGGTCTTTTACTTTGAACTTCTTGGTCAATTGTGCTGCAAATGTTTTGGTCTGTTTGTCTGATTTACCCACGTGTAAAAGATCATCCACGTAAATTACACAATACTCTTGTTTATCACCAGACCCACGAGTATAAACACAATTATCAGCCGCACTTTGTTTGAATCCAAATGAAACTAAACCATCATCTAAACATTTATTCCAGGATCTTGCAGCTTGTTTTAAACCATATAATGCTTGATTTAATTTTAACACTTTGTTGCTTCCTGTCTCATAACCAGGTGGCTCTGACAGATAAATATCTTCAGTCAGATTTGCGTGTAAATAAGCAGTTTGTATGTCAAAATGATTAACCTTGAGTTTACGTTTAGCTGCTATTGCTAGTATCAATCGTACACTCTCACATTTAGCGGTAGGTGCGAAAATTTTATCGAAATCAAGCCCTGGCCTCTGTGAATAACCTTTTGCCACTAAACGCGCCTTGTATTTGTAACCTCCTGTGACCAATGGCTTGAGCTTATACACCCATCTACATCCAACAACTTTCACTCCTTTCGGTGTTGCCATAGGTGTAAAGACTTCATGCTCCTTTAAAGAAGCCATTTCCTCATCCATAGCTTGTTTCCAAAAACTAGCCTGTTCTTTTGGCAAAGCCATGACCTCCTGAAAACTTTGAGGCTCTAAAGCAACATTAAACACATTGGCTGTGTCAGGAGAATAACGATCTGGAGGCACTCCCTTATTTTCTCTCTCCGACCTCCTGGGAGTAAAGTTTTCCTCCGTTTCGCTTTCCCCCTCAGAACTTCGCCCCCCTTGCTGTTGCCTAGCAACAGGCGAACTCTGACTAGCCTCTTGCTTTGGAGATTACATTCTTGGGCTTTCCTCCCCCTTCTGTGGCTCTTTTTTACTGTCAAGCCTCTGGGAAGACTGAAACCAGATTTCTGTATTAGCGTGCAGCTTTTCCCAGCCACTATGCTCACAGAATGTAGCATTTCTGGAAACCACGATTCCATTCACTCCTTCAGCAAACCTGTAGCCTTTCCCAAGCTCCTGATAACCCACAAACACTAATTGTTTGGATTTGGCTCATCCTTTTTTCCTTTGTTGCCTAGGAATATGAACCCAGGCATTAGAACCAAACACATGCAAATGATCTACCTTGGGTTTTTTGCCAAACAGTTTGAAATAAGGAGTAGTACCAATTGTTTGGTGAAACAGGCGTTTCTGCAAATAATTTGCTGTCAACAGACTTTCAGCCCAATAAGACATAGACAACCCAGAATCTTCTAACATGGCATACATCATATCCTGCAATGATCGATTTTTACGTTCTGAAACACCATTTTCTTCTGGACTAAAAACTTTAGTTTTGCGGTGCCCAATGCCACGTTTTTTTAGCCAATCTTGGAAAGCATTTGAAACGAATTCTCCGCCTCTATCACTTTGCACACATTTCAATTTAAGGGAAAAAAGCCTTTCCACAGATGCTACCCAGCTTTTAAATTTAGTAAACACATCTCCCTTGTGTTTCATGGGATAAGACCAGGAATAACGTGTCGCATCGTCTACAATTGTTAAAGAAAAACGCGACCCGCCCCTGCTAACCGGAAATGGACCAATTACATCCAGATGCACAAACTGTAGTGGTGTGTCACTCACTCTGTCACTCTTGGGATACGACCCTCTGTGAGTTTTAACTTTCTTACACACATTACAGTCTAGGTATTTGTTACAACCCTGCAACTTACACCCATCAGTTAGCACAGGCAATTTAGAAATACTTTTCTACCCAGCATGCCCCATTTTTCTATGCCATAAATGCAGACAGTCTCTATGCATAGCTTTGTTATCAAACACAGGCTGAGTATTACCAGCTACTGCTGAAACTTGAGAGCAGTCTCTAAGCATAAACAACCCATTTTCTGGCCTAGCAGTGCCAAGAGTCTCTCCGTGTTTCTTAATTACACAGCAATTGTCCTCAAAATGCACTCCGAAGCCAGCCTTGAGTAAACATGACACGGACATTAAGTTGCTTCATAGAGACGGCACACACAGTACATCTTTCAAGTGCTCACGCAGACAAGGAACATAAACAGAACCCCCCGACTGTACCTTGGATTTCCTGCCATCTGCAAGAGCAACTTGGCTGCGTTGTGTCGAACCCTTTGAAACAAAAAACTCTTCAGAGTTTACGATGTGCCGAGAAGCCCCTGAATCAACCACCCAGATAGTTTGCCTCTCGTCAGCACAGTCAACTGCTGCCGTTACAAGCTGAGCCGACTGCTTGCGTTTGAAGAACTTTTTCTGCCGCTGCTGACCCTGTCGCTGCTGCTCCTGTCGCCAAGACCTGGCCACCTCCGGACAATTTTTCTTCAAATGCCCTGTTGACCCACACCGGAAACGACGCACAGCATACGCAGCCTCCTCGCCAGATGCCAGACGTTGTTGCTTCTCCTGCTGCTTCCCTTCTGGAATGGTGTTCACATTCCTCGCAAGCCGACCGCTTGCCGAAGCCTCTGAAGCTAACGACCTGTTCTCCCTTTTCTGCCATTCTTCCAGCAAACGCCTAGTTATATATTCAACCATCAAATCTTGTGGACGCATAGCTTCAAACGTTAACACAAGATTGTCCCAGCTATCAGGGAGAGAGCTTAAAATAATGCTGACTTTCTCTTCCTGATCTAATACACAGTCTCTTTCTTGAAGCGCCGCAAATTTCATCTGCAAACTGTGTAAATGATCTTGCATTGTAACCCCAGGCTGCAACATTGCTTTGCACAAAGACTTACGGATAGACAATCTAGATTCAGCTGTCTCCCGAATGTGAAGCTCTTTCAACGCCTTCCACACACCTTTTGCAGACTTAATCCCACGCACATGTGGCAACTGCAAGTCGTCTATCCCCAAGATGATGGTGGCCCTTGCCCTTTGGTCTTTGTCCTGATCTTCCTCATCAGGCTTTGAAGGCGGTCTGTACACTGACTCCCAGAGATGCACCCTCTGCAGCACAGCCTGCATCCGCTCAGACCAAAGCAGATAGTTGCGATCATTCAGACGCTCAAACGCCATCTGGAAAGGTTGCGAAGCCATCTGAGAGCAATGTCCCACAACAACTCAGGAACCAGCTACTCACAGCCTCCGAGAGAGAAGATAGACTGACAGCATCCAGCACTGACACACTGCAACTGTTGTCTGTCTTGGCAGCTCCACGCATCCACAGCTTCACCAGCTCACCGATGCCAACGCGCCAGCCAAATGCCAACCAGGACCAGCTCCTATTCCAGAACCTGTGCCATAACCTGTTCAGGATTTTGTGTCAGGAAAAACGGAATCCTGGACACAGCAGAGTGCACGCAGCCCCTCAGGAAGCCTCTGGATGTATAGCGTTGCTGGAACACGACGTTGTAAGAACTCACTGCCACTAGTAACTTGCTAACTATATACAGCTTTATTAAAGCAACCAGTATCTACAAGTTACTATGTACAGACTTAGGAAAAACAAAGAAACAAAGCAAACCTTTCCTCTCACTATCTCTCTCATAACCTTCTCCACAGATCGCAAACTTCATACTCCACCCACCACAGAGCATATGGACGCTCTTATCTTTTATAGAACCTTTTACCCAATAGAAAGGTTGTTACCAGGCAGATAGGGAGGAACCCTTGGCCTTTAGCCAACTCTTAATTGGAACACCTGGCCTTTAGCTTAATTGCCTTATGTGACTAGCTGCACGTAAGTACTTTCAGAATTCCTAACATATATTATGTTATGTATGTTTATATTACTGTATTGTATGGTTTTCATGGTTTACTGAGGTGCATACCCACACAGATGTTTAGTTGTTCTTCTGTTTATTTCTTACAGTCATGTTGAGCTAAAGAAGATATTAACGAAACAGTGGCATTACCGGAACACTGTCCGTTGCCTGTTTGTTATTTCACAAGAGAATAAAGAAAAATATACATATATCATTTTTATACCAATTGTTGGCCGTTGTGTTGCCTATTTTTTGGTCCATTCCCAACAGCAAGGGCAGGTGAACTGGCTGTCTGGGCTCCTGAGCCCACTTGCTTGCTTAGTCCAAGCCTGCTTCAGCTCCTGGCAACCAGCACCTGCTGGCCAACCCCAGAGGCACCATTTGCTTGGAGATCTTGTAGCCAGGGCTGCTGCTGCAACAAACAGCTGTGCAAGCCATTGGGAGGCAGAGATGTGAGAGGGCATCAGAGGAGGGAGGGAAAGAGGGACAGAGGCCAGTGTTGCCCGCGGCACCCCTAACCATCATTCAAGGCACCCCAGGGTGCCACGGCACACTGGTGGAAAACCACTGCCTTAACATTGAATTATTCCTATATTGGATAAACCTGAATTTGCCGGGGGGGGGAGGGGAAGCATCACAATTCCTGTTGCTTGAGGGTAACATCATGTGGATCATGCAACTTAAATACAAACACACAGAAAACTCCAGTGAGGACAAGTGCTAGAACTGTCCATGATTACATGATTTCAAATCCCTTTTATGTTCCTTTCCTGCTGGGATGCCTCTGGCCTACGCAGAGTCTCTCCAGGAGCAGAGGCGTAGCAAGCCCAGGTGGTACCCGGGGGCGAAATTTTTTTTGTCACCCCCCCACCACTTTAATTTTAAAAAAATTAAAAAGTGTCACCCCCCTTTGATGGTGCCACTTTGCGAGGTGTGGGGGTTTTGTGTGTGTGTGTCTATTATCTCTTTTTTTTCAATAAAGTTAAAATAAAAAAATAATAATAAATAAAAATAATAATGTAAAAATAAAAATAAATAAAAATAATAATGTAAAAATAAAAATAAATAAAAATAAAAAGTGTCACCACCCTCTGATGGTGCCACTTTGTGAGGTGTGGGGGTTTTGTGTGCGTGTGTCTATTATCTCTTTTTTTCCAATAAAGTTAAAATAAAAAATAATAAAAAATAATAATAATAATGTAAAAAAAATAAAAAATAAAAATAAAAAGTGTCACCCCCCTCTGATGGTGCCACTTTGTGAGGTGGGGGGTTGTGTGTGTGTGTGTCTATTATCTCTTTTTTTTCCAATAAAGTTAAAATAAAATAAAAAAATAATAAATTTAAAAAAATAAAAAAAATAAAAAAAATAAAAAGTGTCACCCCCCCTCTGATGGTGCCACTTTGTGAGGTGGGGGGGTTGTGTGTGTGTGTGTGTCTATTATCTCTTTTTTTCAATAAAGTTAAAATAATAAAAAATAATAATAAATTAAAAAAAATTTAAAAAAATTAAAAAAATTAAAAAAATTAAAAAGTGTCACCCCCCTCTGATGGTGCCACTTTGTGAGGTGTGGGGGGTTGTGTGTGTGTCTGTTATCTCTTTTTTCAATGAAGTTAAAAAAAAATTAAAAAATTTTTTAAATTTTTTTTTTATTTTTTATTTTTAAAAGTGTCACCCCCCTCTGGGGTGGAACCCGGGGCGGCCCGCCCCCCCGTTGCTACGCCCCTGTCCAGGAGACATGGGTTCTTGGGTTTGTGGGGTTTTTTATATTGTGAATGTAGGTGTTTGTGTAGGGAAAGGGGAGCCAGGCAAACTTCCCACTCCCATTGAGTTTCGATTTCAGGTTAGCAGATCTTTCTTCTTCTGCCGGGTCTTTCAGTGATTGCCTTTTAACAAGTTTTTGTAACTAAGTTATACATGTGGGGTGTCATGTAGATCGTTCTGTGCTGTGATCTGCCCAGCAACCTATGGGTGAAGAATGGGATTTAAATGCTGAAAATAAATCAATACCGCCCTCAAAAGACCCATCGTCTGCTTATCACTTTACACTGCATTAAACTTTTGCCAAAGCAGTTTCTCTTCCAGCTCAGTTGCATCCCTGAAATCACTTCTGCTGGGAGAAAATACTCCAGGGTGGGGCAGAAGGAAAAAGAAGGAGATTCCCTTCACATTCCTACTGCTTCACATTGCTTACCATCCATGCCTGCAGAAGATGGATCATATCCTTCAACAAAATTCCGAATCAGTTTTACTCCGGAGGAGCGTTCTGCCCATAATATACAATCTAAAAAAGAGAAGAGGTTGGGAGAAAATAAACAGTGCTCCAACAACCCAATAATCATTTGCCAGAGAATGACATGGCTCTTGTGGGATAACCAGCCTCCTATAACCAATGTAAGTCTAATAATGCATGAAGGGGCTAAGTCACTCACACTGACCCTGGGAAGAAAAAAAAAAAGAGTCAAGCCTATTGTTCCCTCAGTCTACCTTGTGAACTCCTGCATGTAAAGATGTCTGAGCTAGTTGCTCCAAGTTCAGACTGCATTGTTTTCTACAAACCATCCTTGTGTTCCTATAACAATAACTTAGGAGCCTTCATCACTTTGGAACTAATCCAAGTTTTGCTGCCCATGTTTTCTTAATGCTGTATGGGAAAGCACATGAATTTGACCTTTGAAGAGTTTGTGAGTAAACCATTTTTAACTTAACAAACGTGTGGTCTTTCTATGCTGGATGAAGTGGGAAACTTTGGAAGGAACTGAAGAAGGGCAAATTTTAAAGGTCTAACAGCCTATACTTCCATGCTTTACCAGGCTGCATATTTTGTGATTTTAAATCTCTGCTGGGGTTCTCGAAGCAAAAAGTAGTTGCCCCAAACCTGGATCTTGGCCTCCAGGGAATTATCTTTTTATACCTATTTTTTCCTTGCCAACCAACAGCTCCATCCTCACTCCTAAACCACAAATGCTAGGCCTGATTTTTAGACAAGGCATCCCATGTCCTAGAAATAATTTCCCCATAGGCTGATTCCATGCCATGGCTCAGCCCAAGGGGAGATGGCACATCATTGTTGATGACACTTGACATCCAGATCTTCAACCCCAAAAGATAGCCAGAGCAGCAGCTCACTAAACAATGAACACGACAGCAAAACATTGAGAATGTCCAGACCTGACCTTGGCAAATGATGCCTTCACAAGACTTTCAAATAATAGTAATCACACTTCTTGAATAAATCAACTACTGGAGGAATGATCTTCCCACTTTGTAAAGCTCTGTGTTTATATCTATAGGTACTGTATTCAGCTACTGAACAGTATAATGGCACCCTCCATGGAGAGACATTCTGAATTGAAAAAGCACCTCAGAGCAGGGCTCAGAAGAACAAAAAGTTGGCTGTTACTGAAACGGAACAGCTGGTTTTGAGGTGGGTGAAATGCCTGAGAAATTTTGTTGTTGTTCAGTCGTTCAGTCGTGTCCGACTCTTCGTGACCCCATGGTCCAGAGCACGCCAGGCATGCCTATCCTTCACTGCCTCTCGCAGTTTGGCCAAACTTCGAGAACACGGTCCAACCTTCTCATTCTCTGTCGTCCCCTTCTCCTTGTGCCCTCAATCTTTCCCAACATCAGGGTCTTTTCTAGGGAGTCTTCTCTTCTCATGAGGTGGCCAAAGTACTGGAGCCTCAACTTCAGGATCTGTCCTTCTAATGAGCACTCAGGGCTGATTTCTTTAAGAATGGATAGGTTTGATCTTCTTGCAGTCCATGGGACTCTCAAGAGTCTCCTCCAGCACCATAATTCAAAAGCATCAATTCTTCAGCGATCAGCCTTCTTTATGGTCCAGCTCTCACTTCCGTACATTACTACTGGGAAAACCATAGCTTTAACTATACGGACCTTTGTTGGCAAGGTGATGTCTTTGCTTTTTAAGATGCTGTCTAGGTTTGTCATTGCTTTTCTCCCAAGAAGCAGGCGTCTTCTAATTTCGTGACTGCTTCTAATTCTCTCACTGCCTCCATTTCTTCCCCTTCTATTTGCCAGGAGGTGATGGGACCAGTGGCCATGATCTTAGTTTTTTTGATGTTGAGCTTCAGACCATATTTTGCACTCTCCTCTTTCACCCTCATTAAAAGGTTCTTTAAATCCTCCTCACTTTCTGCCATCAAGGTTGTATCATCAGCATATCTGAGGTTGTTGATATTTCTTCCGGCAATCTTAATTCCGGTTTGGGCTTCATCCAGTCCAGCCTTTCGCATGATGAATTCTGCATATAAGTTAAATAAGCAGGGAGACAATACTCCTTTCCCAATTTTGAACCAATCAGTTGTTCAATATCCAGTTCTAACTGTAGCTTCTTGTACCACATAGAGATTTCTCAGGAGACTACACACATATAAAAGAACGTTGCGAAGGGACTTCAGTGAGGGGGAAAGGAAGCAAGGCTCGCTATTGCAGTGCTCCGCCTGCTGCTTTTTGGTGTTTTGGGGCAGTTTGTAGGCAACAAGCACCCCAAAGAAGGTCCCTGGGGATGACCAGTTGGCGCTGTTGAGCTCGGATCTCTGGGCTTCAACACATCCCAGCAGCAGGCTGCTACCGTGAGAACAGGATGCTGGACTTGATGGGCCACTGGCCTTCTTATATTCTTACCCACCTTTAACCCTAAAGTCCCAGGGTGGGCAACAACAATTAAAAATGCAACAATAAAGACAGTTTATATGTTTGCGGCATAAGCATGTTCCTTACCTGCATCTTTCTTGGAAGCTGGATCTGGAAAATTACAATATATGTTCACTAGAAACTGGAGCTGGGCCAACATTTCCATAAATATATTTTTTCACAGAATTATACCATCTTTCAGATAGCTTGGACTTAAGTCATAGTGGGCTTTATAGGTCACAATCAGTGCTTTGAATGGTGCACAGAAACAGACCAGTAGCTTCTGCGGGGGGAGGGGGCAGTTCATTGGAGATTTTTTATGCTTTTCAATACTTTTTGAGGATCTAGGGGAGGCCAGCCCCCCCCCCTCCTTGGCTATGCCCATGCAGCTGAACTGTTCTAACAAGGGAGTCATGTTCTCCCTATAACCAGCCCCAGACAGCAGCCTGGCTGCAGCTCTTTGACTCAATGAAAGTTTCTGAGCACTTTTCCAAGGCACGTTACAGCAATCCAATCATGATGCAACTAAAGCACGTGTCACTGTGGTCCAATAATAATAACTCTCCCCCTCCTCATTTAATTCCCACAAGAACCCTGTGAGGCAATCTCTTTGTGCAAGGCTTTTCATGTAAGCATAGTTTTATTGTTCATTTATGAAAAATGCAATTAAAAATGGTAAGTAAGTAAGTAAGTAAGAAAGAAAGAAAGAAAGAAAGAAAGAAAGAAATGAAGGGGAAGGTGATGCTGATGAGCTTGTGGAAGTAGCAGCCCTCATAGCAGGACAGCTCCATGAATGCTTCAGCTGAGTTTCCTGCATTGCAGGGCGTTGGACTAGAGGACTCTGCAAATCTATGAGTCTATGATTCTATGATTCCCGTGCCAGTGTCTCTGCAGTTCACCTGCATGGGACTGGGGGGGGGCGGGGGCAGCAATATCAGGTCCCCACAGGGGGCACTGGGTTGCTTCATTGGCAGGCCTGCACAGCACCCTTTCACAGCTGTGCCCATCTGAGCTTCAGTGAAGCCTGTGGCTTAGAATTTGTGTTCCTATGAAGAAGAAATAGTAATGGAAGGAACTTACCTGGTGGATTTTTAGGGGCCATTTGAATTGGTGTCTCATTTTGTTCTCTATATGTGGGACCATAAAGTAGATTGCTAAGTCAATATTTAAATTAAAAGGGGAGTCACAATGGGTTATTGCATAGGCAGCGCCGGCAAAGGGATACCACCACCCCATTAATATTATTGTAACCTGTAAATCACATTGTTAAGAAATTTGTGGGCACTTTTCATTTTCCTCTGACCTTACTTTTTACAACCCCTTGCCCAAATCATTTCTATAAACAACTCATGATAACACAGCATGTAGTCCACAATAGCATAATGCTACATTTGCTCGAAGTTAAGGTGCCAAATAAACATTTATTTTTGTCGCACAAGACTAACATGGCTACTCTGAAAAGGTTGTTATTATAATGCCAATTCTTTCACATTTAACTGTGATTATTTAGAGCAGTTCCATTTCTTTGCAGGTTCACTGTTCTTTTTGCTATATATAAAAAAAGAAATATACACATGATAAAAATTATATTGAAGACCTAGTGTTCAAATTCCATCTCCTGACGCAAAACATAAATGTGACATTTGTTTAAAACATGTATGTAACACTAATGTACAGTATAAAACGCTTTTTCAAGGCTTGGGGATACAATTTATAATCTGACTATGTAGTAATAACATTTCCCTACCTCACATTGCTCCTTTTTGGCTGTTATGTCACCCTGTTGCACTTGTCTTCTCTCCACCTGGGATCCTTCTGTCAACAGCCTCAATCATCTTCCTTTGTGATGCAGAACATTCCAGAACTTTCCTGATTCACTTTCTTCCAGTCCCTGATTGGCCAAATGCTCGGCCAATTCAACAATGGAGCATTCTGCTTGGCCCCTCATGCCCCATGGGAAAATAGGAAGAAAGACTAAGCAGGTGTGCATCAGGGAAGGGAAGAGGTGCCCCAGGAGACAGCCAGGTGAGTGAGCAACACCTGGTGGAAAGAGACAAGAGAGCTAGGATTCAGATATGCTTAGATAAGATCTGTGACACCGATTTTAATGAACTGGCACCCATGTTAAATTTTACAGTAACATTTTTTTTGCTGCATCTTTGAATGAAGAATTCTATTGATTTGTCTTCATTAAATTTCCCTAAATGGTTCTTAACGCAACCAGGCATTAGATTATATTGTATTTCTTACCTTATTCTTTGGACTTTTTCATCGTCTACATCAGGGTCTCTCAAACTTGGGCCTCCAGCTGTTGTTAGACTACAACTCCCATCATACCTAGCTAGGAGGACCAGTGGTCGGGGTCACCTCAGAGTGCTGCCCAGGTCTCCTTTATCTTATTTTATTATGAGTTTGCTCATTTCCTCCTCCTTCCCCATCTTAGCTCCATTCTTGAGGATTCAGTTGAATGCAGCCCATAGAATTGAGGGAGGAGGATCCTGAAAGTTATTTAGGCCAACTGCCTAGCTAATTTACAGCAGTTAAAAGATTGCAAGGTGCAGGTTTTCCCTTCAAATATATCTTTCAGACTCCACCAGCTGCTTGAAGTATGCGCAAAGGGGAGGGGAGACATAAAAGCATATCTTGGAGACTGTACAAAAGATAGTGCCCTGGGGGCAGAGGCACAAATGAGAAACAAGAGGCATCATTGCACAGGTTTTGAACTAGGATGCCCCTTTTTGGCCCTCAGCCTGGAATTAAGAGAAAAGGCATTAGTGATGTATGAATTAGGTCCAGAGATTCATAATGACGTTTAGCAGAGATTGGTAGCAGGAAGCTGAAGAGCTGTGTGGTATGGGAGCACAGCAGTATAGAAAGCTGGTCTATCTTGTTCAGGACTGTTTACACTGACTGGCAGAGGCTCTCTTGTTGCACCATCTTGAGAGAGCCCCTCCCTAAGGACGTGAGGAGATCCCTGCTGTATCAGGCCAATGGTCAGCTCCTCCAGTATCCTGTTCTCATAGTGTTTGACCAGATTTCTGCAGGAAGCCCACAAGCAGGATTTGGGTACTCTCCCCTACTGTGGTTTCAGGATGCAATATCCCTTTCCCCCAAAGCCTCAGATCTTTGAGTGTGTATGCTGGGGGTCTCCACTACCCCAGGACCCCACAGCGCTGTGAAGAATAAGGATGAACAGATGGGCAGCAGTGGGGAAGAAGGTGTGCATCCATTAGCAAGCAAAGCACTGGATTGTGGGCAGTGGCATAGGGTGGGGGCAGGGGAGCGGGCCACCCCGGGTTCCATTCCTGAGGGGGGTGACATCGCCATGGGCAGTCGCATCCCCACTGGGATGCTCATGCGCAGGCGCTGCCATTGCGGCTCCATGCCCTCTGCGAAGCCAGAGCGAGCGCCGGCTTGAGGAGAGAGCTCTAGTAGGCTGTTGTGCCGAGTGAGTGGGCTGACGGAGGGGATGGGCAGCTTGTGCTAAGGGCTCAATCCGGATCTGCCTTCACCACTCACCATGTAGTGCTGGCCATGGGCGCTCTCCTCCCACCTCGTCTGGTGGAACTGTTCCCGAGCAGCCCGGCAGGGACCATGTGTAGAGCACTGGTGCCTGGGCTGCTGGTGCTGCCGCCGCTGCTCCTGCTTCTGCTGGGGCTGGACAGGGGCTGCACGGCGCAGTACTCGAGCAGCGCTCCATGTGCGCTGCCAACTGCTCGGTCTTTGTCTGGGCATATTCCTGCACCTAGGCTTTGCTTCCCTGGATGCGTTCCTGCAAGGCTTTTACAAGGCTTGGGATGCCCCCTTGCCCCCTCCTCCCTCTCTCCTTTCCACCCGATCCAATCTTCATTACTCTCTCAGTGGGCAGTTCTCTGTGCCACCTCCGAGGGGGTCAATGCTCCCTTTAAACCGAGTGTGCACCCTCCTAGAGGTGCTCTCCTTCCTCATTTCTTAGGGGTGCAGAAAGGGTGGGCAGATGCTGTCCTTCCATTTCTCTCTGGCCACTTTCATGGGCTGTGCTTTTGGAGCTCTTCCTCACCGCACCCCACCCCGACCTCTGTTTTACGACCATTTCTTCCCTTTTGCTCTTCGATAGAACCGGGGCTTGGATTGGGCTTCACTGCAGAGCGAATGCTTGGTCCCTCTTGCAACTTCTGCCCGCAGTAGTGGTCTTATGAATGTAGCGAGAGAGGAGTGTGAGGGGGTCCCTTAGTTATTGTTATGTACTGAGTTGAATAGGATCCAAAATGCAGCCGTCTGATTGGTCCTAGAACAATAGGATTCAGAATGCAGCAGTCTGATTGCTGCTCCAGGTGGAAGTGAATCCGCAACATGATTGGCCTACAGGAGTATCCCGGAATTAGCCAATCACGTGGGGCCCATTGTGTAAATAATGTATATACAGCAGACGTTTGGGGGAAAATTCATTCCTCGCACTATGAGCTGAATAAAGAGCATGAAATCCACACTCGACTCCGAGTATATTTCACTGGCGACGAAGGTGGGATCCCACTGAGCTGACCGCCACACACAGCATCGCAGCACCGCCACCTGCCACACCGCTGCCTCGCACCGTGTATCCAGGCTTCAGCTCCGGGACCCAAGGAACTCAGAATGGCAACCGACAACAGCTTCTCGCCATTCAACCCAGCATCAGGAGACTGGGAAGGGTACATCTCCTGTTTCACCTTCCTCCTAGAAGCTAAAGGGGTCACCAACGATGCCAAGAAGAGGGCAATATTCTTCAGCGTCTGCGGGAAGGAGACGTTTGAAATCGCCTTGTGCCGGAAGACATCGCTACCGTTCCCTACCAAACAATAATGGAATGGCTGAAGGGGCACTTCTCGCCACAGCCCTCGGTGGTGGCTCGTTGAAATGCCTTCTCCGCAAAGCGACAAGCCCCCGGGGAAACCATAACTGGGTTTGTGACCTCTTTCTGCCAAGCCGCTCGGTTCTGCAACTTCTCAGAGTTGGAGAACATGCTTTGCGACCGCCTCGTCGGTGGCCTGAGGGACGAGAAGCTGCAATGACGCCTCTACGCCAAGAAGAACCTAACATTCCAGGTGGCTCTGGAGGAGGCCCTGGCAACAGAAGCTGCCAAGAGGTCGACGCAAGAGGCCCACCCGAGCCTGCCATCCCAACCAAGGGTCCACCACGAGGACCTCACCGACGACTCAGGATCCGACAGGGAGGAGGTACACAGAGTACAGTGGCACACTCAAGCAGTGCATACACCACAGCTGCCTCGACCAGAAGGAGGGAACTGAGCAAGCTGTGGGGAGAGTCAAGAGGGGAGTACCTGCCGTTTCCGCAACACAGAGTACAGGCAGTGCAGAAAATCAGGTCACATCGCCCGGGTGTGTCGGGCTCGGCCCACCCAACGCCAGGCATCAGATGACCAACCCAAGAGCCACAGGTCCTGCGGCCCGAGACACCAAGGCAACTCGATGGAGATCTCGGACTGCCAGGTATACCAGTTGCCCCACCCCAACATAGAGAACATTTATGTCGAGGTGCAGATAGAGGGGGCTCCATGCCGCATGGAGCTTGACACGGGTTCAACACTATCCATAATCTCGGCACGGACCTTAAGGAAACTGTGCCCTAGTGGGATCCCAAACTCAGGCCGGCCCCATTCACCCTCCAGGACTTCCAGAAATGTAAGGTCCCCAAAATGGGGGTGGGGACCTTCAGGGTGCAATATCGAGCTCGGGCGGATGCGGCAACTGGACTTGCTTGTAGTCAAGGGCCCCTACGTTAGCTTACTTGGATTGGCATGGTTTGGACCACTGGGGCTAGCCGTCACCGGGATGAACCACACGAGCTTACAAGTGGACGTGGACGGCATATGCAAGGAGTTTCCGGGGGTTTTCGATAGGAAATTGGGACAGCATATGCCCCCCATTGCCCTACAGCTTGACCCCACAGTACGACCTGTCAGGCACAAGGCCCGCCGGGTCCCGTTTGCCCTGAAACCCCATATAGATGAGGAATTGGACCGGCTCATGGAGCAAGGAATGCTGGAGTCTGTGCCTAATGCCCCCTGGGAAACCCCGATCATCACACCTGTCAAGCCTAATGGTTCAGTCCGCATCTGCGCAAACTACAAATGTACCATAAACAAGGCCCTCACGGCCCACGCATACCCAGTGCCAGTGGTCAGCCATATCCTAGCCACCCTGGCTGGGTAAAAAAAAATTGGCAAGCTGCACTTGGCCTAAGCCTATCAACAGCTGCCGGTGGATGAGGCCACAGCAGAGGCACAGACGATTGTGACGCACAGAGGAGCGTTCAAGGTGAAGCGGCTGCAATTTGGTGTCAGCGTGGCACCAGGCATATTCCAGAATCTAATGGACTCTCTCCTTAAAGGGATCCCTGGCGTCACCCCCTTCTTCGATAATGTGTTGATTGCCTGGCCCACGCCAGAGGAGTTTGAGGACCGCCTTCGCACTGTTCTGCACCGTTTCCAGATGGCGGGTCTCAAGGTGAAGAGGGAAAAGTGTCTACTAGGAGTGCCTCAGGTGGACTTCCTGGGATTTATGGTGGACGCAGAAGGGGTCCACCCAACTAGGGACGAGGTACAGGCCATTTGTGATGCCCCAGTGCCCAAGGGCAAAACTGAACTTCAGGCCTTCTTGGGACTATTGAACTTTTACCATGCCTTCCTCCCCCATAAGGCGGCAGTAGTAGAGCCCCTACACAGACTCCTGGACAAGCGGCCCCCTTGGGTGTGGGGCAAGTGCCAGGAGGCCACATTCCTGGCAGTCAAGGACTTGCTCGTCTCAAACTCGGTATTTGCACACTCTGACGAAAGGCTGCCGGTGGTGCTAACATGCGACGCCTCGCCCTACGGCATTGGCGCTGTCCTGGGACACCAACTCCCAGATGGAAGAGAGGTGCCGGTGGCATACTTTCCCCAGACACTTGCCGCAGTCAAGCGGAACTACTCGCAAATGGACAAGGAGGGTCTGGCAATCGTGAAGAGAGTAAAAAAATTCCATGATTTCTTGTATGGGTGGCCCTTTACCGTGGTGACTGACCACAAGCCATTGCTTGGCTTGTTTGCCCCCGAAAAGCAGACCCCCCAAGTGCCAAAGCCAAATTCCAGAATTGCTATAGTGTTGGTGCAGTTATTACACCAGGAAAAGTCAACTATATGTAATGGAAATACTAGTTTCTCAAAAGTAAAATATGAAGTCAAGCCGCTTTAGATCAGAACACTGAAGATTAAAATGCTTGCTACATTTCAGCAATTTTTTTATCACTTTTCCCCTGAACTCCTCTGCTGTCATAATGTCAGTTTCTTTATAAATTTCATCGTGGATACTTAATCCCAAAGATTCAAGTGCTCCTTTGTACTGTTGTATGGTTATGTAACCTTGCCCTGCAATGTCTAGCATTTCAAACATTGCATCCACGTTTGACTCGTCCAGAAGATAAGGAAAGTCCATAGAAGTCATTTTTGCATACTTTATCTTTTCCAGTGTCTTTATCAAAAACTCTCTTGGTCTGTCTGGCTGGTGGTATAGCAGCAAGGTGCTCAGGTTGTGCAAAAGCTCCGGGATTTTGTGCTGCGCCAGGTAAGCGTGACCCTCCGCTTCGCGGTCCATCGCCGTTGCTAGGAGACCGGAGGGAACGCTCCCACAGGGGGGAGGAGAGCGGGTCACGTGACCCCCCCAAGTGATGTCTCCTCGCGTCCTCAGGTGGTCAATTTTCCTTGCCGGCTACCAGTATGCACTGATTCAGTGCCCTAGGAAGGCGATGGGCCACGCAGACGCCCTCAGCAGGCTACCACTACCAGAAACAGGCCCTGACCCAGCGCCCGCGCAAGAGGTTATGAGCCTAGAGCTGCTTCCCGACCACCCCGTTCAGGCACAAGAAGTTGTGCACCAATCCAAGAAAGATAGGGTCATCTCCCAGGTCCTGGACTGGGTGTGGAGGGGATGGCCCAGCAACAGCCCCGGGCCAGAATATGCTGGCTACACAACCCGTAAACATGAACTGTCGGCCCACAAGGGGTGCCTGTTATGGGAAAGCAGGGTCGTCATTCCCCAGCCCCTCCGCAAAAGGGTCCTTACAGCCCTACACGAGACACACCCAGGGGTAGTGAGAATGAAGGCCCTCGCCAGGAGTTATGTGTGGTGGCCGGGGATTGACGGAGAGATAAAGGCCTGGGTCAAGCACTGCCAGGCCTGCCAAGAATCCCGCCTGGATCCCCCAAGGGCCCCAGTCCAGTCCTGGGAGTCCACCCGAGCACCATGTCACGCCTGCACGTGGACTTTGCTGGCCCCTTCCAGGGGAAAACATTCTTCATAGTGGTGGACTCCTACACCAAATGGCTGGAAGTCGCACTGGTACCGTCCACTTCTACTTCCGCAGCCATCCGGGTACTACGTAGGCTGCTTGCAACCCACGGGCTCCCTGACACTCTCGTCTCAGACAACAGAACCGCATTTACGTCAGAAGAATTTCAGACCTTCACAGCGCAGAAAGCCATCCACCACATCCGCTCGGCGCCATTCCACCCTGCCACCAATGGCCAAGCAGAGCGCATGGTGCGGACCACCAAGGACACCCTATGCCGCATCACACAAGGGGACCCTATGCCGCCTTGCCACATTCCTTCTAGCACAGCACAGCACCCCCAGCTCAACGACTGGCTGGAGCCCTGCTGAACTACTAATGGGCCAGCGCCTCGCAATCAGACTGGACCGCCTTCACCCCAACAGAGCTCAGGATGAGGTAGTGGTGGGGGAAGGCAGGAACCCCCGGACCTTCGTGGCCCAGGACCCAGTGTACACAAAGAATTTGGGGGCAGGCCCGGCATGGGTACCTGCCACAGTCACCAGGGTGACTGGCCCTGTGTCGTACGAGGTGCTAACGGAGGGGGGGCAATGCTGGCGCCGCCACTGCGACCAGCTATGGCGACGATTTCTGGGAGATAACCAGAAGGAGGACAGGTCAGAGGAGTCCCAAGGGAACAGTGAGGCAGTGAGGCCCGTAGAGCAGGAGGGGCCGGCAGGTGAGGCAGAATCAGTAAATACAGAGGGGACCCGCGAGGCTGAAAAGACACCGGAACCAGAGCCATGACTGAGCGAGCCGGTTGTGCCAGACCAAACGGCCCCATCACAGCCAGCAGCCTCGGAACACGAGCCAGAACCCGAACCCCTGACCCCAGGCTGCAATGCACACGTACCTTGAGGACTATGAATGCAACCTCCCATGCAGGACTGGAACTTAGAG
This sequence comes from Darevskia mixta, assembly GCA_034641385.1. Classification (NCBI taxonomy): domain Eukaryota; kingdom Metazoa; phylum Chordata; class Lepidosauria; order Squamata; family Lacertidae; genus Darevskia; species Darevskia mixta. Next base: position 7,912,406 of record JAWWNH010000060.1, read on the forward strand.
GGGAGGGGTGTTATGTACTGAGTTGAATAGGATCCACAATGCAGCAGTCTGATTAGTCCTAGAACAATAGGATCCAGAATGCAGCAGTCTGATTGGTCCGCAGGAGCCACCCAATCCAGCTCCAGGTGGAAGTGAATCCACAACCTGATTGGCCTACAGGAGTATCCCGGAATTAGCCAATCACATGGGGCCCATTGTGTAAATAATGTATATAAAGCAGACGTTCTGGGGGAACTTGCAACTTGACTCCGAGTATATTTCAGTTATTCTCCTGGTTTTGTTAAGTAAAGTTTCGCTCCGGGTTGCAGTAACTGGGGGGGGGGGGAGTGAAGAGGCGCTTCATCCCACGCTGGGACTAAACAACAACAACAAAGGGATAAAAGCAACCTCTCCTCCTCCTCTGCTGTTTGCTCTTGATTTATTGGAAGCGGGAAGGGTGGGGGGAGGAGGAGGGGGCACTTTGATTAACATTCCAGGAGTGTTCAGGATGTGTATTGCCAAAGCAACAGGTAAAGGCGGGGGTGGGGTGGGGAGCGGGAGGGCGGCTTTGGCTTTATCCACACCCACCTTTGCCTGTTGCTTTGGTTCTACCTCTACCCCACCCTACCCCACCCCCATTGGGTGCCACGCCACGCCCCCCGCACCAGGTGCCAAAACCCCCAGCTCCACCACTGATTGTGGGATGTGGAAAGTCTTTTTTCTTAATGCCAACTTCGTGACATATGGAGAATTCATGCGACCGGTTTTCAAGTGCTACATTTGTCCTAAGAAATTCTTTCTCCACTCCACTGGAGAGCCAGTGTGGTGTAGTGGTTAAGAGCGGTAGACTCGTAATCTGGTGAACCGGGTTCGCATCTCCGCTCCTCCACATGCAGCTGCTGGGTGACCTTGGGCTAGTCCCACTTCTCTGAAGTCTCTCAGCCCCAGTCGCCCCACAGAGTGTTTGTTGTGGGGGAGGAAGGGAAAGGAGAATGTGAGCTGCTTTGAGACTCCTTCGGGTAGTGATAAAGCGGGATATCAAATCCAAACTCTTCTTCTTCTTCTTCTTCTTCTTCTTCTTCTTCTTCTTCTTCTTCTTCTTCCATACCCTGCCCACATCATGTGATTGTAGGGAAAGAATAGAGAACAACAATCCACAATCCTAGACAGCAATCAAAATGACAACCTAAATGGCAAAGGCGGGTAAGTTGTTTCTGCTCTTTTCCCTCTTCCTTCTCACAGGCATGCAGGTCATTTTATCTCTGGCTGCAGCTCCTCTCTGAGGAGGTGGTGGTGGCTCCCTTCTGCCCCATTGCCTCTCAAGGGATGGATGTGCTAGTAGAATGCTAAGCTGGAGCTTCTCTGCTCCCATTTGGGCCCCCAGAGGAAGCTGATTCTTTAAGACAAACGGGGCACTTTCCCGCCAACATCGGGCTGCCTTCAACCAGCCCCACCTACCTGCCTCCCTTCCTGTTACAGCCAGTCCAGGGGGTGGAACTGGAGTCCCAGTGTCGCCCTGGGAGGGGGAATGTCATGGACTAGCTGGATGTAGAGGGATGGTGGGAGGCACCAGCTGGGGAACCCCCAAGGGAAAAAGGCTCAGAGCCAGGGGGTTGGTGGTGGGATGACGATGAGTGGTCAGAGGGAGAAGAGGGAGCAGACTGGGAGGAGGAGGTATTGAAAGCTGAAGAAGCAACTGTGGGAATGTTTAGGGATGTGGGGGAGGATATATTGTTTAAGATATCCTACCCCAACTTGTCTTTACAAGTTGAACAATATCAGCAGAGCTAACATTCCCCTTTTAAACATACACGCAGCAGATAGCTTCCACAGACTCGCTAGAGTCTAGAAATATTATCCTGGTGCTTCCCCCTTTTTAATCCCTCCTAAATAAGACACTACACAGTCTTCAGTAAAGTATAAAACATTTACTCATAAGAAATCATCTGTTCACACAAAGGATCCCAGAGGCAGACTTAAAAGTTACTAAACAGTAAACATCACAAGATTATCCCCTTATGGGAGAAAAAGCCCTTTTGCTTATCTTAGCCTGAAGCGAAGAGTGCATCTTAGTTGCTGTTGTTGTTAAGATGGCATGGTGTGAGAGAGAAGACAGAAGAGGCAAAATGGAGGCCCGGCCTGGCCTGTGGTTCTTCTTCACTAACCAGAAGAGGCCACACCCATCTCAAGTTACATACAGTCAGGAAGTTTTGTCTCAGTCCAGGAAGACAGGAAGTTCCGGCTGGAGGACTGAGACAACTTTCATGTCTACTCCAGCAAATGTTGTGTTTGACTGCACCTGATTCTTACATCCCACATACCCCTTCTCAGACAAATACAACATACATAATATAGAAAACTTCAATCAACCACCTGGAGTCCCAGCTTGACACGTAGGTTCTGGAAACTCTCTCTTGTCAAGGGTTTTGTCAAGATGTCAGCAGTCATCTCATTGGTGCAGCAGTAAGACAGTTCTACAAGTCCATCCTGGATCATGTGGCGTATATAATGGTACCTGACTCCAATATGTTTCGTTCTGGCTAGAAATTTCTCACTCTGCGTCAGCTTTATGCAACTCTGATTGTCCTCCAACAAGCTGACAGGTTCTTTTCTCACCAACCCAAAGTCTTTGATGAGTTGATCAAGCCAGGCGATTTCTCTGCACACTTCTGCTGCTGCAATGTATTCAGATTCTGTGGAAGATAATGCTACACAACTCTGTTTATAACTGCCCCACACAACAGGTCCATCCCCAAACATAAAAACATAACCACTTGTTGATTTATAGTCAGCATTATCCCCAGCCCAATCTGCATCAGTGTACCCAACCAACTTAGGGTCTCTGACAGCTGGTAACTTAAGTTTACAATTCATGGTACCTTTCAAATATCTTACCACCTTCTTCACACCCGCCCAATCATGCTCAGTGGGAGAATTCACCTTTCTGCTAAGAATCCCCACAGCACTTGCTAAGTCAGGTCTACATGTGGTAACCAAATACAAGAGTTTACCAATTGCTGACCTGTATTCACTGTTGTCTGGCAATGGCTTTGAATCTTGCTGATTCTTCAGAAAGTCTGTGGCCATAGGTGTGGCAACCGGGTTTGCGTCTTGCATCTGCATGTACTCTATCAGTTCGTTGATCTTTTGCCGCTGACTGAGAAGAAATGAGCCGTCTTCTTCTCTTTCCACTTGGATTCCAAGGTAGTACTGGACATCTCCTAGCTCTTTGACTTCCACCTCTTTGTTAAGGTGTTGTACTATTTGTGCATAGTCTCTGTCACTTGCTGTGGCAATAATCAAGTCATCAACAAATGCCAAAATGTATGAGAATTGTCCATTACTTGACTTACTATACAAGCACTTGTCAGCATTTCCTTGCTTGTACCCAAGTTGCGTCAGCATTTTGTGCAATTTCTGATTCCAGGCTCTAGCAGCCTGCTTTAGACCATACAGTCCCTTTTGCAATTTGCACACTAAATGTGCCTCATGTGGTTTCACAAAACCTTTGGGCTGTCTCATGTAAATTTCTTCGGAAATCTCCCCGTGTAAAAACGCAGTAGCAATATCGATGTGTTTTACATTCAGTTGCTTGGATGCTGCAATGCTTAAAAGCATTCTTACGCTGCTGTACCTTACAGTGGGTGCAAAGACTTCATCGTAATCTTCACCAAAGCGTTGTGAAAATCCTTGTGCCACAAGTCTAGCTTTGTAGCGTTGCACTTCCCCTTCTGACCCCTTCTTAACCTTGAAAACCCATTTACAGCCAATGGCCTTCTTACCGGGAGGTAGCTCTGTGAGGGTCCAGGTCTTGTTTTGATGCAATGCATCCATTTCTTCCTGTGTGGCTTTCCTCCAGAGACTGGCTTCCTTAGGTGGCATTTCCTGCATCTCTTCCCATGTGGAAGGTTCCTGTGGAGATGCCGACCCTGCAAAATAGGACAGCCGTGGTGCTGGAACACCCCTGTTGGTTCTGGATGAGCGTCTGACCTCTGGTTCTGGAACCGCATCAGCATTCTCATCCTTCTCCAATGGTGGCATGTCTAAGTCGTCATCTTCATCTCTGGAGCCGCCAGGAGTCTGGTACTCTGTGTCTTCTGGTGCATTGCCTGTAGAGGGTGCTATGACATTAGAACCCAGATTAGTACTTCTTGGGGTTTCAGAAGGAAAGTCTATAAGTTCTTGAGTCCATTCTGACTCCTTTGAACTACCAATAACGGTATTCTTTGTGTCAACCTTTGCATGCTCATCGAAATAAATTGCATGGTGCGCACTGGTTTTGCCACTTTGTAAGTCCATCACTCTGTAGCCTTTCCCTCCAGATGCATATCCAACTAAAACACCTGCTTGTACTCTGGAGTCTAGCTTTTGTCTGTGTTCTTTCGGCACGTGATAGTAGCACAGACTTCCAAACACACGTATGTGCGACAAATTAGGCACTTTGCCATGCCAAAGTTCAAATGGTGTGCGCTCTGCTCCTTTTGTTGGCAATCTATTCTGCAAATAAACTGCTGTGTCAGCTGCATTTCCCCACAGCTTCTGTGGCAAGGATGCTTCCTTTAGCATGCACCTTGTCATTTCCATAATGGATCGAAATTTTCTCTCTGCAATGGAGTTCTGTTGTGGCGTGTAAGGAATTGTGGTTACGTGTACGATTCCTTCCTTGGCCATGAGAGCCTGCATTTCATGTGAGCAGTACTCACCTCCATTGTCACTCATCAACACAGCTGGAGCGCGTTGGAACTTGTTTCTGACCATGGCAATGTATTCTTTGAACATTTCCACTGTCTCACTTTTCTCTCTGATGAAATATGCAACACAATATCTTGAAAAATCATCAATAAAAATTAGAATATACCTGTTGTTCCCAAGTGATGGAACATTAATTGGACCACATAGATCCGAATATATGATATCCAGCACCTTAGTGCTTCTTTGTTCTGCACAACGTGGAAAAGAAAGTTTCACAGCCTTTTCAGTAATACAGCTTATGCATTTTGTCAGAGTCACTTTGCTTTCTTTTACCTGTAAACCTCTTACAAGATCACCTTTCTGTAGGTTCATAATGATGGTGGTGTCTCTGTGTCCTAATCTTCTGTGCCACAGCTGCAAATCTGCTTCATCTTTCTGACTGGGATGCGCAACTTTTGCAGACTGGTTCTCTGAAATATCAACCTCATAAACACCATTTATCAGCCTTGCTTGAATATACACGTCACCATCTTTAGTCACATTACACTCTCCATTTCCAAACGTGATTTGGAAACCTTTCTTGTCCAAACTGGACACACTAAGTAAATTGCAGCTTAGTTCTGGAACGTACAAAACTTTAGGCACTTTGGTCTTAACAGGTTCATTGTTTACATTGAATTTCAAGTCCATGGAACCTGCACCTTTTGCTTTAATAACGTTGCCATCTGCAATCTCAATTTCAGATCCTTCATCTTCATTTATCTCATTAAAATAATCCCTTTGAAATGAGTAGTGAGAACTCGCTCCTGAATCCAAAATCCACTTATTACATTTATTTTCACAATTTTGGACAGCTAAATTCCTTTCTTGCAGTAGCAAGGTGCGTTCAAATTTCCCCTTCTTCTGCCATTTCGGCTGAGAGGTTTGGGAATTCTTTGCTTTAGGAGCTCTACAGTTCTTTGCAATATGGCCTTCTTTATTGCAATTGTAGCAAATTACTTTCTTGGGCATTTCTCTGGACTTTGTAAATTGCCTGGACGCATAATTACTGTCCTTGCTTCTAGCATTTCTTGTTGGGGACTCAACTCTCTCTCTACATTCTTCTCTTAAATGACTGGTCAGGTCTTTGAAAGTTAGACCTTCTCTATGGTCCATTAGACTGACAAAAGCATCAAAACGTGGTCCAAGAGATGATAGCAAAAATGATACATTTGTCTCTTCATCAAAAGGCTTAGGAGTGAGATCAATCTTTTGAATAATCTCAGTAAACTTGCTGATGTGCTCTGTGAATTCTCCTTTAGAATTCATTCTCAGTCTGGTCAATTTATACATCAAGGTTCTGTAGGAGTTCCTGGAAGATTCTCCATACATGCGTTCAATGTCTTTTAGGATCTGAGATGCATCATCTTTACTATTTATTAATGATAGATGCTCATTGCGAAGTACACTCAAAATTATATGCCTGGCTTCGCTGTTCTTGCGTTTCCAAGCTGCTATCTTGGCTAAATCCTCTCTACTTGTGCCAGTAGGCAAAGATTCTTCAACAGCCTCCAAAACGTGCTTTGCATCTAGATATGCTATTAAGCGCTGCTTCCAGTACATAAAATTATTCTCACTCAGCACAATCATGCCTAGTTTTGCATCACTATCAAAATTTGCAGTAGCCATCTTAAAATCCAGAAGTTTGAAAAATGTTGAAAACCTCAAAAATCTCAAAATGCAAAAATCTCTAAACAAATCTTCACTGCCTTGGGTTACTGTGAACACTGAGGGAGGGGAGGGGTGGCTAATCCCCCTCCAGCACAATGGATACAATAGGCCATGTGCTCACCAGGAAAATTCCACTCAACTCAAAAATCACAATCCGATGCAATCCTTGAAAAATACACAAAAATATGGAATGCTGGGGCCACTAACCCTTTGTGGGAATGTTTAGGGATGTGGGGGAGGATATATTGTTTAAGATATCCTACCCCAACTTGTCTTTACAAGTTGAACAATATCAGCAGAGCTAACATTCCCCTTTTAAACATACACGCAGCAGATAGCTTCCACAGACTCGCTAGAGTCTAGAAATATTATCCTGGTGCTTCCCCCTTTTTAATCCCTCCTAAATAAGACACTACACAGTCTTCAGTAAAGTATAAAACATTTACTCATAAGAAATCATCTGTTCACACAAAGGATCCCAGAGGCAGACTTAAAAGTTACTAAACAGTAAACATCACAAGATTATCCCCTTATGGGAGAAAAAGCCCTTTTGCTTATCTTAGCCTGAAGCGAAGAGTGCATCTTAGTTGCTGTTGTTGTTAAGATGGCATGGTGTGAGAGAGAAGACAGAAGAGGCAAAATGGAGGCCCGGCCTGGCCTGTGGTTCTTCTTCACTAACCAGAAGAGGCCACACCCATCTCAAGTTACATACAGTCAGGAAGTTTTGTCTCAGTCCAGGAAGACAGGAAGTTCCGGCTGGAGGACTGAGACAACCTTCATGTCTACTCCAGCAAATGTTGTGTTTGACTGCACCTGATTCTTACATCCCACAGCAACAAGGTTTAGTGAGCAGGAAGAGGCGGTGGCAGAGAGCAGTCCAGAATCAAGGGCAGAATCACAGGCAACTGGAGGATTCTGGGGCCTGGGGCCTGGGGCCTTAGTGGCTTGGGGAAACCCTATGATGCTTAAGGTGGTGGGGAAGGGGAGCTGGAGAGGATCAGGCAGTGGTAACCCTGCTCTTCCTGGGCAGCACCGAGCAGCATGTTCCTCAGGGGCCCAGGTCTGCCACCACTTTCAGCTGTTCATAGGCTGCCACCTGAGGCGATGTCCTCCTCAGGGCCAATGAGCAGGCTGACCCTGGTTTAAAAGTTATTTTGTTACATATGTAACTTTCATGGTATTGTTTAGGTATTGCTGATTGTGGCTCCATATTGATAAGCATGTATACATTGGGCTTCCATTGCTCTTTTTCAGGTAAAAAGGGGAAAGGGGGAAAGAACCTCCCCCAACGTAAAAAGCCCGAACCTGCTGCCAAGAATGCACCAGCACAACCAGAAGCCAAGGGTCTGTATGCTCCATAGCACATGGAAGGAAATTCCAGTGGGGGCACCATAAGAAAAACAATTGTGGGGTAGGAAGGCATAGATAGGAGAAAGTGAATTTCTAGGCAGGTGTGTCCCAATTGTTAAAGTCTCTGAAAGGGAAGTCATGGTATGTTTCATAGTAAAACCGCCATCCTAACTCCCCCCCCCCAAAAAAAATATGATAGATTGATTAAGAGAGGGGGAGAAAATTAACCAAACTCATATTACAGTATGGGAATATGAGGTAGGGTATCTACACAAACATTTCCTTGACATTTAACATTTTTTATAAAATCATAGAGTTGGAAGGAACCCCAAGGGTCATCTAGTCCAACCCCCTGCAATGCTGGAATCTCAGCTAAAGCATCCATGACAGATGGCCATTGAGCTTCTGCTTAAAAAGCTGCCGGTGCCTACAGCTTGTTGTAATCATTAACAGGAAGAAGAGGAATGAGGTTCATTGCCTTGAGGATCTTGAAAAAAGGTCACACAGAATCACAGAGTAGTAGAGTCAGAAGGGACCCCAAGGATCATTTAGTCCAACCCCACTGCCACCCCGGCACTCTGCAATGCAGGAATTTGCAGGTGGCTCATATAGGAATCAAACCCACAATAGTGCGCGTGTGTGCATGCGCATAATGGATTTGGTGCTGTAGGTCACAGACTTCCAAGCCATTCACTTCCTTTCCATCTGGTCCTTCCTCCCAGGACTTCAAGGCAATGTGCACAACTCTTCCTTTTCCTTTCTCACCATAGCAACACTGTGAGGAAGGTTTGTCAGAGATGATGATAACTGTGGGAGCATTGCTTTTGCTAAGAGGAGGCAGGTATTGTGACCAGAGAGCCCAGGTGTCCCCCTAAACCAGTGGTGCAGAACCTCTGGCCTGCTGGACAATCTTGCCCCATCGAGGAGTCCAATTTTGCTCACGATGGCTTCCCCCCCCAAAGCCACATCCACTATGATGGGGAGGGTGTGGAGTTCTGTTTTGCATTGACTGTGCCCATCGCTTCCCTGTGGGGTGGTAAAAATGGGGTTTTCTGTCCTCTTGTCCTCTAAGGTAAGACTGACGATCTTTGGAAACGGGGAATAACGTGGGTCAACTCCCCTGTGGGTAAAGCTGCTGCCGCATGCTGTGCCACGATTCTCTTCCTCGGCACAGTTGCATTGGTCACAGTGTGTAAGTTTAACTCTTCTAGCAAAGGAACCCCCCCCCAATTGCCTTGGCTGGTTTAACTTCAGTGTAAAAAACCCTTGAAAAAAGAAAGAGAAAAGAATGGCATCTAGAAGAAGCCCATTCCCTTTGATTTCAGTGAACGATATGAGAGCCCAATTGCGCGCGCACACACACACACACACACACACACATTGATTTCAATGACATTGCAATGTTGCCCTTGAACAGCTCAGAGACTTTTAGCGACTAACTAGGTCAGGGGTCGGCAAGGTTTGCTTTGCCTGGGCCTGTTCACTCCGGCGGAGATCCCTCCCTGGGCCTGTGATTTCTGGTGTCTGCATCTGCAATTTCTGGCGTCTGTGCAGATGCTATTTCCACCACCGCAGAAGCAAGTCCCTGCGCATCACTGCGCTGGTTTAGCACAGCACGCTGGGACTCGCTGAGTGGGCAGCTCGGTTTGGAGGCGGCTCATGGGCCCATTAAACAACCCCCGTGGGCCGCTTGTGGCCCATGGGCCTTAGGTTGTCTACCCCATGTAGATTCATGTTGCAATCAGCAGTGATACCACCTGTCCCTAGAAAAATGGGGTTGACCCTGTTTTAGTGTGGTGTAGTGGTTAAGAGCGGTAGACTCGTAATCTAGGAAACCGGGTTCGCGTCTCCGCTCCTCCACATGCAGCTGCTGGGTGACCTTGGGCTAGTCACACTTCTTTGAAGTCTCTCAGCCCCACTCACCTCACAGAGTGTTTGTTGTGGGGGAGGAAGGGAAAGGAGAATGTGAGCCGCTTTGAGACTCCTTAGGGTAGAGATAAAGCGGGATATCAAATCCAAACTCTTCTTCTTCTTCTTCTTCTTTAGACGAAAGAGTCCTCTGTCCTGTTCGAACTTGAAATGGGATGCCTTTCCCCCCGTATTTGAGCTCAGCCAGCCCCAAATGGTGGTTGCATTGCTGTTGGTGTGACTGATGAGGAGCCTGGCCCAGCGTGAACAGTAACAGGCAAGAGGGGGAAGGAGCAACCTCTCCCTCCCTTGCCCCCTCCTTCCTTCCCTCTGGCTGGTGCTCCTCCTCAGCCACTGCCCCACCGATCTAGCATGGTGCAATTCCGCCACAGTTTGGCCCCCTTTGCTGCCCCAACCTGACCTCTCCTCCTCCTTCCACCTGCTCCGCATGCAAACCCCTTCAGGTATACAGGGCCAAGGTATACACAGGGTAGAGCCACACTTCCAGCTGGCATAAAACTAGTGTGTTGGTATGCCCACTCTTCCATTCCTCCTTTCTTTTTAGATGTTCTCAATTATAAAAAGCATTCGCAAAAGTTAGCAGCACAGCAGCGGATTCAGGATTTTGCTAATACCTACTACCCAAAGTGGAACAGTTTGAACGGTAAGCAATGTGTTTTGGTCAGAGTTTTCAGAAAGCTTCTTTCTCTGCGTGTGTCTCCCCAACACTGCTTAGGGTTGTTTCCCCCCAGTATTTTTCCATTTGCATGTGTAGGGCACCCAGTCACTCCCACCAATAACTCACACATGAAACATAAATTTTGGTTTGGGTTTTTGGGCATATTTTGGCCACAACTTTATTTTATACAAATCACGTGAGTGGTTGTGTAGGCATTGGTTCACGCTGTCCAACGGGACAGAGCTGACTCCTAGTCAGCAAGACTAGCTGTCCGGCAGGACAGAGCTGACCACTTGTCAGCGAAGGGAAACCATTAGCTGGGGAGAGTTAATGGGGCCGGATCAAACAGAGCCTCCCCCTCCCCAGGGGTCCACAGGGACTCCTGCATGGCCCTGCACCCACCGGGTTTTGGACAGCAATGTTGAGTCCCTGGATTCCTTTGCGGAATTCCCATTACCAACATCACTTCTTGGGGGGCACCACCCACCCATACCACAGAACCAATGCCTAACCACCACAAGCCACCGGCTCACCGCCAAAACCACTCACAGACCCAGCCAAGCCCTCAGGGCCCCCCTGATAGCCACCAACCAAAGATCATTGCCCATTGGTGAAAGATGCACGCCATCTAGACGGAACAGGGGAACATCCTTAAAAGTAATTGCGGGATGAGGAATCTCAGACCCTCCCAAATCATAAACCACCCCAAGAGCCGCACAATTGGTACGACTGCGGGCCCTCTCAACAGCCACAGCAGAGCGCGCTCCCCTCCACGATCGCCGCTGTAACATGTGAGACCAAAACAACCTAACCTGTGGGAATAAAACAGCAATTTCCTGCAAATCGTGCCGTATCTTGAGGCGAAGGACATGGCACTTCATAGCTGGCAAGTCATTTTCACCTAGTTGCAAAACCAAGGCATCAGGTGGACCCTCCCCAGCGGCACGATTGAGAAGCAAAGGAATCAACTCCTCCCACAACATGCCCCTTTTGCCCAACCAAGAAACCAAAACGTGAGGTGGAAGTTCAAGGTTGGGCACCAGCCCTGCCTCCTGAGCTCTGGTGCCAGCCCAGTAAACGATGCTGTGCCCGACAATCCAAACTCGCATGGGTGCAGGACCTAGGGAACAAAACAACACAATCAAAACCACATCAACGTCTCACATAACCCTTGTAGGCATCAGACTTCCACCGCCCCAATTCTTTGATTCTGTCTGCTGACAGCCCCCAGCGGGCAGCCGACGTTAGCAGCACCAATTCTGAAGGAATGCGGGGCATAACCAGGCGGCGAGCGGCCACATGCTGAAATGGCCTTGCGCATAACTTTGGCAAACTGCTGCCTGGTCAATGGCAAGCCATCCTCATGAACCAAAAGGGGGGCATACCCTGTGGGGCGCACTGCAAGATACTGTGCGGTATCTTTCACAGGGCAAGGGCCCACCCTCCCTGTGGCAGGAAGCCGCATCACTACCCCATGACCCAGTTGGTCAGTCTTGGAATTGCGGACGGTGATGACAACCTCAGTCGAAGAGAGATCAACATCACTCAACAATAGCCCCCGTGAACCCAATAGCCGGGAAGCCTCCAGGACCACTTCTCCCACTCGCAGAGCCCCGTAGAACGCCAATGAAAAGGTGGCGGAAAAAAGGCGCGCCTCAAAGTGCGACCAACAAACTATACGAAGCTTGGCCCGCATTTGGGCTAAAAGAGCTAAGGTGTCCGGGTGCCTGGCTTGGGCTTGCGATGGAGCCATCCTAGCCCACCCTTTTAAGGCCTGGCGAATGAAAAAGGCTGAACAGGGGTCCTTCTCAAAGAAGAGCTTAGTAAAAAATGAAATAGCCGCTGCCTGGATCCGAATGGTCCTAGGAGCGCGTCCAATTGCAAAAAGGTGTGTTAAGTATTCCAGAACCATGTCGGCTGTCGGGGGCACAGCAAATCGGCCCACCCCAGACAGACCGCAAAACCTAGCAAAGTCAGCCCAGGCCTTCTTATAGGAAGAAAAGGTGGATGGGGCAACAGAAGAGGCTACTCCCTGCATGGCTAAGTGCCTCCAAGACTCCACAGGTGGTCTGGAAAGCACTCCGGATGCTCTCACGCTTCCGGAGCCAGGGATCTGAACCGGGCCATCTGAAAACGGGATAGAGCATCAGCAATATCATTAGATAGGCCCAGGACAAAGCGTGCGGAAAAAACAATATTAGCACGCAAGCATTGGAGCACGAAAGCCCTAAGCAGGGAAGAGACCCTGGGGGAAAGCGATGACTGCTTAGCCAGCACGCTCACCACCGCCTGATTGTCAGTCCAAAAGCATACGCGACGGTCCCTGAATTCCTCGACCCATATGTGCACCGCCACTGCAATGGGAAAAAACTCGAGAAAAGTCAAGTCCCGTGTTATCGCCTCCCCCTGCCAGGCTGCCGGCCAAGGCCTGGCACACCAGCGACCCTGCCAGTACAGTCCAAAACCTAAGGAACCTGCAGCGTCAGAGTGGACCTGGAAATCATTGCGGAGGTTCAAAGTATCCTGCCACAATGAAACCCCATTGTATTCCTGAAGGAATGACAACCACATCCTAAGGTCCTCCTTCACATCCTGGGGCAAACGCGTGTGGTGGTGAGGCGCCCGCAAACCTGAAGTGAGTCTTGCAAGGCGGGAGCAGAATGGCCTCCCTGGCGCCATAACCCTGCAGGCGAAATTCAAATGGCCCAGGAGTGACTGAAGCTGACGCAGGGTTACTTTAGACAGCAGAAGCACTTCCTCTATAACCCTCCTCAAGGTGATGATTTTTTCGGGCGGCAGACGAGACGTCTGTGCAACGGTGTCCAACAAAATACGCAAATAAACCAACTGAGTGGCTGGGCCCTCAGTCTTGGCCGCCGCCAAAGGGACCCCCAGCTCCTCAGTAAGCTCAGTAAACGCCTGCATGAGCGCCAAGCAGTCACCTGTGTCACTGCCCGAGGCAAGCAAAAAATCATCAAGATAAAGCATGACCCCTTGCAGGCCCGTCTTATGGCGCAAGGCCCAGTCCAGAAAAGTGCTGAAAGCCTCAAACGCCACGCATGCTACCGAGCAGCCCATGGGCATCGTCTTATCAAAGTAATAGGCGCCCTCAAATTTGAAGCCAAGCAGCCAGAAATCCTGAGGATTAATCGGCAGCAGCCTAAAAGCAGACTCTATGTCACACTTAGCTAAGGAGGCACCCCGACCAAATTTTCTGACCATTTTAACCGCAGTGTCCAATGAAGCATAGCGCACTGAACAAAGCTCCGGGGGGGATCACGTCATTAACCGACGTGCCCCTGGGGTGAGACAAATTATGAATTAACCGGAATTCTCCCGGCACCTTCTTGGGTGCCACTCCCAAGGGGGAAAGATGCAGGTCAGGAAACGGGGGAGCATCGAAAGGACCATGCCAACTCTTTCCCAATCTTTTTCCTAGCCACATCCGGCAGCTCTCACACCGACTTTTGATTTACAGGGTTACCCGCCCCGGGTTTCGCTGATACAGGAATCCTGAAACCAAGGGAAAAACCGTCCCGCAGATAGAGAGCCACCTTTTGATTAGGGTATTTGGATAGCCAGTGTAGCAGGGGTTGTAATTTTATGGGAGTCAGTGCCAAAGAAAAAACAACCTCACTTTGAAGAGCCTGGGGTGGGGTGGGAGGGGGCCTGTTTTGCAGGCTGCTGCCCACCTCCCCTTCCTCCATGAAAGGGCCGATTGCCGCGGAGACAGGATGAGGCAGAATGAGCCCCTCCATACTTCTCACAAATGTGGGGAAAATTACATGGGGACCTCACGCAACTGCCCTTGTTGTAGCTCCAGCAACAAAATCTCCTGGCCGCCTTGGAAGATGGCGGCCGGGAAGGTCGCTGCTCAGGAGCCCTCTTCTGGACATACGGAGCCACACATGTAGCCCAGATATTGACATCCCTCCTATCCCATCTGGCCGAAGTGATTTTATGGGCCCTGGTCCTAAATTTTTTGTCATAAGACAGTGCCGCGAATTTGCCGGCCGTAGAATGTGCCATGCGCACAATTGATTGATAAATGAAAAGATGGAGAGATCGTTTGGGATAACAGGAGCAAATGACGCTGGCGAAAACTTGGAAACAGTCCAGCCAGTGCTCAAAAGTCCTCTCTGCCCTGACCGAAGAAACGGGTGGAGAGACATTCTTTTTTTAACAAGACAACCAACAGTACCACGGCTGAAGCCTAAAAATACAATACAGCTTGGGGAAGCAAGTGGAAGGAAGGGCGTAGCCCTTCTCCTACTCAGCAATAACTGCGTAAATCTTTGAATTAAAGAGACCCCAGCAATTGCTACTAATTATTTACTCTTTGTTCTCCACCCTCCGCTCCTTACCCAAGATGGTCTTCACCAGAAAGCGCTGTAAGGATATGGGAATTGTGTTAATATCGCCTCAGGGTGAGAAGGGACCTCGAAGGAGGCAAAGTAAAATCACTAATTATTTCTGCCAGAAAGAAGGGGACAAGAGAGCCCAGAATGAGCCCACCTTAATAGAAGCTACCCCTTCAGTGCTGGATTGGTCAATCCAACGTAAATACCTACAAACCGAACATGAAAGCACAAGTTATTCTATGAGTTTGGCGCAGGAACTTGCTCTAGCCGAGAATAACACGACGATTAATTTGCCCAATATTAAGGACCCTAAACCCCAAAAATCACCGCAAAAACCCAGGATAAACCACCAAGGACACTGGCCCATAGTGAATGCTGATAGTACGGAAGAGCAGGGTGACCAGTTGCAGAACCAGATACAACAGATCTGCACGGACCTTCTCAATATTAAAACCTTTTTAGCAATAACAAATGGGCTACTCCTGACGCTTGTGGACAATTTCAGACAGATAGACAGAGCACCAGACCATGTCTCTGATGCAGATGCCAGAACTCACACATTATGCAATGTCAAACCAAGCAAGAGAAGACCCAAGATGAAGAAAAACAGACCCAAGATGAAGAAAAGCAGACCCAAGATGAAGAAAAGTAAAAATATCAAAAACATAAAGCCGTCCAGAAGAACCCAACACATCAGCAAAAAACAGTGGCAGAAACTCTTTAACTTACTATCATCCCCCCCCTTACCTGCAATAAAAAAATCTAAAGTACAAGGTACTAAAGAGATCGGCAAAGAAGGTTCAACAAAGACCAAAAGTGACTCCGGATGCGAGAACAAATCCTCGAGTACACTCAATGAAATCACCTCTCCCATGGATGCTTCTCTTCTGTGCCCCCCCAGTTTGACTAAAGAAATATATTCACCTTCAGACACTCTCAACTCGAGCCTATCTAGGGCTCCTGCTGCAATCGTGAACAGAAGCGAATTAGGGGCACCTAATATCGCCGGGATTGCATCACTGGAGTCCCAAGCCCCAAGCACCAAGAATGGATGGAACTTGGTCCTAAACCCAAAAAAGATCGTATTTGCAAACTATCCTAAACCGCTGGGCCCCTGCATAGGGACAGACCGTGTGAAACATCTGTTGACTATTATAAATGGCACTCTACCGGGGGTAGTGAAAGCAGCCGACCTAGTCGATATAGAATATCTATATCAAGACGGACAATCGGTACGAGTCCTGATCACCTTTACTGATCACAACTTGGTCAACTTTATCCTGAGAACAAGGAATCTATTCAAAAAGAAAAGAATAGAATTACTAAGAATCTTTGAAAACAGAGCCCCACTAACCTCCCTATTGGCAGCGAAGAGAGAAAGGAGGACAGGAGCAGAGGAACAAAAAGGTAGAGCACACAAGCAACAAATCAGGAGGCAAGTGCAAAAGCGGGAGCATGTCGAATATGATGCACCAAAACTAAAGAAGGCAGTCACTGCCTCTCCGGAGAGCCTACCACACCCGAGTGCTAGAGAAGACTCTGTCTCTGCAGAAGAGGACGCTTTAATAAATCGATTTTGGACATTACAGTCGCCAGCTCAAACTGAAATCCTGAAAAGATTGGATACACTGAGAAGCAGACTGGCTAGAAAGGAGGACCATGGCGAGACTACGGAGGGACCACATATATGGCCCATATCCCCTAAGTGCACAGTGGACAAGAGGACAGTGGGAGGCTCCTTTAAATGTGTAGATGCGGAACATCAAGAGCAGCCCCCGCTGGTTTATGAAAAGGCAGAATTAAATCAGGCGGTGACATCCCCGAGTGCAATGATCGCCCACCTTGAGCTCTCCCCCAATGAAATGGCTACTCCCGTAACTTTAAACCCCATATCAAAAGTAAAGGCATACCACCCTCCCATGAAGCAGATGCCCACTGACAGATCCAATGGGAGCATTTTTTTAGACAAAAAAGGACTGTTGGACAGCGTGGAATGGATGAACTGATATCACAGAGGGGCCGGGAATTAAAGCTGCTGTCCTGGAATATCGCAGGATGGCAAGCAAAGAAAAACAATCAACAATTTATAACACTCCTCAAGCAATACGATATTATCCTTCTGCAGGAGACCTGGCACAATGATCCCATCCTGTTCAATGGCTACTGCTGCCATTCTCTGCCCGCCACGCCATCCCTAAGGGGAGGCAGGCCAAGTGGAGGCCTAGCCAGTCTTGTTTCCACAGAGCTAGAACACTCTTTAAGAGTCCTACCAAGCTGCAACTCACTAGCAACGGCTGTTTTACTTAATCTCAGGAAAGAAGCACTATTGCTGGTCAATGTTTATCTGCCCCCCTGTAATAAAAAATCCGTAGTTAAAGCCAACTGGGAAGAGCTGGAAGCATTCCTAGAGCCCCTTGAATCTTCCTACCCATCCACCCCAATCATAATTGGCGGGGACTTCAACGCACGTATGGGAACAGATGATGACAACTTATATAGTCAATATAATCAGATTCAAGACCCTGGAAGTACAATAGACATAGGTTCCACACGACTCTCTAGAGACAGCAGATGCAACTACTCAGGGCTATGCTTAGCCCAGGTTGCAAAAAGACGGGAATTGACAATATTAAATGGCAACAAAGTTGGGGACCGCCCAGGGGAATATACCCACTTTGCAAAGGCGGGAGGAAGTGTTATCGATTATATATTGATATCATGTTTTGCCTATAACCTTGTGTCGAAGTTCCAGGTGGGGCATAACACCGAGAGTGACCATCTGCCACTAACTTTAGCATTAGATGGCCTATCTCCAAACAAACCTATGGCTAATCCACATTTCATCCCCACCGCCAATCTGGGTCAACTTGTACCAAGAAGAATTAAATGGACTCCCATTCTCAACACTGAGCTAACCCACCTTCTTCACTCGGAAGAAGTGAAGACTATCCATTCGGCCATCGTATCAGCTAATGCTGCCAGTTTGGCCTTGGACCTATTTAAAGAGCTATCAGAGAGGCTGAAAAGCTTCCTAACATCAGAAATCCTCAAAATTGCCACAAAGCGGGCAAAAGACTCAGCGAGGTGGTTTGATGCGGAGTGTAGACAAGCAAGGAAACTCCTGAGACTAACATACCGCAAATATAGAAACACCGGAGCACCCTCTCTATTTACGGCATACGTCTCCTTAAGACAAAATTATAAACAAACATTAAAGAGAAAAAAGCAAAAAGCCGAGAGAACTGCTTGGGGTTGCTTAGTGAAGGCCTCGAATGAGAAAGACACAGGCTGTTTTTGGCGTACCATCTCGGGCCTCTTGGATCAGGAGCGCAATGGGCCCATATGCACCGTTGAACCACAGGAGTGGATGAGATACTTTCAAACTCTGTATCAAGATGAGGAATTCCAACACAAAGAGATAGGTGCTCATCCAGGGGATTTACCACCTTGGTTCCCAGTCTCTGCAGAGGAGGTAGGGAAACTAATCGTGCAACTCAAGAACAACAAAGCCCCGGGAATAGACTATATACCCGCAGAACTCCTGAAGGCAAATATGGGCTGGTGGGCCCCCCTATTGGCAAAAATGTTTTCTTACATTGATTCTACAGGCACAATCCCCGACTGCTGGGCAGAGGCAATAATTATCCCAATTTATAAGAAAGGACCCACGTCAGATCCAGCGAGTTACAGGCCCATCAGTCTCCTCCCTATACCCAGCAAACTATATGCCAAACACCTTTATATTAAACTAATTAGCTGGATGGAATCAGAGGCAATTCTGGCGGAGGAGCAAGCTGGGTTTAGACAGGGCAGAACGACAATAGACCACTGCTTTGTACTAACACATCTCATTGATAAATATGTCAAAAAAACACGCGGGGTGCTATTTGCAGCCTTCATAGACCTGAAGGCGGCCTTCGACTCAATTTCACGAGTCAGACTTTGGACCAAACTGAACACAACTAGCATTGATAAAAGACTACTGCTATTGATAAACAGTCTTTACAAAGACACCAAGCTTTATGTAAGAACTTCACTCAACGGACAACTCATCGGCCCTATTTCAGCCACCAGAGGGGTCAAACAAGGTTGCATTTTAGCCCCGGCCTTGTTTAACTTACCCTGTTTCCCCTTTTTTAATACGTAGTCATAAAGTAAGCCATGGCAGGGTTTTTTTTACCTTTGTGAGAAGTAAGACGTACCCCAAAAGTAAGCCGTGGTGCTGCCATTGTTCCTCAGCCCCTCAGCCCCTCCTGTGTGCGCAGGGAGCCAGCGAACCAGTGAGAGGCACGGGGGGAAACGCGCCTCTTGCAGAGTTCTGCCTCGCCTGCTTAGCGCGCAGGGAGAGGCTGTACCGTACCATACTGACGTAATAAAAATAAGACATCCCCCGAAAATAAGCCACCCTGTGTTTTTTTGAGGGGGGGAAATTATAAGACGGTGTCTTAAAAAGGGGGAAAGACGGTAGGCTGGATGTGTCCCTCACAGAAACCCGAAAGAAAGTGTTGGAGGCTCCAAGTGAAAAGATAGGACTTTACTGAATAAAGGAGTCCATCGGGTCGGCCTCCTAAAAATTCTGAGGGAGACTGTGAAATAATCTTCACAAGCATCTACTCTTACAAACTTCTAACACATGATTACAAATAACCAACCAAATAATTATAGCACACTTCCCATAGTAATTGCAACCCACAGTTGTCATTCTAAACCAATCAGACATCCTTAGGCTCTTCCGATCAGCAGTGGTGGAGCTTCATGCTCTGGCACCAGGGGTGGAGAGCAGACGGGGGCGTGGCTGGCGAGCGTCATGGGGGTGTGGTGCGCCACCAGCGGGGGTGTGGCACACATCTTGGGGGCGTGGTGCCCCTCGCGAGTGGGGGGCAGCTGCAATGGCACCCCACTGGGATCGCGCTGCCAGGGCAGTGCACTCCCCCGCACCCCTCTTCCTCAGCCAGTGCCGATCAACCTACCCCAAGCTTCTCATTATAAGAGCATGTGATTACAGATTGCCGTCCCTCAATGCCTTTCTTCATTAGTTTCTTTATTAGTTATGCTATTCATTACTTGTCTACCAACATTCTTTCTCAATTATCTGTGATCAATAAATGAAAAGCCTACATTGATTTAAAATTAAGTGATAATGTTCTGCCTAGCCAATATCCTTTTATGTTTAGATCTTTAGGTATAGCTAGACTTCATTCTTTCATCATAAGAGCACAGGATATTCATAATTCCTAGTTAAAGCAACTAGTGATTAGTTGAAAGTTCATACATAAATCAATGTTCGTCTCAAATATGGAGTTTTAACAACACAATTTGGAGTCCTAACAGATGGATGTAGAGAAACAGGACATTCTCCTTCATTGGTCTGAGCAAGGGCCAAACATTCACTTCTCACTTGAAAATTCCCAGGCACCTGCAAGCATAGAATTGGAAAACCATGCTTGCTGAATAAATGTAATGAATCGATATCAAGTGCATGTCTGCCCACTTTGAATGGGTACTCAGAAGAGTCCTGCTCCTGATCCTGGTGATGATCCAGGGCAGGGGACAGAAGTGACCAAAGGGGGCATCATTCACAGAACTCACTCAAAAATCCAAATGCATACCTTCCAAGTGCCCCGATTGAAGCGGGACAGCCATGCTTCCTCTGAAGGTGGCGCAGGCTCTGCCTTCGTCTTGGGGAGCCCCAACAGTGCACTGCCAGAGAATGGAGGCCACGGAAGCAGCTCCTGCAGCAGCAGCAACATAGTGAAGGAGCACTTCCTGGCCTTTGGGAAGGAGGCACAATACTCTGACAGGATCCTGGAGCCCGCCTGATCTTTCTCTCATTCTCTCTTTTTTACATTTGGTTTGTTAAACTTTCTTTCTTTCTTTCTTATTTATTTATTTATACTTGTCCATCATACAAACAAGCATTGAATAAAATGAACAAATAATACAAAAACAGAAGAAAATACAAAAGCAAAATTACAAGGATAATAAATTCCCTTCTTTAAGTTTGCACCTCCAACACTTTCCACTAGTGTTTTGGTACATTTTAGCCAATTTCCAGGTGTAAGATATCATCTGCACATCTTTTTTAAATAATTATTTTATTGTATAACATGCTGCAAATCTTATGTCTCTTTTCCATAAATTTTCCCATTTTTCTAATTCAACTGTATTTTTCTAATTCCCATTTTTCTAATTCAGTTGACCGAAATCTTGTGCCCATTTGAGCATGACATCTTTAACTCTTCATTTCTTAAGTGCCAATTTAATAATAGTTTATACATTTTGGACAATTTTTTAAATCATCTTTCATAATCAATTCTTTGTCTAATTCAGATACCGGTACTTTCTTGTCAAATCCATTTACTTTCTTGTCTTCCTCAAAAACTGCATTTAGTTGATGGTATTGTAGCCAGCCTATTCCTGTATGTTTTATTGTTTCATATTTTTTTCATTTGTAGTCTATTGTTTCGTTCCTCTAAAATATCTTTATATGTCAACCAATTTGAATCCAGATTTGTTCTTTTTACAGCCTCTGCCTCCATTGGTGACAACTACTATGCGGTTTTTGGTTCTAATAATTTTTTGTTCCTTTCCCAAACTTCATATAAGGCTTTCCTAATCATGTGATTTAGGAATCCCTTGTGAATTTTTACTTTATTATAACCCAGGTAGCCGTGCCACCCCACTATATTATCCCAGCCCTCAATATCCAATAATTTGGTATTCTTCAAGATCATTCATTCCTTGAGCCCAACCAGGCAGGCAGCTTCGTAGTAGATCCTAAAAATACGGAATTCCAAACCCTCCTCTGTCTCTGGTTTCTGTTAATAACTTAAATTTAATTCTAGGTTTTTTGCCCTGCCAAATGTATTTTGCCAAATACCTGTACCATTCCTTAAAACAATTGAAGCTACTAAGAACCGGAATTGATTGAAAAAGGAACAGCATTTTTGGTAAAACTACCATCATGATTGTAGAAATTCTTCCCCACAATTTGAGTTTTAATTTGCTTCAGATTTCTAAGTCTTTCTTAATTTCGTTCCATACCTTAACATAATTGTCTTTGTATAAATTAATGCCTTTCATGGTTATCCAAATTCCTAAATACTTTGCTCTGTTGGTGATTTTAAGTGCTGTTTCTATTTCTAACTTGTCATTTTTTTGTATATCTAAATTTTTTACCAAAAGTTTTGTTTTTTCTTTATTAATTTTGAATCCTGATAATTGTTCAAATTCCTTTGTTTTCTCCAATATTGCTACAATACTCTCTAGAGGGTTTTCTGTTGTAATTATTAGATCGTCTGTGAAGGGTCTTACCTTATAGGCCCTTTGTCCAAGTTTAATTCCTTCTTTTCTAGTGTCTTCTCTTATTGCTTTCAAATATACTTCCAGAACTGTGATAAAGAGGAGAGGAGAGGAGAACGAGGGCAGCCCTGTCTTGTTCCCTTAGAGATACTAAAAGCTTCTGATTTTTCACCATTTATAATTAGTCTGGCCTTTTGGGAATTATAAATCGCTTTTATACCACTACATATTTTCTCGCCCAAACTCATCATTGCCAAAGTTTTTGCATGAATGCCCATGAAACATTATCAAATGCTTTCTCCGTATCCACCAAGATCAGGGCTACCTTTTTATCTGGTCTCATTTCTAAGTATTCTATTGTATCTACTACCAATCTTAAGTTGCTGTAAATTTGTCTTCCCAGTAGGAAGCCTGACCGATCTTTATTTATTAATCTTGTCAGGATCTTTTTCAATCTGTTAGCTAAATTTGTTGCAAATAATTTATAATCTGAATTTAGAAGGGAGATCTGTCTATAATTTTTAATTTCCTCTAAATTGGATCCATATTTCAGTATCAATGTACCGGTAATTAGGGTCTCTTGCGATGATTCTGGCACTTGTCCTCCTTCTAAAATTTTGTTCATTATTTTTTCCAGCTCCGGTAA
Source organism: Darevskia mixta (assembly GCA_034641385.1). NCBI lineage: Eukaryota > Metazoa > Chordata > Lepidosauria > Squamata > Lacertidae > Darevskia > Darevskia mixta. The sequence goes on from JAWWNH010000060.1 coordinate 7,935,033, forward strand.
TACCGGTATTGTCTCTTCCAATTTTTTATAATACATTATAGATATACCATTTGGACCGGAGGCTTTACCACTTTTAGAAGTCGCAGTTCCTTTTATTTCACTAATATTAATAGGGGCATATAAGGATTTCTGTTCTTCCTCTGTTGTTTTTGGCAGTCTATTGTTTATAAGAAATTTTCCTATTTTCTTTTTGTCGATCTTTTCTGTTTTATATAATTTTTTGTAATAATTCACAAAACACTTTTTAATTTTTTCTGGGTCATTTGTGATTTCTCCTTTTTCTAGAATCATAGAATCATAGAGTTGGAAGAGACCACAAGGGCCATCTAGTCCAACCCCCTGCCAAGCAGGAACACCATCAAAGCATTCTTTACAGATGGCTGTCAAGTCTCTGCTTAAAGACCTCCAAAGAAGGAGACTCCACCACACTCCTTGGCAGCAAATTCCACTGTCGAACAGCTCTTACTGTCAGGAAGTTCTTCCTAATGTTTAGGTGGAATCTTCTTTCTTGTAGTTTGAATCCATTGCTCCGTGTCTGCTTCTCTGGAGCAGCAGAAAACAACCCTTCTCCCTCCTCTATATGACATCCTTTTATATATTTGAACATGGCTATCATATCACCCCTTAACCTTCTCTTCTCCAGGCTAAACATACCCAGCTCCCTAAGCCGTTCCTCATAAGGCATTGTTTCCAAGCCTTTGACCATTTTGGTTGCCCTCCTCTGGACACGTTCCAGCTTGTCAGTATCCTTCTTGAACTGTGGTGCCCAGAATTGGACACAGTATTCCAGGTGGGGTCTGACCAGAGCGGAATAAAGTGGTACTATTACTTCCCTTGATCTAGATGCTATACTCCTATTGATGCAGCCCAGAATTGCATTGGCTTTTTTAGCTGCTGCATCACACTGTTGACTCATGTCAAGTTTATGGTCTACCAAAACTCCTAGATCCTTTTCACATTTACTGCTCTCAAGCCAGATGTCACCCATCCTGTATTTGTGCCTTTCATTTTTTTTGCCCAAGTGTAGTACTTTACATTTCTCCCTGTTAAAATTCATCCTGTTTGCCTTGGCCCAGTTCTCTAATCTGTTAAGGTCATTTTGAAGTGTGATCCTGTCCTCTGGGGTATTAGCCACCCCTCCCAATTTGGTGTCATCTGCAAACTTGATTCTATTATACTACTTATTTCGTTGTCCCCGAAGGGGACAATGACAATAAAATATTATTATTATTATTATTATTATTATTATTATTATTATTATTATTATTATTATTATTTTATCCTTCTGTTTCTTTTTAAGTAACCATGCTAACATTTTACCTGGTTTATTTGCTGATTCAAAAGTCTTTTGTTTGAGCCATTTAATTTTATTCACAACTTTATTTAATAGACTCTCAACTTGCGTTTGTAATATCTTAATCCTTACTTTAGCTTCCTCATTCTTAGGGTTTTTTTGCCAATTCTTTTTCATTCTGTCTTATTTCTTTTAACATTAGGTTGAAATTTTGATCTTTGTTTTTCTTTTTCATAGCAGATTGTTGGATCCAGAACCCCCTCATATATGCCTTACTGGGATCCCAAACTATGTTAATGTCCGCCCCTTGTTTGTTATTAATTTGGAAAAAAAATCTTCTAATGTATATTTGGCTTTCTTAACTATATCTTCATCATTCAAGCTACTCTCATTTAATCTCCACCTTTTCATATATTCCTTCTTCTGTGTTATTTCCAGCATTGTCAGGTTGTGGTCTGACATTACTCTGGGCAAAATTTCTGCTTTACTTGTTCTTAATACAATTTTCTTGGAAACCCAAATATTATCTATTCTACCTCCTGATTTTTGGGATTCTGAAAAGTATGTAATATATTTCCCATTTGGATGTTTAATCCACCATATGTCATAAAGATCTAGATTCCCTAATTGAAAAAAGGTAAGAGGTAGCATCTTTGAATAGTAATTTTGGTTCTAGGGCAGGGTTAACATATATCACTACCCCACTCTTCTTCTCTAAACCTGCAGAAATAAATTCTGAACCCAATATTTTATTGATTAAAATTCTTCTGTGTTTTCTATTTTATATGGGTTCCTTGAAGGCATATAATATCCCATTTCTTTTTTAAAACTTATGTTCTATTTCGTTTCTTTTAGAACATCCATTAATGTTCTTTGATATACATTTGAGATCCATCCAGTTTATTGGAAAGTTAACAATTAACAGCAATAAGAATAATTTCCTTAGCTCTTAACCTTTATACTAACCGAGATCAAACCTGAGATTAGCTTCCTATCTGAATAGATATCGACTATTCTGAACTTTCTTCCTCTACTTCCAAGGTGTCTTCACTTCCTAATTCTTTTCTATATTTCCTCCAGAAGATTCCTGCGTCTGCCACTGATCTAAAACTTTTCCTTCTACCTTTAAAAGTCAAGGTAATCCCCTCAGGGAATTCCCACCTGAATGGTATACCATTTTTTCTCAAGGCGGTAGATAATGTTTTATAATTGTGTCACTTCTTCAGCAGGCATTTTGGTATTTCCTTCATTATTTCCACTATCTTGTCATCAGTTCTTAGCTTTGAGCTTCTTCTTTTTTTTGGGGGGGGGGGTAATATCTTGTCTCTTAGAAGTCTTGAGTTTAGAAAGACCAAGCAGTCCCCTGGCCACTTTTTATGTTTAGATTTGCTAAGTTTAATTCTGAAAATCTTATCAATGTCCATGACCAGGTCATCTTCCAACGCTCCTAACCAGGTCGAGAGTTCTTTGATTAATCTCTTCTCGATGTCTTCATCTTGTTGTCTTCTATTCCTCTAAAACACAGAATTTGTTCCTTTTGACACATCTCAAGTATAGCCGTAGCATCTAAGATTTCTTCTTGGACCTTTCCTAACTCGTTAATTTCTTCTGTGGTTTTTTTCCTGAAATTTTCCTCACCTTTTGTTCATTGGACACCTTTTTAATCATATCTTCTTTTTTCGTTACTTTACTTTTAATCTTGAGAATCATTTTGTCCATTTCTTTGTTTTTATTTGTTAGCTCATTCATTTATTGTGTTAAGTCTAGGGTTAAGGTTTCATTTTTCTCACACACATCCCATTGCCACCCAATGCTTTGATACTTTCCTTGATGTTATCATCTAATGTTTTAATGTTTTCACATAAGTCCTTTCTCATTAATAAAATCAGTTATCTTAAGTCTGTGTTACAGTCTCCTTCAATTATTGATGGCCTCCTCGGTTGGATGCTGGATGCTGCTGCTGTTGCTGCTGCAAAGCTTAGCGTAGATTGGTTCTTCTTAGAGGACATTTTTTGTCTATTCAATAACTTCCCACAACTTAAAAGTAGACAAATCAAATATATTCAATAAATTTGATGAATAAATCCCCTTTTTAATTAATTAAATAAATGGTGGGTAATTCCCTGAGGGCTAAAATAATTTTTTAATGCTTCATCTAGTTTCAGAGATCAATTAACTAGAGTGTTAGAATGAATTAGATTGATTTAAATTAATTATTTAGTGTATTTAAAATCACTCAATCCGTTGCCTTTCACTCATGTTTTGGTGTTTGGGGGGGAGGGGAGAGAATCTGCCATGTTTTATTACTATTGTCCACTAGGTGTCACTCTCGACCTTCAGGAGTATTTATTTCTTCCATGTTCTCTCTTTGTTCAGTAAAGCTTGCTTCTCATTGTTTCCGTTTCCTGGTGTGCTTATCGTGACATCACTTCATCTGCCTTATCTCTGCTGAGTCATCTCCTCCTTTGCCTTTCTCCAGGCCCGGACCTCTACCTTGAGCTTTTTCTATCCTTCTCATTAGGAAGAACTTCCTGACAGTAAGAGCTGTTCCACAGTGGAATTTGCTGCCAAGGAGTATGGTGGAGTCTCCTTCTTTGGAGGTCTTTAAGCAGAGGCTTGACAGCCACCTGTCAGGAATGCTTTGATGGTGTTTCCTGCTTGGCAAGGGGTTGGACTGGATGGCCCTTGTGGTCTCTTCCAACTCTATGATTCTATGATTCTCACTTTCTTTGTCTCTATTCCTTTGTCTTTTCCTTCCTTCTGCCTGTTCTCCACTGATGTCTCTGCAACCGTGATGTCACTCCTCTACTTATTCTGTTAACCCCAGCAGAGCGTACTGTTTTCCTTACTGATTTTTCTTTCGTAGTCAGCATTCACCCCCCAAAATCTCCAGTTAAAGAATGTTAAAGAATCTTGTCTCTCCTTCTCCGGAACTGCACTTCATTCCAAGGTTGCTGCTGTTTCCCCTGTGTATATATCTCTGAGTCTCTTTCTCTCTTTAATTGAAAACGCTTATGTCAGGTCTTTTCCCAACCCTCTCCTTTTCTTCTTTGGATTACAGCTTTTATCAGCTTGTTTCAGTTTTTTAAGGAATCTTGGTGCTTTCCTCCAATTAGTTCTGCTCACAAATTACAGATTGCAGCCACATGGAGTTAAATCCCCTCTTTCCGACTGCTGACTACGAAAGAAAAATCAGTAAGGAAAACAGTACGCTCTGCTGCGGTTAACAGAATGAGTAGAGGAGTGACATCACGGTTGCAGAGACATCACCCAGCCTGATTTAATTGTTTTATTAGCTAATTAGTTCACTAACCACCGCCCTCTTTAGTTTACTTAATGTTCCACATAAATCCAGCTCCGAACTGAGGTTTTTTCCTCTTCTATTTCCTTATCTTAAAGGAGTAGCCCAGCGCCTTCTTGCAAGGGTATTCAGGTGTTGGCAGATAGGAGAGCTTAATGATCGAAGCGCCGAGGTTCTCCCCCTTTCTCCCTGCTTTTTTTCACTTCACTTCAGTTGTCTTGCCACAAAGTTTCTTCTTTTCTTTGCCGTTTTACCTTTGCGAAAGAAACCTCTTCTGGTGCTATAAAAAGTAACGCCACTCAGCACACCCTCTTGAGCAGGGATCAGCAAACTTTTCAGCAGAGGGCCAGTCCACTGTCCCTCAGACCTTGTGGGGGGCAGGCTATATTTTGAAGAAGAAGAAGAAGAAAAGAATGAATTCCTATGCCCCCAAAATAACCCAGAGATGCATTTTAAATAAGAGCACACATTCCACTCATGTCAAAACACGCTGATTCCCAGACCATCCGCTGGCCAGATTTAGAAGGCAATTGGACCAGATCTGGGCCCCAGGCTTAGTTTGCCTACCCATGTTCTTGAGCATTGGAGTAGCCTCGCCTCGGCTTTCCCCTTTTCCTCTGTAATCTTATCCTGCTGCTTGTCTGCCTCGAGCTGACAGGAGCGCAGACTGTGACCCATTCGCTAACAGTGCTGGTCTGGAAGTGAATCCCAGGCATATCTTAGGCTGGAAATGACTTTTGTCACAAAGCTTGTAATGGTCTGACTCAGCATTTTAAAAATAATATATATTAGAAAGGTAGATAGATGATAGACAGATAGATAGATAGATAGATAGATAGATCATATATATATATATATATATATATATATATATATATATATATGAAGACAGGAGTGCCTGGCGTGCTCTGCTTCAAGAGGTCATGAAGACTTGGACATGACTAAACAACTAAACAACAAATATACAAAGACTTTTCAGGGAAAAAATGTGTTGTCTATTTATGCTTATATAACAGATGGCTCCCTGTGGAGCTGAGAAATCACTGCTTAAGACCCTTCCTCAGGGTCTACCAGAGTCACCTGCAGCTCAATGATCAAAGATAGCACCAGATGTCTGCATCTTGTGCCATATTAATTCCCTACAGTTCCTGAGAGTGATGCTATATTGTGAGCATTGTGTGAAATTAAGCAGGCATCTAGACTGGTGCAAATGCTTCCCACAACCACATAACCTTGACTGAGTAAGAGGCTCATCAGAGGCTACTTTCCTCCGGGTCCGTCTAAGTTGCACCTGGCCATGTTCACCATATCTGCGCCTCCCCTGGGCTTTGCATGCTTCTTCTAACATGCACACATGGGCATTTGGCCCTTAAATTCTCAAAATAGGAGATGGCCAAGGCTGGGTTGAAAATTGTGCCGGGGCCCCCGTAAAAGCAGTACCCCTTCAACTTATGCTGGTGAGGAGCATAGGTCATATCCACACCAATAACGGTTTAGTCCTGCTGGCCACATGACCCGAAAAGCTGTCTGTGGACAAACGCTGGTTCCCTCGGCCTGAAAAGCAAGATGAGCGCCACACCCAATAGTCACCTTTGACTGGTCTTTTACCTTACATACATTTAAAGCTCATTCAGCACACATTTAAAGTGCTTGACTTCCCCCAAAGAAACATGGGAACCATTGCTTTCCTACCACCAGCACCACCGAGCTACAAAGCTGGCAAGCGCTTAAAGAAGAAGGTGTAATGCTCTGGCAGGGTGTGAGAGCTCTCCCGCCTCCTTCCCAAAGCCTGGGAAGCTTTTGCCCAGCTTTGGTAAGGAGGTGGGAGAGCTCTTGCACCCTGTCAGAGCATCTAGTCTTCTGCCCCAGGCTTGCACCTCCAGATGGTGGAGATGTCAGGTGCCGTCCTGGCATCCGGGCATCTTCACTTGGTTGCAAATGGTGTAAAATGTGCCCAGCGCCTGGCTGATTTCTAACGCTGCTCTGCCTCCACACTTGGAAGCAGCAATGCTTCTGAATCCCAGTTGCTGGAAGCCACAGGAGGGTTCCCCCCCCCTCTTCTGCTCAGATCCTGCTTGTGAGTTTCCCACTGTTGGCTACTGTGAGAACAGGATGCTGGACTAGGTGGGCAGAAGCTTCCCACACTTTGGGAAGGAGGTGCAAGGCCCGTGTCCTGATTTTTCTCAGGCGCATATGCAAATGTGCCCATGGGCCTAGTAAGCCTGATGCTCCCTGCATGGCAGAATGTAGGGAGATGATTTGAAATAGATGTAGATTGTGATTTAAGATCTTGACCTGGATTCTTGTAAACCTTTTAGATTATGGGAAATTTGCAATGGTTGTGAACTTATCGGACTACTTTGTCAATTTGACTCTGCTAAATGAAGAACTGCAACTTGAAATTGGTAAGTAAGGCTGAGACCATTGTGCTGAAGAATCAGAGTGGAAAATGAGCCTCCCCTGAGGATGCACCTTCTGAAGGTCACTTTTCTACATGGCTCTTGAATGTGTGTTGGGGGGCTGCTTGGGGTAGGCCAAGCACAGTTGGTAAAAGGCACTTCTAGCTATGGAGGCTGTTCCTCTAGTGACAAAGCTCAATCCAGAAGCACCTCTAGTTGCATACCTGCTCCTTTAGAAGGATTGCAACTCCACCCAGGACAGGCAGTTGTACCAATTTTGTGGCCAAGTGAACTACTCCCACACAGTGCTGTTGTATTCCCAGGATTCATGCTTGGCTTATTTCCTTTCATCCATCTTATCTCTGTGTCCAGGCACCAGTCAAAGGCCTGTACGGCTTCTGCTGATTCACATGTTATTGAGAAATAGAGCTGAGTGTCATCAGTGTTCTGATGGCACCTTTCCCCCAAACTCCAAATGGCCACTCCCAGCAGCTTCATATAAACATTGAATAATATTGGGGTTAAAATAGTGCCCTGTGGCACTCAATAGTGTAACCACCTGTCTCTTGAGGTCCAAGTGGACTTGGTGGTGTGGAGTGCCTTCTGTCAGCTTCGGCTGGTAGCCCAGCTGCATCCCTATCTGGACAGGGATAGCCTGACTTCTGCATCCTACACCCTGGTAGCCCCTAGATTGGATTACTGCAATGTGTTATACTTGGGACTGCCTCTGAAGATTGTTTGGAAACTTCAGCTGGTGCAAAATGCAATGGCCAGATCGCTCACCAGAATAAGACAGTTTGAGCATATAACACCAATCCTGGCACAACAGCATTGGCTGCTGAGTAGTTTCTGGGCCCCATTCAAAGTGTTGGTGTTGACCTATAAAGCCTTACATAGCTCAGGACTTCAATAGGATTGCCTCTCCCCATGCAAACTGACCCGGACCCTGAGCACTGTTGCTACTAAACTAGCATAACTTTATTGTAGCATAAACAAAAACCTGAGGAGTCAAACTCCATTATGACTACTATACAATCTCTAATACTACAGAACACACACTCTTTGGCAACAAGGGGAAAGTGAAACTAACCCTCCCCTTTGCCTCAGACAAAGGAAAATGCCCGGATACAGTGGGCAGAGTTCCCAGAATCAGAACGCCTCCTGGTGTACAGTTAACTCTGTGCTGTCCAGAAAACATAACAGTTGTTATTATGATTACTTTATTATTAGGCTGTCTGTCAGTATGCTTTAAATTATGTTTTTATCACTGATGTCCTGTAATGTGTTTTTAATGTTGTACACTGCCCTGGGATCATTTGATAAAGGGTGGTATATACATTGAATAAATAATAAAAATAACCACTCTGGACCACTGCAGCACAGTGCGCCCCCCATTCCCATTCCATGGAGCTGGGCAATAGTATCAAAAGCCACAAAGAGATCATGAAACGGGAACTAGGTTATGCTCCATTTGTCCTGCTCTCTTGCTGAGGTCATCACTCAATGTAATCAAGGGTGACTCTGTCTCATGACCAGACTAGAATCCAGATTTGAATGGATCTAAATCTGTGTCATCCAAGAATCCCTGTGAACTGCCTCACCACTACTTTTTCCATCACCTCCCCCTCCCCCCACCCCAAAGGCATTTGTGATGGGTCAGAATAGATTTAAGTCTAAGGCAGGGTTTCCCAAACTTGGGTCTCCAACTGTTTTGGGACTACAACTCCCATCATCCCTGGCCACTGGTCCTGCTAGCTAGAGATGGTGGGAGCTGTAGTCCAAAAACAGCTGGAGACCCAAGTTTGGGAAACCCTGGTCTAAGGGGTGTGTGACTAGTTTCATTGGGAGTGGTCACACCACCACCTCTTTCAAGGCAGCAGGGACCGTCCCCTCATGCAATGAAGCACTAACCACTTTCTGTTAGATATACTAAGCAAAGAGGGACAGAAGTCAAGGCAAGTGGCCAGACATATAGTCACTAGCACATGGGTAGGCAAACTAAGGCCAAGGGGCCGGATCCGGCCCAATGGCCTTCTAAATCCAGTCCATGGATGGTACGGGAATTAGCGTGTTTTTACATGAGTAGAATGTGTGCTTTCATTCAAAATGCATCTCTGGGTAATTTTGGGGGCATAGGAATTTGTTATCCACGCCCCCCCCCCAAATATAGTTCAGCCCCCCACAAGGTCTGAGGGACAGTGGACTGGCCCCCTGCTGAAAAAGTTTGCTGACCCCTGCACTAGCTCCTTTGCTGACCCCTGCAGTAGCACCTTGTCCACATCACAGACTCTGGCACTGGGTACTTCACTTGCAACTACAGCAACTGCAGAGTCAAGGTCTCGCTGAAGCTGTGACATTATCCTCAATGTCACTTGGTCACAGTGGTTGTTCAGATGCTCCAAAGGTCCTTCCCCCACAGTGGGAGCCAGTTACTTCTGAACCATCTAAAATAACTTCACTAGTCATCAACCAGAGAATGCAGTGCAAGCTGCCCAATGATCCTTCTTTGCGGTTTGCACTGCCCTGTGGTAGGTATGGTTATGTTCTCCAAGCAGTGTTTGGATTACTTCAGTGCAAGTCTAAATGGCCCTAATGGCCTCGGTCCTGTATACCTGAAGGAGCGTCTCCACCCCCATCATTCAGCCCAGACACTGAGGTCCAGCACCAAGGGCCTTCTGGAGGTTCCCTCATTGTGAGAAGTGAAGCTGCAGGGAACTAGGCAGAGAGCCTTTTTGGTAGTGGCACCCACCCTATGGAACGCCCTCCCATCAGATGTTAAGGAGATGAGTAATTACCATATTTTTCGCTTCATAACGTGCACTTTGATCCTCCTAAAAAGGAAGGGGGGAAGTCTGCGCATTATGGAGCAAAGGCACTGGCCGGCAGCGGGATCCCTCGGCTGCCACTGCAGTCGTAAGCAGAGGGATGCCTCTGCCACCGGAGCCATGGCTCCCGGAGGGGTGGGAGAGGAACAGACAGCCCAAAAGCAGCGCTTACGGGATGTCCGTTCCTCCCCACCCCACCCCTCCGCGCCCACCAGGACAGTGGGAAAGGGGGCGGGAAAGGAACGGAGAGCCCGGAAGCAGAGCTTTCGGGATATCCATTCCTCCCCAGCCCCGGAGAGCACAAGGAGGGAGGGAGGAAGATGTTCCCACCCCTCTCCTTCCTTCCATCATTTTTCTTGTTTTTCTCCTCTAAAAACAAGGTGCGCGTTATGGTCCAGTGCGCGTTATGGAGCAAAAAATACGTATATAACATTTAGGAAAAATCTGAAGGCAGCCCTGTATAGGGAAGCTTTTAAGGTTTAATGTTTTACTATGTTTTTATATATGCTGGAAGCTGCCCAGAGTGGCTGGGGCAATCCAGTCAGATGGGTGGGGTACAGTGGCGTCCCAACGGGGGAGCGGGGGTGGCGTGCTCTGGGTGCCATGATTGCGGGGGTGACAAGAAGGCACACCACGGGGGCTCGCAGTAGTGCGAGCAGCCATCGCACCCCCACAACCGCATGTGGAGGATCCTCCATTTGCGGCTGCAGCCACGAGCAGAAGATCCCGGCACTGTCCGTACGGCACTGGAGTGGTGCCAGCGGCAAACCGCTATGTACAGCGCATGTGCGGCGTTGCTACGTATGGCAGATGCGTCGTACATAGCGATGCCGCACATGCGCCCTACGTAGCGATGCCCCGCCCCGGGTGTCACGACACCTTCGTTCGCCCCTGGTGGGGTACAAATGGAGAAAAAGAAGTCTTGAGCCACCTGTACTCTATTCTTCATCTGGCTCGCTTCATGTTTAGGGAGGCTTTTAATGTTTAATAGATTGTTGTATTTTAATGTTTTGTTGAAAGCCGCCCAGAGTGGCTGGGGAAACCCAGCCAGATGGGCGGGGTATAAATAAATTATTATTATTATTATTATTATTATTATTATTATTATTATTATTATTATAGCACTATGCTCACCAGAATACCAAGGAGCCAGTCAGCTCCACAACACTGGAGAGGAGGCTTGGGAGTCATAATGGCAGCTGCCCAGTTCACCATGCCATTCCATAGTGAAACAAGGGCCACGTTCTTGAAGCAGGGATGCCTCTGAGACCCAGTTGCTAAGAATCACAAGTGAGGAGGGTCCTGTTGTGCTCAGGTCCTGCTTGTGGGCTTCCCATGGAGGTATCTGGTTGTCTGCTGTGAAAGCAGGTTGCTGGACTAAAAAAGGTAAAGGACCCCTGACAGTTCAGTCACAGACGACTCTGGCGTTGCGGCGCTCATCTCGCTTTACAGGCCGAGGGAGCCGGCATTTGTCCGCAGCCAGTTTTTCCGGGTGATGTGGCCAGCATGACTAAGCCGCTACTGGCGAAATCAGAGCAGCGCACGGAAACGCCGTTTACCTTCTCGCCGGAGCGGTACCTATTTATCTACTTGCACTTTTGGGCGTGCTTTCAAACTGCTAGGTTGGCAGGAGCTGGGACCGAGCAACAGGAGCTCACCCTGTCGTGGGGATTCGAACCGCCAACCTTCTAATCGGCAAGCCCAATAGGCTCAGTGGTTTAGACCACAGTGTCTACATGGGCCCATTTTGACCTGATCCTGCAGATCTCTTCTCATGTACTTATAAGCTGCCACTTTAAATACATTCTGAGAGAGTGCAAGGAAATAGATGCATTTTGAGTTTGTAATTTATTTATTTTTAGAAGAAAAGCACCAGAAAAATCTGCACAGACCTACTACACACTAAATCTCCTTCTGTTTTGCTCTTTTTCTGTGGTTCCTGTATTTCTGGCTTGGATCAAAGATGATATTCGGCAGAAGCTTAATTCAGGATGGAAGGTCTTTAGATGGAACATCTATTTGTTTTCCAATGACAAAGAATCATGGTCAGCTGCTCTGAATAGATGTCGGGAGGTTAATACCAATCTGGCTTCCATTTCAACCCAGGAAGAGCAGGTGAGCTGAACACATACACATTACCGTAGGAATAATCTTGCACAGGCTAATGGTTTCATTTTTTTATTTATTTTACCTTTAAACCATTTCTATACTGCTTAATATATAAAATATCTCTAAACAGGGTACAGCAGATTAAAAACACAAATATAAAAGTATAAAATCAAACCATTGATCATACAACACTAATAAAATATACTGATATTAGAACTGAAATTCTGGTAACCCTTTATCTTCACTGAACACCTCTTAGTCTAATGACTCTCTCGGGAGTACCCACCAACCCTGGATCTCACCCAGGACCCAAGCAAACTCACAGGTGGCCCCAACATCTCTCCCAACAAAGGAGGTCCCCTGAGCTTGCTGGCCTCACCCTGGCCTCTCACTCTAGGGTTTATGGGCAGGAATCAAGGTCTGATGGAGCTTCCTCAGGCTGCCCACTACTGTGTCCCATTGATCAACTGCACCGTACATATGAGTTTTATTCCTTTTTGGTGCCTACAAAGGTCACCTGCAGCCAGGGATGCAAGACAATTTCAGTTCTCTCCACTTTTGGCGGTGCCTGTTTCACACTCTAAGACTCACGAATGGATTGGAACATAGATATGCAGACTGCAGAGGGGGAAAAGAGACAGAGCAACTTCTTTCTTCCTCGGACGGAGAGGGACGGAGGGTTTAAGAATTCGCAAGCCCTTGCCGGAGGGTGGATTTAGCCCATCAGGGCCGGATTACAAAGGGGAATTTGGCCCATCGGGGCAGGAATAAAATTCCTTTCTTTGTGCATATTTTGGCCCATCGGGGCAGGATTACAAAAGAACTTTCCCACCTTATGGGGGGTCTGGACTATGCTCTGAGAGGGCTGAAGATCAAAGACTTCTGAACTCTTCTTCGAATGTGACTGTTGCGAGTGTTTGTATAAGAAAGTGAAACTGTGTGACATTGTGGTCAGAGAAACTAACTTTCGCTTCTGAAGATTAATAAAAAGTTGGGGAGCGAATTTGTTTCATCAGACACAACAAAAAAGAGAGGCGTGGTAATGTATATTAAAGAAACGTTGAACACGGAACTGATTACAAAGGATGAGGAGGGAAGAATTCTGGTAATGCAAATAACGTTACAAGGAGAAAAAATAATATTAGTTGGAATATATGCACCAAATGACAATAAAGCCGATTTTTATAAAAAGTTGGAAGAGAGATTGGCAGACTTTATGGACAGAAAAATGATTTTAATGGGGGACTTTAATGGAGTGGCAATACCCTCACTTGATAGGTCGCATTGTAAAAAGACCTCAAAAGGAGGCAAATTACCAAAGACCTTTTTCGATTTGGTGGAAAATTTTGGACTTGTTGATATTTGGAGGCTGAAACACCCGACAATGAAGGATTTCACTTTCTTTTCAGAACCAAACCAAAGTGCGGGAAAAATAGACCAGGTGTGGATAACTAAAGAACTGATACCGAGGGTGACAAAGAGTGAAATTGTGCCAAGAACTCTCTCAGACCACAATTCGATCTTAGTGGAACTGAAGAAGAAGGAACAAGCACCAACCAGATGGAGAATGAATGATAATTTGTTGGACGATCGAGATATAGTGGACAAAGCAAAAGAGACATTAAAAGATTATTTTAATTGGAACCTACACAAAGAAATAGGCTTGAATATGGTTTGGGATGCGAGTAAGGCGGTAATGAGGGGCTTTATGATCCCAAAAAACAGCCATCAGAAGAAACAGGAAAGGAAAAAGAAGGAGGAAATTTTGAAACACTTGATGGAGTGTGAAAGGAAATTAAGTGTGAAACCAAAGGATGAACAACTAAAACAGAATATCAAAATGCTCCAAACACAGTTTTCAATGGTGGTTAATAAGGAGATTGAAGGAAAAATTAAAGAGATGAAACAGAAGAATTTTGAATCGGCGAACAAAACAGGGAAGCTTTTAGCTTGGCAATTAAGAAAAAGACAAAATCAAAATATAATAAATAAGCTAAAAGTAGACGAGGAAGAGATAGAAGAACCAAAGGAAATAAGGAAAGTTTTCCAAAAGTTTTATAAAGACTTGTATCGGAGAGGAAAAGAAGATAGTAAGAAAATAGAAAATTATTTGGAGAAGCATAAATTGCCCCAAATACCGTCGGAGAAGAGAGATGCATAGAATACTTGTATCTCGATACAAGAAATCAATATGGCAATAAAAAGAATGAAGTTGGGGAAATCCCCGGGACCAGACGGCCTCTCGGCTAAATATTATAAGGTGCTAAATGAACAATTAGGTCCGGTGCTGTGTGAAGTGATGAATGAGATCATGAAGAAAGGGAAGGTCCCAAACACCTGGAAGGAGGCATATATATCATTAATACCCAAACAGGATACAGATAAATTAAACGTCAAGAACTATAGACCTATATCCTTGTTGAACAACGATTATAAGCTCTTTGCAGACATTATGGCAATGAGACTGAAAAAAATATTGAATGAGCTAATACACAAGGACCAAGCAGGTTTCCTACCTGGCCGGCAATTAAAAGGGAATGTGAGACATATATTGAACATCATAGAATATTTGGAGACCAGGAGTGACAAATCAGCAATATTAATGTTTATTGATGTGGAAAAGGCATTTGATAATGTCTCATGGCAATTTATGAAGAAAACTATGGAAATGACGGGTGTGACGGGATCTTTCCTGACAGGAATCCAAGCAATTTACTCAGAACAAAGAGCCAAATTGATAGTAAATAGCACAGTATCAGAAAGTTTTGAAATAAGCAAGGGCACCAGGCAAGGGTGCCCATTATCACCTTTGTTATTTATTATGGTCTTGGAGGTTCTGGCAAATAGAGTGAGAGAATGTGTGGATATAAGAGGAATCAAACTGGGTGAAAAGGAATTCAAAATGAAGGCTTTTTCAGATGATGTGGTTCTGACTCTGGAGAAACCGGAATTTAGTATTCCAAAAGTGTTAGAAGAAATGGAGAAGTTCGGCCATTTAGCAGGATTCAAATTAAATAAAAGTAAAACCAAATTATTGGCGAAAAATATGACAAAAGAACAAATAGAAGAAATACAATCAAAATACAGATTACAGGTGGTGAAGAAAGTAAAATATTTGGGAATTTGGTTGACGGCAAAGAACATAAATTTATTTGAAGATAATTACCAACCGGTTTGGAAAGAGATCAAAAAAGATTTGGAAATTTGGAATGGATTAAAGTTGTCCTTTAATGGAAGAATTGCAGTAACCAAGATGAATGTCTTACCAAAGATGTTATTCTTATTTCAAACACTACCAATCATTAAAGGAACAGGACAATTTAAAGAATGGCAAAGGGTACTCTCAAGGTTCATATGGCAGGGGAAGAAACCGAGAATAAAGTTTAAACTCTTGGTAGATAAGAAAGAAAGAGGTGGATTCTCTGTGCCGGACCTGAGACTGTATTATGAGGCATCCTGCCTATGTTGGTTGAAAGAATGGATAACATTGGAGGATAAAAACTTGTTAGACCTAGAAGGTTATGAAAATAGATTCGGGTGGCACTCTTACCTGTGGTATGGTAAAGCTAAAGTACACAGGGGTTTCACGAACCATGTGATAAGGGGAAACATATATGAGGTGTGGGAGAGAAATAAATGTTTGCTTGAAAGGAAAACCCCTTGGTGGATTTCCCCTATAGAGGTACTTACTGTAAAAAAAGTAAATATGGAAGGTATGAGAGCCACATATTCAGAGATATTGATGAAGACAGATAAAGGTTGGAAAATAAAACCGTACAACCAGATCGAGGGTATATTTACAGGTTGGTTACAATATCACCAGGTAAATGATTTATTGGTGTCGGACAAAAAAATTGGATTCGAAGATAAGAAGTCTAAATTTCAAATGGAGTTGCTGGAAGGTAAAAGTAAATTATTAACAAAAATGTATGATTTACTGTTGGAATGGTATACGGTAGATGAAATGACGAAGGAGGTTATGATTAAGTGGGCAATGGACTTTGGGTATAACATTGAGTTCAAGGCTTGGGAGAAATTATGGAATGAAAGTATAAGATTCACAGCGTGTGTTACTTTGAAAGAAAATGTACAAAAGATGATGTACAGGTGGTATTTAACCCCTGTAAAACTAGCAAAAATGTATAGAATGAGTAATAATTATTGTTGGAAGTGTAAGAAAGAAGAAGGAACACTCTACCATATGTGGTGGACGTGTGAGAACATGAAGGGCTTTTGGGAAAAGTTGTATAATGAGTTAAAAAAGATGTTTAAATATACTTTCCACAAAAGGCCAGAAGCCTTTTTGCTAGGCATTATGGGGGAGGAAATCACTAAAAATGATCAGAGGCTGTTCATGTACGCAACGACTGCGGCTAGAATATTAATAGCCCAAAGATGGAAGACACAGGAAACACCGACGATAGAGGAGTGGCAGTCAAAAATGATGGAATATGCGGAACTGGCGAAACTGACCAGCAGGGTAAGAAACCAGGACGATGCGAAATTCCAAAGAGAGTGGAGTAAATTTGTGGAGTACCTAAGAGTGAACCGGAGTAGTTTGAAAACACTTGCGGGACTGGAATAACCCTATGACATTGATAGGAGGGGAAACAATGGGACTGCAGTGGAAAGATTGGACTAGAAAACCGACTGAAGGGAAGGAGGGAAGTCAAAGCTCGGCGGAGCAAAATGTAAATAAGATGAAGGTTTATATTGTTTGGTTAAATAGTTTCTTTTTCTGTTATTTGAAAACAATAAAAATTTATATGCAAAAAAAGAGAGAGTTGTTAGGACACTCCTAGGTACCTCACAGAGCTACAATTCCCAGAAGTCCCTGTGAAGAGGGATAGATTATTTAATCACCTTGGGAACCATAGTGCTTTTAGTGGTATCATCGTGCTTTAAATGAATGTGTCCTGGAATATGTGACAATTGGAACTGAACTGTTGCCTGCCTGGATAAAGAATGGAGAGTGGTGTGGTGTCTTGCCACTCCCACTTTGGCCACAACCACCACTGGTGAAAAGGGAAAGGAAAGGAGCAGTACTGGTGCAATTGGATGTATACATGCATGAAGGTCATTAATAAGTTTTGTGCAGTTGCACACCTATCTACAATCACTTCTGTGCCTTAGGAAAAGACTGCACAGAACAAATCTCAATACAACCAAATATATGATTAAAAAAAAAAAGATATGCAGACTGGCATATCTACAACCCATAAGAACATAAGAGGAGCCTGCTGGATCAGGCCAATGGCCCATCTAGTCCAGTATCCTGCTGCCATTGTTGTTGTTGTTCAGTCGTTCAGTCGTGTCCGACTCTTCGTGACCCCATGGACCAGAGCACGCCAGGCACGCCTATCCTTCACTGCCTCTCGCAGTTTGGCCAAACTCATGTTAGTAGCTTCGAGAACACTGTCCTACCATCTCATCCTCTGCCGTCCCCTTCTCCTTGTGCCCTCAATCTTTCCCAACATCAGGGTCTTTTCTAGGGAGTCTTCTCTTCTCATGAGGTGGCCAAAGTACTGGAGCCTTAACCTCAGGATCTGTCCTTCTAGTGAGCACTCAGGGCTGATTTCTTTAAGAATGGATAGGTTTGATCTTCTTGCAGTCCATGGGATTCTCAAGAGTCTCCTCCAGCACCATAATTCAAAAGCATCAATTCTTCGGCGATCAGCCTTCTTTATGGTCCAGCTCTCACTTCCGTACATTACTACTGGGAAAACTATAGCTTTAACTATACGGACCTTTGTTGGCAAGGTGATGTCTTTGCTTTTTAAGATGCTGTCTAGGTTTGTCATTGCTTTTCTCCCAAGAAGCAGGCGTCTTCTAATTTCGTGACTGCTGTCATGGAACCCAAGAAAGTGAAATCTCTCACTGCCTCCATTTCTTCCCCTTCTATTTGCCAGGAGGTGATGGGACCAGTGGCCATGATCTTAGTTTTTTTGATGTTGAGCTTCAGACCATATTTTGCGCTCTCCTCTTTCACCCTCATTAAAAGGTTCTTTAAATCCTCCTCACTTTCTGCCATCAAGGTTGTATCATCAGCATATCTGAGGTTGTTGATATTTCTTCCGGCAATCTTAATTCCGGTTTGGGCTTCATCCAGTCCAGCCTTTCGCATGAAGAATTCTGCATATAAGTTAAATAAGCAGGGAGACAATATACAGCCTTGTCGTACTCCTTTCCCAATTTTGAACCAATCAGTTATTCCATATCCAGTTCTAACTGTAGCTTCTTGTCCCACATTGAGATTTCTCAGGAGACAGATGAGGTGATCAGGCACTCCCATTTCTTTAAGAACTTGCCATAGTTTGCTGTGGTCGACACAGTCAAAAGCTTTTGCGTAGTCAATGATCCTGCTGTCATACTGGCCAAAGAGATGCCTGTGGGAAACCTGCGAGTGGGACCCAAGCACTCTTCCCCTCCTGGATTCTCCAGCAACTGGCATTCAGAAGCATTGCTACCAATCCACGCAAAGTCTGACAACAAAGCATTGCAGCACTTATTGATGGGCTTGAGTAATTTACACTTTTCTATAATTACGTAAGTTATGTCCTCATTACATTATTCCACTCTATTTATTTCAGTGCAAATGAAATGTAATTCAGTTAGGGAAAATGTGATCAAATATATTTTGTTTCCAGATTGAAATCAACAGCAGCAGCAGCAGCAGCAATTACCTATCATATTTGGAATGAATCATGGATATTTTTCAGATCTTTTATAAGGTTTTTTTGTTGTTAGGAGTCATTCTGCAAAGAAACAGAAAAGATGATTGTAACTTTAAGAACCTTTTCTGTGAGTTCTGGGTGTAGTTTTCTAGGCTGATTAGAAACAGCTGGTGATGTGTATAAAAGAAAAGAAGTCACAGTTTGAATTTTGCCTGCAGAGAGAGAACACCCACATGCTTTGTATTTGTTGCTTTTGTATAGCTGTAATAAAACCTTTCTTTGAGTGTTTTACACCGGTCTTGTGGTTCTGTCGTCTGCCACCAGAAGAAAAACCGCCTCCAACATTTTTGGTTACATTTTTGAGATTTTACATTGCTGAGATTTAGGCTTAAAATTTTGTATTTTGTATGCTTTTATTGTTGTAAGCTGCTTTGAGACCTAGAAGATGGTGGACAGTGGGATTTTCTTTTTTTTTAAAAAAAAAAAACAACCTAATAAATTTCCAAGCTAGACACGGGACAAATAAACAGCATCAATTTCTGTCCCTGTTTCCAGCAGAATATTCTAACATTCCTAAACATGACAATTTTGTTTATAGCCCTATACGCCCAGTAAAGACTTTCTGAGTCTGATTTGTTCTGTTCTGTTAAAGATCTATATAGATACAGAAGCTAGGAATAAGAAACACTCTTACTGGATTGGCCTTACGAAGAACCCAAAGAAAACTCGTGGTCTCGAATGGGTTAGTGGTGTGGATGTTACAAAAACGTGAGTTTATGAACAAAATTTCCTTATCTCCTGCATTGTATTCCTTTTCCTTTTTAAAAAATAAAACAGCTAGATCCTTTTAAAAAAATGTTCAGCTAGATTTAAGACTTACACCAACGGGTTCTTTCAGATGGAGGATGAATGATTACCTTCTCAGGAAAGAAGAGATCTGTAAGAAGGCCCAAAAAACCCTAAAGGACTTCTTTGAAATAAATTTAAATACTATGGTAGAGAAAAGGGTGATTTGGGACACCAGTAAAGCAGTAATGAGAGGGTTTCTAATACAACAAAATTCTATCCAGAAAAGATCCCAAGAGGAGAAAAAAGATAAGATATTAGCAGAATTAAAAGGAAAAGAAAAAGATCTGAGACGTAATCCAAAAAATATTCATATCCAGAAAGCGATTAAAGCATTGCAAGTGGAACATTCCAAATTACTGAATCACCAAATAGAATGGAAGATCAAGTTGTTAAACCAAAAGACATTTGATTCAGCAAATAAATGTGGAAAGCTTCTGGCATGGCAATTAAGGAAAAGGCAAAAACAGAACACGATAACAAATATCAAGGTAGGAGGAAGGAATATAGAGAATCCCGCGGAAATAAGGAAAAATTTTCAAAGATATTATAGACAGTTATATAAAGAAGAAAATAAAGATCTGAACAAAATTAAACAGTTTCTGGACAAAAATAGTTTGCGCAAAATCCCAGATGACCAAAAAGCCCCGCTCAATTATATAATAACAACAAACGAAGTCCAAAATGCGATTAAGCAAATGAAAATAGGCAAGGCCCCAGGACCTGATGGATTAACAGCAAAATACTACCACACACTTAAAGACTGGATGATACAACCTTTGACGGAAATATGCAATGATATTCTTAAGGGGAAGAAGGCACCTGAGTCTTGGCAAGAAGCGTATATTACCCTGATACCTAAACAGGACTCGGATAGATCGCAAATGAAAAACTATAGACCAATCTCATTATTGAATGTGGATTACAAAATCTTTGCTACAATAATGGCAACCAGACTTAAAGGGATTTTGAAAGACATTATTCAAAAGGACCAAGCTGGATTTGTGCCAGGAAGACATCTGAGTGGAAATATAAGGAATATTGTGGACATACTTGAGAGGTTAGAGAAGAAAATAAACACAAAGGCTATGCTTATGTTTATAGATGCTGAAAAAGCCTTCGACAATATTTCCTGGAGTTTTATGAAAGAGAATTTGCAAAGAATGAATATTGGTCCATTCTTTATGAACGGAATAAATGCGATCTATACCGAGCAGAAAGCTAAACTTATAGTGAATAATGTGGTATCAGAGGACATTAGGATTGAGAAAGGAACGAGACAGGGGTGCCCGATTTCCCCATTATTGTTTATAATAGTCCTGGAGGTCTTGCTGGACATAATTAGAAAGGAGAAGGACATAAAAGGAATAAGGGTGGGGGCAAAAGAATATAAGTTAAAAGCCTTCGCAGACGACCTAGTACTGACTCTTCAAGACCCAGAAACCAGTGCAGTTAAAGCACTGGAGACAATCCAAGAATTTGGGCAAGTAGCAGGATTCAAACTGAACAAAGCCAAAACTAAGGTTCTAGGGAAAAACCTGACATTGGAGGAAAAGGGCAAGATAGAAATTGCAACAGGGCTCAAGTTTGTCAATAAAGTTAAATATTTGGGTGTGTTTGTGACAGCTAAAAATATGAATTTATTTAAAAATAACTATGAAAGAGTGTGGAACGATATCAAAAGAGATTTTGATATCTGGAGCAATCTGAAATTGTCTCTGATGGGCCGAATAGCTGTGATTAAGATGAATGTATTGCCGAGAATGTTATTTTTGTTTCAAACCTTACCGATCGTGGAAAAGATTGAATGGTTCAAAAACTGGCAAAAGGCGATATCAAAATTTGTGTGGCAGGGAAAAAAACCCAGAATTAAATTTAAGATTCTGACAGATTCAAAGGAAAGAGGGGGATTTTCCCTGCCAGATTTGAATATATATTATGACGTTGCGGCCTTTTGCTGGTTGAAGGACTGGTTTAAGTTAGAAAATACTGATGTATTAGATCTGGAAGGAGGTGATAATGTATTTGGTTGGCATGCATATTTATGGTATGATAAGGTTAAGGCCCACAGAGGCTTCAAAACACATGCAATCAGAAGTGCACTCTTTAAAGTTTGGATGAAATATAAAGATTTGCTAGAAAGTAAAACACCTAGATGGCTGTCGCCATCTGAAGCGATTGATCGTAGGAGAGTAAATAGCCAAGGAAATTGGCCCAAATATGAAGATATTTTGTTAATAGAAGGTGAGAATGTCAGGTTAAAGCCTTTCGAACAGCTTAAAGGCAAGGTAAATGATTGGTTTCAATATTACCAAATCAATGAAACCTTTAAAGCTGATAAAAAAATCGGCTTTCAGAAGGAAAAATCCAAGTTGGAAATGGAACTATTGGAACCAGAGACAAAAAATCTATCCAGATTGTATAATGTTTTGCTAGAGTGGCATACGCAAGATGAATTAGTAAAATCTGCAATGGTTGATTGGGCTAGAGATGTTGGGCACAACATCATGATGGCTGACTGGGAGAGACTTTGGAAAACAGGAATTAAGTTTACAGCATGTAATGTGCTTAAAGAGAATATTATGAAAATGATTTACAGATGGTACCTAACTCCAGTCAAGCTCGCAAAAATGTATCATTTGCAGGACAATAAATGTTGGAAGTGTAATCAAGCACCAGGGACATTTTATCATATGTGGTGGACATGTCCAAAGATTAAGGCCTTCTGGGAGATGATTTATAATGAAATGAAAAAAGTGTTAAAAAACACGTTTGTTAAAAAACCAGAGGCTTTTTTACTTGGAATGGCCAATCAGGTGGTCCCCAAAGAAGACCAAACTTTCTTTATGTATGCCACAACAGCAGCCAGAATACTAATTGCAAAAAACTGGAAAACACAGAATATACCAACATTAGAGGACTGGCAGATGAAAATGATGGATTATATGGAACTAGCCGACATGACCGGAAGACTCCGAGACCAGAGGGAAGAGGCGGTGGAGAAGGATTGGAAAAAGTTGAAAGATTATTTTAAAAATATTGTTTAATTTACAGTGATATTATTACAAAAGTTGGATTATATAAGAGACTGCAGAATGAATAGAATGTATGAGATTTAATGATAGATGATATTTTAATAAGAAGTATATTAAGAAATAAGAAGCTGATTTGATTTGTAAAAGATATTTTTCAAGATGTTAAGAAACTACTATGAGGACCTAAGGATAGACAATGAAACACAGCAGGGGGGATGGGAGGAAGCCACCCCAAAGATGATAACAAAAGATGAAGGGAACTAAGATGTTTGTGTGTGTACTGTCTTGTTTGAAAAAATGATTAAGTATAAGGTTATGGAAAAAATGATTTCTGTTTATTATATGTGGAAAAACCCAATAAAAATTTTTATTAAAAAAATAAAAAAAATAAATAAAACAAGATCTCCTGGTATTCTTTGAATCTAGAATTCAGCACTGGTTTTGTTTTTCACAAGATATAGGCTTCCATTGCGAACATTTTTAACTGTTCTGTCAATGAGGAGTGGGCTGGTCGTGTTCTTACTGCCCAGTCACATCAGAAACACTCCAAAAGGACACACACTAATACTTGGTATTTGGCAATGTTTGATAGGGGGCACAGACATTCTTAGACCTGGATACATGGGACCCAGACACTGAATTCTCAAGTCTCACTGTCCCAAGTATCAATGAACCCCTGCAGGTCACCCTGAGAACACCATAGGATCATAGAATCTTAGACTTGGAAGGAACCCTGAGGGTCTTCTGGTCCAACCTCCTGCAAGGCAGGAATCTCAGCTAACGCATCCATGACAGGTAGTCATTCAACCTCTGCCTAAAAACCTCCAAAGAAGGAGACTCTACCACCTCTTGAGGGAGGCCTTTCCACTGTCCAACAGCTCTTACTGTCAGAAAGTTCTTCATGATGTTTAGTTGGAAACTCCTTTTTCTGTGGCTGCTCTTAAGCAGATGATAGCAGAGTAAACAAAGTCTCTCAATAGAAAAATAGAAGCTTTGAAGGAAAGAATAGATTAAAAATGGACAAGATAAAAAGGAACCGTCAATGAAATGAGGAATGAAAGTAAACCAGAGATGATTGAAATGGAAAATGGGATCAGAAATGACATAGAGGATCTAGATGAAACTATGTCAAAACTAGAAGGTACATCTGATGAAATGGAAGAACCCACTATACAAATGTACGGAGAAATGAAGCAACTAAATGATAAAGCTGAGATTCTGAGAAATAAAAATGAAGTTATAAATGGAAAGATGGAGAGATATCTGGGTAATCTGACATCAATGGGATTGAGAGAAAAAAGAGTTCTACAAGGACTCAGCTATCCAGCTGAAAATAAAACGTTTTGAATGTGTTGTGAAGTGCAATATACAAATGTGACACAAGATGGAGACAGTGAGCTATGCAAAATTCAATGCATTTTTCAATTTATTTATTTTTTTAAAAAGCATTTTCACAGCATTTTTTATATGTGTGTAGATTCCACCCATTGGAGTGATCCCAGGGGATAAAGTATTAAATCCCTGACATTCTTTTTTTGGAAAAAGAATGGAAGAAACACAAATGGAAATGGAAGACATAAGACTGGAAAAACATGGTAAATACAACAGGAAGTGGAAATTGAAGATACAGAACTGAGTGTGAACTAATGGATATAGAATATGGTCTCAATATATTTCATAGTGGACAGATTGTTATACATGCAGAGAGGGAAATATTTACCCCTATTTAATATGGAGGCACGGTTGCTGAAATTGTCAGAGGCAAAGTTGATACATTTAATTATAGAAAAATTATTGACATTTATAAATATTATTAATCAGGAACCCTTTTGGACTTTTGTGTGAAAAGAAGTTGAACACGCAATATTTGGATTTGAAGATTGGAAAAATACCGGATTATAGAAACTAGAAAAGTTGGATGTTGTTGTCATGGTACAAATATTTTGAATAATTCATTTTATGTAACTGACAGAGAATCAGAAGCATTTTCTTTTTCTTATCTTGTATTTAAAAAAATCAATACAAATTTACTGGGCAGGGTCACAAATGCCACAGAAGACAGATTCAGAATTCAAAATAATCTTAAGAGATTGGAAAACTGGGACCAAACTAACAAAATAAATTTTCATAGGGACAAATATAAGGCTCTACACATAGGTAGGAAAAACCAGATGCACAGATGTAAGATGGGGGATTCCTAGCTTGCCAGTAGTATGTACATATGAGAAGGGTCTAGCGATCTTGGTAGACCACAAGCTTCACATGAGTCAATAGTATGATGCAGCAGCAAAAGAAGCTACCGGTAATTCTCTTCTAGGCTTCACCAACAGAACTATAGTGTCCAGATCAAGGGAATTAATAGCACCACTCTCTTCTGCCTTGCTCAGACACAACTGGAGTATTGTGTTCAGTTCTGGGCACCACAATTTAAGAAGGATGTTGACAAGCTGGAACATGTGCAGAGGGTGGCAATCAAGATGTCTGGAAACCAAACCTTATGAGAAACAGCTGAGGAACCTGGGTGTGTTAAGCCTGGTAAAGAGGAGGAGGAGAGGACATATGATGGCCATCTTCAACATCGTAAGGTGGTGGACTCTCCTTCCTTGGAGGTTTTTAAGCAGAGGTTAGATGACTATCTGTAATAGATGCTTTAGTAGAGGTTTCTGCATTGGAGGATAGTGGACTAGATGACCCAACTCTAGAATGCTATGATTCACTGGATTTATTTCCTTTCCAGACATGGGACATTTCTTTTTCCATCAGAAGTACCTGACATCCCTGACAGGGAGGCTGCCTATCAGTCTCTGTTTCTCTGTGGCGCCAGCCTAAGTTATTAGCGATCACCCAGGACTTCTTGGAAGACCAAATAGCATGTTTGGCTTCACTTCCTACGTGAGGGCAGACTGGCAGCCTCTTTTTGTGTTTAGCTATTTAACTCACCTGGGCTTTTTTCAGGGGGAACTCACAGGAACTCAGTTCTGGCACCTCTCAGGTGGGCGCCATTGCCATTCTAAAAGAACATGGTGAGATCTAGCAAACTCTTTTTCTAGAAAAATAGCTCTAGTTAGGGTTTATATCACATATTTTCACAATAACCTTCAAATCAAATACATTGTTTCTTAAGCTGACTTCCCACCCTCACCTCAACAGCATTTTTCCTCAGACCTTTTCTGCATTATATTTTCATCTATTATGAAAAATTCTCTATTACAACTTTTTGGTCATTTTTCTTCCACTGCTTTTATCTTGAAACCTATCTGCAATTTGATTTGATTATAATATTTTTATTTTTATTTATTTTTTAAAAAATAGTCCATGAAAGGCCTCCATTCTTCTATAATTTTTTTTACCAGCTTTGCTATTTCTGCATAGTCCATTTCTTTCAAAAGCCACTCTTTCTTTATTGGAACCTCCTCTTCATTTCTGAGCATATAATATTCTAGCTGTTGTCACATCCTATATAATAATCTCCCTGTGTCCCTGCGTCCGCCGTCCGTGTGTCAGTGGAAATTTCCACTGCGCATGTCCCAGACGGACGGACGCAGGGATTGGACGACGGGAGAGGGGGGCCTGTCTGTGGTCCCGCCCTTGCCCGCCCGCCCGCCCGCCGACGACCCACTCACTCACACACACACACACCCGCCAGCCGCAGAGAGACAGAGAGCGGCGGCGGAGGAGGCCATGCACGCTTGAGGGGCGAGTCGGAGCGAGGCAGTTGGCGCTTCTAGCGGAGGCCTTTCCCGCCGCCACGGGCCCGCCCAGGATCCTCCGCTGCCTCCAACTCCTCCTCGCGCGCCGCCGCGGCCGGACGATCCCCCGGCGCGGCCTTCCCTCCCCCAGGAGGCCGTGGCCGAGAAGCCGGGAGAGAAGGAGGCCCCCCCTCCAGCCCGCGCCCTTCCCTGCGCGCTGCTTAATATACTAGTAAATAAATAGTTTCGGCATCTTCTTTGGAACATCTGCCCCTCTTACACCTACAAGCTTCTGATCTTTGGGGAATAGCCCATTTAAACATTTTCTTCATTTCATTATATATCATTTCCCAAAAATCTTTAGATTTTTTACATGTCCACCACAAATGAAAGAAAGACTCATCTACCAGCTTAAATCTCCAGCATTTACTTGACACATTTTTATACATCTTGGCCAGTTTATTTAGCATTAAATGCCTCCTGTACATCATTTTAAGATAGTTTTCTCTTAATGTATAAGAAGCAGTAAATTCCATAACTTATCCCAAGTAGCCATATCAATATTATGAGCCCCATTCATTATCAGATCCTTGTTCCATAAAACACATCCTTCTTCTTTTTTTAATTTTAAAATTCTTTATTGATTCCAAATTACAATAAAAAATAAAACATTCTCTCATATTATCAAATACATTTATCCACACCTCCCTCCTCCCTCCCTCTCCCCCCTCCTCCCTCCCTCTCCCCCCTCCTCCCTCCCTCCTTTACCCTTTACTTCTCAGTACATGCTGTGTTATTTACGGTACTTACATTCTGTTGTTTAGTTATACTCCTGTAACTTATGTCTACTCCACCATTATTCCTGTTAAACTTTTCATTCTCTGCCCAGAGGGTGGTCTCTTTAACACCTTATAATACATTCCTCAAATGCCTCCCACTCCTTTCCTCTTATGTCTTCTTTATTCCCCTTTACTTCATACTCCTTTATAGCTAAGTTGTGGTAGTTTAGCATTTTAAGCTGCCACTCCTCTTTCTTTGGAACAATTTGCGTTTTCCAGTTACTTGCTACTAGGAGTTTTGCTGCTGTTGCCGCATACATCACAATAGTTCTATCATTTGGTCGGATATCACTATTCAATATTCCTAGTAGAAATAATTCTGGCGTTTTGCTAAATGAATATCTCAAAAAAAAAAAATCATTTCGTTATAAATCATATTCCAAAAATCTTTTATCACACTACATTGCCACCACGTGGTATAATGTCCCAGTTTCCGTCTTACATCTCCAACATTTATTACTCCCTCCTTTCTGTATTTTTGCCACTTTGACCGGGGTCATATACCACCTATGTTGTATTTTAAATAGATTCTCTTGAACATCATAATTTGGGGAGAACTCAATATTCCTTTGCCATGATTTTTCCCATTGTTTTGTTGTTATTATTTTCCCCAAATCCTGACTCCACCTTATCATTGCTTCTTTCACCGTTTCCTCTTCTGTTTCCCGTTTTAACATTTCATCATACAGGTTCCTTATATACTTATTTTCCCCCATTAGCAATATTTGTGTTAATTTTGAATTCTCTTTTTCAAATCCTATTTTATTATCCTCTTGGAATCTTTGATTTATCTGAAAATATTGTAACCAACTGGTCAAGTAGTGTTTAATTTCATTATAGTCCTTTAATTTCAATTTACCTTCCTTCTCCTCCAGTAAATCCTTATAGGTAGGCCACTTTTTCCCCATATTTCTTTTTTTGCCTGTTATTATTTCCAAGGGGGATAGCCACCATGGTGTTTTCATTTCAAAAATCCTCTTATACTTCTGCCAAACTTTCATTAGGGATTTCCTTACTGTGTTATTCATAAATATGTTTTGATCAGTTATTTTCTCCCTTGTCAGGTACCAGTGCCATCCAAATCCTAACTCTTGGCCTTCCAAATCTAATAAATCTACATTTCTGAATTCTATCCATTCTTTTATCCATGTCAGCGCTGCTGCATCATGATACAATTGCATATCCGGCATAACAAACCCTCTGCGTTCCCTTCTATCTATCATAATCTTATATTTGATCCTAGGTTTCCTCCCTCCCCACACAAATTTCGAAATGTCCTTTTTCCATTCACCAAAATATTTTGTCCCTCCTAACACCGGTAAATTTTGAAATAAATAATTCATTTTAGCCAATACGTACATTTTTATAATTGATCTTCTGCCCATTAATGAAATTTTTAGTTTGGTCCAAATCTCTAACTTTTTTTTTTATTTGCTTCCACGTATTTATATAATTTTCTTGTATTAGGTCTAAACCTTTATTTGACATTATTATTCCTAGGTATTTCAATTTTTTTACTAATTTCCAAACCCGTTTTATCTTGTAATTCTCTCTCCTCCTCCTTCTCTAAATTTCTAACTAGCATCTTTGTTTTGTTATAATTTATTTTTAGTCCCGCCACTTTACCATATTTCTTTATTATTTCCATGGCCGCCGGTACGCTTTTTATTGGATCTTCTGTTGTCAATATTATGTCGTCAGCAAACTCCTTACATTTAAATGATTTCCCCCCTATCAATATCCCTTTAATTCTTTCTTCCTGTCTGATATTTATTAACAATGTCTCTAAGGTTATTATAAACAAAATTGGCGATAAGGGGCACCCTCGTCTTGTTCCTTTTGTTATACTTATTCCTTTTGTTATTTTATTATTTATTATTAAATTTGCTCTTTGACTTTTGTATATTGCCCCTATTACTGTTTCCATTCTTTTCCCCAGTTCCAATCCTTTTATTGTTTTTTCCATAAAAGACCATGAAACATTATCAAATGCTTTTCCCGCGTCTAGTAACAACACTGCCGCCCGTTTATCTCTTCTGCTCCATAGATATTCAAATACATTGATTATATTCCTGATGTTATCTTTGGCCTGTCTGCCCTTTACAAATCCTGCCTGGTCTTTATGGATTATGTTTTCTAACATAGTCCCCAATCTTTTTGCAATAATTTTCACAAATATCTTATAATCACTATTCAATAGCGAGATTGGCCTATAATTTGTAATGACCTCCAAGTCTACCTCCTGTTTTGGCAGAAGTATAATTAACGCTTCCTTCCACATGTTTGGTATTTCCCCCTTTTCCAAGGCCCTGTTCATCAAGTCTTTTAATGGTTCCAATATTATGCTTTCTTCTATACTCCTGTAGTATTCCACCGGGAGGCCATCTGGGCCTGGGGCCTTTCCTTTTTTCATTTCCTTTAGTGCTTCCCTTATTTCTAATATTGTTATTTCCTCATTCAGTTTCTGATATGCTTCCTCTGGTATTTGGGGCCATTTCATCCTTTTTAAATATTCGTCAATTTGTTCCTCATCTATATCTTCCTTTTGGTATAATAATTTATAATACTCTTTGAAGGCTTTTTCTATTTCCTCCTTTTTCTCTATGACTTTCCCCTTAATTTTGATTCTATTTATTAATTTCTCACTTTGCCTCTTCTTAATCTGCCAAGCCAACATTTTGCTTGGTTTATTAGCCCATTTAAAATTTTTGTACTTCCAAAATTGCATTATTTGATCCATTTCTCTATCCATCAAATTTTCATATTGCCCTCTCAATATTTTTATTTCTTTCCCAATTTCCTTATTTCCAGTTCTATAGAAGTTCTTTTCTTTCTTTTTTATTTCTTCTAATAATTTTTCTTTTTTCTTTTCTCTTTCCTTTCTTAATATTGAATTTTGTTGGATGAAATAGCCCCTTATTACCGCTTTTCCCGCGTCCCATGTTGTCTGTATTTCTGTTTGCCCTCCATTATTTAATTCAAAATATTCCTTCATTACTTTATTTGCCCCTTGTAATATTTTTTGATTATTTAGCAGAAAAACATTCAATCTCCACCTTTTATCTTTCTCTCGCTCTCCCTCTTCCAGACACAATCCAATTGGATTGTGATCAGAGAAGACCTTTGCCCTAATGTCTACTTTTTGTATTTTAGGCAATAGCTCTTTTGAGACCCAGATTGCATCAATCCTGGATGCTGTCTGGTGTCTTGCCGAGAAGTAAGTGTATTCTTTACTTATTGGGTTTTTGTACCTCCATGTGTCCCACATGTCTAAAGTTTCCATTAATTCCACAAAAAATTTTGGTAGCTTTTTATATTTCTTCCCATTTATATCTTTTGATTTATCTAATTCTGGGTCTATGACCCCATTCAGATCTCCCATTATTTTTTTGTCTACATACCCCAATAGTTGTTCCTGTAGTTTCTTAAAATATTCTACTTTGCTCCCGTTTGGGGCATAAATTCCAATGAGTATCCACTGTTCCCCCTCCTTTTCCATTCTTACTATCACCGTTCTCCCCTCCTTATCTTTCCAGATGATCTCTGGTTCCCATTTAGGTTTTACATAAATCACAACTCCCTTTTTCTTTTTATCCTCTGCCGCTATAAATTCTTTTCCCAATTTCTCATTTTTTAACAATCTTTGGTGTTTTTTATTTATATGTGTTTCTTGTAGACACACTACATCATAATTTTGTTTCTTCAAATAATGGGTTATTCTGTTTCTTTTTTGTTGTTGTTTAAGCCATTTACATTCCACGATATGATTTTTTATTTCATTTTATTCCTTTATATCAGAGAAAAAAATTTATTTAATATTTTTATCAAATATTTTTTTTTAAAAAAAAATGTTTCAATAACTATTTTTTATACTATAATTCTGAGCAATGCAGAGGAGAAAGAGAAAAACGGAAAAATTCTTAATACATTTATATTAGGAGATCTGTTCCCAACAGCTTCCTTCATTCCTCCCCTTCTTCCTCCACCTCTTCTCCTTCTTCCACCTCTGCGACGTTTTCCTCTTCATCATCATTTGGTTGATTTTGTAGTCCTTTTGTTATTTTTGATCTTGCTCCTCCCAATTCTTTTGTATATGTCCTATAGAACACATCCTTCTTAAATAGTTCATTTACTTGATGATACTGAAACCAACCCACTACCAGGTCTTGGCTTTCTTTTAATTTTTTAAGCTTATAACTGCTTTCACATAACAATATATCTTTGTAAGTCCCCCAATTCTCCTTCATATTTCTTTCTGAGCACAACCCTTTGTGGGGGATAACCACAGTGGTGTTTTCCTTTCAAGTAGATACTTATACCTGGTCCATAATCCAAATAAACTCATCACAGAGTGATTTAATAAGTCTTTATGGATAGTGGTATTTTTCTAGAAAAAGAGGTGCTGGAACTCACCCTGATCACCTCCCTTGTTCTCTTAGAATGGCAATGGCATCCACCCGAGAGGTGCTGGAACTGAGTTAAGTTAAGTTCCGGCTGGAAAAAAAGCCCTGCTTATGGACCTTCACTTTTTCATATCACAGATATGCATGGCAACCATATCCTTCCAGATCCAACTATCTAGTGTTTGTTTTTAATACTATCCATTCCTTTATCCATGTCAAACATGCTGAGGTAGGGTTCTTCTAAGCAGCTGCTATTGCGGGGTGGGATTCAGTCACATATTGGCAAATTCAGGTTGTGTAATTAAAGACAGGAAGAACTATTGACTGGTCACAAATACCCCTTTTGGCGGAAGGTGCTGGAGAGGGTTGTGGTGGGACAGCTGCACAAATTCTTGGGAGAATTACAAATCATCTAGATTATTATGTTTTAATATATGTTGGAAGCTGCTCAGAGTGGCTGGGGCAACCCAGTCAGATGGGTGGGGTACAACAACAACAACAACAACAAAACAACTGTTATTCCAATCTGGGTTCAGGCCTGGCAACAGGACTGAGTCGGCTGAGCAAGACAGGGGGAGTGTGACCTTGTGGACAATGTATTACAGTGGTTCTGATCCTACTTTTGGGAATGATTTGAGAAAAGAAACCAACCTTTGAACAACCATCACAAATATAAAAGAGGGTGTTTTTTGTTTTTTGTTTAAACATTTATATAATGCTGGAAGGTAGCGATGTAATAAGCATCCTTCCTGGACTAATTAGTGCTGCCTCTTCTTTTCAGATATTGGGATATATCCACCAACCAGCCAGATGCCGAAACGGGTGAAGACTGTATTTTAATTTCAGAGACGTGTCCACTGCTAAGTTGCTGGCATGACTATCCTTGCTTTTTGCAAACCAAGTATGTTTGTAAGAAGTCACCTGATCCAAAATTTATGGGTGCCATGCCTTGAGATGAATGGAACAGGATTCAACCATCCCTACAGAAAAGCAGTCAGATAACACTGGATACAATAAAATGAAGAACAGTTCCATCTGTTGAAATAAATTGAAAATGTGCACCAACAGTTATTTCCTGTATTTTGTACAGGACATGAAAAAATTACGGCGACATCACAGGTTAACATCCCCCAGATTCAAGCAAAATAGTCTCTCTCTAACTTCCAATGAGTTCAAGGCAGGGAAATATTTTGCACAGGCTGGACCTACCGGGCACATGAGAAATCTCTGCCATAAGAACATTAGAAGATTCCTGCTAGGCCAAACAGTCTTGTCCAAAATTCGGTCTTCACTCCTCTACTTATTCTGTTAACCCCAGCAGAGCGTACTGTTTTCCTTACTGATTTTTCTTTCGTAGTCAGCATTCACCCGCCCCCCCCCCCCGAAATCTCCAGTTAAAGAATGTGTTAAAGAATGTTAAAGAATCTTGTCTCTCCTTCTCCGGAACTGCACTTCATTCCAAGGTTGCTGCTGTTTCCCCTGTGTATATATCTCTGAGTCTCTTTCTCTCTTTAATTGAAAATGCTTATGTCAGGTCTTTTCCCAACCCTCTCCTTTTCTTCTTTGGATTACAGCTTTTATCAGCTTGTTTCAGTTTTTTAAGGAATCTTGGTGCTTTCCTCCAATTAGTTCTGCTCACAAATTACAGATTGCAGCCACATGGAGTTAAATCCCCTCTTTCCGACTGCTGACTACGAAAGAAAAATCAGTAAGGAAAACAGTACGCTCTGCTGCGGTTAACAGAATGAGTAGAGGAGTGACATCACGGTTGCAGAGACATCACCCAGCCTGATTTAATTGTTTTATTAGCTAATTAGTTCACTAACCACCGCCCTCTTTAGTTTACTTAATGTTCCACATAAATCCAGCTCCGAACTGAGGTTTTTTCCTCTTCTATTTCCTTATCTTAAAGGAGTAGCCCAGCGCCTTCTTGCAAGGGTATTCAGGTGTTGGCAGATAGGAGAGCTTAATGATCGAAGCGCCGAGGTTCTCCCCCTTTCTCCCTGCTTTTTTTCACTTCACTTCAGTTGTCTTGCCACAAAGTTTCTTCTTTTCTTTGCCGTTTTACCTTTGCGAAAGAAACCTCTTCTGGTGCTATAAAAAGTAACGCCACTCAGCACACCCTCTTGAGCAGGGATCAGCAAACTTTTCAGCAGAGGGCCAGTCCACTGTCCCTCAGACCTTGTGGGGGGCAGGCTATATTTTGAAGAAGAAGAAGAAGAAAAGAATGAATTCCTATGCCCCCAAAATAACCCAGAGATGCATTTTAAATAAGAGCACACATTCCACTCATGTCAAAACACGCTGATTCCCAGACCATCCGCTGGCCAGATTTAGAAGGCAATTGGACCAGATCTGGGCCCCAGGCTTAGTTTGCCTACCCATGTTCTTGAGCATTGGAGTAGCCTCGCCTCGGCTTTCCCCTTTTCCTCTGTAATCTTATCCTGCTGCTTGTCTGCCTCGAGCTGACAGGAGCGCAGACTGTGACCCATTCGCTAACAGTGCTGGTCTGGAAGTGAATCCCAGGCATATCTTAGGCTGGAAATGACTTTTGTCACAAAGCTTGTAATGGTCTGACTCAGCATTTTAAAAATAATATATATTAGAAAGGTAGATAGATGATAGACAGATAGATAGATAGATAGATAGATAGATCATATATATATATATATATATATATATATATATATATATATATATATATATATATGAAGACAGGAGTGCCTGGCGTGCTCTGCTTCAAGAGGTCATGAAGACTTGGACATGACTAAACAACTAAACAACAAATATACAAAGACTTTTCAGGGAAAAAATGTGTTGTCTATTTATGCTTATATAACAGATGGCTCCCTGTGGAGCTGAGAAATCACTGCTTAAGACCCTTCCTCAGGGTCTACCAGAGTCACCTGCAGCTCAATGATCAAAGATAGCACCAGATGTCTGCATCTTGTGCCATATTAATTCCCTACAGTTCCTGAGAGTGATGCTATATTGTGAGCATTGTGTGAAATTAAGCAGGCATCTAGACTGGTGCAAATGCTTCCCACAACCACATAACCTTGACTGAGTAAGAGGCTCATCAGAGGCTACTTTCCTCCGGGTCCGTCTAAGTTGCACCTGGCCATGTTCACCATATCTGCGCCTCCCCTGGGCTTTGCATGCTTCTTCTAACATGCACACATGGGCATTTGGCCCTTAAATTCTCAAAATAGGAGATGGCCAAGGCTGGGTTGAAAATTGTGCCGGGGCCCCCGTAAAAGCAGTACCCCTTCAACTTATGCTGGTGAGGAGCATAGGTCATATCCACACCAATAACGGTTTAGTCCTGCTGGCCACATGACCCGAAAAGCTGTCTGTGGACAAACGCTGGTTCCCTCGGCCTGAAAAGCAAGATGAGCGCCACACCCAATAGTCACCTTTGACTGGTCTTTTACCTTACATACATTTAAAGCTCATTCAGCACACATTTAAAGTGCTTGACTTCCCCCAAAGAAACATGGGAACCATTGCTTTCCTACCACCAGCACCACCGAGCTACAAAGCTGGCAAGCGCTTAAAGAAGAAGGTGTAATGCTCTGGCAGGGTGTGAGAGCTCTCCCGCCTCCTTCCCAAAGCCTGGGAAGCTTTTGCCCAGCTTTGGTAAGGAGGTGGGAGAGCTCTTGCACCCTGTCAGAGCATCTAGTCTTCTGCCCCAGGCTTGCACCTCCAGATGGTGGAGATGTCAGGTGCCGTCCTGGCATCCGGGCATCTTCACTTGGTTGCAAATGGTGTAAAATGTGCCCAGCGCCTGGCTGATTTCTAACGCTGCTCTGCCTCCACACTTGGAAGCAGCAATGCTTCTGAATCCCAGTTGCTGGAAGCCACAGGAGGGTTCCCCCTCCCTCTTCTGCTCAGATCCTGCTTGTGAGTTTCCCACTGTTGGCTACTGTGAGAACAGGATGCTGGACTAGGTGGGCAGAAGCTTCCCACACTTTGGGAAGGAGGTGCAAGGCCCGTGTCCTGATTTTTCTCAGGCGCATATGCAAATGTGCCCATGGGCCTAGTAAGCCTGATGCTCCCTGCATGGCAGAATGTAGGGAGATGATTTGAAATAGATGTAGATTGTGATTTAAGATCTTGACCTGGATTCTTGTAAACCTTTTAGATTATGGGAAATTTGCAATGGTTGTGAACTTATCGGACTACTTTGTCAATTTGACTCTGCTAAATGAAGAACTGCAACTTGAAATTGGTAAGTAAGGCTGAGACCATTGTGCTGAAGAATCAGAGTGGAAAATGAGCCTCCCCTGAGGATGCACCTTCTGAAGGTCACTTTTCTACATGGCTCTTGAATGTGTGTTGGGGGGCTGCTTGGGGTAGGCCAAGCACAGTTGGTAAAAGGCACTTCTAGCTATGGAGGCTGTTCCTCTAGTGACAAAGCTCAATCCAGAAGCACCTCTAGTTGCATACCTGCTCCTTTAGAAGGATTGCAACTCCACCCAGGACAGGCAGTTGTACCAATTTTGTGGCCAAGTGAACTACTCCCACACAGTGCTGTTGTATTCCCAGGATTCATGCTTGGCTTATTTCCTTTCATCCATCTTATCTCTGTGTCCAGGCACCAGTCAAAGGCCTGTACGGCTTCTGCTGATTCACATGTTATTGAGAAATAGAGCTGAGTGTCATCAGTGTTCTGATGGCACCTTTCCCCCAAACTCCAAATGGCCACTCCCAGCAGCTTCATATAAGCATTGAATAATATTGGGGTTAAAATAGTGCCCTGTGGCACTCAATAGTGTAACCACCTGTCTCTTGAGGTCCAAGTGGACTTGGTGGTGTGGAGTGCCTTCTGTCAGCTTCGGCTGGTAGCCCAGCTGCATCCCTATCTGGACAGGGATAGCCTGACTTCTGCATCCTACACCCTGGTAGCCCCTAGATTGGATTACTGCAATGTGTTATACTTGGGACTGCCTCTGAAGATTGTTTGGAAACTTCAGCTGGTGCAAAATGCAATGGCCAGATCGCTCACCAGAATAAGACAGTTTGAGCATATAACACCAATCCTGGCACAACAGCATTGGCTGCTGAGTAGTTTCTGGGCCCCATTCAAAGTGTTGGTGTTGACCTATAAAGCCTTACATGGCTCAGGACTTCGATAGGATTGCCTCTCCCCATGCAAACTGACCCGGACCCTGAGCTTGTCTTCTGAGGCCCTTCTCTATGCCCCCCCCATCCCAGAGGTGTGCGAAGGGTGACAACAAGAAAACATGCCTTTTCTGTGGTGGCTCCCCAGAGTGACTCACCTGGTGCCATCACTACATGTCTTCAGGTGCCAGGCAAAAACATTCCTCTTTACCCAGGCCTATGGCTGTTAAATAATCTGTGGCTTGTGAAAGTGTGGGTTAGAGGACTGTTGTTGTGAAAAATGTGAGTGCGGTCATGTAGTGGAGTCTTTGATCCATGTTGGACTGCTGCCCAGAGCAGTCGTAAATTCTCTTAATGAGCCCGTGCCTCAGGAATGGCGTCCAAACACGTTTCCTCTGTGCAGGCTGCTCCCTCAGCCGTGCTGGACTCAGCAGAATCACGCAGCGTCAGAATGGCAAGATAAGGTCTGCTTCTTCAGTGTCTCAAATAAATCAGCTCCACACTGTTGCTACTAAACTAGCATAACTTTATTGTAGCATAAACAAAAACCTGAGGAGTCAAACTCCATTATGACTACTATACAATCTCTAACACTACAGAACACACACTCTTCGGCAACAAGGGGAAAGTGAAACTAAACCTCCCCTTTGCCTCAGACAAAGGAAAATGCCCGGATACAGTGGGCAGAGTTCCCAGAATCAGAACGCCTCCTGGTGTACATTTAACTCTGTGCTGTCCAGAAAACATGACTCCCCCTCTCGTTCGCAATTCTGGGCATATATATATACATCTCAACCCATATTCAGCCCGTCACAGAAACCTTCATGTTTCTGGAAACGTAAGGGTTTGGTGAAACCGTCAGCGAGATTCTTTTCGCTAGGAAAATATTTCAGCTTGACTACATTTGTCCTAATATTCTCATGCACATTTTTGAACCGAATGTCCAGATGTTTCGTTCATGCATTGAATTGACTGGATTCTGCCAATTTCAGGCATGGTTGGTTATCCTCCCATATGATGATAGGCAGGTAACACTTCTCACACACATCCTCGACTAGGCACTTGTAGAATTGAAGCTCACGACACAGTTCTGACAGAGCACTGAATTCTGCCTCAGTCGATGACAGTGCAATCAAACTTTGCTTTTTGGACCTCCAGCCAATTACAGAATCTCCAAACATTATGACCATCCCAGATATTGACTTTCTGTCTGAGTCGCTAGCCCAATCAGCATCAGCCCAACATTGAAGCTGTTCATTACCCTGGGCTGTCAGTGTGAGGCTAAATTCTCTGGTCTCTTGCAGATACTTAAGAACTCTCTTAATCCCATTCCAGGACGTCACACTGGGCTTTGCTGCTTCTCAACTCAGCAGATTGACTGCAAATGCAATATCAGGTCTACTCCATTGAGACAAATAGAGCAGGCTGCCCAGAGCAGATTGATACACCTCCTTGTGCTCAAACTCTTTCTTCACCTCAGACTGATTGTCTTTAACAAAGCATGTTTCCATTGGTGTTCTTACACCCTTACAGTCTGCCATATTGAATTTCTTGAGCAACTGATCAATCTTTGTGCTCTGGTTTAGCACAAAACTTCCATCTTGGTCTCTGTGAATGTGAACCCCTAGATACATGCTCACAGGACCCAACTTAGATGTATTCAAGTCTCCAGTGCTAGATGAACTACATCCAAGAGTATTAAAAGAACTGGCAGAGGTGATTTCAGAACCACTGGCAGTAATCTTTGAGAATTCCTGGAGAACAGGCGAAGTCCCAGCAGACTGGAGGAGGGCAAATGTTATCCCTATTTTCAAAAAGGGGGAAAGAGAGGACCCAAACAATTATCGCCCAGTCAGCCTGACATCAATACCAGGAAAGATTCTGGAGCAGATCATTAAGCAAACGGTCTGTGAGCACCTAGTAAGGAATGCTGTGATCACTAAAAGTCAGCATGGGTTTCTAAAAAATAAGTCATGTCAGACCAATCTGATCTCATTTTTTGACAGAATTACAAGCCTGGTAGATGAAGGGAACGCCGTGGATGTAGCCTATCTTGATTTCAGCAAGGCCTTTGACAAGGTGCCCCATGATATTCTTGTAAAGAAGCTGGTAAAATGTGGGCTAGACAATGCTACCATTCAGTGGGTTTGTAACTGGCTGACTGACCGAACCCAAAGGGTGTTCATTAATGGATCCCCTTCATCCTGGAGAGAAGTGACTAGTGGGGTGCCACAGGGTTCTGTCTTGGGCCCAGTCTTATTCAACATCTTTATCAATGACTTGGATGATGGGCTTGAGGGCATCCTGATCAAGTTTGCAGATGACACCAAATTGGGAGGGGTGGCTAATACCCCAGAGGACAGGATCACACTTCAAAATGACCTTAACAGATTAGAGAACTGGGCCAAGGCAAACAGGATGAATTTTAACAGGGAGAAATGTAAAGTACTACACTTGGGCAAAAAAATGAAAGGCACAAATACAG
Organism: Darevskia mixta; assembly: GCA_034641385.1. Lineage (NCBI taxonomy): Eukaryota > Metazoa > Chordata > Lepidosauria > Squamata > Lacertidae > Darevskia > Darevskia mixta. Next base: position 7,974,056 of record JAWWNH010000060.1, read on the forward strand.
GATGGGTGACACCTGGCTTGAGAGTAGTACATGTGAAAAGGATCTAGGAGTCTTGGTAGACCATAAACTTGACATGAGTCAACAGTGTGATGCAGCAGCTAAAAAAGCCAATGCAATTCTGGGCTGCATCAATAGGAGTATAGCATCTAGATCAAGGGAAGTAATAGTACCACTGTATTCCGCTCTGGTCAGACCTCACCTGGAATACTGTGTCCAATTCTGGGCACCACAGTTCAAGAAGGATACTGACAAGCTGGAACGTGTCCAGAAGAGGGCAACCAAAATGGTCCAAGGCTTGGAAACGATGCCTTATGAGGAACGGCTTAGGGAGCTGGGTATGTTTATTCTGGAGAAGAGAAGGTTAAGGGGTGATATGATAGCCATGCTCAAATATATAAAAGGATGTCATATAGAGGAGGGAGAAAGGTTGTTTTCTGTTGCTCCAGAGAAGAGGACACGGAGCAATGGATTCAAACTACAAGAAAGAAGATTCCACCTAAACATTAGGAAGAACTTCCTGACAGTAAGAGCTGTTCGACAGTGGAATTTGCTGCCATGGAGTGTGGTGGAGTTTCCTTCTTTGGAGGTCTTTAAGCAGAGGCTTGACAGCCATCTGTCAAGAATGCTTTGATGGTGTTTCCTGCTTGGCAGGGGGTTGGACTGGATGGCCCTTGTGGTCTCTTCCAACTCTATGATTCTATGATTCCTTGAGCTTGAAGTGCTGCCTCAGCTTACTTGCAAACTCCTGCACCTGTTTGTTTGTACTAGCAACAAGTACAATGTCGTCGAGAAAAATTAACGCCAATTCTTGTTTCTGACCTGAATGCTTTATGTACAAACAACAGTCTGCATGACTCTTCCTGAAGCCTAGCTTCTCCAGAGCTTGGTTGAGAGAAAAATTCCAGTTTCTGACTGATTCTCTCAAGCCATAAATGGAATGGTGCAGTCTCCAAACCAAATCTGGACTATCGCCTTCAAACCCTGGAGGAGGTAACATGTAGATTTCCTCCTGCAGCGGTGAGTTCAAGTAGACGACATCGATGTCGAAATGCACAACCTCAGCACCTCTCTGTGCTGCTACCGCTAGCAGTAACCTCATGGTCTCACTGCAGGACGTGGGTGCATAAACTTGCGAGTAATGCACTCCTGGTCTCTGGCTGAACCCTCTGGCCACCAATCTTGCTTTGTATTGTGGCTCTCCACTTGCAGTGGGTTTCAACTGATAGACCCAGCGACAATTCGCAGCTTGCTGGTCAGCTGGCAGAGTTGTTAGTGTGAACACTCCAAGCGATCTCGTGGCACTAAGCTCTTTCTCCATCGCTTGTTGCCACTTGTTGGACTCTGGTTGAGGTAATTTCTGCACCTCAGCGAAGCTCTCTGGTTTGCACAGAGCAACACTGGCCCAAACCATGGTGGCTTTGAACCTGTCAGGAGGTTTGCCTTTCGTAGTGCGCTTGGAATGCCATGGCACCACTGGAGACTCTCCTTCTGACCCAGACATGCCGGACTCAGTCTGTGAGATCCCTGGCATCTGGAGAACCACCAAGCAACTTGCTCCGCTTGCTGTGCTCTCCTGGACTGAACTTTCCTAAAGGTGAGCGTGGAGACCTACTGCGCTTCTGTCTCCTAGCTCTTGTCTCCCTTGGAGATGTGGGTGCACTGCTGGTTTCAGACTTCACCTGACTCTTAGGGATTGCCCCCTCTGGCACTGCACCCTGGTCATGTTTGGAATCATGGCCCGAAACACCAGCAGGTTGACCACCACCAGCACCACCAGCAGGTGTGCCTGACTGATCCTGGTAGTCAAGACTGCTGAATAGATCTGTGAGCACCTCAGGATTGCCATGAATCCTCTTCCAGCCTTCTTGCTCACAAAACTAAGTGCTGTAGCTGATTACCACCTGAGAACGATTGCCACTCGGATAGGCTAATCTCCAGGCTTTCGACCCGGTCTCATAGCCGCAAAAAACCATTTTCTGTGACCTCGGGCTGCCCTTCCTACATAACTGCCAGGGTATCAGAACCCAAGCCTCTGCCCCGAAGGTACGGAAGTAGTGCACCTTGGGCTTCTTTCCATAGAGAAGAAAATAGGGCATGGTCCCTACCACAGAATTGTATGTCCTGTTCAGGGTGTGACATACAGTTTTCCAGGCTTCGGCCCAATAGAACCTAGGCAAACCCGAATCAAACAAAAGAGCATCAACTGCCTCCTGCAGGGTTCTGTTCCTGCGCTCCGCAACCCCGTTCTCCTGAGGAGAGTAAGGAGCAGTTTTTCTATGCCTAATGCCTTTGGCACGAAAGAAGTCCTGCAATTTTGCAGCAGTAAACTGTACCTCGGTCGGTCTGAAAAGATTTCACTCTGGTGCCAAATTCCACCTCTACTGCCTCCACCCATTCTTTAATCTCTTTCGCCACTTGCCCCTTGTCCCTGAGCGTGAAAATCCAGCCGGCATGAGAAAAATCGTCGATCAGACATAAAATGAAGTGGGAATGGCCCATGCTTGGAACCTGCATCGGTCCACACAGATTGGCGTGAATCAGCTCAAACGCCTGCTTGGCCACCCTGTCTGACCTTGGGTAACTGCAAGAATGCACCTTCGATCTCTTGCAAGCTTGGCAGTCTGGGAATTTAGTACACTCTTTCATTTTACAACCCTCAGTGCACTCTACCTGTTTGCGCACGTACCCCCAATTGGCTTGTGACAACCTGCGATGCCACAAGTGTAAACACTGATCGTGCGTGGGTTTTTTGGCACAGTGTGCGTGTGCCGTCTCAGTGCTGCCTTTACCTGTTTCAGCACCCTGCGCCCTCTCAACGGCACTGTTGTCAGTTTCCAATATGTACACCCCATCATGGCCTCTCACCTGGACCAACTGCTCTCCACCCTTGGAGATGGTGGATACCTGGTTGCCAAAACTGACCAGATAACCTGCAAGATCTAAAGCTAAAACAGAAAGTAAGCCATATTTCATGCCATCTAAAACAAACACATCAATATCAGCATTCAGACAAGGCATATAAAAAAACACCAGCTTTGGTGACAGATCTAGTGGTTGCATCTGCCAACGTGACTGTGGTAGCATCTTGAATCGACATGCAGTTCCGCAACTGACTGCCAGGTGGCACTAGATGCCTACTGCCCCCACTGTCAATAATCCAACACAGCTTGGGGTTGGCAACAGTCTTTCCAACAAAGGCGTATGCAGCTGCTTTATCTTCTCTGCCTTCTCTGGACGGTGCTTTCCTCCCACGACGTGGTCTCCCTTTCCTCTGGCGGTTGCCATGGAAACCAGCTTTGAAGTCTTCCTGGTTGCAGTTCCGGCGAAGATGGTTATCTGATCCACAGATAAAACATCACTTCACTGCAAAAGCTTTAACAGAGTTTTCTATGAACTGTCTTTAAGAAAACTGTTGTTGAGCTGAGAGTCAAATTGACTATGTTTTTCAGGTTTGATATGGATTTAATTTCTGGTCTTCTCTCTCTCTCCCTTTCTCTTCTCTCTCTCTCTCTCTCCCTTTCTCTATATGTATATCAGAATGTCCCCTTTAAGTCTTTACTGGAAAACCTAATTGTCTACAACTGTGACTAATATTAGAGAAACCCTTATATAGCTTCATTGAGCTTGGTATTGTGCTGGTCCCGAGGGGTATTCAATAGGCGAGGTCTAGTCCAGTCTGATAAAGCCGAGGTTAAACAGTCCGGGTCAGAAGCCAGCCAAAGTCAGTTCAAACCAGAAGTCACAAAGCCGAAGTCACAAAGCCGAAGTCACAAAGCTGAGGTCAGGAACACAGGAACCAGGAACAGGAACTAGGCAGCAACGATGTTGCTCCTGCAACTTGGGACTGGGACTGGCCGGCTTTTATCTGCCCCAAGGCATAGGGCGGCTCCGATCCTCAGGTGACTCGCCTCTCCTGGCTTGGAGGCGAGCACTCCTCCTGCGGGAACTTAGTTCCCTTCGCCTCTCTGCCCTGAGCCTTTGCAGTTCAGGAGAAGCTGGAGTGTTACCGGACCCAGAGGCAACCTCAGCTTCCCCTGACTGGGTGGGGAGTGGAGCACCTGCAGGCAATAAGTCCTCCATCCCATTAGAAGCCAGATCAACCTCAGCCGATGCCTGCACCTGAGGATCTAGCACAGGTGAGTCCCCTTCAGACTCAGGCCCCAGCCCTGGCTCTGCTGGTTCGCATTTCACCTTCTTCTCCTCTAAGTGACCCCACTGTTTCCGTAGCAAAAGGAAGAACAAGGAAACAGTGGGGTCACTTAGAGGAGAAGAAGGTGAAATGCGAACAGGGGACGCAGAAAGGGCAGAACTCCTCAATACCTTCTTTGCCTCAGTCTTCTCCAAAAAAGAAAACAATGCCCGACCTGAAGAATATGGAGCAGATGATTCAGCAGGGGAAACACAGCCCAGAATAAGTAAGGAGGTAGTACAAGCACACTTGGCTAGTTTAGATGTATTCAAGTCTCCAGGGCCAGATAAACTACATCCCAGAGTATTAAAAGAACTGGCAGAGGTGATTTCAGAACCACTGGCAGTAATCTTTGAGAATTCTTGGAAAACAGGTGAAGTCCCAGCAGACTGGAGGAGGGCAAATGTTGTCCCTATTTTCAAAAAGGGGAAAAGAGAGGACCCAAACAATTACCGCCCAGTCAGCCTGACATCAATACCAGGAAAGATTCTAGAGCAGATCATTAAGCAAACGGTCTGTGAGCACCTAGAAAGGAACGCTGTGATCACTAAAAGTCAGCATGGGTTTCTGAAAAATAAGTCATGTCAGACTAATCTGATCTCATTTTTTGACAGAATTACAAGCCTGGTAGACGAAGGGAACACTGTGGATGTAGTCTATCTTGATTTCAGCAAGGCCTTTGACAAGGTGCCCCATGATATTCTTGTAAAGAAGCTGGTAAAATGCGGGCTAGACAATGCTACCATTCATTGGCTTTGTAACTGGCTGACTGACCGAACCCAAAGGGTGCTCATCAATGGCTCCTCTTCATCCTGGAGAGAAGTGACTAGTGGGGTGCCACAGGGTTCTGTCTTGGGCCCAGTCTTATTCAACATCTTTATCAATGACTTGGATGATGGGCTTGAGGGCATCCTGATCAAGTTTGCAGATGACACCAAATTGGGAGGGGTGGCTAATACCCCAGAGGACAGGATCACACTTCAAAATGACCTTAACAGATTAGAGAACTGGGCCAAGGCAAACAGGATGAATTTTAACAGGGAGAAATGTAAAGTACTACACTTGGGCAAAAAAAATGAAAAGCACAAATACAGGATGGGTGATACCTGGCTTGAGAGCAGTACAAGTGAAAAGGATCTAGGAGTCTTGGTAGACCACAAACTTGACATGAGTCAACAGTGTGATGCAGCAGCTAAAAAAGCCAATGCAATTCTGGGCTGCATCAATAGGTGTATAGCATCTAGATCAAGGGAAGTAATAGTACCACTGTATTCCGCTCTGGTCAGACCTCACCTGGAATACTGTGTCCAGTTCTGGGCACCACAGTTCAAGAAGGATATTGACAAGCTGGAACGTGTCCAGAGGAGGGCAACCAAAATGGTCAAAGGCCTGGAAACGATGCCTTATGAGGAACGGCTTAGGGAGCTGGGTATGTTTAGCCTGGAGAAGAGAAGGTTAAGGGGTGATATGATAGCCATGTTCAAATATATAAAAGGATGTCATATAGAGGAGGGAGAAAGGTTGTTTTCTGCTGCTCCAGAGAAGCGGACACGGAGCAATGGATTCAAACTACAAGAAAGAAGATTCCACCTAAACATTAGGAAGAATTTCTTGACAGTAAGAGCTGTTCGACAGTGGAATTTGCTGCCAAGGAGTGTGGTGGAGTCTCCTTCTTTGGAGGTCTTTAAGCAGAGGCTTGACAGCCACCTGTCAGGAATGCTTTGATGGTGTTTCCTGCTTGGCAGGGGGTTGGACTGGATGGCCCTTGTGGTCTCTTCCAACTCTATGATTCTATGATTCTATGATTCTATGGAGGCAGTGAATCCTGTGCAGGCTGGGATCCCTCAGGTTCAGCGTCTGAGTCTGACTCCCAGGTCATCACACCATCCCCCCTCCCAGGCCCCTCCCTCAACCGAGGGGCCGGACCAGGCTTGCTGGGGTAAGTCGCATGGAAATCACGGAGGCAGACAGGCACGTGGACGTTTTCTGCTGGTTCCCATGACTGATCCTCGGGCCCATACCCCTTCCAGTCGATGAGGTATTGGAGCTTCCCCCTGCGGTATCGGGAGTCAAGAATGTGCTCCACCTCATACTCGGGCTCCCCCTGAACCAAAACTGGCTGCGGTCGTGGATGGTCTGGGTGGAATTTGTCGGGCGGGGTGACCGGACTGAGTAGGGACTGGTGGAATACCGGGTGGACCTTCAGGGTCGCGGGTAACCGGAGACGGAATGCCACAGGAGAGACCCGGTCCACGATCGGAAATGGGCCGGTGAAGTGGGCATCCAGCTTCCGCGAAGGCCGAGAGGGGTGCAGGTGGCGGGTGGAGAGCCATACCAGGTCTCCGACATGGAGTTCCGGCCCCTCCTGGCAGTGACGGTCGGCCTGGGCCTTATACGCGTCCTTGGCCTGGCTCAGTTGCTCCGTCAGAAGCTGCTGCTGTGACTGGAGCTCTTGTAGCCAGTCTGTCACTGCGGGAACTGCGGATGCTGGCAGCACGCTTGGAAACAACCGCGGGTGGTACCCATAGTTTGCCTGGAACGGGGTCTGTTGGGTGGAAGCGTGCACTGCGTTGTTATACGCGAACTCGGCCAACGCCAGGTGGTCGACCCAATCGTCCTGGTGGAAGCTGCAGTAGCACCGGAGGTACTGTTCCAACACCGCGTTTGCCTGTTCGGTCTGTCCATCCACCTGTGGATGGTAGGCCGAAGATAGGCAGACCTCCGTCCCGAGAGCCTGATGTAGAGCGCGCCAGAAGCGGGAGGTGAACTGGGCACCACGATCGGAGATCAAATGTTCCGATAGGCCATGTAAGCGGAAGACGTTTTGTAGGTACAGTTGCGCCGTCTCCTTGGCTGAGGGTACAGACGGGCACGGGGCTCAGTGCACCATTTTAGTGAAGTTGTCTGTGAATACCAGGAGGCAGGTACACTGACGGGATGGGGGTAGGTCTACCACAAAATCCAATGAAACCGTGTGCCACGGACGAGGGGGAACTGGCAGTGGCTGTAGCAGTCCCGCAGGTCTCCCGGTCGATATCTTGGCTCGCCGGCAGACCTCGCACCCCCCAATGTACCGTGCCACGGCGGCCTTCAAGCGGGGCCACCAGAACTCCCGGCTGACCAGGTGGGTGGTCCGATACCTCCCGAAGTTGCCAGCTGCCAGGGCGTCGTGTGACATTTGGAGTACCTCGGCCCGCAAAGGCCCTGGTGGGATGTACAACCGACCCCGGTGCATCAGCAAACCCTGGTGCACAACCAGTTCTGGGTATCGAGGACATGATCCACTGGCCAATTCCTGAATCCATTCCTGAGCCCACGCGTCGACCCGTTGCTGCTTCCGCACTTGGTCCAGCAGCGACTCAGTCTCATGAACAGCCAGGAACGCTGCTGGTGGGATGATCATTGTTGGGGCCGCCTGCTGCACCGTCTCTGCAATGTCCTCCGGTTTCCGGGACAGTGCATCTGCCTTCGGGTTTTGGGAGCTGGGGATGTAGCGGATCCGGAACTGGAACCGGGAGAAGAACAGTGCCCACTGAATCTGCCGCTGGTTCAGACTGTGGGTGGTCTGGAGGTACTCCAGATTCCGGTGGTCGGTTCTCACTTCCACCGGGTGTCGTGCACCCTCAAGATGATGGCGCCAGACCTCAAAGCCCACCTTGATGGCCAGTAGTTCCCGCTCCCACACGGTATAGTTACGCTCCGCCGGAAGGAGCTGCCGGGAGTAGTAGGCGCAGAGTAGCAGTGGTGCATCAGGTCCATGTTGCTGGGACAAGAGAGCACCGAGAGCCGTACTGGAGGCGTCCATCTCCACCACGAAGGGACGACAGGCATCAGGATGCTGTAAAATCGGCGCCTTCTGGAAACAGGCTTTCAACCCCTGGAATGCCACCTCAGCCTCCTTATCCCAGGAGAAGGGAGTCTTGGGGCGCAGCAGGCGGGTCAACGGGGTGGTGCGATGAACGTAGTCCACAATGAATGTCCGGTAATAGTTGGAGAACCCCAAGAACCGCTGTAGGTCCTTGCTGTTCCGGGGCGCCGCCCACTCTCAAACCGCAGCCACCTTCCCGGGGTCCATCTGTACACCGTCAGGTGAGAGTCGGTGTCCGAGGAAGTCCACTGACCGCTGGTGGAACTCGCACTTGCTGAGCTTAGTGTACAGGCGGTGCTCCCGCAAGTGCTGCAACACGGTCCGGACATGACTCTCGTGGCGAGCTGGGTCACGGGAATAAATCAGAATGTCATCGAGGTACACCACCACGTACTTGTCTAGCAAGTCCTGGAACACTTGGTTGATGTACCGTTGGAACACGGCGGGCGCGTTGCATAGTCTGAACGGCATGACCAGGTACTCGAACTGCCCATAACGGGTCCTGAATGCGGTCTTCTACTCATCCCCGGCATGGATCCGAATCAAGTTGTAAGCCCCCCGGAGGTCCAGTTTGGTGAACATCTGCGCCCCTTGTACCCGCTCCAGCAACTCCGCAATTAGGGGCAAAGGATACCGGTCTGGGATGGTGATCTTATTCAGGGCTCGGTAGTCATGGCAGAGGCGAAGCTCCCCACACTTCTTCTTAACGAAGAGTACTGGAGCGGCAGTGGGAGAGGTAGAGGTCCTAATGAACCCACACTCCAGGTTCTTGTGAAGGAAGTCCTGCAAGGCTTCACGCTCTGGCTCCGAAAGAGAGTATAGGCGACTCACAGGCAGGGGCGCCCCAGGCTGGAGGTCTATGCCGCAGTCGAAGGACCGATGAGGAGGCAGCCGGTCTGCCCCTGTTCCTCGAACATGTCTACGTAGTCCCGGTACACGGCAGGGAGCGTTGATGCAGCCTCCCCCATGGAGGCGGCCGAAAGCATCTCGGACTGAGCAATCGAACCCGAGTCTGGGAAGCGTACAGTTCGATTGACCCAATCGATCTGAACATTGTGAGACTCCAGCCAGTCCATCCCCAGCACCAGGGGAAACCGGGGCATGGTGGCAATGTCCAGGGTATCCACCTCCCAGTGCTGCTGGTGGCACAGGACCAAGGGCTGGGTCTCCCGCGTAACGGCGCCTGACCGCAGGAGCCGTCCGTCGATTGCCTCCACCTGCACCGGTTCTGGCTTGTTCTGGAGCGGCACCCGATGCTGAACGGCGAAGGCAGAGTCCATATAAGAGTGGGTTGCCCCTGAATCCACCAGAGCGTGGGTGAGAATCCAGGGCCCGCCTGGGGGGTACAGACGCACCGGGATCATGAGGTGTTGCAATTCCACTGGTGAGGGCCCATCATGCGATGCTTGGGACCCCAGATAGCCTGGGCCATTGGCTACTGGGGTTGGCGGTTTCCCTGCGACTGGCATTTCTCGGGGCAGGTTCGGGCGTAGTGTCCACTCCCCCCACAGTAGAGACACAGGTTCCCCTCCCGACGACGTGTCTTCTCCGAAGGGGAGAGGCGAGGCCGTGCTGCCCCGAGCTGCATCGGCTCCTCCAGTGACTCGGCTCTGGCCGTGGAACTGCTGGGAAGCACTGGAGTTGGGAGCCCGGAGTGCTGGCGGCCCCGGGCCTGGCGACGGTCCTCCAACCGATTGTCTATCTGTAGACTCCGTTGGATGAGGGCCTCCAGCGTGGTGGGGCGATCCAAGGTGGCCAGCTGGTCCAGTATCTCGTCCGAAAGCCCCTCGAGATACTGGTCCCGAAGTGCGGAATCGTTCCAGGTCAAGTCCTGCGCCAACAGCCGAAATTCCGTGGCATAGGCGGCCACTGTGGACTTGCCCTGTTTCAACCGCCAAATCGCCCGATTGGCTTGACTCGCCTTCTGAGGGTTGGCGAACGCGGTTTCAAAATGGTTGCAAAACCCCGTATAGTCTGTCAGCAAGGGGGAGTCTTGCCGTAGCAGCGGCAACGCCCACTTGGCCACCTGGTCCTTCAGCAAGCTGATCAGGAAGTGCACCTTGGTGCGGTCGTCGGGGAAATCCCGGGCTCGCCCCTGAATATACAGTTTGGCCTGGGCGAGAAACATGGGAAAGCTGGCCGGGGACCCATCAAATTTCTCTGGCAGGGCCACTGGGTACTTGCCTGGAGCTGGGGCGCCGGCACCAGGAGCCGGTAAGGCGTCCAAACGCTGCTGATGCGCCGTAACCGCATTGCTTAGCTGCTGCACTGTGTGGGTCAAGACCTGGTTCTCCTGAGCCAATGCCACCAGCGCAGCCGCCTGGTCAGTCATGACGACAGGTTCCTCCCGAACGCACCCCAACGAAGGGGGAGTGCGGGTGTGGCAGGAGCAAACTGTGCTGGTCCCGAGGGGTATTCAATAGGCGAGGTCTAGTCCAGTCCAATAAAGCCGAGGTTAAACAGTCCGGTTCAGAAGCCAGCCAAAGTCAGTTCAAACCAGAAGTCACAAAGCCGAAGTCACAAAGCTGAGGTCAGGAACACAGGAACAGGAACTGGGCAGCAACGATGTTGCTCCTGCAACTTGGGACTGGGACTGGCCGGCTTTTATCTGCCCCAAGGCATAGGGCGGCTCCGATCCTCAGGTGACTCGCCTCTCCTGGCTTGGAGGCGAGCACTCCTCCTGTGGGAACTTAGTTCCCTTCGCCTCTCTGCCCTGAGCCTTTGCAGCTCAGGAGAAGCTGGAGGGTTACTGGACCCAGAGGCAACCTCAGCTTCCCCTGACTGGGCGGGGAGTGCAGCACCTGCAGGCAATAAGTCCTCCATCCCATTAGAAGCCAGATCAACCTCAGCTGATGCCTGCACCTGAGGATCTAGCACAGGTGAGTCCCCTTCAGACTCAGGCCCCAGCCCTGGCTCTGCTGGTTCTGGAGGCAGTGAATCTTGTGCAGGCTGGGATCCCTCAGGTTCAGCGTCTGAGTCTGACTCCCAGGTCATCACAGGTATTGCTATTCAAACTCATTATTTTTGGGATTCGGTTTGTAAACTTCTGATGATCTATATGTGTATCTGAGCATTGAATGGTATGTATATGTATATATGTATATTAAGTTCTCGTTTATTGGTTGCTTATTTTGTATACAAAGCTAGAATATTGATTTATGTTGTCTTATACACACGCAGTTTATTCTTCACTGATGAAGCCTACTAGGCGAAACAAGGATTTAATCTGGATAACCTTGTTGATAGCAGCTTCAGCCTGTTACGTTTGTGGTGTATGATATATGCGTGATACGTAACATTTGGTTTATTGAGGTTTTGATATTAACAGAGCTCTCAGCAGCCTCTGCACCCCCACTCTTGGGTAAAGAGCAACCCCCCTTAACAGCTTTTCCTTTCTCTCTTACCCTTCTATCCTGTTCATCCTGCAGCCTTCCCGATACATAATCAATGCTCAGGTCTGCTGCTGACAAGGATTCCAAAGTGAGAGAAAGTGTCTCAAAGCTGGGGTCTAGCGAGCTCAGAAAGATATAAACTTTCTGTTCCTCCGTAAATGGAACCTGCAGCTGTCTCAAATGGTTGAAGATTGCCAACATATTGGTGATGTGGTCACGCACACAGCCTCCAGGTTGCAAACGTAGCTCAAACAGATGCCTAGTGGTGTGAATGCGTGCACCCAATGAATCTCTCTGGAACACACGTCGAAGAACCCCACAAATCTCGTGGGTGTTGGTGGCAGCATCTATGTGCACCATCTGCTCTTCCTCAATGCCCATGACTATGTGAGCAGTGGCTCTCTGGTCTTTCTTCTTGGCCTCAGCTGCTGCAGCAGCAGGTGCTTGCACTGGTGGGCCCTCAGTACAACACCACAGATCTTTAGCAGTTAAGAGAACCTGCATTTTCTGTGACCAGTCAGCCCAGTTCCTCCCATTCAGCCTGGGAAAGGGCGGTATAAAGTTTTCATGGGATCCTGCCATCTTCCCCCCTGGGGCTTGAGGTAACTCAAGTGGCTGCAAACTCAGCACTTGCCTCTCAGCTCCCAGCTCCGGGAAACAGCTCCTTTTCACCAGCGAGGTTTCCCTGCTTTATGCCTCAAAGCTTGCACAAAGCAGTCCTCCAGCTGGGCTTTCATGCTGCCGGCTGCAGCAGACATGCAGACCTTCCGTCCTGGCCATAATTCACTTCAGGTGCTTTGCCAAAAAAAGCCGTGCTATCTTTCTTTGACGCTTCCAAAACCTGTGAAAAATGTGAGTGAGGTCGTGTGGTGGAGTCCTTGATCCATGTTGGACTGCTGCCCAGAGCAGTCATAAATCCTCTTAACGAGCCCGTGCCTCAGGAATGGCGTCCAAACACGTTTCCTCTGTGCAGGCTGCTCCCTCAGCCGTGCTGGACTCAGCAGAATCACGCAGCGTCAGAATGGCAAGATAAGGTCCGCTTCTTCAGTGTCTCAAATAAATCAGTTCCGCACTGTTGCTACTAAACTAGCATAACTTTATTGTAGCATAAACAAAAACCTGAGGAGTCAAACTCCATTATGACTACGATACAATCTCTAACACTACAGAACACACACTCTTCGGCAACAAGGGGAAAGTGAAACTAAACCTCCCCTTTGCCTTAGACAAAGGAAAATGCCCGGATACAGTGGGCAGAGTTCCCAGAATCAGAACGCCTCCTGGTGTACAGTTAACTCTGTGCTGTCCAGAAAACATAACAGTTGTTATTATGATTACTTTATTATTAGGCTGTCTGTCGGTATGCTTTAAATTATGTTTTTATCACTGATGTCCTGTAATGTGTTTTTAATGTTGTACACTGCCCTGGGATCATTTGATAAAGGGTGGTATATACATTGAATAAATAATAAAAATAACCACTCTGGACCACTGCAGCACAGTGCGCCCCCCATTCCCATTCCATGGAGCTGGGCAATAGTATCAAAAGCCACAAAGAGATCATGAAACGGGAACTAGGTTATGCTCCATTTGTCCTGCTCTCTTGCTGAGGTCATCACTCAATGTAATCAAGGGTGACTCTGTCTCATGACCAGACTAGAATCCAGATTTGAATGGATCTAAATCTGTGTCATCCAAGAATCCCTGTGAACTGCCTCACCACTACTTTTTCCATCACCTCCCCCTCCCCCCACCCCAAAGGCATTTGCGTGCGTAGGCAACCGGTCATCCCCACCAAAATGAACTCACACTGGAGACATAATTTTGGTTTGGTTTTGGGGCATTTTGGGCCACATTTATTGAATACAAATCACGTGAGTGGTTGCGTAGGCATTGGTTCACGCTGTCCTCCGGGACAGAGCTGACCCTAGTCAGCAGCAAGACTAGCTGTCGCAGCGGGACAGAGCTGACCACTTGTCAGCGAAGGGAAACCATTAGCTGGGGAGAGTTAACAGGGCCCGGATCACGCGGTGCCTCACCCTCCCCAGGGGTCCACAGGGACTCCTGCATGGCCCTGCACCCACTAGGTTTGGACAGCAATGTTGAGTCCCTGGATTCCTTTGCGGAATTCCCATTTTCAGATCACTTCTTGGTGGGAAACGCCCACCCATACCACAGAACCAATGCCTAACCGCCACGAGCCACCAGCTCACCGCCAAACCACTCACAATCCCAGCCAAGCCCTCAAGGCCTCCCCCAACGCCCCCAACCAAAGATCATTACCCAATGTTGAAAGATGCACCCCATCTGGCCCCAGGGGAACATCCTTAAAAGTAATTGCAGGATGAGGAATCCCAACTCCACCCAACTCGTAGACCACCCCCAAAACTGCACTGTTGGTGCGACTGCGGGCCCTTTCCACGGCCACCGGGGAGCGTGCACCCCTCCAAGCTCGTCGCTGCAAAAGGTGGGACCAGAACAATTTAACCTGCAGGAACAATTCAGCAATTTTTTGCAGATCGTGCCGCATCCGGGTGTGAAGAACATGGCACTTCGTCGCAGGCAAGTCATTTTCCCCTAGTTGCACCACCAAGGCATCAGGTGGACCTTCTCCAGCAGCGCGAATGAGCAACATAGGGATCAACTCCTCCCACAACATGCCCCTTTTTCCCAGCCAAGAAATCAAAACATGAGGTGGAAGTCCCAAGTTGGGCGCAGGCCCTGCCTCCCGAGCTCTGGCGCCAGCCCAGAAAACGATGCTGTGCCCGACAATCCAAATTCGCACGGGTGCAGGACCTAAGGAACAAACCACACAAATAAAATTACTTAACGCCACACATAACGCTTGTAAGCATTCGACCTCCACCACCCCAGCTCCTTAATTCTGTCTGTGGAGAGCCCCCAGCGGGCGGCAGACGTCGCAGCACCAATCCTGAATGAGTGCGGGGCATAACCAGCCGGCGAACGCCCGCATGCTGCTATGGCCTTGCGCATAATTTTGGCAAACTGCTGCCTGGTCAATGGCAAGCCATCCTCATGAATCAAAAGGGGGGCATGCCCAGGGGGGCGGACGGCTAAGTACCGCGCCATGTCCTTCACGGGGCACGGACCCGCCCCACCCGTGGCTGGAAGCCGCATAACCACCCCCCGACCCAGTTGGTCGGTCTTAGAATTGCGGATGGTGACAGCAACCTCTGCTGACAAAAGATCAACATCTCTTAGCAACAGCCCCCTCGAACCCACCAAACTAGAAGCCTCCAGAACCACTTCTCCAACGCGAAGGGCCCCAAAGAACGCCAAGGAAAAAGCAGCGGCGAAAAGACGCGCTTCGAAACGCAACCAGCAAACCTTGCGCAACTCAGCCCGCATTCTAGTTAACAGACCCAACGTAATCGGGCGCCTGGCCTGGGCGTGCGATGGGGCCATCCTAGCCCAACCCTTCAAGGCCTGGCGAATGTAAAAGGCCGAACAGGGGTCTTTTTTGAAAAATAGTTTAGTAAAAAAGGAAATAGCTGCCGCCTGGAGCCGTATGGTCCTAGGAGCACGACCAATTGCAAAAAGATGCGTTAGGTATTCCAAGGCCATATCCGACGTTGGGGGCTCCGCAAAGTGGCCCCCAGACGCCAGGCCAAAAAACTTGATGAAATCAGCCCAGGCCTTCTTATAGGAGGAAAAAGTAGAAGAGGCAACAGATGAGGCTACTCCCTGCATAGCTAAGGGCATCCAAGACTCCACAGGTGTTCTGGAAAGGCCTCCGGATGCTCCCGTGCCTCCGGAGCTAAGGATCTGAACTGGGCCATCTGAAAACGGGATAAAGCATCGGCAATATCATTAGATAGGCCCGGTACAAAGCGTGCCGAAAAAACAATGTTAGCCCGCAAGCAATGGAGCACAAAAGCCCTAAGCAGGGACGAGACCCTGGGGGAACGCGATGCCAATTTTTTCAGCACGCTCACCACCGCCATATTATCCATCCAGAAGCATATACAATGGTCCTTGAATTCCTCAGCCCATATATGCACCGCCACTGCAATGGGAAAAAACTCGAGAAACGTCAAGTCCCACGTAATCGCTTCCCCCTGCCATGCTGCCGGCCATGGCATAGCACACCAACGACCCTGCCAATATAAACCAAAACCCAAGGAACCCGCGGCGTCCGAGTGGACCTGGAAATCATTGCGGAGGTTCAAAGTACCCTGCCACAATGAGACCCCATTGTATTCCTTAAGGAATGACAACCACATCTTGAGGTCCTCCTTCACCTCCCTGGGCAAACGTATGTGATGGTGAGGCGCCCGCACACCTGAAGTGAGCCTAGCTATGCGGGTGCAAAAGGGGCGCCCTGGCGCCACCACCCTACAAGCAAAATTTAGATGACCCAGGAGTGACTGCAGTTGACGCAGGGTTACCTTTGACAGGGGCAGCATTTCCTCTATGACCTGCTGTAGCGTGACAATCTTGTCATGCGGCAGACTGGATGTCTGTGCACCCGTATCTAATAGAATCCCCAGGTAAACCAACTGAGTGGCTGGGCCCTCAGTCTTGGCAGCCGCCAAAGGGACCCCCAGCTCCCCAGTGAGTTCGGAAAACGCCTGCATGAGCATCACACAGTCCCCCGTGTCACCCCTAGACCCGAGTAAAAAATCATCAAGATAATGAGTGACGCCCTGCAGGCCCGTCTTATGACGCAAGGCCCAGTCCAGAAACGTGCTGAAAGCCTCGAACGCCGCACAGGCCACCGAACAGCCCATAGGCATGGTCTTATCAAAATAATAAGCGTCCTCAAATTTGAAGCCAAGCAACCAGAAATCCTGAGGATTTATCGGCAGAAGCCTGAAAGCGGATTCAATGTCACATTTTGCCAGTAACGCTCCCTTTCCAAATTTCCTAACCATTTTTACTGCTGTGTCCAATGACGCATAGCGCACAGAACAAAGATCCCTCGGGATCACGTCGTTGACCGACGTGCCCCTGGGGTGGGAGAAATTATGAATCAGCCGGTACTCGCCCGGCGCTTTCTTAGGCACCACGCCCAAGGGGGAAAGATGAAGGTCAGAAAATGGGGGAGCGTCAAAAGGGCCAGCCATGCGGCCCAATGCCAACTCCTTCCCAATCTTTTTTCTAGCCACATCCGGCAGCTCCCTCACCGACTTTTGATTCATAGGATTACCAGCCACGGGATTCGTTGATATAGGAATCCTAAAACCAAGGGAAAAGCCTTCCCGCAGGTAGAGAGCCGCTTTTTTATTGGGGTAAATTTCCAGCCAGCGCAACAACGGTTGCAATTTGACCGGAGTTGGTGCTAAGGAAAAGATGATTTCACTTTGAGGTGCCTGGGGCAGGTTGGGAGGGGGCCTGCCTCGCCGGCTGCTGCCCACCTCCCCTACCTCGAAAGGGCCGATTGCCACGGGAACAGGAAGTAGCTGGATGCTGCCCACCGCATTTTTCGCAAATGTGGGGAAAATTACATGGGGACCTTACGCAATTTCCTTTGTTGTAGGACCAACAACAATATCTCCTAGTGGCCTTAGCAAATGGCTGCTTAGGCAGCCGCAGATCCAGCGGCCTCCTTGGCACGTACGGGGCCACGCACGTGGCCCAGGCGTCCACATCCCTTCTGTCCCACCTAGCCGAAGCAATTTTGTGGGTCCTGGTCCTAAATCTCTTGTCGTAAGCCAAAGCCGCCGCCTCTCCCGCAGCGGAATGGGCAGAACGGACTATTGACTGGTACACGAAAAGATGGAGAGAGCGTTTGGGATAACAGGAGCAGACAACGCTGGCAAAGACTTGAAAACAGTCTAGCCAGCGCTCGAAAGTCCTCTCAACCTTGCCCGCCGATCCGCGCTTTCTGGAGGCGGAACCCGACCCCTCCAGATCAGCGCGACCATCATCCGGGGGAGCCAGCTTAAATATGTCCACATATCGGCCCTCCAGGATTCGATTCCGAATCCTGGATGGCAGATGGCTACCCGGGATGATGTCCCTGGTGCTGTTGGTAGAAACTTTGGTTTCAGGGACAGGACGACCATTCAGGTATTCCATCGGGGCCCCATATCTTGCCCTGTGTGTGTTGGCCCGCCGTCGCCATGCCCAACGCGGCAACCCAGAGACATTTTCTCCAAAACCCCAGTACAGCTTTAATTCCCCCCCATTCTCGCTGTCAGAGGTGTCAGTCGTACCTGTGCTGGAATCAGAAGTCTGATGCCGGCGTCTCTTAGCGCTATGCCCGCAACACCCATGGCGCGGACGACGTTTTCCCCTGGAAGACACCCGGGCTGGAACCTGCAAACAGTCGTCGGGGGACGTTTCGGATTCTGGTTCCCTACGAGTCGATGTCGAGGCCACCGGCGACGCCCTCTTTTGCACAACCGCGCCCTCCCCGTCTGAAGACGCGGAGGAACTCAGCCTGCGGGAGCTACCGCCGGCCCTGGCCGCTGACGACGACTTTCCTTTTTTCTGCTTCTTGCCGTGCGTGCCATGCGCCCTCCGCCGAGGCCTAACTTCTATCGGGGATCCTCGACCCGGGGTTGGACTGCCTTCATCCGAAGAGACGCCTACCGCACCGGCCGACCGGGAGGTACCTGTACGTGCTACAAATGAAACAGAATGTGAAAGAGGGGCCTTGCCCTTCCTGGACACCCGCTGTTGCCGGGGGGCCCCCCCTTTTGCCCTGGCACCCCGTGCCCTCTGCCCAGCAGCCGGCCTCTTCCTCGACGCCCCCACCCCCTTTGCTTTCTTTTTAACAGCAGCCAAGGCGAGGGCCTGGGCAAGGGGAATATCCTCATCCTCCCACGCGGAAGACTCTGCGGGGGACGAGGCGGCATCCCGAGGGGGAGGATCCTTCTGCGTGGCTTCCTGAGGGGAAGGCAGCAACAGCCCGTCCAAATCCGACTCAAATCTCTCCAACGCGGCAGGATTGCTGGACAAACTGGCCATGACGTTGGCAATGCGCTCGAGCCTAGCCGCAGTACCAGACGGCCGCAGGGCCTGCGATGAGCCAGGATTCATCCCTTCAGCTGGAAGAACTGCAGCAGCCTGTGGAGTGTCCTCCATCTGGGACATTCTGAACTGAATGACAAGGGGTAAGATGTTATGGGCAGGCTGCGAAGTTCAGCAGACCACAATGATAAAGCGGATCTAAGGGTAAGTAATTCAAATTAGCAAAATAAATTATTAACAACGCCACAACAGCGCAAAGTTCTCAAATTAATCCACAAAGCAGCTAAAAGGCAGTTCTAAAATATAGCAAACAGCACCCAATACAAAATACAGAAACCGACCGCAAATTCACAAGCGGCCACTAGGTGGCGCTGCAGTCAAGCAGTCTAATCCCCACAAAATGGCGAATCCCGCCAAACGGTGCCGTCCCCCCGGGAAGGAGGGCAGAAAATGGCGCCTGCAACGCAGCGCTGGCCAGTTCCACAAGGCCAGCAGAAGGGACCACCCTGGTCGGCTGGCGCTAGCTCCGCAGCCGCGCGGGAGAAGCCGGACCAGAGCGGAAGGCTGCAGGGCCGGCGTGGTCGTCAGAGGAGCAGGGGGAAGCCGCTGGAGCCGCTATTGGGTGCGTGGCACCACCCCGCGCTCTTGCCAGCCAAAACGCGCTGGCTCCAGGCGAGAAAGGAGCCGCGCCGCGCCCGCTGTGGCCGAGGGAATGGGCGGCACACAGCAGGGGCCTCCAAAAAGGACCCACCCCCCAGGCCCCAATGGGCAAGGCCTATACGGCCGGGCTGGCCTCACCGTCTCCCAGCCGGACACCGCCGGAACAGGTAGGGCGCCCTAAAGGCGCGCTGGAGCCCCAAGCCCCAGGAAGGCAAACCCGATTTTTATTTTCTATTTTTTGTTTAAGGGAATCTACAACCAGAGGGGATGGGGAGGGGGTGGATGGGGCGGGGGGGGGACGGAGAAACAAACAAACAGGGAACTAAAGGGGGAAGGGGATTTAACTAAGTGAAAGGAATAAAATGATTAAATAGAAGCCCCAAAAGTTAATTGCAAACAACAGAAACAAAGAATAGGGCCAAAGCGACGCTCAGGCCAGTACAACCAGACCACGACTCAGCTGCCACCGGTATCCAAAGCTCTGAAATCCAAGCTCTCAGATCCGAAGCTCTAAAAAGAGTGACCCAAGATCCACGTGGGGATCTTTATATGGACGCTGGGACGTCCTCCAAAGTTGCTACATTCCAAACTGCCCCGCAACAAGCAGGTCCTGGCAGCTGTGGCTTCCAGCCCACCCCAAACCAACGGGGATGCCCTCCTGCCACCTCGCAATGGCAGCTCTCTTTGAGAACTCTCTTTGTGATGGGTCAGAATAGATTTAAGTCTAAGGCAGGGTTTCCCAAACTTGGGTCTCCAGCTGTTTTGGGACTACAACTCCCATCATCCCTGGCCACTGGTCCTGCTAGCTAGAGATGGTGGGAGCTGTAGTCCAAAAACAGCTGGAGACCCAAGTTTGGGAAACCCTGGTCTAAGGGGTCTGTGACTAGTTTCATTGGGAGTGGTCACACCACCACCTCTTTCAAGGCAGCAGGGACCGTCCCCTCATGCAATGAAGCACTAACCACTTTCTGTTAGATATACTAAGCAAAGAGGGACAGAAGTCAAGGCAAGTGGCCAGGCATATAGTCACTAGCACATGGGTAGGCAAACTAAGGCCCAGGGGCCGGATCCGGCCCAATGGCCTTCTAAAACCGGTCCATGGATGGTACGGGAATCAGCGTGTTTTTACATGAGTAGAATGTGTGCTTTTATTTAACATGCATCCATGGGGTTTTTGGGGGGCATAGGATTGGTTCTCCCCGCCCCCCCCAAAAAATATAGTCCAGCCCCCCACAAGCTGTGAGGGACAGTGGACTGGCCCCCTGCTGGAAAAGTTTGCTGACCCCTGCAGTAGCACCTTGTCCACATCACAAACTCTGGCACTGGGTACTTCGCCTGCAACTACAGCAACTGCAGAGTCAAGGTCTCGCTGAAGCTGTGACATTATCCTCAATGTCACTTGGTCACAGTGGTTGTTCAGATGCTCCAAAGGTCCTTCCCCCACAGTGGGAGCCAGTTACTTCTGAACCATCTAAAATAACTTCACTAGTCATCAACCAGAGAATGCAGTGCAAGCTGCCCAATGATCCTTCTTTGCGGTTTGCACTGCCCTGTGGTAGGTATGGTTATGTTCTCCAAGCAGTGTTTGGATTACTTCAGTGCAAGTCTAAATGGCCCTAATGGCCTCGGTCCTGTATACCTGAAGGAGCGTCTCCACCCCCATCATTCAGCCCAGACACTGAGGTCCAGCACCAAGGGCCTACTGGCGCTTCCCTCATTGTGAGAAGTGAAGCTACAGGGAACTAGGCAGAGAGCTTTTTGGTAGTGGCACCCACCCTATGGAACGCCCTCCCATCAGATGTTAAGGAGATGAGTAATTACCATATTTTTCACTCCATAACGTGCACTTTGATCCTCATAAAAAGGAAGGGGGAAAGTCTGCGCATTATGGAGCGAAGGCACTGGCCGGCAGCGGGATCCCTCAGCTGCCACTGCAGTCGTAAGCAGAGGGATGCCTCTGCCACCGGAGCCATGGCTCCCGGAGGGGCGGGAGAGGAACGGACAGCCCAAAAGCAGCGCTTACGGAATGTCCGTTCCTCCCCACCCCACCCCTCCGCGCCCGCCAGGACAGCGGCAAAGGGGGAGGGAGAAGAACAGACAGCCCAAATGCAGCCCTTTCGGGATGTCAATTCCTCCCCCCCACCCCTCCATGCCCGCCAGGACAGCGGGAAAGGGGTGGCGGGAAAGGAACGGACAGCCCAAAAGCAGCGTTTTCGGGATGTCCGTTCCTCCCCCGCCCCTGGAGAGCGCAAGGAGGGAGGGAGGGAGATGCTTCCCCCCTGTCTCTCCTTCCATCCGTCCTTCCTTCCTTCCTTCCTTCCTTCCTTCCTTCCTTCCTTCCTTCTCTCTCTCTTCCCTCCCTCCCTCCCAGCCTTTTACAGGAGGAAAACCAGAAAAAATATTTTTCTTGTTTTCCTCCTCTAAAAACGAGGTGCGTGTTATGCTCCAGTGCACGTTATGGAGCGAAAAATACGTATATAACATTTATGAAAAATCTGAAAGCAGCCCTGTATAGGGAAGCTTTTAAGGTTTAATGTTTTACTATGTTTTTATATAGTAAAACTGCTGGTGCTGGAGGAGACTCTTGAGAGTCCCATGGACTGCAAGAAGATCTAACCTATACATTCTTAAAGAAATCAGCCCTGCATGCTCATTAGAAGGACAGATCCTGAAGTTGAGGCTCCAGTACTTTGGCCACCTCATAAGAAGAGAAGACTCCCTAGAAAAGACCCTGATGTTGGGAAAGATTGAGGGCACAAGGAGAAAGGGACAACAGAGGATGAGATGGTTGGACAGTGTTCTCGAAGCTACTAACATGAGTTTGGCCAAACTGTGAGAGGCAGTGAAGGATAGGCGTGCCTGGCATGCTCTGGTCCATGGGGTCACGAAGAGTCGGACATGACTGAACGACTGAACAACAACGTTTTTATATATGCTGGAAGCTTCCCAGAGTGGCTGGGGCAATCCAGTCAGATGGGTGGGGTACAGTGGCGTCCCAATGGGGGAGCGGGGGTGGTGCGCTCTGGGTGCCATGACTGTGGGGGTGACAAGAAGGCACCCCGCGGGGGCTTGCAGCAGTGCGAGCAGCCATCGCACCCCCGCAGCCGCATGTGGAGGACCCTCCATTTGCGGCTGCAGCCACGAGCACAATATCCCGGCACTGTCCGTACGGTGCTGGAGTGGTGCCAGCGGCAAACCGCTATGTACAGCGCATGTGCGGCATCGCTACGTATGGCAGATGCGTCGTACATAGAGATGCCACACATGCGCCCTATGTAGCGATGCCCCGCCCCGGGTGTCACGACACCTTCATTCGCCCCTGGTGGGGTACCTAATGATCCTTCTTTGCGGCTTGCACTGCCCTGTGGTAGGTATAGTTATGTTCTCCAAGCAGTGTTTGGATTACTTCAGTGCAAGTCTAAATGGCCCTAATGGCCTTGGTCTTGTATACCTGAAGGAGCATCTCCACCCCCATCATTCAGCCCAGAAACTGAGGTCCAGCACCAAGGGCCTTCTGGAGGTTCCCTCATTGTGAGAAGTGAAGCTACAGGAAACTAGGCAGAGAGCCTTTTTGGTAGTGGCACCAACCCTATGGAATGCCCTCCCATCAGATGTTAAGGAGATGAGTAATTACCATATTTTTCGCTTCATAACGTGCACTTTGATCCTCCTAAAAAGGAAGGGGGGAAGTCTGCGCATTATGGAGCAAAGGCACTGGCCGGCAGCGGGATCCCTCGGCTGCCACTGCAGTCGTAAGCAGAGGGATGCCTCTGCCACCGGAGCCATGGCTCCCGGAGGGGTGGGAGAGGAACAGACAGCCCAAAAGCAGCGCTTACGGGATGTCCGTTCCTCCCCACCCCACCCCTCCACGCCCGCCAGGACAGCGGGAAAGGGGGTGGGAAAGGAACGGAGAGCCCGAAAGCTGAGCTTTCGGGATATCCGTTCCTCCCCCGCCCCTGGAGAGCACAAGGAGGGAGGGAGGGAGGGAGATGCTACCCACCCCTCTCCTTCCTTCCATCATTTTTCTTGTTTTCCTCCTCTAAAAACAAGGTGCGCATTATGGAGCGAAAAATACGTATATAACATTTATGAAAAATCTGAAGGCAGCCCTGTATAGGGAAGCTTTTAAGGTTTAATGTTTTGCTATGTTTTTATATATGCTGGAAGCTGCCCAGAGTGGCTGGGGCAATCCAGTCAGATGGGTGGGGTACAGTGGCGTCCCAACGGGGGAGCGGGGGTGGCGTGCTCTGGGTGCCATGATTGCAGGGGTGACAAGAAGGCACCCCGCAGGGGCTCGCAGAAGTGGGAGCAGCCATCGCGCACCCACAGCCGCATGCGGAGGATCCTCCATTTGCGGCTGCAGCCACGAGCAGAAGATTCCGGCACTGTCCGTACGGCGCTGGGGTGGTGCCAGCGGCAAACCGCTATGTACAGCGCATGTGCGGCGTCGCTACGTATGGCAGATGCGTCGTACATAGCGATGCCGCACATGCGCCCTTTGTAGCGATGCTTCGCCCCGGGTGTCACGACACCTTCGTTCGCCCCTGGTGGGGTACAAATGGAGAAAAAGAAGTCTTGAGCCACCTGTACTCTAGTCTTCATCTGGCTCGCTTCATAGCACTATGCTCACCAGAATACCAAGGAGCCAGTCAGCTCCACAACACTGGAGAGGAGGCTTGGGAGTCATAATGGCAGCTGCCCAGTTCACCATGCCATTCCATAGTGAAACAAGGGCCACGTTCTTGAAGCAGGGATGCCTCTGAGACCCAGTTGCTAAGAATCACAAGTGAGGAGGGTCCTGTTGTGCTCAGGTCCTGCTTGTGGGCTTCCCATGGAGGTATCTGGTTGTCTGCTGTGAAAGCAGGTTGCTGGACTAAAAAAGGTAAAGGACCCCTGACAGTTCAGTCACAGACGACTCTGGCGTTGCGGCGCTCATCTCGCTTTACAGGCCGAGGGAGCCGGCATTTGTCCGCAGCCAGTTTTTCCGGGTGATGTGACCAGCATGACTAAGCCGCTACTGGCGAAACCAGAGCAGCGCACGGAAACGCCGTTTACCTTCTCGCCGGAGCGGTACCTATTTATCTACTTGCACTTTTGGGCGTGCTTTCAAACTACTAGGTTGGCAGGAGCTGGGACCGAGCAACAGGAGCTCACCCTGTCGTGGGGATTCGAACCGCCAACCTTCTAATCGGCAAGCCCAATAGGCTCAGTGGTTTAGACCACAGTGTCTACATGGGCCCATTTCGACCTGATCCTGCAGAGCTCTTCTCATGTACTTATAAGCTGCCACTTTAAATACATTCTGAGAGAGTGCAAGGAAATAGATGCATTTTGAGTTTGTAATTTATTTATTTTTAGAAGAAAAGCACCAGAAAAATCTGCACAGACCTACTACACACTAAATCTCCTTCTGTTTTGCTCTTTTTCTGTGGTTCCTGTATTTCTGGCTTGGATCAAAGATGATATTCGGCAGAAGCTTAATTCAGGATGGAAGGTCTTTAGATGGAACATCTATTTGTTTTCCAATGACAAAGAATCATGGTCAGCTGCTCTGAATAGATGTCGGGAGGTTAATACCAATCTGGCTTCCATTTCAACCCAGGAAGAGCAGGTGAGCTGAACACATACACATTACCGTAAGAATAATCTTGCACAGGCTAATGGTTTCATTTTTTTATTTATTTTACCTTTAAACCATTTCTATACTGCTTAATATATAAAATATCTCTAAACAGGGTACAGCAGATTAAAAACACAAATATAAAAGTATAAAATCAAACCATTGATCATACAACACTAATAAAATATACTGATATTAGAACTGAAATTCTGGTAACCCTTTATCTTCACTGAACACCTCTTAGTCTAATGACTCTCTCGGGAGTACCCACCAACCCTGGATCTCACCCAGGACCCAAGCAAACTCACAGGTGGCCCCAACATCTCTCCCAACAAAGGAGGTCCCCTGAGCTTGCTGGCCTCACCCTGGCCTCTCACTCTAGGGTTTATGGGCAGGAATCAAGGTCTGATGGAGCTTCCTCAGGCTGCCCACTACTGTGTCCCATTGATCAACTGCACCGTACATATGAGTTTTATTCCTTTTTGGTGCCTACAAAGGTCAGCTGCAGCCAGGGATGCAAGACAATTTCAGTTCTCTCCACTTTTGGCGGTGCCTGTTTCACACTCTAAGACTCACGAATGGATTGGAAAATAGATATGCAGACTGGCATATCTACAACCCATAAGAACATAAGAGGAGCCTGCTGGATCAGGCCAATGGCCCATCTAGTCCAGTATCCTGCTGTCATACTGGCCAAAGAGATGCCTGTGGGAAACCTGCGAGTGGGACCCAAGCACTCTTCCCCTCCTGGATTCTCCAGCAACTGGCATTCAGAAGCATTGCTACCAATCCACGCAAAGTCTGACAACAAAGCATTGCAGCACTTATTGATGGGCTTGAGTAATTTACACTTTTCTATAAAATTACGTAAGTTATGTCCTCATTACATTATTCCACTCTATTTATTTCAGTGCAAATGAAATGTAATTCAGTTAGGGAAAATGTGATCAAATATATTTTGTTTCCAGATTGAAATCAACAGCAGCAGCAGCAGCAATTACCTATCATATTTGGAATGAATCAAGGATATTTTTCAGATCTTTTATAAGGTTTTTTTGTTGTTAGGAGTCATTCTGCAAAGAAACGGAAAAGATGATTGTAACTATAAGAACCTTTTCTGTGAGTTCTGGGTGTGGTTTTCTAGGCTGATTAGATACAGCTGGTGATGTGTATAAAAGAAAAGAAGTCACAGTTTGAATTTTGCCTGCAGAGAGAGAACACCCACATGCTTGGTATTTGTTGCTTTTGTATAGCTGTAATAAAACCTTTCTTTGAGTGTTTTACACCGGTCTTGTGGTTCTGTCGTCTGCCACCAGAAGAAAAACCGCCTCCAACATTTTTGGTTACATTTTTGAGATTTTACATTGCTGAGATTTAGGCTTAAAATTTTGTATTTTGTATGCTTTTATTGTTGTAAGCTGCTTTGAGACCTAGAAGATGGTGGACAGTGGGATTTTCTTTTTTAAAAAAACAAAAAAAAACACCTAATAAATTTCCAAGCTAGACACGGGACAAATAAACAGCATCAATTTCTGTCCCTGTTTCCAGCAGAATATTCTAACATTCCTAAACATGACAATTTTGTTTATAGCCCTATACGCCCAGTAAAGACTTTCTGAGTCTGAATTGTTCTGTTCTGTTAAAGATCTATATAGATACAGAAGCTAGGAATAAGAAACACTCTTACTGGATTGGCCTTACGAAGAACCCAAAGAAAACTCGTGGTCTCGAATGGGTTAGTGGTGTGGATGTTACAAAAACGTGAGTTTATGAACAAAATTTCCTTATCTCCTGCATTGTATTCCTTTTCCTTTTTAAAAAATAAAACAAGATCTCCTGGTATTCTTTGAATCTAGAATTCAGCACTGGTTTTGTTTTTCACAAGATATAGGCTTCCATTGCGAACATTTTTAACTGTTCTGTCAATGAGGAGTGGGCTGGTCGTGTTCTTACTGCCCAGTCACATCAGAAACACTCCAAAAGGACACACACTAATACTTGGTATTTGGCAATGTTTGATAGGGGGCACAGACATTCTTAGACCTGGATACATGGGACCCAGACACTGAATTCTCAAGTCTCACTGTCCCAAGTATCAATGAACCCCTGCAGGTCACCCTGAGAACACCATAGGATCATAGAATCTTAGACTTGGAAGGAACCCTGAGGGTCTTCTGGTCCAACCTCCTGCAAGGCAGGAATCTCAGCTAAAGCATCCATGACAGGTAGTCATTCAACCTCTGCTTAAAAACCTCCAAAGAAGGAGACTCTACCACCTCTTGAGGGAGGCCTTTCCACTGTCCAACAGCTCTTACTGTCAGAAAGTTCTTCATGATGTTTAGTTGGAAACTCCTTTTTCTGTGGCTGCTCTTAAGCAGATGATAGCAGAGTAAACAAAGTCTCTCAATAGAAAAATAGAAGCTTTGAAGGAAAGAATAGATTAAAAATGGACAAGATAAAAAGGAACCGTCAATGAAATGAGGAATGAAAGTAAACCAGAGATGATTGAAATGGAAAATGGGATCAGAAATGACATAGAGGATCTAGATGAAACTATGTCAAAACTAGAAGGTACATCTGATGAAATGGAAGAACCCACTATACAAATGTACGGAGAAATGAAGCAACTAAATGATAAAGCTGAGATTCTGAGAAATAAAAATGAAGTTATAAATGGAAAGATGGAGAGATATCTGGGTAATCTGACATCAATGGGATTGAGAGAAAAAAGAGTTCTACAAGGACTCAGCTATCCAGCTGAAAATAAAACGTTTTGAATGTGTTGTGAAGTGCAATATACAAATGTGACACAAGATGGAGACAGTGAGCTATGCAAAATTCAATGCATTTTTCAATTTATTTATTTTTTTAAAAAGCATTTTCACAGCAT
Organism: Darevskia mixta; assembly: GCA_034641385.1. Lineage (NCBI taxonomy): Eukaryota > Metazoa > Chordata > Lepidosauria > Squamata > Lacertidae > Darevskia > Darevskia mixta. The sequence continues at coordinate 8,001,614 of JAWWNH010000060.1, forward strand.
TTTTTATATGTGTGTAGATTCCACCCATTGGAGTGATCCCAGGGGATAAAGTATTAAATCCCTGACATTCTTTTTTTGGAAAAAGAATGGAAGAAACACAAATGGAAATGGAAGACATAAGACTGGAAAAACATGGTAAATACAACAGGAAGTGGAAATTGAAGATACAGAACTGAGTGTGAACTAATGGATATAGAATATGGTCTCAATATATTTCATAGTGGACAGATTGTTATACATGCAGAGAGGGAAATATTTACCCCTATTTAATATGGAGGCACGGTTGCTGAAATTGTCAGAGGCAAAGTTGATACATTTAATTATAGAAAAATTATTGACATTTATAAATATTATTAATCAGGAACCCTTTTGGACTTTTGTGTGAAAAGAAGTTGAACACGCAATATTTGGATTTGAAGATTGGAAAAATACCGGATTATAGAAACTAGAAAAGTTCTTGGGAGAACACAAATCATCTAGATTATTATGTTTTCATATATGTTGGAAGCTGCTCAGAGTGGCTGGGGCAACCCAGTCAGATGGGTGGGGTACAACAACAACAACCAAAAAAAACCCAAAAACTGTCATTCCATCAGACTGCCCCATTCGCGCATTGAAGTCTCCCCCTAAAATTACTAGTGACTTGGGTGAAGTCATACTTAAATCCTCAATGTATTGTTCTAATTTATTCCAATTTGATTTGATTTCATCAGTATGATATAGGGGTGGTAGGTATACATTAATTATTATCATGGAGGTTGATTGTTGTTGTAAAAGTATTGCTGACGCTATTGGTTGACATGCCGGAAGGGGGGTAAATTTTGTGTTGAGATTGGTAGAGGCCAGGGTCACCAGGCCTCCTTTTGCTCTGCCTTGGCCAGACCCTATTTGGGCCTGCATTCCATGGGATATATATCCTTTTAGTTGAACATCAACCATAGCCCAAGTTTCCTGTAAAAGGATTATGTCAAATTTTGAAATAAAATCAACACAATCCAAATTTTTAGTTCTATTCCAGCCGGCCATGTTCCATGAAATAATTTGGAGACTATGCTGATCTGCAGAGTGTCAGTTATTTTCAGTGTACGTTGTTAAAGGGGTACTCGAGATATGCATAGCCTCTTCTAATGCTTCTACAGTGTCTGAAATTAGATCACCATTCGATGAGATTTCTACTTCTGAGGGCTTTGTAATCTTTGCATCTTTTTCTGGGTTTTCTAAATTGTATTCAGGTCGCAGAGTAGCATCTTCTGGGTCAATTTCTTGTTGGATCATAGATGGATTTCGGAAAGGAAGAGCGACTATTGACCATTGCCTAGTCCTACAACATCTAATTGAGAAATATGCAACCACCAAGTCCTCCTCCCTGTTCGCAGCCTTTATAGATCTAAAAGCCGCCTTTGATTCTATTTCGCGAACTAAATTGTGGGAAAAGTTGAAAGCCTCCTCCATTGATCCTCGTCTATTACAGCTTATTCGATTGCTACACTCGAATACCAAACTTATGGTACGATGCTCACAGCAGGGTCATCTAACAAGTCCAGTGGATACCAAGCAGGGAGTCAAACAGGGTTGTGTATTGGCTTCCGGTTCTCATGCCGGCGCAGCTAGCTGGGTCTCCGTCGCGTTGCGGGGGGACCGGCTGAAGAACGGCTGGAGGTTCTGTCACCGCGCGACGAACCTCCGTTAAACTTCAGGCAGGGTGGCCTGAAGGCTTGGAGAGCCGGCGGTGCCCACTTGGACCTCTCCCCACCTTCGGAAGACCCCGCCAGGGGTCCAAGAAGGAAGAGCGGATCGAGGTCTGGGCACTGCGGCTCCGCGAACGGCCACTTCAGCGAAGCAGCGCAGCGGGCTGCGAAGAGCGCAGAACACCTCCTTTTAAAAGAACTGACTCAATTTGCATTGGAACCGTGAGTAATTGGAACAACTAAATTCATTAATTAGGCTTTTTTCAATTTGGCCACGGGAAAGGCTGAAAAAAGGAGTTCCACCTTTCCCTGCTGTGTGACTGGATAAGCAAGTCGCTATATATAAACGTTTAGAGGCTTTTTTTTTTCTGCTTTAGAACTTTGACATTTGACAGCTGTCAAAAACCTCCTCTAGGTTTTCTGGCAGGAGGAATGGGAAAAATAGACTGTACAGTTAATTAAAAGACATTAACGTGTGGATTAGACCCACTGTCACCTCTGGAATGTGGATGAGCCGGGCAGTACAGGGGTTGAAGATATTTAACAACTCTGCTACATTTTGTGGTTACTGTTTCTAACTTTTGACAATTGGTTATTTTGTACCAGCTACAACCCTGTGGATTACAATTTATTACAATTTGGACTTTGCAACTTTCTTGTATCCTTGTGAATAGGCAGAATTGCTATTCCCCTTAAAAGTGAAACTAACATTTAAGATCGGAGTGGAATGTAAAATCCTTTGTTCCTTTGGCAAGCAAGTACCTACAGGAAGTGCCTGCTGTGAACTGACCTTGAGCAGCAATTGTTTTGGCTATATTAAGTGATAAAGACAACAGCTGCTGTGGGAACTGTGTGAGCTGCAGAGAATCAACAGGAAAGTTTATTTCCATAGCAACAGAGGCCTGGGTTATTCAACTGAGCAGACTTTGAAATAGTAATTGACTGTAAAATTGAAAATAAATGTCTGGAGGAGCAGGAAGAGGCTTAATAACAAGAAGCACTACCAAAGCAACAGAAGGAGCCACCAAGGAAAAAAGAAGATTGTCACAACAAGTGGATCCTGCAGGTATGAACCAACTACTTGAACACTTTGAGGCATTAAGGAAAGAGATTAAAGATAATAACGAAGACCTCAAACAGGACATTGCAGGAATTAAAACGCAATTGGATCAAATTGGACAATTTCAACAAGATTTAGAATCAACTAAAGAAAAGGTCAGCAAAGTTGAGTCCCAGGTCAAAACTTTGGAGCAGATGCACATCAGAGACCACTACAACACTCAGGTATCTCTTGCTTTTATGCAAATGAAGCAGAGGGCTACCAATTTGAGACTGAGACATTTGCCAGAACAGGAAGGAGACAACCTAAAAGCCTACATAGTCAAGGTACTCGGAGAATATTGGGGACTGGATCAACAAAAATTGGAAAGCACTATTGTCAGAGCATACCGTTTTGGACCAAAGGATAGGAAGAACACAAAGACAGTTAACGATTGCCTAATTGAATTTCAAACAAAAACCCAAAGAGACGAGATTTTGAAACTCCATTACGAAAACAACCTTGAGGTCGAAGCAAAGAAGGTCATTCTATATAAAGACATCCCCAAATTCTTCCTGGATTTAAGACCTAACTACACTGATCTGACACAGGCTTTAATTAGAAGAAGATCAATTACAGGTGGGAATTCCCTCAAGGCCTAGCTTTTGGACACAAAGGAAGACTTATCAAAATTAAATCAAAAGAAGACAAAATCAAGTTCATACAGAACAATTTGGACGAATTCCCTGGAATTTTAGCTGAAAGCCCAGCTACAACACCAGAGGAAGAAGCCGAAGGAGCAGTAGGAGGAACTGTATAATAAAAGATGGCACTAAAGATCTTAACATGGAACGTTCATGGTTTGAATATTCGATCACAGAGGAACCAGGTCTTTCATACATTGAAGAAACAAAATTTGGATATTATTTGCCTTCAAGAAACCCACGTAACAAGATTACACAGGAGAGTCTTGGAAAATAAAAGAATAGGCCTGGAATTCATTTCTTCAGCAAAAGTGAAGAAAAGAGGAGTAGTAATCTATGCCAAAGAGAAATATAATCCCAAATTGCAATTTAAAGATGAGGATGGAAGATTTGTTGCCATAGAGATAACAGTTGAAGGCGATAAATTTTTGATATTGGGACTGTATGCGCCAAATGATGCAAAATCGGAATTCTACAAGGAGATCCACGAAAGGCTGATGGAATACATGGATTACAAAATAATAGTTCTAGGAGACTTCAACGCGGTAGCCTCTATGCTTATGGACAGATCGCAAAGAGTAAAATTCACAAATGAGGGAAGGCTACCGAAAACCTTTTTTGATATGACTGACAACCTAGACCTGATAGATGCATGGAGAACATTAAATCCAACTGATTTAAAAGCAACTTTCTATAGTGAGTCAACCAAAGCCTGGAGTAGGATTGATCAAATATGGACATCCAGGGAATTAACGCCCAGGATGCTCCAGTCTGAAATACATCCAAGGACATGCTCAGACCACAATCCAGTACAACTGGATCTAAGACTAACCCCGAAGGGTTCCTTCAGATGGAGAATGGACGATTCACTGTTTAGAAACCAAACTATCTGTGAAAAAGCTCAAAAAACAATAAAGGACTATTTTGAAATAAACTTAAATACGACAATGGAAAAAAGAACAATTTGGGACGCAAGCAAAGTGGTGATGAGAGGATTCTTAATACAACAAAAGGCAATCAAAATGAAGCTGCAAAGAGAGAAAAAGGATTTAATTCTGCAACAATTGAAAGAAAAAGAAAAACAATTGAGGATAAAACCTAAAGATATTAAACTACAAAAAGAAATAAAGCAGCTACAAGTTGAATTCTCTAAAATAATCAATTGCGAAATCGAATGGAAAATTAAAATGTTGAAGCAAAAAACTTTTGAATCAGCCAATAAGTGTGGAAAATTGCTGGCGTGGCAATTGAGACAGAGACAGAAACAGAACACCATCACAAGTATTAGTATCAATGGAAATAAAGTAGTGAACCCATCGGAGATAAGGAAAAACTTTGAAAAGTTTTATAAACAGTTGTACAAAGAAGAAACCAAAGAGAAAGACAAAATAGAGCAATACATAGCCGAAAATGGCCTACAGAAAATCCCGGAAAGTATGAAAGGCCCCCTAAACCACCCAATAACACCAAATGAAGTGGAAATGGCAATTAGCAACATGAAATTGGACAAAGCCCCAGGACCTGATGGACTTTCAGCAAAATATTACAAAACATTGAAAGATTGGATAATCCAACCATTAATGGATGTATGTAATGAGATATTGAAGGGAAGAGGGGCACCGGAGTCATGGAAGGATGCATACATAACTCTGATACCAAAGCCAGATGTGGATCGGACATTGATGAAGAATTATAGACCTATCTCCCTCCTAAATGTGGATTACAAAATTTTCGCAAATATTATGGCTAGCAGACTCAGGAAAGTTCTAAAGGAGGTTATCCACCAAGATCAAGCCGGTTTTTTACTGGAAAGACACTTAAATACCAACATAAGGAACGTGGTGGATATCCTTGAAAAACTTGAACAAGATAAGAACAACAAAGCAATCCTGATGTTTGTGGACGCCGAAAAAGCATTTGACAATGTATCCTGGACTTTTATGAAAAAGAATTTGCAACAAATGGAGGTGGGGAATGGTTTTATGAATGGCATTGAAGCGATCTACACTGACCAAAAGGCCAAGATTATCATCAACAACGTGGTATCAGACAATATCAGAATTCAGAAAGGAACAAGACAAGGTTGCCCCTTATCCCCGTTATTGTTTATCACAGTCCTGGAGGTATTGCTGAATGTGATCAGAAACAACTCAGATATTAAAGGGGTGGCGGTGGGGGCCAAAGAATACAAGTTAAAAGCCTTCGCTGATGACTTAGTTTTGACATTACAAAAACCAGACTCTAGTGCACCAGCGGCACTGGAGGTGATACAAAACTTCGGGGAAGTAGCAGGATTCAAATTAAACAAAGCCAAAACCAAAGTCTTAGGGAAAAACCTGACACAAGGTGAAAAAGAAAATCTGGAGAAAGAAACAGGCCTGCAATTTACAAAAAAAGTAAAGTATCTGGGTATCAACATGACAGTGAGAAACCAAAATTTGTTTAAGGACAACTACGAAAAGGTCTGGAACGAGATAAAGAAGGACTTGGAGATCTGGAACAATTTGAAATTGTCCTTGATGGGCTGAATTGCAGTCATAAAGATGAATGTGCTGCCTAAACTATTATTTCTCTTCCAGGCAATTCCAATACTTGACAAGATGGAACCTTTCAAGAAGTGGCAGAAGACTATATCAAGATTTGTCTGGCAGGGGAAAAAACCCAGAATCAAATTTAAGATACTAACAGATGATAAGAAAAGAGGGGGCTTCTCCCTGCCGGAATTAAGCATTTACTTTGAAGCAGCAGCCTTCTGCTGGCTGAAAGACTGGTTCCTATTAGAAAACACAGATATACTTGACCTGGAAGGACACAACAACAAATTTGGATGGCATGCATATTTATGGTATGATAAGATAAAGGCCCATCAAGGATTTAAAAATCATATAATAAGAAAAGCTCTTTTTAGAGTCTGGATGAAATATAAGGATCTCCTTGAAAGGAAAACACCCAGATGGCTGTCACCAGCAGAAGCAAAGGCCCATAAAAGAATCAATATGGAAGAAAATTGGTTAAAATACTCTGAGATGTTAATATATGAAGGAGAACAAGTCAGGTTGAAACCCCTTGAGCAATTAAGAGGAATAATTCGAGATTGGCTACAATATCATCAGATTAATGAACTTTTTAAACTGGACAAAAAGATTGGCTTTCAAGTGGAAAAGTCAAAATTGGAAACAGAACTGCTAGAACCAAAGAATAAGACCTTGTCAAGAATGTATGATCTGTTGCTGGAATGGCACACGCAAGATGAGTTAGTAAAATCTGCAATGATAGATTGGGCAAAAGATGTGGGACATAATATCATGATGGCAGACTGGGAAAGACTATGGAGAACGGACATAAAATTTACAGCATGTACTTTGTTAAGAGAGAATATAATGAAAATGATTTACAGATGGTACTTGACCCCAGTGAAGCTGGCAAAAATCTATCATTTGCAGGACAATAAATGTTGGAAATGTGGCAATACGGAAGGAACATTTTACCATATGTGGTGGACCTGCCCAAGGTTGAAGGCCTTCTGGGAGATGATATATAATGAGCTGAAGAAGGTGTTCAAGAGCACATTCTTGAAGAAACCAGAGGCCTTCCTCCTTGGAATGGTACACCAAGTTTTACCAAAAGAAGACCACACATTGTTTATGTATGCCACTACGGCAGCAAGAATTCTTGTTGCAAAATATTGGAAGACAAAGGACTTACCGACATTGGAAGAATGGCAGATGAAAATGATGGACTACATGGAAATCGCTGAACTGACCGGGCGAATCCGCGACCAGAGGGATGATGCAGTGGAAAAAGAGTGGAGAAAGTTTAAAGACTATCTTAAAAAACATTATAAAGTACAGAATTAAAATAAATAGAAATGTCAATGTATAAGATTAGTTTATAAAAGATTAATATAGTAAATAGTATGGTAGATATTTTGTAGAAATAAGTGTCAAGTAATATTGAATTTAAGTTTCTTTTTATAAATATTTGTTAGGAAATATAAGGTTGTTGAAAAAGAATCTGGAAGTTATTTTAAATTTAAAGAACGTAATTAAAATAAGATAAATTGTAATAGAAATGAGAAGATAGAAATATTAAGAAATTGCTGGTAGATAATAGATAAGGAGAATCGACACAGAGGGACAGAATGGAGGAAGTCAGGAGGAAATGTTAAGGAGATAGGATAAGAATACATGATAAATGTAGTGTAATGTAGTGTTTTAGTTTTAGTATAGTTTATATGTATGTGTTTTTTTGTTTGATTGTTTGTTTGTTTATTTTTGTGTTTAAAAATAAAAATATTATTACAAACAGGGTTGTGTATTAGCCCCTCTACTATTTAATTACTTCATCAATGATGTCATATCAAAACAATCAAAAGTGGAGTTCCATCCACCCCAATTGGCAGACAATAAAATATCCATCTTATTATATGCAGATGATGCCCTGATACTGTCTAGGACACCTGTTGGATTACGACGGGCGCTTCGTTCCCTGGCGGGGTACTGTCAAGAGAACCACCTAAATATTAATTATCAAAAGACCAAAATAATGTCCTTTGCAAAACGCCCAAAAATCCGGACGTGGTCTATAAATGGCCGGAAAATTGAACAAGTACACAGTATTAAGTACCTAGGAGTGATTTTCCACGATAAAGGAACAAGGAAAGCTCACTTAAATCATGTAACAACAGAAGCTAATAAAACCACCTCTGCAATTTTAAGATTCCTAAGAACAAAAGGCACCCACTATATTCCGGCGGCTCTAAAGCTTTATGAGGTGAAGGCACAGGCTCAATTACTCTATGGGGCTCAACTTTGTGCCCCTGCACCAAGTCTAACTCAACTAGAAACAGTCCAGTCTAAGTTCATCAGATCACCTCTTCAGATCCCTCCCTGTGTGTCAAATGCCACGCTGTAGCTAGAAACAGGAATGACACGGTTGGAGACCAAAATATGGATACAAGCGTGTAATTTATGGTTAAAATTACATCTAAACCCACAGGGCCTGGCCTTGTCGATACTGAAAGACAATTATCAATTGCCCTGGTCCAGAGCCATCGAGAATAAACTAATGACTATAGGCCTTCAGCCATCTCACCTCTTTTCCTGTGACTATAAAACAGCAAAAAACATAGTCAAATAGAGGGTAATCGACATCGAGAGACAAAATGATCTAAATCCTTCCCGATATCGGAAGAACGAAGATACTTGCCGCTCCCAGCTGACTATCTAACCCAGCTAGAGATCCCATCACACAGAAGGGCATTTCCGTTGGCTAGGTTCCATACTCTGCCATCTGCGGTTCTATACGGGAAGTATAGACAAGTCCCCTTAGAAGACAGACTCTGTCCGTGCCAATCAGGAGAAATAGAGACCATCGGCCATGTTTTCTTTCGTTGCTCCCTATACAGAAACCTCCGGAAAGAATCTACACTAAAGATATTTGATGGGTTACCGGGACAATCTGAAGAACGGCAAACAAAATGGCTCCTGTCAGACTCAAATTCAAAGGTCACCGCTATGGTGGCAAGATTTTGCGCCAACGCTATAAGAATCTGGAGTGCCTACACAGGAGATACTCAAAATAACTCCTGATCTGAGCCAGACTGATTTCGTTTTAATTTATAGTGAATAGTAAATAATTAATATAACCTAAGGATCAAAGGATGTTTGATCCCTTTTAGATAAGATATTTTAGTTATTTTAGATAAGATATACTAGTTTATACCAAAATTTAAATATTGAGGATGTAATGCTTTTTACTATGCTGGTCGGTGACCGTAATAAAGAATACTTACTTACTTACTTACTTACTTACTTACTTACTTACTTACTGTTATTCCAATCTGGGTTCAGGCCTGGCAACAGGACTGAGTTGGCTGAGCAAGACAGGGGGAGTGTCACCTTGTGGACAATGTATTACAGTGGTTCTGATCCTACTTTTGGGAATGATTTGAGAAAAGAAACCAACCTTTGAACTAACCATCACAAATATAAAAGAGGGTGTTTTTTGTTTTTTAAAAAACATTTATATAATGCTGGAAGGTAGCGATGTAATAAGCATCCTTCCTGGACTAATTAGTGCTGCCTCTTCTTTTCAGATATTGGGATGGATCCACCAACCAGCCAGATGCCGAAACGGGTGAAGACTGTATTTTAATTTCAGAGAAGTTTCCACTGCTAAGTTGCTGGCATGACTATCCTTGCTTTTTGCGAGTATGTTTGTAAGAAGTCACCTGATCCAAAATTTATGGGTGCCATGCCTTGAGATGAATGGAACAGGATTCAACCATCCCTGCAGAAAAGCAGTCAGATAACACTGGATACAATAAATGAAGAACAGTTCCATCTGTTGAAATAAATTGAAAATGTGCACCAATAGTTATTTCCTGTATTTTGTACAGGACATGAAAAAATTACGGCGACATCACAGGTTAACATCCCCCAGATTCAAGCAAAATAGTCTCTCTCTAACTTCCAATGGGTTCAAGGCAGGAAAATATTTTGCACAGGCTGAACCTACAGGGCACATGAGAAATCTCTGCCATAAGAACATTAGAAGATTCCTGCTAGGCCAAACAGTCTTGTCCAAAATTCGGTCTTCACAGTGGCTGTTCAGACGCCTCATTGAGAAACCCACCAGCAGGACTTGTCTGATCCTCAAGAGAGATGCATCACCCTGGAAGGGAGTTAGATTCTGGGGAGAGTACCAGTGTTCCTCTCTGTCCTCTCGTATGTCAACTAGACACGTTGCACCCCCTTCACCCACATCTCCAGTGCCAGTTTCACCTCCAATCCTGACCCCCCCTCTGGTGCTGCTAGAGCTTGCCCTTAGCCCATCCTTTCAGCAGGAGTTGGGCATTGTCTGGTTCAGAGCTGCCACTCACACCAAGGTCATGGAGATGCCAGACAGATCAGGTCCAGCCCTGCAGAACGAGTTCCTATTTGCAGTGCTAAATTTCTGCCTACGCTGTTTTCATATAAGGCAGGGGGTTGCTTACTGCTTGTTGGATCAAGGTCTTAGCTTGTTAGCCATGTGTCACATCTGCCGAGTCTTGGAACTTTCTTTCATCTATGTACTGCACTGATCTCGGGTTAAATGATTTTGGTAGAAGCCATACCTCAACTTCCAATTCTTCATCCAGTGAGAGACAGAACATCATTTTCAAAACCACCCAAACTGACAGCCACCCCTTCTTCTTGTGAGGGGAAAATCAAGTTTAACTGCACTGTATGAAAAAGCACTCCCCCCCCCCGAATTTTCCAATGCCAGATTAATGGGAAGAGATTAAAAACTTTAATCTCCAATGTGTATCACTTTACACCTACTTACACTGAAATGCATTTGCCATTTTACTGCCCAGTCACCCTGTTCAGAGAGATCATTTGTAGGTTAACCAGCCTCCTAACCAACATGCTTCACTCTAATTAATGCCTAAATGGGTTAGTGCCATAGCTAAGCTGTCCAGCCAGGTTTAGCTATGTGCACTTACTTTACCTTGGGATGAAATGGGTAATCAAGCCTACAGTTTCCCCTCAGCCTACCTGAGAAGCTCAGTGTGTAAAGAAGTTTGAGGGGGTTGCTCCAGCTCATGCCACATGGCTCTCACAAGCCACTCTTGAATTCCTGTATCAATAATTCAGCAACTTTCACCACTTTGTGACTAAGCCAAGTTTTACTGCCTATGCTTGTGGAAAAACACATGAACCTGATCTTTGTAGAGTTTGGAAGTAAACCATTTTTAACTTACCAATTGTGGCTATTTCCATGCTACGGGAAAAGGGAAACTCTGGAACTCACTTTAAAGGACAAATCTTTGAGGTTTAATTATCTATATTTCTACTCTTTACTTTGCTGCATATTTTGCAATTTTAAATCTCTGCAAGAGCTCCTTGTTATCTTTTTGATTAAACCACCATGAAAAAATGGGTACCTTCAGCCAACCTCTCCCCCCTAACTTTAGCTCATTTAAAAAGACCAGAACACAAATACAGATCCTTGGGGTACTCTTTTCTACAACCCTTCATTCTAAGAATTGTTCATTTATGTTCTGAACTCCAAAGTACCCAGGGGTAAGTCTGAATACTGCATTCAGTCCAAAGGACAACACTAGAGAGAAGTCAGACAGTCCAAATGGTTAAATACCGGTCCGGGTCTAATACAACAAGCAATGTCCTAAACCAACCCATAAGGTCAGATTCCATCACCAAAGATCCAGGGTTGGGACACCTGGGGTCAGCCCTAAAGTCACAGTCCAGTGGAGTTCCTGAAACAGCTAAGCCATGGTCCACCAACAGAGAAAGTTGAGCAGATACAAAGTCTCTGCTGTGTTTCCCTTTTATTCTTCCCAATTTTGATTGCTGAACCAGCTGAGCAGCTATGTACTTGACGAAGAATGTGATCCTCACCTGCCCTGAACTTAATACAGCTGAGTGACCACAAACCACCTCCTAGGCCTAATAAGTCCCATGATGTCCACCTGGTCCACTAGTGAACTGTGTTGTGTTCCCTTGCCTGCCTCATACTTCTGGAGTGTACTTCCTGTTGTTCCTGATGCCTCAGAGCCTGTTGTGCCTGGACAAATGTGAAGACAGCCCTGTTCAGGGAAGTTTTTAATCTGTAACATGTGTATGTATTTTAATGTATGCTGGAAGCCACCTAGAGTGGCCGGGGAGACCCAGCCAGATGGGCGGGATATAAATAATAAATTATTATTATTATTATTATTATTATTATTATTATTATTATTATTATTATTATTTCTAGTGATGTGTCCCCCTCCCCTGGCTTCCTTGAACTGTTGGCTGCCCCTGCAACATCTTCTGATGTCCCATGAGTACCTCCTAAGTCCCCAACCTCCCCTTCTCAATCTTCAGCTTGTCCCATTGTGTACCAGTCATGGCTACACCACTCACCAGAATCCTCTTACCCTTTCTTAATGTGTTGCTAGTTAATAACAGTTTGTTGCTTTCGTCTGCTTATCTCCATACCAGCAGGTTTCTATTATGCCCACTATACCAATGACATCTTTTAAGTCTCTGGGTCACCCACCTTGGCTCACGGGCTTTTAGCGTTAGTGTTGTCTTGCCTGCTAGTGATTACCTGGCCATGGTTTGGATTTGGATTTGATATCCCGCTTTATCACTACCCGAAGGAGTATCAAAGCGGCTCACATTCTCCTTTCCCTTCCCCCCCCCCACAACAAACACTCTGTGAGGTGAGTGGGGCTGAGAGACTTCAAAGAAGTGTGACTAGCCCAAGGTCACCCAGCAGCTGCATGTGGAGGAGCGGAGACGCGAACCCGGTTCACCAGATTACGAGACTACCGCTCTTAACCACTAGACCACACTGGTAATCACCAAACAGCAAAATATTCTTTTGGATCTCAGTAAATGGAGGGCCAACAGACTACCAGACTTTTAGAAGACATCTGAAGGCAGCCCTGTTTAGGGAGGCTTTTAATGTTTAATAGATTACTGCATTTTAATGTTCTGTTGGAAGCCGCCCAGAGTGGCTGGGGAAACCCAGCCAGATGGGTGGGGTATAAATAATACATTATTATTATTATTATTATTATTATTATTATTATTATTATTATTATTTTATATAGGAGAAGGCTTTGTTAATTAGCAGTAGTCCACAAAGAAACAGATTAACTAATCACTACAAGACAGAATCTAGAATAAACTACAGAACCAATAACCATGTCAGGTAAGCAAAAGGCATTCAGAAGATATAGTTACGAAGTGCAGCTCAGCAATCCATCTCTCCTAGCCTCTGGAGGTCCCAATAAGAGCAGTGACAGAACCCCAATTATGCCATAATATGCCTGGCACTTCCCGGGTACTCCAAGGCAGAGATCTCAGCTTTCCTTTTATACAAAATAAAAAAAATTCCTCCCAATAGCACCTTAGAGACCAACTAAGTTTGTTATTGGTATGAGCTTTCGTGTGCATGAAGAAGTGTGCATGCACACAAAAGCTCATATCAATAACAATCTCGGTCTCTAAGGTGCTGCTGGAGGATTTTTTTATTTTGTTTCGACTATGGCAGACCACCCCTTCATGGATTACTGCCTTGTCGTGGCGAAAGGGCTTGAATTTCTCAGGGAAGCTATGGACAGGTCAAGATGGACAAGTCATAGTGGAGAGTTTGGACCAAACGTGATCCACCTGGAGAAGGAACTGGCAAGCCACTCCAGTATCCCTGCCAAGAAAACTCCATGGACAAAGACAACAGGCATATAAAAGATATGACACTGGAAGATGAGCCCCTCAGGTCGGAAGGCATCCAACATGCTACTGGGGAAGAGCGGAGGACAAGTACAAGTAGATTCAGAGCTGATGAAGCAGCTGGGCCAAAGCCAAAAGGACGCCCAGTTGCGGATATGCCTGGAAGCCAAAGGAAAGTCCAATGCTGTAAAGAAAAGTATTGCATAGGAACCTGGAATGTAAGAACCATGAACCTTGGTAAGCTGGATGTGGTCAAAAATGAGATGGCAAGAATAAACATTGACATCCTGGGCATCAGTGAACTGAAATGGACGGGAATGGGCGAATTCAGTTCGGATGACTATCATATCTACTACTGTGGGCAGGAATCCCGTAAAAGAAATGGAGTGGCCCTCATAGTCAACAAAAGAGTGCCGAAAGCTGTACTGGGATGCAATCTCAAAAATGATAGAATGATCTCGATACGAATCCAAGGCAGACCTTTTAACATCACAGTAATCCAAATTTATGCACCAACTACCAGTGCTGAAGAAACTGAAATTGACCAATTCTATGAAGACTTACAACACCTTATAGAAATGACACCAAGGAAGGATGTTCTTCTCATTATAGGGGATTGGAATGCTAAAGTAGGGAGTCAAGAGATAAAAGGAACAACTGGCAAGTTTGGCCTTGGAGTTCAAAATGAAGCAGGGCAAAGGCTAATAGAGTTCTGTCAAGAGAACAAGCTGGTCATCACAAACACTCTTTTCCAACAACACAAGAGAGACTCTACACATGGACATCACCAGATGGGCAACATCGAAATCAGATTGATTATATTCTCTGCAGCCAAAGATGGAGAAGCTCTATACACTCAGCAAAAACAAGACCTGGAGCTGACTGTGGCTCAGATCATCAGCTTCTTCTAGCAAAATTCCAGCTTAAACTGAAGAAAGTAGGAAAAACCACTGGGCCAGTAAGATACAATCTAAATCAAATTCCTTATGAATACACAGTTGAAGTGAAGAACAGGTTTAAGGATTTAGATTTGGTGGATAGAGTGCCTGAAGAACTGTGGATGGAGGCTCATAACATTATACAGGAGGCAGCAACAAAAACCATCCCAATGAAAAAGAAATGCAAGAAAGCAAAGTGGCTGTCCAATGAGGCCTTACAAATAGCGGGGGAGAGAAGGCAAGCAAAATGCGAGGGAGATAGTGAAAGATACAGGAAATTGAATGCAGATTTCCAAAAAATAGCAAGGAGAGACAAGAGGGCCTTTTTAAACGAGCAATGCAAAGAAATAGAGGAAAACAACAGAATGGGGAAAACCAGAGATCTGGTAGCGTGGTTGCTGACCTTGAGCCAGACATCCTGGAGAGTGAAGTCAAATGGGCCTTAGAAAGCCTTGCTAACAACAAGGCCAGTGGAAGTGATGATATTCCAGCTGAACTATTTAAAATTTTAAAAGATGATGCTGTTAAGGTGCTACACACAATATGCCAGCAAGTTTGGAAAACTCAGCAGTGGCCAGAGGATTGGAGAAGATCAGTCTACATCCCAATCCCAAAGAAGGGCAGTGCCAAAGAATGCTCCAACTACCGCACAATTGCGCTCATTTCACACGCTAACAAGGTTTTGCTAAAAATTCTACAAGGCAGGCTTAAGCAGTATGTGGACCGAGAACTCCCAGAAGTGCAAGCTGGATTTCGAAGGGGCAGAGGAACCAGAGACCAAATTGCAAACATGCGCTGGGTTATGGAGAAAGCTAGAGAGTTCCAGAAAAACATTTACTTCTGCTTCATTGACTACGCAAAAGCTTTTGACTGTGTCGACCACAGCAAACTATGTCAAGTTCTTAAAGAAATGGGAGTGCCTGATCACCTCATCCGTCTCCTGAGAAATCTCTATGTGGGACAAGAAGCTACAGTTAGAACTGGATATGGAATAACTGATTGGTTCAAAATTGGGAAAGGAGTACGACAAGGCTGTATATTGTCTCCCTGCTTATTTAACTTATATGCAGAATTCATAATGCGAAAGGCTGGACTGGATGAAGCCCAAACCGGAATTAAGATTGCCGGAAGAAATATCAACAACCTCAGATATGCTGATGATACAACCTTGATGTATCTCTTGCTGATCAGCTGTAAAGCGGCAGTCTTTCAACACCCCCTTCTCTCTTTGTAAAAGAAAAAGCTCGATCTTCTTTTGGTCCCTGGGCAATTCAGCTCCAGGGACCATGCATTCGCTCCATAACGCGCACAGACTTTTCCCCTTCCTTTTTAGAAGGAAAAAAGTGTGCGTTATGGAGCAAAAAATACGGTAAGTTTGACAACCAAGGTATGACTGTACACACACACACACACACACCTCTTTTCTAATAGCACAAGCAGTGAAACAGTGATTGCTTAACTGCTTTAAACAATCATGGTGATGTATGAAGGAAATAGCATTATAAAAACATCCTCAGAGTTTCCTTATTAGTCTTTGTGCAGCAAAAACAATACATTTTATTTTGGCAGCTTAAAGACTAACAAATGTATTGTGTTACTGTGAATCACACAACACTTTAAAAGATGTCTGCAGCATTGTATAGTGGGATTGTAGAGAGGTAGATCAGAGGGCTAAGAAATGCAGCTAAGTGCATTGTTACAGTAACTCACTGAGGGTCCCAGCTATTGCAGCATCGGAAGCACCCACGCTGCTACAAGATTTAATCTCTGCAACAAAAACAAAAAACTCTACACTTGCACTATATAAAACTCAACAGGAAGAAATATGATTTAGAATATGATAGACAAAAATGGAGTGAAGAGTTAGGGTTACAGATAACAAATGATATATGGGAGTCAAGTATAAAATCAACAGAAATAGCCTCTATGGATCTAAGACTAAGACTTATTCAACAGAAAAAATAATATTCAGAGTCCACTGGACTCCAGCAAAACTATACCAGAAGAAAATAACAAATGCAGACAACTGCTAGAGATGTGAGAGTAAAAATGCGAACTTAGTACATATGTTGATTAACTGCCCGATGATAAGATCATTTTGGTGCGAGGTGAGGATATTTATAGCAAGAGTAATAAAAAGAAATTGGTATTTAGGGGAACTGAATTTAATTCTAAATTATATTCCGGAAATGTGGGAGATTTCAAGGTGTCAAAAAAAAATATGAATGTACCATGCTATATTAGAAACAAAAAAACTTGTTTTGATGAATTGGAATCGCTGCAAAAAGATTCCATTGAGCACATCGATTGATAATATGGACAGATTAGCTAAATACGAACGAATTGCATGTTGACGCAAAATAAGAATGGGTAAATATGAAGAAAACTGGAACAAATATTTAAGCGATAAGGCGGATAGTGATGGGAAGTAGGGGGAGGAGAGAGAGGTGGGAAAATATTGTTTAAAAAGGTGTAGTCATAGGTATATCAGTGTATTCAAATCTGAATTGTCAAATTGTGTTATTGTTGTTATGGTTTTGTTGTATGTGTCTTTGCGGTTGATGTTTGTATCGAAAAAATGATTAAATAATTTTTTTAAAAAAATGTATTGTGTTATTAAGAACCACACTACACTTTAACAGATACCTGCAGCATTCTATAGACATGATATACATCAGGCTTCCTCAACCTCGGCTCTCCAGATGTTTTGAGACTACAATTCACAGCATCCCTGACCACTGGTCTTGCTAGCTAGGGATCATGGGAGTTGTAGGCCAAAAACATCTGGAGGGCCGAGGTTGTGGAAGCCTGATATACATGATAGACTTCCCTGCTGAGCGCCTGAGGGCCCCAGTCCTGCCTCTCACCACCTGGCCTAGGGCAGGGCCTGACGGGCTCCAGAAAGGACTGCTGCCGCTGCTGCTTCTGCTGCTGGGCAAAGAGGGCTCCGTTTTTTGTTTTTTTTTTGTTGGTTTTTTTAACTGCTGTTATTTTTTACCTATGTCATTTTAAACTGTGATATTAATGCTGTATTCTTAGTTTTAGATTTTGATTTATGTGGAAATTGTTTTCCATTTGGTTGTGTATTTTTTATGTGGTTTATTTATTGTTTATGACTTCTGTAATTATGTAAATCTTGTCATGTTGTAAGCTCCCTTGAGCATTGTTTTTAACTGTGGAAAGGCGGCATACAAATAAAATGATGATGATGATATTCAGGAGTGGGATTGTAGAGAGGTAGATCAGAGGGATAAGAAAAAGCAGCAAAGTGCATCGTTACAGTAACTCACTCTAACAATTACATTAACTGGGAGAGGGTCCCCATGGCAACACTGCCTATGAATTGCCCATTGTGACTCTGCTTTTACATAAGGCATTGACTTCACTGTCTAGTTTATAGTCCCACAGGTTGCGAATAAAATAAGAAACCAGTTCAATGGCTCCTAAAAAGCCACCAGGTAAGTCCCTTCGGTTACTATTTTCTCTTCACAGGAACACAGAGATTTACTGACTCAATACGCTTCCCCTAGTACATTGTACTGTAGACAGTTGACAGAGCTGAGCTATTTTGGGCTGTAGCTCTGTGTTTATTTTTATGTTGATCATATCATATCATCATATCATATTACTATACTCATACTGTCTTTATATAGGTATGAAGCCAGTGAAAGCTAAAAATAACCCAGCAAAACAAGCAAGAAGAGCTTCAGGTCTGTACGCTCATTAGCACATGGAGGAGGAAGGAACAGTAAAGGAAAGTTATGATGGGGAGGACCAGAGTGAGGACAAGCATCTTCTATAAGTCCAGGGGATCCACCAAGTCCAAGGATCTCTTTGAGGAGAAGATCATCCACAGCCCCTTGGCCATCTGCTTCCCAGAGTACACAGGGGCCAACAAGTATGATGAAGCTGCTGGCTACATCCAGAGCAAATTTGAGGACCTGAACAAGAGGAAGGACACCAAGGAAATCTACACCCACTTCACCTGTGCCACTGATACCAAGAACATGCAGTTTGTTTTCGATGCTGTCACTGATGTCATCATCAAAAATAACCTGAAGGACTGTGGGCTCTTCTAGCTCTCCAGGCAGCATCTACTGAGGAACACAGGAAGGATTACTTGAACTGCTCCATATGAGGAAGAGGCTGGTTTTGATGAAGGGAGGACTGCACCATTTAATGATTTCTGCTTCTTACATTTTTGTTCCATTCCTTTTCATTTCCCTAATGATGAGACTTTGGAGTTTCTGCCTGTCCGAGGGACAGTTTCCATTGCTTCCCCTGCTCTGTGCTGTCCCGGGTGCCTCTTGCAGGCTGCTTGTATCCTATCCCTGTGCCCACAAAGCCTTACTGAAGCACCAATGATTGGTGGCCTGCCATAGCTGTAACATTTCAATGTATGTCCATTTTTATTTTTTAAAGCTGAAGTGCAGAAGGTAACAGGTCAAGGGGCTTTGGACATGTTTTTAATGGTTTTTCCTTTCCTTTCCTTTTTTTTAAAAAGGCAAATGGTCCAAGCAAACCTCTGTCTGGCTCTGCCAAAGCAAACCACTGTCCATTTGTTTTTCACCTTCAAACAGGTGGGGCTCTTGCCATGGAGGAAGCTTCTCAGCTCCTGCCTCCATGATTTGCTCAGACTGGCAAGAAAATGAGGGGGGGGGACTCCATTCCTCCAAAAGCCAACTTGTGCAGGAAAAGTTGACCTATTTTTTTTAAAAGAAAACCTTT
The DNA here is from genome assembly GCA_034641385.1 of Darevskia mixta. Lineage (NCBI taxonomy): Eukaryota > Metazoa > Chordata > Lepidosauria > Squamata > Lacertidae > Darevskia > Darevskia mixta. The sequence continues at coordinate 8,020,940 of JAWWNH010000060.1, forward strand.
TTTTAAAAGAAACCCTTATTTAAAATGTCATGTAGTAAACAGTTGAGTTGTCCAACATGAGCTCATCTTCTCTAGTAAATTTTGTGCCTTGAGGGTGTCTGTATGTTTACAACTGTTTCTTAAATCTGTTTCTGATGAGCAGTTGATCCACATCCAGGATCTGTCCTTCGCTCGAGAGATGTGGGAGGCTTTGCAAGCTGTCCATTTAAGGGAAGCGGCTGGATCTGCTTTACTGGTTTTTCAGCAGCTCAGCAATCCATGGCTGAAACATGGAGAGAGCATCTTACGCAGATGAAATTTCTGTGCAATCAGTTGGTCCAGAGGAATTTTCAACTCCCTCAGCCTGTGTTTTGTTTCATGCTGATCAACAGTCTAGATGGGAGGTTTAAGACTGTTGCTTCGCAGCTTGGAGCTCTGCCTACTGCCAATCTCACTGTGCCAAGGATTTGTGCCGCATTGCTTAATGAGGACAAGCTGCAATTGTCTCAAGTAAGGGGGAGAGTGGAGCTTCGCAAGCCCCTCCTCCGGTTGCTCAAGGGGAGCAGGTGGTTGCCCTTAAAGTTATACGGTCTTACAAGTGTGGAACTGTGGGCAACACCCAATGTTTTTGCAGAAAGGGTCAAGGGAAACCCAAGGGAGCTATAAAGAGCTCTGAGACGGGAGGGGCCAGTGGCAGAAAGCGTGCTAAGCCCCGTTCCACACAGGCACTTGCTTTGATTACACTGGAAACCTCATCGTCAACACGGAATGCTTTTGTTGTTGACACAGGAGCAACAGTCCACATGACTGGGAGAAAGGGTTTGTTTACCACCTTTGAAGAGCGACATTACACGGTCAAGAAAGCGGACGGTCATGAGACATCCGGTCTAGCGCTTGAGCCAGCCGGCTGGGTCACCGTCGCGCGCAGCGGGACCGGCTGAGGACGGCCCGAGGGTTCCGTTCCTGCGAAACGGACCCTCCTAAAACTTCGGGCAGGGCGGCCCGAAGACGTGGGGAGTCGGCGGGCGCTCGAACGAACTCCCCCCCCTTCGGAAGACCCGAGTACGGGTCTCAGAAGGGGAAGCGGGTTGAGCTCGGAGCGCTGAGACTCCATGAGCGACCGTCCTCAGTGAAACGGCAAAGCGGGCAGCATTGAGCGCTAGATTCCTCTTCCAAAATTAAAGTAATTGTGAGTACAAGGATTTGATTAAGCAATTGGACTAATTGGACTAAAAGCCGGTGATTTTAAACACAGAGGTCGGTCCCGGTTGCTGGGGAGTTAGGAGCAGGAGACATTGTAACCGAGGCAATGGTGAACTTTGTGACAGGGGAAAGCTTCTGTTACAAGCTTTTAAAGTAACCCTTTTCCCAAATACTCGGAGAAGATTTGGCTGAAGTATAAAGGAACTTTGCAATTAATTTGGTGAATCTGTGGATTTTTAAAAGATGCACCTGGCTTTGGAAATACGGGAAGACTTCAATGCAAAAGTGGATGAACTTAGAGACTTAATTATAAAGTATTTCCAAGTGAGGAGCAATACACAAGAGGAATGCATTCCTAAGCATGAGCAGGAGGAGGAGGAGTCGGGACATGAAACAGTGGAAAATCCCACACCACTGACCGTGAGAAAGTCTAGAAGAAATGCCAGAAGAAAGAAGATACGCCGGAAGCGCGAGTGTCAACAACGGAGGAAAACCTGCAGGAAAAACTACAAGAGAAGCTGGATTGACAGCAGATAAGAGAGAGAAGAACAAGGCAAAGAGCTGCAGGGAAGAGAGGATGATGGAATGCCAGGCCTTTACAGGCTGGACACTGAGTGGGTCTGGGCTTCGGACAAGGAGGGAGTGGGGTAAAGAGGGTTTAAATCTGGAAAAATGCTCTGACTCTTCATATGGTTAAAGACATGGTTTGAATATGGAATTGCATGATTGGAATATAATATTGTGGGAATAAAATTGTCATTAGAAGTATAAGTCAGGTCTGATTCGAGTAAAGGGAGAGGGGGGAATTAAGAATAGATAAAGAATAGAAGTAGATGATGGCTAAGGTTGAATTATATTTGATAAAGTAATTATGGCTAATGAATTAAAGAATTATGAAATTAAAAAAAAAATTATGTTAGAATGACTAAGATGTTAATGAAGATAAGATATGTTAGAATAACTATGATCTGAATGATGATAAAGAATCCTGAGGATTAGATGAAATGATGTAACCAGCTTAAGGGAAACGGGGAAGTCCCAATTAAACCAGTATTTGTATTAGAATCCTGCACAGGAGAGTGTGCAGGGACCAGGCAAGATAAAGGAAGATAGATTAAGGTTAAACATTTAATGAAATGTATACCTCTGTGAGAGGGGGGTGATGAATTGTATATGGGAGCCCCCGAGTGAGAGAGGGGGCACCCAAGAGTGTTTAACGAAGTTGTTGAAGGCCGAAAAAATTGTAAAACTAAATAAAAATTATTTTTAAAAAAAAAGAAAGAAAGAAAGAAAGAAAGCGGACGGTCATGTTTTGGAAGCCACTGGGTTTGGAACAGTGTATCTTGAGAGCATCCAAACCACGATTAACAATGTGTATTTTGTTCCAGGTCTGGCTTACAACTTGTTGAGCGTGTCTCATCTGACTGAGCGGGACTTTGCTGTTTCCTGCAAAAGGGAGAGATATGTGATCTCCAGAGATGGAAGAGATCTTCTTTACGCGTGCAAAGAAGATGGACTATATTTGCTTTCTTTTGATAGTACCAATTGTAAGGAATGTGATGTTAATGTATCTTGTGTTTCAGGTGCGAAACCGAAAGGCGAGAAGCCTGGCAAGGTCACCAGGACTTTCTAGTGCATGTGTACTGACGTGATTGGACCTCTACCACCCTCTAGAGGCAAAGCCAAGTTTTACCTAATTTTGGTTGGTTGTTTTTCTCAATATTTGTGGGTCTATATGCTTGAGAGCTGGTCCCATCACCTCCTGGCTGGTCCCATCTCCTCCTGGCAAATAGAAGGGGAAGAAATGGAGGCAGTGAGAGATTTCACTTTCTTGGGTTCCATGATCACTTCAGCTGGTGGCAGCAGTCATGAAATTAGAAGACGCCTGCTTCTTGGGAGAAAAGCAATGAAAAACCTAGACTGCATCTTAAAAAGCAAAGACATCACCTTGCCGACAAAGGTCCGTATAGTTAAAGCTATGGTTTTCCCAGTAGTAATGTACGGAAGTGAGAGCTGGACCATAAAGAAGGCTGATCGCCGAAGAATTGATGCTTTTGAATTATGGTGCTGGAGGAGACTCTTGAGAGTCCCATGGACTGCAAGAAGATCAAACCTATCCATTCTTAAAGAAATCAGCCCTGAATGCTCACTAGAAGGACAGATCCTGAAGTTGAGGCTCCAGTACTTTGGCCACCTCATGAGAAGAGAAGACTCCCTAGAAAAGACCCTGACGTTGGGAAAGATGGAGGGCACAAGGAGAAGAGGAAGACAGAGGATAAGATGGTTGGACAGTGTTCTCGAAGCTACTAACATGAGTTTGGCCAAACTGCGAGAGGCAGTGAAGGATAGGCGTGCCTGGCATGCTCTGGTTCATGGGGTCACGAAGAGTCAGACACAACTGAACGACTGAACACACACACATGCTTGAGAGACAACATCAAGCTCTAACAAAGTTCAGAGAATTTTGTGATAGAGTGCAGTTTGTTTATAATGTGAAAATTGAAAGTCTTTTCACTGATGAGGAATTTCAGGATTTCCTGGGTGAACAAGAGATTAAGCACAAGGTTGCTGTCTCGGAAGCTTCATGGAACAAGGATGTGTGTGTAAAGGTAAAAACAGAGTTGCAAAAAGGCATGAAAGTGCAACTGCTAAGTGCAGGTTTGCTGTAAGAGTTTTGGGCTGAGTCTTTGAATGTGTTTTCTTACACTTGGTATAGAAAGGTTTCCACAGGTATGGAATGTACACCTTATGAGAAACTGTTCCAAAAAAAAAACCTTCAGTCAAGCAACTTAAGGTTTTTAGTTCTGACATGTGGGTGGAAACACCACAGGGCACAAAGGATGCAAGGGGCATTTTCATGGGTTATGAGAATGGTCAATTTGTAAATATTTGAAAAAGATACTGGAATAGAGACGATATGGGAATCTAGCAAGGCATTTATAAGAGGTATTTACATCCAACAAAGGAGTTATGTTAGGAAAAAAAGAGAGGCAGCGTTAAACACAGTGAAAGAGAAGATTAAGGGGAAAGAAAAAGAATTAGCGAGAAATCCAAAAAATAAGGAGGTAAGTAATCAACTTAAACTATTGCAAAAGGAGCTGAATGTAATTATAGAAAGTGAAATAGAAAATAAGGTGAAATGGATGAAACAAAGAACATTCGAAGCAGGAGGGAAGGTCGGAAAATTGTTGGCCTGGCAACTTAGAAAACAAAGGAAAGAGAGATCAATTATAAGTTTAAGGGAGGGAGATAAAAATTGGATGGAATCAGAGGGAATAAAAAGATGTTTAAATAAATATTATCAAAAATTATATCAAGGGAGTAAGATAGATGAGGGGAAATTAAAGAGATATCTGGAGGATCACAAATTAAAATTGATAAATGAGGAGGAAAAGAAATTGTTGAATAACCCAATTACGGATCAGGAGATAAAAAGAGCTATAATGAAAATGAAAATAGGAAAGTCCCCGGGAACAGATGGATTACTGGCACAGCATTATAAGATCCTAAAAGAAGAACTATTGGAGATATATAAAAAGATGGTAAATAAAATATTAGATCAAGGGATATTCCCCAAATCATGGCAGGAGGCCTACATAGTGCTGATTCCAAAAGGAGAAGAACAAGACCCACAAGTGGGAAATTTTAGACCTATTTCATTATTGAATGTAGACTACAAGATTTTTGCGGAAATTCTAGCTGATAGATTAAAAATAGTGCTAAATAGATTGATTGGAACGAATCAACAGGGTTTTCTCCCGAAACGAAAAATGTCAAGTAATATAAGAATCTTATTAAATTTATTGGAATACGCAGATTGGAATCCTAGTAAAAGGATGGCCTTTGTTTTCTTGGATGCGGAGAAAGCCTTTGATAATTTGGAATGGGATTTTCTAAAAAGAATATTAGAAGAAATTGGAATGGAGGGTAAATTCTTGAGAGGAGTGAAAGCGATATACGACAAACAATGGGGAAAATTAATTATAAATGGGGAGGTGCTTAAGGAATTTCAAATAGCGAAAGGTACACGGCAAGGCTGCCCACTATCCCCCCTTCTATTCATATTATCATTAGAAATTTTGTTAGAGGATATAAACCAAGATGAGGGAATTAAAGGAATTAAAGTGGGGAGTAGCATTTTCAAATTGAGAGCCTTTGCGGACGATATTATATTAATGTTACAAGATTAAGGAGAAACATTAGAAAATTTGAAGACCAAATTACGGGATTATGGGGAAGTGGCCGGATTGAAAATTTTAAAATTAATGAAAAAAAGACAAAGATAATGGTCAAAAATATGAGGGGGAGTAATTTGAAGGAATTCAAAAGGAAGACAAATTGGGAAATTGTGAAAAAAATTAAGTATTTAGGCATAACAATATCGGGGGGAAATGTGCAATTATTTGAAGATAATTATGTGAAATTATGGAAGGAAATTAAAAAAGATTAAAAAAGATGGGAAAATTTGAAAATGTCGATGATGGGGAGGATTGCAATAATTAAAATGGCAATTTTACCAAAAATTTTATTTTTGTTTCAAATTATACCAATTGTTGAGAAAAAAGAGACCTTTGAAAATTGGAGAAAGGATTTAAGTAGATTCATTTGGGGGGGGGGTAAAGGCCCAGAATTCAGTACAAATTATTAACAGATGTCAAAGAAAGAGGGGGCTGGGGTGTCCCGGACCTGCAGCTGTACCATGCGGCTGCAGATTTTTGTTGGATTAGAGAGTGGCTGGTAATGGAGGATAAGGAACTTCTAGAATTAGAGGGCTTTAGAAATTTGGCCGGGCGGCATACCTATTTAATGCAAGAAAAAAGGGGAAGTGCAAAGGAATTCACAGATCACGTTTTCAAGAAATCTTTATTAAAAATTTGGGTTGATTATAGAAAATTATTAGAACCAAAAACTCCGTAGTGGCTATCCCCCTTTGAGATGGTATCTATAGGAAATAGGAAAAAAGAAAAAAAAATGGTTAACATATCAGGATATAATAGTAAAAGAGGGCGAAAATTGGAAATTAAAATCGTATGACCAATTAAAGGATTCTTGCACAAGCTGGCTAAACTATTTACAAATTGTAAGCATTTTCCAAAAACATAGAGAAGTAGGATTTGAAAGGAAAAAGTCAAAACTACAGGAATTATTGATTGAAAATGTCAACAAACCAATGGCCAAAATTTATAAATATTTGTTAGAATGGATATTGAAAGAAGAAGACGTTAAACCAGCTATGATTAAATGGGCACAAGACCTAGGAAAAAATATTTACAGGGACCAATGGGACAGCATCTGGAATATCAGCATGAGATTTACAGCATGTACCAGAATAAAGGAAAATATCCTAAAAATAATTTATAGGTGGCACCTGACCCCAGTAAGATTGGCAAAAATCTATCATTCGCAATCTAATAAATGCTGGAAATGCAAAGATAGGGTGGGGGACTACCTGCACTGCTGGTGGGGATGTGAGAAAGTTAAAGAATATTGGAATTTGATTTATGAAAAAATGAAAAGGATGTTGAAACTTACCTTCAAAAAGACTCCAGAATCATTAATCTTAAGCATAATCCCAAGTAGTATACCGGAGAATAGAGTAAATATTTTTTATATGTCAGTGCAGCAGCAAGATTGTTGCTTGCACAACACTGGAAGGGAGAGGAAGTGCCATCTTTACAGGAATGGCATGAGAAAGTGATAGAATACATGCATTTAGCAAGAATGACAGTGGCAATTAGGAACTCAGCAAAACAAAAAATAAAGGAAGAATGGAAGTATGTAGAAGAATATTTTAGGAAAGAAGGAGTAACAATGGATTTATTGATTTGCATGGACTGATATATAGTAGGTAGTAAAAAAAAAATAGGAAACCCGTAGTGATTTACTATATTATTAATCAGGGGAAGATTAGTAGAAAGAAAGATAAGGAAGGATAACGCAATGTAACACGAAAGAGGTGAAAGGTCTATGGGGATGAACCGTAGGAGGTCAATTTTAAATGGGAGGGGTGGGAGGGAAGGAGGTAGGGTAGAGGATGATGTAAAATAATCATAGTTTCAGGAGTAGGATAAGAGAGGTAGGGGAGGGGAGAGATTTAAAGGGGGATAGGGAGGAATGTATGGAAAGTATATGGAAGGAATGATATGTGAAAGGAAAATGAGGGTAGGTATGAGAATAGGTAAGAATGATGAAAGTTTATATGGGAGGTATGGGATATGGAAGTGAAAGGTAATATAGAATGTATGAAGCTTGTATGGAAGGGAAGATTGAATGTTTTTGAGTTGATTTGTATGTATGATATATATGTGCTATGGGTTTGGATGTCATAAATTTGTATGTATGATGTATATGTGTTATTGGTTTGGATGCTGTTAAATTTTGTGGAAATTGAATAAAGATTATTTTATATCAGAAAAAAAGAGAGAGAGAATGGTCAGTACAGGGTTTTATTGTCTGACACCAACACAGTGATTCTTACTAGGGAAGCAGAATGCACTGCAAGACAGGAGAGAAAAGTTCTCCACAGTTATCCCATCAATGCCACCACTGGTGTAGATTCTGACATTGAAAGTGACAGTGCAAGCACCACTGAGAGTTCTGACACAGCTGACAGTTATTGAGAGAGGTACACAAGCAATGTCCAGGCCATCACAACAGGCTGAACAGGAACCATTGTTCACTGTTGGTCGTTGCTCTCCCAAGGAAGAACCGGCCAGCAAGGAAGAGCTGCACCTGATACGCAGATCTGAGAGAGTCACAAAGGGAATGCCACCCAAGAGGTATTCTCGGGAGTTTGCAAACACAGCTGTTGTGAATCTAACTGTGGCTTGCATCCCAAACCAGGTTTCAGAACCTGAGGTCTTGGGTGGGGTACAGGGTTTGTCCAAAAGGGAGACAAAACCACGCCTGAAGGTTGCAAGAGACAACACTGTTTCCTCAGACCAAAGTAGAGCAAAAGCTCTAGTCCCAAAGAAGGAAGGTAACCAGAGGTTTGAAATGGTCATTCCAGTTGCAGGTAGTTCCAAATGTGGAACTGGTACAAGAGGGGAATACTATGTGTATGACAACTGTTTGTTTATGTCACTTAATGCTGCTCTTGCTTTCGCAGCATCGGTTACCTAAGAATAGGTGAGTATGTTGGGATTTTTATCTATCCTATGCTACTACAGCAGGATTGTTGTGATGGAGTCTCTGTTTATAGACTGTAAATAAAGTAGCTTAGACCCACAGATGAGTCTTTCTTCTTGCTGAGAAATGCCACTGTGTGCTGTTTTCATGAGAGAAGAGTCACAAACTGCCAGCGCTCGGGACTAAGGGAGGATGCCAGCCAGAGAGGGCCAGGGAGATGCTCCGGAGTCTTGGGGTTTGCTGTCCGGCCCCAGTGCGCGTTTTTCACGACATGAAGAACTATGGATGGAGGCTCGTAACATTATACAGGAGGACACAACGAAAACCATCCCAATGAAAAGGAAGTGCAAGAGAGCAAAGTGGCTGTCCAATGAGGCCTTACAAATAGCGGGGGGGGGGGGAGAGAAGATAAGCAAAATGCGAGGGAGATAGTGAAAGATACAGGAAATTGAATGCAGATTTCCAAAAAATAGCAAGGAGAGACAAGAGGGGCTTCATAAACGAGCAATGCAAGGAAATAGAGAAAAACAATAGAATGGGAAAAACCAGAGATCAGTGCAAAGATTACCATAATAAAGGACAAAAGTGGTAAGGACCTAATAGAAGCAGAAGACATGAAGAAGAGGTGGCAAGAATATACAGAGGAATTATACCAGAAAGATATGGAGGTAGTGTGGGTGTTGATCTTGAACCAGACATCCTGGAGAGTGAAGTCAAATGGGCCTTAGAAAGCATGCTAATACTGGTAACAAGGCCAGTGGAAGTGATGACATTCCAGCTGAACTACTTAAAATTTTAAAAGATGATGCTGTTAAGGTGCTCCACTCAAAATGCCAACAAGTTTGGAAAACTCAGCAGTGGCCAGAGGTTTGGAGAAGATCAGTCTACATCCCAATCCCAAAGAAGGGCAGTGCCAAAGAATGCTCCAACTACCGGACAATTGCACTCATTTCACACACTAGCAAGGTTATGCTTAAAATTCTACAAGGCAGGCTTAAGCAGTATGTGGACTGAGAACTCCCAGAAGTGCAAGCTGGATTTCATAGGGGCAGAGGAACCAGAGACCAAATTGCAAAAATGCACTGGATTATGGAGAAAGCTAGAGAGTTCCAGAAAAAAATCTATTTCTGGTTCATTGACTACACAAAAGCCTTTGACTGTGTCGACCACAGCAAACTATGGCAAGTTCTTAAAGAAATGGGAATGCCTGATCACCTCATCTGTCTCCTGAAAAGCCTCTATGTGGGACAAGAAGCTACAGTTGGAACTGGATATTGAACAACTGATTGGTTCAAAATTGGGAAAGGAGTACAACAAGGCTGTATATTGTCTCCCTGCTTATTTAACTTATATGCAGAATTCATTATGTAACAGAACGGCTGCAAGGAATCATAAAACCCACTGACAAATACCCTTCCTTTTGGTCCATGTGGGAACCAATGACACTGCAAGCCATAGCCTCCAGAAGATCAAAAGTGATTATGAGGCTCTGGCCAGAAAGTTGAAGTAATTAAATGCACAAATTGTCATCTCATCTGTCCTCCCAGTTGAACGACGTGGCCCAGGGAGAGAGGGAAAAATAGGGGAAGTGAACAACTGGCTTCGCAAATGGTGCCAGCAGGAACGGTTTGGATTCTTAGATCACGGTCTGCAGTTTCTTGAAGATGGACTTCTGGCAAGTGATGGGCTGCACCTCACAAGGGTTGGGAGGAATGTTTTTGCCAACAATCTCAAAAACCTCATCAGGAGGGCTTTAAACTGACTTATGTGGGGGAGGGAGACAGTGGTCCTGAAGGTAGGAGTCTATCAAATGCTGAAGATGATCATCCAAATGTCAAGGACCAAATGGAGCAAACAGCACGCAGACCTAGTGGTGGGAGGAAAAAATCCTTAAGTAGGAGACATGGGGGAATGATCAATGGTCTTCAATGTCTGCATACAAATGCACAGAGCATGGGAAATAAACAAGATGAACTTGAGCTCTTGGTACAGCAAACTAAATACGACATAATAGGCATCACTGAAACCTGGTGGGATGAGTCTCATGATTGGAATGTAGTAATAGAGGGATACAATCTATTTCAGAGAAATAGACCAAACAGGAAAGGAGGAGGAGTGGCGTTATATGTCAGGGATGTGTATACCTGTGAAGAGATCCATGATTTAAAACTTCAAAGCCAAATTGAGAGTATCTGGGTCAAAATTAAGGGAGAGAAAAATAACAGTGATCTCATTGTGGGAGTTTACTATAGATCCCCAAGCCAAACTGAGGACACAGATGATGCCTTCCTGAGGCAGATGACCAAGCATTCAAAAGGAAGTGAGATAGTAGTAATGGGGGATTTCAGCTATCCTGATATTTGTTGGATGTCAAACTCAGCCAAGAGCATAAGTTCAAACAGATTCCTCACTGGCCTTGCAGACAATTTCATTGTCCAGAAAGTGGGAGAAGCAACAAGGGAATCAGCCATTTTAGATCTGGTCCTAACCAATAGTGATGACCTCATTAGTGGGGTAGAAGTGGCAGGATCATTAGGTGGGAGTGATCATGCTCTTCTGGAGTTTATTATAAAGCGGAAAGGAGCAACCAAGCATACTAAGACTCAAATTCTAGACTTTTAGAAAGCCAACTTCAGAAAACTTAGGGAAACGCTGGGTGTGATCCCATGGTCACTAATACTAAAAGGGAAGGGAGTTCATGATGGATGGGAGTTTGTTAAAAGGGAGATATTAAAAGCACAACTTCAAGCAGTACCAATGAGATGAAAACATGGATGGTGCCTAAAGAAGCCAGGGTGGCTATCTAAAGAACTTTTAACTGAGTTAAGATTTAAAAGGGATATGTACAAAAAATGGAAAAGGGGGAAACCACCAGAGAGGAATACAAACAAATAGCCAGCACGTGTACAGACAAAGTCAGAAAAGCTAAAGCACAGAATGAACTCAGGCTTGCTAGAGAGGTTAAAAACAATAAAAAGGGCTTTTATGGGTATGTCCGCAGCAAAAGGAAGAACAAGGAAAGAGTGGGGTCACTTAGAGGAGAAGATGGTGAAATATGAACAGGAGACACAGAATGGGCAGAACGCCTCAATACCTTCTTTGCCTCAGTCTTCACCAAAAAAGAAAACAATGCCCGACCTGAAGAATATGGAGCAGATGATTCAGCAGGGAAAACACAGCCCAGAATAAGTAAGGAGGTAGTACAAGAATACTTGGCTAGTTTAGATGTATTCAAGTCTCCAGGGCCAGATGAACTACATCCCAGAGTATTAAAAGAACTGGCAGAGGTGATTTCAGAACCACTGGCAGTAATCTTTGAGAATTCCTGGAGAACAGGCGAAGTCCCAGCAGACTGGAGGAGGGCAAATGTTGTTTTCAAAAAGGTGGAAAGAGAGGACCCAAACAATTACCGCCCAGTCAGCCTGACATCAATACCAGGAAAGATTCTAGAGCAGATCATTAAGCAAACGGTCTGTGAGCACCTAGAAAGGAACGCTGTGATCACTAAAAGTCAGCATGGGTTTCTGAAAAATAAGTCATGTCATGTCAGACTAATCTGATCTCATTTTTTGACAGAATTACAAGCCTGGTAGACGAAGGGAACACTGTGGATGTAGCCTATATTGATTTCAGCAAGGCCTTTGACAAGGTGCCCCATGATATTCTTGTAAAGAAGCTTGTAAAACACAGGCTAGACAATGCTACCATTCAGTGGATTTGTAACTGGCTGACTGACCGAACCCAAAGGGTGCTCATCAATGGCTCCTCTTCATCCTGGAGAGAAGTGACTAGTGGGGTGGCACAGGGTTCTGTCTTGGGCCCAGTCTTATTCAATATATTTATCAATGACTTGGATGATGGACTTGACGGCATCCTAATCAAGTTTGCAGATTACACCAAATTGGGAGGGGTGGCTAATACCCCAGAGGACAAGATCACACTTCAAAATGACCTTAACAGATTAGAGAATTGGGCCAAAGCAAACAAGATGAATTTTAACAGGGACAAATGTAAAGTACTACACTTGGGCAAAAAAAATGAAAGGCACAAATACAGGATGGGTGACACCTGGCTTGAGATCAGTACATGTGTATAGGATCTAGGAGTCTTGGTAGACCACAAACTTGACATGAGTCAACAATGTGATGCAGCAGCCAAAAAGCCAATGCAATTCTGGGCTGCATCAATAGGAATATAGCATCTAGATCAAGGGAAGTAATAGTACCACTGGTCAGACCTCACCTGGAATACTGTGTTCAGTTCTGGGCACCACAGTTCAAGAAGGATGCTGACAAGCTGGAACGTGTCCAAAGGAGGGCAACCAAAATGGTCAAAGGCCTGGAAATGATGCCTTATGAGGAACGGCTTAGGGAGCTGGGTATGTTTAGCCTGGAGAAGAGAAGGTTAAGGGGTGATATGATAGCCATGTTCAAATATATAAAAGGATGTCATATAGAGGAGGGAGAAAGGTTGTTTTCTGCTGCTCCAGAGAAGCGGACACGGAGCAATGGATGCAAACTACAAGAAAGAATATTCCACCTAAACATTAGGAAGAACTTCCTGACAGTAAGAGCTGTTCGACATTGGAATTTGCTGCCAAGGAGTGTGGTGGAGTCTCCTTGGAGGTCTCCTTTGGAGGTCTTTAAGCAGAGGCTTGACAGCCACCTGTCAGGAATGCTTTGATGGTGTTTCCTGCTTGGCAGGGGGTTGGACTGGATGGCCCTTGTGGTCTCTTCCAACTCTATGATTCTATGATTATGCGAAAGGCTGGGCTGGATGAATCCCAAGCCACAATTAAGATTGCCGGAAGAAATATCAACAACCTGAGATATACAGATGACACAACTTTGATGGCAGAAAGTAAGGAGGAATTAAAGAACCTTTGAATGAGGGTGAAGGAGGAGAGCGCAAAATATGGTCTGAAGCTCAACATAAAAACCCCCCACAAAGTTCATGGCCACTGGTCCCATCACCTCCAGGCAAATAGAAAGGGGAGAAATGGAGGCAGTGAGTTCTTGGGTTCCATGATCACTGCAGATGGTGACAGCAGTCAAGAAATTAAAAGACACCTGCTTCTTGGGAGAAAAGCAATGACAAGCCTAGACAGCATCTTAACAAGCAGAGACATCACCTTGCTGAAAAAGGTCCATATAATTAAAGCTATGGTTTTCTCAATAGTGATGTATGGAACTGAGAGCTGGACCATAAAGAAGGCTGATCGCCATAGAATTGATGCTTTTGAATTATGGGGCTGCAGGAGATCCTCGAGAGTCCCATGGACTGCAAGAAGATCAAACCTACCCATTGTGAAGGAAATCAGCCCTGAGTGCTCACTGGAAGGACAGATCCTGAAGCTGAGGCTCCAATTCTTTGGCCACCTCATGAGAAGAGAAGACTCCCTGGAAAAGACCCTGATGTTGGGAAAGATTGAGGGCACAAGGAGAAGGGGACGACAGAGGACGAGATGGTTGGACAGTGTTCTCAAAGCTATTAAAATGAGTTGGACCAAACTGCAGGAGGCAGTGGAAGACAGGAGTGCCTGGCATGCTCTGGTCCATGGGGTCATGAAGAATCGGTCACGACTAAACGACTAAACAACAACAAACTTCGAATGGGTTCAAGGCAGGTGAGGCACTGCCTTTGAAAGGAAGTTTAGCCTGTATTTTTCCACTGGTCTGCAATCTTCCCTTCAATATTCAAGGCCCAGCCTCTCAGTAGGAGTTGGGCATTCAGTCTGGTTCAGAGCTGCCACTCTCACCAAGGTCATGGAGATGCCAGACAGATCAGGTCCAGCCCTCCAGAACGAGTTCCTATCTGCTTGCCTGTTTGCAGTGCTAAATTTGTGCCTACTGTCACACGTAGGGGGTTCCCTTCCCCGTCGGCTGGACGTTCCAAGAAAGACAAAGGCTCATTCTGCCAAAGGCTTTTTATCTATGTTATTTACAATCATGTACAGAGAACATTAATCATGTCTGCTCAGTCCGAAGCAGGACTTCCGTGTGAGGTACAGCAGCGCGGGAAGAAATATTTCCGGTTCCTCCTTCTCCTGTGACCCCTGGGAACCTGACTCTGTGATGTTGGCTGAAGCCTCACCACCCCCTCCTCCTCCCCGGCACTGCTTCCTGACGTAGAAGATGAGGAGGACGATGAGTCTGTTGACAGAAGCTCTGGCTGCAGTCTGTATTGGCTCAGAGCTTGTTTGGCAGGGGGAGTCTGGAGTTCCCCTCTGACATCCACTCCCCCCTCCAAAACCCCCTCCCCCTCCGGTGAGGTGGGAGATTCCTGCTCTGCCGGCTCACCCTCCCTCCCCCCAACCACTCCCTCGGGGGAGGTGACAAAACCCAGGAAGTCTGTGTCGTCGTCCTCCTGCGATGCGAATAAGTCCTGCCATCCCTCATCTTCCCCCACCGGCGACGAGGGCTGGCTTCCCCCTGGCTGCTCCTGTGAAACCTCTGGGGTCTCCCTCCCTTCCCTCTCTGTACTGGACCTGAAACCCCAGAAATCTTCCTCGTCGTCTTCCGTGGTGGCACACACGTCCCTCAAAAAGAAATCTGGTGGCATGGGCTTCTCCGGAAACAGGGAATGGAATTCCGCCGTGAGATACTCCTCCGTAATCTGGTTGGAGGGCACCCACGTGTTGTCCTCTGGTGCTCCCCCCTCCCATGCTACCAAGTACTCCACCCTGTCTCCCTTCCATCTGGAGTCCAGAATCTCCGTGGCCTCGTTGCCGTCTTCTCTCTCCTCTACAATGGGCGGTGTGGGGGGTGTCCCACCCTCCCCGTGGAAACGGTGCCCCTCCCTGTATGGTGAAAGCAGTGACCTGTGAAAGACAGGGTGAATTCTCATGGTGTCCGGTAGCAATAGCTTAAAGGCTACCGGATTGACCTGCTCAATGACCTCGAAGGGTCCCAGCTTGCGATGCTCTAACTTCCTGCAGCTCCCTCTGATGGGTAGACCCTTGGACGACAACCACACCTTGTCCCCCACCCGAATGACCTCGCCCTCTCTGCGATGGGCATCCGCCCCCCTCTTGTATGCCTCCTTGGCCCTTTCCAGAGTGCTCTTGAGCATTTTGTGCACCGTTTGCATCTCCTCTGCAAAATTCTCTGCTGCTGGTACACTGGGCTCCTCCTCCCGCCCTGGGAAGGCTCTGGGGTGGCGACCGTAATTGGCAAAAAACGGAGTCATTCCTGTGGACAGGTGGACAGAGTTATTAAAGGCGAACTCTGCCAGACCCAAAAATTGCGCCCAATCATTCTGCCTCTGGTTGACATAGCAACGCAGATACTGCTGCAGAATGGCATTGGCTCTCTCGGCTTGGCCGTTGGTCTGGGGATGTCTGGCTGTGGAGAAACTCAGCTCCACCTGCAACAAGCTCATGAGCTTGCGCCAGAACCGTGAGGTGAATTGCCTCCCCCTGTCACTGAGAACTCTCGACGGCACTCCGTGCAAGCGGAACACCTGATCTACAAAGAGCTTGGCCGTTTCTTCTGCGGACAACACCTTGGGGCAGGCTACAAAATGGCACATCTTTGTGAGCATGTCCACCACCACGAGCACTGCTGTCTTCCCTCTGGACATGGGCAGGTCGGTGATGAAGTCAATGCTCACCATTTCCCAGGGTCTGCTGGGGGTGGGTAAGGGCTGCAACAGCCCCGCTGGTGCCCTATTGTCCCCCTTGGCTCTTTGACAGGTGTCACATGCCCTCACGTAGTCCTTGACATCGTCCTGTACCCCTGGCCACCAAAAATCTCGGGTGACCAGGAGCAGGGTCTTCTGCTGCCCGAAATGCCCTGCCGAGGGGTTGTCGTGGAGTTGCTTGAGGACTTTCGCTCTTAACTGGTCCCCTGGGATATACAGTGCTCCTTTAAAAAACAGGAGCCCCCCTTTCTCCACAAAACCTTCTTCCACCCCCCTCCCTTCCTTGAGGTCTCGAAATTTCTGCTGCGCGAAGGAATCCGCTCGGGTGAGCCGCAGCAATAGCGAGGCCTGCTCCATCGTGCCGCCACACGCCCATTGTTCTATGGGAAACATGTGCCTCGCTGCCGCCGGCTCCTCCTCTTCCATGTACTGTGGCTTCCTGGACAGCGCATCGGCTCGTACGTTCTGCTCCCCCGGCACGTAGTGGATCCGGAAATTGAAGTTCGCGAAGAACTCTGCCCATCGGATTTGTCTCTGGTTGAGTATTCTGGCAGTTCTCCAGTACTCCAAGTTCTTATGGTCCGTGTGCACTTGGATCTGGTGCTGCGCCCCAATTAGGAAGTGGCGCCATTTCTTGAACGCCGCCAAGATGGCCAACAGTTCCTTGTCCCAAATGGTGTAGTTTTTCTCCGATTTGCTGAGTTTGCGCGAGAAGAAAGCGCACGGTCTCCACTCTCCGTCGCGGTTCTGTTGCAAAAGCACCGCTCCCACGGCTCGATCCGATGCATCTGTTTCTAATTTGATCGGTCGCTCCGGGTTCACATGCAGGAGGTGTTTCTCGGACGCGAAAGCTCTCTTGAGGGCCTCAAACGCCCTCTGGGCTTCCGGTGTCCAGACGAACTTCTTGTTGCCCCTCAGACAGTCGGTGATGGGTGCGGTCAGCTTTGCGAACCCCTCGATGAATTTGCGGTAGAAGTTGGCGAAGCCCAAAAATCTTTGCACGTCCTTCTTGGTTCGGGGGGTCTTCCAATCCAGCACCGCGTTCACCTTCTCTCCGTCCATGGCCAAACCTCTGTCCGACACTCGGTAACCTAGGAACTCCACTTGCTTCACGTGGAATTGGCACTTCTCTAGTTTGGCGTACAGCTGGTGTTTTCTCAACCTTTCCAGCACCTGCCTGACATGCTGCTCGTGCTGATCCTCGCTCTCTGAGAACACTAAGATGTCGTCAAGGAAACAGACACAGCTCTTGTACAGCAGGGATCCCAACACGTGATGCATGAAGGACTGGAAGGCCGGGGATCCCCCCTGTAAGCCAAATGGCATCACTAGGTACTCGAACGTTCCGAGGGGGGTAAACATCGCCGTCTTCCACTCATCTCCTTCCCGCATTCTTATGAGGTTGTACGCCCCTCTGAGGTCCAGCTTGGTGAAGATTTTTCCTCTGCGCACCACCGCCAGCAGGTCGTCGATCCTGGGCATGGGGAAGGCGATTGGTTCGCTGAGCCTATTGACCGACCTGTAATCTACGACCAAACGTCGTTGGGTGGTCCCCTTCTTGTCCACAAAGAACACCGGGCTGCCTCTGGAACTCTTGGACTCTCGCAGAAATCCCCTCTGTAGATTCTTGTCTATGAACTCTCTGAGCTCCTGGAGCTCCTGCTCTGACATGGAGTAAAGCTTCCCCGCAGGCAACTGGGCTCCTGGCACCAGGTTGATCTGGCAGTCGAAAGAGCGATGCGGCGGAAGCTTGTCCGCTTCCTTCTCGCAGAACACATCCTTGTAATCCTCGTATTGGGGTGGAATCCCTCTGGTGGCTTCCAACTTCACCGTCGCCGCCTGCATGTTGCTGTCTGGTGGACTCCTTTCTTGCAGACAGTTCTCCACGCAGTGCCCTGATCCGAACGTGAGCGATCTTTGGTGCCACGCCACGACGGGGTCATGTAGGTCTAGCCAGCTCATCCCTAGAACGATAGGACATCCCGCCAGCGTGGTGACGTTGAACGCGATGACTTCAGAGTGCTGGGCGATGCGCATTCTCATGGGGGGCATTTGTTGTGCCACCTCTCCCCCCAGCAGCTCCCTCCCGTCAATGGTGGTTACTAGCAGGGGGAAGTCCAGAGGAAGTAAGTGTATTTGATGCTCTAAGGCGAATTTCCTGCTCATAAAATTCGCTGAGGCCCCAGAGTCAATCAACGCTTCCACCTCTAGGGGGTGTCCATTGGGGAGTTCCAGCACCACCCTTACTACAATGCCTACTTTGGGTGGATGAGGGGGGGAGGTTGAAACGTCTTGCGGGGCTTTCACTGCTTGCCGGCCTGGGTGCGCTCGCCCCTCAATATCTCCTCGACCCAGGCCTCGTCGTTTCCCTGTTGCGCCCCGCTTTGCTCCTCCTGTTCCGGTGCTCTTGCTCCCTTTGCTTGCCATACGCGGCGTTGCGGGCAGAATTTGGCGAGGTGGTTGGGGGCGTCACAAACGTAGCACTTCCGAGCACCCTTGCCTTCTCTCCCATCCCCTCCCTTGGGTCGTTTGGCGCGTGCCCCCCCAATCTCCATCGGCTCCTCAGCTTGCCTGCGAGACGCGTCTTCCACCGGGGGGTTGCCTCCATTGCCTCCGCCCTGGTAACGCTGCCAGGTGAGCCTCTCTGCCTTGGGCTGCCCCCTTTCCCAGCTCCTCTGTTGGGCTCTGTTGTCTATGGACATAGCCATTCTCACCAGTTCGCTCATATTCTTGGGGATGGGCGCCCTGCTCAGTTCATCTTTAATACTGGAACTCAGGCCTTCCCTAAACAGGGCCTGCATCATCTCCCCTTCCAGACTCCAATTTAATCTGTGCGCCAACATCGCAAACTGCGAGAAGAACGCGCGCACCGAGCCTCCTCCCTGCTTCAGCCTCAGGAGCTCCTGTTTGGTGGCTTCGCCTTCCGCTTCATTGGCGAACATGGTGTCCATCGCCTTTAAGAATTTCTTGAGATCTTGCATCTCTGCGCCCCCTGCTGACATAAGTGGGCGGGCCCAATCTCGGGCGGCACCCTCCAAATGCGCCACCACGAAGGCAATTCTCTGCTCATCATTCTGGAATTCCCCCTCCTGCATCTTGAGACAGTAGTGTAAGTCTGTTTTGAACCCCTCATATTTCCTGGGGTCCCCCGTGAACTTGGACATAAGCGTCTGCAGTCTCCTCCCCACTGGGGCCGGGCTTCCACCTCCCCTCCGCCGCTCTTCTAACCTGATTGCAGCTTCCTTAGCATGCTCCTCTAATTGAGCGTTCCTAGTCTGCAATTGCTGCACCTGAAGGGTTAACTGAGACAGCTGAGTTTCTAAGAGCTTACGCTGCTCTGCTAGCTGACGCTCTGCCTCCCGCCGTAAATCAGCACTTACTTTTTCCACTTGTTCTCTGACGGCTGCAGCCATTCTTTCCTCTGCAGACATTCTTTATCTTGCTCCTGCTTCTCCGCCTCCGGAGATAGCGAGGGGGGGTGCGTGGTGTTTCTTTACTGTCCTTTCCTTTGATGAACGGCCAGCTTGGGACACGGAAGTTGCTGTCACACGTAGGGGGTTCCCTTCCCCGTCGGCTGGACGTTCCAAGAAAGACAAAGGCTCATTCTGCCAAAGGCTTTTTATCTATGTTATTTACAATCATGTACAGAGAACATTAATCATGTCTGCTCAGTCCGAAGCAGGACTTCCGTGTGAGGTACAGCAGCGCGGGAAGAAATATTTCCGGTTCCTCCTTCTCCTGTGACCCCTGGGAACCTGACTCTGTGATGTTGGCTGAAGCCTCACCACCCCCTCCTCCTCCCCGGCACTGCTTCCTGACGTAGAAGATGAGGAGGACGATGAGTCTGTTGACAGAAGCTCTGGCTGCAGTCTGTATTGGCTCAGAGCTTGTTTGGCAGGGGGAGTCTGGAGTTCCCCTCTGACACCTACTTTGTTTTCATATAAGGCAGGGGGTTGCTTACGGCTTGTTGGATCAAGGTCTTAGCTTGTTAGCCATGTGTCACATCTGCCGAGTCTTGGAACTTTCTTTCACCTACCGGTATGTACTGCACTGATCTCGGGTTAAATGATTTTGGCAGAAGCCATACCTCAACTTCCAATTCTTCATCCAGTGAGAGCCAGAACATCATTTTCAAAACCATCCAAGCTGACAGCCACCCCTTCTTCCTGTGAGGGGAAAATCAAGTTTAACTGCACTGTATGAAAAAGCACTCTCCCCCCCCCCCCAAATTTTCCAATGCCAGATTAATGGGAAGAGATTAAAAACTTTAATCTGCAATGTGTATCACTTTACACCTACTTACACTGAAATGCATTTGCCATTTTACTGCCCAGTCACCTTGTTCTGAGAGATCATTTGTAGGTTAACCAGCCTCCTAACCAACATGCTTCACTCTAATTAATGCCTAAATGGGTTAATACCATAGCTAAGCCAGGTTTAGCTATGTGCACTTACTTTACCTTGGGATGAAATGGGTAATCAAGCCTACAGTTTCCCCTCAGCCTACCTGAGAAGCTCAGTGTGTAAAGAAGTTTGAGGTGGTTGCTCCAGCAGGTATCTCATGCTATCTAGAGTTGAGCCAAAGTTCATGCTGTGAAGTTAGTTTAGGATTGCCATAGGGCATGGGTAGGCAAACTAAGACCCGTGGGCCAGATCCAGCACAATCACCTTCTACATCCGGCCCGAGGACAGTCAAGGAATCAGCGTATTTTTACCTGAGTAGAATGTGTCCTTTTATTTAAAATGCATCTCTGGGTTATTTGTGGGGCCTGCCTGGTATTTTTACATGAGTAAAATGTGTGCTTTTATTTAAAATGCATCTCTGGGTTATTTGTGGGGCAAAGGAATTCATTCATCCCCCTCCCCCCAAAAAATATAGTCTGGCCCCCCACAAGGTCTGTGGGACAGTGGACCGGCCCCCTGCTGAAAAGGTTTGCTGACCCCTGCATAGGGTTTCCCGAACATATATGGAATACTGCAGCTGACAGCAGTGACCGGGCGTAAAATCGGACAAATGTCCAGGAAAATCCGGATGTAAGGCAGACTAGAATAGAATATAGAATAGAATATATTTTATTGTCATTGTCCCCTTCGGGGACAACGAAATTACTTGGCTGCTCCATCCACCCAGATAGGGCACTCCACGCAAAGACAAAACAACTACAAAAACACTGATTAAAACCATACAATGACTATGTCGGAAGTGCCGTTTTCCCATAAAAATAACACAAAAACAGCTTTTTTGTGTTTTTGTACCAAAAACTCAACAACTTTGGGCAAAACTGTAGAGGCTGCCATAGCATTTGAACACAACTAAGATAGGGGGAAAGTTACTCATACAAAGCTGTTTATACTACTCTGCTCCTAAATCATAGAATCATAGAATCATAGAGTTGGAAGAGACCACAAGGGCCATCCAGTCCAACCCCCTGCCAAGCAGGAAACACCATCAAAGCATTCCTGACAGGTGGCTGTCAAGCCTCTGCTTAAAGACCTCCAAAGGAGACCTGCAAGGAGACTCCACCACACTCCTTGGCAGCAAATTCCACTGTCGAACAGCTCTTACTGTCAGGAAATTCTTCCTAATGTTTAGGTGGAATCTTCTTTCTTGTAGTTTGAATCCATTGCTCCGTGTCCGCTTCTCTGGAGCAGCAGAAAACAACCTTTCTCCCTCCTCTATATGACATCCTTTTATATATTTGAACATGGCTATCATATCACCCCTTAACCTTCTCTTAATCATTTCCTCAAGCCTTTTTATACTGTACATTACTCAAGACTTTATATTGTACATTACAGTGGTACCTTGGTTGTCGAACAGCTTGGTTCACAAACAAATTGGCCCCCGAACACCGCAAACCCGGAAGTAAGTGTTCCGGTTTGCGAACGTTTTTTGAAACCAAACTTCCGACGCAGCTTCTCTACATCCCTCTCTCTCTCTCTCTCTCTCTCTCTCTCTCTCTCACACACACACACACACACACACACACACACTTCTTTTCTAATGGCACAAGCAGTGAAACAGTGATTTCTTAACTTCTTTAAACAATCATGGTCAAGTATGAAGGAATTAGCATTATAATAACATCTTCAGAGTTGCCTTATTTGTCTTTGTGCAGCAAAAACAGTACATATTATTTTGGCAGCTTAAAGACTAACAAATGTATTGTGTTACTGTGAACCACACAACACTTTAAAAGATGCCTGCAGCATTGTATAGTGGGATTGTAGAGAGGTAGATCAGAGGGCTAAGAAATGCAGCTAAGTGCATTGTTACAGTAACTCACTCTAACAATTACATTAACTGGGAGAGGGTCCCCATGGCAACACTGCCTATGAATTGCCCATTGTGACTCTGCTTTTACATAAGGCATTGACTTCACTGTCTAGTTTATAGTCCCACAGGTTGCGAATAAAATAAGAAACCAGTTCAATGGCTCCTAAAAAGCCACCAGGTAAGTCCCTTCGGTTACTATTTTCTCTTCACAGGAACACAGAGATTTGCTGACTCAATATGTTCCCCCTAGTACATTGTACTGTAGACAGTTGACAGAGCTGAGTTATTTCGGGCTGTAGCTCTGTGTTTATTTTTATGTTGATCATATCATGTCATATCATCCTAAAATATTACTATACTCATGCTGTCTTTATATAGATAAGACGCCAGCAAAAGCTGAACCACCCCCAGCAGACAAGACACCAAACGCACCAGGTCTGTACGCTCATTAGCACATGGAGGAGGAAGGAACAATAAAGGAAAATTATGATGGGGAGGACCAGAGTGAGGACAAGCATCTTCTATAAGTCCAGGGGATCCACCAAGTCCAACTGAGGAGCAATGAACATGAGCTTGTGTCCACCATCTGCTGCTGGCCGTGAACAACCCCAGCCTGAACTGAAAGCTGTCCTTGATGGGCCCTTGCCCATCTACAACCCATCCACTGCTGCAGCCCCTTCCACTTACTTGACGGAGGGCAGTCAGATGAACTCCACAACCCCAATCTTCCCCCTCAGTATGCTGTGTCCTTGTTCCAGGCCAGGGTAACAGACACATTGAGAGTGTCCAACCCACTCTGCTAGTTGAGGATCAAAGGTCTCGATGTGAAGTCTCTCCTCAGCTCTACCTTTCACTATAAGAACATTCAGCTTAGTGGGTAGAGTGGGGCACTTAATCTCAGGGTCATGGGTTTGAGCCCCACATTGGGAAAAGATTCATGCATTGCAGGGGGTTGGACTAGATGACCCTTATAGTCCCTTCCGCCTTAGTCTATGATTCTATGAGAACATAGCAAGAGCTTGCTGGGTCAGACCAAGGTCCTTCTAGTCCCGGGTGATAGCTTTCTGTAAGAATCTTCTTCTCTTCTCTTGCAGCAGCTGAGACGAAATGCTTCCACTTTTCTGTCTCATTTTGATCGATCACTCCCCCTGGGATTTTCACACAGCAATCTTTCTTCATGTGTTCCAGTTTACCATAGGAAAAGCATTTCTTCGCCAACATGGCATGATCCATGGAGCATTATTCGGTCCCAACTGCTCCAGAGAATCTGGGTCTCTGGTTAGCAGGGCGACTGGAACTCCTCCGGTCTGCCTTCTCACTCTGCTTTTCCAGGCGCTTTTCAGATTCGTCCTACAGACGGGTTGTTACGCACACCATTGATCATGCTTTCAAGAGAGGCTATCACAATATTGAAGCTTGGTGGGAGACTGGATATTAAAATATACCGGTAGACTTGATCCAGGTCTGGAAATCTTTTGCCTCTCCTTTGCAACTGCGCAAAGACTGGGGGTGTGTGGTTAAACATCCACCTTCAGGTAGCACAGTCTTGTACAGTCTCCTCCTTAGTCCAATTACTGACCCAGCACTGTCAGACAGGTGTGTCTGATGTAGACGATCCCAATATTCTTTGGCAGAGTCCAAATCTGCAATATGTAGAAACTGTGGTTCTTCTAGAGCAGGCATCCCCAAACTGCGGCCCTCCAGATGTTTTGGCCTACAACTCCCATGATCCCTAGTTAACAGGACCAGTGGTCCGGGATGATGGGAATTGTAGTCCAAAACATCTGGAGGGCCAAAGTTTGGCGGTGCCTGTTCTAGAACCAACAAAACGTGCGCTCTGGCTCTATCTTCTTCTTCACGTTCTTGTACAGAGGGTTGTGGCTTCAAACCAACTTCTACACTGTGCCAAAGTTTATTACGTTTTAGCAACAGTTCGAGCTTGAGAGCCCAAGTTAAATAGTTCTTGCCGTTCAGACATTCCATCTGGGCAGTGTTGCCAAGATTAATAAACTGCGCAGTTTGCTGAGTTGGCATGGCTTCTTCTCCTTGCTGCACCGGGTCTGCTTCTCTGATACGCGGACTCACCACTGGACCTTCAGTTCCTTTGAGGTCCTCACTGACAGTACCCTGATTCTCCAGCTTTAGCAATTTGCCATCCATAGAATGCTGAGCACCATAACCTGTTGCACAGCGGTAAATTAATCAACGCAGAGTCTTCTTCATAAACAGAATAAAACTTTTACTTGAGAAAATAAAGTTGCTCATAAACAGCATAGTTAAAGAGCATACACAGAGTGCTCATAGCAGCTATCTGACTCTTCACAGAGGAACAGTCTTAGTTACTGATTTACTAGAGTCCTGAAGCCACTCTGTCTGCAACAACACAACACAACACACACACTGGCTGAGACACACACTGGCACAGAGAGGCTGGCTACTTTGATAGGGAGAATGACTCATCACTCAAGATGAGTCACGAGTCACAGTGACTTAGCAGTTTGCTGTTAACAGTTAGCAGTTATCAGGCTTGAATGACTGTGTAGGCCTTGTAGGCCTTACTGCTTCTGCTCTCAAGAACCTTTGTCTCATGACAACCTTTGTCTTCATGCTCCTGAGGCCTCCAGACAGGGAACATGGGCAGAAAAGTGTCTTCAAGAAGCAATACTTCCATGCCAGATTCCTTCATCCACTTAACCTTCCAAGGGCCGGGTCCCCTGGCATTTCACAGTGGAGCAACCCCCCCCATCATGGGTTTAGGAAGCTCCCTCCCATATGTTGATCTAGATGGGTTGCCAGAGTTTATTGGAAATTTCTTGACTTGGGTGGCACTGGGATGTTGTCTGTTGATGGCTAACGCGGAATTTTCTCTCCTCCTGTCCATCAAGGAGAACGAATACCTTTGCAGGAACGTGTGAAAAAATTCTTCGAATCTTCATATTCCCTGTATGTTGGTGTAGTGCTTGTGATGGGCTCCATTATAGCGGCAGCATTGCTGACCTATCTGTGTAAGTTCCAGTCTTTCAGGAAAATATAAAAGGGTAAATATGTGCATTCAGCTGTTCCTTTCTTGACAAATCTGGACTGTGAGAGTGGGGAAGACCCGACCCTGGTCAGCCACACCAAGCCCACCTGCCTTATAGCTGATCTCATATGACTTCAGCTGTGGGGCAGGTAAAGTCGGGGCTGGAAGTGGCTTTGCAGGTAAAAAATGATGCACCTTGGGCAGATGGTTGAAATCCCACACATAATTGGTTTCCTTTTCCGGTCTGCGAGATGGCGGCAGCTCTCCTGCAAGTGGGAAAGACTCAGTCAAGGGGGAGGCAGGGGTGTTCCGAGGGGGGACAGGATGCGGCCTCTCCGGGTGCCATTCCAAAGGGGGGACACAAAATGCCGACCCCATGGGAAGCGCACCATGTCCCCTGGAATGATTGCCGCTCCGAGTACTGGAGCAGGTTGCTTTGCCTCTGGGGGGAGGAGAGCTTCCCAAGGCTGAAATGCTTTCTTCAACTCCCAAGGGTATCGAGAGGCTGGGGTACCTGCAGACATCCTGGAGAACCCCTCTGCCAAGTGTCAGGTGGAGGGAGGAGGGGATTCTGGGTCTCAATCTCCTTTTCAAGATGAGGTAGTCTTCATGTCTATCTCCTGTAAGGGTGAGGCGCCTTTGCAATTTGGAATACACACAGAGAGAGACACACACAGAGGGGGGGGGGTATTGGGCTAAGGACTCTAAACTAGATCTTGAGGCTTGAAAATGGGTCTTCCTGGTAGAGAAATTCTTCCTTTACAAATATGGGGAAGTACATTACATACTGGAACTTGTACCATGGAAGTCTCATTACAAATGCAACCTAATCCCTTCCAAGGGGGTCCTGGGGGAAGCAAAGCTATTCTCCCACATGCGATGGAACATCTTTCCTCATCATCACCTTTAGATGTTAAGGAAGTGGAAAGGAGAGCCATATTTGAAAAAGGAACAAAAAGGATTCTGAATATGGTAGAAGAGAACTATCCAGAATTCTTTGATGCAGATGGTAAGTCATATGTTACTTTTTCTCTGCTCAGGAGCTCCTTCCACCAAATGTGATTTCTTCTCATTGCTCAGTTGAGAGAAATTGAAGAGGAATGGGTGGGTTGACTCAAGCTCATTCTGTTCTTCTCCATAAGCATGGTGTGTGTGTGTGGTGTGTTGGTGGAAAAATATATTGATATAAGAAAGAAAATTCCTGGATGCCAAGATCCAAGTTTGGGGCAAGTACCCATTGGTGAGAGAACCCAGCAGAGATTTACAGTCACAAAATATGCAGCAAATGTAAGCATGAAAGTATAGGCTGCTAGACCTTTAAAATAGGCTCTTCCAAGTGAGTTCCAAAGTTTCCCTCTTCCCCCAGCATAGCAGGAGACCACACACTTGGTACTAAGTTAAAGAATGATTTGCTTACAAACTCTTCAAAGGTCAGCTCCATGTGCTTCGGAAAAGGTGCAAGGTAGGAAAACCTAGCTTAGCAACAGGGCCGTCTTAAGCATATCCAGTAGGGCGGGTCATAAAAAACTTTTTTTCTAAAATGTTTCCTCCCTTGATCTTATCTCAGGCGTATGGTATAAACATAGTTAAATTTCAAATTTGGGACAAATCAGTTAATATTTAGACCCTGCTCCTACAAATTGAAATTTTGCCTCATCACGAGTGATAAAAACATAGGAATTTGACTCATTTAATTCTCAGTATGTTAAATTGTGAACTAATAAACATAAATTTTAGGTTTTATGTAGAGTCATAATAGTTGCATGCCTCCTTCATGCCAATGAACTGCCTCTATGACATCTCATCATTGAACTAGATGGACCCACATCTGGGGCTAACACCTTTTCAGGGCCTATTGGGAAATTACTGCCCAGTGTCACCGATTTGCCAGTTGTTGAATACAAATGCTTTGCACGATCAGATTCAATCCCTGAAATGCCAGAAGTAGTTTGGAAAAATCTATCTACTGACCGAAAGTACCGTATTTTCCGGCATATAAGACGACTGGCCGTATAAGACGACCCCCAACTTTTCCAGTTAAAATATAGAGTTTCGGATATACTCACCGTATAAGAAATACGACCCGACGTATAAGACGACCCCCGACTTTTGAGAAGATTTTCCTGGGTTAAAAAGTAGTCTTATACACAGGAATATACAGTATTTGTGGCAGGTTACATCTGCACTCATCTCTGGAGAATTCAGCAGTGACTTACAGCTGCTCAAAATTGGCCCTTGCAGCCATAGCAGGTGGCTGACTAGTGCCTGTCGTATCTGCCGGCTGTATGCCTGCACAAAGAAACCATCTCGAGTTCTAAAAATATTGACTTTATACGTTGTAAACATCTACGCACCAATGTGGTTTAAAGTAAAACATCACGAATTGGCTATTGAGGGTCCACAGAACTTTTATTTTCTAATGAAGAAAAGTGAGCAGATCGAAGACAAGGAGGCAAAGGGAATGTACAGCGATGTGTGCAGAGAAATGCTTTCTTTGCACACCCAGAAAATATTCTTCTCGCCCAACTGGCTTCTGCCCAGAAGTCAGATCGCGTTGATGCTGTTCAAATCATCATTGAAGCAAGAAGGAGAAATGAACTGTTGGCTGCAAGTATTCGTCCATTTCGAGTGCCAACCCTTGATTTTAAAGCAGTGAAGTGGCAACAAATGATAAAATGGTCAGAAACTGACACATATGAGCCACCAATAATCAGGAACATGACAAACAATGAACTGTTAAATATTGTGACCACTCCATTAACAATTCCAAAATTCAAGTGCCATTCGCAAATGGTTGAACGTGCAGTGAAGGAGGTTACTAGAGCATCTAGGATAGTTGTTGGAGAGAAAAGACGTGATGCTACCATCAAAACAACAATGGACAATCGCTCTAAATTCCCAAAACAAGGTACAAAGAAGGACTTTGCACCAAAATAGACGTTTAGTGTAATGCGTAAAAGCATATTTTTAGCATGATATAATATGGTGCACTGTACAATGTATATTGCATAAGGCATAATTTTATTAATTACACAAAATGTAAGCATTTAGTACAATTTATACCTAAGTAATTAAGTATAATGTGATGTTTTGACGCAACACATAATATGAGTGGCGTTTTATTGTTTATGTTTAGTACACCGCTTGCTTAATTGTTCCATATAATTTTTTCAAAACCATTGGTTTTGTACATTATCAACATGTTTTATCTTAAATAAATCAATATTGCAAAAAATAACAGTATGCAACTATTATTGCTCTACATAAAACCAAAAATTTATGTTTATTAGTTCACAATTTAACATACTGAGAATTAAATGAGTCAAATTCCTATGTTTTTATCACTCGTGGTGAGGCAAAATTTCAATTTGTAGGAGTAGGGTCTAAATATTAACTGATTTGTCCCAAATTTGATATTTAACTATGTTTATACCATACGCCTGAGATAAGATCAAGGGAGGAAACATTTTCAAAAAAAAGTTTTTTATGACCCACCCTAATATCCAGTGCCGTGGTGCAAAGACTCCTCCGGTTCCCCCCTCTTCCCAGAGTTGTTGACCTTTTTTAAGGGGGGGGGACAACCCCAAAGTTGTTGACCTTTTTAAGGAAAGGTTCCCCAGGGTTGTTGACCTTTTTTAAGGGAGCGGACACCACGCTTACACATTAACTCTGCTTGGGAAAAGAAAACAGGGGACATAAACAAACCTCAGTCGGTAAAGCGTGAGACTCTTAATCTCAGGGTTGTGGTTTCAAGCCCCATGTTGGGCAAAAGATTCCTGCATTGCAGGGGTTTGGACTAGATGATCCTGGTGGTTCCCTTCCAACTCTGTGAATGGTTCTGTTATTCTGTTGTATCTGAAGGGCTGGTCACAGGGAAGATGGAGCAAACTTGTTTTGTGAGAGATGCTTGTGCTGTGATTCCTGCACTGGAGGGGGTTGGTCTAGAGGACCCTCGGAGGTCCCTTCCAGCTATACAATTCTATGGAAAGGTAATTCTGCCCACATGTCTCAAGATGTTTAACATCCTCCTTGCTAGACAGCCTTCTGGGTCCTCTTCCACATTCCCCAGGGAAAGGAAGAAACCGACCTCTCTCCCTGGCTGGGAAGCATAAGGGAGACACCCAGCCAGGAAAATCCCAGCATCCCGACTTCCTAATGGAAGAGGAGCTGCATTAACATCCGCCAAATGGTTGTCATCAATTTTTAATCAGAAATAAGACCAGAAATATGGTAAGCTGCTCCCAGCAGCAAGTAAATCTAAATAACGCCAATAGGGGAATCCAATCACTTGAGCACAGGAACTCGAGCAGCAATGGGAGAGCACAGGGGTGTGCGCCACTACTCCAAAGGAGAAGGCGACAGGCAGCTATGTTAATGGAGATGGAAGCGAGAAAGAAAGAAAGAAAGAAAGAAAGAAAGAAAGAAAGAAAGAAAGAAAGAAAGAAAGAAAGAAAGAAAGAAAGAAAGAAAGAAGCCACCCGATCTCTCGGACCCATTAACCCCTTCCCGGGTCACCCTCTAGCTTTGGCGCCCCCCCCCACACACACACAAACCCGGTGCCCGATTTTCCCGCCTCTGGCCTGCAGGACCCAGCTGCGCGGGCAGCTTTTGCAAAAAGCAGGACCTTGCTCGGCTTCTCCGCACTCCGCAGCTGGTGCAACGGGCTAGGGAGATCCATCCCGCGGCTCTTCCAGCAGCCTTGGAGAGGCTCCCTCCGCCGTCAGTCGCCCCTGGCCCCGCTCCGTTGCAAGAGTTTGCAAGGTGCCCGGAGAGCGCCTGCTGGACGGGGCGAGGGTGGAGGGGCCAACGTGGTCTTTGTCCCCACTCTGCCTCCTCCTCCTCCTCTCGAGTGATTCGACGGAGGAAGGGGGGCCAGAGAGGGTCAGGAGGAGGATGGGGACCGGTCTCTCCCCAGGGCTGGGGGCGCCAGCCATACAGTTGGCGGGGCGCAGCCTCTGGTTCAACGCACCAGTAAGCCCAAAGGGAAAGACGGCTCTGCAAGGAGGGTTGAGCTGAGAAGGCTGTGGCGCCCCGCTCGCCAAGGAGCAGGAGGAGGTTTTGCCTACCGAGTCTTTCACCCAATGTGGGGTTCAAATCCACAACCCTGAGATTAAGAGTCTCATGCTCTACTGACTGAGCTATCCAGAAGCTCCAGTACAGGACTGCAGCTGAATGAACGTGCAAATGTCATGATTGTTGTTGTTTTTAAAAAGGCCCCAGGCTCAATTTTCAGCATCTCCAGGCAGAGGTGGGAATGACCTCTTTCAGAAGCCCTGGAGAGCCATTGCTAGTCAGCACAGACAAGTCTCTTCTAGATTAATGAATGGTCTGATTCTGTATAAGGCAGCTTCCTAGATTCCTATATATGAAAGGTTGGGTTTTGAGAAACATGGCTTTTCAGTATCTGTGCATGGCTGTTTGAGATTCCTCCCAACTTCAATTGTTGCAACTCTCTTAGAGATCACAAAATTCCAGAAAGCTGAGAATGTATCTCTGGCAATTACCGAAGTGAGACAGAAAATCGGTCAAATACAAAAGGCTATTCGTAAGTTACTCAGAAACCACTTATTTTCTTCTCCTTTTTTAATTTTAAAAAGATCTTTATTGAAAATTATATCATAACATACAAACAAAAAAAGTGAAACAAATAAAAATTCCAAACTTAATTACTAACAAACACAACAAAACACCACAAAACAAATCATACAAAACAAATAAATCAAGCAAAACAAACCAACATACATACAATCAATATTCAATCCTATCTGGTTCTAAGAAACCACTTCTATTGGTCAAGGTCGAGGTGCCAGAACCTTTGAGGCAATAGGCGATTTCAGAAGCATTGGGACGGACTTCTCTTTTCCATTACAGGCTAGAATGGCCCATTCTGGTGCCAATCCCGTTCTAAAATATCAGTCAGATCAGCGCACCTGGAAACAGAGAATGGGTAGCTCTCGTCAGGTGTTTTAAGTGAGCACATGTGCAGAGGGCTGTAGGGATGAGCATACTAGCTCTGGCCCACTAGGGCTCTTCCCTGTGAAATTGCAGGGTGACAGTCTCAAGCTGGAAACCAGCAACATAGGGAAGGTCACAAGTTCTCTGTGTACTATGTACAAGTTCTCTATTAGGTACAGGAATTTAAATAGTATGGACATGGTCAAAGAGGCCATGTTGTTGAGCCTTTCTGTGCAACAGCTCTGTTACAGCGGAAACCTAGCCAGATGTGGGTGGGGTATAAATATATTATTATTATTCATAATAATAATAATGTCTGGTTAATCCCATAGTCCTTTGGGGAACAAGAGGGTGTATTGGCATGATGAAATCAGGAGGCTGATTTGGAGGACACAGTTGTCTGTTGAGGCACTTGCCCTGTGGGCCAAATACGGTGCCTGACTCATGAATCAATGACCAGTCCGCACATGTCCTCCTTTCCATGCTAAGGGAATTCATCCTGAGGAAGGACAGAGGAGCCTGTGAAATAAGAAAAAGTATTTTCTTTCCCCTCATGTCAGCAGTACAGCTTTTGTTTCCTATATTTTCTTTCCCACTGTTCAAATGGGGGGTTGTTCCAGTTTTTTTGGTATATTACTCTGTACTCAAAAACCGTTCTGAAACTGTCTAGAAGGAATTGGCTACAGGAAGGTCAAATTTCACAGGAGACCCAGCGGAGCTCCCTTGCACCTCTCAGTCTGTGGCTGGTACTTTTGGCTGTTGACCCAAATCTGTTAGAAAGCTGGCTAGTGAATTTTTAATGGGTGCAAAAAGGGAAAGAGGGAAGGAAATGAAAGGTACTTCTCAGACCAAATAAGCTATGCGCAGATCCCTGAGCAAAGAAGTTATATGCTGACAAGGCCTCATTTCTGTCAGAAATCATGCTGCAGCTTTCAGCACCAACTGCAGGTCAAGCACGAGGGAAGCCTCATATAGAGCATATTGCAGGAATCCAGTATTGAACTGAGCAAAGTATGAACTGTTGTGGCAAGGAATCCTGGTCCAGGAATGACCAGACCTGTTGTTGAACCAGCTGCAGTTGGTAAAAGCCACTTCTAGCCATTGGGGCATCTACCATGGCCCTCTCCTCTACCTTCCCCCAAAAGGGA
The DNA here is from genome assembly GCA_034641385.1 of Darevskia mixta. Taxonomy (NCBI): domain Eukaryota; kingdom Metazoa; phylum Chordata; class Lepidosauria; order Squamata; family Lacertidae; genus Darevskia; species Darevskia mixta. The sequence continues at coordinate 8,053,293 of JAWWNH010000060.1, forward strand.
ACATTGGCAACGGCCCATAGCTGTTCCAATCCAAAGGGTCCAGAGTTGCTTTCTTTAGGAGTGGTCGCACCACTGCTTCTTTCAATGCAGCAGGGACCACCCCCTCATGCAGCAAAGCATTAACCACAATCTGGACCCAACCAGTCAGCCAGGATAAGCCAGGAGGGATTGGAGTTGAGGGGCCCATTGCTGCCAGTATTTTGTCCACGTCAGCTAATTGCATAAGGTGAAACTGATCCCACAAAACATCCTCTATAGAGGCACTGGGTTCTTCAACTGGAGATGCAACATTTGGGGAAACAAATGCACTCTGAAGTTGAGCAACTTTATCCTTTGAGTGCGTAGCCAGTGGGTCCTAGTGGGTCTTTGAGAACAATGCTAGATTTTCTTCAGTGGGGGTGGTTCCCCCACCCAAGCTGCTCCCGAGGTTCCCCCTAATATCAGTGTTTTAAACTCTGCAGAGTCCTACAAGCTGGCTTCTCCTAACACCTCAGTTGTCCTTTCTCTCTTTTTATTCCTCACACATTCTGGGCATTGCTCAAAGGTGACATTCAACACAAGATACGTCATGAAGAATGGATTATTAGGTTTGGAACCGCATATCTAGTTGACTTCATTGCCAGGCCAAGGACATGGAAACAGTGCGTACACTACTGCGAAAGGATGAAGTACGATACAAAATTGTTTTGTCCTGAACAAGAAATCGAGGAGGTGAGCAGATCATGGGATAAATTCTTAAGACACAATGGAGGAGTGTGACTTTGGGGGTAGAATTCAGCATCTGCTGTGTTTGTAGAGACTGATAAGGGACAGACATGTTTTGTTGCAGCTCTGGCATTATATATACATATAATACCGGTATATAAGAGGTGTAGGAATTTATGTAAAGCTTGGTGGGGGTTCCCCTCCAGCAGATATCAGAGTACCAAATCAACACAATCACTTCTCCCAATATCCCCACAAAACACTTCATCACAGTTTTTCCTATCTCTATTCAAAACACCTCTGCTGTAAATGTAACAGTTCACTGATAAATGTATGTATGTACTGGCTCACTGGGGAAACTTTAGAAAGTCACATAAAATCGCCCCAGTATGCATTTTACCATTCAACTTTGTTCTGTTCAGAAAAGGAATGTTTTGTTGCAGCTCTGGGATTATATATGCATATAATATTTAAGAGTTAGGATTAACCCATCACAGCAGGATGCTGCTCCATCCTGATCCTCTGGGTAACTTGCCATCATGTGTAAGTGGGAACATTATTACTTCCTGGTCTTCTGCTCCATGAGCAAGAGTCAGAAACCTCTTTACAAGTACTCAAGTTGAGGATACAATTGTATGGAGAGACCAGGAATAAGGAGACCTGGGAAACCGGGATTTGAATCCCCACGGTGCCATGAAGCTTTGCCCTGATTGGTGTTACATGCTCATACCGTCTTGTTCTGGTAATCAATCTGGCGATTGCATTTTTCACCAGCTGACGTTTCCTGCTCCTCAATGAGACCAAGACCTAGGCATTTTTGCTCCCTTGTTTCCCCTTTATCTAGACTTTCTTTTTTTCTGTGTTGTAGATCTTTGCTGAAGACATGGTGAGGAGAAAACCGACCAGTTATCATATTGGAGTTCACGGTAGCATGGCAGCCAACACATGGAACTGCTATCTAAAGGGGGTTAAGCTGCCGGGTCTGTAAGTCCAAACTCCTCATCATATGGGAACTTTCATAACCAATAAGTATTTGAAGAGAGCCATAATATTTGTGTGTTTATATTGTTCTTTATTATGATGATTTTATTTATAGACCAATTAGTTTCCAGAGAGTTTCAAAAAAACCTCAACAACTTTGAGGTAAAATCCTAAATAAAGCTCAACAACTTCAATCCTAATAAAAGGCAACAACTATGGTCAGTAGGGTGGGTCATAAAAAACTTTTTTCGAAAATGTTTGCTCCCTTGATCTTATCTCAGGCGTATGGTATAAACATAGTTAAATTTCAAATTTGGGACAAATCGGTTAATATTTAGACCCTGCTCCTACAAATTAAAATTTTGCCTCACCACGAGTGATAAAAACATAGGAATTTGACTCATTTAATACTCAGTATGTTAAATTGTGAACTAATAAACATAAATTTTAGGTTTTATGTAGAGCAATAATAGTTGCATACTATTATTTTCTGCAATATTTATTTATTTAAGATAAAACATGTTGATAATGTACATGAAAATGATAATGCACGTTCAACCATTTCTCAGAGAAAAAGACCTAGTGAATCAACTTGAAGCAGTTGCTTGTGATGGGACAAACACAAACATAGGTGCCCAGGGAGGAATTAACCATCTTATTGAAATAGACATTGGCCGGCCATTGCAATGGAACATTTGCCTCCTTCATGCCAATGAACTGCCTCTACGACTAGATGGACCCACATCTGGGGCTAACACCTTTTCAGGGCCTATTGGGAAATTACTGCCCAGTGTCACCGATTTGCCAGTTGTTGAATACAAATGCTTTGCACGATCAGATTCAATCCCAGAAATGCCAGAAGTAGTTTGGAAAAATCTATCTACTGACCAAAAGTGTTTGTGGCAAGTTACATCTGCACTCATCTCTGGAGAATTCAGCAGTGACTTACAGCTGCTCAAAATTGGCCCTTGCAGCCATAGCAGGTGGCTGACTAGTGTCTGTCGTATCTGCCGGCTGTATGCCTGCACAAAGAAACCATCTCGAGTTCTAAAAATATTGACTTCATACGTTGTAAACATCTACGCACCAATGTGGTTTAAAGTAAAACATCACGAATTGGCTATTGAGGGTCCACAGAACTTTTATTTTCTAATGAAGAAAAGTGAGCAGATCGAAGACAAGGAGGCAAAGGGAATTGTACAGCGATGTGTGCAGAGAAATGCTTTCTTTGCACACCCAGAAAATATTCTTCTCGCCCAACTGGCTTCTGCCCAGAAGTCAGATCGCGTTGATGCTGTTCAAATCATCATTGAAGCAAGAAGGAGAAATGAACTGTTGGCTGCAAGTATTCGTCCATTTCGAGTGCCAACCCTTGATTTTAAAGCAGTGAAGTGGCAACAAATGATAAAATGGTCAGAAACTGACACATATGAGCCACCAATAATCAGGAACATGACAAACAATGAACTGTTAAATATTGTGACCACTCCATTAACAATTCCAAAATTCAAGTGCCATTCGCAAATGGTTGAACGTGCAGTGAAGGAGGTTACTAGAGCATCTAGGATAGTTGTTGGAGAGAAAAGACGTGATGCTACCATCAAAACAACAATGAACAATCGCTCTAAATTCCCAAAACAAGGTACAAAGAAGGACTTTGCACCAAAATAGACGTTTAGTGTAATGCGTAAAAGCATATTTTTAGCATGATATAATATGGTGCACTGTACAATGTATATTGCATAAGGCATAATTTTATTAATTACACAAAATGTAAGCATTTAGTACAATTTATACCTAAGTAATTAAGTATAATGTGATGTTTTGACGCAACACATAATATGAGTGGCGTTTTATTGTTTATGTTTAGTACACCGCTTGCTTAATTGTTCCATATAATTTTTTCAAAACCATTGGTTTTGTACATTATCAACATGTTTTATCTTAAATAAATCAATATTGCAAAAAATAATAGTATGCAACTATTATTGCTCTACATAAAACCAAAAATTTATGTTTATTAGTTCACAATTTAACATACTGAGAATTAAATGAGTCAAATTCCTATGTTTTTATCACTCGTGGTGAGGCAAAATTTCAATTTGTAGGAGCAGGGTCTAAATATTAACCGATTTGTCCCAAATTTGATATTTAACTATATTTATACAATACGCCTGAGATAAGATCAAGGGAGGAAACATTTTCAAAAAAAAGTTTTTTATGACCCACCCTAATGGTCAGCCCTCACACATGTTCACTTCATCAAATCTGGCCCTCTTTGAAAAAAGTTCGGACACCCCTGCTTCAGTCAGAGTGTAAAGGCACCCCACACTCTGTGTGTTGGGAATCTTGCTGGAAGCCAAGACCCAAGTGTGGGGTGAGTACTCTTTGATGAGAGAACCCCAGCAGAGATTTAAGATAGCAAAAGATGCAGCAAAGAAAAGTGTGGAAATGTCGGCTGTAAACCCGTAAAAATGTCCCCTTTCCAGTGAATTCCAAAGTATCCCACTTTCAATGGTTCTTCCCAACTTCTCTAGCACAAACATAGAGCACACATTTAGTAAGTCATAAAATGACTTTCTGCTTTCAAATAAGATGCTCTGCTACTGAGCTGTGGCACTTGCCAATGGTAGACACCCCTCCCACAACCCCTGTTCCCTCTCTGTCTTGTCCTGTTTTGTTCTCTGAATGGACAAAAGACAAAGACTGGAAAATGCTACCATCAAATTGCTTGGTGGAGCTGATTAGGACCGTCCTCTTGCAAAAGGAGTGTATTAAGATTGCCCTCTCTGTAAGCTGTGCAACTTTGTCACAGGTGAGGCACTGCCTTGGAAAGGAAGTTTAGCCTGTATTTTTCCACTGGCCTGCAATCTTCCCTTCATCACTCCAAATAATCAAAATCCTGCCATTTATTGATTTATAGGGTTTGCCTATAAGAATATTTCCCCCCTTATTTTGCTGAGGAAAGCACAATAAGTGCTTGTTGGATGTACATGTTTGTGCAGGTTATCACATGATTTGCCTTCCAATCAGACACTAATAATAATAATAATAATAATAATAATAATGCCACATCCATCTGCTGCTTTCCCCCAACCACTCTGGGCAGCTCACAGCATATATCAAAACATTAAAAAGCAATCATTAAAAACTTCCCAGTACACGGAATATAATGAGACTCATCTGGTGTTGGTGGTAGTGCAGAAAATGTGTAAGCTCTGACTACAGGGTAGGGCAGAGAGGCAGGGGAGTCCGAGTCTAGACCAAAAGAGAATTCTCCTCTGAATGTTACTCCTCTGGGTTACTGCAAAAATAATGAATAAGTGTGTGGAGGATAGGCAAGCATTTCATTCTAAGAGGTACATAATAAAGTGATAATTCAGACTGAGTAGTTTCCCCTCTCCTTTTCAGCTACTGGGATTTTAGAAGTCCACATACGTTTGACATGTGGGACTGTGTCGTCCTCGGAAGGAACTGTGATACGCATCTTAAATGTTGGGGTAATGTTATGTGCGGCGGCTTAGCACGGTGCCTCTGCAAAAGGAAGCCTCGTCAAAAGTGGATGGAATAACTGATAATCTGCACTCTATGCCACGTTGTCCATCCTGCTATTCCGAGGCTGGAAAAGAGCCATTGTTTTACACCTGCAAAGGCTTAGTTGGCCACTGAACTATTTTGAGAACATGTGCAACACATGGAATAAGGTCCTTCATTTTATTGTATCTCCGAAACTTACATGAAAAATTTATTTAACTGGTGATCTAATTTTTGATTTTGTTTCCTTTTAATATTTTATCCTTGGGGTAATCTAATCTTTGTTTTGCTTCCTTTAAAATTTTTATCTTTAAACAGCAGAAGATCACCGAAGTAATTATATGGAAAATTGATAATATTGGCATTAATAAAACGCTTAACTCTAGGTTTTATTGTTTGCAGCTTCCCAAGAAAAATTCAAGGATATTCTCTAACTGTGTCTTTAAGCCCCAAAACCCTGTCCTCCTACAGGATATCAGGTGTTAATGCAAACCCAATGATGGAAAAACCCTCAGCCAAAATTCCTTGTGACCACAAGACCATCACCTACAACGGCAACAGACACCAGAGTTTTTAAAAGTGGCCACGGAAATCTCATTCAAAAGGACAGACTGAGGGGGGGGGTGAAGCTGACACAGGGGGAAAGTTGCGCTAAAGGACATTTTCTCTCTTTCTGACCTCAAGACTCTGCCCTAGGATTGAAAAGCCAGAATTGCCTCAAAGTCATGATTGCTTCAAGATATGCAACCTATATATATAATTATTATGTTTTATGTTGTGTGATATTATGCAGAAACATTGAACCATGTCTGACAGTATATGTGATTTCCACAAGGGGAAGAAAGTGTCTATGCTTTGATTTAACAGGAATGATCCCTTATAGAATTAAATTAACTAATTTGAACTGCCCTTTTTTGGAAAGTAACAACCATGGGCTAAATAAATTCTAATTTGGCTCAGTTCTGATTGGGCATGTATCCCAGGTGCAATGACCTTTCCTTGGTCCCCTTAGAACAACTGAGCAATTTTCCCATGAGTGCAAGACCAGCCTATAAAATAAAATTCCATAGGAAGGTTAGGCAAGGACATTTCTCTCATGACGTGTTCAAAGCCTGTCCAAAATCTATGGCAAATACCAGGCGAAAATGGTCAAGAGGAAAGCCCTCCGGGGATTCCCCAGGGATTGTTGCGGCTGTGGTATGAAGGTGAGACCAGAGGAAGCTAAATTTGTCACCTGGGAACATATAAACTGGCAAACAAAAAAACACTGCACTTTTCCGTCACTTTCCTGCTGAGTGTAAAGCATAGACCACTATTGAGAAAATGTTTATCCCAAAGTCCTGGACTACCACAAGTAATTTAGTAACAAAATGCAACATGTGTTATTTTTATGTCCTATGTTCAGCTATGTGTACTACTACACTTAGGGGCCTGACAACTGTGGATGTGCGGCAATAATTTTGTACCAAAATTAAGCCGCAGAGAGGGGAATTGTCGTAGGAGAGAGTAGGAACATGCACCCCACCTGCACCCCACTTGTATCCCCATGAACAGAGAGGGGACCTTGTCTTGAACAGGGCCACCTAGGAGAGAGCCATTTTTCCTTGGGGACAGAGAGGGGAAGGGAGGGGGGGAGCATCATCAATCAGGTCTATTACACTACGTGAACTACGATCGAACCCAGGTGTTAATTCCCATGTTTGCATAAGCCCTCCACCCATGTTTGCCTAAGCCAAGGAACCAGGAGGGGCCGTCTGCCTGGGGCATCAGAAATCCAAAAGGACAAACCTACCCCACCATTGAAATGCAGAAACCGCTCTTGATTTTCCTGCAACAGACCTCCGCCTTTCCGTTTACCTTTTCCCTTCCCTCTTTCCAATCTTTATTGACAAATCACTATGCTTATTTTATATCTCCTGTATTTTTTCCTCTGTATCACTCTGGTTGTGTGTTTCCCTAATTATTTGTAACCAAATGTACCCCTTGTAAGTTTTGTAACCATAACATTAGCCAAGCCTCCCCGCTCATTCATAGAAAACCTTTCCAACCATTCATAAAACCCAAGCTGTCAAATCGGCTTCCTTCCGCGCTCTACAACGCCACCTACAGTACCTAGAAGGAAGCAGCAAGGACCACGCAGACACCAGAATTAAAGGGACAACAGTTTATTTAAAGGGACAACAAAAGATAATCCAGTCTCCGATGATACCCTGCAAGTAAACAGCAAGATCATCAGTAACCAAGGCTCCGCCAAGGAAATGACTCCACCCTGTATTGTTGTCCCCACCCAAGAAAGATTAAATGTACTCACCTTTTGTAAATCTTCCCTTCCCGCTTTTTGTCCAGTGACCTGTATAAGAAACAAAACGTATATAAACTGCCTGTAACAATAATCTGGGTTCTCTCTCCGTATCCGCTACGTTGGTGGGAACCTCTGCTGCAACAGATCAATAAAGGGAACATTCGCCTTGCTTTGACAGCTCCGTGTGGTCTCTGTTTCTTCGACGCGGGAAGGCTTCAACTCAACCTTCACCGGGGAAAACTTCTCCGAACTCCCCTTGGAGTCGGACCCCACTTCGCCTAGGTACCGGGTGCGAATTCTGACGTCAAAATGTTGTTAACCTTTTTAAGGCAATGGGAACTGTATAGTTCTTCCAGAGATGGGAGAGGATGACCAATAATATTTTCGGCTGTGGTTATGACTTTTTGAAGTATCTTCTTCTCCCTGGCTGTGCAGCTGGAGAACCAAGCACAAATACAGTACATAAGAATGCTCTCTATGGAGCCTCGGTAGAAGGACACCAGCAGTCTCTCACACAGATTGTTCTTCTTTAAAAGTCTGAGGAAATAAATTCTCTGCTGGGCCTTCTTTACCAGAGCAGTAGTATTTGCGCTCCAAGTCATACCCTGCTCTATAAGCACTCCCAAAAACTTGAACACAGCCACCCTCTCCACCTGGTCCCCGCCGATATACAGGGGCTGAATATCCACCTTTTTCCCCCTGTAATCCACCACCAGTTCTTTGGTCTTGGCAGTATTTAGAGCCAGATTGTTATCACTACACCAAGCACAGAACTGCTTCACCTCATGAGCCCCACCACAGTAGTGTCATCAGCAAACTTGATGATTTTGTTGCTGGAATAGATGGCTGTACAGTCATACGTATAGAGGGTATAGAGCAGGGGACTCAACACACAACCCTGTGTGGACATATGTGACCCTACTCTAACCCTCTGAGAACGATCTGACAGAAAGTTCAAAACCCAGAGACAAATGGAGTTAGAAAGTCCAATCGCCTCTAGCTTGGACACCAGTCTATGGGGGAGGATCGTGTTGAAAGCAGAGCTGAAATCCACAAACAGCAGCCTCGCATAACTCCCCGGCTGCTCCAGATGGGACAGAGCAGCATGGAGAGTGGTGGTGATGGCATCTTCCGTGGATCTGTTTGCCCTGTATGCAAACTGGTAGTTGTCAAAGGTCGATGGAAGACAGGAAATAATGTGACTACGTACCAGTTTCTCAAAACACTTCATGATGATAGGAGTCAGTGCAACTGGTCTGTGGTCATTTAAACTGCTAATTGTGGATTTTTTAGGCAGAGGAACAATAGTTTACAATAGTTGACGACTTCAGGCAGGGTGGGACAATAGACTGGTGTAGAGACTTGTTGAAGATCTTAGTGAAGACCCTCGCCAGCTGATCCGCACAGTCCCTCAACAACCTTCCCGTGATACCGTCAGGTCCAGCAGCCTTCCTCGGATTCAGCATCCTCAATACCTGTCTCACCTCATGCTCCTTTACAGTGAATGAGGGGTCGTTATGGGCTGGTGGCTGTAATACAGCCGTCTCCGGTGGCCCCCTCTCGAAGCGAGCAAAGAAGAGATTAACCTCCTCCGCCAGTGATGGGTCACTGTCGACAGCACCGAGGTTTGGTTTGTAGTTTGTAATGTGCTGAATCCCCTGCCACACCTGCCTCGTGTTGTTACTACTGAAGTTATCCTCAATCCTCTGTTTATAATCCAGCTTTGCCCGTCGAATACCTCTCTTCAGGTTTGCTCTTGCTGCACTGTAGAGCTGCACCTCGCCCGTCTTGAAAGCCCTGTTCCTTTCCCGCAACAGGAACTGGACCTCTCTATTCATCCAGGGTTTCTGATTGGGATAAACCCGGATGGATTTATTTACTGTGACAGTGTCTGTGCAGTGATTGATATAGCACAGAACTGCCGCTGTACTCTCCTCCAGGTCTGAATGGTCGAAAATATCCCAGTTGGTTCTCTCGAAACAGTCCTGCAACTGGTGAATGGCACCTTCAGGCCAGATTTTAACAGTCCTTGTTGTAGTGAGAGCCCGTTTTCTGAGGGGGGTATATGCTGGTACAAGGAACACAGACATATGGTCGGACTGGCCCAAATGTGGGAGCTGTAAAGCCCTATAACCATATTTTATATTTGAATAATAATAATAATAATAATAATAATAATAATAATAATAATAAATTTTTATTTATAGTTATTTATAGTTAAAATACAAGTTAAAAACCAGTTTAAAATGCCGATTCATTGTGCCCATTGCCAAACCAAGGGGAGGAAACCATCAGACTTTAAGTGTCCGACCCGAAGGCCAGGTGGAACAACTCTGTCTTGCAGGCCCTGCGGAAAGATGTCAAATCCCGCAGGGCCCTAGTCTCTTGTGCCAGAGTGTTCCACCAGGTTGGGGCCAGAACTGAAAAAGCCCTGGCCCTGGTTGACACCAGTCTGGCAGCCTTGTGGCTCGGGATCTCCAGCAGGTTATTATTTGTAGACCTTAAGGTCCTTTGCGGGGCATAATGGGAGAGGCGGTCCTGTAGGTACGAGGGTCCTAGGCCGCATAAGGCTTTAAAGGTCAAAACCAGCACCTTGAACCTGATCCTGTACTCCACCGGGAGCCAGTGAAGCTGGTAAAGCACTGGATGAATGTGATCCCGCGGCAAGGACCCCGTAAGGAGCCTCGCCGCGGCATTCTGCACCCGCTGGAGTTTCTGGATCAACTTCAAGGGCAGCCCCGCGTAGAGCGAGTTACAATAATCAAGCCTGGAGGTGACCGTCGCATGGATCACTGTGGCCAGATCCGGGCGAGAAAGGTAGGGGGCCAACTGCTTGATACGTCGAAGATGGAAAAATGCCACCCTTGCTGTGGCTGCAACCTGCGCCTCCATGGAAAGGGAGGCATCGAAGGTTACACCCAAACTCTTGACAGAAGGCACTGGCACTAATTGGGCCCCCGCAAGAGATGGGAGTTGGCCCCCCAGCCCCATGTCGCCCCGACCCAGCCAGAGGACCTCTGTCTTCGAAGGATTTAGCTTCAACCGGCTCCCACGCATCCACCCAGCCACAGCTTCCAAACACCTGGTCAGTGTGTCTGGGACCGAGTCAGGGCGGCCGTCCATCAACAGATAAAGCTGGGTGTCATCAGCATATTGATGACAACCCAGCCCAAAACTCCGGACAATCTGGGCAAGAGGGCGCATAAAGATGTTAAAAAGCATCGGGGAAAGGATTGCGCCCTGCGGGACTCCACACACCAAGGAGTGCCGCAGCGACAACTCCCTCCCTAGCGCCACTCTCTGTCCCCGACCTGAGATAAAGGAGCGCAGCCATTGTCGGACTGTGCCCTGAATCCCCACGTCGGCAAGGCGGTGATCTAAAAGTTCATGATCGACCATGTCAAAGGCTGCTGACAAGTCTAAAAGGATCAGCAGTCCTGACCCGCCTTGATCCAGCTGTCTACGGAGGTCGTCTGTTAGCGCGACTAAAGCCGTCTCGGTCCCATAACCAGGGCGAAAGCCGGACTGGAATGGATCCAAAGCCGATGTTTCCTCCAGAAATCCACCAAGCTGTTCAGCAACCGCTCTCTCAATTACCTTACCCAGGAACGGAAGGTTCGAAACTGGGCGGTAATTGGATAGATCTAAAGGATCTAAAGATGTTTTCTTTAAGAGCGGACGCACCACTGCTTCCTTCAACTCTCCTGGGAATGTCCCGGTGCCAAGGGACAAGTTGATAATCTCACCCAAGGGGACCCGTACCTCGACAATAGACCTTGTCCAGTGTCTTGTCCCCTCTTGTGGCACATTTCACATGCTGATAGAACATTGGGAGCACCGTTTTAAGTTCAGCATGATTGAAGTCCCCAGCAATGATATGCACAGCTTCAGGATACTTATCTTGCTGGCTGTTGATAAAGCTCTGCAGAGACCTCATAGCCAGGTTCGCATTGGCATCTGGTGGAACGTACACGCCAATTAACATAACAGCTGTAAACTCCCTAGGGAGATAGACTGGTCTACATTTAACAGCCACATACTCCAAATCTGGGGAGCAGTGACTGCCTACAGTCTTAGAGTTATTGGACCAGCATTTGTTCACATATACACACAGCCCCCCTCCTTTGGTTTTTCCGGAGTCTATGCTTCGGTCATGGCGATGTACCGTGCAGCCTTCCAGCTCAATAGCTGCATCTGGTATAGATGAATGAAGCCATGTCTCGATAACAAATAAAACGCAGCAATCCTTAATAAAAATGTTCTTTGCCACCTGCAGCTGCAATTCATCCATCTTGTTGGCAAGAGATCTCACATTAGCAAGAAATATGCTAGGGAGTGGAGGCTTGTAAGGAGACTTTCGCAGTCTTACCAGCACGCCGGCCCGACAGCCCCGCCTTTGCCTCCTGTCTCTACGCCACCTTCGCCTCCTCCCTAAGGGGATAGTGATCCATGGAGAGCCCGGTGCCCTGGCTACTCCCACCGGAATGCTATCTGGACGAAAATAATCAGCTCTTACAGCTTGTTCACACTGTAACCCGACTCTTAGGAGCTCCTGCCGGCTGTAAATCTTACTCGCCCAGCCAAATGTACTCAAAAAAAGTAAAAACAATAAAAGCCATATGAAAAGCTGGGGAAAAAAGGGAGAGCACTGAGCCGCAGCGTCTATGCGCGCCGCCATCTTAATTGCCAAGGTCCTGAAGGTAGGAGTCTATCAAATGCTGAAGATGATCATCCAAATGTCAAGGACCAAATGGAGCAAACAGCATGCAGACCTAGTGGTGGGAGGAAAAAAACATTAAGTAGGAGACATGGGGGAATGATCAATGGTCTTCAATGTCTGTATACAAATGCACAGAGCATGGGAAATAAACAAGATGAACTTGAGCTCTTGGTACAGCAAACTAAATACGACATAATAGGCATCACTGAAACCTGGTGGGATGAGTCTCATGATTGGAATGTAGTAATAGAGGGATACAATCTATTTCAGAGAAATAGACCAAACAGGAAAGGAGGAGGAGTGGCGTCATATGTCAGGGATGTGTATACCTGTGAAGAGATCCATGATTTAAAACTTCAAAGCCAAATTGAGAGTATCTGGATCAGCTTCCAGTCCTACTCGTCGAGGGAATGGCTGACCTGTAACATCACTCACGACCCCCATGCGTATTTTGGCAGCTGCTATGGGAGTATGCAGCCTCCCTAACCCTCCCGGGATGACGGGAGGGGCCGCTGGCCCGCAGATGCCCCTTAACCCGTTCCGACCCTGCGGGGGGAGCGGGGGGCCTGGGTCGTAGCAACCGTGGGGGACGGAGCTCCCGGAGGCCCCCCTCTTTGTGCACGATTTCCAGAACTTAAGTGAAAAATTCGGTAATGTTTTGGACTTGCTTCAGACAAGAAGGAGAAGAGCATTTTGCCTAGCAACCTAGCCAGTGAAAAGACAAGAGAGAACAAGGAAAAGAAGACTACAACATTCTTTTGGTATGTGAACGGAACGAAAGGGGGGGGCGCTTTGTTCTATCCCCCTTGAAGAGACTTTTTACTATTTACTATTTACTACTACTTTGATTCAAGTGAGATTGAGATTGATATGCTGTGTGGGAATTCATTAATAAACCCTCTTTTTTCCCCCTTTGTGAGAGACTCAGCCGACGTCTGGAGAATGCCGGAGTGATTTATGACGCAGTTTAATTGGAGGTCGACTGAGACAGAACCTGGCTGTAAATCAGGTCAGAGAGGATGGGAGTGCCACAACCACTGCTAAATTTACGGACTTATATGCTGACAGGCCCCCACCCTTGGAAGGACTTTTGAAGCAGCCAGAATGATAAAAACTTTTTCAAGCAAAATGTACTGTATAAGATTTACCGAAGTCAAAATGGAGAATGGCGAGATGGGACTATTACATTTGAAGTTGAGAGGCAACAGGTCAGGGGGGAAGATAAAGTACGGACACAAAACCCACACAGTCATGACAGTTTTTGGCTGTTTTATCTCACTTGCGAAAGCATTCAGTGGCGTGAAGGAGAACACAATAAGGACGGATAATAACAGGAAAAGAAATGGATAATATCATGGAAGGCAATGGACTATACAAAATGAGCAAAATCCTAATTGTTTGAAGCAAGGGAAGTCAAAAATGAAAAAAGAAAAAGAGAAAAATTTGGCAATTTATTTGGAATTAATTGGACTATATGGATTAATTGATATTGATGTTATTTTGTGTTTGGGAAGATTTAATAAAAATGATTTGGGTGGAAAAAGGAAAAAAATTAAGGGAGAGAAAAATAACAGTGATCTCATTGTGGGAGTTTACAACAACAACAATAATAATAATAATAATAATAATAATAATAATAATAATAATAATAATATTTTTTGTACCCCGCCCATCTGGCCGGGTCTCCACAGCCACTCTGGGCGGCTTCCAGTAAACATTAAAATACATCAACACATCACAGATTAAAAGCTCCCTAAAGAGGGCTGCCTTCAGGTATTTTCTAAAGGTCATATATAGATCCCCAAGCCAAACTGAGGACACAGATGATGCCCTCCTGGAACAGATGACCAAGCATTCAAAAGGAAGTGAGATAGTAGTAATGGGGGATTTCAACTATCCTGATATTTGTTGGATGTCGAACTCAGCCAAGAGCATAAGGTCAAACAGATTCCTCACTGGCCTTGCAGACAATTTCATTGTCCAGAAAGTGGGAGAAGCAACAAGAGGATCGGCCATTTTAGATCTGGTCCTAACCAATAGTGATGACCTCATTAGTGGGGTAGAAGTGGCAGGATCATTAGGTGGGAGTGATCATGCTCTTCTGGAGTTTATTATACAGCGGAAAGGAGCAACTAAGCATACTAAGACTCAAATTCTAGACTTTAAGAAAGCCGACTTCAGAAAACTTAGGGAAACACTGGGTGTGATCCCATGGTCAGTAATACTAAAAGGGAAGGGAGTTCATGATGGATGGGAGTTTGTTAAAAGGGAGATATTAAAAGCACAACTTCAAGCAGTACCAATGAGACGAAAACATGGAAGGTGCCTAAAGAAGCCAGAGTGGCTATCTAAAGAACTTTTAACTGAGTTAAGATTTAAAAGGGATATGTACAAAAAATGGAAAAAGGGGGAAATCACCAGAGAGGAATTCAAACAAATAGCCAGCACGTGTAGAGACAAAGTCAGAAAAGCTAAAGCACAGAATGAACTCAGGCTTGCTAGAGAGGTTAAAAGCAATAAAAAGGGCTTTTATGGGTATGTCCGCAGCAAAAGGAAGAACAAGGAAACAGTGGGGTCACTGCTCAACCTGAAGAATATGGAGCAGATGATTCAGCAGGGAAAACACAGCCCAAAATAAGTAAGGAGGTAGTACAAGAACACTTGACTAGATTAGATGTATTCAAGTCTCCAGGGCCAGATGAACTACATCCCAGAGTATTAAAAGAACTGGCAGAGGTGATTTCAGAACCACTGGCAGTAATCTTTGAGAATTCCTGGAGAACAGGTGAAGTCCCAGCAGACTGGAGGAGGGCAAATGTTGTCCATTTTCAAAAAGGGGGAAAGAGAGGACCCAAACAATTACCGCCCAGTCAGCCTGACATCAATACCAGGAAAGATTCTAGAGCAGATCATTAAGCAAACGGTCTGTGAGCACCTGGAAAGGAATGCTGTGATCACTAAAAGTCAGCATGGGTTTCTGAAAAATAAGTCATGTCAGACTAATCTGATCTCATTTTTTTGACAGAATTACAAGCCTGGTAGACGAAGGGAACACTGGATGTAGCCTATCTTGATTTCAGCAAGGCCTTTGACAAGGTGCCCCATGATATTCTTGTAAAGAAGCTGGTAAAATGCGGGCTAAACAATGCTACCATTCAGTGGATTTGTAACTGGCTGGCTGACCGAACCCAAAGGGTGCTCATCAATGGCTCCTCTTCATCCTGGAGAGGGGTGGCACAGGGTTCTGTCTTGGGCCCAGTCTTATTCAACATCTTTATCAATGACTTGGATGATGGGCTTGAGGGCATCCTGATCAGGTTTGCAGATGACACCAAATTGGGAGGGGTGGCTAATACCCCAGAGGACAGGATCACACTTCAAAATGACCTTAACAGATTAGAGAATTGGGCCAAAGCAAACAAGATGAATTTTAACAGGGACAAATGTAAAGTACTACACTTGGGCAAAAAAAATGAAAGGCACAAATACAGGATGGGTGACACCTGGCTTGAGAGCAGTACATGTGAAAAAGATCTAGGAGTCTTGGTAGACCACAAACTTGACATGAGTCAACAGTGTAAGTAAGTAAGTAAGTTTTATTTACGGCCATTGGCCCAACACATAAAAAACACAATTCCTACACAACGTATAGTATTTAAAACCTTCGGCAGAAGCAGAAACCTTCTGCTCGTTACTAGATAAAAACACAGACTGTCCGTCTTCCTATTTTTGCATTGTGGCTCCTGGATTTGCGGGATTCTCCTGGGAGTCAACAGTGTGATGCAGCAGCTAAAAAAGCCAATGCAATTCTGGGCTGCATCAATAGGAGTATAGCATCTAGATCAAGGGAAGTAATAGTACCACTGTATTCTGCTCTAGTCAGACCTCACCTGGAATACTGTGTCCAGTTCTGGGCACCACAGTTCAAGAAGGATACTGACAAGCTGGAACGTGTCCAGAGGAGGGCAACCAAAATGGTCAAAGGCCTGGAAACGATGCCTTATGAGGAACGGCTTAGGGAGCTGGGTATGTTTAGCCTGGAGAAGAGAAGGTTAAGGGGTGATATGATAACCATGTTCAAATATATAAAAGGAGCGGCTTCCGGTCGGTGCGCCGGAGGAGACGGTCGGGGGGACATATCGCTCTTGACATTCCCCCGTCCGACTGGGAAAAGGGGACATCGCGCCAGCGCCGCGACCCCCAAAACCCCCGGGAAGGGCGTCCCGGGGTCCAAAGGACCTGCATAGGCTCGGACGCCGGTCCTGCTCCCCGGGAGACCACAGCAAGGGCTCCCGAGTGCGAGCGGGCGGCGGAGCCTCAGGGTCCGCTAACTCCCCGTCGGGCGAAGCTGCGAGACCGACTCCTCGGAGCGCGCTGATTTCTCCAAGACCTGCAATTTGGAACTGTGAGTAAAATGCAACAAAATTGAAATTGGGACTAAATTTGGACTGGATTGGAACGAAAACACGGAGGTCCGTTCCTTTCCATTGATACAGTGAAACAGGAAATAGTTACAGATGCATTGAAAAGGACTGAATTGATTCTTTTGTTACATGGCTTTAAATTAACCTCTGAGCCTCCCCTGGTCCTGGGGGAAGCAGAAGGAACTGTGACAGATCTGTGGATTATTCTTAAGTTGAAAATTTTGTGAAGTTTTTCAAGAGGAAAAAGTTGTGAAAAGTTTTAAAAGTTTTAAAAGTTTAAAAAAACCTTTTGAACTGTGATTAAAGAAAATGGCGATGAAACCGGATATTACTTGGCAAACCGTGCTGGAGAAGATGCAGGAATACATTGCAGAACTGAGAGAGAGGAATGCTATGGGAAAGACGGCGGACGAGATAAGGCAAAATCCAAACACTGTGCCGGCTGAACCAGATGTACAAACAACCAAGGAAGTGACAGGACTCGTCAAGGCTGGGCAACGAAAGATTATTTTGGCAAACACCAGCTGCAGGAAGAGATTTTACAACCGAAAAAGAAAAGGAGTTGCCACTTCAAGAAGCAAGAGAAGAATCATAAGAAAAAACAGCAAACTGATACCTACTGACAGGCAGCGGAAGGGAAGCCGAGACGAGTTGAATATGAAATGGGAAGGCTGGCCACAGATGTTGGAGAATGCCATCTTGGAGGATACAATGCAGGACTCACTCTGGTTCTGGGTTTCAGAACCAGCAGGTATAGGATAAGAACTGTTAAAGTACTGCCTGATTTATGGACTTATGGTTTTTGATTTATGGACACGCCAGGGACTGTTTAAATACTATGAAACATAAGTGAAGGATAAGTATTTTTCATTTTAAATATGATAAGTATGATAAGTAGTTAATATGGCAAATAAAAGCTGTGTACCCAGGGACCGGGGGAGGCAAGAGGGATGTAGATGAAGATATATAAGTGATCTAAGATATGAGAAGTTTGAAGATTGAAGATTGATATTAGGAAAATAATTATTTGATTATGAAATTAGGAACCTGTTAAAAATTGTTATATGCAAACAGATGGAAAACAATGGAGTGGACATGAGGAAGCATGACAATGATTGTAACACAAGTGAGCTGGCCTGAATCGGGGCCAGACAAATATTGTAAAACTAATAAAAATTAATTTTTTAAAAAAACAAATATATAAAAGGATGTCATATAGAGGAGGGAGAAAGGTTGTTTTCTGCTGCTCCAGAGAAGCGGACATGGAGCAATGGATTCAAACTACAAGAAAGAAGATTCCACCTAAACATTAGGAAGAATTGCCTGACAGTAAGAGCTGTTTGACAGTGGAATTTGCTGCCAAGGAGTGTGGTGGAGTCTCCTTCTTTGGAGGTCTTTAAGCAGAGGCTTGACAGCCACCTGTCAGGAATGCTTTGATGGTGTTTCCTGCTTGGCAGGGGGTTGGACTGGATGGCCCTTGTGGTCTCTTCCAACTCTATGATTCTATGATTAAAGAAGAGATGGAGAGATGGAGTAAAATGAAATTTCCTCTAATGGGAATGATTTTGGTGGTAAAAATGAATATTTTTCCTAAGATGTCATTTCTGTTTCAGACAATCCTGGTGAAAAGTAGTATGATGTCAGAGAACAGGATTCTCTGACAGGCAAGACAGAGATTGCAACAGTGGAAGAATAGCGAGAATTCCTAAGAGAAGGGGAGGAAGCAATCAGCCCCAGGAATCCGACCTTTGTACACACAGAGGAGGGAGGCAGAACACAGAGAGAAGAAAGAGGTTGCAGAGCACTGAGTGAAACAGACACAGAATGACAGGAAATGATCTCTGCCAAATCTCCTCGAGCTATGAAAGTTCATGAGAGTTGCGAAAAAGAGTGGAAGAGAGATGGGGGCTTGTCTGTTGGAGGAAGGGGCGGAGCTCAGACTTGGCAACATTACCGGTAAACTTGGGGGAAGACGCCGAAGACTGAGCTCCACAGTGATTTATGAAAGGGGGAAAGACCAAGGATTAAATTGAAAATATTAATGGATGTTAAAAATAGAGGTGTATTCTCATTGTCTGATTTGGTTAAAGGAATTGATATCCTTAAAGAACACAAGATTTGGAAGGATATGGAAATCAATACAGAAGGCATACCTGCTTGTGGTATGATAAGGCGACGAAGGTGGTGGACGGACCCAGTGCCAGGCGGCAAGCGAGTGGACAAGGGATGCCACCACCGCCTCCCGTCGCTGGGTAGGCCCTCCTCCACCACCACCTCTGCAGCATCAACCACCCCCTCCTCAGATTCTGGGTATCGCCAGCAGCCACCCCAGCCCCAGCAATGAGTGAAGAAAGGCCGAGCCAGGCGGCAAGTGAGCAGTCAAGGGACGTCTCTCTCTCTCTCTCTCTCTCTCTCTCTCTCTCTCTCTCTCACACACACACACACACACACACACACACACACACCAGTGCTGGGTCCCTCCGCCGCTCCTGCTGCAGCAGCATCCACCCCCTCCTCTGGTACTGGGTGTTGCCTGTGGCCTCAGTACTGAGTGAGGGAAGGCTGGGCCGGGAAGTAAGCGAGCGGGCAATGGAAGTGTGGCACTCAAAACGGAAGTGCAACACTCAGAATGGAGCCCATTCAGATTCTGGAAAAAGTTCGCAAACTGGAACACCTACCGGTACTTCCAAGTTTGCAGCATTCGAATTCCAAGTTTTTCATGAACTAAGCTGTTCAAAACCTGAGGTATAAGTGTAATTGCAACTTACTGGATGAGAAAACCCAGCTGAGAAACTGTTGAAGAGACTGCTGGGATAGGAGAAGTGCTGTGCTGAGAAAAACACAGTGTTTTACTGATAAGGTGAGGAAGAAAAGAAACAAACAATTAACACCTCTCCACTTTGTTGGATGTAACTTCTTGTGTAGATTTCAGCTTTTGCTCCATTCTCTCTCTCCCCAAGTGGCTGATCAATATGGTGTTGTTATAGGAATTTTAAGGTCTTAGATATATAATAAATGTTCATAAGTGTACCAAGCAACTCATTACCATGGAGAGACCTGGTCTGAACAAAGACATTGGATTCTTATCTCATTATACATGACAAAGCTTTTTTAACCTTCTCACCCCTTGCTTTTTCCTGTAAGACTAACTGCAGCCGTTAACAGTCGTCAACAGGTTTACCACAGCTATCAACCTTTCACCCATTTCCACCACCCCTCTGAGTAATACCCCTCCCCACCCTCTCACTATATATAAGGGTCTGGTGACTTCTGTTTCAGTGTATCTGAAGAAGTGTGCATGCACACGAAAGCTCATACCAAGAACAAACTTAGTTGGTCTCTAAGGTGCTACTGGAAGGAATTTTTTTTATTCTATTTTGTTTTGACATACATGAATGTATGGGCCACATGTCTGAGGCAGCGCAGGAGGACAGTCCTGAAACCATTTTGACTCCTAAGCTGACCAAGTGTTTCTCTGCAAGGAGGGAGGGGGTGAAAGAAACCTTCCCATTATCTCAGGAATTAAGTAATTACCATCTCAAAGGAATGGCCAGACTAGCAGAAAAGGCAATCAGATAACCTGGCAGACAGGAAAAACAACAACATTCAAATTTCTGTTGTAGACCGCCTTTTCTGTGATGTAGGTATGATGTATCTGGGGGGTGGTCTTGGGCTACACCCCTTCTGTGATGTATGTGTGATGTATGGAGGGATGGTCTTGAGCTCCAGGGCAGGGAATTTCAAAATGTCTATATCAGGGCAGGCAAACCTTTGTTCTGGGTCCTCCTCTGCTCTCCTGTGTGTGAAGGGAGCACCCTGTTGCAACAGTGTTAATAAAGATCAGACTTACTAGCTGCTTTGCTTCTTAATATTCTCTGTTTGGCCTCTGTTATTTTCTCCTATCGATGGAGAACCTACAAATGACTCTATAAGGGCTCTTGTTTACCCCATAAGGGAATAAGGGCAGATTTTAGTTTACAACAGTGTATAAAAGGAGGGCTTGTAAAGCTCTAGGAATTACGCCAAACTTTACAAGTAGCTCTCCTGAACCTTGGAGAAGACAAAGTAAAATCACACAGTTTTGCCTTCAGAAGAGTAAAAAAGAGTCGAGCAAGGGGACAGGCAAGAACCTGGGAATAAAAGTCCTTTGATAATTTTGGCCCTAGAATTGGCCTTGGCAGAGAACATAAACAAGGCTAAACTGAGAAATAAACTGAGGCAAACCGACTTAGACAGAGGCATTCTTTTGAGCTTAGCAGAAGCCCACCCAGACAACAAGCCATTTCTAAATGTACACAAACAGAGGAGAGACACACTGAACTCCAGAATCAGCTTCATATGGTTTGCCTAGAATTAACTCTCATTAAAAACTTTGTTAAAATAAGCAATGGGCCGCTTACAACATGGGTGGAAAACTTTCCAATTCAAGAGAGAGTTTCAGAGTCAAAAGATATTGAAAGTACATCTAGGCAAACCCAGCCAGCAATTACTGAAATGACAAATGCAAATGCTAAAGAAGTCACCAAAGGACTGTATAAAAAAAATCTAAAGTACTGAAACAAACTAAAAATATTAAAAATTTAAAGAAGCAGAAGAAAACTCACTGTGCACGTAAAAAACAATTACAGAAGCTATACAAGTTGATACCAACAGATTCCACCTGGGATACAAATAAGCCTACATTAAAAGCCCATAGGGAAACAGGGGAAACGAAGAAGACAGCAGTAATGTTGCCAAACCACAGCAAATGCCAGAGAAGGAAAATCTGACAGATGAAAATACAAGAGACACCTCAGTTGTTGTTGCTGCTCTGACTCCAGGAGGGAAAGCACTTGGGAACAAGGGAAACAGAGAGGACACTATCCACAAAATTGAATCTGACCTAATAACTAATTGCTCAGAGACCCAGCGTAACTTCCATCAGGAAAAAGGGTGGAACTTGGTGATGATTCCACAAAAACTAGTTATTGCAAATTATCCAAAACCGAAAAGCCTCCTCACCCAGGCAGAACGTATAACACATCACCTGCTTATTTGAAATAAGACCTTACCAGGAGCAATGAGGTATGAAGAAATTGTCTCTAATATGACAGCTTTAGGGCACTGGCAGTGGTTACCTTTAGGGGTCCAGATCTAGCCAATTTCATTTATAAAATCAGGGAGTATTTCATAAAAGACAGGCTAGAAATTACAAGATTTTTCAAAAACCAGGTGCCAGTGGCCTCTCTTCTTGGTGATATGGCAGTCAAGTGCAAAAATAAACATCCAAAAAAACAAACAGTGATGAAAACCTAATAGATCTGACTGAGACCCAAGAATCCTTGCCACTATACAGTGGACGCTCTGGTTACGGACGTAATCCATGACGGAGGCATGTCCACAACCCACAGCGTTCGTATCCCGCAGCGCCGCGTCTGCACACACACGTGACGCAATATGGTGCTTCTGCTCTAGTGTGAAGCATGATTTAGTTTTTCTGCGCATGCGCGAGTGCCGAAACCTGGAAGTAACCCGTTCCGGTACTTCCAGGTTCGGCGCGGAGCGCAACCCGAAGAAACATAACCCGCAGTGGCCGTAACGTGAGGTATGAGTGTACTATAAACAAAAGTGTACATCAAAACCAGAATGGAAGACACCACCTACCCACGACTCACAATGTTCCACTATCAAGTGGATAGATGATGGAGGGAAACAGCCCAGTCTAAACCAAGAAGTACACCATTCAATAAATGAGTTTGACGATTCCCTTGCCTTCGATGAAAAGAGACCTTTAAACTTTTTTAAACATTCCCTTACCAGTCACAGGAATACATCATTAGCAGGATGACTTCCTTACGAGACACCCTTATTCAACTTTGGCAGATGAAAGCCAGTACAATCACGGATCAATATATGGAAATAACATCTAACCATCACAGAGCTAAACAAAGGGATGAGGTGGAGAATCTCCCATCTATAAATAAAGATAACCAAATCGGTAAGGAACACCCTCCTATCAGAGAATACAACTGTACTGTCCCTTCAAGTTATTCTATAACCTCTGTTGAATGACTCCAAAGAAGATTTCTTAATCCTGAAGAATTAGGCCTACCTGACCTGAAATCAACAAGCCAAATTCCAACTACTAAAAAGGAGTTTTTAACCCTTTAATTAGATAAGATAATTTATTGTCATTGCACAAGTACAAGCACAACGCTATACAAGTGCAACGAAACTGCACGCCCCCCGTAAAAACAGAAAGAAAGAAAAAACAAAACAAAAAGCAGCACAAAACACACACACACCAAGGAAAGCCACACATACACCCATCACAGCTCTCCAAGGTCATATTATCTGGATACAGCGTTTAAGATGGTTATAGCTCTTGGGTAGAAACTGTTCTTCAATCTATTTGTTCTTGATCTAATTGTTCTATATCTTCTACCCGAAGGCAGTGGTACAAAGAGGCTATGTCCTGGATGAGATGGATCCTTTAAAAGATTGTTAACCTTTTTAAGGCAACGGGAACTGTATAGTTCTTCCAGAGATGGGAGAGGATGACCAATAATATTTTGGGCTGTGGTTATGACTTTTTGAAGTATCTTCTTCTCCCTGGCTGTGCAGCTGGAGAACCAAGGACAAATACAATATATAAGAATGCTTTCTATGGAGCCTTGGTAGAAGGACACCAGCAGTCTCTCACTCAGATTGTTCTTCTTTAAAAGTCTGAGGAAATAAATTCTCTGCTGGGCCTTCTTTACCAGAGCAGTAGTATTTGCGCTCCAAGTCATACCCTGCTCTATTGTTGTTGTTGTTGTTCAGTCGTTCAGTCGTGTCCGACTCTTCGTGACCCCATGGACCAGAGCACGCCAGGCACGCCTATCCTTCACTGCCTCTCGCAGTTTGGCCAAACTCATGTTAGTAGCTTCGAGAACACTGTCCAACCATCTCATCTTCTGTCGTCCCCTTCTCCTTGTGCCCTCAATCTTTCCCAACATCAGGGTCTTTTCTAGGGAGTCTTCTCTTCTCATGAGGTGGCCAAAGTACTGGAGCCTCAACTTCAGGATCTGTCCTTCTAGTGAGCACTCAGGGCTGATTTCTTTAAGAATGGATAGGTTTGATCTTCTTGCAGTCCATGGGACTCTCAAGAGTCTCCTCCAGCACCATAATTCAAAAGCATCAATTCTTCGGCGATCAGCCTTCTTTATGGTCCAGCTCTCACTTCCGTACATTACTACTGGGAAAACCATAGCTTTAACTATACGGACCTTTGTTGGCAAGGTGATGTCTTTGCTTTTTAAGATGCTGTCTAGGTTTGTCATTGCTTTTCTCCCAAGAAGCAGGCGTCTTCTAATTTCGTGAGTGATGTCACCATCTGCAGTGATCATGGAACCCAAGAAAGTGAAAAGAGCAGGGTTATAGAGCAGGGTTGCTTATAGAGCAACCCTGCTCTATAAGCACTCCCAAAAACTTGAACACAGCCACCCTCTCCACCTGGTCCCCGCCGATATACAGGGGCTGAATATCCACCTTTCCCCCCCTGTAATCCACCACCAGTTCTTTGGTCTTGGCAGTATTTAGAGCCAGATTGTTATCACTACACCAAGCACAGAACTGCTTCACCTCATGAGCCCCACCACAGTAGTGTCATCAGCAAACTTGATGATTTTGTTGCTGGAATAGATGGCTGTACAGTCATACGTATAGAGGGTATAGAGCAGGGGACTCAACACACAACCCTGTGGTGAGCCGGTGTTAAGGCTAAGGGCTGTGGACATATGTGACCCTACTCTAACCCTTTGAGAACGATCTGACAGAAAGTTCAAAACCCAGAGACAAATGGAGTTAGAAAGTCCAATCGCCTCTAGCTTGGACACCAGTCTATGGGGGAGGATCGTGTTGAAAGCAGAGCTGAAATCCACAAACAGCAGCCTCGCATAACTCCCCGGCTGCTCCAGATGGGACAGAGCAGCATGGAGAGTGGTGGTGATGGCATCTTCCGTGGATCTGTTTGCCCTGTATGCAAACTGGTAGTTGTCAAAGGTCGATGGAAGACAGGAAATAATGTGACTACATACCAGTTTCTCAAAACACTTCATGATGATAGGAGTCAGTGCAACTGGTCTGTGGTCATTTAAACTGCTAATTGTGGATTTTTTAGGCAGGGGAACAATAGTTGACGACTTCAGTCAGGGTGGGACAATAGACTGGTGTAGAGACTTGTTGAAGATCTTAGTGAAGACCCTCGCCAGCTGATCCGCACAGCCCCTCAACACCCTTCCCGTGATACCGTCAGGTCCAGCAGCCTTCCTCAGATTCACCATCCTCAATACCTGTCTCACCTCATGCTCCTTTACAGTGAATGAGGGGTCGTTATGGGCTGGTGGCTGTAATACAGCCGTCTCCGGTGGCCCCGGAGGCAGGTCTGTGTTTATGGACAAAGGTAGGGAATTAAATCAAATTGAAGAACTGGATTGATATAATGATTATTGTAATAAACAGTTCGATAAGAGTTTTTAGCACCCAATGCCACGTAAACCTCGGGGGGGGGGGGAAACATGAAGTTCATGTCTTGTTTGACTATGAAGTTATAACTCCAATAAGGAATTCTGCAGGGCAGTTGCACAATCAACCTGTCGCCAACAATACATTCAAGGTCTTATCATGGAATGTGGCGGGATGGTTCCCCAAGTTAGAAGATTCGAATTTTAAAAGAATTCTGCATAGATTTTGATATTCTCTGCCTACAAGAAACTTGGGTGGCCTCACCAGATTTCCCCTCCCTTCCGGGTTATGCTGTCTACACTCTCCCCGCTATAAAATCTGATGTTAAGGGTCGACCCCATGGTGGTTTAGCAACCATGGTCTCAGTCGATTCTGCCTCAACTATCCAACAATTAGATGCTGGGTCTAGTAGTAATATTTTAACACTCCAAATTGATTGACCCAATGGTGTGAAACTTATTTTGATTACCGGTAATGTTTACTGTCCACACACACACACCCCCAAATTCAAAATATGAGGGTGCATTTAGTTGGTCTGATCTAGGTAAAGGCAAAGGGGCCCCTGACCATTAGGCCCAGTCGTTATCGACTCTGGGGTTGCGCGCTCATCTCGCATTATTGGCCGAGGGAGCCGACGTACAGCTTCCAGGTCATGTAGCCAGCATGACAAAACCGCTTCTGGCGAACCAGAGCAGCGCACGGAAACGCCGTTTACCTTCCTGCTGCAGCGGTACCTATTTATCCACTTGCACTTTGACATGCTTTCGAACTGCTAGGTTGGCAGGAGCAGGGACCAAGCAACGGGAGCTCACCCCGTTGCGGGGATTCGAATCGCCAATCTTCTGATTGGCAAGCCCTAGGCTCTGTGGTTTAACCCACAGCGCCACCCGCGTCCCTTGGTCTGATCTAGACCAAGTGCTTACACTCCTATTGGACTTATTTACTGAGCCATTAATTTTATTGGCAGGAGATATGAATGCCAGATTAATCTTGAGTTTAAGATTGAATAATCTGGCATTCATATCTCCTGCCAATAAAATTAATGGCTCAGTAAATAAGTCCAATGGGACTTATTTAAGCTTATTATTTAAACTTATTATTCAAACTTAAACTGAAGAAAGTAAGGGAAACCATTGGGCCAGTAAGATACAATCTAAATCAAGTGGAAGTAAGGATATCTCTTTCTTTCATTGAATATTATAAAAATGTTAGGTTGTTAAGCAAAATTAATAAAAGTTTTTTTAAAAAAAGTAGAAGTGAGGAACAGTTTTAAGGATTTAGATTTGGTGGACAGAGTGCCTGAAGTGTTGGGATTTTTATCTATCCTATGCTGCTACAGCAGGATTGTTGTGATGTTATGTTTGGTGTAAATCACATGAGTCTGAGTTAGACTGGGAGAAAGGAAGTTGGTCTTATCTCTTCCTTCTGAGTATGTTCATTGTGTTTTAGTTTCACTTTTTTGCAGTGTCGCAGTTCTGTACTGGTGTTCATAGAACACAGACCTGCTAATGGAGTCTCTGTTTATAAACTGTAAATAAAGTAGCTTCGACCTACAGATGAGTCTTTCTTCTTGCTGAGAAATGCCAGAAGACACTGTGTGCTCTTTTCATGAGAGAAGAGTCGCAAACTCCCGGCGCTCTGGGCTGAGGGAGGATGCCAGCCAGAGAGGGCCAGGGAGATGCTCCAGAGTCTGCTGTCCAGCCATTTCCCCCGACATGTGGCAGCATTCGGATGGTTGCCGCTTCATCGAGACCTCTGCTGCTTTGCTGTGAAGGACAGCATGTCTTTGGGAAGACAGGAGGTGTTTGGCTGCATGCCACGGGACTGTGAGTAACCCCATTTGATTTATGAGGCAATAAACCTCGGAGATAAGCAAGCCTTAATTGCCGGAGCTTGCTTGAAGATTTATTGTTGCAGAGCAGCTAGCTGTTAAGAAGTAGCTGTGTGATTTTGGCTAGAAATAAGAGCCGCAATGGATCCCAGGCAAGGGATCGGAATGGTCAGCTGTCCTCTTCTGTCAGACGATAATTAATCCTGATGGAGTCAAAAGATGGAAGCTGTCTTAGTAAAGCAGAGAATCTGGTTCTACAAGCCCTAGACAGGCTATGGAACGATAGAAACAGACAAGTGATGGCTGCTTCACTCTGTGTCTGATGAGCAGTTGATCCACATCCAGGATCTGTCCTTCACGCGAGAGATGTGGGAGGCTTTGCAAGCTGTCCATTTAAGGGAAGCGGCTGGATCTGCTTTACTGGTTTTTCAGCAGCTCAGCAATCCATGGCTGAAACATGGAGAGAGCATCTTACGCAGATGAAATTTCTGTGCAATCAGTTGGTCCAGAGGAATTTTCAACTCCCTCAGCCTGTGTTTTGTTTCATGCTGATCAACAGTCTAGATGGGAGGTTTATGACTGTTGCTTCGCAACTTGGAGCTCTGCCTACTGCCAATCTCACTGTGCCAAGGATTTGTGCCGCATTGCTTAATGAGGACAAGCTGCAATTGTCTCAAGTAAGGGGGAGAGTGGAGCTTCGCAAGCCCCTCCTCCGGTTGCTCAAGGGGAGCAGGTGGTTGCCCTTAAAGTTATACGGTCTTACACGTGCGGAACTGTGGGCAACACCCAATGTTTTTGCAGAAAGGGTCAAGGGGAACCCAAGGGAGCTATAAAGAGCTCTGAGACGGGAGGGGCAAGTGG
The DNA here is from genome assembly GCA_034641385.1 of Darevskia mixta. NCBI lineage: Eukaryota > Metazoa > Chordata > Lepidosauria > Squamata > Lacertidae > Darevskia > Darevskia mixta. Next base: position 8,081,135 of record JAWWNH010000060.1, read on the forward strand.
CAGAAAGCGTGCTAAGCCCCGTTCCACACAGGCACTTGCTTTGATTACACCGGAAACCTCATTGTCAACACGGAATGCTTTTGTTGTTGACACAGGAGCAACAGTCCACATGACTGGGAGAAAGGGTTTGTTTACCACCTTTGAAGAGAGACCTTACACGGTCAAGAAAGCGGACGGTCATGTTTTGGAAGCCACTGGGTTTGGAACAGTGTATCTTGAGAGCATCCAAACCACGATTAACAATGTGTATTTTGTTCCAGGTCTGGCTTACAACTTGTTGAGCGTGTCTCATCTGACTGAGCGGGACTTTGCTGTTTCCTGCAAAAGGGAGAGATATGTGATCTCCAGAGATGGAAGAGATCTTCTTTACGCGTGCAAAGAAGATGGACTATATTTGCTTTCTTTTGATAGTACCAATTGTAAGGAATGTGATGTTAATGTATCTTGTGTTTCAGGTGCGAAACCGAAAGGCGAGAAGCCTGGCAAGGTCACCAGGACTTTCTAGTGCATGTGTACTGACGTGATTGGACCTCTACCACCCTCTAGAGGCAAAGCCAAGTTTTACCTAATTTTGGTTGGTTGTTTTTCTCAATATTTGTGGGTCTATATGCTTGAGAGACCACGTCAAGCTCTAACAAAGTTCAGAGAATTTTGTGGTAGAGTGCAGTTTGTTCATAATGTGAAAATTGAAAGTCTTTTCACTGATGAGTTGCAGATTTTTGTTTCACAGGAATTTCAGGATTTCCTGGGTGAACAAGAGATTAAGCACAAGGTTGCTGTCTCGGAAGCTTCATGGAACAAGGATGTGTGTGTAAAGGTAAAAACAGAGTTGCAAAAAGGCATGAAAGTGCAACTGCTAAGTGCAGGTTTGCTGTGAGAGTTTTGGGCTGAGTCATTGAATGCGTTTTCTTACACTTGGTATAGAAAGGTTTCCACAGGTATGGAATGTACACCTTATGAGAAACTGTTCCAAAAAAAACACCTTCAGTCAAGCATCTTAAGGTTTTTCGTTCTGACATGTGGGTGGAAACACCACAGGGCACAAAGGATGCAAGGGGCATTGTCATGGGTTATGAGAATGGTCAGTACAGGGTTTTATTGTCTGACACCAACACAGTGATTCTTACTAGGGAAGCAGAATGTACTGCAAGACAGGAGAGAAAAGTTCTCTACAGTTATCCCATCAATGCCACCACTGGTGTAGATTCTGACATTGAAAGTGACAGTGCAAGCACCACTGAGAGTTCTGACACAGCTGACAGTTATTGAGAGAGGTACACAAGCAATGTCCAGGCCATCACAACAGGCTGAACAGGAACCATTGTTCACTGTTGGTCGTTGCTCTCCCAAGGAAGAACCGGCCAGCAAGGAAGAGCTGCACCTGATACGCAGATCTGAGAGAGTCACAAAGGGAATGCCACCCAAGAGGTATTCTCGGGAGTTTGCAAACACAGCTGTTGTGAATCTAACTGTGGCTTGCATCCCAAACCAGGTTTCAGAACCTGAGGTCTTGGGTGGGGTACAGGGTTTGTCCAAAAGGGAGACAAAACCACGCCTGAAGGTTGCAAGAGACAACACTGTTTCCTCAGACCAAAGTAGAGCAAAAGCTCTAGTCCCAAAGAAGGAAGGTAACCAGAGGTTTGAAATGGTCATTCCAGTTGCAGGTAGTTCCAAATGTGGAACTGGTACAAGAGGGGAATACTATGTGTATGGCAACTGTTTGTTTATGTCATTTAATGCTGCTCTTGCTTTCGCAGCATCAGTTACCTAAGAATAGGTGAGTATGTTGGGATTTTTATCTATCCTATGCTACTACAGCAGGATTGTTGTGATGGAGTCTCTGTTTATAGACTGTAAATAAAGTAGCTTAGACACACAGATGAGTCTTTCCTCTTGCTGAGAAATGCCACTGTGTGCTGTTTTCATGAGAGAAGAGTCACAAACTGCCGGCGCTCGGGACTAAGGGAGGATGCCAGCCAGAGAGGGCCAGGGAGATGCTCCGGAGTCTTGGGGTTTGCTGTCCGGCCCCAGTACGCGTTTTTCACGACATGAAGAACTATGGATGGAGGCTCGTAACATTATACAGGAGGACACAACGAAAACCATCCCAATGAAAAGGAAGTGCAAGAGAGCAAAGTGGTTGTCCAATGAGGCCTTACAAATAGCGGGGGGGGGGGGAGAGAAGATAAGCAAAATGCAAGGGAGATAGTGAAAGATACAGGAAATTGAATGCAGATTTCCAAAAAATAGCAAGAAGAGAGAAGAGGGGCTTCATAAACGAGCAATGCAAGGAAATAGAGAAAAACAATAGAATGGGGAAAACCAGAGATCAGTGCAAAGATTACCATAATAAAGGACAAAAGTGGTAAGGACCTAATAGAAGCAGAAGACATGAAGAAGAGGTGGCAAGAATATACAGAGGAATTATACCAGAAAGATATGGAGGTAGTGTGGGTGTTGATCTTGAACCAGACATCCTGGAGAGTGAAGTCAAATGGGCCTTAGAAAGCATGCTAATAGTGGTAACAAGGCCAGTGGAAGTGATGACATTCCAGCTGAACTACTTAAAATTTTAAAAGATGATGCTGTTAAGGTGCTCCACTCAAAATGCCAACAAGTTTGGAAAACTCAGCAGTGGCCAGAGGTTTGGAGAAGATCAGTCTACATCCCAATCCCAAAGAAGGGCAGTGCCAAAGAATGCTCCAACTACCAGACAATTGCACTCATTTCACACACTAGCAAGGTTATGCTTAAAATTCTACAAGGCAGGCTTAAGCAGTATGTGGACTGAGAACTCCCAGAAGTGCAAGCTGGATTTCATAGGGGCAGAGGAACCAGAGACCAAATTGCAAAAATGCACTGGATTATGGAGAAAGCTAGAGAGTTCCAGAAAAAAATCTATTTCTGGTTCATTGACTACACAAAAGCCTTTGACTGTGTCGACCACAGCAAACTATGGCAAGTTCTTAAAGAAATGGGAATGCCTGATCACCTCATCTGTCTCCTGAAAAGCCTCTATGTGGGACAAGAAGCTACAGTTGGAACTGGATATTGAACAACTGATTGGTTCAAAATTGGGAAAGGAGTACAACAAGGCTGTATATTGTCTCCCTGCTTATTTAACTTATATGCAGAATTCATTATGTAACAGAACGGCTGCAAGGAATCATAAAACCCACTGACAAATACCCTTCCTTTTGGTCCATGTGGGAACCAATGACACTGCAAGCCATAGCCTCCAGAAGATCAAAAGTGATTATGAGGCTCTGGCCAGAAAGTTGAAGTAATTAAATGCACAAATTGTCATCTCATCTGTCCTCCCAGTTGAACGACGTGGCCCAGGGAGAGAGGGAAAAATAGGGGAAGTGAACAACTGGCTTCGCAAATGGTGCCGGCAGGAACGGTTTGGATTCTTAGATCACGGTCTGCAGTTTCTTGAAGATGGACTTCTGGCAAGTGATGGGCTGCACCTCACAAGGGGTGGGAGGAATGTTTTTGCCAACAATCTCAAAAACCTCATCAGGAGGGCTTTAAACTGACTTATGAGGGGGAGGGAGACAGTGGTCCTGAAGGTAGGAGTCTATCAAATGCTGAAGATGATCATCCAAATGTCAAGGACCAAATGGAGCAAACAGCACGCAGACCTAGTGGTGGGAAGAAAAAATCCTTAAGTAGGAGACATGGGGGAATGACCAATGGTCTTCAATGTCTGTATACAAATGCACAGAGCATGGGAAATAAACAAGATGAACTTGAGCTCTTGGTACAGCAAACTAAATATGACATAATAGGCATCACTGAAACCTGGTGGGATGAGTCTCATGATTGGAATGTAGTAATAGAGGGATACAATCTATTTCAGAGAAATAGACCAAACAGGAAAGGAGGAGGAGTGGCGTTATATGTCAGGGATGTGTACACCTGTGAAGAGATCCATGATTTAAAACTTCAAAGCCAAATTGAGAGTATCTGGGTTAAAATTAAGGGAGAGAAAAATAACAGTGATCTCATTGTGGGAGTTTACTATAGATCCCCAAGCCAAACTGAGGACACAGATGATGCCTTCCTGAGGCAGATGACCAAGCATTCAAAAGGAAGTGAGATAGTAGTAATGGGAGATTTCAACTATCCTGATATTTGTTGGATGTCGAACTCAGCCAAGAGCGTAAGGTCAAACAGATTCCTCACTGGCCTTGCAGACAATTTCATTGACCAGAAAGTGGGAGAAGCAACAAGAGGATCAGCCATTTTAGATCTGGTCCTAACCAATAGTGATGACCTCATTAGTGGGGTATAAGTGGCAGGATCATTAGGTGGGAGTGATCATGCTCTTCTGGAGTTTATTATACAGCGGAAAGGAGCAACCAAGCATACTAAGACTCAAATTCTAGACTTTAAGAAAGCCGACTTCAGAAAACTTAGGGAAACGCTGGGTGTGATCCCATGGTCAGTAATACTAAAAGGGAAGGGAGTTCATGATGGATGGGAGTTTGTTAAAAGGGAGATATTAAAAGCACAACTTCAAGCAGTACCAATGAGACGAAAACATGGATGGTGCCTAAAGAAGCCAGGGTGGCTATCTAAAGAACTTTTAACTGAGTTAAGATTTAAAAGGGATATGTACAAAAAATGGAAAAAGGGGGAAACCACCAGAGAGGAATACAAACAAATAGCCAGCACGTGTAGAGACAAAGTCAGAAAAGCAAAAGCACAGAATGAACTCAGGCTTGCTAGAGAGGTTAAAAGCAATAAAAAGGGCTTTTATGGGTATGTCCGCAGCAAAAGGAAGAACAAGGAAACAGTGGGGTCACTTAGAGGAGAAGATGGTGAAATGCGAACAGGAGACACAGAATGGGCAGAACGCCTCAATACCTTCTTTGTCTCAGTCTTCACCAAAAAAGAAAACAATGCCCGACCTGAAGAATATGGAGCAGATGATTCAGCAGGGAAAACACAGCCCAGAATAAGTAAGGAGGTAGTACAAGAATACTTGGCTAGTTTAGATGTATTCAAGTCTCCAGGGCCAGATGAACTACATCCAAGAGTATTAAATGAACTGGCAGAGGTGATTTCAGAACCACTGGCAGTAATCTTTGAGAATTCCTGGAGAACAGGCGAAGTCCCAGCAGACTGGAGGAGGGCAAATGTTGTCCCTATTTTCAAAAAGGGGGAGAGAGAGGACCCAAACAATTACCGCCCAGTCAGCCTGACATCAATACCAGGAAAGATTCTAGAGCAGATCATTAAGCAAATGGTCTGTGAGCACCTAGAAAGGAACGCTGTGATCACTAAAAGTCAGCATGGGTTTCTGAAAAATAAGTCATGTCAGACTAATCTGATCTCATTTTTTGACAGAATTACAAGCCTGGTAGACGAAGGAAACACTGTGGATGTAGCCTATCTTGATTTCAGCAAGGCCTTTGACAAGGTGCCCCATGATATTCTTGTAAAGAAGCTTGTAAAACGCGGGCTAGACAATGCTACCATTCAGTGGATTTGTAACTGGCTTACTGACCAAAACCAAAGGGTGCTCATCAATGGCTCCTCTTCATCCTGGAGAGAAATGACTAGTGGGGTGGCACAGGGTTCTGTCTTGGGTCCAGTCTTATTCAATATATTTATCAATGACTTGGATGATGGGCTTGAGGGCATCCTGATCAAGTTTGCAGATAACACCAAATTGGGAGGGGTGGCTAATACCCCAGAGGACAGGATCACACTTCAAAATGACCTTAACAGATTAGAGAATTGGGCCAAAGCAAACAAGATGAATTTTAACAGGGACAAATGTAAAGTACTACACTTGGGCAAAAAAAATGAAAGGCACAAATACAAGATGGGTGACACCTGGCTTGAGAGCAGTACATGTGAAAAAGATCTAGGAGTCTTGGTAGACCACAAACTTGACATGAGTCAACAATGTGATACAGCAGCTAAAAAAGCCAATGCAATTCTCGGCTGCATCAATAGGAATATAGCATCTAGATCAAGGGAAGTAATAGTACCACTGATCAGACCTCACCTGGAATACTGTGTTCAGTTCTGGGCACCACAGTTCAAGAAGGATGCTGACAAGCTGGAACGTGTCCAGAGGAGGGCAACCAAAATGGTCAAAGGCCTGGAAACGATGCCTTATGAGGAACGGCTTAGGGAGCTGGGTATGTTTAGCCTGGAGAAGAGAAGGTTAAGGGGTGATATGATAGCCATGTTCAAATATATAAAAGGATGTCATATAGAGGAGGGAGAAAGGTTGTTTTCTGCTGCTCCAGAGAAGCGGACACGGAGCAATGGATGCAAACTACAAGAAAGAAGATTCCACCTAAACATTAGGAAGAACTTCCTGACAGTAAGAGCTGTTCGACAGTGGAATTTGCTGCCAAGGAGTGTGGTGGAGAAAAGCAATGACAAGCCTAGACAGCATCTTAAAAAGCAGAGACATCACCTTGCTGAAAAAGGTCCATATAATTAAAGCTATGGTTTTCTCAGTAGTGATGTATGGAACTGAGAGCTGGACCATAAAGAAGGCTGATCGCCAAAGAATTGATGCTTTTGAATTATGTGGCTGCAGGAGATCCTCGAGAGTCCCATGGACTGCAAGAAGATCAAACCTACCCATTGTGAAGGAAATCAGCCCTGAGTGCTCACTGGAAGGACAGATCCTGAAGCTGAGGCTCCAATACTTTGGCCACCTCATGAGAAGAGAAGACTCCCTGGAAAAGACCCTGATGTTGGGAAAGATTGAGGGCACAAGGAGAAGGGGACGACAGAGGACGAGATGGTTGGACAGTGTTCTCAAAGCTATTAAAATGAGTTGGACCAAACTGCAGGAGGCAGTGGAAGACAGGAGTGCCTGGCATGCTCTGGTCCATGGGGTCATGAAGAATCGGTCACGACTAAACGACTAAACAACAACAAACTTCGAATGGGTTCAAGGCAGGTGAGGCACTGCCTTTGAAAGGAAGTTTAGCCTGTATTTTTCCACTGGTCTGCAATCTTCCCTTCAATATTCAAGGCCCAGCCTCTCAGTAGGAGTTGGGCATTCAGTCTGGTTCAGAGCTGCCACTCTCACCAAGGTCATGGAGATGCCAGACAGATCAGGTCCAGCCCTCCAGAACGAGTTCCTATCTGCTTGCCTGTTTGCAGTGCTAAATTTGTGCCTACTTTGTTTTCATATAAGGCAGGGGGTTGCTTACGGCTTGTTGGATCAAGGTCTTAGCTTGTTAGCCATGTGTCACATCTGCCGAGTCTTGGAACTTTCTTTCACCTACCGGTATGTACTGCACTGATCTCGGGTTAAATGATTTTGGCAGAAGCCATACCTCAACTTCCAATTCTTCATCCAGTGAGAGCCAGAACATCATTTTCAAAACCATCCAAGCTGACAGCCACCCCTTCTTCCTGTGAGGGGAAAATCAAGTTTAACTGCACTGTATGAAAAAGCACTCCCCCCCCTTAATTTTCCAATGCCAGATTAATGGGAAGAGATTAAAAACTTTAATCTCCAATGTGTATCACTTTACACCTACTTACACTGAAATGCATTTGCCATTTTACTGCCCAGTCACCTTGTTCTGAGAGATCATTTGTAGGTTAACCAGCCTCCTAACCAACATGCTTCACTCTAATTAATGCCTAAATGGGTTAATACCATAGCTAAGCCAGGTTTAGCTATGTGCACTTACTTTACCTTGGGATGAAATGGGTAATCAAGCCTACAGTTTCCCCTCAGCCTACCTGAGAAGCTCAGTGTGTAAAGAAGTTTGAGGTGGTTGCTCCAGCAGGTATCTCATGCTATCTAGAGTTGAGCCAAAGTTCATGCTGTGAAGTTAGTTTAGGATTGCCATAGGGCATGGGTAGGCAAACTAAGACCCGTGGGCCAGATCCAGCACAATCACCTTCTACATCCGGCCCGAGGACAGTCAAGGAATCAGCGTATTTTTACCTGAGTAGAATGTGTCCTTTTATTTAAAATGCATCTCTGGGTTATTTGTGGGGCAAAGGAATTCATTCATCCCCCTCCCCCCCAAAAATATAGTCTGGCCCCCCACAAGGTCTGTGGGACAGTGGACCGGCCCCCTGCTGAAAAGGTTTGCTGACCCCTGCATAGGGTTTCCCGAACATATATGGAATACTGCAGCTGACAGCAGTGACCGGGCGTAAAATCGGACAAATGTCCAGGAAAATCCGGATGTAAGGCAGACTAGAATAGAATATAGAATAGAATATATTTTATTGTCATTGTCCCCTTCGGGGACAACGAAATTACTTGGCTGCTCCATCCACCCAGATAGGGCACTCCACGCAAAGACAAAACAACTACAAAAACACTGATTAAAACCATACAATGACTATGTCGGAAGTGCCGTTTTCCCATAAAAATAACACAAAAACAGCTTTTTTGTGTTTTTGTACCAAAAACTCAACAACTTTGGGCAAAACTGTAGAGGCTGCCATAGCATTTGAACACAACTAAGATAGGGGGAAAGTTACTCATACAAAGCTGTTTATACTACTCTGCTCCTAAATCATAGAATCATAGAATCATAGAGTTGGAAGAGACCACAAGGGCCATCCAGTCCAACCCCCTGCCAAGCAGGAAACACCATCAAAGCATTCCTGACAGGTGGCTGTCAAGCCTCTGCTTAAAGACCTCCAAAGAAGGAGACTCCACCACACTCCTTGGCAGCAAATTCCACTGTCAAACAGCTCTTACTGTCAGGAAATTCTTCCTAATGTTTAGGTGGAATCTTCTTTCTTGTAGTTTGAATCCATTGCTCCGTGTCCGCTTCTCTGGAGCAGCAGAAAACAACCTTTCTCCCTCCTCTATATGACATCCTTTTATATATTTGAACATGGCTATCATATCACCCCTTAACCTTCTCTTAATCATTTCCTCAAGCCTTTTTATACTGTACATTACTCAAGACTTTATATTGTACATTACAGTGGTACCTTGGTTGTCGAACAGCTTGGTTCACAAACAAATTGGCCCCCGAACACCGCAAACCCGGAAGTAAGTGTTCCGGTTTGCGAACGTTTTTTGAAACCAAACGTCCGACGCAGCTTCTCTACATCCCTCTCTCTCTCTCTCTCTCTCTCTCTCTCTCACACACACACACACACACACACACACTTCTTTTCTAATGGCACAAGCAGTGAAACAGTGATTTCTTAACTTCTTTAAACAATCATGGTCAAGTATGAAGGAATTAGCATTATAATAACATCTTCAGAGTTGCCTTATTTGTCTTTGTGCAGCAAAAACAGTACATATTATTTTGGCAGCTTAAAGACTAACAAATGTATTGTGTTACTGTGAACCACACAACACTTTAAAAGATGCCTGCAGCATTGTATAGTGGGATTGTAGAGAGGTAGATCAGAGGGCTAAGAAATGCAGCTAAGTGCATTGTTACAGTAACTCACTCTAACAATTACCCGTATATACTCGAGTATAAGCCGACTTTTTCAGCCCATTTTTGGGGCTGAAAAAGCTGCCCTCGGCTTATACTCGGGTCCTGTGCCTTTCGCAGCTGTCGGCGAGGCGGAGAAGAGGCAAGAAAAGGCTTCTAGCCTCTTTCCCCTCCCTGCCGCCTCTATCGGAGAGGCGGGGGGGGGGAGAGGCTAGAAGCCTTTTCTGGCTTCTCCGACAGCTGCAAAAGGCACAGAAACGGAGGATTTCGGAGAAGCTCACTCAGTAACTCACTCTAACAATTACCGGTACATTAACAGGGAGAGGGTCCCCATGGCAACACTGCCTATGAATTGCCCATTGTGACTCTGCTTTTACATAAGGCATTGACTTCACTGTCTAGTTTATAGTCCCACAGGTTGCGAATAAAATAAGAAACCAGTTCAATGGCTCCTAAAACGCCACCAGGTAAGTCCCTTCGTTTACTATTTTCTCTTCACAGGAACACAGAGATTTGCTGACTCAATATGTTCCCCCTAGTACATTGTACTGTAGACAGTTGACAGAGCTGAGTTATTTCGGGCTGTAGCTCTGTGTTTATTTTTATGTTGATCATATCATGTCATATCATCCTAAAATATTACTATACTCATGCTGTCTTTATATAGATAAGACGCCAGCAAAAGCTGAACCACCCCCAGCAGACAAGACACCAAACGCACCAGGTCTGTACGCTCATTAGCACATGGAGGAGGAAGGAACAATAAAGGAAAATTATGATGGGGAGGACCAGAGTGAGGACAAGCATCTTCTATAAGTCCAGGGGATCCACCAAGTCCAACTGAGGAGCAATGAACATGAGCTTGTGTCCACCATCTGCTGCTGGCCGTGAACAACCCCAGCCTGAACTGAAAGCTGTCCTTGATGGGCCCTTGCCCATCTACAACCCATCCACTGCTGCAGCCCCTTCCACTTACTTGACGGAGGGCAGTCAGATGAACTCCACAACCCCAATCTTCCCCCTCAGTATGCTGTGTCCTTGTTCCAGGCCAGGGTAACAGACACATTGAGAGTGTCCAACCCACTCTGCTAGTTGAGGATCAAAGGTCTCGATGTGAAGTCTCTCCTCAGCTCTACCTTTCTCTATAAGAACATTCAGCTTAGTGGGTAGAGTGGGGCACTTAATCTCAGGGTCATGGGTTTGAGCCCCACATTGGGAAAAGATTCATGCATTGCAGGGGGTTGGACTAGATGACCCTTATAGTCCCTTCCGCCTTAGTCTATGATTCTATGAGAACATAGCAAGAGCTTGCTGGGTCAGACCAAGGTCCTTCTAGTCCCGGGTGATAGCTTTCTGTAAGAATCTTCTTCTCTTCTCTTGCAGCAGCTGAGACGAAATGCTTCCACTTTTCTGTCTCATTTCGATCGATCACTCCCCCTGGGATTTTCACACAGCAATCTTTCTTCATGTGTTCCAGTTTACCATAGGAAAAGCATTTCTTCGCCAACATGGCATGATCCATGGAGCATTATTCGGTCCCATCTGCTCCAGAGAATCTGGGTCTCTGGTTAGCAGGGCGACTGGAACTCCTCCAGTCTGCCTTCTCACTCTGCTTTTCCAGGCGCTTTTCAGATTCGTCCTACAGACGGGTTGTTACGCACACCATTGATCATGCTTTCAAGAGAGGCTATCACAATATTGAAGCTTGGTGGGAGACTGGATATTAAAATATACCGGTAGACTTGATCCAGGTCTGGAAATCTTTTGCCTCTCCTTTGCAACTGCGCAAAGACTGGGGGTGTGTGGTTAAACATCCACCTTCAGGTAGCACAGTCTTGTACAGTCTCCTTCTTAGTCCAATTACTGACCCAGCACTGTCAGACAGGTGTGTCTGATGTAGACGATCCCAATATTCTTTGGCAGAGTCCAAATCTGCAATATGTAGGACCTGTGGTTCTTCTAGAGCAGGCATCCCCAAACTGCGGCCCTCCAGATGTTTTGGCCTACAACTCCCATGATCCCTAGTTAACAGAACCAGTGGTCCGGGATGATGGGAATTGTAGTCCAAAACATCTGGAGGGCCAAAGTTTGGCGGTGCCTGTTCTAGAACCAACAAAACGTGCGCTCTGGCTCTATCTTCTTCTTCACGTTCTTGTACAGAGGGTTGTGGCTTCAAACCAACTTCTACACTGTGCCAAAGTTTATTACGTTTTAGCAACAGTTCGAGCTTGAGAGCCCAAGTTAAATAGTTCTTGCCGTTCAGACATTCCATCTGGGCAGTGTTGCCAAGATTAATAAACTGCGAAGTTTGCTGAGCTGGCATGGCTTCTTCTCCTTGCTGCACCGGGTCTGCTTCTCTGATACGCGGACTCACCACTGGACCTTCAGTTCCTTTGAGGTCCTCACTGACAGTACCCTGATTCTCCAGCTTTAGCAATTTGCCATCCATAGAATGCTGAGCACCATAACCTGTTGCACAGCGGTAAATTAATCAACGCAGAGTCTTCTTCATAAACAGAATAAAACTTTTACTTGAGAAAATAAAGTTGCTCATAAACAGCATAGTTAAAGAGCATACACAGAGTGCTCATAGCAGCTATCTGACTCTTCACAGAGGAACAGTCTTAGTTACTGATTTACTAGAGTCCTGAAGCCACTCTGTCTGCAACAACACAACACAACACACACACTGGCTGAGACACACACTGGCACAGAGAGGCTGGCTACTTTGATAGGGAGAATGACTCATCACTCAAGATGAGTCACGAGTCACAGTGACTTAGCAGTTTGCTGTTAACAGTTAGCAGTTATCAGGCTTGAATGACTGTGTAGGCCTTGTAGGCCTTACTGCTTCTGCTCTCAAGAACCTTTGTCTCATGACAACCTTTGTCTTCATGCTCCTGAGGCCTCCAGACAGGGAACATGGGCAGAAAAGTGTCTTCAAGAAGCAATACTTCCATGCCAGATTCCTTCATCCACTTAACCTTCCAAGGGCCGGGTCCCCTGGCATTTCACAGTGGAGCAACCCCCCCATCATGGGTTTAGGAAGCTCACTCCCATATGTTGATCTAGATGGGTTGCCAGAGTTTATTGGAAATTTCTTGACTTGGGTGGCACTGGGATGTTGTCTGTTGATGGCTAACGCGGAATTTTCTCTCCTCCTGTCCATCAAGGAGAACGAATACCTTTGCAGGAACGTGTGAAAAAATTCTTCGAATCTTCATATTCCCTGTATGTTGGTGCAGTGCTTGTGATGGGCTCCATTATAGCGGCAGCATTGCTGACCTATCTGTGTAAGTTCCAGTCTTTCAGGAAAATATAAAAGGGTAAATATGTGCATTCAGCTGTTCCTTTCTTGACAAATCTGGACTGTGAGAGTGGGGAAGACCCGACCCTGGTCAGCCACACCAAGCCCACCTGCCTTATAGCTGATCTCATATGACTTCAGCTGTGGGGCAGGTAAAGTCGGGGCTGGAAGTGGCTTTGCAGGTAAAAAATGATGCACCTTGGGCAGATGGTTGAAATCCCACACATAATTGGTTTCCTTTTCCGGTCTGCGAGATGGCGGCAGCTCTCCTGCAAGTGGGAAAGACTCAGTCAAGGGGGAGGCAGGGGTGTTCCGAGGGGGGACAGGATGCGGCCTCTCCGGGTGCCATTCCAAAGGGGGGACACAAAATGCCGACCCCATGGGAAGCGCACCATGTCCCCTGGAATGATTGCCGCTCCGAGTACTGGAGCAGGTTGCTTTGCCTCTGGGGGGAGGAGAGCTTCCCAAGGCTGAAATGCTTTCTTCAACTCCCAAGGGTATCGAGAGGCTGGGGTACCTGCAGACATCCTGGAGAACCCCTCTGCCAAGTGTCAGGTGGAGGGAGGAGGGGATTCTGGGTCTCAATCTCCTTTTCAAGATGAGGTAGTCTTCATGTCTATCTCCTGTAAGGGTGAGGCGCCTTTGCAATTTGGAATACACACAGAGAGAGACACACACAGAGAGAGGGGGGGTATTGGGCTAAGGACTTTAAACTAGATCTTGAGGCTTGAAAATGGGTCTTCCTGGTAGAGAAATTCTTCCTTTACAAATATGGGGAAGTACATTACATACTGGAACTTGTACCATGGAAGTCTCATTACAAATGCAACCTAATCCCTTCCAAGGGGGTCCTGGGGGAAGCAAAGCTATTCTCCCACATGCGATGGAACATCTTTCCTCATCATCACCTTTAGATGTTAAGGAAGTGGAAAGGAGAGCCATATTTGAAAAAGGAACAAAAAGGATTCTGAATATGGTAGAGGAGAACTATCCAGAATTCTTTGATGCAGATGGTAAGGCATATGTTACTTTTTCTCTGCTCAGGAGCTCCTTCCACCAAATGTGATTTCTTCTCATTGCTCAGTTGGGAGAAATTAAAGAGGAATGGGTGGGTTGACTCAAGCTCATTCTGTTCTTCTCCATAAGCATGGTGTGTGTGTTTGGTGTGTTGGTGGAAAAATATATTGATATAAGAAAGAAAATTCCTGGATGCCAAGATCCAAGTTTGGGGCAAGTACCCATTGGTGAGAGAACCCAGCAGAGATTTACAGTCACAAAATATGCAGCAAATGTAAGCATGAAAGTATAGGCTGCTAGACCTTTAAAATAGGCTCTTCCAAGTGAGTTCCAAAGTTTCCCTCTTCCCCCAGCATAGCAGGAGACCACACACTTGGTACTAAGTTAAAGAATGATTTGCTTACAAACTCTTCAAAGGTCAGCTCCATGTGCTTCGGAAAAGGTGCAAGGTAGGAAAACCTAGCTTAGCAACAGGGCCGTCTTAAGCATATCCAGTAGGGCGGGTCATAAAAAACTTTTTTTCTAAAATGTTTCCTCCCTTGATCTTATCTCAGGCGTATGGTATAAACATAGTTAAATTTCAAATTTGGGACAAATCAGTTAATATTTAGACCCTGCTCCTACAAATTGAAATTTTGCCTCATCACGAGTGATAAAAACATAGGAATTTGACTCATTTAATTCTCAGTATGTTAAATTGTGAACTAATAAACATAAATTTTAGGTTTTATGTAGAGTAATAATAGTTGCATGCCTCCTTCATGCCAATGAACTGCCTCTATGACATCTCATCATTGAACTAGATGGACCCACATCTGGGGCTAACACCTTTTCAGGGCCTATTGGGAAATTACTGCCCAGTGTCACCGATTTGCCAGTTGTTGAATACAAATGCTTTGCACGATCAGATTCAATCCCTGAAATGCCAGAAGTAGTTTGGAAAAATCTATCTACTGACCGAAAGTACCGTATTTTCCGGCGTATAAGACGACTGGCCGTATAAGACGACCCCCAACTTTTCCAGTTAAAATATAGAGTTTGGGATATACTCACCGTATAAGAAATACGACCCGACGTATAAGACGACCCCCGACTTTTGAGAAGATTTTCCTGGGTTAAAAAGTAGTCTTATACACAGGAATATACAGTATTTGTGGCAGGTTACATCTGCACTCATCTCTGGAGAATTCAGCAGTGACTTACAGCTGCTCAAAATTGGCCCTTGCAGCCATAGCAGGTGGCTGACTAGTGCCTGTCGTATCTGCCGGCTGTATGCCTGCACAAAGAAACCATCTCGAGTTCTAAAAATATTGACTTCATACGTTGTAAACATCTACGCACCAATGTGGTTTAAAGTAAAACATCACGAATTGGCTATTGAGGGTCCACAGAACTTTTATTTTCTAATGAAGAAAAGTGAGCAGATCGAAGACAAGGAGGCAAAGGGAATGTACAGCGATGTGTGCAGAGAAATGCTTTCTTTGCACACCCAGAAAATATTCTTCTCGCCCAACTGGCTTCTGCCCAGAAGTCAGATCGCGTTGATGCTGTTCAAATCATCATTGAAGCAAGAAGGAGAAATGAACTGTTGGCTGCAAGTATTCGTCCATTTCGAGTGCCAACCCTTGATTTTAAAGCAGTGAAGTGGCAACAAATGATAAAATGGTCAGAAACTGACACATATGAGCCACCAATAATCAGGAACATGACAAACAATGAACTGTTAAATATTGTGACCACTCCATTAACAATTCCAAAATTCAAGTGCCATTCGCAAATGGTTGAACGTGCAGTGAAGGAGGTTACTAGAGCATCTAGGATAGTTGTTGGAGAGAAAAGACGTGATGCTACCATCAAAACAACAATGAACAATCGCTCTAAATTCCCAAAACAAGGTACAAAGAAGGACTTTGCACCAAAATAGACGTTTAGTGTAATGCGTAAAAGCATATTTTTAGCATGATATAATATGGTGCACTGTACAATGTATATTGCATAAGGCATAATTTTATTAATTACACAAAATGTAAGCATTTAGTACAATTTATACCTAAGTAATTAAGTATAATGTGATGTTTTGACGCAACACATAATATGAGTGGCGTTTTATTGTTTATGTTTAGTACACCGCTTGCTTAATTGTTCCATATAATTTTTTCAAAACCATTGGTTTTGTACATTATCAACATGTTTTATCTTAAATAAATCAATATTGCAAAAAATAACAGTATGCAACTATTATTGCTCTACATAAAACCAAAAATTTATGTTTATTAGTTCACAATTTAACATACTGAGAATTAAATGAGTCAAATTCCTATGTTTTTATCACTCGTGGTGAGGCAAAATTTCAATTTGTAGGAGCAGGGTCTAAATATTAACCGATTTGTCCCAAATTTGATATTTAACTATGGTTATACCATACGCCTGAGATAAGATCAAGGGAGGAAACATTTTCAAAAAAAAGTTTTTTATGACCCACCCTAATATCCAGTGCCGTGGTGCAAAGACTCCTCCGGTTCTCCCCTCTTCCCAGAGTTGTTGACCTTTTTTAAGGGAGCGGACACCACGCTTACACATTAACTCTGCTTGGGAAAAGAAAACAGGGGACATAAACAAACCTCAGTCGGTAAAGCGTGAGACTCTTAATCTCAGGGTTGTGGTTTCAAGCCCCATGTTGGGCAAAAGATTCCTGCATTGCAGGGGGTTGGACTAGATGATCCTGGTGGTTCCCTTCCAACTCTGTGAATGGTTCTGTTATTCTGTTGTATCTGAAGGGCTGGTCACAGGGAAGATGGAGCAAACTTGTTTTGTGAGAGATGCTTGTGCTGTGATTCCTGCACTGGAGGGGGTTGGTCTAGAGGACCCTCGGAGGTCCCTTCCAGCTATACAATTCTATGGAAAGGTAATTCTGCCCACATGTCTCAAGATGTTTAACACCCTCCTTGCTAGACAGCCTTCTGGGTCCTCTTCCACATTCCCCAGGGAAAGGAAGAAACCGACCTCTCTCCCTGGCTGGGAAGCATAAGGGAGACACCCAGCCAGGAAAATCCCAGCATCCCGACTTCCTAATGGAAGAGGAGCTGCATTAACATCCGCCAAATGGTTGTCATCAATTTTTAATCAGAAATAAGACCAGAAATATGGTAAGCTGCTCCCAGCAGCAAGTAAATCTAAATAACGCCAATAGGGGAATCCAATCACTTGAGCACAGGAACTCGAGCAGCAATGGGAGAGCACAGGGGTGTGCGCCACTACTCCAAAGGAGAAGGCGACAGGCAGCTATGTTAATGGAGATGGAAGCGAGAAAGAAAGAAAGAAAGAAAGAAAGAAAGAAAGAAAGAAAGAAAGAAAGAAAGAAAGAAAGAAAGAAAGAAAGAAAGAAAGAAAGAAAGAAAGAAGCCACCCGATCTCTCGGACCCATTAACCCCTTCCCGGGTCACCCTCTAGCTTTGGCGCCCCCCCCCACACACACACAAACCCGGTGCCCGATTTTCCCGCCTCTGGCCTGCAGGACCCAGCTGCGCGGGCAGCTTTTGCAAAAAGCAGGACCTTGCTCGGCTTCTCCGCACTCCGCAGCTGGTGCAACGGGCTAGGGAGATCCATCCCGCGGCTCTTCCAGCAGCCTTGGAGAGGCTCCCTCCGCCGTCAGTCGCCCCTGGCCCCGCTCCGTTGCAAGAGTTTGCAAGGTGCCCGGAGAGCGCCTGCTGGACGGGGCGAGGGTGGAGGGGCCAACGTGGTCTTTGTCCCCACTCTGCCTCCTCCTCCTCCTCTCGAGTGATTCGACGGAGGAAGGGGGGCCAGAGAGGGTCAGGAGGAGGATGGGGACCGGTCTCTCCCCAGGGCTGGGGGCGCCAGCCATACAGTTGGCGGGGCGCAGCCTCTGGTTCAACGCACCAGTAAGCCCAAAGGGAAAGACGGCTCTGCAAGGAGGGTTGAGCTGAGAAGGCTGTGGCGCCCCGCTCGCCAAGGAGCAGGAGGAGGTTTTGCCTACCGAGTCTTTCACCCAATGTGGGGTTCAAATCCACAACCCTGAGATTAAGAGTCTCATGCTCTACTGACTGAGCTATCCAGAAGCTCCAGTACAGGACTGCAGCTGAATGAACGTGCAAATGTCATGATTGTTGTTGCTTTTAAAAAGGCCCCAGGCTCAATTTTCAGCATCTCCAGGCAGAGGTGGGAATGACCTCTTTCAGAAGCCCTGGAGAGCCATTGCTAGTCAGCACAGACAAGTCTCTTCTAGATTAATGAATGGTCTGATTCTGTATAAGGCAGCTTCCTAGATTCCTATATATGAAAGGTTGGGTTTTGAGAAACATGGCTTTTCAGTATCTGTGCATGGCTGTTTGAGATGCCTCCCAACTTCAATTGTTGCAACTCTCTTAGAGATCACAAAATTCCAGAAAGCTGAGAATGTATCTCTGGCAATTACCGAAGTGAGACAGAAAATCGGTCAAATACAAAAGGCTATTCGTAAGTTACTCAGAAACCACTTATTTTCTTCTCCTTTTTTAATTTTAAAAAGATCTTTATTGAAAATTATATCATAACATACAAACAAAAAAAGCGAAACAAATAAAAATTCCAAACTTAATTACTAACAAACACAACAAAACACCACAAAACAAATCATACAAAACAAATAAATCAAGCAAAACAAACCAACATACATACAATCAATATTCAATCCTATCTGGTTCTAAGAAACCACTTCTATTGGTCAAGGTCGAGGTGCCAGAACCTTTGAGGCAATAGGCGATTTCAGAAGCATTGGGACGGACTTCTCTTTTCCATTACAGGCTAGAATGGCCCATTCTGGTGCCAATCCCGTTCTAAAATATCAGTCAGATCAGCGCACCTGGAAACAGAGAATGGGTAGCTCTCGTCAGGTGTTTTAAGTGAGCACATGTGCAGAGGGCTGTAGGGATGAGCATACTAGCTCTGGCCCACTAGGGCTCTTCCCTGTGAAATTGCAGGGTGACAGTCTCAAGCTGGAAACCAGCAACATAGGGAAGGTCACAAGTTCTCTGTGTACTATGTACAAGTTCTCTATTAGGTACAGGAATTTAAATAGTATGGACATGGTCAAAGAGGCCATGTTGTTGAGCCTTTCTGTGCAACAGCTCTGTTACAGCGGAAACCTAGCCAGATGTGGGTGGGGTATAAATATATTATTATTATTCATAATAATAATAATGTCTGGTTAATCCCATAGTCCTTTGGGGAACAAGAGGGTGTATTGGCATGATGAAATCAGGAGGCTGATTTGGAGGACACAGTTGTCTGTTGAGGCACTTGCCCTGTGGGCCAAATACGGTGCCTGACTCATGAATCAATGACCAGTCCACACATGTCCTCCTTTCCATGCTAAGGGAATTCATCCTGAGGAAGGACAGAGGAGCCTGTGAAATAAGAAAAAGTATTTTCTTTCCCCTCATGTCAGCAGTACAGCTTTTGTTTCCTATATTTTCTTTCCCACTGTTCAAATGGGGGGTTGTTCCAGTTTTTTTGGTATATTACTCTGTACTCAAAAACCGTTCTGAAACTGTCTAGAAGGAATTGGCTACAGGAAGGTCAAATTTCACAGGAGACCCAGCGGAGCTCCCTTGCACCTCTCAGTCTGTGGCTGGTACTTTTGGCTGTTGACCCAAATCTGTTAGAAAGCTGGCTAGTGAATTTTTAATGGGTGCAAAAAGGGAAAGAGGGAAGGAAATGAAAGGTACTTCTCAGACCAAATAAGCTATGCGCAGATCCCTGAGCAAAGAAGTTATATGCTGACAAGGCCTCATTTCTGTCAGAAATCATGCTGCAGCTTTCAGCACCAACTGCAGGTCAAGCACGAGGGAAGCCTCATATAGAGCATATTGCAGTAATCCAGTCTTGAACTGAGCAAAGTATGAACTGTTGTGGCAAGGAATCCTGGTCCAGGAATGACCAGACCTGTTGTTGAACCAGCTGCAGTTGGTAAAAGCCACTTCTAGCCATTGGGGCATCTACCATGGCCCTCTCCTCTACCTTCCCCCAAAAGGGAACATTGGCAACGGCCCATAGCTGTTCCAATCCAAAGGGTCCAGAGTTGCTTTCTTTAGGAGTGGTCGCACCACTGCTTCTTTCAATGCAGCAGGGACCACCCCCTCATGCAGCAAAGCATTAACCACAATCTGGACCCAACCAGTCAGCCAGGATAAGCCAGGAGGGATTGGAGTTGAGGGGCCCATTGCTGCCAGTATTTTGTCCACGTCAGCTAATTGCATAAGGTGAAACTGATCCCACAAAACATCCTCTATAGAGGCACTGGGTTCTTCAACTGGAGATGCAACATTTGGGGAAACAAATGCACTCTGAAGTTGAGCAACTTTATCCTTTGAGTGCGTAGCCAGTGGGTCCTAGTGGGTCTTTGAGAACAATGCTAGATTTTCTTCAGTGGGGGTGGTTCCCCCACCCAAGCTGCTCCCGAGGTTCCCCCTAATATCAGTGTTTTAAACTCTGCAGAGTCCTACAAGCTGGCTTCTCCTAACACCTCAGTTGTCCTTTCTCTCTTTTTATTCCTCACACATTCTGGGCATTGCTCAAAGGTGACATTCAACACAAGATACGTCATGAAGAATGGATTGTTAAGTTTGGAGTCGCATATCTAGTTGACTTCATTGCCAGGCCAAGGACATGGAAACAGTGCGTACACTACTGCGAAAGGATGAAGTACGATACAAAATTGTTTTGTCCTGAACGAGATACCGAGGAGGTGAGCAGATCATGGGATAAATTCTTAAGACACAATGGAGGAGTGTGACTTTGGGGGTAGAATTCAGCATCTGCTGTGTTTGTAGAGACTGATAAGGGACAGACATGTTTTGTTGCAGCTCTGGCATTATATATACATATAATACCGGTATATAAGAGGTGTAGGAATTTATGTAAAGCTTGGTGGGGGTTCCCCTCCAGCAGATATCAGAGTACCAAATCAACACAATCACTTCTCCCAATATCCCCACAAAACACTTCATCACAGTTTTTCCCATCTCTATTCAAAACACCTCTGCTGTAAATGTAACAGTTCACTGATAAATGTATGTATGTACTGGCTCACTGGGGAAATTTTGGAAAGTCACATAAAATCGCCCCAGTATGCATTTTACCATTCAACTTTGTTCTGTTCAGAAAAGGAATGTTTTGTTGCAGCTCTGGGATTATATATGCATATAATATTTAAGAGTTAGGATTAACCCATCACAGCAGGATGCTGCTCCATCCTGATCCTCTGGGTAACTTGCCATCATGTGTAAGTGGGAACATTATTACTTCCTGGTCTTCTGCTCCATGAGCAAGAGTCAGAAACCTCTTTACAAGTACTCAAGTTGAGGATACAATTGTATGGAGAGACCAGGAATAAGGAGACCTGGGAAACCGGGATTTGAATCCCCACGGTGCCATGAAGCTTTGCCCTGATTGGTGTTACATGCTCATACCGTCTTGTTCTGGTAATCAATCTGGCGATTGCATTTTTCATCAGCTGACGTTTCCTGCTCCTCAATGAGACCAAGACCTAGGCATTTTTGCTCCCTTGTTTCCCCTTTATCTAGACTTTCTTTTTTTCTGTGTTGTAGCTCTTTGCTGAAAAAATACTGAGGACAAGACCGACCAATTATTATATTGGAATTTACGGTGACTACGCAACCAACACATGGAACTGCTATCTAAAGGGGGTTACGCTGCCGAAACAGTAAGTCCAAACTCCTCATAATATGGGAACTTTCATAACCAATAAGTATTTGAAGAGAGCCATAATATTTGTGTGTTTATATTGTTCTTTATTATGATGATTTTATTTATAGACCAATTAGTTTCCAGAGAGTTTCAAAAAAACCTCAACAACTTTGAGGTAAAATCCTAAATAAAGCTCAACAACTTCAATCCTAATAAAAGGCAACAAGTATGGTCAGTAGGGTGGTTCATAAAAAACTTTTTTCGAAAATGTTTGCTCCCTTGATCTTATCTCAGGCGTATGGTATAAACATAGTTAAATTTCAAATTTGGGACAAATCGGTTAATATTTAGACCCTGCTCCTACAAATTAAAATTTTGCCTCACCACGAGTGATAAAAACATAGGAATTTGACTCATTTAATTCTCAGTATGTTAAATTGTGAACTAATAAACATAAATTTTAGGTTTTATGTAGAGCAATAATAGTTGCATACTATTATTTTCTGCAATATTTATTTATTTAAGATAAAACATGTTGATAATGTACATGAAAATGATAATGCACGTTCAACCATTTCTCAGAGAAAAAGACCTAGTGAATCAACTTGAAGCAGTTGCTTGTGATGGGACAAACACAAACATAGGTGCCCAGGGAGGAATTAACCATCTTATTGAAATAGACATTGGCCGGCCATTGCAATGGAACATTTGCCTCCTTCATGCCAATGAACTGCCTCTACGACTAGATGGACCCACATCTGGGGCTAACACCTTTTCAGGGCCTATTGGGAAATTACTGCCCAGTGTCACCGATTTGCCAGTTGTTGAATACAAATGCTTTGCACGATCAGATTCAATCCCAGAAATGCCAGAAGTAGTTTGGAAAAATCTATCTACTGACCAAAAGTGTTTGTGGCAAGTTACATCTGCACTCATCTCTGGAGAATTCAGCAGTGATTTACAGCTGCTCAAAATTGGCCCTTGAAGCCATAGTAGGTGGCTGACTAGTGCCTGTCGTATCTGCCGGCTGTATGCCTGCACAAAGAAACCATCTCGAGTTCTAAAAATATTGACTTCATACGTTGTAAACATCTACGCACCAATGTGGTTTAAAGTAAAACATCACGAATTGGCTATTGAGGGTCCACAGAACTTTTATTTTCTAATGAAGAAAAGTGAGCAGATCGAAGACAAGGAGGCAAAGGGAATGTACAGCGATGTGTGCAGAGAAATGCTTTCTTTGCACACCCAGAAAATATTCTTCTCGCCCAACTGGCTTCTGCCCAGAAGTCAGATCGCGTTGATGCTGTTCAAATCATCATTGAAGCAAGAAGGAGAAATGAACCGTTGGCTGCAAGTATTCGTCCATTTAGAGTGCCAACCCTCGATTTTAAAGCAGTGAAGTGGCAACAAATGATAAAATGGTCAGAAACTGACACATATGAGCCACCAATAATCAGGAACATGACAAACAATGAACTGTTAAATATTGTGACCACTCCATTAACAATTCCAAAATTCAAGTGCCATTCGCAAATGGTTGAACGTGCAGTGAAGGAGGTTACTAGAGCATCTAGGATAGTTGTTGGAGAGAAAAGACGTGATGCTACCATCAAAACAACAATGAACAATCGCTCTAAATTCCCAAAACAAGGTACAAAGAAGGACTTTGCACCAAAATAGACGTTTAGTGTAATGCGTAAAAGCATATTTTTAGCATGGTATAATATGGTGCACTGTACAATGTATATTGCATAAGGCATAATTTTATTAATTACACAAAATGTAAGCATTTAGTACAATTTATACCTAAGTAATTAAGTATAATGTGATGTTTTGACGCAACACATAATATGAGTGGCGTTTTATTGTTTATGTTTAGTACACCGCTTGCTTAATTGTTCCATATAATTTTTTCAAAACCATTGGTTTTGTACATTATCAACATGTTTTATCTTAAATAAATCAATATTGCAAAAAATAATAGTATGCAACTATTATTGCTCTACATAAAACCAAAAATTTATGTTTATTAGTTCACAATTTAACATACTGAGAATTAAATGAGTCAAATTCCTATGTTTTTATCACTCGTGGTGAGGCAAAATTTCAATTTGTAGGAGCAGGGTCTAAATATTAACCGATTTGTCCCAAATTTGATATTTAACTATGGTTATACCATACGCCTGAGATAAGATCAAGGGAGGAAACATTTTCAAAAAAAAGTTTTTTATGACCCACCCTAATGGTCAGCCCTCACACATGTTCACTTCATCAAATCTGGCCCTCTTTGAAAAAAGTTCGGACACCCCTGCTTCAGTCAGAGTGTAAAGGCACCCCACACTCTGTGTGTTGGGAATCTTGCTGGAAGCCAAGACCCAAGTGTGGGGTGAGTACTCTTTGATGAGAGAACCCCAGCAGAGATTTAAGATAGCAAAAGATGCAGCAAAGAAAAGTGTGGAAATGTCGGCTGTAAACCCGTAAAAATGTCCCCTTTCCAGTGAATTCCAAAGTATCCCACTTTCAATGGTTCTTCCCAACTTCTCTAGCACAAACATAGAGCACACATTTAGTAAGTCATAAAATGACTTTCTGCTTTCAAATAAGATGCTCTGCTACTGAGCTGTGGCACTTGCCAATGGTAGACACCCCTCCCACAACCCCTGTTCCCTCTCTGTCTTGTCCTGCTTTGTTCTCTGAATGGACAAAAGACAAAGACTGGAAAATGCTACCATCAAATTGCTTGGTGGAGCTGATTAGGACCGTCCTCTTGCAAAAGGAGTGTATTAAGATTGCCCTCTCTGTAAGCTGTGCAACTTTGTCACAGGTGAGGCACTGCCTTGGAAAGGAAGTTTAGCCTGTATTTTTCCACTGGCCGGCAATCTTCCCTTCATCACTCCAAATAATCAAAATCCTGCCATTTATTGATTTATAGGGTTTGCCTATAAGAATATTTCCCCCCTTATTTTGCTGAGGAAAGCACAATAAGTGCTTGTTGGATGTACATGTTTGTGCAGGTTATCACATGATTTGCCTTCCAATCAGACACTAATAATAATAATAATAATAATAATAATGCCACATCCATCTGCTGCTTTCCCCCAACTACTCTGGGCAGCTCACAGCATATATCAAAACATTAAAAAGCAATCATTAAAAACTTCCCAGTACAGGGAATATAATGAGACTCATCTGGTGTTGGTGGTAGTGCAGAAAATGCGTAAGCTCTGACTACAGGGTAGGGCAGAGAGGCAGGGGAGTCCGAGTCTAGACCAAAAGAGAATTCTCCTCTGAATGTTACTCCTCTGGGTTACTGCAAAAATAATGAATAAGTGTGTGGAGGATAGGCAAGCATTTCATTCTAAGAGGTACAGAATAAAGTGAGAATTCAGACTGAGTAGTTTCTCCTCTCCTTTTCAGCTACTGGAGAGAATATAATCCAAAAAGCGATTCCATGTGGAACTGTGTCATCATCGGAAGGAACTGTTATGAGCAACTTGAATGTTGGGGTAATGCTCCGTGTGCCGCCTTAGCACGGTGCGCCTGCAAAAGGAAGCCTCTTCAAAAGTGGATGGAATAACTGATAATCTGCACTCTATGCCACGTTGTCCATCCTGCTATTCCGAGGCTGGAAAAGAGCCATTGTTTTACACCTGCAAAGGCTTAGTTGGCCACTGAACTAAAGTGTGGAAGAATTCAGTCATATCCTGTGTATGTTTCAATAAATTAACTGCGTGTATCTACCTACCAATGTTAGAACAGATAGATCTGGTTTCTAGTTTCTCCTTTTGATTATAAATATGTTCCAAGGTCTGGAAAGGACTCCTGTGATATTAGATCAAGGTTTATCACAGCCCTCTCTTTCCTGAAGCATTTAGGGTAGAAATGCTTTTCTATCATCCAGGGGGCAGAAGTTGAACTATTTGTCATGTATTTTTTTATTTTAAATTTGATGCACATTTTGTTCATTCATACATTTATGCATTTTATGAAGTCATTAGACTGAATAACTAACAACAGCTAAACCATCCAAATATTCATATAAATTTCAGCCACCACAGCAGTCAGAACAAAAATAGAACTCAGAGACCATTGAGTCACCTGACAGAATCATAGAATCATAGAGTTGGAAGAGACCCCAAGGGCCATCCAGTCCAACCCCCTGCCAAGCAGGAAACACCACCAAAGCATTCTTGACAGATGGCTGTCAAGCCTCTGCTTAAAGACTTCCAAAGAAGGAGACTCCACCACACTCCTTGGCAGCAAATTCCACTGTCGAACAGCTCTTACTGTCAGGAAGTTCTTTCTAATGTTTAGGTGGAATCTTCTTTCTTCTAGTTTGAATCCATTGCTCCGTGTCCGCTTCTCTGGAGCAGCAGAAAACAACCTTTCTCCCTCCTCTATATGACATCCTTTTATATATTTGAACATGGCTATCATATCACCCCTTAACCTTCTCTTCTCCAGGCTAAACATACCCAGCTCCCTGAGCCGTTCCTCATAAGGCATCGTTTCCAGGCCTTTGACCATTTTGGTTGCCCTCCTCTGGACACGTTCCAGCTTGTCAGTATCCTTCTTGAACTGTGGTGCCCCGAATTGGACACAGTATTCCAGGTGGGGTCTGACCAGAGCGGAATACAGTGGTACTATTACTTCCCTTGATCTAGATGCTATACTCCTATTGATGCAGCCCAGAATTGCATAGGCTTTTTTAGCTGCTGCATCACACTGTTGACTCATGTCAAGTTTATGGTCTACCAAGACTCCTAGATCCTTTTCACATGTACTGCTCTATTGGTTTTAACCTCTCTAGCAAGCCTGAGTTCATTCTGTGCTTTAGCTTTTCTGACTTTGTCTCTACACGTGCTGGCTATTTGTTTGAATTCCTCTCTGGTGGTTTCCCCCTTTTTCCATTTCTTGTACATATCCCTTTTAAATCTTAACTCAGTTAAAAGTTCTTTAGATAGCCACCCTGGCTTCTTTAGGCACCTTCCATGTTTTCGTCTCATTGGTACTGCTTGAAGTTGTGCTTTTAATATCTCCCTTTTAACAAACTCCCATTCATCATGAACTCCCTTCCCTTTTAGTATTAGTGACCATGGGATCACACCCAGTGTTTCCCTAAGTTTTCTGAAGTCGGCTTTCTTAAAGTCTAGAATTTGGGTCTTAGTATGCTTGGTTGCTCCTTTCCGCTGTATAATAAACTCCAGAGGAGCATGATCACTCCCACCTAATGATCCTGCCGCTTCTACCCCACTAACCAGGTCATCACTATTGGTTAGGACCAGATCTAAAATGGCTGATCCTCTTGTTGCTTCTCCCACTTTCTGGACAATGAAATTGTCTGCAAGGCCAGTGAGGAATCTGTTCGACCTTATGCTCTTGGCTGAGTTTGACATCCAACAAATATCAGAATAGTTGAAATCCCCCATTACTACTATCTCACTTCCTTTTGAATGCTTGGTCATCTGTTCCAGGAAGGCGTCTTCTGTGTCCTCAGTTTGGCTGGGGGGTCTATAGTAAACTCCCACAATTAGATCACTGTTATTGTTGTCTCCCTTAATTTTGACCCAGATACTCTCAATATGGCTTTGAAGTTTTAAATCATGGATCTCTTCACAGGTATACACATCCCTGACATATAACGCCACTCCTCCTTTCTCATTTGGTCTATTTCTCTGAAATAGATTGTATCCCTCTATTCAGGGGCGTAGCAAGGGGGCGGGGGGCGGGCCGCCCCGGGTGCCACCCTGGGGGAGGGTGTCACCCCCCTCACTGGCCGCCCCTGCGGCTCCGCCCCGGCAGCGCCGTAAATAGCCCCCCCTTCCAGCGGCTTTTCCCGCCGCTGGCTTGCAGAGCCGGGGAATGGAAAGGGGCGGGCCAGTGAGGAGGGGTGATACCCCTCCTCGCTGGCCCACCCCTCTCCCTGCCCTGACTTGCGCTCCGCCCACGGAGCCCCGGCAGCGGCTTCGGGGTCTCTGCGGGCTGCAGAGGCTCCCGAAGCCACCGCCCGTCCGGCACCCGGGGGCACCCCTTGGTGTGGCGGCTGCTCGTGTCGGCGCACCAAGGGGGTGACGGGCAGTGGCTTCGGGAGTTTCCCGAACCCGGCGGCCGGCATCCGCGGGGGCGGGGCATCGCGCTGTGCGCGTGCGTCATGACGCACGCACACGCCGTGACGCCCTGCCCCGGGTATGCTTCTTGGCTTCCCGCCCCAGGTAGCCAAGGGGCTAGTAATGCCCCTGCCTCTATTACTACATTCCAATCATGAGACTCATCCCACCAGGTTTCAGTGATGCCTATTATGTCGTATTTAGTTTGCTGTACCAAGAGCTCAAGTTCATCTTGTTTATTTCCCATGCTCTGTGCATTAGTATACAGACATTGAAGACCATTGATCATTCCCCCTAGTCTTATTTAAGGATTTTTTCCTCCCACCACTAGGTCTGTGTGCTGTTTGCTCCATTTGGTCCTTGACATTTGGATGATCATCTTCAGCACTTATAGACTCCTACCATCAGGACCACTGTCTCACTCCCCCACATAAGTCAGTTTAAAGCCCTCCTGATGAGGTTTTTGAGATTATTGGCAAAAACATTCCTCCCAACCCTTGTGAGGTGCAGCCCATCACTTGCCAGAAGTCCATCTTCAAGAAACTGCAGACCGTGATCTAAGAATCCAAACTGTTCCTGCTGGCACCATTTCCGAAGCCAGTTGTTCACTTCCTCTATTTTCCCTTCTCTCACTGGGCCACCCCGTTCAACTGGGAGGACCGATGAGATGACAATTTGTGCATTTAATTCCTTCATCTTCCTGCCCAGAGCCTCATAATCACGTTTGATCTTCTGGAGGCTATGGCTTGCAGTGTCATTGGTTCCCACATGGACCAAAAGGAAGGGTATTTGTCAGTGGGCTTTATGATTCCTTGCAGCCGTTCTGTTACATCTTGGATCTTGGCCCCGGGGAGACAGCACACCTCTCAAGACGTCTTTTCAGGCCCACAGATCACTGCTTCTGTACCCCTCAGTAGGGAATCTCCTATCACCACTACACACCTCCTCATAGGCTTGGTCGGGATTCTTCCATGTGCTGTCTCTTCCAAGGTCACCTGCACATTCCCGGAGGACTGACTGTGCTGCTCATCTTCATATTCCTCATCAACTGTGATGAGGGAGAGATCTTCAAATGGAGTCTGTTCTTCGTCTTCCATGTTAAGGGAGAGAACTTGTCTTCTAGTAGGGCAATCAACTTGCAGTGGCTGCAGGTGTAGCTGCCTCCAACCTTTGGCAAGAAGACAAACATTGCGCAGGAATTGCATGTGACTGCAGTTATTCCCTCCCCCTCCTGAAGTTGCCGGACCTTGTCTTCTAGTAGGGCAACCAACTTGCACTTGCTGCAGGTGTAGCTGCCTACATCCTTTGGCAAGAAGGCAAACATTGCGCAGGAATTGCAGGCGACTACAGTTGTTCCCTCACCCTCCATCTTGCAGCTTGAAGTCAGGACAAAAAAAAGAAGCCTAGACGCCTAGGTCTCCCCCAATAAACATTTGGAACTAGCTCCCCTCTATCTAAAAGATGGGTCAAACTGCGCGCGCCACTAGGCGTGCGCCGCTGCCCTCCAGGAACTGATTCGCTCCGCCCACAGCTAGTCACCTGACTCACCAGAAGCCAGAAACAAACACACACGCCCAAGCCTGGACAGTCACACAAATCCAAGAGGCAGAAGCCCTAGAAAACAAGCACAAGCCCTAGGAAAAACACACAAACAAATAAGGAAACAAATAAGCACACAAACTTAATCACACACAGCCCCCAAAAGACAAACCCACAAAACCTACAAGCTCAGCTCATCTTGTGCTCCCTCCTCAGTCGCTGCCCTCCAGGCACTTTCATGATATATGCATGAAATTGGCTAGAATATACTGGAGGAGGTGAATATGATACAATATTTGACTATACTACACTCAAACGCTGAAATGTTTCTTGGATTGTCCTTGAATCTTCCTGCCACACTTTCCACACTCTCCTGCCACACCATTGTAGCATGCAACCTCCTCTGCCTCTTCCTTCACACAAAAGGAAAACAGTGTCTAGTCTGGAGAGAACTGAATAAACAATGGAAGGAGGGAGCTGAAGCCCAAGAAAGGAAAGGAAGCGGCAAGGGAACTCCTAGCTACTTTGAATGAATTCAGATCTCCAGGGCCTGATGAGCTGCACACAATGGCAAAACAAAGATTTTCCCAATAAGTGAAGTCTTTCCCCCCCTCTCTCATAGAGTCCAGTAATCTAATTGTCCCAAATCTAATTAGGAGAGACAGGATAGGGGAGCCCATAGTGCACTTCCTTGGGGATGCTGCCATCTTTCTTTCTGTGTAATATACAAGGTAATAGTAATATACAAGGCCTTCAAGTGGGTTCCCAATCTTATAAACTGAAGGCATTTGCAGATGATGGAGATGGACCCTGTGGCAGTGGTGGAGAAAGGGGGGCCATCCTGAGGCGGGTGACAGGATGCCGGCTGAACGCGCCTGCTCCCGGCCCCGAAAGAAAGCAGCGGCTTCAGGCAAACAACACTGCCACGCTCCTTCTGCCACCGCCGCTGGTTGCCCTGGCTGGAAAGGAGAAGCGGGGCGAGTTGGGGGTGGGGTGGGGTCTGAGGATGGGGAGAGGTCACCGCAAGCCTGAAGCTCCAGGACACTGACCCTGGAGTCCTGCTATGGCTTCGCCTCTGCCTCTGCCTCTCCTCCTCAGGGAGGCCACGTGATGGCCCGACTGCGCACATGTCGCTTTGGGCTGGGGACGGAGCGAGAAGGGACCCCACGGCTGGCTCCATGGGGCGTGCATGTGCATTTGGAGCACCCGGGTGCACCTCCGAGGCTGCCGCTCGTTTCTTTCCCCGCCGGTTGACAGGGAAGGAAGCGCTTCCAGATTCCTCTTACTCAGAGCTCGGATTTTTTGTGAGCCCCCTAACCCTAACCCTGTCAGTAGATTCCCCCCCCACACACACACACATGTTAGATGTAAGGATTTTGAGGAAAGTGAGGAGAAGGAACAGGGAGAAAGCAGGAGAAGCAGCAGCGAGGCCGAGGCTACAATCTGACAGCTGCTTACTTGGGAGTAAGTTCAGTTGAGCACAGTGGAGCTTACTTCTGAGTAGACATGCTTGGCATTGCACTGTCAGTTTATTAACATTACACTAGAAAAAGAAGCTGTCGATATTTAATAGAGTAATTTCCATCTTTTTAAGTACAGCATCTTAAACAATTTAAGATCAATGGGGCATAGACAGATTTGGGGAAACATAAGATCTGTCTATAGGGCAAAATCCTAGGGGAACCATAACAAAATAAAGAGTCTAGGTTAATCACATTCACACAATTAATGTCATGTCTAGCTTGACCCCATTTTTCTTTCTTTTTATCATTGATACCCTGCATTCTTTCTCAAAAGGTTTTCTCAAGGTGCCTTCCATCCTTCAACAAATGCCAAGCATCCCTACAGAAATGTGATACAGTGTATGTATAGCTCAGGTAGAAAACTATTCCAGGTCCCTTTAAAGCAAAGCCTTCAACAGGTAGGATCTGTCTATAATAGCAGTGCCTAGACCCACTGTTATAGCTTCTTTCCCCTAGAATTGTAGTATTACAGAGTTGGAAGGGACCCAACGTTATCTGACCATTAGTACGCAAAATCTCTTAACTGGTATTTGAAGCATACAGTATGTGTTAATGAGATGAAAGGAAACTAACCGTTGCTCCAATTGAGAAAATGTTTGATATACATTGACTTTTAGTGACTTTTTTGGGGGTTGATTAATTTTCCACATTGATCAAAAGGTCAACAACTCTGGGGAACCTTTCCTTAAAAGGGTCAACAACTTTGGGGTTCCATGCCTAAAATAGGTCAAAAACTCTGGGAAACGGGGGGGGGGGGGCGGGGCGCTGGAGGAATCTTTGTACCACAGCACCGAATATGCTAAAGACACTGGGCAGCGTTGCCATTAAGCCAAGCGGTTTGCAGCATAGACACTGACAGAGAGGAAAGGAATCCTCGCTTTGCGTACACACACGCGAAACCCTGTCTGTGGTGTCCACCCCTTTCCCCAAGAAAGAGACATGAGACCAGAGTATGGGATTAAATTGGCCACAACTTTATTGAACCTCAGAAGTGGGAAACTTGGCACAGGCCTTGGCAGGCAACCCTCTCAGCCCATGGCTGAGGATATGCAGGATGAGGAGGTGCAGTGGGAGGGGACTGCAAAGCGCACACTTACACAGCATGCCCTCCCACCAACCTCAGTCCGGGAGTTCGACCTACATGCCGCCGCTCCAAGGCCGGAAACTCCCGGTGTACCCTTTAACGGGCCCTGCCGCGCCGCCGCATGGGCTGGGAGCATGCCAGCATCCCACCCAACCAGATGATAGACTAAAGACTACCTTGCCAAGGCCTAAAACCGCCACCCGAGGCCCGTAAGGGCCTCGCCACCAAGAATCCCACAACCGAGGAACAAATGCCCCTACTCTGCCATTACCAAGTCCACGAGTACCTGACGCAAGTCGCTCAGCCAGAGATCATTACCGAAAGGCGTCAGATGCACGCCGTCTGCCCTAAATATTCCTGTCGCATCCGCCCTGATGGCGGGATGTGAGATGGAGAATCCCCCAATAAGCCACATGGTATTCCGCATTGCTGTGTTAATTTTTCCAACCGCATAATTAATGCGAGAGGGGTTCATAACCCCTCTCCAGCGCAGACAGGGGAGTAAGTTGGACCAGCCAATCACCAGTGTCGGGTACAAGGCATGCAATAACGCAAACCGAAAAGTTCCTTGCACGTTCAAAACACACTGGGGTCAGGTATCACTTCATTCGCCAGATGATCCAAGATGGACTAGTAGAAATGTCCTACTGTAATACTCAGGAGATGACTGCGGACATTCTCACGAAACCCTTGCCACGAGAGAGTTTCCAGAACCTACGTGTCAAGCTGGGACTCTGGGTGGTTGAATAAAGTTGTTTTATGTTTGTTAAATGTTGTTCAGACTGAGAAGGGGTTTGTGGGATGTATAACACTGGTGCAGTCAATCACAACATTCCTAGAGTGTACACAAGGGGTCTTGGTCCTCCAGCTAGTTTCCTGTGCCTGGAGGAGGATCATTTCCTTTGTGTGACCAGAGGTGGGAGTGGCCTTACCTGAAGCACAGAGGTCAGAAGCCATTCTCCTCTCTCTTCCCTCTGATCTTCAAGCAAGCAACATCTCAAGAGAAGATGCTCTCTTGGCTTCCACCCAAGAGAGGCCACAAGGAGCCTCCTCCCTTATGGAGGGACTCCACATGTAAATACATTTAATCTAAGCCAGCCTGCCTTCTGAGACTTATATATTCTTGGATGTCTGTGAGTAAAACCTTTATACTTTTAAAAGCTTATGTGTCGTGTATTTTCTGTTAAGAGGGAATCAGGGGAATTATATGCCAGGATCTGCCTTGTTCTAGAAGTTCATAGGAACTTAAACGCCATGTTTTGCTGCGCTTTATTGGGGATGAGAAACTGCTAGTTTGGAGCTTGTTAGCACAAGCTGGGATAGGAAATATTAAACAATATTCCCTCATCCACATTCCTACTCATCTCCCACAGAGTTACTCGTAAGTCGAGGTACCACTGTATAAGGGAGCAGGTCTTCTGCAATGACCAAAGGGGGGTTACACAAAATAATAATAACCCAATTTTAAAAAATAATAATAATGAATTTTTTTGAAAAAATAGAAATCTGTACCCCAAATCCTGTAGATAAAGGAAGCGATATAACTCCCAATTTATTTTGCCTGGGGTATGAGATGTTTATTTGATACAGTAAGCATGAGTCATTCGTCCTGAGACTTCAATTTGACCAAAGTTATATCTCTGCTTTTGGTGGTTGGGTTGCCTGGATGTTGAATTTCTATATATTTAAAGTTTTAAGATTTATAAGCCTACTTCCTAAGCAGCAAGAAACAGAAAAAATGTGTCAGAAATGTCTTAGGACACAACCGATGGAGAACCTGCAGAGAACTTTGCAAGGGCTCTTGTGTACCCCATAAGGGAATAAGGGCAGATTTTTCTACAACACCCACACACAATGAAAAAAATTCTTATGGATGCCCAGATGCCCCTTTTGATTGGCAGTTGTCAAGCTGAGTTACCTATGTGCCTGTTTGACATAGAGTGAAATGCAACACCACCCCATACATAAGTACGTCCCACTGAGATGTATCTAGCTAAGTGTGATGGCCTGGGATTCAGACTCAGACGCTGAACCTGAGGGATCCCAGCCTGCACAGGATTCCCTGCCTCCAGAACCAGCAGAGCCAGGGCTGGGGCCTGAGTCTGAAGGGGACTCACCTGTGCTAGATCCTCAGGTGCAGGCATCGGCTGAGTTTGATCTGGCTTCTGATGGGATGGAGGACTCATTGCCTGCAGGTGCTCCACTCCCCACCCAGTCAGGGGAGGCTGAGGTTGCCTCTGGGTCCGGTAACCCTCCAGCTTCTCCTGAGCTGCAGAGGCTCAGGGCAGAGAGGCGAAGGGAACTAAGTTCCCGCAGGAGGAGTGCTCGTCTCCAAGCCAGGAGAGGTGAGTCACCTGAGGATCGGAGCCGCCCTCTGCCTCGGGGCAGATAAAAGTCGGCCAGCCCCAGCCCCAAGTTGCAGGAGCAACATCGTTGCTGTCGAGTTCCTGCTTGTTCCCTGTCCTGTTCTGCCTGAGCTCCTGACCTGCCTTGGTTCCCTGCTTGTTCACCCGTTCCTGACTTTGCCTGACTCCCTGCCCTGTACTCTGCTCCAGTTAATTCGGACTGCCTTGACATGTACCTCTGACCTTGGACCGGACTTAGACTTCACCTTCTGGATACCCCACGGGACCAGCACACCAAGTCCTACAGAGAGCAAAGTTATTAAGGAGCCTTAGTTATCATGGCTATCATTTTCCATGACTGCACTCTGTGTAAGACTAACATTATCTAAAACCCGCTGAATGCAATCAATAACAAGGTGATATTAGACTGAAGCCAGCCTTATAGGGAGATTCTAACCAGGGGCGTACCCAGGATCAAAACTAGGGGGGGGGGGCAAACCATGGTCATTCAGGTTGTGACA
Source organism: Darevskia mixta (assembly GCA_034641385.1). Classification (NCBI taxonomy): domain Eukaryota; kingdom Metazoa; phylum Chordata; class Lepidosauria; order Squamata; family Lacertidae; genus Darevskia; species Darevskia mixta. The sequence continues at coordinate 8,115,698 of JAWWNH010000060.1, forward strand.
TTTCAGCACGGAAAAGGTGAATGAAACCAAAATTGTAAGAAAATTATATATAATTAAAACAATGCTTTATTACGGTAATAATAATAATAATTTATTATTTGTACCCTGCCCATCTGGCCGAGCTTCCCCAGCCACTCTGGGCGGCTTCCAATCAAATATTAAAACAATACAGCATTAAATATTAAAAACTTCCCTAAACAGGGCTGCCTTCAGATGTCTTTTAAAAATAGGATAGCTGCTTATTTCCTTGACATCTGCTGGAAGGGCGTTCCACAGGGCAGACACCACTACCGAGAAGGCCCGCTGTCTGGTTCCCTGTAACCTCGCTTCTCGCAATGAGGGAACCGCTAGAAGGCCCTCGGCGCTGGATCTCAGTGTCCGGGCTGAACGATGGGGGTGGAGACGCTCCTTCAGGTATACAGGACCGATGCCATTTAGGGCTTTAAAGGTCAGTACCAACACTTTGAATTGTGCTCGGAAACGTACTGGGAGCCAATGTAGATCTCTCAGGACCGGTGTTATGTGGTCCCGGCGGCCACTCCCAGTCACCAGTCTAGCTGCTGCATTCTGGATTAATTGCAGTTTCCGGGTCACCTTCAAAGGTAGCCCCACGTAGAGCGCATTGCAGTAGTCCAAGCGGGAGATAACCAGAGCATGCACCACTCTGGCGAGACAGTCCGCTGGCAGGTAGGGTCTCAGCCTGCGTACCAGATGGAGCTGGTAGACAGCCGCCCTGGACACAGAATTAACCTGTGCCTCCATGGACAGCTGTGAGTCCAAAATGACTCCCAGGCTGCGCACCTGGTCCTTCAGGGGCACAGTTACCCCATTCAGGACCAGGGACTCCCCCACCCCCGCCCACCCCCTGTCCCCCAAAAACAGTACTTCTGTCTTGTCAGGATTCAACCTCAATCTGTTAGCCGCCATCCATCCTCCAACCGCCTCCAGACACTCACACAGGACCTTCACTGCCTTCACTTGTTCTGATTTGAAAGAGAGGTAGAGCTGGGTATCATCCGCATACTGACGAACACCCATCCCAAACCCCCTGATGATCTCTCCCAGCGGCTTCATATAGATATTAAAAAGCATGGGGGAGAGGACGGAACCCTGAGGCACCCCACAAGTGAGAGCCCAGGGGTCTGAACACTCATCCCCCACCACCACTTTCTGAACACGGCCCAGGAGGAAGGAGCGGAACCATTGTTAAACCAAATAAGAATTATTTCAAAATAAATAAAAATACAGTAAAGTGATGGCCCTACATATGCTGAGCCCACGTGGCAGGAGTCAATAAGACAGCGATGCTACTGAGTATGTGCACCCCCATGTGGCAGGTTCCCATTCAAAGGGATGCCCCCTGAGATTGCTCACCTCCAAAAAACAACAACGCCATCTCTTTCCCAGCTTCCCTGTACCAAGCAGCAAGGGGGCATATTGTGGGTACGTTTCAGGGAGCAAAGGGGAATATTTTGGGGTTTCAGGGGGGAGGGGGCATGTTCAGGGAGGAATTAAGGGGTGGAGGGACATATTGTGGGAAGGTTTCAGGGTGGGCAGAGCTGGGATGAGGGCAGGAGTTAAGAGGGAAGGCTTTAAAAGAAAGGGTCTCTCCAGAGAAACATAAGAGACATGGAGCTGTCAACCAGCGCAAGATGAAAATGACAAGAAAGAAATTAAATCAAAAAGGAAATAAAGGGAGGCAGCAGACAGAAGATCGGAAGGAAAACCAGACCAAACAAGCCGAAGTTTGGCTTGAGACTTTGGGACAAGCCTCACATGGTGGTGTAATGGGACTTTTATTTTGGGTTTCAAGATATGGATTATGGATATGATAAAGAGATATTAAGTATGGATAATATTAAAGCTATGTACTCGAGATTGAGGAGAGGCAGAAGGGAAGTATAGGATAGAAGTAGGAAAAAAAAAAATAAGCCAAGGATGATATAAGTTAGTATAAGATAAAATAAGTAAAGATGATGTAATTGATAATGAAGTTTGAAACTGTTTAGAAGATGTGAGTTAAAATAAGAACCAATACGGGAGATGTGAGGAGGTCAGATGAAAATGTTAGCATAATGAAAAATGACCTGGCCTGGGAAGAAGGCCAGGACCTGGCAAAGTTAAAGAAATAAATAAATGAGGTCAGGAATACTAATATTGGGTAACTCCTGTGAGAGGGGGGAAGGATAAGGGCTCCTCATGGTGAATGGGGAGGGCAATGAAAACCTGACTGTAATGAAATGTAAAATGCCTATAAAATTGAAAAACTAATAAAAATTATTTAAAAATAAAAAAATAAAAGAAAGGGTCTCTTACAGGGAGGGCTCAGCATGCGGAGCAGGTTGACGATGACGCTGAGGTTGCAGAGCAGCACAGCCAGGATGAGCAGCAGCAGCAGCGAGGCGTAGAGGAGTGAGAAGGCGCTCCCTCCGACGACAGCGCCGCCGGGCCGCGGGAAGTGCATCTGGATGAAGCACCAGGTGCCCGGGCAGTACTGGACGTAGCGGCTGAAGCCGAGCAGCGGCAGGGCGCAGAAGGCGGCGGCCAGCGCATAGAGGGCCGGCAGGGCGGCCAGCAGGAGCGGCGCGACGGGGCGGGCGCTCAGGAGGCGCTTGTACAGGTAGGGTGCGCCGATGGCCAGGCTGCGCTCCAGCGCCATGGCGCCCAGGCACCCCATCGTGGCCAGGCTGAAGAAGCTCATGGCGAAGGCAAGGTAGAGGCACACACCGCCGCCGTCGGACAACCCGCGCAGCGTCCGCCGGCACCCATAGGTTGCCAGCACTACCGGGCTCAGCAGGCACGTGCTGGCCAGCGCCCCCTCCATTTTGACACGCCGGCCCTGCTTCTAGGGGGGGCAGCTGCCCCCCCTGGGTACACCCATTATTCTAACCACATCTGTGCAGAGGTAAACCACATTTCATTCAGCCAGGTTTATTCCCAGGAAAGGGGGGTTAGGATTGCAGCAGCCCTAGGGTTGTATCCAACCAAATTCCAGTCAGAACAGACCCACTGAAATTAATGGGCCTAAATTAAGCATGCCCATTAACTTCAATGGGTTTACTCTGACCAGGATTTGTATGAGCTGCAACCCATAGTCTACAGTCCTCATCCACAGGACTAACTTCTGAAGAGACAAGAGTTAGGACTGTGCCTGTTTGTCAAGGATGATGGGAATGGAGAAGGTGGTTTCTCTTGTTACGGAAAAAATCCCGGTGCGAGGCTGCTCAGCCACCTGGCCCTTCAGGCAAAGCCTGTGGTTCTTTGCGGAGAAAAAAAGGAGACCAGCCACCAAGGAGGACAACGTTTATTGCACAACAGGTTCAAGGCAAAGATTGAACAGCGAAGGTGGGGTGGGAAGGACTTTTAAAACTTCCCTCAATTTCCCAGAACACAGTTCACTAAGCATAATCACTCCATCACTGTTACATCAGTGTCACCAGAGGGGTGGAGAAGGGGAGGGTTACATGGCATTAACATATGGGTAAACAAGATTAACATATGGGTAAACAAGATTAACATACAGGTACTGGTTCCAGGAACAGTGTGAAAGGGTGTTAAGTGGTTGGAGGCATATCTTGAGTACCCACCAGAAGAAGGACAATGGGACCCTTATCGGTACTGTCTGTCACATATGGGGGTCTGGAGGAGAATATTTACTCAGTGATTTCCCAAATCACCCAGCGATTGCCCACTGGGGTACCTTCCTGTGTGTACTGATCTCTTGCGTAAGAGATTATGGAGGAGACCCAGTGCCTTGTGGGTCATAGACCAGAGTTGCAAAATGGCATTGAAATATTTATAATATTAAGCAAATTTAAAAATGTGCCCCCCCGTAATTTCTGCAACACTCTGCAACAATAAAAAGATGCTTGTCATACCTGTAGGCTAGGTTGGGTGTGGGCCGTGTAGGTGGGAGGGTTGCCTTGATGACCTATGTGAGTCTCCTCCCCATATCCCCCCCTCTTTCTCTGCCTTCCAGCCTGCTCAGAGCAAAAAGGCACCTTTCCTCCTGGCCATCCCTTTCCAAGAATGCCAGGGAAGGGTTAAAAAGGCAATGCATTGGGGAAAACACCCCCCCTCCCAACAACCTGGAATCAGAGAGGGAGGGGAAGGAGGGAAGTAAAGCTCCATCTCATCCCTCCCAGCCCAGGCCAATGCCAGGTGGGGAAATAAGAGCAGACTAGATGAGCAAGCTTGGCTCTGTTGGAAGAGGGTGCCAACCTCTGACGCGTCTCCCCTTGGCAGAGCGGAACCCACTCCCCAGTCAGCCAGGTAGGGAAGGGGGAATTGGGTTAGGCGGGTAGAGAGGCAAATGGCCCTAAGGATGGCTGGAGTGCCCCCGACCAGCAGCTAGGCTAGGAATTGTTGGGAGTGGCCCTCGCACGGAGACGGAGAACTCCAAGACCCCAGAGCATCTCCCAGGAGGCCCTCTCTGGCTGGCATATCCTTTCAGTCCAGAGTGCCTAAAATCTGCGACCCTTCTCTTATGAGAACAGCACACAAGTCTTCTAGCATCACGCAGCAAGATGAAGGAAACATCCGTAGATCCGAACTACATTTATTTACAGTCTATATACAGAGACTCCATTTTCCATGTCTGTGTTCTCCAAGTTCTGGCAGAACAAGAACAAACTGCGACACAGCAGAAGTGAAACTCAAACTTACAATAACAACACTTAGGCGGAAGAGATAAGACAGTCTTCCGTTCCCACACTCTCTCTCAGACACTCATGTGATTTATAATAATCATAATGGCAAGCTGTAGCAGCTGAGGCTAGATAAAATCCTAACAGGATTAACTGGGTGTTTCATTTATTTATTTTCTAATTCCCAACATCCCAGTTATTTATTTTATCTGCAAATAAAGCAGGGGCTGGAGTCATAGCTCTGTGGCAGAACATCTGCTTTGATGCAGAAGGTCCCAGGTTCAATCCTTGGCATCTGCAGGTAGGGCTGGGAGAGACGCCTGAAGAGCCCCTGCCAGTCAGTGTGGGCAATACTGAGCTAGATGGACCAAGAGTTTAATTTTGCATAATGCGCGATTTCATGCGCGATTTTACATATTCCATGATCTACTATAAACTTTAAGTTGTGTTGCTGCATCCGATATCCTTATCCAATATTGTATTTTCTTTCTTATTCCCCCTGCACGATTTATTCCAAATCTACCAGAATATGAATTCCAGAACAAGATTCAACCATATATTCTTTCACTCTTTCCCATTGCTTTATTATTTCTTGATTAGAACGGCCTCTAATATTTGCCGTTAATTTGGCCATTTCTACCATCTCTCAGAAACTTCAACAGTCTTAAGGGGAGGGTCATAGTTCAGTGGGTAGAACACCTTGCACCCGAGTTTTCCTCCCTGGCATTGGCATGTACAGCTAGGAATCTCCCCTGCCTGAATCCCTGGAGAGCTGCTGCCAGTCAGTGTAGCCAGTACTGAGCTAGAAGGACTAATGGTTTGACTTGGGAAAAGGCACCTTTCCAGCAACACAGTCCTTATTTATTTTCTAGACTAGACCACACATTTAAAGCACGTGACTTCCTCTAGAGAATCCTCGGAACTGTAGCTCTGTGAGTGGGAAGCTACAGTTTCCAGGATTCTCTGGGGGAAATTGTGTGCTTTAAATGTGTGTTGAATGTATGATGTGGAAAATGGGGGGGGCGGGGGCGGAGGGATCTTTGTACCCCGGCGCCAGATATGCTTAAGGCGGCCCTGCACCTGACCTTACTATGCCTCTGGTTATTGCCCCCTGTATCACGCGAGTCCTGGGCCCACGTCATGCTACCCCACCAGCCAAAAGGTCGACAACTCTGGGAAATGGGGGGGGGCACCGGAGGGATCTTTGCACCATGGCGCCGGATATGCTTAAGACGACCCTGCACCTCCCTCAGCAGCTGGTCGGCTGTGCACATATGTCTGGATCCCTTTCCCTTGTTTAAAAGGCCACACTAGTAAACCCCTCCCTCATAATAGTTTCTGCCCTCCCCTCTCAGGTGGGCGGGGTTTGTGGCACCGAGCGGGGGTTCCCTGGGAGGGAGCTGCCCACCTGCTTAGGCTGCCCCCTTGACCCGCCTTCGGCCAGGTGGACAATGGACAGTCGGCCGGGGGCGGGGTCAAGGTGCTTGAAAAGGGTCTGAGCTCCTCAGCCAGCCCTCTTTGGTTCTTTTCCTTTCCAGGTTCACCCACCCTCCCTCCCTAAAATTAATAATATTTCTCCTCTCCATACAGTTCCGTCTGAAGGCAGTGGTCATCAAGCTAACAATGCTTTTCTTACAGCCTAACACTTTGCGTTACAGGTCTGAGGGCGGTGCTGTGGTCGTATGATGGTTGCCGTATTCGGAACCGGGACGGAATTTCCCTGCATTGGCAGGTTTTGCCCTCCCCACAGCATTTCGTCACAACTTTGGCGGTTTTAGGCCTTGGCAAGGTAGTCTTTAGTCTATCATCTGTTTGGGCGGGATGCTGGCATGATCCCAGCCCATGCGGAGGCACTTACAGGGCCCGTTAAAGGGTAAACCGGGAGTTTCTGGCCATAGAACGGCGGCATGTAGGTCGTGTTAAGATTCTATTCCCAGTGTCGTGGCAGCAGCTACAAGCTGGAATAGTGTACCTATTGGTTAACACACAGTGGTGTGATGAAGTTTTGTTTTGTCTACATTTCTGTGCGGAGCCTGCGCATTCAGTTTGCTTTCACTTTCTTTTTCTCTCCTCTCTGCTTGTACCGAGTAGGACAGCAGCAGGCATGGCTGCTGAGAATAAAAGTCTTTAGCCTAAAAGGCTGAGTGTGTTGTTTTCATATGGGAACAATCACTTATAAATGCAGCTTCCTGACTTTTGTCTAGCAGGGATGAGCTGCAGTGATTGCCTTCGCTATTGGGGCAGTTACGAGAACTTGCCCCAGGCAGGGTAAATCATAACAGTGGTAGCAGAGGAAGATGGTTCGGTTCGATTCATTGGACTCTGATGAATGATACCGGAGCAGATGACGGGCCGACTGCAGCAAAATTCAGCCGGTGAGAAAAGCAGCTGAAAACAGCATTCCACAGTTCCGGGGGAGCATCGGGCTGAAGATAGCGGCCGATTCCATCCGAGAGGAAGAAGCTGTAAATCAGACTGTGAGTACACCGAGCAAGATTTACGAGGCAATTAAACCTCTGCTGCAAAACCTTGATCTCTGAGAACAGAGACAAGTTTATTTTTCACTATGGCTGGCAAAGATAAATCTATCGGCAGCTCCCTTTGTCCTTTATTGACGGACAATAATTATCAGACGTGGCGAGTTAAAATGGAGGCAGTGCTTACACGCCAAGGATTATTAGATGTTACTATTAATCCACCACCCGCGTTGCAAAGTGCCCGATGGACTTCTCGGGACGCGCAGGCAAAGGCCACTTTGGTACTCCATTTAGATGATTCCCAGCTAATTCACATTAGAGACGTAAATCATGCAAATGACTATTGGGTTGCTTTGGAACAAGAGCATCTGAGAATTCAGACAGCCAGCTCAATGCTGTATTTTCAGCGGCTAACAAACCTTCGCTTGAAGAAGGGAGAGAATTTACGTTCTCATTTGAACCACATGAAGCAACTACGCTCTGAACTAGTGCAGAGAAATGTACATTTGCCAGAGGAAATATACTGTTTCATGATGCTCAACAGTCTTCATGATCAATATGCAACAGTAGCCAGTCAGTTGGGGACCATCGACCCCCAGAATTTAAATGTTGCAAGGGTTGTGACAACTTTGCTGAACGAGGAAGACAGATGTAATGCTCAATATGAGGCTAACAACAGGGGGAGCACAGAGGAAACCTATGTATCTCCACCTAGTGTTTCAACTGAGCAAGTGCATGCTCTTAAAGTTGTTTACTGTGCAAACTGTGGCTTCAAGGGGCATACAGCTGAGAAGTGCAGAAAACCCAGAAAGGCTGCACGGAATCAGCAGGCCAGTGGATCTGGAGGAAAGGGGCGTGTCAAACCTGCAGTGACACGACCATTTGCATTGCTTACCCAAGGCATGCAGGATCCAGACATAGACTATTCTTTTGTCCTAGACTCAGCGGCCACAGACCACATGTGCCGTGACAAGCGTCTATTCAATGACTTTAAAAAGCAAGAAAGTACTATTTCGCAAGCCAATGGCACACATTTGAAATCAACCGGAATTGGGACGGTTTTTCTGACAAGTCTACAGCTGACTATAAATAATGTGTTGTATGTGCCTGACCTAAAATACAATTTGCTCAGCATACCAAAGATTACTGAACTGGACTTGGAATTATTATTCCACAAAGACCAGTGTGTGATTTCCAAGGATGGAGAGGAGGTGCTTAGAGCTCAGAAGAACAAAGATAGACTCTTCTTACTATCTTTTGATCCTGATGATTGTATTTATAATGTGGTTGACAAATCTTTTGAGGGTGCAGCTAAGTCCAAGAAGACTTCTAAACAGCCCAGCAAAGACAGCGTCACACATTGTTTCCAGCTTATTTATGCTGATGTTTATGGCCCAATGCCACAATCACGAGGCAACGCCAAATATTATTTGTTATTGGTTGATAAATTTTCCAAGTTTGCATGGTGTTATGTGTTGCAAAGTCCGAAACAAGTCTTAGCCAAATTCAAAGAATATTGTGATAAGATGAAATTCATGCATGATGGAAAAATTGATTGTTTGTATACCAATGAATTACCAGTGTTTCTTTCACAGGAATTTCAAGATTTCCTAGACCAGCAGAGCATACAGCACAAAGTTGCTGTGAGCCAGTCATCATGGGATAATGACATTTGTGTTAAGGTTAATGCTGAATTGAAAGCTGGAATGCAGGCACAATTGCTTTGTTCAAAATTGCCTGACAAGAATTGGGCTGAAAGCCTATACAGTTTCATTTACATATGGGTCAGAGAAGTTCCAAAAGGTATGGAACAAAGCCCATATGAGATACTGTTTGAGAAAAAACCTTATCTGAAGCATTTAAAGGTTTTTGGTTCTCAGATTTGGGTGGAGTCAATGGACAATACTCCTACCAAAGGCATTTTCTTAGGCTATGAGAAAGGTCAATACAGAATTCTGTTGCCTTCCTCAGACACAGTAATTCTTACAAATGAAGTAGAATATACTGTAAAGCAAGAGACACAAGTGCTTCAAAGCTTTCCTATTGATGGTGATACATATTCAAATTCCAATAGCAGTGCTAGTTCCACAACAAGTAGTTCTGACACAGATGACACAGTCATCGAGAAAGGAACTCATGCAGTTCACAGACCATCACATACATATGTTGCAGATGATGTGCTAGAATCCATAGAGCCACTGTTCACAATTGGTAAGAGTTCTCCCAAAAGTCCTGAAAGGGAGACACACTCTAAAGAAGATTTGCACCTGATGCGCAGATCTGAGAGAGTCACAAAGGGACAAGCACCCAAAAGGTACTCTCGTGAGTTTGCAATCTCAGCGAAAGCCAATATCGCTGTTGCTCACACTCACACAAAATATGCAGGCATACAGGCACCACTCACACAAGTGAACAGACCAAAACAACAGGTTAACACTGTTTTTTCAAACACCAAGAGAGCAAATGCTCTAGTCCCCTGGAGAATTGGTAAACAAAGGCTCAATCTGGTAAATTCAGTCTCAAAGAGTTCCACAGGTGGAACACAGGCGACAGATTCATATTTTGTATATGATAACTGTTTGTTTAATTCTCTTGATGATGCTTTAGCTTTTGCCACTCTCTTTGTCCAGAATCGGGGGAGGATGTTAAGATTCTATTCCCAGTGTCGTGGCAGCAGCTACAAGCTGGAATAGTGTACCTATTGGTTAACACACAGTGGTGTGATGAAGTTTTGTTTTGTCTACATTTCTGTGCGGAGCCTGCGCATTCAGTTTGCTTTCACTTTCTTTTTCTCTCCTCTCTGCTTGTACCGAGTAGGACAGCAGCAGGCATGGCTGCTGAGAATAAAAGTCTTTAGCCTAAAAGGCTGAGTGTGTTGTTTTCATATGGGAACAATCACTTATAAATGCAGCTTCCTGACTTTTGTCTAGCAGGGATGAGCTGCAGTGATTGCCTTCGCTATTGGGGCAGTTACGAGAACTTGCCCCAGGCAGGGTAAATCATAACAGGTCGAACTCCCGGGCCGAGGTCTGTGAGAGGGCATGCTGTGTAAGTGCGTGCTTTGCAGTCCCCTCCCACTGCTCCTCTTCACCCTGCATATCCTCAGCCACAGGGGCTGAGAGGGTTGCCTGCCAAGGCCTGTGCCAAGTTTCCCACTTCTGAAGTTCAATAAAGTTGTGGCCAATTTAATCCCATACTCTGGTCTCATGGCTCATTCTTGGGGAAATGGGTGGGCACCACAGACAGGGTTTCGCGCGTGTGTACGCAATACCAAATGCTGGACTTTTATATGCCGAACAGGTTTGCTGTGAAGTCATCTAAAATTCAAGATGGGATGGGGTTCTTTACGACCTGGAGAGTAAAAAAAGTGGGTGTTCCTTGCTATTGCCCCATTAAGGTGAGGGATTGATAGGACGGGTGGGAGATAGATCCGCCAGGTTTTCCTGCAAGCTCTTCCTTCCATCTTCAACTCTCCACCCGCTGGATTCTCTCCAGAGAGTTTCTCACGTCTCTCTCTCTCTCTCTCTCTCTCTCTCTCTCTCTCTCTCTCTCTCTCTCTCTCTCTCTCTCTCTCCCCCCAGGCTTTAGATTTCACCATTTAATCCCAACCCCCTCTTCCTCTTGTGACACTCTTTAGTTCACTTCCATCTGACAAGTTGTGAAAATTATTACATAAATGGCCTCAAAGGTTTTGCTTTTTAATATATCTTTTTAGCAGCGCCTCCTGTGCCCATTGTTGTTCATTTGATCTCTCCTTGGTGGGTGGTGCTGTGGGTTAAATCACAGAGCCTAAGGTTTGTCAATCAGAAGGTCGGCGGTTCCAATCCCCACAACGGGGTGAGCTCCCGTTGCTCGGTCCCAGCTCCTGCCCACCTAGCAGTTCGAAAGCACGTCAAAGTCCCGCTTCGGTGGGAAGGTAAACGGCATTTCCGTGCGCTGCTCTGGTTCGCCAGAAGCGGCTTAGTCATGCTGGCCACATGACCCGGAAGCTGTACGCCGGCTCCCTCAGCCAATAAAGCGAGATGAGCGCCGCAACCCCAGAGTCGTTCATGACTGGACCTAAGGTCAGGGGTCCCTTTACCTTTAAGATGGAGAAGAAGGTGAAATATCTGGGTAATGCTTTTGGATAACAAATACCGTAACAATGCTAATCTGATTCAAAACAGTTATATCATTCTGTGGAGTAAGATTAAGGGCACATCCCTGAGGAGATCAGTTCCCCAACACAGGAGCCAGATGTATGGAGGAACGTGGCTCACAGAAGTAGAATGCCCAGGGATCGCTCTGAGTGTTTAGAACTACACAATCGATTTGAAGTGCTCTCCCTTAACATGGAAGATGAAGAACAGACTCCATTTGAAGATCTCTCCCTCATCACAGTTGATAAGGAATATGAAGACGAGCAGCAAAGTCAGTCCTCCGGGGAATGTGCAGGTGACCTTGGAAGGGACAGCACATGTAAGAATCTTGACAAAGCCTATGAGGAGGCGTGTAGTGGTGATAGGGGATTCCCTACTGAGGGGTACAGAAGCAGTGATCTGTGGGCCTGACAAGATGTTTCAAGAGGTGTGCTGTCTCCCCGGGGCCAAGATCCAAGATGTAACAGAACGGCTGCAAGGAATTATAAAACCCACTGACAAAAACCCCTTCCTTTTGGTCCATGTGGAAACCAATGACACTGCAAGCCATAGCCTCCAGAAGATCAAAAGTGATTATGAGGCTCTGGCCAGAAAGTTGAAGCAATTAAATGCACAAATTGTCATCTCATCTGTCCTCCCAGTTGAACGACGTGGCCCAGGGAGAGAGGGAAAAATAGGGGAAGTGAACAACTGGTTTCGCAAATGGTGCTGGCAGGAACGGTTTGGATTCTTAGATCACGGTCTGCAGTTTCTTGAAGATGGACTTCTGGCAAGTGATGGGCTGCACCTCACAAGGGTTGGGAGGAATGTTTTTGCCAACAATCTCAAAAACCTCATCAGGAGGGCCTTAAACTGACTTATGTGGGGGAGGGAGACAGTAAGATAAGATAATTTATTGTCATTGCACAAGTACAAGCACAATGCTATACAAGTGCAACGAAACTGCACGCCCCCCGTAAAAACAAAAGAAAGAAAAAACAAAACAAAAAGCAGCACAAAACATACACACACCAAAGAAAGCCACACATACACACACATACACCCATCACAGCTCTCCAATGTCATATTATCTGGTTACAGCGTTTAAGATGGTTATAGCTCTTGGGTAGAAACTGTTCTTCAATCTCTTTGTTCTTGATCTAATTGTTCTATATCTTCTACCCGAAGGCAGTGGTGCAAAGAGGCTATGTCCTGGATGAGATGGATCCTTTAAAATGCTGTTAACCTTTTTAAGGCAACGGGAACTGTATAGTTCTTCCAGAGATGGGAGAGGATGACCAATAATATTTTGGGCTGTGGTTATGACTTTTTGAAGTATCTTCTTCTCCCTGGCTGTGCAGCTGGAGAACCAAGCACAAATACAGTACATAAGAATGCTCTCTATGGAGCCTCGGTAGAAGGACACCAGCAGTCTCTCACACAGATTGTTCTTCTTTAAAAGTCTGAGGAAATAAATTCTCTGCTGGGCCTTCTTTACCAGAGCAGTAGTATTTGCGCTCCAAGTCATACCCTGCTCTATAAGCACTCCCAAAAACTTGAACACAGCCACCCTCTCCACCTGGTCCCCGCCGATATACAGGGGCTGAATATCCACCTTTTCCCCCCTGTAATCCACCACCAGTTCTTTGGTCTTGGCAGTATTTAGAGCCAGATTGTTATCACTACACCAAGCACAGAACTGCTTCACCTCATGAGCCCCACCACAGTAGTGTCATCAGCAAACTTGATGATTTTGTTGCTGGAATAGATGGCTGTACAGTCATACGTATAGAGGGTATAGAGCAGGGGACTCAACACACAACCCTGTGTGGACATATGTGACCCTACTCTAACCCTCTGAGAACGATCTGACAGAAAGTTCAAAACCCAGAGACAAATGGAGTTAGAAAGTCCAATCGCCTCTATCTTGGACACCAGTCTATGGGGGAGGATCGTGTTGAAAGCAGAGCTGAAATCCACGAACAGCAGCCTCGCATAACTCCCCGGCTGCTCCAGATGGGACAGAGCAGCATGGAGAGTGGTGGTGATGGCATCTTCCATGGATCTGTTTGCCCTGTATGCAAACTGGTAGTTGTCAAAGGTCGATGGAAGACAGGAAATAATGTGACTACGTACCAGTTTCTCAAAACACTTCATGATGATAGGAGTCAGTGCAACTGGTCTGTGGTCATTTAAACTGCTAATTGTGGATTTTTTAGGCAGAGGAACAATAGTTTACAATAGTTGACGACTTCAGGCAGGGTGGGACAATAGACTGGTGTAGAGACTTGTTGAAGATCTTAGTGAAGACCCTCGCCAGCTGATCCGCACAGTCCCTCAACAACCTTCCCGTGATACCGTCAGGTCCAGCAGCCTTCCTCGGATTCAGCATCCTCAATACCTGTCTCACCTCATGCTCCTTTACAGTGAATGAGGGGTCGTTATGGGCTGGTGGCTGTAATACAGCCGTCTCCGGTGGCCCCCTCTCGAAGCGAGCAAAGAAGAGATTAACCTCCTCCGCCAGTGATGGGTCACTGTCGACAGCACCGAGGTTTGGTTTGTAGTTTGTAATGTGCTGAATCCCCTGCCACACCTGCCTCGTGTTGTTACTACTGAAGTTATCCTCAATCCTCTGTTTATAATCCAGCTTTGCCCGTCGAATACCTCTCTTCAGGTTTGCTCTTGCTGCACTGTAGAGCTGCACCTCGCCCGTCTTGAAAGCCCTGTTCCTTTCCCGCAACAGGAACTGAACCTCTCTATTCATCCAGGGTTTCTGATTGGGATAAACCCGGATGGATTTATTTACTGTGACAGTGTCTGTGCAGTGATTGATATAGCACAGAACTGCCGCCGTACTCTCCTCCAGGTCTGAATGGTCGAAAATATCCCAGTTGGTTCTCTCGAAACAGTCCTGCAACTGGTGAATGGCACCTTCAGGCCAGATTTTAACAGTCCTTGTTGTAGTGAGAGCCCGTTTTCTGAGGGGGGTATATGCTGGTACAAGGAACACAGACATATGGTCGGACTGGCCCAAATGTGGGAGCTGTAAAGCCCTATAACCATATTTTATATTTGAATAACAATAATAATAATAATAATAATAATAATAATAATAATAATAATAATAAATTTTTATTTGTACCCCGCCCTCCCCAGTCGGGACCGGGCTCAGGGCGGCTAACAACAGCAAAAATCACAATAGAATATAAAAACCAATTAGTTAAAATACAAGTTAAAAACCAGTTTAAAATGCCGATTCATTGTGCCCATTGCCAAACCAAGGGGAGGAAACCATCAGACTTTAAGTGTCCGACCCGAAGGCCAGGTGGAACAACTCTGTCTTGCAGGCCCTGCGGAAAGATGTCAAATCCCGCAGGGCCCTAGTCTCTTGTGCCAGAGTGTTCCACCAGGTTGGGGCCAGAACTGAAAAAGCCCTGGCCCTGGTTGACACCAGTCTGGCAGCCTTGTGGCTCGGGATCTCCAGCAGGTTATTATTTGTAGACCTTAAGGTCCTTTGCGGGGCATAATGGGAGAGGCGGTCCTGTAGGTACGAGGGTCCTAGGCCGCATAAGGCTTTAAAGGTCAAAACCAGCACCTTGAACCTGATCCTGTACTCCACCGGGAGCCAGTGAAGCTGGTAAAGCACTGGATGAATGTGATCCCGCGGCAAGGACCCCGTAAGGAGCCTCGCCGCGGCATTCTGCACCCGCTGGAGTTTCTGGATCAACTTCAAGGGCAGCCCCGCGTAGAGCGAGTTACAATAATCAAGCCTGGAGGTGACCGTCGCATGGATCACTGTGGCCAGATCCGGGCGAGAAAGGTAGGGGGCCAACTGCTTGATACGTCGAAGATGGAAAAATGCCACCCTTGCTGTGGCTGCAACCTGCGCCTCCATGGAAAGGGAGGCATCGAAGGTTACACCCAAACTCTTGACAGAAGGCACTGGCACTAATTGGGCCCCCGCAAGAGATGGGAGTTGGCCCCCCAGCCCCATGTCGCCCCGACCCAGCCAGAGGACCTCTGTCTTCGAAGGATTTAGCTTCAACCGGCTCCCACGCATCCACCCAGCCACAGCTTCCAAACACCTGGTCAGTGTGTCTGGGACCGAGTCAGGGCGGCCGTCCATCAACAGATAAAGCTGGGTGTCATCAGCATATTGATGACAACCCAGCCCAAAACTCCGGACAATCTGGGCAAGAGGGCGCATAAAGATGTTAAAAAGCATCGGGGAAAGGATTGCGCCCTGCGGGACTCCACACACCAAGGAGTGCCGCAGCGACAACTCCCTCCCTAGCGCCACTCTCTGTCCCCGACCTGAGATAAAGGAGCGCAGCCATTGTCGGACTGTGCCCTGAATCCCCACGTCAGCAAGGCGGTGATCTAAAAGTTCATGATCGACCATGTCAAAGGCTGCTGACAAGTCTAAAAGGATCAGCAGTCCTGACCCGCCTTGATCCAGCTGTCTACGGAGGTCGTCTGTTAGCACGACTAAAGCCGTCTCGGTCCCATAACCAGGGCGAAAGCCAGACTGGAATGGATCCAAAGCCGATGTTTCCTCCAGAAATCCACCAAGCTGTTCAGCAACCGCTCTCTCAATTACCTTACCCAGGAACGGAAGGTTCGAAACTGGGCGGTAATTGGATAGATCTAAAGGATCTAAAGATGTTTTCTTTAACAGCGGACGCACCACTGCTTCCTTCAACTCTCCTGGGAATGTCCCGGTGCCAAGGGACAAGTTGATAATCTCACCCAAGGGGACCCGTACCTCGACAATAGACCTTGTCCAGTGTCTTGTCCCCTCTTGTGGCACATTTCACATGCTGATAGAACATTGGGAGCACCGTTTTAAGTTCAGCATGATTGAAGTCCCCAGCAATGATATGCACAGCTTCAGGATACTTATCTTGCTGGCTGCTGATAAAGCTCTGCAGAGACCTCATAGCCAGGTTCGCATTGGCATCTGGTGGAACGTACACGCCAATTAACATAACAGCTGTAAACTCCCTAAGGAGATAGACTGGTCTACATTTAACAGCCACATACTCCAAATCTGGGGAGCAGTGACTGCCTACAGTCTTAGAGTTATTGGACCAGCATTTGTTCACATATACACACAGCCCCCCTCCTTTGGTTTTTCCGGAGTCTATGCTTCGGTCATGGTGATGTACCGTGCAGCCTTCCAGCTCAATAGCTGCATCTGGTATAGATGAATGAAGCCATGTCTCGATAACAAATAAAACGCAGCAATCCTTAATAAAAATGTTCTTTGCCACCTGCAGCCGCAATTCATCCATCTTGTTGGCAAGAGATCCCACATTAGCAAGAAATATGCTAGGGAGTGGAGGCTTGTAAGGAGACTTTCGCAGTCTTACCAGCACGCCGGCCCGACAGCCCCGCCTTTGCCTCCTGTCTCTACGCCACCTTCGCCTCCTCCCTAAGGGGATAGTAATCCATGGAGAGCCCGGTGCCCTGGCTACTCCCACCGGAATGCTATCTGGACGAAAATAATCAGCTCTTACAGCTTGTTCACACTGTAACCCGACTCTTAGGAGCTCCTGCCGGCTGTAAATCTTACTCGCCCAGCCAAATGTACTCAAAAAAAGTAAAAACAATAAAAGCCATATGAAAAGCTGGGGAAAAAAGGGAGAGCACTGAGCCGCAGCGTCTATGCGCGCCGCCATCTTAATTGCCAAGGTCCTGAAGGTAGGAGTCTATCAAATGCTGAAGATGATCATCCAAATGTCAAGGACCAAATGGAGCAAACAGCATGCAGACCTAGTGGTGGGAGGAAAAAAACATTAAGTAGGAGACATGGGGGAATGATCAATGGTCTTCAATGTCTGTATACAAATGCACAGAGCATGGGAAATAAACAAGATGAACTTGAGCTCTTGGTACAGCAAACTAAATACGACATAATAGGCATCACTGAAACCTGGTGGGATGAGTCTCATGATTGGAATGTAGTAATAGAGGGATACAATCTATTTCAGAGAAATAGACCAAACAGGAAAGGAGGAGGAGTGGCGTCATATGTCAGGGATGTGTATACCTGTGAAGAGATCCATGATTTAAAACTTCAAAGCCAAATTGAGAGTATCTGGATCAGCTTCCGGTCCTGCTCGTCGAGGGAATGGCTGACCTGTAACATCACTCACGACCCCCATGCGTATTTTGGCAGCTGCTATGGGAGTATGCAGCCTCCCTAACCCTCCCGGGATGACGGGAGGGGCCGCTGGCCCGCAGATGCCCCTTAACCCGTTCCGACCCTGCGGGGGGAGTGGGGGGCCTGGGTCGTAGCAACCGTGGGGGACGGAGCTCCCGGAGGCCCCCCTCTTTGTGCACGATTTCCAGAACTTAAGTGAAAAATTCGGTAATGTTTTGGACTTGCTTCAGACAAGAAGGAGAAGAGCATTTTGCCTAGCAACCTAGCCAGTGAAAAGACAAGAGAGAACAAGGAAAAGAAGACTACAACATTCTTTTGGTATGTGAACGGAACGAAAGGGGGGGCGCTTTGTTCTATCCCCCTTGAAGAGACGTTTTTACTATTTACTATTTACTACTACTTTGATTCAAGTGAGATTGAGATTGATATGCTGTGTGGGAATTCATTAATAAACCCTCTTTTTTTTCCCTTTGTGAGAGACTCAGCCGACGTCTGGAGAATGCCGGAGTGATTTATGATGCAGTTTAATTGGAGGTCGACTGAGACAGAACCTGGCTGTAAATCAGGTCAGAGAGGATGGGAGTGCCACAACCACTGCTAAATTTACGGACTTATATGCTGACAGGCCCCCACCCTTGGAAGGACTTTTGAAGCAGCCAGAATGATAAAAACTTTTTCAAGCAAAATGTACTGTATAAGATTTACCGAAGTCAAAATGGAGAAGGGCGAGATGGGACTATTACATTTGAAGTTGAGAGGCAACAGGTCAGGGGGGAAGATAAAGTACGGACACAAAACCCACACAGTCATGACAGTTTTTGGCCTGTTTTATCTCACTTGCGAAAGCATTCAGTGGCGTGAAGGAGAACACAATAAGGACGGATAATAACAGGAAAAGAAATGGATAATATCATGGAAGGCAATGGACTATACAAAATGAGCAAAATCCTAATTGTTTGAAGCAAGGGAAGTCAAAAATGAAAAAAGAAAAAGAGAAAAATTTGGCAATTTATTTGGAATTAATTGGACTATATGGATTAATTGATATTGATGTTATTTTGTGTTTGGGAAGATTTAATAAAAATGATTTGGGGGGAAAAGGAAAAAAATTAAGGGAGAGAAAAATAACAGTGATCTCATTGTGGGAGTTTACAATAATAATAATAATAATAATAATAATAATAATAATAATAATAATAATAATAATATTTTTTTTGTACCCCGCCCATCTGGCCGGGTCTCCCCAGCCACTCTGGGCGGCTTCCAGTAAACATTAAAATACATCAACACATCACAGATTAAAAGCTCCCTAAAGAGGGCTGCCTTCAGGTATTTTCTAAAGGTCATATATAGATCCCCAAGCCAAACTGAGGACACAGATGATGCCCTCCTGGAACAGATGACCAAGCATTCAAAAGGAAGTGAGATAGTAGTAATGGGGGATTTCAACTATCCTGATATTTGTTGGATGTCGAACTCAGCCAAGAGCATAAGGTCAAACAGATTCCTCACTGGCCTTGCAGACAATTTCATTGTCCAGAAAGTGGGAGAAGCAACAAGAGGATCAGCCATTTTAGATCTGGTCCTAACCAATAGTGATGACCTCATTAGTGGGGTAGAAGTGGCAGGATCATTAGGTGGGAGTGATCATGCTCTTCTGGAGTTTATTATACAGCGGAAAGGAGCAACCAAGCATACTAAGACTCAAATTCTAGACTTTAAGAAAGCCGACTTCAGAAAACTTAGGGAAACGCTGGGTGTGATCCCATGGTCAGTAATACTAAAAGGGAAGGGAGTTCATGATGGATGGGAGTTTGTTAAAAGGGAGATATTAAAAGCACAACTTCAAGCAGTACCAATGAGACGAAAACATGGATGGTGCCTAAAGAAGCCAGGGTGGCTATCTAAAGAACTTTTAACTGAGTTAAGATTTAAAAGGGATATGTACAAAAAATGGAAAAAGGGGGAAACCACCAGAGAGGAATACAAACAAATAGCCAGCACGTGTAGAGACAAAGTCAGAAAAGCAAAAGCACAGAATGAACTCAGGCTTGCTAGAGAGGTTAAAAGCAATAAAAAGGGCTTTTATGGGTATGTCCGCAGCAAAAGGAAGAACAAGGAAACAGTGGGGTCACTTAGAGGAGAAGATGGTGAAATGCGAACAGGAGACACAGAATGGGCAGAACGCCTCAATACCTTCTTTGCCTCAGTCTTCACCAAAAAAGAAAACAATGCCCGACCTGAAGAATATGGAGCAGATGATTCAGCAGGGAAAACACAGCCCAGAATAAGTAAGGAGGTAGTACAAGAATACTTGGCTAGTTTAGATGTATTCAAGTCTCCAGGGTCAGATGAACTACATCCAAGAGTATTAAATGAACTGGCAGAGGTGATTTCAGAACCACTGGCAGTAATCTTTGAGAATTCCTGGAGAACAGGCGAAGTCCCAGCAGACTGGAGGAGGGCAAATGTTGTCCCTATTTTCAAAAAGGGGGAGAGAGAGGACCCAAACAATTACCGCCCAGTCAGCCTGACATCAATACCAGGAAAGATTCTAGAGCAGATCATTAAGCAAATGGTCTGTGAGCACCTAGAAAGGAACGCTGTGATCACTAAAAGTCAGCATGGGTTTCTGAAAAATAAGTCATGTCAGACTAATCTGATCTCATTTTTTGACAGAATTACAAGCCTGGTAGACGAAGGGAACACTGTGGATGTAGCCTATCTTGATTTCAGCAAGGCCTTTGACAAGGTGCCCCATGATATTCTTGTAAAGAAGCTTGTAAAACGCGGGCTAGACAATGCTACCATTCAGTGGATTTGTAACTGGCTTACTGACCAAAACCAAAGGGTGCTCATCAATGGCTCCTCTTCATCCTGGAGAGAAATGACTAGTGGGGTGGCACAGGGTTCTGTCTTGGGCCCAGTCTTATTCAATATATTTATCAATGACTTGGATGATGGGCTTGAGGGCATCCTGATCAAGTTTGCAGATAACACCAAATTGGGAGGGGTGGCTAATACCCCAGAGGACAGGATCACACTTCAAAATGACCTTAACAGATTAGAGAATTGGGCCAAAGCAAACAAGATGAATTTTAACAGGGACAAATGTAAAGTACTACACTTGGGCAAAAAAAATGAAAGGCACAAATACAAGATGGGTGACACCTGGCTTGAGAGCAGTACATGTGAAAAAGATCTAGGAGTCTTGGTAGACCACAAACTTGACATGAGTCAACAATGTGATGCAGCAGCTAAGAAAGCCAATGCAATTCTGGGCTGCATCAATAGGAATATAGCATCTAGATCAAGGGAAGTAATAGTACCACTGATCAGACCTCACCTGGAATACTGTGTTCAGTTCTGGGCACCACAGTTCAAGAAGGATGCTGACAAGCTGGAACGTGTCCAGAGGAGGGCAACCAAAATGGTCAAAGGCCTGGAAACGATGCCTTATGAGGAACGGCTTAGGGAGCTGGGTATGTTTAGCCTGGAGAAGAGAAGGTTAAGGGGTGATATGATAGCCATGTTCAAATATATAAAAGGATGTCATATAGAGGAGGGAGAAAGGTTGTTTTCTGCTGCTCCAGAGAAGCGGACACGGAGCAATGGATGCAAACTACAAGAAAGAAGATTCCACCTAAACATTAGGAAGAACTTCCTGACAGTAAGAGCTGTTCGACAGTGGAATTTGCTGCCAAGGAGTGTGGTGGAGAAAAGCAATGACAAGCCTAGACAGCATCTTAAAAAGCAGAGACATCACCTTGCTGAAAAAGGTCCATATAATTAAAGCTATGGTTTTCTCAGTAGTGATGTATGGAACTGAGAGCTGGACCATAAAGAAGGCTGATCGCCAAAGAATTGATGCTTTTGAATTATGGGGCTGCAGGAGATCCTCGAGAGTCCCATGGACTGCAAGAAGATCAAACCTACCCATTGTGAAGGAAATCAGCCCTGAGAGCTCACTGGAAGGACAGATCCTGAAGCTGAGGCTCCAATACTTTGGCCACCTCATGAGAAGAGAAGACTCCCTGGAAAAGACCCTGATGTTGGGAAAGATTGAGGGCACAAGGAGAAGGGGACGACAGAGGACGAGATGGTTGGACAGTGTTCTCAAAGCTATTAAAATGAGTTGGACCAAACTGCAGGAGGCAGTGGAAGACAGGAGTGCCTGGCATGCTCTGGTCCATGGGGTCATGAAGAATCGGTCACGACTAAACGACTAAACAACAACAAACTTCGAATGGGTTCAAGGCAGGTGAGGCACTGCCTTTGAAAGGAAGTTTAGCCTGTATTTTTCCACTGGTCTGCAATCTTCCCTTCAATATTCAAGGCCCAGCCTCTCAGTAGGAGTTGGGCATTCAGTCTGGTTCAGAGCTGCCACTCTCACCAAGGTCATGGAGATGCCAGACAGATCAGGTCCAGCCCTCCAGAACGAGTTCCTATCTGCTTGCCTGTTTGCAGTGCTAAATTTGTGCCTACTTTGTTTTCATATAAGGCAGGGGGTTGCTTACGGCTTGTTGGATCAAGGTCTTAGCTTGTTAGCCATGTGTCACATCTGCCGAGTCTTGGAACTTTCTTTCACCTACCGGTATGTACTGCACTGATCTCGGGTTAAATGATTTTGGCAGAAGCCATACCTCAACTTCCAATTCTTCATCCAGTGAGAGCCAGAACATCATTTTCAAAACCATCCAAGCTGACAGCCACCCCTTCTTCCTGTGAGGGGAAAATCAAGTTTAACTGCACTGTATGAAAAAGCACTCCCCCCCCCCGAATTTTCCAATGCCAGATTAATGGGAAGAGATTAAAAACTTTAATCTCCAATGTGTATCACTTTACACCTACTTACACTGAAATGCATTTGCCATTTTACTGCCCAGTCACCTTGTTCTGAGAGATCATTTGTAGGTTAACCAGCCTCCTAACCAACATGCTTCACTCTAATTAATGCCTAAATGGGTTAATACCATAGCTAAGCCAGGTTTAGCTATGTGCACTTACTTTACCTTGGGATGAAATGGGTAATCAAGCCTACAGTTTCCCCTCAGCCTACCTGAGAAGCTCAGTGTGTAAAGAAGTTTGAGGTGGTTGCTCCAGCAGGTATCTCATGCTATCTAGAGTTGAGCCAAAGTTCATGCTGTGAAGTTCGTTTAGGATTGCCATAGGGCATGGGTAGGCAAACTAAGACCCGTGGGCCAGATCCAGCACAATCACCTTCTACATCCGGCCCGAGGACAGTCAAGGAATCAGCGTATTTTTACCTGAGTAGAATGTGCCCTTTTATTTAAAATGCATCTCTGGGTTATTTGTGGGGCCTGCCTGGTATTTTTACATGAGTAAAATGTGTGCTTTTATTTAAAATGCATCTCTGGGTTATTTGTGGGGCAAAGGAATTCATTCATCCCCCTCCCCCCAAAAAATATAGTCTGGCCCCCCACAAGGTCTGTGGGACAGTGGACCGGCCCCCTGCTGAAAAGGTTTGCTGACCCCTGCATAGGGTTTCCCGAACATATATGGAATACTGCAGCTGACAGCAGTGACCGGGCGTAAAATCGGACAAATGTCCAGGAAAATCCGGATGTAAGGCAGACTAGAATAGAATATAGAATAGAATATATTTTATTGTCATTGTCCCCTTCGGGGACAACGAAATTACTTGGCTGCTCCATCCACCCAGATAGGGCACTCCACGCAAAGACAAAACAACTACAAAAACACTGATTAAAACCATACAATGACTATGTCGGAAGTGCCGTTTTCCCATAAAAATAACACAAAAACAGCTTTTTTGTGTTTTTGTACCAAAAACTCAACAACTTTGGGCAAAACTGTAGAGGCTGCCATAGCATTTGAACACAACTAAGATAGGGGGAAAGTTACTCATACAAAGCTGTTTATACTACTCTGCTCCTAAATCATAGAATCATAGTTTGAAGAGACCACAAGGGCCATCCAGTCCAACCCCCTGCCAAGCAGGAAACACCATCAAAGCATTCCTGACAGGTGGCTGTCAAGCCTCTGCTTAAAGACCTCCAAAGAAGGAGACTCCACCACACTCCTTGGCAGCAAATTCCACTGTCGAACAGCTCTTACTGTCAGGAAATTCTTCCAATGTTTAGGTGGAATCTTCTTTCTTGTAGTTTGAATCCATTGCTCCGTGTCCGCTTCTCTGGAGCAGCAGAAAACAACCTTTCTCCCTCCTCTATATGACATCCTTTTATATATTTGAACATGGCTATCATATCACCCCTTAACCTTCTCTTAATCATTTCCTCAAGCCTTTTTATACTGTACATTACTCAAGACTTTATATTGTACATTACAGTGGTACCTTGGTTGTCGAACAGCTTGGTTCACAAACAAATTGGCCCCCGAACACCGCAAACCCGGAAGTAAGTGTTCCGGTTTGCGAACGTTTTTTGAAACCAAACGTCCGACGCAGCTTCTCTACATCCCTCTCTCTCTCTCTCTCTCTCTCTCTCTCACACACACACACACACACACACACACACACACACTTCTTTTCTAATGGCACAAGCAGTGAAACAGTGATTTCTTAACTTCTTTAAACAATCATGGTCAAGTATGAAGGAATTAGCATTATAATAACATCTTCAGAGTTGCCTTATTTGTCTTTGTGCAGCAAAAACAGTACATATTATTTTGGCAGCTTAAAGACTAACAAATGTATTGTGTTACTGTGAACCACACAACACTTTAAAAGATGCTTGCAGCATTGTATAGTGGGATTGTAGAGAGGTAGATCAGAGGGCTAAGAAATGCAGCTAAGTGCATTGTTACAGTAACTCACTCTAACAATTACATTAACTGGGAGAGGGTCCCCATGGCAACACTGCCTATGAATTGCCCATTGTGACTCTGCTTTTACATAAGGCATTGACTTCACTGTCTAGTTTATAGTCCCACAGGTTGCGAATAAAATAAGAAACCAGTTCAATGGCTCCTAAAAAGCCACCAGGTAAGTCCCTTCGGTTACTATTTTCTCTTCACAGGAACACAGAGATTTGCTGACTCAATATGTTCCCCCTAGTACATTGTACTGTAGACAGTTGACAGAGCTGAGTTATTTCGGGCTGTAGCTCTGTGTTTATTTTTATGTTGATCATATCATGTCATATCATCCTAAAATATTACTATACTCATGCTGTCTTTATATAGATAAGACGCCAGCAAAAGCTGAACCACCCCCAGCAGACAAGACACCAAACGCACCAGGTCTGTACGCTCATTAGCACATGGAGGAGGAAGGAACAATAAAGGAAAATTATGATGGGGAGGACCAGAGTGAGGACAAGCATCTTCTATAAGTCCAGGGGATCCACCAAGTCCAACTGAGGAGCAATGAACATGAGCTTGTGTCCACCATCTGCTGCTGGCCGTGAACAACCCCAGCCTGAACTGAAAGCTGTCCTTGATGGGCCCTTGCCCATCTACAACCCATCCACTGCTGCAGCCCCTTCCACTTACTTGACGGAGGGCAGTCAGATGAACTCCACAACCCCAATCTTCCCCCTCAGTATGCTGTGTCCTTGTTCCAGGCCAGGGTAACAGACACATTGAGAGTGTCCAACCCACTCTGCTAGTTGAGGATCAAAGGTCTCGATGTGTAGTCTCTCCTCAGCTCTACCTTTCTCTATAAGAACATTCAGCTTAGTGGGTAGAGTGGGGCACTTAATCTCAGGGTCATGGGTTTGAGCCCCACATTGGGAAAAGATTCATGCATTGCAGGGGGTTGGACTAGATGACCCTTATAGTCCCTTCCGCCTTAGTCTATGATTCTATGAGAACATAGCAAGAGCTTGCTGGGTCAGACCAAGGTCCTTCTAGTCCCGGGTGATAGCTTTCTGTAAGAATCTTCTTCTCTTCTCTTGCAGCAGCTGAGACGAAATGCTTCCACTTTTCTGTCTCATTTTGATCGATCACTCCCCCTGGGATTTTCACACAGCAATCTTTCTTCATGTGTTCCAGTTTACCATAGGAAAAGCATTTCTTCGCCAACATGGCATGATCCATGGAGCATTATTCGGTCCCATCTGCTCCAGAGAATCTGGGTCTCTGGTTAGCAGGGCGGCTGGAACTCCTCCGGTCTGCCTTCTCACTCTGCTTTTCCAGGCGCTTTTCAGATTCGTCCTACAGACGGGTTGTTACGCACACCATTGATCATGCTTTCAAGAGAGGCTATCACAATATTGAAGCTTGGTGGGAGACTGGATATTAAAATATACCGGTAGACTTGATCCAGGTCTGGAAATCTTTTGCCTCTCCTTTGCAACTGCGCAAAGACTGGGGGTGTGTGGTTAAACATCCACCTTCAGGTAGCACAGTCTTGTACAGTCTCCTTCTTAGTCCAATTACTGACCCAGCACTGTCAGACAGGTGTGTCTGATGTAGACGATCCCAATATTCTTTGGCAGAGTCCAAATCTGCAATATGTAGGACCTGTGGTTCTTCTAGAGCAGGCATCCCCAAACTGCGGCCCTCCAGATGTTTTGGCCTACAACTCCCATGATCCCTAGTTAACAGGACCAGTGGTCTGGGATGATGGGAATTGTAGTCCAAAACATCTGGAGGGTCAAAGTTTGGCGGTGCCTGTTCTAGAACCAACAAAACGTGCGCTCTGGCTCTATCTTCTTCTTCACGTTCTTGTACAGAGGGTTGTGGCTTCAAACCAACTTCTACACTGTGCTAAAGTCTATCACGTTTTAGCAACAGTTCGAGCTTGAGAGCCCAAGTTAAATAGTTCTTGCCGTTCAGACATTCCATCTGGGCAGTGTTGCCAAGATTAATAAACTGCGAAGTTTGCTGAGCTGGCATGGCTTCTTCTCCTTGCTGCACCGGGTCTGCTTCTCTGATACGCGGACTCACCACTGGACCTTCAGTTCCTTTGAGGTCCTCACTGACAGTACCCTGATTCTCCAGCTTTAGCAATTTGCCATCCATAGAATGCTGAGCACCATAACCTGTTGCACAGCGGTAAATTAATCAACGCAGAGTCTTCTTCATAAACAGAATAAAACTTTTACTTGAGAAAATAACAGCATAGTTAAAGAGCATACACAGAGTGCTCATAGCAGCTATCTGACTCTTCACAGAGGAACAGTCTTAGTTACTGATTTACTAGAGTCCTGAAGCCACTCTGTCTGCAACAACACAACACAACACACACACTGGCTGAGACACACACTGGCACAGAGAGGCTGGCTACTTTTATAGGGAGAATGACTCATCACTCAAAATGAGTCACGAGTCACAGTGACTTAGCAGTTTGCTGTTAACAGTTAGCAGTTATCAGGCTTGAATGACTGTGTAGGCCTTGTAGGCCTTACTGCTTCTGCTCTCAAGAACCTTTGTCTCATGACAACATTTGTCTTCATGCTCCTGAGGCCTCCAGACAGGGAACATGGGCAGAAAAGTGTCTTCAAGAAAATAAAGCCAAAACCAAAGTCTTAGGGAAAAACCTGACACAAGGTGAAAAAGAAAATCTGGAGAAAGAAACAGGCCTGCAATTTCCAAAAAAAAGTAAAGTATCTGGGTATCAACATGACAGTGAGAAACCAAAATTTGTTTAAGGACAATTACGAAAAGGTCTGGAACGAAATAAAGAAGGTCTTGGAGATCTGGATCAATTTGAAATTGTCCTTGATGGGCCGAATTGCAGTCATAAAGATGAATGTGCTGCCTAAACTACTATTTCTCTTCCAGGCAATTCCAATACTTGACAAGATGGAACCTTTCAAGAAGTGGCAGAAGACTATATCAAGATTTGTCTGGCAGGGGAAAAACCCCAGAATCAAATTCAAGATATTAACAGATGATAAGAAAAGAGGGGGCTTCTCCCTGCCGGAATTAAGTATCTACTTTGAAGCAGCAGCCTTCTGCTGGCTGAAAGATTGGTTCCTATTAAAAAACACAGATATACTTGACCTGGAAGGACACAACAACAGATTTGGATGGCATGCATATTTATGGTATGATAAGATAAAGGCCCATCAAGGATTTAAAAATCATATAATAAGAAAGGCTCTTTTTAGAGTCTGGATGAAATATAAGGATCTCCTTGAAAGGAAAACACCCAGATAGCTGTCACCAGCAGAAGCAAAGGCCCATAAAAGAGTCAACATGGAAGAAAATTGGTTAAAATACTCTGAGATGTTAACATATGAAGGAGAACAAGTCAGGTTGAAACCCTTTGAGCAACTAAGAGGAAGAATCCGAGACTGGCTACAATATCATCAGATTAATGAACTTTTTAAACTGGACAAAAAGATTGGCTTTCAAGTGGAAAAGTCAAAATTGGAAACAGAACTGCTAGAACCAAAGAATAAGACCTTGTCAAGAATGTATGATCTGTTGCTGGAATGGCATATGCAAGATGAGTTAGTAAAATCTGCAATGATAGATTGGGCAAAAGATGTGGGACATAATATCATGATGGCAGACTGGGAAAGACTATGGAGAACGGACATAAAATTTACAGCATGTACTTTGTTAAGAGAGAATATAATGAAAATGATTTACAGATACTTGACCCCAGTGAAGCTGGCAAAAATCTATCATTTGCAGGACAATAAATGTTGGAAATGTGGCAATACGGAAGGAACATTTTATCATATGTGGTGGACCTGCCCAAGGTTGAAGGCCTTCTGGGAGATGATATATAATGAGTTGAAGAAGGTGTTTAAAAGCACATTTTTGAAGAAACCAGAGGCCTTCCTCCTTGGAATGGTACACCAAGTTTTACCAAAAGAAGACCACACGTTGTTTATGTATGCCACTACGGCAGCAAGAATTCTTGTTGCAAAATATTGGAAGACAAAGGACTTACCGACATTGGAAGAATGGCAGATGAAAATGATGGACTATATGGAAACCGCCGAACTGACCGGGCGAATCCGCGACCAGAGGGATGATGCAGTGGAAAAAGAGTGGAGAAAGTTTAAAGACTATCTTAAAAAACATTATAAAGTACAGAATTAAAATAAATAGAAATGTCAATGTATAAGATTAGTTTATAAAAGATTAATATAGTAAATAGTATGGTAGATATATTGTAGAAATAAGTGTCAAGTAATATTGAATTTAAGTTTCTTTTTATAAATATTTGTTAGGAAATATAAGGTTGTTGAAAAAGAATCTGGAAGTTATTTTAGATTTAAAGAATGTAATTAAAATAAGATAAAATGTAATAGAAATGAGAAGATAGAAATATTAAGAAATTGCTGGTAGACAATAGATAAGGAGAATCGACACAGAGGGACAGAATGGAGGAAGTCAAGAGGAAATGTTAAGGAGATAGGATAAGAATATATGATAAATGTAGTGTAATGTAGTGTTTTAGTTTTAGTATAGTTTATATGTATGTGTTTTTTTGTTTGATTGTTTGTTTGTTTGTTTTTGTGTTTAAAAATAAAAATATTATAAAAGGAAACAGAAAAGTGTCTTCAAGAAGCAATACTTCCATGCCAGATTCCTTCATCCACTTAACCTTCCAAGGGCCGGGTCCCCTGGCATTTCACAGTGGAGCAACCCCCCCATCATGGGTTTAGGAAGCTCACTCCCATATGTTGATCTAGATGGGTTGCCAGAGTTTATTGGAAATTTCTTGACTTGGGTGGCACTGGGATGTTGTCTGTTGATGGCTAACGCGGAATTTTCTCTCCTCCTGTCCATCAAGGAGAACGAACACCTTTGCAGGAACGTGTGAAAAAATTCTTCGAATCTTCATATTCCCTGTATGTTGGTGCAGTGCTTGTGATGGGCTCCATTATAGCGTGTTAGAGGAAATTCCTGGGTTAGAGGTTGCTCAGCACCCAGCCCTACGAGAGAAGCCCGTGGTTCGCAGCGGAGATCAAAGGAGAACAGCCAGAAGTTGGAGCAAAGGCAAAGGAGTTTATTGCGCAACAGGTTACAGCCACGGGACTGGACCCAGAACAAAGGGCGACAGAAACTTTTAAAACTTCCCGCTACAACCCAGAATACAGTTCACCATACATCACAACTACATCACTAATACATCAGCAAAACGTCAAGAAGGGGTGGAGAGTAGGAGGGTACAGGAAAATTATCATATGGGTAAACAAGATTAGCATACAGGTGATGGGTCACAGGAACAGGTAAATGACACTTGGGTGGGTCAAATATACATTTTGAGTGGCAACCGGGGAAGAACAATGAGAAGTATCTTGGAGGCTGTCTGTCGCCTTGGAAACCTGAGGATGGGTACTTGGAAAGGATTACCCAGGTGTGGCATTTCCTGAGGCCCTAGGTCTGCGTACGTGCCCTCTCGCTTAGGAGATTATGGAAGATTTGAAGAGAAGTGTCCCCCTTGCTCATTGACCAATGGCGGATGACAAAAGGCATCAGAAGTAAATTCCTGATGTCCGAGCAATGGCGGGAGTCCAGAGGCTTGGAAGCCCTTTTTACTAGCTTTAAAATGGGACCAGAATGAAGAAAATCCGTTAAGGCAGTGATTTACTATGATTTTCTAAAGATTTGCAGCTTGACTGGTGGAGGGAATAAAGTTTAAAATGACATTTCCGAGTCTAGACTCCGTTTTGTTACAAAGTATCAATATTTAATTGATAACTATCCGTTCCTGATTGAATCACCTTTGTTCTCCCAGCAGGGTCTGACAAGGGGCTGTCAACACCTTGTTAGCCCTGTCATCACCTAGTTAACCTTGTCAACACCTTGTTAGCGGTTACTGGAGCGTGCACAGAGTTCTAACCGAGCTCCGTTCTGCAGAGGAGATGCATGGTTCTGATTGGCTGAGGCGCACCCATTGGAAAGCATTGGCCATAGAACAGAATGGAGATAGACCGTATGAACCAGGGGTTTTGACAGAACATAAAGCCCCCGTAACTCCGGCTATAGACAAGCGGGATAAGGGGCGCAAAAGGGGGGGGAACCCTTCATCGCGAGGGCTTTGTGTACATGCTTGTGCAACAGTGTGGGGCACGAATGAGGGGTACTTTTGAGGTCATCGCCTCGGGTCAGAGGGGGTCTGGGCTTTTATGAGGCAAGCCCTTTCCCCCATTCGGGAATTTCCCTATCATCTCCCCCATTCGGAGATAAGATTTGCATCAGGTTCGAAGAACCGCAAATCCTTCTTTCCGCACCCTTAAAGTTCAGTGATTTCGTATTCCCCGCAAGGATCACAACAAGGTACAGTACAGTAAAATACTAAAATACATAACACTATGATAAAACAAGCAAAACTATACATTTGACCAATCGTTTCGGCCCTCCCATATCGGACAACCAGTCCCATAAGTGAACGGCTGGAAATAGTGTTCTTACCCATGTCTTCCACATCAGTAGGGTCCGAGAGAGTCTCCTCTCCCTTGTTGCGTTGTCTGCGGCGTGGGCTATGCAATAGGATCCCGACATGGGGAAACTAATCCAGCGGTATGTAAGATGGGTATAGATCCACCGGAGTCCCGCAAGGCTGGAGTCCATTCTGCCGGAAGCAAAACTGTCCAACAAAGACGAGTTTGGTGGTGGTGAGAAGTCCGAGGGCAAGTCGGAGAGCTGCCAAGGCAGCGGGTTGTCAAAGGCGAGCTGTCAGAAGCGGCGAGCTCTCGAAGGCAAGCTGTCAAAGCAGCTAGCTGTCAAAGGCGAGCTGTCAAACGGGGCAAGCTGTCAAACGCGGCGAGGCGAAGCTCGATGTCGTCGGGAAGGAGTTCCGATGTCCAGTTGGCGGCTGCGGCGACAGGTCCAGTCTGTTGGGCCCGATCCTGTGGCCCCGATCTGGTCCGGTCTGTTGGGCCCGATCCTGGTGGCCCCAATCTGGTCCCGATCCTGGTCCAGGTCCCGATCCTGGTCAATTAAAGTGTCTGGGGCGGAAGGGGTTTTACGAAAAGTATAGTCCTCTCCCCTTCTATTCAAAATTGTCCTGGGGGGGGGGTTGAGTAATTTAAGTAGTCCCTGTGGCTAGAAAACATTTTACAGGGGTGGCCACTGCCCCTGAGGTGCAGGAGGGTTCGGGGTGCTCTGGTGTTGCGGCATCTGGTGTTGGAGCCCAAGTCCTTGGTTTTCAAAAGGGTAGGTGGAGGTGTAGTACATGCCTCCCTCATAAGGAGATTTTGATTCAGGGCCCCAACCAGAGTCTGCATGTAGATAGGGACAAAACCTCCTTATGTGTCCTTCTTCCTGGCAGTGGTAGCAGCCCCCTCCCGTGAAGGCCCCCGGGTCGGTATGTGGATGGTGGAGCTCCCCCTCTTCCTCTTCCGCTTCCCAAGCCCCTGCCCTGATGTGGCAGAGACTCTATGCTATGGGCAAGGACCTGCTCCTCTTCCCATTGGGGATCCCTCATCTTCCTTTCGTCCCGGTTATTAAAGATGGATTTTGCAATAGAGAGGATCTCACTAAAGCTTTTCCCATCATATCCAACTTGGAGATTGAGGGCTTTCCGAATGTCTGAGGTGGCTTGGTCTTTAAAGAAACCCTTGACTATTACAGCATGGGCTGGGTTTTCCGGGTCTATCCCCCCCCCCCCATGTTTTGATAGCGCCGATGAGCCTGGTGTAGTAGTCAGAGGGGTGCTCATTGGGTCCTTGGATAACTGCCTGGACCTTGACCCAGCTCACCGTGCATTGGCCGGCGGCTTTAATTCCATCTAGGATGGCTTTCTTAAACAGGTTTAGGCTCCAGACCCCGGCAGCGGTATTATAGTCCCAAGCTGGTTCGGGTTCAATCCGGAGGTTTTGGGCAGTCACTGCTTCCACCCCATTAGGTCTATTGTCCTGGTAGTTAGGGGAATTTAATGCCTCTTCAGCCTTAGCTAAAATGTCCACTTTGTCCGCCTCGTTAAAGAGGGCGTTTAGAAGCATATGGACGTCTGCCCAGGAGGGTGTATGGGAAGAAAAAATAGCACTCATCTGTCGGTGGCACAGGTCTGGACTGTCTCGGAGAGAGGGCATCTGATTTGTCCAGTTTATCAGATCTGCAGTATGGAAGGGCTGGTGGGTATAAACCAAGCGGGGAGCCCCATCGGGTTGAACTGGTGGTATTGGGAAAGCCCGGAGAGGCATTTGAGTGGAGATGGTTTCCCTATTATTTAGTTCACCTCCCTGTGTTTTGGCTCTGGCGGCTGGACGGGGTGCCGAAGGGGAAAAGGCCCTCTGGTTGCGGGTTGCAAAGTCTATAGAATCATCGTCTGAGGTGTCCACATAGGGGGGTGGCGCAGGACCTTCCTTGGGTTTCTGAGGAATCTTTCTAGGAGGCATACTTATGGGCATTTGTAGTACTGGGGCAGTCTTTAAGGTCACAAGGACCTTGAACATCGTCATAAAAGCGTTTAGATAATCCAATTGACGAGGCTTCTTCTCCATTAAGTGCTTCTTTAGTGTATTTAATCGATCCTGGTTAAAGGATCCCTCCGGTGGCCAGCGGAGTTCAGGTGTTGCACTAGCAGTAATTAATGGCCAGGAATCTCTACAAAGGTCCTGTAGTTTCTGCCTGGACAGAGACTCGTGTCCAGGGATTTTCTTCCAGTAGTCTAACACAAATTCAAGGGGGGCATCGGGGTCTGTCTGGGTGCTAGAAGGCTTCCGTGAAGCCTTCCTCCCAGATGGAGCTCGATCAAGCTTCGAAGCTTTGGCACCCATCGTTCCTTGAATGTTAGAGGAACCTGGGTTTTAAGAGAGAGGACGGGAAAAGGGGTTTCAGTACACACAGGAGGGAAAATAAAAGAGGGGTCCTTATCAAAATACCTATACGATGTCCCTATCTAACTAGGCTCTTGTCCCTTGCGTTCTCTGGTTAGAGGGGCGGCTGATCAAGAGCAGTGTTCCCTAACTACCTAAAGCCCTTGTCCCTTGCGTTCACTAGATCGGCTAGA
This sequence comes from Darevskia mixta, assembly GCA_034641385.1. NCBI lineage: Eukaryota > Metazoa > Chordata > Lepidosauria > Squamata > Lacertidae > Darevskia > Darevskia mixta. The sequence goes on from JAWWNH010000060.1 coordinate 8,148,973, forward strand.
GTTGCGGCTGATCAAGGGCAACTATTCTACAGTCTGGTCCTTCCCCAGACTCCCTTCACTTCCTTTTTTCCAGAGCTCTCTTTCCTTTCTCTTCCTTTCCTTAATCCGTTCCCTTTACCCACCCAAGTCAAGTTCCCCTCCCTGGCAACCTCCTACCTAACGTCAATAGCTATAAGAAGAGGGGCCCTACTGGACGCCTGCGACAAGCGGTGCCAGATCGGGTGAACACTTGATAGACCTTCGATCCAGAAAACCTCCCTTGCGTTTGGAAGCGAGTTCATGCACGACTAGCGTGTATACATGACCGACCAGTGCAGCTGAGGTCAAGACAGTGCAGAAAGTCCGCCTACCGTAGCAGGCGTACGAAAAAGAGCTCCGACCCCTTGCGTTTGTTAGACCAGCTACCAGGGTGGCTGATCGGAGTTTTAAGGAAAGAGATAGGGCTCAGAACTCCCCTTGCGAGTTGAGCAGTGGTCTATGGGACAGACCGAGAGAAAGGTTGGAAGAACGATAGGTAAGAGCAGAGAACGGTTGCCAGGTTAACCACCCGCCACCCCACAATCACCAGTGCACTGGATTTTCCCTTTATACTCACACGTCTTCTACCGCGATCCCCTGGATCGTTGAAGACGAAGCCGGCTGGACTTTGCCTTTGCTCCCCGGTTGGCTCCCCCTGAGACCTGCAATTACCGCCCGGAGGATGGCCAGAGATCCGATCTGCCTTCCCAGGAGAAAGAGTCCTGGTGCCGGCTGAAGGCTTCTTGGGTCCCCGGCCAACACGGGAGAACCGCAGTTCCCGGGTTTCGGCACCAACTATTAGAGGAAATTCCTGGGTTAGAGGTTGCTCAGCACCCAGCCCTACGAGAGAAGCCCATGGTTCGCAGCGGAGATCAAAGGAGAACAGCCAGAAGTTGGAGCAAAGGCAAAGGAGTTTATTGCGCAACAGGTTACAGCCACGGGACTGGACCCAGAACAAAGGGCGACAGAAACTTTTAAAACTTCCCGCTACAACCCAGAATACAGTTCACCATACATCACAACTACATCACTAATACATCAGCAAAACGTCAAGAAGGGGTGGAGAGTAGGAGGGTACAGGAAAATTATCATATGGGTAAACAAGATTAGCATACAGGTGATGGGTCACAGGAACAGGTAAATGACACTTGGGTGGGTCAAATATACATTTTGAGTGGCAACCGGGGAAGAACAATGAGAAGTATCTTGGAGGCTGTCTGTCGCCTTGGAAACCTGAGGATGGGTACTTGGAAAGGATTACCCAGGTGTGGCATTTCCTGAGGCCCTAGGTCTGCGTACGTGCCCTCTCGCTTAGGAGATTATGGAAGATTTGAAGAGAAGTGTCCCCCTTGCTCATTGACCAATGGCGGATGACAAAAGGCATCAGAAGTAAATTCCTGATGTCCGAGCAATGGCGGGAGTCCAGAGGCTTGGAAGCCCTTTTTACTAGCTTTAAAATGGGACCAGAATGAAGAAAATCCGTTAAGGCAGTGATTTACTATGATTTTCTAAAGATTTGCAGCTTGACTGGTGGAGGGAATAAAGTTTAAAATGACATTTCCGAGTCTAGACTCCGTTTTGTTACAAAGTATCAATATTTAATTGATAACTATCCGTTCCTGATTGAATCACCTTTGTTCTCCCAGCAGGGTCTGACAAGGGGCTGTCAACACCTTGTTAGCCCTGTCATCACCTAGTTAACCTTGTCAACACCTTGTTAGCGGTTACTGGAGCGTGCACAGAGTTCTAACCGAGCTCCGTTCTGCAGAGGAGATGCATGGTTCTGATTGGCTGAGGCGCACCCATTGGAAAGCATTGGCCATAGAACAGAATGGAGATAGACCGTATGAACCAGGGGTTTTGACAGAACATAAAGCCCCCGTAACTCCGGCTATAGACAAGCGGGATAAGGGGCGCAAAAGGGGGGGGAACCCTTCATCGCGAGGGCTTTGTGTACATGCTTGTGCAACAGTGTGGGGCACGAATGAGGGGTACTTTTGAGGTCATCGCCTCGGGTCAGAGGGGGTCTGGGCTTTTATGAGGCAAGCCCTTTCCCCCATTCGGGAATTTCCCTATCATCTCCCCCATTCGGAGATAAGATTTGCATCAGGTTCGAAGAACCGCAAATCCTTCTTTCCGCACCCTTAAAGTTCAGTGATTTCGTATTCCCCGCAAGGATCACAACAAGGTACAGTACAGTAAAATACTAAAATACATAACACTATGATAAAACAAGCAAAACTATACATTTGACCAATCGTTTCGGCCCTCCCATATCGGACAACCAGTCCCATAAGTGAACGGCTGGAAATAGTGTTCTTACCCATGTCTTCCACATCAGTAGGGTCCGAGAGAGTCTCCTCTCCCTTGTTGCGTTGTCTGCGGCGTGGGCTATGCAATAGGATCCCGACATGGGGAAACTAATCCAGCGGTATGTAAGATGGGTATAGATCCACCGGAGTCCCGCAAGGCTGGAGTCCATTCTGCCGGAAGCAAAACTGTCCAACAAAGACGAGTTTGGTGGTGGTGAGAAGTCCGAGGGCAAGTCGGAGAGCTGCCAAGGCAGCGGGTTGTCAAAGGCGAGCTGTCAGAAGCGGCGAGCTCTCGAAGGCAAGCTGTCAAAGCAGCTAGCTGTCAAAGGCGAGCTGTCAAACGGGGCAAGCTGTCAAACGCGGCGAGGCGAAGCTCGATGTCGTCGGGAAGGAGTTCCGATGTCCAGTTGGCGGCTGCGGCGACAGGTCCAGTCTGTTGGGCCCGATCCTGTGGCCCCGATCTGGTCCGGTCTGTTGGGCCCGATCCTGGTGGCCCCAATCTGGTCCCGATCCTGGTCCAGGTCCCGATCCTGGTCAATTAAAGTGTCTGGGGCGGAAGGGGTTTTACGAAAAGTATAGTCCTCTCCCCTTCTATTCAAAATTGTCCTGGGGGGGGGGGTTGAGTAATTTAAGTAGTCCCTGTGGCTAGAAAACATTTTACAGGGGTGGCCACTGCCCCTGAGGTGCAGGAGGGTTCGGGGTGCTCTGGTGTTGCGGCATCTGGTGTTGGAGCCCAAGTCCTTGGTTTTCAAAAGGGTAGGTGGAGGTGTAGTACATGCCTCCCTCATAAGGAGATTTTGATTCAGGGCCCCAACCAGAGTCTGCATGTAGATAGGGACAAAACCTCCTTATGTGTCCTTCTTCCTGGCAGTGGTAGCAGCCCCCTCCCGTGAAGGCCCCCGGGTCGGTATGTGGATGGTGGAGCTCCCCCTCTTCCTCTTCCGCTTCCCAAGCCCCTGCCCTGATGTGGCAGAGACTCTATGCTATGGGCAAGGACCTGCTCCTCTTCCCATTGGGGATCCCTCATCTTCCTTTCGTCCCGGTTATTAAAGATGGATTTTGCAATAGAGAGGATCTCGCTAAAGCTTTTCCCATCATATCCAACTTGGAGATTGAGGGCTTTCCGAATGTCTGAGGTGGCTTGGTCTTTAAAGAAACCCTTGACTATTACAGCATGGGCTGGGTTTTCCGGGTCTATCCCCCCCCCCCATGTTTTGATAGCGCCGATGAGCCTGGTGTAGTAGTCAGAGGGGTGCTCATTGGGTCCTTGGATAACTGCCTGGACCTTGACCCAGCTCACCGTGCATTGGCCGGCGGCTTTAATTCCATCTAGGATGGCTTTCTTAAACAGGTTTAGGCTCCAGACCCCGGCAGCGGTATTATAGTCCCAAGCTGGTTCGGGTTCAATCCGGAGGTTTTGGGCAGTCACTGCTTCCACCCCATTAGGTCTATTGTCCTGGTAGTTAGGGGAATTTAATGCCTCTTCAGCCTTAGCTAAAATGTCCACTTTGTCCGCCTCGTTAAAGAGGGCGTTTAGAAGCATATGGACGTCTGCCCAGGAGGGTGTATGGGAAGAAAAAATAGCACTCATCTGTCGGTGGCACAGGTCTGGACTGTCTCGGAGAGAGGGCATCTGATTTGTCCAGTTTATCAGATCTGCAGTATGGAAGGGCTGGTGGGTATAAACCAAGCGGGGAGCCCCATCGGGTTGAACTGGTGGTATTGGGAAAGCCCGGAGAGGCATTTGAGTGGAGATGGTTTCCCTATTATTTAGTTCACCTCCCTGTGTTTTGGCTCTGGCGGCTGGACGGGGTGCCGAAGGGGAAAAGGCCCTCTGGTTGCGGGTTGCAAAGTCTATAGAATCATCGTCTGAGGTGTCCACATAGGGGGGTGGCGCAGGACCTTCCTTGGGTTTCTGAGGAATCTTTCTAGGAGGCATACTTATGGGCATTTGTAGTACTGGGGCAGTCTTTAAGGTCACAAGGACCTTGAACATCGTCATAAAAGCGTTTAGATAATCCAATTGACGAGGCTTCTTCTCCATTAAGTGCTTCTTTAGTGTATTTAATCGATCCTGGTTAAAGGATCCCTCCGGTGGCCAGCGGAGTTCAGGTGTTGCACTAGCAGTAATTAATGGCCAGGAATCTCTACAAAGGTCCTGTAGTTTCTGCCTGGACAGAGACTCGTGTCCAGGGATTTTCTTCCAGTAGTCTAACACAAATTCAAGGGGGGCATCGGGGTCTGTCTGGGTGCTAGAAGGCTTCCGTGAAGCCTTCCTCCCAGATGGAGCTCGATCAAGCTTCGAAGCTTTGGCACCCATCGTTCCTTGAATGTTAGAGGAACCTGGGTTTTAAGAGAGAGGACGGGAAAAGGGGTTTCAGTACACACAGGAGGGAAAATAAAAGAGGGGTCCTTATCAAAATACCTATACGATGTCCCTATCTAACTAGGCTCTTGTCCCTTGCGTTCTCTGGTTAGAGGGGCGGCTGATCAAGAGCAGTGTTCCCTAACTACCTAAAGCCCTTGTCCCTTGCGTTCACTAGATCGGCTAGAGTTGCGGCTGATCAAGGGCAACTATTCTACAGTCTGGTCCTTCCCCAGACTCCCTTCACTTCCTTTTTTCCAGAGCTCTCTTTCCTTTCTCTTCCTTTCCTTAATCCGTTCCCTTTACCCACCCAAGTCAAGTTCCCCTCCCTGGCAACCTCCTACCTAACGTCAATAGCTATAAGAAGAGGGGCCCTACTGGACGCCTGCGACAAGCGGTGCCAGATCGGGTGAACACTTGATAGACCTTCGATCCAGAAAACCTCCCTTGCGTTTGGAAGCGAGTTCATGCACGACTAGCGTGTATACATGACCGACCAGTGCAGCTGAGGTCAAGACAGTGCAGAAAGTCCGCCTACCGTAGCAGGCGTACGAAAAAGAGCTCCGACCCCTTGCGTTTGTTAGACCAGCTACCAGGGTGGCTGATCGGAGTTTTAAGGAAAGAGATAGGGCTCAGAACTCCCCTTGCGAGTTGAGCAGTGGTCTATGGGACAGACCGAGAGAAAGGTTGGAAGAACGATAGGTAAGAGCAGAGAACGGTTGCCAGGTTAACCACCCGCCACCCCACAATCACCAGTGCACTGGATTTTCCCTTTATACTCACACGTCTTCTACCGCGATCCCCTGGATCGTTGAAGACGAAGCCGGCTGGACTTTGCCTTTGCTCCCCGGTTGGCTCCCCCTGAGACCTGCAATTACCGCCCGGAGGATGGCCAGAGATCCGATCTGCCTTCCCAGGAGAAAGAGTCCTGGTGCCGGCTGAAGGCTTCTTGGGTCCCCGGCCAACACGGGAGAACCGCAGTTCCCGGGTTTCGGCACCAACTATTAGAGGAAATTCCTGGGTTAGAGGTTGCTCAGCACCCAGCCCTACGAGAGAAGCCCATGGTTCGCAGCGGAGATCAAAGGAGAACAGCCAGAAGTTGGAGCAAAGGCAAAGGAGTTTATTGCGCAACAGGTTACAGCCACGGGACTGGACCCAGAACAAAGGGCGACAGAAACTTTTAAAACTTCCCGCTACAACCCAGAATACAGTTCACCATACATCACAACTACATCACTAATACATCAGCAAAACGTCAAGAAGGGGTGGAGAGTAGGAGGGTACAGGAAAATTATCATATGGGTAAACAAGATTAGCATACAGGTGATGGGTCACAGGAACAGGTAAATGACACTTGGGTGGGTCAAATATACATTTTGAGTGGCAACCGGGGAAGAACAATGAGAAGTATCTTGGAGGCTGTCTGTCGCCTTGGAAACCTGAGGATGGGTACTTGGAAAGGATTACCCAGGTGTGGCATTTCCTGAGGCCCTAGGTCTGCGTACGTGCCCTCTCGCTTAGGAGATTATGGAAGATTTGAAGAGAAGTGTCCCCCTTGCTCATTGACCAATGGCGGATGACAAAAGGCATCAGAAGTAAATTCCTGATGTCCGAGCAATGGCGGGAGTCCAGAGGCTTGGAAGCCCTTTTTACTAGCTTTAAAATGGGACCAGAATGAAGAAAATCCGTTAAGGCAGTGATTTACTATGATTTTCTAAAGATTTGCAGCTTGACTGGTGGAGGGAATAAAGTTTAAAATGACATTTCCGAGTCTAGACTCCGTTTTGTTACAAAGTATCAATATTTAATTGATAACTATCCGTTCCTGATTGAATCACCTTTGTTCTCCCAGCAGGGTCTGACAAGGGGCTGTCAACACCTTGTTAGCCCTGTCATCACCTAGTTAACCTTGTCAACACCTTGTTAGCGGTTACTGGAGCGTGCACAGAGTTCTAACCGAGCTCCGTTCTGCAGAGGAGATGCATGGTTCTGATTGGCTGAGGCGCACCCATTGGAAAGCATTGGCCATAGAACAGAATGGAGATAGACCGTATGAACCAGGGGTTTTGACAGAACATAAAGCCCCCGTAACTCCGGCTATAGACAAGCGGGATAAGGGGCGCAAAAGGGGGGGGAACCCTTCATCGCGAGGGCTTTGTGTACATGCTTGTGCAACAGTGTGGGGCACGAATGAGGGGTACTTTTGAGGTCATCGCCTCGGGTCAGAGGGGGTCTGGGCTTTTATGAGGCAAGCCCTTTCCCCCATTCGGGAATTTCCCTATCAAGCGGCAGCATTGCTGACCTATCTGTGTAATTTCCAGTCTTTCAGGAAAATATAAAAGGGTAAATATGTGCATTCAGCTGTTCCTTTCTTGACAAATCTGGACTGTGAGAGTGGGGAAGACCCGACCCTGGTCAGCCACACCAAGCCCGCCTGCCTTATAGCTGATCTCATATGACTTCAGCTGTGGGGCAGGTAAAGTCGGGGCTGGAAGTGGCTTTGCAGGTAAAAAATGATGCACCTTGGGCAGATGGTTGAAATCCCACACATAATTGGTTTCCTTTTCTGGTCTGCGAGATGGCGGCAGCTCTCCTGCAAGTGGGAAAGACTCAGTCAAGGGGGAGGCAGGGGTGTTCCGAGGGGGGACAGGATGCGGCCTCTCCGGGTGCCATTCCAAAGGGGGGACACAAAATGCCGACCCCATGGGAAGCGCACCATGTCCCCTGGAATGATTGCCGCTCCGAGTACTGGAGCAGGTTGCTTTGCCTCTGGGGGGAGGAGAGCTTCCCAAGGCTGAAATGCTTTCTTCAACTCCCAAGGGTATCGAGAGGCTGGGGTACCTGCAGACATCCTGGAGAACCCCTCTGCCAAGTGTCAGGTGGAGGGAGGAGGGGATTCTGGGTCTCAATCTCCTTTTCAAGATGAGGTAGTCTTCATGTCTATCTCCTGTAAGGGTGAGGCGCCTTTGCAATTTGGAATACACACAGAGAGAGACACACACAGAGAGAGGGGGGGTATTGGGCTAAGGACTCTAAACTAGATCTTGAGGCTTGAAAATGGGTCTTCCTGGTAGAGAAATTCTTCCTTTACAAATATGGGGAAGTACATTACATACTGGAACTTGTACCATGGAAGTCTCATTACAAATGCAACCTAATCCCTTCCAAGGGGGTCCTGGGGGAAGCAAAGCTATTCTCCCACATGCGATGGAACATCTTTCCTCATCATCACCTTTAGATGTTAAGGAAGTGGAAAGGAGAGCCATATTTGAAAAAGGAACAAAAAGGATTCTGAATATGGTAGAAGAGAACTATCCAGAATTCTTTGATGCAGATGGTAAGGCATATGTTACTTTTTCTCTGCTCAGGAGCTCCTTCCACCAAATGTGATTTCTTCTCATTGCTCAGTTGGGAGAAATTGAAGAGGAATGGGTGGGTTGACTCAAGCTCATTCTGTTCTTCTCCATAAGCATGGTGTGTGTGTTTGGTGTGTTGGTGGAAAATATATTGATATAAGAAAGAAAATTCCTGGATGCCAAGATCCAAGTTTGGGGCAAGTACCCATTGGTGAGAGAACCCAGCAGAGATTTACAGTCACAAAATATGCAGCAAATGTAAGCATGAAAGTATAGGCTGCTAGACCTTTAAAATAGGCTCTTCCAAGTGAGTTCCAAAGTTTCCCTCTTCCCCCAGCATAGCAGGAGACCACACACTTGGTACTAAGTTAAAGAATGATTTGCTTACAAACTCTTCAAAGGTCAGCTCCATGTGCTTCGGAAAAGGTGCAAGGTAGGAAAACCTAGCTTAGCAACAGGGCCGTCTTAAGCATATCCAGTAGGGTGGGTCATAAAAAACTTTTTTTCAAAAATGTTTCCTCCCTTGATCTTATCTCAGGCGTATGGTATAAACATAGTTAAATTTCAAATTTGGGACAAATCAGTTAATATTTAGACCCTGCTCCTACAAATTGAAATTTTGCCTCATCACGAGTGATAAAAACATAGGAATTTGACTCATTTAATTCTCAGTATGTTAAATTGTGAACTAATAAACATAAATTTTAGGTTTTATGTAGAGTAATAATAGTTGCATGCCTCCTTCATGCCAATGAACTGCCTCTATGACATCTCATCATTGAACTAGATGGACCCACATCTGGGGCTAACACCTTTTCAGGGCCTATTGGGAAATTACTGCCCAGTGTCACCGATTTGCCAGTTGTTGAATACAAATGCTTTGCACGATCAGATTCAATCCCTGAAATGCCAGAAGTAGTTTGGAAAAATCTATCTACTGACCGAAACTACCGTATTTTCCGGCGTATAAGACGACTGGCCGTATAAGACGACCCCCAACTTTTCCAGTTAAAATATAGAGTTTGGGATATACTCACCGTATAAGAAATACGACGCGACGTATAAGACGACCCCCGACTTTTGAGAAGATTTTCCTGGGTTAAAAAGTAGTCTTATACACAGGAATATACAGTATTTGTGGCAAGTTACATCTGCACTCATCTCTGGAGAATTCAACAGTGATTTACAGCTGCTCAAAATTGGCCCTTGCAGCCATAGTAGGTGGCTGACTAGTGCCTGTCGTATCTGCCGGCTGTATGCCTGCACAAAGAAACCATCTCGAGTTCTAAAAATATTGACTTCATACGTTGTAAACATCTACGCACCAATGTGGTTTAAAGTAAAACATCACAAATTGGCTATTGAGGGTCCACAGAACTTTTATTTTCTAATGAAGAAAAGTGAGCAGATCGAAGACAAGGAGGCAAAGGGAATGTACAGCGATGTGTGCAGAGAAATGCTTTCTTTGCACACCCAGAAAATATTCTTCTCGCCCAACTGGCTTCTGCCCAGAAGTCAGATCGCGTTGATGCTGTTCAAATCATCATTGAAGCAAGAAGGAGAAATGAACTGTTGGCTGCAAGTATTCGTCCATTTCGAGTGCCAACCCTTGATTTTAAAGCAGTGAAGTGGCAACAAATGATAAAATGGTCAGAAACTGACACATATGAGCCACCAATAATCAGGAACATGACAAACAATGAACTGTTAAATATTGTGACCACTCCATTAACAATTCCAAAATTCAAGTGCCATTCGCAAATGGTTGAACGTGCAGTGAAGGAGGTTACTAGAGCATCTAGGATAGTTGTTGGAGAGAAAAGACGTGATGCTACCATCAAAACAACAATGAACAATCGCTCTAAGTTCCCAAAACAAGGTACAAAGAAGGACTTTGCACCAAAATAGACGTTTAGTGTAATGCGTAAAAGCATATTTTTAGCATGATATAATATGGTGCACTGTACAATGTATATTGCATAAGGCATAATTTTATTAATTACACAAAATGTAAGCATTTAGTACAATTTATACCTAAGTAATTAAGTATAATGTGATGTTTTGACGCAACACATAATATGAGTGGCGTTTTATTGTTTATGTTTAGTACACCGCTTGCTTAATTGTTCCATATAATTTTTTCAAAACCATTGGTTTTGTACATTATCAACATGTTTTATCTTAAATAAATCAATATTGCAAAAAATAACAGTATGCAACTATTATTGCTCTACATAAAACCAAAAATTTATGTTTATTAGTTCACAATTTAACATACTGAGAATTAAATGAGTCAAATTCCTATGTTTTTATCACTCGTGGTGAGGCAAAATTTCAATTTGTAGGAGCAGGGTCTAAATATTAACCGATTTGTCCCAAATTTGATATTTAACTATGGTTATACCATACGCCTGAGATAAGATCAAGGGAGGAAACATTTTCAAAAAAAAGTTTTTTATGACCCACCCTAATATCCAGTGCCGTGGTGCAAAGACTCCTCCGGTTCTCCCCTCTTCCCAGAGTTGTTGACCTTTTTTAAGGGAGCGGACACCACGCTTACACATTAACTCTGCTTGGGAAAAGAAAACAGGGGACATAAACAAACCTCAGTCGGTAAAGCGTGAGACTCTTAATCTCAGGGTTGTGGTTTCAAGCCCCATGTTGGGCAAAAGATTCCTGCATTGCAGGGGGTTGGACTAGATGATCCTGGTGGTTCCCTTCCAACTCTGTGAATGGTTCTGTTATTCTGTTGTATCTGAAGGGCTGGTCACAGGGAAGATGGAGCAAACTTGTTTTGTGAGAGATGCTTGTGCTGTGATTCCTGCACTGGAGGGGGTTGGTCTAGAGGACCCTCGGAGGTCCCTTCCAGCTATACAATTCTATGGAAAGGTAATTCTGCCCACATGTCTCAAGATGTTTAACATCCTCCTTGCTAGACAGCCTTCTGGGTCCTCTTCCACATTCCCCAGGGAAAGGAAGAAACCGACCTCTCTCCCTGGCTGGGAAGCATAAGGGAGACACCCAGCCAGGAAAATCCCAGCATCCCGACTTCCTAATGGAAGAGGAGCTGCATTAACATCCGCCAAATGGTTGTCATCAATTTTTAATCAGAAATAAGACCAGAAATATGGTAAGCTGCTCCCAGCAGCAAGTAAATCTAAATAACGCCAATAGGGGAATCCAATCACTTGAGCACAGGAACTCGAGCAGCAATGGGAGAGCACAGGGGTGTGCGCCACTACTCCAAAGGAGAAGGCGACAGGCAGCTATGTTAATGGAGATGGAAGCGAGAAAGAAAGAAAGAAAGAAAGAAAGAAAGAAAGAAAGAAAGAAAGAAAGAAAGAAAGAAGCCACCCGATCTCTCGGACCCATTAACCCTGGAGGGCAGCGACTGAGGAGGGAGCACAAGGTGAGCTGAGCTTGTAGGTTTTGAGGGTTTGTCTTTTTGGGGCTGTGTGTGATTAAGTTTGTGTGCTTATTTGTTTCCTTATTTGTTTGTGTGTTTCCCAGGCTTGTGTGTGCGAGAGAGTTTGTTTCTGGCTTGTGTGTGTGTGTTTGTCTGGTGACTAGCTGTGGGCGGAGCTAATCAGTGCCTGGAGGGCAGAGACTGAGGAAGTAGGCAAAAGGTGAGCTGAGCTTGTAGGGCGGAGCTAATCAGTGCCTGGAGGGCAGCGACTGAGGAGGGAGCACAAGGTGAGCTGAGCTTGTAGGTTTTGAGGGTTTGTCTTTTTGGGGCTGTGTGTGATTAATTTGTGTGCTTATTTGTTTCCTTATTTGTTTGTGTGTTTCCCAGGCTTGTGTGTGCGAGAGAGTTTGTTTCTGGCTTGTGTGTGTGTGTTTGTCTGGTGACTAGCTGTGGGCGGAGCTAATCAGTGCCTGGAGGGTAGCGACTGAGGAGGGAGCACAAGGTGAGCTGAGCTTGTAGGTTTTGAGGGCTTGTCTTTTTGGGGCTGTGTGTGATTAAGTTTGTGTGCTTATTTGTTTCCTTATTTGTTTGTGTGTTTCCCAGGCTTGTGTGTGCAAGAGAGTTTGTTTCTGGCTTGTGTGTGTGTGTTTGTCTGGTGACTAGCTGTGGGCGGAGCTAATCAGTGCCTGGAGGGTAGCGACTGAGGAGGGAGCACAAGGTGAGCTGAGCTTGTAGGTTTTGAGGGCTTGTCTTTTTGGGGCTGTGTGTGATTAAGTTTGTGTGCTTATTTGTTTCCTTATTTGTTTGTGTGTTTCCCAGGCTTGTGTGTGCAAGAGAGTTTGTTTCTGGCTTGTGTGTGTGTGTTTGTCTGGTGACTAGCTGTGGGCGGAGCTAATCAGTGCCTGGAGGGTAGCGACTGAGGAGGGAGCACAAGGTGAGCTGAGCTTGTAGGTTTTGAGGGCTTGTCTTTTTGGGGCTGTGTGTGATTAAGTTTGTGTGCTTATTTGTTTCCTTATTTGTTTGTGTGTTTCCCAGGCTTGTGTGTGCAAGAGAGTTTGTTTCTGGCTTGTGTGTGTGTGTTTGTCTGGTGACTAGCTGTGGGCGGAGCTAATCAGTGCCTGGAGGGTAGCGACTGAGGAGGGAACACAAGGTGAGCTGAGCTTGTAGGTTTTGAGGGCTTGTCTTTTTGGGGCTGTGTGTGATTAAGTTTGTGTGCTTATTTGTTTCCTTATTTGTTTGTGTGTTTCCCAGGCTTGTGTGTGCGAGAGAGTTTGTTTCTGGCTTGTGTGTGTGTGTTTGTCTGGTGACTAGCTGTGGGCGGAGCTAATCAGTGCCTGGAGGGTAGCGACTGAGGAGGGAGCACAAGGTGAGCTGAGCTTGTAGGTTTTGAGGGCTTGTCTTTTTGGGGCTGTGTGTGATTAAGTTTGTGTGCTTATTTGTTTCCTTATTTGTTTGTGTGTTTCCCAGGCTTGTGTGTGCAAGAGAGTTTGTTTCTGGCTTGTGTGTGTGTGTTTGTCTGGTGACTAGCTGTGGGCGGAGCTAATCAGTGCCTGGAGGGTAGCGACTGAGGAGGGAGCACAAGGTGAGCTGAGCTTGTAGGTTTTGAGGGCTTGTCTTTTTGGGGCTGTGTGTGATTAAGTTTGTGTGCTTATTTGTTTCCTTATTTGTTTGTGTGTTTCCCAGGCTTGTGTGTGCGAGAGAGTTTGTTTCTGGCTTGTGTGTGTGTGTTTGTCTGGTGACTAGCTGTGGGCGGAGCTAATCAGTGCCTGGAGGGCAGAGACTGAGGAAGTAGGCAAAAGGTGAGCTGAGCTTGTAGGGCGGAGCTAATCAGTGCCTGGAGGGCAGCGACTGAGGAGGGAGCACAAGGTGAGCTGAGCTTGTAGGTTTTGAGGGTTTGTCTTTTTGGGGCTGTGTGTGATTAATTTGTGTGCTTATTTGTTTCCTTATTTGTTTGTGTGTTTCCCAGGCTTGTGTGTGCGAGAGAGTTTGTTTCTGGCTTGTGTGTGTGTGTTTGTCTGGTGACTAGCTGTGGGCGGAGCTAATCAGTGCCTGGAGGGTAGCGACTGAGGAGGGAACACAAGGTGAGCTGAGCTTGTAGGTTTTGAGGGCTTGTCTTTTTGGGGCTGTGTGTGATTAAGTTTGTGTGCTTATTTGTTTCCTTATTTGTTTGTGTGTTTCCCAGGCTTGTGTGTGCAAGAGAGTTTGTTTCTGGCTTGTGTGTGTGTGTTTGTCTGGTGACTAGCTGTGGGCGGAGCTAATCAGTGCCTGGAGGGCAGAGACTGAGGAAGTAGGCAAAAGGTGAGCTGAGCTTGTAGGGCGGAGCTAATCAGTGCCTGGAGGGCAGCGACTGAGGAGGGAGCACAAGGTGAGCTGAGCTTGTAGGTTTTGAGGGTTTGTCTTTTTGGGGCTGTGTGTGATTAAGTTTGTGTGCTTATTTGTTTCCTTATTTGTTTGTGTGTTTCCCAGGCTTGTGTGTGCGAGAGAGTTTGTTTCTGGCTTGTGTGTGTGTGTTTGTCTGGTGACTAGCTGTGGGCGGAGCTAATCAGTGCCTGGAGGGCAGAGACTGAGGAAGTAGGCAAAAGGTGAGCTGAGCTTGTAGGGCGGAGCTAATCAGTGCCTGGAGGGCAGTGACTGAGGAGGGAGCACAAGGTGAGCTGAGCTTGTAGGTTTTGAGGGCTTGTCTTTTTGGGGCTGTGTGTGATTAAGTTTGTGTGCTTATTTGTTTCCTTATTTGTTTGTGTGTTTCCCAGGCTTGTGTGTGCAAGAGAGTTTGTTTCTGGCTTGTGTGTGTGTGTTTGTCTGGTGACTAGCTGTGGGCGGAGCTAATCAGTGCCTGGAGGGCAGAGACTGAGGAAGTAGGCAAAAGGTGAGCTGAGCTTGTAGGGCGGAGCTAATCAGTGCCTGGAGGGCAGTGACTGAGGAGGGAGCACAAGGTGAGCTGAGCTTGTAGGTTTTGAGGGCTTGTCTTTTTGGGGCTGTGTGTGATTAAGTTTGTGTGCTTATTTGTTTCCTTATTTGTTTGTGTGTTTCCCAGGCTTGTGTGTGCGAGAGAGTTTGTTTCTGGCTTGTGTGTGTGTGTTTGTCTGGTGACTAGCTGTGGGCGGAGCTAATCAGTGCCTGGAGGGTAGCGACTGAGGAGGGAGCACAAGGTGAGCTGAGCTTGTAGGTTTTGAGGGCTTGTCTTTTTGGGGCTGTGTGTGATTAAGTTTGTGTGCTTATTTGTTTCCTTATTTGTTTGTGTGTTTCCCAGGCTTGTGTGTGCAAGAGAGTTTGTTTCTGGCTTGTGTGTGTGTGTTTGTCTGGTGACTAGCTGTGGGCGGAGCTAATCAGTGCCTGGAGGGTAGCGACTGAGGAGGGAGCACAAGGTGAGCTGAGCTTGTAGGTTTTGAGGGCTTGTCTTTTTGGGGCTGTGTGTGATTAAGTTTGTGTGCTTATTTGTTTCCTTATTTGTTTGTGTGTTTCCCAGGCTTGTGTGTGCGAGAGAGTTTGTTTCTGGCTTGTGTGTGTGTGTTTGTCTGGTGACTAGCTGTGGGCGGAGCTAATCAGTGCCTGGAGGGCAGAGACTGAGGAAGTAGGCAAAAGGTGAGCTGAGCTTGTAGGGCGGAGCTAATCAGTGCCTGGAGGGCAGCGACTGAGGAGGGAGCACAAGGTGAGCTGAGCTTGTAGGTTTTGAGGGTTTGTCTTTTTGGGGCTGTGTGTGATTAATTTGTGTGCTTATTTGTTTCCTTATTTGTTTGTGTGTTTCCCAGGCTTGTGTGTGCGAGAGAGTTTGTTTCTGGCTTGTGTGTGTGTGTTTGTCTGGTGACTAGCTGTGGGCGGAGCTAATCAGTGCCTGGAGGGTAGCGACTGAGGAGGGAACACAAGGTGAGCTGAGCTTGTAGGTTTTGAGGGCTTGTCTTTTTGGGGCTGTGTGTGATTAAGTTTGTGTGCTTATTTGTTTCCTTATTTGTTTGTGTGTTTCCCAGGCTTGTGTGTGCAAGAGAGTTTGTTTCTGGCTTGTGTGTGTGTGTTTGTCTGGTGACTAGCTGTGGGCGGAGCTAATCAGTGCCTGGAGGGCAGAGACTGAGGAAGTAGGCAAAAGGTGAGCTGAGCTTGTAGGGCGGAGCTAATCAGTGCCTGGAGGGCAGCGACTGAGGAGGGAGCACAAGGTGAGCTGAGCTTGTAGGTTTTGAGGGTTTGTCTTTTTGGGGCTGTGTGTGATTAAGTTTGTGTGCTTATTTGTTTCCTTATTTGTTTGTGTGTTTCCCAGGCTTGTGTGTGCGAGAGAGTTTGTTTCTGGCTTGTGTGTGTGTGTTTGTCTGGTGACTAGCTGTGGGCGGAGCTAATCAGTGCCTGGAGGGCAGAGACTGAGGAAGTAGGCAAAAGGTGAGCTGAGCTTGTAGGGCGGAGCTAATCAGTGCCTGGAGGGCAGTGACTGAGGAGGGAGCACAAGGTGAGCTGAGCTTGTAGGTTTTGAGGGCTTGTCTTTTTGGGGCTGTGTGTGATTAAGTTTGTGTGCTTATTTGTTTCCTTATTTGTTTGTGTGTTTCCCAGGCTTGTGTGTGCAAGAGAGTTTGTTTCTGGCTTGTGTGTGTGTGTTTGTCTGGTGACTAGCTGTGGGCGGAGCTAATCAGTGCCTGGAGGGCAGAGACTGAGGAAGTAGGCAAAAGGTGAGCTGAGCTTGTAGGGCGGAGCTAATCAGTGCCTGGAGGGCAGTGACTGAGGAGGGAGCACAAGGTGAGCTGAGCTTGTAGGTTTTGAGGGCTTGTCTTTTTGGGGCTGTGTGTGATTAAGTTTGTGTGCTTATTTGTTTCCTTATTTGTTTGTGTGTTTCCCAGGCTTGTGTGTGCAAGAGAGTTTGTTTCTGGCTTGTGTGTGTGTGTTTGTCTGGTGACTAGCTGTGGGCGGAGCTAATCAGTGCCTGGAGGGTAGCGGCGCGCGCCTAGCGGCGCGCGCAGTTTGACCTATCTTTTAAATTAAGGAGAGCTAGTCTCAAACGTTTACTTGGGGAGACCTAGGCTTCTTTTTTGTGTGTCCTGACTTCAAGCTTCAAGATGGAGGGTCAGGGAACAACTGTAGTCGCCTGCAATTCCTGCGCAATGTTTGCCTTCTTGCCAAAGGATGTAGGCAGCTACACCTGCAGCAAGTGCAAGTTGGTTGCCCTACTAGAAGACAAGGTCCGGCAACTTCAGGAGGGGGAAGGAACAACTGTAGTCGCCTGTAATTCCTGCGCAATGTTTGTCTTCTTGCCAAAGGTTGTAGACAGCTACACCTGCAGCAACTGCAAGTTGGTTGCCATACTCGAAGACAAGGTCCAGCAACTTCAGGCCCGTGTATCTACGCTCCAGAAAATTAAAGAGCTGGAGCTTTTCTTGGATGCAGCAGAGCACACTGTCTCCACCAAGCAGGAGACAGGGCACATCCCTGAGGAGGAGATCAGTTCCCCAACTCAGGAGCCAGATGTATGGAGGAACGTGACTCACAGAAGTAGAATGCCCAGGGATCGCTCTGAGTGTTTAGAACTACAAAATCAATTTGAAGTGCTCTCAAATCTGGAAGATGAAGACCAGACTCCATTGGAAGATCTCTCCCTCATCACAGTTGATGAGGTATATGAAGACGAGCAGCATAGTCAGTCCTCCGGGAATGTGCAGGCGACCTTGGAAGGGACAGCACGTGTAAGAATCCCGACCAAGCCTAAGAGGAGACGTGTAGTGGTGATAGGGGATTCCCTACTGAGGGGTACCGAAGCAGTGATCTGTGGGCCTGACAAGATGTCTCGAGAGGTATGCTGTCTCCCCGGGGCCAAGATCCATGATGTTACAGAACGGCTGCAAGGAATAATAAAACCTACGGATAAAAACCCCTTCCTTTTAGTCCATGTGGGAACCAATGACACCGCAAGCCATAGCCTCCAGAAGATCAAAAGTGATTATGAGGCTCTGGGCAGGAAGCTGAAGCAATTAAATGCACAAATTGTCATCTCATCTGTCCTCCCAGTTGAACGCCGTGGCCCAGGAAGAGAGGGGAAAATAGGAGAAGTGAACAACTGGCTTCGCAAATGGTGCCGGCAGGAACGGTTTGGATTCTTAGATCACGGCCTGCAGTTTCTTGAAGATGGACTTCTGGCAAGTGATGGGCTGCACCTCACAAGGGTTGGGAGGAATGTTTTTGCCAACAATCTCAAAAACCTCATCAGGAGGGCTTTAAACTGACTTATGTGGGGGAGGGAGACAGTGGTCCTGAAGGTAGGAGTCTATCAAATGCTGAAGATGATCATCCAAAAGTCAAGGACCAAATGGAGCAAACAGCACACAGACCTAGTGGTGGGAGGAAAAAATCCTTAAGTAGGAGACTAGGGGGAATGATCAATGGTTTTCAATGTCTGTATACAAATGCACAGAGCATGGGAAATAAACAAGATGAACTTGAGCTCTTGATACAGCAAACTAAATACGACATAATAGGCATCACTGAAACCTGGTGGGATGAGTCTCATGATTGGAATGTAGTAATAGAGGGATACAATCTATTTCAGAGAAATAGACCAAACAGGAAAGGAGGAGGAATGGCATTATATGTCAGGGATGTGTATACCTGTGAAGAGATCCATGATTTAAAACTTCAAAGCCAAATTGAGAGTATCTGGGTCAAAATTAAGGGAGAGAAAAATAACAGTGATCTCATTGTGGGAGTTTACTATAGATCCCCGAGCCAAACTGAGGACATAGATGATGCCTTCCTGGAACAGATGACCAAGCATTCAAAAGGAAATGAGATAGTAGTAATGGGGGATTTCAACTATCCTGATATTTGTTGGATGTCAAACTCAGCCAAGAGCATAAGGTCGAACAGATTCCTCACTGGCCTTGCAGACAACTTCATTGTCCAGAAAGTGGTAGAAGCAACAAGAGGATCAGCCATTTTAGATCTGGTCCTAACCAATAGTGATGACCTGGTTAGTGGGGTAGAAGTGGCAGGATCATTAGGTGGGAGTGATCATGCTCTTCTGGAGTTTATTATACAGCGGAAAGGAGCAACCAAGCATACTAAGACTCAAATTCTAGACTTTAAGAAAGCCGACTTCAGAAAACTTAGGGAAACGCTGGGTGTGATCCCATGGTCAGTAATACTAAAAGGGAAGGGAGTTCATGATGGTTGGGAGTTTGTTAAAAGGGAGATATTAAAAGCACAACTTCAAGCAGTACCAATGAGACGAAAACATGGAAGGTGCCTAAAGAAGCCAGGGTGGCTATCTAAAGAACTTTTAACTGAGTTAAGATTTAAAAGGGATATGTACAAGAAATGGAAAAAGGGGGAAACCACCAGAGAGGAATTCAAACAAATAGCCAGCACATGTAGAGACAAAGTCAGAAAAGCTAAAGCACAGAATGAACTCAGGCTTGCTAGAGAGGTTAAAAGCAATAAAAAGAGTTTTTATGGGTATGTCCGTAGCAAAAGGAAGAACAAGGAAACAGTGGGGTCACTTAGAGGAGAAGATGGTGAAATGCGAACAGGGGACGCAGAAAGGGCAGAACTCCTCAATACCTTCTTTGCCTCAGTCTTCTCCAAAAAAGAAAACAATGCCCGACCTGAAGAATATGGAGCAGGTGATTCAGCAGGGGAAACACAGCCCAGAATAAGTAAGGAGGTAGTACAAGAACACTTGGCTAGTTTAGATGTATTCAAGTCTCCAGGGCCAGATGAACTACATCCCAGAGTATTAAAAGAACTGGCAGAGGTGATTTCAGAACCACTGGCAGTAATCTTTGAGAATTCCTGGAAAACAGGTGAAGTCCCAGCAGACTGGAGGAGGGCAAATGTTGTCCCTATTTTCAAAAAGGGGAAAAGAGAGGACCCAAACAATTACCGCCCAGTCAGCCTGACATCAATACCAGGAAAGATTCTAGAGCAGATCATTAAGCAAACGGTCTGTGAGCACCTAGAAAGGAACGCTGTGATCACTAAAAGTCAGCATGGGTTTCTGAAAAATAAGTCATGTCAGACTAATCTGATCTCATTTTTTGACAGAATTACAAGCCTGGTAGACGAAGGGAACACTGTGGATGTAGCCTATCTTGATTTCAGCAAGGCCTTTGACAAGGTGCCCCATGATATTCTTGTAAAGAAGCTGGTAAAATGCGGGCTAGACAATGCTACCATTCAGTGGATTTGTAACTGGCTGACTGACCGAACCCAAAGGGTGCTCATCAATGGCTCCTCTTCATCCTGGAGAGAAGTGACTAGTGGGGTGCCACAGGGTTCTGTCTTGGGCCCAGTCTTATTCAACATCTTTATCAATGACTTGGATGATGGGCTTGAGGGCATCCTGATCAAGTTTGCAGATGACACCAAATTGGGAGGGGTGGCTAATACCCCAGAGGACAGGATCACACTTCAAAATGACCTTAACAGATTAGAGAACTGGGCCAAGGCAAACAGGATGAATTTTAACAGGGAGAAATGTAAAGTACTACACTTGGGCAAAAAAAATGAAAGGCACAAATACAGGATGGGTGATACCTGGCTTGAGAGCAGTACAAGTGAAAAGGATCTAGGAGTCTTGGTAGACCACAAACTTGACATGAGTCAACAGTGTGATGCAGCAGCTAAAAAAGCCAATGCAATTCTGGGCTGCATCAATAGGAGTATAGCATCTAGATCAAGGGAAGTAATAGTACCACTGTATTCCGCTCTGGTCAGACCCCACCTGGAATACTGTGTCCAGTTCTGGGCACCACAGTTCAAGAAGGATATTGACAAGCTGGAACGTGTCCAGAGGAGGGCAACCAAAATGGTCAAAGGCCTGGAAACGATGCCTTATGAGGAACGGCTTAGGGAGCTGGGTATGTTTAGCCTGGAGAAGAGACGGTTAAGGGGTGATATGATAGCCATGTTCAAATATATAAAAGGATGTCATATAGAGGAGGGAGAAAGGTTGTTTTCTGCTGCTCCAGAGAAGCGGACACGGAGCAATGGATTCAAACTACAAGAAAGAAGATTCCACCTAAACATTAGGAAGAATTTCTTGACAGTAAGAGCTGTTCGACAATGGAATTTGCTGCCAAGGAGTGTGGTGGAGTCTCCTTCTTTGGAGGTCTTTAAGCAGAGGCTTGACAGCCACCTTTCAGGAATGCTTTGATGGTGTTTCCTGCTTGGCAGGGGGTTGGACTGGATGGCCCTTGTGGTCTCTTCCAACTCTATGATTCTGTGATTCTGTGATTCTGTGAACCCCTTCCCGGGTCACCCTCTAGCTTTGGCGCCCCCCCCCCCCACACACACAAACCCGGTGCCCGATTTTCCCGCCTCTGGCCTGCAGGACCCAGCTGCGCGGGCAGCTTTTGCAAAAAGCAGGACCTTGCTCGGCTTCTCCGCACTCCGCAGCTGGTGCAACGGGCTAGGGAGATCCATCCCGCGGCTCTTCCAGCAGCCTTGGAGAGGCTCCCTCCGCCGTCAGTCGCCCCTGGCCCCGCTCCGTTGCAAGAGTTTGCAAGGTGCCCGGAGAGCGCCTGCTGGACGGGGCGAGGGTGGAGGGGCCAACGTGGTCTTTGTCCCCACTCTGCCTCCTCCTCCTCCTCCTCTCGAGTGATTCGACGGAGGAAGGGGGGCCAGAGAGGGTCAGGAGGAGGATGGGGACCGGTCTCTCCCCAGGGCTGGGGGCGCCAGCCATACAGTTGGCGGGGCGCAGCCTCTGGTTCAACGCACCAGTAAGCCCAAAGGGAAAGACGGCTCTGCAAGGAGGGTTGAGCTGAGAAGGCTGTGGCGCCCCGCTCGCCAAGGAGCAGGAGGAGGTTTTGCCTACCGAGTCTTTCACCCAATGTGGGGTTCAAATCCACAACCCTGAGATTAAGAGTCTCATGCTCTACTGACTGAGCTATCCAGAAGCTCCAGTACAGGACTGCAGCTGAATGAACGTGCAAATGTCATGATTGTTGTTGCTTTTAAAAAGGCCCCAGGCTCAATTTTCAGCATCTCCAGGCAGAGGTGGGAATGACCTCTTTCAGAAGCCCTGGAGAGCCATTGCTAGTCAGCACAGACAAGTCTCTTCTAGATTAATGAATGGTCTGATTCTGTATAAGGCAGCTTCCTAGATTCCTATATATGAAAGGTTGGGTTTTGAGAAACATGGCTTTTCAGTATCTGTGCATGGCTGTTTGAGATTCCTCCCAACTTCAATTGTTGCAACTCTCTTAGAGATCACAAAATTCCAGAAAGCTGAGAATGTATCTCTGGCAATTTCCGAAGTGAGACAGAAAATCGGTCAAATACAAAAGGCTATTCGTAAGTTACTCAGAAACCATTATTTTCTTCTCCTTTTTTAATTTTAAAAAGATCTTTATTGAAAATTATATCATAACATACAAACAAAAAAAGCGAAACAAATAAAAATTCCAAACTTAATTACTAACAAACACAACAAAACACCACAAAACAAATCATACAAAACAAATAAATCAAGCAAAACAAACCAACATACATACAATCAATATTCAATCCTATCTGGTTCTAAGAAACCACTTCTATTGGTCAAGGTCGAGGTGCCAGAACCTTTGAGGCAATAGGCGATTTCAGAAGCATTGGGACGGACTTCTCTTTTCCATTACAGGCTAGAATGGCCCATTCTGGTGCCAATCCCGTTCTAAAATATCAGTCAGATCAGCGCACCTGGAAACAGAGAATGGGTAGCTCTCATCAGGTGTTTTAAGTGAGCACATGTGCAGAGGGCTGTAGGGATGAGCATACTAGCTCTGGCCCACTAGGGCTCTTCCCTGTGAAATTGCAGGGTGACAGTCTCAAGCTGGAAACCAGCAACATAGGGAAGGTCACAAGTTCTCTGTGTACTATGTACAAGTTCTCTATTAGGTACAGGAATTTAAATAGTATGGACATGGTCAAAGAGGCCATGTTGTTGAGCCTTTCTGTGCAACAGCTCTGTTACAGCGGAAACCTAGCCAGATGTGGGTGGGGTATAAATATATTATTATTATTCATAATAATAATAATGTCTGGTTAATCCCATAGTCCTTTGGGGAACAAGAGGGTGTATTGGCATGATGAAATCAGGAGGCTGATTTGGAGGACACAGTTGTCTGTTGAGGCACTTGCCCTGTGGGCCAAATACGGTGCCTGACTCATGAATCAATGACCAGTCCACACATGTCCTCCTTTCCATGCTAAGGGAATTCATCCTGAGGAAGGACAGAGGAGCCTGTGAAATAAGAAAAAGTATTTTCTTTCCCCTCATGTCAGCAGTACAGCTTTTGTTTCCTATATTTTCTTTCCCACTGTTCAAATGGGGGGTTGTTCCAGTTTTTTTGGTATATTACTCTGTACTCAAAAACCGTTCTGAAACTGTCTAGAAGGAATTGGCTACAGGAAGGTCAAATTTCACAGGAGACCCAGCGGAGCTCCCTTGCACCTCTCAGTCTGTGGCTGGTACTTTTGGCTGTTGACCCAAATCTGTTAGAAAGCTGGCTAGTGAATTTTTAATGGGTGCAAAAAGGGAAAGAGGGAAGGAAATGAAAGGTACTTCTCAGACCAAATAAGCTATGCGCAGATCCCTGAGCAAAGAAGTTATATGCTGACAAGGCCTCATTTCTGTCAGAAATCATGCTGCAGCATTCAGCACCAACTGCAGGTCAAGCACGAGGGAAGCCTCATATAGAGCATATTGCAGTAATCCAGTCTTGAACTGAGCAAAGTATGAACTGTTGTGGCAAGGAATCCTGGTCCAGGAATGACCAGACCTGTTGTTGAACCAGCTGCAGTTGGTAAAAGCCACTTCTAGCCATTGGGGCATCTACCATGGCCCTCTCCTCTACCTTCCCCCAAAAGGGAACATTGGCAACGGCCCATAGCTGTTCCAATCCAAAGGGTCCAGAGTTGCTTTCTTTAGGAGTGGTCGCACCACTGCTTCTTTCAATGCAGCAGGGACCACCCCCTCATGCAGCAAAGCATTAACCACAATCTGGACCCAACCAGTCAGCCAGGATAAGCCAGGAGGGATTGGAGTTGAGGGGCCCATTGCTGCCAGTATTTTGTCCACGTCAGCTAATTGCATAAGGTGAAACTGATCCCACAAAACATCCTCTATAGAGGCACTGGGTTCTTCAACTGGAGATGCAACATTTGGGGAAACAAATGCACTCTGAAGTTGAGCAACTTTATCCTTTGAGTGCGTAGCCAGTGGGTCCTAGTGGGTCTTTGAGGACAATGCTAGATTTTCTTCAGTGGGGGTGGTTCCCCCACCCAAGCTGCTCCCGAGGTTCCCCCTAATATCAGTGTTTTAAACTCTGCAGAGTCCTACAAGCTGGCTTCTCCTAACACCTCAGTTGTCCTTTCTCTCTTTTTATTCCTCACACATTCTGGGCATTGCTCAAAGGTGACATTCAACACAAGATACGTCATGAAGAATGGATTATTAAGTATGGAGCCGCATATCTATTGACTTCATTGCCAGGCCAAGGTCTTGGAAACAGTGCGTACACTACTGCGAAAGGATGAAATACGGTACAAAATTGCTATGTCCTGACGGAGATACCGAGCAGGTGAGCAGATCATGGTATAAATTCTTAAGACACAAGGGAGGAGTGTGACTTTGGGGGTAGATTTCAGCCTCTGCTGTGTTTGTAGAGACTGATAAGCGACAGACATGTTTTGTTGCAGCTCTAGTATTATATATACATATAATATTTAAAGAGGATATCACAGCAGGATGCTGCTCCATCCTGATCCTCTGGGTAACTTGCCATCATGTGTAAGTGGGAACATTATTACTTCCTGGTCTTCTGCTCCATGAGCAAGAGTCAGAAACCTCTTTACAAGTACCGGTACTCAAGTTGAGGATACAATTGTATGGAGAGACCAGGAATAAGGAGACCTGGGAAACCGGGATTTGAATCCCCACGGTGCCATGAAGCTTTGCCCTGATTGGTGTTACATGCTCATACCGTCTTGTTCTGGTAATCAATCTGGCGATTGCATTTTTCACCAGCTGACGTTTCCTGCTCCTCAATGAGACCAAGACCTAGGCATTTTTGCTCCTTCGTTTCCCCCCGATCTAGACTTTCTTTTTTTCTGTGTTGTAGTTCTTTGCTCTAGGCATAGTGAGTCCCAAACCAACCAATTATCATATTGGAGTTACGTGGGTAAGCGACAACTGGAACTGCTATCATAAGGGGGTTATCCTGACGAAACAGTAAGTCCAAACTCCTCATCATATGGGAACTTTCATAACCAATAAGTATTTGAAGAGAGTCATAATATTTGTGTGTTTATATTGTTCTTTATTATGATGATTTTATTTACCGTATAGACCAATTAGTTTCCAGAGAGTTTCAAAAAAACCTCAAAAACTTTGAGGTAAAATCCTAAATAAAGCTCAACAACTTCAATCCTAATAAAAGGCAACAACTATGGTCGGCCCTCACACATGTTCACTTCATCAAATCTGGCCCTCTCTGAAAAAAGTTTGGACACCCCTGCTTCAGTCAGAGTGTAAAGGCACCCCACACTCTGTGTGTTGGGAATCTTGCTGGAAGCCAAGACCCAAGTGTGGGGTGAGTACTCTTTGATGAGAGAACCCCAGCAGAGATTTAAGATAGCAAAAGATGCAGCAAAGAAAAGTGTGGAAATGTCGGCTGTAAACCCGTAAAAATGTCCCCTTTCCAGTGAATTCCAAAGTATCCCACTTTCAATGGTTCTTCCCAACTTCTCTAGCACAAACATAGAGCACACATTTAGTAAGTCATAAAATGACTTTCTGCTTTCAAATAAGATGCTCTGCTACTGAGCTGTGGCACTTGCCAATGGTAGACACCCCTCCCACAACCCCTGTTCCCTCTCTGTCTTGTCCTGCTTTGTTCTCTGAATGGACAAAAGACAAAGACTGGAAAATGCTACCATCAAATTGCTTGGTGGAGCTGATTAGGACCGTCCTCTTGCAAAAGGAGTGTATTAAGATTGCCCTCTCTGTAAGCTGTGCAACTTTGTCACAGGTGAGGCACTGCCTTGGAAAGGAAGTTTAGCCTGTATTTTTCCACTGGCCTGCAATCTTCCCTTCATCACTCCAAATAAACAAAATCCTACCATTTATTGATTTATAGGGTTTGCCTATAAGAATATTTTCCCCCTCATTTTGCTGAGGAAAGCACAATAAGTGCTTGTTGGATGTACATGTTTGTGCAGGTTAGCACATGATTTGCCTTCCAATCAGACACTAATAATAATAATAATAATAATAATAATAATAATAATAATAATGCCACACCCATCTGCTGCTTTCCCCCAACCACTCTGGGCAGCTCACAGCATATATCAAAACATTAAAAAGCAATCATTAAAAACTTCCCAGGACAGGGAATATAATGACTCATCTGGTGTTGGTGGTAGTGCAGAAAATGTGTAAGCTCTGACTACAGGGTAGGGCAGAGAGGCAGGGGAGTCCGAGTCTAGACCAAAAGAGAATTCTCCTCTGAATGTTACTCCTCTGGGTTACTGCAAAAATAATGAATAAGTGTGTGAAGGATAGGCAAGCATTTCATTCTAAGAGGTACAGAATAAAGTAAGAATTCAGACTGAGTAGTTTCTCCTCTCCTTTTCAGCTACTGGATATGGGGTTCTGCATCGCCTGAATATAAGAGATGTGTCGTCATGGGAAGGAAATGTAAGTTCCCTCCTGCATGTTGGCGTAATGTTCTCTGCGGCGCCCTTGCACGGTGCGCCTGCAAAAGGAAGCCTCTTCAAAAGTGGATGGAATAACTGATAATCTGCACTCTATGCTACGTTGTCCATCCTGCTATTCCGAGGCTGGAAAAGAGCCATTGTTTTACACCTGCAAAGGCTTAGTTGGCCACTGAAATAAAGTGTGGAAGAATTCAGTCATATCCTGTGTATGTTTCAATAAATTAACTGCGTGTATCTACCTACCAATGTTAGAACAGATAGATCTGGTTTCTAGTTTGTCCTTTTGATTATTAATATGTTCCAAGGTCTGGAAAGGACTCCTGTGATATTAGATCAAGGTTTATCACAGCCCTCTCTTTCCTGAAGCTTTTAGGGTAGAAATGTTTTTCTATCATCCAGGGGGCAGAAGTTAAACTATTTGTCATGTATTTATTTATTTTAAATTTGATGCACATTTTGTTCATTCATACATTTATGCATTTTATGAAGTTATTAGACTGAATAACTAACAACAGCTAAACCATCGAAAATAATCATCTAAATTTCAGCCACCACAGCAGTCAGAACAAAAATAGAACTCAGAGACCATTGAGTCACCTGATATATGCATGAAATTGACTAGAATACACTGGAGGAGGTGAATACGATACAATACTTGACTATACTACACTCAAACGATGAAATGTTTCTTTGATTGTCCTTGAATCTTCCTGCCACACTTTCCACACTCTCCTGCCACACCATTGTAGCATGCAACCTCCTCTGCCTCTGTCTTCACACAAAAGGAAAACTGTCTAGTCTGGAGAGAACTGAATAAACAATGGAAGGAGGGAGCTGAGGCCCCAGTGTTACGGGACGGAACGGGGAGGGGAACCTAAGCGAAGTCTCCTCCTGAGTAAACTCATAGGGAACAGCACAATGCCCTCGAGGGAGCCCTTTTGGAGAGTGGCTCCCTTCGCCCGGACACATTGTTGTATAAGCATGATCTCTCAGGCAAGAGACCACGTATGCACAGGAAGGGACTCCAAGGGGTAATCGCTAGTCAAATGCTTCCCTCCAGAGCCCATCTAGGTGACAGACTATTCAAACAAGGTTTCATTGTTTGCCCTGATGGACACTCAAGATGTTCCTCCCAATACTTATCTTACATTTGCATTTCATTTCCTCTATGTTAATTCTGCGTAACCCTCCCCTTTTCTCTCCCCTACATCATGCAACAGTGATGTAGTGATGATGCTTAACGAACTGTGTTCTGGGGAAATGATGGAAGTTTTAAAAGTTCTTGTCACCCCATCGAGGTTCAACCTTGTCTTGAACCTGTTGCGCAATAAACTTTGCCCTATGCTATTTTGCTCCGGTTGGTGGCTGGACGCCTTCCTTTATTTATTCTACAGGGACCCGCAGGCTCTGCCCGACGAGCTAGGTGCTTTCAGCAGCAGAGCAAGTGGAGTCATTGTAAGCAGCTGCAAAAGGGGAAGCGGTGGGGGGGGAAGAAGAGGGGGGTTCTTCTCCCAGTTTCTCGCCCCAGGAGCATGTGGTGAGTGGGGCTTTGCTAGGAAAAGGGGTGCTAGAGCAGTTATACGGTTCACCTGACTCTTTCCGCTTAACCCTTTCTCCTCCCTCTCCTCTTGTTCCTCTCCACTGCTCTCCACCATCTCTGCCTCACTCCTTTCTCCCCCCTCCTTCTGCTCTCAACCTTCCCCTGGCTGTCCCGTGACATCCACCCCCCTCTCCCTCCCCCACGGACTCGCCCTCACTGTCCTGTGATGGTGAGAAACCCAGGAAGGCCTCGTCTTCGTCGGTGGACTCAAACACTTCCCTCAGGGTGTCTCTACCGTCTGGAGGTGGTGGAAAACCCAGGAAGTCTTCTTCTTTGTCAGTGGAATCAAACACATCTCTAAAATCCCAATGCAAAGGTTTGCATTTCTGGGGGAACAAGGCATGAAACTCCTCGGTCAAGTATGGTTCTTGCAAGCTTTCCGCAGGTACCCAGGCATTCTCCGACGCTCGGGTGTTCTCCCAGGCTACTAAATAGTGTAGTTTGCTCCCGCACCATCTGGAGTCTAGGATTTCTTGTACAGTGGTACCTCGGGTTAAGTACTTAATTCGTTCTGGAGGTCCATTCTTAACCTGAAGCGTACTTAACCTGAAGCACCACTTTACCTAATGGACCTCCTGCTGCCACTGCACCGCCAGAGCACGATTTCTGTTCTTAGCGGAGTTCTTAACCTGAAGCGTACTTAACCTGAAGCGTACTTAACCTGAGGTACCACTGTATTTCTTCTTGTTGCTCCCTCTCCTCCACCATGGGCGGTACAGGAACTTCCTCGGGTTCCTCTTGATACCTGTGAGCTGCGCGGTAAGGCGAGAGCAGGGACCTATGGAATACTGGGTGTATCCTCATATGCTCCGGCAGCTTGAGTTTGAACGAAACTGGGTTGATTTGCCCTATTACCTCAAAGGGACCCAACTTGCGTTGCTCCAGCTTCCTGCTCCTTCCCTTGAGAGGCAGGCCTCTCGAGGACAACCACACCCAGTCCCCGACACGCATTCTTTTTTATATATATATAATAATTTTTATTGGTTTTACAATTTTATAAGCACATTACATTTCAGTCAGGTTTTTCTTGCCTCCCCTCTCTCACCATGGGAAACTTTAATCCAGCCCTCCCTCTCATGGAGGTATACACATTCCTGATGCCCCTGACTTTAATAGTATTATGCCTTAATTTTGCTTCGGCCTGGCCCTACTCCCAGGCCAGGCCATTCTTATATCTATTACATGTCTCATGTGACTCCCTCACATCCTCCCTATTGATTTCATATTTCATCATCTTGTCCTCTTATCAGGTTCATACTTCTTTTAAATCATCGTCTATTATACACATTATCATAACTAACTTCACACCTCCACATTTATCTACTTATATTTCTTCTTATGTTCCCCTCCGCCTCCCCTTAGTCTCCAGGCATCTAGCTTTGTTATGTCCTTTACTTATTCTTAGCATTAGCCGTGTCCATACCATTGTCCTTAAATCCAAAAAAAATTATCCTTTAATATCAAATAATGTCCATTCACCCCATACCCAGTCGTTCCAATGTCCAATACCATACAGTCTCTTGTGTAATTTGGCCTTTTTCTCGCTTCCTTCTCTGTTGGCCCCTCTGATGTGGCTTTCCAATCTTTCCTCTTCTTTTGGGGTATACCTTTCTTGTTTTCACCTTCAATTTCTGTCTTTTGGTGGCTCCACTTTTCTGACTTCGAAATACTTTTTTCCTGCGGCAAGTTTTAACCAGTCTTTTTTCCTGTGTGACCTTGGTGGGGATTTCTCCCTCCTCCTTTTCATATTCAGCTGGCATTACATCAGTCTTGTTTGACCACATCTTATCTTCTCTGTGCTGGCTCGGATTTCAAGTCTTATTTCCTGTATTTTTTCTAGTACTCTTCTCCAGCCATCATTACGCTTACTTTCCGCCATGTTTAAGAACACGGTTTTTCACAGTCAAAAACAATCCAATTTCAAGTTCAAATCCAACAGTTCAATTCAATTCCCATATCTTCAAAGCACTTTTTCCACTTTATCAACTAGGAACCCACAAGACCAGGGGTAGCAGGGAGATTGAATCTCTGTTACAAAGTTTTCTCTTTTAAGTTACACTTCCATTGCATCGGTTACAAAATTCCTGATTAAGTGTCACAATAGCGAGGGATTGACCTCCGTGTTTAGAATCCCTGGCAGTTCTCAAATTACGTCCAAATTGCTTTTTACTCACTTTCTCAGAGTCCAAATGTTGTTTCTTGGAAGAATCAGCGCACTCGGAGGGGACGATCTCTGCAGCTTCAACCCGACGGGGTTTTTGCGATCCGCTGAGCTCTGCCTCCCCTTGCTCTCTCTCTTGGAGCAGGGAAGGCGTTCCGAGCTCTGCCAGATCGGGTAGGTCCCGGGACGCTTGACCCGGGATTTTTGGGGGCCGCTGTGCTGTCGCGGACTCCCCTTTTCCCGGTCGGGTCGGGGAATGTCAGGAGCGACATGTCCCCCCGACCATCCTCTCCGGCGCGCCGACCGGAAGTCCCGACATGCATTCTTTCCCCTTCTCGCTGAGTCCTATCCGCTGCTTGCTTATACATTTCTTTGGCCCTTTCCAAGTTTTCCTTCAACATTTGATGTAGAAATTCCATCTCTTCCACGAACTCCTCAGCCGCTGGCACCGACAGTCCTTCCTCCCTTCCTGGGAAAGCTCTCGGGTTCCTCCCATAATTTGCCATAAACGGAGACATTCCTGTGGAGGTGTGCACAGAATTATTGTAAGCGAATTCTGCTAGACTCAGTTTCGAGGACCAGTCACTCTGTTGGGGGCTTACGTAGCACCTCAAATACTGTTGCAAAATGGCATCCACTCTCTCAGCTTGCCCATTGGTTTGCAGGTTTCTGGCCCGAGGTAAAGTTGACTTCCACCTGTAATTGATGTGGTTTTATGATTGTTAGCCGCTCTGAGCCCGGTCTTGGCTGGGAAGGGTGGGGTACAAATAAAAGTTTATTATTATTATTTATTATTATTAATAACTCCATCAATTTCCTCCAAAAGTGTGAGGTGAACTGACTACCACGCTCACTCACTACCCTCGAGGGCATTCCATGCAGCTTGAAAGAGTGGTCAACAAACAATCGGACAGTTTATTCCGCAGATGGTATTTTGGGGCAAGCCACAAAATGCCCCATCTTGGTAAGCATATCCACCACAACTAAAACCACAGTCTTTCCTCTCAATGTGGTCAAGTCCGTGATGAAATCTACTGAAATTGCTTCCCACAGCCCGCTAGGTATAGGTAAGGGTTCCAACAGTCCCGCAGGAGATGTCCTGTCCCCTTTGGCCCTCTGGCATACCCTGCACCCTCTCACGTATTCCACTACATCTTCCTTGATCTTAGGCCACCAAAAATCTCTTGTCACTAGCCACAAAATCTTATTTTTTCCAAAGTGCCCCAGGGTTGGATTGTCGTGATGTTGTCGGATAATCTTGGCCCACAACTCCTCTCCTGGCACATACAACACCCCCTTGTGATATAACAGTCCATCCCTTTCCTCAAATTCGCCGCTTCTGCCACCTTCCTGCCGTAAATCTGCCAGTTTCTTGCAGGCAAATGCATCCATTTTGATCATACTACGCAACTGTTGGTCACTCACCACTGGAGCAGTGCATGCCCAATGCGCTGGTTCAAACATCTTTCTAGCTGCTGGGGGTCCCTGTTCCTCCATGTACTCTGGCTTCCTGGAAAGGGCGTCAGCTCTTACGTTTTGCGCACCTGGGATGTAATGAATTTGGAAATTGAACCCTGCAAAAAATTCAGCCCACCGAATCTGTCTCTGGTTCAATTGCCTGGCAGTTCTGCAATACTCCAAGTTCTTGTGATCAGTACACACCTGGATACGCTGTTGAGCCCCCACTAAGAAGTGCTTCCAATGGCGAAAAGCAGCATAGATAGTTAAGAGTTCCCGGTCAAATATAGTGTTCCACGCCATGCAAACATCCAAGAAGGCGCTCCGTCCTTTTTCTTGGGGTTCACAGTGGGAGGAGCCCCCATTACCCTTTGAGAGACAGAAGATTACTCCCAGCAGCACTGCAGGGTAGGCCTCCTTAGGGCCTATGAAGTTTGGCTTTGGAGGGGAGGGGGGAGGCGTACCAGCAAAGATAAGTGAGGCAGAAAAGATGGGTAGACAGAAGGCAGCGGAGGCAACTTTTTCACTCACCCCTCCAAAAAAAAAGCTCCTATGGGGTGG
The DNA here is from genome assembly GCA_034641385.1 of Darevskia mixta. Classification (NCBI taxonomy): domain Eukaryota; kingdom Metazoa; phylum Chordata; class Lepidosauria; order Squamata; family Lacertidae; genus Darevskia; species Darevskia mixta. Next base: position 8,180,874 of record JAWWNH010000060.1, read on the forward strand.
TGGGGCCTGGGGTGGTGGTCTGTATATGCTCAGAGGCACGCCTTCCCTGCATGCAAATCCAGTTACAGAGCTATGAAAAGAGAAAAGGGAGGAATCCCTTGGTGGTCTCTGTACTGCTGGACATTTTAATAATTTTTTTAACAGTTAAAAAAGAGAAGAGAAAAGGGAGCTGCATGTGGGGAGAAAGTGTGGCCTGCACTGCTGTGTGGCTGCTGTGAGCCCCCTAGCGCCACCTTGTGGCAAGGCTACCTGAAGAAAGCATATTATTGTACCTGTACCTCATACTTTTATGCCTTATTACTGAAACTAATTCTCTATGCTTTAAAATAAGGGCTTTGTTTAAGAAATCAAGATGCTGTGTCTCACTGTGCCTTATTGCTGCATTAGCAGAACTGTTGGCATTTAAAACAGAAGCAAGTTGAGGACTGTATTGCACAGAAGTTAGTTTTAATTAAAGTAAAATAAAACAACATAAAGCATACTTCATTACGAAGCTTACATGGATATAACCCCATACAACAGCCCTCCCGCTAGGGGTGGTCGGAGACAAATGGGTGGACACATCACACTCCTTTTATACAGTATATCACACCCATCGTTAGTACAATTGCAACAACACCTGTTGCGCAGCTTCACAGCTGCCAAGTCAGATTTACAGAATTACATTCTGCTCTTAAAGGCATATACATTTGTGTAACAATAATGAACCTCTAAGTAAACCAAGTCAACATATCCCCTGCGGTTCATTATTGTGGAACAACATTAAGCATACTTCGCACATGTCTTTCATGTATCACTTTCGGAAGTGCTTTTGTACAAATGTCTGCAATCTGACTGCTACCTGGTACATACTCAAAAACAACTGTTTTGTTAGCAATCAAATCCTTTACAAATTGTAAACGTAATCTTAACACTCTAGTGCGCTGCGTATTAGTTTCTGAACATAGAATAGCGAGTCCACTCTGGGAATCCAAATATACTTTCACTGGGAGTGTTACTTGCATTTGTAAATCTGCAAATAGTTGTAAATACCATTCCACATTACGGATGGCCTGTATGCATGCGCATAATTCACTCTCTGTCGTGGATAGACAAACAATTGATTGGCTCTGAGATTTCCATTCAAACGGACATCCATTGTAACAGAAAATTATACCAGATACACTTTTGTAATTATTCTGTCCTACTGCATGAGACGCATCACAATATATTTCAAAACCTTTATCAGCAGATGGTGTAAACTGCAATCTGTAATTTCTGGTATTTTTCAAATAATTAATTACTCTTTTAAGAGCATTAAAGCATTGAACAGTAGGTTCTTCTACAAATTTTGCCAGAAAATGAAAAGCATACGTTACATCAGGCCTTGAAATTCTTTGAATGAAATTAAGCTTGCCTATGGCAGAACGATACAAAGTCTTGTTAAGAAATGGCTTATCTTCATCTGTAAAAATAAACCCACACACCATAGGTGTTTCTTTTCCATTTGCATTTTCCAAACATAACATTTTAACAAGATCATCAATTTTCAGAGTTTGATGAATCAGAAAAGAACCATCTTTGCCTTCTTCAATCTGCATGGATAGGTAATTTTTAGCTTTGCCTAGTTCTACCACATCAAATTTCTTCTGTAGTTGTGACACTATTTGTTTATACTCCTGTTTAGTTTTAGTCGATATTAAGACATCATATACAAACACATATTTTTGTCACAGAATTTGCATTTTTCTTAGTAAACACACAGTTATCTGCCTTTCCTTGCAAAAAACCAATATCCAGCAATTCTTTTGCTAATGTTTGGTGCCAGTTCCTTCCGTTCTGATGTAAACCATAAAGAGATTTATTTAATTTGCATACAAGTCCTTCAGTGGCTTCTACGCCATCAGGAACATGCATATAAATTTGTTATTTTAAATCTGCAAACAAATAGGCAGTTTTTATATCTAAATGATAAACAGAATGTCCACGTTGGGATGCATCTTTTAACAAAAGTTTAACAGTTTCATACTTCACACTTGGAGAATAACACAAATCATAATCTTCGCCTGGAATTTGCTGAAAACCTCTAGCTACTAATCTAGCTTTGTACCTTACCACTTCATTTTTGTCATTCATTTTAACTTTATAAATCCATTTTGAATCAATAACTCTCATATCTGGGGTTTGTGGTACAAGAGACCAAGTGTTATGCTCTCTTAAAGAAGCCAGCTCAGATTCCATTGCCTCAAACCAACATACAGCTTCATGTCTCGGTAACTTTTTCACATCATTGTAGCTTTTTGGCTCAAACACTGCCTTATTGGCATACACAATGTGTCAGGGGCTGGCCGGGGGCCGAAGCGGGGCCAGAGGAAACAGCTGAGCTAGACAGAGCTCAGCTGGTGCCTGAGGAGCTGCTGAGGGTATGGGATCAGGAACAGGCACAGCCCCTGCTGACGCCAGAGATGATAATGAAGCAATGGGAGGAAGCCCCAACCAGGGGTCTAGCACAGCCGACGGGAAGGGATCAGAACAGGGAGGCTGGGGAGGAGTTGGGGCTGGGAGAGCTTGCCAGAGCATCCGACACCACCAGCATGGAGGATGAAAGTGAAAGGGAAGGGGCAGGCAGCGACCTGCCCAGGTCAAGGGCAAGGAAGCGGAAAGGAGGGAGAAAGCGCAGAGGATTCCTGAAGCTCCTCTGCTGGGGGCGGAGTCGCAAATCCATAGTTCAAGGATCTGACTCCGAGGGGTCGGATGCAGAGTAATAACGTCTGTACTGTTTAAGACTGTAAGTAAAGCAATTAGACTAGTAGCCAGTGTCTGTGGATGCTTACTCCCGAGGAGACCACACATCCGTCTCACAGCATCCTTGAACTCCCTTCGTCATCTTCTCAGGAGTAAAGCAAAGCCAGCATGAGTAACGCGGACGAAGCTGCGGTGGCGGCTGCCCATGGAGGAGGCGGTGGAGGTGCCCCCACCTGGGAAGACAGAGCTCGTGAACTTGAGGTACTTTACCGAATTAGTCAAGCCAGGCTGGAGGAGGCACGGATTCACGCTGAGCAGGGCAGGAGCACGCAGGCGGGAAGGCGGATCACCATGCTAGCAAGTAGATTTCGGGGCAAGCCGGAAGAGTACATAGGTTTTAAAACAGACATGTTATATGCACTGAAACTGCAGAAAGACTCTTTTAAGGATAAAGCTGAGCAGGTCGGTTTTGTAATTTCGCATTTTGAATCAGCCACTCGTGATTGGGTGAGACCTCTGATCATGGCACAGGACCCAGCGCTTCAAAGGGTAAAAGAGTTCTTCAAAGCAATGGACGTGGTTTATACGAGTCGCTCGGAACAGGAGTTAGAATCGCAAGAGCTCTTGCTTTTGAGGCAAGGAAATATGACGGTGCGCGAATACCAGGCTAGGTTTTCGCTGCTAAGTCATCGCCTGGGATGGGACACTAACCCACCTCAAATGATAGCGTTGTTCAAGTTAGGTCTGGCAGATGAGGTAAAAGACTCTTTGGCGAGAGGGGGTCCCTACAATGATATGAAAAGTCTGACTGAAGCAGCGATGGCAATCGGCATCAGATTGGACCTGAGAGACAAGACTAAGAAGGAGGGGAAGGGGGGAAGGTGGTTCAACTTCCGCATTCCCACACAAACAGAGAAACCGCCAGGCGCGCAAACGCACATCCCAGAAGAAACGCCCATGGAACTGGGAGGAGCGCGCGCGCCCTTATTCAAACGCAACGGTTGCCAAGGGGAGTGACGCGCAAGGCGGGAAGGCGCCCAGGAAATGCTTTGTGTGTCATCAAATCGGGCACCTGGCCAAGACGTGCAACAAGAAAAAAAGTGTGGCAAGGCATGACGGGGGCTGTAACAGGAGATGGGGAGGAGCAACCGGCGATGCAGGGAAACGGCAATGCCGGCTGGCAAGTCACGGGGACGGCCAGTCAGGCGCAGGAGCAGTAAATCGTCCCCCGCGCAGTAAATCATCCCCCGAGATACACCCCCCCAGCCCACCCGAGCTCACCCCCCCACCCTCCCAAGCCAGGCATCGTGATGGAAGTCGAGCTGCAGCTGCCAAATGGTTGCACCCTACTGGTACCAGCCTTAGTCGACAGTGGTGCCAGTGCGGATTTCTTAGATATAGACTTTGCCCGGCAGCACCAGCTTCACCTCCTGCCTTTGCATTTCCCCTTGCAAGTCACCACCATTGATGGGCGGGAGCTGAAAGGAGGGGCGGTCACGCAAAGCACTCCACCCATGAGGATGGGGATTGGACGGCACTCTGAAGTGCTGGCTTTCCACGTTACCACGCTAGCAGGTCCCCCCATCATACTGGGGATGGGGTGGCTGGACAGACATGACCCAGTAGTAAGCTGGCATCAGCGATCTCTGACGTTTGGTTCTGCGTATTGCATGGAACATTGCTTGCAGCAGATGCGTCCCAAGGAGCAGGCAGATGCAGCCATGATGCAAGCAGGGGAAGTCCAGCTTCCAGCGCAATATGCGGAGTTTCAGCAGGTATTCAACGAGAGGGAAGCAGACAAGCTACCTCCCCACCGCCCCTACGACTGCCAAATCAACCTGGTGCCAGGAGCTCAGCTGCCACCAGGCAAGCTTTATTCAATGTCGGAGCAGGAGATGGCTGATCTGAAATTCTTCATTGACAAAAACCTGGCCAGGGGTTTCATCAGGGAAAGCAAGGCTGTAGGGGGCAGTCCAGTGTTCTGGGTGGACAAAAAAAACACCCCCCAACGCAGGCTCATTTGTGACTACAGAATCCTCAACTCGTTGACCCTCCCTATCTCCTACCCCATGCCGAGAATTGACGACCTGCTGGCGGCGGTGAGCAGGGGCAGGATCTTCACCAAACTGGACCTGAGAGGTGCATACAACCTCATCAGGATCAGGGAGGGGGATGAGTGGAAAACCACTATGTTCACACCCCTGGGAGCTTATGAGTTCCTGGTCATGCCTTTTGGACTCCAATGCTTCCAGGCGTTCATGCATCACGTGTTGGGACCCCTGCTGCACAAACAGGCAGTGGTCTATTTAGATGATATACTGGTATACTCTCAGAACCCAGAGGAGCACGTGCAACACGTAAAGGAAGTACTGCAGAGGCTCCAGGAGCACCAATTATGTGTCAAGCTGGAGAAGTGCCAGTTCCACACCACAGCAGTGGACTTCCTGGGCTACCGCCTCTCAGATAAGGGAATAGCCATGGACACCAACAAGGTGGAAGCGATCCTACAATGGAAAAGCCCCAAAACCAAGAAGGACGTGCAGCGTTTCGTCGGCTTCGCAAATTCCTATCGAAAGTTTGTCCCGGCGTTCGCAAACATGACGGCACCAATTACGGACTGCTTGAGAGGCAAGAAGAAGTTCCAGTGGACAGAGAAGGCGCAGCAAGCCTTTGAAACGCTCAAGAAAGTCTCTGAAACGCTCAGAGGAGCAGTTGCTGCACGTGAACCCCAGCAAGCCCATCAGAATAGAGACAGACGCGTCAGATCGCGCCATTGGAGCTATACTACTGCAACAAGATCTGGCAAAGGAATGGCGCCCTTGTGCGTTCTACTCCAGGAAGTTGAGCCGGTCGGAATCCAACTACGCAATTTGGGACAAGGAGCTGTTGGCAGTGGTAGCGGCATTCAAACACTGGCGTCACTTCTTGGCGGGGGTGCAGCACCAAATCCAGGTTCTCACGGATCACAAGAACCTGGAGTACTGGCGCACGGCTAGAGTGCTCAACCAGCGCCAAATGCGATGGGCAGAGTTTTTTGTGGACTTTAACTTCCACATCCAGTATGTTCCTGGAGAGCAGAACAGCAGGGCGGACGCCCTATCCAGGAAGCCGGAGTACATGGAAGAAGAGGGACCTCCAGTGGCCAGGGCCATCTTCAAACCTGAGCAGTGGCGGTGCGGGGCGGCATTGGGTGGTCGAGACGAACTGGTGCGCCTCACACAGGCGGATGCCTTTGCCCAGAACAAGCTAAGGGAACTCAAGGAGGGGGATCCCAAAGCAGGAGGGTTTGAGGAAAAGGAGGGGTTGCTGTTGTACAAAGGGGCACTGTATGTGCCAGGGGGGGACATGAGGGCCAAAATTCTCAGACAGCTTCATGACAATCCCACAGTGGGGCACTTTGGGCAATTCAAGACAATGATACTGGTCACAAGAGAATTCTGGTGGCCAAAAGTCAGGCAGGAAGTCAAGGACTACGTCAGGGGGTGTGAGGTTTGCCAAAGGGCCAAGGGGGAGAGAAGGGTACCGGCAGGGCTACTGGAACCGCTCCCCACCCCGAGCAAGCCCTGGGAGGCGGTTTCGCTGGACTTTATCATGGATCTTCCCAGGTCCAAAGGGAACACGGCTGTACTAGTCATGGTGGATCTCCTGACCAAGATGGCCCATTTTATTGCATGCCCCAAAGTGGTGTCGGCAGAGGAGACGGCCCGGCTATTCGTGCAGCACGTGTTCAAGCTGCATGGTATGCCCGCGAGAGTAATCTCGGATCGCGGCGCCCAATTTACCTCCCGTTTCTGGCGCAAGCTCATGCAGCTCTTGCAGGTGCGTCTGTCCTCAGCACGCCATCCTCAAACTAACGGGCAATCGGAGCGTGTTAATTCCATTCTGCAGCAGTATCTGCGTTGCTACGCCTCCCAACAACACAACGACTGGAGCGACAAACTCTCGCTCGCAGAGTTTTCTTACAACAATGCTCAGCACGCCTCGGCAGGCATGTCCCCGTTCCAGGCGAACTACGGCACCCATCCCAGGGCTTTTCCGGGGAGGGAAGGGGAAGAGGGGGACGGAGACTTGCCCGCAGCGCAGAGTTTTGCAGAGGAGTTGGAAGCTTTGCATCAATTACTCAAAGACAACCTGGAGCAGGCGAAATCTGCATACAAAACGGCAGCAGATCGGCACTGCAGGGAGGGGGAGGACATCCAGGTGGGAGACATGGTATGGTTGTCCACGCAAGGATTGCCCATCCGCGGCAGGTGCAAGAAGCTGCAGCAACGCTGGCTGGGGCCCTTTGAGGTAGTGGAGCAGATTAACCCTGTGGCTTTCAAACTACGACTAACGGACAACATGAGGATTCACCCGGTGTTCCACAGGTCTCTCCTGTCCAAGTACAGGGAACCTCACAGGTACCAACAGGGCAACCAGCAGGGGTCACAGGGGCTACCGCTGGTAGACCCGGAACTGTTCAACAAGGCCACCGAGATTTTGGACTCCAGGTGGCAAGGGGATGAACTGCAGTATTTGGTAGCGTGGGAGGGGGAACCAGCTTCGGAAAATGCATGGATCCCGGCAGAGGAAGTCACCAAGGAGCATCTGGTGTGGGAATTTCATGAACTATTCCCGCACAAGCCTAAACCATACCGTTGGCAACTAAGAGACATGTTTCAGCCCACAGACTCGGAGGAAGGGGACTTCTGGGGTTTCCCACCATCCGGGGGGAGTGAAGGGTACCCAACGGGAGGAGAAGGGGCGAAGAATGCAGAACTTTATTTCCCACCCACGGCTAGGGAGGAGTGGGAAGACGTGTTTACCTCATCGTCCAGTGGTGACACCACAGTATTGCTGGGTTTCCCTTCGTCCCCAGACACAGCTGACGAGTCCTGGGGGGAGCTGGGGGATCTTGCAAGGGAATCCGTTACCGATCTGCCCCAACCCTATGTGCCTTCTCAGGAGGGGAAGGGGGGCTTGGAAGGGGGGATGGATGTCAGGGGCTGGCCGGGTGCCGAAGCAGTGTCAGAGGAAACAGCTGAGCTAGACAGAGCTCAGCTGGTACCTGAGGAGCTGCTGAGGGTCTGGGATCAGGAGCAGGCACAGCCCCTGCTGACGCCAGAGATGATAATGAAGCAATGGGAGGAAGCCTCAACCAGGGATCTAGCACAGCCGATGGGAAGGGATCAGAACATGGAGGCTGGGGAGGAGTTGGGGCTGGAAGAGCCTGCCAGAGCATCAGACACCACCAGCGTGGATGATGAAAGTGGAAGGGAAGGGGCAGGCAACGACTCGTCCAGGTCAAGGGCAAGGAAGCGGAAAGGAGGGAGGAAGCACCGAGGATTTTCGAAGCTCCTCTGCTGGGGGCGGAGTCGCAAATCCGTAGTTCAGGGATCTGACTCCGAGGGGTCGGATGCAGAGTCGTAACGTCTGTACTGTTTAAGACTAAATAAAGCAATTAGACTAGTAGCCGGTGTCTGTGGATGCTTACTCCCGAGGAGACCACACATCCGTCTCACAAAGTGTTAAACTGTTCTTTTGAAAATCGTCTTGGTTCCTGCCTCTTTCTACTTGAACGTCTCAGCCCAGAAGGAGAGCTAGACCCTTCAGACTCAGTAGAGCTATTTGGACTTCTAGCTTCAGACTTTAAATTCTTACTGTCAGACTGAGAACTTTTCTTACATTCAGGAAACTCAAAAGAACTTAACTTCTCTTCAGGTGTCTATGACTTTAAATTTTCAAACAAATCATCAGACTTAGCAGGTTTTTCCTCTTCAGCTTCACTTTCACTACTATCATCTGCTCCTGCTCCGGCTTCATCTACTTCCTCCTCCTCCTCCTCCTCCACATTAACATTATCTAGACCATCATTATCTTGAAAAACAGCAACTCTATTCCATTTTACAGTTTCAATCATGCTCCTGGTAATGTGAAATTTGCCAGTTGTAGGGATGTAAACTCTGTACGCCCCCTGCTGGTAGCCCATGAATTTTCCTTGAACACTGCGCTCATCCAATTTATGTCTAGCAGGATAATGCATAATAACATCTGAACCCCAAACTTGTAGGTATTTCAGATTAGGGCGCTTTTTAAACAACATTTCATAAGGTGTTACCTCTAAACCAGAATGAAAACTGCGATTTTTGACATTAGAATAAGCATGAAGAGCCTCGGCCCAAAAAACTTTCCCCAGATTAGCATCATGCAGATAAGTTTTAACACCTGCCTGCAAATCACGTTGTACAACCTCTACAAGTCCATTCTGCCAGGGACTGCGGGGACAAGATAACTCATGTGTAGTCCCCTGCGCTTCCAGGAACTCCTCAAACTCTTCAGAAATGAATTCCCCTCCTCTGTCAGAAAACAGGTGTTTTACAGGTTTGTCAAAATGCGTTTTTACCCAGTTACAAAAAACTTTGTACTTCTCAAATGCTTGTGACTTTTCAGCAATTGTATAAACCCAGCAATATCTGCTATATTGGTCTATCAAAGTGAGCCAGTAATTAGAATGGCCTAAGGAAGAAGGGAGTGGCCCTACTAAATCACAATGCACATGTTCAAACGGTTCTGTTACCTTTCTGTCTGAGCATTTACCCTTGCGTGCAACCTTTATCTTGTTCTTACAGCAGGAAATACATTGCATGAAATATTTACATGGCTTTAAATTTAGTCCATCAACAATGTTCTTTGTCTTAATCACGTCAGTAAAGTTCAAATGACCTAGAAGTCTATGGGCTTCATGAATACATCCAGAATGTGGCTTTACATTTCTCAACTCTTGCCTTGGTTGCATGACTCTGCATTTTACAGGTGGTTGTGCATATTTTCGAAAATACAGTCTATACAAACCCCCAAACTCCCGGGCATACAACACACGTTCATTCCCTTTGAAAAACTCACAAATTGTCTCAGTGAAACTCACAGTTATTCCTTGACGAGCAAAGCAGCTTACTGATAATAAACTTTCCACTGATGGGCAGTAAGTGCAATTTGCTATCGTAATGTTCAAAGAGTCTAGTTTAATAGTACCTTTGCCAAGTGACTGCAAAACTTCAGAATTAGCTAGGTGAACGTTGCCAAGCTCCTCTTCAAAAGAAATAAATAGGCTTCGGTCGTTGACCAGGTGATGCGTAGCTCCCGAGTCGACAATAAAAAAATTAGTACTTTTAAGTGTTTTACGACCTCTTGTCTGAGCATGATAAGCTCGCGGCTCGTGTCCCTCTTTACGATGTGCTGCTGTCGACTGCTGGGCTGGTGCATGTGATTGATGACCTGGAACAGATCTGGGAGCATCTTGCTTCCTTTTAACTTTGCACTGGCGTGCAAAATGTCCCTTTTTATTGCAAATCCAGCACCGCTTAGCAGTTTTAAATGCAGCTGTATCACCACAAACTTGCATTCGGCGTTCCTCATTAGCTTTAGAACTTGGAGTGCTTATCTCACAAGCCTCCCTTCTGTCCAGCTCGCCCATTAATCTTGCCGTTACTCCCTCCACAGTTAATTGTGCCGGTGGGACGGCAGATATCTGGCTAGCTACAGCATCAAAGTCCTTATTAAGAGAACAAAGAATAATAAACACATACTGAATGTCAGATATGAGCATGTCTCTTTGTATTAGTTCAGTACGTATTGCCTGCAGACGTCTTAAATGTGCAGCCAAGTCACCACCAGGCTGCAGCTTCGTCTGGTATAGCTGTTTAAAGAAAGTTAATGTAGACGCTGACTCTTTTCTAACATGCACTGCAGCAAGACAGTTCCACATCTCTTTAGCAGTTCTCTTGTTTCTTATATACACGACCTGCTGGTCACTTACAGCCAAGTTAATCAATGCTCTGGCTTTTTCATCACCACTCTTCCAAGCATCAGTCACAGGGTCAGGAGGGTCTTCAGTTACGTACTTCCACACATCACGTGAAGTTAGAAGCGCCTCCATTCGAAAGGACCACAGGCTATAATTCTCGTCCGTCAGCTGCGGGAAGGTTAAAGCTTTTTCAGCCTCAGAAACACGGCCAGCCATCCTGGAACTCACAGGACCGCGCCCACAGGAGAAACCTCTCAAACTTTTCTCCAAACACTAACTTGTGCAAACATCAACTCAACGACTGGGCCCATAACCAGCTGTTGGCATTTAGAACAGAAGCAAGTTGAGGACTGTATTGCACATAAGTTAGATTTTATTAAAGTAAAATAAAACAACATAAAGCATACTTCATTACGAAGCCTACATGGACATAACCCCATACAACATCCCTCCTGCCAGGGGTGGTCGGAGACAAATGGGTGGACACATCACTCTCCTTTTATACAGTATATCACACCCATCGTTAGTACAATTGCAACAACACCTGTTGCGCAGCTTCACAGCTGCCAAGTCAGATTTACAGAATTACATTCTGCTCTTAAAGGCATATACATTTGTGTAACAATAATGAACCTCTTAAGTAAACCAAGTCAACAAGAACACCTCTATTTTCCTGCACCACCACCACACATGAAGCATTGTGCTATTTCCTCTTTACATTTCCAGCAGGTGCTGGACACATTTTTGTACATTTTAGAGAGCTTCCAGGGTGTCAGATACCACCCATGAAACATTTTCTGGAAGTTCTCTCTCAAGGTATAGTTCACCTTCCTCAAGTTTTCCCATTAATGCATATATATATAACATGCCCCAAATCCTGGGCCCATTTTATCATTGCCACTTTGACCTCATCCTCCTTGACTTCCCGCTCAAGGAGGAGTTGGTACATTTTGGACATAGTTTTGGATTTAGAATTCACCAAATCAGATTCAAATTTTGAACTTTCTGGCGCAAAGCCTTTTTTTCTGTCACTTTTATACGTCTCAAACAATTGATAGTATTGGAACCAGTCAGACACGAGGTTTCTTATTTCATCAAAGCTTTTTAACTTCAGTTGGTTATCTTCTTCCTTGAGCAGAATCTTATGTGTTGGCCAGCCACCCTGTGTATTCTTCCTCTTTACCGCTCTCGCCTCTATTGGGGAAATCCACCAGGGTACTTTTGGTTCTAACAAGTCTTTGTACTTCTCCCAGACAACAAATAAAGAATTCCTGACAATGTGATTTACAAAATTCTTATGTACTTTGGCTTTCCCATATACCAAGTACGCATGCCACCTGAACCTGTTGTCATACCCCTCCAAATCCAACAGGTCTGGGTCTTGCAGTGTACACCACTCTTTCATCCAGGTGCAGGACCCGGACCTGTTGGATTTGGAGTACGTTTCAATAGATTAACTGTGTGTATCTACCTACCAATGTTAGAACAGATATCTGGTTTTAGTTTGTCCTTTTGATTATTGATATGTTACAAGGTCTGGAAAGGACTCCTGTGATATTAGATCAAGGTTTATCTAATAGGATCACAGCCATCTCTTTCCTGAAGCTTTTAGGGTAGAAATGCTTTTCTATAATCCAGGGGGCAGAAGTTGAACTATTTGTCATGTATTTATTTATTTAAAAATCAATGCACATTTTTTCATTTATAAATTTATGGATTTTATGAAGTCATTAGAATGAATTGTGGGAATGTTGAGAGTGTCAGGAGAGAATATATTGTTTATTAATATCCTTCCTAACTTGCGCTAGCAAGTTCCTTATGCAGCAGAGTGGCATTCAAAGCCCCACCCGCCCATGACTCCCAAGTGTACCCCAAGCCGTCAGGGGGAGGAGCTGTGCTGCTTTGCCAGTGGCATTCCCCCCCCTTCCCCCTTCATTTTGACAGCTCTTGGGAGTTGCAGGCAGGCGCCACGGGCACCGCTAAGCCCAAGAGAAGGGGGGCGGCTGCCACTGCTGAGCAAATGGAGGGACAGAGGCGCGTTGAGCAGCAGGCTCCTGGCTGGCGGCCTCGGAGCTCCAAGCTTCCCCTCCTCTCTCCCACCTCCCCTTTGCTCCTTCATTCACAGCTTCGGAGAGCGCAAGGGCTGCTGCTGCTGCTGCTGCTGCTGCTGGCCCAGCTAAAAACAGCCACCGCAGCTGCTTGCCTGGCGAGCAACAGCCCTGTTGGCTCGGGGGGGGGGGCTCCTTTGCACAAGACCCAGCCCAGCTTTGGGGCTGCCACCACTGCTACTGCTGAGCGAAAGATGCATCGAGGTTGCAGGGCTTAGAGTGGAGTGGGGCAGGGAAGGAAGGGGGGAGGGGGCATCCCAAAACTTTTCCCATGGGGGGTGGCGATCTCCTCCTCCTTGCCATGCACCTCAGTTGCCCCCCCCCCCCGGTAGTAAGAAAAGAAAAGATCCACACCCATCTAACCCACTCAAGGGAATTGTTTCATTGTGGCGTTAAAATTGTTCTCACAAGTAATTGTGTATTTTTTGTATCTTTTAATGTTTCTGTATGATTTATCATATATGTTATTTTTGTATATGTGTAATACTAATAAAGATTTATTAAAAAAGAAAAAGAAAGAAAATAATGAATAGAGTTGGGACGATAAAACAACCCTGTTTAACACCTGATCCAACTGTGAATGGTTCACTTTGAGAGCCATTGTTATCTGTGATTTTTGTTGTCATATTATGGAGGAGCCGAATGATGTTCACGAATTTATCTCGGCAGTCAATTTTCACGACAGTCCACAGGGCATTACGATTTACAGTGTCGAAAGCCTTAGTCTGGTCAATAAACACTGTATACAAGGGTTGGTTTTGCTAGAAGGCCGAAAACCATTTTGGGATTCAGGAAGGGTCACCTCAGATATTGTTAACAGATGGTTTGCTAAGATCCTTGCAAGAATTTTGCTGGCCGCAGCTAATAGAGAGATGCTAATAGAGAGGTTTTTTCCTTAGTGGCACAGTTTCTATCTCTTTGTCAGATCTCAAAGATTCAGTTCTGGTTGCTGTTGCCAATTCATTCTTTCCCAATAGTCCCAGGCCACAGATCAAAATCTCGCCCAACTCTTGCATTAAAATCACCCAGGAGGATAATTTTATCTTCCTTAGGCATCTCTGGACGGTATCCAGCTGAGTAAAAAAATTCTTTAATGTCTTCATCGGCATCCAGTGTTGGTGCATAAGCACTTATAATACTAGCCTGTTGGGTTTGGGTGAGTTTTATTCGAAGGGTTGAGAGTCGCTCATTATTGCCAGTAGGGACTTCTGACAGGAGCTTCACAAGATCGTTTTTGATAGTGAAGCCTACCCCATGTATTCAATGTTCTTGTTCAGATAGACTTTTCCAGAAGAATGTGTAGCCTCCTTTTTCTTCCTTCAGTTGTCCTTCGCCTGCTAGAGTCTCTTGAAGAGCTGCAATATCGATATTAAGACGTTGCAGTTCTCTTGCAAGGATGGCAGTTCTGCGTTCAGGACGCTCGCCATCTGTCTTATCCGACAAAGTCCGTATATTCCATGTTCCAAAGTTCAATTGTCTTTTACAACCACTGGGTGGTGACCCCACTGGGCGCAGTAATCCAGTCAGGGAAAAAGGGAGGCAGACTATGTTCAGTGCACCTTTTCTAGCCCCTCCCCTTTTTGGGGTGAGCAGAGTGGATCCTAAAAAGGGCTGCTCAGACATGGATACAGGTGTTGAGCTGCTCAACTGCCTCATTCCTTGAGTCAGAACGACTGAATCTGTATCCACCGCTCATGTGCTGGTTCATGACTAGGGGCTTCCAGATTTCATGATCCTGCCACCGTTACCATTTGCCGGTTGCCATGGGACTTTGGGGGTTTGGGTTTTGGATGGGTTTTTGGAAGATGCCTGTGAGTGAATTTGTTTTATGTGTGTAGATCAGTACACGCTGACCAACGCACAGTCTTCACAGTAAGGCCCTGTTCCAATGGCATGAGTAGTCACAATGACCGGTAGATTCTTATCTGCTGCAGCCTTCATCTGCCTTCACAGCCGTTGTAACATACCGCTTGTTATCATCCGCCTGTTCTGCTGTTGAGGATTTCTTGGGTCATTCTTTGTCTAGCTCCTCCCCTTTGACCTTACCGCCTTGGACGACCCTGCTGGGAGTATGAGCAGTGGCAAACGGAGCCGCTTGGCTGCCCGGGGCGACAAACGCAGAGGCACCCCCCGGGGCGGGGCATCACTCCGCAGCATGTATGCGTCCTGACACATGTGTCGTGCATCGTGACGTCATGACGCATGCGTCAAGACGAATGGCGCATTGCGCTGCTGCTCCCGCGGCAAGACAAGCTTCGCAACAAACGAGCTACGTGCCTCAGATGCCGAGCACAAGCAACCCCGGAGTTGGCTAGGGTTTTCCAGCCAACAGCCTCCTTGCCTGCCCCTCCCCCATCCGCTCCTGGGAGGCAAGTTCTCAACCTCCCTGGAGCCAGAAAGGAAAGGTAAAAGGACGCCCGAAATTCCTAACGGCGGCGCTGGACCTCTTCCCACCCGCACCCCAGACTAGCAACACGAAGTCTTTGAACTGGAACCACCAGCTCTAGAACATTGCCTCTCCGCTGCCCCCGAACCTTCCCATTTATTCTCCCTCCCCCCACAACCCACCCAACCAACTCTGCCCCCCGCCCCCATTGCTACGCCCCTGCTTGGAGCACTCCCCGCACCCGACACCTCCACGTCCCGCCTCTCCCCGGCCAAGGCACATTCAGACCGTTACCACTGTGCTCGTGAACATCTCCCTTGCCTCCATACCGCCCTCCTCCTCGGAGCCGCGGGGCAGGCCAGAGAGGGGCGTCATGCCAGCCATGAGCATGACGCCTTGCTGGCCCGCCCCTCACCCCCACGGCTCCACCCAGGGCCCAGCCTAGCAGGAAGGGAGAGGAGAACTTAGCAAAGTGTGAGCCGAAAACAAAAACGAAACAAACAACCCCCCCCCAAAAAAAGCAAAGCCTGCGCCGGCCGGCCGAGCAAGCAAGCAAGCCACCACCGCCACCGCATCGAGCGAGGTTTTTGTTGGGCGGCGGGGCTCGGCTTGGGGAGTGGCAGGAGGGGCCGCCGAGTGTCACCCCCCTACGCTGGAACCCGGGGCACTCCGCCCCCATCGTCCCGCCCTTGCTACAGCACTGAGTATGAGATTCCCGACGACTTTGCTCACAGAGTTCATAGGAAAGTGCAAGCCCTCTCACCCCGACAAGGTGATGATCCAGTGAGTGAGGATGACTTTAGGAGCCTGTCAGAGTCTTCATACCACCTTCCTAGAACAGGGCAAGCACTTACTGGGATTCGAGAAGGTGCCCTCCTGGGCTCATCGTCAAGTGCTATCCCACCCCTTGCACTGCCCTAAATCCAATTCTGTTGAAAGGTGACAGTGCATTGCAAGCATCAAGTGGCCTTATACAGTAAAAGGTGTTTTTTTTTTCCTAGTGGTGACTGTGCAATACTCCTGCAAGCCATTAGATGGCAGTATTTCCAAATTTATATATAGGAGAAAATTCATTTAGTGTCTGCTCCTAAGATTTTTCTACTGTAAGCTGGATGGGGGCTGCATTCCAAAGCACTTACTGTAGTGAAATGAGCTTAGAATCCTAGAATTGTAGAATGGGAAGGGACCACAAGGATCATCAACTTAAGAATGGAAAGTGAAATGCCGGTGGACAACAAAAGAGGTTTGAAGAATCTCTCAAGGCAAATCTAAAAAAGTGCAGTATAAGGACAGATAATTGGGAAACACTGGCCTGCGAGCGCTCCAACTGGAGAACAGCCTTTACCAAAGGTGTCATGGACTTTGAAGACACACAAACTCAGGACGAAAGGGAGAAACGTGCTAAGAGGAAGGCACATTTGGCGCATCCTCACTGTCATCAACTCCCTCCTGGAAACCTATGTTCCCACTGTGGAATGATGTGTGGATCCAGAATTGGCTTCCACAGTCACCTACAGACACACCGTTAAGACCGTATTCATGGAAGACCATCTTACTTGGCTACGAGGGATCGCCAAAGAGAGGGGGTTATGTAAGATCTTGGATGGCCCAGTCTGACTACTGTATTTTTCGCTCCATAAGACGCACTTTTTTCCTCCTAAAAAGTAAGGGGAAATGTCTGTGCGTCTTATGGAGCGAATGTGTGGTCCCTGGAGCTGAACTGCCCAGGGGCAAAAGCAGATCATGCTTTTTTAAAAAAAAGAGAGAGAGAGAGAAGGGGGTGTTGAAAGGAAGCCCCCTGAGCAGCTGCTCAGCAAATGATCCGGGAGAGAGATAAGGGAGAGAGATTCCAGCCCCGCCCCCTTGCAGAGGGAGGCTGTTTCCCCAGCGACATGGGACTGGCTGATTAGATTATCTGTCTTTGCAAAGTAAGCTCAACAACTTTGAGCTGATGTTAAAAAAATGGGGCTTTTCTCCTTTGCAAAAGAAGCTACAGAAATTTGAGCTGATCCTAAAAAAAATGGGGCTTTCCCCCTCTAAAAACAAGGTGCGTCCTATGGTCAAGTGTGCCTTATAGAGCAAAAAATACGGTATTTCCCCGTCTCTCCCTTTATTTATTGATTTACCATATTTTTCCATGTATAAGACAATGGTTTTTTTTTGCAAAAATTGGGTGTTGTCTTATACACGAATAGTGAATGCAGAGGGGGTATATGCAATTAATGGCAGCAGCAAGCAGGAGATTGGCAGTGGCGATTAGGCAGGTGATTTGTGGCTGCGGCAAGGCGTGCTGGCGATTACCTGTGGCTGCAGTAATTGGGCAGGTGAATGGCGGCTGTGACAAGGCGGGCAGGCAATTGACGGCTGTGACAAGTGGGTGGGTGCAGGGGCGTTCCTAGCCCCTTAGCTACTCGGGGCGGGAAGCCAAGAGGCACCCCCGGGGGCGGGGCGGCGCAGCGTGTGCGTGCGTCGTGACGTCATGACGCACGCACACAGCGCGATGCCCCGCCCCCGGGGATGCTGGGCGGCGGCTACTCGTGCCGGCACTCCAAGGGGGTGCCGGACAGCCTGCCCAGCGGCACCCCCTTGGTGCGCCGGCACGAGCAGCAGCGCACCAAGGGGTGCCAAACGGGCGGCGACTTCGGGAGGCTCTGCAGCCTGCAGAGCGTCCCGAAGTCGCCGCCTGCCCGGCAGTGCACCCCTCATGCCGGCGCACCAAGGGGGTGCCGAGCAGCCTGCCCGGCACCCCCTTGGTGCGCCGGGTGCTGAACGGGCGGCGACTTCGGCCCGGAGCGCAAGTCAGGGCAGGGAGAGGGGCGGGCCAGCGAGGAGGGGTGTCACCCCTCCTCGCTGGCCCGCCCCTCTCCATTCCCCGGCTCTGCAAGCCAGCGGCGGGAAAAGCCGCTGGAAGGGGAGGCTATTTTTGGCACTGCCAGGGCGGAGCCGCAGGGGCAACCAGCGAGGGGGGGTGACACTGCTCCTCGCTGGCCGCCCCCATCGCTCCACCCCGGCATTGCCGAAAATAGCCTTAAAAATTTTTTTTTTAATTTTTTTTTAAAAAACGCCCAATTTGTCACCCTTCCCAAGGGTGGCACCCGGGGCGGACCGCCTCCCCGCCCCCCCTGCTATGCCCCTGGGTGGATGGGCTGTTGGTGGTGGCGAGCGGGCAAACAATTGGTGGCTGCAGCGAGGTGTGCGATCGGCAATGGCTGTGGCAAGCGATCAGCAGTGGCGGGCAGGCGGGTGAGCAATTGATGGAAGTGACCTCCCCCGCGCCCCAAAAAAGCTAAACAACTTACCAGTAATTTTGTGTTTTTTTAAAAAAAATCTCACCACCCATGCAGAGGTGCAATCGCAGGCCTACTGTACCCACTTACAACAGGGCATTTGTTTTTTTGTTTTTGTTTTTTTAATTAATTTTTAATATTTTTTTATTGATTAAAAAAACATACAAAACAAGCCAAAAAAAAACACACAAAGAAAAAAAAAGCATAGCATACATATCATAACATACATGTCTTGACATACATCTTCATACATCACCTTATACCACCTCATACCTCATCTTTCATACATCATCCTCCATCCTCATACCTCACTTCCACCCTTAAACACTTGCATACCCATATCTCACACTACCCCCCTTCCGCCCTCCCCCCCTAATACCCTTACCATACCTACCCCTTAACCATTCTCTTCATATACAACATTTCCCCACCCTTCCTCCCTCCCCCCATCCCTCACCCACCTACCTTTAAAATTCCCTCCCTACAGTTCATCCTCATGTACCTATTTTCTTTCTCTTTAATTTATTACGTTCCGTATCTCCTCAATTCACTTTCCCTTACTTAGCCTATTTGATAACATACCAGATTTTCTTCCATTACTACATTTCCCATAATTTATGTATTATTCTATACAAATCGTTAACTCTGTCTTAATTCCTTCTTTCTTAAAATATTCCTCTACATATAGCCATTCTTCCCTGGTTTTTTGTTTACTTCGGTTTCTGATTACCGCCGTCATTTTTGCCAAATTCATATATTCAATCAATTTTAATTGCCACTCTTCCACAGATGGTACCTCCTCTCCCCTCCAGTGTTGGGCTAATAACGTTCTTGCTGCCACACAGGCATATAACAGTAATTTTTTTCTATCCTCCGGAATGCTCCTTGGCCTTTTGGCTAAGATCAAGTGTAGTATCTGTTCTTATCAGTTTACAACAGGGCATTTGTATAACGATCGAGCTTTCATACTAAAGATCTGCTCTGTTCGGAATGTGGTCGGAAAGCCGGGAAACTGGCAACCAAAGGTAAGGAAAAGCAAGGCAGCTGTAAGCTATCATCCCTTATTACAGTTGCAACAGGGTTCTGAAATAGCAAAGCAAGAAAACCCCGCCTCCCGGTGAGTGCAGTTTTTATACCTTTCAGTTTGGTAGGTAAAATTAGGTCTTGGGTTGTGTGGGATTCCGGTTACATAGGTAAGGGGTGCAAAACAGTGAGGTTCGGGTGCAAATACATCTACATTTCACAGGTGAAGTACAGGTAAGTGTAAAATTCTTGATAGTATACAAGAGGAGATGTTTATGTCCAGATTACAGGAAAACAATGGAATTTGGGGCCAGTGTCAGGGACGTGGCGCTGGGCAGGGAGAAGGCGCAAGGGCTGTCAAGGGAAGGAGAGCCACTGCACCACTCAGGCAGTAGCGAGGGAAGCAGGATGTCTCTCAGTGAAGGGGAGGAGCAACCAGGAAGTTTGGTGGAGACAGGGCATGGAGATGCTGCAAGGACCCCTAGCAATGTCTGAGGTAACGGAGGAGCCGGGTGCGCCAGCACTTCCGTTGCCCCAGGTGCGTAGAGGGAAGAAGTGTAAGGAATCTAGGAGATTTGGACTACCGAAACTGTCATGTTGGGAGTGGAGCCGTGAGAGGCCACTCCCGGATTGTGGGACTGACTCGAGCGGTCATGAACTTTAGAGCTCTGCTTGTATATAGTTGTTAATAAAGCTGTAAATACAGATGCAGACGTTTTCCGGCTCTTTACTCCCGAGGAGACACCACAGCACTCTTACAGTCAGTGTGATGCAATAGGTAATTTTCTCTCTATTACAGGCTTGATTTCGAAGGCTCCCCCGGAATGATAGAGAGAAGAAATCATGATCAGAAGATCCCCCACTGGGGGATTAATTAACTCCATCTTCACTGTTACAATAAAGAGAATGCCATAAAATGCCATGTTCCTTTTGATACATAGCTTATTTGTTACAACTCAGCATGGTTACAGCTAAAGCTACTCTGCTGTCATAAGAGTGTCATAGTCTCCCTATATAAAAATGTCAAAGTTACACCCATAGTTCGTTTAATGACAATGTTAAGCTTGCCTCTTATTCCCTACATTTTCTTTACTAATTAAATCTCAAGCGATCTCTGATCATTCTGAGGACAATGAATGAAGTGTATACCTCAGAATATTTTATTACCAGGAAACAGTTTGTGGTTGGAGAAAGCAATGTTTTTGGGATATATACAGCGTTGATCCCTTTACCTCTTTTGTAAAACAAGGCAATCTGCATCGGAACACATTAATCAACATGTGTCTCTTATAAGTAACTTGTGCGATTTCTGCATCAGCCCCAGTTCATACTTCTGTTGGAAGGCACAAAAATGGTACCAGAGCCTGTAAACAGATTTGTTCCCTCTCAGATGGTAGCCTGTTGACTTTCTCTCTTGGTGGGAGGTGCTGAGGACCACAACCACTCCCATCATCAAAGCCCTGCCCTGCCCTGACATGTTGGTTGTGCTGGAGTGTGACAGATTGCTGTCAATTGGCTTTTATAGAGAAGGAGTGACAGAAGCCAAGGTAATCAATTTCGGGATGTGAATAGATGCTAGGAGAGGATATAATTGTTAGCTATTATCCTTCCTTGCTCACATTTTTAGTTCAGCAGTGTCATCCCTTAAAAGGGAAGCTTAAATAGGTTAGTTTTAGTCTTTTTTGTTTAAGTAATCCAGGATGCTTTAAGGCAGACTGGATTCTCCTGGTATTTCCCTCTTTTCTCCCTCTTCAAATAACAACCACACAAACAGTCTTGTAAAAGTGTAAAACACACACACACACACACACACACACACACACACACACACACTTACTCACTCTGAATACTTGTTGAAGAGCAACAGATACAGCAGCTTTGTTCTGGCAGGCTGAAAATGGTAATCCATTAAGGCATGCTTAATTCTAGCATAAGATGCAGTCTGAGCATGTAGTTCAGACTTAGCAGATGTTCTCACATTTCTGGCTTGGTGATGAAGACATGATGAAGAACAGAGGGAAAAAGAGAGGATGCACCCAGGCAGGGAAGATAATATACAGTATATAGCTATACCCTCTGCCTGTCAGGGCCCAGTGGGAGTGCCTTTCACAGAGTTCTCTCTAGCAAACTTGCAAGCTTCAGCTCCTATCATGTGCCTATCTCCCAAACACAAATTGTTGGTTTGACGGCATTTTAAATATCCCACAGTCAAGGTGGCAGATGCTTTGTGCACACAACCGTTCCAAACTCCAAGCTTGCATGGCAGAGCCTCAGAATCCACACATGACCTCGCACATAGGAGCAGGCTAACAGGCCAGCATCAAGCAGGGCAGCTCCCCCAGCAGTTTCCCCATGTCTTCTAGGGGAATTCCCAAGTCCCTTCTCCTGAGGGTCACAGCAGTTTTCATCTCCTGCAAATGTTCAGCTAGGAAAAAGGGGCCGTGAGCTCCCCTATTTAATATGATTGATGGATTTTTCATCCTAGATCAAGAGCCGGTTAAGCTCTCAGGTTCTTTTGGAGAATGTGGCAACGTCATTCTGATTTGCAATTATTTGATGGAAGAGAGAGAGAGAGAGAGAGAGAGTTGCCTTTACCAGCACTAGAGTGGCAGCAGAATCCAGTGTTTTGCCTACCCATCATTGGGGGGTGGAAGCAAAAAATCTGAGAGAAAGGAAAGGAAAAGAGCCACATCGGGAAATGTGGCTCATGTTGGATAATTCCAGCAAAAATTGGGGGGAAAGCAGAAATTGCTGCAGTTTGTATGCTTGTCTGTGGTCAGGATTTGGGAACGGAAATTGGTCAAATGAACACGATATGCATTCTTTCATATAATGATTGTTTCCCCCCTCAAATGACACATAGCAAATTACCCTTTTCCACTGTTTTGATACTGAAATGAACACAAGTTACGTAAATAGTTTTCCAAGTTGAATAAGTTAAGAAACTTAAACTAAATTGCAGACAGTGAGTTTAATAACATAGCATTTGGTAGAACTGCAGCAGAACAGAAATAGTACTGATTGTGAAGGGCACAGGCTAGGATGGAAATTGCTGCCTTTCTTGCAGCCCTACTCATGGGCTAGGCCTGGAGGTCTTATGGAAGTAACAACAACAGTAAGGTGCTCTGTTCACTGGATGCTCTGCTCACTTGCCCTGCTTCCTGTCTGTATCTGATGCTTCCCTCATCCTGGAGCATGTGAAGTCACCAGTGTGACGACAAACGAGTACAAATACAGTATAGAATTAAATAAGAATATATAAATAAATCAGCTTATTTATTGAGTACACTTCATGCCACATCGGCCTAGAGGGGGGACTCTTGCCAGATCAGAGTCGCTCCCTCTGAGTTGGCATGTGCCAAGGAAGGCCATCATAAGTTGTCACTGGCTTAGCCAACTTTGAATTGGGTCTACCAATGGCTACTTGTTTTGCTTTATGAAACCCCCATGATCAGAGTGGCGGGGGTGGAAGAAAACAACAGGGGAAGGCTATTGCTTTTACACTCCTCTAATAGGCTTCCCAGAGGCATCCAACGGGCTACCGTGGGAACCAAAATACTAGACTGAGGGCTGAGCCCTAGCAAGATCCAGTCAGGCTCTTTCTATTTTCTTATGTCTCACTAAATATCAGTACCTGAATGTAAATTAATTGAACAGCTCAGTCGGTAGAGCATGAGACTTAATCTCAGGGCCATGGGTTCAAACCCCACCATGGGCAATAAGATTCCTGCATTGCAGGGGGTCGGACTTGATCTGATTGGTTGATCTGATTGACATCCTATGCCCTTTTAAAATGTGGCTCTTTTTTGCAGCCGGAGTGGAGGGGGGAGAGAGGTTAATTCCTTCCCTCCTTCCTCCTTCTCTTCTCTCTCTCTCCTTGAGTTCCCACACCTTCAGTAAAAAATGGTCTCAAGAAGGACAATTACAAAGCCATTACAGGCTCCCACCATTTATCCACTTAAACTCACATCCTCCCAAGGCTGTTCTTTAGTCTGGGAGGTGGGGGGACTTTTCCACTGGGGAAAGTTTGACAAGACTGTGTCTCAGACCTAGTTTGGGGCTGAGTAAGAATATAGCTCTCATGAGCTCCCCTGCACAACTGTCATATTTTGCGCTCTCCTCTTTCACCCTCAGTAAAAGGTTCTTTAATTCCTCCTCACTTTCTGCCATCAAGGTTGTGTCATCAGCATATCTGAGGTTATTGATATTTCTTCCGGCAATCTTAATTCTGGTTTGGGATTCGTCCAGATAAACCTTTCGCAATTCGCATGCAAAGACATCACCTTGCCGACAAAGGTCCGTATAGTTAAAGCTATGGTCTTCCCAGTAGTAATGTACGGAAGTGAGAGCTGGACCATAAAGAAGGCTGATCGCTGACGAAGTGATGCTTTTGAATTATGGTGCTGGAGGAGACTCTTGAGAGTCCCATGGACTGCAAGAAGATCAAACCTATCCATTCTTAAAGAAATCAGCCCTGCGTGCTCACTGGAAGGACAGATCCTGAAGCTGAGGCTCCAGTACTTTGGCCACCTCGTGAGAAGAGAAGACTCCCTAGAAAAGACCCTGATGTTGGGAAAGGTTGAGGGCACAAGGAGAAGGGGACGGCAGAGGATGAGATGGTTGGACAGTGTTTTTGAAGCTACTAACATGAGTTTGGCCAAACTGCGAGAGGCAGTGAAGGATAGGCGTGCCTGACGTGCTCTGGTCCATGGGGTCACGAAGAGTTGGACATGACTGAACGACTGAACAACAACAACATGCAGGGAGCTTCATGGCTGAGTGGGGATTTGAACCCAGTTCCAAATCTATCCACTGGACCATGCAGACCCTCACCGCTCCTGGACCATTGCTTTATGGCAGGAGTGGAGACATGGGCGTACCCAGGGAGGGGCAGAGGGGGGCAGCTGCCCCCCCTAGAAGGCAGCCCTAGAAGCAAAAATGATCTGCAAATGATCTGCGTCCATTCAAAGCAAACCTGAACGACCATGGCTTGCCCCCCCCCCGATGGCTTGCCCCCCCCCTAGTTTTGATCCTGGGTACGCCCCTGAGTGGAGAACCTATGATGGTCTGAGTGGACTTCAAAACCCACCACAAAACTCATCTCTCCCTTTTGCCTGCCCTGCCTGGATGCAGCATCTCAAGAGGGCAGTCTATAGCCTCCCACCCAATAATCTTCCAATCACCTCCCCAGCATTCAGAACTGCTCTGTCCTGGAATTGCCGGCTCAGAGGCTGGTGGGCCAGCTGGGGCTTTGCTCCAATCCAGCAGGGCTCTTCTTACACCTCTCCCTTCTCCCTGCCTCAGCTGGGGGGTGTTGTTGTTGTTGTTGTTTTTAAAACCTCTGCAGCATGTTTGTTTTGATAGGAGAGCTCCTTTCCTGGCAAAGCCAAAGTCTTGGATGCTTCGCTGGCTTCCTGACTCTGGCTGTCTTAAAGAGAACGATGTTTACACCTTCACAGAGGAAGGGACATTTTTTCCAGCCTGTGCTTCATCTAGAGAAAGGAGGGGGAGGTTTGGGGTGGGAGAGACAACCGCTTGCATCTTCCCCTTGGGATTATTTTTTTTAAAACCAAATGTCTCTTCAAGAGGCTGCAAGTTTAAGTGAAGAATCCCACCCTCCCTCCCCTTAACCCCTTTCCTCTGTCTCTATATCACCTCACCTGATTTTCCATAGAGCAGGGGTCTTCAAACTATGGCCCGTGGGCCAGATCAGGCCTGCCAGGGTCCTGTCCCGGCAGGGGGGAACGAAGGGGTGTGTGGCTACAGCGGGTGGCAAAGCATTTGGAAACAACTCCGCGCCTAGCCTAAACATACTCTCTGCAGCCACATTGCATGCTGGGATTCGTAGTTTCCTGCTAAGGCAGAGGGGTGCCTCGGCGTCTCTCCCTCCCTCCTCCTGCATTCTGAGTGTTCTGCAGAACTTTGCTCTTTACCCCTCCACCTGTTAGGACACCAACAAGTTGGCGCGCTGAAGAGCAGTAGTCAGAGTCTGATAAAGCCGAGGTCAAACAGTCCGGGTCAGAAGCCAGCCGAAGTCAGTTCAAGCCAGAGGTCAGGATTAAGCCAGGAGTCAGAAAGCCAAAGTCACAAGCCAAAGTCACGAACACAGGAACAGGACGAACAAGGACAGCCACGTGCTCCAGCACAGCAGTTGCAGGTGCTGGTGAATGGAGCAGCCGGCCTTCCTTAAGTAGCCGGCTCATGACCAAGCCTCTTACAAGCTGCAACTTCCTCTAATTGTTCCCTACGTCTCTCAGCTCTACATTCTACAGCTGAGAAGGGAGGAGGGGAGGGGGCCAGCCGGTTCCTCTCCTCATAAGGGCCTGATTCTGGCTCAACTTCTTCCTCCTCCTATCCAGGTCTTTCCAGTTCCCGATCTGATTCTCCCTTTTCTGAGGAGTGCTGCCACCAGTCTTCTCCAGGTATGAATTGCTCCATTTCCCCAGATTCTTCCGTGGGTGCAGCCTTGCCGGGGGGGGGGGCTTGCCACCACTCCTCCTCGTCCGGCTCAACCATGACACCACCTTCCCGTAGTTGCCCGCTCCCCGCTAAGGCAGAGGTGCCAGCCAGCTATGGTACTGAGGACCCTTTGGCTCCGGACTCTCTGTTCCGCCCACCTTGTCGCAGGTGCAGCTGTGCCACTTAGTCCTCTGAGCCCGCTCAGCCCATGGGTGTCTCCTGCGGTGAGGCGGGGGCCATGTGGTGCCTGGGTCGCCATGGCAGCTCAAGAGAACTCGCCTGCTCGCAGGGCAGGATCCCATGGGCTGGAAGCGGAGGCCCCGGGCGAAGCCAGAGAGAACGGGCAGCCTCTCTCAACAAGCAACCAGCTCTTGGAACAGACCAGTGAGCAGGAGGAGGAGGAGGAGGAGAAAGAGGCACAGGGACCTGTCTTATACCGAGCCCGACCATTGCTCAGTATTGCCTACCGTGGCTGACAGCAGCACTCCAGGGTTTCATGCAGGAGGCTCTCCCAACGCCACCTGGGGATGCCAGGGGTTGAATTTGGGACTGTCACTGAGTTGTTGTTATTATTATTATTATTATTAATTTATTATTAGTTGACTTTATATACCGTCTTATACTTGGAGATCTCAGAGTGGTTCACAGAACAAAATCTAAATCTAAAACCACTATATATATATATATATATATATATATATATATATATATATATATCCCCGTCTCCTGAGAAATCTCTATGTGGGACAAGAAGCTACAGTTAGAACTGGATATGGAATAACTGATTGGTTCAAAATTGGGAAAGGAGTACGACAAGGCTGTATATTGTCTCCCTGCTTATTTAACTTATATGCAGAATTCATCATGCGAAAGGCTGGACTGGACGAATCCCAAACCGGAATTAAGATTGCCGGAAGAAATATAAACAACCTCAGATATGCTGATGATACAACCTTGATGGCAGAAAGTGAGGAGGAATTAAAGAACCCTTTAATGAGGGTGAAAGAGGAGAGCGCAAAATATGGTCTGAAGCTCAACATCAAAAAAACTAAGATCATGGCCACTGGTCCCATCACCTCCTGGCAAATAGAAGGGGAAGAAATGGAGGCAGTGAGAGTTTGGATTTGATATCCCACTTTATCACTACCCAAATGAGTCTCAAAGCGGCTCACATTCTCCCTTCCCTTCCTCCCCCACAACAAATACTCTGTGGGGTGAGTGGGGCTGAGAGACTTCAAAGAAGTGTGACTAGCCCAAGGTCACCCAGCAGCTGCATGGGGAGGAGCGGAGACACAAACCCAGTTCACCAGATTATGAGTCTACTACTCTTAAGCACTACACCACACTGAATGCAATAACACCTTGCCCACCTGACAGAGCATAGCCAACATGACTAGTAGCCACTGATAGCTTTGTCCTCCATGATTTTGTCTAATCCTCCTATCTGCTGTTGTAGCGTGGGTTAATGATTTCAGCAAGTGATTTCAGCTCTCTGACATAGCAGGCAGGAGACAGCGTCTTCATGTAACAACTCTTTATCCTGGCAAACAAGACTGAGGGAACTGAGGGTAGGGAAGCTACATTTATAGGGACAGAGGACTTGCTATACAAGGATACATTTTAGAGGGAACAATCTCAAGCAATCACACAGCAGCTTTTTGGTGGGAACCAATAAGACTGAAGATCCAAATGCAGCAGCTTGAATGAACCAATAGTAGCTGTTCCTTCTGGAACAGGAATGCAGTTACTTTACAGACAATAGTAATACAGATATGATAACCTTTGAATCAATACACAACACCCCTTCCCCCCTAGTGAGCACAGCACTCGTAGTCCCTGGTGCCACACAAACTCCAAACTGTAATCTGTTTACTCTGAATGCCCCTTTCTGTGTTACAATAGTCTGTGCTTCCGCTGATTGCGGGGTTACTGGCAGCTGTTGGTAAGCTTGTGCTAGGTCAATTTTGGTGAAAACCTTGCCCCCAGCCAGTTTTGCCAACAGCTGTGAGACGACTGGAATGGGGTATGAGTTTCCCCTGAGTGCCTTATTGATAGTACATTTGTAATCTGCACAGATCCTGACTTCCCCATTAGCTTTAAGGGGTGTGACTATTGGGGTCTCCCACTTAGCAGAGTCCACGGGTGAGAGAACTCCCTGCTTGACCAATTTATCCAGTTCTGCCTCAATCTTGGGTTGCAGTGCAAACGGCACTCGCCTCGGTTTGAGTCGGGTCCAACTCGAAGTC
Source organism: Darevskia mixta (assembly GCA_034641385.1). Lineage (NCBI taxonomy): Eukaryota > Metazoa > Chordata > Lepidosauria > Squamata > Lacertidae > Darevskia > Darevskia mixta. The sequence continues at coordinate 8,208,890 of JAWWNH010000060.1, forward strand.
AATTGGGGGCCCTTTATAACAACCCAGTTTTCCATTAAAGAGTCCAGCAAATTCCTTGCATAATGCCTCGCTCATCTCAAGGGAGGCTTGGATTGAATTAAGTCTGGATATATTCAGTCCCAGGGCGGGGAACCAGTCAGTGCCCAGGAGACTAGGGTGACTTCCCTTTGCAATCACCAGTTTGAGCATGGCCTGTTTGTCCCAGAACTGTACTTTTACGGCACACATTCCCAAAATGTGGACGCGGCCCGCTGTGCATGATTGCAAGGTAACCGGAAATGGCTCCAGAGAGGGAAACTTTCACCCGGGGAAGAATGCCCTTGCGGTCTGGTCCGACATGATGGTGAATCCAGATCCTGAGTCCACCTCCATGTGACACGGCTGACCTTCAGTCTTCACTTTCACATGTGCCTTGCCTTGCGCTGGGAACTTCACGGTCCTCCTATTGATCTCCGTGACGTAGTTGCAGTCCTCTAGAAGATGAGTTGCGGTGGATGGTCTGCGATGAGTCCTCTAGAAGATGAGTTGCGGTGGATGGTGGTGGCTCTTTTGGGGGGGGGAGGTTATTGTTTTTATTTTTATTTTATATATTGTGATATTTTCCGTGAACCGCCCTGAGACCTCCGGTATGGGGTGGTATATAAGTTCAATAAATAAATAAGAAAATCAAGGGACAGGAAACACCAAATGCAAATCAGTGTGACCCTGTTGGGGCGAAAAATCTTAACCAAATAACTGCTCGTGGGGACTGAAAAGGTGGTATAGGACCAGGAATGGGACCTTGGGATTGTGGTGGAAATCTCAATGAAGATGTCAACCCTGTGTGCAGCAGCTGGGGGTGGGGAGGTGAATTCCACACTAGGAATCATTGGGAAAGGAACTGAAAATAAAAGTGACAATAACATAGTGCTATAATACAAACCTATGGTATTTATTTATTTATTTAATTTTTAAAATTTCTATACCACTTTATATTTTTAAGCGGTTTACAACATATTAAATCAATAAAACATAAATAAAACAATCTGAGGAAAGTCAAAGATGGAGTATACAGTCAAAGCAACATCAAAGAAAAGAAAAATATTATATTAAGGATTTCAAAATAAAACATTGCAAAGGAGGTCAACTACAAAATACATATTCAACGTAGTAGGGTTGGTGAGTGTGGGCTCTGCCCCCTAAGCCAGGTGGAAAGGGCCCTGCGGGGAGCGGCCTCCACGCCCCACAGCCGGGCAATGTTCCTCCGGCCTCATGAGGAGCCTCTTCAGTGGGGCTGGTGAGTCTGGGCTCTGCCCCCTAGGCCAGGTGGAAAGGGCCCTGCGGGGAGCGGCCTCCACGCCCCACAGCCGGGCAATGTTCCTCCGGCCTCATGAGGAGCCTCTTCAGTGGGGCTGATGAGTCAGGGCATTGCGGGAACTGCCTCCACGCCCCACAGCTAGGTGATGTTTCTCCGACCTCATGAGGAGCCTCTTCAGTGGGGCTGGTGAGTTTGGGCTCTGTTCATCACTAGGAAGAAAAGAGAGCAGTCGAGCCATATAATTATGCAGGTGCTGTTTCAAAGGCAGCAATTTCCATAGTTACGTCCCTCCCGCTTTCTCCAAAAGGCTAATTCACAGGTTGAAACCTCAGTTGGACAAGCTTAAAAAATACCAAGATAAAATGCCCACATCCTCATGACTCCAAAGAGGGTTCTCGGAGAGAGCCTTTGTTGCGGGGGGGGGGGCATGAAGCCATTCCTCTTGGTTTGGGGGAAGGGCTTATGGCCACAGCAATTATTGATCAGCTTGTGCTGGCCAAATTTGCATGTTGCAAGTGATTGACAGCCCAGCATCCTTTAAAATGGATCGGCACATGATCCATTGGTCACTCTTGTCTGGAGCTTCGGATCTCCCGTCCCCCCCTCCGTGGTATAGGCTTGTGCGTTGACCTTGCTGTGCCTGTCATGGGGTCATCTCCGCTTAAGGTAGAGGCCTAGTAGGAATTTTTCCATTTGGCTGATTGGCCGTGCCACTTGGTTTTACTACGTAGCAACTAGTCACAACTTGTAAGGTTGGCGGTTAGGCATTGGTTCTGTGGTATGGGAGGCCGGTGCCCTCCAAGAAGTGATGTTGGTAATGGGAATTCCATTAAAGGAATCCAGGGGCTCAACATGCTTGTCCGAACACGGTGGGTTGCAGGGCCCACGCAAGAGCCCCTGTGAACCCCTGGGGAGGGGGAGGCTCTGATTTCACCAGCCCCGTTAACTCTCCCCAGCTAATGGTTTCCCAGCGCTGACAAGTGGTCAGCTCTGTCCCGCTGTGACAGCTAGTCTTGCTGACTAGGGTCAGCTCTGTCCCGGATGGACAGCGTGAACCAATGCCTACGCAACCACTCACGTGATTTGTATTTCAATAAAAGTTGTGGCCAAAAATATGCCAAAAAACCCAAACCAAAATTATGTTTCCTGTCTGAGTTATTGGTGGGAATGGCTGGGTGACCTACACACGCAAATGATTTTCTGTTTGGTGACGAAGTTGTGCTGGGCGGCGGCCACTTCTTTTCCTGTAGGTCCCGACCCACTTATTGAAGGCCAGTGGGCTGGAAGGAATCCAGCTCCTTGGGTGCTTATGACATTAAGCTCAGCCGTGGCATATTACTGAACATGTGTCTGGTTGGGCTCCTTCCTTGGGACTCTTCCTCCTGGGTGCTGCCTCCTCTGCAACAGCATGGAAATGGGTGGGCAGGTGGACATGGCATCACTGCTGCCAATCAATGGTTCAGCGCTTTACCAAGTGCAGCATGCAATGAGCTTTCAAACCAGCCTGCATTTGCATGCCTCTACACATGCTCATATTCAAATTGTGCTGGAGAGAGGTGCAGACAATCATTCAATGGCTCAGAAACCTCTCTGTCACACTCTTAAAACAAAAAAAAACAAAAAAACCTTCATTGATTGAATGCTGCAAAATGAATGATAATTAGACAGCACGAGCTGTCAAGGCTGGCTCAGCCTCTGAGACAATGTGAGGCAGGGGGCCAGCTTAAGGAGAGAGACTTCCATGCCATGTCCAGCCCAAAAATCCAGGAAGTTGAAAATCGATTAGTGCTGCCACTGGGCTGGCCAGGAGCTGTGATGGCACAGGTTGCAGTCTGCAGCTTGAGAGGGAAAGAAGCAAGCAAGGAACCCCTCTTATATTCACATAACCATGCTGCATGGAAGTCATGATGATTAGCCTCCAAGCTAGTTGCAGGGTTGGTGCCAGCAGTTAAGCAAGTCAGGCACAGGCACAATGGTGCCAGAAGCTTGGAGGAGCCCTTCGCTGGCTCAGCCAGGCCACGGCATCATTCACCTGGTCCCCAGATGCATCTCAACAGTAGGTGGTGCTAGTGCTTTTGAACAGGTGGCAAGCTTACCTCCCATTCAAAGGCATCACTGTTGAGTATAATTGTTCAATTGCACACTGAAATGGAGAATGCCTGTATGTATATTGTTGAAGGGTTTAACATTGGAAAATTCCATTGGAGTATACTAAGTTGGAAGAGAGCTCTGTAAGCTTCTAAACTGAGTTGATAATTAACTGTTGACATTCTCTGTCACATGAGTGTTTAACCTTAGATCACATGATTAAGGCATTCAATTACAAATCTCCATTTTGTAGGGAAGTTGCCGTTGTCCTTTGTTCCCAGGCACAGTGAGACAAGGGTGTGATTATGAAGCCTCTCCAGGAGCTACATAGCCTTAGGTATCATTGTTTTTGCACCTGTTTTGAAGAAAATCTGTTTTGTAAAGCTTTGAATTATAATTATGGGTCTGTACAATCTTTATTCCCAGAGGAGTCTGCTTTTATGAATTCAATGGCTTCCTGCTGCACAATATCTGCAAAAATCATCTCCTGTCCACTGCCTCCAAGGAACAATGGAAAGCGAGACAAAGAGAGGCAACAACTCCACCCATCTTGCTGTGGTTGGCATCCGTCTATCTCGAGAGACAATGGAGTATGCCTCAAGGGGTGAAGTCAAACCACTGTGTTAGCAGCACCAAAGTGATCCTGGGCTGCCCACACGATAAGACCTCCCTCTCGGCCACACTGGTGTGGTCCAAAAGAAAAGCAGAAGTGATCTTCCACCTCCACCTTTTCCCTCTGCTCTCATTTCATTGCACACCTCTTCATCTTTCTATTTTGTAAGGCTGATACAAGGCTGGGGCTCTCATTCACTCCTGTGGATTGATTTGAGCCAGTTTGGAAGACAACAAAAGAAAAAGAGGGTGACAAATGAGGATAAATTATGTTAACAGGGACCAGCCATCTGACAACCCTTGGTGGAGAAAAGAAACCCCAACACAGGTATCTGAATGAAGGGGAAGTGCTGAATCAATATCGGAGACCAGCCTGTTAGTCATCCTCTGCCAGATCCCCTGCCAGAAGTGTTTTATTAGAAGCAAAACTTGCAGAGACTGGAGAGACACAGAAGTTCTATTAGCAGGTATCAATATTGTGCAGTGTGGTGAAGTTAAAGTTGGAAAAGTGAAGCAGCTGGAACCTACACAGGCTGTGAGTGAAGCAATTTCTCTCTCACACCTGCCCCCCCCCCCGTGAGAGAGAGAGAGAGAGAGAGAGAGAGAGAGAGTAGAATCCACCTGAGCTTGTTTATAACATTAGTGTCTCATATCAAATACAACTGATCTGTAGAAAAGATTATGCGAATGGAAAACAGAGACGCTGTATATACTTTTGTAATTCAAGAAAATCTTTTAGAAAAACATTTTAGAAAACAAAAAGAAACAAGAAAAGTACATGAAAAGCTACAAGTATAGAGTTCTCTCAGGAGAACAAGCTGGTCATCACAAACACACTTTCCCAACAACACAAGAGACGACTCTACACATGGACATCACCAGATGGGCAGCATCGAAATCAGATTGATTATATTCTCTGCAGCCAAAGATGGAGAAGCTCTATACTTTCAACAAAAACAAGACCCGGAGCCAACTGTGGCTCAGATCATCAGCTTCTTATAGCAAAATTCCAGCTTAAACTGAAGAAAGTAGGAAAATCCACTGGGCCAGTAAGATACAATCTAAATCAAATCCCTTATGAATACACAGTGGAAGTGAGGAACAGGTTTAAAGATTTAGATTTGGTGGATAGAGTGCCTGAAGAACTGTGGATGGAGGCTCGTAACATTACACAGGAGGTAGCAACAAAAACCATCCCAATGAAAAGGAAATGCAAGAAAGCAAAGTGACTGTCAAATGAGGCCTTACAAATAGCAGGGGAGAGAAGGCAAGCAAAATGTGAGGGAGATAGTGAAAGATACAGAAAACTGAATGCAGATTTCCAAAGATTGGCAAGGAGAGACAAGAGGGCCTTCTTAAACAAGCAATGCAAAGAAATAGAGGAAAACAACAGAATGGGAAAAACCAGAGATCTGTTCAAGAAAATTGGAGATATGAAAGGAACGTTTCGTACAAAGATTACCATAATTAAGGACAAAAGTGGAAAGGACCTAACAGAAGCAGAAGACATAAAGAAGAGGTGGCAAGAATATACAGAGGAATTATACCAGAAAGATATGGAGGTCTCATACACCCCAGGTAGTGTGGTTGCTGACCTTGAGCCAGGCATCCTGGAGAGTGAAGTCAAATGGGCCTTAGAAAGCACTGCTAACAACAAGGCCAGTGGAAGTGATGATATTCCAGCTGAACTATTTAAAATTGTCTGGAAAACTCAGCAGTGGCCAGAGGATTGGAGAAGATCAGTCTACATCCCAATCCCAAAGAAGGGCAGTGCCAAAGAATGCTCCAACTACCATACAATTGCGCTCATTTCACACGCTAGCAAGGTCATGCTTAAAATTCTACAAGGCAGGCTTAAACAATACGTGGACCGAGAACTCCCAGAAGTGCAAGCTGGATTTCGAAGGGGCAGAGGAACCAGAGACCAAATTGCAAACATGCACTGGATTATGGAGAAAGCTAGAGAGTTCCAGAAAAACATTTACTTCTGCTTCATTGACTACACAAAAGCTTTTGACTGTGTCGACCACAGCAAACTATGGCAAGTTCTTAAAGAAATGGGAGTGCCTGATCACCTCATCCGTCTCCTGAGAAATCTCTATGTGGGTCAAGAAGCTACAGTTAGAACTGGATACGGAATAACTGATTGGTTCAAAATTGGGAAAGGAGTACGACAAGGCTGTATATTGTCTCCCTGCTTATTTAAATTATATGCAGAATTCATCATGCGAAAGGCTGGACTGGACGAATCCCAAGCCGGAATTAAGATTGCCGGAAGAAATATCAACCACCTCAGATATGCTGATGACACAACCTTGATGGCAGAAAGTGAGGAAGAAATAAAGAACCTTTTTAATGAAGGTGAAAGAGGAGAGCGCAAAATATGGTCTGAAGCTCAACATCAAAAAAACCTAAGATCATGGCCACTGGTTCCATCACCTCCTGGCAAATAGAAGGGGAAGAAATGGAGGCAGTGAGAGATTTTACTTTCTTGGGCTCCATGATCACTGCAGATGGTGACAGCAGTCACAAAATTAAAAGACGCCTGCTTCTTGGGAGAAAAGCAATGACAAACCTAACAAGCATCTTAAAAAGCAGAGACATCACCTTGCCGACAAAGGTCCGTATACCGGTAGTTAAAGCTATGGTTTTCCCAGTAGTTATGTATGGAAGTTAGAGCTGGACCATAAAGAAGGCTGATCACCGAAGAATTGATGCTTTTGAATTATGGGGCTGGAGGAGACTCTTGAGAGTCCCATGGACTGCAAGAAGATCAAACCTATCCATTATTAAAGAAATCAGCCCTGAGTGCTCACTGGAAGGATAGATCCTGAAGTTGAGGCTCCAGTACTTTGGCCACCTCATGAGAAGAGAAGACTCCCTAGAAAAGACCCTGATGTTGGGAAAGATGGAGGGCAGAAGGAGAAGGGGATGACAGAGGATGAGATGGTTGGATAATGTTCTTGAAGCTACTAACATGAGTTTGGCCAAACTGCGAGAGGCAGTGAAGGATAGGCGTGCCTGACGTGCTCTGGTCCATGGGGTCACAAAGAGTCGGATACGACTGAATGACTGAACAGCAAATACTCTCTCCCACACTCTCCCTGGCGGTGTTGCAAGCTGAGCTGAACCTAAAGTTTCTAATTTTCAAGTAAGTCACACCCAGCTTTGATTACATCACTTCCTATGGGTTACAGCAAAGGCTGAGCTGAGTGTTTGCTGCAGAACATTTTCTTTAATTAAACAAACAAGCAAACAAAACCCTTTCAGGGTTGTTGTGGGCTTCAAATGAGCAGGGGCAGAACCATGTACAGCACCTTGAGCTCTTTGGAGAAAAAGGTAAGATACAAAATGCAAGAAATAAATAAATGAAATTTAAGAACATCAGAAAAATCCAGCAGCTCATCTGGTACAGCTTTTTATTCTCACAGTGGCCAGCAAGACGCTTCTGGGAAGCCGACAAACAGGGTCAGAGTGCAAGAGAGGAGATATGATAACCATTTTCAAATATCTAAAGGGCTGTTTCATGGAATATGGATGAAGCATGTTTTCTCCTGCTTCAGAGAGGGTAGGACCCAAACCAATGGATTCAAGTTATAAGAGATTCTGACTGAACACCAGGAAGAACTTTATGACGGCAAGAGCTGTTGGACAGTGGAACGGACTCCCTTAGGAGGTGGTGGACTCTCCTTCCTTGGAGGCTTTTAGGCAGAGATGGGGTGGTCACAGGCCCGGTGCTAGGGCTTTTGGCGCCCTAGGCGAGGGGGCGGGCCACGTGACGTCATTCTGCATGACGGGCGGTGCCCCGCCCCCTGCCCGTCGGGCGTCCTGCGCCGCCCGCCGCGGTTTTCGCCGCTGGTTTTGGGGCGGCACCGGGCGGCGAGGGGCAGGCTGGCCAGCGCCCCCTCAAATTACAAAGAGGGGGACGAAGACGATCTCCAGGCGCTGCTGCCGCTGCTGCTCCGGTGCCGCTCCGGCTTCGCCTCGGGCCGGCTGGAAGCGCACGTAGAAGGCGGCCAGGCTAGCGGCCAGCTGCGCGCCCGGCCCGGCTCCAGCTCCTGCCGCTCCGGCGGCGGTAGTGCTGGCGGCTCCGGCTGCGCTGCTGCCGGCGCCACAGTCCAAGGTAGAGCCCCACGAGCGAGACGCCCCATGCCGGCAGCGAGGCCACGGGCACCGCCAAGCCATCGGGCGCCGCCAGCGCCTCGCCCAGCAGCTCGGCCAGTGGCACTGCGGCGGCAGCAGCGCACGGCGACGAAGACATCCCCGCCGAGCGCCACGCAGCTCCTGCCGCCGCCAGCGAGCTGGCCAAGCCCAGCCACACCGAGCCAGGCAGCTGCGGCCGCCAGCGCCCCCTCCATTTTGGCGCCGCCGTGGTTTTTGACCCAACCTGCTCGCTCTGCCGCTGGTTGGGGCGGTGGTGGGCGGGGGGGGAGCAGTCTGGCCAGCGGCCCCTCCATTTTGGCGCCCTAGGCAGTTGCCTAGTTGGCCTAAATGGACGCTCCGGCCCTGGGTGGTCATCTGTCAGGTATGCTTGAGTTGAGATTTCTGCATTGCAGGGGGTTTGATTAGATGGCCGTTGGGGGTCCCTTCCAACTCTATGATTCTATGATTCTAAGAAAACTCTTCCCCACTTGCAATTCCCAGAAACTGTTATTCAGAGCAAGGGTGCTGCCAACACTGCTATTGTGAATACAGTGGAACCTTGGTTCCCAAGCGGCTAAGTTGCCGAACAAATCAACTTCCGAACGCTGCAAACTGAGAAGTAAGTGTTCCGGTTTGTGAACGTTTTTCAGAAGCTGGATGTCCGACAAAGCTTCTGCTTGAGTGCAGGAAGCTCCTGCAGCCAATTGGAAGCTGCACTTTGGTTTTTGAACAGTTCTGGGAGTTCAACGGACTCCCAGAATGGGTTAAGTTTGAGAACCAAGGTGCCACTGTAGTAACTGATCTGGAGCAAAGCATCCATTTTGGTACCACCAGCTTCAGTGCCGTCTTAAGCATATCTGGCGCCGTGGTGCAAAGCTCCCTCCGGTCCCCCCCCCCCCCGTTTCCCAGAGTTTTATAGGGAGGATGGCGCTGCCGGCGGGGCTGGAGGAGGCAGGCAGTGGCTGGAGGGCGGCTCCTCTGGTGGGGAAGAGGTGGAGGCTTCAGCGCGGCATGGCGAAGGCGGGCGAGGGCGGCGAGCTGATGCCGGGAGGTGCCGCGTCCAGCCTCCGCCTCTTCCCTGGCACCCTTCAGAACTTGGTGCCCTGGCACCCCGCACCACTAGCCTCTATGGGTAAGACGCCCCTGACCAGCTTTGGGGGTGACAACCCATCCTTGCAAGATGCCTGACCACCTCAGATTCCTAGTCAGGTCCATTCTCCAAAGCAGAGTAGAAGCTGTTTGTCCAAAGTCTCTACAGGTTCAACAAGAGGGTAAATTATTTCTCCAATGAGCCAAAGCACTGATGACTTGTCCCTTCTCTGAGATCTCCCTGGGAAGCAAATCTTCATTTGCACAGCTTACTGCTTGACCTAAGGGTGCATCTGTCATTCAATCGCCATTCCCTCTCTTACTAGCATTCAGGGTGTGAGTGGCACTGCCCATGTAGCCAATATGGTGCCTCGCTCCAGGCACAGGAGGAGGTATGGGCAGTCCTGGGTAAACCCCTAGATTTGCAAAACCACACACACAAAAGAAAAAGGGGGAGGAATCCATAGGAGGGGAAAATCACCAAACTAATGATCACTGAATTCTGACAGGCTATTAAGGGTAACAATGGGAAAACAGGCTGGAACGGGGGTGGGAGGTGGAATTGAATAACTTGAAGGAGAGCATAGCTGCCTGGCTGGAACAGTAACCATAAGAACTCCACGCTGCAGGATTATGTTGACTGTCCACTTGTGTTGTTCTAATTTTGAGGCTGAGGTGGAAGGTGGGCCACATGCTTTGTTGATACACAGCTGTGTGTGTGTGAGAGAGAGAGAGAGAAAGACTTGAGCATAGAATCATAGAATCATAGCATTGTAGAGTTGGAAGGGACCACAAGGGTCATCTAGTCCAACCCCCTGCAATGCAGGAATCTTTTGCCCAACATAGGATTTGAACCCAACCCCTGGGACTAAGTCTTATGGTCTATCAACTAAGCTAGAGTAAAACACGAAGGTGCACATATTTACCTAGAAATCTGTCCTGTTGTTTTCAGTGGCCTTTATTCATTTCCCTGTTAAGTGTGCTTAGAGCAGCTGCTGGAGGGAATTATCACGAGCAGAAGTTTCTTGTGCTTTGCTTTCCGAAGCTGGCCTTAGGAAGAGGAATCTCAGCATCCACAGAGCCAAATTGAAAGGTTACACAAAAAGAAGCCATGGGTCTCTGAAGAGCCTGCAGATATAATTTGCAGGTTGGTTGCCATACAATTGCATTGCAGAGTCTTTCTCTTTCTCCCTGTGACAGGTTATTAAAGGATGGCACAGCTGCTTGCTTAAACCCAGTGCCATATACATATATGAATGTCAGAAAGGGCAGCAAATGCCATCGTTCCTCCTCCCATATTTTGCCTCCTCTGTAGTCGTCTGAGTTTTCTTTGTCTTCCAAGAACAGCTGTAGATTTCTCCTCCTTTCCATAACTGCACTTGACCCTCGACCTGATGGTTGCCTTTGGGTCCCTCCCATTTCTCTGGGCCTGATCATGTAGCCTAGCATTCAGTTTCTAGCAGTGGACAGCCAATTGCCTCTGAAAGCTCACAAGCCTGACATGGAGATGATGACCCATCCCGGTTGCTTCTTCCTAAGATATAATAATGAAGGGTATACTGTTTCTGGACATGGAGGCTCCATTGAGCCATCTGGTGCCGTCATTGCATATCTTCAGGCACCAGGAGAAAGCATTCTTTTATAACCAGGTCTTTTCACTTTCTGTGATTGGGTGGGGTCTTTGTAATATATACATTTCCTCTTGCTTTTAATGTATGTGGTTTTGTTTTTTGTTTTTTTGTAAGTCGCTTGAAGAAGAAAGCAACTAATAAATTTAATAAATAGGAATAATAATAAACTGGCAACCAATGCAGCTGTTTCAAAATGATGAATTCTAAATGGAACCCCAACCAGTCACCTAACTGCTGTGTTTTAGACCAGCTGAGGACATCGTCTTCTTGCAGGATCTAGCAAGTCATCATCATCATCATCATTACTATTATTATTATTAATATTAATATACTGCCCTATATCTGAGGGTCTCAGGATGGCTCACAGAATGTATCTCTCCCATCGCTCGTTACTTTTTTGCCTCTTTTCCCCTTTCCCTCTTGTCTCTTTCATTGGCAAGCAGAGCTAAAACTCTTAGCCACGCCAGAAACAGAGTTTCATAACAGGCATGCCTAAAACTTTTCCAGCTCTGCCACGCAGAAGCCTTTGGAGAAATGCAAAACCTCTGCAATGCCTTCCCCCTGGGCCTCTCCACTCTTGTTCAGTCTCCAATGAAGCATGTAGAGTTCAAAGCTTTAAGTAAGACCGGGGGTGGGGGGATTATGCTAGCTAAAGACACATAATTGGCTGGCTTAGATCTGCCTTTACAAAGTGGGGAGGCTCCGATAATTGGCAGGCATTGGGCAAAAGTGCCACCTGCAAGAGACAAGTCAAGCTGGAAGCTTGTTAAGTCAGGCCTACTTGAGCACTTTCACTTTCAAATGTGGGTATGCTTTCCAGAGCTGGAAATGGGGGAGGCATTAAGGTATCACATTTTGCTGTCACCCATCAATCAGCAGCTAGCTTTCATGGTGCTTTACAGAGGAGAATTGTGACATTGCTGTTGTAATAGTCATCCCTTTTAAATTAAGTATAGTGATTGTGATTATGATAACAACAACAACTGATTTCAGTGATTCTATTAATGAGATCTAGTGTGGTGTCACACCCCTCAACCATCTCGCTTTAAGCGGGACATCCCAAAACTGCAGAAGCCACCCCAGCTTCTGATTGGATCCCAGAACGTCCCATTTTTTGGTCCCAAACATCAGAAAGAACTTTCTGACAGTAAGAGCTTGTTTGACAGTGAAACAGACTTCCTAGAGAGGTTGTGGACTCTCCTTCCTTGGAGGTTTTAAAGCAGAGGTTGGATGGTTGGCCATCTGTCATGGATGCTTGAGCTGAGATTCCTGCCAGCTCTTACAATTCTGCTCCCCTATCCACCCCCAGCCCACAGTCTTCTCCCCCTAGACTACCATGCTTCCTTGAGGCATTCCTCAGTCGGCTTTCTCATCCAGAGAGGAGGATCACTGCTGGCTCTCCGCCTTCTCCATATTCATGCTCCTGGGCCACAGGTCAGTTTCCCCATCAGACTGGTGTGCTTCACATCGCTTACCTCTATAAATAGTTTGGAGGTATTTGCAGAGATGGCCCCCGTATAATTCCCTGGCATGATTATGAATTCTGGCAGCATTTAAGCTGGCAAAACAAGAAAGGCCCAACCAAGCTGGCTGGCATTCTTCTCTGCTCTCATGTGACTGAGGACAAATTATCAAAAGAGCTTAAAAGATTGCAAAGCTTTATTCTGTATTAGTTTATTGTTGAATGGGTCATCCCCCCGCTTTCCTTTTCAGCTCCCCAGACCAAAATCCAGCCTTAGTTTGAAGGGACGTGGGAGTCTGATGCAGAACAAAGGCCAAGAGAGAGGGAAGAGGGGAAGTTATGTATTGTCATGGACTCACATAGCTTGCCATGGTACTGTCTATGGTCCCTTTCTGGAACAAGGATGCAAGAACTGCCTTGGTGGATCAGAACAAAGTTAAGGGGGCCTGTGGCCCTCCAGATATTGTTGGACTACAACCAGGACCAGATTTAGGTTTGATGAGGCCCTAAGCTACTGAAGGTAATGGGGCCCTTTATATGTCCAGCTGTCCTCTGTCAACAACAAATTGTCGCTGTTTTTGTGTTGAATATATGCTACATGGTAATTTATGGACCTAATAGGTATCTAAAGCCATTTGCACATAACAAATAGGAGCCTCCACAACACAAAACACTGTTGCTGTATGTAGGTTTTATTTTATTTGTTTTTCATCTTATATTTTGGAAATGTACATCCAGGGTTTTTTTTTCCTTTAATTTTTTTTGGGGGGGGGGGCAAGAGAGTGGGGCCCCAAGCTATAGCTTGTTTAGCTTATACGTAAATCCGGCACTGACTACAACTCCCATCAGTAAGAAGAACATGAGAAGAGCCTGCTGGATCAGGCCAGTGACTCATATAGTCCAGCATCCTGTTCTCACAGCGGCCAGCCAGATGCAAGCACAAAAAGAACTATCCTCTCCTGTTGTTTCCAGTGAATGGCATTCAGAAGCATCTCTGCCTCCAACTGTGATGGGCAGAGCAAAGCCATCCCAGCTAGTAGCTGACATAGCCGCCTTCTCCATGAATTAGTCCATTCCTCTTTCAAAGCCATCCAAGTTGGTGGCCATCCCTGACTCCTGTGGGAGTGAGTTCCATAGTTTAGCTATGCACTGCGGGAAGGACTCCATTTTATGTGTCCTGAATCCTTTGACATTCAGCTTCATCAAATATCCACGAGCTCTAGTGTTATCAGAGAGGAAGAACAACTTTCCTCCGGCCACTTTCTCCATGCCCTGCATGAGGTTCTAAACCTCCGTCATGTCACGTCTTACTTGCCTTTTCTCTAAACTAAAACCTGTCCCCAAAGCTGTAACCTTTATGGAGGAGTCACTCTGTCCCATTGGCCACTTTGGTGGCCTAGGGTTTCAGACAAGGGACACCCCCAGTCGTACCTGTAGATGCCAGGCTTGAACCTGGCACCTTTGGCCTGCATAGCAGGTCCTGAGTCACAGCCTTCCAGTGTATGACCACCTCTGTACGTGTGTCTAGATCAGTCTTTGCTAACCTAGTGACCTCAAAATGTTTTAAACTGCAACCCCCACCTGCTCCAGACAACTGGGAGTTGTGGTCTGAACATTTGGAGGGCTCCAGGTTTGCAAAGCCTGGTGTAGATATATGGCATCTCATAGATTTATCTTTCAAATTATATAGTTTACATTTATCTTTCAAATTATATAGTTTACAAGCAGAGGTTGGATTGCTGGTCTTTGACCGTATTAAAGTTTACTACTACTATTATAGTTTACTGTGTTATTGCTTTTTTTTTTTAACCATCTCAGCTCCAACACCTCTTGTTCATTCTCTATGTTTTTATTTAAACCCAAGCAAATCACATTTAGAAAACACAATCCATTGCATTCTTCATGTTAACTTTATTCCCAATGAATTGTCCTTCTCCAATTGAAGTATGCCTCTCTTTTTCCAAATAAACATCTACTGTCAAAGGGAGAGGGGTTTTCTTCCTTTCAGAACAATGCAGCACCCCTTTCTTTAGAGCAGCCATTCCCCCCATGGAGGACAGGAGGTGGGCAGTTTGGTGGAACTTCTGTACGGTGGTTGTGATTGTTTGAGGGTGCTGCAGAAACAACTCCTGACCACAGCCCTTCTCTAACTAAGGCTGCAATCCCAGGCACACTTAAAATGAGAGCAAATGTGCAACTTAGGTAAAGGTAAAGGGACCCCTGACCATTAGGTCCAGTCATGACCGACTCTGGGGTTGCGGCGCTCATCTTGCTTTATTGGCTGAGGGAGCTGGTGTACAGCTTCCAGGTCATGTGGCCAGCATGACTAAGCCACTTCTGGCGAACCAGAGCAGCGCACAGAAATGCCATTTACCTTCCCACTGCAGCGATACCTATTTATCTACTTGCACTTTGATGTGCTTTCGAACTGCTAGGTTGGCAGGAGCAGGGACCGAGCAATGGGAGCTCACCCCGTCATGGGGATTGGAACAGCCGACCTTCTGATCGGCAAGCCCTAGGCTCTGTGGTTAAACCACAGCGCCACCCACAACTTACTGCCAAGTAAATTCACATAAGTTTGTACTGTACAGGGGGGCGGGGAGCCAGGAAATGGAAACAGCATTATGGGGAACGGTTGAGGGAGTTGGATGTGTTCAGTCTGAAGAAGAGGACACTGAGAGGAGATACCAATAGAAGCCATCTTCCAATAGCTAAAGTGCTGTCACGTGCAAGATGGAGCAAGCTTGTTTCTTCCTGCGTGCGGGAGGGGGTGGCAGTGGGGTTGTAGACTCTGAAACAATGACTTGCAAGAAAGGAGATTCTGTCGAGACATCAGAAAGAACTTTCTGGCGGTAAGAGCTGTTCGACAGTGGAACGGTCTCCCTCGGGAGGTTGTGGACTCTCCTTCCTTGGAGCTTTTAAAGCAGAGGTTGGATGGCCACCTGTCAGGGATTGTTTAGCTGTCATTCCTGCATTGCAGGGGGTTGGACTAGATGACCCTTGGGGTTCTTTCCAACTCTACAATTCTATGAAAGTTATGAACTTTACAGAGAGAAAATGGGGGGGGGCTCTCTGGTGGGCTCTCCATTAGTGGACAACCAACTGTCAGCTTACAACTCTAGTGCTTACATATTCCTCTTATATCTGTGAGAGAGAGCATCTTGCTTCTCTCTGGAGCAGGGGTAGAGAACCTCAGACTCGGGGACCAAATATTGTCCTCTGGCCCTTGGAACTTTCATAGCCCCCCCCTCTCCAGGCCACACCTCTCACCACCCCCGCTTTGCACCTCAAGTGTTTTTTCACCCACTGCAATGTGCCCTTGAATTCCCACTTGTCTGGGCGGAGGATAAATGCACTTGCTGCTCCACCCACTTTTGGCCTCCAGTCTCATCAACCATGAGACCTTCGTAAGGTTTCTCAGAAGGCAATGTGGCCCTTGGGATGAAAAGGGCTTCCAAGTCTTGCTCTGGAGTAATATTCTGCACCATCTCTGGATAGCTAACGTGGGCCATCTCCTTGTCCTGCAAGCCAACACACTACAAAAGGGAAAAGATGGTGAGGTCCTAGGACCAGACATTTCACGTACTAGCTGTGAGCCCTGTTGATATGTCTTGCAATCTTGGTTTTGGCACAATACTGATGGGTTTTGGTCTCTGTTTTTAAAGCTCTGTGTGTGTGTGTGTGTGTGTGTGTGAGAGAGAGAGAGAGAGAGAGAGAGAGAGTTACTGTCATACCCCAAAATTCAACAATGAAGAATATATTAAAGATGGTGATTCCTTCTAGCAAAGAATTATGGTTCTTGTTTATTAAGCTGTAAGTTACCTAAACAGAAAAGCTCATGGATGGTGCAGGATACGCCCCCCCTTTCCATAAACTTGGAGCAATTCCTAGAAGGTATAATATACATAAAATGAAATATCTGAGACCATATACATGGGTGTCTTTCTTATGAGAGGGACAGTCACTCACTGCTTAAAAGCCACCATTACTATTGACAGCAAAACAAGCAATAAAGGTAGAAGCCTCTTTTGCAATATTTTTTGGGGGGGAAGGGAGGGAGGGAGATTTAGATATAACATTCCTTTCCCCACCACGTTCCCTATCTACAAGCACCAGATAACCTTTCTCCAAGTTTCTCTTTTTTCAGTGTAGACACATACACTTAACATTCACCTGGGAAGAGATAGGGCTGAAAAGCAGAAAATGTGTGTGTGTGTGTGTGTGTGAGAGAGAGAGAGAGAGAGAGAGAGAGAGAGAGAAGGGGTGCCAACTTGAATAAAATATGGGGGGGGGGTCAGGTAAGCCCCGCCCTGCATAATCGATCACAGGATGCAGTACACATACTCCATTTGAATGGCAATGCCCATCGACTTTGGGGCAGGGGTGGCCTCTCCTCAAATATTTTATTGGGGGGACGACTGGACCTTGGCCCATAGGAGTTGGCTCGTGTGTGTGTGTGTGTGTGTGTGTGTGTGAAGGGGGAGACTATCTCACCAAAGGCCTCCTAGTGAGGGCCAGACACAAGGTGAGGTGAAAAAATCATGGCTGGCTCTCCCATATGACTTAGAGTAAGGGGAATATCAGATGTGGATCAGGGTCACAACACTGGGGGTTTAACACAAACACTGCACCCACAAGCCATAATTAGCCATGGGGTGGGAGAGAGAAAGAGAAGAGTGGGTGATTCATGGTTGAAGAGAGATTAAAACTCAGGACAACAATGCAGCTTCTACTTTTAATTTCACCACAGAAGTTCTCTCTCTCTCTCTCCCTCCCTCCAATATGGTGTCCTAGTTAGTGTGTCAGGTTAGTAGCACCTGGGAGACCAGGGTTCAAATCCCCATTCAGTCTTGAAGTTCACTGGGGGATCATGGGCCAGTCACTCACTCTCAGCCTGACCTACCTCACAAGACTGTTGTGAGGATAAAATCGGGAGAAAAACTATGCATACCATCTTGGGCTCCTTGGAGGAAAGGTGTGCTATATATCCAATCAATCAATCAATTTGCAGGGGGCGTCAGAATGTGCCCATTTCAAGAGGAAAAGATCAAATTAAAACGGTAGTTCAGGCTTATTAAATTAAATTAAAACGGTAGTTCAGGTAAGAAAAGATCAAATTAAAACGGTAGTTCAGGCTTTTTTTTTTTAATCACTTAAGGTGGAAAGCAGAACCAAAGTGTTGGAATGTAATGATTCCGCCTCCTTCAAGGAAGCCACCTGCTCGTTTGCTTTTTGAAAATGGTGGGGGGTGGGCTTGGAAACAACGGGAGGTGGCGAGAAACAGCAGCAGCAACAAGTCCTACAAACCAGAGAAAAGCGGCTCTCCCTTCCCTCCCCTTTTTCAAGGGTCACCCTGATGCTCCCAGGGGACCGGGTCGCTCTCTTCCCCGGCGACGATGTTCCTCCGGTCCTTCCAAAAGTGCTCCACGTCGGGCAGAACTTTCTCCTGCGCCGCCGCCGCCGCTTCCCCGTCCTCCTCCTCCTTCAGGTCCTGCAAAGACTGGGGGGTCTCCTCGCTGCCGGGCTTGGCCCTCCGGGGCCTCCGGGCTCCATCTCCCCTGCAGCTCAACCCCCTCCGGAGGCTCCTCAGCCCTTCCCGGAATTCCCCGGAGGTGGCCAAAATGAGGCCTGGGTTGAGGGCGGCATCCAGAAAGAGCAGGACTTCAGCGGCGAAGATCAAAGCCGGGGGCGGCTGGGGCCCCCCTCCGCTGTGCATCTCCCACAGCCAGGCCACCCAGGCCGGCAGCCACGTGGCCTGGAAGAGGAGGGTGAGGCCCAGGAGCACCCAGGTCACCCTCTTGCTCTGGGGGCTTCCGGGCTTGGCCAGTCGGTTCCGCCTGCCCCCTCTCTGGCCGCGCAGAGCCCTCCAGTAGCAAGAGAAGGTGAAGCCCGCGGGCGCCAGGTAGGCGATCAAGGGGTAGACCTTACTGAAGACGTCCATGAAGTTGGCGGCGTAGGGGGGGCTCCGGAAGACGCAGTAGAGGAGCCCGCTCGGGGCGCCGCCGGCCTCCAGGTAGGTGAAGAGCAGGTGCGGGAGAGGCAGGAGCAGCGCCGCCAGCCAAGCCGAGGCTAGGAGCCCCGCCAAGCGCCGCCAGCTCAAGCCCAGGCACTTGGAAGAAGATGATGAAGAAGATGAGGAGGAGGAGACCACATGCTTGTACCTGGCTTGCGCCACCGCCGCCCAGGTGAGGCTTTTGGCCACCAGGCAGCCGTGGAGGAGCCAGTCCGTCGCTTTGCAGACGAAGTCGCCGAAGACCCAGGAGCGCCGCGAGTAGGTGGCGATGCGCGTGGGGAGGCAGCAGACGACCAGGATCAGGTCCGCCGAGCACAGGTTGAGCACCAAGGCGTTGGCGGGCGAGATCTTCCCTCTTCGGAGCTCGTGGATGAGGACCGCCAAGAGGAGCAGGTTCCCAGCCAAGCTCGCCAGGCACAACCCGGCCAGCAGGAGGGGAAGGACCGCGCTTCCAGCCCGCCACCACTGGGGTCCCCCGGCGAAGAAGACGGCTTGGGAGCTGTTCATGGTGCTGAAAGGTTCCTCCGCGGCGAGATCCGCGCAGTGGCGTCGGAAGAAAAGCGAAGTGAAAAGGCGCGTTGGGTTGAGTGGGTGGATGGAGAAGGGTTGCTGTCAACTCTCTCTCTCTCTCTCTCTCTCTCTCTCTCTCTCTCTCTCTCTCTCGGAAGGGGAGTGGGTGGAGGTGGGAGGGGAGAGGACTACGCCAAACCTTCTCAACTGGGAATCCGAAGCTCTTGACCGTGGGAGCTGGAATGGAGTGGTTGCTAATATTTCCTCCCAACCCCACCCCCTACTCCGGGGAAAGAAGCCACCCACCAGAGCTGTAGGCGGAGAAACAAGCCAGGTGCACTTGGGCAGGTGAGCGCAAAGGACGGAGAGATCGGAGGAAATTGAGAAGCACGCCGGTAGCGCTTCTCCCTTCAAGGGTGTCCCGTGACTCCAAAGGACGACCCCTGGTCTTTTTGAGTTCCTGGGTTCTGAATGAGTGAGTGAGTGAGTTTTTGGAAAAAAGTGGCCAAAAGAAGCTCAGAGTAACAAGTCTTGCCCTCTCTCCCATGCACTTTCCCCCTGTCTGGAATCTCAGCAATTAAAAAAGAGCACTCACTCTCTGGTGCGCTGTGAAGAGCCGCGGAGCTGTCCACGAAGCATGGTGCTGAAATTCCAACGTCAGCGTTCGTCTTCCCGTGCAGTGATTGGAACGCCTGTCCCGCCCGTAAGGCGAGAAAGGCAGGCTGGTTCTTTATGAAACCCACAAGGGGCTGCTCTGCGTGGTGTCCCCAATTATTAATCAAGTCCCCTTAAGAATAATATTTAAAAAAAAAAAAAAACAACAACCAGCAGCTATGGGATAGTCTGCCTTAGTTCAGTGGTGGAGCATCCTCTTTGCATCAGGAAAGTTCAATGCCTGGCATCTCCAGGTACGGCTGGAAAAGTCTTCTGGTCTGAAACACTGGATACCCTCTGACAGTTAGTGTAGAAAATACTGTGCTAAAAGGACCAATGGTCTGACTCTGCATACAGCAGATTAATAGAATCATAAAATCATAGGGTTATAGAGTTGGAATGGAACCGAAGCTAATCTAGTCCAATCAGCTGCAATGCAGGAATCTTTTGCTCAGCATGGGGCTTAAACCCATGACAAGCAACTGAGTTCGAGTGTAAGCGTGGGTAACTTCATGCCCAGGGGTCAAATGCGGCCCCCAGGTCTCCCTTATTGGACCCCAGGTTTGACTTCTCTCCAGGCCCAACCCTGCTCCATGCTTCCTTCTGCTTCACGCCCCCCTGCTCGATGCAGTGTGTCCTTAAATTGTGGAACTGCCTCTTGCTTGCCTGGATTCCAGCAATGCAGGGGTAACAACTAGACGACCCTGTGTGCCACTTCCAACTCTACAATTCTGTGATTCTATGAAGTCCACATAGAAACCTCTGGGCTGTGTCTGCCTGGACTGCAGTCCCACCCCACTTACATGTGATCCCTGGAAGCTTCCTCAGATTGAAAATGTTTCCCCACTGTTGTTCAAGAGGGAAAGGAGTACTCTATTGGGGCCAAGCCATTTCACTGCTTATGTGATTGTGCCCTCCCATTCAGATCAGCTGTTGCACCCCTCTGCTGTGTGCCATTGCCTGAGGCAGGTTTGTTGGCATCTCAAGACAGGGCTTTTCCTGTGGTGGCACCGTGTGGGGGGGGGACTCCCTGCCCCAATAAGTAAGGCGCTATTCCACTTTATCTGTATTCTACTGGCAACTGAAGTCATTCCATTTGAAGCGAGGTGCTTAATAGATTGGTTGTTAGTGCTGCTCTTTGGGATTTTGCTGTTGCTCTTGGTTTTTGTGCTTTGTTTGTAAGCCCTTTCAAGCAACTCAGACTTTCAAGGGAAGGTACATACATAGCTCAGGGACAGGTTGCATCCCCAGCAATCCCAGGTACAGGTGGAAAGACTCTCCACCTAAAACCCTGGAGAACTGCTGCCAGTCACTGTAGACACTACTAAGCCAGTTGGACCAATATTTGTTAACTCATCTGTAAAGCAGGAATATTTTTTTAAGAAATAAAATGAATGTAAGATATGTGCAGCATTCATAGTTTTGTAATATTCCCCCATGTACCTGTCTTTGTAATTATATTTCCCACCCTGTGCTATAAACCTGTGGTTCTCAAACTTTTTTCTCTGGGCCACACTTTCAGAATAAAAATTTGCTTGTGCCACACTGACTTTTTCATTGATAAGAAATACATTGGAAACAAAAAAATAAAGATCTCCTAGCAGTGCTCGATTTATAACATTAAAACACAGCCACTTTATAATATGATCATGGGACATCCAGAAAGGATAAAACAATGCAGCTTTAAAAAATAATGAATGATTCCCAACATGTAGTTATAAATGAGCCTTTTGAATATATACCTTAATTATGTATACAAACTCAATGAAAAGTGTGATCTGGCTTTTGCCATGTAATCTCATTGATATTAGGTGTAATTTGAGACAAACAAATTCTCATCACCCCATCAACAGAAAGAAGCCTTCCTCTCTTCTGTTCTTTCATATTTGTCAGAGTTGAAAATCCCTGTTCACAACAATATTCTGTGGAGAACTATAGAACAATAGCCAATGCTCTTGCTCTCATTTTGAAAAGAGATCTAGCCATATTCTGCAAATAAATAAATAAATGATACCATACTATACTACACTGCACTGAAATGTTTAAATGTTTATTTGATTGCCCTCGAATGTTCCCACCACTCTTGCCACGCCCATGAGAATCACTGCTAAAAACTGCCTTTTTTCTTTTTAAGTGGGGATGTGTTCTGAAATGCAAATGTAAAACCTGCATTGTCCCCTGGACACCCCTTCTCACTCTCTCTCCCTTGAACTTTCTTGCTGTCTTTGCTGTTGGAGGGGGTGGCCTTCCTCTGTAAACTGGAAAAAAAAATCATAATCATTTCCATCTCATTTTCTGAGTGCTCAAAGGACTCCACCTGAATAATGCCAGTTATCTTTTCAACAACCGCATAAGATAGATTAGTTTCATTGCATCTATATTGTCGGGCAGGGGTGGGAGTGTGGTGTGTGGCTGGAATAACAAGGGACTTATCCCATTGCTGGGATGCGGGTGTTGCTGTGGTCTAAACCACTGAGCCTTGGGCTTGCTGATCAGAAAGTCGGCGGTTCGAATCCCTGCGACAGGGTGAGCTCCCGTTGCTCAATCCCAGCTCCTGCCCACCTAGCAGTTTGAAAGCACGTTGAAGTGCAAGTAGATAAATAGGTACCGCTCCGGCGGGAAGGTAAACGGTGTTTCCGTGCACTGCTCTAGTTTCACCAGAAGCAGCTTAGTCATGCTAGCCACATGACCCAGAAGCTGTACGCCGGCTCCCTCGGCCAGTAAAGTGAGATGAGCGTCGCAACCCCAGAGTCGTTCGCAACTGGACTTAACTGTCAGGGGTCCTTTACCTTTTATCCCACTGCTACCATGGGGTCATTGTGCAGCACCAAGCAAGTGATTCTCAGCCCCAGCTTCCTATCAGTAACATGAGGCTAAAAATGGCCGACTTTACAGGTCTGTTGTGAACACAACAAGCCAAATCAAAGCTGATATCTGTGTTTGAGGTACCCAGATGGGCAGGGTATAAATAATGAAATTATTATTATTATTGTTATTGTTATTATTATTAATCAGTGAATGAGTGTCTCTTTCAAAAGAGAATCAAAATATTAGAGGTCTTTGCCCAACATGGGGCACGAACCCACAACTCTAATATTAAAATTCTCATGCTCTGCTCACTGAGCCATCCTTGAAGTCAACATTTTTATGTATCTCATGAGAAGTGTGTGGCATGAAATCTGCCTAATATTTGCAGGCAGATAAACAAAAGAAAGCGCAGAACTTTGGGACTATTCTTGGGTGGGGATTCCAACCTCAGCCGAAATGCATCTTTCCCTGAAGAATGCAAGTCGCATTAACTGATACCAAATTCCTTTGCAATCTTGTCTCCTGCTGTTTATTGAAAAGGAAATCCTGGATTCCGAACTCAAAAACAAACTGGCACAAGCCTGCGACAGAAGGCTTGGAGAGGAAACTGGCTCCCTCCAGCTTTTGAATAAAGAAGATGCGAAGTCAACAAGCTGCCTGTTGGTGTTTGCTTTCGAGGATGATTCACACACACACACACACACACACACACACACACGCAGTGAGGAATTTTAATAAATAAAATGAGATTTCATCAAAGGCCAGTTTGTTTTTCTAATAAGAACCAAAATGTGGTGTTGTGTCGTGTGCATCTGTTGCACAAAAGATCTTGATCATCTCCAGCTGCACCCCACAAATAATGTCCACTCGCACATCGGCACCCCACTTTCAGGTGAGCCCGTGCAGTCTATGTCACATTGAGGCACGTGCCAAAGAGGCCACTCCAGATTACTCAAGCCAGTGAGCCAAGCTGCACTGTGGATGAAAAGGAGGGAACCACACAGGGTCACTATCTAACAGGAGGATTCCTTTTGGCAGAGACAGGTTTAGGGTAAGGGATGCTGGACTAGAAGGGCCACTGGGTTCTACTTATGTTATCTTTAGATAATAATGTGCATTATGTCACTTGCTTCAAAATGCAGCAAGGCAGTCTGGCTGCAACCGGAGACCTTCTGCTCATTCAGCTGAATGGGGCCCTCAGCCCCTGCCCCCAAAGTCCTCCCCTAAAC
Source organism: Darevskia mixta (assembly GCA_034641385.1). Classification (NCBI taxonomy): domain Eukaryota; kingdom Metazoa; phylum Chordata; class Lepidosauria; order Squamata; family Lacertidae; genus Darevskia; species Darevskia mixta. Next base: position 8,232,426 of record JAWWNH010000060.1, read on the forward strand.
GGTGCCACCAGTCATACCTCTGTAGCAGAAGTGAAATCAGAGGTAGCTTCAAGCAGAGAAGGAAAGTGGAATGAGGAAAGATCTTTCCTGCAACAAACCAGCCCAGGTAGAGAGGTCAGCAAGGCACAGTTGCTAAATGAGGAGCAATTCACCCGGGGAATCAGTCTTGGCCCCCTTCTCTTCCTCCCCCTCCCCACCAATCTTTGTTAGCAATGCCACCACTGCTCAGTGTTAAGCTGACTTACTAACCTTACCTTGATTGCCTGTCATATTTCTTAATCAAAGCGCTTTGTTGGCGCTGGAGGTGGTGAGAGGAAGAGGAGGGGACAGATTCTGAACTGTTGAGTGTTTACATGCACACAGAGTGTCCTGCAAATTTGAAACACCCCTGGGAGGAGTGACTCACCTCATTCCCCCCCCCCATTAAACCCCTTCCCCTCAATAAGTTGCAATGAAAATGAAAACAATAACAATTATCATTATGAACTCATGCTGGGAGTGATGTGGTGGTGTTGGGGGGGCAGGGGGCGGGGAGGAAATGTGTTAAGTGGGAGAGATGGGGGGGGGAGGCAGCCCACTGAAGAAAATGACCAGGTGAGCCAAAGGCTTCCTGGCTTCCTTTGAGGAAAGAGGCTCTTGACTCAAATGAGTCCTCTTGAAATTAGATAATCTTGAAGAAAGGAGGTGGAAAAGTTTATGAAACTGCTGAGATTGAGTTTGGACGAAGGGAGAGATTGAGACCTGATGACCTGCCTATCTATCTATCTATATCTATATCTATCTATCTATCTATCTATCTATCTATCTATCTATCTATCTATCTATCTATCTATATTATCTATCTATCTATCTATCTATCATCTATCTATCTATCTATCTATCTATCTATCTATATTATCTATCTATATCTATCTATCTATCTATCTATCTATCTATCTATCATCTATCATCTATCTATCATCTATCTATCTATCTATCTATCTATCATCTATCATCTATCATCTATCATCTATCATCTATCTATCTATATTATCTATCTATATCTATCTATCTATCTATCTATCTATCTATCATCTATCTATCTATCTATCTATCTATCTATCTATCTATCTATCTATCTATCTATATCTCTATCTATTTATAGCCCACCCACCACCCTAAGATCCCACGGCAGGTCACAACATTAAAACAGAACATTAAAAACAAAAACAAAAAAAATTCCTTCCAGTAGCACCTTAGAGACCAACTAAATTTGTTCTTGGCATGAGCTATTGTGTGCATGCATGGACACGATAGCTCATACCAAGAACAAACTTAGTTGGTCTCTAAGGTGCTACTGGAAGGAATTTTTTTATTTTTTATTTTGTTTTGACTATGACAGACCAACACGGCTACCTACCTGTAACATTAAAAACAGTTTAACTCAACCTACAACCATAAAAATAAGGTGGGCCCTGAAACTCGAACCAGTAGCTTCAGGTTATGAGAAAGGAGACTCCGACTAAACTTCAGGAAGACCTTTCTGACAATAAGAGCCGTTCACAGGTGGAAAAGACTCCCTCGGGAGGTTGCAGGCTCTTCTTCCTTGGAGGTTTTTATGTCACGGTTGGATGTCATGGGTGCTTCAGTTGAGATTCCTGCATTGCAGTGGGTTGGACTAGCTGACACTTTGGCTCCCAACTCTACAATTCTATGATTCCAAGTGTCAAAAGCCAGGATAAAGAGGTGCATTTTCAGCTCTCTGCAAAAGTGTCAGGCCCTCTACTTCTGAAGGTGGAGATGTTGGGTGGATTTGGAAAGCAGGATACAATATTGCTTATTATTTATCCTTCCTCTCATTCACTTGTGTGAGAATAATGTCTAGTTAGCAGAGTTTAAAATTACAATCCCTTCACAGTATAAAATGTGGAAACTTCTAAGGCAAGGTTACTTAACCTTATTAGTAATTACCCAGGGTGCTTTAGCAGACCGGACCGTCTCCTTTTTATCCCTCTAAACAAAAGAGGAACACAGAAGTCTGTAGTGTAAGAATAAAAATAGTTTTTACTTACATAAAGCTTCGGACTTGATTCAGGAGTAAGCAGCAGGGAAAATAACTCAGGCAGAACCTACTTTTAGATTACAGAAGACATGGTGGAGATCAAAATGGAGTCTGTGCTCAGGAGAGCACAAAACAAGCATCCTCTCTCTCTCCAGTTCTGAACAGGGAGGGTGTAGTGAGGATTATTTTGCTTTTCTTAATTTACCCACCAGGGCAAACAGGGGGTATGACCTCACAGAGTGCCCTCTTTAGGAATTTAGCGGGGAACTCCATATGCTCCTAACCCTTTGCTTGTCTAGCAACACATGAATTTTTATTTTGGCTGCATCATTAATCCCCACAGGAGGAACTATGAAAGGGACCCCCCTGTGCCAATCTCAGCACCCTAAAGGGTTTGTAGGGAAGGAGGTGGCCTTTCTGATACCTGGCTACTAGCATGGTTTTTTGAATATCATTCACTAGTGCTCAATTTTAAGCCCTCGGTAGCTCCTGGAGTTGGGCAGCCCTGGTGTCCCATAACTCTTTGTTCATCAAAGTGGTTTAAAAAAAATCATTTTGTTGAATTTTACATTTTTATCATAATAGCAACATATCATAGAACAAAAAATAGTACAATTCCCAAATTCCCGCCACCACCACCACCACCCCCCCGGACTCCCTTCAACTTCCTCTTCTGGTTTTTAACATATTAGCTTCTCCTGTTTGCTTTATATCTTAAGTTCTTTAAATTAAATATTGTTATACTCTCACAATTTTAACATCATCTTTATAATTTCTATGTTTGTTTTGTTAGTTGTAAGTGTTTACACAAACCCTGGTAGTGAGTCCATTTCTTTACATTGTTTCTGTAGGTACAGCATAAATGGTTCCCAATCTTTTTAAAAGTCTTTCTGTTAGCTTCGTCATTTCAGCATATTCCACCAGTTTTTCTTGCCATTCTTCTTTGGTTGGTATTTTGTTGCTTTTCCATCTTTGGGCTAGGAGTATCCTAGCCGCAGATGTAGCATACATGAAAAGTTTCTTCTTCTCTTTTGGCAAATCTTGACCTTAAATGCCTAATAAAAAAGCTTCTGTTTTTTTAAACAAAGGTTATCTTAAACATTTTTAAAATCTCATTATAGATCATATTTTGTCCATCAAAGTGTTGATGAAATGTGTATCCCATCCTTCCATCAAAGAACTCAGAGTGATAAACTGCAAAAAAAAAAACCACCCATTTTTATCCCCACAACAACCCTGTGGGGTAGATTAAGCTGCAAGGTGGTGAATGTCATGGTTCAGGGGGAAGAGGATTAAACCTCAGGCCTCTCAAGTGCTACTCCAACACTCTAACCACTATATTATATTACCCTGGGTCTCTAAAAACTGGTTAGAGGAGCACAAGCTGGGAACAGATATTCTGAGATGCCCTCCTTAATTTCTCAAAGTATAATGGGCTATAAATAAAACAAACCAGTTTATCCAGCAACTCAGGATAAACAGATCATGGAAAGATATACTCCAATTTAAAATTAGGGGTGGGGGGTTCAAACCGCAGGTGTCCCTGAATACAAAATCACATTTAAAATACAGCACGTCAAGAGAATCCACAAAGCAGTGGGTATGGGGGGGGGACCATAATCAAAAAATTAATAGACATGTCTGATTAAAAACAACAGAAACAGTCTGAGTGGAAGCTATCCTCCCTGGTTTGGTGTGTGGGACCGCAAGATCACTGTTCACTGAAAAACAAAAATAACAACAAAGTATAATTGATGCAAAATTGACTCTTGTCAACTGCCACACACAAAAATAACCAGGGCAGTTCCACCCATCCTACTTAGATTGCACTGACACCTCTGCAAAATACAGATTCTTTCCATGAAGGCAAGGCAAGGTCCCTGTGGCATCCTTTTGACAGTGCCACACACCTCGTTTCAGGGCATCTGGCTTTGACAGGCAAATTCCAAAGCTCAATCAAGTCCTTTGATTACCGTTATTGAGAAGCTCCGGGAGCAGATGCCTTGAAAACAGTAATTTGCAGGAAAATTGGGGGAGGGCAGAAGAGCTTTTCAGACATCAAAAATCATTTTATTAATCTGTAGAAACTTGACATCTTAATATGTGGGTTGATTTACCTTGAAAGGGAGAGGAATACAGAGAGAGAGAGAGAGAGAGAGAGAGAGAGAGAGAGAGAGAGAGAGAGAGAGAGAGAGAGAGAGAGATGGATCACTCTTAGAGGCAAATAGCATCTGGTGAAGATTCCCAGGAAATGCAAAGAAGAAAAGATGAAATTCATTAACCTAGCTCTATCTGCACACACACGCACACTCACACACACACACACACACACACACACTCCTTGCTTGGGAGAAGGGTGTTCACAGAAGCATAGATTTCGTAGAATTGTGGAATTGGAAGGGACCCTGAGGGTCATCTCCTCTTCCCCTTGCAATGAAGGAATCTCAATACACCTGGTCTCCCAGATCCCACTTCAGTGCTCTTACCACCACCCCATACTGGCTCTCTCCACTTGCTGCAAAGTCAGGTATTTGATGGCTAATAAGTTGCATTAACTTGCTGGCATCCATCTGTCTCGGGAGACAACAGAGGAGTGCGCCTTTGGGGGTGAAGTCAAGCGTTGGAGAGTTACAGCGCCTGCTGTGGCTGTAGAGACCAATATGGGAGAGACATGTTTTGTTGCAGCTGGGGCAGAGGAAGGCATTCAGTTTGGCTGCTGCAGATGCACCAGGGTGTTTCTTCTCTCTGCAGTCCTCCCAGTAGTCATTCCTCCTCTGGTCACTGCTATGGGTGCATGACCTGTCTGCCTGCCTCCGGGCACTGCGGCCGTCTGCAAGGGATCCCAATAAACAGTGGGGTTCATGTTGCCAGCCTGCAGCATCCATGTGACACAAACCATGCGGCAGCTAAGACCTGCCTTTTTGTTCTTTGCCCACAAGCTGTGGACAGCCTTGCCCCTGCTTTTCTCCTCCAGTCCTTGCCCAGATGTTGTGAAGCGTCTCCCTGGATATACAGGGAGAGAGGGAGGCCCCCGTCTTGTGTTCAAAACTGCCTGCCAAAATCTCCATGGCAACAGGAGCCAGGAGCAACTTGCGCAGGTGCAACCGAAAGTTGCCCGTGAGGATCAGCAGGAGAGGAAAAGGTGCAAGGACTGAAACCTGCATAGACACCGTGCCTCATATTCCTGCAGTCATTAAGGTGTGTTTTTTTGGGGGGGATATGCTCTGCACACTGGTTAAGATCCTTTGGCTCCCCCTGTGCTCTCTGGAAGTCATTTGCACCACTTTCGGAGTCACAGGTCCCTTCCATGCATTGGCGCTAAGTGGACAGCAACAAAGTGCCTTGGAGTGCATTGTGTGGTGCTTTCTCTCATGCTGAGCTGGGGTTGCTGCTTGAATTAACAACAAGAATTCTGCTAAAGGAAGAGCAGGGGAAAGACAACTCACTGCTGAAAGTGGGGGTCATTAAAATGGGCAAGGAATGGGGGGTCCCTCCAGCTGTGCTATCTTAAGATACTCCAGCTCTTAACCAAAGACCATCTCTGGTCTGTTTCCGAATGGATTTGCTTGGGAACATAGCTGCTTATACTGAGTCAAACCATTGAGCCATTCAGCTCAGCACTGTGTGCACTGATTGGCAGCAGCTCTCCAGGGTTTCAGACAAGGACCTCCCAGCCCTAACTGGAGATGGACTTAGGCTCCAACTTTCTGCATGCTCTGCTCCTGAGCTACTGGGTGTGTCCCGTCCCCCCCCCCCTCTCCAGTTAAACAGCCATCTTTGCTACCCAATCCATCTCATTACAGACTGCTTGCCCACATCCTAGAGGCCAGACTGCAATATAGGTCAGCGTTTAATTTTCTCCCCACTCCGGCTTGCAGACAGAAATTAGCTCCGCGTGGTGGCTCCAGCTGAGACAAACTGTCTCCGGGGACCTTCCTCTGTTGCTGAGGATGCCAGTTTTCTCCTGTCTCCCTTCAAAGCCATGCAAACTGCAGCTGCTTAACTCCCTTCTCGCACGACTGACTTGCGGGGCGGGGTGTGATGGTTTCCAGGGACTTCCAGGCCGTGGGAAGAAGGTGTTTCAGTCTCTGTCTTTGGAGAGTCTAGAAGTTGGCTAGTGTGCATTATAGAAGAGTCAAATTGCTTCATTTGGAAAGTAACTCCCTTTTCTCACTGTCCCATTTCCTGGGGGAGGGGGTGCTTCTTAGTGCCCACCAGCACAATTCTGTCATTGTTGTTGGCACCTGCTTGTCTCAGGGAACAATGGAGAAGTGTGCCTTCGGGGTAAAGTCAAGCCATTGGAAGGTTGCAGCGCCTGCTGTGGCTGCAGAGCCCAATACGGGAGAGACATGTTTTGTTGCAGCTGGGGCAGACGAAGGCATCTGGTTGTGCTGCTGCAGATGCACCAAAGCGTTTCTTCCAGAGGCGTAGCAAGCCCAGGTGGTACCTGGGGCAGAATTTTTTTTGTCACCCCCCACCACTTTAATTTAATTTAAAAAAAAAAATTAAAAAGTGTCACCCCCCCTCTGATGGTGCCACTTTGCGAGGTGTGGGGGTTTTGTGTGTGTGTGTCTATTATCTCTTTTTTTTCAATAAAGTTAAAATAAAAAATAATAATAATAATGTAAAAAAATAAAAAAATAAAAAATAAAAAGTGTCACACACCCCCTCTGATGGTGCCACTTTGTGAGGTGTGGGGGTTTTGTGTGTGTGTGTCTATTATCTCTTTTTTTTTTTCAATAAAGTTAAAAAAAATGATAAAAATTAAACAAAATTAAAAAAAAAATTAAAAAAATTAACAAGTGTCACCCCCCTCTGATGGTGCCACTTTGTGAGGTGTGGGGGGTTGTGTGTGTGTGTGTCTATTATCTCTTTTTTTCAATGAAGTTAAAATAAAAAAAATAAAAAATAAAAATTTTTTAAAGTGTCACCCCCCTCTGGGGTGGAACCCGGGGCGGACCGCCCCCCCCATCCCCCTTGCTACGCCCCTGGTTTCTTCTCTCTGTGCTCCTTCCAGCGGTCATTTCTCCTCTGGTCACTGCTACGGACGCACGACCTGACTGTCTGTCTGTCTTCAGGCACTGCAGTTGTCTGCAAGGGATAGCAGGGTTGATGTTGATGTTGCCAGTCTCTATGCCGTGTTTGCAGACATCTTTGCAATGCAGAGTTGGTCTGACAACGGGCCTGCTGCCTGAAGCTGGCTCCCCACAGAGCACATCCTTGGGGATCCTGCCATCTTCTATGCTGTGGGCACGACCAAGCCAGCGTAGGCATCACTGAGACAGGAATGTGAACCCGCCCTTCCCATGTGAAGGGCTGGCACATGGAAGAGGGAACAAGCTTGTTTTCTCCTGCTCCAGAGGGATAGGACACAAACCTATGGCTTCAAGTTACAAGAAGGGAGGTTCTGACTAAACATCAGGAAGAATTTTCTGACAGTAAGAGCTCTTTGACAGTGGGGACGGACTCCCTTGGGAAGCTGCAGACTCTTCTTCCCTGGAGTTTTGTAAGCAGATGCTGGATTGTCATGGATGTTTTAGATGAGATTCCTGCATTGCAGGGGGTTGGGCTAGATGACCGTTGGGGTCCCTTCCAACTCTGCAATTCAGTGATTCTATGCAATTCAGTGATTCTATGGTGCTGGAGGAGACTCTTGAGAGTCCCATGGACTGCAAGAAGATCAAACCGATCCATTCTGAAGGAAATCAGCCCTGAGTGCTCACTAGAACAGTGTTTCTCAACCAGTGCACCTCCAGATGTTTTGGGACTACAACTCCCATCATCCCTCGCTAGCAATACCAGTGGTCAGGGATGATGGGAATTGTAGTCCCAAAACATCTGGAGGCACACTGGTTGAGAAACACTGCACTAGAAGGACAGATCCTGAAGCTGAGGCTCCAATACTTTGGCCACCTCATGAGAAGAGAAGACTCTCTGGAAAAGACCCTGATGTTGGGAAAGATGGAGGGCACAAGGAGAAGGGGACGGCAGAGGATGAGATGGTTGGACAGTGTTCTCGAAGCTACAAACATGAGTTTGGCCAAACTGCGAGAGGCAGTGAAGGATAGGCGTGCCTGGCGTGCTCTGGTCCATGGGGTCACGAAGAGTCGGACACGACTGAACGACTGAACAACAACAACATGCTGAGCTAGGACAGGCCACTGGCCTGAGCAAGCAGGGCTATTTTTATGTTCTTTTTCATTAGGAAAGGTTGCATCATACAAAGATCTCTGTCCTCCAGCACTTCAGGGCTGCTACCTTCCCGCCACTGCTGCTGGGCCAGCATCTGCTGCCTCCTCACACTGCCTAATGGTAGGACCGGCTCCAAGGCAGGCAACCATGCACACAGACAAGAAAACACCTTGTGCTGACTGATTTCTCCCCCAGTTTCTCTCGCTCGCCTTTTTTCTCCCCCTTTGCCTTGGGCCTGAAGGGAGCCCCCAAGCCCCAGAAAGAAACCTGCCAGCTTTTGATTCCCCCTCTACTGCAACCCCCCCCCCCAGTTTTTCATCCTTTTGACTGCATTAGTAGAACAATGGGACTCCTGGCAGTGGTGGATTTCTATTAGCACTTAGAAAGGATTGTTAATTGTGAGCCCGGGACTTGGGAGGCTGGCACTGATTGAATAGCTGCCCAGTGGCAAAACCTTTTGTCCTGTGTTTAGCAGAAAGAGCTGCCCCAGGGAAGGAGAGTGTGGAGGGGAATTCAAATTAGCAGGGCCTCCCCTCTCCCCCTGGGATGGGATTCTCACTGCTGCTGTATCACCTTGGGCTCAGGAAGGCCTTATAACCCTTCCTAGGAATAATGGGATTTAGAGGACCCCTGGAGAGAAGGGTGATGGGCTTTACACATTGCAGATTTCACTTCTGCATCTTTTGCGTACTAGCCATAATGGCTATTCTCTGCTTCCACAGCTGGAGGAAGGAAAAATTTTGAATACAGGTGACTCTCAACTTACATTTTCCCTGGTACGCCCACCCCCTTTAAAAAAAAACCTCCCTGCATTGCAGGGGGTTGTTGGTCTAGGTGACCCCTGGACTCCCTTCTGTGGGAATGTTGTGGGTAGCAGGAGAGGATATATTGATTAATATTATCCTTCCTAACTCACACTAGTGAGTTTATTCATACAGCAGAGTACACACACACCCCCTTTACACAGCAGGAAGCTAGTTGCTAGATTGGTTTGAATCTCTTAAGTTCCATTATTCTGGGTAAGACCCCTTGATTTCCTCCTAAAATAATAAAGACACAACAGTCTTGTTCAGGGGTCAGCAACCTTTTTCAGACGTGGGCCTGTCCACCGTCCCTCCGACCATGTGGTGGGCCGGACTATATTTTTTTTGGGGGGGGGAATGAACGAGTTCCTATGCCCAAATAACCCAGAGATACGTTTTAAATAAAAGGACACATTCTACTCACGTAAAAACACACTGATTCCCGGACCGTCCGCAGGTTGGATTGAGAAGGTGATTGGGCCACATCCGGCCCACGGGCCTTAGGTTGCCTACCCCTGGTCTTGTTCATAAGTAACAATAAGAATTTTGCTCATGATCAGAGCACAGTGTGGTCGTTGAAGGCAGGCTTTAGGCTTGAAGTTACAAATAAGTAGAAGGAGTGGATTTACCCCATATGGGTATATTCCTGTACTGCTGGCTGAGAGTCAGCAGTGTAGTCCAGGAGGCAAAAGGCAAAAGGAGTAAAAAGGAAAAAAGAGGCAGATGGCTGAGTGACTGGACCTTTTGTTAGCTCTGGAAGGGTCATGCCCATCTACCTGGTCGCATGCAAGAGAAGGATGCTCCAGGCCAGGTGTAACAGGAAGTTCAACTGGCTGGACCAACATTCTCCTGCATGTTCACTCTAGGCAAATAGGAAACATTGTATTTGACTGCTCCAGAGGATTACATCCCACACCTTCCAACTCTGTTGTTGTTGAGTCGTTTAGTCGTGTCCGACTCTTCGTGACCCCCTGGACCAGACCACGCCAGGCACTCCTGTCTTCCACTGCCTCCCGCAGTTTGGTCAGACTCATGTTGGTAGCTTCGAGAACACTGTCCAACCATCTCATCCTCTGTCGTCCCCTTCTCCTTGTGCCCCCAATCTTTCCCAACATCAGGGTCTTTTCCAGGGAGTCTTCTCTTCTCATGAGGTGGCCAAAGTATTGGAGCCTCAGCTTCAGGATCTGTCCTTCTAATGAGCACTCAGGGCTGATTTCCTTCAGAATGGATAGGTTTGATCTTCTTGCAGTCCATGGGACTCTCAAGAGTCTCCTCCAGCACCATAATTCAAAACTTCCAACTCTATGCTTCTGCAATTCTATGAAATGAACAATGATAAATGCTGTAATGAATCCATCCTGCCTTGTCTGAAAAAGTCAGAAGGATAGGGAAAGCGGGTGTGAGAGCCATTAATCCTGCTCTACCCAACATTTCCTGGCTAACTTTCTCACTTCAGGGGAAGAAAAATTCTCTGCCTCAGCTGGTTCCCACTGGGAAGGTGTCAGCTGTGTTGACATGGAACAATCAATCTAATTAAGAACCTAAAAGGAAGAGACTGGCTGGATTAGACCTAAGCTCTGTCGGGTCCAACATCCATTTCCTAACAGCGGCAAAGCAGAGGCTTCTGGGAAGCTCGCAAGGAGGGCATGGCAAGCCCTGTCCTTTGTTTCCTTCAGCTGATAAGCAAAGGTTTACCGGCTCTCTGGACCACAGCACCTGTGGGGGCAGATTGCAGGTTGGAAAAGGACGAAAGGGCCAGTCTCTTCCCACCTTTGTGGATCATTTACTGACAAGCAACAGTTTAACACTGAACTGCAGCTGGACAAAATTCTTGCCAGACCAGTTCCGATGCTCTTGCAAATCCTGGGTCTTTTACAGCCAGAGTCACTGAGGTCTTGCTGGGGGTTCCTGGAAAGATGGTTCACACAGGGGCGTAGCAAGGGGGCGGGGGGGGCGGGCCGCCCCAGGCAGTGCCCTGGTGGGGGTGACACTTGGGGTGGGGGGCCCGCCCCTCCGCGCCTCCAAAGCCACCCTGGGCTTTTTCTTTTTTTAAAAAAGGCTATTTTCGGCGTTGCCTGGGCGGAGCCGCAGGGGCGGCCAGTGAGGAGGGGTGTCACGCTTGTCGCTGACGTGACACCAGGGCCGGCGCGTCCATTAAGGCGAGCTAGGCAGTTGCCTAGGGCACCAAAATGGAGGGGGCGCTGGCCAGCCTGCCCCCTGCCCCCCGCCGCCGCCCAGGGAGCCCAGCGGCTTTTTTCGCCGCTGAAAGGGGGGGGAGGAAAACAAAGCAGCTGCTTGAAAGCGCGTGCTTTGTCTTCCTTCCCCCCCCCCCTTTCACCGGCTTTTTTCGCTACGGCATGGAGGCAAGGGGCGGAGGCGTCGCTCCGTGCGCATCGTGACGTCATGTGCACGGAGCGATGCCCCACCCCCAGGGGTGCCGTTTGGCTTGCCGCCCCTGGTAGCCAAGCGGCACGCTACGCCCCTGGGTTCACACTCAACTCCAAGTCCATAGCTCCACATGCAAAGGGTTGGATTCAATGCTCTGCAACAGGTTTGCTCATCCTCTCCCCTGTACACACACACCAAATCTGCCCCAGTGGCTCCACCAGCCCTCCAAGGTGGATTTTGAGGGTTGGGGGTGCAGAGGAGAGGAAATGGGAGCTCCAGTCCACAAGCAGAAATCTCTGCTGGTGGAACAGGATCATTGGAGACCATGCCGTAATCCTTTCTCTTTACTCCTTTTCCCCATCCTAATAATAAAAATATGAGGGAAACGGGTGGCGCTGTGGTCTAAACCCCTGAGCCTCTTGGGCTTGCCGATCAGAAGGTCGGCGGTTCAAATCCCCATGATGGGGTGAGCTCCCGTTGCTCTGTCCTAGCTCCTGCCAACCTAGCAGCATGCCAGTGCAAGTAGATAAATAGATACTGCTGTGGTGGGAAGGTAAATGCTGTTTCCGTACACTGCTCTGGTTTCTGTCACGGTGTCCCATTGTGCCAGAAGTGGTTTAGTCCTGCTGGCCACATGACCTGGAAAGCTGTCTGTGGACAAACGCCGGCTCCCTCGGCCTGAAAGTGAGATGAGCACCGCAACCCCATAGTCACCTTTGATTGGACTTAGCCGTCCAGGGGTCCCTTACCTTTTACCTTTTTAAATAAAAATACAGGGTACAAGCACAAATGAATAGTTAGAACTTAAACAAAACGAAATAGGGACCCAGGTGGCACTGTGGGTTAAACCACAGAGCCTAAGGCTTGCTGATCAGAAGGTCGGCGGTTCAAATCCCTGCAACGGGGTGAGCTCCCGTTGCTCGGTCCCTGCTCCTGCCCACCTAGCAGTTCGAAAGCATGTCAAGTTCAAGTAGATAAATAGGTACTGCTCCGACGGGAAGGTAAATGGCGTTTCCGTGCGCTGCTCTGGTTTGCCAGAAGTGGCTTTGTCATGCTGGCCACATGATCCGGAAGCTGTACGCTGGCTCTCGGCCAATAAAGCGAGATGAGCGCCGCAACCCCAGTGTCGGACACGACTGGACCTAATGGTCAGGGGTCCCTTTACCTTTACCTTTAAACAAAACGAAACAATATGCACTCCACATACAACACATTTAAAAGGCCACAGAATATTAATCAGTCAAAGGCCTGGTTGAAGAAGAACCAGGGGTATGCAGTACTAACACCTTTTTCCCAAATGTTAAAAGTGTGGCACTTACTATAAAAACTTCACAGGGAGTATTGGCACCATTTTTTCTTTAAAAAAAGCCCTGAGAGGAATGTTTTTGCCTGGAGCCTAAAGATGTATAATGAAGGTGCCAGGCGAGCATCCCTGGGGAGAGCATCTCACAAATGGGGAGCCAGTGCAGAAAAGGCCCTGTTCTCATGTTGCCACCCTCTGGAACTCTCATGGAGAAGGCACACAAAGAAGGGCCTCAGAGGATGATCACAGGCCCCGGGTTTGTTCATATGGGGAGAGGCAGAGGTGGTACGATTCTGAGCCATCGGTTGGTTGGCCATCAGTCAGGGATTCCTTGGTTGCGATTCCTGCATTGCAGGGGGTTGGACTAGATGATCCTTGGGATCCCTTGCAACTCTGTGGTTCTGTGATTCTATGATAAGTCAAGATGAATGCTCAACAATTAGTCCTCTACTGGAGTCGTGGGGGATCTTGGGACTAGGTTTTGTCATAGCAGGTAGCTGATTGAGCCCCACGCAAAAGGGTACAGCAATTGCGTCAGTTCCTCCCTTTTCCCACCGGCTGCTCTGCTTAGCACCTCGGTGCCATGAGTAATTAGCCGTAAACCGATAAGGCCATTGGCATGGAGGGGAAACGGGGTGACGTTTCAAACGCCCAGCCAGCAGAATGCAACGTGCGCACCTCTCACTTTCGCTCTGCAAAGAGTCTTGGGCAGCAGATGCTGGGATGGGATTGCAAGTCAAACTAGGCCCAAGGTGACAGGGTTGCACCAAAGCACAGGTGGTCTCTTGGCTTCTATCTCACAGGCGAAGGCAGTTTGTTGAATGATAACGGAAGCAGTGATGTTCATGGCGACTTCTAAAAGGAACACAGGAAGCTGCCTTACGCTGAGTCAAACCACTGGCCCGCCAAGTATTGTCCACACTCATAGAATTACAGAATTTCAGAGATGGAAGGTACACCATAGGATGATCAAGTCCAACCCCCTGCAGTGCAGGAATCTCAACTAAAGCCTTCATGATAGGTGGCTAGCCAACCTCTGCTTAGGTAAAGGTAAAGGGACCCCTGACCATTAGGTCCAGTCGTGTCCGACTCTGGGGTTGCGGCGCTCATCTCGCTTTACTGGCTGAGGGAGCCGGCGTACAGCTTCCAGGTCATGTGGCCAGCATGACTAAGCCGCTTCTGGCAAACCAGAGGAGCGCACGGAAATGCCGTTTACCTTCCCGCCAGAGCGGTACCTATTTATCTACTTGCACTTTGATGTGCTTTCGAACTGCTAGGTGGGCAGGAGCTGGGACCAAGCAACGGGAGCTCACCCTGTCGCAGGGATTCGAACCGCCGACCTTCTGATCAGCAAGCCCTAGACTCTGTGGTTTAACCCACAGCGCCACCCGTGTCCCCAACCTCTGCTTACAAACCTCCAAAGAAGGGGAGCATACCACCTTCTGAGGGAGTCTGTCCCATTGTCAAACAGCTCTTTAGCTCAGTTGGTAAAGCACAAGACTCTTAATCTCAGGGTCATGGATTCAAGCCCTGTGTTGGGCAAAATATTCCTGTATTGCAGGGGGTTGGACTAGATGACCCTTGTGGTACCTTCCGATTCTATGGTTCTATTTTTCTTACCATCAGAAAGTTCTTCCTAATGCTTAGTCAGAATCACCTTTCTCATGTGCAGTCTCCTTGCTCTAACTTCCATGGGGCAGCCCTTCAGCTATTTGGTGGCTATCATATTGCCTCTCAGCCTTCTCTTCCCCCAGACTAAACATAACCAGTTCCCTCTGCTGTTTCTCAAAAGCCCCAAGTGGGGATTTGAACCCCGGCCTCCCAGGTGCTAGCCCAACACTCTAACCACTGCACCATACTGCCTACTGCATCAATTAAAACTTTAAAGCAAAACTGAATGAAATAGGTATGACTGTGGAACAGATTTGGATCTGGTACAGCCTGAGTCCCACCCCTTCAGCCTGAGTCCCACCCCTCAGCTGCCACCCCCTGGAAATGCACCCCCTTTGCAATTTATGGGAACAAGGCTGCCATCACTACAAAGGAAGCTGATGGACCCTGAGTCAAGAGCATTGGTCCTGGAGATGCTGTCGGGAACTGAACCTGGGACCTTCTGCGTGCGAAATGGATGCTCTGCCTCTGAGCCACAGCCCTTCGAGGTAGGGAACAGCTCCCAACAGTCAGCGGTTTGAAAGACCACAGAGATGCACGGCTGAGAAAGCTCCCTCTCAGGCTGCCAGTGCGTTGGTCATAAGCGATGCACACACACACACACACACACATCGCGTGGCGTTGAGCCCCCTTGTCTCAGCCTCTGCCCGCTTTGCAGGCTTGTTAATTGCTTTCGGGCTGTCTTTTCACAGGGTGCCAGAGCTGATGGATTGCAACAGTGAAGCTCAGTCAAGGGAGACCTGGTTTAATTCTCGGGGGTCACAGAGGGGTCACCCCCAGTGCGCATGTCGCTGCTAGGTTTTGCTTTTCCTTCCTCCTGCTTTTACAGTGAGTAGAAGTGAACTGGACTTTCAACCTCAGCCCTGCGGAAAGAAACCGTGTGGTGCTTTTGTCTGTCTGTCTGTCTGTCTGTCTGTCTGTCTGTCTGTCTGTCTGTTTCACACACACACTCTCTCTCTCTCTTGGAAACCGTTGCAGCTAGCTAGCTGTTTGAAACTGTTTGCTAGGGACCCTTAGGAAAGGAATCGGAAATAAAACAGTTACAGGTAGGTAGCCGTGTTGGTCTGCCATAGTCAAAACCAACTAAGTTTGTTCTTGGTATGAGCTTTCGTGTGCTTTCGGGTATCTGAAGAAGTGTGCATGCACACGAAAGCTCATACCAAGAACAAACTTAGTTGGTCTCTAAGGTGCTACTGGAAGGAATTTTTTTATTTTTTATTTTGTTTTGGAAATAAAACAGTCAGCATCATAATGCCGTTGTACAAACCTGTCGTGCATGCCCTCCAAGTGTCCCAATTTTCCAGGGATAGTCCTGTGAAATTATGAAAGCTATCTTGGCTTCTGATCTGATCCCATAATGTCCCTATTTTCCCCACCAGGGGAAGGAGAATGGGCCAGCGATTGTCCTGAGCACCCGTGGCAGCTGCAAGAGAGCATCCCATGGCCTTTCCATGGCTGCCGCTGTCAGGCTCTTCCCTTGGGCATATTATTATTATTATTATTATTAGAATTAGAATTTCTATACCACCCTATGCCCACAGGTCCCAGGGCGGTTTGCAGGATAAAATCAGAATATAAAACCACAAAGTTGTTGTTGTTCAGTCGTTCAGTCGTGTCCGACTCTTCGTGACTCCATGGACCAGAGCACGCCAGGCACGCCTATCCTTCACTGCCTCTCGCAGTTTGGCCAAACTCATGTTACTAGCTTCGAGAACACTGTCCAACCATCTCATCTTCTGTCGTCCCCTTCTCCTTGTGCCCTCAATCCTTCCCAACATCAGGGTCTTTTCTAGGGAGTCTTCTCTTCTCATGAGGTGGCCAAAGTACTGGAGCCTCAACTTCAGGATCTGTCCTTCTAATGAGCACTCAGGGTTGATTTCTTTAAGAATGGATAGGTTTGATCTTCTTGCAGTCCATGGGACTCTCAAGAGTCTCCTCCAGCACCATAATTCAAAAGCATCAATTCTTCGGCGATCAGCCTTCTTGATGGTCCAGCTCTCACTTCCGTACATTACTACTGGGAAAACCATAGCTTTAACTATGCGGACCTTTGTTGGCAAGGTGATGTACTGTCCATTAAACTTTAATTAGTTTAATGTTAAAGTAAAAGTCCAGTTCGCTTCCAAGCCTTAAGTCTTACTTTTAGCAGAGTTTTTCTTCGTGCAGCGGATTGAAGAAGATAGGGTAATCAGCAACCTCTTTAAATCAGGGACTCTGGAGCAAGCGTGTTGAAACTCAAAAGAATTTATTTACAAAACAAAACCAGGCGATAAAGCACTCATGTTTTATCTCTTGCCTGAAAGAAAACTTTACACTACATTCAGCTCAGCTCAGCGACCCAACGCCCACGGTTACAAACTGAGTATTTATACCAATTATCTAACATTCCCGGATGTTCAAGGACACACAGCTGCTCAGTGATTAGAGCGTCTAAGACTTTTTAACCCTTTAACACCAACACCCCCTCTCGCTCGTAACACTGAGCTACAATAAACTTAATTCAAATTTAGACCTGAACAGAAAACTTGATGAGATTGCGGACTCAAAGCTTTAGTAAAGCCATCAGCGAGATTTTTCTTGCTCGGACAATACTGCAGCTTTATCAAACCTTGTTTTACACTTTGGCATACATTCTGATAACGAATATCCAAATGTTTTGTGTGTGCCTTAAATTGACCTGATTCAGCTAATTTGATACAAGGTTGATTATCTTCCCAAATTCTGATGGGTAGAGTACATTCTCCAAACAATTCTTGGACCAGTTGCTTATAAAATTCCAACTCTCTACAAACATCTGATAACGCATTAAATTCAGATTCAGTGGAACTTAAAGCTATGAGTGATTGTTTCCTTGATCTCCAACCAATTAATGCATTCCCAAATTTTATCGCCATTCCTGACACTGATTTCCTATCTTGTCCAGCATCAGCCCAACTGCTGTCAGCCCAGCATTCAAGTTGTGTGCTGCCCTCTGCTGACAGTTTTAAGCAGAACCTTTTGGTAGCCTGGAGATATCTTAAAACTCTTTTTACTCCTTGCCAAGCATGAATTGATGGTTTTTCAGCTTGTCTACACAACATGTTGACAGCATACGTTATGTCAGGCCGAGTCCACTGTGCAATGTGGAGAAGACTGCCTATTGCTGACTGGTAAACCCCGGGATTACTGAATTCTGCTAGGTGATCAGCTTGAGCATCCTTTACATAACTTAATTCCATTGGGGTTTTGACACCAGCACAGTTATCTATTTTAAACCTTTCCAGCAACTGCTGGATTTTAGCTTCTTGACTGAGCAAATAATCCCCTTTTTCATCCTGCTGTATTTTAACTCCTAGGTAAACGGATACAGTGCCTAGTGATTTTAACTGAAACTTTTCTCCAAGTTTTATGGCAAATTGCTGCGCATGTTTATCATCCTTTCCACTGTACAATAAATCATCGACAAAAATCAGAACAGCTTCTTGTTCATATCCTGAGCCCTTTAGATACAGACACGCGTCAGCTCTGCTCTTTTTGAACCCCATACTCTCTAGAGCATCATTTAAGCAGACATTCCAATTATGAGCTGACTGCTTCAATCCGTAAATGGATTTATGCAGACGCCAGACCTGGTTTGGTTTGTCACCCTCAAAACCTGGCGGTGGTATCATATAAACTTCCTCCTGTAAATCTGCGTTTAAATAAGCCACATTGACATCAAAATGAAACAGCTTATTTCCTTTCTTAGCTGAAGATGTTAGAAGCATTCTTAATGATTCCGATCTTGAAGTAGGGGCATAGATTTGTGAATAGTGGACACCTTTGCGCTGCGAAAACCCTTTGGCAACTAGTCGGGCTTTATATTGCAGCTCACCCGTAGTAGTGGGCTTTAAACGATATACCCAACGACAACCTACTGCTTGATGACCACTTGGAAGTTCTGTGCTTGTAAACACACCAAGAGACTCCATTGAAGCCATCTCTTTTTTCATCGCTTCCTGCCACTTGGCAGCTTCTGAGCTTGGAAGCTGTTGCACCTCTGTGTAGCTTTCTGGCTCACACTGTGCCATATTTACATATGCACTTGTCACCTTAAACCTCTCTGGTGGTTTGCCCTTTGTGGCACGTTTCGATCTACGCAATTCTACCTCTTGTTCCCCCTCTGACTGTTGACTGTCAGAATCTGTCTCAGACTTTAGTTCTGGGTGCGCCCCTAGGGATAAAGACCTTCGTTTTGATATTTCCCTTGGGCTTGGTGTGGTTGGCGACCTGCTTCGCTTTCCCTGCCTGCTAGGTCTACCTGTTGGTGATGTTGGGGCACTCCTAGATTCTGGCTTCTCTGCCTTTGGAGATGACCCTTGCGCATGGTCAGAATCTACATCTGAACCTTGTGTATTATTACCTTCCGATTCACTACCCTCTGGATTTTCCTCTCCAGTGTGAATTCCTAAATCATCCCTCAAAATATCGGGGTTACCATGCAAGTGAGTCCATCCGGATTGCTCACAAAATTCAGCACTTCGGCTGATGACTACTCTGGTAGTATCCCCATCTGGATTCACGAACCTCCAAGATTTGGCATGCGGTTCGTATCCACAAAAAATGAGTTTCTTAGCCCTTGGATCTCCTTTTCTCCTTAACACTTTTGGAGTGAGAACATAGGCCTGAGATCCAAACACCCGAAAATAATTTACTTTGGGCTTCTTTCCATATAAAGCAAAGTATGGCGTGGTATTAATCACTGAATTGTATACTCTATTCAAAATATGATTGGCCGTCGTCCAGGCCTCCGCCCAGTAAATTTGGGGTAATTTTGCATCGTATAACATAGAGTTTGCCAACTCTTGCAAAACTCTGTTTTTACGTTCGGCCACGCCCCCTTCTTGTGGAGAATAAGGGGTAGACAGACGATGCTTAATTCCCTTTCTCTTAAAGAAATTCTGCAGCACAGATCCGGTAAATTCCGTACCGCGATCTGTCTGAACGGCAAGAACTTTAGTCCCAAATTCAAGTTCTACTGCTTGAACCCAATTTTTAACTGTTTCTGCAGTATCTCCTTTCGTTTTAAGTGGAAAACACCATGTGACTTTTGTTTTGTCATCTGTAATACACAGCGCAAACCTAGAACCTCCGAAGCTAGCAACTTGCATCGGACCACATAGATCCATATGTACAAGTTGGAACACTTTGTCAGATTTCCTACCTGACCTGGGATAGCTGCACCTATGTACCTTTGCCTTTTTACATGCAGTACAATCCAAATACTTTGTACATTTGTTCATTGTGCACCCTTCAGATAATTCAGGCTGTTTTTTAACATATTGGAAATTAACATGGCCCAAACGACGATGCCATAAATGAACGCAAGAATTGTGAATAGGCGAGTTTACACAACCAGCCTGGACCTGATCAATTGAGTCAGAATTGACCGCAAAACTATATAGACCATTTCTGCATTCCACCTGCAAAAGAGATACATCATTTTTAGAAATGGTGCAAAACCCACTTTCAAACACAGTTTTAAACCCATCTCTGTCAAGAGCGGATACAGACAATATACATCCCTTCATTCCCTCTAGCACATAGGCTTCAATTTCTGTATTCAAACAGTTCAAGAACACAGTGCCTACGGTCTCTAAAGAACGTTTGGTTGAGTCTGCCATCGTCACAATTTTTGGAGTTTGCATTTGCCTGCAATTCTGCAAATGGACACTAGATGGCGCCACCAAGTGGTGGGACGCACCACTGTCGATAACCCAGCGTAGGTTGCTCTCCTGGTCACGCCCTTCCTTCAACGCCATAGCTGCAGCCATGTGCTGTGTGCCTTGGGTGTAGCCACGTCCTCCTCCTCTCTTTCGCCGTCCTCTGGAACTCCTTGTCTGGTAGTTAGGGGCAACAGCTTTGTAGTTGTCTTGGCTAGTATCACGTGTGCAGTTCCTAATTAGATGCGAAGAAGAACCACACCGAAAACAGCGTCTAACTGCAAAGGCATTTACAGTGTTCTCATGCTCCGCACCTCCACTTCTAGGCACAGCACAACCCCCTCTTGCAGATAAGCCTCTTTCCCTCTGTCTTTTATCCTGTTCATCTGCAAGGCGTGATGAAATGTACTCCAGAGTTAAATCAGCTGGAGGCATAGCTTCCAATGTTAAGGCTAAGTCTCATAACTTTTATCAAGAGAGGACAACAAAATATATGACTGCTGCTCCATTGTAAAAGGAATGTTCAGCTGCCTTAATTGATTAAAGACAGACACCATATTGGCAATGTGCTCTTTCACACACGCTCCCGGTTGGAGACGTAACTCAAACAGAGACCTTGTGGCATGAATCCTGGCCCCAGCAGTATTTCTGGAATTTAAATGCTGCAAAACAGTCCAAACCTCATGTGAATTATTTAATTCAGAAACATAAGGCATTTGCTCTGGTCCTATCGCCAATGTCAATAGACCTTGAGCTTTACGGTCCCGTTTCTGCGAAACCTCTGCTGCTGCTCTGTCTGCTGCAGAAGCGTCTGCAGCTGCCTGTAAAGGCGGTGCTGCTACACAATCCCATAGTTCTTTTGCTTGCAGCCACACCCTCACTCTAGCCTTCCAATCCTGCCAATTCTTACCATTCAGCCGTGCAAACGGTACTGAGTAACTTTCTTGGGGCTCTGCCATCCTCCCAGGGGCTTAGGTACATCTACTTACACTCCTGTAGACTGCTTCCCAGCTGTGGAGGTAGCTTCTTCAGGCGTGAGGGGTCTTCCAGCGAGTACAAACTGCACAGTGCCTTTTTAAACCTTTTCCTTATCATAGCACAATTGCAGGACTCAAGCTGCTTGGCCGCTGGCTTTTGTCTTCGCTCCAGTCCTTCCCATAAAACACTTTGAACTTCCACCCTTATCTCCTTCTTTACGCAGGAACAACCATAACCTGTCCATTAAACTTTAATTAGTTTAATGTTAAAGTAAAAGTCCAGTTCGCTTCCAAGCCTTAAGTCTTACTTTTAGCAGAGTTTTTCTTCGTGCAGCGGATTGAAGAAGATAGGGTAATCAGCAACCTCTTTAAATCAGGGACTCTGGAGCAAGCGTGTTGAAACTCAAAAGAATTTATTTACAAAACAAAACCAGGCGATAAAGCACTCATGGTTTATCTCTTGCCTGAAAGAAAACTTTACATTCAGCTCAGCTCAGCGACGACCCAACGCCCACGGTTACAAACTGAGTATTTATACCAATTATCTAACATTCCCGGATGTTCAAGGACACACAGCTGCTCAGTGATTAGAGCGACTAAGACTTTGTTAACCCTTTAACACCAACATGTACAAACCACAAAGTACATAATCAAAATAACAACAGCAGCAGCCCCATAACACCCCCAACACATTTTAAAAGGGCATAGGATGTCAATGAAATCAACCAAAGGCCCAGTTAAAGAGGAACGTTTTCGCCTGGTGCCTAAAGATGTTGTATAATGAAGGTGCCAACCGAACCTCCCTGGGGAGGAGGACGAGGAGGAGGAGGAGGAGGAGGAGGAGGAGGAGAAGAAGAAGAAGAAGAAGAAGAAGAAGAAGAAGAAGAAGAAGAAGAGGAGTTTGGATTTGATATCCCGCTTTATCACTACCCGAAGGAGTCTCAAAGCGGCTCACATTCTCCTTTCCCTTCCTCCCCCACAACAAACACTCTGTGAGGTGAATGGGGCTGAGAGACTTCAGAGAAGTGTGACTAGCCCAGGGTCACCCAGCAGCTGCATGGGGAGGAGCAGGGAAGCGAACCCGGTTCACCAGACTACTGTTATTGATATTCCAGGTTGACCAGAGCAACTGGCATGCCCTCCCAGTTAGCTCACTCAGTAACAGCTAATAACTGGCGTTTGAGTTTCAGTCCCTGGATCAGCAGAAATCATGGGCCTAGTCTTCAGACAGCTAGGCACACCTTCAGATTACTTTACGCAGCAGAAGTTGGCATAACAGAGGCTTGTATGAACGTTTTAAACAAGCATCTTTATTAAACAAAACAGCAGGACAAAACCTGAGGTAAAGGATCAGACGTTATCATCATCAGAAGTACAGACAGTGGCAGTTAACTCCAACCGACCAGCCCAAGTCACATGTCCAACTCTTAAGGTGGAATGGAAGAATTACAACAACCTCCCCCTTTCCATGTAACATTAAGCACTGGTTTTACTCACCAACTGTAGCTTATGCATATACACATGGAGTTGTTGTTTGTTAACAACTTTAGACAACAGATCTGCAGGAATCTCGTTACCTGCCATATATGACACCTGAATAATTCCTTTCTTTATGCATTCCCTTGCACGGTGTAATTTTATTTGTAAGTACTTGGTTCTTTGCTTGCAACTCTCTGAATTAAGCAAAGCCAAACAAGATCTGTTGTCTTGATACACCTGTATAGGATAAATCACTTTGACACCGATATCCTGAAACAGTTGTATCAACCAATTGCAATCCATCAGTGATAACGACAATGCATTTAGTTCAGCCTCACAAGAACTTAAACTTACTGTCGTTTGCTTTCTGCACATCCAATCAAACAGACAACGGTTGTACATATAACATACTCCAGAAGTACTTGTACCGTCTGTGGTATCACTTCCAAAACTTGCATCAGCAAAAATTTCCAGACCTCCAGTTTTCTGACTGGTGAACCTCAGGCCATAGTGCATAGTCCCTTTCAAATAACGAGCTATGCGTTTTAATGATTTCCAATCCTGAACAGTAGGATTATTAGAGTGTCTGCTGAGCAGATTAGTGCTAGCAGCTATGTCAGGCCTTGAACATCTGGCAATAAAATTTAGTTTGCCCAGAATGCGTCTATACAACGTTATATCAGAAAATGCTTCAGCCTTTTCATCTCTTTGATAACCTGTCACCATCGGGGTGTCCACAGGATTCGCATCAGTCAAATTTAGTCTGGCTAATACATCAGCAATTTTCTGAGTTTGGTGAACCAGAAAATTACCTGTTTGGTCTTTTTCTACCTGCAGAGATAGATAGTTGGATACCTGGCCAAGATCCTTCATATCAAAGTGCTCCTTTAATTGAGCTAGGGTGTTTTGGTATAAATCTTGATCTTTCCAAAACAACAAAAGATCGTCAACAAAACAAACACAATACAGTTTACGTTGCCCTTCTTCTTTGACAAACACACATGGATCCGCCTTTCCTTGATGAAAACCTAGAGATAGCATTGTCTCAGTAAGCTTGGTATTCCAACACCTGGCACTTTGTTTAAGACCATATAGGGATTTCTTTAGTTTACATACCATCCCTTTCTGTATTTGCACTCCGTCAGGTGGAAGCATGTACAATTCCTCTTCTAAAATCCCATACAAAAAAGCTGTATTTACGTCATGATGGGAAACGTGAAGCTTTTCTTCTGCAGCAATCTTGAGCATAAGCCTAATGCTCTCAAATTTGACGGTGGGAGAATAGGTTTCATTATAATCTTGACCTGGTATCTGGGAAAAACCTCTGGCAACTAATCTGGCTTTGTGCCTGACAACTTTTCCACTCTGATCGGTCTTGACTTTAAAAACCCATTTGCTCCCAACCAGTCTCATTCCTGGAACTACTGGAACTAACTCCCAGGTCTTGTTTCTTTCCAAGGAACTAAGTTCATCATTTATAGCCTTTAACCATGGCTCAGCGTCCTTTGAGGACAGTTCTCGAATTTCTTGAAAACTTGAAGGTTCCCACACCTTCATTGAGCTACCAACGACAGCAGTAGCTGTGCTGGCAAACTCATCATCAAACCTTTTGGGTGGTTTGCCCTTCGTGGCCCTTTGTGATTTGCGTATCAGACGTGGGTCTTTAACGCTCATCTCCTCCTTGTTTGGAGAAATGCGGCCATTGATGAACTGTGGTTCATCCAATTCAGTTTCAGACCCATCAGATGGTCTGAGTGAAGTTTTATCGCTCTGGTATTTTATTGTTTCGCTGTCGCTGACAGCAGCATCAGCACCTCCCACTGAATCGGAATCCGAACCCTGATCATCATCCTTAGCTTCCTCTGCTTCCTCAGCTTCAGGATGACTTTGGAAAATCCCCACATTTTCACCCCATTTTGCACAATACTCCACACTTTTGGTGAACCTTACTGTCTTTGTGTCGGGCATGTATACTCTGTATGCACCTTTCTCATATCCTACAAAAATTCCAAGTACACCACGCTTCCCGAGCTTGCTGCTCTGTGGAGTATGTACCCACATGTCAGAACCAAAGATTCTCATGTATTTGACATAAGGCTTCTTGCCAAACATCTTTTCATAAGGGGTGCATCCTATGGATGTAGATAATCTCCTATTGTATGTATACACAAAATGATTCAAACTCTCCCCCCAATAAGATTCAGGTAGATTGGCATCACTTAACTGAGTTTTTAAACCTTGTAGCAATGTCTGGTTTGCTCTTTCGCAAAGTCCATTCTCCCATGGAGATCATGGACAAGCGAGGTCATGCTGGATTCCCTTCTCAGTTAGAAAAGCCTCAAATTGCTGAGAAGTGAATTCTCCACCACGGTCAGTGAAAAGACATTGTAGTTGCTTTCCATGGGCATTTTTCAACCAGGCATAGAATTCTTTGAACTTAGAAAATGCATCTGACTTTTGCTTAAGCAAATACACATGAATGTATCTGGAAAAAGCATCAATCAATACCATGAAATATTTAGCTCCACCAAGAGAGGGCGCCAATGGACCAACAAGGTCAGCATGGACAATCTGGTAGGGTTTTGAAACTTGTCTGCCAGATACCTTACCCTTTGAAGCCACCCTCACCTTGTGCTCTGCACATGACTTGCACTTCATGTAGAACTTGCATGGTTTAATGGTTAGACCATTAACTACTTCTGGCATTTTGGTTAGCGTCTGCCAGGACATATGACCAAACCTCCTGTGGTGTGAATGAATACAATCTGCATGGAGAACTTTGTTAGTTTTCACCATACAACAAGAATCATTACTCTGCACATTTACACCAATATCATCGTAAGCAATCTGAAATAAACTATTCACGTAGTCAGCACGTAAGAGTTCCTCATCGTCCTTGCTGATGATGCAGATGCCCTTTGAAAAGGAAACATCAAAGTTTTTCTCTGTGAGCTGGGGAACACTCAGCAGGTTCTCAGCTGACTCTGGAACAAAAAGAACTTTGTTAATAGTGGAATTCAAACTTTTAAGCTCGATCACTCCTTCTCCTGCAATCTGGATCGAAGTCCCATCAGCCTGATGAATCTGGCCCTCCTGTGACTTGAAGGAAATAAACAAATGTTTATCTTTGCAAATGTGCCGTGTGGCTGCAGAGTCCACAATAAATCTTCCTTTAGCCTTTGTTGAAGTCGCATGTGCAACAAAAACCTTGTTTTGCACATTCTTTGACTTTTGGCCCTCCTTATTCTTGCCATCTGTAGACATTTGCTTTTGTCTGCCTTTTGCCTTGGGACAATTTCGTTGGATATGGCCTGGGTTTCCACATTTCCAACATTTCACAGCTGATAATGCTTTAGCTCCCCCTGTTGGCTGCAACACTGTCCCAAAAGACGTTGATGCCTGCTCCCCCTGAAGTAGACAATCGGGAGTTGTAGCATTCCTTCGATCATATTCATTTTGCAGAACTGCCATGACTTTGGAAGCAGTTAATTCTTGTGCTGGAAGAGTTGTCAGCTGGCTGGCTATTGCACTGTAACTAACATCCAAAGAATCCAGAATTAAAACAGAAAATAAATTTTCAGGCACATTGAAACCTCGGTAGACCAATTCCTGTCTCAGTCTTAATAATTCTAAAACATGGTCTCTCAAATTCCCTCCAGGCTCAAGTTTCTTTGTGTGCAACTTTCTGAAATATAGAAGAACAGATCCTGTTTCTTGTCTCAAATGTGTGTCTCTCAATGCATTCCACATTTGACTGGCATTGACTTTTCCATTCAGTGTGATAAGCTCCTCTGGAGACACTGATAATACTATAATTCCCATGGCCTTGGAGTCAGCAGTAGACCATGCTTCTGTGAGAGGATTAGGTGGGGCTTCTATCACAGTGTGCCACACTGCAGCCCGTCTCAATTGAGCCTCACAATAGACTGACCAGGTCTGATAGTTTTGTCCATTCAAACGCAGACAGGGGCTTCCCCCCATTGCAGTCTCAGAAAGATCCATTCCTGCTCTTTCACCTCAGCTCAGCTCAGTTCCTGGCTGAACACAGCTCTTTACAGCTTTACAAGCAGGTGTGCGGCCTGCTTCACTTCACTCAAAAATATTTTACCTCAGACTTTAAAAGCCTCTAGCAGTAGGCCGGGGTTATGCTTGCTTCACTTCTCCATATACCTCTGTGTAAGCGCCGTGGATCTGGGCCCCATAACCTTATGTTATTGATAATCCAGGTTGACCAGAGCAACTGGCATGCCCTCCCAGTTAGCTCACTCAGTAACACCTAATAACTGGCGTTTGAGTTTCAGTCCCTGGATCAGCAGAAATCATGGGCCTAGTCTTCAGACAGCTAGGCACACCTTCAGATTACTTTACGCAGCAGAAGTTGGCATAACAGAGGCTTGTATGAACGTTTTAAACAAGCATCTTTATTAAACAAAACAGCAGGACAAAACCTGAGGTAAAGGATCAGACGTTATCATCATCAGAAGTACAGACAGTGGCAGTTAACTCCAACCGACCAGCCCAAGTCACATGTCCAACTCTTAAGGTGGAATGGAAGAATTACAACAACTACGAGTCTACCACTCTTAACCACTACACCACACTGGCATCCCACAAGCAGGGAGCCACTGCAGAGAAGGCCCTGTTCTCGTGTTGCCACCCTCCGGACTTCTCGAGGAGGCACATGAAGGAGGGCCTCAGAAGATGATCTCAGGGCCTGGGTTTGTTCACATGGAGAGAGGCGGTCCATGAGGTATGGCAGTCCTATACCATTTAAGGCTTTATAGCAGGGGTCTCCAAGCTTTCCCAGCCTTGGGCCAGTGTCTCCAGCGACGATTGCATGGCGGGCTGGAGGGCGGGGGAGCGCGCACCTGGGGGGGCAGGAAGGAGGAGCCAAGCCAAGAGCAAGGAGTCTTGATTTAAAAGGGGGGAAGGCTTTGTGCATCCCCGTCTCATCTTCCCCCTTCCTAAAATTTATTTATCGGCACGGGTTTTCCTTTTTGTAAATCTACCAAACAGTAAAATAAAATAAAATCAGGATTAAGGGTTTTTCTCAGGGTGCAGAGTGTGTTTCCTGAGTCCCATTGGTGTAGAGGGAGGGACAAAGTTAAAGCGGGGGGGGGGCAAGGAGGGTCAGCTGAGGAGGAGTGAGAAATGTTCACCTGAGGAATGTTGGAGGGTTTGGTGGCATGGACTCATTTGGAAATCTGTGCACCGTTCTGGACGCCTCACCTCCAAAAGGATATCGTAGAGTTGGAAAAGGTTCCAAAAAGGGCAGTCAAAACAATCGAGGGGATGGAGCAAATCCCCTGCAGACTTCAGGACATTTTAGAGAAAAGACGACGTGATAGAAGTCTACAAAACTCTTTCTTTATGAGATTCCCCGAGTCCCATTTATGGGGGAAAGGTGGAACCATAACAATAAAAACAGTAAAATTTATTATTATTATTATTATTATTATTATTATTATTATTATTATTATATAATTTATATACCACATTTCATCTGATCTTAGGGCAGTTCACAACATAAAAATAGAAGATAAAAACACAAAACACATAATAAAGACAAGGAAAATATTAATAATAAATAATAATTGATTAATAATAATTGGAGGAGGAGGAGAACACGGGAAGAAAAATTTGTTGTGTATGTAGCAATGCAAGCCTCTTGAGTCAGTTCAGCTGTGAAATTGGCCCACAGTGTGATTTGGAGTTTTTGCACCATCTCACAGGCAGAGAAGTGAATCTTCTTCGCTCGTTTCTGACACACCAGGAATTTTCTGGGAGTTTGGCGCCTCCTGCTGGCTAAATGAAGCCATGCTGATTATTTGATCTGCTGGACTCCTTGAATTCTTCGTCTTAAAAATATATATAAATCGAAGCAACCGCTTTAAAAGCAAGAATGGCTTCACAATGGAAGCCCATCAACAATCCTACCTTTGCTAGCATTCAGCCACCGCCTTGCTCTGCCTTCCTCTATTTCAAATTCCAGACTGTAAGCTCCTCGGGGCTGGGACATCTCATTTTTCTGCTGGGCTTTTAAAGTTCACTTTTGGCCCCAGAGGAAATAATTCTCGTGCCATCGATGCTAAGTTGATCCACGTGAAGGGAACTTTGAAACCATGGCTTTGCTGGGACTATTCCCAAAGGCTGTTTAAAAGTCATTTCCAAAGGGTGTCTGCCATGAAGCCCAACAAGCCAGCCAAGTTACAGGGAACCAGGCAGAGGGCCTTCTCGGTGGTGGCACCCGCCCTGTGGAATGCCCTCCCATCAGATTTCAAGGAGATAAACAACTATCAGACTTTTAAAAGACTTCTGAAGGCAACCCTGTTTAGGGAAGCTTTTAATGTTTAATAGACTATTGTATTTTTTGTTGGAAACCGCCCAGAGTGGCTGTGGAAACCCAGCCAGATGGGTGGAGTATAAATAAATAAATTATTATTATTATTATTATTATTATTATTATTACTATTATTATTACCCCATCTGTTAAATGGTTCAGAGGAGAAATAACTCCATCTCAGCAAGAAGAACAGAGGCTTGATTTTAATAATAATAATTATTATTATTTTAAATCATCCAGAACTAAGATTTGAAGATCTTCCAGGGTCAGGGATTATTTTTCCCCTTTGGCCAGGGAGCGGGGGACCTGCATTTTTACCAAAAGGTCACCAAGGCAGCCAACCCTTGATAACTGGCAGGATTCCCACTTCCAGCGAGAAAATATGCCCACAGACAGCACCGATTGCAGAAGAAAAACTGCCCCGCAATACCAACCCAATCCTTAACCTACATGTTGCAATAAATAAAAAAAAATTGTCCAGGAGCAGCTTAGAGACCAACCAAGTTTGTTGCAGATCATCAGGTTGTAGCTGAGACAGGATGGTTTACAACAGCCCTGCTTGATTTCACCTTGCCCTAATACACTGGTGCAGATATTTCCCCTCTATTGCAATTCATATTTATACCCCCGCAGGTTTTTACATTCCCACCGTCCTTGCCCCGCACATGGAGCGGGTGAGTGGCATGGTGGAGACACGAATGGGAACCGGAAGTGGCGCCTCTTCGGGTCGGTCGAAGTTGCACTTCTTTGTATCTAACAGGGTGGAGAAAAAGCGGGCGCCCTCACCAAAGATGGCGGCGCGGCCTTCAGGCGCGCTAGCGTCCCTGGCCTTGGAGCGCCACGTGGCTCCCGAGGGGCGGCAGGGAGGAAGGGCGCGCCCGGAGCCAAGATGGCCGCCGAGCCTTCATTAGGGGCGGGGCGGGGCGGGGCAAGAGGGAAAGTGAAAGTACGGCGATGGCAAGGTGGAGGGGCGTCGCTTGACCTGGAGAGGAGGATTTTCCTGCCGCCTCCTCGCTGGGGGAGGGTCCCCAGCCTTGAGGGGCCCTGCACCCCATTACTGGGGCTGCCCCCCGGAAGGAAATCCGACCCCCTCGCGCCTTCTTTCGCAGCCCCCTCCCCAAGTGCTCACTCCTTTCCTCCCCCCACCCCCTTTCTCTGAACCTGCCTCCCCCCCGAGAATTATTTGACCCAGACCCCGCTCCCCTTAACTTTCCTTGAGGGGGGGGAGAGGAGTCTTGCCCCCCCCCCAACTCCTGCTTCTTCCCCCAAAGCCTGACGCCCCTCACCCCACCCCCTGGCACCCTTCGCCCATCTCATTTTCTCCCCACCCCTTGAGCTTCCCCACCTCCCAATTGTGAACGGTCCTCTTCTTAACACCTCCCTGTCCCCATTCCAGCTTCCCTCCTGCCTTCCTCCGCCTCTCTTTTTGGGTTGCTGCCCTTCCCCTGAGACCACCCACCTGGAAGGAGGCTTGCGGGGGGGGGGAGCAGGGAGAGATCCTTTTGTGGGGGGAGACCCCCCAGAGCTGGGCTCTGCTAGACCGGTAAGGGAAGTCCTCGGGAGCAGAGGTCTCAGGTCCCTGCTGGAGTTGGGGTTGTTGTTGGGTTTTTTTTTTGGGGGGGGGGTCGGAGCTGCAATGCCCAGCCTGGAAGAGGTGGCCAACGTGGCCCTCCGCGTGCCCAGCATCGCCCTGCTGGACCTGCTCTACCGGTGGGATGTGCAGGCCTTCGCGGAGCTGCTGCTGCACCCGAGGAGGACCGAGGGGACCTACCTGTGGCGACATCACCTGTGGAACGCCTATTACGCAGGTGAGTGATGCAGGCCAGGCAGGTGGGAGGCGCTCCTAGGGAGTGGGGTGAAGTCACCGCAATGGTTGTTGCGTTGGTCTTGAAACTGCCTTGCCTTGAGCATGTGCAGAGTGCCCGGCGCTGTGGGCAGGTTTCAGGCTTCTGGAGTCGGCTTTGTTTTCTCAACAAAAGCCCACCAACCTGAGCCAAAAAGATTACTTTGGCGGGGAGTTATTGAACCGATTACCGGTCGTCTTCTGTTGTCTTCTGTACCGTGAGATGACCGGCATGTGCCAGTATGAGTCTGCAAACCTAAGAGGCAGTGTGTTGTATTGGTCAGTGTATCAGACCAGGATCTCGGAGAGCAGGGTTCGAATCCTCACTCGACACTGGGTGACCTTGGTGCCTTTCAGCCTAGCCTACCTCACAGGGTTGTTTTGGGGATTTAATGAGGAGAAGGAGAAGCATGTATGTCGTTTTGAGCTCTTTGGAGTAAAAGAGTGGGTTATAAATGCAATTATTATTATTCATAATAATACAACTGAGTTATTGCAAATTAGGGGGTTCAGGGGGATAAAAGTCGCCTTGCTGATACCAGTGCTGAGGAACTGGATGTCAGAAACACGTGCCAAACTACTGCAAATAATCCATTGATATATAGTGGTACCTTGGGTGTACCAGTAAATCCCAGTCTGCTTTCTGCCCCGAGCTGTCAACATGTTGTGTTCAAAATCAAGCTTCCAGATTCTGCATCAAAGTAACTAAAAATTTCCCACTCACGCACACAAAGTGAAATTATGCAACCTGGAATAAGTTATGTAAACTGAGGATGTTTTTGCATATTACTCTTCTGGGTGCTCCAGGATCTGTGTATATGCTCAAATGTTCATGCACACATACACAAAAAGTGAAATTATACATCCTGGAATAAATTATGTCCGCTGAGGACATTGATGCCTGTAGCAGGTTATGAATTCTGGCTGCTCCAGAGGTCTGTCTGTCTGCTGGAATGTATTTGATCAGAGATAATTCAGCTCACGTTGCTAGCCGTTATAAGTTTTTATTGCCAGAAGTTTGGAAAGTCACAAATGTACCTTCAGCTTAAAAAGAAGAAGAAGAAGACGAAAAGACTAATTAAACATTGGGGATGTGGCAGTGATCAAAAATCATTACTTATATGGAAAGCAATGAGAAGATGATCTGTTACGCCTCTTAATAAATGGTATAGGTTTATGATACCACGGAATAATCTAGGACAGGCCTGTGGATTTGAAAACATGTTTGCAGATGTGGAAAAAATGGTGTGTTGCAATTTTGACTGGATTAATGTTCTGCTGAGACTAACATTTTTCACTATACAATCATTGCAAAGTTATGTGTACACAGTTCTTTCTGCCTCTTCTACCCAGTGGGACCTTTGCAGACAATCTCAATCCCCTGGCCTTTCTAAGTCCCCATCAGTCGGTATTTTGAGTTTCCTCTGCCTGTTGCCGCATGTTTTCTGCTGTCATAAGCAGTTAGAAATTAGCCAGGTGCTGGGTGCGTTTTGCAATTGGCAGGGACCCAATTGCGACCACTGGGAGATCTCTGGCTACCAAGTTGGCAACTGGCGAAAGCAGAATGTCACTTGGAGAAGGATCTGAAATATTTCCCTTGGAACATGAATTTGTTTTATTTTTAAAATGTGCTGTAAACTGCTTTGGTATATAAATATAAAGCAGCAACAGCAACAAACTTGGGGGGGGGGTGACGCCTATAAATTCCATTGTAGTGACTGTAAAGGTAAAGAAACCCCTGACCATTAGGTCCAGTCGTGACCGACTCTGGGGTTGCGGCACTCATCTTGCTTTATTGGCCGAGGGAGCCGGCGTCCAGCTTCCAGGTCATATGGCCATGATAAAGCCGCTTCTGGCGAACCAGAGCAGTGCATGGAAACCCCGTTTACCTTCCCGCTGCAGCGGTACCTATTTATCTACTTGCACTTTGACGTGCTTTCGAACTGCTAGGTTGGCAGGAGCAGGGACCAAGCAACGGGAGCTCATCCCATCGCGGGGATTCGAACCGCCGACCTTCTGATTGGCAAGCCCTAGGCTCTGTGGTTTTAAGGTGCCATTTGGCGATTAGATTATATATCTGAGTTTTCAATATTTTTTCTCAATCAGAAAATAATTACGATTCATTGGCAAGCCGAGTTCTATGCCTGCTGCCAATGTTCTATGTTGTTCAGTTTGTTCAATTGCAATAATGGCCAGGCAAAATATTCACAGGTTTGGAGAGAGGTTCAGGCAAGTGTTTGGCACAACAGCCTGACTCTTGAACATTTGACAGAAGGCAGCTAAGGGCTTTTCCGCAAAACTAAACAGGTGGACATAAGAGTGTTTTAAATGTTGGCTTCTCTCTCCTCTTCCTCATTGTTTTAGGTCATTTGGTGTGTGTGGTGGTTTTGCTGCTCCCAGTCCGGACACTTGTGAAGTTGTATCTCTACATCCTGACAGCGTCGCTGCTTTATGTGAGCCACCAGACGGCCCGGTAAGGAATTGGTTGCCGCCTCCTGCGAACTGGAAGCGGTGGATCATAGAGTTGACTTGCTAGAAAGGAAGAGCTTGAGGTCATGGGGGGGCAGCGGGTGGTGTGGAACAGGCTCTGCTCTCCAAAAGAAAGTTCCTGGCAATGGCATTCTCAAAAGGAACTAGGAGTGCTGTAGCCTCCTGGTCCTTTGCCTCTAAACTGCAGGAGCTGATGGTGCGTCCTTGCCATTTTTACATCTTTTGCGAGGTGCAGCTACATTTGGGGGGGCTGCTAGGAGCAGGCAGGAGTTTCCAGTGCTGCTTTCCACCTGCCAAGGCCTATGTCAAATCTTGGAAGTACGTTTCCGAGCACAATTCAAAGTGTTGGTGCTGACCTTTAAAGCCCTAAATGGCCTCGGCCAGTAGACCTAAAGGAGCGTCTCCACCCACATTGTTCGCTGAGGTCCAGCTCCGAAGGCCTTCTGGCGGTTCCCTCACTGCGAGAAGTGAGGTTACAGGGAACCAGGCAGAGGGCCTTCTTGGTGGTGGCGCCTGCCCTGTGGAACGCCCTCCCATCAGAGGTCAAGACAATAAGCAACTATCTGACTTCTAGGAGACATCTGAAGGCAGCTCTGTATAGGGACGTTTTTAATGTTTGGTGTTTTATTGTGTGTGTGTGTGTGTGTGTGTGTGTTGTTGTTGTTTTTTGCTGGAAGCCTCCCAGAATGGCTGGGTCAGAAAAAATCATGGTGGGCCACTGGGACTAATATTCTTGCAGGAGTTGCATGTATGCCTGGCTCCAAAAGGAAGGTTTTAAAATTCCGC
Source organism: Darevskia mixta (assembly GCA_034641385.1). Taxonomy (NCBI): domain Eukaryota; kingdom Metazoa; phylum Chordata; class Lepidosauria; order Squamata; family Lacertidae; genus Darevskia; species Darevskia mixta. The sequence continues at coordinate 8,266,423 of JAWWNH010000060.1, forward strand.
GTTGAGGGAAGCTGGATTCTGCAACCTGTCTAAATTAGGCAAAGACAGCCCTCACCTGGGTCTGTTCTTGCATACCGTTGTGCTTCTGTTGTTCATGGGGAAAGCAAAGAAAGAGACTAGACTCTGAAGCCCCCGCCCCAAGCAGTGGACACCCCGCAGTCCTAAAGACTTGAAACTTGCTTTTAAGTAAAAATGGGAGGCTCAAGTAGCTGAGTCCTATGCTAGGTTCCCGTTTTTGTAATCACGTAGTTCAGTTGCAGAATCGCAGGATACTCTTAGTTCTGGGCACTGGGAGCAGCAGAAAAATGCAGCCAGGGCACTGGCTGGAAAATGGAGCCTCATTGCCAGCTTGCCAAGGATTGAGTAATGTTTCTGACATTGGCGACAAAATGCGCCGCAGTTGCTAACTTCTGGCCTGGACTATGACGGCCTTTGCCACAGGCAGCTGAGATCCAGTTCCGATACCTAGCCCCACACTTGGGCGGCCATCTCCGCTGTCGGTGGGAGTTGAAACAAGCCCAGAGTTTGCAAAATTGAAGAAACAGCATATGTGAATGCGGCCTTGGTTGCTGGAGAAAGAGAGGGCAGGGGAAGAGGAACCAAGGTTTTTTAATAAGCAACGGAGAGCTAGTTCCTCCTTGGCATTACAAACCGTCTTCCTGGCTCCCATTCCAGAGACTACATCCGCCACGAGATGGAGCAGGATTTCCATGGCGCCGTGTACAACGACCCTGTGGCGCTTAGCCACTTCGCCACGGCACTCACAGGTGAGGAACGGGGCGGGCGGGCGCCAGCTTGTTCATTCCCAGTGTGGTGTAGTGGTTAAGAGCGGTAGACTCGTAATCTGGTGAACCGGGTTCGCGTCTCCACTCCTCCACATGCAGCTGCTGGGCGACCTTGGGCTAGTCACACTTCTCTGAAGTCTCTCAGCCCCACTCAGCTCACAGAGGGTTTGTTGTGGGGGAGGAAGGGAAAGGAGAATGTGAGCCGCTTTGAGACTCCTTCGGGTAGTGATCAAGCGGGATATCAAATCCAAACTCTTCTTCATCTTCCCATCCACTGCTCTTTGATCTGCTTATATGCAGAAAAGGTGGGGACTTTTTTTTAAACTTGAGGGCCACATTTCCGACTGGGCAGCCTTCCAGGGGCCACGTGGCCCAGGTGGGTGGGGCCAGAGGAAAAAGTGGGCGGAGCACTGGATGTCCATTTTACCATTGTGCTGTGGTCTGGTTTCGACACACACTGGCAAACCCTTCTCCGTGGCGTTATCAGAGTTATCAGCTCCTTTGCTATTTGTCCTGCCTTCCTGCATTTGGGACACCCCCCTGACCCCCTGCTTCTCTCCTCCCTTCCTGCCCAGGTCAAGTCATCGTTGCCACCCTCTGCGCCCTCCTGCTGAAGACCAAGCGGGTGTGGCTCTTCGGGGCTCCGCTCCTCCCTCTGGCCGCCCGTCTCTGCTGCCTCCCGCTTCAGGCCTTGCCTGCCGTGAACAGCTTCGCCACAGCTCTCACCGCAGTGGAGGCTCTTTACGTCGCGGCTTCCTGCCTGGCGGTTCCTCTCCAATGGGCAATGGCCGCTTGCCGGGAGGTTGCTCAGGTGACAAGGGAGGTCCAAGGGGATCGCTCCTCCGAATCGTAGCGATTTCTGGTTGGCAGCTGCTCCCTGCCAACTTGTCCTTGTGCGTACCCGCCCTCCATAGTTCAGCGAAGGGATGCGGGTGGCGCTGTGGTCTAAACCACTGAGCTTCTTGGGCTTGCCGATCGGAAGGTTGGCGGTTCGAATCCCCGTGACGGAGTGAGCTCCTGTTGCTCTGTCCCAGCTCCTGCCAACCTAGCAGCTCGAAAACACACCAGTGCAAGTAGATAAATAGGTACTGCTGTGGTGGGAAGGTAAACGGCGTTTCTGTGCGCTCTGGTTTCTGTTACGATGTTCCGTTGTTCCAGAAGCGGTTTAGTCTTGCTGGCCACATGACCCGGAAAGCAGTCTGTGGACAATAATAATAATATTACAATGGTACCACTGGTTACGTACTTAATTCGTTCCGGAGGTCCGTTCTTAACCTGAAAATGTTCTCAACCTGAAGCACTACATTAGCTAATGGGGCCTCTCGCTGCTGCTGCGCCGCCAGAGCATGATTTCTGTTCTCATCCTGAAGCAAAGTTCTTAACCCGAGGTAATATTTCTGGGTTAGCAGAGTCTGTAACCTGAAGCGTATGTAACCCGAGGTACCACTGTATAATAATTTATTACTTATACCTCGACCATCTAGCCGGGGCTCCAAAAGCTGGCTCCCTCAGCCTGAAAGCGAAATGAGCACCGCAACCCCATAGTCGCCTTTGACTGGACTTAACCGTCCAGCGGTCCTTTACCTTTACCTTATACCTATAGTGCAGTCCTAAGGAAGCTTAGAATACATAAGAACCTCAGACCATTGGGTTCAGCTACCTCATAGAGTTGTAGAGCTAGAAGGGACTCATCTGGTCCAACCCGCTGCATGCGGGGATTTCGGCCAAAGCATCCCTGACAGATGGCCACCCAACCTCTGCTTAAAAACCTGCAAGGGGACAGTTCCACTGCCAAACAACTCTTAGTGTCAGAAAGCTCTTCCTGATGTTCAGTCGGAATCGCTGCCCAGCCTATCTGGAATCCAAGCAAGCACCCGACTCTTCCCCAGAGTGGCTGGGAAAACCCAGCCAGATGGGCGGGGTATTATTATTATTATTATTATTATTATTATTATTATTATTATTCCAGTGGGCTCTTGCTTGGAGTCCCAATCCCATGCTCCAGGATCTTGGAGAATTGCATGAGCATCTGGCTTGAATGTTATCGGAAATTCTGCATGGACAGGAAGGGCCCCCGGCAAACAGACCCTCTAAGTCTAAGTCTAAGGCTCCCTTTTTTGTCCCCAGGTGCTGGAGGTGTATCGCCTGGTGGCGCTGGGGATTTCCCTTTGGAGGCAGCTGGCTGTCCCGCTCTTGTTCCTGGTCTTCTGGCTGGCGCTGTTCACTCTGCAGATCTATGCCCTGGCTTCCGCCTCCTCTGGCAACCCTTTGCCCCAGCAAGGGTTGGTCTTCATCTTCCTCAGCAGGTAGAAAGGTGGCGGGTCGGGGAGGGGAAGCGAGCAGCAACTTCCGGCAGACTCATCGAATTGTAGCGTTGGAAGGGATCTCCAAGGGTCATCTAGCCCAGCCCCTTGCAATGCAGGGACCACAGCCAAGGCAGCCCCAGCAGATGGTCCTCCAACCTCTTGGAAACCTCCAGAGAAGGAGAGTCCACCACCTTCCAGGGGAGTCCGTTCCACCGTCCAACAGCTCTTGCCGTCAGAAACTTCTTCCTAATTTTTATTGCGAATCTCCTTCCTTGTCATTCAAATCCACTGGTTTGGGTTCTACAGCGGAAAACCATCTTGTTCCATCCCCCATGGGAAAAGCCCTTCCGACAGTTGAAGGTGGCTTCCAACCTTTGACGTGGCGTCCTCCCTGACGTGCTTGGCCCCTCGACTACGCCCATTGCTGTGTTGAGCCAGGAGGAGTGGAAAGGGCTCTTGGGCAAAAAGATCCCTGCATTGCAGGGGGTTGGACTAGATGACCCTCGGGGGTCCCTTCCAGCTCTACAGTTCTATTATTCTCTGTGTTTCTTCTTCTTCACTGTGAGAACAGGATGCTGGACCAGATGATTATTGATTATTATCATTGTTTATTAAATTTATATTCATCCAAAGATCGCAGAGCCATTGGCGCAGTCCAGATAGGCCCCTAGAATCCTAATAACTTCCTGCAGTGCAGAATTTGCTGCCTTGTGGCAGAGCGATAGCCGCTAGCATGAAAGCAAGTGTGATGCTTAAAGGATAAATCTCTCGGCGGACCCTTGATGCAGTGGCCTCCTGAGTCTCAGTGGATGGAGAAGGGCTTTTTCCTCCATGTCCTTGTTTGGCCACTCTAGGATACTGGGCTCGACGGTCTGATCCTGGAGGCTTCTTAACGTTTTCCCTCTCTGCAGTGTGGCCGAATGTTGCAGCACCCCGTACTCCCTCATTGGGCTCACCTTCACGGTCTCCTACCTGGCCCTGGGCCTCCTCAAACTCTGCAAGTTCTACCTGGCAGGTTACAGCGCTTTCCAGGATGGCAATGTGATGCACAGGTGAGAGAACTCGAAAGAGCAGCTGCCTAGATCCTCTAATATATTTTTTTCATTTTTCATTTTGTTTCGATTACAGCAGACCAACACGGCTACCTACCTGTAACTTTGTTTATTTGTTAAGTAATAATAACAATAATAATAATTAATAATAATTTATTATTTGTACCCCGCCCATCTGGCCGGGTCTCCCCATCCACTCTGGGCTGCTTCCAACAAATATCAAAATACATTAAAATATCACAGATTAAAAACTTCCCTAAACAGGGCTGCCTTGAGGTATTTTCTGAATGTCAGATAGTTGTTTATCGGTCTGACCTCTGACAGGAGGGCGTTCCACAGGGCGGGCGCCACTACCGAGAAGGCCCTCTGCCTGGTTCCCTGTAGCTTTGCTTCTCACAGTGAGAGTAAGCACACTGCCCTTCATCCGAAGATCTCGGGGAAGTTCACAGCATAAAAATAGAAACACAGGATACACAATAAAAGCAAGAATAAAACAAACCCATCACACAAACACAGAGAGAGAGACTGACTGACTGACTGACTGACTGACTTATTGGATGTTAATCAACCCAAGGCCTGGGAAAAGAGGAATGTATTGTTTTCTTCTATAATTTTTATTAAATTTTCTGTTTTACATTTTAGAGTATTCATTTAAACAACCTTAAGTATCAATGCTTAAAAAAGGAGGTTTAGACTGTCTCAAGGCAAATCTTTAAAAATGTAGTATAAACACTGACAATTGGGAAACACTGGCCTGCGCGCGCTCCAATTGGAGAGCAGCCTTTACCAAAGGTGTCGTGGGCTTTGAAAACACTCGAACTCAGGACGCAAGAGAGAAATGTGCTAAGAGGAAGGCACGCTTGGCAAATCCACACCGGGATCAACTCCCATCCGGAAACCAATGTCCCCACTGTGGAAGGAAGTGTGGATCCAGAATTGGCCTCCACAGTCACTTATGGACTCATTGTTAAAACCGTGATTATGGAAGACAATCTTACTCGGCTACGAGTGATCGCCGAAGAAGAAGAAAGTATCAATGACTTCCCTACTTCTCTTTCCATGGTTCATTTTGCATAACATAAATCCCTGCATATTTTACATAAACTAAACCATTCAGTATTCTATTATTACATCCATCAAAACTTATTTACACTGTTGAATTTATCTTAATGCTGCCCACGTTTTCAAGTGTACACAATTTTCTCCCATATAATCAATCAACATTTTCCAATCTTCTTTAAACGTATGTCCTTCTTGTTCTCTTATTCTATGTTAAGCCCACAAGCGGCGCATACTCCGTCATCTTAAGCTGCCATTCTTCTTTAGTTGGGACCTCGCTCATTTTCCATTTGGGGGATAACGAAACACAGGCTGCAGTTGTGGCATACATAAATAACCTTTTTTGACACCTGGGAATTTCTGTCTGGATCATCCCAAAGAAAAGAGGAATGTTTTTGCCTAGCACCTAAAAATATGTGTAAGGTCCATATGAGACCTTATGAGTAAGAAGGCTGGACTCCGCCCTGTCTTTTAACAGGTTTATTGTGCAGACTATTTACAGTGCAGTGGGACCCAGGTGGCGCTGTGGGTTAAACAACAGAGCCTAGGGCTTGCTGATCAGAAGGTCAGCGGTTCGAATCCCTGCGACGGGGTGAGCTCCCGTTGCTCGGTCCCAGCTCCTGCCCACCTAGCAGTTCGAAAGCACGTCAAAGGGCAAGTAGATCAATAGGTATCGCTCCAGCGGGAAGGTAAACGGCGTTTCTGTGCGCTGTTCTGGTTCGCCAGAAGCGGCTTTGTCATGCTGGCCACATGACCCAGAAGCTATACGCCGGCTCTCGGCCAATAAAGCGAGATGAGCGCCGCAACCCCAGAGTCGGACACGACTGGACCTAATGGTCAGGGGTCCCTTTACCTTTATTTACAGTGCAGAGCAACAAGGTTCATGACCGTATCAATCTCTAGCAGAATCCGGGAGTGGCCCCTTCTGGCTCCGGCTCCAACATAAGAACTTAGGCACCCTCAGTGTCTTTCTACGTTTCACCCCTCTACGCAGTGAGGGGGCCAGAACTGGCGCGTTTCCCTCCTGACCATCTGGACGGTGTGCTGGCGGGGCTCCCGTAACATCCCTGAGCCCTCTCTCCCCCCTGACCGCCCCTCTTCCCTCCCTCCTCACTGGAGGCGGTGCTTCTCTCACCGCTGGAAGAGGTGCTGCTGTCCAAGAGGCGTCGAGGCTCTCTGTATGGTAATGGGTCTGCCCCCACCTTCCGCCGGACAGGCAGGGCATCCCGCGGGGAATCCTTGACAATATGTGACGGACCTCCGTGGGGAGAGTGTTCCACAAACAGCGAGCCAACGAAAGTCTAAACTTTCTAGAACAAGACAGCATTTACAAAACAACAACAACACCCGCTAAGTCTAGAGATGTGCACTGGCCAGTGGCGATTTTCTCTCCCCATCCTAATTTTTTTTTTTGGAACCACCCCACAGGGGGAAATATCCAATATACAGTGGTACCTCGACTTACGAGTAACTCGACTTATGTTTTTTTCGAGTTACGAGTGACTTCCGGTAAAAAAAAATGGCCGCCGCATCCGAATTTTTTCGACTTACGAAAAGACGTCGCGGCCGTTTAGATAGGATTTTTTCGACTTACGAATTTTTGATGCGGATTTTTCGACTTACGAATTCCCCCCCCCCAATGCATTCCTATGGGGATTCGACTTACGAATTTTTTCGACTTACGAAAATCGCGTCGGAACGCATTATCGTCGTAAGTCGAGGTACCACTGTACAGCTTCATACTTTCCCCCTTGTTTCAGGGGTGTGACGGAGGGTGTGACCTTGCTGCTGCTTGCCCTCCAGACCGGCCTGCTTGGGTTGCAGCTCCTGGAGAGAACGTTCCTCCTCAGCATCATCCTCTTCATCGTGGTGACGTCCACCCTGCAGTCCATGATCGAAATAGCCGACCCCATCGTGTTGGGCCTGGGGGCTACGCGGAACAGGTGACAGTGCTCTCTCCTTTGCGCGGACGCACGGGAACAGGGGACGCGATCCGTGTCCTCGTGGTTATAAATCTGCGTAGCCTGGAGGGGTGGGTGGGCATTCCCCGCACGCGCACGCCCAGCCTCACTGCCAAGGGGTGCTCAGAAAAGAGCCGCCAACATTTTGGGGCCGATGCGGAAGCCTGAGGAAGTGCCGTTGGCACCAGTCACAAAATGGCGGCCACGGCGGAGGGGGGCGTGGCCTACCGCAAAGTGGCCGCCACAACTTAGAGAGCGAGAGAATAGGATGTGGCAATTGCTGGCTGGGCCTGAAAGCAGCTGTAGTCCAAAAGATCTGGGGGGCACCAGCTTGGGGAAGGCAGGTCTGGAAGAACGTACACAGCCTGGTCCCATATTCTCAATGGGGCTTGATATCTCCCTTTCTTTCTCAAATAGCAGTTCCCACACATCATGTAATATGTGTGTGTGTAAGGGGGGGGACACCTGAATATATATGTATTTTTAACCGTCATATAGCAGGATGCGGCATTTTAAGGGTGAAGCTTGGTTTTTGCCAATTTCTTCAGTGAGTGGTCTTAAAAATATGCTTTTAGCTGTGCAGATTTAGCTTGGTACCAGTAAATATGTTTGATGAAAAAGCGCATAAACTGCTTTGAGAAAACCAAAGGATTTTAATTTTGCCTTCTGAAAATGTCAGGTAATGCTAAATAACAACGGCAGTAACAATAATAATAATAACAATAATGATACATGTCCTTGGCATCATTTATAAATCATTTCTTTGCAACTTTACTCACCTTTTATGTACCAAGCGAAGCTGAATTATACAGTCATACCTTGGGGTGCGTTCGCTGCAGGTTGTGCGTTTTCGGGATACGGATGCGCCGAACCTGGAAGTACTAGAACGGGTTACTTCTGGGTTTCGGCGCTCGCACATGCGCAGAAGCACCGAATTGCATCACCCGCGTGCACAGACGCAGCAGCGCGGGTTGCGAACGCGCCTCCCGCACAGATCGCGTTCGCAATCCGAGCGTCCACTGTATAAATTTAGCTGAAATACCTTTCGAATTCCCGTCATGTTACGACTTTTTAGCACCGCTCATTTGGGGGAATTTGAAAGTTGTAAACTTCATCAAGCCCTATCCACACAGTCTTCATAGGAGGCTGACTTATGCAGAGTCACACCATTGGCTCATCTAGCACAGTATTGCCTGCTCAGACTGGCAGCAGCTCTGCAGGGTTTCAGAAACGAGTGTTTCTGCAGCACTACCTCGGAGATGCTGTCCGTGGTTGAACCTGGGACCTTCTGCATCCACAGCTGATGCTCTGCTGCTGAGCTCCGGCCCTGCCCTGATGTAAAGTGCTCTTCCTCATTACAGTCGTACTTTGGATCTCAAACGCCTTGGCTCCCGAACGATCAAAACCCGGAAGTGAGTGTTCCGGTTTTCAAACGTACTTTCGGAAGCCGAACGTCCGACGGGGCTTCCGATTGGCTGCAGGAGCTTCCTGCAGCCAATCGGAAGCCGCGCTTTGGTTTCCGAACGTTTTGGAAGTCGAACAGACTCCATTTGACTGCCAAGGTGCAACTGTGTTCTGAATCTGGGAGATTTAAATAGGAAGCTGCCTTCTGCTGAGCCAGGCCCCTGGTCCACCCAAGCTCCGTATCCAAGGATGGACTTTGCAGCAGCCTTCATGGGCCTCTCAAACTGTCCCTCCATCTCTTAGAATCGCAGAGCCATAGAGTTGGAAGGGACCCCTAGAGTCATCTAGTCCAACCCCCTGCAACGCAGGAATCTGTCGCCCAGCGTGGGGCTCGAACCCACGACCCTAACAGCCTCGTGCTCCACCGACTGAGCTGTCCGGCTGTGTTGTTTCAGGAGTTTCTGGAAGCACTTCCGGGGGGTCAGCATGTGCTTCTTCCTCCTGGTCTTCCCGGGCTTCATGGCGTACAAGATCGCTCACTTCTTCCACATGGACTTCTGGCTCCTGATCCTCGTCTCCAGCTGCATGCTTACCTCGCTGCAGGTACACTTGATCTCCTTTTTTGCCCGTAGCCGGAGCTGGTTTATTTCTGGGACACCTTTCCCATAAGGGCATCCATGCTCACAGTGGTTTCCCTTAAAAAAAAATACAGTCCAAATACTGTGTAGAACAGGAACGGCATCTGGCATCTGTCTGTCTCGGGACACCACAAAGTAGTGCTCCTTTTGGCTGGAGAAACCAATGGTTCTCCTCCTCCTTTCAGGTGATGGGGACCCTCTTCATCTACACCCTGTTCATGATTGAGCTCTTCCAGGACACCCCGATGGAGAAGATGGACGAGATCGTCTACTACATCAACGCCGTCAGCCGCGTCCTGGAGTTCCTGGTGGCCGTCTGTGTGGTGGCCTACGGAACCTGGGAGTCCATCTTTGGCGAGTGGAGCTGGCTGGGGGCCTCCGTCATCATCATCCACTGCTACTTCAACGTCTGGCTGAGGGCCCACTCCGGGTGGAGAAGCTTCCTGCTCCGCCGAGAGGCGGCCAAGAAGATCAGCTTGCTGCCAAGGGCCACCAGCAGGCAACTCTCGGACCACAATGACGTCTGCGCCATTTGCTTCCAGGTGAACAGCAGTGAGCTGCAACCCCCCCACCCCTGGTTCCCTCTTCTGGATCGTCTGTCTCCCCCCCCCCTTGTTCATTTTTAGTTGGGGGGACTGTCTTGGGTCAGGGCCTTCCTCAATCTGGAGTCAATGCTGGACCAGGTTGGGGAGCGCTGCGTTAGGCTATCCCCACTAACTTGTGGGTCGCCAACAGGGTTTCCTCCATAGCAGGGTGGTCCAACGTGGCCCTCGAGGCCTTTTTTGGCGGCCCTCAACAACATTTGATGCCCACCAGCCCTCGCGCTGCCTTTCCAAAGCTGGGTAAACGAGACGCTGGGCTTTGGGAAGGAGGGACAAGGCTCTGGCAGAGTCCTCCCTCCTCCTCCTCAAAGCCTTCAGGGAATGCGATCCCTCCCATGGTGGCAGCCAAGAAGCAGATAAACAAGAAGAGTTCTTACCAAGTATTTTATTCAATATTCACACAGAACGTAGAAATGCCGTCTCTCTCAGGTAATGGTGTTGCTCTGAGTAAAGCCCCACCCCTTCCTTCTCTCCTGTTATACGTCATCCCTGCGTCAGCTGATATGAGCTTTCTGCCTCTGAGCTTTCTGTTCTACTACCCTCAGTGCACGCTGGGTCCTGGGAGAGGGGGGCGGCCAGGAATGCTTTCTAAAGACATTGAGTCTGTCAGCTGTCTCCCCTGGTGCTGCTTCTTCCTGCTGCTCCTCTCCCAGTATTTCCCAGCTTCTCCCCTCTGCAGCCTCTGAGCTATGTGTGGTGTAGTGGTTAAGAGCGGTAGACTTGTAATCTGGTGAACCGGGTTCGCTTCCCCGCTCCTCCACATGCAGCTGCTGGGTGACCTTGGGCTAGTCACCCTTCTCTGAAGTCTCTCAGCCCCACTCACCTCACAGAGTGTTTGTTGTGGGAGAGGAAGGGAAAGGAGATTGTTAGCCGCTTTGAGACTCCTTCGGGTAGTGATAAAGTGGGATGTCAAATCCAAACTCTTCTTCCTCTTCTTCTTATGACCTTCTGCAAACCGATGTTTTAAATCTATACTGTCCTCCTCTTCCCGGGAAGGTTCAGGAAGGGCGGGGGTGCGGTTCCCACCATTCCTCCTTAGTCCAGTCCCTGACAGCCTAGTTTTTCCAGCTTTGGAAGGGGGCGGAAGGACTCTAGGCTGAGGATTACCTGTTCCACTTTGGTGGCAGGTCTCAGGCACGTTTTCCCATATACCACCTGCTATATTTTAACCGGTGATGCCAGGGACGTTTTGCATGCACAGCAGGTGCTCTGCCCCTCCAGGCTCTTTTCCGCTAACCGCCAGGAATTCTGCCCCCTTTCAGGAGATGACCCTGGCCGTCATCGTGCCGTGCGGCCACTTCTTCCACGACGGCTGCTTGCGCAAGTGGTTCTTCGTGCAAGACACATGCCCCCTCTGCCACCAGCAGGTCAGGCTCTCGGCCCGCGTGGAGGATCGCGCACGACAGGCGGAGCCCGTGGCGGGGAGGGAGGAGGCTTCTGGGAGCGCAGAGCCCGCTGCTCTCGACCGCGCGGTGCGCCCCGGTGGGGACAGGACTGCGGAGGCCGGCGAAGCTGGTGGGACAGAACTACAAAGCACCCTCTCTGGACGCCCAGCTGCGGAAGGCCAGCAGACATTCAGCGGCTCAGGAGAGGTGGGGGAGAGCGTTCCCGGATATGATGAGCCCCAGAGGGACCTGGGCGTGCCCACCTCCGCAGGAAATGGCAGCCAAGCGCTGGATCTCCCCCCTCCCGAAGTGCCGCCAGGGCACTGGTGCGGCAGCTCAGGAGAGCCCATGGCCCCAGAGTGGGATGTTCCTGGGTGCTTCTCTCTGGGAAGAGAGCCTGACTTACCCAGCAAACCAGGAAACGGCCGTCCTCGGCTCTCAGCTGCTCCGGAAATCCCAGCCGAGGGTCGCATGGAGGGGGAGCCCCCAAGCCCAGTGGCGGCCTCCCCTCTTGCGGCAGCAGAGGACACAGTGGAGATCTCAGCCAGGAAGCTCCCACAGCAAGGTGACACCAGAGGGGGGAGCCTTGGCCCGTCGGTCCATTTCGACGGCAAAACTGAGCTCGGTGCTGGTCTTTCCACCGCCTTCTCCCCTCCCTAGCTCTTTGCTGTCACGTGCCATTTCCCTTTTCCATAGCCTGGGAAGCCGATGCGTCGAGCAGCCTCTCCTACACCCAGGGAAGCAGGCCGCCACAGCCGAATTAGAGCAAGCACAGTCTGCGCTGCGTCTAGCGAAGGGCGCTTTATCTGGAGCCGGGGAAACTCGAAGCCCCCCCTCTCCTCTCAGGAGTGCTGAAGGACTTCCACTCTGCAGGCTAGACCTTCTATGCAAGCAAGGCGATGCCATGCGTCTTATTCTTCTCACCAGAGGCGCAAGGGCCTTTGCCCCAAACACCGGCCACTGCCGTAGTTTAAACGTTTCAGCGCTGGCCGCAACACAGAGACATGAACCAGCAGAATCGCAGATGCGGAGCCGAATGCTTTTATCCAAGATGGCGGCAGCCTCGTCCCAAAATGGCTGCAGGGTCTCCGTGTCTGCGGAGTGTGTGAAACGGGGAAGGTTTGGACTTCTGCCCAAGAGACGGGTCCTTGCAGGTTTTTCCCCAGGTCGGCCTAGAATGTTTGATGAGCCAGGGAGCCCCTTCCGGGGATCTGGGCCACCGGCAAACCTTTGTGGCTTTGGTGTCCCATCCCATCATTGACCGTTTCGGTTTTTTGTTGTTGTTTTTTTTGCGTAGAGGTGATTGCATCGCGGAGCAGGTGAATCAAACAGCTGTGGACAGCAGATCTTACTTGCAAGTTAAATAAACAAATCAAACGGATGGCGTGAGCTGGTTGTGTGCAGTTCTGCAAAAGAAAAGGGGGGCCGCAAGAAACACCCCCCTCACTGCCACAGAGTAATTGCTAATAATAATGTTATTGCCGTAATTTTATTTTTCGCTCCATAAGACGCACCTGACCATAAGACGCACCTAGTTTTTAGAGGAGAAAGGGGGAAAGCCCCCTCACAGTTGTGCAGCTTCTTTTGCAAAGGGGGAAAGCCCCGTTTTTTTGAGGATCAGATCAAAGTTGTTGAGCTTACTTTGCAAAGGGGGGAAATCCTGTTTTTGTGGGGTTCAACTCACAGTTCTGCAGCTTCTTTAGGAAAGGACAGGGAGCCGTTTCTACAGTTTCCAGACAGATAATCTAATCAGCCAGTCACATGTCGCTGGGGAAACAAACAGCCTCCCTCTGCAGAAATGGAGGCCTGGGCGAGGGGGCAGGGCCGGAAAGGGAGCCAGCGATGGACCACACATTTGCACCGTAAGACGCACAGACATTTCCCCTTACTTTTTAGAATAAAAAAGTGTGTCTTATGGAGTGAAAAATACAGTATTTCAACCACCACCACCCATCCGACTGGATTTCTGGTCTAGGGAAAATGGCTCAGAGTGAAGCAGCTGAAGGACAGGGGCAGAGATGTACTTGCCATGGAGATATACCTGCATCATACCTGCCCAATCTTAGAAGCAAAATGATGCTTCTTTAATAATATAATAATACTTTTATTATTTATATGCCATCCATCTGGCTGGGCTACTGCAGCCACTCTGGGCGGCTTCCAGCAGATACACATTAATATCAGACGTTTAAAAAATTCCCTATACAGGGCTGTCTCCTGAAAGTCAGATAGTTGTTTATTTGCTTGGCATCTGATGGGAGGCTGTTCCACAGGGCGGGCGCCACTACCAAGAAAGCCCTCTGCCTGGTTCCCTGTAGCCTCACTTCTCGCAGGGAGGGAACCGCCAGAAGGCCCTCGGAGCTGGACCTCAGTGTCTGGGCTGAACGATGGGCGTGGAGATGCTCCTTCAGGTATACTGGGCTGAGGCTGTTTAGGGCAGAGGTCAGCAACCTTTTTCAGCCATGGGCTGGTCCACCATTCCTCAGACCATGTGGTGGGCCGGACTATATTTTGGGGGAAAAATGAATGAATTCCTATGCCCCACAAATAACCCAAAGATGTATTTTAAATAAAAGCACACATTCTACGCATGTAAAAACACCAGGCAGGCCCCACAAACAACCCAGAGATGCATTTTAAATAAAAGGACACATTCTACTCTTGTAAAAACACACTGATTCCCAGACCATCCACAGGCCTAATTGAGAAGGCAATTGGGCCACATCCGGCTCACGGGCCTTAGGTTGCCTACCCCTGGTTTAGGGCTTTAAAGGTCAGCACCAACACTTTGAATTGTGCTCGGAAAAGTACTGGGAGCCAATGTAGGTCTTTCAAGACTGGTGTTACATGGTGTCAGCGGCCGCTCCCAGTCAGCAGTCTAGCTGCCGCATTCTGGATTAGTTGTAGTTTCCGGGTCACCTTCAAAGGTAACCCCACACAGAGCGCATGGCAGTAGTCCAAGCGGGAGATAACCAGAGCATGCACCACTCTGGTGAGACAGTCTGCGGGCAGGGAGGGTCTCAGCATGTGTACCGGATGGAGCTGGTAGGCAGCTACCCTGGACCCCGGATTGATCTGTGACTCCATAGACAGCTGTGAGCTGCTGGTAGAAAATGGATTTTGGGAAGGGGGCAGAATGACCACTCTACAAACAAATAAGTAGCAACAAGATCGTTTCTGTGCTGTTTCTTTCACCCCCTAAAAAAAACCCCTGTATTATTTTGATGCATTTGTATCACAAGGTTTTATTTAAGGAAGACACAGAGCCCCGAGGGAATACAATTAAATGTCAAGCCCCAGGCATGCTTAATTTTTCAAAGCTCTAGGGGTTTAATAGCACAGTTGTAAGTTTTAGATGCTGAGAAGGGGGTTGTCAAAGGTGGTTTCTGGAGCCTCGGCAAGTTCTGTTTAGATGAGGGATGGAGAGCGTCATCTAATGTTGTTGGACTACAACGGTCATCATCCCTGACCTTTGGCTATTCTGGCTGCGCCTGATGGGACTTTGTCCAACAGCATTTGAAAGGGCACAGGTTCCCCATCCCTTTTCCTGGAGCCCATAGAGCTTCCAAGTTTGGGAGGTCGCCTCCCCTACTGTATTATCCTGCCTGTAACCATCATAGAAGATTGCCAGTTTAAGTGCCTCTTGGAAACCGGCCGAGAAAGCAACGACGCAGCTTCCAGAGGCAGCCGGTGTCCTTGCAGGTATCAAGTGTTTCTGCCCTCCTTAAAATTAAAATCTGTGTTCTGCTAAGAGCCAGGCACACACCTGACTTCTGCAACGTCAGGAAAACGTGATTCATTCTTACACATTTGCACTGGTTTGGTTAGTTAAGGGGAGGGCTGCTGTCCTGTCATTTGGCTTCTGAGGTCTGCCAGGTTTCAAAGTCGATCTTTGCAGCCTTATGCATTACAAACCTACTTAAAAAAAAAATATGAAAATGAAAATGCCCTAAGATTCCTGTAATAATAATAATAATAATAATAATAATAATAAATGTATTACTTATACCCCACCCATCTGGCCGGGCCTCCCCAGCCACTCTGGGTGGCTTCCAACAAAATATTAAAAATACAATAAAACATCAGACATTAAAATATTCCCTAAACAGGACTGCCTTCAGATGTCTTCTAAAAGTCAGATAGTTGTATATTTCTTTGACCTCTGATGGGAGGGCGTTCCACAGGGCAGGCGCCACCACCAAGAAGGCCCTCTGCCTGGTTCCGTGTTGAGAGGGCTCACAGCTGTTCCCAGAATAAGATGTTGTGCTACTGCAGATTTCATATGTGGGGGGGGGGGAGTTTCCTCTCTTAAAAGTACTCAGACCTGCGTTGTATTTTTCTGCATAGCAGAAGGTTTTCCCCAGTCCAGACCCAAACCTTATCTGGGCCCCATTTTGCACGCTGTCCTCTTTATTTTAGGGAAGAAGGGCGATATTGCATGAGATTTGGGTTGCTAAACGCCTTTGCAACTTCTTGCCACTAGGTGGGGCAATAAGTCTACAGCAGGGGTGTCAAACTCAAATTCATCGGGGGCCGCATCAGCAGTTTGGTCACCCTCAAAGGGCCGGTGACCCTCAAAGGGCCGCCCTCCCCCTCTCCACTGTGTGGAAAAAATATTTTTTTCTGGTTTTCCTCCTCTAAAAGGCTGGGAGGGAGGGAGGGAAGAGAGAGAGAAGGAAGGAAGGAAAGAAGGAAAGAAAGAAGGGGTGAGAAAGAGAGATGGATGGATGGATGGAAGGAAGGAAAGAAAGAAAGAAAGAAAGAAAGAAAGAAAGAAAGAAAGATAAAGGGAGAGAGAGAGAGAAGGAAGGGAGGGAGGGAGGGAGGGAGGGAGGAGGAAGGAAAGAAGGAAGGAAGGAAAGAAGGAAGGAAGGAAAGAAAGAAAGGAATGAGAGAGGGGGGAAGGAAGGAAAGGGTAAGAGAGGGGGGAGGAAGGGGGGAGAGAGAGTGAAAGAAAGAGGGAGAGGGAAGGAAGGAGTGAAAGAGAGAGAGAGGAGAGAGGGGAGGGAGGAAAGAGGGAGGGAGGGGTAAAGGGGAATGAGACAGAGAGAGAGAGAAGGAAGGAAGGAAGGAAGGAGTGAAAGAGAGAGGAGAGGGAAGATGCTGCTTGCTTCTCCACCCCCCCCACCCGAAAAAGAAGGCTTTTGCGAGGGGGGGCGGCCGGGAGGAGAGAGAAACGTCTCCTCCGCTGTAGCAGAGGGCATGTTGCTTGCTTCTCCACCCCCCCCCACCCGCAAAAGAAGGCTTTTGCGAGGGGGGGCGGCCGGGAGGAGAAAGAAACGTCTCCTCCGCTGTAGCAGAGGGCATGTTGCTTGCTTCTCCACCCCCCCCCCACCCGCAAAAGAAGGCTTTTGTGAGGGGGGGGCGGCCGGGAGGAGAAAGAAACGTCTCCTCCGCTGTAGCAGAGGGCATGTTGCTTGCTTCTCCACCCCCCCCACCCGCAAAAGAAGGCTTTTCCGAGGGGGGGGGCGGCCGGAGGAGCAAGAAACGTCTCTGCTGTAGCGGAGGAGATGCTGCTCATTCTCCCCCCCCCCTCCACCGCTGCCTGCTGTTCGCAGGGATTGGCGCAGCGCGGGGTGGTGGTGGGATCGGCAGGCTGGTGCGGGGGGCTTCCCCGACGCGGCAGAAAGCCGCGCGGAGCACCCCCGACGCGGCAAAAAGCCGCCCTGGGCCAAAACGGCCCGAAGAAAAAAAGCCTTGCCGGGTTCTCCCGGCAAGGCAAAAATGGTGCGGGGGGCTTCCCCGAGGCGGCAGAAAGCCGCGCGGGGCACCCCCAAGGCGGCAAAAAGCCGCGCTGGGCCAAAACGGCCCGGAAAAAAAAAACCTCTGCTCCCTTCCTCTCGCGCGCGCTGACCTTCGCCGCCCACCGCCAATCAGCGCACGCTCACGGGCCACATGACGAGGTCTCGCGGGCCGCATTTGGCCCGCGGGCCTTGTCCTTGACACCTGTGGTCTACAGGTATGTTCTTCCACGTCTGACTCTAGTACTGGGCGGTTTGTGTAGAAAAATGTGTTCCGAGCACAAAATGAAGACAATGGAATGCCGAAACCATAAAGGAAATAAAAACGAGCCCTTTGACCTGTTGGCCTCCTGGAATTGCTGGACTCCCCAACAGTCTAGAACAGCCTTTCTCAATTTTGAGTCTCCAGATGTGGTTGGACTACAACTTGGATGGCTTTAAAAGAGGATTGGGCCGTCTCTAGGGCTGTCACGAGGAAGGGGGGACAACTTTGTCTTCTCCTGCTCTGGAGGGTAGGACTCGAACCTGTGGCTTCAGGTTACAAGGAAGGAGATTCCGACTTAGCATCAGAAAGTTTTTCCTGATGTTAAGAGCTGTTGGACAGTGAAACGGTCTCCCTCAGGAGGTTATGGACCCTCCTTCCTTGGAGGTTTTTAAGGAGAAGTGGAATGGCCATCTGTCAGGGATGCTTTACCTGAGATTGCAGCGGGTTGGACTAGATGACCCTCGGGGCCCTTCCAACTCTACAATTCTATGGTTCTATTATTATTCTACCAGTTGCTGGAAACTGCAGGAGAGGAGGGGGCTCTGGTGCTCGAATCCTGTCTATGGGTTTCCCTTTGGGGCATAATCATCATCATCTGGGTGGTAAGATGTTGGACTTGATGAGCCATTGGCCTGATCCAGCTGCCTCTTCTTAGGTTCTTTTGCGTGCTCTGCAGATGAATCCCTAGTGGGATGGGAGGAAAGGGCACTGCTTGGGTGCTCCACGGGTCCTGAGATCGAAAGCGGGGGGCTCCCATCCCATGGGGGAAGAAGCTGTTTCCCGCGGCGCCTGCCTACCCCCATCTAGGTCCACTCAAAATGACTTCTCTCCCATCCGCTAATGGCCTTGTGGGATGCAGGTGCTGTTATTTCCGCGAGGATAAAATGCCCAAATGGGCCCGTTCCCAGTAAAAGGGGTTTCCATTATCTCCCATCTCGGTTTGGCTCTTCACAGCAATGATCTCACTCTTCCCAGCCCTGCCCTTAACATATTCACTCCTCCATGTTTGGGTGCATGAACAGGGAATTAGCGCCTCTGTTTCATAGCGGGGGGGGGGGACGGACTTTTTTCTGTGTGACCCACATTCCTCTCGTGGGGATGGGTAATACGCCGTCCGGCTGCAAGCTGGTGGTGGGTGAGACCGAATCTGGCAGTGGGTGGGGGTCAGAGCCAAATGGGAAGGTCCCCTCCCCCCTCTCTCACCTCCTCTATCTGACACCCCTGGTCTCTCCTCCCTGCCCAGCAGGTTGCGGGCAGGGAGACTTCCTGATGTCTGAAATCACAGAATCATAGAATTGTAGAGTTAGAAGGGACCCTGAGAGTCATCTAGTCCAACCCCCTGCAATGCAGGAATCTCAACAAAAGCATCCATGACAGATGGCCATCCAATCTCTGCTTAAAAACCTCCAAGGAAGGAGGGTCTACCATCTCCCAAGGGAGACCTTTCCACTGTCAAACTGCTCCTAGCATCAGAAAGTTCTTCCTGATGTTAAGTCGGAATCTCCTTGTAACTTGAAGCCATGGGTTCGAGTCCTACCCTCCAGAGCAGGAGAAAACAAGCTTGCTCCATCTTCCATGAGATATTTAAAGATGGCTACCATATCTCTTCTCAGTCTCCTCTTTTCCAGGCTAAACATGCCCAGTTCCTTCAACTGTTCCTCATCCACGATCAGAGGCCCTGGATCTGAAGGGGTTAGGTCAAGAATGGGGGGGGGGAACACCTCTCATTTTTCTTACCTGGTGACTGACAGTGTCTGCTGCAGCAAGACTGAACAAGAAAGAATGTCACATTGGAAGGCTAACAGATTTGATGCAGTGGTCCGGGGGAACTCACTTCGGTTGCATTAAAAAAGGGTAACCTAGGTGAACAGTAGGATCATATAATGGAATCTGGGTTGGTTCCATTGCTGAACTGCTCTTTCAGTCAAGACATTTTGGATAATGTTTAGCCAAAATCTGCTCTCCTGTAACTGATGGTGCTGCCCTCAAAGGGCAGCAGAGAACAATTATTTATTGTCTGGGTAGCTGTATAGTTCAAGCTATGGTTTTCCCAGTAGTGATGTATGGAAGTGAGAGCTGGACCATAAAGACGGCTGATTGCCGAAGAATTGATGCTTATGAATTATGGTGCTGGAGGAGACCCTTGAGGGTCCCATGGACTGCAAGAAGATCAAACCTATCCATTCTGAAGGAAATCAGCCCAGAGTGCTCACTGGAAGGACAGATCCTGAAGCTGAGGCTCCAATACTTTGGCCACATCATGAGAAGAGAAGACTCCCTGGAAAAGACCCTGATGTTGGGAAAGATGGAGGGCACAAGGAGAAGGGGACGACAGAGGACAAGATGGTTGGACAGTGTTCTCGAAGCTACCAACATGAGTCTGACCAAACTGCGGGAGGCAGTGGAAGACAGGAGTGCCTGGCGTGCTCTGGTCCATGGGGTCACGAAGAGTCGGACATGACTCAACGACTAAACAACAACACCAACAACAATAGGTATCTAAAGCTACAAACATGAGTCTGCCTGGTGTGCTCTGGTCCATGGGGTCACAGAGAGTCAGACACGACTAAACGACAATAACAAAGCTGTATTAAAACTCTTGCATACACAGCAACGAAGAAAAATACTGTTGCTTTATAACGCAAGACTGAAAGGCCAAGCAGTTTTTTAACTCTGGTTTTGTAAACCAAAAATATTTATCTTACTTGCTTCCAGACTTGGGGTATAAAAACACCTCCCCAGTTTGGTAGTTGTTTCATGCATCCAGTGAAGCTGGTTCCTCAAGCCCAGGCATGTCCAAAGTCCGTTTCGGGGGCCTAATCCAGCCTGCCAGTCAATTTAATCAGGGCCCCATGGCAGTATATGTCCTGGGGTAAAATCCTAAGAAACACTTCAGTCGGCCCTCACGCATGTTCACTTCATCAAATCTGGCCCTCTTTGAGAAAAGTTTGGGTACCCCTGCTCTAGCCCAACCGAAGACCTCTGCCAGAAGAAATCAGAAGTTATGCCCATTGAGTTCAGTGGCACTTGCTCCCAGGTAAGTGGGTCTAGGTCTGTAGCCCTAAATCTGTTGGTCTTCACAAGACTCTTTGTTGCACCCCTCTAAGATTTGTGTGGCTCATGCAAGTTTGCAAGATTTCTCCTCATTTGCATAATTTATTCACAGGGGCGTCTTGCCCATAGAGTCAAGTGGCGCGGGGAGTCAAGTTTGTGAGTTCTGGAGGGCACCTGGGAAGAGGAGGAGGCTGGACGCGGCACCTCCCTGCATCAGCTCACTGCCCTCGCCCGCCGCGCTGAAGGGGGGGGGGCGCTGGAGGGATCTTTGAACCAGGCGCTGGATGCTTAGGGCGGCCCTGTTTATTCAGGTCCCACCCACAGGGAAAAGCAACAAAGCACCCAGGATATTCTATCCTCTGCAAACCTTTGCAGCCAAAGGGGGACAGAGACTTGCTTTTCATTTTACTTTCCAGTGGCAGCTGAGATTACCAGGGAGCTCCATTCTGAACCCAGCGCTGTATTTTGCATCCAGCACTCCCTGTGAAAATTTGCCCCATGCTGCATGGTAGCTGGGCTGGAACTGTGAGCTGCTTAGCAAAGGAGTCCTTGATACTCAGACAGAGATCTTGGGGGGAAAGGGAGGGAGACACCCAGGGCTGGGAGAGGAAATGGTGCATGCGAATGTCAGGTCTGGAAGAGCAAAATAAAGCAGACAGGATGATGCTCCATGTGAGAAGGTTCTGCCTTCCAGGTGAGAAGTAAAGGTAAAGGGACCCCTGACCGTTAGGTCCAGTTGCGGACGATTCTGGGGTTGCAGCACTCATTTTGCTTTACTGGCCGGGGGAGCCGGTGTACAGCTTCCAGGTCATGTGGCCAGCTTCTGGTGAACCAGAGCAGCGCACGGAAATGCTGTTTACCTTCCCGCCGGAGCAGTACCTATTTATCTACTTGCACTTTGACGTGCTTTCAAACTACTAGGTTGGCAGGAGCTGGGACAGAGCAATGGGAGCTCACCCAGTCGCAGGGATTCGAACCGCCGACCTTCTGATTGGCAAGCCCTAGGCTCTGTGGTTTAACCCACAGCGCCACCCGCGTCCCTAGAAGTACTTTCCCAAAAAAGCCAGAGTCCTTTCTGTTGGAGATAATTCAGACTGAAATTCCCAGGTCTCAAAAAAGGTTTTTTATGTATGCAACAACTGCGGCCCGTGTTTTGTTAGCCCAAAAAAGGAAAATGAGTGAGGTTCCAACAAAAGAAGAATGGCAACTTAAGTTGACAGAATATGTACAGCTTGCAGACTTAACATATAGAATAAGAGAACAAGAAGATACATTTAGAGAAGGCTGGAAAACGTTTATTGAATATATGGGAAATAACTGTGTACAGCTGAAAACGCTGGCAGCGTTAAGATAAATTCAACAGTGTAAATAAGTTTTGATGGATGTAATAATGGAATACTGAATGGTATAGTGTCTGTAAAATATGCAGGGGTTTGTGATATGCAAAATGAACCATGGAAAGAGAAGAAGGGAAGTCCTTGATATCTTAAACCTACTGGATGGGGTTTGATTGCATGTGCAAACGCAATTGTGCAGTTTTGTGTGTGAACGAAATACAGGGAAGTGCAGAGCCCTTGGCGTTTGTAGCTTTTCCTGCTTCCTGAGAGTTTCAGGACATCTCTGGGGCTACCTTTTTGGTTTGGGTCGCTTCCCTTGGAAGGACATAGAGACTCCATGGCTGCTGAGTTTTTTCTGGTAAGATCTCTTTATTTACAAAGGTCCCCAGAGAGCAGGCAGGCATCCACACAGACAGGGACAGTCTCTTAAAAAGCTACACCAGCAGCATGAAACGTTGCCCTCCCACCCCGAATGCTTCTTGCCACCCAGCTGCAAAAAGATGGAAGAGTTCTTCCACTGTGTACCTATACAATACAACCACGTTTCCCATCCACCTGCCTTACCCCCCCTCCCCAGCTTTCATGGATGCTCAATAGCTAGCAGGCACCAGCCATCAAAGACAGTTAACTTGTGCCAAAGCCCAGAGTGGGATGGTGGTCTTCCCAGGGGACATTCCCACAGATCGTATTCACACCATCACTCGACATCTCGTCTTTCGGTGGCTCATCACGATGTGCAGAATTGCTCTCTGCTGAAAAGCATTAAGAACAGAACAACAGGCTGCTGGATCAGGCCAAGGGACCAGTTGGTCCAGCATCCTCTTTCCTCGGTGCCTGTGGGAAACCAGCAAGCGGTATTTGAACACAAGAGCACCCCCTCCCCTGCCATTGTTTCCAGCAACAAGCCCCCAACTGCGGAGGCAGAGCATAGCCCTCCTGGCTAGTAGCCATCAATAGCCCTCTCTTCCTCCATTAATTTGTCCAATCCTCTTTTAAAGCCATCCAGGTTTGGCGGCCATCCTTGCCTCCTGTGGCAGGGAGTTCCACAGTTTAACCATGGATGTGCCCCAGGTTCAAGCCCCACGTGCGAAAGATTCCTGCATTGTTTTAGATGGCCCATATGGTCCCCTTCCAAGTGTACAATTCTATGATTCTGTGAAGCTATCTTTGGATACCAAAGTAAACGTTTGTGTGTGAGCTCATCCTCACTCTCTGCCTCCACTGTCAGAGGCAGCGATGCTTCTGAATGCTGGTTGCTGGAAACTGCAGGACAGGAGGGGGCTCTTGTGTTCGAAACCTGCTTCCATTAGGGCAGGCAGGTCCAACAGGTAGATCTGTGGTAGATCACTGGCTTCCCCCAAAGAAGCTCAGCAACTTTGGCTCCCCCTAAAGAAAGCTCTACATCTTTGCCCTGAAGCCCCCCAAACAGGGCTTTCCTTCCGAAAAAAAGCTCAATTTTGACCCGAACCCCCCAAAACATGGATGGCTTTCCTTCCTAAAAGAAGCTCAGCAACCTTGATCTGAACCCCCCAAAAGGGGGTAGATCACTGCCAGTTTTTAACTCTGTGAGTAGATCGCAGTCTCTTGGAAGTTGGCCACCCCTGCATAAGGACATCTAGTTGACCACTGTGAGAACAGGATGCTGGGCTAGATGGGCCACTGGCCGGATCCTGCAGGGCTGTTCTTTTGTACATCATTTTATTCTATTCTCTTACAGCCCCCCTTTCCAAAGAGCCCACTCTGGCATACATAACCTCCCCATTTTATCCTCACAACAACCCTGTGAGGAAGACTAGGTTGAGAGACCGATGCTAAACCAGTCACCTAGTGGGGATTTGAACCTCGGTCTCCCGGGTTCCAGTCCAACCCACTAACCACTACACCACAGGCTTCACCTCCCATATGCATTAGAATGTCACCTGCTTCGCTGAAAGGATTGACACAAAGGCTGGGCATCCGTCTGCCAGGGATGCTGTGGCTGCAAATCGCACTGCAGATTCCGCGGTGAACGGGGTTGGACTAGATGAGCTCTAAGGTCTTTTCTGCGATTCTGTGTCAGGACTGAAGAGGTGAAGAAGGAACTAGTGTGGGGTAGTGGTTGGTGTCTCAGTCTAGGGCCTGAGAGACGAGGGATCTAGTCCCCAATCAACCATGAAGCTCACCAGGTGATCTCGGGCCAGTTTCTCTCTCAGCCTTGCCTTGCCTACCCTCGCAGGGCTGTTGCAAAGATAAAATGGAGTGCGGAGAATTGATGCACGCAGCAGCCTTGAGTTCCTTGCGGGAAAGGTGGGATATAAAGGTACTAAGAAATAAATGAATGAAAACAAAGTATGCCGTTACTCCTGCTGCCCATCCAAGCTACTGGACTCCTCCTGTAAGTCCTCGTTCCTCCCCAATGCGCCTTGTGAGCAGGAGAACTTCCTGGTGGGCTATGCCGAATGCAAAGTGATTTCCAGAGGAGCGAAAAGTCTACTTTCCATCAATTCAGTCTCGTTGCTTTTCCCAGGTTAGGGGCTTCCTGGAATAATAATAATAATAATAATAATAATAATAATAATAATAATAATAAAGCAGGTGCCATCAGCTTTCATGCTAAAAGGTGCCCCGACGTCACTTGTGAACATTAACACGCAGGTTCGATGGGGTTGCATTAAACAGGTCAGGGCGGAGTGCCGAATCTGGTTGCAGCGAAGCCCATTTGCAGGGCTATTGGGGCCTGATCCTGCGTGGGTGCACAGGAGCCAACTCCTAGGGGCCGAGTTCCCTTCACGCACACACACCCCAAATAAAATATATGAGGAGACCAGCCCCTCCCCAAAGTTGCTGGGCATTGCCATTCAAATGGGGTGTGTGAGCCACATCTTGTGACAGTCTATGCAGGTCAGGGCTTACCTGCCCCCCCCCAAATATTTTTATTATACAGATGGGATGGACAGGAAGTCGAACTACGTATGATTGTTGTTAGGATTAATGCTAAGTGTTTTGTTTTGTATTATTTGGTTGGCAAGCGTGTGAAGGTAGTGATGTTTGTAGTAGTACAGATAATTCTTAATCGTTGTAATTTTAGTTTTATTTTAATTTAAGTTGTACTCAATCATTAATATTGTAATTATAATGTATGGATTGGACTGTATTAGATGGAGTTTCAATAAAGTTTTTGCATATATATATATATACTAGTAGAATTTAGCCCGTTGATAACGGGCGCTAGCGGGGGCGAGCGGGATCCGAGGCGCGGAGGCGGCCGGCGGCGGCGGCCGGGGCAAGGAGGTTGCGGGGCGGCGTCCTCGTCCTCCTCGCCGCCGCTGCCTCCAGGCCGGGCCGGGCCGGCCGTCCTCCTCCTCCTCCTCGGGGCTCCTCCGTGGAGCGCAGGTTCCCAGCAGCCAGACGCACCTCGGCGGGAGCCTCCAGGAACGGCGAGGCTGGAGGAGGCTGGAGGAGGAGGTGGAGGAGGCTCCGTGCACGACGGCGGCGCGGCCCCAAGTGACACCACGCGTGCGCCGCCGCTGACTTCCGGCCTGCGTCCCTGTTGGGGGGGGGACAGTAGAGCTGTCCAATCCCTGCATCCCCGTGTGACATGCGCAGAACGCACTTCCGTGACACACGGAAAAGCAGGGACACTTGAAGATTATTATATAGGATATATATATATATATATATATATATATATATATATATATATATATATATATAATTCAAGTTGGTACCCCAGAGTGGGGGGGGGGGACACGTGGAACAGAGCTTAGGGCAGGGGGCAACTTAGGGTGACCTGCTCGTGGTGCTGGGTGAATCCTGGTCGAAAGACTCCTCTACAGGGCTGGTGTCCAGGTGGGATAATCTGCTCTCAGGACCAAAAACTCCTCTTTTGCACAACGAGGCAATCCTGGGAACGTTTTGGGGAGCAGGTATCCAAACGCCTGCCGTGGGGGAGAGAAAATCTGGGGCGAGAGAGGGCTTTTCCACTTTCCACATGTTTTTGAGGGGGAGTGAAATCCGTAGGGTTTAGAGAGAGGCACATCTAGTTATGGTGGGGGGGGCGATATATGGGGAGGTCCCGGAGGCAGTGCGCCCTTGCAGAGGATTTCAGGGGTTCGCTGGGGACTTGATCTTGGGAGCTACTTGCGAGGCTGCTCCCCGTTTTTTGGGGGGTGGCGGCGACTGGGGTGAGATCTGTGGGGTTTAGAGAGAGAGGCATCTCTTTTTGGGGAGGGGGGCATAGGCGGAGGTTCCCGGGGGCAGTGCGCCCTGCAGAGGATTTCGGGAGGCGCGCTGGGGTGTCGATCTTGGGGGCCACTCTCAGATGGGGGGCTGCTCCCCGTCATCGCCGCTGCGCGCCCCCCGCCCGCGGCCACCGTCCTCCTCCTCCTCCCCCTCCGTCCGTCCGTCCCCCCGGAGTCCGCTCCTCCCCGGATGATGTCAGCCTGCCCGGCCCGGTGGCTCCAGCCCCCTCCCCTCCTCCTCTTCCTCCCTCCCTGGGGAGGCGGAGGGAGGCGGCATGGCCCGGCTCGGCCCGGCCGGAGGCGGCGGAGGAGGCAGCCCCGTCGCCCCCCTGCGCCTGGAGTCCCCGTCCGCCGGGCCCGCGCCGCACTGGCTGGCCGTGCTGATGGTGCTGCTGCCGGACGGCGAGGACGACGGCGAGGGCGACAGCGAGGCGGGAGCCCAGGCCGGGCGGCGCAGGAGGCGGCGCAGGAGGCGCACGAGAGCAGCCGCCGCCGCCGCGGGGCTGCTCTCCGGGGACCCTCGCCGGAGGCTCCTCCTGCTGCTGCTGCCCGCGAATGGGGGCTCCGCAGGCGGCGGCGGCGGCGGCCCGCGCTCCCACCCGCCTGTGCCCTCGGTAAAGCTCCAGTCCTGGGGGGGGGGACTCTCTCCAGAGGGGGCGCCCCAGAAAGTGCCAACTGTCCTCCATACCCCCCTCTCTTCCCCCATGCCACCCCCATCTTGGGTCCCCAAAGGCCCTGATTCGGAGCGCGCACCGCTCCGCCACTCACCTCCCTCCCCCGGCGCGCCCCTGAACTTTCTCCGCATCCCGGGACTGGCCACCCGCCCCGTCCCCTCTCTCCATCACTTCTTGGCTTCTGCTCTTGATCCGGCCCGCCGGGCGCTCGTCCGGCCTCTGAACTCCTCCCCGCCCGACCACCCATCCGGTGCCCTGCCCTCTCCATCCCTCCCTCCGCCTCCTCACCTCGGCATCCTGCCTCCATCCCTCTATTCTCTCTCTCTCCCCTTTGCTCCGGTCCTCTCTGCGCCTCCTCCGGTTGCCCTGACCCTTCTCTCTCCATCCCTCCAGCCACTCCTTTCTTCCTCCTCTCTCTCTCTCTCTCTCCAGCCCTCTCTCTCCCCTCCTCCCCCCCTTTCGACACCTCCTCCTCCTCCCCCCTCCCCCTCTCCCACCGGGGCTTCTCTCTCTGGCTCTCCTCCTCTGCTCTGATTCCCTCCATCCCTTTCTCCCCCCCCCCCCGCACAACCCTCCCCTCCCAGCTGCTTGGCTGCTGTTCTCTCCCCCCCCCCTTTTACACACAGCCTGTCCCACCCCCGCCCAACAAGAACCACCCTCCCCAGTCACTTGGAAACAAACAAACCGGTCAAAAATACTCCGCCTTTGGATTGTCACCCCAACACCTCGTGGTTTTGCTAGCTGCTCAGGAGCAGGTGGCTGAGCGGGGAGACTCTCTCCCGGAATCGTTGGATTTTGGTTTTCTGAAGAGACCCCCCTCTCTGTTTTGCTTTGAGGAGAATTCTAGGGGTTTGCCCCCCCACCCACCCCCAAGCTTGGGAGGGATTTCCAAAAAAGAAAGCAGGCAGGGGAGCTCCAAACTTTCTTCGGTGGAAGCCCTACCTAACTGGGTTTGGGGGGGTTGGGATTGTTTTGGCGAGGAGACCTATTCGCCACCCGCTCCACGCACCCTGCCGTGCACACGTAGGACCCTTAAAAGGCTGTTTTGATGTTCTCCATCCAGGAGGGTCTCCCCAGAGGTGGGCTGACCATGAAGGAAGAGCCTTTGACCGGTGGTGGGCTGTCAGCTGTGAGGTCTTGGATGCACGGGACTGGCATTCTGGACGCCAACACCGCAGCTCAAAGGTAGGGCCTGCAGAAGGCTTGCAGCAAATTCCACCCCACCCCACCCCCCAAAAAGAGAGGAAGAAACTCCCCCAGATCAACCCAAACTCCTTCTTTCAATAGTTTTTCTTTCTCTCTCTCTTCCCCATCCCCAATACCTGTCTCTTTTGAAATTTGACAAGAATTTACTGGGTTCTCCTGCAGAAGTCGAGGCAAGGAGTTTTGGACGCGAAAGGTGTTCACTCTTCTTTATTTTTTCTTTCCATGACTCCGATGACTGGCGCATGTTATTCCAGTTCTCCTATTTGACGGGCAAAGCCTGTCGATTTATTCGCAGATAAACAGTGTTTGCTGTGGGGCAGGAAGGGAAAGGAGAATGTGAGCCGCTTGGAGACTCCTTCAGGTAGTGATAAAGCGGGATATCAAATCCAAACTCTTCTTCTTCATCGCGGATGATTTCCTAGGGCTACATCTTGGGGGGGGGGGAGAGGCTGCTTAAAGGAAGGGGGAATTTCAGAATTGCAATTATAATTATTTAGTTATCGGGAGGGCGTAAGGCCTCCATCATTTCCCCTGCTAAATCTCCCGGTAAAACACCAACCCTCATGCTAAGTAAGAGAGGAAGAAAGGCAAGTGCCTTGATTTCCCCTTTGTTGTTGCTCTTAAAGTTTCGCTATAACTCATTGGAACTTTCATGAATATAACTCTTTTCAGATGGATCTTTCAGCAGAATCAAAAACAGTTTAGGTTGGAACTGACGGGAGGTGTCAGATAACATTTATATGAACACACACACACACACACACACACACACACACTGAAACTGGTTTTATATTTCTTGTTGTCAAGCTGTTGGAAAGTGTTTCTGAAATTAACACTTTGGGGTGGGAAAGTCTAACTAAGAAAGTTAGACTGATGCCAAGGATGCAAGTTCTCATTTATGCTTGCAAATTTCTTAAACATACATTAGTGGTGGTTTTAAAAAAGACCAAAAACCAAACAACGGTGGATCTAATTTTATTCCTCTCGCCTCCCCCCCCCAAGTATGCTTTAATTTGGTGCTCTCGTACAGAATTGCTTCACATCGCAAACTCCCCCCCCCCCCATTCCTTTCTATCTTTTACAATTATTCCTGTTGGTCGATAACCTGGGATGTATGAATCATTTCTCCCTGGGCTCAATGGCTCCGGGAGTTTGCTTCTTTTTGATTTGAATTGATTTTCTATTGATCTCAAATGTTCCCTGACCTTTGACATCTGATCTTGCTTGACATTTACTTGGGGTTGCTTAAACAAAGGAAGTAAGAGTTAGGTTGCATAACTAACCATGTAGCAGGGATACAACACACCCCCCCCCATTTCTCCAGTATATCATTCACCTGCAATTTCCAACTGAATTTATTGTTGTCAGCCCGTTGTCTCCCGGAGTTTGCAAACCTACTAGCTGGGTCCCATGCGTCGCTGACCCAAGTCACCTTCTCTGGCTATATGATCTGAGAGTTGCGACACACTTTGTAGATTTATTGGTGTCTCTGGAAATGCTAATGCCGCAAGCTTTGAATGGCCTGTGCAGCTGTGCTGGGCCTGCATGGTCCCCTAGTGCACCCCAGGTCCCTAAATAAATGTTGAATATTTTAGTGGCAGAGCACATGCTTGGAATGCAGAAGGTACAAACGTGGGCATCTCTGCTGAAAGGATTTCAGGCGGCATCTGGGAAAGACCGGGAGAGCTCTGTCTGTGTGGGGCAGCTTCTCGTCTTTAATGTTGATCATTCCTCTGTTTTTGGTGTAAAAAGGCACAATCCACCCAGATGTTCTCTGGAGCAAGCGGGGGGGGGGGGAGCAGAACCTTCTGGTGGATCATGCCCAGTTGTACTTTATAATTCTATCTCGGTTTTTTATTCTCCCCAGAACACCGTGTGTAGGGTAGAAGCTGGCGGAAAGTGACTGGTTTGCTGCCTCAGTTTCTCCGCTGTTGAGTCTAGCCCTTGGGCCTTCCATCCTGTTTGGGTTTTGGGGTTGTTGTTGTTGGTGTTGTTGTTGTTGTTGTTGTTGTTGTTTGTAGAATGCCCCAAACAGAAGCGTAGGCAGCTTTGTAGTAGCTTGCGAGAAATAAGTGTTTGGATCTGTGACGAATTAGGTCTTGCCGTGGGATTTCGCTAAAAATCATTGTAATTAGCTGAGTCTGGATCAGATTTGTGGGTAGGTTTTTTCCTAATGACCCAAGAAGAGATGATAACCTGATACGATAATTAGATGTAAGAAGAGGCAGTGAAGCTTTATCAAGTCGGGGAGCGTGTTCACCTACAAGATATTGCGTTTCTCCATTATCTCTCTGGACTGAGCAGGTTGCCTCAAATGGTTAAGCAAAACTGGACTATCCGAGGAAAGGCAGTGTGCAAGACACAGTCAGGATCGCTTGATAGAGCAAGGATCAGCATTAAAATTTTTTTTGAAAATCCCAAAACGTTCCCCTTGTTTTTGCATGAACCATCCAGGCTGATTTCACCCAGAAAGAATTTGCACTAGATTGTTGACGTTGTTGTTGTTTTGTGGCAATCTCCAGGAAAGAATGAGAAACACTTTCCTTTTTTTAACCGTAAACTACATTGAGATATTCTATCTTGCTTGCAGCCCTGCCTATTCCGTGCAACTGTTTTCCTGTTGCATCCTTCCCAGTCCTATCGTCACCCCTCCGTTCTGCCACCGTCTTCTTCCAAAGGAATACACCACACTTAGCGTAATACTGTAGTATATTCACCAGCCTGGCACCCTCCTGATGTTTTGGACTACAGTTCCCCATGCTGGCTGGGGCTGATGGGAGTTGTAGTCCAGGAATATTTGGAAGGCGCCTGGTTGGCGAGGGCTGATCTCATCTACCCGTCCCACCCCTCTCTACCCCGGTCATTATCTGTGTTTGTGTTCATCTATGCCGGACCCCAGCATTAGCTGAGATTTATGGAACATCAAAATATATAGAACGTATGCAAACAGCGAGTAAACGCACTGCCATTCCTAGGGCCCAGATGCCAGTAGTCAGCGCATGACAGAATTAGCTCTGTTTCGTCTGACTATGTCAAAGCTGTAAGCATGACATGGAATGTATTTGCCATGGGGCTCAGAGGCTCCTGCCACCCCTGTTGTGTTGACTTATCTTGTTCTGATGTCAGGTGGTTTGCATTTTCTCCTGATTTTCAGCGCTGATTCTTTATAATGCCTCCTGATTCTGAATCTCCGTTCAAGAGAAATTCTGAAAGCTGCGGTTTCAAGTGTTCACCACTCTACCTTCGTGAGGCAAACTTTGCCCTGAGTTAATTTATATTTTTGTTTATTTGGAAGCATTTATATTCTGCTCAGCGTTTCGAAAACTCATAAGCGGTCCACAGCCTAAAATAAGCAAAGGGTTGTTCTCAGAGCAGTGCCAAAATGAATGCCCTGCCAGAGCAAGTATCTCTCTGTGGGCAATGGAACATTATCCCTGTCTCTCCAACCACTGCCAAGTTTATTCTGGGGGTTCCCCTGAAACAGTTAAACTATGGAACTCCCTGCCACAGGAGGCAGTGATGGCCACCAACCTGGAAGGCTTTCAAAGAGGATTAGACAAATTCATGGAGGAAGAGAGGGCTATTGATGGCTAGTAGCCACAATGGTTATGCTCTATGCTTTTGAATACCAGTTGCTGGAAACTGCAGGAAGGGAGGGCTCTTGTGTTCGAATCCTGCTCGCAGGTTTCCCACAGGTATCTGGTTGGCCACTATGAGAACAGGATGCTGGACAAGATGGGTCACTGGTCTGATCCAGCAGGCTCTTCTCACGTTCTTATTTGGGGATGGCATGGTGGGGTGGGAAGCTTTGCACGACTGCAAGAACTGAGTTGAATTCTTCCCAGGCAGGCAGGCATTGGCCAGCCTGTTCTGCTGCATCCAGTCTCATGCACACAGCCAGCAACAGATGCCATCCGTCTGATCAGTTAAGTCAATTGCACCGTAGTCCTAAACCTACCTGCTTGAACAAATCTCGTTGATTTAAAAAGCACATTGAGAACTAATAGTCTGTAGATCAGTGGGAAGAAGGACTTCATCATAGACACCAGTATGTGCTTTGGGGGGGGGTAGTTGTTGTTTAAAAAAGAAACTGAACTGAGTCGTGCAGGAGTTGGATTGCATGTTGAAAGCAGAGAGAATTCTGCCCACCTGAGGAAAGTTTGTGTTCAGCTGCAGAATCGTGTCGGATGCAAATGAATCAGATTTTCTCAAGCAAATCCAGCCCAAAGTGGCCCACGTCCCAAGATTTTGACTTAATAGCACAATGGATGGTGGCTGTTACCTTTTGGCAAGTGTGGCTGTTTCTGAGACTTTCCAAGCGTTTCCGAAATTATGGGCAAATTATATGGGCAAATTATAGGCCTTACCGCGTGCAAAACAGAGAAGGCAGCTTTGTAAAAAAAATATGCACGTGGGGATAAAGAGGCTGACTACAGGATCCAGCCAAAGGCAACGCTGGCACCCCGTTTACCTTGGGCAGCAGATGTGGCCAGATGTCAGGAAGGACGATGGACAAATCTCTTCCCATCCCTCTCCTTCAGCTGCAGATCTCAACCTGGACTGAATGTGCAGGTCTGAACTCTGTAAACCTTCCCCCAGAGGAAACATCCTCCTTGCTGATTAACAGAGCAAAAATCTTGAACTTGGTCATGGGGAAAGGGGTGAGATTTCGGGGGGGGGGGTGCTTGTTTTGGAAGGTGTTTTTTTTAAGTGGTAAATAATATTTTAGAGGCTAATAATATCAGTTGCTGGTAGGTGAAGGAAGAGCGGGGAGGGGGCTCTGTTGCGTTTCCATCCTCCCAGCCATCATTCTTGCTGGTTTTCTTCGTAGTAGGAGGTTAAAACACCTGGAAGATCGGTCCACTTTGGTGCAGACATTCCTCACATCTTGGTTTCCTGTTTTCCTTTTCTTGAGCTTCTAGCTTCTCTTGATCGGTTCACACTCAATTTCCAATCCCTCCACCGGTGATGGAATTGACGCTTGACTTGATCGTTGAGTCCCCCAGATAGCCAACCATTTTCCTTTCTTGCTCCCACATTTCGCTCCCACCCCCTCTGCTCAGAGAGGGGGGGGGCAGGCAGGCATCAATTTGTTGAAAAGCTCTCATGGATTTTCGATCGCGACTGTTCAGTTCGGAGGATCAGATTACTGCAGTCCTGCAAGCAGGGCTGCCCTTGTAGACAGATCAGAAGGCTCCGACTATTGCAGGCTACTTATTGATATGTGCAAACTGCAAGCCCAGGTTTGGATCGTCCGTATTGATTGATGTTTGCATCCAGGCCCAATTCAAGGTTCTGGTGTTAACTTTTAAAGCCAAAACAGGCTGAGATCTTGCATCCTTGATGCCTTTTCCCATATATTCCTCCGTGAATACCAGCTCTGCAGTACTTCCTATTCCCTGTGAAATGATGTGTAGAACGCAGCCCTTTCTCTGTGGAACTCCTTGCTGCAGGAGATCCCACTCCCCCTTACGCTATATGTTTTCTGCCGCTCGTCACTTTCCTTTCATGCAATGGCACTGCTGGTTGTTGGCTGGCCTCATTTTCAGAAAGAACGTGCTCATTCTTTTAGGTTTGCTGTTATATGATTTGAGTGGCTTGTTCAATTCCCACACCACTTAATATGTTTAAAATATCTCTAAGCTGTGTACCAAAAACGGGAAGCAACAACTGACAACTTCAACAAAGTATTTACAAAAACACACAATTGCATCGTTCGAAAACACCCTGCGTGAGATTGAGCGTCAAGTGCGGAAGACCTGACTATGCTGCGTGCTTTTGCGGTTAACCCTCTAGAGTCTAGGTGCCCTCCGGATGTGCTGGACTACAATTCCTATTAGGCTGTGCGAGCTGGGGATGATGGGAGTTGTAGTTCAAAAAATAACCAGTGGGGGTACTGGATAAAAGAAGGCTGCAGCAGTGCAGAAGGCCTGCCTCCAAGTTACTAATATCATAGTTTGGGGTAAAAATTATCCTGAGTGGGGCAAATTGTAGTCATTCAACCCAGAGGAGTGATGGGGGAAAGGGTTATAGTTTCTCCCTTGCAGCCTCCCCTTGCTTGGAGCTTTTTAGCAGAGGTTGAGTGGCCGTCTGTCATGGATGCTTGAGCTGAGATTCCTGCCTTGGAGGGGGCTGGACTAGATGACTCTGGGTGCCCCTTCCAACGCCACAATTCTATGATTCTGCTGTGTCTGGGCAACATCTGCTACCTCTGGTTCTGGAGGTGGTAGGCAGTCATCCTGGCTAGTAGCCATGGATAGAGTCACAGGTTTTTAACTTGCTCGTTCATCTGCACTCTTAAAACTCACTTGAGAGCAGTACAAGTGAAAAGGATCTAGGAGTCTTGGTAGACCACAAACTTGACATGAGTCAACAGTGTGATGCAGCAGCTAAAAAAGCCAATGCAATTCTGGGCTGCATCAATAGGAGTATAGCATCTAGATCAAGGGAAGTAATAGTACCACTGGATTCCGCTCTGGTCAGACCTCACCTGGAATACTGTGTCCAGTTCTGGGCACCACAGTTCAAGAAGGATACTGACAAGCTGGAACGTGTCCAGAGGAGGGCAACCAAAATGGTCAAAGGCCTGGAAACGATGCCTTATGAGGAACGGCTTAGGGAGCTGGCTATGTTTAGCCTGGAGAAGAGAAGGTTAAGGGGTGATATGATAGTCATGTTCAAGTATATAAAAGGATGTCAGATAGAGGAGGGAGAAAGGTTGTTTTCTGCTGCTCCAGAGAAGCGGACACGGAGCAATGGATTCAAACTACAAGAAAGAAGATTCCACCTAAACATTAGGAAGAACTTCCTGACAGTAAGAGCTGTTTGACAGTGGAATTTGCTGCCAAGGAGTGTGGTGGAGTCTCCCTCTTTGGAGGTCTTTAAGCAGAGGCTTGACAGCCACCTGTCAGGAATGCTTTGATGGTGTTTCCTGCTTGGCAGGGGGTTGGACTGGATGGCCCTTGGGGTCTCTTCCA
The DNA here is from genome assembly GCA_034641385.1 of Darevskia mixta. Taxonomy (NCBI): domain Eukaryota; kingdom Metazoa; phylum Chordata; class Lepidosauria; order Squamata; family Lacertidae; genus Darevskia; species Darevskia mixta. The sequence goes on from JAWWNH010000060.1 coordinate 8,301,089, forward strand.
ACTCTATGATTCTATGATTCTATTAAACTGGGATAGCTCAGTCGGTACGGCCTGAGACTCAGGGTCCTGGATTTGAGCCTCACGTTGGGCAAAAGATTGCAGGGGGTTGGACTAGATGACCCTCATGGTCCCTTCCAACTCTATGATTCTTTGACAACAGAATGTTGGCACTGAGCAGTGTTTCTTTTCTTTTTAAAGAAAATCAAAATTAACAAACAATGAGGTGTCAGTGCCCATGACTTTCTAAACGTGTAGCGGGTGCCGGCACAAAATGGCACACTGGCGAGTCCCATCACACAAAAAACACGCCGTTTATGAAATTAAAGTATGAATCCAGTTGAAAATATGAAATAAAATAAATGGGATGGGGGGGCGGGAGGGAGTACCAAAATAAACAAAGCAAAAACAAGCCAGGGTTCACAGCCATTACCTCATAAAGAACATTCTCAGGAGGTTTACGCCCCTTTATTTTACTTCATATTTCCTACTGGATTGTTGCTTTAACTTCATAATAAAGTCTTGCATTTAATAATACTAAAAAATCCAGTAGGCCTGCATCTTATGTGGGGGTTACTTTCCAGGGATCTCGCCTACAGCCAAAATTGCATATAGTCAAAGCACACTAGGTTCACTAGTAGGTGGAATTGCCAGACTCTTTCCCCCCTTAAAAGCTGACCCCTTTTAATTTAATTTTATTTTTTTTTTAAAGCTGAATGTGCACAAGTTAAATGCACGTCAGTTGCAGGTGTAGTGTAATTATTTAAAGTTGGGCTTTGCAGCCCACTTGTAGGAGGATATTATTCTCCAGCCCCAGGTGTGAGGTGCTAGTCAAGGAATCCCACAATGAGCACAATTCACCCGGCCTATTGTTTTCAACTCAAGGAGGCTCTGTGCCTAAACCTGCTGCTTCCAGGAGATTATCCCAGGTGCTCACCAGTTTTTCATCCTCAAAATCACCAGCCTACATTTCGGGACAGCCTAGCCATCTTCCCAAAACGGCTTCAACCCCACTTATGCACCTTAATGTAGATGAAGCAGGAAGTGTTGAGGATGGGTGGCGGTGGCGGGGAACCAAGTTTTGGGAGAAATGACACAAGCTCAGAGATGCTGGAAATGGTAACGCTTGCAGCTTAGGCTAAAGGCAGCGAGGTGAGAGCTGGGAATTGGCAAGGAGGTAATGCAGAGTTGGGGGGGGGGGTGTTCAGCAAAAGACTACCAAAATGATCAAGGAGATGGAGCTACAGCATTTTGGATTTTTCTATTTGGAGAAAAGGCAAGTAAGGGCCAACGTGATAAATAATAATAATAATAGGTGATAGGCTGATAGCTGTGGTAAACCTGTTATAATAATAATAATAATAATAATAATAATAATAATAATAATAATAATAATATTTTTTTTTATTTGTACCCCACCCATCTGGCCAGGTCTCCCCAGCCACTCTGGGCGGCCTCCAACAGACATTAAAATACATTAAAAAATCACAAGTTAAAAACTTCCCTGAACAGGGCTGCCTTGAGGTATTTTCTGAATGTCAGATAGATGTTTATCGCTCTGACCTCTGCTGGTAGGGTGTTCCACTGGGCGGGCACCACTACCGAGAAGGCCCTCTCCCTGGTTCCCTGTAGCGTTGCTTCTCGCAGTGAGGGAACCGCCAGAAGGCCCTCGGCGCTGGACCTCAGTGTCTGGGCTGGACGATGGGGGTGGAGACGCTCCTTCAGGTATACAGGACCGAGGCCGTTTAGGGCTTTAAAGGTCAGCACCAACACTTTGAACTGTGCTCATGAATTGTTATACATGATATAGCTATTTTTAGCCATTTCACCCCTTGCTTTTTCCTGCAAGACCAATTGCAGTCGTTAACAGTCGTCAACAGGTTTACCACACCTATCAGTCAATCTCCCATTCCCACTCCCATGCACTCCCATGCACACGAAAGCTCATACCAAGAACAAACTTAGTTGGTCTCTAAGGTGCTACTGGAAGGATTTTATTTATTTTGTTTCGACTACGGCAGACCAACACGGCTACGTACCTGTAACTAATAACAACAACAACGGAGCGCTTGCTATGCACATCGATGTGTTCTCAGGGGTTGGGCCAGCTTGTTCCTATTATTGTTTTTACTGGCATTACTGCCTCTGGCTGTGGGGGCAGAACATAGCCATGCTGGCTAGCTGCCCTTTCCTCCATGAATTTGCCTATTCCTCTTTTGAAGCCATCCAGGTTAGTAGCCATCACTGCCTCCTGCGGGAATGAGTTCCACAGTTTAACTGCGCTGCCTGAAGGACTTCCTCTTACCTGCCCTATGAGTATGTTGTTCTCCCTTAAATTCTCACCTCCCACAATAGTCGTTGAAGGAAAAGCCCCCCTGAAAGAGGAAAGGAAGGCGGCGGCGGCGGTGGAGGGGAGCTGGGGAGAATGCCACCCCAGCCAACCACCCTGCCCCCTGGGACTCTGGCGCAGGTTCCCCGGTGGCATTGGCCGGCCTTACCAAACGAGAACGGCCATTGTCGCCGGAGAGAGAGCCATTGAGGGCTTCCCTGTGTCCAGTGGCGGGGGTGCCCGTTCACCCAGCAGCTCAGGATGGGGGCCTCGGTGATCCCAAGGGGGGAGAGAGTGCGAGAGGTGGGGGTGGGGAGGGGGATTTCAGTTTCGTTGACCCTAATGGAGCAAGGCTGATTTCTGCGCCGTCCCCCCCCCCCCCAGCTGGGTTCCTGGTGGCCCAGCGCATGGAAAAGTTGGTTTTCCTGTAAAGGCTGTGCGATGCTCTGGTTTGCTAGGAAATGCTCCAATTTTCTTTAATAATTGATGGGCCCTGCCTCGCCAGCCTCAGCGAGTGCAGTCATTACCAGCATCCTGGCATTTTTTTTCCACGCTCTCTCTCTCCTCCTCCTCCTCCTGTGCCTCCTTCCTTCCTTCCTTCTGCCTCGAACAGAGAGAGCAGCAATGGCAAGGTTTGGGAGAAACAGGAATGGAATTGAACGCAGGTGTGTTCGCTTGGCCGGGAGGCTGGGGTGGAGGGAGAGAGATGAAGAATTGCAGACTCAGTGAGTTTCTGGAGGCATAACTCTTTCTCAAGGAAAAAGCCTGAGGCAGCCGTCTCCAATCCAGCCGCTTTGGACCACAGTTCCTAGCCAGTGTTCAAAATTCCGGCCCCTTGCAACCAAGCAGCCAGGATGGTGCCTGACATCTCCACCATCTGGAGGTGCATGCCCGTGGATCCGGACTGTTTTCGCACACTAATACCCCATCCTGCGGAATTCCATCCGTTATATTTTTATCTGCGCAATCGGAATGCATGTCTGGAACCGAGCAGGAGCAGCGGATGACGTTATAGCGAATTGTTGAAGCTTGCCTTCGCTTACCCGCTCCTGCTCACAGTTGTGAAGAACATTCCTACGTTATGAATGGTCCGTATCAAACTTTAAGAAAAAGAGGTGGACTGTCCCTGGATAAGGTGACTTTACCTCTTTAAGTTCTCAAAGCTCTCAACCCAGCTCCGAACCGTGCGCTCCATGGATAAAAAGCTGGGATATAAATGCCATAATAATAATAATTTATTATTTGTACCCCGGCCATGTGGCCGGGTCCCCCCAGCCACTCTGGGCGGCTTCCAACAAATATCAAAATACATTAAAATATCACAGATTAAAAACTTCCCTAAACAGGGCTGCCTTCAAGTATTTTCTAAAGGTCATGTAGTTGTTTATCTCTTTGACCTCTGATGGGAGGGCATTCCGCAGGGCGGGCGCCACTACCGAGAAGGCCCTCTGCCTGGTTCCCTGTAACTTGGCTTCTCGCAGTGAGGGAACCTCCAGAAGGCCCTCGGCGCTGGACTTCAGTGTCCGGGCTGAACAGTGGGGGTGGAGCTGGTGGGGGCTAGCCCAGGCATAGGCAACCTTGGCCCTCCAGATGTTTTGGGACTACAACTCCCATCATCCCTGACCACTGGTCCTGTTAGCTAGGGATGATGGGAGTTGTAGTCCCAAAACATTTGGAGGGCCGAGTTTGCCTATGCCTGGGCTAGCCAGATAAGAGATCCCAGTCGCCAACTTGGCATCCAGCAATGGCCATATGGTCGCAGTTAGACCCGTGCCAGTTGCAAAACACGCCTGGGGAGTTTCTAAAACTGGCTGTCCCCCTTTTAAACAGAGAATAGGTCCTTTCACATGCCATGCCAGACACGGGTACAAGGTGTCTCCTCACATGTACCAAGTATTTGTTGTACACCTCTTGATTTGTGCGGCTCACCTGTGTGTACACACAGACGGCACACTCGTCGAATAGATGGGTGAATGTACAGCTCCATCATTGCGTATACCGGTCCTCGGATTGTGCACTCGTTGAATATAATGTGTGAACGCTCCCACAGAGAGGGGGAGTTGAGGGTTAGCAACTGGGGCTGAAATCCTGCACAGTTGATCCCAGTGACATTATACTGGCGTTGATGCATTCAGAGTTTTAGCTCCCCCTCCGACTGTAGAATTTGAACTCCGCTCCCTGGAGCCTGTGGGTCTGCCTGTGTCAGAGTTTCTGCCTTGTGTTGCTGATACAACACTTGTTTTCGTGACATGCCCCTCATGCAACAACAGGACCAAATAAAACAAGTTTTAAGTGGCATCTTAGTATTTGCTAGGGTCTCCCCACCCCCACCCCCCTGCTCGCACCCCCCTATAAAAGCCCCCGCAGTTCCAGAGACTTTATGGTTATTCAGAAATGTTATTTCTCCCTCTCTCTCTCTCTCTCTCTCTCTCAACTTCCTGCTGCCTCTGGCTTTTAAAAGACGAAATCTGAGATTGCCATAAATCCAGCAGCCCAAAATCTCTGACTCCCGATAAAATCAGGATTGGATTTCTGCCGTTTTGTCACCCTGCTGATCTCCCGTCTTAGTCCTGCGGAGATTTCCCCCAGGGTCATTGTTTTATTCCGCCTCCCGGCCCCATCAAGCCAGTCAGAAAGATTCAGGGTTCAAGATGCTCATTTCCCATTGTTTCCTTGACCCAAAGAAACTCGAGGCCAACTGCATTAATAACAACAACATAGTATTATCTATTAAAGCTCTTGGAAATTTCCATCCGTAAATAAAGTAATGGCTCTTGGGTATTGTTCATGTGTGCGTATACAGAATAATATCCGAGAGACCCATTACTTTATTTACAGATGGAAACTGTAAAGTGTCTTAATGGGCATTTGCACACCAGCGAATATAGATTGTGCCGTTAAAGTGGATTTGGTGCCCTTGCAGAACATAATCACTTCTAACCCCCACCTCACCCCAAAAATGGGACCGTTTGCTGTAAGGAAAGTGACAGAAAAACACAGGGGAAAGTGCAGGTTGGCAGTTGCTCGTGGTGACGTCAGCAAACCTCCCCAAACAAACCAGAGCGAAAGCTCAATAGTCAGGTTGGGGTGTCTCCTAACGAAACTCTCCCATTCATGCAGAGACTTCCATTTGCACAACAGAACTTCCCTTCCCCCTCTTCCCCCCCCCCAAAAAGACCAGGGTTGTTGTTGTTTTTCAGAATTTGAACTCAGGTCCCCGGAGCCTGTGGGTCTGCCTTTGTCAAAGTTTTTGCCTTGTGCTGCTTGATACAACACTTGTTTTTGTGAGGTGCCCCTCATGCAACAACAGGACCAAATAAAATATGTTTTAGATGGCAGTGCAGGGCTTGCAGAGGGAAGAGAAATTCTGTTGCACGAGCAGAAGTCTTTGCCCAACTGGGACTATTTCGGTGGATGTAAAGGTAAAGGTAAAGGGACCCCTGACCATTAGGTCCAGTCGCGGACGACTCTGGGGTTGCGGCGCTCATCTCGCTGTATAGGCCAAGGGAGCCGGCATACAGCTTCCGGGTCATGTGGCCAGCATGACTAAGCCGCTTCTGGCGAACCAGAGCAGCGCACGGAAATGCCGTTTACCTTCCCGCCGGAGCGGTACCTATTTATCTACTTGCACTTTGACGTGCTTTCGAACTGCTAGGTGGGCAGGAGCTGGGACTGAGCAATGGGAGCTCACCCCGTTGCGGGGATTCGAACTGCCGACCTTCTGATCAGCAAGGCCTAGGCTCTGTGGTTGAACCCACAGCGCCACCTGGCTCCCCGTTAATAGTGTTTTTATGGAAGGTGATTGTTTTACTGATGCCTTGTTGTAACTGTTTTACAGATAGACCCTAACTTAGACCCAGAGGTGTCTAAGAGCACATCCTTTCACATGAAAAGGGTGTGCTCTTCCACTCCGCTACATCCGTTCCTAGGAAATTCTCCTTTACTGATCAGATCATCTAGGCTAGTATTACCTACTCTGACTGCCAGCAGCTCCTTGGGCTTTCAAACAGGAGTCTCTCCAAGCCGTACCTTTTTTTTAAAAAAAACAACCAACAACTTTTTAAATATTGTTTTAATTCCATTAAATCCCTTTTTTAACTTTTATATGTTTTAGCTTTTTGTGTGTTGTTTTGAGTCCTGGTCTGGAAAAAAGACAGGGTAATAATAATAATAATAATAATAATACCGGTAATACCACCTAGAGATTGATCCTAAAACATGCAATTTGCAAAGTGTGAGCTCCTGTGTTTATATCCACCTGTCTGCCTTTATTTCAGCAGCTATATGTAACCCTTTTAAAGGAATCAACAACGAAACGAAACCAATATTCCTTTTTATTTTCCCCTGACGCTTGCCTGCAGAAATGGACACATCAGAGACATCATTTATTCACAGAGAAAACCAGCCAGATTCCGGCATCCATACGCGGAAAGTGGTTTCTACGTCACGAGCTGCAGGCGTTCAAATAGCTTTCAAACAGCGTTTATTTAAGCACCTGCATTTATGCCGAGGAGTTTCAAATCGCACAACTCTCAGAAGGCAACGCCCACAACATCCTTAGGCACGAAATATAATACATAAATATTCCAGGCCCTTGAAATGTATTCAACTCGCCCGGCCCCCGGCATCTGTGACAGAAAGCTGCGCTGTTATGTAAATCGTAAGAATATGCCGAACCTATCTTAGAACTGTACTTTTCATTTGAGATTTTGCATTCCCACATTTTCCACAACCGTTCCTGCTTTGGCCCTGCTCTCCGCTGCTTGGCAAAGACTGCTAATAAATGTGGTGCACGCTCCTGAACTTTTGAGACCTACCTTGCTGTACGAAGCTCAGCAAACCATTTCGGTGTTTGCATACAGCAAAGATAGCTCCCCTTTTCTAAGCATTCCTTATGGGCTCGCTTGTTTGTTTCTGGGGGTTTAAACTCTGCCTTTCAGCCGAGCAATTCCCAAGGCAGCTTGCAACGCAGTTCGTCATAATGCACTCTTTGCCATCCCGGTGTCCTCCAGATGTTTTGTAATGAAACATCAAATGGACACATTGTTGTTGTCGTTTAGCCGTTTAGTCATGTCCGACTCTTCGTGACCCCATGGACCAGAGCACGCCAGGCACGCCTATCCTTCACTGCCTCTCGCAGTTTGGCCAAACTCATGTTAGTAGCTTCGAGAACACTGTCCAACCATCTCATCTTCTGCCGTCCCCTTCTCCTTGTGCCCTCCATCTTTCCCAACATCAGGGTCTTTTCCAGGGAGTCTTCTCTTCTCATGAGGTGGCCAAAGTACTGGAGCCTTAACCTCAGGATCTGTCCTTCTAGTGAGCACTCTGGGCTGATTTCTTTAAGAATGGATAGGTTTGATCTTTTTGCAGTCCATGGGACTCTCAAGAGTCTCCTCCAGCACCATAATTCAAAAGTATCAATTCTTCGGCGATCAGCCTTCTTTATGGTCCAGCTCTCACTTCCGTACATCACTACTGGGAAAACCATAGCTTTAACTATACGGACCTTTGTTGGCAAGGTGATGTCTCTGCTTTTTAAGATGCTGTCTAGGTTTGTCATTGCTTTTCTCCCAAGAAGCAGGCGTCTTCTAATTTCGTGACTGCTGTCACCACCTGCAGTGATCATGGAACCCAAGAAAGTGAAATCTCTCACTGCCTCCATTTCTTCCCCTTCTATTTGCCAGGAGGTGATGGAACCAGTGGCCATGATCTTAGTTTTTTTGATGTTGAGCTTCAGACCATATTTTGCACATGGCCCCACACAACTGAGTGTCCCTTAATCCCCTGGTCAATGGATGGGACCAGGGTTGTAAAATCCATAGTAACCGAGAGACCCCAGTTCTTCCCTGTCTTTCTATTTCTTCTGATCCTGTAGGCCAGGGGTAGGCAACCTAAGGCCTGTGGGCCCAGGGGGTGGATGCGGCCCAGTCGCCTTCTCAATCCGGCGGGTCCAGGAATCAGTGTGTTTTTACATGAGTAGAATGTTTGCTTTTATTTAAAATGCATCTCTGGGTTATTTGTGGGGCCTGCCTGGTGTTTTTACATGAGTAGAATGTGTCCTTTTATTTCAAATGCATCTCTGGGTTATTTGTGGGGTCTGCCTGGTGTTTTTACATGAGTAGAATGTGTCCTTTTATTTAAAATGCATCTCTGGGTTATTTGTGGGGCATAGGAATTCGTTCATTTCCCCCCCAAAAAATATAGTCCTGCCCCCCACAAGGTCTGAGGGATGGTGGACCAGCCCACGGCTGAAAAAGGTTGCTGACCCCTGCTGTAGGCTGTAGCCCATTTTGGGGGTGGGATTCTGAGAGCCAGCCAGGAACCCAGGCAGCTAGTGTGGGGACCTCGAGTCCTGGGGCAGGGATGTCTAGGCCCGATGACTCCCCAGGATCGTTGGCTGGATGGAAATATACCAGTGGGTCCGGCTGTCCTTGCCTCTCATCTGAGTAGACCCCATGTTCGAGGTTGAGGCAGGGCTGAGCATAACCCATCAAACGCCCTCCTCCTTCAGCGGGGCCCCTCCCAAATATACCCCGTGACCGGCAGCGGCATAACGGGAAACAAATGGCTGCCTTTCAGAGGATTCTTTAGCCATGATTCCTGCATTGCAGGGGGTTGGGCTAGATGACCCCTGGGGGTCCCTTTCAAACTCTACGATTCTAACGTGATTCCTAGCCCCTGGGGCTGCTCAGAAAATGAGGGTGGGGGAAATTAAGGAGAAGGGACATGCATTTGTTGAGAGTAGGGGTGTGATGGGGGGGAGATAGTTGGAGACCCACTTTTTACACCCAGGGAACTGGGTCCTAAATAATAATAATAATAATAATAATAATAATAATAATAATAATAATAATAATAATAATTTATTATTTATACCCCGCCCATCTGGCTGGGTTTCCCCAGCCACTCTGGGCGGCTTTCAACAGAGCATTAAAATACAATAATCTATAAAACATTAAAAGCCTCCCTAAACAGAGCTGCCTTCAAATGTCTTCTAAAGGTCTAGTAATTGTTGTTCTCTTTGACATCTGAAGGGAGGGCTTTCCACAGGGCGGGCGCCACTACCGAGAAGGCCCTCTGCCTGGTTCCCTGTAACTTGGCTTCACGCAGCGAGGGAACCGCCAGAAGGCCCTCGGCACTGGACCTCAGTGTCCGGGCTGACCGATGGGGGTGGAGACGCTCCTTCAGGTATACAGGACCGAAGCCATTTAGGGCTTTAAAGGTCAGCACCAACACTTTGAATTGTGCTCGGAAACGTACTGGGAGCCAGTGTAGGTCTTTCAAGACCGGTGTTATGTGGTCTCGGCGGCTGCTCCCAATTACCAGTCTAGCTGCCGCATTCTGGATTAGTTGTAGTTTCCGGGTCACCTTCAAAGGTAGCCCCACGTAGAGCGCATTGCAGTAGTCCAAGCGGGAGATAACCAGAGCATGCACCACTCTAAACAAAGAAGCAGGCGATATTTCCCTTGATTCCCCCCCTCCCCAAGTTATCTATATAACTTACAAATCTCTCTGCTTTTTAGCTAAACGGACACCCAGAGAGCAGCCTAGGAAGACTCAGTGGGTGGAAGAGTAATTTACCTAGGAGATGACGCTGAGGGGGAAGAGAGATTGTCTTACTTTCTGCCTGTGGGCTGAAGGTTGGGAAGGAAATTTGCCTCTTGTTTTTAACGAGGGCTGGCCCCCTCTCCCCGCATTTCTCTGATTGAAACGCTGCAGCGAAAGAGACTTTTTCAGCTGTACGGAGGAGATTCTTGAAGATGGGGCTGGGGGGCGGGGAGAGAGCGAAGAAGCTGGTTGTCAAAACTGATCCTTCAATCAGCGGGGAACCTGCACAAGCTCTTTCTCTTTCACGGGGTATTTTTAGAGCCAAAAGGTTGCTTGGAGCACAGAAATCCAGGAGGGAGGTTCCCAGAAAATCACACTTTTTTGGACGTCCGGGTGGGTTTTCTGACTTGGGCCACTGGGTGCCGATCTTGGCAGAGATGGTCATATGTTTATGTCAGTGCTAATAAACTATGTGTTTTTTTTTAAAGCATCCCACAATGTGTAAAATTAGGACCAGTGGCAGAGTGCATCGTTGATTAATCATCTGCCTTTTATCTGATTGATTAAATTTAAATAAATTTGCATATTGCCCAAAACCCCTGTCGCTGCCTTCATCGGATACTGGAGAAAGTGCAAGCACCTTAAGCAAACAGGCGGTGCAACCTCAGAGCATGTTTACTCAGAAGGAAGCCCCACTGGGTTAAACGCGATTTACTCGCTGGTAGTCTGTTTGACATTACAGGCAATAGCAGCCAGTTGTTACCGGAAAGAAATGTCGTCTTGGATATTTTCATTCCGTTTCAGCTTCAGAAAATAAAAAAAGGACCCTCCCTCTGGTCTATAACTTGCCCTTTCCTTCTCTGAAGGATATAAAATAGTCCTAGAATCATATAATTGTACAGTGAAAAGGGGTCCCAAAGGGTCATCTACGGCGAAGATGCTGGTTTTTTTTAGAGGGGAGCACCAGTCTCTGTGTTGACCAAGTGTTTGCTACTGCTTCTCAGTGTTAGAAACTCATGTGCAGGGTGGATAAAAATCAATGGTTTTTAAAAAAATAAAATCAAAAAAATCGGATTTTTTTAATTTAAATCGGATTTTTTTGATTTAAATCGGATTTTTAAAATAAAATGCTTTTGGAGGAAAAATCTTTCTAAATATAGTCTTCTATTTAAGTTACATTGTAGTCCAAAGGCTTTGTTTTAAGTTTATCAAGTGTGCTAAGTCTAAGTTTTTTTAAAAAAAATGTTTAACCACATCAGTTAACAAACATGGATACATATGCTATCATGTTATTGTTTTAGTTAAATAAATTGTTTAAATGGTTATTAAGGAAATGATTATTTTTCTCCTTCCAATAAAGTACAGCGGAAAAGTTGTCCAAATATAAACAGTTAACTTATTAAACCTCACCATAATTTCATAATTATCTGTCTATGTATTTCTAGTAGTATAACCAAATCAGTAATTTTTGATATAACTGTAAAAACCACTCTGAAAATTTATTATTCCAAAAATGAAACCTTCTTATGGTTGTAAATATTAAGATTATACCAGCAAGAATGAGTCTTTCTGTAAAAAAAATATTTAAATCAAGTCTTACTGACTAGTGATTTAAATCAGGCCTTCCTGACTAGTGATTTAAATTGTGATTTAAATCGTGATTTAAATCAATTTGATTTAAATCAAATCCACCCTGCTCATGTATATAAGCTAGGTGCCAAATGGTTCCTTAAGCCAGGGTTACAGCCGCCTCAATGCTGCCATTTTGGGGCCAGATGGCTTGAAAGTTGTATTTTTCAATACAGTGGTACCTTGGTACTCGGAACGGCTTGGCTCCCGGACAAATCGGCTCCCAAACGCCGCAGATAAAATATCACTGATAGAATTCTACAGGGTGTGCTTTTAGTGTGTGAAAACAGTCAAGATCCAAGGATCCGCAGGCATGCACCTCCAGAGGTTGGAGACATCAGGCGCCATCCTGACTCCCGGGCATCTTCACTTGGTGGCAAGCGGCCGATAGCCAGGTGCAAAATGCGCCTGGCAAATTTCTAACGCTGCTTCTTCTGTAGAGAAAGGTTTAACTCTTTGTTTTATTGGTTTTTAGTAACTACTTAATTCAGACTCTAACGAATGGCGTGAAATGTCATGCTTGGAAGGGTCGTGGCTTTGGCGCTGTGGTGGAATTGAAGCATATTCTGTAGCTTCTGACTCAGCCAGCTTAAGGAAAACCAATTGCACAATTGTAGAAATAGTTTTTTATTTCTTTCAGTTTACCGAGTGTGTGATTAAAATAATAATGATCTCATTTTTGTCTTGCTACGCACTGTGTCGGTGACTTCCAAAACGTTTTATAAATCTGCAAGAAATGAAAAAAAATGAACATGAAAGCGTCCTGGGTTCAAAACCTGGACAGAAGCTGACCATGACAAGACTAAGCTAAATGAACCAATCATCTGCCTTGGTGTCAGAATACTTGCTTTGACAAGAAAGGGCTCTGCATCCAGGAAGTCCCGGATTTTCTCTCTCTCTCTCTCTCTCTCTCTCTCTCTCTCTCTCTCTCTCTCTCTTAAAATCATTTTTATTGGTTTTACAAATACAAAGTTATAAACAAAGAGTCGAAAACCATATTCATATAAAGAGATTCCCCAGAACCTCTGGACTTCCCCCCATCCCTTCCATGGGGTCCCATTTTGAACATTTAATACCACATATTCTTCCATACTCCATTTTTTGTATCAAACCATATTGTTGTTGTTGTTTAGTCGTTTAGTCGTGTCCGCCTCTTCGTGACCCCCCCCTGGACCAGAGCACGCCAGGCACTCCTGTCTTCCACTGCCTCCCACAGTTTGGTCAGACTCATGTTGGTGGCTTCGAGAACACTGTCCAGCCATCTCGTCCTCTGTCGTCCCCTTCTCCTTGTGCCCTCCATCTTTCCCAACATCAGGGTCTTTTCCAGGGAGTCTTCTCTTCTCATGAGGTGGCCAAAGTATTGGAGCCTCAGCTTCAGGATCTGCCCTTCCAGTGAGCACTCAGGGCTGATTTCCTTAAGAATGGATAGGTTTGATCTTCTTGCAGTCCATGGGACTCTCAAGAGTCTCCTCCAGCACCATAATTCAAAAGCATCAATTCTTCGGCGATCAGCCTTTTTTATGGTCCAGCTCTCACTTCCATGCATCACTACTGGGAAAACCATACCTTTAACTATACGGACCTTTGTCGGCAAGGTGATGTCTCTGCTTTTTAAGATGCTGTCTAGATCAAACCATATTATCCACGGTAATTGTTAAACTGCAGGTGAAATCAAAATCCTGCTAATGTTTCCATCTGCTTACAGTGGTCTCCTAAATAATAACCATTCTTTTATAAAGTTTTTAACCTCTTGGTTTCTGAGTTTCCCAGTCAGTTTTGCCATCTCGGCATAGTCCATCAGCTTGGTTTGCCATTCTTCTCTGGTAGGGACCTTGTCTTCTTTCCATCTCTGGGCTAGTAACAACGGGGCGGCTGTTCTTCCATACATAAAGAGTCTTTTCTGCTGCTTTGGAATATCAGTACCTGTAATTCCTAATAGAAAAGCTTCTGGTTTCTTAACAGAGGGTATTCTAAACATTTTTTTTATTTCATTGTATATCATCTCCCAGAAAGCTTTTATTATCAAATATCCAGCCTGTCAAATTTGCTGTCATGCTATGTGGGGAGGCCCCTTGGCTTCGCCCAACCTGCATCCACTCTTAATTCCTATGTACTACAGGCAGCAGAGAATGAGGTGGCAAAATTGACTGTGCCTCTTTGTTGGGGGCACCACTTTCAATGCTTCCCCATGCAAAAATAAGAAGAGCCACTGTGCGTCAGGTTAAGGCTAAAAGTGCTTGCCGTTGTGTTAGATTTCTTCCTACAGGGAGCTCTAAAAAAAAAAAAACACCCACCTGTAAAGTTGAACATCCCTCTCTGCCATCTCATCTCCATCTCCGTCAGGTTGCCGGGTGGACCAAGCCTGGGTTGCCTGGGAAAATCCCAAATGTATGGAGGCTGTGTCTGTTGGTGGCTATTAGCCATCATTACTAAATGGAGCTTCATTGTTCGGGGGCAGTATATCTCTGAATATGGTGCTGGGGGTAGAGAGAAAACAAGGAGCGAACGTGAGGATGGACAGATTTGGTTTCACATTTTTCCACTCGTGCAATTCTCCCCATTTTCACGTGTGTGTGTGTGTGTGTGTATAGGGTGAGTCCTTTAAAAGAGTACACATGTTCCACAGGGCCTCTTTTAAAAGACTCACCCTGTATACACACACACACACACAGAGAGAGAGAGAGAGAGAGAGAGAGAGAGAGAGAGAGAGAGTGGTACCTTGGTTTAAGAACAGCTTAGTTTATGAACAACTTGGATGAAGAACGCTGCAAACCCAGAAGTAGGTGTTTTGGTTTGTGAACTTTGCCTTGGAAGCAGAACATGTTGAGTGTGTTCCATTTGTAAATTGAGTCCCCTGCTGCTATGGAAAAGCACGCCTTGGTTTAAGAACGGACTTCCGGAACAGATTAAGTTTGTAAACCAAGGTACCACTGTGGGGGTGGAGGGGCACTCCTTGTGAAAATTCAGCTGCAGCTGAGTGAGAATCTCTCCTTACACATCTTTGTATGCAATTTTGCCTAATATACCCTCTTTTGCAAAGCATTTCCCCCTCCCTTTTATAATGCATCTTTGTTTGCTGCTTCCAGAAATTCATGCATTTCTATGTATACTTAACTACAGTATGTGTAGTTTTTTGGCCAGTACACATGTACTGTACACAGTATGTGTACAGTACACAGTATGTGTAGTTTTTTGCAATTTTGCATTGCAAAATTCAGAACAATATAGATTTCCAAAAAAAAGAGACTGTTTTTCATCCTTCCTGCTATTCTGAAAGTGTGAATTAGACCCTTAAATGTGAATTGAATTTATTTTTCTCCCCCATCTCGAGTCAGGGCCAAAGCTCTTGAGGGCTTTTTTTTCTTTCCCATAAATCAAAACCAGGATCTAGAGTTGCCAACTGATTTTTTTTTAAGCATTAAAGGAAGGACAACAACAATAATTTTTAAAAAACCTGGCTTGCATTTAACCGCAGCTTGATTCTCATGGAGATTAAATATGACCGTTTGTTAACAGCTGCAGCTCAAGCTGTTGTGATAAGCAAAGGGGCAGGTCAAGAACTTTGGCAATTCTACCTGGGAGAGAATAAGGTGCAAATTCCGTTTGCTCTGAACTTAAGTTGACTTCAGCGCTAAGCAAAGGCGCTTAAGACTGAAGCATTGCCTCAGAAATTCGATAGGTGCTTTGGGGGACAATTTTGGCTGGAGAAGTGATGCAGGGGGTTACATCTTGCACGCACATAATTCCACTCTTCCCCTAGGCTCACTTAAAATTCTGAAGCACCAGGGGAAGATCCAGTCCGCAAGCGCTTCTGGAATGTGTAAATTGACTCTGCCATCCCAGTAGGATTCCCGTTCCTTTTCATAGCTGTGTGGCAGGCAGAAATTCTGCCGGGGAATTCTGCTGCAGGGAAAGCAAGGCCTATTGAATTGCTGCCTGGCATGCCAATGATAAAGGCACAGGAAGCTCTGGCAGGAAAGGGGGCAACCGCTGCCACAACCATGTGCAATAGTTGCTACTGCACTCACTTGAAATCCGGAGCCGTAAATGTCTCTGTTGGGCCATTGGAATATTGGAGACGGCCTTGCTCCCTCGGCCCACTTTCATAGAATCATAGAATCGTAGAGTTGGAAGAGACCCCAAGGGCCATCCAGTCCAACCCCCTGCCAAGCAGGAAACACCATCAAAGCATTCTTGACAGGTGGCTGTCAAGCCTCTGCTTAAAGACCTCCAAAGAAGGAGACTCCACCACACTCCTTGGCAGCAAATTCCACTGTCAAACAGCTCTTACTGTCAGGAAGTTCTTCCTAATGTTTAGGTGTAGTTTCTTTCTTGTAGTTTGAATCCATTGCTCCGTGTCCGCTTCTCTGGAGCAGCAGAAAACAACCTTTCTCCCTCCTCTATATGACATCCTTTTATATATTTGAACATGGCTATCATATCACCCCTTAACCTTCTCTTCTCCAGGCTAAACATACCCAGCTCCCTAAGCCGTTCCTCATAAGGCATCGTTTCCAGGCCTTTGACCATTTTTTTTTTTTTTTTTTTTTTTTTTGCAGTTAAAAGAATATCCTTTATTGATTTTAGCAAAACTTGGTTACAAGATTAAAAATCAAAACAAACCAAATTTACATCAGCCATCAAAACAAAGACAAGAGAAAAACATAAATAGAGAAAGAAGAAAGAATTTAGGAAAATAGGAGAAAAAGTAAAAAAAAAGGAAAAACAAGAAATGGAAAAAAAAATTATTATTATTTTTTTTCTTTTTTAGATTAAAAGGTTATACAAGAAAATTAGCTTATAACTGAAATTATCAACATATTTGATTATTTACATCAAAGAAAGAAAAACAGTAAAGTATACATACAAAACCCACTAGCCCCCTTGTGCCATCTTCCAGCCTGCCCGTCATTTTGGTTTTGTTATTTTTCTTACTCTTTATATACCTTTTTTTTCCCCCTTGATATCATTTCATTATATCTTTCCGATAACCCATTCATATATTAGTCAGAAGATCGTCTCGCTCTACTTTTTTATTTATATAACTTTGAAATAATTTCCAGTCTGCTTCTATTGCTTTTTCCGATAAACCTCTAGTTTCGCCTATTTTTTTTGCCATACTTTGATATCCCATAAGTTTATTTAACCAATCTTCTACTTCTGGTACAGTTGTGGTCTTCCAATTTTTAGCTAACAGGAGTCTTGCTGCCGTAACGGCATACATAATTATACATCTATCCTTCTCTTTGATTTCGTCTCCCAGAATTCCTAGCAGGAAGATTTCAGGGTTTTTTTTAATGGATTGTTTGATTATTTTTTTAATTTCGTTATGGACTTTTTCCCAGAATGGTTTTACTATTGCACAATTCCACCAGATATGCATAAAAGTACCTGTTTCCTTGTTGCATCTCCAGCAGGTACTGTTGTTTCCTTTGTACATCTTGGAGATTCTTGTTGGATTTAAATACCATCTATATGCCATTTTATATATGTTTTCTTTTAAATCATAGTTGGGTGTAAAATTAATATCCTTCCTCCACAACTTCTTCCATTTTTCTAAGGAAATTTCTTTCCCTAGATCCATGGTCCATTTTTTTGTTGAATCCATTATTTGATTTTCTTTTATTTCCCCTTCTAATATTAATTCATACAGATTTTTTATATATTTGCCTTCTCCTTGTATTAGAATACTCTCGAATTTTGACATTTTTGTTCCAAAACCTCTTTTATTATCTATTTTATATCTTTCTTTTATTTGAAAATATTGTAGCCACACGTTCAAATACTGTTTAATTTCCTCATAGTCTTTTAATTTAGTATCTTCTTCTTCTTTAATTTTTAATAATTCTCCATATGTGGGCCAAATTCCTTCCAAATTTGTTCTTTTAACTGCAACTATTTCAAGAGGAGAAATCCATAATGGTGTTTTTGGTTCCAGCATATTCCTGTATTTTCTCCAAGTTGCATAGATGGATCTTCTTATTATATTATTGGTAAAGCTGCTGTGTATTTTCATTTTTTCATCCATAAGGTACTTATGCCATCCAAAAGCAGTCCCTGCACCTTCTATATCTAGAAGTTCTTTATCTTTCAGTTGTATCCATTCTTTTAACCACGTTAATGCTGCTGCATCGTGGTATTTTTGAAGGTCTGGTAGACCGAAACCACCCCTATCCTTCCTGTCAATCATAATCTGATATTTAATTCTCGGTTTTTTTGCATTCCAGATAAATCTTGACAAATCCTTTTTCCATTCTTGAAAATACTTATTCTTTTCTCCTAGGATAGGTATACACTGGAATAGAAAGACCATTTGTGGTAAAATGCACATTTTAATTATAGAAATTCTACCTAATAATGATAATTTTAATTTCTTCCAATTGTCCAATTTGCTTTTTATTTCATTCCATGTTTTTGTATAATTTTCCTGAATTAAATCGGTATTTTTTACTGTCATATTAATTCCTAAATATTTAATTTTCTTTTTTATTTCTATTCCAGTTATCGATTGGAGTTTCTCTTGTTCTTTATATTCCATGTTCCTTACTAATAAATTTGTTTTTTTATAATTAATTTTAAAGCCAGCCAATTTTCCAAATTCGTTAATTATTTTTAATGCCTCAGGGATGCTTGCTAGGGGTTCTTCTGCCATGATTATTAGGTCGTCGGCGAATGCTTTTGCTTTATATTGTTTGGTTCCTATTGTTATGCCTCTTATCTTCTTATTTTCTCTGATATTTCTTAATAATATTTCTAAAACAATTATAAATAATGTTGGCGATAATGGGCACCCTTGTCTGGTGCCTTTAGAAATATCCAATTCTTGGGATGTTTTCCCATTAATAATTAATTTTGCTTTCTGATTTTGATAAATTGATTCAATTGCTCTTTTAATTTTTTCGCCAATCCCCAATATTTCAAAAGTTTTAATCATGAAGGGCCATGAAATGTTGTCGAATGCCTTTTCGGCATCGACTGCCATAATTGCAGCTTCTTTGCCTCTATTACTTTCCAGGTATTCAAAAATATTTAATAATATCCTTATATTATCTTTTATCTGCCTACCCTTTATAAAACCTGCTTGGTCTCTGTGTATTATTGTCGTAATAATTGTGTTTAATCTTTTTGCCAAGATCCCAGCGAAAATTTTATAATCACAATTTAGGAGGCTTATGGGTCTATAATTCCCTAACTGTTCTGTATCCGAGTTTGGCTTTGGTAGCAGAGTGATTACTGCTTCTCTCCATGTTTTAGGTACTTCTCCTTTATTCAGTATATTATTCATTACTTTTGAAAGGGGTTTTGAGATTGTTTCTTCCATATATTTATAAAATTCTATCGGAATCCCGTCTGGGCCTGAAGCTTTCCCTTTTTTCATTTTTTGTATTATTTCTTTGATTTCTAACTCCGTAATTTCTTTATTTAATAATCCCACCTTTTCTTCTGATAACTGAGGTAATCTATGATTTTTTATATATTTGTCTAGCTCTGCATCATTTATCTTTTCCTTTTTATATAATGATGAATAAAATTTCTCGAATTCCTTTACTATTTCCTTTGGATTATCAATTATTTTATCTTCTATTTTAATTCTATTAATTATCTTTTCATTTCTCCTCTTTTTTACTTGCCAGGCTAGGATCTTTCCTGGTTTGTTGGCCCATTCGAAGTTTTTATATTTCCAGTATTGAATTTGATATTCTAATTCCTGATCAATCATATTTTCGTATGTGATGACCTGGGAGTCAGACTCAGACGCTGAACCTGAGGGATCCCAGCCTGCACAGGATTCACTGCCTCCAGAACCAGCAGAGCCAGGGCTGGGGCCTGAGTCTCAAGGGGACTCACCTGTGCTGGATCCTCAGGTGCAGGCATCGGCTGAGGTTGATCTGGCTTCTAATGGGATGGAGGACTTATTGCCTGCAGGTGCTCCACTCCCCACCCAGTCAGGGGAAGCTGAGGTTGCCTCTGGGTCCGGTAACCCTCCAGCTTCTCCTGAGCTGCAAAGGCTAAGGGCAGAGAGGCGAAGGGAACTAAGTTCCCGCAGGAGGAGTGCTCGCCTCCAAGCCAGGAGAGGCGAGGCACCTGAGGATCGGAGCCGCCCTTTGCCTCGGGGCAGATAAAAGCCAGCCAGTCCCAGACCCAAGTTGCAGGAGCAACATCGGTGCTGCCTAGTTCCTGTTCCTGGTTCCTGCGTTCCTGACCTCAGCTTGGTTACTTCGGCTTCCTGACCTCGGCTTCCTGACCTCGGCTTCCTGACCTCGGCTTCCTGACCTCGGCTTCCTGACCTCAGCTTTGTTACTTCGGCTTCCTGACCTCGGCTTCCTGACTTCGGCTTCGTGACTTCTGGCTTGGACTGACCTTGGACTGGACTAGACCCCGCCTATCGGATATCCCTTGGGACCAGCACAGTTTGCTCCTGCCACACCCGCACTCCCCCTTCGTTGGGGTGCGTTCGGGAGGAACCTGTCGTCATGACTGACCAAGCGGCGGCGCTGGTAGCATTGGCCCAGGAGAACCAGGTCTTGACCCACACAGTGCAGCAGCTAAGCAATGCGGTTACAGCGCTTCAGCAGCGTTTGGACGCCTTGCCGGCTCCTGGTGCCGGCGCCCCAGCTCCAGGCAAGTACCCAGTGGCCCTGCCAGAGAAATTTGATGGGTCCCCGGCCAGCTTTCCCATGTTTCTCGCCCAGGCCAAGCTGTATATTCAGGGGCGAGCCCGGGATTTCCCCGACGACCGCACCAAGGTGCACTTCCTGATCAGCTTGCTGAAGGACCAGGCGGCCAAGTGGGCGTTGCCGCTGCTCCGGCAAGACTCCCCCTTGCTGACAGACTATACGGGGTTTTGCAACCATTTTGAAACCGCGTTCGCCAACCCTCAGAAGGCGAGTCAAGCCAATCGGGCAATTCGGCGGTTGAAACAGGGCAAGTCCACAGTGGCCGCCTATGCCACGGAATTTCGGCTGTTGGCGCAGGACTTGACCTGGAACGATTCCGCACTTCGGGACCAGTATCTCGAGGGGCTTTCGGACGAGATACTGGACCAGCTGGCCACCTTGGATCGCCCCGCCACGCTGGAGGCCCTCATCCAACGGAGTCTACAGATAGACGATCGGTTGGAGGACCGGCGCCAGGCCCGGGCCCGCCAGCACTCTGGGCTCCCGACTCCAGTGCTCCCCAGCAGTTCCACGGCCAGAGCCGAGTCACTGGAGGAGCCGATGCAGCTCGGGGCAGCACGGCCTCGCCTCTCCCCTTCGGAGAAGACACGACGTCGGGAGGGAAACCTGTGTCTCTACTGCGGGGGGAGTGGACACTACGCCCGAACCTGCCCCGAGAAACGCCAGCCGCAGGGAAACCGCCAACCCCAGTAGCCAATGGCCCAGGCTATCTGGGGTCCCAAGCATCGCATGATGGGCCCTCACCAGTGGAATTGCAACACCTCATGATCCCAGTGCGTCTATACCCCCCAGGCGGGCCCTGGATTCTCACCCACGCTCTGGTGGATTCAGGGGCAACCCGCTCCTATATGGACTCTGCCTTCGCCGCTCAGCATCGGGTGCCGCTCCAGAACAAGCCAGAACCGGTGCAGGTGGAGGCAATCGACGGACGGCTCTTGCGATCAGGCGCCGTTACTCGGGAGACCCAGCCCTTGGTCCTGTGCCACCAGCAGCACCGGGAGGTGCGTACCCTGGACATTGCCACCATGCCCCGGTTTCCCCTGGTGCTGGGGATGGACTGGCTGGAGTCTCACAATGTTCAGATCGATTGGGTCAATCGAACTGTACGCTTCCCAGACTCGGGTTCGATTGCTCAGTCCGAGATGCTTTCGGCCGCCTCCATGGGGGAGGCTGCGTCAACGCTCCCCGCCGTGTACCGGGACTACGTAGACGTGTTCGAGGAACAGGGGGCAGACCGGCTACCTCCTCATCGGTCTTTTGACTGCGGCATAGACCTCCAGCCTGGGGCGCCTCTGCCTGTGAGTCGCCTATACTCTCTTTCGGAGCCAGAGCGTGAAGCCTTACAGGACTTCCTTCACAAGAACCTGGAGCGGGGGTTCATTAGGCCCTCTACCTCTCCCACCGCCGCTCCAGTACTCTTCGTTAAGAAGAAGTGTGGGGAGCTTCGCCTCTGCCATGATTACCGAGCCCTGAATAAGATCACCATCCCAGACCGGTATCCCTTGCCCCTAATTGCAGAGTTGCTGGAGCGGGTGCAAGGGGCGCAGATGTTCACCAAACTGGACCTCCGGGGGGCTTACAACTTGATTCGGATCCGTGCCGGGGATGAGTGGAAGACCGCATTCGGGACCCGTTATGGGCAGTTCGAGTACCTGGTCATGCCGTTCGGACTATGCAACGCGCCCGCCGTGTTCCAACGGTACATCAACCACGTGTTCCAGGACTTGCTCGACAAGTATGTGGTGGTGTACCTCGATGACATTCTGATTTATTCCCGTGACCCAGCTCGCCACGAGAGTCATGTCCGGACCGTGTTGCAGCGCTTGCGGGAGCACCGCCTGTACGCTAAGCTCAGCAAGTGCGAGTTCCACCAGCGGTCAGTGGACTTCCTCGGACACCGACTCTCCCCTGACGGTGTACAGATGGACCCCGGGAAGGTGTCTGCGGTTCGAGAGTGGGCGGCGCCGCGGAACCGCAAGGACCTACAGCGGTTTTTGGGGTTCGCCAACTATTACCGGACATTCATTGCGGACTATGCTCATCGCACCACCCCGTTGACCCGACTGCTGCGCCCCAAGACGCCCTTCGCCTGGGATGAGGAGGCTGAGGTGGCATTCCAGGGATTGAAAGCCTGTTTCCAGAAGGCGCCAATTTTGCAGCATCCTGATCCCTCTCGTCCCTTCGTGGTGGAGACTGACGCCTCCAGTACGGCTCTCGGTGCCGTCTTGTCCCAGCAACACGGACCAGATGCGCCACTGTTACCCTGCGCCTACTACTCCCGGCAGCTCCTTCCGGCGGAGCGTAACTACACCGTGTGGGAGCGGGAACTACTGGCCATCAAGGTGGCCTTTGAGGTCTGGCGCCATCATCTTGAGGGGGCAAGACACCCGGTGGAAGTGAGAACCGACCACCGGAATCTGGAGTACCTCCAGACCACTCGCAGGCTAAACCAGCGGCAGATCCGGTGGGCACTGTTCTTCTCCCGGTTCCAGTTCCGGATCCGCTACATCCCCAGCTCCCAAAACCAGAAGGCGGATGCACTGTCCCGGAAACCGGAGGACATTGCAGAGACGGTGCAGCAGGCGGCCCCAACAACGATCATCCCACCAGCAGCTTTCCTGGCTGTTCATGAGACTGAGTCGCTGCTGGACCGAGTGCGGAAGCAGCAACGGGTCGACGCGTGGGCTCAGGAACGGATTCAGGAATTGGCCAGTGGATCATGTCCTCGATACCCAGAACTGGTTGTGCACCAGGGTTTGCTGATGCACCGTGGTCGGTTGTACATCCCACCAGGGCCTTTGCGGGCCGAGGTACTCCAAATGTCACACGACGCCCCGGCAGCTGGCCACTTCGGGAGGTATCGGACCACCCACCTGGTCAGCCGGGAGTTCTGGTGGCCCCGCTTGAAGGCCGACGTGGCACGGTACATTGGGGGGTGCGAGGTCTGCCGGCGAGCCAAGGGATCGACCGGGAGACCTGCGGGACTGCTACAGCCACTGCCAGTTCCCCCTCGTCCATGGCACACGGTCTCATTGGATTTCGTGGTAGACCTACCCCCATCCCGTCAGTGTACCTGCCTCCTGGTATTCACAGACCACTTCACTAAAATGGTGCACTGCGCCCCGTGCCCGTCTGTACCCTCAGCCAAGGAGACGGCGCAACTGTACCTACAAAACGTCTTCCGCTTACATGGCCTATCGGAACGTTTGATCTCCGATCGTGGTGCCCAGTTCACCTCCCGGTTCTGGCGCGCTCTACATCAGGCTCTCGGGACGGAGGTCTGCCTATCTTCGGCCTACCATCCACAGATGGATGGACAGACCGAACGGGCAAACGCGGTGTTGGAACAGTACCTCCGGTGCTACTGCAGCTTCCACCAGGACGATTGGGTCGACCACCTGGCGTTGGCCGAGTTCGCATATAACAACGCAGTGCACGCTTCCACCCAACAGACCCCGTTCCAGGCAAGCTATGGGTACCACCCGCGGTTGTTTCCAAGCGTACTGCCGGCATCCGCAGTTCCCGCAGTGACAGACTGGCTACAAGAGCTCCAGTCACAGCAGCAGCTTCTGACGGAGCAACTGAGCCAGGCCAAGGACGCGTATAAGGCCCAGGCCGACCGTCACCGGCAGGAGGGGCCGGAACTCCATGTCGGAGACCTGGTATGGCTCTCCACCCGCCACCTGCACCCCTCTCGGCCTTCGCGGAAGCTGGATGCCCGCTTCACCGGCCCATTTCCGATCGTGGACCGTGTCTCACCTGTGGCATTCCGTCTCCGGTTACCCGCGACCCTGAAGGTCCACCCGGTATTCCACCGGTCCCTACTCAGTCCGGTCGCCCCGCCAGACGAGTTCCACCCAGACCATCCACGACCGCAGCCAGTTTTGGTTCAGGGGGAGCCCGAGTATGAGGTGGAGCACGTTCTTGACTCCCGATACCGCAGGGGGAAGCTCCAATACCTCATCGACTGGAAGGGGTATGGGCCCGAGGATCGGTCGTGGGAACCAGCGGAGAACGTCCACGCGCCTGTCTGCCTCCGTGATTTCCATGCGACTTACCCCAGCAAGCCTGGTCCGGCCCCTCGGTTGAGGGGGGGGCCTGGGAGGGGGGATGGTGTGATGACCTGGGAGTCAGACTCAGACGCTGAACCTGAGGGATCCCAGCCTGCACAGGATTCACTGCCTCCAGAACCAGCAGAGCCAGGGCTGGGGCCTGAGTCTCAAGGGGACTCACCTGTGCTGGATCCTCAGGTGCAGGCATCGGCTGAGGTTGATCTGGCTTCTAATGGGATGGAGGACTTATTGCCTGCAGGTGCTCCACTCCCCACCCAGTCAGGGGAAGCTGAGGTTGCCTCTGGGTCCGGTAACCCTCCAGCTTCTCCTGAGCTGCAAAGGCTAAGGGCAGAGAGGCGAAGGGAACTAAGTTCCCGCAGGAGGAGTGCTCGCCTCCAAGCCAGGAGAGGCGAGGCACCTGAGGATCGGAGCCGCCCTTTGCCTCGGGGCAGATAAAAGCCAGCCAGTCCCAGACCCAAGTTGCAGGAGCAACATCGGTGCTGCCTAGTTCCTGTTCCTGGTTCCTGCGTTCCTGACCTCAGCTTGGTTACTTCGGCTTCCTGACCTCGGCTTCCTGACCTCGGCTTCCTGACCTCGGCTTCCTGACCTCGGCTTCCTGACCTCAGCTTTGTTACTTCGGCTTCCTGACCTCGGCTTCCTGACTTCGGCTTCGTGACTTCTGGCTTGGACTGACCTTGGACTGGACTAGACCCCGCCTATCGGATATCCCTTGGGACCAGCACATCGTATTCCATTCTTAATATCTTTAATTCTTGAATAATTTCTGGCTTTTTAGTTTTTTCCAAAAGTTTTTCTTTTCTCCTTATTTCCTCCAGTAGATCCTGTTTTTTTCTCTCTCTTAATTTTTTCAATCTAGCCCCCTGTTGTATGAAGTACCCTCTTACTACAGCCTTTCCGGCGTCCCATACTGTTGCCATATTTACTTCCCCGTTTATATTAATTTCAAAAAATTCTTTCATGAGATCTTTTGCTCCTTGAACTATTTTCTCATTTTTCATCAGAAAGACATTCATTCTCCAATTTTTACTACTTACATCTTTTTCTTTTATTGTTAATGTTATTGGGTTATGGTCAGACACTGTTTTGGGATTTATTTCTACCTTATCTACTCTTGTGATTATTGATTTTGATATCCATATCTGATCAATTCTGCTAGCTGAGTTATGTATTGTGGAATAGTAACTATAATCTCTTAATACCGGATGTTTGAATCTCCATGAATCTATCATTTCCAAATTTTCTACCAATTCAAAAAAACTGCTGGGTAATTTATTTTGCCTTCCTTTTTTTTGTATGTTTGATTTGTCAATTTCGGGTTCAACAACTCCATTAAAATCCCCCGCTATCACGATTTGTTTATCCACATATTCTAACAGAACATTTTCCAATTTTTTGAAAAATTCTTTCTTACTTCCGTTCGGGGCATATACTCCCACAACTATAATTTGTTCTCCTTCCACTGTTACTTTAACTATTATGATTCTTCCTTCTGTATCTTTCCAAATTAATTCTGGGTTCCATTTTTCTTTTACATATATGACAACCCCCCTTTTCTTTTTTTCATTGGCAGTTATAAATTCTTTACCTAATTTCGCATTGATCAAGACCCTTTCATGATTTTTATTTACGTGTGTTTCCTGTAAGCAAATTACATCCCATTTGGCTTTTTTCAGGATTTGTCCCACCCTGTTCCTTTTCTTTTTGTCATTTAATCCATTTATGTTCCATGATATTATTTTTAAATTCATTTAATTTATTGAAAAAAAAAAAAAATTCGCGTGAATAAAGAGAGGATAAATAGTATAGCAGAAAAAGTGCAAAAAGTGAGGAAATTTGAGTCTCTAGGATTTACTGCTTAGTTTTCTTTAAGTTCTTCTTCTGTATGCTCGTGTTCACTATCTTCAACCTCTCCCTCTTCTTCGTCAGATGAGGTAACTGCTACGTTGGTTTCTGCTTCTTCATCATTCTCCTG
This sequence comes from Darevskia mixta, assembly GCA_034641385.1. Taxonomy (NCBI): domain Eukaryota; kingdom Metazoa; phylum Chordata; class Lepidosauria; order Squamata; family Lacertidae; genus Darevskia; species Darevskia mixta. The sequence continues at coordinate 8,327,315 of JAWWNH010000060.1, forward strand.
ATCCAGGTTCCTTATTTCTTTCGTCTTTTTTCCACCTAAGTTCTGCCAATACTTTCTCCAAAACATATCTGCATCTGTGACGTTATCAAATTTTCTTTTTTTTCCTTTGAAATAGAATGATAGTCCTTCAGGATATTCCCATCTAAATGGGATTTTCTTTTCATTCAGCGACTTAGTCAGAAATCGGTATTTTGGTCTTTTTTGGGTAAATCTTGGGGGTATTTCTTTCATAATTGCTATTTCCGCTCCCCGGATCCTTAGTTTATTTTTACTCTTTGTTTGAAGGATTTTGTCTTTCATCCAGTTCGTGGTAAAGGTGACAAGGCAGTCTCCTGGTTATTCTTGCTTTTTTTGATTGGACTCTGAATGCTGATTCCACGCTTTCTTCGATTTCTATTTCTTCCATATTTAGCCATTTGGATAATTCTTCTGTCATCATTTTGGTTGTATCTTCATTCTGCTTTTCAGGGATGTTCCTAAATCTTAGAGTCTTACTGCGTAATTTCATTTGTAACATCGCTAGCGCATCACTTTGGGCTTCTTGGGTCATTTTATAAACTTCCAGCTCTTCTCTTATTTTGGCCAGTTCATTCTTTCCTTCTTTTTTTTCCTTCTTTGCTTTTTTGGCATTATTTTCCAATGTTGTTTTAATTGATTTTGTTTGTTCCGCTGTTGTTTTTAAAATTTGTTTCATTTCCTCTTTATCTTTTTCATTTGCTTCAATTTTCTCTTCTATTTTCTCCACTTTCTCTTCCAAATTTTTGACCCTTTCATTCATTTCTTTTTTTATTTCTGCCAAGTCTTTCTTTATTTCCCCCATGTCTTCCTTCAAACTTAGAATAAGTTCTCTCAATTCTTTCCCATCCATTTCTTTAGTTGATGTAGGGGTCGGCGCCGAGCTTCTTCTCTGTTGGTTTCTTGTAATTCTTTTTATTCTATCCTTGTCTTTATCTCCCATTTCCTTATATTTGTTTTTTCGGCAGCATTGCAGTGCCTCTTTCGTCCACTATGTCGCTGTTCTATTAAAGAGATGCAATTGTATTTATTCCTCTGGCCAGTAGGTGTCGCTTTTCTCTTTTCTCTTAGTCTTTATGGTAGCTCGGTTTCTCTTTCCCAACTTCCTTCTAGCTTCTCTTTGCTAATTTCCTTTTATCACTTCCCTTTGGACCTGTTCGAGTTGAATTGCTTAGTCACTCTGGAGTTCCCCGCCCGCCATCTTCTCTCTCCCTGCTTCAATGGTAGGATAGATTTTCTTGGTGATTTTTTATCTGACTCACTGCTTTCCTTATTTATTTCATATAGTTGGGCTCTCTCTGATATGTATATCGTATGCACTCCGCAATGACGGTGGCTCCCTTTTGGTTCTTGATATGTTATTTTCTGCTATGATACTTCAAAATACTATCGAAAACGTTATTCTTTATTTTTATTATTTCTTTCTCATTGGAATGTTCACCCCGTTCTCCGCTTGTTCTGCTTTCTTGCCTTCCTTCCTTTTGTTGCGCCGGCTTATGGCTCCACGCGGAGGGGGTTTTGTTCTAACTTCTGGTTTTAAGTATTTTCAATCGTTTTCAATTTAAAATTTGGTATAAAAATAATTGGAATTTTACCGTCTCCGTTGCGTCGGGGTTTTCAGCCTCACACTGGGTATAAGGTATTGTAGCCTCCGTGCCCTAGGATTCTCCCTTCCTTCGCTCGTTTGCACTCCCGCTCGCGTGCCAAGAGATGGGGGTTCCTTTCAGGCACCACCGGCTCTTTCGGGTCAGGATCGCCTCCTGCACCTTTCTTTTCTTGGGGGGGGGGTTGCCTTGGCTTGGCTTCCCCCTATTCCCCAGTGGACGCCCCGAGCACCCAAGTTAGCTCAGAGCCCACCCGGCGCAACTAGCGGCAAAATCGGAAAATGGCCTTTGACCATTTTGGTTGCCCTCCTCTGGACACGTTCCAGCTTGTCAGTATCCTTCTTGAACTGTGGTGCCCAGAACTGGACACAGTATTCCAGGTGAGGTCTGACCAGAGCGGAATCCAGTGGTACTATTACTTCCCTTGATCTAGATCAGTGTTTCCCAACCTAATCATTAAAAAAATCTCGCTGCACACCGCTCCTCCCCGACCCGGCTGTGCCGGGTCTCCTGACCCAGAGTTACCTCTGGGATCAGCTGTAGCGCGGCGTCCTTTCTCCTGCCCATCAGCTGGGGCACCAGGTCGGGATTCTCCCGCGAGGCTTCTGTTGCTGTTGCTGCAGCAGCCAAGGGAGCAGCGCCGCCCTGGCTTCCGCTTCGCCGCCGGGCTCCAGCAGCGCCGCCGCCACGGTCCTGTGCAGCCCTGGGCTGCAGGTCCCTTTTCCCACGGCACATCAGCCGGTGTCTCGCGGCACACTAGTGTGCCGCGGCACACCGGTTGGGAAACGCTGATCTAGATGCTATACTCCTATTGATGCAGCCCAGAATTGCATTGGCTTTTTTAGCTGCTGCATCACACTGTTGACTCATGTCAAGTTTGTGGTCTACCAAGACTCCTAGATCCTTTTCACATGTACTGCTCTCAAGCCAGGTGTCACCCATCTTGTATTTGTGCCTTTCATTTTTTTTGCCCAAGTGTAGTACTTTACATTTCTCCCTGTTAAAATTCATCCTGTTTGCCTTGGCCCAGTTCTCTAATCTGTTAAGGTCACTTTCAATAGGTCAAGGGACAAGCGGAGATGGTTCCTGGTACCTTCACCTCGAAGTCCATAAAAATCAGAGCCTGAGCACATTCCACAAAAAACCCACCCCGTGAAGGTTGCATTTGACAGCAAGGAAGCCTTAAACAAGTGTGGCTAACTTAATTTAACTGGATGTTCTGATTGGCTGCGCCTTTTCTTTACAATAGCCATCACTTTCCTCGGGAACATGGGCAGGGCTGGAATAAGTCACAGGGAAGACGGAGCAAGCTTGTTTTCCACTGCTAAAGGACAAGAACTTTCTTTTCCCCATTGCCCCATTGTGCAACTGATGGAGAAAGTGACTTCCTTAAACACACACACAATCTTCTTTCCGGCGTAGAGAGGGCAAGACAGACAAACATTTTCTCCATGAGTCAGGAGGGTGGTTTGTTGTCTAGGTTCAGGGGATACACAGGCCCAGCTAGAAATGAGCCCCAAATTTCTCAGATATTCTCTAGAACATGGGTAGGCAAACTAAGGCCCGGCCCAATCGCCTTCTCAATCCAGCCCGCAGACAGTCCGGGAATCAGTGTGTTTTTACATGAGTAGAAGGTGTTCTTTAAAATGCATCTCTGGGTTATTTGTGGGGCATAGGAATTCGTTCATCCCCCCCCCCCCAATATAGTCCAGTCCCCCACAAGGTCTGAGGGGCAGTGGACTGGCCCCCTGCTGAAAAAGTTTGCTGACCCCTGCTCTAGATGCTCAGAGCGTTAGTCTACAATGGGGAGAGGTCATGAGTCTATCTCATATATTAAACTCCAGTAGCTAATGAAAACAATTGCTTACATAAATGAACTTTTCCACAATATTCTAATTTTTCGAGTTTCACCTCGACAGCCTGGGCGGCTGACAGACAAATGGGCTTCTTCTAAATTTTGCTTCTCAAACTGAAACAATCTTCCCTCGGGAGGTTGTGGATGGCAAGGGAACGTTTGACAGTGGAACGGACTCTCCTTCCTTGGATGTTTTTAGAGGCAGAAGTTGCATGGCCTCCTGTCATGGATGCTTTAGTTGAGATTCCTGCCTTTCAGGGGGTTGGACTAGATGACCCTTGGGGATCCCTCTCAACTCTGCAATTCTATGATTCTAAGCGTGCCGTGGGATCTTCCCATTTTAGCTTTTCCCAAAGTCAGCAGGTACTCCACACCGTCTGTGACCAGAGCATAGGGCTGGTTCTGAGTGCAGATTCTGAGGCCAGGTCCAGAGGGCTCCTGTATGGCACAAAGGGCCCCACGTCAGGGCCTCTGCAAGGCCTTTATATATATATATATTCTGCCTGTGCAACATCAGCGTTGATAAGAGCGAGAAAGCCCAGGCGGCTCTGCTACACGGCATGCCAGGTTTTATTACAAGCTAGTCTGAGCTTTGAGCTGAAGGTCTCCCCGGAGACAGCTTGTTTCCTTCCAAAGCCATCACCGCTCTAAGCGGTGAAACAAAATTCAGCATTCAGAGTGCAAGACACAGCTGCACAGTGACCTCTTCGAAACAGAGCATTTTGAGTAAAATGATATAAAAAGGGGGGAAGCTCATATTCTTTTCCCTCCCCCCCCCCCAGTAAAACCGACGTTTTTCTAGGCTTGATTGTTCTAGGCTTGATTTGAAATTGCTCTCAGTGGAGACGCAGAGTCTTCGAAGTCGTTATTATTATTTATTAAATTGGGATACTGCCCTTTATCCGAAGATCACAGGGCAGTTCACAACGTCAAAACGCAAAATACAAAAATGAAAGTGAAAAGTTGGCTTCCGCGTAACAGTTTGTTGCGGACTCTGTGCCCGTCTAAGGGTGGCGGAAGTGGGGGGCTGACCACCTTCCTTGCCTACAAGAGACCCCCCGGTTCAATCCCCTTCAGTCTAGGTGTGGCTGGGAAAACTGCTGCCACTCAATGTCGACATTGCTAAGCTAGATGGACCCATTGGTCTGACTCTGTATAAGGCAGCTTATACCAAAAATAGAAAAAACCTCCCCAATATTCCCAGCATGGCTCTCCTCTTAACGCCTTTTGCAGTCTTGGTGTTCTATGAGAAGGAATTTTTGGGGGAATCTCAAAGAGGACATTCCTTTTTCTCGAAAGGGTTTTTCAGCTGCAGGAGTCGAGTGTGAAGGAAAAAAGGAAGGAGGTGGTTTTCTAAGAAGCTGCCCTCTTGGATGAATGTCAGCCGGTTGCTTTCTGCAGACACTATAGAGACTTTCAGGCTCGCTGTCCTTCTCTTCCACCCAACTCCCCGCCTCACCGCAACCTCTGACAGTTGATTTGAAAAGTGGTCTGGCAGAGAACAGCACACAGCCTGACAATCTCTGATCTCCCTTCTCCTTTTTGGAGGCACATTTATTGCAAGTTGGTTTGTATTCCGGACACTAGAGAGACAGCTGCACAAAGGTGGGACCCATAACCTCTTAAGACACTCCTTGTTAGGGTGGGTCATTTAAAAAAAAATTTTTTTTTAAATGTTTCCTCCCTTGATCTTATCTCAGGCGTATGGTATAAACATAGTTGAATTTCAAATTTGGGACAAATCGGTTAATATTTAGACCCTGCTCCTACAAATTGAAATTTTGCCTCACCACGAGTGATAAAAACCTAGGAATTTGACTCATTTAATTCTCAGTATGTTAAATTGTGAACTAATAAACATAAATTTTAGGTTTTATGTAGAGCAATAATAGTTGCATACTATTATTTTCTGCAATATTTATTTATTTATGTTTATTAGTTCACAATTTAACATACTGAGAATTAAATGAGTCAAATTCCTATGTTTTTATCACTCGTGGTGAGGCAAAATTTCAGTTTGTAGGAGCAGGGTCTAAATTTTAACCGATTTGTGCCAAATTTGAAATTTAACTATGTTTATACCAAACGCCTGAGATAAGATCAAGGGAGGAAACATTTTCGAAAAAAGTTTTTTAATGACCCACCCTACTCCTCGCCCTCCAAATATTTTTTGGACTACAACTCCCATCAGCTCCAGAGAAGCATGCAGGATGCCAGGTTTGCGGAAGGCCACGTCCAAGGGGACCAGCTGATCAGTTGCAACCCACACTTGCAGGTTGCTGGTGTGTGGCTAAAGTCTACATCCCAGTTTACATTTCTGCATTGCAGGGGGTTGGACTAGATGAGCCTCAGGGTTCCCTTCCAACTCCACAATTATTCTGTGATTCTATGCACGTCGTCTCTTGCGGTATTGTCATAGCCGTCACCTTCTGCTTTTATAACAATTTTTTTTATAATAGTTTTATTCATTTTATCATATAAAACGAAACAAGCACATAAACTGCAAAAGAAAAACATAACATAAGCATATAAACACAACAATAAAGTATATCATTTTTCACCTATTTTCCTTAACATCTTGTTTGGACTTCCCCCTATCCTCCCTTCCTGGTTTCACATCTAACTCTTATTTTCAGGCAAGTTCATCTTCAAATTTAACCTTTTATCTAACCTTTTGTTATCCATTTATTCATTTAATCATTATGTTACCCTTTTTTTTTAACCTCGAAGATATTTTTCAGTCCCAATTTTAATCCGGTAAACTCTAGTTTATACCCTGTAATTTCCATATTACAATATTTTTTTAATACATTTTAAATTTCTTCCAATCTTCTTGCACCACATCCTCCCTCTGTTCACGCAGTCTTGCTGTCAGTTCGGTGCGTTCCATAAAGTCAATCATCTTCATTTGCCAATCTTCCACTGTTGGTATTTCTTGTGTCTTCCAGTTCTTCGCAATCAGTAGTCTCGCTGCTGTTGTTGCATACAAAAAGAAAGTCCTGTCTTTTTTTATATATAATTCCCCTATAATTCCCAAAAGAATGGCTTCGGGTTTCTTATGAAAGGTGTCCTTCAACACCTTTTTCATTTCATTATAAATCTTTCCCCAGAAGTCCTTTATTTTAGGGCACGTCCACCACATGTGGAACATAGTTCCTTCTTTTTATTTACATTTCCAGCATTTGTTATCTGTCATATGATACATCTTAGCCAACTTCACCGGTGTTAGGTAAAGGTAAAGGGACCCCTGACCATCAGGTCCAGTCGTGTCCGACTCTGGGGTTGCGCGCTCATCTCGCTCTATAGGCCGAGGGAGCCGGCGTTTGTCCGAAGACAGCCTCCGGGTCATGTGGCCAGCATGACAAAGCTGCTTCCGGCGAACCAGAGCAGCGCACGGAAACGCCGTTTACCTTCCCGCCAAAGTGGTACCTATTTATCTACTTGCACTTTAACATGCTTTCGAACTGCTAGGTGGGCAGGAGCTGGGACCGAGCAACGGGAGCTCACCCCGTCGCAGGGATTCAAACCGCTGACCTTCTGATCAGCAAGCCTGTGGTTTAACCCACAGCGCCACCTGGTCCCTCTCACCGGTGTTAAATACCATCTATACATCATTTTCATCATTTTTTCCTTTAAAATTGTACATGCTGAGAAGTTCCAACTTTTTTTCCACAACCTCTCCCAGTCCTCCAACATTATATTGTGCCCCACATCCTTAGCCTGCTTTTATAACAATTTTCACATACAATATAAAGCATAATCTTGCAAGAGTGCAGCACTTCATTGCTCCACTGATTTGGGTTGGATTGTTTGGCAAATGCTCAGATCTTTTCCACTGATATAAAAGGGTTGTAAAATAATAATAATAGTATTATTTATACCCCGCATGTCTAGCTGGGTTTCTCCAGCCACGCTGGGCGGCTCCCAGCAAAATAGTAAAAACACAATAAAACATCAACCATTGAAAACTTCCCTGTACAGGGCTGCCTTCAGATGCCTTCTAAAAGTCTGGTAGTTGTTTATTTACTTGACATCTGACAGGAGGGTGTTCCACAGGGTGGGTGCCACCACTGAGAAGGCCCTCTGCCTGGTTCCCTGTAACTTCGCTTCTCGCAGTGAGGGACCTGGCAAAAGGTCCTCGGAGCTGGACCTCAGTGTCCGGGCTGAACGATGGGGGTGGAGACGCTCCTTCAGGTATACTGGGCCGAAGCCATTTAGGGCTTTAAAGGTCAGCACCAACACTTTGAATTGTGCTTGGAAATGTACTGGGAGCCAATGTAGCTCTCTCAGGACCGGTGTTATGTGGTCCCGGCAGCCACTCCCAGTCACCAGTCTAGCTGCCGCATTCTGGATTAGTTGTAGTTTCCGGGTCACCTTCAAAGGTAGCCCCACGTAGAGCGCATTGCAGTAGTCCAAGCAGGAGATAACTAGAGCATGCACCACTCTGGCAAGACAGTCTGCGGGCAGGTAGGGTCTCAGCCTGCATATCAGATGGAGTTGGGAGACAGCCGCCCTGGACACAGAATTGACCCGTGCCTCCATGGACAGCTGTGAATCCAAAATGACTCCCAGGCTGCGCACCTGGTCCTTCAGGGGCACAATTACCCCATTCAGGACCAGGGAGTCCCCCACACCCACCTACCCCTGTCCCCCCCAAAAAAGTGCTTCTGTCTTGTCAGGATTCAACCTCAATCTGTTAGCTGCCATCCATCCTCCAACCGCCTCCAGGCACTCATACAGGCCATTCACCACCTTCACTGGTTCTGATTTAAAAGAGAGGTAGAGCTTCATCGCAACTGGATTGAGCTCAGAGAGTGAGATCACAAATACGAGAGGCATTGATTGCATTACAGTGGTACCTCGGGTTAAGTCCGCTTCAGGTTAAGTACGCTTCAGGTTAAGAACTCCGCTAAGAACAGAAATCGTGCTCTGGCGGCGCAGTGGCAGCAGGAGGTCCCATTAGCTAAAGTGGTGCTTCAGGTTAAGTACGCTTCAGGTTAAAAACGAATTAAGTACGTAACCAGAGGTACCACTGTATTTGATATTGGTTTGCAATGTGCTTTAATGCTGAGCTTGTGCGAAAACTATTTCCAGTCCGAATGGGATACGTATGTTCAGGTTTTAAAATGTGGCCAGTCAGTATGTAAGAACAGAGCTGAGTTTTAGGGTCTTGCTTATATATGCACCAGCAGCTGCATACCTGGCATTGCGTGGGAAGTCTAAGAAAAAATCAGGGAGTTTTGAAAATTGTGGTTAACATCAGCACAGTTTTGAAAGGTTCGGTCTGCTGTCTTGACGCCAAGTGGCACCCAAGCAGATAAAAACACGCTTCTCAATCTCAGGAGCCATGGAATTGAAGAGTTGGAAGGCACCCCAGCGGTCATCTAGTCCAACCCTCTGCAATGAAAGAATCTTACTTATGTTGGCATCTGCAAATTATTATTATTATTATTATTATTATTATTATTATTATTATTATTATTATTGACTAGGACAGTGGTGGCTAACCTTGGTACTCCAGATGTTTTGGGACTACAACTCCCATCATCTCTGACCACTGGTCCTGTTAGCTAGGGATGATGGGAGTTGTAGTTCCAAAACATCTGGAGTGCCAAGGTTAGCCACCTCTGGACTAGGACATCCCTATTTTCATTGGAGAAATGTTGGAGGATATGCATGGTTAATTTACTGTTGTGGCCTTGACTTAGATCTCATTCATGCATTCATGGGCGTGTCGCTCAGTGGCTACAGCAGAGATAGGGAAACTCCACCTTGCAATTAAAAAAATGGCCCGATATGGTTTCAGATTTCGCCTGCGGGGCCATTTTGCCCAACCCATGCCCACCTGTCCCACACCTGACATCATTAAAGCATCTATGGCCTTTTAAGCTGTGGGGTGGGGGTGGGGTTATTGTTTTGTTCGTTATTATGTGGTGTGTATTGCGCCCTTAAAAAGGGACTTGGATGGTGCTGTGGTCTAAACTACTGAGCCTCTTGGGCTTGCCAATCAGAAGGTCGGCGGTTTGAATCCCTGCGACGGAGTGAGCTCCTGTTGTTCGGTCCCAGCTCCTGCCCACCTAGCAGTTCGAAAGCATGTCAAAGTGCAAGTAAATAAATAGGTACCACTCCGGCGGGAAGGTAAACGGCGTTTCCGTGCGCTGCTCTGGTTCGCCAGAAGCGGCTTAGTCCTGCTGGCCACATGACCCGGAAGCTGTATGCCGGCTCTCGGCCAATAAAGCGAGATGAGCGCCGCAACCCCAGAGTCGGACACGACTGGACCTAATGGTCAGGGGTCCCTTTACCTTTTAGCAAGCTCCTGAGCAGGGACTGTCCTGTTTTGGCTGATTCTATGTAACCCAGGAAGGGACCAGATGGCGCTGTGGGTTAAACCACAGGCTTGCTGATCAGAAGGTCAGCGGTTTGAATCCCTGCGACGGGGTGAGCTCCCGTTGCTCGGTCCCAGCTCCTGCCCACCTAGCAGTTCGAAAGCATGTTAAAGTGCAAGTAGATAAATAGGTACCACTTTGGCGGGAAGGTAAACGGCGTTTCCGTGCGCTGCTCTGGTTCGCCGGAAGCAGCTTTGTCATGCTGGCCACATGACCCGGAGGCTGTCTTCGGACAAACGCCGGCTCCCTCGGCCTATAGAGCGAGATGAGCGCGCAACCCCAGAGTCGGACACGACTGGACCTGATGGTCAGGGGTCCCTTTACCTTTTATGTAACCCAGGAGGAACCCAGGTGGTGCCCACTGGCTCCCTCAGCCAATAATGCGAGATGAGTGCGCAACCCCAGAGTGGTCCGCGACTGGACCTAACAGTCAGGGGTCCCTTTAGCTTTAGCTTTATTGCACCCTTATACTGTAAACAGCCCTCTGATCCTTGGATGAAGGGCAGAATATAAATTTAGTAAGTAAATACATAAAGTAAAAATAATATGTGGGGCAGGAGACGCTCACTGCCAGTGCACCACCGGAGACCGTGAAGTGCTCTCTCTGTCGGGCGATGAGGAAGGAGACTTGTGCCTTTGAGACTTCAAAGTGTCCCATCACCTGGTTTGCCGCAGTGACATCAGGCGATTGACAGCTTGTGGCCCCGCCCACCTCTCAAACATGGCTCAAGAAGGTAGGATCTGATAAGGATCTCTCCTACAGAGGAGGACTGAATGGGAGTTGTAGTACAAAGCAACTGGGGTGGCGCCAGTTTGGGGAAGGCTGTGCTGTTCTACCTCAAGGGCCTCCCCTTAGGAACTGACCCAGACCTGAGGCCCCCGAGAGCTCCAGAGGCTGGCAGTGCCTTTTCTGCGGTGGCTCCCTGTTTGTGGAATGCTCTCCCCAGGGAGGCTCGCCTGGCGCCATCATTGCAGATCTTTAGGCGCCCGGCGAAAACATTCTTATTCACGCAGGCCTTTGGCTCATTGAACAATATGGCCTTTTAAATGCGCTGGTTTCTTTTAATGTTACGCATGTTGCATTTTTATTTTGCAAACTGCCCTGTGATCTTGAGATGAAGGGTGTCATATGCATTTAATGATAGGCTCCACCTTCTATCCCTACGAGGCGCCGCTCCTAGGAGGTGCCACCCGCTGCCTCTCAAGGCCTGAGTTCCCAGAGTCCCCTTCACTTTCCATGCACATGAATTAACCTCCGCAGCTACAGTGCCACAAACGTGCGTGTTTCGTTCATCTTCAGGAATGCACCTGCCCAGAGGTGCCTGCAGTTGCAGTGCGTGGCCAAAAGGAGACGCCAGTCAAACGTGTGGTTGAATTCGGGGGGGGGGGGGGAGCGGTAGAAGCTTCTGCTTCTATGTGTAGGGTGCATTCATTGGTGACACCTTAATTCGTCCAGGGCCTGAGTGTCTCCAAGTTGCGATATTTGGCAGTGCCCGGCTCAACCGTCACGTGGCAGTCATGCCTTCTGAAGAGACGTCTGGCGCATTTGTTTCAGCCTGGGGGAGGAGTGGCTGCACCTGTTGGACTTCTGCCTGCCGTGCGTTGAGAGGAGAAGGGGAGCATGATAGAAACCTTAACCTCCGCTTTGCCCGTGTGAACTGGGGCTGAGATCCTGCTCCCCAGGGACAGTGCTCCCTGCAGTTGGCACAACAAGCCAACAGGTGGCATCCTTTTATCAAGTGTGCCCAGGAACGATATTTGGCTCCAGAGGGTCGGGTTTCGATGGGGTCAGTGGCCTAATCTGGGGAGCGTTGCCCCTCAGGGCCTGGACTGCGGCTTCTCCGAGAAGGGAGGACGGCCCCAGTGCCCCCTCCCACAAAAAAAGCAACCTTGCTGTGCCATTACGAGACAGAAAATCAACAAAGGAAGCCTTCCTCTTTCCCATCCATCACCCTTTTACTAAAGCGGTTCTCCAAGGGTGCGGCAGGAGAGGCTTGAAAGGACGATCAAAGGAACAGCTAAACATTTCAGTGTGGTGTAGTTTAGTATCTATTTTATTTTATATTTTATTATATTATATTTTATTATTATTATTTATTCTATTCTATTCTATTCTATTCTATTCTATTTTATTTTTTCTCCTTTTTGAAAGGAGAGCAAAAGCATCAGGTGATACCAGGGACCATCCTAGCTGTGTCATAGAATCATAGAGTTGGAAGAGACCACAAGGGCCATCCAGTCCAATGCATTTCTTCCAACGCATGTCTTATCAGTTAAGAAATTCGGTGTGGCACGAGCAATTTGTATTTTATTTTTTATATTTTTTATTAAATTTTCTGTTTTACAACTTCGAATACTCATTTAAACATCCTTAAAATATCTTTTCTTTCCGTGGTTCATTTTACATTTCACATATCATAAGTCCCTGCATATTTTACACAAACTGAACCATTCGGAATTCTATTATTACATCCATCAAAACTTATTTACACTGTTGAATTTCTCTTAATGCTGCCCACGTTTTCAAGTGTACTCTGCTCCCCCCCCATGTATTCAATAAACCTTTTCCAATCTTTTCTAAACGTTATGTTCTTCTTGTTCTCTTATTCTATATGTTAAGTCTGTAAGCTGCGCATATTCCGTCAGTTTAAGTTGCCGTTCTTCTTCGGTTGGGACCTCGCTCGTTTCCCATTTTGGGGCTAATGAAGCATGGGCCGCAGTAGTGGCCTACATAAATAACATTTACCAGCAATTTTTTTATCTGCATGCCCCAGAGGGGGAAAAAAGTTTGAGAATCAGAAACCAGAGGCCTTCTTGCTTGAAATGGTCAACCAGGAGTTACCAAAGGAAGATCACACTTTCTTTATGTATGCCACAACAGCAGCGAGGATTTTGATTGCAAAATATTGGAAGACAAAGGACTTACCTACGATGGAAGAATGGCAGATGAAGATGATGGACTATATGGAACTTGCCGAGCTGACCGCGAGGCTCCGCGACCAGAGCGGTGGAGAAAGAGTGGAAGAAATTTAGAGAATATCTCAAAAAGTATTGTAATATTTAGAAATTATAGAAATGCTAGAAGAATAACATTTTACAGATTAGGATTAAGAAAACATTAAGTAAATAAGTATAATGATATAAGGTTGTAAACTAGATAAGGTAATAAGAATTAAGACTAACGAATAGAATAAGATATAGAAAAATGATTAAGCATTGATTGTATTTGAAGATGTGAGAAAATTGCTATAGAAATTAAGATTATACATTGGAACGCAGAGGGGAGGACAGGAGGAAGTCCAACCAAAATGATAAAGAAATAAGAAGGGTAGATAAAGTTGTGTGTGTGTGGAAGTGTATTGTTAGTTTGTTGTTGTATGTAGTGTGTTAAGTTTGTTTTTATGTAATTTAATATGTGTGAAAACCCAATAAAAATATTTAAAAAAAAAAAGTTTGAGAATCACTGTATTACTATGTCACTTCAATAAAATCATGCACAATAAATATTTATTTATTCATTCATTTTAAAAAACAAACAAACCAACCAGATTTCTTTATTTCTTTATTGTGTTTCTACGTCACCTTTTCATCCGAGGTGGCATTGCGTGTCTCTCCCGCTCCTCATTCAGTCCCAACAACAACCCCACGAGGTAGGCTAGGCGGAAAAGCTTCTACTGGCCCAAGGCCCGGTGGGCACCAGGTTGGCGAAGGCTGGCATAGTTACCCCTATATCCTGCTCTCCCTTTCGTTTGGGCTTGTGGGGGGGCTTCTGGTTGGAGTTTTCGCCTCTCCTGACCGGCTTCTCCTTTCCATCTCTCCCTCGCAGTGGCGTGGGGCTGGCTCGGGCCCATTTCGAGAAGCAGCCTCCGTCCAACCTCAGGAAATCCAACTTTTTCCACTTTGTCCTGGCCATGTATGACCGGCACGGCCAGCCTGTGGAGATCGAGAGGACGTCTTTCATCGACTTCGTGGAGAAGGACAGGGTATGGAGCCAATCGGGTTGCGCTGTTGTTCCTCTCCTCCCACCCCCCACAAAAAAAACCCCTCAAGGTGTCAGATTTGAGTCATCATATCCAAGATGGCGGCAACCATGGAACGGACTCCAACTACGATTCTGTTATTCCCTTGGAAGGTGGTGGGCTCTACTTCCTTGGAGGTTTTGAAGCAGAGGTTGGGCGGCCATCTATCATGGATGCTTCAGCTGAGATTCCTGCATTGCAGGGGGTTGGACTAGTTGACCCTCGGGGTCCCTTTCAACTCTACAGTTCTATGATTCTGTGAACCGTGTCCCTCCCCCACTCATGCTCACCCCCGCCATACAATGGAAGTTGACTTCTGGGGCCTTTCCAGAAACCAAGATGGCGGCCCCTGGATGGGGTGTTGTGGCTCCAGACCTGGATAGAGTGCCCAGGGTGGGAGCCGGGTGCAATGGGGAGACAGCTGTAGCGCTGAGGACTTCTGTAGAAGTCGGAATTTCAGCTTGCCCTCTCCCTCGTCCAAAATCAGCAAGTCTTCTGTTTGAACCTCACCCCCGCTGTGGTGATGGCCTGGCTATCTTAGTCTCTCCGCCCACCCCTATGCAATTTGGGAATAACAGTACTACTACTACTACTACTAATAATAATAATAATTTATTACTTATACCCCACCCATCTGGCCGGGCCTCCCCAGCCACTCTGGGCAGCTCCCAACAGAATATTTAAATACAAAATAAAACATCAAACATTAAAAACTTCCCTAAACATTAAAAACTTCCCAACCCACCTTTCAGGGTTATTGTGAAGGACTCCTGAGATAACGTGTGCAAACTGCTTTGCATATTCTCGAAAATCGACTTCTTCTGATGGTGAGACGAATGTAAGACTAAATTGTTTCCCCCCCCCCTATTTCTTCAAATATTTCATAGAATCAGAGAATTGTAGAGTTGGAAGGGACCACGAGGGTCATCTAGTCCAACCCCCTGCAATGCATGAATCTTTTTGCCCACCGTGGGGCTCAAACCCACGACCCTGAGATGAAGAGTCTCATGCTCTACTGAGCTTATCCTAGCATTGATTCAGGGTGGATAAAAATCAATGATTTTTTTTTATAAAAAAAAAATCAGATTTTTTTGATTTAAATTGGATTTTTAAAATAAAATGCTTTTGGAGGAAAAATCTTTCTAAATATAGTCTTCTATTTAAGTTACATTGTAGTCCAAAGGCTATTCATCAGGAAATAAGGATTTGTTTTAAGTTTATCAAGTGTGCTAAAACTCAGTCTAAGTTTTTTTTAAAAAATGTTTAACCACATCAGTTAACAAAAATGGATACATATGCTATCATGTTATTGTTTTAGTTAAATAAATTGTTTAAATGGTTATTAAGGAAATGGTTATTTTTCTCCTTCCAATAAAGTACAGCAGAAAAGTTGTCCAAATATAAACAGTTAACTTATTAAACCTCACCATAATTTCATAATTATCTGTCTATGTATTTCTAGTAATATAACCAAATCAGTAATTTTTGATATAACTGTAAAAACTACTCTGAAAATTTATTATTCCAAAAATGAAACCTTCTAGGTTGTAAATATTAAGATTATACCAGCAAGAATGAGTCTTTCTGTAAAAAAAAATATTTAAATCAAGTCTTACTGACTAGTGATTTAAATTAAGCCTTACTGACTAGTGATTTAAATCGTGATTTAAATCAATTTGATTTAAATCAAATCCAACCTGCATTGATTCGTCATATTTTGATCCTGCTTTTTCTCCAAGGCACCTTTCGTTGTTTGCCTCCGAACTTTATCCTCACATCAATCCTGTGATGTAGGTTAGGCAAAAAGTCAGGGGTCTCACGGCTGGCAGGTGATTTGAATCCGGGTCTCGCTAGCGCAAGATGGCAAAGAGTCTTAAGATACGGCGTGTGTTTTCAAAATAACATTTTATCCTTTTCTTTCAGGAGCAGACTGGAGAGAAAACCAACAATGGGATCCACTACCGGTTACAGCTTTTGTACAGTAACGGTAAGGAGCATTGCTGGCTAATTCGCTATGTTTGCATGGCGTTTTTCAGGGGGACCCAGAAAGCGGATGTCTTAAAACGATTAAAACTAGCCTTCCTCCAATATTATCATTACCTGCCCTTCACCCTAAGATCCCAGGGCGGGTGATGGCAATTAAAAAAACACCATCGATAATAAAGTACAATACAGTGGTACCTCGGGTTAAGAACTTAATTCATTCTGGAGGTCCGTTCTTAACCTGAAACTGTTCTTAACCTGAGGTACCACTCTAGCTAATGGGGCTCCCACTGTACCGTCTTTCCCCCTTTTAAGACACCGTCTTATAATTTTTCCCCCTCTAAAAAACACAAGGTGGCTTATTTTCGGGGGGATGTCTTATTTTTATTACGTCAGTATGGTACGGTACAGCCTCCCCCTGCGTGCTGAGCAGGCGGGGCAGAACTCCACAAGAGGTGCGTTCCCCCCCCCCCCGCGCCTCTCGCTGGTTCGCTGGCTCCATGCGCACGGGGAACAAGCGGGGCAGGAAGAGGCGTCTCCCCCCCCCCACGCCTCTCTCTGCGCGCTAAGCAGGAGGGGCTGAGGAGGCGACGGGAACAATGACAGCACCACGGCTTACTTTTGGGGTACAGCTTACTTCTCACAAAGGTTAAAAAAACCTGCCATGGCTTACTTTATGACTACGTATTAAAAAAGGGGGAAACAGGGTACATGATTTCTGTTCTCATCCTGAAGCAAAGTTCTTAACCCGATGTACTATTCTGGGTTAGCGGAGTCTGTAACCTGAAGCGTCTGCAACCTAAAGCGTCTGTAACCCGACGTACCATTGTATTTTTTTAATGCATAAAAAAATCAGTGTAAAACAACTTAAAATTTCAAAATAGGAGTGTCTGAAGCCAGAGAAAAGAGCTGCATCTTCAGCATCTTCCAGAACAGGGGTAGGCAACCTAAGGCCCGTGGGCCGGATGCGGCCAATCGCCTTCTCAATCCGGCCCGCGGACGGTCCGGGAATCAGCGTGTTTTTACATCAGTAGAATGTGTCCTTTTATTTAAAATGCATCTCTGGGTGATTTGTGGGCATAGGAATTCGTTCATTTTCATTTTCATTTTCAAAATATAGTCCGGCCCACCACAAGGTCTGAGGGACTGTGGACCGGCCCACGGCTGAAAAAGGTTGCTGACCCCTGGTCCAGAAGCTGTGCAATGAAACTGCCAGGCCCATTTCTGTGGGGAGTTCCTCAGATTAGGGGCCGCCACAGAGAGACCCTCCCCTCCCCCACAGGCCACCACCACACCAAACCTCTGGGGGCAGAGGAACTACTAAGAGCTCCCCCTGCCGATCTTAGTACCCAAGAGGGGCTTTAGGAAAGGAGAGGGGCGTCTCTCGGGTTTTTTGGGCCCTCAAGGGGGCCTTGAATTGGACCCAGGAATCACCCCTGACGACAACTCGCATCATACAGAGCTGATCGGCCATCATGCAAGCTCCAAGTTTAGGCTTTTCAGAGTCTCCCAGGTCCCAATCCAAGGCTCAGCCCGCACTGGCTGACACCATTAGAAAAGAATCACATTTAGATAGTCATCATTGCAGACGGATGCAAGTAGTTCGTTTTTATTTTATTTCTATTGCATTCATATTCCATATCCCTCCTTCCCCCCCCCCCAAGGAGCACCTGGGGACCCAGGTGGCGCTGTGGGTTAAACCACTGAGCCTAGGGCTTGCTGATCAGAAGGTCGGCGGTTCGAATCCCTGCAATGTAGTGAGCTCCCGTTGCTCGGGTCCCAGCTCCTGCCAACCTAGCAGTTCAAAGTGCAAGTAGATAAATAGGAACCGCTCTGGCAGGAAGGTAAATGGCGTTTCCGTACGCTGCTCTGGTTTGCCAGAAGTGGGATTGTCATGCTGGTCACATGACCCGGAAGCTGTACGCCGGCTCCCTCGGCCAATAAAGCGAGATGAGCGCCGCAACCCCAGAGTTGGACCTAATGGTCAGGGGTCCCTTTACCTTTAAGGAGCTCAAGGTGGTTGTCCTCTCTCCTCATTGAACCCCCAAAACAACCCTGTGAGGTAGCGGCTTGGCCCAAGGTCGCCCATTCATGGCCGAGTGGGGATTCGAACCCTGGTCTCCCAGGTCCTCGTCCGACACTCTAACCACTGCACCACACCAGAGTTGTTGGCCAGTTGTGCCAAACTCCGCCACCTCTTTCCCCCCCACCCTACCCCCAATTTTGGGACTGGCATCGTCCCTGCGCCACCATTTTGAAAGCGGAGGGCCTCTGTGGTTTTGAGCCAGGGGTCGGAAGTTCCAGAACGGAAGAGAAAAAAAACGTTCCTCTCGCTTTTCTTCCTCGCAGGACTTCGGACGGAGCAGGACCTCTATGTGCGGCTCATCGACTCCATGTCCAAGCAGGTAACAAACAGCCTCTGGTGGAAGTGTGGCAGGGTGTCCCTGCTCTCGTGGAAAGGGGGCAGAGCGTTTTGGGGTGGGGACAAGCACAAGTATATGATGGGAAGCAGGGGGGGGGGTCACCTCAAACAGCCACACCTCCCATGCTAGGAACAGGGTGCGAGGGTGGCTCAACAAGATGGCGGCACAATCAAGCCTTAGGAGGGAGGTGGTTGTGTTTAGCCTGGAGAAGAGGAGATATGAGAGCCATCTTGAAATATCTCGTGGAAGATGGGAAAAGCTTGTTTTCTCTTGCTCTGGAGGGGAGGACTCGAACCCATGGCTTCAGGTTACAAGAAAGGAGATTCCGACTAAGCATCAGGAAGGAATTTCTGACAGCAAGAGCTGTTCGACAATGGAACGGACTCCCACGGGAGGTGGTGGACTCTCCTTCGTTTGAGGTTTTTAAGCAGAGGCTGGGTGGCCATCTGTCATGGAGATTCCTGCATTGCAGGGGGTTGGACTAGATGACTCTTGGGGGTCCCTTCCAGCTCTATAGTTCTATGATTCGGAAGGAAGGGAAGGAAGGAAGGAAGGAAGGAAGAGATAAATAGATAGATGATAGAGATAGATAGATAGATGACAGATGATATAGATGATAGATAGATAGATAGATAGATAGATAGATAGATAGGAAGAAGAGGGGGAAGGAAGGAAGGAAGGGAAAGAAAGAGAGAGCACGAGAGAGAGAAAGAGAAAGAAAGAAAGAATAGATAGATGATCGAGATAGATAGATGACAGATGTGAGATAGATAGATAGATAGATAGATCAGTGTTTCCCAACCTCCTCGGGGCAACGGCACAGCTGCCCCACGAAAAAAATCTCGCGGCACACCACGACCCGGGGGGCGGGGTGTCCGCGCGCCCTGGCGGGAGGGAGGGGCGAAAACGGAGCGGGAGATCGGCGGGCCAGGCGCCCGCCCCCCCCTCCCGCGCCCAGCCCCCCGGCAGCACCTCCACCCGGCCCCCGAGCGAGCCCGGGACGACGACGGGCGGGTCGGAGCCCGCTCGCCCGCCGCGCAGGATAGCTGCTGCTGCTGCTGCTTCTACGGCCGCCTCACTGACCTCACCGCCCGTCCCCGACCGCGACCCGGGGCGGCAGAGGCAGCGGGCGAAGCGCCCGGCAGCCCTGGCGAAGGCGGCGGTCGGCGAGCGGGAAGCGCAGCCGAGGCGACACCAGCCGCCCGGACCGCCCCGGAAGCAGAAGGGCGGCACAGCAGCCGGTGTCTTGCGGCACACTCCTGTGCCGCGGAACACCGGTTGAAGAACGCTGAGATATAGATAGATAGATAGATAGATAGATAGATAGATAGATAGATAGATGATAGATAGATAGATGAAAGATAGATAGATAGATAGATAGATAGATAGATAGATAGATATGATATAGATTGAAAAAAGAGGGAGGGAGGGAGGAGGGAGGGAGGGAGGGAGGGAGGGAGGGAAGGAAGGAAGGAAGGAAGGAAGGAAGGAAGGAAGGAAGGAAGAAGAAAGAAAGAAAGAAAGAAAGAAAGAAAGAAAGAAAGAAAGAAAGAAAGAAAGATAGAAAGAAAGAAAGAAAGAAAGAAAGAAAGAAAGAAAGAAAGAAGAAGCTTGAGGAAGATGTGATAGGTGAATCTCAGTTTTGTCCCAGGAACAAGATCAACGTCAAAGTTGGTGTGCTTCCAGCCCTGCCCTCCTGAGGGGGGAGCCCAAGGGAGGTAAATCCCAAACTGGGAGATGCTTCATTAAGCTTCGCCATCATTAATCAACACCATTAGGCAGGGGAGGCTTTGTTAACTCTGATGCTGATGGGCTGGGAGCCTCTGCTGCTTCGCACCTGCTTAGCACACGCAAACACACGCTCCTTCTCCAGGGGGCTTGCCCAGGCCTCTCTGCTGAGGCCAAACACAGGAGGACGAAGCCCGGACTTGCTCCTGCTTTAGGAAGCGGCCGCGTGCAACTCCCAGCAGCCCCACCCAGCATGGCGCGCGGCCAGGGAGTTGTAGCGCCAGCTACATCTGCAGGACACCACACTGGCTGCCTCTTCGCTGGCACGCTGAGCTTTTGCACTAGGACCAAGTATGTAGTCCTCATGGTTGTGGGTTCAGTGACGGTTGGGAACTCTGGGCCTGAGTCAGGTAAACTGCCGTGCTAGTGGGAGCGCCCCCTCTCTAAATCTGCTTGGGGGGGTCCAGGAGAACCCCCAGAATAGCACATGGGGTGGGGGGAGATTGTTCCACCTGGCAAGATAAACGCTTGCATTGATGGAACAATCTCCTTAGTGTGATTTGGGGAAGCGGCAGAGCTTCATTTTTGTTCTTCTGCAGCTATCATGATTGCCATCCTAACCTAAGGACATAAGAAGAGCCTGCTGGATCAGGCCCAGGGCCCCTCTAGTCCAGCATCCTGTTCACACAATGGCCAGCCACATGCCTCAATGGGGAGCCCCAAAGCAGGATTCGAACACAAGAGCTCTCTGCCCTCTTGGCTAGTAGCCACTGATAGCCTCTCCTCCTCCATGAATTTGCCCAATCCTCTTTTAAAGCTATCCAAGTTGGTGGCCATCGCTGCCTCCTGTGGGAGAGAGTTCCACAGTTTAACAACAGCATTAAGGAGGACTTTCTTTTATCCATCCTGAATCTTCCTCGGATGTCCACGAGTTCAAGCGTTAGGAGAGAGGGAGAAAAACTTTTCTCTGTGTACTTTCTCCGTGGCATGCCTTGTTTTCATAATTAGCATCGTCATCGGTTCATTCATCGCCTTCTAAACCACCGTCCCTTGATGATTTGCACATAAGATAATTAAAGGGGGGGGAATTAAACACAAGGCAAAAAAGTTATGCCCTCTGCCCTTGGCCCATGAAAAGAGCCTGGAGTGCCGTAGCATCTGGGTGTTGAGTTTTTCTAGGTTGTTCCTCTCCTTAACACTTCCCCTCTTCATCCCCCCCCCCCCCTGTTTTCCAGGCAATCATCTACGAAGGGCAAGACAAGAATCCAGAAATGTGCCGTGTGCTGCTGACACATGAAATCATGTGCAGGTGAGCCTGGCTCAGCTCCCTCCTGGAGCAGTGGGGGGGATCCCTCCCTCCCTCCCTCCCTCCCTCCCTCCTTCCTTCCTTCCTTCCTTCCTTGCTTCCTTCATCCCTCCCTTCCTTCCTTCCCTCCTTCCTCTCTTCCTCCTTCCCTCCTCCCTCCCTTCCTCCCTCCCTTCCTCCTTCCCTCCCTCCCTCCCTTCCCCCCTCCCTCCCTCCCTCCTTTCTTCCTTCCTTCTCTCTCTCTCTCTTCTCTCTCTCTCTCTCTCCCCTTCCTTCCTTCCTTCCTTCCTTCCTTCCTTCCTTCCTTCCTTCTCTCTCTCTCTCTCTCTCTCTCTCTCTCTCTCTCCCTCCCCCTTCCTTCCTTCCTTCCTTCCTTCCTTCCTTTCTTTCTTTCTTTCTTTCTTTCTTTCTTTCTTTCTTTCTTTCTTTCTTTCTTTCTTTCCACTACCAGCGTATTGGGAACAAACTCTTCAGGTCTGGCCCCCCCACCTCAAAAGGTCTTCAGACTTTGGAAAGGTGCATTAAAACCATCCCTTCAAGACAACCTGTTTACAGAGCATTCACCCTGGTTTGCTCGCAGGGAGGCTAGATGATGCTCCGTCAAACCTAGACTGATCCCACATTTTCTGGTGCATCTTCCCATCTCCTTCCCTATCTCAAATAGTCTGGTCTTTTGGGGAAGCAGTTTTTGAAATTATTTTAATTAGCTGCTGCATTTATATCCCCCCCCGTTTTTGTTCAGGGAGCTCAAGGTGGCGTAGATGGTTCTTCCCCTCCTCATTGAATCCTCACAACAACCCTGTGAGGTAGGTCAGGCAGAGAGGCAATGCCTGGCCCCCAAGGTCACCCCAGTGTGCTTCACAGCCAAGCAGGGATTCAAACCCTGGTCCAACACTTAACCGCTATGCCAAGACCTGCAACTCTGCAACCTGAATTTGCAAGCTCAATATGTGATTGAATCTCAAGTGAGGAGTCATGATAGAGCCCAGGCTATTTATTTTTTATATTATGTGGGGTTTTTAATTGCATATGTATTGTTTTACAGCCTAGGGCCATATAGTGAAGGGCAGATTCTATGCATAAATAAATATAAATAAGCCGTTGGTGTGTAATTGGGAGCCCAGCTACACGAAATGGGCTCTGCTATTATTAATTTCTTTATTACATTTAGATGCCACCTTTATCCTTCAATGATCTTAAGGTGGTGAGCATGGCTCTCCTCCCATTTCATCCTCTCAGCAACCCTGTGAGGTAGAGAGGTGGTGACTGACTCCAAGGCCACCCACTGAGCTCATGGCTGAGGCGGGATTTGAACCCTGCTCTCCCAGGTCCAACACGCTAGCCGTTACGCCAACCTGGCTCTAACCATTGCGCCACACTGGCCCTAGCACTTCAGCCTGGACGGGGGTGGGGTGGGGACTGAATGTTTGGAAACTCCTCGCATGCGGAAAGCTAGCATGCAAGGGAGACAAGCCTAACCCGGTTTTCTCCCTGAGGTGCGGCTAGCTTTGGATGTGCAGCGATTTCTACAGAGCATCCAAATTTAATTGAAATGGTACCCGAAGGCCTCATCTGTCCTCAGCGCTGCTTAATCTGATTGGCTGTGCAGAGATTGGTCCCGACTGAGGATCTGTTAGTCAGGATCTGTAAACAAAAACCACATGGTTCTCTGCATGGCGCCAAGGAGGGCCAGTGAAGGGTGTGTAGCCTAGGGCGAAGCAGTGTGTCTGGAGAGAGAGCCGAGAGCCACATTCAGAGACTTGGGGGGCCACATTCAGGCTCCCCACCCCAACTTAGAAACAGACATCCAGCTTGGCCCAGAGGCAGCCAATTTGACACAGGCTAGTGTTGGAATCGAATAGTACTGCTCTAGTCTGCCTGGGCAGACCCCCACCTGGAGTCCCGTGTCCAGTTCTGGGCACCCCATTTTAAGAAGGGTATTGACAAGCTGGAACATAAGCAGAGGAAGGCGACCGAGATTATCCAGGGTTTGGAAACTAAGTCTTATGAGGTTAAGGGAGCTGGATCCATGGCAGATGACCATCCAACCTCCTTAAAAACCTCCAGGGATGGAGAGTCCACAATCTCTTGAGAGAGACCGTTCAGCTCTCAAACAACTCTTACTCTTTTGCACCCCCCCTTTTTTTATCTTGAGGAGCTCCAGGTGGCGTACGCGCCGCTCCCCTCTCCCTCATTTTATCCCCACAACTGCCTTGCGAGGTAGGTTTTAGGCCATGGGTAGGCAAACTAAGGCCCGGGGGCCGGATCAGGCCCAATCGCATTCTCAATCCGGCCCGCGGACAGCCCGGGAATCACCGTGTTTTTACATGAGTAGAATGTGTCCTTTTATTTAGAATGCATCTCTGGGTTAGTTGTGGGGCATAGGAATTCGTTCCTTTTTCCCCCTTTTCAAAATATAGTCCGGCCCCCCCACAAGGTCAGAGGGATGGTGGACCGGCCCCCTGCTGAAAAGGTTTGCGGACCCCTGTTTTAGACCAAGAGGCAGTATGAGCTTCATTCATGGCCGAGCGTTGAATTCGAACCCTGGTCTCTCCCAGACCCTCAACGGGCACTCTAAGCCACCGGCTCACAGCTTAGCACTGGGATGTAGCAGGCCCATCGGACGAGCCAAGGGACCTTAGAATCATAGTGTTGGAAGGGAACCCCAAGGGTCATCTAGTCCAACCCCGTGCAATGCAGGAATCTCAGCTGAAGCATCCATGACAGATGGCCATCCAACCTCTGCTTAAGAAGGAGGCTGGGATCTTTCCACCCGGCTCTGCCAAGTTCCCTGGTGCCCCATTAACGCCTGCCTTGTTTACGACACTCAGGGCTCGGTGTTTGTGCAAATTAGTGCGCCTGCCTCCGAGCCAACTTTCATGGCTAATTGATCTCCAGGAACCTTGCTAATGATCTTGGGGGTTGAGGGAATAGATGGCAGGGGCGGGTGGGGAATATCTGGGGTGGGGAGGAGGGCGAAGCGTCTTGGCTGAGACGCCCTCGGATTTGTTTGTGTAACCGGCGGGTGGGATCGCGGCTCCCCTGCGGGGCGCAGAACAGAGCCCTCGGTTGTTTATCAGACCAAGCTATTCATTATATTTAACGTGAGCGGCGGCACCTGGTGGAATCATTAAAAGAAAATTGGAATCTGATCTCGTAAGACTAGAACTCGGGGCCATCCGAGGAAGCTGACAGCTGGGGGATTGGGCGGACAAAAGAAAAGACTTTTAGCTGCAGCACATAGTCGGAAGTATGGAACTCCCTGCCGCAGGAGGGCAGGATGGCCAGGATCCTGTTCTCACAGTGACCAAGCAGGTGCTTGTGGGAAACCCGCAAGCAGAATTCTAGCACGAGAGCAACTCTCTCCTCTTGCAGTTTCCAGCAGTTGGCCTTGAGAAGCATTGCTGTCTCACATTATGGAGGCAGGGCAGAGCCATAGCCACCAACAGGCCTCTCCGCTGTGCATTCGCCTCGCCCTCTTTTAAAGCCATTCCACTTGTTGGCAGTCAGGTTTTCTCCTGTGGCAGTGAGTTCCAAAGTTTAACCACGCGCTGCGTGAAGAAGGACTTTCTTCCGAGAGAAAGGGGACAGAAGAGGCCTTTTTCTCGCCTATCTCATGACACTGGAGCTTGGGGATAACCCATGAAGCTGAAAGCAGTCAAAAGGAAGGATTGCAGAATGTTAGAATTGTAGCATTGCAGGGCACCCCAAAGGTCATCTCTTCCAGCCCCCTGCAATCACAGCTAAAGAATCCCTGTCAGCTGGCCAACCAAGCTCTGCTTTTAAACCTCCAGTACTAGGGAGTCCCCCCGTATATCTCACTCCCAGGCATCCAGATCATCCAAACTGTCTACTTTAGATTCAGGTAGGTAGCCGTGTTAGTCTGACGCAGTCGAAATTAATTTTAAAAAATTAAAAATTGTCCAGTAGCACCTTAGAGACCAACTGTTTGTTCTGGGTATAAGCTTTTGTGTGCATGCACACTTCTTCAGAACAAACAAACCCAGAACAAACTTAATTTTAATTTTTTTAATTTTATTTTGTCTATTTTAGGGTTGCCATATTTCAAAAAGTGAAAATACAGGCACAAAGGTGCTTATTTTGGCCAAAGTTGTTGCTCAAAAATGAAGTTTCTGAGCAAATTTTAAAGGAAATTAGACTAACCCCCCCCCAAAAAAAACATTGGTTGCTATACGTCCAGGTTTCCCCGGACATTTTAAGTGAGATCAGAAATTCCGCCCTGACGCTTTTTCCGATTTTTGAGTGCTCTGTGGCACAGTTCGCACAAGCGAGTAAGCCCGCTTCCTTGATTTGTGCCCACTTGAGGCTTGTTCACACATCATACATACTTGCACGCCTCTTTGTGTGAAAGAGCATGCAGTTGTTGATTTGCATGGCTCACATATAGCTGCTGAATGTGACCCATGCTCTCGCGTCAGCTGAATGTGCGAAGGGAAAGTGGGGCTGGTGTCAGTGTATTTCTTTTATTTCACTCGGGTGGGGCTCCCGATCCAAAAGAACCGTGTCTGAGCCGTGAATTTAAATCCTAGCGCAATCGCATCGAGCATAGAGAAAAGTCCTGCTGTATCAGGCCAATGGCCCACCTGGTCCAGATGCCCCAAGGGGAAACCTGCAACCAGGATCCGAGCGCAAAAGCCCTCTATCCCCTCCTGTGGTTTCCAGCAACTCTTAACTCAGAAGCATGGCTATTTTTCTACTTGCTGTGAAATGGATGTGTTGCTGTGGAATGTAGAACACACCTGCACACTTCACCTGCAACCTCCGTCCCACTGTAAAGGTAAAGGGACCCCTGACTATTAGGTCCAGTCGCGGACAACTCTGGGGTTGCAGCACTCATCTTGCTTTATTGGTGTACAGCTTCCAGGTCATGTGGCCAGCATGACTAAGCCGCTTCTGGTGAAACCAGAGCAGCGCACGGAAACGCCGTTTACCTTCCCGTTGCAGAGGTACCTATTTATCTACTTGCACTTTGACGTGCTTTCGAACTGCTAGGTGGGCAGGAACTGGGACCGAGCAACGGGAGCTCACCCCATCACAGGGATTCGAACCGCCGACCTTCTGATCAGCAAGCCCTAGGCTCTGTGGTTTAACCCACAGCGCCACCCACGTGCCTTCCGTCCTGCCCTACTTCCAAGTAAATGTATTTTGCACCTGCACCCCCGACCAGTAGGCTTCTCTTTATACTTCTGCCTTTGTTCGTTCATTCCATTTGCGTCCCAATTTTCTTCTCCAAGGTGCTCAAGATGGTGGGGTGGCGCTGTGGTCTAAACCACTGAGCCTCTTGGGCTGGCCGATCAGAAGGTCGGTGGTTCGAATCCCTGCGACAGAGTGAGCTCCCGTTGCTCTGTCCCAGCTTTTGCCAACCTAGCAATTTGAAAGCACACCAGCGCAAGTAGATAAATAGGAACCGCTGCAGCGGGAAGGTAAACGGTGTTTCCGTGCGCTCTGGTTTGTGTCACAGTTACCCATTGCACCAGAAGCAGTTTAGTCCTGCTGGCCACATGACCTGAAAAGCTGTCTGTGGACAAATGCCGGCTCCCTCGGCCTGAAAGTAAGATGAGCGCTGCAACCCCAGAGTCTCCTTTGACTGGACTTAACCGTCTGGGGGTCCTTTACTTTTTTTTACCTTTACCTCCCCATTTTATCCTCACAACAACCCGGTGAGGGAGGTTAGGCTGCGAGCGAGTTAGCGTGCGAGTTAGTGAGCTTCATGTCCGAGCGGGGATTTGAACCCTGGTCTCCCAGTTCCTAGCCCACCACTCTAACCACTACACCACATTGTCTCTCAGCTTTTGACGCCTGCGTAGTGCTACCTCAGTGCAGAAGGAGTTGGGGTGGGCTTGGGGTCTCATATCAATTAAGGGGAGCAACATTGTGAAGATAAAAGCCGAAGGAGGGCCTGGTTCCTGGATCAGGCTAAGGGCCCATCGAGTCCAGCATCCTGTTCTCCCAGGGGCTAACCAGATGCCTATTATGGGAAACCCACAAGCCAGATCTGAGCACAAGAGCTCTCTCCCCTCCTGTGGTTTCCAGCAACTGGTGTTCAGAAGCATTGCTGCTCCAAATGTGGAGGCCATAGAAGAGCCAACCTGGCTAGTAGCCATCGATAGCCCTCTCCGCTGTGCATTTGCCTCATCCTCTTTTAAAGCCATTCAGCTTGGTGGCAATCACTTTCTCCTGTGGCAGTGAGTTCCATAGTTTAACGCTACACTGCATGAAGAAGTCCTTCCTTTTGGGATTATCCAAAATCCAGATTCTGTGAAGTCCAGTGTTAGGAGAGAGGGAGAAAAACCTCTGTACCCCACCCCACCCCCACGTCATGCATAATTTTATATGTTCCTCTCTCATGCCCCTCTTTGCTCACCTGAGTTGCTCTGTCCCCTTGGCAATTTTGGCTGCCCTTTTCTGAGCAACACCCCAGATGCTGCTCAGGGTCTCTGCTCCTTCCTGATCACCCCCTTTTGCCCTTACAGCCGTTGCTGCGATAAGAAAAGCTGTGGGAACCGCAACGAGACACCCTCTGACCCCGTCATCATCGACAGGTAAGAAGCTGCCGAACTCCACAGGATTTTTGCAATAGAACTGCAGTATTGCATCGCATTGCGGGCTCATCTACACTTACCTTTGCTCTGCATTTCTCGGTACAGGTCCTCGGTACTTTAAAGCTCCCAGTCTGAGCGCTTTCTTTCCTTCTTTTTTTCACCTTGGCGCTTTCTCCACTCTTTCCCACTGAACCAGAACAATCTGCAGAAAACTGGAATTGCCGTTTGTTCCGATTTAGCCTTGAAGAGCACATTTTCCTGGGGAAAGCATTGAGGCACCAAACACACACACACACACACACACACACACACACACACAAACCACCACAAAGCAATTGGACACAGACCAGGAACATGCAGACCCGTACCTAGAAAATACAAAGCAAAAGTTTTGTGGATGAGCTTTGCATTACAGGAACCTGCTTGATTAACAGATCTTCTTGAATGCATAAGGCTGAAATCTGATTCAATTGCCCCATTCAGATTTTGGGCACTGGGGTGGGAGAACTGCAACGTGGAGCCTCTGAACCTTCTTCTGGGTAAAAGAGAGCAGGGCTGTGTCTCAGCTGCAGAGCCGCTGCTGTGCACGCAGAAAGCCCCGGGTTCGAATTCCAGCCTCTGCAGTGACAAAGATCTCAGCTCCCTCCAGCTCGCTTGGAAAACCACTGTTCTGACTTGGTACATAAGGAAGCTTCAGTTATTGTCACAGGGCCTTTAGAAGGTGTTATTGCCCCACTTTGGGAGTCTCGTGTTTTTAACAGGTGTCGGCCGGAGGTTTCCATTCACGCCTCTGTTAACCTTGAGGACTAGGGCCTTGGTTTGTTTGTGCTTTTTGTGAGACGCGAAAGCTGGGTGACTCTTCTTGTTTTCAAGAGGTTGCCTTCTGCAGCAGATGCTTGCTCGGTGCGGCCAGAGAGGCACGGGATATGCACAGCCACACGTACGGTCCACCCCCATGTGCTAACAGGCAGCCTGCCCCATGCTCTAGGTTTGCCAAACCTGTGTGCATTCCTTCGTCTGTGAGTCCCGGCACTGCTCCATCATCTTATTCCCAGCTCCCTTTGCTGAAATGATAAACTCATATTAGAGGATCTCAAACTGTGACCTGCGAGCGCCATTCAGGTGGGGCCTCCGGAACAGTTTGGGGTATCTGCCTTTTGCCTTTGATTGGTTTCTGTCTTTCCTAACAGCAATCACAGAACTTTGCTCACAAAGATAGGCACATCCATCGCCTTAGAAAGACACAGCTGCAGTTATCAAAACGAGAGCTTAATGTTTGCCGGGGGGGGGGGGAGTTCAGTAGGTGTTTTGCCAAGATGCCCAGGAATCTTCAAGTGACCCACAAAGTTGTTATTATTATTGTTATTATTAATATTATTATTATAATAATATCACTTTCCCCCTAGATCAGTGTTCAAGGCAGCTTACATAGATTAAAACAGCACAGAAGAACTACAAGAAGCTAAAAACGTGTAATAGTTAAGAAGTAATTCAACTCTGATAGAATTAAAACGATATAAAAAGCCCATATTATTAAAATAAAAACAGCATAGCTCTATTAAAAACACTTTACTTAAAAAAATATCACCAGTCAGTTCCCTGCTGGAATAATAATAATAATAATAATAATAATAATAATATTTATACACCACCCATCTAGCTGGGTTTCCCCAGCCACTCTGGGCTGCTCCCAACAGATTGTTGTTGTTGTCGTCATCGTTAATAATAATAATAATAATAATAATAATAATAATAATAATAAAGTGATAAAACATCAACCATTGAAAACTTCCCTAAACAGGGCTGCCTTCAGATGTCTTCTAAAAGTCAGATAGTTGTTTATTTCCTTGACACCTGATGGGAGGGTGCCACCACCGAGAAGGCCCTCTGCCTGGTTCCCTGTAGCTTCACTTCTTGCAGTGAGGGAACCGCCAGAAGGCCCTCAGAGCTGGACCTCAGTGTCCAGGCTGGATGATGGGGGTGGAGACGCTCATTCAGGTATACAGGACCGAGGCCGTTTAGGGCTTTAAAGGTCAGCACCAACACTTTGAAATGTTGGAATAAAACGGACTCCACTTGCCAGCACAGCTAGGATGGAGCCAGTCCATCTTCTCTAGGGAGGGGGTTCCCTAGAGTATCCCTAGGGGTATCATCTACACCAAGCTGGATCCTAGAATCCTAGGAAGGGGTCATCTAGTCCAACCCACTGCAATGTGTGAACATAGTGCACCTGAAGAAGCAAGGAACCCTGGGGAACAAGGTAGACTGCAGGGGTAAGCAACTGGGTACCCTCCAGAAGGCATCTGAAGGCAGCCCTGTATGTTTGACGTCTTCTTATATGTGCTGGAAGCCGCCCAGAGTGGCTGGGGGAACAAAAAATGAAATTGTTGTTGGTGGTCTCCCAACTCGCACCAGCCCCTGGTGGAGGATGATAGGAGATGCTGCGAGCTGCCCTTTTGTGCTATGAGCCGCCCTGAGATCTTTGGATGAAGGGTGGTATACAAATGTTAAAATAAAAATGCAGCAAGTAAACATCTGGAGCACATGATGTTGGCCACCCCTGCTTTACTGTGCATGCATAGAGAAACAGGGAACCGTGGGGCACGAGACACTACTATGTATGTGTTGTGTTGCCGGGGGGGCCGGGGAAGCCATGGTTGGCATTGTTCCCAGTTCCCCTGGCTACATCGGGAGGGGCTTGGGCCTCTGGGTCGCATCAATCCTAGAATTGTTGGGTCGGAGGGGACCCCAAGGGTCCTCTAGTCCAACCCCCTGCCATGCAAGGACTGCAGGAGAAGAAGAGGAGGAGGAGGAGGAGGAGGAGGAGGAGAAGGAGTTTGGATTTGATATCCCGCTTTATCACTACCCGAAGGAGTCTCAAAGCAGCTAACCTCCTTTCCCTTCCTCCCCACAACAAACCCTCTGTGAGGTGAGTGGGGCTGAGAGACTTCAGAGAAGTGTGACTAGCCCAAGGTCACCCAGCAGCTGCATGTGGAGGAGCGGAGACGCGAACCCGGTTCACCAGATTACGAGTCTACCACTCTTAACCACTACACCACACTGGCTCGCAGTCTCCTCTATCCACAGAACAATCACTTAGAATCATAGATTTGTAGAGTTGGAAGGGACCCCAAGGGCCATCTAGTCCAACCCCCTGCAGTGCAGGAATCTCAGCTCCAGCATCCATGACAGATGCCCACCCAACCTCTGCTTAAAAACATCCAAGGAAGGAGAGTCCACCACCTCGCGAGGGAGCCCGTTCCACTGTCAAACAACTCTTGCCATCCACAACCTCCCGAGGGAAGGCCATTCCAGTTTGAGGGTCAAAATTTAGAGGAGGCCCTTTTGCCTGCCAGCCGCCCTCAAATATATATTTAATGCTATCCCCTTCTGCCCAAGAGTCGAGGGGTCTAATCTCTCCCCATTGTAGACTAACCTTCTGAGTTTCTAGAGAATACCTGGGAAATTTGGGGCTCATTTCTAGCTGGGCCTGTGTATCCCCTGAACCTAGACAACAAACCACCCTCCTGACTCATGGAGAAAATGTTTGTCTGTCTTGCCCTCTCTACGCCGGAAAGAAGATTGTGTGTGTGTTTAAGGAAGTCACTTTCTCCATCAGTTGCACAATGGGGCAATGGGGGGGATCGGTCCTCCCATTTTGTTGCATCCTGGTGGCGGTCAGGGCTCCTCGATAATGCACTGACATTTCCCCAGCTTTTGTCCGCCCGCGATAGCAATCGGTGCTGCGGCAAGAGGGGCCCGGAGCCTTGGGATGGCTGCCTGTCACTCAAGCCACCCGGGAGACAGCCGGCAGGCGACAGAGAAGAATGGGGATTGACAAGGCAGCGGGGAGATTAGGAGGGGAAGAATCAAAGCTATTACGGTCTGTCTGGCCGGCAGCCATTGTGTGCTCCGATCTTTCAGCTTCTCCTTCAGCCAGATTGCGCGCGCACACACACACACACACACACACACACACACACACAAGCTACCGTCTCTGCACTCTGGACAGGACAAAAAAAACAAACAATCCCAACTCCAGGAAGTAAAGTTTGGGTAGATCAGCTCACACAACTGGGTAGGCATCTGATCAGGAGGCCATGTAGACCAGAGGTGGGCATGACATGGGGAAAGTGGGTGGAGGAAGATTTTCCTCTCTCTTTTATAATACTGGAGTTCATGGGCATCCAGTCAGGCTGAAGCTGGGGAGATTCAGGACAGAGAAGATGTAGTCCTTCTTCACACAGTGAAGAGCTAAACTATGGAACTCCCTCCTGCAGGAAGCACCGATGACCACCAACTGAGATGGTTTTTAAGGACAATTCAAGGAGGAGAGGGCTGTCAAAGGCTGCTAGCCAGGATAGCTCTCCTCTGCCTCCCCAGTTGGAGGCAGAAATGCTTCTAAATTCCAGTTTCTGGAAACCATGGGAAGGGAGAGTGCTGCTCCTGCGCTCAGATCCCGCTTGCTGGTTTCGCTCTGGCATCTGGTTGGCCACTGTGAGAACAGGATGCTGGGTTAGATGGGCCATTGGCCTGATCCAGCAGGCTCGTCTTAAAGGTACTGTAAAGGGACCCCTGACCATTAGGTCCAGTCGTGTCCGACTCTAGGGTTGCGGTGCTCATCTCGCTTTATTGGCCGAGAGCCGGCGTATAGCTTCCGGGTCATGTGGCAAACCAGAGCAGCGCACAGAAACGCCGTTTACCTTCCCGCCGGAGCGGTACCTATTGATCTACTTGCACTTTGACGTGCTTTCGAACTGCTAGGTTGGCAGGAGCTGGGACTGAGCAACGGGAGCTCACCCCGTCACAGGGATTCGAACCGCCGACCTTCTGATCAGCAAGCCCTAGGCTCTATGGTTTAACCCACAGCGCCACCTGGGTCCTAGCCGTGCTATTTTTCTAGAAAAAGAGGTGCTCACCATGAACCTTGTTCTCGGCCATGGCGCCCCACTGAGAGGTGCTGGAGCTGAGCTCTGGCTGAGGGGGGGGGGGAGCCCTGGTTATGTTCTTAAATCATGTCATCCAGCGTCCTCTCTCTCGCTGTCTGTCTCTGACTCCCATGCATGCCTCCATCCTTCCCAGCAGTTTCTCTAACCTTGCATTCCTTTGGTTCCAGGGGAAGATGGGGGCTCTCCTTGGCCCCCCACCTTTCCCCTCTCATCCTTCCCTCCCTCTTCCCCCCCTCTCTCCCCATTTTCCCCTTCCTCTCCTTCCTGAGACGCCCAGCCCCTCTGGTTTAGAGAGCCCGATAAGTGCCCTATCAACATGTTAATCAAATTACTTAGGAGCTAAAATTGACGCTTTTCATTAATTATACAAGATTATTCTAATTGCAAATTCAAATTTATGCACTCGGAACAGAAGGTGTTCGGCAGCGTTGCTGGGAATTTGCATATTAAATGGGGAGAGTTGTGCATTATGGATGCTAATGTATTCACATTGTCTTTATTTTTAACTCCGCGGGCCTCTGTGCGCCGTTGCCGCTAAAGGAGGTGAAGGAGTCCGACGACGTCTGTTTATTTTTATTATTTCTCGTCTCTTGTCTCTCAGCTGAAGTCAGTGGCACCAGAGGGGAGGGCAGTGGGCATGGCAGAAGCGAGGAGGGGGGCTCTGCTGGCTCCCTGTCAATCTTGCCATAGGGGGAGGGGGTACCCCCCTATCACTCCAAATATATCTATCCATCTCCTCCACCTTTCTGCATGTCTTCCTTCCCTTGATTACCACCTGCAAGCAAAGCAGGAACTCCAGCCTACCTGAGACTTAAGTCTCCACCTCTCCTTTTCCTTTCCTTTCATTCCTGCGATTAACCTCCAAAGTTTGTTTCTCTGAACAAATAATATTGAAAAACAAGGACCGTGTGTTTCCGTTGGGCTCGGTGCAGAGCTTTTCTTATTTAAACAAAAAGAGAGAGAAATAGAGAGAGGGTGTCCCTGGTGGATCACCTGGGCGAACTTGCTGCAGATGCTGCAATCCATATTTGAGAAGGAACTAGTCCTCATGGAGGCGTTGGTGCCTCTGAACCTATGTCCGCGTCAAGCAGAAGCGTGTGCAGGAATAACAGGTGGCCAAGCAGGGTTAGGCCAATGTCCCATCAAGAGCAAGAACTTAGCACATGAGGGCGCACGCCTGGAGCACACAGTTTGAACAGATGCGCAGTCTAAAATGAAGCCGCTGACTTTTCCCCAGGGGGAAATTCTGACAGTGGGCAGACAGGCAACACACACACACACACACACACACACACACAACTGGACTGCGGTGTTGTTGTTGTGTACCGTTTGTTTATTTGCTGCCTTTGGACCAAAAGAATAACACACAGTGACAAAATCCCGATGCCGGCAATGCAACTTGTAAAAATATGCAAGGCGATAAGATCTTAACATTTGGGGAAATGTTTCAAACCAGATGCATTTGTGTCCCTGCCAAAAATGCAAAGGGCAGCCCCCACAAAAAGGATTATTATTATTATTATTATTATTATTATTATTATTATTATTATTTACTTATACCTTGCCCTAGAAGGAGCATGCAAGAGTAAATATTTGGGAAACAACTCCTGTTTATCAGGGAGGAAAGCAAGTAGAAAAGTTCACCCCTTGACGGATCCAGCAGTCTTTCCGCTGCAGACAGTTTCTGGTTGGTTGGTACACTATTTTTCAGGGGGTGCGGGGGTGGGAAGCATTACTGGGATATCAAAGATTAAGCTGGAGGTCCAAGGCCAGGAAACCCCAGCATAGCGCAGCCTCCTCATTCCCCAGCCTGGTCCAGATGTTTTGGACTACAGCTGTCCTCAGCCTCAGCAAGCACAGCTGGTGAAGAAAGAGGGCAGGATTCGGAGGCTTGTAGGGAAGGAGTTACTACAAGGGATGGAGCCGGAGGAGAGGAATGGGGAAGGACACAGAGGATCATCTGCTTTGAAGGCCAGAGGTTCAATCCCTGGCATCTCCGGTTAGGGCTGAGAACGTCCACAGTGAGAACCCTTGGAAAGCTAATGCCAATTTGTGTAGAGGTTAACAGACCCTCCAAGTGTCCCTGTTTTCCAGGGACAGTCCCAGATTTACAGAAGCCATCCCGGTTTCTGATTGGATCCCACTTTTCCTAGGAAAACCTAGCAGTTCGAATTTTTCTTATTGCCCACCTAGCAGTTCGAAAGCACGTCAAAGTGCAAGTAGATAAATAGGTACCGCTCCAGCGGGAAGGTAAACGGCGTTTCCGTGCGCTGCTCTGGTTCGCCAGAAGCGGCTTTGTTATGCTGGCCACATGACCCGGAAGCTGTACGCCAGCTCCCTCGGCCAATAAAGTGAGATGAGCGCCGCAACCCCAGAGTCGGTCACGACTGGACCTAATGGTCAGGGGTCCCTTTACCTTTACCTTTTTTCCTTAGGATATCCCTATTTTCATTGGAGAAATGTTGGAGGGTATGGAGTTATGCAACCTCCCCAAGCCAAGTAGATAAGTAACTATACAACCTTTAGAAGACATCTGAAGGCAGCCCTGTATAGGGAAGATTCTTTTAAAATGTTAAATGTTTTATTATGTTTTTATACATGTTGGAAGCTGCCCAGAGTGGCTGGGGCAAGCCAGTCAGATGGGCCGTGTATAATAATAATAATAATAATAATAATAATAATAATAATAAGACAGTGATGGCTAACCTTGACACTCCAGATGTTTTGGAACTACAACTCCCATCATCCCTGACCACTGGTCCTGTTAGCTAGGGATGATGGGAGTTGTAGTTCCAAAACATCTGGAGTGTCAAGGTTAGCCATCACTGAATTAGGACATCCCTATTTTCACTGGAGAAATGTTGGAGGGTATGTTACTGAGCTGGTTGGACAACCTGCAACTCGGTATAAGAAAGATTCCTCTGCTAAAAAACCCAAAAAAAAACCTACTATTGCATTCATTGCCATTAAATTGCCAGCCTAAGTTGTTCTGCAAAGCAACGACTGGGCAGAGCTGGGTGTGTGTGTGTGTGTGTGTGTGTGTGTGGTTAGAGCTGGCTTTTCCTCTCTTCCCAGCCTTCCCGGTCCTCTCCGGAGGAGGCACGGCTGCCGCCCCTTAATTATTGATGCTAGGATGACAATTATAGGACCCTACACAAGCATCCTAAATATTTCATCAGCCCGGAATGCGGTTGGGGAAGGAATCGTACTCTCTGGCTTCCATCCATTTTTTCAGGATTTTTTTTTCCTCAGCTGCTCCTTCTCCCCTCGGCCCACCTCTCTCTCCCTCCCCTCTTCCCCGGTCCTTTTCAAAAGCTTGCGGAATCGTAAATTGTAGAGTTGGAAGGGGTTCCGAGGGTCATCTAGTCCAACCCCCTGCAATGCAGGAATCGCAGGTGGCCACCCAACCTCAGAACCTCCAGCCAAGGAGAGTTCACCACCTTCTGAGGTAGTCTGTTTCACTGTCAAACAGTTCTCCGCAGTTTATTCGGGATCTCCTTCCTTGTTGATTGAATCCACTGGTTCAGATCCTCTTCTCTGGAGCAGCAGAAAACCAGCTTGCTCCATCTTCCATGTGACAACCCTTTGAATATGTGAAGATGGCTGACATATCCCCCCTGAGTCCCTTCCTATCCAGGCTAAACATACCTACTCCTCATAAGGCTTGGTTTTGGGACCCCGGATCATCTCTCGGCCGTCGTCTTCAGCACACCTTTTGGCTTGTCAGTATCCTCAGAACTCTGGCAAACAATCAAGGGATCTTTGCCACACCTCGCGATCCATGGAGCAGGGGCGTAGCAACGGGGGGCGGGGGGTGGGCCGCCCCAGGTTCCACCCCAGAGGGGGGTGACACTTTAAAAAAAAATTGACTTTAAAAAAAAAAAATTGAATTTTAACTTCATTGAAAAAAAGAGATAATAGACACACACACAACCCCCCACACCTCACAAAGTGGCACCATCAGAGGGGGGTGACACTTTTTATTTTTTTATTTTATTTTTTAATTAAAGTGGTGGGGGGTGACAAAAAAAATTCCGCCCCTGGGTACCACCTGGGCTTGCTACGCCTCTGCCATGGAGTGTCTGGCAAGCCGTTGCAGAGGATACACCCAGTCCGCTTTCCAGGGCTCCCTGTGACCTGGGCAAAGGATCTTTGGACATGCCTCATGGAATCACTTCTCCTGCCGTTGCCGACAGAAGCCCCAAAAAACCCAGTCATCTTCTGCCACTTCCAAGCCCAGAAAGGTCACATCCATACCGTATGTTTAAAACCTGGGGCTTCTTCCATAGAATCCTGGGAACTGCGGTTTGCCCCTCAGGCCTTTAGCATTCCCAGCACCCTTAACAAACTATAGCTCCCAGGACTCTTTGGGGTAAGCCATGCACTTTAAATGTACCTGCCGCTTTAAATGCACCTGTCGTTCAGCCCGGACACTGAGGTCCAGCGCCGAGGGCCTTCTGGCCGTTCCCTCCCTGCGAGAAGCAAAGCAGAGGGCCTTCTCGGTGGTGGCACCCGCCCTGTGGAACGCCCTCCCATCAGATGTCAAAGAGAAAAACAACTACCTGACATTTAGAAGACACCTGAAGGCAGCCCTGTTTAGGGAGGCTTTTAATGTGTGACATTTTAATGTATTTTTAATCTTTGTTGGAAGCCGCCTAGAGTGGCTGGGGAGACCCAGCCAGATGGGCGGGGTACAAATAATAAATTAATTAATTATTATTATTATTATTATTATTATTATTATTATTATTATTACCGTGAGGGTGTGGCTGGTGTCAGACTTTAGCCGCTAACGGCTCCCGGGATGCACAGAGGTTGCCAGTTGTGTGCCTTCCCCTGAGGGCCTGGTGCTCTCCGCAGTTGCCCACTGGGCCATGGGCAAAGCCCAGCTTCTGATGCCCAGGCTCCCGGTCTGCTTTGGGAACTCACAGTGAGCTCATAAAGTCACAGAATTGTAGCACTGCAAAGGACCCCGAGGGTCATCAATTCCAACCCTGCGCAATGTAGGAATTTCAGCTAAAGCAACCTGGACGGACGGCCATCCAACCCCTGCTTTTAAAAACTCTCTCGCCTTGAACAGCAGCCCAGCAGACAGAAGCAAAGCGAGCAAATTCTCAGGCTGCTACGAAAGGCACAGAAAGCAGAGCATTATAACACGCACCCCAGGGGCAATTTGGGGTGACTCCAAGGTATCTCTGCATCTCCTGGAAGGAGCTGGGCGTGCGCAGCCGTGCCTCGGATCTGCATCCAGGACAGGCCTCCCTCGCCCCACACTCCCTGCCTTCTGCGCCACCCACCCCCCCCCCCCCGGCTCAGATATCTCCAGGGTTTGTATTCCCTGACTGATCGTTCTCTGCAGCAATAAAGCCCATTAGCTGCCTCGGAGGCAGCCGGGGATCAGTTTGCAATCAATACGGTGCATTTCAGGGCTGCCTTAAAGGGCCAGCGCGACCACCAGGCGCTTGGGAGGAAGGGAGGCAAAGGTTGCGTGATCCATTTAGGCAAGGATTAGGGGTGGGTGAACGAGGGTGCTGGGCATGGGCATACCCGGGGGGGGGGCAGCCCTAGAAGGCAGCCCTAGAAGCAAAAATGATCAGTGTCCATTCAAAGCAAACCTGAACGACCATGGCTCCCCCCCCCCCCCTAGTTTTGATCCTGGGTACGCCCCTGGTGCTGGGAAAGGTGTTTGGACAGGAGCCGGCCACAGTCCAGACTCGTTTGACCAGAGAAGGTGCTTGGATACTGTTGATTTCTTGTTTAAAAAACAAAAACAAAAAACCAACAACTTTTTTGAACTTCTCTGCGGCCAAGTTGCCCAGAGCACCTGAGCCAAACCATCAGGCGAGGAACCAGGGCTTGGAATCCGGTGGCCACCATGAAACCTCGTCCATCGGGCCGAATTCTGCAGTGCCTTGCCAACCTCAGCCTGCCCCCACCTACTGCTGGCCTTCTTACTTACAGCCAGTTCTGAGCTCTTTCTACATCTTGCCCTTGTAGAACTCAGCCGGGTTGGCTCTGCCCAACGTTGGCTCTGGCGCCCCCTGCTGTTGGGCTCCTTGCTTTCTGCCCTACCAGCCCCAAGGGGGCCCAGCAGACACAATCCCTGACTTGACCACTGAGGAGAGCCAGAGCAATGGCTTCTCTCTGGGTAAGTGCAATGAAGAAGAGAAGAAGAGTTTGGATTTGATATCCCGCTTCACCACTACCCGAAGGAGTCTCCAAGCGGCTCACATTCTCCTTTCCCTTCCTCCCCCACAACAAACCCTCTGTGAGGTGAGTGGGGCTGAGAGACTTCAGAGAAGTGTGACTAGCCCAAGGTCACCCAGCAGCTGCATGTGGAGGAGCGGAGATGCGAACCCGGTTCACCAGATTACGAGTCTACCGCTCTTAACCACACTGGCTCTCAATGCCCTCTTTTCTCCTCTTCCTTCTAGATTTTTCCTCAAGTTCTTCCTCAAATGCAACCAGAACTGCCTGAAGAATGCAGGAAACCCCCGAGACATGCGCCGCTTCCAGGTGAGATGCACCCCATTTTCCCTTTCACCTGCTACTTCGAACCTTCTCTGTTCTTTCCTGACAAAAACCGCAGCAGGAGCGATCTGGTCTCCCCACCTCCCAACAGCCACTAAGAAAGATGCTACAGTGAGATGGGGCCACCTTAGTCGGGAGGGAGTTCCACGCACAAGGAGCCATCACTGAAAAGGCCCTTCCCCGGCGAGGGGGCCCTCAGGAGTCCCATGGGGTGGGGGGGGCCTCACCCGCTGAGCTTCAGTCATGGGCTGGTTGATATGGGAGAAGATGAGCTTTAAAACTTCAGCAGCGCCCTGTGCGACACCAAAATCCGGTGCCCCCGCACCTCTTGCCTTCCGTTGTTTGTCATTGTTGCAATCCCACCCCCGTGGTGCCCTCTGGGCTCGGCACCCAATGCGAGCGAGTCGGTCTCGCTTGCCTAAATCCACCTCTGCTACCAAGCGTGGCTCGCACTCGCCTCTCGCCCGTAGCGGCAGCGTCTGCTGCTGCTGCTGCTCCTTCTCCTTTCCTCATCAAGGTGGGTGTGCTCTCGTCTGCTCCTGCCGCTCCCAGGCACCCGCGCTATGCAAATTGGAATGGCTGCTAATCATGTAAAAATGTCACAATTACCATATCGTTAGGAGAGGAACCTGATGATGCAGCCCCTCAGCCAGCCAGAGCCGGTTGATGCCCAGGGAGCCCCTTCTTGCCCCCACAGACAGCGTGGCCCCTCCGGGTCCTGCTGCTGCCTCTGGCGTGGGCTGGGCTCCCCTTTGCTTGCATGAGGCTGGCATTTTATTCACAGAGCAAAAGTGCGCTAGCGGGGTATTGCATCAGGCCATATACAGCAAGCAAACAAACACACAACGAACAGTAGGAAAAAGAAGTACAAACCCAGGCATCTATATTTCCCAAGCTGGCGTGGATATTGGAAGTTGAGCGTCTTACGTCCGAAGCATAGGAAGTAAAAATCCCACCAGATTACTTTAAAATGTTCTAGATTCTCTATTCCCCTGCAGAAACACAGTTTATGTACGATTCCACACATACCCCTGCAATGGCCAGACCCCAATGGACATTTTAAAACTTCTTTAAAGAAACTCATCAGAGAAAATAATAATAATAATAATAATAATAATAATAATAATAATAATAATAATTTATCATTTATACCCTGCCCATCTGGTTGCGTTGCCCAAGCCACTCTGGGCAAATACAAAACAGACAACACAGTACAGTAGAGTATATATCAAAATGACGTAAACCGTGAAGAATATTCAATCATATAATATGCATATGCAACCGGAGGAAATCTACTCCATACAACATACAAATGTCTCAAAAAGTGCAGAGAGATTCAAAAGTGCAATGTCCGATGTGCAACAAGTCCAATGTCATAAAGTGCTAAAGTTTCTCAGGCGTCCACGTCTGCTTCTCCACTCTGGGCAGCTTCTAACACATATAAAAACGTAATAAAACATTAAAAAACAGTTTCCCTGTACACTAGGGCTGCCTTCAGATGTCCTCTAAAAGTCAGATAGTTGCTTATCTCCTTGACATCTGATGGGAGGACGTTCCACAGGGCGGGCGCCACCACCGAGAAGGCCCTCTGCCTGGTTCTCTAGCTTCTTGCAGTGAGGGAATCAGCAGAAGACCCTCGGAGCTGGACCTCAGTGTCTGGGCTGAGCAATCGGAGCAGAGACGCACCTTCAGGTATACTGAGTTGAGGCCGTTTAGAGCTTTAAAGGTCAGCACCAGCACTTTGAATTGTGCTCAGAAATGTCCTGGGAGCCAATGTAGGTCTTTCAAGATCGGTGTCAGACCGCTCCCAGTCACCAGTCTAGCTGCCGCATTCTGGATTAGTTGTAGTTTCCGGGTCACCTTCAAAGGTAGCCCCACGTAGAGCGCATTGCAGTAGTCCAAGCGGGAGATAACCAGAGCATGCACCACTCTGGAGAGACAGTCCGAGGGCGGGTAGGGTCTCAGCCTGTGTACCAGATGGAGCTGGTAGACACCTGCCCTGGACACAGAATTGACCTGTGCCTCCATGGACAGCTGTGAGTCCAAAATGACCCCAGGCTGTGCACCTGCCAGTGTGCAAATTGGCATCTGGCCTTCCACCTTATTTCTTGGTGCAGAGAATGTGCAGCCAAGCAGCCGAAAGGCATCAAGGGGCAAATCTGGCCGTGACAAATTGCATCAGAGATGCTCGGCGGGGCAGGGCAGGGGCAGACGTCGCCCTATAGTCCTGGACGGTGCCCTCTCGCTGATGGAATGACCCCGATGGTTGTCTAGCCTGTTTTTCTACTTTCTGAGGACCAGGAAATTGCTGTTTTGGGGGGTTCTAGGTGTCTCCTCCTCCTTGGCAAACCCCTAATCTCTCTTCACCTTTAGGTTGTGGTGTCGACGACAGTCAATGTGGATGGCCACGTCCTGGCGGTGTCTGATAACATGTTTGTGCACAACAACTCCAAGCACGGGAGGCGGGCAAGGAGGCTGGACCCCTCTGAAGGTCTGTGGCAAACTCAGGCGGGCAGCTTCCATTCATGATTATCGTAGCCGGACCTTATCACAGATTCTAGGTTTACGAAAGAATCTCGCGGTTGTAAATCAATGCGTTGCAATGATCACTGCACATCCCCATATATTATTTTCTATGGCGCCTTGTACGCCTCCTTCCGGCAACTCCTGCAGCCAAGCTGGTGCCTAACATATCACTCTGCTTTTCATTGGACCCCATCAGTGAGGCTGACAAGACCCCATCAGTCTTGTCGTCTGGGCAGC
This sequence comes from Darevskia mixta, assembly GCA_034641385.1. Lineage (NCBI taxonomy): Eukaryota > Metazoa > Chordata > Lepidosauria > Squamata > Lacertidae > Darevskia > Darevskia mixta. The sequence goes on from JAWWNH010000060.1 coordinate 8,369,440, forward strand.
CCAGGTCCCCCATGCACGCTGCCCAGACTTGCGCCCTGAGGAGGTCCCTTTGGTGCTGCTAATGCAGTGATTTGGCTTCACCCCTGCAGGCACACTCCATTGACTCTCAAGACAGACGGATGACAGCAACAGCTATTTTCTGTGCACTAATGTGGGCAAATGATTTGGGGTTGGACTAGATTACCCTTGGCGTGCCTTCAACGATTCTATGAAGAAGGGCCACCTTTCTCTTGGGGTTTTCACAGCCTATGATTCTCTCTCATCCTCATTGGCTCGGAAGCCTGGAATCAAAGAACTGTAGAGTTGGAAGGGACCCCTGAGGGTCATCTAGTCCAACCCCCTGCGATGCCTGTTTTTCCTTCCCTCCAACATGCACTGCCCCACCCCACCCATTTGCCCTCTTCTGCGTCCCACATCACTGCCCACTTTCCCTGGTTACGATGATCTGCACCTCCTCCTCTTCCGCTCACCCCGGTTGCTGACTCTCTGCCTTGTCTCTCCTCCCCCCCCCCGCCTGAAGCTGCCACCCCCTGCATCAAAGCCATCAGCCCCAGCGAAGGCTGGACGACGGGCGGCGCCACCGTCATCGTGATCGGGGACAACTTCTTTGACGGGCTGCAGGTGGTCTTTGGCACCATGCTGGTGTGGAGCGAGGTGAGTCTCCGGGTGCACGCTGAGGACTTGGAACTTGGTTCGCCAACCGTTCCCCGAGAAATGGAGAAGTCCTAGCAGCCTCGCCAAACTGCAGCTCCCAGGGTGCTTTGCAGGGAGCCATGACAGTTCAAGCTGGCAGCGAAACAATGGAGGTTTGCAGCATAGAGAGGCCTCTGCGTCTGGTTGCGCAGCTGTGGTTGGCAGCTTAACTGATGAAAAGGGGCTGTTTCAAGAATGGGGGGGGGGGTTTGACAAGAAAATCATGCCCGATCAGGAAGGGTGTTCTGGTCTGATGCCGGATCCCACAGGCGACAGAAGCACTTATCCACCTGGCTCAGTATTGTCTTCTCTGACTGGCAGCTATAGTTCTCCAGGATGGCAGGCAGAGATCTCTGGGGGCTTGAACCCAAGCCAGATGCTCTTCTGCTGAGCTACAGGTCTGCCGCCTTGTGGATAGCTCTTAAAGGGCCAGCCTTCTGGCCTGAAGATAGAATCATAGAATTGTTGGAAGGGACCCAAGGGTCATCTAGTCCAACCCCCTGCAATGGCCATCTCCTCCTCCTTTCCATCGTCTCCTGCCCTCCCTGACCTGCTGGATAGGCAAGGTCCTATTGGGGACATTGGTTTCCTGGGGGAAAGGTGCGCATGAGGGTCCCGAATCTGGCCTGACAGTGCTCTGGGGTCTCCAGTCCGTAAAATTCAGGCTCAGTGGCCTCTGGCTCTCCAGTGGCAGCCCCAGAGCTCCGTAAAAGTTCAGGAAGGGGCCACCGGAATGATCTGTGAGAACAGGATGCTGGTCTCAATTTGCCATTGGCTCTTGTTATGCTTTTATGTGTCTGCCCACTTCTCTCAACAGCTCATCACGCCGCATGCAATCCGTGTGCAGACTCCGCCGAGGCACATTCCCGGGGTGGTGGAGGTGACCCTCTCCTACAAATCGAAGCAGTTCTGCAAAGGAGCGCCGGGACGCTTTGTTTACACTGGTGAGGGGGGGGGTGTCTTATTTTGTGCAAGGGGGGCGGTTGTTGGCTTTTCTGCCCAGACAGCTCACGGCCCTATGTGGCCTTTGGAACTCCTGGCTCTGCACTCATCTGATCTCCTTGGGTGGGCTGCGAATGGTCAGTGCAACTTTGGGAGAGATCAAAGAAAGTCCGTCTTTGCATAGTTGGAACTATGGAACTCTCTGCCGCAGGAGGCCGTGATGGGCACCTATCTGGGTGGCTTTAAAAGAGGATTGGACAAATTCATGGAGGAGGAGAGGGCTGGGGTGGACTACTAGCCGCCATGGCTATGCTCTGCCTCCACAGTCGGAGGCAGCGATGCTTCTGGAAATGGCAGGAAGGTAGAGTGGCTCTTGTGTTCGAATCCTGCTTGTGGGTTTCCCAGAAGAGGCACCTGGCTGGCCGCTGTGAGAGCAGGATGGTGGGCTAAAGTAAAGGTAAAGGGACCCCTGACCATTAGGTCCAGTCGTGAACGACTCTGGGGTTGCGGCGCTCATCTCGCTTTATTGGCCGAGAGCCGGCGTACAGCTTCCAGGTCATATGGCCAGCATGACTAAGCCGCTTCTGGCGAACCAGAGCAGCGCACAGAAACGCCGTTTACCTTCCCGCTGGAGTGGTACCTATTTATCTACTTGCACTTGATGTGCTTTCGAACTGCTAGGTGGGCAGGAGCAGGGACCGAGCAACGGGAGCTCACCCCATCGCAGGGATTCGAACTGCCGACCTTCTGATCGGCAAGCCCTAGGCTCTGTGGTTTAACCCACAGCGCCACCTGGGTCCCTGGATGCTGGGCTAGACGGCCCATTGTCCTGATCCAGCGGGCTCTTCTTAGCTTTTCATTATACCGGTTCCCCAACGGCAGGGCCAGGCGTATAAATCAGCCCCCGCCTGCCTCTGGGACAATCGGGGCACGTGCTCTGGCCTTGCCCTTCACGCGTCTGAGCCCACGCGTGAAATTCAGAACGGTGGCGCTGTCAAGACCCCGTCTCGGCCCGTCTTCCCCTGTCCCCCAAAGCACAACCCTGTGGCCACATATCTCTCTCACTCTGTGTCGTCCCACCCACCTACCCCCCCCCCCTCATTGCATGGATAATCCCGTGTGCTCTGGCCCATGAAAGGCCTTCCAGGGGTGGGGGGCGAGCAGGGAGAAAATCAATACCAATTACTCCTGCACGAACGCTGCCCAGAACTGGAATTGCAGCATATGTTTACGCTAAATCAGGCAATCTATCTTCATCTTGGTTCAGTAATGAAGCGCGCCAATCTTGGGGGGGGGGGCGTTTTAAAGGGGGAGGGAGGGAGGGAGTATGTTCCTTCTGGGTGATAGACAGGTTATTGGAGGGGGGGTGGAATCCCTGACTCTCTGTGCCTTGGAGATTGGGGGGGGGGGAAAGAGGAGGAGAACGGAAAGGGTGGAGAAGAGATCGTTTAGGATTATTCATATCAATGTTGTTATTTGTTAAATTTCTCTGCCTCTCTTTCTCCGTGGATCACACCGGGCTGTTTGCAGTATAAAAACACACAGATAGATGCCAGAGATACAAATGCAAACAATAGCTCCACCACCACACACACACACAGAGAGAGAGAGAGATTAAAAGGCCATAGATTGTTTAATTAGTCAAAGGCCTGGGAAAAGAGGGATGTTTTTGCCTGGCTCCTAAAGGTGAGGACCAATGATGGCTTGATGGCTATTTCTGCGCCTCCAAGGTGGGAGGCAGCAATTCTTCTGGATCCCAGAGGGCTCTTGTGTTCAAATCCTGCTCACGGGTGTCCCACAAGCCACCGTGAGAGGCTGGCCTGTTCCAGCAACGTTCTCCTTATGTTCTTGTGGGCAGATTCTGGCTGCATTCTCCCAGAAGGCATCTTTTTTTTTTTTTTCTTTTTCTTTTTCTTTTTTTTTTTTTTAATTAATCTTTATTAATATATCCAACATAAACATAAACATTTTCCATAAGCATTCTACTTGCCATACAAATCCATACGTACATACATACAAATTCCTACACTCCCAAACCTCATTCTACCCTCATTCTACCTATCATACATACATCTACTTCCAATACTTCTACATTCAATATACATACTTCCTATCATACATATGATTACAAATGTACAAAAGGCATCTTGTATGAGGGCAGGTGGAAGGTTATTCCTACATTGGAGGGGGTTAGAGTCATAGAATCGTAGAGTTGGAAGGGACCCCGGGGGTCATCTAGTCCAACCCCCTCCCATGCCCCAAACTGAAACCCACAAGAGTTCTCTCCCCTCCTGCGGTTTCCAGCAACTGGTATTCAGAGGCCCTGCTCCCTCCACCATTTCATCTCGCTTCCTCTCCTTGAATTCTTCCCATTCCAGCTGGTCATTACAGGAACTACGTAACTAAGAACCAGCGCCTGTTTGCCGTTTTTCCTCCTCCCTCCTCATTCCTTTTCCTTTTGTGTGGTGTCATTTAGACTACAAGGAAGCCTCTTTTTTCTGTTAAAGGGTGAAGATGCTTTAAATAAAATAAAAAGATGGGTGTGTGAAGAAGTACCTTTTTGAGAGAGAGAAGGGGGATAGGGAGTTGTTTTTCTCCCCTTCTTGTGACAACTGGGGCTTGGTGGACATCCTATGGGGCTGAAAGCCAGGAGGTTCAGCACAGACCAGCGTGTAGTTAAGCTACGGAACTCCCTCCCACAGGAGGAAGCGATGACTTTAAAATAGGTTTAGAATATGTCTGGAGATAACAGTGTCTAGAGGAAAGTCCTTGATGGACGGGATTTGGCATCTGAAGTTCAGCTTAAAGGTAAAGGTAAAGGGACCCCTGACCATTAGGTCCAGTCACGGACGACTCTGGGGTTGCGGCGCTCATCTCACTTTATTGGCCAAGGGAGCCGGCGTATAGCTTCCAGGTCATGTGGCCAGCATGACAAAGCCGCTTCTGGCGAACCAGAGCAGTGCACGGAAATGCCGTTTACCTTCCCGCCGGAGCGGTACCTATTTATCTACTTGCACTTTGACATGCTTTCGAACTGCTAGGTGGGCAGGAGCAGGGACTGCTGAGTATCATAAATGTAGTATCTTATTTTATATCATACCCACAACCGGGGTGAACAACACAGTAACACTAGACGACTCTGACAACGTGAATACATATATAGATCTATTACAAATGTACAAAAAGGAACCCAAGGGTTATAGATCATGATATAAGAGGTCCAAGAGATGATGTAAGCAGAACAAGGAGAGTACGCCTCACCTTATCGCGAAGGGGTTTTGCAACCTTTGAAATACTTATGGTACTCCTTGTTATAATATCGTGGTGATTTCAAGTTGCCGAAGAAGCCGAAAGGCAAAACAGGTTGACTTTATTCCGGAAAACCTTGTTCTGCTTACATCATCTCATGGACTTCTTATATCATGTCATGGGATCCATAACCCTTGGGTTCCTTTTTGTACATTTGTAATAGATCTACATAGAGTTGTCTAGTGTTACTGTGTTGTTCACCCCGGTTGTGGGGATGATATAAAATAAGATACTACATTTATGATACTCAGCAGGTTACGTTTGTTGTGATTTATGCCAGTGCTGTACGTAACCAGGGTTTGTTGTTGGATTTTAGGAGCAGGGACCGAGCAACAGGAGCTCACCCCGTCGCGGGGATTCGAACCGCCAACCTTCTGATCGGCAAGCCCTAGGCTCTGTGGTTTAACCCACAGCGCCACCCGCGTCCCTGAAGTTCAGCTTAGAGATGCACAAATTTGCTGGAGAAGCCATACCGTTCTGGCCGCTCTGTCTCTCAACACCGACCCTAGTTTACTGGCTTCTAACCCGCTCACTCTTTCCGCCTGCAGCCTTGAATGAGCCAACCATCGACTACGGCTTCCTGCGCTTGCAGAAGGTGATCCCGCGACACCCCGGAGACCCCGAGCGTTTGCCCAAGGTAGGGAAGCTCACAAGGCATTCGGACGTACTGCCTTGTGGCAGAGGAGACAGCCAAGAGAAGCTTTGCAAGAGATCTGCTGGCAAGTCAGCTCAAGTCAAGAATGTTTAAACAGAGGCCAGCCAAGCTCTGATGCTTTGGTCTTGAGCTGTATAATGAATAAAATGTAGTGTCCTGATGTCCGTTCCCCCCCCCCCCACATCCTATATGGGCTGGGAAGAAATGTGTCGGACCTGATTCAGGTCTCAGCATTGCCATTTTAGAGCCCAGCAGGGAGGAGAATGGGGGCAAGACTAGAATTTGAAGTTGTACCATACCACTTTAAGCATTCATGGGCTCCCCCAAAGGATTCTGGGAGCTGTAGTTTATTAAGAGTCGCTAGGAGACTGGTTCAGCTCCCAGAACCACAATTTTCAGAGTGGTTTAACTGTCAGTCCCTTTTCCCAGGGAACTCTGGGAATTGTAGCTCTGCGAAGGGAATAGGGGATCTCCTAACGACTCTCAGCACCCTTGGCAAACTACAGTTCCCAGAACTTTTTTTTGCGGGGAAACCATGGCTGTTTAAGGTGGTATGGTACTGCTTCAAATGCATGGTTTGAACGCTGGCTCCGCCTGTTGTTGCATTTGGCTCCGCCTACTATGGGGCTCCCTGCTTTTCCGCCCTAGCCATGGACCCTGCTTATTACAGAGTGGCTGCTCTGCAGCCTATTTATTTATTTCATAAAATCTATACACCGCTTGATCGTTTAAATAAGACACCTCAAAGCGGTTTACGAGAAAGATAAAATGATAAAATTATCAATACGAGTAATGAGCAAATAATGCAAGTCATAGAATCGTGGAATTGTAGAGTTGGAAGGGACACTGAGGGTCATCTAGTCCAACCCCCTGCATTGTTGAAAAGTTTTTTTTTTTAAGCAATAGGAAAAAACCAGACTAAAACTTGCACCAACTTTCTAAGCATCTGGGTAGGCTTGTCTAAACAGAAATGTTTTTAGCAGGCGCCAAAAAGAGTACAGTGAAGGCACCTGCCTGATATCCAGAGGCAGGGAGTTCCGAAGGATAGGAGCTGCCACACGAAAAGATTGTGTTCTTACAAACACGAGTTTTGAGACACCTGCAACAAGGCCAATCGAGGTGGTTGAGTTGATATATATTTAGCGTAAGCCAATCTGGTTGAGGAGGGCTGTAACTCAGTAAAAGAGCATCTTCCTTGCAGGAAGAAGGTACAGTCCTCAGTATCTCCAGGCAGGGCTGGGAGAAACTCCCTGCCTGAAACCGTGGAGAGCTGCTGCCAGTCAGAGTAGACAAAACTAAGCCGGGTGGACTGGTAAGTCTGATTCAGGGAAGGCCGCTTCCTATGTCGCTGTGATGCCGCGCATGACAAACAAATGTAATATATCAGTGGCACTTCCGGCGTAGGCTGCCAGCTTGTTCGGAGGCTAGGGGAGTTCGTGGAGAGAAGGTCTGCCGAGGGCTCTAAGCCAAAAGGGAGCCTCTGTGTGCCGCCAAGAAACAGATCCCGGGACAAAGAGAAGAGGTCGATGGTCTGCTCCCTGACGCTCTGCTCCCCTGTCCTCTCTCGGAAGCAGAGCGCTGGGCTGGGTGGGTCTCTGCCTCCTAGAGCCCAGCTGATTCTGGGGGCCGTGCATCTCACCGCCCCGTGGCACCGGAGCAATAAGAGACCCACAGCATCAGACTGGGAGTGCATCAGTAGCGTGCGTCAGAGAGCCCCGCGCACCTCCCCGACACAACCGGCACGCAGACCCCTCGATTAGTCTTGCGCCTGCCGGAGACAGGTTGCTCCTTTGTTCCACGCGCTCCTGCTGTCCTCGCCAAAGCGTAGCTAATGCCTCCGGGCAGAGAACAGCTGGCGGCGAGAGGGAGGGCCTTCGGATGGAGAGTGACAGCGGGAACCGGCCTCCAAATTGGAGCCATTTATCATGGGCTGACAGGGACGCGGCAATCGCTCCCGCTGCTGCGGCCGCGTTGCATCGCGCAGGCCTCCCTTTGGTGCCGGAGCGCATGGCGCAGCACTGCTTCCGTGGCCTTGGCATGCTGGGAAACTGGATTCTGTGTACGGGGACGTCGCAATTTCTCTGCCGCATGGGACCAGTAGTCCATCTTCTCCAACATCCTCCTCTTAAGAATTTAGATGTTTGTGAGTGCTTCTTCGCAAGGCATGTAAGAACATAGGAATCACCCTTTTCTCACAGTTGCCAACCAGGGGGAATGCCGCAAGCTGGATTCGAACTCAAGTGCACTATCTCCTCCTGTGGGTTTCCAGCAACTGGTGTTCAGAAGTGGAGGAAGAGCATAGCTATCCTGGCTGGTTGCCATTGATAGTGCTCCCCTCCTCCATGAATTTGTCCGGGCCTTTTTAAAAGCCATTACTCCTGTGGCAAGGAGTTCCGTAGTTTAACTGTGTGCTTCCTTTTATCTGTCCTGAATATTTGTTGGATGTCCTAACGTTACAAGAGAGGGGAAGAAATATTTTTCTCCATCCACTCTGCCCATGCCAAGCATAAATTTGTGCACTTCTGTCATGCCACCTGTTACTCGCCTTTTCTGTAAACTATGCAAGTGAAAGTGACCGCATGCTCAAACATTGCTAACCTGGTGCCCTCCTGATTTTTTTAGATAGGTTAGACTACAAAGCCCATCAGCCTCAGACCCCACGGCTGTAGTCCAGAACATCTGAGCGAGCACCAGCTTTGCAAAGTCTGCCCTAGTTGTTTCATTCAGAGATCTATATGTTAGAGAGAACCAAATCAGCTGTAAAAATATGTTCGTAAAACAAACAAAAAAATGCATTTTGAATCAGTGGATCAGCTTAAGATATCAGATATGGCTAGATCACCCATCAGGTGAGTTTTAAGCAGGTGCCTTAATGCCAGCTCTGCAGGTGTCAGCCTGATGTACATTGCAATTAAGCACATTTCATGGTAAGGAATCCCATAAATTAATTATGGGGTGGGGTGCAAATAAATTGCTTCTTTTGCTTGTCCAGGAAGGTGATCCTCAGGCCCATCAACAGGCAAAGGGGAAGTGAGACTACGGAATATTCACACGGCACAAAGTTAGTTTTATATTGTAAGTCGCCCTATGACCCTCGAATGAAGGGCAGTATAGAAATGTAATTAAAAAAAATAGTAATAAATAAACAAACTGTGGAACTCCCTGCCTCAGGAGGTAGAAATGACCTCCAACTAGGATCGCTTTACAAATTGGACAGATTCGTGGAGGAGACTTTCAAAGGCTACTAGCCACAATGGCTATACTCTGCCTCCACTGATGGAGGCGAGGATGCTTCCTTTTTAAAAAATAAATAAATTCTATTCAGGCTTTTAGAGAAAAATACAAAGCTTTCCCACTTTTTTAAATCAAACCAAGACTTTTATCTAGTTACAATAGAAACACAAAAAGGGGGAAGAGAGGAGAAGAAGAAGAAGAAGAAGAAGAAGAAGAAGAAGAAGAAGAAGAAGAGGAAGTTGAAAGAGAAAGTTGGATGATGGGCTTGAGGGCATCCTGATCAAGTTTGCAGATGACACCAAATTGGGAGGGGTGGCTAATACCCCAGAGGACAGGATCACACTTCAAAATGACCTTAACAGATTAGAGAACTGGGCCAAGGCAAACAGGATGAATTTTAACAGGGAGAAATGTAAAGTACTACACTTGGGCAAAAAAATTGAAAGGCACAAATACAGGATGGGTGACACCTGGCTTGAGAGCAGTACAAGTGAAAACTCTGGTCAGACCTCACCTGGAATACTGTGTCCAATTCTGGGCACCACAGTTCAAGAAGGATACTGACAAGCTGGAACGTGTCCAGAAGAGGGCAACCAAAATGGTCCAAGGCCTGGAAACGATGCCTTATGAGGAACGGCTTAGGGAGCTGGGTATGTTTAGCCTGGAGAAGAGAAGGTTAAGGGGTGATATGATAGCCACGTTCAAATATATAAAAGGATGTCATATAGAGGAGGGAGAAAGGTTGTTTTCTGCTGCTCCAGAGAAGCGGACACGGAGCAATGGATTCAAACTACAAGAAAGAAGATTCCACCTAAACATTAGAAAGAACTTCCTGGCGGTAAGAGCTGTTCGACAGTGGAATTTGCTGCCAAGGAGTGTGGTGGAGTCTCCTTCTTTGGAGGTTTTTAAGCAGAGGCTTGACAGCCACCTGTCAGGAATGCTCTGATGGTGTTTCCTGCTTGGCAGGGGGTTGGACTGGATGGCCCTTGGGGTCCCTTCCAACTCTAGGATTCTATGATTCTAAGTTAGACAACTAAGATTCAGAAAGTAAAGAACTTCCGATTCTTCATCTGTCTGCTATATAAAAGCAATATTCACTTCATCCAGAGGCAGTGATGCTTCTGAATGCCAATTTCTGGAAACCACAGGAGGGGAGAGGGATCTTGTGTTCGAATCCTACTTGCAGGTTCCACACAAGCATCTGGTTGGCCCCTGGGAGAAGAGGATGCTGGAGTAGATGGACCATAGGCCTGATCCAGAAAACCTCTGCTTATGTTCTTACGCTGCAGTTTGGGGGTGACGCACTTTCTTTTCATGCCACGGGTCCCTAGGCTGGGAAGGAGCAGAACGTGGGCGTCACGGCTGATAGCTGTTAAACCCAGGAATTCCTGACCTCAATCAGTGAAATTCCACCCCGAAGGGGCAAAAGCAGCCTGGCCTGCTCCTATGCTTTTAAGCACAGCTCAAACTGCAGAAATTAGCAGGAGAGGCTTTCTTTAAATACTTCTACCTGCAGAGATGCAGCAGGCGGCTTAAAAAGTTGACAGCCCTCCCGTCTCCGGTAAGTTTGGACGCGTCGCTGAAGCACGCAGGGCCTTGCAAAGAGGTTCCCTAGATGGCGGCGTGAGCCTTAACAGAGGACCCCCCACCCCGGGAGAGGTTTATTAATTGTGACAGTGAATCTCTGTATCCACTGATTTCTCTCTCCCTTCACAAAGACTTCAAGGCGGTGGCTAGTCTGGTCCAGCCATTCATCATAGTTAAGCTACCTTTCGTATCCGGGCTATGATGAAACAGACCCTTCCTCCTTTCTCAGCATCGCGGCCCCCCACCCTGCCCTTCGCCCCATGCATCATGCAGAACTGACAACAGGTATACATGCTAATTGTGTGTGTGTGTGTGTGTGTGTGTGTGTGTGTGTGAGGTTAACTGTGTCCTGGCTGCAGGAATGCAGGCTAGAAGCGGACACAGCAGCGTTTTTATAGAACTCAATGGGCTCTACCTGTGGCTACTTTTCAAGATGAATCAGAAACTAACCACAACTAACCTAGAATGTAGGTGCCAAACTGGAGACTGGGAGTGGCCGCCGAGACCATATAACACCAGTCCTAAAGGTTTACACTGGCTCCCTGTACGTTTCTGAGCACAATTCAGAGTGTTAGTGCTGACCTTTAAAGCCCTAAACGGCCTCGGTCCAGTATACCTGAAGGAGGGTCTCCACCCCCATCGTTCTGCCCGGACACTGAGGTCCAGCTCCAAAGGTCTTCTGGTGGTTCCCTCACTGCGAGAAGTGAGGTTACAGGGAACCAGGCAGAGGGCCTTCTCGGTGGTGGCGCCCGCCCTGTGGAACGCCCTCCCATCAGATGTCAAGGAGATGAATCATTATGTATCTTTTAGAAGACATCTCAAGGCAGCCCCATACAGGGAAGTTTTTAATTGGCAAATGTTTTATTATGTTTTTACTAATTTCTTGGGAGCCACCCAGAGTGGCTGGGGAAACCCAGTCAGATGAGCAGCATATAAATAATAAAATTATTATTATTATTACTATTATTATTATTAGTTGGAAGAGGCAGGCTGGCCAAACAGGTTTGACAGGTTGTTAAAAAAAAATCCTGCAAGACCTGTCTGACCAGAGTTGACAGTGTGTCAGTCGTGATGTGTATGTGTGTGTTTGTGTCAGGTATGAGGAACCTCAGGCCCAGAGCCAAATCCAGCCCTCCAGAATTATAGAATGGGAAGGGACCCGGAGGATCATCTAGCCCAACCCCCCGCAATGCAGGAATACGTAGCTGTCCCATACGGGGATCAAACTTACAACCTTGGTGTTATCAGCACCACAGTCTAGTCAACTGAGCTATCCAGCTGATCTACTTTCAGTTGAGCCCTGTTCATGGATTCAGCTGATCGCCCCTACATTTTTAACATTCTGTAATTCCACCAGGTTGCAGAAGTCTTTTTGGCATGGGGGGGCTGCATGACTTTGGGGGGCCATCTAGCTGCTGTCGTCCTCCTGCCCCACCCCCTTTGCTGATTTGGTCCAGAAATAACTGGGTGTTTTATATCCCCTTAACAGGAGCTAAATGTGTGCAAAGCGGCCTTCAGTCTCTCCCCCCAACCCCCCGCCAGCCCCAAGCCTCTCCCCCCCCCCTCCGCTCCATTACCGTATTGATCGGGGAGATATTGCAGAAGACAGAAGAGCAAGAACTTCTGATTGCCGGCACTTAGCTTGACAGCAATCCAATAGCCTTGAGATCCTGATGTACAGTCTAGAGCCGTCATCGTTGGTGGTGGGCTGGAGGGTGGGAGGGGAGGGGAAGGCCAAGGGGGCAGGTTAAGGAGCTCAGCAAGGACCTCTCCCTGAGATGCATCTGAAATCAGAGGCTCAAAAAGACAGCCTTCGCCAACCCGCTGCCCTCCAGATTCTTAGGGCTGCAACCAATTAAATACTGCAATTAAATGCTTTTGTGCTGCTGTTTCACAAAGAGCTTTCCAAACTGCGCCACGGCATGTTAGTGTGTCGGCTGCAGTCTGTAGGGGTGCCGCATGAACACTCCTTGCACTCATCCCGGGGCTGGAAAGGGAGTACCGTATATTCCAGCGTATAAGACGATTGGGCGTATAAGACGACCCCCAACTTTTCCAGTTAAAATATAGAGTTTGGGATATATAAGAAATGCGACCCGGCATATAAGACGACCCCTGACTTTTGAGAAGATTTTCCTGGGTTGCTAGCAAAACTGATTTTTACTGTGTTGCAAAACGATGCATGTCTAAAAAGTGTGTGACCAATATGACAAGTTTGGAAACCGTAGAAGCATGCTAGGTGGTGCACAAGGCATAGAGCCTACAGTTATCATGGTCGTATTTCTTCCTATAGACATAGAAGCATAAGGCTAGCATCACGCAGTCTCCCACTGAAGGGTTTGTAGTGCCTTCTCACAGACTTGGGTTTGCACAGAAAGGGCAGAGGACGGGGACCCCAAGTTTGAAGGAGCTGTCAGAGGAAGTGGGGAGGACTGAAAAGGGAGGGAGTTGGTGAGCAACGCTACTAGGGTAGCAGCCCCTAATTCAAATTAGTTAAATATTTATTGGTTTGCTGCGTAAGTCGCCTCGAGAACTTTGGGCAATAATACAGCATGGCCGCATCTCATGGCCCTTTAGCTTGTGCAATCTCAGCCTTGCATTGTGTAAGGCTGGCCGGTTGAAATTGTGCAAATTAAATGCATGCGAAGTTTTCTCGGCTCGGAAAGAGCTTTTCAGCTCTCTGGCTTGCTCTGCTGGGCAAGGTCCTCTGGGTGCACCAGTTCTGGATGCCTGGATCCCTGCGAGATATCGTGGGAACTCAAACAGACCCACGAAATCTTGCGAGAGCATCGCCAAGGCTGCACGCTGAGCAGGTCTAGAAAGCTTTTAAGCTCTTGGCCTCATTTGCCGGGCAAGTCCTGCTCAGCACACCAGCTCTGGAAGGGTAAGGATTTTCGCACCGGGGGGGGGGGTTCAAGTAAATGCATTTTTGCATATACATGGAAGCCTCGGAACACCCACCTAAGGTGCAATCGTACTGCAAAGTTAATAAGAAGCAGAATCCCCAGGACCAAAACATAGGAAGATGGCAGGTGCTGTCAGCCTTCCTTTCATCACAGACGCATCTGTATACGTCACACATCAGAAGCCGCTCTGAAAGAGGTTCAGCAGCAGTTGCTTAACCCAAGGTAGACTCTTAATGCTTTCGAAGGATCTCTTCAAAACCGCCATCAAACCATAGGTCATCTCTTTGTCCAGAGATGCATTCTGTGATTTCTTGCCAGCTTAGCATGTCAAAGTGCAAGTAGATAAATAGGTACCGCTCTGGCAGGAAGGTAAACGGCATTTCCGTGCGCTGCTCTGGTTCGCCAGAAGCGGCTTAGTCATGCTGGCCACATGACCCGGAAGCTGTACTCCGGCTCCCTCGGCCAATAATGCGAGATGAGCGCCACAACCCCAGAGTCGTCCGCGACTGCACCTAATGGTGAGGGGTCCCTTTACCTTTACCTTTTGTTGTCATCCAAGAAAGAGTAGGGGAGAGAGAGAGAGAGATTGATTAACAAGGAGCATCATAGAATTGTAGCATTGGGAGGGATCCCAATGGTCATCTAGTCCAACCCCCTGCAATGCAGGAATTATTTGCCCAACGAAGAGCAATCTGCTTGTATTGCCGGCAAGCACCAGATCTGTAATTATTTTTTTTACTGCACAGTCTCCCAATGTAAACTTTTTATTTGATAGTGGTTGGGGTCTGCCCCCCCCCCCAATGTCAAGTCATGCAACCCCTAAAAGATACAGCTTTCACTCCGTAGAAATGCAAAGAGTTTATGTGGGCACGTACATGTGTTTTCTCTATCTGTCTGGTGTGATCCAGAGTGGGTGCAGGAAAAGCGACTGAGACGGGCCTTAGTGTCCACAGAACTCTGTGTCAGAATTCCAGATATGCCCACAAGATCCCAAAAGTTGATGATCCCTGCAATGGGATATACGCAAATACGTTTTGCATGCAGGTGGTCTGCTCAGAGCTTTCGTGCGGGGAATGTTTAAGGAGCCACCAAGGAATAAGTGGCTAGCTTGATTTGTGTGTGTGTGTGTGTTTGCCTGCAGAAGATACAAGATGATTGTATGGATGGTTGTCGCCTTCTAGTGGAAATCTGTGGAGACATGAAGTGCCCTATGATCCCAGCCACAGGTCACTCCCAACCGAGAAGAGCATTATGTGGTTGCAATGTTCAAAGAGGCACAGGAAGGCAGGGCCAGTGCAAGGACTAAATGTGGTGTAGTGGTTAAGAGCGGTGGACTCGTAATCTGGTGAACCAGGTTTGATTCCCTGCTCCTCCACATGCAGCTGCTGGGTGACCTTGGGCTAGTCACACTTCTTTGAAGTCTCTCAGCCCCACTCACCTCACAGAGTGTTTGTTGTGGGGGAGGAAGGGAAAGGAGAATGTGAGCCGCTTTGAGACTCCTTCGGGTAGGGATAAAGCAGGATATCAAATCCAAACTCTTCTTCTTCTTAACATTTTTTTTATTAGATTTTCACATTTTTTATTCACTTTATCTCTAACCAATTCAAACATTAAATTACAAGGTTCTCTGAACCTTCAGACTTCCTCCCCTCCCTCCCATGGGTTCTTATATTAAAAGTTTAAGTTTTCTTCATTTTTACTTTATCCAACTATTGTTAATCCTCAATTATCATAATCAATTTCACATTACAAATGTCATTACAACGCTACCAATGATTTTAACTGTTTACAGTGGTTTTTTAAGTAAACTACAAATTTACTCCAGTCTCTAACAAATACTTGATCCTCTTGATTTCTGATCTTCCTCATCAGTTTTGCCATTTCCGCATACTCCATCAATTTCATCTGCCATTCTTCCTTGGTTGGTAATTCTTCTTCTTTCCATTTTTGGGCTAGTAACATTCTCGCCGCCGCCGTTGCATACATAAAACGTCTTTTGTCTTCTCTTGGTAGTTCTTCACCTATTGAACCTAATAGAAAGCCTTCTGGTTTATTAACAAATGTATTTTAAAATATTTTCTTCAATTCATTATAAATCATTTCCCATAAGTCCTTTACCTTAAAACATGCCCACCCCAAATGATAAAATGTACCTTCTCTCTCTTTACATTTCCAACATAAATTTGATTTAGTTTTATACATTTTTTGCAATCTTTTGTGTTTTCTCATGTGAGGCTTTGCTTTAAACCAGCTCCCAAATTATGAGCCCTCGGAGCTCACAAACGTTTTCAGCAATGCCAAAAATAATAATAAAATGTACTGCCAAGTTTTTTTGGCACTGCAAGTGAAAACACCAGGGGTTGGCATCGTTGGGCAAGGCCCATATTTTATGTGTACGTACACCTGTATCAGGTTGGTTGTAAATAGCACATTTGCTTGAAATGATAATAATAATGAACAAATGAATAATCATTGAAAGGTATAACTCTTGCGGGGTGATTTCTTTAAGGTTTGCTCTCCAAGAGGGCCCTGCCAGCAGCCTCTCCTTTGTTTCCAGTGTACTGTAGTGGTTAAGAGCGGTAGTCTTGTAATCTGGTGAACCGGGTTCGCGTCTCCGCTCCTCCCCATGCAGCTGCTGGGTGACCTTGGGCTAGTCACACTTCTCTGAAGTCTCTCAGCCCCACTCACCTCACAGAGGAAGGGAAAGGAGAATGTGAGCCGCTTTGAGACTCCTGAAGGGGAGTGATAAAGCGGGATATCAAATCCAAACTCTTCTTCTTTCCCTCCCCACAGGAAGTGCTACTCAAGAGAGCAGCTGACCTGGTGGAAGCGTTATATGGGATGCCGCACAACAACCAGGTAGGCCTCAGACTCCTCTTGGGGTCAGATCAAGCCAGCCTTGTGGGAAGGGGCTGTGCAACTCAGGACTCATTAGTAAAGAAAAAGCATTTTATATGCGTTGTAACACAGTGACACCAGATGGCGCTGTGGAGTCCCGTCTTTCGCCAACGTTATTTTCCGTTATGAAGTTTACAACGCGTTTTCCTGAAATGCTTTTTTGACGCCTCTAGATCCAGCCACAAAATCCTCTCCTGTCACCAGACACACACACAGGTTGTTGCCTCCTTTCCTAACCCAAAGGTGTGGTTTTTTCCCTTGAGCCAGAGCACTGTTGGTGTGGGAGTCAGGGTTCCCCCCCCCCTCCGCAGGGTGCCTAGACAACCGGGACCCCCTCCTATATCAGTGGGTCCTGTGTGTCTCCTTTTACATTTTCCCACAATGCCCCAGGGTGCCCAGCGTATCGTCACTCTGGTGCATTGTGGAACTTCTTCAGCGGCAGCCTTACGCGGAGTCAAGCCAATGGTCCATTCAGCTCAGTCAAGGAATCAGAGAAAGGTAGAATTGGAAGGGGTCCTGAGGGTCATCTAGTCCAACCCCCTGCAATGCAAGAATCTCAACTAAAGCACCAACTCTTTCTGCACTTGGGGGACACCTGGCTTGCCCGTAATGCATGTGAAAAGGATCTGGGGGTCTTAGTGGACCACAAGCTGAACGCGAGTCAACGGTGTGATGCAGCAGCAAAAAAAGCTAATGCTATTCCAGGCTGCATCCACAGAAGTCTAGTGTCCTGATCAAGGTTGGAGGCCATCTCTGCCTCCTGTGGGAAGGAGTTCCACAGTTTTAGCTATGTGCTACATGAAGAAGCATCTTTTTCTACCTGTCCTAATGACATGAGCTCACTCCTCCTCAATATCCTTGTGCGTAGAATAACCTGCTTCATAGGATTGTTGTAAGGACAGCTGAAATAGTACCCAGCAAGCCATGAGTCTCTTAATCTCAGGGTCGTGGGTTCGAGACCCACTTTGAGCAAACGATTCCTGCAGTGCGTGGGGTTGGACTAGATGTCGCTCAGGGTACATCTCACAGAACCATAGAATTCTAGAGTTGGAGGGCACCCCAAAGGTCGTCTAGCCCAACCCCGTGCAATGCAGGAAGAAGCATCCATGACTGTACAACTCTACGATTCTGTAAGCCCTTGGGGATCCCAAAAGTGCTATATATCAATGCGGACCCTTTACGACTTGCGCATCTCGACCCCGTTCCACATAGGGGTCCCTGGCCAAGCCCTCGGCCACCAGTGAGGTCGGCGCACTCCCCTCTCCTCCCAGGTGTGTCTTCCACCTTTGCGGTGGTAGTTTCCTTCCTTACGATACTTGAGAGATGTGCTTCCGGGACGCACCCCTCTCCTTGTCCCTGCTGGAAACCATTTTCTTTTAACAACTGTATTTTTCTCTCCAATTGCCGTAACCCGCCCTGGGACCTGTGGGGCAGGGTGGGAGAGGAATCGAAATATTGTTGGCGGGGCAGAAGGAGCGGCACATGTTTGTATCTTGCGCAGGTCGGTGGATTTGGCGGGGGATGTTTTTTCAGAGCGGCGTTCCAGGGACCCCGGTCATCCGGACCATTTTTTCGTCCCTCTCTCGGTCCCGCTGCCAGTAATTGCTTCCATGTCCCGGACCTTGTTTGCTACCTCTCCCCCCCACCCCCACCCCCAACCTTGCATCCAGCTAGCTGGGCCCCATCTCCAGCCCCACATCTGTTCGTCATTAGGAATTCCAGGGCCGTTAAGTCACGGGCTCAAGGCGGCCCCATCCTTCCCGCACCCCCGTAACTGGGCCCAGCCGGTGCTTTCATGGCTCAGTAGCGGTTAGCACCACCTGCACGGATATTGCTTTGGGCTCGTGGAGGCGTCGGGTCAGGCCATCGGCTGGGAGGCGTTTGACTCCGCGATGGAGCCTTGTTTTCCTCCTCCAAGTCCCTCGTCGCTCTTCCCTTCCCAGGGCATAAATCTTCCCCCGCTCGCAAACAAAATGGCGGGCCTCAGCTCTCAGCCTGCTCTCCCAGGGGAAACCCGGGCCGGGCTACATGTTACCCTCGGAGCAGGAACGAAGAGGGAGCCGATCCGATCCTGAAGGATGATGAACCTGGGTGTTGCCCGGTACAGATGTCAGCCAGAAGGAGAAGGAGGATGAGGGCGAAACTATAATGACGATGGCAATCTCCCCTTTTTAAGCAGAGGTTGGATGGCCATCTGACAGGGATTCTTGAGCCGTGATCCTTGGGGTCATTCTGCCTTGATCAGACCCCACCTCAAGTCCTGTGTCCAGTTCTGGGCAGCACAGCTTAAAGAGGATATTGACTAGCTTGCAGGTCCGCAGAGGAGGGCGACCAAGATGGTCACGGGTCTGGAAACCAAGCCTTAGGAAGAAGGCTTGAGGGAGTTGGGTACTACTGCAATGCGCTCTACGTGGGGCTACCTTTGAAGGTGACCCGGAAACTGCAATTAATCCAGAATGCGGCGGCTAGACTGGTGACTGGGAGTGGCCGCTGGGGCCACATAACACCGGTCCTGAAAGACCTACATTGGCTCCCAGTACGTTTCCGAGCACAATTCAAAGTGTTGGTGCTGACCTTTAAAGCCCTAAACGGCCTCGGCCCAGAAGACCTGAAGGAGCGTCTCCACCCCCACCGTTCAGCCCGGACACTGAGGTCCAGCGCCGAGGGCCTTCTGGTGGTTCCCTCACTGCGAGAAGTGAGGTTACAGGGAACCAGGCAGAGGGCCTTCTCGGTAGTGGCGCCCTCCCTGTGGAACGCCCTTCCAGCAGATATCAAGGAAATAAGCAGCTATCCTATTTTTAAAAGACATCTGAAGGCAGCCCTATTTAGGGAAGTTTTTAATATTTAATGCTGTATTGTTTTAACATTTGACTGGAAACCGCCCAGAGTGGCTGAGGAAACTCGGCCAGATGGGCGGGGTAAAAATAATAAATTATTATTATTATTATTATTATTATTATTATTATTATTATTATTATGTTTAGCCTGGAGAAGAAGGGATTGGGATGGGACATGGGGGCTTCATAGATCTTAAGGGCTGTCCCAGGAGAGATGGAACAAGCTTTTTTCCTTCTGCTCCAAACCAATGCATTCAATGACAAGAAATAAGATTCCAACTAGGCATCAGGAAGAACTTTCTGACAGTTAGGGCTGATAGACACTGGAAAGGTATCCCACAGGAGGTTGTGGGCTCTTTTTCCTTGAAGGTTTTAAAGTAGAGGTTGGGGGGCCTTCTGTCAATTATTCTTTTGTTGAGATTCCTGCATAGTAGGGTGTTGGGCTAGATGACCCTTGGGGTCCCTTCCAACTCTACAATTCTATGATTCTATGAGCTTTGGGGGTCCCTTCCAACTCTATGATTCTCTGAAAATCAGTTGCCTCTGGCGCCACCTACTGTTGGTCTCCCAGCCTTCTGCCGTACCTGCTCCCAATGAACAGCGGCCACAGCAGCTTGCGTTCAAACCAAGTGAAACTGAAACCACGACAGTGATGATGTTCATACATGGACTTTTTTTGTGTGTGTGTGCAATATTCATTAATGGAATTATTCCATCGGCCGGATTGCGGATGTCTGCGTTCTCTCCCCTCTCTCCCAGGACATAATTCTGAAGCGAGCGGCGGACATCGCCGAGGCTTTGTACAGTGTCCCGCGCAACCCCAACCAGTTGACCTCACTGACTGGGAACCATGCCCACTCGGGCATGATGAATGTCAACTCCTTTGGGAGCCAGCTGGCCATCAACATCAGCGAATCCACCCAGGGCTCAGAGCAAGGTAGGCAATGGCTGGGGGTCTTCCTTGCGTCTCTCGCGTGACCACTCCTGGGAGTCAGCATCAGAGGCCCTCCTTTGAGGACCTTCCACAAGATAAGTCTCAGAGAGGGTGGCAACAAAGGGGTGGCCTTTTCATGTTTTACTATGTTTTTATACATGCTGGAAGCCGCCCGGAGTGGCTGGGGCAACCCAGTCAGATGGGCAGGGAACAAATAAAAAAAATTTGATGATGATGATGATTGTGTGCTTTGCAAGCAGAAGGTCCCAGGTTCAATCCCTGCCACTTCCAGGTAGTTAGTAGTAGTAGTAGTAGTAGTAGTAGTAGTAGTGCCTACCGCCCACAGTCGCCCTAGCAAGGCTGCCATTATCACCTCTTCGGCACCAGGTTATGACGCTCCCAGGCTTTTGATGGGGTGTGATGGGATCATTTTCTATATCTATATCTAACTGCCTTAATCATTCCTGATTATTTCATCTCTTTATAGTGGTGGTGTGTTTCTTATTTTATGGAACTTGTTGTTTGCAAAAAAACAGATTTGTAGAGTTGGAAGGGATCCCCAAAAACTCATCTCGTCCAACCCCCTGCTGTGCAGGAATCCCTGGCAGATGCCCCCTCCAACCTCTGTTGGTTTCATGGTTGTATTCCTGAATCTAACATTGTGAGTCAAGGAAGGAAGGAGAGGAGAGGAAAGGAGAGAAAGAGAGAGGGGGAGAAAAGGAAGGAAGGAGAGGAGAGGAAGGGAGAGAAAGATAGATAGGAAGGAATGAAGGGAGAGAGAGGAGAGAAAGATAGAAGGAAGGAGAGGGAGGGAGGAGAGGGAGGGAGAAAAAAAGAGAGAGGAAAGAAAGATAGAAGGAAGGAAGGAGAGGGAGGGAGGAGAGGGAGGGAGAAAAAGAGAGAGGAGAGAAAGATGGAATGAAGGAAGGAAGGAGAGGAAGGGAGAGAAAGAGAGAGAGAAAGATAGGGAGGGAGGGAGGGAGAGAGGGAGAGAGAGAGAGAGAGGAGACAAAGATAGAAGGAAGGAAGGAGAGGGAGGAGGGAGAGGAAGGGAGAAAAAGAGAGAGAGGAGAGAAGGATAGATGCATCCATCTATGGATGGGAAGACATCTTAAGATATTTAGTAAACTGAGCAACTCTATAGTCAGGAATGCTTTGATGGTGTTTCCTGCTTGGCAGGGGGTTGGACTGGATGGCCCTTGTGGTCTCTTCCAACTCTATGATTCTATGATTCTATGATTCTATGATTATAACTTCCTGCCCTGCCTTCCAGGGTACACACGCAACACGAGCAGTGTCTCGCCACGAGGCTATGTCCCCAGCTCCACCCCGCAGCAGAGCAACTACAACACCATCACGTCCAGCATGAACGGCTATGCGGGGACTGCCATGACCAGCCTGGGGGTCCCGGGGTCCCCCAGCTTCCTCAACGGCTCCACGGCCAATTCCCCCTATGCCAGTAAGTGTCTGCCGCCTTCGCAGAAGGGCGGGTCGAGGGTGCCTGGGCAGAGCTTCCCTTTCCTGAGAATCGCAGCTTAAGAAGGCTAAGGGACTAGCCCTCATGGTAGGGGAAGGTGAACTTAGGAACGCGTAGGCCTGGGAACAGGATAGACGAATCCCTGTCTCTGATTTCTCAGTTTCTCACTTTTCCAATCCTTAATCCAGTTCTCCACATTTTTGCAGCAATTTGTGAAAATTCACCAGGCTTTTAGTGTCAATTTGATATCACTGTAGTCTTCCCAGCGCCGGCTAAAAACATTTTTGTTTAGACAAGCCTACCCAGAAATCTAGAAGGGTGGTTTGTTTTTAGTTTGTTCTGGAACATTTTAATGGTTCTTTCTTAATAATACTTTTATTGCTTTTTCTTTTTCTTTTTTTTTGTAAAGTGCTCTGGGGGTTATTTTCTTTACAATCAAGCAGTACATAAATTTATGAAGTAAATAAAAAAATAAAAAATTCACCAAACATGCACATTTTTGCATGCAATATACACATTTTTGCATGCAATTTCCTGTAATATAATGCTTTTTTGGCACGTTATTTTTGCTAATATATGCTTTTCTTGGTCACACTGCCCTGTGATGCACACATTTTCCCACACATTGGAGAACTGAGTTGCAAAATTCAGAGAAGTGCCGAATTTTGAACGGTAGCTAAGTTTCAGTTCCTGTGCCTTGGTTTGTAGAATCATAGAACTGTAGAATTGGATGGGGTGACCAATAGGGTCATTTCGGCCAACCCCCTGCAAACTTAATACATAATAATGATAATGTGGTGTGGGGGGGGATTATGGTTTGTTTTGTGTTACTATTTTTAATATGTACAGTCGTACCTAGTTCTAGTTGCAGGTAGGTAGCCGTGTTGGTCTGCCGTAGTCGAAACAAAATAAAAAAAATCCTTCCAGTAGCACCTTAGAGACCAACTAAGTTTGTTCTTGGTATGAGCTTTCGTGTGCATGCACACTTCTTCAGATATGTACCTTGGTTGCTGAATGCCTTGGCACTTGTACGTTTCGGCTCCTGAACGATCAAAACCCAGTTTCTGAACGGTTTTTTTTGGATGCCGATGCGACTTCTGCTATTGTTTCTGGGGTGCCAGCGCAATTGGAAACCTATCAGAAGCTGAGTCTTGGTTTCCTAATGTTTTGGAAGTCGAGCGGACTTCCGGAACGCATTCTGTTCGAAAACCAAGGTACGACTGTACTTCAGTTTCGTGGGTTCACAATATAAAAAAACACAAAGCACAGCCCGATGGGGGTCCACCTCCCCTCGCCCCGGCTCACTCCCGCTGCCGGCTAACCCCTGTCCTTCTTTCCACCATGCCAGTCATGCCCTCCAGCCCGCCCCTGGGGGCCTCGTCCATCGCCAGCTCCTCCACCCCGGGAGGCGTCTTCTCCTTCTCTCCCGTCAACATGATCTCCGCCGTCAAGCAGAAAAGCGCCTTTGCCCCCGTGGTGCGGCCGCAAGCCTCCCCGCCCCCTACCTGCACCAGTGCCAACGGGAACACTCTGCAGGGTGAGCTGGCCGGTCCTCGCGGTCCATCTCCTTCGGCGGCAGCTGGGGGCACGAAGGGGCGCAAGTCAGGGAGCCAGCCGGGGCAGCGGGAATGGGGTGGGTGGGACGTGGCAGGGAGGGTAAGGCGGCCACTTTTTGCTGTGTGGCGGCGGCGGCAACGATGCGCCAGGCTCACTCGTCTCCTCAGCGCAAGGATTTGCACTCCTGAAACAGACTTCCCTCCCCTCTAAATCTGTTCTGTTCTGGAAGGAGCGTCTCCACCCCCATCGTTCAGCCTGGACACTGAGATCCAGCGCCGAGGGCCTTCTGGCGGTTCCCTCATTGCGAGAAGTGAGGTTACAGGGAACCAGGCAGAGGGCCTTCTCGGTGGTGGCTCCCGCCCTGTGGAACGCCCTCCCAGCAGATGTCAAGGAAATAAGCAGCTATCCTATTTTTAAAAGACATCTGAAGGCAGCCCTGTTTAGGGAAGTTTTTAATATTTAATGCTGTATTGTTTTAACATTTGACTGGAAACCGCCCAGAGTGGCTGAGGAAACTCGGCCAGATGGGCGGGGTAAAAATAATAAATTATTATTATTATTATTATTATTATTATTATTATTATTATTATTATTATTTTTCCCCCAACCCTCTGGAGGCGATTTGAAAAGCGGGTAGGAGGCATGGGCGAAGGGAGAACGTAAGAAGGAGCTGCTGGATCAGACCAGGGGCCCACCTAGTCCAGTTTCCTGTTCTCACAGTGGCCAACCAGATGCGTGTGGAAAGTCCGCAGGCAGGATCTGAACACAAGAGCCCTCTCCCCTCCTGTGGCTCCCAGCAACAGGGATTTAGCAGCATCGCTGCCTCCGAGCATGAAAGCAGAGCAGAGCCGTCCTGGTTAGAAGCCATTGGTAGCCTTCACCTCTTCCACGAATTTGTCCAATCGCCTTTTAAAGCCATCCAAGTTGGTGGCCGTCACCGCTTCCTGTGGGCGGGAGTTCCACAGGTTAACTCCACAGGCTAACTTTCTCTTATCCGTCCCTGAACCTTCAGCTTCACTGGTTGTCCACAAGTTCTAATGTTAACGAGAAAGGGAGAAACACTTTTCTCGATCCACTTTCTCTGTGCCCTGCAAGATTTTATCAACTCCTATCATGTCTAGGGTGTCCCTCCCAACGCCCTGGAGATGAGCGCAGGAGGCATGTGGGGGGGGGGAGTGGGGGTAGTTCTATTGCACCGCCGTAAATCCTCGCACTGACAGGACGACTTAGCTGGATACTGGCCAATAATGATGTCGATTGCATTTCTATGCCACCTTTCCTCCAATGTGGGTTCCTCCTCTCCCCATTTTATCCTCACGCCAACTCTGCGAGGTGGGTTAGGCACTGTGGCTGGCCCGGGGTCACCCAGCGGGCTTCATGGCAGAGTGAAGATTTGAACCCTGGCCTCCTAGGTCTGGGTCCAGGTCCAACGCTCTAACCGCTATACTACGCAGCCTGGATGTGGTGCATCACCTCCTTTGGGCGGGTCAGTGCCACGGCTGCCCACTGGACCAACCTCTTCCCTGGGGACTTGGGAGAGATGCTAGCTGGGGGTTCCCCTAGCGGCCTTCCTGACCCCGTACGGGAGGAATCCTCACCCGTAGAGTAGGAATTGGGTGGGTGGGTGTTCCTGGGATCAGGCCCCTGTTACCCAGCAGCAGTTGCTTATGAGGGTCAGCCTTGGCTGCAAACTTTCCTCTTCCTTAACCGCCTTTCATTCTTTCCTTTCTTTTCTCCACCTCCACCCCACCCCCGGACATTTTCCTTTTCTCGCTTGCTCTCGCTTCCGCCTCTCTGTCCTTTGCTCTCCCCGCGCCACCGCTTGCCGGGTCCTGCCAACCAGACCAAACCTTTGAGGATTCGGCAGACAAGTTCCACACTCCGTCCCGGTCGCTGCAAGGACTGGCTTATTCCTAATCGCACAGTATGTCTCTTCTCTCGTTCTCGCGCCTTGCTCTGCCGGCCTCCCACCCCCCCCCCCTTATTTCTGCTCCTCTTGCCGTGAACGAGTGCGGCTCCTTAACAGCGACCTTGCGAGGTGGGCCTACCCTTTTTGCTCGCCAAAGGGTAGTTAGTACCCACTTACCGGGGGCCTCTGCCACCACACGCTTTCTGCTACATTCTCCCCAAAGAACCAGCCCAGAAAACATTAATTTCATGTTGAAAGAGCTATGCCCACTTAACCCTTAACACCTATGATTATCAAACTAGCAGCCCTGGCGAGACCCTGGGCCTGGCTTTTAGGAGATCCACCATCAAGTCAGATTGCTGAGATTGTGGCAAGAATTCTCCTCCGTAAGCGTTGGCCTGAGGTGCAATTTCCAGCAGGGCCTTTGAGGTGGTGGCTCCTATGGTTTGATGCGGGGCACACGAGCTCTTGCACATGCTCAGTAGAGTTCAGTAGAGAGGGAGCTCCCTCCCGCCTGGCTTGACAGGCGCAAAGGAGGATCTCCTTCTCTCCTCTGACTGCCGCCATTCAAACCAAGGAGGTGGAAGATCGGGAAGTGGTAAGATTCTCCTCCTCACTTGGCAGGACAATGCAGACGGCTGGCTTCGCCAACCTGGTGCCCTCTGGATACTGTTGGACTCCGACTCCCATCAGGAGGGCACCAGGTTGGCCCAGGCAATTCCACACATGTAAAAAGGCTCTGTGTACATAGAGGTCACATCGGGGGTGAGGAACCTGCTGCCGTCACCGACACTGCAGGACTACAGCCCCCCTCATGCTTGACCATTGACCATATTGACTGGGAATGATGGGAACTGGAGTCCAACCTTTATTTATTATTATATCCCACTGGGGCTACGCTCCCAGGATCGTGCCGGAAGCCAAAACCGCTCATAGTCAAAGCACATTGGGCGCAAGGGCGGTTGGGATTCCCGGAATCTTTTTTCCTCTATGCTCGCCCTTTTCTTATTTTTATTTAGCCAAGCGTGCATGCACAAATACGTTGCAGGCTTGCCGCACATGGTTTTCCCCTTCCCTGTTTTATGCCCACAACAACCCTGTGAGGTAGGCTAGGGTGAGAGGCAGTGTTTGCCCCCCCCCAAAGTCACACCCAGTGAGCTTCATGGCTGAGCTCACTGGTCTCCCAGTCCAACGCTCTGACCACTGCACCACGCTGCCTGGAAGGGCTGCCGGTTCCTCGCCCTTTGTCTACAACGTGGCTCCGCGGATGACGTGGCTGCCTCCCTCCACGGAACATGACCCTTCTCTCCTTTGCTTTCCAGCGTTGTCGGGTCTCATCGTTCCGCCCATGTGATCAGGAAACGGAGGATGGGCTGGGCCGGAAGGAGGGACCAACAGACTGGCGCTAACCCAGACCCTTGGACTTGGAAGGGTGTGGGCCCTGCTCAATGCGTCCCTGGAGCACACGCCTCCCCACCCCCCAGCTCCTTCCAACCCAGCTGCGGGATTTCAAGGAGGCTCCCCCTTCTGGTGGGAGGCTGCAGTGCAGCAGAGCAAGCACTGGGGAGTGATCCTCGCTCATCTGCTACCAGGAGATGCCCAGCCACGAACTGGGGGCGAAGATAAAAATTTTAGGGAGGGGTGTTTGAGGGGGTTTCAGCACTGCCATCCTTCCTTTGGGGAGTCCTTTACCCCGCCCTCCTGCACCATTCCTCGCAGCTTTGGTTAAAGAATCGGAAGCAAAGCCCGCCCCGTCCCCCCACCTGGGTTCCCCCCTCAGGTAGATTTGCTCCCAGCAAAGAGCGGAGTGTTCTCCAGTCTTAGCCGGAGAGGGTCTCCCTTTGGAAGCCGGACCCTGAGCGTCAGCCCTGCACACCAGGACTCCTGGGTCCTCCTCACTCCGTGGCCTTGAGTGTGGGTGTGGACCCCAGGAAATGATTTGGCAAGGTGGGGGGGGGGGTCCAGGACCGGTGCCAAGGTTTTTGGCGCCCTAGGCGAGGGGGCGGGCCACGTGACGTCATTACACATGACGTACAGTGCCCTGCCCCCTGCCCGCCGGGCGCCCCACCGCGATTTTCGCCGCTGGTTGGGGCGGGGGGCGAGGGGCAGGCTGGCCAGCGCCCCCTCCATTTTGGCGCCCCCGGCGCCGCGGTTTTCACCCCAACCTGCTCACTCCGCCGCTGGTTGGGGCGGCGGGGGGGCGGCAGGCAGGCTGGCCAGCGCCCCCTCCATTTTGGCGCTCTAGGCAACTGCCTAGTTCGCCTAAATGGACGCGCCGGCCCTGGGGGGGTCTGCCCTCTGCTTCGGGAGGCTTCCATCTCTGCTCCTGGAGGTGCCTCCTCAAAGCAAGCTGGTTTGCGTTACGCCCCTAGCCAAACCAGAGATTGCTTTCCAGTGAGTGGAAGAGAGCAGGCATTCCAAACAGCGGCGCTGCCTTTCCCTTTTTTTAAACCCCCACCTTGCAACCTGACTCCCTATCAGTCCTCCAGCACAGAAAAACATGGGTGCTGGAGGAGCTCACTGTGGGCAAAGGTCATGGCAAAGCCTTTCGGGCTCACTGCTCCGTCGCATCGCCCGAAAGCTCCATCCGACTGCTAAGCCAGCCCCCTCTTCACACGTGTCTCCATCTGTAGGTCTTGGGGCAGATCAGCCCCGTCTAACTGGACACGTGTGAAGAACCCTGGCAACGTCTCCCTGCTCCCTTCCGCCCAGATCTCGGCCATGTGTTGCTCATCTTCTTCCCAGGCGTTCCAGATGTCGAAATGCCCACCCACAGAACCCCCAGAGAGAGCTTTTCCTTCGCTCTCTTCCGCCTCGCCCCATCGAGGCAGGAAGGGCCGCTGTCTCCCGATTCCTGAAACCAGAAAGGGCCCGGCAAGCCAGATCTTTCTAAATGGACGTGCTCTTGAGGCGGGTGAATGGCAGGAGCCTTCGTGGGGACAACCGGCTTCTCTGCCGAGAAGCGGCAAATGTCCCGTACCGGCCGGCTTTCCGGTGCAGGAGGGTGGGCTCAGAGCTCTAAGGTTTTGGAAGCTCATGGATCAGGA
Source organism: Darevskia mixta (assembly GCA_034641385.1). Lineage (NCBI taxonomy): Eukaryota > Metazoa > Chordata > Lepidosauria > Squamata > Lacertidae > Darevskia > Darevskia mixta. The sequence continues at coordinate 8,397,425 of JAWWNH010000060.1, forward strand.
GGGTCACGCGGCAGGACCCCACTCCGGTCCCACCTCCCCTGGGATCCAGTTCCTGATAGGAAGCTGCCTTGTACCAAGAGAGAGGATAGATACACCTGGCTCAGTATCACTGATACTGGCAGGGACTTTCCAGGGCTTCACGCCAGGGTCTTTTAGATGTCGCAGGTGGGAGATGGGACCTTCTGCATGCAAGGCATGTGCCCTGGCCCTGAGCCAAGGCCCAGCTAGTGGGCCACAGTAGCTCTGGAGTGGTGGCGCAGTTTGTGGCTTGTCACATCCACGCATCGAATCTGAGACAGAGAAGTCCCATCGCGCGGGAAGCATTTCCCCACCTGGCATAATACTTAAGAGACAGCCCTGTAGGAGCAGAAAGTGAGGAGGGAGCAGGCAGTGTAGACGTTTCCTGGTGGAAGAGCACAGGCGTCGTCTCTCCAAGCCCCGGACTCACAGTTCACGTGAATGTCTCCCCATAGGGGACCCACCCCCAACCAGCCATAGAATTGTAGAGTTGGAAGGGACCCGAGGGTCATCTAGTCCAACCCCCTGCAATACCCCAGAATGCCCCTCCCCTGATAACCCAGAGCCTGCTTTCTTTCCCCCAGGAGCAGAGAAGGTGTTAGGATAGCCCTGGTGCCCACGGAAAAAGTGATCCTCAGCTGTAGTCGCATCAACACTTTAAGAGTCGTGGCTTCCCCAAAAAATATTCCTGGGAACTGTAGTTTGTTACGGGCACGGAGGGTGGTAAGGAAACCCTGGATAAACTACAGTTCTCTGGATTCTTTGGGGGGGAAGCCATAATTCTCTAAAGTGATATAAGAGGGCTTTAAATTTATGGTGTGGCCGCAACCAAAATCTACGGTATAAACTTCTACCGGGTTGTCTTATCTGTGTTCCCTTAAGGAATGACAGGAATTTTAGATTGTTGAGGGGGAAACATAGTAGATACTCTGTACTGAGATTCCCCAGCCTCTCCTCGGAGAACTGCCGGTCCCTGGGGGAGAGGGAATGGCTATTAAACCGGTTTAAAGAGTAGACTAGATGCCAAGCCTTTTGAAGGGATGTGCTCCTGTACGTGAAACTTGAACAGAAATCGAGAATTTGGCATTTCCTCAGCAAACACTCCCCTGATCCCAGATTTGCTAAAATGCTGGGGGATTTGGGGGGCGTCAAGGGGTGTTTGAGGGTTTGGGAACTCCTTTGCAGAACCCCCACAAATGCTTCCACCCCGATAGGCTGGTTTTCCGTTTCAGACCTGGCCGGAAAGGAACAAGATATCAGGGATTGCGGCCAAGTTTAGCGGGGAGCCTTTTTTCCGAGGGGGGAACCAGCAAGCGTCGGGCGAAGAGCTACGCACCTTCTCATCCCATGAACTGATTCTTCCCGCCCCTCTGCACTGGCATTACAAGGCAAACATGGGATGCCCACCCAACTTGGTTCGGCACCCAAGGCCGCTCCCCTGGGGAACTGGGCGCCCGCCATGTTGTTTCCACGCTAAGGCCCCTGGGAAACTCACACTGGCATGCTGGATGCTGTCTAAATGTGCTCACAGGAGCCGGGGGGGGGGGGTCTCAAAACGGCAGAGAGAGGGCAGGCAAAGAGGAGAAAGGCAAGGGACCTGGAGGCAGGGGGCTGTTCCTTCATAATCCAGCCAGATACTTGTTGCAGCTGTCGGGCCCTTTCCCCCCTCAGCAGCCACAACGATTTCGGGACGTGCCTTTCCATGTTCGGAAAGTGGCCTTCAGCAGGGCTTCGTTCCCATTTCCAGTTTCACATTTTTCTCCATTTTCTTTTCAACTACCCGAGCAATCTCAAGCCCATATGAAATGCCGGTACACTGTTTTTTTTGCATATCTTTTTTTTAAAAAAGAAAACCACAACCTCTTTCTTTTTTAAAAGCAACAGAAATACAGTCCTGTGTTGTTGTTTTTACACGCACACTTTTTTTTTGTAAAAAGAGAATTAGAGTTTTAAAAAACGGGGGCTCATTCCAGCAGAGCGTTCTCCAGTCTGAGCCCCGCTAAAAACGAGGCGCTGTGTTTGTGCCAACGGAGCTTGTCACCGGGGAACTTCCTGCTGCCTCGCGCCCCTGGCTTTTCAGGCGAATCTTCTCTCGGCCTCCCGCAGTTATTTTTCTAGCATTATTTCCAAGTGGGAAGGAGGGGATCAAACTTTTGTAAATAAAGATTATGGGAAAAGAAGAGCCCTGGACGCCGGGCTTGCAAACCACCCCCTTGCCGGGGGCTTGTTCTCTCTCTATGTATTTATCTTTGTCGTACGGAGAATCCTTCTCCTGTTTCATGTTTCCTTTGTATTTTTTATTATTATTGTTTTTAATTTTTAATTTTATTTTCTACATTGTCCGTTGTGTGTCCTGTGACGGCTGTTGTACAATAGCAATGTTGATAAATGCCCGGCTGCACTGTTTTTCAATGTAAGCACATGTAAATCAACGTCGACTTTCATTTCTTAGGAAATGGGGCCCGCTCCCCCCCCCCACCTCTCAAGTTGAAAGATTTGCACGCGCTTCCCCCAACTCCCCAGTTGAAAGGTCAGAGTGGTCCTTATCCTCACCCCACCGCCACTTTCCTCCCTTAAATACTGTTTCAACTTGGATTTCTTTAGGAGGAGGAGGAGGCAGGGATTACTGCAGCCTCTGCCAACCTAGTGCCTTCCAGGTGCTTTGAACTACAACTCCCAGCAGCCCCACAAGTTTCACAAACTGTGTGTTGGAATACACACATCCTGTACAGGAGGAGCCGAAGGGCAGGGGTGCCAACTTGAATCAAATATTGGGGAGGCCTAGGTAGGCCCCACTCTGCATAATTGATTGTATGATGCAACACACACACTCTATTTCAGGCATGTCCAACTGGTAGATCATTGGCTCCCCCCAAAGAAGCTGAGCAACTGTGGCTCTTCTAAAAAAAAGCTCAACATTTTACCTTCTCCCTGAAAAAGCTCAACAGCTTTGACTTGAACCCCCCAAAATGGGGTAGATCACTGCCAGTTTTTAACTCTGTGAGTAGATCGCAGTCTCTTGGCAGTTGGCCACCCCTGCTCTATTTTAATGGAAATGTCCATCAACTTTTGGGGAGCCCTGGTCCCCTAAAATATTTTATTGGGGAGCTGAAGACCCTTCGGCCCCTAGGAGTTGACTCCGATGCCACGGTGCCTTGAAAATGTATGCCCTCCCCTGTCAGATGAATCCACCACTTGGCATGTAAAGGAGATGTACGACGTCTGAGCTATATCCCATTCCCAAAGGAAGACTTCTATATAACTCTAAATATTCCAAGTTGACTAGAAAATGAGGGTGTGCATTGGCTTGGGATGAAACCTGAGCCAGAACAGGAGCTTCAGAGAGATTCTGGGATTTTATTTCTGGGTGAAGTCAAACCAGAGAGTCCTCAAAGTGCCTCGGCATCTTGGACACACACAAAAGCCCACGCCACCGGCAAGTGTCTGCTAAAACTGAGCTAATGTCTCTGAAGCTCACCATATAAGCAAAACTCCAGGAGAAAGGGGAGGGAGAGTTACACTGATTTGACAGGTCTCGTTTGTAATCAGAGGGAATTGTTTTCTCTGGAGTTTCCGATTCTTGGTGCTTTGGGCGGTGGGGAGCAATGGGTGCCCTTATAGTTCTCTCAGCCCGCCCCCTGAAGAGAGAGAGAAAGGAATAAACCTGAAGGACGCCTAGCACAAGAAATGGAACTGATGCATCTGCTATTTGGCAGGTTCCTTGCCTAGGGGCACCTCTCCTATGTCTGCTGTTGTCCAACCCACAAAAATGCTGGGGGACAATGATTGATTACTCTGTATCCTCCCCTAAAACTGCAACGGCTGCCCTGGTGCAAAAAGACTGCTGCATTTATTCTGAAATTTGGCAGGAGTCAAGCAACTCTCAGAGGCATCTACCATGCCTGCAAATCCAATCTACTGCTGCCCAATCTATATAAAATTGTAAAGGTGCCCAGCACAAAAACTGGCTATACCCCTTGGCAACTTGGCAGACTTAATCCATTACGGAGTAGTCCCTATGCTTGTAAATTTCATCCACTTCTTACAGAACACACAAAAAAAGACAAGATTCTGATTTCCCAACAGCCAATTGTGGCGAATGAGGATTTGCCCCCACTTTCCCCCCAAGTGAACTCAGACCCTGAGCTCAGTCCGGCAGCCTCTAAAGTGCTTTGGACTGAAGTGGGCTGTTTTCTGTAGTGCCGAATCGGGGCCCAAACCAAATCTTCTGCTCTCTATAGTGGAGGGCTGTGTCTCTCGGTGCCAGAAGCAATAACTATCCTGTTCAGACCTTGGGAATATGCAAACATACCCCCTTCTCCCGATTCTCAATCTAATCTGGTTTAAGTCCTGCTTGCCCGGCGTGATTTGTAGGCTAGGACAACGAAGGTCTTTGGCTAAGCCGGACGTCAAAGACTCCTGGAATTGTAGAGTGGGGAAAGTTCCCCACGGTCATTAGTCAAACTGCCTGCAATGCAGGAATCAGAACTGAAGGAGCCCTGACCAATGGCTATCCAGACTCTGTTTATAATCCTCCAGTGAATTAAAAACCTCTCTGATGAAGGAGAGTCCACCACCTTCCAAAAGCAGAATCAGACGCAGACTTGAACCCAGTTCTTTAGCCACCAACCTGCACTGTCCCTCAAAATGGATTGCTGACTCTAGGATTGACAAAAGGCAAGCGAGGTGGGAATAGTATGTGTGTTCAACAGCAATTTTATCCCACACGTAGAAGGTAAAGTTTCCACAACGAGGAGAGAAACATAATTACCTGAGAAAGTCTGCACATCAAGCCTCTGTTAAAGGCACAGGAGCACGGGCTGCTTAAAAAGTTGGCAACCCAGCTGGGTCATTCCCCTCCCCAGCAATTCTACAGAACGGTTGCGGATGCTTGGCAGCTGATGCATGTTCCCAGCACACCCACACGAGTCCAAGAAGCAGAGAGAGGTTGGTGGCTGGAAGTAATTTACTACGTGTGTGTGTGGACAAAGGCATGTCCCTCTTGAGCTGAGGTCGAGGCCTGGGCTCAGCCAATTGGAAGGTTCCAGAAGGCCAGCAGAGAAGCCGTGAGATGGAGTGGGTGTGGGAGAGGGCCAGAGAGCGAGAGAGAAGATCCAGCCTGGCGAAGGAGCCTGCCAGCTGGGTGGGGTCCAAGGAGCACAGTGGGGGTAGCCAATGGCCGAGGAAGCCATTGACAGCATTGCACAAAATTGGAGGTAATTGTGCCTCAGTTACACTGTGTGATGCTGGCACAAGGTGTCTTGTGGCAATTAATCCAGAATGCGGCAGCTAGACTAGTGACTGGGAGTGGCCGCCGGGACCACATAACACCAGTCCTGAGAGAACTACATTGACTCCCAGTACGTTTCTGAGCACAATTCAAAGTGTTGGTGCTGACCTTTAAAGCCCTAAACGGCCTCGGTCCTGTATACCTGAAGGAGCGTCTCCACCCCCACCGTTCAGCCTGGACACTGAGATCCAGCGCCGAGGGCCTTCTGGCGGTTCCCTCACTGCGAGAAGCAAAGCTACAGGGAACCAGGCAGAGGGCCTTCTCGGTGGTGGCGCCCGCCCTGTGGAACACCCTCTCATCAGAGGTTAAAGGAAATAAACAACTATCTGACTTTTAGAAGACATCTGAAGGCAGCCCTGTTTAGGGAAGTTTTTAACCTGTGATATTTTAATGTATTTTAATATCTGTTGGAGGCTGCCCAGAGTGGCTGGGGAGACCCGGCCAGATGGGCGGGGTACAAATAAAATTATTATTATTATTATTATTATTATTATTATTATTATTATTATTATTATGGCAGACTTTACCAACCTGGTGCCTGGACTGCAGCTCCCATTAACCTGGAGCTGATGGGAATTGTAGTCCAAAACACCTGCAGGTTAGGAAGGCTATTTCTTGTGGATGGGAAGAAAGTCAGAAGAACGCTGGATCAGGCCAGACCCTCCAAGTGTCCCTATTTTCCAGTCCCAGTTTTACAGGAACCGTCCTGGTTTCTGATTTGATTCCAGAATGTCCCGCTTTTCCTTAGGATGTCCCTATTTTCACTGAAGAAATGTTGGAGGGTGTGGAATTATGTGACCCCCGCAAGCCATCTGAAGTCAGCCCTGTATAGGGAAGTTTTAAAATGTTTAATGTTTTATTATGCTTTGATATATGTTGGAAGGTGCCCAGAGTGAAATAATATTATTAAGGAATAGGGCGTCCCTATTTTCACCACAGAAATGTTGGAGGGTATGCAATGTTGGAGGGACGCAGGTGGCGCTGTGGTCTAAACCACAGAGCCATGGGCTTGCCGATCAGAAGGTCGGCAGTTCAAATCCCCGCAACAGGGTGAGCTCCCGTTGCTTGGTCCCTGCTCCTGCCCACCTAGCAGTTCGAAAGCACGTCAAAGTGCAAGTAGATAAATAGGTACTGCTCCGGCGGGAAGGGAAATGGCGTTTCCGTGCGCTGTTCTGGTTCGCCAGAAGCGGCTTAGTCCTGCTGGCCACATGACCCGGAAGCTGTACGCCAGCTCCCTTGGCCAGTAAAGCGAGATGAGCACCGCAACCCTAGAGTCGTCTGCGACTGCACCTAATGGTCAGGGGTACCTTTACCTTTATGCAATGGTTACTCTTGTCCAGCATCCTATTCTCACAGTGGCCAAGCAGATGCCCAAAACGGAAACCAGCAAGCAGGATCCAAACACAGGAGCAACACTCTCCCCTCCTGCAGCTTCCAGCAAGCGTTATTCAGAAGCCTTGCTGCCTCCAACCCTGGCCAATAGCCATCGATAGTTCTCTCCTCCTCCAGGAATTTGTCCAATCCACTTTTCAAGCCTTCCAGAGTAAAGGGGCAGGCCAGGAAGAGGAGGCTGTTTCCTCCTGCCACTTTAGCTGTGTTTTCACAGCTGGTGTGTCCCTGGCTCTGCTTCAGCAGTAAAAGTGCCTTGGCAGAGCGGTTTCCAGTCGACAGATGGAGACGTCATTCTTGGCCACAACAGCGGAGCCAGAAAACACCTCGTGTGGTTAGGATAAGGGCGGGGGGGGGGGGTAGCACAGGGCCAGTGGGCCTTGGAAATGTGTTTTTCCCAGCAAGCAAGACTGGATCCCATGTTTGTAAGTGAGCGCATGTGCTCAGGGGATGTTCTTGCTCATGGATAGAATCATAGAATTGCAGAGCAGGAAGGGACCCTCAATAGACATCTAGTCCAACCCCTACAATGAAGGACTCGCAGCTAAAAATCCCTAACAGATGGCCATCCAACCCCTGCTTAAAAACCTCCAAGGAAGGGGAGTCCACCACCTCGCGAGGGAGACCGTTCCACAGTCGAACAGCTCCTACTGTCAGAAAGTTCTTCCTAATGTCTAGTTGGATTCTGCTTTATTGTCGTCTAATCCATTGGTTCGGGTCCTGCCCTCTGGGGCAGCAGAAAACAAGCTTGCTCCATCTTCCCTGGGACAGACCTTGAGAAATCTAAAGATGGCTCTCATATCTCCTCCCAGTCTTGTCTTTTGCAGCCTAAACATCCCCAACTCCCTCAATTGTTCCCCCTAAGTCTTGGTTTCCCAACCCTTGATCATCTTGGTTGCCCTCCTTTGCACACATTCCAGCTTGTGAATATTCTCCTTAAACTGGAGTCCTGTGTCCAGTTCTGGTCCAATTTAAGGTGTGGTCTGACCAAGACAGAATAGCATGGGACTATTACTTCCCTTGGGACCCAGGTGGCGCTGTGGGTTAAACCACAGAGCCTAGGGCTTGCTGATCAGAAGGTCAGCAGTTCGAATCCCTGCGACGGAGTGAGCTCCCATTGCTTGATCCCAGCTCCTGCCCACCTAGCAGTTCGAAAGCACGTCCAAGTGCAAGTAGATAAATAGGAACCACTCCGGCGGGAAGGTAATGCTCTGGTTCGCCAGAAGCGGCTTAGTCATGCTGGCCACATGACCTGGAAGCTGTACGCCGGCTCTCGGCCAATAAAGCGAGATGAGCGCCGCAACCCTAGAGTCGGACACGACTGGACCTAATGGTCAGGGGTCCCTTTACTTCCCTTGATCTGGATGCTAGACTTCTGTTCATGCAGCCTAGAATTGCATTAGCTTTCCTTGCTACTGTATCACACTGACTCATCAGGGAGTTGACAGACAGTGACTAGGGGACATGAGAGCGTGCTTGACATCTGTCATGCAATGTCGCCAACTATGAAGGGAAGCATTCCAAGGAAGCCTTGTTGTCATAGATCGCAGCAAAGCACTTGGTAAGACGGTTCAGCTCTCCCACAAACTCTGAATCTGGGCCTTGTGATCAAATTCACCCTTGCAAGACCTCGGCTCTTTTGCACATTGAAGCCAACTTTCGTAGAATCATAGAGCTGTAGAGTTGGAAGGGACCACAAGGGTCATCTAGTCCAACCCTGTGCAATGCAGGAATCTTTTGCCCAACGTGGGGCTTGAACCCACAACCCTGGGATTAAGAGTCTCGTGCTCTACAGACTGTGCAACCTGAGTGGCAGGAGACCTCAGAGCTAAGGTTTTGCAAGGAGGCAGGTCTCCCCCTCAAAAAAATAAAATAAAATCTTGGAATGTACCATGTGGGAATTTTATATATACAAACGGCATGCAAAAAGTCAAGAATGCTGGTTGCATGTCTGTGTTCTCCTACGTTGACAAATAGGACCCAGTAATTGGTCATGGCTTGAGAAGATGCTTTTGCCAATATTTTGGCCGCAGTGGGAGGGAGACACCCTGAATCGACTCCTCCCACATCTCAGTCTCCATGATGATTGCAATATTCTCAGCCGAGCCAGTCCTCTGTAGAAGTGGCTTTCCTGTAGGAACTTCACAACGCTGCTCAGTCCCCAAACCCCATAAACCCAGACTTAAATTAGGCAGTGATGAGAACTGAGAGACGGACTTGGCTGTTTAAAGCAGCCTGGTGCTATCCAGATGTTTAGGACTACAACTCTGGTTGAGTTGTAGGCCAAAACATCTGGAGGGGACAACCGGGATCTGGAAGGCTGCTCGAAACAGATTCTGAGACCAAGCAGGGGTGTCAAAAGACAGGGCCTCACACTCTGTTTTCCATGGCTCTATTTAATCCCTTAGCCCTTATGTCATACAGCAGGGATGGAGAAACCTCTGCTGCAAAGGGCTGCGGAACCAATCAGGGCCTGCAGCTGATGGTGGGTGGGGCCAGAGCCTATAGTGGGTGGGGCCAGGTCCAAAAGCAGGTATCTATCTCTGTCTCTCTCTCTCCTAAACACATACAAAAGTGCAAGAGGGTGTAAATTCTGAAGGATGAAGGTTTTATTTTTTTTTATTTATTGCATGCATAAAGGGTAAAGGTAAAGGTACCCCTGACCCTGACCATTAGGTCCAGTTCCGGACGACTCTGGGGTTGCACGCTCATCTTGCTCTATATGCCAAGGGAGCTGGCATTTGTCTGCAGACAGTTTTTCCAGGTCATGTGGCCAGCATGACTAAGCCGCTTCTGGCGAACCAGAGCATTACCTTCCCACCGGAGCGGTACCTATTTATCTACTTGCACTTTGAGGTGCTTTCAAACTGCTAGGTGGGCAGGAGCTGGGATCGAACAATGGGAGCTCAACCCATCGCAGGGATTCAAACCGCCGACCTTCCGATCCGCAAGCCCTAGGCCAGTGGTGGCTAACCTTGACACTCTAGATGTTTTGGAACTACAACTCCCATCATCCCTGTCCTGTTAGCTAGGGATGATGGGAGTTGTAGTTCCAAAACATCTGGAGTGTCAAGGTTAGCCACCACTGCCCTAGGCTCTGTGGTTTAGACCACAGCGCCACCTGCATCCCTTATTGCACGCATATCTCACCTTATCTCTAAGGAGCTCAAGGTAGCAAGGTTCTCCCCCTCCTCATTCAATCCCCTCAGCAACCCTGTGAGGTAGGCTAGGCTGAGACTAGCCCCAGGTCACACCCACTGAGCTTCATGCCCCGAGTGTGGATTTGAACCCATGATCCTAATCCACACTCTAACCACTACATCATGCCGGATCTCCTGCAATGTCTGCAGCATCTGGTGACACAGATGACTCTGAGGGGTGCATGCTCCCCCCCTCCAAAAGGTTTACAGGTCCCAGCCAAGGCATGTAGCTGCCCCAACCGCCACAGCCTGGGAGGCATTCCCCATAATTCCTTGCAACTCCTGTGCTCTTCACTGGCACTCATGATGGGTAGCTGTCAGATCTGTCCATTGATCTGATGGCAAAGGGTTTGAGCTACTACCCAGGTGTGTGAAAACCTGCCCTTTTTCAAAATGAACAGCTACTTCTGGCTGTGCTGTTTCACACCACGTGTTGTCAGCCTATGGAACTCCCTCCCACAGGGAGTCATGATGGCCACCAACCTAGATGGCTTTAAAAGAGGATTAGGCAAATTCATGGAGGAAGAGAGGGCTATGGAGGCATCAGTGCTTCTGAAGACCAGTTTCTGGAAACCACAGGAGGAGAGAGTGTTGCTCTTGTGTTCGAATCCTGATTTTATTGCTTTTGGGGTTTTTTTAGGGTATAGTATAGGGACCCAGGTGGCGCTGTGGGTTACACCACAGAGCCTAGGGCTTGCTGATCAGAAGGTCGGCGGTTCGAATCCCTGCGACGGGGTGAGCTCCCGTTGCTCGGTCCCAGCTCCTGCCCACCTAGCAGTTCGAAAGCATGTTAAAGTGCAAGTAGATACAATAGGAACTGCTGCAGCGGGAAGGTAAACGGCGTTTTCGTGCGCTGCTCTGGTTCACCAGAAGCGGCTTAGTCCTGCTGGCACATGACCCGGAAGCTGTACGCCGGCTCTTGGCCAATAAAGCGAGATGAGCGCCGCAACCCCAGAGTCGGACACGACTGGACCTAATGGTCAGGGGTCCCTTTACCTTTAGGGTATAGTATATCACTATAACAGTTGCAATTCCATATATACTGATATAATACTATCCAAAGAAATACATAGTTATTTCCAATATATTAGTATCATTTTTAACCTACTATGTTTTGTATCAATGAGTTCCAAATTTCATTATACTTGTACATGCAAAGTCTACGTCTATAAGCAATCTGCTCAGATCATCAATCCATTGAATAAATGGATCTTTTCAATGCAGCAGTATCGGTCTTTTGGCCAATTTAATGGCAATGATGATGATGATCTTTATATGCCGCCCATCTGACTGGGTTGCCCTGGCCACTCTGGTTGGTTTCCAACACATTAAAAGACAGCAAGACATCAAACATTAAAAACTTCTCTGCCTTCAGGTGTCTTCTAAAAGTCAGTTAGTTGTTTATTTCCTCGACATCTGGTGGGAGGGTGTTCCACAGGGAGGGTGCCACTACCGAGAAGGCCCTCTGCCTGGTTCTCTGTAACATCACGTCTCGCAGCAAGGGAATCGCCAGAAGACCCTCAGAGCTGGACCTCAGTGTCCGGGCAGAACGATGGAGGTGGAGACGTTCCTTCAGAATCCATCTATGTTGCCCAGTTGGTGCTTGTCCTCTGGTTGCAGGTTTCCAATGGGCATCAGGCCAACCACTGTGAGAACAGGATGCTGGACTAGATGGTCTTTGGCTTAAGAAGAGACCTGCTGGATCAGACCAATGGATTTTTTATTTTCAGTTCCTTTCATAATGATCCCTACACATGTCTGCCACATGTGTATGAAAATGCCTGTTTGTTTTCAGAAAGGGCTGCCCTCTGCTGATCGCTTGATGTGTTATGTAATTCTGATACCACAGGTCACTTCAATATGAGAAGAAGAAGAGTTTGGATTTGATATCCCTCTTTATCACAACCCGAAGGAGTCTCAAAGCGGCTCACATTCTCCTTTCCCTTCTTCTGTGAGGTGAGTGGGGCTGAGAGACTTCAGAGAAGTGGGACTAGCCCAAGGTCACCCAGCAGCTGCATGTGGAGGAGCGGAGATGCGAACCTGGTTCACCAGATTACAAGTCTACCGCTCTTAACCACTACACCACACTGGCTCTCCTTGAATCACCTTGGCTTTCACCTATGTCCTTTACCACCTCCTAGAACAATGTAAATATGCAGCCCACAACCATGCTCCTCTCTCTCATATGGCACTATTGAACTCTGAGCTGCGTTAAACTTAGTTGAACAGTCCTCAGGGGCACTGAAGGGCATTGCCTGTAAATTTCTACTGGCTCTGATTCGACACCGAGGGAAGATGGGCCCACCCACGGATAGGTCTGTGATCCAACTGTGATCAGGGCGAGGTCAGCCTGATGCTGGAGCAGTCGTTTTGGCACGGTCCGGGGTTAAGCGGAAATTCGGGAGACGGCGGCAACTGCATGATGGGGTGAGAAAACTGGTCAGATTGGGAAGGGGCTGTTCTTATCTAGCTAGTGGCGGCAAGGTGCCGGTGGTGACACACAAGAGGGACGAGGGAAACTGAGCCAGGCGTGTGGCTTGGAAAAAGCCGGAATGGAGCTAAGCAGCTTGTAAAAATAAATGAGCTGCAGGCACTCGGCTTGGGAGAGTGAGAAGCCCATAAATGACGGGAAGGCTCAGAGCCAGCCAGGCCCATTAAAAAAAGTATGAGTGTGTGTATGTGTGTGAGTCCTTGGGGAAGGATGCATGAATGCAGGAAAAGCTGCAGGTCAAGTTGAATCATGGAATTGTAGAGGGACCCCCAAGGATCATCTAGCCCAACCCCGGCAATGCAGGACTCTAAAGCATCCTAGAATCCTAGAATCATAGAGTTGGAAGAGACCACAAGGGCCATCCAGTCCAACCCCCTGCCAAGCAGGAACACCATCAAAGCATTCTTGACAGATGGCTGTCAAGCCTCTGCTTAAAGACCTCCAAAGAAGGAGACTCCACCACACTCCTTGGCAGCAAATTCCACTGTCGAACAGCTCTTACTGTCAGGAATCCTGGAATACTGTGTCCAGTTCTGGGCACCACAGTTCAAGAAGGATACGGACAAGCTGGAACGTGTCCAGAGGAGGGCAACCAAAATGGTCAAAGGCCTGGAAACGATGCCTTATGAGGAACGGCTTAGGGAGCTGGGTATGTTTAGCCTGGAGAAGAGAAGGTTAAGGGGTGATAGGATAGCCATGTTCAAATATAAAAAAGGATGTCATATAGAGGAGGGAGAAAGGTTGTTTTCTGCTGCTCCAGAGAAGCGGACACAGAGCAATGGATTCAAACTACAAGAAAGAAGATTCCACCTAAACATTAGGAAGAACTTCCTGACAGTAAGAGCTGTTCGACAGTGGAATTTGCTGCCAAGGAGTGTGGTGGAGTCTCCTTCTTTGGAGGTCTTTAAGCAGAGGCTTGACAGTCACCTGTCAGGAATGCTTTGATGGTGTTTCCTGCTTGGCAGGGGGTTGGACTGGATGGCCCTTGTGGTCTCTTCCAACTCTATGATTCTATGATTCTATCCCTGGCAGATGGCAATTCACTTTCCGCTCGGAAACCTCTGGCGAAGGAATCTGCCAGCTTCTGAGGTAGTTCCTGATTGAACCCGTGACCAAGGGTGTCTCTTGGGGGTGTCGGTTGTGATGTTCCTGTTGCTTCCATTACTTTTCATTGAGACAGCCCATTGACTGGTGCAGATCGGGGTTGTCTCCTGTGGCTTGAGACTGCTCTTTCGGGGTAGCCAGCAGCCCTTCGACCTGAAGTGGAGAGTCCAGGGGCTGATCCTGGGGTGACCGAATGATCGCATCCCCTCCGTCATGCAGTTAACCTATGGAACTCCCTCCCTCAGGAGGCAGCGGTGGCCACCAACCCGGATGGCTTTAAAAGAGGATTGAACTAGTTTGTGGAGGAGGAGAGGGCTAATGATGGCTCCTAGCCAGGATGACTTTGCGATGCCTCCAAATACCAGCTGCTGGAAACCGCAGGAAGGGAGAGTGATCTTGTGTTCGAATCCTGGGGAAACCCACAGGCATCTGGTCGGCCATGGTGAGAACAGGATGCTGCAGGACAGTGAGCATTCACTTGAAGGCATGCGTGCGCACGCACATCACTGTGAGATAATGTACATGTGTGTCATTTTAGGAACTGTGTCCGGGAGTGCCATTACATCTGACAACCAAAACCGAATGCTTTTTATAGGCCCATCTGTTTAGAGTTTCTCCTGTTTCACGTCACTTCGGAGGCCCATAAAGGCAGTTGCTAAAAGCATTTTAAAGGAGGGAAACCTGGCTGAGCTTTTTAGCAGCCCAGCCTACAAGGGTGGGGTGGGGGGGGCATAAAACCTTCCCCTTGCTCCCTCCCCCCCCCCCCCCGGGCTGCCTTGCTGAATTTTATTTTCCTGCTTGGATCCCACACTCATATTTCATCAGCTCGCCGGCTTGAAAGGTTGCCGGTTTAAACACACACACACACACACACACACACCAGACCATTTTGGGCTTCTGGATGTTGGGGAGAGGGAGGGAGGCAAGACCCCCTCAAAACCCCCGAAGAAAACTGTTTGTCTGCAGGGGAAGTAAAAGCCGTCTAAGAGCTCATATATTTGGCTCCAGAATTGTTAGGAGAAACAGGACGGATCAGTAGACCCCTTTCATTCGGTCATCTCAAATTGGCCACAGAAGGTCAAAGACTCTGGGGCTTAATCTTTGTCAGTTTTATTAGCTCTCCAATCTCTTGAACTCAGTGAGGCAGCCACTGTGCACTGGGCTGAGAAGCTGATCTGTGCCCATTTCGCACAATGCTCCCCTGCTTGGAAAGCTCCGTCGGGTCTTGGGTCTCACAATTACCAGCAAACGCATTTGCACCTCCATGGTAGGTGACCCTCTCTGGCTGAGTCATGTGAGGCTTGCTTGGGTCAGCTGACCACCTCGCTGAGCCAAACAACACCCCCGTAATATTGACCACCCGCAGGATTGCATTGCATTGCCTTACCACAATTCTTCACCCAGCAAGCATGAATGTGTGATAACAACAGAGCTCGCCGCGGTTATTTCGCCCATGGACTGAGCTGGGCTTTCCCCACTCTTCACACTGCAGCAGAAAGACAATTCAAATGCTAACTGAGTTGACTGAGTGCCCTGCTCTATCCCCTATGCTTCCAGCAGACTAGCTGGCGTTACGTAAAAACATTAGCATATAAATATACATTTATTCCTTGATTTTATTTTTGCAAAGGAAAGGCAAGCTGCAAAGTTTGGCAGAAGTCAGCTACTGACATCCCAAGACCAAGCCAATCAGTGCTGTGCGCAGCCAGGTTTCATAGAACTTGATTCCGGAGAATTTGCACAACATGAGTATCTTGACCCCACAAAGGAAGGCAGGTGTTTGAATGTCAGCTGGGATGACCCCTTGGGTTTGTTTCAATGGGACCTCTGCAGTGCGTGGTGCTTCATGACCTAGATCCATCTGCCTGCCCCAACCTGGCTGCCTTTATCCATGTCCTGAGACAATTGCCAGCCTCATTTTCTTAGATCACGGTCTGCAGTTTCTTGAAGATGGACTTCTGGCAAGTGATGGGCTGCACCTCACAAGGGTTGGGAGGAATGTTTTTGCCAACAATCTCAAAAACCTCATCAGGAGGGCTTTAAACTGACTTATGTGGGGGAGGGAGACAGTGGTCCTGTAGGTAGGAGTCTATCAAATGCTGAAGATGATCATCCAAAAGTCAAGGACCAAATGGAGCAAACAGCGCACAGACCTAGTGGTGGGAGGAAAAAATCCTTAAGTAGGAGACTAGGGGGAATGATCAATGGTTTTCAATGTCTGTATACAAATGCACAGAGCATGGGAAATAAACAAGATGAACTTGAGCTCTTGGTACAGCAAACTAAATACGACATAATAGGCATCACTGAAACCTGGTGGGATGAGTCTCATGATTGGAATGTAGTAATAGAGGGATACAATCTATTTAAGAGAAATAGACCAAACAGGAAAGGAGGAGGAGTGGCGTTATATGTCAGGGATGTGTATACCTGTGAAGAGATCCATGATTTAAAACTTCAAAGCCAAATTGAGAGTATCTGGGTCAAAATTAAGGGAGAGAAAAATAACAGTGATCTCATGGTGGGAGTTTACTATAGATCCCCAAGCCAAACTGAGGACATAGATGATGCCTTCCTGGAACAGATGACCAAGCATTCAAAAGGAAATGAGATAGTAGTAATGGGGGATTTCAACTATCCTGATATTTGTTGGATGTCAAACTCAGCCAAGAGCATAAGGTCGAACAGATTCCTCACTGGCCTTGCAGACAATTTCATTGTCCAGAAAGTGGGAGAAGCAACAAGAGGATCAGCCATTTTAGATCTGGTCCTAACCAATAGTGATGACCTGGTTAGTGGGGTAGAAGTGGTAGGATCATTAGGTGGGAGTGATCATGCTCTTCTGGAGTTTATTATACATCAGAAAGGAGCAACCAAGCATACTAAGACTCAAATTCTAGACTTTAAGAAAGCCGACTTCAGAAAACTTAGGGAAATGCTGGGTGTGATCCCATGGTCAGTAATACTAAAAGGGAAGGGAGTTCATGATGGATGGGAGTTTGTTAAAAGGGAGATATTAAAAGCACAACTTCAAGCAGTACCAATGAGACGAAAACATGGAAGGTGCCTAAAGAAGCCAGGGTGGCTATCTAATGAACTTTTAACTGAGTTAAGATTTAAAAGGGATATGTACAAGAAATGGAAAAAGGGGGAAACCACCAGAGAGGAATTCAAACAAATAGCCAGCACATGTAGAGACAAAGTCAGAAAAGCTAAAGCACAGAATGAACTCAGGCTTGCTAGAGAGGTTAAAAGCAATAAAAAGAGTTTTTATGGGTATGTCCGTAGCAAAAGGAAGAACAAGGAAACAGTGGGGTCACTTAGAGGAGAAGAAGGTGAAATGCGAACAGGGGACGCAGAAAGGGCAGAACTCCTCAATACCTTCTTTGCCTCAGTCTTCTCCAAAAAAGAAAACAATGCCCGACCTGAAGAATATAGAGCAGATGATTCAGCAGGGGAAACACAGCCCAGAATAAGTAAGGAGGTAGTACAAGCACACTTGGCTAGTTTAGATGTATTCAAGTCTCCAGGGCCAGATGAACTACATCCCAGAGTATTAAAAGAACTGGCAGAGGTGATTTCAGAACCACTGGCAGTAATCTTTGAGAATTCTTGGAAAACAGGTGAAGTCCCAGCAGACTGGAGGAGGGCAAATGTTGTCCCTATTTTCAAAAAGGGGAAAAGAGAGGACCCAAACAATTACCGCCCAGTCAGCCTGACATCAATACCAGGAAAGATTCTAGAGCAGATCATTAAGCAAACGGTCTGTGAGCACCTAGAAAGGAA
The DNA here is from genome assembly GCA_034641385.1 of Darevskia mixta. Lineage (NCBI taxonomy): Eukaryota > Metazoa > Chordata > Lepidosauria > Squamata > Lacertidae > Darevskia > Darevskia mixta. The sequence continues at coordinate 8,414,703 of JAWWNH010000060.1, forward strand.
CGCTGTGATCACTAAAAGTCAGCATGGGTTTCTGAAAAATAAGTCATGTCAGACTAATCTGATCTCATTTTTTGACAGAATAACAAGCCTGGTAGACGAAGGGAACACTGTGGATGTAGCCTATCTTGATTTCAGCAAGGCCTTTGACAAGGTGCCCCATGATATTCTTGTAAAGAAGCTGGTAAAATGCGGGCTAGACAATGCTACCATTCATTGGATTTGTAACTGGCTGACTGACCGAACCCAAAGGGTGCTCATCAATGGCTCCTCTTCATCCTGGAGAGAAGTGACTAGTGGGGTGCCACAGGGTTCTGTCTTGGGCCCAGTCTTATTCAACATCTTTATCAATGACTTGGATGATGGGCTTGAGGGCATCCTAATCAAGTTTGCAGATGACACCAAATTGGGAGGGGTGGCTAATACCCCAGAGGACAGGATCACACTTCAAAATGACCTTAACAGATTAGAGAACTGGGCCAAGGCAAACAGGATGAATTTTAACAGGGAGAAATGTAAAGTACTACACTTGGGCAAAAAAAATGAAAGGCACAAATACAGGATGGGTGATACCTGGCTTGAGAGCAGTACAAGTGAAAAGGATCTAGGAGTCTTGGTAGACCACAAACTTGACATGAGTCAACAGTGTGATGCAGCAGCTAAAAAAGCCAATGCAATTCTGGGCTGCATCAATAGGAGTATAGCATCTAGATCAAGGGAAGTAATAGTACCACTGTATTCCGCTCTGGTCAGACCTCACCTGGAATACTGTGTCCAGTTCTGGGCACCACAGTTCAAGAAGGATATTGACAAGCTGGAACGTGTCCAGAGGAGGGCAACCAAAATGGTCAAAGGCTTGGAAACGATGCCTTATGAGGAACGGCTTAGGGAGCTGGGTATGTTTAGCCTGGAGAAGAGAAGGTTAAGGGGTGATATGATAGCCATGTTCAAATATATAAAAGGATGTCATATAGAGGAGGGAGAAAGGTTGTTTTCTGCTGCTCCTGAGAAGAGGACACGGAGCAATGGATTCAAACTACAAGAAAGAAGATTCCACCTAAACATTAGGAAGAATTTCTTGACAGTAAGAGCTGTTCGACAGTGGAATTTGCTGCCAAGGAGTGTGGTGGAGTCCCCTTCTTTGGAGGTCTTTAAGCAGAGGCTTGACAGCCACCTGTCAGGAATGCTTTGATGGTGTTTCCTGCTTGGCAGGGGGTTGGACTGGATGGCCCTTGTGGTCTCTTCCAACTCTATGATTCTATGATTCTATGATTCTATGATTCTATGATTTTGCCCCACGGCTGGGCAGGCTGCCTCTCAGATCACAAGCTGCTTCAGAAAGACACCTCTCAAAACACAGTAGTTTCTCAGGTGAGAAGGCACTAGTGAGATTCTGGGAAATGCACCATGGACAGGTTTGGCTTCTGGGATTATAGGAGCTCTGGACGTTGGTCTTGCATTCCTGGAAAGTATGCACAACAACACAAACACAAACCTTTAGCCATTAACGCATTCCTAAAGGGACCCAGGTGGCGCTGTGTGTTAAACCACAGAGCCTAGGGCTTGCTGATCAGAAGGTCGGCGGTTCGAATCCCTGCAACGGGGTGGGCTCCCGTTGCTCGGTCCCAGCTCCTGCCAACCTAGCAGTTCGAAAGCACGTCAAAGTGCAAGTAGATAAATAGGTACCACTCTGGCGGGAAGGTAAACGGCGTTTCCGTGCGTTGCTCTGGTTCGCCAGAAGCGGCCTTGTCATGCTGGCCACATGACCTGGAAGCTGTACGCCGGCTCCCTCGGCCAATAAAGCGAGATGAGCGCCGTAACCCCAGAGTCGGACACGACTGGACCTAATGGTCAGGGGTCCCTTTACCTTTACCTTTACCTAAGATGCTTTGCCACCCAAAAAAAGAGGACCGAAAAGGATGTGCATTTGCATGACATTTTCATATGCTAATTCAGATGTGTTGATGCAAATTTGGAAGTAATTGCCGTAATGAATGGATAAACATTAGTTTAAGTTGAGATGGGAGATCATGTTTACTGACCACCTTCATCTCATCAAGCCCTCACCAGGAAGTCATTTATTTCTACCAAAAACTGCCAAATAATAACAAATAATTCCCAATATAAAAAAATAAAAAAATTGTCCAGTAGCACCTTAGAGACCAACTAAGTTTGTTCTTGGTATGAGCTTTCGTGTGCATGCACACTTCTTCAGATACACTGAAACAGAAATCACCAGACCCTTATATATAGTGGGAGGGTGGGTTTTTTTCTCAGGAGGGCAGGCATCCCCAAACTGCGGCCCTCCAGATGTTTTGGCCTACAACTCCCATGATCCCTAGCTAACAGGACCACTGGTCAGGGGTGATGGGAATTGTAGTCCAAAACATCTGGAGAGCTGAAGTTTGGGGATGCCTGGTATAAGTAATGAAGTAAGGAGACCTAACTAAATGGGGCAAGAGTTGTAGCTTGGTGGCAGAACATCTGCCTTGCATGAGGAGCTCCCAGGTTCAGCCCTCGGCACCTCCAGGTAGGACAAAGAATATCCCCTGCCCGTAACCCTGGAGAGCTGCTGCCAGCCAGTGTGGGCATCACTGCACTAGATGGACCCAGTGGTCTGACTCGGGGTAAAGTATTTCCCTGAGCTCAAGAAACGGGGCATATTCTGAGAATGGTAAGGCATTTTTCTGTGCAAATTCCGTAAAGTCTTCTCAAGGCCGGTGTGGGTGATGGAGAAGAATGTTTTGCCATGGGTGGAGTGGCGGGTGGGGAGGGAGTTTGCAGGCAGCAACCTTGAGCGGAGATTGCCAAATCCAGGAGATGGGGGAGGAAGGAATCGGAGGAAGGGGGGTTCACATTTCAACAGTCAGCTGCTGGGGAATGAGCTGAGTCTGCTCCAACTGGCTCCATTTTTTAGGGTCTCACTGGGCCTCCCCTCCCCTCCCGCCTCCCCTCCCGCCTCCTCCAGTTCTCTGTCCTGCTAATAGCCTCGCAGCTGCAGGTTTCGTTCTGGGCTGTAAACATGGCTTGGTTCCTTCCGAAGCTTCCATTTGTGGTTAAAGTGTGTGTGTGTGTGTGTGTGTGTGTGTGTGTGTGTACGCACACACGCACTACATCCTTGTATCCCCAGATGTATCCAATTGTACACACACACACACACACACACACACACACACATGCAAGCAAGCGCCCCAGAAGTGCGGAGACGCAGACCCTCCAACATTCCTCAGATGAAAATACGCCTTCATTATACACCAGGGGTCAGCAAGGTTTATCTTGCCTGGGCTGGATCGGTCCCGCGGAGATCCCTCCATGGGTCGGATTGTGTGCGCACCCGTGATTTTGGGCTTCTGCGTCCGTGCAGACGCAATTTTTGGCGCTGCGGAAGCGAGTCCCTGTGCCACGCTGGCACCGGTTTAGGGCAGCACACGAGTGGGCCGCTCGGTATGGGGGCGGCTCGGGGGCCGGTCAAGCGACTTCTGCGGGCCGCTTCTGGCCCATAGGCCTTAGATTGCTGACCCCTGTTATACACCTTTAGGTGCCAAGCAAAAACGTTTCTTTTTCACCAGGCCTCTGGTTGATCTGAATTACATCCAAGGCCTTTTTAATATGTGTTTTTTGTTGGGGGGAGGGGGCTATTGGGTCGTTGCTTTTATTTTTATTAGGTATTTTGTGGTTTGAGATCCTGATTTTATTTTGGGAACTGCCCTGAGACCCCCGGGTATAGGGCGGTATATAAATTCAAGTAATAATAATAATGGCCACAGGTCCCATCACCTCCTGGCAAATAGAAGGGGAAGAAATGGTGGCAGTGAGAGATTTTACTTTCTTGGATTCCATGATCATTGCAGATGGTGACAGCAGTCACGAAATTAAAAGACGCCTGCTTCTTGGGAGAAAAGCAATGACAAAGCTAGACAGCATCTTAAAAAGCAGAGACATCACCTTGCCGACAAAGGTCCGTATAGTTAAAGCTATGGTTTTCCCAGTAGTATTGTACGGAAGTGAGAGCTGGACCATAAAGAAGGCTGATCGCCGAAGAGTTGATGCTTTTGAATTCTGGTGCTGGAGGAGACCCTTGAGGGTCCCATGGACTGCAAGAAGATCAAACCTATCCATTCTGAAGGAAATCAGCCCTGAGTGCTCACTGGAAGGACGGATCCTAAAGCTGAGGCTCCAGTACTTTGGCCACCTCATGAGAAGAGAAGACTCCCTGGAAAAGACCCTGATGTTGGGAAAGATGGAGGGCACAAGGAGAAGGGGACGACAGAGGACGAGATGGTTGGACAGTGTTCTCGAAGCTACCAACATGAGTCTGACCAAACTGCGGGAGGCAGTGGAAGACAGGAGTGCCTGGCATGCTCTGGCCCATGGGGTCACGAAGAGGCGGACACGACTAAATGACTAAACAACAACACCAACAACAATAGGTATCTAAAGCCATTTGCACATAACAAATAGGAGCCTGCACAACACAAAACACTGTTGCTGTATATAGGTTTCATTTTATTTGTTTTTTATTTTATATTTTGGAAATGTACATCCATTTTTTTCTTTACATTTTTTGGGGGGGCCCAAGAGAGTGGGGCCCTATAGCTTGTTTAGCTTATATGTACCGGTAATAACATTATTAAAAAATGCCTTATATTAGGGGAAATTGCTTGCCGAAATGTGTGTATTAGGCAAAATTGCATAGAAGAAAAATGTGAATATTCTGAGAAATTGGTGCTAAAATGATGGTGAATTTTCATGAGCACATAAAAAAAATGGCAAACTCATAAGGTAATGTGGGGAACTGAACTAATGACTGGAAAACTGAGGAACTGGAAGAAATCAAAATGGACGGATTTGCCCATCCATAGTCCTGATTGAACTCACATTTCAAATCCTTCTACTGGGGTGTATCAAGTGGATTTGGGGTGCTTAGAAAGAACAACAACAACAAAAAAAGATACACATTTGTAGCAGGCATTTTTAAAAAAATCTGGAACTCAGTTTTAAAGGGATTTGCGCAGTGGGGCTTCCTACTGGCTCCCCCCCCCCAGCAGTCAAAATCCATGTCAAGGTCGAATAAACATAGGGATTCAAACTGGGATTTGTTCCTGCCATTTTTCTCCCCCGATTGAAAAACAGCATCCAAGCAAATCCACCCCTTCTCCTCCTCTCCGATGCACAGACACCCCAAGAAAAAGCAAAAAAGAACTCTATTATTGTTGTTATTATTTAAAAGGCACGAGAAAGAAAGATAGGCCTGTGGCTGTTTCCCTTCATAAATTCTGCTGTCCTCCTCGGGGGAATAAATGCATCTGTCCTTTTATATATACACATATAATGCGCTCACATCCACACAAGAGTGCGCAGGCTTGTATAAATATGATTTATGGGGATATCAAAACCATCTGTGGACTAGACCAAGGGGGCTGCAAAATGGAGTTGTGATTGCTTTGCAGGCGATGTCAGGTTTATAGGATGACGGCACAGGTTGTGCTCTGGAGGGGTTGCGTAGGGGGTTGTGGTGGGCAGTGGTCTCCCCTGGGGATGCCTACTACACCTTGTTAGCACATGAGCCTCACCCCTCTATGGAGTAACACATGTCCCCACCCCAGCTAGAGGAGGAGAACAATGTAGTCGCTATAACAGAAGTCTAGCGTCCGGATCAAAGGAAGTCATACTACTTCTCTATTCTGCCTTGATCAGACCACACCTGGAGTCCTGTGTCCAATTCTGGGCACCACAATTTAAGAACGACGTGGACAAGCTGTAAGGTGTACAGTTTGGGGCGACCAAGATGCTCAAGGGTCTGGAAACCAAGCCTGATGAGGAACGGTTGAAGGAGCTGGTTATGTTTAGCTTGGAGAAGGGAAGAGGGAGAGGTGATATGGAAGAAATCCCAGACTGGGTACCCACACCTTCAGAGCCAGTGTGGTGTGGTGTAGTAGTTAAGAGCGGTAGACTCATAATTTCGTTGCACTTGTATAGTGTTGTGCTTGTACTTGTGCAATGACAATAAATAAATTATCTATCTATTATCTATCTAATTTGGTGAACCGGGTTCGCATCTCCACTCCTCCCCATGCAGCTGCTGGGTGACCTTGGGCTAGTCACCCTTCTCTGAAGTCTCTCAGCCCCACTCACCTCACAGAGTGTTTGTTGTGGGGGAGGAAGGGAAAGGAGAATGTTAGCCGCTTTGAGACTCCTTCGGGTAGTGATAAAGCGGGATATCAAATCCAAACTCTTCTTCTTCTTCTTCTTCTTCTTCTTCTTCTTCTTCTTCTTCTTCTTCTATGCCGAAATGGCAAAAACTGACTGGAAAAGCTCAGGAACCAAGAAGACCAAAATTTCAACAAAGAATGGGGGAAATTTATAACTTATCTTCAAGACCATTGTAAGCAGATGAAAACATTAGCAGGATTGCGATAACACTTGTAATGTAGCAAGTACTATGGAGTTAATGGGGTTATATAAAACATGGACTATTGAAAAAGATCCAGTAGAAAACGTGTAATAACAGGACCCATGGAGGGGAAGGTGGGAAGTCAAGAGATTCAGAAGAATCTTTTAACTGTTGGGTGTGTATGGTTGTATTGCTATGATTTTATATTTGTAAAATAAAATTTATAAATTCAAAAAAAGAGAGAGCCAGTGTGGTGTAGTGGTTAAGAGCAGTGGACTCATAATCTGGTGAACCGGGTTCGCGTCTCCGCTCCTCCACATGCAGCTGCTGGGTGACCTTGGGTGAGTCCCACTTCTCTGAAGTCTCTCAGCCCCACTCACCTCACAGAGGGTTTGTTGTGGGGGAGGAAGGGAAAGGAGAATGTGAGCCGCTTTGAGACTCCTTTGGGTAGTGATAAAGCGGGATATCAAGTCCAAACTCTTCTTCTTCTTCTTCTGGGAGTACAGTCTGTCCAGGACAAGTTGCCGATTTCTTGTGCAAATACATTTCTTGTGGGTGTTGTCAGCCTCTTCCTACTTTCAACTGCACCTCATATCCATCACAGGCCATGAACTGGCTTGGGAGGGATGCAACGCTTGCCTCTGGGGGCGGCAGAAGCACCCTGGGAATCTCCTTCCCCTTACGAGAAAAGGTTGGGCAGGGTGCTTGCTGGAGAAGCGTTCGGGGTCTCTTAGCACTAAAAGCCCATTTAAAACTCTCTACGGTTGTTGCTAATGCAAGAGGGAAAGCGGAAGAGGAACCACTTGCACATCAATTGTGCGTGGACGTGCTGTGGTGGGAAGTTTCAGGGGCAACAGCGCTATGGAGTTTGGCTCCCCCGGGATCAGAGTTCAGGGGTTCCTTTGGTAACATCTGGTTATTTGCAACATAAGAACATCAGAAGAGATCTTCTGCATCACGCCAATGGCCATCGAGTCCAACATCTTGTTCTCACAGTGGCCAGCCAGATGTCCATTCTGGGAAACCCGCAAGTGGGATTCAGGAACCAGAGCCCTCTCCCCACCTGTAAAAGGTAAAGGTAAAGGGACCCCTGACCATTAGGTCCAGTCGTGTCCGACTCTGGGGTTGCGGCGCTCATCTTGCTTTACTGGCCGAGAGCAGGCATACAGCTTCCAGGTCATGTGGCCAGCATGACAAAGCCGCTTCTGGCGAACCAGAGCAGCGCACGGAAATGCCGTTTACCTTCCCGCCGGAGCGGTACCTATTTATCTACTTGCAGTTTGACATGCTTTCGAACTGCTAGGTGGGCAGGAACTGGGACCAAGCAATGGGAGCTCAACCCGTGGCGGGGATTCGAACCGCCGACCTTCTGATCGGCAAGCCCTAGGCTCTGTGGTTTAAGCCACAGCGCCACCCGCGTCCCACTGTGGTTTGCAGCAATTGGCATTCAGAATTTTATAATCTTGAGGATGTAAGAAGAGCTTGCTGGATCAGGCCTTTGGCCCATCTGGTCCAACATCCTCTTCTCACAGCAGCTCACCAGGTGCCCATTCTGGGAAACCCGCAAGCAGGATCCGGGAACCAGAGTCCTCTCCCCTCCTGTGGTTTGCAGCAATTGGATTCAGAAGCATTGCTGCCTCCAACCGTGGAGGCAGAGCACATCTATCCTGGCCAGTTGCCAACCAGAGCCGTCTCCTGCACAGAACTTCCATCATGCCATGTCTCGCTCAGCCTTTTCTCTAAGCTGAAAAGTATTAAACGCTTCAGCTCTTCCTCATATGGGGATTGCCCGGTTCCCTTGATCACTTGCATTGTTGCCCTGCAAAACTCAGGGCTGTTTCTCCATTCCTGGGGGCAAGGCGATTTTCCAGGTTCCTCTCCCCCCCCGCCACCCCCAGTGTGCAGGGCAGGTCCCAACCATCAACGGTAATGGGCCATTAGAGAAACATCTTCCAGACATTAATGTCCATCGAGGAAACATCAGCTGCTCACCCGCGAGCAATCAAGGATAAGCGATGGAGTCACTTAGCAGCCGTTCCTCCTCCTGCCGCTTTTCAGCCAATGTGGGTTTTATGACCAGGCGCATGAGATGCAACGGTGCGGTGCTTTCGTTGCCTCCCTGCACCTGTTTCAATGGAGGCGGCACGATTCCGCTCTGGTCAGACCCCACCTGGAATACTGTGTCCAGTTCTGGGCACCACAGTTCAAGAAGGATAATGACAAGCTGGAACATGTCCAGAGGAGGGCAACCAAAATGGTCAAAGGCCTGGAAACGATGCCTTATGAGGAACGGCTTAGGGAGCTGGGTATGTTTAGCCTGGATAAGAGAAGGTTAAGGGGGATATGATAGCCATGTTCAAATATATAAAAGGATGTCATATAGAGGAGGGAGAAAGGTTGTTTTCTGCTGCTCCAGAGAAGCGGACACGGAGCAATGGATTCAAACTACAAGAAAGAAGATTCCACCTAAACATTAGGAAGAACTTCCTGACAGTAAGAGCTGTTTGACAGTGGAATTTGCTGCCAAGGAGTGTGGTGGAGTCTCCTTCTTTGGAGGTCTTTAAGCAGAGGCTTGACAGACATCTGTCAAGAATGCTTTGATGGTGTTTCCTGCTTGGCAGGGGGTTGGACTGGATGGCCCTTGGGGTCTCTTCCAACTCTATGATTCCTCCCTAGGGTGCCTCTATCTTGAGCCAGCTCTCTGATGCTACCTGTCGAGACCTAGGTCACATTCACACCGTTCATTTAAAGCACTACTTTAAACAGTCGCACCTTCCCCCCCCCCAAAAAAAAAGATTCTGGGAGCTGTAGTTTGCTAGGGGTGCCGAGAGTTGCCTTGTCCTCCCAGAGCTACAGTTCCCAAGACAATCAGTCCCTCTCCCTGCGGAACTGGGTCCCCGAGCAGGACACGACGGCAATACAATGTTAAAAACAGCTTTAAAATGATGGTGAGCAGTTTAAAACAACGAACGAATGAATGGAAATTTAAGTGGGGCTGGCAGAGAAGTAGGCACTGTGCGTGCAGGGGTGCACAGAGAGGCCCAAGGACCATCAGACAAAATACAAGTGCCAACGTCACTTAAAGAGGGAGACAGTATACAAGTGTTTATGCGCCAATGCTAGAACCTTTAATAATAATAAATAATAATAATAATTTTTTATTTATACACCGCCCTTCCCAGCCAAGACCGGGCTCAGAGCGGCTAACAATCACAACAAAACATACAAAACAATCGATTAAAATGCAGGTTAAAATACGATTTAAAGTTTAAAATGCAGCCTCATTTTTAAGTAGCCCACCAATCAAACCATAAAGGAATGAAACATCAGGGTTAAACTAAAACCAACCCAAAGGCCAGGCGGAACAGCTCTGTCTTGCAGGCCCTGCAGAAAGATGCCAAATCCCGCAGGGCCCTGGTCTCTTGCGGCAGACCGTTCCACCAAGTTGGGGCCAGTACTGAGAAGGCCCTGGCCCTAGTTGCGGCCAGCCTAGCATCCTTGTGGCTCGGGACCTCCAAAATGCTATTATTTGAGGACCTTAAGGTCCTACACGGGGCATACCAGGAGAGGCGGTCCCTTAGGTACGAGGGTCCTAGGCCGCTTTGAGCGAAGATGGGTGAACTGGACTGTTTGGACTTAGAAGACGCCATTAATGTAGTGAGCATAAAGGAGACCTGTGGTGCCCAGAAATGGACACGGTATTCCAGGTGTGGTCTGACCAAGGCAGAATAGAGTAGGACTATTCCTTCACTTGACCTGGTCAATATACTTCTGTGGATGCAGCCTAGAATAGCATTAGCTTTTTTTGTTGCAGCATCACACTGTTGACTCATGTTCAGCTTGTGGTCCACCAAGACCCCCAGATCCTTTTCACACATAAAACTGGCAAGTCAGGTGTCTCCTCACCCTATATGTGTACATCTGATTATTCCCGCGTGTGTGTTTTCTTGCTGGAAATACATCCCTTTCTTCTTTTTAAAAAATGATCCTTGCTCAGTGCTTACCCTCTCAGAGACTGTCTCGCCCATAATACTAACTTTCCGCATTTTCTTATGCCAATTTTCAATGGATGGCTTCGTCACACTTTTCCAGGTTGTTTAGTTGTTTGCTGAACCTACCATCCTGGTCACAGCCAGCTAAAATATCCACAACAGTTTTCTAACCAGTCTTCTCAGAGCCCATGTGGTATAGTGGTCAGCAGGGGTCAGCAACCTTTTTCAGCCGTGGGTTAGTCCACTGTCCCTCAGACCATGTGGAGGGCCGGACTATATTTTGAAGGGGGGGAAATGAACAAATTCCTATGCCCCACAAATAACCCAGAGGTGCATTTTAAATAAAAGCACACATTCTACTCATGTAAAAACACGCTGATTCCCAGACCGTCCGCGGGCCGGATTTAGAAGGCGATTGGGTTGGATCCGGCCCCCGGGCCTTAGTTTGCCTACCCATGGGTTAGAACAGGCTTCCTCAACCTCGGCCCTCCAGATGCTTTTGGCCTACAACTCCCATGATCCCTAGCTAGCAGGACCAGTGGTCAGGGATGATGGGAATTGTAGTCTCTAAACATCTGGAGGGCCGAGGTTGAGGAAGCCTGGGTTAGAGCAACGAACTAGGACCTTGGAGAACAGGGTTCACATCCCCACTCGGCCAAAAAGCTCACTGCCTGTCACTGCCTCTCAGCCTAACCTACCTCGCAGGGTTGTTGTGGAGGTTAAAGGAGGGGGAGAACCACGCATGCCTCTCCTCGGAGAGAGAGGAAGCTGGGATATTAAAGCCAATTCTTTCGTGGTTTCTACCCATGGGGTGAATATGGGTGCATCTCCTATGCTTCCTTTGAATCGCTTTCTTAAAGCACTGCACTGAAATCTCCACACAGTTTTATGGTGCTGTGTTGGACTGTGTTTTCCACCCAGGCCAGACCACACGTTCTCAAGACAGCAGCTCCTTGCTCAACAGATCCTTTGACTCCCATTCTGATCTGAGTCCCCTTAAATCTGATCTTCCCATAAAAGCCACCTGGCTGGTTTTCTAAGTCTCTGGAGCCCAAGAAAACACCCCCGGCTTCCACATTCAGAAACTTGTCGCCTTCTCCATTAACCTGCCTGCAGCTTGCTGCTTGCTTGGTGTTTATTTAACTCTCGCCCCAGCTCGTAACTCAAGCTGCCTTGCACCCAGCTTAGCAACTCGCAACCCCAGGGAGATCTTCTCTATTACAGCAAAGACGGGCTCTTTTGCAAAACTCAGCTAGCAGGAAGCAACTCCTGTTTACTCTCCATCTGTGCCTGCTTAAGGTACCATATTTAGGTTTTCCACCCTCGTGCATCTGCTAGCTTTTAAATCATTTTGGAGAAGCAACATTTTTCAAGTCACTGATTGTCCTTCACCATATTCTCTGTTATGGTCCATTTAGTGGGTTTAGAATAGGGGGTCGGCAGCTACCAGCCGCTGGGCCAAATCCGGCCCTCTTTTTGGAACATATGAACAAAGAAAATTGCTCCTACCCAGTCAGACCATTGGTCCATCTAGCTCAGTGTTGTCTACACTGGCTGGCAGCAGCTCCCCAACTTTGGACCAGGTATAAGCAAACTCTGCCCTCCAGATGTTTTGAGACTACAACTCCCATCATCCCTAGCCAGTGGTCAGGGATGATGGGAATTGTCCCAAAACATCTGGAGGGGCGAGTTTGCTTTGGACCAGCCGATAGACGAGGAAGATGGATTTTATACTTCTGCTCTTTTAAGACAAGGTGTCATCTATCAGATGTGGCCCAATGGCAATCTATCCAGTTACAATATCTCCAAACAGGTTTGTTTGGGCCGGCAGCATTTCCCACTTCTGAGACACCCAAGATACTGGAGAAATTGGATAACTCGTTTGGAAATGAAAAAGCCTGTGATTACTTTGTATAGATATTTATTTACAATCAATAAGTTCGATATGCAGACTTTGAGAAAGGACTGGAATAAAGAATTAAAACGTTCAATATTACCCAGACCGTGGGAAAGTGTTTTAGCCTCGATACCAGTGCTTCTTTTCTGGGGGTACGCAGGGGTACGCATACCCCTAAACATGTTGTGAATCTTTGTACTTTTGCCCATTTTCTGTATTTATTTTCCCCGATTTGAACTATAAAATGGTGATTTTCTTGAGTCAAAATTGTTGTTGTTGTTGTTCAGTCGTTCAGTCGTGTCCGACTCTTCGTGACCCCATGGACCAGAGCACGCCAGGCACGCCTATCCTTCACTGCCTCTCGCAGTTTGGCCAAACTCATGTTAGTAGCTTCGAGAACACTGTCCAACCATCTCGTCTTCTGTCGTCCCCTTCTCCTTGTGCCCTCAATCTTTCCCAACATCAGGGTCTTTTCTAGGGAGTCTTCTCTTCTCATGAGGTAGCCAAAGTACTGGAGCCTCAACTTCAGGATCTGTCCTTCTAGTGAGCACGCAGGGCTGATTTCTTTAAGAATGGATAGGTTTGATCTTCTTGCAGTCCATGGGACTCTCAAGAGTCTCCTCCAGCACCATAATTCAAAAGCATCAATTCAAAGCAAAAGCTTTTGACTGTGTCGACCACAGCAAACTATGGTAAGTTCTTAAAGAAATGGGAGTGCCTGATCACCTCATCCGTCTCCTGAGAAATCTCTATGTGGGACAAGAAGCTACAGTTAGAACTGGATATGGAATAACTGATTGGTTCAAAATTGGGAAAGGAGTACGACAAGGCTGTATATTGTCTCCCTGCTTATTTAACTTATATGCAGAATTCATCATGCGAAAGGCTGGACTGGATGAAGCCCAAACCGGAATTAAGATTGCCGGAAGAAATATCAACAACCTCAGATATGCTGATGATACAACCTTGATGGCAGAAAGTGAGGAGGAATTAAAGAACCTTTTAATGAGGGTGAAAGAGGAGAGCGCAAAATATGGTCTGAAGCTCAACATAAAAAAAAACTAAGATCATGGCCACTGGTCCCATCACCTCCTGGCAAATAGAAGGGGAAGAAATGGAAGCAGTGGGTGATTTCACTTTCTTGGGTTCCTTGATCACTGCAGATGGTGACAGCAGTCACGAAATTAGAAGACGCCTGCTTCTTGGGAGAAAAGCAATGACAAACCTAGACAACATCTTAAAAAGCAGAGACATCACCTTGCCAACAAAGGTCCGTATAGTTAAAGCTATGGTTTTCCCAGTAGTAATGTACGGAAGTGAGAGCTGGACCATAAAGGAGTCAAAATTAGAGTACCCCTAAACATTTTTTTTAGGGGGGGACCGCTGCTCAATACCAAAGCTATTGATGGACCTTTAAATTAAGACTTATACAACAGAAAATATTTAGGTTTTATTTTACTCCTTTTGTATATAAAAAAGGACTTTCCAGGATAGCTCTATGCTGAAGTTGCGGCAAGGACAACGCCTCTTTGAAATCTACAAAGAGTACAGTGTTCTGTACAGTGGTGCTGCATGAACAAACAGTGTGTGCCAAAGGGGTCAGCGTGTGCTGGGTGTGGAGGGTGAAGGAGCTGGCCGTGGCACCCCAGCCCTTACCACCGACACTGCCAGGGGGCGCCTAATTCATGCACCCTCAAAAATCCACATCCGACGCCCCGGCCCCTCTGACACCCCTCACACTACGCCCCTGGTTCTATACTAAGTTTGGGGACAAAGTACTGGACTGTATGACTGTACTTAAAGGTGAAGGTAAAGGGACCCCTGACCATAGCTGTCAACTTTCGGATTTGAAAATAAGGGATGCCGCGAGGGCGGTGCAATGGCACCAAGTAGCCTCGCCACCCTGCGCTCCAGAGGCTGCGTGCGAACAGGTGAGCGAAAGAGCGAGCGCGTAGACGGCAGGCTGTCTGTCTGTCTGGTTGGGCGTGAGGGTCTGGCTGCACAAGGCATGCAAGCTCCGCCCCCAGTCGGTCTCAGACTCCTTATTGGCAGCCAAGCAACGCAGCTGAGGAGCCTCCCTGGCCGGCAGGGAGGGAGAGGAGCTGCTTCCTTTGAAATCCGGGAAATTTAAGGGATATCAACAATCCAGGATAGCAGCGGGAAACGGCATTGGAATAAGGGAGTTTCCCGCAAAAAAGGGGAGGGTTGACAGCTATGCCCCTGACCATTAGGTCCAGTCGTGGACGACTCTGGGGTTGCAGCGCTCATCTCGGTTTACTGGTAGAGGGAGCCGACGTACAGCTTCCAGGTCATGTGGCCAGCATGACTAAGCCGCTTCTGGTGAACCAGAGCAGCTCACGGAAACGCTGTTTACCTTCCCACTGAAGCGGTACCTATTTATCTACTTGCACTTTGACGGGCTTTTGAACTGCTACCGTCTTTCCCCCTTTTTAAAACACCGTCTTATAATTTTTTTTCCTCAAAAAAACACAGGGTGGCTTATTTTTGGGGGGATGTCTTATTTTTATTACGTCAGTATGGTACGGTACAGCCTTCCCCTGTGGCGGCACCACGGCTTACTTTTGGGGTACGTCTTACTTCTCACAAAGATTAAAAAACCCTGCCATGGCTTACTTTATGACTACGTATTAAAAAAGGGGAAACAGGGTAGGTGGGCAGGAGCAGGGACCGAGCAACGGGAGCTCACCCCGTCGCGGGGATTCGAACCGCCGACCTTCTGATTGGCAAGCCCTAGGCTCTGTGGTTTAACCCACAGCGCCACCCGTTTCCCATGACTGTACTTACCCAATTCAAATAGCAAGTGGGTTTTGTTTCTATGCAGAAATTCCTTTCTGAGGTCTCATTATTTTGCTGATGTTGACTTCGTTTCCTGTTATGCTTTTCATACTCCAAGTTGCCTCTGTATTTACAATGGCACCAAAAAATCAATAAGAAATAACTTCTGTATGAAATTCCCCCAAACAGCTCTCTTTTTTCCTTTCTTTATTACTCTCTTCTCTTTTTTCTTTCTTCTTTTTTCCTCTTCTTGTTTCCTCTTCCTCTTCTTCTTCTTCTTCTTCTTCTTCTTTTTTTTCCCTTTCTTTCTCTCTACTTTCTTCTCTTCAACCTTGCCTTTCGTTAACCTTTCGCTATTTTCATATTGGCTCTCTTTGTGCTTTTCCTCTTATGTATGAATTATATAGTAATCTATGTATTATATGTAATGTGGAAAAAACCTCTATTTTTTATCACATTGTGTTTTTGTAACACACTATGTAAATTGCAGAAAGAGTTCAATAAAATACTTTAAAAAAAAAGAAAAAGAAAAGAAATAACTGGGGGGGGGGGGAGGAAGAAAATAAATCCCGAACCAGAGAACGAAAAGTGTGCCTAGGAACCTTTCAAACTTGTAAAGAGACTCTATTGGACAGCTCCTGGCACAGCGTGAGCCTGCAGTGTGTCTTTTGGCAGCGATGGTCACAAACATAGATGGCTTTAAAAGAGGATGAGACAAATTCACAGAGGAGGAGAGGGCTATGGATGGCTACTGCCGATGGCTCTGCCCTGCCTCCACAGTCGGAGGCAGCAAAGCTTCCGAAGACCACTTGCTGGAAAATGCAGGGAGGGAGAGTGCTGGTCTTGTGTTCGAATCCTGATCCTGAGTTTCCCATTGGAGCGTGTAGTTGACCAGGGTTGCTGCTGGATTAGATGGGCTTCTGGCCTGATCCAGTAGGCACTTCTTCTGTTCTTCTGGTCTTATGATCACTCACTTGTAGCAACAGCCCTTGTGCGATTTCTCTTTCGCAGCGTGCGAATTATAATACGTTACTTGCAACGCAGCTATCTGCCCGGGGTTTCATATTTCGCACCGCTCAGGGAAGATGGGACGGGGGAAGGAAGGAAGGAAGGAAGGAAGGAAGGAAGGAAGGAAGGAAGGAAGGAGAGGCCTTTTTCGAGCATAGCAAGCCTATTTAATGGAAGTAAAAGGGGCTGGGAGCAGGGATGGAGCAGATTGCCAAAAGCCCCATCCCGAAAGTAGCCCATCATGTACCAGGTGTGCACAGCAGGTAACGCGGAGCAATTAAGTCTGAAGTGTGTGTGTGGGGGGGTGTTTATTCCTCCCGCTGGCGCCCCTCCCCCAAATAATTCCCGGGGTGTTAATTGTCAAATCCTGAGGAATTGATTCAACCGCAGCAGCCACTGCGAGCTGGGAAGCTCCAGGGAGCGAGCTGAATTTAGGGGAAAACCTTTAAATGCAGCGGGTGTGGGTTTAGAGAAGACCCAGGGGGTGACCGCAAAGCAGGGACTGGTCAGAGGAGGAGGAGGAGGAAGAAGAAGAAGAAGAAGAAGAAGAAGAAGAAGAAGAAGAAGAGGAAGAGGAAGAGGAAGAGGAAGAGGAAGAGGAGAAGAAGAAGAAGAAGAAGAAGAAGAAGAGGAGGAGGAGGAGGAGGAGGAGGAGGAGGAGGAGGAGGAGTTTGGATTTGATATCCTGCTTTATCACTACCCGAAGGAGTCTCAAAGCGGCTCACATTCTCCTTTCCCTTCCTCTGTGAGGGGAGTGGGGCTGAGAGACTTCAAAGAAGCGTGACTAGCCCAAGGTCACCCAGCAGCTGCATGGGGAGGAGCGGGGACACGAACCCGGTTCACCAGATTACGAGTCTACAGCTCTTAACCATTACCGTGTTTCCCCTATTTTAAGACACCGTCTTATATTTTTCCCCCTCAAGAAAACGCACTATGGCTTATTTTGAGGGGATGTCTTATTTTTATTACGTAAGCCCAGCCCCGCGTGTTCCTTGGCGCCCTCCAGAACTACGCCTTTCACTATGGCTTATTTTTGGGGTACGGCTTATATTTCGCAAATGCGAAAAAATCCTGCTATGGCTTATTTTATGACTACGTCTTAAAATAGGGGAAACAGGGTACACCACACTGGCTCTCAGAAGAAGAACCCAACTGCTGGATCAGGCCAAGGTGGGGACCACCTGGTCCAGCATCCTGCTCAGTCTCACAGTGGCCAACCAGAAGCCCATTACAGAAATCCTGTCGTGCAGCATTGCTTCTTAACTAGGACTCTCAGCAACTGCTACCCCGGCCCCAATACTTAAAAGACCCCTCATTGCCTACAGACCATCGCTGGTGCTGAGATCAGCAGAGGGGGCACCTCTTAGTAGTTCTTCCACCCTCAGAGGCTCAGGAGGTGGTGGTCCAGGGAGAGAGGGCCTTCTCTGTGGTGGCCCCTGAGTGTGGGACTCCTTCCCCACAGAGATGCACCTGGTTATTTATGTAGGCCACCACTGCGGCCCGTGTTTTGTTAGCCCCAAAATGGAAAAGGAGCGAGGTCCCAACCGAAGAAGATTGGCAACTGAAGTTGACAGAATGTGCGCAGCTTGCGGACTTAACGTATAGAATAAGAGAACAAGAAGAAGATAGGTGTAGAGAAGATTGGAAAACGTTTATTGAATATATGGGAAATAGCTGTACAGCTGAAAATGCTGGCAGCGTTAAGATAAATTCAAAAGTGTAAATAAGTTTTGATGGATGTAATAATGGAATACTGAATGGTAAAGTGCCTGTAAAATATGAAGCGATTTATGGTACGGTATGTAACCATGGAAAGAGAAGAAGGGAAGTCATTGATATCTGAAGGATGTAAAAATGAGTACTTTAAATTGTAAAACAAAAAATGTAATAAAATTTAGAGAGAGAGAGATGCACCTGGCACCTTCACTGCACATTATTTATTAATTATTATTATTATTATTATTATTATTATTTATACCCTGCCCATCTGGCTGACTTCCCCCATTCCAGAGGATGCTAGAGACGCAGCTCTTTGCCCTGGCTGCTTTTCATAGAACCATAGAATCATAGCATTGTAGGGTTGGAAGGAACCACAAGAGTCATCTAGTCCAAACCCCTCCAATGCAGGAATATTTTGCCCAACATGGGACTTGAACCCACAACCCTGGGATTAAAAGCCTCATGCTGTACTGACTAAGCTATCCCAGTGGTTCAAGAAGTGCAATGTTGTGTTTAAATGCTGGAACCTGACCTGGAATAAATAATATTCAGAGCCCTGGTGCTTCAGACAGTGGAAGGAGAACACAGGCATTGTGAGTAGTCCTCATTGATAGCCAATCTGCAGGGGAAAGGAGGGCTTTTTTGGCTGATGAAGAGAGTACAGTGGTACCTCGGGTTACGTACCTGATCCGTTCCAGGGTGCCGTTCGCACCCCGAAAAGTACGCAACCAGAGCAGCAATATCGCTCATGCACGGAAGCGCGATATCGCTCTTCTGTGCATGCTCAAACTGCGCAGAATGCTTCTGCGCATGCGCAGATTGTGTAGAGTGCTTCCGCGCACGCGAGCGTTTACTTCCAGGTTTGCCGCGTTCACAACTCGCAAAAACGCAACCCACAGCTGACGTGACAAGAGGTATGACTGTATAAATAAATAAGGCCAAGTATTGTTACCCCTCCTCCTGGATCCAGGCCCCTGACAACTGCCCCCAAAACAGCAACAGCAACACACTATCGATTCAAAAAATATTCTCGCCATAGTTTGGCACTAAGTTGAGGAATCTCAGAGCTTGTTCTCCCGACTCCGATGCAATCCTCACCAGCTTTTGTCTCAGCAACATGCTAGCACATGCCATGTGTTTGAAGAGCCACGGGCGGCTTTCCCCAGGGGAGGCAACGCTCTGGGTTCAGAGAGGACGGTGAGCAGATGCACATAAACCATGCACTTCGCGCATTCTCAAAGAAGCATCGCCCACCCCCTGCCGACATCCGGGCCAAGGCGCGTGGGTTTGTTTTCCGACTTCTCTTGGAGAGTTTGGCCAGCTATCTGTTGTTGTTGGCATCTTTCTGTCTCAAGAGACAGTGGAATGAGCCTCCAGGGACAAAATTAAACTGTGTAGTGACCTCCCTGGGATGCAAGACTGGGCAGTGTGGATGGATCTTCTTCTTTTTCTCTTATTCTGTATGTTAAAGTCCGCAAGCTGCGCATATTCTGTCAACTTGAGTTGCCATTCTTCTCTGGTTGGGACCTCGCTCATTTTCCATTTTGGGCCGCAGAAGTAGCATACATAAATAACCTTTCTTGACACCTGGGAATTTCAGTCTGAATGATCCCCAGCAGAAAGAAAATGGCAGTACTTCTGGGCCTGTACAGAGTGCTTTTTATTTGGCATGGAGATGCCAGTTGCTTGACACCGCTGAAGGGGAGAGGGCCCTTGTTATGACACCAACAAGCTGACGAGCTGAAGAGCAGCAGTCAGTCTGATAAAGCTGAGGTCAAACAGTCCGGGTCAGAAGCCAGCCAAAGTCAGCTCAAGCCAGAAGTCAGGAAGCCGAGGTCAGGATCAAGCCAGGAGTCAGAAAGCCAAAGTCACAAAGCCGAGGTCAGGATCAAGCCAGGAGTCAGAAAGCCGAAGTCACAAGCCGAAGTCACAAACACAGAAACCAGGAACAGGACGAGCAAGAACAACCACGTGCTCCAGCACAGCAGTTGCAGGTGCTGGTGAATGGAGCAGCCGGCCTTCCTTAAGTAGCCTGCTCATGGCCAAGCCTCTTATGAGCTGCAGCTGCCTCTAATTGTTCCCTACGTCTCTCAGCTCTGCAGTCTACAGCTGAGAAGGGAGGAGGGGAGGGGGCCAGCCGGCTCCTCTCCTCACAAGGGCCTGATTCTGGCTCGACTTCTTCCTCTTCCTGTTCTGGTCTTTCCACTTACTTATCTGATTCTTCCTCTTCTGAGGAGTGCCGCCACCAGTCTTCTCCAGGCATGAATTCCTCCATTTCCCCAGATTCTTCCATGGGTGCAGCCTCGCCAGGGGGGGGGGGGGCTTGCCACCACTCCTTCTCGTCCGGCTCAACCCTGACAGCCCTTGTGCTTGAATCCTGCTTGCTGGTTCCGCACTGCCATCTGGTTGGCCATTGCGAGAACCCAATGATGGACTAGGTGGACCGTTGGCCTGATCCACCACTCTCCACTTATGTTCTTACTAATGCCACACAATGTCTAGAAGATTTCCAGAAGAGAGGCATTGCCTTCCCCGCAGCTGGGAGCCCTCAAACCTCCCCGTTTGAAATTCAGCACTGCTCAGGCCAAGCTCAATTCTTTCTCCTCGGAGGGGGAGCTCAGGCAAGCTTAACCCACCACGAGCGCAAGGTGAACAGGAGGCCCAATTAATGCGCAGAGCCGGCAGTTTGGGAAATGAATTCCACAGCTTCGACACACAAGGTGTTAGCAGGCGCCAGCCTCGCGCACCATCTGGGCTCTGAAAGCAGCACTCCGCGCTCAAGATGTTCTTGCTCCCTGGCAGAATAATCCGAGGGGGTGGGGTGGCAAAATGCACAGAGAGAGAGATGGAGAGGCAGGCAAAACTACGAAAGGCAGGAGAGACTGCTCCTACAAATGAGCTAAGCTCCAGCAAGCCCTTGTCGAGGTCAAACTCCCAGATCTGGGAGGCGACAAACGTCCGTCGCTGCAGCCTGTGCGCTTGGTTTGCGCTGCGTTACAATGACAAAGTAAACGTTGTGAGCATGCCAGGGTGGTGTAGTGGTTAAGAGTGGTAGACTCGTAATCTGGGGAACCAGGTTCGCGTCTCCACTCCTCCACATGCAGCTGCTGGGTGACCTTGGGCTAGTCACACTTCTTTGAAGTCTCTCAGCCCCACTCACCTCACAGAGTGTTTGTTGGGGGGGAGGAAGGGAAAGGAGAAGGTTAGCTGCTTTGAGACTCCTTCGGGAAGTGATAAAGCGGGATATCAAATCCAAACTCTTCTTCTTCTTCTTCTTCTTCTTCTTCTTCTTCTTCTTCTTCTTCTTCTTCTTCTTCTTCTTCTTCTTCTTCTGTTGCAGAGCTGCTTCAGCAGCCGTGATATGCAAAGCCTGCAGGAGGGATTTTATTAGGACAGGGGGAAAGAAAGGACTTATTTGCACAGCGCATCCTTAAATGATGGAACTCCCTTCAGCAGGAGGCAGTGATGGCTGCCAACCTGGATGGCTTTAAAAGAGGATTAGACATAAAAGGGCAAAAGAGTATTGGGAAATGATTTATAATGAATTGAAAAAAAAAGTTTAGAAGCACTTTTCCACACACAAAACCAAACAACAACAACAACAACAACAACAACAACAACAACAACAACAACAACAACAACAACAACACAGAGTCCTTTTTGTTGGGGATAATTCAGACGGAAATTCCCAGGTGTCGAAAAATGTATGCCACTACGGCAGCCCATGTTTTGTTAGTCCCAAAATGGAAAACGAGCGAGGTCCCAACTAAAGAAGAACGGCGACTTAAACTGATGGAATATGCGCAGCTTGAGGACCTAACGTATAGAATGAGAGAACAAGGAGAACATTCATTTAAAGAAGATTGGAAAACGTTTATTGAATATATGGGGGGGAATTGTGTACACTTGAAAATGTTGGCAGGATTAAGAGAAATTCAACAGTGTAAAATAGTTTTGATGGAAGTAACAATGGAATACTGAATGGTTTAGTAGTTTATGTAAAATATGCAGGGGTGTATGGTATGCAAAATGAATCACAGAAAGAGAAGAAGGGAAGAAGGGAAGTCACTGATATTTTAAGGTTGTTTAAATGAATGCTCTAACTTGTAAAACAGAAAATTTAATAAAAATTATATAAAATAAAAGAGATTAGACACATTCATGGCGGCCATTGATGGCTCTGCCGCCACAGTCGCAGGAAGCAATGCTTCTGAAACCCAGTTGCTGGAAACCACAGGAGGAGAGAGTTGATCTTGTGCTTGAATCCTGCTTGTGGATTTCCTACAGGCACCTGATGGACCACAGTGAGAACAGGATGCTGGACAATATGGGCTCTTCTGGTTTTCTCAGTCCTGCCACCCTGGCAGGCCGCCTTGGTGGGGATGTGGCAGAGGGCCACCTCGGTGGTGGCTCCCAGGGCTGTGTCTCTCTACAGAAGCTAAACTGGCTCCCTCCTAGTCACCCTAGGAGTGAAGGTGAAGACTGTTTTATTTTGACAGGTCTTGGGAACAGGTTGGTTCTTTAGGAAATGGCTTTTAATAGTCTTGTGCTGTTTCTGCTATTTGTACCGTGGCACCTCTCGAACTTAATCCGTTCCGGAAGTCCGTTCCAAAACCAAAACATTCCAAAACCAAGGCATGCTTTCCCATAGAAAGTAGTGCAAAATGGATTAATCCGTTCCAGGCTGTTGGAAAAACTACCCCTAAAATGCTTCTCCCCACTGCCCCAATCAGCATGAACTTTCGATCTCTCTCTCTCTCTCTCTCTCTCTCTCTCTCTCTCTCTCTCTCTCTCTCTCTCTCTCTCGTCAAAGCTAAAAACGGAAGCTCAGGACACGTTCAACTTCCCAAAAAAATTTGAGAACCGGAACACTCACTTCCTGCTTTGCAACGTTCAGATTGTAAGTTGTTCATGAACTACCGGTAGGCTGTTTGAGAACCAAGGTACCACTGTATTTTTAAAAAAATGTTTTTATAGTGTTTTCAGTTTTAATTACTTTTTTAACTATTCTCTTTCATATATTTTTAGCTATTTTTATTTTTTGTGGAGTTTCAATTTGTGTTGGATGCTTTCAATACCATTCTGGGGGAAAGATAGTAAATAAATCATCATTTTCAGTTCCACGTCTCTACAGCAATGTGTGATTTTTCTTTTCTTAACCCTCCAGAAAATGGTTCAGCATTATAGTGCAAATGTCCCATTTCTATGCAATTTCGACTAGTGTACACACCATGCCACACCCTTTCTCCTACTACAATGCATTTTTGTATGTCATTTTCATTTTATTTGCATTGCAAAATTCAGATAAGCGCCAATTCCAAAGGCTCACTTGAGTTTCAGTTCTTCTCTTGGAAAGCTCACGTTTGATGGATTCATTTTTAAAAGTGAACTGACTGCTGACAATGTGGAGACACCCCAATACACTGGGTGGGTAGTCACTTTAGTGCAACCCACGTTGATACTGTGGTACCTCGGTTCTCGAACGTCTCCGTTGATGAATGTTTCGGAACCCAAACACCGAAAATCCGGAAGTAAATTCTTACGTTTTCGAATGCGTCTTGGAAGTCAAATGGCTTCCGTTGCGTGTTTTTCAATTTTCTCAATTGAATTTACAGGCAGCCCTTTGCGTCTCGTTTTTCGAACGTTTCGGAAGTAGAATGGTCTTCTATTTCCGAAACGTTCAAAAACGGTCTTCCAGAATGGATTACGTTCGAGAACCGAGGTACCGCCGTAACCCTAAAGAAAGCTAACAGGAAACCTACAACAGTAGGCTGAACTGGCAGATAACACAGTCGGTTCTGAGAATGGTTCTGATCTTCGGAGCAGGATTCAGAAGTGCCGGGTTCAATGTCTTTGGCTCATTGCACCAACCACCACACACACACACACACACACACACAAA
This sequence comes from Darevskia mixta, assembly GCA_034641385.1. Taxonomy (NCBI): domain Eukaryota; kingdom Metazoa; phylum Chordata; class Lepidosauria; order Squamata; family Lacertidae; genus Darevskia; species Darevskia mixta. Next base: position 8,438,408 of record JAWWNH010000060.1, read on the forward strand.
GCGACAGTCGCAGCATCTTCATCACATGCCATGCTCAGATCCTCTGATGGTGCGATTTGGCAGAGAATCTTCCCCTGTTGTCTCTGCCAAACTCGTGTGCTAGTGCAGGAAGCGAGAGTGAGAGGCACGATTTCCAAAAATATCAGGAGAGGCATCAACACACCACCAGCAGGTGTTTCTCCTGATACTGGCTGTTTATTGCCAATCGCCCTGCAAGCTGAAGTTAAACAACACCAAAAACAAACAAACATGCACATGTATATATTGCATAGCTACAAGAAGCCGATTCGCCCTTCTCAACTCGTGCTTCTTTCCCCCGGACCCAAAGTTTAAAGTTTTCCATGAACCAATCTCAGGAGAAGTGGCTTAACCGTTCCGGATCTTCCCTACAACAACCGGGCGCCAGGAAATTTTAGGACCCTGTGCCGAAAGGGGAAAGGAAGGGGGGAGCAGGAGGCAAGGCTGGCGAGTGCCAAATGTTGTAAGATAAACATGAAAATTGCATTCGCACCCCATAACCAGGCGAGGGGTGTGCAGAAAGCGCCGCTCATGCTAACAATGTGTTGACAGCATCCTGACATGGCCCAGATGCTGAGAACATCTGCCTTTCGGCTCATGAATATTAATCGGCCCAGGAGCTCCCCCATAAGAGGGGCAGAAACTCCGCCTCCCTCACCCTGGGAATCAAAGCAAAGGGGAGCGGCAGCTGGATGTCTCCTGCCCCAGGCTCCTGGCTTCAGAGAGGCCTGCGCAGAAATGTTTCTTCTTCATGCAGCACAGTGGAACCGTGGAACTCCCTCCTGCAGGAGGCAGCGTAATCACCAAGCTGGGTGGCTTGAAGAGGCGGTTGGAGGATGGATGGCAGCTAACTGATTGAGGTTGAATCCTGACAAGACAGAAGTACTGTTTTTGGGGGACAGGGGGCGAGCGGGTGTGGGGGACTCCCTGGTCCTGAATGGGGTAACTGTGCCCCTGAAGGACCAGGTGCGCAGCCTGGGAGTCATTTTGGACTCACAGCTGTCCATGGAGGCGCAGGTTAATTCTGTGTCCAGGGCGGCTGTCTATCAGCTCCATCTGGTACGCAGGCTGAGACCCTACCTGCCCGCAGACTGTCTCACCAGAGTGGTGCATGCTCTGGTTATCTCCCGCTTGGACTACTGCAATGTGCTCTATGTGGGGCTACCTTTGAAGGTGATCCGGAAACTGCAATTAATCCAGAATGCGGCAGCTAGACTGGTGACTGGGAGTGGCCGCCGGGACCACATAACACTGGTCCTGAGAGATCTACATTGGCTCCCAGTATGTTTCTGAGCACAATTCAAAGTGTTGGTGCTGACCTTTAAAGCCCTAAACGGCCTCGGTCCTGTATACCTGAAGGAGCGTCTCCACCCCCATCGTTCAGCCCGGACACTGAGATCCAGCGCCGAGGGCCTTCTGGCGGTTCCCTCACTACGATAAGCAAAGCTACAGGGAACCAGGCAGAGGGCCTTCTCGGTGGTGGCGCCCGCCCTGTGGAACACCCTCCCAGCAGTCAAAAAGGTAAACAACTATCTGACATTCAGAAAATACCTCAAGGCAGCCCTATTTAGGGAAGTTTTTAACTTGTGATATTTTACTGTATTTTAATGTCTGTTGGAGGCTGCCCAGAGTGGCTGGGGAGACCCGGCCAGATGGGCGGGGTACAAATAAAAAATTATTATTATTATTATTGAAGAGAGGGCTGGACATGATACACTAGGTGGGGGATTTGGGGCACGATGAACGGGTGGTGCTGTGGGTTAAACCACTGAGCCTAGGTCTTGCTGATCAGAAGGTCGGCGGTTTGAATCCCCATGATTGGGTGAGCTCCCATTGTTCGGTCCCTGCTCCTGCCAACTTAGTAGTTCGAAAACATGTCAAAGTGCAAGTAGATCAATAGGTACCTCTCCGGCGGGAAGGTAAACGGCGTTTCCGTGCTCTGCTCTGGTTCGCCAGAAGTGGCTTTGTCATGCTGGCCACATGACCCGGAAGCTGTACGCCGGCTCCCTCGGTCAGTAAAGCGAGATGAGCACCACAACCCTAGAGTCTTCTGTGACTGGACCTTTACCTTTTTTATTCAACTTTTAGATTGGGAAAGGGTATGGAAAACTGATTTGAAATTCTCAGCATGTTCCACGCTGAAAGAAAGCTACCGTATTTTTCCGTGTATAAGACGATATTTTTTCCTTAGAAATAATAGGCATAAATTGCGGGTGGTCTTATACATGGATAGCGGGGGGCGGGGGGCGGGCAATTGGTGGCAGTAGCCAGCAGGAGATTGGCAGCAGCGTTTGGCCGTGTGATTGGTTGCTGCAGCAAGGTTTGCTATTGATTGGCTGCGGCTCCAGCAATCAGGAGGGCAACTTACGGCAGCAGTGAGGCTGTGCAATTGGCGGTGGTTGCTTCGAGTGTGCGAGTGGGCTTTTGGGGGAGAGCTTGTGGTGACACCCCCCCAAAAAAGAAAGCTCAACAACTTTGGGCAATTCCCCCCCCCCATATTTTTATTTTTATTTTTATTTTTATTTTTATTTTTATTTTTATTTTTATTTTTATTTTTATTTTTATTTTTATTTTTATTTTTATTTTTATTTATTTTTATTATTTTTATTTTTATTTTTATTTATTTTTTATTTTTATTTTTTATTTTTTGCGGTCCAAAAAATAGGGGTCATCTTATACATGGGGGTGGTTTATACACGGGAAAATATGGTATATGAAAATGATGTTAGCAAAAATGTATAAGACAAATACAAATACCTGCTGGAAATGTAAAGAAAAAGAAGGCACCTTTTATCATATGTGGTGGTCGTGTAAAGTGATAAAAGCATTCTGGGAAATAATATATAATGAATTGAAAAAAATGTTTACAATAATTTATATTTAAAAAAACCCAGAAGCTTTCTTATTAAGAATTGTGGGTATCGACATCCCAAGGGAACAGAAAATACATTTTTATATATGTGACAACAGCCGCACAGGTGCTACTAGCCCAGAGATGGAAAGAAGATTCCAGAAGTGATTCCAGAACAAGCTCATTGGAGCTGGCCTTTCACTCCAGAAACGACCTCCCCACCCTTCACAAGACTCCCCACATAAAAGAAAGTATCTTCTTTATGAGTTCCATAGCATAGTTAAGCTATGGAACTCCCTGCCACAAGAGGCAGTGATGGCCACCAACTAGGATGACGTTCAAAGACAATTTTGACTTCTAATGGCAAATTCCTGGAAGAGAAGACCATCCACAATGGCTATGCTCTGCTGCCACAGCTGGATGCAGCAATGCTTCTGGAAACCTCAGGAGATCTTGTGTTCGAATCCTGCTTGCTGGTTTCCCATGGGCATTTGGCTGACCCCTGTGAGAACAGGCTGCTGGACTAGATGATCCAGAAGACCCTCCTTATGTTCCTCCAGGAGTCATTGAGGGTTAAATCCTGGTTTCATGATTTCATGCCAAGTTTCGTGAGCATCCTTTGCTTCTTGCCTGTTTTGGAGGCGAGCCCCAAACGAGAGGCCTCCTCCTCCTCGCCCCCCATCCCCGCCTGTGGCTCCTCTGCGCATGTGCCGCCTCCTCAAGCCCCACTCAGCGGAGAAGTCTGCGATGTTTAGATTAGAGGATAATGTGCTGGAAATAATTGCCTTAATCAAGAAAGGTTAATTAGGCTGTCTGTGTGTACAGCGGCAGAGGGTGTTATCACAGCACAGAGTTCGTGCGGGTGGCGCTCACGTCTGCACCTCGGCGGTAATTAAAGACGTGCTCCAAACAGAAATAACCACCCCTTGGAATCTCCCGGAAATGTGGTTGCGGGGCTGGGTTTCAGCGCTGCTCCATCACACAGGCCCTCGTCTCCTCTTAAGTCTCTTCTCAGCAACACGGCTTCATCCCAAGGGATGACCAGCAGTGAGGCTGTGCAATCGGCGGTGGTTGCGTCGAGTGTGCGGGTGGGCTTTTGGGGGAGAGCGTGCTGTGAAACCCCTCCAAAAAAGAAAGCTCAACAACTTTGGGCAATTCACCCCCCCCCAATTTTTTATTTTTATTTTATTTATTTTGTTTTGTTTGCAGTCCAAAAAAATAGGGGTCATCTTATAAATTGGGGGGGGGGGTTATACACGGGAAAATATGGTATATGAAAATGATGTATCGGTGGTATTTGACTCCTAGTAAGTTAGTAAAGATGTATAAGACAAATGGTGGAGTCTCCTTCTTTGGAGGTCTTTAAGCAGAGGCGTGACAGCCATCTGTCAAGAATGCTTTGATGGTGTTTCCTGCTTGGCAGGGGGTTGGACTGGATGGCCCTTGGGGTCTCTTCCAACTCTAGGATTCTATGATTCTATGACCAGAAGAAGATGGTCACGACTGGAGAAGGTTGCAAGAGCAGCCAATCAGGCTCCTGGATGAAGTGAATCCGCAACCTTACTGGCCTACAGGCAGTGGCGTTGCGAGGGGTGGTCCGCCCTGGGTTCCAGGGGAGGGGTGACACTTGGGCCGCCCCGCCAGCGGGCCCTGAGCAAGCCGCAGAGCGAAGCAGCCTCGCCCCGCAGCCTGCTCGCAAACCTGCTCGGCGCCCTGCGAGCAAGCCACGGAGCGGGTTCCAGGGGAGGGGGTGACACTTGGGCTGGCCCTGCCCCACCGGCGGGCTGTGAGCAAGCCGCGGAGCAAGGTAACCTCACCCCGCAGCCTGCGAGCAAACCTGCTCGGCAGCTTGCGAGCAAGCTGCGGAGCAAGGCCGCTCCACCCCGCGGCCCGTCCAGGGCCCGCCCGCCGGCGCCGCTATGGGGCTTTAAAGCAGCACGGATGGGCAGCCCCAGGAGCCGACGCTCGCTCGGCAGGTCGCTGCGGGAGCAGCAGCGCCGGTCGGGATGCACTGCGCATGCCCAGAAATGCCGGGATTTCCGGGCATGCGCAGTCCGTCCTGATGCATGCATCAGGACGCCCCGCCCCCAGGGGGTGCCTCCGCCCGGCGCCGCCGCCCCGGGCACCCAAGAGGCTTCCTTCGCCTCTGCCTACAGGAGTAGCCCGGAATTAGCCAATCACATGGGGCCCATTGTGTAAATCATGTATATATAGCAGACGTTTTGGGGAAAGATTCATTCCTTGCTACTATGAGCTGAATAAAGAGCATGAAATCCACACTTGACTCCGAGTATATTTCACTAGGACTTCCTTTGCTCCGTCCTGAATCTCCCCCTCCTCCTTTCTTTGGGAAAGGCTTGGCCTGCAGGGCAGGGATGCACACGTGCAGAAGGGAAGGCCGGCCAAAGCAGACACCTCTTTCCCGGAAGAGGCCAGTTCCAACTGCATCTCCCACACAGCCCATCCCTTCCTCCTCCTCCTCCTGCTCCTCTTCCTTCCAGGCTCTTCGCTGCTCTGTGCTTTGCCTTCCCCTCCTGCCTCTCTCCCCGTTGCTCCATTTCAAAGAGGATGGAGCCCCCTGCAGGATCCAGGCCCTGGAGGCTTCAGATATATTGGCACCCACTCTCCCTAAACACACACACACACACACACACACACACACACACACACACACACTATTGTGTTTGTTTGTTTGTTTGAATCTGTTTGTTACACTTTCTCATTTTCCCAACCTTATGTTCAGTTCTCCACAGAATGTGTTGTTTTCGCAAAGTCCTTATGACAATTCATCAAAAATCGAGTGCGCATTTCTCCTAGCAAACACATTTTTCTATACACTTTTGAGTTATTAAGGGGTTATATGTAGGGATTAAAATGCCTGTTGTTGTTGTGCATTTGTATCCTGCCTTTCCCCCCAAGAATCACAAGATGGCAAACATTTAATCTCCACATTATTTTCAGCAAATTGCAAGGGGGATAATATGTGTACACTAATACAAAGTTTCCCAAGCCATTCCCTGTAATATAATGCCTTTCTGTTTGTTATTTTCACTAACAAGGCATACCTGTGCACACTTTACGCAAGTATATGCATATTTGTACACATTGCTTTGTACAGCAGTGCAATATTCAGAGAAGCACGATTTCTGAAGAGTGGCTATGTTTTGGACGAAAATTGAGCATCCTAGTGTCTTTTTTACTTAATATGCACCTTTTGTTTGTAATTTTACCTAATGCACATGCACAGCCAATTTCCCCCAATAAAATGCAATTTTGCTGTGTCATTTTCACCAATATATGCATTTTTGCATACACTACTTGACTGGAGAAGTTGTGTTACAAAATTCGGAGAAGTGCAAAATTCAAAGGATTCCTGTGTTTTGGTTTGTGCATTGCTTCAGAAATCAATGCTTCTGAGCACCAGTTTCTGGAAACCACAGGAGGGGAGCACTGCTCTTGTACTCGGATATATTTATTAATTTTATTTTGTAACACTGATACACCACTTGATTGTTTTTTTTAAAAAAAAATGTCAAAGCCGTTTACGTAAAGAGAAAATGAGAACATCAAGGAAAAAGTTACAACCGTGTTTTAAAACATACAAAAAGTTAAAATAGACCTCCGGATATAGGGTGGTATTATATAAATTCAATAAATCAATAAATAAAATACTAAAACAGATTAAAATTCACCTTGACTTTCTAAGCATCTCGGTAAGCTTGTCTAAGTGAGACTGTTTTGAGCAGGCACCGAAAAGTGCAGAGTGAAGGCACCTGCTTGCTATCAATAGGCAGGGAGTTCCAAAGTGTAGGTGCCGCCACGCAAAAAAATCGAGTTCCTGCTAATGTGAAGCAGGAACTGCTATGTTGCGTCTGCAGTAGTGCCAGCTCTGCTGATCAAAGCGGGTTAAGTGGGCACATGAGGAGGAGGGCTGGGCATTATCTGGTTTCCAACATCATGCTATATCACCAGCTCCTCACTTGCTGGACCATCACCTTGTCGTGGTGAGTGGGCTTGCACATTCCTATGACCCTTGTGAGTGAAGCCGTTGGGAGTCTCGTACTCCCAGCAGGGTCACCCAAGGCAGTAAGGTCAAAGGGGAAGAGCTAGACAAAGAATGCTTACCAATCATGGACGAATGGCAGATGAAAATGATGGAATATATGGAACTTGCCGAGCTGACTGCGAGACTCCGCGACCAGAGGGAAGAAGCGGTGGAAAAAGAATGGAAGAAATTTAGAGAATATCTCAAAAATTATTGTAAGATTTAGAGTTAAAATAATGTCGAAAGAATAGCAATTTACAGATTGAATCTAGAATGAGTAAATGAAAAAATGAGGTTTGAATAGATAAGCCAAGGATATAATTCAAGGAATAGAAGGTTAAGAAATATAAGTGATCAGGTTAGATATGATATTGATGAATTATGATAAGAAAATAAAATTATGATAGTGAAATAGAATAGAGTATTAGATACATTATACGATGAGAGGGAATTGCTAACAGACAATACATATATATTGAAACGCAGTGGGAAAGACAGGAGGAAGTCAAAACAAAATGTAAAGGAAATGAGAAGGGAACTTATGATTTTAGTGTGGGTGTGTAATTGTAGTATTGTATTTTTGTTTGTTGTGTTATGTTTGTGTTTTATGTTGTTTTATGTCTAAAATTTAATAAATATTATTTTGAAAAAAGAAAAAAAAGAGCTAGACAAAGAATGACCCAAGAAGTCCTCAACGGCAGAACAGGCGGATGATAACAAGCGGTATGTTACAACGGCTGTGAAGGCGGATGAAGGCTGCAGCAGATAAGAATCTACTGGTTTGTTGTGACTACTCATGCCATCGGAGCCTTACTGCGAAGACTGTGCGTTGGTCAGCACGCACTGATCTACACACATAAAACAAATTCCTGCACAGCCGCCTTCCAAAAACCCATCCCAAACCCCCAAAGTCCCATGACGATCGGCAAATGGTAATGGGGGCAGGATCGCGAAATCTGGAAGCCCCTAGTCATGAACCGGCACATGGGCGGTGGATACAGATTCAGTCGTTCTGACTCAAGGAACGAGGCAGTTGAGCAGCTCAGCAGCTGTATCCATGTCTGAGCAGCCCTTTTTAGGATCCACTCTGCTCACCCTGAAAATGGGGAGGGGCTGTTTATGGAAGACAATCTTACTCAGCTTGAGTGATTGCCAAAGAAGAAGAAGAAGATATCACCAGCTAAACATTGCAATATACCGATACAGGTAAATCACGATGTCTGAAATAAGGATGGAGTGATGTAGAGGCCATGGCTTCCTTCTCGATTTTTCCTGCATCATGAATTTTGCTGGCTCCTGTTCTTGGGATTTGCTGCTTCCTGCAGGAGACGGGGAAGAGCTGAGCTGGCAGAGTTAAGAGGGGCTGCAGGAATCGAGAGAAACATTGGCTGACTTCACGGTTTTTCCCACATTGTGATTTTTGCATAGCACATGCATCATGATTTGCGATACACTGCCAGGTCAAAAATTATTTAACTGTTAGAAAACAATACAAAACTACTGTCGGAAATGTATAGATTGCTCTTGGAATGGTATACAAAAGATGAACAGGTTAAATCCGTAATGATACACTGGGCAAGGGATTTGGGGCATAATATTCAGCTTTCAGATTGGGAAAGGTTATGGAAAAAAGACTTGAAATTCTCGGCATGTTGCACACTGAAATAAAATTATATGAAAATGATGTGCTGGTGGTATTTGACTCCTAGTAAGTTAGCAAAAATGTCTAAGACAAGTACAAATACCTGCTGGAAATGTAAAAAAAAAGAAGATAACTTTTATCATAAGTGGCGGTCGTGTAAGGTAATAAAAGCTTTGTGGGAAATGCTATGCAATGAATTGGGAAAAAAAATGTTTAAAATAACTTTTGTAAAAACACCAGAAGCTTTCTTACTAGGAATTGGAGGTACCGACATCCCAAAGGAGCAGAAAAGACTTTTTGTGTATGCAACAACAGCTGCACAGATGTTACTAGTCCAAAGAAAGAGTCCTTACCAGAGAGGAGCGGCTACGCCAAAATGGCAAAGCTGACCGGAAAGCTCAGGAACCAAGAAGACAAAAACTTTAAGAAAAATGGGAAAATTTATGATTTATTTAGGAGACCACCACTGTAAGCAGATGAAAACATTAGCAGGATTCTAATAACACTTGTAATGTAACAAACACTATGGACTACATGGGCAGATACAAAATATAGATTATGAAATAATCTGCAGTTGAAAATGTTGACAATAGGACCCATGGAGGGGAGGGTGGGAAGTCCCGAGATTCAGAGAAATTTCTATACAGTGGTACCTCAAGTTAAGTACGCTTCAGGTTAAGAACTCCGCTAAGAACAGAAATCGTGCTCTGGCGGCACAGCAGCAGCAGGAGGTCCCATTAGCTAAAGTGGTGCTTCAGGTTAAGTACGCTTCAGGTTAAGAACGGACCTCCGGAACGAATTAAGTACTTAACTCGAGGTACCACTGCATATGGATATGTATTTGGTATTGTTACAACTTTACATTTGTAAAATCAAATAAAAATCGATATATCATCCAAAACTGGTTTGAAACACATATTTAACTGACATCACTATATGTGTTTCAAACCAGTTTTGGATGATATATCGATATATCCCCTTACTCCCCTAATGAGGAGTAAGACAATCTTGTAGACAAACTGGTCCCCAGTTGATGCCACTGGCCTGATCCAATGTTCCTCGCTCCACGAGAAACTTAACACTTTCCATGGCAATTCATGTAGCTGGCCCAAACATCAGGGGAGGGAGTTGTATTCCCCAGGAGAGACTTTCTGCTATTTTCCTACTGTTTTTCCCACCCCCAACCACCCCCCAAGGAAAAGCTGTTATCTCCAGGTAAGGCTCTGTGTGTGTTCATCACGGTGCTAATGAGTCAAATGCAACCATCAAAACAAAAGGAGATCTTCCAGCCCCCCAAGGACTGCAGCGCAAACAGCCTCACCTGGATTATCTCAACTCGGCTAACAAGGCTCAAAAATATTCCTCTTCAACTCATCTTGGTGGGCATTCCTTCAGTTTGTTTGTGTGTGCACCTCCCTCTTTGGCCGTGGCTATGAGGCCAGCCCACCCATTAGACAAAATGAGGCTTTTGCTTCAGGCAGCAGGGGGCGGGAAGTAACAAATTAGTGCCCCCCATCACTTCCTATTATGCCCTCCATCACCACTCCTCCTTACCCATACTTTTAATGTTTATTTTTTTTCCAAATGTTTCTTTGTTGCATATATATGTATATCACTATTCGTTTTTGAAAAATTCAGCGCAGTTTGCAACAATTGCACAAACAAAAAAAAACCCATGCAATCAAACAATGCTAAACGTTGAAATCCGAAATCAGCTCACTATTGTGGAAAGATGTGTTTTTAATTGCCTGCATAAGCCTGACGGAATAGAAAGGTTTTCAGCAGGTGTTTTTAAAGCTGAAACAAGAGGCTTCTGCTGAATCTCTCTTGGTAGAGTATTCCACGATGCTGGGCGGATGACCCTAAATGTTCCATTTCTTGTTGTTGAATGAGCCTTGCAAACTCGGGCAATGCCCAGCAACACTCCGGCAGATCATCCTTTTAAGCTGTGTGGTGCAGTGTTTAGAGTGTTATACTAAGACCAGAGAGACCCGGGTTCAAATTCCCACTTGGCCATGAAGCTCATAGGGCCTGTCACTGCTTCTCAGCCAAACCTACCTCACAGGATTGTTGTGAGGATTAATTGGGGGGGCATGTACGCCACCACGAGCTCCATGGTGACATATAAGTGCAGCAACTGAATCAATAAGTTGTTTCTGAATGTTTCATCTTCCCCAGAGAATGCCTCACTCTGAAGAAGGACCCCGTTTCCATTCTCAGAGTGATGCAGAGAGGGGGAAGAGACAGAGAGAGGGCACTGCTGTTGCATTAGCAGTATCTAAATATTAAAAGCAATGGAAGGGAAGAGGAGGGGAGAGGAGAGGAGAGGTCACCTCACTGCAGGGAGCCAGTGTGGTGTAGTGGTTAAGAGCTGTAGACTCGTAATCTGGTGAACCGGGTTCGCGTCCCCGCTCCTCCATATGCAGCTGCTGGGTGACCTTGGGCTAGTCCCACTTCTCTGAAGTCTCTCAGCCCCACTCATCTCACAGAGTGTTTGTTGGGGGGCAGGAAGGGAAAGGAAAAGGTTAGCTGCTTTGAGACTCCTTCGGGTAGTGATGAAGCGGGATATCAAAACCAAACTACTCTTCTTCTTCTTCTTCTTCTTCTTCTTCTTCTTCTTCTTCTTCTTGCATTGGGCACAAGTCAGAAAGGAGTGACAAACCTTTGCCTGTCTTTCAATATGAATTGTCATAGAATTGTAGAGTTGGAAGGGACCCAAGGGTCATTTAGTCCAACCCCCGGCTTCACCTTCTCCAGTTGCCTCTATCCTCCCCACTCTGGGTCACTTCGCCCAACCATCACCACCTCCCTGACTCTCTCTCTCTCTCTCTCTCTCTCTCTCTCTCTCTCTCTCTCTCTCTTTCTTCTTCTTCTTCTCCTTCTCCTTCTTTTGCTTTCCCATGGAATTTGGGTAAAATCCAGATCTGGTATTTCAACAGATCCACTTGAATGTGCATGATTTTACACAGAGTCCCCCCTTTAATAATAATATAATAGTAATTTTTTATTTATACCCTGCCCTTCCCGATTTAAATACCGGGCTCAGGGCGGCTAACAACAAATATAAAACATTGATTAAAAATGACTTTAAAAACAGCTTAAAAACAGCATAAAGTACAACATAAGTGTAGCATCGCTACATTTAGAAAAATCACCCAAATAAAATTACACTGCACAGTAAAAATCACAGATCTGGAGTTTGCCAGCACCACTAAAAAGCGGATACAAGTCACAGACCTTCATGATTTTTTGTGATTTTTACATGCAAATGACAACGAAGCCTCCATCAAGCCATGGAACATGTCTGCAGACACAGTGGTGACCTATGACTTGAAGGTGACTTTCAGTAGATCCCTTGCAAATGTTAAGGGGATCCAGAAGGATGGGCCTTGGATCCAGCCCAGCTGGTACCAAACGTCCTGCTCTGCTTTCCTTTGGACCCCGTAAGCGAGGTCAAGGGGGGGTCTTGTCATCTGGGCAGCCCAGGACCTCCAGGCACATGGCTCAGGCTTGAACCCTGGGAAGGTCACATTGGTGCTGATAACACAGCAGTTTAACTTCACCCCCAGAGGCACACTCCATTGCGTCTCAAGACAAACGGATGCCAACAAGAACTGCTCAAAAGCAGAGGATGCATAATTTTATGGTTCCGTCAATTGAGGCAGATGCGATCTGTGATTTGATGTGGCACAGAGGGGGAAATCTGAAGCAGGGCAGATGCAATAGGAAGAGGATTTGTTTTGCAGGATCTGGTATGGGGTTGGCCTGGATGGCCTCTAAGGTGCCCTCTGATGCTAGATTCTATTTCCTTTCTAGAAGGATGTGGAGAACACTGCGGTTGAGTGTCTAGCTGACATGGAAGAACCACCGGCTTTTCGGCCGATGCTTGAGGTAGGAACACAGGTTCCTGGTGGAGAGAGGGGAACAAGTTTGAGATGCCTCTGTTTTCTCTGTCCTGGCCCACACATTGGCTCTTTGGTGTGGCATAAAAAGCAGGCACCCAACCAACCAACCATCTCGCTGCGCTGCAGCAACACACCAGGATTCGGTAGGGACTGGAGCATCCAGGGTGGTCAGGCTGCCTCAAGACATCAGAAAACAAAATTGTGTCTCATGCCACCCGGTCTTCTCTAGCCTCCACAAAGGCCGCCACCTTTTCCATTTCCTCTCCTGTTGTGTGTAGGTCTGTCTCCCGAATCTTCCAGCATTCAAAAACAGTGGAGTGGGGGGGAGGATTTGCATTGCACCCCAAAAAATCTCCTCACCAGCCATTATGTTGAATATTCATCCGATATTCTCTGAATATTCAGAAGCACTCTAAATATTCACTGGAGATTTGATAGCTATATTTGGCACCCAGCGATTTTTCCGTTCTGCATTGGATGTTTGGCATGTTGAGAGTGAACACGTCTTGATGGTGACAGAATTTAAGACCTGACAACCCTTGACTAGCAAAATCCATGGTTCTTACGGCTTGGAGGGACAGAGGTCGGGTTGATGACCACTGGGAGGCCACCATGATCTTACGAAGAACCATGTTGGATCAAGCCAATGGCCCCTCTAGTGCCAAAGAAGTATCAATGGCTATCAGCCACATTGGCTATGTAGAACCTCCAGATCCAGAGGCACACTACCTCAGAATTGCAGGTGTAAAGACTGGGGGAGAGCTCTTTTTTCACACCCTGCACAGGGATTTCTGATGGGCCACTTTGGGACACAGGAAGCCGAATTATTTAAATGGACCTTTGGGCTATAACAGCAGGGATCTTCTTCGTACGTTCTATTTCCCCTTAGGTGGATTTGTAGCTGGTTGACTGACCGAATCCAAAGAGTACTGATTAATGGTTCCTCGTCATTCTGGGGGAAAGTGACAAGTGGGGTGCTGCAGGGTTCTGTCCTGAGCCCATTGCTGTTCAACGTCTCTATAAATGACTTGGATGAAGGAATTGAGGGGATGCTCATCCAATTTGCAGGTGACACCCAACTGGGAGGGGTAGCTAGTGCTGCAGAAGACAGAATTGGGATTCAAGATGACCTGAACAGATTGGAGAACTGGGCCCAAACTAACAAAATGAATTTCAACAGGGGCAAATGTCAGGTTCTGCACTTAGGCAGGAAGAACCAGATGCACAAATATAAGATGGGGGACACCTGGCTTGCCAGTAGTACATGTGAAACGGATCTAGGAATCTTAGAAGACCACACGATTAACATGAGTCAACAATGTTATGCAGCAACAAAAATGGGATGCAGGTGGTGCTGTGGTCTAAACCACTGAGCCTCTTGGGCTTGTCGATCAGAAGGTTGGTGGTTCAAATCCCCAAGACGAGTTGTGGGGCATAGGAATTCGTTCATCCCCCCCCCCCAAATAAAAAATATAGTCCGGCCCACCACATGGTCTGAGGGACGGTGGACCGGCCCATGGCTGAAAAAGGTTGCTGACCCCTGGTCCAGATCAAGGGAAGTAATAGTCCCACTCTATTCTGTCTTGGTCAGACTACACCTGGAATTCTGTTTTCAGTTCTGGCCACTACAATTTAAGAAGGATGTTGACAAGCTGAAAGGTGTGCAGAGAAGGGAGACCAAGATGATCAAGGGTCTGGAAACCAAGTCTGATGAGAAACAGTGAGGGAACTGGGTATGTTTAGCCTGGGGAAGAGGAGACTGAGAGGAGATATGATAGCTATTTTCAAAAATCTAAAGGTCTGTTACAGGAAGGATGAAGCAAACTTGTTTTCTCCTGCTCCAGAGGCTAGGACCCAAATCAGTGGATTCAAGTTACAAGGAAGGAGATTGCGGATAAACATCAGGAAAAACTTTCTGACAGTAGGAAATGTTTCACAGTGGAATGGATTCCTTCAGAAGGTGGTGGACTCTCCTTCCTTGGAGGTTTTTAAGCAGGTAGATCATGATCTACTGGTAGATCACTGGATGTTTGTGGTAGATCACTGGTAGATCACTGTCTCCCCCCAAAGAAACTCAGCAACTTTGGCTCCCCTAAAAAAAGCTCCACATCTTTGCCCTGAAGCCCCCAAAACAGGGCTTTCCTTCCTTAAAAAAAGCTAAACTTTGACCCGAACCCCCCAAAATATGGATGGCTTTCCTTCCTAAAAAAAGCTTAACAACCTCAACCTGAACCCCCCAAAAGGGGGTAGATCACTGCCAGTTTTTAACTCTGTGAGTAGATCGCAGTCTCTTGGAAGTTGGCCACCCCTGTTCTAGATGATGCTCAGGGTTCCTTCCAACTCTACAATTCTTTGAAATGCGAGGGGCCTCAAGGCCACCAGTTGCCGACCCCCAGCTGATTGCATGTGGCTATCTCCTTTGGCTCAGTTTCCTTCCAACCCACCTCCAGCCTTGGGGGTGAGGTGGGCCAAAGTCAAAACAGGTAAATAAAGTGGGGAGGCAGGCTGGGGGGGGACAGGAGCCCGGCATCTGGCTGCCTCTGGAAGGGAGCGCCTGACATTTCCAGCAAATGGGACGTGTCAGGTGCTCTCCCCGCCCGCTCCTCATCGCTCGTTAAAAGCCAGACGAGCCGTGGCAGTAATTGCTTTAATTTATTTGCTTACGGCCCGGGCCATGTGGCACTCTGCGCCTTTATGGGGAACATATGGAGGACATTTATCACCATTTGGTGCAATGGGGCAGGCGAGGGAGAGACACCAGGCAGGGAGGGTGTGGAAGAGAGGAGCTAAAGACTTTTATTAACTCATCTGTAATTTTAAACTTTTCCAATCAAGCCCCCGCCATGCTCCGCCGCGGCTTTAATGCAGCCCGCGGGGCCGTAAAGCCAGCAGGAGGAAAGCTGCCGGCTCTACCGTTTGGGAAAGGAACCGCCTCCCCAAATTAGGGTCGATCCAGCACCTTGTGGAGTTCGAACTGCCACCTGCACCGAAAAAGGAGGGGTAGACGTTTGATAGATTGTCTCCCACATCCATCGTGTCCAACGGATTCTCTATGATGGTGGGGGACCCTGGTTTGGAAGAAAGGGGAGGGAGGAATCTACAGGGCTGTCCCATGGAAGATGGAGAAAGCTTGCTTCCTGCTGCTCCGGGGCTGGGACCCCAACCAACAGATTCAAATTACAAGAATGGAGATTCTGACTAAACATTAGGAAGAACTTTACCACGGTTAAGAGCCGTTTGATGGCAGAGTGGAAGAACTCAGAAGGTGATGGACTCTCCCTCATTGGAGGTCTTTAAGCAGAGGTTAGACGGCAGGGATTCTTTAGCTGGGATTCCTGCATCACGAGGGATGGACTAGATGATGCTTGGGGATCCCTTCAATCTCTACAACTCTATGATTCTATGGAGCAGGTGCTTGTTTGACCCTCAGGTTGGCAGCGTGTGATGTGAAAGATGTCTGCTTGGGACCCTGAACTTTCGACGACCCACTGAACCCTCGATTCAGGGCAGGTTAAAGAAAAGGACTTCTCCGCCCAGCGTGAAGTTAAACTGTGGGGTCCGCTCCCCAGAGTGGCAGTCATGGCCACCAGCTGTGTACTGCATGCCCCCTGGTGGTAAAGGTGGGCACCATAGTCCCATTCTGCCGTTCCAAGGGGAAGGGTCTTATCCCACCAGCAGAGCAGGGTCGATCCCCGTATGGGACAGCTACATATTATTGCATTGCAGGGAGTTGGACTAAACGGCCTCGGTCCAGTATACCTGAAGGAGCGTCTCCACCCCCATCATTCTGCCCGGACACTGAGGTCCAGTGCCGAGGGCCTTCTGGCGGTTCCCTCGCTGCGAGAGGCCAAGTTACAGGGAAACAGGCAGAGGGCCTTCTCGGTGGTGGCGCCCGCCCTGTGGAACGCCCTCCCACCAGATGTCAAAGAGAAAAACTACTACCTGCCTTTTAGAAGACATCTGAAGGCAGCCCTGTTTAGGGAAGCTTTTAATGTTTAATAGATTATTGCATTTTAACATTCTGTTCGAAGCCGCCCATAGTGGCTGGGGAAACCCAGCCAGATGGGCAGGGTATAAATAATATATTATTATTATTATTATTATTATTATTATTATTATTATTATTATTATTATTATCAGGTCAAGATGGGAAAAGTGGGATCTGAATTAAAAGTTGCTTCTTCATCTCACCTCATCTTCGGACAAAGGGCGGTAGATAAATCTAATAAATAAATAGACTTTATGTAGGCTGGGTTTCCCTCCTCGCTGTTGAAGAATTATAGAATCGTAGAATTGTAGAGTTGGAAGGCAGCTCCTAGGAATCTCAGCTAAAGAATTCCTGATGGATGACCATCAAACGGTATCAAAACCTCCAATGAAGGAGAGTCCAGCAACTTCCAAGATTCTCCATTCCTCTTACCGTCATAAAGTTCTTCCTAATGTTTAGTTGAATTCTCCTTTCTTGTCAATATCCTTCTTAAATTGTGGTGCCCAGATGTGGACACAGTATTCCAGATGCGATCTGACCAAGGCAGAATAGAGTGGGACCGGGGCTTTTCCCCCAGCTGGAACTCACCAGTTCTGGCACCACTCAGATGCAGGGGCGTAGGAAGGGGGGGCGAAGGGGGTGGGCCGCCCCAGGTTCCATCATGGAGGGGGGTGACAAATTATCAAGGAACAATTACTGCCCTACTAGGGCTGTTCATAAAAAACTTTTCTTTTTTAAAAAAATACCTGCTCCAAAGGTCTTATCTTACTATACTAGGGATTATATAGCTATATATGAAATTTCATGCATATCAATGAATATCTTGACCCTCCTCCACGAAAATAGCTGTTTACTTGGCTGTTTTCCTATGTTGTGAAGGTTGAAATTTCAATTCAGTGGAGCACTTACTGTTCCCAACCCTAACCCTGCGGAAAGTCATCTAATTAGACTTTAATTTGATTTTGACATGTTTTTAGGAGGTAATTTAATTATTGTTTGATTTTACACCAATGTTATGTATCTGATGTTAGCTGCCCTGAGCTCAACTTCAGCCGGGGAGGGTGGGATATAAATAAAAGTTTATTATTACTTGTTATTATTCCTTTGTAATATTCCTTTGTAAGAAAATATGAAATAACGTAAAACCATTTTTGCAGGCAAAAAATAAAATAATAATAATAAATCAATTGGGGGGGGTGACAAAAAAATTTCCGCACCAGGTACCACCTGACCTTCCTACGCCTCTGCTCAGGTGTACATCGTGGCCATTATAAGAGAACATGGGAGGTGCTCGAGTTGAGTTCCGGCACCTCTTTTTCTAGAAAAATAGCACTATTAATTCCCTTTAACGGAACACGAGATTTCTGTTGATGCAGCCTAGAATAGCATTAGCTATTTTTGCTATGGCATTAAAGCACTCTATATTCTTTGAAGTGGTGCAGATCAGATACAGGTTGCCCACGGGAATGTGAACAGGTTACAATTCATTTCAGGAAGGTGGTTGTGTGAACCACTCCTTTCTCTCTCTCCAGCCCTCCTGTGTCTGGCTCCCACTACCCGCCCCGCCAGCGCAAGCCATCAAACCCTATAACATTATCTTTCCAACATCTGCTGTAAAAGATTAATAAATCAAAGCTGGAGACAGTTGACAACTTGGAGATTGCAACTCGCCCCCCCTCCAAACCCCAGTCTTTTTATTCCCCCTCCCTGTCCCACCTTGTCCCCGGTGCATTTCTCTCCACCCCCCAGTTCTCCTCCTCCAACTCCATCAAGACCCCCTCCCCAGTGCCCCTCCTGCCCCCTGCCTCCCTTGCTAATTAAGAGATTGCAACTTTTAAATGATTAAAAAGTCAGAGCTAATTCGGGGCTTGCGTGCTCATCACTTATTCAGGGGAACGAGCCGGCGTGCGCAGACGGAGCCTGAGCCTGAGATAAATTAATTTACTCCAATTAGCAGAGACTGTCAAGCTGCATCATTGTCTCCCTGGCAAACCTGCTTCACACAATCCGGGGGGAAAGGGAAAGGAAAAGGGGGGGATCTGGCAGGCTCAGGGAAGTGCTGGACTAGGACCCAGGCGACCGGGGTTCGAATTCTCACTCAGCCGTGAAGCTCACTGCCTCTCAACTTAAGCTACCTTGCAGGGTATTAAATGATGAGGGGGAGACTCTTGGAGGAGAAAGTGGGATATAAATGAAAGAAAGAAATTAACAAAGGAATGAATGTAGAACAGGGGTAGGCAACCTAAGGCCCGTGGGCCGGATGCGGCCCAATCGCCTTCTCAATGCAGCCCACGGGCGGTCCAGGAATCAGCGTGTTCTTACATGAGTAGAATGTGTGCTTTTATTTAAAATGTGTCTCTGGGTTATTTGTGGGGCATAGGAATTCATTCATTTCCGAGCACAATTCAAAGTGTTGGTGCTGACCTTTAAAGCCCTAAACGGCCTCGGTCCTGTATACCTGAAGGAGCGTCTCCACCCCCACCATTCAGCCCGGACACTGAGATCCAGCGCCGAGGGCCTTCTGGCGGTTCCCTCACTGCAAGAAGCAAAGCTACAGGGAACCAGGCAGAGGGCCTTCTCGGTGGTGGCTCCCGCCCTGTGGAACGCCCTTCCAGCAGAGGTCAAAAAGATAAACAACTATCTGACATTCAGAAAATACCTCAAGGCAGCCCTATTTAGGGAAGTTTTTAACCTGTGATATTTTAATGTATTTTAATATCTGTTGGAGGCTGCCCAGAGTGGCTGGGGAGACCCGGCCAGATGGGCGGGGTACAAATAATAAATTATTATTATTATTATTATTATTATTATTATTATTATTATTATTATTATTATTATTATTATTATTATTATTTCCCCCCTAAAAATATAGCCCAGCCCCCCACAAGGTCTGAGGGATGGTGGACTGGCCCACGGCTGAAAAAGGTTACTGACCCCTGATGTAGACGACGAAGAAGAAGAAGAAGAAGAAGAAGAAGAAGAAGAAGAAGAAGAAGAAGAGTTTGGATTTGATATCCCGTTTTATCACTACCCAAAGGAGTCTCAAAGCGGTTAACCTTCTCCTTTCCCTTCCTCCCCGACAACAAACACTCTGCGAGGTGAGTGGGGCTGAGAGACTTCAGAGAAGTGTGACTAGCCCAAGGTCACCCAGCAGCTGCATGTGGAGGAGCGGAGACGCGAACCCGGTTCACCAGATTATGAGTCCACCGCTCTTAACCACTACACCACACTAGCTCTCTTGAGGAGAAACATGGAATGGCGTAGGCCAACTTTCTCCAACCTGGTGCCCCCTAGACATTTTGGACTAAATCACCCATCAGCATGAGTTGCAGACCAAAACATCTGGGGTCACCAGGAGAAAGGAAGATTGAGAGGTTATATGACAGGGACTTGTAAAAGGGTATTAGGAAATGACCCATAATGAATTGGGGGGGGATGTTTAAAAATATTTTCCCCCAAAACAGAGTCCTTTCTGTTGGGGATAATTCAGACTGAAATTCCCAGGTCTCAAAACAGGTTTTTTATACATGCAACAACTGCGACCCATGTTTTTCTAGCCCCCAAATGGAAAATGAGCAAGGTCCCAACTAAAGAAGAATGGCAACTTAAGCTGATGGAATATGCGCAACTTGCAGACTTAACATGTAGAATAAGAGAACAAGAAGAACATACGTTTAGAGAAGATTGGAAAACGTTCACTGGATATATGGGAAATAACTGTATGCAGCTGAAAACGCTGGCAGCAGTAAGATAAATTCAACAGTTTTGATGGATGCAATAATAGAATACTGAATGGTATAGTTTTTATAAAATATGCAGGAATTTATGATATGTTAAATGAACCATGGAAAGAGAAGAAGGGAAGTCATTGATATCTTAAGGATGTAAAATGAGTATTAGTACCTACGGGACCGCCTCTCCTGGTATGCCCCGCAGAGGACCTTAAGGTCCACAAATAACAACATTTTGGAGGTCCCGAGCCACAAGGTTGTTAGATTGGTTTCAACTAGGGCCAGTACATTTCCGAGCACAATTCAAAGTGTTGGTGCTGACCTTTAAAGCCCTAAACGGCCTCAGTCCTGTATACCTGAAGGAGCATCTCCACCCCCACCGTTCAGCCCGGACACTGAGATCCAGCGCCGAGGGCCTTGTGGCGGTTCCCTCATTGCGAGAAACGAGGTTACAGGGAACCAGGCAGAGGGCCTTCTCGGTAGTGGCGCCCGCCCTGTGGAACACCCTTCCAGCGGATGTCAAGGAAATAATCAGCTATCCTATTTTTAAAAGACATCTGAAGGCAGCCCTGTTTTGGGAAGTTTTTAATACAGTATTTAATGCTGTATTGTTTTAATATTTGATTGGAAGCCGCCCAGAGTGGCTGGGGAAACTCGGCCAGATGGGCGGGGTACAAATAATAAATTATTATTATTATTATTATTATTATTATTATTATTATTATTATAGAATCATAGAATCATAGAATCATAGAGTTGGAAGAGACCACAAGGGCCATCCAGTCCAACCCCCTGCCAAGCAGGAAACACCATCAAAGCATTCCTGACAGGTGGCTGTCAAGCTTCTGCTTAAAGACCTCCAAAGAAGGAGACTCCACCACACTCCTTGGCAGCAAATTCCACTGTCGAACAGCTCTTACTGTCAAGAAATTCTTCCTAATGTTTAGGTGGAATCTTCTTTCTTGTAGTTTGAATCCATTGCTCCGTGTCCGCTTCTCTGGAGCAGCAGAAAACAACCTTTCTCCCTCCTCTATATGACATCCTTTTATATATTTGAACATGGCTATCATATCACCCCTTAACCTTCTCTTCTCCAGGCTAAACATACCCAGTTCCCTAAGCCGTTCCTCATAAGGCATCGTTTCCAGGCCTTTGACCATTTTGGTTGCCCTCCTCTGGACACGTTCCAGCTTGTCAATATCCTTCTTGAACTGTGGTGCCCAGAACTGGACACAGTATTCCAGGTGAGGTCTGACCAGAGCGGAATACAGTGGTACTATTACTTCCCTTGATCTAGATGCTATACTCCTATTGATGCAGCCCAGAATTGCATTGGCTTTTTTAGCTGCTGCATCACACTGTTGACTCATGTCAAGTTTGTGGTCTACCAATACTCCTAGATCCTTTTCACTTGTACTGCTCTCAAGCCAGGTATCACCCATCCTGTATTTGTGCCTTTCATTTTTTTTGCCCAAGTGTAGTACTTTACATTTCTCCCTGTTAAAATTCATCCTGTTTGCCTTGGCCCAGTTCTCTAATCTGTTAAGGTCATTTTGAAGTGTGATCCTGTCCTCTGGGGTATTAGCCACCCCTCCCAATTTGGTGTCATCTGCAAACTTGATCAGGATGCCCTCAAGCCCATCATCCAAGTCATTGATAAAGATGTTGAATAAGACTGGGCCCAAGACAGAACCCTGTGGCACCCCACTAGTCACTTCTCTCCAGGATGAAGAGGAGCCATTGATGAGCACCCTTTGGGTTCTGTCAGTCAGCCAGTTACAAATCCACTGAATGGTAGCATTGTCTAGCCCACATTTTACCAGCTTCTTTACAAGAATATCATGGGGCACCTTGTCAAAGGCCTTGCTGAAATCAAGATAGGCTACATCCACAGTGTTCCCTTCGTCTACCAGGCTTGTAATTCTGTCAAAAAATGAGATCAGATTAGTCTGACATGACTTATTTTTCAGAAACCCATGCTGACTTTTAGTGATCACAGCGTTCCTTTCTAGGTGCTCACAGACCATTTGCTTAATGATCTGCTCTAGAATCTTTCCTGGTATTGATGTCAGGCTGACTGGGCGATAATTGTTTGGGTCCTCTCTTTTCCCCTTTTTGAAAATAGGGACAACATTTGCCCTCCTCCAGTCTGCTGGGACTTCACCTGTTTTCCAGGAATTCTCAAAAATTACTGCCAGTGGTTCTGAAATCACCTCTGCCAGTTCTTTTAATACTCTGGGATGTAGTTCATCTGGCCCTGGAGACTTGAATACATCTAAACTAGCCAAGTGTTCTTGTACTACCTCCTTACTTATTCTGGGCTGTGTTTCCCCTGCTGAATCATCTGCTCCGAATTCTTCAGGTCGGGCATTGTTTCCTTTTTTGGAGAAGACTGAGGCAAAGAAGGTATTGAGGAGTTCTGCCCTTTCTGCGTCCCCTGTTCGCATTTCACCTTCTTCTCCTCTAAGTGACCCCACTGTTTCCTTGTTCTTCCTTTTGCTACGGACATACCCATAAAAACTCTTTTTATTGCTTTTAACCTCTCTAGCAAGCCTGAGTTCATTCTGTGCTTTAGCTTTTCTGACTTTGTCTCTACATGTGCTGGCTATTTGTTTGAATTCCTCTCTGGTGGTTTCCCCCTTTTTCCATTTCTTGTACATATCCCTTTTAAATCTTAACTCAGTTAAAAGTTCTTTAGATAGCCACCCTGGCTTCTTTAGGCACCTTCCATGTTTTCGTCTCATTGGTACTGCTTGAAGTTGTGCTTTTAATATCTCCCTTTTAACAAACTCCCATCCATCGTGAACTCCCTTCCCTTTTAGTATTACTGACCATGGGATCATACCCAGCATTTCCCTAAGTTTTCTGAAGTCGGCTTTCTTAAAGTCTAGAATTTGAGTCTTAGTATGCTTGGTTGCTCCTTTCTGATGTATAATAAACTCCAGAAGAGCATGATCACTCCCACCTAATGATCCTGCCACTTCTACCCCACTAACCAGGTCATCACTATTGGTTAGGACCAGATCTAAAATGGCTGATCCTCTTGTTGCTTCTCCCACTTTTTGGACAATGAAATTGTCTGCAAGGCCAGTGAGGAATCTGTTCGACCTTATGCTCTTGGCTGAGTTTGACATCCAACAAATATCAGGATAGTTGAAATCCCCCATTACTACTATCTCATTTCCTTTTGAATGCTTGGTCATCTGTTCCAGGAAGGCATCATCTATGTCCTCAGTTTGGCTTGGGGATCTATAGTAAACTCCCACAATGAGATCACTGTTATTTTTCTCTCCCTTAATTTTGACCCAGATACTCTCAATTTGGCTTTGAAGTTTTAAATCATGGATCTCTTCACAGGTATACACATCCCTGACATATAACGCCACTCCTCCTCCTTTCCTGTTTGGTCTATTTCTCTGAAATAGATTGTATCCCTCTATTACTACATTCCAATCTCTATTACTACATTCCATACATTCACAGAATATTGCAATCCAAAAGGAACAGCCCTTCTGTTCTGTCTTGCTTCTATAGAATCACAGGGCTGGAAGGGGCACCCCAGAGGACATCCAGACCAACCCCAGTTCCACAACTGTGTGATTTGAAGTGAGAGAGCTCGCCCCCCAAACCACCTCCACCTGCTCTGAAAACATCGCACCTGCCTTCCCAGGGAACCTGATCCAAGCCATCGCCTTCCACATCTCTCCTTTGTCAAATCCATTTTTGTTGCTATGTCAAGCCCAGCTGCCCAGAGCTCTCCCCCAGGTGTTCAGAGAAGTCGAGAAGGCGCCGTTTTGCATAATCAGGTTGTGGGGGGTGGGGGTGGGGATGCAACAGCCAACATTTCCCGCATGTAACCTAAGCCAGGTTTTCCCCGCCCCCCTCTGTTTGCAGAGAGACATCAGAGGCCAAAATCCGGCTTTTCCCTTCTGTTTTTGTTTTTCCCAGCCAAGACAGCACACCTGCTTCCCACTGCCAGGAATTCCCCCTCGGGGAGCTGTGAGCCAGCCAAGGCTTTTCCACAACCTGCTCAGCCCAAAGACTGCGCCACCAAACTGGGTACATGGGGGTGGCATGCGTGCAATGCGCTCCCCTCTCTGCTGCGGCAATTCCATGCCCCGCCCCGCCCGCATATATGCATATTCTTCTCTCCACTTCCTAGACCCACTGGCAGGGCTCCAGCCACCCCCTCTCCCCCTCCTGTCCCTTTCCTGCTGGTGGAATGTGCTTGCGAGGGGCTCCCCAGTGGACAGTTAGCCCTCCCATTCCGAGAGATGCTTCCAGCTGGCCGCTTGCTTGTGCCTGCACATCCCTGACCCTGGGGTGCCTTTGCGCACTGCTTCTAATCAGTCATTTCATGCTGCATATGCTCCTGTTCCTGGGAACGCGAAAGCAGCAGGCGCCGGGCTTCTCCTCCTCTGCGCATGGCTCCCATTCCCAATATCAGGAAGCTGGTGCGAATCCAGCTGCCAGCCCCTGCCAGCCAGCCAACCAGCCAGGCCAATAAGATTTCCAAGGGTGCTTGCTTGCTTCTTTTTAAGCTTTTGACTCGTCAACAGGACACGGCAGAATCACAGGAGGCAAGGCTGGTGTGGTGGGACCTGCAGAATAGGCTTTACTGGATAGCCTACATGCGAAGAGATGCATGAACAGTAAAAGAAAGCGAGAGGGTATTGTTAAGGAGCAGGGGCGTTGCAAGGGGGCGGGGGGGGGCGGTCCGCCCCGGGCAGCACCCTGGTGGGGGTGACACTCGGGGCGGTGGCCCCGCCCCCGCCCCTCCAAAGCCGCCCTGGGCTTTTTCTTTTTTTAAAAAAGGCTATTTTCAGCGCTGCCGGGGCGGAGCCGCAGGGGCGGCCAGCGAGGAGGGGTGTCACGCTTGTCGCTGGTCTGACACACACACCCTCACTGGCCGCCCCTGCGGCTCTGCCCCGGCAGCGCCGAAAATAGCCTCCCCCCTTTCAGCGGCTTTTTTCACCGCTGGGCTCCCTGGGCGGAGCCACGGCATGGAGGAGAGGGGCGGGCCAGTGAGGAGGGGGTGACACCCCTCCTCGCTGGCCCACCCCTTGCCTCCATGCGGCAGCGCCACAGGCCAGCCAGCGGCGAAAAAGCGCAGCGCCTGCTTTGTCTTCCTCCCCCCCTTTCAGCGGCTTTTTTTGCCGCTGGCTGGCCTGTGGCGCCGCCACATGGAGGCAAGGGGCGGAGGCGTCGCTCCGTGCGCATGCGCCTCGTGACATCATGCGCACGGAGCGACGCCCCACACCCAGGGGTGCTGCTTAGCTTGCCGCCCCCGGCAGCCAAGCGGCACGCTATGCCCCTGTTGAGGAGATAAGAAGAGGCTGCTGGATCAGGGCCATGACCCATCTAGTCCAGCCTTCTTCTCTCGCAGTGGACAACCAGACTCCTGTGGGGAAACCCAGAGCATCTCTCCCATCCTGTGGTTTCCAGCAATAGGTATTCAGAAGCATTGCTGCCTCTGGGTGCAGAGCAGAGGCATTGTGGCTAGTAGCCATCGCTAGCCCTCTCCTCCATGAATTTGTCTAACCATCTTTTAAAGCCATCTAGAGGGGGAAAGGTTAAAGAAAAACGTCCAGGGGCAAAGGACCCCTGGACGGTTAAGTCCAGTCAAAGGTGACCATGGGGTGCGGTGCTCATCTTGGTTTCAGGCTTTGTCCACAGACAGCTTTCCAGGTCAAGTGGCCAGCATGGCTAAACTGCTTTTGGTGCAATGGGACATTGTGATGAGTGCCAGAGCATATGGAAACACCATTTACCTTCCCGCCAGAGTAGTACCTATTTATCTACTTGCACTGGTGTGCTTTTGAACTGCTAGGTTGGTAGGAGCTGGGACAGAGCAACCGGAGCTCACTCCGTCGCGGGGATTCGAACCGCTGACTTTCCCATCGGCAAGCCCAAGAGGCTCAGTGGTTTAGATCACAGCGCCACCTAGAACCTATGGGCAGCCAATAAAACTGAAAGTTGGAAGATTCAAGACAGATAAACTATGTAGCACATAGTTAAATTATGGAGGCAGTAATGACCACCAACCCAGAAGACTTTAAAAGAAGATTGTGCAAATCCTTGGAGGAGGAGAAAGAGCTATCAATGGCTACCAGCCAGGATGGCTCGGCTCGGCCTCTGACTGTGGCGGCAGCGCTTCTGAATACCATTTGCTGGAGGCCACAGGAGGGGAGAGATGCTCTCATGATCTAATTATGCTTGCAGGATTCCCACAGGCATCTGAGAAGAGCATGCTGGACTAGATGGGCGCCATTGCCATTATTATAAGAGAACAAGGGAGGCCTTCATGGTGAGGTCCGGCACCTCTTTTTCTAGAAAAATGCCACTGCTTAGAACATTAGAGGAGCCTGATGGATGAGGCCAGTGGTCCACCTGGACCAGTGGCCAGATCTCCCAGTGGCCGGCCACATGCCTGTAGCAAGCAGGATTCGAACACAAGAGCTCTCTGTCTTCTCCAGCAAATGGAGGTGCAGGGAGTTGCCCGGGCTCTCCCCACAGTGCGAGGCCCCACAACTTCCTTTTCCAACCCCGTACAGGTCCATGCATAATCTTCTGCTCTAATACTTTTGCTCTGGCTGAGGGATCTGCTCCCCGCCTGCTTTGCCCAGCCCTTTTGCCAAATGTTCCAGGGCTTGTTTTCTTGTTCCCCGGTCCTCCTTGGGGAGGCTTAAATTGGTCACCTGGGAGCTCAGCACGGCCTCCCCAAGGGCATCCCTCCTGCCATTTCTGAAGTCATCCAAAACACCACTGGAGTCTGGAGGGTCCCAATTAGAGAGCAGTAACCGGATCAGACACAGAGTCTGGCAGGGGACACATTAGCCGGCTGCGTTCCTCCTCCTCCTCCTCCTCCTCCTCCTCCTGCCTTACCCTTGTTGATGTGTCTTCCGCCGCCTGCCTTGCCCCGGGGAGAGCCCTTAGCTCAGCTCTGCAAAGTGGCACCATCCTGCCCCCTGGAAGCCACTCTGCCAAATAGCACCCGCAGAAAGTGCCTTGCTTGCCTCCTGGGCCAGAAGGAGAAACACAATGGGCTCGTCCACATTAATATCTTCCCCAGCTTTTTCCAGGCACAGACGACGCCTTAAAGCTCAGGGTCGGAATGTTGGTTTTTTAATCCCATTTATTCATTTTGCCCTGGAGTTTTTCCTGAGAAAACCCACTCTTAAAAGCTGAAGCTCCACAAAGGGCAATTCAGCTTCTCTGCAGGCAGGACCAGTGCTGGCAATTTTGGCGCCCTAGGCGAGGGGGCGGGCCACGTGACGTCATTGCATATGACGCACGTTGCGGAGCGGTGCCCCGCCCCCTTTCCGGCCGGGCGCCCCCCCGCCGCCGCGGTTTGCTTGCTCCGCCGCTGGTTGGGGCGGCACTGGGTGGCGGCGGGGGCGGCGGGGGCGGGGGCAGGCTGGCCTGCACCCCCTCCATTTTGGCGCCCTAGGCAATTGCCTAGTTCGCCTAAATGGACGCGCCAGCCCTGTCTGCAGGTTGCCGTTTGCTCCGATTGAGATTTAGAATCACAGCATCGAAGGGTTGGGAGGGACCCTGAGGGTCATCTAGTCCAACCCCCTGTGAGGCAAGAACTTCCCCCCCCCCCCAAGATGGGGCTCAAACCATTAAGAGTCTCTTTGCATGCTGAAGGTCATAGGTAGAATGGGGAGAACCTCCTGCCTGAATCTCTGGAGAGCTGCTGCCCGTCAGTGCTGGCATGCTGAGCAACTTGACTCGCAACAAAGCCGCTCCTTACATTCTTATGGCGAAGAACCTCTGGACCCCAGCAGGCTTGTGGAGGTATTTCTGAGCAAGCGTTCTGGGGTGTGTGAAGTAGCAGCTCCCTTTTCAGGGGTGGCCAGAGGTGTGGTTGGGCCAGCATCAGGATTCCCTTTCCAAATTGTTGGAAGATTTAGGACTGATGAAAGAAAGGCGTTCTTCACAGTAGCAGAGCTGGGGGGGGGGCAGAAGGAGCAGGTTGCCCCAGGCAGCATTTACCTTTGAGGGCAGCGTGCTGGAGCCCAAGGTGGCACACAAGCCCAGGCACCCCAAGAGCCTAGCGCCAGCAGCGGAGCAAGCCGATCGGGCGCCTGGGGCGGCGTGTGTGCCCTGCGCCCAGGGGCGGGGCCAGACACCCACGGGGGCAGGGCCTCCGAGGAGTCTGCCTGCCTGCTCCCACTCAGCCACCCTACAGCTGAGGGCGAGGCGGTGATCAGACCGTTTGGGACAGCGTGGAGCCTGCGGGCGCCCAAGCCACTGCGTCACTCCCAGGAGAGACATGTGGCTCGGGCGTACTGCAGGCCCCGCGGTGAGTGCCGCCTGGCATTTTGTCACCCCCCTCAGTGGTGACACCCGGGCCGGCCTGCCCCCACCGCACCCCCCTTCCTCCGCCCCTGCCTAGCACTCTGCTCACAAAAGCAGCACAGGGCTGAGCTCACAATGCCCCTGAGCTGCTGCGTTCCCCTCTCCCTAGCCAGGGGCGTAGCGTGCCACTTGGCTGCCGGGGGCAACGCCTCCGCCCCTTGCCTCCATGCCACTGTGAAAAGGGGGGGGGGAAGGAAGACAAAGCAGGCGCTTTCAAGCACCTGCTTTGTTTTCCTTTCCCCCCCCCTTTCAGCGGCTTTTTTCACCGCTGGGCGGAGCAGCAGCATGGAGAGGGATGGGCCAGCAAGGAGGGATGAGGGGTGTAAAAAAGTCGCTGAAAGGGGGGGGAGGCTATTTTCGGCGCTGCCGGGGCAGAGCTGCAGGGGCAGCCAGCGAGGGGGGGTGTCACGTCAGCAGCAAGCGTGACACCCCTCCTCGTTGGCCGCCCCTGCAGCTCCGCCCCGGCAGCGCCGAAAATAGCCTTTAAAAGAAAAAGAAAAAGCCCAGGGCGGCTTTGGAGGCGCGGGGGCAGGACCCCCACCCCGAGTGTCACCCCCAGCAGGGCGCTGCCCGGGGCGGCCCGCCCCCTTGCTACGCCCCTGCCCCTAGCCACCCTCCAGCAGCCAAGAAGGACGCAGCAGGAACATGCCAGCCCCCCAAGCGGCGCTGGGCTTCAGGGCACCCGAACCACCATCCTCCCAGCTGCCTTCCAGTGCAGCCCAGTGCGGGGCCAGGATCATGCCAGTCACGTCCCCCTCAGCCACCCTCAGTCGCTCTGCCTGAGCTTCCGGCCTCCCGGCAGCGCATATTCAAACTGTGCAATTCTCTCTTCTCATAGCTGAGGGGCCTTTTGGATCCAATCCCCAGCATTTCAGGGCTTGGAAGGCGATACACAAATCTCCTTCTGCCTCCGCAAGCTGAACAGGAAAGGAGATCCACCGTGAGGTTATAATTTTGGGCTGTTTTATTCGGAGAAGTTCGGCCGGGGGAGCCGTTTACCATGTGAGCTGGAAGATTTTGATGGAGACGGGTATTAGGATCCTCTTTGTGAAGAAGAAGATGAGGATGGGAGGGATCAGGGAGAGGACGAAGGCGAAGAGCGAGGGAAGCAGCCGCCCGAACAACGTGTCCAAGATGGGCCGGGTCGACCTGGCGAACATGACGATGGAGGGGATCACATGGTCGTAGATGATGAAGAAGGGGAGGAGGACGAAGAAGAGGAGGACGAAGCTTATGCGGAGGAGGAGGTCGCAGAAGAGGAGCGTGAAGATGATGGAGAGAAGCTTCCGGAAGCAGCGGAAGATGCCTCTCGGGGTGATGCGGAAGGCCATGCTCTGCCAAAGGGTCTGCCTGGGAGCTCACTCGGGGTGGGCAGATGGCTGTGAAGGCTTCTCGGCTGTGACACCGTCCCTGCGAGGGAAGAGGGAGAGGACTGGAGGATCATGGGAGCGTGAAACATGGGTTGGAGGAACAACAGCTGCCCATCTGCTTACCGCCGTGTCTACGTTTTGCGGTGATATAACTGATTGGACACCATCCTGAAATTCTAAACAAAACGAAGGGTAGGGACTCAGCTATACAGCTGTATATAAAACGTTTCAGGTGTGTTTCAAGTGCAATTTACAATGTGACACTAGATGGCGATGGTGAGCCTCATGGAAAATTCAATTTATTTTTAATAGCATTTTCAGAAGTTTTTATATGCATGTAGATTCCACCTAGGATTTAAACATGCCTTGATTCTGGAATTCTCTGGATACTGAATCCTGTGGCCTGTATCAGTCTCTATACTTGTGCAATGACATTACAGACTCCAAACATTTGCAACCAATAAGCAGTAGAGCAGTGGCAAATTCAGGAATGAAAGGCCCCTACTTTATAGCCACAGCCACATCCCCTTCTAAAATTATACGAGTTTCTAAGATCATACCCCTATCTCATAATTATACATTATTAATAATAATAATAATTAGAGAGGCATTGCAACCATCTCTGCAGATGGCCACGTTGCCTTTCAGCCAGAGCCACTATTTTCCATGCATGTACATGGACATAGGATTTGGAGTGCTCCAATCTCTTATTTCCAGATTGTATTTTCCTTGAATTTCCACTATACGTAGCAGAACTTGAGCACCCTTTTTCTTGAAATGGAAGCACCTTGTTTTTTCAGTGTTCCTCAATCCTTGGCTTTGCAGTGCACAGAAAAACAACTCAACAATGTTTTCCCCAAACACTTTCTCCGGGGTGACCCTAGGAGCCAATCCTCAGTGGCCGACTCACCTCCTTTCACTCTGATTGGCTCCCATCAGCACAAGGGGTGAGAAGGTTTTCTCTCAGTGGCGAAAGAAAATCCCCTGTCTTGCTGAATGGGTGGCTCTAGAACCCTGGAATCAGGAACCCTGCTGTAGAAACAGGAGCGGGTCTTCAACCCCCTACGACCCCAGATCACGACACCTCTTCCAGTAAGTCTTTGGTTCATCACCCCCACTGAAAAGCCATAAATCTCCAGTCCTTCATCGCCTTCCCTTTCCTTTCTGATCATTATTCATGGAATCATGGAATTGCAGAGCTGGAAGGGACCCCGGGGGTCATCTAGTCCAACCCCCTGCTATGCAGGAATCTCAACTGAAGCATCCATGATAGATGGCCATCCAACCTCTGCTTAAAAACCTCCAAGGAAGGAGAGATTTTGTAGCTCTGCTCAAGAACCTTCAAGGCAGGTGTGGGGAGACTTTGGTCAAACAGATGTTGCTGAACTACAACTCCCATCACCCCCAGTGTTTAGAGTTGTAGTTTAGAGATGAGCTTAGCAACATCTGGAGGTGTGGGTCAACTGCCTCTGGAGGTGCCAAAGGTTCTCCACACCTGCCTCCCAGGCAGTAATTTAGCCAGATAGAGAAGAAGAAGAAGAAGAAGAAGAAGAAGAGGAGGAGGAGGAGTTTGGATTTGATATCCCGCTTTATCACTACCCGAAGGAGTCTCAAAGCGGCTCACATTCTCCTTTCCCTTCCTCCCCCACAACAAACACTCTGTGAGGTGAGTGGGGCTGACAGACTTCAGAGAAGTGGGACTAGCCCAAGGTCACCCAGCAGCTGCATGTGGAGGAGCGGAGACGCGAACCCGGTTCACCAGATTACGAGTCTACCGCTCTTAACCACTACACCACACTGGCTCCCCAAACCAGGTAATAATAACAAGCATTGGGTAAGGCCTCTCCTGCCTGTTTTCTTTGAGTCAAGCCAACTTTCTGAAAGGGCTCGTCCACCCAACTGCCATTTGTTCCAATTCAGCGCTAAACCGCAGGGGGAAGTGGCCATTTGTCAGGAGTTCTTCAGCTGGAATTCCTGCATTGCAGGAGGTTGGACTAGATGGCCCCTGGGAGTCCCTACAATGACTCTGTGAAGTCCCAGGACTTGGGGACCGGGGAGTGGCAACAATGCTGGAGGAGCAAAAGGCAAACAGGTGAGAGGGATCCTGCTCTAAGCACAGAGGAACCCAACTTGCCCGATGTAGTGAAGTGGACCCACCTTGTTCCTCGCACCATCTGCACCTTGCCCGCTGTCCCATCGGCCTGCCTGCCTGACCTCACGCCCGACCTCTGTCCGTCTTCCAAATGAGTGAAGCCCTCTCTGCTGCCATGGTTCCTCAACAGCCTTGGGCCAGCCAGGGCTGTGTGAGCATGGCACCTCTGTCACCCTGTCACGCTTCCTTCCGGTGATGTCACAAATGGGTGTGGTCTTATTGGAAGGCCCAGCTGACTCCAGGCTGGCAGGAAGTGAGGGAAGGGCACTGGGAGGCAAGTCCAGCAGCGCGGTGTCACTGCCCTTTGAGATGGTGCTAAAAGCCATTGGACGTGGGTGTTCAATGGTTTAGGCTTTGGTGGTAAGCATCATGTGGGTCTCCAGCCCTTCAGAGAGATGCCACCCAATCTGAGAAGATTCAAAGTCAGCATGGCTGTATTCTTGAGCCAACCGTGTGATTCTGAGGCGCAAAAGGCCAATACAGTTCCAAGGTGTCCCAACATGAGCATGGTTTCCTGGTGATTGTTGTAGGAAATCTGCTAATCCCTAATTCCTGACGCATCCAGCCTCTGCTTGTAAAGACCCCTAATGAAACAGAGAGTCCACTACCTTCTGAGGCAGTGTTGAGCAACAGGCATTGTTGGATGTCCATCTTACTGTTTTGGGGGAATTGCAGGCAAACATAACTATGTATGAGTACTAGTTAGTGCATGAAGGGGTTAAGAGCACGGAGTGAGATTCCTAGACTCACCTAGGTCACGCCCCCTCTTCTCCAGTGTGGGTGGAAGTGAAGCCTTCTCTTCCCTCTATCTCCACAACATGTAACTGACCATGGAAGACGTGTCTAAGCAAGCTGCAAGCTCAGAGCATGTATCTTGCTGTATTTCATAGAATCATAGAGTTGGAAGAGACCACAAGGGCCATCCAGTCCAACCCCCTGCCAAGCAGGAAACACCATCAAAGCATTCCTGACAGGTGGCTGTCAAGCCTCTCCTTAAAGAACTCCAAAGAAGGAGACTCCACCACACTCCTTGGCAGCAAATTCCACTGTCGAACAGCTCTTACTGTCAGGAAGTTCTTCCTAATGTTTAGGTGGAATCTTCTTTCTTGTAGTTTGAATCCATTGCTCCGTGTCCGCTTCTCTGGAGCAGCAGAAAACAACCTTTCTCCCTCCTCTATATGACATCCTTTTATATATTTGAACATGGCTATCATATCCCCCCTTAACCTTCTCTTCTCCAGGCTAAACATACCCAGCTCCCTAAGCCGTTCCTCATAAGGCATCGTTTCCAGGCCTTTGACCATTTTGGTTGCCCTCCTCTTGACATGTTCCAGCTTGTCAGTATCCTTCTTGAACTGTGGTGCCCACCCAAGGGTATTCTGCCTGTGTTCTCCTTGCTGCTGCTTGGATTAATGCATGAATCTGACCTTTGAATTTATAAGTAAAGCGTTTAAACTTATTTAGCCGTATGTAGTCTGTTTGCTGCAAGAGGAGTAGAGAGAGGAGGGCGCTTTGCAAGTGGGTTAAACGGGACAAAAACTTTAGCAGCTGGCATTCCTAACACTTCACTGTGCTACTTGACTTTGTGAGTTTAAACTCTGTCACGGAGGACTCTCTCCTGCTGGGGAGTGAATTTGATTCAGCAAGCTAAACAATATGGATTGGACTTTAGCACCAGCTTTGAATGCAAGTCTTGGGGTGGAAACTTGCATTTGAGTAGTGGGGGGGGGGTCTCTTATAATTTTTGTTAAACCCATTAGCAGTGAGGCCGGCATCACATGCAAGAACGGAGCCTGACCACAAAACTGGAGAGAGCTGGATAAGGTGTAACGTGACTGTTAGATTGAACAACAACTCCATACAGTCATACCTCAGGTTACGGCCGCTTCAGGTTGCCCAATTTTGGGTTGCGCACCGCGCCAAACCCGGAGGTAATGGAACGGGTTACTTCCGGGTTCCAGCGCTTGTGCATGTGCAGAAGCTCTGAATTGCGTCACGTGCGTGCGCAGACGCAGCGGCGCGGGTTGTGAACGCATCTTCTGCATGGATCGCGTTCGCAACCCGAGAGTCCACTGTATAAGGTACAAGGAGGGCGCAATGGAAATGGGTTGAGTAAAGTTGCATTTTCAAGGACTGTGGTTGGATGAGAGATGGTGGGGCAGTGGGGTGGTTGGCCAGAGAGTGCAGCTGCCAAGAGAGCATATATTTTTCCTATGCAGAGTGTGTCATAATGGAAAGTTCTGGCAGACTCTCTGGACTCTGTCCACTAATGCATTTCTGAATAAAGCCATAAAATCATAATTGTAGAGTTGGAAGTGACCCTGAAGATCATACAGTCCTAACCCCTTCAGCGCAGGAATATGCAGCTGTCCCAGGTGGGAATTGAACCCGTGTGGGGAATGATATATAAGGAACTGAAAAAGTACCTTTCCAAAACAAAAACAAAAAAAACCCCAGAGTCCTTTTCGTTGGGGATAATTCAGAGGAAAATTCCCAGGTGTCAAAAAAGACTATTTATGTATGCTACTATGGCAGTACGTGTTTGGTTAGCCCAAAAATGGAAAGTGAGCAAAGTCCCAACTACAGAAGAACGGAAACTTAAACTGATGGAATATGCGCAGCTTGCAGATTTAACATATAGAATAAGAGAACAAGAAGAATGTACATTTCCAGAAGACTGGAAAATGTTTACTGAATATATGGGTGAAAACTGTGTTCATTAAAAAATGCCAGAAGCATTGAGATAAATTCCAACAGTGTAAATAAGTTTTGATGGATGTAACAATGGATTACTGAATGGTTTAGCTCATGTAAAATATGCAGGGATGTATGGTATGCAAAATGAACCAAGGAAAGAGAAGAAGGGAACTCGCTGATTTAAGGCTGCTTAAATGAATATTTCGAAATGTAAATTAGAAAATTCAATTTTAAAAAAAGTTAAGAACCTGCAAACGTGGCGTTATCAGCCCAACGCACCATGCTCTAACCAACTGAATTATCAGGTCTAACAAATGGGGAATTGGATGTGGGCCTCCATATTCAAACCCCCTAGTAGGCACATCCAACAGGTAGATCGGTGATCTACCAGTAGATCACTGGACGTTTGTGGTAGATCACTGGTAGATCACTGGCTCCCCCCAAAAAAGCTCAACAACTTTGACCTGAACCCCCCAAAAATGGGGTAGATCACTGCCAGTTTTTAACTCTGTGAGTAGATCGCAGTCTCTTGGGAGTTGGCCACCCCTGCCCTAGAGCATGGTGCTGATAATGTCAAGGTTGCAGGTTCAAACCCCTGTATGGAGGAGCTGCATATTCCTGCATTGCAGGGGGTTGGACTAGATGATCCTCAGGGTTCCCTTCCAACGCTACAGTTCTACGATTCCGCAGCAATTCCTACCCCCAAATCCAACCACATCTTCAGGACCTCAGGTGCCCTCCTCCCCTGCATTAAGCCCTGCCAAAGCGGAGAAGCGGAGCTCAGACCACGCGGCTGGTTCGTGTTGCTTTTATTGAGCTGGATTCTCCGGGCCGCTGTCCTCACCAGGCCAGCCTCAGCAGCCTGAAATAGCTGGGGAGCAGGAAGAGGTGCAGACAGCAGCCGGCGGTCAACGGCAGCAGTAAGGCACCCAGGAAAATCAGAAGGGCCCCGAGCACTTCGTTGTAGAAGACTTCTGTGGCGGGAGCCAAGGCTTCCATGAAGACCAGGGAAGCAGGGACCATGCGGTCGTGCAAGACGGCGAGCGGGATGGAGAGGGAGACGACAACATGGAACATGATCTCCGCCAGGAAGATGCTGTAGACCAGCACGGCCAGGATGAGCAGCGTCTGCTCCAGAGCCCCCAGGATCCTGCTTGCGATGGAACGCAGGCCGAGGAAGGTCTTTGACCTTGGAGACTGGGGGGCCTTCTCTTCGGGTGACACATTCAGCCTAGAGGGGGCAGAAACGGAGGCAAGGGAGCGCATGACCTCGTTTGCTCTTTAAGGGTAGGTGATCTATTGATAAAGCAATAGCTGGCAGGGAATGAAACAGAAGGAATGGGTTGTGAATTACAGCGGCGCCTTGGTTCTCAGACTTAATCCGTTCTGGAAGTCCGTTCCAAAACCGAAGCGCTCCAAAACCAGAGCGCGCTTTCCCATAGAATGGAATGCAAAATGGATCAATCCGTTCCAGACTTTTAGAAACAACCCCTAAAACAGCAATTTAACATGAATTTTACTATCTGACGAGACCACTGATCCATGAAATGAAAGCAATGGACAATGTACTGCAGTCACACAATCAATCAATTGGTAGCTGGACTGAGCCGGGGGGGGGGGGATGCAAAATAAACAGCAAAAACAGACAGACCTCAGTGTAACACTCAAACTGGAAGTGTGGCACTCAGAATGGAAGTGTGGCACTTAAATTGGAAGCATAACACTCAAAATGGAGCACGTTCAGCTTCCGAAAAAAGTTCGCAAACCGGACCCACATGACCCAGAAGCTGTACGCCGGCTCCCTCGGCCAATAATGCGAGATGAGCGCCGCAACCCCAGAGTCGGACACGACTGGACCTGATGGTCAGGGGTCCCTTTACCTTTACCTTACTCAACTTTGTTGGCATTCATCTGTCTCCAGTCATCTGTTGGAGTCTATGAGTTCTCGTGTTGGGGTTTGCCCACTGAGAATCACCCTAAGACCCCCACATACAGAGGCACTGCGGCAACCTCCTACTCACCGGCTGCCTTCTGAACGAGCCATTTCTATCCCTGGGTGTTGTCCTCCCGCACGCAGCCTGTCTTCATTCCTTCATCCAGATCTTTCCCCTCTTGGCTGGGCTCCAGCTCTTGCCAGCCAAACAGCTCTTGTGGCCTCTGCAATGTCCATTATCCCGGTGGGACAAGCAAGCTGATGACCACATCACCTGGTGCTGATGTCATAAATTAGGTTGGGTAGCCCAGAGGCTAGCTAAGAGGGGCCAGGTGGTGGAAGCATCTCAGCTCCTTCACCCAGTTAGGCCAAAGGCACAGGATCACAGGAAGCTGCCTTATACAGAGTGAGACCCATTCACAGAACCTCTAAGTGTCCCTATTTTCCAGATGTTCTACCACATTACTTTGCTGGTGAAATAATTGCACTGGTTCCCTGTTAGCTACCAGCAGGGGCACCAACTCATGGGGGTCGAACCCATTCTGAGATCCCCTTCATTGTGGGCTAGGGGATGCCCCTCCCCGAACGGCTTCAACCCAGTATACCTGAAGGAGTGTCTCCACCCCCATTATTCTGCCCAGACACTGAGGTCCAGCTCCGAGGGCCTTCTGGCGGTTCCCTCACTGCGAGAAGTGAAGTGACAGGGAACCAGACTCAGGGCCTTCTCGGTGGTGGCGCCCACCCTGTGGAACACCCTCCCATCAGATGTCAAGGAAATAAACAACTATCTGACTTTTAGAAGACATCTGAAGGCAGCCCTGTTTAGGGAAGCTTTTAATGTCTGATGTTTTATCGCTATTATTATTATTATTATTATTATTATTATTATTATCATTAATTCTGTTGTGTCAGGATCTCAGGCCGACACGAGCAAGCATCAGTAAGAACTAATGAGCTTCTGGCAATTTTATGGTACAATTATTTACAATTTACACGCAGAGAGCAGCACCGGGCCATCCGCCGTTTGGTCACGAGTTGCTCAGCCTGAATCTCCACCCCTGCTGCAACACGGAGCGCACCAATATCAAGCCCTTCCCCCTTTGCACTTCTGTTGTAATTTAACCCTTTCAGCCCTCCCAGAGCGAGGAGAGGGGGGTGGACTTCTCCTCCACTCTCAAACGAGGAGTCCTCTACATGCTGCCTCCCTTCTGGTTGCATAGCAAGCCCCCTCAAGGCCGTCTGTTTCCTCCCCTTCTGAGGCTGCTTGTCTATCTGTGGCTGGGAACTCTGGAGGAAGCGGGGCCAAACTAAACCATTCTTGCTCTAACTGTGACAGCATTCTCTCATCTCCATGTCAGACTCTTCACCAGCGTCTGACTCAGCCACGTCTCTGAAACCTTGGCTCCACCCCGGCTCCTCCCAACGTTATTTGTGCAACATTGCACCTCTGGCTACCAGGATAGGTTCAATATACTGATTTTAGTGTACACTGGTACCTTGGTTCTCATAACTTAATCTGTTCCGGAAGTCCATTCCAAAACCAAGGTGCGCTTTCCCATAGAAAGTAATGCAAAAAGGTTCGCAAACCGGGACAGTTACTTCTGGGTTTGCAGTGTTTGGGTTCCAAGTTGTTTGAGCAGCAAGGCGTTTGAGAACCAAGGTACCGCTGTAAGCAATATGAAGCATGGGAGCCGAATACGTAAAAGATCACCTCACCCCTTACATGCCCAAATTGAAGGTGAGAGCCTTCTGCTGATGCCACCTTATCAGGAGATCAGTCCCCTGCAACATAGGGATTGAGCCTTTGGTGTCTTGGCATGCACCCTTTGGAACTCCTCGCCCCTTGAATATCAGGCAGGCGGCATCACTGTTGTCATTTCAGCACCTACTGAAGACCTTCCTCTCCAAAGAGCCATTAAAGCGGAGATCTTTCCCGGGCTGCATCTGTACTAGGCTAGCTTTCAAAATGCATTTGTTGTTTTATCACATTAGTATCATTACTGCCTTTGGGTCGTTCGTGTGATGTTGCCCATCACAGAGTGGAAGAAACCAGCATTCCCATGCTTAACCGGGTCAACAGTGATTCTTTTTTTTAAAGATATTTATAAAAAAAAATCAGCAAGCAATATATTTAAAATCTTGTGGACGTCGGACAGGGATTGTGCAACCCATACCATTGTGAAGCATGAGCTACTTTTGGAATTGCTCCCCTGACTTGGTTTTTGAAAAAGAAGATGCATTCAATCAGCCAAGAGAAAGGATGTCGCTCAGGTAAGACATTCCACACCTGCTTTGAGTGAGGTGGTGCACAGCGATGGTGCATTACAGACAACGGCCCCCTGTTCTAAAGGAATCTTCTCATTCAGGTGTGGGGTGCCTCTAGCCCTCCAGATATCCCTGAACGACAACTCCCATCAGCCCCAGGAAGCCAAGGGTCAAGGGAAGTAATAGTACCACTGTATTCCGCTCTGGTCAGACCCCACCTGGAATACTGTGTCCAATTCTGGGCACCACAGTTCAAGAAGGATACTGACAAGCTGGAACGTGTCCAGAGGAGGGCAACCAAAATGGTCAAAGGCCTGGAAATGATGCCTTATGAGGAACGGCTTAGGGAGCTGGGTATGTTTAGCCTGGAGAAGAGAAGGTTAAGGGGTGATATGATAGCCATGTTCAAATATATAAAAGGATGTCATATAGAGGAGGGAGAAAGGTTGTTTTCTGCTGCTCCAGAGAAGCGGACACGGAGCAATGGATTCAAACTAGAAGAAAGAAGATTCCACCTAAACATTAGAAAGAACTTCCTGACAGTAAGAGCTGTTCGACAGTGGAATTTGCTGCCAAGGAGTGTGGTGGAGTCTCCTTCTTTGGAGGTCTTTAAGCAGAGGCTT
Source organism: Darevskia mixta (assembly GCA_034641385.1). Classification (NCBI taxonomy): domain Eukaryota; kingdom Metazoa; phylum Chordata; class Lepidosauria; order Squamata; family Lacertidae; genus Darevskia; species Darevskia mixta. Next base: position 8,477,992 of record JAWWNH010000060.1, read on the forward strand.
GACAGCCACCTGTCAGGAATGCTTTGATGGTGTTCCTGCTTGGCAAGGGGTTGGACTGGATGACCCTTGTGGTCTCTTCCAACTCTATGATTCTATGAACCAGGGATCATGGGAGTTGTAGTTCAGCGACATCCAGAAAACCCAAAGTTTTCCACAGGTGCTCCAGTGGAAGAGTTGTCCACCCAGAGACAGGTTTGAAAACAATGAAGACCCAGAAGGCAGAGCCGGGGGGGGGGGCGTTTGAAATCACTTTTCCATGGTTAGCACCTAGAGAGGAAGCTAAACATCTGGGTCTCCTACGCACTGAGTCCTGTTCCCCACCATGGGGAGGCCTTGTGGATTTCTATTTAATTATGTTGACATTTGGAGCTATAGGTATCTATTAGCGTATGTGCATTTTAGGGATTTCTGTGGGTCCTCTACATCTCTCCTGCATGTTTGGTGATGCGTAAGAGAGGGTCACTCCCAGGGGAGCTCATCTCTGCAGTTTTGAAGTGGATGGCCTTGTTATCATCATCAACCTTTTATTGGCATCAAACAAACAAACAAACAAACAAACACGTACAGAACAGAACCGGATTAATACTTTCACAGTGGCACAAACTATGCGAAAAGAGAAAAGACTCCACTGTCCGCCGTCACGTCTCTGGGACTCCTGATAACTCAGACGACTGTAGAATATTACGACGAGAAAAAAGCAAATGTAGGTATTGAGCCACCAATTTGGTGAGCTCCTGGTCTTTCCCCAACAGTAGGAAATGTAAGACCTCCCGCTCTGGTCTCCTTCTAGGGATGCAGAGCCGGTCCAGGAATTGCTGACGGAGGTCGTCGTAAAGTTTACAATGAAAAACCATATGAACAAGGCTTTCCACCTGGTGGTCATCGCATGGACAAATTCTCTCACCCTCCACCCTGCCTCAGAACCTTCCCCATAGGAGGTTCGATGGATTTGCATTGAACCTGGCCAATGAAAATGCCCTTCTTTCTGGGGGGTTCAGTAGAAAATCGAGATAATTACAGGCCTTGATGTGAGGGCGATCTGGCTGCGACATCTGTCACCCCATTGATCGCCAGGGTTGATTTGGCCTTGATAATTTCACTTTCCAACTTCCCTCTCTTTTGGGGGAGCTCTGGGGTCCCAAATTCACTACAGGGAGGGGAGGAGACACCACTTTGCCCTCCATAAAATATTTGCAGGGGCAAGCCCCCCCCCCTTGCAGTTGACAAGCATTGCCATTCAAATGGTGCACATGTGCTGCATCGTGTGGTCAATTGCGCGAGGCGGGGCTCACCTGCCCCCACCCCAATATTTTATTCAAGTTGGCACCCCTGGGTGGCAGAAAGAGATAGAAGCAGTGGCAGAGGAAGGAAGGAAGGGAGGGAGGGAGGGAGGGAGGGAGGGAGGGAGGGAGGAAGGAAGGAAGGAAGGAAGGAAGGAAGGAAGGAAGGAAGGAAGGAAGGAAGGAAGGAAGAGTTCTTGTTGACTTGTTGCTCTTAAGGCCCTTAACAGAGAAAATGTTGGCCACCTCTGGACTGGAGGGTCACACACACACACACACACACACACACAGTCCAGACTTGCACCCCTTACCCCACTCTGCCTCAGGGAGAAGAAAGACAACCAAGCCAAGCCCAGTTCTCCTTGGTGCTTGTATTCCCCGAAGATCTCACAAAACCGGGCTGTGGACGTGGAACTGCTGTGACAAGATCTCACTCATCCACTGCAGACAGAAGAGGAGCAGCATGGCGGAGAGCAAGAACTGCAGGATGAGGAGAGCCGACGGGATGAGGGTGCTGAAGAGGACCTGGACGGCCGCAAACAGCAGGGCGGTGCAGAGCAAGGCAACGTAGGCCGTGAAGGCGCAGATGCCCAAGAACAAGATGATGTTCAGGACCATCTTGACGCCGTTGAGGAAGGACCCCAGGAACCCGCTGCACTCGGTGGGCAGCGCCACCGCTTTGCTGCTAGGAGTCGGCTGCACCGACAACAGCTCCGACAGCTGAGGTTGCGAGGGATTCTGGTGAGCCATGACGATCCCCCTGGGGAGGCACGAAATGTAAGTATTTGTACTGTATCGGTTAGAAGATATATTCTGCATATAATTAATTGTACAGGGTTGGGGGGAGAGGAAAACCAATGCAAAAGCTGCGAAATCTTGTAACTAATGCATTGCTATGAAGGAGTTTTGGAAGCAAGAAGACCTTCTCTTGGGCTCAAGGGAGAGAAATGCATTGCATTGGATCTGATCTGCATAAATAAAACTCCTCGTTAATAGTTGGCACCCTGCAAGCAAAGAGTCGTCTTCAAAGTCTTGTGTGTGGGATCTACTTCATCACTAAGGCTTCGAGGGTGAACCCGCTGCATCACTCTGCGTGGCTCAGAAAAATAGCTAACACAAAACCCTGTTTCAAAGATACCGAGAGAGGAGGCAGGCAACTGGGAAACTCTTCTCCCCAGATCTCCCTGAAGGGACAGCATCTGCCTTCTGAGTTGGGGCAGGTAGAGACTGGAAAGAGTGTCTTTCCGGTGGTGGCACCCCATCTATGGAAACAAAAGGTTTGTATCCAATGCAGCCGACTTCCACAGGGATCATAAGAAGATGAGAACATCAGAAGAGCACGTTGGAGCAGGCCTATCTCACAGGGGCTGACCAGATGCCTGTGGGAAACCAGCAAGCAGGATCCGAGCACGAGAACCCTCTCCCCTCCTGTGGTTTCCAGAAACTGATGCCCGGAAGCATTTCTGCCTCCGATTGCGGAGGCAAAGCGTAGCCACCCTGGCTAGTAGCCATTGATAGCCACGGATTTGTCCAATCCTCTTTTGAAACCACCCAACTTGGTGGCCGTCACTGCTTCCTGTGGCGGGGAGTTCCACAGTTTAACTTTGTGCTGCATGGATAAGTCCTTTCTTTTATCTGTCCTGAATCTTCCCGCATTCAACTTCTTTGGGTGTCCACAAGTTCTGTTGTTACGAGAGAGGGAGAAACACTTTTCGCTATCCATGCATAGTTTTATAAATTTGTATCATGTCTCTTCTAACTCACCTTTTCTATAAATGAAAAAGTTCCCAAAGGCGCAACCTTTCCTCATATAGCAGAGTTGCTCCACCCCCTCGATCAGTTTGGTTGCCCTTTTCTGAACCTTTTTCCAACTCTACGATATCAGTTTTGAGGCGGCGCAACCGGAATTCCAAATGCAACCGCACCAGAGATTTATATAACGGCATTATGGTATTGGCAGTTCTGTTTTCAATTCTGTTCCTGAATGGTCCTGATTGCTTGTTTTAACACCTTCTTTTAACAAGTTTAATCAGTTTTATTGCATTTCTATTTCTCGTGGAAGATTATTCCAGTGCTTTGGGAACTAATAGCCCTTTTCATCCCTGTTTGGCAGTTTCGAAGGAGGGAGATCCTTTAAATCAGGTGCAACACATCTGTGGCTCTCCAGACCTTGTCGGAAAGACTCCAACTCCCATGAGCCTCAGGTCACATGGCCAGTGGTCAAGGATGATGGGAAATGTGGTCCAACAAAACAGGAAGGGCCATAGTTTCCTTGCTTTACTTAGAATAAATTTTAAAATCTGCATGGTTGTGGGTTTTTTTGGGGGGTCAGTCTGGATGATGTCCCGAGTCCCTCCCAGTTCTTGGGGTCTTGTGCCCTGAGAAGGTTGGAATCTGATGGAGGTTGCTGCACTAGTCAGTGACCTTAGCTGGCCACTTGTGTCCTCATCAGCATCCCAAAATAATGAGTCAGCTTACAAGTCCTGCAGCTACGTGATGATGCCCCACTACAAGGCTGATGGGTGGGTCTTTCTTCCACTCCATCACCTAGCTGCAAGGTAAGGTCAGTGCTTTCTTTCGGGGTGGGGACACAGGGGTACGCATACCCCTAAACATTTTGTGAATCTTTGTACTTTTGTCCATTTACTGTATTTATTTTTCCCGATTTGAACCATAAAATGGTGGTTTTCTTGAGTCAAAATGAGAGTACCCCTAAACATTTTTTAGGAGGGAAAAGCCATTGGGTAAAGTAAATGGTATAAGGCATGGGTAGGCAAACTAAGGCCTGGGGGCCGGATCTGGCCCAATCACCTTCTAAATCTGGCCCACGGACGGTCCAGGAATCAGTATGTTTTTACATGAGTAGAATGTGTCCTTTTATTTAAAATGCATCTCTGGGTTATTTGTGGGGCCTGCCTGGTCTTTTTACATGAGTAGAACATGTGCTTTTATTTAAAATGCATCTCTGGGTTATTTGTGGGGCATAGGAATTCATTCCGGCCCCCCACAAGGCATGAGGGAGGGTGGACCGGCCCCCTGCTGAAGAAGGTTGCTGACCCCTGGTGTAAGGTAAATGACCCCTGGACGGTTAGGTCCAGTAGGAGGTGCAGCGCTCATCTCATTTTTCAGCAAAATTCCTCGTCTTTCCTGACGAGCTGAAAATCCCCCCGTTTCACTGGTGAACATCCAGTGAAGCTTTGCCAGCCTTGAAGATTGCATGTAACGCAGGAGCTTTTAGCCATTGTTTAATTTCTTTATAATGTTCCCATTGATAGAGCTTGTTCCTTTGAGGAAACTGGACGGGGGGATTTTCTGCTCGTCAGGAAAGACGAGGAATTTTGCTTGAAACAGAGTATTGCTGAATACTAACTTTGCACTTACCTGGAACATTTAATGATTCCTTGTGATTTATTGCACTACAGACTGGTATTTATTAGTAGTGTCTATGCACTATTGAGTAGACGTGTCAGGCCATTGCATTTATATTTTGTATTTATTGGATTGTTGCTATAGTATATTTATACATTTTTCACTGTCTATTGCAGTGGTGGCTAACCTTGACACTCCAGATGTTTTGGAACTGCAACTCCCATCATCCCTAGCTAACAGGACCAGTGGTCAGGGATGATGGGAGTTGTAGTTCCAAAACATTTGGAGTGTCAAGGTTAGCCATCACTGGTCTATTGTCATGGCTCTTTGTTTTGTGTTTGCTCCTACTGATTTATTTGGCTCCCGCCCTACTTGTGGACTTCCTAGAGGCAGCTGGTTGACCATCGTGGGAACAGGATGCTAAACTAGGTAGACCATAAGTTTGTGACACCCGTATCAAGAAAGGTTGCAGCATTTCAGACTTTTAAGTCTGTGAAAAAGGCACATTCCATGCTACGGATCCTTAGGGAAAGAACTGAAAACAGAAACTGCCAGGATCATAACGCCATTGTGAAAATTTACGGCATGACCACATTTGGAGTACTGTGCACAAGTTCTGGCTGCCTCACCTCAAAAAGGACATTGTAGAATTGGAGAAGGTTCAGGAAAGAGTGACAAAAATGATCGAGGGGATGGAGAGACGCCCTGGTGAAGAAAGGCTGCAACGTTTGGGACTTTTTAGAATAGAGAAAAGGAGATTAAGATGCAACATGCTAGAAGTTTATAAGATTCTTTTTTTTTTTTTTTTTAATTTATATTTATTTAATTTTCCAAATTTTACAAGCACATAACAGTCCGGTTAAATTTCCTTTGCCTCCCATCTCCCACCTTAGGAAGCAGTACATACCTTCCCTCCCTCTCACGGAGGTATTTTTTAAAAAACAATGATCATTTAACCATCTAAACACAACCCTCACTTTGCTTGGGCCTGATCTCCTTCCAGACCAGGCATCTACATTTCTAACTATTATCAAATGACTTCCACAGCCCCTCCCTGCTGAATTCTTAAATAATACTTGGCTCACGGGTTCTTATCTTGGTCTTAATACCTTTATCATCTATTTTTTAACTTAACTTGAATATATCTGCTACTTTACAATTTCCTCTTAACTTCAAAATACCTTAGATTATAACTTTCTCTTAATCCTCCTTACAAACCTTGGTTTTACCCTTGGCCTTACATCCTAATTTTTAAACTTAATTTCCCCCCCTCCCCCCACACCCCAGAATCTAGTGTCCGTTTTTCCTTTCATACCAGAAATTAAAGCACATACTTTTGTCTCCAAACCATTAAATCAGTCCAAAAAAAACAATAACAACATCTCAACCCACACCCACTCGCTGTTTCACCAATGTCCAGTTCATGTAGTCCATCAGAGCTTCTTTCCAAGTGATTTGCTGCGATCTTCTTTTCTTCCTTCGCCTTCGTCCTGCGTCACAATCCAGGAAAGCCATATTTACTTGCTGTGCTTGTTGCGAGCTCTTTTTCTTGCTGACATTCTTGCTGACATTCCATCTCTTAAGTTCTTTCTTTTTCTTGCTGGCATTCCTTCTCTTAGGATTCTTATTTTTCCTTGTCTTCCTATAAACAGTCCTGCTTCCAGAAGACCCGTTACTGATGCGCGGCTGGGTGCGAAAACTATGTTCCATAACTAAATCCTCATTCTGGTTCTCACACACATCAGCGTGAAAACCTTCTGGCAACAGTTCATCCGGTATGAGTTGGTCCAAACGTCTCTCCAGTCTTTCCGAGGCAGCATCAAAGGCATCACTAAATTCTTGCAATCTTTGTAGAAATAGGTTAACTTGTAGCTCTGCCTTTGAAATGCCTGTCATTTTGTCAAATAAAGATACAATCTTTCAGTTGTTTACTTCACTGCGACAGTTGTAGTTACAAAATAGCGATCTTCGCCAGATTCCTCCGGCATGAGGGAAGAGAGGGGCTGGTTGCGCTGAGACTAAACTTTGATCAAACGCCACTTTCGCTTTTGCCTTGGCTGCCATTTCCCGTCTCTAAATCTTCAACAACGATAGGGCTGGCCTCCATTTTAAGCCCTATACTTTGCTCTCAAATTGGTCCAAAACGTTCAATTTACTCACGATCTCCGAGTCCAAATCACTAATTTGTTGAGGAATCCCGGCGCACGAACAGGAGAAGTCACGGCAGCTGCGCCCGTCAGGGGGATAGATGTCATCAGATCCGATGGGCTCCGGCTCCCCCCGCCCGCTTCCCGGAGACCCTTATTAGGGTCTCCTCGGGAGCAGGAGAGCCGTTAACGAGCCACTGCCAGACCAACCGGTCCCGGGACGCCCTTCCCGGGAGTTTTGGGGGCTGGGGCGCTGTCCCAGACACCCCTTTCACCCCTTTTTCGGACAGGGAACATCAGAGCGATGTTCCCCCCGACTTCTCCCTCCGGCGCCGGAACCGGAAGCCAGAAGTTTATAAGATTCTACATGGCATGAAGGAAGCGGAGTGAGAAAGGTTTTCCTCCCTCCTTCATGACACTAGAACTCACTGGCCGAGGCAGCTATGCTTCTGAGTACCATTTGCCAGTGGCATAACAAGGGTGGGGCATTGGGGGCGGAGCGCCCCGGGTTCCACCCTGGAGGGGGGTGACACTTGGCGGGGACCCCCTGGTGAAGCCTTATTAGAACCAGGGTTCAACGTTGCTCCCAAGGAAGAGGAATATAAGGAGACAAAATGTCACCGAGAATCAGAGAAAAAGCTTTTATTCTGCTTTCCGGATAGCAGAAGGATCCTGCCTGGTCATCCAAAGGCAGGAACAAGAATAATCAGTTTAAGCAAGACTTATATACCTTTCAGAGCACTCTCTCCCCCTCCCACAGAGTTCTATGACCATATTAGGAAAATCCTTCCTGCTTCCATGCATCACGAGGTCCTGTAACCCATATAAGGAAATTACTTCCTGTGAACTTTGGCTACTGACACATCACGGGACACTAATCTAGCCATGTCTAACTTCATACGCAAGCCATGTCCTTGGAGTGCAGCCATCATGAAGAGATCATCTCGTGCTCTTGTTGTGTCTTAAACTAATGGAGCCGTGCCACTGGGCTACTGGGCTAGAGGGCAATTTGGTAGAGAACTGGAGATTTAGTACAGAAGCTAAATAGGTAGGTGTTGGCCTTTTGGTAGCTTCAGGTAACCCAGATTTGGGGGTTACCCCTTCACTGGCAAGCCCCCCGCCGCCCGGTAAAGGAGCCTCGCTCGCCGGCTCGTAAGGTTGCCGCAGGAGCAGCAGCCCGTCTGTAATTTCGTTGTCCCCAAAGGGGACAATGACAATAAACTATATTCTATTCTGCTGTTCTTGCGTGGCAGCCTTACAAGTTGCAGCTCATAAGGTTGCCAGGCGTGATAGCAGCACGGACGGACTGTGCATGTGCAGCATCCCACACATGCGTAATCCCTGTCACAACGCACGGATGGAGCGACGCCCCGTTTCCGGGGGGTGCCCCCGGGCTTGCCGCTCTGGGCGGCCAAGGGGCTCCGTTCGCCACTGCCAGTTGCCAGAAACCGCAGGAGGGGAGAGGGCTCTTAGGCTCAAATCCTGCTTGCAGATTTCCCAGAAGAGGCATCCGGTTGGCCATTGTGGGAACAGGCTGTTGGGCTGATCAAGCAGCTGGACTCTTCTTATGTTCTCCCACTGAGACTTCATGACTACTCAAAGAGAAATGTGGTGTTTGAAAGATGGAGGAACGTGTGAGAGTGGCACCTTCCTCCTATGCACCCATAATGCACTTTATGCGCATCCACACACACACATGTGCATGCTTTACAGGGAATCAGTAGGACTCCCCATGTGGATTTGCCCTAACTTGTTGATAATAGCAAGCACGACTAATTTTAGGCCCTGGAATCCCAAATTAGGGCTTATCCACACTTCACTTCCCTTTCCTCTGCTCTTTACAAGCATAATCTATGCTTTAAAGCCCTGTGTGCAAGTGCCCTTTATTTTTTGCTCTGTAGCATTCTCCATGAAAGTCTGCTCTTTAAAGCTCAATCAGAGCAAATGGCAATTCAGAGAAAATTCAAATGGACGTTTGCTCCGATTGAGCACTAAATACCAGTTGTTGGACACTAAAGGAGGGTGCTCTTTCGCTCGTGTGTTGCTTGCAGGCTCCCCATTGGGGTATCTGGTTGACCACTGTGAGAACAGGATGCTGGGATGAATGGGCCTTGCCCCTTTCTAATACCGAGGGTAAAAATGAGCAATGGGAACCACGGTATGGTTTTCGGGCTCCCAGGGCAGGAAAGCCCCAACTTACCTCCCTTCTAGGCTGAGCTCAGCATTAGATGTTACCCCCAGGCCCGTCCTCGTGTCTGAATTATTGACCCGTTCATTGGGCAGAGATGTCTCCCACACCACATCCCGGACTAATGGGAGTGGCTGCCCTGGGGAGGGCACTCTGTTTCTTGACTGCTGATGTCACAAACCCAGCAAGCTGGGTAAGGGCAGCCCTGCAAGCCCACGCCAAGCCTCAACTTTTGGCTGAGGACAGGTGGCCACCTTGGAGAAGACTTCCTGTTTGGGAAGCTGGACCCCGCTCTCTCGTTCAGTTTTTTCCTCCGTCGACCAGGTTCTGAGCTTCCCAGAATTTCAGATGGGGGGTGTTCCCAGCCCCACCTGAAGATGCCAGGTATTGAACCTGGTACCTGATGCCCTCTGACCAAACTGCGGGAGGCAGTGGAAGACAGGAGTGCCTGGCATGATCTGGTCCATGGGGTCACAAAGAGTCGGACACGACTGAACGACTAAACAACAACACCAAGAACCTGATGTCCTGCGACCGTCCTCCAGAAAAGTACAACGGAAAAAGCAGTAGAGGTCAAACTTCAGAAAGTCATCATGGGGTGACTACTGGAATAGAATCTTCCACAGAGGTCTTCTATCAGACAGCCAACTAGACCCTAATGTAGCTAGCCTAGCGGTCCAGCTGGGAACTAGGGTCTGTCTCCATGGGTATGTCTCTCTTGTGGTCCATGGGGTGGTGGCAGTGGTTAGGATCTCATTCAGCTCTGGCCAGAAAACCTAGCCAAGATTTTGAGTGGGAAGGGGGTTTTTTGGGGGGGGAGCTACTCAAAAGAAACCAATACTAATCTGCTCCTGAATCATCATGACTAATTTTAGTAATGGGATTTTTTTTTTTTTTAAAAAAAAAAAAAAAAAAAAAGGCCAACTCAGATTTGTTGGGCAAAGAGGGGTGCAATGCTAAACCAACATAGGACCAGAGAAAGCTGTCTTCATGGCTCATTCAGACATGCTTTTTTTGCCACGTTTCTAGGCACAGATCATAGAATTGTAGATTTGGGAGGGACCATGAGGGTCATCTATTCCAACCCCCTGCAAGGCAGGAATCTTTTGCCCAACATAGGTCTTGAACCCATGACCCTGAAATGAAGGAGTCTTGGGCTCTATGCTTTAAAGCTCCCTGTCCAAGCACTTCTTCTTTTTTCTTTTTTTGCCCCAGAGCATGAAGACCTGCTCTTTACTGCTGAATCGGAACAAACGGCAATCCATGGGAAACCCAAATTATCGATTAGTTCCAATTCAACATTATAGAGCAGGTTTTCCTGGCAAAATCCCTTTCCACCCTGAGCTGTTTGGCATTTTAGCAGCCCCAACTTTTGTCTCTGCTAAATTCCTTCCACCCACCCACAGTGGAGCCGTCCCTGCCCAATCTGAATTGCTAGGGTCTTCCTAGCTGTCAACGGAGTTAAAACCTAAGACTTAACGCTAGAAGAACACCATACAGTTGTCCATGCAGGGGGAAGCATGTTTATTGCAGTGTTTAGGGGCAAATCAAAAGCTCCCGCATTGTCTTGTTTTGCAACGGGGCTGTTTCCAAGCTCTGCTGATTTCACGGCCCTAAGGGAGAGCCCACTTTCTTGGTCTCCTCCAGCACCTTTTCCTGCACCCACGAGGAGATTGCAGAGAGCAGCAAGGCAAGGCCACCAGAGAGGAATAAGTAGACGGTGTGGCGCCCTAGGTCGGAGGTGATGCGCAGCACATCAAGGAGCGGGGGGGCCAAGGGGCCGAGGAACCGGGTGGAGGCTATTAGCTCATAATGGAACCGGTCGCTCATCAAGAAGTAGTAAGTGGTTGAGAGCACTATCACAAAGGTGGCCATGCACATGGCTGGGGTCTTCTGCTAGGCTCTTCCTCTGCTAGGCAGCACCATGGTCCGCAGGGCTTGGGGGGGGGCGCATTCCCTGGAAATGAATGAGGAAGAGGAACCATGGGTGAATTGGACGAAGGCAGCTTTCCCTAGCCTGGTATCATCTGGATTGTTTTGGACTACAACTCCCATCAGCCCCTGCCAGCTGGCCATGTTTTGGACTACTGAAAAAATGAACCTATGCTGCCAATACTCGTGGTAGGCCGATATAACGTAAGCAACACATAAGCGGCGTACTCAAAATTACCAAACCATTTCACGTTCTTGAATCTTATATTGGTAGTCAAAGATTGAGAGAAATATATGCAAAATCTTATACAGAAGCCACAAATAGAAAACTCCTTAAAGTTTTTTTCTTTTCAAAGACTTCTCAGTTTTTAAGGTTTTCGTTGGCCAGGCTCCTGTAGGTATCGTCGAAAGTAAGTTGGATCAGATGATGTGTCCAAGATATTGCGCACAAATATTAGACAGGGTGCTGGCATTTGTCACCTGTTTCGCCCACGAAATTATTGCGGTCCAGGCAACAGCAAGTTCCACCGTATCATTTCTTAATTCAATTATTGGACATTGTTTCTGAAAATAATTTTTTCCGATACAAAAATGACTTTTACATCCAAATCAAGGGTGTAGCTATGGGCGCAGCTCTTGCTCCATCTGTGGCTAATGTCCATATGTCCAGTTACAGGTAGGTAGCCGTGTTGGTCTGTCATAGTCAAAACAAAATAAAAAATAAAAAAATTCCTTCCAGTAGCACCTTAGAGACCAACTAAGTTTTTCCTTGGTATGAGCTTTCATTTGCATGCACACTTCTTCAGATACACTGAAACAGAAGACACCAGACCCTTATATATAGTGAGAGGGTGGGGGGGTATTACTCAGAAGGGTGGTGGGAATGTGTGATTGGCTGATAGCTGTGGTAAACCTGGAATCACAAGACAGAGAAACCAGTAGGAGAACACTTCAATCTCCCAGGACACTCTATACAAGATCTCAAAGTAGCTGTCTTATTGCAAAGGAATTTCAGAAATAGACTGGAAAGAGAAGTTGCTGAATTGCAACTCATTACCAAGCTTAAAACCATGGAGAGACCTGGTCTGAACAAAGACATTGGATTCTTATCTCATTATACATGACAAAGCTATTTTTAACCTTTTCACCCCTTGCTTTTTCCTGTCAGACTAATTGCAGTCCGTTAACAGTCGTCAACAGGTTTACCACACCTATCAGCCTATCACCCATTCCCACCACCCTTCTGAGTAATACCCTTCCCACCCTCTCACGATATATAAGGGTCTGGTGACTTCTGTTTCAGTGTATCTGAAGAAGTGTGCATGCACACGAAAGCTCATACCAAGAACAAACTTAGTTGGTCTCTAAGGGGCTGCTGGAAGGAATTTTTTTATTTTTTATTTTGTTTTAACATCCATATGATTGACTTTGAGAATAAATACTTGTGCTGCAAGCGCTGAAGTGAAACATAAACAAGGCAACACGTGACCAAATTGCAAACATACAACATGTAATCCAAATTTATATAATATCAAAAACAGAACATGTCCTGTTTTTGATATTATGCAAGTTGTGATTACATATTGTATGTTTGCAATTTGGTCACGTGTTGCCTTGTTTATGTTTTAGACTACAGCTCCCATAAGCCCCCTGCTAGCATTGCTCTTCTCAGGCTGAAAGCCTCAGGCTGATTGATTTAGTCAATCAAAGTTTGCACCCCTAGTTTGTTTTTTGTTTTTTTGCTTTTAATTTTTTATGGAATTTACTTGATAAGATAACATAAATATATAACGGATGGTCTTTTGGGGGGGGGGGGAGATTACAAAACAGTGTCAATTCAAAATACAATACAATTCACCATACCTTTACCTTTTCTATTTTCCTGTTGTACAAAACTTAACATTATACTAATTATACTACCTTAAAGTGCCTTACTAATTTTTAGAACCTTTTCATTCATGTATTCAGAAATCATTCAAATGCTGTCAAAGAAGCCACACTACTATTATATATATATTTTTAAGTAGTTCTGGAACATGTCCCATTTTTGAATAAATTTTTGGTTAACATTACCTCTCAGCCCGTTTGTCATTTGAGCCAATTCAGCAAATTCTACCAATTTGTTCAACCATTCTGTTTCTGAAGGAACCCCCTCACCCTTCCAGTTTTGTTGCACCCCTAGTTTGGACTTGGAGGTACGACTTGCAATCGCAGGGGTTTTTCAAAAGAATGAATGGCAGGCATAGCATGGGGAGGGGGAGAGGTGATTTTCAATAGGACTACGACTTGGGATGGGGTGGTTTTCATCAAAGTCCTAGTAGAAAGAAAGGCATAAGTCTCTCTCACCCACCAGTCCTGTTGAATATCCCCCCTCCTTACATGTTAGTTGCACTGGCGGAGGAACGGGGCAGGGCAGGGCGGGGGGAGCGCACCACCCAGGCACCATCGGGGAGGGGGGTACCATCGCGGCCGCCCCTGACATATGCCACGCACACCCCCACCGCACCAGGCGCCAAGCCCCCAGGACGCACGCCATGCCCACGCCTGCTCTCTGCCCCCGGTGCCAGAGCATGCAGCTTCGCCACTGGTTAGTTGACAAGGTTGTAGGTGGCAATGCCATTTCGCCTCCCGTTCCTCCCAGAGCTCATTCGCAGCCAAGTTGCGGAAGTATTTCTTCCACAAGAGTGGGCTTTTCCTTCACACACACCCCTCACCTAGCTGCTGCCAGGTAGAAGAAGAAGAGGAGGAGGAGGAGGAGGAAGAGGAAGAAGAGGAGGAGCAGTTTGGATTTGATTTCCCGCTTTATCACTCCCCTTCAGGAGTCTCAAAGCGGCTAACATTCTCCTTTCCCTTCCTCCCCCACAACAAACACTCTGTGAGGTGAGTGGGGCTGAGAGACTTCAGAGAAGTGTGACTAGCCCAAGGTCACCCAGCAGCTGCATGCGGAGGAGCAGAGACGCGAACCCGGTTCACCAGATTACGAGTCTACCGCTCTTAACCACTACACCACACTGGCTCTCCAGTGAGAATAATAGCCAGGTGTGGTGTGTGACTTCTGGTTGGAAGCTGCATACACAGAGACCTCCTTGCTCTGTGCTGGATCCAAAGCTGTGACTAATGGAGAAGCAAGATCTGTGTTAATGCAGTGAGCCTCTCCATCTTACACTCAGGTCATCTGTACGTGAAAATAAAACCATGTATCCTAAACCTACCACTGTCTCCATTCCAAGGAAACAGAACCCTGAGTAAATGCTGGAACCCCGGAAGTTGCTCACCTTTCAGAGATAAGGGTGGCATGCAACAATTCACATCCTTGGGCGGATGCCCCAGTGTGCTACCTAGCAGCTCTGCTGACTTTCCCAGCGCCAAATTCCCACCAAGAAGGCTGTCCTCCGCCCTCCAGGCTCCGAACCTCTTAGCCTGCAGTCCGCAGCTAACCTGTGGCCCGGAGAGAGCTCCAGGAGCCCAACGGGTGCAGCATCTTGGTCAAGGCACCATTGCTTGGCGGGAGCCCCTGGACCGCACCTGCCCCAGGAGCTCCCATTGTGAAGCAGAGGACAAAGCCGCCACCCACCTGTGAGGTCACCAGACAGGCAACCAATTGGAAGCTAAGAGTCACTCTAAGCAGAGAGCCTGGGTCCTCTCGGAGTGCAAGTGCCTCTGGGAAGCCCAGAACATGAGCGCAATTGCTTCAGTGCTGCTAGCATGCAGGTGCAACAGGAACAGACCTTAGTGGCACATACACAGCAGAAGGAGGACGTTCAGTCGAGAACATGAGAAGAGCCTGCTGGATCAGGCCAATGGCCCATCTAGTCCAGCATCCTGCTCTCACAATGGACAATTCAATGCTTCTTCATGGAGGAGAGGGCTATTGATGGCTACCTCATAGCTGTCAACTTTTCCCTTTTTTAAAGGGAAATTCCCTTATCCTGAATAGGATTCCTCGCAAGAAAAGAGAAAGGTTGACAGCTATGGGCTACCTACAAATGCAACCCAAAAGAACCCACAGGCAAACAAAGAGCAGGCAATATCCCCACCCCCAAAAAGGCAACTAGTGCTATATTTCTAGAAAAAGAGGTGCCAGAACTCACCAGGAACACCTCTCTTGTTCTCTTATAATAGCAATGGCGCCCACCTGAGAGGTGCTGGAACTGAGTTCCGGCTGAGAAGAAGCCCTGCCCTCAGTCAATAAAACAAATCAAAGAATACCATTTTTTTAAAAAAATGAAAAATTAGCAGGCCTTGCAGGTGCCTGAGTGCAATGTGTTGCTCATAGGCACCATCTTAGGTGAACAGAGGAATATAGAAACTGTCATGGACTGGCTGAATGCAGAGGAGCGGTGGGAAGCACCAGCTGAGGAACCCCCCCAAGGGAAAAAGGCTCAGAACCCGGGAACTGCTGGTGGGACGGTGAGAGGTCAGAGGGAGAAGATTGGGATGAGGAGGTGTCAGAAGCTGAGGAGGTAACAGGGCTTAGTGAGCTGGGAGAGTCTGTGGCAGACAGAAGTTCAGAATCAGAGGCAGAAGATGAAGCAGGCCAGGGGAGGAGGGAGACCAAGAGGCAGAGATGGTGCAGAGCCACGGGTGCCTCCCCCTCCTGCCGAGAGAAGCTCCCCTCTCCGCTTGTCCCCCAGGACCAGAAGAGAGCTGAAACAGGAAGGGCAGGAGCGAGGCTGCACACAGGAGCAGTCTCTGAATTCTTGGGGAAAGCTCTGGAGAAAAGGAGACATAGGCAGCTGTTGGCAGGCGAGGACTTTCAGATTCATGGGGCAAGACCTACTGGGGATGAACGGCTGCGCTCATTAGGCCTGACCCTCAACCAAGCCTGCAGAGATCCTGGGGTTTTTTTGCTAATAAAAAGTTAACTCCAACTTTGAACGGTGTGATTTACTGCCGGAGGGCTCTTAGACAGTTCCAGACAGGAAAATTCACTCAAGGAGGGCATAGTGAAGGACCGGCAAGAGGGTGTGACCTTTGGAGAGTCCCATGGGCCAGGCAAAAAGGTTTTTGGGGGGCCTCATCTGGCCCATGGACCTGAGCCTCTCCCAGCACAACAGCCCGGCCCACCTGCCAAAGAGCGGGTCTACACAGGACCAATGTTTCCAAGCTCTTCCTTTATTCGTGGTTGCTCCTCTCACGAGCAGCTTCTTTCACTGAGGAAGAAGATCAAGGGCAGGATGAAGATGAGGTTGCAGAAGATCAGCCCAACACGGACCAGGAAGTAAGCGACCGCCAAGGACATCACCAGATCCTCGATCCCCTGGACGTAAAGGTGGAAGGACGTCTGCTGGGCTCTCTCCCCCGCTGCCCCCTGGCACAAGGGATGCCCCGTCCTCAGGTTCTCGGAAGATGCAGCGCCCATTATGGTGTTTGCCCTGAGGACAGAAGGGAGAAGCAAGTGGGACTATTTGCAAGGTGGCTGGAAGCAAAAGAGACCTGCTCTGAAATAAGGGAGTGGCTCAAGGTGTGGGAGTCAAACCAACCATGAGCGTTTGCTAGATAGGCACATGATAGATGCTGAAGCTCACAGTTTTCCCTGTAAGTTTGCTAGAGAGAACTTTGTGATGATGATGATGATGATGATGATGATGATGATTTATTTATATCCCGCCCATCTGGCTGAGTTTCCCCAGCCACGGCTCCCAATCGAGTGTTAAAAACATGCCATGTTTAAATTGATCAGGTCCAACATGGTTTCTTTAAACTAAAAATTTGAAGCAAGCTTGCAGTTTTAAACTATGCACACTTAAGAAAGGCAGTCTGTGGATGTTGTGGCCAATTTTAAACACAAACCCCTTAAACATTTCTAAACCTTGAGTACATCTCTTCTTTACTTCAAGGGAAACAAAGATATCTAACATACAGGGTCTCAGACTGGATTTTTTTGTAATTATTTCTGGTTACACAGGGAGCGTATATTGTCCTTCCCTTCCTGAGCACATCCTCTTCTCTTACTCTCCATGCCATCACCAAGGTAGAAATGTGAGAGCAACTGCTAAGTCTGAGCTACAGCTCAGAAACTCCACCTTAAGCTAGACCTAAGCATGTCTTTGTAACTGAATTACCATTTTAAGCCTGCTGGAACAAAGCTACCCTACCTGTAATTGTGCAGCAGAAACTCTGAATGAATGTTGTTGTTTGACCTTTTACAAGACTGTTTGTGTGGTTGTTGTTTTAAGAGGAGGGAAAGGGGAAACACCAGGAGAATCCAGTCTGCCTCAAAGCATTCTGGATTACTTAAACTAAAAGGCTAAAACTAGCCTATCTACCAGTAAGCTTCCTTTTAAGTTGCAAAGGAATGGCACTCTGCTGAACTCACAAACGTGAAGAAGGAAGGATAATAG
Source organism: Darevskia mixta (assembly GCA_034641385.1). Classification (NCBI taxonomy): domain Eukaryota; kingdom Metazoa; phylum Chordata; class Lepidosauria; order Squamata; family Lacertidae; genus Darevskia; species Darevskia mixta. The sequence continues at coordinate 8,495,252 of JAWWNH010000060.1, forward strand.
CTAATAAATACATCTTCTCCCAGCATCTGTTCACATCCCTATAGAAGGAAGGTTTCTAAGACGTATCAAAGAGTGCAAGTTTGTAAATGAAAATGAAAATACAACAAAAATGAAATAAACTGGGACATGCGAGCTTCCAGGATGTGCTGAATGTGGATGTACCAGCTGACAGGGGGAGAGGAGGCAGAAAGGAAACTAAGGTAAAGGTAAAGGGACCCCTGACAGGTCCAGTCGTGACCGACTCTGGGGTTGTGCGCTCATCTCGCATTATTGGCCGAGGGAGCCGGCGTACAGCTTCCAGGTCATGTGGCCAGCATGACTAAGCCGCTTCTGGCGAACCAGAGCAGTGCACGGAAACGCCGTTTACCTTCCCGCTTCCCTATTTATCTACTTGCACTTTGACGTGCTTTCGAACTACTAGGTTGGCAGGAGCAGGGACCTAACAACGGGAGCTCACCCCATCGCGGGGATTCGAACCACCAAACTTCTGATCAGCAAGCCCTAGGCTCCGTGGTTCAGCTCTGTGATCAGCAAGCTATATATATATATATATATATATATATATATATATATATATATATATATCGTATATACTCGAGTATAAGCCGACCCAAATATAAGCCGAGGCACCCAATTTTACTACAAAAAAAACTGGGAAAGCTTCATAGGAGCCACTGCCCGCCTCACTTGAGTATAAGCCGAGGGTGGTTTTTTTCAGCACAAAAAATGTGCTGAAAAACTAGGCTTATACTCAAGTATATATGGTATATATATATATTGCTTGCTGTTTAGAATGAAATCATCCATCTTCTCACTCGCCTGTGTTTTGTATTACTTCTGAATCGCACCTTAAAAGAACCACCTTGCATTTGGCAAGACGCTTCCCTCCCTCTTCCCCTTCCGACTTACCCAGAGATGACGTTGGAGACGACAAACCCCATGGGCAGGATGAGGAAGAGGCAGGAGAAATAAATGGCTGTCTGGACGAGGAAGTGGAGAGCCGCCAGGAGGAGGAGAACATTCAGGAGCCGCTCAAGTTTGGGGAAGGCGCCCGCTTGGAGGACGGCATCGCCCGCCCCCTGGGCATGGGGAGGGTTGGAAAGAGTCTGCAGCAGCATCGTGGTGTTACCTGCATGGAAGCAGAAGCAGGAATGAGAGAGGCAGACAATGAGGGGCCTTCAGGTCAGGACTTATCAAAGAACTGTAAAGTGGGAAAGGACCCAAGCCTTTGCAAGCCAATGGTGCTCTGCAGGTTAAGTGCAAGTAATGTGGCAAGGGGCAGATTCAACTCTGTTTGCATTTAAAGGCTGATCAATCATATTTGCACTTTCTGAAACAAGGTGGGGAGCAGAACACAGCCATCCACTCAAGTCCACACTTATCTGAGTTTCGCAAGGCAGTTATCCAACGTTTGCAAATAAAATTCCAAGCATTAGGTGAAAGTGTGCATGGAAACGAATATATTCAGGAAAGTACTGTACAAAATTGCATTCTGTTGGGATAAATTGCTTGGGGAAGTGTGTGCCGTAGCCAAAATTGCATACAAAAATGTGTTTATCTGGAGAAATTGGCACTTAGAATGCTGAAGAATTTTCAAGTGGATTAAAAAAGAAGAAGCTCTCAGGTTGCTGCAGGAGTGTGGAGAGCTGAATGTAAAATTCGAAAATTGAGAAACTGGGAGAACCAAAATGAACTGATCCTTCCACCCCTGGGAGCACAGCCCTTTCGAAAGAAGGAGTGACGATGTCATCTATCGGGGCAATTGCTGGACTCCCTTTACAGGTGAAGGAGGTGGCATTGAGGCTCTAAGTTGTGGCAGGTCATTAGCATTATTATAATTTGTTATTTGTTATTTGATGGACTGCTTTTCGTTTTCACCATAAATGGTCACAAAGCGGTTTGCAGAACAATCAGTAAAAGCAATTCATCAGTCAACTAATAATGATGTTTTAAAGGAACCCAAATCACAGGTGGAAGCTTAAGTTATGTAAATAAGAATAAAATAACGTCCTTGAAATGCCTGCTGAACTAGAAAAGTCCTCATCAAACACCCAACATTCAACCAGGGAGAGGGGCCGTCTGATCTCAGCCTGGAGGGCATTCCACAGAATCGGGCCCACAATAATCCTGGTAGTTGCAAGCCATGCATTTGAGCCATAGGGAACCAAAGGTCACATCTGTTAAAGCACACGGTGTCATGCAGGTCCTGGGAAATGTAGTTTGGGGGTTTGGGTTTGTAGCACCCTTCACAAACCCTTCACAAGAATGCAGTTCCCAGGATTCTTTGGGGGGGGGGTTAAACGTATTGTTCAGGTGTGATGAACAACTCCCCCAAAGGTATTGGTCATCAGGCATGGATACAAAGTTTAGCAGGGAGGGAATCAGAGACTGGCTACTTCTTTCATTTCCTTTGATGGGGTCCCCGCTTCACGCTAGCAGCTTAGAGTATGCATTGGGGAAAGCTCAGTGTGTTTTCCAAGTGGACCCCATGCAGGCAGAAGTTGTGACCGGTGAGTTTAATGGAACTTACTCTCAGGCAAGCTGCATAAAGTTGCAGTGATGCCAAATAAATCAGCTATTGTGCCATGGGCTCTTTGCAGCAGGGGGAGGATGTGGGTCTGCATTTTTAAACTCTCCTTTGGGGCAAGGCCTATGGAGGCTGCCAGGATAAGCTCCTGCGTGCACGTCAAAATTTACCATACCACTGCCAGTTTTCCTGCCAAGCTAACTTACCGGTAGTCTTCACTAGCTCATGGATTAAGCTCCGTGCTTGGTTTTTGTTGAGAGTTTGGGATCAGCCTCTCTATTGCCAACAATGACTGGCATCAAATACTGAGTCAGATCCTACCCTGCTAAGGATGTTCTCATGTTAATTGTTGTGTTAGGTTCTGCATTTAGGCAGGAAGAACCAGATGCACAAATAGAGGATGGGGGGCACCTGGTTTACTAGCAGTACATGTGAAAAGGATCTAGGGGTCTTGGTGGACCACAAGCTTAACACGAGTCAACAGTGTGATGCAGCAGCAAAAAAATAGCTAATGCTATTCTAGGCTGCATCAACAGAAGTCTAGTGTCCAGGTCAAGGGAAGGAATAATACGGTACCACTATTTTCTGCCTTGGTCAGATGCCACCTGGAATATTGTGACCAGTTCTGGGCACCACAATTTGAGGAGGATATTGACAAGCTGGAACGTGTGCAGAGGAGGGCAACCAATAAGATCAAGGGTCTGGAAACTCAGCCTTATGAGGAATGGTTGAAGGAGTTGGGCATGTTTAACCTGGAGAAGAGGAGGCTAAGAGGGAGATATGATAGCCATCTTCAAATATCTAAAGGGCCGTCACACGGAAGATGGAGCAAGCTTGTTTTCTTCTGCTCCAGAGGGCAGGACCTGAACCAATTCAAGTTATAAGAAAGGAGATTCTAACTAAACACCAGGAATAACTTTCTGATGGCAAGAGTTGTTTGACAGTGGAACGGGCTCCCTCACGAGGTGGTGGACTCCCCTTCCTTGGAGGTTTTTAAGCAGAGGTTGGGTAGCCATCTGTCATGGATGCTTGAGCTGAGATTCCTGCATTGCAGGGGGTTGGATTGGATGACCCTCGGGGTCCCTTCCAACTCTACTATGATTCTATGATCCTGCCCACCTGTAGGCTCAGTGTTTCAAAGAAGGACTTCAGAAGGATGGCTCCTCATCACCGCCAAGGCTCACCTCCCAGTCCGGGCAGATTTTGGCCATTCAGCTGGACACTCACATTATTTCTGGCACTAAAGATGGTCCTGTGCCCCTGCTCTCTTTCCCCCACCCCACCAACCCCCAACCACGCTCCCCTTCTGACAGCTGAGCTGCTGCCTGGCTGCTCCCCTCAGCAATCCATCCCACTGAGGTCACAAACAGAACCAGCTGGGCTCATCTGCATAAAAGGCCAGGGTGGTCACCTTTTGGTCTTGCTGCAGCTCCTCTGCCCTTTCGGCGTGGCTTGCAGAAAATCAAACAAACACACTTACCTTATCTATTTTTCAGTTCCATACTGTCTATGTGCTGCTGGATTGTAAAAAAACAACAACGAAACCTTGCAGCGGTTTACCAAAAAAAGGGGGGGAGAAAATAATGTAATTATCCATAGTAAGAAAAATCAACAATAATGGAAAACTTTTTAAAAATTAAAACATTGATGGACTAAAAACTGATTGAAACCCACAGCAAAGCTTTCCCTATCACATTTGCACCAAGCCCAGGAAACTTGCACAAGCTTACACTGATATTAGACTACGTCCCGTCTTTATTTGTTTATTTATTTTTTCTATTCATAACTAGCTGACCCAGCCACGCCTTGCTGTGGCTGATTTGGTGAAATGTAAAAGTAAGATACAAATGAAAGAGAAAGCGTATGCTTACTTACACCTTATCTCGTTGAAGTTCAGTCTATGTATTGGATGGTGGTAGTGACGTCGGGAAAGGAGGAGGGGTCAGATACAGGTGTGTTGTGCTGTGCTGTTTAATGTCCACTGGGGGGCGCTATATTTTTTGCACAAAATCACATTTTTACCTGGGAAAGGTGTGGTTTATTATGCAATGTAAGTATATATGATCACTCCCATATGGGCATGGAACGTTGTGTCCAAATTTGAACGGAATCGATCAAGGGGTTATGGAGAAAGGCGATCGTTAACAAACATCCAACTTGAACGATTTTATATACAGTGTATATATAGATTCATTACAATCCAGATCCACATTGCATATAAATATATATAATAATGAGATAAATACATATCTTTTACATATCTGTTTTCTCCACTTTCACCCATCACCCATTTTCCCTTCACCCTTGTCACTTCCCTCCATCTCCCGCTCGATTTCATTAAATCTTTTAAATTATTGTCCCGTCTTTATTTAGCCTTCTTCCTGATATGTTTATGGGAGTGTTATATGACAGCAAGCATTCCTCCTGGTTGGCTTGCAATCTGTTTACACATTTCACGGATTATCATCCCACACTTTTCAATTGTCAAAGTGGGGGTTGGGATCAGGGGTGGCTCTACACACAGGGGGAAAACCCCCACTATAAATAAGTCAGAAATTAGATCTTTATAACTGGGGGGAGACCCTATGGGAAATTGTGTATAAAAATTTCCTGCTCTCTGGCGCCATCTGGTGTTGCATGTTTATAGCGCATTCAGATCACAAGGCATCAGTGAAGTTGACTCTTTATTTAAAGAAACAAAACATCTCAGGCCTAGTAAGCACAGCAACTCTTCCCAGCAGATCTTGGGGAGTGGAGCTGGTCGTCGCAGGAGGGGGAGACCCCCTGGCTTCTTCAGCACATAGGACTTCCATATTTTGAAGAGCCGACTTCTACTTTTAACTATAGGGACGCGGGTGGCACTGTGGGTTAAACCACAGAGCCTAGGGCTTGCCGATCAGAAGGTCGGCGGTTCGAATCCCTGCGACGGAGTGAGCTCCTGTTGTTCAGTCCCTGCTCCTGCCCACCTAGCAGTTCGAAAGCACGTCAAAGTGCAAGTAGATAAATAGGTACCACTCCGGCGGGAAGGTAAACGGCGTTTCCGTGCGCTGCTCTGGTTCGCCAGAAGCGGCTTAGTCATGCTGGCCACATGACCCGGAAGCTGTATGCCGGCTCCCTCGGCCAATAAAGCGAGATGAGCGCCGCAACCCCAGAGTCGGTCACGACTGGACCTAATGGTTGGGGTCCCTTTACCTTTACCTTTCTTTTAACTATGGATCGCTATGACGACTCTCATTTTAAATACCTCTGCTCTATGTAGGCTATAGAAGCTGTGATGCATTGCTGGTAGCAATGTTCTTAACTTTCAACAACAAAATAATAATAATACATATTGCTTCCTCACTTGCCACATGAAAGTATTTGGGCTCATGTTCACACCTTTGTGAACATAAGTGTGCACAGAACGATGTATTAAACTGTTTAACATGTACATATGGACTCTCCTTAAGGGCAGGGGGATGTTAACTCTTGCCCTCCCAGACTCCTTCTCCAAGATCATGTAGCTGAGCCAGCGTCCTTTGAGTTGAGCCACAAGAGATGGGATTTATACAGTATGCAGCTAGTTTAAGATGCATTTCTGTTGTGATTCTGTGATGCAGACTAGCTTAGCTGGGTGCCTTAGATCTGAGTCTAATGCACTAGACAATTTTTCTTGGGTTACTCAAAACAAAACAAAACAACCTGGACATTTTGCCAAATTTTATAAATCCACCCGGACAGAAATTTTAATCCTCAAAAAGAGGACAAGTCCTGGAAAAAGAGGACATATGGCAACCCTCAGCAGCCTGCCTCCACTTTGCGTCTTGGGCCCCCTCCTCCTTAGCCTCTGCTTCTGGCCCTGATTCTGGACTGCTCTCTGCCACAGCTTCTTCCTGCTCACTAAACCTTGTTGCCTCTTCAGCTTCTAACACCTCCTCTTCCCAGTCTGCTCCCTCTTCTCCCTCTGACCACTCTTCATCATCCCACCACCAGTCCCCTGGCCCTGAGCCTTCTTCCCTTGGGGGTTCCCTAGCTGGTGTCTCCCGCAATTCCTCTGCATCCAACCAGTCCATGGCACCAATGCATTGATCTATCACTTTCCAAACCAGAAGTCGGCTTTTTCGAAGCAGGTAAATAAAAAGCGGATTTCCTTTAATCCACTTTAATTGCACAGATCTGAAGCTCCTATATACACTTCAATTCCTTCTGCAAAACGCCAGCAATCTGCCTAGTGCCACCTTCAGATGGTTAAAAAGATATCTTGAACTGGGCCGAAATGTGGGAGACGCATGCAGCTCTGTTGCCACCTTGTGTCCATAAGAGGGGTAAACACAAAGAGCAGAAAAACAACAACCCACAAATCCTTAATTAGAGCTGCCAAGCTTCTGTGAAAGTGGATTCACTCTGTCTCTGGCACCAGGTACATTTTCTCCCCCGCACAATCAGACTCAGGAGAAACCAGTTTTGCAAAGTTCAAGCAAACACAGGCTGTTCTGCAGGGGTGTTTCATCTGTATCACTAGGCGAAAGGTCCTGAAATCCCACATTTTCCAAATCCGTTTGGTGCATTGGAATGGGAAACCAGCAAATGCCCCTCTTAGATATGGAAAGTGGGTTGCCTGCTGGTCTCCCACTCCTTTGTACAGGGACCACGCATTCTGCCTGTTTGCATTTTGGATCGGCAGATGCATTGCTCATTTTAAAAAACCTGCCCATGGATCCTTCGCAAGCAGTTCACGAAACCCACACACTTCTCCTACTGTTATTATTATATATTTATTCATACCCCACCTTTTGGTGCCGCTGTGGGCTAAACCACAGAGCCTAGGGCTTGCCGATCGGAAGGTTGGCGGTTCGAATCCCCGCAACGGGGTGAGCTCCCGTTGCTCAGTCCCTGCTCCTGCCAACCTAGCAGTTCGAAAGCACGTCAAAGTGCAAGTAGATAAATAGGTACCACTCCAGTGGGAAGGTAAACAGCATTTCCGTGCACTGCTCTGCTTTGCCAGAAGCAGCTTAGTCATGCTGGCCACATGACCCGGAAGCTGTCTGCGGATAAACGCCAGCTCCCTCAGCCTATAGAGTGAGATGAGCGCCGCAACCTGGATGGCTTTAAAAGAAGCTTGGACAAATTCATGGAGAAGAAGTCTATCGATGGCTGCTAGCCAAAAGGGCTAACCTCTGCCTCCACAGCAGCAATGCTTCCAGATACCAGTTGCTGGAAACCACAGGAGAGAAGAAGCCTCTTGTTTCTGGATCCTGCTTACCTGTTTCCCACAGACACCTGGGCGGCGGCTGTGAGAAGAGGATGCTGGACCAGATGGGCCCTTGGCCTCATCCAACAGCCAGGCTCTTTTAATGGAACCTCCAGGTCCAGAGGCAGTCTATCTGGATTCCTAGGTTCTATGGGGTATTTGGCCACTGTGAGAACAGGATGCTGGACTAGAAGGGCTTGATCCAGCAGGTTCTGCTTATATTCCTAAGGACATGAAAAATGAATAACTTCTCTCTAGCCTCCAAAGAGGGCTCTGTTGCCAAACCCTGGAAGACTTTGAATCTCAGTAATTTGGATTGCTTGTACTTGTATTGTATTTTAATGTTCTGTTGAAAGCCGCCCAGAGTGGCTGGGGAAACCCAGCCAGATGGGCGGGGTATAAATAATAAATTATTGTTATTATTATATTCAGCGTTTGCCAGATTTCGTTCCTTGAAAAGGTCTCTCATAAATTAAAAGTGAAGAGTTTGAATGAGTGTTACTTGGCTGCGTGGCACGATTTCGTTTCTTATACAAATATTGAGGCAAACAGTCACTCAGTCTCACTGTGTCGCGACCCAACTAGACACTGATAGACCGGGGTCCGCCAGGGTCGCGCCATGCGGGCGCCAGGAAGGGGAACCATGCAGCGGGCCAGAGAAGGGGGCGACAGCGGAGCCAGGCGCGCAGGGGTTAAACCGAGCGCAGCAAGGCCCGACCTCGCCCAGGCATGCCCCGCGGGGTAAGCAACCCCAGAATGGGCGATAACGACCGCTAACGAGCCATCAGCAGCGGGCGTGGTGGAACCGGCAGCATCGCAATAACAATGCAAAAAGCACCCATGAATGGTGCAGGTAGACCAGAGCAGTTAACTCTTTTGTCCAAGCCACCCCGGGTGGGGAAGAGGATTACCCCCGGACCTTTAGGGCAGAAGGGAGGGGGGAATTGGGAGTCACCCAGCAAGGTGTACATAAGGGGGATTCTGAGATGGCCTCCTCAGAATCCTCACAGACTTTCCACGTTTCTCTGTGTGCTGTACAATAAACTTCAAGACAACTTCAGCTGACTTCTCGGAGTGGCGTGCGTTCTTGACAGCTAGCTACAGTCACCATTGGGGACACGACACACTGGGTATAAGCAAACGCCTGGTTCATTTAAGATTTTATAGAATGTATACTTGTAATAGAGGGACGCGGGTGGCGCTGTGGGTTAAACTACAGAGCCTAGGGCTTTCTGATCAGAAGGTCGGCGGTTCGAATCCCTGCGATGGGGTGAGCTCCCGTTGCTCGGTCCCTGCTCCTGCCAACCTAGCTGTTCGAAAACACATCAAAGTGCAAGTAGATAAATAGGTACCGCTCCGGCGGGAAGGTAAACGGCGTTTCCGTGCGCTGCTCTGGTTCGCCAGAAGCGGCTTTGTCATGCTGGTCACATGACCCGGAAGCTGGACGCCGGCTCCCTCGGCCAGTAAAGCGAGATGAGCGGCGCAACCCCAGAGTCGGACACGGCTGGACCTAACAGTCAGGGGCCCTTTACCTTTACCTTTTTATACTTGTAATAATGACAGTGCTCACTGGTGGAGAAAACTTTTAGTTGTATCAATCAAATTTATTACGGTCAACGACCAGCACACACATATTAAAACATAGAATTGATCAAAAATACAATTTAAAATATATTCTAAAAATTTAATCTGGCAAGATTTATCATCATTAGTTCATTATGTAATAAAATATATATAATTGGGTAATAATTAAGGTAAAGGTAATGGGACCCCTGACCATTAGGTCAATAATTGCACTACATCAAATAAATGAACTACCGGTACATCAAATAATAACTCAGTTTCTTCTCTAAATCTGTCATAAAGTAGTATGGGTGCCATTGATTTGGGAGGGTTAGGGTTAGCACAGAATTTTGCTTAATTTTGCTTAATGGCGTTAGCACAGAATTTTGCCACCTTGGCTGTCAAGAGTCTGAGAGAAGCCATTTTATATAAAAATCTTCAGATTGTCCTGGGAGATCGACCAATAACATATGAATAAGATCATTTTGTACGTCCTCATATAAACAGCATCGCAGGAGCACGTGTTCAATGGTCTCCACTTCTCCAGATTTACACGGACATAGTCTGTCGCCCAATGGGACATATATTTGCAATCAAGCAGTGCATATTTTTTTTTAATGAAATGAATAATAAAGCAGTAAGATAGATGGGACTAGGCTGTTTCCCTGGCCCACCAAACTTAACCTGCCAGTCCCCAGCCCCTTCCCCATTCACCCTCATGGACCAGCCTCCGCTGGGCGGCTTTAGACAGACAGCACTACAGATCCGGCAACTCACATTCCCCAAAGCGCCCTGTATTCAAATTCACCCTTTATTGAGCTGGAGATTGCAGGAAGGAGGTTGCCGCTCTCAGTGTCTCCTCTCCCTCAAAGATGAAGGCCAAAGGCATGAGGAGGAAGAAGTAAAAGAGGAAGAGGGAGCTGTAGGAGAGGAAGTAGAGGAACCCCAAGAACACCACGATGTCCAGGAACTCCTCAAAGCGGTCAAATGGGTCCATGGCAGGGAAGGCAGCAGGGGGCAGCTTCTCCCAAGGTGTCGGGGCGTCCCTGGAGGTGGAGACATCAGGGAGGAGGCTGGAGTGAGAAGCCTGCAGTGGAGCCTGAGGCTGTGGGCATAACACCGCAGGAAGAGCAGAGGGCAGGAGTCTGGGAAGAAAGACACCTGGATCACGGCAGTCAGGGCCGGCTCAAAGACATCTTGACGCCTGAGGCGAACGAGAAAATGGCATGTCCCGACACACATGCACTCCTGGTATTCAGGGGTAGACTGCCCCTGAACTTGGAAGCTCTATTTCTTCCCTTTTGGCTCACCAACCTCGCAGAGCGAGGCTGCTCAAGGGGGCCTCTGGGCAGCGGGTTGGCGTTTGCCTGCCCAGCAGTCTGCCTCGGAGAGCTTTGGACCCTCGCCCGGCCCTTGCAGGATGCATGCGCAGGTTGCAGATTTCAGCCCTGATCGGGGCAGAATTCTCATCATTTCCTTCCTGGCGTGCACATAGCACATAGCATCCTGCCACAACTGCTCCCAGATCCCCACACTCTGCAACCAAAGAGGCTCCCCACCCCACGGAAAAGGTTGCCTCGCTGGCTGGCTGCAGCGGCCGGAGCTGAACTGCTTCTCTCTCAGAGGCATCGATGCTGCCCCCTGTCGGCTTTTCTCATTGACTTTGTGGGTGCCGGGCCCCCACAATTATATTACTGTAGGTGTCCAAGCACCCACGCCCCCCTGGAGTTAACTCCTATGCTAGCATGTCTCCAATTATTATTATTATTATTGTTATTATTGTTTTTATTGTTTATTAATACCCCACCCATCTGGCTGGGTTTATCTCTCTCAAGGTAGCCTTGAGACCGTTTCCTTAGGTCTGAAGCCTGTGGTGCAATAAGGGAGACCAGATCCCATGTCCGAGTAATTGGTCCGTTGCCTTCTCTGGGTGAGGCTGCAGATTCATCATTTGGGGTGCTTCCAGATCCAGCTGTGTCACTGGAGGTTCAGGCAGCCTCAGTGGCTAGAATTGCCCTTTACCAACTGCAATTGGTTCAACAGGTACAGCCATTCCTGGACTGGGAAAGCCTGGCCACAGTAGCTGGGACCAGTTTAGCTACGAGATCACCTAAGCCCATATGTGCCCAGGTGACTGCTTTGATCAGAGGAATGGGCACTGTTACAGGCAGTGGTTTTTTTCCAAGGGGGTCCTCAAGGGCACACAATACATGCACATCTTTTTTGTTGTTAAAAAGTGTGGCACATTCCTTGTTTCCCTAGAGTGGACGCAGGCGGGGGTGTTACTCCAGCCAGTATAACTTCCTGTTACACCTAGTCTGGAGCATCCTCCCCCGGCATGTGACCAGGTAGGTGGGCAGGACCCCGGGAGACCCCACAAAAGGTCCCGTCATCTTTCTCTCTTTTACTCTTCTTCCATTTACTTCTCTTGGACTTCACGGCTGGCTCTCAGCCAGCAGCACATGGGATGAATCCCCATATGGGATTAATCCACAACTATCTCTGTAACTGTAACTACAAGCCAAAGCATGCCTTCAGGGATCATAAAGGTAAAGGTAAAGGGACCCCTGATCATTAGGTCCAGTCGCGGACGACTCTGGGGTTGTGGCGCTCATCTCGCTTTATTGGCCGAGGGAGCCGGCGTACAGCTTCCAGGTCATGTGGCCAGCATGACTAAGCCGCTTCTGGCGAACCAGAGCAGCGCACAGAAATGCCATTTACCTTCCCGCCAGAGCGGTACCTATTTATCTACTTGCACTTTGACGTGCTTTCGAACTGCTAGGTTGGCAGGAGCAGGGACCGAGCAACAGGAGCTCACCCCGTCGCAGGGATTCGAACCGCCGACCTTCTGATCAGGAAGCCCTAGGCTCTGTGGTTTAACCCACAGTGCCACCTGGGTCCCTCTACCCTATATATAGAAAGGAGCAAACCAGGGATATTTGAGGGAGTAGGCGGGACCCATGACTTACATCATAGGACACACAACACAGCCTACCCAGAAGTTTAGAAAGTTGGTGCTGTGGGTTGTGATCTATTTTTAGTCTGCTGATGTTTCAGCTTTTCGACAGTCTTAGATTATCGCTGTCCATTTTTCTTATTGATAGTTTTATTCATAGGGTTGTAGAGTTGGATGGGACCCTGAGAGTCGTCCAGTCCAGCCCCCTGAAATGCAGGAATCCTGCTCAGAGCTGTCCCAGGTTGGGCTCTGGGAGGAATACTTTATGTTGCTTTTTGATTGCCTTTTCAGAATAAATGTTGCTCTTATTAATTGCGCTCGGAGACAGGGAATAAATATTCATGTTTTGATGAAATCGGGTGTGCCTGCTTTTTCGGGTCACCCACTTGCAAGTGTATATTCTCAATAACATATTGCTGCTTCATCAATTTTGCCCAGAATTTATTTTAAAAGGTCCTAGGACTTTAAATTTTAGGAACCAGTGTTTAGGAAGAGGCTTAAACCACCAACCTTCTGGTTAACAGCACTGGCCCATCGCACCACACCTGTCTTATTCTTTTATCTTTTTTTGTAAACCACCTTAAGGTTTTTATTTTATTTTTGCAAAATAAATAAGCAAGAGGGCATCTAAGCATGTGCAGAGTGCTTTTGACTCTCCGCCTGCCTCCTAGCCGCAGCTTGCTCTGAAATATTTGCAATTAGGATCTGTAGGCCTGCCTAGCACCCAGGGCTTACCTCCTTCAGAGCTGGCCTCATGCCCGCTCCTTCATCACCCCTTCCTTTCTTTAGGTTTCGTTGCCTTTATTTTAAGGACGCCAGAGCAGGGTCTGGGTGACTCCCACAGAGATAATGCGCTGGGTTGCTTTGAGCATAGGAGAGTTCAGCATTTGCACCCCTCTCCACCTTCCGGGCTTCATTGAGCAGTAAAGACCCCGCAGTAAGACCAGATTTGGCATAAACAAGCCAAGTTGAGCATCAGCCGCACCCAGGATTCCCTGCCAGGGGCTGCCTGTTCTGTGAACCTTCCCCTTGAAACATGACTTCATTGGGTGGGGAGTCTGCCTCTGATGTCACAAACTGGAGGAATTGCATCATGGGCAATGCATCTCCACTTCTGTCCTTCAAAAGACAGGTTTGCTTTGGACTCAGGGAGAGCCTGTGATGGAGGACAATTCCCCAAATCTTTTTTCTTTCTCTGAAAGCGTTCCGTGTCAGGGTGTGTGTGATGGTTTGCATTCAAGAGGAAGGTAACCCATCTAGGAGAAGGAAAACTCTGATCCTAAACGTCCTTTGCCTCTGATCCTAAACCTCCTAAAGCCAAAACGAGGCTTTATTTCACTCGGGTCAAAGACCCGGTTTGGCACACCCACACCCAGGCTGGGAGCCTCAATGCTGCCCCTCTGAAGACTTCACTCAGGGCAATCACCCAAGATATCTTCAGGAGAAGAAGAGTCTCAGGAGTCTCAGGGCCGTCTTAAGCATATCCGGCGCCGTGGTGCAAAGATCCCCCTGTTTCCCAGAGTTGTCAACCTTTTCCCAAGCCTCTGCGGGGATCGCTTTCCTCCCGCGGAGGCTTGGGAGGGGAGCTGCACGCCGGCCAGCCATATAGTTGGTGGGGCGCAGCTTCCATCCTAAGCCTCTGCAGGGGTCGCTCTCCTCCCGCGGAAGCTTGGGAGGCAAGCTGCACGCCGGCCAGCCATATGGTTGACGGAGCACAGCTGGCGGGCGTGCAGGGAAAGGGGAGGCCCCCGGCAAAGCCATGCAGCTCCCCCACTCACTGAGGCACCCCTGAGAGGTCAGCGCCCTGGCGCAATGCGCCACTAAGCCCAATAGGAAAGCTTAAAACCATTACCAAGCTTAAAACCATGGAGAGACCTGGTCTGAACAAAGACATTGGATTCTTATCTCATTATACATGACAAAGCTTTTTTAACCTTCTCACCCCTCGCTTTTTCCTGTAAGACTAATTGCAGCCGTTAACAGTCGTCAACAGGTTTACCACAGCTATCAACCTTTCACCCATTCCCACCACCCCTCTGAGTAATACCCCTCCCCACCCTCTCACTATATATCAGGGTCTGGTGACTTCTGTTTCAGTGTATCTGAAGAAGTGTGCATGCACACGAAAGCTCATACCTGTGCTGGTCCCAAGGGATATCCGATAGGCGAGGTCTAGTCCAGTCCAAGGTCAGTCCAAGCCAGAAGTCACGAAGCCGAAGTCACGAAGCCGAGGTCAGGAAGCCGAGGTCAGGAAGCCGAAGTAACAAAGCTGAGGTCAGGAAGCCGAGGTCAGGAAGCCGAGGTCAGGAAGCCGAGGTAACCAAGCTGAGGTCAGGAACGCAGGAACCAGGAACAGGAACTAGGCAGCACCGATGTTGCTCCTGCAACTTGGGTCTGGGACTGGCTGGCTTTTATCTGCCCCGAGGCAAAGGGCGGCTCCGATCCTCAGGTGCCTCGCCTCTCCTGGCTTGGAGGCGAGCACTCCTCCTGCGGGAACTTAGTTCCCTTCGCCTCTCTGCCCTTAGCCTTTGCAGCTCAGGAGAAGCTGGAGGGTTACCGGACCCAGAGGCAACCTCAGCTTCCCCTGACTGGGTGGGGAGTGGAGCACCTGCAGGCAATAAGTCCTCCATCCCATTAGAAGCCAGATCAACCTCAGCCGATGCCTGCACCTGAGGATCCAGCACAGGTGAGTCCCCTTGAGACTCAGGCCCCAGCCCTGGCTCTGCTGGTTCTGGAGGCAGTGAATCATGTGCAGGCTGGGATCCCTCAGGTTCAGCGTCTGAGTCTGACTCCCAGGTCATCACACCATCCCCCCTCCCAGGCCCCCCCCTCAACCGAGGGGCCGGACCAGGCTTGCTGGGGTAAGTCGCATGGAAATCACGGAGGCAGACAGGCGCGTGGACGTTCTCCGCTGGTTCCCACGACCGATCCTCGGGCCCATACCCCTTCCAGTCGATGAGGTATTGGAGCTTCCCCCTGCGGTATCGGGAGTCAAGAATGTGCTCCACCTCATACTCGGGCTCCCCCTGAACCAAAACTGGCTGCGGTCGTGGATGGTCTGGGTGGAACTCGTCGGCCGGGGCGACCGGACTGAGTAGGGACCGGTGGAATACCGGGTGGACCTTCAGGGTCGCGGGTAACCGGAGACGGAAGGCCACAGGTGAGACCCGGTCCACGATCGGAAATGGGCCGGTGAAGCGGGCATCCAGCTTCCGTGAAGGCCGAGAGGGGTGCAGGTGGCGGGTGGAGAGCCATACCAGGTCTCCGACATGGAGTTCCGGCCCCTCCTGACGGTGACGGTCGGCCTGGGCCTTATACGCGTCCTTGGCCTGGCTCAGTCGCTCCGTCAGAAGCTGCTGCTGTGACTGGAGCTCTTGTAGCCAGTCTGTCACTGCGGGAACTGCGGATGCCGGCAGTACGCTTGGAAACAACCGCGGGTGGTACCCATAGTTTGCCTGGAACGGGGTCTGTTGGGTGGAAGCGTGCACTGCGTTGTTATATGCGAACTCGGCCAACGCCAGGTGGTCGACCCAATCGTCCTGGTGGAAGCTGCAGTAGCACCGGAGGTACTGTTCCAACACCGCGTTTGCCCGTTCGGTCTGTCCATCCGTCTGTGGATGGTAGGCCGAAGATAGGCAGACCTCCGTCCCGAGAGCCTGATGTAGAGCGCGCCAGAACCGGGAGGTGAACTGGGCACCACGATCGGAGATCAAACGTTCCGATAGGCCATGTAAGCGGAAGACGTTTTGTAGGTACAGTTGCGCCGTCTCCTTGGCTGAGGGTACAGACGGGCACGGGGCGCAGTGCACCATTTTAGTGAAGTGGTCTGTGAATACCAGGAGGCAGGTACACTGACGGGATGGGGGTAGGTCTACCACGAAATCCAATGAAACCGTGTGCCACGGACGAGGGGGAACTGGCAGTGGCTGTAGCAGTCCCGCAGGTCTCCCGGTCGATCCCTTGGCTCGCCGGCAGACCTCGCACCCCCCAATGTACCGTGCCACGTCGGCCTTCAAGCGGGGCCACCAGAACTCCCGGCTGACCAGGTGGGTGGTCCGATACCTCCCGAAGTGGCCAGCTGCCGGGGCGTCGTGTGACATTCGGAGTACCTCGGCCCGCAAAGGCCCTGGTGGGATGTACAACCGACCACGGTGCATCAGCAGACCCTGGTGCACAACCAGTTCTGGGTATCGAGGGCACGATCCACTGGCCAATTCCTGGATCCGTTCCTGAGCCCACGCGTCGACCCGTTGCTGCCTCCGCACTCGGTCCCGCAGCGACTCAGTCTCATGAACAGCCAGGAAGGCCGCTGGTGGGATGATCGTTGTGGGGGCCGCCTGCTGCACCGTCTCTGCAATGTCCTCCGGTTTCCGGGACAGCGCATCCGCCTTCTGGTTTGGGGAGCTGGGGATGTAGCGGATCCGGAACTGGAACCGGGAGAAGAACAGTGCCCACCGGATCTGCCGCTGGTTCAGCCTGCGGGTGGTCTGGAGGTACTCCAGATTCCGGTGGTCGGTTCTCACTTCCACTGGGTGTCGTGCCCCCTCAAGATGATGGCGCCAGACTTCAAAGGCCACCTTGATGGCCAGTAGTTCCCGCTCCCACACAGTATAGTTACGCTCCGCCGGAAGGAGCTGCCGGGAGTAGTAGGCGCAGGGTAACAGTGGCGCATCAGGTCCGTGTTGCTGGGACAAGACGGCACCGAGAGCCGTACTGGAGGCGTCAGTCTCCACCACGAAGGGACGAGAGGGATCAGGATGCTGCAAAATTGGCGCCTTCTGGAAACAGGCTTTCAATCCCTGGAATGCCACCTCAGCCTCCTCATCCCAGGCGAAGGGCGTCTTGGGGCGCAGCAGTCGGGTCAACGGGGTGGTGCGATGAGCATAGTCCACAATGAATGTCCGGTAATAGTTGGCGAACCCCAAAAACCGCTGTAGGTCCTTGCGGTTCCGCGGCGCCGCCCACTCTCGAACCGCAGACACCTTCCCGGGGTCCATCTGTACACCGTCAGGGGAGAGTCGGTGTCCGAGGAAGTCCACTGACCGCTGGTGGAACTCGCACTTGCTGAGCTTAGCGTACAGGCGGTGCTCCCGCAAGCGCTGCAACACGGTCCGGACATGACTCTCGTGGCGAGCTGGGTCACGGGAATAAATCAGAATGTCATCGAGGTACACCACCACATACTTGTCAAGCAAGTCCTGGAACACGTGGTTGATGTACCGTTGGAACACGGCGGGCGCGTTGCATAGTCCGAACGGCATGACCAGGTACTCGAACTGCCCATAACGGGTCCCGAATGCGGTCTTCCACTCATCCCCGGCACGGATCCGAATCAAGTTGTAAGCCCCCCGGAGGTCCAGTTTGGTGAACATCTGCGCCCCTTGCACCCGCTCCAGCAACTCTGCAATTAGGGGCAAGGGATACCGGTCTGGGATGGTGATCTTATTCAGGGCTCGGTAATCATGGCAGAGGCGAAGCTCCCCACACTTCTTCTTAACGAAGAGTACTGGAGCGGCGGTGGGAGAGGTAGAGGGCCTAATGAACCCCCGCTCCAGGTTCTTGTGAAGGAAGTCCTGTAAGGCTTCACGCTCTGGCTCCGAAAGAGAGTATAGGCGACTCACAGGCAGGGGCGCCCCAGGCTGGAGGTCTATGCCGCAGTCAAAAGACCGATGAGGAGGCAGCCGGTCTGCCCCCTGTTCCTCGAACACGTCTACGTAGTCCCGGTACACGGCGGGGAGCGTTGACGCAGCCTCCCCCATGGAGGCGGCCGAAAGCATCTCGGACTGAGCAATCGAACCCGAGTCTGGGAAGCGTACAGTTCGATTGACCCAATCGATCTGAACATTGTGAGACTCCAGCCAGTCCATCCCCAGCACCAGGGGAAACCGGGGCATGGTGGCAATGTCCAGGGTACGCACCTCCCGGTGCTGCTGGTGGCACAGGACCAAGGGCTGGGTCTCCCGAGTAACGGCGCCTGACCGCAAGAGCCGTCCGTCGATTGCCTCCACCTGCACCGGTTCTGGCTTGTTCTGGAGCGGCACCCGATGCTGAGCGGCGAAGGCAGAGTCCATATAGGAGCGGGTTGCCCCTGAATCCACCAGAGCGTGGGTGAGAATCCAGGGCCCGCCTGGGGGGTATAGACGCACCGGGATCATGAGGTGTTGCAATTCCACTGGTGAGGGCCCATCATGTGATGCTTGGGACCCCAGATAGCCTGGGCCATTGGCTACTGGGGTTGGCGGTTTCCCTGCGGCTGGCGTTTCTCAGGGCAGGTTCGGGCGTAGTGTCCACTCCCCCCGCAGTAGAGACACAGGTTTCCCTCCCGACGTCGTGTCTTCTCCGAAGGGGAGAGGCGAGGCCGTGCTGCCCCGAGCTGCATCGGCTCCTCCAGTGAGGAGGCTCTGGCCGTGGAACTGCTGGGGAGCACTGGAGTCGGGAGCCCAGAGTGCTGGCGGGCCCGGGCCTGGCGCCGGTCCTCCAACCGATCGTCTATCTGTAGACTCCGTTGGATGAGGGCCTCCAGCGTGGTGGGGCGATCCAAGGTGGCCAGCTGGTCCAGTATCTCGTCCGAAAGCCCCTCGAGATACTGGTCCCGAAGTGCGGAATCATTCCAGGTCAAGTCCTGCGCCAACAGCCGAAATTCCGTGGCATAGGCGGCCACTGTGGACTTGCCCTGTTTCAACCCCCGAATTGCCCGATTGGCTTGACTCGCCTTCTGAGGGTTGGCGAACGCGGTTTCAAAATGGTTGCAAAACCCCGTATAGTCTGTCAGCAAGGGGGAGTCTTGCCGGAGCAGCGGCAACGCCCACTTGGCCGCCTGGTCCTTCAGCAAGCTGATCAGGAAGTGCACCTTGGTGCGGTCGTCGGGGAAATCCCGGGCTCGCCCCTGAATATACAGTTTGGCCTGGGCGAGAAACATGGGAAAGCTGCCCGGGGACCCATCGAATTTTTCTGGCAGGGCCACTGGGTACTTGCCTGGAGCTGGGGCGCCGGCACCAGGAGCCGGCAAGGCGTCCAAACGCTGCTGAAGCACCGTAACCGCATTGCTCAGCTGCTGCACTGTGTGGGTCAAGACCTGGTTCTCCTGGGCCAATGCCACCAGCGCAGCCGCCTGGTCAGTCATGACAACAGGTTCCTCCCGAACGCACCCCAACGAAGGGGGAGTGCGGGTGTGGCAGGAGCAAACTGTGCTGGTCCCAAGGGATATCCGATAGGCGAGGTCTAGTCCAGTCCAAGGTCAGTCCAAGCCAGAAGTCACGAAGCCGAAGTCACGAAGCCGAGGTCAGGAAGCCGAGGTCAGGAAGCCGAAGTAACAAAGCTGAGGTCAGGAAGCCGAGGTCAGGAAGCCGAGGTCAGGAAGCCGAGGTAACCAAGCTGAGGTCAGGAACGCAGGAACCAGGAACAGGAACTAGGCAGCACCGATGTTGCTCCTGCAACTTGGGTCTGGGACTGGCTGGCTTTTATCTGCCCCGAGGCAAAGGGCGGCTCCGATCCTCAGGTGCCTCGCCTCTCCTGGCTTGGAGGCGAGCACTCCTCCTGCGGGAACTTAGTTCCCTTCGCCTCTCTGCCCTTAGCCTTTGCAGCTCAGGAGAAGCTGGAGGGTTACCGGACCCAGAGGCAACCTCAGCTTCCCCTGACTGGGTGGGGAGTGGAGCACCTGCAGGCAATAAGTCCTCCATCCCATTAGAAGCCAGATCAACCTCAGCCGATGCCTGCACCTGAGGATCCAGCACAGGTGAGTCCCCTTGAGACTCAGGCCCCAGCCCTGGCTCTGCTGGTTCTGGAGGCAGTGAATCATGTGCAGGCTGGGATCCCTCAGGTTCAGCGTCTGAGTCTGACTCCCAGGTCATCACAATACCAAGAACAAACTTAGTTGGTCTCTAAGGTGCGACTGGAAGGAATTTTTTATTTTTTATTTTGTTTTGCCCAATAGGAAAGACGGCTCTGAATATACCCTACACAAATCCAGAGTGGAGTCCCTAAGACGGTTGAGTGGCGCCTTGTACGCCTCCTTCTGCCAACTCCAGCAGCTAAGCTGGTGCCTGACGTCTTGCTCTGCTTTCCTTTGGACCCTGCCTTCTCAAGGATGTCGCCATTTTCATTGGAGAAATGTTGGTGGTGTGGGATATAAACACAGAGCAGTCAAACACAACATTGCTAGAGTGGACATGAAGGTGTCTCAGTCCTCCAGCCATAACTTCCTGTTTACCTGGACTGAGACAACTTCCTCTATGTAACTGGAGGTGGGTGTGGTTTCACCTGGGCAGGTTAGCACAAAACCACAGGTCAGCGGCCATTTCCCTCTCTTGGATCGGGACTTCAAGCAAGCAACTTCTTAGAGCAGAGATAGACTCTTGGCTTCCAGCTTAGAGCAGAGATGGACTCTTGGCTTCCATATATTAGAAAATATATGTACATGTGGAGACTTGGCTTCCAGCCAAGAGGGCCCAAATGGAGCCTTCTCCCACATGGAGAGTCTCCACATGTACATATATTTTCTAAACTGAAGTCTGCCTTTATCTGGGATCTTATTGTGACCATTTGATGTCCATGAGTAAACGTTTTTATATGCTTTTATAGAAGACTTGTGTAGTGTCTTATTTTAAGAGGGGGAAATGGGAAATACATACCAGGAAACTATTTTTCAGAGGTTTAAACAAACCTGAGCAACCTTCCGCTGTGTGATTTTAAAAGGGGAATGTAACTCTGCTGACTTAGTTGGGACTTGTAAACACAAGTTGGGATAGGATATCTTAAGCAAT
Organism: Darevskia mixta; assembly: GCA_034641385.1. Taxonomy (NCBI): domain Eukaryota; kingdom Metazoa; phylum Chordata; class Lepidosauria; order Squamata; family Lacertidae; genus Darevskia; species Darevskia mixta. The sequence goes on from JAWWNH010000060.1 coordinate 8,516,290, forward strand.
ATATCCTCATCCACATCCCTAAACATTCCCACAGGTGGGTATGGGCTTCTATCTGAAGACAGTTGTTTGGAGAGATTCGGAGAGGAACAAGAGAGGCGGAGGAGACTGCAGAGAAAGGGAGATGGAGTAAAAACGATGCTCAAAATCTGATTAAAAAACCACAGAGTTCTGTTGAATATGTTTCTGCACAGCGCAAAATAACTTGGTGGGCTCCCAAAGCTTGCCAGGGCGTCCTTCGGCCATCAAAAGCACACACACACACCCCTGCAAGATCCCCCCTTTTACCTCTTCCTCTCCAAACTTGCTATGGCAACAGCCGGTGGTCCCCTGGGTGCCTCTGAATGGAAGAGTCCAGGCTGGCGTCTTCCCTGGGCAAGAGGCCCTGCGGTCACCGAGCCTCCCGCCAACGTGTTTGTTTTGGAGAGGGCCCCGTGGCCTCGGACGCCACTGCGACACACTTGTGGTGCTGTGATGGTTGCCCGGCTGGACGTCCTCCAAGGGGCACGCAGAAGTTCTCTAATCACTGGAACTGGCCAGAGGCCAAAGCGGTAAAAGAAGCCAAGAGTCGGCATCAATGGAGTGGTCAGAAAGTTAAGGAGGAGCAAAGGGTAAAGAGCCAGTTTGGAATCTGGGCTCCCTGGCTGCTGTTTCCCCCTAACCCTGGGACTAGGGAAGGGGATGCCTCTGCCGACTCCATTTCCTCTTGGTTTCTCGCTTTTTCCAGGCTTGAGTTCAGTTCTCCCCATTTCTGCAATTTCTTTACATACGAAGAAATCCTCGTAACCATTTGCCAGATGTACACATTTTTGCAAGAGTTTCCCCTATATAGTTCATTTTATATGTTGCCGTCACAAATATGTGCATTTTTATGCACACTTTCTCCTAATAAAGAGAGATTTTTGTGCACATTATTTGGTGTGGGAGAACAGCTTCAACAAATTCAGAAACGGGCAGGTTTTGATGGACAGCTGTGTCTCAGTTCACACGTGGTTTGGAAACTGAATTGGGTAGCTTCGCGTAAAAATCAAATCAAACCAGATTTCTCCTTCGTTCCTCCTTATCACAGGGTCTTAGAAATTGCACTTTGCACTTCCTCAGAAGCACTGCTTTATTGTTATTCCATGTCCTTCAGAGTGATGCCTTAGTACCCAAAAGTAGATTCTGGGTCTATTCTTACCACTCTCTGGCTAGTGGTTTCCCCCAGCCCTGAGAGAGACAGGCTAGTTGCTTAGCAGGCAAGAATTTGCACTCTGCACGTGCTCAAAAGCACTGCTGTTCTATTATTATTCTGTGTGTTTCAGAGGTACATTCTCTTTTTTTTTTTAAAAAAAAAATCATTTTCTTTTTCTATTATTACATACATCATATATCCAAACATTTATAATACAATCCCTCTTCCGTCCCTCCTGGGCCTCCCCCAACTTCCACTTCTGGTTTATTTTTCCTTTATTATACATTGCTATCTCTGTAATTACACTATTTTACTTCCTTACCTACTATCTATCATTACTACTAAAATTGTGATTATTTACTTAAGTCCAACCATCAAGTCACTATTCTTCTTTTGTTTCTGCAAATAAGCTATAAAAGGTTCCCATTCTCTTTCAAAGTCCCTGCTGTCTTTCTCACAAAGTCTTTCCGTTAATTTTGCCATTTCAGCATAATTCATCTGTTTTTCTTGCCCCTGTTCTTTATCTGGCATTTCTCCCATCTTCCAATTTTGTGCTATTTTACAAATGTTATCTTCAACATTTTCTTCAATTCATTATATATCATTTCCCAATACAATTTTACCTTTTTTGCAATCCCATCGTATATGGTAAAAAGTACCTTCTGCCTCACATCTCCAACATTCTTTCTTTTCATTTTTGTACATTTTTACCAAATTCACCGGTACATTCTTGTACCCAGAACAGAATACGCAACTGTCAGGTGGCGCAGGTTGGCTGTGGACAAGTGATCGCGACAGGTTGCCGGGTATTGAAGATGAAGAGGGGGCGCTCCCTGGACCCCAGTAAGGTCCCTGTGCCATCTAAAGCAGCAGCAAAGCCCATCTAGCATGCTTCAGAGTTTTATAATAAGAGAAGTTCAAACATCTAGTACCTATTGACTTGCGCCTGTCCCCAGATTTGAATTTCCTCCTGTCCAGCAGCTATCTAGGACAAACCGAGATCCAGAAAGTGAGTTTCAGGAGGGAAGTCCATCTGAAGCATTAAGAGGCTGTAGATGACTTTGCTAAAGGCTGGGGATCCTGGACAGGATCCAAGAGCAAGGAGTTGACCTATTGTGCTCGAGGCTGAATAATCCCTGTGGGAAATCGCATCTGCTTCCTATTACGGAGGGTGAATAACTCAGATCAGCTTTTGAGCACCAGCTGCATTAAACATGGCTTCCTCTCCAGACCCAATTTTAAAGGTTTTAACCTCTAAAAGGAAGGCAGGGAGCCTGCTGGCCACCAGATACCTTGAAGGATGGATGTAACGCTGGAGCTTTTTAGCCATTGTTTAAGTGTTTTGGTTATTGTCTCTATTGATAGAGCTTGTTCCTTTGAAGAAACTGGAGTCTAACCAGTGAAACGGGAGGACTTTCAGTTAGCAACCCGTCAGGACAGACGAGGACAATTGAGGAACTTTGTTTGAAACAGAATACCTATAAATTTCAACTTTATACTCACCTGGTATATATAAGATTCCTAAGTGAACTTTTGCACTTTACCTTGGAATGTATGCCCTAGGCCAGTGATGGCTAACCTTGACACTCCAGATGTTTTGGAACTACAACTCCCATCATCCCTAGCTAACAGGACCAGTGGTCAGGGATGATGGGAGTTGTAGTTCCAAAACATCTGGAGTGTCAAGGTTAGCCATCACTGCCCTAGGCTCTGTGGTTAAACCCACTGTGGGTTAAACCACAGAGCCTAGGGCTTGCCGATCAGAAGGTCGGCGGTTCGAATCCCCGTGAAGGGGTGAGCTCCCATTGCTCGGTCCCAGCTCCTGCCAACCTAGCAGTTCAAAAGCATGTAAAAGTGCAAGTAGATAAATAGGTACCGCTGCAGCGGGAAGGTAAACGGCGTTTCCATGCGCTGCTCTGGTTTGCCAGAAAGCGGCTTAGTCATGCTGGCCACATGACCTGGAAGCTGTACGCCGGCTCCCTTGGCCAATAATGCGAGATGAGCGCAGCAACCCCAGAGTCGGTCACGACTGGACCTAATGGTCAGGGGTCCCTTTACCTTTACACTGTTGTCAGAATATATTCTATATATTTTTTTCATTGTTGTTTTTCACGGTTTCCGATTTATTTTGTTTTTTGCCACCAGATATGGCTGACCTCAAGATCCCATGGTCCATGACTATTTAGCAGAGCTGGCTAGGACTGATGGGAGTTGTAGTTCCACAACATCTGGACGCACCGGGTTGGCGATGCCTGCCCCGTGTGACAGAGCGCTTTATAATTGTGCAAACCTAAATTCCCAGTATGTTCCTGAGTCATCTTAATTCTTCACAAGATCATGTTTTGCAGCTGAGAACAAGCTTCCCAGATGTTATGGCTTAATATTTGGGGCAAGAGGGGGAGCTGCAACAGAGGACAGAGGCCTTCTCCTTTAATAACAGCATAGAAGTGACAAGTGGGTTACTGCAGGGTTCTGTCCAGGGATGGTGGCTGTTCAACCTGGATGAAGGAATAATGGAGGGGATGCTCATCCAATTTGCAGATGACACCAAACTGGGAGGGGTAGCTAATCCCGCAGAAGACAGAATCAGGATTCAAAATGACCTTAACAGATTGGAGAATGGGGGGGGGGGAAGCTAACAAAATGAATGTCAACAGGGACAAATGTCAGGTTCTGCACTTAGGCAGGGAGAACCAGATGCAGAAATATAAGTTGGGGGACAGCTGGCTTCCTAGCAGTACATGTGAAAAGGATCTAGGTGTCTTAGTGGACCACAAGCTGAACATGAGTCAACAGTGTGATGCAGCAGCAGAATAAGTGAATGCTATTCTAGGTTGCATCAACAGAAGTCTAGTGTCCAGATCAAGGGAAGTAATAGTCCCACTCTATTCTGCCTTTGTCAGACCACAACTGGAATACTGTGTCCAATTTAAGAAGGATCTTGATAAGCTGGAAGGTGTGCAGAGGAGGGTGACCAAGATGATCAAGGGTCTGGAAACCAAGTCTGATGATGAGTGGTTGAAGGAGCTGGGTATGTTTAGCCTGGAGAGGAGATATGATAGCCATATTCAAATATCTCAAGGGCTGTCGCATGGAAGGAGGAACAAGCTTGTTTTCTCCTGCTCTGGAGGGTAGGACTCGAGCCAATGGCTTCAAGTTGCAAGAAATGGGATTCTAACTGAACATCAGGAAGAACTTTCTGATGGTAATAGGTTTTTGACAGGGGAACGGACTCCCTCAGGCAGTTGTAGACTCTCCTTCCTTGGAAGTTTTAAAGCAGAGACCATCTGTCCCAGATGCTTTAGTTGAGTTAGTCCTGTATTGCAGGAGGTTGGGCTAGATGACCCTTAGGGTCCCTTCCAACTCTACAATTTGATGCTTCTATTATTCTAAGACAAAGGGATTTTGAGACGTGCAAATAAAAAGACAGTGATCCAGGTCTAATCTCCTTTGGTTGTGGACTAGGAGGGAAGCAGAAGTGCATACGATTTACTGGGTGGGCTGATATAATCTAGAGTAGGAATGCTGTATGGGACGCGGGTGGCACTGTGGGTTAAACCACAGAACCTACGGCTTGTCGATCAGAAGGTCAGCAGTTCGAATCCCCGCAACAGGGTGAGCTCCTGCTGCTCAGTCCCTGCTCCTGCCCACCTAGCAGTTCGAAAGCACGTCAAAGTGCAAGTAGATAAATAGGTACTGCTCCAGCGGGTACTGTCCCTCCTGGTAAGCAGCAGAGATTCAGCTGTTGGGTCGAAAGATTCATGCATTGCAGGGGTTTGGATGACCCTTGTGGTCCCTTCCAGCTCTACAATTCTAGGAGGTCAGGGGAGTGTCAATGCCACGCTGGGATGTCCACTCCTGTTACTGACATCCCTGCGGTTGGGACATCACCCTTCCTTGGTGATGGGTCTCCCCACAGATCATTACAGCTTGGCCGATCCTGGTTTGTGTGTTGCTTGGAGTGCTATGAAAGCAGAGCATGCAAATGGTATGTTTCATAACTGAAATGGTAAAACAAAACATCTTTGAGTTTTGCAGTGCTTTAAAAACTTTGTTGCTGCAAAAGTTTTCATGGATTACAGTCAGCTTTCTCAAATGCATGAGTAAACAGTGTTTCCGTACACTGCTCTGGTTCACCAGAAGCGGCTTAGTCATGCTGGCCACATGACCCAGAAAAACTGTCTGCGGACAAATGCTGGCTCCCTCGCCTATAGAGCGAGATGAGCGCCGCAACCCGAGAGTCATCCGCGACTGGACTTAACTGTCAGGGATCCCTTTACCTTTAGGAATGCTGTACCTTTCAAGCTAAAGCAGAATGACTAAATGCTTCGGCAAATTCAGCAGTGAAATTGGCCACAAGGAGGAAGAGATGACCCATAAATTCTCAGAAGATCAAATCAGAGCTTCATAAAAACTGACGGCTTCAAACTGGCTGAACTTTGGGGAGTTTGGGATTGATCCTTCCCACTGTTCCTTTATTTGGTTCAGCATGTTGTTGTGGTTATTTCTTCTGGCCTCAGTCTGGCGTTCTCAAGATGACTCAGTTTGGTACTTGAGCCAAGAGCTGAGCTTGTCAAATCTAAACAAAGCACTTTCCAAGAAACAGTTTGCAGCTCCCCTGCAAACTAATGGTCTTTCAGACAGCTGTTCATTGCCATTTAGGCAAACCCTCATAGAATCATAGAATGGTAGATTTGGAAGGGATCCTGAGGGTCATCTAGTCCAACCCCCTGCAAAGGCATCACAACTAAAGCATCCAGCACAGGTGGCCACTTAACCTTTGCTTAAAAACCAACTTCTGAGGGCGACCGTCCCACTGTCATACAGCTCTTACTGTCAGAAAGTTCTTCCTGGTGTTTAGTTGGAATCTCCTCTTGAAGCCATGGGTTCGATTCCTACCCTCCGGAGCAGGAGAAAACAAGCTTGCTGCATCCTGCATGTGACAGCCCTTTAGATATTTGAAGATCTCATCTCAGTCTCCTCTTCTCCAGGCTAAACATACCCAACTCCCTGAACCATATCTCAGAAGGCTTAGTTTCCAGTCCCTTGATCTTCTTGGCTGCCCTCCTTTGTACACCTTCCACCTTGTCAAACTCTGCTGAACCTGAGCAGCTAGATTTGATCATGGGTCAAATAAAGAGGATGGCGAGGTCGGGGTGGCAGTGTCAAAAATAGATAACAAGGAGGAAGAGGAGGAGGAGGAGGAGGACCTTGCTGAAGCAACCAGGATGTTAGGTCTAAGCTTGTGGAGAATGATCTGTAGCCCTGAAACCACACCTTGTCCTCCCTCCAAGGTTCACCCCTTGCCATTGTTCTCCTGCCTACCTGGGGAACAAAAACTACAAACCTGTAGCAAATGGCATTCAGTGGCAGCAACGTTCAATTGACCTCCTGACAGCCAAGTCGCTCCCGCTTATCAGGAATGAGAGGCGCAAGTTGGCAAGGAGATCAGCGCGGTGCTGGAGTGCTGAATTAGCTGCAGTGATGCATTTGCACCACGCTGACCTCCCCACTGCCTTGTCCCTCCTGGTAAGCAGCAGAGATTCAGCTGTTGGGTTGAAAGATTCATGCATTGCAGGGGTTTGGATGACCCTTGTGGTCCCTTCCAGCTCTACAATTCTATGATTCTAGGAGGTCAGGGGAGTGTCAATGCCACGCTGGGATGTCCACTCCTGTTACTGACATCCCTGCGGTTGGGGCATCACCCTTCCTTGGTGATGGGTCTCCCCACAGATCATTACAGCTTGGCCGATCCTGGTTTGTGTGTTGCTTGGAGTACTATGAAAGCAGAGCATGCGAATGGTAGGTTTCATAACTGAAATGGTAAAACAAAACTTCTTTGAGTCTTGCAGTGCTTTAAAAACTTTGTTTGTTGCTGCAAAAGTTTTCATGGATTACAGTCAGCTTTCTCAAATGCATGAGTTACGGGAATATTTATAAACATGGGGGGCAGTGATTCTGAACAGTGTGAAGGAAATGAAACACAGAGAGTACAGAATGATAATTATTAACAGTGGGCATTCCCCAAAGAATTAGTGATAATTCCTCCTGAATAATGAAAACAAAACAAAAAAATTATTTATTTTTTGTTCAGATTCAGTTCACAACTGACGGCATTGTACCACTTGAGGAATTGCAATTCAGTGGTTACCCTTTGCCTTATTCCTTTGCAGTTCCTTTGTTTGAAGTTGACTGTTTAAAATCTGTTACAGAGTCTCCTGTATTCATCTGGAAGCTTGGAGATTTGGTCTAACTCAGGGGTCTGCAACCCGCGGCTCCGGAGCCGCATGTGGCTCTTTTACACCTTTGCCACGGCTCCGGGGTGGCGTGTCTTCCCCGGTCCCCTTTCCCTCCCGTCGCGTCGGTGTGTGTAGTCGGGGGGGGCGGCGGGAGAGCGAGCTGCAGAGAGAAAGAGAAGTTGGCGAGCTGCGACGGGCGCGTTGACGGCAAACCAGAGCCGAGCGCGGAGCCCGAGAGCGAGAGCAGCGCCTCCTCCTCCTCCCGCTTCCCGGCTGGGCAATTGACAGAGCTCATTATCATGCTGCGCTCACTCGCTGCCTGTCTAGGGCCGGAGGGAGGGAGAGCGAAACGCGCGCGCACACAAAAGCTGGTGTGTGTGTGTGTGTGTGTGGAGAGGAGGCAGCGAGCCCCAGACAAAGCCCGTGCAGCGCGCACACAAAAGCTGGTGTGTGTGTGTGTGTGTGTGTGTGGAGAGGAGGCATCGAGCCCCAGACAAAGCCCGTGCAGCTGTATTTGAGCTGGGCCAGCGCTGGCAGACGTGCTGCCATCTCGCAGGAGGCTCCTGATGGACGCTTGCCTAAATCGCAGCGGCGCGGGGCGGCAGGGGACGGGGCACCGTACGTCATGCGCAATGACGTCACATGGCCCCGCCCCCTCGCCTAGGGCGCGAAAAGCGGCTCCCAGGTTTTTTTTTCCTTCGGAAATGGGTCTAAGTGGCTCTTTTTGTCTTAAAGGTTGCCGACCCCTGGTCTAACTTAATAGGATTCATTTGTGGGAAAACAAAAGAAAAAAACCCACACAGTTTGCTTTCATCTCTGGGGAATGGACCTTTGCAATGGGGAAAATAACTTATCCTGGATTTCCTCCTGTTCATTGGATGGTCCTGCGTCCTACAATAATTAGAGCAGGAAAGTTCAGCTAAAGGGAAGGGTAGAACATCTGCTTTGCATGCAGAAGGTCCTAGGTTCATCCCCAGCATCTCCTGGTGGGGCTGGGAAAGAGACTCAGAGACAAAATGAATTTCAACAGGTTCCACACTTATGCAGGAAGAATCAGATGCACAAAAAATAACATGGGGGACACCTGGCTTGCCAGTACCCTGTTTCTCCTAAAATAAGCCATAGCAGGATTTCTATGCATTTGTGAAATATAAGCCATACCCCGAAAATAAGACATAGTGACGCGGCGCCTCTCCCTTAAGATGGCCTGGATAGGCGTGGCTATGCAGCGTACCGACGCGGAGCGGTTAAAATAAGACATCCCCTGAAAATAAGCCATACTGTGTTTTTTTGAGGGGGAAAATATATAAGACAGTGTCTTATTTTTGGAGAAACACGGTAGTACAGTGGACCCTTGACTTACATATGTAATCTGTTCTGACGGGACCGTCGGAAGTCGAAAAAATCGTAAGTCGAGTCCCCATAGGAATGCGTTGCAGAACGCATTCATAGCTTGAAAAAACCTTCGGAACTCGAAAAAACCCTATCTAAAACGGCCGCGGCTTCCGATCGGAAGTGGAAAAAATTCAGAAGCGGTGGCCGCTTTGATCCCTCATAACTCGAAAAATACGGAAGTCGGGGCATTCGTAAGTCGAGGGATCACTGTACATGTGAAAAGTATCTAGGGGTCTTAGTGGACCACAAGCTGAACATGAGTCAACGGTGTGGTGAAGTAGCAGTGAAAAAGCTAATGCTCTTCTAGAATGCATGAACAGAAGTCTAGTGTCCAGATCAAGGAAAGTAATAATACCACTCTATTCTGCCTTGGTCAGACCACGCCTAGAGTCCAGTGTCCAGTTCTGGTCACCACAATTTAAGAAGGATATTGACAAGCTGGAATGTGTGCTGAGGAATCAAGATAATCAAGGGTCTGGAAACCAAGCCTTATGAGGAACAGTTGAAGGAGCTGGGTATGTTTAGTCTGGAAAAGAGGAGATATGAGAGCCATCATCCTATATAATAAAGTGCCTGTGTCCGTGCGTACGTTCCATGTGTCAGTGGAAATGCGCTACTGCGCATGCGCCCCACTGACGCAGGGATTGGAGCGGGCGGAGAGGGGGCGTGTCCGAGAGGGCGGCCGTGCGCAGGCTCGTCGTCAGTTGGGTCAGTGCCGCCACCTTGCACGGTCGCCCTCCCGGGCCGCTGAGGGGGCAACCGACCGCCGCCGGGCTCGCCCTGCCCAGGCACCTCCGCAGACCTGCCGGCTTCGCCAGGGGCGCTTCGGCCCTAGCGGAGCCTCCCTCCTCAACTGGGCGAGGGGGAGACCCGGACGCCGCCCTGGAGGCGGCTGAGGCGAGCGGCTCGGGTTTCACCTCGGCTCTCGCGGCCTCTGCAGCCACAGACCCGCCCGCCCGCCTCGCCTCACCTCACCTCACCTGCCCGGTCTGATGCGGCTGCAGCCTCGGATGGGGGAAGCGGCCCGAGGAGGACGCCGTGGCTGAGGCGGGATTTGAACCCGGGCCTCCTCGCCTCCTCCTCCTGGGGCTCTGCCTCCTCCTGCCTCCTCCTCCTCTAGCGCCTGTTATTTAACGGGCTAACTTCAACTAGTCAAATATATTAAGGGCTGTGACATGAAAGAGGAGGCAAGCTTGTTTTCTCCTGCTCTGGAGCGTAGGACTCAAACCAATGGCTTCAAGTTACAAGGTAGGAGATTCTAACTAAACATCAGGAAGAACTTTTTTGCAGTAACAGCTGTTCAGCAGGGGAATGGTCTCTCTCGGAAGGTTGTATAGACTCTTTTTCCTTGGAGGATTTTAAACAGGTCATCTGTCATGGATGCTTTAGTTGAGATTCCTGCATTGCAGGGGGTTGGACTGGATGACCCTCAGGGTCCCTTTCAACTCTAGAATTCTATGATTCCCTACCAGGTGGTGCCAGGTTCAATGCCCAATGGCATCTCCAGTTAGGACTCGGTGGGACTCATGCCTGGAACCTTGGAGAAGGGCTGCCAGTCAGTGTAGACAACATGGAGCTAAATGAACTGATTCTCTGCCTGTTTATAAGGGAGCTTCCTGAGTTCCTAACTTTTGAAGGATTCGCTGGGTGGTGAATGAATCTACATTACTGAGCACCAAGGGGGACTCAGATTCTAGCTGTCATGGAGTTGGGATGTGGTTTCAGGGCAGATATGCAGCCAGGAGAGGGTTATTTCCGCTCTCCTCCAAGCAGATAACAGAAGAGGCATCTGGAAGTCATTTGGTGTTGAGCCTTCCTGTTTCCTTGCCCTCCCTTCACCATGCAAAACAATATCCTTTTCTCTCCCCTTATGCAACGCAGAATATTTTAGCATTTCCCTCTCACCACCCCGCCTTCCTTCCTGAATCTCAAAAAGTTCCAGAATTCCCTTACAATTTTCTTTTCTAGCAAGTCAACTTGAGACAATCTTCCAGTTCTTAAGAACTGGCTCGATCTCTTTAACAGCTAAACCCTCAGAGCTAAAAGAAAACTCTTAATAAGAGCACAAAGAACCCAATAACCCAGATCTGTTCCTGGAGCCGAGACAGACCAAGATGACCTCATTTTCCAAACAGCCCCGTAAGTCGCCAGAGGCATGGTCCTTATTTTACAGCTTGCTTTTTAAGAGGCTTTCCATGTTCACATTGTCAGATAGGAAAGTCCTTCCCCAAAGAAGTGAGAATTCCTTGGAAGAAGAAGATGCTTGCCTCTTTGTCACCATCTGCTGGTTTGGACAGGAAGTGAGCTGGACAGGCTTGGAAGCTGCAGCTGTGTATATGCCTTACACATGACGTGCCCCCAAGGAATCCTGGGAACTGCAGTTTGTTGAGGGTGCTGGGAATTGTAGTACAGTGAGATGTAAACTACACAGTTCCAAACATACGCAGTATTGTCTGTCTGTCTGTCTGTCTGTTTGTTTGGTGTGCCACCCTTCGTCCAAAGATCACAGGGTGGCCCAGGACAGGGAGGGGGAAATGCAAAATAAGAACATAAAATGCATCATAAAACAAAAACAAACCCATAGCTCCCCCCTCCCACAAACACATTTAAAAGGGCATCAGATATCAACCGAGCCTTTGGAACATCTTTGCCTGGTGCATTTTTGAAGGCACCAGCTGAACCTCCCGGGGGAGAGCATCCACAATGGGGAGCCACTGCAGAGAAGGCACAGTCCAAAGGAAAGCAAAACAATATGTTGGGCACCAGCTTGGCTGCAGGGGTTGCCAGAAGGAGGCATACAAAGTGCCATCCAAGCATCTTAGGGACTCCGGATTTGTGTAGGGTTTAGCCTTTTCTTCTGCCGAAGCTATCCCACAAGGAAGTGGGTACAGATTGTCCCTTGGGGTTTACTCCCATGAAAGTTCAGCCACAAGGCAGGAGAGGTTTAGGGTAAGAGTCTTCCTTCTCCTAGATGGGCTCCCTTCCCAGACTGATGAGCTCCAACTTCTCCTCTCTTCCCTCTGCAGCACGTGCAGAAAACGCCTTCTGGAGCATCGGACCCCCTCATGGTTTTGTTTGTTCAATGTGCCGGAGCCTGTCTTCACATGCAGGGGGTTCAAGACCTATAGGCTCTTCTCATCTGATTTGGCCGGCCAGTCAAAGCCATTTCCTGCGGTGTGGCTGCTGTCACATGCAGACAGCTTCCAGGAGCCACAGGTGAGAGCTGAGTGCAGTGGCATAGGAAGCCTCTTGGCTGCCTGGGGCGGCGTTGCCGCTCGGAGGCACCCCCCTGGGGGTGGGGCGTCCTGACACATGCGTCGTGATGTCACGACACACGTCAGAAGGGACTGCGCATGCCCAGAAATCCCGGAATTTCCGGGCATGCGCAGTCAATCCGGTCCAGCGCTGCTGCTCCCACGGCAACAGAGTGAGCACCGGCTTGTGGGGCTGCCCCGTTCATCCATTTTTTATTATTATTATTATTTTTTATAATAATATTTATTGGGTTTTTCACACAAAATTTTTTAAGACAAACATAGACAAATAAACACATAAAAACAATACTACAAATACTCATACACACCAAAAATACTAATAAATTCCCTTCTTCTTTCCTTTACATTTTGGTTGACTTCCTCCGAACCCTCCCTCTGTGTTTCTTATTTTTGTACTTATTTCTATTGGCATTTTCCTAATCACTTCCATATTATATTCTCATGTTACTTATCCTAAATTATCTTATCACTTAACACTTATCACTTATCTTACTTCATTTTCCTATCATGTTTTTAATTCTAAATATCAGTTATAAACTTAACATAAATTCCGCTTGTCACTTATCTTTTGTCATATTATACACTTAACATACATCCTACTTCTATGCTACAAATTACTAAGTTTCTGGCATACTTTAATATCTATATTTTACAATAATTCTTAAGGCAATCCCTAAATTTTTCCATTCTTTTTCCACTGCTTCCTCCCTCCGGTCGCGAAGCCTCGCGGTCAGTTCGGCCAGCTCCATGTACTCCATCACTTTCATCTGCCATTCTTCCAAAGTCGGTAAGTCTTTTGTCTTCCAGTACTTTGCAATCAAGATTCTTGCTGCCGTTGTGGCATACATAAAGAAAGTGTGATCTTCCTTGGTCGTTCATCCATAAAGCAGCACGGACGGGGTGCTGGGCAGCAGGGCTCGGCTTGGGGAATGGCGGGAGGGGCCGCCGAGTGTCACCCCCACTCCCCTGGAACCCAGGGCGCTCCGCCCCCTACGGTTGGCCCTTCCTACGCTACTGGCTGAGTGCGCAGTGGGGACCAAAGGTGGGCAAACTACCCCAGAAGGAGCACAACATGTCCCCACGAGAGGTACTACCCCTCCCCTAACACTCCATAGACCCCAGAGACTCCTTACCCCTACAGTAGAGAATTGGAGGTAATGGCTGTGAAACACTCTGAACACACAACAGCACCGAGCAAATGCTTGACATTCGTGTAATATCTTTTTAAAATAAAAATTCAAGCAGTCCTGTTGTTTGTGTAAAGCTGCACATGGTTTCCCCCCCCCCCCCCCGGTCAAGGAAAACTGTCCAGGAAAACTTGTGCAGAAAACACGCCTTCCAAGGTTTTCCTGCAAAAAAAAAATAAAAAAAAAAAAAATGATGCTGCTCTCTTTGCCTGCTGCTCTCGACCCCATCTCTTGCTGCGTGGCAGGAATTTGCGGGGAATTGAACCAAGTAGACCTTGTCCTTGTCCAGAATGCTGAAAACACACACAGAGAGGTCCCAATGGGGTTTGTTCTTTCTTGGCCAACAGTGCTGGAGAGTAGGAAGCGTTCCTGATCAGCTGCTAGGTTCAGTCCTCCACCTGGAATTAATGGCATTGGGACCAGAGCGGATTGAAGGAAAAGGTCCGCCCAGGAACACTGTCATCTGCTCCTCTTATCTGTGCGCGCTGTTCCATCTGATCCCAAGCAGCTAATCGCCATCCATCTCTGGCATTCAAAGCCCAAACTGAGCAGGGAAAACTCCCTCACTCTTCTCTTGTGGTAAGAGATGGAGAGGTTGCTTGTCTGTTGGTAAAGTTTGGAGAATTGACAAAACAACACTCAATTCTTTAAAAATAAGAACGCAAGAAGAACCTTACTGGATCCAGCCATCTGGTCTGGCATTCTGCTCTTGCAGTCGCCAAATAGATGCCCGTGGGAAACCCACAAACAGGGGGGACCCCTACCAGGGGCGGAGGAAAGGGGATGCGGTAGGTGCGGGCCGCCCCGGGTATCACCACTGAGGGGGGTGTCAAAATGCCGGGCCCTGCAGCGTGCCCGAGCCACACGTCTCTCCTGGGGATAACGCGGTGACTTGAGTGCATGCGGGCTCCACGCTGCCCAAACAGTCCACCCGCTGCCTCTCCCTCAGCTGTAGGGTGGCTGAGTGGGCGGCGGCAGGCAGACTCTGGACGCCCTGTGGTGCGCCCTGCCCCTAGGGATGGCTCTCCTCGCCCTCGTGCCGCCCCAGGCGCCCAAGCGGCTTCCTCTGCCGCTGAGTCCAACTGGCCCAAGCAGCCCTTAGCAGGCAACCCCCCCCTCCATGCCCATGGAGAAGAGCACTGGGCCAGGCCATGCTGGGGTCACCCCTTGCCCACCTCCACACCTGCCCCCACACCTGTGGGCCTGGGCTGCCAGAGACCGTGATGCCCAGAGCGAGGAGCAAGCGAGCGCTAGCTAGGCAGCCATTCAGAGAGTAGGCCTGGAGACCGTAGGGCAGCCTGGCCTCAGAAATGTGCAGGGAGGGAGCCTCCACAATTGCCAGCCTGTGCTGGGGATAAGGCAGCAAGGCCAGGCCCAGTGGAGAAGGAGAAGGAGAAGGAGAAGAAGGAGAAGGAGAAGGAGAAGGAGAAGGAGAAGGAGAGTTTGGATTTGATATCCCGCTTTATCACTACCCGGAGGAGTCTCAAAGCGGCTCACATTCTCCTTTCCCTTCCTCTGTGAGGTGAGTGGGGCTGAGAGACTTCAGAGAAGTGTGACTAGCCCAAGGTCACCCAGCAGCTGCATGGGGAGGAGCAGGGAAGCGAACCCGGTTCACCAGATTACGAGTCCACCGCTCTTAACCACTACACCACACTGGCTCTCAAGCAGGGAAGGACAGGGACCAATGGATTGGGGCCCCCAGGAGTGGCGGCAGGAGCCCCCCAACAGGTATCCCCGCAGATGCATGCTTGGAGGCGCATTGTTGCGCCCCCTCAGAATTTTGTGCCCAGGGCCATGTCCCCCCTGTCCCTCCCACTATGCCACTGTAACCAGATGCCTCTTCTGAGAAACCTACAAGCAGGACCCGAACACAAAAGCATCTCTCCCCTCCCGCGGTTTCCAGAAACTGCCACTCAGAAGCACTGCTGCCTCCAACTGTGCAGGGCAGAGGAGAGTCACCCTAGTATGACAGTCATCTCTGTCTAATCAGTGTGGTGTAGTGGTTAAGAGCGGTGGACTCGTAATCTGGTGAACCGGGTTCGCGTCTCCGCTCCTCCACATGCAGTTGCTGGGTGACCTTGGGCTAGTCACCCTTCTCTGAAGTCTCTCAGCCCCACTCACCTCACAGAGTGTTTGTTGTGGGGGAGGAAGGGAAAGGAGAATGTGAGCCGCTTTGAGACTCCTTCGGGTAGTGAGAAAGCGGGGTATCAAATCCAAACTCTTCTTCTTCTCTCCCCTCCCTCGGTTTCCAGGAACTGCCCCTCAGAAGCACTGCTGCCTCCAACTGTGCAGGGCAGAGGAGAGTCACCCTAGTTTGACAGCCCTCTCTCCTCCATGAATCTGTCTAATCCTCTTTCCAAGTTGGTGGCCATCAGTTGGTGGCCTCTTGTGGGAGCCAATTCCATAGTCTAACTACACCCGTTGCATGAAGGAGGAAATTCAGAGAGGAATGCCGTGCCCAGATGAATTGGAAAATTTGGAGGAGCCGAGGGGGAGGAGGGGGCGTGGAGTGCCGAGGGTTTTTGCGGGTCCCGGCTATTCCTGATAATGCGGTACATGTATGGAAATAAAAAGGAATGTGCAGAGGGGAGGGGATCTGACAAAAGGGGAAGAGGGGGGGAGCAGCATCAAAGGAGAGAGAAGGAGAGGCAGAGCTTGGAGATTATAAGGCTGGGAAGTGCTTAGTTCCCTTTTGCAGGAAAAAAATGCTGGGTCTCTCTCTGCCTCTCCTCGCCATCTGCCTGGCAGCCTGGGCCCCCAGCATGGTGGGTGGGGGCCCCCGCACAGTCACCCCCACCCTCCTGCAACGGAAGCCCAGCAAGAGCCCCACCGCAGCAAGCCAGGTGACGGCCGCTCTCCCCAGGGCCACTGCCACCTCACCTGCGCCCTCCAGGAGCAAGCAGGTGAGGGGAACAGCCCGCCCAGAGCTCACCTCACCCGCTAACCTCAGGACCACAGTCACATCTGGCAGACAGGGCACGGAAGCGCCCTTTCCTACTACCACCAGCCAAGCCAAGAACATCGGGGTGTCTACGGAGAAGTCCGTTGTTGGGAAGAAAGGTATATTCATAGCCTCTTGGGGCTCAGGAGGGGGGGGGAGAGTTTGTTGGGTGCAGGTTTGGAAGAGAGGAAAGTCAGGCGATGGAGCGTGCCACAGCAAGGATTTTCCCAAGATATTGGGGGTTTTTTCTCAAAGTCTAGCGGACAGTGAGGGTGCAGAGCTTCCTCTGGGAGATTTATGTAACTGGTCCTGTCTTTGTTCGTGAGCCCCCCCCCCCCCGGAAAATGAAAAGCTGGCTAGAATCCAGCTTTTTGGAATTATCATCCCTCTGCTGCAACACCCAGCCTAGAAATTTGGGAGGAGCCCAGAGAACGTGTGAATGGCTGTCTGGGTGTCAGAAAGAGTCCCCCTGTCAGATGATCTCCTTGCAAGAGTGGGGTCATTTGGAGGTTAGGATTTAACTGTGTTGAGCTCCGTGTTGGGAAACAGCATCCTAGAACTGTAGAGTTGGAAACACGTAGGGTGTTTATTCCTTTATTGTAAATGGAGCCTTACACTGTCTACTCAGAAGTAAGTCCCCTGGTATTCAATAAAGCTTACTCCCAAGTAACTGGGTAAAGACTGCAGTCTTGCACTGCAATCCTAAGCATTTCTACTCAGAAGTAAATCCCACCGAGTTAAATAGGATTTAGTCTCTGGTATGTCCCTGATCATTCTCAGAGTTTCTATTACTATTATTATTATTATTATTATTATTATTATTATTATTATTATTATATCCCACCTTTTTACCCGACAGGGGCTCAAGGCAGCTTGCATCTGAAATTTTATTTCATTCCATTTATCTGTTGAAAGTGTTGTATCTCCATGAGCCCTTCCCGTGCACATTTCCCCCCCTTTACAACAACCTGTGAGGTAGGCTAGGCTGAGAGCTTGCCATTGGCTCCAAGTGACAGGCGTACGGCAAGGTCAAAGGCGGGAGAAGATTCATGCCTTGCAGGGGGTTGGACTAGATGACCCTCGGGTCCCTTCCAACTCTAGGACTCTAAGCTTCCTGATGTAGAATAGAATGCCCTGATTTCCATCAGAGAGGAGGGGGTGCACTGAGCCACAGCCCTTCCTCTTTCCCCCCCAACCCCAGAAGGAGCATTGGGGGTTGCCCTGCCCCGAGTCAAACGCTTGGTCCATTGTGCTCAGTAATGTCCACTCTGACTGGCAGCATCTCTCTAGGGGACATTCCTAGAGCTCCTTGGAGATGCTATTGGGAAAAATACTTAATAATTGGAAACTGTGCGTGATGAAAATGGTAGAAATAATGATGCAATGAGCACAAGCGAAAGTCAGCTTTATTTTATTTTATTTTATTTTCTTCTTCATTTTATTTATATATTTTTTCTTCTTTCTTCTTTCTTTTTTCCTCCCCCCCCTTTTTTCCTTCTTGTACACTTTTTATATCTTTCTATAAAAGACCTACTATGGGGGGGGGGGGAGAGCCAAGGAGATAAAATAGGACAAGGGCTAAATATGAAAATGAAGCAATGTACAATTGTATAAGTGATTAAGCTTTGTAAAAGTGGGTCAGTTGTAGAGTGTGGGGTTTTTTTGGGGGGGGTTGTGTGTGTGTAATTAGCATTAACAGTATTTTGTTGTTGCTGCTGCTGTTATTGTTATTAAAAGGTAAAGGGGCCCCTGACCATTAGGTTCAGTCGTGACCGACTCTGGGGTTGCGGCGCTCATCTCGCTTTATTGGCCGAGAGCCGGCGTACAGCTTCCAGGTCATGTGGCCAGCATGACAAAGCCGCTTCTGGCGAACCAGAGCAACGCATGGGTTATTTGTGGGGCATAGGAATTCGTTCATTCCCCCCCCCCAAAAAAAATAGCCCGGCCCCCCACAAGGTCTGAAGGACGGTGGACCAGCCCATGGCTGAAAAAGGTTGCTGACCCATGGTGTTAAGCATCCAAGGGACCCATGGTGTTAAGCATCCAAGTTGGTATCCACATGAGATCGCATTTATAAGAAACATGTTCAAATGAGATTCCTGCATTGTAAGGGGTTGGATTAGATGACCCTCAGGGGTCCCTTCCAACTCTAAAGTTATTTGATTCTGTAAGAAGGGCAGCAAGGTCTTCTGACCATTGCCTAGCTGGTGGGGTGTTTCTCCTTCCAGGCTTGAGGTCTCTTAGCAACCGTAAAGGTAAAGGTCCGTAAAGGTAAAGGTCCAGTAGTGACCGACTCGGGTTGCGGCGCTCATCTCGCTTTATTGACTGAGAGCCGGCATACAGCTTCCAGGTCATGTAGCCAGCATGACTAAGCCGCTTCTGGCGAACCAGAGCAGCGCATGGAAATGCCATTTACCTTTCCGCCAGAGCGGTACCTACTTATCTACTTGCACTGGTGTGCTTTCGAACTGCTAGGTTGGCAGGAGCTGGGACCGAGCAACGGGAGCTCACCCCGTCACGGGGATTCGATTCTGATCGGCAAGTCCTAGGCTCAGTGGTTTAACCCACAGCGCCACCCGCGTCCCGGTTGTTGTTATTACTTAATTCTAAATAAAGTTTAATTTTAAAATTTTTTAAAAAAGGAGATGCTATTGGGACCATTTGCATGCAAAGCAGTCATAGGCGTAGCCAGGGGTGGGGTGCAGCTGCCTTCCCCAAATCAAATAAATAAATAGAAATACTTAAGTAACTGACCAACTGTGTCACAGAAGGGAGCCTGCATCTCTGGAAAGGCCTTCTGCCCTGCCTGCTGGCTGGCTGGCTGGCTCTCTCCGCTCCAGGCTCCCACGCTGCGCCTGGTGCTGCAGATGCAAGCTGGCGTTCCTCGCTTCGCTTCGCCTCTCCGAAGGGGGGTTGGTTGAAGGGAGGCTGGATGCGATGGAGCTGAGCCAGAGAGCTGAGCTTGCACAGGGCAGGCACTGTTTGTGGGCGCCTCCCGCATCCTGTTCCACAGCGTGGGGCTGCTGGGGGTGCGGGAGGGGAGGGTCTGCAAAGGGAAGAAAGGAAACCCTTTTTCATTCGCGTGCATCCAAGGGGGGGACTTCCTGCACACGCTTACGCAGGAAGAACCAGCTGCAGAAATATATAGTATTGGGGGGGGGAAGGATCGAGGGGTTTTAGTAGATCACAAGCTAAGCAAGAGTCAACCGTGTGATGCAGCAGCAAAGTCTGTTTGACTTCTGAAATGTTTGAAAACCAAGGCGCTGCTTCTGATTGGTGCAGGCGCCCCGGAAACAATAGCTGACAGCCGCATCGGACGTTCATCTTCTGAAAAACGTTCGAAAACTGGAACACTTACCGTACTTCCGGGTTTTCGGTGTTTGAGAACCAAGGTGTTTGAGTATCAAGCTACCACTGTATATGAAGCCCTAAACAACCTAGGCCAGTTTACCCGTGTGATCGCTTTGCCCAACATGTGCCCACAGTGCCACTCCAATCGCCAGAAGGTGCCACTTTCTACCCATTCCACATTGGCAAGAACTCAATACTTTTAAAGTGTGGCATCACTTGGGAACTCCCTGCCGCTTGATATCAGGCAGGTACCTTCACTGTATCCTTTTCGGTGCCTGCTAAAGACATCCTTGTTTCGGCAAACCAGTCCAGACGTTTATAAAGTCGATGCGAGTTTTAAACTGTTTTTAGCCTGTTGTTATTTTAACTTTCCAAAGTTTTAAATTGCTGCTCTTATTTTTCTTCTTATTGATAATCTCGTTTTATCTTTTTTTTGGTAAACTGTTCTGAGAGATGGTTTTTGTGTTTCTTCTTCTTTTTTTTACAATGAAGAGGTGCATGAATATTTTGAACTAAACAAACATATGGCTTTGTCTTTCTCCAGTTGTGAAGAAGGTGGTGAAGAAGAAGGTGGTGAAGAAGAAAGTCAAAATTTTCCCCCAGGAAAGAGCTGCCAAAGAAGCCTCAGGTATGCCCTCTGCCATGGATGCTTTAGTTGAGATTCTTGCATTGCAGGGGGTTGGACTAGATGACCGCATGGGGCCCCTTCCAACTCTAGGATTCTAGGATTCAAGTTTCTAGCCCTTTTTCCAAAGCAGCCACAAAGCCAATGGCTGCGGCTTGTCGGTGGAGCCCAGAACCTCACACAACACAAATCCTGCACATATAGGTCAGACAAACGGTCTCCCACCTGAACACACGCAACACGCATCCATAGAAAACAGCAGAAGTCTCTTTAAGGCACTCTGGCAAATGCATTCGCCCTGACTTTAAAACTTCTTACATAAAGGTGGCTTTAGTTTCCCTAAGTCCCGGAGGCCGGCTCAGGCTCCCTCGAGTTATCCTTGGAAAGCCAGCACTGTTATTCTTTGCCCCGGGGAGTTTGGAGGCTTCGTGTGGCATTGAGAGCTCGTGTGTTTGGCCGTGCCGAGCTTGCCAGGCGAAACGCTGGCAGGAAATGCACCCTCCCTGCTCCCTGGCATCGCCTCCGCAGATGTGCACATGCCAAGTTGGCTGGGAAAGGAGAAGGGTTGTTGCTGAGCTAGGAGCAAAGAGGAAAGGGGCCATTCACACAACCCCCAAAACACCCATGTCAGGGCAGAAATGCGCAGCACACAAATGCTCACGCAACAGTTTGACACCGTACATTTCAAGTACAATTTCCCCATCCAAAGAATCCTGGGAACCATAGGAGCCAGCACCCAGGGGCCAAGGTTCCCCCAATAAAATATTTGAGCCCCCGCCCCAAGTTCATGGGTATTGCCGTTCAGATGGTGTGCATGTGCCACATAATGTGACTGATTATGCAATATTTTTTTCAAAATATTTTATTCAAGTTGGCATCCCTGCTGGGAACTATAATTTGCTTTTCACGAAGCAACCATTCCAAGCATCTGTAACAAACTATGATCCCCAGTATTCAGGGGTGGGGGTGGGGGGAGAGATATGTTTTAAATGATTCAAAGGCTGTGTGTACGCCATACATTTAAAGCACTTTTAACTGCCTCTTGTGGCAGTGAGTTCCACAGTTTGTGCTTTGTTTTATCTCTCCTGAATCTTCCAAACTCCAGCTTTGGTGGATGTCCACAAGTTCTAGTGTTACAAGAGAGGAAGAAGAAAAAACTTTTTTATCTGTCTGCTGCCTCCATGCGTGATTTTACAATCTTCTATCATTCCTGCATTGCAGGGGGTTGGGCTAGATGACCCCCAGGGGTGCCTTCCGACGATACAATTCTATTATTCTTTTTTTATATAGATAACATTTTATTGATTTTCCAAATATAACAAAACGAAGAAGAAAAACGGGTGGGGGGATCATAACCAAATTAATGTTTTGGTTGACTTCCCTCCATTCCCCCTCTTGGTTCCATTATAATATACTTGCTCATGCACGTCCATAAAACCTTATATACTTAACAATCCAATTTTAAAATCTTCTCCATCTTATCAGGAAAGATTCTAGAGCAGATCATTAAGCAAACGGTCTGTGAGCACCTAGAAAGGAACGCTGTGATCACTAAAAGTCAGCATAGGTTTCTGAAAAATAAGTCATGTCAGACCAATCTGATCTCATTTTTTGACAGAATTACAAGCCTGGTAGACGAAGGGAATGCCGTGGATGTAGCCTATCTTGATTTCAGCAAGGCCTTTGACAAGGTGCCCCATGATATTCTTGTAAAGAAGCTGGTAAAATGTGGGCTAGACAATGCTACCATTCAGTGGATTTGTAACTGGCTTACTC
Organism: Darevskia mixta; assembly: GCA_034641385.1. Taxonomy (NCBI): domain Eukaryota; kingdom Metazoa; phylum Chordata; class Lepidosauria; order Squamata; family Lacertidae; genus Darevskia; species Darevskia mixta. The sequence continues at coordinate 8,538,250 of JAWWNH010000060.1, forward strand.
ACCGAACCCAAAGGGTGTTCATTAATGGATCCCCTTCATCCTGGAGAGAAGTGACTAGTGGGGTGCCACAGGGTTCTATCCTGGGCCCAGTCTTATTCAACATCTTTATCAATGACTTGGATGATGGACTTGAGGGCATACTGATCAAGTTTGCAGATGACACCAAATTGGGAGGGGTGGCTAATACCCCAGAGGACAGGATCACACTTCAAAATGACCTTAACAGATTAGAGAACTGGGCCAAGGCAAACAGGATGAATTTTAACAGGGAGAAATGTAAAGTACTACACTTGGGCAAAAAAATGAAAGGCACAAATACAGGATGGGTGACACCTGTCTTGAGAGCAGTACATGTGAAAAGGATCTAGGAGTCTTGGTAGACCATAAACTTGACATGAGTCAACAGTGTGATGCAGCCCAGGGAAGGTTTCTTAAGGAGTGGTTTTACCACTGCCTCCTTCAAGCAGGCCGGGACCAACCACGCTTATAAAGAGGCAGTAATCACCTTTCTAGTCCAGCCAGCTGTCCCCTCCTTGCTAGTTTGTATCAGCCACAAGGGGCAGGGGCCAGAGCGCAAGTGGTTGTCCCGACCGATCCAAGCACCTTGTCCGCATTCTTGAACCTTACTGACTAAAACACACCCAACACAATAGAAACAGACTCTGCTCTGGACACTCTTCGAGATTTATCTGCTGTAATAGCAGGGTGAAGATGCCAGGGATGCAAGCAATTTTATCCTCAAAACGCTTTGCAAACAAGTCACAGAAAGCTGCTTTCACTTCTATCATCTCCTTCGGGCCAGACTGCAGCAGGCCCTGTGCTACCCTGGAAAGCTCTGCTGGATGGCACAATGGAGGAAGGAAAGCAAGCCTTCTTTGTATCCTTCACTGCCACTTGGTAGGCTCGAGGATGAGCCCTCACCAGCTGTCGAATGCATTCAACTGGATTTTTCCTCTAATCGTGTTCAAGCCATCTCCCAGCTTCTTTTTTCGCCCTCACCTCTGCAGTATACCAGGGGGCAAAACAGGCTGCATGAAGTGGGAGAGGGCGCTCAGGGCCAATCGTGTCAGTGGCCCAAGCCATTGGGTAGTTGCGCCCGCCCTATGGCACTCCCTTCCACCAGATGTCAAATAAAAAACAGAAGACATCTGAAGGCAGCTCTGTTCAGGGAAGTTTTTAATGGTTGGTGTCCAATTGTGTTTTAATTGTTGGAAGTTGCCCAGAGTGGCTGGTTTAAACCCAGTCTGATGGGCAGCATATAAATAAATATTATTATTATTATTATTATTATTATTATTATTATTATTATTATTATTCGGTTGTTCCAGAGCTCGGCCATAGCTCAGCAGGAGCACCAGTCAGATCAGCTGGAATATCCCCCAGAGCCATTTGGAAGCCCACTGGATCCATCCTGTCAGCTCAGGCAGGGAGACTGCTGGGCAGCAAAGAGGGTGGTAAACCAGCAAAATCCCTCATCTGTCCCAGTTGTCCAATGCCAGGAACACACACTTTAGATTCCCCTTCCCCCTCTGCAACTGGACAGAGAGCCTAGAGAGAGAAAGAGAATTTTGATAGACCAAAGCTACTCCCCCTCTCCATCCTCCAAGTCTTCCCTGATGCTGCCCTAAATATCCAGGTGGAAACAAGTGGGTGAGGTTTTTGACTGCGCTCCTTGCTACATCTATGCCCACCCATTTACTGCAGCATCAGCATGGGTTGAAGAGTTAATGTTGTTCTTGTTTTAATCTTTCTGAGCTTCCTAGATGACTATATGTTGCTATGTGGCCACAGAAATAAACTTAACAAAAATAATTGAAATCTGCACAGACATACAAGGTGGTTCCCATTAAATTCCCTATCTTGTTTTCTTTTTCACCTCCATATCTGGCTTGACTCAAAGACATCCTTATTAAAAACTTGAATGATGGTTGGATTCCACATGAAAGGACCTTATATTTCTTTTCTCATGACCAACTCTCATGGGCGGATTCCCGAAAAAGATGTCAGGCAGAAGGTTCCGTGCTTGCGGGTATTGACACAAATGATGAACAGGTGAGCATCAAAGCTAAGTATAGGAAAGGTAGGGGAGCTTCTTGAGCCAAAGGGCTCCTATCATCACTATCCATATAAGAAGGTTACCGGTACATCTACCTGTATGCAACCAAGACAGCAATTTCAACAGTCAATCCAAGGGCTGGGAGGGGCAGGGAGCAGCTGCTACCATCTGAGACTCAATAAGGTTTCTTGGAGCTGCTGAGCTCTAATAGCCTGAAGCTGACAGTCAGAAAGGAGGTCTTGAAGGTGAGACCCCATCACCAACCCATCAAGCACACCACAACCAGACTGATTCCAGTCCCTCTGGAACTAACCAACAAAGCGAAATTGGAGTATTTGCCACACATTGTCACTATCCCACTAGGTGGTTCCAAGACCAACTGTTGTATGCCACAGTCATTTACAGTATCTGGAAACTTTAACTCTGTGTCATGACTGAAAGACATATGCAGCAAGTTTTGGTGAGGGCAGGAGAAGTTACCCTTCACTACAATATTTCCTCATAGGGATGCTTCCTTGATTCCATCACCATCATCCATCATCATCATCATCATCATCATCATCATTTTGATCAAGGGAACAATACCACATCCACTGTACAAAAGTATTATTGGTGATGGGAATACAATGTATAGTTTTGATTACTGCTTCCCCCAAAAATGTGGATTGGGTCTTCAAATGTGACACCTGCTCCTTTTAAAATGTGTTTGTTTTATGCCTGTTGAATTTCTGTAAAGGGCTATAGTCTCCCAGAGAAAGGGACATTGTTTTAAAAGATTTTATCTGTTCTTTCTCCCAACCCCTACCCTAGAAGTTTATGGAGCAGGAGGTAAAGAATCTTAAAGCCATGTATTGGTTTGGAGTCATTTATGTACATAATAAGTGGACATGGCCTTCAGGAATGGAAGTTTTGTTCCCGTAAGTTTCTGAAGAAATATTTGTTAGTGGCATGCATTCCAAAAAGTTGCAGATTCTGTTTACATAATTGATCCTTTCCCTCGCCAAATATATTTTGCAATGCAATTTTCTCTGTTACCATAGATCTACATATATATTCCTCCACATCATTGTCCAGATGAGCGGCTGCTGCTTCTCACTAGGTTGGAGAGGCAGGAAGGCTACTCTTCCTGCTTCTCTAACCCAATTAATGTGGTGATTCGGAAGAGGCGGAAGGCATGCTTTTAAATGGTTTGTGCTGCTTAGTTCAGTTTCAAAGGGACTTGCAGGAACCTAAAGCTGACCAACACTGTCAGCTGGCAGTTTAAGACAGTTCATGGTTCCCTTTAAGTATCTGACAACTCTTTTCAGCTTGTGCTGATGGATGTACAAGGTCAGAGTAAGATCTCACTCATCCACAGCTTGGTAGTAGAAGAGCAAACTGGTCTGGCATTTATTACCAAGACTGCATTAACAGAGGGCTGCTTTCAAATTTGCAAGGTCTCCTGGAACAAAATCCAATGGCATTCATCTGCATTGATGCACCCAATACCAACCACTAATCCTTTTTGGCAAAGATATTGAGTAAACTTTACAAATGGGCATTGGAGTTGTACAATACTAGTTGGGAACCTAGACCCTGTATGTCAGTGGTTCCTAGTTAGCTAAGTAATGCAGACCCCTCGTTTTTCAAAAGCCAAGTGAACATTTTGATATCTCTGTGGCAGTTTTTGTTATGTGAATGGTGCCATGGAGACCTGGGTGGATGGTTCACGGACCAGCAGTTAGGAGCCACTGCTGTATGTGGACTTAGACTTGATCAAATGGCGGATCCAACCCAAACATCTCATGGGAGTATAAAAAACCTACTACACAATTATAACTAATATCAATTTAATAAATTCATGGAGAGTTTAAAAAGGTGGAGTTATAGAATATATTTACCACAGAACTTTAGTGCTGTGTAGCGGGACTTGATTCTATATACAATGTGCACTGGATAATGCAAGGCCCAAGGGCGTAGCAAGGGGGAGGGGCCGGCCCACCCCAGAGGGGGGTGACACTTTTTAAAAGAAATTTTTATTTTTTATTTTTTTTTAACTTCATTGAAAAAAAGAGATAATTTTAATTTTTATCATTTTTTATTTTAACTTTATTGGAAAAAAAAGAGATAATAGACACACACACACACAACCCCCCACACCTCACAAAGTGGCACCATCAGAGGGGGGTGACACTTTTTATTTTATTTTTTTATTATTATTATTATTTTATTTTAACTTTATTGAAAAAAAGAGATAATAGACACACACACACACACACACAACCCCCACACCTCACAAAGTAGCACCATCAGAGGGGGGTGATACTTTTTATTTTTATTATTATTATTTTTACATTATTATTATTATTATTAACTTTATTGGGAAAAAAAGATAATAGACACACACACACAAAAACCCCACACCTCGCAATGTTTAAAAAAATTTAAAATTAAAGTGGGGGGGTGACAAAAAAAATTCCGCCCCGGGTACCACCTGGGCTTGCTACGCCTCTGGGAAGGCCCTCTCAGAAGTGATGATAAGCAGCGGCCTGATATCTTTATCAACTATTGATAATTGATTACAGTATACTTAGAACCACCATGTAAGATTTAGATGAAATATATATGTGAGAGATATCATATCATTTCAATAAACTCTATAATGGTTTTGTGATTATAGATTATATTTTGTATTTCAGTTGTAGACTTAGTTATTTTTGTTTCTCTATAGTGTCATTGCTATCCTCATGAATGGGGTGGGTGATGGAGGTGAGAGGAGGTGGATGAAGGTGGCTGCAAATCTAGCAAGGTTTTAATATGCTCAGAACAATCACAACTGTGCTAACTCTGCTATGAGAGAGTAAGGATCTCTCTTCAAAAACTCTCTCTCCAACACCCACAATGATACGGAGCAGATCTGAGGAGGATGTGGGTGCATATGGAAAAGGAGAGAGGGACAGTTCTGTTGCAGAAATGGAAATCCTGGCAATAGCAGAAGTACTGCATTGGATACTGCCCAAAATTGCTAAATAAATTGAATGAAAGTTCTTGTATGTACCAAAGAGCCTTCCAAATTGACACCCTCATTTATTTATTGGTTGGTTGGTTGGTTGGTTGATTGATTGTAGTTTCCTATGAGAAATCACTTCACATGAAAAGAAAAGAGACAGTTGTAGGTTAGAAATCTAAAATATGGGGAGAAAAATCCATCCCTATTGTGGGTGGATGTTAAGAGAGAATGAGCTGAACATCTTTTTAATGGTAGAAGGCACAGGGAGCGGGTGAGGAAGTAGATATCCACCCTTGATTGATCAGTGCTCCTATGTCTTTTCGTTTCAGGAACTGGCAATATGACAGGGATGATCCACAAAGAAATAATGGAACAAAAGATATACCAGGCTACTGTGCTGCACTTAATGGTAGTTTCAAAAACGACTTGAGCAGCTGGGAGAAAATAGAATGTGAGCAACGCCTAAAGTACATGTGTAAGAAGCTGCCTGATGATACTTGGCTCTAAGAAGACACCTTAAGACAAACGTGATTGGCTCCCATGATCTCTACACAAAAACAAAAACAAGAATTCACCCCACTGTTTATGCACAATCCACACTCTGTCTAGGTTTTGGACTCTTTTGCATCAACCCTCCAAAACACCTTGAAAAGACCTTCTTCTGCAATCTCAGACGTAGATGGCTACAAAAATAAAGAACAAAGGGTCCAATCATAGTCTGTTTTCTGTTTAATGCATTTATTTGCAATGCATACCACTATTTGTTTTCTTTTTAAAAAAATTATTTAATCATTTTTTCGATACAAACATCAACTGCAAAAGATACATACAACAAAAACCATAATAACCATAATAACACAATTTAACAATTCAGATTTGAATACACTGATATACCTATGACTACACCTTTTTAAACAATATTTTCCCACCTCTCTCTCCTCCCCCTACTTCCCACCACTATCCGCCTTATCGCTAAAATATTCATTCCAGATTTCTTCATATTTATCCATTCTTATTGGCTCTTCCAATTCATCAAAACAAGTTTTTTTTGCTTCTAATATAGCACGGTACATCCATTTTTTTATTGACCCCTTGAAATCTCCCATGTTTCCGGAATATAATTAAGAATTAAATTCAGTTCCCCTAAATAACAATTTCTTTTTATTACTCTTGCTATAAATATCCTCGCCTCGCAAAATGATATTATCATTGGGCAGTTAATCAACATATGTACTAAGTTCACATTTTTACACCCATATCTCCAGCAGTTTTCTGCACTTGTTATTTTCTTTTGGTATAGTTTTGCTGGAGTCCAGTGAACTCTGAATATTATTTTTTCTGTTGAATAAGTCATAGTCTCAGATCCATAGAGGCCAAGATCCAAGATGTAACAGAACGGCTGCAAAGAATCATAAAACCCACTGACAAATACCCCTTCCTTTTGGTCCATGTGGGATCCAATGACACTGCAAGCCATAGCCTCCAGAAGATCAAACGTGATTATGAGGCTCTGGGCAGGAAGTTGAAGGAATTAAATGCACAAATTGTCATCTCATCGGTCCTCCCAGTTGAACGACGTGGCCCAGTGAGAGAGGGGAAAATAGGGGAAGTGAACAACTGGCTTCGGAAACAACTGGCCAGCAGGAACGGTTTGGATTCTTAGATCACGGTCTGCAGTTTCTTGAAGATGGACTTCTGGCAAGTGATGGGCTGCACCTCACAAGGGATGGGAGGAATGTTTTTGCCAATAATCTCAAAAACCTCATCAGGAGGGCTTTAAACTGTGGGGGAGGGAGACAGTGGTCCTGATGGTAGGAGTCTATCAAGTACTGAAGATGATCATCCAAATGTCAAGGACCAAATGCAGCAAACAGCACACAGACCTAGTGGTGGGAGGAAAAAATCCTTAAATAAGAGACTAGGGGGAATGATCAATGGTCTTCAATGTCTGTATACTAATGCACAGAGCATGGGAAATAAACAAGATGAACTTGAGCTCTTGGTACAGCAAACTAAATACGATATAATAGGCATCACTGAAACCTGGTGGGATGAGTCTCATGATTGGAATGTAGTAATAGAGGGATACAATCTATTTCAGAGAAATAGACCAAACAGGAAAGGAGGAGGAGTGGCGTTATATGTCAGGGATGTGTATACCTGTGAAGAGATCCATGATTTAAAACTTCAAAGCCAAATTGAGAGTATCTGGGTCAAAATTAAGGGAGAGAAAAATAACAGTGATCTCATTGTGGGAGTTTACTATAGACCCCCCAGCCAAACTGAGGACACAGATGACGCCTTCCTGGAACAGATGACCAAGCATTCAAAAGGAAGTGAGATAGTAGTAATGGGAGATTTCAACTATCCTGATATTTGTTGGATGTCAAACTCAGCCAAGAGCACAAGGTCGAACAGATTCCTCACTGGCCTTGCAGACAATTTCATTGTCCAGAAAGTGGGAGAAGCAACAAGAGGATCAACCATTTTAGATCTGGTCCTAACCAATAGTGATGACCTGGTTAGTGGGGTAGAAGTGGCAGGATCATTAGGTGGGAGTGATCATGCTCTTCTGGAGTTTATTATACAGCGGAAAGGAGCAACCAAGCATACTACGACCAAAATTCTAGACTTTAAGAAAGCCGAATTCAAAAAACTTAGGGAAATGCTGGGTGTGATCCCATGGTCACTAATACTAAAAGGGAAGGGAGTTCATAATGGATGGGAGTTTGTTAAAAGGGAGATTTTAAAAGCACAACTTCAAGCAGTACCAATGAGACAAAAACATGGAAGGTGCCTAAAGAAGCCAGGGTGGCTATCTAAAGAACTTTTAACTGAGTTAAGATTTAAAAGCGATATGTACAAAAAATGGAAAAAGGGGGAAATCACCAGAGAGGAATTCAAACAAATAGCCAGCACGTGTAGAGACAAAGTCAGAAAAGCTAAAGCACAGAATGAACTCAGGCTTGCTAGAGAGGTTAAAAGCAATAAAAAGGGCTTTTATGGGTATGTCCGTAGCAAAAGGAAGAACAAGGAAACAGTGGGGTCACTTAGAGGAGAGGATGGTGAAATGCAAACAGGGGACAGAGAAAGGGCAGAACTCCTCAATGCCTTCTTTGCCTCAGTCTTCTCCAAAAAAGAAAACAATGCCAGACCTGAAGAATATGGAGCAGATGATACAGCAGGGGAAACACAGCCCAGAATAAGTAAGGAGGTAGTACAAGAATACTTGGCTAGTTTAGATGTATTCAAGTCTCCAGGGCCAGAAGAACTACATCCAAGAGTATTAAAAGAACTGGCAGAGGTGATTTCAGAACCACTGGCAGTAATCTTTGAGAATTCCTGGAGAACAGGCGAAGTCCCAGCAGACTGGAGGAGGGCAAATGTTGTCCCTATTTTCAAAAAGGGGAAAAGAGAGGACCCAAACAATTATCGCCCAGTCAGCCTGAGATCAATACCAGGAAAGATTCTAGAGCAGATCATTAAGCAAACGGTCTGTGAGCACCTAGAAAGGAACGCTGTGGTCACTAAAAGTCAGCATGGGTTTCTGAAAAATAAGTCATGTCAGACCAATCTGATCTCATTTTTTGACAGAATTACAAGCCTGGTAGATGAAGCGAACGCCGTGGATGTAGCCTATCTTGATTTCAGCAAGGCCTTTGACAAGGTGCCCCATGATATTCTTGTAAAGAAGGTGGTAAAATGTGGGCTAGACAATGCTACCATTCTGTGGATTTGTAACTGGCTGACTGACCGAACCCAAAGGGTGTTCATTAATGGATCCCCTTCATCCTGGAGAGAAGTGACTAGTGGGGTGCCACAGGGTTCTGTCTTGGGCCCAGTCTTATTCAACATCTTTATCAATGACTTGGATGATGGGCTTGAGGGCATCCTGATCAAGTTTGCAGATGACACCAAATTGGGAGGGGTGACTAATACCCCAGAGGACAGGATCACACTTCAAAATGACCTTAACAGATTAGAGAACCGGGCCAAGGCAAACAGGATGAATTTTAACAGGGAGAAATGTAAAGTAAAGGCACAAATACAGGATGGGTGACACCTGGCTTGAGAGCAGTACATGTGAAAAGGATCTAGGAGTCTTGGTAGACCATAAACTTGACATGAGTCAACAGTGTGATGCAGCAGCTAAAAAAGTCAATGCAATTCTGGGCTGCATCAATAGGAGTATAGCATCTAGATCAAGGGAAGTAATAGTACCACTGTATTCCGCTCTGGTCAGACCCCACCTGGAATACTGTGTCCAATTCTGGGCACCACAGTTCAAGAAGGATACTGACAAGCTGGAACGCGTCCAGAAGCGGGTAACCAAAATGGTCAAAGGCTTGGAAACGATGCCTTATGAGGAACGGCTTAGGGAGCTGGGTATGTTTAGCCTGAAGAAGAGAAGGTTAAGGGGTGATATGATAGCCATGTTCAAATATATAAAAGGATGTCATATAGAGGAGGGAGAAAGGTTGTTTTCTGCTGCTCCAGAGAAGCGGACACGGAGCAGTGGATTCAAACTACAAGAAAGAAGATTCCACCTAAACATTAGGAAGACCTTCCTGACAGTAAGAGCTGTTCGACAGTGGAATTTGCTGCCAAGGAGTGTGATGGAGTCTCCTTCTTTGGAGGTCTTTAAGCAGAGGCTTGACAGCCATCTGTCAAGAAGGCTTTGATGGTGTTACTGCTTGGCAGGGCGTTGGACTGGATGGCCCTTGTGGTCTCTTCCAACTCTATGATTCATGATTCTATGATTCTATTTCTGTTGATTTTATACTTGACTCCCATATATCATTTGTTATCTGTAACCCTAACTCTTCACTCCATTTTTGTCTATCATATTCTACATCATATTTACCGATTTAACTTCTTCGTCTTTCGTTTACCATTCTAACAGAATACTGTTAAGCTTTCTTTAGTAACTTCACATCTTCTTCTATAACCTCTTTTTGAAATCTAGAGATTGTATAGCTAAACCCGTTTTTGTTGTCTTCCTTATATATCTCATTTAATTTTCAAGGTTTGAAAAAGAATTATTGGAAAATAATGAAAAATTATTTTAAAAAATATACAGTGGAACCCCGGGTTACGCACATGATCCGTTCCGGGGTCGCACTATGTAACCTGGGCGTGCGTATCACGAACGCACGTAAAAAAAACAAAAAAACCCGGAAGAAGCGTGATTTGAGCGCTTCTGCGCATGCGCGAAATGCACAGAATGCTTCTGCGCACCCGCACGTAATGCGTGCTCCGTGGAGGACATCCGGGTCACCACGGTGCGTATCCTGAACGTACGCAACACGGAGCGTACACAACATGAGGTATGACCGTATAAATTACTGTTGGAATGGGAGACAAAGGATGAAGAAGTAAAAGTAGAGATGATACACTGGGCAAAGGATGTAGGTTATAATATACCAATTAATTTATGCGAGAGGTTGTGGGAAGAGGACTTAAAATTTATGGCTTGTTGTGCACTGAAGGAAAACTATATGAAAATGATGTACCGTTGGTATTTGACTCCAGTAAAGTTGGCAAAAAATGTACAGAAATACATCTAATTTATGCTGGAAATGTAAGGATAGGGAGGGTACTTTCTATCATATGTGGTGGTCATGTGAGGTAGTAGTAGTAGTAGTAAGAATAATAATAATTTATTTACCCCACCCATCTGGCTGGGTTTCCCCAGCCACTCTGGCGGCTTCCAACAAAAAATTAAAATACAATAGTCTGTCAAACATTAAGAGGTTCCCTAAACAGGGCTGCCTTCAGATGTCGTCTAAAAGTCTGGTAGTTGTTTTTCTCTTTGACATCTGGTGGGAGGGTGTTCCACAGGGCAGGTTCCACTACCGAGAAGGCCCTCTGCCTCGTTCCCTGTAACTTGGCTTCTCGCACAAGGCCCTCGGCACTGGACCTCAGTGTCCAGGCAGAATGATGGGGGTGGAAACTCTCCTTCAGGTATACTGGACCGAGTATACTGTACTCTGTTTCTGTTTGTTTTTGCTTTCACTTCGGACTTCTCTCCGAGGAAGACCAGAGAGAGAAGACATGTTTTCTTTTGTTCTGCCTAATGCTTAATAAAGTAGCTTAGTGCTCACAACCCCAGCCTAGCTCTGACTGCGTATATCTCTGCTGGACTCTAAAAGTGTGCTCAATGTCTTCAAGGCATGAGTCACTATAAATTGTCAGGCAAGGTGGTTCAGAACTCCCTAGAGCTGCACGCTGCAAGCTGATGGGAGAGACACTGGAAACGTTCCTGTAGTATGCCTGGGGGTCGTCTTAGCCCCCGGCCGACCCAACATAATGTTTATGCACCCAGAGCCAAGGCTGTTGGTACCAGAGCGTCGTTGGCGACATGCCCGGAAGAAGTAAGAGGTATGTGAGCCAGAGCTACAGAAGAGCTTTGAAGTTACTGCCAGGCAGTAATCGGCCGGCAAGAAGAAGAAGAGAAGAAGAGTTTGGATTTGATATCCCGCTTTATCACTACACGAAGGAGTCTCAAAGCGGCTAACATTCTCCTTTCCCTTCCTCCCCCACAACAAACACTCTGTGAGGTGAGTGGGGCTGAGAGACTTCAGAGAAGTGGGACTAGCCCAAGGTCACCCAGCAGCTGCATGGGGAGGAGTGGAGACTCGAACCCGGTCCCCCAGATTAGAGTCTACCGCTCTTAACCACTACACCACACTGGCTCTCTTTTAGAGACTTTGGGAGGCTGTTTCATTTAGCAGCTGCCTGATAAGAACTGTATCGGATAGTCCATGGCTGCAGGCAAAAGCAGGAACATGGAATAGATACAGAATGCTTTGGGAATTCCCAAGCTGGACAAGCATAATTACCACAATTGAGTTCTTTATGCGGAGACTCTTTTACGAAAGGAAGGCCTCTTTAATGTGATCACAGATGCAGCACCAGCACCTGTAACGCCGGAATGGGCAGCAAAGAATTCCAAAGCTAGGGGCACTTTGATGTTGATTGTGTCTCTTGAAGTGCCCTGTGTTTTACGTGATAAAGACTCAGCCAAAGCTATGTAAAATTGCCTGAAAGATGCTCATTTAAGGGTGGAGGCAGAAGCTTCTTTGTTCTATTAGAAGAAGCTGCACAACATGGTGCTGACAAAATCACAACAAAGTTGGGGACCGCCCAGGGGAATATACCCACTTTGCAAAGGCGGGAGGAAGCGTTATCGATTATATATTATAAACAAACATTAAAGAGAAAAAAGCAAAAAGCTGAGAGAACTTCATGGGATTGCTTAGTGAGGGCTTCGAACGAGAAAGACACAGGCTGTTTTTGGCGTACCATCTCGGGCCTCCTGGATCAGGAGCGCAATGGGCCCATATGCACGGTCGAACCACAGGAGTGGATGAGATACTTTCAAACTCTGTATCAAGATGAGGAATCCCAACACAAAGAGATAGGTGCTCATCCAGGGGATTTACCACCTTGGCTCCCAGTCTCTGCAGAGGAGGTAGGGAAACTAATCGTGCAACTTAAGAACAACAAAGCCCCGGGAATAGACTATATAGCTGCAGAACTCCTGAAGGCAAATATGGGCTGGTGGGCCCCCCTATTGGCAACAATGTTTTCTTACATTGATTCTACAGGCACTATCCCCGACTGCTGGGCAGAGGCGATAATTATCCCAATCTATAAGAAAGGACCCATGTCAGACCCGGCAAGTTACAGGCCCATCAGTCTCCTCCCTATACCCAGCAAACTATATGCCAAACACCTTTATATTAAACTACTTAGCTGGGTGGAATCAGAGGCAATTCTGGCGGAGGAGCAAGCTGGGTTTAGACAGGGCAGAACGACAATAGACCACTGCTTTGTACTAGCACATCTCATTGATAAATATGCCAAAAAAAAAAAACCTGCGGGGTGCTATATGCAGCCTTCATGGACCTGAAGGCGGCCTTCGACTCAATTTCACAAGTCAGACTTTGGACCAAACTGAATACAACTAGCATTGATAAAAGACTATTGCTATTGATAAACTGTCTTTTCAAAGACACCAAGCTTTATGTAAGAACTTCACTCAACGGGCAACTCATTGGCCCTATCTCAGGCACCAAAGGGGTCAAACAAGGTTGCATCTTAGCCCCGGCCTTATTTAACTTATATATCAATGACATGATTAACTGTCTAACAGGCCCGGAGTTCCACGCCCCCAAATTGGCTGAAAAACCAATTTCAGCGCTACTGTACGCGGATAACGCGGTTCTCCTCTCACAAACTAAAATTGGCCTCAAAAGACTGATGAGGGAATTTTCGGCTTATTGCAGGAGAGAACAATTGGTGGTGAACTGCCAGAAAACTAAGGTTATGGTGTTTGCTAGGAGACACAGACCACACAGATGGGTAATGGATGGTCAGATAATAGAGCAGGTCAAGGCCTTCAAATACCTGGGAATCGTCTTGCAGTCAACAGGGTCGTGGGTGGCACACCAAAAATATGCCAGTGAAAAAGCATCCCAAAGCTCTAAGATTCTGTCGCGCTTCTTCTATACGAAGGGAGGCAGGTACATTCCAGCAGCCCTAGAGGTAATCCAAGCAAAACCTCTGGCGCAATTACTTTACGGGGCTCCAATTTGGACGGGGAATCAGTGTAGTATTCTTGAAACGGTCCAGTCAAAATTCTTAAGACAGACTTTTGCCGTTCCATCATGTGCACCAAATGCGGCTCTACACCTTGAGGCCAGCCTTCTATCTGTCGAAACACGGACTTGGCAAAGAACACTTAACTACTGGCTCCGTCTAAATTTAAATCCATCTGGGCTACTGCACCTAGTTACACGGGATGTACACAAAGGCGCATGGGCAAAGGCTGTGCACAAAAAACTCCTTTCATATGGCTTGCACACACAGCATTTACTTACAATGGGCCCATCCAAGGCAAAAAGCCTCATAAACCAGCACCTGAAGAATATTGAACAGCAAAATAATCTGGCCATCATCAAGAAATTTAGTGCATGGTACATTCATCTTCCCCCCTCCTACCTGGACTCCCGGGCATCATACCTGTCCAATTTAACCATTCCAAAATACAGACGAGCTTTCACGCTGGCCAGACTGGATATGCTACCTTCCGCTGTCCTTGAAGGCCGGTTCTCAAAAACATCATACCAGAATCGACTCTGTCCCTGCGGAGTTGGCATTGTGGAGACTGTGCCACATGTACTCCTGTCTTGCCCCTTATATACAGACCTGAGGGATGAGATCGTCACGCCGCTCATATCCGCCATTCCAGGCCATTCATCCGAGGACATACTGTTTTTCCTCCTGGCAGATCAGAATACCCAGGCAACAGAGAACGTAGCCAGATTTATTGAGAGGGCCATGAGACTGAGGGCGAGCTGAATGACAATAGTGCCCTCTGCTTGAATTCATAATTAAGATCTCATCTGTTTTGTTTTAATTGTGTTGTGCTGAATCCTGATTCAGCTCATTTTATTGGTTTATATAGGACTTTTTACCAGCATTTGTAATATGTGTCTTTTGATGCAATGGCCTGTAGGCTACGCAAATAAAGTTTGTTGTTGTTGTTGTGTATATAGTTTTACCAGCATGGCGCTGACCCCGGGAAGTGATGTGAGAGATCACCGGATGCAGATGCAGTCTCTCAGACAGGAGCTCCAACATCTTGGAATTACATTTCCAGAAGCTCTGTTCTCGTTCCTGATTTTGCATTCTTTGGATTCTAGTTGGGATGCGATTGCTAGCCAGCTGGCAGTCTTGCCTACGCAGCAGTTAACTGTGCTGCACGTGATGGCAGTTCTCCAGAATGAAGCCGATAGATGAAGTGACAGGTGCAACGCTCAGGGGGAGTCAACAGCTATGTCACCCCAGACAGCGATGCAGACACTAGGTGGCACTAGAGCTTTGAAGGCTGTGAAATGTTTTTCTTGTGGTCGCCTAGGGCACATGAAAAAGGACTGCAAAAGTCCCAAGGCCACAGAGAAATGCAGCGAAAGCTCGAAGAGCAGCAGAGGGAGGGGGAAAGCCCCAAGCCCCAAGCTGCACAGCACAAGGCTTTGGCTACAATCTGCACCACCCCAAAGGTTCAGAGGGAGTCGTCCTTCTTTATCGTCGATTCAGGAGCAAATCATCACATCTGCAAAGACCGACATTTGTTTGACACATTTACGCCACAGAAGGGAACAATCCACCAGGCGGATGGACAATCAATCCCGAGTGAAGGCATTGGGATGGTCGTGCTTCACAGTTTGGATGCATCAATTTACAACGTTCTTTTTGTTCCAGATTCGGCAGACAATCTGTTGAGTGTCTCGCAGCTCGCAGAACAGAACTTTGCTGTTTTCTTCAGAAAAAGGAGATGCACCATCACAAAGGACAAGGAAGACACCTTGCATGCTGAATATGTTAATGGCTTGTTCTTAAAAAGTACCTAAAAAACTGCTATAATTACTTAGAAACATTAGCAGGATTGTTATAACATTTATGAAGGAATATGAACTAAAGTTAAAAATGAGGAGATGAAATAGAATGGATAAAAATAATTATATGCAAGAAAAGAGGGTTAAATTTGGAAATGGGGGGTGGGCAGTGTCTGAGGGGTTCGTATAATTACAGTGTTGTGCCAATGAAAAATGTTTGGAGTGTATGGAAATAATGTTAATAAAAAAAACTGGAATTTTTCAAAAAGAAGAAGAAAAAGCAATAGCTATTATTGGCCTAATGCCACAAGCCACAAAATCTGGCAAGAGTTTTATTAAATGTTTTTTGTCGCTGGAGCACTTCGTGACTTAGGTGGAGCCTTCATGTCCTGGTTAATGTAGCATATTTGAAATTACTAAAATTGAACATTGGACTAATGACAATAAGCTGGCCTTGTCCTATGGCTTAGTTGAAAGGCTAAATTTCATTGTTCCCGAAGAGGATAATGACAATAAAATATATTCTATTCTAAATAAATCTATAGGGCGCATGATGCTGAAATATGCTTTAGCTCATGGAAAGGAATGGGACCAGCACCTTATGTTTTTGATGTGTGTTTATCATGATTCTGTTGAACTTCTTCATCAACACAGAGTAGAGCGTAGAAAGAAAAAGCTGTCCACAATATATTTTCTTAGTTTTATTTTCAATAATAACATAACAGCCAAACGCTGCAAACCATCGTTCCTCCTCACCCCACCTCACCCAGCAGCTTACAAGATATCTGATCAAATTAAATACAGTTTCAATTAACCAATTATCCTATCACATCCCTTCCTGCACCCAGTGCAGAAAGTAACCCCCCTTTTAATTAGGCAAACAGCCGAGAGACCACAGGTGTGCAGCTAAGTAGGTCAAACTGCACACATACACCTCTGAAACCAACCTGTTTCCTGAGTAGCAATATTGACCACTTTAAGATAAAGAAAAACCAACAGATTCAGTGCAGAAAAGTCTGGGAAACTCCCGAAATGAACTAGTATATGGGAAGTATTTGCACAATCCATTAAGCTTGTTAAAACAACAATGGGAGGGTATATTGCGAACAAGCCCCTTTGTAGGAATGGGGTCCGCGGAGTGCGGGGCACCCACCTACCCCGCAGCATAAGACATGCCACAGCTTGTCTAGCCACCATGCACTATCTCTTCCTCTATAATAATATCCTATTGTCCCTGCTTTCCGTGTGTCATGGAAGTGGGTTCTGCGCATGTCACACGGGAATGCAGGGATTGGAGCATGGACAGCAATAGACAGCAAAGGAGACCAATAGGCGATGCCGCTTACGCCTCTTCCTGCCCCCCCCCGCAGCTCCGAGCCCTTTCGAATGCTGCGTGGGTTTAACGGCCATTGTGCTAGCGACCGTTTTGGCTGACAGTAGCTCGCTGCTGTCTACCTTGCCGTCGTTCGCCTTTTGCTATTTTCTGCCATCTAACGCCGTCTTTACTGCTTTTCCTTGCCTGGAGGCTCGCACACCAGCCTCGGCAACCGCCTTTACTGCGGGTCTGCTTCTAAACCACGCTTGAGGCGCCGATCCCACCTGCAGCCTCCCTCTGCAGCCGCCACCATCCGCCGCTGCCTTTGGGGTTTTTTGCCTCCCTCTGCAGCCGCCACCATCCGTCGCTGGGGTTTTTTGCCTCCCTCTGCAGCCGCCACCATCCGTCGCTGCCTTTGGGGTTTTTTGCCTCCCTCTGCAGCCCCCACCATCCGTCGCTGCCTTTGGGGTTTTTAAACTGCGGGGAACCGGCCCAAGGCGCCGATTCCACCGCCGGCTCTGCTGCAGCCGCCAAACACCAGCCTCCCTCTCCAACCGCCACTCAGCACCCTCCCGCTGCAGCCGCCACCATCCGCCGCTGCCTTGGGGGATTTTAAAGTGCTCTCTCTAAGGTGCTATTGCAAGGGAAAATTCCGCCGCCGCCATCTTAGCTCATACCAAGAATAAAGTTAGTTGGTGTCTAAGGTGCTACTGGAAGGGAAAATAATTATATTTGTTCAGCCTATTTTCGTTAGTTCTACCTGCCCTCTGGAACACAAGCGGCGCAATGCGCTGCCGCCTGCACACCTCAAGCAGAGCCTCCCGTTGCTGGAGGCTCTCAATGCCTTTCCTTGCTTACCATCCTCGCAACCCACACCAACCGCCGCTGCCATCTAAGCTCATACCAAGAATAAAGTTAGTTGGTCTCAAAGGTGCTATTACAAGAATTTTTTTTAATTTGGTTGAGCCTATTTTCAATAGTTCTACCTGCCCTCTGTAACACCCTCTCTGCATATGTGAAAGAAATCCAAACACACATAATCAGTTTTCAACCGCCACCACCATCTTAGCTCATACCAATAATAAACTTAGTTGGTCTCTAAGGTGCTACTAAAAGGGAAATAAATTATATCTGTTCAGCCTCTTTTCCTTACATCTACCTGCCCCCTGGAACACCCTCTATACATATGTGAAACAAATCATAAACCTCTCTTATCACAGTGTTAACTAAACAATAGATTAGCAATATTCTGAAAAACACTATAAAAGTCAGAAACATTACTTGAACAGTACAAACTCCAGAAAGCATAAATCATACAGATATATACTTTACAGCAGAAACATGAGCATACAAAGAGAAACAAATCTGTCTTCTGAGGAAGTTCAATCTTTACAAAATCAAAATACACTAAATGAAATACAAAGAAGAGCAAAAAAAACAACATAAAACATTACATAATGAGCCAAAAAATAGCACACAAAGACAGAGAGCTAGAACAACTCAAACCGCAGATGAACGACTTCAAATACGTATGAAAAACAACGAAAGACAAAAACAAAAACGATTAAATACATCTCTGGAAGATAAGCTCAAAGGTCAAAAGAAAGACATGGAAAGAAAAAGATCCCAAAAAATTACTTCGACTCAACAACTTCAACAAACTGTACATCAAAAGCAAAACATGAACATAAATTTACATGAAGATGCAAAGACACTCACTCACAGACAAAAAACAATACTTTCTATTGAGAAAAGCAGAATTGCTACAAAAATATTTCTAACACAACAGCGAAATGCTGAAAGACAAATAGCAATGAGACCAAATATAACTCCAGAGGAAAAACAATGAAAATATCAAAGACATGCCACACTACAAAGAGAAAGGTTAACACATCTTACTAATGATGAACGCGAAGTACGGAAAATTTATGAAACACAGAGAAAAAGAGAATTACGACAAAGAAAAAAAAATAGAGACGCAACAACTAACAATGACAGTTATGAATGAAATGGATAACTTTAATGAGGACATAATTAAAACACACACGTGTGGACATTTAGATCACATATGCCAATTTTGTACTGCAAAACATTTTGAAGCTGAAAGACCTTCAGATAATAAATTTTCACAATGTTGTTCAAAAGGAAAAGTACATCTTCCCTCAATTACTACCAATCCATTACTTCAGCAGCTAATGACTGGCCAGCATTTCTACAGCAAAAATTTCTTCACAAATATAAGATCTATCAATAGTGCTTTAGCATTTGCTTCCATGGGAGCAAACATTGCTCCACCAGCTGGCCATGGCCCATATTGTTTCCGCATCCACAGATCAATTTGTCACAGAACAGGCACACTGCACCCAGAACAGGGAGAAAACAGACAGTTTGCTCAATTATATATTTTAGATCCTTCTGAAGCAGCAGAGAAAAGAATGCACATTTCCGCAAATTATGGAATACATCCAGACCTTATAAAAATACTAAGCACACTCATTGCTGAAACAAATCCATTTGCAGAAGCCTGCAAAATGTTGTATGAAGTTGAAAAAGAATATGAGGAAGATGCTAAAAAAACTGGAAACGTTATTAAAGAAGTGTCCATGACAATAGTGTAAGATCGTAAAAATGACGAAAGACGCTATAATGCACCAACACATAATGAGGTTGCTTTCATTTTTCAAAATGATGATGGCGAACCTCCACTGGAAAGAGATCTTCTAATACACTGCAAACCAAGTACAGATGATTTAAATCCAAGAAAAACACAAAGGATTTCTGTCCTTGACCCCAATCTGGAACCCATGGTTTATCCATTACTCTTCCCTTATGGTGATCAAAGCTGGGGAATTGATATACCTTTACAACACAGACCTCAAGCTTTAAAAGGTTTAAAAAATCAATCACAAAATCCTAGAATTCGAGTCACACAAATGCAATATTACGGGTATCGTCTTTCTATCCGAGAAAACTTTAACCCCTTCTTAAATGCTGGCCGCCTTACACAACAGTATATAGTTGATGCATATGTCAAAACTGAATCCAACAGGCTCAACTATGTACGACAAAATCAGCCAAAAGTGAGAGTTGAAAAATACTCAGGATTGATGGACCACTTAATTAATGAATCCAATCAGAAAGGCCTCATTCCTGGAAAAAACATATATATTACCTTCATCATTTGCAGGTAGCCCAAGAAACATGCTTCAAAATTATCAAGATGCAATGGCAATTGTTAGGAAATATGGCAAACCTGACCTTTTCATTACAATGACATGCAACCCCAAATGGGATGAGATCATTGAAAACCTACAACATGGACAAACTACTGATGCTCGACCTGATTTAGTCGCAAGAGTATTTCATCTAAAACTAAAAGCTTTAATTCATGATATCTGCACCAATCATCTCTTTGGAGTACCAAAAGCAATTGTTTACGTAATCGAATTCCAGAAGAGGGGTTTACCACATGCACACATACTCCTTATTCTTAAAGATGACTGCAAACCAAAAACTGAAGAACTTATAGATAAAGTTGTATCTGCTGAAATTCCAAATATACACAACACTCCTCGCTTACATGCAATTGTTACTAAACATATGATTCATGGACCATGCGGACCACTCAATCCTAATTCACCATGTATGTCAAATGACAAATGCAGTAAGGAATTTCCTAAACAATACCAGGAAAAAACATCAGCTAATACAAATGGTTATCCAAAATATAGAAGAAGAAACACTAATGAAACATCCATTGTGAAAGGCAGGAAAATAGATAACCAATGGGTTGTACCATATAACCCACATCTCGCCCTCAAATACAATTGCCACATTAATGTTGAAGTCTGTGCGTCCATAAAAAGTGTAAAATACCTCTTCAAATATGTCTACAAAGGCCATGATTGTGCAAATGTTGTAATTCAAGAACAAGGCACTTTAAATCACGATGAAATTCAGACCTTCATGGATTCAAGATATGTCAGAGCTCCTGAAGCAGCATGGCGCTTAAATGGATTTGAAATGCATTACCAATCACATACCATACATAGGTTACCAGTGCATCTCCCTGATGAGCAATCTGTATTTTTCAATCCAAAGGACATACATACAGCAACTGAAAGAGCTTCAGCAAGAAATACTCAATTGACGGCTTGGTTTCACTTAAATCAAGAAGAAGAGCAATCCAGAAATTTCTTATATTCAGACATTCCAATACACTATGTATTTGACTCAAAAACCTGTAAATGGAAATTACGACAGCGGGGTGCAGAAAAGATCATTGCACGAATGTATTCCGT
This sequence comes from Darevskia mixta, assembly GCA_034641385.1. Lineage (NCBI taxonomy): Eukaryota > Metazoa > Chordata > Lepidosauria > Squamata > Lacertidae > Darevskia > Darevskia mixta. The sequence goes on from JAWWNH010000060.1 coordinate 8,559,314, forward strand.
CAATTTATCATCAGATCCAGAACGCTACTGCATGCGTCTCCTACTGCTACATGTTCCGGGTGCCCAATCATTTGAACATCTGAGAACGGTCAATGGCAATATCTATCCCACTTTCCAAGCTGCTGCAAAAGAATTAGGCCTCATCACTGATGAACAAGTGTGGGAGAACACTTTGGAAGATGCTATCCAATTCAGCATGCCAAAACAACTAAGAGAGTTGTTTGCCTACATTTGTGTCTTTGCATCCCTACAAAATATGAACACTCTTTTCGACAAATATGAACAATACCTCACAGAGGATATTGCTCAAAAACATATACATCACAACAATGAATGCACAATATGCCGTTCTATCGCGCTGCAAGAAATTTTAAACATTCTTATACTGCATGGAAAGAAATGTGAAGACTTTGGATTACCACCTACACAAACAAATTCATACTTACTTTCAGATCACTACGACCAACTTTTTGAAACCCATAATGCTGCAAAATTGACAAGCACATTAAACAAAGAACAAACAACAGCTTTACACGCAATATTGGAAGCAACTGAAAATGACAACCTTCACAACCACTGTTTCTTCATAGATGGCCCAGGGGGTAGTGGTAAAACATATCTTTACAAAACCCTGCTTAGCACAGTTCGTGGACAAGGACATATTGCACTACCTGTAGCATCCACAGGTATAGCAGCCAATCTTCTGCCAGGTGGAAGAACATACCACTCCCAATTCAAGTTACCTGTGCCTATAGTTGAGAATACAACATCAAATGTAAGACTCAATTCTGTGGATGCTGAACGTTTGAGAAATTCTAAATTAATCATTTGGGATGAATGTACTATGACCCCCTCTGTAGCTCTTTCAGTGGTTAATAGACTCCTACAAGAAGTAATGGACAACAAACAACCATTTGGAGGAAAGGTTTTCTTACTTGGAGGAGATTTCAGACAAACACTTCCCGTCGTACCTCACGGGGACCAAACCAAAATTGTTGAGACCTGCATTAAAAATAATACACTATGGAGCCACTTCCAAGTACTTCCACTTACAAGCAATATACGCTCAATTGATATTGATTTCAGCATTTGGCTACTCAAAGTTGGCAATGGTGATACACCACACATTGACGGCTTGCCACAAGATATAATTGAAATTCCTTCCAATATTTTATGCACAGGAGATATTGTAAAAGAGTTCTTTGGAGAACACATTCCTCTAACACATGTCCATGACTTTGCCCTAAAAACTATTCTTTCTCCCAAAAACTGTGGTGTTCACACCATAAATGAAGAGGTGCTTCAAATTTTAGAAGGAGAAATAGTTACATACCTCAGCTCAAATTCAATTGATGACGCAACTGATGAAGACATTCAAAACTATCCCATTGAGTTCCTCAATGAATTAACACCAACAGGTATGCCCAAACATAAACTGCACCTTAAAGTGGGCGCTATCATTATGCTTCTTAGAAACCTCAACACTAAAAAAGGATTGTGCAATGGCACCCGTCTTATCGTAAAAGAACTTAAGAACAACCTCATCATTGCTGAAGTAATAACAGGATCAGCAGAAGGAAACATAGTCTTCATTCCCCGTATTGATTTGGCTCCATCAACAACTGATTTACCGTTTATATTACGAAGAAGACAATTCCCAATAACATTAGCCTTTGCCATGACAATTAACAAATCTCAAGGACAAACCTTAGAAAAAGTTGGAATTTACTTGCCACAACCAGTATTCAGCCATGGACAGTTATATGTTGCCTTATCCAGAGTAAGGAGTTTTAAGGATGTCATAATTAAGATCTTGGAAGGTCCTCAACAAGGCAAACTGCTGCAAAACTCTGACACAATCTACACAAGGAATGTTGTCTATAAAGAAATTCTATAAAAAAAACATAATAACCCCATTCATTTACCATTACTCAACAACTTCTCAATTCAACATCCTTTACTACACCTTCATTCCTGCTGTTTAATGCGTCACAACACCAACACTACACAACTTAGCTTTCACACATTCTTCTCATTCACTACATCAACATAATAAATACGATACGATACCACCAAATTTCAGCCTCCTCAACTTCCTTCAAAACTACAACTCTCCTTCTACTACTTCTTCACAACTTTCCATACATCTCTTCTAGCGCCCGTTTTCTCAACGGGCTTAATTTACTAGTTTTTTTATAATACTTTTTATTGATTTTCTTGTTACATTTGTTTCTTCATATTATATTGCATACATCATTGTCTCTCTGCCGAGATGTGACCTCCCTCCCTCCCTTCAACAGTTTTCATATCATTGTTACTTTCGGCGTTTTTATTCTTTCTCTACCCCTGATCTTTTCTTGGTTTTTCTTTCCCACATTTAGATCAGGTGTTATTTGTTACACACAACGTAGGGATTACAAAAGTCCTGTCAGTGTTTTTAAACTTGTACAGTTTTCTTTTAAATAATCTATAAATTTACTCCATTCTTTTACGAACTTCTGGTCGTCTTGGTTTCTAACCTTACCCGTCATCTTTGCCAACTCGGCGTAATCCATCATTTTTTGCTGCCAGTCCTCTACTGTCGGCACCTCTTGTACTTTCCATTTTGGGGCGATCAACAGTCTGGCCGCAGTGGCCGCATACATAAATAGTCTCTGATCTGTCCTTTTAATTTCCTCTCCTATCAATCCTATCAGGAACGCCTCCGGTTTCTTGGGAAATGTATATTTCAACATCTTTTTTAGTTCATTATAAATTGCTTCCCAAAAGATCTTAATCCTATCACACGTCCACCACATGTGGAAAAATTCCCCATCTTTCTCCTTACATCTCCAACATGACTTATTTTTTGTTTTGTACATTTTTGCAATTTTGACTGGCGTCATGTACCAACGATACATCATCTTCATTACATTCTCCTTCAAAATGGTACATGCCGTGAATTTTAGATTCTGATTCCACAATTTTATCCAAGCATCTAATTCAATATTATATCCGAAATCCATGGCCCATTTGATCATTACCTCCTTCACTTCCTCATCTTTTGTGTACCATTCTAATAGATAATTATACATTTTTGACAGCAATTTCTTTCCTCCCCCCTCCACCAATTCTACTTGAAATTTTGATTTCTTACTTTCAAAACCATTGTTCTTTTTATCCCATTTTAACATATCGTTGACCTGATGATATTGTAGCCAGCCCGAAAGGCAATCTTTAATTTCGTCATATGGTTTAAGTCTCACCCCCTCCTCTGTTTCACTCAATATTTCTCCATAGGTGGCCCATCTCCCTTCCATATTAGTTTTTTTAACAGTTATAGCCTCAAAGGGTGAGAGCCACTTGGGAGTCTTTCTTTCCAGTAAGTTCTTATATCTCTCCCACACTTCAAAAATAGGTTTCCTTATAATATGACTTAGGAAGTTTTTATGAACTTTCACTTTCTCATACCAAATGTAGGAGTGCCACCCAAAACGGTTATTAAAGCCTTCTAGGTCTAACAAGTCGCCATTATCTAATCTTAACCACTCCCTCAGCCAACACAGACAAGACGCCTCATAATATAACTTTATGTCCGGCATGGAGAATCCCCCTCTTTCTTTTCTATCAATCATTAATTTGTGTTTTATCCTGGGTGTTTTCCCCTGCCAGACAAATTTTTAAAAAGTCCTTTGCCACTCCTTAAGTTGACTTGTGCCTTTTATGATTGGTATCATTTGAAAGAGGAATAGCAACTTGGGTAAGGCGTTCATCTTAATGGCAGCGATTCTGCCCATTAGCGACATGCTCAGCCTGTTCCACGTTTCCAGATCTTTCTTCACTTCTGTCCACATTGGTATATAATTGTCTGTGAATAAATTAATATTTTTGGGGGTGAGCCAAACCCCTAAATACTTAATCTTTTTTGCCACGGTGATGCCAGAATTTTGTTGTAGACCATCAATTTCTTCTTTCTTCATATTTTTAACCAGCATTTTGGTTTTCTTCTTATTCAACTTTAGTCCCGCCAATTTCCCAAATTCTTCAATTTCTTTCAATGCTTCTATTACACTTGTTTGTGGTTCTTCTAGTGTTGGAACTAAATCATCAGCAAAAACCTTCAATTTATGTTCTTTTACTCCCACTTTTATCCCTTTTACTAATTCCGCTTTTCTTAGTTTCGTTGTTAACACCTCAAGCACTGTAATAAATAATAGCGGAGATAGCGGGCAGCCCTGTCTTGTACCTTTCCGAATACTGAAGCTTTCTGATAAGTTATTATTAACGATCAGTTTAGCATTTTGGTTCGAGTATATTGCACTGATGCCTTTCCCTAATTTTCCGTCTAATCCCATCACCTCCAGATTCTTTTTCATAAATGACCAGGATACCTTATCGAATGCTTTCTCCGCATCAACAAATACCAGGGCTGCTTGTTTGTTGATCTTTAAATCTAAGTATTCGATGATGTCTATTATATTTCGTACATTTTCCTTCATTTGTCGCCCTGGTAGGAATCCATTTTGGTCCTTATGAATTATTTCCTTCAGAATCTCTTTCATTCTATTTGCCAACACATCTGCGAACAGCTTGTAGTCATTATTTAATAATGAGATCGGTCTATAGTTCTTCACATCCAATAGATCCGAATCCGGCTTGGGGATTAATGTAATATAGGCTTCCTTCCATGAATTTGGTATTTGGCTTTTCGCTAAGATATTATTCATTACTTCCACTAGTACTGGTGCCACTTGATCCTTTAGTACTCTATAATATTTTGATGATAGTCCGTCTGGTCCTGGTGTTTTTCCTGTTTTCATTCTCTTTATTGCCATTTGGATTTCTATTAATGTTATTGGTTCGTTTAGTTGGTCTCGCATTTCCTTGGTGATTCTTTTTAATCCATATTTTCTCAAATATTCCTCTATCTCTTCTTCCTCTTCTTCCTCTTTCTGGTATAATTCTTTATAGAATTTATGAAAAATTTTCCTAATTTCTTTAGGGTTTTCCGTCACTTCATTATCTTTCTTTATTTTGGTTATTACATTCTGCATTTGCCTTTTTTTCAGCTGCCACACTAAAAGTTTTCCTGTTTTGTTTGCATATTCAACATTTCGTTGTTTCAACCACTTTATCTTCCACTCAATCTCCTGGTTTACTATCATTGAAAATTGGGATTGTAGCATCTTAATATTGATTTTGGTCTGGATACATCCTGGTTTTAATGTCAGTTGTTTCTCACTTTCTTTCAAATGTTTCAAAATTTCTTCTTTTTTCCTTTCCCTTTCCTTTTTCTGAAAACTGTTTTGCTGTATCATAAAGCCCCGCATAACAGCTTTACTTGCATCCCAAACCATGTTCAAATCCGTTTCTCCATTAAGATTCAAGTTAAAATATTCTTTAATCACTTCTTTTGCTTTCTCCACCACTCTCTGATCATCCATTAACCCTTCATTCATTCTCCACCGAAATGAAGATTATTCTCCACTCATTTTCATATAAATTGCGTTGTGATCTGACAATGTTCTTGGGAGAATTTCCACTTTCTTTACTCTTGTCACTAATTCTTTTGAGGTCCAAATGTAATCAATCCTTCCTGAGCTCTGATTTGGCTCAGAGAAGAATGTGAACTGTTTAACCGTTGGGTGCTTAAATCTCCAAATGTCTGTTAGACCAAAATTTTCTGTCATGATCACAAAGGACTTAGGAAGTTTTCCTTCAAAAGTATCTTTCTTTCTTGCCGATCTATCCATCTCTGGTACCATTACCCCATTCAGGTCCCCCATCAATATCATCTTTTGATCCATATAATCCATCAAACTCTCATTTAACTTTTTATAAAAATCAGCCTTTCTTTCATTTGGCGCATACACTCCTATTACCAATATTTTCTGTCCTTGTACCATCATTTGAACTACCACCACCCTTCCTTCCTCATCTTTATAAACTAGTTCTGGTTCATATTTTGCTTTTATATATAACACCACCCCTCTCTTTTTACTCTCTCCTGCTGTTACAAAATCCAATCCTAGTCGCTTATTTATCAAAATTCTTTCATTTTTTTTAGCAATATGCGTCTCTTGTAAACATATAACGTCTAGATTTTGTTTAATTCAAACATGTTCTACTTTATTTTGTTTAATTTTACAGTTTAGCCCATTAATATTCCATGACAACAGTTTCAACGTCATTTTACTGATTGGTCAAGTTCAAATATTCCTTTATTCTTCAGTTACTTTGTTTTGATCCTCTTCTTGTTCCTCTGTTTCTTCCCTTTCTTCCTCTTTTTCCGCTTCCTCTTCTTCTTAGAATCATAGAATCATAGAATCATAGAGTTGGAAGAGACCACAAGGGCCATCCAGTCCAACCCCCTGCAAAGCAGGAAACACCATCAAAGCATTCCTGACAGGTGGCTGTCAAGCCTCTGCTTAAAGACCTCCAAAGAAGGAGACTCCACCACACTCCTTGGCAGCAAATTCCACTGTCGAACAGCTCTTACTGTCAAGAAATTCTTCCTAATGTTTAGGTGGAATCTTCTTTCTTGTAGTTTGAATCCATTGCTCCGTGTCCGTTCTCTGGAGCAGCAGAAAACAACCTTTCTCCCTCCTCTATATGACATCCTTTTATATATTTGAACATGGCTATCATATCACCCCTTAACCTTCTCTTCTCCAGGCTAAACATACCCAGCTCCCTAAGCCGTTCCTCATAAGGCATCGTTTCCAGGCCTTTGACCATTTTGGTTGCCCTCCTCTGGACACGTTCCAGCTTGTCAATATCCTACTTGAACTGTGGTGTCCAGAACTGGACACAGTATTCCAGGTGAGGTCTGACCAGAGCGGAATACAGTGGTACTATTACTTCCCTTGATCTAGATGCTATACTCCTATTGATGCAGCCCAGAATTGCATTGGCTTTTTTAGCTGCTGCATCACACTGTTGACTCATGTCAAGTTTGTGGTCTACCAAGACTCCTAGATCCTTTTCACTTGTACTGCTCTCAAGCCAGGTGTCACCCATCCTGTATTTGTGCCTTTCATTTTTTTTTGCCCAAGTGTAGTACTTTACATTTCTGTCTGTTAAAATTCATCCTGTTTGCCTTGGCCCAGTTCTCTAATCTGTTAAGGTCATTTTGAAGTGTGATCCTATCATCTGGGGTATTAGTCACCCCTCCCAATTTGGTGTCATCTGCAAACTTGATCAGGTTGCCCTCAAGCCCACCATCCAAGTCATTGATAAAGATGTTGAATAACACTGGGCCCAAGACAGAACCCTGTGGCACCCCACTAGTCACTTCTCTCCAGGATGAAGAGGAGCCATTGATGAGAAACATTTGCCCTCCTCCAGTCTGCTGGGACTTCACCTGTTTTCCAGGAATTCTCAAAGATCACTGCCAGTGGTTCTGAAATCACCTCTGCCAGTTCTTTTAATACTCTGGGATGTAGTTCATCTGGCCCTGGAGACTTGTATGCATCTAAACTAGCCAAGTGTTCTTGTACTACTTCCTTACTTATTCTGGGCTGTGTTTCCCCTGCTGAATCATCTGCTCCATATTCTTCAGGTCGGGCATTGTTTTCTTTTTTGCAGAAGACTGAGGCAAAGAAGGTATTGAGGAGTTCTGCCCTTTCTGCGTCCCCTGTTCGCATTTCACCTTCTTCTCCTCTAAGTGACCCCACTGTTTCCTTGTTCTTCCTTTTGCTACGGACATACCCATAAAAACCCTTTTTATTGCTTTTAACCTCTCTAGCAAGCCTGAGTTCATTCTGTGCTTTAGCTTTTCTGACTTTGTCTCTACATGTGCTGGCTATTTGTTTGAATTCCTCTCTGGTGGTTTCCCCCTTTTTCCATTTCTTGTACATATCCCTTTTAAATCTTAACTCAGTTGAAAGTTCTTTAGATAGCCACCCTGGCTTCTTTAGGCACCTTCCATGTTTTCGTCTCATTGGTACTGCTTGAAGTTGTGCTTTTAATATCTCCCTTTTAACAAACTCCCATCCATCATGAACTCCCTTCCCTTTTAGTATTACTGACCATGGGATCACACCCAGCGTTTCCATAAGTTTTCTGAAGTTGGCTTTCTTAAAGTCTAGAATTTGAGTCTTAGTATGCTTGGTTGCTCCTTTCTGATGTATAATAAACTCCAGAAGAGCATGACCACCTAATGATCCTGCCACTTCTACCCAACTAACCAGGTCATCACTATTGGTTAGGACCAGATCTAAAATGGCTGATCCTCTTGTTGCTTCTCCCACTTTCTGGACAATGAAATTGTCTGCAAGGCCAGTGAGGAATCTATTCGACCTTATGCTCTTGGCTGAGTTTGACATCCAACAAATATCAGGATAGTTGAAATCCCCCATTACTACTATCTCATTTCCTTTTGAATGCTTGGTCATCTGTTCCAGGAAGGCATCATCTATGTCCTCAGTTTGGCTTGGGGATCTATAGTAAACTCCCACAATGAGATCACTGTTATTTTTCTCTCCCTTAATTTTGACGCAGATACTCTCAATTTGGCTTTGAAATTTTAAATCATGGATCTCTTCACAGGTATACACATCCCTGACATATAACGCCACTCCTCCTCCTCCTTTCCGGTTTGGTCTATTTCTCTGAAATAGATTGATTCCAATCATGAGACTCATCCCACCAGGTTTCAGTGATGCCTATTATGTCGTATTTAGTTTGCTGTACCAAGAGCTCAAGTTCATCTTGTTTATTTCCCATGCTCTGTGCATTTGTATACAGACATTGAAAACCATTGATCATTCCCCCTAGTCTCCTACTTAAGGATTTTTTCCTCCCACCACTAGGTCTGTGTGCTGTTTGCTCCATTTGGTCCTTGACTTTTGGATGATCATCTTCAGCATTTGATAGACTCGTACCTTCAGGACCACTGTCTCCCTCCCCCACATAAGTCAGTTTAAAGCCCTCCTGATGAGGTTTTTGAGATTGTTGGCAAAAACATTCCTCCCAACCCTTGTGAGGTGCAGCCCATCACTTGCCAGAAGTCCATCTTCAAGAAACTGCAGACCGTGATCTAAGAATCCAAACCGTTCCTGCCGGCACCATTTGTGAAGCCAGTTGTTCACTTCTCCTATTTTCCCCTCTCTTCCTGGGCCACGGCGTTCAACTGGGAGGACAGATGAGATGACAATTTGTGCATTTAATTGCTTCAACTTCCTGCCCAGAGCCTCGTAATCACTTTTGATCTTCTGGAGGCTATGGCTTGCGGTGTCATTGGTTCCCACATGGACTAAAAGGAAGGGGTTTTTATCCGTGGGTTTTATGATTCCTTGCCGCCGTTCTGTAACATCATGGATCTTGGCCCCGGGGAGACAGCATACCTCTCAAGACATCTTGTCAGGCCCACAGATCACTGCTTCTGTACCCCTCAGTAGAGAATCCCCTATCACCACTACACGCCTCCTCTTAGGCTTGGTCGGGATTCTTACATGTGCTGTCCCTTCCAAGGTCACCTGCACATTCCCGGAGGACTGACTATGCTGCTCGTCTTCATATACCTCATCAACTGTGATGAGGGAGAGATCTTCCAATGGAGTCTGTTCTTCATCTTCTGGATTTGAGAGCACTTCAAATCGATTTTGTAGTTCAAAACACTCAGAGCGATCCCTGGGCATTCTACTTCTGTGAGTCATGTTCCTCCATACATCTGGCTCCTGAGTTGGGGAACTGATCTCCTCCTCAGGGATGTGCCCTGTCTCCTGCTTGGTGGAGACAGTGTGCTCTGCTGCATCCAAAAAAAGCTCCAGCTCTTTAATTTTCTGGAGCGTAGATACACGCGCCTGAAGTTGCTGGACCTTGTCTTCGAGTAGGGCAACCAACTTGCAGTTGCTGCAGGTGTAGCTGTCTACAACCTTAGGCAAGAAGACAAACATTGCGCAGGAATTACAGGCGACTACAGTTGTTCCCTCCCCCTCCTGAAGTTGCCAGACCTTGTCTTCTAGTAGGGCAACCAACTTGCACTTGCTGCAGGTGTAGGTGCCTACATCCTTTGGCAAGAAGGCAAACATTGCGCAGGAATTGCAGGCGACTACAGTTGTTCCCTCACCCTCCATCTTGAAGCTTGAAGTCAGGACACACAAAAAAGAAGCCTAGGTCTCCCCAAGTAAACGTTTGAGACTAACTCTCCTCTATCTAAAAGATAGGTCAAACTGCACGCGCCGCTACCCTCCAGGCACTGATTAGCTCCGCCCACAGCTAGTCACCAGACAAACACACACACACAAGCCAGAAACAAACTCTCTCTCACACACAAGCCTGGACAGTCACACAAATCCAAGAGGCAGAAGCCCTTGTGCTCCCTCCTCAGTCACTGCCCTTCTTCTTCACCTCCTATTGCTCCTCCTCCTCCTTCCTCTTTCTTTTTGGTCAGGCCCAACTCTTTAGGGTACCTCCTCTTGAATTTCTTTAATTCCTGTGGGTTCGTTATTTTGAATCTCTTTTTCTTGAAATAGAATGATCTCGTCGGAATTTCCTTGTATATTGTGATCTCTCTTCCATCTATGAATAACTTTCGTTCATAATTCAATTTCAGGATCTCATTTCTTATTTCCACACTATTAAACATCACTAAACAGTCTCCCGGGAGTTTTTTTGCTCTTGCTTTGGCTGATTTCACCCTTATTCTAAAGGCACTCACAATCGCGTAGCCTATTTCTTCATTTTTCACATCTAGCCATTTTGCTAACTCCTCTGTCAGCTTTACTCTAATATTCTCATTTGCCTCTTCCGGGATCCCCCTAAATTTGAGGTTCTTCTGTCATTGCCTTAGTTCTAGGAGAGCAATACTGTCCAGAATATCTTCCTGAATTTTATTTAATTCAGCTATTTCTCCCTTTACTTTTTCCGTCTCCTTTTTGGCTTCTTTCAGCTCTTTCTGAGTTTTTTTCACTGCATCTTCTGTTGTTTTATATTTTCCTGCTAGATCTTTCATTTGCTCTGATAGCTCTCCTACCACTTTTTCTACTTTCTGGTCAATGGATCCCTGTAAAATCACTCTGTCTAATTTCCTTCCTAATCTCAGACAAAAGCCCTTCCCATTCTTTCAACTCCTCCTGTTTTGAACCCCTTTTGTCTCCTGGTGTTCCTGCTGCCTTTGGACCCTTCACGTTTTTATGTATGTCCCCTGTCATATCTTCTTCCTGCCACTTGGGGTCACCACAAGCTAAAAATTATAACTTAGATGCACTTATACTTCCCACCCCTAGATGGCAGCTCTCCCCCTCTTACTCAATGTAGCGTTTTGGCACAGTTACTTTCATTTTCTTTGTTACTACTTTCCGCTACAAAGTTTCCTTTCTCTACTTCCCCTTTATATTTTTAGTTCAGCACTGTCCATTATTCACTTAAAGCTCTCAACATTAGGAAGAAAAATCCCCAGAGTATTAATATCAGCCTCCCCACTTCTAAGATTAAAGTCTTTCAAGAGTCCCACAAATTCCAAAAAAGTTTCAGAGTCACGTAAATCCCCACCACTGAGACCCCCGTGATCTAACGCTCTGTTAGAGGTCCCAGAGGAGTTCCCAGAAGAGTCGGTTATTTATAGTCCTAAGGGAGCCGCTACCCCCTTTTTATGGAACGAGTCTTCAGCCACTTGCTGGCTTAATCCTGCTCCCTGGAGGAGCCCCAGGAAAAGGGAAGAAAGCTCCAGAAGAAAGGAAGTGAAGCGTTCGCAGACGTCGCCATCTTTTACGATCTACCTTCTCCCCCAAGCGCCTTGCAAGCCTCTTCCAAATGGAGTCCGAGTCTTGCTGCTTTTGCGACGCAAAGTTCTGTCTCCGCCACTTTATAGACGTGATTTCTTCTCCCTCCAGTCGCTTAAACCCTCTCCACTTCTCCTCTGTCAATATATGCTGTTTGAGAGACCAGTCCACACCCCGGAGGGGGGGGGGGAGTATCAAGTAAGGGTCCCTTTAAATCCAACGTCTCACCACCCAAGACTCCGAGAGGTTCCGCTTTAACTTAGAGCATTTTATATCGACAAATAAAATAAAGTTTGACCCTGCACCTATCCACAGATAGGATTAGCGAGGTCTCTCCAAGTCTCTACTCACACCGCAGGTTCGTCATATATCTTTCTCCTACTGCCGTTCTGCCAGCGCCATTTTCCACGCCGTTGTCGGGACGGACTCCCTTTTTTCGCCCCGCACCGCTTCAGATTTCCAAATTGTCCAAGCTCTTCTCTCTAGTGCCGGTATCTGAGTAGAATCATAGAATCATAGAGTTGGAAGAGACCACAAGGGCCATCCAGTCCAACCCCCTGCCAAGCATTTCCGATACCTTCACTTTGGAATCCCAATTAGTTGTTAATTTCTGGAAACGGGCTGCTTTTCATCGGGTGCTCGAGACTGCACAGCACAGTGGTCGGGATGAACCCCACGCGCATCCTCCGCTCTTCCTTCCCCGAGCCTCCAAGAGAACCGGGGAGTCCGGAAAGCAGTTATGGACCCTCAAGGTAGACCCCCAGACCCCCAGACCCTCAAGGTAGACCCCCTCGAGGTTATGAGTTCCGCATAGCCTTTACGTGACCTCTATTCCCCTGTGCTGCTCGAAACCTCAAAGTTGAGATTTCGCGCACCCAGCGATGGCCGCAGCTCCGCCGGAAGTGCACTATCTCACCTTATATCTCCTCAGCAGTGTGCCGTGCCCTTTCTCTGACCTTTGTCTCCTTTGCAAAAGGGTTGCTCAGTTTTCCCTCTGATGGGAACATGACATCGTGGGACAGGTTGCACAAGTAACAGGGCAACACCCAGAGGGCTTGGGATTGGAGAAGTCAAAGGACAGAAGTCCTGAATGTGTGCGGCCGATTTTGCATATGCTTGCTAATAAAAAGAGCTCTGCGAAGCTCCTGTGGGCGTCAATACGAACAGCCCACCTGCATCAGCAACTCCTGTCTCACCCCATTTCTTTACCCCTTGTCTGTTCAAGATTATATGCAGAAGCTACAAACAACCTTGTGTGATGGTTGGGAAACTTCCCAAGAGAGTCTTAAAGTTTCTCAGCAGGTGGAAAAACATTACTATGATAGAAATTCTACCATGAGAGTGTTTGTTCCTGGAGATAAAATGTTGATTTTGCGTGGAATTAAACTACACATATTTTGTGTGAATTAGGTGGCACCTGGAAAGGTGGTCAACAGGTCATCAACAGGTTTACCACAGCTATCAGCCTATCACCCATTCCCACCACCCTTCTGAGTAATACCCTTCCCACCCTCTCACTATATATAAGGGTCTGGTGACTTCTGTTTCAGTGTATCTGAAGAAGTGTGCATGCACACGAAAGCTCATACCAAGAACAAACTTAGTTGGTCTCTAAGGTGCTACTGAAAGGATTTTTTTTTTGACTATGACAGACCAACACGGCTACCTACCTGTGTTTCAGAGCAACATTTTAAGGAAATTGCTGGTGAAATTCAAGCTACCGGTATGTTAGAATTGGGAGTTATTAGGCCCAGTACTTCACCCTAGGCAAGTCCTGTAGTTCTGGTGCCTAAGAAAGACGGGAGTATAAGATTTTGTGCAGACGGTTTAAATCCTGTTCCTGTTCCTGATCCTTTCCCCTTACCGCATATTGATGATCTTATTGAATGTTTGGGGAAGGCTAAATTTATTAGCCTTTTTTAATCTAAGGCAAGGATATTGGCAAATTAAACAGCATTTATTATGCATATGGGTTTGTATGAGTTCATTAAAATGCCTTTTGGATTATGGAACGCTCCTGGGACTTTCCAGAGCTAGATTAATTCTCTGCTTAATGGCATGTCTCCTCAATGTTGTCAGGGAACTCTGAAAGCAGATGGTCCGTAAGAGTTGTTTGGAAGCAATCCTGCTTAATAGAATCTTGAAGGGCTTGGGTGTTCATTTTGCACCTTGGTTTCCTTCCTTGAAGCTGGCGTTGAGGTATAATCTTGATAGTCATTGTGGAATGTATTAATTGGTGATCTGTCCAGCAGTCATCGGCACTCGTCATCGCTCTGGCAAGGAGCACATCACGGAGATCTTTAGCACGGACAATAACAGGTGCCAGTGGTTTGACCAAGGATGCCTCCATGATATTTTAAATTTCTGTCAAAAGTGTGTGTTGGTAATAACAAGGTTGTGCGCTGCACATATAGTCAAAAGTAAGAGTCCGTTCTGGTTGCTGTTGCCAATTCCTACTTTCCCAAAAGTCTCAGACTACAGATTGAAATCCCACCCAACTCTTGCATTAAAATCACCTAGGACAGGGGTAGGCAACCTTCGGCTCCCAGATGTTTTGGGACTACAACTCCCATGATCCCTAGCTAACAGGACCAGTGGTCAGGGATGATGGGAGTTGTAGTCCCAAAACATCTGGGAGCCGAAGGTTGCCTACCCCTGACGTAGGAGGATAATTTTATCCTCCTTTGGTATGTCTGATAGAATGGCATCCTGCTAAGAGTATTATTATTCTTTAATGTCTTTGTCAGCATCCAGTGTTGGTGCATAAGGGCTTGGAATAGTATTCTGTTGGTTTTGGCCAAATTTTATTCAAAGGGTTGAAAGTCACTCATTAATGCCAGTAGGGACTTCTGACAAGATCATTTTTGATAGCAAAGCCTACTCCATGTATTAGACATTCTTGTGCAGGTAGACCTTTCCAGAAGAATGTTTAGCCTCCTTTTTCATCCTTCAGTTGTCTTTCTCCTACTCTTCGGGTTTCTTGATGCGCTGCAACATCGATGTTAAAACGTTGCACCTCTGTGGTATGACAAGACGAAGATACATAAAAGTTTTGGAAACCACACATTCTGAAAATCTCTATATGAAGTCTGGGATAGGTATAAAAACCTATTAGAAAGGAAGACACCATGGTGGTTATCACCACTTGAAGCAATGAGTGTAAAGAAAATCAACATGAGTGGAAATTGGGTAACATATGAAATGTTACTCCAACATGATAGAGTAAAATGGAAACTAAAACCATACGAAGAGGTGAAAGAATTTTTTTTAATGATATTTATTAAGTTTTGCACACATAATATACAACTAACAAAACAAACAAACGTAACAGATATCACAAAACACACCCAACCTAACCATATACACAAACCATAATCTTACTTTCCCCTCTTATTTCCTAGACTTTTTATATTAACATTCATTTTTTCCCATACTTGTATAATATCTTTATACCATGTTCCATTTGAAAAGAAAAAGGGGAAATTGAAATATAAAGAACATAAAAAGAAAATAATAAATTTGTGACTTCCACTCTTATAACATCCATCTGTATTGTTAGAATCGTTTATAGTCCACATGTGCCCTTTTCGTTGTATAGTTTGTTCCCCGTTCTATAAATTCTCAAACATTTAGTACTATCATTTACATGTCTATTTTTATTCAATCTTCGCATATATATTCAACCTTGTGATTCTATATCTATATTATTGTGGCACATTTTATTGCTCTAATTATCCATCTAACAATAAATGTCGTCTATTGGAACCTTCTTGACATGTCTTAATATCGTTTGTTCACTAATGTAATGTCCCATATTGTCACTAAGTTAACGTTTTCCATAAACCAAAAAAAAACCTTGTCAATTTATTATTATGATACAAGCTGTATTACAATCTTATCTATATTAACATCTTGGCATAATCACTTTGTATATTCCGAAAGAGAACTTCCCCCCTTCTCTTAAAGATATATCATTTTCTTATTATTACCTCTAGGTAGCCCACTATCTTTGCTATATTCTTTGTTAGAGAGAAAGAGAGAGAGGGCTATTACTTACTCCCATCCTTTACTTCCTGTACTTCTTCCTGTTCCGACTCCTCCGACTCCTGATCTACTCCTTCCAGCTTCCCAAGTTCTTTATACTTCCTCCCAAATTTCTTTATCTCTTGTTGGGAGTTAATTTTAAATTTCTTTTCTTTGTAGTAAAATGATACCCCTTCAGGATACTCCCAACGAAATCTTATATTGTTTATATTCAAATTCCTGGCTAATTCCTTGTACCCATTCCTCTTGCTTAAGAACCGGTTTGGGATATCCTTAAAGACCACCACTGCCTTTCCCTCTATTATTAATTTTTTCTCTCTTACCTCTTTTAAGACAGAATTCCTCATTTCTATAGAACTAAAAGTTACCAAACAGTCCCCTGGATAAGTCTTTTTTGCTCTTATTTGGGTTGGGTTTACCTTGATTCTAAATGCTCTCACTATCATATGATCTACCTCTTCACCCTGGATCTCCAATAGTTTAGCCAATTCTGCGACCATCTTTTCTCTCACATTTTCTCCCTCCCTTTCAGCTATTCCTCGAAATTTCAAATTTTGAGCCTTTTGATTCATTTCAAGAAAAGCTAAATTGTCGAGAGTCTCCTCCTGGGTTTTTGAAAATTCTTCTATCTGCCCTTTGATCTTTCCCCCTTCTTTCCTGTTCTCACTTAATTCTTTCTGAACTTTTTTTGTCTGGTCTTCTACTGATTGTACATTAGTTTTCACCTCCATCACTTGGCCCTTAAGATCTGCTGCCAATCCTGTAAGCTTTTCCCCAATGCTATTTTCGCTTTTTCTCAATTCTCTTCTAATTTCTCTTATCTCCGCCAATATCGTTGCCATATCTCCCTCCCCCTCTATCTCTGTTTTTGATGGTCTCTTTTCACTCTGGGTATTTGTCTTGTTGATTTTAGGTGCCATCTTAATATATGTTCAATTAGTATCGTCTCCTGTCTTTCCTAGATATCCCCACAGGGGGTCAAGTATATTCAAACCCTTTCTTTAGGAAATACTATATTCTTGCTAAACCACCCTTATCCTCTGTTTGAACCATTCATCTTTACCTCAATAAATAATTTTTATACAATGTTAGTTCTCTATACACTCCACCACTCATATAGTCCATCCACTCATACAATCCAGTCACATTCTCCAGTATTCCTTTATTCCTACTCTCTACACCCTTCACAATACTGTTGAAGATATTTAGTTCCTAGGGCTGGGCGGCGTTTTCCCAGCCTTCCTCAATTAGAAAGAGAGTCAGTCTGCCGAGGGAACTGCAGTTTATGCAAAGTCAGTATCTCACTATACAGCCACCATCACCTGGGACCTGTGAAGAGAATCTCTGCAAAGCATCATGTCCTGTTCGTTCTGTTAGACTCTAGTATTCCTGGTCGCGTCTTAAAACACTGTCCAGAGCAAGTCCTGTACTTCCCGTGCTGTCTTGAGAGACTTTGGGAAGCTTACTCGGTGTAGATACAGTCTCTTAATCCCCTGTTTAGACCTCCTGTGCTACCCCAGATTAAGACGCTCAGTATATCAATCACCAAACATCAGAGTACGAGTAACTCGGGAGAAGATATCGCTCAGGAGTTTCCCCCTGTCGCTTTTATATTGAGACAAGTTTGCCGTTGTAAAGTAACATTGTTCCACTTATCTGTAATCATTATATCGCTTGTATCTTATCAGTCCGTGCGCCATTTTCCGACGGCGTTAATAAGAGTCTCCTCCATGTCAGGTCTTAACGACTGTTAATTACTGCTCCTTGCTTTCCCACTCATGAGAAACTCCTGGGAGACTCCCTTCTCCTGGAATTTTCCCCGGGGGGATTGCATGGAAACCTTCTAATTCACGGAAAGCTTGCCGCTCCTCTTTGGAGCTTGAGGCTTCACTTTGCAGGCTGTGTTTGGTCCCCGCGTTCCCGTCTCTACCGTCCGTCTTCCTGACACTCCGTCTCCGGGTCAGTACTCACGAAGGAGAGACGACTCGAACAGCCATGGGCTCCTTGCTCCAAGGGGTTCTTCCCCCTGGGTTTCCAAGGTTTGCATAGCCTTGCAAAACCTCTCTTTTGCCTTGCAAAGTTCAAGGTCGGACCGCGAAGTCGACCCTGCGCTCCATTCCAGATGGCGGCGAAACCGGAAGTCGAGGTGAAAGAATTTGTTAATGACTGGTTGCATTATCATCAAATCAATGAAATGTTTAAAAATGACATGAAGAAGAATGGGTTTGGAGATGTTAAGTCAAAATTTGAAATAGAAATATTGAATAATAATTATAAAACATTGTCAAAAATGTATAAAATACTGCTGGAATGGCATTTGAAAGATGAGGAAGTGAAGTCGGTGATGATACATTGGGCACAAGATTTTGGTCATAATATTATGCTAGATGACTGGGAAAAACTGTGGAAGGAAGGTATGAAATTTACTGCATGTAATGCACTAAAAGAAAATATGTTAAAAATGATGTATAGATGGTACATTACACCGGTCAAACTAGCAAAAATATATAAGGTTGAAAATAAGTGTTGGAAATGCAAAGAGAAAGAAGGTACCTTTTATCATATGTGGTGGGAGGGTAAAAGGGTGAAATGCTTCTGGGACATGATATATGGTGAGATTAAGAAAATGTTGAAATATACATTTGCTAAAATAACCAGAAGCATTTTTACTGGGAATTACAGGTACAGACATTAAAAAGCAAGACTTTAAGCTTTTCCAATATGCAGTGAATGCGGCGAGAATGTTAATAGCACAAAAATGGAAACAAGAACAAGCGCCGACAATGGAAGAATGGAGAATGAAACTAATGGAGTATGCAGAATTGGACAAAATGATGGGGAGAAGCCGAAAACAGCGGAACCAGAAGTTCATCAAAGACTGGACTAAATTTGCAGACTATTTAAAGGAAAGTACTCAATTGAATACGTTGGTAGGAATGCAAGAAGCTTTGCCGATCAAGGAAGAAATATTGTTGTTAATATGAATATATAGTGATTAATTTTGTGAGAGAAATAATAGAACGATGATTGATATAAGAAATATAGATATAAGGTATAGATATTAGAAAATCATGAGGAAGGCTTGAAGGAAGTCACGGCTATAAAAAGCCAAAATGGTGTAAGAAGTGAAGAAAATATGTGAATTTTATTATTGTATTTTTAATAAAACTAATAAAAAATGATATTAAAAAAAATAAAATAAAACGTTGCACCTCTGATGGCAGTCCTGCATTCAGGACACTCATTACCTGTGTTATCCAACAAAGTCCATATATTCCATGTTCCAAATTTCAATTGTCTTTTATGACTGCTGGGTGGTGACTCCATTGGGCGCAGAAATCCATTCAGGAAAAAGGGAGACAGACTATGCTTAGGGCACCTTTTCTAGCCTCTCTCCCTTAACAGGGTGAGCAGAGTGGATTGTAAATAGGACTGCTCAATCATAGATACCACTAGTGAGCTACTCAACTACCTCATTCCTTGAGTCAGAACGACTGAATCTGTATCTGCTGCCCATGTGCTGGTTAATGACTTGGGACCAGATTTCATGGTCCTGCCGCCATTACCATTTGCCAATCGCCATGGAATTTTTGGGTTTGGGATTGGGATGGGGTTTTGGAAATCACCTCTGCATGAATTTGTTTTATGTGTGTAGTGCACCCTGAAGAATACACAGTCTTCACAGTAAGGCTCTATTCCAATGGCATGGGTATCATGTCGACTGGTAAATTCTTATCTGCTGCAGCCTTCATCTGCCTTCACAGCTGTTGTAGCATACTGCTTGTTATCTTCCACCTGTTCTACCATTGAGGACCTCACTGCCTTGGGTGACCCTGCTGGGAATATGAGACTCCTGATGGCTTCACTCACAAGAGTCATAGGAACATGCAAGCCCACTCACCATGACAGTGTGATGATCCAGTGAGTGAGCTATAAATAATACAACAGTGGCATCAAATGGTGGGAAACTGCAGCAGCAAGCACTTGGAAATTGTGAGATAAATTGAAGTATAAATAATACAACACTGACACACAGGGGTAAATGGACAAAATGGCAGTAACATGATATAAAAAACAACTTGAACAAGAAGGGGATTTAAGTGGTATTTTGAAAGTAATGAGAGTATCATTAAGCCAGCAACACTTGCAGAAGTTGCAAGGGATTTAAAGGGATCGTTCCAAAGAAATAGGTGATCTGTCTTAAAGACCTAGCTCACTGGGAGAAATTGAAAAACAACAACAACTGGTCAACGAATCTCAGAGACATGAAAGCAAGTGAAAGAGATACAGGAACAAATCACATAAACTCATGAACAGATGACTGGAATACAGCAGAACACAGAAATACTGGCTGACTGTCGCTTTCCTAGAGATGCAGCACAGGGAAGATTTTTAAACAGTTACTGATCTTAGAATTGGAGAAATTTCTGGAAATCAAGGAAGATGAGATGGAGAAAAAAATTGAGTGGGCACACAGCACTAAATCAGCATCTGCAAGAGCAAGGAAAGTTCCAGGAGACTGCTTAGTTCAATTATCTACCAGAATCACACAGGGCAAAATTTTGCAAACTCAGAACAACCTACAGATTGACATCCAAAGGATTACAAAGGATTACAAGTGAAGGATATCCCAATTAGACGTCTAAATAAAAGGATAGTCTACAAATTCCTAGCAGATGCTTTGAGAAAACACAGCGTGTTGGGAGTTCCCTCAAGGGCTTTCAATTCAGAATGAAATTATTTTGAGCAACAGAAGAAAAAGAACATGTTATCTTCAGGTTTATATTTTATAATTGTTGTAATGTTAGAAACAAATGAGCAGTTCAGAGAGTGAAGATATAATGTCTTATCAAGCAATATGGGAAGCCACAGAAAAATAAGAATGGTAACATATGTTCTTAACATGTATTATGTGAAAAGCTGAAAAATAAAAATAAAAAAGAGAAAGAAATTCATACAATAGAATTGTTTTTTATGCATACACTAGTGGACGTTCAGCCCGTTAAATTAACGGGCGCTAGAACATATATGGTCAAACATTTGTAAAAACAGACTTGTTCCACATCGGGGACACGCGCAAAGCTGACCCTTTTCCTTCCGAGTCGAAATCGAACAGATGATTTAAAAAAAAAAAAGAGTGGAGATAAAATGGGGAAGGGGAGGGTGAAGGAGTGGGAAAAGGCTGGACGAAAAGGAGCGAAGCCTTTTTATTTTCCTCCTAGGAGCAACAGCCGCAATGCAATGTGATCCAGGGATCCCTTCCCTCGCGCACCGCCCCCTCCCCTTGGAAGGAGGCTTTCCGGCGCCGGTAAAAAACCTCTTGGGGTAGGGTTGGGGGGGTGGAGGGGGTCAGCAGCGCTGAGGAAAAGCTCCTTCACCCCCTCACTGACCCACCCCCACCTGGCCTGACCCCGTCCACTCACCAGGCCTTCATTCATGCCGGGCCCGCCACCTTCGCCGCCGCCCTTGTACTCGGCGTAGCGAAGGCGCTCTCCCTCCGAGGAGCCCTTCGCGCTCCCCATTGTAGCCAGGCAAAGCGAAGTGGAGAAAGCGGCGGCGGCGGCTACGGGGCCCCGTGACGGACAAAAGCGGCGCACCTCTCTTTGCTCTTGCCCTCCCGCCAAAGGCTGCGTGCGCTGGGAGGGGAGAGAAGGCGGTCGGGGGGCGGCCGGGACCCTCGGCCCAGCCCCAACTTCCGCCTCACGGGTAGCGGCGCGGTGGTCTTCGGCCGGCTCTGAGGTAAACGGCGATAAGGAGAATGGCCATTGGGAGGGGGAGGGGGAAGAGCGGCCACCAGTCGGTTGGTCGGTCAGTCAGTCAGCCAGCCCTCCCCTCAGCAGTTTAGATCCCCTCACACCCGAGCAGGACGCCGCTCCGGTCGATACGACCGCTCCGGCCGCCTCATCAACAATAGTGGCCGCACCGGCGTCTCCTATTGGAAGTCTCTACGCTGCAATCCCTGTGTCCGTGGGGCACATGCACAGTAGCGCAATTTCACTGTCAAACGGACTGGACGCAGAGACACAGGGACTTTATTATATAGGATGAAATAGACCATCCAAATAGGCAAAGTCACTTCTACAGAGGGTGTTACTTCTTTCTCCAAATCCTGCCTTAGCCCTACTATCTTTGAACAGGCTCCACCCTGTAATAGGGTTGCCATACATCCAGGTTTTCCCGGAAATGTCCTCTTTTTCAGGGTCTACATCTCCATTCTCATGGATGTTTTGAATTTGCCAAAAATTCTGGAGTTTCTCTTTTTTTTACTACCAAGACAAGTGGATCGTTCTCAGCTGGAATCGGCCGTCCTCAGCACGAACTCTCCCGGAAGCCAGGAATGCTGTTTTTGGCTGCTTCTCTCCGGTGAAATAACTTCAAGATGTCCGCCAACTTTGGACCCAGCATCAGAAGTCTGTGGATCAAAACCATCCTCCTCTGCTACCACTGATATGATATACCCCACCTGGGGCAGTTTGTAAGACTGCCCCAAAGCCAGAGCAACACCGTGTGTGCACATCCCCAGCTACTGAGAGTCCGGTGGCGCAATCCTATTTGATTGATCCATCTTGAAAAACAACACACACAAGCCATAAATAAGGCTAAAACTATTTATTGTAGGAATAGTGCAGAGACAATCTCTGCTGCCAGCCCGTTAAGATGGAGCTGCCATCCATGATGTAACAGAACGGCTGCAAGGAATCATAAAACCCACAGATAAAAACCCCGTCCTTTTAGTCCATGTGGGAACCAATGACACCGCAAGCCATAGCCTCCAGAAGATCAAAAGTGATTATGAGGCTCTGGGCAGGAAGTTGAAGCAATTAAATGCACAAATTGTCATCTCATCTGTCCTCCCAGTTGAACGCCGTGGCCCAGGAAGAGAGGGAAAAATAGGAGAAGTGAACAACTGGCTTCGCAAATGGTGCCGGCAGGAACGGTTTGGATTCTTAGATCATGGTCTGCAGTTTCTTGAAGATGGACTTCTGGCAAGTGATGGGCTGCACCTCACAAGGGTTGGGAGGAATGTTTTTGCCAACAATCTCAAAAACCTCATCAGGAGGGCTTTAAGCTGACTTATGTGGGGGAGGGAGACAGTGGTTCTGAAGGTAGGAGTCTATCAAATGCTGAAGATGATCATCCAAAAGTCAAGGACCAAATGGAGCAAGCAGCACGCAGACCTAGTGGTGGGAGGAAAAAATCCTTAAGTAGGAGACATGGGGGAATGATCAATGGTCTTCAATGTCTGTATACAAATGCACAGAGCATGGGAAATAGACAAGATGAACTTGAGCTCTTGGTACAGCAAACTAAATATGACATAATAGGCATCACTGAAACCTGGTGGGATGAGTCTCATGATTGGAATGTAGTAATAGAGGGATACAATCTATTTCAGAGAAATAGACCAAACAGGAAAGGAGGAGGAGTGGCGTTATATGTCAGGGATGTGTATGTTATGATTAACCCCACCTGGGGCAAGTTCTCGCAACTGCCCCAATAGCAAAGGCAATCACTGCAGCTCATCCCTGCTACACAAGAGTCTAGGGAGCTGCTTTCATAAGTGATTGTTCCCATAGAGAAACAACACACTCAGCCTTCTAGGCTAATGTCTTTTATTCCTTGCAGCCATGCCACTGCCTTCTCGGTACAAAGAGAGAGGAGAAAGGAGAAAGTGAAACCAATCTGAGTGTGCAGGCTCAGTACAGAAATGTAGACAAAACAACTTTCTCACACCACTGTGTGAGAACCAATAGTTACACTCTACCAGCTTGTAGCTGCTGCCACGTCACTGGGAATAGAATCATAACAGTGTATACCTGTGAAGAGATCCATGATTTAAAACTTCAAAGCCAAATTGAGAGTATCTGGGTAAAATTAAGGGAGAGAAAAATAACAGTGATCTCATTGTGGGAGTTTACTATAGATCCCCAAGCCAAACTGAGGACATAGATGATGCCTTCCTGGAACAGATGACCAAGCATTCAAAAGGAAATGAGATAGTAGTAATGGGGGGATTTCAACTATCCTGATATTTGTTGGATGTCAAACTCAGCCAAGAGCATAAGGTCGAACAGATTCCTCACTGGCCTTGCAGACAATTTTATTGTCCAGAAAGTGGGAGAAGCAACAAGAGGATCAGCCATTTTAGATCTGGTCCTAACCAATAGTGATGACCTGGTTAGTGGGGTAGAAGTGGCAGGATCATTATATGAAGTGCTCTCAAATCTGGAAGATGAAGAACAGACTCCATTGGAAGATCTCTCCCTCATCACTGTTGATGAGGTATATGAAGACGAGCAGCATAGTCAGTCCTCCGGGAATGTGCAGGTGACCTTGGAAGGGACAGCACATGTAAGAATCCCGACCAAGCCTAAGAGGAGGCGTGTAGTGGTGATAGGGGATTCCCTACTGAGGGGTACCGAAGCAGTGATCTGTGGGCCTGACAAGATGTCTCGAGAGGTGTGCTGTCTCCCCGCGGCCAAGATCCATGATATAACAGAACGGCTGCAAGGAATCATAAAACCCACAGATAAAAACCCCGTCCTTTTAGTCCATGTGGGAACCAATGACACCGCAAGCCATAGCCTCCAGAAGATCAAAAGTGATTATGAGGCTCTGGGCAGGAAGTTGAAGCAATTAAATGCACAAATTGTCATCTCATCTGTCCTCCCAGTTGAACGCCGTGGCCCAGGAAGAGAGGGAAAAATAGGAGAAGTGAACAACTGGCTTCGCAAATGGTGCCGGCAGGAACGGTTTGGATTCTTAGATCACGGTCTGCAGTTTCTTGAAGATGGACTTCTGGCAAGTGATGGGCTGCACCTCACAAGGGTAGGGAGGAATGTTTTTGCCAACAATCTCAAAAACCTCATCAGGAGGGCTTTAAACTGACTTATGTGGGGGAGGGAGACAGTGGTCCTGAAGGTAGGAGTCGATGAAATGCTGAAGATGATCATCCAAAAGTCAAGGACCAAATGGAGCAAACAGCACACAGACCTAGTTGTGGGAGGAAAAATCCTTAAGTAGGAGACATGGGGGAATGATCAATGGTTTTCAATGTCTGTATACAAATGCACAGAGAATGGGAAATAAACAAGATGAACTTGAGCTCTTGGTACAGCAAACTAAATACGACATAATAGGCATCACTGAAACCTGGTGGGATGAGTCTCATGATTGGAATGTAGTAATAGAGGGATACAATCTATTTCAGAGAAATAGACCAAACAGGAAAGGAGGAAGAGTGGCGTTATATGTCAGGGATGTGTATACCTGTGAAGAGATCCATGATTTAAAATTTCAAAGCCAAATTGAGAGTATCTGCGTCAAAATTAAGGGAGAGAAAAATAACAGTGATCTCATTGTGGGAGTTTACTATAGATCCCCAAGGCAAACTGAGGACATAGATGATGCCTTCCTGGAACAGATGACCAAGCATTCAAAAGGAAATGAGATAGTAGTAATGGGAGATTTCAACTATCCTGATATTTGTTGGATGTCAAACTCAGCCAAGAGCATAAGGTCGAACAGATTCCTCACTGGCCTTGCAGACAATTTCATTGTCCAAAAAGTGGGAGAAGCAACAAGAGGATCAGCCATTTTAGATCTGGTCCTAACCAATAGTGATGACCTGGTTAGTGGGGTAGAAGTGGCAGGATCATTAGGAGGGAGTGATCATGCTCTTCTGGAGTTTATTATACATCAGAAAGGAGCAACCAAGCATACTAAGACTCAAATTCTAGCTTTAAGAAAGCCAACTTCAAAAAACTTAGGGAAATGATGGGTGTGATCCCATGGTCACTAATACTAAAAGGGAAGGGAGTTCATGATGGATGGGAGTTTATTAAAAGGGAGATATTAAAAGCACAACTTCAAGCAGTACCAAAGAAACGAAAACATGGAAGGTGCCTAAAGAAGCCAGGGTGGCTATCTAAAGAACTTTTAACTGAGTTAAAATTTAAAAGTGATATGTACAAGAAATGGAAAAAGGGGAAAACCACCAGAGAGGAATTCAAACTAATAGCCAGCACATGTAGAGACAAAGTCAGAAAAGCTAAAGCACAGAATGAACTCAGGCTTGCTAGAGAGGTTAAAAGCAATAAAAAGAGTTTTTATGGGTATGTCCGTAGCAAAAGGAAGAACAAGGAAACAGTGGGGTCACTTAGAGGAGAAGAAGGTGAAATGCGAACAGGGGACGCAGAAAGGGCAGAACTCCTCAATACCTTCTTTGCCTCAGTCTTCTCCAAAAAAGAAAACAATGCCCGACCTGAAGAATATGGAGCAGATGATTCAGCAGGGGAAACACAGCCCAGAATAAGTAAGGAGGTAGTACAAGAACACTTGGCTAGTTTAGATGTATTCAAGTCTCCAGGGCCAGATGAACTACATCCAAGAGTATTAAAAGAACTGGCAGAGGTGATTTCAGAACCACTGGCAGTAATCTTTGAGAATTCCTGGAGAACAGGCGAAGTCCCAGCAGACTGGAGGAGGGCAAATGTTGTCCCTATTTTCAAAAAGGGGAAAAGAGAGGACCCAAACAATTACCGCCCAGTCAGCCTGACATCAATACCAGGAAAGATTCTAGAGCAGATCATTTAGCAAACGGTCTGTGAGCACCTAGAAAGGAATGCTGTGATCACTAAAAGTCAGCATGGGTTTCTGAAAAATAAGTCATGTCAGACTAATCTGATCTCATTTTTTGACAGAATTACAAGCCTGGTAGACAAAGGGAACACTTTGGATGTAGCCTATATTGATTTCAGCAAGGCCTTTGACAAGGTGCCCCATGATATTCTTGTAAAGAAGCTGGTAAAATGCGGGCTAGACAATGCTACCATTCAGTGGATTTGTAACTGGCTGACTGACCGAACCCAAAGGGTGCTCATCAATGGCTCCTCTTCATCCTGGAGAGAAGTGACTAGTGGGGTGCCACAGGGTTCTGTCTTGGGCCCAGTCTTATTCAACATCTTTATCAATGACTTGGATGATGGGCTTGAGGGCATCCTGATCAAGTTTGCAGATGACACCAAATTGGGAGGGGTGGCTAATACCCCAGAGGACAGGATCACACTTCAAAATGACCTTAACAGATTAGAGAACTGGGCCAAGGCAAACAGGATGTATTTTAACAGGGAGAAATGTAAAGTACTACACTTGGGCAAAAAAAATGAAAGGCACAAATACAGGATGGGTGATACCTGGCTTGAGAGCAGCACAAGTGAAAAAGATCTAGGAGTCTTGGTAGACCACAAACTTGACATGAGTCAACAGTGTGATGCAGCAGCTAAAAAAGCCAATGCAATTCTGGGCTGCATCAATAGGAGTATAGCATCTAGATCAAGGGAAGCAATAGTACCACTGTATTCCGCTCTGGTCAGACCCCACCTGGAATACTGTGTCCAGTTCTGGGCACCACAGTTCAAGAAGGATATTGACAAGCTGGAACGTGTCCAGAGGAGGGCAACCAAAATGGTCAAAGGCCTGGAAACGATGCCTTATGAGGAACGGCTTAGGGAGCTGGGTATGTTTAGCCTGGAGAAGAGAAGGTTAAGGGGTGATATGATAGCCATGTTCAAATATATAAAAGGATGTCATATAGAGGAGGGAGAAAGGTTGTTTTCTGCTGCTCCAGAGAACGGACACGGAGCAATGGATTCAAACTACAAGAAAGAAGATTCCACCTAAACATTAGGAAGAATTTCTTGACAGTAAGAGCTGTTCGACAGTGGGATTTGCTGCCAAGGAGTGTGGTGGAGTCTCCTTCTTTGGAGGTCTTTAAGCAGAGGCTTGACAGCCATCTGTCAGGAATGCTTTGATGGTGTTTCCTGCTTGGCAGGGGGATGGACTGGATGGCCCTTGTGGTCTCTTCCAACTCTATGATTCTATGATTCTATGATTGTAGCCTTGTGTGGAAGAAAGGAGTGGCATGATAATAATAATAATAATAATAATAATAATAATAATAATAATAATAATAATATTATTATTTGTACCCCGCCCATCTGGCTACATTGGATATCATGTATCGAATCAGAACATAGGATCTCAGAATATTAGTGCAGTCTCAAGATCAGGCAAACACATAGCATTGAATACATAATACCAGCAGGTAAAGTGATTATAAAATAGTTTATAAAGCTTGAGATACGAAAGCAGAGAAGGGGAATGAATGCAGATTGTGTCACTTGTACATAAAAACAAGCGAAGGATGGTCAGCACCAAAACACACATTTTGTGGAAGTTGTAGAATGCCATTTCCCCTCTTTCTCTTTGACCCTGGGAAATATGATTGCCCTTAAGGACATTATGCCAAAACAAGGCCTAAACCCTGATCGAAATGGATGTAGAAATTCACTTTCCTCCAAGAGCACCTGGATCTCATGCATTTGGCTGCTTTCCCATGGTACCGGACCCCAGTCATGCAGGATTTCTGGGATAATATGCGGGTAATTATCCCTGCCAATCCCCAGGGTAGGGGGGGACTGGCCGTCACCCACGGGTCATCCAATAACTGCCACTCGCTACAGAATGCAGGGGCAGGGATGCTGGGTGGTGAGCACTACATGAATTGGGAACTCTCCAGAGTCATCGTCATGAGCGGGAACATCCCTGTTCTTCAAACATTATGAAAATGCAGACTTAGAAACAGTTATGTTCTGGAAAGACGGAGATAAAAAAGACCTGCTAAATAAATCAGTCACTAGGTGCCAAGGCTTTGATCTGAAAAGGACTTTCATCATTGTGCTTCGATCTAAGTGAGATAAGCGGTTGTTTCTTTTTCTGCATTTGCTACTCATGATTTGCCAAACCTCACTAAGAAAGAATTAATTATCTAAATGGAATGCAGGAGGAGCTGCAAAATTAATTTGTTGCTTGGTTATGCAATTCTCTGCAGAGAGCCATAATTAGAAATGGCAAAAACAAGATCAGACACGAAGGAGGCTCAGGTTGAAAACAATGGCAGCAGCTGTGGCGCAGGAGAAAAAGGAACGGCCTTGGGGGGGGGGTGTCTGAGGACATTTCACGGATTATAATTGGGGAATATTTCACATAAAAAAACTGCATTTGCCTGCATGGACTTTTTTTCTCTCAATATATGGTGAAATGTGAAAGTGAGGGTGACTTTGATTTTTGGTGAGCTTCCCTAGGGCCCAGGGGAGCAAGCTTGGATCTTAGAGGAACTAAACTAAACAATCACCAAACAATTATTGAAATATACCCACTGCACTGCTTTTCTACTGAAGACTCATATTTGGAACACTAACTCATTAAAAGACTTGAAAGATTGCTGTTCCATAAATCTTATTCAAGGAAGGAGAGTTGGAAGAGAGCCCAGAGCCTGGAAGATAAAATTGTGAAATGAAAGACTGGGCCACTGAGAGGACTCCGCTGAAAATCAACTGAAGAATAACAACACAGAATAAATTGCCTCCTGTGTGTTAATAAGAAATGTGAATTTGTTAAAGACAATAGAGAGTCATACACCAGTGACTGTGAAGATAAAACAATGGGTCATCGGGGTCTGGTGGGGACCCCAAGATCTCCTGCAATGCTTTTGCTAAGTTTTTTGCAGATAAAGTCGCTCAGATTCGGAAGGAGGTAGACTCCACCGTGGGAGCAGAGCCGGGGCGGGAGAGTGCTAGAGCTCTGTCTAGTCATGTTTCATGGGATCAATTCCAATCTGTTACCTCTGAGGATGTGGACAGGCTGCTTGGACGAGTGAAACCGACCACCTGTCTTCTTGATCCTTGCCCATCCTGGCTAATAAAAGCTAGCCGGGAAGGGCTGGGCGATGGGCTCCGCGGGGTGGTGAATGCTTCCCTCTGTGAGGGAGTCTTCCCAGACCCGCTGAAAGAGGCGATCATTAAACCGCTTCTTAAAAAACCATCTTTAGACCCGGCCATTATGGCCAACTATCGCCCAGTCTCAAATCTACCATTCTTGGGCAAGGTCATTGAGCGGGTGGTTGCTGAAAAACTCCAAGCACGCCTGGAGGATGCGGACCATTTGGATCCCTTCCAATCGGGATTCAGGCCTCATCATGGGACTGAAACTGCCTTGGTCGCGCTGGTCGATGATCTCCGGCGGGCTAGGGACAAAGGTGAGAGCTGTTTCCTAGTTCTGCTGGACCTCTCAGCGGCCTTTGACACCATTGACCATAACATCCTTCTGGACCGTCTAGAGGGGTTGGGAGCTGGGGGCACTGTTATACAGTGGTTCCGCTCCTTCCTCCTGGGCCGTGTTCAGAAAGTGGTGGTGGGGGATGAGTGTTCAGACCCCTGGGCTCTCGTTTGTGGGGTGCCTCAGGGTTCCGTCCTCTCCCCCATGCTTTTTAATATCTATATGAAGCCGCTGGGAAAGATCATCAGAGCGTTTGGGCTGGGTGTTCATCAGTATGCGGATGATACCCAGCTCTACCTCTCTTTCAAATCAGAACCAGTGAAGGCAATGAAGGTCCTGTGTGAGTGCCTGGAGGCGGTTGGAGGATGGATGGCGGCTAACAGATTGAGGTTGAATCCTGACAAGACAGAAGTACTGTTTTTGGGGGACAGGGGGCGGATGGGTGTGGGGGACTCCCTGGTCCTGAATGGCATAACTGTGCCCCTGAAGGACCAGGTACGCAGCCTGGGAGTCATTTTAGACTCACAGCTGTCCATGGAAGTGCAGATTAATTCTGTGTCCAGGGCAGCTGTCTACCAACTCCATCTGGTGCGCAGGCTGAGACCCTACCTGTCCGCAGACTGTCTCGCCAGAGTGGTGCATGCTCTGGTTATCTCCCGCTTGGACTACTGCAATGCGCTCTACGTGGGGCTACCTTTGAAGGTGACCCGGAAACTGCAATTGATCCAGAATGCGGCAGCTAGACTGGTGACTGGGAGTGGCCGCCATGACCACATAACACCGGTCCTGAGAGATCTACATTGGCTCCCAGTACGTTTCCGAGCACAATTCAAAGTGTTGGTGCTGACCTTTAAAGCCCTAAACGGCCTCGGTCCTGTATACCTGAAGGAGCGTCTCCACCCCCACCGTTCAGCCCAGACACTGAGATCCAGCGCCGAGGGCCTTCTGGTGGTTCCCTCACTGCGAGAAGCAAAGCTACAGGGAACCAGGCAGAGGGCCTTCTCGGTAGTGGCGCCCGCCCTGTGGAACGTCCTCCCTTCAGAGGTCAAAGCGATCAACAACTACATGACCTTTAGAAAACACCTGAAGGCAGCCCTGTTTAGGGAAGTTTTTAATCTGTAATATTTCAATGTATTTTAGTGTTTTTTGGAGGCCGCCCAGAGTGGCTGGGGGGACCCGGTCAGATGGGCGGGGTACAAATAATAAATTATTATTATTATTATTATAAGATCGGAGTTATGAAACTGGGGGGAAAACAAGAGAGAAGAATGCAGGAACAAGTGAAAGAAACTTTCTCCTGACATCCAGAACATGGGAATTCCCCTTGAAATTTAATTTGGAATGTATAATTGGATTTATTGTTTGTACAGTGCTGCCTTTAGTTATGAACTTAATTCATTCCAGAGGTCCGTTCTTACCCTGAAACTGTTCTTAACTAGAGGTGTGCTTTCGCTAATGGGGCCTCTTGGTGCCGCTGCACTGCTGCCACACGATTTCCGTTCTTATCCTGGGGCAAATTTCTCAACTTGAGGTATCTCTTCCAAGTTAGCAGAATTTGTAACCTGAGGCATTTGTAACTTGAGGTACCACTGTATTATGATGTGGCAAGATTGGATCTGATTTGTTACCAATTGGAATGTTATTAATTGAAAATTAATAAAAAATATGGAGTGTAAAAATAACTTCTAAAGAAATGGAAAATATGGACAATTTAGAGAAATAAAAAATGTAGAGAATGTAATAATATGTAGTTTCAGAAGAATTATTTTAAGGACCCATGGGGGGGATGGGGGGAAGTTGAGAGATTCAGAGATTCTCATATACTGATATGGTAAAAGTTTTTTCTTAATATTATTTTGAATTAGTTTAAAAAAAAAACATTTTAAAGAAAAGAACCTTGCCCAGGAAGGGAAGATTAGTAACCGACGGTCAGTTACTTAGATTTTCTGAGCCCAGAGAAGGTTTCTTAAGGAGTGGTTTTACCACTGCCTCCTTCAAGCAGGCCGGGACCAACCACTCTTATAAAGAGGCAGTAATCACCTTTCTAGTCCAGCCAGCTGTCCCCTCCTTGCTAGTTTGTATCAGCCACAAGGGGCAGGGGCCAGAGCACAAGTGGTCCTGACCGATCCAAGCTCCTTGTCCGCATTCTTCAATGTTACCAACTGAAACACGCCCAACACAACGGAAACTGACTCTGCTCTGGACACCCTTCGAGATTCATCTGCTGTAATAGCAGGGTCAAGATGCCAGGAGATGCAAGCAATTTTATCCACAAAATACTTTGCAAACAAGGCACAGAAAGCTGCTGTCAGTACTACGGTACCATCTCCTTCGGGCAGAATGTAGCAGGCCTTGCGCTACCTGGGAAAGCTCTGCTGGATGGCACAATGGAGGAAGCAAAGCAAGCCTTCTTTGTAGCCTTCACTGCCACTTGGTAGGCTTGGTAGGCCCTCACCAGTAGTCAACTGCATTCAACTGGATTTTCTCTCCATTCATGTTCAAGCCATCTCCCAGCTTCTTTCTTCGCTCTCACCTCTGGAGTATACCAGGGGACCAAACAGGCTGCATCAGGGCCAATCATGTCAATGGCCGAAACCAAGGCAGAGGGCCTTCTGGGTAACTGCACCTGCCCTGTGGCACTCCCTCCCACCAGATGTCAAGGGGAAAAACAACTATCTGACTTTCAGAAGAAATCTGAATGTAGTTTTGTTCAATGAATTATTTTATGATTTGTTGTTGTTGTTGTTGTTGTTGTTGTTGTTGTTGTTGTTATTATTATTATTATTATTATTATTATAGCAAAACTTTTATTGATTTTTACAATTTTTAAGCACATAACATAATGGTTAAATTTTCCATACTCCCCCCCTCTCACTGTAGGAAGCAACATTCATCCCCCTCTCTCACAAGGGTAGGCATAATCATTGTACATTTAACCTTACTAACAATGTTTAATATCATTGCTTGGGCCTGGCCCAATTCTGTGGGCCAGGCTTTCCTTCATTCCTCAATTTCATATTTCGATTGACTTCCTCAAGTCCCCCTCTGTTGATTTCATTATCTATCCTCTCTAACAGTTTTCATACTCCTAACTTTAAAATAACCTAAAAAACAAAAAATTCATTTTACTTAAAACAACTCCTTTTTCCAAACCTCAGCATCTGATCCTTCCCTATAACCTTATAAATTCCCTTACTCCAACCTAATTTAGAACTTCTGATTTTGTACTTTTTGCACCCTTACCTCCCTCTGGTCTCGAAATTCTAAGCTAAATTTCTCCCTACTTAACTCCTAATTTTTAACATATAATCATTAATGCCAGTGTCCAAGTCCGAACATCATAGTCCTTTAAGCCAGAAAGAAAACCAAGTTCAACTAAGCCATTTTAATTTGTTGGAAGTCACCCAGAGTGGCTAGGGAAAACATAAATAAAAGCATATAGATAAAGTATTATTTTTTTTTTTATTATTATGTTGTTGTTGTTCCAGAGCTTGGCCAAAGCTCAGCAGGAGCACCACCCACTTCCAGATCAGCTGGAAAATCCCCCAGAGCCATTTGGAAGCCCACTGGATCCATCCTGTCAGCTCTGACAGGGAGACTGTTGGGCAGCAAAGTGGGTGGTAAAACAGCAGAATCCTTCATCTGTCCCAGTTGCCCAATGCCAGGAACATACAAAAAATTGAGTTATATATACGGTATATATATTTTTAATTGAGTTATATATACGGTAGGAAAAAAATACAAATTCAGATGTAAACAGGAACACTAGAAAGTGCTGATTATCCCCCACACTGCTATAACTCCCTAGATCCTGACATACATTCTAGATTCCCCTCCTGCCTCCACAACTCAACAGAGGGCCTGGAGAGAGAAAGAAAATTGTTATAAACCCCAGCTATTCTCCCTCTCCGACCTTCAAGTCTGCCCTGATGCTTCCCTAAGTATCTCGGTGGAAACAAGTAGGTGAGGTTCTTGACTGTGCACCCTGTTCCAGCTATGCCCACCCAGCTATGCCCACCTGCAGCATCAGCATGTGTTGAAGAGTTAATGCTGTTCTTGTTTTAATCTTTCTGAGCTTCCTAGATGAATATATCTTATTATGTGGCCACTGTAATGAACTTAACAAAAATATTTGAAATCTACACAGACTTACAAGGTGGTTCCCCTTAAGAATAGAATAGAATAGAATAGAATAGAATAGAATATATTTTATTGTCATTGTCCCCTTCGGGGACAATGAAATTACTTCTCTATGTTGTTTTCTTTTTCTCTTCTTCCTCCATATCTGGCTTGACTCAAAGACATCCTTGTTGGGAACTTGAACGATGGTTGGATTAGATTTTTAAGTTCATTGTATCTGTTTTCTGATGAGCTACGCTCATGGGTGGATTCCAAAGAAAAGTGTGAGAAGGAAGGTGCCCACCTCGTTTCTGTAGAAACAGCGGAAGAACAGGTGAGCATCAAAGCTGAGTATAGAAAAGGTAGGGGATCTCCTTGAGTCAAAGGGCTCCTATCATCAATATGTAATTAAGAAGTTCCAATCCACCTGTATGCAACCAAGACAACAACAACATCAGTAAAACCAAGCGGTGGGTGAGGCAGGGAGCAGCTGCTACCATCTGGGACTCAATAAGGTTTCTTAGAGCCGCTGAACTCTAATAGCCTGAAGTTGGCAATCAGGAAGGAGGTCTTGAAGGAGGAGGAGGAGTAGATACCTGAGGGGAATCTATCCCTTGGATTTCCTGTAGATTCTTCCTCTGCTCTTTGAGATGTACTGAGTGCTTAGAAAAAAGGCTTCCCTCACCACCCTAACCCTCTGGCATGAGGGTATAATGGAGATGACTCTAGAGGAGCTTGCAAGGTATATCCCTCTCCCAGCCCAGGCAGAGGGGCTACTGGGGTGCTGCAGGGCACAGACATGGGTGAGACCCCATCATCATGCCATCAAGTATACCACAACCAGACTGATTCCAGTATCTCTGGAACCAACAAACAAACATGGATACAGAAATTGGAGTATTTGCCACACAGGGTCACTGTGCCGCTAGATGGTTCCAAGACGAACTGTTCTATAGCAAAGTCATTTATAGTATTTGGAAAATTTAACTCTGTGTCATGACTGGAAGACATATGTAGCCAGTCTCGGTGAGGGCAGGTGAAGTTACCCTTCACTGCAATATTTCCTAATTGGGATACTTCCTTGAATCCATAATCATCACCCATCATCATCATCATCATCATCATTTGGATCAGGCTATCATCTCCCCAAGAAAGGGACATTGTCTAGAAAGGCTTTGAGAGAAGTGCCTTGCTCCTCATTCCTACTGAAGATTTTCTGGGTTTTTTTCTTTCTCTCCACCCCTACTGTAGTTTTTTATAGACCAGCAAGTAAAAGATCGTAAAAAGCTTTTTTGGATTGGACTCTTCAAAGACCTGGAAGGGAACTGGAAATTGCTATCAGGGCCACTACCTGAAGACCAGTAAGTTTTTGAAGCAACATTTGTTAATGGCATGAATTTCAAAAACTTGCAGATTCTGTTTACATAATTGATCCTTTCCCTCTCCAAATATATTTTGCATGCACTTTTCTCTACTACCAAAGATCTACATATGTACTCCTCCACATCATTGTCCAGATGAGCGGCTGCTGCTTCTCACTAGGTTGGAGAGGCAGGAAGGCTACTCTTCCTGCTTCTCAAACCTAGAGAATGTGGTGATTAGGAAGAAATTGAAGGCATGCTTTTAAATGGTTTGTGCTGCTTAGCCCAGCTTCAAAAGGAGTTGCAGAAACCTAAAGCTGAGCAACACTCTCTTTAGGAAAGTATTGCTAGTTATCTGCTAAACAATCTGAATAACCAGCAATCTCTAACCTAAAATAATAGCAGCAGTGTGTAAGATAGGGTAGATCAGGGGTCGGCAAACGAAGGCATGGGGGCTGAATCAGGCCCAATGGCCTTCAGGATCCGGCCCGTGGACTGTCTGTGGATTGGGATTCTGTTCGTTCGGGATGCACCATTTTTTTCTGCACCATTCCATTCCCCCACTCTCCCTCACACACACCGCAGCAGCACCCCCTCCCTCCCTCCTGGCTTCTCCCCTCCCTTCCTAGAGGAGGAAGGGGGCTGGGCTGAGCTGGCCCTTTTGCGCAGCTCATCTTCCCTCTGCCCCTGCTGCCGCCCTGGTGCTCTTGTGGGCCAGAGAGAGGAGTGGACGAGCTCCCTCTGCCTACCCATGAGAAGAAGAAGCAGCAGTGGTGGCGGCGGTGGCAGCCCCAGGGAAGGTAAGCACAGCGGCTGGGGTTGAGGCTGGGGCTGGGGGTTGGGGAGGAAGGCTACATGCCCCCCTCGCCTCTTCTTCCAGCTCCCCCCCCCCGGTGCTGCTTCTCTGGCCTGCCACAAGGTCTGAGCGACAGTGGACCGGCCCACGGCTAAAAAAATTTGCCGAACCCTGGGGTAGATGAATCTCACTCTCTTGGATAGAATCATAGACACATAGAAATTTAGAGTTGGATGAGACACCAAGGGTCATCTAATCCAACCCCTGCAAAGCAGGAATCACAACTGAAGAATCCTTGACAGATTCCTAATAGGTTTTGCTTTCAGCTGCCAATTTAAGACAGTTCATGGTTCCCTTTAAGTATCTAACAATTCTTTTCAACCTGTGTGGATGAGTAAGATCTTACTCATCCACAGCTTGGTAGTAGAAGAGCGAACTGGTCTGGCAGTTATTACCAAGACTGGATTAACAGAGGGGTGCTTTCAATTTTGCAAGGTCTCCTGGAACAAAATCCAATGACATTCATCTCCATTGATGCACCCAATACCAACCACTAATCCTTTTCGGCAAAGGTATTGAGTAAACTTTACAAATGCGCAGTGGGGTTGTATCATACTAGCTGGGAACTTAAACCCTGTTTGCCAGTAGTTCCCAGTTAGCTAAGTACTGCAGACCCCTTGTTTTTCAAAAGCCAAGCCATCTTCCTTTGAAGATTTGGATATCTCTGTGGCAGTTTTTTTATGTGAATGGTGTAATGGAGTGCCTGACTGGGTGGTCTTTGGACCACTAATTGGGAACCACTGCTGTATGTGATCTTAAAGGGACCCCTGACCATTAGGTCCAGTCGTGTCTGACTCTGGGGTTGCGGCGCTCATCTCGCATTATTGGCCGAGGGAGCCGGCGTACAGCTTCCGGGTCATGTGGCCACCATGACAAAGCCGCTTCTGACGAACCAGAGCAGTGCACGGAAACGGCGTTTACCTTCCTGCCGGAGCGGTACCTATTTATCTACTTGCACTTTGACGTGCTTTTGAACTGCTAGGGACCGAGCAACTGCTGGGACCGAGCAACGGGAGCTCACCCCGTCTCAGGGATTCGAACCGCCGACCTTCTGACCAGCAAGCCCTACGCTCTGTGGTTTAACCCACAGTGCCACCTGCTTCGTATGTGATCTTAGACTTGATCAAAGGTCAGAGCCAACCAGAGGTGGAGCTAGGTGCTCCGGAACCTGGAGCGGCATGTACCTGGGGGTGGGGTGAGCATCCCAGGGGGTGGGGCGCATGGCTGCCATGAGCCTCCTGGGGGGTGCAGCCGGCAACGAGTGTTGGGGACAGTGCAGCGTTGCCCCCCCTCAGGGATGCCCCCTTTGGCACGCACCCAACTTTCTTCTCCTCTGGATCCAACCCAAACATCTCATAGAAGTAAAAAAAAACCCTATTTCTCCATTATTACTACTAGTATCAATTTAATAGATTATTGGAGCACTAAAAATGAGTTATACAATACATTTTTTTTAAAAAAAAAATTGTGCTGTGTAGTTCAACTTGATTGAGTATACAATGGACACTGGAGAATGCAAGGCCTTATCAGAAGTGACGCTAAGTAGGGGTGGATGTTAAGAGAAAAAGAACTGAACATCTTTTTAATGGTAGAAGGCACAAGGAACAGGTGAGGAAATAAACCTCCAATCTTGATTGATCACTGCTGCTATTTCTTTTCTTTTCAGGTACTGGAATTTCTAGGAGCCAAAATTTGAAAAGCACCACGACTGCGGTGCAGTTACCATTGATTGCTTCAGAGGTTGCTGGATAGCATTAGAATGTCATCTACAATTCCTTGTAGGAATTAGAGAAGGAAGGAATTAGAGAAAATATGGTCAAGATGTTTTTCAGATGGTATATGACCCCGAACAAAATACATAAAATGTACAAAACTAAAGAAACCTTTGCTGGAGATGTAGAAAGGAGGTGGGAACGTTCATTCATGTATGGTGGCACTGTGACGAAGTTAAAAAAATTTGGAACCAAATATTTGAGGAAATAAAAAAGATATTGAAATATAACATTAAAAAAGAACCAGAGTCCTTGCTGCTGGGAATATTGGAAGAAGAAATAGATAAACAAGATCAGAAATTATTTCTGTATCTAACTGCAGCAGCAAGAATTCTGATCGCATCATATTGGAAAAAACAAACTATACCA
Organism: Darevskia mixta; assembly: GCA_034641385.1. Lineage (NCBI taxonomy): Eukaryota > Metazoa > Chordata > Lepidosauria > Squamata > Lacertidae > Darevskia > Darevskia mixta. The sequence continues at coordinate 8,597,658 of JAWWNH010000060.1, forward strand.
AACGTCAAAGAATGGCAAGAAAAAGTATTCAGTTTTTTGGATTTGGCTAGATTAACTGATTCAATTAGAGGTTGCAGCAAACAAAAATTTAAAAAGAGTTGGGAGAAATTTGGTGAATATATGAAATCACAGTGCCCCAATATGAAAACATGGATCCACTTCTAACTATTTCGCATAGTAAATTAATGGAAAATAAAGTAATGGTACTCAATAGTGGTTGAAGTAAGAAAGGAATATAAGCAACGTGTGAAACTAAAATGAGATATCTACTCGGAGTGGTCGGTGAGTGGAAGTCATCAAGGCAATATGAAGTTAATAAAAGAATGACAAAGAATGGGAAGACAGAAGAAACTGTAAGTCAATAAGTTATTATAGTAACTGGATAGACCTGATAAACAAGATGTAAAGTAAGTAAGTAAGACAAATGGGAAAGGGAAGGATGTAAGTTAAGGTAAGAACTTAGGTATGTATATAATATCATATGAACTTTAATGGACACACCTCATGTCTATATATATATATATATATATATATATATATATTTACTTTGGTTAAACTGAGTATACCTACTTTCAAAATGTAGGATCAGAGGTCTGTTTGTATTTGTGATTTGTATTTGTGATTTATTTTGATTTTGACTTTAAATAAAGATTCTTAATAAAAAAAATAGAATGTCATCTACAAATACCGTATATTTGTAAGAAGGTGCCTGATGATGCTTGGCTCTAAGAGACACCTTAAAATGAATGAAATTGGATCCCATGATCTCTTCATAAAAGCACCCCTCTGTTTTAATGCACAATCCACACACTGCCATCTATGTTATGGGACTCTCTGGCATCTACCCTCACAATCACCTTGAAAAGGCCTTATTCTGCAAGCTCAGATGTAGATGGGTACAAAAATAGAGAATGGAAGCATCCAATCATAGCCTGTTTTCTGTTTAATTTGTTTATTTGCAATGCATACCAATATTTGTTTCCTTACTCTGTGTGTTTGATGCCCCATTGCCCCTTCTAATCTACATGGTCGCTACCTTACAAGGCACACAAGGACAACCATGCATGCCAGGCAATGAGAATGGGGGCCACCCAGAGCCTGGTGTCCCCTTCTAGCAGACTAATCAGAAACACAACTTTGGCTTCATCACTGGGAAATTCCAGCGCCCTTGCTCTCATGTAGAGCTAACATTGGGCAACAAACACAGTGAACTGCTCTCGATTTCTTCAGAACTTGGCAGGGGGGAAGACTGGAATCCACACCAGTGTGGGCACAGCACTGGCAGCATGTGCTGCTGCTTTCATGGCATTCATGGTGGAGGGGTGTCAACATGAATAAAATATTGGGGGTGGAGCAAGTAAGCTCCCTCCTGCATAATCGATCACAAGACAGTGCACACAACAACTTGGGGAAGGTGGCTCCCTAAAATATTTTATTTGGGTCTCTACCCCTAGGAGTTGACTCCTATGCACAGTGGCCGTCAACTGAGTTAAGTAACCAATTAGACTCTGCTGTTCTGAATCACACCTTTACAAGGTGTGAATAGCTTGGTCTATGTTGAGGACTAGCACCCCAGAATTCTAGCCAGGGACCTCTCCTGCCACGTCTTGCATGACTGACAGCTGGAAGTAGTTGTGGTTGCTTCAATCTGTCCTGCATACCCAACCAAGGAAAACTGATATTTTAATTATTTATTGACAAAAGGATATCATCTCTTGCTCCTGAGTTGCTTTGAAAGGAGCGGGAGGGGGGCAAGATCGAGTCACCGAGTGAGTGCTCCAATGCAACCCAGCAAAGAAAAGCCGAAAGCTCCAGCTGACAGTGTTTACTTTTCCAAAAAAACTGCAAAGCTGAAGAAATTCTTGGAACTAATTTGGATTGATCTGGCAATCTGATGGGAGGTTAAAACAGAAATCCATCCCAACGGCAGATTATTTTACTCTGCATGGGAATATTCTACAAGTGTAAGAAGATGTCTAGTTGATGTTTACTTTAACTTTTTTTTCTTGCTTTCCTGCTTATGACTGCTTATGACTAAATACCAATGGATTAAATTCCTAAGAAAACTTGCATAGAATATTTGATTTTGACCTTGACCTTATTTAATATGTCAATAATTTTGGTGGCCCAGAATGCAAGAAGAAATCAAGGAATATGTCAAGGCGTGCAAACTTTGCCAGTAAACCAAGAGGCTCCAGGAATCACCAGCAGGGTTGCTTCAACCACTTCCCACCCCACCCCCAAAGGGCCATGGGAAGCAATAGCAATGGACTTTAACACCGACCTACCCAAGTCACAGAAACAGACAGTCATATGGGTAGTGGTAGATCTGTTAGCTAAGATGGGGCACTTCATGCCCTGCAAGAAACTGCCTTTGGTGCAGGAGATGGTGCAACTCTTCGTAGAGCACATGTTCAAGCTGCATGGGTTGCTGCGAAGGGTCATATCAGATAGGTGAACGCAATTTACCTCCCAGTTCTGGAGGAAACTGATGCAACTACTGAAGGTAGAAGTATGTCTTTCGTCATACCCACAGCACCCACAGACAAACGGAGAGTCAGAGAGAATGAATGCCACCTTACAACAGTACATACGCTGCTATGTGAATTATCAGCAAGATAACCAGGTGGAGAAGTTGGCACTTGCTGAGTTTGTCTACAACAGCGCAGTACACTCGTCTACACAACAGACCCCGTTCTTTGCCTGATCTAGCAGAGTATTTTGAAGGTCATTAGAACCCTGTTGGATCAAACCAAAGGCCTATCCAGTTCAGCATTCTGTTCTCACAGTCCCCAGCCAAGTGCCTAATTTTATGGTCCTTGTGAGGTTATCCCACAGCCATAGGATTTTGTGGACTTTCCTCTCCATGAACTCCTTGTTGCATCTGCAGGAACTTTAGCTGCTGTCCTTCCTTCGCAGTAAAAGGGATATAAAGGATCAGGTCAGGTGGGGGTGGGATAGAACAATCTCTATATCTGTCTCTGTCTCTGTCTCTGTCTCTATCTCTAATCTATCACTGAGACTTTGCATCTTCTTGATTAAAAAAATTCCCTTCTAACACACCCACTCTACAATCATATCAATGGGAGGCTTTAAAAAAAATGCCGAGGAGAGGAGGAGGAGAGCAGCCACTTCCCATTATTTGCCCTGCCATCATGGCCCCAGCAGAAATTTGGATTTGGTTGCTTTTCCACCAAACCAATAGGATTGAACATTTAAGGGAAAATGCATAAGACTATACATACTGTATCTAGATCAGAAGCATTATGAGTTCAGTAGTAAGAACCCTCAAGATCCTAGCCAAGAAAAGGCTAAGGAACTAGGGGAACAGGGTACATGTGACCATCTTTGTACCCACTCCTGCCACCAAAGAAGGAGGGAAGGAGATGCTGAATCTTGAACTTTCCATCACAGAAATTCCCTGGAGCCCGCTAGATAACATCGCAAGGAATTGTTGCATTTGGAGAGCAAGAAAAATTCTCAGGGACAATTCACACCCTGGCCAGCACCTCTTTGATTTTCTTCCCTCGGGCAGGAAATATAGAAGTATAATCAGACGTACCAACAGGCTACAAAACAGTTTCTATCCGTGGGCTTTTAGGCTGCCGAATGGAAAATAATATAGTACAACTGACTTTTGGGGTTGGTGTGTTGTGCGACAAGCACACAGAGTGCAATGAGATTGTTTGTGGGGGGGCTTGGTTAATTTCATTGTACACAGGTTGTACATTGACAATAAAGGTATTATTATTATTATTATTATTATTATTATTATTATTATTGGCTGCCTCCATAGACCACAATAGCAAGCAGCAGAGCTCCTTTATAATTGGGAACATTGGACTAAAATTAAAGGCACCTCCGCAGTAGATGTGGACAATACGCTTTAAACTTAAGCATCCTACTGAAGCTGTGGTATGATATTTGAGTGATGATTCCTGCTGTAATTGAAGAAATTGTTAAATGCCCAGGTAATCAATGGAGCACTGAACATTCGGAGCATTTTCTGTAGATTCCCAGGAGCAATTGCTGGGGCCAGGTTAAATGAAAGCAAAAGCAAAAGGTTCTCCTTAATCCATTAGCCCTTCTCTCCTGAGAGAGCCAGTGTGCTGTAGTGGTTAAGACCAGTCGTCTCGTAATCTGGTGAACCAGGTTTGCGTTTCTGCTCCTCCACATGCAGCTGCTGGGTGACCTTGGGCTAGTCACACTTGTTTGAAGTCTCTCAGCCCCACTCACCTCACAGAGTGTTTGTTGTGGGGGAGGAAGGGAAAGGAGATTGTGAGCTGCTTTGGGACTACTTCGGGTAGTGATAAAGCGGGATATAAAATCCAAACTCTTCTTCTTTCTTGATAGCGAAGGCTGCAATGGAAACCACGCTGGCCTGGGAAGTGAGCCCCACTGAATTCAGCAGCTTGGTCAGTAGAAACAGGACTGTTTTTGCACCAATATTTTTTATTGATTTTATTTTCTCGTAACAAATATTCAATATATTTACTTAACATTCATTTTCCAGTTCCCCCCCCTCCATGTTGACTTCCCCCAACTTCCATTTCTGGTTTGTTACACCAAATATTACAATCTTCTGTTTATCTATATATATATAAATGTTCCCATTGCGTGTGCGGCGGTCGCAACCTTGCTCCGTAACAGCTGGACCAAATAACATCAAATTTGGACACAGCGTTCAAGCGAAATTAATAAGATATGAGGCTATAAAGGAACACTTTTCAAGCTGGCTGGAGTATTTCCAAGTAAACGAATTATACCAAAATGATAAAAAAATAGGATTTGACACGGAACCTTCAAGATTTGAAAGAGAACTTCTGAATAATAACATTAAGTTAATATCATGTATGTATAGATTATTACTAGAATACGAAGTAATGGATGAAGAGATCAATGTTCCAATGACTAAATGGGCCCAGGATGTGGGGCATGTAATTATGTTAAAAGATTGGGAAATACTTCTTAAGGTTAATATGAAATTTACAGCTTGTTATAGTATATGAGAAAATATGATGAAAATGTTCCATAGGTGGTATTTTACCCCATCCAGATTGGCAAAAATGTACAAAAATCTCACGAATGCTTGCTGGAGGTGCAGGGCGAATAACGGAGATATGATACACATGTGGTGGACATGTTGTAAAATTAAGGGGTTTGGGGGAATGGTTTATGATGAACTAAAAAAAATGTTGGGAATTACTTTTATTAAAAAACCAGAGGCCTTTCTCCTAAGTATCTTGGATAAGGATATACCAAAGCAATCAAGGGAACTATTCCTATACGCCACAGCTGCGGCACGAATTCTGATAGCCAAAAAATGGAAGGAACAAGAGGTCCCAAGTATTATTGATTGGCAGACCAAATTGCAGGAATTCGCAGAATTGGCCCAATTAACAAATTCAATTAGAGGAAATTCTAAACAAACGTTTGCAGAAAAATGGGACAGCTATCGAAGATATGTACAAAAATTCATCAACAAGCAGACACCTATGCCAGCATTCGAGGGATAACTTAAATGATTAGATAAATAAGGGAATTTAATCTTTTCTTTTTGAGAATGTAGTAGGAAAAAATTGAGGAATAAGGAATTATTGGTGCGCATTCAAATTTAAGAAAATTGATGCTTGGGGAGTTGACAGGAAGTCATATCTGTCAATCACTTTTTTATTTTTTTATTTTTGCCTCATCAGAGGCACGCGGGGGAGAGATGGGAGGTGAGGTAGGTATAAATGTGGTTTTTCTTTTCTCTCTCTCTCTTTTTTTCTTCCTTTTTTTTCTTTTCTTCTTCTTTGCTATACAAAAAAGGAGGACCAAACAGACAAACAACTAAATGTGTTATACATAAAGTTTTTATTTAATCATAAATGCAGAAGCTGTATACGGTCACTCTATGTAAACTACGTGTTTTTTTCTCTTTCTTTGTTCTGTCATGCTCTTATGTGTTTACTACAAAAACTTAATAAAAAATTACAAAAAAAGCTTTCAATTTATGCTCATTTTTCATTATTTTTATTCCTGCTACCTCTTTGTTGGCTATAATATTTCTTGCTAAAACCTCCAGGACCAGAATAAACAAGAGCAGTGATAACAGACATCCTTGCCTAGTTCTTTTTTGTATTTTACATTGATTTGTTATCACCTGGTCAATGATTAATTTTGCATTTTGTTCTGAATATATGGCTTGGATTCCCTTATTAAATTTTTCTCCGAATTCCACTTCTTCAAGAACTTTTTTCATAAAATCCCAAGAAATATTATCAAATGCTTTTTCTGCATCTATAAACATCAATGCAGCTTGCTTTTCATTTCTATTATGTTTAAGACATTCCCAATAATATATTTCATTTGTCTACCTGGAACGAATCCTGCTTGATCTTGGTGTATATATTCTTCCAATATTTTTTTCATTCTATTGGCTAGAATATAGGCAAACAGTTTGTAATCATTCAATAATGAAATTGGCCTATAGTTTTTAACTAAAGTTATATCTGAATCTGAAGAAGTGTGCATGCACATGAAATCTCATACCAAGAAGTGTGCATGCACATGAAATCTCATACCAAGAACAAACTTAGTTGGTCTCTAAAGTGCAACTGGAAGGAATTTTTTTTTTGATTTTTTTTTACTACGGCAGACCAACACGGCTACCTACCTGTAATCTGAATCATGTTTTGGTATCAATGTTATATACGCCTCTTTCCCTGTTTCTGGGAGTTCTCCTGTTTTTAAAATCTCATTCATCATATCCTGTTCATTTAATTTTTTATAGTACTTTGCTGAAATTCCATCTGGTTCTGGAGTTTGAAAGCACGTCAAAGTGCAAGTAGATAAATAGGTACTGCTCCGGGTGGGAAGGTAAATGGCTTTTCCGTGTGCTGCTCTGGTTCGCCAGAAGCGGCTTTGTCATGCTGGCCACATGACCTCGAAGCTGTACGCTGGCTCTCGGCCAATAAAGCGAGATGAGCGCCGCAACCCCAGAGTCGGACACAACTGGACCTAATGGTCAGGGGTCCCTTTACCTTTACCTTATATAGTTTTTTGCTCGCTTTTCCTCAATTGCCATGCCAGGAGTTTCCCTGGTTTGTTGGAATGTTAAAAAAAAATTGTTTCATCTTTTTAATTTTCCACCCTATTTCCTCATTAATCAACATTAAGTATTGTGTTTGTAATAATTTAACTGCCTGCTTAACTGTCTCCTTATTAGGTTTTTTATTAATTATTTTTCTTTCTCTAATATTTCATCTAAGATTTCCTTTTCCCCCTTTTCCCTCAATTTCTTTTTAGTTGAGTTTTGTTGGATAAACAGCCCCCTCATCACTGCCTTGCTAGCGTCCCATACTGTTTGCAGCTTGGTTCCATTATTAAGGTTTAATTCAAAATAATCTCCCAGTATCTTTCTTGCCTTTTCTAAAAAAATAAATCTTTAATCTCCATCTAAAAGTAGATTGGTTTTCTTTCTGGATTTCCATTACTATGGGATCATGATCCGACAATGTTCTAGGATTTATTTCATTTATTTTTACTTTTTGTTTTGTTTACTTTTTTGAAATCCAAACTGCATCCAGTCGGGCACTGCTATCAAGAACATGGGAAAAGAAAGTGAACTGTTTGTCAAACAAATGTTTTACTCTCCATATATCTATTAGGTTCAATGTCTCTGTCATATCAAAACAGGTTTTGGGGAGCCTGCCTTCTTTAGTATCCTTTTTCCTAATTGTTCTATCCATCTCTAATGATGGCACTCCAATTAGATCTCCCATTAGTATTACCTTCTCATCTGCATACTCCAAGAGATCTGTTTCCAATTTTTGGAAGAATTTTGATTTGTTTTCATTTGCTGCATATATACCTACCAATATTATTTTTTCTCCCTGGACTTTGATTTGTACCACTAGGATTCTCCCTTTGCCATCTTTTTGAATTAGTTTGGGTTCAAGTGTGGGTTTAATGTAAAATAATACATGTCTTTTTGCATTATCTGCTGAAATAAAACCCATCCCTAATTTTTTATTAATCAGAATTCTTTTATGTTTTTTACTACGTGTGTTTCCTGAAGGCAAATAATATCTAATTAATTATATCTGTTTAAAATTACATGTTCAATCCTATTGCTTTTTACTTTGTTGTTCAGTCTGTTCACATTCCAGCTTAGTACTTTAAGGTTTGCCATTGTCAGTTTTGTTTAAAAAAATCTACCTACTGCTCCCTCTAGTTGTTCCAAAGCCTCCTTTTGCTGTTCCAAGGGGCTTTTTAATTTTATCGCCCCTTCCCTGAACTCAGAATCTCTACCATGTTTTTCCAGAAGCTCATGGACCTGACTCTCTGTCACCAGTCTATTTCTTTTCCTGCTTCAAGTAAAATAAACTCCTTCTGGAAATTCCCATTTATATTTTATGTTCACTTTTCTAAGTGCTGTTGTCAAAATCTTGTAATTCTGTCTCCTAATTCATAATTTAAATGGGATTTCCCGAAAAATCCCCTCAACCTGCAGAAATCTTCATAATTTTTTTAAAAGATTGCATCCTTTACTTTTTTGTAACTAAAGTTACCAAGATGTCTGTAGGCTGTTTTCTTTCTCGGGACACTCTTGTCTTGACTCTGTAAATATTTTCAATTGCTTCCTCGATCCCCACTTGTTCTTCCCCCATCCAATATGCCAGAATGTTACTTAGATATGTGGCCAAGCCTTGCTCCTTTTCAGATTCCGGTGATCCACTTATTCGAACCGCATTAGCATTCTGTTTTAACTGGAGAAGAAGAATCTGTTTGTCCAGCTCCTTCTGCCTATTGGAGAGGCCCCCTATAGCCCCTGCCACAGCAAATTGTTCTGTCTTAAGATCTTCCACCTCCCCAACTGACTTTTCCAATTTTCCAATTTTAGATTCTAAAGAGTTCACTGATGCCTAACTACATATATGATTTGGTCACACCTTTATATCGCAGAGCATTTATGCTGGCCTGTTTAAATGCCTTTCCATCTTGCGTGCTATTCGGAAGGTTCAAAGGCATTCCCTACCAGAACAGACTCTGCCCTTGTGGCCAGAAAGTGTCGGACTCTATGGCCCACATGATACTGGATTGCCCTCTTTCTAATATTTTTGATTTTGGCCCCCCGATATTGTTTATGTGGCTTAGAGCCCTCTCCAACAAACAACTTGCGGTCCAGCTCTTGTTGAGGGATGATTCCCCTGAACTCACCAGAATTATGGCTCACTATTTGACTAGGATCTATGAAATTAAAGCCAGTACATCTGGACTACCTAATAATGACTGATGAGGATTCCTTACTTACAAAGGGTTTGTATGTTTTTGTTTTATTTTATATATGCCAATAAAGGTGTTGATTGATTGATCTAATTTGTCAAATTTCTTTTAAACTTGTAACAGATTTTCTTGCCAAGTTCACCGCAGGGCTTGCCAACTGATTGCCTTTGCTCACTCCACCAGTCCGTTAACAAGACTTCTCCAAGATCAAAAAAGGACAATAGTTCAAGTTCAACCAAGTCTATTAATTCCAACAGAAGGGAAATCTTTAAATGGTTATAGAAGTGCAGCTTGAAAGTGTTAAAAGTACTCTAGAGGCTGCAAAAATGTCTGCTCTCCCATTCACAAATCTCAGCTTGCAGAGCCTGTCAGTCAGAAAATGGAGGTTGACTTCCTGTTTGGATTCAGTTTTGCCAAATTAAGTTTTAGTGCCTAATTTCCTCTATACAGTTTTTTTTTATTTTTGTTTTTTTGCTGTTAATTACCTTGTTTTGAAGATCTGCTGCTTTTGGTGGCGGCTTGTGACTATGGCTGGTGGGAACACTGGTGCCAAATTGAGTGAACTCAAGCCACTTTTCTCTTCTCCCCCCCCCACTCGCTGCCAAGACAGCGGTAAGAGGAAAGGGAGAATCGTGGCAAGTTTTTCCTTGCTGCGCCGGTCCCCTCAAAGCTCCACTCTTCCATTGAGTGTTTTTTGGGGGGGCGGTGCTGAGTCCTAGCACTCTCCCCACTGCCCTATCCAGCCCTAAACGGTCGTTCTTTAAGCGGACACGCCACCACTCCTCCCACAACAAACTGGAAGTCCCCCCCCCTACACACACACTCCACTTTAAAATGTTCTCCAAGATGTGGAGGAAAAAGGAAAAGTGGGACATTCTGGGATCAAAGCAGAAACTGGGATGGGTTCTGTAATTCAAGGATTGTCCCTGGAAAATCGGAACACTTGGTGGGAGGGTATGTGAGATCATCCTCTGAGGCCTTTCTTTGGGTGTGTCCTCCATGAGAGGTCCGGAGGGTTGTAACACAAGAACAGGCCTTTTCTGCAGTGGTTCCTTACTTGTGGAATGTTCTCCCTTGGGAGGTTTGACTGGTGTCTTCATTATACACATTTAGGTGCCAGGTGAAAATGTTCCTTTTTCAACCAGGCCTTTGGATGATTAGCATCCATACACTTTCAAATGTGTCGTAGGCACCATCTCCCCAGGGCTCTGGGTGCCCAAGCACCCACACAATTTCCCACATAGGGGCCACAAAATGCGGGGGCAGGTGCGCCCCATGGAAAGAGCATGAAGTCTGGGCAGGGGTCCCTATTAATCTCTGTCATTCCTACGTCTTGTAATCTGAGTTTATACCCTATGTGCTTTCTGTTCTGAGACTTTCTGAGCTCTTCTTGACCTTGGGGAGGGTGGTTGAGGAATGCTGGCAACGACTGTGAATCTGTTTACCCTCTGTCTCCCAGTGTTTTTTCTTCTTCTAGCTTTTCCCTATCCAGTTCTGCCTTCTGAACTATGCCCCTCTGCAAACCACTGTTCCAAATCTACACTGTCCTCCTGCCCCTGGGAAGATTCAGGATCAAGGGGAGGGGGTGGCTCCCACCATTCCTCCTCAGCACGGTCCCTGACATCGCCCCCCCCCCCGAGCTCTCCTCCTCCTTCCAGCCCTTTGGTTTTGGTCTACTGGGGTGGCTTGCATGAAATGCCCTTTGCAAGACTGGAGCATGCACATGCTTTGCATACTCCCACGGTCTTTCTGCTGGCCCATACCCTTTCCACCCAATTAGGTACTGCAACTTCTTAGAATAGAATAGAATAGAATAGAATAGAATATATTTTATTGTCATTGTCCCCTTCGGGGACAACGAAATTACTTGGCTGCTCCATCCACCCAGATAGGGCACTTCACGCAAAGACAAAACAACTACAAAAACACTGATTAAAACCATACACACTGATTAAAACCATACAATGATAAAACATAACAGGTAAGATTAGATGACTTCAAAGTCCAGGCTGCGATTGCTCTGGAGAAGAAGCTGTTTCTAAGACGGCTTGTTCTTGTTGTCATCGTCCTGTATCTCCGTCCCGATGGCAAAAGTTCAAAGAGACGGTGACCAGGATGCGATGGATCTTTCACTATGTCCAGTGCCTTTCTGTGGCACCTCATGGCATAAATCTGCTCTAAGGTGGAGAGCGAGCAGCCAACAATGCTCTCTGCTGCCTTAACAACTCTGCACAACCCCATCCAGTCCTTGGTAGTACAGCTTCCGTACCACACACATAAGCCATAAGTGATCACGCTCTCAATGGCACAGTGATAGAAGGCAAGCAGCAGCTTTTGTGGAAGATGGTTTTTCCTTAGAACTCTCAGGAAGTACAGTCTCTGCTGCGCCTTCTTCACAAGCCCCCTTATGTTTGCACTCCAGGACAGATCATCCTGCAATTCAATGCACAGAAATCTGAACATTGTTACCCTCTCCACACAGATTCCATCAATCAAAAGTGGTTGGACATCATTCTTTTTTCTCCTGAAGTCCACCACAAGCTCCTTTGTTTTCTTTGTATTTATGAGCAAGTTGTTAGCTCTGCACCACTTCGTCAGCTGCTCCACCTCATCTCTGTAGTTCGTTTCACCCTCCTTATCAGAGATGAGCCCAATCACGGTTGTGTCATCTGCAAATTTGACAACCCTATTACTAATTTGACAACCCTTCTTCCATTGCCATCAAGAGTCTAGAATTTGCTCTACTTCGTATTCCTCCTCTACTTCCACTATGACAAGAGGAGGATGAGCTTGCTTAGGTGTCTGGTACGCGTGCACAGGCACCACATCTGTGGAACATGGGGTGAACCTTCATGGATACAGGCAACCAGAGTCTAATCTGGTCTATCACTTCAAACAGACCCACTCTCTGAGGATCCAATTTCTTGCATCTGCCTTTTTGTGGTAAATAGCATGTTGACAACCACACTTGATCCCCCACCTTGATTGCCCTGCTGCAAGGCCAGAAGAGCCCAGACTGACTGCAACAAACTTGGGCAAATGTCAAAAATGTTTTTAAATATTTTTAAATGTTTTTAAATAGTTTTAAATCTGTGGAGCCTTAAATTTTGGTCTCCCCCCCCCCCCATTGGGGTGGGATAAACGTTTAGATGGGGCTGGGTGTTAGTTTAATTTTAGTATAAATGTAACTTTTTAAAAAGTTAGTTTCTACTGTTTTATTGTAAAGTTTGCATTTTGTTCTTAAGGGGAAAGGGTCAGGGCTGCCTGGGAGTAGTCCCCAGCCAACAGGAGGGCTGGGGCAAGTTCCACGGGGGGGGGGCAGGATGCACTGGGACACCCAATCTCAGTGATCACGGGCAGGAGGAGGAGCTACACTAAGGCCATACCATGTCATTACCGAGGAGGCATGCTTAGTCATTGTTTGAAGATTATCCCTGCCTCCTGGAGGTCCTGGGGCAATTAAGAATTTAAAATCTTGAAAATCACAGGGCCTGGATGGCTTTATAGGTTTCATGGACTGGCTGGATGCAGAGGAGTAGTGGGATGCACTACCTGGGGAACCCCCAGTGGAAGAAGGTTCAGAGCTTAGGGGATGAGTGGTGGAACAATGATGAGTGGGCAGGGGGAGCAGACTGGGAGGAGAAGGTGTCGGAAGCTGAAGAGGTAACAGGATTTAGTGAGCAGGAAGAGGCTGTGGCAGAGAGAAGTCCAGAATCACAGGCAGAAGGGGATGGGTTCAAGAGGTAGAGTGGAGGCAGTCTGCTGAAGAAGGCAGGAAGTCCCCCCCCCACTCCTGCTGGGACCAGCTCCCTTCCCATTTGGTCTCCCAGAACACTCAGAAATGAAGAGGGTGAAGCAAAAAGAAACTAGGTGACTGAGCCTTAGGCTGATGGGGAAGGAACCTGGGAGTGGAGCCTTAGAGAGTGGTGGGAAGGTGGGGACCTTCAGTTCATAACTGAAGGCAAAATTGGGAAGACATGGGCGTTTACACATTCCCTGACCTGCTTGCCAGAGGAAAAGCAGTTTCCAAAGAGGAACAAAGTAAATTAAGAAGCATTTGCACTACCTGGTTTCAGGAAGCTCTGGCATTTCATTAGCAGTGCAGGAAAGAGAGCCTACATACACTTACCTTACCTTGTTTGAATTCTTATGCAACAAGCGAGCATATGACCTGAAGGATGCTGCTTCCCTAAGACCCCATATATCATGTAGTGGGGGATGCAGGGGGCCTTCAAATTATATGGGAATCAGAATTAGGCCACACAACTGAAGATCACAAATGGTTGCTATCTGAACCATTCCCACCCCCACCCACCTCCATTTAAAACCATCTCTGCTCACTTGCAGGTGGCCTCACTCAAGGTCATCCTCCACTGGATGCCATTCAGGATGGCAAAAATCAATCCTTCCTTTTCACCTTTATGTTCGAAGGGTTGTGGGAAATTTATTCATGTTTGGTTGCAACACCCCCATGTTAAAAACTTTTGGAATAGAGTATTCTCCATTATATTGGCAATTACAGGCCAATCCCTTTCTCCAAATCCTTCCTTATCCTCGCTCAGGGGCGTAGCAAGGGGGCGGGTCGCCCCAGGTGCCACCCAGAGGGGGGTGACACTTGGTGCCCCGCCTGCAACTCAGGGCTCCACCCAGCAGCCAGAAAAAGAGCAAAGGCCACCCCCCTCCGCAGTTCGGTTTGAAGGACCCTTGAAAGAGGAAGGGAGAGATAATAGACACACACACACAAAAACCCCACACCTCGCAAAGTGGCACCATCATTTTTGGGGGGTGGGGTGGGGAAGATTCCATCACTCCAGTTTCCTTCCAAATATTAGAATTTTTAGGGCAGAGGACCAAAGACATTAAGGAGCAGCAAGGGGTATTCCTAGAGCGTCTCTGTGGAGGAAGCCTTTGAAGGGGACATAGGCGGAGCAACTCCTGCATGCAAATGAGGTGCCGCAGAGCATTGTGGGGGAGCACAAAACGGGCAATGCGGGGCACAGAAAGATTGGGGGTCCCTCAGGCTGGGATGTGGATGATGCCCGACTGCAGGCCAGCTAAGGGAAGCGGGGATAGGGCCCTTGGGCAGCACAGTCTGTGCTCACTGTGACTTGAAGGGGTGTGGGTGGATGGTACCCCAGGTCTAGGTGGACTGAGTAAGGCAAGTATGGCTAATGCTTTAGCATGGCTGTGGTGAGTCCCAAGCTTGTAGTCACTGGCTTTGCTGCAGCTTTGCTTGGGATTCTAGGTGGAGGTGCCAAATGTCACTCATTTGAAGATGACACCTTGGTGCCCTGCTGAGAGGGCAGTACCCTGGTACAATGTGTCAGTAAGCCCAATTTAAAGGCTGCTGGGTTGAGCTTCACACGCTAGCAAGGTTTTGCTAAAAATTCTACAAGGCAGGCTTAAGCAGTATGTGGACCGAGAACTCCCAGAAGTGCAAGCTGGATTTCGAAGGGGCAGAGGAACCAGAGACCAAATTGCAAACATGCGCTGGATTATGGAGAAAGCTAGAGAGTTCCAGAAAAACATTTACTTCTGCTTCATTGACTACGCAAAAGCTTTTGACTGTGTCGACCACAGCAAACTATGGCAAGTTCTTAAAGAAATGGGAGTGCCTGATCACCTCATCCGTCTCCTGAGAAATCTTTATGTGGGGCAAGAAGCTACAGTTAGAACTGGATATGGAATAACTGATTGGTTCAAAATTGGGAAAGGAGTACGACAAGGCTGTATATTGTCTCCCTGCTTATTTAACTTATATGCAGAATTCATCATGCGAAAGGCTGGACTGGATGAAGCCCAAACCGGAATTAAGATTGCCGGAAGAAATATCAACAACCTCAGATATGCTGATGATACAACCTTGATGGCAGAAAGTGAGGAGGAATTAAAGAACCTTTTAATGAGGGTGAAAGAGGAGAGCGCAAAATATGGTCTGAAGCTCAACATCAAAAAAACTAAGATCATGGCCACTGGTCCCATCACCTCCTGGCAAATAGAAGGGGAAGAAATGGAGGCAGTGAGAGATTTCACTTTCTTGGGTTCCATGATCACTGCAGATGGTGACAGCAGTCACGAAATTAGAAGACGCCTGCTTCTTGGGAGAAAAGCAATGACAAACCTAGACAGCACCTTAAAAAGTAAAGACATCACCTTGCCGACAAAGGTCTGTATAGTTAAAGCTATGGTTTTCCCAGTAGTAATGTACGGAAGTGAGAGCTGGACCATAAAGAAGGCTGATCGCCGAAGAATTGATGCTTTTGAATTATGGTGCTGGAGGAGACTCTTGAGAGTCCCATGGACTGCAAGAAGATCAAACCTATCCATTCTTAAAGAAATCAGCCCTGAGTGCTCACTAGAAGGACAGATCCTGAGGTTAAGGCTCCAGTACTTTGGCCACCTCATGAGAAGAGAAGACTCCCTAGAAAAGACCCTGATGTTGGGAAAGATTGAGGGCACAAGGAGAAGGGGACGACAGAGGATGAGATGGTTGGACAGTGTTCTCGAAGCTACTAACATGAGTTTGGCCAAACTGCGAGAGGCAGTGAAGGATAGGCGTGCCTGGCGTGCTCTGGTCCATGGGGTCACGAAGAGTCGGACACGACTGAACGACTGAACAACAACAAGGGTTGAGCTTTTCCTCCACATTGGGGGGGGTGACTTGCTATGCCACTGGGTGCAGCTCTGCCAGTACCCTGGCAAAGTGGGGGGGGGACAAAAAAAATCCACCCTGGGTACCACCTGGGCTTGCTACGCCTCTGTCCTCGCTATCTTTGGATGTAGACTTGGGCTGCACCCTGAACCACATAGAACTAGTAGGCTTCCTACTGGCCACGATTAGCGATAGCTCAGCAATGGAAGAACCAGACTGAAATATGCCTGAACATGGCTTCCGGATCCGCTCTGCCTTAATGAAGGCAGCCCCCACAACAACGGGAGATTGTTGGCGAAAGAGAAACAAGGGTGATTGAGGGCAATTATCCTTGCAAAATCCCCCCAGAGACAGGGGCGAACAGGCTTCACTCACACTTTGTCTCGGTACCTGGCTCTCGCTCTAGCATGGAATACGGGCGGCAGGGAGGCACTGAGTGCAAAAGCACTTTGGCTGCTGAAAACCCTCCAATGCTGCCATTAGGAAGCAGAGGTTCTCTTGTTAATTAGCACTTAATTGGGCTAAAATACAGACGTGTGCTAGAAGAGATGAGATCACAAACTTCAGAACAAAACCAACTGCAATAACGAGGACTGGACTGCATAGGAGGTTTGGGAATTGCCCCCTCCTTCTCCTCTGCTTCCCTTGGAGGAGGAAGGGGAGTGGGGGTATTGCCCCCCTTCTCCAGTAGTTTCAAGAGAAGAGGGAGAATGCCGAGCTGCCAAGTTATGAGATCTTAAGAGAAGGAGGGGGAGTTGGAGTACTGCCAGTAGAGACTTCCTCGGAGAGCATAGAAGCTCCACCATCACCGCATACTTAGAATTCAAGAGCAAAGGGCTCAATGACATTTGACTCCTGAAGCCTCCGTAGAGCCATGGGCTGTGGCTGGGGAAAGAAGGCGAGGGGATTAGAGTGAGCAACGTTGTAGGGGGAGGTAACCCAAATCTGGGTTACCTGGAGCTACCTAAAGGCCAACACCCGTTAGTTTCAAAAGGAGCTTTTTACTAGCTCAAAAGCTTGGTAACCTTTGCTCCAGTAGCAAAGAGGCAAGCGGAACAAAGGCTTCTGATAAGACGTCACATGGCCTTGTTCTGTTCAGAACAGAGGAAACATGATAAGCTGCAAGTCCCAGACAGAGAGTTGTAAGATTGTAAACATTCTAACAGCAGTTGCAAGAGTAATTGGTACGCACAAGAGCACGGGATGATCTCTTCATTAGTACAGTCCAAGGACCTGACTTGCGTACGATTAATGTCCCGTGATATGTCAGAGCCCAGTCAAGGTTCACAGGAAGTCTCTTCCTTATATGGGTTGCAGGAACTCGTAATGCATGTCTTTACATGGTAGCAGGAAGGATTTTCCTAATATGGTCATAGACCTTTTGGGAGGGGGAGAGAGTGCTCTCTGAAAGGTATATAAGTTTTGCCTGGACTGATTGTTTTTGTTCCTGTTTTGAACGATCAAACGGAACCTTCTGCCTCTCCGGAGGGCAGAATAAAGCCTTTCTCTTTTGAACCAAACCTCGATGTCTTTTTTTGGCTCCTTCTCTCCCTACCTGGGAGCAACGCAAACCCCTGAATGGTCTGATAAGGCTACATTTCCTGGGGGCTCGTCCGGGATTTGCGTTCCCCAAGGCTGAGGATGAAGGTTCGAGGCGTCACTGCAAAGCGAACAGCTCTGTTCGGGGTTGCCAGTTCAAGTGCGCACCTCTACCAGTTTGTATGAGGAACTGACTACCCTGCGCTGAGTAGACGCTGCAGAGGACGAGAGAAAGGTGCAGCAGCTGCGGGGGGAAGTGCACAGAAGGTAAGCTAGAGACGTGATCAATCTGCTGGTAGTGTGCCAAATCCAGTGGCCACCAGCTCCTGGCCGTGAGCCATTCAGGGCCGCCAGGCTAGCTTTGGAGTTGTTGGCAGTGAGCCATAGGGGCCGCCAACTTTGGATAAGGGAATAGTAAAGGGGGGAGATTGGGGTGTGTGTGTGTTGTATGGGAACACTTTAAATGAATGGTGCACATGTCGGATGGATGTGAATCGTGGGGTGCATGAGTGTGGAAAAATAGGGGACTAGGTGCGAGAGTGTTCCAAACATGGGGAATGGCAGCAGTAGCCACTTTTTTAATTTTTCCCTTGAGGAAGGTTTAATTCAAAGTATGGCTTTTATAAAGTATTGATTTGGAAACTATTGAATGTATTCGACATTTGGCGCCCAAACTATTGATTGTATTTGATAATGATATTGTGAAGAAGTAAGAAATTGTGGCTGAAAATATTTGCAATTCACCATTTTAAGGAATCCTTTTAATGTGCTCTCCAGTCAATGTGCTCTCTAGCAACTTGTTTGTTATTGTTAAATTTTGGCTATGTTCCAGCATAATTGTGGGGTCCAAAGAGGGGCTCCTGCTCCTCCTTTTATTTTTCCCCATTTTCCTCTAAGAGCGGGTATTTTTTTTTTTGCAAGCTTCTATAGTTCAATCCCCCCCCCAAGTGCTTCTTCCTGAATCCCTGAGTTCTTTTTTAAAACTGTGTGTGGTTTTTCCTTTTTTGAAAAAAAAAAAAACTCTTTCTGCAGCCTTAGCCGCTCTGGCTTTTGGATTAAAAGAGCGGGGAGGAGATAAAAGGGCAAAGAAGTTTTTTTTCCCTTTCTCTTCTCCTTCTTGGCGGCAGTTTATCTTGGAAAAGGGAAAAGTGTGTCTTTCAAGCTAGATTTATTGGTTTGTTGTTTTTTATTTAAGCCTCTTCAGAAACAAATGGTCTTGGGTCCTATTGAAGGATATTTGGTGAAATAAGGCATTTGGGTGTGTTTTTTCCTGTGTGCCAAAATGTGTGTTCTATGGCTGTGCCCCTTTAATAGCTTGAGGAAGAATTTGGTGATATCCCAGACCTTAAAATTGACATGATATTTTTGAAGGTTTTTTTTTTAGGTTTTCCTTGTGTAAGGTTTTCCTTGGTTCTTATAGGGTAAGGT
The DNA here is from genome assembly GCA_034641385.1 of Darevskia mixta. NCBI lineage: Eukaryota > Metazoa > Chordata > Lepidosauria > Squamata > Lacertidae > Darevskia > Darevskia mixta. The sequence goes on from JAWWNH010000060.1 coordinate 8,616,547, forward strand.
TCTTATAGGGTAAAAGCTAGTGGTTTTCTTGATAGGCAGTTGCAGACAGATAAGGGGAGTGGTAGCCCAGGATGATGAGGGTGAAAAGGGGGGCTGAAGGGGGGGGCCTAGGTGAAGGTAGGTGAGCAGCCCAGGAGGGAGAACGAAGCAGGGACAGTGTGGGGATTCAGACAGACAGTACAGGAGGCAAAAAGACACTATAAAGGAGGAAATGCACAAGGCAGCTAGGAGGGCAAGTGAGAAATGAAGCCATAACTCAGAGAGCATTTTGAAGAGGAAGGGGAGTTCAAGAGGCAGGCAAGCAAAGTGAAAAAAGATCAGGGACCAAGAAGCTCAGCAGTAGCGGAGATGAGGAAGACGGTGAGACAGAGGAAAGGAGCAAAGGTAAATCCAAGATGTCTGGGAGGTTGTCTTTTTTTGAAAGCGCATGTGTGTAAAGTGAGGGATTGAAGCATGTAGGGAAAATCCAGTAAAAGTGAGAGTGTGTGTTTTTTTTGAGAGAGAAAAGAGAGAGATCGGGTCTTAGAGAGATCAGTAGTGGTGGAGAAGAGGAACTGCAGGCAGGCAGGGAAAGGAAGGGGCTCTGGTATGTTGTGAGAGCCTCGCCACCACCTCAGCACTAGGAAAAGGCGGAAGGAAGGAAAAAAGTGTTTTGGAGTTGGTGTGAAGGGGTTATAGAGATTGTATAGAGAGTGTAAAGAGTTACAGAGATTGACAGGAAAAGTATGTGTTGTTGGCAATGTGCAGGTGGGGAGGAAAGGTGGACCCACAAGGAATGTGTTTGCAGAATTGATTAGCAGCAACTAGGTTTGACATCTAGCTGCTGGAAGGAGTGTGGCAACCATTGCACAGAGAGAAATGTAAGTGAAGGGAAAAGAGAAAGTGGCTGAAGGTAAGAGAGAGAGAGAGAGAGAGAGAGAGAGAGAGAGAGAGAGAGGAAAAGGAGAGGGTGAGGATAGGATAGTGAGGAGGATTGATTGAATTGGAGCATTCAGAAGGAACTTAGATGGGGATTTAAAGTGGACAAGTTGCAGGAAAAAAAGGAAAAAGGAGGTCTGCAAGAATGAGGATGGGTATAGAAAGAAAAAAGGCTTTAGGAGGAGCGTGGGGACTGTATTGCCTAATATCCCTTAATAATGGTCCCGCCCTGTTAAGAGCAACCCCCAGAGCAACCCAACCTCTGATTTGTTGGGCTGCTGCTGCAGGCACCTTCAGTGTGCAACCCATACTGTTTGCAGACGCGGATTGGAATTAGAAAACCAGAATCCTTCTTTCTGAAGAGGATCCGGCCAGAATAATTAGACTGTTTGAAGGTGTATTGCAGACACTCGGTTCAAACCACCTGTACTTTATGTAAACATGATATCCCCTCTCCATGATTAGTTATGATTTGGATGTTGGAAATTATTTGCAGTCGCTCTCCCGAGGTTTCTTGAACAGGTGGACCCATGCTCGAACCCTCTGTGCATAGGTCAAGCTTATGCATCCCAGGCCCAGTCGAAGCCTTGTTGGAAGGGGACCCTACATCATTTGACTATCCACGGTTGCAGTTTCTGAGTCATCAGCATCATTCTTTGGGTTCAACACACATCTGTGAAGGGAGAGGCATCTAATTGAACTGTGTCAACTGATCTACACCAGCTTCGTCGACTCATCATCCCTGCTGGGGCTGCAACCCCAATGGCAGCACCATCTGCTTGGCATCAGCACTTTTAAGTTGTTTTCCTGCTGTCCACACATTCATCATCCTTTGAGCTCAACGGAAGGGTCTTTTCCATCCACTGGCCCTTTCTGCAGCATGCTGCAGTCCACCTTGGGCCTACAAGATTACCAACGGGAGGATGGGCAGTTCCATCGCCACCCACATCGCAGGGGGAGCGATGTTTTTTCTTCAAAAGGACCTCGAAGTTTCTTCTTCTTGTCACCCTCAACCACGCCCTACTCAGCGATGCCCTTCAGCGGGGATTTCAGCGGGAGGGTTAGGTTGAGCCCCTTCTTCTGGGTATCCCTCAGCACCTGGGTATCCCTCAGCACCAGCGAAAGTTGATGTCATGCCATGGCAGTTTACCAGGACTGTAGTTGTTGATTCATGTGCTACTAGCGTGATACTGCGTGGAAGTAGCAGACATGACTTGTGACATCCCAGTCATCAGTGCCAGCAGCCGTTCTGTAAGACATTTGTGCAGTGAAAGCCGGATTTCAAGGAGCGACTTTTGCTGAGAGTACGAACCTGGAACCGCGTGGAACTGTTTCGGCCGCTCAGGGAGGACACTCCTGGACGAGTGGCCCTGGAAAGCTTTTTATTCGTTGCCTTTTGCATTGCATCCCTTTCCCCCAGGTGTGAATAGGAAATTGGGTTCAGGCCCTGCCTGCTGAGACCCCGTCCATTGAAAGGACCCTACATTGTTTTGCATCATCCTTGGGTCCCAGATGGATATCCACCATACCTGTGGCGACATTTGGATTGGACTGGGATGCCTGATCTACACCAGGTCTCTTTGATTCACCCAGGTGGCCAGCGCTTCTATACATGGCTGGACAACAACAAGTCAGCATGGGTGTTGACGGCGATGGGAACTCTTGGTTTTCTCTCTTCTGGAAGGGGGCCACCAACTGTTGCAGTTGGTTGCGGGACTTTTCATCATGCTGCCGAAACTTGTGTTTTTGTTACGCTTCTGTCGTTTGTGGGGACGTCGGATGTGGGGGCACCCAAGGGAAAGGAGGGCGGTGTTCGTCATCACGTGCTTGCCCCTGGTGTTCAGAAACCAAACCCCCTAGGTTTGGAGGAAGGGAGGTGTCTCTTCCATTTTAGAAGGAAAGGCAATTATGTGTCAGTTCAAACATGGGATGGATGGGATATGTTTTCATTAGACGATAGGCTCCTGACCTTAGGGTGGTTTTGAGGTAGCGATGTTGGGCCCTTCTTAATCTTGCTTCTTTTCTGCTTATGTATATGTATATGTACATGTATATATCTTTATTGTCATTGTACAAGTACAACGAAATTGGATTTAAAATAATAATAATAATAATAATAATTAAATAATTTAAAAAAATCATTTAACAGCAGTAAAAGCCATACGAAACACTTAAAAATAAGGGAGAGCACTGAGCAGCCGCTGCGTCTATGCGCGCCGCCATCTTAGAACTCTTATTAGAAATAACAGAAATTTAAACAAAAATCAAAAACAAAACAAAACAGGCCTCTCTGCCAAGCGGCGGTGGCAGCGGTCCTTTATAGAGCCCATCAGGCTCCGCCCTAGGCCAGGTGGTGAGTGGCCGGACTGGGGCCCTCAGGCGCTGGGCAGGGGAGTCCTCCCTGGTGGTAGCAGCCTCAGCAGTTCTTGTAGGCCTGTCAGGCCCCGCCCTAGGCCAGATGGTGAGTGGCCGGACTGGGGCCCTCAGGCGCTGGGCAGGGGAGTCCTCCCGCGTGGTAGCAGCCTCAGCAGTTCTTGTAGGCCTGTCAGGCCCCGCCCTAGGCCAGATGGTGAGTGGCCGGACTGGGGCCCTCAGGCGCTGGGCAGGGGAGTCCTCCCGGGTGGTAGCAGCCTCAGCAGTTCTTGTCTATCCTGCTACGCAATTTTCACCCAGTTCCTTGGGACGCGGCAGACACCATTTGTCTGCCGGTCCAAAACAAAGGGGGGATTGTAGGGGGAGGTAACCCAAATCTGGGTTACCTGGAGCTACCTAAAGGCCAACACCTGTTAGTTTCAAAAGGAGCTTTTTACTAGCTCAAAAGCTTGGTAACCTTTGCTCCAGTAGCAAAGAGGCAAGCGGAACAAAGGCTTCTGATAAGACGTCACATGGCCTTGTTCTGTTCAGAACAGAGGAAACATGATAAGCTGCAAGTCCCAGACAGAGAGTTGTAAGATTGTAAACATTCTAACAGCAGTTGCAAGAGTAATTGGTACGCACAAGAGCACGGGATGATCTCTTCATTAGTACAGTCCAAGGACCTGACTTGCGTACGATTAATGTCCCGTGATATGTCAGAGCCCAGTCAAGGTTCACAGGAAGTCTCTTCCTTATATGGGTTGCAGGAACTCGTAATGCATGTCTTTACATGGTAGCAGGAAGGATTTTCCTAATATGGTCATAGACCTTTTGGGAGGGGGAGAGAGTGCTCTCTGAAAGGTATATAAGTTTTGCCTGGACTGATTGTTTTTTGTTCCTGTTTTGAACGATCAAACGGAACCTTCTGCCTCTCCGGAGGGCAGAATAAAGCCTTTCTCTTTTGAACCAAACCTTGATGTCTTTTTTTGGCTCCTTCTCTCCCTACCTGGGAGCAACGCAAACCCCTGAATGGTCTGATAAGGCTACAACGTTGCCGTGGAATTAAGAACTGGATTATTTACCTTGCTCCACGATTACTGAATAAAACCACAAATATGAACTTTATTGTTTCTTCTTGAATCCTTGATGCTAAAGGGGGAGAAGAAAATCCCTTGAGCCTAACATGCAAGGACATTAAAATTTGAACTTGAGATAAGACTTCATTTGTTGCAAAAGACTGGGAGAGGGAGCCTACGGTTTCTTTATTTAAAGTTTTCTTCTCTACATTTATGATTTGGCACCACTGCTACGAATGTTAGTTGAAATTATATTTGTACAAGCAAGGATGGAAGAAATTGGATTATAAATATGGAATATAAAATCAAATGGAACTGTGTGTGTAAAAAAAGGAAAAGGGGAGGGAAGCTCTATTTTGCAAAAGGTTTATGATGGAAACTTAGAGCTGACTCTTCCCCATCCTTTATTATCTGTGGACTGAACTGAATAATGCTAAGAGGACTTGGGGTTCAATTTAATTGGAAGTATAATTGCTCATATATTTTTAGTTGGAAGGAAGGATGAAAGGAGTCTGTGAAATGCCAAGGAACTGATAAGGTTCTTTACTGAGTCATCTGCAGTTTGACAGACTGCTCTTCTTCCTAAGCTAAGAGGGGAAATGGTGAAAACGGGTTAATTATTGGGACAGTGTGATATTTGCAGCTGCTTTTAAAGTTCCACAACAATGAAGCACGGGACGGAGTGATGGAGAAATTTCTCGAATAGCAATGTGATATCAGCTCCACCCAGGGCTTGACGGATAACAGCAACAACTGGGGAAAAGAATGACATAACATCTCACAAGGAAACACCACAGACAGAATAATTGCCACACACAGGAAGAACAAGGATATAGTTTGAGTTGCTCACTTGTCCTTTTATAAATCATTTACTGTGTCAACACAACTAGAAGTTATTAATATTGCAGTTGTTGTACAAGGAATTATTATTATGACCAGAATGTAATGGAAATTTAAAAGGTTTTGAAACGCAGAAATAAAGCAAATAATCAATCCATCAATTCTGTCAGGATCTGGCAGACTGCTGGTTTAGGTAATCAGCACGCAGTGGTTATAATTACAAGAAGATGTATTGCATACTCTCATTAACCTCGGAGCCGCGCACACTAGCGTCCATACATCAAAATGACATTGAAGCATCTGAACTAGAGTCACATCGCCAACAGGAAACACGAAAGGGTCTCCCTCTTCTTCTTTGATTGGCATCTTTCTTGGACCCTTGTTCTTCTGTGAGCCCTAGGATTCTCAGGGTCAGCTCCCACCCCTTCTGCTTACAAAGTGACTAGCAGCTGCTCCTCAGAGAGTTGACCTCCATCCAGTGTGAGGTTTTGAGCTTTAACAAAGCTTGGTCTGTCGCCCTTCCCCACAGGAATGACATCACATCCAGGGCTTATCTATGTTCCCGCTATGTGATGTTTGTATCTGTGTATATATGATGTTTGTATCGGACTGCGCAGCAGTTCGTCCTATGGCTCCCAGTGGATGGGTCACATCTTTCTGGGCACGAAGCCCTTAAAACCAATAAATCTTAATAATCGGCCGGACTTTGCTGTTTGATTTATTGCCAAGGACTCATTAATCTTCTTCCGTTTGCCAAGAAGCTCTGCTATGCTTTGAAGAAGGAGAAGAAAGGTTTTGAAAGGCGTGTCCACGCAGAAGGAAGCGGCTGGACGTGGAACGCAGCTGAATATATAGGCTGTGGGTGCCAGGGTTCGTTAACCCCACACCTCAGCCCGCTGCGTTTTGATTACGGTGGACAAGTCCCTTATCATCACAATATCCAGACCGCTCTGGCTGTGCTGATAAGGTACATTCTCTCCTCCTTCTGAGAAGGGTTGTTTTAGCTCACTGCTTTCGGCTGGCTGTGAAAAATGCAAGTCTTTCTCTGCCTCTGCTGACTGACTGCCCTCCCCCATGCAAACTGCTCATCTTGACTGTGGGAAGTCCTGTCCATGACAAATTCTAGCACATGGGGGCCATTTTATCTAAATTATATAATTAGGTATTTGAACAATTGTATCAAAAATTGGTATTGTTATAATGAGGCTATTATTGGATTGTAATTGCAAACTAATAAAAATTATTATTAAAAGAAAAGAAATATCCCTGAACATATGGGGAAATAATAACTGGGATACAGCAATGCTTCAGTCTCTCTTGAGTGTCTCACCAAACATGGGAGGTCAATTAGAGGCATTACAAAAAGATACACCTTCCAAAAATGGAATAAAACAAAGACCATTAGATGTACTTCTAGATAAGTTTTTCAAGGTTCAAAAATAAAACTGTAATAACTTTTGGGGGGAAATAAGTAGTATAACAGATCTGAAATAAACATTTTCCTGGGTTTATGCTTTATCTGGATTGCTGATTGGATATAATGAGCAGCCAATCAGGAAATGGTATAGCCTAAATGGGAGGAGTTCTGGAATATCTGACATCACAAGGGAGGTGGTTGTTAGCCAGTGGGAGGATGAAACAACCTTAAGAAGAAATTAAAGGAGAGAAAAGCTTGTTCCATGACAAGGTAACCAAACAGAAAGAGGTCTGATGAGTAAAATACTTTCCTTACAAGCTATGATATTTGCAGGGTGTCATTCCAGGGCCAAAAGGTCACTAAGAGGGAAAATGATAAGCAGGTTTATAAAACTTCAGATAGTTTTTCTCTTTCAAATACTAGAATCCAGGGTCATCTAATGAAACCCAGTGGTGGTATATTCTAGGGCTGTGTACAGGTACCCTGCTTTGATTCATGGTCCCAGGTTGTAAATCCAGATCCAGATTATGATCCAGATTATGATCCAGAAAATACAATTCTTGGGGGAAAAAAACATTTATAAGCATATCAAGGACTGCTAGCTCAGATGGCTTTGAAACGGGATTAGGCAACAGTCCTCTTCTTTCTTTAAGCCACAGCATCATATGTCAGGCTGGGTCTTCAAAACACACATAAAATGGCACACTTGGAGAGCCTGTGTAACAGCTTCCCTCTGCTTCTTTTCCAGGACCAACACATGTTCTCCAAAGTCTTGCTAGATTCAATTGGATTTATATGCGTCCCACTGAGACCGGATCTAGTACTCCATCTTTTCTGATGATCAGAAGGTAGTTATATAATTAAATGAATGTACCTTCCATTAAAGGTGGGGAAGATGTGGCCCTGTGATGGAGGGAGTTGACACCCAGGAACATCTGAAGACCTAATAGATCCCACATTATTATTAAATGGTGAACATCTTACTGGAGTCCTGTAAGCTAGATGACCAGGAGTTAAGAGAGAGGAATAGGTTGTGAAATGAGAATGTGCTATATTACCTAAAACAATTTTTTAAAATGCCTTGGAATCCATATGTAACATTTCTTTTTTCTTTATTAATTTTCCTTTTATTTCCCCCCCTTACATACAACTTTCCCACAACAACATAATATTGATTAACATTGTTTATTCTCAGAGCATCATAATAATATTCATATGCATATGCATATACAGTATACATATATCAACGAATGCTCCCTTATTTCCACCACCATTTAACTTTCATGTAACATTTCTTTTGGTTTGAAGCTGAGATTGATCCAGCAAAAAGAAAGACATTTGAGTTATTTTGGACTCAACAACATCTTTATGTTGGATTGTCTAATACTGACAGTCGCCGCTTTATACCTAATGTGCTCAGAGTCTTATTCTCCATTTGTGGTTGTCTTATTCTAGCTTGTTGTTTCACAGACAAGACTGAGAAGATGGGGAAGCCAGCGCCCGCAAAGCCTGCAGCGCCCGCAAAGCCTGCAGCTCCAGCGGGAGCAGAACAACCAAGTGGTCTGTATACAACACAGTCATATGGGTTTCTCTTAAAGCAGAGAAATATACGAGAAAGGGAAGTTGATGGGGAGACAGGTAGAAAGTGGAACCAGACATGTTGTGCCAGGGAAGAGTGCATAGAAAAGCCCACACAGCTCTTTGGTTGCCAGAGATCCACTAAGCCCCACAGAAACCCCAGGATTCAGCCCACTCTTTGCTGCTGGCTGTGGTGTTCCTTTAGTGTGTGCAGCAAGGAATGGCTCCACCATTAGGCAGAATGAGGCAGTTGCCTCAGGTAGCAGGTGCTGGGGTGGGTAGAGATGTGTAGACCACACAAGCTACACTGCACCTCCTCAGTTAGTCCATCAGCAGCATCAAAACAGAGCCCATGGCCAGCCCAGTTCAGCTTCTGTATGTGGAATTATGTGTACGGAGGGAATATCTTCTCCAGGGGCATTGGGTGTAGGAGGTGCAAGGGGCTTCAGGCATGTCAATATGTTGAGGCAGGGGTTCCAGCCCCTGCAATATTGAGGGGCTAACATCCCCAACCATTGCCGGGCAGCCTATGTGTGCCCCCATCCCTGCCTAGGAGACCAAGAGCCAAGAGGGGGCTGGGATAAGCTAGGGGATCTTCACCTTCTCAACTCCCAAACTCCACCTGGCAGCCCAGGAGTCGAGAGGGGGCTGGGACAAGTGAGGGCGATCCTTGCCTTCACTCCTCCCAGCCTCTGCCTGGTATCGTGGGAGACGGGAGGGGGCTGGGAGGAGTGAGGGTGAACATCACCTTCTTTGCTCTGCCTCCTCCTCCCTGCCCTATGCCACACTTATACAAATTTCCACATTTACAAAAAGAAAACACCCAAATACATTTATTCATAAACTTCCTTTCCCCTCTTCCATGATTCCTTCTAATTATTATCCTCCTGCTACTGCATATTCTAATTACTCCATATAAGTTACTCCATTAAGTATAACTTACTCCATATGCTTTTTCTCACTTTCTCCCAACTTAATTATATACTGCTGAATTTACTTTATTCCTGCTACCATTTTTATTTGCTAGTCATCAGAAAAGTTTCCTTAAGCACTGTTGGATACTGATAATCCATATTATAATGGACTAGTTGAATTCAGCCCGTTAATAACGGGCGCTAGCGGCGGCGAGCGGGACCCGAGGTGCGGAGGCGCCCGGTGGTGGCGGCCGGGGCGAGGAGGTTGCGGGTGGCGTCAGCGGTGCCGGGCCCCCGGGGCAGCCACGGGCTGCTCGGTCCCGGCTGTTGGCGCGGGACCCGAGGCGCGGAGGCGCCCGGCGGCGGCGGCTGGGGCGAGGAGGTTGCGGGGCGGCATCCTCGCCCTCCTAGCCGCCGCTGCCTCCAGGCCGGGCAATCCATCCTCCTCCTCTTCCTCCTTGGGGCTTCTCCGCCGAGGTGGCAGCGGCGGCGGCGGCAGCGGAGGAGGAGGCCGAACTGCTCAACTGTGGGCGCGCGCAGCAGCAGCAGCACTCCTCAGCCTCGGCGTGGTCGTTCCGCTGCCGTCAGGCCCCGCATAGTGCCGTCACCTGTGCTAGCAGCCGCAGTGCCTCCGCCGCCAACAGGCCAGCCTGGCTGGGCTTCAAGCCTTGCGGCTTCAGGGGAGAGGTGGCGCCGTCACTTTCGGTGAGAGGCCTCGGAGGTGTGTGGGTGAACGGGCCCTCGCTGAGCAGAGCTAAGACAGGGCGCGCGAGAGGCCAGCGTCGGCGGGAGGCTCTGCTTCGCCGACGGAAAAACCTGCGCTCACAGGGCGCGCGAGAGGCCTCAGAGGTATGCGGGTGAATGGGTGCTCGCTGAGGAGAGCCAAGAGGAGAGGAGAGCTCACTGAGGAGAGCGGGTGGGGAGGTGAGGTGTGCGGGTGGGGAGGTAAAGGGAAACGGCAGCGGAAAAGGCGCAGGACGGCGGGAAAACGGGCGCTCACAGGGCGCGCGATGACGGTGCGCGAGAGGCCTCGGAGGTGTGCGGGTGGGGAGGTGAGGTGTGCGGGTGGGGAGGTAAGGGCAAACTGCGGCAGCAAAGGCGAACAGCGGCGGCAAGCTGCCTATTGGTCTCTACGCTCCAATCCCTGCGTCCCTGTGGGACATGCACAGTGGAAATTTCCACTGACACATGGACGCACGCAGGGACACGGACTTTATTATATAGGATGACAGAGACTGCTCGCTCTGAGCAGCCTGATTGCTGAGAGAATCGAAGAATGGGGCTCAGGCAAAGCACCTTCTCAAAAAGAGCCCGAAGGAAAAGTTCAGGTTCTGAAGAGTCCAGTGGTGTCAAAATATGCTCTCTAGATTCTCCCAAAGCTCTGTAGGAAGCTGAGAAAGATCCTAGATTGAGCTCAGACACACGGCACAATCGAAGACCCACAGCAAGCTGCCTCTTGTGCCTCCATTGAAGCAGCGACATCTCCAAACAAAGGAATTCAGACCAATTCGACAAGGCAAGAAAAAGAATTTAAGGTAGTGTCAATAAAACAATTGGATCCATACGAGGGTGGCAAAGAGGAGGTCCCCCCCCCCGGACACGGGTGTTAATCTGCATTGGAAAAATATGCATTGACTGAATTAAGAATAAGAATGAGAAGAAGTACAGGCTAGTGATTATTTTTGCAAACATTCCAGGGAAAGAATTATGATTAACTTGTGATTTGTCTAAAGCTCTGGATGCAGAATTTTTGTGACTTTATAAATATCTTCCATCAAGCAAGCCAAAGCGCAAAGATCTTTAAATGTCGTGGAGGGGAAGAGAGGAAAGTGGGACTTTGTGTTTTTCTTTCTTTTCCCCTTTTTTCTTTAAAAAATACATATTTTGTATATATTTTTATTTCCTTTGCCTCCTTTTGAAAACACAAAGGAGATGGACACTGAGACCGAATTTAATCTGAATTACTTTGTGGGTTGCTGATTTTTTATTTATTTATTTTTGTAATACATAACCTAAGGATTAATTTTTATTTTTATTCACTCTGTGCCTTTTAAAATTTATTATTGGGATCTGACAGGGTTAGATACTAACTGGAGACAAAGGGTGGAAATATAGTGATAGAGTGACACAGTGCGGCCAAAAAAATAATTGCAGGGTATTTTTTATTTCCTTTTCAAGTATTTCCCTATAATAAATGAAAGATAGCCATCTAGTGACATTATGCTATGGCTATGGCTAACGTAGGCAAGAAACCACCTCCGGGCGTAACCACAACACCAAGTCAGAGAAAAGGTTCAATTGTAGAAGGGGACACAAAGTCTGATTTGACAAGAATTTCATTAGAAATGAGAAAAGAGATGGAGGAGGGTATACAGAGACTGGGACAGAAGGCTGATTTTAATGTGCAGGCAGTCCAAAACTTATCAGCAGAAATTACAGAACTGTCACATAAAACTTCAGAATTGTAGAACAGTACAAGATTTAAAGCTGAAAACATCCAGTTTGGAGGAATCATCTAAGAAAGTACAAGGGGAGGTAAGAGAAACAAAGAGGGAGCAAGAAAGAATGAGGGAGGATACTGAAGCAATAAAATTGCTTTATGAACAGACTCTGGATGAGATCACAGTTTTGGAAGTACATCTAAAAGATTTGATTCTTAGTTTGAGATTTGCCAGAAGATACGGCAGTTAAATTAAGTATAAAAATAATAAAAGAACTTGGCAATTTGATTGAAATGGATGAAGAAACTGTTAGAGTGGCAGTGGATAAATCTTTTCATGTAAAATCAAGATATGCCAAAGCAAAAAATCTGTTGGGTGATTAGTGTGTTTTTTTAATTCAAAGAGATTTAAAGAGAGTAATACAGAAGCACTATCAGAAAACTCTTCAGATTGATGACCAGAGAATAACAATTTTGAAAGAAATCCCAATGAGACTGCTACGGAAAAGAGCAAATTACAAATATCTGAGGGACGCACCATGTAAAAACAAAATCACCTTTCCTTGTGAATACCCTGTGGGAGTCTCCTTTACATTTAAAGGGAGAAAGCAGAGATGTAGAGATCCCACATAAGCAGATAAATTATGGAGAAAATATGGGAAAGAATTAGCAGGAGAAAGAGCATTTAGTTTGGAGCCACGACATGAAGAAGAATCAACAAAGGGGGAGAAGAGAGATAAATAAATAAAGGACAAAATGGCATTGATAATCTTAATGTGGAATGTAAATGAACTCAATTATAAAACAAAAAGGAATGAGATTGAACATGTGGTTAAAAAATGGATATGATTTGCTTTCAGGAAACACATATTGTTCAGGAAACACAGAAGAATTCTAATCAATGAAAGGTTAGGAAAGGACTTTGTGGCCTCTGACGGTACAAAGAAAAGAGGCATGGTAATGTATATAAAACCAGAATTAGATCCAAAACTATTATTTAAAGATGAGCAAGGAAAAATACTGATAATACAGATAACATCACAAGGAGAGGAATAAAGAATGTTAATAGTTGTAGATGCACCAAAGGAGAAAAAAGCTGACTTTTATAAGAGACGAGGAAATCTTATTTGAATATATGAATGAAAAGATAATTTTGATGGTAGATATGAATGATGTAGCTTCCCTGGAATGGGACAGGACTATAAGAAGAAGCGATACAAAAGAAAGGAAGCTACCTAAGGCCTTTTTCAGAAGATACCTTCTACTGAAATGAGGCTGCACTTTAATGTATCTTAATCTTGTTTTTAAGTTGTATTTTAATCAATTGTTTTTATACCTGGTGTTAGCCGCCCCAAGCCCAGTCTTGGCTGGGGAGGGCAGGGTAATTATTATTATTATTATTATTATTATTATTATTATTATTATTATTAAGTCTAATTGATATATGGAGAGAGAAACACCCACTGGACAGACAATTTATATTTTACTTGTCTGAGAATAATGCAGCAAGTTGAACAGACTCTGTATGGACCTCTAGAAATTTGTACACTAAGGTAAAGAAGGTAGAAATTTCACCCAGGACATTATCAGATCACAACTCTAGTATTATGGAGTTAAGAACAGAGCAAAATTGCCGATTGAGACTAAATGAGAATTTATTAAATGATCAAGAGATATTAGAAAAGGGGGGTGGTATTAAGAGATTATTTTGAAATCCATCTGAATCAGGAGACAATTTGAAAGTGGTATGGGATGTAAGTAAAGGAGTGATGTATCCCATGCAACAAATTTTAGAATCATAGAATCATAGAATCATAGAGTTGGAAGAGACCACAAGGACCATCCAGTCCAACCCCCTGCCAAGCAGGAAACACCATCAAAGCATTCCTGACAGGTGGCTGTCAAGCTTCTGCTTAAAGACCTCCAAAGAAGGAGACTCCACCACACTCTTTGGCAGCAAATTCCACTGTCGAACAGCTCTTACTGTCAAGAAATTCTTCCTAATGTTTAGGTGGAATCTTCTTTCTTGTAGTTTGAATCCATTGCTCCGTGTCCGCTTCTCTGGAGCAGCAGAAAACAACCTTTCTCCCTCCTCTATATGACATCCTTTTATACATTTGAACATGGCTATCATATCACCCCTTAACCTTCTCTAATAAAAAGGAAAGAAAATGAATTTATAAATTCCCCTAGGAAAGAGAGGGTGAAACAGGATATTAAGATACTGCAAACACAGTTTTCAATTATAATAAATCAAGAAATAGAGTGGAAAATTAAATATTTAAAACAGAAGCAATCCAAGCAGGCTAATAAACCAGGAAAATTATTAACATTGCTAAAACACACACACACACACAAAAAAAAAAACCACAAGAGAAAGCCTGTATAAATAAAATTAGCATAGGAGGTAGAGTTGTGGAAAATCCCAAAGAAATAAGAGGTCAATTCATGAGTTTTATATAGAAGTATATTGTGGGAAAGGGGGGTAATTTAGATGAAATGCAAAAATATCTAGAAGATAGTGGAATCCCTAAAATACCAAAAGATGAAATGACAATTTTGAATGCACCGGTGACAACGATGAAACTACAGCAAGTAATTTGACAGGCAAAACGTTTGAAAGCACCAGGGCCTGATGGTCTTTCAGCAATATACTATAGTTGCAGGATTATCTAATATAATATAACAATTAAATGACATGAATATGATTTTAAAGACAGGTGAGCTGCCAGAATCGTGGAAGAATGTTTATATAACTCTGATTTCTTAACAAGATAGAGACTCTGAGCAGCTAAAAAAATATCGACCTATATCTCTGTTGAATGATTATAAACTTTTTGCAAATGTATTAGCAAATAGGTTGAAACTGGTATTAAAAGAGGTAATTATTATGACCAGGCTGAATTTTTGACAAAAAGACAAATGAAAGATAATATTAGAAATGTAATTGATATATTAGAATATTTACAAGTGAGAAATGAAAAACAAGCAGCTTTAATGTTTCTAGACGCTTTAATGTTTCTATATGAGTTGTGGAGACACTTTTATAAAAGGAGTTAAGGCAATATATAGCGACCAGTCAGCTAAGCTGATGGTAAATAGTGCCCTGACTGAGAACTGCAAAATAACTAAAGGAACAAAACAAGGCTGTCCGTTGTCACCTTCAAAGCAAAATTTAAAATAAAAAAAATCCTTCCAGTAGCACCTTAGAGACCAACTAAGTTTGTTGCCACCTTGGTTGTTTATAATAGTTTTAGAAGTATTAGTGCAAAGAATAAGATGTAATCAAGATATTAAAGGCATAAGAGTGGGACAGAGACAATATAAATTAAAAGTATTTGCAGATGTCATGGTGATCTGTAGAATTGACCAATAGAATCAATTCCCGAAGTATTACAAGAAATTAAAAAATTTGGTGAGGTAGCAGGTCTTAAGATTAATAAAAATAAGAATGTTCCCATTGCATGTTTGTCCGAAACACCCTCGCTGCGTAACCGCTGGACCAAATTGCATAAAATTTGGACACAGCGTTTCCATTACCATTTCAAAGTAATCTGGCATATTAAAAATTCAGAAAACCCACACCTGTCATACCTTAAATAAAGAAAAAACGCAAGAAAAATTGGCGTGCACATATGACATCACCAGCAAAACAGTGCCCTCTAGCGATGGCTATACTGGTACTACAGCTACAAAAGCAAGAAATTGGCGCGCACATATGACATCACAGCAAAACCTCGCCCTCTAGCAACGGCAGGCCTGTCTCCATTTTCACTCCCAAACTGACAAACTGTTTCTCTGCAAGGAAGGAGGGGGTAATTGTGTTAGTGGCTTCCTGATACCTGAGTGCCAGACAAGGATGTGATTAACTTGGCTGGGATACAGGGAAATGTAAATATCTCTTTTGTCAAAGGCACGCTGCCTCTCGCAGTTAACTAGGCGGAACCAGCAAGCCATGCTGGGAAATGGAGTCAAGGCGTCCTGTGGGTGAACTAAGCTCTTTCGCCCAAACCGCAAGGCATGCTGGGAAACGCTGGGCTTGTTATCCCAACCAACTGCTCGCTCAAGGCACTCTGGGAAATGGAATCAAATCCTCTCTGTAGAGGGTTATTAGCACTTTTCCCCTTGAAAAGGCCACAGGCAAGGCACACCAGGAAATGGCCACCGTGATCGTCCCTCAGTGATCTCCCGATGTGTGTTTTTTATCTGTGCGTTTCCATAGTGCTTTTCCCTCAGACGGCATCAGAGGCCTCCTTCCTCGGCTATTTCTGCCACAGGCCGCAGGAGGGCACCTGAGCGCGTGCAGAGTGCACACGACACCGGCGGGGGTAGGTGGGCGTTTATTTTGGCTGCGGCTGCTACTGATGGTAATGAGCATAAAATCAGCCACAGCAATACGTGGCCCGGGTCAGCTAGTAAATTTATATAAAGATAAGTATCTAAAATTTGGGAATATATTAAAAGAAATTAGCAAATTTGAAACAGAATGAATCTTTCATTATTAGGTAGAGTGTCGACTATAAAGATAAATGTGTTGCCAAGAATGTTATTTCTGTTTCAATCCATTCCAGTGATTGGCAGGACAGATTGCTTCGATGTATGGCAAAAAGATATCTCTAAATATATTTGGCAAGGGAAAAATCCGAGAATAAAATATAAAATATTGATAGATGCAAAAGAAAGAGGAGGGTTTTCCCTGCCAGATATTAGATTATATTACGAGGCATCCTGTCTGAAGGAAAGGATGATGTTAGAGAATTCACATATTTTAGACCTAGAAGGTCATGATAATATTTTTGGCTGGCATGCCTATTTAGGGTACGAAAAGGTGAAAGTTCATAAAGGATTTACAAATAGTATAATTAGGAAAAAATAGAGTATGGTATCAATATAAGAATTTATTAGAGGTAAGAACACCACTTAGGCGCTCACTGCTGGTACCTATAGCGGTAAAGAAAAAGAATATGATAGAATGGTGGAAAACTTATAGAAATTTATTTTATTATTATTATTATTATTATTATTATTATTATTATTATTATTATTAATACACACAATAGCTGATACACATGGGTGGCGCTGTGGGTTAAACCACAGAGCCTAGGGCTGGTCAATCAGAAGGTCGGCAGTTCAAATCCCCATGATGGGGTGAGCTCCCGTTGCTCGGTTCCTGCTCCTGCAAACCTAGCAGTTCAAAAGAACGTCAAAGTGCAAGTAGATAAATAGGTACCACTCTGCCGGGAAGGTAAATGGCATTTCCGTGCACTGCTCTGGTTCGCCAGAAGCGGCTTAGTCATGCTCGTCACATGACCCGGAAGCTGTACACTGGCTCCCTTGGCCAATAAAGCGAGATGAGCGCCCCAACCCCAGAGTCATCTGTGACTGGACCTAATGATCAAGTTTGCAGATGACACCAAATTGGGAGGGGTGGCTAATACCCCAGAGTACAGGATCACACTTCAAAATGACCTTAACAGATTAGAGAATTGGGCCAAAGCAAACAAGATGAATTTTAACAGGGAGAAATGTAAAGTACTACACTTGGGCAAAAAAAAAATAAAAGGCACAAATACAGGATGGGTGACACCTGGCTTGAGAGCAGTACAAGTGAAAAGGATCTAGGAGTCTTGGTAGACCACAAACTTGACATGAGTCAACAGTGTGATGCAGCAGCTAAAAAAGCCAATGCAATTCTGGGCTGCATCAATAGGAGTATAGCATCTAGATCAAGGGAAGTTATAGTACCACTATATTCTGCTCTGGTCAGACCTCACCTGGAATACTGTGTCCAGTTCTGGGCACCACAGTTCAAGAAGGATATTGCCAAGCTGAAACATGTCCAGAGGAGGGCAACCAAAATGGTCAAAGGCCTGGAAACGATGCCTTATTCAGGGGTAGGCAACCTTCGGCTCCCAGATGTTTTGGAACTACAACTCCCATGATCCCTAGCTAACAGGACCAGTGGTCAGGGATGATGGGAGTTGTAGTCCCAAAACATCTGGGAGCCGAAGGTTGCCTACCCCTGCCTTATGAGGAACGGCTTAGGGAGCTGGGTATGTTTAGCCTAGAGAAGAGAAGGTTAAGGGGTGATATGATAGCCATGCTCAAATATATAAAAGGATGTCATATAGAGGAGGGAGAAAGGTTGTTTTCTGCTGCTCCAGAGAAGCGGACACGGAGCAATGGATTCAAACTACAAGAAAGAAGATTCCACCTAAACATTAGGAAGAACTTCCTGACAGTAAGAGCTGTTCGACAGTGGAATTTGCTGCCAAGGAGGGTGGTGGAGTCTCCTTCTTTGGAGGTCTTTAAGCAGAGGCTTGACAGTCACCTGTCAGGAATGCTTTGATGGTGTTTCCTGCTTGGCAGGGGGTTAGACTGGATGGCCCTTGTGGTCCCTTCCAACTCTATGATTCTATGATTCTAATGGTCAGGGGTCCCTTTACCTTTACACACAATACAATAATACACAAAAATACAAAATACAAAGATATAAAAGAGACACATGACAAAAGAAAACATAGATAGATAGATAGATAGATAGATAGATAGATAGATAGATAGATAAAATTACATACACAATCCCACCACCCACCCTTGATTCCCCTCCACCACACTCCGATTTTTGTTTTCTGTTTTCTATTATGTTAAATCCTTACATTGCGTTTCTTATACGAATTTCTTCCATATCACATTTACACATCATTCGTCTTATAAATTCTACAGTCTTAATCTATACATATCAACATATTATTTTGTGAACAGTGTTTATATCTATATAATCTTAAAAGCATTTCCATTGTAATCCTAACTTTTGATTTGACTGTGACCCTATGGCTGCTGTTAGTTTTGCCAAATGTATATAGCCACTCATTTTACATATTCACTCCTCTTTGGAGGGAATCAATTCACTTTTCCATTTGCTGGCTAATACTGTTCTGGCAGCTGCTGTAGCATAAAGGAAGATTACTTTCTTTTCTTGTGGAATATATTTTCCCAAAAGACCCAATAGATAGGCCTTGGGTTTCTTTTCTACTCCTTAACATTTTTTTTATTTCTTCCCAGAAACGTTTTACCTTTTTGCAGCTCCACCAGACATGATACATCGTCCCTTCCAATTCTTGACATTTCCAACATAGGTTGGATTTAAATTTGTAAATTTTGGCTAGTTTTGATGGAGTCAAGTACCATCTAAAAAACATTTTCATGAAGTTCTCTTTAATCGTATAACAGGCGGTAAACTTTATGTCCACCCGCCAGATTTTTTCTCACTGTTCAAGATATATCGTATGTCCAATAACCTTAGCCCATCTAACTATAGTCTTCTTCATGATTTCATCCTTAAGATCCCATTCTAATAAGACATTGTATACTTTAGATAACAATTTCGTTTTATTATTTAGTAATGCCAATTATAATTGTGATTCTTCCTCATTGAATCCTTTCTTTAAATTCTGATTGAAGACACTCTTTAACTGGTGATATTGTAACCATCCAGATAGGTATTGTTTGCTCTCTTCGTATGGATTTAGCCTTAATTGTCCTTGATCTTGCCATAATAATAATAATAATAATAATTCTTTTATTTGTACCCCGCCCATTTGGCCGGGCCTCCCCAGCCACTCTGGGCGGCCTCCAACAGGTATAAAACACATTAAAATATCACAGGTTAAAAGCTTCCCTAAATAGGGCTGCCTTGAGGTATCTTCTAAATGTCAGATAGTTGTTCATCTCCTTAACCTCTACTGGGAGGGCGTTCCACAGGGCGGGTGCCACTACCGAGAAGGCCCTCTGCCTGGTTCCCTGTAGCTTTGCTTCTCGCAGTGAGGAAACCGCCAGAAGGCCCTCGGCGCTGGATCTCAGTGTCCGGGCTGAACGGTGGGGGTGGAGACGCTCCTTCAGGTATACAGGACCGAGGCCTGTATACCTGAACAGGACCATAGGAGTTGTTTATAGGTTGCCCATTTATTATCCGGTCCTTCAGAGGCACAGTTACCCCATTCAGGACCAGGGAGTCTTCAACACCCGCCCGCTCCCTGTCCCCCAAAAACAGTACTTCTGTCTTGTCAGGATTGAACCTCAATCTGTTAGCCACCATCCAACCTCCAACCACCTCCAGACACTCACACAGGACCTTCACTGCCTTCATTAGTTCCGATTTGAAAGAGAGGTAGAGTTGGTTCATCTGCATACTGATGAACACCCAGCCCAAAACCCCTGATGATCTCTTCCAGCAGCTTCATATAGATGTTAAAAAGCATGGGGGAGAGGACGGAACCCTGAGGCACCCCACAAGTGAGAGCCCAGGTGTCTGAGCACTCATCCCCCAACACCACTTTCTGAACATGGCCCAGGAGGAAGGAGCGGAACCACTGTATGACAGTGTCCCCAGCTCCCAGCCCTTCTAGACGGTCGAGAAGGATGTCATGGTCAATGGTATCAAAGGCTGCTGAGAGATCCAGCAGAACTAGGAAAAAGTTCTCACCTTTGTCCCTAACTCATTCCGAATCAGTCCGGACTGTGGGAATGTTTGGAACGTGGATGATGATTTATAATTTAATATATCTCATCCTAACTTGTGCTTGCAAGTTCAAATAGCAGAGTAACATTCCCTTTTAAAATACACACAGCGGAAGTTGCTTTGATTCGCTAGAATCAGCTTAATCTAGTTTCCTGGTTTGTCACTATATATTTCCCCTTTATCCCTCTTCAAATAAGACACAGCACACGTCTTCTATAAAAAGATATAAAGCGTTTAATCACGGACATTCAATTGAAGATCCAAAGATCCCAAATGAAGGCAGGCTTATTCTTAGTAAAGATATTTACAATAGGAATCTCTCCATGTGAGAGAGAAGTCCATCAGGCCCCAGTTGGCTGGAAGCCAACTGAGCATCCTCCTTGCAGTCCAAGCGAGAGAGAGAGCAGAGAGACAGAAGAGAGAGAATGGCTGCTGGCCAGTGGGTTTTGCTAATACCTTCCCAGGTGAAGCCACTCCCACTTCTAGCTTGCAAAGGAAGTTATCTCAATCCATGTGACCAGGAAGTTGTGGCTGGAGGACTGAGATACCTTCTAGCATTGTTGTACTTGACTGCTCTAGTGTTTACATCCCACACGGACACGGGCTAGAGCTCAACTTCGAGCCTACCAAGTGGCAATGGCGATGGCGAAGAGGACTTTCTTCACCGTTTCTATTGCATCTGCAGAAAACAGCAGCAGGAGACTCTTCCAGGTGGTTCGGACTCTGTCAGAACCACCTTTGTCAGCGGGGTCTGGTAGGGACCCCAAGATCTCCTGCAATGCTTTTGCAAAGTTTTTTGCAGATAAAGTCACTCAGATTCAGAAGGAGGTAGACTCCACTGTGGGAGCAGGGCCAGGGCGGTAGAGTGCTAGAGCCCTGTCTAGTCATGTTTCATGGGATCAATTCCAATCTGTTACTTCCGAGGATGTGGACAGGCTGCTTGGACGAGTGAAACCGACCACCTGTCTCCTTGATCTTTGCCCGTCCTGGCTAATAAAAGCGAGCCGGGAAGGGCTGGGCGATGGGCTCCGTGGGGTGGTGAATGCTTCCCTCTGCGAGGGAGTCTTCCCAGACCCGCTGAAAGAGGCGGTTATTAAACCGCTTCTTAAAAAACCATCTTTGGATGTGGCCAATATGGCCAACTATCGCCCAGTCTCAAATCTACCATTCTTGGGCAAGGTGATTGAGCGGGTGGTTGCTGAACAACTCCAAGCACACCTGGAGGATGCGGACCATTTGGATCCCTTCCAATCGGGATTCAGGCCTCATCATGGGACTGAAACTGCCTTGATCGCACTGGTCGATGATCTCCAGCGGGCTAGGGACAAAGGTGAGAGCTGTTTCCTAGTTCTGCTGGATCTCTCAGCGGCCTTTGACACCATCGACCATAACATCCTTCTGGACCGTCTAGAAGGGTTGGGAGCTGGGGGCACTGTTATACAGTGGTTCCGCTCCTTCCTCCTGGGCCATGTTCAGAAAGTGGTGGTGGGGGATGAGTGCTCAGACCCCTGGGCCCTCACTTGTGGGGTGCCTCAGGGTTCCGTCCACTCCCCCATGCTTTTTAATATCTATATGAAGCCACTGGGAGAGATCATCAGGGGGTTTGGGCTGGGTGTTCATCAGTATGCGGATGATACCCAGCTCTACCTCTCTTTTAAATCAGAACCAGTGAAGGCAGTGAAGGTCCTGTGTGAGTGCCTGGAGGCGGTTGGAGGATGGATGACAGTTAATAGATTGAGGTTGAATCCTGACAAGACAGAAGTACTGTTTTTGGGGGACAGGGGGCGGGTGGGTGTTGGGTATTCCCTGGTCCTGAATGGGGTAACTGTGCCCCTGAAGGACCAGGTGCGCAGCCTGGGAGTCATTTTGGACTCACAGCTGTCCATGGAGGTGCAGTTTAATTCTGTGTCCAGGGCAGCTGTCTACCAACTCCATCTGGTACGCAGGCTGAAACCATACCTGCCTGCGGACCGTCTCACTAGAGTGGTGCATGCTCTAGTTATCTTCCGCTTGGACCACTGCAATGCGCTCTACGTAGGACTACCTTTGAAGGTGACCCGGAAACTGCAATTAATCCAGAATGCGGCAGCTAGACTGGTGACCGGGAGTGGCCGCCAGGACCACATAACACCGGTCCTGAGAGACCTACATTGGCTCCCAGTACATTTCCGAGCACAATTCAAAGTGTTGGTGCTGACCTTTAAAGCCCTAAACAGCCGAGGTCCTGTATACCTGAAGGAGCATCTCCACCCCCACCGTTCAGCCCGGACACTGAGATCCAGCGGCGAGGGCCTTCTGGCGGTTCCCTCACTACGAGAAGCAAAGCTACAGGGAACCAGGCAGAGGGCCTTCTCGGTGGTGGTGCCCGCCCTGTGGAACACCCTCCCATCAGAGGTCAAAGGGATCAACAACTATATGACCTTTAGAAAATACCTGAAGGCAGCCCTCTTTAGGGAAGCTTTTAATCTGTGATGTGTTGATGTATTTTAATGTTTACTGGAAGCCGCCCAGAGTGGTGGGGGAGACCCGGCCAGATGGGCGGGGTAGAAATAATAAATTATTATTATTATTAGCCCACCAGAGATCATCAACCAAGGAAGTTTCAGTCCCATGGTGAGGCCTGAATCCCGACTGGAAGGGATCCAAATGGTCCGCATCCTCTAGGTGTACTTGGAGTTGTTCAGCAACCACCTGCTCAATCACGTTGCCCAAGAATGGAAGATTTGAGACTGGGCGATAGTTGGCCATATTGGCTGGGTCTAAAGATTTTTTTTTTTTAAGAAGCGGTTTAATAACTGCCTCTTTCAGCGGGTCTGGGAAGGCTCCCTCACAGAGAGAAGCATTCACCACCCCTCAGAGCCCAATGCCCAGCCCCTCGTGGCGCACTTTTATGAGCCAGGATGGGCAAGGATCAAGGAGACAGGTGGTTGGTTTCACTTGTCCAAGCAGCCTGTCCACATCCTCGGAGGTAACAGATTGGATGAGCAAGTAAAAAGGATGAGCAAGTAAAATCCTCAATGATACACTGGGCAACAGATATCAGTCATAATATAGACATGGAAGTATGGGAACGATTGTGGAGTATGGATATAAAATTCACAGCATGCTATGGTTTAAAAGAAAATTATATGAAAATGATATATTGTTGGTATCAAATAGCGAGTAAACTGGCAAAAATGTATAAATCTAAATCAAACAAGTGCTGGAAATGTAACGAGAAAGAAGGTTCTTTTTATCATATGTGGTGGTAAGGTTAAAGCTTACTGGGAAATGATTTACAATTAATTGAAAAGGATGTTCAAAATAACTTTTGTAGAAAAAACTAGAAGCTTTTCTTTCTTTCTTTCTTTCTTTCTTTCTTTCTTTCTTTCTTTCTTTTTAAATATATTTTTATTAAAGATTTCTTGGTTTACAAAAGTATGTGCAATGTCTCTTATTTTTTCAAGTTACATTTTCTATAGATAAGTTTCATTTGTTGAGACATTAGTGTTGCATTAGTAAGAAAGGGGGGTAAGAGGTGGAGGGGGGAATGGTGACTGGGGTTGGGTGGGGTCAGGTGGCAATGCTTCACCAGAAGCTTTTCTTTTGGGAATTATAGGGACAGAACTACCTAAATTGTATAGAAAATTATTTATGTATGCTACTACACGCAGGAAGGATGCTACTTGCCCCAAAGCGGAAAGAAGCAAAAGGAAAAATGGCTACAAAAACTTATGGAATATGCAGAAATGGTGAAACTTATGGGAAGAATAAGAAACTGAGATAACAAACTCGTTTCATAAGAGTATATATTTAAAGTAGATAATTAAATGAGCAAGTTAAATGAATTGGGATATGCAGAAGATATTAAAAATAAATTTAAGGAACCACAGAAAGAGGGGGAAGGAAGTCAAACTTTGAAATGTTAAAATGATTGTAAAACTAATGAAATCTATAAACTTGAAAAGTATAAATAAAAACTTTTAAAAAAAGAAAAAAGATAGAAAAGTTTCCTCAAGCAGCAAGGCATCTCGCCTTGCTTCCTCCATCTGTTTACCCTCCCAAGGACCCACCCCCTGAACCATTGAATGTCTCTGGCTGGTGGCTGCCACAGCGTATGAAAATCCTTTTTTTCTGGGGTGGCAATGATATGTTGGCTACTGATGGCTAAAGTAGAATTTTCTTTCTTCAAGCATCTCGTTTTCAGAAGTTTGTAACCTTCATAAAATCTCCCACGGGTGAATACCTTGTCATATTTGCGATTACCGCCTTTACTGTCATGACACTGCTACTTTTCCTGCTATGTAAGTACATAATTGGCGCATTTTGTTACTATTGTCTTGGGCTTTGCTTGAATGCCAATAGCATTTCCAAAAAGAGATGGCAGGATCCACCTTCCATTTACCCCTCTCATCTCTCTTTGATTTCTGGGGATGAATTACAGTTGTCACCCATTGAGAGCAATGACACTGTTTTGTTCTCCCTGAATAAGTGAGTTCCAGCACTTGGAACAGTAGCACAGGCAAACAGAAGTTCATGGGACACCCTGGACAATTCCCTTTCCCAGTTGCCATTCTCTCCTCCTTTCCCAACTAATCCTCATTTGCTGGGGGAGAGCCCCCATTCCTGATCCTTGCCACCCTGCCCTCTGCTAGGGCTCCAGTCCCCTGAAGGAGAGTGCTTGGGGAAATAGATCAAGATGTACTTTATTCGGCTATAAGCCCACAAGGTAAAACAAAACAATATATAAAAACAACTGATTTACATTTCATAGTAGTATCTGAATATTCCATCGCAGATATCCTTCACAATACATACAAACTCTGGAAACCAAAAATTGTGACCTTAAAATAGAATAGAACATAAAACATAAAATATACTTGGCTATTTATAATCCTGAAGCACTCCGTGAAGTCTTTTATAAGAGAGGACTGAAACAAAAAATCTGGCAACTTGTAATGTTCTATGAGAGTCACTGTCCTGGAGTAAATAAGCTAGATGCTGTTGGAACAGTAGCACAGGCAAACAGAAGTTCATGGGACACCCTGGACAATTCCCTTTCCCAGTTGCCATTCTCTCCTCCTTTCCCAACTAATCCTCATTTGCTGGGGGAGAGCCCCCATTCCTGATCCTTGCCACCCTGCCCTCTGCTAGGGCTCCAGTCCCCTGAAGGAAAGTGCTTGGGGGAAACAGGCTGCAAAGGACAAGGCCATGGCCAAAGTGGGTGGGTCCAGAGCCTACCTAAATATTGAGATATATGCAGGGCTTTTTTCATCTGAAATTCACCAGGACTCTGTTCCAGCCCCTCTCAGGTGGGCGCCATTGCCATTTTAAGAGAACAAAGGAGGCATTCATGGTGAGTTCCAGTCAGGGGCGTAGCAACAGGGGGTTCCACCCCAGAGGGGGGTGACACTTTTTTAAAAAAAATTTTTTTAATTTTTTTTAAAAAAAAATTTAAAAAAGTTTTTTTAATTTTTTAACTTCATTGAAAAAAAAGAGATAAAAGACACACACACAACCCCCCACACCTCACAAAGTGGCACCATCAGAGGGGGGTGACACTTTTTATTTTATTTTATTTTTATCATTTTATTATTATTATTTTTATTTTAACTTTATTGAAAAAAGGGATAATAGACACACACACACACAACCCCCACACCTCACAAAGTGGCACCATCAGAGGGGGGTGACATTTTTATTTTTTTTATTTTTATCATTTTATTATTATTATTTTTATTTTAACTTTATTGAAAAAAAGAGACAATAGACATACACACACAAAACCCCCACACCTCACAATGTGGCACCATCAGAGGGGGGTGACACTTTTTTTTTACATTATTATTATTATTATTATTATTATTATTTTAACTTTATTGAAAAAAAGAGATAATAGACACACACACACAAAACCCCCACACCTCGCAAAGTGGCACCATCAGAGGGGGTGACACTTTTTAATTTTTTTTTAAAAAAAATTAAATTAAAGTGGTGGGGGGTGACAAAAAAAATTCCGCCCCGGGTACCACCTGGGCTTGCTACGCCTCTGGTTCCAGTGCCTCTTTTTCTAGAAAAATAGCACTGGCTAGATGAACAAATTACCTATTTTCATAGCTAATTCGTTCTGAAAGGGCACTCAAAGTAAGCAAAGCTCGGGGGGGGGGAATCAAATGATCCAAGAATTTGCATATTTTAAGCATGAGGCAGAGCATGAGGCAGCCTGGCAAATGCAAGTCCGTAGGACAAAGTGGACAGGTGTATCGAGACACCCAGAAATTTACAGCTCTCTAAGGAAGGCCAACCACCTGATGACAAAAGTAACAGGCCAAATGGAAACAGGACTTCAGACCACCAGAGCAGCTGCAATTAAGTCCCTACCTGTACTCCTTGTATACATATGAATGTTTTTCATCTAATCCATCGACTGTAATTATTAAAACAAAATTAAAAAAATTCCTTCAAGTAGCACCTTAGAGACCAACTAAGTTTGTTTTTGGTATGAGCTTTCGTGTGCATGCACACTTCTTCAGGTATCTGAAGAAAAACAATATTTTTTATTTTTATTTTTTTATAATAATATTTATTAGGTTTTTCAGATTTTTATAAGCACGTTACAGCACGGTTAAATTTCCTGTGCTTCCCATCTCTCACAACAGGAAGCAATACTTACTCCCCCCCCCCCTCACAGAGGTAATCTTATAACATTGTAAATTTAACCTTCTATACATAACACCCTCACATTGCTTAAACCTAGTCCTTCTCCGGGCTAGGCATTTCTACTTTATTCATAACATTTATCAAGGTGACTTCCCCAGCTCCTCCCTGCTGAGTCCATTGTAAATCATTTCTCTCGGGTTCTTATCATTCTTCTTATACATTGTCTTCTTATACATTCATTAACCTCAAATTATATAACATCTACTTAATATCTTCCTCTCAATATCCTATTTTATAACATCCTCTTAATTCCACTTTCTAATCAAATTTTCTCCTCGGCCTTACATCCTAATTTTTTTTTCACTTATATCCCCCCCCTCCCCCTGCGCCCCAGAACCTAGTTTCCATATAATCCAAAATTCATCCTTGTATAATTAAAATAATTCCCTCCATGTTGTTGTTCAGTCGTTCAGTCGTGTCCGACTCTTCGTGACCCCATGGACCAGAGCACGCCAGGCACGCCTATCCTTCACTGCCTCTCGCAGTTTGGCCAAACTCATGTTAGAAGCTTCGAGAACACTGTCCAACCATCTCATCTTCTGTCGTCCCCTTCTCCTTGTGCCCTCAATCCTTCCCAATTCCCTCCATACCAGAAATTAAATCCATATACTTTTACCTCCAAGCCAGCAAATCAGTCTGTATTGTAAAATTAACCTCTCCTCATCCCACACCCACCCGCTTCACCACCCATGTCCAATTTTTTTGGCCCAGTTGGTCTTCTTTCCAGGCAATCTGCTGTAGTCCTCTTTTCCTTTCCTTTCTTCTTTCAATACCAACTTCCAAGTGTTCCAAAGTTGTTTTTCCCGCTTGTTTGTTGGTCTTCTTTCTGATGGTGCTCCTTGTTTTTCATTTTCCTTTTCTTTCTGTCAACATTCTTCTTTCCAGTTGTCTTACGTCTGTTGTGCGGCTGGGTGCGTAATCCTTCTATCAAAGCTGTAGGTTTCTTGTGATTCCCACACACAACAGCGTGGGAACTTCCTGTTGTTGGCCCATCTGGCATGGTCCAGTTCATATTTCTATAAAATCTTTCAAAGGAAGCATCGATGCCATCACTCAGTTTCTGCAGAGCTTGTAAAATTAAGTTAGGATCTAGTTCTGTCATCGAAGCTCCTGTCATTATGGCCAATATAGATTCAGTCACTCAATTCAATAATCCATTAAGATAGCTTGTTGCAAAAGTTATTATTTGCCAGATTCCTCCAGCACAGGGGGAGAGAGGGGCTGGTTACACTGAAGCAAAAACTTCTTTCAAAGTTGCCACTTTCGTTTTTGCCTCGGCTGCAGCGTCCCTGTCTCTAGGCTTCAGCAGTGATGGGGCTGACCTCCATTTTAGACCCCACACTTTTAAAACAAATTCGTTCCAAATTCTTGAATTTACTCACGATCTTAAATCCAGATTCTTGTTTTGGCAGGAGAAATCCAGGCGCACGATCAGAAGCGATCTGGCAGCTGCGCCCGTCAGGGGGATAGATGTTATCCGATCCGTTGGGCTCTGGCTCCCCACGCTCGCTTCCCAGAGACCCTTATTAGAGTCTCCTCGGGAGCAGGAGAGCCGTGCGAGCCACCGCCGGACCCACCGGTCCCGGGACGCCCTTCCCGGGAGTTTTGGGGGCCGAGGCGCTGTCTCGGGCACCCCTTTCACCCCTTTTTGGGCAGGGAACATCAGAGCGATGTTCCCCCCGACCGCTCCAGCCTAGACCGGAAGCTGAAGAAAAACAATATAACTCAGGTGGTTACGAAGGCCCAACAAAGACTCCACTTCCTCAAGGTGTTGTGAAAGAACAATGTTAGACAACAATTGATGACCCCCTTCTACGGGTCCACAATAGAAAGTGTCCTCTCGTATTGTATCACAGTGTGGTACATTGGCTTGACAGCCGTGGACAGAAAGTATTTACAGAGGGTGGTGAACACAGCACATGATATCATGGGCTGTCCCTTGAGCCCGCTAGATGACATCGCAAGGGATTGTTGCCTTAGGAGAGCGAGAAAAATTCTCAGGGATGATTCACACCCCGGCCAGCACCTCTTTAATCTTCTACCCTCGGGCAGGAGATATAGAAGTATAATCAGTCGTACCAACAGGCTAAAAAACAGATTCAACCCATGGGCTCTTAGGTTTTGTTGATTTGATTTCTTACCTGTGTTACAAGTCAGCAATTTAAATTCAATATTAAAAGCAGTTTGAAACCAAGTATCCCATCCCCCAACTCATCAGACCAGGGTGCTAGAACATTATTTATTTATTTCTTTTCTACCTACCTCCTTCTTAGATCACAAGGAAGTAAAAATAAGAGAGCAGTTTCAAATGTCAATGGATATGATTCGAACTTTTGTTGTTGGGATTGATTCAATCCATGAAATCAAGGATGGTAAGCATTTGTTATGCACATTCTCACTTTTGCTAGACACTGTTTAATTTAAACAGGCTTCAATTCCTTTCATTCACTTTGGGATTCATATTGTGTCAGCAATACATATATTCAATGAAACTCCTCACTTTTTCATTGCTCAGCAGGAAGAAAAGCAGATGGTTGTGATTCTCACATCTCCCCACTAGAAATGCTGTCTTCCCCATCACACTGTAATTCACAATGTTTGTGTTTGTGCAAGATTCTAGCACTAGCACAAGGGAACTTTGCCCCCACTTCTCCCTGCAAGCCATCACCAAAACTGCTCTCCAGGGTGGGGAAAAACTTTGGGGGCCTGTATTTTTATATCTCCCAAAGCATAATTGAAAACTGCAAAGTATTCTTTGTATATTTGACTTTAATGTGGGACTCGAGGCGGAATTGCTTCGTGACCCTGTGATTCCCAGCAGAAAAGGAGGACTTAGGAGGGGAACATGAGAGATACTTCATGAGCCATTTTTAATATGAGAATAGCATTGTGGATTGCATGGGTCTTTGGTCTGATCCAGCTGCAGGATTCTTCTGAGGCTTTCCATTGGTGATCTCAGCCACAGAGAATCAAGTCTGCCCTCATATTCATAAGAACCCCATCCTGGAGCTCTGCTTCTTGTTTCAGACTAGAGTGTTTTAAAATGTTCGAAATTGTTTCTCAATATTTGCAGATTGTTATTTCAGATACTCTTTTGCCTTGAACTATTTCAAATCTTTTAGACGTCCAAATACTCGCTGTAGTTCTAAACATGACAGAGGAAGTGCGGTATTTTACCATCAGAAATGATCAACTGCAAAAGGAAGTTGGTAAGCTACCCTACGATGCTGAATAGCTGTAGTGCAGTGGGAAGCTGCCCTGAGTCTGAACCAGCTGAAAGCCCCTCCTCTAGCTGAAAACTCTTAGAGCCAAAGCAGAGTGCTGCCCTCCTTTGCATCCAGCCACCCCAGGGAAACATCAGAGATATTCAGTTCAGCTCTCCTGAACTGCTGAATTGATTTAGCTTCTATGGTGAGGAAAGAAAAGACTTTGACATTCTTTTCTATAACATCGAAAATAAAAACAGGTCAGCTAAAAGACCTGTCCTTGCACGTTTATCTCCCCCCCCCTGCAAAAAAAAAAAAAAATCAGGTATTAAGGCTGTATGGGCTGATCTAGAGACCTTTCTTGAACTTCTTGAGTCCTCTTACCCCACTGCACCAATCATTATCGGCGGAGACTTCAACGCCCGAATGGGAACAGATGACCTGTCCCTTTATTATTTTCACCCATGGGAGAGGGATTCTTAAACAGCACATCCGAGGCAACTTCCGCAAACTTGGTGAGAGAGACTGCTGGGTGACTGCTGGGTGATTGGTGCAACAGCAAAATCTCTCTCCTGTTTCACAAGCCCATCATCAGAAAGAAAACCTCAAGTCTGCTCACATAGTGAATTGACCCCTTGGTCACTGAATACATAATAGTTAAAGTGATTATAAAATTGCGTATAAAGCTTTAGATGCAAAAGCAAAGAATGGGAATGAATGCATATTACGGCTCTTGTACTTTTCTGAGCCCAGGGAAGGTTTCTTAAGGAGTGGTTTTACCACTGCCTCCTTCAAGCAGGCCGGGACCAACCACGCTTATAAAGAGGCAGTAATCACCTTTCTAGTCCAGCCAGCTGTCCCCTCCTTGCTAGTTTGTATCAGCCACAAGGGGCAGGGGCCAGAGCGCAAGTGGTTGTCCCGACCGATCCAAGCACCTTGTCCGCATTCTTGAACCTTACTGACTAAAACACACCCAACACAATAGAAACAGACTCTGCTCTGGACACTCTTCGAGATTTATCTGCTGTAATAGCAGGGTGAAGATGCCAGGGATGCAAGCAATTTTATCCTCAAAACGCTTTGCAAACAAGTCACAGAAAGCTGCTTTCACTTCTATCATCTCCTTCGGGCCAGACTGCAGCAGGCCCTGTGCTACCCAGGAAAGCTCTGCTGGATGGCACAATGGAGGAAGGAAAGCAAGCCTTCTTTGTATCCTTCACTGCCACTTGGTAGGCTCGAGGATGAGCCCTCACCAGCTGTCAAATGCATTCAACTGGATTTTTCCTCTAATCGTGTTCAAGCCATCTCCCAGCTTCTTTTTTCGCCCTCACCTCTGCAGTATACCAGGGGGCAAAACAGGCTGCATGAAGTGGGAGAGGGCGCTCAGGGCCAATCGTGTCAGTGGCCCAAGCCATTGGGTAGTTGCGCCCGCCCTATGGCACTCCCTTCCACCAGATGTCAAATAAAAAACAGAAGACATCTGAAGGCAGCTCTGTTCAGGGAAGTTTTTAATGGTTGGTGTCCAATTGTGTTTTAATTGTTGGAAGTTGCCCAGAGTGGCTGGTTTAAACCCAGTCTGATGGGCAGCATATAAATAAATATTATTATTATTATTATTATTATTATTATTATTATTATTATTATTATTCGGTTGTTCCAGAGCTCGGCCATAGCTCAGCAGGAGCACCAGTCAGATCAGCTGGAATATCCCCCAGAGCCATTTGGAAGCCCACTGGATCCATCCTGTCAGCTCAGGCAGGGAGACTGCTGGGCAGCAAAGAGGGTGGTAAACCAGCAAAATCCCTCATCTGTCCCAGTTGTCCAATGCCAGGAACACACACTTTAGATTCCCCTTCCCCCTCTGCAACTGGACAGAGAGCCTAGAGAGAGAAAGAGAATTTTGATAGACCAAAGCTACTCCCCCTCTCCATCCTCCAAGTCTTCCCTGATGCTGCCCTAAATATCCAGGTGGAAACAAGTGGGTGAGGTTTTTGACTGCGCTCCTTGCTACATCTATGCCCACCCATTTACTGCAGCATCAGCATGGGTTGAAGAGTTAATGTTGTTCTTGTTTTAATCTTTCTGAGCTTCCTAGATGACTATATGTTGCTATGTGGCCACAGAAATAAACTTAACAAAAATAATTGAAATCTGCACAGACATACAAGGTGGTTCCCATTAAATTCCCTATCTTGTTTTCTTTTTCACCTCCATATCTGGCTTGACTCAAAGACATCCTTATTAAAAACTTGAATGATGGTTGGGTTCCACATGAAAGGACCTTATATTTCTTTTCTCATGACCAACTCTCATGGGCGGATTCCCGAAAAATATGTCAGGCAGAAGGTGCCATGCTCGCGGGTATTGACACAAATGATGAACAGGTGAGCATCAAAGCTAAGTATAGGAAAGGTAGGGGAGCTTCTTGAGCCAAAGGGCTCCTATCATCACTATCCATATAAGAAGGTTACCGGTACATCTACCTGTATGCAACCAAGACAGCAATTTCAACAGTCAATCCAAGGGCTGGGAGGGGCAGGGAGCAGCTGCTACCATCTGAGACTCAATAAGGTTTCTTGGAGCTGCTGAGCTCTAATAGCCTGAAGCTGACAGTCAGAAAGGAGGTCTTGAAGGTGAGACCCCATCACCAACCCATCAAGCACACCACAACCAGACTGATTCCAGTCCCTCTGGAACTAACCAACAAAGCGAAATTGGAGTATTTGCCACACATTGTCACTATCCCACTAGGTGGTTCCAAGACCAACTGTTGTATGCCACAGTCATTTACAGTATCTGGAAACTTTAACTCTGTGTCATGACTGAAAGACATATGCAGCAAGTTTCGGTGAGGGCAGGAGAAGTTACCCTTCACTACAATATTTCCTCATAGGGATGCTTCCTTGATTCCATCACCATCATCCATCATCATCATCATCATCATCATCATCATTTTGATCAAGGGAACAATACCACATCCACTGTACAAAAGTATTATTGGTGATGGGAATACAATGTATAGTTTTGATTACTGCTTCCCCCAAAAATGTGGATTGGGTCTTCAAATGTGACACCTGCTCCTTTTAAAATGTGTTTGTTTTATGCCTGTTGAATTTCTGTAAAGGGCTATAGTCTCCCAGAGAAAGGGACATTGTTTTAAAAGATTTTATCTGTTCTTTCTCCCAACCCCTACCCTAGAGATTTATGGAGAAGGAGGCAAAGAATCTTAAAGGCATTTATTGGTTTGGAATCAGTTATGCAGATGGAGAATGGAGATGGCCTTCAGGATTACGAGTTCAATACCCGTAAGTTTCTGAAGAAATATTTGTTAGTGGCAATCCTTCCCAACATCAGGGTCTTTTCTAGGGAGTCTTCTCTTCAGAGAAGAGAAACACCTACTACACTATTATAACTAATATCAATTTAATAAATTCATGGAGAGTTTAAAAAGGTGGAGTTATAGAATATATTTACCACAGAATTTTAGTGCTGTGTAGCGGGACTTGATTCTATATACAATGTGCACTGGATAATGCAAGGCCCAAGGGCGTAGCAAGGGGGAGGGGCCGGGCCACCCCAGAGGGGGGTGACACTTTTTAAAAGAAATTTTTATTTTTTATTTTTTTTAACTTCATTGAAAAAAAGAGATAATTTTAATTTTTATCATTTTTTATTATTATTTTATTTTAACTTTATTGAAAAAAAGAGATAATAGACACACACACACACACACACAACCCCCACACCTCACAAAGTAGCACCAACAGAGGGGGGTGATACTTTTTATTTTTATTATTATTATTTTTACATTATTATTATTATTATTAACTTTATTGGGGAAAAAAGATAATAGACACACACACACAAAAACCCCACACCTCGCAATGTTTAAAAAAATTTAAAATTAAAGTGGGGGGGTGACAAAAAAAATTCCGCCCCGGGTACCACCTGGGCTTGCTACGCCTCTGGGAAGGCCCTCTCAGAAGTGATGATAAGCAGCGGCCTGATATCTTTATCAACTATTGATAATTGATTACAGTATACTTAGAACCACCATGTAAGATTTAGATGAAATATATATGAGAGATATCATATCATTTCAATAAACTCTATAATGGTTTTGTGATTATAGATTATATTTTGTATTTCAGTTGTAGACTTAGTTATTTTTGTTTCTCTATAGTGTCATTGCTATCCTCATGAATGGGGTGGGTGATGGAGGTGAGAGGAGGTGGATGAAGGTGGCTGCAAATCTAGCAAGGTTTTAATATGCTCAGAACAATCACAACTGTGCTAACTCTGCTATGAGAGAGTAAGGATCTCTCTTCAAAAACTCTCTCTCCAACACCCACAATGATACGGAGCAGATCTGAGGAGGATGTGGGTGCATATGGAAAAGGAGAGAGGGACAGTTCTGTTGCAGAAATGGAAATCCTGGCAATAGCAGAA
This sequence comes from Darevskia mixta, assembly GCA_034641385.1. Classification (NCBI taxonomy): domain Eukaryota; kingdom Metazoa; phylum Chordata; class Lepidosauria; order Squamata; family Lacertidae; genus Darevskia; species Darevskia mixta. The sequence goes on from JAWWNH010000060.1 coordinate 8,650,960, forward strand.
GTACTGCATTGGATACTGCCCAAAATTGCTAAATAAATTGAATGAAAGTTCTTGTATGTACCAAAGAGCCTTCCAAATTGACACCCTCATTTATTTATTGGTTGGTTGGTTGGTTGGTTGGTTGGTTGATTGATTGTAGTTTCCTATGAGAAATCACTTCACATGAAAAGAAAAGAGACAGTTGTAGGTTAGAAATCTAAAATATGGGGAGAAAAATCCATCCCTATTGTGGGTGGATGTTAAGAGAGAATGAGCTGAACATCTTTTTAATGGTAGAAGGCACAGGGAGCGGGTGAGGAAGTAGATATCCACCCTTGATTGATCAGTGCTCCTATGTCTTTTCGTTTCAGGAACTGGCAATATGACAGGGATGATCCACAAAGAAATAATGGAACAAAAGATATACCAGGCTACTGTGCTGCACTTAATGGTAGTTTCAAAAACGACTTGAGCAGCTGGGAGAAAATAGAATGTGAGCAACGCCTAAAGTACATGTGTAAGAAGCTGCCTGATGATACTTGGCTCTAAGAAGACACCTTAAGACAAACGTGATTGGCTCCCATGATCTCTACACAAAAACAAAAACAAGAATTCACCCCACTGTTTATGCACAATCCACACTCTGTCTAGGTTTTGGACTCTTTTGCATCAACCCTCCAAAACACCTTGAAAAGACCTTCTTCTGCAATCTCAGACGTAGATGGCTACAAAAATAAAGAACAAAGGGTCCAATCATAGTCTGTTTTCTGTTTAATGCATTTATTTGCAATGCATACCACTATTTGTTTTCTTTTTAAAAAAATTATTTAATCATTTTTTCGATACAAACATCAACTGCAAAAGATACATACAACAAAAACCATAATAACCATAATAACACAATTTAACAATTCAGATTTGAATACACTGATATACCTATGACTACACCTTTTTAAACAATATTTTCCCACCTCTCTCTCCTCCCCCTACTTCCCACCACTATCCGCCTTATCGCTAAAATATTCATTCCAGATTTCTTCATATTTATCCATTCTTATTGGCTCTTCCAATTCATCAAAACAAGTTTTTTTTGCTTCTAATATAGCACGGTACATCCATTTTTTTATTGACCCCTTGAAATCTCCCATGTTTCCGGAATATAATTAAGAATTAAATTCAGTTCCCCTAAATAACAATTTCTTTTTATTACTCTTGCTATAAATATCCTCGCCTCGCAAAATGATATTATCATTGGGCAGTTAATCAACATATGTACTAAGTTCACATTTTTACACCCATATCTCCAGCAGTTTTCTGCACTTGTTATTTTCTTTTGGTATAGTTTTGCTGGAGTCCAGTGAACTCTGAATATTATTTTTTCTGTTGAATAAGTCATAGTCTCAGATCCATAGAGGCCAAGATCCAAGATGTAACAGAACGGCTGCAAAGAATCATAAAACCCACTGACAAATACCCCTTCCTTTTGGTCCATGTGGGATCCAATGACACTGCAAGCCATAGCCTCCAGAAGATCAAACGTGATTATGAGGCTCTGGGCAGGAAGTTGAAGGAATTAAATGCACAAATTGTCATCTCATCGGTCCTCCCAGTTGAACGACGTGGCCCAGTGAGAGAGGGGAAAATAGGGGAAGTGAACAACTGGCTTCGGAAACAACTGGCCAGCAGGAACGGTTTGGATTCTTAGATCACGGTCTGCAGTTTCTTGAAGATGGACTTCTGGCAAGTGATGGGCTGCACCTCACAAGGGATGGGAGGAATGTTTTTGCCAATAATCTCAAAAACCTCATCAGGAGGGCTTTAAACTGTGGGGGAGGGAGACAGTGGTCCTGATGGTAGGAGTCTATCAAGTACTGAAGATGATCATCCAAATGTCAAGGACCAAATGCAGCAAACAGCACACAGACCTAGTGGTGGGAGGAAAAAATCCTTAAATAAGAGACTAGGGGGAATGATCAATGGTCTTCAATGTCTGTATACTAATGCACAGAGCATGGGAAATAAACAAGATGAACTTGAGCTCTTGGTACAGCAAACTAAATACGATATAATAGGCATCACTGAAACCTGGTGGGATGAGTCTCATGATTGGAATGTAGTAATAGAGGGATACAATCTATTTCAGAGAAATAGACCAAACAGGAAAGGAGGAGGAGTGGCGTTATATGTCAGGGATGTGTATACCTGTGAAGAGATCCATGATTTAAAACTTCAAAGCCAAATTGAGAGTATCTGGGTCAAAATTAAGGGAGAGAAAAATAACAGTGATCTCATTGTGGGAGTTTACTATAGACCCCCCAGCCAAACTGAGGACACAGATGACGCCTTCCTGGAACAGATGACCAAGCATTCAAAAGGAAGTGAGATAGTAGTAATGGGAGATTTCAACTATCCTGATATTTGTTGGATGTCAAACTCAGCCAAGAGCACAAGGTCGAACAGATTCCTCACTGGCCTTGCAGACAATTTCATTGTCCAGAAAGTGGGAGAAGCAACAAGAGGATCAACCATTTTAGATCTGGTCCTAACCAATAGTGATGACCTGGTTAGTGGGGTAGAAGTGGCAGGATCATTAGGTGGGAGTGATCATGCTCTTCTGGAGTTTATTATACAGCGGAAAGGAGCAACCAAGCATACTACGACCAAAATTCTAGACTTTAAGAAAGCCGAATTCAAAAAACTTAGGGAAATGCTGGGTGTGATCCCATGGTCACTAATACTAAAAGGGAAGGGAGTTCATAATGGATGGGAGTTTGTTAAAAGGGAGATTTTAAAAGCACAACTTCAAGCAGTACCAATGAGACAAAAACATGGAAGGTGCCTAAAGAAGCCAGGGTGGCTATCTAAAGAACTTTTAACTGAGTTAAGATTTAAAAGCGATATGTACAAAAAATGGAAAAAGGGGGAAATCACCAGAGAGGAATTCAAACAAATAGCCAGCACGTGTAGAGACAAAGTCAGAAAAGCTAAAGCACAGAATGAACTCAGGCTTGCTAGAGAGGTTAAAAGCAATAAAAAGGGCTTTTATGGGTATGTCCGTAGCAAAAGGAAGAACAAGGAAACAGTGGGGTCACTTAGAGGAGAGGATGGTGAAATGCAAACAGGGGACAGAGAAAGGGCAGAACTCCTCAATGCCTTCTTTGCCTCAGTCTTCTCCAAAAAAGAAAACAATGCCAGACCTGAAGAATATGGAGCAGATGATACAGCAGGGGAAACACAGCCCAGAATAAGTAAGGAGGTAGTACAAGAATACTTGGCTAGTTTAGATGTATTCAAGTCTCCAGGGCCAGAAGAACTACATCCAAGAGTATTAAAAGAACTGGCAGAGGTGATTTCAGAACCACTGGCAGTAATCTTTGAGAATTCCTGGAGAACAGGCGAAGTCCCAGCAGACTGGAGGAGGGCAAATGTTGTCCCTATTTTCAAAAAGGGGAAAAGAGAGGACCCAAACAATTATCGCCCAGTCAGCCTGAGATCAATACCAGGAAAGATTCTAGAGCAGATCATTAAGCAAACGGTCTGTGAGCACCTAGAAAGGAACGCTGTGGTCACTAAAAGTCAGCATGGGTTTCTGAAAAATAAGTCATGTCAGACCAATCTGATCTCATTTTTTGACAGAATTACAAGCCTGGTAGATGAAGCGAACGCCGTGGATGTAGCCTATCTTGATTTCAGCAAGGCCTTTGACAAGGTGCCCCATGATATTCTTGTAAAGAAGGTGGTAAAATGTGGGCTAGACAATGCTACCATTCTGTGGATTTGTAACTGGCTGACTGACCGAACCCAAAGGGTGTTCATTAATGGATCCCCTTCATCCTGGAGAGAAGTGACTAGTGGGGTGCCACAGGGTTCTGTCTTGGGCCCAGTCTTATTCAACATCTTTATCAATGACTTGGATGATGGGCTTGAGGGCATCCTGATCAAGTTTGCAGATGACACCAAATTGGGAGGGGTGACTAATACCCCAGAGGACAGGATCACACTTCAAAATGACCTTAACAGATTAGAGAACCGGGCCAAGGCAAACAGGATGAATTTTAACAGGGAGAAATGTAAAGTAAAGGCACAAATACAGGATGGGTGACACCTGGCTTGAGAGCAGTACATGTGAAAAGGATCTAGGAGTCTTGGTAGACCATAAACTTGACATGAGTCAACAGTGTGATGCAGCAGCTAAAAAAGTCAATGCAATTCTGGGCTGCATCAATAGGAGTATAGCATCTAGATCAAGGGAAGTAATAGTACCACTGTATTCCGCTCTGGTCAGACCCCACCTGGAATACTGTGTCCAATTCTGGGCACCACAGTTCAAGAAGGATACTGACAAGCTGGAACGCGTCCAGAAGCGGGTAACCAAAATGGTCAAAGGCTTGGAAACGATGCCTTATGAGGAACGGCTTAGGGAGCTGGGTATGTTTAGCCTGAAGAAGAGAAGGTTAAGGGGTGATATGATAGCCATGTTCAAATATATAAAAGGATGTCATATAGAGGAGGGAGAAAGGTTGTTTTCTGCTGCTCCAGAGAAGCGGACACGGAGCAGTGGATTCAAACTACAAGAAAGAAGATTCCACCTAAACATTAGGAAGACCTTCCTGACAGTAAGAGCTGTTCGACAGTGGAATTTGCTGCCAAGGAGTGTGATGGAGTCTCCTTCTTTGGAGGTCTTTAAGCAGAGGCTTGACAGCCATCTGTCAAGAAGGCTTTGATGGTGTTACTGCTTGGCAGGGCGTTGGACTGGATGGCCCTTGTGGTCTCTTCCAACTCTATGATTCATGATTCTATGATTCTATTTCTGTTGATTTTATACTTGACTCCCATATATCATTTGTTATCTGTAACCCTAACTCTTCACTCCATTTTTGTCTATCATATTCTACATCATATTTACCGATTTAACTTCTTCGTCTTTCGTTTACCATTCTAACAGAATACTGTTAAGCTTTCTTTAGTAACTTCACATCTTCTTCTATAACCTCTTTTTGAAATCTAGAGATTGTATAGCTAAACCCGTTTTTGTTGTCTTCCTTATATATCTCATTTAATTTTCAAGGTTTGAAAAAGAATTATTGGAAAATAATGAAAAATTATTTTAAAAAATATACAGTGAAACCCCGGGTTACGCACATGATCCGTTCCGGGGTCGCACTATGTAACCTGGGCGTGCGTATCACGAACGCACGTAAAAAAAACAAAAAAACCCGGAAGAAGCGTGATTTGAGCGCTTCTGCGCATGCGCGAAATGCACAGAATGCTTCTGCGCACCCGCACGTAATGCGTGCTCCGTGGAGGACATCCGGGTCACCACGGTGCGTATCCTGAACGTACGCAACATGAGGTATGACCGTATAAAAGGATGAAGAAGTAAAAGTAGAGATGATACACTGGGCAAAGGATGTAGGTTATAATATACCAATTAATTTATGCGAGAGGTTGTGGGAAGAGGACTTAAAATTTATGGCTTGTTGTGCACTGAAGGAAAACTATATGAAAATGATGTACCGTTGGTATTTGACTCCAGTAAAGTTGGCAAAAAATGTACAGAAATACATCTAATTTATGCTGGAAATGTAAGGATAGGGAGGGTACTTTCTATCATATGTGGTGGTCATGTGAGGTAGTAGTAGTAGTAGTAAGAAGAATAATAATTTATTTACCCCGCCCATCTGGCTGGGTTTCCCCAGCCACTCTGGCGGCTTCCAACAAAAAATTAAAATACAATAGTCTGTCAAACATTAAGAGGTTCCCTAAACAGGGCTGCCTTCAGATGTCGTCTAAAAGTCTGGTAGTTGTTTTTCTCTTTGACATCTGGTGGGAGGGTGTTCCACAGGGCGGGTTCCACTACCGAGAAGGCCCTCTGCCTCGTTCCCTGTAACTTGGCTTCTCGCAGAAGGCCCTCGGCACTGGACATCAGTGTCCAGGCAGAATGATGGGGGTGGAAACTCTCCTTCAGGTATACTGGACCGAGTATACTGTACTCTGTTTCTGTTTGTTTTTGCTTTCACTTCGGACTTCTCTCCGAGGAAGACCAGAGAGAGAAGACATGTTTTCTTTTGTTCTGCCTAATGCTTAATAAAGTAGCTTAGTGCTCACAACCCCAGCCTAGCTCTGACTGCGTATATCTCTGCTGGACTCTAAAAGTGTGCTCAATGTCTTCAAGGCATGAGTCACTATAAATTGTCAGGCAAGGTGGTTCAGAACTCCCTAGAGCTGCACGCTGCAAGCTGATGGGAGAGACACTGGAAACGTTCCTGTAGTATGCCTGGGGGTCGTCTTAGCCCCCGGCCGACCCAACATAATGTTTATGCACCCAGAGCCAAGGCTGTTGGTACCAGAGCGTCGTTGGCGACATGCCCGGAAGAAGTAAGAGGTATGTGAGCCAGAGCTACAGAAGAGCTTTGAAGTTACTGCCAGGCAGTAATCGGCCGGCAAGAAGAAGAAGAGAAGAAGAGTTTGGATTTGATATCCCGCTTTATCACTACACGAAGGAGTCTCAAAGCGGCTAACATTCTCCTTTCCCTTCCTCCCCCACAACAAACACTCTGTGAGGTGAGTGGGGCTGAGAGACTTCAGAGAAGTGTGACTAGCCCAAGGTCACCCAGCAGCTGCATGGGGAGGAGTGGAGACTCGAACCCGGTCCCCCAGATTAGAGTCTACCGCTCTTAACCACTACACCACACTGGCTCTCTTTTAGAGACTTTGGGAGGCTGTTTCATTTAGCAGCTGCCTGATAAGAACTGTATCGGATAGTCCATGGCTGCAGGCAAAAGCAGGAACATGGAATAGATACAGAATGCTTTGGGAATTCCCAAGCTGGACAAGCATAATTACCACAATTGAGTTCTTTATGCGGAGACTCTTTTACGAAAGGAAGGCCTCTTTAATGTGATCACAGATGCAGCACCAGCACCTGTAACGCCGGAATGGGCAGCAAAGAATTCCAAAGCTAGGGGCACTTTGATGTTGATTGTGTCTCTTGAAGTGCCCTGTGTTTTACGTGATAAAGACTCAGCCAAAGCTATGTAAAATTGCCTGAAAGATGCTCATTTAAGGGTGGAGGCAGAAGCTTCTTTGTTCTATTAGAAGAAGCTGCACAACATGGTGCTGACAAAATCACAACAAAGTTGGGGACCGCCCAGGGGAATATACCCACTTTGCAAAGGCGGGAGGAAGCATTATCGATTATATATTATAAACAAACATTAAAGAGAAAAAAGCAAAAAGCTGAGAGAACTTCATGGGATTGCTTAGTGAGGGCTTCGAACGAGAAAGACACAGGCTGTTTTTGGCGTACCATCTCGGGCCTCCTGGATCAGGAGCGCAATGGGCCCATATGCACGGTCGAACCACAGGAGTGGATGAGATACTTTCAAACTCTGTATCAAGATGAGGAATCCCAACACAAAGAGATAGGTGCTCATCCAGGGGATTTACCACCTTGGCTCCCAGTCTCTGCAGAGGAGGTAGGGAAACTAATCGTGCAACTTAAGAACAACAAAGCCCCGGGAATAGACTATATAGCTGCAGAACTCCTGAAGGCAAATATGGGCTGGTGGGCCCCCCTATTGGCAACAATGTTTTCTTACATTGATTCTACAGGCACTATCCCCGACTGCTGGGCAGAGGCGATAATTATCCCAATCTATAAGAAAGGACCCATGTCAGACCCGGCAAGTTACAGGCCCATCAGTCTCCTCCCTATACCCAGCAAACTATATGCCAAACACCTTTATATTAAACTACTTAGCTGGGTGGAATCAGAGGCAATTCTGGCGGAGGAGCAAGCTGGGTTTAGACAGGGCAGAACGACAATAGACCACTGCTTTGTACTAGCACATCTCATTGATAAATATGCCAAAAAAAAAACCCGCGGGGTGCTATATGCAGCCTTCATAGACCTGAAGGCGGCCTTCGACTCAATTTCACAAGTCAGACTTTGGACCAAACTGAATACAACTAGCATTGATAAAAGACTATTGCTATTGATAAACTGTCTTTTCAAAGACACCAAGCTTTATGTAAGAACTTCACTCAACGGGCAACTCATTGGCCCTATCTCAGGCACCAAAGGGGTCAAACAAGGTTGCATCTTAGCCCCGGCCTTATTTAACTTATATATCAATGACATGATTAACTGTCTAACAGGCCCAGAGTTCCACGCCCCCAAATTGGCTGAAAAACCAATTTCAGCGCTACTGTACGCGGATAACGCGGTTCTCCTCTCACAAACTAAAATTGGCCTCAAAAGACTGATGAGGGAATTTTCGGCTTATTGCAGGAGAGAACAATTGGTGGTGAACTGCCAGAAAACTAAGGTTATGGTGTTTGCTAGGAGACACAGACCACACAGATGGGTAATGGATGGTCAGATAATAGAGCAGGTCAAGGCCTTCAAATACCTGGGAATCGTCTTGCAGTCAACAGGGTCGTGGGTGGCACACCAAAAATATGCCAGTGAAAAAGCATCCCAAAGCTCTAAGATTCTGTCGCGCTTCTTCTATACGAAGGGAGGCAGGTACATTCCAGCAGCCCTAGAGGTAATCCAAGCAAAACCTCTTGTGCAATTACTTTACGGGGCTCCAATTTGGACGGGGAATCAGTGTAGTATTCTTGAAATGGTCCAGTCAAAATTCTTAAGACAGACTTTTGCCGTTCCATCATGTGCACCAAATGCGGCTCTACACCTTGAGGCCAGCCTTCTATCTGTCGAAACACGGACTTGGCAAAGAACACTTAACTACTGGCTCCGTCTAAATTTAAATCCATCTGGGCTACTGCACCTAGTTACACGGGATGTACACAAAGGCGCATGGGCAAAGGCTGTGCACAAAAAACTCCTTTCATATGGCTTGCACACACAGCATTTACTTACAATGGGCCCATCCAAGGCAAAAAGCCTCATAAACCAGCACCTGAAGAATATTGAACAGCAAAATAATCTGGCCATCATCAAGAAATTTAGTGCATGGTACATTCATCTTCCCCCCTCCTACCTGGACTCCCGGGCATCATACCTGTCCAATTTAACCATTCCAAAATACAGACGAGCTTTCACGCTGGCCAGACTGGATATGCTACCTTCCGCTGTCTTTGAAGGCCGGTTCTCAAAAACACCATACCAGAATCGACTCTGTCCCTGCGGAGTTGGCATTGTGGAGACTGTGCCACATGTACTCCTGTCTTGCCCCTTATATACAGACCTGAGGGATGAGATCGTCACGCCGCTCATATCCGCCATTCCGGGCCGTTCATCCGAGGACATACTGTTTTTCCTCCTGACAGATCAGAATACCCAGGCAACAGAGAACGTAGCCAGATTTATTGAGAGGGCCATGAGACTGAGGGCGAGCTGAATGACAATAGTGCCCTCTGCTTGAATTCATAATTAAGATCTCATCTGTTTTGTTTTAATTGTGTTGTGCTGAATCCTGATTCAGCTCATTTTATTGGTTTATATAGGACTTTTTACCAGCATTTGTAATATGTGTCTTTTGATGCAATGGCCTGTAGGCTACGCAAATAAAGTTTGTTGTTGTTGTTGTGTATATAGTTTTACCAGCATGGCGCTGACCCCGGGAAGTGATGTGAGAGATCACCGGATGCAGATGCAGTCTCTCAGACAGGAGCTCCAACATCTTGGAATTACATTTCCAGAAGCTCTGTTCTCGTTCCTGATTTTGCATTCTTTGGATTCTAGTTGGGATGCGATTGCTAGCCAGCTGGCAGTCTTGCCTATGCAGCAGTTAACTGTGCTGCACGTGATGGCAGTTCTCCAGAATGAAGCCGATAGATGAAGTGACAGGTGCAACGCTCAGGGGGAGTCAACAGCTATGTCACCCCAGACAGCGATGCAGACACTAGGTGGCACTAGAGCTTTGAAGGCTGTGAAATGTTTTTCTTGTGGTCGCCTAGGGCACATGAAAAAGGACTGCAAAAGTCCCAAGGCCACAGAGAAATGCAGCGAAAGCTGGAAGAGCAGCAGAGGGAGGGGGAAAGCCCCAAGCCCCAAGCTGCACAGCACAAGGCTTTGGCTACAATCTGCACCACCCCAAAGGTTCAGAGGGAGTCGTCCTTCTTTATCGTCGATTCAGGAGCAAATCATCACATCTGCAAAGACCGACATTTGTTTGACACATTTACGCCACAGAAGGGAACAATCCACCAGGCGGATGGACAATCAATCCCGAGTGAAGGCATTGGGATGGTCGTGCTTCACAGTTTGGATGCATCAATTTACAACGTTCTTTTTGTTCCAGATTCGGCAGACAATCTGTTGAGTGTCTCGCAGCTCGCAGAACAGAACTTTGCTGTTTCTTCAGAAAAAGGAGATGCACCATCACAAAGGACAAGGAAGACACCTTGCATGCTGAATATGTTAATGGCTTGTTCTTAAAAAGTACCTAAAAAACTGCTGTAATTACTTAGAAACATTAGCAGGATTGTTATAACATTTATGAAGGAATATGAACTAAAGTTAAAAATGAGGAGATGAAATAGAATGGTTAAAATAATTATATGCAAGAAAAGAGGGTTAAATTTGGAAACGGGGGGCGGGCAGTGTCTGAGGGGTTCGTATAATTCCAGTGTTGTGCCAATGAAAAATGTTTGGAGTGTATGGAAATAATGTTAATAAAAAAAACTGGAATTTTTCAAAAAGAAGAAGAAAAAGCAATAGCTATTATTGGCCTAATGCCACAAGCCACAAAATCTGGCAAGAGTTTTATTAAATGTTTTTTGTCGCTGGAGCACTTCGTGACTTAGGTGGAGCCTTCATGTCCTGGTTAATGTAGCATATTTGAAATTACTAAAATTGAACATTGGACTAATGACAATAAGCTGGCCTTGTCCTATGGCTTAGTTGAAAGGCTAAATTTCATTGTTCCCGAAGAGGATAATGACAATAAAATATATTCTATTCTAAATAAATCTATAGGGCGCATGATGCTGAAATATGCTTTAGCTCATGGAAAGGAATGGGACCAGCACCTTATGTTTTTGATGTGTGTTTATCATGATTCTGTTGAACTTCTTCATCAACACAGAGTAGAGCGTAGAAAGAAAAAGCTGTCCACAATATCTTTTCTTAGTTTTATTTTCAATAATAACATAACAGCCAAACGCTGCAAACCATCATTCCTCCTCACCCCACCTCACCCAGCAGCTTACAAGATATCTGATCAAATTAAATACAGTTTCAATTAACCAATTATCCTATCACATCCCTTCCTGCACCCAGTGCAGAAAGTAACCCCCCTTTTAATTAGGCAAACAGCCGAGAGACCACAGGTGTGCAGCTAAGTAGGTCAAACTGCACACATACACCTCTGAAACCAACCTGTTTCCTGAGTAGCAATATTGACCACTTTAAGATAAAGAAAAACCAACAGATTCAGTGCAGAAAAGTCTGGGAAACTCCCGAAATGAACTAGTATATGGGAAGTATTTGCACAATCCATTAAGCTTGTTAAAACAACAATGGGAGGGAATATTGCGAACAAGCCCCTTTGTAGGAATGGGGTCCGCGGAGTGCGGGGCACCCACCTACCCCGCAGCATAAGACATGCCACAGCTTGTCTAGCCACCATGCACTATCTCTTCCTCTATAATAATATCCTATTGTCCCTGCTTTCCGTGTGTCATGGAAGTGGGTTCTGCGCATGTCACACGGGAATGCAGGGATTGGAGCATGGACAGCAATAGACAGCAAAGGAGACCAATAGGCGATGCCGCTTACGCCTCTTCCTGCCCCCCCCCCGCAGCTCCGAGCCCTTTCGAATGCTGCGTGGGTTTAACGGCCATTGTGCTAGCGACCGTTTTGGCTGACAGTAGCTCGCTGCTGTCTACCTTGCCGTCGTTCGCCTTTTGCTATTTTCTGCCATCTAACGCAGTCTTTACTGCTTTTCCTTGCCTGGAGGCTCGCACACCAGCCTCGGCAACCGCCTTTACTGCGGGTCTGCTTCTAAACCGCGGGGGAAGGGGCGCGTAGCGCCCCTTCCTCCGATGCTTGCCTGGACCGGCTTGAGGCGCCGATCCCACCGCCGGCTCTGCTGGAGGCTCGCACACCAGCCTCCCTCTGCAGCCACCGCTCAGCAGCCTCCCTTTGCAGCCCCCACCATCCGTCGCTGCCTTTGGGGTTTTTAAACTGCGGGGAACCAGCCCAAGGCGCCGATTCCACCGCCGGCTCTGCTGCAGCCGCCAAACACCAGCCTCCCTCTCCAACCGCCACTCAGCACCCTCCCGCTGCAGCCGCTACCATCCGCCACTGCCTTTGGGGTTTTTAAACTGCGGGGAACCGGCACGAGCCGCCGATCCGACCGCCGGCTGTGCTGCAGCTCTGCTGGAGGCTCGCACACCAGCCTCCCTCTGCAGCCACCGCTCAGCAGCCTCCCTCTGCAGCCGCCACCATCCGTCGCTGCCTTTGGGGTTTTTTGCCTCCCTCTGCAGCCGCCACAATCCGTCGCTGGGTTTTTTTGCCTCCCTCTGCAGCCGCCACCATCCGTCGCTGCCTTTGGGGTTTTTTGCCTCCCTCTGCAGCCCCCACCATCCGTCGCTGCCTTTGGGGTTTTTAAACTGCGGGGAACCGGCCCAAGGCGCCGATTCCACCGCCGGCTCTGCTGCAGCCGCCAAACACCAGCCTCCCTCTCCAACCGCCACTCAGCACCCTCCCGCTGCAGCCGCCACCATCCGCCGCTGCCTTGGGGGATTTTAAAGTGCTCTCTCTAAGGTGCTATTGCAAGGGAAAATTCCGCCGCCGCCATCTTAGCTTATACCAAGAATAAAGTTAGTTGGTCTCTAAGGTGCTATTACAAGAATTTTTTTTAATTTGGTTGAGCCTATTTTCGATAGTTCTACCTGCCCTCTGTAACACCCTCTCTGCATATGTGAAAGAAATCCAAACACACATAATCAGTTTTCAACCGCCACCACCATCTTAGCTCATACCAATAATAAACTTAGTTGGTCTCTAAGGTGCTACTAAAAGGGAAATAAATTATATCTGTTCAGCCTCTTTTCCTTACATCTACCTGCCCCCTGGAACACCCTCTATACATATGTGAAACAAATCATAAACCTCTCTTATCACAGTGTTAACTAAACAATAGATTAGCAATATTCTGAAAAACACTATAAAAGTCAGAAACATTACTTGAACAGTACAAACTCCAGAAAGCATAAATCATACAGATATATACTTTACAGCAGAAACATGAGCATACAAAGAGAAACAAATCTGTCTTCTGAGGAAGTTCAATCTTTACAAAATCAAAATACACTAAATGAAATACAAAGAAGAGCAAAAAAACAACATAAAACATTACATAATGAGCCAAAAAATAGCACACAAAGACAGAGAGCTAAGAGAACAACTCAAACCGCAGATGAACGACTTCAAATACGTATGAAAAACAACGAAAGACAAAAACAAAAACGATTAAATACATCTCTGGAAGATAAGCTCAAAGGTCAAAAGAAAGACATGGAAAGAAAAAGATCCCCAAAAATTACTTCGACTCAACAACTTCAACAAACTGTACATCAAAAGCAAAACATGAACATAAATTTACATGAAGATGCAAAGACACTCACTCACAGACAAAAAACAATACTTTCTATTGAGAAAAGCAGAATTGCTACAAAAATATTTCTAACACAACAGCGAAATGCTGAAAGACAAATAGCAATGAGACCAAATATAACTCCAGACGAAAAACAATGAAAATATCAAAGACATGCCACACTACAAAGAGAAAGGTTAACACATCTTACTAATGATGAACGCGAAGTACGGAAAATTTATGAAACACAGAGAAAAAGAGAATTACGACAAAGAAAAAAAAATAGAGACGCAACAACTAACAATGACAGTTATGAATGAAATGGATAACTTTAATGAGGACATAATTAAAACACACATGTGTGGACATTTAGATCACATATGCCAATTTTGTACTGCAAAACATTTTGAAGCTGAAAGACCTTCAGATAATAAATTTTCACAATGTTGTTCAAAAGGAAAAGTACATCTTCCCTCAATTACTACCAATCCATTACTTCAGCAGCTAATGACTGGCCAGCATTTCTACAGCAAAAATTTCTTCACAAATATAAGATCTATCAATAGTGCTTTAGCATTTGCTTCCATGGGAGCAAACATTGCTCCACCAGCTGGCCATGGCCCATATTGTTTCCGCATCCACGGATCAATTTGTCACAGAACAGGCACACTGCACCCAGAACAGGGAGAAAACAGACAGTTTGCTCAATTATATATTTTAGATCCTTCTGAAGCAGCAGAGAAAAGAATGCACATTTCCGCAAATTATGGAATACATCCAGACCTTATAAAAATACTAAGCACACTCATTGCTGAAACAAATCCATTTGCAGAAGCCTGCAAAATGTTGTATGAAGTTGAAAAAGAATATGAGGAAGATGCTAAAAAAACTGGAAACGTTATTAAAGAAGTGTCCATGACAATAGTGTAAGATCGTAAAAATGACGAAAGACACTATAATGCACCAACACATAATGAGGTTGCTTTCATTTTTCAAAATGATGATGGCGAACCTCCACTGGAAAGAGATCTTCTAATACACTGCAAACCAAGTACAGATGATTTAAATCCAAGAAAAACACAAAGGATTTCTGTCCTTGACCCCAATCTGGAACCCATGGTTTATCCATTACTCTTCCCTTATGGTGATCAAAGCTGGGGAATTGATATACCTTTACAACACAGACCTCAAGCTTTAAAAGGTTTAAAAAATCAATCACAAAATCCTAGAATTCGAGTCACACAAATGCAATATTACGGGTATCGTCTTTCTATCCGAGAAAACTTTAACCCCTTCTTAAATGCTGGCCGCCTTACACAACAGTATATAGTTGATGCATATGTCAAAACTGAATCCAACAGGCTCAACTATGTACGACAAAATCAGCCAAAAGTGAGAGTTGAAAAATACTCAGGATTGATGGACCACTTAATTAATGAATCCAATCAGAAAGGCCTCATTCCTGGAAAAAACATATATATTACCTTCATCATTTGCAGGTAGCCCAAGAAACATGCTTCAAAATTATCAAGATGCAATGGCAATTGTTAGGAAATATGGCAAACCTGACCTTTTCATTACAATGACATGCAACCCCAAATGGGATGAGATCGTTGAAAACCTACAACATGGACAAACTACTGATGCTCGACCTGATTTAGTCGCAAGAGTATTTCATCTAAAACTAAAAGCTTTAATTCATGATATCTGCACCAATCATCTCTTTGGAGTACCAAAAGCAATTGTTTACGTAATCGAATTCCAGAAGAGGGGTTTACCACATGCACACATACTCCTTATTCTTAAAGATGACTGCAAACCAAAAACTGAAGAACTTATAGATAAAGTTGTATCTGCTGAAATTCCAAATATACACAACACTCCTCACTTACATGCAATTGTTACTAAACATATGATTCATGGACCATGCGGACCACTCAATCCTAATTCACCATGTATGTCAAATGACAAATGCAGTAAGGAATTTCCTAAACAATACCAGGAAAAAACATCAGCTAATACAAATGGTTATCCAAAATATAGAAGAAGAAACACTAATGAAACATCCATTGTGAAAGGCAGGAAAATAGATAACCAATGGGTTGTACCATATAACCCACATCTCGCCCTCAAATACAATTGCCACATTAATGTTGAAGTCTGTGCGTCCATAAAAAGTGTAAAATACCTCTTCAAATATGTCTACAAAGGCCATGATTGTGCAAATGTTGTAATTCAAGAACAAGGCACTTTAAATCACGATGAAATTCAGACCTTCATGGATTCAAGATATGTCAGAGCTCCTGAAGCAGCATGGCGCTTAAATGGATTTGAAATGCATTACCAATCACATACCATACATAGGTTACCAGTGCATCTCCCTGATGAGCAATCTGTATTTTTCAATCCAAAGGACATACATACAGCAACTGAAAGAGCTTCAGCAAGAAATACTCAATTGACGGCTTGGTTTCACTTAAATCAAGAAGAAGAGCAATCCAGAAATTTCTTATATTCAGACATTCCAATACACTATGTATTTGACTCAAAAACCTGTAAATGGAAATTACGACAGCGGGGTGCAGAAAAGATCATTGCACGAATGTATTCCGTCAATTTATCATCAGATCCAGAACGCTACTGCATGCGTCTCCTACTGCTACATGTTCCGGGTGCCCAATCATTTGAACATCTGAGAACGGTCAATGGCAATATCTATCCCACTTTCCAAGCTGCTGCAAAAGAATTAGGCCTCATCACTGATGAACAAGTGTGGGAGAACACTTTGGAAGATGCTATCCAATTCAGCATGCCAAAACAACTAAGAGAGTTGTTTGCCTACATTTGTGTCTTTGCATCCCTACAAAATATGAACACTCTTTTCGACAAATATGAACAATACCTCACAGAGGATATTGCTCAAAAACATATACATCACAACAATGAATGCACAATATGCCGTTCTATCGCGCTGCAAGAAATTTTAAACATTCTTATACTGCATGGAAAGAAATGTGAAGACTTTGGATTACCACCTACACAAACAAATTCATACTTACTTTCAGATCACTACGACCAACTTTTTGAAACCCATAATGCTGCAAAATTGACAAGCACATTAAACAAAGAACAAACAACAGCTTTACACGCAATATTGGAAGCAACTGAAAATGACAACCTTCACAACCACTGTTTCTTCATAGATGGCCCAGGGGGTAGTGGTAAAACATATCTTTACAAAACCCTGCTTAGCACAGTTCGTGGACAAGGACATATTGCACTACCTGTAGCATCCACAGGTATAGCAGCCAATCTTCTGCCAGGTGGAAGAACATACCACTCCCAATTCAAGTTACCTGTGCCTATAGTTGAGAATACAACATCAAATGTAAGACTCAATTCTGTGGATGCTGAACGTTTGAGAAATTCTAAATTAATCATTTGGGATGAATGTACTATGACCCCCTCTGTAGCTCTTTCAGTGGTTAATAGACTCCTACAAGAAGTAATGGACAACAAACAACCATTTGGAGGAAAGGTTTTCTTACTTGGAGGAGATTTCAGACAAACACTTCCCGTCGTACCTCACGGGGACCAAACCAAAATTGTTGAGACCTGCATTAAAAATAATACACTATGGAGCCACTTCCAAGTACTTCCACTTACAAGCAATATACGCTCAATTGATATTGATTTCAGCATTTGGCTACTCAAAGTTGGCAATGGTGATACACCACACATTGACGGCTTGCCACAAGATATAATTGAAATTCCTTCCAATATTTTATGCACAGGAGATATTGTAAAAGAGTTCTTTGGAGAACACATTCCTCTAACACATGTCCATGACTTTGCCCTAAAAACTATTCTTTCTCCCAAAAACTGTGGTGTTCACACCATAAATGAAGAGGTGCTTCAAATTTTAGAAGGAGAAATAGTTACATACCTCAGCTCAAATTCAATTGATGACGCAACTGATGAAGACATTCAAAACTATCCCATTGAGTTCCTCAATGAATTAACACCAACAGGTATGCCCAAACATAAACTGCACCTTAAAGTGGGCGCTATCATTATGCTTCTTAGAAACCTCAACACTAAAAAAGGATTGTGCAATGGCACCCGTCTTATCGTAAAAGAACTTAAGAACAACCTCATCATTGCTGAAGTAATAACAGGATCAGCAGAAGGAAACATAGTCTTCATTCCCCGTATTGATTTGGCTCCATCAACAACTGATTTACCGTTTATATTACGAAGAAGACAATTCCCAATAACATTAGCCTTTGCCATGACAATTAACAAATCTCAAGGACAAACCTTAGAAAAAGTTGGAATTTACTTGCCACAACCAGTATTCAGCCATGGACAGTTATATGTTGCCTTATCCAGAGTAAGGAGTTTTAAGGATGTCATAATTAAGATCTTGGAAGGTCCTCAACAAGGCAAACTGCTGCAAAACTCTGACACAATCTACACAAGGAATGTTGTCTATAAAGAAATTCTATAAAAAAAACATAATAACCCCATTCATTTACCATTACTCAACAACTTCTCAATTCAACATCCTTTACTACACCTTCATTCCTGCTGTTTAATGCGTCACAACACCAACACTACACAACTTAGCTTTCACACATTCTTCTCATTCACTACATCAACATAATAAATACGATACGATACCACCAAATTTCAGCCTCCTCAACTTCCTTCAAAACTACAACTCTCCTTCTACTACTTCTTCACAACTTTCCATACATCTCTTCTAGCGCCCGTTTTCTCAACGGGCTTAATTTACTAGTTTTTTTATAATACTTTTTATTGATTTTCTTGTTACATTTGTTTCTTCATATTATATTGCATACATCATTGTCTCTCTGCCGAGATGTGACCTCCCTCCCTCCCTTCAACAGTTTTCATATCATTGTTACTTTCGGCGTTTTTATTCTTTCTCTACCCCTGATCTTTTCTTGGTTTTTCTTTCCCACATTTAGATCAGGTGTTATTTGTTACACACAACGTAGGGATTACAAAAGTCCTGTCAGTGTTTTTAAACTTGTACAGTTTTCTTTTAAATAATCTATAAATTTACTCCATTCTTTTACGAACTTCTGGTCGTCTTGGTTTCTAACCTTACCCGTCATCTTTGCCAACTCGGCGTAATCCATCATTTTTTGCTGCCAGTCCTCTACTGTCGGCACCTCTTGTACTTTCCATTTTGGGGCGATCAACAGTCTGGCCACAGTGGCCGCATACATAAATAGTCTCTGATCTGTCCTTTTAATTTCCTCTCCTATCAATCCTATCAGGAACGCCTCCGGTTTCTTGGGAAATGTATATTTCAACATCTTTTTTAGTTCATTATAAATTGCTTCCCAAAAGATCTTAATCCTATCACACGTCCACCACATGTGGAAAAATTCCCCATCTTTCTCCTTACATCTCCAACATGACTTATTTTTTGTTTTGTACATTTTTGCAATTTTGACTGGCGTCATGTACCAACGATACATCATCTTCATTACATTCTCCTTCAAAATGGTACATGCCGTGAATTTTAGATTCTGATTCCACAATTTTATCCAAGCATCTAATTCAATATTATATCCGAAATCCATGGCCCATTTGATCATTACCTCCTTCACTTCCTCATCTTTTGTGTACCATTCTAATAGATAATTATACATTTTTGACAGCAATTTCTTTCCTCCCCCCGCCACCAATTCTACTTGAAATTTTGATTTCTTACTTTCAAAACCATTGTTCTTTTTATCCCATTTTAACATATCGTTGACCTGATGATATTGTAGCCAGCCCGAAAGGCAATCTTTAATTTCGTCATATGGTTTAAGTCTCACCCCCTCCTCTGTTTCACTCAATATTTCTCCATAGGTGGCCCATCTCCCTTCCATATTAGTTTTTTTAACAGTTATAGCCTCAAAGGGTGAGAGCCACTTGGGAGTCTTTCTTTCCAGTAAGTTCTTATATCTCTCCCACACTTCAAAAATAGGTTTCCTTATAATATGACTTAGGAAGTTTTTATGAACTTTCACTTTCTCATACCAAATGTAGGAGTGCCACCCAAAACGGTTATTAAAGCCTTCTAGGTCTAACAAGTCGCCATTATCTAATCTTAACCACTCCCTCAGCCAACACAGACAAGACGCCTCATAATATAACTTTATGTCCGGCATGGAGAATCCCCCTCTTTCTTTTCTATCAATCATTAATTTGTGTTTTATCCTGGGTGTTTTCCCCTGCCAGACAAATTTTTAAAAAGTCCTTTGCCACTCCTTAAGTTGACTTGTGCCTTTTATGATTGGTATCATTTGAAAGAGGAATAGCAACTTGGGTAAGGCGTTCATCTTAATGGCAGCGATTCTGCCCATTAGCGACATGCTCAGCCTGTTCCACGTTTCCAGATCTTTCTTCACTTCTGTCCACATTGGTATATAATTGTCTGTGAATAAATTAATATTTTTGGGGGTGAGCCAAACCCCTAAATACTTAATCTTTTTTGCCACGGTGATGCCAGAATTTTGTTGTAGACCATCAATTTCTTCTTTCTTCATATTTTTAACCAGCATTTTGGTTTTCTTCTTATTCAACTTTAGTCCCGCCAATTTCCCAAATTCTTCAATTTCTTTCAATGCTTCTATTACACTTGTTTGTGGTTCTTCTAGTGTTGGAACTAAATCATCAGCAAAAACCTTCAATTTATGTTCTTTTACTCCCACTTTTATCCCTTTTACTAATTCCGCTTTTCTTAGTTTCGTTGTTAACACCTCAAGCACTGTAATAAATAATAGCGGAGATAGCGGGCAGCCCTGTCTTGTACCTTTCCGAATACTGAAGCTTTCTGATAAGTTATTATTAACGATCAGTTTAGCATTTTGGTTCGAGTATATTGCACTGATGCCTTTCCCTAATTTTCCGTCTAATCCCATCACCTCCAGATTCTTTTTCATAAATGACCAGGATACCTTATCGAATGCTTTCTCCGCATCAACAAATACCAGGGCTGCTTGTTTGTTGATCTTTAAATCTAAGTATTCGATGATGTCTATTATATTTCGTACATTTTCCTTCATTTGTCGCCCTGGTAGGAATCCATTTTGGTCCTTATGAATTATTTCCTTCAGAATCTCTTTCATTCTATTTGCCAACACATCTGCGAACAGCTTGTAGTCATTATTTAATAATGAGATCGGTCTATAGTTCTTCACATCCAATAGATCCGAATCCGGCTTGGGGATTAATGTAATATAGGCTTCCTTCCATGAATTTGGTATTTGGCTTTTCGCCAAGATATTATTCATTACTTCCACTAGTACTGGTGCCACTTGATCCTTTAGTACTCTATAATATTTTGATGATAGTCCGTCTGGTCCTGGTGTTTTTCCTGTTTTCATTCTCTTTATTGCCATTTGGATTTCTATTAATGTTATTGGTTCGTTTAGTTGGTCTCGCATTTCCTTGGTGATTCTTTTTAATCCATATTTTCTCAAATATTCCTCTATCTCTTCTTCCTCTTCTTCCTCTTTCTGGTATAATTCTTTATAGAATTTATGAAAAATTTTCCTAATTTCTTTAGGGTTTTCCGTCACTTCATTACCTTTCTTTATTTTGGTTATTACATTCTGCATTTGCCTTTTTTTCAGCTGCCACACTAAAAGTTTTCCTGTTTTGTTTGCATATTCAACATTTCGTTGTTTCAACCACTTTATCTTCCACTCAATCTCCTGGTTTACTATCATTGAAAATTGGGATTGTAGCATCTTAATATTGTTTTTGGTCTGGATACATCCTGGTTTTAATGTCAGTTGTTTCTCACTTTCTTTCAAATGTTTCAAAATTTCTTCTTTTTTCCTTTCCCTTTCCTTTTTCTGAAAATTGTTTTGCTGTATCATAAAGCCCCGCATAACAGCTTTACTTGCATCCCAAACCATGTTCAAATCCGTTTCTCCATTAAGATTCAAGTTAAAATATTCTTTAATCACTTCTTTTGCTTTCTCCACCACTCTCTGATCATCCATTAACCCTTCATTCATTCTCCACCGAAATGAAGATTATTCTCCACTCATTTTCATATAAATTGCGTTGTGATCTGACAATGTTCTTGGGAGAATTTCCACTTTCTTTACTCTTGTCACTAATTCTTTTGAGGTCCAAATGTAATCAATCCTTCCTGAGCTCTGATTTGGCTCAGAGAAGAATGTGAACTGTTTAACCGTCGGGTGCTTAAATCTCCAAATGTCTGTTAGACCAAAATTTTCTGTCATGATCACAAAGGACTTAGGAAGTTTTCCTTCAAAAGTATCTTTCTTTCTTGCCGATCTATCCATCTCTGGTACCATTACCCCATTCAGGTCCCCCATCAATATCATCTTTTGATCCATATAATCCATCAAACTCTCATTTAACTTTTTATAAAAATCAGCCTTTCTTTCATTTGGCGCATACACTCCTATTACCAATATTTTCTGTCCTTGTACCATCATTTGAACTACCACCACCCTTCCTTCCTCATCTTTATAAACTAGTTCTGGTTCATATTTTGCTTTTATATATAACACCACCCCTCTCTTTTTACTCTCTCCTGCTGTTACAAAATCCAATCCTAGTCGCTTATTTATCAAAATTCTTTCATTTTTTTTAGCAATATGCGTCTCTTGTAAACATATAACGTCTAGATTTTGTTTAATTCAAACATGTTCTACTTTATTTTGTTTAATTTTACAGTTTAGCCCATTAATATTCCATGACAACAGTTTCAACGTCATTTTACTGATTGGTCAAGTTCAAATATTCCTTTATTCTTCAGTTACTTTGTTTTGATCCTCTTCTTGTTCCTCTGTTTCTTCCCTTTCTTCCTCTTTTTCCGCTTCCTCTTCTTCTTAGAATCATAGAATCATAGAATCATAGAGTTGGAAGAGACCACAAGGGCCATCCAGTCCAACCCCCTGCAAAGCAGGAAACACCATCAAAGCATTCCTGACAGGTGGCTGTCAAGCCTCTGCTTAAAGACCTCCAAAGAAGGAGACTCCACCACACTCCTTGGCAGCAAATTCCACTGTCGAACAGCTCTTACTGTCAAGAAATTCTTCCTAATGTTTAGGTGGAATCTTCTTTCTTGTAGTTTGAATCCATTGCTCCGTGTCCGTTCTCTGGAGCAGCAGAAAACAACCTTTCTCCCTCCTCTATATGACATCCTTTTATATATTTGAACATGGCTATCATATCACCCCTTAACCTTCTCTTCTCCAGGCTAAACATACCCAGCTCCCTAAGCCGTTCCTCATAAGGCATCGTTTCCAGGCCTTTGACCATTTTGGTTGCCCTCCTCTGGACACGTTCCAGCTTGTCAATATCCTACTTGAACTGTGGTGTCCAGAACTGGACACAGTATTCCAGGTGAGGTCTGACCAGAGCGGAATACAGTGGTACTATTACTTCCCTTGATCTAGATGCTATACTCCTATTGATGCAGCCCAGAATTGCATTGGCTTTTTTAGCTGCTGCATCACACTGTTGACTCATGTCAAGTTTGTGGTCTACCAAGACTCCTAGATCCTTTTCACTTGTACTGCTCTCAAGCCAGGTGTCACCCATCCTGTATTTGTGCCTTTCATTTTTTTTTGCCCAAGTGTAGTACTTTACATTTCTGTCTGTTAAAATTCATCCTGTTTGCCTTGGCCCAGTTCTCTAATCTGTTAAGGTCATTTTGAAGTGTGATCCTATCATCTGGGGTATTAGTCACCCCTCCCAATTTGGTGTCATCTGCAAACTTGATCAGGTTGCCCTCAAGCCCACCATCCAAGTCATTGATAAAGATGTTGAATAACACTGGGCCCAAGACAGAACCCTGTGGCACCCCACTAGTCACTTCTCTCCAGGATGAAGAGGAGCCATTGATGAGAAACATTTGCCCTCCTCCAGTCTGCTGGGACTTCACCTGTTTTCCAGGAATTCTCAAAGATCACTGCCAGTGGTTCTGAAATCACCTCTGCCAGTTCTTTTAATACTCTGGGATGTAGTTCATCTGGCCCTGGAGACTTGTATGCATCTAAACTAGCCAAGTGTTCTTGTACTACTTCCTTACTTATTCTGGGCTGTGTTTCCCCTGCTGAATCATCTGCTCCATATTCTTCAGGTCGGGCATTGTTTTCTTTTTTGCAGAAGACTGAGGCAAAGAAGGTATTGAGGAGTTCTGCCCTTTCTGCGTCCCCTGTTCGCATTTCACCTTCTTCTCCTCTAAGTGACCCCACTGTTTCCTTGTTCTTCCTTTTGCTACGGACATACCCATAAAAACCCTTTTTATTGCTTTTAACCTCTCTAGCAAGCCTGAGTTCATTCTGTGCTTTAGCTTTTCTGACTTTGTCTCTACATGTGCTGGCTATTTGTTTGAATTCCTCTCTGGTGGTTTCCCCCTTTTTCCATTTCTTGTACATATCCCTTTTAAATCTTAACTCAGTTGAAAGTTCTTTAGATAGCCACCCTGGCTTCTTTAGGCACCTTCCATGTTTTCGTCTCATTGGTACTGCTTGAAGTTGTGCTTTTAATATCTCCCTTTTAACAAACTCCCATCCATCATGAACTCCCTTCCCTTTTAGTATTACTGACCATGGGATCACACCCAGCGTTTCCATAAGTTTTCTGAAGTTGGCTTTCTTAAAGTCTAGAATTTGAGTCTTAGTATGCTTGGTTGCTCCTTTCTGATGTATAATAAACTCCAGAAGAGCATGACCACCTAATGATCCTGCCACTTCTACCCAACTAACCAGGTCATCACTATTGGTTAGGACCAGATCTAAAATGGCTGATCCTCTTGTTGCTTCTCCCACTTTCTGGACAATGAAATTGTCTGCAAGGCCAGTGAGGAATCTATTCGACCTTATGCTCTTGGCTGAGTTTGACATCCAACAAATATCAGGATAGTTGAAATCCCCCATTACTACTATCTCATTTCCTTTTGAATGCTTGGTCATCTGTTCCAGGAAGGCATCATCTATGTCCTCAGTTTGGCTTGGGGATCTATAGTAAACTCCCACAATGAGATCACTGTTATTTTTCTCTCCCTTAATTTTGACCCAGATACTCTCAATTTGGCTTTGAAATTTTAAATCATGGATCTCTTCACAGGTATACACATCCCTGACATATAACGCCACTCCTCCTCCTCCTTTCCGGTTTGGTCTATTTCTCTGAAATAGATTGATTCCAATCATGAGACTCATCCCACCAGGTTTCAGTGATGCCTATTATGTCGTATTTAGTTTGCTGTACCAAGAGCTCAAGTTCATCTTGTTTATTTCCCATGCTCTGTGCATTTGTATACAGACATTGAAAACCATTGATCATTCCCCCTAGTCTCCTACTTAAGGATTTTTTCCTCCCACCACTAGGTCTGTGTGCTGTTTGCTCCATTTGGTCCTTGACTTTTGGATGATCATCTTCAGCATTTGATAGACTCGTACCTTCAGGACCACTGTCTCCCTCCCCCACATAAGTCAGTTTAAAGCCCTCCTGATGAGGTTTTTGAGATTGTTGGCAAAAACATTCCTCCCAACCCTTGTGAGGTGCAGCCCATCACTTGCCAGAAGTCCATCTTCAAGAAACTGCAGACCGTGATCTAAGAATCCAAACCGTTCCTGCCAGCACCATTTGTGAAGCCAGTTGTTCACTTCTCCTATTTTCCCCTCTCTTCCTGGGCCACGGCGTTCAACTGGGAGGACAGATGAGATGACAATTTGTGCATTTAATTGCTTCAACTTCCTGCCCAGAGCCTCGTAATCACTTTTGATCTTCTGGAGGCTATGGCTTGCGGTGTCATTGGTTCCCACATGGACTAAAAGGAAGGGGTTTTTATCCGTGGGTTTTATGATTCCTTGCCGCCGTTCTGTAACATCATGGATCTTGGCCCCGGGGAGACAGCATACCTCTCAAGACATCTTGTCAGGCCCACAGATCACTGCTTCTGTACCCCTCAGTAGAGAATCCCCTATCACCACTACACGCCTCCTCTTAGGCTTGGTCGGGATTCTTACATGTGCTGTCCCTTCCAAGGTCACCTGCACATTCCCGGAGGACTGACTATGCTGCTCGTCTTCATATACCTCATCAACTGTGATGAGGGAGAGATCTTCCAATGGAGTCTGTTCTTCATCTTCTGGATTTGAGAGCACTTCAAATCGATTTTGTAGTTCAAAACACTCAGAGCGATCCCTGGGCATTCTACTTCTGTGAGTCATGTTCCTCCATACATCTGGCTCCTGAGTTGGGGAACTGATCTCCTCCTCAGGGATGTGCCCTGTCTCCTGCTTGGTGGAGACAGTGTGCTCTGCTGCATCCAAAAAAAGCTCCAGCTCTTTAATTTTCTGGAGCGTAGATACACGCGCCTGAAGTTGCTGGACCTTGTCTTCGAGTAGGGCAACCAACTTGCAGTTGCTGCAGGTGTAGCTGTCTACAACCTTAGGCAAGAAGACAAACATTGCGCAGGAATTACAGGCGACTACAGTTGTTCCCTCCCCCTCCTGAAGTTGCCAGACCTTGTCTTCTAGTAGGGCAACCAACTTGCACTTGCTGCAGGTGTAGGTGCCTACATCCTTTGGCAAGAAGGCAAACATTGCGCAGGAATTGCAGGCGACTACAGTTGTTCCCTCACCCTCCATCTTGAAGCTTGAAGTCAGGACACACAAAAAAGAAGCCTAGGTCTCCCCAAGTAAACGTTTGAGACTAACTCTCCTCTATCTAAAAGATAGGTCAAACTGCACGCGCCGCTACCCTCCAGGCACTGATTAGCTCCGCCCACAGCTAGTCACCAGACAAACACACACACACAAGCCAGAAACAAACTCTCTCTCACACACAAGCCTGGACAGTCACACAAATCCAAGAGGCAGAAGCCCTTGTGCTCCCTCCTCAGTCACTGCCCTTCTTCTTCACCTCCTATTGCTCCTCCTCCTCCTTCCTCTTTCTTTTTGGTCAGGCCCAACTCTTTAGGGTACCTCCTCTTGAATTTCTTTAATTCCTGTGGGTTCGTTATTTTGAATCTCTTTTTCTTGAAATAGAATGATCTCGTCGGAATTTCCTTGTATATTGTGATCTCTCTTCCATCTATGAATAACTTTCGTTCATAATTCAATTTCAGGATCTCATTTCTTATTTCCACACTATTAAACATCACTAAACAGTCTCCCGGGAGTTTTTTTGCTCTTGCTTTGGCTGATTTCACCCTTATTCTAAAGGCACTCACAATCGCGTAGCCTATTTCTTCATTTTTCACATCTAGCCATTTTGCTAACTCCTCTGTCAGCTTTACTCTAATATTCTCATTTGCCTCTTCCGGGATCCCCCTAAATTTGAGGTTCTTCTGTCATTGCCTTAGTTCTAGGAGAGCAATACTGTCCAGAATATCTTCCTGAATTTTATTTAATTCAGCTATTTCTCCCTTTACTTTTTCCGTCTCCTTTTTGGCTTCTTTCAGCTCTTTCTGAGTTTTTTTCACTGCATCTTCTGTTGTTTTATATTTTCCTGCTAGATCTTTCATTTGCTCTGATAGCTCTCCTACCACTTTTTCTACTTTCTGGTCAATGGATCCCTGTAAAATCACTCTGTCTAATTTCCTTCCTAATCTCAGACAAAAGCCCTTCCCATTCTTTCAACTCCTCCTGTTTTGAACCCCTTTTGTCTCCTGGTGTTCCTGCTGCCTTTGGACCCTTCACGTTTTTATGTATGTCCCCTGTCATATCTTCTTCCTGCCACTTGGGGTCACCACAAGCTAAAAATTATAACTTAGATGCACTTATACTTCCCACCCCTAGATGGCAGCTCTCCCCCTCTTACTCAATGTAGCGTTTTGGCACAGTTACTTTCATTTTCTTTGTTACTACTTTCCGCTACAAAGTTTCCTTTCTCTACTTCCCCTTTATATTTTTAGTTCAGCACTGTCCATTATTCACTTAAAGCTCTCAACATTAGGAAGAAAAATCCCCAGAGTATTAATATCAGCCTCCCCACTTCTAAGATTAAAGTCTTTCAAGAGTCCCACAAATTCCAAAAAAGTTTCAGAGTCACGTAAATCCCCACCACTGAGACCCCCGTGATCTAACGCTCTGTTAGAGGTCCCAGAGGAGTTCCCAGAAGAGTCGGTTATTTATAGTCCTAAGGGAGCCGCTACCCCCTTTTTATGGAACGAGTCTTCAGCCACTTGCTGGCTTAATCCTGCTCCCTGGAGGAGCCCCAGGAAAAGGGAAGAAAGCTCCAGAAGAAAGGAAGTGAAGCGTTCGCAGACGTCGCCATCTTTTACGATCTACCTTCTCCCCCAAGCGCCTTGCAAGCCTCTTCCAAATGGAGTCCGAGTCTTGCTGCTTTTGCGACGCAAAGTTCTGTCTCCGCCACTTTATAGACGTGATTTCTTCTCCCTCCAGTCGCTTAAACCCTCTCCACTTCTCCTCTGTCAATATATGCTGTTTGAGAGACCAGTCCACACCCCGGAGGGGGGGGGGAGTATCAAGTAAGGGTCCCTTTAAATCCAACGTCTCACCACCCAAGACTCCGAGAGGTTCCGCTTTAACTTAGAGCATTTTATATCGACAAATAAAATAAAGTTTGACCCTGCACCTATCCACAGATAGGATTAGCGAGGTCTCTCCAAGTCTCTACTCACACCGCAGGTTCGTCATATATCTTTCTCCTACTGCCGTTCTGCCAGCGCCATTTTCCACGCCGTTGTCGGGACGGACTCCCTTTTTTCGCCCCGCACCGCTTCAGATTTCCAAATTGTCCAAGCTCTTCTCTCTAGTGCCGGTATCTGAGTAGAATCATAGAATCATAGAGTTGGAAGAGACCACAAGGGCCATCCAGTCCAACCCCCTGCCAAGCATTTCCGATACCTTCACTTTGGAATCCCAATTAGTTGTTAATTTCTGGAAACGGGCTGCTTTTCATCGGGTGCTCGAGACTGCACAGCACAGTGGTCGGGATGAACCCCACGCGCATCCTCCGCTCTTCCTTCCCCGAGCCTCCAAGAGAACCGGGGAGTCCGGAAAGCAGTTATGGACACTGCCAGGTACCCAGACCCTCAAGGTAGACCCCCTCGAGGTTATGAGTTCCGCATAGCCTTTACGTGACCTCTATTCCCCTGTGCTGCTCGAAACCTCAAAGTTGAGATTTCGCGCACCCAGCGATGGCCGCAGCTCCGCCGGAAGTGCACTATCTCACCTTATATCTCCTCAGCAGTGTGCCGTGCCCTTTCTCTGACCTTTGTCTCCTTTGCAAAAGGGTTGCTCAGTTTTCCCTCTGATGGGAACATGACATCGTGGGACAGGTTGCACAAGTAACAGGGCAACACCCAGAGGGCTTGGGATTGGAGAAGTCAAAGGACAGAAGTCCTGAATGTGTGCGGCCGATTTTGCATATGCTTGCTAATAAAAAGAGCTCTGCGAAGCTCCTGTGGGCGTCAATACGAACAGCCCACCTGCATCAGCAACTCCTGTCTCACCCCATTTCTTTACCCCTTGTCTGTTCAAGATTATATGCAGAAGCTACAAACAACCTTGTGTGATGGTTGGGAAACTTCCCAAGAGAGTCTTAAAGTTTCTCAGCAGGTGGAAAAACATTACTATGATAGAAATTCTACCATGAGAGTGTTTGTTCCTGGAGATAAAATGTTGATTTTGCGTGGAATTAAACTACACATATTTTGTGTGAATTAGGTGGCACCTGGAAAGGTGGTCAACAGGTCATCAACAGGTTTACCACAGCTATCAGCCTATCACCCATTCCCACCACCCTTCTGAGTAATACCCTTCCCACCCTCTCACTATATATAAGGGTCTGGTGACTTCTGTTTCAGTGTATCTGAAGAAGTGTGCATGCACACGAAAGCTCATACCAAGAACAAACTTAGTTGGTCTCTAAGGTGCTACTGAAAGGATTTTTTTTTTGACTATGACAGACCAACACGGCTACCTACCTGTGTTTCAGAGCAACATTTTAAGGAAATTGCTGGTGAAATTCAAGCTACCGGTATGTTAGAATTGGGAGTTATTAGGCCCAGTACTTCACCCTAGGCAAGTCCTGTAGTTCTGGTGCCTAAGAAAGACGGGAGTATAAGATTTTGTGCAGACGGTTTAAATCCTGTTCCTGTTCCTGATCCTTTCCCCTTACTGCATATTGATGATCTTATTGAATGTTTGGGGAAGGCTAAATTTATTAGCCTTTTTTAATCTAAGGCAAGGATATTGGCAAATTAAACAGCATTTATTATGCATATGGGTTTGTATGAGTTCATTAAAATGCCTTTTGGATTATGGAACGCTCCTGGGACTTTCCAGAGCTAGATTAATTCTCTGCTTAATGGCATGTCTCCTCAATGTTGTCAGGGAACTCTGAAAGCAGATGGTCCGTAAGAGTTGTTTGGAAGCAATCCTGCTTAATAGAATCTTGAAGGGCTTGGGTGTTCATTTTGCACCTTGGTTTCCTTCCTTGAAGCTGGCGTTGAGGTATAATCTTGATAGTCATTGTGGAATGTATTAATTGGTGATCTGTCCAGCAGTCATCGGCACTCGTCATCGCTCTGGCAAGGAGCACATCACGGAGATCTTTAGCACGGACAATAACAGGTGCCAGTGGTTTGACCAAGGATGCCTCCATGATATTTTAAATTTCTGTCAAAAGTGTGTGTTGGTAATAACAAGGTTGTGCGCTGCACATATAGTCAAAAGTAAGAGTCCGTTCTGGTTGCTGTTGCCAATTCCTACTTTCCCAAAAGTCTCAGACTACAGATTGAAATCCCACCCAACTCTTGCATTAAAATCACCTAGGACAGGGGTAGGCAACCTTCGGCTCCCAGATGTTTTGGGACTACAACTCCCATGATCCCTAGCTAACAGGACCAGTGGTCAGGGATGATGGGAGTTGTAGTCCCAAAACATCTGGGAGCCGAAGGTTGCCTACCCCTGACGTAGGAGGATAATTTTATCCTCCTTTGGTATGTCTGATAGAATGGCATCCTGCTAAGAGTATTATTATTCTTTAATGTCTTTGTCAGCATCCAGTGTTGGTGCATAAGGGCTTGGAATAGTATTCTGTTGGTTTTGGCCAAATTTTATTCAAAGGGTTGAAAGTCACTCATTAATGCCAGTAGGGACTTCTGACAAGATCATTTTTGATAGCAAAGCCTACTCCATGTATTAGACATTCTTGTGCAGGTAGACCTTTCCAGAAGAATGTTTAGCCTCCTTTTTCATCCTTCAGTTGTCTTTCTCCTACTCTTCGGGTTTCTTGATGCGCTGCAACATCGATGTTAAAACGTTGCACCTCTGTGGTATGACAAGACGAAGATACATAAAAGTTTTGGAAACCACACATTCTGAAAATCTCTATATGAAGTCTGGGATAGGTATAAAAACCTATTAGAAAGGAAGACACCATGGTGGTTATCACCACTTGAAGCAATGAGTGTAAAGAAAATCAACATGAGTGGAAATTGGGTAACATATGAAATGTTACTCCAACATGATAGAGTAAAATGGAAACTAAAACCATACGAAGAGGTGAAAGAATTTTTTTTTAATGATATTTATTAAGTTTTGCACACATAATATACAACTAACAAAACAAACAAACGTAACAGATATCACAAAACACACCCAACCTAACCATATACACAAACCATAATCTTACTTTCCCCTCTTATTTCCTAGACTTTTTATATTAACATTCATTTTTTCCCATACTTGTATAATATCTTTATACCATGTTCCATTTGAAAAGAAAAAGGGGAAATTGAAATATAAAGAACATAAAAAGAAAATAATAAATTTGTGACTTCCACTCTTATAACATCCATCTGTATTGTTAGAATCGTTTATAGTCCACATGTGCCCTTTTCGTTGTATAGTTTGTTCCCCGTTCTATAAATTCTCAAACATTTAGTACTATCATTTACATGTCTATTTTTATTCAATCTTCGCATATATATTCAACCTTGTGATTCTATATCTATATTATTGTGGCACATTTTATTGCTCTAATTATCCATCTAACAATAAATGTCGTCTATTGGAACCTTCTTGACATGTCTTAATATCGTTTGTTCACTAATGTAATGTCCCATATTGTCACTAAGTTAACGTTTTCCATAAACCAAAAAAAACCTTGTCAATTTATTATTATGATACAAGCTGTATTACAATCTTATCTATATTAACATCTTGGCATAATCACTTTGTATATTCCGAAAGAGAACTTCCCCCCTTCTCTTAAAGATATATCATTTTCTTATTATTACCTCTAGGTAGCCCACTATCTTTGCTATATTCTTTGTTAGAGAGAAAGAGAGAGAGGGCTATTACTTACTCCCATCCTTTACTTCCTGTACTTCTTCCTGTTCCGACTCCTCCGACTCCTGATCTACTCCTTCCAGCTTCCCAAGTTCTTTATACTTCCTCCCAAATTTCTTTATCTCTTGTTGGGAGTTAATTTTAAATTTCTTTTCTTTGTAGTAAAATGATACCCCTTCAGGATACTCCCAACGAAATCTTATATTGTTTATATTCAAATTCCTGGCTAATTCCTTGTACCCATTCCTCTTGCTTAAGAACCGGTTTGGGATATCCTTAAAGACCACCACTGCCTTTCCCTCTATTATTAATTTTTTCTCTCTTACCTCTTTTAAGACAGAATTCCTCATTTCTATAGAACTAAAAGTTACCAAACAGTCCCCTGGATAAGTCTTTTTTGCTCTTATTTGGGTTGGGTTTACCTTGATTCTAAATGCTCTCACTATCATATGATCTACCTCTTCACCCTGGATCTCCAATAGTTTAGCCAATTCTGCGACCATCTTTTCTCTCACATTTTCTCCCTCCCTTTCAGCTATTCCTCGAAATTTCAAATTTTGAGCCTTTTGATTCATTTCAAGAAAAGCTAAATTGTCGAGAGTCTCCTCCTGGGTTTTTGAAAATTCTTCTATCTGCCCTTTGATCTTTCCCCCTTCTTTCCTGTTCTCACTTAATTCTTTCTGAACTTTTTTTGTCTGGTCTTCTACTGATTGTACATTAGTTTTCACCTCCATCACTTGGCCCTTAAGATCTGCTGCCAATCCTGTAAGCTTTTCCCCAATGCTATTTTCGCTTTTTCTCAATTCTCTTCTAATTTCTCTTATCTCCGCCAATATCGTTGCCATATCTCCCTCCCCCTCTATCTCTGTTTTTGATGGTCTCTTTTCACTCTGGGTATTTGTCTTGTTGATTTTAGGTGCCATCTTAATATATGTTCAATTAGTATCGTCTCCTGTCTTTCCTAGATATCCCCACAGGGGGTCAAGTATATTCAAACCCTTTCTTTAGGAAATACTATATTCTTGCTAAACCACCCTTATCCTCTGTTTGAACCATTCATCTTTACCTCAATAAATAATTTTTATACAATGTTAGTTCTCTATACACTCCACCACTCATATAGTCCATCCACTCATACAATCCAGTCACATTCTCCAGTATTCCTTTATTCCTCCTCTCTACACCCTTCACAATACTGTTGAAGATATTTAGTTCCTAGGGCTGGGCGGCGTTTTCCCAGCCTTCCTCAATTAGAAAGAGAGTCAGTCTGCCGAGGGAACTGCAGTTTATGCAAAGTCAGTATCTCACTATACAGCCACCATCACCTGGGACCTGTGAAGAGAATCTCTGCAAAGCATCATGTCCTGTTCGTTCTGTTAGACTCTAGTATTCCTGGTCGCGTCTTAAAACACTGTCCAGAGCAAGTCCTGTACTTCCCGTGCTGTCTTGAGAGACTTTGGGAAGCTTACTCGGTGTAGATACAGTCTCTTAATCCCCTGTTTAGACCTCCTGTGCTACCCCAGATTAAGACGCTCAGTATATCAATCACCAAACATCAGAGTACGAGTAACTCGGGAGAAGATATCGCTCAGGAGTTTCCCCCTGTCGCTTTTATATTGAGACAAGTTTGCCGTTGTAAAGTAACATTGTTCCACTTATCTGTAATCATTATATCGCTTGTATCTTATCAGTCCGTGCGCCATTTTCCGACGGCGTTAATAAGAGTCTCCTCCATGTCAGGTCTTAACGACTGTTAATTACTGCTCCTTGCTTTCCCACTCATGAGAAACTCCTGGGAGACTCCCTTCT
The DNA here is from genome assembly GCA_034641385.1 of Darevskia mixta. NCBI lineage: Eukaryota > Metazoa > Chordata > Lepidosauria > Squamata > Lacertidae > Darevskia > Darevskia mixta. The sequence continues at coordinate 8,684,666 of JAWWNH010000060.1, forward strand.
CCTGGAATTTTCCCCGGGGGGATTGCATGGAAACCTTCTAATTCACGGAAAGCTTGCCGCTCCTCTTTGGAGCTTGAGGCTTCACTTTGCAGGCTGTGTTTGGTCCCCGCGTTCCCGTCTCTACCGTCCGTCTTCCTGACACTCCATCTCCGGGTCAGTACTCACGAAGGAGAGACGACTCGAACAGCCATGGGCTCCTTGCTCCAAGGGGTTCTTCCCCCTGGGTTTCCAAGGTTTGCATAGCCTTGCAAAACCTCTCTTTTGCCTTGCAAAGTTCAAGGTCGGACCGCGAAGTCGACCCTGCGCTCCATTCCAGATGGCGGCGAAACCGGAAGTCGAGGTGAAAGAATTTGTTAATGACTGGTTGCATTATCATCAAATCAATGAAATGTTTAAAAATGACATGAAGAAGAATGGGTTTGGAGATGTTAAGTCAAAATTTGAAATAGAAATATTGAATAATAATTATAAAACATTGTCAAAAATGTATAAAATACTGCTGGAATGGCATTTGAAAGATGAGGAAGTGAAGTCGGTGATGATACATTGGGCACAAGATTTTGGTCATAATATTATGCTAGATGACTGGGAAAAACTGTGGAAGGAAGGTATGAAATTTACTGCATGTAATGCACTAAAAGAAAATATGTTAAAAATGATGTATAGATGGTACATTACACCGGTCAAACTAGCAAAAATATATAAGGTTGAAAATAAGTGTTGGAAATGCAAAGAGAAAGAAGGTACCTTTTATCATATGTGGTGGGAGGGTAAAAGGGTGAAATGCTTCTGGGACATGATATATGGTGAGATTAAGAAAATGTTGAAATATACATTTGCTAAAATAACCAGAAGCATTTTTACTGGGAATTACAGGTACAGACATTAAAAAGCAAGACTTTAAGCTTTTCCAATATGCAGTGAATGCGGCGAGAATGTTAATAGCACAAAAATGGAAACAAGAACAAGCGCCGACAATGGAAGAATGGAGAATGAAACTAATGGAGTATGCAGAATTGGACAAAATGATGGGGAGAAGCCGAAAACAGCGGAACCAGAAGTTCATCAAAGACTGGACTAAATTTGCAGACTATTTAAAGGAAAGTACTCAATTGAATACGTTGGTAGGAATGCAAGAAGCTTTGCCGATCAAGGAAGAAATATTGTTGTTAATATGAATATATAGTGATTAATTTTGTGAGAGAAATAATAGAACGATGATTGATATAAGAAATATAGATATAAGGTATAGATATTAGAAAATCATGAGGAAGGCTTGAAGGAAGTCACGGCTATAAAAAGCCAAAATGGTGTAAGAAGTGAAGAAAATATGTGAATTTTATTATTGTATTTTTAATAAAACTAATAAAAAATGATATTAAAAAAAATAAAATAAAACGTTGCACCTCTGATGGCAGTCCTGCATTCAGGACACTCATTACCTGTGTTATCCAACAAAGTCCATATATTCCATGTTCCAAATTTCAATTGTCTTTTATGACTGCTGGGTGGTGACTCCATTGGGCGCAGAAATCCATTCAGGAAAAAGGGAGACAGACTATGCTTAGGGCACCTTTTCTAGCCTCTCTCCCTTAACAGGGTGAGCAGAGTGGATTGTAAATAGGACTGCTCAATCATAGATACCACTAGTGAGCTACTCAACTACCTCATTCCTTGAGTCAGAACGACTGAATCTGTATCTGCTGCCCATGTGCTGGTTAATGACTTGGGACCAGATTTCATGGTCCTGCCGCCATTACCATTTGCCAATCGCCATGGAATTTTTGGGTTTGGGATTGGGATGGGGTTTTGGAAATCACCTCTGCATGAATTTGTTTTATGTGTGTAGTGCACCCTGAAGAATACACAGTCTTCACAGTAAGGCTCTATTCCAATGGCATGGGTATCATGTCGACTGGTAAATTCTTATCTGCTGCAGCCTTCATCTGCCTTCACAGCTGTTGTAGCATACTGCTTGTTATCTTCCACCTGTTCTACCATTGAGGACCTCACTGCCTTGGGTGACCCTGCTGGGAATATGAGACTCCTGATGGCTTCACTCACAAGAGTCATAGGAACATGCAAGCCCACTCACCATGACAGTGTGATGATCCAGTGAGTGAGCTATAAATAATACAACAGTGGCATCAAATGGTGGGAAACTGCAGCAGCAAGCACTTGGAAATTGTGAGATAAATTGAAGTATAAATAATACAACACTGACACACAGGGGTAAATGGACAAAATGGCAGTAACATGATATAAAAAACAACTTGAACAAGAAGGGGATTTAAGTGGTATTTTGAAAGTAATGAGAGTATCATTAAGCCAGCAACACTTGCAGAAGTTGCAAGGGATTTAAAGGGATCGTTCCAAAGAAATAGGTGATCTGTCTTAAAGACCTAGCTCACTGGGAGAAATTGAAAAACAACAACAACTGGTCAACGAATCTCAGAGACATGAAAGCAAGTGAAAGAGATACCGGAACAAATCACATAAACTCATGAACAGATGACTGGAATACAGCAGAACACAGAAATACTGGCTGACTGTCGCTTTCCTAGAGATGCAGCACAGGGAAGATTTTTAAACAGTTACTGATCTTAGAATTGGAGAAATTTCTGGAAATCAAGGAAGATGAGATGGAGAAAAAAATTGAGTGGGCACACAGCACTAAATCAGCATCTGCAAGAGCAAGGAAAGTTCCAGGAGACTGCTTAGTTCAATTATCTACCAGAATCACACAGGGCAAAATTTTGCAAACTCAGAACAACCTACAGATTGACATCCAAAGGATTACAAAGGATTACAAGTGAAGGATATCCCAATTAGACGTCTAAATAAAAGGATAGTCTACAAATTCCTAGCAGATGCTTTGAGAAAACACAGCGTGTTGGGAGTTCCCTCAAGGGCTTTCAATTCAGAATGAAATTATTTTGAGCAACAGAAGAAAAAGAACATGTTATCTTCAGGTTTATATTTTATAATTGTTGTAATGTTAGAAACAAATGAGCAGTTCAGAGAGTGAAGATATAATGTCTTATCAAGCAATATGGGAAGCCACAGAAAAATAAGAATGGTAACATATGTTCTTAACATGTATTATGTGAAAAGCTGAAAAATAAAAATAAAAAAGAGAAAGAAATTCATACAATAGAATTGTTTTTTATGCATACACTAGTGGACGTTCAGCCCGTTAAATTAACGGGCGCTAGAACATATATGGTCAAACATTTGTAAAAACAGACTTGTTCCACATCGGGGACACGCGCAAAGCTGACCCTTTTCCTTCCGAGTCGAAATCGAACAGATGATTTAAAAAAAAAAAAGAGTGGAGATAAAATGGGGAAGGGGAGGGTGAAGGAGTGGGAAAAGGCTGGACGAAAAGGAGCGAAGCCTTTTTATTTTCCTCCTAGGAGCAACAGCCGCAATGCAATGTGATCCAGGGATCCCTTCCCTCGCGCACCGCCCCCTCCCCTTGGAAGGAGGCTTTCCGGCGCCGGTAAAAAACCTCTTGGGGTAGGGTTGGGGGGGTGGAGGGGGTCAGCAGCGCTGAGGAAAAGCTCCTTCACCCCCTCACTGACCCACCCCCACCTGGCCTGACCCCGTCCACTCACCAGGCCTTCATTCATGCCGGGCCCGCCACCTTCGCCGCCGCCCTTGTACTCGGCGTAGCGAAGGCGCTCTCCCTCCGAGGAGCCCTTCGCGCTCCCCATTGTAGCCAGGCAAAGCGAAGTGGAGAAAGCGGCGGCGGCGGCTACGGGGCCCCGTGACGGACAAAAGCGGCGCACCTCTCTTTGCTCTTGCCCTCCCGCCAAAGGCTGCGTGCGCTGGGAGGGGAGAGAAGGCGGTCGGGGGGCGGCCGGGACCCTCGGCCCAGCCCCAACTTCCGCCTCACGGGTAGCGGCGCGGTGGTCTTCGGCCGGCTCTGAGGTAAACGGCGATAAGGAGAATGGCCATTGGGAGGGGGAGGGGGAAGAGCGGCCACCAGTCGGTTGGTCGGTCAGTCAGTCAGCCAGCCCTCCCCTCAGCAGTTTAGATCCCCTCACACCCGAGCAGGACGCCGCTCCGGTCGATACGACCGCTCCGGCCGCCTCATCAACAATAGTGGCCGCACCGGCGTCTCCTATTGGAAGTCTCTACGCTGCAATCCCTGTGTCCGTGGGGCACATGCACAGTAGCGCAATTTCACTGTCAAACGGACTGGACGCAGAGACACAGGGACTTTATTATATAGGATGAAATAGACCATCCAAATAGGCAAAGTCACTTCTACAGAGGGTGTTACTTCTTTCTCCAAATCCTGCCTTAGCCCTACTATCTTTGAACAGGCTCCACCCTGTAATAGGGTTGCCATACATCCAGGTTTTCCCGGAAATGTCCTCTTTTTCAGGGTCTACATCTCCATTCTCATGGATGTTTTGAATTTGCCAAAAATTCTGGAGTTTCTCTTTTTTTTACTACCAAGACAAGTGGATCGTTCTCAGCTGGAATCGGCCGTCCTCAGCACGAACTCTCCCGGAAGCCAGGAATGCTGTTTTTGGCTGCTTCTCTCCGGTGAAATAACTTCAAGATGTCCGCCAACTTTGGACCCAGCATCAGAAGTCTGTGGATCAAAACCATCCTCCTCTGCTACCACTGATATGATATACCCCACCTGGGGCAGTTTGTAAGACTGCCCCAAAGCCAGAGCAACACCGTGTGTGCACATCCCCAGCTACTGAGAGTCCGGTGGCGCAATCCTATTTGATTGATCCATCTTGAAAAACAACACACACAAGCCATAAATAAGGCTAAAACTATTTATTGTAGGAATAGTGCAGAGACAATCTCTGCTGCCAGCCCGTTAAGATGGAGCTGCCATCCATGATGTAACAGAACGGCTGCAAGGAATCATAAAACCCACAGATAAAAACCCCGTCCTTTTAGTCCATGTGGGAACCAATGACACCGCAAGCCATAGCCTCCAGAAGATCAAAAGTGATTATGAGGCTCTGGGCAGGAAGTTGAAGCAATTAAATGCACAAATTGTCATCTCATCTGTCCTCCCAGTTGAACGCCGTGGCCCAGGAAGAGAGGGAAAAATAGGAGAAGTGAACAACTGGCTTCGCAAATGGTGCCGGCAGGAACGGTTTGGATTCTTAGATCATGGTCTGCAGTTTCTTGAAGATGGACTTCTGGCAAGTGATGGGCTGCACCTCACAAGGGTTGGGAGGAATGTTTTTGCCAACAATCTCAAAAACCTCATCAGGAGGGCTTTAAGCTGACTTATGTGGGGGAGGGAGACAGTGGTCCTGAAGGTAGGAGTCTATCAAATGCTGAAGATGATCATCCAAAAGTCAAGGACCAAATGGAGCAAGCAGCACGCAGACCTAGTGGTGGGAGGAAAAAATCCTTAAGTAGGAGACATGGGGGAATGATCAATGGTCTTCAATGTCTGTATACAAATGCACAGAGCATGGGAAATAGACAAGATGAACTTGAGCTCTTGGTACAGCAAACTAAATATGACATAATAGGCATCACTGAAACCTGGTGGGATGAGTCTCATGATTGGAATGTAGTAATAGAGGGATACAATCTATTTCAGAGAAATAGACCAAACAGGAAAGGAGGAGGAGTGGCGTTATATGTCAGGGATGTGTATGTTATGATTAACCCCACCTGGGGCAAGTTCTCGCAACTGCCCCAATAGCAAAGGCAATCACTGCAGCTCATCCCTGCTACACAAGAGTCTAGGGAGCTGCTTTCATAAGTGATTGTTCCCATAGAGAAACAACACACTCAGCCTTCTAGGCTAATGTCTTTTATTCCTTGCAGCCATGCCACTGCCTTCTCGGTACAAAGAGAGAGGAGAAAGGAGAAAGTGAAACCAATCTGAGTGTGCAGGCTCAGTACAGAAATGTAGACAAAACAACTTTCTCACACCACTGTGTGAGAACCAATAGTTACACTCTACCAGCTTGTAGCTGCTGCCACGTCACTGGGAATAGAATCATAACAGTGTATACCTGTGAAGAGATCCATGATTTAAAACTTCAAAGCCAAATTGAGAGTATCTGGGTAAAATTAAGGGAGAGAAAAATAACAGTGATCTCATTGTGGGAGTTTACTATAGATCCCCAAGCCAAACTGAGGACATAGATGATGCCTTCCTGGAACAGATGACCAAGCATTCAAAAGGAAATGAGATAGTAGTAATGGGGGGATTTCAACTATCCTGATATTTGTTGGATGTCAAACTCAGCCAAGAGCATAAGGTCGAACAGATTCCTCACTGGCCTTGCAGACAATTTTATTGTCCAGAAAGTGGGAGAAGCAACAAGAGGATCAGCCATTTTAGATCTGGTCCTAACCAATAGTGATGACCTGGTTAGTGGGGTAGAAGTGGCAGGATCATTATATGAAGTGCTCTCAAATCTGGAAGATGAAGAACAGACTCCATTGGAAGATCTCTCCCTCATCACTGTTGATGAGGTATATGAAGACGAGCAGCATAGTCAGTCCTCCGGGAATGTGCAGGTGACCTTGGAAGGGACAGCACATGTAAGAATCCCGACCAAGCCTAAGAGGAGGCGTGTAGTGGTGATAGGGGATTCCCTACTGAGGGGTACCGAAGCAGTGATCTGTGGGCCTGACAAGATGTCTCGAGAGGTGTGCTGTCTCCCCGCGGCCAAGATCCATGATATAACAGAACGGCTGCAAGGAATCATAAAACCCACAGATAAAAACCCCGTCCTTTTAGTCCATGTGGGAACCAATGACACCGCAAGCCATAGCCTCCAGAAGATCAAAAGTGATTATGAGGCTCTGGGCAGGAAGTTGAAGCAATTAAATGCACAAATTGTCATCTCATCTGTCCTCCCAGTTGAACGCCGTGGCCCAGGAAGAGAGGGAAAAATAGGAGAAGTGAACAACTGGCTTCGCAAATGGTGCCGGCAGGAACGGTTTGGATTCTTAGATCACGGTCTGCAGTTTCTTGAAGATGGACTTCTGGCAAGTGATGGGCTGCACCTCACAAGGGTAGGGAGGAATGTTTTTGCCAACAATCTCAAAAACCTCATCAGGAGGGCTTTAAACTGACTTATGTGGGGGAGGGAGACAGTGGTCCTGAAGGTAGGAGTCGATGAAATGCTGAAGATGATCATCCAAAAGTCAAGGACCAAATGGAGCAAACAGCACACAGACCTAGTGGTGGGAGGAAAAATCCTTAAGTAGGAGACATGGGGGAATGATCAATGGTTTTCAATGTCTGTATACAAATGCACAGAGAATGGGAAATAAACAAGATGAACTTGAGCTCTTGGTACAGCAAACTAAATACGACATAATAGGCATCACTGAAACCTGGTGGGATGAGTCTCATGATTGGAATGTAGTAATAGAGGGATACAATCTATTTCAGAGAAATAGACCAAACAGGAAAGGAGGAAGAGTGGCGTTATATGTCAGGGATGTGTATACCTGTGAAGAGATCCATGATTTAAAACTTCAAAGCCAAATTGAGAGTATCTGGGTCAAAATTAAGGGAGAGAAAAATAACAGTGATCTCATTGTGGGAGTTTACTATAGATCCCCAAGGCAAACTGAGGACATAGATGATGCCTTCCTGGAACAGATGACCAAGCATTCAAAAGGAAATGAGATAGTAGTAATGGGAGATTTCAACTATCCTGATATTTGTTGGATGTCAAACTCAGCCAAGAGCATAAGGTCGAACAGATTCCTCACTGGCCTTGCAGACAATTTCATTGTCCAAAAAGTGGGAGAAGCAACAAGAGGATCAGCCATTTTAGATCTGGTCCTAACCAATAGTGATGACCTGGTTAGTGGGGTAGAAGTGGCAGGATCATTAGGAGGGAGTGATCATGCTCTTCTGGAGTTTATTATACATCAGAAAGGAGCAACCAAGCATACTAAGACTCAAATTCTAGACTTTAAGAAAGCCGACTTCAAAAAACTTAGGGAAATGCTGGGTGTGATCCCATGGTCACTAATACTAAAAGGGAAGGGAGTTCATGATGGATGGGAGTTTATTAAAAGGGAGATATTAAAAGCACAACTTCAAGCAGTACCAAAGAAACGAAAACATGGAAGGTGCCTAAAGAAGCCAGGGTGGCTATCTAAAGAACTTTTAACTGAGTTAAAATTTAAAAGTGATATGTACAAGAAATGGAAAAAGGGGAAAACCACCAGAGAGGAATTCAAACAAATAGCCAGCACATGTAGAGACAAAGTCAGAAAAGCTAAAGCACAGAATGAACTCAGGCTTGCTAGAGAGGTTAAAAGCAATAAAAAGGGTTTTTATGGGTATGTCCGTAGCAAAAGGAAGAACAAGGAAACAGTGGGGTCTCTTAGAGGAGAAGAAGGTGAAATGCGAACAGGGGACGCAGAAAGGGCAGAACTCCTCAATACCTTCTTTGCCTCAGTCTTCTCCAAAAAAGAAAACAATGCAAAAAGAAAACAGATGATTCAGCAGGGGAAACACAGCCCAGAATAAGTAAGGAGGACAAGAACAACAAGAACACTTGGCTAGTTTAGATGTATTCAAGTCTCCAGGGCCAGATGAACTACATCCCAGAGTATTAAAAGAACTGGCAGAGGTGATTTCAGAACCACTGGCAGGAATCTTTGAGAATTCCGGGAAAACAGGCGAAGTCCCAGCAGACTGGAGGAGGGCAAATGTTGTCCCTATTTTCAAAAAGGGGAAAAGAGAGGACCCAAACAATTACCGCCCAGTCAGCCTGACATCAATACCAGGAAAGATTCTAGAGCAGATCATTAAGCAAACGGTCTGTGAGCACCTAGAAAGGAACGCTGTGATCACTAAGAGTCAGCATGGGTGTCTGAAAAATAAGTCATGTCAGACTAATCTGATCTCATTTTTTGACAGAATTACAAGCCTGGTAGACGAAGGGAACACTGTGGATGTAGCCTATCTTGATTTCAGCAAGGCTTTTGACAAGGTGCCCCATGATATTCTTGTAAAGAAGCTGGTAAAATGCGGGCTAGACAATGCTACCATTCAGTGGATTTGTAACTGGTTGACTGACCGAACCCAAAGGGTGCTCATCAATGGCTCCTCTTCATCCTGGAGAGAAGTGACTAGTGGGGTGCCACAGGGTTCTGTCTTGGGCCCAGTCTTATTCAACATCTTTATCAATGACTTGGATGATGGGCTTGAGGGCATCCTGATCAAGTTTGCAGATGACACCAAATTGGGAGGGGTGACTAATACCCCAGAGGACAGGATCACACTTCAAAATGACCTTAACAGATTAGAGAACTGGGCCAAGGCAAACAGGATGAATTTTAACAGGGAGAAATGTAAAGTACTACACTTGGGCAAAAAAAATGAAAGGCACAAATACAGGATGGGTGACACCTGGCTTGAGAGCAGTACAAGTGAAAAGGATCTAGGAGTCTTGGTAGACCACAAACTTGACATGAGTCAACAGTGTGATGCAGCAAAAAAAGCCAATGCAATTCTGGGCTGCATCAATAGGAGTATAGCATCTAGATCAAGGGAAGCAATAGTACCACTGTATTCCGCTCTGGTCAGACCTCACCTGGAATACTGTGTCCAGTTCTGGGCACCACAGTTCAAGAAGGATACTGAGAAGCTGGAACGTGTCCAGAGGAGGGCAACCAAAATGGTCAAAGGCCTGGAAACGATGCCTTATGAGGAACGGCTTAGGGAGCTGGGTATGTTTAGCCTGGAGAAGAGAAGGTTAAGGGGTGATATGATAGCCATGTTCAAATATATAAAAGGATGTCATATAGAGGAGGGAGAAAGGTTGTTTTCTGCTGCTCCAGAGAACGGACACGGAGTAATGGATTCAAACTACAAGAAAGAAGATTCCACCTAAACATTAGGAAGAATTTCTTGACAGTAAGAGCTGTTCGACAGTGGAATTTGCTGCCAAGGAGTGTGGTGGAGTCTCCTTCTTTGGAGGTCTTTAAGCAGAGGCTTGACAGCCACCTGTCAGGAATGCTTTGATCGTGTTTCCTGCTTGGCAGGGGGTTGGACTGGATGGCCCTTGTGGTCTCTTCCAACTCTATGATTCTATGATTCTATATAGTCGTCCTTCCAGCTTGAGGACTAGCCAGAAGAGAAAGCACAAAGGCTGGGATTACAATAGTACAGTATAACATAAACATTCCATGTAGAAAAAGATAAGGCAGCTTTCTCACGGCTTGGTGAGACAGGCAAAAGTGAAACCATTCTCGCTGCAGCTGCGTGCCGCTCGGCTTGGACAAATATCATAACATTCTCCCCCGAAATTTGAAAAAGAGAGAGTGGCAAAAGCTAAAGCATCATTAAGAGAAAGAAACAAACAGTTATCATATGCAATGTATGACTCTGTTGTCTGTGTTCCATATACGGAACTCTCTGAGACTGGTTTTACCAGTTGGAGCCTTTGCTTACCATTCCTCCAGGGGACTAGAGCATTTGCTTTATGTGTGTTAGCAGGAACGGTGTTGAACATTTCAACCTGTTGCTGTGGCCTGTTCACTCCTGTGAATTGCGCCTGTGTGCCTGAAACTTGGCGTTGAGTGCAAACTACAGCTACATTGGCAGTGGCTGAGATTGCAAACTCATGAGAGTACCTTTTAGGTGGCTGACCCCTTGTAACCCTCTCAGATCTGCACATGAGATGCAGATCTTCTTTGGTGGGTGTCTCCTGGTCAGGACTTTTGGGAGAACTCTTGCCAATAGTGAACAGTGGCTCTAAAGATTCTAGCACATCATAATCATCTGCATCTGATGGCCTGTGTAGAGCATGAGCTCTTTTCTCAATGACAATGTCATCTGTATCAGAACTAGCCATTGTTGAGCTTGCACTGCTACTGCTGGTATCAGTATGTGTATCGGGATCAATGGGAAAGCTTTGGAGAATTTGTGTCTCCTGCTTTGCAGCATGTTCTACCTCATGAGTAAGAATTACTGTTTCTGTGGAAGGCAACAGAACTCTGTATTGACCTTTCTCATAGCCCATGAAAATGCCTTGGATAGGAGTACCTTCGAGTGACTCCACCCAAATATGAGAACCAAAAACCTTAAGATGCTTCACAAAAGGTTTTTTCTTAAACAGTATCCCATATGGAGCTTGTTCCATCCCTTTTGGAACATTCCTGACCCATGCATAAGTGAAGGTGGATAGGCTCTCAGCCCAATTCTGTTCAGACAGCTTTGCACTAAGCAATTGCGCCCGCATACCTTCACACAATTCTGTGTTAACCTTAACATATACATCATTATTCCATGGTGACTGGCTTACAGCAACCTTGTGCCGTATGCTCTGGTGGTCTAGGAAAACCTGGAATTCCTGTGAAAGAAACACTGGTAATTCATTAGTATACAAACATTCAATTTTTCCATCATGCATGAACTTCATCTTAGCACAATATTCTTTGAATTTGGCCAAGGTCTGCTGCGGTCTCTGCAACGGATAGATCCATGCGATCCTGGAAAAATGGTCAGTCAGCAACAAATAAAAACTGGCTTTGCCTCTGGATTGTGGCAAAGGCCCTATTACATCAGGAGATATCTGCTGGAAACAATATGTGACCTTCTCTTTGCTGGGCTGTGTTGTCTTCTCGGACTTAGCTGCACCTGCAAAAGATTGGTCAACAACATTATAACAACAGTCAGTAGAATCAAAAGACAGTAGAAATAGTCCATCTCTCTCCTTCTGAGCTGTTAAGATCTCCTCTCCATCTTTAGAGATCACACACAGATCTCTGTGCATGTTGAGCTCCAAGTCTCGTTCAGTGAGTTGCGGAATGCTCAGGAGATTAAATTGTAGCCGTGGCACATACAGCACATTGTTTATAGTCAATTGAAGACTTTGAAGAAAAACCGTTCCAGCTCCGGTTGATTTAAGATGTGCGCCATTAGCCTGCGACACAGTGCTGTCTTGCCTCTTAAAGGTCTTGAACAAACGCTTATTGGACGCCATGTGATGCGTCGCTGCTGAATCCAAAACAAAAGCAAAGTTTATATCCGGCTTCTGCATGCCTTAAGTAAGCAATGCAAATGGCTGCGTTGCTGGGGGTTTGGCACACCCCTTTTCCCCAGATCCGCTTGCTTGTTGGGTTTGGGTCGCTTTCTTGGGCTTGCGGCACATTTTATAACTGTGTCCACGGCAGCCACAATTAGTACAGCGTATGACTTTAAGGGACCCAGATGGCGCTGTGGGTTAAACCACAGATCCTAGGGCTTGCCGATCAGAAGGTTGGCGGTTCGAATCCCTGCGACGGGGTGAGCTCCCGTTGCTCGGTCCCAGCTCCTGCCCACCTAGCAGTTCAAAAGCACACCTAAGTGCAAGTAGATAAATAGGAACCGCTCTGGCGGGAAGGTAAACGGCGTTTCCGTGCACTGCTCTGGTTCGCCAGAAGCGGCTTTGTCATGCTGGCCACATGACCCGGAAGCTGTATGCCGGCTCTCGGCCTATAGAGCGAGATGAGCGCCGCAACCCCAGAGTCTGACACGACTGGACCTAATGGTCAGGGATCCCTTTACCTTTACCTTTATGACTTTAAGAGCCTGCACATGCTCTATTGAAGCACTAGATGGGAATATTGTTGTGGCCTCACTCCCCCTTCCATCAGCCTCCTTTTGAGCAGCACAACGATCTTGCTCATTCAGCAAAGTTGAGAAGACCCTGGCAACATTTAGGTTCTGTGCGTCAAGAGCACCCAGCTGAGACGCTACAGCACTATAGCCGTGGTGTAAGCTATTTATGACCATAAAACAAAACACGTGTTCAGGCAGTTGCACGATACGGTGTGCAATTTCGCTTCTTAACTCTTTCATGTGATTAAGATATGATCGTAAGCAGTCCCCCTTCTTCAACCGAAGATTGGTGAGACGCTGGAAATGAAGCATTGAGCTTGCTGCTTGTATTCTGAGGTATTCATTTTGCAAAACATTCCAACAGTCATTTGTGTGAGGCAAACCTCTCACGTGAATCAACTGTGACTCATGCAAATGCAATATCAATGTTGCTTTGGCCTGTGAGTCCCTGAAAATCCAGTGCGGACCAGGCAATAGTGGAGGAGCATTTATAGTGACATAGTGATTTCTCGCAGAGAGATCCCGTTGCGGGGCGGGCATGAAGGCATTTCTTGTTTGGGTTTTTGACGCTTGGGTCTACGCAGCTTCCAGGACCTGCCTGTCGTAGGGCAGAATTTTATGTTGCAATTTAAGGACAGCCCAGCGTCCTTATATTAGATCCCCATGCGGATCTCCTGTCACTCGTTTAGAGCTACGGATCTGAACGGTTGTATTGCTCCGGCATTGCCGAGGCTTTTATTCTACTTCTAATTACTCCAGCTTATTGCTTGTCCTTAATTGATTGTTGGGTTTTCTTGCATTATTTGCATTTTATCCTGTTATTCCTGTCATTCTGTTATCCTAATTTCCTGCTTCCGATTACCCCCCCACGCCCCTTATTACCTTCCACACCCCCGATTCCCCCCCCACACCCCCGATTACCCCCCCACACACCCTTCCCCCTTCCCCCCCCTGTTTTGTGGGGACAGGTAGTTAGGGTGCAGCCAAAACCAGGGCCTGCCGTCGTTAGGGAGGCCCCTTACCTCTTTTGCGTTGGGCCTGTTGCAGCCGGTCTTCGGGAGCATCGGTCTCCCGTGCCTTGGAGCCGGCTGCCGTCCCCTGATCCGCGGCGCGCTGCGGCGCTAATTTCCTGGCCCTCGCAGTGCCTTTCGCTGGCGGGGCCGTTTGTGTTGCCCCCTTTAGCTCCTTGTTCCGGGCGAGCCGCTTGCCTTGTCAGCGGCTTCTGTGGCTCTTCGCCACGGAATAGAATAGTAGAATAGTAAATAAGAAATAGAAATAATTTATTGTCACTGTACCTGTTGCTATTTCGAGTGTGCCTCCTAGCATTTTGACGTGATTACTGTTGTGGGCTGTTTCTGTCTCATTTTGTGTGGGCTCCATCATGAGACTAAGATTCTTAAGAGCAGAGTCAGTGAGGCCTGCTCGTCCTGCACATATTATTCAAGCCTAAAGCCTTCTACTGTTAGCTCTATGAAAATGTATCCGTTTGTTTGCAGGCTCAGTAGCTCAGTGTGTGCATGTGCCTGAACGTCTGTGCTGCTGTTGCAAATGTATCTCTTGAGGCACACAGAGTGGAGCCGCTGACTTTCTGCACCTCATAGGACTATGAGCACTCTGTCTATGCTCTTTAGCTATCCTGTTTCTGAACAAATTTAATTTCTTCAAGTATGTTTTGTCCTGATAGTGACAGTCGCAATTTTAGATGTATATTTTACTTAGTATTCTTTACTGGGACTATTCTATTGCTGGGTAGGTAGTATAGAAATGGAAATACTTTATTGTCACTGTACCACATGTTTACAGTGAGACTGATAAGAGTCCTGCTCCCCCCCAATCTCTCAGTCATTGCACACTCTGTGTGCTGTTGTTCTACCACCAATTCCCTAACGTCAGCTGCAATGTTTGTCTTTCATTCAGCAGCCTCTCGGCCCATGGGTAGAAATGTTCTTTAACCTGTTGGTACGGCTTGTCATGTTTCTATATCTCCTGCTCGAGGGCAGCCCATTTGTGATTTATTTACCCTCCCCCCAAAGAACTGTGGGTTTCTTGAGGGGGTGCTTCCCTCTAAAAGGGCAAGCAGGGGCACCTGGACAGGTGGCGGGCCACCTCGAGTCTGTTATTTCACTGGAATAGGGCTTTGCCTTAACCATGAATTGGTTCATGGAATACTGCAAACGACTGGGCTGTTTAGCCATTACAGCCTTACTGATAGGATGGGCTTATTGTTCTATAAATAAATTCGAATAAACAAGGCTATTCGGACAGGATCTTATATGCCAAGGGTTTAATAGTTCAGCAGCTTGGTCTGTGATTGAACTGCTTGATTCCTTTTATGTGCACGCAGCTAGAATGGCTCCAAAAGAAGGCTTCTGCGCAGACTTATTCCTCTATCCCAGCAAAGAGGGCTATTAGGGGCCATCCCAGTCACTTCATTCGCCCAATCCTAGTTGTAC
Organism: Darevskia mixta; assembly: GCA_034641385.1. Taxonomy (NCBI): domain Eukaryota; kingdom Metazoa; phylum Chordata; class Lepidosauria; order Squamata; family Lacertidae; genus Darevskia; species Darevskia mixta. Next base: position 8,699,699 of record JAWWNH010000060.1, read on the forward strand.
TGTGGGCCGTATTAAGCGTTGTCCCACTTTGCATCTGGAATGGATGGTCTCCTTCAATGCTCTGCCCGTCAAACCAGTGCTCAAGCAGGGCCACCGCCTCCAGTGGGGGCTTCATCTCCTGCAACATCAGCATCCAGCGTGGAGGGAGAGGAGCTCCCAGTAGCAGGGGTTTTAATTTCTGTTTCCCAAATTTCACAGAGTTCAGTTCCTTCCTCTCCGCGGGCCCTGGTGTGGGTGATGGGAGCATTAGCTCAGCGGGCAGCTAGGAGGAGGGGGCAGCAAAAGGCCCCCTCCCGGTTCGGGAGGTCTTCTCAATCCTTACCCGGGCCTTCTTCTAGGGTTGGTATCTCACCTGTTTCCTTTCCTCAGCCTCTCCCAGGTATTTTGCTGCAGGATCCTGCACCTGAGTCCTTTGCGGAGGTCAGGCTACCAGTGCCAGCGAGAACGTCTTCAGGCGGAAAGTGTTGACACAAGAGACGTTCCTGAAAGCGGGCCAAAAGGAGCCTGGGAAACTCTTCTTCTTCAACGGCCTCGCCAAGGTACTTTGGTCCAAGGGGCGATTTGCCATGACGGGAGCACTTCTTGGTGGTGCAGCAGTAAAAAATGCTGGCATGCTTGCAAAGCTAAGCAGGCTCTGGTGCGGTTCAAATTGGATGGGAACCACTTGTTGCAATGCATGGGAGTTGGTCAATGTGACCCTCAGGATCCCTTCCAACTTGTCTGTTCCTTGATTCGTGACTCCTCTGGTAAATAGGTGCACATACCTTTCGCTGCTTGCTGTCTAGACAGGCACCCCCCCCCTTTTGGGGGGAAGGGGGCCAACGATAGCGAACGCCCCCTGTCCAAGCAGGGCTGGGGCTGACAAGCAACGATCCTATACCTCTCACCCATTCTCCCGTGAGATTATCTCAATCGATGCCTGGCTGGAAGGTTATACAGATTGGTCAGCTGTTTTGCACTTTTGGGAAGGGTCCCTCCCCAGATATTTGGATTCCCATGGCATTGGGGATTTGTCCCTAAGTGAGCCCCATGAGATTGCTGTCTGATCCATGATTTATTGGTCCTCACAGAAAAGGGCTCCTAAGCAGCGGGCTATCCGGTCGCCGCTTCCTAAGGCGAATCAGCGGTTTGCTGTTGAAGCTATAATAAAGGAAGGCCCTTTCCAGGGGGAAAGGGAGGAGGGCAGTAGCCTGCCCCCCCCCCTCGGAGTGGTGCCTAAAAAGGCGTCAGGGGAATTTTGCCTGATTCACAATTTATCACACCCCAGGGGCACGTCAGTGGATGACGTGACCCCCCCCCCCGAGCTTTGTTCAGTGCACCATGCCTCATTGGACGATGCGGTCAAAATGATTAGGAAATTTGGCCCGGATGCTCTATTAGCAAGTGTGATTTTTCTGGCCAATGGCAGTGACACAGGCGACTGCCCAGTGCTCATGCAGGCTTTTACTGCACTCACTGAGGAGCTGGGCATCCTTTTGGCATCGGACAAGACGGAGGGCCCGGCCACCCAGTTGGTTTATTTAGGCATTTTGCTGGACACTGTCGCGCAGACTTCAAGTCTGCCGTATAAAATAAATAAATAAATAAATAAATTAAATAATCACATTGAGGAAGGTTATCGAGAAGGTGCTTCCCCTCTCTAGGGCAACCTTGCATCAGCTTCAATCGCTGTTGGGACACTTGAATTTCGCTTGTAGGGTGGGGGGCACCAGGGAGGCCCCTTTTGCTCCCGCCTGGCAAGACTCACTTCTGGCATGCGGGCGCCTCACCACCGCACGCGTTTGCCCCAAGATGTGAAGGAGGACCTTCGGAACTGGTTGATATTCCTTCGGGAATTCAATGGGGTCTCACTGTGGCAGGACACTTTGAACCTCCGCAATGCTTCCAGGTTCACTCTGACGCTGCAGGTTCCTTAGGTGGGGCTGTATTGGCAGGGTCGCTGGTGTGCCATGCCTTGGCCGGCGGCCTGGCAGGGGGAGGCGATTACACGGGACTTGACATTTCTCGAGTTTTTTCCCATTGCAGTGGCCGAGGAATTCAGGGACCGTCGCGTATGCTTCTGGATTGACAATTAGGCGGTGGTGAGCGTGCTGGCTAAGCAGTCATCATGTTCCCCCAGGGTATCTTCCCTGCTCTGGGCTTTTGTTCTCCAATGTTTGCGTGCTAACATTGTTTTTCTGCACGCTTTGTACCGGGCCTGTCTAATGATATTGCTGATGCTTTATCCCGATTTCAGATGGCCCGGTTCAGATCTTTGGCTCCGGAAGCGCGAGAGCATCAGGAGCGCTTTCCGACTCACCTTTGGAGCCTTGGAGACAGTTAGCTTTGAAGGGAGTAGCCTCTTCTGTTGCCCCGTCCACTTTTTCTTCATATAAAAAAAAAAAAAGCCTGGTCCGATTTTAGTTTGTTTTTGGCCTGTCAAGGGTTGGCCAGTTTGCCAGGCCCCCGTCTTCTGACATGGCTCTTGAATATCTTACGCATCTTTTTGCCCTCGGTCGTGCGCCTAGGACAATTCGGATCCAGGCGGCTGCCATTTCATTCTTTTGCAAGCTTTTCTTTAAGAAGGACCCCTGCGATGAGTTTTTTATTCGCCAGGCTATCAAGGGATGGGCCAGGATGGCTCCGTCTCGGGTTCCGGCGCGGCATCCTATCACATTGTCTCTGTTAACTGACATGAGGACCAGGCTTCGTCACGTTTGCTGGTCGCATTTTGAGGCGCGCCTTTTCTCGGCTGCATTTTCTTTGGCTTTCTTTGGGGCCCTGCGGGTCGGGGAAGTGGTCCTTGAAGCTTCCAGGACCGTGGGTTCCCGGGAATTGTTGCTCAGTGATGTTGCCCTGATGTCATCTGAGTTGGTCATCACTGTGCGCAATTCAAAAACTGACCAATTGGGTCGGGGGGTGGTGATGCGGCTCCCGGCCACGGGAAAAAAGGGTCCCTGCCCAGTGAAGGATACTGCCCGATATTTAGCAGTGCGCCCCACAGGATTTTCCCTGTTTTTGGTGCATGAGGATGGCTCGCCCCTGACCAGGCAGCAGTTTTCAAAAATCATGCGTAAGGCCATCGCGGCTTGTGGCCACTCTGCCTCTGGTTATGCTCCACATTCCTTTAGGATTGGTGCGGCCACGGCGGCTGCCCGTTGGGGGGCTTTCTGTTGATAGAATCAAGGAATTGGGGCGGTGGAGGTCTGATGCCTATAAACGTTACGTCAGGCGTTAATGTGTGTTTTGTTTTGTTCTTGTTGTAGGTCCTGCACCCGTGCGAATTTGGATCGTTGGGCACAGCATTGTGTACTGGGCCGGCGCCAGAGCTCGGGAGGCAGGACTAACGCCTAATTTTGGACTTCCACCTCATGTTCATGTTTCTTGGTGGGGCAAGAGGGGAATGTTGTGGGAGGAGTTGATCCCTTTTTTGCAAAATCGTGCTGCAAGGGCAGGTTCGCCTGATGCTTTTGTCCTGCAACTGGGCGAAAATGATTTGCCTGCCACGGAATCTCATTTGCTTCGTGACAGAATGCGGCACGATTTGCAGGAAATTGCTATTTTATTTCCTCAGGTTCGTTTATTTTGGTCGTACCTCCTTCAGCGGCGTTTTTGGAGGGGTGCGCATTCCCCAGTTGCTGTTGAAAAGCACGCAGTCGCACCAACAGTGCGGCTTTGGGGGTGGTTCTCACTTTGGGAGGCTTTGGGGTCCCTCACCCTGGGATTTCTTACAAGGATGTTTCCCTTTTTTGCCCAGATGGGGTGCATCTCTCTCCTTTGGGGAATGATTTGTGGTTGGGGGACATTGAGGGAGCCCTGAGGGCCTGGCTGGGTTCGTGAGTGGTTTTGGCGGTGAGCCGTTGGCTCGTGGCGGTTAGGCATTGGTTCCGTGATTGGGTGGGCGTTTCCCACCAAACTGGTGTGAGTTATGGGAATTCCGCAAAGGAATCCGGGGACTCAACTTTGCTGTCCAAACCCTGGCGGGTGCAGGGCCATGCAGGAGTCCCTGTGGACCCCTGGGGAGGGGGGACACGTCAAATCCGGTCCTGCTAACTCTCTTCAGTTAATGGTCTCCCATCGCTGACAAGTGGTCAGCTCTGTCCCGCTGCGACAGCTAGTCTTGCTGCTGACTAGGGTCAGCTCTGTCCCGATTGGACAGTTGGTGTGCTGACTAGGGTCAGCTCTGTCCCATTGGACAGTTGAACCAATGCCTACGCAACCACTCACTTGATTTGTAATTAAATAAAGTTGTGGCCAAAATAGAGCCAAAAACCCAAACCAAAATTAATGTCTCCGGTGTGAATCTATTGGGTGAAATGACTGGTGCCCTGCGCCCGCAAAGTGATTTCTCGCAGAGAGATCCCGTTGCGGGGCGGGCATGAAGGCATTTCTTGTTTGGGTTTTTGACGCTTGGGTCTACGCAGCTTCCAGGACCTGCCTGTCGTAGGGCAGAATTTTATGTTGCAATTTAAGGACAGCCCAGCGTCCTTATATTAGATCCCCATGCGGATCTCCTGTCACTCGTTTAGAGCTACGGATCTCCCACCCCCCCTTCCCTGGTATAGGTGGACGTTGGCCTTGCTGTGCCGGGTAGGGGTCGCCTCCCCTTGAGAGGGGCCTGGTAGGAATTTTGTCCATTTGGCAGATTGGCCGAGCCACGTGGTTTTTGCCTACCATACAGCAAATAGTCACAACTTGTAAGGTTGGCGGTTAGGCATTGGTTCCGTGATTGGGTGGGCGTTTCCCACCAAACTGGTGTGAGTTATGGGAATTCCGCAAAGGAATCCGGGGACTCAACTTTGCTGTCCAAACCCTGGCGGGTGCAGGGCCATGCAGGAGTCCCTGTGGACCCCTGGGGAGGGGGGACACGTCAAATCCGGTCCTGCTAACTCTCTTCAGTTAATGGTCTCCCATCGCTGACAAGTGGTCAGCTCTGTCCCGCTGCGACAGCTAGTCTTGCTGCTGACTAGGGTCAGCTCTGTCCCGATTGGACAGTTGGTGTGCTGACTAGGGTCAGCTCTGTCCCATTGGACAGTTGAACCAATGCCTACGCAACCACTCACTTGATTTGTAATTAAATAAAGTTGTGGCCAAAATAGAGCCAAAAACCCAAACCAAAATTAATGTCTCCGGTGTGAATCTATTGGGTGAAATGACTGGTGCCCTGCGCCCGCAACTAATAAATTCTGGCGTGTAAGCACAGCCTCCATTTTAATCCTCCACGTCTGATAATTATCATCCTTGAGTAAAGGACACAACGAAGTTTTGGTCTTCTGCTCTTTTGCCATCTTGGTGAAAAGAGCTTTGTGTCTCTGTTTTCAGAGAACAGGAATGCTGTAGAGGTTTAATTGCCTCGTAAATCAGCCCCGGTTACTCACAATCTTTTTACAGCTCCCTTCTTGGCTGGAATCGGCCGTCCTCAGCATGAACTCCCTCGGAAACCAGGAATGCTGTTTTGGCTGCTTCTCTCCGGTGAAATATCTTCAGGAGGTTTCAATGTCCGACGTCTCTGGAGAGAAGCATCAGAAGTCTGTGGATCGAAACCATCCTCCTCTGCTACCACTGTCAGCATATACCCCGCCTGGGGCAGTTTGTGAGACTGCCCCAAAGCCAGATCAATGCCGTGTGCGCACATCCCCGGCTACTGAGAGTCCGGTGGCGCAGTCATATGTGATTGTTCCAGCTTGAAGAACAACACACACGAGCCATAAATAAGGCTAAAACTATTTATTGTAGGAATAGTGCAGAGAGAATCTCTGCTGCCAGCCCGTTAAGACGGAGCTGCCATATAGCCATCCTTCCAGCTTGAGGACTAGCCAGAAGAGAAAGCACAAAGGCTAGGATTACAATAGTACAGTATAACATAAACATTCCATGTAGGAAAAGATAAGGCAGCTTTCTCACGGCTTGGTGAGACAGGCAAAAGTGAAACCGTCCTCGCTGCAGCTGCGTGCCGCTTGGCTTGGACAAATATCATAACAGTATTATGTGAAAAGCTGAAAAATAAAAAAGAGAAAGAAATTTGTAGAATAGAATTGTTTTTTATGCATACATGAAATAGACCATCCAAATAGGCAAAGGCACTTCTACAGAGGGTGTTACTTCTTCCTCCAAATCCTTCGTTAGCCCTACTATCTTTGAACAGGCTCCACCCTGTAATAGGGTTGCCATATATCCAGGTTTTCCAGGACATGTCCTCTTTTTCAGGGTCTACATCCCCATCCTCATGGATTTTTAGAATTTGCCAAAATTTCTGGGGTTTCTCTTTTTTTTTACTACCAAGACAATCCCCAAGACAAGCACACTTGCACTTGGGAACTGCCATTCCAGGAGCGTGACAGAAAACAGCTGTGTCCCAGGAAGGGGTGTGTCTGGGAGCTTTCCTTCGAAGCCAGAGAGTGTGCATGCACAAGACAAGACCAGTGGAATTTGCTGCCAAGGAGTGTGGTGGAGTCTCCTTCTTTGGAGGTCTTTAAGCAGAGGCTTGACAGTCACCTGTCAGGAATGCTCTGATTGTGTTTCCTGCTTGGCAAGGGGTTGGACTGGATGGCCCTTGTGGTCTCTTCCAACTCTATGATTCTATGATTCTATGATTCAATGCGCCCCCAGCCCCCAACCCTATCAGAACCATCTCTCTCTCTACTGGCTCCCTGGGACCTGTAAGGGCAGAAGCACAGCCGGCTGCAATCTTTCGTTTCATGTTACCGCCTTCCTACGTTTCCCAGCAGCTGCAAGCGAAGAGGTTAAGGGAGCTCTTTGTCTGCACATGATGCTTCAACCAGTGCCCAATAGTGAAGGCAGAAAAGCCAAGGCTGTTTCAGGGGAGTCTCCCCCGCCACACATTAACTTGCAGTGTTTGTTTGGGGAAGGGGTATTTGATTCACCCCCAGTGGAGCCTGCTGCTGTGGGTGCTGTCAGGTTAACCTTACTAGCGCTCAGTGAGGCAGGGAAGTCTGATGGGCTGCTGGAAGGTGAACCATAAAGTTTTATGAATGAACAGGTACGTTTAAGTAGGTTCCAGGTTTCATTAAATTCAGTATGCCTTACATGGAATATATAGGTGTCAGATTGCTCTGTGAAGCTACAAGAAGCTTTTCATCAAATCATATACAAGTGTAATGTAGTTCTCACCTGCTCATAAACGTTTACTCACAAGTAAATTCCACTGAGTTTAATGGGACTTGAAACATCCCTCAAACATCTGGGATTAGGACAATTTCCTAACTTATCAGGAAATGTGTTCTCTTTTTTCCTCTTCAAAATATGGTAACCTTTCTGTACCACAGAGAACTAGGAGGCTACTTACTGACTGCAGCACACTAGCTCAACAATGGAAGAACCAGACTGAAATACCCCTGAACGTATGGGAAAATAATATCTGGGATATGGCAGTGCCTGAGTCATAATAAAAACAGACATCTTTGAAGAAATATAGACCCCTTTCTTTAAGGATTTTAATGTCCAACATCAAGACCTTGTTATACCAGCCACTCAATTTTCTCAGTGAAGAGGTTACATAAAGTAATATGTTTGAACACTGAATGTTGACGCTTATGTCTAAAATTAATGAACAGAACTAACACTATTACATTTACTGCTAGATAACTGTTTAATGGTATTATTATTATTATTATTATTATTATTATTATTATTATTATTATCATTATTATTATTATTATCATACCCCACCTGTCTGGCTAGGATTCCCCCACAACTCTGGGTGGCTTCTAGCAGAATATAAAAATATAATAAAAGTCAAGTGTTAAAAACTTCCCGATACAGGATGTCTACTAAAAGTTTTGTAGTTCTTAATCTCATTGACATATGATGGGAGGGTACTCCTCAGGCAAGGTGCTACTGTCAAGAAGGCCTTCTGCCTGGTTTGCTGTAACCTCACTTCTTACAGTGAAGGAGCAGCCAGAAGACCTTCAGAGCTGGACCTCAATATCCGGGCTGGACGATGGGGGTAAAGACTCTCCTTCAGATATAAAGGCTAAGTCTGTTAAAGGTCAGCACCAACCATTTGAATTGTGCTCAGAAATGTACTCGGAGGTACCGGAGATAATTAGGGCCAGTGTTATATGATTCTCATATCTTTATACAAAAAGACAGGATATAAATGACAGAAATCATTTTTGAACAATATTTTTATTGGTAGGTAAAAAAAGGCAAAGGACCCCTGGAAAGTTAAGTCCAGTCAAAGGCGACTATGGGGTTGCAGAGGTCATCTCGCTTTCAGGCCGAGGGAGCTGGCATAGGTCCACAAACAGTTTTCCGGGTCATATGGCTAGCATTACTAAATTGCTACTCGTGCACAGAGGACCATGATGAGTGCCAGAGCACATGGAAACGGTGTTTACCTTCCAGCCACAGTGGTACCTATTTATCTACTTGTACTGGCATGCTTTTGAACTGCTACGTTGGCAGAAGCTGGGACAGAGCAACGGGAGCTCACCCTGTTGTGGGGATTCGAGCTGCTGACCTTCTGATCAGCAAGCCTTTGTGTGGGGGTTTAAATAGACGTATGGAGATGCATGAGGAAGAGAGATGATGTAAAGGGGAGAATGTATGTATGTTAGGGAATGTATGTAATGTATAATAGGGAATGTCTGTAATGTATGCAATGTGATGTATGAAGAACGTCAGGGGAGGTATGTTATGTGAAATTTGTACGTGTTGTTTACTTTGCCTTTGTTTTTTATATTCAATAGTGTTTGTGCAGATCTATCTTTCTATCCAAGTACAGTTCTCTATGAGTTACCCTGTGTTGAAGGTCAGTTGCATGCAGAGCTTTTTCCATCTGGAACTCACTGAAACTCAGTTCTGACACCTCTCAGGTAGACACCATTATAAGAGAGCAAGGGAAGTGTTCATGGTCAGTTCCAGTACCTTTTGAGTGTGAAAAAATCGCACTGGTGGCATGGACGTTTTGATGATGCTACATTCAGTAAACGTTTACCGAACATGTTGAAATTTGACTGCTTCTCTTCCTTTTCTTTGTGCTTTAACTTGGCAAATGAAAATTTACACTAATGCACTTTGCCATATTTCCCGGTACAAGTGTTGAGATAGGAAGCTTTTCAATACTACTAGCAGAGTTCATGAGGAGTAAGGATTCTTCTGAGGGATATGCTTTGAAGGGATATGTACCAGGCCTAAATAAAAAGCAAAACTAATAACTTTTGGGGGGAAAGGTAGGATAACAAATCTGAAATAAACATTTCCCTGTATTGATGCTTTATGTGGAATGCTGATTGGATGTGATGAGCAGCCAATCAGGAAATGGTATAGTCTAAATGGGAGGAGTTCTGGAATGCCTGACATCACAAGGGACGTGGTTCTTAGCCAGTGGGAGGATGAAACATCCTTAAGAAGAAATTGGAGAAAAATTGTTCCATGACAACACCAAGGTGTCCAAACAGAATGTGGTCTTATGGGTGGAACACTTTCCTTACAAGCTATGATATTTGCAGGGACTCATTCCAGGGCCAAAAGGTCACTAAGAGGGAAAATGATAAGGAGCTTTTATAATCTACAGGTGGTCTTTCTCTTTTAAATACTAGAACTCAGGGTCATCCAATGAAACTGAGCCATGGTACATTCTAGGGCTGTGTACAGGTGCTGTCTTGCCAGCCCCCAATGGCTGTTTCGCCAATAGCAACCACCAGGCAAACGAGGTTTTTGGATTCCACTGGATGAAGACACTTAGGTAGAGACAAACTTCAAATAATTGGTTAACATTAGCAAATAAATTGATCAGCAACGTAGAATACAGTCTAATATAAAGCCAACAGCAGCTGGAATAAACTACAAAGCTAGCAATATTGATGCACATATAAGCTCAGCTAACTAGCCAGGCTAGAGGCCTTGTGCCTTATCTTGTGCCAGGAGCAGCTTTACTCCCAAGGTTGTAAACAAATTTCTCAGCGTCTGCATATGAAAGGAGACATTCCTTGCTGTTCTGAGATGTACCTTCAAATGAAAGGAATGCAAAGAGATCACGTGCAGGAGGGGCTGCTTAGAGAGAGAGTCCTTTGTTTCCTTGCCTAATGAATATGTAATGAAGGAAAGATCATACATGGTATAATTAGTACTGTGTTAAAACAAAATAAAATAAAAAAAATTCCTTCCAGTAGCACCTTAGAGACCAACTAAGTTTGTTCTTGGTATGAGCTTTCGTGTGCATGCACACTTCTTCAGATACACTGAAACAGAAGTCACCAGACCCTGATATGGTGAGAGGGTGGGGAGGGGTATTACTCAGAGGGGTGGTGGAAATGGGTGAAAGGCAGCTGTGGTAAACCTGTTGACGACTGGTTTAGTCATCAACAGGTTTACCACAGCTATCAACCTTTCACCCATTTCCACCACCCCTCTGAGTAATACCCCTCCCCACCCTCTCACTATATATCAGGGTCTGGTGACTTCTGTTTCAGTGTATCTGAAGAAGTGTGCATGCACATGAAAGCTCATACCAAGAACAAACTTAGTTGGTCTCTAAGGTGCTACTGGAAGGAATTTTTTTTATTTTGTTTTGTTTTGACTATGACAGACCAACACGGCTATCTACCTTTAACTAGTACTGTGTTGTAACTTTAGATTGGAGGAAGTTTATGCATATGTATTGCTTTAGTAGATAACAGCTATGCATATTAAGAAGGTCCCACCCTTTTGGGACTTTGCTCAGCTTTTGGAGAGTGATCCCACTGAGCCATTATTGCTAGCAATAAACACCCTTTTTTTCCTCACCACCTCGTGGAGATTTCCTTCAGCCTCAAACCTTGATCTTTGCTACATTTCAACCAATAAGCAAAAAATCTTAGGCAACAATAATCATAATACAGATAGAATAGGTTCCGTTCTTCATGTCTCCCCAGCCGATGGAGATCTGGAAGTCTTATTTGGGACACTTCATACTGGCAGACAGTCGATCACATTCTGGAATGAAGCATAGAACAATGTATCAAGATCTCCCTATCTCTTTCAACTGCTGGCCCTTATATAGTCCACAGAGTAGGTCCCATGCCAAGCTGGCAACAGATGTAATTCATGACGTAATTCCATTCCAATCCTTTGATCTGGCCTGGGAGTCGACACATGTGGGCATGAGCCTTCATTTGCATTCTTTATCTCTGTGGTTCAGTCAAAGTAAGGTTACTTTCCTTGTTCCCAGACAACTGGTTCCTCCTTCCTTCCCCCATGCAGGCAGGTTTTTGATAGGTGGCCAAGCCGTGAAGTTCCTTTCACTTCTTCTCAAACAGCCAGGTTCCTTATATTAAAGCTCCAGCTACATTGCAAACCAGGAGCACCACATTCTGTTTTATTCCCTGGCAATACAGGTGCCCTGCTCTGATTCATGGGCCCAGTTTGTAAATCCAGATCTAGATCATAATCAAGAAAATATAAGTCTTTGGAAAAGTAATTTACTAGCATATCAAGGGCTGCTAGCTCAGATGACTTCGAAACAGAGTTAGACAACAGCCCTCTTCTTTCTTTCTTTAAACCACAGCATCAGATGTCGGGCTGGGTCTTTGCAAAAAACAAAACAACCCCCCCCCCAAATGGCACACCTGGATAGCCTGGGTAACAGCTTCCCTCTGCTTCTTTTCCTGGTCCAACTCATGGTCTCCAAAGTCTTGCTAGATTCAATTGGATTTCTATGCATCCAACTGAGACCAGATCTAGTACTCTTTTCTGATGATCAGGAGGTAGTTATATAATTAAATGCATATACCTTCCATCAAGGATGGGGAGCATGTGGCCCTCCAGATGTTATTGGTCTACAACTCCCATCATCCCACATTATCTATTAAATGGTGAACATCTAACTGGAGACCTTAAACTAGATGTCCCGGAGTTTAGAGAGGAATAGAATGCAAAATAAGAATGTGCTATATTACTTTTTAAAATATATATATATTAAATGCCTTGGAATCCATATGGAACATCTCTTTTGATTTAAAGTGAGATTGATCCAGCAAAAGGAAAAGAGAGACGTTTCAGTTGTATTGGAGTCAACAATGTCTTTACGGGAAAGGATGGTCTAATACTGATAGACGCCGCTTTCTACCTAAGATGCTCATAGTCTTATGCTCCATTTCTTTTTGTCTGCTTCTAGATTGTTGTTTCACAGAAAAAACTGATAAGATGGAGCAGCCAGTGCCCGCAAAGCCTGCAGCACCGGCGGAAGCACCAGCAGACGCACCAGCGGAGGCAGAACCACCTGCAACTATAACTGATGGTCTGTATACAGCACAGTCATATGGGATGAGGTTTCTCATAAAGTAGAGGAATGCATGGGAAAGGGAAGTTGATGGAGAGAGAGGCAGGGAGTGGAACCAGTCATGCGCTAGGGAATGAGATGTCCCCGCGGCACTCCTTGGTGTGTGGAGTGCCGCAAGGTGCAATTCTCTCCCCGATGCTTTTTAACATCTTTATGCGCCCTCTCGCCCAGATTGTCCGGAGCTTTGGGATGGGTTGTCATCAATATGCTGATGACACCCAGCTTTATCTGTTGATGGACGGCCATCCCGACTTGGTCCCAGACACACTGGCCAGGTGTTTGGAAGCTGTGGCTAGATGGATGCGTGGGAGCCGATTAAAATTAAATCCTTCGAAGACAGAGATCCTTTGGCTAGGTCGGGAGGACATGGGGTTGGGGGGCCAACCCCCAACCCTTGCGGGCATTCAATTAGTGCCAGCGCCTTTTGTCAAGAGTCTGGGGGTAACCTTCGACGCCTCCCTTTCCATGGAGGCACAGGTTGCAGCCACAGCAAAGGTTGCATTTTTCCATCTCCGCTGTATTAGGCAGCTGGCCCCCTACCTCTCTCCCCCCGACCTGGCCACAGCGATCCATGCGACGGTCACCTCTAGACTAGATTATTGTAACTCGCTCTACGCAGGGCTGCCCTTGAGGCTGACCCAGAAACTCCAGCGGGTGCAGAATGCCGCGGCAAGGCTCCTTACGGGGGCCTTGCCGCGAGATCACATTCATCCAGTGCTTTATCAGCTGCACTGGCTCCCAGTGGAGTACAGGATCAGGTTTAAGGTGCTGGTCTTAACCTTTAAAGCCCTACGTGGCCTAGGGCCCTCGTACTTAAGGGACCGTCTCTCTTGGTATGTCCTGGGTAGGACCCTGAGGTCATCAAATAATAACTTTCTGGAGATCCCAGGTCATAAGGAGGTCAGGTTGGCAGCCACCAGGGCCAGGGCAGTTTTGGTTCTGGCCCCGATATGGTGGAATGATCTGCCACAAGAAACGAGGGCCCTGCAAGAGTTGGCACCCTTCCACAGGGCTTGTAAAACGGAGCTGTTCCGTTTGGCTTTTGGGTTAATTTGAGTGCAACTTTTAAACTTCTAAATTTTTAAAATTTTAAAATGTATTTTATATTTGTATTTTTAACTGTCTGCTCAATGGTTATGTGGTTTGATGATTGTTAGCCGCCCTGAGCCCGGTTTTGGCTGGGAAGGGCGGGATATAAATAAAAGTTTATTATTATTATTATTATTATGTTGTTGTTGTTGTTGTTGTTGTTGTTGTGCCAGGGAGGAGTGCAGAGAAAAGCACACACAGCTCTTTGGGTGCCAGAGATCCACTAAGCCCCATAGAAACCCAAGGGTTGAGCCCACTCTTTGCTGCTGGCTGTGGTGTTCCTTTACTGTGTGCAGCCAGGAATGTCTCTATCATTAGGCAGAATGAGGTGGTTGTCTCAGGTAGCAGGTGCTGGGGTGGGTAGAGATGGGTAGACTACACAAGCTGCACTACACCTTCTCAGTTAGTCTGCTGTCCCATCAGCAGCATCGAAAAAAGAGCCAATGGCCAGCCCAGGTTCTGTATGTGGCATTATGTGTACAGAGAGGGGAAATTTTGTCATTTGTCTAGTGGGCAGAAAATCCTTTAGTATCAAAGGCTACTATTTTCTGACCCAGACATTGGTCAAAAAAGTTTCCTCAAGCAGCAAGGCATCTCGCCTTGCTTCCTCCCCCTGCTTATCCTCCCAAGTGCCCACCCCCTGAACAATTGACTGTCTCTGGCCTATGGCTTCCACAGCATATGCAAACTCTTTTTCCTGGGCTGGGAATGGTATGCTGACTACTGATGACTAAAGCGAAATTTTCTTTCTTCAAGCATCTGCTTTTCAGAACATGGTTGCTTTCATCACATCTCCAACGGGTGAAAGATTTGTCGTACTTGAGATTTTCATCCTTACTGCCATGACACTGCTGATTTTCCTTCTATGTAAGTACATAATTAGTATACTTTGCAACTAATGTCACGGGCTTTGCTTAAATGCCAATAGCATTTCCAAAAAGAGATGGCAGGATCCACCTTCCATTTACCCCTTTCATCTCTCTTTGATTTCTGGGGATGAATTACAGCTGTCACCCAGTGAGAGCAATGGCACTCTTTTGTTCTCCCTGAATCAGTGAGTTCCAGCACTTGGAACAAACGCATAGGCTAACACAAGCCTCTGGGACACCCTGGACAATTCCCTTTCCCAGTTGCCATTCTCTCCTCCTTTCCCAACTAATCCTCATTTGCTGGGGGAGAGCCCCCATTCCTGATCCTTGCCACCCTGCCCTCTGCTAGGGTTCCAGTCCCCTGAAGGAAAGTGCTTGGGGAAAACAGGCTGCAAAGGATAAGGCAATGGCCAAAGTGGGTGGGTCCAGAGCCTACCTAAATATCGCGATATATGCAGGGCTTTTTTCAGCCAGAATTCATCAGGACTCAGTTCCAGCCCCTCTCAAGTGGGTGCCACTGCCAATCTAAGAGAACAGGGGAGATATTCAAGGTTAATTTGGCACCTCTTTTTCTAGAAAAAATAGCACTTGATAAATGAGCACATGACCTATTTGCCAAGCTAATTCATTTTTAAAGGGCACTCAAAGTAAGCAAAGCTCAGGGGGAGGGAACCAAATGATCCAAGAATTTGCATATTTAAACATATGGCAGAGCATGAGGCAGCTTGGCAAATGTAAGTCTGTAGGACAAAGAGGACAGGTGCATCTAGACAAACAAAAATCTTAAGCTCTCAAAGGAAGGCCAACCATCTGATGACAGGAGCAACAACCACCTGAACAGGACTTCAGACCACCAGGACAGCCACAATCAAGGCATAGGAAACCTCAATATAATAATAATAATAATAATTTTTATTTATACCCCGCCCTCCCCGGCAACGCCGGGCTCAGGGTGGCTCACATCACTAAAATCACAATAAAAACATCAAGCATAAAAAGAAAACAATTAATTAACTGTACAGATTAAAAGATTAAAAATTAAAAACCATCTTAACACAGCAGCCCATGAATATGAAAGAATAGGAGAGAGTCTTATTTACAGTATTATATTATAGCACGAGGGTCAGGTTGGGTCGAACTAACAAAAAGCTAGGTGGAACAGCTCCGTCTTGCAGGCCCTGCGGAAGGCTATCAGATCCCGCAGGGCCCTAGTCTCTTGAGACAGGGCGTTCCACCAGATTGGGGCCAAAACTGAGAAAGCTCTGGCCCTGGTGGAGACCAACCTAGCCACCTTATGGGTTGGAACCTCCAGCGTATTATTATTCGTGGACCTTAAGGTCCTCCGCGGGGCATACCAGGAGAGGCGGTCCCGTAGGTACGAGGGTCCTAAGCCGCGTAGGGCTTTAAAGGTCAAAACCAGCACCTTAAACCTGATCCTGTACTCCACCGGGAGCCAGTGAAGCTGGTAGAGTACTGGATGAATATGATCCCGCGGCAACAACCCCGTAAGGAGTGTGGGATGTAAACACTAGAGCAGTCAAGTACAACAATGCTAGAGCAGACAATGGAGATTGCCTCAGTCCTCCAGCCACAACTTCCTGGTCACATGGATTGAGACAATTTCCTCTTGCAACTAGATGTGGGAGTGGCTTCACCTGGGAAGGTATGAACAAAGAACCTACAGGTCAGCGGCCATTCCATTCCACTCTCTCACTCGAACTGCGAGGAGGATGCTCAGTTGGCTTCCAGCCAACTGGGGCCTAGTGGACTTCTCTCCCACATGGGGAGATTCCAATTGTAAATATCTTTACTAAGAATAAGCCTGCCTTCTTTGGGATTTGTCTTGAGCTGGATATATGTGAGTAAACATTTTATATCTTTTTATAGAAGACATGTGTTGTGTCTTATTTGAAGAGGGACAAAGGGGAAATATAGTGACAAACCAGGAAACTAGATTAAGTTGATTCTAGTGAATCAAAGCAACTTCCGCTGTGTGTATTTTAAAAGGGAATGTTACTTTGCTAGTTGAACTTGTAAGCACAAGTTAGGATGAGATATATTAAATTATAAATCTCCATCCACGTTCCAAAACATTTCAACAAAGGGTTATGTATGCCCAGCGCTACGTATTTTGTGTATTTTTGAAGGATTGCGTTGGATTGCATTTTTAAGTTGAGTAGGATTTTTCCTGAGAGCATTTCCTGGTGAGACCGCATGGTCCCTTTGTCCTATTGTCTAGAGAAAGGGGGATTAAGCTACCCCTCCCCTCCCTCAGAGCTCACAAAAGACCCAAAGGCAGTGAAGATTTATTTTGAGGCTTTTGCTTTTTGCATTCTGAGATTTTTTGAGATTTTGATTTTAAATTTGGACAAATTTTTGAATTTTGAAATTTTTTCCAAATTTTGGATTTTAAGATGGCTAGTGCCAGTTTTTATAGTGAAGCAAAGCCAGGCTTAATGCTGCTAGATGAGGACAATTTTGTGCACTGGAAAACGCGCTTAATAGCATATTTAGAAGCAAGGGATGTTTTGGATGCGCTTGAGAAACCAAAGCCTCAAGGTGCAGATGATGAAGCCAAGGTTAAAGTCTGGAAAAGGCAGAACAGCGAGGCCAAGCACATAATTTTGAGTGGACTTCGCAATAAGCATCTATCGTTAATAAATAGCAAAGATGATGCATCTCAGATCCTAAAAGATATTAAGCGCATGTATGGAGAATCTACAAAGAACTCCTACAGAACATTGATGGGCAAATTAACTAGACTGAGAATGAATTCAAAAGAAGAATTCACAGAGCATATTGATAAATTCACTAGAAATTATTCAAAAGCTTGAACTTACTCCACAATCTTTTGATGAAGTAACAAAGGTATCATTTCTGTTAGCCTCATTAGGGCCACATTTTGATGCATTTGTCAGTTTGATGGATCATAAAGAGAATCTAACTTTTAAGGAACTGACTAGTGAATTAAGAGAGGAATGCAGAAAGAGATCTGATTCCCCAGAAAGGAGCACTAGAAATAAAGGCAGCAATTATGTTTTTAAACAGCCTGCACAGTCCAGAGATGGACACAAGAAGGTCACATGTTACAATTGTAATAAAATCGGCCATATAGCCAGAAATTGTAGAGCGCCTAAAGCTAAAGAGAAAGATTCCCAAGCCTTTCAGCGTAAAGGAGAAAGAAAAGGGAAATTTGAGCGCAACATGATGTTGAAAGAAAGGAGTTTAGCTATCCAGAGCCAAGAAAACACACACAATAAGTGGTTGTTGGACAGTGGATGCAGTTCACACTATACGTTTAAAAGAGACTGTTTTAATGAATTAAGTGATAAAGAGACTGAAATTGAGGTTGCAGATGGAAATATTTTAAAGTCCAAAGGTGAAGGTTCAATACATTTGGAATTCAATGTAAACAATGAATCTTTTAGGACCAGAATGTCCAATGTTGTGTATGTACCAGAACTGAGCTGCAATTTACTCAGTGTCTCTACTTTGGACAAGAAAGGTTTCAAGATCACATTTGAGAATGGACAGTGCTGTGTAACTAAAGATGGTGAAGTGTACATTGAAGCAAAACTAATAAATGGTGTTTATGAGGTTAATCTTTCAGAGAACCAGTCTGCAAAAGTGGCACGCTCCAGCCAGAAGGATGACGCAGATTTGACGCTGTGGCATAGAAGACTTGCACACAGAGATACCACCATCATTAAGAGTCTACAGGAAAGTGATCTTGTCACAGGTTTGCAGGTAAAAGGGAGCAGCAACCAGACTCCAACAAAATGCATAACTTGTGTTACTGAAAAGGCAGTAAAACCTTCTTTTACACGTTGCACAGAACAAAGGAGTACTAAAGTTCTGGATATTGTGCATTCAGATTTGTGTGGGCCACTCAGTGTTCCATCACTTGGACACAACAAGTATATTTTGATTTTTATTGATGATTTTTCGAGATATTGTGTGGCATATTTCATCAAAGATAAAAGTGAGACAGTAGAAATGTTCAAGAATTACATTGCCATGGTTAGGAACAAGTTCCAAAGAGCTCCAGGTGTCTTAATGTCTGACAATGAAGGAGAATACTGCTCACATGAGATGAAAGCCCTTATGGCAAAGGAAGGAATTACACATGTAACCACAGTTCCTTACACGCCACAACAGAACTCCATAGCTGAAAGGAAGTTCAGATCCATTATGGAAATGACAAGGTGTATGCTAAAGGAAGCGTCCCTGCCTAGGAAGATGTGGGGAGATGCTGCTTACACAGCTGTCTATCTCCAGAACAGGTTGCCAACAAAGGCAACACAGCGCACACCATTTGAACTTTGGCATGGAAAGGTGCCTAGTCTGTCGCACATACGTGTATTTGGCAGTATATGTTACTACCATGTGCCCAAGGAACAGAGGCACAAGCTTGACTCCAGAGCACAAGCAGGTATCTTAGTGGGATATGCTGCTGGAGGCAAAGGATACAGAGTAATGGACTTACAGACAGGCAAAGTGAGTGCGCACCATGCAATTTATTTTGATGAACATGCAAAAGCAGACACAAAGAACACTGTTATTGGCTGCTCCAAGGAGTCAGAATGGACTCAAGAACTCATAAACTTTCCTTCTGAAACCCCACATGGTACTAATCTGCCTTCTAGTGTGATAGCACCCCCTACAGGCGACGCACCAGAAGACGCAGATGACCAGATCCCTGGCGGCTCCAGAGACGAAGAGGAGGACTCAGATGGGGACATGGAAGCGTTGGAGGAGGGTGAGGAAGCTGATGCGGTTCAGGAACCAGAACCAGAGGTCAGACGCTCATCCAGAACCAACAGAGGTGTCCCACCAGCAAGACTGTCCTACCTTGCAGGGTCGGTGTCTCTACAGGAACCTTCCACATGGGAAGAGATTCAGAAGATGCCATCTGCGCAAGCCAGTCTCTGGAAGAAGGCCGCTCAGGAGGAGATGGATGCACTGCATCAGAACCAGACGTGGACCCTGACAGAGCTCCCTCCTGGTAAGAAGGCCATTGGGTGCAAGTGGGTGTTCAAGGTTAAGAAGGGGTCAGAAGGGGAAGTGGAACGCTACAAAGCAAGGCTAGTAGCACAAGGTTTTTCACAACGTTTTGGTGAAGATTACGACGAAGTTTTCGCACCAACCGTAAGATATAGTACCGTCCGAATGCTTTTGAGCATTGCAGCCTCTAAACAATTGGACGTGAAGCACGTTGACATATGCACTGCGTTTTTACATGGGAGAATTTCAGAAGAAATATATATGAAACAACCTAAAGGTTTCACAAAACCAAATGAGGCGCATCTCGTATGTCGACTCCAGAAGGGAATCTATGGGCTTAAACAAGCGGCTAGAGCCTGGAATCAGAAATTGCACAGTATGCTTGTGCAACTTGGGTACAAGCAAGGAAACGCAGATAAGTGCTTGTACAGCAAGTCAAGTAATGGACAATATTCATACATATTGGCTTTTGTCGATGACTTGATTATCGCTACTGCAAATAATAGAGACTATACACAAATAGTAAAACACCTCAGCAAGGAGGTACAAGTAAAAGAACTTGGAGATGTCAAATACTACTTAGGAATCCAAGTGGAAAGAGAAGAAGATGGCTCATTTCTTCTCAGCCAGAAGCAAAAGATTCATGAACTGATTGAGTATTTGCAGATGCAAGACGCACACCCGGTTGCAACGCCCATGGCTACAGACTTCTTGAAGAATCAGCAGGATTCGAAGCTGTTGCCAGATAACAGTCAATATAGGTCGGTAATTGGTAAACTTTTGTATATGGTTACCACATGTAGACCTGACTTAGCTAATGCTGTGGGGATTCTGAGCAGAAAAGTGAATTCTCCCACTGAGCATGATTTAGCGGGGCTGAAAAGGGTGGTTTAGGTACCTGAAAGGTACAATAAATTGTAAATTAAAGTTGCCAGCTGTCAGAGACCCTAAGTTGGTTGGGTACACTGATGCAGATTGGGCCGGGGATAATGCTGACTATAAATCCACAAGTGGTCATGTTTTTATGTTTGGGGATGGACCTGTTGTGTGGGGAAGCTATAAACAGAGTTGTGTAGCTTTGTCTTCAACAGAGTCCGAATATGTTGCTGCAACGGAAGCATGCAGAGAAATTGCCTGGCTTGATGAACTCATCAAAGACTTTGGACTGGTGAGAAGGGAACCTGTCAGCCTGCTAGAGGACAATCAAAGTTGCCTGAAGCTGACGCAGAGTGAAAAGTTCCTAGCCAGAACCAAACACATTGGGGTCAGGTACCACTACATACGCCAGATGGTGCAAGATGGACTTGTGGAACTGTCTTATTGCTGCACCAAAGAGATGACTGCCGACATCTTGACAAAACCCTTGCCAAAAGAGAGTTTCCAGAATCTACGTGTCAAGCTGGGACTCTGGGTGGTTGAATAAAGTTGTTTATGTTTTGTATGTTGTATTTGCCTGAGAAGGGGTTTGTGGGATGTAAACACTAGAGCAGTCAAGTACAACAATGCTAGAGCAGACAATGGAGATTGCCTCAGTCCTCCAGCCACAACTTCCTGGTCACATGGATTGAGACAATTTCCTCTTGCAACTAGATGTGGGAGTGGCTTCACCTGGGAAGGTATGAACAAAGAACCTACAGGTCAGCGGCCATTCCATTCCACTCTCTCACTCGAACTGCGAGGAGGATGCTCAGTTGGCTTCCAGCCAACTGGGGCCTAGCGGACTTCTCTCCCACATGGGGAGATTCCAATTGTAAATATCTTTACTAAGAATAAGCCTGCCTTCTTTGGGATTTGTCTTGAGCTGGATATATGTGAGTAAACATTTTATATCTTTTTATAGAAGACATGTGTTGTGTCTTATTTGAAGAGGGACAAAGGGGAAATATAGTGACAAACCAGGAAACTAGATTAAGTTGATTCTAGTGAATCAAAGCAACTTCCGCTGTGTGTATTTTAAAAGGGAATGTTACTCTGCTAGTTGAACTTGTAAGCACAAGTTAGGATGAGATATATTAAATTATAAATCTCCATCCACGTTCCAAAACATTTCAACAAGGAGCCTCGCCGCGGCATTCTGCACCCGTTGGAGTTTCAGGGTCAGTTTTAAGGGCAGCCCTGCGTAGAGCGAGTTACAATAGTCTAGTCTGGAGGTGACCATCGCATGGATCACTGTGGCCAGATCAGGGCGGGAAAGGTAAGGGACCAACTGCTTAATGCGGCGGAGATGGAAAAATGCCGCCTTTACTGTGGCTGCAACCTGCGCCTCCATAGAAAGGGAGGCGTCGAGGGTTACACCCAAACTCTTGACAGAGGGCGCTGGCACTAATTGAGCCCCCGCAAGAGATGGGAGTTGGCCCCCCAACCCCATATTGTCCCGGCCCAGCCAGAGGACCTCTGTCTTCGAAGGGTTTAACTTCAACCGGCTCCCACGCATCCATCCAGCCACAGCCTCCAAGCATCTAGTCAGTGTGTCTGGGGCCGAGTCAGGACGGCCGTCCATCAACAGATAGAGCTGGGTGTCATTAGCATATTGATGGCAGCCCAGTCCTAAACTCCGGATAATCTGGGCGAGGGGGCGCATAAAGATGTTAAAAAGCATTGGGGAGAGGATTGCGCCCTGCGGGACTCCACACACCAAGGAGTGCCGCGGCGACAGCTCCCCCTCTAACGCCACCCTCTGTCCCCAACCTGAGATAAAGAAACGCAGCCATTGTCGGACTGTGCCCTGAATCCCTACGTCAGCAAGGCGGTGGTCCAAAAGTTCGTGATCGACCATATCGAAGGCTGCTGATAGATCTAAAAGAATCAGCAGTCCCAACCCGCCTTGGTCCAGCTGTCTACGGAGATCATCTGTTAGGGAGACCAAGCCGTCTCGGTCCCATAACCAGGGCGGAAACCGGACTGGAAGGGGTCCAGGGTCGATGTCTCATCCAGAAACCTACCAAGCTGTTCGGCAACCGCTCTCTCAATTACCTTGCCGAGGAACGAAAGATTCGAAACCGGGCGGTAATTGGATAGATCTAAAGGATCTAGAGATGTTTTCTTTAAGAGCGGGCGCACCACTGCTTCCTTCAACTCCCCTGGGAAAATCCCTGTGCCAAGGGATAAATTGATGATCTCACCCAGGGGGGCCCGCACCTCGTCTGGACACGCTCTAATCAGCCAAGACGGACATGGGTCAAGGGGGCAGGTGGTGAGCCTTCCAGCTCGGAGGAATCTGTCTACATCAGCAGGGAGTATCCGGTCGAAGTGGTCCAATACTGGACCCGAAGACAGATGAGGGGCCTCCAGTTCTGTTATTGTATCCAAATTGGCAGAGAGGTCGTGGCGGAGCAGCAAGACTTTCTCCGCAAAAAAGCTCACAAATGCCTCACAGCTATGAATCGAATTAGTATTTAAATTTGGCTGATCCTTTAAGGTTGTTAAAGACCTAATTATTCTAAAAAGTTGTGCTGGGCGAGAGCTAGCAGATGCAATGGAGGCTGAGAAGTAGAACTTCTTTGCAGCCTTCACTGCCATCTCATAGGCTTTCATAAACGTCCTGTAAGATGTTCTTGATGCTCCATTGCGAGCGCGCCGCCATACTCGTTCTAGCCGTCTGAGGTCCCGCTTCATTTTCCGGAGCTCCTCGGTAAACCAAGGGGCCCGGTTTCGGCGGGGGCGCAGAGGGCGCTTAGGTGCGATCTCATCGATGGCCGCCAAGAGCCGGTTATTCCAGTTCTTGACAAGCTCATCAAGTGAGCCACCAGGGGGGGCAGGGTCCCGCAAGGCCTGACGGAATCTATCAGGATCCATCAGCCTCTGCGGGCGAGCCCAAATAGGCTCTCCACCCAAGCGGGATTGGGGCGGGAAGTCAATCCTGGCTTTCAGAGCATAGTGATCAGACCATGGCACTTCCACAGATGGAGACATGATCACATCTATACCTGCACCAAACATCAGATCCAGCGTGTGGCCCGCTTGATGTGTAGGGCCCACAACAAACTGAGAGAGCCCCAGTGTCGCCATGGAAGACACCAGGTCCAGAGCCTGTGAGGAGGGGGTGGCATCAGCATGGATGTTGAAGTCCCCCAGTACCAGAAGGTTAGGGAACTCCAAGGCCCAGCCTGCCACCACATCCAACAGGTCTGACAGGGTGGCTGCTGGTGCGCTAGGTGGTCGGTACACCAGCCAGACAGCCAAGTTCTCTTTGGTGCCCCACACCAGGCCAACACATTCAATGCCAGAGATCGATGGTGCTGGTAGGGCCCTGAAAGAGTAATCCTCCCGGATTAACAACGCTACCCCTCCCCCCCGACCCACGGTCCGCGACTGGTGAAGGACAGAGAATCCTGGGGGGCCATCTCGTGCAAGGCAACTACTTCGCCTTCCCGCACCCAGGTCTCCGTCACACAGGCCAGGTCAACCCCCAGCGAGATGAAAAAATCCTGGATGGTGGCGGTTTTATTGCCGATAGACCTGGCATTGCACAACACCAGTGACGGAGGTGGGTAATCCCTGCTCACCCTACCCTCGTCCCTCGGGATGGGGCGTAGATTGGAAGGGGTTCGAGCATCACTACATCTCAAAACCCTTCGACTATAACATCTACCCCCACCGCCATACCTCCTTTGCCCTTCAACGTTGGAGATCCCAAACCCTGGATTGGCCTCGTTTATCGGGGAATAGAATCTCATCCCTAACAAGTTGCCTTCAGGCCAGGTCTCCTGAGTTAACGGACTATGATATCGAGATATCAAATCTGCAGGACCGACATCCCCATTAGGTATGTCTCTTCCCGTCATACCCCAGGTAAGGCAGGCAGCCCCCCAGTCAAGGCAGGCAACCTTGCAATGGCCTGCTAGCTGTCAATCACTCCCTTCGACCTGGAATGGCCGAGGGGCTATCTGCTCTTTCTGGGCCTTTGGGCATATTAGAGAGACGTATGCTGAAAAATGAGGATCATTGGCCAGCAGAGAGCCAGCTTCACACTCAGAAACTATGTTGGTTTGGGAATACCCTTCTAGGGACGAGGACTTCAGGTCCAGCATAGATGAGTGTGTTGACAACTTGGTGAAGGTGTTGTGTTCTTTCTGAGTCTCATCCATTTTAGCGGCTGTAGGATGGTCAGGATCAGGGTTTGGGCTGAATTGTAGAAGATCCACTTCTCCCACATCATGTCTACGGGTTAGAATTCCTTTGTCGGCTGATCTACTTTCCGAATAAGGAGGGTTTTCTAAATCCATGGGACTCGGCTCTGGGATGGCGGGCTTAGCAGAAAATATTAATAGAAGTCGTATTCATATTTGATTTTTTTATTCACCCTTCTCCCTAAGGTCCTGGGACATGTTACAAGTCAGCATTTATTTAAAATTCAATATTGAAATCAGTTCGAAACCAAGTATCCCCTCCCTTAGCTCCCCAGACTAGTGGGCTACAACACAATTTCTTCATTTCTTTTCTACCTAATCCTTCTTAGATCAGAAGGAAATGAAAAAAAGAACAGAGTTTCAAATGGCAATGGATATGATTCGAAGCTTTGTTGTGCGGATTGGTGCAAAATATAAGGACCTGGATGGTAAGCATTTTATATACAAATCCTCATTTTTGCTAGAACATCTTTAATTTAAACAGACTTCAATTCTGGTAGTTCAATTTGGAATTCATATTGTTTGAGCAATACATACCGGGTATAGTCAATGAAACATCACCCAATAGAGTTTATCACATTTCATTGTTCAGCAGAAAGGAAAGCAGATGGTTGTGATTCTCACATCTCCCCACTAGAAATGCTGTCCTCCCCCATCACACTGTAATTCACAATGCTTGTGCTAGTGCTAGATTTTAGCACTAGCACAAAGGAACTTTGCCCCCACTTCTCCCTGCATGCCATCACCAAACTGCTATCCAGGGTGGGGGGAACTTCAGAACAGATGGGGAAAAGGGGGAAAGGGGCTGAAGATTGCATTGCACAAGGAGAAATCCTTTCACTGATATAATGTCCCCCTTAGATCTATGTGGAATGCAACTCAGTATTCATCAATGAGTTTGCCCATCTCTATTTTCTTAGATCTCACAAAGCATAATTGAAAACTGCAAAATATTCCTTGTATATTTGGTGTTACTGTGGGACTCGAGGTGGGAATTGTTTTGTGACCCTGTGATTGCCAGCAGAAAAAGAGGACATAGGAGGGGAACATAAAAGATACTTCATGAGCCACTTTTAATATGAGAATAGGATAGTGGATTGCATGGGTCTTTGGTCTGATCCAGCTGCAGGATTCTTCTGAGGATTTCCATTGGTGATCTCAGCCACAGAGAATCAAGTCTGCCCTCATATTCATAAGAACCCCATCCTGGAGCTCTGCTTCTTGTTTCAGGCTAAAATGTTTGGAAAAGTTTTCTTAATATTTGCAGATTTTTATTTCAGATACTCCTGCCTTAAACTGTTTCAAATCTTTTAGACTTCCAAATACTCGCTGCAGCACAAAACGTATCAGAGAAAGTGCGGTATCTTGCCAACAGAAATGATCAACTGCAAAAGGAAATTGGTAAGCTACCGGTACCCTATGATGCCGAATAACTGTAGTGCAGTGGGAAGCTGCCCTGAGTCTGAACCAGCTGAAAGCCCCTCCTCTAGCTGAAAACTCTTAGAGCCAGAGCAGAGTGCTGCCCTCCTTTGCATCCAGCCACCCTAAGGAAAAATCAGAGATATTTAGTTCATCGCTCCTGAACTTTTGAAATGATTTAGTATCTATGGGGAAGAAAGAAAAGATTTTGCCATTCTTTGCTATAACAGAGACAATCAAAACAGGTCAGCTAAAAGACCTGTCCTTTATTATGTTCACCCATGGGAGAGAGATTCTTGAATAGCACTCACGAGGCAACTTCCACCGACTTCCACCAACTTGGTCAGAGAGACTGCTGGGCAGTGGGGTGGTTGGTGCAACAGCAAAATCTCTCTCCTGTTTCACAAGCCCATTATCAAAAAGAATCCCTCAAGCCCACTCACATAGTGAATTGACTCACTGGCATGTGGGATAAAATACTTGTGAACAATAGCAACCCTCTCTCTACCCACAGGCCTGTTTTGGTGCCACACCAAGTACCCAGACCACCAAAACTAGGTCAGGATAGGCTCCTCCATTTATCTGCACAGGTCTCTAAGTTGGGCTCTCCTTCACTGGAAACACTTCCAATATAGGTAATGAATTGTAGGTGGGTTCCCACGAAGCATGACCCAGTGATAACAGCAAGAACCTTTACTGAACTAACAGAACTGCACAACAGGGGCAAAACAAATGCATACAGACATTTCTGAAGTCCTGCACCACTCCCACTCTCATTGTGCTTGTCTGCCTAAACTCCCAAGCTGAGAATCACAACTTAGAGTTTAAGGGCCAAAGGCAATAGTCCAAATCCTGAAATGTTCTGTGATTGGATATCATGTCTCAAATCAAAACACAGGGTTTCAGAATCCTTAATCCAGACTCAAGCTCAGGCAAACACAGACCACTGAATACATAACACCTCTCCCTCCTAGGAACAAAACCGCATCCCCGTCAACACACATAGTCATCAAAGTGGAGAGGGCAGTGCCTCACCCTCTGAGAGTGGTGAAGCTGGTTGCCTTGGATCCTTGGGGATGCGAATGGAGCTGCAGCTGGTGTCGTGGGTGTCACTGGTGTCATTGACTCTGCGCTGTCTGGTGGTGCAGTGTTGGGTGCATTCCTCAGCCCTACACTGGGCTGCAGGGTTCTCATCAGGTGCATCAGTTTGTGAGCCAGGCTGATTGTTCACCTTGTCCCTGTGCTCGGGTATGGTAGCAGTGACTGGAACTGGGGCATCAGCCAAGCAGCAGCGCATTTGGTCCACATGCCGGCAGTGAACCTGAACATCCGTTGTGGCAGCCTTGTAGAAGACTGGCCCAGTCACTCTGGTAACAGTGGTGGAGAGCAAGGCAGGGCAATCCCCATAGTTTCAGATGTAGACAGGGTCATCGGGGTGAAGGACCTGGGACCGCTGGAGCCTCCCACCCAAGAGGTTGATCAGATGCAAAATTAGGCTGCAGCCAATCCAGGTGTAATGCCAGCTTCCGGTTCACGAGGAGTTCTGCTAGGCTTCAACCTGTGGCAATGCAGGGTTTGATGTGCTGCTGCAGCAGAAAATGCACTAGACACTTGTTCCAGTCCCCCTGTGCAATCCAGTTGAGGGATTTCGTGATGGTCCTAAGATGGTCATTCTCTAAGACTGCCCATTCATTGATGGATAGAACGGTGCTGCTGTGACATTCCGGATTAGGTTGTTGGTCATGAACTTCTAGAACTTGGCTGACGTGAACTGTACACCATTATCAGCCCCTATGGAGTCTGACAGGCCATGTATGGTGAAGAAAGACCTGCAGCAATGTCCAGATGACCATCCTGGAAGTCATTGCTGAGACTGGCACCACCTCGAGCCACTTTGACAAGGAGTTCACAATGATCAAGAATGTCTGACCTTGACAAGGGCCAGCAAATTTAATGTGGAGTCTTGACCTTGGTGTGTGTGCTATCTCCTACTGAATCTTATCAGGTCTGGCAGTGCTGGACCCACTCTTCTACTGCAGAATCAATGCCTGGCCACCTGTCGTGTCCCCGTCGGTTACTGTAGCTAGCGGTCAAGAACGCACGCCACTTCCGAGAAGTTAGCAGAAGATGTCTTGAAGTTTATTGTACAGCACACAGAGAAACGTGGAAAGTCCGTAAGGATTCTGAGGAGGCCATCTCAGAGTTCCCCTTAAATACACTTTGCTGGATGACCCCCAATTCCCCCCTCCCTTCTGCCCTAAAGCTCCGGGGGTAATCTTCTTCCCCACCCGGGATGGCTGGGACAAAAGGAGTTAACTGCTCCTGTCTACCCGCGCTATTCATGGGTGCTTTTTACATTATCATTGCGATGCTGATGGTTCCGCCGCGCCCGCCGCTGATGGCTCGTTAGCGGTTGTTATCACCGGCTTCCCGGGATTGCCCGCTAAGCCTTCCTCACCTGGGGTTGGGCCATCAGCTTGGGGTTGTTTACCCCGCGGGGCATGCCTAGGCGAGTTCAGGTCTTGCCGTGTTCGGTTTAACCCCTGCGCGCCTGGCTCCGCTGTCGCCCCCTTTCCTGGCCCGCTGCATGGTTCCCCCTCCCGGCGCCCGCATGGCGCGAGCCCGGCAGGTCCCGGACTACCACTGTCTAGCCGGGTCGCGACACCACCAGACGTAGCTACTGGCCAGAGCTTTCATATGGACAATGCCTGGGTGACTCACATGGAGAGCCTCCAGAACTCTGGTTCACAGCTTAGCAGGGATCGTGACCCGGTTTCCCCACAGAAGGCTTCCCTTGTGGACTGACAACTTATGTTGCCGGGAGACAAATGGGGAGAAATCTGCATCAAGGAGACCCATTGGCCACCCCCTCCACACCCAGTTGACGACACGGGAGATGCTGCTACACTTCACCAAGTGTGTGGTGACATCCATGGCATGGAGTGGCAGCTGTGGCAGAGTGTCCAGCAGCATCACACTGTGGGCTGTGGATGGGTCAGTATCTATGTTTGGCAATGGCAGGTGGCTTAAGGCATATGCGAGGCCCAGGCTGATGCCACGGTGGTTGTGCAGCATGTAGTCATATGCATTGAGAAAGATGGACCACCTTAGCATCCTCAAGGACAGGATCTCGGGCATCTGCCAAGCAGGAGCCCAAAGGCCCAGCAGAAACTTGTGGTCAGTCACAATCGTGAAGTCATGGCCATAGATGTAGTCTTGGAACTTCTTCATTTCTGCCACGATAGCAAGGGCCTCCTTGTCAATCTGGGCCTAATTGCATTCCATAGATGACAAAGTCCTGGAGTAGAATGCAATGGGGGCCTCTCACCCATCTGGCAACTGCTGGCTGAGGACTGCGCCAATTCCATATGGGTAAGTGTCACAAGCACCTCATCAAAATGCGTAAGGATGGTGTCAGAGGAGAGCAGCTCTTTGACACCATTGAAAGCAGTGTCCTGAGCGTGACCCCAGATCCAAGGAGATTTCTTGTCCAATAGCCAGTGCAGGGCCTCCACGATTGTACAGAAGCAGTGATCTGTGGGCCTGACAAGATGTCTCGAGAGGTATGCTGTCTCCCCGGGGCCAAGATCCATGATGTTACAGAACGGCTGCAAGGAATCATAAAAGCCACGGATAAAAACCCCTTCCTTTTAGTCCATGTGGGAACCAATGACACCGCAAGCCATAGCCTCCAGAAGATCAAAAGTGATTATGAGGCTCTGGGCAGGAAGCTGAAGCAATTAAATGCACAAATTGTCATTTCATCTGTCCCCCCAGTTGAACGCCGTGGCCCAGGAAGAGAGGGGAAAATAGGAGAAGTGAACAACTGGCTTCGCAAATGGTGCCGGCAGGAACGGTTTGGATTCTTAGATCACGGTCTGCAGTTTCTTGAAGATGGACTTCTGGCAAGTGATGGGCTGCACCTCACAAGGGTTGGGAGGAATGTTTTTGCCAACAATCTCAAAAACCTCATCAGGAGGGCTTTAAACTGACTTATGTGGGGGAGGGAGACAGTGGTCCTGAAGGTAGGAGTCTATCAAATGCTGAAGATGATCATCCAAAAGTCAAGGACCAAATGGAGCAAACAGCACGCAGACCTAGTGGTGGGAGGAAAAAATCCTTAAGTAGGAGACATGGGGGAATGATCAATGGTCTTCAATGTCTGTATACAAATGCACAGAGCATGGGAAATAAACAAGATGAACTTGAGCTCTTGGTACAGCAAACTAAATACGACATAATAGGCATCACTGAAACCTGGTGGGATGAGTCTCATGATTGGAATGTAGTAATAGAGGGATACAATCTATTTCAGAGAAATAGACCAAACAGGAAAGGAGGAGGAGTGGCGTTATATGTCAGGGATGTGTATACCTGTGAAGAGATCCATGATTTAAAACTTCAAAGCCAAATTGAGAGTATCTGGGTCAAAATTAAGGGAGAGAAAAATAACAGTGATCTCATTGTGGGAGTTTACTATAGATCCCCAAGCCAAACTGAGGACATAGATGATGCCTTCCTGGAACAGATGACCAAGCATTCAAAAGGAAATGAGATAGTAGTAATGGGGGATTTCAACTATCCTGATATTTGTTGGATGTCAAACTCAGCCAAGAGCATAAGGTCGAACAGATTCCTCACTGGCCTTGCAGACAATTTCATTGTCCAGAAAGTGGGAGAAGCAACAAGAGGATCAGCCATTTTAGATCTGGTCCTAACAAATAGTGATGACCTGGTTAGTGGGGTAGAAGTGGCAGGATCATTAGGTGGGAGTGATCATGCTCTTCTGGAGTTTATTATACATCAGAAAGGAGCAACCAAGCATACTAAGACTCAAATTCTAGACTTTAAGAAAGCCGACTTCAGAAAACTTAGGGAAATGCTGGATGTGATCCCATGGTCAGTAATACTAAAAGGGAAGGGAGTTCATGATGGATGGGAGTTTGTTAAAAGGGAGATATTAAAAGCACAACTTCAAGCAGTACCAATGAGACGAAAACATGGAAGATGCCTAAAGAAGCCAGGGTGGCTATCTAAAGAACTTTTAACTGAGTTAAGATTTAAAAGGGATATGTACAAGAAATGGAAAAAGGGGGAAACCACCAGAGAGGAATTCAAACTAATAGCCAGCACATGTAGAGACAAAGTCAGAAAAGCTAAAGCACAGAATGAACTCAGGCTTGCTAGAGAGGTTAAAAGCAATAAAAAGAGTTTTTATGGGTATGTCCGTAGCAAAAGGAAGAACAAGGAAACAGTGGGGTCACTTAGAGGAGAAGAAGGTGAAATGCGAACAGGGGACGCAGAAAGGGCAGAACTCCTCAATACCTTCTTTGCCTCAGTCTTCTCCAAAAAAGAAAACAATGCCCGACCTGAAGAATATGGAGCAGATGATTCAGCAGGGGAAACACAGCCCAGAATAAGTAAGGAGGTAGTACAAGAACACTTGGCTAGTTTAGATGTATTCAAGTCTCCAGGGCCAGATGAACTACATCCAAGAGTATTAAAAGAACTGGCAGAGGTGATTTCAGAACCACTGGCAGTAATCTTTGAGAATTCCTGGAGAACAGGCGAAGTCCCAGCAGACTGGAGGAGGGCAAATGTTGTCCCTATTTTCAAAAAGGGGAAAAGAGAGGACCCAAACAATTACCGCCCAGTCAGCCTGACATCAATACCAGGAAAGATTCTAGAGCAGATCATTTAGCAAACGGTCTGTGAGCACCTAGAAAGGAATGCTGTGATCACTAAAAGTCAGCATGGGTTTCTGAAAAATAAGTCATGTCAGACTAATCTGATCTCATTTTTTGACAGAATTACAAGCCTGGTAGACAAAGGGAACACTTTGGATGTAGCCTATATTGATTTCAGCAAGGCCTTTGACAAGGTGCCCCATGATATTCTTGTAAAGAAGCTGGTAAAATGCGGGCTAGACAATGCTACCATTCAGTGGATTTGTAACTGGCTGACTGACCGAACCCAAAGGGTGCTCATCAATGGCTCCTCTTCATCCTGGAGAGAAGTGACTAGTGGGGTGCCACAGGGTTCTGTCTTGGGCCCAGTCTTATTCAACATCTTTATCAATGACTTGGATGATGGGCTTGAGGGCATCCTGATCAAGTTTGCAGATGACACCAAATTGGGAGGGGTGGCTAATACCCCAGAGGACAGGATCACACTTCAAAATGACCTTAACAGATTAGAGAACTGGGCCAAGGCAAACAGGATGTATTTTAACAGGGAGAAATGTAAAGTACTACACTTGGGCAAAAAAAATGAAAGGCACAAATACAGGATGGGTGATACCTGGCTTGAGAGCAGCACAAGTGAAAAAGATCTAGGAGTCTTGGTAGACCACAAACTTGACATGAGTCAACAGTGTGATGCAGCAGCTAAAAAAGCCAATGCAATTCTGGGCTGCATCAATAGGAGTATAGCATCTAGATCAAGGGAAGCAATAGTACCACTGTATTCCGCTCTGGTCAGACCCCACCTGGAATACTGTGTCCAGTTCTGGGCACCACAGTTCAAGAAGGATATTGACAAGCTGGAACGTGTCCAGAGGAGGGCAACCAAAATGGTCAAAGGCCTGGAAACGATGCCTTATGAGGAACGGCTTAGGGAGCTGGGTATGTTTAGCCTGGAGAAGAGAAGGTTAAGGGGTGATATGATAGCCATGTTCAAATATATAAAAGGATGTCATATAGAGGAGGGAGAAAGGTTGTTTTCTGCTGCTCCAGAGAACGGACACGGAGCAATGGATTCAAACTACAAGAAAGAAGATTCCACCTAAACATTAGGAAGAATTTCTTGACAGTAAGAGCTGTTCGACAGTGGGATTTGCTGCCAAGGAGTGTGGTGGAGTCTCCTTCTTTGGAGGTCTTTAAGCAGAGGCTTGACAGCCATCTGTCAGGAATGCTTTGATGGTGTTTCCTGCTTGGCAGGGGGATGGACTGGATGGCCCTTGTGGTCTCTTCCAACTCTATGATTCTATGATTCTATGATTGTAGCCTTGTGTGGAAGAAAGGAGTGGCATGATAATAATAATAATAATAATAATAATAATAATAATAATAATAATAATAATAATAATAATAATTTATTATTTGTACCCCGCCCATCTGGCTACATTGGATATCATGTATCGAATCAGAACATAGGATCTCAGAATATTAGTGCAGTCTCAAGATCAGGCAAACACATAGCATTGAATACATAATACCAGCAGGTAAAGTGATTATAAAATAGTTTATAAAGCTTGAGATACGAAAGCAGAGAAGGGGAATGAATGCAGATTGTGTCACTTGTACATAAAAACAAGCGAAGGATGGTCAGCACC
Organism: Darevskia mixta; assembly: GCA_034641385.1. Classification (NCBI taxonomy): domain Eukaryota; kingdom Metazoa; phylum Chordata; class Lepidosauria; order Squamata; family Lacertidae; genus Darevskia; species Darevskia mixta. The sequence continues at coordinate 8,732,804 of JAWWNH010000060.1, forward strand.
AAAACACACATTTTGTGGAAGTTGTAGAATGCCATTTCCCCTCTTTCTCTTTGACCCTGGGAAATATGATTGCCCTTAAGGACATTATGCCAAAACAAGGCCTAAACCCTGATCGAAATGGATGTAGAAATTCACTTTCCTCCAAGAGCACCTGGATCTCATGCATTTGGCTGCTTTCCCATGGTACCGGACCCCAGTCATGCAGGATTTCTGGGATAATATGCGGGTAATTATCCCTGCCAATCCCCAGGGTAGGGGGGGACTGGCCGTCACCCACGGGTCATCCAATAACTGCCACTCGCTACAGAATGCAGGGGCAGGGATGCTGGGTGGTGAGCACTACATGAATTGGGAACTCTCCAGAGTCATCGTCATGAGCGGGAAGATCCCTGTTCTTCAAACATTATGAAAATGCAGACTTAGAAACAGTTATGTTCTGGAAAGACGGAGATAAAAAAGACCTGCTAAATAAATCAGTCACTAGGTGCCAAGGCTTTGATCTGAAAAGGACTTTCATCATTGTGCTTCGATCTAAGTGAGATAAGCGGTTGTTTCTTTTTCTGCATTTGCTACTCATGATTTGCCAAACCTCACTAAGAAAGAATTAATTATCTAAATGGAATGCAGGAGGAGCTGCAAAATTAATTTGTTGCTTGGTTATGCAATTCTCTGCAGAGAGCCATAATTAGAAATGGCAAAAACAAGATCAGACACGAAGGAGGCTCAGGTTGAAAACAATGGCAGCAGCTGTGGCGCAGGAGAAAAAGGAACGGCCTTGGGGGGGGGGTGTCTGAGGACATTTCACGGATTATAATTGGGGAATATTTCACATAAAACAACTGCATTTGCCTGCATGGACTTTTTTTCTCTCAATATATGGTGAAATGTGAAAGTGAGGGTGACTTTGATTTTTGGTGAGCTTCCCTAGGGCCCAGGGGAGCAAGCTTGGATCTTAGAGGAACTAAACTAAACAATCACCAAACAATTATTGAAATATACCCACTGCACTGCTTTTCTACTGAAGACTCATATTTGGAACACTAACTCATTAAAAGACTTGAAAGATTGCTGTTCCATAAATCTTATTCAAGGAAGGAGAGTTGGAAGAGAGCCCAGAGCCTGGAAGATAAAATTGTGAAATGAAAGACTGGGCCACTGAGAGGACTGCGCTGAAAATCAACTGAAGAATAACAACACAGAATAAATTGCCTCCTGTGTGTTAATAAGAAATGTGAATTTGTTAAAGACAATAGAGAGTCATACACCAGTGACTGTGAAGATAAAACAATGGGTCATCGGGGTCTGGTGGGGACCCCAAGATCTCCTGCAATGCTTTTGCTAAGTTTTTTGCAGATAAAGTCGCTCAGATTCGGAAGGAGGTAGACTCCACCGTGGGAGCAGAGCCGGGGCGGGAGAGTGCTAGAGCTCTGTCTAGTCATGTTTCATGGGATCAATTCCAATCTGTTACCTCTGAGGATGTGGACAGGCTGCTTGGACGAGTGAAACCGACCACCTGTCTTCTTGATCCTTGCCCATCCTGGCTAATAAAAGCTAGCCGGGAAGGGCTGGGCGATGGGCTCCGCGGGGTGGTGAATGCTTCCCTCTGTGAGGGAGTCTTCCCAGACCCGCTGAAAGAGGCGATCATTAAACCGCTTCTTAAAAAACCATCTTTAGACCCGGCCATTATGGCCAACTATCGCCCAGTCTCAAATCTACCATTCTTGGGCAAGGTCATTGAGCGGGTGGTTGCTGAAAAACTCCAAGCACGCCTGGAGGATGCGGACCATTTGGATCCCTTCCAATCGGGATTCAGGCCTCATCATGGGACTGAAACTGCCTTGGTCGCGCTGGTCGATGATCTCCGGCGGGCTAGGGACAAAGGTGAGAGCTGTTTCCTAGTTCTGCTGGACCTCTCAGCGGCCTTTGACACCATTGACCATAACATCCTTCTGGACCGTCTAGAGGGGTTGGGAGCTGGGGGCACTGTTATACAGTGGTTCCGCTCCTTCCTCCTGGGCCGTGTTCAGAAAGTGGTGGTGGGGGATGAGTGTTCAGACCCCTGGGCTCTCGTTTGTGGGGTGCCTCAGGGTTCCGTCCTCTCCCCCATGCTTTTTAATATCTATATGAAGCCGCTGGGAAAGATCATCAGAGCGTTTGGGCTGGGTGTTCATCAGTATGCGGATGATACCCAGCTCTACCTCTCTTTCAAATCAGAACCAGTGAAGGCAATGAAGGTCCTGTGTGAGTGCCTGGAGGCGGTTGGAGGATGGATGGCGGCTAACAGATTGAGGTTGAATCCTGACAAGACAGAAGTACTGTTTTTGGGGGACAGGGGGCGGATGGGTGTGGGGGACTCCCTGGTCCTGAATGGCATAACTGTGCCCCTGAAGGACCAGGTACGCAGCCTGGGAGTCATTTTAGACTCACAGCTGTCCATGGAAGTGCAGATTAATTCTGTGTCCAGGGCAGCTGTCTACCAACTCCATCTGGTGCGCAGGCTGAGACCCTACCTGTCCGCAGACTGTCTCGCCAGAGTGGTGCATGCTCTGGTTATCTCCCGCTTGGACTACTGCAATGCGCTCTACGTGGGGCTACCTTTGAAGGTGACCCGGAAACTGCAATTGATCCAGAATGCGGCAGCTAGACTGGTGACTGGGAGTGGCCGCCATGACCACATAACACCGGTCCTGAGAGATCTACATTGGCTCCCAGTACGTTTCCGAGCACAATTCAAAGTGTTGGTGCTGACCTTTAAAGCCCTAAACGGCCTCGGTCCTGTATACCTGAAGGAGCGTCTCCACCCCCACCGTTCAGCCCAGACACTGAGATCCAGCGCCGAGGGCCTTCTGGTGGTTCCCTCACTGCGAGAAGCAAAGCTACAGGGAACCAGGCAGAGGGCCTTCTCGGTAGTGGCGCCCGCCCTGTGGAACGTCCTCCCTTCAGAGGTCAAAGCGATCAACAACTACATGACCTTTAGAAAACACCTGAAGGCAGCCCTGTTTAGGGAAGTTTTTAATCTGTAATATTTCAATGTATTTTAGTGTTTTTTGGAGGCCGCCCAGAGTGGCTGGGGGGACCCGGTCAGATGGGCGGGGTACAAATAATAAATTATTATTATTATTATTATAAGATCGGAGTTATGAAACTGGGGGGAAAACAAGAGAGAAGAATGCAGGAACAAGTGAAAGAAACTTTCTCCTGACATCCAGAACATGGGAATTCCCCTTGAAATTTAATTTGGAATGTATAATTGGATTTATTGTTTGTACAGTGCTGCCTTTAGTTATGAACTTAATTCATTCCAGAGGTCCGTTCTTACCCTGAAACTGTTCTTAACTAGAGGTGTGCTTTCGCTAATGGGGCCTCTTGGTGCCGCTGCACTGCTGCCACACGATTTCCGTTCTTATCCTGGGGCAAATTTCTCAACTTGAGGTATCTCTTCCAAGTTAGCAGAATTTGTAACCTGAGGCATTTGTAACTTGAGGTACCACTGTATTATGATGTGGCAAGATTGGATCTGATTTGTTACCAATTGGAATGTTATTAATTGAAAATTAATAAAAAATATGGAGTGTAAAAATAACTTCTAAAGAAATGGAAAATATGGACAATTTAGAGAAATAAAAAATGTAGAGAATGTAATAATATGTAGTTTCAGAAGAATTATTTTAAGGACCCATGGGGGGGATGGGGGGAAGTTGAGAGATTCAGAGATTCTCATATACTGATATGGTAAAAGTTTTTTCTTAATATTATTTTGAATTAGTTTTAAAAAAAAACATTTTAAAGAAAAGAACCTTGCCCAGGAAGGGAAGATTAGTAACCGACGGTCAGTTACTTAGATTTTCTGAGCCCAGAGAAGGTTTCTTAAGGAGTGGTTTTACCACTGCCTCCTTCAAGCAGGCCGGGACCAACCACTCTTATAAAGAGGCAGTAATCACCTTTCTAGTCCAGCCAGCTGTCCCCTCCTTGCTAGTTTGTATCAGCCACAAGGGGCAGGGGCCAGAGCACAAGTGGTCCTGACCGATCCAAGCTCCTTGTCCGCATTCTTCAATGTTACCGACTGAAACACGCCCAACACAACGGAAACTGACTCTGCTCTGGACACCCTTCGAGATTCATCTGCTGTAATAGCAGGGTCAAGATGCCAGGAGATGCAAGCAATTTTATCCACAAAATACTTTGCAAACAAGGCACAGAAAGCTGCTGTCAGTACTACGGTACCATCTCCTTCGGGCAGAATGTAGCAGGCCTTGCGCTACCTGGGAAAGCTCTGCTGGATGGCACAATGGAGGAAGCAAAGCAAGCCTTCTTTGTAGCCTTCACTGCCACTTGGTAGGCTTGGTAGGCCCTCACCAGTAGTCAACTGCATTCAACTGGATTTTCTCTCCATTCATGTTCAAGCCATCTCCCAGCTTCTTTCTTCGCTCTCACCTCTGGAGTATACCAGGGGACCAAACAGGCTGCATCAGGGCCAATCATGTCAATGGCCGAAACCAAGGCAGAGGGCCTTCTGGGTAACTGCACCTGCCCTGTGGCACTCCCTCCCACCAGATGTCAAGGGGAAAAACAACTATCTGACTTTCAGAAGAAATCTGAATGTAGTTTTGTTCAATGAATTATTTTATGATTTGTTGTTGTTGTTGTTGTTGTTGTTGTTGTTGTTGTTATTATTATTATTATTATAGCAAAACTTTTATTGATTTTTACAATTTTTAAGCACATAACATAATGGTTAAATTTTCCATACTCCCCCCCCTCTCACTGTAGGAAGCAACATTCATCCCCCTCTCTCACAAGGGTAGGCATAATCATTGTACATTTAACCTTACTAACAATGTTTAATATCATTGCTTGGGCCTGGCCCAATTCTGTGGGCCAGGCTTTCCTTCATTCCTCAATTTCATATTTCGATTGACTTCCTCAAGTCCCCCTCTGTTGATTTCATTATCTATCCTCTCTAACAGTTTTCATACTCCTAACTTTAAAATAACCTAAAAAACAAAAAATTCATTTTACTTAAAACAACTCCTTTTTCCAAACCTCAGCATCTGATCCTTCCCTATAACCTTATAAATTCCCTTACTCCAACCTAATTTAGAACTTCTGATTTTGTACTTTTTGCACCCTTACCTCCCTCTGGTCTCGAAATTCTAAGCTAAATTTCTCCCTACTTAACTCCTAATTTTTAACATATAATCATTAATGCCAGTGTCCAAGTCCGAACATCATAGTCCTTTAAGCCAGAAAGAAAACCAAGTTCAACTAAGCCATTTTAATTTGTTGGAAGTCACCCAGAGTGGCTAGGGAAAACATAAATAAAAGCATATAGATAAAGTATTATTTTTTTTATTATTATTATGTTGTTGTTGTTCCAGAGCTTGGCCAAAGCTCAGCAGGAGCACCACCCACTTCCAGATCAGCTGGAAAATCCCCCAGAGCCATTTGGAAGCCCACTGGATCCATCCTGTCAGCTCTGACAGGGAGACTGTTGGGCAGCAAAGTGGGTGGTAAAACAGCAGAATCCTTCATCTGTCCCAGTTGCCCAATGCCAGGAACATACAAAAAATTGAGTTATATATACGGTATATATATTTTTAATTGAGTTATATATACGGTAGGAAAAAAATACAAATTCAGATGTAAACAGGAACACTAGAAAGTGCTGATTATCCCCCACACTGCTATAACTCCCTAGATCCTGACATACATTCTAGATTCCCCTCCTGCCTCCACAACTCAACAGAGGGCCTGGAGAGAGAAAGAAAATTGTTATAAACCCCAGCTATTCTCCCTCTCCGACCTTCAAGTCTGCCCTGATGCTTCCCTAAGTATCTCGGTGGAAACAAGTAGGTGAGGTTCTTGACTGTGCACCCTGTTCCAGCTATGCCCACCCAGCTATGCCCACCTGCAGCATCAGCATGTGTTGAAGAGTTAATGCTGTTCTTGTTTTAATCTTTCTGAGCTTCCTAGATGAATATATCTTATTATGTGGCCACTGTAATGAACTTAACAAAAATATTTGAAATCTACACAGACTTACAAGGTGGTTCCCCTTAAGAATAGAATAGAATAGAATAGAATAGAATAGAATAGAATAGAATAGAATAGAATATATTTTATTGTCATTGTCCCCTTCGGGGACAATGAAATTACTTCTCTATGTTGTTTTCTTTTTCTCTTCTTCCTCCATATCTGGCTTGACTCAAAGACATCCTTGTTGGGAACTTGAACGATGGTTGGATTAGATTTTTAAGTTCATTGTATCTGTTTTCTGATGAGCTACGCTCATGGGTGGATTCCAAAGAAAAGTGTGAGAAGGAAGGTGCCCACCTCGTTTCTGTAGAAACAGCGGAAGAACAGGTGAGCATCAAAGCTGAGTATAGAAAAGGTAGGGGATCTCCTTGAGTCAAAGGGCTCCTATCATCAATATGTAATTAAGAAGTTCCAATCCACCTGTATGCAACCAAGACAACAACAACATCAGTAAAACCAAGCGGTGGGTGAGGCAGGGAGCAGCTGCTACCATCTGGGACTCAATAAGGTTTCTTAGAGCCGCTGAACTCTAATAGCCTGAAGTTGGCAATCAGGAAGGAGGTCTTGAAGGAGGAGGAGGAGTAGATACCTGAGGGGAATCTATCCCTTGGATTTCCTGTAGATTCTTCCTCTGCTCTTTGAGATGTACTGAGTGCTTAGAAAAAAGGCTTCCCTCACCACCCTAACCCTCTGGCATGAGGGTATAATGGAGATGACTCTAGAGGAGCTTGCAAGGTATATCCCTCTCCCAGCCCAGGCAGAGGGGCTACTGGGGTGCTGCAGGGCACAGACATGGGTGAGACCCCATCATCATGCCATCAAGTATACCACAACCAGACTGATTCCAGTATCTCTGGAACCAACAAACAAACATGGATACAGAAATTGGAGTATTTGCCACACAGGGTCACTGTGCCGCTAGATGGTTCCAAGACGAACTGTTCTATAGCAAAGTCATTTATAGTATTTGGAAAATTTAACTCTGTGTCATGACTGGAAGACATATGTAGCCAGTCTCGGTGAGGGCAGGTGAAGTTACCCTTCACTGCAATATTTCCTAATTGGGATACTTCCTTGAATCCATAATCATCACCCATCATCATCATCATCATCATCATTTGGATCAGGCTATCATCTCCCCAAGAAAGGGACATTGTCTAGAAAGGCTTTGAGAGAAGTGCCTTGCTCCTCATTCCTACTGAAGATTTTCTGGGTTTTTTTCTTTCTCTCCACCCCTACTGTAGTTTTTTATAGACCAGCAAGTAAAAGATCGTAAAAAGCTTTTTTGGATTGGACTCTTCAAAGACCTGGAAGGGAACTGGAAATTGCTATCAGGGCCACTACCTGAAGACCAGTAAGTTTTTGAAGCAACATTTGTTAATGGCATGAATTTCAAAAACTTGCAGATTCTGTTTACATAATTGATCCTTTCCCTCTCCAAATATATTTTGCATGCACTTTTCTCTACTACCAAAGATCTACATATGTACTCCTCCACATCATTGTCCAGATGAGCGGCTGCTGCTTCTCACTAGGTTGGAGAGGCAGGAAGGCTACTCTTCCTGCTTCTCAAACCTAGAGAATGTGGTGATTAGGAAGAAATTGAAGGCATGCTTTTAAATGGTTTGTGCTGCTTAGCCCAGCTTCAAAAGGAGTTGCAGAAACCTAAAGCTGAGCAACACTCTCTTTAGGAAAGTATTGCTAGTTATCTGCTAAACAATCTGAATAACCAGCAATCTCTAACCTAAAATAATAGCAGCAGTGTGTAAGATAGGGTAGATCAGGGGTCGGCAAACGAAGGCATGGGGGCTGAATCAGGCCCAATGGCCTTCAGGATCCGGCCCGTGGACTGTCTGTGGATTGGGATTCTGTTCGTTCGGGATGCACCATTTTTTTCTGCACCATTCCATTCCCCCACTCTCCCTCACACACACCGCAGCAGCACCCCCTCCCTCCCTCCTGGCTTCTCCCCTCCCTTCCTAGAGGAGGAAGGGGGCTGGGCTGAGCTGGCCCTTTTGCGCAGCTCATCTTCCCTCTGCCCCTGCTGCCGCCCTGGTGCTCTTGTGGGCCAGAGAGAGGAGTGGACGAGCTCCCTCTGCCTACCCATGAGAAGAAGAAGCAGCAGTGGTGGCGGCGGTGGCAGCCCCAGGGAAGGTAAGCACAGCGGCTGGGGTTGAGGCTGGGGCTGGGGGTTGGGGAGGAAGGCTACATGCCCCCCTCGCCTCTTCTTCCAGCTCCCCCCCCCCGGTGCTGCTTCTCTGGCCTGCCACAAGGTCTGAGCGACAGTGGACCGGCCCACGGCTAAAAAAATTTGCCGAACCCTGGGGTAGATGAATCTCACTCTCTTGGATAGAATCATAGACACATAGAAATTTAGAGTTGGATGAGACACCAAGGGTCATCTAATCCAACCCCTGCAAAGCAGGAATCACAACTGAAGAATCCTTGACAGATTCCTAATAGGTTTTGCTTTCAGCTGCCAATTTAAGACAGTTCATGGTTCCCTTTAAGTATCTAACAATTCTTTTCAACCTGTGTGGATGAGTAAGATCTTACTCATCCACAGCTTGGTAGTAGAAGAGCGAACTGGTCTGGCAGTTATTACCAAGACTGGATTAACAGAGGGGTGCTTTCAATTTTGCAAGGTCTCCTGGAACAAAATCCAATGACATTCATCTCCATTGATGCACCCAATACCAACCACTAATCCTTTTCGGCAAAGGTATTGAGTAAACTTTACAAATGCGCAGTGGGGTTGTATCATACTAGCTGGGAACTTAAACCCTGTTTGCCAGTAGTTCCCAGTTAGCTAAGTACTGCAGACCCCTTGTTTTTCAAAAGCCAAGCCATCTTCCTTTGAAGATTTGGATATCTCTGTGGCAGTTTATTTTATGTGAATGGTGTAATGGAGTGCCTGACTGGGTGGTCTTTGGACCACTAATTGGGAACCACTGCTGTATGTGATCTTAAAGGGACCCCTGACCATTAGGTCCAGTCGTGTCTGACTCTGGGGTTGCGGCGCTCATCTCGCATTATTGGCCGAGGGAGCCGGCGTACAGCTTCCGGGTCATGTGGCCACCATGACAAAGCCGCTTCTGACGAACCAGAGCAGTGCACGGAAACGGCGTTTACCTTCCTGCCGGAGCGGTACCTATTTATCTACTTGCACTTTGACGTGCTTTTGAACTGCTAGGGACCGAGCAACTGCTGGGACCGAGCAACGGGAGCTCACCCCGTCTCAGGGATTCGAACCGCCGACCTTCTGACCAGCAAGCCCTACGCTCTGTGGTTTAACCCACAGTGCCACCTGCTTCGTATGTGATCTTAGACTTGATCAAAGGTCAGAGCCAACCAGAGGTGGAGCTAGGTGCTCCGGAACCTGGAGCGGCATGTACCTGGGGGTGGGGTGAGCATCCCAGGGGGTGGGGCGCATGGCTGCCATGAGCCTCCTGGGGGGTGCAGCCGGCAACGAGTGTTGGGGACAGTGCAGCGTTGCCCCCCCTCAGGGATGCCCCCTTTGGCACGCACCCAACTTTCTTCTCCTCTGGATCCAACCCAAACATCTCATAGAAGTAAAAAAAAACCCTATTTCTCCATTATTACTACTAGTATCAATTTAATAGATTATTGGAGCACTAAAAATGAGTTATACAATACATTTTTTTTTAAAAAAAATTGTGCTGTGTAGTTCAACTTGATTGAGTATACAATGGACACTGGAGAATGCAAGGCCTTATCAGAAGTGACGCTAAGTAGGGGTGGATGTTAAGAGAAAAAGAACTGAACATCTTTTTAATGGTAGAAGGCACAAGGAACAGGTGAGGAAATAAACCTCCAATCTTGATTGATCACTGCTGCTATTTCTTTTCTTTTCAGGTACTGGAATTTCTAGGAGCCAAAATTTGAAAAGCACCACGACTGCGGTGCAGTTACCATTGATTGCTTCAGAGGTTGCTGGATAGCATTAGAATGTCATCTACAATTCCTTGTAGGAATTAGAGAAGGAAGGAATTAGAGAAAATATGGTCAAGATGTTTTTCAGATGGTATATGACCCCGAACAAAATACATAAAATGTACAAAACTAAAGAAACCTTTGCTGGAGATGTAGAAAGGAGGTGGGAACGTTCATTCATGTATGGTGGCACTGTGACGAAGTTAAAAAAATTTGGAACCAAATATTTGAGGAAATAAAAAAGATATTGAAATATAACATTAAAAAAGAACCAGAGTCCTTGCTGCTGGGAATATTGGAAGAAGAAATAGATAAACAAGATCAGAAATTATTTCTGTATCTAACTGCAGCAGCAAGAATTCTGATCGCATCATATTGGAAAAAACAAACTATACCAAACGTCAAAGAATGGCAAGAAAAAGTATTCAGTTTTTTGGATTTGGCTAGATTAACTGATTCAATTAGAGGTTGCAGCAAACAAAAATTTAAAAAGAGTTGGGAGAAATTTGGTGAATATATGAAATCACAGTGCCCCAATATGAAAACATGGATCCACTTCTAACTATTTCGCATAGTAAATTAATGGAAAATAAAGTAATGGTACTCAATAGTGGTTGAAGTAAGAAAGGAATATAAGCAACGTGTGAAACTAAAATGAGATATCTACTCGGAGTGGTCGGTGAGTGGAAGTCATCAAGGCAATATGAAGTTAATAAAAGAATGACAAAGAATGGGAAGACAGAAGAAACTGTAAGTCAATAAGTTATTATAGTAACTGGATAGACCTGATAAACAAGATGTAAAGTAAGTAAGTAAGACAAATGGGAAAGGGAAGGATGTAAGTTAAGGTAAGAACTTAGGTATGTATATAATATCATATGAACTTTAATGGACACACCTCATGTCTATATATATATATATATATATATATATATATATATATATATATATATATATTTACTTTGGTTAAACTGAGTATACCTACTCTCAAAATGTAGGATCAGAGGTCTGTTTGTATTTGTGATTTGTATTTGTGATTTATTTTGATTTTGACTTTAAATAAAGATTCTTAATAAAAAAAATAGAATGTCATCTACAAATACCGTATATTTGTAAGAAGGTGCCTGATGATGCTTGGCTCTAAGAGACACCTTAAAATGAATGAAATTGGATCCCATGATCTCTTCATAAAAGCACCCCTCTGTTTTAATGCACAATCCACACACTGCCATCTATGTTATGGGACTCTCTGGCATCTACCCTCACAATCACCTTGAAAAGGCCTTATTCTGCAAGCTCAGATGTAGATGGGTACAAAAATAGAGAATGGAAGCATCCAATCATAGCCTGTTTTCTGTTTAATTTGTTTATTTGCAATGCATACCAATATTTGTTTCCTTACTCTGTGTGTTTGATGCCCCATTGCCCCTTCTAATCTACATGGTCGCTACCTTACAAGGCACACAAGGACAACCATGCATGCCAGGCAATGAGAATGGGGGCCACCCAGAGCCTGGTGTCCCCTTCTAGCAGACTAATCAGAAACACAACTTTGGCTTCATCACTGGGAAATTCCAGCGCCCTTGCTCTCATGTAGAGCTAACATTGGGCAACAAACACAGTGAACTGCTCTCGATTTCTTCAGAACTTGGCAGGGGGGAAGACTGGAATCCACACCAGTGTGGGCACAGCACTGGCAGCATGTGCTGCTGCTTTCATGGCATTCATGGTGGAGGGGTGTCAACATGAATAAAATATTGGGGGTGGAGCAAGTAAGCTCCCTCCTGCATAATCGATCACAAGACAGTGCACACAACAACTTGGGGAAGGTGGCTCCCTAAAATATTTTATTTGGGTCTCTACCCCTAGGAGTTGACTCCTATGCACAGTGGCCGTCAACTGAGTTAAGTAACCAATTAGACTCTGCTGTTCTGAATCACACCTTTACAAGGTGTGAATAGCTTGGTCTATGTTGAGGACTAGCACCCCAGAATTCTAGCCAGGGACCTCTCCTGCCACGTCTTGCATGACTGACAGCTGGAAGTAGTTGTGGTTGCTTCAATCTGTCCTGCATACCCAACCAAGGAAAACTGATATTTTAATTATTTATTGACAAAAGGATATCATCTCTTGCTCCTGAGTTGCTTTGAAAGGAGCGGGAGGGGGGCAAGATCGAGTCACCGAGTGAGTGCTCCAATGCAACCCAGCAAAGAAAAGCCGAAAGCTCCAGCTGACAGTGTTTACTTTTCCAAAAAAACTGCAAAGCTGAAGAAATTCTTGGAACTAATTTGGATTGATCTGGCAATCTGATGGGAGGTTAAAACAGAAATCCATCCCAACGGCAGATTATTTTACTCTGCATGGGAATATTCTACAAGTGTAAGAAGATGTCTAGTTGATGTTTACTTTAACTTTTTTTTCTTGCTTTCCTGCTTATGACTGCTTATGACTAAATACCAATGGATTAAATTCCTAAGAAAACTTGCATAGAATATTTGATTTTGACCTTGACCTTATTTAATATGTCAATAATTTTGGTGGCCCAGAATGCAAGAAGAAATCAAGGAATATGTCAAGGCGTGCAAACTTTGCCAGTAAACCAAGAGGCTCCAGGAATCACCAGCAGGGTTGCTTCAACCACTTCCCACCCCACCCCCAAAGGGCCATGGGAAGCAATAGCAATGGACTTTAACACCGACCTACCCAAGTCACAGAAACAGACAGTCATATGGGTAGTGGTAGATCTGTTAGCTAAGATGGGGCACTTCATGCCCTGCAAGAAACTGCCTTTGGTGCAGGAGATGGTGCAACTCTTCGTAGAGCACATGTTCAAGCTGCATGGGTTGCTGCGAAGGGTCATATCAGATAGGTGAACGCAATTTACCTCCCAGTTCTGGAGGAAACTGATGCAACTACTGAAGGTAGAAGTATGTCTTTCGTCATACCCACAGCACCCACAGACAAACGGAGAGTCAGAGAGAATGAATGCCACCTTACAACAGTACATACGCTGCTATGTGAATTATCAGCAAGATAACCAGGTGGAGAAGTTGGCACTTGCTGAGTTTGTCTACAACAGCGCAGTACACTCGTCTACACAACAGACCCCGTTCTTTGCCTGATCTAGCAGAGTATTTTGAAGGTCATTAGAACCCTGTTGGATCAAACCAAAGGCCTATCCAGTTCAGCATTCTGTTCTCACAGTCCCCAGCCAAGTGCCTAATTTTATGGTCCTTGTGAGGTTATCCCACAGCCATAGGATTTTGTGGACTTTCCTCTCCATGAACTCCTTGTTGCATCTGCAGGAACTTTAGCTGCTGTCCTTCCTTCGCAGTAAAAGGGATATAAAGGATCAGGTCAGGTGGGGGTGGGATAGAACAATCTCTATATCTGTCTCTGTCTCTGTCTCTGTCTCTATCTCTAATCTATCACTGAGACTTTGCATCTTCTTGATTAAAAAAATTCCCTTCTAACACACCCACTCTACAATCATATCAATGGGAGGCTTTAAAAAAAATGCCGAGGAGAGGAGGAGGAGAGCAGCCACTTCCCATTATTTGCCCTGCCATCATGGCCCCAGCAGAAATTTGGATTTGGTTGCTTTTCCACCAAACCAATAGGATTGAACATTTAAGGGAAAATGCATAAGACTATACATACTGTATCTAGATCAGAAGCATTATGAGTTCAGTAGTAAGAACCCTCAAGATCCTAGCCAAGAAAAGGCTAAGGAACTAGGGGAACAGGGTACATGTGACCATCTTTGTACCCACTCCTGCCACCAAAGAAGGAGGGAAGGAGATGCTGAATCTTGAACTTTCCATCACAGAAATTCCCTGGAGCCCGCTAGATAACATCGCAAGGAATTGTTGCCTTTGGAGAGCAAGAAAAATTCTCAGGGACAATTCACACCCTGGCCAGCACCTCTTTGATTTTCTTCCCTCGGGCAGGAAATATAGAAGTATAATCAGACGTACCAACAGGCTACAAAACAGTTTCTATCCGTGGGCTTTTAGGCTGCCGAATGGAAAATAATATAGTACAACTGACTTTTGGGGTTGGTGTGTTGTGCGACAAGCACACAGAGTGCAATGAGATTGTTTGTGGGGGGGCTTGGTTAATTTCATTGTACACAGGTTGTACATTGACAATAAAGGTATTATTATTATTATTATTATTATTATTATTATTATTATTATTATTGGCTGCCTCCATAGACCACAATAGCAAGCAGCAGAGCTCCTTTATAATTGGGAACATTGGACTAAAATTAAAGGCACCTCCGCAGTAGATGTGGACAATACGCTTTAAACTTAAGCATCCTACTGAAGCTGTGGTATGATATTTGAGTGATGATTCCTGCTGTAATTGAAGAAATTGTTAAATGCCCAGGTAATCAATGGAGCACTGAACATTCGGAGCATTTTCTGTAGATTCCCAGGAGCAATTGCTGGGGCCAGGTTAAATGAAAGCAAAAGCAAAAGGTTCTCCTTAATCCATTAGCCCTTCTCTCCTGAGAGAGCCAGTGTGCTGTAGTGGTTAAGACCAGTCGTCTCGTAATCTGGTGAACCAGGTTTGCGTTTCTGCTCCTCCACATGCAGCTGCTGGGTGACCTTGGGCTAGTCACACTTGTTTGAAGTCTCTCAGCCCCACTCACCTCACAGAGTGTTTGTTGTGGGGGAGGAAGGGAAAGGAGATTGTGAGCTGCTTTGGGACTACTTCGGGTAGTGATAAAGCGGGATATAAAATCCAAACTCTTCTTCTTTCTTGATAGCGAAGGCTGCAATGGAAACCACGCTGGCCTGGGAAGTGAGCCCCACTGAATTCAGCAGCTTGGTCAGTAGAAACAGGACTGTTTTTGCACCAATATTTTTTATTGATTTTATTTTCTCGTAACAAATATTCAATATATTTACTTAACATTCATTTTCCAGTTCCCCCCCTCCATGTTGACTTCCCCCAACTTCCATTTCTGGTTTGTTACACCAAATATTACAATCTTCTGTTTATCTATATATATATAAATGTTCCCATTGCGTGTGCGGCGGTCGCAACCTTGCTCCGTAACAGCTGGACCAAATAACATCAAATTTGGACACAGCGTTCAAGCGAAATTAATAAGATATGAGGCTATAAAGGAACACTTTTCAAGCTGGCTGGAGTATTTCCAAGTAAACGAATTATACCAAAATGATAAAAAAATAGGATTTGACACGGAACCTTCAAGATTTGAAAGAGAACTTCTGAATAATAACATTAAGTTAATATCATGTATGTATAGATTATTACTAGAATACGAAGTAATGGATGAAGAGATCAATGTTCCAATGACTAAATGGGCCCAGGATGTGGGGCATGTAATTATGTTAAAAGATTGGGAAATACTTCTTAAGGTTAATATGAAATTTACAGCTTGTTATAGTATATGAGAAAATATGATGAAAATGTTCCATAGGTGGTATTTTACCCCATCCAGATTGGCAAAAATGTACAAAAATCTCACGAATGCTTGCTGGAGGTGCAGGGCGAATAACGGAGATATGATACACATGTGGTGGACATGTTGTAAAATTAAGGGGTTTGGGGGAATGGTTTATGATGAACTAAAAAAAATGTTGGGAATTACTTTTATTAAAAAACCAGAGGCCTTTCTCCTAAGTATCTTGGATAAGGATATACCAAAGCAATCAAGGGAACTATTCCTATACGCCACAGCTGCGGCACGAATTCTGATAGCCAAAAAATGGAAGGAACAAGAGGTCCCAAGTATTATTGATTGGCAGACCAAATTGCAGGAATTCGCAGAATTGGCCCAATTAACAAATTCAATTAGAGGAAATTCTAAACAAACGTTTGCAGAAAAATGGGACAGCTATCGAAGATATGTACAAAAATTCATCAACAAGCAGACACCTATGCCAGCATTCGAGGGATAACTTAAATGATTAGATAAATAAGGGAATTTAATCTTTTCTTTTTGAGAATGTAGTAGGAAAAAATTGAGGAATAAGGAATTATTGGTGCGCATTCAAATTTAAGAAAATTGATGCTTGGGGAGTTGACAGGAAGTCATATCTGTCAATCACTTTTTTATTTTTTTATTTTTGCCTCATCAGAGGCACGCGGGGGAGAGATGGGAGGTGAGGTAGGTATAAATGTGGTTTTTCTTTTCTCTCTCTCTCTTTTTTTCTTCCTTTTTTTTCTTTTCTTCTTCTTTGCTATACAAAAAAGGAGGACCAAACAGACAAACAACTAAATGTGTTATACATAAAGTTTTTATTTAATCATAAATGCAGAAGCTGTATACGGTCACTCTATGTAAACTACGTGTTTTTTTCTCTTTCTTTGTTCTGTCATGCTCTTATGTGTTTACTACAAAAACTTAATAAAAAATTACAAAAAAAGCTTTCAATTTATGCTCATTTTTCATTATTTTTATTCCTGCTACCTCTTTGTTGGCTATAATATTTCTTGCTAAAACCTCCAGGACCAGAATAAACAAGAGCAGTGATAACAGACATCCTTGCCTAGTTCTTTTTTGTATTTTACATTGATTTGTTATCACCTGGTCAATGATTAATTTTGCATTTTGTTCTGAATATATGGCTTGGATTCCCTTATTAAATTTTTCTCCGAATTCCACTTCTTCAAGAACTTTTTTCATAAAATCCCAAGAAATATTATCAAATGCTTTTTCTGCATCTATAAACATCAATGCAGCTTGCTTTTCATTTCTATTATGTTTAAGACATTCCCAATAATATATTTCATTTGTCTACCTGGAAAGAATCCTGCTTGATCTTGGTGTATATATTCTTCCAATATTTTTTTCATTCTATTGGCTAGAATATAGGCAAACAGTTTGTAATCATTCAATAATGAAATTGGCCTATAGTTTTTAACTAAAGTTATATCTGAATCTGAAGAAGTGTGCATGCACATGAAATCTCATACCAAGAAGTGTGCATGCACATGAAATCTCATACCAAGAACAAACTTAGTTGGTCTCTAAAGTGCAACTGGAAGGAATTTTTTTTTTGATTTTTTTTTACTACGGCAGACCAACACGGCTACCTACCTGTAATCTGAATCTTGTTTTTGTATCAATGTTATATACGCCTCTTTCCCTGTTTCTGGGAGTTCTCCTGTTTTTAAAATCTCATTCATCATATCCTGTTCATTTAATTTTTTATAGTACTTTGCTGAAATTCCATCTGGTTCTGGAGTTTGAAAGCACGTCAAAGTGCAAGTAGATAAATAGGTACTGCTCCGGGTGGGAAGGTAAATGGCTTTTCCGTGTGCTGCTCTGGTTCGCCAGAAGCGGCTTTGTCATGCTGGCCACATGACCTCGAAGCTGTACGCTGGCTCTCGGCCAATAAAGCGAGATGAGCGCCGCAACCCCAGAGTCGGACACAACTGGACCTAATGGTCAGGGGTCCCTTTACCTTTACCTTATATAGTTTTTTGCTCGCTTTTCCTCAATTGCCATGCCAGGAGTTTCCCTGGTTTGTTGGAATGTTAAAAAAAAATTGTTTCATCTTTTTAATTTTCCACCCTATTTCCTCATTAATCAACATTAAGTATTGTGTTTGTAATAATTTAACTGCCTGCTTAACTGTCTCCTTATTAGGTTTTTTATTAATTATTTTTCTTTCTCTAATATTTGATCTAAGATTTCCTTTTCCCCCTTTTCCCTCAATTTCTTTTTAGTTGAGTTTTGTTGGATAAACAGCCCCCTCATCACTGCCTTGCTAGCGTCCCATACTGTTTGCAGCTTGGTTCCATTATTAAGGTTTAATTCAAAATAATCTCCCAGTATCTTTCTTGCCTTTTCTAAAAAAATAAATCTTTAATCTCCATCTAAAAGTAGATTGGTTTTCTTTCTGGATTTCCATTACTATGGGATCATGATCCGACAATGTTCTAGGATTTATTTCATTTATTTTTACTTTTTGTTTTGTTTACTTTTTTGAAATCCAAACTGCATCCAGTCGGGCACTGCTATCAAGAACATGGGAAAAGAAAGTGAACTGTTTGTCAAACAAATGTTTTACTCTCCATATATCTATTAGGTTCAATGTCTCTGTCATATCAAAACAGGTTTTGGGGAGCCTGCCTTCTTTAGTATCCTTTTTCCTAATTGTTCTATCCATCTCTAATGATGGCACTCCAATTAGATCTCCCATTAGTATTACCTTCTCATCTGCATACTCCAAGAGATCTGTTTCCAATTTTTGGAAGAATTTTGATTTGTTTTCATTTGCTGCATATATACCTACCAATATTATTTTTTCTCCCTGGACTTTGATTTGTACCACTAGGATTCTCCCTTTGCCATCTTTTTGAATTAGTTTGGGTTCAAGTGTGGGTTTAATGTAAAATAATACATGTCTTTTTGCATTATCTGCTGAAATAAAACCCATCCCTAATTTTTTATTAATCAGAATTCTTTTATGTTTTTTACTACGTGTGTTTCCTGAAGGCAAATAATATCTAATTAATTATATCTGTTTAAAATTACATGTTCAATCCTATTGCTTTTTACTTTGTTGTTCAGTCTGTTCACATTCCAGCTTAGTACTTTAAGGTTTGCCATTGTCAGTTTTGTTTAAAAAAATCTACCTACTGCTCCCTCTAGTTGTTCCAAAGCCTCCTTTTGCTGTTCCAAGGGGCTTTTTAATTTTATCGCCCCTTCCCTGAACTCAGAATCTCTACCATGTTTTTCCAGAAGCTCATGGACCTGACTCTCTGTCACCAGTCTATTTCTTTTCCTGCTTCAAGTAAAATAAACTCCTTCTGGAAATTCCCATTTATATTTTATGTTCACTTTTCTAAGTGCTGTTGTCAAAATCTTGTAATTCTGTCTCCTAATTCATAATTTAAATGGGATTTCCCGAAAAATCCCCTCAACCTGCAGAAATCTTCATAATTTTTTTAAAAGATTGCATCCTTTACTTTTTTGTAACTAAAGTTACCAAGATGTCTGTAGGCTGTTTTCTTTCTCGGGACACTCTTGTCTTGACTCTGTAAATATTTTCAATTGCTTCCTCGATCCCCACTTGTTCTTCCCCCATCCAATATGCCAGAATGTTACTTAGATATGTGGCCAAGCCTTGCTCCTTTTCAGATTCCGGTGATCCACTTATTCGAACCGCATTAGCATTCTGTTTTAACTGGAGAAGAAGAATCTGTTTGTCCAGCTCCTTCTGCCTATTGGAGAGGCCCCCTATAGCCCCTGCCACAGCAAATTGTTCTGTCTTAAGATCTTCCACCTCCCCAACTGACTTTTCCAATTTTCCAATTTTAGATTCTAAAGAGTTCACTGATGCCTAACTACATATATGATTTGGTCACACCTTTATATCGCAGAGCATTTATGCTGGCCTGTTTAAATGCCTTTCCATCTTGCGTGCTATTCGGAAGGTTCAAAGGCATTCCCTACCAGAACAGACTCTGCCCTTGTGGCCAGAAAGTGTCGGACTCTATGGCCCACATGATACTGGATTGCCCTCTTTCTAATATTTTTGATTTTGGCCCCCCGATATTGTTTATGTGGCTTAGAGCCCTCTCCAACAAACAACTTGCGGTCCAGCTCTTGTTGAGGGATGATTCCCCTGAACTCACCAGAATTATGGCTCACTATTTGACTAGGATCTATGAAATTAAAGCCAGTACATCTGGACTACCTAATAATGACTGATGAGGATTCCTTACTTACAAAGGGTTTGTATGTTTTTGTTTTATTTTATATATGCCAATAAAGGTGTTGATTGATTGATCTAATTTGTCAAATTTCTTTTAAACTTGTAACAGATTTTCTTGCCAAGTTCACCGCAGGGCTTGCCAACTGATTGCCTTTGCTCACTCCACCAGTCCGTTAACAAGACTTCTCCAAGATCAAAAAAGGACAATAGTTCAAGTTCAACCAAGTCTATTAATTCCAACAGAAGGGAAATCTTTAAATGGTTATAGAAGTGCAGCTTGAAAGTGTTAAAAGTACTCTAGAGGCTGCAAAAATGTCTGCTCTCCCATTCACAAATCTCAGCTTGCAGAGCCTGTCAGTCAGAAAATGGAGGTTGACTTCCTGTTTGGATTCAGTTTTGCCAAATTAAGTTTTAGTGCCTAATTTCCTCTATACAGTTTTTTTTTATTTTTGTTTTTTTGCTGTTAATTACCTTGTTTTGAAGATCTGCTGCTTTTGGTGGCGGCTTGTGACTATGGCTGGTGGGAACACTGGTGCCAAATTGAGCGAACTCAAGCCACTTTTCTCTTCTCCCCCCCCCCCACTCGCTGCCAAGACAGCGGTAAGAGGAAAGGGAGAATCGTGGCAAGTTTTTCCTTGCTGCGCCGGTCCCCTCAAAGCTCCACTCTTCCATTGAGTGTTTTTTGGGGGGGCGGTGCTGAGTCCTAGCACTCTCCCCACTGCCCTATCCAGCCCTAAACGGTCGTTCTTTAAGCGGACACGCCACCACTCCTCCCACAACCAACTGGAAGTCCCCCACACACACACACACACTCCACTTTAAAATGTTCTCCAAGATGTGGAGGAAAAAGGAAAAGTGGGACATTCTGGGATCAAAGCAGAAACTGGGATGGGTTCTGTAATTCAAGGATTGTCCCTGGAAAATCGGAACACTTGGTGGGAGGGTATGTGAGATCATCCTCTGAGGCCTTTCTTTGGGTGTGTCCTCCATGAGAGGTCCGGAGGGTTGTAACACAAGAACAGGCCTTTTCTGCAGTGGTTCCTTACTTGTGGAATGTTCTCCCTTGGGAGGTTTGACTGGTGTCTTCATTATACACATTTAGGTGCCAGGTGAAAATGTTCCTTTTTCAACCAGGCCTTTGGATGATTAGCATCCATACACTTTCAAATGTGTCGTAGGCACCATCTCCCCAGGGCTCTGGGTGCCCAAGCACCCACACAATTTCCCACATAGGGGCCACAAAATGCGGGGGCAGGTGCGCCCCATGGAAAGAGCATGAAGTCTGGGCAGGGGTCCCTATTAATCTCTGTCATTCCTACGTCTTGTAATCTGAGTTTATACCCTATGTGCTTTCTGTTCTGAGACTTTCTGAGCTCTTCTTGACCTTGGGGAGGGTGGTTGAGGAATGCTGGCAACGACTGTGAATCTGTTTACCCTCTGTCTCCCAGTGTTTTTTCTTCTTCTAGCTTTTCCCTATCCAGTTCTGCCTTCTGAACTATGCCCCTCTGCAAACCACTGTTCCAAATCTACACTGTCCTCCTGCCCCTGGGAAGATTCAGGATCAAGGGGAGGGGGTGGCTCCCACCATTCCTCCTCAGCACGGTCCCTGACATCGCCCCCCCCCCCGAGCTCTCCTCCTCCTTCCAGCCCTTTGGTTTTGGTCTACTGGGGTGGCTTGCATGAAATGCCCTTTGCAAGACTGGAGCATGCACATGCTTTGCATACTCCCACGGTCTTTCTGCTGGCCCATACCCTTTCCACCCAATTAGGTACTGCAACTTCTTAGAATAGAATAGAATAGAATAGAATAGAATATATTTTATTGTCATTGTCCCCTTCGGGGACAACGAAATTACTTGGCTGCTCCATCCACCCAGATAGGGCACTTCACGCAAAGACAAAACAACTACAAAAACACTGATTAAAACCATACACACTGATTAAAACCATACAATGATAAAACATAACAGGTAAGATTAGATGACTTCAAAGTCCAGGCTGCGATTGCTCTGGAGAAGAAGCTGTTTCTAAGACGGCTTGTTCTTGTTGTCATCGTCCTGTATCTCCGTCCCGATGGCAAAAGTTCAAAGAGACGGTGACCAGGATGCGATGGATCTTTCACTATGTCCAGTGCCTTTCTGTGGCACCTCATGGCATAAATCTGCTCTAAGGTGGAGAGCGAGCAGCCAACAATGCTCTCTGCTGCCTTAACAACTCTGCACAACCCCATCCAGTCCTTGGTAGTACAGCTTCCGTACCACACACATAAGCCATAAGTGATCACGCTCTCAATGGCACAGTGATAGAAGGCAAGCAGCAGCTTTTGTGGAAGATGGTTTTTCCTTAGAACTCTCAGGAAGTACAGTCTCTGCTGCGCCTTCTTCACAAGCCCCCTTATGTTTGCACTCCAGGACAGATCATCCTGCAATTCAATGCACAGAAATCTGAACATTGTTACCCTCTCCACACAGATTCCATCAATCAAAAGTGGTTGGACATCATTCTTTTTTCTCCTGAAGTCCACCACAAGCTCCTTTGTTTTCTTTGTATTTATGAGCAAGTTGTTAGCTCTGCACCACTTCGTCAGCTGCTCCACCTCATCTCTGTAGTTCGTTTCACCCTCCTTATCAGAGATGAGCCCAATCACGGTTGTGTCATCTGCAAATTTGACAACCCTATTACTAATTTGACAACCCTTCTTCCATTGCCATCAAGAGTCTAGAATTTGCTCTACTTCGTATTCCTCCTCTACTTCCACTATGACAAGAGGAGGATGAGCTTGCTTAGGTGTCTGGTACGCGTGCACAGGCACCACATCTGTGGAACATGGGGTGAACCTTCATGGATACAGGCAACCAGAGTCTAATCTGGTCTATCACTTCAAACAGACCCACTCTCTGAGGATCCAATTTCTTGCATCTGCCTTTTTGTGGTAAATAGCATGTTGACAACCACACTTGATCCCCCACCTTGATTGCCCTGCTGCAAGGCCAGAAGAGCCCAGACTGACTGCAACAAACTTGGGCAAATGTCAAAAATGTTTTTAAATATTTTTAAATGTTTTTAAATAGTTTTAAATCTGTGGAGCCTTAAATTTTGGTCTCCCCCCCCCCCATTGGGGTGGGATAAACGTTTAGATGGGGCTGGGTGTTAGTTTAATTTTAGTATAAATGTAACTTTTTAAAAAGTTAGTTTCTACTGTTTTATTGTAAAGTTTGCATTTTGTTCTTAAGGGGAAAGGGTCAGGGCTGCCTGGGAGTAGTCCCCAGCCAACAGGAGGGCTGGGGCAAGTTCCACGGGGGGGGGGCAGGATGCACTGGGACACCCAATCTCAGTGATCACGGGCAGGAGGAGGAGCTACACTAAGGCCATACCATGTCATTACCGAGGAGGCATGCTTAGTCATTGTTTGAAGATTATCCCTGCCTCCTGGAGGTCCTGGGGCAATTAAGAATTTAAAATCTTGAAAATCACAGGGCCTGGATGGCTTTATAGGTTTCATGGACTGGCTGGATGCAGAGGAGTAGTGGGATGCACTACCTGGGGAACCCCCAGTGGAAGAAGGTTCAGAGCTTAGGGGATGAGTGGTGGAACAATGATGAGTGGGCAGGGGGAGCAGACTGGGAGGAGAAGGTGTCGGAAGCTGAAGAGGTAACAGGATTTAGTGAGCAGGAAGAGGCTGTGGCAGAGAGAAGTCCAGAATCACAGGCAGAAGGGGATGGGTTCAAGAGGTAGAGTGGAGGCAGTCTGCTGAAGAAGGCAGGAAGTCCCCCCCCCACTCCTGCTGGGACCAGCTCCCTTCCCATTTGGTCTCCCAGAACACTCAGAAATGAAGAGGGTGAAGCAAAAAGAAACTAGGTGACTGAGCCTTAGGCTGATGGGGAAGGAACCTGGGAGTGGAGCCTTAGAGAGTGGTGGGAAGGTGGGGACCTTCAGTTCATAACTGAAGGCAAAATTGGGAAGACATGGGCGTTTACACATTCCCTGACCTGCTTGCCAGAGGAAAAGCAGTTTCCAAAGAGGAACAAAGTAAATTAAGAAGCATTTGCACTACCTGGTTTCAGGAAGCTCTGGCATTTCATTAGCAGTGCAGGAAAGAGAGCCTACATACACTTACCTTACCTTGTTTGAATTCTTATGCAACAAGCGAGCATATGACCTGAAGGATGCTGCTTCCCTAAGACCCCATATATCATGTAGTGGGGGATGCAGGGGGCCTTCAAATTATATGGGAATCAGAATTAGGCCACACAACTGAAGATCACAAATGGTTGCTATCTGAACCATTCCCACCCCCACCCACCTCCATTTAAAACCATCTCTGCTCACTTGCAGGTGGCCTCACTCAAGGTCATCCTCCACTGGATGCCATTCAGGATGGCAAAAATCAATCCTTCCTTTTCACCTTTATGTTCGAAGGGTTGTGGGAAATTTATTCATGTTTGGTTGCAACACCCCCATGTTAAAAACTTTTGGAATAGAGTATTCTCCATTATATTGGCAATTACAGGCCAATCCCTTTCTCCAAATCCTTCCTTATCCTCGCTCAGGGGCGTAGCAAGGGGGCGGGTCGCCCCAGGTGCCACCCAGAGGGGGGTGACACTTGGTGCCCCGCCTGCAACTCAGGGCTCCACCCAGCAGCCAGAAAAAGAGCAAAGGCCACCCCCCTCCGCAGTTCGGTTTGAAGGACCCTTGAAAGAGGAAGGGAGAGATAATAGACACACACACACAAAAACCCCACACCTCGCAAAGTGGCACCATCATTTTTGGGGGGTGGGGTGGGGAAGATTCCATCACTCCAGTTTCCTTCCAAATATTAGAATTTTTAGGGCAGAGGACCAAAGACATTAAGGAGCAGCAAGGGGTATTCCTAGAGCGTCTCTGTGGAGGAAGCCTTTGAAGGGGACATAGGCGGAGCAACTCCTGCATGCAAATGAGGTGCCGCAGAGCATTGTGGGGGAGCACAAAACGGGCAATGCGGGGCACAGAAAGATTGGGGGTCCCTCAGGCTGGGATGTGGATGATGCCCGACTGCAGGCCAGCTAAGGGAAGCGGGGATAGGGCCCTTGGGCAGCACAGTCTGTGCTCACTGTGACTTGAAGGGGTGTGGGTGGATGGTACCCCAGGTCTAGGTGGACTGAGTAAGGCAAGTATGGCTAATGCTTTAGCATGGCTGTGGTGAGTCCCAAGCTTGTAGTCACTGGCTTTGCTGCAGCTTTGCTTGGGATTCTAGGTGGAGGTGCCAAATGTCACTCATTTGAAGATGACACCTTGGTGCCCTGCTGAGAGGGCAGTACCCTGGTACAATGTGTCAGTAAGCCCAATTTAAAGGCTGCTGGGTTGAGCTTCACACGCTAGCAAGGTTTTGCTAAAAATTCTACAAGGCAGGCTTAAGCAGTATGTGGACCGAGAACTCCCAGAAGTGCAAGCTGGATTTCGAAGGGGCAGAGGAACCAGAGACCAAATTGCAAACATGCGCTGGATTATGGAGAAAGCTAGAGAGTTCCAGAAAAACATTTACTTCTGCTTCATTGACTACGCAAAAGCTTTTGACTGTGTCGACCACAGCAAACTATGGCAAGTTCTTAAAGAAATGGGAGTGCCTGATCACCTCATCCGTCTCCTGAGAAATCTTTATGTGGGGCAAGAAGCTACAGTTAGAACTGGATATGGAATAACTGATTGGTTCAAAATTGGGAAAGGAGTACGACAAGGCTGTATATTGTCTCCCTGCTTATTTAACTTATATGCAGAATTCATCATGCGAAAGGCTGGACTGGATGAAGCCCAAACCGGAATTAAGATTGCCGGAAGAAATATCAACAACCTCAGATATGCTGATGATACAACCTTGATGGCAGAAAGTGAGGAGGAATTAAAGAACCTTTTAATGAGGGTGAAAGAGGAGAGCGCAAAATATGGTCTGAAGCTCAACATCAAAAAAACTAAGATCATGGCCACTGGTCCCATCACCTCCTGGCAAATAGAAGGGGAAGAAATGGAGGCAGTGAGAGATTTCACTTTCTTGGGTTCCATGATCACTGCAGATGGTGACAGCAGTCACGAAATTAGAAGACGCCTGCTTCTTGGGAGAAAAGCAATGACAAACCTAGACAGCACCTTAAAAAGTAAAGACATCACCTTGCCGACAAAGGTCTGTATAGTTAAAGCTATGGTTTTCCCAGTAGTAATGTACGGAAGTGAGAGCTGGACCATAAAGAAGGCTGATCGCCGAAGAATTGATGCTTTTGAATTATGGTGCTGGAGGAGACTCTTGAGAGTCCCATGGACTGCAAGAAGATCAAACCTATCCATTCTTAAAGAAATCAGCCCTGAGTGCTCACTAGAAGGACAGATCCTGAGGTTAAGGCTCCAGTACTTTGGCCACCTCATGAGAAGAGAAGACTCCCTAGAAAAGACCCTGATGTTGGGAAAGATTGAGGGCACAAGGAGAAGGGGACGACAGAGGATGAGATGGTTGGACAGTGTTCTCGAAGCTACTAACATGAGTTTGGCCAAACTGCGAGAGGCAGTGAAGGATAGGCGTGCCTGGCGTGCTCTGGTCCATGGGGTCACGAAGAGTCGGACACGACTGAACGACTGAACAACAACAAGGGTTGAGCTTTTCCTCCACATTGGGGGGGGTGACTTGCTATGCCACTGGGTGCAGCTCTGCCAGTACCCTGGCAAAGTGGGGGGGGGGGACAAAAAAAATCCACCCTGGGTACCACCTGGGCTTGCTACGCCTCTGTCCTCGCTATCTTTGGATGTAGACTTGGGCTGCACCCTGAACCACATAGAACTAGTAGGCTTCCTACTGGCCACGATTAGCGATAGCTCAGCAATGGAAGAACCAGACTGAAATATGCCTGAACATGGCTTCCGGATCCGCTCTGCCTTAATGAAGGCAGCCCCCACAACAACGGGAGATTGTTGGCGAAAGAGAAACAAGGGTGATTGAGGGCAATTATCCTTGCAAAATCCCCCCAGAGACAGGGGCGAACAGGCTTCACTCACACTTTGTCTCGGTACCTGGCTCTCGCTCTAGCATGGAATACGGGCGGCAGGGAGGCACTGAGTGCAAAAGCACTTTGGCTGCTGAAAACCCTCCAATGCTGCCATTAGGAAGCAGAGGTTCTCTTGTTAATTAGCACTTAATTGGGCTAAAATACAGACGTGTGCTAGAAGAGATGAGATCACAAACTTCAGAACAAAACCAACTGCAATAACGAGGACTGGACTGCATAGGAGGTTTGGGAATTGCCCCCTCCTTCTCCTCTGCTTCCCTTGGAGGAGGAAGGGGAGTGGGGGTATTGCCCCCCTTCTCCAGTAGTTTCAAGAGAAGAGGGAGAATGCCGAGCTGCCAAGTTATGAGATCTTAAGAGAAGGAGGGGGAGTTGGAGTACTGCCAGTAGAGACTTCCTCGGAGAGCATAGAAGCTCCACCATCACCGCATACTTAGAATTCAAGAGCAAAGGGCTCAATGACATTTGACTCCTGAAGCCTCCGTAGAGCCATGGGCTGTGGCTGGGGAAAGAAGGCGAGGGGATTAGAGTGAGCAACGTTGTAGGGGGAGGTAACCCAAATCTGGGTTACCTGGAGCTACCTAAAGGCCAACACCCGTTAGTTTCAAAAGGAGCTTTTTACTAGCTCAAAAGCTTGGTAACCTTTGCTCCAGTAGCAAAGAGGCAAGCGGAACAAAGGCTTCTGATAAGACGTCACATGGCCTTGTTCTGTTCAGAACAGAGGAAACATGATAAGCTGCAAGTCCCAGACAGAGAGTTGTAAGATTGTAAACATTCTAACAGCAGTTGCAAGAGTAATTGGTACGCACAAGAGCACGGGATGATCTCTTCATTAGTACAGTCCAAGGACCTGACTTGCGTACGATTAATGTCCCGTGATATGTCAGAGCCCAGTCAAGGTTCACAGGAAGTCTCTTCCTTATATGGGTTGCAGGAACTCGTAATGCATGTCTTTACATGGTAGCAGGAAGGATTTTCCTAATATGGTCATAGACCTTTTGGGAGGGGGAGAGAGTGCTCTCTGAAAGGTATATAAGTTTTGCCTGGACTGATTGTTTTTGTTCCTGTTTTGAACGATCAAACGGAACCTTCTGCCTCTCCGGAGGGCAGAATAAAGCCTTTCTCTTTTGAACCAAACCTCGATGTCTTTTTTTGGCTCCTTCTCTCCCTACCTGGGAGCAACGCAAACCCCTGAATGGTCTGATAAGGCTACATTTCCTGGGGGCTCGTCCGGGATTTGCGTTCCCCAAGGCTGAGGATGAAGGTTCGAGGCGTCACTGCAAAGCGAACAGCTCTGTTCGGGGTTGCCAGTTCAAGTGCGCACCTCTACCAGTTTGTATGAGGAACTGACTACCCTGCGCTGAGTAGACGCTGCAGAGGACGAGAGAAAGGTGCAGCAGCTGCGGGGGGAAGTGCACAGAAGGTAAGCTAGAGACGTGATCAATCTGCTGGTAGTGTGCCAAATCCAGTGGCCACCAGCTCCTGGCCGTGAGCCATTCAGGGCCGCCAGGCTAGCTTTGGAGTTGTTGGCAGTGAGCCATAGGGGCCGCCAACTTTGGATAAGGGAATAGTAAAGGGGGGAGATTGGGGTGTGTGTGTGTTGTATGGGAACACTTTAAATGAATGGTGCACATGTCGGATGGATGTGAATCGTGGGGTGCATGAGTGTGGAAAAATAGGGGACTAGGTGCGAGAGTGTTCCAAACATGGGGAATGGCAGCAGTAGCCACTTTTTTAATTTTTCCCTTGAGGAAGGTTTAATTCAAAGTATGGCTTTTATAAAGTATTGATTTGGAAACTATTGAATGTATTCGACATTTGGCGCCCAAACTATTGATTGTATTTGATAATGATATTGTGAAGAAGTAAGAAATTGTGGCTGAAAATATTTGCAATTCACCATTTTAAGGAATCCTTTTAATGTGCTCTCCAGTCAATGTGCTCTCTAGCAACTTGTTTGTTATTGTTAAATTTTGGCTATGTTCCAGCATAATTGTGGGGTCCAAAGAGGGGCTCCTGCTCCTCCTTTTATTTTTCCCCATTTTCCTCTAAGAGCGGGTATTTTTTTTTTTGCAAGCTTCTATAGTTCAATCCCCCCCCCCAAGTGCTTCTTCCTGAATCCCTGAGTTCTTTTTTAAAACTGTGTGTGGTTTTTCCTTTTTTGAAAAAAAAAAAAACTCTTTCTGCAGCCTTAGCCGCTCTGGCTTTTGGATTAAAAGAGCGGGGAGGAGATAAAAGGGCAAAGAAGTTTTTTTTCCCTTTCTCTTCTCCTTCTTGGCGGCAGTTTATCTTGGAAAAGGGAAAAGTGTGTCTTTCAAGCTAGATTTATTGGTTTGTTGTTTTTTATTTAAGCCTCTTCAGAAACAAATGGTCTTGGGTCCTATTGAAGGATATTTGGTGAAATAAGGCATTTGGGTGTGTTTTTTCCTGTGTGCCAAAATGTGTGTTCTATGGCTGTGCCCCTTTAATAGCTTGAGGAAGAATTTGGTGATATCCCAGACCTTAAAATTGACATGATATTTTTGAAGGTTTTTTTTTTAGGTTTTCCTTGTGTAAGGTTTTCCTTGGTTCTTATAGGGTAAGGTTCTTATAGGGTAAAAGCTAGTGGTTTTCTTGATAGGCAGTTGCAGACAGATAAGGGGAGTGGTAGCCCAGGATGATGAGGGTGAAAAGGGGGGCTGAAGGGGGGGGGGCTAGGTGAAGGTAGGTGAGCAGCCCAGGAGGGAGAACGAAGCAGGGACAGTGTGGGGATTCAGACAGACAGTACAGGAGGCAAAAAGACACTATAAAGGAGGAAATGCACAAGGCAGCTAGGAGGGCAAGTGAGAAATGAAGCCATAACTCAGAGAGCATTTTGAAGAGGAAGGGGAGTTCAAGAGGCAGGCAAGCAAAGTGAAAAAAGATCAGGGACCAAGAAGCTCAGCAGTAGCGGAGATGAGGAAGACGGTGAGACAGAGGAAAGGAGCAAAGGTAAATCCAAGATGTCTGGGAGGTTGTCTTTTTTTGAAAGCGCATGTGTGTAAAGTGAGGGATTGAAGCATGTAGGGAAAATCCAGTAAAAGTGAGAGTGTGTGTTTTTTTTGAGAGAGAAAAGAGAGAGATCGGGTCTTAGAGAGATCAGTAGTGGTGGAGAAGAGGAACTGCAGGCAGGCAGGGAAAGGAAGGGGCTCTGGTATGTTGTGAGAGCCTCGCCACCACCTCAGCACTAGGAAAAGGCGGAAGGAAGGAAAAAAGTGTTTTGGAGTTGGTGTGAAGGGGTTATAGAGATTGTATAGAGAGTGTAAAGAGTTACAGAGATTGACAGGAAAAGTATGTGTTGTTGGCAATGTGCAGGTGGGGAGGAAAGGTGGACCCACAAGGAATGTGTTTGCAGAATTGATTAGCAGCAACTAGGTTTGACATCTAGCTGCTGGAAGGAGTGTGGCAACCATTGCACAGAGAGAAATGTAAGTGAAGGGAAAAGAGAAAGTGGCTGAAGGTAAGAGAGAGAGAGAGAGAGAGAGAGAGAGAGAGAGAGAGAGAGAGGAAAAGGAGAGGGTGAGGATAGGATAGTGAGGAGGATTGATTGAATTGGAGCATTCAGAAGGAACTTAGATGGGGATTTAAAGTGGACAAGTTGCAGGAAAAAAAGGAAAAAGGAGGTCTGCAAGAATGAGGATGGGTATAGAAAGAAAAAAGGCTTTAGGAGGAGCGTGGGGACTGTATTGCCTAATATCCCTTAATAATGGTCCCGCCCTGTTAAGAGCAACCCCCAGAGCAACCCAACCTCTGATTTGTTGGGCTGCTGCTGCAGGCACCTTCAGTGTGCAACCCATACTGTTTGCAGACGCGGATTGGAATTAGAAAACCAGAATCCTTCTTTCTGAAGAGGATCCGGCCAGAATAATTAGACTGTTTGAAGGTGTATTGCAGACACTCGGTTCAAACCACCTGTACTTTATGTAAACATGATATCCCCTCTCCATGATTAGTTATGATTTGGATGTTGGAAATTATTTGCAGTCGCTCTCCCGAGGTTTCTTGAACAGGTGGACCCATGCTCGAACCCTCTGTGCATAGGTCAAGCTTATGCATCCCAGGCCCAGTCGAAGCCTTGTTGGAAGGGGACCCTACATCATTTGACTATCCACGGTTGCAGTTTCTGAGTCATCAGCATCATTCTTTGGGTTCAACACACATCTGTGAAGGGAGAGGCATCTAATTGAACTGTGTCAACTGATCTACACCAGCTTCGTCGACTCATCATCCCTGCTGGGGCTGCAACCCCAATGGCAGCACCATCTGCTTGGCATCAGCACTTTTAAGTTGTTTTCCTGCTGTCCACACATTCATCATCCTTTGAGCTCAACGGAAGGGTCTTTTCCATCCACTGGCCCTTTCTGCAGCATGCTGCAGTCCACCTTGGGCCTACAAGATTACCAACGGGAGGATGGGCAGTTCCATCGCCACCCACATCGCAGGGGGAGCGATGTTTTTTCTTCAAAAGGACCTCGAAGTTTCTTCTTCTTGTCACCCTCAACCACGCCCTACTCAGCGATGCCCTTCAGCGGGGATTTCAGCGGGAGGGTTAGGTTGAGCCCCTTCTTCTGGGTATCCCTCAGCACCTGGGTATCCCTCAGCACCAGCGAAAGTTGATGTCATGCCATGGCAGTTTACCAGGACTGTAGTTGTTGATTCATGTGCTACTAGCGTGATACTGCGTGGAAGTAGCAGACATGACTTGTGACATCCCAGTCATCAGTGCCAGCAGCCGTTCTGTAAGACATTTGTGCAGTGAAAGCCGGATTTCAAGGAGCGACTTTTGCTGAGAGTACGAACCTGGAACCGCGTGGAACTGTTTCGGCCGCTCAGGGAGGACACTCCTGGACGAGTGGCCCTGGAAAGCTTTTTATTCGTTGCCTTTTGCATTGCATCCCTTTCCCCCAGGTGTGAATAGGAAATTGGGTTCAGGCCCTGCCTGCTGAGACCCCGTCCATTGAAAGGACCCTACATTGTTTTGCATCATCCTTGGGTCCCAGATGGATATCCACCATACCTGTGGCGACATTTGGATTGGACTGGGATGCCTGATCTACACCAGGTCTCTTTGATTCACCCAGGTGGCCAGCGCTTCTATACATGGCTGGACAACAACAAGTCAGCATGGGTGTTGACGGCGATGGGAACTCTTGGTTTTCTCTCTTCTGGAAGGGGGCCACCAACTGTTGCAGTTGGTTGCGGGACTTTTCATCATGCTGCCGAAACTTGTGTTTTTGTTACGCTTCTGTCGTTTGTGGGGACGTCGGATGTGGGGGCACCCAAGGGAAAGGAGGGCGGTGTTCGTCATCACGTGCTTGCCCCTGGTGTTCAGAAACCAAACCCCCTAGGTTTGGAGGAAGGGAGGTGTCTCTTCCATTTTAGAAGGAAAGGCAATTATGTGTCAGTTCAAACATGGGATGGATGGGATATGTTTTCATTAGACGATAGGCTCCTGACCTTAGGGTGGTTTTGAGGTAGCGATGTTGGGCCCTTCTTAATCTTGCTTCTTTTCTGCTTATGTATATGTATATGTACATGTATATATCTTTATTGTCATTGTACAAGTACAACGAAATTGGATTTAAAATAATAATAATAATAATAATAATTAAATAATTTAAAAAAATCATTTAACAGCAGTAAAAGCCATACGAAACACTTAAAAATAAGGGAGAGCACTGAGCAGCCGCTGCGTCTATGCGCGCCGCCATCTTAGAACTCTTATTAGAAATAACAGAAATTTAAACAAAAATCAAAAACAAAACAAAACAGGCCTCTCTGCCAAGCGGCGGTGGCAGCGGTCCTTTATAGAGCCCATCAGGCTCCGCCCTAGGCCAGGTGGTGAGTGGCCGGACTGGGGCCCTCAGGCGCTGGGCAGGGGAGTCCTCCCTGGTGGTAGCAGCCTCAGCAGTTCTTGTAGGCCTGTCAGGCCCCGCCCTAGGCCAGATGGTGAGTGGCCGGACTGGGGCCCTCAGGCGCTGGGCAGGGGAGTCCTCCCGCGTGGTAGCAGCCTCAGCAGTTCTTGTAGGCCTGTCAGGCCCCGCCCTAGGCCAGATGGTGAGTGGCCGGACTGGGGCCCTCAGGCGCTGGGCAGGGGAGTCCTCCCGGGTGGTAGCAGCCTCAGCAGTTCTTGTCTATCCTGCTACGCAATTTTCACCCAGTTCCTTGGGACGCGGCAGACACCATTTGTCTGCCGGTCCAAAACAAAGGGGGGATTGTAGGGGGAGGTAACCCAAATCTGGGTTACCTGGAGCTACCTAAAGGCCAACACCTGTTAGTTTCAAAAGGAGCTTTTTACTAGCTCAAAAGCTTGGTAACCTTTGCTCCAGTAGCAAAGAGGCAAGCGGAACAAAGGCTTCTGATAAGACGTCACATGGCCTTGTTCTGTTCAGAACAGAGGAAACATGATAAGCTGCAAGTCCCAGACAGAGAGTTGTAAGATTGTAAACATTCTAACAGCAGTTGCAAGAGTAATTGGTACGCACAAGAGCACGGGATGATCTCTTCATTAGTACAGTCCAAGGACCTGACTTGCGTACGATTAATGTCCCGTGATATGTCAGAGCCCAGTCAAGGTTCACAGGAAGTCTCTTCCTTATATGGGTTGCAGGAACTCGTAATGCATGTCTTTACATGGTAGCAGGAAGGATTTTCCTAATATGGTCATAGACCTTTTGGGAGGGGGAGAGAGTGCTCTCTGAAAGGTATATAAGTTTTGCCTGGACTGATTGTTTTTTGTTCCTGTTTTGAACGATCAAACGGAACCTTCTGCCTCTCCGGAGGGCAGAATAAAGCCTTTCTCTTTTGAACCAAACCTTGATGTCTTTTTTTGGCTCCTTCTCTCCCTACCTGGGAGCAACGCAAACCCCTGAATGGTCTGATAAGGCTACAACGTTGCCGTGGAATTAAGAACTGGATTATTTACCTTGCTCCACGATTACTGAATAAAACCACAAATATGAACTTTATTGTTTCTTCTTGAATCCTTGATGCTAAAGGGGGAGAAGAAAATCCCTTGAGCCTAACATGCAAGGACATTAAAATTTGAACTTGAGATAAGACTTCATTTGTTGCAAAAGACTGGGAGAGGGAGCCTACGGTTTCTTTATTTAAAGTTTTCTTCTCTACATTTATGATTTGGCACCACTGCTACGAATGTTAGTTGAAATTATATTTGTACAAGCAAGGATGGAAGAAATTGGATTATAAATATGGAATATAAAATCAAATGGAACTGTGTGTGTAAAAAAAGGAAAAGGGGAGGGAAGCTCTATTTTGCAAAAGGTTTATGATGGAAACTTAGAGCTGACTCTTCCCCATCCTTTATTATCTGTGGACTGAACTGAATAATGCTAAGAGGACTTGGGGTTCAATTTAATTGGAAGTATAATTGCTCATATATTTTTAGTTGGAAGGAAGGATGAAAGGAGTCTGTGAAATGCCAAGGAACTGATAAGGTTCTTTACTGAGTCATCTGCAGTTTGACAGACTGCTCTTCTTCCTAAGCTAAGAGGGGAAATGGTGAAAACGGGTTAATTATTGGGACAGTGTGATATTTGCAGCTGCTTTTAAAGTTCCACAACAATGAAGCACGGGACG
Organism: Darevskia mixta; assembly: GCA_034641385.1. Taxonomy (NCBI): domain Eukaryota; kingdom Metazoa; phylum Chordata; class Lepidosauria; order Squamata; family Lacertidae; genus Darevskia; species Darevskia mixta. Next base: position 8,767,140 of record JAWWNH010000060.1, read on the forward strand.
GAGTGATGGAGAAATTTCTCGAATAGCAATGTGATATCAGCTCCACCCAGGGCTTGACGGATAACAGCAACAACTGGGGAAAAGAATGACATAACATCTCACAAGGAAACACCACAGACAGAATAATTGCCACACACAGGAAGAACAAGGATATAGTTTGAGTTGCTCACTTGTCCTTTTATAAATCATTTACTGTGTCAACACAACTAGAAGTTATTAATATTGCAGTTGTTGTACAAGGAATTATTATTATGACCAGAATGTAATGGAAATTTAAAAGGTTTTGAAACGCAGAAATAAAACAAATAATCAATCCATCAATTCTGTCAGGATCTGGCAGACTGCTGGTTTAGGTAATCAGCACGCAGTGGTTATAATTACAAGAAGATTTATTGCATACTCTCATTAACCTCGGAGCCGCGCACACTAGCGTCCATACATCAAAATGACATTGAAGCATCTGAACTAGAGTCACATCGCCAACAGGAAACACGAAAGGGTCCCCCTCTTCTTCTTTGATTGGCATCTTTCTTGGACCCTTGTTCTTCTGTGAGCCCTATGATTCTCAGGGTCAGCTCCCACCCCTTCTGCTTACAAAGTGACTAGCAGCTGCTCCTCAGAGAGTTGACCTCCATCCAGTGTGAGGTTTTGAGCTTTAACAAAGCTTGGTCTGTCGCCCTTCCCCACAGGAATGACATCACATCCAGGGCTTATCTATGTTCCCGCTATGTGATGTTTGTATCTGTGTATATATGATGTTTGTATCGGACTGCGCAGCAGTTCGTCCTATGGCTCCCAGTGGATGGGTCACATCTTTCTGGGCACGAAGCCCTTAAAACCAATAAATCTTAATAATCAGCCGGACTTTGCTGTTTGATTTATTGCCAAGGACTCATTAATCTTCTTCCGTTTGCCAAGAAGCTCTGCTATGCTTTGAAGAAGGAGAAGAAAGGTTTTGAAAGGAGTGTCCACGCAGAAGGAAGCGGCTGGACGTGGAACGCAGCTGAATATATAGGCTGTGGGTGCCAGGGTTTGTTAACCCCACACCTCAGCCCGCTGCGTTTTGATTACAGTGGACAAGTCCCTTATCATCACAATATCCAGACCGCTCTGGCTGTGCTGATAAGGTACATTCTCTCCTCCTTCTGAGAAGGGTTGTTTTAGCTCACTGCTTTCGGCTGGCTGTGAAAAATGCAAGTCTTTCTCTGCCTCTGCTGACTGACTGCCCTCCCCCATGCAAACTGCTCATCTTGACTGTGGGAAGTCCTGTCCATGACAAATTCTAGCACATGGGGGCCATTTTATCTAAATTATATAATTAGGTATTTGAACAATTGTATCAAAAATTGGTATTGTTATAATGAGGCTATTATTGGATTGTAATTGCAAACTAATAAAAATTATTATTAAAAGAAAAGAAATATCCCTGAACATATGGGGAAATAATAACTGGGATACAGCAATGCTTCAGTCTCTCTTGAGTGTCTCACCAAACATGGGAGGTCAATTAGAGGCATTACAAAAAGATACACCTTCCAAAAATGGAATAAAACAAAGACCATTAGATGTACTTCTAGATAAGTTTTTCAAGGTTCAAAAATAAAACTGTAATAACTTTTGGGGGGAAATAAGTAGTATAACAGATCTGAAATAAACATTTTCCTGGGTTTATGCTTTATCTGGATTGCTGATTGGATATAATGAGCAGCCAATCAGGAAATGGTATAGCCTAAATGGGAGGAGTTCTGGAATATCTGACATCACAAGGGAGGTGGTTGTTAGCCAGTGGGAGGATGAAACAACCTTAAGAAGAAATTAAAGGAGAGAAAAGCTTGTTCCATGACAAGGTAACCAAACAGAAAGAGGTCTGATGAGTAAAATACTTTCCTTACAAGCTATGATATTTGCAGGGTGTCATTCCAGGGCCAAAAGGTCACTAAGAGGGAAAATGATAAGCAGGTTTATAAAACTTCAGATAGTTTTTCTCTTTCAAATACTAGAATCCAGGGTCATCTAATGAAACCCAGTGGTGGTATATTCTAGGGCTGTGTACAGGTACCCTGCTTTGATTCATGGTCCCAGGTTGTAAATCCAGATCCAGATTATGATCCAGATTATGATCCAGAAAATACAATTCTTGGGGGAAAAAAACATTTATAAGCATATCAAGGACTGCTAGCTCAGATGGCTTTGAAACGGGATTAGGCAACAGTCCTCTTCTTTCTTTAAGCCACAGCATCATATGTCAGGCTGGGTCTTCAAAACACACATAAAATGGCACACTTGGAGAGCCTGTGTAACAGCTTCCCTCTGCTTCTTTTCCAGGACCAACACATGTTCTCCAAAGTCTTGCTAGATTCAATTGGATTTATATGCGTCCCACTGAGACCGGATCTAGTACTCCATCTTTTCTGATGATCAGAAGGTAGTTATATAATTAAATGAATGTACCTTCCATTAAAGGTGGGGAAGATGTGGCCCTGTGATGGAGGGAGTTGACACCCAGGAACATCTGAAGACCTAATAGATCCCACATTATTATTAAATGGTGAACATCTTACTGGAGTCCTGTAAGCTAGATGACCAGGAGTTAAGAGAGAGGAATAGGTTGTGAAATGAGAATGTGCTATATTACCTAAAACAATTTTTTAAAATGCCTTGGAATCCATATGTAACATTTCTTTTTTCTTTATTAATTTTCCTTTTATTTCCCCCCCTTACATACAACTTTCCCACAACAACATAATATTGATTAACATTGTTTATTCTCAGAGCATCATAATAATATTCATATGCATATGCATATACAGTATACATATATCAACGAATGCTCCCTTATTTCCACCACCATTTAACTTTCATGTAACATTTCTTTTGGTTTGAAGCTGAGATTGATCCAGCAAAAAGAAAGACATTTGAGTTATTTTGGACTCAACAACATCTTTATGTTGGATTGTCTAATACTGACAGTCGCCGCTTTATACCTAATGTGCTCAGAGTCTTATTCTCCATTTGTGGTTGTCTTATTCTAGCTTGTTGTTTCACAGACAAGACTGAGAAGATGGGGAAGCCAGCGCCCGCAAAGCCTGCAGCGCCCGCAAAGCCTGCAGCTCCAGCGGGAGCAGAACAACCAAGTGGTCTGTATACAACACAGTCATATGGGTTTCTCTTAAAGCAGAGAAATATACGAGAAAGGGAAGTTGATGGGGAGACAGGTAGAAAGTGGAACCAGACATGTTGTGCCAGGGAAGAGTGCATAGAAAAGCCCACACAGCTCTTTGGTTGCCAGAGATCCACTAAGCCCCACAGAAACCCCAGGATTCAGCCCACTCTTTGCTGCTGGCTGTGGTGTTCCTTTAGTGTGTGCAGCAAGGAATGGCTCCACCATTAGGCAGAATGAGGCAGTTGCCTCAGGTAGCAGGTGCTGGGGTGGGTAGAGATGTGTAGACCACACAAGCTACACTGCACCTCCTCAGTTAGTCCATCAGCAGCATCAAAACAGAGCCCATGGCCAGCCCAGTTCAGCTTCTGTATGTGGAATTATGTGTACGGAGGGAATATCTTCTCCAGGGGCATTGGGTGTAGGAGGTGCAAGGGGCTTCAGGCATGTCAATATGTTGAGGCAGGGGTTCCAGCCCCTGCAATATTGAGGGGCTAACATCCCCAACCATTGCCGGGCAGCCTATGTGTGCCCCCATCCCTGCCTAGGAGACCAAGAGCCAAGAGGGGGCTGGGATAAGCTAGGGGATCTTCACCTTCTCAACTCCCAAACTCCACCTGGCAGCCCAGGAGTCGAGAGGGGGCTGGGACAAGTGAGGGCGATCCTTGCCTTCACTCCTCCCAGCCTCTGCCTGGTATCGTGGGAGACGGGAGGGGGCTGGGAGGAGTGAGGGTGAACATCACCTTCTTTGCTCTGCCTCCTCCTCCCTGCCCTATGCCACACTTATACAAATTTCCACATTTACAAAAAGAAAACACCCAAATACATTTATTCATAAACTTCCTTTCCCCTCTTCCATGATTCCTTCTAATTATTATCCTCCTGCTACTGCATATTCTAATTACTCCATATAAGTTACTCCATTAAGTATAACTTACTCCATATGCTTTTTCTCACTTTCTCCCAACTTAATTATATACTGCTGAATTTACTTTATTCCTGCTACCATTTTTATTTGCTAGTCATCAGAAAAGTTTCCTTAAGCACTGTTGGATACTGATAATCCATATTATAATGGACTAGTTGAATTCAGCCCGTTAATAACGGGCGCTAGCGGCGGCGAGCGGGACCCGAGGTGCGGAGGCGCCCGGTGGTGGCGGCCGGGGCGAGGAGGTTGCGGGTGGCGTCAGCGGTGCCGGGCCCCCGGGGCAGCCACGGGCTGCTCGGTCCCGGCTGTTGGTGCGGGACCCGAGGCGCGGAGGCGCCCGGCGGCGGCGGCTGGGGCGAGGAGGTTGCGGGGCGGCATCCTCGCCCTCCTAGCCGCCGCTGCCTCCAGGCCGGGCAATCCATCCTCCTCCTCTTCCTCCTTGGGGCTTCTCCGCCGAGGTGGCAGCGGCGGCGGCGGCAGCGGAGGAGGAGGCCGAACTGCTCAACTGTGGGCACGCGCAGCAGCAGCAGCACTCCTCAGCCTCGGCGTGGTCGTTCCGCTGCCGTCAGGCCCCGCATAGTGCCGTCACCTGTGCTAGCAGCCGCAGTGCCTCCGCCGCCAACAGGCCAGCCTGGCTGGGCTTCAAGCCTCGCGGCTTCAGGGGAGAGGTGGCGCCGTCACTTTCGGTGAGAGGCCTCGGAGGTGTGTGGGTGAACGGGCCCTCGCTGAGCAGAGCTAAGACAGGGCGCGCGAGAGGCCAGCGTCGGCGGGAGGCTCTGCTTCGCCGACGGAAAAACCTGCGCTCACAGGGCGCGCGAGAGGCCTCAGAGGTATGCGGGTGAATGGGTGCTCGCTGAGGAGAGCCAAGAGGAGAGGAGAGCTCACTGAGGAGAGCGGGTGGGGAGGTGAGGTGTGCGGGTGGGGAGGTAAAGGGAAACGGCAGCGGAAAAGGCGCAGGACGGCGGGAAAACGGGCGCTCACAGGGCGCGCGATGACAGGGTGCGCGAGAGGCCTCGGAGGTGTGCGGGTGGGGAGGTGAGGTGTGCGGGTGGGGAGGTAAGGGCAAACTGCGGCAGCAAAGGCGAACAGCGGCGGCAAGCTGCCTATTGGTCTCTACGCTCCAATCCCTGCGTCCCTGTGGGACATGCACAGTGGAAATTTCCACTGACACATGGACGCACGCAGGGACACGGACTTTATTATATAGGATGACAGAGACTGCTCGCTCTGAGCAGCCTGATTGCTGAGAGAATCGAAGAATGGGGCTCAGGCAAAGCACCTTCTCAAAAAGAGCCCGAAGGAAAAGTTCAGGTTCTGAAGAGTCCAGTGGTGTCAAAATATGCTCTCTAGATTCTCCCAAAGCTCTGTAGGAAGCTGAGAAAGATCCTAGATTGAGCTCAGACACACGGCACAATCGAAGACCCACAGCAAGCTGCCTCTTGTGCCTCCATTGAAGCAGCGACATCTCCAAACAAAGGAATTCAGACCAATTCGACAAGGCAAGAAAAAGAATTTAAGGTAGTGTCAATAAAACAATTGGATCCATACGAGGGTGGCAAAGAGGAGGTCCCCCCCCCCCCCGGACACGGGTGTTAATCTGCATTGGAAAAATATGCATTGACTGAATTAAGAATAAGAATGAGAAGAAGTACAGGCTAGTGATTATTTTTGCAAACATTCCAGGGAAAGAATTATGATTAACTTGTGATTTGTCTAAAGCTCTGGATGCAGAATTTTTGTGACTTTATAAATATCTTCCATCAAGCAAGCCAAAGCGCAAAGATCTTTAAATGTCGTGGAGGGGAAGAGAGGAAAGTGGGACTTTGTGTTTTTCTTTCTTTTCCCCTTTTTTCTTTAAAAAATACATATTTTGTATATATTTTTATTTCCTTTGCCTCCTTTTGAAAACACAAAGGAGATGGACACTGAGACCGAATTTAATCTGAATTACTTTGTGGGTTGCTGATTTTTTATTTATTTATTTTTGTAATACATAACCTAAGGATTAATTTTTATTTTTATTCACTCTGTGCCTTTTAAAATTTATTATTGGGATCTGACAGGGTTAGATACTAACTGGAGACAAAGGGTGGAAATATAGTGATAGAGTGACACAGTGCGGCCAAAAAAATAATTGCAGGGTATTTTTTATTTCCTTTTCAAGTATTTCCCTATAATAAATGAAAGATAGCCATCTAGTGACATTATGCTATGGCTATGGCTAACGTAGGCAAGAAACCACCTCCGGGCGTAACCACAACACCAAGTCAGAGAAAAGGTTCAATTGTAGAAGGGGACACAAAGTCTGATTTGACAAGAATTTCATTAGAAATGAGAAAAGAGATGGAGGAGGGTATACAGAGACTGGGACAGAAGGCTGATTTTAATGTGCAGGCAGTCCAAAACTTATCAGCAGAAATTACAGAACTGTCACATAAAACTTCAGAATTGTAGAACAGTACAAGATTTAAAGCTGAAAACATCCAGTTTGGAGGAATCATCTAAGAAAGTACAAGGGGAGGTAAGAGAAACAAAGAGGGAGCAAGAAAGAATGAGGGAGGATACTGAAGCAATAAAATTGCTTTATGAACAGACTCTGGATGAGATCACAGTTTTGGAAGTACATCTAAAAGATTTGATTCTTAGTTTGAGATTTGCCAGAAGATACGGCAGTTAAATTAAGTATAAAAATAATAAAAGAACTTGGCAATTTGATTGAAATGGATGAAGAAACTGTTAGAGTGGCAGTGGATAAATCTTTTCATGTAAAATCAAGATATGCCAAAGCAAAAAATCTGTTGGGTGATTAGTGTGTTTTTTTAATTCAAAGAGATTTAAAGAGAGTAATACAGAAGCACTATCAGAAAACTCTTCAGATTGATGACCAGAGAATAACAATTTTGAAAGAAATCCCAATGAGACTGCTACGGAAAAGAGCAAATTACAAATATCTGAGGGACGCACCATGTAAAAACAAAATCACCTTTCCTTGTGAATACCCTGTGGGAGTCTCCTTTACATTTAAAGGGAGAAAGCAGAGATGTAGAGATCCCACATAAGCAGATAAATTATGGAGAAAATATGGGAAAGAATTAGCAGGAGAAAGAGCATTTAGTTTGGAGCCACGACATGAAGAAGAATCAACAAAGGGGGAGAAGAGAGATAAATAAATAAAGGACAAAATGGCATTGATAATCTTAATGTGGAATGTAAATGAACTCAATTATAAAACAAAAAGGAATGAGATTGAACATGTGGTTAAAAAATGGATATGATTTGCTTTCAGGAAACACATATTGTTCAGGAAACACAGAAGAATTCTAATCAATGAAAGGTTAGGAAAGGACTTTGTGGCCTCTGACGGTACAAAGAAAAGAGGCATGGTAATGTATATAAAACCAGAATTAGATCCAAAACTATTATTTAAAGATGAGCAAGGAAAAATACTGATAATACAGATAACATCACAAGGAGAGGAATAAAGAATGTTAATAGTTGTAGATGCACCAAAGGAGAAAAAAGCTGACTTTTATAAGAGACGAGGAAATCTTATTTGAATATATGAATGAAAAGATAATTTTGATGGTAGATATGAATGATGTAGCTTCCCTGGAATGGGACAGGACTATAAGAAGAAGCGATACAAAAGAAAGGAAGCTACCTAAGGCCTTTTTCAGAAGATACCTTCTACTGAAATGAGGCTGCACTTTAATGTATCTTAATCTTGTTTTTAAGTTGTATTTTAATCAATTGTTTTTATACCTGGTGTTAGCCGCCCCAAGCCCAGTCTTGGCTGGGGAGGGCAGGGTAATTATTATTATTATTATTATTATTATTATTATTATTATTATTAAGTCTAATTGATATATGGAGAGAGAAACACCCACTGGACAGACAATTTATATTTTACTTGTCTGAGAATAATGCAGCAAGTTGAACAGACTCTGTATGGACCTCTAGAAATTTGTACACTAAGGTAAAGAAGGTAGAAATTTCACCCAGGACATTATCAGATCACAACTCTAGTATTATGGAGTTAAGAACAGAGCAAAATTGCCGATTGAGACTAAATGAGAATTTATTAAATGATCAAGAGATATTAGAAAAGGGGGGTGGTATTAAGAGATTATTTTGAAATCCATCTGAATCAGGAGACAATTTGAAAGTGGTATGGGATGTAAGTAAAGGAGTGATGTATCCCATGCAACAAATTTTAGAATCATAGAATCATAGAATCATAGAGTTGGAAGAGACCACAAGGACCATCCAGTCCAACCCCCTGCCAAGCAGGAAACACCATCAAAGCATTCCTGACAGGTGGCTGTCAAGCTTCTGCTTAAAGACCTCCAAAGAAGGAGACTCCACCACACTCTTTGGCAGCAAATTCCACTGTCGAACAGCTCTTACTGTCAAGAAATTCTTCCTAATGTTTAGGTGGAATCTTCTTTCTTGTAGTTTGAATCCATTGCTCCGTGTCCGCTTCTCTGGAGCAGCAGAAAACAACCTTTCTCCCTCCTCTATATGACATCCTTTTATACATTTGAACATGGCTATCATATCACCCCTTAACCTTCTCTAATAAAAAGGAAAGAAAATGAATTTATAAATTCCCCTAGGAAAGAGAGGGTGAAACAGGATATTAAGATACTGCAAACACAGTTTTCAATTATAATAAATCAAGAAATAGAGTGGAAAATTAAATATTTAAAACAGAAGCAATCCAAGCAGGCTAATAAACCAGGAAAATTATTAACATTGCTAAAAAACACACACACACAAAAAAAAAAAACCACAAGAGAAAGCCTGTATAAATAAAATTAGCATAGGAGGTAGAGTTGTGGAAAATCCCAAAGAAATAAGAGGTCAATTCATGAGTTTTATATAGAAGTATATTGTGGGAAAGGGGGGTAATTTAGATGAAATGCAAAAATATCTAGAAGATAGTGGAATCCCTAAAATACCAAAAGATGAAATGACAATTTTGAATGCACCGGTGACAACGATGAAACTACAGCAAGTAATTTGACAGGCAAAACGTTTGAAAGCACCAGGGCCTGATGGTCTTTCAGCAATATACTATAGTTGCAGGATTATCTAATATAATATAACAATTAAATGACATGAATATGATTTTAAAGACAGGTGAGCTGCCAGAATCGTGGAAGAATGTTTATATAACTCTGATTTCTTAACAAGATAGAGACTCTGAGCAGCTAAAAAAATATCGACCTATATCTCTGTTGAATGATTATAAACTTTTTGCAAATGTATTAGCAAATAGGTTGAAACTGGTATTAAAAGAGGTAATTATTATGACCAGGCTGAATTTTTGACAAAAAGACAAATGAAAGATAATATTAGAAATGTAATTGATATATTAGAATATTTACAAGTGAGAAATGAAAAACAAGCAGCTTTAATGTTTCTAGACGCTTTAATGTTTCTATATGAGTTGTGGAGACACTTTTATAAAAGGAGTTAAGGCAATATATAGCGACCAGTCAGCTAAGCTGATGGTAAATAGTGCCCTGACTGAGAACTGCAAAATAACTAAAGGAACAAAACAAGGCTGTCCGTTGTCACCTTCAAAGCAAAATTTAAAATAAAAAAAATCCTTCCAGTAGCACCTTAGAGACCAACTAAGTTTGTTGCCACCTTGGTTGTTTATAATAGTTTTAGAAGTATTAGTGCAAAGAATAAGATGTAATCAAGATATTAAAGGCATAAGAGTGGGACAGAGACAATATAAATTAAAAGTATTTGCAGATGTCATGGTGATCTGTAGAATTGACCAATAGAATCAATTCCCGAAGTATTACAAGAAATTAAAAAATTTGGTGAGGTAGCAGGTCTTAAGATTAATAAAAATAAGAATGTTCCCATTGCATGTTTGTCCGAAACACCCTCGCTGCGTAACCGCTGGACCAAATTGCATAAAATTTGGACACAGCGTTTCCATTACCATTTCAAAGTAATCTGGCATATTAAAAATTCAGAAAACCCACACCTGTCATACCTTAAATAAAGAAAAAACGCAAGAAAAATTGGCGTGCACATATGACATCACCAGCAAAACAGTGCCCTCTAGCGATGGCTATACTGGTACTACAGCTACAAAAGCAAGAAATTGGCGCGCACATATGACATCACAGCAAAACCTCGCCCTCTAGCAACGGCAGGCCTGTCTCCATTTTCACTCCCAAACTGACAAACTGTTTCTCTGCAAGGAAGGAGGGGGTAATTGTGTTAGTGGCTTCCTGATACCTGAGTGCCAGACAAGGATGTGATTAACTTGGCTGGGATACAGGGAAATGTAAATATCTCTTTTGTCAAAGGCACGCTGCCTCTCGCAGTTAACTAGGCGGAACCAGCAAGCCATGCTGGGAAATGGAGTCAAGGCGTCCTGTGGGTGAACTAAGCTCTTTCGCCCAAACCGCAAGGCATGCTGGGAAACGCTGGGCTTGTTATCCCAACCAACTGCTCGCTCAAGGCACTCTGGGAAATGGAATCAAATCCTCTCTGTAGAGGGTTATTAGCACTTTTCCCCTTGAAAAGGCCACAGGCAAGGCACACCAGGAAATGGCCACCGTGATCGTCCCTCAGTGATCTCCCGATGTGTGTTTTTTATCTGTGCGTTTCCATAGTGCTTTTCCCTCAGACGGCATCAGAGGCCTCCTTCCTCGGCTATTTCTGCCACAGGCCGCAGGAGGGCACCTGAGCGCGTGCAGAGTGCACACGACACCGGCGGGGGTAGGTGGGCGTTTATTTTGGCTGCGGCTGCTACTGATGGTAATGAGCATAAAATCAGCCACAGCAATACGTGGCCCGGGTCAGCTAGTAAATTTATATAAAGATAAGTATCTAAAATTTGGGAATATATTAAAAGAAATTAGCAAATTTGAAACAGAATGAATCTTTCATTATTAGGTAGAGTGTCGACTATAAAGATAAATGTGTTGCCAAGAATGTTATTTCTGTTTCAATCCATTCCAGTGATTGGCAGGACAGATTGCTTCGATGTATGGCAAAAAGATATCTCTAAATATATTTGGCAAGGGAAAAATCCGAGAATAAAATATAAAATATTGATAGATGCAAAAGAAAGAGGAGGGTTTTCCCTGCCAGATATTAGATTATATTACGAGGCATCCTGTCTGAAGGAAAGGATGATGTTAGAGAATTCACATATTTTAGACCTAGAAGGTCATGATAATATTTTTGGCTGGCATGCCCATTTAGGGTACGAAAAGGTGAAAGTTCATAAAGGATTTACAAATAGTATAATTAGGAAAAAATAGAGTATGGTATCAATATAAGAATTTATTAGAGGTAAGAACACCACTTAGGCGCTCACTGCTGGTACCTATAGCGGTAAAGAAAAAGAATATGATAGAATGGTGGAAAACTTATAGAAATTTATTTTATTATTATTATTATTATTATTATTATTATTATTATTATTAATACACACAATAGCTGATACACATGGGTGGCGCTGTGGGTTAAACCACAGAGCCTAGGGCTGGTCAATCAGAAGGTCGGCAGTTCAAATCCCCATGATGGGGTGAGCTCCCGTTGCTCGGTTCCTGCTCCTGCAAACCTAGCAGTTCAAAAGAACGTCAAAGTGCAAGTAGATAAATAGGTACCACTCTGCCGGGAAGGTAAATGGCATTTCCGTGCACTGCTCTGGTTCGCCAGAAGCGGCTTAGTCATGCTCGTCACATGACCCGGAAGCTGTACACTGGCTCCCTTGGCCAATAAAGCGAGATGAGCGCCCCAACCCCAGAGTCATCTGTGACTGGACCTAATGATCAAGTTTGCAGATGACACCAAATTGGGAGGGGTGGCTAATACCCCAGAGTACAGGATCACACTTCAAAATGACCTTAACAGATTAGAGAATTGGGCCAAAGCAAACAAGATGAATTTTAACAGGGAGAAATGTAAAGTACTACACTTGGGCAAAAAAAAAATAAAAGGCACAAATACAGGATGGGTGACACCTGGCTTGAGAGCAGTACAAGTGAAAAGGATCTAGGAGTCTTGGTAGACCACAAACTTGACATGAGTCAACAGTGTGATGCAGCAGCTAAAAAAGCCAATGCAATTCTGGGCTGCATCAATAGGAGTATAGCATTTAGATCAAGGGAAGTAATAGTACCACTGTATTCCGCTCTGGTCAGACCTCACCTGGAATACTGTGTCCAGTTCTGGGCACCACAGTTCAAGAAGGATATTGCCAAGCTGAAACATGTCCAGAGGAGGGCAACCAAAATGGTCAAAGGCCTGGAAACGATGCCTTATTCAGGGGTAGGCAACCTTCGGCTCCCAGATGTTTTGGAACTACAACTCCCATGATCCCTAGCTAACAGGACCAGTGGTCAGGGATGATGGGAGTTGTAGTCCCAAAACATCTGGGAGCCGAAGGTTGCCTACCCCTGCCTTATGAGGAACGGCTTAGGGAGCTGGGTATGTTTAGCCTAGAGAAGAGAAGGTTAAGGGGTGATATGATAGCCATGCTCAAATATATAAAAGGATGTCATATAGAGGAGGGAGAAAGGTTGTTTTCTGCTGCTCCAGAGAAGCGGACACGGAGCAATGGATTCAAACTACAAGAAAGAAGATTCCACCTAAACATTAGGAAGAACTTCCTGACAGTAAGAGCTGTTCGACAGTGGAATTTGCTGCCAAGGAGGGTGGTGGAGTCTCCTTCTTTGGAGGTCTTTAAGCAGAGGCTTGACAGTCACCTGTCAGGAATGCTTTGATGGTGTTTCCTGCTTGGCAGGGGGTTAGACTGGATGGCCCTTGTGGTCCCTTCCAACTCTATGATTCTATGATTCTAATGGTCAGGGGTCCCTTTACCTTTACACACAATACAATAATACACAAAAATACAAAATACAAAGATATAAAAGAGACACATGACAAAAGAAAACATAGATAGATAGATAGATAGATAGATAGATAGATAGATAGATAGATAAAATTACATACACAATCCCACCACCCACCCTTGATTCCCCTCCACCACACTCCGATTTTTGTTTTCTGTTTTCTATTATGTTAAATCCTTACATTGCGTTTCTTATACGAATTTCTTCCATATCACATTTACACATCATTCGTCTTATAAATTCTACAGTCTTAATCTATACATATCAACATATTATTTTGTGAACAGTGTTTATATCTATATAATCTTAAAAGCATTTCCATTGTAATCCTAACTTTTGATTTGACTGTGACCCTATGGCTGCTGTTAGTTTTGCCAAATGTATATAGCCACTCATTTTACATATTCACTCCTCTTTGGAGGGAATCAATTCACTTTTCCATTTGCTGGCTAATACTGTTCTGGCAGCTGCTGTAGCATAAAGGAAGATTACTTTCTTTTCTTGTGGAATATATTTTCCCAAAAGACCCAATAGATAGGCCTTGGGTTTCTTTTCTACTCCTTAACATTTTTTTTATTTCTTCCCAGAAACGTTTTACCTTTTTGCAGCTCCACCAGACATGATACATCGTCCCTTCCAATTCTTGACACTTCCAACATAGGTTGGATTTAAATTTGTAAATTTTGGCTAGTTTTGATGGAGTCAAGTACCATCTAAAAAACATTTTCATGAAGTTCTCTTTAATCGTATAACAGGCGGTAAACTTTATGTCCACCCGCCAGATTTTTTCTCACTGTTCAAGATATATCGTATGTCCAATAACCTTAGCCCATCTAACTATAGTCTTCTTCATGATTTCATCCTTAAGATCCCATTCTAATAAGACATTGTATACTTTAGATAACAATTTCGTTTTATTATTTAGTAATGCCAATTATAATTGTGATTCTTCCTCATTGAATCCTTTCTTTAAATTCTGATTGAAGACACTCTTTAACTGGTGATATTGTAACCATCCAGATAGGTATTGTTTGCTCTCTTCGTATGGATTTAGCCTTAATTGTCCTTGATCTTGCCATAATAATAATAATAATAATAATTCTTTTATTTGTACCCCGCCCATTTGGCCGGGCCTCCCCAGCCACTCTGGGCGGCCTCCAACAGGTATAAAACACATTAAAATATCACAGGTTAAAAGCTTCCCTAAATAGGGCTGCCTTGAGGTATCTTCTAAATGTCAGATAGTTGTTCATCTCCTTAACCTCTACTGGGAGGGCGTTCCACAGGGCGGGTGCCACTACCGAGAAGGCCCTCTGCCTGGTTCCCTGTAGCTTTGCTTCTCGCAGTGAGGAAACCGCCAGAAGGCCCTCGGCGCTGGATCTCAGTGTCCGGGCTGAACGGTGGGGGTGGAGACGCTCCTTCAGGTATACAGGACCGAGGCCTGTATACCTGAACAGGACCATAGGAGTTGTTTATAGGTTGCCCATTTATTATCCGGTCCTTCAGAGGCACAGTTACCCCATTCAGGACCAGGGAGTCTTCAACACCCGCCCGCTCCCTGTCCCCCAAAAACAGTACTTCTGTCTTGTCAGGATTGAACCTCAATCTGTTAGCCACCATCCAACCTCCAACCACCTCCAGACACTCACACAGGACCTTCACTGCCTTCATTAGTTCCGATTTGAAAGAGAGGTAGAGTTGGTTCATCTGCATACTGATGAACACCCAGCCCAAAACCCCTGATGATCTCTTCCAGCAGCTTCATATAGATGTTAAAAAGCATGGGGGAGAGGACGGAACCCTGAGGCACCCCACAAGTGAGAGCCCAGGTGTCTGAGCACTCATCCCCCAACACCACTTTCTGAACATGGCCCAGGAGGAAGGAGCGGAACCACTGTATGACAGTGTCCCCAGCTCCCAGCCCTTCTAGACGGTCGAGAAGGATGTCATGGTCAATGGTATCAAAGGCTGCTGAGAGATCCAGCAGAACTAGGAAAAAGTTCTCACCTTTGTCCCTAACTCATTCCGAATCAGTCCGGACTGTGGGAATGTTTGGAACGTGGATGATGATTTATAATTTAATATATCTCATCCTAACTTGTGCTTGCAAGTTCAAATAGCAGAGTAACATTCCCTTTTAAAATACACACAGCGGAAGTTGCTTTGATTCG
The DNA here is from genome assembly GCA_034641385.1 of Darevskia mixta. Classification (NCBI taxonomy): domain Eukaryota; kingdom Metazoa; phylum Chordata; class Lepidosauria; order Squamata; family Lacertidae; genus Darevskia; species Darevskia mixta. The sequence continues at coordinate 8,782,293 of JAWWNH010000060.1, forward strand.
CTAGAATCAGCTTAATCTAGTTTCCTGGTTTGTCACTATATATTTCCCCTTTATCCCTCTTCAAATAAGACACAGCACACGTCTTCTATAAAAAGATATAAAGCGTTTAATCACGGACATTCAATTGAAGATCCAAAGATCCCAAATGAAGGCAGGCTTATTCTTAGTAAAGATATTTACAATAGGAATCTCTCCATGTGAGAGAGAAGTCCATCAGGCCCCAGTTGGCTGGAAGCCAACTGAGCATCCTCCTTGCAGTCCAAGCGAGAGAGAGAGCAGAGAGACAGAAGAGAGAGAATGGCTGCTGGCCAGTGGGTTTTGCTAATACCTTCCCAGGTGAAGCCACTCCCACTTCTAGCTTGCAAAGGAAGTTATCTCAATCCATGTGACCAGGAAGTTGTGGCTGGAGGACTGAGATACCTTCTAGCATTGTTGTACTTGACTGCTCTAGTGTTTACATCCCACACGGACACGGGCTAGAGCTCAACTTCGAGCCTACCAAGTGGCAATGGCGATGGCGAAGAGGACTTTCTTCACCGTTTCTATTGCATCTGCAGAAAACAGCAGCAGGAGACTCTTCCAGGTGGTTCGGACTCTGTCAGAACCACCTTTGTCAGCGGGGTCTGGTAGGGACCCCAAGATCTCCTGCAATGCTTTTGCAAAGTTTTTTGCAGATAAAGTCACTCAGATTCAGAAGGAGGTAGACTCCACTGTGGGAGCAGGGCCAGGGCGGTAGAGTGCTAGAGCCCTGTCTAGTCATGTTTCATGGGATCAATTCCAATCTGTTACTTCCGAGGATGTGGACAGGCTGCTTGGACGAGTGAAACCGACCACCTGTCTCCTTGATCTTTGCCCGTCCTGGCTAATAAAAGCGAGCCGGGAAGGGCTGGGCGATGGGCTCCGTGGGGTGGTGAATGCTTCCCTCTGCGAGGGAGTCTTCCCAGACCCGCTGAAAGAGGCGGTTATTAAACCGCTTCTTAAAAAACCATCTTTGGATGTGGCCAATATGGCCAACTATCGCCCAGTCTCAAATCTACCATTCTTGGGCAAGGTGATTGAGCGGGTGGTTGCTGAACAACTCCAAGCACACCTGGAGGATGCGGACCATTTGGATCCCTTCCAATCGGGATTCAGGCCTCATCATGGGACTGAAACTGCCTTGATCGCACTGGTCGATGATCTCCAGCGGGCTAGGGACAAAGGTGAGAGCTGTTTCCTAGTTCTGCTGGATCTCTCAGCGGCCTTTGACACCATCGACCATAACATCCTTCTGGACCGTCTAGAAGGGTTGGGAGCTGGGGGCACTGTTATACAGTGGTTCCGCTCCTTCCTCCTGGGCCATGTTCAGAAAGTGGTGGTGGGGGATGAGTGCTCAGACCCCTGGGCCCTCACTTGTGGGGTGCCTCAGGGTTCCGTCCACTCCCCCATGCTTTTTAATATCTATATGAAGCCACTGGGAGAGATCATCAGGGGGTTTGGGCTGGGTGTTCATCAGTATGCGGATGATACCCAGCTCTACCTCTCTTTTAAATCAGAACCAGTGAAGGCAGTGAAGGTCCTGTGTGAGTGCCTGGAGGCGGTTGGAGGATGGATGACAGTTAATAGATTGAGGTTGAATCCTGACAAGACAGAAGTACTGTTTTTGGGGGACAGGGGGCGGGTGGGTGTTGGGTATTCCCTGGTCCTGAATGGGGTAACTGTGCCCCTGAAGGACCAGGTGCGCAGCCTGGGAGTCATTTTGGACTCACAGCTGTCCATGGAGGTGCAGTTTAATTCTGTGTCCAGGGCAGCTGTCTACCAACTCCATCTGGTACGCAGGCTGAAACCATACCTGCCTGCGGACCGTCTCACTAGAGTGGTGCATGCTCTAGTTATCTTCCGCTTGGACCACTGCAATGCGCTCTACGTAGGACTACCTTTGAAGGTGACCCGGAAACTGCAATTAATCCAGAATGCGGCAGCTAGACTGGTGACCGGGAGTGGCCGCCAGGACCACATAACACCGGTCCTGAGAGACCTACATTGGCTCCCAGTACATTTCCGAGCACAATTCAAAGTGTTGGTGCTGACCTTTAAAGCCCTAAACAGCCGAGGTCCTGTATACCTGAAGGAGCATCTCCACCCCCACCGTTCAGCCCGGACACTGAGATCCAGCGGCGAGGGCCTTCTGGCGGTTCCCTCACTACGAGAAGCAAAGCTACAGGGAACCAGGCAGAGGGCCTTCTCGGTGGTGGTGCCCGCCCTGTGGAACACCCTCCCATCAGAGGTCAAAGGGATCAACAACTATATGACCTTTAGAAAATACCTGAAGGCAGCCCTCTTTAGGGAAGCTTTTAATCTGTGATGTGTTGATGTATTTTAATGTTTACTGGAAGCCGCCCAGAGTGGTGGGGGAGACCCGGCCAGATGGGCGGGGTAGAAATAATAAATTATTATTATTATTAGCCCACCAGAGATCATCAACCAAGGAAGTTTCAGTCCCATGGTGAGGCCTGAATCCCGACTGGAAGGGATCCAAATGGTCCGCATCCTCTAGGTGTACTTGGAGTTGTTCAGCAACCACCTGCTCAATCACGTTGCCCAAGAATGGAAGATTTGAGACTGGGCGATAGTTGGCCATATTGGCTGGGTCTAAAGATTTTTTTTTTTTAAGAAGCGGTTTAATAACTGCCTCTTTCAGCGGGTCTGGGAAGGCTCCCTCACAGAGAGAAGCATTCACCACCCCTCAGAGCCCAATGCCCAGCCCCTCGTGGCGCACTTTTATGAGCCAGGATGGGCAAGGATCAAGGAGACAGGTGGTTGGTTTCACTTGTCCAAGCAGCCTGTCCACATCCTCGGAGGTAACAGATTGGATGAGCAAGTAAAAAGGATGAGCAAGTAAAATCCTCAATGATACACTGGGCAACAGATATCAGTCATAATATAGACATGGAAGTATGGGAACGATTGTGGAGTATGGATATAAAATTCACAGCATGCTATGGTTTAAAAGAAAATTATATGAAAATGATATATTGTTGGTATCAAATAGCGAGTAAACTGGCAAAAATGTATAAATCTAAATCAAACAAGTGCTGGAAATGTAACGAGAAAGAAGGTTCTTTTTATCATATGTGGTGGTAAGGTTAAAGCTTACTGGGAAATGATTTACAATTAATTGAAAAGGATGTTCAAAATAACTTTTGTAGAAAAAACTAGAAGCTTTTCTTTCTTTCTTTCTTTCTTTCTTTCTTTCTTTCTTTTTAAATATATTTTTATTAAAGATTTCTTGGTTTACAAAAGTATGTGCAATGTCTCTTATTTTTTCAAGTTACATTTTCTATAGATAAGTTTCATTTGTTGAGACATTAGTGTTGCATTAGTAAGAAAGGGGGGTAAGAGGTGGAGGGGGGAATGGTGACTGGGGTTGGGTGGGGTCAGGTGGCAATGCTTCACCAGAAGCTTTTCTTTTGGGAATTATAGGGACAGAACTACCTAAATTGTATAGAAAATTATTTATGTATGCTACTACACGCAGGAAGGATGCTACTTGCCCCAAAGCGGAAAGAAGCAAAAGGAAAAATGGCTACAAAAACTTATGGAATATGCAGAAATGGTGAAACTTATGGGAAGAATAAGAAACTGAGATAACAAACTCGTTTCATAAGAGTATATATTTAAAGTAGATAATTAAATGAGCAAGTTAAATGAATTGGGATATGCAGAAGATATTAAAAATAAATTTAAGGAACCACAGAAAGAGGGGGAAGGAAGTCAAACTTTGAAATGTTAAAATGATTGTAAAACTAATGAAATCTATAAACTTGAAAAGTATAAATAAAAACTTTTAAAAAAAGAAAAAAGATAGAAAAGTTTCCTCAAGCAGCAAGGCATCTCGCCTTGCTTCCTCCATCTGTTTACCCTCCCAAGGACCCACCCCCTGAACCATTGAATGTCTCTGGCTGGTGGCTGCCACAGCGTATGAAAATCCTTTTTTTCTGGGGTGGCAATGATATGTTGGCTACTGATGGCTAAAGTAGAATTTTCTTTCTTCAAGCATCTCGTTTTCAGAAGTTTGTAACCTTCATAAAATCTCCCACGGGTGAATACCTTGTCATATTTGCGATTACCGCCTTTACTGTCATGACACTGCTACTTTTCCTGCTATGTAAGTACATAATTGGCGCATTTTGTTACTATTGTCTTGGGCTTTGCTTGAATGCCAATAGCATTTCCAAAAAGAGATGGCAGGATCCACCTTCCATTTACCCCTCTCATCTCTCTTTGATTTCTGGGGATGAATTACAGTTGTCACCCATTGAGAGCAATGACACTGTTTTGTTCTCCCTGAATAAGTGAGTTCCAGCACTTGGAACAGTAGCACAGGCAAACAGAAGTTCATGGGACACCCTGGACAATTCCCTTTCCCAGTTGCCATTCTCTCCTCCTTTCCCAACTAATCCTCATTTGCTGGGGGAGAGCCCCCATTCCTGATCCTTGCCACCCTGCCCTCTGCTAGGGCTCCAGTCCCCTGAAGGAGAGTGCTTGGGGAAATAGATCAAGATGTACTTTATTCGGCTATAAGCCCACAAGGTAAAACAAAACAATATATAAAAACAACTGATTTACATTTCATAGTAGTATCTGAATATTCCATCGCAGATATCCTTCACAATACATACAAACTCTGGAAACCAAAAATTGTGACCTTAAAATAGAATAGAACATAAAACATAAAATATACTTGGCTATTTATAATCCTGAAGCACTCCGTGAAGTCTTTTATAAGAGAGGACTGAAACAAAAAATCTGGCAACTTGTAATGTTCTATGAGAGTCACTGTCCTGGAGTAAATAAGCTAGATGCTGTTGGAACAGTAGCACAGGCAAACAGAAGTTCATGGGACACCCTGGACAATTCCCTTTCCCAGTTGCCATTCTCTCCTCCTTTCCCAACTAATCCTCATTTGCTGGGGGAGAGCCCCCATTCCTGATCCTTGCCACCCTGCCCTCTGCTAGGGCTCCAGTCCCCTGAAGGAAAGTGCTTGGGGGAAACAGGCTGCAAAGGACAAGGCCATGGCCAAAGTGGGTGGGTCCAGAGCCTACCTAAATATTGAGATATATGCAGGGCTTTTTTCATCTGAAATTCACCAGGACTCTGTTCCAGCCCCTCTCAGGTGGGCGCCATTGCCATTTTAAGAGAACAAAGGAGGCATTCATGGTGAGTTCCAGTCAGGGGCGTAGCAACAGGGGGTTCCACCCCAGAGGGGGGTGACACTTTTTTAAAAAAATTTTTTTTAATTTTTTTTAAAAAAAAATTTAAAAAAGTTTTTTTAATTTTTTAACTTCATTGAAAAAAAAGAGATAAAAGACACACACACAACCCCCCACACCTCACAAAGTGGCACCATCAGAGGGGGGTGACACTTTTTATTTTATTTTATTTTTATCATTTTATTATTATTATTTTTATTTTAACTTTATTGAAAAAAGGGATAATAGACACACACACACACAACCCCCACACCTCACAAAGTGGCACCATCAGAGGGGGGTGACATTTTTATTTTTTTTATTTTTATCATTTTATTATTATTATTTTTATTTTAACTTTATTGAAAAAAAGAGACAATAGACATACACACACAAAACCCCCACACCTCACAATGTGGCACCATCAGAGGGGGGTGACACTTTTTTTTTACATTATTATTATTATTATTATTATTATTATTATTTTAACTTTATTGAAAAAAAGAGATAATAGACACACACACACAAAACCCCCACACCTCGCAAAGTGGCACCATCAGAGGGGGTGACACTTTTTAATTTTTTTAAAAAAAAAATTAAATTAAAGTGGTGGGGGGTGACAAAAAAAATTCCGCCCCGGGTACCACCTGGGCTTGCTACGCCTCTGGTTCCAGTGCCTCTTTTTCTAGAAAAATAGCACTGGCTAGATGAACAAATTACCTATTTTCATAGCTAATTCGTTCTGAAAGGGCACTCAAAGTAAGCAAAGCTCGGGGGGGGGGAATCAAATGATCCAAGAATTTGCATATTTTAAGCATGAGGCAGAGCATGAGGCAGCCTGGCAAATGCAAGTCCGTAGGACAAAGTGGACAGGTGTATCGAGACACCCAGAAATTTACAGCTCTCTAAGGAAGGCCAACCACCTGATGACAAAAGTAACAGGCCAAATGGAAACAGGACTTCAGACCACCAGAGCAGCTGCAATTAAGTCCCTACCTGTACTCCTTGTATACATATGAATGTTTTTCATCTAATCCATCGACTGTAATTATTAAAACAAAATTAAAAAAATTCCTTCAAGTAGCACCTTAGAGACCAACTAAGTTTGTTTTTGGTATGAGCTTTCGTGTGCATGCACACTTCTTCAGGTATCTGAAGAAAAACAATATTTTTTATTTTTATTTTTTTATAATAATATTTATTAGGTTTTTCAGATTTTTATAAGCACGTTACAGCACGGTTAAATTTCCTGTGCTTCCCATCTCTCACAACAGGAAGCAATACTTACTCCCCCCCCCCCTCACAGAGGTAATCTTATAACATTGTAAATTTAACCTTCTATACATAACACCCTCACATTGCTTAAACCTAGTCCTTCTCCGGGCTAGGCATTTCTACTTTATTCATAACATTTATCAAGGTGACTTCCCCAGCTCCTCCCTGCTGAGTCCATTGTAAATCATTTCTCTCGGGTTCTTATCATTCTTCTTATACATTGTCTTCTTATACATTCATTAACCTCAAATTATATAACATCTACTTAATATCTTCCTCTCAATATCCTATTTTATAACATCCTCTTAATTCCACTTTCTAATCAAATTTTCTCCTCGGCCTTACATCCTAATTTTTTTTTCACTTATATCCCCCCCCTCCCCCTGCGCCCCAGAACCTAGTTTCCATATAATCCAAAATTCATCCTTGTATAATTAAAATAATTCCCTCCATGTTGTTGTTCAGTCGTTCAGTCGTGTCCGACTCTTCGTGACCCCATGGACCAGAGCACGCCAGGCACGCCTATCCTTCACTGCCTCTCGCAGTTTGGCCAAACTCATGTTAGAAGCTTCGAGAACACTGTCCAACCATCTCATCTTCTGTCGTCCCCTTCTCCTTGTGCCCTCAATCCTTCCCAATTCCCTCCATACCAGAAATTAAATCCATATACTTTTACCTCCAAGCCAGCAAATCAGTCTGTATTGTAAAATTAACCTCTCCTCATCCCACACCCACCCGCTTCACCACCCATGTCCAATTTTTTTGGCCCAGTTGGTCTTCTTTCCAGGCAATCTGCTGTAGTCCTCTTTTCCTTTCCTTTCTTCTTTCAATACCAACTTCCAAGTGTTCCAAAGTTGTTTTTCCCGCTTGTTTGTTGGTCTTCTTTCTGATGGTGCTCCTTGTTTTTCATTTTCCTTTTCTTTCTGTCAACATTCTTCTTTCCAGTTGTCTTACGTCTGTTGTGCGGCTGGGTGCGTAATCCTTCTATCAAAGCTGTAGGTTTCTTGTGATTCCCACACACAACAGCGTGGGAACTTCCTGTTGTTGGCCCATCTGGCATGGTCCAGTTCATATTTCTATAAAATCTTTCAAAGGAAGCATCGATGCCATCACTCAGTTTCTGCAGAGCTTGTAAAATTAAGTTAGGATCTAGTTCTGTCATCGAAGCTCCTGTCATTATGGCCAATATAGATTCAGTCACTCAATTCAATAATCCATTAAGATAGCTTGTTGCAAAAGTTATTATTTGCCAGATTCCTCCAGCACAGGGGGAGAGAGGGGCTGGTTACACTGAAGCAAAAACTTCTTTCAAAGTTGCCACTTTCGTTTTTGCCTCGGCTGCAGCGTCCCTGTCTCTAGGCTTCAGCAGTGATGGGGCTGACCTCCATTTTAGACCCCACACTTTTAAAACAAATTCGTTCCAAATTCTTGAATTTACTCACGATCTTAAATCCAGATTCTTGTTTTGGCAGGAGAAATCCAGGCGCACGATCAGAAGCGATCTGGCAGCTGCGCCCGTCAGGGGGATAGATGTTATCCGATCCGTTGGGCTCTGGCTCCCCACGCTCGCTTCCCAGAGACCCTTATTAGAGTCTCCTCGGGAGCAGGAGAGCCGTGCGAGCCACCGCCGGACCCACCGGTCCCGGGACGCCCTTCCCGGGAGTTTTGGGGGCCGAGGCGCTGTCTCGGGCACCCCTTTCACCCCTTTTTGGGCAGGGAACATCAGAGCGATGTTCCCCCCGACCGCTCCAGCCTAGACCGGAAGCTGAAGAAAAACAATATAACTCAGGTGGTTACGAAGGCCCAACAAAGACTCCACTTCCTCAAGGTGTTGTGAAAGAACAATGTTAGACAACAATTGATGACCCCCTTCTACGGGTCCACAATAGAAAGTGTCCTCTCGTATTGTATCACAGTGTGGTACATTGGCTTGACAGCCGTGGACAGAAAGTATTTACAGAGGGTGGTGAACACAGCACATGATATCATGGGCTGTCCCTTGAGCCCGCTAGATGACATCGCAAGGGATTGTTGCCTTAGGAGAGCGAGAAAAATTCTCAGGGATGATTCACACCCCGGCCAGCACCTCTTTAATCTTCTACCCTCGGGCAGGAGATATAGAAGTATAATCAGTCGTACCAACAGGCTAAAAAACAGATTCAACCCATGGGCTCTTAGGTTTTGTTGATTTGATTTCTTACCTGTGTTACAAGTCAGCAATTTAAATTCAATATTAAAAGCAGTTTGAAACCAAGTATCCCATCCCCCAACTCATCAGACCAGGGTGCTAGAACATTATTTATTTATTTCTTTTCTACCTACCTCCTTCTTAGATCACAAGGAAGTAAAAATAAGAGAGCAGTTTCAAATGTCAATGGATATGATTCGAACTTTTGTTGTTGGGATTGATTCAATCCATGAAATCAAGGATGGTAAGCATTTGTTATGCACATTCTCACTTTTGCTAGACACTGTTTAATTTAAACAGGCTTCAATTCCTTTCATTCACTTTGGGATTCATATTGTGTCAGCAATACATATATTCAATGAAACTCCTCACTTTTTCATTGCTCAGCAGGAAGAAAAGCAGATGGTTGTGATTCTCACATCTCCCCACTAGAAATGCTGTCTTCCCCATCACACTGTAATTCACAATGTTTGTGTTTGTGCAAGATTCTAGCACTAGCACAAGGGAACTTTGCCCCCACTTCTCCCTGCAAGCCATCACCAAAACTGCTCTCCAGGGTGGGGAAAAACTTTGGGGGCCTGTATTTTTATATCTCCCAAAGCATAATTGAAAACTGCAAAGTATTCTTTGTATATTTGACTTTAATGTGGGACTCGAGGCGGAATTGCTTCGTGACCCTGTGATTCCCAGCAGAAAAGGAGGACTTAGGAGGGGAACATGAGAGATACTTCATGAGCCATTTTTAATATGAGAATAGCATTGTGGATTGCATGGGTCTTTGGTCTGATCCAGCTGCAGGATTCTTCTGAGGCTTTCCATTGGTGATCTCAGCCACAGAGAATCAAGTCTGCCCTCATATTCATAAGAACCCCATCCTGGAGCTCTGCTTCTTGTTTCAGACTAGAGTGTTTTAAAATGTTCGAAATTGTTTCTCAATATTTGCAGATTGTTATTTCAGATACTCTTTTGCCTTGAACTATTTCAAATCTTTTAGACGTCCAAATACTCGCTGTAGTTCTAAACATGACAGAGGAAGTGCGGTATTTTACCATCAGAAATGATCAACTGCAAAAGGAAGTTGGTAAGCTACCCTACGATGCTGAATAGCTGTAGTGCAGTGGGAAGCTGCCCTGAGTCTGAACCAGCTGAAAGCCCCTCCTCTAGCTGAAAACTCTTAGAGCCAAAGCAGAGTGCTGCCCTCCTTTGCATCCAGCCACCCCAGGGAAACATCAGAGATATTCAGTTCAGCTCTCCTGAACTGCTGAATTGATTTAGCTTCTATGGTGAGGAAAGAAAAGACTTTGACATTCTTTTCTATAACATCGAAAATAAAAACAGGTCAGCTAAAAGACCTGTCCTTGCACGTTTATCTCCCCCCCCCTGCAAAAAAAAAAAAAAATCAGGTATTAAGGCTGTATGGGCTGATCTAGAGACCTTTCTTGAACTTCTTGAGTCCTCTTACCCCACTGCACCAATCATTATCGGCGGAGACTTCAACGCCCGAATGGGAACAGATGACCTGTCCCTTTATTATTTTCACCCATGGGAGAGGGATTCTTAAACAGCACATCCGAGGCAACTTCCGCAAACTTGGTGAGAGAGACTGCTGGGTGACTGCTGGGTGATTGGTGCAACAGCAAAATCTCTCTCCTGTTTCACAAGCCCATCATCAGAAAGAAAACCTCAAGTCTGCTCACATAGTGAATTGACCCCTTGGTCACTGAATACATAATAGTTAAAGTGATTATAAAATTGCGTATAAAGCTTTAGATGCAAAAGCAAAGAATGGGAATGAATGCATATTACGGCTCTTGTACTTTTCTGAGCCCAGGGAAGGTTTCTTAAGGAGTGGTTTTACCACTGCCTCCTTCAAGCAGGCCGGGACCAACCACGCTTATAAAGAGGCAGTAATCACCTTTCTAGTCCAGCCAGCTGTCCCCTCCTTGCTAGTTTGTATCAGCCACAAGGGGCAGGGGCCAGAGCGCAAGTGGTTGTCCCGACCGATCCAAGCACCTTGTCCGCATTCTTGAACCTTACTGACTAAAACACACCCAACACAATAGAAACAGACTCTGCTCTGGACACTCTTCGAGATTTATCTGCTGTAATAGCAGGGTGAAGATGCCAGGGATGCAAGCAATTTTATCCTCAAAACGCTTTGCAAACAAGTCACAGAAAGCTGCTTTCACTTCTATCATCTCCTTCGGGCCAGACTGCAGCAGGCCCTGTGCTACCCAGGAAAGCTCTGCTGGATGGCACAATGGAGGAAGGAAAGCAAGCCTTCTTTGTATCCTTCACTGCCACTTGGTAGGCTCGAGGATGAGCCCTCACCAGCTGTCAAATGCATTCAACTGGATTTTTCCTCTAATCGTGTTCAAGCCATCTCCCAGCTTCTTTTTTCGCCCTCACCTCTGCAGTATACCAGGGGGCAAAACAGGCTGCATGAAGTGGGAGAGGGCGCTCAGGGCCAATCGTGTCAGTGGCCCAAGCCATTGGGTAGTTGCGCCCGCCCTATGGCACTCCCTTCCACCAGATGTCAAATAAAAAACAGAAGACATCTGAAGGCAGCTCTGTTCAGGGAAGTTTTTAATGGTTGGTGTCCAATTGTGTTTTAATTGTTGGAAGTTGCCCAGAGTGGCTGGTTTAAACCCAGTCTGATGGGCAGCATATAAATAAATATTATTATTATTATTATTATTATTATTATTATTATTATTATTATTCGGTTGTTCCAGAGCTCGGCCATAGCTCAGCAGGAGCACCAGTCAGATCAGCTGGAATATCCCCCAGAGCCATTTGGAAGCCCACTGGATCCATCCTGTCAGCTCAGGCAGGGAGACTGCTGGGCAGCAAAGAGGGTGGTAAACCAGCAAAATCCCTCATCTGTCCCAGTTGTCCAATGCCAGGAACACACACTTTAGATTCCCCTTCCCCCTCTGCAACTGGACAGAGAGCCTAGAGAGAGAAAGAGAATTTTGATAGACCAAAGCTACTCCCCCTCTCCATCCTCCAAGTCTTCCCTGATGCTGCCCTAAATATCCAGGTGGAAACAAGTGGGTGAGGTTTTTGACTGCGCTCCTTGCTACATCTATGCCCACCCATTTACTGCAGCATCAGCATGGGTTGAAGAGTTAATGTTGTTCTTGTTTTAATCTTTCTGAGCTTCCTAGATGACTATATGTTGCTATGTGGCCACAGAAATAAACTTAACAAAAATAATTGAAATCTGCACAGACATACAAGGTGGTTCCCATTAAATTCCCTATCTTGTTTTCTTTTTCACCTCCATATCTGGCTTGACTCAAAGACATCCTTATTAAAAACTTGAATGATGGTTGGGTTCCACATGAAAGGACCTTATATTTCTTTTCTCATGACCAACTCTCATGGGCGGATTCCCGAAAAATATGTCAGGCAGAAGGTGCCATGCTCGCGGGTATTGACACAAATGATGAACAGGTGAGCATCAAAGCTAAGTATAGGAAAGGTAGGGGAGCTTCTTGAGCCAAAGGGCTCCTATCATCACTATCCATATAAGAAGGTTACCGGTACATCTACCTGTATGCAACCAAGACAGCAATTTCAACAGTCAATCCAAGGGCTGGGAGGGGCAGGGAGCAGCTGCTACCATCTGAGACTCAATAAGGTTTCTTGGAGCTGCTGAGCTCTAATAGCCTGAAGCTGACAGTCAGAAAGGAGGTCTTGAAGGTGAGACCCCATCACCAACCCATCAAGCACACCACAACCAGACTGATTCCAGTCCCTCTGGAACTAACCAACAAAGCGAAATTGGAGTATTTGCCACACATTGTCACTATCCCACTAGGTGGTTCCAAGACCAACTGTTGTATGCCACAGTCATTTACAGTATCTGGAAACTTTAACTCTGTGTCATGACTGAAAGACATATGCAGCAAGTTTCGGTGAGGGCAGGAGAAGTTACCCTTCACTACAATATTTCCTCATAGGGATGCTTCCTTGATTCCATCACCATCATCCATCATCATCATCATCATCATCATCATCATTTTGATCAAGGGAACAATACCACATCCACTGTACAAAAGTATTATTGGTGATGGGAATACAATGTATAGTTTTGATTACTGCTTCCCCCAAAAATGTGGATTGGGTCTTCAAATGTGACACCTGCTCCTTTTAAAATGTGTTTGTTTTATGCCTGTTGAATTTCTGTAAAGGGCTATAGTCTCCCAGAGAAAGGGACATTGTTTTAAAAGATTTTATCTGTTCTTTCTCCCAACCCCTACCCTAGAGATTTATGGAGAAGGAGGCAAAGAATCTTAAAGGCATTTATTGGTTTGGAGTCAGTTATGCAGATGGAGAATGGAGATGGCCTTCAGGATTACGAGTTCAATACCCATAAGTTTCTGAAGAAATATTTGTTAGTGGCAATCCTTCCCAACATCAGGGTCTTTTCTAGGGAGTCTTCTCTTCAGAGAAGAGAAACACCTACTACACTATTATAACTAATATCAATTTAATAAATTCATGGAGAGTTTAAAAAGGTGGAGTTATAGAATATATTTACCACAGAATTTTAGTGCTGTGTAGCGGGACTTGATTCTATATACAATGTGCACTGGATAATGCAAGGCCCAAGGGCGTAGCAAGGGGGAGGGGCCGGGCCACCCCAGAGGGGGGTGACACTTTTTAAAAGAAATTTTTATTTTTTATTTTTTTTAACTTCATTGAAAAAAAGAGATAATTTTAATTTTTATCATTTTTTATTATTATTTTATTTTAACTTTATTGAAAAAAAGAGATAATAGACACACACACACACACACACAACCCCCACACCTCACAAAGTAGCACCATCAGAGGGGGGTGATACTTTTTATTTTTATTATTATTATTTTTACATTATTATTATTATTATTAACTTTATTGGGGAAAAAAGATAATAGACACACACACACAAAAACCCCACACCTCGCAATGTTTAAAAAAATTTAAAATTAAAGTGGGGGGGTGACAAAAAAAATTCCGCCCCGGGTACCACCTGGGCTTGCTACGCCTCTGGGAAGGCCCTCTCAGAAGTGATGATAAGCAGCGGCCTGATATCTTTATCAACTATTGATAATTGATTACAGTATACTTAGAACCACCATGTAAGATTTAGATGAAATATATATGAGAGATATCATATCATTTCAATAAACTCTATAATGGTTTTGTGATTATAGATTATATTTTGTATTTCAGTTGTAGACTTAGTTATTTTTGTTTCTCTATAGTGTCATTGCTATCCTCATGAATGGGGTGGGTGATGGAGGTGAGAGGAGGTGGATGAAGGTGGCTGCAAATCTAGCAAGGTTTTAATATGCTCAGAACAATCACTACTGTGCTAACTCTGCTATGAGAGAGTAAGGATCTCTCTTCCAAAACTCTCTCTCCAACACCCACAATGATACGGAGCAGATCTGAGGAGGATGTGGGTGCATATGGAAAAGGAGAGAGGGACAGTTCTGTTGCAGAAATGGAAATCCTGGCAATAGCAGAAGTACTGCATTGGATACTGCCCAAAATTGCTAAATAAATTGAATGAAAGTTCTTGTATGTACCAAAGAGCCTTCCAAATTGACACCCTCATTTATTTATTGGTTGGTTGGTTGGTTGGTTGATTGTAGTTTCCTATGAGAAATCACTTCATATGAAAAGAAAAGAGACAGTTGTAGGTTAGAAATCTAAAATATGGGGAGAAAAATCCATCCCTATTGTGGGTGGATGTTAAGAGAGAATGAGCTGAACATCTTTTTAATGGTAGAAGGCACAGGGAGCGGGTGAGGAAGTAGATATCCACCCTTGATTGATCAGTGCTCCTATGTCTTTTCGTTTCAGGAACTGGCAATATGACAAAGTTGATCCACAAAGAAATAATAAAACAAAAGATATACCAGGCTACTGTGCTGCACTTAATGGTAGTTTCAAAAACGACTTGAGCAGCTGGGAGAAAATAGAATGTGAGCAACGCCTAAAGTACATGTGTAAGAAGCTGCCTGATGATGCTTGGCTCTAAGAAGACACCTTAAGACAAACGTGATTGGCTCCCATGATCTCTACACAAAAACAAAAACAAGAATTCACCCCACTGTTTATGCACAATCCACACTCTGTCTAGGTTTTGGACTCTTTTGCATCAACCCTCCAAAACACCTTGAAAAGACCTTCTTCTGCAATCTCAGACGTAGATGGCTACAAAAATAAAGAACAAAGGGTCCAATCATAGTCTGTTTTCTGTTTAATGCATTTATTTGCAATGCATACCACTATTTGTTTTCTTTTTAAAAAAATTATTTAATCATTTTTTCGATACAAACATCAACTGCAAAAGACACATACAACAAAAACCATAATAACCATAATAACACAATTTAACAATTCAGATTTGAATACACTGATATACCTATGACTACACCTTTTTAAACAATATTTTCCCACCTCTCTCTCCTCCCCCTACTTCCCACCACTATCCGCCTTATCGCTAAAATATTCATTCCAGATTTCTTCATATTTATCCATTCTTATTGGCTCTTCCAATTCATCAAAACAAGTTTTTTTTGCTTCTAATATAGCACGGTACATCCATTTTTTTATTGACCCCTTGAAATCTCCCATGTTTCCGGAATATAATTAAGAATTAAATTCAGTTCCCCTAAATAACAATTTCTTTTTATTACTCTTGCTATAAATATCCTCGCCTCGCAAAATGATATTATCATTGGGCAGTTAATCAACATATGTACTAAGTTCACATTTTTACACCCATATCTCCAGCAGTTTTCTGCACTTGTTATTTTCTTTTGGTATAGTTTTGCTGGAGTCCAGTGAACTCTGAATATTATTTTTTCTGTTGAATAAGTCATAGTCTCAGATCCATAGAGTCCAAGATGTAACAGAACGGCTGCAAAGAATCATAAAACCCACTGACAAATACCCCTTCCTTTTGGTCCATGTGGGATCCAATGACACTGCAAGCCATAGCCTCCAGAAGATCAAACGTGATTATGAGGCTCTGGGCAGGAAGTTGAAGGAATTAAATGCACAAATTGTCATCTCATCGGTCCTCCCAGTTGAACGACGTGGCCCAGTGAGAGAGGGGAAAATAGGGGAAGTGAACAACTGGCTTCGGAAACAACTGGCCAGCAGGAACGGTTTGGATTCTTAGATCACGGTCTGCAGTTTCTTGAAGATGGACTTCTGGCAAGTGATGGGCTGCACCTCACAAGGGATGGGAGGAATGTTTTTGCCAATAATCTCAAAAACCTCATCAGGAGGGCTTTAAACTGTGGGGGAGGGAGACAGTGGTCCTGATGGTAGGAGTCTATCAAGTACTGAAGATGATCATCCAAATGTCAAGGACCAAATGCAGCAAACAGCACACAGACCTAGTGGTGGGAGGAAAAAATCCTTAAATAAGAGACTAGGGGGAATGATCAATGGTCTTCAATGTCTGTATACTAATGCACAGAGCATGGGAAATAAACAAGATGAACTTGAGCTCTTGGTACAGCAAACTAAATACGATATAATAGGCATCACTGAAACCTGGTGGGATGAGTCTCATGATTGGAATGTAGTAATAGAGGGATACAATCTATTTCAGAGAAATAGACCAAACAGGAAAGGAGGAGGAGTGGCGTTATATGTCAGGGATGTGTATACCTGTGAAGAGATCCATGATTTAAAACTTCAAAGCCAAATTGAGAGTATCTGGGTCAAAATTAAGGGAGAAAAAAATAACAGTGATCTCATTGTGGGAGTTTACTATAGACCCCCCAGCCAAACTGAGGACACAGATGACGCCTTCCTGGAACAGATGACCAAGCATTCAAAAGGAAGTGAGATAGTAGAAATGGGGGATTTCAACTATTCTGATATTTGTTGGATGTCAAACTCAGCCAAGAGCACAAGGTCGAACAGATTCCTCACTGGCCTTGCAGACAATTTCATTGTCCAGAAAGTGGGAGAAGCAACAAGAGGATCAACCATTTTAGATCTGGTCCTAACCAATAGTGATGACCTGGTTAGTGGGGTAGAAGTGGCAGGATCATTAGGTGGGAGTGATCATGCTCTTCTGGAGTTTATTATACAGCGGAAAGGAGCAACAAAGCATACTACGACCAAAATTCTAGACTTTAAGAAAGCCGACTTCAAAAAACTTAGGGAAATGCTGGGTGTGATCCCATGGTCACTAATACTAAAAGGGAAGGGAGTTCATAATGGATGGGAGTTTGTTAAAAGGGAGATTTTAAAAGCACAACTTCAAGCAGTACCAATGAGACAAAAACATGGAAGGTGCCTAAAGAAGCCAGGGTGGCTATCTAAAGAACTTTTAACTGAGTTAAGATTTAAAAGCGATATGTACAAAAAATGGAAAAAGGGGGAAATCACCAGAGAGGAATTCAAACAAATAGCCAGCACGTGTAGAGACAAAGTCAGAAAAGCTAAAGCACAGAATGAACTCAGGCTTGCTAGAGAGGTTAAAAGCAATAAAAAGGGCTTTTATGGGTATGTCCGTAGCAAAAGGAAGAACAAGGAAACAGTGGGGTCACTTAGAGGAGAGGATGGTGAAATGCAAACAGGGGACAGAGAAAGGGCAGAACTCCTCAATGCCTTCTTTGCCTCAGTCTTCTCCAAAAAAGAAAACAATGCCAGACCTGAAGAATATGGAGCAGATGATACAGCAGGGGAAACACAGCCCAGAATAAGTAAGGAGGTAGTACAAGAATACTTGGCTAGTTTAGATGTATTCAAGTCTCCAGGGCCAGAAGAACTACATCCAAGAGTATTAAAAGAACTGGCAGAGGTGATTTCAGAACCACTGGCAGTAATCTTTGAGAATTCCTGGAGAACAGGCGAAGTCCCAGCAGACTGGAGGAGGGCAAATGTTGTCCCTATTTTCAAAAAGGGGAAAAGAGAGGACCCAAACAATTATCGCCCAGTCAGCCTGACATCAATACCAGGAAAGATTCTAGAGCAGATCATTAAGCAAACGGTCTGTGAGCACCTAGAAAGGAACGCTGTGGTCACTAAAAGTCAGCATGGGTTTCTGAAAAATAAGTCATGTCAGACCAATCTGATCTCATTTTTTGACAGAATTACAAGCCTGGTAGATGAAGCGAACGCCGTGGATGTAGCCTATCTTGATTTCAGCAAGGCCTTTGACAAGGTGCCCCATGATATTCTTGTAAAGAAGGTGGTAAAATGTGGGCTAGACAATGCTACCATTCTGTGGATTTGTAACTGGCTGACTGACCGAACCCAAAGGGTGTTCATTAATGGATCCCCTTCATCCTGGAGAGAAGTGACTAGTGGGGTGCCACAGGGTTCTGTCTTGGGCCCAGTCTTATTCAACATCTTTATCAATGACTTGGATGATGGGCTTGAGGGCATCCTGATCAAGTTTGCAGATGACACCAAATTGGGAGGGGTGACTAATACCCCAGAGGACAGGATCACACTTCAAAATGACCTTAACAGATTAGAGAACCGGGCCAAGGCAAACAGGATGAATTTTAACAGGGAGAAATGTAAAGTAAAGGCACAAATACAGGATGGGTGACACCTGGCTTGAGAGCAGTACATGTGAAAAGGATCTAGGAGTCTTGGTAGACCATAAACTTGACATGAGTCAACAGTGTGATGCAGCAGCTAAAAAAGTCAATGCAATTCTGGGCTGCATCAATAGGAGTATAGCATCTAGATCAAGGGAAGTAATAGTACCACTGTATTCCGCTCTGGTCAGACCCCACCTGGAATACTGTGTCCAATTCTGGGCACCACAGTTCAAGAAGGATACTGACAAGCTGGAACGCGTCCAGAAGCGGGTAACCAAAATGGTCAAAGGCTTGGAAACGATGCCTTATGAGGAACGGCTTAGGGAGCTGGGTATGTTTAGCCTGAAGAAGAGAAGGTTAAGGGGTGATATGATAGCCATGTTCAAATATATAAAAGGATGTCATATAGAGGAGGGAGAAAGGTTGTTTTCTGCTGCTCCAGAGAAGCGGACACGGAGCAGTGGATTCAAACTACAAGAAAGAAGATTCCACCTAAACATTAGGAAGACCTTCCTGACAGTAAGAGCTGTTCGACAGTGGAATTTGCTGCCAAGGAGTGTGATGGAGTCTCCTTCTTTGGAGGTCTTTAAGCAGAGGCTTGACAGCCATCTGTCAAGAAGGCTTTGATGGTGTTACTGCTTGGCAGGGCGTTGGACTGGATGGCCCTTGTGGTCTCTTCCAACTCTATGATTCATGATTCTATGATTCTATTTCTGTTGATTTTATACTTGACTCCCATATATCATTTGTTATCTGTAACCCTAACTCTTCACTCCATTTTTGTCTATCATATTCTACATCATATTTACCGATTTAACTTCTTCGTCTTTCGTTTACCATTCTAACAGAATACTGTTAAGCTTTCTTTAGTAACTTCACATCTTCTTCTATAACCTCTTTTTGAAATCTAGAGATTGTATAGCTAAACCCGTTTTTGTTGTCTTCCTTATATATCTCATTTAATTTTCAAGGTTTGAAAAAGAATTATTGGAAAATAATGAAAAATTATTTTAAAAAATATACAGTGAAACCCCGGGTTACGCACATGATCCGTTCCGGGGTCGCACTATGTAACCTGGGCGTGCGTATCACGAACGCACGTAAAAAAAACAAAAAAACCCGGAAGAAGCGTGATTTGAGCGCTTCTGCGCATGCGCGAAATGCACAGAATGCTTCTGCGCACCCGCACGTAATGCGTGCTCCGTGGAGGACATCCGGGTCACCACGGTGCGTATCCTGAACGTACGCAACATGAGGTATGACCGTATAAAAGGATGAAGAAGTAAAAGTAGAGATGATACACTGGGCAAAGGATGTAGGTTATAATATACCAATTAATTTATGCGAGAGGTTGTGGGAAGAGGACTTAAAATTTATGGCTTGTTGTGCACTGAAGGAAAACTATATGAAAATGATGTACCGTTGGTATTTGACTCCAGTAAAGTTGGCAAAAAATGTACAGAAATACATCTAATTTATGCTGGAAATGTAAGGATAGGGAGGGTACTTTCTATCATATGTGGTGGTCATGTGAGGTAGTAGTAGTAGTAGTAAGAAGAATAATAATTTATTTACCCCGCCCATCTGGCTGGATTTCCCCAGCCACTCTGGCGGCTTCCAACAAAAAATTAAAATACAATAGTCTGTCAAACATTAAGAGGTTCCCTAAACAGGGCTGCCTTCAGATGTCGTCTAAAAGTCTGGTAGTTGTTTTTCTCTTTGACATCTGGTGGGAGGGTGTTCCACAGGGCGGGTTCCACTACCGAGAAGGCCCTCTGCCTCGTTCCCTGTAACTTGGCTTCTCGCAGAAGGCCCTCGGCACTGGACCTCAGTGTCCAGGCAGAATGATGGGGGTGGAAACTCTCCTTCAGGTATACTGGACCGAGTATACTGTACTCTGTTTCTGTTTGTTTTTGCTTTCACTTCGGACTTCTCTCCGAGGAAGACCAGAGAGAGAAGACATGTTTTCTTTTGTTCTGCCTAATGCTTAATAAAGTAGCTTAGTGCTCACAACCCCAGCCTAGCTCTGACTGCGTATATCTCTGCTGGACTCTAAAAGTGTGCTCAATGTCTTCAAGGCATGAGTCACTATCAATTGTCAGGCAAGGTGGTTCAGAACTCCCTAGAGCTGCACGCTGCAAGCTGATGGGAGAGACACTGGAAACGTTCCTGTAGTATGCCTGGGGGTCGTCTTAGCCCCCGGCCGACCCAACATAATGTTTATGCACCCAGAGCCAAGGCTGTTGGTACCAGAGCGTCGTTGGCGACATGCCCGGAAGAAGTAAGAGGTATGTGAGCCAGAGCTACAGAAGAGCTTTGAAGTTACTGCCAGGCAGTAATCGGCCGGCAAGAAGAAGAAGAGAAGAAGAGTTTGGATTTGATATCCCGCTTTATCACTACACGAAGGAGTCTCAAAGCGGCTAACATTCTCCTTTCCCTTCCTCCCCCACAACAAACACTCTGTGAGGTGAGTGGGGCTGAGAGACTTCAGAGAAGTGTGACTAGCCCAAGGTCACCCAGCAGCTGCATGGGGAGGAGTGGAGACTCGAACCCGGTCCCCCAGATTAGAGTCTACCGCTCTTAACCACTACACCACACTGGCTCTCTTTTAGAGACTTTGGGAGGCTGTTTCATTTAGCAGCTGCCTGATAAGAACTGTATCGGATAGTCCATGGCTGCAGGCAAAAGCAGGAACATGGAATAGATACAGAATGCTTTGGGAATTCCCAAGCTGGACAAGCATAATTACCACAATTGAGTTCTTTATGCGGAGACTCTTTTACGAAAGGAAGGCCTCTTTAATGTGATCACAGATGCAGCACCAGCACCTGTAACGCCGGAATGGGCAGCAAAGAATTCCAAAGCTAGGGGCACTTTGATGTTGATTGTGTCTCTTGAAGTGCCCTGTGTTTTACGTGATAAAGACTCAGCCAAAGCTATGTAAAATTGCCTGAAAGATGCTCATTTAAGGGTGGAGGCAGAAGCTTCTTTGTTCTATTAGAAGAAGCTGCACAACATGGTGCTGACAAAATCACAACAAAGTTGGGGACCGCCCAGGGGAATATACCCACTTTGCAAAGGCGGGAGGAAGCATTATCGATTATATATTATAAACAAACATTAAAGAGAAAAAAGCAAAAAGCTGAGAGAACTTCATGGGATTGCTTAGTGAGGGCTTCGAACGAGAAAGACACAGGCTGTTTTTGGCGTACCATCTCGGGCCTCCTGGATCAGGAGCGCAATGGGCCCATATGCACGGTCGAACCACAGGAGTGGATGAGATACTTTCAAACTCTGTATCAAGATGAGGAATCCCAACACAAAGAGATAGGTGCTCATCCAGGGGATTTACCACCTTGGCTCCCAGTCTCTGCAGAGGAGGTAGGGAAACTAATCGTGCAACTTAAGAACAACAAAGCCCCGGGAATAGACTATATAGCTGCAGAACTCCTGAAGGCAAATATGGGCTGGTGGGCCCCCCTATTGGCAACAATGTTTTCTTACATTGATTCTACAGGCACTATCCCCGACTGCTGGGCAGAGGCGATAATTATCCCAATCTATAAGAAAGGACCCATGTCAGACCCGGCAAGTTACAGGCCCATCAGTCTCCTCCCTATACCCAGCAAACTATATGCCAAACACCTTTATATTAAACTACTTAGCTGGGTGGAATCAGAGGCAATTCTGGCGGAGGAGCAAGCTGGGTTTAGACAGGGCAGAACGACAATAGACCACTGCTTTGTACTAGCACATCTCATTGATAAATATGCCAAAAAAAAAACCCGCGGGGTGCTATATGCAGCCTTCATAGACCTGAAGGCGGCCTTCGACTCAATTTCACAAGTCAGACTTTGGACCAAACTGAATACAACTAGCATTGATAAAAGACTATTGCTATTGATAAACTGTCTTTTCAAAGACACCAAGCTTTATGTAAGAACTTCACTCAACGGGCAACTCATTGGCCCTATCTCAGGCACCAAAGGGGTCAAACAAGGTTGCATCTTAGCCCCGGCCTTATTTAACTTATATATCAATGACATGATTAACTGTCTAACAGGCCCAGAGTTCCACGCCCCCAAATTGGCTGAAAAACCAATTTCAGCGCTACTGTACGCGGATAACGCGGTTCTCCTCTCACAAACTAAAATTGGCCTCAAAAGACTGATGAGGGAATTTTCGGCTTATTGCAGGAGAGAACAATTGGTGGTGAACTGCCAGAAAACTAAGGTTATGGTGTTTGCTAGGAGACACAGACCACACAGATGGGTAATGGATGGTCAGATAATAGAGCAGGTCAAGGCCTTCAAATACCTGGGAATCGTCTTGCAGTCAACAGGGTCGTGGGTGGCACACCAAAAATATGCCAGTGAAAAAGCATCCCAAAGCTCTAAGATTCTGTCGCGCTTCTTCTATACGAAGGGAGGCAGGTACATTCCAGCAGCCCTAGAGGTAATCCAAGCAAAACCTCTTGTGCAATTACTTTACGGGGCTCCAATTTGGACGGGGAATCAGTGTAGTATTCTTGAAATGGTCCAGTCAAAATTCTTAAGACAGACTTTTGCCGTTCCATCATGTGCACCAAATGCGGCTCTACACCTTGAGGCCAGCCTTCTATCTGTCGAAACACGGACTTGGCAAAGAACACTTAACTACTGGCTCCGTCTAAATTTAAATCCATCTGGGCTACTGCACCTAGTTACACGGGATGTACACAAAGGCGCATGGGCAAAGGCTGTGCACAAAAAACTCCTTTCATATGGCTTGCACACACAGCATTTACTTACAATGGGCCCATCCAAGGCAAAAAGCCTCATAAACCAGCACCTGAAGAATATTGAACAGCAAAATAATCTGGCCATCATCAAGAAATTTAGTGCATGGTACATTCATCTTCCCCC
Source organism: Darevskia mixta (assembly GCA_034641385.1). Taxonomy (NCBI): domain Eukaryota; kingdom Metazoa; phylum Chordata; class Lepidosauria; order Squamata; family Lacertidae; genus Darevskia; species Darevskia mixta. Next base: position 8,805,472 of record JAWWNH010000060.1, read on the forward strand.
CTCCTACCTGGACTCCCGGGCATCATACCTGTCCAATTTAACCATTCCAAAATACAGACGAGCTTTCACGCTGGCCAGACTGGATATGCTACCTTCCGCTGTCTTTGAAGGCCGGTTCTCAAAAACACCATACCAGAATCGACTCTGTCCCTGCGGAGTTGGCATTGTGGAGACTGTGCCACATGTACTCCTGTCTTGCCCCTTATATACAGACCTGAGGGATGAGATCGTCACGCCGCTCATATCCGCCATTCCAGGCCATTCATCCGAGGACATACTGTTTTTCCTCCTGGCAGATCAGAATACCCAGGCAACAGAGAACGTAGCCAGATTTATTGAGAGGGCCATGAGACTGAGGGCGAGCTGAATGACAATAGTGCCCTCTGCTTGAATTCATAATTAAGATCTCATCTGTTTTGTTTTAATTGTGTTGTGCTGAATCCTGATTCAGCTCATTTTATTGGTTTATATAGGACTTTTTACCAGCATTTGTAATATGTGTCTTTTGATGCAATGGCCTGTAGGCTACGCAAATAAAGTTTGTTGTTGTTGTTGTGTATATAGTTTTACCAGCATGGCGCTGACCCCGGGAAGTGATGTGAGAGATCACCGGATGCAGATGCAGTCTCTCAGACAGGAGCTCCAACATCTTGGAATTACATTTCCAGAAGCTCTGTTCTCGTTCCTGATTTTGCATTCTTTGGATTCTAGTTGGGATGCGATTGCTAGCCAGCTGGCAGTCTTGCCTACGCAGCAGTTAACTGTGCTGCACGTGATGGCAGTTCTCCAGAATGAAGCCAATAGATGAAGTGACAGGTGCAACGCTCAGGGGGAGTCAACAGCTATGTCACCCCAGACAGCGATGCAGACACTAGGTGGCACTAGAGCTTTGAAGGCTGTGAAATGTTTTTCTTGTGGTCGCCTAGGGCACATGAAAAAGGACTGCAAAAGTCCCAAGGCCACAGAGAAATGCAGCGAAAGCTCGAAGAGCAGCAGAGGGAGGGGGAAAGCCCCAAGCCCCAAGCTGCACAGCACAAGGCTTTGGCTACAATCTGCACCACCCCAAAGGTTCAGAGGGAGTCGTCCTTCTTTATCGTCGATTCAGGAGCAAATCATCACATCTGCAAAGACCGACATTTGTTTGACACATTTACGCCACAGAAGGGAACAATCCACCAGGTGGATGGACAATCAATCCCGAGTGAAGGCATTGGGATGGTCGTGCTTCACAGTTTGGATGCATCAATTTACAACGTTCTTTTTGTTCCAGATTCGGCAGACAATCTGTTGAGTGTCTCGCAGCTCGCAGAACAGAACTTTGCTGTTTTCTTCAGAAAAAGGAGATGCACCATCACAAAGGACAAGGAAGACACCTTGCATGCTGAATATGTTAATGGCTTGTTCTTAAAAAGTACCTAAAAAACTGCTATAATTACTTAGAAACATTAGCAGGATTGTTATAACATTTATGAAGGAATATGAACTAAAGTTAAAAATGAGGAGATGAAATAGAATGGATAAAAATAATTATATGCAAGAAAAGAGGGTTAAATTTGGAAATGGGGGGTGGGCAGTGTCTGAGGGGTTCGTATAATTCCAGTGTTGTGCCAATGAAAAATGTTTGGAGTGTATGGAAATAATGTTAATAAAAAAAACTGGAATTTTTCAAAAAGAAGAAGAAAAAGCAATAGCTATTATTGGCCTAATGCCACAAGCCACAAAATCTGGCAAGAGTTTTATTAAATGTTTTTTGTCGCTGGAGCACTTCGTGACTTAGGTGGAGCCTTCATGTCCTGGTTAATGTAGCATATTTGAAATTACTAAAATTGAACATTGGACTAATGACAATAAGCTGGCCTTGTCCTATGGCTTAGTTGAAAGGCTAAATTTCATTGTTCCCGAAGAGGATAATGACAATAAAATATATTCTATTCTAAATAAATCTATAGGGCGCATGATGCTGAAATATGCTTTAGCTCATGGAAAGGAATGGGACCAGCACCTTATGTTTTTGATGTGTGTTTATCATGATTCTGTTGAACTTCTTCATCAACACAGAGTAGAGCGTAGAAAGAAAAAGCTGTCCACAATATCTTTTCTTAGTTTTATTTTCAATAATAACATAACAGCCAAACGCTGCAAACCATCGTTCCTCCTCACCCCACCTCACCCAGCAGCTTACAAGATATCTGATCAAATTAAATACAGTTTCAATTAACCAATTATCCTATCACATCCCTTCCTGCACCCAGTGCAGAAAGTAACCCCCCTTTTAATTAGGCAAACAGCCGAGAGACCACAGGTGTGCAGCTAAGTAGGTCAAACTGCACACATACACCTCTGAAACCAACCTGTTTCCTGAGTAGCAATATTGACCACTTTAAGATAAAGAAAAACCAACAGATTCAGTGCAGAAAAGTCTGGGAAACTCCCGAAATGAACTAGTATATGGGAAGTATTTGCACAATCCATTAAGCTTGTTAAAACAACAATGGGAGGGTATATTGCGAACAAGCCCCTTTGTAGGAATGGGGTCCGCGGAGTGCGGGGCACCCACCTACCCCGCAGCATAAGACATGCCACAGCTTGTCTAGCCACCATGCACTATCTCTTCCTCTATAATAATATCCTATTGTCCCTGCTTTCCGTGTGTCATGGAAGTGGGTTCTGCGCATGTCACACGGGAATGCAGGGATTGGAGCATGGACAGCAATAGACAGCAAAGGAGACCAATAGGCGATGCCGCTTACGCCTCTTCCTGCCCCCCCCCGCAGCTCCGAGCCCTTTCGAATGCTGCGTGGGTTTAACGGCCATTGTGCTAGCGACCGTTTTGGCTGACAGTAGCTCGCTGCTGTCTACCTTGCCGTCGTTCGCCTTTTGCTATTTTCTGCCATCTAACGCCATCTTTACTGCTTTTCCTTGCCTGGAGGCTCGCACACCAGCCTCGGCAACCGCCTTTACTGCGGGTCTGCTTCTAAACCACGGGGTTCCTCCGACGCTTGCCTGGACCGGCTTGAGGCGCCGATCCCACCGCCGGCTCTGCTGGAGGCTCGCACACCAGCCTCCCTCTGCAGCCGCCACCATCCGCCGCTGCCTTTGGGGTTTTTTGCCTCCCTCTGCAGCCGCCACCATCCGTCGCTGGGGTTTTTTGCCTCCCTCTGCAGCCGCCACCATCCGTCGCTGCCTTTGGGGTTTTTTGCCTCCCTCTGCAGCCCCCACCATCCGTCGCTGCCTTTGGGGTTTTTAAACTGCGGGGAACCGGCCCAAGGCGCCGATTCCACCGCCGGCTCTGCTGCAGCCGCCAAACACCAGCCTCCCTCTCCAACCGCCACTCAGCACCCTCCCGCTGCAGCCGCCACCATCCGCCGCTGCCTTGGGGGATTTTAAAGTGCTCTCTCTAAGGTGCTATTGCAAGGGAAAATTCCGCCGCCACCATCTTAGCTCATACCAAGAATAAAGTTAGTTGGTGTCTAAGGTGCTACTGGAAGGGAAAATAATTATATTTGTTCAGCCTATTTTCGTTAGTTCTACCTGCCCTCTGGAACACAAGCGGCGCAATGCGCTGCCGCCTGCACACCTCAAGCAGAGCCTCCCGTTGCTGGAGGCTCTCAATGCCTTTCCTTGCTTACCATCCTCGCAACCCACACCAACCACCGCTGCCATCTAAGCTCATACCAAGAATAAAGTTAGTTGGTCTCTAAGGTGCTATTACAAGAATTTTTTTTAATTTGGTTGAGCCTATTTTCAATAGTTCTACCTGCCCTCTGTAACACCCTCTCTGCATATGTGAAAGAAATCCAAACACACATAATCAGTTTTCAACCGCCACCACCATCTTAGCTCATACCAATAATAAACTTAGTTGGTCTCTAAGGTGCTACTAAAAGGGAAATAAATTATATCTGTTCAGCCTCTTTTCCTTACATCTACCTGCCCCCTGGAACACCCTCTATACATATGTGAAACAAATCATAAACCTCTCTTATCACAGTGTTAACTAAACAATAGATTAGCAATATTCTGAAAAACACTATAAAAGTCAGAAACATTACTTGAACAGTACAAACTCCAGAAAGCATAAATCATACAGATATATACTTTACAGCAGAAACATGAGCATACAAAGAGAAACAAATCTGTCTTCTGAGGAAGTTCAATCTTTACAAAATAAAAATACACTAAATGAAATACAAAGAAGAGCAAAAAAACAACATAAAACATTACATAATGAGCCAAAAAATAGCACACAAAGACAGAGAGCTAGAACAACTCAAACCGCAGATGAACGACTTCAAATACGTATGAAAAACAACGAAAGACAAAAACAAAAACGATTAAATACATCTCTGGAAGATAAGCTCAAAGGTCAAAAGAAAGACATGGAAAGAAAAAGATCCCAAAAAATTACTTCGACTCAACAACTTCAACAAACTGTACATCAAAAGCAAAACATGAACATAAATTTACATGAAGATGCAAACACACTCACTCACAGACAAAAAACAATACTTTCTATTGAGAAAAGCAGAATTGCTACAAAAATATTTCTAACACAACAGCGAAATGCTGAAAGACAAATAGCAATGAGACCAAATATAACTCCAGACGAAAAACAATGAAAATATCAAAGACATGCCACACTACAAAGAGAAAGGTTAACACATCTTACTAATGATGAACGCGAAGTACGGAAAATTTATGAAACACAGAGAAAAAGAGAATTACGACAAAGAAAAAAAATAGAGACGCAACAACTAACAATGACAGTTATGAATGAAATGGATAACTTTAATGAGGACATAATTAAAACACACACGTGTGGACATTTAGATCACATATGCCAATTTTGTACTGCAAAACATTTTGAAGCTGAAAGACCTTCAGATAATAAATTTTCACAATGTTGTTCAAAAGGAAAAGTACATCTTCCCTCAATTACTACCAATCCATTACTTCAGCAGCTAATGACTGGCCAGCATTTCTACAGCAAAAATTTCTTCACAAATATAAGATCTATCAATAGTGCTTTAGCATTTGCTTCCATGGGAGCAAACATTGCTCCACCAGCTGGCCATGGCCCATATTGTTTCCGCATCCACGGATCAATTTGTCACAGAACAGGCACACTGCACCCAGAACAGGGAGAAAACAGACAGTTTGCTCAATTATATATTTTAGATCCTTCTGAAGCAGCAGAGAAAAGAATGCACATTTCCGCAAATTATGGAATACATCCAGACCTTATAAAAATACTAAGCACACTCATTGCTGAAACAAATCCATTTGCAGAAGCCTGCAAAATGTTGTATGAAGTTGAAAAAGAATATGAGGAAGATGCTAAAAAAACTGGAAACGTTATTAAAGAAGTGTCCATGACAATAGTGTAAGATCGTAAAAATGACGAAAGACGCTATAATGCACCAACACATAATGAGGTTGCTTTCATTTTTCAAAATGATGATGGCGAACCTCCACTGGAAAGAGATCTTCTAATACACTGCAAACCAAGTACAGATGATTTAAATCCAAGAAAAACACAAAGGATTTCTGTCCTTGACCCCAATCTGGAACCCATGGTTTATCCATTACTCTTCCCTTATGGTGATCAAAGCTGGGGAATTGATATACCTTTACAACACAGACCTCAAGCTTTAAAAGGTTTAAAAAATCAATCACAAAATCCTAGAATTCGAGTCACACAAATGCAATATTACGGGTATCGTCTTTCTATCCGAGAAAACTTTAACCCCTTCTTAAATGCTGGCCGCCTTACACAACAGTATATAGTTGATGCATATGTCAAAACTGAATCCAACAGGCTCAACTATGTACGACAAAATCAGCCAAAAGTGAGAGTTGAAAAATACTCAGGATTGATGGACCACTTAATTAATGAATCCAATCAGAAAGGCCTCATTCCTGGAAAAAACATATATATTACCTTCATCATTTGCAGGTAGCCCAAGAAACATGCTTCAAAATTATCAAGATGCAATGGCAATTGTTAGGAAATATGGCAAACCTGACCTTTTCATTACAATGACATGCAACCCCAAATGGGATGAGATCGTTGAAAACCTACAACATGGACAAACTACTGATGCTCGACCTGATTTAGTCGCAAGAGTATTTCATCTAAAACTAAAAGCTTTAATTCATGATATCTGCACCAATCATCTCTTTGGAGTACCAAAAGCAATTGTTTACGTAATCGAATTCCAGAAGAGGGGTTTACCACATGCACACATACTCCTTATTCTTAAAGATGACTGCAAACCAAAAACTGAAGAACTTATAGATAAAGTTGTATCTGCTGAAATTCCAAATATACACAACACTCCTCGCTTACATGCAATTGTTACTAAACATATGATTCATGGACCATGCGGACCACTCAATCCTAATTCACCATGTATGTCAAATGACAAATGCAGTAAGGAATTTCCTAAACAATACCAGGAAAAAACATCAGCTAATACAAATGGTTATCCAAAATATAGAAGAAGAAACACTAATGAAACATCCATTGTGAAAGGCAGGAAAATAGATAACCAATGGGTTGTACCATATAACCCACATCTCGCCCTCAAATACAATTGCCACATTAATGTTGAAGTCTGTGCGTCCATAAAAAGTGTAAAATACCTCTTCAAATATGTCTACAAAGGCCATGATTGTGCAAATGTTGTAATTCAAGAACAAGGCACTTTAAATCACGATGAAATTCAGACCTTCATGGATTCAAGATATGTCAGAGCTCCTGAAGCAGCATGGCGCTTAAATGGATTTGAAATGCATTACCAATCACATACCATACATAGGTTACCAGTGCATCTCCCTGATGAGCAATCTGTATTTTTCAATCCAAAGGACATACATACAGCAACTGAAAGAGCTTCAGCAAGAAATACTCAATTGACGGCTTGGTTTCACTTAAATCAAGAAGAAGAGCAATCCAGAAATTTCTTATAGTCAGACATTCCAATACACTATGTATTTGACTCAAAAACCTGTAAATGGAAATTACGACAGCGGGGTGCAGAAAAGATCATTGCACGAATGTATTCCGTCAATTTATCATCAGATCCAGAACGCTACTGCATGCATCTCCTACTGCTACATGTTCCGGGTGCCCAATCATTTGAACATCTGAGAACGGTCAATGGCAATATCTATCCCACTTTCCAAGCTGCTGCAAAAGAATTAGGCCTCATCACTGATGAACAAGTGTGGGAGAACACTTTGGAAGATGCTATCCAATTCAGCATGCCAAAACAACTAAGAGAGTTGTTTGCCTACATTTGTGTCTTTGCATCCCTACAAAATATGAACACTCTTTTCGACAAATATGAACAATACCTCACAGAGGATATTGCTCAAAAACATATACATCACAACAATGAATGCACAATATGCCGTTCTATCGCGCTGCAAGAAATTTTAAACATTCTTATACTGCATGGAAAGAAATGTGAAGACTTTGGATTACCACCTACACAAACAAATTCATACTTACTTTCAGATCACTACGACCAACTTTTTGAAACCCATAATGCTGCAAAATTGACAAGCACATTAAACAAAGAACAAACAACAGCTTTACACGCAATATTGGAAGCAACTGAAAATGACAACCTTCACAACCACTGTTTCTTCATAGATGGCCCAGGGGGTAGTGGTAAAACATATCTTTACAAAACCCTGCTTAGCACAGTTCGTGGACAAGGACATATTGCACTACCTGTAGCATCCACAGGTATAGCAGCCAATCTTCTGCCAGGTGGAAGAACATACCACTCCCAATTCAAGTTACCTGTGCCTATAGTTGAGAATACAACATCAAATGTAAGACTCAATTCTGTGGATGCTGAACGTTTGAGAAATTCTAAATTAATCATTTGGGATGAATGTACTATGACCCCCTCTGTAGCTCTTTCAGTGGTTAATAGACTCCTACAAGAAGTAATGGACAACAAACAACCATTTGGAGGAAAGGTTTTCTTACTTGGAGGAGATTTCAGACAAACACTTCCCGTCGTACCTCACGGGGACCAAACCAAAATTGTTGAGACCTGCATTAAAAATAATACACTATGGAGCCACTTCCAAGTACTTCCACTTACAAGCAATATACGCTCAATTGATATTGATTTCAGCATTTGGCTACTCAAAGTTGGCAATGGTGATACACCACACATTGACGGCTTGCCACAAGATATAATTGAAATTCCTTCCAATATTTTATGCACAGGAGATATTGTAAAAGAGTTCTTTGGAGAACACATTCCTCTAACACATGTCCATGACTTTGCCCTAAAAACTATTCTTTCTCCCAAAAACTGTGGTGTTCACACCATAAATGAAGAGGTGCTTCAAATTTTAGAAGGAGAAACAGTTACATACCTCAGCTCAAATTCAATTGATGACGCAACTGATGAAGACATTCAAAACTATCCCATTGAGTTCCTCAATGAATTAACACCAACAGGTATGCCCAAACATAAACTGCACCTTAAAGTGGGCGCTATCATTATGCTTCTTAGAAACCTCAACACTAAAAAAGGATTGTGCAATGGCACCCGTCTTATCGTAAAAGAACTTAAGAACAACCTCATCATTGCTGAAGTAATAACAGGATCAGCAGAAGGAAACATAGTCTTCATTCCCCGTATTGATTTGGCTCCATCAACAACTGATTTACCGTTTATATTACGAAGAAGACAATTCCCAATAACATTAGCCTTTGCCATGACAATTAACAAATCTCAAGGACAAACCTTAGAAAAAGTTGGAATTTACTTGCCACAACCAGTATTCAGCCATGGACAGTTATATGTTGCCTTATCCAGAGTAAGGAGTTTTAAGGATGTCATAATTAAGATCTTGGAAGGTCCTCAACAAGGCAAACTGCTGCAAAACTCTGACACAATCTACACAAGGAATGTTGTCTATAAAGAAATTCTATAAAAAAAACATAATAACCCCATTCATTTACCATTACTCAACAACTTCTCAATTCAACATCCTTTACTACACCTTCATTCCTGCTGTTTAATGCGTCACAACACCAACACTACACAACTTAGCTTTCACACATTCTTCTCATTCACTACATCAACATAATAAATACGATACGATACCACCAAATTTCAGCCTCCTCAACTTCCTTCAAAACTACAACTCTCCTTCTACTACTTCTTCACAACTTTCCATACATCTCTTCTAGCGCCCGTTTTCTCAACGGGCTTAATTTACTAGTTTTTTTATAATGCTTTTTATTGATTTTCTTGTTACATTTGTTTCTTCATATTATATTGCATACATCATTGTCTCTCTGCCGAGATGTGACCTCCCTCCCTCCCTTCAACAGTTTTCATATCATTGTTACTTTCGGCGTTTTTATTCTTTCTCTACCCCTGATCTTTTCTTGGTTTTTCTTTCCCACATTTAGATCAGGTGTTATTTGTTACACACAACGTAGGGATTACAAAAGTCCTGTCAGTGTTTTTAAACTTGTACAGTTTTCTTTTAAATAATCTATAAATTTACTCCATTCTTTTACGAACTTCTGGTCGTCTTGGTTTCTAACCTTACCCGTCATCTTTGCCAACTCGGCGTAATCCATCATTTTTTGCTGCCAGTCCTCTACTGTCGGCACCTCTTGTACTTTCCATTTTGGGGCGATCAACAGTCTGGCCACAGTGGCCGCATACATAAATAGTCTCTGATCTGTCCTTTTAATTTCCCCTCCTATCAATCCTATCAGGAACGCCTCCGGTTTCTTGGGAAATGTATATTTCAACATCTTTTTTAGTTCATTATAAATTGCTTCCCAAAAGATCTTAATCCTATCACACGTCCACCACATGTGGAAAAATTCCCCATCTTTCTCCTTACATCTCCAACATGACTTATTTTTTGTTTTGTACATTTTTGCAATTTTGACTGGCATCATGTACCAACGATACATCATCTTCATTACATTCTCCTTCAAAATGGTACATGCCGTGAATTTTAGATTCTGATTCCACAATTTTATCCAAGCATCTAATTCAATATTATATCCGAAATCCATGGCCCATTTGATCATTACCTCCTTCACTTCCTCATCTTTTGTGTACCATTCTAATAGATAATTATACATTTTTGACAGCAATTTCTTTCCTCCCCCCTCCACCAATTCTACTTGAAATTTTGATTTCTTACTTTCAAAACCATTGTTCTTTTTATCCCATTTTAACATATCGTTGACCTGATGATATTGTAGCCAGCCCGAAAGGCAATCTTTAATTTCGTCATATGGTTTAAGTCTCACCCCCTCCTCTGTTTCACTCAATATTTCTCCATAGGTGGCCCATCTCCCTTCCATATTAGTTTTTTTAACAGTTATAGCCTCAAAGAGTGAGAGCCACTTGGGAGTCTTTCTTTCCAGTAAGTTCTTATATCTCTCCCACACTTCAAAAATAGGTTTCCTTATAATATGACTTAGGAAGTCTTTATGAACTTTCACTTTCTCATACCAAATGTAGGAGTGCCACCCAAAACGGTTATTAAACCCTTCTAGGTCTAACAAGTCGCCATTATCTAATCTTAACCACTCCCTCAGCCAACACAGACAAGACGCCTCATAATATAACTTTATGTCTGGCATGGAGAATCCCCCTCTTTCTTTTCTATCAATCATTAATTTGTGTTTTATCCTGGGTGTTTTCCCCTGCCAGACAAATTTTGAAAAAGTCCTTTGCCACTCCTTATGTTGACTTGTGCCTTTTATGATAGGTATCATTTGAAAGAGGAATAGCAACTTGGGTAAGGTGTTCATCTTAATGGCAGCGATTCTGCCCATTAGCGACATGCTCAGCCTGTTCCACGTTTCCAGATCTTTCTTCACTTCTGTCCACATTGGTATATAATTGTCTGTGAATAAATTAATATTTTTTGGGGTGAGCCAAACCCCTAAATACTTAATCTTTTTTGCCACGGTGATGCCAGAATTTTGTTGTAGACCATCAATTTCTTCTTTCTTCATATTTTTAACCAGCATTTTGGTTTTCTTCTTATTCAACTTTAGTCCCGCCAATTTCCCAAATTCTTCAATTTCTTTCAATGCTTCTATTACACTTGTTTGTGGTTCTTCTAGTGTTGGAACTAAATCATCAGCAAAAGCCTTCAATTTATGTTCTTTTACTCCCACTTTTATCCCTTTTACTAATTCCGCTTTTCTTAGTTTCGTTGTTAACACCTCAAGCACTGTAATAAATAATAGCGGAGATAGCGGGCAGCCCTGTCTTGTACCTTTCCGAATACTGAAGCTTTCTGATAAGTTATTATTAACGATCAGTTTAGCATTTTGGTTCGAGTATATTGCACTGATGCCTTTCCCAAATTTTCCGTCTAATCCCATCACCTCCAGATTCTTTTTCATAAATGACCAGGATACCTTATCGAATGCTTTCTCCGCATCAACAAATACCAGGGCTGCTTGTTTGTTGATCTTTAAATCTAAGTATTCGATGATGTCTATTATATTTCGTACATTTTCCTTCATTTGTCACCCTGGTAGGAATCCATTTTGGTCCTTATGAATTATTTCCTTCAGAATCTCTTTCATTCTATTTGCCAACACATCTGCGAACAGCTTGTAGTCATTATTTAATAATGAGATCGGTCTATAGTTCTTCACATCCAATAGATCCGAATCCGGCTTGGGAATTAATGTAATATAGGCTTCCATCCATGAATTTGGTATTTGGCTTTTCGCTAAGATATTATTCATTACTTCCACTAGTACTGGTGCCACTTGATCCTTTAGTACTCTATAATATTTTGATGATAGTCCGTCTGGTCCTGGTGTTTTTCCTGTTTTCATTCTCTTTATTGCCATTTGGATTTCTATTAATGTTATTGGTTCGTTTAGTTGGTCTCGCATTTCCTTGGTGATTCTTTTTAATCCATATTTTCTCAAATATTCCTCTATCTCTTCTTCCTCTTCTTCCTCTTTCTGGTATAATTCTTTATAGAATTTATGAAAAATTTTCCTAATTTCTTTAGGGTTTTCCGTCACTTCATTATCTTTCTTTATTTTGGTTATTACATTCTGCATTTGCCTTTTTTTCAGCTGCCACACTAAAAGTTTTCCTGTTTTGTTTGCATATTCAACATTTCGTTGTTTCAACCACTTTATCTTCCACTCAATCTCCTGGTTTACTATCATTGAAAATTGGGATTGTAGCATCTTAATATTGTTTTTGGTCTGGATACATCCTGGTTTTAATGTCAGTTGTTTCTCACTTTCTTTCAAATGTTTCAAAATTTCTTCTTTTTTCCTTTCCCTTTCCTTTTTCTTAAAACTGTTTTGCTGTATCATAAAGCCCCGCATAACAGCTTTACTTGCATCCCAAACCATGTTCAAATCCGTTTCTCCATTAAGATTCAAGTTAAAATATTCTTTAATCACTTCTTTTGCTTTCTCCACCACTCTCTGATCATCCATTAACCCTTCATTCATTCTCCACCGAAATGAAGATTATTCTCCACTCATTTTCATATAAATTGCGTTGTGATCTGACAATGTTCTTGGGAGAATTTCCACTTTCTTTACTCTTGTCACTAATTCTTTTGAGGTCCAAATGTAATCAATCCTTCCCGAGCTCTGATTTGGCTCAGAGAAGAATGTGAACTGTTTAACCGTCAGGTGCTTAAATCTCCAAATGTCTGTTAGACCAAAATTTTCTGTCATGATCACAAAGGACTTAGGAAGTTTTCCTTCAAAAGTATCTTTCTTTCTTGCCGATCTATCCATCTCTGGTACCATTACCCCATTCAGGTCCCCCATCAATATCATCTTTTGATCCATATAATCCATCAAACTCTCATTTAACTTTTTATAAAAATCAGCCTTTCTTTCATTTGGCGCATACACTCCTATTACCAATATTTTCTGTCCTTGTACCATCATTTGAACTACCACCACCCTTCCTTCCTCATCTTTATAAACTAGTTCTGGTTCATATTTTGCTTTTATATATAACACCACCCCTCTCTTTTTACTCTCTCCTGCTGTTACAAAATCCAATCCCAGTCGCTTATTTATCAAAATTCTTTCATTATTTTTTTTTGCAATATGCGTCTCTTGTAAACATATAACGTCTAGATTTTGTTTAATTCAAACATGTTCTACTTTATTTTGTTTAATTTTAAAGTTTAGCCCATTAATATTCCATGACAACAGTTTCAACGTCATTTTACTGATTGGTCAAGTTCAAATATTCCTTTATTCTTCAGTTACTTTGTTTTGATCCTCTTCTTGTTCCTCTGTTTCTTCCCTTTCTTCCTCTTTTTCCGCTTCCTCTTCTTCTTAGAATCATAGAATCATAGAATCATAGAGTTGGAAGAGACCACAAGGGCCATCCAGTCCAACCCCCTGCAAAGCAGGAAACACCATCAAAGCATTCCTGACAGGTGGCTGTCAAGCCTCTGCTTAAAGACCTCCAAAGAAGGAGACTCCACCACACTCCTTGGCAGCAAATTCCACTGTCGAACAGCTCTTACTGTCAAGAAATTCTTCCTAATGTTTAGGTGGAATCTTCTTTGTTGTAGTTTGAATCCATTGCTCCGTGTCCGCTTCTCTGGAGCAGCAGAAAACAACCTTTCTCCCTCCTCTATATGACATCCTTTTATATATTTGAACATGGCTATCATATCACCCCTTAACCTTCTCTTCTCCAGGCTAAACATACCCAGCTCCCTAAGCCGTTCCTCATAAGGCATCGTTTCCAGGCCTTTGACCATTTTGGTTGCCCTCCTCTGGACACGTTCCAGCTTGTCAATATCCTTCTCGAACTGTGGTGCCCAGAACTGGACACAGTATTCCAGGTGAGGTCTGACCAGAGCGGAATACAGTGGTACTATTACTTCCCTTGATCTAGATGCTATACTCCTATTGATGCAGCCCAGAATTGCATTGGCTTTTTTAGCTGCTGCATCACACTGTTGACTCATGTCAAGTTTGTGGTCTACCAAGACTCCTAGATCCTTTTCACTTGTACTGCTCTCAAACCAGGTGTCACCCATCCTGTATTTGTGCCTTTCATTTTTTTTTGCCCAAGTGTAGTACTTTACATTTCTCCCTGTTAAAATTCATCCTGTTTGCCTTGGCCCAGTTCTCTAATCTGTTAAGGTCATTTTGAAGTGTGATCCTGTCCTCTGGGGTATTGTCACCCCTCCCAATTTGGTGTCATCTGCAAACTTGATCAGGATGCCCTCAAGCCCATCATCCAAGACATTGATAAAGATGTTGAATAACACTGGGCCCAAGACAGAACCCTGTAGCACCCCACTAGTCACTTCTCTCCAGGATGAAGAGGAGCCATTGATGAGCAACATTTGCCCTCCTCCAGTCTGCTGGGACTTCACCTGTTTTCCAGGAATTCTCAAAGATTACTGCCAGTGGTTCTGAAATCACCTCTGCCAGTTCTTTTAATACTCTGGGATGTAGTTCATCTGGCCCTGGAGACTTGAATACATCTAAACTAGCCAAGTGTACTTGTTGTTCTTGTCCTCCTTACTTATTCTGGGCTGTGTTTCCCCTGCTGAATCATCTGCTCCATATTCTTCAGGTCGGGCATTGTTTTCTTTTTTGGAGAAGACTGAGGCAAAGAAGGTATTGAGGAGTTCTGCCCTTTCTGCGTCCCCTGTTCGCATTTCACCTTCTTCTCCTCTAAGTGACCCCACTGTTTCCTTGTTCTTCCTTTTGCTACGGACATACCCATAAAAACCCTTTTTATTGCTTTTAACCTCTCTAGCAAGCCTGAGTTCATTCTGTGCTTTAGCTTTTCTGACTTTGTCTCTACATGTGCTGGCTATTTGTTTGAATTCCTCTCTGGTGGTTTCCCCCTTTTCCCATTTTTTTGTAGATATGCCTTTTAAATCTTAACTCAGTTAAAAGTTCTTTAGATAGCCACCCTGGCTTCTTTATGCACCTTCCACGTTTTCGTCTCATTGGTACTGCTTGAAGTTGTGCTTTTAATATCTCCCTTTTAACAAACTCCCATCCATCATGAACTCCCTTCCCTTTTAGTATTACTGACCATGGGATCACACCCAGCGTTTCCCTAAGTTTTCTGAAGTCGGCTTTCTTAAAGTCTAGAATTTGAGACTTAGTATGCTTGGTTGCTCCTTTCTGATGTATAATAAACTCCAGAAGAGCATGATCACTCCCACCTAATGATCCTGCCACTTCTACCCCACTAACCAGGTCATCACTATTGGTTAGGACCAGATCTAAAATGGCTGATCCTCTTGTTGCTTCTCCCACTTTCTGGACAATGAAATTGTCTGCAAGGCCAGTGAGGAATCTATTTAACCTTATGCTCTTGGCTGAGTTTGACATCCAACAAATATCAGGATAGTTGAAATCCCCCATTACTACTATCTCATTTCCTTTTGAATGCTTGGTCATCTGTTCCAGGAAGGCATCATCTATGTCCTCAGTTTGGCTTGGGGATCTATAGTAAACTCCCACAATGAGATCACTGTTATTTTTCTCTCCCTTAATTTTGACCCAGATACTCTCAATTTGGCTTTGAAGTTTTAAATCATGGATCTCTTCACAGGTATACACATCCCTGACATATAACGCCACTCCTCCTCCTCCTTTCCGGTTTGGTCTATTTCTCTGAAATAGATTGATTCTAATCATGAGACTCATCCCACCAGGTTTCAGTGATGCCTATTATGTCGTGTTTAGTTTGCTGTACCAAGAGCTCAAGTTCATCTTGTTTATTTCCCATGCTCTGTGCATTTGTATACAGACATTGAAAACCATTGATCATTCCCCCTAGTCTCCTACTTAAGGATTTTTTCCTCCCACCACTAGGTCTGTGTGCTGTTTGCTCCATTTGGTCCTTGACTTTTGGATGATCATCTTCAGCATTTCATCGACTCCTACCTTCAGGACCACTGTCTCCCTCCCCCACATAAGTCAGTTTAAAGCCCTCCTGATGAGGTTTTTGAGATTGTTGGCAAAAACATTCCTCCCAACCCTTGTGAGGTGCAGCCCATCACTTGCCAGAAGTCCATCTTCAAGAAACTGCAGACCGTGATCTAAGAATCCAAACCGTTCCTGCCGGCACCATTTGTGAAGCCAGTTGTTCACTTCTCCTATTTTCCCCTCTCTTCCTGGGCCACGGCGTTCAACTGGGAGGACAGATGAGATGACAATTTGTGCATTTAATTGCTTCAACTTCCTGCCCAGAGCCTCATAATCACTTTTGATCTTCTGGAGGCTATGGCTTGCGGTGTCATTGGTTCCCACATGGACTAAAAGGACGGGGTTTTTATCTGTGGGTTTTATGATTCCTTGCAGCCGTTCTGTAACATCATGGATCTTGGCCCCGGGGAGACAGCATACCTCTCGAGACATCTTGTCAGGCCCACAGATCACTGCTTCTGTACCCCTCAGTAGAGAATCCCCTATCACCACTACACGCCTCCTCTTAGGCTTGGTCGGGATTCTTACATGTGCTGTCCCTTCCAAGGTCACCTGCACATTCCCGGAGGACTGACTATGCTGCTCGTCTTCATATACCTCATCAACTGTGATGAGGGAGAGATCTTCCAATGGAGTCTGTTCTTCATCTTCCGGATTTGAGAGCACTTCAAATCGATTTTGTAGTTCTAAACACTCAGAGCGATCCCTGGGCATTCTACTTCTGTGAGTCACGTTCCTCCATACATCTGGCTCCTGAGTTGGGGAACTGATCTCCTCCTCAGGGATGTGCCCTGTCTCCTGCTTCGTGGAGACAGTGTGCTCTGCTGCATCCAAGAAAAGCTCCAGCTCTTTAATTTTCTGGAGCGTAGATACACGCGCCTGAAGTTGCTGGACCTTGTCTTCGAGTAGGGCAACCAACTTGCAGTTGCTGCAGGTGTAGCTGTCTACAACCTTAGGCAAGAAGACAAACATTGCGCAGGAATTGCAGGCGACTACAGTTGTTCCCTCCCCCTCCTGAAGTTGCCGGACCTTGTCTTCTAGTAGGGCAACCAACTTGCACTTGCTGCAGGTGTAGGTGCCTACATCCTTTGGCAAGAAGGCAAACATTGCGCAGGAATTGCAGGCGACTACAGTTGTTCCCTCACCCTCCATCTTGAAGCTTGAAGTCAGGACACACAAAAAAGAAGCCTAGGTCTCCCCAAGTAAACGTTTGAGACTAACTCTCCTCTCTCTAAAAGATAGGTCAAACTGCATGCGCCGCTACCCTCCAGGCACTGATTAGCTCCGCCCACAGCTAGTCACCAGACAAACACACACACACAAGCCAGAAACAAACTCTCTCTCACACACAAGCCTGGACAGTCACACAAATCCAAGAGGCAGAAGCCCTTGTGCTCCCTCCTCAGTCGCTGCCCTTCTTCTTCACCTCCTATTGCTCCTCCTCCTCCTTCCTCTTTCTTTTTGGTCAGGCCCAACTCTTTAGGGTACCTCCTCTTGAATTTCTTTAATTCCTGTGGGTTCGTTATTTTGAATCTCTTTTTCTTGAAATAGAATGATCTCGTCGGAATTTCCTTATATATTGTGATCTCTCTTCCATCTATGAATAACTTTCGTTCATAATTCAATTTCAGGATCTCATTTCTTATTTCCACACTATTAAACATCACTAAACAGTCTCCCGGGAGTTTTTTTGCTCTTGCTTTGGCTGATTTCACCCTTATTCTAAAGGCACTCACAATCGCGTAGCCTATTTCTTCATTTTTCACATCTAGCCATTTTGCTAACTCCTCTGTCAGCTTTACTCTAATATTCTCATTTGCCTCTTCCGGGATCCCCCTAAATTTGAGGTTCTTCTGTCATTGCCTTAGTTCTAGGAGAGCAATACTGTCCAGAATATCTTCCTGAATTTTATTTAATTCAGCTATTTCTCCCTTTACTTTTTCCGTCTCCTTTTTGGCTTCTTTCAGCTCTTTCTGAGTTTTTTTCACTGCATCTTCTGTTGTTTTATATTTTCCTGCTAGATATTTCATTTGCTCTGATAGCTCTCCTACCACTTTTTCTACTTTCTGGTCAATGGATCCCTGTAAAATCACTCTGTCTAATTTCCTTCCTAATCTCAGACAAAAGCCCTTCCCATTCTTTCAACTCCTCCTGTTTTGAACCCCTTTTGTCTCCTGGTGTTCCTGCTGCCTTTGGACCCTTCACGTTTTTATGTTTGTCCCCTGTCATATCTTCTTCCTGCCACTTGGGGTCACCACAAGCTAAAAATTATAACTTAGATGCACTTATACTTCCCACCCCTAGATGGCAGCTCTCCCCCTCTTACTCAATGTAGCGTTTTGGCACAGTTACTTTCATTTTCTTTGTTACTACTTTCCGCTACAAAGATTCCTTTCTCTACTTCCCCTTTATATTTTTAGGTCAGCACTGTCCATTATTCACTTAAAGCTCTCAACATTAGGAAGAAAAATCCCCAGAGTATTAATATCAGCCTCCCCACTTCTAAGATTAAAGTCTTTCAAGAGTCCCACAAATTCCAAAAAAGTTTCAGAGTCACGTAAATCCCCACCACTGAGACCCCCGTGATCTAACGCTCTGTTAGAGGTCCCAGAGGAGTTCCCAGAAGAGTCGGTTATTTATAGTCCTAAGGGAGCCGCTACCCCCTTTTTATGGAACGAGTCTTCAGCCACTTGCTGGCTTAATCCTGCTCCCTGGAGGAGCCCCAGGAAAAGGGAAGAAAGCTCCAGAAGAAAGGAAGTGAAGCGTTCGCAGACGTCGCCATCTTTTACGATCTACCTTCTCCCCCAAGCGCCTTGCAAGCCTCTTCCAAATGGAGTCCGAGTCTTGCTGCTTTTGCGACGCAAAGTTCTGTCTCCGCCACTTTATAGACGTGATTTCTTCTCCCTCCAGTCGCTTAAACCCTCTCCACTTCTCCTCTGTCAATATATGCTGTTTGAGAGACCAGTCCACACCCCGGAGGGGGGGGGAGTATCAAGTAAGGGTCCCTTTAAATCCAACGTCTCACCACCCAAGACTCCGAGAGGTTCCGCTTTAACTTAGAGCATTTTATATCGACAAATAAAATAAAGTTTGACCCTGCACCTATCCACAGATAGGATTAGCGAGGTCTCTCCAAGTCTCTACTCACACCGCAGGTTCGTCATATATCTTTCTCCTACTGCCGTTCTGCCAGCGCCATTTTCCACGCCGTTGTCGGGACGGACTCCCTTTTTTCGCCCCGCACCGCTTCAGATTTCCAAATTGTCCAAGCTCTTCTCTCTAGTGCCGGTATCTGAGTAGAATCATAGAATCATAGAGTTGGAAGAGACCACAAGGGCCATCCAGTCCAACCCCCTGCCAAGCATTTCCGATACCTTCACTTTGGAATCCCAATTAGTTGTTAATTTCTGGAAACGGGCTGCTTTTCATCGGGTGCTCGAGACTGCACAGCACAGTGGTCGGGATGAACCCCACGCGCATCCTCCGCTCTTCCTTCCCCGAGCCTCCAAGAGAACCGGGGAGTCCGGAAAGCAGTTATGGACACTGCCAGGTACCCAGACCCTCAAGGTAGACCCCCTCGAGGTTATGAGTTCCGCATAGCCTTTACGTGACCTCTATTCCCCTGTGCTGCTCGAAACCTCAAAGTTGAGATTTCGCGCACCCAGCGATGGCCGCAGCTCCGCCGGAAGTGCACTATCTCACCTTATATCTCCTCAGCAGTGTGCCGTGCCCTTTCTCTGACCTTTGTCTCCTTTGCAAAAGGGTTGCTCAGTTTTCCCTCTGATGGGAACATGACATGGTGGGACAGGTTGCACAAGTAACAGGGCAACACCCAGAGGGCTTGGGATTGGAGAAGTCAAAGGACAGAAGTCCTGAATGTGTGCGGCCGATTTTGCATATGCTTGCTAATAAAAAGAGCTCTGCGAAGCTCCTGTGGGCGTCAATACGAACAGCCCACCTGCATCAGCAACGCCTGTCTCACCCCATTTCTTTACCCCTTGTCTGTTCAATATTATATGCAGAAGCTACAAACAACCTTGTATGATGGTTGGGAAACTTCCCAAGAGAGTCTTAAAGTTTCTCAGCAGGTGGAAAAACATTACTATGATAGAAATTCTACCATGAGAGTGTTTGTTCCTGGAGATAAAATGTTGATTTTGCGTGGAATTAAACTACACATATTTTGTGTGAATTAGGTGGCACCTGGAAAGGTGGTCAACAGGTCATCAACAGGTTTACCACAGCTATCAGCCTATCACCCATTCCCACCACCCTTCTGAGTAATACCCTTCCCACCCTCTCACTATATATAAGGGTCTGGTGACTTCTGTTTCAGTGTATCTGAAGAAGTGTGCATGCACACGAAAGCTCATACCAAGAACAAACTTAGTTGGTCTCTAAGGTGCTACTGAAAGGATTTTTTTTTTTGACTATGACAGACCAACACGGCTACCTACCTGTGTTTCAGAGCAACATTTTAAGGAAATTGCTGGTGAAATTCAAGCTACCGGTATGTTAGAATTGGGAGTTATTAGGCCCAGTACTTCACCCTAGGCAAGTCCTGTAGTTCTGGTGCCTAAGAAAGACGGGAGTATAAGATTTTGTGCAGACGGTTTAAATCCTGTTCCTGTTCCTGATCCTTTCCCCTTACCGCATATTGATGATCTTATTGAATGTTTGGGGAAGGCTAAATTTATTAGCCTTTTTTAATCTAAGGCAAGGATATTGGCAAATTAAACAGCATTTATTATGCATATGGGTTTGTATGAGTTCATTAAAATGCCTTTTGGATTATGGAACGCTCCTGGGACTTTCCAGAGCTAGATTAATTCTCTGCTTAATGGCATGTCTCCTCAATGTTGTCAGGGAACTCTGAAAGCAGATGGTCCGTAAGAGTTGTTTGGAAGCAATCCTGCTTAATAGAATCTTGAAGGGCTTGGGTGTTCATTTTGCACCTTGGTTTCCTTCCTTGAAGCTGGCGTTGAGGTATAATCTTGATAGTCATTGTGGAATGTATTAATTGGTGATCTGTCCAGCAGTCATCGGCACTCGTCATCGCTCTGGCAAGGAGCACATCACGGAGATCTTTAGCACGGACAATAACAGGTGCCAGTGGTTTGACCAAGGATGCCTCCATGATATTTTAAATTTCTGTCAAAAGTGTGTGTTGGTAATAACAAGGTTGTGCGCTGCACATATAGTCAAAAGTAAGAGTCCGTTCTGGTTGCTGTTGCCAATTCCTACTTTCCCAAAAGTCTCAGACTACAGATTGAAATCCCACCCAACTCTTGCATTAAAATCACCTAGGACAGGGGTAGGCAACCTTCGGCTCCCAGATGTTTTGGGACTACAACTCCCATGATCCCTAGCTAACAGGACCAGTGGTCAGGGATGATGGGAGTTGTAGTCCCAAAACATCTGGGAGCCGAAGGTTGCCTACCCCTGACGTAGGAGGATAATTTTATCCTCCTTTGGTATGTCTGATAGAATGGCATCCTGCTAAGAGTATTATTATTCTTTAATGTCTTTGTCAGCATCCAGTGTTGGTGCATAAGGGCTTGGAATAGTATTCTGTTGGTTTTGGCCAAATTTTATTCAAAGGGTTGAAAGTCACTCATTAATGCCAGTAGGGACTTCTGACAAGATCATTTTTGATAGCAAAGCCTACTCCATGTATTAGACATTCTTGTGCAGGTAGACCTTTCCAGAAGAATGTTTAGCCTCCTTTTTCATCCTTCAGTTGTCTTTCTCCTACTCTTCGGGTTTCTTGATGCGCTGCAACATCGATGTTAAAACGTTGCACCTCTGTGGTATGACAAGACGAAGATACATAAAAGTTTTGGAAACCACACATTCTGAAAATCTCTATATGAAGTCTGGGATAGGTATAAAAACCTATTAGAAAGGAAGACACCATGGTGGTTATCACCACTTGAAGCAATGAGTGTAAAGAAAATCAACATGAGTGGAAATTGGGTAACATATGAAATGTTACTCCAACATGATAGAGTAAAATGGAAACTAAAACCATACGAAGAGGTGAAAGAATTTTTTTTAATGATATTTATTAAGTTTTGCACACATAATATACAACTAACAAAACAAACAAACGTAACAGATATCACAAAACACACCCAACCTAACCATATACACAAACCATAATCTTACTTTCCCCTCTTATTTCCTAGACTTTTTATATTAACATTCATTTTTTCCCATACTTGTATAATATCTTTATACCATGTTCCATTTGAAAAGAAAAAGGGGAAATTGAAATATAAAGAACATAAAAAGAAAATAATAAATTTGTGACTTCCACTCTTATAACATCCATCTGTATTGTTAGAATCGTTTATAGTCCACATGTGCCCTTTTCGTTGTATAGTTTGTTCCCCGTTCTATAAATTCTCAAACATTTAGTACTATCATTTACATGTCTATTTTTATTCAATCTTCGCATATATATTCAACCTTGTGATTCTATATCTATATTATTGTGGCACATTTTATTGCTCTAATTATCCATCTAACAATAAATGTCGTCTATTGGAACCTTCTTGACATGTCTTAATATCGTTTGTTCACTAATGTAATGTCCCATATTGTCACTAAGTTAACGTTTTCCATAAACCAAAAAAAAACCTTGTCAATTTATTATTATGATACAAGCTGTATTACAATCTTATCTATATTAACATCTTGGCATAATCACTTTGTATATTCCGAAAGAGAACTTCCCCCCTTCTCTTAAAGATATATCATTTTCTTATTATTACCTCTAGGTAGCCCACTATCTTTGCTATATTCTTTGTTAGAGAGAAAGAGAGAGAGGGCTATTACTTACTCCCATCCTTTACTTCCTGTACTTCTTCCTGTTCCGACTCCTCCGACTCCTGATCTACTCCTTCCAGCTTCCCAAGTTCTTTATACTTCCTCCCAAATTTCTTTATCTCTTGTTGGGAGTTAATTTTAAATTTCTTTTCTTTGTAGTAAAATGATACCCCTTCAGGATACTCCCAACGAAATCTTATATTGTTTATATTCAAATTCCTGGCTAATTCCTTGTACCCATTCCTCTTGCTTAAGAACCGGTTTGGGATATCCTTAAAGACCACCACTGCCTTTCCCTCTATTATTAATTTTTTCTCTCTTACCTCCTTTAAGACAGAATTCCTCATTTCTATAGAACTAAAAGTTACCAAACAGTCCCCTGGATAAGTCTTTTTTGCTCTTATTTGGGTTGGGTTTACCTTGATTCTAAATGCTCTCACTATCATATGATCTACCTCTTCACCCTGGATCTCCAATAGTTTAGCCAATTCTGCGACCATCTTTTCTCTCACATTTTCTCCCTCCCTTTCAGCTATTCCTCGAAATTTCAAATTTTGAGCCTTTTGATTCATTTCAAGAAAAGCTAAATTGTCGAGAGTCTCCTCCTGGGTTTTTGAAAATTCTTCTATCTGCCCTTTGATCTTTCCCCCTTCTTTCCTGTTCTCACTTAATTCTTTCTGAACTTTTTTTGTCTGGTCTTCTACTGATTGTACTTTAGTTTTCATCTCCATCACTTGGCCCTTAAGATCTGCTGCCAATCCTGTAAGCTTTTCCCCAATGCTATTTTCGCTTTTTCTCAATTCTCTTCTAATTTCTCTTATCTCCGCCAATATCGTTGCCATATCTCCCTCCCCCTCTATCTCTGTTTTTGATGGTCTCTTTTCACTCTGGGTATTTGTCTTGTTGATTTTAGGTGCCATCTTAATATATGTTCAATTAGTATCGTCTCCTGTCTTTCCTAGATATCCCCACAGGGGGTCAAGTATATTCAAACCCTTTCTTTAGGAAATACTATATTCTTGCTAAACCACCCTTATCCTCTGTTTGAACCATTCATCTTTACCTCAATAAATAATTTTTATACAATGTTAGTTCTCTATACACTCCACCACTCATATAGTCCATCCACTCATACAATCCAGTCACATTCTCCAGTATTCCTTTATTCCTCCTCTCTACACCCTTCACGATACTGTTGAAGATATTTAGTTCCTAGGGCTGGGCGGCGTTTTCCCAGCCTTCCTCAATTAGAAAGAGAGTCAGTCTGCTGAGGGAACTGCAGTTTATGCAAAGTCAGTATCTCACTATACAGCCACCAGCACCTGGGACCTGTGAAGAGAATCTTTGCAAAGCGTCATGTCCTGTTCGTTCTGTTAGACTCTAGTATTCCTGGTCGCGTCTTAAAACACTGTCCAGAGCAAGTCCTGTACTTCCTGTGCTGTCTTGAGAGACTTTGGGAAGCTTACTCGGTGTAGATACAGTCTCTTAATCCCCTGTTTAGACCTCCTGTACTACCCCAGATTAAGACGCTCAGTATATCAATCACCAAACATCAGAGTACGAGTAACTCGGGAGAAGATATCGCTCAGGAGTTTCCCCCTGTCGCTTTTATATTGAGACAAGTTTGCCATTGTAAAGTAACATTGTTCCACTTATCTCTAAACATTATATCGCTTGTATGTTATCAGTCCGTGCGCCATTTTCCGACGGCGTTAATAAGAGTCTCCTCCATGTCAGGTCTTAACGACTGTTAATTACTGCTCCTTGCTTTCCCACTCATGAGAAACTCCTGGGAGACTCCTTTCTCCTGGAATTTTCCCCGGGGGGATTGCATGGAAACCTTCTAATTCACGGAAAGCTTGCCGCTCCTCTTTGGAGCTTGAGGCTTCACTTTGCAGGCTGTGTTTGGTCCCCGCGTTCCCGTCTCTACCCTCCGTCTTCCTGACACTCCGTCTCCGGGTCAGTACTCACAAAGGAGAGACGACTCGAACAGCCATGGGCTCCTTGCTCCCAGGGGTTCTTCCCCCTGGGTTTTCGAGGTTTGCGTAGCCTTGCAAAACCTCTCTTTTGCCTTGCAAAGTTCAAGGTCGGACCGCGAAGTCGACCCTGCGCTCCATTCCAGATGGCGGCGAAACCGGAAGTCGAGGTGAAAGAATTTGTTAATGACTGGTTGCATTATCATCAAATCAATGAAATGTTTAAAAATGACATGAAGAAGAATGGGTTTGGAGATGTTAAGTCAAAATTTGAAATAGAAATATTGAATAATAATTATAAAACATTGTCAAAAATGTATAAAATACTGCTGGAATGGCATTTGAAAGATGAGGAAGTGAAGTCGGTGATGATACATTGGGCACAAGATTTTGGTCATAATATTATGCTAGATGACTGGGAAAAACTGTGGAAGGAAGGTATGAAATTTACTGCATGTAATGCACTAAAAGAAAATATGTTAAAAATGATGTATAGATGGTACACTACACCGGTCAAACTAGCAAAAATATATAAGGTTGAAAATAAGTGTTGGAAATGCAAAGAGAAAGAAGGTACCTTTTATTATATGTGGTGGGAGGGTAAAAGGGTGAAATGCTTCTGGGACATGATATATGGTGAGATTAAGAAAATGTTGAAATATACATTTGCTAAAATAACCAGAAGCATTTTTACTGGGAATTACAGGTACAGACATTAAAAAGCAAGACTTTAAGCTTTTCCAATATGCAGTGAATGTGGCGAGAATGTTAATAGCACAAAAATGGAAACAAGAACAAGCGCCGACAATGGAAGAATGGAGAATGAAACTAATGGAGTATGCAGAATTGGACAAAATGACGGGGAGAAGCCGAGAACAGCGGGACCAGAAGTTCATCAAAGACTGGACTAAATTTGCAGACTATTTAAAGGAAAGTACTCAATTGAATACGTTGGTAGGAATGCAAGAAGCTTTGCAGATCAAGGAAGAAATATTGTTGTTAATATGAATATATAGTGATTAATTTTGTGAGAGAAATAATAGAACGATGATTGATATAAGAAATATAGATATAAGGTATAGATATTAGAAAATCATGAGGAAGGCTTGAAGGAAGTCACGGCTATAAAAAGCCAAAATGGTATAAGAAGTGAAGAAAATATGTGAATTTTATTATTGTATTTTTAATAAAACTAATAAAAAATGATATTAAAAAAAATAAAATAAAACGTTGCACCTCTGATGGCAGTCCTGCATTCAGAACACTCATTACCTGTGTTATCCAACAAAGTCCATATATTCCATGTTCCAAATTTCAATTGTCTTTTATGACTGCTGGGTGGTGACTCCATTGGGCGCAGCAATCCATTCAGGAAAAAGGGAAACAAAACAAAATTAAAAAATTCCTTCCAGTAGCA
The DNA here is from genome assembly GCA_034641385.1 of Darevskia mixta. Lineage (NCBI taxonomy): Eukaryota > Metazoa > Chordata > Lepidosauria > Squamata > Lacertidae > Darevskia > Darevskia mixta. Next base: position 8,831,687 of record JAWWNH010000060.1, read on the forward strand.
CCTTAGAGACCAACTAAGTTTGTTCTTGGTATGAGCTTTCGTGTGCATGCACACTTCTTCAGATACCATCTTCTTCAGATATCTGAAGATGGGGCAGCCCACAACGTAGTCCTTGACATCTTTACGGAGCGTGGGCCACCACAAACTCCGCCGAACCAGCTTCCACGTCTTGACGAAGCCGAAGTGCCCGGCCGCTTTGGCGTCGTAGCATGCTTCCAGGGCGGCCCTCCGGAGGGGTTCCGGGACGTACGCGGCGCTCCCTCTTCGACAGATGTCCCCTTCCAGTGTCAAGGAGTCCCGCAGGCTCTGTAGTTCCGTGTCTGTCGGATACGCTGCCACTAGTCTGTCGCGGAGCGCTGCCGAAGGCTGGCTGCGCTCCCGGGGGGGTGTCCCATCCTGAAATCCTTTCTGTCCCTCTTTCCTCCTAGCCTGGTTACGGGTGGTGACGGCTCGGGCTAAGTGTTTGTCCTCAAATAGCGGACGCATCTCCGTGCGAACGTCCGCCTCGTACTGGGGCAGGCGAGACAGGGCGTCCGCGAGGAAATTGTCCTTCCCGGGGATGTGGCTTAGCTGGAAATCGTACAGGGAGAAGAACTCTGCTCACCGCATGTGCTTGGCGGTCAGCTTCCGTGGCTGTCGGAGGGCCTCGAGGTTGCGGTGGTCTGTCCAGACCTCAAACGGCTCCCTTGCCCCTTCCAGCCAGTGCCTCCACTCCTCAAGCGCCATGCGGATGGCCGCTGCCTCCTTCTCCCAGGTAGACCAGTTCGTTTCCGTCTTCCCAAACTTCCGGGACAGGTATCCTCCGGGTCTCAGACGGCCCTCCCCGTCCCTCTGCAGGAGCACCGCTCCCATGGCCACATCACTAGCGTCCACCTGTACCACCATGGGCCGGGCTGGATCCACATGGATCAGCCTAGGCTCGGCGGCGAACGCCCTTTTGAGCCCCTGGAAAGCCTCCTCCGCCTGGGACCCCCAATCCAGAGCCGCCCCGGGACATTTGGCCCCCTTTCCTTTCCCCTTGGTACCTAGGAGATCGGTGAGGGGGGTTACCAAAGCCGAATAGTTGGGCAAAAAACCCCTGCAGAAATTTGCGAACCCCAGCAGGCTCTGGAGTTGGCGCCGTGTCCGCGGCCGCTCCCACCCCAGGACTGCCTCAACCTTCTGGGGATCCATGGCCACCCCCGCCGCCGAGATCCTATACCCCAGGTAATCTAAGGAGGGGCGGTGGAACTCGCACTTGGGCAACTTGACGTATAGGTGGTTGTCCAGGAGTCTCTGCAAGACCTCCCGGACCAACCGGACGTGTTCCCGGGGGTCCCGACTGTACACCAGCACATCGTCCAGGTAGACCACTACCCCTTTGTACAGGAGGTCGTGGAGTACCTCGTTGATGAGGCTCATGAACACCCCCGGGGCCCCGCTCAAACCGAACGGCATTACCAGGAACTCGAACTGTCCAAACTGGCAGTTAAAAGCCGTCTTCCATTCGTCCCCGTCCCGGACCCGCACCCGGTAGTATGCCTCCCTTAAGTCTAGCTTCGTGAAGATCGTGCCGGTACCCAACTGGTCCAGCAGATCCGGGATGAGGGGGAGCGGGTACGCGTTCCCTGCCGCTATGGCGTTCAACCCTCTATAGTCCTGGCACAACCTCCGGGTGCCATCCTTCTTGCCCACGAAGATGACCGGAGCCCCCATGGGGCTCTTGGCGGGGCGGATGAACCCTCTGGCCAGATTCTTGTCCAGGAACTCCCTGAGGTCCTGGAGTTCCTCCCCAGACATCTTGTAGATGCGTCCCTTGGGGAGGACCGCATCTTCTGGGATGTCGATGGCGCAATCTGTGCGGCGGTGGGGGGGCAGCTCGTCTGCCTCGGTTTCCCCGAACACCGCCGCCAGATCCCGGTACTCCGGGGGTATCTCCGGCGCCACCACATCCAGCTTGCCCTCGTCCCCGTGGACCCCTTTGGCCCCCCCTTTCCAGGGCCCTGGGGGTCCGATTCAACCCTTTGCTGCCTACACCTATCCAGGTCGAACGTCAGGCGCCCTGAGCGCCAGTCTACTATGGGGTTATGTTCCATCAGCCAATCTAATCCCAGCACTACCTGGTCCCCATCCGTGGGGACCCTAACTATCGTCCTGGACTCCCGGTGGTCCCCCACCCACAAGGAGACCGGCCCCACTTCCACCCCGAACGGACCCCCCTTTATGGGACTGCCGTCCATCTGGACGAAAACTAAGTGGGTGCTCTGAACCTTGGTGGGCAAGTCCAGTTCCTTGGCCACTTTGGGGTGCAGCATACTGTGGTCGCAGCCCGAGTCCAGTAGCGCATCGCCCGTCCATTGCTTGCCACCGTCTGGGTTTTCCAGCCTCACCCGGACCAGGTTGGGTGGTCTTCCCGCCCGTTTCTCTGGGTCCGCTGACCCTGGCGGGACCTGCAGCCGGGCGTCCTTCACTGCAGGTCCAGATCGTTTCCCGACTCCGAGCCTTCGGAGTCGGACGGGCGCTTTCCCTTTGGCTCCGACGCGACAGCCGCCCGGCTCCCGGTCTTGAGCGTCCAGCTGGTTCCCGACGTCGCTTGGGACCCTGCCGGGGTCCGAACTTCTCCTGGGGGTCGCTTAGGGCACGCCACCGCATAGTGTCTTGCCCCCCCGCACCTCATGCAGAGTCCCTCCCGGCGTCTCCTCTCCCGTTCCGGGTCGGGGGTGCGCTTGGGCCGGGGGACCCCCGCGCCATTGGCGGGACGGGGGGTCCCTGAGTTCTCCGCGGGCCTTCGGTCCTTGCCCGCCCTGGGTCCTAGCTCCAGCATCCCCAGGTCTGCTTCCAACTGAGCCACCATGCGGCACCAGCCATCCAGCGTTGACAGCTCCCGAGGGGTCCCTTTCACTACGGCCCACTTGCGGAGCTCAGGATGGAGGCCCTCCTTGAAATAGTGGACGAGGACCTCCTCGTTCCAGGAGGAGATTTGGGCGGCCTCCCCCCTGAACATGTCTACATAGTCCTGTACCGGGAGACCCCCTTGCCTGGCCTTCTGGACCCGTCGCTTCGCCTTCTCCTCCACCTGCGGGTCTTGGAAACACTCTCGAAGGGACGCCAAGAAATCCTCCAGGTTGGCCAGAGCCGGATCTCTGCGGTCGACCAGGAGCATGGCCCACTGGCCGGCCTTCCCCTGCAGGGAGGAGATGACCGCCGCTACCAAGTCCTCTGGGTCGCAGTCATCTCCCCCGTACCTTCTGGCATGGTTCCTTGCGTGGAAGATGAAAGTGGAGAGTTCCGCCGGGTCCCCCTCGAAAGTGGCCTTCAGCTCCGGAGGCGGCCTACGCCGCGCCGTCGCCCTCCGGCGGACGTGCCTCCCGCGGGTCTCCGGGATCGCTGCAGCGCGCTCGTCCTTGCTGCTGTCGCCCGTGGAACTCCCCGCCACTACGTTGTCCTCCAGCCGGCTGCTGCGACGCCTTGGCGGGGAAAACGCCTGCCCCCTCAGGGCCGTTTCTTCCAACCACGTCAGCCACCGAGTCGCTCCGGGTTCCTGACCTTAGTCCTCCCTTGGGGTCTGCCAACTGCAGACCCCCAATCCCGCGTGGCCTCGGCTCCCATCATCGCTACGACTTGTCCGGGGCACCGCGCCCCCACAGGACCGACCCTCGTGTGGTCCTGGTTCGCTCCTCACCCCCCGCTGGGTCCGATCCGCCGACTGCGGTCTATCCTGGGGCCGAACCAGCCTTCCCGGGTCCGGTCTACTCCGCTGGGGTGGAGGTGAGGGGCTCGAGTAGATGGGCGTCGCGCAGGCCGCTCCGTCATCGCTTTCTGGGGCCCCACTGCACGGGCACAGTACCCGGGGCCCCACGCCTCCACAGGCCTGGTCCAACAACCGGCCTGACTCCTCGCCGACCCGCAGCCGCTCCCAGAATAGGTGGTTCAGCTGCTCCTGGAGCCGCCGTAGCTCGCCCAGGCTCCCGCTGTCAGGTCAGGCCGAGGAAAGGCTCCGTTGATTTGAGGCGAGCAGATCCGCCGGCCGCTCGAGTAGGGTGCTCGAGGTAACGGGGGTCTGAAAACGTGCCGCTCCGCGCCATGGGGTCGCCATCTCGGTAGTTGCCGGTAAGCGATCCCAACACGATACGGACGTCGAAGTTTTTCGGTGAGAATCCTCACTATGTCGTGTCCCCGATGGTAACTGTAGCTAGCTGTGAAGAACGCACGCCACTCCGAGAAGTCAGCGGAAGAAAGTCTTGAAGTTTATTGTACAGCACACAGAGAAACGTGGAAGGTCCGTGAGGATTCTGAGGAGGCCATCTCAGAGTCCCCCTTAAATACATTTTGCTGGATGACTCCCAATTCCCCCCTCCCTTCTGCCCTAAAGGTCCGGGGGTAATCCCCTTCCCCACCCGGGATGGCTTGGATAAAAAGAGTTAACTGCTCCGGTCAGCCCGCACTATTCATGGGTGCTTTTTACATTGTTATTGCGATGCTGACGGTTCCGCCGCGCCCGCCGCTGATGGCTCGTTAGCGGTTGTTATCGCCGGCTCCCTTCCGCACCTGGGGTTGGGCCATCAGGTACGCGCCCATCCTGGGGTTGTTTACCCCGCGAGGCATGCCTGGGCGAGGTTGGGACTTGCTGCGCTCGGTTTAACCCCTGCACGCCAGGCTCCGCTGTCGCCCCCTTTCCTGGCCCGCTGCAAGGTTCCCCTTCCTGGCGCCCGCATGGCGCGACCCCGGCGGGTCCCGATCTACCACTTTCCGGCCGGGTCGCGGACCCCGGTCTGCCACTGTCTAGCCGGGTCGCGACATTATACATCAGAAAGGAGCAACCAAGCATACTAAGACTCAAATTCTAGACTTTAAGAAAGCCGATTTCAAAAAAGTTAGGGAAATGCTGGTTGTGATCCCATGGTCACTAATACTAAAAGGGAAGGGAGTTCATGATGGATGGGAGTTTATTAAAAGGGAGATATTAAAAGCACAACTTCAAGCAGTACCAAAGAAACGAAAACATGGAAGGTGCCTAAAGAAGCCAGGGTGGCTATCTAAAGAACTTTTAACTGAGTTAAAATTTAAAAGGGATATGTACAAGAAATGGAAAAAGGGGGAAACCACCAGAGAGGAATTCAAACAAATAGCCAGCACATGTAGAGACAAAGTCAGAAAAGCTAAAGCACAGAATGAACTCAGGCTTGCTAGAGAGGTTAAAAGCAATAAAAAGAGTTTTTATGGGTATGTCCGTAGCAAAAGGAAGAACAAGGAAACAGTGGGGTCACTTAGAGGAGAAGAAGGTGAAATGCGAACAGGGGACGCAGAAAGGGCAGAACTCCTCAATACCTTCTTTGCCTCAGTCTTCTCCAAAAAAGAAAACAATGCCCGACCTGAAGAATATGGAGCAGATGATTCAGCAGGGGAAACACAGCCCAGAATAAGTAAGGAGGACAAGAACAACAAGAACACTTGGCTAGTTTAGATGTATTCAAGTCTCCAGGGCCAGATGAACTACATCCCAGAGTATTAAAAGAACTGGCAGAGGTGATTTCAGAACCACTGGCAGTAATCTCTGAGAATTCCTGGAAAACAGGCGAAGTCCCAGCAGACTGGAGGAGGGCAAATGTTGTCCCTATTTTCAAAAAGGGGGAAAGAGAGGACCCAAACAATTACCGCCCAGTCAGCCTGACATCAATACCAGGAAAGATTCTAGAGCAGATCATTAAGCAAACGGTCTGTGAGCACCTAGAAAGGAACGCTGTGATCACTAAGAGTCAGCATGGGTGTCTGAAAAATAAGTCATGTCAGACTAATCTGATCTCATTTTTTGACAGAATTACAAGCCTGGTAGACGAAGGGAACACTGTGGATGTAGCCTATCTTGATTTCAGCAAGGCCTTTGACAAGGTGCCCCATGATATTCTTGTAAAGAAGCTGGTAAAATGCGGGCTAGACAATGCTACCATTCAGTGGATTTGTAACTGGCTGACTGACCGAACCCAAAGGGTGCTCATCAATGGCTCCTCTTCATCCTGGAGAGAATTGACTAGTGTGGTGCCACAGGGTTCTGTCTTGGGCCCAGTCTTATTCAACATCTTTATCAATGACTTGGATGATGGGCTTGAGGGCATCCTGATCAAGTTTGCAGATGACACCAAATTGGGAGGGGTGGCTAATACCCCAGAGGACAGGATCACACTTCAAAATGACCTTAACAGATTAGAGAACTGGGCCAAGGCAAACAGAATGAATTTTAACAGGGAGAAATGTAAAGTACTACACTTGGGCAAAAAAAATGAAAGGCACAAATACAGGATGGGTGACACCTGGCTTGAGAGCAGTACAAGTGAAAAGGATCTAGGAGTCTTGGTAGACCATAAACTTGACATGAGTCAACAGTGTGATGCAGCAGCTAATAAAGCCCATGCAATTCTGGGCTGCATCAATAGGAGTATAGCATCTAGATCAAAGGAAGTAATAGTACCACTGTATTCCGCTCTGGTCAGACTTCACCTGGAATACTGTGTCCATTCTGGGCACCACAGTTCAAGAAGGATACTGACAAGCTGGAACGTGTCCAGAGGAGGGCAACCAAAATGGTCAAAGGCCTGGAAACAATGCCTTATGAGGAACGGCTTAGGGAGCTGGGTATGTTTAGCCTGGAGAAGAGAAGGTTAAGGGGTGATATGATAGCCATGTTCAAATATATAAAAGGATGTCATATAGAGGAGGGAGAAAGGTTGTTTTCTGCTGCTCCAGAGAACGGACACGGAGTAATGGATTCAAACTACAAGAAAGAAGATTCCACCTAAACATTAGGAAGAATTTCTTGACAGTAAGAGCTGTTCAACAGTGGAATTTGCTGCCAAGGAGTGTGGTGGAGTCTCCTTCTTTGGAGGTCTTTAAGCAGAGGCTTGACAGCCACCTGTCAGGAATGCTTTGATCGTGTTTCCTGCTTGGCAGGGGGTTGGACTGGATGGCCCTTGTGGTCTCTTCCAACTCTATGATTCTATGATTCTATATAGTCGTCCTTCCAGCTTGAGGACTAGCCAGAAGAGAAAGCACAAAGGCTAGGATTACAATAGTACAGTATAACATAAACATTCCATGTAGAAAAAGATAAGGTAGCTTTCTCACGGCTTGGTGAGACAGGCAAAAGTGAAACCATTCTCGCTGCAGCTGCGTGCCGCTCGGCTTGGACAAATATCATAACATTCTCCCCCGAAATTTGAAAAAGAGAGAGTGGCAAAAGCTAAAGCATCATTAAGAGAAAGAAACAAACAGTTATCATATGCAATGTATGACTCTGTTGTCTGTGTTCCATATACGGAACTCTCTGAGACTGGTTTTACCAGTTGGAGCCTTTGCTTACCATTCCTCCAGGGGACTAGAGCATTTGCTTTATGTGTGTTAGCAGGAACAGTGTTGAACATTTCAACCTGTTGCTGTGGCCTGTTCACTCCTGTGAATTGCGCCTGTGTGCCTGAAACTTGGCGTTGAGTGCAAACTACAGCTACATTGGCAGTGGCTGAGATTGCAAACTCATGAGAGTACCTTTTAGGTGGCTGACCCCTTGTAACCCTCTCAGATCTGCACATGAGATGCAGATCTTCTTTGGTGGGTGTCTCCTGGTCAGGACTTTTGGGAGAACTCTTGCCAATAGTGAACAGTGGCTCTAAAGATTCTAGCACATCATAATCATCTGCATCTGATGGCCTGTGTACAGCATGAGCTCCTTTCTCAATGACAATGTCATCTGTATCAGAACTAGCCATTGTTGAGCTTGCACTGCTACTGCTGGTATCAGTATGTGTATCGGGATCAATGGGAAAGCTTTGGAGAATTTGTTCTCCTGCTTTACAGCATGCTCTACCTCATGAGTAAGAATTACTGTTTCTGTGGAAGGCAACAGAACTCTGTATTGACCTTTCTCATAGCCCATGAAAATGCCTTGGATAGGAGTACCTTCGAGTGACTCCACCCAAATATGAGAACCAAAAACCTTAAGATGCTTCACAAAAGGTTTTTTCTTAAACAGTATCCCATATGGAGCTTGTTCCATCCCTTTTGGAACATTCCTGACCCATGCATAAGTGAAGGTGGATAGGCTCTCAGCCCAATTCTGTTCAGACAGCTTTGCACTAAGCAATTGCGCCCGCATACCTTCACACAATTCTGTGTTAACCTTAACATATACATCATTATTCCATGGTGACTGGCTTACAGCAACCTTGTGCCGTATGCTCTGGTGGTCTAGGAAAACCTGGAATTCCTGTGAAAGAAACACTGGTAATTCATTAGTATACAAACATTCAATTTTTCCATCATGCATGAACTTCATCTTAGCACAATATTCTTTGAATTTGGCCAAGGTCTGCTGCGGTCTCTGCAACGGATAGATCCATGCGATCCTGGAAAAATGGTCAGTCAGCAACAAATAAAAACTGGCTTTGCCTCTGGATTGTGGCAAAGGCCCTATTACATCAGGAGATATCTGCTGGAAACAATATGTGACCTTCTCTTTGCTGGGCTGTGTTGTCTTCTCGGACTTAGCTGCACCTGCAAAAGATTGGTCAACAACATTATAACAACAGTCAGTAGAATCAAAAGACAGTAGAAATAGTCCATCTCTCTCCTTCTGAGCTGTTAAGATCTCCTCTCCATCTTTAGAGATCACACACAGATCTCTGTGCATGTTGAGCTCCAAGTCTCGTTCAGTGAGTTGCGGAATGCTCAGGAGATTAAATTGTAGCCGTGGCACATACAGCACATTGTTTATAGTCAATTGAAGACTTTGAAGAAAAACCGTTCCAGCTCCGGTTGATTTAAGATGTGCGCCATTAGCCTGCGACACAGTGCTGTCTTGCCTCTTAAAGGTCTTGAACAAACGCTTATTGGACGCCATGTGATGCGTCGCTGCTGAATCCAAAACAAAAGCAAAGTTTATATCCGGCTTCTGCATGCCTTGAGTAAGCAATGCAAATGGCTGCGTTGCTGGGGGTTTGGCATGCCCCTTTTCCCCAGATCTGCTTGCTTGTTGGGTTTGGGTCGCTTTCTTGGGCTTGCGGCACGTTTTATAACTGTGTCCACAGCAGCCACAATTAGTACAGCGTTTGACTTTAAGGGACCCAGGTGGCGCTGTGGGTTAAACCACAGATCCTAGGGCTTGCCGATCAGAAGGTTGGCGGTTCGAATCCCTGCGACGGGGTGAGCTCCCGTTGCTCGGTCCCAGCTCCTGCCCACCTAGCAGTTCAAAAGCTCACCAAAGTGCAAGTAGATAAATAGGAATCACTCTGGCGGGAAGGTAAACGGTGTTTCCGTGCGCTGCTCTGGTTCGCCAGAAGCGGCTTTGTCATGCTGACCACATGACCCGGAAGCTGTACGCCGGCTCTCGGCCTATAGAGCGAGATGAGCACCGCAACCCCAGAGTCTGACATGACTGGACCTAATGGTCAGGGATCCCTTTACCTTTACCTTTATGACTTTAAGAGCCTGCACATGCTCTATTGAAGCACTAGATGGGAATATTGTTGTGGCCTCACTCCCCCTTCCATCAGCCTCCTTTTGAGCAGCACAACGATCTTGCTCATTCAGCAAAGTTGAGAAGACCCTGGCGACATTTAGGTTCTGTGCGTCAAGAGCACCCAGCTGAGACGCTACAGCACTATAGCCGTGGTGTAAGCTATTTATGACCATAAAACAAAACACGTGTTCAGGCAGTTGCACGATACGGTGTGCAATTTCGCTTCTTAACTCTTTCATGTGATTAAGATGCGATCGTAAGCAGTCCCCCTTCTTCAACCAAAGATTGGTGAGACGCTGGAAATGAAGCATTGAGCTTGCTGCTTATATTCTGAGGTATTCATTTTGCAAAACATTCCAACAGTCATTTGTGTGAGGCAAACCTCTCACGTGAATCAACTGTGACTCATGCAAATGCAATATCAATGTTGCTTTGGCCTGTGAGTCCCTGAAAATCCAGCGCGGACCAGGCAATAGTGGAGGAGCATTTATAGTGACATCTAATAAATTCTGGCGTGTAAGCACAGCCTCCATTTTAATCCGCCACGTCTGATAATTATCATCCGTGAGTAAAGGACACAACGAAGTTTTAGTCTTCTGCTCTTTTGCCATCTTGGTGAAAAGAGCTTTGTGTCTCTGTTTTCAGAGAACAGGAATGCTGTAGAGGTTTAATTGCCTCGTAAATCAGCCCCGGTTACTCACAGTCTTTTTACAGCTCCCTTCTTGGCTGGAATCGGCCGTCCTCAGCATGAACTCCCTCGGAAACCAGGAATGCTGTTTTGGCTGCTTCTCTCCGGTGAAATATCTTCAGGAGGTTTCAATGTCCGACGTCTCTGGAGAGAAGCATCAGAAGTCTGTGGATCTAAACCATCCTCCTCTGCTACCACTGTCTGCATATACCCCACCTGGGGCAGTTTGTGAGACTGCCCCAAAGCCAGAGCAACACCGTGTGCGCACATCCCCGGCTACTGAGAGTCCGGTGGCACAGTCATATGTGATTATTCCAGCTTGAAGAACAACAAACACAAGCCATAAATAAGGCTAAAACTATTTATTGTATGTGTAGGTCACCCAGTCATTCCCCAATAACTCACACAAGAAGCATAATTTTTGGTTTGGGTTTTTGGGCATATTTTGGCCACAACTTTATTGAAATACAAATCACGTGAGTGGTTGCGTAGGCATTGGTTCACGCTGTCCACCGGGACAGAGCTGACCCTAGTCAGCAAGACTAGCTGTCGCAGCGGGACAGAGCTGACCACTTGTCAGCGCTGGGAAACCATTAGCTGGGGAGAGTTAACAGGGCTGGTGAAATCAGAGCCTCCCCCTCCCCAGGGGTCCACAGGGGCTCTTGCGTGGCCCTGCAACCCACCGGGTTCGGACAAGCATGTTGAGCCCCTGGATTCCTTTAACGGAATTCCCATCACCAACATCACTTCTTGGAGGGCACCGGCCTCCCATACCACAGAACCAATGCCTAACCGCCACAGGAGCCACTGGCTCACCGCCAAAACCACTCACAAACCCAGCCAAGCCTTCAGGTGTCGCGACCCGACTAGACACTGATAGACCGGGGTCCGCCAGGGTCGCGCCATGCGGGCGCCAGGAAGGGGAACCATGCAGCGGGCCAGAGAAGGGGGCGACAGCGGAGCCAGGCGCGCAGGGGTTAAACCGAGCGCAGCAAGGCCCGACCTCGCCCAGGCATGCCCCGCGGGGTAAACAACCCCAGAATGGGTGATAACGACCGCTAACGAGCCATCAGCAGCGGGCATGGTGGAACCGGCAGCATCGCAATAACAATGCAAAAAGCACCCATGAATGGTGCAGGTAGACCAGAGCAGTTAACTCTTTTGTCCAAGCCACCCCGGGTGGGGAAGAGGATTACCCCCGGACCTTTAGGGCAGAAGGGAGGGGGGAATTGGGAGTCACCCAGCAAGGTGTACATAAGGGGGATTCTGAGATGGCCTCCTCAGAATCCTCACAGACCTTCCACGTTTCTCTGTGTGCTGTACAATAAACTTCAAGACAACTTCCGCTGACTTCTCGGAGTGGCGTGCGTTCTTGACAGCTAGCTACAGTCACCATTGGGGACACGACATAGTGAGGATTCTCCTAAACTTCAACGTCCGTATCGTGTTGGGATCGCTTACCGGCAGCTACCGAGATGGCGACCCCATGGCGCGGAGCGGCACGTTTTCAGACCCCCGTTACCTCGAGCACCCTACTCGAGCGGCCAGCGGATCTGTTTACCTCGAATCAACGGAGCCTTTCCTCGGCCGGACCAGACAGCGGGAGCCTGGGCGAGCTACGACGACTCCAGGAGCAGCTGAACCGCCTCATCTGGGAGCGGCTGCGGGTTGGCGAGGAGTCGGGCCGGTTGTTGGACCAGGCCTGTGGGGGCGCGGTGCCCCGGACAAGTCGTAGCGGCGGCGGGAGCCAAGGCCACGCGGGATCGGGGGTCTGCAGTCGGCAGACCCCAGGGGAGGGCTCAGGTCAGGAGCCCGGAGTGACTCAGCGGCTGACGTGGTTGGACGGGACGGCCCCGAGGGGGCAGGTGCTTCCCCCGCCAAGACGTCGCAGCAGCCGGCTGGAGGACGACGTAGTGGCGGGGAGTTCCACGGGCGACAGCAGCGAGGACGAGCGCGCGGCAGCGACCCCGGAGGCCCGCGGGAGGCACGTCCGCCGGAGGGCGACGGCGCGGCGCAGGCCGCCCCCGGAGCTGAGGGCCACTTACGAGGGGGACCCGGCGGCACTCTCCACCTTCATCTTCCACGCAAGGAACCACGCCAGAAGGTACGGGGGAGGCGACTGCGACCCAGAGGACTTGGTAGCGGCGGTCATCTCCTCCCTGCAGGGGAAGGCCGGCCAGTGGGCCATGCTCCTGGTCGACCGCAGGGACCCGGCTCTGGCCACCCTGGAGGACTTCTTGGCGGCCCTACGAGAGCGCTTCCAAGACCCGCAAGCGGAGGAAAAGGCGAAGCGACGGGTCCAGAAGGCCAGGCAAGGGGGTCTCCCGGTACAGGACTATGTAGACATGTTCAGGGGGGAGGCCGCCCGAATCTCCTCTTGGAACGAGGAGGTCCTCGTCCACTATTTCAAGGAGGGCCTCCATCCTGAGCTCCACAAGTGGGCCGTAGTGAAGGGGACCCCTCGGGAGCTGTCGACGCTGGACGGCTGGTGCTGCACGGTGGCTCAGTTGGAAGCAGACCTGGGGATGCTGGAGTTAGAACCCAGGGCGGGCAAGGACCGAAGGCCCGCGGAGAACTCAGGGACCCCCCGTCCCGGCAATGGCGCGGGGGTCCCCCGGCCCAAGCGCACCCCCGACCCGGAACGGGAGAGGAGACACCGGGAGGGACTCTGCATGAGGTGCGGAGGGGCAGGACACTATGCGGTGGCGTGCCCCAAGTGACCCCCGGGAGAGGTTCGGACCCCGGCAGGGTCCCAAGCAACGTCGGGAACCAGTAGGACACCAAAGACCGGGAGCCAGGCGGCTGTCGCGTCGGAGCCAAGGGGAAAGCGCCAGTCCAACAACGAGGGCTCGGAGTCGGGAAACGACCTGGACCTGCAGTGAAGGACGCCCGGCTGCAGGTCCCGCCAGGGTCAACGGACCCCAAGAAACGGGCGGGAAGACCACCCAACCTGGTCCGGGTGAGGCTGGAAAACCCGGACGGCGGCAAGCAATGGACGGGCGATGCGCTGCTGCACTCGGGCTGCGACCACAGTATGCTGCACCCCGAAGTGGCCAAGGAACTGGACTTGCCCACCCAGGTTCGGAGCACCCCCTTAGTTTTCGTCCAGATGGACGGCCGTCCCATAAAGGGGGGTCCGTTTGGGGTGGAAGTGGGGCCGGTCTCCTTGTGGGTGGGGGACCACCGGGAGTCCAGGATGCTAGTTAGGGTCCCCACGGATGGGTACCAGGTAGTGCTGGGGTTGGACTGGCTGATGGAACATAACCCCATAGTAGACTGGCGCTCAGGGCGCCTGACGTTCGACCTGGATAGGTGTGGGCAGCACAGGGTCGAATCGGACCCCCAGTGCCCCGGGAAGGGGGAGGCCAAAGGGGTCCACGGGGACGAGGGCAAGCTGGATGTGGTGGCGCCGGAGATACCCCCGGAGTACCAGGATCTGGCGGCGGTGTTCGGGGAAACCGAGGCAGACGAGCTGCCCCCCCACCGCCGCACAGATTGCGCCATCGACATCCCAGAGGATGCGGTCCTCCCCAAGGGACGCATCTACAAGATGTCCGGGGAGGAACTCCAGGACCTCAGGGAGTTCCTGGACAAGAATCGGGCCAGAGGGTTCATCCGCCCCGCCAAGAGCCCCATGGGGGCTCCGGTCATCTTCGTGGGCAAGAAGGATGGCACCTGGAGGTTGTGCCAGGACTATAGAGGGTTGAACGCCATAGCGGCAGGGAACGCGTACCCGCTCCCCCTCATCCCGGATCTGCTGGACCAGTTGGGTACCGGCACGATCTTCACGAAGCTAGACTTAAGGGAGGCATACTACCGGGTGCGGGTCCGGGAGGGGGACGAATGGAAGACGGCTTTTAACTGCCAGTTTGGACAGTTCGAGTTCCTGGTAATGCCGTTCGGTTTGAGCGGGGCCCCGGGGGTGTTCATGAGCCTCATCAACGAGGTACTCCACGACCTCCTGTACAAAGGGGTGGTGGTCTACCTGGACGATGTGCTGGTGTACAGTCAGGACCCCCAGGAACACGTCCGGTTGGTCCGGGAGGTCTTGCAGAGACTCCTGGACAACCACCTATACGTCAAGTTGCCCAAGTGCGAGTTCCACCGCCCCTCCTTAGATTACCTGGGGTATAGGATCTCGGCGGAGGGGGTGGCCATGGATCTCCAGAAGGTGGAGGCAGTCCTGGGGTGGGAGCGGCCGCGGACACGGCACCAACTCCAGAGCTTGCTAGGGTTCGCAAATTTCTGCAGGGGCTTTTTGCCCAACTATTCGGCCTTGGTGACCCCCCTCACCGATCTCCTAGGTACCAAGGGGAAAGGAAAGGGGGCCAAGCGTCCCGGGGCGGCTCTGGATTGGGGGTCCCGGGCGGAGGAGGCTTTCCAGGGGCTCAAAGGGGCGTTCGCCGCCGAGCCTACGCTGATCCATGTGGATCCAGCCCGGCCCATGGTGGTACAGGTAGACGCAAGTGATGTGGCCATGGGAGCGGTACTCCTGCAGAGGGACGGGGAGGGCCGTCTGAGGCCCGGAGCGTACCTGTCCCGGAAGTTTGGGAAGGCGGAATGGAACTGGTCTACCTGGGAGAAGGAGGCAGCGGCCATCCGCATGGCGCTTGAGGAGTGGAGGCACTGGCTGGAGGGGGCAAGGGAACCGTTTGAGGTCTGGACAGACCACCGCAACCTCGAGGCCCTCCGACAGCCACGGAAGCTGACCGCCAAGCACATGCGGTGGGCAGAGTTCTTCTCCCGGTACGATTTCCAGCTAAGCCACATCCCCGGGAAGGACAACTTCCTCGCGGACGCCCTGTCTCGCCTGCCCCAGTACGAGGCGGATGTCCGCACAGAGATGCGTCCGCTATTTGAGGACAAACACCTAGCCCGAGCCGTCACCACCCGTAACCAGGCTAGGAGGAAAGAAGGACAGACAGGGGGTCAAGATGGGACACCCCCCCGGGAGCGCAGCCAGCCTTCTGCAGCGCTCCGCGACAGACTAGTGGCAGCGTATCCGACAGACGCGGAACTACAGAACCTGCGGGACTCCTTGACACTGGAAGGGGACATCTGGAGAAGGGGGAGCGCCGCGTACGTCCCGGAACCCCTCCGGAGGGCCGCCCTGGAGGCATGCCACGACGCCAAAGCGGCTGGGCACTTCGGCTTCGTCAAGACGTGGAAGCTGGTTCGGCGGAGCTTCTGGTGGCCCACGCTCCACAAAGATGTCAAGGACTACGTTGCGGGCTGCCCCATCTGCCTCACCTGCAAGCCGGCAGTGGGCAAGCCGCAGGGCCTCCTACAGCCTCTGGAGGTCCCACCTCGACCTTGGTCGGTGATCTCCATGGACTTTATCACGGATCTGCCACCCAGCCGAGGCAAGACAGCAATATGGGTCGTGGTGGACCTGTTCTCCAAGCAAGCCCATTTCGTGCCCTGCGCCTCACTGCCTACCGCCACCCAGGTGGCAAAGCTGTTCATGGAGCACATCTTCCAGCTCCATGGGGTTCCAGACAAGGTCATTTCTGATCGCAGCTCCCAGTTTGTGTCCCGATTTTGGAAGGCGTTCCTGGGACTGCTGGGGATCGAACAGGGACTCAGCTCGGCCTACCACCCCCAGACTGACGGACAGACAGAACGTGTCAACCGGGTGCTGGAGCAGTACCTGCGGTGTTTTGGCTGCTACCAGCAGGACGACTGGTCAGTTTCGGGGGGGCAGGATGTCGCGACCCGACTAGACACTGATAGACCGGGGTCCGCCAGGGTCGCGCCATGCGGGCGCCAGGAAGGGGAACCATGCAGCGGGCCAGAGAAGGGGGCGACAGCGGAGCCAGGCGCACAGGGGTTAAACCGAGCGCAGCAAGGCCCGACCTCGCCCAGGCATGCCCCGTGGGGTAAACAACCCCAGAATGGGCGATAACGACCGCTAACGAGCCATCAGCAGCGGGCGTGGTGGAACCGGCAGCATCGCAATAACAATGCAAAAAGCACCCATGAATGGTGCAGGTAGACCAGAGCAGTTAACTCTTTTGTCCAAGCCACCCCGGGTGGGGAAGAGGATTACCCCCGGACCTTTAGGGCAGAAGGGAGGGGGGAATTGGGAGTCACCCAGCAAGGTGTACTTAAGGGGGATTCTGAGATGGCCTCCTCAGAATCCTCACGGACTTTCCACGTTTCTCTGTGTGCTGTACAATAAACTTCAAGACAACTTCCGCTGACTTCTCGGAGTGGCGTGCGTTCTTGACAGCTAGCTACAGTCACCATTGGGGACACGACATCAGGACCCCCCCCCAATAGCCCCTAACCACAGGTCATTGCCCGATGGGGAAAGATGCACACCATCTGGGCGGAAAAGGGAATCATTCCTGAAAGAAATAGAGGGATGAGTAATCTCAGACCCTCCCGCCTCCAACACCGCCCGAATTGCTGCACTATTAGTGCGTCTGCGTCCCCTTTCAACAGCCACAGCGGAACGAACTCCCCTCCAGGAGCAGCGCTGCAGCAGGTGAGACCAAAACAACTTAACCTGTGGGAATAAAAAGGCAACCCTCCCGCAAATCGTGCTGCATCTTGTGGCGCAGCACCTGGTGTTATGGAACGGTCTTTACTCTCAGGAAAGACACAGCAAAGACACATGCCCGACTGGCATGATCTCGCCTTCCAGGATCGTCCGGGAGCTTATCAGCTTCTTCAACCCAAACATCACAGCGACTGGTGTCGGCAGACATCCAGCACACTTAGGAATCAGCAGATAAGTGTGCAGTAGCGTAACAGACCACGGCAGCTCAGCATTGTAGCTAAAACTACTTTATTACATATCTACATACACAGAGCTCTACATCATGACTCCCTCTCTCTAGCATCAGGCAGCTGAGAGAGAGAACAAAGGACAAGAGTCCTATTTAGAGGATACATAGCAAGACAAGACTTCCTGTCTGCCGTCACTTCCCCCTTCCACTCTGTGGGATGAAAAACATAAATACAGTCATGTGATAACAATAAGCCCATGACTGAACACAGGGAATGAATCTCATAACATCCTCCCCCGATTCATGCACTGTGTTGAAGTCACCTGACATCAGTGTAACTACAACATGGCGTAGTGACACAAAGTATACCTCTGTATCATTAGTTCCACCTTCGGAACCACCTGCAACTGGATTGGCATTGGCCTTACCAACTTGCGCTTCTGATTAGTCTTGGTGTCATAACCTTTGACTATCAGGATACTTTACACTTGGCTTTGTGGGAATTGAACCTTAGCCTTGTTCCTCTCTGAGGAATCAGTGCTGGCACACATGACCTCTGAACTTTGTCCAGCTTCCTTATCTAATGGATTTGTTTCTACCCTTACAGCCTTTGGGCATGGTTTTCTGTCACATGTGGACAAAATCTCTGTACCCTTTTCTGGACTTCAGGCTTAAGACTGGTGTTAAACCGCTTACTACAGTGAAATCTGGAATAGCTTAGTTAGCAAACTCTTTGGGCATACCTGGTGAGTTTATCACACTTTGTAGCTACTTTGAGAAGCCTCCTTAACTCTTTGAGCATACTGGAATCTATCACACTGTAGCTACTTTTGAGCCACTTACGTGAAGCTGTGTTAGCAAACTCATTGAGCATACATGGTGAATCTTACACCTTTGTGGCCACTTTTGAGTCGCCTACCTGAAGTATCTCCATCATCACTGTTTCAGTGGAATCCACCTGAGTACAACTGGCTGTTTATAACAGCAACAGACTTGGTTTTAAGTCTTCAGAAATGGGTTTTGAGAAAAACATCTAGAATTCCTCCCCACTCTGCACTGCACTCTTGTGAGCAAAATGAGCTTGGTACGAGGCTTTAGCACTCTGTACATGCCTCTATACCACAGGATAAGAATCCTATTTAGAGGATACATAGCAAGACAAGACTTCCTGTCTGCCGTCACTTCCTCCTTCCACTCTGTGGGATGAAAACATAAATACAGTCATGTGATAACAATAAGTCCATGACTGAACACAGGGAATGAATCTAATAACAGAAACCCCTCATAACAGCTTTGCTTGCATCCCAGACTGTAGTAATATTTGATTCTCCATTCAGATTAATTTCGAAATAATCTTTTAAAACTTTCTCTGCCTTCTCATTTAGTTCCTGGTCATCTAATAAATTTTCATTCAATCTCCAATGAAAAGTCGATTCATCCCATCCCTTCACCTCCCATAAAATTGGATTGTGATCTGAAAGTGGTTTTGGTTGTATTTCTCGTTTAAAACTCTTGTTGCTAATTCACTGGAAATCCAAACATAGTTGATTCTTGTGGCCGGTTGGTTAGGTTCTGAAAAGAAAGTGAATTGTTTATCTATTGGATGTCTTAATCTCCATATGTCCACCAAATTACAACTTTCTACTAAAGAGAAAAAAGTCTTGGGTAGTTTGGAATCCATTCTCCTTCTTGATCTGTCCATTTCTAGGGAAACTACCCTGTATAAGTCCCCCATTATGATAATCTTGTAAACAAATAATAGCCAAATTTTCCAATGGCAATGTCTTTAAAAATCACTGTGAAAACAACAACAATGTAACAGTCTGAAAACTCTTCCCCAGCCAATCAGAGAGTCCCGAAAGAGGGGAAATAGATGTATGTAGCCAAGTTGGGAGTTTTTCTACCCCCCCCCCAATGTAGTTCATATAGCAAATAAAAAGGGGGGGAAACAATTGTAATATTTCAAATTATAAATCCCGCTGCAGGGAGGTCTGCTTGAAAAACAAACAAACATTTTGCTGGAAAGTCATGCACTTTTAAATTGTGCCACAGTCAGGTTTGACCTCCTTATTTTCACCCTGCTACCCTCCGAATCATCCAAATTAAATTATAGACCTGTATCCAGATTTCATTCCAATTATTGATAATATGAAATGTTTTAAAGAATGGCAAAAAGTACTGTCTAAGTTTATCCGGCAGGGGAAGAAACCTAGAATTAAGTTTAAACTATTGACAGATGTGAAAGAAAGAGGGGGCTTCACCCTGCCAGATTTAAAGATTTACTTTGAAGCGGCAGTATTCTGCTGGTTGAAGGAATGGTTTTTGCTGGAAAATACTGATTTGTTAGACTTGGAAGGTTTTGACAATGTATTTGGATGGCATGCTTATTTATGGTATGATAAGATAAAGGCTCACAGAAGATTTAAAAATCATATAATTAGAAAGTCATTGTTTAATGTTTGGATTAGATATAAAGATTTGGTTGAAAGAAAAACACCCAGGTGGATTTCACCGTTGGAGGCTAAGGCCCACAAAAGGTTAAATATGGAAACCAGGTGGTTGAAATATAGTGATTTGTTGTCGGAAGATGGTAATAAATTAAAATTAAAATCTTATGATCAACTTAAAGACAAATTGAATGATTGGTTACAATATCATCAGATCAACGAAATGTTAGATAGATAGATAAAAGAAATGCAGGTTTTCAAACAGAGAAATCCAGATTGGAAATGGAATTGTTAGATACAAAGAGTAAAAATCTTTCTAAGATGTACAATTTGTTATTGGAGTGGCATACGAAAGATGAACAAGTGAAATCAGTTATGATTGACTGGGCTAGAGACATGGGACACAATATTATGTTAAAAGATTGGGAGAGATTGTGGAAAAAAGGTTTTAAATTTACGGCATGTACTGTTTTGAGAGAAAATATGATGAAAATGATGTACAGATGGTATTTAACACCTGTGAAACTTGCGAAAATGTATCATACCTCTGATAATGCTGGAAATGTAAAGAAAAGGAAGGAAGCCAAAGTTGTATTTCTCTGCTAGAAGGGGACACCAGACTCTAGGTGGCCCCCATTCTCATTACCTGGTGTGCATGGTTGTCCTTGTGTGCCTTGTAAGGTAGCAACCATGGGTATTAGAAGGGGCAATGGTGCATCAATCACACAGATTAAGAAAACAAATATTGGTATGCATTGCAAATAAATACATTAAAAAGAAAACAGGCTATGATTGGATGCTTCCATTCTCTATTTTTGTAGCCATCTACATCTGAGCTTGCAGTATTAGGTCTTTTCAAGGTGTTTTTGAGGGCTGGTGCAAGAAAGTCCCATAATCTAGATGGCAGAGTGTGGATTGTGCATTAAAACAGTGGGGTGGGGTGATCTCTTGGTTTTGTTTTTGTGTAGTGATCATGAGATCCAGTTTCGTTCATCTTAAAGTGTCTTCTTAGAGCCAAGCATCATTCGGCACCTTCTTGCAAATATACAATTTCATTTCCTCACAGTTTGATGCTATCCAGCAATTAATTTCAGTGCAAATAAAGGCCATGACACCACAGTTGCACTTCGGGATGTTCTTTGACCCCTTGTTTCTCCAGTAGCTGAAAAGAAAAGAAACAGCAGCACTGTTTCTTTGATATTTACTTCCTCACACGCTCCCCGTGCCTTCTACCATTAAAAAGATGTTCAGCTCTTTCTCTCTTAACATCCACTCACAATTGTGATGGATTTTTGTCCCAAGATTTTAGAATTCTAACCATGTAAGGAAAACATCAACAACTGTGGATCAAGACTGTCTGTTTTCTTTTCACATGAAGTGATTTCTCATAGGAAACTGCAAGAAAGTGAGGGTGTCACTTTAGAAGGCTCAGTGGTACACACAAGAACTTTCAGTCAATTTTTTTTGGGCAGTATCCAATGCAGTTCTTCTGCTATTGCCAGGATTTCCATTTCTGCGACAGAACTGCCCCTCTCTCCTCTCCATAAGCACCCACATCCTCCTCAGATCTGCTCTGGACCGTTGTGGGTGTTTGAGAGAGAGTTTTGGAAGAGAGATCCTTACTCTCTCATTGCAAAGTTAGCACAGTAGTGATTGTTCTGAGCAAATTAAAACCTTCATAGATTTGCATCCACCTCATCTCACACCCATCACCCACCCCATGCATGAGGATAGCAATGACACTATACAGAAACAAAAATAGCTACAGAGCCTAGGGCTTGCCGACCAGAAGATCGGTGGTTCGAATCCCCATGACGAGATGAGCTCCTGTTGCTCGGTCCCTGCTCCTGCCAACCTAGAAGTTCGAAAGCACGTCAAAGTGCAAGTAGATAATAGGTACCGCTCCAGCGGGAAGGTAAACGGCATTTCCGTGTGCTGCTCTGGTTCGCCAGAAGCAGCTTAGTCATGCTGGCCACATGATCCGGAAGCTGTACACTGGCTCCCTCGGCCAATAAAGCAAGATGAGCGCTGCAACCCCAGAGTTGTCCACAACTGGACCTAAAGGTCAGGGGTAACCTTTTACAACTGAAATACAAAATATAATCTATAACCACAAAGCCATTATCGAATTGATTGAAATGATATGATATCTCTCACATATATATCTTATCTAAATCTTACATGATGGTTCTAAGTATACTGTAATCAATTATCAATAGTTGATAAAAAATATCTGACCCTCGTTTATTGTCACTTTTGATGAGGCCTTGCATTATCCAGCGTGCATTGTTTATTGAATCAAGTCCCACTACACAGCACTAAAGTTCTGTGATAAATATATTCTATAACTCCCTCATTTTTAACTCTCCATGAATCTATTAAATTGATATTAGTTATAATGGTGTAGTAGGTGTTTTATACTCCCATGAGATGTTTGGGTTGGATCTGCCATTTGATCAATTCTAAGTTCACATACTTAGGGACGTGGGTGGCGCTGTGGGTTAAACCACAGAGCCTAGTTCTTTTAAGTTCACATACAGCAGTGGTTCCTAACTGGTGGTCTGTGAACCATCCACCCAGGGGCGCCATTCACATAACAAAAACTGCCACAGAGATACAGTGGTACCGGTACCTCGGGTGAAGAACTTAATTCATTCTGGAGGTTCGTTCTTAACCTGAAAGTGTTCTTAACCTGAGGTACCACTTTAGCTAATGGGACCTCCCGCTCCTGCCGTACCGCTGCCACGTGGTTTCTTTTCTCATCCTGATGCAAAGTTCTTAACCTGAGGTACTATTTCTGGGTTAGCAGAGTCTGTAACCTGAAGCGCCTGTGACCCAGGGTACCACTGTATTCAAATGTTCTAAGGTAGCGGGGGCATGGCTTGGCTTTTGAAAAACAAGGGGACTGCAGTACTTAGCTAACTGAGAACCACTGGCATATAGGGTTTAAGTTCCCAACTAGTATTATTCAACCCCACTGCCCGTTTGTAAAGTATACTCAATACCTTTGCGAAAAAGGATATCTCACAGAGATTGCCTCATAGTCGTGATGATGTCATCATGACAGTGACAAAGGCAACCCGGAAAAAGTCCAGATGCTAGTGATTGGCTCTGACATGTGGGTTCCAAAGTCACAGAGCGATATGCTCAGCAAACCTAGTTTGCAAATTTTCCCCAAAAGTCAGACAAAGTTTCTGATGGGAACTGTGACAACACAAACCCAGAAAAAGCCATGACACCAATGTTTGGGTCTGACATGTGGGTTGAAATGTCACAAAGCAGGAGGCAAAATTCTTCCTGTGGTATAGAGGCATGTACTGTTCAGATTTTTGTCAATTGGTTCTCATGATAAAACTTACAGATTCTTGCTTCACACAATTAACTCAAGGCAGTATCAATTTGCTCTTGGCAGAAAGCCAAGATCTGCCTGGCCTGACAACAGCTCTCTGATTGGTTAATGACCAGCACTCAACTCTGTTAATTAAGAACGCTAGCACAGCTGGTGGTGTGGGGTGTTAGGAGTAGGAGTGCTGCGTTTGGTTGGAGAGAGAGAGAGACAGTGAGGATTTATTTTGCTTTGCTTTGTATGCAGAAAACTCTGCTGGTTTTATTTTCTTTTAATAAATCCTGTAAATAGTTATTCTGCGTCTAGCCGACTAGTCATTTCCACCTCAACTAGCTTCTGTGCTGTGCAGGAAAACTCTGCTACGTTTGGGCTAAAGCCACTAGAGCTATGCCTGACACTTCAAAAGCCTAAAAGGTTATGGGCAAGGTGCTGCCAGCCTGAGTTGTGGCGGTGTTGGTTCCAGAAGTGGTTGTTCCTGTGGCATTGGTGCAGTGGAAGGACACTGGCTGGTTCCTGACTGTCGTAAGCTGGTGACGCAGTGGACACAAGGACAACAGCTGCAGCGTGTGAGTGCTGGGTGATGTGGTTCCTGTTCTCTCTCGCTGGCCGTGAGTAGCTGGTTCCGGGTTCCAGGGACATCGCTCTCAAGATGGCCTTACAACCAGTTCAGATGGCTTTTGAGCGTCTGAATGACTCAAATTACTTGCTGTGGTCGGAACGCATGCAGGCAGTCCTGCAGAGGGATCATCTCTGGAAAGTGGTGAGTAAGTTTCCTGCGAAGCCTGATGATGAAGACCTAGATAAAGACCAAAGAGCAAGGGCCACAATTGTCTTGGGGCTGGAAGATTCCCAGTTGCCGTATGTGAGGGGAATCAAGACAGCTAGAGGTGTGTGGCAAGCACTTAAAGAACTCCATGTGCGTGAGACAGCGGTTTCCAAGCTGTTTATTCGCAAGGCATTGTACAAGGCAATGTTACAGCCTGGGGTTACAATGCAGGAACACCTACACAGTTTGCAGTTAAAGTTTGTTGCGCTTCAGGAAAGAGACTGTGCGTTAGACCAGCAGGAGAAGGTGGCTATCATTCTGACCTCTCTCCCTGAAAGCTGGGATAATCTTGTCATGTCTCTAGAAGCAATGAAAGAGGATGATTTAACAGTCAGTTACATTACTGGGCGTTTGATTGAAGAATGGCATAAGAAGCAAGAAAGGTCGTTGGCTGCAGAGGCTTCTATAAGCGGGCGGTTGGGAAGGAGTTCTCATGCCGTACCAGAGGTGAAACAGCAGCAGCGTGCCGGTGAGGAGTCAGCGTTTGCTGTTAGGCGTTGTTTCCGTTGTGGATCTTCAGCGCATCTAAAACGCCAATGTCCAGATAAAGGTAGATAGCCGTGTTGGTCTGTCATAGTCAAAACAAAATAAAATAAAAAAAATCCTTCCAGTAGCACCTTAGAGACCAACTAAGTTTGTTCTTGGTATGAGCTTTCGTGTGCATGCACACTTCTTCAGATACACTGAAACAGAAGTCACCAGACCCTGATATATAGTGAGAGGGTGGGGAGGGGTATTACTCAGAGGGGTGGTGGAAATGGGTGAAAGGTTGGAAATGGGTGAAAGGTTATAAATGACAAAGCTTTTTTAACCTTCTCTCCCCTTGCTTTTTCCTGTAAGACTAATTGCAGCCGTTAACAGTCGTCAACAGGTTTACCACACCTATCAACCTTTCACCCATTTCCACCACCCCTCTGAGTAATACCCCTCCCCACCCTCTCACTATATATCAGGGTCTGGTGACTTCTGTTTCAGTGTATCTGAAGAAGTGTGCATGCACACGAAAGCTCATACCAAGAACAAACTTAGTTGGTCTCTAAGGTGCTACTGGAAGGATTTTTTTTATTTTTTTTTGTTTTGCCAATGTCCAGAGTTGGTCAAGTCTCAGTGGCCGGTGCAGGAGCAGAGACGAGATCAGCAGCAGCAGCAGCAGCGTAAAAAGAAATTCTTTAAACGAAAACAATCAGCTCAGCTGGTGACCGCCGAGGTCAAGATTGCTGATGAGAAACAAGCTGTCTGGGTGGTCGATTCGGGAGCGTCTCGGCACATCGTAAATTCAGATGAATTGTTTCTTTCCAAGAACTCGGCACAGCGCAGCCAGGTGGCTCTAGCAGACGGAAGTACTTCTGAAGTGATTTCGGGGGGTGCAGTTTTTGTTCCTTGTCTGCGTGAATGCCTGCAAAATGTACTGTGTGTGCCTTCATTAAGGAGCAATTTGATGTCTGTAGATTGTTTGTTAAAAGCTGGGTTTAAAGTGCATTTTGAAGGAGACAGTTGCATGATTAAGAAGGCTGGTGAGATTTTAGGCACTGCTAAGTCAGAGGGAGGTTTGTTTTGGCTTAAAGGAGGATCTCAAGTTGCAGCAGTAGTCAGTAAATCTCAGCCTACAGTAAATAACAAAGCTATACATGACAACTGTGTGCACTTATTGCACAGGAAAATGGGGCATGCTGGCTGGAAGAGTGTACTGAAAATGTCTGAATTGTCTGATGGGTGCAATTTAAAGAGTTGTAACAGGTACCTTGACTGTAATATTTGCAAAAGGGTTAAAACCCACAGAGTCTCTTACCCCAGGAGTGACAGAGTTAGTGAGTCACCGCTACAGCTAGTCCACATGGACGTAGTTGGTCCATTTGCTGTAAGCAGGGGTGGATCGCGTTTTTCGCTAACAATTGTTGATGACGCGACGCGTTACTCTTGGGTTCTTCCCATGAAGAATAAGGGTGACGTGTTCACTAAATTTAAAGGCTGGGTGGCATCCGTGGAAAGGTTTCTGTCCCTTAAACTCAAAAGGATTCAGACAGACAGAGGTGGGGAATTTATGTCAAATGCTTTTAGAGATTGGTTACAGAAGCGTGGCATTGGACATAGAAAAACGAACGCTTTTTCCCCGGAAGAGAACGGCATTGCGGAGCGAAAACACAGATCTCTTCAAGAGATGATGTTCGCCATGCTTGATGATGCTGATTTGCCCATGTCTTATTGGGGGGAGAGCATGCTCACCGCGTGTTATCTCCAAAACAGACTTTTTCATCAAACAATAGGGACAACTCCGTACTTCAAATTGTTTAAAAAAAAAACCAAAATTGACCACTTGCATGTGTTTGGGTCAAAAGCCTGGGTATTAATTCCAAAACAAATGAGAAAGAAGGGAGATCCTAAGACCAAACAGTTAGTGTTTGTGGGCTACCAGGAACTAGGAAAAGGTTTTCGTTTTGCTGAAGGGACAAATGGTATTGTAATCTCCAGGAATGCCAGTTTTTGTGAACATAGTGGCTGGGAGAGACTACATGCAAATACTGAGGTTTGGTTTGAACCTTCCCAGGGGCTTCGTGACTCTGAAGGTAAACATAGAGAATCAGAGTCTGAGGGGGAGGAAAGTTCAGATAAGAGCTCTCAAGAAAGTGCAACTAGCCAGAGACCAGTTGCTAAGCAACAGAAGAGAAGTCATAGTTCTGAGGAAGAAAGTGGGTCAGAAGAAAAACTTTCTCCCAGAAGATCTAAAAGACAAAACAAAGGAGTGCCTCCAGAGCGTTTTTTTCTAGATACTGCAAATGTGTTTAGTGTAACTGCAGAGCCCAAGAGTTTTCAGGAGGTGTTAAAGTTACCAAAAGAGGAGGCAGAGCTTTGGAAGCAGGCAATGGAGGAAGAGATGTCCTCTCTGAATGAGCACAAGGTTTTTACACCAGTAGCAGCGCCTGAGGGGGCAAAGATTGTAGGCTGCAGGTGGGTGTACAAACTTAAACCGCTAGTGACAGGAGGGTACAAATACAAAGCTCGTTTAGTGGCTCAGGGATATTCTCAAAGGCCAGGGAAAGATTATGACGAGACTTTTTCCCCTACCGCTAGAGGGGACAGTGTAAGGCTAATTCTAACGCTTGGAGCAAAGAGAAAACTCAAGTTAAATCATTTTGACATACAGGCTGCATATTTACATGCATCATTATCAGAAGACCTGTATCTAGCTGAACCGCCTGGTTATGAGACAGGTTCCAATAGAGTGCTAAAATTAAATAAAGCTCTATATGGTCTCAAACAGGCTGCAAGATATTGGAACAAGTGTTTCCATGAGGCTTTAGTGTCATTTAACTTCAAGCAGAGTACAGCTGACAATTGTGTTTACGTACGTGGTACAGGCAGTAATCAAGAGTTCTGTCTGATTTTTGTAGATGACGTATTGTATGCTTGCAAAACAGATAAACAAACTAAAAGGTTTGCCAAGCAATTGTCAAGTAAGTTCAAAGTGAAGGACTTAGGCCCTGTTCGGACATATCTAGGGTTGGAAGTGTGCTGGGCCCAAGATGGCAGCTGTGTCTAATTAGTCAGCAGAACAAAATCAAACCGCTACTGACTATGTACAGGATGCAGGATTGCAAAGGGGCAGCGGTGCCTATGGATCCAGGTTTCATAAAAACACTTCAGATATAAATACAGATGAGAATCCTGTATTTGAACATCCTGATGTATATCATTCTGTAATTGGAAGTCTATTGTATCTAGCACAATGGTCCAGACCTGATATTAGCTATGCAGTAGGCATACTAAGTAGATTAGTCTCAAAACCCACACTAAATGCCTGGATAGGGGTAAAGCAAGTTCTGAGATACCTCAAACAGACTATTGGTTTTATGTTACAACTAAATTCTTCAGAGGACGAAATGTTAAGTTGCTACTGTGACAGTGACTGGGGAAATTTGCCAGATAGAAAATCTGTCACAGGATTAGTCATAATGTTCGGTGGAGCTTTAATCAGCTGGCGATCGCGCAAGCAGAATGTTGTAAGTGTATCGTCAACGGAATCCGAGTACGCCGCATTGAGTGAATTATGCAACGAGGTGGTTTATTTCAAACGTTTGTTAGCAGATTTAAATGTAAATTGTGAAGAACCAGTACAAGTTTACATTGATAATCAGGCTTGTATAATCTTAAGTAAAACAGAGGGTTTCAAGTCACGTTCCAAACATATCGCTGTAAAATACCAAAATGTGCGTTGCAATGTACAAGAAAATGTCATCACATGTACCTATGTATCAAGTGAAGAAAATGTGGCAGATATATTAACAAAACCATTGGCAAAGATAAAAAACAAGCAGATGTGCAAGGGTTTAGGTTTAGGTTTGCTGGAAAAATGAGTAAACAGTAAAAGTTCCTACACAGGTGTTAGTTGATATTAATTGTCCAGCAGAATCTGTGAGGGGGTGTTCAGATTTTTGTCAATTGGTTCTCATGATAAAACTTACAGATTCTTGCTTCACACAATTAACTCAAGGCAGTATCAATTTGCTCTTGGCAGAAAGCCAAGATCTGCCTGGCCTGACAACAGCTCTCTGATTGGTTAATGACCAGCACTCAACTCTGTTAATTAAGAACGCTAGCACAGCTGGTGGTGTGGGGTGTTAGGAGTAGGAGTGCTGCGTTTGGTTGGAGAGAGAGAGAGACAGTGAGGATTTATTTTGCTTTGCTTTGTATGCAGAAAACTCTGCTGGTTTTATTTTTTTTAATAAATCCTGTAAATAGTTATTCTGCGTCTAGCCGACTAGTCATTTCCACCTCAACTAGCTTCTGTGCTGTGCAGGAAAACTCTGCTACGTTTGGGCTAAAGCCACTAGAGCTATGCCTGACACTTCAAAAGCCTAAAATGTACAGAGTGCTAAAGCCTCGTACCAAGCTCATTTTGCTCACAAGAGTGCAGTGCAGAGTGGGGAGGAATTCTAGATGTTTTTCTCAAAACCCATTTCTGAAGACTTGGAAATCTAAGTCTGTTGCTGTTATAAACTGCCAGGTGCACTCAGGTGAATTCCACTGAAACAGTGCTGGAGAAGTTTCATGAAGGCGACTACAAAGGATGCTACAAAGCGTTGTTTTATCCACCATGTATGCTCAAAGAGTTCGCTACCGCAGCTGTTGAGTAAGCAACTCACAAATGGCTACTATGAGTGGTAGATCCACCGAGTATGCCGAGTTTGCTACCAAAGCTGACGTGTAGGCGGCTCAAAGTGGCTACAAAGTGTGGAAAAACTTGCAAAAGTATGCTCCAGAGTTTGCTAACATAGCTATTCCAGATTTCACTGTAGTAAGCGGTTTAACACCAGTCTTAAACCTTCAGTCCAGAGAAGGGTACAGACATTTTGTCCACAAGTGACAGTCCATGCCCATAGGCTGTAAGGGTAGACACCAATCCCTTAGATAAGGAAGCTGGACCAAGTCCAGAGGCTATGTATGCCAACAATGATTCCTCAGAGAGGAACAAGGCTTGGGTTCAATTCCCACAAAGCCAATCCTGAGAGTCAAAGGTTATGACACCAAGACTAATCAGAAGTGCAATATGGTAAGGCCAATGCCAATCCAGTTGCAAGTAGTTCGTAGTTACACTGATGTCAGGTGACTTCAACACAGTGCATGAATCGGGGGAAGATGTAATTAGATTCATTCCCTGTGTTCAGTCATGGGCTTATTGTTATCACATGACTGTATTTATGTTTTCATCCCACGGAGTGGAAGGAGGAAGTGACGGCAGAAGGAAGTCTTGTCTTGCTATGTATCCTCTAAATAGGATTCTTATCCTTTGTTCTCTCTCTCGGCTGCCTGATGCTAGAGAGAGAGGAGCCATGATGTAGAGCTCCGTGAATGTAGATATGTAATAAAGTAGTTCTAGCTACAATGCTGAGGCTGCTGTGTCTGTACGCTACTGCGAACTCTATCTGCTGTTTACTGAGTGTGCTGGATGTCTGCCGACACCAGTCGCTGTGATGTTCGGGCCAAAAAGCTGATAAGCTTCCCGGACGATCTTGGAAGGCGAGATCATGCCAGTCGGGCATGTGACTTTGCTATGTCTTACACGTAAGTAAGACCATTCCATAACAGTTTCTTCATACAGCAAAATAGCATTAGGAAAAAAATTAAGAGAGAAGAAAAAAGTAGATTTATTGAATCAAATAATGGAAGGTGAGAAAATGCTAACCAGAAAGCCTGGAGATGAAAAAGTTAAACAGAATATTAAGATGTTGCAAACTCAATTTTGTATTATAATAAACCAGGAGGTAGAGTGGAAGATAAAAATGATGAAACAGAAGAACTTTGAGTTTGCAAACAAACCAGACAAACTGTTAGCATGGCAATTAAAGAAAAGACAGTCCCAAAATGCAATTAATAGGATTAAAATCGAAGATAAATTAACAGAAAATCCGAAAGAAATTAGGGTGTGTGTGAATTTTTATAGGCAATTATATTTAAAAAGCTGGGAAAGAAAATGTAGCTGGAATTGAAGAGTTTCTGAAAAAGGAAAAGGTGCAACAGATCCCAAAAGAGAGAAAAAAGACCAACTGAATAATCTAATAGAGGCTGAGGAAATCCAAACAGCAATAAGAGACTTAAAAATTGGAAAGGCTCTGGGACCAGATGGATTCACTGCAAAATATATATAAAAAAATTGAGCCATACCCTGCTGAAAGAAGTAATGAACAATATCTTTTTAAAAAGGAGATATTCCAGGGACATGGAAAGAGGGATTCATTACATTAATTCCAAAACAAGATGCAGATTTGTTGCAAGTTAAAAAATATAGGCCAATTTCGCTGTTAAATAATGATTATAAACTGCTTGCGAGTATTTTGGCAAACAGATTGAAAACAGCATTAAAAGACATAATACATGAGGATCAGGCTGGCTTTCTTCCTGGCAGACAGATGAAAGACAATATAATGAACAGTTACAGGTAGGTAGCCATGTTGGTCTGCCGTGGTCGAAACAAACAAAAAAATCCTTCCAGTAGCACCTTAGAGACCAACTAAGTTTTTTCTTGGTATGAGCTTTCCTGTGCATGCACACTTCTTCAGATACACTGAGACAGAAGTCACCAGACGTGTAAGATCTGTGCGGAGGCTACTCAAAAGTAACGAGGCTAGACTCCGACCTGTCTTTTTACAGGTTTATTGTGCAAACTATTTACAGTGCAGAGCAACAAAGTCCATGACTGTTTCAGTCACTGGCAGAATCCAGGAGTGGCCCCTTCCCGCTCCGTCCCCAACATAAGAACTTAGGCACCCTAAGCAGTGATCTGTGGGCCTGACAAGATGTCTCGAGAGGTATGCTGTCTCCCCGGGGCCAAGATCCATGATGTTACAGAATGGCTGCAAGGAATAATAAAAGCCACGGATAAAAACCCCTTCCTTTTAGTCCACGTGGGAACAAACGACACCGCAAGCCATAGCCTCCAGAAGATCAAAAGTGATTATGAGGCTCTGGGCAGGAAGCTGAAGCAATTAAATGCACAAATTGTCATCTCATCTGTCCTCCCAGTTGAACGCCGTGGCCCAGGAAGAGAGGGGAAAATAGGAGAAGTGAACAACTGGCTTCGCAAATGGTGCCGGCAGGAACGGTTTGGATTCTTAGATCACGGTCTGCAGTTTCTTGAAGATGGACTTCTGGCAAGTGATGGGCTGCACCTCACAAGGGTTGGGAGGAATGTTTTTGCCAACAATCTCAAAAACCTCATCAGGAGGGCTTTAAACTGACTTGTGTGGGGGAGGGAGACAGTGGTCCTGAAGGTAGGAGTCGATGAAATGCTGAAGATGATCATCCAAAAGTCAAGGACCAAATGGAGCAAACAGCACACAGACCTAGTGGTGGGAGGAAAAAATCCTTAAGTAGGAGACAAGGGGGAATGATCAATGGTTTTCAATGTCTGTATACAAATGCACAGAGCATGGGAAATAAACAAGATGAACTTGAGCTCTTGGTACAGCAAACTAAATACGACATAATAGGCATCACTGAAACCTGGTGGGATGAGTCTCATGATTGGAATGTAGTAATAGAGGGATACAATCTATTTCAGAGAAATAGACCAAACAGGAAAGGAGGAGGAGGAGTGGCGTTATATGTCAGGGATGTGTATACCTGTGAAGAGATCCATGATTTAAAACTTCAAAGCCAAATTGAGAGTATCTGGGTCAAAATTAAGGGAGAGAAAAATAACAGTGATCTCATTGTGGGAGTTTACTATAGATCCCCAAGCCAAACTGAGGACATAGATGATGCCTTCCTGGAACAGATGACCAAGCATTCAAAAGGAAATGAGATAGCAGTAATGGGGGATTTCAACTATCCTGATATTTGTTGGATGTCAAACTCAGCCAAGAGCATAAGGTCGAAGAGATTCCTCACTGGCCTTGCAGACAATTTCATTGTCCAAAAAGTGGGAGAAGCAACAAGAGGATCAGCCATTTTAGATCTGGTCCTAACCAATAGTGAGGACCTGGTTAGTGGGGTAGAAGTGGCAGGATCATTAGGTGGGAGTGATCATGCTCTTCTGGAGTTTATTATACATCAGAAAGGAGCAACCAAGCATACTAAGACTCAAATTCTAGACTTTAAGAAAGCCGACTTCAGAAAACTTAGGGAAATGCTGGGTATGATCCCATGGTCAGTAATACTAAAAGGGAAGGGAGTTCACGATGGATGGGAGTTTGTTAAAAGGGAGATATTAAAAGCACAACTTCAAGCAGTACCAATGAGACGAAAACATGGAAGGTGCCTAAAGAAGCCAGGGTGGCTATCTAAAGAACTTTTAACTGAGTTAAGATTTAAAAGGGATATGTACAAGAAATGGAAAAAGGGGGAAACCACCAGAGAGGAATTCAAACAAATAGCCAGCACATGTAGAGACAAAGTCAGAAAAGCTAAAGCACAGAATGAACTCAGGCTTGCTAGAGAGGTTAAAAGCAATAAAAAGAGTTTTTATGGGTATGTCCGTAGCAAAAGGAAGAACAAGGAAACAGTGGGGTCACTTAGAGGAGAAGAAGGTGAAATGCGAACAGGGGACGCAGAAAGGGCAGAACTCCTCAATACCTTCTTTGCCTCAGTCTTCTCCAAAAAAGAAAACAATGCCCGACCTGAAGAATATGGAGCAGATGATTCAGCAGGGGAAACACAGCCCAGAATAAGTAAGGAGGACAAGAACAACAAGAACACTTGGCTAGTTTAGATGTATTCAAGTCTCCAGGGCCAGATGAACTACATCCCAGAGTATTAAAAGAACTGGCAGAGGTGATTTCAGAACCACTGGCTGTAATTTTTTAGAATTCCTGGAAAACAGGTGAAGTCCCAGCAGACTGGAGGAGGGCAAATGTTGTCCCTATTTTCAAAAAGGGGAAAAGAGAGGACCCAAACAATTATCGCCCAGTCAGCCTGACATCAATACCAGGAAAGATTCTAGAGCAGATCATTAAGCAAACGGTCTGTGAGCACCTAGAAAGGAACGCTGTGATCACTAAGAGTCAGCATGGGTGTCTGAAAAATAAGTCATGTCAGACTAATCTGATCTCATTTTTTGACAGAATTACAAGCCTGGTAGACGAAGGAAACACTGTGGATGTAGCCTATCTTGATTTCAGCAAGGCCTTTGACAAGGTGCCCCATGATATTCTTGTAAAGAAGCTGGAAAAATGTGGGCTAGACAATGCTACCATTCAGTGGATTTGTAACTGGCTGACTGACCAAACCCAAAGGGTGCTCATCAATGGCTCCTCTTCATCCTGGAGAGAAGTGACTAGTGGGGTGCCACAGGGTTCTGTCTTGGGCCCAGTCTTATTCAACATCTTTATCAATGACTTGGATGATGGGCTTGAGGGCATCCTGATCAAGTTTGCAGATGACACCAAATTGGGAGGGGTGGCTAATACCCCAGAGGACAGGATCACACTTCAAAATGACCTTAACAGATTAGAGAACTGGGCCAAGGCAAACAGGATATATTTTAACAGGGAGAAATGTAAAGTACTACACTTGGGCAAAAAAAAATGAAAGGCACAAATACAGGATGGGTGATACCTGGCTTGAGAGCAGTACAAGTGAAAAGGATCTAGGAGTCTTGGTAGACCACAAACTTGACATGAGTCAACAGTGTGATGCAGCAGCTAAAAAAGCCAATGCAATTCTGGGCTGCATCAATAGGAGTATAGCATCTAGATCAAGGGAAGTAATAGTACCACTGTATTCCGCTCTGGTCAGACCTCACCTGGAATACTGTGTCCAGTTCTCGGCACCACAGTTCAAGAAGGATATTGAGAAGCTGGAACGTGTCCAGAGGAGGGCAACCAAAATGATCAAAGGCCTGGAAACGATGCCTTATGAGGAACGGCTTAGGGAACTGGGTATGTTTAGCCTGGAGAAGAGAAGGTTAAGGGGTGATATGATAGCCATGTTCAAATATATAAAAGGATGCCATATAGAGGAGGGAGAAAGGTTGTTTTCTGATGCTCCAGAGAAGCGGACACGGAGCAATGGATTCAAACTACAAGAAAGAAGATTCCACCTAAACATTAGGAAGAATTTCTTGACAGTAAGAGCTGTTCGACAGTGGAATTTGCTGCCAAG
Organism: Darevskia mixta; assembly: GCA_034641385.1. NCBI lineage: Eukaryota > Metazoa > Chordata > Lepidosauria > Squamata > Lacertidae > Darevskia > Darevskia mixta. The sequence goes on from JAWWNH010000060.1 coordinate 8,865,808, forward strand.
GAGTGTGGTGGAGTCTCCTTCTTTGGAGGTCTTTAAGCAGAAGCTTGACAGCCACCTGTCAGGAATGCTTTGATGGTGTTTCCTGCTTGGCAGGGGGTTGGACTGGATGGCCCTTGTGGTCTCTTCCAACTCTATGATTCTATGATTCTATGACCCCTAGTCTTCTCCTCCTATCCTCTTTATGTTTCACCCCTCTGCGCAATTGGGGCAATGGAACTGGTGCACTTCCCTCCTGACCAGCCGGACGATGTGGGTGCAGGGTCTCTGTAACATCCTCAAGCCCTCTCCCTGCCTGGCTGCCTCTTTCCCCTCTCTCCTTGCTGGAGGCGGTGCTCCCTTCCCCACTAGACAAGGTACTGCTGTTCAGGAGGCGCTGGGGCTCTCTGTATGCTAAAGGGTCCTCCACCACCCTCCGCTGAACTGGTGGCATATCCCTGACAAGACACTTATATATAGTGAGAGGGTGGGGAGGGGTATTACTCAGAAGGGTGGTGGGAATGGGAGATTGGCTGATAGGAGAGGTAAACCTGTTAACAACTGCAATTGGTTTTGCTGGAAAAAGCAAGGGGTAAGATGGCTAAAAATGACATTGCTTTGTCATGTATAGTGAGATAAGAATCCAATTTATCTATTCAGACCAGGTCTCTCCATGGTTTTAAGTTTGGTAATCAGTTGCAATTCAGCAACTTCTTTTTCCAGTCTATTTCTGAAATTTCTTTGTACTAAGACAGCTACTTTGAGATCTTGTATAGAATGTCCTGGGAGACTGAAGTGTTCTCCTATATAAGGAACATAGTGGATATTATTGAATATCTGACGGCCAGGAACAATAAGCAAGCAGCGTTAATATTTATAGATGCGGAAAAGGCCTTCGATAATATTTCTTGGAATTTTATTATGAAGAATCTGGAATTGATGGAAGTGGGTCAATCTTTTATCAAAGCTATTAGAGCTATATATTCTGAACAAAAAGCAAAATAGATTGTCAATAATGTGTTAACTGAAAATTTTGATATCACTAAAGGTACCAGACAGGGTTGCCCATTATCTCCAGTTATTTATTATGGTCCTGGAAGTCATTCTAAGAAATATGAGGAGTGTGGGGGGAAATCAAAGGAATCATGGTTGGTAGGAAAGAATATAAATTAAAAGCCTTTGTGGATGATTTAGTTATAACAGTGGAAGAATCAGTAAGCAGTGCCAAAGAAGCACTGGAAAAAATTGAACAATTCGGACAAGTAGCAGATTTTAAATTAAACAAAAAGAAAACTAAGATGTTAGTTAAGAATATGATTCAGGAGTTAATAGAAGAACTGCAACGCCAAAGTGGTATTGAGGTGGTAAAGAAGGTAAAATATTTGGGAATATGGATAACATCCAAAAATATAAATTTATATAAATATAATTACACCCCGGTGCGGAATTGTATCAAAAGGGATTTAGAAGTATGGGATTATCATTCTTAAAGAAATCAGCCCTGCGTGCTCACTAGAAGGACAGATCCTGAAGTTGAGGCTCCAGTACTTTGGCCACCTCATGAGAAGAGAAGACTCCCTAGAAAAGACCCTGATGCTGGGAAAGGTTGAGGGCACAAGGAGACGGGGACGACAGAGGATGAGATGGTGGGACAGTGTTCTCGAAGCTACTAACATGAGTTTGGCCAAACTGCGAGAGGCAGTGAAGGATAGGCGTGCCTGGTGTGCTCTGGTCCATGGGTTCACGAAGAGTCGGACACGACTGAACGACTGAACAACAACAATGTATTTTCAGAGAATGGCAAAAAACAATTTCAAGATATATTTGGCAAGGGAAGAAGCCAAGAATTAAATTTAAACTACTTACAGATACAAAAGAGAGAGTTCGCTTTTCCCTGCCGGATTTGAAATTGTATTATGAAGCTTCTTGCCTTTGTTGTTTAAGGGATTGGATTTTGTTGAAGAGGACAATTTGTTAGGGACCCAGGTGGCGCTGTGGGTTAAACCACAGAGCCTAGGGCTTGCTGATCAGAAGGTCAGCGGTTCAAATCCCTGCGACGGAGTGAGCTCCCGTTGCTCGGTCCCTGCTCCTGCCCACCTAGCAGTTCGAAAGCACATCAAAGTGCAAGTAGATAAATAGGAACCGCTCTGCCGGGAAGGTAAACGGCGTTTCCGTGCACTGCTCTGGTTCTCCAGAAGTGGCTTTGTCATGCTGGCCACATGATCTGGAAGCTGTACTCTGGCTCTCGGCCAATAAAGCGAGATGAGCACCGCAACCCCAGAGTCGTACACGACTGGACCTAATGGTCAGGGGTCCCTTTACCTTTACAGATCTATTAGATCTGAAAGGATTTGATAGCAGATTTGGATGGCATGCATACTTATGGCACAATAAGGTAAAGGTTCATAAAGGATTTGGGAACCACATATTTCAAAAGTCATTGTATGAGGTGTGGGATAGATACAGTGGTACCTCTCGATGCGAACGGGATCCGTTCCAGAGCCCCGTTCGCATCATGAGCAGAATGCATCATGAAGCGTCACGTCTGCAAATGTGTGTGACACGATTCAGCGCTTCTGCGCATGCGCGTGACGTCTTTTCACACGTCTGTGCATGCGCGAACCGCCAAACCCGCAAGTAACCCATTCTGGTACTTTCTGGTTTGGCGTGCTCGTTACCCACAGCGAACGCAACACGAGGTATGGCTGTACAAGAATCTATTAGAATGTAAGACACCATGGTGGCTATCGCCTCTCAATGAGTGTGAAAAAGATAAATATGAATAAAAATTGGGCCACCTATAAACAATTAGTGAAGGAGATGGATAACCAATGGAAATTAAAACTTTATGAGGAAGTTAAAGGTTTTGTGAATGATTGGTTGCATTATCGTGAAATTAATGAAATGTTTAAAGATGATTGCATGTCGAGACCCCGCAACCACCCCCTCAAAGATGAATAAAAACACCAGGACACAGAATATATTGTTAATATTATTGGGCAAATTTTGGCCAAAACATTATATTGGTTACAGAATGTGAGCCGTAATTGGCTTAGGCATTAGATAGACCAGACTATATCTGACTCCTGCCCACTGCACAGGAAGTCTGGTAAGGGTAAACCACCGGTAAGGGGAGCCCCGTTGATGCCAACCAACTTGAGCTCCCCTTGGGTTCCTGAAGGGGTCGTGTCATGGCCCTAGCCCAGCCCTGGGCTTTGGACGAGATCCACACCCCCGGATTCCTTTAACGGAATACCCTTAAGCTTCGAGGGGCAGGCGATGGCTGGGCCTCCCCTCCCCCAACATGAGGTCACACAATGCCTAACCGCAAACTTTACAAAGTTGTGACGATTACTATGAGGTAGGCGAAAACCAAATGGCTAAGCCAATCTGCCAAGTGGAAATAATTCCTACCAGGCCCCTGACACAAGACAGGTGACCAACCGAAGTCCAAAGCAAGGCCAGTGAAGAAACTTGAAAGTAGGGAGGGAGGGTGGGAGATTGAAGAAGCGAGCCAAGAGGAAGTCCCCTGGCTCGCACCCTCGTTTAAATGGGGCACGGCCACCACCACCCCCAGCCAGCCGATTGGCCGGCTGCTGATGACATGGCTGGGATCCTCCGGGCAATGCAGGACAACGTCCCCCGTCCCCAGAGGAGAGTGGGTGGCCGCACGGCCAACTGCAACCCCGCCCCATGGTTAAGAGGAGCAGACTTGCATATCGAGACACCGCAACCACCCCCTCAAAGATGAATAAAGACACCAGGACACAGAATATATGGTTAATGTTATTGGGCAAATTTTAGCCACAACTTTATATTGGTTACAGAATGTGAGCGGTAATTGGCTTAGGCATTGGATAGACCAGACTATAGGGGAGAGGGGGGTACATTTCAACATGGGGCACCTTTCAACAACTGGAATATCTGACTTCTAATACTGCACAATGATTGGCCAATATGCCAGCCAATAAGCTTTTAGTATGAGTAACTGCTGACATTTAGTTTTCAGCCATTTCTTTTTACAACTGTTGTGTTACTCAGTGGAACAAGTTCTAACACCCCAAAAGTGAAAAGGGAATTTTGATTTTGAAACAGTTAATCAACCAGTAATCTTTTAATCAGGTAAGTTATATTTATTCACCTAATAGTTTATTTAATTATGCTTCTAAATACACTATCAATAAGTCACAAGTATTTTTCTAAAATGGTTGACAATACTTTAACCAAAATGGCTGCACCAGGGGCAGATTTCAACAGAGCTTAGGGGGGTACATTTCAACAGTGTTGAAAGGTGCCCCTTACCATTTTTCAGTTAAGTAATTATGAAAATTGACTTGTATTTTTTTAGATCAACACCTAGCTTGGATTAAAAAGTTTCAGGATAATTTTAGGCTACAGTTTATGGCTACATGAAGCATGATAAGCCTAGGCCTATAACAGTCTATAGTAGGAGTATTAATCAGGGTTGTTACATTTAAAACACTCAACTTTGTTTTGTTAGGCCTACTGTTGTTTTAAATAGAATTTATAAACAAAGAACTCATTAGAAGCATCAATAAAATCTTTTTTTCTCTTAAAATTTTAATAATCACTTAAAATATTGAAGACAATTTATTATTTGTTTTTGAATTAAAAAATAAAGTATAAATTTAGGAGATTTGAAAAGTTTAAGATGTTACTTTTCATACAGTTTAAGACATGTATTTTAATATTAAGATCCTAATAATTAAAATGCTTAGCCCCATTATTTTGGCTCTTTCAGATTATAAAAAAATGGTGCGAACATATAAGAAAAAGCATACTAAACCAGAGGTTAGTGAAGAAGACATTAAAAAAGCAATGGAAGCGGTCCAAAATGGCATGTCTCTACGAGCAGCAGCAGACTTATTTGGAATGAACTTTTCGGCTTTATTTTCCCCCGACCGATCGCTCCGGAACCTCGACCAGAAGTCCAGATTTTTTTTTTTTCTTTTCTATTGTTGAAATGTACCCCACCTCCCGTTGATAACTGCCCCCCGGGAGGGGCAGATTTCAACAAAGTACATGCTTCATTAAAAATGTAAAATTTGGTATTTTGCCTTTGTCTAGAAACTACGGCAAAAATTGAGAGGATACCTAAAGCATGAATTTAGTTAATGGTACTTAGAACTTTAGTTTTTAAAGCAGTATTACTTCACAAATAATTCTTAAGTAAAAATTGTTGAAAGGTGCCCCCCTCTCCCCTATCTGACTCCTGCCTGCTGCGCAGGAAGTCTGGTAAGGGTAAACCACTGGTAAGGGGAGCCCCATTGATGTGAACCAACTTGAGCTCCCCTTGCGTTCCTGAAGGGGTCGTGACATGGCCCTAGCCCAGCCCTGGGCTTCGGACGAGATCCACACCCCCAGATTCCTTTAATGGAATGCCCTTAAGCTTGGAGGGGCAGGCGATGGCGGGGCCTCCCCTCCCCCAACATGAGGTCTGTGGCGTTTGCCCACTCATTATGGAGATGTCGTACTGGGGGAGAGAGAGAAAGTGTTAATAGGCTGACCAATAAGAAACCCAGTGGCAGAGTCTAACTGTGTTTAAGGCTCAGGACAGGGGTTTTGGCAGTTAGTTCAGTTGGGAATAGGGAGACAGTTGTTTCGGTTGGGTTCTTGTGGGTGGAAGGCATAGGAGTCATAGTCAGTTAGAGAGAGGGGGGACAGACAGACAGAGAGAGTGAATCAGATTACAATGTTTCAAAGTATTTAAAACTTGTTTGAGTTAACAATAAACTGGATTCTTTGTTAATACGTTACAACCTGACTGAGTCTGAATATATTACCAGGGAGAACCTGGTTGGTGGCAGCAGATTACTGGTGACACAGGGTCAATAGTCTGTGGAACGACCAGGGGCTCTGTGTGATCGCCAAAATGTCACCCAATGCCTAACCGCCACAAGAGCCCAAAGGCTCCCGCCAAATACCCTCACAACTGCAACCCCTCACGCCCTCTGTTATGTCGGCCAACCAACTATCATTTCCCCAATCAGAAAGGTGTACACCATCATCTCGAAACAATGCCATCTTGCTGTAAACTATAGTGGGATGCGGAATCACCCGGCCACCAAGCATGTGTACCTTTTGTGCCACTGAATGATTCAAGCGTTTTCAAGGTATGGTCCATTGCATCTGGGGAACTACTACCACGCCAAATGCTTCTCTCTTGAAGCTGCGACCAAATCAGTCATTTTTTGAAAGTTCATTGCCATAAAGTCCAAGTCTTTTTTGATATTTGTGAGCAAGTCCAGGCCTTTCCGACTCGGCAAATCGTTTTCTCCCAGCTGCAAAACCAAAGCCTCCGGGAGGCCTTGTGCCTCAGCCCTGGCCGTCACGATTGGCAACATCGTCTTCCACCGCATCCCACGCCTCAAAATCCAAGCGATATGGATGTGCGCAGGAAAACCCAGCTGGCACCCCAAGCCACTGGCGATTGCCCTTACCCGGGCCCAGTGGACAATACTATGTCCCAAAATCCAGATCTCACTGCACTCTGATTCTGAAAAGGCATGAAACCACAAGACAGAATAAGTCATAGGCCTGTTTAAATTGTGGAGCTGCCATGGATATAACCTTTGAACGCAGTGGATCGACATCGCCCCAAGTCTTTTATTCTGTCTGCTGTCAACCCCCAATGGGCAGCGGTTGTAGCGGCCTCAATCCTAAAAGAATGTGCAGCGAATTTCCTAGCTGGAAAGCTGCATGCTTCGATGGCTCTACGCATTACATGAGTGAACTGCTATCTGGCTAGACGGGACCCATCCTCAAGCACCGGGAAAGGGCCAGAACCAGGGGGGCCTAAAATTGAGATACCGTTTTAGTGTCTTTTACAGGGCAAGGGCTGCTTTGCATAGTCGCTGGCAGCTGGAGCAGGACGCCCTTTCCTTTCTGGTCAGTTTTAGAGCGACGGATGTAAATAACCACCTCTGTTACAGAAAGCTGAATGTCGCTAAGCTGCAAGCCTCGGGATAAAGGGCCTGGGTCACCTTCATTGACTACTTCCCCTACTCTTAGGGCACCAAAACAATGCAATCGAATAGGCTGCTGAAAACAATCTGGATTCATATTTGGACCCACAAATGGAATGTAATTTGTTGCGTATTTTACAGAGCAGGTCAAATGTAACATGCCTACGCCCATCCATGCTTGGAGGTTGCAATCTACACAGACCTGCAAGCGCCCTGTGTACCACAAAATTAGTGCAAGGATCCGTGAAATCACAAACCACCTCACTTACCCGGAGAGCGCCAAAGAAGGCTATGGAGCACGGGTGTCAAACACAAGGCCCGCGGGCCGAATCCGGCCCGCCAGACCTCGTCATGTGGCCCGCCGCTGCGTGGCGCGAAGAGGCCGCCCATCCGCTGGACAACCGCTGGAGGCCAGGGCGGAAGCGGACGGGCGTGGCGGGCAGAGGCGGAGAGCCAGCCGGAGGGCGACGCGGCTCCTTGTTACGGGCGGGCAAAGGGGCTCCCTCTCTTACTTCCACCCATTCCCCCGGTTCCCGCAGCCCCCGAACGCCTGGCGGGGTGTGTGTGTGCAGTTGCTAAGGAGCCGCTGTTGCTATGGATGGGAGGGGGGAGGGAGGGAGCGCGCGCGTGCGGAACTGTGCGCCTGCGCGTGCAGTGCGGAGTGCCCGGATGTAGCGGGAGGAGGCACCGCCACCATCTTTGCCCGGAGAGCAGCGAGAGCTGATCGTGGTTGAGCCCCCCCCCCCGCCGGACCATCGGTCTCCATATGCCCTGCGCAGCCCCCGCTGCCCTCGCCCGACGGATATGGACGACCGGGAGGACCTCGTCTACCAGGCCAAGCTCGCCGAGCAGGCCGAACGCTACGATGGTGCGCGCGGGGGGCGATGACGAATGCCGACCCTCTGGCCGGCGGAGGCGGAGGGGGACGGAAGGGAGGGAGGGAGGGAGAGACGGACGGACGGAGGGAGGCAGCAGGCCGGCCAGCCAGGGAGCCAAAACAGGGCGGCGGCGGCAGCGACCAAGGGCCAGCGGAGGGAGGGAGGGGCGGGCGGCTGCCTTGCTGGCTGGCGGAGGGGAGCGCCGGGCACAAAATGGCGGCGCAGGCCGGCGCGGGCGGGGAGGCGGCGGCGGCGACAGAGGGAGAAGCGGCGGGGCGTGGGGGTGCACACAAAATGGCTGCCGCGCGCAACAGGCACTGAAGACGCGGGCGGGCAGGTGGCATGAGGGTCTCCTGGGTGGGGAGGGGGGCTGCCGGGGAGGACAAAAGCCCCACGCTGGGCCTGGGCGGCTCCCGGAGGTCTCGGCGGTGCAGAGGGGCATGGCGGGCGGAGGCGGAGAGCCAGCCGGAGGGCGACGCGGCTCTTTGTTACGGGCGGGCAAAGGGGCTCCCTCTCTTACTTCCACCCATTTCCCCGGTTCCCGCAGCCCCTGAACGCCTGGCGGGGTGTGTGTGTGTGTGTGTGTTCACTGTCAGTTTCGCGCACCGCACTGGGGACGGGCTCCCGAGGTGGGGCTTTTTTTGCCCCAAGATGGTTAGTTGAAGCGAGCACTCCCCCCACTCCAACATATTCCCTTAGAAAGACCGGCAGAATTGTTGGGTATTCACCAGCCTCTTTCCCTCTCCTGGGGCTAAGCCTCGTTGAAAGCAGAGGGGCCGGCTTCTAGAATACCACTGCCCGTTATTGGGCACAGGGAACAACCATTCTGAGACTCGCAGGAAGATAATCTGGTGGGGTGGATACTGGGAAGTATCATGCTTGCTCAGCTGCCATCACTGTCCCTTGCTGGGGAACTGAAGGTGTTAATAAATAATAATAAAGAGTGGACACATAGTCCTACAGATACAACCGGCCCTTTGAGGGTGACCAAACTGCTGATGCGGCCCCCGATGAATTTGAGTTTGACACCCCTCCTATGGAGTATGCAGCCAAAAACAGTCGCGCCCTCGCTTAAATGGGTCCCGACCATGCCCCCCCCCCAGCCAGCCGATTGGCTGGCTGCTGATGACATGGGCAGGATCCTCCAGGCAATGCTGGACAATGTCCCCCGCCCCCGGAGGAGAGTGGGAGGCTGCACGGCCGACCGCAACCCCGCCCCACAGTTAAGTGGAGCAGACTAAAAAGAAAAATGGATTTGGATATACAAAATCTAGATTTGAATTAGAATTGTTAAATAATAAAGCTAAAATATTATCCAAAATGTATAAATTATTATAGGAATGGCATTTGAAAGATGAAGAAGTTAAATCAGTTATGATATATTGAGCTAAAGATATTGCTTACAATTAGAAGATTGGGGGAAATTATGGAAAGGGAATAAATTTCACTGTCTGCAGTGCTTTAAAGGAAAATATAATGAAAATTATGTACAGATGGTATATATCACCAGTGAAATTAGCTAAAATGTACAAAACAAATAATAAATGCTGGAAATGTAAGGGGGAAGGTACTGTACTTTTTACCATATGTGGTGGGAATGTAAGAAAGTAAAATACTTCTCGGAAATGATTTATAATGAGATTTTAAAAATGTCGAAATATACATTTGTAAAAAACAAACAAACCCAGAATTCCTTTTATTGGGTATGGTAGGTACAGAAATTCATAAAAATGATTTTAAAAAACCTGTTCTTATATGTGACCACTGCAGCAAGAATACTATTAGACCAGCTATGGAAGCAGGAAGAACTACCAACGAAAGAAGAGTGGCAGATTAAACTGATTGACTATGCTGAGTTGGCAAAATTAACTGGGAAAATTCGGAACCAGCAAGACCAGACTTTCCTGAAAGACTGGAATAAATTTATGATATATTTGAAAGACAATTGTAATCAATTGACATCACTTGTAGGGTTGCAATAAGTTTTGTAAGGAGAACCATATGAATTATTGCGAAAGAGGACTAAGAAGGAGTTTATTTAGGATAACTATTAAAATAAAATACAAAATCCAAAAGAAAGTTAGAAAACCATTAGTAGAGGTTGACGGAAGTCTCAGGCTGTGATAGCTGAAGGTTTGTTATGTTGTATAAGATGGGATGTTGTGTTTGGAAAATATGTGTAAAAACAAATAAAAATTATATCAAAAAAAGAAGAAGAATGAACTGGTCCTGTAATCTTCTCCCCAAGGTCATGGTGTCTTTTAACAACAGGCAAGAAGGAGCCTGGTTTCTTTCTTTCTTGGTTTTCTCTCTACTTTGTTTCTGTGTGTTTTTTCTCTCATTTGAGTGATTAGTATGTGGAACCGCTGCTTTTCCCCCTGGACATCACTTCCACCATACACATCCCTGTAATGTCCTGAAAAATCCGCACGTATGGATTTCAAACCAGATGCATATATTGCCTTCAATGTTTAAGCATTTTTACTCTGCTATCACTTCGTTGAGGTTTCCTCTGGATCATTTGGAGCAAGACCACAACACACAGACAATGTGGAACTTCCGGTTCTCGTGCCGGCGCAGCTAGCTGGGTCTCCGTCGCGTTGCGGGGGGACCAGCTGAAGATCGGCTGGGGGTTCTGTCACCGCGCGACGAACCCCCGTTTAAACTTCAGCCAGGGCGGGCTGAAGGCTTAGAGAGCCGGCGGTGCCCACTTGGACCTCTCCGCACCTTCGGAAGACCCCGTTAGGGGTCCGGGAAGGAAGAGCGGATCGAGGTCTGGGCACTGCGGCTCCGCGAACGGCCACTTCAGCGAAGCAGCGTAGCGGGCTGCGACGAGCGCAGAACACCTCCTTATAAAAAGAACTGATTTAATTTTCAACGGAACCGTGAGTAATTGGAACAATTAAAGTTGTTAATTAGGCTTTCTTTAATTTGGCCACGGGAAAGGCTGAAAAAAGGAGGTCCACCTTTCCCTGCTGTGTGACTGGATAAGCAAGTCGTCAAATATAAACGCTTAGAGGCTTTTTTTTTGCTTTAGAACTTTGACATTTGACAGCTGTCAAAAACCTCCTCTAGGTTTTCTGGCAGGAGGAATGAAAAATAAACTGTACAGCTAGTTAAAAGATATTAACGTGTGGATTAGACCCACTGTCACCTCTGGAATGTGGAGAGCCGGGCAGTACAGGGGTTGAAGAAATTTAACAACTCTGCTACATTCTGTGGTTACTGTTTCTAACTTTTGACAATTGGATATCTTGTACCAGCTACAACCCTGTGGATTACAATTTACAATTTATTGAACCTTGCAACTATCTTGCATCTTTGTGAATAGGCAGGATTGCTATTCCCCTTAAAAGTGAAACTAACATTGAGGATCAGAGTGGAATGTAAAATCCTTTGTTCCTTTGGCAAGCAAGTAGCCACAGGAAGTGCCTGCTGTGAATTGACCTTGAGCAGCAATTGTTTTGACTACAGTAATGATAAAGGCAACAGCTGCAGTGGGAACTGTGTGAACTGCAGAGAATCAACAGGAAAGTTTATCACCATAGCAACAGAGGCCTGGATTACTCAATTACCACAGCAACAGAGGCCTGGAATACTCAACTGAGCAGACTTTGATATAGAAATTGACTGTAAAATTGAAAATAAATGTCTGGAGGTGCAGGAAGAGGCATATCAACTAGAAGCACTACCAAAGCAGCAGAAGGAGCCACCAAGGATAAAAGAAGATTGTCACAACAAGTGGATCCTGCAGGTATGAACCAACTACTTGAACATTTTGAGGCATTAAGGAAAGAGATTAAAGATAATAACGAAGACCTCAAACAGGATATTGCAGGAATCAAAACGCAATTGGATCAAATTGGACAATTCCAACAAGATTTAGAATCTACTAAAGAAAAGGTCAGCAAAGTTGAGACCCAGGTACAGACATTGGAGCAGACACAAATCAGAGACCACTACAACACTCAGGTATCTCTTGCTTTTATGCAAATGAAGCAGCGGGCTACCAACCTGAGACTGAGACATTTGCCAGAACAGGAAGGAGACAATCTAAAAGCCTACATAGTCAAGGTTCTCGGAGAATATTGGGGATTGGACCAACAAAAATTGGAAAGCACTATCGTGAGAGCATATCGTTTTGGACCAAAGGATAAGAAGAATACAAAGACAGTTAACGATTGTTTAATTGAATTTCAAACAAAAATTCAAAGAGACGAGATTTTGAAACTCCATTATGAAAATAACCTTGAGGTTGGAACAAAGAAGGTTATCTTATACAAAGATATCCCCAAATTCTTCTTGGATTTAAGACCTAACTACACCGACCTGACACAGGCTTTGAGCAAGAAGAAGATCAACTACAGGTGGGAATTCCCACAAGGCCTAGCTTTCGGATACAAAGGAAGACTTATCAAAATTAAATCAAAAGAAGACAAAATCAAGTTCATACAGAATAATCTGGACGAATTCCCCGGAATTTTAGCTGGAAGCCCCGCTCCAACACCAGAGGAAGAAGCTGAAGGAGCAGTAGGAGGAACTGTACAATAAAAGATGGCACTAAAGATCTTAACATGGAACGTTCACGGTTTGAATATTCGATCGCAGAGGAACCAGGTCTTTCACACATTGAAGAAACAAAATTTGGACATTATTTGCCTTCAAGAAACCCATGTAACAAGATTACACAGGAGAGTTTTGGAAAACAAAAGAATAGGCCTGGAATTTATTTCTTCAGCAAAAGTGAAGAAAAGGGGAGTAGTAATCTATGCCAAAGAGAAATATAATCCCAAATTGGAATTTAAAGATGAGGATGGAAGATTTGTTGCCATAGAGATAACAGTCGAAGGCGATAAATTTTTGATATTGGGACTGTATGCGCCAAATGATGCAAAATCGGAATTTTACAAGAAGATCCACGAAAGGCTGATGGAATACATGGATTACAAAATAATAGTTCTAGGAGACTTCAACGCGGTAGCCTCTACGCTTATGGACAGATCGCAAAGAGTAAAATTTACAAATGAGGGAAGGCTACCGAAAACCTTTTTTGATATGACTGACAACCTAGACCTGATAGATGCATGGAGAATATTGAATCCAACTGATTTAGAAGCAACTTTTTATAGTGAGTCAACCAAAGCCTGGAGTAGGATTGATCAAATATGGACATCCAGGGAATTAATGCCCAGGATGCTCCAGTCTGAAATACATCCAAGGATATGCTCAGACCACAATCCGGTACAACTGGACCTAAGACTAACCCCGAAGGGTTCCTTCAGATGGAGAATGGACGATTCACTGTTTAGAAACCAAACTATCTGTGAAAAGGCTCAAAAAACAATAAAGGATTATTTTGAAATAAATTTAAATATGACAGTGGAAAAAAGTACAATCTGGGACGCAAGCAAAGCGGTGATGAGAGGATTCTTAATACAACAAAAGGCAATCAAAACGAAGCTGCAAAGAGAGAGAAAGGATTTAATTCTGCAACAATTGAAAGAAAAAGAAAAACAATTGAGGACAAAACCTAAAGATATCAAATTACAAAAAGAAATAAAGCAGCTACAAGTTGAATTCTCTAAAATAATCAATTGCGAAATTGAATGGAAAATTAAAATGTTGAAGCAAAAGACTTTTGAATCAGCCAATAAGTGTGGAAAATTGCTAGCGTGGCAATTGAGACAGAGACAGAAACAGAATACCATCACAAGTATTAGTATCAATGGAAATAAAGTAGTGAACCCATCGGAGATAAGGAAAAATTTTGAAAAGTTTTATAAACAGTTGTACAAAGAAGAAACCAAAGAAAAAGATAAAATAGAGCAATACATAGCCGAAAATGGCCTACAGAAAATCCCGGAAAGTATGAAAGGCCCCCTAAACCACCCAATAACACCAAATGAAGTGGAAATGGCAATTAGCAACATGAAATTGGACAAAGCCCCAGGACCTGATGGACTTTCAGCAAAATATTACAAAACATTGAAAGATTGGATAATCCAACCATTAATGGATGTATGTAATGAGATATTGAAGGGAAGAGGGGCACCGGAGTCATGGAAGGATGCATACATAACTCTGATACCAAAGCCAGATGTGGATCGGACATTGATGAAGAATTATAGACCTATCTCCCTCCTAAATGTGGATTACAAAATTTTCACAAATATTATGGCTAGCAGACTCAGGAAGGTTCTAAAGGAGGTTATCCACCAAGATCAAGCCGGTTTTTTACCGGAAAGACACTTAAACACCAATATAAGGAACGTGGTGGATATACTTGAAAAACTTGAACAAGATAAGAACAACAAAGCAATCCTGATGTTTGTGGATGCCGAAAAAGCATTTGATAATGTATCCTGGACTTTTATGAAAAAGAATTTGCAACATATGGAGGTGGGGAATGGTTTTATGAATGGCATTGAAGCGATCTACACTGACCAAAAGGCCAAGATTATCATCAACAATGTGGTATCAGACAACATCAGAATCCAGAAAGGAACAAGACAAGGTTGCCCCTTATCCCCGTTATTGTTTATCACAGTCCTGGAGGTATTGTTGAATGTGATTAGAAATAACTCAGATATTAAAGGGGTGGCGGTGGAGGCCAAAGAATACAAGTTAAAAGCCTTCGCTGATGATTTAGTTTTGACATTACAAAAACCAGACTCTAGTGCACCAGCGGCACTGGAGGTGATACAAGACTTCGGGGAAGTAGCAGGATTTAAATTAAATAAAGCCAAAACCAAAGTCTTAGGGAAAAACCTGACACAAGGTGAAAAAGAAAATCTGGAGAAAGAAACAGGCCTGCAATTTACAAAAAAAGTAAAGTATCTGGGTATCAACATGACAGTGAGAAACCAAAATTTGTTTAAGGACAATTACGAAAAGGTCTGGAACGAAATAAAGAAGGACTTGGAGATCTGGAACAATTTGAAATTGTCCTTGATGGGCCGAATTGCAGTTATAAAGATGAATGTGCTGCCTAAACTACTATTTCTCTTCCAGGCAATTCCAATACTTGACAAGATGGAACCTTTCAAGAAGTGGCAGAAGACTATATCAAGATTTGTCTGGCAGGGGAAAAAACCCAGAATCAAATTTAAGATATTAACAGATGATAAGAAAAGAGGGGGCTTCTCCCTGCCGGAATTAAGTATTTACTTTGAAGCAGCAGCCTTCTGCTGGCTGAAAGACTGGTTCCTATTAGAAAACACAGATATACTTGACCTGGAAGGATACAACATCAGATTTGGATGGCATGCATATTTATGGTACGATAAGATAAAGGCCCATCAAGGATTTAAAAATCATATAATAAGAAAGGCTCTTTTTAGAGTCTGGATGAAATATAAGGATCTCCTGGAAAGGAAAACACCCAGATGGCTGTCACCAGCAGAAGCAAAGGCCCATAAAAGAGTCAACATGGAAGGAAATTGGCTAAAATACTCTGAGATGTTAATATTTGAAGGAGAACAAGTCAGGTTGAAACCCTTTGAGCAACTAAGAGGAAGAATCTGAGACTGGCTACAATATCATCAGATTAATAAACTTTTTAAACTGGACAAAAAGATTGGCTTTCAAGTGGAAAAGTCAAAATTGGAAACAGAACTGCTAGAACCAAAGAATAAGACCTTGTCAAGAATGTATGATCTGTTGCTGGAATGGCATACGCAAGATGAGCTAGTAAAATCTGCAATGATAGATTGGGCAAAAGATGTGGGACATAATATCATGATGGCAGACTGGGAAAGACTATGGAGAACGGACATAAAATTCACAGCATGTACTTTGTTAAGAGAGAATATAATGAAAATGATTTACAGATGGTACTTGACCCCAGTGAAGCTGGCAAAAATCTATCATTTGCAGGACAATAAATGTTGGAAATGTGGCAATTCGGAAGGAACATTTTATCATATGTGGTGGACCTGCCCAAGGTTGAAGGCCTTCTGGGAGATGATATATAATGAGTTGAAGAAGGTGTTTAAAAGCACATTTTTGAAGAAACCAGAGGCCTTCCTCCTTGGAATGGTACACCAAGTTTTACCAAAAGAAGACCACACGTTGTTTATGTATGCCACTACGGCAGCAAGAATTCTTGTTGCAAAATATTGGAAGACAAAGGACTTACCGACACTGGAAGAATGGCAGATGAAAATGATGGACTATATGGAAACCGCCGAGCTGACCGGGCGAATCCGCGACCAGAGGGATGATGCAGTGGAAAAAGAGTGGAGAAAGTTTAAAGACTATCTTAAAAAACATTATAAAGTACAGAATTAAAATAAATAGAAATGTCAATGTATAAGATTAGTTTATAAAAGATTAATATAGTAAATAGTATGGTAGATATATTGTAGAAATAAATGTCAAGTAATATTGAATTTAAGTTTCTTTTTATAAATATTTGTTAGGAAATATAGGGTTGTTGAAAAAGAATCTGGAAGTTATTTTGAATTTAAAGAATGTAATTAAAATAAGATAAAACGTAATAGAAATGAGAAGATAGAAATATTAAGAAATTGCTGGTAGACAACAGATAAGGAGAATCGACACAGAGGGACAGAATGGAGGAAGTCAGGAGGAAATGTTAAGGAGATAGGATAAGAATATATGATAAATGTAGTGTAATGTAGTGTTTTAGTTTTAGTATAGTTTGCATGTATGTGTTTTTTTTCTGTTTGATAGTTTGTTTGTTTATTTTTGTGTTTAAAAATAAAAATATTATATATATAAAAAAAAGACCACAACACACAGGGCAGTTGACAATATAGTGAACTCAGTCTTCTAACTAGAATATGTCCTCCTCCTCTGGATACTCATGGGATATTACATTATTTCTGCTACTTCTTTGCTTTCCTCAGCTCATTTGTGTGGGGCTTTCCCGTTTTGTTGTTGCGATTCCTTCTCACTACCACTGTTTTCTGAGACAGAGTGAGAAGCAGGTGAACAAGCATGCAGGTTTCAACAGTGAAGACAAGGAGGCATAGGAGTTCTCTATATGGGGCCAGGGGGGGCAGGCACCCATAAATTTTCAATGAAGGGGCCGCCCCCCAAAAAAGGTTCTACGTGGCCGTGCACCCACGCTGCAGGGAGTCTGCATGACATGTCAGTAAGCACGAGTGACATGTCAGTAAGCCAACGTCACGTGCAAACGTCACAGTGATGTCATGCAGCCTCTGTCACGGGAGCAAGGGGGTGCGCCTGCAAGGAGGCTTTTGTCAGTGTCCCCCTCCACTGGGAGATGGAGCCATCAGCAGTTGCTCAGCCATGCTGGTCCTTGATGCTGGTCCAGTGAGTGACCACTTTGGGATCCACTTGCCTGTGGCAGTTCTTGCTCCCTGCAGTTGGAACTAGAATAAGCCTACATATAAACCTTTCCCCGAGGCAGCCTCTCTCCTCTCTGCAACTGTAGATGCCATTGCTTGGCATTTCCCCTCTGTGTTCCCTGGTGCAGCCAGTGAGGAACCTGTGACTGCAACTGCTATTCAGTCCTCCTTGATGTTGTGTCTGGCTCACGGAGGTACTGCTGCCTGAATTCATAAGGAATTTTAATAATAATAATAATAATAATAGTAATAATAATAGTAATAATAATAATAATTCCATAAGAAGTTGCTGAATTGCAACTCATTACCAAGCTTAAAACCATGGAGAGACCTGGTCTGAACAAAGACATTGGATTCTTATCTCATTATACATGACAAAGCTTTTTTAACCTTCTCACCCCTTGCTTTTTCCTGTAAGACTACTGCAGCCGTTAACAGTCGTCAACAGGTTTACCACAGCTATCAACCTTTCACCCATTTCCACCACCCCTCTGAGTAATACCCCTCCCCACCCTCTCACTTTATATAAGGGTCTGGTGACTTCTGTTTCAGTGTATCTGAAGAAGTGTGCATGCACACGAAAGCTCATACCAAGAACAAACTTAGTTGGTCTCTAAGGTGCTACTGGAAGGAATTTTTTTATTCTATTTTGTTTTGACTATGACAGACCAACACGGCTATCTACCTTTAAATAATTCCATAAGATAGCTTTCCTAGGTATATGCTCTGTGTGGAATCTTGATTGGCTGCTTGTCATGCCCAATCAGGGAGAAGCAGAACCTGAACAAGAAGAGTTCTGGAATGTTCTGCATCAAAGGGCTAGGTGGTTGAGCCGCTGAAGGAACGAACAGCTGCAGGAACAAACGGAGAGGCAAAGAGAAGAACAACTGACTGAGGCACCACAGTATCCAAGCAGTATCCCATGGTATCACAGTGAATGTTATAAATGTTATTCATATGGAACTACTTTATACCCACTGCATCAGTTCGTTGGGTATCTTGCCCAGCTAGTATGATTTCCAGCAGCTTCCTTAGATCTCAAGCAGGAAGGAGTTCTTTACCAGTTCTACTGGATCTTATGCTGCAGAGCATCTGGTCTGTCATTTAGGTGTCACTTGCAAAGTTCCAGTTCTCCTGTTCTACTGGGAGAGCTGTAATCTCCTAGAGGTACCCTGGTGGCAGTAAAAACTTTGCTTAAATACTGATTGGTGGGGGGCAGGATATTATCTTTAAATACTATTTTTTCCTTATTATTTTAAGAGTTTACTCCACTACATTGTCACGTGAAGGAACCCAAGATGAAATACCACTTAAAATGAGGAGGTAAAATGGCAGCCAAGGAAAAGTCCCCATCAATGAAGCAATGTAAACACTTTCCACTTTTTTTTACGCTCACTGCTTTTCCAACTGCTCATTAACCACTACATTCTTAATTAAAAGATGTGTTAACGGTCTACTCCATTATATGGTTCTGAACATAGGATGACGTGAGGAGCCAATCCGAATGAGCAGTTAAAATGGCAGGAGGTCTCACATTCGCAGAAGGCAAGTTGTTTCTGTTTGTATTTTCTCTTCAGAGGAACCCAGGACAGCAGGACCCACACTTTCCTCTTGGTAGTGAGGCCCAAATATGTCCCTTCTGCCCCTCTGACTCCTCCTTCCTTCTATCCTCCTTCTGTCCTTTTGTCTTGTGTGATATCAAGGGGGGGGGCAGAAGGTTATGTCCTGCCCCACCTTTCTGCTTTCAGGATGTGAACCACCTGGCAGAGTATTTTGAAGGTCATTAGAAACCTATTGGATCAAACCAAAGGCCTATCTAGTTCAGCATTCTGTTCTCACAGTGCCCAGCCAAGTGCCTAATTTTATGGTCCTTGTGAGGTTATCCCACAGTCATAGGATTTTGTGGACTTTCCTCTCCATGAACTCCTTCTTGTATCTGCAGGAACTTTAGCCGCTGTCCTTCCTTTGCAGTAAAATGGATAAAAAGGTTCAGCTCGGGGGGTGGGGGCGGGGGGTGGAATAGAATAAGTTTTTTAAAAATAAAAATATCACTGAGACTTTGGATCTTCTTGATCCAAAAAAATTCCCCTTCTTCCAACGCTCTTGCTCTCCAACCATATCAATGGGAGGTTTGTTGTTGTTGTTGTTGTTAAAAAAATGTCTATGGGAGGAGAGGAGAAAAAGAGCAGCCAGGTCCTATTTTCTGCCCTGCCATCATGACCCCAGCAGAAATTTGGATTTGATTGCTCTTCCACCAAACCAGTAGGATTGAACATTTAAGGAAAAATGCAGAAGACTATACATATCTAGATCAGAAGCATTATGAGTTCAGTAATAAGAACCCTCAAGATCCTAACCAAGAAAAGGCTAAGGAACTAGGACCTGGGAGGGTTCAGATCCCCACTTGGCCATTAAACTCATTGGGTGACACTGGGTTAGTCACTGCCTCTCAGACTAACTTACCTCACAGGGTTGTTTTGGGGATCAAATGAGGAGGGGGAAGGACCATGTATGCCACCTTGAGCTCATTGGAGGAAAAGGTGGGGTTAAAATAAAATAAAATAAACCACTTTAGGAAACGGGAAATCCATGCCACAAAAAGAGGTCACCATGCGGTCTATACACCTGTATCCAACCCATTGTATTTCTGGTCATATTGATCCGATCACTCACTATCAGAAGTCTCTCCCCCACCCCTTGCAATATTTAGGAAGTAGTCTGTTATGTATGTACATTACTTAGTGTTGTGCAATTGCTTTATATTTATTTTAATGCAGATTTTAAAGAGAAGTTGCTGTTTTACAGTGCCACAGGATCCAGCTAAAGAAAGAGCTTCCAAGTCCCAGTTTAGTTCCAGAATTAATATGGAATCAAAAAGTAACATAGGGTCCCGATCCAACGTGGGGTCTAGATCCAATGTGGGTTCCAGATCAAATGTAAGAATGAGAAAACAACAGCAAAAAATGGCAGGTATGTACATTGCACACCTAGAAGTGGTTCATCCTGTAATGAGATGCACAGAAAGGGGAGGTTTCCAGTTCCTGTCTGGGGCCATGGTGGCAGCTCTCCCATTCTTGGGAGAGACTCAGATAGAGGGAAGGTGGGTTATGTGAGTCTGTAAAACCTCCTGAAAATCCCTGAGGTGATTTGTGGAAACAGGGTACCCGTGGCCATCTGTGTACGCTCTCCTGCCGCCAAAGAAGCTGGGTCTTGAACTCTCCATCACAGAGGCTACCTCCATAGACCACAATGGCAAGTGGCAGAGTTCCTTCAAAATTTGGAACATTGCACTAAAATTAAAGGCACCTCCGCAGGAGATGTGGACAATAAGCTTCAAACTCAAGCAGCCTATAGAGGCTGAGGTATGAGATTTGAGTGATGATTCCTACCATTATTGAAGAATGACTGAATGCCCAGGTAGTCAATGGAGCACTGAACATTCGGAGCATTTTCTCTACCGGTAGGTTCCCAGGAGCAATTGCCAGGGCCATGTTAAATGCAGGCATTAAATGAAAGCAAAAGCAAAAGGTTGTCCTTAAGCCATTAGCCCTTCTCTCCTGAGAAGAAGGTTTCTTGATAGCTAAGGCTGCAATCGAAACCACGCTGGCCTGGAAGTGAGCCCCACTGGATTCAGCAGTTTAGTCAGTAGAAACAGGACTATGTTTTTGCATCTACACACACCCCACTTTAAAATGTTCTCCAAGATGTGGAGGAAAAAGGAAAAGCGGGACATTCTGGGATCAAATCAGAAACTGGGATGGGTTTTGTAATTCCAGGACTGTCCCTGGAAAATTGGGGGGTGGGTATGTGAGATCATCCTCTGAGACCCTTCTTTGGGTGCCTCCTCCATGAGAGGTCCGGAGGGTGGTAACATAAGAATGAGCTTTTTCTGCAGTGGTTCCCCACTTGTGGAATGTTCTCCCTTGGGAAGTTTGGCTGGTGTCTTCATTATACACCTTTAGGCACCAGGCAAAAACGTTCCTTTTCAACCAGACCTTTGGACGATTAACATCCATACCCTTTCAAATGTGTCATAGGCACCATCTCTCTGGGGCTCTGGGTGCCTGAGAACCACACAATTTCCCATATAGGAGCCAGGCACCCACAAAATGTGGGGGAAGGTCGCACGTGGGTGCCACACCCCATGGAAAGAGCATGAAATTTGGGCCAGGGGTGGAAGACAAAGTGTGAAGTTGTGGGGGGAGAAAAAGTGGAGTTGGGGCAGTGGCGAAGCTGCATGCTCCACTACTGGAGGTGGAGAGCAGGCGGGGGTGTGGCTGGCACGCCCCGGGGGTGTGACGTGCACCCCGGGGCGTGGTACATCACCCACGAGGGTGTGGCACGTGTTCTCAGGGCGTGGTGCGCCTCCTGTGGGGGCGTGGCGCCCGGTGTGCAGGGGGTGTGTGCGGAGCATGTCTGGGGGGGCTGCCATGATGGCACCCTACCAGAATAGTGGTGCTGGGGGTGGTCCGCTCCCTCCGCACTCCTGTTCCTCCGCCAGTGATTGGGGTGAAAGAGAGAATGCAGAGTTAGAGAGAAAAACGAGAGAATGGAGATCGGGTGGGAGGGAGAAAGAGCAGGGAGATCAAGCAAGGGTTGGAAGAGGGAGTGTGGAATTGGGTGGGGAGAAAGGAGTTCAGGCGGGAGGGGTCCAGGCACTGCAGCACTGCTGGATCTCATCCCCCGCCATGCGCTATGACATCATGATGCAGTTTGTAACTTATACTCTTTTTATTCAGCCATCTGGTTGCAAGACAAAGAATCCATGTCTCCATGCATAGGAGATGTTGCCTACTCTGAATACCACCTCTTCCATCCCCAACAACATCCTGAAACTTCACATTCTTTGTTCTTGAATGCGTAGGGACCTATGAGCCCTTGGAGAAGGAGGATCTCCCAAACTTTCCAGGGAGGTCTCTGCTGGCTGCTCTCTCACTCCCCCCTCCTCCTCCAATATCTCATAACTAGGCATTTCTTTACGCAGCTGCAAAGCAGCCCTATCTACTTCTTCTGAAACTGCTGGAGACGGGGAGGGGGCAAAACTCTCCACTCCTCCTCCTCTCCTGAGAGGAGCTAAGCAGACTGAGGGGACCATTCCCAGCTTCCCTCTTCAGTCCAGTCCCTGACAGCGTGCGTCATGACATCACGATGTGGGTGGCGTATCCTGGGCACCCACAGTGGGGGGCCCAGGTCAGCGCCACTGAAATGTATTGTGGGAGGTGTGATTATTGGTTAGGGTTTTTTGTTCTTGTTTTGATTATGTATTATGTATTTTTATGTTGTGAACCATCCCCAGATATGCAGATAAAGGACAGTATACAAATAATAATTATTTTTTAAGCATTAGTCCGAAACATATACAGAAAATCATGTTGGCAAAGGTTGCTGTAGTAAAATGCTTTGCCCAGGGAGGCTTGCCTGGCATCTTCATTATATATCTTTAGGAGCCAGGCGAAAATGTTCCTCTTCAACCAGGCCTTTGTCTGAACCACAGAGCCTAGGGCTTGCCGGTCAGAAGGTCAGCGGTTTGAATCCCCATGACGGGGTGAGCTCCCGTTGCTCAGTCCCTGCTCCTGCCAACCTAGCAGTTCGATATCACGTCAAAGTGCAAGTAGATAAATAGGTACCGCTCCGGCGGGAAGGTAAACGGTGTTTCCATGCACCGCTCTGGTTCGCCAGAAGCGGCTTGGTCATGCTGGCCACATGACCCGGAAGCTGTATGCTGGCTCCCTCGACCAGTAAAGCAAGATGAGCGCCACAACCCCAGAGTCGTCCGGGACTGGACCTAATGCTCAGGGGTCCCTTTACCTTTACTTTTAAATGTGCTTGGGGGAGGGGGGAGGTTATGGCTTTGAGAACGCTTCAAGATGGCGTCCGTGCAAACTCCCTCTTCTCTTCGTCTCCGCGAGTAAGACCGTGAGTAAGACTGCTTTCAAAATAAACCCAAGCTAATTAAGCTGATAAAGTGCCGGAGAAAGCGTTCCAGTCTAGAGCAAGCAAATTAAACTTACAAAGTTCCTCAGTCTTATCAACAAAGGACCTAAGGGAGTTGAAAGACGCGCTTGCCAGATTCTCCCCTTCGTGGCAACCTCCCAACCCAACTGTGAGCTTATTAAAGCTAAAGTGGCCTTAAACTCCTCAACTGTCAGAAAACGTGCAATGGTACTGACAAGGAAATGCTATAAAGATCTGGGCATTTTACCTGACAAGGGCAGTCCTATGGTTAAAAAGCAAACCAAGATCCCTTCCTTTTTTAAATCAAGGGAAAAAGACCTTGGTAATTTGGAAAAATCCCCTCCCATTTGCTCGCCCCCATTCGAATGGTCAGTAGAACGCCTCTGGGATAGAAAGGAAGATATAGTAAATGATAGAGGAACTGCAATAGACCTGGCAACTGAACTGAAGCAAGTGGCGTTGGCAAATGAGGATAAGGAGGACTACGAGAGTCAAGCTGCGCTAGAAATGAGAGGGCCCGCGGACTAAGTCACTGGGTTAGATCAAGCACGGACCCAAGAGCAAGAATTGCTAACTGCCAGCTTGGCAAACGGACCAAGTAGAACCTCCTCCCATACCCCCCCCTGGCAAGGACTTAAGAGACCCTCAATGCCACCTTTTGGAATCATGGCAAGATAGCATGTGGTCACATCATATGGAAAATTTATATTATATCCTAGCCGGGATGTTTAAAGACCTGTTCAGTAAGCTCTCTTCACGGTTTGATAATGAAATTGAGTCAGTCAAAACCTTTCAACTAGAGAGTCTGGCGCTTCTCTCTACTTTAATTGACCTCATTAAAAAACAAGAACTGTTGATACCGCATAGGGAGTCTAACAACCTTGCAAATAGTGATAAGACTCAGCTAAACGAAGAGACCAACAGCAATATACAAAAGAGAGATTCTCAAACACACATAAAGCGAAAGAAAAATATTAAAAACATTAAAAAGACTAAAAATATTAAAACGGGTCGCCGCCCAGGCAATCTGTACTTTCAGTACAGGAAAATGAACTTTTTAAAACTTTTAAACCTACTGGAAACCCTTACACCAAAAAATTCCTATACATCACAGAAAGGAAATATTCAAAGACCAAAGGCCCCAACAAAACAACTTGAGACCACGCCTCAAAATACAGCCGGGCCCACATTACTTCCAAATGAAGATATAAGAAAGCAAGTAATCTCTCTGACACCCTCTAACATTACAGCCCCCATGACGTCCCCAAAAAAAGCCTCAAATACAGCTCCTAACAATGATCTCCAGACAACTAAACAGATTACCCTACAAAACTGGGCCAGCGGAGGAACTGAGCGTCCTACCCAAGAGGGAATGATGCCCCCTAGAATACGACGAAAAGGCTGGAACCTCACGTTAAACAAACTTAAGTTGATCTTCACAACCTTCTCCAGCTACACCCTTCCGCTAACACAAGAACAAAGGAAAGGCATCATTCGGAGAAAGATCTTCCAAGCTATCGGCGAAATTATATGTTTAGAAAATATCAGTAAAATATCATTTCTTCCATATGACAGTATACAAAATAGGGTATTGGTGACCTTTAAGGATTAGATGGCAGCAAAGCGAGTACTGATAAATAAAGACAAATTCAGGAAAAAGGGGATACGTACATTTCGCTTTTTTGAAGACACTGGACCCCCTTTTCCCCTATTAGAGAAATGCAAGATAACTAGCGACAAACCTGGCCTCGCAAAGCCCAGTGCAGCAGAAACTGCCAAGCTAATTCAGCTGAATACCACCAAAGCCAAGATTCAACATCAAAAAATCCAAAACCCAGTAAAAAAGACAGAGAGCATCAATATAGATGAAAATGAACAGTGTCGCTTGACTAATTTAGAGCAAATTCAGAAATCGCAAGACACACTAATCGATAAACCCTCTGTCATAGGAAAGTGCTTACCTTTTGTAGCCTCTCCCATTCCTCTGAACTTTAATTATGCTAAAGGCAATTCAAAGCCTCTAACAAAAGAGGAATGGCTCGCATGTCTTTACCTGTCACCGGAAGAAAGGGGCCCTCCAGCACTTCCCCCAACATCTAAACTGATAGTACATAAGGCCGAAATCGCGCTGCCAAGCTCTAAAAATGGAGCAATTTTAGTAGATCATGACGGTTGGACAGAGTCCGTCCAAGAGGTCGATTGACAGAAGACCAGAAAGGACAGAAGCTTGAATGATCAAAATATACTCCCTAAACCAGCCTCTCTATTAGGGGCTTCTCCCGCTCCTTATCATTCCTCTCTAACATCCGCTGTACCCAATAAAATGGAGAAGCTTATTTTTGGGATCCCCATTATGGAAGGGCTAAGGAGGTATGGCGGTGGGGCTAGATATCACTATGGGCGAAGGGCTTTGAGATGCAATTAGGCTCGAACCCCTTCCAATCTACGCCCCATCCTGAAGGACGAGGGTAGGGTGAGCAGGGATTGCCCACCTCCTTCATTGGTGTTGTGCAATGCCAGGTCCATTGGCAATAAAACCGCCACCATACGGGACTTTTTTATCTCACTGGGGGTTGACCTGGCCTGCGTGACGGAGACCTGGGTGCGAGAAGGTGAAGTAATCTCCCTGAACGAGCTAGCACCTTCAGGTATTTCCATCCTCCACCAATCACGGACCGTGGGTCGGGGGGGGGGAGGAGTAGCATTGTTAATCCGAGAGGGTTGCCCTTTCAGGGCTCTGCCAGTACCGACGATCTCCGGCATTGAATGTGTTGGTCTGATGTGGGGTTCCAAGGAGAGCTTGGCTGTCTGGCTGGTGTACCGACCACCCAGCGCACCAGTAGCCACCCTGTCAGACCTGCTGGAGGTGGTGGCGGGCTGGGCCTTGGAGTTCCCAAACCTATTGGTTCTGGGAGACTTCAACGTCCATGCCGATGCCACTCCCTCCTCACAGGCTCTGGACCTAGTGACCTCCATGGCGACACTAGGGCTCTCCCAATTTGTTTTGGGCCCCACTCATCAAGCAGGCCACACGCTGGATTTGATTTTTGGCGCTGGCATAGATGTGATCATGCTCCCATCTGTGGAAGTGCCATGGTCTGATCACTATGCCCTGAGAGCCAAGATTGACTTTCAGCTCCTCCCCTGCTTGGGTGGCGAGCCTATTTTGGCTCGCCCGCGAAGGCTGATGGATCCTGATAGATTCCGCCAGGCTTTGAGGGACCCTGCCCCCCCTGGCGACTCATTAGATGATCTTGTCAAGGATTGGAATAACCGATTCTTGGAAGCCATCGATGAGATCGCACCTAAGCGCCCTCTGCGACCCCGCCGAAACCGGACCCCTTGGTTTACCGAGGGGCTTCGGAAAATGAAACGGGATCTCAGACGGCTAGAGCGAGTATGGCGGTGTGCTCGCGATGGAGCTTCAAGCACATCTTATAGGATGTTTATGAAAACCTATGAGATGGCAGTGAAAGCGGCAAAGAGGTCCTACTTCTCAGCTTCCATTGCATCCGCTAGCTCTCGCCCAGCACAACTCTTTAGAATAATCAGGTCTCTAACAACCCTAGAGGAACAACCAAATTTTAATATGAATTTGACCCATAGCTGTGAGGCATTTGCGAGCTTCTTCACGGAGAAAGTCTTGCTGCTCCGCCATGACCTCCCTGCCAATTTGGATACAATAACGGAGCTAGAGGCCCCTCGACTGTCTTCGGGCCCAGTATTGGACCACTTTGATCGGATACTCCCTGCCGATGTAGACAGATTCCTCCGAGCTGGAAGGCCCACCACCTGTCCCCTTGACCCGTGCCCGTCCTGGCTGATTAGAGCGTGCCCAGACGAGGTGCGGGCCCCCCTGGGTGAGATTATCAACTTGTCCCTTGGCACAGGGACCTTCCCAGGGGAGTTGAAAGAGGCAGTGGTGCGTCCGCTCTTAAAGAAAACTTCTTTAGATCCTTTAGATCTATCCAATTACCGCCCGGTTTCGAATCTTTTGTACTTGGGTAAGGTAATTGAGAGAGCGGTTGCTGAACAACTTAGTGGGTTTCTGGAGGAAACATCGGCTTTGGATCCATTTCAGTCCGGCTTTCGCCCTGGCTATGGGACTGAAACGGCTTTGGTCACGCTAACGGATGATCTCCGTAGACAGCTGGATCGAGGTGGATCGGGACTGCTGATTCTCTTAGATTTGTCAGCAGCCTTCGATATGGTCGATCATGAACTTTTAGACCACCGCCTTGCCGCCGTGGGGATTCAGGGCACAGTCCGACAATGGCTGCGCTCCTTTATCTCAGGTTGGGGACAGAGAGTAGCGCTAGGGAATGAGATGTCCCCGCGGCACTCCTTGGTGTGTGGAGTGCCGCAAGGTGCAATTCTCTCCCCGATGCTTTTTAACATCTTTATGCGCCCTCTCGCCCAGATTGTCTGGAGATTTGGGATGGGTTGTCATCAATATGCTGATGACACCCAGCTTTATCTGTTGATGGACGGCCGTCCCGACTTGGTCCCAGACACACTGGCCAGGTGTTTGGAAGCTGTGGCTAGATGGATGCGTGGGAGCCGATTAAAGTTAAATCCTTCGAAGACAGAGGTCCTTTGGCTAGGTCGGGACGACATGGGGTTGGGGGGCCAACACCCAACCCTTGCGGGCGTTCAATTAGTGCCAGCGCCTTTTGTCAAGAGTTTGGGGGTAACCTTTGACGCCTCCCTTTCCATGGAGGCGCAGGTTGCAGCCACAGCAAAGGTTGCATTTTTCCATCTCCGCCGTATTAGGCAGCTGGCCCCCTACCTCTCTCCCCCCGACCTGGCCACAGCGATCCATGCGACGGTCACCTCTAGACTAGATTATTGTAACTCGCTCTACGCAGGGCTGCCCTTGAGGCTGACCCAGAAACTCCAGCGGGTGCAGAATGCCGCGGCGAGGCTCCTTACGGGGGCCTTACCGCGAGATCACATTCATCCAGTGCTTTATCAGCTGCACTGGCTCCCGGTGGAGTACAGGATCAGGTTTAAGGTGCTGGTCTTAACCTTTAAAGCCCTACGCGGCCTAGGGCCCTCGTACTTAAGGGACCGTCTCTCCTGGTATGCCCCGGGTAGGACTCTGAGGTCATCAAATAATAACTTTCTGGAGATCCCAGGTCATAAGGAGGTCAGGTTGGCAGCCACCAGGGCCAGGGCTTTTTCGGTTCTGGCCCCGATATGGTGGAATGATCTGCCACAGGAAACGAGGGCCCTGCAAGAGTTGGCACCCTTCCGCAGGGCTTGTAAAACGGAGCTGTTCTGTCTGGTTTTGGGGCTAATTTGAGTGCAACTTTTAAAATTCTAAATTTTTAAGTTTTTAAAGTGTATTTTATATCTGTAATTTTAACTGTCTGCTAATTTTAACTGTATGTGGTTTGATGATTGTTAGCCGCCCTGAGCCCAGTTTTGGCTGGGAAGGGCGGGATATAAATAAAAGTTTATTATTATTATTATTATTATTATTATTATTATTATTATTATTATTATTTGCTCTTGTTCTTGTTTTTATTCTGTATTTTGTGCTTTTATTTTTATTTATGTTATGAACCATCCTGAGATCTACAGATGAAATTAAATAAATAAATAATGGGGTGGGGTGATAAATTCCTTTATAGAAATATACTATTTTACTTATGAACTACTGTCGACCCAAATGTTTCTCATTTTAAATCAGTTTTATTTCCTGGCTTCAAGAACTTTAATTAACTTCATCTGTTTATTTGCATTTACTCGACTCAGTTGATACTACTGCTAATCCAAATTAACTGGTTGTTTCCAAACTTCTGCTGCAGGGAAGCAGCCACATATGATGTCAGGTGTGGGGAATGCGGGCATGGTTTGGGGGAAATATAGATTATTTAAGACAGATACGTTTGGAAAATGCCCCTGATGATGTATGGATTCATTCAATATGTATTGTTTCTTAAAGCATTATATAGTTGTATATATGCAAATAATAGTATATATAAGCAAGTATTGCAACACACACACACACACACACATACACACACACACACACACGGGCGAAGCTATATTACTAACTGAAGCAAAAGTCTTAAGTTGGCTCATTGTAGTTAAAGTCAAATTTTCTTCTTTTTTGTCTTTCAAGGGAAGCTAGCTGCTCTTCAAACTCCTATTGGTACATTTATTACAATAATGATGTGCCTGATCCTTTTTTTCGCCACCATTGGAGCTGTTGCTTTTTGTAAGTTCAACTCCTTTTGCAAAGAAAAGCCTTTAGAATTATCCTGACTTGGTTTATATCGTTGTGAATAACACTATCAATCTAGCCTCTTCTAAGACCTTTTACATCCTCTTAATTTGAAAGAGTGAGCTAAAGGTGTGGTTAAATCTTACCTGTTGAAATAAACACCCCTAAAATTTTGTCCCTAGACCCTTTAGATCAAAGGTTTTCTTTTTTTTCTTTTTTTATTAAATTTTTTATTGGGTATAAAAGAAAAGGAGAAAGAAAGAAAAAACCAAAAGAAATCTGCAAATAAAATATCACATAACATACATCATATATGTTCTTTAACATACATCATATACCATACCTCAAATATCATACATTACATACCATGCATACATATCTCCTACTTACATACATATCTCCTATCACCACAACCATTTTCCATACTACCTATCTCTCTACATGTGTAACCTGCAGACATTCCCTTTCTCCCCATTCATTCCCCCCATTGCCTCCTCCTCCCTCCTCCCTCCCCCTACCCCCTCCCTTCCCCTTTCTACTCACATGTTAATCCCTTCTTAATCCTTCCATACTCATTCCCCACTATCCATTCTTCACTATTTCATTTTCTTCCTTACATATTCCAACCGTTTCCTAACAATTCATTCATTCCTTTTCATACCCCTTTCCTCTCCTGTTTCCATTACCCATACTTACCAAATAAAATTGACTTCACGCTGAGTGTGTTTCGTTCCTTATTTTATTGTGTGCTTATGCTAATGCTATATTACCCATATTATCTTTTATAGCTATAATTTATTCATTATGTTAACACTCTTACTCTAATATAGTTCCCTTCATCCCTCTAATATTTTCACTCTAAGCAATTCACTAAATCTATTTTTAAACCTTCTTTCTTAAAGTATTCCTCCACCCCTTTCCATTCTTCCCTTGTCCTTTGTTTTGGTACATTCCTAATTGCCGCAGTCATTTTGGCTAAATTCATATATTCTATTAACTTTATGTGCCATTCTTGGATTGATGGTGTTTCCTTTTCCTTCCACTTCTGTGCTATCAGCACTCTCGCTGCGGCACAGGCATACAGGAGAACATTTACTTTTATCTCTGGGACTTTCTCTGGTATTATGCTCAATAAGAAAATCTCTGATCTCTTCCGGAAAGTGATCCCTAGCATTCTCTTTAGCTTGTCATATATCCCACTCCAAAATTCTTGAGTTTTTTTGCACTCCCACCAGCAGTGGTAGTATGTGCCTTTCTTTTCTTGGCACTTCCAACACTTATCGGAATCTGTTTTATATATTTTGGCAATTTTGTCCGGTGTCAGGTGCCACCTATACACCAGTTTCATCATATTTTCTCTTATATTAGCACAAGCTGTAAATTTCATCGTCTTCTTCCATAATTTGTCCCACTCCTTTCTATAAATTGGTCTCCTTACGTCCTGTGCCCATTTTACCATAACACATTTAACCTCCTCATCCTTCATCTCCCACTCCAATAAGTAATTATATAATTTGGCTAAAGGTTTTTTTTTCTTCTAATATTATTTCCTGAAATTTTGATTTTTTATCGGCAAATCCTATCCTTTTATGTCTCTCATATATACTTTGAATTTGATGGTATTGCAACCAGCTTTCACAGTGCTGTTCAATTTGACTATATGATTTTAGTTTGTGGTGTCCTGTTTCCTCTATTAACAAATCTTGATAAGTTAACCAACTGTCTCCCTTCTTTTGTTTTGTTAATGCTGTCATTTCCAGAGGTGATGCCCAGTTTGGTATTTTTGGCTCTAATATATTTTTATACTCTTCCCAGATCTTAAATAAGGATTTTTTGATCACATGATCTGTAAATTCGTTGTAACTCCCCTTTTCCCCCCTGAATAAATAGGAGTGCCAACCTACGCTATTTCTAAACCCTTCCAGGTTCAGCAATTCTTCATCCTGTAGCTGGATCCAGTCTTTCACCCAACATAACCCTGCCACATCATGGTAGATTTTAAAGTCTGGGACTCCCCATCCTCCCCGCTCTTTGCTATCTGTTAAAAGTCTATATTGTATTCTGGCTTTTTTCTTTTTCCAAATAAATCTACTTATCTCCTTCCTCCACCCTTCGAAGATTTCTTTCTTCCCCACTATGGGTATCATTTGGAATAAGAACAACAGTTTTGGTAAAACTGTCATTTTTATCGTCGCTATCCTTCCCGACATAGTTAA
The DNA here is from genome assembly GCA_034641385.1 of Darevskia mixta. Lineage (NCBI taxonomy): Eukaryota > Metazoa > Chordata > Lepidosauria > Squamata > Lacertidae > Darevskia > Darevskia mixta. The sequence continues at coordinate 8,897,386 of JAWWNH010000060.1, forward strand.
ATTTAATTTCTCCCAATGTTCTAGATCTTTTTTGATTTCTTTCCATACTTTTGAATAATTATTTTCAAATAAATCAATATTTTTAGTCGTAATTTCTATCCCTAAGTATTTAACTTTATTTACTATTTCCCAGTCTGTCTTTTCTTTCAATCTTTCCAAATTCTCTCCTCTAATATTTTTCACGATCATTTTGGTTTTTTTAACGTTAATTTTAAATCCCGATACTTCTCCATAATTTTTCAATTTCAATTTTAATTTATCTATTGACTCCTCTGGATCTTCTAACATTAAGACTACATCGTCAGCGAATGCTTTGATCTTGTACGTAAACTTCCCTGCTCTTATTCCTTTAATATCTTCATCTTCTCTTAAATCATCTATTAGATATTCCAATGCTGTTATAAATAAAAGGGGAGATAAGGGGCATCCCTGTCGGGTTCCCTTCTTTATTTCAAATATTTCCGCTATCTCGCCGTTTATGATTAGGTTAGCTGTCTGTTTGTTATAAATTGCCCTGACTCCTTGTAAGAATTTACCTTCTATACCTTTTCCTATCAATGCTCTTTTCATGAATTCCCAATTTTGATTGTCGAAAGCTTTTTCGGCATCCAAAAATAGGAAAGCCGCTTTTTTGTTTACATTCCATTCCAAATATTCTATTAGGTTTAGGAGAGTTCTTATATTATTATTCATCTTTCTTTTTGGGAGGAAGTCCTGTTGTTCTTTTCCTATAGTTCTGTTTATTACCTCTTTCATTCTGTTTGCTAGAATCTCAGCAAAGATCTTGTAGTCAACATTCAATAATGAAATTGGCCTAAAATTTCCCACTTGTCTTATCTCTTCTTCTCCTTTAGGTATTAATGTTATATAGGCTTCCTCCCATGACTGAGGGAATACCCCTTTCTCCATGATTTTATTCAATAATTTTTGTAATGTATCCACCAGTTCTTCTTTAAAAATTTTATAGTGTAGGCTTGAGATTCCGTCCGTACCCGGAGATTTCCCTGGTTTCAATTTAATTATTGCATTTTTAATTTCTTGTTTTGAGATATCTTTGTTTAATAGTCTTTCCTCTTCTTTATTTATCTTTGTTACCTTCGGATTTCGAAAATAGTTTTCTAATTTCCCGTCTTTTATCCCCTCTCCTTTGTATAGCTTTTTATAATATCTCAAAAAACACTTTTGGATTTCCTCCAGTTTGTTCCACACCTTCTCCCCCTCCCCTATACTTAGAATCAATCTCTGTTTTTGTTTTTTCCTCAGTTTCCACGCCAATAATTTTCCTATTTTCAACCTTTTTGAGTCCATGGCTCCCTTGACCAACTACATTCTTTCTGCGGCTCCGCTGTGGGGCTCAGGAGCCCAGTTAGGTCACCCCTTGCCTGCAGAGCTGGCAGCCCCTCACCCCTTATCAAACACCTTCCCTTAAGGAGTATTCCCTCCTCTCTTCTCCCCTTCTCCCCAGCCAGCGTGGTGTAGTGGTTAAGAGCGGTGGACTCATAATCTGGTGAACGGGGTTCGCGTCCCTGCTCCTCCACATGCAGCTGCTGGGTGACCTTGGGCTAGTCACACTTCTTTGAAGTCTCTCAGCTCCACTCACCTCACAGAGTGTTTGCTGTGGGGGAGGAAGGGAAAGGAGATTGTTAGCCGCTTTGAGACTCCTTAAGGGGAGTGAAAGGCAGGATATCAAGTCCAAACTCTTTTTCTTCTCTCCTGAAGAGTCCTCTGGGCAGCCGCTGCTGCTGTCCTTGGTCTCTGAGCTGCCCCCCCTGCCCCAAAGACAGGTGCCTCCTCTCACTTGTGGGAATGTTTGGGAATGTGGATGATGATTTATAATTTAATATATCTCATCCTAACTTGCGCTTGCAAGTTCAACTAGCAGAGTAACATTCCCTTTTAAAATACACACAGCGGAAGTTGCTTTGATTTGCTAGAATCAACTTAATCTAGTTTCCTGGTTTGTCACTATATATTTCCCCTTTGTCCCTCTTCAAATAAGACACAGCACACGTCTTCTATAAAAAGATATAAAAGGTTTACTCACGGACATTCATCTGCAGAGACAGGAAGACTCCCAAAAGAAGGCAGGCTTATGCATAGTAAAGATATATACAATTGGAATCTCTCCATGTGGGAGAGAAGTCCATTAGGCCCCAGTTGGCTGGAAGCCAACTGAGCATCCTTCCTGATAATCAAGGTGAGTGAGAGAGCAAGAGAGAGAAGAGAGAGAATGGCTACTGACCTATGGGTTTTGTTCTAACCTGCCCAGGTAAAGCCACTCCCACATCTAGCTGCAAGAGGAAGTTGTCTCAGTCCAGGTGACCAGGAAGTTGTGGCTGGAGGACTGAAACCCCTTCTAGCATTGTTGTACTTGACTGCTCTAGTGTTTACATCCCACATCACTGCCCCACAGGGGCCTGGGAAGCAGCTTCTTCTTCTTTGGCGCTCACTCATAGTCGAGTAAGATTGTCTTCCATGAACACAGTCTTAACAGTGAGTCCATAAGTGACTGTGGAGGCCAATTCTGGATCCACACATCCTTCCACAGTGGGGACATAGGTTTCTGGGCAGGAGTTGATCATGGTGAGGGTGTAGCAAATGTGTCTTCCTCTTAGCACGTTTCTCCCTTTCATCCTGAGTTCAAGCATCTACTAAGTCTATGACACCTTTGGTAAAGACTGTTCTCCAATTGGAGCTCTCACAGGCCATTGTTGCCCAATTGTCAGTGTTAACCTTTTTTTTTAAGATTTGCCTTGAGAAAGTCTTTAAACCTCTTTCATTGTCCACCAGCATTATGCTTTTCATTTTTAAGTTTGGAATAGAGTAGTTGCTTTGGAAGAAGAAAGATGGCATCACAGGGGGGAGGGAAGAAAAGAGGGACAGAGGCCAGTGCTGCCCACGGCACCCCTGACCATCATTCAAGGCACTCCAGAGTGCCACGGCACACTGGTGGAAAACCACTGCTTTAGATACTTCATAGGCCAACATAGCTTTTGGGCTTCGGAAACTCACTTGTACAGAATCAAAATGTGGGTCCATTGAGCTCAGCATTGTTGGAACCAGAGAGAGCTCACCTTGTTTTTAGGCTGCAAGCAAAAGAGAGGCAGTTTTGATTAATACAAATTGTGTAGTGAAGATCTTTTTACTTGTCCAGGCCTTGTAAATTGAATGCCATTTTTGCTGAATTGCTGCCTGCTCTTCTAGTCTGAAGATCTGGTTGTGAAGAGACTGCTTTATTTGGTGTTGAAAAGAGGCTCAGGGATAAGGCACAGGGAATGTTGATTCAATATCAGCCCTAGTAATCCCAAGGTAGGAGTGCAGCTATACACGTACCAGTGTTCTGGAACACCATTTCTTTTCCTCTTTTCTAGATCATGAGCGATCGAAAAAAATAGTCTCCCTACGAACAGCAGTTGAGAAGATTAGGGAGTTTATGATCAAAAAGCAACCATCCCTCAAACGCAAGAATGGTAAGCAATGAGTTGTTTGGTGTCCATGTGTCTTGGGAAACAATGGAAGAGTGAGGTCAAATTGTTATAAGGTTACAGCACGTGCTGTGGCTGTAGAGACCGATACAGGAGAGACGTGTTTTGCTGTAGCTGTGGCAGATGAAGGCATCCGATTGTACTATTGTAGAGGCACCATGGCGCTTCTTCTCTCTGCACTCCTCCCAACACTCATTCCTCCTCTGGTCATCATTTCATCATCATTTTTAATTTGTATACCGTCTTTCTATCTTACAATACTCAAGGTGGTTTACAAGCTGAAGAAACAAAAAATGTACATCTTATAACAATCTAATGCAATACAAAAATGTGATAATAAAACATAACTTTAAATTAGACAATCTACATCAAAAATGTAACATTCAATAATCATTAGAATGGTATTAAATAATAATAGCATATAAAAGTTAAACAGAAATCCACTCAACACTTACAATAAATAATTTCTAAACTATAATCAATAAAACGACAAGCCACAGTACATAAAATAATACAATGCAAATGGAGAAGCAGAGACTAGAGGGCCATTGCTATGGATGCACAACCTGTATCCAGCCACTGCAGTCGTCTGCAAGGGATTCCCACATGGTGGGGTTCATGTCACATCTTTGTAGTGCAGAGTTGGTAAGCCAATGGGCCTGGTGCCTGAAGCCAGCTCCCCATAGAGCACATATTTGGGTATCCAAGGAGGCAATGGATTAGAGTCAGTAAATTCAGAACCATTCCTACCCCACCACACCCAGGGTGATTCTTCTGCAGCAGAACTTATTTCCAGTCTTTTCTCAGCAAGGAGCATAGTGAATGAGTTGTGGTGGGAATGGGTTAGGCGCAGTATCCATGTGCAACATAATGCCCACAATGGCACCCATAACCCCTTTCCAAAGGCTCAGAAAGGGGATAAGCCCCAACAAAGTCAGATTCTACCATCGTGAATTATGCACACTAGGGTTGGGAAACCTTTTTGGCTCCATGGGCCAGATTCTTATCTGACTCCACATGTAATGGAAGGGGGAGCAGATAAGTCAGATCTCCCCTCAACCCTCCCATTAGGGACTGCAAAGAACTTTGACTGGGAAGGGGGAGGTGGTTGAGTCAGGAGCGCAAGAGACAGACCGTTTGCTGAGAACCCATCATGGCTACGTACAAACACAGCATTCCCGTCAAGAGAGTGAGTCTTGTGAGTACACCAAGAGCGCTGGCTTGCCCTCCACATTGCGGGGTGTGTGTGTGTGTGTGCATCACATGACGTGTCATGTCACACGTCATGTGACGCATCCTGTCCCCACCTAGCACGCAAGCGTTCACCTGCTTTGTTGGGACATGGGGGCACCCTGCTGCTGCGAAGCTGCCACACGCATGCCAGATGGGGAGTGTGGAGCTGTGTTCCATGCTCATCCTTGTCCTCCCCATGTGATATCAGCAGGAAGGAGGGGTGGAGAGGGCCACAGGATTTGGGGGAGCCCAGCACCCTCCTTGAAATATTGGGGGGACTGAAGACCCCTCAGCCCCCACCACGTGGTGTGCCTGGAGTACGCTCAATATGTGCCACCTTAAAAAGCAGGGCAGGAGGATTTTGGGGGGGATGTCTTTGTTGGTTCCTTCCAGTTCTGAACCTCTGACCCTGCTCTTGAGCTTGGGAGTCATACCTGTCACTGAACATGTACCGAAACTTGCTTGGGCAAAGCTTGCTTTTTTCACTCGCAAATAAGAGCAGCTGTCCTTTTTCTTTTGGACAAGAGTATGGAGACTGACAATCACAGTCTCTGCAAAACCCAGTTCAGGAAAGCCCCACCCTTACCTTGCCCACATCTGATGTCATGTATGTCGGGAGTTGGGTGACTGGATGAGGCTTGCCCCAAACAGCCTCATGGGCCACAAGGAGAGGTCACAATTGGCCAAGTTTGGCCTGTGAGCCAGAGGTTCCCTATCTTGATGCACACAATTCCCCCAACAGAATACTATTTAATTAATCTGTGTATTTTACAATATAATGATTACCGGTAGTCCCAGAAAGAGGGCCAGCTGTTCCACCAGCAGTTGCTCATAGAACTAGAACTTTTGCAGATACCACAACTTTGGTCAGTAGTTTAGATAGCCACATCTTTCCCACCTTATGACATAAGTATTTTGGCATGGGCTCAATAAAAAGCAAAAATATTCACTTGGGGGTTCCATTTGGGTGGAAGTTTGAACTGGTTTCTGTCCTCGGTGATGTGAACCAGGATTGCTCCTATATGGGTGCTGTATTAGAATTCTGCTCTTCTTACATGAGGTAGAATATGACAAGCCACCAGAATCTGGGAAATGGTTTTCTAATATATCTGTATAGCTGTTGAGATACAACTGCCTTGAATTGTTTGCATCGTTTAGATTCTGTAATACTTAAAGCAGCTCAGAAGTTGGCAGAAGAATTGCTTGTATGGGATGCCAAAGCGCGTGAAGTACAAGCTGGAATTGGTAAGTTACTGTTTGTTCTTCACTTGCAAGAATTGATCCTTCAATCTGGCAGCCCGTACAAGTGGAACTCTCTGCCTATTGATACTAGACAGGCACCTCTCCTGTGTTGTTTTCTATACTTATAAAAAACAGTTTTGTTTAGGCAAGTTGTGCAATTTTATTATGTATTGGTTTTTTTATTTAAAACATTGTGGTTTTATCTATATTTTGATAATTTGAATATGCCTGCTATTTATAAAATCTGTTTTATGTGATATTTTAATGAATATTGTGTACTATTTGTAAGTAAAACACTTAGAGACATTTTTTGATTAAGCAATATATTAATCTTGTTAAATAAATAAATGAGAAAAATGGTTGCAAATCTATTGATGAAGGCAAAGATGGAAATGGAAATAAATAAATGACACTTCATTTAAATAAGTGTATTCGTTATCAGAACAAACATTTCAGAAAGTCAGATATCCTGTAATTTCTATAAATTATGCTGGAGTATAATGAAGTATAACCCCCCACACCCTATTTTTCCACCCTATTCCTGCCTTGATTTAAAGATGAGATTCATGCAAAAATGCAGTTAAAGTGGATACACCATAAAGGAGCCCTCTATTTCCTTGAAAACAATGAAAGGACGTGGGAAGGTGCAAGAGACTTTTGTGAAGATGAAAAAGCCGCGTTGATTTGTGTTGAAACTGAAGCTGAGGAGGTGAGTACCGTCTTTCCCCCTTTTTAAGACACCGTCTTATAATTTTTTTCCCTCAAAAAAACACAGGGTGGCTTATTTTCGGGGGATGTCTTATTTTTATTACGTCAGTATGGTACAGTACAGCCTCCCCCTGCGCACTGAGCAGGTGGGGCAGAACTCCGCAAGAGGCGCTTCCCCCCCCCCTCGCGCCTCTCCCTGGTTCACTGGCTCCCTGCGCATGGGGAACAGGCGGGGCAGGAAGAGGCGTCTTCCCCCCCCCCGCGCGCGCCTCTCCCTGCATGCTGAGCAGGCGGGGCAGAACTCCGCAAGAGGCGCGTCCCCCCCCGGTGCCTCTCACTGGTTCGCTGGCTCCCTGCGCACGCAGGAGGGGCTGAGGAGGCGACGGGAACAATGGCAGCACCACGGCTTACTTTTGGGGTACGTCTTACTTCTCACAAAGGTAAAAAAAAACCTGCCATGGCTTACTTTATGACTACGTATTAAAAAAGGGGAAACAGGGTAGAACACTGAAATGCATTAAAAGCCAGGGTACCATCTTCTGAGATGGTACAGTCTCAAGCCTGGATGAACGTATGTTGATTGGTTGAAGAGTGTGGAAGGAGATCATTAGCTGCTGTGTGAGGTGAGAGCTCACAACAGGGGGACATAAGGTCTTCTTGCATAGGTGTCTACACTACCCCGGATAAGAGATGAGGTGAACCCCATGGGTGTCTGAACACTGACTCTCTGATCCAAACTACATCATCGGCAGCAAGGTGATGGACAAAGCCTTGAGGGTGATGGCATTTTCTATTATGTTGCTAATGCTAGTGGATTTGATAGTGGATTGGAAATGGTATGAAGTAGGGGAGGAAAAGCAGGAGGCGGACTTGGCCAATGGGCAAAGAGGCAGTGCATTAGGGGTTTCTAAGTGCAATCTCAGACTTGTGAGTGCATGTCGGGCTTGAAGGTGGAGTGGCAATCTTTACCTCCCCAGGTGACAGGTGAGGAAGTAGTTGAAAGAGGAGACCCAGTTGACAGCTGGGAAGGAAGGCCGCCACACAAGTGAGAGGTGCAGTTACTATCCAGCAGATGTAAAGAAATTGTGGTAAACTTCTGCCAACTCCAGACCTATAACTCCTCTTCTTGTTTTGTTTTGTTTATTTCATCCTGCCTTTCACCTTGTGCAGTCCCAAGGTGGCTCACGGCAAGAATTAATACAGATACAACTAAAAACAAACAATAAATTAAATACGTAAGCCTGTTTTAAAAAAATCTCACTGAAAACGCAAAATCTATTTAAAAGTATGCACGCACATTCAAAAATCCTTTCTTGGGCCACTTTCACAGTTGAAAATCCAGTGCCTATTTCCAGCTCACATGGCTAGAAGTGGCATCCCTAGATGATCGTGACTATGCCATAAGGATAGGCAAATCTTTTTCTCCCTAGTCTTAAATTCAGTTCCATACTTTCGCAAACTAACAATCATTCAATTTATTCACATGGTAGTTTGTATTTCTCTGATATACATATTTTGTATGCAATTTTGCCTATTGTACACAATTTGCAAAGCATTTCCCCTAATGTTTTTGTATGCTTTTTTCTGTAACATATGCATTAATAAGCACCCTGGTGTTTTATTGCTAGTGTTTTATTCTGGACAGGCCTTGCATTTCTTCTTTTTTAAAATACAATTTTTATTAAATTTTACACAATTTTTCCAACACAACATATCCAACACAACATAACAGTCCTTGCCTATCATAGCCTAGGACTTCCATCAACCCCTTCTAATGGTTTTCTGAATTCCTTTCTAATTATGCATTTTATTACTATGCTGATTGTTTTCGATCCAATCTTGTTGTTGTTTAGTCATTTAGTCGTGTCTGGCTCTTTGTGACCCCATGGACCAGAGCACACCAGACAATGCTACATCAGCTAATCTTAATACTTCTCACAATAATTTGGATAGTCCTCCTTACAAAACTTCTTGCAATCCTACAAGTGATGTTAAGTAGTTACAGTTGTCTTTCAAATACAACATAAATTTCTTCCAATCCTTTAGGAAAGTCTGGTCCCGCTGGTTTTGAATTTTCCCTGTAAGTCTTGCCAGCTCAATGTAGTCCATCAATTTTATTTGCCACTCTTCTTTTGTTGGCATTTCTTCTTGCCAATAGCATTCTTGCTGCAGTGGTCACATATAAGAACAGGTTTTTTAATCATTTTTATTATTTTCTGTACCTACCATACCCAATAAAAGAGCTTCTAGGTTGTCTGGAAATTTATATTTCAACATTTTTTTGATTTCGTTATAAATCATTTCCCAGAAGTCTTTCCGTTTTTTACATTCCCACCACATGTGGTAAAACGTGCCCTCTTTTTCTAAACATTTCAAATATTCGTTTTATACATTTTGGCTAGTTTCACTAGTGTTATATACCATCTGTACATCATTTTCATTATATTTTCTTTTAATGCACTGCAGGCAGTAAAGTTTATTCCCTCTCTCCATAACCTCCCCAAATCATCTATTGGTATATTATGCCCTATATCTTTAGCCCAATGCATCATTACTTATTTGACTTCTTCATCTTTTAGATGTCATTCCAATAGTAATTTATACATTTTGTTGTTGTTGTTGTTGTTGTTCAGTCGTTCAGTCATGTCCGACTCTTTGTGACCCCATGGACCAGAGCACGCCAGGCACGCCTATCCTTCACTGCCTCTCGCAGTTTGGCCAAACTCATCTTAGTAGCTTCGAGAACACTGTCCAACCATCTCATCCTCTGCCGTCCCCTTCTCCTTGTGCCACTCTTGTGACAAATATTTTAGATAATATTTTAAACTTATTGTTTAACAGTTAAATTCAAATCTCGATTTAATATATCCAAATCCATTTTGCAGTGATTGCAGAGATACCTATTCTGAATAAATTTGTTTCTGATGGTTCTGTTAACTAATAAATGAAACAAATTGGCCTCACATATTTTATTTTTTAGGTCGTTGCACAAGCGCTGTGTATAACCTGTTCAGACATTTGCATGAATGTATGAGGGGAGAGCCTGTCTCTGATGCAACCTTCTATCTTTCCATGCAATTTTCATTCCTGCAGAATGTCTGGGAGGTGCTATTGTGTTCCTAGGTAAAATATGTAGTATGAAAGGATTTTCAAAAAGATTCTGACCCCTCATTCCTAGGAAATCTCTTTGTAGGATTTCATAGAGAGACAAGTCTTTCCTACATACAAGGACCACTGGCTTGGAGTCTATCATCCTGGGGGATGGAAATGTATTGATGACCAGGCACCTAAACGCACGTGAGTCTCTGAACAAAATTATTTTGTAGCACCCTTTCCTTCTCTGCACTCACATTCTGCAGTCTTCCAAATGAGCCCAGGGTGGGTGGTGTCACCTTGATCCCCTTCCTCTCCTGACTTCTGCTTCCCAGTGTTTTTTGGAATGCCAAGCAATGTATTTGGCTTCACTTTATGAAATACTACATGCAGTTGGCTTTGTACTGTAGTATTATTCAGTGCTTATTCGTGCCTCCTATCTTGGTTAGCAAATAGTTCTGTTGCTACAGAAGGAAACACAGCATGGCTGACTGTTACACAGTTCCAGTTAAAGGTAGATAGCCGTGTTGGTCTGTCATAGTCAAAACAAAATAAAATAAAAAAATTCCTTCCAGTAGCACCTTAGAGACCAACTAAGTTTGTTCTTGGTATGAGCCTTCGTGTGCATGCACGACTAACTGTAAGACTAACTGCAGTCGTTAACAGTCGTCAACAGGTTTACCACAGCTATCAACCTTTCACCCATTTCCACCACCCCTCTGAGTAATACCCCTGCCCACCCTCTCACCAGACTAAGGGTCTGGTGACTTCTGTTTCAGTGTATCTGAAGAAGTGTGTATGCACACGAAGGCTCATACCAAGAACAAACTTAGTTGGTCTCTAAGGTGCTACTGGAAGGAATTTTTTTCTTTTTTTTTGTTTTGTTACACAGTTTATTACTATGTTACAAAACTTATAGCTGAGACTTGTTTCCAGCTACAGATGAGGAAGTAGCTGTGTTTAGCATGACTCCATGCCAGACACCAACTGTGTGAGTGACGGATCCCCTTTTATTTTGGATAATTAGGTAAAAGTTGAAAAGGCACCCTTGTTGATATGGGGCTGAAAAAGGCTGCAGGAACGATCTCATTTGTGTTACCGAAGGCTTTGAAGGGTGGTTACTTCTTTGTTTGGGACTGTGAAGAGGAGGAGGGTAGATTGCTTTTCAAGTCATTATGTTGTCAAAGGATTTAATTTAAACACCCTTCCTCAAATAATGGCTCAGAAAGATTTCAAGTAAATTTGGAATATAAGTAACTCTGCAAATAAAAGAAATGGGTCACATTATGCTGGATTGAGGAGAGCTGGGATTGGGAGAGCAGGATGGTGTGTCCATCAATCCAATTGTGCAAAAACCGGAGGAAGGGACAGCTTCATAAATTGGAATTATTCCCTATCCTTCTCAGCCTTATGAAAAATTAAAGGATTCAACTGGACATGGAGAGGGTTGATATAAAGCATCAGGATTTGGAAGACTGAAGGACAGTTTGAACTTTAAGCTATTTCTATTCTCAAATTGTTTTCATATTTACTAAAATTTTGTAAAAATTGTTGCAAGGAAAATAATAATTTTGAAATGTTGTTCTATGGATGAGCATGGCTGAGTGATGGGGAAAGGATATTTTGATTTTTAAACTTTTAAAATTTGCAAGGAATTAAAAAAAAATAAAAAATCCATGCCGCTGTATAAGAAAGTGGTTTTTTTATTTTTTATTTTATTTTAAATTAAAGCCAGGAAGCTAAGCATGAGAACAAAAACTGCATAATGTTTTGGCTGGAGGATCAGCATAACAAGGAGTCATTGAACTATTGTGAATTGCTTTTGCTGAACAAGGAAAGGAGTTGAATAATAATTTATATAATAATAATTTATTATTTGTACCCCGAGTACAAATTTGACTGGGTTGCCCTAGCCACTCTGGAGAAGAGGATCAAGGGATTTACCAAGAACAATAAAACAATTGGAACTTTGTATCCACAGGTTACCAGGGGATGACGTTCTTTTACAGAATAGTAATTTTAAACTAACGTAGCTTGGCAAAGTGGAGAGTTATTGTATTGGATTAATCAGAAATACATTATAGTTAAGTAACAGTATGAGCAGTAACTGAAATATGACTAACCGATGGAAAAGGATAAAGGAAAAAATAATGAATGATAAAATTATAAACTATTTTTAGTAAAGGATTGGGATGTAGAGTAAAGTGTGTCTTTTGATGCAGTAAGACATGAGGAGAAGGGAAACACTGCAAATACAGGGTGGAAGTCAACTTTAAATCTCTATTAAATTGTATTGCATTCTATTGTATTGTCAAAAAATTGATATATATAGGTCCTTTTAATCTGTTCAGGTGTTTAGCATATATGAGACCAGTAGTACACTCTAGGAAAGCACAAGTAAACCTCAGACAACCAACGTTGGATTTTCTCTATAACATTGCTTTATTGATTAACAAGCATGACAAGACAGGGAACATGCACTCAATCACACACACATCCATACATCTCCCATACTCACCACTCTACACTGGATTGATCAGACCCAGTAAGAGTCACAAGTGACCGGACGACAGCTGTCAATGTTTGGCACACAACTGAGGCTGGAGGGCTTTGCAATTTATACACTTTGTTGTCCATCTGATGCTTGGCAACTCCTGATGCTTACACAACTCCTTACTCCTTGTTGTTGGCATGTTTTTGGCATCTTATATCCTTGTCCTTGGCATCATTTCACAACTCGTATCTTATCTGAATGTTGTGTAAAGTTGTACAGCCCACCTCCAAGCCTCGTTGTGCGTACCGTTCCTGGCACACACTGTTTTTGCCAAAACATTATGATGTTTTCCACATTCCATTAGCTCTTATACAACACAGTTCATGATCAGTTCACTGGCAGTTCAAAGACATCACATCCATTTTGTGGTGTTCTTCAGCCATCTTTTTGGCCCATGCAAACCATACCATTCGCTACATATTTATATATATAGATATATGCACATCAGTCTGTGTACATGGTGAAGAATCAAATAAATTTCAGTTCTACAAAGTGGAGCTGGACAAGGGTGCCTCCTATTGCCACTGCTTTTTGCATTGGAAGTAGAACCACTGATAAAATCAAGTATCCAGAGAAATGGAACACATTACATCCTTAATATCTCTTCAGGTAAATTGCCTTATGGTCTCTGAGCATGAAACTCATTGTACTGGAGGCCACCAGAGTGTCCGAGGACTGTGGGATGGACCATTAATACTACAAAATCAGAACTGCTCTATTTGAATGTTACAATTCCAATTTACAATTTAAATAACTAATCACGTTCTTTCTTGTGGTGTTTGGCAGCTGATAGCAAAGAACTGGGGAAAATTAGGAAAAACTGCATTAATGGAAAAGCACACCGAACAGATAAAAGCTATGAATGCCACTCAAAACTCATGTCACTCATGATTTCATGGTCTTCTATTATCCATTTATGACTTTTTCAACTGATAAGACAATTAGGTCCCTACCACATTCACATGAACAGCTATGCATTTTGCTGATGGGACTGTTTTCATCTCACTTGAGGAGGAAGGAATAGGGGGAAGATTCTATTGATCCTTTTTCCTCAGTTGTAACTGCAATGTATAGTAAAAGCATGTTAAGAAGTCTTTATTTATCATCTATCTATCGATCATAGGGACCCAGGTGGCGCTGTGGGTTAAACCACAGAGCCTAGGGCTTGCTGATCAGAAGGTCGGCGGTTCGAATCCCTGTGACGGGGTGAGCTCCCGTAGCTCGGTCCCAGCTCCTGCCCACCTAGCAGTTCGAAAGCATGTCAAAGTGCAAGTAGATAAATAGGAACCGCTCTGGCGGGAAGGTAAACAGCGTTTCCGTGCGCTGCTCTGGTTCACCAGAAGCAGCTTTGTCATGCTGGCCACATGACCCGGAAGCTGTACACCAGCTCTCGGCCAATAAAGCGAGATGAGCGCCACAACCCCAGAGTCAGACACGACTGAACCTAATGGTCAGGGGTCACTTTACCCTTTACCTTTATCTATCAATCATCTATATCTATCTATCTATATCTATATCTATCTATCATCTATCTATCTATCTATCTATCTATCTATCTATCTATCTATCATCTATCTATCTATCTATCCTGCTTCCCCTCCCCCCCATTTTCCTAGAATAGGTGTTAAGCTAACTCACCTGTAATTTGCTTGATAGGGATGGAGACCAGCCCTGGTAGGAATGATTCCCCCCTACTGGCCGTGACAGACTGTGTCTTGAACTCTTCAGCTGCTCTACTGGGGAAAGAGTCATCCATTCTCCCTACCAACCCTGCCTGTGATCTACGTCAGTTAGGGCCTTTTTTTGAAAAAATCATCCTCCTTGAATTTGTGAAGTCTTTTCACCTTCCTTCTTCTGAATTTTGCTTTGTTCACTGCCTATTTCTGTTCTATTACTGTTATCTTTCACGGTGCAGGTTTTCTTCCCCTGCCTTAATTTCAGCACTGTCCCCCACTTTGATTTCCCTTTGCTGTTCTTTCTGCTCCCTGGGGTCTTCATCTTCTCCCTCCTCCGTCCCCTCTCCACCACAGAGACAGGAATGTTTTGCCTTTGCTTTCACCTGGCTGGGCATGGGAAGTTTGTTAGTGGTTTTTTCTGAGATTGGACTTTGGTGTACCTCATGCCTCTTAGCATGCAGCTGCTAGTTTGAGCATTTTTATGACTGATCTCCCCTTTGTCAAGTTTCCCCTTTGAGCCACAGTTTACCTGCCCTTTTAACATTTTGATGTTTAAGGCTGTGTTGCTGGTGGCAATCACTTTATCACAAAGAGTTTCAGAGTAGGAGGCCTAGTCTTCAGACCTCCAACTCTGCATTTTTCATCAAGGTAGCCCCTTCAGCTACCTGTAATGGATATTTCCCATTGTGGATATTTGTAGGGTGGCAACATGGGCTTCTCTGTGAAGCTTTGTAAAGAACTATAAAATAGGTTCAAGGATGCGGGTGGTGCTGTGGTCTAAACCACTGAGCCTCTTGGGCTTGCTGATCAGAAGGTCAGCGGTTCGAATCCCCGCAATGGGGTGAGCTCCCGTTGCTCAGTCCCAGCTCCTGCTAACCTAGCAGTTCGAAAGCACGTCAAGTGCAAGTGCATAAATAGGTACCACTCTGGCGGGAAAGTAAACGACATTTCCGTGCGCTGCTCTGGTTTCAGTGTTCCATTGCACCAGAAGCAGCTTAGTCGTGCTGGCCACATGACCCAGAAAAACTGTCTGTGGACAAACGCCGGCTCCCTCAGCCTGTAAAGCGAGACCAGCACCACAGCCCCAGAGCCCAGTATCTTTACCTTTTATAAAATAGGCTCACTTTCATCTGCTGATGCAGTATTTGAGGAGAAGGCCCTCCAGAGAGCCTTGCCACAATAGGTGGATGCAAAGGAAGGCCTTCTTGGACCGAGGAACACTGCCCTGGTGTATGCCTACCAGAAATGTCTTCCATCCTTATCAGGCAAAAATGGAAATTTTACTTATCATTAATTTCTATTTGATGATAAGGATGAGGACATTCTGCCTACCTCTCCTTCCTCAGTGTGCCCCCCCTCCCCAGCAGGTTTTCATGGCTTAGGGCTTTTGTCAGTGCCTTGTAGCTTTCAAAAGTTGGTTTAGAATATTAGTGTCTTGTCTTGCCTTGTTTGCCTTTCCTCCTCAAATGTTTTCAGGGCTGTTTCCTCTTTCTTCTGTGTCTCTCGGTGCTCTTTCTTTGAAGTTACACCTCTGGATGGACAGATTCCATTTTTCAAGTTGTAGTTTTTGGGGTCGAGGAGTTTGCCTTTGCTTTGCCAGTTGAGAGGAACGGCAACATGATTCTCCCTGTCCACCAGAGAAGAGCTGAAGAACTCAAGACCCTGTCTGTCATGGCCAGGAGGAATTGTCATCGGCACCAGGAAAGTCCTCTGTTGGTTTCCTCAAATAGGAATTCGCAGTATGTAAAAATTCCATTTTTCGAAGTTCCCCTGTTGATCCCATTTAAGAAATTGGTGCTGCATTGGCTCCTTTCCAGTCTGCAGGTACGGAAGGTGATTTTAGGCTAGGAGAGAGCAGACATCCAGTCTGAATTGACTACTGATTAGTGCTGCCATTTGTTTTTAGATTCTGGAGGACTGGTATGCCAAGCCTGACCGTGCCAAATCCCTGTGTCTATGTAATAGGTTACTGCCGGGATTCAAGAGGCTGTTGGGAAGACACCAACTGCAGAGTCCGAAAACGGAGCATATGTAAGAAGAAGCCTGATAGAAGATGGTATACATGAAGCCCTTGAAACTGGATTCCACAATCTCTCCACTAAAACAAAGACAATGCATTGATCCCTCCTTTAAAGAGTCAACTATCCAGGTTATGTAATTAGGACATTTAAGAGCTCAAGCCCTTGACATCAGCAGTCAAAAGCACTTTGTCAAACCTGGTTCCTCCATGCTGGAAAAAAGACACTTTATTTTGCAACCACAAAGACTTGGACTTCCAATAAAATAAAGTGTGGAAGAGTTCAGTCATAGCCTACTTCAAGTTGCAATAAATTAATTTGGTAGATCTACCATGGCTTTGCATCATCCTTGGACAAGGCACGGGTCAAAGATCCCTATCTTGGAGGTACTCAAACTACTTTGGAATCTGAGGTGAAGTTGACTGGCTCTATGGTACCAGAGCCTTGGGAAGGTTTCTAAGGTGATTTATAAATCAAAACAAAACAAGGTAGCGAGTACTGGTTGTCCCACACCCTTTAAAAATAAGATATTATTGTGTTCTAATTCAGTGTTTTTCAACCTTTTCTGGGCAAAGGCACACTTGTTTCATGAAAAAAATCACGAGGCACACCACCATTAGAAAATGTTAAAAAATTTAACTCTGTGCCTATATTGACTATATATAAAGTAATTCTCTTGAATAGGAATCAAATAAACACAAAGAAAGTATTTTATAATTACTTTATTATGAAATAGTAAGTAAACAGAAATATGAAAAATTATAAAATACTTTATTCAGTGCGCAACCTGGGCATGTTTGGCTGAACACAAAGCTGATATTCTGGCTGGAATCGAAGAAAGACACACACGTGTCTTTTTTTAAAAAATCTTTCGGATTTTTCAATTTTTCCCACGGCACACCAGGCAACATCTCGCGGCACACTAGTGTGCCGCGGAACAGTGGTTGAAAAACACTGTTCTAATTGAATGTTACAAATATAAACATTGCTTATGAGATTCTTTGAAGAAGGTGAAGGGATTAATCATTCCAATTGAGACTTTTTGCAGAGATGCACATTAATATTTTAGTTATATATTAATATATTAGTTAATATATTAGTTTATATAAAATTTATATTGTGTCTTAACTGAAAGTATTTAAATTATGGAGCTTTGTATCCATTTACCGCATCCTGATATGAAATAGCCTGGTAGTTTATGATGAGAGACAGTAATAAAATTCTGCCCTTTTGTTTCCAGTACATACTTCAGCACTAGAAAATCGAAATTTGATAATCCTGGACCAAGATATGGTCCAAATTTATACTAGAGTTTCCAAATCAGATGGTCTAAACCTAGGAATATTTAGCATCAGCACCCTAAGACATCTTGCTTCCCCATTAGGTTTCCAAGGGGATCTCCAAAGTCATAGCTTTAGACTCAGCACAGACCAAAGTCAAGCTTCTCTGTCTCTTTTTCCAGCTTTCTCCCTGACTAAACAAAAGCTAATTTTTCTCCCGTTCTCCTCCCTACAAGAGGATGTGGACTCCAGACAGGTGATGAGATGGGGAAAACTACCACCTCCTTTGGGGAGCACCATTAGCTAGTTCAGGCATCCCCAAACTGCGGCCCTCCAGATGTTTTGGCCTACAACTACCATGATCCCTAGCTAACAGGACCAGTGGTCAGGGATGATGGGAATTGTAGTCCAAAACATCTGGAGGGCCAAAGTTTGGGGGTGCCTGAACTAGTTGTTCCCATTGCAACATGGCCAACCCTTTAGTTACTCAAATAGGATGCTTAACAGACCTGGCCAGTGCCATTATCTTAGCAAAGAGAATGGTTGTCTCATAATGGCATGTGATTGACAGGTGGGTGGTCCTGCCCACAAATTTGGCCCACAAGGCTGAGCCTGATAAGGACCTGTTCTTTGGGGCCAAAAGGATTTCCCACCTCTGACATAAGACAATTGGCTGTTTACATTGGTCATTTTCTGGGTTGGGTGATCATTACAGGCATTTTTTTGCCCCCCTTCCACCCTGCCACAAAGAGTTCAGAAAATGTCTTGCATTTGATTTTTATTTCCCCTTAAGACAGAGTGGCCAGGCAGAATCATAGCCATGTCTTTCTGAAGCCATGTTATTCTGAAGGCAGTATACCTCTGAACAGTATACCTGGGAATCATAGGTGGGGAGAGTGATGTCACATTCAGACTCTGCTTCTGGGCTGCTAATAAGCATCTGGTTAGCCATTGTGGGCACAGGATGCTGGACCAGATAGGCCTTTGGTCTCATCTAGCAGGGCTCTTCCTATGCTCTTAGGCCCCAAAGGGGTGACCGCTATCAGTGCCATGTTTTGGAGGAGTCCTGAGCCAGGCACTTTCCATGGACCCTCTGCTCCCTCCCACATTGAGTCTACCTCCCCACTCCCATTAGCACCAGCCACTGCTCTTATTCTTCCTCATTGCTACCACCTGCTTGCTTGCCATGCAGAGATCCAAAGGGCAAGCTGGCAGTGGCAATTATTGCTCTTCCTTCTCAACAGCTCTGTTGTCTGAGCCAGAGTGAGAGGCAGGTGAAAAAGCATACAGGTTTCAACAGTGAAGACAAGGAGCACCCAGTGCCTGCCTCCACTGGGTGAGGGTGTTGTAATTCCTTTCCACCTTAAGCTGCAGGCATGGGACCTTTACATGTGTCACGTGTCTGCCACACACCAGCACAGATTGCTGGAAACTTCTGTTTATATCTGTTGTATTTCTCACTGTCTCTTTGTGAAGACGAAGGAAAGACCGCATGATTTCTCTGTCCTGAACTTTGCTTAATAAACTGCTGTAAATATGCTTCTACATAAACCTCTCAGCGCCTCTTCTGTTGCACTGTAAGCTCTGCAAACCTGTGTTCAGGCTCGGGTGGTCTGAACCATTTCTACTTTACTTCAGAGGTCAGTGTTCGCCCAGCATGTCGGCCAGGGAGGGCCGGTAAAGCTGGGGGCTAGCCAGCTGCTCTCCCGATGTCCTCTGAATGTCAACAGAGGGAGCTCTCAACAGTTGCCTGATCCTTGACGCTGGTCCAGTGGGTGACCACTTTGGGATCAACTTGCCTGTTGACATTTCTTACCCACCACTGTTGGAAGTAGAATAATGCTGAAGATTATCCTTTCCTCAAGGCAGCCTGTCAGGGACTGGCTGAATGAAGGAGACTGGTGAGCAGTGACTGCCCAAGGAAGAAGACCACTTCGACCCCAGATCGTGGTGGCGGAAAAACAGAGGAGCAGTCTTGGGAAGGAAGGAGCTGGGAGGTGCTAGAAGCAGGGGGGTTGAGTGATTGGGGGGTATCAGGAGAAGGAGGCTCTTTCAGGACAGGGCTAGAGGCTGAGAGTTGCAGTGTGAGCATTGATTCAGACAGAAAGGAATCAGAAGTTGCCTTTGCTACCCAGCAGCAGGATAGTCCCAGGCCTACTGGTTCTCCTCCCTTTCTGACACCCCACTCAAGGAGAGCCTCCCATTGCTGAGCAATGGGCCAGATAGGCCCAGAGGAGGAGCCCACCCCCTCAACACAGCCTTTGTCTGCTTGGGAGGGATCCAGAGTGAAAGGCTAGAGTGGAAGGGCAGGGTCCATGGTCAGCTTCAGCAACGTCTCCAGCTGGATTAAGACGAGCCAGAAGAACTCTGCTATGATGTTACTTTCTGTGAATAAAAGCTGATTGCATTTCTTGCCTTGTGTTCTTTCCTGCCCTGTTGATGACCTGTGCTCGCCTGACAGTTCCTTGACAGTCTCCTCTCACTAACTGTAAATGCCATTGCTTGGCAATTCCCCCTCCTCTGCCTGGTGCAGGAAGCGAAATATCTGGGACTGCAGCTGCTATTGAGTCCTCCTTACTGCTGTGCCTGCCTCACACAGCTACTGCTCTCTAAATCCAGTATATCTATATCTACATAATGAATGAATCCATTAAAAAAATGCTGTGAAATGTTTTCCTGGGCTTATGCACTATGTTGAATGCTGATTTGGCATGGCAGTCAGCCAATCAGGCAACAGTAGAACCTGAATGGGAAGAGTTCTGGAATGTTCTGCATCAAAGGGGTAGGTGGTTGAGCTACTGAAGGAAGGAACAACTGCAGGAACAAACAGAGGCAAAGAGAAGATAAACTGACTGAGGCACCACGGTATCCAGGCAGGGCACTGCTGGGTGGGGAACATTACTCAAATGTATTGGTGCTTAATGTTTGGCCGGATCCTTTATGACTGTTCTTGAATTGAAAATATCAGACGAGGTTCAAGAGCATCTGTGCCAGGACTTTCCTCTGCTTTCTGTCAATGCCACTTTAAAAGATATGCCCAATATAAAAAAACTTGTAGTCCACTAACGTTTGCTGAGAGTAGTCCTACTAAAGTTAATGGGCTTAAATTTGTTTTGATCATTAGTTCCACTGGATCTGCTCTAAGTAAAGGTTGGCTGGATACAAGCCCTTATTTACAGTAAGTAGCACAGGCCAAATAACGTAAGTCTAAGTCACACAGGGGAAGCAAGGAAAGAGCCTGCTTAATTATATCTGGCCTGATGCTTTTAAGCCCAAATTTCTGGCATTACAGGGCAAGGAGACAGAAGAATTGCCCTCAGGCATTGGGAAGCACTGCCGACATTGTTCAACCTGCAGACAGAGGGAGAAGTGGAGGAGGTGGCGAGACCTCTCAGTGTCCTCCTTGGGCTGCTGCCACTCCTTAACTTTATTCAGAAAGGCAGAGGTAGATTGATTTATGCTTGATAATGTCTACAGCAAGACGAAGCAACTTATTCCAGCACCCTCTGTGAACCTCCCTTTATTATCCACTCCCTGGCTTCCTTCGAGGTTAGAGGTCACCAAGCTTCTTAAGCCCTGAAGACACACTTGGATTTCTGGTGGTGCCTTCTGCTCAATCTGCTCTCCACACATCTAACACCTTCATTCTATAGCTTTGACCCACCCACCCCAACTGCAAATTGATTCATAGAATCATAGAGTTGGAAGAGACCACAAGGGCCATCCAGTCCAACCCCCTGCCAAGCAGGAACACCATCAAAGCATTCTTGACAGATGGCTGTCAAGCCTCTGCTTAAAGACCTCCAAAGAAGGAGACTCCACCACACTCCTTGGCAGCAAATTCCACTGTCGAACAGCTCTTACTGTCAGGAAGTTCTTCCTAATGTTTAGGTGGAATCTTCTTTCTTGTAGTTTGAATCCATTGCTCCGTGTCCGCTTCTCTGGAGCAGCAGAAAACAACTTTTCTCCCTCCTCTATATGACATCCTTTATATATTTGAACATGGCTATCATATCACCCCTTAACCTTCTCTTCTCCAGGCTAAACATACCCAGCTGAGTCTGGAGCCCTTCTCCGCAGAGCCCTTCTGTGTATTTAAACCATTTTGCTTCCCCATCAATCCCTGTATCATCTGGTGTGAAACATCCTCTCTCGTCCTTCTGCAAACACTTTCCTTCCCTGGCTCATCATTTGAGCAGCCAGCCCCAGAATTTCTACCTCTTCCTTTCCTCCCATAACTGTATCCTAATCCACTGTGGCAAGACTTGCCAATAGCCTAGCTCTTTAGTTTTTACTTCTTCTTCACCCTTGATCCCTCCCTGCTTGCAGCTGCCCACTGTGCTTTTATCCTCTGGCTGCTCAAGCATCTCTGCTCCAGTGGAGCCATTTTGCTCAGCCTCTTTGGGTCTATCTGACTCACATCTGCAGTTGACCATCGAATTGACAGAATGAAAGGACAGTTGCTGCACCAGCCTCTCCTGGCACACTTCATTACCTGCCCTTTGACAATTGATGTGTCTTGTGAGACCCACCTCTTTTGTTCTGCTTTGGTCTGAATGGTTTTATTTGTTTTATATTCAAATAGTTTTATCTGCAAGTTATAATTTTATATATTCTATTGTTGTAACCTGCCCTGGAGTCATGTGGGTAAAGGACAGATAAGAGATCTTATAAATTAATAACTGAAATAGGTAGGTCTTGAGATATTATTTTAATTGTCCACTTCATTTCATGGTTATATAGAAGGACTCCAGGATGAAACACCACTCAAAATGAAATAAGATGGCCCTGCCAACAAAAGAAGGTAAGTTACTGCAGCCTGCTATTTTGATTTGTTTTTGACTACTAAATTATTTGCTGAAAATTGTGCTAACTGTCTGCTTCATTATATGGTTCTGAACACAGGATGACATAAGGTGCCAATTCAAATGAGCAGTTAAAATGGCAGGAGGCTTGACATTCGCAGAACGTAAGTTGTTTCTGATATTTCCTCTTCAGTGCAATTCAATACAATTCTGGGCTGCATCAATAGGAGTATAGCATCTAGATCAAGGGAAGTAATAGTACCACTGTATTCCGCTCTGGTCAGACCCCACCTGGAATACTGTGTCCAGTTCTGGGCACCACAGTTCAAGAAGGATACTGACAAGCTGGAACGTGTCCAGAGGAGGGCAACCAAAATGGTCAAAGGCCTGGAAACGATGCCTTCTGAGGAACAGCTTAGGGAGCTGGGTATGTTTAGCCTAGAGAAGAGAAGGTTAAGGGGTGATATGATAGCCATGTTCAAATATATAAAAGGATGTCATATAGAGGAGGAAGAAAGGTTGTTTTCTGCTGCTCCAGAGAAGCGGACACGGAGCAATGGATTCAAACTACAGTGGTACCTCTCCTAATGAATAACTCGCCCAACGTCTTTTTCGCCTAACGAAGGACTTCCGGCAAAACAAAATGGCCACCGGAAACGAATTTCTTCAACTAAAGAAAAGACATCGCGGCCGCTTTAAATAGGATTTTTTCAACTTACGAATTTTTGACGCGATTTTTTCGACTTACGAATTTTTCCCCAATGCGTTCCTATGGGGATTCGCGGAACTCATTTTTTCGCCTAACGACGATCGCGTCGGAACGCATTATCGTCGTTAAGCGAGGTACCACTGTACAAGAAAGAAGATTCCACCTAAACATTAGAAAGACAGTAAGAGCTGTTCAACAGTGGAATTTGCTGCCAAGGAGTGTGGTGGAGTCTCCTTCTTTGGAGGTCTTTAAGCAGAGGCTTGACAGCCACCTGTCAGGAATGCTTTGATGGTGTTTCCTGCTTGGCAGGGGGTTGGACTGGATGGCCCTTGTGGTCTCTTCCAACTCTAGGATTCTATAATTCTATGATTCTATGAGTGCAATTCAGAAAGAAAGATTTCCATCATGCGGAAAATTGGGTGAGGAGGTCAGGCCAAAGTTATGTTTCAATCTGCACTCTTGATTCAAAATAGTGCCTGGTATCTAAATGGGGATGAAGACCACTGCCCTCACCTTAGGAACTCTTGTGCCAATGTGGCAACAATATTTCAAGATGGTGCCTGGCATCCAAACATCAACAAAATGTGCTGCCACCTTGGCAACCCTCATGCTCAGTTTGGTCGTCATTGTAATGATGATAATTTAATTACTTGTACCCTGCCCATCTGACTGAGTTGCCCCAGCCAGCCACTCTGGGCAGCTGATGTCTCAAGAGGACGTTAAAAAAATGAACAGACAGACAAACCACTTTCCAGAATACAGTACTACCTTGGTTCTTGAATGGCTTAGTTGCCAAACAAATCGACTCCCGAATGCCACAAACCTGGATGTTCTGGTTTGCGAACATTTTTCGGAAACCGAACCTCCGATGTGGCTTGTGCTTGAGTGCAGGAAGCTCCTGCAGCCAAATGGAAGCCGCGCCTTGATTTTTGAATGGTTTCGGGAGTCAAACAGACCTCCAGAACGGATTAAGTCCGAGAACCAAGGTATTACTGTATACAGTAGTTTATTTCCATACATAATGAATAAACTCCATCTTTCCACAAATTTAGTTTCCAATTGACATCCTTCTCTAAACGCTGCTATAATTTAATAATTTAACTGTATATGCTATGCTGCCCTATTGTCCAGAATCTTTTTGGGTATGATACCGGATTCTGACATCAATACTTGCTTGAGACAATTCATTCCACAAATTCACCCTACTAACCAGACCAAAAGCAGTATTTGTATAAACAAACACAGAATACAAGGAGCATTTCTTTACTCTGACATACTGGAGAATCAACTGAGTAATTACAAAACAATGATCAACTGCTGAATTTCCTTCTTGAAATTCTATTTACTCCTGGGACAATATATTTGCTTCCTTTAATTCAATGCTTCTTGCTTGACAATAGGTACTGTGAATACAGTTTGCTCCCTGCTAACAATGGGGAAATTGGTCTATAATTTGCTGGGTCAGTCTTGTCACCTTCCTAAATAGAGGAACCACAATTCGTTCAATCCACCCCTTGTGTTACTACAATAAATGACCAGTCTCATTTATTGCTGTAAACATGGTGGGGTTATAATTTGGACCTGAGGGAATTTTTATTGCTTGAACTAGTTTGAGTTGAGCTTGCCTTAAACTGAAATGAATGCTGAAATTAGTAACTCCTAGTTTATATGTAATACTTTTGAACCTGAAATTGAAGCCTGCATTGAGGTTGAGCAGAGAATGAAGCCTACATTTTTTCCATCATGAGCTGCTTTTCCCACTAATTAGGTCTGTAATCTGTGGAGCTATGCTAGGTTGTTTTGGTTTTTTAACTTCTCTCCAAGTACAGTGGTACCTCGGGTTAAGAACTTAATTCGTTCTGGAGGTCCGTTCTTAACCTGAAACTGTTCTTAACCTGAGGTACCACTTTAGCTAATGGGGCCTCCTGCCACCGCCGCACGATTTCTGTTCTCATCCTGAAGCAAAGTTCTTAACCCGAGGTACTATTTCTGGGTTAGCGGAGTTTGTAACCTGAAGCGTCTGTAACCTGAAGCATCTGTAACATGAGGTACCACTGTGTAGGATTTATTCTAGGTTTCTGGCTGCAGTTTACTGTGTCCCTAAAGGCCCCTCTGCTAGAGCTGAGCTGAAAATTGAATTTCTGCAGGATCATCGCTCCTGAGCTACAGGTTTTTCAAGAATTTACCCTACTGGGATTTAGCTGCTAGCACACAATGGCTTTTCTGTGCTATTGTTGCAAGTTTTAGCTGATGTTCTAATAAATTACATATTATGTGACCCAACACCACAATGCAGCTTCAAGAACCAGTGTGGCTTCCACATCCAATGCAGCTTCCAGATCCAATGTGGCTTCCAGGTCCAATGTGGCTTCTAGATCTAATGTGTCATCCAGATCTAATGTGTCATCAAAATCTAATGTGTCATCCAGATCCAATGTGTCATCCAGAACAAAACTAAAAAGAAGAAGAAGACAGGCCCCTGCAAAGGGTATGTATGCAGCACACACAGAAGTTGTTCATAGCATAGAGGAGGAACATACTTGAAGGGGAAGATGGAAGAGTAACAGGAGGCATCTGTGACCAGTCATGGTGGGGAGGGCTGGAGAAAAGCCTGCAATGCTTTGTCAGCCCAACAGGTTCATGTAGCTCAACAAACAACAGTGGCTGAGGGTTTGAGTCAATCATCAGCTTCTTCACAAGATTCAGCATATCTAACCATTTAAACAGGGAATCTCAATGGCAGGCAAGAAAGATTCCATCATTCACTGGCCCTGGCAGTTGACATGGGAGACTGTCCATGGCTTGCTCATCCCAAGGACCTTGTGAAGGGTGAGAAGAGAACTCAACAGGAGTGGTCATTCACTCTATCTGCTGCCACCTTAATCCTCAGGTCGGCCTGGGTAAGGCCTATATGCCCCATCATAGAATGGAGTGGCAGGCGTCAATGTATGAGGAGGGACTTCTGGGACCTCTGCTTGATGACCCTGGCTTCCCTTTGGGACCATTCATTGGGGTGCTGTGGGAAAGACCATTGGATTATTGTAATCAGAGCCAGTGTGTTGTAGTGGTTAAGAGCGGTAGACTCATAATCTGGTGAACTGGGTTTGTGTCTCCACTCCTCCACATACAGCTGCTGGGTGACCTTGGGCTAGTCACACTTCTCTGAAGTCTCTCAGCCTCACTCACCTCACAGAGTGTTTGTTGTGGGGGAGGAAGGGAAAGGAGAAGGTGAGCCGCTTTGAGACTCCTTTGGGTAGTGATAAAGCAGGATATCAAATCCAAACTCCTCCTCCTCCTCCTCTTCTTCTTCTTCTTCTTCTTCTTCTTCTTCTTCTTCTTCTTCTTCTCTAAAATCATCAACTCAGAAACTGTAAATGGCTCAATGACTACCTTTACCACATTTAATTCTTAGCAGAGCTCAATGTGGTTGATATTGAGGAAGACACTCTTTTTAGATACTTTGGTCCCCAGATGTTTTGGGTTTTATATACTAGTACTGATACCTTGAATCTGACCTAGTAGCTCACAGGGAACTTGTGCAGCACTTCCCAGACCATCTTCAAGGGCAGCCCCAAGTAGAGCGCATTGCAGTAGTCCACATGGGAAGTCACCAGAGCATGGACTGTTAAAGAATTTATGATCTTTGGATCATAAATTTCTGGGCCCACCATACTTTTGCAGCATGTCCCCAAACTCAGCAGAGAAATCAGCCTTGCACAGCTGCTTCACAAAGTGTGTTGGAGATCAGGTTGCACACAGAAAGCAATCAAACACTCATGGAAGCAATAAAGATCAGTCAAGTATTAGTTTATACTTGGCAGGCAATAAATGCATGACGGTTTCTATTTGCAAGTATCCACTACTACGGTGTAACTTTAAAGTGACGTTTATAGGTAGTCCAAGCCTTGCTCACAAGCTGCACAGCTCTCTCCCTGCATCTGAAGGCAGCCCTGTTTAGGGAAGTATTTTTTAATGACTGATGTTTTAATGTATTTTCAATCTCCTGTTGGAAGCTGCCCAGAGTTGCTGGGGAAACCCAGCCAGAAGGGCGGGGTATAAGTAATAAATTGTTGTTGTTGTTGTTGCCAGCTAGGGAGATAAAGCAGAACTGGAACCACAGCTCTCTGTCTCCTGTAGGAACTGTGTATGTTTAGAAAATAGTTCCCACAGAAAGTTTCCATCTGTAGACAAAACATTCCAGCAATTTACTACTTCTTGAATCTTCTTTCTGTTTCTGGAAATGCATGAATACACTCTTATTCACTCATCCCAACATGGAGAACTGAGGCCAGGAACAGCCATATTTGGTGAAACCATCGTAAGCTGGCCATAAGCACTTCTAGCCACAGAGGCCACTTCAGAGTCTAATGACAAGCTGTAATCCAGGAGTACTCCCAGACTACGGAACTGTTCCTTCAGGGGCAGTGCAATCCCTCCCAAAACAGGCTGCAAACCTAATTCCTGGACCTGGGTACCTCCCAACCACACCACCTCCATCACATCAGTATTCAGCCTCACTTCATTGGCTCCCAACCAGACCATTGCTGTTTCCAGAAACCAATTCAACACCTTCACAGCCTCTCCTGATTCTTGTGGAAATGAGAGACAGAGATGTGTGTTGGCAATGCTACAAATACTCAGATGACAGCTCCTAAAAGTTTCAGATATATGTTGAATAGCATAAGAGACAGAATGGACTCTTGCAGCACCCCGTCCCCACAGCTCAAAGGCCACACTGCCAATCAATAGTCCCCTAGTACTACTTTCTGGTAGTGCCCATGCAGCTAGGAGTGGAACCACCATTATAGGTGCTTCTAGCTCCTGCACTCCTGATTTATTCCAGAAAAACCATGACCAATGATTTCAAAAGTCACTGAGAGCGAACTGTCTCTCTCCCAATAAAAGTCAGGACTCAGGGAGGCCAAGCCTGTTTTGGTGCAAAAACTGGGTCTGAAACCAGAAAACAATGGGTCTTGACAAGTATAGATTATTTAGGATAGGTATCTTACATGTTAGCATTGCCATTATTTTTATTTATTTTTTTGCCAAAGTTTTAGGAAATTCACCCAAAAAATAACATTTCTGATATGGGCTGCCATACGCCCAGGTTTCCGACAGACAAATCCCAAAAATGTTCAGGAAATTCTGAACTTATGGCAGCCCTATTATATGTTTTGAAAACACCGCTAATGATTTATAGATTTATTCAATGTAGGTTATGCTTTTAAACACATTTCTTGTATATATGCAAATATTGGTGTGTGTGTATAAGCAAGTATTGTAAAAGCAACTCTACCCCAAACCTCCTTACTGGGATAATAGTAGGATGTTGGCTCATGATAGTTAATGCGTTAATGCAGAGTTTTCTTTCTTTTTGTCCTTCAAGGAAAGCTAGCTGCTTTTTTGCATAATATGCAAAACTTCTTTCTATCTTCCATTGGTATATTTCTAGCAGTAATGCTGTGCCTGATTCTATTTTTTGCCGCACTCGGGACAACTATTTTGTGTAAGTAGCAAAGAAAAAACATTAAATCCTCTGGGCTGGTTTCACTTCAGTGTGATGTATACTTTCAAACAGAGTGCGCCTCAGCTAAGCCATTTCCCCAAAACAACACTGACCTACCTGGCACCTGCTGTGGGCACAGCTCATTGTGGGAAAGCAGCCTATAAGTTTATTCATCCAATCAATCAATTGGGCAGGTAAAGACATGGCTACCTACAGTAGCAACGCTGGGAGCTTAAAGCATGCTGTGAATTGTTCCTTGGCGAGCAAGGCTCACTGACAGAGCAAATGCGCACACGCACACACGGTGGAGGGGGGCTTCTCTCTCTCCCCCTCTCCCCCAGCCCCTACCCTCCCCCTGCTTTCCTACCTCCTCCACCGCTCTGCCTGTGGTTGGGAGCCGGTGGCAGTGGCATTGCCTCTCCTTTCTGGGCCAGCTTTCCCAGGTGCCAGGCGCAGGGCCAGCAGGTGTGCCAAGCTCCAGCCAAAGCCCCACGACGTGCCTGTCATGATGCCCATAGCGCGGCCATGGACGGAGACGCCAGGGGGTGGGTGGCGAGTCTGGGCCGCGCCTCAGCACACAGGCGGTGAAGCTTCAGATTGGCTGGCACCAATCAAAGCCCAGCTCCCTTCCTCCGCAGGGTGGGGAGAAGCCAGGAGGAGGGAGGGAGCACCGCTGTGGTGTGTGTGAGAGAGGGAGTGGGGAAATGGCACCCAAATTTTTTTTGCAAAAAAATGGCACAGTCTGAATGATCACGCCGATCCAAGCAGCGATTCCAGGACCGTCCACGGGCCAGATCCAGAGGGCAATTGGGCCTAATCCAGGCCACAGGCCTTAGTTTGCTGACCCATGCTTTAGAATGTGGTTTGTGAGTACTAATAAACTCACCATCAGACCTTTTTCCTCTATCAATCTGCAGAGGAAAAATGTCTATTTGCATGCCCCATGGGAATCCATATCTTATCAGCTGATTGGTGTTAACAAAACACAATCAAATGTATTTGCTCTAAACACCAATCTGTTGATTGGTGCTAAGAACAAGCCCTATTGAAGTTGCCACCTGATGTCATATTGATGTAAGGTGA
The DNA here is from genome assembly GCA_034641385.1 of Darevskia mixta. Lineage (NCBI taxonomy): Eukaryota > Metazoa > Chordata > Lepidosauria > Squamata > Lacertidae > Darevskia > Darevskia mixta. Next base: position 8,926,778 of record JAWWNH010000060.1, read on the forward strand.
GTGACAGGTGAGTGATCCCATCCACCTGTCAAAGTTGGCCCACAGTGAGTGTGGGAAATAAGAATCTAGTCCACTGGTAAGATCCAGTTACACACACACACACACACCGCTATATGTGGAGGGGATAAAGTGGCTTTGCCTGTGCTGGCAGTGTCTCCTAAAAATGCAGGTACATCACATCCCTCGTCAGTTATTATGTCATTACCCAAAGTGCCCATGATGCTTGCAGAACCACATTCTAGGTAGGACACAATGGATTTAGTAGCCAGGGTTGGAGGGAGGCGGGTGGCATTGTGGGTTAAACCACAGAGCCTAGGGCTTGCCGATCAGAAGGCTAGCAGTTCGAATCCCGATGAGGGGTGAGCTCCCTTTGCTCGGTCCCAGCTCCTGCCAACCTAGCAGTTCGAAAGCACATCAAAGTGCAAGTAGATAAATAGGCACCGCTCCGGCGGGAAGGTAAACGGCGTTTCCGTGTGCTGCTCTGGTTCGCCAAAAGCAGCTTAGTCATGCTGGTCACATGACCCGGAAGCTGTACGCCAGCTCCCTCGGCAAGTAAAGCAAGATGAGCACCGCAACTCCAGAGTCGTCTGTGACTGGACCTAACAGTCAGGGGTCCCTTTACCTTTACCTTTAGGCAGGGTTGGGGGAAGCAGTTCATGCAGTATACAAAAGTATAGATTTCATGCTAGAAAATATGACTTACCTACAAGGAAAGCAGGTTCCTAAACTAAGGCATAGGGAGCCTTGATTCAAAACCAGTCTCAGAAATTCCAGAGTGGGGGTTCAGCCATGCCCAGACAAGTGTGTTAGAATACAATTTCTTTTATTCTTAAATCATTTCTAGATATTCAGGGATCAGGAACGTCACCTGCTGTAGTAAAAGCATTTAAGAACATTAAGGATTTTATGATAAAACAGGAACCATCTCTCAAAGGCAAGAATGGTAAGCAATGGGTTTCAGTCTGTGGATTCAAGACCACGCTCCCCCCCCCCCGCCCAACCCAGGGATATCACCCCACAGCATAACTGTTTGTGACAAGGAAAAATAGGTTTAAAAAGGAGAATTCCCTGGATGCAAAGATCCAGGTTTGAGTCAACTACACTTTGGTGAGAGAACCCCAGCAGAGATTTAAAACCACAAAATATGCAGCAGAGCAAAGCATGGAAATATAGGCTCTGAGGCTTTTAAAATATTCCCTTCCAAACTTCATGTCTTCTCCTAGCATAGAAAAAGACCCAACATTTGGTAAGTTAAAAACTGAATTACTTACAAACTCCTCAAAGGTCAGGTTCATGCAGGGGCGTTACGAGGTGGGGGCAGGGGGGCAGACCACCCCGAGTGCCATTCCAAAGGGGGGTGACAAAATGCTGACCCCCGATCGGCGACACCCCCATGATGCGCCGTTCACCCCGGGACATGTGTCACACCCCCGGGATGCACACGCCTCCACGGGCGGCGCACCACGCCCCCTGGGATGCGCGCCATACCCCCTGGGACGAGCGCTGCTTCGGGTAGCGGAGCAGGTTGCTTTGCCTCTTGAGTTCATGTGCTTTTCCATACATCAGCCAGAAAACACAGGCAGTAAACTTGGCTTAAGTTACAGTAGTGGAAGTTCCTAAATTATTGGTATAAGAACACAAGAATGACTTGTAAGAGCCACGCGGTCTGAGCTGCAGCAACTGGCTCAAAACCTCTTCACACGCTGAGCTTCTTGGGTAGACTGAAAGTGAACAAAGTCCTTGATTAGCTTCATCCCAGGGTGAGGGAAAGTGACCTAGCTAAGCCTGGCAGGACGGCTTATTCTATGGTGTTAACCCCTTCATGCATTAATTATACTTCAGCATGTTGGATATATGAGACTGGTTCTCCCATAAGAACTTATTAATAGTCTCTCAGCTCAGCAGGGAGAAAAAAATGCTGGGAAGTGGCTGGACTGCAGTGGAACACTGGCAGGTGGAAGAAAAATTAAACACCCTTTTATCATCTACTACTTGCTTTCTGGAAATGCTATCCCTTCATTCATAGTATTCAGCCAGAACAGAGAACCTTTTGTTTGCTGAAAAGATGTAGTTTAGATCTGATAAATCAGACTCAAACATAACACACACACTTTATATGCTTGTCTATTTTGGTATGAAATCACTTGTGATAGATTTTGCTGTGAAACTCAAGAAAAACTAGGGAGTGAATCTGCAGGTCCCATAAGAAATGGAACCTACAAGCTTAGGCTTTTATTTTATTCACATGAGGACATGATTTGGGTTAAGCTGCTCTTTCCCCTCGGTGATGCCAGACTCTGAAATTCAGGACTGTTCTTTCTGGGTCCTATATTTGGGTTCTTCTTCTTCTTCTTCTTCTTTTCATGCTAGAATGTGACCGTTCACTGGATTTTTGGAAAGTGGCTTTTTATATACATTGATGGATGTTTGCGATCCCACTGGCTTGAATTATTCAAACCTTTTAGATGCTGAAATATTTCGTGAAACTCAGAAGTTAGCAGACAAACTGGTTGACTTGATCATCAATGTGACTGAAATAGAAGATGAAATTGGTAAGTTTATTTGGGACGGTGATGCTGGAGAATCATGGTTATCTGCTTCCACCTTCCATTCCTCAGCAGCATGGTGACTCAACTGCTGGGTCAAGAGGGCAGTGCTAGTCTGTTGGAATCCCTTCACAGACACTTCTCCATGAAACGAGCCTAAATGTTTTCATTATTCGGACAAACGTTGTGTGTGTGTGTGTGTGTGTGTGTGTGTGTGTGTGTAGAGAGAGAGAGAGAGAGAGAGAGAGCTTCAGTTTGGCTTCTCTTATATCCCTATTTTCCTCCCTTCTCTTTTCACTGCAAATTCCCGGCTTGTTTCAAAGAGGATATTAGTAAAAAGCTTCGTCAGCAATGGGTGCCATACAAGGAAGTCTTATATTTATTTGAAGATAGAACAAAGCCGTGGCACAAAGCAATAACAGCTTGTGAGGATGAAAACTCCATGCTGATTACTATTGGAAGTCTTGAAGAGGAGGTGAGCAGAAACCTGGAATATATGAACACCAAGACTGCTTCGTCACAATTTGATTATTTCATGCCCTTTTGGTGCTTATGAAACTTCTGTAGCATCTCAACTACTTCCTGCTCCTTTCCTCCACAAGAAGAAAAAAACCACTGTACTCCAATGGTCAAAAACTTCTGGAGATTGGGGGGGTGTTTATTTTTTTAAAATAGTGTTACAAAAGTTGGGTGCCACCCCCACTCTCTGCCGAGTGGTGGCAAGATCCCAGGGGGTTCCCAGCACTCACCCAGGGTCTGTGTTCTTTTAGAGAACTGAGACACAGCAGCTTTAAGAAATATGGTTTACTCACCTATTTACACCTTCAGTCTGCATGGAGTCCAGATCCTACAGCATACCGGTAGTCGTTTCAAAAGGGGCTTGTACCCCACAGTCGTACAGCCCGGGAGTCAAAGGTATCTCCCAGCCAGACTGCAGGCAGCCTACCCAATATAGATTCCAGTCTTTCTTCTCTTCTTTCCAGCACACCTTGCTAAAGACTTTCTTTCCTCATCACTTCACACCCAGTTACCTTGGCCACCTTCTGTCTGCCCAGGCCCAAGATTCCTCTTAGATGGGCCATCAACACCTTTTGTCATGTTACCGGTAATACCTCTATCACAGGTGAGGCCTTGGCTTGGAAGGGAAGTTTAGCATGTGTTTTCCCACTGCAATCTTCCCTTCAATACTCCAAATAATCAAAATCCTACTCAGAGTTTATGAACCAAGCTAAAAGTATCAGATCGTTGGGCACTTTGCTAGAATGTGTTTTGAGTTGCAGACTAGACATAGAACAATGTTAATTTCCTTACACCTCCTGGTATGAGAAAGAGAGAAAGAGAGAGGTGAATTTCAATAAGTGCATAGGTGCCCAACCTGAATTAATTCACCTCTGATGGTTTCATTAACCAACAGATGTAACTACCGGTAACTGATACCATTTGTTTTGAGTCCCCTCCCCTATTATTCCTTTCATCAGACATTCAAATGAGTACATGTAGGTGGGAAAAGAGACCGAGCTTGTTTCTGTGATGAAACATTCTCCTGCCCATGCACATTTCACGTTTGTTTCACTACTGGAAGAGACTGCTTTCCTCCTAAGAAAGATATGTAATCTGGAATTGATTTGAAAGAGGATTCTGGTTCCTCATTCCTAGGAAAGACCTTCTGATTGTGCTCTTTGCAGGAGTTTCTAGAAAGAGAAACCAATACTGCACATCAAGACTCGTGGATTGGTCTCCCTTATGAGGATGGGAAATGGCAATGGTATAACGGTATTAATGTTGGAACCACGTGAGTGTAAACAAAATTTCTCTGCTTATTGTATTGTAGAAACTTTGTTAGGCATTCATCTCTGAGCACATTTGTTCTTCTTTACCTGCATCTAGAATTCACACAGGCTGTGGTTTTATATTTCTTTTTGAGCTCCACAGGAGTTTAAAGGTAAAGGGACACCTGACCATTAGGTCCAGTCGTGATAATGCGGCGCTCATCTCGCATTATTGGCCGAGGGAGCCGGCGTACAGCTTCCAGGTCATGTGACCAGCATGACTACAGCATGACTAAGCTGCTTCTGACGAACCAGACCAGCGCACGGAAACGCCGTTTACCTTCCCGCCAGAGCGGTTCCTATTTATCTACTTACACTTTGATGTGCTTTCGAACTGCTAGGTGGGCAGGAGCAGGGACCAAGCAACGGGAGCTCACCCCGTCACGGGGATTTGAACCACCGACCTAGGCTCTGTGGTTTACCCACAGCACCACCCGCATCCCATCTCTGATACCATTTGTCCCACAGGAGTTTAGTAGAAGGCAAACAACCATCTCTAGTCCATTTTAATCAAAAGTTGACATGCAGTGATCTTGAGTATTTAAAAAGTCTTGATAGTTTTGTTGCCTCATCTTTAGCAAGCCAGCCATGGTGGACCCGTCATTACCACCTTATTTACACACCGTCCAGAGGGTGGCAATGGCTGTCAGCCTCTGCCTACTTGGACTCAATGTTGCCATCATAGAGCTCAACAAAAAGGAGAATGGGAACAAAGGCAGGATTAGTTGGCTCTGCCTATAGTTGGTTGTTGCTCTCATTTTTTCTGGCTCCACCAAATGAGGTTCATCAGTGGCGTAGTGTGTGGGGAGGATGAGGGGACTGTCACCCCAGACAGTTTTTTGGGGGGGTGCATCATGGCAGCCTGCCTCATCATGAGCAGCCGCGTCCTTCTCAGTGCCCTCCAGCTGGAGGGCAGTTAAGGAGGACACAACAGGATGTGCCCTGGCCCTGCAAGCTCAGTGATACTTTTCTGAAGGGCAATTTGCAGGGAGTGGCCTGTTGCGTCCATCTGTTGGCAACTGAGAAGGAGGCAACAGGCATGCACCCTGGACCTGCGAGTAAGTCCATAGTGCTGGGCTCACAGGGACCAAGGTCTGTTGCATCCTTCTTAGCCACCCTCCAATTGGAGGATGCAACTGTTCATAGCACCCTTCCTGAAAGCCCAGCACTGCTCGCAAAAGCAGCACTGGGGATGCTCTGCTGCTGAGCTAGTATTTTAAGCAACAGTTTTTCCAACCTGCCTTCTCACCTGCTTTTCAGGCCTTGTTTAAATTCTCTGCTCCAACTATTCCAACCCCCCCCCCATTTTTTTAAACGTTTGTTATCATGATTTTAAAAAAGAAAGAAAAAGAAAAAATCCATTGGGTTTTGTTGTGGTTCTGTGGCTTTCTGTTGCGACCCGGCTAGACAGTGGTAGTCCGGGATCCGCCGGGCTCGCGCCATGCGGGCGCCAGGAAGGGGAACCAGGCAGCAGGCCAGGAAAGGGGGCGACAGCGGAGCCAGGCGCGCAGGGGTTAAACCGAACACGGCAAGACCTGAGCTCACCTAGGCATGCCCCGAGGGGTAAACAACCCCAGGCTGATGGCCCAACTCCAGGTGTGAAAGGCTTAGCAGGCAATCCCGGGAAGCCAGTGATAACGACCGCTAACGAGCCATCAGCGGCGGGCGCGGCGGAACTGTCAGCATCGTAATAACAATGTAAAAAGCACCCATGAATAGCGCAGGTAGACAGGAGCAGTTAACCCCTTTTGTCCAAGCTATCCTGGGTGGGGAAGAGGATTTCCCCCGGACCTTTAGGGCAGAAGGGAGGGGGGAATTGGGAGTCACCCAGCAAGGTGTACATAAGGGGGATTCTGAGATGGCCTCCTCAGAATCCTTACGGACTTTCCACGTTTCTCTGTGTGCTGTACAATAAACTTCAAGACTTCTTCCGCTGACTTCTCGGAGTGGCGTGTGTGCTTGACGGCTAGCTACAGTTACCATCGGGAACACGACACTTTCCTTTAATGAGACACCCTACTCATCTCTAGAGTTAAATTTCCATGGGGCTTAACAAAATGAGTGCCCCTCCCCAAATCCGCCACCCAATTCTCATGTATCAAATAGGGGTGCTTTGTTTTATTCTACAATTTATTACCTGCTCTTTATTAGGTGGATACCTTCTGCACTAACTGCAATATAACTGTTAGAAATAAAATATAATAAAATTATATAGTGTGAAAAAGGCATCAGATAACGTACCATGGAATGTATACTGTGAGAGACAGCTCACAGTGGCAAAAAGAAACTCACCCCATATTTTCTGCTGGTGGACAAAATCTTTTTTAAATAAAAATATAAATATATGCATTGCAGTTATGAGTAGATGGCAACCCTGAGACAGAAAACAGGAATGTGAGAGTACTGATCTGAACATTTCCTTAACATTCCTAAATAAAGTAAATATCCAATGTGGATTCATTACTTTTGATTCACTTATTTCTGGTGCTACGTTTTGTTTTCAGTTACTGGAAGGCAGGTATGCCGCATGATTTACATAAGAAACCCTGTGCCATCCTAAAAGCACATTGCTCTACCCCCAAAAAATGCTGGGAAAACATTCCCTGTGATAAACAAAAACGATGGATATGTAAGAAGATGCCTAATAAAAGGTGGTACACATTAAACCCTTGATGAAACTGGATTGCATGAGCTCTATGCTAAAAACAAAGACAGTGGATTGATCCCCGCTTTTAAAAGTCAGCTGTCCGGGTTATGGAATCAGGGCATGGGAGAGCTCAACCCTCTGCTGTCAACAACCAAAAGCACCTTTTCAGTATTCCTTCCTCAGGACTGGAAGAAGAGATCTTATTTTGCAACCTCAAAGACTTGGACCTCCAAGAAAATAAAGCATGGAAGAATTCAGTCCTAACTGGCTTCTGTACTTCTAATAAATTAATTTAGTATAATGTTACAGGTCTCGAGTTAGTGAATGTTAGAAATTAATAAAATGGTGGAATTCAGGTAATATTGGGGACATTGAGGGGGAAATACAGGCTGCAGCAGGTCTCCTGAACTGTGCCAAACACAGAAATTCCTGGGTTTAGCCTATGCAAACTAGCCTGGCCTGAAGTTCTGGCTAGGCTAGTTGAGTGCAAGCCATTATGAAACAGCGGCAGTCATCAAAATGTCAAAGAAACACCCTTGGGTCTGTGCACAACAGGGGTTGCCAAGAGCATGATGAGAACTGGATGCTACATAGGAAAAACACATCCCTTTTAAAACTGAGAGATTTGGAGAAGGGGAGGGGCCACTTAGCAAAGATTCTTGGGAAGGAGAAAGGAGGGGCCAGAACTTCATATGGGGACTGGAGGGCAGAAGCATCTTGGCAGGCTGGCTGAAGGCAGGCTGGGACAGAGGCAAGGAGCTATCTTGCAATCTGATGTTGCGCTGCTGTGGGGAACTAGCCACTCTTGAGATTCTGAATGCTATAACCTCTGCATTCCCTCCATCTGCACCCTGTGTAAATATGTGTAAAATAAATCATATTTTTCAAAGACACGACAGTCTCTGCTGCATCTTTTTATATCATTTTTATTAAGTCTCCAACAATATTCCAAAACATTGATAATCATATACAATTTTTTTAACGTACAAATTTGCTTCCTGGCTTCCCTCCCATCCTTTCCTGATGTTCATTTTTTTTACTCCTTTTCATTAGCTGCTTTACAACACATGTATTTTTATTATCTAAACCCTGCTACTGATGCATCTTTCATTAATCCACTGCTTATATTTTAAATCCTGCTTGCAACTTCATCTAGTGGTGATATTTTGAAAGGTAACCCATCCGGGGTCTCCATTCCTCCTTAAACACTTTGTCATTATGTCCTCTTAATTTGGCAGTTAGTTTCACAATTTTAGCATATCCCATCCATTTCATAAGCCATTCCTCCTTAGTTGGTAAGCTTTTCTCTTTCCACTTCTGTGCATATAAACTTCTAGCTGCTGTTGGGACCTCTGACCCCATTATTCCTAGTGAAAAGACTTTGGTTGTTGTGTTGTTGTTTTTAGGGGTTATCAATTTAAACATCCTTTTCAATTTGTTATAATTTCCCAAACGCCCTTCAACTTTTTACAGTACCACCACATGTGATAAAATGAGCCTTCCTCCTGTTGGCCTTTCCAGCATATACCTGGTACATATTTTTACATTTTTTGCTCATTTTTGTTGTGTTAAGTACTACCTATACATCATTTTTATACAGTTTTCTTTCAACACCCTGGTGTAAATATGTGTAAAATAAACCATATTTCTTAAAGACATGACAGTCTCCGCTGAGTCTTATCTCCCAATGGAAACACATCCCTGATTAACTGCCTAAACCCTCTGGAATCTTGCTACAACCTGGTATATATATAATCAGGCATTTTATGCAATGCATACATTCTTTGTATCTGCAAGTCCAGATGAACAGAAGGCAAAAGCATATGAAAACAAGAATGGTTTCATGTCTTTGGTAGTTCACCCAGTTATCACCCCCTTTAAATCACAAAGGTTGACTGAAGTGTTGGGGGTGGGGGGGATGGGAACCCTGAGCCTGTGAAGAAGTCACATCTGATAGAGAAGTTGCCAGGATTTAATACAGTAGCTGGATTTCAAAGGTTTAAGGACCCCCCAAGCGATCCTGGACACTCACCATTCAATTTGTGGCAAAATTAAGGCCTCCCTGAAGATGACACGTGTCTGGTAAATCAACCTTTCTTAGCTGTGCCCCACTTCCTCTCCGTGCTACACAAGATGTACACAACCCAGGGCCCCGTTTTGAGAGCCCCCTGCCAAAAATGCACAACATACAGTAGCCACTAAATTTTGTTTTCCTATCCCTGAGCCATAAACGCCACTCTATACACAGCACCAATACAGCTTGTGGCTCCAGAATCTCTCTCTCTCTCTCTCTCTCTCTCTCTATATATATATATATATATATATCTGTGTGTGTGTTTGTGTACATGCGTATATATCATACACATACACACACACGCCTATATACATGCTATATTCTACACTTAAAAAAATCACAAATGCCAGCTTTTTTGCATTTGTGATTTTTTTAAGTGTAGAATATAGCATGTATATAGGCGTGTGTGTGTGTGTATGTGTATGATATATATAGCAGCCAACGTCTAATTATTTACAGATTTTCACAGTTAGAATTTCTTTAGAAAAGTCGTGACGCTTTCAGAAATACCTCTACTGATCTTTTCTATAAATAACCGTCTTTAGGGAAACTCCACTTCCTTTATTCCTTAAGGGAAAATAATGACTGCAGCGTGTGAAGTGTTCAGCTCAAAAAGGCTTACAAGAAGCATGAGGTTCTCTTTTGCCCAAGTGCCAGGCGGACTGTTCTCCTCCCCTCTTCCAATTTACTTTCTAAATCCGGTAGGAAAGGAAAGCCACGATTGTGGGAGGGACAGGCAGATTCTGCACCTGGCTGGTGGGCATCACTCACCGGATGGCCATGCGGCACAAGTGCTGGAGGCTGGCAACATGCCTGGGAGTGGCCCAGAAGCACACACTTCCGTCTTGCGTCCCAGCAGCTAGAACACTGCCATCTGTAGAAAAGGCACAGCAAAGCCCATTGCTCAGAGGTGCAACCTGGACGGGGTGGTCAACCTGGTAACAATTCAGTGTGGCGTGCAACCTCTCGGTGGCTTAGCCCAGATGCTGAAGATGTGATGTGTGCATAGCAAAGGAGGACCCTGATGCAGCAAATCCTGGTGGGCGCTCCAATGGAGCGGGTGATGGTGGGTGTACTAGGGATCTTGCCTGAAACAGGGACTGGCAACCATTATATTTGGGTTGCCATGGATTATTTCACACAATGGCTGGAGCCTTATGTGATTTAAAACAAAAAACAAAACCCAGTGTGGTAAGAATTCACCTCTACACCATCTTGTTTGTTTCCCAGGTGAGGAACAACCACCTTTTGGATAAACCACAGAACCAAGGAAAATATTTCCAAGCCCAGCATCCAGATTTAGGGACCCAGCATTTATTATGAATGAATATAATGAATATATTTTTATTGTCATTGTCCCCTTCGGGGACAATGAAATTACAATTATAACTATTGTGATAGGACAGCGCTCACTCGACTCAACCTGCCAGTTGAGAAGGTCTGCCCCGAGGCACTACAAAACAAAAGCTCATATAGTAGTTCAAACACAGCAAACGAAGAGTCATAAAACATCTTCACAAACATCAGGAAAGTTTACAGGTCATGGGATAGAAAACATGCATGACTCCATACTGGTATCTTCACCCCCGCAATCACCTTGGTGTGGCCCCGATGTGCGCAGTAGGTGGGTCATAAAAAACTTTTTTTCGAAAATGTTTCCTCCCTTGATCTTATCTCAGGCGTATGGTATAAACATAGTTAAATTTCAAATTTGGGACAAAACGGTTAATATTTAGACCCTGCTCCTACAAATTGAAATTTTGCCTCACCACGAGTGATAAAAACATAGGAATTTGACTCATTTAATTCTCAGTATGTTAAATTGTGAACTAATAAACATAAATTTTAGGTTTTATGTAGAGCAATAATAGTTGCATACCTCCTTCATGCCAATGAACTGCCTCTATGACATCTCATCATTGAACTAGATGGACCCACATCTGGGGCTAACACCTTTTCAGGGCCTATTGGGAAATTACTTCCCAGTGTCACTGATTTGCCAGTTGTTGAATACAAATGCTTTGCACGATCAGATTCAATCCCTGAAATGCCAGAAGTAGTTTGGAAAAATCTATCTACTGACCAAAAGTACTGAATTTTCCGGCATTTAAGACGACTGGTCATATAAGACAACCCCTAACTTTTCCAGTTAAAATATAGAGTTTGGGATATACTCACCGTATAAGAAATACGACCCGACGTATAAGACGACCCCCGACTTTTGAGAAGATTTCCCTGGGTTAAAAAGTAGTCTTATACACAGGAATATACACTATTTGTGGCAAGTTACATCTGCACTCATCTCTGGAGAATTCAGCAGTGACTTACAGCTGCTCAAAATTGGCCCTTGCAGCCATAGCAGGTGGCTGACTAGTGTCTGTCGTATCTGCCGGCTGTATGCCTGCACAAAGAAACCATCTCGAGTTCTAAAAATATTAACTTCATACGTTGTAAACATCTACGCACCAATGTGGTTTAAAGTAAAACATCACGAATTGGCTATTGAGGGTCCACAGAACTTTTATTTTCTAATGAAGAAAAGTGAGCAGATCGAAGACAAGGAGGCAAAGGGAATTGTACAGCAATGTGTGCAGACAAATGTTTTCTTTGCACACCCAGAAAATATTCTTCTCGCCCAACTGGCTTCTGCCCAGAAGTCAGATCGCGTTGATGCTGTTCAAATCATCATTGAAGCAAGAAGGAGAAATGAACCGTTGGCTGCAAGTATTCATCCATTTTGAGTGCCAACCCTTGATTTTAAAGCAGTGAAGTGGCAACAAATGATAAAATGGTCAGAAACTGACACATATGAGCTATCAATAATCAGGAACATGACAAACAATGAACTGTTACCAGTAAATATTGTGACCACTCCATTAACAATTCCAAAATTCAAGTGCCATTCACAAATGGTTGAACGTGCAGTGAAGGAGGTTACTAGAGCATCTAGGATAGTTATTGGAGAAAAAAGACATGATGCTACCATCAAAACAACAATGAACAATCGCTCTAAATTCCCAAAACAAGATACAAAAAAGGACTTTGCACCAAAATAGACATTTAGTGTAATGTGTAAAATCATATTTTTAGCATGATATAATATGGTGCACTTAGTGTACAATGTATATTGCATAAGGCATAATTTTATTAATTACACAAAATGTAAGCATTTAGTACAATTTATACCTAAGTAATTAAGTATAATGTGATGTTTTGACGCAACACATAATATGAGTGGTGTTTTATTGTTTATGTTTAGTACACTGTTTGCTTAATTGTTCCATATAATTTTTTCAAAACCATTGGTTTTGTACATTATCAACATGTTTTATCTTAAATAAATAAATATTACAGAAAATAATAGTATGCAACTATTATTGCTCTACATAAAACCTAAAATTTATGTTTATTAGTTCACAATTTAACATACTGAGAATTAAATGTCAAATTCCTATGTTTTTATCACTCGTGGTGAGGCAAAATTTCAATTTGTAGGAGCAGGGTCTAAATATTAACCGATTTGTCCCAAATTTGAAATTTAACTATGTTTATACCATACGCCTGAGATAAGATCAAGGGAGGAAACATTTTCGAAAAAAAGTTTTTTATTACCCACCCTAGTGCGCAGGCCATTTGACCATTTTAGGTCTCGGGTGTCCAACATTATCCTGGCAACATAGCCTTCAGTGAAAGGGAAGAGCATCATAAAACCTTCTTCCTGGGTCTCAGATAGCTTCAAGGATAGCTGGTTTACACTCTGGTGCTAAAACATCTTGCCATTTGTACCATTTTTAGAGGAAGAGATGGAATGCAGCAGAGGAGGGAGAGACTTGCAAATGCAGAACACACAACAATCAAGCCTAATACAGTGGTACCTCGGGTTAAGTACGCTTCAGGTTAAGCACGCTTCAGGTTAAGAACGCCGCTAAGAACAGAAATCGTGCTCTGGTGGCGCAGCAGCAGCAGGAGGTCCCATTAGCTAAAGTGGTGCTTCAAGTTAAGTATGCTTCAGGTTAAGTACGGACCTCTGGAACGAATTAAGTACTTAACCCAAGGTACCACTGTACATTCTAAAAGGTTCAATGCAATTAAAGTGAAAGATTATTAAAATAATAAAAATATACACCTGGGGTCTGTAATTCTTATATCACGAGGAAGCTGTGACAGTGAAAATGCATTAGCCGACAATTTCTTTTTTTAATTTGGGGTACTGGGAGAATTATAGGATCTCCTTTCTAACAGGAAAGATAACTGGGTACTGAACAAAGGTGCATAAGAAAAACTTACACCCAGTTAACAGTGGCCCATTAAAGTACGCTTTTAGCAGAGTTAAAAGAAAAATAAACGAAACAGAAACTGACTTGGCTGAAAAACACGCCACCAGAAGTGAAAAGACACTTTTCTAGCCTAGACTTTAATTCTAAGTAAATGAAGTCAGAACTCAGATGCGTCTTAGCCATAGAGGCTACAGGTAGTGGCGCGGGTAACCACGGCGCCACATTGGCGCCACGTTCTGGAGGGCGCCAGGAAAGTGGCAGAGGCTGGACGCTGCGCCTCCCGGCATCAGCTTGCCGCCCTCGCCCGCCTCCGCCATGCCGCGCTACACCTGGAGCCTCCTCCTGCGCCGTCCTTGGCGAGGGAGCCGCTGCTCATCCCACCAAAGATTGGGGGTGCGCGTGCGCGCACACGCTCGGCTCCGCGCTTCTCTCTCCATCGAGCTGCGGCGGCAGCTCCGCCTCTGAGCGCCTTGCAGCACGCCGCACTCATCCGGATTGGTGCCGGGCTCCGACACTCCAGCACGCCGCCCTCGCCCTTGCCTCGCCCCTGCTGGGACCCAGAGCGCGCCTGCGGCTGGGACTCAGCAAGATGCTGAAGAAGAGGCGCTCCGGCTGCACCCCGCCTGGACCGAGTCCGAGCGGAGTTTAAAAGTATTGCTGGATGGCTTCTCAGTTGAGAAGGAGCACTAGCTGCGGCGCGAATGGGAGTGTTATAGTAGTTAGTGTGTTTGGGGTGAGCGGTGGGGAGGCGCGGGATGGCTGAAGTGGGGCAGAAGAGGAAAGAGACACGATGCAAACTGCTTGCTCTGTGGGGCGGGTTCACGGTGCTTTGCTAGGACAGAGAGGAAGGGGCTCCTGTTTGATTTTCATCTTTAAAAGTCCTAATGCAGATGACTAGGAGGGCAAAGCTCCCCACCACCTATTATTATTATTACAGCGGGTTACAACAATTAAAACCCAATACTCAGAAGCCATTTAAAAGATCTTACAGCCACGGAAATAAGGTGGGTCCCAAAAAATATGCCCAAGCAGGCAAATATACTGGTTTACAGCCAGCCTTTGCAGATTATTTTGGGGTGTGGGGTTGGAGGCAACCAGCGTGTTGTGTTGCCTAGCAATTTGGGCTTGGGGAGAGTTGGGTTCAAGTCCCCTTTTAGCTAAGGACTTCCAGTTGGATGCCGGAGCTGCCGGTCATGGGCGTACCCAAGGGGGGGCAGAGGGGGACAGCTGCCCCCCCTAGAATGCAGCCCTAGAAGCAAAAATGATCAGTGTCCATTCAAAGCAAACCTGAACGACCATGGCTTGCCCCCCCCTAGATGGCTTGCCCCCCCCTAGTTTTGATCCTGGGTATGCCCCTGCTGCCGGTCGGGGGGAAATTTCGTCTTGAGGTTTCCCGGCTCAGTGGGGGGTTAGGGAGCACGCATCAGCGCTGCGCCTCCCGAAAATCCCCGGGAGGGGTGTCCCGGGGGCCGGTGATCCGGCGGTTGACTCCAGCAGTTTCCCCCGCTCACAGCGGCTTAGGAGAGCCACTGGAAAAGAGCGGGGTTGAAATGGAGTCCAACGGATCCACCTCCCCTGCCGAGTGAAGCTGCGTAGACCGGCAGCCCTGAGCATTTCAATTGCTCCAAAGAGTCGATTAGAAATCTGGATTTTGAAGCCACAAAATCGTGAGCAAAAGGACATTTGGACTAAATTAGGAGCTTCAAGGGACTTTAAAAGCGGATGTCGGTCCCTTTGATGTTGGAGCAATAGGAAACAGTGAAAGTTTTACTACCTAAGCTAAGTGAAAGAGGAAGCTAAAGGAAACTTCTGTAGCCAAGGAGGTTTATTTGCTACAATTGTTGATTGTGGAAAGAAAAAGCTACTCTACTCTCATGGTTTTGGGGGAAATTGGCAAGAAATTACTTTAAAAACTGTTGGATTATAACTATCTCATGGCTGAAGCTGGATAAGCTGGGTTTTTTTTCTTTTTGACCTTGAAAATGGCGCAGCTGTCTGAGCAGGACATGAGAATGATGCTAGTCATATTACAGGACTGTTTAAACACACTCAGACCAAAGAACCAAGGAGTAAACAACTTGGCAAACAAGGATAGCACTATGCCAGATGTACCAGATGGAGAATTGCTGGAAAATGGAAAATTAAGCCACACCATTGACTATGAAATGATAGAATCAACACCCCGCATACAGGAGCAGACAGCAGAGGGAAAAGCTGGCCCTGCTGATAAACAACATAAAAGATACAAGAAAAAGGACAAATTGGACGGAATTTGGACTAAAAAAGCTACAATGGCCAAGAAATATAATAAAAAGGAGAAAACAAATGGACTCAGGAAGAAAAGGGGAAAGTCAATTAGGAGATTCCTCAAAAAAAGAATTTCGACTTCCATAGCAGGACTGGCCCGAAGAAAGAAGATTAAGAAGAGAAGGGCAAAATTGAACAGAAAAGAGAGGCAAGGCCCAGGGGGGCAGGACAAATATTGGGGGCTGATTGCGGAAAGAGAGGGTGTGGGTTGAACAATAATGACACTTGAACTGGATTACTTTTCTGGCTACAAGGACGATGATATGTGTTAAATGGTGACTGGCATAGGGATTACTGATGATGTTCAATTTAAAATGAATATGAAAGAGAAAATATGGCCAAAGACTCTGAAACCAATGGGAGGAAGGGGGGAAATCTCTATGGGAATAAGATGAAAATATATATAATATAGAGTACAGATGATAAGAAATCAGGAAAGGAGCAGAAGTACCAGCAGGCTCAGGTTTAAAATTAGCATTAGTAAACAAAAGTATTTTGTGTTTAGGATGTTATGAAAATAGATGTATCAATCTGTTAAAGAGGATTTAAAATGAATTCAATGGAGGGGGGCTTCAGGAAGTCAACTGAAGTATGTACCGGAGAAAGATAGAATCTGGCCCAGAAATTGGGTCAGGCCTAAGCAATGTTAGTAAAAAATAATAATAAGGTTAAATGTACAATGAATATGTTTACCCCTGTGAGGGGGGGGGGGGATGGATCTTGGCTTCCCACGGTGAGAGGGGGGAAGTATGAAAATTTAACCACCATGTATGTTTTGTGCTTTAAAAAAATTGTAAAACCCAATAATTTTTTGGGGGGGGGAGTCCCTTTTTAGCTAAAAGTAACCCTGGACCAGTCGCTGTCTCTGAGACCACTCAACCTCACAGCTGTTTCAGGAATAAAAAGTGGAATGGGGTGGTAAAACAGTTTCACCAGCCCTAAGTACCTCCCTTGCTAGCATCTGCTCATAGCAGCTTCCCATAATTTAAGCCACCTTTCCGACAGTCATATTACATTATTTCTCTCTACCCCGTCCCATGACATCCTTCCTGTTTTGACTATCCCTGCTACCTTTCCCACTGCTTTCTATTCCTTGGCTGCAAAACCTGGCAAATTCCCAATTCTGTGTGGGTAGGCTGGTAGCAGGGGCACCTTAGCCATAGAGGCTAGTGGCGCGGGGAACCACGGAGGAGCCACCCTCTGGCTGCTGCCCGCCCGGAGGGAAAGGTGGGCATGGGGAGCAGGGAAGGGAAAATGTCTGTGCGTCCTATGGAGCGAAGGCTCTGCCCCCCGCCAACGCGCTCCACTCATAAAAGCGGAGCGCGCTGTCGGCGGCGGCTTGGGGGGGGGAGAGGAAGAGCAGCCTGGGCTGATCTTCCTCTCTCTCTCTCTCCCCCCCCCCGCCACATCCCTCCGCTGCTCCCCGCTTCTCGCTGAATGCAGCGGTGGTGGGGGCGGCGGCAGAGGGATGCTGCTGGTTGCTCCCCGCCAACCCCGTTCGCCAAAGCAGGCTTGTTTTTGCGATCGGGGTTGGCAGGGAAGAACCAGCAGCATCCCTCCGCCGCCGCTCCCAGCCTTTTAGAGGAGGAAAACCAGAAAAAAAATTTTTTTCTGGTTTCCTCCTCTAAAAACGAGGTGCGCCCTATGGAGCGAAAAATACGGTATGTAGTTTATGCATGAGCACATACATTCATGTGCGTACATTGGTCTCACACACTGCTGGAACATGGTCCTCAGAGGAGAGGACAATGCTCGCACCATTACCAGGAACAGTCACCATTGTTTGGTCAGAACCCACTTGACCCTCCTCCTGGTCTAGGGCTGTGGTTTGGGATAATACCAAACCAGCAACTCTCTCCACATTCTGTTCCCTAAGGAAAGATCATGGCAGGTCATGGGAGGCTTTGCGGGAGAGGGGATGTGGGGCAAAGCCTGGTGACGGAGCAATGTACAAAAATGTATCCAAAGGTGTCATAAGCCCTCCCAAGGCTCTGAGGTGGTTTCAAAGTATCAGAGCCAGCCCATGTCATCACAGATTCCAGATTGATCCAAATAAGTCCAGAACGGGGAATCTCCACTTGGAGTGGTGCCTCAGAAGGTTGTGGACTCACCTTCCTTGGAGGTTTTTAAGCAGAGGTTGGATGGCCATCTGTCATGGATGCTTTAGTTGTGATTCCTGCATTGCACAGGGTTGAACTAGATGGACTTTGGCTTCCCTTCCAACTCTACAATTCTATGAACACCCATCAAACAAAATTAGCATGGCCAATGGAAATGGATGGTGGGGATTGTAGTCCAGTAGCATTCGAAAGACTGCAGATTTCCAAGAGCAGCAGGATGGAACACAATGAAGAGGTTTCCCAGCAGGTTGCGGCAAGTCGACATTTTGTGTTTTATAGTGTTCCAAAGATATTCATGAGCATCCCTTTCATGTGTGAGAGTGCCTTGAAAGTAGAGTAAGTGACTTCTGCTATTTGTGGAATGCTGATTGGCTGCCTGCCAGTACCAATCAGGAAGGAGCAGAGTGGGAAGAGTTCTGGAATGTTCTGCATCAAAGTGGAAGGTGGTTGAAGCCGTTGAAGGAAGGAACATCTGCAGGAAGAAGCTGAGGCAGAGAGAAGATAAAGGACTCAGTGAGGCACCATGGTAGCCAAAGTGGGGGAAATAAATCATTCATAATCAGCTGCCTTTTTCTAAGTCCAGCCATTGGTTGTCTTGCCCCATATGCTATCTAGCCAACTGGCAACAGCTGCCCAGGATCTCTGGCAAAGATCGGTCTTTCCCAGACCTACTGCTGGAGTTCCTTATGATGGGAGATGCTGCAGATTGTATCAGAGCCTTCTGAATGAAGTATGTGCTCTGTCACTGAGCTAGAACTCGGAAGGTCCCAGTTTCCCTATTATAGTGGGAGATGAGCAGATTCCTGTAGTTCTCCAGGGAATAGGTGACTCCATGTTTGAAAACAAAGTGAGGGTTGGATGCACGCAAGTTTTTCATGCCAACTCCTTTGTGTATGAATAGCATGGTGTGTTTGTCCTTGTCCATGGAGTTTTCTTGGCAGGGATACTGGAGTGGCTTGCCAGTTCCTTCTCCAGGTGGATCACATTTGGTCCAAACTCTCCACTACAACCTGTCCATCTTGACCTGTCCATAGCTTCCCTGAGTAATTCAAGCCCCTTCGCCACGACAAGGCAGTGATCCATGAAGGGGACAGTGTTCTCAAAGCTACTAACATGAGTTTGGCCAAACTGCGAGAGGCAGTGAAGGATAGGCGTGCCTGGCGTGCTCTGGTCCATGGGGTCACGAAGAGTCGGACACGACTGAACGACTGAACAACAAAGCATGGTGTGACTGCTCTGTAAATGGTAGCTTTGTCTCAAGACATTATTTTAATAGTTTACTCCATTAAATGGTCACATAGAAGAACTCCAGGATGAGACAACACTCAACATGAGGAGATAAGATGCAAGCCAAGAAAAAGATATTGTCAACAGAAAGAGGCAAGTTTTTGTATGCTGTTATTCTGATTTGTCTTTGACTACTAAATTCTTTGATAGAAGTTGTGCTAACTGTCTACTCTGTCATATGGTTCCGAACACAGGATGACATAAGGTGCCAATCCGAATGAGCAGTTAAAATGGCGGGAGGCCTGACATTCGAAGAAGGTAGGTTTTCCCCGCTGCTATTTCCTCTTCAGAGCAATACAGGAAGGCAGAGTTCCTCTACGCACCTCTGAGCCGCCCTTTCTGTCCCTCTGACTCCTGCTTCCTTTCCTTCCTTCTGCCATGAGAGTGTGAAATTGAGGGACAGGACAGAGATTTATCTCTGGGCAACACTACTTTCAGGTTGAGCGCCTGCCTCTTTTCCACCTTCCTACATTTTATTAAATTTTATAAAATTTAATAAAAGAAATGAACCATACTGTTCATTAATTGAAACAATCATTTGATGATTTATCTTTTACTTTGTTACTCCATCGTCAGCACATATGAGCTGACATTTAGTCCTAGATTCATATAGCCATATCTTTATTCAGCTTGATTAATGATGCATTTAAATAGCATTGCTATATATTCACCTAATCAATCCCCAGAATTAACTGCATTTTATACCTTACTAGCAGGTAGTGCTTGATGCTGCCTCGGACCTCAGAATGTTGTGCTTTTTAAATGGATACTGTAATATGAGTTTGGACCCATTGTGCCATCAGTTAGGTGAAGTCATGCCAAAGACATATTTGATTCAATATGGCACTTGTGGTGAGACCCTGTCAGGCTGTCAGAAAAGTCCTTCCGTCTGGGGTCCAATGCTGTAAGCAGAAACCAGAACGGCTTGGCCGTAATTAACTTTATTGCTCAGTGACCAAGGAGACAGTGCACTGCACATACATCAATCAGCTAAGCAAGTCAGCTGCAGAAGCTAAAGTTCCATCCTCTCTTTCCCTTATTTATACCTCCCTCCATGCATTTTTTTACTGTGACTCAGCTTCTCTTAATTGTTCTAGCCTTTTCTCGACCCTTCTCTCTGTGGCTACCTCAAGCATCTCCCCTTAACCCTCACTTTCTGTCGCTGATTCCTCCCTTTCCCACAAGTCTGGACCTCGTTCAAAGTCCCCTCCCCGCTCAGGTGCCTCCTGGTTTACTGGCTGCCACCACTCTTCCTCAACCAGCCAATCGCTGACAGACGCCCAACCTCACCACAGGAAACCTCATGCAGAGTTTGGTGAAGACATCTCAAGTTTTGGAGGGGGTTACCCTACTGGGGTTTAGCTCCTAGTACACAGCCCCTTTTCTATTCCCTTTTTTACGAGCTAATGTTCTAATAAATTACATATTATGTGATCCAACACCACAATGCAGCTTCCAAAACCAGTGTGGCTTCTACATCGAATGCATCTTCCAGATCCAATGTGGCTTCCAGATCCAATGTAGCTTCCAGATCCAATGTGGCTTCTAGATCCAATGTCTCTTCTAGATCCAGTGTGGCATCCAGAACAAAACTAAAAGGCAGACGAAAACCACCTCCTAGAAAGGGTATGCATGCAGCACACACAGAAGTGGTTCATAGCATAGACGAGGAACACACTGGTAAGGAAAAGTGGGAGAGCAACAGGAAGCATCTGTGACCAGTCGTGGTGGGGAGGGCTGGAGAATAGCTAGCAGTGCTCTGTCAGCCCAACAGGCTCACTTAGTCAAACCAACCAACCAACCAGGGTTTGAGTCCAACGTCCTCTGCTGGCTATGGCAGCGGTGGTGTGAAGCACCAAGCTTCAGCCTATGTTCTCTTCCTCTCCTTATTTAAACACGGAACCTCAGACAGAAAGAAATGGCAGGCAAGAAAGACTTCTCCATTCACTTAGCCTGACAGCTGACATGGGAGACAGGCTTAGAAAGCCGGCTTTGGCTTGATCATCCTGAGATCCCTATGGTAGGGGAAAGAGAACTTGGCAGGTGTGGTCATTCAAGTGTGGCCTGAATGCTCCATCACAGAGTGGAGTGGGAGAAGCAGGGGCAACCTATCCATGAGGCAGACTGAGGAAACTGCCTCCGGCTGTAGAATCTAATTGGCACATGCTCCTCCATGACTGGAGAAGTGGTAGAGGTTGTTTCTGGGTGAGAGCTCAATGAAATTGCCAGAAGACCTCATGTCTTGTGTGGCCTCACCAGGATCTTGGGAAGATCACGCAAGGCCTCTGTGTGATCTCATGGGGCTCTTGTGAGATCTTGCCAGAACCTGGAAGCTGCAGCTGCACGACCCTGGTAAGCCAGACTTCACAGAATCACAGAATCATAGAGTTGGAAGAGACCACAAGGGCCATCCAGTCCAACCCCCTGCCAAGCAGGAAACACCATCAAAGCATTCCTGACAGGTGGCTGTCAAGCCTCTGCTTAAAGACCTCCAAAGAAGGAGACTCCACCACACTCCTTGGCAGCAAATTCCATTGTCGAACAGCTCTTACTGTCAAGAAATTCTTCCTAATGTTTAGGTGGAATCTTCTTTCTTGTAGTTTGAATCCATTGCTCCGTGTCCGCTTCTCTGGAGCAGCAGAAAACAACCTTTCTCCCTCCTCTATATGACATCCTTTTATATATTTGAACATGGCTATCATATCACCCCTTAACCGTCTCTTCTCCAGGCTAAACATACCCAGCTCCCTAAGCCGTTCCTCATAAGGCATCGTTTCCAGGCCTTTGACCATTTTGGTTGCCCTCCTCTGGACACGTTCCAGCTTGTCAATATCCTTCTTGAACTGTGGTGCCCAGAACTGGACACAGTATTCCAGGTGGGGTCTGACCAGAGCGGAATACAGTGGTACTATTACTTCCCTTGATCTAGATGCTATACTCCTATAGCAGGGAGTTCAGCAGGGGCAGCAAGGTGGGGTCACTGGCATGCAAAATGGTGGCACCTACCCATTTTGCCTCAGGTGGCAAAGCAGAATGGACCACTCCATAGCTAAAGCTATGCATGAGGAGGGACTTCTTGGACCTCTTTATGGTGAGCCCAACTGCTGCCAAGGCTATGCTCTGGTGGCTTATTGAGGTGCTGATCATATAATCTTTCGTTCCCAAGTCTGCATCTTTGTTTCAGATTGTTATAAGAAAGGATAGTGTGTGTTTTTTGATGTTTGGAATGTCTTAGTTGTTTATTTAGTGCAGACTCCTTAAGAGACAACTTACATATTCAGAAAACACCCCTAACAATTTATAGATTGTGTTTTAAAGCTCCACTGGGTCAGGCAAAAGGCTCATGTAGTCCAACACCCTGTTCTCACAGTGGCCAAATCGATGCCTACAGGAAGCCTGCAAGCAGGACCTGAATACAACAGCGTAGTCCTTATTTGCAATATCCAGCAATGGGTTTTGAGAGGCATACTGCCTCTAACAGCGAATGCAGAACATAGCCGCTGTAGCTGGTCAACCTCACCTCCATGAGTCTGTCTAACCTTCTTTAAAAGCCACCCAGGTTGATGGGCATCACTACTCCTTGTGGGAGTAAATTCCATAGTTCAACTATGTGCTCTGTCTCGCCTTATTTTCTTGTATACACCGGTATGTTAATAGCTTTATGCGTCAGCAAGAATTCCAAAAACACAGCAAAATGAACCATACCTTAATAGGATAATGGCTGGATGTTCATATGTGATTGTTAAAGCATACTTTTCTTTCTTTTTGCACTTCAAGGAAAATATGCTGCGGTTTTGCAGCACATTAAAGAGTGCTCTCAACTTTCCCTTGCTGCATCTACTGCGGTGGTGCTGTGCCTGGTCCTGTTTTTTGCTGCAGTTGGAGTAATTAATCTGTGTAAGTTCAACTCTGGGGTGGGGGCTATAGAGTTATCCTGGTTGGCTTTACATCATTTTGAAGAACACTTTCAAAAGCTAAGCCCTTTTACCTCGCAGTGGTTGGGAAGTGGTTGAATCTCACCCATTGAAACAAATGCTTCTGTTTCTTGTCCCTGAATACTCCAGAGACTTCATAGGCCAACTTTGTTTGTTTGTTTGTTTATATCCTGCCTTTTCCCCAGACTGGGACTCAACAAATCTTGCAGTAGCTGCCGGGACCATATAACACAGGTCCTAAAGGATCTTCTCTGGCTCCCAGTACATTTCCGAGCACAATTCAAAGTGTTGGCACTGACCTTTAAAACCCTAAACGACCTTGGCTCAGTATACCTGAAGGAGCATCTCCACTCCCATCGTTCAGTCCGGACACTGAAGTCCAGCTCCAAGGGCCTCCTGGTGGTTCCCTCCCTGTGAGAAGTGAGGTTACGGGGAACCAGGCAGAGGGCCTTCTCGGTAGTGGTGCCTGCCCTGTGGAACGCCCTCCCATCAGATGTCAAAGAAATAAACAACTATCTGACTTTTAGAAGACATCTGAAGGCAGCCCTGTATCAGGACGTTTTTGATGTTTTACTGTGTTTTGTATGTGCTGGAAGCTGCCCAGAGTTTCTGGGGAAACCCAGACAGATGGATGGGGTATGAATAATAAAAATATTATTATTATTATTACAGATAAAACAGAGAAAGCTAAAAACATACCGTATATACTCGAGTATAAGCCGACCCGAATATAAGCCGAGGCACCCAATTTTACCACAAAAAACCTGGGAAAGCTTCATAGGAGCCACTGCCTGCCTCGCTCGAGTATAAGCCGAGGGCGGCTTTTTCAGCACAAAAAATGTGCTGAAAAACTAGGCTTATATTCGAGTATATAGGGTAGATACGATCATCACCAAACAGCAATTAAACACTAATGGAATTAAAATAATATATATAAAGAACTATTAAAAATAACAACTACAAGAAAAACATCACAGCACCAGCTCTTTCGTTCAAAACAGTCAGTTCCTAAAAGTCTTTTGAGATACGAAAGTCTTCACCTGCCATTGGAAGGGCAACGTTTTGGAGCATCCTGCAGAGCTCTCTCTCCTAGCGTGCAATTCTCTGCTCCTATTTCTTCTAATCTTTGTCTGCTGAATGAGAGATTCCTTCTCTTAAAGCAACTCTCCTAAGTTGTACAGGGGATCTCGGTTTAACACATTTGCTGGCTGTGCCTCCTTCTAGGAATACAGGTCTGCAGTCTGTCCGCCTTGTTCCTTCCTGCTCATGTGGTGGCAGAAAGCCTTTTCCACTGGCAATATAAAATGGGAGGAAGGCGTTGCATCCCTAGTCAGTTATGATGTCATCAGGGCCGGTGCTAGGTTTTTTTGCGCCCTAGGCGAGATCACCTTCTGGCGCCCCCTCCCCCCCCCATTTCCCAGAGTTGTCAACCTTTTTTTAAGGGAGCTGACACCATGCTTACACATTATCTCTAACAAGCCCTTAGAACAAAATAAAATGAAAAGGCAGAAGAAAATCTAATGAAGTCCTCAATTCCAAAGCAAGACTCATTCAAGACTCAACAGTTCTTCTAATTCATCCTCATGATTCAAATCACCACATATCAAAAAGTTAAAGCAATCACCAGTTTGTTGTTCTTTAAATAAATTAATAAAGACACAGACAATGAAGTTCCCGGCCAATTTGTGTTTAAGTACAAAGCTGACGTTTTCAAACATTGTGGGGGTTGGGGTGGGGGTGGGGGTGGGGGGTGGGTGTAAGTGACATCCTGCTTTACACATCCTGGGTCACAAAGGCTGCAGCCCTAACTGCACTTACCTGAGAGTAAGCCCTGCTGAATCTAATAGGACCTTACTTCTGAGTAGACAGTAGGACTGCAGCAAGAAACACGTTTGGGAATTAGGGCTTTCTGTTTTAAGTCTCAACCAGAGGAAAATGTAATATTGGAGATTAGGGAGAAAGGAATATGAATAGATTGGGGGGAGGGGGCTGACGAGAGACCAAAAACCACAGTTAGCAAGACAAGGCACACTTTCTGGGGAGCAAGTCTCACAGTTGCTTGGGGTGAGGACTGCAGAGGGACCATAGTTGGGTTGTGCATGTGTGTTTTTCAGAAAAATGTAGAATTGGAAAGGACCCTGCGGGTCATCTAGCCCAACCCCCTGCAATGCTTTTTAGCTTGCATTGATCTTAAAAACCTTCAGTGCCATTTTTTTTTAGTTGGATAGGCAATTAACAGACTTGTTTCACAAATAAGGGAGAATGAGGGTTGCTGACTTGGTTTGGTTTGTCTTTGTTCTAGTTTTTAGAATGTGTTTAGTACCGTAATTTCAAGCAGTGAGCCGCCCTGATATCTATGGGTGGAAGGCAGTAGTAGTAGTACTAGTACTTGTAGTAGTAGTAATAATAATAATAATAATAATAATAATAATGGTGATCTTTTTCGTGGGGGTTGGAGTGAGCGGGTGATGGCCAGCTGCTGGAATGAATGGGGTTGGTGCTAAATGGTCTGGCTTGCTCTACAACCCCTAGGGACCTTGTTGGTGGGGTGGGGTGGGGGTGAATAAGGAGCCCACCCCCGAAGAAGAAAAGTGAGGGGAGGAGGCTTCCCTTCACCAGGATAGAGTTGCTCATAACAGGGCATGAGTCCAGGGAGAGAAACCAGGGCAGCAGCTGCTGCTACTCACGGCTCAGGCTGGATGTAGCTGAACAGAACGGGCAAGGGGACCCTGCAAGCAGAGCTGCAAACCCAGTGCGGAGGCTCCGCATGGGCTAGAGGAGGAAGAAAGGGAGTGAGTTGGGGGGCGCCTCTCTTCTTCTTTTTCCTTCCTCCTCCTCCTCCTCCTCCTCGTGCTCCGCTTCCCCCTCGCCATCGCCCGCCTCCCTCTTCTCACAGGGAGGGCGGGAGAGAGAGAGAGAGAGAGAGAGAGAGAGAGAGAGAGAAGGCGCCTCCGCAGCCCGGGTAGAGAAGGAAGAAGGGGGCGAGTTGGGGGGCGCCTCTCTTCTTCTTCTGCCCCACTGGTCCCCTTGCGCACAACTTCGCCCCACTGGCGCCCTTGCGCACAACTTTCCCTTCGCCTCTCTCTTCCCACAGGGCAGACCACCTCGCTGCAGGGCAGAGCACGAGGCGGCAACTGAGCAAAGCCAGGAGCCTGGGGAAGGGGCGGGCCTGTGTCGAGGGAGGGCACGTGCGCCGCTCCAGCTGAGCGTCGGCTCGTTTTTTTCCCCTTTTAGCCTTCTGGCCCGCAGAATTCGGTGCCTGCAGGAGTGGCGGTGGGGGTGGGGGGGCAGGCTGGCCAGCTCTAGGCAACTGCCTAGTTTGCCTAAATGGACGCACCGGCCCTGGATGTCATCACCCAATGTGCCCATGATCTTTGCATGACTATATTCCAAGGAAGACATCAAATCACAATGGATTCAGCAGGGCTGGGAGAACCAGTTCACCAGGTATACAAGACTGCAGAGTGCCTGCTAGAAGATATGACTGTCATACAAAAAGCAAGTTTCACAGCGAAGGCACAGGGAGTCTTGATTCAAAAATCATTCTAATCAATTTTTTTTGGGGGGGAGGGGTGTAGCACACTCATGCCCAGACGTGTGTTGGAATACCATTTATTTTTCTCTTTAATCCCTTCTAGATATCTATGAGCAGAACAAAATACATCTAGAAAAGAGAGCAATGAAAACTATCAGAGACTTTATGATAAAAAGGGAACCATCCCTTCAGAACAAGAATGGTAAGCGATAAGTTTTCATCAGTATATTCATGAACACTGCTCCCCAGCCATACACCCCATCAAGGGGTATTGCCCCAGAGTAGAACTTGTTTCAAGTCTCTTATGTAGAGAGGGGAAAGTAGCTGGGAAGTGATTGGATTGGAAGAAGAAGAGGAGGAGGAGGAGGAGGAGGAGGAGTTTGGATTTGATATCCCGCTTTATCACTACCCGAAGGAGTCTCAAAGCGGCTCACATTCTCCTTTCCCTTCCTCTGTGAGGTGAGTGGGGCTGAGAGACTTCAGAGAAGTGTGACTAGCACAAGGTCACCCAGCAGCTGCATGGGGAGGAGTGGAGATGCGAACCCGGTTCCCTAGATTACGAGTCCACCGCTCTTAACCACTACACCACACTGGTGGAATTAAGAGCCCACCTTTCCTCCAACACTGGTCCTCTGAAAATGCCCCTCTTCCCACAAACAACTACTTTCAAAATATGCAGAGTTGGCAGCTTGTGTCTGCTGAAGCCTGGACCTGTTAAATCAGAACCAATCATCACCCAGTTCCTTCGTATAGCTGTCCATTTTGTTATGATTTCCCTGAATTGGTTGACTTTGCTATGGGACTGGCTAGGAAAGCTGGATCGCCTCCCTGTTGCCCTTCCTTCAGCAAGTGGCGACATTTTTTATTCCAACAGGCCTCTAGGAACTGGCTTTTTTTTAAGGAAAGGGCTGGCACTGTGATTTTTTTTATTGTTGTTATTCGTATTTTCAAAAGATTTGTTCTTTTTATGTTGTTTTGTTTTTATTAATGTATAATAACTTTTTAATGATTGACTTCTCTTGATTTTAGCTTTTCTATTTTATCTGCATTTTGCGTTTTTTAATCTGTAAACTTCCTTGAGTCCCAGTCTGGGGGGAAAGTGAAATACAAATAAATATTACTATAATAATAATGAATTTGCAAATCCCGGAAGAAACAAAACCCATGGGGGGTAGGAATTGAGGTACTGCATGGACAATTTTAATATTGAAAAACCTATCATTGTAAGACTCAACATGCTTACAAACTGACTCATGCACCAGAAAGTCCTAAAATTCTATGTTAAGTTGCCCATCTTAATTTCTGCACCATGTGTATGCAGTTCCCATGTGCATGGTGTGAGGTGATGCAGTTCCCATGTGCACATGGTGTGAGGTGACCAGAAATATGCATGTAAGACATGAAGTGTGGGTTTAAATTAGGCCCATTTTATCAATTACAGCTTAAGACTTTAAGTTCTTGGTTCAAAGGGAAGGCAATGTGCAGTAAGTATTCCCAAACAACTGTTGATCCCCTAAACCAGTTATAATTGGGTGAGCTTACCCTTTAAGGAGGAAAGGTGGCTTTAATTCCATCGTCCCTCTCCTCTGCCCATGACACACCCTCTCAGTTGAGGAGGAAAGCTTTCCTGATTCACGTCTCCTGGATGCCCCATAACTCCATGGGAATGGCACAGGTTATCATCCAAAATTATATTTTGCCCCTAGGCCCTGCAAGTCTCTGTGCAAGTCTCCAGTACCACTATTCTTCTGAAAAGTGCTCATCCTTCGTGCCAAGCTATTCCCCACTTTTATTTTGAATTTATTGATAAGATGGTTAATAGCTACGGAATGGACATGCATAAAACTGATGTAATAAAATGGAAATTGTTGTGACTCAGACAACATTAAATGGCTTAATACTAGCATTGGCCCTACACAAATCATTCTGTTTGGCTATTTTGAGAAGCAGGCAAGTGAACATTGCCAAGTGACGCCAGTTTCAGCCATGTACTTTGGAGCATTGGAGCCTGGACTTGTGCGAGTGTAAAACATGGGTCCCACCGCTGACCTCTGGCATCTCCTCAGCTGCGGTTCCAACTCAATATTCTCATGTCTTTTCTAAAACTTTTATTTAATCCTATGACATTCAATTTGAGAATTTTGTGTACTGAACATTTTGCAGCAAACTGTAAGTTTGAACCTGGAAAACTTGCCCAAGAACATTTTCAGTTGCAGAAAGCATATATCTGTTGCTGGCACCATGAATACTACTTTGGGGACCTAAGTTACCCTTGGGGAAGCTTGAACCTTTATTCAGTAGTAGCAAAGCGGTAAAGGGCTATGTGTATGGAGCTCATGCATTGAAATTTCCCCTTGAATAGGGCAATCTCCGTCCAGTGTGTCCTTGTGTGCTCTTCAGAAAGAAGACACACAACCCACTCCCTTTCAAGAACCATGAAGGTCAAGCCACAAAATAGCCTTCTCCAGGAGATAGGACAAGTTTTACCATCAGTATATCAATATCCCTCAGTAGAAAGGAAATGGATGTAACAGTTGACTCTATTGGGACAAGGGACAAGTAAACCTTGGTCATCCCAGACACTGAGAACCAGGACTCCTCCTATCTAGGCTCCATAGCCTACATTGGCTCCCAGTATGTTTCCGAGAACAATTCAAAGTGTTGGTGCTGACCTCTAAAGCCCTAAACGGCCTCAGCCCTGTATACCTGAAGGAGCGTCTCCACCCCCATCGTTCTGCCCGGACACTGAGGTCCAGCTCCAAGGGCCTCCTGGTGGTTCCCTCACTGCGAGAAGCCAAGTTACAGGGAACCAGGCAGAGGGCCTTCTCAGTAGTGGCACACGGCCTGTGGAATGCCCTCCCACCAGATGTCAAAGAGAAAAACAACTACCAGACTTTTAGAAGACATCTGAAGGCAGTCTTGTTTAGGGAGGCTTTTAATGTTTAATAGATTATTGCATTTTAATGTTCTATTGGAAGCCGCCCAGAGTGGCTGGGGAAACCCAGCCAGATGGGCAGGGTATAAATAATAAATTATTATTATTATTATTATTATTATTATTATTATTATTATTATTATTATTATAGCAGGATTCTGCTGCTTCTTTTCATGCTGGAATGTGATCGTACATCTGATTTTGGAAAATGACTTTTTTATATACATATGGATGTTTGAATTACCACTGACTTGAATTATTCAAACCTTTTAGATTCTGAAATATTGCGTGGAGCTCAGAAGTTAGCAGAAGAATTGGTTGCATGGAACTTCAAAGTGTATGAAGTACAAGTTGGAATTGGTAAGTTCCTTTGAGACAATGATACTGAAGTACTGAAATTCGTTTGTCTGCACAGCTCTTGAAGGTTCAGGGGCCCAGCTGCCCTCTGCCTCTCACACACTACTTTGATAAAACAGATTGAGCAATTCAGACCTTCACAATCCAGGAAGAAATTCAGATGTGAAGAACCTTGTGCCTTTGGATTTTTCTGGCTCTGCAAGTTGATGAGCTCCTTCTTGAAATACTTCCTAATTAATGGTGGAAATTGGTTGGAATTGTGGGAGTTTGGGATACAAGAATGTCTCGCCCCCAATATGAGGTGAGCAAGGACTCTTCCAGGTTTAGTCTTGAGATCATATTTCTTCATCACCACCACCACTGCAAATGAACTGAGAGTGCTGTTGTGCTCAGATCCTACTTGCAAGAGTTCCCATGAGCCACTGTGAGAACAAGATGTTGGAATACATGGGTTCTTTCCTGACCCAGCAGGTGTTTATGTTTTTAACCCTCTCTACCAGGTCTCCTTGCACCTAGGATGCTGCTGTTGCAGTACTCCAGGTGTGAGTGGGAATGAGAGACCTTTATGCTGCTGTTCCGCTGTCATGTAAGTTTGGGAGAAGGCAGAGGGGTATCAGGGAAGAGATTTCATTGTTAGTTTAGGAGTCAGCAAATCCCACTCAATTGAGACTATGAGTGCACTCTAACTGTTGTGGGTTTTTTGTTATGAGACACACCTGAGTACCTCGGTGATGCATATTTGACAGTGTGGGGGGACGAGGAAAGTGTTGATGTAGCAGAGTATTTAGCAGCTCAACATAATCTTTGTGCACAGCGTATAGCGTATGGTGGTGTAGTCCAGGATTCAGGAACAGAACTCGCTGAACAGTAACTTGCTTTGTAGTAGCTTTTATTATATACAGCTTTGTACAAGTTACTATATACACAGACTCTCAGAACTCTCATCACAAACTAACTCCAACTACCAGTACTTCCAAACTACTCCAACAATGAACTGCTGTGTCATGCTGCCTATAAGGGAACTTTCAGCCAATCAGTAGCCTGTTACTATGCTTCCCTGTCTCCAGGCAAATTTTCTCCATATACCATTGTTTAACTTGGCTTCTTGCCAACCCACTAATTGTCCACTTCAAAGCTGCAGTTTCTCACAAACCTCAACAAAAAGTTCTACACCAATAGGGGTGGCCTCCTTTTTTTGCATATTTTCACTGAAATTCCAAATCAGTTCTGAAACATTATCAGTAAAAATTAGTAAGGATGGTACCCATTTTAGTGCAGACCTAGTATATAGCTTTCTAATAGGCTGTCCAGATAAATGTATGAGAAAATTATTTACAAATCAATTGGTGAATGCAAAGATGGTAATAGGGAGGGAAATGAATGACAGCTTCTCATTGAAACTAGCCTCTAAATATGTTCATTACAGGAACAAACATTTTAGATTGTTGGCTTTCCTGTTACATTAGTAAATTGTGCTGGATGGTAATGAAATATCATTATGTAATTCACTTTGAGTGTGTGTGTGTATTTTAAAGTGATCTGCACAGACCTTCTGTTGCGTATTTAGCAGATTAATTGTGTCAGCAATTGGGTATAGTATATAAAGAGCAGCATGTTCCTTTCTCAGTACCCTGGTGAATGGGTCAATGGATGGGTCATACTTATAGATTTAATGTAAGAGGAGTTTTTGTAATTAAAGCTAAGCAAAACATATTTTTGCGTTTCTTCACTGTTTCCTGAATGTGTGGTCATAGAATCATAGAATCCTAGAGTTGGAAGAGACCCCAAGGGCCATCCAGTCCAACCCCCTGCCAAGCAGGAAACACCATCAAAGCATTCCTGACAGGTGGCTGTCAAGCCTCTGCTTAAAGACCTCCAAAGAAGGAGACTCCACCACACTCCTTGGCAGCAAATTCCACTGTCGAACAGCTCTTACTGTCAGGAACAGCTCTTACTGCCTGTTTGAGAAGGGGCCCTGAGCTCACTCTGCTTCCCCTCCTCGTGTCACCATGGACAGGCTTACTTTGGAGTACCACCCACCAGACTCAGGGGCTTGCTTGCCCTCTGAGCAAAACACGTGGAGGCTTAGCTTGCTTGGAGGTAAATTTGTTCAGCCTTAGCTTGCCACTCAAGTCAGTGGAATTTAAGAGTAAATCTGGCTAATTCTAAAACCAAATGTCTGAGAAGCTTCGCTTCAGGGTTGGATCTACTGTCTAGCTAAGCTCACGGGATGGCCACAGAAGCAAGGCTGGGAAAGTATGTTCGTTCAGTTAACAACAACACAAATATACTCTCTGTCCCAACAAGTTAAACGCCAGATTCCTGGGAAATTTCTCTTAAAAGGCCTCTTCCTTAACAGAAGTTATTTTAGGCAATATTGATACGGTACATAGTTGTGTACCGTGTGTGTGTGTGTGTGTGGCTAGTTAATGCAAGCTGAGGGGGTTTGTGAATGCTGGACACTGTTCTGTTGCACGTGCTGCTGCAAAGCCAGGCCGGGAGCCATCTTAAGTTGAGGCTTCATAGGCCTTGTGGTGCATGTGATTCAGATTCTATTCAGTTGAACCCCTGGTTACAAAGTTGACATTTTTTCAGCAATGCCCCCCTAGTGAACCTTCTTTTGTTCACTTCTTATTATTTTGAGGCAGTGCACACCTATTTACAGAGGTATGGACAATGTCTCTCTCATATTTTTCCCTCTAACATTTTAACAAATCAGTTTCGGTTATTGAGACATTGGGAAGAAAATGGGGGAAGAGGAGGGTGAGATGCGGATATGGGTGGGGTGGTGTCCATTCTGAAGGACATGGGCCCTGGCTGCTCACCAGAAGGACAGATCCTGAAGCATCGCATGAGAATAGAAGACTCCCTGAAAAAGAGACCCTGAGGTGGGGAAAGATGATGGTGTGTAGCCTGGTGTAAATTAATTTGTAGCCTGGGGGGATTACCGCAGGGTGGGCTGTCCCCGAGAACCGTAGACTGTCCCCGGGACAGCTGAGGCTGCTGATCCCTTATTTTCAAATCCGAAAGTTGACAGCTATGTTACAGGCACCCAAGGAGAGGTTAAGTTCTCTCGAGTTTTCTGACCGTGAGCTTAGTCTATAGGCATCTCTTCAGTCTGACAATGATTATTTAAAACCTGAAACTAGTAGTTTACTTAGTCCCATTAAGTCTGAAGAGTCTAACTCTCCTTCTGGACTAAGACGTTCAAATAGAAAGAGACAGGAGCCACAACATTTTGCAGATGAACATTTCAATACTGTGTATGCCAATACGGCAACCTTTGAGCCAAAAAGCTACAATAATGTTCGAAATTTACCTAAGCACCAAGCTGTGAAATGGTATAAAGCTATGAACTCTGAGATAGCTTCTTTAAAAGAGCATAACACTTGGTCTCTTGTACAACAAACCCCAGATATGAGAAAAAATTCCTTCCAGTAGCACCTTAAAGACCAACTAAGTTTGTTCTTGGTATGAGCTTTCGTGTGCATGCACACTTCTTCAGATACACATGTGTATCTGAAGAAGTGTGCATGCACACGAAAGCTCATACCAAGAACAAACTTAGTTGGTCTCTAAGGTGCTACTGGAAGGAATTTTTTTATTTTATTTTGTTTTGACTATGACAGACCAACACGGCTATCTACCTTTACCCAGATATGAGACTTATTGATTGAAAATGGGTTTATAAAGTTAAAATGAATGACAAAAATGAAGTTGTAAGGTATAAGGCTAGATTAGTTGCTAGGGGTTTTCAACAAATTCCAGGCAAAGATTATGATTTGTGTTATTCACCAAGTGTAAAATATGAAACAGTTAAGCTTTTGTTAAAAGATGCATCACAACATGGACATTCTATTTATCATTTGGATATAAAAACTGCATATTTGTTTGCAGATTTAAAAGAACAAATTTTTATGCGTGTTCCTGATGGCATAGACGCCGCTGAAGGATTGGTATGCAAATTAAATAAATTCCTTTATGGTCTGCACCAGAGTGGAAGAAATTGGCACCAAACTTTAGTGAAAGGATTGCTGGATATTGGTTTTTTGCAGGGAAAGGCAGACAACTGTGTGTTTATTAAGGAAAGGGCAAACCCTAACAAAAATATGTGTGTATGTAGATGACGTGTTAATTTCTATAAAGACTAAAAAGGAATATGAACAGGTAGTATCACAGTTGCAGAAGAAATTTGATGTGGAATTAGGCATAGCTAAAAGTTACTTATCCATGCAAATTGAGGAAGGCAAAAATGGATCTTTTCTGGTTCATCAAACTGTAAAAATTGATGATCTTATCAAAATGTTATGTTTAGAAAATGTAAATGGGAAGGAAACGCCTATGGTTTGTGGTTTCACTTTTACAGCTGAAGATAAGCCATTTCTTGACAAGGCTTTGTATCGTTCTGCTATAGGCAAGCTAAATTTCATCCAAAGAATCTCAAGACCAGATATACCATATACTCGAGTATAAGCCGACCCAAATATAAGCCGAGGCACCCAATTTTACCACAAAAAACCTGGGAAAGCTTCATAGGAGCCACTGCCTGCCTCACTCGAGTATAAGCCGAGGGCGGCTTTTTCAACACAAAAAATGTGCTGAAAAACTAGGCTTATACTTGAGTATATAGGGTAACTTATACTTTTCACTTTCTAGCAAAATTTGTGGAAAAGCCCACTGCGCAATGTTTCTCTGCTCTTAAGAGACTTTTAATGTACCTTAAACATACCAAACATTATAGGTTGCAGTTTACGTCAAGTATTGACAAAGGTTTTGAAATTTTCTGTGATGCATCTCATGCAGTGGAACAAAATAATTACAGGGATGTGTCTGGTATGGTGTTCTGTTATAATGGGTGTCCATTTGAATGGAAGTCCCAGAAACAAACCATTATTTGTCTCTCCACAACGGAGAGTGAATTCTGTGCATGCATTCAGGCCATTCGTGATATAGAATGGTATCTACAAGTATTTGCAGATCTACAGATGCAAGTAACACTACCAGTAAAAGTTTACATAGATTCCCAGAGCGGACTCGCTATCCTGTGTTCAGAGACCAATACGCAGTGCACTAGAGTCTTAAGATTACATTTACAGTTTGTAAAGAAACTGATTGCTGACAGAATAATTGTATTTCAATATGTTCCAGGTGACAATCAAATTGCGGACATTTTTACTAAAGCACTTCCGAAGGTTACACATGAAAGACATGTACAAAATATGCTTTACGTTTTTGTTCCACAATAATGAACCGCAGGGGAAATGTTCAATGGTTTATTTAAATATTAAGGTTCATTGTTGTTTCACAAAATGTGTATCTCTTTAAAGGTCAGAGTAAATGTCATGTCCTAGTTTTACAGCTGTGAAGCAGTGTAGCAGGTGCTGTTAAGTTGTGTTGATTAAGCTGTGTCAGCAATTGGGTATAGTATATAAAGAGCAGTGTGTACCTCTCTCAGTACCCTGGTGAATCATACTTATAGATTTAATGTAAGAGGAGTTTTTGTAATTAAAGCCAAGCAAAATATATTTTTGCGTTTCTTCATTGTTTCCTGAATGTGTGGTCTCCCCAGCACTTTCTGCAGTGCAATTAATCTGCTAAATATGCAACACCTTCAGCTTGGCATCTCTCAAATTCTGCCCCCTCTCTTTTCCTTGTGAATTCCTTGCTGGGTTGAAAGAGGACCTTATTAGAAAATTTCGTCTAAAGTGGATGCCACATGCTGGGCTTCTCTATTTATTTGAAGATCGAAGAAAGTCATGGTTCGGTGCAAAATAGTTTTGTGAGGAGGAAAAGTCTTGGCTGACATTTGTTGAAGATGTTGGTGTGGAGGTGAGTAGAACACCGGGAAACTTGCTATAATGATCTCTAGCAGGCAAGCAGCCTGATAAGCAACAAGGACTCTGTCAGTTTTATATAAGTTTATATACCAAAAACACACACACACATCCAGAGCATGGTGTTCTGCCTGCTCTCATTAACCTTAGTTGCTCAGTCTGACTCATTGTCCCTTGCCCAACAGGAAGAACGCCAAAATCCCGCCTTTCGTCTCCTTCCCTTCTGTTGCTCGCTGATCTTCTCCAATCTCCTCGTTTGAGGACTGCAGGGCTGGCTCTTCCTCAGAAGACTCAGCCTCCAACACTGGCTTATCTGGTGGTTGCATGGCAACGCTTTGGCCAACTTCCTACTCTTCCTCTCCTTGGGAGCTAACTGCTTCTTCCCAGGAAAGGGGGGGGCGGGCTGTTCTCTCTAAAATCAGACAGATAGCTCCCATCTGCAGAGTCAGCCCTTTGCTCACTCAGCTCAATTCACTCAGCTCAGCTGACTCTTCCGCTGTGCTCTGGGAGGGCCACATCCCTGACACTCTCTTGCAATTAATTGATTTTAAGCCCTTTGGGTGCCTATAAAATTTCTCTGGCAGCCTCCACATCACAGGTGCATGAACATCTTACTTTCCCCTCTTTCTCCATGAGCAGAAATATGTCATGGGGCACTCTTGAATGAATTGTGATCTAGTGAAGGGAGAGTACTGGAGGCTTGTTTTGCTTTTTTTCTAGCAGGGGAGGTAGTATCTATTAAGAAATGTACAAGTAAAGCAGGTGGAAACCATCAGGCATGGAACTAGAGAGGCAGTCTTTAAATAGTATCTGTCCCCACAAATGAGGTTTTAGGCCAGCAAAAGGCACAGAAGAGGATCTGGGATTTGCAGCCCCAGTGGTGAGTCAAGAAAGGAGGGAGAAAGGGCTTGCTGGAAGGGGGTTATATTGCAAGCTCTGTCGTTAAAAGACAGGATCTAATGATAAAAGGAGTACCCAAACTCAGAGTAAAGGACTCACCAGAAGGTGTCTAGAGAAAGGACGCAACTTGGGACTCTGAAGATCCTTGGCATCTTGAGAAAGTACTTTCCTGTGTGCACTCAGCTTAAGGGTTCAGATTCTAGGCTGACTGATTTTCTTTCTGTTCCTCCTCTTGCTGAGATTTTACTGTTGCCATGTTTTTAGCAAGTTGTGTGGGGTTTTTAAACTGAGCTTTAGTATTCTAGAACTCAGGGACTGTCCTTCTGGGCTGTGAAGCAATGGTTCCTAAATTGAAACCCATGTCAGACTGACTTTTGCCCTTGGGTTAGGATTTGCCAATCCTTGATTTAGTTGCAAGGTGCAGGAGGCAGAGCCCATCTCTGTGGTGCAATTTCCCGCTGTCAATTCACATTTCACTCCTGTTGAACATCTGGAGGAGCCTCTTGTCTTCCAGAGAAGATACATTGTCTGGAAATTATTTGAAAGGGGGTTCTGGTTCCTCATTTCTAGGAAACTCTGGTTGTGCTTTCTGCAGGAGTTTCTAGAAAAAGAAACAGAATTTGCACATGAAGATTCGTGGATTGGACTCCGTCATGAGAATGGAAATTGGAAATGGCATCATGGCCCAAATGTAGTAACAACGTAAGTGTGAACAACATTTCTTTACTTTTTGTATTGTAGAAACTTTGTCAGGAATTCACGGGTGACAGATTAAGAATAGGTATGATGGAGAAGCAAGTTCATTATATTCAGAGTCAGTGGACCTCAGTTTCTCTGACTCTTTCAAAAAAAAACAACCCACTTTTTTCAGATGGAGCCAGGATTAATAAGCTGTTTTAGAAATGTTGGGATTGAAATATAGGATTGTAAAATTCTTAAATAAGTAGATGGACTTGATTGCAGTTTCCTGAGCATAGCATTGTGTATTCCAAGCAATGCACTCATTCTTTGCAATTTTGTGTGAGACATAACTTGCAGGAGGAAACACTAGAGAGGGAAAATAACCCCCATAATACTTTTTTTTTCCTGCTGATGGACAAAATCTGAAAAATACAAACATGCACTACAATTATGAGTAGCTGGCAATCGAGTTAGAAAGCAAGAATGAGACAGAACCGAGCTGAATATCTCATTAATGCTAGAAAAAAAGTAGACATCCAGCTTGGATTCATTAGTTTCAGTTGATGGATTTCTGACTGCTGCCTTTTGCTTTCAGTTATTGGATGTCTGGTCAGCCTGACAAAATAAAAGAAGAACCCTGTGTCTGTTATGATTTACCCTGCCTGGGGCAAGTTCTTGTAGCTGCCCCAATAGCAAAGGCAATCACTGCAGCTCATCCCTGCTACACAAGAGTTCAGGGAGCTGCTTTCATAAGTGATTGTTCCCATAGAGAAACAACACACTCAGCCTTTTAGGCTAAAGACTTTTATTCTCTGCAGCCATGCTGCTGCAGTCCTTCTCGGTACAAGCAGAGAGGAGAAAGGAGAAAGTGAAAGCAATCTGAGTGCGCAGGCTCAGTACAGAAATGTAGACAAAACAACTTTATCACACCACTGTGTGAGAACCAATAGTTATACTATTCCAGCTTGTAGCTGCTGCCACGTCACTGGGAACAGAATCTTAACATCCTCCCCCGATTCTGGACAAAGAGAGAGTGGCAAAAGCTAAAGCATCATTAACAGAATTAAACAAACAGTTATCATATACATAATATGAACCTGTCGCCTGTGTTCCACCTGTGGAACTCTCTGAGACTGGATTTACCAGATTGAGCCTTTGTTTGCCAATTCTCCAGGGGACTAGAGCATTTGCTCTTTTGGTGTTGGAAAAAACAGTGTTGACCTGTTGTTCTGGCTTGTTCACTTGTGTGAGTGGTACCTGTATGCCTGCATATTTTGTGTGAGTGTGAGCAACAGCTATATTGGCTTTCGCCGAGATTGCAAACTCACGAGAGTACCTTTTGGGTGCTTGTCCCTTTGTGACTCTCTCAGATCTGCGCATCAGGTGCAAATCTTCTTTAGAGTGTATCTCCCTTTCAGGACTTTTGGGAGAACTCTTACCAATAGTGAACAGTGGCTCTATGGATTCTAGCACATCATCTGCATCATATGTATGTGATGGCCTGTGAACTTCATGAGTTCCTTTCATGACCACTGTGTCATCTGTGTCAGAACTACTTGTTGTGGAACTAGCACTGCTATTGGTGTCAGAATGTGTATCGGCATCAATAGGAAAACTTTGAAGCACTTGTGTCTCTTGCTTTACAGTATGTTCTACTTCATTAGTTAGAATTACTGTGTCTGAGGAAGGCAACAGAACTCTGTATTGACCTTTCTCATAGCCTAAGAAAATGCCTTTGGTAGGAGTATTGTCCATTGACTCCACCCAAATCTGAGAACCAAAAACCTTTAAATGCTTCAGATAAGGTTTTTTCTCAAACAGTATCTCATATGGGCTTTGTTCCATACCTTTTGGAACTTCTCTGACCCATGTGTAAATGAAACTGTATAGGCTCTCAGCCCAATTCTTGTCAGGCAATTTTGAACAAAGCAATTGTGCCTGCATTCCAGCTTTCAATTCAGCATTAACCTTAACACAAATGTCATTATCCCATGATGACTGGCTCACAGCAACTTTGTGCTGTATGCTCTGCTGGTCTAGGAAATCCTGAAATTCCTGTGAAAGAAACACTGGCAATTCATTTGTATACAAACAATCAATTTTTCCATCATGCATGAATTTCATCTTAGCACAATATTCTTTGAATTTGGCTAAGACTTGCTGCGGACTCTGCAACACATAGCTCCATGCAAACTTGGAGAATTTGTCAACCAATAACAAATAATATTTGGCGTTGCCACGTGATTGTGGCAATGGGCCATAAACATCAGCATAAATAAGCTGGAAACAATGTGTGACACTGTCTTTGCTGGGCTGTTTTGAAGTCTTCTTGGACTTTGCTGCACCTGCAAAAGATTTGTCAACAACAACATCATAACAACAATCATCAGGATCAAAAGCTAGTAAGAACAGTCTATCTTTGTTCTTCTGAGCTCTGAGGACCTCTTCTCCATCCTTGGAAATCACACAATGATCTTTGTGGAATAAAAGTTCCAAGTCCAGTTCAGTAATCTTTGGTATGCTGAGCAAATTGTATTTTAGGTTAGGCACATACAACACATTATTTATAGTCAGCTGTAGACTTGTCAGAAAAACAGTCCCAATTCCTGTTGATTTTAAATGTGCGCCATTGGCTTGCGAAATAGTACTTTCTTGCCTTTTAAAGTCCTTGAATAGACGCTTGTTACAGCACATGTGGTCTGTCGCCGCTGAGTCTAGGATAAAAGAATAGTCTATGTCTGGATCTTGCATGCCTTGGGTAAGCAATGCAAATGGCCGTGTCACTGTAGGTTTGGCACGCCCCTTTTCTCCAGATCCACTGGCCTGTTGATTCCGTGCAGCCTTTCTGGGTTTTCTGCACTTCTCAGCTGTGTGCCCCTTGAAGCCACAGTTTGCACAGTAAACAACTTTAAGAGCATGCACTTGCTCAGTTGAAGCACTAGGTGGAGATACATAGGCTTCCTCTGTGCTCCCCCTGTTGTTAGCTTCATATTGAGCATTACATCTGTCTTCCTCATTCAGCAAAGTTGAAACAACTCTTGCAACATTTAAATTCTGGGGGTCAATAGTGCCCAATTGACTGGCAACTATTTTATATTGATCATGAAGACTATTGAGCATCATAAAACAGTATATATCCTCTGGCAAATGTACATTTCTCTGCACTAGTTCAGAGCGTAGCTGCTTCATGTGGTTCAAATGAGAACGTAAATTCTCTCCCTTCTTCAAGCGAAGGTTTGTCAGCCGCTGAAAATACAGCATTGAGCTGGCTGTCTGAATTCTCAGATGCTCTCGTTCCAAAGCAACCCAATAGTCATTTGCATGATTTACGTCTCTAACGTGAATCAACTGGGAATCGTCTAAATGCAGTATTATTGTGGCCTTTACCTGAGCATCCCGACTTGTCCATCGGGCCCCTTGTACCGCGGGTGGTGGATTAATAGTGACATCTAAGAATCCTTGGCGTGTTAGCACTGCCTCCATTTTAACTCGCCACGTCTGATAATTATTGTCCGTCAATAAAGGACACAGGGAGCTGCCGATAGACTTATCTTTGCCAGCCATAGTGAAAAAATAAACTTGTCTCTGTTCTCAGAGATCAAGGTTTTGCAGCAGAGGTTTAATTGCCTCGTAAATTCAAGCTTTCGGTGTACTCACAGTCTGATTTACAGCTTCTTCCTCTCGGCTGGAATCGGCCGCTATCTTTAGCTCGATCCTCCCCCGGAACTGTGGAATGCTGTGTTCAGATGCTTTTCTCACCGGCTGAATGCTGCTGTCGATCGGCCCGTCATCTGCTCTGGTATCATTCTTCAGAGTCCAATGAATCGAACCGAACCATCCTCTGCTACCACTGTTATGATTTACCCTGCCTGGGGCAAGTTCTTGTAACTGCCCCAATAGCAAAGGCAATCACTGCAGCTCATCCCTGCTACACAAGAGTTCAGGGAGCTGCTTTCATAAGTGATTGTTCCCATAGAGAAACAACACACTCAGCCTTTTAGGCTAAAGACTTTTATTCTCTGCAGCCATGCTGCTGCAGTCCTTCTCGGTACAAGCAGAGAGGAGAAAGGAGAAAGTGAAAGCAATCTGAGTGCGCAGGCTCAGTACAGAAATGTAGACAAAACAACTTTATCACACCACTGTGTGAGAACCAATAGTTATACTATTCCAGCTTGTAGCTGCTGCCACGTCACTGGGAATAGAATCTTAACATCGTCATATTAAAATCACATTGTTCCAGAACAACTAAATGTTGGGAAAACATTCCCTGTAAT
This sequence comes from Darevskia mixta, assembly GCA_034641385.1. NCBI lineage: Eukaryota > Metazoa > Chordata > Lepidosauria > Squamata > Lacertidae > Darevskia > Darevskia mixta. The sequence continues at coordinate 8,968,316 of JAWWNH010000060.1, forward strand.
GTAGAAAAACGGTGGATATGTAAGAAGATGCCTGATAGAAGATGGTATACGTTAAACCCTTGATAAAACTGGATTCTGAGATCTCTGTTAAAAGCAATGGATCAATCCCCCCCTTTAAAAAAATCAGCAATCCAGGTTATGGAATTGGGGCATGGAAGAGCTCAACTCTCTGCCATCAACAACTGAAAGCACCTTAGCAGTCTTCCTCAAGACTGGAAAAAGAGACCTTAATTTGCAACCTCAAAGATTTGAACCTCCAAGAAAATGAAGTGTGGGAGAGTTTGGTCAAAACCAGCTTCTGTACTTCAAATAAATTAATTTAGTATAATCGTTGCTTTGTATTCTCCTTGCACAAGGCACCACTTCAAGTCAAGGATCTCTGCTCTGAAGATATTCAGACCATCTTCAAATCTGTGGTGAAGTGGGTTGGTTGGGATAGTCAGTTCTGTTCAGTGGCGCTAATTCCCAGGAAAATGGGTAAAGTGTAGCAGCCTCAGTGATTTCTCCACGAACAGCTGCCTGTCTGTCAGAGTTCCTGAAGTAGACCATTGTCTGTGTTTTTTGCTTTCTGAGGTTGATATGTTCTGTCTTTCTGTTCCTTCCTTCCTTATTCCAGACCAGCCCTTTCCTAAAATTATGGTAACTCTCTTGAATGCCATACTTTTCCATTCTCTCTTGTTGTGTTGTTTGGGTTTATCTTATTATGTAGTGTCCATTATTATGTCTGTTTAGGAGTCTATGATATTTGGTTGGCCTTGCTAGGAAAGCCAAACACTGTAGTCACCAGAGTTTCATGGAATCATGGAATCGCAGGATTGTAGGGTTCTAAGGTACCCCCAAGGGTCATCTAGTCCAATCCCCTGCTATGCAAGAATCTCAACTAAAGCATCAAAAACAGAGTGTCCACTACCTCCCAAGGAAGACGGTTCCACTGTTGAACAGCTCTTACTGTCAGAAAGTTCTTCCTCATGTTTAGTTAGAATCTCCTTTCTTGTAACTTGAAGCCATGGGTTTGAGTCCAACCCTCCAGAGCAGAAGAAAACAAGCTTGCTCCACCTTGAGATATTTGAAGATGTCTATCATATCTGCACGCAGTCTCATCTTTTCCAGGCTAAACATACCCAGCTCCTTCAACCACTCCTCATAAGGCTTGGTTTCTAGACCCTTGATCATCTTGGTCACTCTCCTCTGCACACCTTCCAGCTTGTCAGTATCTTTCTTAAATTGGCACAGTCCTCCAGGTGGAATCTGACCAAAGCAGAACAGAGTGGGACTATAAATTCCCTTGATCTGGATACTATACTTCTGTTGATGCAGCCTAAAATACCATTCACCTTTTTTTGCTGCTGGATCATCCTGTTGACACATGTTCAGCTTGTGGTCCACCAAATCCCCTTTTCACATATACCACTAGTAAGCCAGGTGTCCCCCATCTTATATTTATGTAGCTGGTTCTTCCTGCCTAAGTGCAGAACCTTACATTTGTCCCTATTTTGTCCCACAGCCCTTATCCAGCCAAGCCTCTCATGACCTGCCATGATCTTTTCCTGGGGAACAGAATGTGGAGAAGTTTGCTGGAGTCCAACCATCACTTCAGATGGTGTTGTCCAAAACCACAGACTCTTTGGAAGGAAGTTGCCATTGTAAAGTTGCCATAATAGCTGCCACTACTTGGATGAACCCTTAGAACTTTCACAGAGCCATAACTACACTTGCCTCTCTCCAGAGAGGGTTAGTCAAGACAGGAGTGTGCCAGGTTGGTCCCTCAAGTGACTTCAAGCAGTGGTTTCCAACAACTCACCCGCCCATCGTTCCTGAAGGAAGTGCCCCAACACATGTTCTGCCAGGGACTGTACCTGGTGTTGGACAATAAATTAATAGATGCACAACATATAATGAAAAGAAGCAAATGTGTGTAGGCAACAAAGGAAATATAGCGGCACCTCGATTCTGGAACATCTCTGTTGATGAACGTTTTGGAACCCGAATGCTGAAAACGCAGAAGTAAATGCTTCCATTTTTGAACGCGCCTTGGAGGTTGAATGGATTCTGCTGCATGTTTTTCAGTTTTCTCAGTTGAGTTTACAGACAGCCCTTTTCACCTAAGTTTTCAAATGCTTCGGAACTCAAACGGTCTTCAGGAATGGATTACGTTCAAGAACCGAGGTACCACTGTAGTTAGGAGTTTTAAAACTGGGAATGTATAGCGTAGGTCTGAAGCACAAGATGTAACACCTATGCTAGTTAGGGAAAGCAGTGGGTGGCGTAGAGATGTGATGAAGGAAGCATCCTTGGTACAACATACAACAATGCATGGAATCTCCAAGCTGCTGATATAAAATCCAGGTATCAATAGGATAAAGACCAATCCCAGTTCAAGATTAAATGTTAACCTCACTAAATCAAAATGAAAGACGCTTAACTTGTAACTGGGGGTCACTTCTTGATCCTGGGTACAAAAAGACCACATGCCCAGTGGGCGGAAGATGACCTGCTGCTAGCAGAAATGTGCAATGCAAATAATATGATATAACTTTTGTATTTTGGAACCATTATATTTTGTACCTCAGCTTTCCGAATAGAAGGCTAAAAAATATTCATAATTAAATTATGCTTTTAAATTTTAATTGCTTGCCTGTAGCTGACATGGTGGGTGGAACTCTGCTGAACCTGAATAAATATTTAATGACTGGGGTTAAGCTGGAAACTGCGAGATAATAGTCCATGTTCCAAAATTAGGCTCAGAAGAAGAAAAATCCAACAATTTGAGGAGTGGGGGAGATCAACCACTTAATTGCAGAAGTTCCTCAGGAGTCATTAAGCCCTGGGGTTAAAGGGAACAGAACATGTCTGTCCTTTGCAGTGTTCCAAAGATGCTCGTGAAAGTCACTTTTGTGCATGAGAGTACCAGGGAATTAGAGTAGACCATAACTAAACTAGATACTATCCTGGACTTCAGCTATATGTGGAATGCTGATTGGCTGCCTGCCAGTGCCAATCAGGGAGGAGCAGAAGCTGAATGGGAACTCTGGAATGTTCTGCATCAAAGCAGAAGGTGGTTGGAGCTGTTGAAGGAAGGAACATCTGAAGGAAAAAGCTGAGGAGGAGGAAAGCTGGAGGTAAAAGCTGAGAAGATAAAGGACTCAGTGAGGCACCACGGTATCCAAAAGGGGAAAGGGGATAAGTCATTTGTAGTCAGCTGCCTTTTTCTAAGACCATTGGTTGTCTTGCCATGCACTGTTTAGCCCAACTGGCAACAGCTGCCCAGGATCTCTGGAAAAGAGAGGTCTTTCTAAGGTTTTCTGCTGGAGATCCTTCTGATGGGAAATGCTGTGGATCCTTTTGCATGAAGTATGTCACTAAGCTAGAATTCAGAAGGTCCCAGCTGCCCTATTACAGTGGGAGAAAAGCAGTCTGCTTCTCTCCCACTGTATTTCCAGGGAATAGGAGATTCCATGTCTATAAATGAAGTGAGGACAGGATGCCAGAATGCTTTTCATGTCTACTCCCTTGTATAATGAAGAGCTTGATATGACTGCTCTGTAAATGGTAGGTTTGTCTCAAGATATTATTTTAACAGCCTATACCATTAAATGGCCACTTAGAAGAACTCCAGGATGAGACACCACTCAAAATGAGGAGATAAGATGGCAGCTAAGAATAAGGTCCTGTCAACAAAAAGAGGTGAGCTTCTGCAGACTGCTACTCTGATTTGGTTTTTGACCACTAAATTCTTTCATAGAAGTTGTGCTAACTGTCTACTCCTTTATATGGTTCCGAACACAGGATGACATAAGGTACCAATCCAAATGAGCAGTTAAAATGGCGGGAGGCCTGACATTCACAGAACGTAAGTTGTTTCTATTTTCCTCTTCAGTGCAATACAGGAAGGCAGAGTTGCTGTACCCATACCTACCTCTTGGGAGGGAGACCCTGAGCCTTCCTTTCTGCAGAGTTTGAGGGTGATATCTCAAGCGGCATAAAAATGGAACCTGGTATCTAAATGGTGATGAGGATTACATGAAAAAACACATCTAAAGAAAATTTGTTGATATGTATGGATTAAGTATGTAAAGTTGAATTGGATTATGACAAAATTTTATAATGGGTAAATGATGAATAACATAAAAAACATAATGCATATAAAGCAAATTTAAAGGATGTCGAGCTGAGGTGGAGGGAAGTCACAGTAGTAGTAGTAGTAGTAGTAGTAGTAATTTATTTGTACCCCACCCATCTGAATGGGTTGTCCCAGTCACTGGCAGGTCTCATTTATTGCTGTAAACATGGTGAGATAGTACTTTAGAACTGGAGCGATAAAGTCATTTCCTGAACTAGTTTGATTTGAGCTTGCTTTAAACTGAATTGAAAGCTGAAACAAGTAACTCAGACGGAGTTACTCCTAGCTTAAATGCATCACTTTAGAACCTGAAATTAAAACCTGCACTGAGTTTGAGCTGAAAACAGAGCCTACTGTTTTTGCATCTTCAGCTCCTTTTCCCACAAATTAGGTCTGTATTGTGTGAAGCTTTACCAGAATGTTTTGATTTTTTACCCATTCTCCAAAAACAGGTTTCAATCTAGGTTTCCAGCTGGCTTACTGCATCCCCTAAAGGCCCACCAACTAGAATCATAGATCCTTTTCACATGTACTGCTAGAAAGCCAGATGTCCCCCATCATATATTTGTGCAGCTATATTGTGCAGTATATTGGTGTCATCTGCCAATTTGATGAGCATCTCCTCAATTTCTTCATCCAAGTTTTTTATAAAGTTGTTGAACAACAACTGGCCCAGGAAAGAACCCTGTGGCACCCCCTTGTCACTTTTCTCCAGGATGACAAGGAACTATAAAAAAATAGTCCAGTAGTACCTTGTTGTTGTTGTTGTTGTTGTTGTTGTTTAGTCGTGTCCAACTCTTCGTGACCCCATGGACCAGATCTGGCACACCAGGCACTCCTGTCTTCCACTGCCTCCCACAGTTTGGTCAAACTCATGTTAGTAGCTTCGAGAACACTGTCCAACCATCTCGTCCTCTGTCATTCCCTTCTCCTTGTGCCATCAATCTTTCCCAGCATCCGGGTCTTTTCCAGGGAGTCTTCTCTTCTCATGAGGTGGCCGAAGTCTTGGAGCCTCAGCTTCAGGATCTCTCCTTCCAGTGAGCACTCAGGGTTGATTTCCTTCAGAATGGATAGGTTTGATCTTCTTGCAGTCCATGGGACTCTCCAGAGTCTTCCCCAGCACCATAATTCAAAAAATTATCTCACCTTAGGTAAAGGGAAAGGGAACCCTGACTGTTAGGTCCAGTCGCGGACAACTCTGTGGTTGCGGCACTCATCTCGCTTTACTGCCGAGGGAGCCAGCGTACAGACCCTTATATATCTGAATACTACCCACTGCTTTTTCCTGTAGAACTACTTGCAGTCATTAACAGTCATCAACAGGTTTACCATACCCATTGAGTTAATCAGCCATCTCCCACTACCCTTTTGAGAAAAACCCCACCCTCCCCTCCCCTCCCACTATATGTAAGGGTCTGGTGACTTCTCCTTCAGTGTATCTGAAGAAGTGTGCATGACATAAAAGTTTATACCCAGTACAAACTTAGTTGGTCTCTAAGGTGCTACTGGACTGTTTTTTAATTTTGTATTTCGACTGTGTCAGACCAACACAGCTACATACCTGAATCAGGGAACCATTAGTGAGCAATATTTCAGTTCGGTCAGTCAACCAGCTACAAATCCACCTAACAGTTACCTCATTCGACCCACACTTTACCAGTTTCCTCACAAGAATATCATGGGGAATTTTGTCAAAAGCCTCACTGAAATCAAGATACATTATGTTCACATCATTCCCTCATCCACCAAGCTTCTTACTCCATTAAAAAAAAGAAAGAAAAAGAAATGAGATTTGTCTGGCAGAGTACAGTTGAAAATTGAATTCCTGAAGGATCATCACTCCCTACGATTTTGCTCCTGAGCTACAATTTTCTCAGGGATTTACCCTACTGGGATTTAGCTGCTAGCACACAATGGCCTTTTTGTGCCATTGTTGCAAGTTTTAGCTGATGTTCTAGTAAATTACATATGTGACCCAACACCACAATGCAGCTTCAAGAACCAGTGTGGCCTCCACATCCAATGCAGCTTCCAGGTCCAACTTGTCTTCCAGATCCAATGTGGCTTCCAGATCCAATGTGGCTTCCAGATCCAATGTGGCTTCTAGATCCAATGTCTCTTCAAGATCTAATGTGGCATCCAGGACAAAACTAAAACACAGACGAAAACCACCTCCCACAAAGGGTATGTATGCAGCACACATAGAACTGGTTCATAACCTAGAAGAGGAAAACATTGGAAAGGAAAGGTTGGAGAGAAACAGGAGTCATATGTGACCAGTCGTAGTGGGGAGGGCTGGAGAAAAGCCAGCAGTGCTCTGTCACTCCAACAGGCTCATTTAGCCAAACAAACTAGTGCTATGTCAGGCTGCTATTCTCCCCTGATCCACCATGTGGTAAGAATTTACCGCTATACCACTGCTCCTTGCCCAGGTGAGGGAACAAACCTTTACATAAACATGCAACAAAGAGAATATCAAGCCAAGCGTCCTGTAGGGACCTAGTTTATTAAAGCTATTTCGCAATAGGACAGCCTTCGCTCTGCTGGGAGAGGCGCAGGAGAAGTGTGCCCAGTTGATCCTCATTGATCTCGCAGTGCTTTTCACTACCATCAACTATGGTATTCTTCCAGAGGGACTGACTGAGCTGGGATTGGGCAACACTGCTATGCAATGGTTCTAAGTCCTGCTTGGATGACTGTGTTTGGCGAGGTCTGTTCAGCACCATGGAGCCTTCAATGCGGGGTTCCTCAACGTTTGATTTTATCCCCCATGCGGAGCAGGGTCATCCAGACTTTTGGAGTGTGTTGTGAGAAATGCTGATGACACACAGCTCTACCTCCCCTTTACACTAGCAGGTGTGGCAGTTGACACACTGGACCCGATGCCTGGTCTCAGTAATGGACTGGATGAGAGCCAATAAACAGAGGTTTAATCCAGACAAGACTGAGGTGCAGTCAGTGGGTGGTTCCCTAGACAAGATGGGTGGGATATGGCCTGTTCTGGATGGGGTTAGACTCCCTCTGAAGGAGCAGCTAAGTAGCTTGAGGGTACTTCTGGATCCATTACAGTCACTTGAAATGAAAAAGCAAAAACATTACCCATGGTACTTAATGCAGATTTTCTTTCCTTCTTTTAGTCCATCAAGGAAAACTCGCTGCTGTTTTGCATCAGATAGAAGAGTTCTTTCTCTCTTCCATTGGGACATTTATTGCAGTGATGATGTGCCTGCTCCTGTTTTTTGCTGCAGTTGGAGCAGTTAGTCTGTGTAAGTTCAGGCTGGGTAGGCCGTTAGAGTTATCCTGGTTGGCTTTACATCAGTATGAAGAACACTTTCAAAAGTGTCTCCATAATCCAACCACAGCTAAGCCCTTTTACCTCCCATTGATTCCAGTGTGTAAGGTGAGGATATGGCTAAATCTCACCCATGAATTCCTTTTTCTTGCTCCTCAATAACTGCTTAGCTGCTCCAGAGACTTCAAAGGCCAACATTATGAAGCAACCTGTGTAGTCACCTGTCCTACCTTGCAACTCCCTGTTCCACTTTCCTCCTAGAAAAACAAGTGCACAGTCTGCTTCACTGAGTGGTCGGAACAGCTAACTTCAAAGAGGTCTTCAGGTCATCTAGGAAGCCATCCTCCCTCTCTGACCTTCTCCATAGCACTAGATGAGTAGAAGAAAGTTGTCAAAGTACAGGGAAATCATATTGATTTCTGAGAGCAGTCTCTGCTCTGAAGCTCTCTCACTAGTTTTGATTATTATTTACTGGCAGATAAAGACTTGTCCTGGCCTTTATTTATCCATTGATTTTATTCAATTTATAGACCGCCCTTCACAGGGTGATTTACAGGTTTCATTTTAATGCAGTTTTATTACTGGAATGCTGCCCACTCTGCTGCCTGATGCTTCATTAAGCACTTTTGCTTTGAGATGCGAAGAGTCTTAAAAAATTGCTAACACACAGGGAGCCTTGATTCCAAATCAGCTGCAGCAATTATGGGGAGAAGGTACTGTCGCATCAGCTGACTCACCATTTCTTTCCCTCCTAACTCTTCTATAGATATTCATAAACGGGATCACACATCATCTGAAATGGATTTACCAATGAAAACTATCAGGGACTTCATGATCAAAGAGAAACCATCCCTCCAAGGAAGGAATGGTAAGGAAGGTGTCATAGTCCATACACTTAGGGCCACTCCTTGCCCCTGCTCCAGCATGGGGTATTACCCCAAAGCACAGCTTCTTTGCTTTCCACCTGGCCAGACTCTCTATCCCCACTGAAGAGGCTCCTCATGAGGCAGAGGAACATCGCCCGACTGTGAGTGTGAAGGCCGCTCCCTGCAAGGCCCACACTCACCAGCCCCACTGAAGAGACTCCTCATGAGGCCGGAGAAACATCACCTGCCTGTGAGTGTGAAGGCCGCTCCCTGCAAGGCCCTTTCCTCCTGGCCTAGGGGGTGAGGCCCACACTCTCCAGCCCCACTGAAGAGGTTCCTCATGAGGCCGGAGGAACATCGCCCAGCTGTGGGGCATTAAGGCCACTCCCCACAAGGCCCTTTCCACCTGGCCTAAGGGGTAGAGCCCACACTCACCAACCCTACTATGTTGAATATTCTGTAGCTGACCACCTTTGTAATGTTTTATTTTGAAATCTTTAAGATAATATTTCAGTTTTCTTTTATGTTGCTTTGACTATATACTCTATATTTGACTTTCTTCAGGTTGTTTTATTTATGCTATATTGATGTAATATGCTGTAAACCGCTTTGGAATTTTTCTTAAAAATACAAAGCGTTATGGGGGGGATCAGATCAATGCTCAGCAGATTACAGACCACCCTGAATGCTAGAATGTGGCCAGTCACAAGTTACAGGGAAACAGCCTTTTTATAGAGTTGGATAGCTGTTTGAGATCTCACTGATCTGAATTTTCCAAACCTTTCAGATTCTGAAATACTTGCTGAAGCTGAGAAGTTAGCAGGAGAATTGCTTATATGGGCTGAGAGAGCAAATGAAGTCCAGTCCGCAATCAGTAAGTTATTCTTAAGATGGTGATGTTGAGAAATCAGAGTATAGGGGGAACCCATGTACTGAAAGCCCCTCGTCTGCACAGCTGCTGAAGGTATAAAGGTCCCACCATCCTCTAGAACAGTGTTTCCCAACCTTGTGCCTCCAGATGTTTTGGGACTACAATTCCCATCATCCCTGACCACTGGTCCTGCTACCTAGGGATGATGGGAGTTGTAGGCCAAAAACATCTGGAGGCACAAGGTTGGGAAACACTGCTCTAGAATCCATCAATTCCACTTTGACAAAAAGACCAAGCAACTCGAGCCTCCAAAATCCAGGGAGAAATTTGGATGAGAGTTTTGTGGCTTTGGATTTTTGTGGCTGTGTGAATTGATAAACTCCTTCTTGAATGGATTCCTAACTGGTGGCGGAGTTTAGGAGTTAGAACAGTGTTCCACAAACTTGGGTCTCCAGCTGTTGTTGGACTACAACTCCCATTATCCCTAGCTAGCAGGACCAGTGGTCAGGGATGATGGGAATTTGAGGCACCTGTCAATTCTGTGTCCAAGGCAGCTGTCTACCAGCTCCATCTGGTATGCAGGCCGAGACCCTCCCTGCCCGCAGACTGTCTCATCAGAGTGGTGCATGCTCTGGTTATCACCCACTTGGACTACTGCAATGCGCTCTGTGTGGGGCTACCTTTGAAGGTGACCTGTAAACTACAACTAATCCAGAATGCAACACCCAGACTGGTGACTGGGAGTGGCCGCCGAGACCATGTAACACCGGTCCTTAAAGACCGACAATTCGCTCCCAGTACATTTCCAAGCATAATTCAAAGTATTGGTGCTGACCTTTAAAGCCCTAAACTGCCTCAGCCCAGTTTACCTGAAGGAGCGTTTCCACCCCTATCATTCAGCCCGGACACTGAGGTCCAGCTCCGAGGTCCTTCTGGTGGTTCCCACCCTGCAAGAAGTAAGGTTACAGGGAACCAGGCAGAGGGCCTTCTCGGTAGTGGTTCCCACCCTGTGGAACACCCTCTCATCAGATGTCAAGGAAATAAACAACCAGCTGACTTTTAAAGACATCTGAAGACCGCCCTGTTTAGGCAAGTTTTTAACGTTTGATGTTTTATTCTGTTTTTAGTGTTCTGCTGGGAGCCGCCCAGAGTGGCTGGGGAAACCCAGCCAGATGGGCAGGGTATAAATAAATCATCATCATCATCATTTTATTTTTATTTTTATTATTTAAGTTCAAAAACAGCTGGAGCCCCATGTTTGGGAAACACGGAGTTAGAAGATTGCTGTATCCCATTGAATCTAAGCTCTCAATGTGCCTTTTCTCACCTGGGATACACCTGAGTGCCCTAGTGAAGAACTTCTGACAGGGTATTTGCAGTGAGGGAAAATTCTATACCAGGGTCAGTTCCTTTATTGACAGCATAATGCAGTTCCACAGCTTAGTGGCTACCTACAGTTGTAGTTTGCATTCTTTCCAGCAGCATACGGTCTTCCTGCAGTTTTCCAACACGGATTAGGCTCTAGCCAAGGGAAGGAGGCTCTCACATGGATGCTGACTCACACTTAACTAGTTGCAGGTGCAGGACAAGCACACCTAAAGCTAACCAGCACACCTAAATAGACCATTTCTTGTTCTTTTCCTCTGCATGCATAAACCTTTATACATTAACATATGGAAAGCTTCCTTGAGGAAAGTGTGCAGACTGAGTTTATATATTTTGTAAACTGTTTACTGCTGCATATCTAGATTTAGTGGAAATTAGAAGCTAGTACAATTGTAGAAATTAGATAATGTTTGGAGTACTGAGGGGAAGGTTCCAGGCCAGTAGGAAAAATACAGGCTAAGCTTCTTTTCCAGGCCAGAGGCTCACATGGGACAAAGGCAAAAAGATGTTGATCAAAGAGAAACACTTGGATCTGTGCCAAGAGAGGTTGCCAAGGTTATGCTGAATGATTACATAGGTTACAAGAAAAATGCCACCTTTAAAAATGAGGCTTGGAGGGGGGGTGAGTGAGTGAGTTGCTTAGAGCAAGGTGTTCTGGGAAGGGGAAAGAGGTAGAATCCCATGTGGCTGCAGGAGGCTGCACTGACATAATAATAATAATTCTGTTATTTGTACCCCGCCCATCTGGCCGGGTCCCCCCAGCCACTCTGGGCGGCTTCCAACAAATATTAAAATACATCAAAATCACAAGTTAAAAACTTCCCTAAACAGGGCTGCCTTCAGGTATTTTCTGTATGTAGGATAGTTGTTGATCCCTTTAACCTCTGCTGGGAGGGCGTTCCACAGGGCGGGCGCCACTACCGAGAAGGCCCTCTGCCTGGTTCCCTGTAGCTTTGCTTCTCGCAGGGAGGGAACCGCCAGAAGGCCCTCGGCACTGGACCTCAGTGTCCGGGCTGACCGATGGGGGTGGAGACGCTCCTTCAGGTATACAGGACCAAGGCCGTTTAGGGCTTTAAAGGTCAGCACCAACACTTTGAATTGTGCTCGGAAACGTACTGGGAGCCAATGTAGATCTCTTTTTTTATTATTAAAACATTATTTTATTGTTTAAAATACATATACAAAATCATTGTACACATTCCAATAACACACATAAACAATCATTATATTCTTGTACAATAATTCTTAGTTCACCCCTATTTACCCCTCCCCCCTTACCACCCACCCAATTGATCTTTCTTATATTTCTACAATCTTCCTCCTATTCTAGAACTTCCCTCTCTTTTTTCCCCACCCAATTCTGCTGTTGTCTTCTTTTTCTGTTGTACCTTTCAACCACGTTTTTGGAACTTTACTTATTTCTCCTTTTATTCCGCTTGTTTTTCCTTATTTTCATCTCTGATTTTTAATTTTGACATTTTCTTATTTAATTTTTGATCTTTCTTTTACCATATTTCTTTTTTCCACCTTATCTTATAAAATCTATATTTGCATTACAGGAGCTGAATATAAAGCAAGTTCCCTGCTCAGTTCTTATCTTTCTTGTATGTACTTTATGAAATACTCCCATTCTTCTATTACCTTGTCCCTAGAATTTTCCTTCATTTTTTCCGTCATTACTGCTAGTTCTAAGTACTCTATTGTTTTGCTTAGCCAATCGTTCTTATTTGGCGCTTCTTTTTGTTTCCAGCAGGTGGCAATCAAGATTCTTCCGGCGGCGACAGCATATTGAAAGAATTTTTTTGCCCTGGTTGGGATTTCTGATGGAATCATCCCCAAAAGGTAAGTTTCTGGCGTTTTCCCATATCTGATCTTAAGAATCTGCTCCAGTTCTACGTGGATTTGTGTCCAGAGGGGCTCAATTACTTTGCACTGCCACCAAATGTGATAACAATCCCCCACCTCCTCGCATCTCCAGCATTGGCTAGATATCTTTTTATACATTTTATTAAGTTTTTTGGGGGTAAGATGCCATCTGTAGAACATCTTCACTAAGTTTTCCCTGATGGCAGTGCATGCTGTAAAGGACCAACTTTCCCTCCATAGTTTTTCCCATCTCTGGAAAAAGATATTATGGCCGACGTCTTGGGCCCATCGTATCATGGACGGTTTTGTCTCCTCTTCTATTACTAGCCAGTCTAATAGAATGTGATATGCCTTCGACAGGGTTTTACAATTTGAGTTAACCACTTCTAATTCGAATCTTGAACCTTCTGCCTCGAACTCTTTCTTTTTGTCTTCCTTGAATCTCTCAAACAGCTGATGATACTGAAACCACCCATGTAGTTTACTTTTTATTTGGTCATATGATTTTAATTGTAATTGATCTTCTTTTTCTAATAGGTCTCTATACGTGAGCCAGCTGGAATCCGTGTTCATTCTCCTCACCGCCAGCGACTCCAGGGGAGAACACCACCACGGAGTTCGCTGCTCCAGCAAATGTTTGTATTTTAGCCATACCCTCAATAAAGATCCTCTAATTATATGACTTCCAAACTCTCTGTGTATTTTATACTTATCATAATTCATGTATGCGTGCCAACCAAAGCGCAAATTATATCCCTCCAGATCTAGCAATTCCGGGTTGTCCAGCCGGCACCAATCCCTCAACCACGTTAGACAAGCCGCTTCGTAGTATAAGGTTAGGTCGGGTAAGGCTAGCCCCCCCCCCGTCCTTTGGTGTCTATCATGTGTTTGTGGCTTATTCTATGTCGTTTTCCTTCCCACACAAATTTTGATATATATTTCTGCCAATCCTTTGTCTTTTCTGCCCCTCCCAAGATTGGGATGGTTTGAAACAGAAATAAAAACTTGGGGAGAACCATCATTTTAACACAGGCTATCCTGCCCATGAATGACAATTTAAAGTTTTTCCATTTGTCTAAACTTTTCTTAATATCATTCCAGCATGGAATATAGTTATCCTGGAATAGATTTAGGTTTTTACAGCTTATTACTATCCCTAAATATTTTGCTTTTTGACATATTTTTAAACCAGTTTGGGTCTCTAAATCGGATCTTTCTTGTTCTGGTAAATTTTTAACCAGCAGTTTAGATTTGATTTTATTTAGCTTGAACCCGGCTAAGGTTCCGAATTCGTCTATAATATCCAAGGCTCTTAGGATGCTTTCTTTTGGGTCCTCAGTTGTGAGGATCAGATCGTCCGCATAAGCTTTCAGCTTATAGCTTCTGCCTCCTATTTTTATCCCTTTAATGTTTGGATCTTCTCTAAGTTGGTTGTTTAGAACTTCCAAAATGAAAATGAATATCAAGGGAGATAATGGGCAGCCTTGACGGGTGCCCTTATTAATTGAGATGTTTCCAGCAATCCCCCCATTTAAAATTAGGCTTGCCTCTTGTCAAGTATATATTGCCTTTATGATATTCAAAAAGATGTCACCCAGTTCCATTTGTTTTATTAATTCTTTCATAAAGGTCCATGAGATTTTATCGAAGGCTTTCTCCGCATCAAGGAGCAGCAGTGCCGCTGGTTTATCAATTTTTGTGTCTAGATACTCAATGATGTTGATAATATGTTGGACATTACTATGCTGATATCGTCTAGGCAGAAATCCCACTTGATCTTTGTTAATGATGTCCTGTAAAATAATTTTAAACCTTTGAGATATTATATCAGTAAAGATTTTGTAGTCTGTATTTAATAAAGCGATTGGGCGGTAGTTTGACATTTTAGTTAGGTCTGAGTCGGCCTTGGGAATTATCGTAATGTAGCTCCCTTCCCATGATTTTGGTATTCCTCCATTTTGAAGAACGTCGTTCATTGTATCTCTTAAAGGCTGGGATAATGTTTCCTCTAGTCTTTTATAATATAAAGCAGAAAAGCCGTCAGGGCCCGGTGACTTACCTAGCTGCAGCTTCATTATTGCTTGATGTAATTCCATGGCCGTAATTGGAGAATTTAGGATCCTAATTTTGTCTTCAGAAATTTGTTGCAATTTATTTTTTTGAATATATTTACTAATCTTAGCCTCATCCTCATTTTCTATTTTGTACAAATTAGTATAAAATTCCACAAAATTCTGATTAATTTTTTCTGGATCCGTGATCCAATTTTCTTCAATTTTTATTCTACTTATTATACGTTCTTTTCTTTCCTTAAGCTGCCAAGCTAAAAGTCTGCCTGATTTATTCCCATGTTCAAAAAAATTTTGTCTCATTTTTGTTTTACCATCCATCTCCTCATTTAGGATGATGGCATATTGTGTCTGTAATAATTTGATTTTATCCTTCAGGCTCTGATTTTCTGGTGTTTTAAACAATTCTACCTCTACATCTTTTAGCTCTTTCCAAATCTGCAGTTTTCTTTTTTCCTTACATTTTTTTTTATAACAGCCTTGCTGAATAAAAAAGCCCCTCAGGACGGCTTTACTTGCCTCCCAAACCGTTTTGATGTTAGTTTCTTCATTTATATTAAAGGAGAAATATTCCTTGAGTGTTTTCTCTGCCTCTTTTATGATTTCCTCTTTTTTCAATAGGTTCTCGTTCAGTCTCCATCTGGTCCTTCCTACTCGGTTGGACCTGATTGTAAGCTGAACTGAGTTATGATCTGACAAAGTACAAGGTAGAATTTCTGCCGCTCAGACTTCCAGCAAAATATCCTTGGAGGTCCATACTGCATCTATCCTACCTGCTGATTTTTGGGAATGGGAATAATGCGTATATTCCTTGCTATTAGGATATTTATATCTCCAGGTGTCATACAGACCTACTGTGCTTATCATTTGAAAAAAGGTAAGTGGTAACTTACTTTGTTTGTTATCTGTTTGTTTTTTTTGAGGTCCTGTCTAATTTTGGGTCTGCCACCCCATTGAAATCACCCATCATTATCATTTTCCCCCCATAAATTCTAATAGTTTTTCATGCAAGTCCTGATAAAATTCTTTTTTATTTTCATTTGGGGCATAAATCCCGATCAAAACCAGCTCTTCCCCTTTATATTGTAATTCCACAATCAGGATTCGACCTGCTTCGTCCCTATAAATGAATTTTGGATCGAATTTTGGATTCACATATATAACCACACCTCTTTTTTATTGTTACTAGATGCCAATGTAGTTCTCTCAGGACCGGTGTTATGTGGTCCCAGCGGCCACTCCCAGTCACCAGCCTAGCTGCCACATTCTGGATTAATTGTAGTTTCTGGGTCACATTCAAAGGTAGCCCAACGTAGAGCGCATTACAGTAGTCCAAGCGGGAGATAACTAGAGCATGTACCACTCTGGCGAGACAGTCTGTGGGCAAGTAGGGTCTCAGCCTGCGTACCAGATGGAGCTGGTAGACAGCTGCCCTGGACACAGAATTAACCTGCGCCTCCATGGACAGCTGTGAGTCCAAAATGACTCCCAGGCTGCGCACCTAGTCCTTCAGGGGCACAGTTACCCCATTCAGGACCAGGGAGTCCCCCACACCCGCTCGCACCCTGTCCCCCAAAAACAGTACTTCTGTCTTGTCAGGATTCAACCTCAATCTGTTAGCCGCCATCCATCCTCCAACCGCCTCCAGGCACTCACACAGGACCTTCACCACCTTCACTGGTTCTGATTTGAAAGAGAGGTAGAGCTGGGTATCATCCGCATACTGATGAACACCCAGCCCAAACCCCCTGATTATCTCTCCCAGCGGCTTCATATAGATGTTAAAAAGCATGGGGGAGAGGACGGAACCCTGAGGCACCCCACAAGTGAGAGCCCAGGGGTCTGAACACTCATCCCCCACCACCACTTTCTGAACACGGCCCAGGAGGAAGGAGCGGAACCACTGTATAACAGTGGCCCCAGCTCCCAACCGCTCTAGGCGGTCCAGTAGGATGTTATGGTCGATGGTGTCAAAGGCCGCTGAGAGATCCAACAGGACTAGGAAACAGCTCTCACCTTTGTCCCTAGCCCGCCGGAGATCATCAACCAGCGCGACCAAGGCAGTTTCAGTCCCATGATGAGGCCTGAATCCGGATTGGAAGGGATCCAAATGGTCCGCATCCTCCAGGCGTGCCTGGAGTTGTTCAGCAACCACCCGCTCAATCACCTTGCCCAAGAATGGTAAATTTGAGACTGGGCGATAGTTGGCCATATTGGCCGGGTCTAAAGATTTTTTTTTAAGAAGCGGTTTAATGACCGCCTCTTTCAGCGGGTCTGGGAAGACTCCCTCGCAGAGGGAAGCATTCACCACCCCACGGAGCCCATCGCCCAGCCCTTCCCGGCTAGCTTTTATTAGCCAGGATGGGCAAGGATCAAGAAGACAGGTGGTCGGTTTCACTCGTCCAAGCAGCCTGTCCACATCCTCGGAAGTAACAGATTGGAATTGATCCCATGAAACATGACTAGACAGGGATGGATTTACCAATGAAAACTATCAGGGACTTCATGATCAAAGACATACAAGAATCTCATCTGAAGCATCTTGTATAAATATGTGTCAAATAAACCATACTTCTTAAACACTCACCTCCACTATTCCTCAATTTTCTCAATGGAAACACAACCCTGGGCAAGCAACTGGAACTTCCCGGAATCTTGCTACTGCTCGGCAGAGATTGGGGGGGGGTGCCACACAATCTTCTTAGCATTACCAATCTATTGATGAATGCAAACAGTGGAACAGGGAAGGAAATGGAGTACAAATGACCTGGCTAAATGTGTCCTTTATTAGAACAAACCTTTCAGAGTGTTAGCTACCATGTCTTTTGCTGGATTGTAATGAGATATCAATATGTAATTCATAATGACTTTATTGGGGGGAGAGATCTGTTAGACCTTCAGCCCAGCTCCTGCTAAATCTGCTTTTCTTCCCCCACCTTCCCACTTTCTGGCTTGGTTCAAAGATGACCTCGCTTCAAAGCATCATCAAAAGTGGCAGCTATATAAAGAGGCTTTCTATTTATTTGATGAAGGACTACTACCCTGGCATGAAGCAGAAAGGCTTTGTGAGAGTAAAAAATCCAAACTGATTATTATTGAAAATGAGAAAGAGGAGGTAAGCTAGCTGAACACTGTATACAGTATATAAATGGCATGAATAATCCTTTGTAATTTGATGGTTTTATGTCTTTCTGGGCAAGATACTTTCGCCATAGCTGCACCATACATTTAAAGCATGATTGTACCACTTTACATTCATGGCATCCCCCAAAGGATCCTGGGAAGTTTGTTAAAGATACTGAGAGCTTTTTAGCAGACCTCCTACTCCCCTCACAGTGTTACAATTCCCATAGTTCTGTGGGAAGTGGGATGGATAGATAACCCACTTTGGAATCTGAGAGGGAAGGGACTGTGGGAAACACCGGGGGGGTGATGATGCAAAGCCCCCACACTGGAAACCTCTCTGGGCGTCTTCCCTCTGGAGCGCAGCACAGGACGTTCTGTAACTCTTCAGCCCCGGTGCAGCTGAGGCCGTGAGGTGTGGCATCTAAGGTTATGAAGTAATATATACAAGACAAAGCAATCATGACGTCCTTCTCCCATCTTCTCCAAGAGAGAGAGAGAAAGTACAAAAGAAGAATACAACAGAAGAGATGGGACTGGCTTCCGTTTCCCACACTTTCCAAGCATGGAATGTAAACAGACATGTGATGTGGCAATTACACATCTAGCAACAGGGGAGAATGAATATACTGACATGGACCTCCTAACAACTCTCAGCACCAATCAACAAACTACAGTTCCTGACTTCCTGTTCTAGTATGTGCCAACGGTGGCATCTCTCCCATTCATGAGAAAGACTCTGGCACAGGGGAAGGGGGTTACCTGAGGCTGAATTGCCTCCCATAGTTCCTTGAGGGATATCAAGGAGAAAGGATACCCGCGGTCATCTCCTGAGCCCATTCCTGCCTCCTTGGAAGCAAAGGTGTGTGATGCGCTGAGTGTTAAGCCCTCTGCAATCGAGGCAGTCTCTAACTCCACTGTGCTAAGTGGCTGAGCACCTTTACAATTAGATAAAAATTAAAGGAGCACCCCAGACAAGATGTGGACTACAAGCTGCAAACTATTTGGCTATCCAATGTGAATAGCAATTCAACCGTAGACATGAATGGAGAAGATGTGGGGGGGGGGGGTTATATCATATAGTGAACATACAGAACAGAACCGGAATAATACCTTCACAGTGGCACAAACTATACTAAAAGAGAAAAGACTCCGCTGTCCACCGTCACGTCTCTGGGACTCCTGGTAACTCAGACGACTGCAGAATATTACGATGAGGAAAAAAGCAAATGTAGATATTGAGCCACCAATTTGGTGAGCTCCTGGTCTTTCCCCAATAGTAGGAAATGTAAGACCTCCCGCTCTGGTCTCCTTCTAGGGATGCAGAGCCGGTCCAGGAATTGCTGACGGAGGTCGTCGTAAAGTTTACAATGAAAAACCATATGAACAAGGCTTTCCACCTGGTGGTCATCGCATGGACAAATTCTCTCACCCTCCACCCTGCCTGAGAACCTTCCCCATAGGAGGTTCGATGGATTTGCATTGAACCTGGCCAACGAAAATGCCCTTCTTTCTGGGGGGTTCAGTAGAAAATCGAGATAATTACAATTTGTTTTATGTGCCCACGGAAGATGGAAATAAAGAGGGGAACATGTTTTGCCTGCTGCCACTATAAGTTCTTGGCGCTCGATGTCCCACAACCTAGTTTTTATTGTGGCCTTGGCAGATAGTAATGACATTGTATGCAGGAATTCCACTGATAGCCCCAGTTGCTGAACTTTCCTGTTGAAGTATTGTAGCCCTGAGGGGAGGAAGGTGTCCGATAACATTACCTGGAGGAGAGGGTCTCTATCAGAGTCGAGGCAGATGTTTAGCCAGAATATAAGAAAACTTACCCAGGCGACAGACTCAACCTAATGTTGAGCTCCCTCAAGACATAAAACTGCATATGGTACACATTGTGGGACTGAAAAAATCTTGTAGAGGAAGGCTGATTGCACTCGTTCTACCATCTGGGTGAACCCTGGCATCCAGACTGGAATGCCGTAGAGCAGTTGAGAAATAATTTTGCCGTTAAAGACCTTGAGCGCAGAAGGGATATACGAATTGCCCCTTGTTATAAAAAAGCGCATTATAGCCTGCATAGACAGCTTACTGGCGTTCACCGCTGAATCTCGGTGTGGAGACCAGAGGAGCCTATGGTGGAAGGTGGTTCCTTGAGGGATATCAAGGAGAAAGGATACCCACGGTCATCTCCTGAGCCCATTCCTGCCTCCTTGGAAGCAGAGGTGTGTGAGGTGCTGGGTGTTAAGCCCTCTGCAATCGAGTCAGTCTCTAACTCCACTGTGCTAAGTGGCTGAGCAACTTTACAATTAGATAGAAATTAAAGGAGCACCCCAGACACGATGTGGACTACAAGCTGCAAACTATTTGGCTATCCAAAAAAAGGAAGTATTACATGTGAATGGCAATTCAACCGTGGAGAAGATGTGGGGGGGGGGATATATCATATAGTGTTGTTATTATTGTTAGTTTTTATGGTTGCAAGGGTTCAAATGTTTTATTCAGAAAGGATTAAGAATTCCCCCAGCCCCTTGATCATGGAAATTTATACAAGTCAGGATCATGGAAATTTAGTACAAGTCAGGATTTCTAAACAAGACACAGTGGGATTGGGAAACTGCAAGCGAGAGGCTGCGCAGGGTAATTTTATGCTGCTGGAACAATGGAGGAAGGGAAGGCTGGCATAAACTAGAGATTGTTTAGCTAAGAGAGAAATGCTTTTCCTCTCCTAAACTGAAGGGATTCAAAGAAGATGAAGATGTGGCGCAGATTAAAATTTGGAATCTTGGGTTTTATTGGTATTATCCTGCATGGTGTAGCAGAGCAGATTTCCAGGAAAGCTAGTTTAAAATTTGTTTGAATTTCTTTAGTTAAGTAATCCAATCAGGCTTGGCCAGGTGGATTATTCCTGGTGTCCCCTTTTATCCCTCTTAAAAGAATAAAGTAACAAGAGTCTTTCCTTTTGAATTAACAAGAGGTTTGCTCACATTTCAGTTCACGATTTGATCCCTGAAAAGCAGACTTTACTTAGTAGTTACATCACAATCTGTGAGTTCATCTCACATGGAGATTGAGCTCATGTGCTGCTGGCTGAAAGCCAGCAGACAGCAAACATTACATTATTGTTGTCGTTTAGTCGTTTCCAACTCTTCGTGACCCCATAGACCAGAGCACACCAGGCACTCCTTTCTTCAAAAATTACATTAAGACAACAAAATGGCTGCAGGAGAGCAGCAAGCAAGCAATCAGCAAGAAAGAGAGAATGGCTGTGTGACTTGACTCTTTTATGGAGTCAGCCAGAGCCATGCCCATCTCCCAGATCACATGCAGGGGGAGGATGCTCCAGACCAGTGGAACAGGAAGTTACACTCACTGGTTGTCCCCCTGCTTGCGCCCACTCTAGGGAAATAAGAATGTTGCATTTGACTGCAACAATGGGTTACATCCCATAGAGCAGACAATAAGAACTGGGTGGACCCCAATTGATCCAACTTGATAAAGGAAGCCTTGTTGCACATGCTAACAGCAAACCCCTGCTGGTGAATTCTGACAGGACATTCCTACATTGCAGGGGGTTCGACCCTTGGGGTCCCTTCCAACTCTACAATTCTAGGATTCTGGGATTCTGGGCTAGAAAGGAGCAGAATAGTCTGTACAAAGGGGAACTGGGATTTCTATTGGTGGGACACATCCGTTTGAGAATCTCTGATTGGGGGAGAAGCTTTAATATGGATTTGAACTGTGAAATGTCTAAGAGAATGTGGTTAGTGTCATCATCATTATCGTCAATCACCACCCCACAGCGCCCATCACCCCGCCCTTCCCAGATTGCTTTTATCAGCCAGGATGGACAAGAATCAAGAAGACAGGTGGTTGGTTTCACTTGTCCAAGCAGCCTGTCCACATCCTTGCCCCCTCCCAACTGTGTCTGTTACAGTGTTTTCTAATTAGATGTAAACAATAAATCTATAATGTTTTGCCCAGGTTTGATTCCCTGTTTTGAGACATCACAAATGTTCTCGGCAATGTACTGGAACATTGCAGGGTTGGATTGCGTCCAAACTCTGTCTTGTATCATATTGGCAATTAATGAAATATATGTACTTCTGAGATGCATATTAAAATCTGCAGAGATCTAAAAGCTGTTTCCTAATGTGCCCCCTTCTTGTTCTCGGTGGGTTCCTTTTATGATCCGGTCACGTTGGCTCAAAGACAACTTCATTGAAAGGATATCCACTGGGTGGAAGCAACATGATGGCCACCTCTATTACCTTGACACTGCTGAAATGCCATTTATTTATGCCCGAATGGCATGTGAAATCAGAAATGCTACTTTGACTCCCATCACCACCGCTAGCGAGGAGGTAAGCCAAACAATGGGATACTAGAAGGCAAATGCATTCACATCACAATGATTTTACAACCTGACCCTTTGAGTGAAGTGGGGGCCCCAACGCACCCTTCCATGTGGCTGAGGAGGACCATAGAGAGGGGACCAACTGGACAAACAGATAAGCACAGGGTGTAGGGGCACCCTCTGAATGGTACTATTTGCCAGAAGCCAAGCAGAGTAGCTCCTCTGCTGGGTTATAGTCACATTTATTTTTTGTGCTTCTGGGTGCTTTTCTGGTGCCTTAGCGTGGTGGTGCTTTACTTGGAAGCCACCTTGTTTTGTTTTAATCTTTCGTATTTGATTTTACAGATATGAATGTATAACAAAACCAAATACATACCGGTATCCATATAGATTTCTCTGAATCTTGAGACTTCCCCCCATCCCCTCCACGGGTCCTATTGTCAACGTTTTCAACTGCATATTATTTCCTAGTCTATATTTTAAATCTATCCATATTGTCCATAGTATTTGCTACACTACAAGCGAGATTAAAATTAGATTCAGTTTTGCATGTAATGGTGAACCTACCGGTAATTTGCCAGTGTGGTGTAGTGGTTAAGAGCGGTAGACTCGTAATCTGGGGAACCGGGTTCGTGTCTCCTCTCCTCCACATGCAGCTGCTGGGTGATCTTGGGCTAGTCACACTTCTTTGAAGTCTCTCAGCCCCACTCACCTCTTGGTTTGCTATTCTTCTCTGGTAGGGACTCTTTCTTCTTTCCATCTCTGGGCTAGCAGCATCTGTGCTGGAATAGTGTAACTATTGGTTCTCACACAGTGGTGTGAGAAAGTTGTTTTGTCTACATTTCTGTACTGAGCCTGCGCACTCAGTTTGGTTTCACTTTCTCCTTTTCTCCTCTCTGCTTGTACCGAGAAGGACGGCAGCGGCATGGCTGCTGAGAATAAAAGTCTTTAGCCTAAAAGGCTGAGTGTGTTGTTTTCCATATGGGAACAATCACTTATGAATGCAGCTCCCTGGACTCTTGTGTAGCAGGGATGAGCTGCAGTGATTGCCTTTGCTATTGGGGCAGTTGCGAGAACTTGCCCCAGGCAGGGAAAATCATAACAGTTGTCACATACATGAAGAGTCTTTTCTGTTCCTTTGGAATGTTGGTACCTACAATTCCTAATAAGAAGGCTTCTAGGGTTTGTTTGTTTTTACAAAAGTTATTTTAAACATTTTTTTCAGTTCATTGTATATCATTTCCCAGAAAGCCTTTATTGCCTTACTTGAAAGGCACCTTGCATGTGGAGATGCACCACAAGCTACACAGCCCCTTCCCTGCAACCTGAAGTGGTACAGTCTGGGAAATGTTCCCTGTCACATGTCGTAAAAAAGTTGGAGTTCTTGTTGCAAAATACACTGAAATAAATGTTACCAAGAACTCTGGCCACACGTTTAAACAAAACAATGAGTTTAAACAAAACAATGGCATATCAATCCTGTTAAGAATTACAGTCTTAAACAAAAATAATATTTTTCACAAAGAAAAGTCTTTTGGAGATTGAAGTTGGGGCTTCTGAGATGTGATGCGAAAACCGGAGACCAGGACAGGGCCCTGTTTCGACGCAGATGCCTTCTTCAGCTGGTAATATCAAAAAATATATCAAGATCATCAAAGTACATCAAAGTACTAAGGTTTCAGTAGTTAAGATCTAACAAAGGTTATGTTTTAACAATGTCAAACAATATACATAAAAGTTCTAAAGTATCATTAGCTCTTCATAATGTTTGGTTCCTTACCTCGTTTTTGAAAAGAATGTGGATAATATATAATTTCTGTTTCTTTTGAATCTTTGGTGAATGTGGCGTCTGCAAATCATAAGTATTGGCAATAGTTACATATATTCAGTCGAATTATATGCGAATAAAAGACACCCAATTTTGTGTTCCCTCACCTTAGATAGTGGATCAGTGTATATTCAAGTTTTCCTGTGTTTTTCTATGTGTTTCCCACTGGGAGGAGAGTTTGTTGCCTTATATATCTCTGAGGGGGGAGGAGATAGCTCCTTAATCTCCTTAAAGGTATAGTTCAATCAGAAAGACGTTCTCAATATAAAAGATAGCTGTGGTGATTTTTTAAAGGAAGGAAATGTATTCCTGGTGTTCATTCAGGCCCTTGGGAGACATTGTTTCAAAAAGATGAATGTATCGGGCTTCCTGTTGTAGTAGTAATTTTTCAATATTTCTCCGATTATATTGATCTACTTTAGGTTTCCAGATAATGAAGAAGACGAAATCATCCTCCGTGTGTTTGCATTGTATATAATGTTCCACCAGTGGGGCTTCTAACACCCTGTTGCGGATCCGTGATCGGTGTTCGATTATGCGTAATCTTATTGGTCTGGTGCTTTTGCCTATGTATATCTTTTTGCAAGGGCACATCCATGCATATACGCTGTTCTTTGTGTTACAATTGCTGAAGTGTTCGATCTGGAACTTGAAGCCGGACTGCGTGTTGACAAATTCCTTCATTTGTAGTGTATATTTGCATACACTACAATTGCCGCACTTATAATGACTCTTAGTGGTTTCCTCAGGGTATGTAAGCAGGTCAGATTTAACCAAATAGTTTCTGAGTGATTTGGTTTTATTTAATCCAAACAGAGGTGGATTTTGACATCCCGGAATATTTGATAACAGATGCCAATGTTTGTATATTAGTTTCTTGATGCTGGATGTGTATGGTGTAAATTGCAGTGCTGTATAAATACGGTCTTCTTTGGGTTTTCAGAGGTTTTGTGGAGATGAGATCTTTCCTGTCTTTTAGTTCCGCTCTTTTTTGAGCTGCAGAAAGAGTTCGTGATGTGTATCCTCGCCTTAATAATGATTGTGTAAGTTGATTTGCCACTGTTTCATAGTCTTGTTGGAGTGTCACATTTCTCTTTAGTCTCAAGTATTGTCTTTATGCTAAATTATTCAACAAATGTGGCGCGTGAAAAGATGAGGCGTGCAGTAAGGAGTCACGATCAGTCAATTTGCAGTATGGACGGACCTTAAGTTGTTGGAGATGATCTTTAAAAACTGTAACGTCCAGAAAGTTGACAGATGTGTCATGGATCATTCCAGATAATCGTATATTTGGATCCTGAATGTGTATCCATTGGAGGAACTGTGTGGCTGTGTCTTGGCCCTGTATAACGAAAAATAAGTCATCTATGAAGCGATAGTATTTCATAATTTTAGATCTGTAAGGATTGTAGTTATTCAAAATGTAAGTTTTTTCAAAATATATCATGTACAGTGGTACCTCGACTTACGAGTAACTCGACTAACGTATTTTTCGAGTTACGAGTGATCACAGCGGCCGCGGGATTACGAATTTCTTCGACTTCCGAATCGGAAGCCGAAGTTTTTTGTGTGTGTGGTTTTTTTGTTGTTGTTGGTACAGGTCACATGGAAGGGGAGAGAAGGCGGGACTTCACTCCAGCAGCCATTTTGGTTGGAGCGGAGCCCGGAGCAGCTGGAGGCTGCTTATTCTCCTCCTTCCACAACATGGCGGTGCTTTGTTTTTTTCCCCGGGGCTTTTTTTTCGGGCCGTTTCAGCCCAGCGCGGTTTTTTGCCGCGTCGGGGATGCCCCCTGCACCATTTTTTCCTTGCCAGGAGACCCCGGCAAGGGTTTTTATTTTCGGGCCGTTTCGGCCCAGCGCGGCTTTTTGCTGCGCCATGGCGGCGGCGAGCACCCCTCGGAACCGCCTGCAAGAGAAGGAGAGCTGCGGGAGCCTGGCCATCCACCTCGAAAAGGTAAGTGACCCCCGATTTCTCTTCCCATAGTAGCGCATTAATCCGTTTTTAATGCATTCCTATGGGAAATCCGCGTTTCGACTTACGTATTTTTCGACTTCCGAATGTGCATTCGGAACGCATTAAATTCATAAGTCGAGGTTCCACTGTAGATATTTGCAATGGAAGGGGCACAGGAAGATCCCATGACTACACCTTTGGTTTGTAAATAAAACTGTTTTAAATGGCGAAAAAAATTGTGGTCCAAAATGATGTCCAGAATGTCGAGCAAAAAATGTGTTGGAGGTTCTTTTGTCGTTCTAGAGTCCAAAAGAGTTTCTATAATTGTCCTGACTTCCGGTAATGGGACGTTGGTGTAGAGAGACTGCAGAGGTGAACAGACAACTGCAAAATAGCTCCTACTACAAACCATTACCCAAGGACCCTACGGACGATATATCTAGAGTTATTAGGGCCACCCTATCGGAAGGCATAACTTTGGGATACC
The DNA here is from genome assembly GCA_034641385.1 of Darevskia mixta. Taxonomy (NCBI): domain Eukaryota; kingdom Metazoa; phylum Chordata; class Lepidosauria; order Squamata; family Lacertidae; genus Darevskia; species Darevskia mixta. Next base: position 8,994,538 of record JAWWNH010000060.1, read on the forward strand.
TTGATAAAAAAAACAATGGAATTTTTAACCAAAAAATACCCACGAACTCCGGTTTTCTATATACTCCCCAAAATTCACAAATCACTGAGTGCTCCACCAGGCAGACCCATTGTTTCGGGTAATGACTCTCTCCTGGAACCTTTGTGTCAATATATGGAACATTTCTTGCACCCATTTGCTATCGACACTCCATCCTATATATTGGACACAAAAAACATTCATTGGAAACATCGAGAATATCACTGTACCACAAGGGGCCTCACTTGCGACCTTGGACGTTGAGTCTTTCTACACCAATCTCAGAAGCCCTAACTTCAATCTCCAAAACACTTTTCTTTGTGAAAAATATTATTTTTGCTTAAGACTGTAATTCTTAACAGGATTGATATGCCATTTGAACTTACTCACGCGTAAACTCATTGTTTTGTTTAAACTTGTGGCCAGAGTTCTTGGTAACATTTATTTCCCTGTCACATGTCAACATGGATGGTTGATTTCTCAGGAAGATGCTGAAGTAGAAATACCAATGTGGCGCTTCTGCTCCAGCAAGTAAACCTTTGCGGGTGTCACCTTCCTGGAAATGGTGGTTGGCTGCACTTGTGTCACTTGCTCCTATTGGCTGCTGCTGCTCGTGATGTCACTGCAAGGCCTGTTACAGATCTGTGTACTGCCTACCCAAACTGTAATGAGTGGGCTGCCATGCTTCCCCTTGCTTACTTACCCACCTTCTCCAGAGGCCAGCTACTCCACCTTTCCCAAGCCCAGGTGCATCTTGGTAGTCCTGAATCAAGGCTTGGACTTTCATCACTCCACCTTTTGTGTCTGGGTGGAGATCTCTGACAATGTGGCCAGTGAAGCACTATAGAACCATAGAATTGTAGAGTCGGGAGGGACCAACAAGGCTCATTTAGTCCAGCCCCATGCAATGCAGGAAGCTTGACCAACATGGGGCTAGCCATCAAATACATCTTCTAGGAAGGCTTTCAGCTAAGGATTAACTAGCCCCTTAATTCCAGTTAGGGATGGATGAATCTGTCAATATTGAGTTCTCCCTGTTTCTTTTTTCCTGTCTTAAGTTCAGTTTGCCACATTTCTGCATGAGATTGCATTTTCCTTTTAAGCCCCCGTGAAAATTCATCTGCGTTCTAATGCAAATTTCTCCATTATTTTTGTATGACATTTTGCCTAATGTGCACATTTTTGCAGAGCAGTGCTCGCTAATAGAGTGCATTTTTGCTAGTAAAGGCTTGTTTATGCACAGTTTATCCAAGAATCTGCATTTTTTGAACACAGTACTCAGCTGCAGAAGTTGCATTGCAAAATTAATTGAGCCTCAAATTTCCAAGAATGGCTGTGTTTTGGTTGATGTGTTGTATCAGAAACCGTGAATCAGATCGATTTGCCTTTAAATGTGAACTCAGTTGAATTTCTCCCTTACCCCTTATTCCAGATGAAGACAATCTATTTCTGTCTTGCAGGCTTTTGTAGAATCAATGTCCAAGGCATCAAAAAAAAATGTATGGGTTGGACTCTTAAAAGATGACAGAAGCTGGGGGTGAATTGATGGAAAGACACCATTCAGCACGAGGTGGGTCCATGAAAAAGCTTCTCTGCAGCCTTTTATTGTATAGACTTTCTCAAAAATAACATTACTAAGAGCTCTTCCAGACTGTCACCCTTTTCGGGTGGCATTCAATTGACAAATTCAGGTTGTGCAATTAAACCTGTTTCTCCTCAAAATGGATTTCTGTGATAAAGTGTTTGGTGTAGTGGTTAAGAGCGGTGGACTCATAATCTGGTGAACCGGGTTCGTGTCTCCGCTCCTCCGCATGCAGCTGCTGGGTGACCTTGGTCTAGTCACACTTCTCTGAAGTCTCTCAGCCCCACTCACCTCACAGAGTGTTTGTTGTGGGGGAGGAAGGGAAAAGGAGATTGTTAGCCGCTTTGAGACTCCTTAGGGTAGTGATAAAGGGGGATATCAAATCCAAACTCTTCTACTACTACTACTACTACTACTACTACTTGCTTGCGGTAACATAGAATCGTAGAATTGTAGAGTTGGAAGGGACCCTGAGGGTCATCTAGTCCAACCCCCTAACATCCCTGACAGATGGCCATCCAACCTCTGCTTAAAACCTCCAAGGAAGTTGACAATCTCCCAAGGGAGACCGTTCCACTGTTGAACAGCTCTTACTTCCAGAAAGTTCTTCCTGATGTTGAGCTGCAATCTCTTGTAACTTGAATCCATCGGTTCAAATTCAAATTCTCAAACCATCTACTTAGTGTGAAAAGTCTACTTCTACTTTAGTGCTAAAAGTCTGCACACTGCACAAAGCTTCCCCCCCCCCCATAACAAAAGTATTCTGGATTGATTTGTATTGCCTCTTCTTTTCAGCTTTTGGAGGCGAGGTCAGCCAAATTCTTTAAGATGGAATTATTGTGTTGCAATTGAAATGGATTGTGCAACCCCAGGAAACTGTTGGAAGAATGTTGAATGCAATGAGAGGAAAGCTGCAGTTTGTAGGGTGAGTCCAGATGAAAGGTGGATGACGTAAGTCTTAAGTGCTGGTGTCCCTGATCTGCAGGCAAAAGAAAAAAATGGACGGGGCGCCATTTCACTGCAAAAGTCAGCTTACCACCTTATGAAAATGGTGCGTGAAAAAACTCCACTCCTAGTTAATCCTGCTTGCTCAAGACCGGAAAAATAGAACTCAGATGGACACCTAAAAATAATGCATGAATTACTTCAGTCATATCCCACTCTCTGTGGCAACAAATCAGTGCAGAGTGAACATTTCCCTGGATTTTGGCTTTTCTTTCAGATCTGTAGAATCCATGCATTAAAAGTTGTGAAATAGCAATGCTTTGTTGTTGGCATTGATTATGGCAGTCCTATGGGGGCTGAACAAAATATCCCACAGCTGCTATCAGTCCTGATTGTGGGGCCAAGTATTGAAGTGAAGGGAACCACGTCAGCCAAGGAGGTTTAAGGAGGAATGGTTGATAGGTCTGAGGCCATAGGTTGCCTAGACAGCTAATCTTGTGTATTACTTGCACATTAGAATCTGCTGTCACTGAGTGCTTCACCAATAAGGAATTAAAGAACCAGTCGCTTGTCCACATTCGGGTGTGTTTGGGACAAGCAGTGTCAGGGCTTGAGCCTGGCGTAGGTCAGCAACAAAAAAACAATAAATCACCCGAGGCCGATGAAGTTAAATCTTTATTCAAAGAACAAACCACAGCTCAGGCCCAGTGGTTTCAGCAACTTTTCCTCAGAGGTCTTGCCCCGAAGACACAGTTGTGAGGACTGAAGGTCCCCACCTTCCCACCCCTCTAGGGCTCCTCCTCTCCTGGGTTTCCCCACCGCAGTCTCAAACTGCATCTGCACACAACTAATCTCCATTCTGCTATTTTCATGTTTCTCTGCACATTCTCATAGGCCAGGAGGGAGGGCAGCTGGTCGCAGCAGGAGGCAGAGACTCCCTGGAGTCTTCAGCAGCCTCTTGACTGCCCTCCTCTCCAGCCTCTGCTTCAGCCTCTTGAGTCTGGACTGCAGTCTGCCACCACCTCTTCCTGCTCACTAAACCCTGTTGCCCTTCCAGCTTCCGACACCTTCCACCCCCCCAATCTTTTCCCTCTGACCACTCATCGTCAACCCAACACCAATCCCCTGGCTCTGAGCCTTCTTCCCCTGATGGTTCCCTAGGGGGTTTCCTGACTGATGCCACCTACCACTTTTCTGCATCCGACCAGTCAATGACAGGCAGGAGAGGCCACGCTGCGTACCTGCTGCCATGGCTGAAAATGAGAAGCTAGTTTTAGAGCATGGGTAGGCAAACTAAGGTCCGGGGGCCGGATACGGCCCAGCTGCCTTCTAAATCTGGCCCATGGGTGGTCCGGGAACCAGTGTGTTTTTACATTAGAATGTGTCCTTTTATTTAAAATACATCTCTGGGTTATTTGTGGGGCCTGCCTGGTGTTTTTACATGAGCACAATGGGCCCTTTTATTTAAAATACATCTCTGGGTTATTTGTGGGGCCTGCCTGGTGTTTTTACATGAGCACAATGGGCCCTTTTATTTAAAATGCATCTCTGGGTTTATTGTGGGGCCTGCCTGGTGTTTTTACATGAGTAGAATGTGCCCTTTTATTTAAAATACATCTCTGGGTTATTTGTGGGGCCTGCCTGGTGTTTTTACATGAGTAGAATGTGTCCTTTTATTTAAAATACATCTCTGGGTTATTTGTAGGGCCTGCCTGGTGTTTTTACATGAATAGAATGTGTCCTTTTATTTAAAATACATCTCTGGGTTATTTGTGGGGCCTGCCTGGTGTTTTTACATGAGTAGAATGTGTCCTTTTATTTAAAATGCATCTCTGGGTTATTTGTGGGACCTGCCTGGTGTTTTTACATGAGTAGAATGTGTCCTTTTATTTAAAATACATCTCTGGGTTATTTGTAGGGCCTGCCTGGTGTTTTTACATGAATAGAATGTGTCCTTTTATTTAAAATACATCTCTGGGTTATTTGTGGGGCCTGCCTGGTGTTTTTACATGAGTACAACAGGCCCTTTTATTTAAAATGCATCTCTGGGTTTTTTGTGGGGCATAGGAATTTGTTCACCCCCCCCAAAAAAAATATAGTCCGATGCCCCACAAGGTCTGAGGAACAATGGACCGGCCCCCTGATGAAAAAGTTTGCTGACCCCTGTTTTAGAGTGTGTGTCTGTGTGTAGTTGTTATATATTCTGTGCTTCCATCCTGGCACCCCACACAACTGCCCCATCCCCAGTCTCATTCATTGGAGCAGTCAAGTGAGTGCATATGGCCCCAAGTGATTCCAGCACCCATTCCTTCCATCTTTGAGTGGCATCTCCAGCCAGTGCCTACAGACTCTGCTTCATGTCTAATCAGTGCATATCCTACAACTTTTCATACTACAAACATTCCTGTGTGTGTGTGTTTGTTTGTGTTTGTGTTGCCCTGTGTTTGCTGTGCTTTATTGTTGCTGAAATAACAAACAACAACAACAACTGCCCTTTGCCACAGCAGGTCCCAGGGCGGGTTACAAAAAACTTAAAATTGAGAATTAAAAACAGTTAAAACAGATTGCAGTCACAAAAATAGGATGGAGCCTGAAAGCACACATCTCATGAGTCAAAGACCAGGATAAAAACATGCATCTGTGGTCCCTCCTGACAACAATAATATAATATTTTTGAGGAAGGATCCCTGAACTGCTAATGAGGCAGAATAAAACCACCACTGATGCACTATCTTTGTGTCAATAACATGTTGCATAATGCACTTTCCTGAAAACTCTGACCTGGTGGGGCCCTTACACTCTGAAAAGCAGAATAACACCAAGGTTGCAGGTTCGATCTCCATATGGGATGGCTGCATATTACTGCATTGCAGGGGGTTGGACTAGATGACCCTCAGGAGTACCATCCAGCTCTACAATTCTGATTCTGATTATCGAAACTAATTTATTGCCAAGTGTTGGCTTGAGTAGAGAAATGGGCCAGGTTTCGATAGATGCATTTTCCAATGATGTTTTCCTTTGCTCTTGTGGCCAGCTGTTCAAACTGTTTTAAACTGGTCCCATCACACAGGTGCTTTAGAAGAGACATCCCATCCAGCACAAGATGCGGAAAAGGGGAGGCCTCTCTTAAGAAGGGGCTTTGCTACCTGTATATAAGCCCTTACAAATAATATATTGGGTTGTAGTCCACTAAGTCCTACTCAGAGTAGATACATTTGAAATGAATGAAACTGCCAGTCAGGTCCATTAACTTCAATGCATCTACTCTGAATAGGACTAGCATTGTTTTAAATCCTCTGCTCAATTAATTCAGGTAACCTTCTTGTCTAATCTGATGGTTCCCTTCAAAGTGGCTTGCAGCCCAAATATCCATGCCTGACCGTTTCTTACCACGGGTGCCTGAGTTAGAGAAGCCACCATCGGAAGAGAGTATCCACTTTTTGCCATTCTGTGCCTGAAGGGCAAACACTTCTTTCCCTGGTACACCTCTGCATGAACAACAGCAGCTGTTAAAAATGTTCCCACAGCAGTGCTTGGGAACTTCATGCTACAATTGCTAGGATGCTGTAACTTGGTCCCCCCCCCCCCCGGGAAATGACTGGCAGTTGTGATTGAGCAAATTAAAATTCCCATTTTCTGACCACATAAAATCCTCTAAAACAGAGCTCCTATATGCTCTGTCCAGGATGTGGGTTTCCTTCCTTTAGGACAAGTATGAGTGACCTGTGACCCTCCAGATGTTGGAGGGCTACAACTCACATCAGCCCCAGCCAGCATGGGCAACGGGCAGAGATGGTGGCAGCTTCCATGAAGGCTTTGAAGTCACGGATTCTTTACCTGTGATTCCTGTGTTGCAAGGATTTGGACTGGATGACTCTCGGGGTCCCTTCCAACTCTACAATTCTATGATTCTGTGATTCTATGCAGTGCAGCAACATCTGGAAAGCCACAGGTTCCCCACCCATGTATTAGAGCTCTGCCAAAGGCAGAGGGCTTGTCCGCACTTCCGCTTGTTCAGTGCATGAAAGTTTTTGCTTCCGATTCCTTTCCCACTGTCTTGCAGGGATTGTTTGAAAAGGAAGAGGAAGGGACCATAGCTCAGTGGTGAAGCACATGATGTTGTAAAAGCAATCAAATCTGGAAGCTTGGGAGCTGATTTCTGTGGCTCTCAAGCCTTCTCTACCTGGCCCTTGGAATCCTTTATTCTCCTGCTTTGTACCCCAAGTTTTTCATTGGCTGCAATGTGCATCAATTTATGGCGCATGTGCCCGGCCGGTAAGGGGCACAGAGGGTCAACAGAACCCACTGAACCTTGCTGCCAATGCTGCCAGGTGCCCACGCACAAGGCTTGGAGGATTCCTGGAGCCCGCATACCAGCTTAGCCCTGGCCGCCCATGCAGGGAGGAACCTGGCGGGCCAACGCAGCCCTTGGCAGGCAAATCATAGAATCATAGAGTTGGAAAAGACCACAAGGGCCATCCAGTCCAACCCCCTGCCAAGCAGGAACACCATCAAAGCATTCCTGACAGGTGGCTGTCAAGCCTCTGCTTAAAGACCTGCAAAGAAGGAGACTCCACCACACTCCTTGGCAGCAAATTCCACTGTCGAACAGCTCTTACTGTCAGGAAGTTCTTCCTAATGTTTAGCTGGAATCTTCTTTCTTGTAGTTTGAATCCATTGCTCCGTGTCCTCTTCTCAGGAGCAGCAGAAAACAACCTTTCTCCCTCCTCTATATAACATCCTTTTATATATTTGGACATGGGCATCACCCCATAACCTTCTCATTTCCAGGCTAAACATACCCAGCTCCCTAAGCCGTTCCTCATAAGGCATCGTTTCCAGGCCTTTGACCATTTTGGTTGCCCTCTCTGGACACGTTCCAGCTTGTCAGTATCCTTCTTGAACTGTGGTGCCCAGAATGATGCCAGATCCTGCCTCCTCCAATGATGGCCAGGCAGACATTCAGCGAGGGGGCTGGGGATGTGGCGGGCAGGGCAGGACGGGGGATCCCTACGTGGAGGGCACCTGGTCCTAGCCCCTAAAAATTATGCACCCAGGGCTATGGTCCCCCTGCCCCCACCACACTATGCCTCTGACCCAGGCTATGTCTGGAGGGAGCAAACACAACACATCTGCTGAATGTTGCCCTGCTCCAGAGCTCTGCCTTGCCAACAGAGTAGACCCAGCCAGCCTTCCCGGGGAGGAAAATTGCAACCCTTCCTAGACAGCCGTCACTCAGGGCACAGATACCGGTATCCACAACCAGCTGATAATAGCACACATACTCCGATCTCTCTTGGCGTCAGGAAAGTGAAGGAATGGTCCTTGAATGAGATAGAATTTTCTTGTTCGCTCTTGTTCATTCTGTGGGTGGGCAGACTTCCCATGAAGTGAAATGAAATACGTTCCATCTTCACTCTAGTGTGGCTCCAGGCAACGGGTTTGTCAAATTTTACAATTCTCCCGTATCTAGGCTCTCCTTACAAACCCAACTGTGAAGTTCATGGCAGTTACACTCACTCCAATTTTTTTCTCTAGATGAAGGAATAATGGAAGCACAATCTTCCTCTGTGTCTCCTCCATAGTTATCCCAGCTGTTTGGATTGCCAGCAGACCAATACCTGGTGGGGGGCAGGAGGGCTTGTATTATATAGGGAAATTGGGAAAAGAGACTAACAAAGCTAGTGTTGCTATATGTCCATATTTTCCTGGACACTTCCTCTTTTTCATGGCTATTTTTGGGGGGGGGACGGGTGGATTTTTTAAATATTGCAAAATATCCATGTTTTTTGTTTCTATTCCCCCCCCCCCAAAGTTCAGCCAAAGCATTGCAACTGGCAACCCAACTGAGCGCTAGGCGTGGCTTCCACAAACTGACCAATCACATCGTGGGTAGCTCAGTTCTGGAACAGGACAGATGGGTGCCCCCCCCAAACATAAATCCTGGCTATGGCTATGCTGTGACAGGCAAGTGTGTGTTTCTTGCACACCTGATCTTTGCGTTGTGGGAGCCATGTAGACTTTTAAGGAGAAAGTAAAGTAGTGGTCCTAGGGAGGTACCAATGGAAGGGAGGTAATGCTCAGAGATCTCCCATCCGCAACCCTCCCCAGGTAGCTTCTCTCTTACTGGGGCCTGAGCACTTGGGACCGGCACGCCAAATGAAGGGGACCCTAAGTTCTGCTACAGAGTTTGCAAGAAATGGTGCAGTCTCAGACATGCAGAAGCATCACCTCCTGGGGTATGTTTTTGTAGACTCACTGTGCTATTAATCTGGAGCCATCTGACCACTCCCAGTTGCCTTCCTCACTTTCATCTGTAAGGCCAATCCAGGCAGGAGTGGTGAGTTGAGAAGTGATGTAGGTCTGCAGAAAGAGGCAACTGAAATTCAGCACCGTGGCAACAAAGAGATACGAGCATTCCTGGGCTTCCATATGTCCTTTGCCCCATGATGTCTTTTTCAAAGTTCATAATCCTTGACAAGTAAACCCACGTTTTGTGCCAAGCAATTAAATGGGCTCCATGACCTGCATGAACAATTCACACCACTTGCACATCCATCACCAAATCTTGGAATTGCCGAAAATTAGGGGTAATGTTCTAGGGCATGGGTAGGCAAACTAAGACCCGGGAGCCGGAGCCGGCCCAATCGCCTTCTCAATCCGGCCAATGGACGGTCCGGGAATCAGCGTGTTTTTACATGAGTAGAATGTCTGCTTTTATTTAAAATGCATCTCTGGGTTATTTGTGAGGCATAGGAATTCGTTCACCCCCCCCCCAAATATATATATAGGTAAAGGTAAAGGGACCCCTGACCATTTGGTCCAGTCGTGTCCGACTCTGGGGTTGCGGCGCTCATCTCACTTTATTGGCCGAGAGCCAATACAGTACAGCTTCCGGGTCATGTGGTGAGCATGACAAAGCCGCTTCTGGCGAACCAGAGCAGCGCACGGAAACGCCGTTTACCTTCCCACCAGAGCGGTTCCTATTTATCTACTTGCACATTGACATGCTTTCAAACTGCTAGGTGGGCAGGAGCAGGGACCGAGCAACGGGAGCTCACCCCGTCGCAGGGATTCAAACTGCCGACTTTCTGATCAGCAAGCCCTAGGCTCTGTGGTTTAACCCACAGCGCCACCTGGGTCCCTTAATATAGATAGATAGATAGATAGATAGATAGATAGATAGATAGATAGATAGATAGTCTTCCCCAAATATAGATTTGAGGGACAGTGGATCGGCCCCCTGATGAAAAAGTTTCCTGACCTCTGTTCTAGGGTGCCCAAGCAATGAGGCCCCACCATCACCTGCTGGGATTCACCATCACTTCATGTGCAAATGGGATCATGCTCAAAACCACAAATCTCTGGCAGACCAGGGTTTGTGGTGTGTGGATAGGAAGAAGGTACAGCAGTATTTGCAAGAGGTCATGAAGTATTTACATGTGACAGTTAAAAGACAGAAAAATACAGGCATTGGAGAAGATGCTAATAAACCCCAAACAGCAAGAGAGAAAGAAGAACAATATATATATATATATATATATATATATATATATATATATATATATATATATAGTTCAGTATACATGAAGTATAACAGTATCCCTGAAGGAGCATCTCCACCCCCATCATTCAGTCTGGGCACTGAGGTCCTCCTCTGAGGGTCTTCTGGCAGTTCCCTCCCTGCGAGAAGTGAAGCTACAGGGAACCAGGCAGAGGGCCTTCTTGGTGGTGGCGCCCTCCCTGTGGAACACCCTTCCATCAGATGTCAAGGAAATAAACAACTATCTGACTTTTAGAAGACATCTGAAAGCAGCCCTGTTAAGAGAAGTTTTTAATGTTTGGTGCGTCATTGTGTCTTTTATATTCTGTTGGGAGCCGCCCAGAGTGGCTGGGGAAACCCAGCCAGATGTACAGACTTTAAATAATAAAATTTATTTTTATTATTTTTATTATTATTATTATTATTATTATTATTATTATTATTATTATTATTATTATTATTTAACCTGTTCTTCATCAGTCAGGATGGAGGCCAAGTGGGCATCTCTGGACATGCAGAAGTTCTCGGCATCATACCAGGTCTTTTTCCCTTTTGAAATGTAGTAGAGATTCTTCCCGAAAAGCTTCCAGCCACCAGAAGACCTTGCACCTTTCCTGAAGAGGTTTTCTAGGAGGAATTAATGCAAAGACTTTAACATAACCGGCACTGTGTTGCATGTAGACTAGGGACAGTTCAGCCTGGCTTACCTCAAAACATTTTGCTTGGGGAATGGACTCGATCGGTTGACCCAACACATGCTTTGAGCTTTTAGGAGGAAGGAAATGACCCCCCAAGACAATGAACATTCTCTCAAAATGTTTCCATTGGAAAGGTTTGGGTGGGAAGCTTTTGAGCAAACTTCAGGGGCACTTATAATCACTGTCTATGAGGCTGATGATTCAGAATCCTCAGCAATAGAAGACCCTATCCCAGAAAGAGTTTAAAGACTGGTGGAAACACATTCCCTAGAGCTCTTGTGCTGGGGAATTGCTGAAGAACCCTCTCCTGCAGCAGCAGTGATAAGAACACAGGCCCCATGCTTCCTTCATCACCTTGTAGCAATGAAATAAAGAGAACTATATGCAATAAAATTCTAGCAGACCATGAGGAAGCTCCTTTGTTCAAAATGGTAGTCAGTACGCATGCTCATAGGGAGACAGCTGGGGCGAGGGAAACTATGGGACAGGAAATTTAAACTTAATGGAATGTGTGGAATTTGTGACAAATGTATACAGGGCCGTCTTAAGGATATCTGGCGCCGTGGTTCAAAGATCCCTCCGGCGCCCCCCGCCCCCCATTTCACCTTTTTACAGACTGCTGGCAGCTTTGTGGGTCTGGATGGGCTCAAAAATTAAAAAGTTTTTAAAATATATATTAAAAAAAAACCAAACCCATGTAAAATGCAAAAATCTACCTGGATGGGCATGCTGGCCCCAAAAAGAGGACATGTCTGGGAAATCCTGGACGTATGGCAACCCTACTTTTTGTGTGTGTAATATAAAGTCCATCAGATTTGTTCTTCCTTTGCGCAGCCACTAAGAGTCACTAGGAGTTGCAGTCACATTGGGGGAAAGGGTGACCAAGAAGCCAAAGCAGAATGGTTCCCTCTCCTTGAGGGTTTTATATTCCCCACCCCTAAAGGTAAAGGTAAAGAGACCCCTGACCATTAGGTCCAGTCGTGTCCGACTCTGGGGTTGCGGCGCTCATCTCGCTTTATTGGCCAAGAGCCGGCGTATAGCTTCCGGGTCATGTGGCCAGCATGACTAAGCCGCTTCTGGCGAACCAGAGCAGCGCACGGAAACGCCGTTTACCTTCCCGCCGGAGTGGTACCTATTTATCTACTTGCACTTTGACGTGCTTTTGAACTGCTAGGTTGGCAGGAGCAGGGACCGAGCAACGGGAGCTCACCCATCGCAGGGATTCGAACCGCCGACCTTCTGATCGGCAAGCCCTACGCTCTGTGGTTTAACCCACAGTGCCACCTGGGTCGCTGCGCCACCCCTACCCAGGTTAATAGCATGAATCTGGCTGCCATTGCTGCATTTGTGCAGTCAGAACAGGTTTACTCACATCAGTGAAGCTTCTTCAGTTCTGTAATGGTGGTGCTTACACCCAAGTAAATGTTCCCTTGATCCTTCCAATATATGTTGGGAGAAAGTTGTCTTGGGGTCAGTCATGAGGCTTTGCTTGTAAGTATATGTGCGCTTAGGATTGTGTGTGTTTACTCAAGAGTAAGTCTCATTTAGTGTATACTGTAGGCCTATTGCAGCATTTCAAACAGTTCTTTTGTTCATACAGTAGAGTGCAAACCTAATCCCATTTATTTGAGAGTAAACCCACTTGAATTCAGTAGGATTTTCTTCTGTGTAAATAACACTTGCTTTACATATTGACACATCTACTTGCCTACCCTCTCACATAGTAGGTCACTTGCCTGGCTACCATTTGCCCATTTAAATGGGACTTACTTCAAATTAAGTGGGTTTACAGCAAACAACTGCTGCCTCTGTTAAGTTCTGAGAATGCTGAAACATTTTCAGATTTATTTTCTGTACAGTACATTATACAGAAGGCAAATTGACATAAAGAGTGGACAAATAGAGATAGGTGATTGTGAAAGAGGGAAAGAAAGGCATCCACAGAAGGTGACAAAAAAAACGGAAGGAAGGAAGGAAAGGGAGAGGAGACTCAATTCCTCAGGTAAGGAGAACCTGAGTAAACCTTAATTAAATAGCAAATCCTAGACGTCTACTCAGAGGTAAGGTCTACTTGCTTGAGTAAAACTTATTCTCATGCAAATGTGCAAACTTTAATATTTCAGTGCTGTAAGTGAAAATGGCTTTGTGGTTTTAAAAATAAAATGGCAAGTTGATGTTGCCATTTTTTGTTCATTTTGATTCCGTGCAAGTTGATGTCCTGAGGGGGCAGGAGTCACAAAAATTAAAGAGGTAGAGAAGGTGGCACAAGGCGGAAGAAAATGAGCAAAAGGAAAAGGAAAGGGAGAGGGAGATAAAAAGGAAAGGCCAGCCAGTGAAAGGAAGGAGAAGAAGCACGAGGGGGGGGGCCGGAGAAGGAGGGGGCTGCTGTTGCGCGGAGGCTTCCGGCGAGGAAAGCGCTTTCCCCTCCGCCTTGCCTTCGCTCCCGCCTCGGGGTCCCCGGCGCCCCTCCCCGCCTTCGAGGCGGCTTTGTCGGAGGCGAAGGAGCGAAGCGGGCGAGGCGGCCGCGCGATGTGCGCCCCGAGGAGCATGCGGCGTCGGGCGCCTGGGCTGGGCTGAGCGGGTGGGGGCGCCGCGCCTCGAGGCAGCTGCAGCTCCTCCTCCTCCTCCACTACCACCACCACCACCGCAGCCTCGCTTCAGGCACCGCTGCCGGGAAAGGAGCGAAGCGGGCGCGCGGGCGATTGCGCCCCGAGGAGCGCGCGGCCTCCTCGATGCGCCCCTGCTGGGCGGGCGCTGCGGCGCACGGCGCCACTCGGCTCAATGGGAAGGACGTCCCTGAATGTCTAAAACTGTTTGGAACGCTTTGTCCGGGGCCAGTTAATTTGGGGGGACATCCCTGCTGGTCCTTTCTGCACAGAAATAAAATACAACAGACTCCTTCTCCACCCACTGACTCATGTGATTTTTGGTATATCCACGAGACAGGGCAAGCTTTGATTGCAACAACCTGACTGTTCTGTATAGAACACTGACCCAGTTCAGATTACTGAACACCGCTGCCTGCTCACTAGAAGCTTCTAGAACCCCATGTTTATCATCATGCTGTTTTCAGAGAAGGCACACTCCCAATTTCAGCTGCTTGGCACTGACCAGGAGCCTTGCCTTTAAAGGAACAACCAGGAGCTCACTTTAAGTTTCTGGTGTTGTGTATGACATCAGCTGTGAGGCAGGTGGAAGTTGTTTGTGGAGAATGGCCTCACTGGGACCCATATCAGCCCTTATCAATGAAGATCTTTTTTATTTCAGCAGGCATCTTACTGATTTTAGGGTTAATTTTAACTATTTGTACCTCTATCGTATCAATATTATAACCTTTTTGTACCCTGCTTAGAGACTACAGTGGATGCTTTAGTTGAGATTCCTGCATTGCAGGGGGCTGGACTAGATGGCCCTCGGGTTCCCTTCCAACTCTACAGTTCTATGATTCTAAGCAGTATATACATTGTTGAAATAAATAGGCCTGTGGGTCAGAGGTTCCCCACGATTGGTTTAGAGAATTTATGTCAAACCAAAACCTTGAATATGTCAAAGTGCAAGTAGATAAATAGGTACCACTCTGGCGGGAAGGTAAACGGCGTTTCCATGCACTGCTCTGGTTCACCAGAAAGCAGCTTAGTCATGCTGGCCACATGACCCGGAAGCTGTCTGTGGACAAATGCCGGCTCCCTCGGCCAGTAAAGTGAGTTGAGCTCCGCAACCCCAGAGCCGTCCGTGACTGGACTTAATGGTCAGGGGTCCCTTTACCTTTACCTAAAAGAGTTACCCTGGCTCCTTGAGCTATATGATCTTTGGTGGCTGCATGTGAGACTAGCTGTAACCTTTGAACCACCTTGAAGGACAGCCCCACATAGAACACATTGAAAAAGTCTGTACTGGAGGTTACTAAAGGGCGAACCATCCCCATCCTGGAACAACCAGACTTGGAAATAGGCATGCCACACCACTGAAGACATATGAGCTTCTGGTAACAAGCTGGATTCTAATAGTATACCGAGACTACAGACCCTAGATCAGGTGACAAAGGTATTTGGCTGAAAATCTCCATTTTGAAAGGGAGTTGCCTTTAGTCTTCATTTCCAGATCTCCGAGGAAGTAAGGATGTTTAAATGTCTCTGCAGGAAAACAACTCCAGGCAAAATGGAGGCCGTAAGGAGAGAGACCTTTTTAAAAATAGTTGTGTTTGGAATTATATTTTATTTCGAAGATGCTTGGCCTGTGCTGCACAGCACAATATATTGTATGGAATTATGTGGGTGTATCTTTGATGCTTTTGTTCTGTTTTGAAGAAAGTTCTGCAAGTAAAGTTTTTGAATAATATCTAATGGGTCTGGGCAAAAAGAGTCAGTTTTTATGCATCCAGTCACTTCAAACTGCACACTGTTAATATCTGCAATATAACCCACAGTATCACATTTCAGCTCATCTAAGTTTGCTCGCCTTTATATTCCCAAAATGTGCCACGGCACCATATTGAGGGTTGAAGGCACTTACGGTACTTTATTTTCCGCTCGTTGTAGAGGTTTTCGGCATCTGCTATGTGCTGTGGCAGGTTTGTGACTTCTTCAGCTACCTTCATGGCTGAAAGCATCCCCAAATATAGATGAGTTTCTTTTCTCCCACCCAACACTTCTATTTATTTAAATAACTGTCCCCCACCTTCCTATCTCACCCAAGGAAACAAACAAATCAAGTGTAAAAACTCCCCCAAAGCTAAAACAGTTGATAGCTTAAAAAATAGCCTCCAGAATCAAAACGAGTTAAGGATGCCCAGAGTGGATGGGCAAGGTGCAAATAATAAAATTGTTGTTGTTGTGTTGTTGTTGTTTTTAAGGTGAACAAATAAGCTCTTCAGCTGTTCTGAAGTCATAGGACAATCAGAATCATGTGTGAGAGGATGATACTTTAGATATTCACCTTACTCCTTATTAAGATCATTAGACAAAGACTAGAAAATATGACAGTGTGATTCCTCCCCCCAAATATGAACAGAGTTTGCACTGATTTCACCTTGCTGTCTAAATATCACAGATACAATTTCTCTACCTAGACTATATCTGCATCTGCCCTGTTTCCATCCACAACATGCAGAAAGCTGAAGGGAAAGGTGGTCATCCTAAAGAAGACAGTTCACTGCATCCACCAATAATCAGCACTAAGGACTAGAATCCTGAAGCAGAGCCAAAGCACAAGAAGGAAGGAAGGAAGGAAGGAAGGAAGGAAGGAAGGAAGGAAGGAAGGAGCCGATCTACAGATGTAGAGCTCATCCACACATCCATGTGAGTCGTGCCTAGAAAACACTGCTCTGAATGTTTTTTTCCGCTTGGGTCCAAGCAATTTTGCCTTTGGCCCAGCAGGTGATGGTGGGGCCTCATTGCTTGGGCACTCTAGAACATTACTAATTTTTGGCAATTCCAAGATTTGGTGATGGATGGGCAAGTGGTGTGAATTGTTCATGCAGGTCATGGAGCCCATTTAATTGCTTAGCACATAACGTGGGTTTACTTGTCAAGGATTATGAACTTTGCAAACATCAATCCAGGGAAAACGAGATTGACATTTGCTCTGGTTCAGTGGCAAACAACCAGTTTCCCTTGGAGGAAAGTGGCGAGGCAAGTGGAAGTGTGGGTGAGCCCTCATTCAAAAGATGGCTTCCATATTTCCTATTGATGGAAGGTGAGATCCTAAGCTTCTTTTAAGTTTGTACTGGATGTCTTGTGGCAGTTCCCACACAGTCAAGTCAAGACGTTCAGTGTTCTTTCTAGGTGCTCTCTTGTTCTCTATCATCTGTTGGGGCTTGTTGGGGGCAGGGGATGTTCTAAAACAATCAGAAACAAAAGATTATTGTCCTTCCACTTACGATTGTCAGTGAGGAGATTGTTTTTTCTTAGCCCAGTTGCCATTGCAGTCCTCAGTTTGTCCATTGGTGGATCAAGTGGGCTCGCCTTTTCTTTATTCATCTTATAAACTAAAGTCATTGAAACAAATGCAGGTAATTTTAATGTGAAGCTGTTAAAAGCTTACACCTAAGTAACCTTTCCCCATCTCCCTGCATACACACATCCTCATAAACATGTGTAGAAAACGTCTTCAGAGTTTGCTTGACTATGCCCAGGACTGCCTAAGTGAGGTTGCAGGGAACCAGGCAGAGGGCCTTCTCGGTGGTGGCGCCTGCCCTGTGGAACGCCTTCCCGTCAGATGTCAAGGAAATAAACAACTATCTGACTTTTAGAAGACATCTGAAGGCAGCCCTGTTTAGGGAAGTTTTTAATGGTTGGTGTTTTATTGTGTTTTTAATATTGTGCTGGGAGCCGCCCAGAGTGGCTGGGGAAACCCAGCCAGATGGGCGGGATATAAATAATACATTATTATTACTATTATTACATGGGGAGAAAGGTCTCAAACAGGGATCTTTACCCAATATCCTTTTAAACAGACCTTTTTAATTAAATAAAGAAATAGACCGAATTTATATACTACGTGATTGTAACAAAACACTTTAGTGGTTTGCAAGAAATGTTAAGGCTATCAATAAAAAGAGTTCAAAACAAGTAAATTAAAACATTTTAAAAAAAATAATCAAAATCAGCAGTAAGCCAAAAAGAAATCAAGACACATCAGCATCTACCTTTGCCTAAACAAAAATGTTGTAAGTGGGCAGCAAAAAGCATACAGCAAAGGAGCTTGCCTGGTATCAATGGGCAGGGAATTCCAAAGTGCAGGTGCTGCCACACTAAAATAATGATTTCTTACAAGTGTGGAAAGAGTATTGTTTAGCACCTGTAAAGTGTGAGTTCTGCCATTCCGCAGGGCCTGTAAGACAGAGCTATTCCGCCTGGCCTTCAATTTGAATTAGCCTGATCCTCTATTCCCCTTTCCCTTTCCTCTTCCATGAAGAAACCCTTTCTGAGACCCCACATTTAAATTCTTCCTTGGTCTCCTTGCTGGCCCTAGTAGGACCAACTTGGCCAGTTGGCCCTGGTGATCATTCGATGTCTACTGACTGGGTCCCCCCCCCCCAAAAAAATGACCCCTGAATTTTTGAATTTTATTGATATAGATGCTGCATTTTATGTTGTATTCTATGCAGTTTTGTGCTGTTTTTAAGTCGCATTTTAATCAATGTTTTATATTTGTTGTTAGCCGCCCTGAGCCCAGTTTTTAAACCGGGAAGGGCGGGGTATAAATAAAACATTGTTATTATTATTATTATTATTATTATTATTATTATTATTATTATTAGCAGCAGCAGCAGCAGCAGCAGCAGCAGTAGTGTTGGCATATATCGGGTCAGATGATCCCACCAGTAAACCCGTCCCAAGCTGTTAAGGGCTTTTCATACCATAAGTAAAACTTTGCACTTGACAGGGGTGAAACTAGGCTTTTTTTCACCTGGATCAAAGACCCAGTTTAGTGCACAGAGAGAGAGAGGCTGGGAGCCTCAATGGCACCCATCTGAAGGCTTCACCCAGGGCAAAAAACCTAGCTAGCCCCTCACCCCCACAGCTACAGCTCTGCACCTGGTAACAACAAAGCAAACAGTGCAGATCTCTGAGCAGAGGTGTTACATGCCAACAGGACTCACTCCTATCAGCAAAACAAAATAAAAAATTAAATAAAATTCCTTCCAGTAGCACCTTAGAGACCAACTAAGTTTGTTCTTGGTATGAGCTTTCGTGTGCATGCACACTTCTTCAGATACCTATCAGCAAGTGTGGCTGCAGTGTTCTGAACTCACTGCAGTTTCCGGATTAAGCACAAGCACCTATGGGACCGCCTCTCCTGGTATGCCCCGGACCTTACAGTCCACAAATAACAACACATTGGAGGTCCCGAGCCGCAAGGTGGTTAGATTGGTCTCAACTATGGCCAGGGCCTTTTCAGTACTGGCCCCGACTTGGTGGACCGGTCTTTCACAAGAGACCAGGGCCCTGCGGGATTTGACATCTTTCTGCAGGGCCTGCAAGACGGAGCTGTTCCGCCTGGCCTTTGGTTTGGACTCAGTCTGACCCTTATGTTTCCCTCCCCTTGTGGTTTTTGATTTATGGGCTACTACTAAAATGAGGCTGCATTTTAAATTGTATTTTGACTCGTATTTTAATTAACTGTTTCTTCTTTTTCTTTTACGTTTTATTGTAATTTTATTGGTGTTAGCCGCCCTGAGCCCGGTTCTGGCCGGGGAGGCCAGGGTATAAATTAAAAAATGTGCTGTTGTTGTTATTGGAAGCCCCAGATAGATTGCATTGTAGCAATCCAGCATTGGTCACCAATGCCTGGACTGTTGTGCTCAGACTCCCCTTGTCACGCAGAGTTCCTCCACATGAGGAGGGATCTATATGTGCTTGATCAGCCACACGGTTTATGGAGGGCATATAGTCTGGGCAAACTACGGGAAAAAAGGCTGGAACCTGGGCAAAATTGCAACATAAGATGCTGGTCAGAAGGCGATGGTTATACTTTTTGGTGGAAAAGTTGATGATACCCTTGGAACATTACGACATCGCATACTAGTGGACAAAGTAACATCAGCAAACTCTTTTGTTGCACCAGAACGTCTACCACCAACTACATCTGCAACAAAATTCCATAGCTTTCGATCTTATTACCAGATAATGGAATGGTCATGCCACAAAGAGGGTTTACGACCTAATGACTGGGGTTGGATTATAAAGGAGGACAACCAGCTTCACCCTGTGATGTCAGGCATGGCCCCTGCACCTGAAAGTCTTTTGAAAGTTATCCACTGTAACTGAACCACTGGTTGCAGTACATTCCGTTGCACGTGCAAAAAAAAAATAGTTTTCCATGTTCAACAGCTTGTGGTCAGTGCCAGACCATTGGTTGTGAAAATGTGTTGTTGATTGAACATTGTTCTGATATAGAAGATGATATGGATGACTGATGTCTGCTTTCGTTATTTGTAATACATAATAAAAGTTCTGGTTCAAGCGCCTTATTGTGATCTTGTTTCAATGTACCATTGCTTTCACTTTGTTGTTTTTAGCAAACATTTAAATACAGAAATTATGTAGCCTAATAACTAGATCAATGACAACTTTGTATTATTTTCCCTGACGTTTGGTAACAATTAAAAAACATAGGATATACACAATCAAGTTTAGAAAACTAATCAAAATACAATAAAATAGATACAGCAGGTCAGTCATTTTGAAATCACGATTTCTCAGTGTTCCTGCCAGTTAATTTTGTCTAATTTTTAATATGTTATTCTGCACCCAATTCTCATCAAAATGCCATTTATAGTGATTATGTTGCAATTTTGCCCAGGTCAGTGTGTATATTAACCGGACTAATAGGTGACATGCGCAACATCAACCAGGGAGAAAGTGCAGCACGCCACGCCCCCTTGCTAACACACCAATATACAGTCCACGGTAAAGTAAACAAGAACGCAGGCAGCGCAGATTTGTCAAGAGGCGATTTGAGTGAACTTACAGAGGAAAGCCGTTGTGACCAAGACACAAAAGCAGATGAAGGCAAAAATCCCAAGAAATATCCATCCAATCTTGACAGGAATTTTCCAGCGTAGTTTCGGATCGATAGGAGGTTTACCTTTTGCCGCTCCCGCTGCTGGTGGTGCTCCTGCTGCTGGTGCCGCCGGTTTGGGGGCCATGGCTCAAATGACAAGAAGAAACACCCATGAGATGACAATGGCTCAAAGGACAAGCTCACCATCAGGCCTCCAACATCCCCCCATTTGTCATGGTACCAAAGACCCAACAGGTAGTAGGAAGCACTAGCACACTGTGATTGCTAAGCACCAGCCCATTCATGGCTGAGGCAGCGTCTAATTCTGGGGATTCGGCCAGCAAAGAGGGAGATTCAAAGGGGAGGAAACTCTTAGGAGGAAACTCAGGGGTTTGTAAAATTACACATGGCATGTAGATAGCAGGCAGAGATAAGTTATTCCTCTCTCCTAGCCCTAGAACCCATGGGCATCCAACGAAGCTGAGCGTTGGAAGATTTGGGAGAAATGAAAGAAAGTCCTTCTTTGTGCAGGACTGTGGAACTCCCTGCCACAGGAGGCAGCAATGGCCACCAACTTGGATGGCTTTAAAAGAAGGATTTAAACCAATTCACAGAGGAGAGGGCTACCGACAGCTATTGGCCACAATGGCTATGCTCCATTTTGAGGCAGCAGTATTTCTGAATTCCAGCTGCTGGAAACCAAGGGAGGGGGGAGGGCTCTTGCGCTCATGTTATGCTCCTTGGTTTCCCAGGGCATCTGGTTGGCCCCTGTGAGAACAGGACGCTGGACTAGATGGGCCCTTGGCCTGATCCAGCAGGCTCTTCATATGGTCTGATCAGCAGGCACCCTCAGAAGGTGGTGGACTCTCCTTCATTGGAGGTTTTTAAGCAGAGGTTGGATTCCGTCACAGATGCTTCATATGAGATTCCTGCAGTGCAGGGGGTTGGACTAGATGACCCTTGGGGTCCCTTCCAGCTCTACAATTCTATGATTCTATTACATTCAGATGTTCAGAAAGCTCTGCCTCCTTTTGGAATGACCTTTGCCTATTCGAGGATTCTGGTGCTGTGTTCAAGACCCAATAAGCAGCGGGAACCACCAGCATTTGGTGGTCACCAAGCAACAGGCAGTTGCACCTGCGATTGTTGGCTGGCACTGCATCAAAATTCAGACAAGTCTGCCGTGTTGCAAAGGAGGGGGGCTCAAAGGAGGCAAATGTTAGGAGGAAACTCAGAAACATCTGGAGAAGGTGGGAAAGAAGGAGCAGTTGCCTAACAGATTTAAACTATCTTTTAAGTTCTCAAATAAAAACATTCACTGTGAAAAGGGAACAGTTTAAGCTCCGTTAATGGGAGGCTGAGGTTAAAAATTCAAGGATTACCTAAGTAGATCTCCCCAACATTGGATAATCTGCTGCAGTGGAGGCAACTACTGTACCTTCTGCTTCTGGTTCACCTTAGGATTCCCTTCCAGAGTATCTTTCAAGGATTTCCCTTGCTATTCTTCCCAGTCTGATTCTCTTGAACCCTACACTATTCCTGCTCTATATTTCCCATGGATTCTTATGCCTCCCTCCCACGGCCTTACTGGCTTCCTTTGTCCTCCCAGTATGGTGCAAGCAGCAGCCCTGTGACACAAGTCGCTTGCCGATTGGCTGCCTGCCCTGCTCTGCTACCATTCACCATCACAAGCACACCTGTGGCTGAAAGGTAAGCCAGATTGTGATGGCGCTGGGCCTGTGAGGCAGCAGTCGTTGGCATCCCTGGTCAAACCAAGTGGGGCAAGACCATCCACAGCCCTTGTGGCTAATGCAAGTTCCTTCACTGGGTCTGTGAGCCTAGCTGTCTCCCACCTTCAGAATCTCCTAGACGGAGTTTGCGACTGAGTTGAGATTTGACCCAGCACTATTCCTAGAATGCCACTATTACTATCAGCCACTATGTGGTTTTATTTTCATACATTAAGCTGTGTGTGTGTGTGTGTGTGTGTGTGTGTTTTGAAAGAGGTATACTTTCAAAACTTTTAGGAATAATGGGAAGGCTTCTTGGTGACTACAGGGGCACTATCCAATTTGTCCTGTCCGCAGCTGTCTTTTGCTGGACAACTCTGAGCCAAGTTATTATTTATACCCCGTCCATCCGGCTGGGTTTCTCCAGCCACTCTGGGAGGCTTCCAACAAAATATTAAAAACACAATAAAGCATCAATAAAGCGGACACGGAGCAATGGATTCAAACTACAAGAAAGAAGATTCCACCTAAACATTAGGAAGAATTTCTTGACAGTAAGAGCTGTTCGACAATGGAATTTGCTGCCAAGGAGTGTGGTGGAGTCTCCTTCTTTGGAGGTCTTTAAGCAGAGGCTTGACAGCCACCTGTCAGGAATGCTTTGATGGTGTTTCCTGCTTGGCAGGGTGTTGGACTGGATGGCCCTTGTGGTCTCTTCCAACTCTGTGATTCTGTGATTCTGTGATTCTGTGATCAAACATTAAAAACTTCCCTAAACAGAGCTGCCTTCAGATGTCTTCTAAAAGTAAGTTAGTTGTTTATCTGCTTGACATATGATGGGAGAGTTTTCCACAGGACGGGCGCCACCACCGAGAAGGCCACTGCCGAGATTAATATTGACATGGCGCTTTTCTCTTACCACTGCAGAACCACCTCCTACACTTTGGGTGAGGACTAAGACATACCAGGACAGAAGGCAAGGACCAAGAATCCATGGTCTACAGCAGTGGTGGCTAACCTTGACACTCCAGATGTTTTGGAACTACAACTCCCATCATCCCTGACCGCTGGTCCTGTAAGCTAGGGATGATGGGAGTTGTAGTTCCAAAACATCTGGAGTGTCAAGGTTAGCCACCACTGGGCTGCAGCATTTCTCATCTGGTATTTAAGCTCTGCAGTACTAGAGCTCTGTAACCTACAAAGAGATTTGGATTTCATACCCTCCAAGTGTCCCAGTTTTCCAGGACAGTCCTGGAATTACGAAAGCCATCCTGGCTTCTGATATGATCCTGGAATGTCCCTATTTCCCCTGCCAGTACTGCCGCCACTGAGCTCAGAGAGGAGGATAAGCCGGCACTTGTCCCAAGCGTTGGAGGCAAGTCAACATCCCATTGCCTCTCCATGACCTCTCCATGGCTGTCGCTGCCAGCCTCCTCTTTGGGCAGCTCATAGCGGCGACTGAAGAGCAGGTGGAAGGAGAGGGGCTGCCACCACCGAGGCCCAGGACAGCATGACATGCTGGTTCTGAAGGGCAGGCAGAGGGCAGGGCTGCCCTGGGCGGGGAGAAAGGAGGAGTGGAGCACTGTTACCCTACAAAGAAGGGTCTTGGTTTCACCAGTTTTTCAAGCCAAAAGAAGACAGACAGCGCTCGTGGAAATAATTAAACTTTATTCAGTGGTCCAGAGGATCTCTCCAAAAGTTGGGCTGAGAATACAACATTCAAGGCACCTTCATAACATTCTCTATAAATGAACTCATGAACAGCTTATGGGTCCTTCAAGTTAACTTTCAATTGGATGTTCCAACTACGGAATTGTTTTTTTACCTTGGAACTCACCTATCTTACCCAGGTGTCATCACCCTCAAGCTGATTCCAGTCAGTCTTTTAATTGGCAAAATAAATAAGCATTATCCAAGTTGGCTGTTATGAGGGTCTGCATGGCATCTCTACTTCTTGCTAAGGGTGTTGTTAGGAAAGGCTAGGCAGGAAATACCGGTATGCAGAGATAAGCCCACACCTTGCGTCTGCAACTCATGGGTAGCTTATTTCTGAAGAGCAGAAGGGAGACAGAATTTCTGAGCAGAAAAAGAGACTAGGAGTCTATATTGTCGGGGGGGCAGATTAAGAGTGCAAGGAGTCTTGATTTTTTAAAAAAATAAAATAAAAAATAAAAAATCCAGTGTCCAATCTTGCCCCTTTCTAAAAGGCATTTTTGGTGTGTGTTTTTCTTTTCGTAAATCTACCAAAGAATAAAATAAAATCAGAATTAAGGGTTTTCTCAGGACTGTGGAGGGCATTGTGCTGTGTCCCATTGGTGTGGTGGTAGTAGAATTCATCCAGAAATGCTCTGGGGGAGAGGGACCAAAAATGGGGGGGGGCGAGGAGGATCAGTTAGACGGTTGACTGAGAATTCAGGGAGGGGGGCAGAAGCACAGGTGCCAAAGGGACAGCTTCAGGGCAGAAGAGAGACGGGGGGGGGGACACAGAGACTCAGATACCCATTTGCTCATCACATCGTCCCATCTTGGGAAGAAGAAGAGGAGGAGGAGGAGTTTGGATTTGATATCCCGCTTTATCACTACCCGAAGGAGTCTCAAAGCGGCTAACATTCTCCTTTCCCTTCCTCCCTCTCTGTGAGGTGAGTGGGGCTGAGAGACTTCAGAGAAGTGGGACTAACCCAAGGTCACCCAGCAGCTGCATGGGGAGGAGCGGGGACCACTACACTACATTGGCTCTGGGAGGGGATGAGTGGGTGGGTGGAAGGGGTCTCACTCCCAGAAGTATATGCTCATTTGCGCCATGCCCCCCACCCCGGTGTTCCCTGTTGCGCTGCTCATTTGCGGCCCCCCCCATTGTAATTCAAGCCTTCTGTTTCCAATTGCAGTGTTCTGAGGCAGGACCGGTGCTGGCAATTTTGGCGCCCTAGGCAAGGGGGCGGGCCACGTGACGTCATTGCATATGATGCATGTTGCGGAGCGGTGCCCCGCCCCCTGCCTGGCCGGGCACCCCCCGCCGCCCTGGTTTGCTTGCTCCGCCGCTGGTTGGGGCGGCGGCGGGGGGCAGGCTGGCCAGCGCCCCCTCCATTTTGGCGCCCTCGCCACCGCGGTTTTCACCCCAACCTGCTTGCTCCGCCGCTGGTTGGGGCGGCACCGGGCGGCGGCACCGGGCGGAGGACAGGCTGGCCAGCGCCCCCTCCATTTTGGCGCCCTAGGCAATTGCCTAGTTTGCCTAAATGGACTTGCCGGCCCTGTTCTGAGGTGACATTTGGAGCTTATATTTGGTGCTTTTGTTTTTGCTATTTATTTTGCGTTTTTTGTTTTTGAGGCTTTTTCTGTTAATTTGTTTTTGTGACTGTGTGGATCCCAGTTCAGATACTGATTGATTGATTGATTGATTGATTGATTGTGTGACTGCAGAAATGGATAAAAGCCCTACATCCAAACAACGACTGTCATCAGTGCAGGTAAGAACATTTTTAATTTTTATCATCTACAATACCGTTTTATTTATTTTATAGTACAATACATTGATTATTGCTTTCATTTTATGGATCAATGGTCTCGTTAGATAGTAAAATTCATGTTAGATTGCTGTGCTGTAGTGGTTAAGAGCGGTAGACTCGTAATCTGGTGAACCGGGTTCGCGTCTCCGCTCCTCCACATGCAGCTGCTGAGTGACCTTGGGCTAGTCACACTTCTCTGAAGTCTCTCAGCCCCACTCACCTCACAGAGTGTTTGTGGGGGGCAGGACCAGTGCTAGGGATTTTGGCGCCCTAGGCGAGGGGGCGGGCCACGTGACATCATTGCGCATGACGTACGGTGCTCTGCCCCCTGCCCGGCCGGGCGCCCTGCACCACCGCGGTTTTCACCGCTGGTTGCGGGGGGCGAGGGGCAGGCTGGCCAGTGCCCCCTCCATTTTGGTGCCCCTGCCGCCGAGGTTTTCGCCCCAAGCTGCTTGCTCCGCCGCTGGTTGGGGCAGCACCGGGCGGGGGCGGGCGGGGACGGGGGGCAGGCTGGCCAGCGCCCCTTCCATTTTGGCGCCCTAGGCAACTGCCTAGTTCGCCTTAATGGACGCACCGGCCCTGGTTGGGGGGGAGGAAGGGAAAGGAGAATGTTAGCCACTTTGAGACTCCTTCGGGTAGCGATAAAGCGGGATATCAAATCCAAACTCCTCCTCCTCCTCCTCTTCTTCTTCTTCTGCTTTAGGGGTTGTTTTTAAAAGTCTGGAACGGATTAATCCATTTTGCATTACTTTCTATGGGAAAGCGCACCTTGGTTTTGGAACGCTTTGGTTTTGGAATGGACTTCCGGAATGGATTAAGTTTGAGAACCAAGGTACCACTGTTTACTTATGCCAGATACTTTCACTCTAGCCTGTTAAAACAAGGAAGACCTAAGTTTCCCCATGGAACAATGTATTGTTGCCTCTTTGCATTGTGGGAAATCCTCCATGATTCCCCTAACCTGAGACCATGTAGGCAGGTAGCCATCAGGGGAAGTTCCTGAATCTGCCATTGTTTGCCCAGAAGGGCATCCTGATTGTTTTCATCAAATGCAAATGGTTTATGTAAAACTGTCTGGAACCACGTGAAACTTGCTAAGTCCGCTCACCTCTCTTGGTGTGGTGGCATTGCTGGATGGAAGAGGCTTCACTGGGGCTCTGACAGTGGAATTCAAATGGCAGTGCCCTTCCGGACAGGTGGAGCGGGCATATGCCCCCACCACCTATCAGGAGCTGGATCTTAGCCTGCACTCTGCATTGGCAAATGGGGATGCAGGCTGGGACATGGGCTGTGCCAGGGGGTGGAGCCAATGGAGCTAAAGGTGCGCTTCCCTCGGAGCTGCCCCTGCCCATTTAACCAGCCCATACCTGGGACACAGCCTGTTTGTTCCTGCGTCAGGTTTTCTCCCCATCCCACCCACCCACCCATGCTGATAGGCAATGACTTTGCTGTGGCTATGGCAGTCGCCGTTCTTACTGGGCCGGGTAGGAATTTGCCTACCAAGCTAACTGGCACTGACCCGGTGGTTTTGCCTACCTCATAGCAATTTGTCACAACGGGTTGAGCATTGGGGCAATCTCTTGTTTTGGATGGAGGGGAGGTTGTAGTCCCCTCCAAACGCTGAGGTATCCAGGGGGAGTGGCCATGTCCGCGTGCCCAGAGGGGCCAGGGCCGAAGGCACTCCCCCAGACAGTGGTCCCTGCGGGGGTCACCCTAATTGATGTAAGTCTTAGGAACCTCCGCCTGGATTGACCACGCGTCCTTTCCGGCAGGCGAGCCGGAAGTATTTCGATTGCCCCATGCCCAAGCCAAACACCTTTCATCTCTATTCAATAAGGTTGTGGCCTGTTATTACCCAAAACCCAGTCTGATTGGTCTCTTATTTATATGGGTTGGGGTATGGGAAGTCCAATGCCTTGTCCTGCAAATCCTCAGGAATATCACACCTTGACCTACCTGAGCCACTGTAACCCCACATAATAATAATAATAGTAATAGTAATAATAATAATAATAATAATAATAATAATAATAATAATAATATCTTTATTGTCATTGTCCCCTTTCGGGGACAACGAAATTACTCGGCTGCTCCTTCCACCCTGATAGGGCACTCCACGCAAAAACAAAACAACTCCAAAAACACTGATTAAAACCATACAGTATGATACAGCATAACAGGTAAGATTAGATGACTTCAAAGTCCAGGCTTCCCATTCAAGACCGAGATCGCTCTGGAGAAGAAGCTGTTTCTAAGATGGCTTGTTCTTGTCGTCATCGTCCTGTATCTCCGTCCCGATGGCAAGAGCTCAAAGAGACGGTGACCAGGATGTGATGGATCTTTTACTACGTGTGACGCATTTCTGACGTTTGCAAAAGGGGATGTCTTTCTCCATGGGGAAAGGCAAATCACACCCTACGGCCAACCCCGACCTCTCTGGAAGAATGGTTGTTAAAATTAACGGACTTAGCTGAGATGACAATATTGACAGGAAAAGGTCATTGTTAACATTGACTAAATATTTTAATGTATGCATTAGGGAAGTCACAATCAGAACAGACTCTCCACCATGCACTTTCCTTTCTAAACCCGTTGATGCCTCTTCAGGAACAGTGGCGGGAGGTAAATGGATTCTGGGCACATGCTATCCTGCAGTTGTCAGAAGACTGAAATTTGGTTGTTTCATGTCCTCACCTCCCTTGGAAGAGATAACTGGCAATAAAAGCAGGCATGGCATGAAAGGTTTTCTTCTTCAATTATCACTAGAGGCCCCAGCACTCTCCCAGGTGTAATCAAAGATTTAAAGTGTCCTCCTGCAGAGCTTTGACGTCTTTGAAGCTTTAAATACTAAATACTAAAACATATGGCTAAAGACGACATACTAGGAACTTAAGGTTAAACTAAACTGAACAAAAACAGAGTTTGTAGATAGATAATCGGTTAGGGCAAAGGGAGGTATAAGCTGAGGAAAAACAGCGGAAAAACTTTGAGCTCTTCTTTACAAGGATATCTCCCTCTCCTTTTCAGCCGCTCCGGACAAAACCATAAAACTGTAACAATAAAACAATAAAGGTAAAGGTAAAGGGACCCCTGACCATTAGGTCCAGTTGTGTCCAACTCTGGGGTTGCGGCGCTCATCTTGGTTTATTGGCCAAGGGAGCCGGCGTACAGCTTCCGGGTCATGTGGCCAGCATGACAAAGCCGCTTCTGGCGAACCAGAGCAGCGCACGGAAACGCCGTTTACCTTCCCGCCAGAGCGGTTCCTATTTATCTACTTGCACTTTGATGTGCTTTCGAACTGCTAGGTTGGCAGGAGCAGGGACCGAGCAACAGGAGCTCACCCCGTTGCAGGGATTTGAACCGCCGACCTTCTGATCAGCAAGCCCTAGACTCTGTGGTTTCACCCACAGCGCCACCTGGGTCCCAAAAACAATAAAACAACACCCTAAAACACTCTTAAACTCTTTGAGAAAG
The DNA here is from genome assembly GCA_034641385.1 of Darevskia mixta. Lineage (NCBI taxonomy): Eukaryota > Metazoa > Chordata > Lepidosauria > Squamata > Lacertidae > Darevskia > Darevskia mixta. The sequence goes on from JAWWNH010000060.1 coordinate 9,023,535, forward strand.
GCAGGTATTTACAGAGCAAAAGCCGAGTCAGCCCTTCTCAGCGCCATCTTGAAAGCATCACCTAGCTGAATCAACCCTGGCGATCAATAGGGTGACAGATGACGCAGCCAGATCGCCCTCACATTTCTGACGTTTGCAAAAGGGGATGTCCTTCTCCATGGGCAAAGGCAAATCTTTTAAAAGAGTGTTTTTCCTGACCAAAAACACCCACCCACCCCACTCACACAGGAAACCAAAGACCACCACAGCCAACCACAAAAGAACAATCACACCCTACAGCCAACCTCTCTCACCGCCAAAGGAGGACAAGCGAACAACAGAGAACCTACACAAACAACGCTGACACCAAACCCTACATATATCAAGTAAAATAGAAACATCGCCACCCCACCCCACCCATCTCCCCACCCCACCCACCTCTTTCCCCCTTTTCTTCCTAATGTCTCAACAAACGAAACTGAGCTGCAAAAATGTTACATGGAAAAAATACGAGAGAGACATTGCACACACCTTTGTAAATCAAGAAAATCTTTAATATAAAAAAGTGTTTTTTTCTTGGCTGGGTCCTTCTTCACCTCCTGCCAAAGGCGGGGAGGGGGGGCTCTGTTGCAACAGATAATAAAAATCAGCCTTGCTTTCACTGGATTTCTGCCTCAGCTCATTAATCTCTGACCGGTAGCGAACTTGGGGAGTTGAGCCATCAAAAAGCACCCCCTTATTTTCTGGTACCCTTTGGCGTAGGGTTTGGCCCTTCAGCTCTCTATATTGGACAAACAGGCCAAACCCTACGCCAAAGGATAAAGGTAAAGGGACCCCTGACCATTAGGTCCAGTTGTGTCCGACTCTGGGATGCATGCTCATCTCACGTTACTGGCCGAGGGAGCAGGCGTACAGCTTCCAGGTCATGTGGCCAGCATGACAAAGCTGCTTCTGGTGAACCAGAGCAGCACACAGAAACGCTGTTTACCTTCCCGCCGGAGCGGTACCTATTTATCTACTTGCACTTTGACGTGCTTTCGAACTGCTAGGTTGGCAGGAGCTGGGACCGAGCAACAGGAGCTCACCCCGTCGCAGGGATTCGAACCGCCAATCTTCTGATCAGCAAGCCCTAGACTCTGTGGTTTAACCCACAGCGCCACCTGTGTCCCTACGCCAAAGGATAAATGCACATAAATCTAACATCAGGAATCACAAGACAGAGAAACCAGTAGGAGAGCACTTCAATCTCTAACAAAACTTCAAAAAGAAACCGGAGGCATTTCTTTTAAGTATTTTGGACACAGACATCCCAAAGCAACATAAAGAACCATTTTTGTATGCAACAGCTGCGGCCAGACTATTAATAGCAAAAGGGTGGAAAGATAAAGAGGCTCCTGGAATCGAGGACTGGCAATACAAACTTCAAGAATTTGCGGAGTTAGCTCTTCTAACGAACAACTTAAGAGGGAACTCCAAAAGGAAATTTGCTGAAAAGTGGGAGGGCTATAGAAAATATGTCAAAAAATATAGTAAAAATTCGATTTCTATGTCAGCATTTGAGGACTAAAGTAAGGAAAGCACTGGAGAAAATCAAATAAGGAACGGTAAAGAAGTGGAGAATGTAAGCGGAAAATGTTTGTAAGCAGGGGTGTGGAGTTATGTACATTAAAGGCAAAATATGATGTAAGGGTGATGGTAGGAAGTCTGAACGGGCATTTGGTAATGGTGGAGGATATTTATTTAGTTATTTATTTGTTTACTTTTATTCCGAAGTTAAATGGAATCCAAATTTATTGTATATCATTTTCATATGTTATGTAATTATAGAGTTATAAAATATTCAATAAAAATCATTATTATTTTTTTTTAAAAAAAGGAGAGCACTTCAATCTCCCAGGACACTCTATGCAAGATCTCAAAGTAGCTGTCTTATTGCAAAGGAATTTCAGAAATAGACTGGAAAGAGAAGTTGCTGAATTGCAACTCATTACCAAGCTTAAACCATGGAGAGACCTGCTCTGAACAAAGACATTGGATTCTTATCTCATTATACATTACAAAGCTTTTTTAACCTTCTCACCCATTGCTTTTTCCTGTAAGATTAATTGCAGTCGTTAACAGTCGTCAACAGGTTTACCACAGCTATCAGCCTATCACCCATTCCCACCACCCCTCTGAGTAATACCCCTCCCCACCCTCTCACTATATATAAGGGTCTGGTGATTTCTGTTTCAGTATATCTGAAGAAGTGTGCATGCACACGAAAGCTCATACCAAGAACAAACTTAGTTGGTCTCTAAGGTGCTACTGGAAAGAATTTTTTTATTTTGTTTTGACTATGACAGACCAACACGGCTATCTACCTGTAACTGGAAATATGTGTTAAATCGTTTTTCCTGTGTGCCTTTTGATTGTATAATGACTCTGTTAACTTTATCATTGCAGGGTGGAGCTGGTGATCGGAGTGCAGTTATGTTTCTGCATATCTGTGAATTGGTGTGCTTGCAAATCTATTGAATAAACTTGGTTTTTTTTTTATGAATGATGGTTTTGTTGTTTATTCCTGGCATTTTAACACAGACCCAGTAGATGGCACTGTGGTGATATGGGAAGCCTTGACAGCTCATGGTTTTTTTTATGAATGGAGAAGGAAGAGAAATCCTTAAAATACCATTTTCTAGTTCCTAAGGGTTTCTAGCTACAGTATTTCTAAAGAGAGATATACAGTATCTAAGGTTAACATTTATAACGATACAATTCATTTGTGGTTACAATTCAAAGAGCACCCACGAAGGAAAGAATACAGTATCACAATACATAGGGGGGCTATGCAGATGGCTTCTGGAGATACCAGCTTATGCAGATGTCGTGCTGACGGGAAAGCGTTAAGTGGTGGAGATATGCATGCGTTAAGGAGGAGATATGCATCAGGATGTCTAGGGAGTGGAGTTGATTGGCTTTTCCATCCTGAGGTCTTATCCAGTCACACACGTAGAATGAAAAAAGGGGTGGGTTGTTTTCTTGGCTCTCCTCTCTCGGGACATGGCTCCCCTTATGTCAAGGAGGGAGACGACAGGGGGTGATCTGTGGTAGGAGATTATGGTTCCTCCCCTCTCTGTTCGTGTGTGTGCGTGTAGGTACAATGAGATTCTTACAACATTAGTTACAGGTAGATAGCCGTGTTGGTCTGTCATAGTCAAAACAAAATAAAAAAATTACTTACAGTAGCACCTTAGAGACCAACTAAGTTTGTTCTTGGTATGAGCTTTCGTGTGCATCTGAAGAAGTGTGCATGCACACGAAAGCTCATACCAAGAACAAACTTAGTTGGTCTCTAAGGTGCCACTGGAAGGAACTTTTTTATTTTGTTTTATAGAAAGTGGTTTTGTTAGGTGTTATATCAGAGTGGATGAAGTGATTACTATTTATTTATGGGAGACAGATGAAGAATTGGAAGTTCTTTAAGCTCTGAACTGTATGTTTTCTGTTGCCTCTTAAAAACTCTTTTCAATCTCTTTTTATTCTCTTTTCCTTTTTTGTCATGTTTTTATCTTTCTTAGATTAATGATGGACAGAAAAGATATTTGAGATTAAGTTTTGTATTTCTCTTTATAAACTCTAATAACGTTTAGTTTAAAAAGAAAGAAAAGCTGTCTGTACTCAGCATTTAGTTGTTACAGTAAGGGCCACACTTTTAATTGGGGGGGGGTTGCTGGTGCTGCAAACCCTTGAGGACCCCCAGAAAAAAGGTCTGATTTCCACTATTTATTACGCATGTGTGTCACAGCAAGCCTATCTTAAAATAGGCATCCCAACCTGTATGCAATGGTTTTTAAAAAAGGAACACCATTCTTAAGACAGGCTTGCTATCCTGCAGTTGTCAGAAGGCTGTAATTTGGTTGTTTCATGTCCCCCCCCCCCCTCTCTTGGAAGAGATAACTAGCAGGCGTGATGAAAGAAATGAAAAGGCCTGTTTGCTAACCCCAACAGAGCTGCCATCTATAATCTAGGACATGAGTTTCCTTCCTTTCAGAGCTCTGCTAAGGGCAGCTACTCCCATCCCAAGGATGTGCCTTGATAAGACAGCAGCCGTTATCAACTCTGCCCTGAAGGAAATTGGCAACCTTTCCTAGGCACCCATCACCCGGTTGATAGAGACACAAATCTCTCTAACCAATTGATAACAGCAAACAACCTCTCAAACTCGCTTTGTTTCAAGGAGCACAAAGAACAAGGCTTGGATGGAATTGGATGTTTCTGTTCATTCTGTGGCTAAGCAGGCTTCTCCTGGAGTTGAACAATGGGATGAAAACCATTCTTCCTTCAGTAAGGTATTGGCCCAGTTTTTCCCCCAACTTTATGGTTCTCTGATGCCTATGTTCTCCTTACACACCCATTTATGTAGTTTGTGGCAGTAGTCATCATTCCAGTTATATCCGCCAAATGAAGGCACGATGGAGGTGCAGTCTTTCTCCAGTGCTCCTTCGTGCTCTGAGTAGCTGGGGTTGCCGAGAGACCAATACCTGGGGGCAAAGGGAGGAAAGACTTCCATTAAACTGGAGAGACAGAGAGAAGCTAGGTCTATCGAAGCAGAAGAACGAGGAGGAGGAAGGGGTGGTGGGTCCTGCACCACTTTTGAAGACTCACTGTGCTTTAGTTCCGGAGCCATCTGTCCATTTCCAGTTGCCTTCCTCGTTTTCATCTGTAAGGCCAATCCAGACAGGATCACTGAGCAGAGATGTGATGAATCTCTGCAGGAGGAAGGAACAACCTCACATGACAGAATGCCCAAACTCAGCTACTGAAGCATAAGTACCCTATATACTCGAGTATAAGCCTAGTTTTTCAGCACATTTTTTGTGCTGAAAAAGCCGACCTCGGCTTATACTCGAGTGAGGCAGGCAGTGGCTCCTATGAAGCTTTCCCAGGTTTTTTGTGGTGAAATTGGGTGCCTCGGATTATATTCGGGTCGGCTTATACTCGAGTATATACGGTACCGTATTGGCCCGAATACAAGTTGCACTTTCCACCCCAAATTCCGACCGTGAAAAGCTAAAGTGCGGCTTAAATTCGCGACCTTACTAAAATTGGCTTTTACGATATCGCTGCTGAAACAGACATGCGGTAAAATGAAACGGGTGTCAGTGCATGCGGAATTTTAAGGGAGCAGCTGATATTTGGGTATTGTCTCCCCCCCTCCATGAATTTTAAAGGTGCGGGTTATATTTGCGTGAGGCTTATATATGGGGCAATACAGTATTGTGCATATTGGCAAATAAATTGTATAAATAACACACTTCAGGAATCACCTCAACCTCTCTTGCCAGAAACCTGTTTAATTTCACCCTACGTTAATGTCAGGGGTTGGCCGGGTTCCGAGGCAGTGTCTGAGGACACAGCTGGCCAAGACAGGGCACAGCTAACGCCCGAGGAGTTATTGAGGGTGTGGGACCAGGAACAGGCACAACCCCTGTTAACACCAGAAGCGATAATGAGGCAATGGGAGGAGACTCCGACCGGGGCTCCAGTGCAGCCAATGGGCGGGGATCAGGAAGTGGAGACCGGGGAGGAGATGAGGCTCGAGGAGCCTGCCAGAGCATCAGATGCAACCAGCATGGAGGAGGAAAGTGAAAGGGATGAGGCAGGCGCCGCTCAGCTCCGGTCCAGAGGGCGGAAGCACAAGGAAGGTAGGTGGCGCCTAGGATTTCCGAAGCTTCTATGTTGGGGGCGGAGCCGAAAAGCGGTAATTCGGGGATCTGATTCAGAAGGGTCGGATGCAGAACTGTAACACTTGTCATGCTTGATGCTGTAAATAAAGCAATTGGCTTAGAAGACGGTGTTTGTGGATGCTTGCTCTTGAGGAGGACACACATCCCTCTCACAGTTAAGTGGGAACATGCTGGAGAATTTTCCTGACATTTTCTTGTGGTGACTCACTGCAAGAAATTTCAGTAGCGGTGGACAAGTGATTTCCACAAATGCCTATTTTCATCTTCCAACTAAGAGTCCTCTCCTAAGTTGCCATGGAACTCCAAGGTTTTTGAGGGCACAATTTGAAAGCCACTGCACAGATACTGCATTAATTCTGGCATCACCACCACCATTCATAGCGGAGAGAGAATAAGAACAGACCATCTACCCAGGTAGGAAGTGAGAGCAGTTGACCATCTGCTATCTCCCTGTCCTCCATTTGCGGTTCTTCTCCAAGACAATTGAGCCTCCTACAGGGGGCAAGCTGCACTCAGGAATTTTCAGCTAACAAGCCAATGACTTGCTTCAGCTTCCATCCTGGAACAGCCTTAAAAGTAATATCTTCAGAAAGTGCTATTGCCCCTTTGAGAAGCAGGAAGGTAAGGGAGGCTGTTTGGGTCTTAATTATGCAGTGGGGTAGGCAGGGGCGGAGTGAGGGAGCGGGGGGGGGCCGCCCCGGGTAGCGCCCTTGGGGGGTGACACTTGGGGCGGCGGGGTCCCGCCCCCCGCGATTGGCGCCTCCAAAGCCAGCAGCTGGCTTGCTTGCTTGCTTAGCTGGCCACCGGCGCCTGCTTTCCTTTATTTAAAGGGGTTTTTTGGCTGGGCCCTGGGCGGAGCTGCGGCGCGGAGGCGAGGGGCGGGCCAGCGAGGAGGGGCGTCATGCTTGTGGCTGGCTGGCGTGATGCCCCTCCTCTCTGGCCGCCCCTGTGGCTCCGCCCGGGCCAGCGCTTTAAAAAGCCCTTTTAAAAAAAGAAAAGGCTTTGCCAAAGCCTCGAAAGGGGATTAAGCCGCTTGGGCTGAGCACTCCAGTGGCGGCAGAACCAGTAAAAGCGACGTGAGAAAGAAACAACGGGGAAGCCTAAACGCCACCCCCTGGAAATCTCCCAATCCACCCAGTACACACTTGAAGTTCTCTGCTCACCCTCTGCCTACATTCCAGGAAAACAGCTGTAGAGGTACTATACCTATAGCGGTACTATAGGTTGTGAGTGTCGCACGGGTGTGGAAGTGGTTCATTTTTGGCTGACTTTGAACGTTTTGGGGGGGCGGAGCGGTACCGATTTATCTACTTGCACTTTGTGCTTTCGAACTGCTAGGTGGGCAGGAGCAGGGACCGAGCAACGGGAGCTCACCCCATCGCGGGGATTCGAACCGCTCACCTTCTGATCGACAAGCCCTAGGCTCTGTGGTTTAGATCACAGTGCCACCCATGTATTTAGCAATGTATTGAGCGTTAACTCTGGAAGTGTAAAAACAATTCGGACCAAAGTGAGCCTCCTGATGTATGCTTTGCTCTGGGAGGCTGAGTTTGCTCAAAATCGAGTACAGTATACACATTTTAGCCTTTTAAGAATCATCTACTCCTGTACTATCCGTAACCAAAGGGGCTCTTTGGTTGCCAGATGTGAAATACCTTGGCCTTCCTGTTCTGGGTGCATGCATGTTACTTTCTCCTCACACAGCCCTAGAGCATCGCAAAGCAGCACGGGCCTGGCAGGAGAGCATGCTTGTTGCATCCACCATGGGCCATGGGCAGGCAGGGGCACACCACAGCTATGCCTACTGGATGCCCATACCACCCTGGGGTGCGTGCCTGCCCAGCGGCAGAGCTAGCCGCTTGGGCAGCCAGAACGGTGCACATGCCGTGCACCCGGGAGTGGGGCAATCCGCCCATGGGGTGGGTGATCCACTGGGGGGTGCAATCAGTGCTGCGGCGATCTGCTCGGGGGGGGTCTTGTCACCCCCCCCCTCAGGGATGACACCCGGGGCGGACCGCCACAACCATCACCCCTTCCTATGCCCCTGTGCCTGCCCACCCAAGGTGCCAACCAGACACACAACACCGCTGAGTCTGGGCCTCTATTTTTAAACCTCTGGGGGTGTTCTGTTTTGTTTCTGGGCTTCTGGAGTGTGTGTGGTATTGTATTTAAATAGATACATTTCTTTTTTTAATAGTTCCATGCAGTACTTTTTTCCGGGGGGTACGCATACCCCTAAACATTTTGTGAATCTAAGTTTGGCCTCATTGAGGGGCAGTATTTCAATATGAGTAGGAAAATGAGAGTAGCCCTAAACCGGTTTTTAGGTGGGAGGGGGGGGGAAGCACTGGTTCCATGTCTTCCATCAAGTAAAAAATAACTGAAATATAAAGTACCGGTAAGCTTTACATTATGGGTTAGCATTCAAGCATCATAAATAAAGCACAGACAATGCAAGGGGTTGCACCGTGTGGGTCATGAAATATCTGCATGTGAAAGTAAGAAGAACAGGGGTGGACAGAACAATAAAGGCACCAGAGAGCACTTTGAATCCCAAATATCAGGGGGTGGGGAGGGGGGAAAGAAACATATAAGACCTGCTCTTCGTCACTTAGGATGGAGACCAAGTGGGAGTCTCTAGCCAGGCAGAATCTCTCAGCATCATACCACGTCTTTCTCTCATTGGAAATGTAGTAGAAACTCTTCCCAAAAAAATACCAGCCACCAGCACTCTTCGCATTAGGTTTAGGTGTGGTTCTAACTGTCATGAAGACTTCTTCTGTGAGGAAAAGAAAGGCTGTGAAATAGCTGTCATTGAATTGAGTATATGCTGGAAGGGCTTTTGAAATCTTGGTTTATTCATTCATAGAATCATAGAATTGTAGAGTTGGAAGGAACACCAAGGGTCATCTAGTCCAACCCCCTGCAATGCAGGAATCTCAGCTAAATAATCCATGACCGATGGCCATCCAACCTCTGCTTTAAAACCTCCAAGGAAGGAGAGTCCACCACCTCCCAAGGGAGACTGTTCCACTTTCTAACAGCTCTTACTGTCAGAAAGTTCTTCCTAATGTTTAGTCAGAATCTCCTTTCTTGTAACTTGAAGCCCTGGGTTTGAGTCCTACCCTCCAGACCAGGGGAAAGCAAGCATGCTCCCTCTTCCATGTGATACCCCTCCAGATATTTGAAGGTGGCTATTGTATCTCCTCTCGGTCCATGGATAAAACAGACACAATGAGATATGCTGAGGAATTAAAGAGCCTTTTAATGAGGGTGAAAGAGGAGAGCGCAAAATATGGTCTGAAGCTCAACATCAAAAAAACTAAGATCTTGGCCACTGGTCCCATCACCTCCTGGCAAATAGAAGGGGAAGAAATGGAGGCAGTGAGTGATTTTACTTTCTTGGGTTCCATGATCACTGCAGATGGTGACAGCAGTCACGAAATTAAAAGACGCCTGCTTCTTGGGAGAAAAGCAATGACAAACCTAGACAGCATCTTAAAAAGCAGAGACATCACCTTGCCAACAAAGGTCCGTATAGTTAAAGCTATGGTTTTCCCAGTATGGAAGTGAGAGCTGGACCATGAAGAAGGCTGATCGCCAAAGAATTGATGCTTTTGAATTATGGTGCTGGAGGAGACTCTTGAGAGTCCCATGGACTGCAAGAAGATCCAACCTATCCATTCTTAAGGAAATCAGCCCTGAGGGCTCACTGGAAGGACAGATCCTGAAGCTGAGGCTCCAAGACTTTGGCCACCTCATGAGAAGAGAAGACTCCCTGGAAAAGACCCTGATGTTAGGAAAGATATAGGGCACAAGGAGAAGCGGACGACAGAGGACGAGATAGTTGGACAGTGTTCTTGAAGCTACCAACATGCGTCTGACCAAACTGCGGGAGGCAGTGGAAAACAGGAGTGCCTGGCGTGCTCTGGTCCATGAGGTCACGAAGAGTCGGATACGACTAAACAACAACAACAACAACAAGTGTTTCGTGATTATTGTATTTTTGTTTGGGTTTAAAAATAAATAAAAAATATTTGATCAAGGGGTTGACATCCCTGCTCAGGCCTTAGGCATTCTGGGTTACCTGAGGTTATCTGTACTTCATAGGATTGTTGTAGGGATAAAATGGAGAATCATTGGATTCTGTTGCTGTTCTGAGCTTCTTGGAGGAAGGAAAGAAGCCCAGTGAGAATAAACATTATATCAATAGTGTTTCCATTGCAAAGGATCAAGTGAGTAGATTTTAATAAGCACTTCAGGGCTCTTTATCATCACCAGATTTGAGGTTAGGGTGGATAATGGAACCCTCTGCATTGGAAGAGGTTCTGTAGGCCAGGAAGGGTGCTGAGATTGGTGAAGGGTGTCTCCCTGGTGCTCTTAGGACAAGGCTTCTCAAACTGTGGGCCGGGGCCCACCAGTAGAACTTGGACCACTCTTAGGTGGACCTCACTGCCACAGTCTGCCCAGTGCCTCCTCATTCACCTGCTCCACTATTTGTCTGGACCAAGCCAGCACCAACAACTCCCTATACTCCCTGTAAAGGTGGCTGGGAGACAGAGACGTTCAAGGATGGAATGAAGGTCTACCTCATCAGAGGAGAAAGGGCCAGAGGAGGTGTTGAAGGAAATTAGAAAGTGAGCTGAAAGTAGGCGCTGGTGGTATTAATACAGTGGTACCTTGGTTTACAACCATAATCCGTTCCGGAGGTCCGTTTGTAAACCAAAACAGGTTGTAACCCAAGGTGTGCCTTCGCCAATGGGGCCTCCCCAAAAAATGTGTTCGTAATCCCCCCAAAAATGGGTTGTAATCCAAAAAAGTTTGCAAACCGGGACACGCACTTCCGGGTTTGACGTGTTTGTGATCCAAAAGGTGTGCAAATCAGATTGTTTGTAAACCAAGGTACCACTGTAGTAGTAAACGGGAGATAGAGAGAAATGAGCTAAGAGAGGGAAGCTGTTACAAGAGGACAAAGTGAAAGTGAAAGTGAAAGGACCAGGAAGGAAGAATGAAACAAACTGGCGGTATGGGGTGGATGGGAGTAAGGTACCATTTAAGGTGAAAGAGTGGGAGAAGTTACCCAGGGTTTGGATCTCCTGGAATGAAGGTTAGCAGAGACTGCTCTATCTTTGTGACATATAGTTTTATTGACACTTATATATATACACGACAGAGGATGAGATGGTTGGACAGTGTTCTCGAAGCTACTAACATGAGTTTGGCCAAACTGCAAGAGGCAGTGAAGGATAGGCGTGCCTGGCGTGCTCTGGTCCATGGGGTCACGAAGAGTCGGAAACGACTGAACGACTGAACAACAACAACGTATATATACAACCTGAGCACGAGGCTGAGGGGCTCGCAGCATTAGTTCTAACACAGTTCAGCCTGTAGAGCATGAGACTCTTACTCTCAGGGTTGTGGGTTCAAGCCCCACGTTGGGCAAAACATTCCTACATTGCAGGGGGATGGACTAGGCGACCCTTCCAGCCCTACAATTCTATTGTTCTAGTGCAAAATCTCTTGCCTCTTCTGCATCTCTAGCTTCTAATCTGCTTTCTCCTCAGCCCCACACACTATGCTCCTGTTGTTCTCTCCACCTGACAGTTGGGGAGGGGGAAACCCACCCATTAATGGGGGGGCACTATCACTTAGTTGTAGCTCTGGCAGCACAGCCCATTCTTTTGGGATGCTGATAAGGACACTTAAGTGGCCAGGTAAGGCCATTGTCTGACCCGTTCAACAAACTCCTCTTGTCATATTCTAACCTCACTGACTGCAACACCCCAAGTATCAGAAGAGTCTCGGCATAATTCAGACTGACACACACACACACACACATACACACACACACACCAAAACAAAAAACAAAAAAACACCCTGCAACAAAAAATAAACAGATGAGACCTTGGAACAGTTCCTCTCCTGAACATCTTAGAAGGCCCATGGGGGAGAAAATATCACTGTAAACTGGACTTAAGACTATACAGGGCTGTTTCAAATCTTCTAGTTATTAATCCCCAACAAAGTTGGGTTACTGAGTCCACCATAAACTCTTGATTATCAGCATTTTCCTTTCATGTAAGGTATTCTTTAATTTTGGTGACAGCTAGCGGGCTGCCATTTCCCCATGCTGTAATCATCGGGGGACCATCGGCTGTGGTGAGGACTCCAAGGCCTGCTCCCTGCAAGGCCTTTTTCCAGCTGGCCTAGGGGGCGGGGCCCAAGGCCTGACGCTCTCAGCTATAAAAATGACTCTAGTGCTTAGAGAGTGGGGCTGGAAAATGTCCTAAGCTGTCGATGGCATCTCAATTTTTATTTTTATTTTTTTGACGTTGTTGGGGGGTAGCTGGGTGGGGTGGATATTTTGTTGGGGATTAATTTTAGTATAATTGTTATGACTTTGTTTTTTATTTTTATTGGTTGCTGTATAGTTTGTGGTCTGTTTTAAGGGGTGGGATCAAGGCTGCCTGGGAGTGGGCCCCAGTCAACAGAATGGCTGGGACAGGTTCCACAGGGGGGGATGCACTGGGACACCTGATCTCAGTGATCATGGGCAGGAGGAGGAGTTACGCTAGGACCAGACCATGTCATTACCGAGGAGGCAGGCTTAGTCATTGTTTGAGGACTATACCTGCCTCCGGGTCTGGCCCTGACCGGACGGGTACTGGAATCAACAAGGGATACCCACATAACCTGAAAGTGTTGCTGTGTAATGCCAGGTCAATGATGAACAAAACAACTGCCATCCACGACTTGATTGTGGATGGAGGATTTGACCTGGTATGTGTGACAGAGACTTGGTTGGATGAGGCAGATGGGCCAGTCCTTGCCGCTGCTTGTCCACCAGGTTTCTCTTACGCACAGCAACCCAGGCCATCTGGGCGGGGAGGGGGGGTTGCAGTGATTTTTAGGAAGTCATTAGTTTGCACCAGGTGTCCTATTGGAAAGACTGAGTTTTCTGAGTGCATGTTCTGGAAGTTGGGCAATAGGGGCAGTACAGGATTCCTTTTGGTGTACCGACCTCCCCGCTGCACCAAGGATTCCCTGCCCGAGCTGCTTCAGGTCGTGGCGGATGTGCTCCTGGAGACACCTAGCTTGGTTGTCTTAGGAGATTTTAACATCCATGCCGACACGACCTTGCAAGGGGCCGCTCGGGACTTCGTGGAAAGCATGGCCTCCATGGGGCTGTCCCTGAATAAGTCTGGCCCAACTCATAGCCGTGGACATGCCTTAGACTTGGTGTTTACCTCTATGGATCAACTAAGTTTGTTCTTGGTCTCTAAGGTGCTACTGGAAGGAATTTTTTTATTTTATTTTGTTTTGACTATGACAGACCAACACGGCTATCTACCTTTACCTCTATGGATGTTGGTGATCTGACACTAAGTAAAAGCAAAACAAAAGAAGTGCCATGGTCAGATCATTTCCTGATGCAACTAGACTTCTCCGTGACCCTTCCCCGCTGCCGGGAGGTGGGACCGATTCGGATGGTCCGCCCCCGCTACTTAATGGATCCAATTGGCTTCCAGAGAGTGGTAGGGGATGTTTTATCGCATGTTGATGGCCTTTCAGCCGATTCCCTGGTGGCCTGCTGGAATGTGGAGTTAACCAGGGCTATTGACTGTCTGGCTCCGAAGCGCCCTCTCCGATTGCATGGAGCCCGGACAGCCCCGTGGTTTTCCCCGGAGCTGAGGGCGATGAAACAGTCGCTGAGACGGCTAGAGCGCCAGTGGCGGAAAACTCATTCTGAATCAGACCGGACACAGGCTAGAGCTCAACTTCGAGCCTACCAAGTGGCGGTAGCAACGGCGAAGAAGACTTTCTTCACCGCCTCTATTGCATCTGCAGAAAATAGCAGCAGGAGACTTTTTCAGGTGGTTCGCGATTTAACGGAACCACCTGTTCCATCAGGGCCCAGTACGGGCCACATGCTCTCCTGCAATAATTTTTTTTCCCTCAAATAATTTTTATTAATTTTACAATTTTAAGCCTGGCCCTTTTCCAGGCCAGGTCACATTCATTATACTTACATTTTCATATGACTCCCTCTCATCCACCCCATTGTTTCCATGTTTTATACACTCTCGGATTTCTTCTTCATCTTAATTTAGGTTTCTTCTTCATCTTAATTTACTTCATCTCCAAATATTAAATTTTTACCATCTCTTACATCCTCCTCAGCATACTTATGTTTTAAATACCTTTTTCCCTTCCACCTCCCCTTACTCCCTGGGTACATAGCCTTGATATTAATTCTTTAACTTATCCTTATTCTCAATAATATGTTATCTTAAAAATATCTCTTATTCCTTTGCGGTGTCCGTGGTTCTTGTCCAAAAATCCAACGAGAAGCCAGAGCACTTCTATAATATCCCTCATCCCTCCCCCGTCGGTTCTGGAAACCAGAACCATTGTTTCTCTTGTGTAACTATCTCCAAAGTTTTTAGCCAAACTTCCTCTTGTAGATTCAGGGCCTTTAAATCTGCTTTCTGCTGCTTGCTGCTGGATCCAATGTTGCTGGTTTTTCTTATGGTTGCATTCTTGTTGCTACGTCTGACAGTTCTGTTTTTCCTGTTATTAAGAAGTTTCCTCTTGCTGCTGGATGCTGTTGATTTCTGGGTGCTGTTCCTCTTGCAGCTTGATGTTATGAATTTCTTCTTTTTGTTTTTAGCCTTGACACAATGCTCCCCCTTCTCCTGGAACTGGTCATCCAGTTTGGCATGCAGTTTGTTTAGACTTTGTTTTATCATGTTGGTAGAGTCTCGGATTTCAACATTCCATTTCCTCATTTCCGCTCTGTGTTCCTCCAGCATTTCCAAAATTTTCCACAAGTTTACATCACTTTTCTCCGCCATATTTCAAGGCACAGCTTCCCACAGTCACAATAATCACTTTTCCAAAATTTCCTCTCAAAAGGTTCAATAATCCAAATTGTTCCTTATTTCTGTCACTTTCCTCTTCTCCTCAGCTACCCCCAAGACCAGGGGTGATGGATGGGTTAAATATCCATTACAGAGTTACAAAGCTTGTCTTATTTTGCAATTCAAATGCCTCGGTTGCAGTTTCCTGATTCAAACTCTCAATGGCAGGGGACAGACCTCCGCTTTGATGTCCCAAACCAGTCTCTAATTAAGTCCAAATTGCTCCTTTTGTTACTCACTTTTGCGAATTGAAGATCTTGGAGAAATCAGCATGCTCAGATGCAGACGATCTCGCAGCTTCACCCGACGGGGGATGCAGACCCTGGAGCTCCGCCTCCCGCTCACGCTCGGGAGCCCTTGCAAGGGTCTCCCGGGGAGCAGGATCGGCGTAGTGAGCTCAATCGGGTCCTAAGACCCCGGGACGCCCTTCCCGGGGGTTTTGGGGGCTACGGCGCTGGCGCAGACACCCCTTTTCCCAGTCGGATTGGGGAATGTCAGGAACGACATGTCCCCCCGACCGTCTGCTCCGGCACGCTGACCGGAAGTCTCCTGCAATAATTTTGCAAAGTTTTTTGCAGATAAAGTCGCTCAGATTCGGGAAGAGGTAAACTCCACCGTGGGAGCAGGGCCGGGACAGGAGAGTGCTAGAGTCCTGTCTAGTCCAGTTGTGTGGGATCAATTCCAATCTGTTACCTCCGAGGATGTGGACAGGTTGCTTGGACGAGTGAAACCAACCACCTGTCTCCTTGATCCTTGCCCATCCTGGCTTATAAAAGCTAGCCGGGAAAGGCTGGGCGATGGGCTTTGCGGGGTGGTGAATGCTTCTCTCTGCGAGGGAGCCTTCCCAGACCTGCTAAAAGAGCCGGTTATTAAACCGCTTCTTAAAAAACCATCTTTGGATGCAGCCAATATGGCCAACTATCGCCCAGTCTCAAATCTTCCATTCTTGGGCAAGGTGATTGAGCGAGTGGTTGCTGAACAACTCCAGGCACGCCTGGAAGAAGCGGACCATTTGGATCCCTTCCAATCGGGATTCAGACCTCATCATGGGACTGAAACTGCCTTGGTTGCACTGGTCGATGATCTCCAGCGGGCTAGGGACAAAGGTGAGAGCTGTTTCCTAGTTCTGCTGGATCTCTCAGCGGCTTTTGACACCATCGACCATAACATCCTTCTGGACCGTCTAGAGGGTTTGGGAGCTGGGGGCACTGTTATACAGTGGTTCCGCTCCTTCCTCCTGGGCCGTGTTCAGAAAGTGGTGGTGGGGGATGAGTGTTCAGACCCCTGGGCTCTCACTTGTGGGGTACCTCAGGGTTCTGTCCTCTCCCCCATGCTTTTTAACATCTATATGCAGCCACTGGGAGAGATCATCAGGAGGTTTGGGCTGGGTGTTCATCAGTATGCGGATGATACCCAGCTCTACCTCTCTTTCAAATCAGAACCAGTGAAGGCGGTGAAGGTCCTGTGTGAGTGTCTGGAGGCGGTTGGAGGATGGATGGCGGCTAACAGATTGAGGTTGAATCCTGACAAGACAGAAGTGCTGTTTTTGGGGGACAGGAGGCGGGCAGGTGTGGAGGACTCCCTGGTCCTGAATGGGGTAACTGTGCCCCTGAAGGACTAGGTGCGCAGCCTGGGAGTCATTTTGGACTCACAGCTGTCCATGGAGGCGCAGGTCAATTCTGTGTCCAGGGCAGCTGTCTGCCAGCTCCATCTGGTACGCAGGCTGAGACCCTACCTGCCCGCGGACTGGCTCGCCAGAGTGGTGCATGCTCTAGTTATCTCTAGCTTGGACTACTGCAATGCGCTCTACGTGGGGCTACCTTTGAAGGTGACCCGGAAACTACAACTAATCCAGAATGCGGCAGCTAGACTGGTGACTGGGAGCGGCCGCCGAGACCACATAGCACCGGTCTTGAAAGACCTACACTGGCTCCCAGTACATTTCCGAGCACAATTCAAAGTGTTGGTGCTGACCTTTAAAGCCCTAAATGGCTTCGGTCCAGTATACCTGAAGGAGCGTCTCCACCCCCATCGGTCAGCCCAGACACTGAGGTCCAGTGCCGAGGGCCTTCTGGCGGCTCCCTCACTACGAGAAGCCAAGTTACAGGGAACCAGGCAGAGGGCCTTCTCGGTAGTGGCACCCGCCCTGTGGAACGCCCTCCCTTCAGATGTCAAAGAGAACAACAATTACCAGACCTTTAGAAGACATCTGAAGGCAGCCCTGTTTAGGGAGGCTTTTAATGTTTTATAGATTATTGTATTTTAATGCTCTGTTGAAAGCCGCCCAGAGTGGCTGGGGAAACCCAGCCAGATGGGCGGGGTATAAATAATAAATTATTATTATTATTATTATTATTATTATTATTATCAGAGCATGTCACAGACAAACTTCAGCTCACGTATATTTGCTCACCCTTCCATTCTCAAGATGTGTCAGATTTAGACATTTATTTATTTATTAAATTATAATTTTCATTTTACAACAAAAACAAAATCCCTTAAAAAGCAACTTATTACATGTGTCATATTTCGACACCTCTCCCCCTCTTTCTGCGGTTCCTTATGTTTATGATATTTTTACTGCAATTCCAAATTAAACCTATTTATTATTTATCCAATATATCCAATGTATGTTTTCTATCACTGCATGTTTTTACATTAATCCTGCTAATGTCTTGATCTGTTTACAATAATCTTGTAAAATATTCAATAAACTATTTCCATTCTTCATTTTAAAAAACTTTGTCATCTTGGTTTCTTATTCTTCCAGTAAGTTTCTCCATTTCTGCATAGTCCAGTAGTTTCTGTTGCCATTCCTCTTTAGTCAGAACATTTTCTTCTTTCCATCTTTGGGCAAATATCATTCAAGCGGCCATGGTCGCATACATAAATACATTTTTATATTATTTAGGTAACACTAGTCCCATAATTCCCAAAAGTAAGGCCTCTGGGTTCTTAATAAAAGTTATCTTAAACATCTTTTTCAATTCATTCGTATTTAGACATTTAGATACTTACTGTACTTTCCTTGCCGTGTTAGGTAAACCTCTTCCAATTGTTTTATTATTCCTGGCAACTTTGGCACTTCTTCTGCAAAAGCTATGGCTAAAAAACGTTCCTAGAGTTAGTACCGGTAGTTTGTTATTTGCTATCACCAACCTATATACACAGATACATTTGTTAGTTTATTTAAATACCCTGTCTACCTATCTCACAATGTAGGGTACCCAAGGGAGTCAACAAGTCAGGTATAAAACAAAACCCCATAATTCCCCCCCCCCGGAAAAACAACAACAATGCACAACCCTCTTCCGCTCCTCATAAAACTAAAACCATTAAGTGCTAAAATTTAAGAATTGTCCAGTAGGACCTTAGAGACCAACTAAGTTTGTTCTGGGTATAAGCTTCCGTGTGCATGCACACTTCTTCAGATACACTTCAGTGCATGCACACGAAAGCTTATACCCAGAACAAACAAGAGACCTTTGTTGGTCTCTAAGGTGCTACTGGACAACTTTTAAAAAAAAATTTATTTATTTCGACTGCGTCAGACCAACACAGCTACCTACCTGAACCATTAAGTGCTGAAAGCAATGTCTGCAACAGCAAGAAAACAGCAAGAAAATTATCATAGAAACCAGAATGAATATTAGATGAGGGGAGCAAGCAAGTTGTTCTTTTCTTCTTTAAATTACAAACTTTCTAGAATTTTTAAAAAAGAATCTTTAAACAATTACCAAGCATGAAGTGTTGCCTTCCAGGATTAATGCAGGTGTTCAGCCTTGGCCCACATGTCACCACGGGAAATCTTTTATATTACTGATTAATCTCACATCCACATTGTGCACTTCAATTTAAAGCACTAAGATAATTTCTCCCAAGTGGCTTTTGTGACTGAGATGGGAGAGAGAGTACTGTATTATTGTTACTAAATGATAAAAATTGAGACCATAGGGAGCCCAACCCATCTTTCTATGTTATTCCTTTTATCACCCTCTGATGGTGAGTTTGGCATTCCATAAGTGTTATATTTCACACATGTTTCTGTGGTGGGAGAGGGTGCTTTCCCCCCGGTTGGAAGCAACTACTTGTCTCTCTGATGTCATAAGAAGGAAGACTAACTCTTTATGTTTGACACTTGCATTGATATTGTTTTCTTTTGACAGCAGGGCTAACATGCGATCGGGTACAAGATGTTGCCCCTTAAGGATGACAAAGGAAAAAATTGTGAGGACGGGGGTGGGTTGAAAAGGACATATTTGAATTTGAATTTCTTTCTGGCTTAAAGGACTATGATGTATGGACATGGTTTCTGGCATAAATGATTATATGTTTAAATTAGGAGCTAAGTAGGGGGAAATTTAGCTAAAAATTCCGAGACCAGAGGGAGGTAAGGGTGTGAAAAATAAGGTTAAATGTACAATGATTATGCCTACCCTTGTGAGAGAGGGGGATGAATGTTGCTTCCTACAGTGAGGGGGGGGGAGTATGGAAATTTAACCGATATGTTATGTGCTTAAAAATTGTAAAAACCAATAAAATTTTTGAAAGAAAGAAAAAAAAGACAATGGAAAAAATTGGATCCAGAAATCTTTAAGCAGCAGACAGTCTCAGCACATGTGGAGGATTGTGCCTTTAAGATAACATCCTATCCACCTTCAGAAGATTCTTCCATTTTATTTTCTTTCTTCTGAGATTTTAAAAATGGGTAGCTATTTTTAAAACAATGAGAAATGAACCAATCTTTCTCTTCCACTTACGAGGCGTTTGAGCCATCTTCGGATTCTTGAGCACACCTCCCACATTGACCTTCAGTTTTTTCATTGGTACTATGAGCGGGTTTTCAGGAGCTGTGATCAACCTGATATCTAAAGTTGTTGAAACAAGGGAGGGTGCTTAGATTTCCAGCTGCCTAATATCTACCGGTACTTACTTATTAATGATGTCTGTATGCTCCCCCATGACAAAATTCTCAGGGTGGCTTATAAAAAATAATAATGAAGCAATCTCAATAAAGCAATGATCAAAAGCAATATACACACAGTTCCCTCACCACTAGGCTCCCACTGCAGGGTGCTCGCCTCCCCAAGGAGGCCCTAGGGGAAGTCTGGCACAAGCTGGGAAAAGTCTGGGCTCTGGCCAGTGGACGTTCCACCCAGGGACAGGTGTGCATTCACCAGCCACGAGGAGAAGGAGGCACCGCCATAGCCCCGAAGACCTGGCCTGGGTGCAACTCACCTCCCCATGGCTCCAGAAGGCAGCAGCCACACAGCCTTGGTGAGGGAGCCAGGTTGCGCCCCCTCAGAATTCTGCGCCTGGGGCCATGTCACCTCTCTCCACCCCACACTACGCCACTGTGTTTTCGCCAGGTGTCTCAAAGAAGATGGTACCTGCCTAATATTAATAGGCGAGGAGTTCCAAAGTTCAGGTGCCACCATGCTAAATGAGTGGCTTCTTACAAATGCGGAAGGGACACCGTGTGGCATTTGGAAAAGTGCAAGTTCTGAAGATGGAAGTAAACTGGTGTCGCCACGTACGGAGTGAAGCAACGCCTCAGGTAAACTGGTCCATGTTTTCTGTGCGTGCCAAACACAGGCTGTTTGTTTAATCCTCCTGCGGTGACTCTAGTGTGTGGCGAGAGAAAGCAGGCAGCGCAGCTTATTCAACAGAGGTTGCGCGGCAGCAGCTCGAGCTGGACTTACAGAGAATGAGCATGATCAAGAAGCTGATAAAGGAGATGGTTCCTAAGGTTGAATAGATTGACCATTTGAGTTTCCCGGGCGGTGGATTTGGTGGCTCCTCTTTTTTTGCAGGCGCTGCAGGTTTCTTTGGGGCCATGGCTAGAGAGACAAGCAGAAAGAAACACCCACGAAGATCAAGAGACAAGCTCACCATCTCTAACACATAGGCGCCATCTATGCAGGGCCATGGGGACCCAGGCACCTGCAAAGTTCTACATCCCAGCACACACATGCTGTAGGGGCCCTTTTGTCATGGGGGCAAGGTGGTGCGGCTGCTCATTCGGGAATTTTGTCACGGTACCAAAGACCCAACAAGCAGTAGGAAGCCCTGACACGATGTGATGGCTAAGCCGTAGTCAGTTGCGGCTGTTATGCATGGCTGAGGCAGCTTCTGATTCTGGGGGTTGGGACAGGTCTCTTTGGGTGCAAGGTGTGGGATGTGATCCATGAGAGGCAGTCAAGTACAACATTCTTTGTGATGCTAGAGAGGACATGCGAGGGAATGTCTGGTCCAGCCAGTTGAAAACTTGCTGTTTCCTCCTGGATTGGAGCATCCTTCCTTTGCTTGTGACTAGAGTTGGGCGTGGCCTTACCTGTCCAGGTAACAAAAGGACAAGTCACACAGCACACCTCTCTCTTTTTGACTTCCTTCTTCGTTTGCCCAGCTTCTAGCTAGGACTGCTCTGCTAGCTCTCAGCTAGCAGAAGCACTGGCATTATTCACCCATATGGGGTAGATCCACATGTACATATTTGTAACTAAGTCTGCCTTCAGGAATCCAACTGTGAACTGATGTGAGTAAACTTCTTTTATTGACTTTAAATAAGATTGGCACATCTTTATTCTTTTAAGAGATTCAAGGGAATTTACCAGGAACGTACAATTCAATCTGAGACAGATTGTGGAGGCAGAGCAGAGCCACCCTGGCTAGGAGCCATCCAGAGTGGTGGAGGAAGCCACTGGGGCACCCAGGGCGGCAAGCATGATGTGCACCCGGGGGTGAGGCGATCCGCCCAAGGGGAGGGGCAATCCAGCCACGGGGACACGCCAATCCTCCCAGGTGTGCCATCGGCGGCGCGCTGATCCTCCCAGGGCTGAGAGCGCCACCCGCCTATCGCGCAAATACATCCGGCCTGCGGCGCTGTATCCCCAGTGGCCAGTGCCACGCCGGGCGTATTTGCACGATCAATGGGCGGCCCTAGCACTCCCAGGAGGATCGTCACACCGGGGATGCGAGCACCACCCACCGGGGGGGTATGAATGCTGCCTGCTGGGGGGGTGCATCCCCAGTGGCAAGCACCGCACACCAGGCATATTTGTGCAATCAGCGGGCAGATTTCGTGATGACGATCACAAAAATCCGCCCGCTGAGGGTGCGAGCACCGCCACGCCGATCCGCCCAGGAGGATTTTGTCACACACACACCCGGCATGACACCCGGGGCCGACCGCACCCCCCCACACACACCCCTTGCGACTCCCCTGGCCATCAATAGCCCTCTCTTCCATGGATTTCTCTGATCCTCTTTTAAAGTCATCCAAATTGGAGGCCATCACTGCATCCTGTGGCAGGGAGTTCCATAGTTTAACTCTGCACTGTGTGAAGAAGGACTTCCTTTCAATCTTCAAACATTTAGCTTCATTGAATGCCCACAAGTTCTGGACATTCTTTATTGATTATATGAAAAAAATATTATAAGCAGACAATTAGCCTAGCAGGATGTTAATATTTTCAGCAGCGTAGGTTAGAACTAGAGTTAACGGGAAGAGCAGAGAAAGATTGGGGAAACTAAGAAGACGTGAGAGGAAGTGGAAGATAAAAGGAACCATGTATTGAGAGGAAGGGAAGTCTGACAATGACTATCTGCTACAACCCCAAGGTTTCATTCTCGTTCAGCCCCTGCCCATTCAGATCCCATGAGCACATATGTGAAACTAAGGGGTTTTGACCCCAGTGTATATCAACTTGTTTTCACTGAATTACATTTGCCTGAAGGAGCATCTCCACCCCCACCGTTCAGCCCGGACACTGAGATCCAGCGCCGAGGGCCTTCTGGCGGTTCCCTCACTGCGAGCAGCAAAGCTACAGGGAACCAGGCAGAGGGCCTTCTCAGTAGTGGCGCCCGCCCTGTGGAACGCCCTCCCAGCAGAGGTTAAAGTCATAAACAACTATCCTACATTCAGAAAATACCTGAAGGCAGCCCTGTTTAGGGAAGTTTTTAACTTGTGATTTTGATGTATTTTAATATTTGTTGGAAGCCGCCCAGAGTGGCTGGGGAGACCCGGCCAGATGGGCGGGGTACAAAAAAAAAATTATTATTATTTTATTATTACCACCCATTCACTCGATTGGGAGAGGTCCGTTTGGAGCACTTCGCAATTTCTTTTTGTTTTAATGGCCCTGAACAATTTGTTGTCATCAGCATACTTCATGCACCTCACTGCTTACTCTAGATCACAGGTGTCAAGGACAAGGCCCGCGGGCCAAATGCGGCCCGCGAGACCTCGTCATGTGGCCCGTGAGCGTGCGCTGATTGGCGGTGGGCGGCGAAGGTCAGCGCGCGCGAGAGGAAGGGAGCAGAGGTTTTTTTTTCCCGGGCCGTTTTGGCCCAGCGCGGCTTTTTGCCGCCTCGGGGGTGCCCCGCACGGCTTTCTGCCGCGTCGGGGAAGCCCCCCGCACCAGCCTGCCGATCCCACCACCACCCCGCACTGCGCCAATCCCTGCGAACAGCAGGCAGCGGTGGAGGGGGGGGAGAATGAGCAGCATCTCCTCCGCTACAGCTGAGACGTTTCTTGCTCCTCCCGGCCGCCCCCCCTCGCAAAAGCCTTCTTTTGCGGGTGGGGGGGTGGAGAAGCAAGCAACATGCCCTCTGCTACAGCGGAGGAGACGTTTCTTGCTCCTCCCGGCTGCCCCCCCCTCGCAAAAGCCTTCTTTTGCGGGTGGGGGGGTGGAGAAGCAAGCAGCATCTTCCCTCTCTCCTCTCTCTCTTTCACTCCTTCCTTCCTTCCTTCTCTCTCTCTCTGTCTCATTCCCTTTTACCCCTCCCTCCCTCCTTCCTCCCTCCCCTCTCTCCTCTCTCTCTTTCACCCCTTCCTTCCCTCTCCCTCTTTCTTTCACTCTCTCTCACCCCTTCCTTCCCCCCTCTCTCACCCTTTCCTTCCTTCCCCCCTCTCTCATTCCTTTCTTTCTTTCTTTCTTTCTTTCTTTCTTTCTTTCCTTCCTTCCTTCTTTCCTTCCTTCCTTCCTTCTTTCCTTCCTCCTCCCTCCCTCCCTTCCTTCTCTCTCTCTCTCTCTCTCTCCCTTTATTTTTCTTTCTTTCTTTCCTTCCTTCCTTCCTTCCATCCATCCATCCATCTCTCTTTCTCACCCCTTCTTTCTTTCTTTCCTTCCTTCCTTCTCTCTCTCTTCCCTCCCTCCCTCCCAGCCTTTTAGAGGAGGAAAACCAGAAAAAAATATTTTTTCCACACAGTGGAGAGGGGGAGGGCGGCCCTTTGAGGGTCACCGGCCCTTTGAGGGTGACCAAACTGCTGATGCGGCCCCCGATGAATTTGAGTTTGACACCCCTGCTCTAGATCATTTAAAAGCATAGATCCCAACACAGATCCTTGGGGGCTCCACTTTCTATATCCCTCCATTCGGGGAGCTGGCCATTTCTTCCTCCTCTCTACTTCATGCTACTTAACCAATTCCTGGTCCACAAGAGGACCTCTCCTCTTATTCCATGACCTCTAAGCTTACTCAGGAGTCTTAGGTGAGGCCTAGTTCACCTTTCTCCACCTACCTTTTTCACGTTCCTATCTTTCCAACATAGTGCAAGCAGCAGCTGTGTGAGTCCCCCTGGATGCTGATTGGCTGCCTGCTCTCCTCTTCCACCACACACAATCACAAGCACACCTGTAGCTGAAAGGTAAAATGCATTGTGATGTCACTGAGGAGGCTGAGGCTGCAGACCTTGGCATCCCAGGGCAAGAGGATCCTCACTCATTGTGGGTGTAGATGCCAGCAAGTTTCTCTTCTCAGCCTCTTCTTTTCCAGCCTAAACATACCCAACTCCCTCAACTGTTCCTCACCAGGCTTGGTTTCCAGACCCTTGGTCATTTTGGTTGCCCTCCTCTGCACACATTCCAGCTTGTCAACATCCTTCTTAAATTGTGGCACCCAGAACTGGACACAGTATTGCAGGTGTGGTCTGACCAAGGCAAAATAGAGTGGGAATATTACTTCTCTTGACTGGAATACTAGACTTCTGTTGATGCTGGACTTCTGTTGATTCTTGACTGGAATACTAGACTTCTGTTGATATAATAATAATAATAATAATAATAATAATAATAATAATAATAAACTTTTATTTATATCCCACCCTTCCCCGCCAAAACCGGGCTCAGGGCAGCTAACAATCAAATACAGATATAAAAACACAGATTAAAAATACAGATATAAAATACACTTTAAAACTTTAAAATTTTGAATTTTAAAAGTTACACTCAAATTACCCCAAAAGCCACACGGAACAGCTCCGTTTTACAAGCCCTGCGAAAGGGTGCTAACTCTTGCAGGGCCCTCGTTTCTTGTGGCAGATCATTCCACCATATCGGGGCCAGAACCGAAAAAGCCCTGGCCCTGGTGGCTGCCAACCTGACCTCCTTATGACCTGGGATCTCCAGAAAGTTATTATTTGATGACCTCAAGGTCCTACCTGGGGCATACCCGGAGAGACGGTCCCTTAAGTACGAGGGCCCTAGGCCGCGTAGGGCTTTCAAGGTTAAGACCAGCACCTTAAACCTGATCCTGTACTCCACCGGGAGCCAGTGCAGCTGATAAAGCACTGGATGAATGTGATCTCACGGCAAGGCCCCCGTAAGGAGCCTCGCCACGGCATTCTGCACCCGCTGGAGTTTCTGGGTCAGCCTCAAGGGCAGCCCTGCATAGAGCGAGTTACAATAATCTAGTCTGGAGGTGACCGTCGCATGGATCACTGTGGCCAGGTCAGGGCGAGAGAGGTAGGGGACCAACTGCCTAATACGGCGGAGATGGAAAAATGCCACCTTTGCTGTGGCTGCAACCTGCGCATGGTTGTTCCTCTAGGGTTGTTAGAGACCTGATTATTCTAAAGAGTTGTGCTGGGCGAGAGCTAGCGGATGCAAAAAGTGTCCTCCTGCAGAGCTTTGACGTCTTTGAAGCTTTAAATACTAAATACTAAAACTTATGGCTAAAGACGACATTTTATTGTTCAGACTTTCAGTCGTGTCCGACTCTTCGTGACCCCATGGACCAGAGCACGCCAGGCACGCCTATCCTTCACTGCCTCTTGCAGTTTGGCCAAACTCATGTTAGTAGCTTCGAGAACACTGTCCAACCATCTCATCCTCTGTCATCCCCTTCTCCTTATGCCCTCAATCTTTCCCAACATCAGGGTCTTTTCTAGGGAGACTTCTCTTCTCATGAGGTGGCCAAAGTACTGGAGCCTCAACTTCAGGATCTGTCCTTCTAGTGAGCACTCAGGGCTGATTTCTTTAAGAATGGATAGGTTTGGTCTTCTTGCAGTTCATGGGACTCTCAAGAGTCTCCTCCAGCACCATAATTTAAAAGACGACATACTAGGAACTTAAGTGTAAACTAAATTGAACTAAGACAGACAGAGTTTGTAGCTAGATAAGCGGTTGGGGCAAAGGGAGGTATAAGCTGAGGAAAAACAGTGAAAAAACCTTGAGCTCTTCTTTACGAGGATATCTCTGTCTCCTTTTCAGCCGCTCCGAAAAAAACCATAAAACCGTAACAATAAAGCAATAAAACAACACCCTAAAACACTCTTAAACTCTTTGAGAAAGGCAGGTATTTACAGAGCAAAAGCCGAGTCAGCCCTTCTCAGTGCCATCTTGAAAGCATCACCTAGCTGAATCAACCCTGGCGATCAATGGGGTGACAGATGACGCAGCCAGATCGCCCTCACATTTCTGACGTTTGCAAAAGGGGATGTCCTTCTCCATGGGCAAAGGCAAATCTTTTAAAAGAGTGTTTTTCCTGACCAAAAACACCCACCCACTCCACTCACACAGGAAACCAAAGACCACCACAGCCAACCACAAATGAACAATCACACCCTACGGCCAACCCCACCTCTCTCACCGCCAAAGGAGGACAAGCGAACAACAGAGAACCTACACAAACAACGCTGACACCAAACCCTACATATATCAAGTAAAATAGAAACATCGCCACCCCACCCCACCCATCTCCCTGTGGGAATGTTTTGGAACGTGGATGGAGATTTATAATTTAATATATCTCATCCTAACTTGTGCTAACAAGTTCAACTAGCAGAGTAACATTCCCTTTTAAAATACACACAGCGGAAGTTGCTTTGATTCGCTAGAATCAACTTAATCTAGTTTCCTGGTTTGTCACTATATTTCCCCTTTGTCCCTCTTCAAATAAGACACAACACACGTCTTCTATAAAAAGATATAAAATGTTTACTCACATG
Organism: Darevskia mixta; assembly: GCA_034641385.1. Taxonomy (NCBI): domain Eukaryota; kingdom Metazoa; phylum Chordata; class Lepidosauria; order Squamata; family Lacertidae; genus Darevskia; species Darevskia mixta. The sequence continues at coordinate 9,050,392 of JAWWNH010000060.1, forward strand.
TATCCAGCTCAAGACAAATCCCAAAGAAGGCAGGCTTATTCTTAGTAAAGATATTTACAATTGGAATCTCTCCATGTGGGAGAGAAGTCGGCTAGGCCCCAGTTGGCTGGAAGCCAACTGAGCATCCTCCTCACAGTTCGAGTGAGAGAGTGGAAAGGAATGGAATGGCCGCTGACCTGTGAGGTTCTTTGTTCATACCTTCCCAGGTGAAGCCACTCCCACATCTAGTTGCAAGAGGAAATTGCCTCAATCCATGTGACCAGGAAGTTGTGGCTGGAGGACTGAGGCAATCTCCACTATCTGCTCTAGCATTGTTGTACTTGACTGCTCTAGTGTTTACATCCCACAAACCCCTTCTCAGGCAAATACAACATACAAAACATAAACAACTTTATTCAACCACCCAGAGTCCCAGCTTGACACGTAGATTCTGGAAACTCTCTTTTGGCAAGGGTTTTGTCAAGATGTCGGCAGTCATCTCTTTGGTGCAGCAATAAGACAGTTCCACAAGTCCATCTTGCACCATCTGGCGTATATAGTGGTACCTGACACCAATGTGTTTGGTTCTGGCTAGGAACTTTTCACTCTGCGTCAGCTTCAGGCAACTTTGATTGTCCTCTAGCAGGTTGACAGGTTCCCTTCTCACCAGTCCAAAGTCTTTGATGAGTTCATCAAGCCAGGCAATTTCTCTGCATGCTTCTGTAGCAGCAACATATTCGGACTCTGTTGAAGACAAAGCTACACAACTCTGTTTATAGCTTCCCCACACAACAGGTCCATCCCCAAACATAAAAACATGACCGCTTGTGGATTTATAGTCAGCATTATCCCCGGCCCAATCTGCATCAGTGTACCCAACCAACTTAGGGTCTCTGACAGCTGGCAACTTTAATTTACAATTTATTGTACCTTTTAGGTACCTAACCACCCTTTTCAGCCCTGCAAAATCATGCTCAGTGGGAGAATTCACTTTTCTGCTCAGAATCCCCACAGCATTAGCTAAGTCAGGTCTACATGTGGTAACTAAATACAAAAGTTTACCAATTACCGACCTATATTGACTGTTATCTGGCAACAGCTTCGAATCCTGCTGATTCTTCAAGAAGTCTGTAGCCATGGGCGTTGCAACCGGGTGTGCGTCTTGCATCTGCAAATACTCAATCAGTTCATGAATCTTTTGCTTCTGGCTGAGAAGAAATGAGCCGTCTTCTTCTCTTTCCACTTGAATTCCTAAGTAGTACTTGACATCTCCAAGTTCTTTTACTTGTACCTCCTTGCTGAGGTGTTTTACTATTTGTGTATAGTCTCTATTATTTGCAGTAGCAATAATCAAATCATCGACAAAAGCCAATATGTATGAATATTGTCCATTACTTGACTTGGTGTACAAGCACTTGTCTGCGTTTCCTTGCTTGTACCCAAGTTGCACAAGCATACTGTGCAATTTCTGATTCCAGGCTCTAGCCGCTTGTTTAAGCCCATAGATTCCCTTCTGGAGTCGACATACTAGATGCGCCTCATTTGGTTTTGTGAAACCTTTAGGTTGTTTCATATATATTTCTTCTGAAATTCTCCCATGTAAAAACGCAGTACAAATGTCAACGTGCTTCACGTCCAATTGTTTAGAGGCTGCAATGCTCAAAAGCATTCGGACGGTACTATATCTTACGGTTGGTGCGAAAACTTCGTCGTAATCTTCACCAAAACGTTGTGAAAAACCTTGTGCTACTAGCCTTGCTTTGTAGCGTTCCACTTCCCCTTCTGACCCCTTCTTAACCTTGAACACCCACTTGCACCCAATGGCCTTCTTACCAGGAGGGAGCTCTGTCAGGGTCCACGTCTGGTTCTGATGCAGTGCATCCATCTCCTCCTGAGCGGCCTTCTTCCAGAGACTGGCTTGCACAGATGGCATCTTCAGAATCTCTTCCCATGTGGAAGGTTCCTGTGGAGACACCGACCCTGCAAGGTAGGACAGTCGTACTGGTGGGACACCTCTGTTGGTTCTGGATGAGCGTCTGACCTCTGGTTCTGGTTCCTGAACCGCATCAGCTTCCTCACCATCCTCCAACGCTTCCATGTCCCCATCTGAGTCCTCCTCTTCGTCTCTGGAGCCGCCAGGGGTCTGGTCATCTGCGTCTTCTGGTGCGTCGCCTATAGGGGGTGCTATGACACTAGAAGGCAGATTAGTACCATGTGGGGTTTCAGAAGGAAAGTTTATGAGTTCTTGAGTCCATTCTGACTCCTTGGAGCAGCCAATAACAGTGTTCTTGGTGTCTGCTTTTGCATGTTCATCAAAATAAATTGCATGGTGCGCACTCACTTTGCCTGTCTGTAAGTCCATTACTCTGTATCCCTTGCCTCCAGCAGCATATCCCACTAAGATACCTGCTTGTGCTCTGGAGTCAAGCTTGTGCCTCTGTTCCTTGGGCACGTGGTAGTAACATATACTGCCAAATACACGTATGTGCGACAGACTAGGCACCTTTCCATGCCAAAGTTCAAATGGTGTGCGCTGTGTTGCCTTTGTTGGCAACCTGTTCTGGAGATAGACAGCCGTGTAAGCAGCATCTCCCCACATCTTCCTTGGCAGGGATGCTTCCTTCAGCATACACCTTGTCATTTCCATAATGGATCTGAACTTCCTTTCAGCTATGGAGTTCTGTTGTGGCGTGTAAGGAACTGTGGTTACATGTGTAATTCCTTCCTTTGCCATAAGGGCCTTCATCTCATGTGAGCAGTATTCTCCTCCATTGTCAGACATTAAGACACCTGGAGCTCTTTGGAACTTGTTCCTAACCATGGCAATGTAATTCTTGAACATCTCTACTGTCTCACTTTTGTCTTTGATGAAATATGCCACACAATATCTCGAAAAATCATCGATAAAAATTAAAATATACTTGTTATGTCCAAGTGATGGAACACTGAGTGGCCCACACAAATCTGAATGCACAATATCCAGAACTTTAGTACTCCTTTGTTCTGTGCAACGTGTAAAAGAAGGTTTTACTGCCTTTTCAGTAACACAAGTTATGCATTTTGTTGGAGCCTGGTTGCTGCTCCCTTTTACCTGCAAACCTGTGACAAGATCACTTTCCTGTAGACTCTTAATGATGGTGGTATCTCTGTGTGCAAGTCTTCTATGCCACAGCGTCAAATCTGCGTCATCCTTCTGGCTGGAGCGTGCCACTTTTGCAGACTGGTTCTCTGAAAGATTAACCTCATAAACACCATTTATTAATTTTGCTTCAATGTACACTTCACCATCTTTAGTTACACTGCACTGTCCATTCTCAAATGTGATCTTGAAACCTTTCTTGTCCAAAGTAGAGACACTGAGTAAATTGCAGCTCAGTTCTGGTACATACACAACATTGGACATTCTGGTCCTAAAAGATTCATTGTTTACATTGAACTCCAAATGTATTGAACCTTCACCTTTGGACTTTAAAATATTTCCATCTGCAACCTCAATTTCAGTCTCTTTATCACTTAATTCATTAAAACAGTCTTTTTCAAAACAATAGTGGCTGCTGGCTCCAGAATCTAATAACCACTTATTGCGTGTGTTTTCTTGGCTCTGGACAGCTAAACTCCTTTCTTGCAACAGCATGTTGCGTTCAGATTTTCCTTTCCTTTCTCCCTTTTGGTGAGAAAGATGAGAAGCCTTTGCTTTAGCCTTTGGATCCTTGCAATGCTTTGCCATGTGGCCGCTTTTCAGGCATTTAAAACACACAATTTCTCTGGATTTTGTAAATTGCTTTGAAACAAAATTACAATCCTTTCTCCTAGGGTTGCTTTCTGGAGAATCAAATCTCTTTCTGCATTCCTCTCTTAATTCACTGGTCAGTTCCTTAAAAGTTAGATTCTCTTTATGATCCATCAAACTAACAAATGCATCAAAATGTGGCCCTAATGAGGCTAACAGAAATGATACCTTTGTTACTTCATCAAAAGATTGTGGAGTAAGTTCAAGCTTTTGAATAATTTCTGTGAATTTATCAATATGCTCTGTGAATTCTTCTTTTGAATTCATTCTCAGTCTAGTTAATTTGCCCATCAATGTTCTGTAGGAGTTCTTTGTAGATTCTCCATACATGCGCTCAATATCTTTTAGGATCTGAGATGCATCATCTTTGCTATTTATTAACGATAGATGCTTATTGCGAAGTCCACTCAAAATTATGTGCTTGGCCTCGCTGTTCTGCCTTTTCCAGACTTTAACCTTGGCTTCATCATCTGTACCTTGGGGCTTTGCTTTCTCTATCGCATCCAAAACATCCCTTGCTTCTAAATATGCTATTAAGCGCGTTTTCCAGTGCACAAAATTGTCCTCATCTAGCAGCATTAAGCCTGGCTTTGCTTCACTATAAAAACTGGCACTAGCCATCTTAAAATCCAAAATTTGGAAAAAATTTCAAAATTCAAAAATTTGTCAAAATTCAAAATCAAAATCTCAAAATTCTCAAAATGCAAAAAGCAAAAGCCTCAAAATAAATCTTCACTGCCTTTGGGTCTTTTGTGAGCTCTGAGGGAGGGGAGGGGTAGCTTAATCCCCCTTTCTCTAGACAATAGGACAAAAGACCATGCGGTCTGACCAGGAAATGCTCTCAGAAAAATCCTACTCAGCTCAAAAATGCAATCCAACGCAATCCTTCAAAAATACACAAAAATATGCAGCGCTGGGCCCATAACCCTTTGTGGGAATGTTTTGGAACGTGGATGGAGATTTATAATTTAATATATCTCATCCTAACTTGTGCTAACAAGTTCAACTAGCAGAGTAACATTCCCTTTTAAAATACACACAGCGGAAGTTGCTTTGATTCGCTAGAATCAACTTAATCTAGTTTCCTGGTTTGTCACTATATTTCCCCTTTGTCCCTCTTCAAATAAGACACAACACACGTCTTCTATAAAAAGATATAAAATGTTTACTCACATGTATCCAGCTCAAGACAAATCCCAAAGAAGGCAGGCTTATTCTTAGTAAAGATATTTACAATTGGAATCTCTCCATGTGGGAGAGAAGTCGGCTAGGCCCCAGTTGGCTGGAAGCCAACTGAGCATCCTCCTCACAGTTCGAGTGAGAGAGTGGAAAGGAATGGAATGGCCGCTGACCTGTGAGGTTCTTTGTTCATACCTTCCCAGGTGAAGCCACTCCCACATCTAGTTGCAAGAGGAAATTGCCTCAATCCATGTGACCAGGAAGTTGTGGCTGGAGGACTGAGGCAATCTCCACTATCTGCTCTAGCATTGTTGTACTTGACTGCTCTAGTGTTTACATCCCACACTCCCCACCCCACCCACCTCTTTCCCCCTTTTCTTCCTAATGTCTCAACAAACGAAACTGAGCTGCAAAAATGTTACATGGAAAAAATACGAGAGAGACATTGCACACACCTTTGTAAATCAAGAAAATCTTTAATAAAAAAAAGAGGGTTTTTTTCTTGGCTCTGGGTCCTTCTTCAGCTCCTGCCAAAGGCGGGGGGGGGGACTCTCTTGCAACAGATAATAAAAATCAGCCTTGCTTTCCCTGGATTTCTGCCTCAGCTCATTAATCTCTGACCGTTAGCGAACTTGGGGAGTTGGGCCATCGAAAACCATTCTGCCTTCAGTAAGGTATTGGCCCAGTTTTTCCCCCAACTTTATAGTTCTCCGATGTCTATGTTCTCCTTACACACCCATTTATGTAGTTTGTGGCAGTAGTCATTATTCCAGTTATATCCGCCAAATGAAGGCACGATGGAGGTGCAGTCTTTCTCCAGTGCTCCTTCGTGCTCTGAGTAGCTGGGGTTGCCGAGAGACCAATACCTGGGGGCAAAGGGAGGAAAGACTTCCATTAAACTGGAGAGACAGAGAGAAGCTAGGTCTATCGAAGCAGAAGAACGAGGAGGAGGAAGGGGTGGTGGGTCCTGCACCACTTTTGAAGACTCACTGTGCTTTAGTTCCGGAGCCATCTGTCCATTTCCAGTTGCCTTCCTCGTTTTCATCTGTAAGGCCAATCCAGACAGGATCACTGAGCAGAGATGTGATGAATCTCTGCAGGAGGAAGGAACAACCTCACATGACAGAATGCCCAAACTCAGCTACTGAAGCATAAGTACCCTATATACTCGAGTATAAGCCTAGTTTTTCAGCACATTTTTTGTGCTGAAAAAGCCGACCTCGGCTTATACTCGAGTGAGGCAGGCAGTGGCTCCTATGAAGCTTTCCCAGGTTTTTTGTGGTGAAATTGGGTGCCTCGGATTATATTCGGGTCGGCTTATACTCGAGTATATACGGTACCGTATTGGCCCGAATACAAGTTGCACTTTCCACCCCAAATTCCGACCGTGAAAAGCTAAAGTGCGGCTTAAATTCGCGACCTTACTAAAATTGGCTTTTACGATATCGCTGCTGAAACAGACATGCGGTAAAACGAAACGGGTGTCAGTGCATGCGGAATTTTAAGGGAGCAGCTGATATTTGGGTATTGTCTCCCCCCCTCCATGAATTTTAAAGGTGGGGTTATATTTGTGTGAGGCTTATATATGGGGCAATACAGTATTGTGCATATTGGCAAATAAATTGTATAAATAACACACTTCAGGAATCACCTCAACCTCTCTTGCCAGAAACCTGTTTAATTTCACCCTACGTTAAGTGGGAACATGCTGGAGAATTTGCCTGACATTTTCTTGTGGTGACTCACTGCAAGAAATTTCAGTAGCGGTGGACAAGTGATTTCCACAAATGCCTACCGTATTTTTCATCTTCCAACTAAGAGTCCTCTCGTAAGTTACCATGGAACTCCAAGGTTTTTGAGGGCACAATTTGAAACCCACTGCACAGATACTGCATTAATTCTGTCATCACCACCACCATTCATAGCGGAGAGGGAATAAGAACAGACCATCTACCCAGGTAGGAAGTGAGAGCAGTTGACCATCTGCTACCTCCCTGTCCTCCATTTGCGGTTCTTCTCCAAGACAATTGAGCCTCCTACAGGGGGCAAGCTGCACTCAGGAATTTTCAGCTAACAAGCCAATGACTTGCTTCAGCTTCCATCCTGGAACAGCCTTAAAAGTAACATCTTCAGAAAGTGCTATTGCCCCTTCAGGCTTCCGGTCGGCGCGCCGGAGGAAGGAAGGTCGGGGGACATGCCGCTGCTGGCATTCCCCGACCCGGCCGGCTTAAAGGGGTGCTTGCGACAGCAACGCAGCCCCCAAAACCCCCGGGAGTTGGTTCCCGGGACCTAAGGATCCGGCAGAGGCTCTTAACGTCGCCCCAACTCCCGCGGCGGCCACAGTAGAGGCTGCCGAGTGAGACGCGGGGCGACGGAGCCCCTCGGATCGCCATTGCCCGCCGGGTTGAAGCTGCGAGCCCTTCCCTTCTGAGCGCGCTGATTCCTCCGAAAAAGGACAAGATTGGACATTTTAAATGTGAGTACTAGGAAAGTACCGAAGAATTTGGATTAATTTGGCGAAGTACAGGGATGCAATTTACGGAGGTCCGTCCCTTGCTATTGTGGCACTAAATCAGGAACTTTATTACCAACGCGGTTGAAACTGTAACGGAATTTGGCTTGGCAACAGAGATTGAATCCTTTTGACACCCCTGACCCGGGGGGCAACTAACTATCAATTTTGATATGTAGAGGATTTGAATCGGACCTGTTGGTTTTTATTGTGGAAATTTGGATTTTGACTTTGGACTTGGTTCGGTGTGGAACTTTATATAGCTATGTCTCTGAAAATGGAGGATGATTTGGACAAAGGAGGCTGGAAGAAGGTCCTTGAAAAAATCTGGGAACTGAGAAAGGAGTTCCAAGCGGAAACTGCAAGAATGAGAGGAGTCGTAAACAACAGTGATGTCATCCCAGCTGCACAAAGGATGGAAGGGGGAGAAATCCCCTTCAAGGTTAAAGACAAGCCTCGCTGCAGGAAAATCTCTTCTCGGCACAAGATATTTAGACTTAAGAAAAGAATCAAGAAAACAACATCTGTGAAAGTTAACTCATCTCGGCGCAAGAGGATATCAATGAAGGAGAAGAAGAATTTCCTTAAAAACTGGGAACAGGAACAGCGGAGAAGACACAGAGATGATGGAGCCCAACTGCAAGCAAGCACTTGGGCTTGGACTGGGGAACGGCGAGGGGAGGGCTGAGCAGGGTAGGTGGGCAACCTGGGACTGATTATATATGTGGACTTTGAGTATCTATGCCGGACATGGTTTTGAGCTAGGATTATGTTAGGATCTTTCGAAGTTAGGAGCCTGAAGATTAAGGGGAGTCAGAAGGAAATTTATAGAAGATTTGGGAGGAGGACGCGGAGGTTGGAATTAGAAGATGAGGTGAAATAAGAAATAAAGACACTGTATTTGAGTTAGAATTATGTTCTGAAATAATGTTAAAGATATGTTTAGTATACCTATGTACCTGAACCAGAACTATGTTTTGTTTAATGCAGCCACTGGGGAGGTGCGGAGGAAGTCACTACGATTATGTTTTGTAACCAAGAGTGGCCTATCCGAGAACAGGGTTAGGCCGAAGCTAGATAATGATTTGTTTAAGGTCAGGGAAAATAATGAATGGGTTTACCTCTGTGAGAGGGAGGGTAAGATTAAATAACTCCCCAAGGTGAGAGATGGGGAGTAATGAATCCTGACCGAAATGTAATGTTCTATGTTTAAAAATTTTTAAAATTAATAAAAATTATTTAAAAAAATAAAAAATAAAAAAATAAAAGTAACATCTTCAGAAAGTGCTATTGCCCCTTTGAGAAGCAGGAAGGTAAGGGAGGCTGTTTGGGTCTTAATTATGCAGTGGGGTAGGCAGGGGCGGAGCGAGGGAGTGGGGGGGCGGGCCGCCCCGGGTAGCGCCCTTGGGGGGTGACACTTGGGGCGGCGGGGTCCCGCACCCCGCGATTGGCGCCTCCAAAGCCAGCGGCTGGCTTGCTTGCTTGCTTAGCTGGCCACCGGCGCCTGCTTTCCTTTATTTAAAGGTTTTTTTTCGGCTGGGCCCTGGGCGGAGCCGCGGCGCGGAGGCGAGGGGCGGGCCAGCGAGGAGGGGCGTCATGCTTGTGGCTGGCTGGCGTGATGCCCCTCCTCTCTGGCCGCCCCTGCGGCTCCGCCCGGGCCAGCGCTTTAAAAAGCCCTTTTAAAAAAAGAAAAGGCTTTGCCAAAGCCTTGAAAGGGGATTAAGCCGCTTGGGCTGGGCACTCCAGCGGCGGCAGAACCAGTAAAAGCGACGTGAGAAAGAAACAACGGGGAAGCCTAAACGCCACCCCCTGGAAATCTCCCAATCCACCCAGTACACACTTGAAGTTCTCTGCTCACCCTCTGCCTACATTCCAGGAAAACAGCTGTAGAGGTACTATACCTGTAGCGGTACTATAGGTTGTGAGTGTCGCACGGGTGTGGAAGTGGTTCATTTTTGGCTGACTTTGAACGTTTTGGGGGGGCTTTTTAGGGTTTATCTCGAGTGTGTACTGGGTGTATTGGGAGCTTTCCGGGGGTGGCGTTTAGCCCAAGCGGCTTAATCCCCTTTCGAGGTTTTGGCAAAGCACGTCTCTCCCATTTAGCCCTGCCGCTTGCCTTAAGAAACCCCGCTCTGCTGTCTCCATGGTCTTTCTTCCTGCTGACTCCTCCCTGCTCCCATCTGCTGTGCGCTTGCGTGTGTGTTGGCATGAGTTGCAAACGTTTTAAGGGGAACGTGTGTGGGGCTTTGCTGCCGTTTTTTTCCCCTCCCCGCCGGGCGAGCGCCCAAGCGGCTCAGCCTTTTTTGGTTCGTGACGCCTCCTTTGCACATGCGCCGTTCGTCCTGGCACGCATGCGTCAGGAAGTGTGCATGCTGCGGAGTGACACCCCGCCCCCAGGGGGTGCCTCGGCATTTGTCGCCCGGGTAGCCAAGCAGCTTGCTCCATCACTGGGGGTAGGAGAGCTGGAAAAAACCATCGCATCTGGCAATCAATACAGTATGCCCCTTTGGTTTCACATAGTATATGGCAGGGGTAGGCAACCTAAGGTCCGGGGGCCGGATGCGGCCCAATCACCTTCTCAATCCGGCCCGCGGACGGTCTGGGAATCAGCGTGTTTTTACATGAGTAGAATGTGTGCTTTTATTTAAAATGCATCTCTGGGTTCTTTGTGGGGGATAGGAATTGGTTCATATTTTTCCCCCAAACTATAGTCCGGCCCCCCACAAGGTCTGAGGGACAGTGGACCGGCCCACGGCAGAAAAAGGTTGCTGACCCCTGGTATATGGGTAGATAAGTCTTAAAAGCCTGGGACACAAATTTTCATAGCTCTCAAGGCGTCGGCAACGTTATCCGTCCGTGGGCCAGATCCATCTCACAGAGCTCGTCTGTGGGCCGGACATGCGCAGCGCGATGCCAGAAATCACATCTGCGCATTCCCAGACGCCTGGGCAGAAGCGATTTTCAGCATCTACGCAAGTCCCTGATCCACGCTGCGCCATTTTAGCGCAGCGCGTGGGGGACTTCCCGAGCGGGCGGCTCGGTGACCAGGCGGCTCGTGGGCCGGATAAACTGCCTTCATGGGCCGCATCCATGACTACAGACCCTCCAAGTGATGGAGGGACTACAGACCCTCCAAGTGTCCCTATTTTCCAGGGACGTCCCTGATTTAGAGCAGCTGTCTTGGTTTCTGATTTGATCCCACAATTTCCCTCTTTTCCCTGTTTTCATGGGAGAAATGTTGGAGGGCATGGAGCTATTCGACTCTCAAGCCGTCTGAAGTCAATGCTATACAGTGGTACCTCAAGTTACAAACTTAATTTGTTCCGGAGGTCCGTTCTTAACCTGAAACTGTTCTTAACTAGAGGCATGTTTTCGCTAATGGGGCCTCCTTCTGCCGCTGCGCCACCGGCATATGTTCATAGAATCATAGAGTTGGAAGAGACCACAAGGGCCATCCAGTCCAACCCCCTGCCAAGCAGGAAACACCATCAAAGCATTCCTGACAGGTGGCTGTCAAGCCTCTGCTTAAAGACCTCCAAAGAAGGAGACTCCACCACACTCCTTGGCAGCAAATTCCACTGTCGAACAGCTCTTACTGTCAAGAAATTCTTCCTAATGTTTAGGTGGAATCTTCTTTCTTGTAGTTTGAATCCATTGCTCCGTGTCCGCTTCTCTGGAGCAGCAGAAAAAAACCTTTCTCCCTCCTCTATATGACATCCTTTTTTATATTTGAACATGGCTATCATATCACCCCTTAACCTTGTCTTCTCCAGGCTAAACATACCCAGCTCCCTAAGCCGTTCCTCATAAGGCATCGTTTCCAGGCCTTTGACCATTTTGGTTGCCCTCCTCTGGACACGTTCCAGCTTGTCAGTATCCTTCTTGAACTGTGGTGCCCAGAACTGGACACAGTATTCCAGCTGAGGTCTGACCAGAGCGGAATATAGTGGTACTATTACTTCCCTTGATCTAGATGCTATACTCCTATTGATGCAGCCCAGAATTGCATTGGCTTTTTTAGCTGCTGCATCACACTGTTGACTCATGTCGAGTTTGTGGTCTACCAAGACTCCTAGATCCTTTTCACTTGTACTGCTCTCAAGCCAGGTATCACCCATCCTGTATTTGTGCCTTTCATTTTTTTTGCCCAAGTGTAGTACTTTACATTTCTCCCTGTTAAAATTCATCCTGTTTGCCTTGGCCCAGTTCTCTAATCTGTTAAGGTCATTTTGAAGTGTGATCCTGTCCTCTGGGGTATTAGCCACCCCTCCCAATTTGGTGTCATCTGCAAACTTGATCAGGATGCCCTCAAGCCCATCATCCAAGTCATTGATAAAAATGTTGAATAAGACTGGGCCCAAGACAGAACCCTGTGGCACCCCACTAGTCACTTCTCTCCAGGATGAAGAGGAGCCATTGATGAGCACCCTTTGGGTTCGGTCAGTCAACCAGTTACAAATCCACTGAATGGTAGCATTGTCTAGCCCGCATTTTACCAGCTTCTTTACAAGAATATCATGGGGCACCTTATCAAAGGCCTTGCTGAAATCAAGATAGGCTACATCCACAGTGTTCCCTTCGTCTACCAGGCTTGTAATTCTGTCAAAAAATGAGATCAGATTAGTCTGACATGACTTATTTTTCAGAAACCCATGCTGACTTTTAGTGATCACAGCGTTCCTTTCTAGGTGCTCACAGACCGTTTGCTTAATGATCTGCTCTAGAATCTTTCCTGGTATTGATGTCAGGCTGACTGGGCGGGTAATTGTTTGGGTCCTCTCTTTTCCCCTTTTTGAAAATAGGGACAACATTTGCCCTCCTCCAGTCTGTTGGGACTTCGTCTGTTCTCCAGGAATTCTCAAAGATTACTGCCAGTGGTTCTGAAACCACCTCTGCCAGTTCTTTTAATACTCTGGGATGTAGTTCATCTGGCCCTGGAGACTTGAATACATCTAAACTAGCCAAGTGTTCTTGTACTACCTCCTTACTTATTCTGGGCTGTGTTTCCCCTTCTGAATCATCTGCTCCATATTCTTCAGGTCGGGCATTGTTTTCTTTTTTGGAGAAGACTGAGGCAAAGAAGGTATTGAGGAGTTCTGCCCTTTCTGCGTCCCCTGTTCGCATTTCACCTTCTTCTCCTCTAAGTGACCCCACTGTTTCCTTGTTCTTCCTTTTGCTACGGACATACCCATAAAAACCCTTTTTATTGCTTTTAACCTCTCTAGCAAGCCTGAGTTCATTCTGTGCTTTAGCTTTTCTGACTTTGTCTCTACATGTGCTGGCTATTTGTTTGAATTCCTCTCTGGTGGTTTCCCCCTTTTTCCATTTCTTGTACATATCCCTTTTAAATCTTAACTCAGTTAAAAGTTCTTTAGATAGCCACCCTGGCTTCTTTAGGCACCTTCCATGTTTTCGTCTCATTGGTACTGCTTGAAGTTGTGCTTTTAATATCTCCCTTTTAACAAACTCCCAACCATCATGAACTCCCTTCCCTTTTAGTATTACTGACCATGGGATCACACCCAGCATTTCCCTAAGTTTTCTTTCTTTCTTTCTAAGTTTTCTTTCTTTCTTTCTAAGTCGGCTTTCTTAAAGTCTAGAATTTGAGTCTTAGTATGCTTGGTTGCTCCTTTCTGATGTATAATAAACTCCAGAAGAGCATGATCACTCCCACCTAATGATCCTGCCACTTCTACCCCACTAACCAGGTCATCACCATTGGTTAGGACCAGATCTAAAATGGCTGATCCTCTTGTTGCTTCTCCCACTTTCTGGACAATGAAATTGTCTGCAAGGCCAGTGAGGAATCTGTTCGACCTTATGCTCTTGGCTGAGTTTGACATCCAACAAATATCAGGATAGTTGAAATCCCCCATTACTACTATCTCATTTCCTTTTGAATGCTTGGTCATCTGTTCCAAGAAGGCATCATCTATGTCCTCAGTTTGGCTTGGGGATCTATAGTAAACTCCCACAATGAGATCACTGTTATTTTTCTCTCCCTTAATTTTGACCCAGATACTCTCAATTTGGCTTTGAAGTTTTAAATCATGGATCTCTTCACAGGTATACACATCCCTGACATATAACGCCACTCCTCCTCCTTTCCTGTTTGGTCTATTTCTCTGAAATAGATTGTATCCCTCTATTACTACATTCCAATCATGAGACTCATCCCACCAGGTTTCAGTGATGCCTATTATGTCGTATTTAGTTTGCTGTGCCAAGAGCTCAAGTTCATCTTGTTTATTTCCCATGCTCTGTGCATTTGTATACAGACATTGAAAACCATTGATCATTCCCCCAAGTCTCCTACTTAAGGATTTTTTCCTCCCACCACTAGGTCTGTGTGCTGTTTGCTCCATTTGGTCCTTGACTTTTGGATGGTCATCTTCAGCATTTGATAGACTCCTACCTTCAGGACCACTGTCTCCCTCCCCCACATAAGTCAGTTTAAAGCCCTCCTGATGAGGTTTTTGAGATTGTTGGCAAAAACATTCCTCCCAACCCTTGTGAGGTGCAGCCCATCACTTGCCAGAAGTCCATCTTCAAGAAACTGCAGACCGTGATCTAAGAATCCAAACCGTTCCTGCCGGCACCATTTGCGAAGCCAGTTGTTCACTTCTCCTATTTTTCCCTCTCTTCCTGGGCCACGGCGTTCAACTGGGAGGACAGATGAGATGACAATTTGTGCATTTAATTGCTTCAACTTCCTGCCCAGAGCCTCATAATCACGTTTGATCTTCTGGAGGCTATGGCTTGCCGTGTCATTGGTTCCCACATGGACTAAAAGGAAGGGGTTTTTATCAGTGGGTTTTATGACTCCTTGCAGCCATTCTGTTACATCATGGATCTTGGCCCCGGGGAGACAGCACACCTCTCGAGACATCTTGTCAGGCCCACAGATCACTGCTTCTGTACCCCTCAGTAGGGAATCCCCTATCACCACTACACCAAGTAATTTCGTTGTTCCCGAAGGGGACAATGACAATAAATATATTCTATTCTATTCTACACGCCTCGTCTTAGGCTTGGTCGGGATTCTTACATGTGCTGTCCCTTCCAAGGTCACCTGCACATTCCTGGAGGACTGACTTTGCTGCTCGTCTTCATATACCTCATCAACTGTGATGAGGGAGAGATCTTCCAATGGAGTCTGTTCTTCATCTTCCATGTTAAGGGAGAGCACTTCAAATCGATTTTGTAGTTCTAAACACTCAGAGCGATCCCTGGGCATTCTACTTCTGTGAGTCACGTTCCTCCATACATCTGGCTCCTGAGTTGGGGAACTGATCTCCTCCTCAGGGATGTGCCCTGTCTCCTGCTTGGTGCAGACAGTGTGCTCTGCTGCATCCAAGAAAAGCTCCAGCTCTTTAATTTTCTGGAGCGTAGATACACAGGCCTGAAGTTGCTGGACCTTGTCTTCGAGTAGGGCAACCAACTTGCAGTTGCTGCAGGTGTAGCTGTCTACAACCTTTGGCAAGAAGACAAACATTGTGCAGGAATTGCAGGCGACTACAGTTGTTCCCTCACCCTCCATCTTGAAGCTTGAAGTTAGGACACACAAAAAAGAAGCCTAGGTCTCCCCAAATAAACATTTGAGACTAGCTCTCCTCTATCTAAAAGATAGGTCAAACTGACAGCCTGGACAGTCACACAAATCCAAGAGGCAGAAGCCCTTGTGCTCCCTCCTCAGTCGCTGCCCTCCAGGCACTGATTAGCTCCACCCTACAAGCTCAGCTCACCTTTTGCCTACTTCCTCAGTCTCTGCCCTCCAGGCACTGATTAGCTCCGCCCACAGCTAGTCACCAGACAAACACACACACACACAAGCCAGAAACAAACTCTCTCACACACACAAGCCTGGACAGTCACACAAATCCAAGAGGCAGAAGCCCTAGGAAAGAAACACACAAACAAATAAGGAAACAAATAAGCACACAAACTTAATCACACACAGCCCCAAAAAGACAAACCCACAAAACCTACAAGCTCAGCTCACCTTGTGCTCCCTCCTCAGTCGCTGCCCTCCAGGCACTGATTAGCTCTGCCCTACAAGCTCAGCTCACCTTTTGCCTACTTCCTCAGTCTCTGCCCTCCAGGCACTGATTAGCTCCGCCCACAGCTAGTCACCAGACAAACACACACACACAAGCCAGAAACAAACTCTCTCTCACACACAAGCCTGGACAGTCACACAAATCCAAGAGGCAGAAGCCCTTGTGCTCCCTCCTCAGTCGCTGCCCTCCAGGCACTGTTCTTAACTAGAGGCATGTTTTCGCTAATGGGGCCTCCTTCTGCCGCTGCGCCGCCGGCATATGATTTCCGTTCTCATCCTGGAGCAAAGTTCTCAACTCAAGGTAACTCTTCCAAGTTAGCGGAGTTTGTAACCTGAAGCGTTTGTAACCTGAGGCATTTGTAACTTGAGGTACCACTGTATAGGCAAGTTTTTTAAATGTTTTATTATGTTTTTATATATGTTAGAAGCTGCCCAGAGTGGCTGGGGCAACCCAGTCAGATGGGAGTGGTATGAATATGAAAATTATCTTTATGAAATGGGACGTCCCTATTTTCATTGGAGAAATGGTGGCTTGGGGGACTCATTTACCAGAAGTAATGTAGGTACCCCTGACCATTAGGTCCAGTCGCAGATGACTCTGGGGTTGTGGCGTTCATCTTGCTCTATAGGCCAAGGGAGCCGGCGTTTGTTCTGGGTCATGTGGCCAGCATGACTAAGCCTCTTCTGGTGAAACCAGAGCAGCACACGGAAAAACCGTTTACCTTCCCGCCGGAGCGGTACCAATTTATCTACTTGCACTTTGTGCTTTCAAACTGCTAGGTGGGCAGGAGCAGGGACCGAGCAACGGGAGCTCACCCCATCGCGGGGATTCGAACCGCTGACCTTCTGATCGGCAAGCCCTAGGCTCTGTGGTTTAGATCACAGCACCACCCGTGTATTTAGCAATGTATTGAGCGTTAACTCTGGAAGTGTAAAAACAATTCGGACCAAAGTGAGCCTTCTGATGTATGCTTTGCTCTGGGAGGCTGAGTTTGCTCAAAATCGAGTATAGCCTACACATTTTAGCCTTTTAAGAATCATCTACTCCTGTACTATCCGTAACCAAAGGGGCTCTTTGGTTGCCAGATGTGAAATACCTTGGCCTTCCTGTTCTGGGTGCATGCATGTTACTTTCTCCTCACACAGCCCTAGAGCATCGCAAAGCAGCACGGGCCTGGCAGGAGAGCATGCTTGTTGCATCCACCATGGGCAGGCAGGGGCACACCACAGCTATGCCTACTGGATGTCCATACCACCCTGGGGTGCGTGCCTGCCCAGCGGCAGAGCTAGCCGCTCGGGCATCCAGAACGGTGCACATGCCGTGCACCCGGGAGTGGGGCGATCCGCCCATGGGGTGGGCGATCCACTGGGGGGTGCAATCAGTGCTGCGGCGATCTGCTCGGGGGGGTCTTGTCACCCCCCCCTCAGGGATGACACCCGGGGCGGACCGCCACAACCATCACCCCTTCCTACGCCCCTGTGCCTGCCCACCCAAGGTGCCAACCAGACACACAACACCGCTGAGTCTGGGCCTCTATTTTTAAACCTCTGGGGGTGTTCTGTTTTGTTTCTGGGCTTCTGGAGTGTGTGGGGTATTGTATTTAAATAGATACATTTCTTTTTTTAATAGTTCCATGCAGTACTTTTTTCCGGGGGGTACGCATACCCCTAAACATTTTGTGAATCTAAGTTTGGCCTCATTGAGGGGCAGTATTTCAATATGAGTAGGAAAATGAGAGTAGCCCTAAACCGTTTTTTAGGCGGGGGGGGGGGAGCACTGGTTCCATGTCTTCCATCAAGTAAAAAATAACTGAAATATAAAGTAATGTTTACATTATGGGTTAGCATTCAAGCATCATAAATAAAGCACAGACAATGCAAGGGGTTGCACCGTGTGGGTCAGGAAATATCTGCATGTGAAAGTAAGAAGTACAGGGGTGGACAGAACAATAAAGGCACCAGAGAGCACTTTGAATCCCAAATATCAGGGGGTGGGGAGGGGGAAAAGAAACATATAAGACCTGCTCTTCGTCACTTAGGATGGAGACCAAGTGGGAGTCTCTAGCCAGGCAGAATCTCTCAGCATCATACCACGTCTTTCTCTCATTGGAAATGTAGTAGAAACTCTTCCCAAAAAAATTCCAGCCACCAGCACTCCTCGCATTAGGTGTCCTGAAGAGCTCTTCTGTGAGGAAAAGAAAGGCTGTGTAATAGCTGGAATTGAATTGAGTATATGCTGGAAGGGCTTTTGAAATCTTGGTTTATTCATTCATAGAATCATAGAATTGGAAGGAACACCAAGGGTCATCTAGTCCAACCCCCTGCAATGCAGGAATCTCAGCTGACCGATGGCCATCCAACCTCTGCTTTAAAACCTCCAAGGAAGGAGAGTCCACCACCTCCCAAGGGAGACTGTTCCACTTTCTAACAGCTCTTACTGTCAGAAGGTTCTTCCTAATGTTTAGTCAGAATCTCCTTTCTTGTAACTTGAAGCCCTGGGTTTGAGTCCTACCCTCCAGACCAGGGGAAAGCAAGCATGCTCCCTCTTCCATGTGATACCCCTCCAGATATTTGAAGGTGGCTATTGTATCTCCTCTCAGTCCATGGATAAAACAGACACAATGAGATATGATGAAGAATTAAAGAATAGATGCTTTTGAATTATGGTGCTGGAGGAGACTCTTGAGAGTCCCATGGACTTCAAGAAGATCAAACCTATCCATTCTTAAGGAAATCAGCCCTGAGGGCTCACTGGAAGGACAGATCCTGAAGCTGAGGCTCCAAGACTTTGGCCACCTCATGAGAAGAGAAGACTCCCTGGAAAAGACCCTGATGTTAGGAAAGATATAGGGCACAAGGAGAAGCGGATGACAGAGGACGAGATAGTTGGACAGTGTTCTTGAAGCTACCAAGATGAGTCTGACCAAACTGCGGGAGGCAGTGGAAAACAGGAGTGCCTGGCGTGCTCTGGCCCAAAGGGTCACGAAGAGAGACTTCCGGTTGGTCGCGGCGCCATTTCAGTCGGAGGTCCGTTCAGCGGAGCGGACCTCGGCGCTTTAAAGGAGGGAGACTCCGCTCCGGCGAAGCGGACTCCCACAAGAACCCCAAATCGAGTGTTTTGGGGGCACGTCATCCGGCGGGTGCCAATAGCGAGCTCCCCCCTCCCCGGTAAGGCTCTGTTTTGAGCCCCCGAGAGTGAGGAGGTGAAGCCGCGGCACATCGGACTAACATCAGCTTGCTTTGAAGCGCGAAGCCGCGGGACTGTGTGGCGGCTGCGATCAATTCTTCCAAGAAAAGGATTTGGACCATTGAATTACAAGCTCAAAATTGTGAGTAAAAAGAAATTATTTGGACTGAATTAGAGGCTGTAAGGGATTTTAAAAAACGGAAGTCGGTCCCTTGACATTGAAACAAAAGGAAACAGTGAAAGTGGAATGCCTAAGCTAACTGAGAGAGGAAACAGAAAGGAAACTTCTGTAACAGACCGTTAGGAGAAATGCTTGATACAATTATTGACTTTAAGTAAAAAAGTTACCCTCCTTCCCCAGGTTTTGGGGATTCTTGGCTGAGAAAAAAAAAATTGAAACTATGGGAATACAAGTATCCTAGGACAGAACTGATAAAGTTGTTTACTTGACCTTGAACATGGCGGAGCTGTCTGAGCAGACTATGAGAAAGTTACTGGAAATATTAAATGAGACATTAGACTCGCTCAGACCAACAAGCCAAAGATCAAGCAACTTTGAGAACAAAGAGTGTCCTAACCTAGATGTGCAGGAAATAGACTGGTCGGAAAATAAAGAATTACGTCACCCCACAGACTGCAATTCAGAAAAATCAAACTGTGAGCAGAAGGATTTAATGGAGGGGAAAACTGGACTGGCTGGAAAGAAGAAAAAGGGCAAAGTGGATGGAATGACAACTAAAAAGGCTGCAACAACTGGGAAGAAATATAGGAAAAAGAAGAAAATAAATAGACTGGTCAAGAAGAAGACAAAACCAACTAACAGAATTTCAAAAGAGAGAATTACAATCAAGGCAACAGGATTGGTTGGCGCAAAGAAGAGCAAGAAGAAAAAAGTTGCAATGCAGCGCATAAAAAGACTGGGCCCAGTGAAGGGGGAAAACCAGTGGGACTGGAGGGCTTCAAGGGAGGGAGTGGGGTGAAGATGAGTTTGGTTTGATTTGGATTACTATTCTGGCTTTGAGGAAAGAGGTTATATGGAAATGGTGAACGACATGGGGAATATAGATGATTAATAAATTAAAATGACTAGAAATTTAACAATATGGCTAAAGACTCTGAGACCGAGGAGAGGGAGGGGGGAAGTAATATTTAAATTATTAAAAAAATATTAGTGTATTAGTAGGATAGAAGATAAGGATGCAGGGAAGGAGCAGAAGTAATGGAGTGCTTAGGTTTAAATGTAGGAGTAAGAATATATAATTTGAAATTATAGTATGTTAGAAAAATAGAGGATTAACCTGTGCAAAAGGATTAAAATATGAATTTCAATAGAGGGGGATTTGAGGAAGTCAGTTAAAATATGTAAAGATGGAAGATGGGCCTCCCCAAAAAATGTGTTCGTAATCCCCCCAAAAAATGGGTTGTAATCCAAAAAAGTTTGCAAACCGGACACGCACTTCCGGGTTTGACGTGTTTGTGATCCAAAAGGTGTGCAAACCAGATTGTTTGTAAACCAAGGTACCACTGTAGTAGTAAACGGGAGATAGAGAGAAATGAGCTAAGAGAGGGAAGCTGTTACAAGAGGACAAAGTGAAAGTGAAAGTGAAAGGACCAGGAAGGAAGAATGAAACAAACTGGCGGTATGGGGTGGATGGGAGTAAGGTACCATTTAAGGTGAAAGAGTGGGAGAAGTTACCCAGGGTTTGGATCTCCTGGAATGAAGGTTAGCAGAGACTGCTCTATCTTTGTGACATATAGTTTTATTGACACTTATATATATACACGACAGAGGATGAGATGGTTGGACAGTGTTCTCGAAGCTACTAAGATGAGTTTGGCCAAACTGCGAGAGGCAGTGAAGGATAGGCGTGCCTGGCGTGCTCTGGTCCATGGGGTCACGAAGAGTCGGAAACGACTGAACGACTGAACAACAACGTATATATACAACCTGAGCACGAGGCTGAGGGGCTCGCAGCATTAGTTCTAACACAGCTCAGCCTGTAGAGCATGAGACTCTTACTCTCAGGGTTGTGGGTTCAAGCCCCACGTTGGGCAAAACATTCCTACATTGCAGGGGGTTGGACTAGGCGACCCTTCCAGCCCTACAATTCTATTGTTCTAGTGCAAAATCTCTTGCCTCTTCTGCATCTCTAGCTTCTAATCTGCTTTCTCCTCAGCCACACACACTATGCTCCTGTTGTTCTCTCCACCTGACAGTTGGGGAGGGGGAAACCCACCCATTAATGGGGGGGCACTATCACTTAGTCGTAGCTCTGGCAGCACAGCCCATTCTTTTGGGATGCTGATAAGGACACTTAAGTGGCCAGGTAAGGCCATTGTCTGACCCGTTCAACAAACTCCTCTTGTCATATTCTAACCTCACTGACTGCAACACCCCAAGTATCAGAAGAGTCTTGGCATAATTCAGACTGACACACACACACACACACACACACACACCAAAAAAAAAAAAAACCACCCTGCAACAAAAAATAAACAGATGAGACCTTGAAACAGTTCCTTTCCTGAACATCTTAGAAGGCCCATGGGGGAGAATATATCACTGTAAACTGGATTTAAGACTATACAGGGCTGTTTCAAATCTTCTAGCTATTAATCCCCAACAAAGTTGGGTTACTGAGTCCACCGTAAACTCTTGATTATCAGCATTTTCCTTTCAGTGGGCTGCCATTTCCCCATGCTGTAATCAGAGCATGTCACAGACAAACTTCAGCTCACGTATATTTGCTCACCCTTCCATTCTCAAGATGTGTCAGATTTAGACATTTATTTATTTATTAAATTATAATTTTCATTTTACAACAAAAACGAAATCCCTTAAAAAGCAACTTATTACATGTGTCATATTTCGACACCCCTCCCCCTCTTTCTGCAGTTCCTTATGTTTATGATATTTTTACTGCATTTCCGAATTAAACCTATTTATTATTTATCCAATATATCCAATGTATGTTTTATATCACTGTATGTTTTTACATTAATCATCCTAATGTCTTGATCTGTTTACAATAATCTTGTAAAATATTCAATAAACTATTTCCATTCTTCATTTAAAAAAACTTTGTCATCTTGGTTTCTTATTCTTCCAGTAAGTTTCTCCATTTCTGCATAGTCCAGTAGTTTCTGTTGCCATTCCTCTTTAGTCAGAACATTTTCTTCTTTCCATCTTTGGGCAAATATCATTCAAGCGGCCATGGTCGCATACATAAATACATTTTTATATTATTTAGGTAACACTAGTCCCATAATTCCCAAAAGTAAGGCCTCTGGGCTCTTAATAAAAGTTATCTTAAACATCTTTTTCAATTCATTCGTATTTAGACATTTAGATACTTACTGTACTTTCCTTTCCGTGTTAGGAAATCCGCTTCCGATTGTTTTATTTTTACTGGCAACTTTGCCACTTCTTCTGCTAAACCTATGGCTGAAAAACGTTCCTAGAGTTAGTACCGGTAGTTTGTTATTTGCTATCCCCTTCATGGATCACTGCCTTGTCATGGCGAAGGGGCTTGAATTACTCAGGGAAGCTATGGACAGGTCAAGATGGACAGGTCGTGGTGGAGAGTTTGGACCAAACGTGATCCACCTGGAGGAGGAACTGGCAAGCCACTCCAGTATCCCTGCCAAGAAAACTCCATGGACAAAGACAACAGGCATATAAAAGATATGACGCTGGAAGATGAGCCCCTCAGGTCGGAAGGCGTCCAACATGCTACTGGGGAAGAGCGGAGGACAAGTACAAGTAGATTCAGAGCTGATGAAGCAGCTGGGCCAAACCCGAAAGGACGCTCAGTTGCGGATATGCCTGGAAGCGAAAGAAAAGTCCAATGCTGTAAAGAAAAGTATTGCATAGGAACCTGGAATGTAAGAACCATGAACCTTGGTAAGCTGGATGTGGTAAAAAATGAGATGGCAAGAATAAACATTGACATCCTGGGCATCAGTGAACTAAAATGGATGGGAATGGGCGAATTCAGTTCGGATGACTATCATATCTACTACTGTGGGCAGGAATCCCATAAAAGAAATGGAGTGGCCCTCATAGTCAACAGAAGAGTGGCGAAAGCTGTACTGGGATGCAATCTCAAAAATGATAGAATGATCTCGATATGAATCCAAGGCAGACCTTTTAACATCACAGTAATCCAAGTTTATGCACCAACTACTAGTGCTGAAGAAACTGAAATTGACCAATTCTATGAAGACTTACAACACCTTATAGAAATGACACCAAGGAAGGATGTTCTTCTCATTATAGGAGATTGGAATGCTAAAGTAGGGAGTCAAGAGATAAAAGGAACAACTGGCAAGTTTGGCCTTGGAGTTCAAAATGAAGCAGGGCAAAGGCTAATAGAGTTCTGTCAAGAGAACAAGCTGGTCATCACAAACACTCTTTTCCAACAACACAAGAGATGACTCTACACATGGACATCACCAGATGGGCAACATCGAAATCAGATTGATTATATTCTCTGCAGCCAAAGATGGAGAAGCTCTATACACTCAGCAAAAACAAGACCTGGAGCTGACTGTGGCTCAGATCATCAGCTTCTTATAGCAAAATTCCAGCTTAAACTGAAGAAAGTAGGAAAAACCACTGGGCCAGTAAGATACAATCTAAATCAAATTCGTTATGAATACACAGTTGAAGTGAAGAACAGGTTTAAGGATTTAGATCTGGTGGATAGAGTGCCTGAAGAATTGTGGATGGAGGCTCGTAACATTATACAGGAGACAGCAACAAAAACCATCCCAATGAAAAAGAAATGCAAGAAAGCAAAGTGGCTGTCCAATGAGGCCTTACAAATAGCGGGGGAGAGAAGGCAAGCAAAATGTGAGGGAGATAGTGAAAGATACAGGAAATTGAATGCAGATTTCCAAAAAATAGCAAGGAGAGACAAGAGGGCCTTTTTAAACGAGCAATGCAAAGAAATAGAGGAAAACAACAGAATGGGAAAAACCAGAGATCTGTTCAAGAAAATTGGAGATATGAAAGGAACATTTCGTACAAAGATTACCACAATTAAGGACAAAAGTGGAAAGGACCTAACAGAAGCAGAAGACATCAAGAAGAGGTGGCAAGAATACACAGAGGAATTATACCAGAAAGATATGGAGGTCTCATACACCCCAGGTAGTGTGGTTGCTGACCTTGAGCCAGACATCCTGGAGAGTGAAGTCAAATGGGCCTTAGAAAGCCTTGCTAACAACAAGGCCAGTGGAAGTGATGATATTCCAGCTGAACTATTTAAAATTCTAAAAGATGATGCTGTTAAGGTGCTACACTCAATATGCCAGCAAGTTTGGAAAACTCAGCAGTGGCCAGAGGATTGGAGAAGATCAGTCTACATCCCAATCCCAAAGAAGGGCAGTGCCAAAGAATGCTCCAACTACCGCACAATTGCGCTCATTTCACACGCTAGCAAGGTTCTGCTAAAAATTCTACAAGGCAGGCTTAAGCAGTATGTGGACCGAGAACTCCCAGAAGTGCAAGCTGGATTTCGAAGGGGCAGAGGAACCAGAGACCAAATTGCAAACATGCGCTGGATTATGGAGAAAGCTAGAGAGTTCCAGAAAAACATTTACTTCTGCTTCATTGACTACGCAAAAGCTTTTGACTGTGTCGACCACAGCAAACTATGGCAAGTTCTTAAAGAAATGGGAGTACCTGATCACCTCATCCGTCTCCTGAGAAATCTCTATGTGGGACAAGAAGCTACAGTTAGAACTGGATATGGAATAACTGATTGGTTCAAAATTGGGAAAGGAGTACGACCAGGCTGTATATTATCTCCCTGCTTATTTAACTTATATGCAGAATTCATCATGCGAAAGGCTGGACTGGATGAATCCCAAACCGGAATTAAGATTGCCGGAAGAAATATCAACAACCTCAGATATGCTGATGACACAACCTTGATGGCAGAAAGTGAGGAGGAATTAAAGAACCTTTTAATGAGGGTGAAAGAAGAGAGCGCAAAATATGGTCTGAAGCTCAACATAAAAAAAAAACTAAGATCATGGCCACTGGTCCCATCACCTCCTGGCAAATAGAAGGGCAAGAAATGGAGGCAGTGAGAGATTTCACTTTCTTGGGTTCCATGATCACTGCAGATGGTGACAGCAGTCACGAAATTAGAAGACGCCTGCTTCTTGGGAGAAAAGCAATGACAAACCTAGACAGTATCTTAAAAAGCAAAGACATCACCTTGCCGACAAAGGTCCGTATAGTTAAAGCTATGGTTTTCCCAGTAGTAATGTACGGAAGTGAGAGCTGGACCATAAAGAAGGCTGGTCGCCGAAGAATTGATGCTTTTGAATTATGGTGCTGGAGGAGACTCTTGAGAGTCCCATGAACTGCAAGAAGATCATACCTATCCATTGTTAAAGAAATCAGCCCTGAGTGCTCACTAGAAGGACAGATCCCGAAGTTGAGGCTCCAGTACTTTGGCCACCTCATGAGAAGAGAAGACTCCCTAGAAAAGACCCTGATGTTGGGAAAGATTGAGGGCACAAGGAGAAGGTGACGACAGAAGATGAGATGGTTGGACAGTGTTCTCAAAGCTACTAACATGAGTTTGGCCAAACTGCGAGAGGCAGTGAAGGATAGGAGTGCCTGGCGTGCTCTGGTCCATGGGGTCACGAAGAGTCGGACACGACTGAACGACTGAACAACAAAATCACCAACCTATATACACAGATACATTTGGTAGTTTATTTAAATACCCTGTCTTCCTATCTCACAATGTAGGGTACCCAAGGGAGTCAACAAGTCAGGTATAAAACAAAACCCCATAATTCCCCCCCCCGTAAAAACAACAACAATGCACAACCCTCTTCCTTTTTTTAAAAATCATATTTATTAGGTTTTATACATAAATCATATATATATAAAAATAACACAACAAAAAATACAATACTACATCTACACACACACACAAAAATCCTTAATTCCCTTCCTCTTTCCTTTACATTTTGGTTTGACTTCCTCCTGTCTTTCCTTCTGCGTTTCAATATATATATTTATTCTCTTAAGCTCACAACCCTCTTCCCCTCCTCATAAAACTAAAACCATTAAGTGCTAAAATTTAAAAATTGTCCAGTAGCACCTTAGAGACCAACTAAGTTTGTTCTGGGTATAAGCTTCCATGTGCATGCACACTTCTTCAGATACACTTCAGTGCATGCACACGAAAGCTTATACCCAGAACAAACAAGAGACCTTTGTTGGTCTCTAAGGTGCTACTGGACAACTTTTAAAAAAAAATTTATTTATTTCGACTGCGTCAGACCAACACAGCTACCTACCTGAACCATTAAGTGCTGAAAGCAATGTCTGCAACAGCAAGAAAACAGCAAGAAAATTATCATAGAAACCAGAATGAATATTAGATGAGGGGAGCAAGCAAGTTGTTCTTTTCTTCTTTAAATTACAAACTTTCTAGAATTTTTAAAAAAGAATCTTTAAACAATTACCAAGCATGAAGTGTTGCCTTCCAGGATTAATGCAGGTGTTCAGCCTTGGCCCACATGTCACCACGGGAAATCTTTTATATTACTGATTAATCTCACATCCACATTGTGCACTTCAATTTAAAGCACTAAGATAATTTCTCCCAAGTGGCTTTTGTGACTGAGATGGGAGAGAGAGTACTGTATTATTGTTACTAAATGATAAAAATTGAGACCATAGGGAGCCCAACCCATCTTTCTATGTTATTCCTTTTATCACCCTCTGATGGTGAGTTTGGCATTCCATAAGTGTTATATTTCACACATGTTTCTGTGGTGGGAGAGGGTGCTTTCCCCCCGGTTGGAAGCAACTACTTGTCTCTCTGATGTCATAAGAAGGAAGACTAACTCTTTATGTTTGACACTTGCATTGATATTGTTTTCTTTTGACAGCAGGGCTAACATGCGATCGGGTACAAGATGTTGCCCCTTAAGGATGACAATGGAAAAATTTGTGAGGACGGGGGTGGGTTGAAAAGGACATATTTGAATTTGAATTTCTTTCTGGCTTAAAGGACTATGATGTATGGACATGGTTTCTGGCATAAATGATTATATGTTTAAATTAGGAGTTAAGTAGGGGGAAATTTAGCTAAAAATTCTGAGACCAGAGGGAGGTAAGGGTGTGAAAAATACAATATTAGGAGTTTGAAATTAGGTTAAAGTAAGGGAATTGGATAAGATTATAGGAAAAGAGCAGAAGTACCAAGATGCTGAGGTTTGGAAAAAGGAGTGTTTTTAAGTAAAAGGATTCTTGTATTTTATGATGTTTTAAAATTTAGGAGTATGAAAACTGTTAGAGAGGAATAAGAATGAATTCAACAGAGGGGGACTTGAGGAAGTCAACCGAAATATGAAATTGGGGAATGAAGGAATACCTGGCCCACAGAATTGGGCCAGGCCCAAGCAATGATATTAAACACTGTTAGTAAGGTTAAATGTACAATGATTATGCCTACCCTTGTGAGAGAGGGGGATGAATGTTGCTTCCTACAGTGAGAGGGGGGGAGTATGGAAATTTAACTGATATGTTATGTGCTTAAAAATTGTAAAAGCCAATAAAATTTTTGAAAGAAAGGAAAAAAAGACAATGGAAAAAATTGGATCCAGAAATCTTTAAGCAGCGGACAGTCTCAGCACATGTGGAGGATTGTGCCTTTAAGATTACATCCTCTCCACCTTCAGGAGATTCTTCCATTTTATTTTCTTTCTTCTGAGATTTTAAAAATGGGTAGCTATTTTTAAAACAATGAGAAATGAGCCAATCTTTCTCTTCCACTTACGAGTCGTGTGAGCGATCTTCGGATTCCTGAGCCCCTGTGCCATATTGTCCTTCAGTTTTTTCATTGGTACTAGAAGCGGGTTTTCAGGAGCTGTGATCAACCTGATATCTAAAGTTGTTGAAACAAGGGAGGGTGCTTAGATTTCCAGCTGCCTAATATCTACCGGTACTTACTTATTAATGATGTCTGTATGCTCCCCCATGACAAAATTCTCAGGGTGGCTTATAAAAAATAATAATGAAGCAATCTCAATAAAGCAATGATCAAAAGCAATATACACACAGTTCCCTCACCACTATGCTCCCACTGCAGGGTGCTCGCCTCCCCAAGGACACATGCTGAGATGGGGGTCCAAGGGGAAGCCTGGCACAAGCTGGGAAAAGTCTGGGCTCTGGCCAGTGGAAGTTCCACCCAGGGACAGGTGTGCATTCACCAGCCACGAGGAGAAGGAGGCACCGCCATAGCCCCGAAGACCTGGCCTGGGTGCAACTCACCTCCCCATGGCTCCAGAAGGCAGCAGCCACACAGCCTTGGTGAGGGAGCCAGGTTGCGCCCCCTCAGAATTCTGCGCCTGGGGCCATGTCACCTCTCTCCACCCCACACTACGCCACTGTGTTTTCGCCAGGTGTCTCAAAGAAGATGGTACCTGCCTAATATTAATAGGCGAGGAGTTCCAAAGTTCAGGTGCCACCATGCTAAATGAGTGGCTTCTTACAAATGTGGAAGGGACACCGTGTGGCATTTGGAAAAGTGCAAGTTCTGAAGATGGAAGTAAACTGGTGTCGCCACGTATGGAGTGAAGCAACGCCTCAGGTAAACTGGTCAATGTTTTCTGTGCGTGCCAAACACAGGCTGTTGGTTTAATCCTCCTGCGGTGACTCTAGTGTGTGGCGAGAGAAAGCAGGCAGCGCAGCTTATTCAACAGAGGTTGCGCGGCAGCAGCTCGAGCTGGACTTACAGAGAATGAGCATAGTGAAGAAGCTGATAATGGAGATGGTTCCTAAGGTTGCATAGATTGTCCATTTGAGTTTTCCGGGAGGTGGTTTTGGTGACTCCTCTGATTTTGCAGGCTTTGGGGGCATGGCTAGAGAGACAAGCAGAAAGAAACACCCACGAAGAGAATAGATCAAGAGACAAGCTCACCATCTCTAACACATAGGGGGACCCAGGCACCTGCAAAGTTCTACATCCCAGCACACACATGCTGTAGGGGCCCTTTTGTCATGGGGGCAAGGTGGCGCGGCTGCTCATTCGGGAATTTTGTCATGGTACCAAAGACCCAACAAGCAGTAGGAAGCCCTGACACGATGTGATGGCTAAGCCGCAGCCAGCTGTTCCTCCCAGGGCTGAGAGTGCCGCCCGCCTATCTCCAAATACAGCCGGCCTATGGCGCTGGCGGCGGAGGGGTGCATGCCCAGTGGCCAGTGCCACGCCGGGCGTATTTGCACGATCAGCAGGCGGCCTTAGCACTCCCAGGAGGATCGTCACGCCGGGGATGCCAGCGTCACCCGCCCGGGGGGGGGTATGAATGCTGCCCGCTGCAAGCACCGCATCCCCAGCGGTGCATCCCCAGCGGCAAGCACCGCACACCAGGCATATTTGTGCAATCAGCGGGCAGATTTCATGATGACGATCACGAAAATCCGCCCGCTGAGGGTGCGAGCACCGCCACGCCAATCCGCCCAGGAGGATTTTGTCACACACACACCCGGCTTGTCACCCGGGGCCGACCGCACCCCCCCCCACACACACACCCCTTGCGACTCCCCTGGCCATCAATATCCCTCTCTTCCATGGATTTCTCTGATCCTCTTTTAAAGTCATCCAAATTGGAGGCCATCACTGCCTCCTGTGGCAGGGAGTTCCATAGTTTAACTCTGCACTGTGTGAAGAAGGACTTCCTTTCAATCTTCAAACATTTAGCTTCATTGAATGCCCACAAGTTCTGGACATTCTTTATTGATTATATGAAAAAATATTATAAGCAGACAATTAGCCTAGCAGGATGTTAATATTTTCAGCAGCGTAGGTTAGAACTAGAGTTAACGGGAAGAGCAGAGAAAGATTGGGGAAACTAAGAAGACGTGAGAGGAAGTGGAAGATAAAAGGAACCATTTATTGAGAGGAAGGGAAGTCTGACAATGAGTGTGTTTTTTTAATGTAATAGAGTATGTAATATGTAATTATTTTCAGGTTTCGTTTTGGTTTTTTCTTGTATTGTTATGTATCAGAAATGCAAATAAAATAATAAAAATAATACCCTGCAGCCTTTTAAATGTCTCTGTTAGAAGGGGCGGTTCTTGTGTTGTCGTTTTGCTTTAATTCTTTATTGTGTTTTATCTTGTATTTTATTCTATGAACCACTCAGATATTTGAACGAAGGGCAGTACAGAATTTAAAAAATAAAATAAAATGGCCACAAGTGTTAGCATTATGAGAGAGGGAGGAAAAAATGTTTTTCTATCCACTTTCTCCATGCCACGCAAAATTTTATGAACTTCTATCACGTCACAACTCAATCACCTTTTCTCCAAATTAGAAAGTCCCGAATGCTGCAACCTTTACTCATATGAAAATTGCTCCATCCACCTTGATCATTTTGGGTTGCCCTTTTCTGAGCCTTTTCCAACCCTACAACATATTTTTGAGGTGTGGCAGCCAGAACTGTGCCCAGGACTCTAAGTGCTTTCACGCCATAGATTTGTATAGTGATGTTAGGATCCTCCTGAGTCCTGGCAGTTTTGTTTTCAGTCCCTTTCCTAACGATCACTAGCATGGAATTTGTCATTTTCACAGCTACCGCGCACTGAGTTGACATCTTTATCCATCTATCTGCTACAACCCCAAGGTTCCATTCTCGTTCAGCCCCTGCCCATTCAGATCCCATGAGCACATATGTGAAACTAAGGGGTTTTGACCCCAGTGTATATCAACTTGTTTTCACTGAATTACATTTGCCTGAAGGAGCGTCTCCACCCCCACCGTTCAGCCCGGACACTGAGATCCAGCGCCGAGGGCCTTCTGGCGGTTCCCTCACTGCGAGCAGCAAAGCTACAGGGAACCAGGCAGAGGGCCTTCTCGGTAGTGGCACCCGCCCTGTGGAACGCCCTCCCAGCAGAGGTTAAAGTGATAAACAACTATCCTACATTCAAAAAATACCTGAAGGCAGCCCTGTTTAGGGAAGTTTTTAACTTGTGATTTTGATGTATTTTAATATTTGTTGGAAGCCGCCCAGAGTGGCTGGGGAGACCCGGCCAGATGGGCGGGGTACAAATAAAAAATTATTATTATTATATTATTACCACCCATTCACTCGATTGGGAGAGGTCCGTTTGGAGCACTTCGCACTTTCTTTTTGTTTTAATGGCCCTGAACAATTTGTTGTCATCAGCATACTTCATACACCTCACTGCTTACTCTAGATCGTTTAAAAGCATAGATCCCAACACTGATCCTTGGGGGGCTCCACTTTCTACATCCCTCCATTCGGGGAGCTGGCCTTTTCTTCCTCCTCTCTACTTCATGCTACTTAACCAATTCCTGGTCCACAAGAGGACCTCTCCTCTTATTCCATGACCTCTAAGCTTACTCAGGAGTCTTAGGTGAGGCCTAGTTCACCTTTCTCCACCTACCTTTTTCACGTTCCTATCTTTCCAACATAGTGCAAGCAGCAGCTGTGTGAGTCCCCCTGGATGCTGATTGGCTGCCTGCTCTCCTCTTCCACCACACACAATCACAAGCACACCTGTAGCTGAAAGGTAAAATGCATTGTGATGTCACTGAGGAGGCTGAGGCTGCAGACCTTGGCATCCCAGGGCAAGAGGATCCTCACTCATTGTGGGTGTAGATGCCAGCAAGTTTCTCTTCTCAGTCTCTTCTTTTCCAGCCTAAACATACCCAACTCTCTCAACTGTTCCTCACCAGGCTTGGTTTCCAGACCCTTGGTCATTTTGGTTGCCCTCCTCTGCACACATTCCAGCTTGTCAACATCCTTCTTAAATTGTGGCACCCAGAACTGGACACAGTATTCCAGGTGTGGTCTGACCAAGGCAAAATAGAGTGCGAATATTACTTCCCTTGACTGGAATACTAGACTTCTGTTGATGCTGCCTAGAACAGCACTGGCTCTTTTTTTGCTGCAGCACCACACTGTTGACTTACGTTAACCTTATAGGCTACTAAGACACCCAGATCCTTTTCACATGTACTACTGGTAAGCCAGGTGTCCGTCATCTTATATTTGTGAAGCAGGTTCTTCCTACCTAAGTGCAGAACCTTACATCTGTCCCTATTGAAATTTATTTTGTTAGCTTGCACCCAGTTCTCCAATCTGTTAAGGTCATCTTGAATTCTGATTCTGTCTTCTGTGGCATTAGCTGCCCCTCCTAGTTTGGTGTCATCTGCCAATCTGATGAGCATCCCCTCAATTCCTTCATCCAAGTCATTTTTAAAGATGTTGAAGAACAACAGGCCGAGGACAGAACCCTGCGGCACCCCACTTGTCACTTTTTTCCAGGATGACGAGAAACCATTAATGAGTACTCTTTCGGTTCGGTCAGTCAACCAGCTACAAATCCACCTCACAGTTACCTCATCAGGCCAGTTACAGGTAGATAGCCGTGTTGGTCTGTCATAGTCAAAACAAAATAAAAAAATACCTTCCAGTAGCACCTTAGAGACCAACTAAGTTTGTTCTTGGTATGAGCTTTCGTGTGCATGCACACTTCTTCAGATACTCATCAGGCCAGTTTCCTTCCTTTGGGACAGTTTCCTTCCTTTGGGACAGTTTCCTTCCTTTGGGACATGGATGGGGGCTGTGCCTTTCCAGAGAGCCAGTGTGGTGTAGTGGTTAAGAGCGGTAGTCTCGTAATCTGGGGAACCGGGTTCGCGTCTCCGCTCCTCCACATGCAGCTGCTGGGTGACCTGGGGCTAGTCCCACTTCTCTGAAGTCTCTCAGCCCCACTCACCTCACAGAGTGTTTGTTGTGGGGGAGGAAGGGAAAGGAGAAGGTTAGCCGCTTTGAGACTCCTTTGGGTAGTGATAATAATAATAATAATAATAATAATAATAATAATAATAATAATAATTTTTATTTGTACCCCGCCCTCCCCGGCAAAGCCGGGCTCACGGCGGCTCACACCACCAATCACAACAAAACATGATAAAGCGGGATATCAAATCCAAACTCTTCTTCTTCAGATATTGGAGGGCTATCAATCCCATCAGCCCCGCCATCATGGCCAAAAATCAGGGTTGATGGAAGCTACAATTCAGCAGCAGCTGGAAAGCCACACATTCTTTTAAAGCTCTGTCAAATGCAGCTCTTGGGTTAGGGAACCATTTAGGAGGTTCTGTTGGGGGAGGGAGCTGTTGGTATTATTGGTATTAGTATCCATATTAATATGTGCCTTGCAGGACATTGTCATGAGAAGAAAAGACTGAGTAAACCCAACATAAATCTGGAGTGGAGTCTCTACGGCAATTGGACGCAGTGGCGTCACAATGGGGGGACGAGGGGTGCACCCCGGGTGCCATGCCTGGGGGGGTGACAAGAAGTCACCCCGTGGGGGCTCGTGGCTGCGTGAGCAACCATCGCACCACCGCAGCCGCATGTGGAGGATCCTCCGTTCACAGCTGCAGCCGTGAGCAGAGGATCCTGGCACCGGCAGCAAGCCGCTATGTACAGTGCATGTACGGCGTAGCATGCATGCACTGTACGTAATGGCTCCGCAAATGTTCTTTACATGCCGCTATGTACAGCGCATGTACGGCGTAGCATGCATGCGCTGTACGTAATGGCACCGCACATGTTCTGTACATGCCACCGGTGCTGCTGGAGCGGCGTGCGTATGGCAGTTGGATCCCTCCATCGCCGCTACAGCCTCATGTAGAGGATCCCTCTATGTACAGCGCATGTGCAGCCATAAGCAGAGGATCCCCGCACCGTCCGCACGGCACTGCAGCGGCGCTACCAGCAAACCGCTATGTACAGCGCATGTGTGGCGTCGTTACGTATGCCGCATGTGTTGTACGTAGCAACGCCGCACATGCCCCTACGTAGCAACGCCCCGCCCCGGGTGTCACGACGCCTTCGTTCCCCCGATTGGACGGACCTTTGAACGCCCTCCTTCCAGCAATTCCTGCAGCCAAGCTGGAGCCAGATTAATTGCTCTGCTTTCCTTCGGACCCTATCAGCGAGGCCAAGAGGGGGACCTTGTCATCTCGGCAGCCCAAGACCTCCAGACAAACTGCCCAGGCTTGTGCCCCAGAGAAATCACTTAGGTGCTGCAAACGCAGCAAAAACAACACGGAAGGCAGCAGTTACGAGTTATAAGCTCAACCTGATTGGCATAAGATATGAGCACCATGGTTTGCCTCCACCATTAGGAGAGCTCATTGTGTCTCACTGGTCAGCTGTGCAGTGACCAGAGGACAAATGACTGGTGGGAGGAGCACAGAGAGAAGAAACACCATGGTATATCTGCAGCAGCACAACCGGAGGCCTTCATCTGCCCCAGCTGCAACAAAACATGTCTCTCCTATATCGGTCTCTATGCATAGCTGTCAACCTTCCCTTTTTTGGCGGGAAACTCCCTTATTCCAATGCCGTTTCCCACTGCTATCCCGGATTGTTGATATCCCTTAAATTTCCTGGATTTCAAAGAAAGCAGCTCCTCTCCCTCCCTGCCGGCCAGGGAGGCTCCTCAGCTGCGTTGCTCGGCTGCCAATAAGGAGTCTGAGACCGACTGGGGGCGGAGCTTGCATGCCTTGTGCATCCAGACCCTCACGCCCAACCAGACAGACAGCCTGCCTGCCGTCTACGTGCTCGCTCTTTCGCTCTCCCGTTCGCGCGCAGCCTCTGGAGCGCAGGGTGGCGAGGCTACTTGGTGCCATTGCACCGCCCTCGTGGCATCCCTTATTTTCAAATCCGAAAGTTTTGGAAAATCCCTTATTTTCAAATCTGAAAGTTGACAGCTATGGTCTCTATGGCCACAGCTGTAACACTCCAACAATTTGACTTCACACACACCCACACGCACACACCCAAAGGCACACTCCTCCATTGTCTCCTGAGACAGACGGATGCTGGCACTTAATTTTTGTACCTTCATTTTAGACCTTATTATTATTTCTGTGGAAGTTGCTTGATTTGGTTGTGTTCTGTAAATGTATTTTTTATTGTTTATGACTAATTTTGTTGTGTTTGTAATTATGTGAATTTTTTTTCATGTTGTAAGCCACTTTGAGCATGGGTTGAACTATGGAAAGCATACAAGGAAAATTATGTATGTTACTATGTATGTAGCTTCTCCCATCACTTCCTGGCACTTCCTGAGTGGAGTGGGCAGCAAACACAGCAGGTAGCCTGAATATTGCCATGCTCCAAGGCTCTTTATCTTCAACAGAGTAGCCCCTGCCAACCATGACCTGGGAGGAAAGTGGCAACCCTTTTATGCCCCCCCCCAGCCCTTGTGCTGCCTTCTGGAAGCCAGGTAAGTGAGGTGCGAGTCTCTGGCAGGGTCCTAGAGCCCCCCTACCTCCTTCCCAAAGTTGGCAAAGCACTAACTAGGCTTTGGGAAGGAAGCAGCAGGGAAGCAACTGTGACAGCAGGGATCCCTTCCCAACAAAACTAAGATTTTTAAATTTAGTTAGGTATTAGTGGAATTGCAGTGCTTAAGTGCAGACCCTCCAAGTGTCCCTGTTTTCCAAAGACAGTCCCGGATTTACAGAAACTGTCCCAGTTTCTGATTTGACCCCAGAATGTCCCACTTTTCCTTAGGGCATCCCTATTTTCATCAGAGAAATATTGAAGGGGGTTCTCTGTTTTCATCGGAGAAATGTTGGAGGGTATGTAAGTGTCCATTGTATCTGGGAAGAGCACCGGAACAACTGGTTGTTCTCTGTGACTCGCTAGGAGCCCTGTCAGGTCCAGTAGGCGCCAGTTTCCAGGTACCCATCACTTGAGAAACAGATCCCCACAGCCAACAGATAATAACAAAGCACACTCTAATCTCTCTTGGTTTCAGGCAGCTAAAGGAACGGTGCTTGAATGGAATAGGGTGTTTATGTTTATTCTGTAGCTCTGAAGACTTTCCATGGGGTTGGATGGTGAAATGCAAAGCATTCTGTCTTCACTCAAGCATTGGTTCCCCCAACTTTACAGTTCTTCAATATCCAGGTTTTCCTTACAAACCCATCTGTGCTGTTCATGACAGTAGCCATCGTTCCAGTTATATTTGTTTCTCGCAGGCATGATGGAGACACAGTCCTGCTCTATTTCTCTGTTGTGCCATCTGTAGGCAGGCTGTTTGTGAGACCAATACCTGCGGAAAGACTTCCCATTAAACAGACAAGATAGAGACAGGCTGGGTCTACCAATGAGAAGGAAGCAAGGCATGCTGAGACCTGTGGGGTGAGAATGGGATGCAGCACCCTTGGATTGTGTGAGGCAGGAGGGCCACATTTTTAGATGCTCCCCAACATTTTTATTTTTTTTTAAAGAAAGAAATCCCTGCAAGTTGGGAAGCGTAACACAGAAACTTAACCACACTTCAAAATAACTATGGGACGGGTACCTCCTTTTCCCAGGAAGAGGAGAGACTGCATCAGACTGTATTTGGACCCTTGCAAGATTCTGAATAGTGCGGGACATTTGACAGGCAAGTACCGGTAAGTGTGCTCTTCTATACCTGGGAAAAAACCATCTGAAGACCATAATACAGTGCATATCTTAGAACATGGAAAGGAGGTGTTCAGGGGTTTACTCCATTATGTGTGCCCCCCCCTCCACATATACACGCACCCTGGTCCAGGAATGTACGTGACACAGGAAACACTCCTATGTGAAATGCTGTATCAAATTCTGCAAGATTACTTGACTTTTCCTCTAGCGTTTGGGAACAATTCCTCGACACCGCCTATTTCAGACTTACTGTCTTTTAAATTGGGAGCCATCTGTCCATTCCCATTTGCCTTCCTCCGTTTCATCTGTAAGGCCAATCCAAGTGGGGTCGCTGAGCAGAGAAGTGACAAAGTTCTGTAGAAAGAAGGAACAACCTCACTTGACATTGTGTCAGGTCATTGCACCAAGGAAGAGACAGCAGCCTGCCTGGGGTTGCACATGTCGGTAAACCTTCACAGATTTGCCAACGTAACCCTAAATGTGTGGTAAGAAAAGTTAGGTTCTGTTAAGTATAATTGGTTTAATTGACACAGAGATGGGAAATGGCTAAAGGCATATTGCTGAAAGGTTTGACATGGGGCTACATTAAAGCCAAGAAGAGCACTCTGAGCTCTTGCTGAGTTGAGAATTAACTGGTGGTTGTTCTCTGGTAGCTAACATGTGAGTGTTGTAACCTTAGATCATGTGAGAGGTGTTGGGTTGCAAATTCGCCATCTTGAAAGCTTCCTTCGTCTCCTAAACTCTATGGAATGAGGCTGTAAATGAAGCTCTCCTGAAGGGAGAGTAAGCAGCCTAAAGCCAATGGAGGCTGAGATGCAGGCTGTGGGGAGAAACAGACCTCTGCTTCTCGGTCTGCTTGGATCATTTCATCTTTTCTAAGATGTTGAGCCTGTGCTGGACTGTACAAGACAATGTATAGATATTTTGATTGTATCTTTGATGCTTATATTCTGTTTTTGAAGAGTTCTGCCAGTAAAACTTTGAATAATATTTTTATGGGCCTGGACAAGGCTTCATTTCCAAAGGCGTCAGTTCTTATGCTTCCAGTCGCTTCAAACTGCGCAACATTAGTATCTGCAACAGGTTCAGTGTAACCCACATAAACAATTTCCATTTTAAAAAATTCTCTGCATCAGGTTCTGAGCCAAGAAAGGGCTTACACAACTGTAATGGAGCCTCTGCAGGTTCCAAAATCTTCTGGGGTGTGTTCTATAATGACTTTACATTGAGATTCTACCATTGCCTACTGGGCTTCACCATCGCTGCATGTTCAATGGGATTGTGCCAAAGAGCCATGTTCTCCTGTCAAGAATGCTTTGATGGTGTTCCTGCTTGGCAGGGGGTTGGACTGGATGGCCCTTGTGGTCTCTTCCAACTCTATGATTCTATGATTCTCCTGTTCAAGAAAGGTCAGATGTGGAGGGACAAATGCCTTTCAGTGAAGCCTGCCTGTCATTTCTAACTTAATTGAGGAGCCTCTTGTGAGCTTTCATGGAAGCCCAGGACTATCTGGGACAGAATTTCCAAGCCATTGCATTGATGCTACGAAGGCAGAATCATAGCAAAATCATCGCATTGGAAGGTACCCTGAGGATCTTCTAGCCCAAGCCCCTGCAATGCAGGAATAAGCAGCCCTCCCTTACGGGGATCAAACCTGCGACCTTGGCGTTATTAGCACCACGCTCTAACCAACCGAGCTATCCAGCTGGGATGTGTGGATAGGAAGCAGGCAAGAAATCATACAACATTTGCATGTGAGAACAGAAAGAAGAAACGTAGATGTATGTAACCTGTTCTTCATCAG
This sequence comes from Darevskia mixta, assembly GCA_034641385.1. Lineage (NCBI taxonomy): Eukaryota > Metazoa > Chordata > Lepidosauria > Squamata > Lacertidae > Darevskia > Darevskia mixta. Next base: position 9,088,401 of record JAWWNH010000060.1, read on the forward strand.
TCAGGATGGAGGCCAAGTGGGCATTTCTGGACTCGCAGAAATCCTCAGCATCATACCAGCTCTTTTTTCCTTTTGAAATGTAGTAGAGATTCCTCCCAAAAGCATCCCAGCTACCAGGAGACTTCCCACCTTTAAGGAAGAAGGTTTCTAAGAAGAAATAAGTAGGAAGAAGAGAATAGTGTAGCTGCATGCCGCACGCAGTACCAGCTACATTATTCTCTTCTGTGCAGAGTTGAATTCAACCCCCTGCTCATTCCTGAGGAACAATGGGTGACGTAGGCTAATTCTTGCAGCTTAGCCTACCTCCAAGGGTCCGTGTGCTGATAAACTGGATAATCCAATCCATGCTGCCCCGAGCTCCTTGGGGTAAGGGAGGGACCCCAAATATAAGAAATATTGGGAATTGCTGCAGAACCCACATCTGGGCCCCATTAGAACTGAATTCAGATTTCCTCATTTTCTGTGAGCCCAGGAGCACCAACCCATCACTTCAACACATGCTTAAAATCTAGAGCTGTGCTCCACAGTGAGGAGGAGCCAAGGTCCTCTTGCAGCAAAACCATGACCCTCCCAGCCAGTACTTTCTGAAATAATGCATGACCTGAAACACAACCATTCCCCCAAATTCGCCGAATTTTGAATTTCAGTTCTCCAGCCAAGGAAATTCGCAAAAATGCATATACTAAAGTAAAGTTTGCGTTGAAATGCTTATGTCTTGCGAAGGAATGCATCCTGTGAGCTGAAATCACTTTGCCAAAGTATATATATTAAGCACAATTTCATATGACTATGTGCAAATGAGGAAGACATTTGCTCCAAAATGCTGGTTTGTTTTCATGAGAACCTTTTCTTTAAAAAAAAGAAAAAAAAGAACGAAAAAACAAAACGCAAGTGGATGTGGAAATATTGAGAAGACCAGAAAAATTAGAAGCGGAGACAAACCAAAATTGACACGTGCTTCCATCCCCAGAGGGCAGAAGCTGAGAGAGTTCTGGCCGTGAGAGAGGGGGTTTTGCATACATCTGCCCAGAGATCTGAATGCTGATATTGTCAGTAATTTCTGCACTCTGCAACAGTTAATTGAAATGCCTGGGTCAAGGCCATGCACCTGGTCTGTTGACTAAGCTCAAGGACACGAGCTCAGAAGCTGTAAATACAGTTTGGCCTTGGTACAGTAAGTGGCAGCAAAGGTGCCAACTCCTTGGGGCCCTGGGTGCCCGGGCACCCACAAAATTCCCCACAGAGGGGCTGGGCACTCACAAATTTCGGTGCCAGAGCCATGCACACTGCATGGCACCCATGGCCCTGGGCACCCACAGTTGTGGGGCCAAGGTGGCACTCCTGCATGGCAGGCAGTTTGAGGAGAACAGCACTGGTGGTGGATGCAACAAAGAGAAAAGCAACAAAGAAAAGGATTCTGTTTTGTATATAGTTTTCTGTCTTTCAATAAAATGCTATCAAATATTTAAACGCAGACGCTTCTGCCTGTTTGCGCAATCTGTTTGCGCAAGAGCCAACAGATATGTTCATAACTTCCTCTCTGTGCCAACATAAGGCGTTCAACCAAAGTGGCCTTTAATCTTTGTTGCCAGCTTGGGGGGGGGGTGTCCTTTTTGCAATTCAAGCATGCACCTCTTGCCATTTGCTCGCCCTTGCATTCCCAAAATGTGCCGAGTTCAGGCATGCAGCTACTTACGGTACTTCAGTTTCCGTTTGTTGTAGGCCTTTTCAGCCTCTTCTAAATGGTCTGGCAATGTCTTCACTTCTTCTGCTACCTTCACGGCTATAAGCATTCCCAACAGTTAGAAGGTTTCTTCCCCACCTTCACCACCACAGACACATTTGCTTGTTATATTTAAGTATTTATATCTTAGCCTTCCAACCAGGGAAGTCTGGTGTGAGAACAAAACCAAAAAACACACCAGATGATAGATAGATAGATAGATAGATAGATAGATAGATAGATAGATAGATAGAGATAGAACAGAACCCACCCAGCCCAGCCCCCGGGAAAAGTAAAACAAGCAATATTCAAGCCCTGATAGCAGTATCAGGAAGAAAAAGCAAAAACCATAGAATCATAGAATCATTGAGTTGGAAGGGACCCCCAAAGGTCATCCAACCCCTTGCAAAGAAGATTCCACCTAAACATTAGGAAGAACTTCCTGATAGTAAGAGCTGTTCGACAGTGGAATTTGCTGCCAAGGAGTGTGGTGGAGTCTCCTTCTTTGGAGGTCTTTAAGCAGAGGCTTGACAGCCATCTGTCAAGAATGCTTTGATGGTGTTCCTGCTTGGCAGGGGGTTGGACTGGATGGCCCTTGTGCTCTCTTCCAACTCTATGATTCTATTCTATTCAACAATGCAAGAATCTCAGCTAAAGCATCTGAGACAGATGGTCATCCAATCTCTGCTTAAAAACCTCCAAGGAAGGAGAGTCCACCACCTTCGGGGTGTGAGTGGATCCTGAGCTTACAGGGTTAAGAAGCTACAGGAAGTGGGCTTCCGGTCGGCGATGCCGGAGAAGATGGTCGGGGGGACATGTCGCTCCTGACATTCCCCCGTCCGACCGGGAAAAGGGGAGCTTGCGCCAGCGCCGCAAACCCCAAAACCCCCGGGAAGGGCGTCCCGGGGTCTATAGGACCTGCATGGGCTCGGACGCCGGCCCTGCTCCCCGGGAGACCACAGCAAGGTCTCCCGAGCGCGAGCGGGCGGCGGAGCCCCAGGGTCCGCTCAACTCCCCGTCGGGCGAAGCTGCAAGACCGTCTTCCCTGAGCACGCTGATTCCTCCAAGACTTGCAAATTCGGAACTGTGAGTAAAAAGTAAAAAACGGAATTCGGACTTAATCTGGACTGGCTTGGGACGAAATCACGGAGGTCTGTTCCCTGCCATTGGAGCCATTGTAACAGGAAACTTCTATAGAAGCATTGAAAAGGACTGATTTGAACTTTTTGTTATGTGGCTTTAAATTAACCCTTGCGCCTCCCCTGGTCCTGGGGGAAGCAGAAAGAACTGTGATAGATTTGTGGATTATTTTGAAGTTTGAAGTTTTTGAAGTTTATTAAAGGGAAAAAGTTTTGAAAAGTTTTAAAAAGTTTTAAAAGTTAAATAACTTTCCGAACTGTGTCCAAAAAAATGGCGATGGAACCGGATGCTAGCTTGCAGACATTGCTGGAAAGGATGAATGAATTTACATCAGAACTGAGAGAGATGAATGCTATGAGAAGCTCTGCGGATGAGATAAGGCAAAGTCTAAACACTGTGCCGGCTGGCCTGGATTTACAAACAACTATGGAAGAGACAGTATTCGTCAAGGCTGAACAACAAAAGTCTACTTTGGCAACAACCAGCTGCAAAAAGAGACCTTTTAAACGCAAAACAAAAGGAGCTGTTATTTCAAGACGCAAGAGAAGGAATATAAGAAAAACCAGCAAACCAAAATCCCATGACAAGCAGCGGAAGACATGCCGAGACGATCTGAACATGCAATGGAAAGGCTGGCCACAGATTTTGGAGGATGCCGCTTTGGAAGATACCTTGCAGGACTCACTCTGGTTCTGGAGTTTGCTGCCGGCAGGTGTAGGATGAGTACAGTTAAAGCATTATTTGCCTTTTGGACTCTAGGTTTTGATCTATGGACACGTTTCGGACTGACTAAGTGTAATTATGAAGGATATATTAAGTATAAAGAAGGATAAGTATTTCTTATTTTAAATATGGTAAGAATGATAAGTGGAGTTAAGATTACAAATTAAAGCTGTGTACCCAGGGACCGGGGGAGGCAAGAGGGATGTAAATGAAGATACATAAGTATGCTAGGATGTGAGAAGATGGTAGAGTGATATTAGAAATATAATTATTTGATCATGAATTTAGGAACCTGTTAAAAATTGTTATATGCAAACAGATGAAAACAATGGAGTGGACGTGAGGAAGTCATATGTTACTGGTTGTAATACAAGTGAGCTGGCCTGAATCAGGGCCAGAAAAATATTGTAAAACCAATAAAAATTATTTAAAAAAATAAAAAGAAGCTACAGGAAGTGCGTCCTGTGTCACTGGGAGGAGGTGTCTACAGCCGGGGATTTTTCCTTTGTTCGTGCTGTATTGTTCAGTTTCTCTTTTGGTTCTGACTGGAGTGAAAGCATGTCAGCTAGCTCCGCTGGAATCTATGTAGTCCGCTTGTAAATAAATGCTTTAGATTAGAAGCATGGACTCTTTATGTGATTATTGAGAAAGCTCCTGGGCAGAAAGCAAACTGAGACGCTGCGCTGTTTGTTTACAACTCTGTGAGGTTCAGAAGAGATCTTGGGAAGCCTGCCGGACCCGTGCCAAAAGGTACTGTGTATTTTTGCTTTGAGGCTTTCCGGGCTGAAAGCCAACTCAAAGGTTATAGCGATCCCTTCCACGTTGGCAAGAAGAAGCTGTTTTTCTGCCAAGTTTGCTTTGCCCAAGAAGATAGGAGCTGTTTGAAGTCGCGGTTTGGCTTGGCGGCTGAGAGACAATGTCCAAAAGCTTTGTACTGGAGATTGCAAAGAGAAAATGCCGGAGGATGTTTTTTGCTGTGAGGCTTGGCTGTGTTGCTGAAGCCTAAAAGCAAGCAAAAGCCCAGTTGAGGTCCTGGGGAAACCCAGTTTGCACCTCCTGGTGAAGGAGCTGTGTCTTGGGACCCAGAGCCACGGCAAAGTGTGAGTACCCTGGGAAGAGATGGCGGCAGAGGCAGCCCAAGAGAGTTACAGTGTTCCCTTTGAGAAGTTAAATGGGTTCAACTATGAAGATTGGGCTTTGCGTGCAAAAGTTTGGATTAAAGCCTTGGGGTTTTGGGACTGTGTAGAAATGCCCCTAGCCACTGCTGCAGAGCTTGCTGGCACAGATCCAGAAGCAGAGAAAGCAGCACAACGCAGAGAGCAGAAGGCTAGGCTGTTGCTGGCCCAATGCGTTGAGGCATCCCAGTTACACCACATTGAGCATGTGGGAACCATCTCAGAGATGTGGGAGATACTGGCCTGGGTTCACGGTCGTGGTGAACAGCCAGGAGAAGCCCCAGAAGAGAAGCCCCCAGAGCAGCACAGAGACGTGTCGGCCTGCTTGGCAGTTGTAAAGCCACGGCGACAGGAAGCGAGGGGGGCCATCTGACAGCTGCGGGTGGCAGAGGGGGAGCTCGTGATTCCAAAGTCCCCACAAAGGCCTATGCAGCGAAGCTTTGCTATGGGTGCAGTAGCCCCCACCATCTGCTAAGGAGATGCCCGGCCAGAGACGTGCTCAAGGCCGTTGCCCCTGGATACGAGATAGTGCAAGGAGCTACTGCCAAGGTTGCTGTTGGCAATGAGATTAGGAGCAGCGGAAAGGCTGGGAAGCGTGGGAAACGTCAGGAATGCGGTTCCAGAGGCCGGGGAGAAAACCACACGTATCAGCTTTCAGCTTCCATGGCAACGCTGAAGGATGCCAGAAGACTACGCTACGTAATCGACTCTGGTGCTTCACACCACATTTCTCCCCCTGGTGTCCACGTGAGGAACTGCAAGGAAATTTCTTCACAGCAGTTTGTGAGAATGGCAGACGGCTCACAGAAACAGTTGACAACTGTTGGGAAAGTCTACGCCAACTTTCTAGAGACAGAACTTGAGACTTATGTTCTGCCTGGCATGCAAGTGTGTCTTTTATCTGTGTCAACACTGTTATCTGATGGGTTTAAGGTGTTCTTTGAGAATAACACTTGTTCTGTTTACAGGGGTGAGAAGAAGCTTGTCAGTGTGGAACGTGGAGAAGACAGGCTGTTTGCTGTTGAGATGCAAACCCCAGGTGCAGGTGGGAGTAACACTGATGCAGTTGAGGCTCAGTGTGCAAATGTGCCTCCCCACGACAAATGTGCCCATTTATGGCATAGAAGACTCGCACATGGGCATTGGGGGAAGGTGCAGAAGCAACCAGAAGTTGCTGAGGGGTGCAAGATGAAGTCATGTGACACGTACCTTGACTGTAGAGCGTGCAAGAAAGCCAAGGTGAAAACTTGCTCATACCCCAGGTCAGATAGGGTTACCACCAAACCATTTGAGATAGTCCACATGGACATCACAGGTCCAATGAGAGAGCCCAGTCTGGGCGGATCTCGTTTTGCTTTGACCTTGATTGATGACTATTCAAGGAATAGTTGGTCATTTCTGCTGAAGGAGAAGAGTGAAGCAGCAGATCTGATTAAAGAGTGGGTAATACAGGTAGAGTTGCAGTATTCCACCAGAGTTCGCTGTTTTCAAAGCGATCGCGGCGGGGAGTTCCTTGGGTCATCCCTGAAAGCTTTTTTCCGTGAGAGGGAGGTGGTGCAGAGACTCACTAACCCTTATTCCCCACAGGAAAATGGGATCGCAGAACGTCATAATAGAACACTTCAGGAGGCCACTGAGGCCATGTTGTTTGATTCTGGTCTTCCCAGGAAGTTTTGGGGGGAAGCTTGGCGAACTGCCAACTTTGTCCAGAACAGAATTCACAATTCTGTAGTAGGGGAAACGCCCTATTTTCTGTTGAATGGCAAGAAGCCAAAGGTTCACTACTTTTGGGTGTTCGGCTCAGAAGCGTGGGTCTTGGTACCCCGAGCCAAGAGAAGGAAAGGTAGTGACAGGTCGCAGAGGATGATTTTCTGCGGATTTGAGCTAGGAACGAAAGGCTGGAGATTCGCGTATCCTAGTGTAGACCAGTCCAAGCTTCTGGTGAGCAGGAGCGCTTAGTTTTGTGAGCAGAGTGGTTGGTCACGCATCCACGGAAACCCTGATGTGTTAACGAGGGAGGTACTCAATTTTGATGATGAGGTGAGAGAACCAGCAGCACCAGCTGGAGGAGCTGACCAGGGCCAAATCCCAGTGTTAGAGGGGGGTTCACCAAAGGTGAAGCAGGAGCCCAGAAGTGCGCCAACATCACCCACAGGCAGTCCAGTGAGGGTCAAGAGGAGCAGTAGGTCAGTTGGTGAGGAGCCAGAGGGCGGAGACACGCAGGCTGAGGCCAGCACGACAGGTTCAGAGGGGGAACCCGGACCTAGACGGTCTGCTAGGACCACGAAAGGGGTTCCACCAGCAAGGTTCACAGCCACTAGTGTGTGGGCTTGTCTGGCTCAGTGTGAACCAGTAAGCTTTGAGGAAGTTCAACAGTTGTCTCAGGAGGAAGCTGAGAAGTGGCAGGAGGAAATGGGTAAGGAGTTGGACTCAATGAGGTCTTTGGGTGTGTACACTCCCACGACGCTACCAGCAGGCAAGCAGGCGGTGAGCTGTCGTTGGGTGTACAGACTCAAGCCTACAGCATCTGGCGACGTGCAGTACAAGGCTAGGTTGGTAGCCAGAGGGTTCACGCAGCAGAAGGGGCTGCATTACACCGAGGTGTATGCTCCCACTTCCAGAAGCGAAACCATGCGTTTGCTGTTAGCAACTGCTGCCCAGAGAGGTCTCCAGGTGAATCATTTTGATGTTGATGTCACCTATCTGAACTCTGATCTCGAGGAGGAGCTGTACATGCGAGCTCCACCGGCGTTCGAGGGGGATAGGCCGGATCAAGTGTGGAGGCTACACAAGTCCATCTACGGGCTCAAACAGTCTGCTAGGAACTGGAATTTGTGTTTGCATGAGGCTTTGGAGGAGCTTGGATTCAGCCAGAGTCAGGCTGACAGTTGTCTTTACCTGGCGGGAGTAGGCCAGGGGCAGGAGTTAGTTCTCGTGTTCGTAGATGACATCATCTTTCTGGCAAAGACCAGAGAACAGGTGCAGAAGTTTGCAGAGGAGCTTGGTGAGTTCTTTAAGCTCAAGAACTTAGGTCCTGTGAGTGTTTATCTAGGTGTTAAGATAGACAGAACCGAGGACGGAAGTTTCTTGCTCAGTCAGACAGGCAAGATAGAGCAGTTGTTGGAGAAGTTCAGAATGTCTGAGTGTGTGGTGTCAGAACGCCCATGGAGACCTGTTTTGTGAAGGACAGTCAGTCCGGGGAGCATTCCGAGTTTGAGAATCCCCAGGTCTACCAGTCAGCTCTCGGGATTCTGTTGTATCTCTCTCAGTGGAGCCGACCAGATATAGCATTTGCTGTAAATCTGCTCAGCCGAGAGGCTACAAAGCCCAGTGTTCATGCCTGGAATGGCATCAAGAGAGTGCTGAGGTATTTGCAGGAGACAAAGGAGTTTTGCCTGGAGCTATCAGCTGTCGGAGAGCCCCAGCTCACGTGCTGGACTGACAGCGATTGGGCAAATCTTGGAGACAGAAAGTCAGTGTCTGGAATGGTAGTGAAGTTTGGTGAGTCGCTCATTGGGTAGAAGTCCCGAAAGCAGAGCCTCATCACGTTGTCGTCTACAGAGGCCGAATTCAGTGCGCTGTCAGAGCACTGTAGAGAGTTGGAGTACTATAGGTGTTTGGTCCAAGAAGTCTGCGGACAATGCTGCCTACCCATCACGGTTTGGGAAGACAACCAGCCATGCTTGAAGCTGGCGGAATCTGGCCAGTTCAAGGCCAGAACCAAACATCTAGACATACGTTTCCAGAATGTATGTCAGAGCATCCAGACAGGCTTGGTGAAGCTGAAGTACTGTGCAAGTCAGGTGAACCTGGCAGATGGGTTCACTAAACCATTGAGCTTCCAGCGTCATGGGGAGTTCTGTGAAGGGTTGTGTATTGGGTAAGTTGTAATGCTTACGCACCCCAGTGATACGGGACGAGAGGGGGTGTGAGTGGATCCTGAGCTTACAGGGTTAAGAAGCTACAGGAAGTGCGTCCTGTGTCACTGGGAGAAGGTGTCTACAGCCGGGGATTTTTCCTTTGTTCGTGCTGTATTGTTCAGTTTCTCTTTTGGTTCTGACCAGAGTGAAAGCATGTCGGCTAGCTCCGCTGGAATCTATGTAGTCCACTTGTAAATAAATGCTTTAGATTAGAAGCATGGACTCTTTGTGTGATTATTGAGAAAGCTCCTGGGCAGAAAGCAAACTGAGACGCTGCGCTGTTTGTTTACAACTCTGCGAGGTTCAGAAGAGATCTTGGGAAGCCTGCCGGACCCGCGCCAAAAGGTACTGTGTATTTTTGCTTTGAGGCTTTCCGGGCTGAAAGCCAACTCAAACGGGGGGGGGGGGTGCAGAATGCACATTAAATAAGGGGAACTTGGGGCAGGGTGGGAAATGTTGTTTATGTATCTGTTTACGTTTGCATTTCTGTGAGGTGTGCTTGGCGGCAGGTTCAGAGGGGCAGGAGAGGAGAGAGAGACATTTGGTTCTAGTGGTTGTAAGTGGGGCCTGGGTCAGGCAAATTCATTTCAAGTGGAATTGGAAATGGAAATTTCAATCGGAAGTGGAGCAGTCTCCTTCAGGAGACGGTGGACTCTCCTTCCTTGGAGGCTTGTAAGCAGAGGTTGGGTGGCCATCGGTCTTGGATGCTTTAGGTGAGATTCCTGCCTTGGACTATAGATGACCCTTGGGGGTCCCGTCCCCCCAGCTCAAGAATTCTCTGGTCCTATGGTCTACGAGACAACAGAAAGAGAGGTCCAAGGAAAGCTGATGCAAAAGTCAACCACTCCGACCTGGATACACTAACAATAAAAGGTATAGGTAAAGGTACCCCTGACCGTTTGGTCCAGTCGCGGACGACTCTGGGGTTGCGGCGCTCAACTCGCTCTATAGGCTGAGGGAGCCAGCGTTTGTCCGCAGACAGCTTCCGGGTCATGTGGCCAGCATGACTAAGCCGCTTCTGGCGAACCAGAGCAGCGCACGGAAACGCCGTTTACCTTCCCGCCAGAGCGGTACCTATTTATCTACTTGCACTTTGACGTGCTTTTGAACTGCTAAGTTGGCAGGAGCAGGGAGCGAACAACGGGAACTCACCCCGTCGCGGGGATTCGAACCGCAGACCTTCTGATCAGCGAGCCCTAGGCTCAGTGGTTTAGACCACAGCACCACCTGCGTCCCCTTTACTAACAATACTTTTCCAATAAAGACCAGAAGAAGGGAGCAGTTGACTGTATTAGATGGCTGCCCCGTGTAAACCTCAGCCTACATGGTACCTAGCTCAAATGTCCTCAAATACTCTTGTGTTTCACACCTTACTGATATCTATAGGGGAAGGGAACTGTTGTTTTTTCTGGGTCTAACTGGAGGGAAATGCTTTGAGAATTCCGGTTTGCAAGGAGTTTGTGTGGTCCTTTGGGCTGCTGTTGACTGCCTACTATCTTATGAGCCAGGAAGAAGCTGCACCCCAGTATTGCCTTTTATGGTTTTAAAAACGTCTTGCAAGGAGGCTGCCTGAGATCTGGTGGGGAAGTAGCCTAAGGAGTTAAGCAGGTCACCTCAGTATTGCAAGATACGCACCTTCTGCCATCCAGTCAATGTGAACCAAAAAGAATGGCAATAATGTGAGGAGCCTATTGTTCAAGACTAGACTTAATCAAACTACCTAAGAGTGGTGAACCACCACCTGTCTCCACCTAACAGCATCCTGTCAGGATGGGGGCCTGCCCCCTCCCCCTCCCCACACAAAGTGCCGACTCATAGGAAATGGGGACTAACACCTCCCTGATCCTATCAGTTTTGGAGTCGGCTTTGAAGCAGTTGCCCAAAAGGGTACGAACACTGCAGACTTCACAGCAGAAACGGACCTTGGTGGTCGAGGTTGCTCTGCCTGAAACTGATTGCTGAATCACTCCTGCTATCAGCCAGGACCCAGGGCTCTGACCCCCTCTGCTTTTCCTTCGCTATCTCTGGGTACCTGCTTGTTGCAGCTGCTCAAATTACCTTTCAAGGGCTGTACTTCAGTTCCTGCTTTCCCTGGAATCCTGCCAGCCATCAGCAGAGAGTTACAGCCATATTAATAGAAGGAAATAAAAAATCTAGCAGACTGCTTTGGAAATAGGTGCTAGAATCCTTGCAGAGAGGAGACTCCGTAATCCTATAATTCTTGTTTCAATACAGGCAACCCACAAGTTGTGCAGGGGTTACATTCCAGGGACTGCAGATAAAGTGGATTTTTTTTAATAGTCCAAACTACCTCAGGGACTGCCCCCTGTGCAAGTTATCCTATGTTTCTGAAGCCAGTGTGCTGAGTGGGCCTTACTCCCTGCAAACACACACAAGGTCGATAACTCTTAGGCCTGGGGTAGGCAACCTAAGGCCCGTGGGCCGGATCTGGCCCAATCGCCTTCTCAATCCGGCCCGCAGATGGTCCGGGAATCAGCGTGCTTTTACACGAGTAGAATGTGTCCTTTTATTTAAAATGCATCTCTGGGTTATTTGTGGGGCATAGGAATTCGTTCATTTCCCCCCCAAAAAATATAGTACGGCCCCCCACATGGTCTGAGGGTTGCTGACCCCTGTACTTAGGCTCTTCACTTTGCTTACCAGGCTCTAGAAGCCTCCCCTGCTGTCTTTGGAGGCTCTCATGAGATCTCACAGGGCCATGAGAGATCTCGCAAGAGACTCTAGAGCACATGTGAGAGGATGCCCAGAGCCCAGTAAGCAAAGTAGAGAGCTTAAAAGCTCTTCTTGTGCCAGGAAAACAGAAAAAGTTACTTGCATACCTGGGGTACACAGAAGGAGTGACATTTCCCGTAAAGCCTAACCAAAAGTCTACATCTGTGTCTTATCTGCGGTGCCTTCAAGGCGCTCCTTCATATTTGCTTCAGTGGAATGGAAACAGCCCCCATCCCCTTTTAAACCCAGTCAGGAACAAACCATCCTTGCTCTCCCACTTACCATTTTCGGAATTGATCTTTGGACGGTTGAGTGAGGCAGCCATTGTGCTCCTTAGCGTGGTTAATGGATCCATGCGAGGATCTTTAGGTGCTGTTTTAAGCTTGCGATCTAAAGTTATAAAGACAAGGATAAATGCTAAGATTTGCAGATGCCCAATTTCTGCCCCAATCTGATTCATTTGATACCTAGGATTCTACAAAGGACTTTTCACTTCCAGGAGGCAAAGGAGAATACCCTGCCCAGGACCTGTTGCCCCGCCCAAAGTGGCCAGGGCAACCCTGTCAGATGGGAGGAGTACAATCATTATCATTATCATTATCATTATCATTATCATTATCATTATCATTATCATTATCTTATCATTATCATTATCATTATCATTATTTACATCATCTTCATTTCAATACTCTCCACTTTTCTAATCTTAAACACAATGCTCCATCTCTCTGAAGCATTTTGCAATTATTATTATTTTTTAACTCATGAAAATTATTCAGCATTCTCCTGTGAATTGTTCCTAATAAGCACATTTGTGTATGCGGTTTTGAGTAATGTGCGCACACTTTTCTCCTAAGATCTTGCAAATTTCTCCTACAATGACTTTTAAATGCGACATTCATTTTTATGCACATTTCCTGTGTTCTATACATTTTCATAAATGCTGGCTGGGGTACTGTACTGCCTAAAAAAATTCAGAGATGTGCTAATTTCTGAGGGTAGCTGTACGTTGGTGCAGATAGATTCAGTGTCAAATGTTACCTGGACTGAGTTTCTCCCCCATCACTAGACCTACCAAAGAATATTTGTATTACTGATTGGGTTTTAAACCCAGTCAGAGGTCTTAAATGAAGTTCTCCTGGTGCATTGCATGTGTGAAGGAGTTCTACAGCTTGAAGGAAAACACTGTCTGCCACTCACCCCCTCCAGGGGTTGTGACTCTCACTGCCCTTGTCCCCTCCCAACGTCCACCTGTTTAGCACTGAAGTCTGCAAAGTGATGGCTCCACGACTCTCATCTTCCGTTGATCCATGCATAGGGTTGCCATATTTCAAAAATGTGAAAATCCGGACACAAAAGGTTGGTGTGTTTTGTTTGCAAAATCTCATATCGCTTTTAGTTTTGCCAGCTATGTCCAGGGAATTCCAGACATATGGCAACTCTATCCATGGAACATCAGGCGTAGAGGCCAGCAGTGGGGACTTGAACCCCTCAAAGTGCAAAGGGCTTGAGGGGGCCACTGTTGGGGTACACAGAGTGCTGTGTTACACAGTAACTCTGCAGGCTTGAGCTTGCTTGTAAAGTAAAAGAAGCTGATGCAAGAAGCTGATGCAACAGGCCTGCAATGACTCAGCAAGAATGTGCCGACAGATGATTGGCTGTTGTTTTGTATTAAAGGGGAACCTGTTAAGCAGGGTGTGGAGGTGGGTGTAGAGTGTTATCAGAGATAGAGAGAGTGAAGTTGTGCTTGCATGAACTGTTTGTATGTTTATAGCTCACAATAAAAGACTACTGCACTAAAGAACCTGTGGCTTTTGCAAAGCTCTGCTACAACGCCGTGGAGGAATCCGCGACAGGGTTATGGGCCCAGCACGCTTCCGCTGCGCAAAAGTCCAGGTAGCAGTTGTCTAGCCGTGGTGAGCTGGAGGTGAGCTGCAGGCATGGAGCAGTCCAAAGCTGGCGTGTTGCTGGAGAAGCTGACTGCCACGAACTACAGCACCTGGTCAGTCCGCATGCAACACTTCCTCAAGCGTGAGGGTCTGTGGAAAGTGGCGGAAACTACACCGCAGCCCCCTGAGTGGGACGAGGAAGACGAAGAAAAGCTGGCATATGCAGAGGCCCAGCTAGAAAAGGATGAGAGAGGCCTGGCTACAATCATCCTTGGAGTGGACGACAGCCAGCTTGTCTATGTAGCAGATAAGGTGACGGCGAAGGAGGCATGGAAAACACTCAAAGCTGTCCATGTGCGTGAGACGGCTGGCTCTCTGATAACACTAACCAGGAGAATGTACCGGTGTTGGAAGAAACCGGGTGACTCTCTGGTAAGCCACCTAAAGTTCCTAACAGACTGTTTCCAGCAGCTAGCCTTAAGAGGGAAGCCTGTGGGGGAAGAGGACAAAGTTTTTATAGTCCTGAGTTCTCTTGACGACAGCTTTGATATGCTGGTCACTTCCCTTGAGTCAGTAGAGACTGATAAGCTGACTCTGGAATATGTCACTGGACGGTTGTATGGAGAGGAGGACAGGCGTGCCGAGCGAAGGACGACCTCAGCCCAGCTGTCGGAGCATCCCAGAGGGAACAACAGCCAGGAGGAGAAGAGGTGCCAGGAGTCGGAGAAACAGCCAGGAGGAGCTGCTGCAGACCGGCCGGTGGTCAACAAAGTAAAAAGGTGTTTTTGCTGCAAGTCCACTGAACATTTGCTTCGGGACTGTCCGCGAAAACACCAGAAGCAGCAAAAACACAGGAGGCAGCAGGAGTCTACTGCTTGGGTGTCTGCAGACAGCCAAGGAAGTGAAGAGCTGTGGGTCCTGGACAGTGGAGCTTCACAAACTTTTTGTAAGAAAAAAGCATTGCTGACTGATGCTAGGGCTTCTAACAAAAAGCATGTAAGTCTTGCTACAGGCCAGAAAGCTAATGTGGTTTGCGAGGGGGAGGTTGTGTTCCCACAGCTGGGACACACATTCAGGAATGTGTTGTGTGTGCCTAGTTTGCAAAACAACCTCCTGAGCATTCCTGATTTGGCCAAAGCAGGATTTGAAGTAAGTTTTGTGGGGGATCAGTGCCAGATAAAGCAAAATGGGGCAGTGTTGGCAAATGCTGATCTTAGATCAAATATGTATGTGTTACGGAGTGAGTCTAAGATTGCAAGTGTGCAAAATGTCCCAACCCACAATTTGTGTATTCATCTCCTGCACAGACGTATGGCTCATGCCAGCTTTAAGGTACTGAACAAAACTTTGGAGATGTGTGGGGGGATGAAGAGCATTAAAAGCTGTGATAAATACCTAGATTGCAATATTTGCAAGGAGGTAAAGAGTAGAGCTTGCCCAGTAGCAAGAGCAAGTCAGAGAGAAACCAAAAGACCACTGGGGCTAATTCATGCTGATGTAACTGGTCCTTTTCCACCAAGTGTCTCCCGTAATAAGTATTGTTTAATTCTGGTGGATGACTACTCCAGGTTTGGGTGGGTCTACCCCCTAAAGCAAAAGTCTGAGGTGACCCAAACTTTGAAGTTCTGGGTGAGAAGGGTATAAAGGCAACTTGCCCAAAAGGTGGGTTCTATCCAGTCAGACAGGGGAGAATTTATGGCAAGCTCCCTCAGAGACTGGTTGCGGTCCCAAGGGATTAAACATAGACTTGCCAACATAGCAACTCCTCAGGAGAACGGGGTAGCAGAACGTAGGGGAGGTGTCCTGCAGACACAGATGAAAGCATTGTTAGCAGATGCAGAGCTTCCAATTAAATATTGGGCAGAGAGTATTAAGACGGCCAATTACATTGGAAATCGTCTGTGGTCACGTGTGTTAGATGACATACCCTACAAGGTTCTGTATGGCAAAAGTCCCAGTCTGCAACATTTGAGAATCTTTGGGACAAAGGCATGGGTGGATATACCTGTAAAAAACCGGAGAAAAGGTGGGAAAAGGGCACAGCAGTTGTTGTTTCTTGTGTATGAAAGTGGAACAAAAGCTTATAGGTTTGAAAATGATAAAAACTTTCTGAGCTTTAGTCGGTCAGCTAGTTTTAATGAGCAAAGAAATTGGCCCAAGATACATGCAAACCAGCTGCCAGAGAGTGTTTTACTGCCGAGTATAACTGATAAGGCAGTTGAAACAAAGCCGAGACTTGGCAGTGCTCCCAGAAAAATAAAAGGGGAGGAGATAAAGTCTGAGCAATTTTCTCCAGCTGCTTGCAAAAAGCAAAGGGAAAGTGAAAGTATATCAAAGGCAGGAGGAGGTAAATCTCCAGTGTCAATACACCCCAAAAGCAGCCCTGAGAGTAGCCCACAGGGTGAGGAGAATGAACTCAAGAGGTCTGAAAGAAGTAATAAAGGTCAACCTCCAGCCCGTTATGGATTCACAGACACAATAAACCAGGTTTGTGTGACTGAGCCAGAAAACTTTGAAGAGGTGCAAGAGTTGCCTACTCAAGAGAAAGAGGCGTGGTTAAAAGCAATGCAGGCAGAGTATGACTCTTTGGTGAACAACAGTGTGTTTGTACCTGCAGAATTGCCTGATGGGAAAAAGCCCATAAGCTGTAAGTGGGTTTTTAAAGTGAAAAAGCTGGCTGATGGTAGTTGCCAGAGGAAAGCCAGGCTAGTTGCCAGGGGCTTTACACAAAAGAAAATGGTGCACTATGATGAAGTGTTTGCCCCAACAGCAAAGGCTGAAACAGTAAAATCAGTTTTAGCAATGGCAAGCCTGAGGGGGTTGAAAGTTCATCATTTTGATGTTTCCTCAGCTTATTTAAATGCTCCCATTGACACCGAGGTATATCTACAGCAAATACCAGGTTATGAGCTTGAAAGAGATAGCATGGTTCTGAGGTTGCAACGGGCACTATATGGTTTACATCAAAGTGCACGCCTATGGCATGAGTGCATAGACACAACTTTGAAAAAGATGGGGTTTAAACAAAGCCTGGCTGATTCCTGTTTATATTCAGCAATGGTGCAAGGAAGCGCTTGTTATTTAAATCTTTATGTTGACGATTTATGTCTAGTAACTACTGCACAAAAGCAAGTGTCTTGGTTCATGAACAACCTAGGAAACAAATACAAACTGAAGTATTTGGGAGAGATGCAAAACTACTTAGGAGTAGAAGTTCAGAGGAATGAAAAAGGCATTTACTCCCTGAGTCAGAAGGAAAAGGTTGAAAGGTTATTAAAGACATATGGAATGGAAATGGCAAATGAGGTAGAAACTCCCATGAATACACAGTACAAAAATGAACCAGAAGGGCAAAAATGTGAGAATGCAACAGCATTTCATTCTTTGTTGGGTTCTCTTTTGTATTTAAGTTGCTGGATGAGACCTGACATAACATTGGCAGTGCACATGTTAAGCCAAAGAAGTGCAGACCCGGCTCAGAAAGATTGGGTAGCGCTTAAAAGAGTTTTGAGATATCTGAAAGCCACAAAAGATTACAAGCTGGTGCTGGATACAGGAGGTGATCAGCAAGTGTATGCATAAGCTGATGCCAGCTGGGGAGATAGAGAAAATGGAAAGTCTACCACTGGCTATGCTATATATATTGGAAATGCCCTGGTTCAATGGAAATCCCAGAAACAAACATTTGTTGCCACAAGTACTTGTGAAGCAGAGTACTCAGCCATAAGTGAATGTGTGTCACAAATAGAGTGGTTTGCTTGCCTAACTAAAGAGCTGGGAATACCTTCTGAAATGCCAATCACTGTGCTCAGTGATAACATGGCAGCACAGCAACTTGCCAATCAACAGAACTTTAAGTGTAAAAGTAAACATATTGCAATAAGGTATGGCAATGTTAAAAATGCTTTGGAAAGAAATGTGTTAAAGGTACAGCATTGTGACACAGAATGTAATGTGGCAGATATATATACAAAATGTTTGGATGCTCCTAGATTTCGAAACTTAAGAGAATTGTTAGGTTTCAAGCCTTTGACTTAAGGAGGAGTGTTGGGGTACACAGAGTGCTGTGTTACAGAGTAAGTCTGCAGGCTTGAGCTTGCTTGTAAAGTAAAAGAAGCTGATGCAAGAAGCTGATGCAACAGGCCTGCAATGACTCAGCAAGAATGTGCCGACAGATGGTTGGCTGTTGTTTTGTATTAAAGGGGAACCTGTTAAGCAGGGTGTGGAGGTGGGTGTAGAGTGTTATCAGAGATAGAGAGAGTGAAGTTGTGCTTGCATGAACTGTTTGTATGTTTATAGCTCACAATAAAAGACTACTGCACTAAAGAACCTGTGGCTTTTGCAAAGCTCTGCTACAACGCCATGGAGGAATCCGCGACAGCCACATGGGGAAGCCTCACCTTTTGTGCATGAAGAACGCCCAGCTCTTCTGGCCACATGACCAGGGGCCCTGCCAACGGTCCCTTCTCTTGTTCACCAAGGGCATAGCCAACAGATGCATTCTAGATGTGGGGTGGCCTTCAGGCCCAACCCTGCTCCCTTGCTCACTAGGGCTGGGAGATATATTGATATACTGTCCAAAGCCAGTTTGAAGTCCATATCGGTGATCTCGGTTTCATTATTTTTGACCTGGCAATATATCACGAACCATGACGTGTGTGCTACGCAAAAATCACAATATGGGGAAAACCATGAAGCCAGCCAATGCTCCATCCTTATTTCAGACATTGTGATATATTGGTATATCGAAATTTTTAGCTGGTGATATATCACAATGTTGGAAACCAGACATCGCCCAGCCCTAGGAAACAATCTGGCCTATATAATTATAGCAACTGTAGAGTTGGAAGGGCCCCAAAGGGTCATCAAGCCCAAAACCCTGCAATGAGAATCTAGTCCCCCTTCAGCAGGGGAACCCAAGTAGAACCATTTATTCAGGGTGGTTCGGGGGGGGCATGATCAGGGGGACCTGAACTTACAGTTAACACCCATCCCGATTGCAACGCCAATGAAGGCTATTATAGCGATAGTGATGACAGTCCACACAACTTTCACGCGGGTTTCATTCATGAGAAAAACGATAGGTTTTCGTGGCGGTGGCGGTGGCGACGGCAGTCCTGGTTTGGGTGCTTTTTTCTTTGCAGGGGCTTTTGGTTTTGCTTTCGGTTTAGGCGCCATAGCTTGAATGACAAGAAGAAATTTAAAACAAAAAACAATGAGCATGAAGATGACACACTGAGGGAAAGGTTTACCAATCAGGTTCACTTTTGCCCATCTGCAGTTTATTTACTTATTTACAAACATTTTTTTGACTTATTTTTTAAAAAAAAACCATTGCAAATGTAAAGTGTTGCCTTCTGCGACAAATGCATGTACAGATGTTAAGTCTTGTAATCATCAAGCTGTACAGTGAAGTCTAAGCAGTATACAAGCAATAGTTTGGAAAAATGGGCAGATCGGCCCAAATGCCTGTCTCCCAAGGGAAGATCAGAAAGAGGCTATCCGGCCTTCTATTTGCTAGCCTCCCTAGCCTTGTTAGGAAGGCTGACAGACAGAAGGCCGGAGACTTCATTTCATACTCTAAACTGGACTGAGTAGGAAAGGAGTTTTCTCAACCGGGAACTCTGGAAAAGGACGACTACAAACTTTGGTGTTCTGGAGCCGTGCATACTCCGCTGGTTGCACTGGTCAAAGGGTGCTGTGGCATCAACAACCAACGGTGGGCCCAAGGCTAACATTTTCTGGGCCAGTCAGCTTCTACAAGTCATGGCACACGCTTCCACTTGTTCCCTGAGTGCTTTTCCCTTTGCCCTACTGCTTAATAATAATAATAATTATTATTATTATTTATTTATTTATTTATTTATTTATTTATTTATTTATTCATACATACATACATACATACATACATACATACCCCGCCCATCTGACTGGGCTTCCCCAGCCACTCTGGGCGGCTTCCAACAGAATATTAAAATACAATAGTCTATTAAACATTAAAAGCCTCCCTAAACAGGGCTGCCTTCAGATGTCTTCTAAAAGTCTGGTAGTTGTTTTTCTCTTTGACGTTTGGTGGGAAGGCGTTCCACAGGGCGGGTGCCACTACCGAGAAGGCCCTCTGCCTGGTTCCCTGTAACCTCACGTCTTGCAGTGAGGGAACCGCCAGAAGGCCCTCAGCGCTGGACCTCAGTGTCCGGGCAGAACGATGGGGGTGGAGACGCTCCTTCAGGTATACTTTCCGATTTAACACTGAATCGGAACAAATGGCACCCGGTGGGGAACCTGGTTGCTTTTGGTTCTGAATCAGAGGTAAACCATGGTTTGCCCAGGGGGAAAGTTGCAGGGGAAACAGAACTGTGAATGAGCCGTCAGACAGAAGAGAGATTGCTGTATCATTGTTACTAAATGATATAAATCGAGACCCTAGGAAGACAAAGCCATCTTTCTTTGTTATTCTTGTTATCACCCTCCGATGGTCAGTACTATATTCCACATACATTGGGTCCAAGTTTCTGTGGTGCTTTTCTCCCCCAGTTGGAAGCTATTTGTCTCACTGCTGTCATAAGAAAGAAGATCAATTCTTTACGCTTAACATTTGGATTGATACGGTTTTCCACTGACAGCACAGCTAACACGTGATCGGGAAGAAGAGAAGAGTTTGGATTTGATATCCCGCTTTATCACTACCCGAAGGAGTCTCCAAGCGGCTCACATTCTCCTTTCCCTTCCTCCCCCCGACCAACACTCTGTGAGGTGAGTGGGGCTGAGAGACTTCAGAGAAGTGTGACTAGCCCAAGGTCACCCAGCAGCTGCATGTGGAGGAGCGGGGAAGCAAACCCGGTTCACCAGATTACGAGTCTACCGCTCTAAACCACTACACCACACTCCTGTGTACCCGGTAACAATGAGGAAATTGGCAATGTGCACAACACCCAATCAGCAGTGGGAACTGCCAACACTGGGTGGTCACTAAGCAGAGGCCGGTTGCATGTGCAAAGGTGATTATTCTTATTCTTATTCTTATTTATTGAATTTATATACCGCCCTGTACCTAGGGATCTCAGGGTGGTTCATGGGAGGCAGATCTTAGGAGAGAAACATCTTCAAACTGCAGAAGGCTGGAAAAGAGCAGCTGCTTTTAGCAATTTAAAAAGTTAGCCAAAGAAATTGTTCTCTCTGCAAAGGGCCAGAAAGAAACCATCTAAACCAGGCATCCCCAAACTGCAGCCCTCCAGATGTTTTGGCCTACAACTCCCATGATCCCTAGCTAACAGGACCAGTGGTCAGGGATGATGGGAAATGTAGTCCAAAACATCTGGAGGGCCGAAGTTTGGGGATGCCTGTTCTAAACTCTAGTAACTGTACCTTCTCCTTTATCTTAGGATTCCCTGCCAGGATACCATTAAAGGCTCTTCCTTGCCCTTCCTCCGAGTTTGATGCAATTGATTCCTGCAATACTTCTCATCTGCATTGCCCATCGCCACTCCCTCCTCCTGCCTTACTAACTTCCTTTGTTTTCTCAATATGGTGCATGTGACAGCCCTGGGAGTCCAGCTGATTGCTGATTGGCTGCCTGCTCTCCCCTCCCACCATTCACAATCGCACCTGTAGCTGAAAGGTAAGGCGAATTGTGATGGCATTTGGGGGCAGGGGGCAGGGTGAGGCAGCAGTCTTTGGCATCCCATGTCAAAGAAAGTGGGGCAAGACCATCCCCACCCATCGTGGGCAATGCTATCAACAAGCGCCTCACCTGCTTTGTGAGACTAGCCGTCTCCCATCTTCCTAGTCCCTGGAAATATTTTGGGGCTGAGATGAGGTTTCAGGCTGTATGAGACAGTTGGGGAGCAGTCATTGGGGGGGGGGTCTGAAGCAAAGTTTCATCTGTATGCTGATGACACGCTGCTCTTTCTTTGTACCATCCGAATTGGAAGTGGAAGTGAAGTTGGTTGGTTCTGCACTGATACCTGAGTGCAGTGGTGGACCAGATGGAGGTCAATCAACTGGTTTTTTCAAAAAAAAATTAATGATTTTTAAAATTGCAATTTAACATTTTTACAGATCTTACAACAGGTGTTATGTACTGAGTTGAATAGGATCCAAAAGGCAGCAGTCTGATAGGTCCTATAACAATAGGATCCAGAATGCAGCAGTCTGATTGGCCCGCAGGAGCCACCCAATCCAGCTCCAGGTGGAAGTGAATCCGCAACCTGATTGGCCTACAGGAGTATCCCGGAATTAGCCAATCACGTGGGGCCCATTGTGTAAATAATGTATATAAAGCAGACGTTTTGGGGAAACTTGCATTCCTCGCTACTATGAGCTGAATAAAGAGCATGAAATCCACACTCGACTCTGAGTATATTTCAACATCTTTTCTCTTTACAATTACATCCATAATCTATTCTTCTTTCCTTACATATTCGTATTCAATCAACTGGTTTTAAATTCTGGCAAGTTGGTGCTCTGTGGGCGAAAGGCTCCTGTGTCCTGGAGATAGGTTAGTTACCTTTTTTGGACAGGGTTGAACTGCTTCAGAAGGGAGAAGCATGTAGTCTGCAGGTACTTCTAGATCCATCTCTGTCACCTGAGGGACGTAGAATCATAGAATTGTAGAGTAGGACGGAGCCCTGAGAATCATCTAGTCAAATGCAGGAATAGGCAGCTGTCCCTTATGGGAATCAAAACTGCCTTTGTCAACACTATATTCTAACCAACTTCTTCCAGCTTCAGTTCCTAGGGCACTTATGGACTAAGATAGCTTGGCCAGCCATGGTAGCTTGAACTTCTTAAGTATTTTACTGCTGGCATCCCATTTGTCTTGGGGGACAACTGAATAACACACCTTCAAGGGTGAAGTCAAACCGCTGGAGAGTTACAGTGCCTGTTGTGGCTAACTTCTTGTATATTTTGCTTCACTGTAAAAGTTTGTGGTGTAAATTTTATGAAACAAACAAACAATAAATAAGTATAATGCGCTGGTAACTTCCAGAGTGGATTTTCTTGTTGTTCAGTCGTTCAGTCATGTCCGACTCTTCGTGACCCCATGGACCAGAGCACGCCAGGCACGCCTATCCTTCACTGCCTCTCGCAGTTTGGCCAAACTCATGTTAGTAGCTTCGAGAACACTGTCCAATCATCTCATCCTCTGTCGTCCCCTTCTCCTTGTGCCCTCAATCTTTCCCAAAATCAGGGTCTTTTCTAGGGAGTCTTCTCTTCTCATGAGGTGGCCAAAGTACTGGAGCCTCAGCTTCAGGGTCTGTCCTTCTAGTGAGCACGCAGAGCTGATTACTACAGTGCAGTCTCTGTGGAACTTCCGTTGGTCTAAATCCAGAAGTTGCAAGTGGTCAGCTACAGTTCTGCCCCAATAGGAATCATGGGATTTTGCCTAAAATTGCCACCATAATGGCAACAGTATATTAATATTGTTGTGAGTTGGGGGGGCTCCTGCATGGTGCCTGAGTTCCTTCCAGTCCCTGGGGTCCTGGATCCAGCAAGGGTTAAAACCTAATTGAGGATTCCACTGTAGAACTAGCCAGGCAGGGTTCTCCTTGAGATTATGACCCTAAGTGCTGTCATTAGTTTAACAATGACCGTTCCCCACATTAAAAGGGGTGCGCATTTTGCGTGGCTGCGAGCAGCCCTCTGGGATCACAGGCAGCTCCTGGCAGTTGGGTCTGGCACCGCCTTCCCAGGTTGGATACCTGTGGACTCCACCTATGCCAGCAGCCGCCCAATCCCGGCTGGGGAGGTGTTGCCAGGGGGATTGGCCAGGTAGAGGGAGGGAACAGACAGTACAGGAGTCAGTCACTACCTGGGAAGCGGCCCTTGGATCCAGAGCTTCCCCAACCTCCACTCCCTCAACTAATGCTTGTTATGCAGATTAATCTTTTATCTCCACAGCCTCACAGGCACGCAGACGCTGCTATGACAAGGTCGCTGTTAAAGGGCCGGAAAGGACTTTCCCTGCACTGGCAGGTTTCACCTTTCCCGTAGCAATTCGTCACAACTTTGGCGGTTGCAGGCCTTGGGCGGAATCCTTTAGTCATCTACATAAAATGGGAGGGGGCGTGGGGCGGTGACCCCCGCCCCCATTGCGGCGGCGATACCAGGGTTCCCGTTAAAGGGGTCTTAGGGGGAGGCATTGACCATACGCCCAGAGGCCATCATTGTCCTCCCCCTCCAGCGGCGACGAACAAGGGGAGCGGGCTATCTGCTTGAACATATGTTCTCCAGAGCTAGCCCACCCCTCACACATGCTGGATAACCCTGAAAAGTACCCAGAACCCCAGCTGGGGGGCTGGGAAGGATAAACACCCAATGCCTGAGCCAAGGTCTCCCTACATCTGAATATTAATAAAGTTGTGGCCAATTTAATCCCATAGAACGTTGTCACGTGTCGTTATTTCCCTCAGGGGCTGCCTGGGGTTTGGGGGGACTCCGCCTAGCCACGCAAAGGAAGTTGCTCTGCGCCAGAGGACAAATGGGTGGGCCCCCGGTCCCTCCCCTGCCAAGTAGTGAGAAGGGCAACAGTGAGTGCAGGGGTTGTGAGAGAGCTGGAAGAAGGCTGCAGGCAGAAGCTAGGGTGTGAGAGCCATGCTTGCTTTCTGTTGGATTCCAAGGCTGTGACTAGGGGGAAAGCAAGATCTTTTGGGGTGCTGGTGCTGTGAGCCCCTCCATCCTAGGCTCAGATTCTGTACACAGTGGTACCTCTGGTTGCGAACGGGATCCGTTCCGGAGGCCCGTTCGCAACATGAGCAGAGCACAACCTGAAGTGCTATGTCTGCGCATGTGCGCAGTGCGATTCGGCGCTTCTGTGCATGTGCGTGACGTCATTTTGGGCTTCTGCACATGCGCGAAGCACTGAACCCAGAAGTAACCCGTTCCGGTACTTCCGGGTTCGGCGCGTTCGTATCCCGTGATGAACGCAACCCGCAGCGATCGTAACTAGAGGTATGACTGTATCTGTAAATAAACCACATAACATAAAGACACCACAGTCTCAGCTGTTGCTCATTCTAAGGAATCTGGACCCTGGATGAGAGCCTAGAACCCCTGGGATCTTGGCACTGCTCTGAGATTAGAGTGGCATGCAGAAAATGTTAGAACTGTAATGTGAGCAGCAAAAGCAATTAAGCTGGTGAAATAAAAGAGAATTGAGAATGTACTTTTGCTGTATGCTATATAGAATCATAGAGTTGTAGAGTTGGAAGGAACCCCAAGGTTCCTCTGGTCCAAGCCTGTGCATTGTGGGAATCTCAGCTAAAGCATCCATAATAGATATAGAAAGGATAAGTATTCTTGGGGAGCCAGAGGTCTACTTGACCAGCTGCCCCTCGGATCAATACTTTGAGCACATCTATTTGTGTCATTTCCTGGTTGTCTGTTGGTAGGCAGTTGAATTTCATGCTGGATCCTGTACACTGATTAGCTCAGCAAAGCATTGTAAAGGGAAGCAACCCTGTGGAACTAGCTGCAGAAATAGAATGAAATAGAACCCTTTGCCGTTCCGAAGTGCTCCTCTCTGGGGACAAATTATCAGGAATCTCGGGGTCACTTCCTAGGAGGTGACTTTGTACAGGTTTAAAATGTACAAAAATGCACTTCACAAAGAGAGTTCTCAAAGAGAGCTGCCATTGCGAGGTGGCAGGAGGGCATCCCTGTTGGTTTGGGGTGGGCTGGAAGCCACAGCTGCCAGGACCTGCTTGTTGCTGGGCAGTTTGGAATGTAGCAACTTTGGAGGACGTCCCAGCGTCCATATAAAGATCCCCACGTGGATCTTGGGTCACTCTTTTCAGAGCTTCGGATCTCGGCAGAGCACTGGATACGGTTGTATGCGGTTACTCCTGTGATCTGATTCGCTGTGTATTCACTTTAGTCCCCTTTTGGTTCTGCCTTGATCCTCAATATTATAAGTTATTTAAGCTCCTTTAATCCTCTGCCGCTCCGGTTTTAGCCCCTTCCCCCTTTTTAATTTCAGTTTGTCCCATTCCCTCCCTTCCCCTTCCCCCCACCCCCGTTAAATAAAATTCCTGGGTTACCTGGGCTCGGGAGGTCGCTGAGGGGACGGGCGGTCCTGGGCAGCTCCCTGCCGGTCGCGGCCTTCCGGGACTCGCGCGGAGCCGGGTGGTGGCGCAGGCGCCTTTCGTGCGCCACCCATCTCCTTGCGGGGGCTGAGCCGGCGCTGCGCGGCCTTTGTTTTGGAGCGGCCCCTCGTCTGGGTAGGCGGGGGCGGCGCGTGTGGCGCCGTTCCTGCCGCCGCGTTCCTTTCCCCGGGGGGCGGAGGGGCTGCGTCGTTCAGCGGGCGGGGAGAAGGAATTCCCCCCCCTCTCCACCTTCCGGGGTGATTCCCGGCCTCCGCGGTTCGCATACAGGGCAGGCGTATCCCAAGCGGCCGTGTGGCCAGCGCTGAGCCGTCCTGGGGCGAGCTGTCGCGGGCCGAGGTGGTCTCGGCCTGGGCGGCGCTGCGGGCGCCATTTTGGAGTGATTCTCCCTCCTTCCTGGCTTGCTAGGGGGGCTGTTTCGGCGGGAATCACCATCTTGCAGCCGGGGCTGCTTGTGTCTCTGCGCCCCCTGGTGGCCGTTCCTGCAATTGCAGCCTTATTGGAGGCCAATTTTCTGTGCAGGCTCCAGTTAGGTCACAGTGGAGCAGGTGCTTCAGCCTCAGTGGTGTAGTGGTTAAGAGTGGTAGACCCTGAAGGGCAGGCCGGGTTCGGCTGGCAGGTTTGGCTGCAGGCCAAGTGAAGGGTGCTTTGTGGTAGAGACACGTTTACGCGTTCCTAACATTTTTTCTTCATTTCACTGGTGCAGGATGTCCCAGAGAGAGGACACCCAGCAGCTTCCTGCAGCTCTTCCACCTGAAGGGATGAACCCTGAACCATCGCAAGCTCCGCAGCCGCCTGGTACTGCGGCTAGACTGGAGCGCATTGCCAACGTCATGGCCAGCTTGTCCTCTGATCCTGCTGCATTGGCCCGATTCGAGGCTGATCTGGATGGTTGCCTGCTTTCTTCCCCTTTGGGAGTCACGCAGGAGGGTCCTTCCACACGTGTTGCCGTTATGTCCCCCGCCGAGTCTTCGGCGTGGGAGGATGAGGATATCCCCCTTGCCCGGGCTCTGGCCTTGGCTGCTGTCAAGAAGAAAGCAAAAGGGGGGGAGGCGGCGAATAGGAAGCAGGCTAGTGGGCGCAGAGCTCGGGGTGCCAACGCAAAGGGGGGCGCCCCTCGTCGACAGCGGGTGTCTAAAAAAGGTAAGACACCTCTTTCACGTTCTGTTTCCTTTATGGCACGCCTAGGCACCTCCCGGTCGGCCGGTGTAGAGGACGTCTTTTCTGATGAAGGCAGCCCAGTCCCGGCTCCTGGATCCCC
Source organism: Darevskia mixta (assembly GCA_034641385.1). Classification (NCBI taxonomy): domain Eukaryota; kingdom Metazoa; phylum Chordata; class Lepidosauria; order Squamata; family Lacertidae; genus Darevskia; species Darevskia mixta. The sequence goes on from JAWWNH010000060.1 coordinate 9,115,066, forward strand.
GGTAGAGGTTCGGCGTCGGAAGAGGGCGCGTGGCACTCAAGGCCAGCAGCGGAAAAAAGGGAAGTCGTCGTCAGCGGTTAGGGCCGGTGGTTCTTCCCGCAGGCTGAGTTCCTCCGCATCCTCAGACGCGGAAGGCGTGGTGGTGCCAAGGAGAGCATCGCCGGTGGTCCCCACATCGACCAGGAGGGAGCCTGACTCCGAAACGTCCCCAGATGACTTCTTACTGGTCCCAGCCCGGGTGTCTTCCGGAGGAAAACGTCGTTCGCGACATGGATGTTGTGGGCATGGCGCCAAGAGACGCCGGCATCAGACATCCGATTCCAGCACAGGTACCACTGATTCCACTGACACGGAAGGGGGGGGGAATTGAAGTTATACTGGGGTTTTGGAGAAGAAATTTCTGGTTTGCCGCGTTGGGCATGGCGGCGGCGGGCTAACGCCCATAGGGCGAGGTATGGGGCCCCATTGGAATACCGGAATGGTCGCCCTATCCCAGAAACCAAGGTTTCCACTAACAGCACCAGGGATATCATCCCGGGTAGTCATTTACCTTCCAGGATCCGGAACAGGATCCTGGAGGGCCGCTATGTAGACATGTTTAAGCTGGCTCCCCCGGATGATGGTCGCTCCGACCTGGAGGGGTCAGGTTCAGCCTCCAGGAGGCGGGGCTCAACGGTCAAGGTGGAGAGGACTTTCGAGCGCTGGTTGGACTGTTTTCAAGTTTTTGCCAGTGTCGTCTGCTCCTGTTATCCCAGACGTTCGCTCCATCTTTTTGTTTACCAATCGATTGTACGTTCTGCCCATTCCGCTGCCGGGGAGGCGGCGGCTTTGGCTTACGACAAGAAATTTAGGACCAGGGCCCACAGAATCATAACTGCTAGGTGGGACAGAAGGGATGTTGACGCTTGGGCCACTTGTGTGGCCCCGTATGTGCCAAAGAGGGCCCCGGAGCAGCGGCTGCCTAGGCAGCCGTTTGCTAGGGCCACTAGGCGTTACTGTTGTTGGTCCTACAACAAAGGAAATTGTGTAAGGTCCCCGTGTAATTTTCCCCACACTTGTGAAAAATGCGGGGGGACGCATCCGGCTATTTCCTGCGCACGGGGCAATCGGCCCTTTCGGGGTGGAAGGGGAGGTGGGCAACAGCCTGCAAAACAGGCCCCCTCCCTACCTGCCCCAGGCGCCTCGAAATGATACTGTTTTTTCTCTGGCACCAACCCCGGTCAAATTGCAGCCGCTGCTGCGTTGGCTGGGGGCTTACCCCAATCAGGAAGCAGCTCTCTACCTGCGGGAAGGTTTTTCCCTTGGTTTTAGGATTCCTGTATCAACGAAACCCGTGGCTGGTAATCCTATGAATCAAAAGTCGGTGAGGGAGCTGCCTGATGTGGTTAGAAAAAAGATTGGGAAGGAGCTGGCTTTGGGCCGCATGGCTGGCCCTTTCGATGTTCCCCCGTTTTCTGACCTTCATCTTTCCCCCTTGGGCGTGGTCCCCAAGAAGGCGCCGGGAGAATTCCGGCTTATTCATAATCTGTCACACCCCAAGGGCACATCGGTCAACGATGTCATTCCTCGGGAGCTTTGTTCGGTGCGCTATGCGTCATTGGACACGGCTATAAAAATGGTTAGGAAATTTGGAAAGGGGGCGTTGCTAGCAAAATGTGATGTCGAATCGGCGTTCAGGCTCTTGCCGATAAACCCGCTGGATTTTTGGCTGCTGGGTTTCAAATTTGATGGCGCCTATTATTTTGATAAGACTATGCCTATGGGTTGCTCAGTTGCGTGTGCGGCGTTTGAGGCTTTCAGCACATTCCTGGACTGGGCCTTGCGCCAGAAGACGGGCCTGCAGGGGGTCACTCATTATCTGGACGATTTTTTACTCGGGTCCAGGGGTGACTCAGGGGACTGTGTGACGCTCATGCAGGCGTTTGCTGAGCTTACTAGCGAACTGGGGGTCCCTTTGGCGGCTGCCAAGACCGAGGGCCCGGCCACTCAGTTGGTTTACCTGGGGATTCTACTTGACACGGTCGCGCAGACTTCCAGTCTGCCCCGGGACAAGATCGTCACGCTTACAGTGGTCATAGAAGAGGTGCTTTCCTTGACGAAGATAACTTTGCGTCACCTTCAGTCGCTCCTGGGCCATTTAAATTTTGCTTGCAAGGTGGTGGCGCCTGGGCGCCCCTTTTGTGCCCGCATAGCAAGACTCACTGCCGGTTTAAGGGCGCCTCACCATCATATACGCTTGCCCAGGGAGGTGAAGGAGGACCTTAGGATGTGGCTGTCATTCCTAAAGGAATACAATGGTGTATCGTTGTGGCAGGGTACCTTGAACCTCCGCAATGATTTCCAGGTCCACTCAGATGCTGCGGGTTCCTTGGGTTTTGGTTTATACTGGCAGGGGCGTTGGTGTGCCATGCCATGGCCGACAGCATGGCAGGGGGAAGCGATTACACGGGACTTGACGTTTCTCGAGTTTTTCCCCATTGCAGTGGCGGTGCATATATGGGTTCAGGAATTCAAGGATCATCGTGTATGCTTCTGGACGGATAATATGGCGGTGGTGAGCGTGCTGAAAAAATTGGCATCGCGTTCCCCCAGGGTATCGTCCCTGCTCAGGGCTTTTGTGCTCCATTGTTTGCGTGCTAATATTGTTTTTTCGGCACGCTTTGTACCGGGCCTGTCTAATGATATTGCTGATGCTTTATCCCGTTTTCAGATGGCCCGGTTCAGATCCTTGGCTCCGGAGGCACGGGAGCATCCGGAGGCCTTTCCAGAACACCTGTGGAGTCTTGGATGCCCTTAGCCATGCAGGGAGTAGCCTCATCTGTTGCCCCTTCCACCTTTTCTTCCTATAAGAAGGCCTGGGCCGATTTCATCAAGTTTTTTGGCCTGGCGGCTGGGGGCCACTTTGCAGAGCCCCCAATGTCGGATATGGCTTTGGAATACCTAACACATCTTTTTGCAATTGGTCGTGCTCCTAGGACCATTCGGCTCCAGGCTGCTGCTATTTCTTTTTTTGCTAAATTATTTTTTGAAAAGGATCCCTGTTCGGCCTTTTACATTCGCCAGGCTTTGAAGGGATGGGCTAGGATGGCTCCGTCGCAGGCTCAGGCCAGGCGCCCTATCACTTTGGGTCTGTTAACCAGAATGCGGGCTGAGCTGCGTAGGGTGTGTTGGTCGCGTTTCGAAGCGCGACTTTTCTCTGCTGCCTTTTCCTTGGCGTTTTTTGGGGCCCTTCGCGTGGGAGAAGTGGTCCTGGAGGCTTCTAGTTTGGTTGGTACGAGGGGGTTGTTACTCAGAGACGTTGACCTTTTGTCAGCAGAGGTCGCTGTCACCATCCGCAATTCTAAGACCGACCAATTGGGTCGGGGGGTGGTGATGCGGCTCCAAGCCACAGGTGGGGCGGGTCCGTGTCTGGTTAAAGACATGGCTCGGTATTTAGCCGTGCGCCCCCCTGGGCATGCCCCCCTTTTGATTCATGAGGATGGCTTGCCATTGACCAGGCAGCAGTTTGCCAAAATTATGCGCAAGGCCATAGCAGCATGTGGGCGCTCACCGGCTGGTTATGCTCCGCACTCTTTCAGGATTGGTGCCGCAACGTCTGCCGCCCGGTGGGGGCTTTCCACGGACAGAATTAAGGAGCTGGGGCGGTGGAGGTCGAATGCTTACAAACATTATGTGCGGCGTTAAGTAATTTTGTTGTGGTTTGTTCCCTAGGTCCTGCACCCGTACGGCTTTGGATTGTCGGGCACAGCATCGTCTTTTGGGCCGGCGTCAGAGCTAGGGAGGCAGGGCCTACGCCCAACCTGGGACTTCCACCTCATGTTTTGATTTCTTGGCTGGGCAAAAGGGGCATGTTGTGGGAGGAGTTGATCCCCATGTTGCTCAATCGTGCTGCTGGGGAAGGTCCGCCTGATGCTTTGGTGGTGCAGCTGGGGGAAAATGACTTGCCTGCAACGAAGGGCCATGTTCTTCGCACCCGGATGCGGCACGATTTGCAAAAAATTGCTGAACTGTTCCCGCATGCTAAAGTCTTCTGGTCCCACCTTTTGCAGCGCCGATATTGGAGGGGTGCGCGCTCCCCTGTGGCCGTGGAAAAGGCCCGCAGTCGCACTAACAGTGCAGCTTTGGGAATGGTTTATGCGTTGGGTGGAGTTGGGATTCCTCATCCAGCAATTACTTTTAAGAATGTTCCCTTGTTCAGGCCTGATGGGGTGCACCTGTCAACGTTGGGCAATGATCTTTGGTTGGGGGCGTTAGGTGAGGCTCTAAAGGCTTGGCTGGGAGTGTGAGTGGTTTGGCGGCGAGCTGGTGGCTCGTGGCGGTTAGGCATTGGTTCTGTGGTATGGGTGGGCGTTTCCCACCAAGAAGTGATCTGGAAATGGGAATTCCGCAAAGGAATCCAGGGACTCAACATTGCTGTCCAAACCTAGTGGGTGCAGGGCCATGCAGGAGTCCCTGTGGACCCCTGGGGAGGGTGAGGCACCGCGTGATCCGGGCCCTGTTAACTCTCCCCAGCTAATGGTTTCCCTTCGCTGACAAGTGGTCAGCTCTGTCCCGCTGCGACAGCTAGTCTTGCTGCTGACTAGGGTCAGCTCTGTCCCGGAGGACAGCGTGAACCAATGCCTACGCAACCACTCACGTGATTTGTATTCAATAAATGTGGCCAAAAATGCCCAAAAACCAAACCAAAAATATGTCTCCAGTGTGAGTTCATTTGGTGGGGATGACCGGTTGCCTACGCACGCAAAGAGAGTTCTCAAAGAGAGCTGCCATTGCGAGGTGGCAGGAGGGCATCCCTGTTGGTTTGGGGTGGGCTGGAAGCCACAGCTGCCAGGACCTGCTTGTTGCTGGGCAGTTTGGAATGTAGCAACTTTGGAGGACGTCCCAGCGTCCATATAAAGATCCCCACGTGGATCTTGGGTCACTCTTTTCAGAGCTTCGGATCTCCCACCCCCCCGTCCCTGGTATAGGTGGTTGGCCTTGCTGTGCCGGGTAGGGGTCGCCTCCGCTTGAGAGGGGCCTGGTAGGAATTTTGTCCATTTGGCAGATTGGCTGAGCCACCTGGTTTTTGCCTACTACACAGCAATAGTCACATTTTGTAAGGTTGGCGGTTAGGCATTGGTTCTGTGGTATGGGTGGGCGTTTCCCACCAAGAAGTGATCTGGAAATGGGAATTCCGCAAAGGAATCCAGGGACTCAACATTGCTGTCCAAACCTAGTGGGTGCAGGGCCATGCAGGAGTCCCTGTGGACCCCTGGGGAGGGTGAGGCACCGCGTGATCCGGGCCCTGTTAACTCTCCCCAGCTAATGGTTTCCCTTCGCTGACAAGTGGTCAGCTCTGTCCCGCTGCGACAGCTAGTCTTGCTGCTGACTAGGGTCAGCTCTGTCCCGGAGGACAGCGTGAACCAATGCCTACGCAACCACTCACGTGATTTGTATTCAATAAATGTGGCCAAAAATGCCCAAAAACCAAACCAAAAATATGTCTCCAGTGTGAGTTCATTTGGTGGGGATGACCGGTTGCCTACGCACGCAATGGATGCTATCGGCACATTATCTTGGGGTGGCCCCCAGAATTTCTTTTTATTGTACGTTCTGCTGAAGTTTGGTATATATAAACTGTGCAGACATAAGGAGTCTGGTACGAGTGCTGGATGAAAGAATGAAGAAACTGGCAGGCAAAGCCATTCTGAGAACAGGCTTGGCATATGGCCAATAGGACCGGGCAATATCTGGCTTTCAACATTGTGGTATATCACCAACTAAGCATTGCTTATATATACCGATATATACCGATATATCACAACATCTGAAGTAAGGATAGAGCAATGTAGAGGCATTGGCTGGCTTCACAGTTTCCCCCACATTGTGATTTCTGCATGGCACACACGTCATGATTCGCGATATATTGCCAGGCCAAAACCCAATGCCACAATATGGACTTCAAACCAGTTTTGGACAATATATCGCCCAGCCCTAATGGCCAATATGGAGTGAAGGGGTTAACACACATGCTCAGACGCCCTTAAACTAGCTAAGCAGGAGAAGAAGAAGCAGGGAAGGGAAGTCTGAAATTAATTGATCCAGCGTACCAACCACAGAGTCTAGGGCTTGCCGATTGGAAGGTCGGCGGTTCGAATCCCCGCGACGGGGTGAGCTCCCGTTGTTCGGTCCCTGCTCCTGCCAACCTAACAGTTCGAAAGCACGTCAGAGTACAAGTAGATAAATAGGTACCGCTCCGGCGGGAAGGTAAACGGCGTTTCCGTGCGCTGCTCTGGTTCGCCAGAAGCGGCTTAGTCATGCTGGCCACATGACCCGGAAGCTGTACACCGGCTCCCTCGGCCAATAAAGCGAGATGAGCGCTGCAACCCCAGAGTCGTCCGCGACTGGACCTAAGGTCAGGGGTTCCTTTACCTTTACCAACAAAAAGTTACTAAATGATAAGGCATCATTGAGGAGGAATGACAGGTCCGCTCTCGGTCAGAGAAATAAAACAGAGATGAAAACCAGGTAAAAGAAAGCAAGACAGGCTCTTTAAGACTCATCTTTATTGATCTGCTGCAACAAAATCACTCCCCGCCCCCAACAAAAGGAAGAGAAAGAGCCCTGAACAAAGCCAGGAACAACTTTTAAAACTGCAGAAAGTGTCCAGCGCCATTTGAGGATTGAACATGTTTATTAAAATTAAGGAGATCCTTATAAGCACCCCAGTTCTTATCAAAATTTACTTTTTTCATTGCCACATCGCCAGTTGGGGATATCCAATCAAGGGTCTTCCTTTCTAGAAGGTCTTTGTGTCGTGCCAAAACACTACATAAGTTCTACATAAGAGTGGCTGGGGAGACCCAGCCAGATGGGCGGGGTACAAATAATAAATTATTAAATTATTATATTCTTCCTTAGTACGTGGTTTAGGAATCCCTTATGCAGCTTGGTTTTTCCATAGTAAAGGTAAGCATGCCATCCAAAAGATAGGTTGAACCCCTCTAGGTCTGGGATGTTTGCATTTTTTAAAAAAAATAAAGAAGGGATTCCAAATTGGGTTACAGATTGGTAACTTAAATTTGGGTTACCAATCTTAAACTTAAATTTCTGTGCTATGCTTGCAAACCCAGTTCCGTAGTTCTTGGCAACGGGCTTCACGCCAATTATTTCCAGCCAGCGAAGGCACTATGGATGTGCAGTCCTTCTCCAGTCTTCTCTTTCTTTCTAGGTAGAAAGCGTTTTCCTCATGCCAATACCTTGGACCAGAGAGGAAAGACTTCCATTAAATCCAAGACATACAGAGAGGCTGGGTCTATAAGGCAACAGAATGAGGAGGAAATGAGAGGCAGCAAGACCTGCTGAAGCAAAATGGGCTGTGACACTTTTGGATTCTATGTGGGGAGGAGAGCCACATTTTTTAATGTTCAAATTCCTGCATGTTCTTAGTAAAAGAGGATTAGACAGATTCACCAAGGAGAGGGCCACTAATGGCTACTAGCCATCACGACTGTAGGATGCAGCAATGCTTCCTTGTACGAGTTGCTGGAAACCACAGGAAGGGAGAGTGCCCTCGCACCCGGATCCTGCTTTCTGGTTTTTCACAATGCGTATCTGTCTGGCCACTGTGAGAACAGGATACTGTCATAGAAGGGCCAAAATGTAACAAGACCGGGGGAGAAAGGAATGCATGTTAACTTCAGCAGTCCTTGGGCAAAACATCTTGGCAAGTTGTGCCCCATAAAGATCAACATGGGGATCTGCTGCCCCTGGGGATCCTGCCAACTAAGGTGCCTGCCTCACCTGGCGTCATGGGTGGGCCAGCCCGGGCCCTATGTCTGCCTGACTCCTTCTCTGTGGCCCTTGATCACACCCCAGGAAATTGCTCTATGTGACAGTTGCCTCTGTTTCTCCTTTCTCCAGAAAGAAGGGAGCTTGCACTAAACTGCACTTGGCTCCTTGCAAGTGTCCAATTAGTGTGTGAATAATAATAATAATAATAATAATAATAATAATAATAATAATAATAATAATAATAATAATAATAATAAATTTATACCCCGCCCATCTGGCTGGGTTTCCCCAGCCACTCTGGGCAGCTCCCAACAGAATATTAAAAACACAATGAAACATCAAACATTAAAAACTTCCCTTAACAGCCTTCAGATGTCTTCTAAAAGTCAGATAGTTGTTTAATTCCTTGACATCTGATGGGAGGGTGTTCCACAGGGAGGGAACTGCCAGAAAGCCCTCGGAGCTGGACCTCAGTGTCCGGGCAGAATGATGGGGTGGAGATGCTCCTTCAGGTATATAGGACCGAGGCCATTTAGGGCTTTAAAGGTCAGCACCAACACTTTGAATTGTGCCCAGAAACGTACTGGGAGCCAGTGTAGGTCTTGGCAGCCACTCCCAGTCACCAGCCTAGCTGCCGCATTCTGGATTAATTGCAGTTTCCGGGTCACCTTCAAAGGTAGCCACACGTAGAGCACATTGCAGTAGTCCAAACGGGAGATAACTAGAGCATGCACCACTCTGACGAGACAGTCTGCGGGCAGGTAGGGTCTCAGCCTGCGTACCAGATGGAGCTGGTAGACAGCTGCCCTGGACACAGAATTGACCTGCGCCTCCATGGACAGCTGTGAGTCCAGAATGACTCCCAGGCTGCGCACCTGGTCCTTCAGGGGCACAGTTACCCCATTCAGGACCAGGGAGTCCTCCGCCCCCGCCCGCCCCATCCCCCCAAAACAGTACTTCTGTCTTGTCAGGATTCAACCTCAATCCGTTAGCCGCCATCACTTTGCATGTCCCAGAAGGCACACTGGCGGTCTCTGCCGGGGACATGCAGGGTGAAGCATCTGTGTCCCACCTGTTCCTTTCACAAAGGTAAGGTAGCTGGCTGGCGGTGGGGGGGGGTTGAGTCAGCCTGGCTGGCCTGGCTAGTTTGGGGGTGCATCACACCCCCCATGACATCATGCATGTGCAAGGCACCGCAGCAGATTATGTTGTAAATATTACTTAACTTCCTTACATGCCAAAGGACAGCTCCCTAACACGTCTTAGGTGTTACCCCCTTTTTTACCCCCCCTTTTTTTAGACTTACTGTGTTGTTACTCTGGAGCTATCTGTCCACTCCCAGTTGCCTTTCTCCCTTTCATCTGTAAAACCAATCCAGGTGGGGTCTTTGAGCTGAGAAGTGATGTAATTCTGCGGAAAGAAGGAACGACCTCAGCTGACAAAATGCCCAAATTCAGCTTCCTAAGCCTGAGCAATGTGGCAGTAAGGAACCGCACATCGATTGCTGTGACTTGTTGCGAGGTGGTTGGCAACATGTACTTGTAGGGAGATAATGGGATGCAGAGGCATCAAATTCCTTGGTGATTTGGGGGGCGGAGAGCAGAGGCAGAAAAGAGAGTACAGTACTTGTGTGCCTATATCGCCCCGTGGCACGACTGGGCAGTCTTCAATTGTGCCCAAGAATTTGGTGGTGATGTTTACTTATTTTATTTATTTATTCCTTTCATCACCAGGATGCATATTTCCTGTGGTGGGTTCACCTGAGATCTGGTACTCCCTACAAGTGGTTTTCTACAAATGCTTCGGCATATAGTAAGTACACATGCAAAATGTGACAACTTTGCAAAGAGGCTTAGGCACACCTCCTGCTATTAAGAATTCACTGTGTAGTTAACTTACAGTACGATTATCTATCTACTCAAAAGTAAATGTCTGTGTTTAATGGGGTTTCCTCCCAGGTAAGTGGGACGCGGGTGGCACTGTGGTCTAAACCACAGAGCCTAGGGCTTGCCGATCAGAAGGTCGGCGGTTCGAATCCCCGTGACGGGGTGAGCTCCTGTTGCTCGGCCCCTGCTCCTGCCCACCTAGCAGTTCGAAAGCACATCAACGTGCAAGCGGATAAACAGGTACCGCTCTGGCGTTTCCGTGCGCTGCTCTGGTTTGCCAGAAGCGGCTTGGTCATGCTGGCCACATGAGCTGTATGCCGGCTCCCTCGGCCAGTAAAGCGAGATGATCGCCGCAACCCCAGAGTCGTCCGCGGCTGGACCTAATGGTCAGGGGTCCCTTTACTTTTACCTTTAAGTGGGTGCAGGACTGCAGCCTTGGCTTCCTTGTGTGGAAAGAGTGGAAAGGCTTCAGAACTTAAATATGGGTAGTCCACTGTGTTTAACACTATTTTATAAAAGAGGAGTATTAAATAAAATAATCTGAGCACAATTAAATTATGATTAATATTTTTTTTAAAAAAAATGCATTTATTTTTTTTAAATGCATTTAAAAATCCTGTTAATTATCTCAGTGCTTTTGCTGTTGGGGAAGAATGACATTTGGCAGGACTGTGTGAGGGGGGGAAATAATGTTTGGAATAGTCATAAAAATGGCTTGGAACCTCTCCAGAGTTAATTCTTTCACTTGCCCCCTCATTGAGAGGAAGAGGGACTGGACTCTGAAGACTTGGGGCACCAGATCATTCTTCTATGAATAATTATAATTAATTGCTTCGACTGGACATGGGGGCAGGGCTTTGGCAGGACATTGGGTGACTCCCTGTTTGAAATCAAAAGTGGAATCCTACAGCCGCATCAGAAGAGTTGAGAACAAAGAGAGAGACCTCTCCAGAGTCACTCCGAGTCAACAAAGGAGATCAGGAATTAATTAATATGGACAGAATATTTGATAAAGGAACTACTGATGAAAATTAAAACCTCACACAGGAAGAAGAAAGGAGAACTTCGTTTGCAAATTTACAAACTACTACCCGTGTTTCTCCTAAAATAAGACACCGTCTTATATTTCCCCCCCTCAAAAAAACAGAGTATGGCTTATTTTCGGGGGATGTCTTATTTTAACCGCTCCGCGTCGGTACGCTGCATAGCCACGCCTATCCAGGCCGTCTTAAGGGAGAGGCGCCGCATCACTATGTCTTATTTTCGGGGTATGGCTTATATTTCACAAATGCGTAGAAATCCTGCTACGGCTTATTTTATGGCTACGTCTTATTTTAGGAGAAACAGGGTATATGTGTTAATACAAATTGAAGTTAATCATTGTAGCTGTGGCATAAGGGGTTTTATCAAGAATGGATTGCATTTGGTTTGAGCAATATTCTGAGAAGGGGAACTAAAGAGAACCAGACCCTGAAGTACAGCAAGTGGGAAGCCATACAAAATTTATAATTGGCTATGTAATTTATTTGTATCTGAATTGGTATTGCTATTTGGTATCGATATAATTTGACGCATATTGGATTTTTGTAATTGAAAATTGACATTATTTAAAACAAAACCAAAAAGAGAAGCAGCCATAGCAATAGCTGCAAGAAATCATAACATATTTGCAGTTGAGGGCAAGAAGAACCAGGGTTGACAGGAGGTTTGGGTACTAGAGAGGATGTGGAAGAGAGAAAGAATATATATATATATATTTATATATAGATAACCTGTTCTTCATCACTTAAGATGGAGGCCAAGTGGGAACGTCTAGACATACAGAAGTTCTCCGCATCATACCAATTCTTTCTTCCTCTTGAAATATAGTAGAGATTCTTCCCAAATTTTTTCCAGGTACGAGCACTTTTGCTGAGCTTAGTATCTGTTTTATAGATAATTTCTATGAGTGAGAGAGAGAGAAGCTGCTATTGCATGGAGCAGGGACTGAGAGCAGTTGTGTTCAAAACCCTCTTCACCCCATGTGTGCTGTGGGGCATGCCATTCGCTCCTGTAGCCTAGCCTACCAAGAGGAAGAAGGGGCAGGGACCTCCAAGCTTCCTTGTGTTACATAATCACAGGACTGGGAATGCCCCACAAGACCTGGAGACTGGGGCAGGCCCATCCATGAAACGATGGTGGGGTTGTGCCAGAGCGCAAGAATTCTGGGCAACGGTATTCAGAGAAATTGATAAGACCTTAAACTGCCGCATTATCCCAACTTCTCCATTAGCACTTTTAGCTATGCTTGACAAGGGTCACAAAAATTTTGCGTAATAAAGACCTGTTGGCGCACCTACTTATAACAGATAGAATGACCATCACTCCATTTGGGGGGCCAGTCTTACTAATTGGTACACTAAAGTGTGGGGTTATGCCCTGCCAGAAAAAACTAACTACAGTGGTACCTCGGTTTTCAAACAGCTTAGTTCCCGAACAACTTGGAACTCGAACGCTGCACACCCAGAAGTCAGTGTTCCGGTTTGCGAACTTTGCTTCAGAAGCCGAATGTGCTCCTGAGCTCCTGTTTTCACTGTTGCGCTGCTAATTTGTGCCCCCCCCCTTGTAATCAAAGCCTTCCGTTTCTGACTGCAGTGTTCTGAGGTGATAATTTGGAACTTATATTTGGTGCTTTTGTTTTTGCTATTTTTTGCGTTTTTGTTTGTGTGGCTTTTTCGTTTTTGTGACTGTGGCTTGTTCTTCATTTTATGATTGATTGATTGATTGATTGATTGATTGTATGACTCTGGAAATGGATAAAAGCCCCCCCCCCAATCCAAACAATGACTATCGTCAGTGCATGTAAGAAAAATATTTTTTTCGAATTTTTATCATCTACAATACTGTCTTATTAATTTTATAGTACAGTACATTGATTATTGCTTTCATTGTATGGACCGATGGTCTTGTTAGATAGTAAAAATCATGTTAAATTGCTGTTTTAGGGGTTGTTTTTAAAAGTCTGCAATGGATTAATCCGTTTTGCATTGCTTTCTATGGGAAATCGTGCCTTGGTTTTGGAACGCTTTGGTTTTGGAACGGATTAAGTTTGAGAACCAAGGTACCACTGTAATAAGCTGAGAATCTTCAGGGGCCGAAGGAAAAATGATGATTTCATACGTTTTCAGTCCGACTTTATTTCATTTGTCGGCAAGCGGAAACATGGCTAAGGATCCCTTCCCACTTGGCCTGCAAACGATTATGGCTGAGACAATGACTCAGGGCATTTGAATAATTACTTTCCATTTGTCTAATAAAGTCCATGTTTCATAACCTTGTGTTGTTTCACAATTACATCTGTATTATAAATAGTTCTAGCTGCCTCCTTCCATGCATCAACATACCTGTGGTTTATTGACTTTGGTTTTATTTTATGTATTTGTTCAGTAAAAATTAAAAGAAATAAGAGCTGCATTTAGGTACAGCCAGAACTGTGTCCTGTTCTCCTCCTTTTCCTTTCCAAACTGAGCCCACAAACACCAGCCCTATCACATCAGCACATCATTAAGTTCCAGAGCACTGCTACTTTAATTCTGAGTTGATCCACAGCAGTGTGGGGCCGAGATCCTCCTGCAGCAGGATCACTGCCCCCCACCCCAAAAAGCAACACTCTAGGGCAGGGGGTTTGAACCAGTGTGCCGTGGCACCCTGAGGTGTCTTTAATAATAATATTAATAATTTATTTATACCCCACCCATCTGGCTGGGCTTCCCCAGCCACTCTGGGCGGCTTCCAGCAAAATATTAAAATACAATAATTCATCAACTATTAAAAGCTTCCCTAAACAGGGCTGCCTTCAGATGTCTTGTAAAAGTCTGGTAGTTGTTTTTCTCTTTGACATCTGGTGGGAGGGCGTTCCACAGGGCGGGAGCCACTACCGAGAAGGCCCTCTGCCTGGTTCCCTGTAACTTCGCTTCTCGCAGGGAGGGAACCGCCAGAAGGCCCTCGGCGCTAGATCTCAGCGTCCAGGCTGAACGGTGGGGGTGGAGACGCTCCTTCAGGTATACTAGGCCAAGGGTGTTTAGGGCTTTCAAGGTCAGCACCAACACTTTGAACTGTGCTCGGAAATGTACTGGGAGCCAATGTAGGTCTTTCAGGACAGGTGTTATATGGTCTTAGCGACCACTCCCAGTCACCAGCCTAGCTGCCGCATGCTGATTTAGTCGCAGTTTCCCGGTCACCTTGAAAGGTAGCCCCACATAGAGCGCATTGCAGTAGTCCAAGCGGGAGATAACCAGAGCATGCACCACTCTAGCAAGACACTCTGCAGGCAGGGAGGGTCTCAGCCTGCGTACCAGATGGAGCTAGCAGACAGCCGCCCTGGACACAGAATTGACCTGCGCCTCCATGGACAGCTGTGAGTCCAAAATTACTCCCATTCTGCACACCTCGTTCTTCAGGGGCACAGTTACCCCATTCAGAACCAGGGAGTCCCCTACATCTGCCCACCCCCTGCCCCCCGAAACAGTACTTCTGTCTTGTCAGGTCTCCACCCCCACCGTTCAGCCCGGACACTGAGGTCCAGCTCCGAGGGCCTTCTGGCAGTTCTCTCACTGTGAGAAGTGAGGTTACAGGGAACCAGGCAGAGGGCCTTTTCGGTAGTGGCGCCCGCCCTGGGGAATGCCCTCCCATCAGAGGTCAAAGAGATAAACAACTACATGACATCTAGAAAATACCTGAATGCAGCCCTCCCTGTTTAGGGAAGTTTTTAATCTGTGACATGTTAATGTATTTTTATATTTGCTGGAAGCCACCCAGAGTGGCTGGGGAGATCCAGCCAGATGGGCGGGGTACAAATAATTAATTATTATTATTATTATTATTATTATTATTATTATTATTATTATTATTATCTGTTAACCGCCATCCATCCTCCAACTGCCTCCAGACACACAAGAATGCTGGTCAGGGGTGCCGCGGGCAACCCTGGCCTCTGTCCCTCTTTCCTTCCCTCCCTCCTCTGATGCCCTGTTGCATCTCTGTCTCCCAAAGGCTTGCACAGACTTTATTGCAGCAGCTCTGCCTATAAGCTCTGCAGGTGAATGGGGCCTCTGGGGCTGGCCAGGGGGTGCTGGTTGCCAGGAACCAAGACAGCCTCAGAGTAAGCAAGCAAGGAAAGGTGTTCGAAAAGGGGTGAGGGGCTTCCGGCTCTGCAGGCAAGGGGAGACATAACTGGGCTCCTGTGCCCCACAGGGGTGCCGCAGAAAGAATGCAGTTGGTCAAGGGAGCCATGGGCTCAGAAAGGTTGGAAACCTCTGCTCTAGGGACCTAGTCAGCAATCAGTTTTGCCACTTCAGCAACGAGGTGAGACGGGGCCATAGCTAGGGGGTGGCGAGGTGGGCCCCCGCCAGGGGCGCAGGCGATTGGGGACGCAAAATCGGCTACAAAAAAAATGTCCATAAATATCGATTATTGCCTCATAAAAATTGGTTTTAAATAGAGGGTGAATGGAATGGGTGGAGGGGAGGGGGGTTGGAGAAGAGGCAGAAAGAAGAGCTAATTTGTCCATGGCTGGGGGGTGCAATCTGGATGGTTCTGCCAGGGGCGCAAGGTCACCTAGCTACGGTTCTGTCGATGGGCCTAACGGGTGAGGGACCTTTTTTGGCTCCGCGAACCAGATCCTTCATCAGGATCAGCCTCATGCACAGGTTTTGACAAGTGGCTAGGACTGGTTCTTGACTGGAGAAGTCATATGCATGGAGCATACAGAGGTGGCTTGAGGTTAGCGTGCCCGGGGCTGTCCCACTGGGTGTCATGCTGGAAGGGGCACCACAGCAATACTGTAGAATGGAGTGGGAGAGATGTAGGGGGTGCAAAATTTTAGCACCACACAGCCATAGCTGTCAACCCTCCCTTTTTTTGCGGGAAACTCCCTTATTCCAATGCCGTTTCCCACTGCTATCCCGGATTGTTGCTATCCCTTAAATTCCCCGGATTTCAAAGGAAGCAGCTCCTCTCCCTCCCTGCCGGCCAGGGAGGCTCCTCAGCTGCCAATAAGGAGTCTGAGACCGACTGGGGGCGGAGCTTGCATGCCTTGTGCAGCCAGACCCTCACGCCCAACCAGACAGACAGCCTGCCTGCCTGCCGTCTACGCGCTCGCTGTTTCGCTCTCCCGTTCGCACGCAGCCTCTGGAGCGCAGGGTGGCGAGGCTACTTGGTGCCATTGCACCGCCCTCACGGCATCCCTTATTTTCAAATCCGAAAGTTTGAAAAAATCCCTTATTTTCAAATCCGAAATTTGACAGCTATGCACACAGCTGCTACACTGCACCTCGTTGCCCTGCAACTCTTGGGCTTTTCTGCTGACCTGCAGTTGCTTCCATGGAGGAGGGGATTTGATTTAAAGGCAAACCTGCCTCATCGAAACGACCTGAAACACAACCATTCCTCAAAAGTTACACTCCTCTGGGTTTTGAAATGCAGTTCGCCAGCCAAGGAACTTTGGAAAAAGGCCTAGACTAGGGTGAAGGGAGCGTTGAAATGCCTATGTTTGTGATGACAACGGGGGGGGGGGGGGACGACCGCATCCTCTTTTTGCAAAGGAAATTACTTTGCAAAAAAATAAAAATTGCATCTTAAGCAAAATTGCAAGCAAAACTGGGCATGTTGAGGAGAAACGTGCGCTGAAATGCTGGTGCATTTTCATGACAACCTGTTTCAAATAAATTCAAACTGCTATGGAAATGTGGGGAACTGAGAAGCTGACGAAAGAAACCAAAATTGACAGAGCAGGGCCTGGGTAGAATGCAAGAGAAAGCTGCCCAATGGCTGAGAGTGAACACTGATATGTCCCAGTTCCTTCCCATAGCTGGTGCTCTGTGCCAGCATTTAATGTTCATTCAATGTGGCCTTTAATCTTTGTGGCAGCTAAGGGTGTGTGCCCCCCCTTTTTTTCCCTTTTTTGCAATTCCAGCATTGCCACCCTTTCAGTTTCTAAGAACTCTGGCCAATATAAGTTTCAATAGTGGGAATAATCCCTACTCGCAACTCAATGGTAAGTTATGACAAAAACTGATCCATTCAGGTACATACCGTGTTTCCCCTATTTTAAGACACCGTCTTATTTATTTATTTTCCCTCAAGAAAACGCACTATGGCTTATTTTGAGGGGGTGTCTGATTTTTATTACGTAAGCACGCACAGAACGATGGCGCTGGAAACTTACCACGCGGCTGCGCTGCTGCGAGGCTCCTGGGGAGCCAGTTAGTCCGCCTTGTCCCTGAAGGCTGGAGGGATTTTATTCATTCCCCCCCCCCTTGGGGGGAGCAAGAGCCAACAGAGAGTAGTGGCTTTCCCCCTCCAGCTCAGCCCGGCTGCAGGTGGCTCATCATCGCCGCGCTGTGCGCTCCGGCTGCGCCTCCTCTGTTGGCCTCCTTTCCCTCGGGCCAAGATCCGTTTGGAGTGCAATCCGGCTGCCTGACCAAGCAGCCACGACGGCTCCTTGGCAAGGCCACACTCGAGTTCTGGGGCTGCGAAGGATGGGACGGGCACGGAGCTCTTTGTTTGCTTACTGGCAGTGGGGGGAGAATCCAAGCTGAGCTTTGAGGAAACGGGCACCAGAGAGACCCGCTTTCGCTGGGTGCTCTCTCCTGCTCCTCCTCCGCCGCCTTCCCTCCTCGAAACTCGACAGAAGCCTTGTTTTCCAAGGGGCCTCTTGGGCGACGCGCAGGGCGGCTTGGGGGATTTTGTCATGGCGGTGAGCAGGGAAAGCCCGTGCCGCCTTCCCTCTCCGCCACGGCGGCCGCCCCGTGCGCTCTGCCCATGCAGACGAGCACGTGGATGAGCACGCAGGCGAAGAGACCTTTGGAGTGCCTTTGTCGCGCCCGCTGCCCCTTCCTGTGCGCCCTGCTCTGCAGAGTTCCTGAGCGCTGCTTCTGGGGCTGACTGGTTTTGGTGGCGGGACTGGACGCCCAGCCCTGCTGCCCTCCAGAACTGCGCCTATCACTATGGCTTATTTTCGGGGTACGGCTTATATTTCACAAATGCGAAAAAATCCTGCTATGGCTTATTTTATGACTACGTCTTAAAATAGGGGAAACGGTATATTCAAACAGAGATTACAAACTCAAATTCACAGAGATATGTACAGCTCAATAATATATACAGTATTAGAGATAAAAGTCTTTGAATAGAAATAAGTTCATATAAGTCAATAGTCAGGTTTGATCTGAAGATCTTAGTTTCAAATATAGAGCAGGGGTCTTATTATTGAGCTGTACATATCTCTGTGAATTTGAGTTTGTAATCTCTGTTTGAGTTTGTAATCTCTGTTTGAATATATGTACCTGAATAGATCAGTTTTTGCGGGCGCAGGGCACCAGTCATTTCCCCAATCAATTCACACTGGAGACAATAATTTAGGTTTGGGTTTTTGGCACTATTTTGGCCACAACTTTTATTGAATTACAAATCAAGTGAGTGGTTGCGTAGGCATTGGTTCAAACTGTCCAATGGGACAGAGCTGACCCTAGTCAGCACACAATCTGTCCAATCGGGACAGAGCTGACCCTAGTCAGCAGCAAGACTAGCTGTCGCAGCGGGACAGAGCTGACCACTTGTCAGCTAAGGGAGACCATTAGCTGAAGAGAGTTAGTGGGACCAGATCAACGTGTCTCCCCCTCCCCAGGGGTCCACAGGGACTCCTGCATGGCCCTGCACCCGCCAGGGTTTGGACAGCAAAGTTGAGTCCCCGGATTCCTTTGCGGAATTCCCATAACCCACATCACTTACGGTGGGAAACGCCCACCCAATCACGGAACCAATGCCTAACCGCCAACCTTACAAGTTGTGACTATTTGCTGTATGGTAGGCAAAAACCACGTGGCTCAGCCAATCAGCCAAATGGACAAAATTCCTACCAGGCCCCTCTCAAGGGAAGGCGACCCCTACCCGGCACAGCAAGGTCAACGTCCACCTATACCAGGGAAGGGGGGGTGGGAGATCCGTAGCTCTAAACGAGTGACTAAAGATCCACGTGGGGATCTAATATAAGGACGCTGGGCTGTCCTTAAATTGCAACATAAAATTCTGCCCTACGACAGGCAGGTCCTGGAAGCTGCGCCAAGTGTCAAAAACCCAAACATGAAATGCCTTCCTGCCCGCCCCGCAACGGGACCTCTCTGCGAGAACTCACTTTGTCATAACTTACCATTGAGTTGCGAGTAGGGATTATTCCCACTATTGAAACTTATATTGGCCAGAGTTCTTGGTGTGTGTTTTTCTCTTGGTGCATTTAATAACAAGAACTCCAATTTATTTAACCCTTTCAGTTTCCGGCACACCGCTATATCCATTTGCCCCCTTGTATTCTCAAAGTGTGCCCCGTATTTAGACATGCAGATACTTACGGTAAATTTTCTTCTGCTCTTCAAATTCATGTTCGTTGGTTGTCAATGTTTCCGCCAAGCTATCAGCAACCTCTGATACCTTTTCGGCTGAAAGTATTCCCAAAATTAGAATGAAAGTTTCTTCAACACCAGCCCAACCCAGACCCAGACAGACACATCTGTTTCTTCATTGGAACATATTATAGGGTTGCCATATTTAAAAAAGCAGGACACCCCAAAATTGTTGAGCTTTAATTTGACAAAAACGCCCCCCCCAAAAAAAAAAAAACACCCCACAATTTTTTAATTGATTTGCCTAAGATCCAAAGTGCCGCATTTCGGAAATTC
Organism: Darevskia mixta; assembly: GCA_034641385.1. NCBI lineage: Eukaryota > Metazoa > Chordata > Lepidosauria > Squamata > Lacertidae > Darevskia > Darevskia mixta. Next base: position 9,134,438 of record JAWWNH010000060.1, read on the forward strand.
CTCTCCCCCCCCGGCTGAAATCCCAGTAATGAGGACAAGGCAGGGGTGCCCCCCCCCGTCTCCACTGTTATTAATCCTAACATTAGAAGTGTTAACTAGAGAAATGTGGGGAAATGATGAAATAACAAGAATTAAGGTTGGGCTGAGAGAGTACAAAGTCAAAGCCTTTGCGGACAACGTTGTGTTGGCATTGGAAAATCCGATAGAAAGTGTCCCAAGGACAATAAAAACTATAACAAAATTTGGCAACAGCAGGGTTCTATATAAATAAGGTGGGGGGAATGATAGTTGAAAATCTAGACTCACAGGCAAAAGAAAGACTCAAGAATATTACGAGAATTAAAAGGGGGGTTAAATATTTGGGGAAATGGATATCAGTCTTCAAATGATAATGGGTGAAATATCAGGATATGCAGCAGACCCAGATTTCCCTAGCATGCCACAGAGAGATGGTTTAGGAAGTCTTAGGAAAAGAGATGAGTGATGGATACTGTACGACATGGGTAGGCAAACTAAGGCCCGGGGGCCCGTTTTAAACTGTGATTGAGACATTTCACTTTTAAACTGTTTTAAAACTGTTTTAAACTGTGATTGAGACATTTCACTTGTGCTAGCATTGTCAATAAATATTAGTGCTGGTATGTTTGCTGCTCTGGGCTCCTTTGGAGAAAGTGGGGGGGGTCTATATCTAAATAATAAGTGCTATTTTTCTAGGGAAAGGGTTACCGAAACTCACCATGAACTTTCCCCTCGTTCTCTTAGAATGTCAATGATGCCCACCTGAGAGGTGCCGGAACTCAGTTCCAGTGAGTTCCGGCTGGGGGGGAATCCCTGGGGGCATCCTACCATGATTTGATATTATGGTGGGTATTGCTATATACACAGAAACCACAAACTTCCTATAAAGGCTAGCCAAAATTCCACATCTGTATCTTCAGGAGACTTCCGCCTTTTCTTTTCAGTCCTCGGAGCTATGGAAACTGTGCCGCGCCCCGCATTTCGAAACCGGAATCGGAAATAAATAAGTTCTTCCTATCCCACTTACCATTTACGTAATTGATCTTAGGGCGTCTGTATGAAATGGCCATTGAGCTTCTGAGCTTGTTGAGCGGCGTTTCGAGGTGATGGGGTGGTTGCATTTGCATTCTGCTATCTAAAGTTATTAAGATAAGGACGGGAACTAAGATTTTATTCTTTTCTTTTTTTTTACTTTTTTAACAGTTATTTGTTTATTGAGTATTTCAACATCATCTGTTACAACAGAATTGCAATTCCAATTGCCATATTCCATTCCCATAACAAAAAGAGCACAAAGAAAGTAAAACAGAACCGAGAAACATATCATAACATTGCCCCCTAACGGATAAACGGTAATAAAAATAACAAGAAAATAAGAAAAGAAAAGAAAAAAGAAAAAAAACCAAGTAAGAATAAAATAATAATAATAATAATAATAATAATAATAATAATAATAATCCAAGTTTTGTAAATCATATATAAACTACAAATAGACTTCCTGTCAAACCCACCTGTATTATTCTTCGTAAACATGAATGTAAATCTTTTGTTAAACATTTCTTACTCCATTTTCTGTTACATGGAGCGTAACCCTTAGTTCTAATACCAAGCTAAGATTTTCAGCTGCCTAACTTTAAGCTGCTTGAAAGCTTCCCCCAAACAACTGTTTTTACCTTTGTGAGAAGTAAGACGTACCCCAAAAGTAAGCCGTGGTGCCGCCATTGTTCCTGTCACCTCCTCAGCCCCTCCTGCGTGTGCAGGGAGCCAGCGAACCAGTGAGAGGCACGGGAGGGGGGAACGCACCTCTTGCGGAGTTCTGCCCCGCCTGCTTAGCGCGCAGGGGGAGGCGCGGGGGGGGAGACGCCTCTTCCTGCCCTGCCTGTTCCCCGTGCGCAGGGAGCCAGCGAACCAGCGAGAGGCGCGGAGGGAAAACGCGCCTCTTGCGGAGTTCTGCCCCGCCTGCTCAGCGCGCAGGGGGAGGCTGTACCACACACACACACACCGAAAATAAGCCACCCTGTGTTTTTTTGAGGGAAAAAAATTATAAGACGGTGTCTTAAAAAGGGGGAAAGACGGTAGCTCTTCAGAGACTCCTGCAAAGCCCTCTACCAGCTTACCCAGCTTGAGATCATAGAACTGTAGAGTTGGAAGGGACCCCCAGGGTCATCTAGTCCAACCCCCTGCATGGCAGAAATCTCAGCTAAAGCATCCATGACAGATGGCCATCCAACCTCTGCTTAAAAACCTCCGAAGAAGGAGAGTCCAGGCGAACTTCCCTGGGGACAGCATTCCATAGATGGGGAGCCATTGCAGAGAAGGCCCCGTTCTTGTGTTGCCATCCTCTGGACCTCACAAGGAGGAGGCACACGAAGGAGGGCCTCAGAAGATGGTCTCAGGATCCAGTTGGTTCATATGGAAAGAGGCGGTCCTTGAGGTATTGCGATCCCTGAACCATTTAAGGCTTTATAGGTCAAAACCAGCACTTTGAATTGGGCCCAGAAACTAATCGGTAGCCAGTGCAGTTGGACCAGGATCGGTGTAATATGCTCAATCCGTCTTGCTCCGGTGAGCAACCTGGCCGCTGAATTCTGCACTAGCTGAAGTTTCCGAACCGTCTTCAGAGGCAGCTCTACGTAGAACGCATTGCAGTAATCTAACCTTGAGGTTACCAGAGCATGGACAACAGTAGTTAGGCTATCCCTGTCCAGATAGGGGCGTAGCTGGGCCACCCGCCGAAGCTGATGGATGGCATTCCGGGCCACTGAGGCCACCTGAGCCTCGAGCAACAGCAAAGGATCCAGGAGGACCCCCAAGCTACGAATCTGCTCCTTCAGAGGAAGTGTACGGTAACCCCTTCAAGAGCAGGCAACCTCCCAGCGATCTGGTCTAGGGAACCCCCCACTAACAGTGCCTCCGTCTTATCTGGATTGAGCTCCATTTTGTTGGCTCTCATCCAGTCCATTACCAAGGCAAGACACTGGTCCAGCACTTACACTGCCTCACCTGTAGATGTAAAGGAGAAATAGACGTGGGTGGCGCTGTGGGTTAAACCACAGAGCCTAGGGCTTGCCAATCAGAAGGTCGGCGTTTGGAATCCCCGCGACGGGGGTGAGCTCCTGTTGCTGGGTCCCTGCTCCTGCCCACCTAGCAGTTCGAAAGCATGTCAAAGTGCAAGTAGATAAATAGGTACCGCTCCTGCGGGAAGGTAAACGGCATTTACGTGCGCTGCTAGGGTTCGCCAGAAGCGGCTTTGTCATGCTGGCCACATGACCTGGAAGCTGTACGCCGGCTCTCGGCCAATAAAGCGAGATGAGCGCCACAACCCCAGAGTTGATCACGACTGGACCTAATGGTCAGGAGTCCCTTTACCATCAGCATACTGCTGACGATATACTCCAAACCACTGGATAACCCCACCCAGCGGTTTCATCTCTCACTCATCTCCTTGACATCTGATGGGAGGGCGTTCCACAGGGCGGGAGCCATCACCGAGAAGGCCCTCTGCCTGGTTCCCTGTAACCTCACTTTCTCGCAGTGAGGGAACTGCCAGAAGGCCCTCGGAGCTGGACCTCAGTGTCTGGGCTGAACGATGGGGGTGGAGACGCTCCTTCAGGTATAAATGTGATGTCCACATGTTTAGCACTGAGGTCTGCAAAGTGATTGCTCCACAGCTGCTCAACTGTACCTAGTCCATACAGTCATCATCCCTGATCCTGGAAGGAGTCTTGCTCACATGCACCCCTTATTATTATTATTATTATTATTATTATTATTATTATTATTTGAATTTGTTAGTCGTTTCATAGTTTGCCCAGGGAACCCAAAACAACCTACCACCAGACAAAACACCCCACAGAGATGCAATAAAACCAAGAGGAAAAACAAACACATTTTTTTAAAAAATCCACCAGGCTTCGAAAAGGTCACAGATGGTTAAAGACCCAAGGTCTGGTTAAAGGGGAAAGCTTTTTGGCTGGAGCCTAAAGATATATAATGATTGTGCCATGCAAGCAATCATAAATGAGCCGCTGAAATACAGCTCTTTTCCCTCCAGACACCCAGGCTGTACAGCTAGGCATTGAGAGGATGTGACTGGTGGGAGTTTGACATCAGACAAGTTTGACATCAGTTTAGGGGGTTCAGATGAACCCCTCAAAGTATGAGTGACTTCAGGGGGCCACCTGGGCGAGCCATATCTCCTGTGAAAGCAGCCCCAGACAGAGGGTGGGCCATATGGGCCACTTGGCCCGGGCCTCCGATTCCAAAGGGGGCCTCAGTCAGCATATTCACAATCGCTCACCTGGTTGTGTTGGAGAGGTGAGGGATTGTGAATATGCCCTCGGTAAGCAAGTAAGGTCTTAGTCAAGTCAAGTGTTTGTGATGGTGGGCCATGTTTTTCATGCTGTTAAAAGTTGGTGAGTTTTTGTTTGAAATCTTGTTTGCCAAAAATTTAAACCACGCGTAACTTAAAGATGGGGACGCAGGTGGCGCTGTAGGTTAAACCACAGAGCCTAGGGCTTGCCGATCAGAAGGTCAGAGGTTCGAACACATTATCTACCTGGCCCAGGCCTCTGCCTGGCTCTGCAAGGGCCTGTGTGCAAGCAGGGCACCAAACTCTGGTGCCCACATGAGCAAGCCCAGCGGTACTTGCATGCAATTATTTCTCCAATGAAAACAGGGACGTCCTATTCCATAACAACAACAACAAGAACGTTATTATTTACTAGTAGACTGTAAGCCCGTTAAATTAACGGGCGCTAGAAATAATAATAAAAACAGAAATACACAAAGTGTCAGCCGGTGTGCGGAGGACAAAATCTCGCGAGAGGAGCACATCTCCTTTACTTCTCGCGCAGGCCGAAAAGGGAGCCCTGCGCCTTCGCGGCGCATTTCGCGTTCTCCCCTCCGGAGAGGCTTGCCGGACTCCAACTCCCGTCACTCCACCCAGCTGCCTGACGGGAATTGTAGTCCAAGCACCCCAGCCCTCTCCTTCCTTCATACAACGCCAGCACTCGCCTTCCCGTCACGCTTTGCGCTAGGCCCGCGTGCAGCGGCGCCCCACCCCCTTTCCCCTCGGCCCTGACAATCCATGTCTTATCATTTCTGAGGTAAATCTAAGATGGCGGCCGTCGGCCCTGCGGCCAGGACAGCCGCTGGCTCCGGCGCCGCCACCGCGGCCTCTTCCTCCGCAACGGCGACAATGACGGCGCCCCCGCCCCCGCCAGCCTCTTCCCCCTCGGTGATGGGAGGGTGCAGAAATGCAAGTGAGCGGGGGTGGATATGGGGGGGTAACGGTAATCGACGGACTCCAGCTCTGCGCATAGCGTCCCTGTTGCCCTAGCAACATCGGGGACACGCGCAGAGCTGACCCTGCTGCAGCGGGGCCCAGGAGCCAGGCACAGGCCAGCCGGGAGCGCACAGTCCCTGGAGCCCGCGATGGAGAGGCAGCCGGGCGAAAAGTGACGCTGGGCCAGCCGCTGCAGCAGCAGTAGGAGCCTCCGGAGCAGAATCGGCAGCCGCAGCAGCGCCAAACGCGCAAGTCCCCCAGGTGCGCTAAATTCTCTCATGCGCAAAAAGCGGAGCTCTCCAAACGCGTCCTCTTCGCAGCCACCGACGTCACCAAGTAAAAGCCGAGTGGCGAAGGCAGCCAGCAACTTTCTTTGAGTGCAGGGCGAGGCAGCCCCTCCCCTCCCGCACTTCCGATTGGCGGCCTCCGACCGTCTCATCTGCATAGAGTCTCTGTGCTCCAATCCCTGTGTCCGTGGGGCACATGCGCAGTAGCGCAAACCCACGGACACAGGGACACTGGACGCAGAGACACTTGCTCTTTATTATATAGGATACCCGCCCATCTGTTTGGGTTGCCCCACCCACTCTCGGCGGCTTCCGACAGATATAAAAACATAATAAAACATTAAACATTAAAAAAAACCAAAAACCCTATCCAGGGCTGCCTTCAGATGTCTTCTAAAGGTTGTCTAGTTACTTATCTCCTTGGCTTGGGGGTCACATAATGGCACACCCTCCAACATTTCTCCAATGAAAACAGAGATGTCCTAAGGGAAAGCGGGACAAGAATCTGGGATCAAATCAGAAACCGGGATGGCTTCTGTAAATCTATGATTGTCCCCTTGGTGGATATACACTCATGGTTTATAAAAATAGGAAGAGTTAAGGATTGCTTTTCATAACATACAGGTAGATGGACACATTACATGTTGCTTGTAACGTTAACAATGTGTTATTAAAATTTGATGCCAGAGGTTTCTGCAGAGCAACCAGGAACCAAGCAATAGGGAAACTGCATTGTTACAAACAAACAAAACCAGGTAAGGGATGTTATTTAATGTACCAGTATGTCCTGTGACAAGGGACGCGGGTGGCGCTGTGGGTTAAACCACAGAGCCTAGGGCTTGCCGATCAGAAGGTCGGTGGTTCAAATCCCCGCGACGGGGTGAGCTCCCATTGCTTGGTCCCTGCTCCTGCCAACCTAGCAGTTCGAAAGCACGTCAAAGTGCAAGTAGATAAATAGGTACCGCTCCAGCAGGAAGGTAAACGGCGTTTCCGTGCGCTGCTCTGGTTCGCCAGAAGCAGCTTTGTCATGCTGGCCACATGACCTGGAAGCTGCACGCCGGCTCCCTCGGCCAATAAAGCGAGATGAGCACTGTGAGGGTTATACTAACCCCCCCTTTTTCTTTATGCCTTCCCCTCACCGGGGCACCTCAGGACTCTGCGTTTGAAACCCTCTTGCCACCTGTGGGACCTCCCTTCCTGGGTTCCCACCTACTGCAATTTGCCTTCCCTTTAGGCACAGTAGTGGCTCACTTGGCTTCACTGTCCAGCCCTCTGTATGACGTAAGACTAAGCAACCAGTTTCCTCTTCTCTCAGGAAACTTTGCTCTCTCCTCTTTGTCACACCTCTAAGGCACTGACACTCTGCCAGAGTCAATGAACTTTTAAGCACATTTAACTTTATTATGGTAACGAGAACACATGGATGTCACGGGTTATTATGATTACAAATCTCCCTTTCATAGGTTTCCGCTTTGTTATAACATTTCCTATGTTTCTTTAGTCCCTTTCCAAAGCCTAACCTCCCAGGTTTTCTCTCTAAACCTCCAACCCAACTGCCAACCCCCCAACTGCCTTTCAACCGATCTATTCCTCCTTTTAGAATGCCCACAAACTCCGCCTCCCCGAGCACACCTGCCCAACTGGGGAGTGATAAATTAACCCCTACTGAGCCTGAACCATCAGCAGGCATCAATCCGCCACAAGCGCCATAACCCCAGAGTCGTCCGCGACTGGACCTAATGGTCAGGGGTCCCTTTACCTTTATGTCCTGTGACGTTTTAGAACGATATATCTAATATCATTCTAATAACATTAAAAAGTTCAGCGTAGATCCAGCCCTGGAAAATGAGGGCACTTGGAGTGTCTGTACATGCTGAGGGTCCCTTCAACAAGCCTGCCGCCGGGTGCGGGGTGCCAACAGACCCATCTTAGCTGTGCCCAGCCCCCCTCCCCTGTTCACTGTGCGAGGGGACCTTGATCAACCCTCTGTCCTTCAGCGGGAGAAACCAAGTGACACAGTTTGTTCAGGAGCAGCTTGAGGAAGGTGTGTGTCAGCAGACAGAGTTGAACTTACAGAGAAAGCCCATCACTGCAGCGATTGTACCGAAGAGAAATACCATCACTCCAATGCATATCCATATCATCTTTAAACGTTGCGGTGTCATGCCAGGATGTTCCGGTGGCGGTGGTGGCCCTTTTGCCGGCGCTCCCTTTGGTGGTGGTGGTGGTTTCTTGGGGGCCATGGCTCCAATGACAAGAAGAAAGAAATAACCATGAAGACAACAGATCGAGGGGCAAGTTCATCACCAGGCCCCTTGCCTTTTGCCTATTCAGGGATTAGGGTGCTGCGTTCAGGACCCAATAGGCAGAGGGACCCCCTAGCATTTGGTGGTAGCTGAGCAACAGGCTGTTGCACCTGCGGTTCATGGCTGATGCGGCATTTCAAATTCAGACAAATCTGTCGCAATGCAATGGAGACCACGGGAGGGGGGTCTCAAAGGAGGCAAATCGGGGGGGATCAGAATCATCTGGCAAAGGTGGGAAAGGAGGGGCAGCTGCCTAACAGGTTTTAACTGTTCTTTTGAGTTCTCAAATAAAAACATTCACTGCGAAAAGGGAACCGTTTAAGCTCCAATAATGGGGAGCTGAGGTTAAAAAAAAAATCAGGGATTGCCTAAGTTAAGGTTGCCATATTTCAAAAAGTGAACATCCGTACACAAAGGTTTTTGAGTTTTTTGGGCAAAACTGACCCCCACCCCCCAAAAAGAGAGAAGTTTCTGAGCTATTTTTAAAGGAAAATAGCTGAAAACAACACTAGTGACATGCGTTGCCACGTGTTCGGATTTTCCCAGACATTTTTTGCGATTTTTTTTGCCCGGACATTGCTTACGACTGCGGTATTCTGGCTATGTCCAGAAAATTCTGGACGGATGTCAACCCTAGCCTAAGTAGATCTCCCCAACATTGGATAATCAGCTGCAGTGTAGTGGGCACGCTAGGCAACTACTGTACCTTCTGCTTCTGGTTCACCTTAGGATTCCCTTCCAGAGTATCTTGTCAAGGATTTCCCTTGCTCTTCTTCCCAGTCTGATTCTCTTGAACCCTACACTATTCCTGCTCTATATTTCCCATGGATTCTTATGCCTCCCTCCCACGGCCTTACTGGCTTCCTTTGTCCTCCCAGTATGGTACAAGCAGCAGCCCTGTGACACAAGTCGCTTGCCGATTGGCTGGCTGCCCTGCTCTGCCACCACCATCACAATGCTTCATAGAATCATAGAATCATAGAGTTGGAAGAGACCACAAGGGCCATCCAGTCCAACCCCCTGCCAAGCAGGAAACACCATCATGCTTCATGTCCATACATTTGCTGGTTTATTCGTGTTTTGTTTTTGAAGAGAAATGCTTTCAAAACTTTGAGGAATTCTGGAAAGGTGACTTGGGGACTTCAGTTACAGGTAGATAGCCGTGTTGGTCTGTCATAGTCAAAACAAAATAAAAAGTAAAAAAAAATCCTTCCAGTAGCACCTTAGAGACCAACTAAGTTTGTTCTTGGTATGAGCTTTCGTGTGCATGCACACTTCTTCAGATACACTTCTTCAGGTATCTGAAGAGCACACGAAAAGCTCATACCAAGAACAAACTTAGTTGGTCTCTAAGGTGCTACTGGAAGGAATTTTTTAAACTTTTTATTTTGTTTTGGGGACTTCATTTAGCCAGCCAGTGCTGGCCATATCTGAGCCAAGTCCTGTTATCTTCATAACTAATCTCTTTTAACATTTCCACAGCACATTTCCACAGCGGGGATTGTTCCGAGACTCATCCGTTGAGGCTGCGAACATCAAAGGTGCAATGGCATCCAGCACGCTTCCAGTCCGGCGATGCTGCGCCACTCCACTTCTCCCGGCTGCAGCAGAGTATCTTCAGCAGCGGTGTGTCTGTGTGCAAGGAGTATCAGACCTGTAGTAAAACTCTCGTACACAGCTTCTCCTGTTCTACGAAGCTTTATTGTACAGCAGCAAAACAACAAATCAGCCAGGAGAGAGCGATGGCATATTGCCTCTCCCTTCACAGCCAAAACAGAAAGTAAAAGTGTGTTCACATAACAAAGCACAACATACCCCAGTGACAGGACATCCTTTCCCTTGAGCTATTAACCCTGTAAGCTCTGGGTCTCCTCACAGGGATCCCACTCTTCTAGGTCAGGACAGGCATGAGGGCAGAAAACGGGGGATGAAAAATGGCTTGAAATAAAGCACCTGACCTCTCATTTCCGCTCACAGTGGGTTCATGCAGACTTCCCTTTTGTGTCGTGTTTCCAGGCACAGGTACATGCTTCAGCACTGTTATTCATGGCTGAGGCAACGTCTAATTCTGGGGATTCGGCCAGCAAAGAGGGAGATTCAAAGGGGGGATGGAATCTTAGGACAGAGGTCTCCAAACTAAGGCCCATGGGCCGGATACGGCCTGAGGGACTCGTTTATCCGGCCCGAGGCAACCCCTGCCACCCATTACTGCCGCCCGCTCTTACCGGCGCAGCACAGCGCGGTGCGGCTGCCCACTTCTGGGTCAGAGGAGCACCGGAAATAGCTTGTGTGCATGCGCAAGTGTTATTTCCAGTGCACATCTGGGTCGGAGGAGGCCCGTGCACCTGCGCAAAAGCTATTTCCGGTGCTTCACTGACCCCGAAGTGCGCCAGAAATAGCGTGTGTGCATGCGTATGGCGTGCACCCGCCCTCCGGCCCGCCACACGGTCGTTGCTGGAGACACCGGCCCGAGGCACAGTAAGTTTGCTGACCCCTGTCTTAGGAGGAAACTCAGAGGTTTGTAAACTTACACATGGCATGTAGATAGCGGGCAGAGATAAGTTATTCCTCTCTCCTAGCCCTAGAACCCATGGGCATCCAACGAAGCTGAGTGTTGGAAGATTTGGGAGAAATGAAAGAAAGTCCTTCTTTGTGCAGGACTGTGGAACTCCCTGCCACAGGAGGCAGCAATGGCCACCAACTTAGATGGCTTTAAAAGAAGGATTTAAACCAATTCTCAGAAGAGAGGGCTACCAACAGCTACTGGCCACAATGGCTATGCTCCATTTTGAGGCAGCAGTATTTCTGAATTCCAGCTGCTGGAAACCAAGGGAGGGGGGAGGGCTCTTGCGCTCATGTTATGCTCCTTGGTTTCCCAGGGCATCTGGTTGGCCCCTGTGAGAACAGGACGCTGGACTAGATGGGCCCTTGGCCTGATCCAGCAGGCTCTTCATATGGTCTGATCAGCAGGCACCCTCAGAAGGTGGTGGACTCTCCTTCATTGGAGGTTTTTAAGCAGAGGTTGGATGTCCGTCACAGATGCTTCATATGAGATTCCTGCAGTGCAGGGGGTTGGACTAGATGACCCTTGGGGTCCCTTCCAGCTCTCCATTTCTATGATTCTATTCTTTCCAGCTCTGTGTCCGAATGGGAATTTGTTGTTGTTGTTCTGGTGCTTTCCCCAGCAAAACCCACATTTTTACCACTGAATTAGAGCAAACGGCAATAGCAATGATCACAAATAAAAAAACAATAAGCGTTGCAGAATTGGAAAATTAGAGCTCCAACGCAGCTGAAGGATGGAAGATTCAGAATAAAAGAAAGTACTTTTTCACACAGCACATAGTTCAGCTATGCAACTCGCTCCCTTGGGCTGCCAACTTGGATTAAGAAAGCATTGATTGAATTCATGAAGGGTAAGGCTATCCATGTCCACTAACCATGAGGGCTGTTCTCTAGGGCCACTTTCAGACGCAGCGTTCTTCTCGAAGTCAGTTCCTGGGAATAGCAGGTGGAGGGTTTGCGGAAGCAGACGGGGCCGTTGCCCTGACCCAGCAGTTTGTTCTTATGTTGATTCATGAGAATCTGTGGGAACTTAATTGTCATTTTTGGTCCGCCCCTCTTTTCTGAACCACAATAGATTTGTGGGGCGCAAGACTCCAATATAGGGCTCATCTGGACTTCCTTTTGCATAACACTTTCCAGGTAAGGCCTGTGTTTTAAAGCTCTGTGTAACGATCACCTTAGAGGGTAGCTTGGTTAAGAAAGGGTTAACCATTTTGACAGTTTAGAACCCAAGGGGAGGGGCTGAGGCGAAGTATAAAAACCCACCCTGGGGGGAGTTGAGAGGAGTGTGAGAGGAGTTAGTTGAGTAGAGTAAAGAGAGAGAGAGAGCTGGGAGTGTGGTGGTTTTGAGAGGTGGTGGTGGTTTAGAGATTTGACAGTTTGGGATTAGGCAGGATAGTGGTTTGAGAGAAACATTAGTTGTTCTGTAGAGGTAATAGGCCGGTAATATATTTAGAGGTAATAGGCCGGTATAGGACATCTGATTTAAGCATATGAAAGACAAGTTTTATTCTGTAACCACAAGCATCTGTACTTTCAATAAAGCAACTTGTTTTTAGTTCCAAGCCATATCCGTGTCTATATTGACAAACAGGTACCAGTGAGAGTACTGGTTGGTGGCAGCGGGTTACCATTTGTCATAGGTGCAGACATCAATAGACCGTGAGACGTCCGGGGGTGCTGCACAGGTCGGGGTGACCGTGACACTCTGTGTCTGAGCACTTTTTAAAAATAATAATAATAAAATCTCCCTGCTTTTAAAAACCTGTGTTTTACCACTGAAATGGGACAAATTGCAGTCGGTGGAAAACTCAATTGTACGCTTGCAACATCGGTGCCGTTGCACAACCTCAGTGCTGTCTAACATCCTCTGTCATTTATGACAGTCTCTGCAGCCTCACAGGAAGAAGACAAGTGGAAAACACACACAAAACCCCCGAGATTTTAATCTGCTTTATCACGTTCTGCAGGAAGGGAGGAGAGATGAGCTCCTTCATTTTTTGAAGTGTTTTCATTTATTTTACAACACGGCAATGGAACAACTAGCTTCAACAGTAGGGTGTTATATGCATATATCTCAATCACGTGTGTGGAAAACTGAGTTGGAGGAGAGATGAACTTCGGATTTGCTTTCTTGAGCTCAGCCAGAAGGATTGACCCTGCAATCGTCATCTGAAGCTCTTCCTTGTGTGCCCCCTCTGCTGCAGGTCTGGAGGGAGGCAACACAAATATGGGCCTTTTCTGTGGTGGCTCCCCAATTGTAGAAAACATCTATGACTTTTAAGTGTGTTTGTGGGGTGGGAGGTTACTGGTTTGTTTTTGTTTTGTTATGTATTCTGTGTTGTCATTTTGTATTTTTATGTTTTGAACCACCCTGTGAACGGTATACAAATAATAATAATAATATGGACAATGAAATGATGGAGAAAATGCAGCAGCAGACAAACATAGAAGCGGTGAAAAAGGTGAAATACCTAGGTATATGGTTGACATCTAAAAATATCAACTTATTTCATGACAACTACGACGTGGTGTGGAATAAAATAAAGAGAGACCTGGAAGTGTGGGAAACAATGAAATTTTCACTGCTGGGAAGAATCGCAGCAATCAAAATGAGCGTGCTACCAAAAATGTTATTTTTATTTCAAACAATTCCAATAATCAAAGGGACAGCAATATTTAGAGAATGGCAAAAAAGAATTTCAAGGTTTATCTGGCAGGGGAAGAAGCCAAGAATCAAACTGCTAACCGAAACTAAAGAAAGAGGCGGATTCTCCCTGCCAGACTTGAAATTATATTACGAAGCAGCTTGTCTCAGTTGGTTAAAGGAATGGATGACACTAGAAAAACCAGATCTCTTGGATCTGGAAGGACATGATAACAGATTTGGATGGCATGCATATCTATGGTATGACAAAACAAAGATTCATAAAGGCTTTGGAAACCACATCTTCTGGAAATCTCTCTATGAAGTTTGGGATAGGTATAAAAACCTATTAGAAAGAAAAACACCATGGTGGTTGTCACCATTAGAAGCGACAAGTGCAAAGAGGATAAATACAAGAAAGAATTGGACAACGTATGAAACATTATTCCAGCATGATGGAGTAAAATGGAAATTAAAACCGTTCGAGAATGTGAAAGAGTTTGTTAGTGATTGGTTGCATTATCATCAGATCAATGAAGTGTTTAAAAAAGACATGAAAAATAACGGATTTGGAGATGTTAAATCCAAATTCGAAATAGAAATATTAGGAAGTAAATATAAAACATTGTCCAAAATGTATAAAATACTGCTGGAATGGCATTTGAAAGACGAAGAAGTGAAGTCGGTGATGATACACTGGGCACAAGATATTGGGCACAATATTATGCTAGATGACTGGGAAAAACTTTGGAAGGAAGGTATGAAATTTACTGCATGCAATGCATTGAAAGAAAATGTGTTAAAAATGATGTATAGATGGTACATTACACCGGTCAAATTAGCGAAAATGGACAAAGTAGATAATAAGTGTTGGAAATGCAAAGAAAAAGAGGGTACCTTCATTCACATGTGGTGGGAATGTAGAAGGGTGAAAAACTTCTGGGACATGATATATGGTGAGATTAAGAAAATGTTGAAATATACTTTTGTTAAAAAACCAGAAGCCTTTCTGTTAGAAATTACAGGTACAGACATTAAAAAGCAGGACATCAAGCTTTTCCAGTATGCAGTGACTGCGGCGAGAATGTTAATAGCACAGAAATGGAAACAAGAACAAACACTGACAATAGAAGAGTGGAGAATGAAACTATTGGACTATGCAGAAATGGATAAAATGACGGGGAGAATCCGAGAACAGCGGGACCAGAAGTTCGTCAAAGATTGGACTAAATTTACAGAGTATTTAAAGGAAAATACTGAACTGAACACGTTGGTAGGATTACAAGAGGCATTGTAGATTAAGAAGGAAATAGTGTTGCTAAATATGAACTTTACAGTTATAAGTTTTGAGTGAGATGTTAAAAAGCAATGGTAGAAATAAGAAATATAAGTTGAAATAGAGAAAGTATAAAGTCGTTTGGAAGGACTGAAGGAAGCCAAGGCTGTAAAAAGCCAAAAAGGTACAAGATGTGGAAAATATGTGAATGTTATTGTTATATAAATGTTTTGAAAATAAATAAAAATGATATTAAAAAAAACAAATAATAATAATAATAATAATAATAATAATAATAATAATAATAATAATATAAAAAAATTATCTGTGCTGTTTTCTGAAAATGCCATGAGTTAAGGGTGGGGTAGGCTGTATGCCTGAGCACCCTTCTAATTCCTGGGTCTCTCTCTTTTTTTTTTTTTTTTAATCATTTTTATTATACATTTCAACATAAATTTTTACAATAACCACTTTGCATCTTTCAACTTCTTAAATCATTTTGGCTTTTTACGGCCATGACTTCCTTCAAACCATGATTATGACTTTATAAATTTCTATATAGTCTTATACTTCTTAGTTTCACCATTGTTCTACATTATCTACTCCTACTCAAATATAAGTTTATATTGGGACTTCTGCTCTGGCGCGGCACTGAGCGGCTGGGTTTCTTCTCCGCTCTGCGGAGGGACCGGCTGTTTCGGGGCTGGAGACTCCGTTTCCCGCGAAACGGAACTCCGAAGAAACCTCAAGCGGCGGAGCTTGAGGACGTGGGTCCGGCGGCGCCAGGAAAGGGTCTCCCCGATCCTTCGGAGCCCCTAGTAAGGGTCTCCGAAGTGGAAAGGGTGGTAGACCGGAGCGCATCGGAAGACCGGCTTCCCCGACACAGCGAAGCAGCAGATTGCCGGGCAGTGAAGAGCGCCAGATTCTTCCAAAGAAAGAAATAAAACAACAGAACTGTGAGTAATAAATTCGGAAATATTTGGACTAATCAATTGGAACACAGGGAAAGATCAAATAGGAAGTCCGTCTTTCCCCCGCCGCGTATTAAGAGCACAGACAACAAGCGGCTGTAAATAGAGACTTTGATGTTTGAGGTTTCAAAAAAAAACAAACCTCAACTTGGACTCTGAGTTGTCAGCTTGTTGCAACACTTGAACTAATTAAAATGCTTAATGACTAGAGGAGTTAAAGGTTGCCGTGCACCCTCTGGATTAAGGAACTCCGGGCCAGCACGGCAGACTGCATTCTTTAGAAACAAAGTGATTTGAACTTTTGACACTTTTGTTTCCGACTTCGGCGCTTTGATCCTTTATAAAGCTACTTAACCAAAGTAACACCTTCTGAAGGGGCCATAATAGAACTAATGCAACAAACTAACCCCCTGGCTGGACTCTGGGCAAAGTGGCAACTGGGAAAATAACTTATTCGATTTAAAAACTGCTGCCAATTTCTCCTGCTCTGGACAGGGGAAGGAACTGTGTTAGACTGTTATCTTTTCCTCTGCCCTTGGTTCTCAAAACAACAGCTGCTCTGTGAATGTGAGAATTGCTGGCTGCCTGCTCTTTATCAATAATTGTTTTCGGGATTGTAAGATAAAAGAAGTGGCCTTGAGAGCAGAGAGCTGAATAATTATGCCTGTAAAAAGAAAGGACTCCCAGGCAGAAGATAAAGTACCTAGGAGGGACTCAGTGGCTGAGGGTTCGAGTACAGAAGTACTTCTTGCAGCATTGGAAGAATTTAAAAAGGACGTGAGACAACAAATATCAGAAGTAAGCAAAAAGGTTGACCAAAATACAGAGGCACTTCAAAATATTGGACTTTTGAAAGCAGAAATCGAACATACTAAACAGCAGGTGTCCAAGGTGGAAACAAGAGTGCAAAATTTGGAAGAAAGCAGAGCAGCTGACCAGGCCGGCCAGAGAGATGCACAGATATCTATCGCTTTTCTGCAAATGAAGCAGAGAGAGATTAACATTAAAATCAGAGACCTTCCAGAACTAGAACAAGGAGACCTGAGAAACTACCTGGCTGAAGAATTTGCAAGACACTGGAATTTGGAGACAGAAGAAGTTAAAAATTTGATAGTCAAGGCCTACCGTTTTGGACCAAGAGATAAAAAGAATACCAAGTCAACAAATGATTGTCTGATTGAACTTCATAGCAAAGAGGAGAGAGATTATATCTTGGGCCTTCACTACGAAAATAACCTGGTGGTACAAAACCAACAAGTGGTATTATTCAAAGACATTCCAAAGTATTTCTTGGACCTGCGATCCAACTACACCGACTTAACAAGAGCATTGAGGATTAAAAAAGTGAACTTCAGGTGGGAGTTTCCACAGGGTCTCTCTTTTACCTACAAGGACAGGAAGGTCAGAATTAAATCTCTTCAAGACAAAAGGAAATTTCTTGAGAAGCACGACGCAGATTTTGGCCTGATACCAACACCGAATCTGCCATCAAGCGGAGGACCAGGTTTCAATCATCCCCTAGGAGCAGGAGGAGGAGCAGCAGAGTAAAACAAGATGGCCCTTAAATTACTGACGCTCAACGTAAGAGGCTTGAACATCAAACCTAAGAGAAATCGTGTGTTCCACAACTTGATTAAACAAAATTTGGATTTGATATGTCTACAAGAAACACACGTCACAAGATTACATTGAAGAGTTCTACAAAATAAAAAGTTGGGCCAGGAATTTATCTCATCAGCTAAAGTTAAGAAAAGAGGAGTTGTAATCTATGCCAAGGAGAAATATGACCCAAAACTACTTTTCAAGGACCAGGAGGGAAGGTTTGTTGCTATTCAAATAACTGTGCAAGGCGAAAAAAATTTGATCTTGGGAATTTATGCACCGAACGACAGTAAATCAGATTTCTACAAGGAGCTCCATGACAAATTGCTGGACTATATGGATTACAAAATGGTGGCTTTGGGTGACTTTAATGCCGTAGCCTCAACGCTGATGGACAGATCACAAAGAGTAAAATTTACCAACGATGGGAGGCTACCAAAGTCTTTTTTTGAAATGTCAGAAAATTTGGATTGGATAGATGGATGGAGAATAAAACATCCAACAGATACAGAAGCCACATTCCAATCAGAGGCAATGGGTGCTTGGAGCAGAATCGATATGATATGGGTATCAAGGGAGTTGTCCCCTAGGATACTCAAAGCTGAAATACACCCAAGAACCTGCTCTGACCACAATGCAGTACAGCTGGACTTAAGATTGACAACACAGGGTTCTCCGCGGTGGAGAATGGATGATTCGCTGCTCAGGAACGGGAAGATATGTGAGAAGGCCCAAAAGACCCTGAAAGACTTCTTTGAGTTAAATTTGAACACGACAGTGGAGAAAAGGGTCGTATGGGATGCAAGTAAGGCCGTGATGAGAGGTTTCCTGATTCAGCAAAAGGCAATAAGAAAGAAGATTCAAAATGAGAAAAAGGAAGCAATATTACAGCAACTTAAGGAAAAGGAAAGGAAGCTGAGGATAACGCCTAAGAACATACAACTGCAGAAAGAAATTAAATATCTACAGGCGGAATTTTCTCAGCTTACCAATCAGGAGATTGAGTGGAAAGTTAAAATGATGAATCAAAGAACCTTTGAGTCTGCAAATAAATGTGGCAAGTTGCTGGCATGGCAATTGAAGAAGAGACAGAAACAAAACACGATAACGAGCTTGATAATTGACGGAAGAACCGTGGAGAACCCTGTGGAGATCAGGAAAAATTTCCAGAAATTTTACAAAAAGCTGTACAAAGAAAACAATCACAATCAAAATTTGATTGAGCAGTTTGTAAAAGAGAACGGTTTGCATAAAATCCCAGAAGAAAAAAAGGCCCTACTCAACCACCCTGTAACAAGATCTGAAATAGAAGCAGCGATCGGACAGATGAAATTAGAAAAGGCACCTGGACCGGATGGACTTACTGCAAAATATTATAAGGAATTAAAGGATTGGCTAATACAGCCGTTGATGGAAGTTTGCAATGAAATTTTGATGGGAAGTAAGGCACCCGAATCATGGAAAGATGCATACATAACTTTAATACCTAAGCAAGATACTGATGCTACCCAGATGAAAAACTACAGACCAATCTCCCTCCTAAACGTGGATTACAAAATCTTTGCAAATATAATGGCCAGTAGATTGAAGAAAGTATTAATGGAGATTATCCACAAGGACCAAGCTGGCTTTTTGCCAGAAAGACATCTAAATGGCAATATAAGGAACATCGTGGACATTCTAGAAAAGTTAGAACCAGAAAGAAATTCGAAAGTAATTTTGATGTTTATTGATGCTGAAAAGGCCTTCGACAATGTTTCTTGGAGCTTCATGAAGAAAAACTTTGGAGAAATGGAGGTGGGAGGGGGTTTCTTGAATGGTTTGGAAGCAATATATACTGAACAAAGAGCCAAGATAATAGTGAATAATGTAGTATCAGAAGAAATTTGGATTGAAAAAGGAACAAGACAGGGGTGCCCACTGTCCCCATTATTGTTTATAACGGTCCTCGAAGTCCTTTTGAACATGCTTAGAAAGGATGAAAAAGTTAAGGGTGTGAGAGTAGGAGCCAAGGAATACAAACTTAAAGCCTTTGCAGATGATTTGGTGTTGACCCTGGAAGAACCTGAATCCAGTGCAATTAGGGCGCTGGACATTATACAAGACTTTGGACAGGTAGCTGGTTTTAAATTGAATAAAGCCAAGACTAAAGTATTAGGGAAAAACCTGACGCAAGAAGAAAAAGAGAGTATACAGGAAAAAACAGGACTCACATTTGCTAAGAAAGTTAAGTATCTAGGGGTGAACATGACCATCAAAAATTCGAACTTATACAAAAATAATTATGAAAAAGTATGGTCTGAAATTAAGAGAGACCTGGAAATATGGACTAGACTGAAATTGTCCCTGTTGGGCCGGATTGCGGTGATTAAGATGAATGTATTGCCTAAGTTACTTTTCTTGTTCCAGGCATTGCCAATAGTGGATAGAATGGAGCCCTTCCAAAGCTGGCAGAAGGTAATCTCTAAATTTGTATGGCAAGGGGAAAAACCCAGAATTAAATTTAAGATCTTGACAGATGATAAGAAAAGAGGGGGCTTTTCCCTGCCGGAATTGAGAATATATTTTGAAGCTGCAGCCTTCTGCTGGCTGAAGGATTGGTTCCTTCTAGAAAATACCGATGTGTTAGATCTGGAAGGATGTGATAATGTGTTTGGATGGCATGCATATCTATGGTACGAAAAAGTTAAGGTCCACAGGGGCTTTAAACAACATCTGGTCAGGAAATCACTGTTTAGAGTGTGGATGAAATACAAAGATTTGTTAGAAAAGAAAACACCTAGATGGATATCCCCACTAGAAGCAAAGGCCGATAAAAGACCTTTTTCGAAAGGAAATTGGCCTAGATACATGGACATCCTTGTGCAAGAAGGAGAAAGCGTCAGGTTGAAACCCTATGAACAAATGAGAGATAAAGTCACGAACTGGCTGCAGTACCATCAGATTAATGAACTTTTTAAAATGGACAAAAAACTTGGCTTCCAGTTGGAAAAGTCGAAGTTGGAAACGGAGTTACTAGAGCCAAAAACCCAAAATCTATCCAGAATGTACCAATTGCTGCTCGAATGGCATACACAAGACGAGTTGGTTAAATCGGCAATGATAGAGTGGGCTAGAGATGTGGGACATAATATTATGATGGCTGACTGGGAGAGACTATGGAGAAAAGGTATTAACTTTACAGCATGTACTTTGTTGAAAGAGAACATAATGAAAATGATATATAGATGGTACCTAACCCCAGTCAAGCTAGCAAAAATCTATCATTTGCATGACAACAAATGCTGGAAGTGTGGAAAGGCAGATGGAACATTTTACCATATGTGGTGGACCTGCCCGAGCACGAGTGCCTTCTGGGAGACAATCTATAATGAAATTAAAAAGGTGTTGAAAAACACATTCACCAAGAAACCAGAGGCATTTCTGCTTGGAATGGTCAACCACGAAATACCTAGAGAAGACCACACTTTCTTCATGTATGCCACTACAGCAGCTAGAATTCTGATTGCTAAATACTGGAAAACGAAGGACTTACCAAAATTAGAGGAATGGCAGATGAAAATGATGGACTACATGGAACTTGCCGAGCTGACCTCGAGACTCCGAGACCAGAGGGAAGAGGCGACCGAACAGGAATGGAAGAAATTCAAGATTTATATTAATAAGTGTTGCAAAATTAGAAATTAGATAAAGTTGAAGTTAGTTGTTATTGTTACAGCTGAGCATAAGATAAGAGCTGATGGGAATTATATTGTTAAACATAGTTTAAGATAGAACATAAGTTTAAGATAAAGAGTAAACTAATCAAGGATAAGATTTAAAATATTAGAGATAATCATTGATATAAAGAAGATAATGATAAGTATCTGTGAACATATATTAGGAATAAGAAACGCAGTGGAGGGAGGCGGAGGAAGTCCACCCAACAAGATAAGAAATTAGATAGAGACAGAAGTTATTTTTGTTGTTGTGTATTTTTATATGTTTGTTTTTCATTTTTTTGTATGTATTGTAGTTGTTTATATGTGGTTTTATGTCGTAAAACTTAATAAAAATTATTTTTAAAAAAACAAAAACAAAAAAACAAATATAAGTTTATATTGACAACAGTGTTCTTCCTTATCTCTACAACACCTCCTGCAGTCCTACAAACGTATTCAATTCAGTACTTTCTTTTAAATAGTCTGTAAATTTTCTCCAGTCTTTGACAAACTTCTGGTCCCGCTGCTCCCTGTTAATTTGTCCATTTCTGCATAATCTAATAGTTTCATTTTCCATTCCTCTACTGTCGGCATTTGTTCTTGTTTCCAGTTTTGGGCAATCAATATTCTCGCTGCAGTCACCGCGTATTGGAAAAGTCTGATATCTTGTCTCATTATGTCGGTACCTATAATTCCCAACAGAAATGCTTCTGGTTTCTTGACAAATGTATATTTCAACATTTTCTTCAACTCCCTATAAATCATATCCCAGAAGTTTTTCACCTTTTTGCACTCCCACCACATATGGTAAAAGGTACCCTCCTTCTCTTTACATTTCCAACATTTATTGTCCACTTTATACATTTTGGCAAGTTTCACCGGTGTAATATACCATCTGTACATCATTTTTAACATATTTTATTTCAATGCATTACAAGCTGTAAACTTCATACCCTCCTTCCACAGCTTTTCCCAGTCATCTAGCATAATATTATGCCCAATATCTTGTGCCCAATGTATCATCACCGACTTCACCTCCTCGTCTTTCAAATGCCATTCCAACAATATTTTGTACATTTTGGACAATGTCTTATATTTATTATCTAATATTTCAATTTCAAATTTGGATTTGGTATCTGTAAATCCATTCTTCTTCATATCACTTTTAAACATCTCGTTAATCTGTCGATATTGTAACCAACCATCCATCACATCTTTCATCTCCTCATATGTTTTAAGTTTCCATTTTTCTCCATCGTGTCGAAGTATTTTTTCATATGTCAACCAATCCTTTCTTGAATTTAATTTCTTGACACTTATTACTTCTGTTGGTGACAACCACCATGGTGTTTTTCTTTCTAATAGGTTTTTATACCTATCCCATACCTCATAGAGAGCCTTCCGGAATATGTGGTTTCCAAATCCTTTGTGTACTTTTATTTTATCATGCCAAAGATATGCGTGCCATCCAAATCTGTTGTCATGTCCTTCCAGATCTAATAGATCTGGATTTTCTAATGTCATCCATTCCTTTATCCAACTGAGACAGGCTGCTTCATAGTACAATTTCAAGTCTGGCAGGGAGAATCCACCTCTTTCTTTACTGTCTGTTAGTAATTTAAATCTTATTCTTGGTTTCTTCCCCTGCCAGATAAATCTTGAAATCTTCTTTTGCCACTTCTTTTGCTGTCCCCTTGATTATCGGAATTGTTTGAAATAGAAACAACATTTTTGGTAGCACGTTCATTTTAACTGCTGATATTCTTCCCAATAATGAGAATTTCATTCTATCCCACACTTCCAGGTCTCTCTTTATTTTGTTCCACACCGTGTCGTAATTGTCTTGAAATAGATTGATGTTTTTTGATGTCAACCAAATACCAAGATATTTTATTTTCTTAACTACTTCTATATTTGTTTGTTTTTGTATTTCCTCTATTATTCCATTGTCCATGTTTTTAACTAACATCTTCGTTTTCTTTCTATTTAGCTTAAATCCTGCGAGTCGGCCGAACTCCTCCATCTCTTCTAATGCTACTTTGGAGCTTTTTATAGGATCTTCAATCGTCAATACCAAGTCATCCGCAAGGCTTTTACTTTATGTTGTTTTTTTGCCAATTGTTATTCCTTTAATCTCTTTTTCTTGTCTGATTGCTTCTAGGAGCACCTCCAGGACCGAGATGAATAGTAATGGTGATAATGGACATCCTTGTCTTGTTCCCTTATTTATCTTTATATTATCTGTCAACACATTGTTTACAATTATTTTTGCTTTTTGTTCTGAATAAATTGCTTTTATACTTCTTATCATTTTCTCTCCAACATCCATCGCTTCTAAGTTCTTTATCATAAAGTCCCATGATATATTATCAAATGCTTTTTCCGCATCCACGAAGATCAGAGCTGCTTTCTTTTCGCTCCTGACTGACAAGTATTCTATTATATTTATAACATTTCTTGTATTGTTGTTTATCTGCCTGCCAGGAAGAAAGCCTGCCTGGTCTTCATGGATTATTTCTTTTAACATTCTTTTCATTCTGGAAGCTAGTATGCTGGCAAAAATTTTATAATCATTATTCAGCAATGATATCGGTCTATAATTCTTGATCTGCAGCATATCCAAATCCGGTTTTGGAATTAATGTGATGTAAGCATCTTTCCATGTTTCTGGTATTTCTACTTTTACCAAAATATTATTCATCACTTCTTCTAAGGGATCAAGTAGGACGTCACTTAGTTTTTTATAATATTTTGCCGTAAAACCATCCGGTCCTGGAGCCTTTCCACTCTTCATATTTTTGATTGCTTTCAAAATTTCCTCTTTCTCTATTTTTCCATTTAATTTATTTTTCATTTCCGTTGGTATCTTTTGCACCTTTTTCTTTTTCAAATAATCTTCTATTTTGACTATGTTCCTTTCTCCAGCATTTCTGTACAATTGTCTATAAAATTTCTCAAATTCTTTCCTTATTTCTGATGGTTTTTGAACTTCTTTATCTTCAATCTGGATTTTATTTATTGTATTCTGTTCCTTTCTTTTTTTAATCTGCCATGCGAGCCATTTTCCTGGTTTGTTTGCATGTTCAAAATTCTTTTGCTTCATCCATTTAATTTTCCACTCCACCTCTTGATTAATGATCATTGCAAATTGCTTTTGCAACATCTTAATATTTTGGTTCGCTGTTGTATCGTTTGGCCTGCGAGACAGTTTCTTCTCATTTTCCATAATCTGCTTCAGGATTTCTTCTTTTCTTCTTTCTCTCTTCTTTCTTCTTATACTGTTTTGTTGTATGAAGAAACCTCGCATCACTGCTTTGCTTGCATCCCAAACGATACTTTCTTTTATTCCTTTATTTCTATTGAGCAGAAAATAATTCGTCAATTCCTTTCTTGCTTTATCTTCCAGATCTTTGTCATCTAGCAGATTTTCATTTAGTCTCCATCTGAAACTTTTTTCTTCTGGTCCTTTTATTTCACAGACTATCGGATTGTGATCCGACAGTGTCCTTGGTTCAATTTCGATTTTAGAAACTCTTGGTGCCAGTTCGCTGGAAACCATCACATAGTCTATTCTTGCTGTTGATTGGTTAGGTTCTGAATAATGTGTGAATTGTTTATCCAACGGGTGTCTCAATCTCCAAATGTCCACCATATTACAACTTTGCATCAAGTCAAAGAATGATTTCGGTAATTTTCCTTCTTTCGACTCTGTCCTTTTCCTTGCCCTGTCCATTTCCAGCGAGATCACTCCGTTCATATCTCCCATAATCAACATTTTTTGATCCATATGCTCAAAGAGCATTTCTTCCAATTTTTTTATAAAATTCTGATTTGTTCTCATTCGGTGCATAGATACCAACTACTATTATTTTCTCACCTTGCGTTGTGACTTGGACTGCAATTATTCTTCCTTCTTCATCTTTAAATAATTGTTTAGCTTCCAAATGTTGTTTTATATACAGCACTACTCCTCTCTTCTTTGTCCTATCTGATGATATAAATTCGTTTCCTAATTTCTTCTTTATCAAGATTCTTCTGTGTTTTCGTGCGACGTGTGTTTCCTGTAAACATATAATATCCATGTTTTTTTTCTGTAATACATGATCTATCTTGTTTCTTTTCTGTTTTTCATTTAAACCATTTACATTCCACGTCATCGTTTTTAACGCCATTTTGTTTCTGTTTTTCTACTCTCTGTGTTTCTTCTTTACTGCTCCTCTTCTTGTTGTTGTTCTTTATTATCAATATCTTCTTCCTCTTCATCCTCCCCTCCGGCCCCATCCGGGGCGGCACATGCTCCCTCCAGCTGCTCTTCTTCCTCCTCTCCTCTCTCCAGCTCCTTATATTTTCTCAAGAATTTAGTGGTGTCTGCCTTACATCTCAGTTTGTGTTTTTTCTCCTTGTAATAGAAAGAAACTCCTTCTGGATATTCCCATTTAAAATCCACTTTGTTTTTCCTCAACATCTGAGTCAATGGTTTGTATACATCACGTTTCTTCAAAAGTCTGGGAGGAATGTCTTTGTATACTATCACCATTGTGTTGTCGATGTAGAATTTTTCTTCCCGATTTTTCATTAAGATTGTGTCTCTCATAATTTTGTCTTTAAAAATAATCAGACAATCTCCTGGGAATTTCTTCCCTTTTTTGTTCTTTGTCTTGATTCTGAAGACGTTCACCACATTTTTTATCATTTCATCTTCCTCTATCCCAAGCCATTGTGCCAATCCATTTATGATTTTCATCCCAATCTTCTCCCCCGGGGTCTCCGGTATCGCCCTCAATCTCAAATTCGTCTCCCTTTGTCTCAGCTCTTGCATCGCAATTAAATCCAACATTTCTTCCTGTGTTCTGTTGACTTCGACCACTGCCGTATTGAGTTTTTCATCTTCCTTCTTCAACTCCTTAACTTCCTTTTGGATCCGTTTTACTCCTTCTTCATTCTTCTGGGCTTTCTTATCCACCTCTTGTATCTGCGTCTTTAGTTCCTTTACCGTCTGATCCCACTTTTGATCCATTTTTTCCAATTTTTCTTCCATGTTTTGTTCACTTTGCTTAATATCTTTTATATCTTTCTTCAATTCTGCCAACATTTTAATTATTTCTTTGGATTCCTCTTGCTTTGAACCTCTCCTAGTATCTCCTGGTGTTGCTCCTCCTTCTGCTCCCTTTCTCTTATCCTTCTCCATTTTTGTATTTCCACCACTCATTCCAAATTTGCAGATACAACAGTAATAACAATTCTCTCCACCCCTAGGGGGTCCTCACCCACCTTTGATGCCCTCCACCCAACCTCACTCAGATCCCTCTCCAATATACTTTTCCTCTCCAAATATACACAACCTCAGTATGTCAAAGTTCTCATACAATGTAAAACTCAAAAAACAGCAATAACAATATCCATATTCAAATCAAAGTCAGAGTCAAAGACAAACAATTGTTCTATCAGTTCTTTTTTTTTTTTTACAATCTTTATTAATACAGTCTTTCTACACAGATATAAAATATTTCAATTGAACATATCATTAATGTGTACATCCATACCACCATACATCCATACAGACTTGCAAATATAGAAGGAAAAGAAGAAGAAAAGGAAAGGAAGAGAGAAAAGAGGAAAGAAAAAAAAGAAAAAAGAAAAAAAAAGGGAAGAAGAAAAATAAGAAAAGACAAGAAGAAAAAAGAAAAACATCTGTGAGAATTTCATACAGAGATTCCCCTCTATACCTTAAACATACTTTTCAAAACAATAAATTAAAAATAACTTCCGCTACCCATACAACGTTTCTTGAGTCCTTTCTTCTAATAGTCATTGTCTTTCCTTACTTGCTTTTCTTATTCTTAATAACATTAATATTTATAATATCTATTATATCATTTGAACTTGCCCATTACATGGCGTTCTAGTCTAAACACAACCAATAACTGTAACTCAAACCTTGTTTACTCATATACTCGTTCAAACATTTCCATTGCCTCTGAATTATGTCGTTTGTTCCGCCTCTTATTACTTCAGTCAGCTTCGCAAGTTCCAGACTTTCGGCTAACTTATTTTGCCACTCTCTTTTTGTTGGGACATAAACGTCTTTCCAATGCTGGGCCACCAAATTCCTTGCAGCTGTTACAGCATATAAGAATATATTGATTTTATCCCTTGGAATATTTTCATCTATGATTCCTAATAAATACATTTCTATTTTTTTATTGTGAGTCACTTGTATTATTTTGGTAATCTCTTCATGAATCATGACCCAAAACTTTTGTATGGCTGAACACGACCACCACATATGAATAAGGGATCCCCTCCCTTCCTTACATCTCCAGCATTTACCATCCTGGGATTTGTTTATTTTTGCCAACTTTGTTGGGTACATATACCACCTATGATGGATTTTCATGAAACTCTCTTTTATTTGATATGAAGCTGTAAATTTAATCGTTTCAGTCCAAAATTTTCGCCATTTTTTGTTATCTATTGAGTATCCAATATCTTGCTCCCATTTTAACATATTTTGGCTTTTGATCTCCTTCCCTTCCAGATCTCCAATTAATATTTGATACATTTTCGAGATGATTTTTTGTTTATTCATTAATACTTCTTCTAGAATATTTATTTTGTTCAGAAAACCTCTACTTTTTAGGTCTTTTTCAAATGTAGATCTTAATTGAAAGTATTCTAGCCAGCCTACCCCCATTGTTTTTAATATTTCATAATCTTTCATTTTAGGTTTCTCACTTCTTTGTACAACCAGCTCTTCATATTTCAACCACTTTCTTCCCAGATTCCCTTTTAATGTGTTATTAGCCTCAATGGGGGAGGCCCACCATGGTGTTGTCTGAATTACTTTCTTCTCAGTTCTTTCCCAGACTTCTACTAATGATTTTCTTACTAGGTGGTTTTTAAATCCTCTATGCAGTTTTAATTTATCATATAACAAGTACCCGTGCCAGCCAAAAATTATGTCCCAGCCCTCTAACATTAACAATTCTCTATTTTCAAGTTTTATCCAGTCCATCAGCCAGCTCCAGCTGGCTGCATCATAATAAGTTTTCAAGTCTGGGACTCCGAAGCCTCCCTTCTCTTTGGCTTTAATCATGGTTTCCTGTTTTATCCTTGGCTTTTTCCCTTGCCAGATAAAACTGGCAAGGTCTTTTTGGCAATCCCTTAAATATTTCACTCCTATAATTATAGGTGCGGTTTGAAAAAGAAACATATATTTTGGGAGAATCATCATTTTGAGCATTGAAATCCTACCTAACAGTGATAGGTTCAAGTTTCCCCATTTCTTCAACAAATCTTTCACTTCCTTTCTTTTTTGGATATAGTTATTTTTAAATAGATCCTTGTTATCATTTGTAATGTTCAATCCTAAATACTTTACTTTAGTTTCAACTTTTAGTTTAGTTATCCTTTCTAATTCTTGTTTCTCTAATTCAGTCAAATTTTTTATCAATAATTTGGATTTTTCTTTATTTAATTTAAAGCCTGATTGTTTCCCAAATTCTTTTAAACTGTCCAAAACTTTCATTATACTCATAAATGGGGATTCTACAGTTATTATTACGTCGTCTGCGTAAGCTTTAACCTTATATTCAATCTTTCCTACTTTAATACCTTTAATCTCTTCATCTTGCCTTATTTTATTAAGGAGTGGTTCCAAAGCTGCAATAAACAGTAGGGGAGATAGGGGACAACCCTGTCTAACCCCTCTTTCTATCCTGAAAATGTCTGTGATCTCGTTATTTATGATTAACCTGGCGAATTGTTCTTGGTATAGGGCTTTAACACCCCTCAAAAATTTATCTCCAACCTCCATATTTTCCAGAGTTTTTTTCATAAACTCCCAGGCAAGACTGTCGAATGCCTTTTCGGCGTCCACTAGAAGCATTGCAACTTTCTTACCTGGGTTCATTTCAATATATTCGAGTAGATCTATTATGACTCTGGTGTTGTCTTTTATTTGTCTTTCAGGGAGGAACCCTGCTTGATCTCTCCCAATGATACTACCTAAGACCACCTTCATTCTATTCGCCATTACTCCAGTGAAGATCTTATAATCAATATTTAGAAGGGAGATGGGTCTATAATTTTTAGTCAAGTTTAAATTTGAGCCTGATTTAGGAAGGAGTGTTATCAAGGCTTCTTGCCAGGACTTGGGAATTTCTCCCTTCTTTAAAATTTCCCCCATAATTGTTTTTAATCTAGGAACTATTATTTCTTTTGTGTTTTTATAATATATAACCGGAATACCGTCCGGACCCGGTGATTTACCTGCTATCATCTTATCTATTACTTCCTCTATCTCCTCGTTCTTAATTTCTGAATTTAACCAATCATATTCTTCTCTGTTTATCTTCACTACTTGATTCTCAGACAGGTACTTTGTTATTTCGTTTCCCTCTCCTTTTTCCGTTTTTTTATATAATCCTTCATAATATTCTTTAAAACACTTCTTTATATGTTCCAGGTCTGTTATTTCTTTACCTTCTACCACTATCTTGTTAATCACTTTGTCTAATGCTCTCTCTTTGGCTAGCCAAGATAACATTCGCCCCGGCTTATTTGCATGTTCAAAGTACCTTTGTTTCGTCCATAAAATTTTCTTTTCCACTTCTTTGTTAATTAATGTTGTTAGGTGTGCCTGTAAATCTTTAACTCCTTTTAATAATTCCTCATTTTTAGGATTTTTAACTAATTCTTTTTCTTTATCTCTTATCTGTCTACTAATCTCTACTATATTGGTCTCTTTGTTTTTCTTAATTTCTTTCATCATCTGAATCCCATATCCCCTTATATACGCTTTGCTGGTATCCCAAATTATCATCCTATCTGTATTCTGCTTTTCATTTATTTCAAAAAATTCTTTCACTGCCTCATTAATTCTATTCTTTCTTTTATCATCCCTCCATAGCTCATCATTTAATCTCCATCTTCCTTTCGTCCGTCTTTGGAACTTCATATGAACAGTCACTGGATTATGGTCTGATAATGATTTATTTCGAATCTCGGCTTTCTCTAAATTTAATATTAATTTCTTAGAAGCCCAAATTGCGTCTAGTCTCCCGCCTGATTTATGTACCTCTGAGTAATGAGTAATGTCTTTGGTTGTTGGATTTTTAATCCTCCAGGTATCATAAAGATTTAGATTCGCCGTCATATTAAAAAATGACAGTGGAAGTTTCCCCGACTTTAGGGTTTTATCCCTGTCTGTCCTATCCATTTCGTTTGACACCACCCCATTTTGGTCTCCCATAAGAAGGATATTTTCTCCTATGTAGTCCCATAGTTTATTTTCTAGTGTTTTATAGAACTCCTCCTTTTTATTGTTTGGCGCATATATACCTACCACCACTATCTTTCCCTCCTTTGTGTGAATCTCCACGCCAACTGATCTGCCCTCCTCATCTTTAAATAATAACTGTGGTTTTAATAGGGGGTTTATATATATGACCACCCCCCTCTTTTTTTCTTTTCCAGAGGACACAAATTCCTTCCCTAATCTTTTGTTTCCCAGAATTCTTATATGACTATATGGTATGTGGGTTTCCTGTAAACAGATAACATCCCATCTTCCTCTCTTTAACAAACATTCTATTTTGTTTCTTTTAACCTTGCTATTCATTCCATTTACATTCCAAGTAATACATTTCAGTGACATACCTTTATTCAACTACTGTCTTATTACTGTAAAGCAACCTGTTAAGAGAAAAAAGAGAAAATCTAAAAAGGAACAACTGGATATATATTCAAAAATAGACTTCTACCCACTGCGAACTATAGTAAGGTTTAACACTTGTTCACAATGTCTATGCCCTCAATCCGGATTTCTTATGTCTCTTGTATATTGTTGTCAGGGCGCTTTTTCCCTTCTAATTCTTCTCCGTACTTCCTCCAAAACATTTCAATTTCCCCAGTCGATTTGAAAAATCTTCTCCTCTCTTTAAATGTAAAGGATATTCCGTCCGGGAATTCCCATCTGAATGGAATCTTATTTTTCTTCAGAGCAGATGTAATAAATTTATAGCCCTCTCTCTTTTTAAGGAGACGAGGTGGAATTTCTTTCATTATTTCAACGATGTTCCCATCAATCATAAGAGGGTCCCTCCTTCCCATCATCAGCATCAGTTCTGTTCAAAAGTTATTTCTATTGCCTCTTGGTTGGCTAATCCAGTGAGGATTATTCAATTTGTAATCCAATATGTACTTCTGTGTCAATAGCTCAGTCCACCTACTTTTGCAAACCACTCGCGGTCAAACCACAGATCCAGGGGTAGAAAACCGCACAAAGTCTCATGAAAAGTATAAGTAAAATAAAACACACACAGATTCAATACTTCTGCCACTTGGTTGGCCAAATCCAAACTGTTACGCTGTTACGCTGAAATTAAAAAAGAAGAGGAAAAACAAAAAGCAGTCTGTGTTCTTCAGCCTTTCGGCTTAATCCACGCCGCCCGGATGGGGCCGGCAGGGGGGGGCACTCAGAGGAAAGCTCCGTTTTAAAACAAAGAACAAGGAAGATACAGAGCGTCTAGGAATTCCGCCGTCTCCACAGTCAAAAAACCAAAAAATAAAAATAAAAAAAATAAAAAGATACGAGTTTATAAAGTTCACTCCCAACTTAATAATATTTCTATTCCAAAGTCAAAGTCTCAACTGCTGGCTTGGCTCCTTTAAAGTTATATAAAACCACCTTAGAACGTTACTACGCAGTTTAAATGAAAACGAAAGTGAAGGGAGCCCTCCTTCTCCAGCGGGTTTCCATTGTTCGCCAAATGACTAAATTTCTTAAATATCAAACAAACTTCACTCACACAGTCACATCCACTCTGAAAACCATTTTTGGGGTTGAAAAAAACCCTCAATTAGCAATAAAAACCGTTGTAGGTTTAAGTCTATAAATTCAGCTCCGGTTATTGCGATACGATCGTATATCTTCTCTCAGTCACAGTCAGGGCTGACCTCCTTTTTTCCACCCTGCTGCTCTCCGAATTTTAATTACTTTAAAGTTTTTTCACCCACCTTTGTCAAATTCGGGGTTTTTCCTTTTTGAGAATCGGCAGGAGAGCCGTGGAGACTCGAGGCTGCGTTTCCTGAGGATAGATGATGGCGTCCCGTGCCGGCGCCTCGATCTCGTCTCCCTCCCGCTCCCCGAAAAGGGAGCTTCCAGGAGACGGAGAGACCGCTCCTCGGCACAGCTGGGAAGCAGTCCCCAAGACAATCCTCTTGGGGTTTTTAGGGGGTTGTGGCGCCCATACAAACACCCCTATTTTCCTCTGGAAACTGAACTCTCCCCGGAGGGTTGAGTCCCGTCTCCGCTCGGCTCCTCTTCCCGACCGGAAGCCTAATTCCTGGATCTCTCATGAATTCAGTTCTGGAAATAGCCAGGCTAGCTTCCTGGTGAGATGATGGCCCTCTAAGCATGGGCCATTAAGGTAACAAAAATAGTGGCTCTGTGCCAGATGACAAATAAATGAGCCCCCCTCTCTCAACTCGCTGATAGAATCACAGAATCATAGAATTGTAGAGTTGGAAAGGACCCTGAGGGCCATCTAGTCCAACCCCCTGCAATGTAGGAATTTTAGCTTAAGCTTAAGATGGCCATCCAACCTCTGCTTCAAAACCTCCAAGGAAGGAGAGTCCACTGCCTCCTGAAGGAGACTTTCACTGTCAAACATCTCTTGTTCTTCCAAATGTTTATTCCTTTTTTATAACTTGAAGCCATGGGTTCAAGACCTACCCTCCTGAGCAGGAGAAACCAAGCTTGCTCCATCTTCCAGCCCTTGAGATATTTGAAGATAGCCCTCATATCTCTTCTCAGTCTCCTCTTTTCCAGGCTAAATATACCCAACCCCCTCAACTGTTCTTCATAAGGCTTGGTTTCCAGACCCTTGATCATCTTGGTTGCTCACTGTCAGGTTCTCTTATCGGTTGTTCAATAGGAATGCCAAGCCATCTTGTCTTTAAGTCTTTTATTTCAGTGCCAAGCTATTTACAGTGCAGAGCTCAGTTTATCATGTCTGCTTCAGTCACTAGCAGAACCCGGAAGTGCCTCCCTCCTGTTTTGGCGCCAACAGCAAAACTTCGGCATCCTAAATTGCCGCCTTCTCCTCCTATGTGAGATATGCGCCGGAACTGACGCCTCCCTCTCCGAACGAGTCTGCTGGGTGGTGCCAGGTCTCCCAGTAACTCACTGGACACCTGGCACTCCCTGGCTCCCAGCCACTAACTGCTCCTCCCCCGAAAGGGGACTGCCAGATTCACTCGAAGATGAATCTGTAGTTAACACAGGCTGCGGCTCTCTGTAAACACTCAGAGCTGGACTGGCAGGAGCGGGCAGATCCCTGACACTCTCCTTTGCAGACCTTTTAGTTTGTCAATATCCTTCTTAAATTGTGGCACCCAGAGCTGGACACTGGACTCCAGGTGTGGTCTGACCAAGGCAGACTAGAGTGGGACTATGGCTTCCCTTGAGCTGGACACTAGACTTCTGCTGATGCAAGCTAGAATAGTCAAAACAAAACAAAAAAATAGTGTTAGCTTTTTTCCCTGCTGCATCCCACTGTGGACTTGTGTTTAGCTTGTGTTCCACCAAGACCCCTAGATCCTTTTCACACATACTGCTAGTAATCCAGGTGTCCCCGAGTGCTACTTCCAGCCTTGTGCCAAGTGAGCAGAGCTGGCAAGGGGAACCCCAGCACAAGTTGCAATGTCACTGTGTTTTTAACCACAAAGCCCACAAGCCTCTCGCTGGCAGTGTGACAGTAACAGAAAGGAGCTTGTCTTAGAGGGAGCAGCTAGAGAAGAACAGGCAAGGCTGGTGGCAGCCAGGGAAGGATGGCGCAAGAGATCGCTTACGTGAATACAACCAAGTTTGAAGCCGGTGGTAAGGGCACACTTTAATGGCAGGCTCCCTTCCCTTCTAAGAAATTTCTCTATATTTTGAGTCGGGGCTTGGTTGAGGGAACTTGGTTGGGGGAGCAAAGGCATTACAGCAGCGGATTAGACAGTTTCATGGAGAAGAGGGCTACAATGGCTACTAACCACAATTGCATCCCCTCCAGCATTTCTCCAATGAAAATAAGAACGTCCAGTGCTACTTTTCAAGAAAAAAGGGGGGCTGGAACTGGGGGGGCTGAACTGGGGGGCAAGAAAAAAGGGGGGCTGGACACCTCTCTTGTTCTCTTTGAATGGCAAGAGGTGCCAGAACTCAGTTCCAGCGAGTTCCAGCTGGGGGGGAAGCCCTGGGGACATCCTACCGTGTTTCCCCTATTTTAAGACACCGTCTTATATATTTTTTTCCTCAAGAAAACGCACTATGGCTTATTTTGAGGGGATGTCTTATTTTTATTACGTAAGCACGGCTTGGCAAGGCCACGCTCGAGTTCTGGGGCTGCGAAGGACGGGACGGGCGCAGAGCTCTTTGTTTGCTTGCTGGCAGCGGGGGGAGAATCCAAGCTGAGCTTTGAGGAAACGGGCACCAGAGATACCCGCTTTCGCTGGGCGCTCTCTCCTGCTCCTCCTCCTCCGCCTTCCCTCCTCGAAACTCGACAGAAGCCTTGTTTTCCAAGGGGCCTCTTGGGCGACGCGCGGGGCGGCTCAGGGGATTTCATCATGGCGGCGAGCAGGGAAAGCCCATGCCGCCTTCCCTCTCTGCCACGGCCGCCACCCCATGCGCTCCGCGCTGAGCAGAGTTGGGCGAGTGCACAGGCAAAGAGACCTTCAGAGTGCCTTTGTCGCGCCCGCTGCCCCTTCCTGTGCACCCTGCTCTGCAGAGTTCCTGAGCGCTGCTTCTGGGGCTGACTGGTTTTGGTGGTGGGACTGGACACCCAGCCCTGCCTTTTCCTTGGCGCCCTCCAGAACTGCGCCTATCACTATGGCTTATTTTCGGGGTACGGCTTATATTTCGCAAATGCGAAAAAATCCTGCTATGGCTTATTTTATGACTACGTCTTAAAATAGGGGAAACAGGGTATTCCATGCCCTCCAACATTTCTCCGGCGAAAATAGGGACGTCCTAAGGAAAAGCAGGACATTCTGGGATCGAATCAGAAATGTGGAAGGCTTCTGTAAATCTGACGTGGTCCCTAGGAAATAGAGACACTTGGAGGGTCTGCAATGGCCATGTTATCGCTGCGCTCTGGGGCCCAGTAGTGCTTCTGAATACCACCAGTTTCTGGGGAGTGTTGCTGTTGCACCCAGGTCCTGCTTGGGGTCTCCCTTTGGGGCATCAGGAGATCAGGATGAATGGGAGCCCTCTGGCCTGATCCATCAGGATTCGTAATGCGCCTTTGTCCAAACACAGCGGGGAGTGAATATTGGGGAGGAGGTCTGCCTACTCCTCTTTGCCCCTTGCAGTGTTTGAAATTCCCCAGGCACCAGAATATCAGAAGACCCTGCTGGATCAGGCCATCCATCTGGTAAATTTGAGGGGAGTGGCTTTCCTTGTGGAGGACAATTGCCTTACCTGAGCAATTGTTTTGTACCTGTGGCAACGCAGTCCTGGGTCTGGCGATAGGAACGTAAGGAATCGCAATGCGAAGTCTGGTGCAAGCCATCTTATGCAAGAATGTGTTTGGTCAACACCCTGCTTCCTCTCTGCATATCAGTGCCCCAGAGTCTGCCATGGGTTCCTGTCGTCTGAAGGTTGAATTTAATCCATAATATGGGGCTGGGGGGGGCAACACGCACACACCTACGGTCCTCCTGATGGATGCGGTTGCTGGACTCTCATCCACCTCTGCAAAGATGGCCAGAAACGATGGGGTGGAACTCAACATCTGCAATAAAGCTCTTGAGAAATTGCAGAGCTTGCAGTTTCACAGATGAAAATAAATATGTTCTTAACAACCATCCTTCCCGCCTGATTCCCACACCAACTCTTGTACCCCACCCAAACTAGGCATCAAGGGAGACACACTACAGAACACGCCTGCAAATGGACCAGAGACAAAATGTAAAAATAAGACATTTATATTATGTTATATTTTTGACATTTTTTGTCTTTGGGAAGTTCTATATAATTGCCTGTAGAGTTGTGTGAGCTGTGTAAAGGGACCCCTGACCATTAGGTCCACTCGTGGATGACTCTGGGGTTGTGGTGCTCATCTTGCTCTATAGGCCGAGGGAGCTGGCGTTTGTCTGCAGACAGCTTCATGTGGCCAGCATGACTAAGCCGCTTCTGGCGAAGCAGAGCAGTGCACGGAAACGCCATTTAGCTTCCCGCTGGAGCGGTACCTATTTATCTACTTGCACTTTGACGTGCTTTCGAACTGCTAGGTGGGCAGGAGCAGGGACCGAGCAACGGGAACTCACCCTGTCGCGGGGATTCGAACCGGCGACCTTCCGATGGGCAAGCCCTAGACTCACTCTTCCCTCCTTTCACTTCTCATATTGTTCTGGGAAGTGTGGATTAGATGGGGGCGGTAATCGGCTTTAAATGTGAACTAGAATCATAGAATCATAGAACTGTAGAGTTGGAAGGGACCCTGCGGGTCATCTAGTCCAACCCCTGCAGTGCAGGAATCTCAACGACCATACATGGATTTCTCTCCCCCCCCCTCCGCCCCATCCCTATTCTTCGAAATTTCAGTTTTATGTACGTGCGACAACAAATCAATAGAGTCGCTCCATCATATATTATTTAAATGCCCATTATACATTTTACCCTGGACCAGGATTTTGAACCCAGTTATATTGGAAATTGCTGATAATCCTTCTGAAACGCAATTGGCTTGCTTGTTGCAAGATACGATCCCCCAAAGAACATTACAGGTTGCTAGATTTTTGATTTCAGTTATCTCATATAAACGGAGGGTCTGAGTAGCACTGAGCGATCAACAACTACATGACCTTTAGAAAACACCTGAAGGCAGCCCTATTTAGGGAAGTTTTTAATCTGTAATATTTCAATGTATTTTAGTGTTTGTTGGAGGCCGCCCAGAGTGGCTGGGGGGACCCGGTCAGATGGGCGGGGTACAAATAATAAATTATTATTATTATTATTATTATTATAAAAGAAGCCATGGAACACTTCAAGAATATTGATATTATATTATTCAATAATTTCAACTTAAACGGCATTGTAATATTATCTTCATCATTTTTGTCTGTAAAATTGAGAAGAATGGGCGTATTAGTCTTTTAATTGCTGTGCCGATGTCCATAATGTGTTTGTTCTTGTAATCTGAATGTATTTTATTTTTTGCTGATCTGGGCTCATAGCCGAATAAAGACATCTTCTTCTTCTCCCTATTCTTCACTGGGGCACCACTCAGTGCTACTCAGACCCTCCGTTTTTTTCCCCATCGAGTTTTATGTAAAGTGCTTTGCTTGTTTTTAATGCTATGGTTCTAACCTGCCCTGCCTGGGACTTGCTGATGGAGGGCAGGTAAGAAACCTTACCTGCCTCAGGGGGTCGTGGTCCCCTGGAGCCTCACATTTAAGAGAAAGCAGGGTGGGGGGGATGAAATTTTAATCTTTCCCACCATCCTCTGCCTCCCTCAGCTTCCTCTCCATCTCGCAAAAGAGACATCTCCACAATCATCGTTATGTCGCTCCTGGCTCTGCTGCTCCTACTGCTGGCCACCTCCCTCATCGCAATGGCCCTTCTCTGTAAGTACAATGACGCGTTTCCACTCTGCCTGATCTCCACGGCTCTGGCACCTTACCCAAAGTCTGACCATTGGTGCATCTAGCTCCATATTATCAGCGCTGACTGGCAGCAGCTGCCCAGGGTTTCAAGCATGGGTCTCTTCTTTCTCTCAGCCCAACCTGCAGAGGCACGCAAAGCAAACGCCCTTCATCGGTAAGAACATCCTACTTTGATCTCAATGACATCTGCCCAGGCCTCAATGGGTGGCGAGAGTGCCTCTGAGGACGTGCAGAATGACACAACCATTTTGCTGCGTCGGGCGATCACGCGCAGGCTTTCACTAAAAGCTAAATGCTGATCACTGCCCACCCCCAAAAATACCCTGCAGAAATGAGAGAACCAGAGCAATTAAGGTGAGGTTTTTCAAGGGGGGGGTGGAATTAGCCTTGAAACGAGATGGTGGGGAAGGAAGGGATTTGATCTAAATAGGGAAGAGTTGGCTGGCCTGCAGAAAATGCCACCGGTCCCTGGCTGCCAGGAAGACTAGCAGAAGGAAATCTTGGGAGGGCCAAAGTTTCAAGTTTGCAGATGACACCAAATTGGGAGGGGTGGCTAATACCCCAGAGGACAGGATCACACTTCAAAATGACCTTAACAGATTAGAGAACTGGGCCAAGGCAAACAGAATGAATTTTAACAGGGAGAAATGTAAAGTACCACACTTGGGCAAAAAAAATGAAAGGCATAAATACAGGATGGGTGACACCTGGCTTGAGAGCAGTACATGTGAAAAGGATCTAGGAGTCTTGGTAGACCACAAACTTTACATGAGTCAACAGTGTGATGCAGCAGCTAAAAAAGCCAATGCAATTCTGGGCTGCATCCATAGGAGTATAGCATCTAGATCAAGGGAAGTAATAGTACCACTGTATTCCGCTCTGCTCAGACCTCACCTGGGATACTGTGTCCAGTTCTGGGCACCAAGAAGGATACTGACAAGCTGGAACGTGTCCAGAGGAGGGCAACCAAAATGGTCAAAGGCCTGGAAACGATGCCTTATGAGGAACAGCTTAGGGAGCTGGGTATGTTTAGCCTGGAGAAGAGAAGGTTAAGGGGTGATATGATAGCCATGTTCAAATATATAAAAGGATGTCATATAGAGGAGGGAGAAAGGTTGTTTTCTGCTGCTCCAGAGAAGTGGACACGGAGCAATGGATTCAAACTACAAGAAAAAAGATTCCACCTAAACATTAGGAAGAATTTCTTGACAGTAAGAGCTGTTCGACAGTGGAATTTGCTGCCAAGGAGTGTGGTGGAGTCTCCTTCTTTGGAGGTCTTTAAGCAGAGGCTTGACAGCCACCTGTCAGGAATGCTTTGATGGTGTTTCCTGCTTGGCAGGGGGTTGGACTGGATGGCCCTTTTGGTCTCTTCCAACTCTAGGATTCTAGGATTCTAAGTGCCACTGGTATTCAAGAGGCATGCTCAGGGATGGGCTGCAACATCCCAGAAGATACTGCAAGGCTCCCTAGATCAGGCATAGGCAAACTCCGGCCCTCCAGATGTTTGGGCAGAGGTGTAGCAAGCCCCGGTGGTACCCGGGGCGGAATTTTTTTTGTCACCCCACCACCACCACTTTAATTTTATAAATTTTTTAAAACATTAAAAAGTGTCACCCCCCTCTGATGGTGCCACTTTGCGAGGTGTGGGGTTTGTGTGTGTGTGTGTGTGTGTGTGTGTGTGTGTGTGTGTGTGTGTGTGTGTGTCTATTATCTCTTTTTTTTCCAATGAAGTTAAAATTAAAAAATTAAAATAAAAATAAAATAAAAAAATACTTTTTTTAAGTGTCACCCCCCTCTGGGGTGGAACCCGGGGCGGCCCCCCCCGCCTCCCCTTGCTACGCCCCTGTGTTTGGGACTACAATTCCCATTATCCCCGACCACTGGTCCTGTTAGCTAGGGATGATGAGAATTATAGCCCCAAACATCTGGAGGGCTGGAGTTTGCCTATGCCTGCCCTAGATGTACATGGGAATTTGCAGGAGAATATGAATGACAGGGGGACCCAGGTGGTGCTGTGGGTTAAACCATAGAGCCTAGGGCTTGCTGATCAGAAGGTCGGCGATTCGAATCCCCGCGGCGGGGTGAGCTCCTGTTGCTTGGTCCCTGCTCCTGCCAACATAGCGGTTCGAAAGCATGCAGTGCAAGTAGATAAATAGGTACCTCTCCAGCGGGAAGGTAAACGGCGTTTCTGTGCGCTGCTCTGGTTCGCCAGAAGCGGCTTAGTCATGCTGGCCACATGACCCGGAAGCTGTACGCCGGCTCTCGGCCAATAAAGCGAGATGAGCGCCGCAACCCCAGCGTCGGACACAACTGGACCTAATGGTCAGGGGTCCCTTTACCTTTACCTTTATGAACGATAGGTCCCTGCCCCGTGGAACTTACAATCTAGAATTTGGCAGGGCACTTAGAAAACAACGGGAAGGAGAGGCAAGGATACCCAAATGGACTGTGGGCCAATGCAGTTCCGTTTGTGCCTCCGCTGCAGTTGGGAGGAGAACAAAAGAAGTTTCGACCCTGTTAAAAAGAAAAGGGGTAGTAGTGAGTTCTGAGCAAAACTCCAAACTCTGAAATCTGTTCAGCATTTTCAGATTTTTGGATTTCCTACTCTGCATGCCCCCTTTCGAGCCAGTCACACCTCTTGCACTTTTATTTGGAAGTTACTCCTGCAGCAGCCATGTCAGGGCAGATAAAAGAAAGTCCTTCTTCACGCAGCCCACAGATAAACTGTGGAACTCCCTGCCACAGGAGAAAGTGTGATGGCCACCAATTTGGATGGCTTTTAAAAAGGGATTATTAGACAAATCCATGATGGAGGAGAGAGCTATCGATGGCTCCTGTCCACAATGGCTGTTCTCTGCCTGCACAGCCGGAGGCAGCAATGCTTCCGAATCCCAGTTGCTGGAAACCAAAAGAAGGGGGAGCACTGCTCTTGTGTTGGAATCCTGCTTGCGGCTTTCCCACAGGTCGGCCATTGGCCTGATCCAGCATGCTTCTTATGTCCATATGATTTGTAGATTCCCAGAAGGAGAAGAAACTCCAGGAAATCGAAGGAGTGATGGAGACGATCAGAACCTCCCTGTGGCTCAGCAATATCTCTCTTTTGCCAGCGGAAGCATCTGAGAGTAAGTTGCAAAACCCAGAAATTAGGGCAAGCCTCAGAGTATGTGGGGATGGGAAGGATTCCTATTTTTAATCGTTTCTCTTCCTTTCCTCCAGATGTTTTCTGCTCTTTGTCATTTAATTTGCATAATGAAAAGTGTTTGTCCTCACAGCCAAGCTAGGAAAGTAGGTTATTGTTGTGCCCTTTTTACAGCTGGTAAACTGAGGCTGTGATCATGGGCCACACAATGCGCCTGTGGCAGAAGAAGAGGAGCCTGCTGGATCAGGCCAATGGCCCACCTAGTCCAGCATCCTCTTCTCACAGTGGCCAAGCAGATGAGTCACTGGGAAGCAGGATCTGGTCACAACAGGAATGCTCTCATCTCTTGTAGTTTCCAGTTGCAGATTTTAAATACCCGGTACCTCCTTCAGGGATAGGGAACACCTTTTTCCCTGATGAGAGTACCCTGGGCCTTTAAACAGAAACTCAACAGGTGCAGCTGCCCCAATCACTGCATCTCAGTGATATTCTCAGCCAGAGAGAATTTTCTGAGAACATTACTTTTCTCCTAGTTACAGGTAAGTAGCCGTGTTGGTCTGCCGTAGTCAGAACAAAACAAAAAAAATTCCTTCCAGTAGCACCTTAGAGACCAACAAAGTTTGTTCTTGGTATGGTCTGGTCTCTAAGGTCTCTAAGTATAGCTGGTCTCTTGGTATAGCTGGTCTCTAAGGTGCTACTAGAAGGAATTTTTTTTATTTTGTTTCGACTTTTCTCCTAGTCTCCCATTTTGCAAAGCTCACTTTGGTCTGACACTACACTGAACTCTGAGAGCCAGTGTGGTGTAGTGGTTAAGAGCAGTAGATTTGTAATCTGGTGAACCAGGTTCACATCTCTGCTCCTCCACATGCAGCTGCTGGGTGACCTTGGGCTAGTCACACTTCTCTGAAGTCTCTCAGCCCCACTCACCTCACAGAGTGTTTGTTGTGGGGGAGGAAGGGAAAGGAGAATGTGAGCCGCTTGGAGACTCCTCCGGGAAGTGATAAAGCGGGAGATCAAATCCAAACTCCTCCTCCTCCTCCTTCTCCTCCTCTTCTTCTTCTCTGCACTTTCAGGTGTTCAGCTGCTCCAAAACATCTCCAAGGCTTTCTCCAAGATCCAAACCCGCCTGGGGAACATCAGTGCGTCAAAAACGGCTATCCAGAATCGCCACAGTAAGTAGGGGTCGAAATCAGTGACGAAAACCTCTTCCAACCCCACATTTCCTTCAAGGGGGGGGGGGAATCAGTATCCCAGACCGTCTCCAGTCCTGGACATAAGCGTTGCCAACTTCTTATAAACGCCTACTGCTCCTGTAACGGTGTTGGTCTGCATGCGATTAAAGGACTTTGCCACATGATTTCTGCATATCAAGATCCAGTTAAAGTTGCAGGAGCAAAGCCAAGTCCCCACCAAAACTTGAGTTATGGCGACCCTCCTGGCCAGGCCTGGGGCAACCACCTCCCAAGGGAGTCTGTTCCTCTGTTGAACAGCTCTTAACATCAGAAAGTTCTTCCTGATGTTTAGTCGGAATCTCCTTCTTGTAACTTGAAGCTATAGGTTCGAGTCCTACCCTCCAGAGCAGGAGAAAACAAGCTTGTTCCATCTTCCCTGTGACAGCCTTTGAGATATTTTGAAGATGGATATTCTATCCCCTTTCAGCCCCCTCTTTCCCAGGCTAAACATACCTACCTCCTGCAACCGTTCCCCATAAGTTTTGGTTTCCAAAGCCTTGGGCATCTCCTCTGCACACCTTCCAAAAATGCTCAAGGAGGCTGCGAAGCAAGGCCAGCGAGGGATGTGGCCTGGAGACAGCCCTGAGAGCCAGACAGAAGAGCCTATAAGGCAGCAAGAGGCAGTGTGGTAGTGTCAGACTAGGGTTCAAATCCCCAGAAACTTGGGCGACCCTTGGGCAAGCCACTCGCTCTCAGCCTAGCCTACCTCACAGGGTTGTTGTGAGGATGAGATGGGGCAGAGAACCCTGTACACAATTGTACACAATTGCTGGGATATACAAGGTGTGACCAGAAAATTGATTGATTGACCAGAAAGTTCAGTGAATGGTCAGCGAGAAATATTTGAACATACAATCAGCATTGGAAAGCTACAAAGTGTTCACAATTGTGTACGGAGATGAAGCTGTAGCTCAAAAGACAGTGTGTGAGTGGTTTAAGCATTTCTGCGAAGGGCGGCCAACCATCCAAGATGACCCTCGGTCTGGCAGACCATCAACGAGCAGAATGACGGCAAATGTCAACAGAGTTCGTGAGTTATTGCTGCGGGATCAGCATTTGTCCGTCCAAAGAATTGCATATTCTGTGTGAAATCGTTGCTGAGGTTACTGAGTTGTCCCGCCCTCCATATTCTCCTGATCTGTCCCCACCGGATTTCTTTCTTTTTCCAAAACTGAAATCTGCACTGAAAGGGCACAGATTTTTCCAACATTTCACACGTCCAAGCTGCTGTGACGAGGGAACCGAAAGCAGTACGAAAAGAGGACTTCTCCAGAAGTTTCCAACAGTTCTACGAATGTTGTCAACGGTGCATTGCATCAGAGGGGGCCTACTTTGAAGGCCTGTAAGGTATGTATGTTAGAATATTTCTCGCTGTCCGATTTCTGTGACCATTCACCGAACTTTCCGGTCACACCTTGTATATGTAACGAACAAGTAAGAACCTTCGAGAACTGCAGCTTTTCACGCCTCTGC
This sequence comes from Darevskia mixta, assembly GCA_034641385.1. Classification (NCBI taxonomy): domain Eukaryota; kingdom Metazoa; phylum Chordata; class Lepidosauria; order Squamata; family Lacertidae; genus Darevskia; species Darevskia mixta. Next base: position 9,177,592 of record JAWWNH010000060.1, read on the forward strand.
ATGACAAGCTCCATCTTGAGCTGAATGGGGGGAAAGTTGGGTATAAATGCAATACATAAATAATATTTATCCCTTCTCTAGCACACATCCCTTGCCTTTTTTGAGACACCCATGCTTCATCCTCAGACGATGCTCAGATCCAGCCCCTCCAATCGGCCTTTCCTGCAGTTCAGGATTGCTGAGACCCGCTCCCTCTTTTTCTCCCAAAGGGGACCTCCTGGCATTGCTCTCCAAAGGCTGGAAGTTTTACAACGGCAACGCCTACTTCCTTTCCCAAGAGGCAAAGCCCTGGAAGGAAGCTGAGGACACCTGTAGAGCCCAAGGGGCACACCTGGTCTCCATCACGTCCAAGGAAGAGATGGTGAGCACACATACAGGGCCGTCTTACCCATAGGCGCTAGGGGTGCAGGGCACCCGGGCACCGGGCTCTCAAGGGTGCCAGGCCAAGAGTCCGGGGCCCGAGAGTTGAGTCCGGGGAAGAGCCCGCCCACCGGTCAGAGCGCCGCGGCGGGCTCTTCTGCTGCGGGCGGCTCTGCGCCACGAGTTCGGGGGCGACTGAGCCAGCAAGATGCTGAGGCGGCCGGCCGGCTCCACCCTCCTGCGTGCCTGGGACTGGGCAACCTGGGGGGGGGTGCCAGGTGGATCTTTGCACTCCGGCGCCACATATGCTTAAGACAGCCCTGCACACACTCTTCAAAACACCTGGATTTACCTGCTCAGCTAACAGAAACACCAATACCTGGGCTGGCCCGAAGCATTTTCCTCGCTGGCCTCTGCTCCTGCGCCTTTGCCAGCAACTTAGCCTGCCGATATTACCAGGCCAGTCCCCTTCCTAGGAAAAGCAGTTGCTGCTGTTCTCTGCGCATCAAGCAGCTGCTAGAGACACAAGAGTTTGTTTTCTTGGTCAGTTGGCAGTCCTAGAGTTGAGGGTCCTTTGCACAGAAGGGGTTAGGCACAACTCGCTGGTTCCTGAAGTCCCAGCCTGCCTCTGGGAACTGGGTGGGGCTTACCTCTGAGTAAATGTGCACAGGATCAAGCTGCCCAGCTGCAAATCCAAAGGCCATTTCCTGCTGAGCCAGGATTTGAGAATGATATCCTGTCCCTGAGCCTAGTTCTCTCTCTCTCTCTCTCTCTCTCCAACCCTGGACCACTGTGGTTTGAAACTGTTTCGCAGGAATACCTTGCCAGGGAAGCCAGAAAGCAGCCCTTTTGGATCGGACTCTCTGACCAAAATACAGAAGGTGTTTGGACCTGGGTGGACGGCACAAAGTACAACGAAAAGCTGAGGTGGGTCTGATCCATGGGCGTAGCCAGGGGAGGGCAGAGGGGGGCAGCTGCCCCCCCTAGAAGGCAGCCCTAGAAGCAAAAATGATCAGAGTCCATTCAAATCAAACCTGAGACCATGGCTTGCCCCCCCCCCTAGAACCTGAACGACCATGGCTTGCCCCCCCCTAGTTTTGATTCTGGGTACGCCCCTGGTCTGATCAGCTCTTTAAAAAAAGAAAAAACACAGTGTGTGGCTTTCTGTATTCTGTCACTTCAGGTGTGCCTACAAAACAGACTTTTTCGTAGTGTCCTCTCCTCCATCCCAGCAGGGGACCCCTGGAAAAGTGCCACTGTGATTTCCAAAATCAGGAAGGATAATCCCTGACCAATAGGGATCTTTGACTAATAGGGACCCTGACTAATAGGAACACATCATGCTCCTTCCTCTGGTGTAGTTTGACCACCTTTGGTCACACTCAGCTCTCACCTGTGGCTGTGTTAGCATGCGACAGCGGCCACACCCCAGGAATGGCCTCGACTGGCCGGGCAGCTGGTGGGTCTCAAGCCCTCAGTGAGTTAGGGACTTCCCCTGCATACAAAGACAGGCTCTGGGAATTGAGCAGACAAGACTAATAATGGGTCCAACGGTCAAGAAGGCAGTTTCTGCACATGCTGTAGAGCAGGGGTCAGCAACCTTTCTCAGCCGTGGGCCGGTCCACCGTCCCTCAGACCTTGTGGTGGGCCGGACTATATTTTGAAAAAATAAATAAATGAATTCCTATGCCCCACAAATAACCCAGAGATGCATTTTAAATAAAAGGGCACATTCTACTCATGTAATAACACGCTGATTCTTGGACTGTCCATGGGCCGGATTGAGAAGGCGATTGGGCTGCACCCTTAGGTTGCCTACCCCTGCTGTAGAGGGAAGAGAGGGGTTAGATGGGACTCATTCACCTGGGAAGGCAGCCCATCTAGGACAGGGGTGGCCAACTCCCAAGAGATTGCGATCTACTCACAGAGTTAAAAACTGGCAGTGATCTACCCCCTTTTGGGGGGTTCAGGTCAAAGTTGTTGAACTTTTATAGCAAGGGTCAGCAACCTTTTTCAGCCGTGGGCCGGTCCACTGTCCCTCAGACCATGTAATGGGCGGGACTATAATTTTTTTTGGGAGGGGGTGAACGAATTCCTATGCCCCACAAATAACCCAGAGATGCATTTTAAATAAAAGGACACATTCTACTCATGTAAAAGCACGCTGATTCCCGGACTGTCCATGGGCCGGATTGAGGAGGCGATTGGGCTGCATCCGGCCCACGGGCCTTAGGTTGCCTACCCCTGTTTTATAGGGAGGAGGAAAGCCCCGTTTTGGGGGTGCAGGGCTTTTTTATTTGGGAGCCAAAGTTGTTTAGCTTCTTTGGGAGGAGCCAGTGATCTACCACAGATATCCAGTGATCTACCGGTAGATCACGATCTACCTGTTGGACGTGTCTGATCTAGGAGAAGGAAAACTCTGATTCTAAACTTCCGGTGCCTTGAGGGACATCTTCCAGAGAAGAAAAGGCCAAGGAGTAAACTCTACACAAATCCGGAGTGGAGTCCCTAAGACGGTTGGCTGTCGCCTTGCGCGCCTCTTTTCCAGCAACTCCTGCAGCCAAGCAGGTGCCAAATGTCTTGCTCTGCTTTCCTTTGGACCCCATCAGCGAGACCGAAAGAGGGGTCTTGTTGTCTGGGCAGCCCAGGACCTCCAGACACGTGGCCCAGGCTTGCGTCCTGGGGGGTCACTTTGGTGCTAACATAGCGGTTTGACTTCACCCGCAGAGGTGCACTCCATTGTCTCGAGACAGACGGAGGCCAACAAGGGATCTGATGCTCTGCATGCATAAAGCTCTGCTAAGATTTAAAAAAAAAAAAAAAAAAAAAAAATTAAAGCATGCCAGCTATATAATCACAGCCTCTCACCTTCTTTTCCAGTTTCTGGGGACCGGGACAACCCGACAACTGGCATGGAGCACCACAGCATAAGGAAGACTGTGTTCAGTTAACAACACGCTGGAACGACATCAGCTGCACATACAACTATAAATGGTTCTGTAAGAAGGTCTTCTCCTGAGCAGATGCCCCACTGCCTTTCCAGGACAGACTAAGGGGCCGCCGAACCCAGTGTTCTGGATCTAGCGGAGGACAGCCAAAGGTCTCTGGAAGCTCATAATCTGGAATTTTAAAGGCCTGGAGGAGGCAAGGCTGCCTTTGATGGACTTTTGCCAGACGAAAAAGCAGGTCGAGCAATAAATTTGAGAGTTGCCTTTGTAGCAAAGTCCCAAACTTTTAGGGGCCACTGCCCACTGAGCCCTCTACCCCATAAAAAGGATTATTCAGAAGAGCACTTCGCACAACCCACTAAGGAAGACAGTAACGCGACAGAATTCAACACAGCGGCAATTTATCCGAAACCCAAATAAAGCTATTTTAGTTTGATGAATTCAACAAACTTGATCCATGGAGACCAGCTTTGCAAAGTCTGGTTTACAGTTCCCGCACCCACCTGCTACCTTATTGCCCCCCCCAGATAACCCCTCCCACCCGAGGGGGGGTGCCAACCACTTTGCAAACCCCCAGTCTAGTTTCTTCTCACATGCATGGCCCTCTGCCCAGGATGCTTGAGCTGAGTTTCCTGCATTGCAGGGGGTTGGACGAGATGACCCTTGCGGGGGTCCCTTCCAATTCTTCGATTCTACCTCTCTGTCCTCCAGCCAGGCAACCAAGCAGCATGACCAGAGCTCAAGGGCCAGTTGCAGCCAGGCAAAATGCCTCAAGGAGGCACGAAGCAGGGCTGGAGGTGAGTGTGGCAGAGTCTTGAGGGCCAGGCAGAAAGGCTCGGAGGGCTGCATCTCCTCACCTGGCCCCCCAGCCCCGAGACCTGATGGCAGTAGCGTAGCAAGGGTGGGACGTAGGGGGCGGGGCGCCCCGGGTTCCAGGGGAGGGGGTGACAAGTCGGTGGCCCCTCCTGCCACTCCCCAAGCCAAGCCCCGGCCCCCTGTCTGTGCGGCGGTGGCTCGTAAGGTTGCCACAGGAGCAGCAGCACCTGCCCGGATGGAGTGCACATGTGCGAAATGTCGCACATGCGCACTCTGTCCGGGCCGGCGCTGCTGCTTCCGCAGTGGCCGGGTGAGTCGACGAGCGATTCAGTGGCTCGTGGGGCTCCCGCGCACGAAAAGCAGCATGGCCTTATCTGCGCCGCTCGCGCTCGGCGGCTCACCCAGCCGCCACAGAAGCAGCAGCGCCGGCCCAGACGGAGTGCACATGCACGGGATTCCGTGCACGCGCAGTGCGTCGTGACGTGCGGCGTGACGTCACGACGCACGTCAGGATGCCCCGCCCCCAGCGGGTGCCTCCGTTCGCCGCCCCAGATGCCCGAAAGGCTTCCTACGCCTCTGGCTGATGGTTCTCCACCCCTGATTTATGCCATATGCTTTGAACACTGAAAAACCACAGCCATGTTTTATTATTCGAGGCAATTACAACAGCAACTCTCCTAACCATTTCTCCAGTCGGGGCCTGTTTCAAGGGAGCAGAGGGAAAATCAGAACTCGAGTTTTGTGGCAGAGAATTGGGTCGTAAGAAGAGGTAATTAGTCTCTGATGCCCCATCTCCTCCTCCTCCTCCTCCTCCTGTTTCTTCTCCATCATGCCGTGTGCCGTGTGATGTTGCTGCCGCACGGAGCAGATTCCACCCACCTGCAGCCCCTTCTGGGTGCTTGGGACTACAAATCCCATCATCCTGTGCTGGCTGTGGATGATGGGAATTGTAGTCCCAAGCGCTCGGAGGGGCTGCAGGCAGGTCAACGCCGGCATACACAGCATGCAGCAAAACGGCTGACCCATCCGCAGCTGCCCACGGCCGTTCAGATCTTTCATTTGCAGAGCGCCGCGCTCGCCTCCCTCTCCAGGCCCAGCGCAAACTGGTCGTTCAGGAAGAGCAGCTGCCCGTGCGGCAGGAACTTGTGGAGGACGACCTCTGTCCTGTCGGCCTTGAGCACAACGTCGCTCCCTGAGCTCAGCAGCTTGAGGTTGTCGGCGAGGGTCTTGGCAAGGTGCTTCAAGGTGCTGTCGGCCAGCAGCAGGTTCTCATGGGGGTCGCAGACCAGAGCGAAGCCCAGGCACTGGATGCCCACCCACAGAACGGTCTTGTCCTCAGAGAAGGGGTCCCCCATGGGGAGGCGGAAGACCCCCAACGGGGCATCCTGGAGAGAAACGGGTTCGTCAGGGAGCTGGGCTAGGTGCTCGGAGTGAGGCTTCCCGGAGGCCCGCTGGTGGAGTTTGCAGGCTGACTCCACTTGCCTGCAAATAGAGAGGAAGCGGAGTTTCGAGGCTTATCAGAGGGAGCTTTCCTTCCATGAAGGAGCTTGCGAAGGGGGCAGTGGGGGGAGAGAGGCAGAAAAAGAGTGTGCATAAAAAGAGCACTGCTGGATCAGGCCAATGGCTCATGTTGTCCAGCATCCTGTTCTCACAGTGGCTGACCTGTGGGAAACCAACAAACCACTACAGTGGTACCTCGGTTCTCAAACTTATTATGTTCTGGAAGTACGTTCCAAAACCAAAGCCTTCCAAAGCCAAGGCGCACTTTCCCATAGAACGTAGAATCATAGAATCATAGAATCCTAGAGTTGGAAGAGACCCCAAGGGCCATCCAGTCCAACCCCCTGCCAAGCAGGAAACGTCATCAAAGCATTCCTGACAGGTGGCTGTCAAGCCTCTGCTTGAAGACCTCCAAAGAAGGAGACTCCACCACACTCCTTGGCAGCAAATTCCACTGTCAAACAGCTCTTACTGTCAGGAAGTTCTTCCTAATGTTTAGGTGGATGCAAAACGTAATGCAAAACAGATCAATTTGTTCCAGACTTTTAAAAACAACACCTAAAACAGCAATTTAACACGAATTTTACTATCTAATGAGACCATTGATCCATAAAATGAAAGGAATAATCAATGTAAAGAAAAGGTAAAGGTACCCCTGACCATTAGGTCCAGTCACAGACGACTCTGGGTTTGCGGCGGGGATTCAAACCGCCAACCTTCTGATCGGCAAGCCCTAGGCTCAGTGGTTTAGACCACAGCGCCACCAGCGTCCCCCAATAATCAATGTACTGTACTATAAAATAAATAATACAGTATTGTAGATGATAAAAATTAAAATTAATTTTTTTTCTTACCTGCACTGATGATAGTCATTGTTTGGATGGGGGGCTTTTATCCATTTCCACAGTCACACAATCAATCAATCAATCAATCAATCAGTAGCTGAACTGGGTTCCACACAGTCACAAAAACAAATTAAACGAAAAAGCCTCAAAAACAAAAGCGCAAAAACAAAAACAAAAGCACAAAATTAATCCGTTCCGGAAGACCGTTTGACTTCCGAAATGTTCGAAAACCAAGGTGCAGTTTCTGATTGGTGCAGGCGCCCCGGAAACAATAGCCGACAGCCGCATCGGACGTTCGGCATCCGAAAAACGTTTGAAAACCGGAACACTTACTTCTGGGTTTTCGGTGTTTGGGAACCAAGGCGTTTGAGAACGAAGGCGTTTGAGAACCAAGGTACCACTGTAGATGGTGGGGTGGGAGAACTGGGGGGGGGGGGGTAGATTCACACCTGTTCAACCAATGTGCCCCTTTGGTTCTAGACAGTACATGTGTAAGCGAGTCTTAAAAGCCCGGGACAAAAAATTTCATGGCCCTCTAGTGGCTATGGTGGCTCATTCACCAGAAGTGACGTATTTAACATTAATTCTGGAAGTTTGTATTCCATTCTGACCAAACTAAGCCTCCTGGTGTACATTTCCCTCTAGGAGGCTGAGTTAGGTCAGAATCACGTGCACACTTCCAGAGCACAGCATGCGGGTTGCGTTACCTGGCGACGGCCAGAATCTGCTCCTTCTTGCGCAGCCGCTCCTTCTCGCGATCCTGGGGCCCAGCATCTTCCAACCCTTCAGGGCCAAAGACCCTGGAATAGAGCACTCGGCAGCAGCCTGCCTCTTCCCCGGGTCGGCAGCGTATCGTCTGGATGAAGAAGGCGTGGACCATGGCGGGAGGCTGGGCGCTGCACAGGGCGGGAGAGAACACGGGGTAGCTCAGTCGGTAGAGCAGGAGACTCTTAATCTCAGGGTCGTGGGTTCAAGTCCCACATTGGGGGGGGGAGATTTATGCATGGCAGGGGGTTGGACTAGATGACCCTCGGGTTCCTTCCAACTCTATGATTCCAGTCGTAGCTCTATGCTCCGTGAATTTGCCTCTGAACTAGGAGGTTTCTTGCAGCAACCTTGGCTAAATATCCATTGACGGGCACCTTTTCTTCTCCAGGTTCAGAGGCAGAGACTGGGTGACCATCTGCTGGGAATTCCTTAGCTGAGATCCCTTCATTGCAGAACTAGATCTGATCCCCACAGCAACACTCTGAAATGGGAGATGCAGGGGCTGACCCCGCTCCCTCCCAGCTCTAACCACTGAGCAGCACTGCCTCTCCCTGCGAAGAGCCGCCCGCGGAACTCTCTGCCACTGGAGCATTGCCAGGGGGCCCCCCCGCCCCCACTCACCCGTCTCCCCGGCGGCAGCGGCCAGAGGCTCCCGGACCCTCCGAGAAGCGAAGGCGAAGCTGCAAAACAGCTGCTTCTAAGGGGAGGAATCGGAGAAACTACATTTCCCAGCTTGCCGCGCGGGTTAAAAGTGGGCGCAGCTGCACGCTGGAACGTTCCGCTATGCACTCTGGGAGATGTAGTTTCATGGCACAAAGCTCGCCGCCCGGCCTGACTGCCGCTTCCTTTCGCCACATGCGCATGCGTCTGCCTGTTATTCTTACTACGATTGGCTAAAGGGCTAAAGGAGGCGCGGCTTCACAATTTCCGGATTCATAGAGCTGTGGGCGTCTCCCAAGTGCGAGTGGCAGGCACTCGGCCAATAGGAGAAAAGGGAAGGCTTAATAGCCGGGAGGCGGCGAAAATCAGCAGGCGCTGATTGGGCCGTGTTCTGAAAGACAAGGCTGCGCCCTCCAACGATTGGCTAGTCCTTCAGAATGCAAAACTAGGCTGGATTTTGGAGCGCTCTGCCCCTTTGATGTGTTTGAGCCCTTTGATCAGGCATAGGCAAACTCTGCCCTCCAGATGTTTTGGGGCTACAACTCCCATCATCCCTGAGCACTGATCCTGTTAGCTAGGGATTATGGGAGTTGTAGTCCCAAAACATCTGGAGGGCAGAGTTTGCCTATGCCTGCCTTTGATCTTTTCCTTTTCAAAGCTTTGGGTGGGTTTTGGATGCATTTTTAAGTAAATTTCCCCCAAAATGAATTCCTGCAAGGGAATAGGTCTGCAGGAGCAGCAGGGGATCCTCCCCTGACCCAGATGGAATCATCCAAATCCCAGCCTTTCCCTCTCTCTCCTGCTTTAATCAAAATTTACCCGTCGGGGAGGGGGGTGGGGATCTGATAAATAATATTTTTTTAAATAAAATAAAGCTCTGCTGCCAACAACTCGTTGGTGATATCTAAATGACCCACAGCACCCAGCAATAAAACTGCTAGCACATTTGCAAAGCTAAGCAGGGTCCTGTATGGTTTCATAGTGGATGGGAGACCGTGTGTTGAGATACCTGCATTGCAGGGGGTTGGTCTAGATGACCCTCAGGGTCCCTTCCAACTCTACGATTCTATTATTCTAACTCATTTGTGAGATCTAAGTGACCCAGGTCACATCCACACATCACACATTGAACACACATGAAGCGCATAGCTTCTCCCAAAGAAGTCTGGGAACTTCAGTCTGCCCTTCAGAGAGCCACAATTCCCAGCACCCTTAGCAAACTACAGTTCCCAGGATCTTTTGGGTAGAAACCATGTGCTTTAAAGCTTTCGTGTGGATGTGACCCTATTTGCAAAGGACAGAACAACATTGTCAGTTGTCAGCCAGCAGGGGGAGCTCCAAGATTGGGTTTACAATTGGGTTTACAATTAAGCAAACGGTCTGTGAGCACCTAGAAAGGAACACTGTGATCACTAAAAGTCAGCATGGGTTTCTGAAAAATAAGTCATGTCAGACTAATCTGATCTCATTTTTTGACAGAATTACAAGCCTGGTAGACGAAGGGAACACTGTGGATATAGCCTATCTTGATTTCAGCAAGCCTTTGACAAGGTGCCCCATGATATTCTTGTAAAGAAGCTGGTAAAACGCGAGCTAGACAATGCTACCATTCAGTGGATTTGTAACTGGCTGACAGACCGAACCCAAAGGGTGCTCATCAATGGCTCCTCTTCATCCTGGAGAGAAGTGACTAGTGGGGTGCCACAGGGTTCTGTACTGGGCCCAGTCTTATTCAACATCTTTATCAATGACTTGGATGATGGGCTTGAGGGCATCCTGATCAAGTTTGCAGATGACACCCAATTGGGAGGGGTGGCTAATACCCTAGAGGACAGGATCACAATTCAAGGTGACCTTGACAGATTGGAGAACTGGGCCAAGGCAAACAGGATGAATTTTAACAGGGAGAAATGTAAAGTACTACACTTGGGCAAAAATAATGAAAGGCACAAATACAGGATGGGTGACACCTGGCTTGAGAGCAGTACAAGTGAAAAGGATCTAGGAGTCTTGGTAGACCACAAACTTGACATGAGTCAACAATGTGATGCAGCAGCTAAAAAAGCCAATGCAATTCTGGGCTGCATCAATAGGAGTATAGCATCTAGATCAAGGGAAGTAATAGTACCACTGTATTCCGCTCTGGTCAGACCCCACCTGGAATACTGTGTCCAGTTCTGGGCACCACAGTTCAAGAAGGATACTGACAAGCTGGAACGTGTCCAGAGGAGGGCAACCAAAATGGTCAAAGGCCTGGAAACGATGCCTTATGAGGAACGGCTTAGGGAGCTGGGTATGTTTAGCCTGGAGAAGACAAGGTTAAGGGGTGATATGATAGCCATGTTCAAATATATAAAAGGATGTCATATAGAGGAGGGAGAAAGGTTGTTTTCTGCTGCTCCAGAAAAGCGGACACGGAGCAATGGATTCAAACTACAAGAAAGAAGATTCCACCTAAATATTAGGAAGAATTTCCTGACAGTAAGAGCTGTTCGACAGTGGAATTTGCTGCCAAGGAGTGTGGTGGAGTCTCCTTCTTTGGAGGTCTTTAAGCAGAGGCTTGACAGCCATCTGTCAAGAATGCTTTGATGGTGTTTCCTGCTTGGCAGGGGGTTGGACTGGATGGCCCTTGGGGTCTCTTCCAACTCTATGATTCTATGATTCTACAATCTGCCACAGTCTTAAATCCAGCACGATTTGAAACATCAAATGGAGAGGCAACGACGCCAAAAACGTAGAAAAGAGAGAAGCAAAATACATTCATTGCAATCCACTAAATTCATATTAAACACTTAAAATTCGTAGTATACCCGCACTTTGTTTCAAATTTGGGTTTTAGTTGCCTTCCATCTCTTAATCCCTTATATATTCAGGTAATTTATTACTGTACATTGGGCTGCTTCCTAAACTTTCTTATCCAGTCTCCCCCTGTTACAGGTTTTTTGCTGTGATTATATATACAGCATAGCTGTGGTTCCTGCATTGCAGGGGGTGAGACTAGATGGCCCTTGGGGACACCTTCCAACTTTACAATTCTATGGTTTGCCATAATTGCTTTAGCAACTGTCAAAAATAAGAAAAGGTTACAACTCAGGCCGTAAGCATCCCAGAATAATATACTTCTGTAAAAGCTTCAAGCTTTAGTTCATATTCAACTGCTGTTTGAATTCCAGCTAAGTTCTATTCAAAATAGACCTGCCGAAATTAGGGGCCCAAAGCTTCTCATACCCATCAATTTCAATGGGCCTACTCTACTCTGATCAACGTTAGATAAGGATATGCAAAGAGCCCTGTAGCTGGATCAGGCCAAAGGGGGCCCATCTTAACATGGGTCAACAGTGTGATGATGATGCAGCAGCAAAAATAAGCGAATGCTTTTGCACACACACAAAAGCAACTTTTTCTTAGTAGTAGTAGTAGTAGTAGTAATAATAATAATAATAATAATAATAATAATAATAATAATAATATCCCCTGCATCTCCTATGCTATGATGGAAGCCTGCCTGTTTTGCACCACCATTCCCTGAAAGGCTGCAAAAATCAAAGCAGCGGAAACTGGGAAATTGCAAGGGTTTTTTGAACTCATCCCCCTATTCCGGCACAGGAGCAGTTTTAGAAGGTGGCCTTCCTTTCCATTTGCCTGCTGTCAAAGTTTCCCTCCCAAATACGTAAATGCCTCTGCAAGACCAGGCTTGAAAGTTGGTGCCTTCGGGAGAACTTTAGTGGAGGTTGTGAATTTTTAGACACTCCCTCGGTTCGCTTCCCACGCTTCTCCTTGCCTGGGGGCCAAGACTCCCAAGTCCGGCTCCTCCCCTTCAGATTAGGGAGCCAAACCAGGGAGGGTGGGGGCAGCTTCTTAACCCTTCTTGGGCTTCTCAGCTAACTCCTGGCAGTTTCCAGGGAGGCCTTTTTTGTAAGGACGGTGCAAAAGAGGACTTTGGTTTTCTCAGGGGGTCAGCAGTTACGCATCCTTGGCCACTATGAGAAAGTCCTCAGGGGTGGGGGGACAGAAGGAAGCATGGTGTAGTGGTTAGAGTGTTGGACTGGGACAGCAGGGACCCTGGGTTCCAATCCCCACTAACACATGAAGCTGCTTTGCTTGACCCTGGGCTGCTCAGCATCTCCTGGCAGAGTCTACCTCGCAGGGTTGTTGTGAGGGGAAGAACCACCATATGGCGCAAAAGGGGAAGGTGGAATGCAGTTATTTATCGAGGGGGGAGGGAGGGAGTTGCTCTTTCTTTATTTCCCAAAATTTTGCAGGCAAGATGGAGGGGATGGAGACTCGGGGTGTCCTGAAAAAGGTGAAGACGGCAAGAGATGAGGTCCAATCCTAGGCTGGTTTATCAGAAGAGGTTCCTTCCCGTCTCCATCTTAAGGAACGAATTCCGCTCAAAATTTCTGATTCTGATTGTAGCCCCTTTTGAGCCCCTTTTGCAGGGTTGCCAACTGCTGGTGGCGAGGACAGATTTGTGTGCAAAAAGAACAGAATGGAGTTTTAAAAAAAATAAAATAAAATAAGTTGGCAAGCCTGCTTCTTTCTCTTGTTTATGCCTTCTAAAACATCGCCTGCCATGCTCCCATCAGCCTTCCCTGTTGCCATTCCTTCACTGAAGATTTCTTCCCTCCACAGGCTTCCCCATTTTTGAATTCTCCATTATTTGGGGGCAGTGTTCTTTCCCAAGCCGCCTGCTTGAAATCCTGGGGACTGAGTGTGGTTTGCTCCTCAGCAAAAAGTGAATAATAAACACTTTCTTTTCGTTATGGGCTTCAGGAGGAGCAAGCATGGCCAGGCAACGACAAGTGCAGAAACAGCATTTCTCAAGCTTGTCCCTGTGTGTATTTGCAAATGAATTATAACCTGTTCTCTCCACTGTCATAAACTTGACTCCAGTTAAATGACAGAACCCAAACCATTGCGACTCCTCTGCCACACACCTCTTAACCCGCCATGAAATAAAATCGTGCCAAGTGGCCAGGGGAAAAAATACCAACCATGGGGCACAGAGATCCGAAGCCTTTGGAGGATGGGATTTGTGATTTTAGAAGGCGGAGGGGGTCCTGTCCTGTTTTCCAGCGTGGGACGGAGGAAAAGGGCCTCTCTGCAGTCACATGAAGGAAGGTCCCATGTGCGAGGTTTCAAGACCAAGTGCGGTGGCTTAGCATAGCAGTGATTCACAATTCCGGGGGGAAGACTTGGCACAGAGTCCGGAAGCCCGAGATCTAAAGCTGAGCAGGAAGGGCCTGCCCTCCTCACCGTACTTCTGCAGAAGTCGGCCAAATTCACATTGCAGGGCCACGTGAGAGAGTTTCCCTCAGCCTCACACGTGGCTCTTTGCCCTCCAAAAAGAGCCTTTATTTAAACCCAAACATCCCCACATTGCAAAGCGACATCCTTGTTATGTACGACCATGGTTGTTGCTGGGGCTGTTGTTGGGTTTTTTGTATACTGCCTGTGGTGTTTTGTCCATATGTATATATAGATAGATATAGACAGATCACAAACACACACATTTACCGGTATTATTTCCTAAAATGTACTATACGCCTACGCCACTTGATTGTCAAAAGCAAACAAACCTCAAAGCAGTTTACTACAACGCAATTAAAAAAAGCCAAAACGACATAACATTATGTTAGATGACTGGGAAAAATTATGGAAGGAAGGTATGAAGTTTACTGCATGTAATGCATTGAAAGAAAATGTGTTAAAAATGATGTATAGATGGTACATTACACCGGTCAAGCTGGCAAAAATTTATAAGGTGGATAATAAGTGTTGGAAATGCAAAGAGAAAGAAGGTACCTTTTATCATATGTGGTGGGAGTGTAAAAAAATGAAAGGCTTCTGGGATATGATATATGGTGAGATTAAGAAAATGTTGAAATATACATTTGCTAAAAAAACCAGAAGCTTTCTTGTTGGGAATTATAGGTACAGACATTAAAAAGCAGGACATTAAGCTTTTCCAATATGCAGTGACTGCGGCAAGGATGTTAACTGCAGAAAAATGGAAACAAGAACAAACACCGACAGTAGAGGAATGGAGAATGAAACTGTTAGACTATGCAGAAATGGACAAAATGACGGGGAGAATCCGAGAACAGCGGGACCAGAAGTTCGTCAAAGACTGGACTAAATTTACAGACTATTTAAAAGAAAGTACTCAAGTGAATACGTTAGTAGGACTACAAGAGGTTTTGTAGATCAAGGAAGAAATGCTGTTGTTAATACGAACTTATAGAAATTAAGATAGCGAGAGATATAATAAAACAACGGAAGAAATAAGAAATATAAGATTAAGGTATAGTTATTAGAAGGTCATAAGGAAGGTCTGAAGGAAGTCAAGGCTATAATAAGCCAAAAAGGTATAAGAAATGTAAAATTATGTGATTGTTAGTATTGTATAAAATTATTTTTTAAAAAAACTAATAAAAATGATATTAAAAAACAAAAACAAAACCAAAACAACCAAAAAGATGAAAACCAGCCATAAACTAAGACACACACCAGCATTCTAGCCAACGGGGTTGATTTGCCCAGTGCTATTTTCCTAAAAAAGAGGTGCCAGAGCTCACCATAACCTCCAGCCTTCTTCTCTTAGAATGGCAAGGGCGCCTACCTGAGAGGTGCTAGAGCTGAGCTCCGGCTGGAAAAAAAAGCCCTGGGTTTGTGTAATCAAAAATGTTTTTCAGGGTGTGGTGAAGGTGCCTGCCTGATCTCAATCGTCAGGGAGTTCCAAAGTGTAGGCACTGCCACACTCAATCTTACCAACGTGGAACAGGTATTAGGTGGCACCTGTAACAGTTCCAGTTCTGATGATCAAAGCAGCCAGGTGGTCGTATCTGGGGTAAGGCGATCTCACAAGTAAACTGGTCCCAGGTTGCTAAAGGCTTGTATACTAACAGTTGTAGAATCAGAGTTGGAAGGGACCCTGAGGATCATCTAGTCCAGGCATGTCCAACAGGTAGATCGTGATCTACCGGTTGATCATCTGACCTCTGCAATAGATCACTGGTAGATCATTGGCTCCCTGCAAAGAAGCTGAACAACTGTGGCTCCCCTAAAAAAAGCTCAATATTTTACCTCCTCCCTGAAAAAACTCAACAACTTTGACCTGAACCCCCAAAAAGGGGGTAGATCACTGCCAGTTTTTAACTCTGTGAGTAGATCGCAGTCTCTTGGGAGTTGGCCACCCCTGATCTAGTCCAACCCCCTGCAATGCAGGAATATACAGCTGACCCATATGGGGATCGAACCTGCAACCTTGGTCTTATCAATGCCATGCACTATCCCATCGAGCTATCCAGGCTTGTTGTTATATTTATTTATGCCCTGTCTTTTGCCCTAACAGGGACTCAAGGGGGCATACAGATAAAATAAAAACAGCTAAACAATCACACATGAATAGAATTAAAACTATTGAATAGAATTAAAACCATGAACCCTAAGTAACCCCGGAATCACACTGCTTTTATCTCCTTCTTTAGGATGGGGACCAAATGCCTTAACTAGGGCAGGAGAATCTGTTCAACAGGTCCAGCTTCTCCCATCACAGATTCTCTCCAGTGGGAACAGGCAGAAGGTCCTAGGATTTAATTCCAGACACCTGCAGACGGAGCTGAGAAAGCGTCCCTGAAATCTTGCAGAGCTGCTGCCAGCCCGTGTAGACAAGACAGCAAGGTGGACCAATGGTGTCACTCTGTATACGGCAGCTTCCTAGGTATCTCTCACCTGTTGCCTTCCGGTGAAAGCACCGGTTGTCTGGCTACATTTCTCTGCACCATTTCTCTGCCCTATTAGATCACACACCCACATATTCAGAATAAGAATAATAATTTATTATTTATACCCCGCCCATCTGGCTCTGCCAGATGGGTGGGGTACAAATAATAAATTATTATTATTATTATTATTATTATTATTATTATTATTATTATTATTATTATTATTTTCCCTAGCCACTCTGGGCGGCTTCCTACAAAATATTAAAAATACAATAAAACATCAGACATTAAAAACTTCCCTAAACAGGGCTGCCTTCAGATGTCTTCTAAAAGTCAGATAGTTGTTTATTTCCTTGACATCTGACGGGAGGGCGTTCCACAGGGAGGGCGCCACCACCGAGAAGGCCCTCTGCCTGGTTCCCTGGCCTGTAACCTCACTTCTCGCAGGGAGGGAACCGCCAGAAGGCCCTCGGCGCTGGACCTCAGTGTCCAGGCAGAACGATGGGGGTGGAGACACTCCTTCAGGGATACTGGGCTGAGGCCGTTCAGGGCTTTAAAGGTCAGCACCAACACTTTGAATTGTGCTCGGAAATTTACTGGGAGCCAATGAAGGTCTTTCAGGACAGTTATTATATGGTCTCCAGGTCACCAGTCTAGCCGCTGCATTCTGGATTAGGTGTAGTTCCCGCGTCACCTTCAAAGGTAGCCCCACATAGAGCGCATTGCAGTAGTCCAAGCGGGAGATAACCAGAGCATGCAACACTTTAGCAAGACAGTCCGCAGGCAGGTAGGGTCTCAGCCTGCGTACCAGATGGAGCTGGCAGACGGCTGCCCTGGACACAGAATTGACCTGCGCCTCAGAATTGACCTGCGCCTCCATGGACAGGTGTGAGTCCAAAATGACTCCCAGGCTGCGCACCTGGTCCTTCAGGGGCAGTTACCCCATTCAGGACCAGGGAATCCTCCACACCCACCTACCCCCGTCCCCCCCAAAGAAGTGCTTATGTCTTGTCAGGATTCAACCTCAATCTGTTAGCTGCCATTCACCTAGGTTCCAAAGTGTACCTTTAAAAATGCACACCGAGAGACACACAGACATTGTATGCCCTCGCCTCCCCTGGAAGAAACCAGACTTCCATTTCCAAATCAAACCATTTCAGGTGGGGGGGGGCAATGCTTTATTTGCACGTGATGTGGAAATGTTTGCTGAGACAGGCTCACATACCTAACCATTTGGCTTGGGCAGGGCATAGACCACATGCATCTGACTCCAAACCAGCCGGGGTGAAGTTGGTGGTGGGGCCTCCATTTAAGCCCAGAAGGCCCCACGCCCTTCTCTGTTCGTAGCTCCAGACACGCCTGCATTCCAGGCCGCCCTCCCTTTCATGAATGGAAAAGCATCTCTGCGTCAAAATGCAAACAGTCGGAGAAGCAGCCGTGTTACTCATTCAGAGGTTGCACAAGTCTGCTGGTTGTCACCTGGCACCCTCCAAATGTTTTGCCCTTGTGCAACTCCCGCCAGGAGGGCGCCAGCTTGGGAGACGGTCAGATCGCACATGCCGCTGCTTGCGTTTTTATTTTCTTTGCAAATGGCACAGGTCCGCGAAGGGTCTCTTGCCCCCTCCTGCGCCTCAGCCAGGCAAAAGCGGCCAGTGAAACCCCTTGCTTAAGGCCTCTTCGATTTAGGTACGGGGACCGATCTAACAATTTTAAAGCAGAAGCCTGGCAGGATCCTGACACTTGCACCAGGTGTGTCCAAAAGGAGTGTCGGCTTTCAAAACCAGAGCGGGCGCCCAAGACGCAGAGAATGCCCAAGGCCACTCAGAACAAAATAAAAAAATTACTTCCAGTAGCACCTTAGAGAACAACTAAGTTTGTTCTTGGTATGAGCTTTCGTGTGCATGCACACTTCTTCAGATACTCAGGTTATTTTGGTGCCTGAGGCCAAGCAAAAAAAGGGAGCATCTCTCTCTTCCGCTGGCAGTAAAAAAACAGCAGCAGTACATTAAATAATGAGCAATTTGCTACTTTCTCCAGATACCCAAAGTCAGCTACTTCATTCTGTCTAATGGTAGGGCCAGGGCAGGAGACCTTTCTCAGTCTGAGGGCCACAGTTTCCTTCTGGGGAACTTTCCAGGGGCCTCATGCGGCAGTTGTTGGGGGGGCATCTGTCAGGGATTCTTCAGTTGCAGTTCCCGCGTTGCTGTGGGGTTGGACTAGATGTCCTTTGGGGGGTCCCTTCCAACTGCGCTATTCCATGGTTCATGCAAGAGGAACCATGGATACGGCCCTTAACTTTCTACAGTGAGGCCATATTCCAGACACGAGGGAAAGCAATTTCATTCTGACCGGCTTTTGGGGAAGGCTGTGCCAGCTAGAGCAGCGAGAGAGGAGTTCCACAGCCTTGCCAAGGTTTATTTTAAACTTTCAACGTTTGACGTGACCAGGCGGCTCCCTTCCAAGGCACGTGTTGGAACGGCTTCCCAACTTTTGCAGAGCTCACGGCGGATTTTCCCCAAATGCTGCCAGCGATGGGTTTGGCTTCTTGAACTGCACGTGGTTCTGCTCTGGGCGGGTGGAGGCTTTTTGCTTCCCAAAAACGTGAGCCACGTGAACTTCTGCCAGTCTTGGCAGCCGTCGATTGTAGGTTAGGGAAGCGCTTGCCAAGGAGGCCAACAGCGGCGACGTGACGCAGTGTTTGCCTTTAAAAGAAAGAGGCAGTTTAATTCCTGGTTTTAAAGTTTAAAAAGTTAACCGAGTGCTGCAGCCAGTTGGCCTCTGCCGAGAATGCAGTTTATTTTGAAGGCTGTTTGGAAAACAGCAGCGCCTTTTCTAGCCATCACGAATTCACGGGGGCTTGTTTATGGATTGCCTTCATAGCTCAGCGAGCTTCATGGGCGAGTGGGGATTCGAACCCTGTTCCCCCAGGCCCTAGTGCTACTCTAACCAGTGCACCACACTGCCTTTGGGCAGGATAGCTTCTGCAAGCTATCCTTCTGTATTTTGACTGAATAAAGTCTCCAGCTGAGCCAAGCTTGCATTTCACCAGGTTTAAGGCTTGCTAGCCTGTGCATTTTAACATGGGAGAAAGCTCCACTGGGCTTGATTAGATTTACCTCCAAGTAAACATGTGCAGGATTTGCTCTTAAAACCCACATTTATAGATTCAACCAAGGCAAAACATTATTATTACTGCTCCTCCAAGCTGACAACCCTCATTCATGTCTCTGCGGTGTCAGAACTGGACTAAACAAATGTTATTTGTAGAGTCACCACCTTAGAAGATTTCAAATCCCACTGATACCACGGTTCCTAGTCCTCATGAAAGTTTTTATCATTTCTAGGAGGAAAGTTAGGATCCCACACACACAGACTGAACAATATTAAGTTTTGTTTTTGTGCGTGACCCAGCCATCCTATCCCTGCCAGCCATTTTTTGTGGGGGTGGCATGAATTGAACGTGGCAGTAGCAGAAGTAGTTAAGGGGGCACAGATCCAAAGCCCAGTGCCTTGGGAGATGTGGAGGGGTGACAGGCCAGGCAGGAGACTGTCCTACATAAACCCACATGGTCTACTCCAGGGGTAGGCAACCTAAGGCCAGTGGGCCGGATGTGGCCAAATCACCTTCTCAATCCGGCCCACGGACGGTCCAGGAATCAGCGTGTTTTTACATGAGTAGAATGTGTGCTTTTATTTAAAATGCATCTCTGGGTTCTTTGTGGGGCATAGGAATTCGTTCAATTCCCCCCCCCCCAAAATATAATCCGGCCCCCCACATGGTCTGAGGGACGGTGGACCGGCCCAGAGCTGAAAAGGTTGCTGACCCCTGGTCTACTCTAAGCAATGTGGGCAGTGCAAACAGCCCTTGAGTGGATCAAGAAACCAGTACAGCAGAGAAACCCAGTGCCATGCTGAAATACCAACAGCAATTTCTGGGCAGAGCAGACTTTTGGGACAGCTGGTGCAAAAAATAGAAATAAATTGACAGCCCCACGCAGTGCTTTCTTTCTAGAAAAATGTTTGGGGGTGCTCTCATTTTCCTACTCCTATTGAAATGCTGCCCCTCAATGAGGCCAAACAGACTCACAAAACGTTTAGGGGCATGCGTACCCCTGCTTCCCACCCTCCCAGGAAAAAAAGCACTAGCCCTGTGGACAATCACCAACCCCAGTCAAGTTGCATTCACACAACAGAGAGAGGAAGTCATGTGATTAGCTGTGATTCCTGCATTGCAGGGGACTGGACTAGATGGCCCTTAGGGTTCCCTCCCTACTCTGCCATTCTACGATTCTGCGAATCTCCCGCTTCCAGGAAAGCTCTGCACAAAGACCAGCGTTTGAGACTTTTTCTGAAACAACTTTGCAGTTTATTCACTCCCTGATTACACACGACTGCATTAGGGGTGGGGCAAATGGACAAAAAAAGAGCATTTTTTTTTCTTTTTACAATGGAAGAAATGTTAAGAGGTGCAGAGAGCACACACTGGGTGTACAAACAAAGCGACCATCATCCTTGCAATATCCGGGAGCCCCTCTCCGACTCAGGTGAAAACTCAAGTTTAATACACACTTAAATGCCAAACCGGATTCAACAGTTTTACAGATTGCAACCCCAACACAGAGAACCCAAGTTATTAGAACCATGAGCATAAATATATACACACACAAATGGGGCCTTTCCTCTCCATCAGAGCAGTCTCTGTGGGAACTTCAAGCGCGAGGTGGAGGGCCCCAATTCCCTTTTCCGCCACCCCGGTTCCCTGCAACCCAGGAGAGGAGACAGGGATGCAGGATTCACAGTAGAAGTGATGGCTCCTAACTTGCAGAGATTAAGCGCCGCCGTGAAGACGCGGGGGGCAAAGCGACCAGGTCCGAGTGGCGCCCAGAATTAGGTCGGTCAACCTGTGCAGTGGAACCGCGTTTGGGAATACAGTGCCCATCAGCCCCAGCCAGACAAGGTGCATGATGGGTTTTGTAGTCCCAAGGCTTCTGGAAGGCATCGGGTTAGCAAAGGCTGCAGGGCTGATCATAGTCGTGTTGAGGTGATTTATTAAGAGAAAAGCGCAACACACATAAATTGGAAGCCACAAACGGGCAGTAAAACACTTCGGAGTCTAAAGTCTCCAACAATTACGCCACGGATCTAACCCTGACCACATGGCCTCTCAACGCTACAAATCCATTAACGGATAGTCCTTTTTCTCTAGACGGAAACATACGGCATTGGGGTGCAGGGCTCTTCCTCTCCCTGCCCCCCAAAATAACCAAGCTACAGGACGTTCCTTCAGAGCTCTAGGGTTAGGTTTCCAGGGCAGGGGGATAGTTCCAAGTGCTAAGTACTGCTAAAAGTCCTAATACTGAAGCCCCTTAGACTCCTTGTCACCCAGATACTGACAGGTTTTTTGGGGGGCTGGGGCTTTTCGTAGAGGACAGTGCCCAAATGCTAAAATGCAGTTTTCCCAAAACGTTTCCCTTCCGCTCAGAACTTCTGTGACATTTCTGCCCAGCATCCTGGGCTCACTATCAACAAACTGCACCCAAATTTAAAAGGCATGTCTATATATTTCCCATACATCTGCCACATGCGGTGGAAATAAAGAAGATTGGTAAGAATGGGTTTGTGGTAAAAACAAAAAATTGAAAGCACTCCCCGTTTTTTAAAAAACACAAATGCAAAATCTACAATTCTTCTGTATCTGAACTAAACATAAAAAAGGGTTGAGAAGAGCCTGACAGGAGCGATATATCCCACAACTTCATTTTTTAATAAAACCAGCAAGTCGTTCTACTTTCCGATTTCAACCTTGCAAAAACACAGAACGTGGGAATCTGTACAAACTAATTCTTTCTAAGTGCTTTCTCTCCCCCCCCCCCCCCGGTCCTTTGCGGTGTGCAACTGAAAAGAAGCTTCCGTTATGGACAGACCTGATAACTTTTGCCCCCCGAAACTTTGGGGTGGAAGAACTAGTTACTAGGGGTGGGAGGCAGATTCCCCAGCCAGGAGCACAGGCTGGTTTACTGCATTTCTTCTCAATGGTAGCCCTGGGGTAGGATGGGGGGGGGAGACTCGCTTCCTGAGCACATTTTGGCCTCCGAAATCCTGGCCTCCAAGCAGACAGGCCCTTCGATGGCACTCATGCACACAACACGCCCTGCACAACCCTGATGTCGCTTCCCATACAGTTTGTGTGGCAAGATTCCTCGTTGCCCCTATATAGTGGACGTTTCCCAATAGCTGCCTAGTTCCCCCCCCCCCTCTTGAAGGAAGGCGGCGTCACGAGCCGGAGGGTACAGACTCTCCCAAGTTCTGCTGGAGAAAAGGTTCACCAGCCAACGATGGAAGCACATCCCCGGGGTCAGAGAGACTCAAACCGCAGAGGGAGATTCACAGCATTGAGGCCGGTTCCAGCCTACTGGACCCAGAGGTATCGCTATTGCAGGAGTTGCTGTGTAGACAAGCAGTTGTGACTCCTCCCCCCCCCAAAAGCAAATCCGAGAATCTGAGCACAGTCGGTGGAAAAAGAAAAAAGAAACGTCGATTCGTTTTTGCTGCGCAGCATAAGTCCACCCTGAATTAAGTGTTTGAGAAAAAAACGTCTCGCTCCTTAATTCCTGCAGCAGCCCCCCCCAAATATGCCCCCCCAACCACTCCCTCCCCGCCTTAGAAGTTCTTGAGGCGGCTGTACAGCTCTCGCTTGCTTTTCTCCCCGGCCCATGTGCGGCTCTTCAGGCGAAAAGTGCGAAGGTCCTCTTTGAAGTCTTCGTGGTGCATTGGGCGGTAGTTCTGGGGTTCACAGTGCATCTGGGGGTTTTTTGGGGGGGGGAGAAGGAAGAGGAGAACAAACAGTGGTTAGTTTATTTTGGGGGTTGCTACAGTCGTACCTCGGCTCCCAAACGCCTTGTGAGTCGAACGTTCCGGCTCCCAGACAATCAAAAACCGACGTTCCGGTTTCCGAATGTTCTTTTGGAAGCTGAATATCTGACGGGGCTTCTAATTGGCTGCAGGAGCTTACTGCAGCCAATCAGAAGCCGCGCTTTGGAAGTCGAACGTTTCAGGAGTTGAACAGATTTCCGGAATGGATTCTGTTCAGACTTTCGAGGTACGACTGGATTTTGTTAATGTTGTACAAGTTATAAAATGCTGCGTTGACTTGTTAATCCTATAATGTGACTTCTGGTTTAATGGTGATGTTTAGCTTATGGCGCTGTGGGTTAAACCACAGAGCCTAGGGCTTGCCAATCAGAAGGTCGGCGGTTCGAATCCCCGCGACGGAGTGAGCTCCCGTTGCTCAGTCCCTGCTCCTGCCCACCTAGCAGTTCGAAAGCACGTCAAAGTGCAAGTAGATAAATAGGTACCACTCCGGCGGGAAGGTAAATGGCGTTTCCGTTCGCTGCTCTGGTTTGCCAGAAGCGGCTTAGTCATGCTGGCCACATGACCTGGAAGCTGTACGCCGGCTCCCTCGGCCAATAATGCGAGATGAGCACTGCAACCCCAGAGTCGGACGCGATTGGACCTAATGGTCAGGGGTCCCTTTACCTTTACTTAGCTTATTTATAGAGCTGGATCCTCTACTCCAACCCCCTGCAAGGCAGGAATCTCAGCTAAAGCATCTATGACAGATGGCCATCTAACCTATGCTTAAAACCCCCCAAGGAAGGAGAGTCTACCACCTCCCAAGGGAGACTCTTCAAACAGCTCTTACCACCAGGAAGTTCTTCCTGATGTTGAGTCGGAATCTCCTTCCTCGTAACTTGAAGCCATGGGTTCGAGTCCTACCCTCCAGAGCAGAAGAAAACAAACTTGCTCCCCTCTTCCATGTGACAGCCCTTGAGATATTTTAAGATGCCTCTCGTATCTCCTCTTTAAACACACTCAGCTCCTTCAACCGTTCCTCATAAGGATTGGTTCCTAGAGCCTTTATCATTTTGGTTGCCCTCCTCTGCACACCTTCCAGCTTGTCCAAGTCCATCACGAAAAACTCACTTGATATTGCGGGAAGAATTCTTTATAGCCTCCTTTCAAGACGTACAGCTCAGGATAGTGCAGGGAAGGGTAATCATTGCTGGCCCGGTCTTTTTCCCTGACAAAACGGCACCTATGGAGGAGAGCGCAAATTTTAACACGCATCATCTTATATAATAATAATAATAATTTATTATTTGTACCCCGCCCATCTGGCCGGGTCTCCCCAGCCACTCTGGGCGGCTTCCAACAATATCAAAATACATTAAAATATCACAGATGAAAAACTTCCCTAAACAGGGCTGCCTTCAGGTATTTTCTAAATGTCAGGTAGTTGTTTATCGCTTTGATCTCTGATGGGAGGGCATTCCACAGGGCGGGCGCCACTACCAAGAAGGCCCTCTGCCTGGTTCCCTGTAGCTTTGCTTCTCGTAGTGAGGGAACCGCCAGAAGGCCCTCGGTGCTGGATCTCAGTGTCCGGGCAGAACAATGGGGGTGGAGACGCTCTTTCAGGTATACAGGACCGAGGCCATTTAGGGCTTTAAAGGTCAGCACCAACACTTTGAATTGTGCTCAGAAACGTACTGGGAGCCAATGTAGATCTCTCAGGACCGGTGTTATGTGGTCCCGGCGGCCACTCCCAGTCACCAGTCTAGCTGCTGCATTCTGGATTAATTGCAGTTTCCGGGTCACCTTCAAAGGCAGCCCCACGTAGAGTGGGAGATAACCAGAGCATGCGCCATTCTGGCGAGACAGTCTGCGGGCAGGTAGGGTCTCTGCCTGCGTACCAGATGGAGCTGGTAGACAGCCGCCCTGGACACAGAATTAACCTGCGTCTCCATGGACAGCTGTGAGTCCAAAATGACTCCCAGGCTGTGTACCTGGTCCTTCAGGGGCACAGTTACCCCATTCAGGACCAGGGAGTCCTCCATACCTGCCCGCCTCCTGTCCCCCAAAAACAGTACTTATGTCTTGTCAGGATTCAACCTCAATCTGTTAGCCGCCATCCATCCTCCAACCTCCTCCAGGCACTCACACAGGATCTTAAATCTTAAATACGGAGATGCAGGTACGTACACACACACACCCACGGTTTTCTTGCTGTTCTGGGCATCGAAGGACTAAAAGGAGATTTCCGCTTCAAGCCCCTAGTCCTCAAGGAAACGGAAATCTGAAAACACCTCGGTCAGAAAAACTGGGAGTGGCTGGGGTTCAGGAAAGGCAGCAGCAGAAGCTACTCACGTCCTGGGTCCTCTCTCGGAGGAGAACTCGCAGTGGAAAACAACGATCACCCTCTTTGCCGGGTCAAACGGCACAATGGGCCTCTTGAGAAGGAACTCTTCCACATCCTTTTCCAGAGGAAGGTTAACAGCACCCTGGAGAGAAAGGCAGGGTCAGGACAGGATCCGCCAAACAGAACCATAGCAACAAGCACCACCGATTCCCTCCCTTCCACACCTGGTGTGCAAACACACTTCATAAGTCCAGGCATGCAACAAAATACGAATTTGAAATATGGGAACCGATCTTGGGAGCACAAAGCTTTCTGTAGGTGAGCAAGACTTCCCGCAGACAGAGGTGTAGCAAGCCCAGGTGGTACCCGGGGCGGAATTTTTTTTGTCACCCCCTCCCCACCACTTTAATTTAAAAAAAATTAAAAAGTGTCACCCCCCCCCTCTGATGGTGCCACTTTGTGAGGTGTGGGGGTTTTGTGTGTGTGTGTGTGTGTGTGTGTGTGTGTGTGTGTCTATTATCTCTTTTTTCCCCAATAAAGTTAAAATAAAATAAAAATTAAAAAAAATAATAATAATGTAAAAAAATAAAAAATAAAAAAATAAAAAGTGTCACCCCCCTCTGATGGTGCCACTTTGTGAGGTGTGGGGGTTTTGTGTGTGTGTGTGTGTCTATTATCTCTTTTTTCCAATAAAGTTAAAATAAAATAAAAAAATAATAATAATAATGTAAAAAAAAAAAAATAAAAAATAAAAAGTGTCACACCCCTCTGATGGTGCCATTTTGTGAGGTGTGGAGGTTTTGTGTGTGTGTGTGTGTTTATTATCTCTTTTTTAAATAAAGTTAACATAAAAAATAATAAAAAAATGATAAAAATAAAAAAAAAATTTTTTTTAAAAATAAAAAGTGTCACACCCCTCTGATGGTGCCACTTTGTGAGGTGTGGGGTGTGTGTGTGTGTGTGTGTCTATTATCTCTTTTTTTCAATGAAGTTAAAATTGAAAAAATGCCCGCCGAAGACTCTCACTGCCACTTGATGCTAAGTCTCTAACGTGATACTTTCCCCATTTTGTAGAATCAGAGCTGGAAGGGACCCCCAGGGGCTATCCAGTCCAACCCCCTGGATAGGAAGATGTCAACAAGCCCTTGGCTAGTCTAAGAGTATAGAGTTCGATAGGGGCATGGGTTTTGTGCTTTGCCAGGACTCTTGAGATTGAAATTCAGTCCGGTTTAAGTAAGCCAGCGGCTGAAGAGCTGGACCTTGATCTGGGGGACAAGGGCTCAGAGGTCACCCCTTCCCAGACTTCCTCTGGTAGCCTTGGAGGCGGGCTCTGCAGGCAGCAGGAACAGCCTACCTCACAGGGGGGTTGCCAGAGCAAAAGAAAGCCTGTTTGCACGTCAAGAGTGCCAAACACAAGACCAAATGCAAGGGCCCACAACTGATTTCCACCCATCAATATACAGTTTACAAAACACTTGAGGATACAGGGAGGAAAACACAATTTGATAAGAGAGAGAAATGATGCAAGGTTTCGTTTTCCCTCCAAAGTCGGTCGTGGGGAGTAAAGGGGGTTGGACTAGATGACCCTTGGGTGCCCCTTCCAACTCCACAACTCCAAGATTCCACGAAGGGATGGGGACGCAAACCTCAGGGGTCAGAAACAATTTTCAGGAGGCATGCTGGGAGAAAGCAGAGCCAATGGCTTGTTCCCTGTTTAAAAAACAAGCTTAGTTTGGCCTCTGGGGGTTGCCCCCACCCCACAAACGCCCCCACATATTGGCGTTTCCAGAGGCAGGGCGTTGTGTGGAAGGAGCAACCAGCTTCCATTGGCAACACGACCCAGCTAAAATACTCCAAAAAGGTAGCTGCTGGTGTCCTGTACAATCCTCCCACCTGAGACGGACGCTGTTTTATTGGCACCAGGAGGGTCCCGAGCCGGGCAGGACTTTGGCCGGGCAATCCCCCGGCCCTTTGAGCTGTGCTTGGGACAAGAGAGGTTCCTCGAACCCGGGGGAGATACGGTCCAGCATCCGACTCCATCCGGTGACCTGAAGCAGGCAGAGGACTCACCTTGATGTGGCCCCCTTCGTATTCATAGGGGTATCTGCAGTCCACGATCACACAGTTCTCGATGAGGTTGCTGAACTGACCCGTCAGCACAGCTGCCATCTGTGGGCAAACGACAAAAGTAAAAAATAAGCCATACGCAGAATCACTTGTATTATTTTGCACCGGAGACATTAAGCACTGGGTGTTGCCATCGTGGGTGTGCAGCCTGGAAGAGGCCACTGGTGCCAGACTTATTATTATTATTAAGTTTTTATTTATACTTTTCACGTTTATACATTTCATTACTTCTACAATCATTTTAACATTCGACTTCCTTCCCCCTCTTTCTGCGGTTCCTTAAATTTATTATCTTCTGCATATCCAAATTCATTTAATTTCTTCATTTAATTATCTGCTTTAAATATAGTGGCCCCTCGACTTACGAATGTAATCCGTTCCGACGGGAGCGTTGGAACTCGAAAAAATCGTAAGTCGAGTCCCCATAGGAATGCGTTGGAGAACGCATTCGTACTTCGAAAAAACCTTCGGAAGTCGAAAAAACCCTATCTAAAGCGGCCGCGGCTTCCGATCAGAAGTCGAAAAAAATTCGGAAGCGGCGGCCGCTTTGATCCCTCATAAGTCCAAAAATACGGAAGTCGGGGCATTCATAAGTCGAGGGATACTCTTGTGAAACTGCAGGTTGTTACAATAAACCTGCCGATGCTTTTGTCTGTTTGCAATTTATCTGTAAATATGCAATAAACCATTTCCATTCTTTTATTAAAAAAATGTTTATCTTGATTTCTTATTCTTCCGGGAAGTTTCCATGGGCGCCAGGCAGGCTTGGCCTCCGTGCTTTGCCCAGCTGCCCAGAGCAAGCACCGCTGACAGGGGGTTGGGCTAGATGAGCCTCGAGACCCCTTCCGACGCTACAATTCCAAGGCCACACCTGGGGGCTGGGCTAGATCACCGGAGACAAGGCCTTTCCATTGCCTCCCACCCAAAACAACTTTAGTAGTGGGCTAGGAGAGCTGGAAATAATGCAAAGGATAATCGCATCTGGCAACCCATGAGCCCCGTATTGGCCTGAATATAAGCCACACTCCCCCCCCCCCCAAAATTCCGACTATGAAAAGTTACAAGAGCGGCTTAAATTCACGATCTTACAAAAATGGGTTTACGATATTGCTGCTGAAACAGACATACGGTAAAACGGAACGGGTGTGAGTGCCTGTGGAATTTTAAGGGAGGGGCTGATATTTGGATATTGTCTTTTTTTCCCCCTTGAATTTTTGAATATAAGGTGCAGCTTATATTCGGGTGTGGCTTATATTCAGGCCAATACGGTACATGGGTAAGGTAAAGGTAAAGGGACCCCTGACCGCTAGGCGTACAGCTTCCAGGTCATGTGGCCAGCAGGACTAAGCCGCTTCTGGCAAACCAGAGCTGCGCACAGAAACGCCGTTTACCTTCCCGCCGGAGCGGTACCTATTTATCTACTTGCACTTTGACGTGCTTTCGAACTGCTAGGTTGGCAGGAGCAGGGACCGAGCAATGGGAGCTCACCCCGTCACGGGGATTCAAACCGCCGACCTTCTGATCAGCAAGCCCTAGGCTCAGTGGTTTAACCCACAGCGCCACCCGCCACTCTACATGGGTAGAGGAGTCTAAAAAGCCCTGGACACGAATTTTAATGGCCCTCTATGGTGGCTCGTTTACCAGAAGTAATGTGTTTAGTGTTAACTCCGCAAGTGTAGACTCGATTCTGACCAAACCCAGCTTCCTGGTGTGTATTTTGCTCTAGGAGGCTGAGTTTGGTCAGAACCGGGGCGCATCGGTTTCTAGATGTGAATTTCCTCCCAGGTCTCCTTCCCCCACCATGGTATTTTTGACAAGCTGCAAATGGGCACAAGATTCATGGGTAAAGGAAGGCTGCATTGAGGTGGTGGCCCCCAACAGCTGTGGAAAGCAGAGCTACAGGTGCCCCCAGAGTCCCTCGTGTGAAAGAGGAAGGAGCGGCCCGGGATATTGGATTCCGAACTTGCTCACCATTTCTGGAGAGATGTACTTGAGGTCCTGGTGCTTCCCTTCCACCGTTTGCAAAATGTAAGCCTGGCAGGGAAAGAAATGTATTTTAGTCCTTCTGAAACGTATTTAGTCCTTCTGAAACGGCTGGTACTGCGAGCCGTCATTTTGGGCCAAAAGGCAATGTGCACGTAGCACAGCATAACGTAACACGGTTTGCCGGGGGGGGGGGGGGGAGGCATTCTGTTGTGTGAGGAGCCCACCTGCCCTTAGCTTGCAGGGGGAAACCCGTAAAAGTAACAGCGGGATTCTTGCCAGTACCTTTGAGAAGTCTCCAATCAGCTCCCGGTGGTCGTTGTCCAAGATGTTTGCGATTTCGCTTGGGCAGCAGGAGCGAGAGCGAACCAGCCGAGGTTTCTGGGGAAAGATTACGAGAAGGACTGTTAGGGAGGTTCCAGTTACATGTTGAATCCTGACAAGACATAAGTACTATTTTGGGGGGACAGGAGGCGGGCAGGTGTGGAGGACTCCCAGATACTGAATGGGGTAACTGTGCCCCTGAAGGCACAGTCCAGGGCAGCTGTGGCAGACAGCTGTGTCCAGGGCAGCTGTCTGCCAGCTCCATCTGGTACGCAGGCTGAGACCCTTCCTGCCCGCAGACTGTCTCGCTAGAGTGGTGCATACTCTGGTTGTCTCCCGCTTGGACTACTGCAATGCGCTCTACGTGGAGCTACCTTTGAAGGTGACCTGGAAACTGCAATTAATCCAGAATGCAGCAGCTAGACTAGTGACTGGGAGTGGCTGCCGAGACCACATAACACCGGTCCTGAGAGATCTCCCAGGACGTTTCCGAGCACAATTCAAAGTTGACCTTTAAAGCCCTAAATGGCTTCGGTCCAGTATACCTGAAGGAGCGTCTCCACCCCCATCGTCCAGCCCAGACACTGAGATCCAGCGCCGAGGGCCTTCTCGGTGGTGGCGCCCGCCCTGTGGAACGCCCTCCCAGCAGAGGTTAAAGGGATCAACAATTACATGACCTTTAGAAAACACCTGAAGGCAGCCCTGTTTAGGGAAGTTTTTAATCTGTGATGTGTTAATGTATTTTAATATATGCTGGAAGCCGGCCAGAGTGGCTGGGGAGACCCAGCCAGATGGGCGGGGTGCAAATAAATTATTAATTATTAATTATTATTATTATTAATATTATATGTAGGTAGCCGTGTTGGTCTGCCATAGTCAAAACAAAATAAAAAAAATTCCTTCCAGTAGCACCTTAGAGACCAACTAAGTTTGTTCTTGGTGTGAGCTTTCGGGTATCTGAAGAAGTGTGCATGCACACGAAAGCTCACACCAAGAACAAACTTAGTTGGTCTCTAAGGTGCTACTGGAAGGAATTTTTTTATTTTGTATTTTGTTAGGGAGGTTGTGCGGCCACGTCCAGGATGCCAAACCCAGTAAGCTTTCCGAGCAGGGAATCATCGGCCCTGTTCGGTGCTGGTGGACTGCGACTCCCATCAGCCCCAGCAAACATGGCAAAGCATGCTGGGAGTTGTAGATCACTGACACCCAGAGGGTCCGAGGTGGGGACCTTTGCCCGCTAAAGCCGGCAGAGGCTCCTTCCTGGGCGCCAGCAATTGGCTCAAGCAAGCCATTTCGGCAGAAGCTACAACAGAATCTCCTCCCAAGTGTGTTTTGTGGTGGTTTGGTTTTTTTAAATAACAACTGATCATTTTATCACTATATTCTACTTTAAAACTTCTTCATGGTTTCGTTGCAGTCAAGCACTACACAAATCTTGCAAAATGCAATAAACAAATCCACAATAAGCGTCCAAAAAGCCGCCGCCGCCATCACCACCACCCCTCTCTTCTGAAGCAGCCCCCAGAAATTGTGCAAAAACTCACAAGAAATACGTGGCAACCCATTTTAAAAGACCGGGCCAGAAAGTGCCCTAGGACTTGGCAAGCTAAGCATCAACCAGCCTTCACACCAGCAGCCTGCCTCCCCCCAAATATATTATTATTTAAATTCATTAGTTGCTCTTTTTTGCCGCGGTAATATGAAGCGACCTCCAACATCTTAAGCAAAAGAAACACGTTAAAAAGGAAAATCTGAAAGTTTAAACTACATTAAAATATCCCTGCAAAAAAGGCCACAGGTGGTTCAAGGCCAAAGGTCTGGTGAATGAGGAACGTTTTCTCCTGGTGCCTAAAGATATGCAACGATGGCGTCAGATGGGGAGAGCATTCCACAAGCAGGGAGCCACCCCTAAAACGGCCCTGTTCCCTTTATTGCCACCTCCAACCTTCCCTCTTCCCACGTCCTTGTGAGGCAGCCTTTGCTGCATGAATTACCAGCTCTTCTTCCTTCTCTTCGATGGCGCCGCCAGCCAGACTCTTCCGCCTCTTGCTTTTCACCGGAGTCTCTTTGTCCTGGGGCCGGTCCAGCCGCTTAAGGATGGGCCTGATGACAGCGCTGGGCATGGACGGGGAGCGGAAAAGACGGCGGCAGTTGCCGGTTCCTAGAGGGCTCTGCTCCAGGTTTGGGGGAGAAAGAGGGAAATCGTGACACTCCAATACTGCACGAAAGAGAGACAGGCCTTGGCACGGTACTTTTTATTCACATAGATTTTTAAAAACGCAAAGCCATTTCACACGGCCTTGAAAAATATACTGTTTGTGGTCAGGAGGAAAGGCCCGAGACAAAGCGTTTTCCTGCCTTGCAGGGGGCTAGAATGGATGACCTTCAGGAACCTTCTGACGCTACGATTCTAGAAATTCTCCACCGCTGTTTCTTAGCAAGAATCAAGGTCCACATGGGGAAGGCTTGAATCAACTCGTCTTTCCCCTCACAAAAGTGGGGCACGGCTTTGCCGACCTGGCAATCTCTGGAGGCTTCAAACTACAACTCCCATCAGCCCCTGCCAGCACATACGAGTCACTGGAACAGGCTAACACGCAGAAAGTCTCAATCTCAGCAAATAGCTGGAAGGCCAGGTGTCCGTCTGGCCCTAGCTTATCCAGATCAGTTTGCAAGAAGCTCTGGGGGTGAGCGGCCCCCTCCCAAACACCCCACAGCAATTACGCTGTGTACACTGGAGTTAACTCTTTATTAGCAAACACACACACACGCAATCTGCACAGGGGTGTCAGGCCTAATGAGCACAGCAACTCATCTCTGACAGGTCTTCCCCCATGAAGCAGTTGCTGAGACTGAAGGTCCCTGCCTCCCCATAGCTGCCTAAGTCCCCTCCTCTCCGGGATTTCCCCAAAGCAATCGGAGACTATGCCTCCGTGAAGCCAACCTCTCCTCCGCCCTCTTCATGCCTCTTCTGGTTCTTGAAGAAGTGTGCATGCACACGAAAGCTCATACCAAGAACAAACTTAGTTGGTCTCTAAGGTGCTACTGGAAGGAATTTTTTTTATTTTATTTTGTTCTGGTTCTTGGAGATTCATCTCTACCACTCTCCTGCTTCTGCCTCCAACTCTGGACTGCTCTCTGCCCCGGTCTCTCCCTGCTCACTGAGCCCTGCTGCCTCTTGATCTTCCAGCACCTCTTCTTCCCAGTCTTCCCGCTCCTACCACTCGTTGTCATCCCACCACCACACCCCGGGCTCTGAGAGCCTTCCTCCCTTGGGTCTTCCCCCAGCTGGTTCCAACCAGTCCATGACACCTGGACAGGTGTACTCTGGACTTCTCTGCCCCGACTTCCCACTGGGGAAGGAGATGGGGGTCTCAGGCCTTCCTCGAGCTCCAGTTTCTCTTCCTTAAAATGCCATGCCAACACCAGTACCAAGACCTTGGTCACCCACAGAAGAAATTCCTTTTTGGAGGGGGGGGCAGGGGAGAAACAAAGGGTGTTAACGCGTCACTGTCACGTACCAGGCTGGACTCATCTTCCTTCCTCACCAGAGGGGCCGTTAGCAAGTTCTTCATACCCAACGGGAAATCTCCATCGCCCTGGAGGAGGGAAGGTAGGACCCATTTACTCAAGTGGGGCTGGCTCAGCAGACCCCCCACCCCCACCGCAACAGAGGAACCTCACTTTACGCCCCACCCCAAGCAAGGAAAGTTGGAGGAAGAAAGCTTATCTGGAACTGCAGAGTGTGTGTGGATGGAAGACGGCCCTGGCTACTCTCTCTCTCTCTTTTTATATATATTTATTTTTTATTGGTTTAATAAACTTAACACAAAGCCCTATTTCCATCCTTCTCTTAACAATTCGACTTCCCATCCTTAACAGTCACGATGTCCCCCGCCCTACAATTACCTGCTGCCCTAAATTCAACGCTTATTCTGCTATATTTACGTATATAAAGGTAAAGGGACCCCTGACCATTAGGTCCAGCCGTGTCCGACTCTGGGGTTGCAGAGCTCATCTCGCTTTATTGGCCGAGAGCCGGCGTACAGCTTCCGGGTCATGTGGCCAGCATGACAAAGCCGCTTCTGGCGAACCAGAGCAGCACACGGAAACGCCGTTTACCTTCCCGCCGGAGCGGTACCTATTTATCTACTTGCACTTTGACGTGCTTTCGAACTGCTAGGTGGGCAGGAGCTGGGACCAAGCAACGGGAGCTCACCCCATCGCGGGGATTCGAACTGCCGACCTTATGATCGGCAAGCCCTAGGCTCTGTGGTTTAACCCACAGCGCCACCCATGTCCCATTTACGTATATACATTTCCGTATTTACTTTATTCTTGCTATGCTTCCTTTGCTAACACTTCCAAGACCTGCCTGCAATTTCATTTGGCTATGTACTTAAAAAAAAAAAAGTCTGAAAGGAATGTCCATTCTCCCAAATACTTTGCCTCATTTTGGTCCCCCGGCTGGTGTGCGGGTTTAGCAGAGATATTTTCTGCGCCTGCCAAAAAAATGAGTCTGGGTTTTCACGATGTGCCCTGGCAAGTCCAGGGCAACAGTGGGGCATGTTAAAAAGGCAGCACCAAACACTTCCCGGCTTGCTGAACTAAGCGTTCAGTTGCCCAGGCATAAACTAGAGCCTCACAGGAGTTTAGAGCTCTACCTGCCAGGAATTGAACCCGAGACCTTCTGCATGCAGAGGAAATGATCTACCCTTGATCTATGGCCCTCCTGGTCTCAGATTAAGAAAGGAAAACCATTCTGCAAAACGCCACAGGCCTTGCAAACCCTCACCTTCCACGACCCCTTTGGGCCCTGTGCCTGCGAAACGAAGGGCTAAATTTGGGTAAGGAAAAGTTGCTGTGGATGCTCAATGCTGGGGGGGTTTGTGCAAAAGGAAAGAGAGGGCAGGGGAACCCCAGAGAAACCCCAACAGCGATACGAAAGGAGCAACGGGCTAAATCGAACAAGCAGGCAGCCTCAAAACGCATCAGAAGAAAGATGGCCAAAGCAAAGGATTTAAAAACAAAGCGAATAATAATACTAATATAATAATTTATTATTTGTACCCCGCCCATCTGGCAGAGACTCCCAAGCCACTCTGGGCGGCTTCCAATCAAATATTAAAACAATACAGCATTAAATATTAAAAACTTCCCTAAACAGGGCTGCCTTCAGATGTCTTTTAAAAATAGGATAGCTGCTTATTTCCTTGACATCTGCTGGAAGGGTGTTCCACAGGGCGGGCGCCACTACCGAGAAGGCCCTCTGCCTGGTTCCCTGTAGCCTTGCTTCTCGCAATGAGGGAACTGCCAGAAGGCCCTCGGCGCTGGATCTCAGTGTCCGGGCTGAATGATGGGGGTGGAGACGCTCCTTCAGGTATACAGGACCGAGGCCGTTTAGGGCTTTAAAGGTCAGCACCAACACTTTGAATTGTGCTCGGAAATGTACTGGGAGCCAATGTAGATCTCTCAGGACCGGTGTTATGTGGTCCCAGCGGCCACTCCCAGTCACCAGTCTAGCTGCCACATTCTGGATTAATTGCAGTTTCCGGGTCACCTTCAAAGGTAGCCCCACGTAGAGCGCATTGCAGTAGTCCAAGCGGGAGATAACCAGAGCATGCACCACTCTGGCGAGACAGTCCGCGGGCAGGGAGGGTAAATCAAAGCAGCCGATTTTAAAAGCTCGGGTGAACAAGATATTCTGTGCTAGCTGATTTCTGGGCCATTTTTTGATGGCGGCCCCGCATACAACACAGGAAAGCACTCTCAACTGTATAGACCAGGGGTCTGCAACCCGCGGCTCCGGAGCCGCATGTGGCTCTTTTACACCTTTGCCGCGGCTCCGGGGTGGCGTGTCTTCTCCCGCTCCCCTTTCCCTCCCGTCGCGTCGGTGTGTGTAGTCGGGGCGGCGGCGGGAGAGCGAGCTGCAGAGAGAAAGAGAAGTTGGCGAGCTGCGACGGGCGCGTTGACGGCAAACCAGAGCCGAGCGCGGAGCCCGAGAGCAGCGCCTCCTCCTCCTCCCGCTTCCCGGCTGGGCAATTGACAGAACTCATTATCATGCTGCGCTCACTCGCTGCCTGTCTAGGGCCGGAGGGAGGGAGAGCGAAACGCGCGCGCACACAAAAGCTGGTGTGTGTGTGTGTGTGTGTGTGTGTGTGTGTGTGTGGAGAGAGGAGGCAGTGAGCCCCAGACAAAGCCCGTGCAGCGCGCACACAAAAGCTGGTGTGTGTGTGTGTGTGGAGAGGAGGCATCGAGCCCCAGACAAAGCCCGTGCAGCTGTATTTGAGCTGGGCCAGCGCTGGCAGACGTGCTGCCATCTCGCAGGAGGCTCCTGATGGACGCTTGCCTAAATCGAAGCGGCGCGGGGCGGCAGGGGGCGGGGCACCGTACGTCATGCGCAATGACGTCACATGGCCCCGCCCCCTCGCCTAGGGCGCGAAAAGCGGCTCCCAGGTTTTTTTTTCCTTCAGAAATGGGTCCAAGTGTCTCTTTTTGTCTTAAAGGTTGCCGACCCCTGGTATAGACGAATCTGCCACACATAGTGAGGCTACTGGATCAAGCTACAAGGATTCTTTACTTGTGGTTCCTGCATTTCAGGGGGTTGGACTAGATGGCCCTTGGGGGTCCCTCCCAACTCTAAATTCCGCATCTCTCTGTGGTGCAGCTGGGTTAGTGTCAGATTAGAGCCGGGGAGACCAGGGTTCAAATCCTCTCTTAGGGAGGCTTTTAATGTTTTATATATTATTGTATTTTAATCCTCTGTTGAAAGCCGCCCAGAGTGGCTGGGGAAACCCAGTCAGATGGGCGGGGTAGAAATAATAAATTATTATTATTATTATTATTAGCCATGAAGCTCACCAGCTGACATTTGCAAAGATGAAACAGGGAGAGGCAGAACTACGGGTGCCACCATTACCTTCCTCGGAGGAAGGTTGGAATATGAATGTAAGGCAGCTCTTGCACAGACCCACAGCGCTGTTCCCTTGGGACTTTATAAGAAATTCTACAAACACCTGCCTTCTATCCGGGTCACAAAGACACGTTCAAAAATCAGCCAGCTGTGTTTAGCACAGCTCTTCCCCTTCTATATGCCTAACAAGCAGACAACTGCAAGTCTAATTCATTTTGTTATTTTGGAGAAAACTCAATAAAAAACAGCAGTTTGCACGCAGACACCCAAAAAATAGCAGCGGAAATGGCGATACAGACTGAGGTTTGCAGAGCGAGCCGTGAAGGTTAAATTGCAAAGCCAACCAGGTTTCTGTGGAAATTTGCACCATTGAAACCTACTCCCAAGTCGGCCTTGCCTGGGATTGCAGTTCAAGCAGACAGAATTTTGCTTTCTTTGATGCAAGATAGGGTTTTTAAAGCCTTACCTTCAGGTCTTCCTCATCCAGGATTTCCAAAAACCCATCATCATCATTATCTTCGTCAACCATGAAGGAGGTCAAGGACGAGCGGCGGAGGTAGACATGGCTATCAGACCCTGGGCTCCTGTTCTCTTTCTCTGGGCTCGAATACTGAAAGGGGCAAGGAACACAGAACCATCAAGACGTTTTGCATTTATTAAAATCCTTTATGCCCTACAAGAAGGTTCCCAGAGTGGCTTTTTTTTTAAAAAAAAATTAAATTCAGTAGCATTACTCTTGGGTTTGCAATCTTAAAAAGACACGGCAGAAAAGGAAAAAGGCACAGGAGGGAGGAGGAAAACATGCAACAGTGAAAGACATGAAATGGGAGGGGGCTGAAAAAAGCCGCCGTTGTGTGTTTGTTTCAAAGCACCTTGCCCCTCCACCTTGTTCATTTTATTATGGTCATATCCTGTTCTTTATCCAACGTAGAACCCATGGGATTCCAGGAGATCTCCCACCTGGGGTCTGTCTAGACCAGTGATGGCTCTCTTGACACCCCATATGTTTTGGAACTACAACTCCCATCATCCCTAGCTAACAGGATCAGTGGTCAGGGATGATGGGAGTTGTAGTCCCAAAACATCTGGAGTGTCAAGGTTAGCCATCACTGGTCTAGACTAAGACCTGCTTAACTCCAGGTATGTGGCTTTAATTGGCAGTTATCAATTGGCTGCAAAAAAACAACAACAACAACCTGGGGGGTTTTTATGCTCACCACTTCTGCAACAACAAAACCTGCCCCCCCCCATGGTGGGTCTTGAAGAATTGAGTGCAATGCTCAACATGGCAAATTTTCTCCCAAAACGCAGCAACTGCTGGGTTTGTGCATGTCTGCATCCACCCTAAGCTAAGAGTCACAGGCACAGTTATCATCCGGCTGAAAACCAAAAATCCATCTTGGTTTTAACACCAAGAATTGGACCTGGGAAACGAGAGGCGAGCAAAAACTGCAGGGAAACAAATAAATCAAGAGTATTGCTCTTGCCCCCCAAAAAGCACTCACCATGAGGTCTGGAGCAGAGTTTGGCCTCTGTGCAAAGGGGTCCTTCTTGCCAGCCCCACCACCCGAGAGGCACAACCTGCCCGCAGGTCGCAGGGGCTTCTTGAAGACGGCGCCTTCCTGCAGGGGGAGGAAGCAGAGATGCGCTGCAACTTTCGGAAGGACGCGAGGAAGTCGCCCGTTCAGCAGTGCTGCGCAGTGGGCGGATTAGGGGGCTTCACCAGGAAGGCGCGTTCTCACCACTTACATTTCCCCCGTTGCCTTGGAGGCCAGAGTCCGCCTCGGCCACCGCTGGGCTGTTGAATTCCTTGCAGTTGGAAATGTTCCTCAGCGTGGGACTCGAACCCAGAAGCCGCACCTGTCAAGCCACAGAAGGATGAGTTTTGCACTCAGGTTTAGATTCTCATGGGCAACCCCGCAGGACAAGCGTCTCCACCCCCATCGTTCAGCCCGGACACTGAGATCCAGCGCCGAGGGCCTTCTGGCAGTTCTCTCACTGTGAGGTTACAGGGAACCAGGCAGAGGGCCTTCTCGGTGGTGGCGCCCACCTTGTGGAACACCCTCCCATCAGATGTCAAGGAAATAAACAACTATCTGACTTTTAGAAGACATCTGAAGGCAACCCTGTTTAAGGAAGTTTTAAAACGTTTGATGTTTTATTGTGTTTTTGATATTTTGTTGGGAGCCGCCCAGAGTGGCTGGGGAAACCCAGCCAGATGGCCGGGATATTAATTAAATAATAATAATAATAATAATAATAATAATAATAATAATAATAATAATAATAATAATAATAATAATAATAATAATATTTTGAAATGCCCACAAATAGCAGGGAATGAATTTCTGCAAGCGCATCCTACATCGCTGCAGTTCCTTCCATTGCAAGGGGTTGGGCTAGAGGACCTTTTGGGTGCCCTCCAGCTCTATGATTCTACAATATGGCTGCCGAAAGATTAGGGCTCGGCCTAGCTGCGCAAAGACTCCCTTGCTCCTGAGCACGTACAGAATATTTCCGTCCCCGCTTCTCAAGATGAGGAGGCACCAAGCGAAGCTTCCTGGTTAAAAAAACAGCTGGCAAACTTACCGGCAAAGATTGGATTCTTCTGATGGGAATATAATCACTGCAAAGAAAAAGAGAGAAATCAGCAGCAGCCGTGGACTTGGGTGTGGTGGCCCCTGTCCTTTGGGACTCTCTCCCACTGGAGATTTTTATCCTACTCTGAATCTGTGCCAGGTCTGAAATTATTTAGGAAGGTTCAAAAAATTGGTCTTTTATATATGAAACTGCTGTGTTTATTGTTGATGTTCTATTCTCAAGTCACCTTCCAATGTTCCGTAAAAAGAGATTCATGTCTGAAATGGGATAGATAGTCGTACCTCGTGATACGAACTCTGTGTGTTGCGTTCGTCACGGGTTATGAACGCGCCGAACCCGAAAGTACTGGAATGAGTTACTTCCGGGTTCGGCATTTCGCGCATGCGCAGACGGGCAAAATGACGTCATGCGCATGCGCAGAAGTGCCGAATCGCGTCACGCACATGCGCAGACACGGCACTTCATGTTGCATACCTTTCAGGTTACGAATGGGGCTCTGGAACGGATCCTGTTCGTAACCAGAGGTACCACTGTATTTGCTCGGGTTATGCCAAATCTAAGGACTGGTTGATACTTTCAGAGGACTCCCAGACATAAAAGCTTTCTCCTGACTGTCCCACCTCTGGCTGCAGGCAAGGGACTGCGTGCCTGAGCCCTCTCCCTTCAGAGAATCATAAAACTGCCGGGTTGCGGAAGAGACACCAAGGGTCATCTAGCCCAACCCCCAAGCACTCGTTCTGGGTGTGCAAAGGCAGAATGTCAAATGAGTCCCGCTCGGTAAATTCTCCTTCACATGCAATAGGAATTTCCACAAGGAACATTTCAGCACCTCTCAACAACACCCCAACCATCCCAGACCTCTATGAAACCCTGGAGATACACGCAGCTGCCAATCAGTGCAGGAAATACAGAGCTAGACAGTACAAGACAGCTTCTTGCATGCAGACCAGGGAAAACTTTGCCGCTCGATTCTGCTGAATGCATAGGCGACCTAGTGAGATCAATCTCCCCAGCCGCCATAATGAGAGCCTTGCCAATAATAACAGCAATAATGAGCGGGGGCAAGAAAAAGCCCACCCGCCCCAGGAACCTGGAGATAATAAACCCTGCAATATTATTAGCGTCTACAAGTCTTGGCGTGCAGAAGGTAGCAGAGAGGGAAGCAGCTGGGTTTCTGTAGCAAGCCAGGGGTGGTGGTGGTGGGGTGAGGCCCTCAAGGATGGGGGGGTTGCGAGCATCTCAAAGGAGAAAGGGGGGGGGAGAAAAGAGTCAGGGGGCTTTCCTGGGTCATTGTGCCACTGTAGGATGTAAAGCACTTACTTTCTGAAGACTCTCTGAGATCCAAACATGTTCCTCTCGAACCTGTTAGATGGAAGACAGGAAAATCATGCATGTTTTGCTCAGTGCCAAGGGGCATCCCAACAGGACCCCCCCCCCCAATGTGTTGCTGCGAGAGCCCCTGACAACTGCCTCCCAAGGGTGCCATGTGGGCTACCGTGGGTGCAAATCAGGGTGGATTTGATTTAAATCAAATTGATTTAAATCACTAGTCAGTAAGACTTTATTTAAATTTTTTTTTACAGAAAGACTCATTCTTGCTGGTATAATCTTAATATTTACAACCATATGAAGGTTTCCTTTTTGGAATAATAAATTTTCAGAGTAGTTTTTACAGTTATATAAAAAATTACAGATTTGGTTATACTACTTGAAATGCATAGACAGGTAATTATGAAATTATGGTTAAAGGTAGATAGCCGTGTTGGTCTGTCATAGTCAAAACAAAACAAAACAAAAAAATTCCTTCCAGTAGCACCTTACGAGACCAACTAAGTTTGTTCTTGGTATGAGCTTTCGTGTGCATGCACACTTCTTCAGATACACTGAAACAGAAGTCACCAGACCCTGATATATAGTGAGAGGGTGGGGAGGGGTATGAAATTATGGTGAGGTTTAATAAGTTAACTATTTATATTTGGACAACTTTTCTGCTGTACTTTATTGGAAGGAGAAAAATAATCATTTCCTTAATAACCATTTAAACAATTTATTTAACTAAAACAATAACATGATAGCATATGTATCCATGTTTGTTAACTGATGTGGTTAAACATTAAAAAAAACCCTTAGACTTGAGTTTTAGCACACTTGATAAACTTAAATCAAATCCTTATTTCCTGATGAATAGCCTTTGGACTGCAATGTAACTTAAATAGAAGACTATATTTAGAAAGATTTTTCCTCCAAAAGCATTTTATTTTAAAAATCCGATTTAAATCCCAAAAATCCGATTTAAATCCAAAAAATCCAATCATTGATTTTTATCCACCCTGGTGCAAATCAGGGCCAGGCTGTGTTGCCCCAAAAGCAGAGGAGACAGCAGAAACCCTCCCATTCAAAAATAAGGTACACAACTTAAGACCATCAGAAGAGCCTTCCTGGATCAGGCCAAGGGCCCATCTAGTCCACAAAGGCCACGGCCCAGGTGCCCCCCCAAGGGAAATCTACGAGCAGGATTCGAACACAAGAGCAGCACTCCCACTTCTTGTGGTTTTCAGCAAGTGGGATTCAGGAGCGCTGCAGCCTCTGACCGTGGAAGCAGAGCAGTCGTTGTGGCCATAACCCTCTCCTCTCCTTCCCCCAATCCACTTCTAAAGCCATCCAGTTTAGTGGCTACCGCTGCTTCCTGTGGCAGGGAGTTCCACAGTCTAACCACGCGCCGCACGAATGAGGACTTCATTTTATCTGCCCCGAATCTTCCGACATGCAGCTGCCTCGGACGTCCCTGAATCCAAGCGTTATAAGAGTGGGAAGAAAACTCTCTTTCTCCCCGTATACCCTACTTCCGCCACCTCGCCTGCTTCCTTGGTGAATCAGTAAGCTATAAGCAACATATGTGGTGTATAGAAAATATTCCAAAACAGTTTCACATTCTAAAGTCTTATATAAATAGTCCAAAGTTGAGAGAAATACACGCACAATGTAATACAGAAGCCAGAGATATATAAAAAAACTCCTTGAGGTTATTCCTATGTGGAGACTTCTCAGTTATTGAGGTTTTTTATGTGTTGGCTCAGCTCCTGTTGGTATCGTCGCACAAACAGACAGGGTGCCGGCATTTATAACCTGTTTCGCCCCCAATTAGTTCTGGGCTTCTTCAGTGAGTTCTCTCTCACAAAATCGGTGTATTTACATACATTCAAATGCATATGCTATAATCTTTTCTTGGTTAGGCTACAATATAAACTTTCCTTCTTCAATACATTCTTTCTTACAGTCTTGAAGTGTTTATATACATTAATTCATATATTCAATTCTTTTTCTGGTTGCAATTATGTTTGTAGGCACACCGATTTTGTGAGAGAGAACTCACTGAAGAAGCCCAGAACTAATTGGGGGCGAAACAGGTTATAAACGCCGGCACCCTGTCTGTTTGTGCGACGATACCAACAGGAGCTGAGCCAACACATAAAAAACCTCAATAACTGAGAAGTCTCCACATAGGAATAACCTCAAGGAGTTTTTTTATATATCTCTGGCTTCTGTATTACATTGTGCGTGTATTTCTCTCAACTTTGGACTATTAATATAAGACTTTAGAATGTGAAACTGTTTTGGAATATTTTCTATACGCCACATATGTTGCTTATAGCTTACTGGTTACCACGAGTATTAGCAGCATAGGTTCATTTTTTCTGTCCTTGGGGAATCAAGCAATTCACCAAGGAAGGCCATCAGCTGACCAATGCTACGCATTTCCTTTCCTTTTTATTTTTCAACTCTGCACTTCAGAACTGAAAGCACAGAGTTGCCTGTGTCTTGCTTTTTTGTGCCGAGTTCAGAACCCGCTCCTCTATAGCCATACCATGCTCAGCCATTCCTGTCTCCCGCTGTGCAGAGGTTTCACACACAGACACTGCCGTTTCCCAGCTGCCCCGAGTTGGGCCCCCTTATGCTGCGGCCACTCGAGAGTTAATAAGCATG
This sequence comes from Darevskia mixta, assembly GCA_034641385.1. Taxonomy (NCBI): domain Eukaryota; kingdom Metazoa; phylum Chordata; class Lepidosauria; order Squamata; family Lacertidae; genus Darevskia; species Darevskia mixta. The sequence goes on from JAWWNH010000060.1 coordinate 9,220,344, forward strand.
GCCCGGTGGTTGCAGGGTGGTCTTTGTGGAGAAGAATGAAGCGGCGGCTTCTGCCAGCTTTGGGCAAGGAGGGAGGGGGCCTTGGTTCAAGGATCCCCAGGAAAGAGGACCACAAAGATCCCTTTCTGCATGGAGGCGTGGGGTGAACGGGGGCATTCCCATGGCAGCGGGTGCTGCTGCGAACCAGGGTGGGGACCCTCCCTGGGTGCCGTCTGCCAGCTACATGGCACAAAACCCGCTCCTGGCTACTGCTGAACATTTGCAACGGGCGCAGCAAGCCATGCGCCGCAGATCACTCATAAGGATGCAAGGTGGCTGGATCAGGCCAGTGGCCCATCTGGCCCAGTCACACAGCAGCCGACCAGTTGCCTGTGGGAAACCGGCAAGCAGGATCTGAGCACAAGAGCAATTCTCCTCTCCTGTGGTTTCCAGCAACTGGGGTTCAGAAACATCGCTGCCTCCAACTGTTCCCCCCTACATTAGACGAATGACAGGTGAAGATGATGGAGAGAAGACACGGCGGAGGAAGATTGGCAGAAATTCAAAAATTATTTGAAGAAATATTATGGAATATAATAATAATAATAAATTTAATAATAATAAATTTTATTTATACCCCGCCCTTCCCAGCCAAAACCAGGCTCAGGGCGGTTAACAACAATAAAATTACAATAAAATATAAAAGAAAGAAAAAAAACGTTGATTAAAATACAGATTAAAATACAGTTTAAAATTTAAAAAGGCACTTCGTTTATCGCCCATAATCAAAACCCAAGGGGAGGAAACATCAGACTGAGTCCAACCCGAAGGCCAGGCGGAACAGCTCTGTCTTGCAGGCCCTGCGGAAAGATGTCAAATCCCGCAGGGCCCTGGTCTCTTGTGACAGAGTGTTCCACCAAGTTGGGGCCAGTACTGAAAAGGCCCTGGCCCTGGTTGAAACCAGTCTAACAACGTTGTGGCTCGGGACCTCCAAAATGTTATTATTTGTGGACCTTAAGGTCCTCTGCGGGGCATACCAGGAGAGGCGGTCCCGTAGGTACGAGGGTCCTAGGCCGCATAGGGCTTTAAAGGTCAAAACCAGCACCTTAAACCTGACCCTGTACTCCACCGGGAGCCAGTGCAGCTGGTACAGCACTGGATGAATGTGGTCCCGCGGCAAGGACCCCGTATGAAATTGAAAAACTCTTACAAGGAGGAGTTATAGGCTTTCAGTTTAAAATGGCAGTTTTTTAAGGAACTGTGATTTCGGTAAATTTATGAAATTGCAATAGAGGAATGGTAAGTATTATATAGATGTTAAAAATATGAAAATGAAACTGTTAAGGATGATATAGGATGAAACTCAAGAGGGAAGAAACCGAGGGAAGTCACCTAACTTTGTTAATGAAAGATGGATGGGGAAAAAAATCCTTTTCTTTTTGTGTGTTATTGTTTAATTGTATTTTTGTTTGTTGAAACTGAATAAAAATTGTTTTTTTTAAAAAAAACCCACAAATGTTCCTCCCAGACCAACTGACTGTGATAGGAAGGGAAGGTGCATTTCTGCCCCTCTGCTCTTCCACGAACCTGTCTAATCCACCTTGAAAGCCATCTAGGATGTTGGAGCTGTCAAGCACTGACTGTGCAGTGACTGTGCCGTGGTCTGGGGCTGGCTTGCTGCGTAATCGCATAGAGTTGCCCCAGATCAGGCTTCCTCAGCCTCGGCCCTCCAGATGTTTTGAGACTACAGTTCCCATCGCCCCTGACCACTGGTCCTGTTAGCTAGGGATCATGGGAGTTGTAGTCCCAAAACATCTGGAGGGCCGAGCTTGAGGAAGCCTGCCCTAGAGGAAGATGCACGCAAGTCACTGTGCTTCCAGGGACACCTTATCGGGCTGGGCTCACAGGTCCCAATCAAAAGGAAACTGGGTTCAAAGCCCCCCCCCAATCCCTCGCTGCAGGCTCTTCGCAAAGCCAATCTCTACCCACCCCAACGCACCCAAGACAGAAGGGAGACAGTGCGACGTATTGGTTACGGTGTCGGACGGGGGCATGGGTTCAAATCAGGGTGGATTTGATTGAAATCAAACAGATTTAAATCACGATTTAAATCACTAGCAGGTTGGATAAAAATCAATGATTTTTTAAAAAAAAATATTTTAAAAAATCCGATTTAAATTTTAAAAAATCTGATTTTTTTTTTAAAAAATTGATTTTTATCCACCCTGCTAGTGATTTAAATCCAGTTTGATTTAAATCAAATCCACCCTGGTTCAAATCCAGCCGCTTGGCTGCAAAGCTCCCTAGGTGTGACCTCGGGGGCCGTCGCTGCCTTATCTCAGCCTAGCCTACCTCGCAGGGATGTTGTGGGGGGGGGGGTTAAACAAAGAGGGGAGAGCATGGGTGGCACCCTGAGCTCCTGGGAGGAAAAGCTGGGATGTAACTACAGAAAATGAAAACTCTTAATAGAAAGGGAACACAACTAGTTTCCCCCCCAACGGAAGGCAGTGGCCTTCCGTTTGGGGGGGGGGAAACTAGTTGTGTTCCCTTTCTCTTAAGAGTTTTCGTTTTCTGTATTTATATCTCACAAGCCACCTAGATAGTGTGTGGGGTGGGGGGGGCTCTCCAAGGCTTTCCTGCCATCCCTCCCCCTTTCTGCACACAAGAAAGTCGCAGCCTAGCAGATGCCCCTTTGCGTCTGTTCCCCAAGTACAAAGGGCCCCACGGAAGCAGCCCTCTTTCAAAAGGGGGGCCTTGCTGCACCTTTGAAGATGGATGAATGCAAGAAAGAGAGGGAGGCAGAAGGAGGCAGGAGAGGGAAGGGGAGAAGTGGTATTTAAGGCCCTTCAACTAGACACTCCCCAGGAATGCAGCTTTTCTCTCTCAAAAGACCAAGAGGCTGCGGCTCAGAAATTCAGGCAGATGTTCCCTGCTTCAATAAAAGGGGGGGGGGAGTTCCAACCATCTGTCTCCGATCCCCATTCACCCGTCTTTCAGCTGCCAGGCCAGAAACGCCCCCCCCCCAAGGGCAGGTGCACACTGTTTGCAAAAGCGGACTTTTAACTTGTTTGGAAAAAAAAAAACCAAGCCAAACCCACTTTTTAAAAATCTCCAGCCCTTCGGTTGTGGGAAGCGAGAAGCTTCTTCTTCTTTTTTTTTTTAATAAAAATATCTTTATTGAATTTTCATACATACAAATCCCCCCCAATTGAATACAATAATAGAATCACATACTTTTATCATATTCTACTACCCATTATACATCTTAATCCATTATACATCATAATAATTTTGTTAACATTATTTGCAAAATCTTTATCTTCCCTTCTTCTTTTACCCCACTGTTCTCTCCGTTCTTCTATTCAATTACGTTGATACACTGTAATTTGTTAAACTTTCCGTTTTCTAACTTTATCTATCTGAAATTATTGTCTTATTCCTTTCTTTCTTCTTTTGTCTATTTTTCAATCCCTGATGTTACATTGCAAGCACTGCTACAGAGCATACACTCTTTCCATGTCACATCTCGTTAACACGTATTTTAAGAATTTGTCCCATTCCTCTACTACTTTTTCTCTTACATTATTGTGCAATTAAGAAGCTTCTCGCTTCCATTATCTCTTATCGCTTCCAATGTAAGAGATAATGGAAGTGAGAAGCTTCTTAATTGCACAATCCCCCAAAAAGACACCTTTTAAAATAATATTCTAAAGGGGTGCGGGGAGAACAGGGCACGTTTTGCCCAACAAAAAAGTATGTCTCCCCCCCCTTTCCCTTTTCCCCTATTTTTTCTTCTCCGCTCCTTTTTGTGTGTGTTTGTTTTGTTTTAATTTATCCAATGCCTTATAATCAGACAGATTGTTAGTGTTAAACAGTTTTGTAAATACAAAAATATATTGCTATGTCAAATGTGAATAAGAAATCTACAAACTAGTCTACACCATCATCCTCAACTGCAAGCAAGAAGCTTCTTAATTGCACAATCCCCCAAAAGGCGCCTTTTCAAATAATATTCTAAAGGGGTGCGGGGAGAACAGGGCACGTTTTGCCCAACAAAGTATGTCAATGCTGTATTTGTTGCCAGGTTTTGAGAGGGAAACAGATGAACTTGCCTTAACTCCAAAAACCTCCAGTATTTGAGAAGGTTCCATTGTCACAGATGTACTGGCCCTGGTTTCAGTTACAACCCTCCCCCTTAAAATGCTGGCTTGACTCGGCTTGCCCTTCGAGGGTCCAGGCCCCCCCCCCCGCCTGCCTTCAGCCTCTCCAAATAATTGGGAGGGGAGAGTTTTAATCAGTTTCTAAAATGTTGGCAAACTGATCAGCTGCAGCAACAGATTAAAAGCTGCAGTGCTCTCAGCATGGTCCAGCCTTCTGTGGTTCAGAAGGGGGGGGGGAGTGAAGGATAAAGACCCTCAAAGGACACACCTTTCCCCCCCTTCCAGGCCCAATGAATCCCTGGCATATTGGGGGTTCAAGTAAAATAAAAAATGCTCCTCCCTGGGGCATGGGATGAAAGTTGGAAGCTGCAACACTTTTAAATTGTTGTGCTTGGTTTTTGCCATTGATAAATTTATCTCTCTCTTTTTTTGCAAACTGCTCTGAAGTGGGCATGTTATTTTTTTCAATCCGGCGGTGCGCGAATTAACGAAATAGATAGGGTAAGAGCAGGCAGCCTTTGGAAAGCAAAACCAACTTTTGAAAGCAAACTCTCAGAGTCATCCTGGCCGGCAACTTTGCAGTCTTTCCTGTTAGACTCTGAAGACTTTGACAACAGGAAACTGGCAGGAGTGTGGTTAAGGCCTTCACCCATCAAGTCGCAAGAACTAGGTGGGGGGTCCACCCACGCAGCCCCACACCTTTTGGGAGGCCAGGTTTCAAAAATACCGGTTGGGGAAGAAGTTCTTATTTTCCAACCACTGAACCATCTTTTGGCAGCAACATGCCCCAGAGTCTTTTTGTTTTCCGCTGGCGGAGTTGAGTGGGGAGCGCTCTTAATTCTCCCACGGAGACTGGTTTTTCTCAAGGCTGCTGAGCGATGGGAGAGGCCTGTTTTCCCACAAGACCACACCTGTCAACCCCTCTCGGCTCGCTGGAGGCGAGGGAGGCCTGGCCCCAGGGTGGATTTGATTTAAATCACAATTTAAATCACTAGTCAGTAAGGCTTGATTTAAATCACTAGTCAGTAAGGCTTGATTTAAATATATTTTTTTTACTGAAAGACTCATTCTTGCTGGTATAATCTTAATATTTACAACCATATGAAGGTTTCATTTTTGGAATAATAAATTTTCAGAGTGGTTTTTACAGTTATATCAAAAATTACAGATTTGGTTATACTACTAGAAATACATAGACAGGTAATTATGAAATTATGGTGAGGTTTAATAAGTTAACTGTTTATATTTGGACAACTTTTCTGCTGTACTTTATTGGAAGGAGAAAAATAATCATTTCCTTAATAACCATTTAAACAATTTATTTAACTAAAACAATAACATGATAGCATATGTATCCATGTTTGTTAACTGATGTGGTTAAACATTTTTTTTTTAAAAAAAAACTTAGACTGAGTTTTAGCACACTTGATAAACTTAAAACAAATCCTTATTTCCTGATGAATAGCCTTTGGACTACAATGTAACTTAAATAGAAGACTATATTCAGAAAGATTTTTCCTCCAAAAGCATTTTATTTTAAAAAATCCGATTTAAATCAAAAAAATCCGATTTAAATCAAAAAAATCCGATTTTTTTTTTTTTTTAAATAAACCATTGATTTTTATCCACCCTGCCTGGCCCTACCTGACTACTGTATATAAGTGCATCTGCAGGGGGCTGGACTAGATGACTCTAGGGAACTCATCCAACTCTATGGCCACTGGTCTCCAGCATCCTCTCCACCGCAGCAAGGACTGGAAGCGCGAGGCTGCCTCTCTCTTATCCAGAGCCCATGCAGGCAGTGAGTCGAGCAGCTGCCGCTCGTGTCTGGTGTGGCAGAAGCTGGAACTGTAGAGTGAAAAGGGACCCCCAAGGGTCATCTAGAACAACCCCGTGCTTTGCAGGAATCATTCGCTTTACGTGCAGCGCCAGCCGGCCAGGTCTCTGCATGGTTGCAATTCCACCTGCGCCCGTTGCAAAATTGGCCTGGCGCCTGGGGAATTTCTGCCGAGTGCCTGGAACCTAGAGCTTCAAGTTACAACTCAAATTAATAAATTTAGGCCCCTGCAACTGAGACGCTGAGCTGCAAGGCCAGGAAGACTCCAGTTCTGATCTTGCCACTGGATCTCTTTAAAGTTGTGGCTTTAGGCTAGGCATCAGGTCCCCAAAGCACCCCCATCTGCAATACAGGGATAATGCTGGCCTACCCAGCAGGGCTGTCGTACGGCCAACATAATGCATTGCACACCCTACACATTTGGTATCAATTTCACACACCTGCACACAGATTCTCTGCTTATGCTACCGGAGGCCATGCAAGCAGACATATTGGACTGTTGCCACAGAACAACACTCTGGCGCACCCTGGAATGCCGGTGCGATATGGGAAGTGGATTAGTCACAGTGGATGCAAACTTCCAGGGAACACCAGCATTTCAAAGTATTGAAATCTGGGCACTTCAAATACATTGGGGGAAGAGCACAAAGGCCACGCCAATCCACAAGCAGTAAAGGGATTAAGGGGCCTAGAAAACGCATCCTGAGCTTTGAAAGAGAAAAAGCCACCTGAGAACAAGCAAGCCATAAACCTGCCACACACACCCCACCAGCAAACCTGAAACCAGCTACCTCACCATCTCCAGCAGATGCGAGAAGGTTCGTGCAATTCCCAAAGAACAGAACCAATCTTTTTAGGTTTCAGACACCCTACAGGTCTGAAACCGGTTTGGAGCCCAGCATAGCTCCTGCTGAAGAACTTCAGGAGATGCATGCCGGGTGCGAGGCCTGATTACGGTCAACAGGAATGGAATTCACACTTCTTGAGAATGACACGGGTTTCAAACAGGGTGGATAAAAATCAATGATTTTTTTAAAAAAATCAGATTTTTTTGATTTAAATTGGATTTTTAAAATAAAATGCTTTTGGAGGAAAAATCTCTCTAAATATAGTCTTCTATTAAAGTTACATTGTAGTCCAAAGGCTATTCATCAGGAAATAAGGATTTGTTTTAAGTTTATCAAGTGTGGTAAAACTCAGTCTGAGTTTTTTAAATGTTTAACCACATCAGTTAACAAACATGGATACATATGCTATCATGTTATTGTTTTAGTTAAATAAATTGTTTAAATGGTTATTAAGGAAATGATTATTTTTCTCCTTCCAATAAAGTACAGCAGAAAAGTTGTCCAAATATAAACAGTTAACTTATTAAACCTCACCATAATTTCATAATTACCTGTCTATGTATTTCTAGTAGTATAACCAAATCTGTAATTTTTGATATAACTGTAAAAACCACTCTGAAAATTTATTATTCCAAAAATGAAACCTTCATATGGTTGTAAATATTAAGATTATACCAGCAAGAATGAGTCTTTCAGTAAAAAAATATATATTTAAATCAAGTCTTACTGACTGGTGATTTAAATCAAGCCTTACTGACTAGTGATTTAAATTGTGATTTAAATTCAAATCCACCCTGGTTTCAAATTGGGGGAAGCGGCCATGTTCTCGCCCCCAGAGGTTGGAAAGAGACACACAGGCAACCTTCATCAAATCCAAGAACCCAGAAGCCTGCCAGTGCTTCTTTCTTGACCAGCCCAGCTCATCCTCTTTGCACATCTTCTGCAGGTAACCATTTTTTTTGGGGGGGGGTGTATTTGGATAACGGTGGAGAGAGGACCCTTGTTTTGTTTTCCAGCAAACACAGTTCCACCAAGGGCATCAAGAACTCTTATCCAGACACGCTAAGCCCCTTCACCAGAAAACGGTCAGGACCCACAACTCCCCAGCTGGCCACCATGAGCCACTTGGAATTGCCGCATTTGCAGAAAAGAACATAAGAAAAGTCTGCAGGATCAGGCCAGTGGCCCATCTTGTCCAGCGTCCTGTTCCCACATTAGCCAACCAGATGCCTTGTGGGAAACCAGCAAGCAGGATTCGAACACAAGACCAACACTTTCCTCCTGCGGTTTCCAGCAACTGGTATTATTATTAATTATTATTATTATATAATAACTATTATTATTTAATAATAACAACTACTACTAATAATAATGAGATCTACCCTTAGATATCAGGGTGGTTCACGACATAAAATCACAATATATAAAAGAAGAACACATAATAAAAGCATAACCAGAGGCAACCCAATGATCTCCCCTTCCACCACACAATTCTCGAGCCATTTTTGCTGTTGTTTCTTGGAAAGAGCCCTTGGCCCTTTCTGTTCCAAGAAGCTAGCAAACTTTTCGTGTCCTAAGACTCCGCATCAGCAAGCTGCATCAAAAGACAGAGCCTCAGGATTAACACTTTTTCACAGCAGAAGATGGGTAATAGCAGTTACTCCCAGGTACGCCCCCAACCCCCCCCCCCTGTGAATTTCTCGAATGGTCATTTAAAGCCTTTCTGCTGGGGGCTGAAACCAAACAACCAACACCCAACCCCCCACCCTCCAAGGATCAGCAAAAAATATAAAAATCCAACTTACACATCTTCCAAGATCTCCAGGTCTGTCTCCATTGGAGAATCAGGGCCCATTCCTGCGTGAACAACAACAAAAAGATGTTCCCGTGATGAAAGAGAAATCCGAGGAGTATAGCTAAGGCCACCGGGATGGGAGGGAGCCCCCCAGCCCCCTGGCTTTTGAGGTCTTCCGCGGGGCACCTCTCTTCCAACGGCATATTCCGCTAAGAAGGAGCCTGACAAAACTAGACGTTTCTCGGGGAAAGATATAAAGAGGCTCCAGAAGGCACATTAGGCTTGGGGAGCTTATGGGATAATGGTGGGGTGGTGCAAACCTTTGTACGGGGACCGAGAGAGATGGCATATTTCATTCCTTTATGGTTTGATTGGTGGGCTACTTAAAAATGAGGCTGCATTTTAAACTGCAAATCGTATTTTAACCTGCATTTTAATTGATTGTTTTGTATGTTTTGTTGTGATTTTATTGGTGTTAGCCGCTCTGAGCCTGGTCTTGGCTGGGTATAAATAAAATATTATTTATTATTATTAATTTATTATTAATAATTATTTATTATTAATAATAATTATTTATTATTATATATTTGAGCTGCCATACAAAGATTCAGGGATTTGAAAGGAGAGGGGCACTTCTTGTGTTCCAGGTGCGCGGAAACCCTGGACTTCCAGGTATTACTGAACTGAAATTCCCCACCCCCAAAAAGAAATTCTGGCCACCAGCCCCTTAAGCTCCACAAACTGAGCCCCTGTGCCCCCTACCATATAAAAAAACATCCTTCAGAACTGCAGCTTGCACAACCCACTAAAGAAAATGGTTCAAACTGTTTAGTTTGATTAATGCAACAAAAGGGATGGACTTGGTCCAGCGATGACAATCTCTGGACCACAGTTCAAGAAGGATACTGACAAGCTGGAACATGTCCAGAGGAGGGCAACCAAAATGGTCAAAGGCCTGGAAACGATGCCTTATGAGGAACGGCTTAGGGAGCTGGGTATGTTTAGCCTGGAGAAGAGAAGGTTAAGGGGTGATATGATAGCCATGTTCAAATATATAAAAGGATGTCATATAGAGGAGGGAGAAAGGTTGTTTTCTGCTGCTCCAGAGAAGCGGACACGGAGCAATGGATTCAAACTACAAGAAAGAAGATTCCACCTAAACATTAGGAAGAATTTCCTGACAGTAAGAGCTGTTCGACAGTGGAATTTGCTGCCAAGGAGTGTGGTGGAGTCTCCTTCTTTGGAGGTCTTTAAGCAGAGGCTTGACAGCCACCTGTCAGGAATGCTTTGATGGTGTTTCCTGCTTGGCAGGGGGTTGGACTGGATGGCCCTTGGGGTCTCTTCCAACTCTATGATTCATAGTCACTTCACACCTCCAACGCCTGCCCCCTCCCGCCTTTTACTGTGCCACCTAGATAACCCCCCTGCCGACATTTTGACCATTGCGCAAGCGGGCGGAGGCTGACGAGGTCTGAGTTCAGCCACCCTGCAAAGGCCACACATTCTCCTGATCATATAGAATCTGTGATCCTGGGTCATAGACCGTCTGCTTCAGGCCATGCCAACCCCTGACCTGCACAACCGCAGGATGCCACCTCCTATGAGAGTCTCAGATGCTTTTGGGAATGCCCTGCTTTTACAGATTAAAGGTTTGCCGATATGGTGGCAGGAACCCCTCTGGAATCTTATCAAGAGAGATAAACGAGGTGGGAAAACCAGCAAGAAGTTTCACCGGTCAGGCTTCCCCAAAGTGGCGCCCTCCGGGAATCTTTGGACTACAGCTCCCATCAGTACCAGGCGCTGCGGACAGTGGTCAGGGGTGGTGGGAGTTTTAGTCCCATGCTTAACTGGAGGACCAGCGGTGAGCTGCCTTTGCGCTCCAGGAGATCAGGAGAGCTCGGCTGCACCCAAAGAGCCATTATCGCCAGCAATGGAAGGGTGGCTATTAGAATTAACAGACTTAGCCGAGATCCGGCCCAATCGCCTTCTCAATCCGGCCCGCGGACGGTCCAGGAATCAGTGTGTTTTTACATGAGTAGAATGTGTGCTTTTCTTTAAAATGCATCTCTGGGTTATTTGTGGGGCATAGGAATTCGTTCACCCCCCCCAAAAAACAAAAAATAGTCCTGCCCCCATAAGGTCTGAGGGACAGTGGACCGGCCCCCTGCTGAAAAAGTTTGCTGACCCCTTGTCCTAATCCCATCTCTCCCCACACAGTGAGCAGGCAGTTTTTTTCTTAATACCCCTATGGCATAGTTTAGTGAAGCACAGGAGCCCCCTTTGGGGAAGGCAGTTGGCAGCTGCCTCCAACCACTGACCTGAATCTCCAGATTCCTGCGATGACTCAGAGGAGACCGAATCCTGCGAAGACCACTCTTTCTTGAAGTCAAGGCCCAGCCGCTTCCTTCTCTTGGGTGTGTCACAATCACTGCAAACCGGGAAGAGAAAAGACCAGCGATTAAGAACCTTAGAATATATTATTACCGTGTTTCTCCTAAAATAAGACACAGTCTTATAATTCCCCCCCTAAAAAAAACACAGTATGGCTTATTTTTGGGGGATGCCTTATTTTAACCGCTCCGCATTGGTACGCTGCATAGCCACGCCTATCCAGGCCGTCTTAAGGGAGAGGCGCTGCGTCACTATGTCTTATTTTCGGGGTATGGCTTATTTTGGGGGTATGGCTTATATTTTACAAATGCGTAGAAATCCTGCTATGGCTTATTTTATGGCTATGTCTTATTTTAGGAGAAACAGGGTATTATTAATAATGATAATAATAGTGGTACACCACCCATCTGACTGGGCCCCCTCCCAGCCACTCTGGGCGGCTTCCAACCTATATAAAAACATAATAAAACATCAGATATTATTCTGTTTTGTTTAAATTACATTGTCCCTCCAAGGCAGCCATCTCCATATGTTCAGACTACAGCTCCCATCCTGCTGTCTGGGGCGCTGATGGGAGCTAAGGTTCCCGGTTGAGGGTGGCAGCTCTAAGGTGGCCCAGGGGAAAGCCATAGTTCCCGCTCTCATTTCATCTGCACAACCACCCTGCGAGGTTGGCCATGCTGCCCACATGACCCGGAAAGCCGTCTGTGAAAGCGAGATGAGCGTCGCAACCCCATAGTCGCCTTGGACTGGACTTAACCATCCAGGGGTCCTTGACCTTTTCCCTTTAGGCCAGCCACTCTCTCAGCCCAAGATCAGCATTACAGCCAAGCGGGGATTTGAACCCAGAGCTTCCCATCTCAAGTCTACGATGTGCTGCAATCATGCCCCCCCTTTAATGTATTTTTATATTTGTTGGAGGCCGCCCAGAGTGGCTGGGGAGACCCGGCCAGATGGGCGGGGTACAAATAATAAATTATTATTATTATTCAACTAACTTCCCTGTTTTACTTTAAAAAAAGGATCTGGGGAAGAGTTTTGTGAAACAGAGAAAGCTTGCTCACTCCTTTGCAACTTCCCATTTAAAAGCTAAGGAGAGACTGACAGCTTGCTGGTTCCAGATTGTCACAGCTCCGCTTGACCTTGGGGGGGGGGCACACCAGGTTCCAGGCCTCTAGGCAACATACAGAGCGCCAGGCACCTTAGCGGACGCCACAGCGAGATGCCAGCCTGGAACTGCTCAATGATTAACTTATGGGGCAGGTCGGCTAACATGATGGGAGAGGCTGCTGGGCAAGCTTAACTGCAGGCCCAGAGATAAAGTAATATATCTCGCACCCATTTCTTCTCTCCACCCAGCTGCAAAAAAATAAAAAATAAATAAATGTTCTTGCCAAAACCCCTGAGGGAGTGGGTGAAAACGCAGAGACCAGCAGAAGGGAAGCGCCTGGGCTAAGGTCTTGCCTGAGACCCCATCAGCCTGTCTTTGTGCTTTTAGCCCAGCGCTGTGTCTTATTTCTGTGCAGCCAGAAAAGTGGCTTCTGCAACTGAGACGCTTATCTAGGCTTCTCTACCCACTGAGCAGTGGTTCCCCCCCACACACTCCCCCCAAATGTGTTCAGATTGCAAACTGGGCATTTCCAACTCTCTAAGCACTCAATTCACTGAGTAGGAAAACAGGTTTGTAAAAATGGAAGGGCCCACCGGGGGGGGGGGTCATCTAGTCCAACCCCCAGCAACGCAGTACTCGAACTCATGACCCTGAGATTACAAGTCTCATGCTCTGCCGACAGAGCTACCCCCAGTCTGCACTCCACCACAGCCCTCCCCCTGGGAGATACTCCTAACCTTGCAAAGCTGTTGTTGGACTACAAATCCCATCATTCCCTGACTGCTGGGCCCGCTAGCTAGAGATTATGGGATTTGTAGTCCAACAACAGCTGGGGAGACCGAGCCAGATGGACCCCAAAGGCCTGATTCAAAGTCAAAGTTTCCTCTACTCCCCCCCCCTAAAAAAACACAGAAGATCTTGCCAACCCCACATGGTACCTCCTGAGCAAAGAACTTCAGGATTACAGCCTCAGTATTACTAGTCGGGCTGCAGGCAGCTCTTGCCAAAAGCCCCCCTCCCCAACACACAAATCCTGTGGTTCAGACAGGGTTACAGACACTATAATTATAAACACAGCCATGCAGTCACAGTTTCACAAGAGCCGATTTTCCTGCAAAGCCTTTTGCTTCTACCAGGCAAGAGCAAAAAAAAAAAAAAAAAAAAAAGTCCTGTGTGCCCACCCCCCCCTGCATGAAAGGCATGCAAACATTATTTGCTTTGTTGCACACCCTGGAAGGGGAGGGAGAGGAAACCACACACACACACACACACACACACACACACACACACACACACAAAGCACGCATTATTTCTTCTATCTGAACAGAAGTGACATTGTGCAGGCAACCAGTCCTAGGGAGAGAAGGCAGCCCTGAGAGGCAAGAAAGAGAATCTTAAAGAGGGGAGGGAAGAGGAAGAGGTTAGAAAAAAGGGGGGAGAGAGAGAGAGAGAGAGAGAGAGAGAGAGAGAAGAGTGCATGCATGCAACCACTGGAGGAGGACAAAAGAGAGCATTTAAAAAGCAACTACTGTATGGCAAGAAGGCAAGTTTACATGGACTTCACTCTATGCCCTGGGTTTAATGACAAAATACAGTAAAAAATTTTTAAAAACTCCTTCCAGTAGCACCTTAGAGACCAACTAAGTTTGTTCTTGGTATGAGCTTTCGTGTGCATGTACACTTCTTCAGATAAGTGTGCATGCACACGAAAGCTCATACCAAGAAAAAACTTAGTTGGTCTCTAAGGTGCTACTGGAAGGGAACTGAACTCAGGTTTCAATTTTCCTGTCCCGCTGCTGAGCACATGTGCACAGCTCCAACCCTCCCTCCCAAGTATGCATGCTTAGGATTGCAGCCTCATGCGCATTTTCTCAAAAAGGAAACTCCCTTTCGAAAGCCTCAGGGCTACTGCTTGCAGCCCACCCACCCCCAGCCTCAGAGGAACCAGTTCTGTTGCATGGAGGGGGGGGGGAATGGTACAATGACAGGGCCCCTGACCAACCACGGCTTCCTCCTCCTCCCCCCACCTACCCAGACCCCCATCTTGCACATGGTTATTCAGCAGGGCACCACACATTAGCCAGAGTTGGCCAACAGAAAAATCCCACAAGAGGCAAATGGAAAAAGCAATGGATATCGTTTCTGGTGCATGCATGCATATTTGGAATGTGGGTTTTTAGACCATTTTAATATCCTGTTTGCACTGAACACAGCAGGCCTTATTTCCTAGTAAGCATGCACTGCCTTGCAGGAGGTGGGGCTCCTTCCAGAAGCGCAAGCGCATGGACACAGCTCACTGCATCAGGTGCGCTCAGATGTACCATGGGCAACCCTCAACTGGGAAACAGGAGTGCGCAAGTCTGCACACACACTCAAAGTGCTTCTTGCCGGATCCCTGGAAAACAGGATGCTAGGCTAGATGGGCCTCTGGCCTGGATCCTGCTGCGTTACTCTTACATTTGGGGAGGGGGAGAGAATGAAAGGAAGGTAGGGCAGAGGAAAGACCCTGTGCATTGCAGTGGGGCTGGGCTAGAGGGCCTCTGGAAACCCCTTGCAATTCTACAATCCTAGGACGACCCAAAGGAAAACTGATCTGTGCTTAGGGTATGGCAGAGCACCTTCCAGATGTTGCTAGATTCCAAAGGCCGACAACCCCCCCCAATAATCCCAGGCCTGATTCTGCTGCAAAACTAACATAGGGACAGAGAATGAAAGGAAAGGAAAGGAAATGCAAGATTTAGTTTCTTTGCAATTCCTGCTGTGCTAGGAGGCCCTTGGGAGGCTACAAGGGGGAGCGGTTTGTTTTTTGTCTTTATTCTGCATTTTGAGTTTCTATCTTGGGGGGGGGGTTGGGGGAAAATTTCTGCCCCAGCCCGGAACTCTGCGGATGAATATACAAATTTAATTTTTAAAAATGGAGAAATAAAGGGGAAATAACCAGGCTGGGGTAAAGCAGGAATCGGGGGAGCTCTTCCAGATGTTGCTGGCCTATCGCTCAACATCTGGAAAGGCGCCTCCGGCCTCTCTTTGCCGACCAGCCAGCCCGGGGGGGGGGGCTCCTGCAGCTCCGCAGGGACCCCGATTCCTCCTGGACCCCACGCGTGTCCCCCCCACTACCTCCTCACAGCCCTCCGCCTCCGGCCCCCGCCGGCATTCCTGATCCCGTTAAGGCTCCCTTTGTCCGGCGCCCACGCGGCCCCGGCGGCCCCCACCCTGCGAAACAGTTGCTCACTTTTTACACCCGAGAGAGATGGGGGGGGACAGGAAGGGGGGGTCCGCAGCCTCTTGCTTTTTTTTCCACACGCAAACAAAAGAACCCCCTGCAATGTCGCAAAGGCGCGCACGTGCCCCCCCCGTTCTAAAAAGCACGGCCCCGCAAGCTACCCTTCCCACGTGAAATAAAACCATGCACGCCTGCAAAAGACTGCACGTGAGGATCGGACGGCTCGATCGCTTGCAAAAAGTGGCACGCACCCCCCACCCACAAAATAAGGGATTTCCTTTTAGGCCCGGTCTGTCTTTATACCACCCCGCGGCAAATCCTGCGTACACAAAATGACATACAAAGGGTACACGCGCACCCCCCCCGCGGACATGCCCGACCCCCCCTTATCCTCCTCCAAGGCGCTAGTCCTCGTGGTCTTACCTGCCCAGGCCGGTCAGCTTGTCCATATTCAGCGCCAAGGTGGTGACCGGGGACATCGCGGCGGCGGCGGCGCCGTCCGGGAAAAGGGGCTTCGGCCCGACGGCGAGGAAGCCGAGGGTCTTCCTGGATCTCCGGGCTTCGCGGCAGGCCTGGGGGGATCCCGCGGGGACCCCGGCGGTCTCCATCTGGGCTGCGCGTTTCTTTCTCGAGGGCAAAGCGCCGTTTGCCGGGCGGCTGCGGAAATTAAAGCAGGAATCCGATCCGAGGGAATGGCACGCTTCGGCTGCGAAGACACGTGTCGTCGGGACGCGTTCCCACGAGCACGCATCCAGGCTCGGCGAGAGGCTGCCGCGCTGAAGTGCTCCTTGGGGAAAGCGAAGAAGGTGCTTTTGGGGAAGCAGAAATAAGTAACCCGGAGGCTTTTTCAGAAGCTGGCGCTGCGAGGAGAAGAGAGATGCTGGTTGCACAAGAGCAAGCGGGGATGCGCGGCGCCCGGAGGGGGGTTTTATAGGCGGCTGGAAGGCGGGACGGAGGCGAGGAGGCTCCGCCCAGCGACGCCGCTGCCTCCGCGGATGCTCCGCCCGCATCCCTCGCCGCGCCGCTCGCATATTCGAAAAATAACAGAGCCAAGAAGAGAATGCCTGGCAGCCAATGGCAGCAGCGCGGGAAGGAAGGGGCCGGGGGGGGGGGGAGCTCCGGAGGAGGAATTTGCAGGGGGGGGCCCCGCCGCGCGAAACGTGCACGAGGCACGTGCATGTGCGAGCCTGGAAAAAGGGCGAGGGAGGGGTGGCATGATAGCACCCCTCCCTCCAACCGTGCCGGAGTTACGTAGAAGCTAAACAAGCTGCAGCTTAGGGCCCCCACTCTCTTGGGGACCCCCCAAAAATTTTTTTAAAAGAAAAGAAAAACTAGATGCACATTTCCAAAGTAATAAGATAAAAAACAAATTACTTTCATAATATACATGTTTTTGTTATAGTTACAGGTAGGTAGCCGTGTTGGTCTGCCATAGTCAAAACAAAATAAAAAATAAAAAAATTCCTGGAAGGATTTTTTTTTAATATTTTTGTTATGTGCAAATAGCTTTAGATACCTATTAGTCCCATAAATTACCATATAGCATATGAATCTGAAGAAGTGTGCATGCACACGAAAGCTCATACCAAGAACAAACTTAGTTGGTCTCTAAGGTGCTACTGGAAGGAATTTTTTTATTTTTTATTTTGTTTTGACTATGGCAGACCAACACGGCTATCTACCTGTAACGTATAGCATATATTCAACACACAAAAACCAGCGACAATTTGTTTTTGACAAAGGACAGCTGGACATATAAAGGGCCCCATTACCTTCAGGAGCTTAGGGCCTCATCAAAGCTAAATTTAAAATGCACCTCTGGGTTATTTGTGGGGCTGCCTGGTGTTTTTGCATGAGTAGAATGTGTGCTTTTATTTAAAATGCACCTCTGGGTTGTTGTGGGGCTGCCTGGTGTTTTTGCATGAGTAGAATGTGTGCTTTTATTTAAAATGCACCTCTGGGTTGTTGTGGGGCTGCCTGGTGTTTTTGCATGAGTAGAATGTGTGCTTTTATTTAAAATGCACCTCTGGGTTGTTGTGGGGCTGCCTGGTGTTTTTGCATGAGTAGAATGTGTGCTTTTATTTAAAATGCACCTCTGGGTTGTTGTGGGGCTGCCTGGTGTTTTTGCATGAGTAGAATGTGTGCTTTTATTTAAAATGCACCTCTGGGTTATTTGTGGGGCTGCCTGGTGTTTTTGCATGAGTAGAATGTGTGCTTTTATTTAAAATGCATCTCTGGGTTATTTGTGGGGCATAGGAATTCATTTTTTCCCTTCAAAATATAGTCCGGCTCACCACATGGTCTGAGGGACAGTGGACTGGCCCACAGCTGGAAAAGGTTGCTGACCCCTGCTCTAAGCGACTTCGCTGCTCAGCCATCATTTGCAAGGGGATCTGTTTTAATTCCACTGAATCAAACCTTCCCCCCTAGAAACCATAGGAAAAGATTCTTACTCTGCGTGTGCTCTGTGCCCACATGCATTGCCAAGGAACCTTTTTTGGGGGGAGTGACCAGGGGAGGGCAACGGGAGCAACTTGGGAGGGGGTGTCCCAAGGCAAACTCTCCGCTTTCCAAACATACCCCCCCAAGAGTTGGTGACCCCCTTTCTTTAGGCGCTAAAAGCTCTGATGGATGATCTGGCTATGCTGCGAATGGCAAATGACATGTGGCATGAAGGGAATTATTACTATCATTATTATTAAATTTATTTGCCTCCCCTCCATCAGCAGGTCCCAGGGCAGATTGCAACAATTTAAAATCCAGTATTAAAAGCAGCTAAAACAAACTCCAGGAAAGAGAACTGGCCCTGGAAACACTTATCTCACAGCATCTTCAGGAGTTTTAAGGATGAGTGGTACGGAAATATTCTTAATACATAAATATATAAATAAGGAAACTGCTCCTCTATTTCGCTGGAGATGCTTACGAACCCAAAACAAGGCACTAATGCTTTGAGCTTTGAGGCTATTTTGGGAGCTGAATATTTTTACTTGACCTATTTCCCCATTTAAACTTTTAGGTATTGTAAGTTAAAATGAACGGTTGGGGTTGGTGCTGTTGTTTTAAAGTGTTAATGATGTAGTGGAATTTACACTTTTTATTATGTGTCGTTATTGCACTACTGTATTTTGAATATTTGTTGTGAGCCTGGATGTATTTGTGGAATATTCAGCCTACATCGGCTATGAACACCAGCTTGGAAAAGCGAAGGCAGCTTTCTGAAGAAAAGGAATGCAGCAATTCTGATAGAAATTAATGCACCGCCCTTTAGGCATGTTAAAATCACCTTTTTTGGGGGTATCCCTTGCACTCCTCTTACAATGATGTACATAGTGTAAAGGTGAAAATAATTTTCACCTCTTTAGCTCCAGAATGCTAATTTTGAAACACAAAGGAAGCTAATTTAGCTTTTATTTATGCACTCATTTAAATTTTATTTAGGAGTTTGTGGCTGAACTGCACAAAGCTCCTTTAGTCTGTGGCATTGATAGGATTTTATTGATTGGATTTCATTCTCCAGCCGCCACCCCTTCTTCCTGAAGAATCCCAGGCTGCATTGTGATGGGTTGTGGGGTTTGCTTGGGGCTGCAGTTTTGAATTTCAAAGCACTTTTATTCAAGGCAAAAAAGCACCTTGCCACAAGGTCACCATGGATGCTTGAGCTGAGATTCCTGCATTGAAGGACCCTGATGAGGGGTCCCTTCTAACTCTACAATTCTATATTCAGGTAGGTAGCCATGTTGGTCTGACACAGTCGAAATAAATAAAATTTAAAATTGTCCAGTAGCACCTTAAAAAGGTAAAGGGACCCCTGACCATTAGGTCCAGTTGTGGGCGACTCTGGGGTTGCGGTGCTCATCTTGCTTTGCTGGCCGAGGGAGCCGGCGTTTGTCCAGAGACAGCTTCCGGGTCATGTGGCCAGCCTGCTTCTCTCGAACCAGAGCAGCGCACGGAAATGCTATTTACCTTCCCGCCAGAGTGGTACCTATTTATCTACTTGCACTTTGACGTGCTTTCGAACTGCTAGGTTGGCAGGAGCAGGGACTGAGCAATGGGAGCTCACCCCGTCGCAGGGATTCGAACCGCTGACCTTCTGATTGGCAAGCCCTAGGCTCTGTGGTTTAACCCACAGCTCCACCCGCATCCCATGTCCTGGCTAGTAGCCATCATCAATAGCCCTCTCCTCCTCCATGAATTTGGCCAATCCTCTTTTGAAGCCCTCCAGGCTGGTGGCCATCGCTGTCTCCTGCATGGGCGAGTTCCACAGTTTAATTACCGTTATGCACTGCGTGAACAAGGACTTTATTTTATCCATCCTGAATGTGGTGGTGGGGGGATGGTGGGCTTAGTCATTCTGGCTAGGTGCGTTGGGGGCTTCGCATCATGCAAACGCGACGGCCTCCATCCAATTTTGGTCGCAACTCGGCACCTCTGCCTCCCACAGAATCTCCTTGGAGAAAAAGATGGGACGTAGATTCAATAAACCAGCAAATAAAATTGAATCCTTTAATTCACCATGTAAAAAAACACTGGGGATCAAAGATTCTTAGAGGACTGGAATTTTTTTTTAAAAAAATATCTGAAAAACAATTGTAAACAACAAACAACGCTAGTAGGTTTGCAGGAGGTTTTGTAAGGTGGACAATACGAAATGTTATGAAGAAAATGATGGATTATGATAATTAGTTAGGCTTGTGTAAGTAACAGTAGAATTATGAAAATACAAGATTAGATTTGGAAGATTGAGATCTCTAGACGTGGTGGAGGGAAGTTCAAAAAGGTTGTATAAGATCTGAAGAAATGTTAAATGATATATGGAAAAAATATTTATATATATAAAAAAAACCCATTGGGTGGCATCCAACTAAGTCATACTTACTGAGTAGGCCTCTTGATATCAATGGAGTATGTCTAATATTGGCAACCAGCCTTTAATGGCTTCAAGTCTTGTGACTGCTGCTATTTTGAAACCAGCTGTGACCACGAGAGTCAGGCCAGCGAAGCTAAAAGGTCAGATGTTTGTAAGGGCATTGGGAGTGAAGAAGAAGAAGAAGAGTTTGGATTTGATATCCCCCGCTTTATCACTACCGGAAGGAGTCTCAAAGCGGCTCACATTCTCCTTTCCCTTCCTCCCCCACAACAAACACTCTGTGAGGTGAGTGGGGCTGAGAGACTTCAAAGAAGTGTGACTAGCCCAAGGTCACCCAGCAACTGCATGTGGAGGAGCAGAGACGCGAACCCGGTTCACCAGATTACGTGTCTATCGCTCTTAACCACTACACCACACTGGCTCCATCTTCCCGGTGTGTTGACCTTGGGGAGAACCAGGTGGCAAACGGGTGCCTCTCCAACTTGAATTCGGAGATTTAATTATCTGTTGGTCACCAGGTCTCAAGGTCCCTTGCTCTCTCTTTTTTAAAAAAAGCTGAGTATGAGAACCCCTCCCTCCATGGGTGGGGGGAGGCTTCTGAAACCCCATTATCACCAGTGAAAGGTAGATAGCCGTGTTGGTCTGTCATAGTCAAAACAAAATAAAATAAAAAAAATTCCTTCCAGTAGCACCTTAAGAGACCAACTAAGTTTGTTCTTGGTATGAGCTTTCGTGTGCATGGACACTTCTTCAGATACACTGAAACAGAAGTCACCAGACCCTGATATATAGTGAGAGGGTGGGGAGGGGTATTACTCAGAGGGGTGGTGGAAGTGGGTGAAAGGCTGATAGCTGTGTTTATCACCAGTATTAGACATACTTCATTATCACCAGATATCCTAAAGTAATGGCTCCTGGTGGGATCAGGGGGCAGCTGGAGCTGGCAACCAGCAAGTGATCTAATCATGGATTTTGTTATGCAGATGCGGCTCTGGGAATGCGTCAGAGCTCTGGGAAATCAGCTGGTAAATGGGAAATGACATTAGTTTGGGGGCAGCTAGAATCCTTGATCTCCTCCTCCTTGCCAGATTGCAGAAGCCACATTCAGAGAAGGGCCTTTGCTCTCCCAAAGAGCTACGCCAGGGGTAGGCAGCCTAAGGCCCGGGGGCCAAATGCGGCCCAATCGCATTCTCAATCTGGCCCGTGGGACGGTCCGGGAACCAGCATGTTTTTACATGAGTAGAATGTGTCCTTTTATTTAAAATGCATCTCTGGCTTATTTGTGGGGCATAGGAATTTGTTCATCCCCCCCCCCCCAAAATATAATCCGGCCCACCACATGGTCTGAGGGATGGTGGACCGGCCCACGGCTGGAAAAGGTTGCTGACCCCTGAGCTAAGCTGAGGCTGAAGGAGCCAGGAAAAGGAATGCCAAGAATATTTTTGCCCCGGCGGGAGAGGTGACACACTGCCTGTGCATTCAATTGTCTTACATTCTGGATTTGGTGCTCTTGAAAAAGAATATCATGTTGTTATTGTTATTATCCGTATATATTATTATCATTTCTTGCCCACCTAGCAGTTCGAAAGCACATCAAAAGTGCAAGTAGATAAATAGGTACCACTCCGGCGGGAAGGTAAAGGACGTTTCCTTGCGCTGCTCTGGTTCGCCAGAAGCGGCTTAGTCATATTGGCCACATGACCCGGAAGCTGTACGCCAGCTCCCTCGGCCAGTAAAGCGAGATGAGCGCCGCAACCCCAGAGTCGTCCGCAACTGGACCTAACGGTCGGGGGTCCCTTTACTTTTTTATTATTATCATTATCGCCATATGCCCATTCAACCGCAGTGATCTGCAGAAATAATACTAACAACAACAACAACAACAACATATTATTATTATTTATACCCCGCCCATCTGGCTGGGTTTCCCCAGAGTTTAGGTGCTGCCACACTAAAGGGATTCCTTTCCTAAAATGAGGAACGGGTATTACGTGGCATCTATAACAGTGCCACGTAATGGCAAATGATTGCTGGCTGCGCATCACCAGTGAGCTTTACGGCTGAGCAGGGATGTGATCCCAGGTCTCCCTCTCACACACCAAACTCTGCCATATGGCTCCGATGGGACCTTTGCCTCTGGCACAGAGGGGTTGAGCTGGCTTGGTGATATATGGAATGTCCCAGCTGCTCAGGAAATAGAAAATGAACAAAGGAGCAAAGAATGAGAATAGGGTTTAAGGAATCTGAAGGATAAGGAGGCCAGACAAAAGGAGACTGATGAAGATAGCACTTGGAATCGGGGATGGACTGATAAAGAACCCAAGGGGTCAGTTGAGGCTTGAGGAGCCAGGGCAGGGAGGCGTGGAGAAGTTGATCTGGTGAGAACGCTGCAAAGTAGCTGGCGTTTGAGCAAGCAAGGGAAACGATTGGGCAAGAGGAGAGGCAGAGGCTATGGTGGGAATTCGTCTCCAAAGGATTGTAAGGAAAAGCGACTCCTGCACAGCAGGAGGTTGGCCTAGATGACCCCTTTGGGTCCCTTCCAACTCAACAGTTCTATGATCCTATGAATACCCTTTGAATGCTTTTGAATTCTGGTGCTGGAGGAGACTCTTGAGAGTCCCATGGACTGCAAGAAGATCCAACCTCTCCATTCTGAAGGAAATCAGCCCGGAGTGCTCCCTGGAAGGACAGATCCTGAAGCTGAGGCTCCAATTCTTTGGCCACCTCATGAGAAGAGAAGACTCCCTGGAAAAGACCCTGATGTTGGGAAAGAAGGAGGGCACAAGGAGAAGGGGACGACAGAGGATGAGATGGTTGGACAGTGTTCTCGAAGCTACCAACATGAGTCTGACCAAACTGCGGGAGGCAGTGGAAGACAGGAGGGCCTGGCGTGCTCTGGTCCAAGGAGTCACAAAGAGGCGGACACGACTAAACGACTCAACAACAACAACAATGAATACCTGTTTTATGAAGAACTGACCTTCCATGCTTGCCTAAAAGGGGCAAGCAGGGCCGGCGCTTCCATTTAGGCGAACTAGGCGGTTGCCTAGAGCACCAAAATGGAGGGGGCGCTGGGCAGCCTGCCCGCCGCCCCCGCCCCAACCAGTGGCGGAGCAAGCAGGTTGGGGCAAAAACGCGGCGGCGGCGCCGAAATGGAGGGGGCGGTGGCCAGCCTGCCCCTCGCCCCCGCCCGGTGCCGCCCCAACCAGCGGTGAAAACCGCGGCGGCAGGCAGGGGGCGGGGCACCGTACGTCATGCACAATGACGTCATGTGGCCCGCCCCCTCGCCTAGGGCCCTAAAAGCCCTGACACCGGTCCTGGGGGCTAGATGAGGGATTTGGCATGGAGCGTCAATACGACTCTTCCTATCTTTTGGATGCTGAGTTCTCAGGGAACCCCAAACTCTTGCCAGACCCCACAGAACTTTCAGCTTGCAACAGACTGGGACTCGATGAGCTCATTTATTTCCACTGCCCAACATGGCAAACGTGTCTTGGCTCTTCCTAGCTCTTCCTAGCTTCGCCTGAAAGTGGTGCAGCTTCTTTTTCAAAGAGGAAAAGCCCCGTTTTTATGGGGTTCAACTCACAGTTTGCAGCTTCTAGTCCTACAGGAAAGGGATCCATTTCTACAGTTTCCAGACAGATAATCTAACCAGCCGGTCACATGTCGCTGGGGAAACAAACAGCCTCCCTCTGCATTCAACAATGGAGGCCTGGGCAAGGGGGCGGGGCTGGAAAGGGAGCCTTATCTCTCTCCCTGATCGCTTGCTAAACAGCTGTTCAGCGGCTTCCTTTCAACACCCTCTTCTCTCTTTGTAAAAAAAAAAGAGTACAATCTGCTTTTGGCCCCTAGGCAATTTGGCTCCAGGGACTATGCATTCGCTCCATAAGACGCACAGACATTTCCCCTTATTTGTAAGGGGTCTTACAATCTACTTGGGCCTCAGAAAGGAGCGGAGGGGATACAAATGGCAAGAGCACCAGACAAGGAAGTGGGGAGGGGGTAATAGGAAGGGCAGCGCTGGCATAGTGGTTAGAGTGTTCAACTACGACCAGTGAATCCCATGTTCAAATCAGCTGTGATTCCTGTATTGCAGGGGGTTGGACTAGATGTCCCTTGGGAACCCAGTCAGATGGGCAGGGAAGAAGAAGAAGAATCCCTGTCATAGTTCATTATTGATGGATAATCCTAATATTTCTTGCAAAGCGCTTGCAGGTTCCATTACAAACAAGCTGTATATACATCGTGTTAAACAAACAGACAAACCATTGGGAGAACCACAGCTTGCCAGAGACAGTGGTAGCCAGGGGTGGGTGGGGGAGAAAGCCACTTTGCAGATGTCACCCCCCCAACCCCCAGCTTGGAGGCATCAAAGCACTCTCCAGGGATTTCGGCTGCTTGTTGTGCAGCTGCCTTGAATACTTTTGAAAATGAAGTACATGCACAAGCACAAATCTCTTCTCTTCTTCCCCCCCCCCAGCCCCCCAGCCTGCTGGTGAAAAGGAACTGGGCCTCCCAGCCAAACTGAGAAAGGCAGATCTGGCAGGAATAAGAATCTAGGAGAATTTGCAGGAGAACCAAGACCCAACCGAAGCAGGCACGAAGAACCAACCCTATTAGGCAATGCAGTCAAAATGTGTGTGTGTTGCATTCTATAATCCTTTAAAAAGCTCTTGGGGAAACGTGGGTTATTGTATATGACTGTCATTGGGAGGGATGAAATGACTTGATTTTTGCAGGCGATAAACCCAGCAGTCCTGAAATAACAGAGGTGCCCAAACGGAGCACAGCTCTGCCCATTCCAGCAGCTCACTTCCAACAACTTCCAGCAGGACACAGCAGGACAAGTTATAACATCCCCCCCCCCCATTGTTTATCTCCAGCACCCAATATTCAGAGGTACACTGCTCCCGGACCTGGAAGATCCATGAACTATCCACTTTAGCAACACTGGGAACAAGGTATACATCGCTCTTTTTAGTGTGGCTGTGCCTGCACTTCGGAACTCCCTGCCTATTGACACCAGGCGGGCGCCTTCGCTGTGCTCTTTTCGGGGTCTGCTAAAAACATTCTTCTTTAGACAAGCCCGCCCAGATGTTGTGAAGGTAGACGCGAGTTTTAATCTGTTTTTAGCCTGCTGCTATTTTAACTTTTCAAAAGTCATTAATTATTTTTCTTGTTTTGGCATTTTTGTAAAACGCTTTGAAGGTTTCTCTGTGATCAACAGGTGCGTAAATTTTAGGAAACAAATAAACGCAGTGATCTACCCATTGACTTGGATGGATCAAAGTTGTGGAGCTTTTTTGGGGAAGCCAAGGTGGTTGAGCTTTGTTTTAGGGAGCAAATGAATGAACGGAACGGAATATATGAATGAATGGAACGGAATGAGCATCGCGACACACACAGAACACAATCAAAACTTGATTATATAAAACACAGTGGAGGGTCCTGAATCCCCAGTCCGACAGTGGAACTTAATCTGATGGCCCACTTTTTGGCTAGGAACCAAAAGTTGGTGAGCTTTTTTAGGAAAGCCAGAGTTGGTGAGCTTTTTTTCTTTTTAAGGAAAGGTAAAGTTCTTGAGCTTTCTTGGGGAAGCCAAAGTTATTGAGCTTTTTTTGGGGAGGGGGGAGTAGATCACTGAGGGGCCAGAGATCTACCAGTAGATCGTGATTTACCTGTTGGACGTACCTAGAATCATAGAATCATAGAGTTGGAAGAGACCCCAAGGGCCATCCAGTCCAACCCCCTGCCAAGCAGGAAACACCATCAAAGCATTCCTGACAGGTGGCTGTCAAGCCTCTGCTTAGAGACCTCCAAAGGAGACTCCACCACACTCCCTGGCAGCAAATTCCACTGTCGAACAGCTCTTACTGTCAGGAAGTTCTTCCTAATGTTTAGGTGGAATCTTCTTTCTTGTAGTTTGAATCCATTGCTCCGTGTCCGCTTCTCTGGAGCAGCAGAAAACAACCTTTCTCCCTCCTCTATATGACATCCTTTTATATATTTTACCTGTGATATATTTTACCTGTGATAGACCTTGTGATTCCAACAACAAAAGCCACACCAGGAATGACAATCAGTGCAAGGGAGGAAACAAGGGGGGGGGCTTTATGCTCCCCCCATACCCAGATTTTAACCAAACCATGCCTCCTTTGACCAGTGGCAAGTGCAAACAGGGACAGCCCTTTGCCCCACTGAATGCACAGTCTTTACCCACTTACCTGGGAGTAAGTTCCATTGAAAACAGTGGGACTTACTTCTGAGCAGACAGGTAAAGGTTGCTCAATTTGCAATAAAGGAATAAACGCCCAGGTAATTCCTAAGCCATGGCTGGATGCAGGAAGCATTGCAATGGAAGGATTTAAAGTGGATTAGTGACCTATCCCTTCAAAATTATGGAAAGGGCTTTGCATGCCAGCTTCGCCATTTCCTTCATCTGGCGCAGGAGTTTTATTTTCAGCATAAAACAGGGCTCCGTTTTTTGCACCTCCATCCCGTCCCCCACTTTTAATTGTTCTCCAAGACGCGTAGGGGGGGCAAAAGGAAAATTGGGAAATTCTGGGATCAAATCAGAAACTGGAAAGTAGGGACACTTTGAAGCTATGTTTTTGTTTTGTTTCTAAATACCTTTTATTAGATTTTCTTCCAACCATACAAAATTGGAAATCACCATAACACAAACAGTAATAGCAAACACACACACACACACACACACACACACACACACACACACAACTATATAGCAAAGCAATTTCAAATCCAAAAATAAGGATTCTCTGAATCCCATGACTTCCCTCCCCTGGTACCTTAATTTTTCTTTTCAACTGCGTATGATATCTCTAAAATTACAACTGTTCTTAAAATCCTGCCAATGTGTTGGTTACAATGCTTTTGCATCTATGCAACAAACATTCCCCATTCTTTTCTGGATTTCTTGTCATCTTGGTTTCTGAGCTTTCCAGTTAATTTAGCCATTTCGGCGTATTCCATTCACTTGATTTGCCAGTCTTCTTTAGTGGGGAAAGCTTCTTCTTTCCATCTTTGGGCTAACAATACCCGGGCGGTGGTCGTGGCATACAGAGTCTCTACATTACAAATATCAAAACCATCTTAACTGCCATGGCTTCCCCCTGCCCCTCAGTTCTGAGAACTGCCACCTTTAAAATAAGTGCTGGCCTGTCCAGATCGAACATAAGAAAATAAAGACAGCCTGATGGGTCAGGCCAATGGGCCCTCTAGCCCAGCATGCTGTTCTCACAGTGGCCAACCAGATAGGGCAGGGGTCAGCAACCTTTTCCAGCCGTGGTCCGGTCCACTGTCCCTCAGACCGTGTGGTGGGCCGGACTATATTTTGAAGAAAAAAAAATATATGAACGAATTCCTATGCCCCACAAATAACCCGAGATGCATTTTAAAGAAAAGCACACATTCTACTCATGTAAAAACACCAGGCAGGCCCCACAAATAACCCAGAGATGCATTTTAAAGAAAAGCACACATTCTACTCATGCAAAAACACCAGGCAGGCCCCACAAATAACCCAGAGATGCATTTTAAATAAAAGCACACATTCTGCTCATGTAAAAACACCAGGCAGGCCCCACAAATAACCCAGAGATGCATTTTAAATAAAAGGCACATTCTACTCATGTAAAAACACCAGGCAGGCCCCACAAATAACCCAGAGATGCATTTTAAAGAAAAGCACACATTCTGCTCATGTAAAAACACCAGGCAGGCCCCACAAATAACCCAGAGATGCATTTTAAATAAAAGGCACATTCTACTCATGTAAAAACACCAGGCAGGCCCCACAAATAACCCAGAGATGCATTTTAAAGAAAAGCACACATTCTACTCATGTAAAAACACCAGGCAGGCCACACAAATAACCCAGAGATGCATTTTAAATAAAAGCACACATTCTGCTCATGTAAAAACACCAGGCAGACCCCACAAATAACCCAGAGATGCATTTTAAAGAAAAGGACACATTTTGCTCATGTAAAAACACGCTGATTCCCAGACCATCCGCGGGTCGGATTGAGAAGGCAATTGGGCCGCATCTGGCCCACGGGCCTTAGGTTGCCTACCCCTGAGATAGGGAAACCCGCAGCAGGATTCGAACACAAGAGCAGTTCTCCAGCTTGTTGTGGTCTTCAGCAAGCAGCTTCACAACAGAACAGGAAGAAAGTGCTGCGAGTTTCTGAGCCCGGAAGGGGGCATTGAGGCCGGGTGCCCCCTGAACCCAGCAAGGAGTCAATTGTTTCTGGATAGATAATGGCCACACTAAATATGGGTCATTAAGGGAACAAAAGAAGTGGCTCTGTGCCAGAGGCCAAATGGGTAGGGGGCCCCTCCCTTAATTGCCTAATACAAAATCCAGATTTGAGCCTTCAATGCTTGCTTACATCCATCCCCAGAATGCGGCAGCTAGACTGGTGACTGGGAGTGGCCGCTGGGACCACATAACACCGGTCCTGAGAGATCTACATTGGTTCCCAGGACGTTTCCGAGCACAATTCAAAGTGTTGGTGCTGACCTTTAAAGCCCTAACAAAATAAAATAAAAATATTCCTTCCAGTAGCACCTTAGAGACCAACTAAGTTTGTTCTTGGTATGAGCTTTCGTGTGCATGCACACTTCTTCAGGTATCTGCACATGAAAGCTCATACCAAGAACAAACTTAGTTGGTCTCTAAGGTGCTACTGAATTTTTTTTATTTTGAATGAAATGAATAGAGAACTGGCCTCTGCTCCTCCACTATCTAGCCCCCTTGAAAGCCATCTCAAAAACTAACCAACGCTGCGTTTTGTGAATGCCACAGAATAAACTTCCAC
Source organism: Darevskia mixta (assembly GCA_034641385.1). Taxonomy (NCBI): domain Eukaryota; kingdom Metazoa; phylum Chordata; class Lepidosauria; order Squamata; family Lacertidae; genus Darevskia; species Darevskia mixta. Next base: position 9,249,401 of record JAWWNH010000060.1, read on the forward strand.
ATTTTTCCCCCTGTCCTGAATCCACCCCCCCAAAAAAAACCCTGTTTCACTGATCCTGAGACTGTTAAACTGTTTTTAAAACTGTGTTTTTAAATTGTTGCAACCCAGCCTGGCACCTTTTGGCAAAAGACGGGTAATAAATCAAAATAACCGCTGCAACGTAGATGTCTTTCTGCCTCCCACTTATAAGGATGGGCCTGGACTTGCTCTGAAATCAGAATATCCAACAGATACGCTCAGCTTTCTCTAGGCAGGAAGGACTCTAAAAAGTGGGGAAACTGCACCTGTGGAATTTCTGCATGCAGAGCAGCTGCTAAAGGCATACAAACCCTGCCTGGGGGTGGGGGAAAGAGAAAAATATGCCCATCTGAGTTATTAGCATTTAGCATTGTAGTAGAGCTTTTCCAACCTGCCCCAGACGTTTTGGACTCCCGTCAGTTATGGAAATTGTAGTCCGAAGCATCTGGAGGCAACCAGTCGGCAAAGACAAACCTCTCCTAAACCGGCAACCAAACCAAGCTCTCACAAATCTAGCTGAGATTCCTGCATTGCAGGGGGTTGGACTAGATGACCCTCGTGGTCCCTTCCAAGTCTACAATTCAATGACCCTACAGTGATGGCTAACCTTGACACTCCAGATGTTTTGGGACTACAACTCCCATCATCCCTGACCACTGATCCTGTTAGCTAGGGATGATGGGAGTTGTAGTTCCAAAACATCTGGGGTGTCAAGGTTAGCCATCACTGCTTACGATTACAGAGTAGTCTCTGCTGCCACCTGGTGGTGTTCTGGCTAAAGGACGTTGAGAGCTGACGTCCACATAACTCTGCACAACAAAGCATTTTCATTGATATTTTGCATGCACAAGAATGTGTCGCCCTTTCCCCATTTCACACAATCCCTGAGGCTGAATGCTTTCCTGGGCAACAGTAGGGTGCACTCAGGGCTTTTTATTTTCCCTGGAGGGACGCAGGGGGACGCATTTTGTGAATCTTTGTACTTTTGTCCATTTACTGTATTTATTTTTCACGATTTGAACTATAAAATGGTGATTTTCTTGAGTCAAAATGAGAGTACCCTTAAACTTTTTTTTTTTAAAGAAAAAAAGCACTGGGCGCACTTAAAACTGCAATACCGTACTGTGTAAACTGGGAGCAATGGGGAATGAATGAGGATCTGCAATGGTTACAGTTTGCCTGGTGGAACTGGTGACACCTCCAGGCAAGCCTATGATGCTTAGTGAGCCTTTGGAGAGAGCAACACAGGCCTGGCTCCAGAAGGTGGTGATGCCAGCGAAGTATTTTGGGGGGAAGGCCGTAGCTCAAGTGGTAGAGCTTTGCACGCCATAAAAATACAAGACCCCTGCAGGATCTGGCCAGTGGCCCTTCTAGTCCAGCATCCTGTTCTCACGGTGACCAACCAGATTCCCCCGTGGGAAACCAGAGATCAGGATTTGAACACAAGAGAAACGCTCTCCCCTCCTGTGGTTTTCAGCAACTGGTGGTCAGAAGTATTGTTGCCTCCAGCTATGGCGAGAGAACACGAGTTTGTCTAATCCTCTTTAAAGCCATCCAGGTTGTTGGTCGTCACTGCCTCCTGTGGCAGGGAGTCCCACAGTTTAACTGTGTGCTGCATGCAGAACAATTTATTTATTTTTGTCTGTCCTGAAGCTTCCAACATTCAGCTTGACTGGATGTCCACAACTTTGAGTGCCGCGAGAGAGGGAGAGAATAACGTTTCTCTCTGTGCCATGCATGATTTCATATCTTCTGCCAATGTGCCTCTTCCTTGCCTGTTTTACTTACCCTCTGATCATGCCTGGGACCTGATCAATTTGAACGGACCGGCCAAAGGAATGACTGTGCGTGGTTAATCTACGGAACTCCCTGACACAGGATGTAGTGATGCAGTTTTCAAACCGAAAGGCTTCAAATGTCAGGGGACAGGGGTGGGTGGACAAATTCACAGAGGACAAGGACTTTGATTTGAAGAGCAGACCACCACACTCCTTGTTTCCCAAGCACTGCAGGGGGTTGGGCTAGATGACCCTTTGGATCCCTTCCAACTCCAAGCCAAGAAAAGTACCAGCTGCTGATTCCTGTCGCTCAAGCTGCGGTTCACAAAACAAGCCACTTTCTGGCTCTTTCCCCCCAGTTGCCTCTTAGCTGGGCAGCTCCCATCCCGTTGCTAGGCACCTGCTACGATGCTTCAGTTGCCTAGCAACCCTGCTGTTGCTGTTGCTGGGCATTGGAAGAACTACCGCTCCCAGGGTGCTTTGTGGTCTGCCACACCTGAGATGGGGGTGTGTGCTGATGTTGCCATGGTCACGAAGGCAAACAATATGGCTGCGCCCAGCCCTCTAGGGCAGAAGGGTGGCGAAGCTCTGAGCCCGGTCCAGGGGGGCACCTAGAGGCTGCCACGGATACAGGGCAGACGAGCATCAGCATGGCCAACGGGGAGCTGGATGAGGAGAGCCTGAACGACCTGTACAGTTGGGTGGATGCCATCCCGCTTTCGCGCCCCAAGAGGAACATCGCCCGCGACTTCAGCGATGGAGGTTTGGGGGGGGGGCAGTTATTTGTGTGTCCTGGCACTTGCATATGTGTGTTTCACAATGGATTATAGAATCCGGGCCTTTGGGCTTGGGCTGATGCCAGCAGCTGCTGCAAAAGTCATGCAGACTCTCTAAAAATAAATAAATAAATAAATAAATAAATAAATATAATAATAATAATAATAATAATAATAATAATAATAATAATAATAATAATAAATCTCTAGCCCCGTCCATCTGGCTAGGTTTCCCCAGCCACTCTGGGCGGCTTTCAACAGAACATTAAAAACAGAATAAAACCTCAAACATTAAAAACTTCCCTAAACAGGGCTGCCTTCAGACGTCTTCTAAAAGTGTCCCTATTTTCCAGATTTACAGAAGCCGTCCCGCCAGATTCCGATTTGATCCCGGAATGTCCCGCTTCTCCTTAGGACGTCCCTATTTTCATTGCAGAAATGTTGAAGGCTTTGGGGTTATGCGACCCTTGAGCCAAGTAAATATAACAGCCTTTAGAAGGCAACTGAAGGCAGCCCTGCCTAGGGAAGTTTTTTTTTTAATGTGTAATGTTTTATTATGTTTTTATATATGTTGGAAGCTGAGTGACTGGGGCAACCCAGTCAGATGGGCGGGACATTATTTATTATTATTATTATTATTATTATTATTATTATTATTATTATTATTATATAGAATGTCCCTCTTTGTTGGAGAAATGTTGGAAGGTATGAGTCATAATAATAATAATAATAATAATTTATTATTTATACCCCGCCCCTCTGGCTGGGTTACCGCAGCCACTCTGGGCAGCTCCCAACGTAATATTAAAACACGATAAACATCAAACATAAGGAGAGGCTGCTGAGATGTGGGGCCATGTGGGGCTCTTAAAGTCACATCAACACCTAGTCATGCACCTACTGAGGCAGCAAAAAAGCATTTGTTCTCATCCCGCCCCCTGCCCCTGGGTTAGGTAAAGGTAAATGGACCGCTGACCATTAGGTCCAGTCGTGTCCGACTCTGGGGTTGCGACGCTCATCTCGCTTTACTGGCCAAGGGAGCCGGCGTACAGCTTCCAGGTCATGTGGCCAGCATGACTAAGCCGCTTCTGGCGAACCAGAGCAGCGCACGGAAACGCCGTTTACCTTCCCGCCGGAGTGGTACCTATTTATCTACTTGCACTTTGACGTGCTTTCGAACTGCTAGGTTGGCAGGAGCAGGGACCGAGCAACGGGAGCTCACCCCATCACGGGGATTTGAACCGCCGACCTTCTGGTCGGCAAGCCCTAGGGGTTACTGTGCATTAAAAAAAATATCAATATATTAAGCAGTTGCTCCACCCCCTCCTAGCCGCTGTAGGAAAAGCTTCACCTGTTGGTTTATTAGCACCATTCTCTGTTGCATGGCACCATCAGTGGGTGTAGTTCTTGAAAGAGAAGCTGCAAGAGGTCCCTGCCCTGAGGAGCCTCCAATCAAAACTCTTGCACTGAGGAATAATAATAATAGTAATAGTAATAATTTATTATTTATACCTCGCCCATCTGGCTGGGTTTCCCCATCCACTTTGGGCGGCTTCCAACAAAATATTAAAAATACAATAAAGCATCAAAGGAAGGAATAGAAAGAGGGGAGCGAGAAGGAAGCAGAGGGAAAGCAAAGGGGGCATCCTCTGTTCAGTTTCAGGCCCCTCGGCTACATTTCAGGAGGGAGGGAGGGAAGCTCCAGGGGGGCTCTAGGGATTCCTACCTGCTGTGTCCCTGTAAGGGTCCCTGCATGAAACAGACACCCACAAACCTTTCTTGGAAGCTTTAAAGTAGAGGTCAGGTGGCCGTCTGCCAGGGGTCCTTCAGCTGTGATTCCTGCATTGCAGGGGGTTGGGCTGGATGACCCTTGGGGGTCCCTTCCAACTCTACAATTCTATGATGTGGTGGTAGCAAATTCTGAAGTTTATCTATGCGCTGTGTGTGAAGGTCTTCCTTTTGCTTGTCCTGGACCCAGGGGCGTAGGAAGTGGGGGGACTGGGGGGGCGGGACGCCCCAGGTTCCATCATGGAGGGGGTGACAAATTATCTGCCCTACTAGGGTAGTTCATAAAAAAACTTCTTCTTTTTTTAAAATGCCTGCTCCAAAGGTCTTATCTTACTACACTAGGGATTATATAGCTATATATGAAATTTCATGCATATCAGTTAATATCTTGACCCTCCTCCACGAAAATAGCTGTTTACTTGTCCGTTTTCTTATGTCATGAAGGCTAAAATTTCAATTCAGTGGAGCACTTACTGTTCCCAACCCTAACCCTGCGGAAAGCCATCTAATTAGACCTTAATTTGATTTTGACATGTTTTTAGGAGGTAATTTAATTATTGTTTGATTTTATATCAATGTTATGTATCTGATGTTAGCCGCCCTGAGCCCGACTTCGGCCGGGGCGGGCGGGATATATTGTTTTTACTTATTATGATTCCTTTGTAAGAAAATATGAAATAACGCAAAACAATTTTTGCATGCAAAATAACAACAACAACAACAACAATAATAAATCAATGTGGGTGACGATAAATTTTCCGCACCGGGTACCACCTGACCTTCCTACGCCTCTGCCTGGACCTTCATTTTATGAACCACTTTCTCCATTCGCCACCTGTTTGGAAAAGCCCCTGAGCTCTGGGCCTTGGGATCTGGGTTCCATTGGGATCTGGGTTCCGCTCTGGTTGGAGCATAGCTGTCAACTTTCGGATTTGAAAATAAGGGATGCCGCGAGGGCGGTGCAATGGCACCAAGTAGCCTCACCACCCTGCGCTCCAGAGGCTGCGCGCGAACGGGTGAGCGAAAGAGCGAGCGTGTAGACGGCAGGCAGGCTGTCTGTCTGGTTGGGCGTGAGGGTCTGGCTGCACAAGGCATGCAAGCTCCGCCCCCAGTCGGTCTCAGACTCCTTATTGGCAGCCGAGCAACGCAGCTGAGGAGCCTCCCTGGCCGGCAGGGAGGGAGAGGAGCTGCTTCCTTTGAAATCCGGGAAATTTAAGGGAGATCAACAATCCGGGATAGCAGCGGGAAACGGCATTGGAATAAGGGAGTTTCCCGCCAAAAAAAGGGAGGGTTGACAGCTATGGGTTGGAGACATGTTGGGCCACCATAGATGAAGTTTGTAGGAAAATCCAGGGATGGGGTGGGCTTTGGGGGTTGTGGGTCATCAGCTGCTTCTGCTCCTACTTCTCCCTTTGATTTCCCATGCAGTTTTGGTGGCCGAAGTGGTGAAGTTTTACTTCCCCAAAATAGTGGAAATGCACAACTACGCTCCGGCTAATTCTACGCAGCAGAAGCTCTCCAACTGGGGACACCTGAACAGGTCAGTGACATCCCTGAATTTAAAACCCACTGCTGCCGGCTGAGGTACGGGATATGTCAAATGGGAACATTGAATGTTAAACGTTGCTCGTTTTGCTTGGTGATGTTCTCGTCTTCTTTGCGTATTTCACTGCATTTTGCTGCAAAACGGAGCATAGCTGGCCGCTGAACTTTGAAACGCCTTTGGGAATCCACCACAGCCTTCCAGAGTCAAAAACCTGGGTGCCTTAAGCCCTTGACACCCCCATCCTGATGTATCCAAGGCATGTGTTCCAGTGGGGACTTTGGATACGCTGACTTGATTCCGTTGCCCTTCTCCTTCTGCAGGAAAGTTCTGAGCAAGCTTAACTTCTCCATCCCAGAAGACATGGTTCGGAAGATTGCCCAGTGCACCCCTGGGATGGTAGAACTGGTGCTGATTCCCCTGAGACAGAAAATCGAGGAAAAACAGAAGCAGGCCAAGATGTCTAGCTCCTATCAGGTTAGCAGAGCCTGGAAGGAAGGAGGGATGGGAGGCAACAAGCCCTGGCCTCATGCATCTTGCGCTGTTATAGCATTTCCGTTCACCTACAACTTTGCAAGTAGTCCGTGCAATAGGAAACTATTGTGCCCATTTTACAGATTACAGAACTGAGGCTCAGAGACAGCAGTTTGCCCCAGAGCGCCAACAACTCTTTGCTAGTGGCCCAGCCATGTCTGAACCGCTGCCTCCCAGATCCACGTGGAGCCATCAAGCCTGCGGGCTGCAAATGTGGTTTCTTGTTGCGCCGTAATCACTACTGCTAATGCTCTGTGCTCTTGCATAGAGCTCATTCATTTCAATGGGACTTCCACAGGAGAACTTCCCAGTGGATCATGCCCAGCATTTGTAGCGGCACAGTGAAAATACTAAGCCACCTTAAATTCGTCATTGTGCTCCCTTGTCCGTTGGCATTTTTTGGTCATGGCACCACAGTGTATTTTGCATGTGGGAACTGCAGCAGGCAAAGCCATCAGGTCTATGCCACAGAGGGACAGTCCCAATCAGCAAAACGAGAAACCAGCCAGGCTGCTTGCTATTTTCCTGGAGAGCAGCAGAGGGTGCTCACCTCGGCTCGCCAAACTGCTTCCCCCCCCAGCACTGGGAATGTGGTGCCAAGATTGAGGCTGCAACCACCGCATGCATTGTTTCTCAAAGACGTTTTCTTAGCGTGTTCTTCTGAAATGTTTCTTGGTGTGCTGCAATGCCCAAATCATGGGCGTAGCAAGGGGGGCGAGCCGCCCCGGGTTCCACCCCAGGGGGGGGGGTGTGAAACTTTAAAATAATAATAATTTTTTTAATTTTTTTTTTTTTTTAATTTTAACTTTATTGAAAAAAGAGATAATAGACACACACACACACACACACACACAACCCCCCACACCTCACAAAGTGGCACCATCAGAGGGGGGTGACACTTTTTATTTTTATTTTTAATTAAAGTGGTGGGGGGTGACCAAAAAAAATCCGCCCCGGGTACCACCTGGGCTTGCTACGCCTCTGGCCCAAATCTCTGGAAAGTGAGATAAATCGATGGGGGTGAAGTTGGATCTGGCCAAAGCAGCAGCTGGCTGCTCTTCTGTTTACTGCTGAATCAGAAAAAAATTGGTTTGCCTGCGGATTGGAGTTTGATTCAGCAATAAGCAGAGGGTTTTCCTGGGAAACCAGCAGGGCAAATGGAAAAGCTCTTGGACGTGTGCAAGCCCCTTTTCACGCCTTCCTCCCTTCTGCTTCCTTCCAGGGCCATCCTCCAACCGCTGTGGGCTCCTGCAGTCTTTGTTCCTTTCCGTCTCCATTGCCCCAGGTCTCAGCCTTCTTCCTCTTTAGCATACGCTCCTGCCGGGAGGCCCCCTCTCTCGCGCCCCCTCTTTCCCCCTCTGCTTATCTGATTCAAAGGCTCCAGGCTGGGTGGCTCTTAGGATTGCCAGTTGAGTTGCCCGTTGATTGAAGGGCTGTCCCTCAAAATGCCACATCCTTACACCGATTCATAGAATCACAGAACTGCAGAGTAGGAAGGGACCCCAAGTGTCATCTAGTCTGACCCCTTGCAATGCAGGAATCTCAGCTAAAGCATCTCTGGAAAATGGCCCTCCAAACTTTGCTTAAAATTCACCACTGAAGGAGAGTCCACCACCTCCTGCGGGACACCGTTCCACCTTCAAACATTTCTCCAATGAAAATAGAGATGTCCTATTTATCTTATTTTGGGGACGCGGGGGGCGCTGTGGTCTAAACCACAGAGCCTAGGGCTTGCCAATCGGAAGGTCGGCGGTTCGAATCCCCGCAACGGGGTGAGCTCCCATTGCTCAGTCCCTGCTCCTGCCAACCTAACAGTTCGAAAGCATGCCAAAGTGCAAGTAGATATGTAAATAGGTACCGCTCCGGTGGGAAGGTAAACGGCGTTTCCGTGTGCTGCTCTGATTCGCCAGAAGCGGCTTAGTCATGCTGGCCACATGACCTGGAAGCTGTACGCTGGCTCCCTCAGCCAGTAAAGAGAGATGAGCGCCGCAACCCCAGAGTCGTCCGCGACTGGACCTAATGGTCAGGGGTCCCTTTACCTTTACCTATCTTATTTATTATTTTTATTTTTATTTTTATTATTATTATTATTATTATTATTATTATTATAGCTAGAAGCTACAACATTTCTCCAACAAAAGTTGGGACATCCTATTCCATAATCATCATAATCATAATCTTATTATTTATACCCCACCCATCTGACTGAGTTGCCCCAGCCACTCTGGGTGGCTTCTAAAATATATTAAACAATAATAAAACATCCCTCATGGAAAGCTTCCCTGTACAGCACTTTCTTCAGATGTCTTCAGATGTATAGTTACTTATTTCCTTGACTTCAAGGGGGTCGCATAACTCCATACCGTCCAACATTTCTCCGATGAAAATAGGGATGTCCTAAAGAAAAGCAGGACATTCCGGGATCAAATCAGAAACCGGGGCAGCTTCTGTAAGTCTGGGACTGCCCCTGGAAAATAGGGAGACTTGGAGGGTCTGAGGTGTCACAGAGCTTGCTGGGAATGTTTGGAAATGTAAAGGATTCTGGAAAGAATAAGAAGAGACTGTAACTCTCCTTCTCATCGGTGGTGAATATGCAAAAAAGGCAGATCTGCGTCAAGAGGCCAGTGCACTGATTCTTCCATGGCGTGAGCTGCCTTAAGGATACTGCGGAATCTCTTTTCTTGGGTAGATTCCAGGAAGGGAGCCAGGTCAGGGCTCTTTCATGCTAGCCTGACGCATCCCTCCACAGGGCTGTCGCAGAGAATATAGAATCATAGAATCCTAGAGTTGGAAGAGACCCCAAGGGCCATCCAGTCCAACCCCCTGCCAAGCAGGAACTCCATCAAAGCATTCCTGACAGGTGGCTGTCAAGCCTCTGCTTAAAGACCTCCAAAGAAGGAGACTCCACCACACTCCTTGGCAGCAAATTCCACTGTCGAACAGCTCTTACTGTCAGGAAGTTCTTCCTAATGTTTAGGTGGAATCTTCTTTCTTGTAGTTTGAATCCATTGCTCCGTGTCCTCTTCTCAGGAGCAGCAGAAAACAACTTTTCTCCCTCCTCTATATGACATCCTTTTATATATTTGAACATGGCTATCATATCACCCCTTGACCTTCTCTTCTCCAGGCTAAACATACCCAGCTCCCTAAGCCGTTCCTCATAAGGCATCGTTTCCAAGCCTTTGACCATTTTGGTTGCCCTCTTCTGGACACGTTCCAGCTTGTCAGTATCCTTCTTGAACTGTGGTGCCCAGAACTGGACACAGTATTCCAGGTGGGGTCTCACCAGAGCGGAATACAGTGGTACTATTACTTCCCTTGATCTAGATGCTATACTCCTATTGATGCAGCCAATGTGAATGGCCTCTGTCCGAAAGCACCGGGCTCGAGCTGTTTGATCTGCCGCAGCCCATTCACAAATGACAGCCGGCGTTTGTGGCCAGGGTTGTGTAGCAATGGGTGGGCCGTGCGTGCTGAAACACGGCACTTGCGCTCTGTACAGCATGTGCTGCTGTCAGCCGAGAGAAGGAACCAGCAATCCTACGTGCAGCCCGCTTGTGGGACTCAACGGAACGGGCACCGGCCAGTGCTGCAACTTGTTTAATGCTGCGCAGGGCGGCCTTGGCTTGACCCACCCAGTCCAGCATCTAGAAAGAAGCCAGGGAATTTCCACCCAGGGCCGGGGCAGGGACGGCATCCAGGAAACCCCCGTGCAGGGCGGGAATGCAGTAACCCTTCCCCACTGCCTGCTCTCCCTCCCTGCCCTGTGACTGGTATTCAGTGGTAAACTGCCTCTGAACCTGGAGGTTCTACGTAGCAGTCACGGAAAATAGTCATTGATCTGCCTCTCCTCAGTGCATCTGTCTCTAGTCCTCCCTTTCTTTCTTTGCAGAGTTAGGGTTGCCATATTTTGAAGAGCACAAAAGGGTACGCTATGATGACTCGTTTTAAATACCCCTACTATACGTAGGCTGCAGAAGCTGTGATATATTGCCGAGGGGGGCAGGAGAAGAGAAGAGGAAAGCAAGTCTTCAACCACCAGTTATGTCTAGGTCTCATCCAGAAAGTATAGCCAGAGACATTTTGGCAAATTTAAAAAATCCACCCGGACAGAAATTTTGCCCCTAAAAAAGAGGACACGTCCTGGAAAAAGAGGACATATGGCAACCCTCGTTGAACATTTGTGGGTCAGGAAGTCTTGTTGTGGGGTTTTCTGGCTCAGGGAGACTTTCAGCTCTGTGGGTCCCATGCCAAATACATCTGAGGCCCTTCTTCATGTGCCCCCCCCCCTCCATGTGGAGCTCTGGAGAGCGCAATGCAAGAGCGGGGCCTTTTCAGTGTTGGCTCCCTGCTTGTGGGACACTCTCCATGGGGAGGTTCACCTGGCACCAATATTGCCTATCTTCAGGCAGCAGGCAAAAACTTCTTTCTTTTAACCAGGCCCTTGGCTTTGAACCACCTATGGCCTTTTAGAGGCGGTGGGGCGTTGTAAGTTGTTTTGAGGTGCTGTGGCAAAAAAGGCAACTAATAAATGCAATCACAATAATAGCCAATTCCGCAGAACTCGGCACCGCCACACACTTGGCACCACAGCCCCAGTATGTGACTTGCGTTTTTGAACCCGGGGGTCTGGCAATCCTAAGTTGGCCTTCTGATACTTCAATGTTATCTCAGTGGCTCCCTTGCTGACTTGCTCACCAGCTGAACTATTCCCCCCTCGAGATCTTGCTCTGCGCCCTCTCCTCAGGTTGCTGTGCCTCTTTCCTTTGCTGCCCTCCTTTCTCCGCCGCTGTGGGATTAATCCTGCCCTGCTCAGAGGCTGCTGCGACCCCCACGCTCCTTTCCAAGCTCGCACCTGCATGTTACAACTCAAACCAGCATCAGACCAGAAGGTGGGGAGGGGTGGGGTGGGGTGGGGAGCCAATTTAATCGAATAGCGTTGCTGTGGCCAGGAGGGCTTTTCATGGAGGAAGGGAGGAGCGGGACCCTGAGCACTCGGCGAGTCAACTTGCTTTTCTTCTCTGGCTCTCTCGACACAGGAGCTGGGAATGCGCTCAACCCTGGAGGAGAACAACTATCTGGATACAGGTAGGATCAATGTTGGATCAGGCCAGAAGGTCAGAACATCAGAAGGGCCGGCTGCTGGATCAGGCCAATGAGTAATCCGGTCCAGCATCCTGTTCTCACAGGGGCCAACCAGATGCCCGTGGGAAACCAGCAAGCAGGATTCGAACACAAGACCACCTCTCCCCTCCTGTGGTTTCCAGCAACTGGCATTCAGAATAATAATAATAATAATAATAATAATAATAATAATAATAATAATTTTTATTTGTACCCCGCCCTCCCCGGCAAAGCCGGGCTCAGGGCGGCTCACACCACCAAAATCACAATAAAACATGAAACATAAAAGAAAAAACAATTAATTAGAATACAGATTAAAAGATTTAAAAGATTTAAAAAACCGCCTTAATGCCACAGCCCATGAATTTATAACACATAGGGGAGAATCTTATAATACAAAGTTATATTATAACCCAAGGGTAAGGCTGAATCGGACTCAAAAGCTAGGCGGAACAGCTCCGTCTTGCAGGCCCTGCGGAAAGCTGTCAAATCCCGCAGGGCCCTGGTCTCTGGAGACAGTGCGTTCCACCAAATTGGGGCCAAAACTGAAAAGGCTCTGGGCCCTGGTTGAGACCAGTCTAGCCACCTTATGGGTTGGGACCTCCAGCGTGTTATTATTTGTGGACCTTAGGGTCCTCCGCGGGGCATACCAGGAGAGGCGGTCCCGTAGGTACGCATTGCTGCCTCCGGCTATGGAGGCAGAGCATAACAGGCATGGCTGGTAGTGATTGACAGCCCTCCTCCTCCATGAATTTGTCAAACCTTTGAATGCCATCCAAGTTGGTGGCCATCATTGCCTCCTGCGGCAGGGAGTTCCATAGCTTAACTCTGCACTGCATGAAGAACGGCTTCCTTTTGCCTGTCCTGAACCCTCCAACGTCCAGCTTTTAAACGTGTCTCTGGGTTATTGGTTTGTTTTTGTCTTATCATGCATTTCGGGTTCTCATTTCGTATTTTCTGCCGCGAACCGCCCTGTGATCTTTGGACGAAGGGGTGGTATACACATTTTAACAACAACTAGAGTTGGAAGGGACCACGAGGGTCATCCAGTCCAACCCCCTGCGATGCAAGAACCTTTTGCCCAACGTGGGGCTCGAACCCACAACCCTGGGGTTAAGAGTCTCCCGCTCCACCAAGTGAGATACCCCAGTCCTAAGCCCTGGAGGAGACTTGCTGCCAGTCAGTGTAAGCCATACTGAGCCAGAGGAACCAAAGATCTGACTCTGTACAAAGTGGCAGCCTATCTTCCTAGACGGATGTTTATGCACATAGCTAAGAGGGTCTATTTCTTATTATTAATTTATCACACAGCCCCAGCAGGTGCTGCAACCTCACCCCCAAAAGGCACCCTCCTCCAATGTTTCCCAACCAACCATAGCCATTATTTATTACTAGTAAATTAAGCCCGTTACAAAAAACGGGCGCTAGAAAGCTCTCCGGCCCCGACGTCGCCCCTGGAGCTGCCTGTCCGTGCTGCTTTAAAGCAGCACGGATGGTCAGCCTCAGGAGCCGGCGCTCCCTCGGCGGATCGCTCAGTCAGCGCTGAGCGATCCGCCGAGGGAGCGCCGTTGCCGCCGAGAGAGGGGCGGCTCCTGGAGCTGCCTGTCCGTGCTGCTTGTAAGCAGCACGGACGGTCAGCCTCGGGAGCCGGCGCTCCCTCGGCGGATCGCTCAGTCAGCGCTGAGCGATCCGCCAAGGGAGCGCCGTTGCCGCCGAGAGAGGGGCGGCTCCTGGAGCTGCCTGTCCGTGCTGCTTGTAAGCAGCACGGGCGGGCAGCCTCGGGAGCCGGCGCTCCGTCAGCGGATCGCTCAGTCAGCGCTGAGCGATCCGCCGAGGGAGCGCCGTTGCGGCCGAGAGAGGGGCGGCTCCTGGAGCTGCCTGTCCGTGCTGCTTGTAAGCAGCACGGGCGGGCAGCCTCGGGAGCCGGCGCTCCCTCGGCGGATCGCTCAGAGGAGAGCGGCGCGAGCTCCGTTCGAGGCAGCGGCGGTGCCCCAACTGAGACGCGCGTGCGCCGCCGCTGCCTCTCGGACACGCCCCCCTCTCCCGTCCTCCAATCCCTGCGTCCGTCCGCCTGGGACATGCGCAGTGGAAAATTTCCACTGACACACACCACGGACGTGGGGACATTAGGGAATTATTATATAGGATTAAGCCATGTATGCATCTTTTTCCTAATACATCAAATGCCAACAGTGCCCTTCAGCTCTCTATATTGGACAAACAGGCCAAACCCTATGCCAGAGGATAAATGGACACAAATCTGACATCAGGAATCACAAGACAGAGAAACCAGTAGGAGAGCACTTCAATCTCCCAGGACACTCTATACAAGATCTCAAAGTAGCTGTCTTATTGCAAAGGAATTTCAGAAATAGACTGGAAACAGAAGTTGCTGAATTGCAACTCATTACCAAGCTTAAACCATGGAGAGACCTGCTCTGAACAAAGACATTGGATTCTTATCTCATTATACATGACATAGCTTTTTTAACCTTCTCACCCCTTGCTTTTTCCTGTAAGACTAATTGCAGTCGTTAACAGTCGTCAACAGGTTTACCACAGCTATCAGCCTATCACCCATTCCCACCACCCGTCTGAGTAATACCCCTCCCCACCCTCTCACTATATATAAGGGTCTGGTGACTTCTGTTTTAGTGTATCTGAAGAAGTGTGCATGTACACGAAAGCTCATACCAAGAACAAACTTAGTTGGTCTCTAAGGTGCTACTGGAAGGATTTTTTAAAAATATATATTTTGTTCCGATTTTTTTCCTAAATCAGTCACCGGAATGCAGGAAGGAACATAGGAAGGAACAGGATCCATCCATCAGGGACCGTGCCGAGGAGGGCGGAATGGTGGGAGCCTCCCCCTCCCCCTGCTTCTGAATCTTCCCAGGAGCAGTGGACCAGTATAGATTTGGAACAGTGGTTTGCAGAGGGGCATAGTTCAGAAGACAAAAGTTGGGAAGAACTGGGGGGTGAACAGCTAGGAGGAGGAGAACCGGGAGAGAGAGAGTTAACAGACTCCGGTTCGCTGGAAAGTGTCCAGCCACTCAGTCCAAGGTCAAGGAGATTAGATAAGGTGGCACGGTGGATGCGAGATCAGGTTGCAAGACGAGGAAGTGACTCGGAGGGAAGTGGGTGTAAACCTTATCTGGCAGCACCTTCACTCTGAGAATGGACTCTTTGCTCTTTCGCTGTGATCATTAGAATCTCTTTAAATGATAAGAGACTATTTTTGCTTTGTTCTGCTTAGCCACGGCCAAAGTGAGGGAGGAAGTCACTCCTCCAAAGCCTGACACCATCCATCACAGTATTGTCTACACTGACTGGCAGCAGCTCTCCAGGATTTCGGGCAGGAGTCTCTCTCAGCCCTGCCCGGAGATGCCATCAGGGATTGAACACGGGACATTCTGCATGCAAAGCAGATGTTCCCTCACTGAGCTGTGGACCTTCCCTAATAAGATAGATCAATAAATAATAAATTTTCATGGGATTTTTTTTTTAAAAAAATGTCATATAAAGGTATAGATAGCTATAAATACAGAGTCTCCGTTGAATTCATGTTTCATTGCAGATTGCGTGGTGGGGATTTTGGAGGTCCTACACGCCTCTCATTACAGTCTCTGTTTTGCATTTTACAGGCTTCACTTCAAAGTCCAAACCCAACAGCACCCAGGACTCTCCTGGCTTGGAAAGGTAATTAAAAAAGAAAAGAAAATAATTACTGGCAGTTAGGGAAACCCTGTCTTGCCAGGGCTGGCAGTACAGCTGCAATAATAAATTAATTAATAATACCCTGCCCATTTGGCTGGTCTTCACCAGCCACTCTGGCGGCCATCACTGCCTCCTGTGGGAGGGAGTTCCGCGGTTTAACTGTATGAAGAAGTACAGTCTGGTGTAATGGTGTTGGACCAGAACCTGGGGTAAAGGTAAAGGGACCCCTGAGCATTAGGTCCAGTCGTGGACGACTCTGGGGTTGCGGCGCTCATCTCGCTTTACTGGCCAAGGGAGCCGGCGTACAGCTTCCAGGTCATGTGGCCAGCATGACAAAGCCGCTTCTGGCGAACCAGAGCAGCGCATGGAAACGCCGTTTACCTTCCCGCCGGAGTGGTACCTATTTATCTACTTGCAGTTTGACGTGCTTTCAAACTGCTAGGTGGGCAGGAGCTGGGACCGAGTAACGGGAGCTCACCCCGTCGTGGGGATTCAAACCGCCGACCTTCTGATCGGCAAGCCCTAGGCTCGGTGGTTTAGACCACAGCGCCACTCGTGTCCCTGGGGGACAAGGGTTCAAATCCCCCACCTGGCCATGAAGCTCCCTGGGTGTCCTTGGGCCAGTCGCTGCCCCTCAGCCTAACCTGCCTCACTGGGTTGTTGTGGGGATTAAATGAGGAAGCGGGGATGACATGTCAGCCACCTTGATCTCCTGGGGGGGGGGATGATGGGATATAAATGCAATGGATGAACGACTAAAAAGAGTTTTCTGTTCTGGAAGGGGGTGTCTTCCCCCTCCTCTCCTCTTGCAGCCTTTTAAAGCCATCCAGTTTGGTGGCCATCACTGCCTCTAGTGTCAGGGAGTTCCATAGTTTAAGGAGCAGGTCCACCAGGGTGGGCAGCCCGGTGGAAATCCTCTTGGTTCTTTCTCTCACCTGAGCCCTGTGGCAGCCTCAGTGCCGCCCTGTCTGTGTCCTTTGCCAGCCTTCCCCAACACAGCGCCCTCCAGACATGTTTGACTACAACTCAACTCCAGTCCGCCCTCTCCCCATCTTATCCCCACAAACAACCCTGTGAGGTAGGCTGAGAGGTGGCGAATGGCCGCAGTAAGCTGAGCGGGGATTCGAACCCCGGTCTCCCAGGTCCCACAAAGCCAGGCACTCTAACCACTAGTCCACACTGATATTGCTGGACTCGCAGCACGCCTCAGCACCAGCAGCCAGCCGGAGAGGAGGAGCGGGGAGGTCCACCCACATCTGGGGGCGCCACGTTGGCGAGCTCTGCTGCGAACTGTGATAGCTAAATGGAGCCTCCAGGATTAGTGGCAGTCTAGCTGAAGTCTTAGCTGAAGTCCGTAGCTGGCTGCTCTTTTGGTCAAGTCTGTGTGTTTGTGTGTGTGTGTGTGTGTGTGTGTGTGTGTGTGTGTGTGTGTTTGGGGTAGGAACCCCCAGGTTTTTGCACCACCGTGACCTCCAGAACTTTTCCTTGTCTCCAGGGGGCCCAAAGGACATCAGAGCTACACGGTGCCTCTGCAAACGGACGCCAACCTCCGGCTCCACTTAGCAGAGAGGGAACAAGCCCTTCTGGCCTCGCAGGAGATGGTGCAGGTGAGAGAGGCGCTCCCTTGCCTTCCCCCGGAGGCCCCGCCAGGCTCATCTTCCCCACCCGCCCTTCCTCAGCCTCACAGAGCCATGCGCTTGGAAGGGGCCCTAAGCGTCAGGTGCCAACAGACTCAAAGATCCCAGTTCCTATCAATGCACAATGGGCATTATGTAGCACTTGCAATAGCGCCCCTTCTGCATGTTTCTACAGGCGGGCAGGAACAGTCTGGACCAGGGGTCAGCAACCTTTCTCAGCTGTGGGCCGGTCCACCGTCCCTCATACCATGTCGTGGGCCAGACTATATTTTGGGGGGAAATAATGAACAAATTCCTATGCCCCACAAATAACCCAGAGATGCATTTTAAATAAAAGCACACCTTCTACTCGTGTAAAAACACGCCGATTCCCGGACTGTCCGCGGGCTGGATTGAGAAGGCGATTGGGCCGCATCCGGCCCACGGGCCTTAGGTTGCCTACCCCTGGCCTGGACAGACGTGTCTGAGGCTGTTAGCCACACGCACCACCCGAGGAACTCCCTGCCACAGGATGCTGGTTGTGGCTGCCTCAGGGCCCTGGGTCTCTTTCCTCTCCACCAGGAGCTGCTGGGGCTACTTAGGAGACCCTTCAAAATCCACCCCTCTCTGTCTCTTCCCTGGTCCAGATCCTGCAGATGAAGGTCCGCCGCTTGGAGCATCTCTTGCACCTGAAGAACGTCCGGATCGATGACCTTACCCGCCGCCTGCAGCAAGCGGAGCAGAGGCGGAAGTGACGGCGCCGTCTCAGGTTCCCCTCTCTGATGCCCATCAGATGATTTTTCAGATGGCCAGGCCTTCTCTCTCTCTCTTTCTCTCTTTTCTGCCACCTCTTCCTTTGCGAAAAGCTGCTTTCAGGCTCCAGGCAGGCTGAGACGTCAAAGCAACAAAGGCTGGCAGAGGTCCCAAGTCGAAGGAAGGAGCCCGCCTCTGTGGCTGGCGCAGGCAGATGGCCTCGCCAATGCCCAGAGGCCAGGGATGGGGTGAAAAGCAGGACCCAGAGGTGCCAGGCCAGGAGGACGTGCCCTCAATTCTCCCCAACCTTCTTGCTGGTCCACATCCAAGGGGTAGACTGCCCTGGTACAGGGGGCGCTGCTGCTCAGGGATGAGAGCTCCCTCTTGGGCTCTCCCAAACCAGCACCCCACTCAGGAAACGGGCTTGTGGCTTCACTGTTGCCTTGGGAGCCCTGCTTGCCTCCTCCTCACCTGGTGACTAGGTCTAGGCACACCTCCTCCCAGGTGAGGCCAGCCTCGGTGCCTTCCCCCCTCTCGCCCAAGTCCTTGCGCTTGCAGGTGGCTCTGAGGGCTGTGGATGGAGCAACAGGGCGTTCTGCCAGGAGCCTCGAGCTCTGTGACTTTCTGTCGAGGAGAAACTGTAGTTTCGGGGTGCATGTAACATCCCTCAGGGGGATCCTGCTGGTGCATCCCCCCTGGGAAATGTAGTTCTGAGAAGAGCCTCAGGCCTTTGTGGGTGACGCGGCAATCAGGATCCAATGTTCTTCTGTGGGCCTTCTCTCTCTCCCCCCGCCCAGCATTGTTTTCAGCTTTGGGGGGCAGGGAGGGGGCGATAGTTTTGGCTGCTTCTTTTGTCTCTTCGTCTCCCTGCTCCCAGTGCTGCAGATGTGCAGATGGAACGGTTTGCCATAACCTCCCCTTTTTCTGCGGTGAGGGGCAGGCACCTTGTGCATTAAATAGGGAGTGGGTCACCCCTTGAACCGTGGAAGCTTTTGCACGGCTGCATGTGCCTCTGTGGCAAAGGGCATGCAAACCCCAGCAGGCAAACGGGGCTCTTGCACCAAAGTGGAATCTGGAGATGCAGCAACGACAAAGAGGCATCGTGACTTCCTCTTGATAAGTTGGTTGCAGGCCTGGGTTTTGAACATAGGTTCCCCCATTTTATTTTATTTTTAAATCCCGTTCTCTTTTTAAGTCAACTTCCTTATTTTAGCCAAAATGAAAGAAGGCAGCTTCTACTTCCCTAAGCCAGACTTTGCCAACCTGGTGCCCCCCAGATGTTTTGCGGGTCGGTCGTTGCTCAGAAAGCATAAACCGATGGCTATATTATTTGAAGACTGGTGGGCAAAGAGACCCAGAGAAAAGACATTTGCCTTACCTCCAACCACCCAAATCTAGACCTATCAGGTGGGAGGTTTGGTGAGAGTTCGGGAACACCACCTGGGACGTCCTTTTACCTTGCAACCCGTTTTTTCCCTCTTGGGTTTTTGTGCTAGATCTCCACATATGCCGGGCCACTAAGGAAGGTTGCGCATTTGCACCCAGAACCGAACGTTGTTGAGAGGGCTGCTTTGTTCTTTCTGAGTTCTGTTATTTGGCCCTGGCTGGATGCAATTCAGTCTGACCTTGCAGACCTCCAGCATTCTCTCTTATTGACCTCAGGATCTGCCCATCATACGGGGTGTGTGGGGGGGTGTTGCATTATCTTTTTGCAGCAAGCTTCATTTATGGCGTCAGCAGACCCGCGCACAGCCTCCAACAGACCTCCGTATATAATTCTGCGTGGGCTTCACTGCTCAATACTGTGTAAGATTCCAAGCTTGCCATGTGGACCCTTGAGTAGGCTCTCCCTGTTTAGCTCCCATAAGGACCCCTCCTTCCGACACAATCGATCTCAGAATCTGCTGGGGGTCCCTGCATCTGCACCTCTGTCGCAAGGGAGGGTTGAATTCAGGGGTCGCCAGCGTGGTGCTGTTTGACCCCAGCTCCCATCAGCCGCAACCAACATGGACCAGTGATCAGGGATGATGGGAGCAGTAGTCCCAAAACGTTTGAAGGGGCACCACACTGTCTAAACCATGGGGCCTTCTCCTAGTGCCCCAGGAAGCTGGAGGAGATGCCCCACTTCCTATTATCCTCGGGCATCTAGGGAGCAATTCACATCATAGCTATTTTTTTTTCCGTGGTGAAAATGGCGCCTGTGGATTTTCCCCACCAGGCCTTTGTGACTGTTGCAGCCTGGAACACAGAACTGGAACGGACAAGCCGACCTGCTTCAAAACATGCTGCTGCCCTGGGCTCTCAGAGGCTGACACCACATTTCCTCATGCCACGCGGAAAAGGTGGCACAAGGGATGGGGGAAGGCTGGCACCACCATGCCACGCCCTGACTACGATGGAGGCACGCTTGAGGATTTCCTCAGGAGATGCTGTCTAGAGCAGACACAAGACGGGCATCCCTGGCACAGCTCTGATGCAAAAACGGGGGCGTGGATGAGCAGCCCCTCCCGCCAATGGAGCAGGCATTCTGATCAGTTGCTTTTAATCAATCGCTTTTCGATTATGGTGAAGCTAATGTTGCATCTGGGTAACGTTGGGTCATCACGGGCAGGGGACAGGGCTGGGGTTTCTGTACAATCGTGTTGTTTCTTTGCATAGGGGCTTGTCTGACGATCTTTCAGCATTAAAACGGATTATCCTTCTCGTTCCTCGTCTCTTTTATTTGGAGCACTCTAGCCGCAGGGAGAGTGCTCCAAAAGACTTTGGAGCAGCACTCCCAAACTGGGACCCTCTAGATGCTTTAGGCAAATGCACGGGGGAGAAGGCTATCAATGGATACTAGCCACAATGGGCATGTTCTCCCCCCCACTGCCAGAGGTGTCATGCCTCTGAATGCCCGTTGCTGGGAACTGTAGGCTGGCAAAGCTAAACATACATAGCTCCTTCAACCGTTCCTCATATGGCTTGGTTACCCAACCCTTGATTGTCTTGGTTGCCCTCCTCTGCACACCTTCCAGCTTGTCAACATCCTTCTTAAATTGTGGTGCCCAGAACTGGACACTGGACTCTAGGTGGGGTCTGACCAAGGCCAATAGAGTGGGACTATTACTTCACTGAGCACTAAACTTCTGTTGATGCAGCCTAGAATACCATTATACAATAGAGGGATGTGGGTGGTGCTGTGGTCTAAACCACTGAGCCTCCTGGGCATGCCGATCAGAAGGTCGGCGGTTCAAATCCCCACGACGGGATGAGCTGCCATTGCTCTGTCCCAGCTCCTGCCAACCTAGCAGTTTGAAAGCACGCCAGTGCAAGTAGATAAATAGGTACCGCTGTGGCGGGAAGGAAAATGGTGTTTCCGTGTGCTCTGGCACCCATCACGGTCCTCCATGCTCCAGTAGTGGCTTAGTCATGCTGGCCACATGACCCGGAAAGCTGTCTGTGGACGAACACTGGCTCCCTCGGCCTCAAAGCGAGATGAGCGCCACAACCTCATAGTTGCCTTTGACTGGACTTAACCATCCAGGGGTCCTTCACCTTTTACCTAGAATAGCATTAGCTTTAATTTAATTTTTGATGTTGCTGCTGCATCATCACACTGTTGACCTATGCTAAGCTACTGGTCTACTAAGACCCCTAGAACCTTTTCACATGTACTACTGGCAAGCCAGGTGTCACCCATCTTATATTTGTGCAGCTGGTTCTTCCTTCCTAAGTGTAGAGCCTTGCATTTGTCCCTGTTGAAACTCATTTTGTTAGTTTGGTCCCAGTTCTCCAATCTGGTACGGTCATCTTGAACCCTGATTCTGTCTTCCTAACTATCCCTCCCAGTTTGGTATCGTCAAATTTTATGAGCACCTCCTCAATTCCTTTGTCCAAATTGTTTTATAAAGACGCTGAACAATGGGTCCAGGAGAGAACCCTGCAGTATACCCCACTTGTCACTTTCCCCCAGGATGACGAGGGACCATTATCCTGATTTCTGCCTTCTGCGTGACCTGGAGCCTTGCTTCCAGAACCCCAGGTGCCATTTGCTCCCATAGATTGCATCTCATATCATCTCATTTGCTCTGCGTCCCTTGATCTCTGGGGCTCTGGGGAGGCATCATGGCGAAACCCAACCTCCCCGCTCGCTCCCCATGAAGGGCAAAGACATCGGGCCCAGCAAAGGGAGCAGGAGACCAAGGCTGTTGATGACTAATGGGACGAAGAAACAAGACCCCTCTCTCGGCTACAGACCATCCATTAGTGAATTATGGATTCTGATGAGATTACCCAAGTTATTCTGGGCTGCCGGGAGCAGAAAACAGATCGCTCCTTGCTGCTTCTGGGAGACAGATTTATTTTCTCCCTCAAGTGTGGTGGGGAGGCAAGTGGTTACACAAAGCACATTTCGGTGACCGGCTGCAGACCGTAGTCACAACAACGCTTGACATGGGGGCATTTTTATAGACTAATTGGAATGGTAGAAGACAGGAGTGCCTGGCGTGCTCTGGTCCATGGGGTCATGAAGAGTCGGACACGACTAAACAACTAAACAACAAGAGTGATCCAGTGCCAAGGGCCTTCTGGTGGTTCCCTCCCTGCAAGAAGTGAGGTTGCAGGGAACCAGGCAGAGGGCCTTCTCAGTGGTGGCACCTGCCCTGTGGAACGTCCTCCCATCAGATGTCAAGGAAATAAGCAACTATCCTACTTTTAAAAGACATCTGAAGGCAGCCCTGTTTAGGGAAGTTTTTAATGTTTAATGCTGTATTGTGTTTTTACTATTCGCTTGGAAGCCGCCCAGAGTGGCTGGGGAAACCCAGCCAGATGGGTGGGGCATAAATAAATTATAATAATAATAATAATAATAATAATAATAATAATAATAATTATTAAAGGAAAGGGCAAGCAAGAAAACTGAGAAAAAATCCCAGGGGTGTGGCTAGTTATCACAAAAAGTTGCAAGATATCCCAGCACTTGTACATTTGTGAAGTGGCCCCTCTGCATAAACATGCCCAGAATCAACCATTATTCAGCAACCTGAATTTGCCTGAATCCCACCTGGAAACTGCAAATCTGGGAGCACCCAGGAGCCAGGGGAAAACCTGATGGCTGTTCCACGTATTCCATCTGAAGAAGGACTAAATGCAGATGCTAGGATCTGTGGGTTCAAGATCAGCCATTCTCTCCCCCCCCCCACCGACACACAATTTTTGTGTGTGTTTATTATCACATTTCTATCCCATCTCTCTTTCCAGGAGCTCAAGTTGGCATACATAGTTCTCTCTGTCCTCATTTGATCCCTACAACAACCCTGTGAGGGAGGTTAGGCTGCGAAGAAGTGACTGGCCCAAGGTCACACTCAGTGAACTTTGTGGCCAAGTGGGGATTTGAGGCCTGGTCTCCCAGGTCCAAGACTGATACTCTTCACCGCTATGCTGCTCTCTTGACCACCTGTCTAGCCTGATGAAAAGTTTTTGAGAATTCAGCTTCCCCACTATCTTGCAACGTCTAGAATGGCCTAACAAAGCCACTTTCTTCCATGTCTTTAGACCTAAGAACCAGCAGAGGTGATTTCCCCCTGGCGTCTAGAGAGAGCATTGCTTGCCATAACTCAGTTGGTTAGAGTGCGATGCTTAATAGTGCTAAAGTTGCAGGTTTGGGAGATAGCTGCTGGAATTATGTGTATGAGGGGGGCGGGGCCTCATGCATTTTGTGTTTATATCTTATATTTTTATGCTGTGAACCACTCTCGAGATCTATGGAAGAAGGACAGTATGCAAATTTAATAAATGACGAAGATGATAGTAATAATAATAATAATAATAATAAAGAGTGCTCTTTTTTTCTGGAAAAAAGGTGGGGGAACCCACCACAAAGTTCGTGCAGCGGCTAAATGTGTGATTAATAAACTCAAGCAGACCATGATCTGGATTAGAAATGGCCACTACTTTATTGATTACAGTTATAGTAGGTGGATTTTTGACTCAGGCATTGGGTTCATATCCTGTTCCAGCCCCTCCGGGGCGGGGAGGAATTAATTATTTAATTTAGAAAAGGTAAGGGAACTCAGTTCCCCCATGTTCCTGCTCAAAGAACCCCCGCCTCCGATAATAAACATAAAACAACAGCAGCAGTACCTGCCTTATCCAGCCTGGCTTCCCTTGGACACTGCGAAGCGCCCTGCGGCAGAAGGTGCAGACACGGAGCGGGGATGGATCAACGCGGGAAAGAGCCTGGGGTTGTTGTACTGTATTGCCCTTTTCTCATCGCGCGCGCTCCATTCCCACGTGCAGCCGCACCCGCGAGCGGCCACCCCGCGCATTGCAACATTTCCCGCCTCGGCCACGCCCCGCGTTCTAAAGGGAGTTCTGCCCCGCCCCCGCCCCCGCGCTCCGCCCCCGTCGATCCTTCGGGCCCCGCCTCCGCCGCCCGCCATTGGCAGAAGGGGCTCTCGGCTGCGGCCAATCGGGAGGAGCCTCGCCCTCTTTGTTGCCCGGGCCAATGAGCGGCGGCGAGGGCGGGGCGTCTCCGAGCTCTGGATCTGCGGGTGGTAGAGAGGCTCGAGCAGGAAGGACCCGGCCGGCCACGCCGCTGACCGATCCGCCGCGCCAGCCGTGAGTGCACCAGACCCCTTCCTCCTCCCCCTTGCTCGCCCTCGATCGCATTCACACGTTCAGCTGCCTTTGATCGCGGGCGTTCACGTGTCTGCGCTATTAAGGGGCAACGGTAGCAATAATGGAGAACAACAGCGTGTCTTGCGGCGGGGAAAAGGTCTCTGCCCCGTAGGAGTTTGCAATCTGAAAGTTTGATTTGTGGTTTTTTTGGGGGGGTGGGGGTTGAGTGTCCAGGCTAAGGCGCAACCCGACAGAAGCCACGTGCTTCAGAGGACCCTGGTCTCATTTTGTCTATACAAGGTTGTGTGTGTGTGTGTGTGTGTGTGTTTCTATTATAAAGGGAGGGAGTTAACTAGGTTGGATCCTTCGAGCGCCTGCCGTTGTGATTCCTCCTTTCTCTAGCTCTCTGCCCCGTGCTTCTTAATGCAGCTTTAAAGCCTCTATATTTATGTTATTATTATTACTATTTCCAGGTTTTTTTCTCTGGGGGTACGCAGGGGTACGCGTACCCCTAAATATTTTGTGAATCTTTGTGCTTTTGTCCATTTACTGTATTTTTCCCGATTTGAACTATAAAATGGTGATTTTATGAGATTACCCCTAAACCTTTAAAAAAGAAAAAAAGCACTGACTATAACTATTATTAATTACCTGCTCTTTGCACTAAGGTTCCAGGGCGGGTTGCAGAATCTCTCTCTTCCTCTCACCTGCTGTTAGGCTTTCTTCCTTTCTAAGCTAGAAAGTTATGCTGCTCTCTGGCACTGGTAGTTTCCCCCTGACAGAAGCTCCCCCCAAACCTTCCTTCCTTTGTTAAATGGATGCTTTGCCTTCATCCAAGGTGCCTCACCATGTGACATTATTGTGGGGAGACTGTGAGCTTTCGCAAACGGGTCCTGCGCTAAACTGAGCAGTCTTCTGGGTACCACAGCACCCTTTGCGATTGCACTAGTGGTAGCGTATCTAAGGTGTGCACCTGCCCTCCTGATCCAGCCAGCCTCCTTTCCCTCCCACCCGCAGTTCACACATAATTCTAAGCCATGGTTTGTTTAACTGCTAACATTTTATTTTAAAAAAGGACCATTATTTCTTTCTCCAAAGTAATGACTAGTTGTCCATCTGCTTTTCCTTCATGCCTTTGCAGCTTGGTGAGTGTTTGGGACGGGGTTGCTAAACAAACCATGGTTAAGGAAGGATGTTGGACTGGCACATAACTCAAAGCAGCTGTTTAAAGTAAAGATTTGTCAGCCAAAAACAAACCATAGCTTCAAATGGTGGTTTGTGGGCAGCAAACATACCATAGTTAAGTTGCCAGGTAAAATTCACACATGATCCTAACAGGGGTGTACCCAGGATCAAAACTAGGGGCAGGGGGCAAGCCATGGTCGTTCAGGTTTGCTTTGAATGGACGCTGATCATTTTTGCTTCGGGGGGGGCAGCTGCCTTCTGGGGGGGGCAGCTGCCCCCTGCCCCCCCGGGTACGCCCATGGATCCTAAGACACACCTTTAGGAAATCATAGCTTAATAAAGCAAGTTTTCGGGTCTTGGGTGAACCAGGCCAACGAGAGACAGACAGTTTAACTAATACCGAAGAGGTTTAATGTTATATGCACATGTGCTCAAATATATTAACCTGGCTGTGTTGGCTGGGGCTGATGTCCAAAATACATGAAGGGCGCCAGGTTAGGGACGTCTGGAAGCCAAGCAGTTTTTTAGTTGGCAGTCTAAAAATCCTTTAATCGGCCGACAGTTCTAGTTGACGAATATCCTGGGAGGCAGAAGCGGAAGACATGAGTGGGAACTGCAGAGAAGCTGGTTGGGTGTCAGTTGTTAGGAGACGCCTCTGAGCTTCTGGGGCAGTGGGTCAGGCTCCCTGGGGTGGGTGGGGGGAAAGCTTAGGCCAGGTCGCTCTTTGAGGCGCTGCAAAAGGACTCGTGTTTCTACAGGCCAAGGCCTGTTTTACACATTCTGCATTTTCCTGCACAGTGTGGGAAATGGAAAGAAACCAACGCTGGACTGTTTGGACTTGGTGGCGTGTGTTGTTTGCAGCCGTGGGCCGCTTGCTTGCGAGTAGCATTGCCGCATGCAAATGTCTCCATGTGCGCCTTGTCTCAGAACAAAAAGCATGCGTGAATGCCGCTAATAGGTGCTCAAGAGTAAAATGCAACTTCGAGCCCACAAAATTGTCTGAACGTAGAACGTAGAATGGGGTTGTTGTTGTCCAGTCGTTCAGTCGTGTCCGCTTCTTGGTGACCCCCTGGACCAGAGCACGCCAGGCACTCCTGTCTTCCACTGCCTCCCGCAGTTTGGTCAGACTCATGTTGGTGGCTTCGAGAACACTGTCCAACCACCTCATCCTCTGTCGTCCCCTTCTCCTTGTGCCCTCCACCTTTCCCAGCATCAGCAGCTCCCTCATAAGGTTGTGGAGGTTTTTAAGCAGAGGTTTGATGGCCACCTGTCAGGGATCCTTTAACTATGACATTGCAGAGGGTTGGGCTGGATGACCTCTGGGGTGTGTGGGAATGGCTCATGTTAACCAGCACAGCCACCTTGGGTAGGGACAGAGCATGCCGGGGGGGGGGGGGGAGGACTGCATGAACCCTAAGGGGTAGTGGTGGTGTAGTGATTAGAGTTTCTGGCTAGGACCTGGGAGAGCTGGGTTCGAATCCCTACTCGGCCATGAAGCTCACTGGGTGACATTGGGCCAAGTCGCTGCCTCTCAGCCTGAGGATTAAATGCGGGAGGGGAGACCCCTGTACCCCCCCTTGAGCTCCTTGGAGGAGAAGATGGGATAGGAATGGAATAAAATAAATAAATACACTCCAGATGCCCAGCTTTCTTTTTTAAGGGCAAGTCTCTAGCGTTTCTGATACCTAATAATAATAATAATTTAATAATAATTTATTATTTGTACCCCGTCCATCTGGCTTAGTTTCCCCAGCCACTCTGGGCAGCTCCCAATCGAATGTTAAAACAATACAGTATTAGATATTAAAAACTTCTGTAAACAGGGCTGCCTTCAGCTTTCTCTTTTAAATAGGATAGCTGCTTATTTCCTTGACATCTGATGCAAGGGTGTTCCACAGGGCGGGCGCCACTACCGAGAAGGTTCTCTGTCTGGTTCCCTGTAACCTCACCTCTCGCAATGAGGGAACCGCCAGAAGACCCTCGGCGCTGGATCTCAGTGTCTGGGCTAAATGATGGGGGTGGAGATGCTCCTTCAGGTATACAGGACCTTCAGGTACCTTCAGGTATACCTAAAAAGTCCAGACACTGGTTGGTTGATTGGCACCTGGCTGTCTCGAGAGACAATGGAGTTTGCCTCTGGAGGGTGAAGTCAAACCGCTACATTAGCAGCACCGAAGTGACCTTTCCATGGTATTTACAGGTATGTTGTTGTTCAGTCGTGTCCGACTCTTCGTGACCCCCTGGACCAGAGCACACCAGGCACTCCTGTCTTCCACTGCCTCCCGCAGTTTGGTCAGACTCATGTTGGTGGCTTCGAGAACACTGTCCCACCACCTCATCTTCTGTCGTCCCCTTCTCCTTGTGCCCTCCATCTTTCCCAACATCAGGGTCTTTTCTAGGGAGTTTTCTCTTCTCATGAGGTGGCCAAAGTACTGGAGCCTCAACTTCAGGATCTGCCCTTCTAGTGAGCACTCAGGGCTGATTTCTTTAATAATGGATAGGTTTGATCTTCTTGCAGTCCATGGGACTCTCAAGAGTCTCCTCCAGTACCAGAATTCAAAAGCATCCATTCTTCGGCGATCAGCCTTCTTCATGGTCCAGCTCTCACTTCCATACATTACTACTGGGAAAACCATAGCTTTAACTATACAGACCTTTGTCGGCAAGGTGATGTCTTTACTTTTTAAGATGCTGTCTAGGTTTGTCATTGCTTTTCTCCCAAGAAACAGGCGTCTTTTAATTTCGTGACTGCTGTCACCATCTGAAGTAATCATGGAACCCAAGAAAGTAAAATCTCTCACTGCCTCCATTTCTTCCCCTTCTATTTGCCAGGAGGTGATGGGACCAGTGGCCATGATCTTAGTTTTTTTGATGTTGAGCTTCAGACCATATTTTGCGCTCTCCTCTTCCACCCTCATTAAAAGGTTCTTTAATTCCTCCTCACTTTCTGCCATCAAGGTTGTATCATCAGCATATCTGAGGTTGTTGATATTTCTTCTGGCAATCTTAATTCCGGTTTGGGATTCATCCAGTCCAGCCTTTCGCATGATGAATTCTGCATATAAGTTAAATAAGCAGGGAGACAATATACAGCCTTGTCGTACTCCTTTCCCAATTTTGAACCAATCAGTTATTTACAGGTATACTGTACCTCAGCAGGGAGGCTTTGTGTTGTTGTGGCTAATAACCGTTGATAGATTTCACTATTCAGGAAGCTAGCTGCTTCTGCCTCTTCCTTTAAATTCACCAAAGCCCCTTCGCCTCCTGGTGGGTCCCTGAAGCTGTCTGCCATGGGCTTCTGCCAACACAGAAAAGGAAAGGGCGAGAGAGCTTGCTTCAGGGTGCCTCCTATGCAGGAGAGGGTGTTCCAGGGTGGGTGAGGTGCAGGGTGGATTTGATTTAAATCAAATTGATTTAAATCACGATTTAAATCACTAGTCAGTAAGAATTGATTTAAATATTTTTTTTTACTGAAAGACTCATTCTTGCTGGTATAATCTTAATATTTACAACCATATGAAGGTTTCATTTTTGGAATAATAAATTTTCAGAGTAGTTTTTACAGTTATATCAAAAATTACTGATTTGGTTATACTACTAGAAATACATAGACTGATAATTATGAAATTATGGTGAGGTTTAATAAGTTAACTGTTTATATTTGGACAACTTTTCTGCTGTACTTTATTGGAAGGAGAAAAATAATCATTTCCTTAATAACCATTTAAACAATTTATTTAACTAAAATAATAACATGATAGCATATGTATCCATGTTTGTTAACTGATGTGGTTAAACATTTTTTAAAAAAAACTTAGACTGAGTTTTAGCACACTTGATAAACTTAAAACAAATCCTTATTTCCTGATGAGTAGCCTTTGGACTACAATGTAACTTAAATAGAATACTATATTTAGAAAGATTTTTCCTCCAAAAGCATTTTATTTTCAAAATCCAATTTAAATAAAAAAAATCCGATTTTTTTTTTTTTTTTTTAAATCATTGATTTTTATCCACCCTGGCGAGGTGCCAGCCTCCGCAGCCAATGAGCCGGCTGCCAGCCGGTTGTTGCTGATGCTGCCTTTGTCCTCTTCTCCTCCTGAATCTTCGCCGGAGATCTGGCTGGGATGCAGGAGCCCTCGCCCAAGAGTTGAGCCGAAGGGAAACAGACCCCGTTTCCCCTCCACCGCCCCTCCTTGCCAAACTCTCTCTGTTCGCGCAGTGAAGCTGCCTCTGGAATTTTTGCTCTCCGCCGGGGAGCAGCCCAGAATGCGCTGGCTGCCAAAGAGGGAATCGCCGTCGGAGGCGAGAACGTATTTGCAAGAGGTGCAAGCGCTCTGTGCACCGCCGGCGCTTTCTGGGTGTAAAATTTCTGTCTATCTCACACGAGAAATCTCTGTTCTGGGAGTCACAGAAGGGTAGATTTGGAAGGGACACCAAGGGTCATCTAGCCCAACCCTCTGCAAAATGCCGTCACATAGAAAGTGGACGTGATAGTGTTTGGAATTGACTCCCTGGGAAGTCTGCCTCTGAATCGAGCCGGGGAGTCTATATCCATCAGGCCTGCTGGGATTCCTGCATTGCAAGGGGTTGGACTAGATGACCCTCGGGATACCTTCCGACGCTGCAGTTCTATGATCAGTGTCTCACCCTTCAGTTTCATACAATCATAGAATTGTTGGAAGGGACCCACAAGGATCGTCTAGTCCAACCCTCTCAGGACCCCTTTGCCGGACGTGGTTCTCAAACCCACAACCCTGAGATTAAAGGTCTTAGGCTCTGAGCCATCAAGGTTTGATGGTAAAAACTAAAATTCCTTCTGTTTGTCCTTCTTCCCAGCCTCTAGCGTCAAAATGGCAGCCTGTGTGCAAGGGGAGGACATTAAACTAGATCATTTTTATAGAAAACCTTTCCTTCCTCCCCGGTGACCTTGTTTGAAGAGTTGGAAGCAGATTAACCTCCTTTCTCTTTCTGTGCCAAATAAATGGAGCAGGTCCTGCTCATTTTGGGTTTGCTCCGTCCTCAGAGTTTGGCGCTTGCCTCGCCTCTATCTAGGCCGAGTGCAAGGAAAAGCATTCCCCGTGTGGCCTTATTGCAGGAGTGTGAAGTTGCCTTTTGCCGTCCTGATGGATGGAAGTGAGGCGATGCTGTTGCCACGGCAACGGAAGCGACAACGTGCCTGGAAGCCTCCTTCAAACTTTGAAGGTCTGCTGAGGGCGGCAGCTGTGCTTTTTCTCAATTCAAAACTTTTGCAAGCTCCTTGAGGCAGGGACCAGTCTATTCAGGGATGGCGTTCCGTGTTTGCATCGGTGGTGGTGCACGGCTTAATGAAAAACAGTCCGTACATGCCGTGATCTGGGGGGGTCCCAGGAAAAGCTTCCCTCTGCAGAGTCGGGTCTTAACATATATCTGACTTCTTAAACTGGATGTCCTGCTATAAAATAGGTATAATGGAGAAACAGCTCAAAGGATGTGCAACCAAGTGGGGCAGAACTTTACCCTCCCCCCCTCAGTTATTTAAGCTTTCCCACAGGAAATTTTCCATTTCATGAATTAAACAACAAAAGGGTGCAATTGCAAGTAAAGATTAATCAAGATATTATTAGGCGAGTTTCCAAAGTTTTTCCGTTGGCTTACTAAATGCAAGTAAGTAAACATGCTAACTTTGATCGCTCTGGAGAACAGGGGGGTGGAATTTGTGGCCCTGCAGATGTTGTTGTTGTTGTTGTTGTTGTTTAGTCATTTAGTCGGGTCCGCCTCTTCGTGACCCCATGGACCAGAGCACACCAGGCACTCCTGTCTTCCACTGCCTCCCGCAGTTTGGCCAAACTCATGTTGGTAGCTTCGAGAACACTGTCCAACTATCTTGTCCTCTGTCGTCCCCTTCTCCTTGTGCCCTCCATCTTTCCCAACATCAGGGTCTTTTCCAGGGAGTCTTCTCTTCCCATGAGGTGGCCAAAGTCTTGGAGCCTCAGCTTCAGGATCTGTCCTTCCAGTGAGCACTCAGGGCTGATTTCCTTCAGAATGTAGAGGTGTGATCTTCTTGCAGTCCATGGGACTCTCAAGAGTCTCCTCCAGCACCAGAATTCAAAAGCATCCAGTCTTCGGCGATCAGCCTTCTTTATGGTCCAGCTCTCACTTCCATACATCACTACTGGGAAAACCGTAGCTTTATAACTATACGGACCTTTGTCGGCAAGGTGATGTCTCTGCTTTTTAAGATGCTGTCTAGGTTTGTCATCACTTTTCTCCCAAGAAACAGGCGTCTTATTTCGTGACTGCTGTCACCATCTGCAGTGATCATGGAACCCAAGAAAGTAAAATCTCTCACTGCCTCCATTTCTTCCCCTTCTCTTTGCCAGGAGGTGATGGGACCAGTGGCCATGATCTTAGTTTTTTTGATGTTGAGCTTCAGACCATATTTTGCGCTCTCCTCTTCCACCCTCATAAAAAGGTTCTTTAATTCCTGCTCAGTTTCTGCCATCAAGGTTGTGTCATCAGCATATCTGAGGTTGTTTATATTTCTTCTGGCAATCTTATTTCTGGCTTGGGATTCATCCAGTCCAGCCTTTCGCAAGGCAGTGATCCATAGAATCATAGAATCCTAGAGTTGGAAGAGACCCCAAGGGCCATCCAGTCCAACCCCCTGCCAAGCAGGAAACACCATCAAAGCATTCCTGACAGGTGGCTGTCAAGCCTCTGCTTAAAGACCTCCAAAGAAGGAGACTCCACCACACTCCTTGGCAGCAAATTCCACTGTTGAACAGCTCTTACTGTCAAGAAATTCTTCCTAATGTTTCTTCCTAATGTTACTGTCAAGAAATTCTTCCTAATGTTCCTAATGTTTAGGTGGAATCTTAGGTGGAATCCATGAAGGAGTGCAGATATTATCCAACTCCCATCATCCACAGGACCTATGGTCAGGGATTGGGGTGACAGGAATCGGAGTCTAGGAACAACACCTGGAGGCAGTGTTTGAAATTTGCCAGGCGCATTTTGCACTTGGCTATTGGCCGCTTTAGGGACCCAGGTGGCGCTGTGGGTTAAACCACAGAACCTAGGGCTTGCTGATAAGAAGGTCGGCGGTTCGAATCCCTGCGACGGGGTGAGATCCCGTTGCTTGGTCCCAGCTCCTGCCCACCTAGCAGTTCGAAAGCACGTCAAAGTGCAAGTAGATAAATAGGAACCACTCTGGCGGGAAGGTAAACGGCGTTTCCGTGCGCTGCTCTGGTTCGGCAGAAGCGGCTTAGTCATACTGGCCATGACCTGGAAGCTGTACGCCGGCTCTCGGCCAATAAAGCGAGATGAGCGCCGCAACCCCAGAGTCAGACACGACTGGACCTAATGGTCAAGGGTCCCTTTACCTTTACTATTGGCCGCTTGTGACCAAGTGAAGATGCCCGGTCGTCAGGATGTCTCCACCATCTGGAGGTACATGCCTGCGGATCCTTGGATCTTGAGTGTTTTAATACACTGATACCCCATCCTGTAGAATCCTATCAGTTATCAGTTATCTGCACAATCAGAAATATTTTCAGGAACCAAAAATTCATTCTCTGTGCAGCCGGGGCAGGAGCAGTGAACAACATTATAGTGAATTGTTGCAGCTTGCCTTTGCTTACCCATTGTCCTGCTCACAGTTGTGAAGAACATTCCTGCATTATGAATGGTCCGTATCAACATTAAGAAAAAGGTGGAAGGCCAATACGGAAAGGCCAATACGGTGGAACCTCAGTTTTCGAACGGAATCCGTTCTGGAAGACCGTTCGACTTCTGAAACGTTTGAAAACCAAAACCTGCATTTCTGGAAGCATTTGCGTCCGGAAAACTCCATACGGAAGCCACGTGGCACGTTCGGCTTCCGAAAAGCGTTCGCAAACTGAAGCAATTACTTCTGGGCTTTCGGTGTTCGAAAGCCGAAACTTTCGCCTTCCGAGACGTTCGAGAACGGAGGTTCCACTGTATATATCTGGACTGTCCCTGTTCCAAGTGACTTTTCTTCTTTAAGTTCTCAAAGCTCTTATCCTGGCTCAAGGTTGCCCTCTGATCTAGCCAGATGTTTAACTGAGAATCCATCATAGTCACTACATCATTTGAAAAATAAGACATTGGAGCTGTCTGGCCCCAAAATGGCAACTAGACATTCTGTTTTGGCGACTGTAACCTTGGTTTAAGGAGCGATTTGTCGCCTAGTTTATATATCTGAGTTTCTAACACTGCTCTCTCCCTGCTTCGTTCAGCCGCGTGGCTTCAAAATTCCCACACATTTTGCATGACGTCATGCGCAGCATCAAGGCAGACATGCAAACTGCACCCTTTGCTGCCTTTTGGAAGACGTTTGTCCTAGAATCCTAGAGTTGGAAGAGACCCCAAGGGCCATCCAGTCCAACCCCCTGCCAAGCAGGAAACACCATCAAAGCATTCCTGACAGGTGGCTGCCAAGCCTCTGCTTAAAGACCTCCAAAGAAGGAGACTCCACCACACTCCTTGGCAGCAAATTCCACTGTCGAACAGCTCTTACTGTCAGGAAGTTCTTCCTAATGTTTAGGTGGAATCTTCTTTCTTGTAGTTTGAATCCATTGCTCCGTGTCCGCTTTTCTGGAGCAGCAGAAAACAACCTTTCTCCCTCCTCTATATGAAATCCTTTTATATATTTGAACATGGCTATCATATCACCCCTTAACCTTCTCTTCTCCAGGCTAAACATACCCAGCTCCCTAAGCTGTTCCTCATAAGGCATCGTTTCCAGGCCTTTGACCATTTTGGTTGCCCTCCTCTGGACACGTTCCAGCTTGTCAGTATCCTTCTTGAACTGTGGTGCCCAGAACTGGACACAGTATTCCAGGTGGGGTCTGACCAGAGCGGAATACAGTGGTACTATTACTTCCCTTGATCTAGATGCTATACTCCTATGGATGCAGCCCAGAATTGCATTGGGTTTTTTAGCTGCTGCATCACACTGTTGACTCATGTCAAGTTTATGGTCTACCAAGACTCCTAGATCCTTTTCACATGTACTGCTCTCAAGCCAGGTGTCACCCATCCTGTATTTGTGCCTTTCATTTTTTTTGCCCAAGTGTAGTACTTTACATTTCTCCCTGTTAAAATTCATCTTGTTTGCTTTGGCCCAATTTTGTTGCCTCGTGGCTCAGCTGCTGCTAGGCCCTGCCACCCCTGGTTTCCCTGCCTACCTGGGAAATAGAGGATTTGGTGGGGCAGGTGGGGCCGCCTTTTGCGCTTACGTTTCCAAAGTACAGTAATGCACAACATTCCCCGCACCCCAACACGATGGTGACAAGATTATCGCGCTTGGCTTTGTGCCAGCTGCCTGAGACAGGGCAGGATTTGGTCTGCCGCTGACGGTTGGAAGGCAACGATTAAATTCTCCCACACTGTCTCTGCAAGACAAATTAGTACCCTAAATAAACTCGGCTGTGTGTGTGCTTTCATGGCTTGGCTGCCAATGACGGAAATCTAGCAGCTTGATCCTGTTAGGGGCTGCTCTGAATGCTAAGCAGCGAGCAAAATGGATTTTTCGAAATCTCCTTTTCAAAAGGATAACTTTCCGATACGGAAGGAAGCTGGGAACTTGTATCCTCTAAATCTGTAAGCTCTTTTCAAAGACAGAAGGCATGGAATCTTTAATACTTTGTTTTTGTTGGCTGCAGGAATTGGTGCAAAGGGGAATGAATTATTGGGGTTTAAAATTCTATTTCCACCCTTCACCCCAAAGACATGGAGCTCTCTGCCAGAAGTTTCATTGGGCTTTATTTGGTTGGCGTGGAATTTTTGGGTACAGTTGAAGGGACCGGTCTGTTGCTGTTCCTTGCACTTAACATTTATCCGTTTATCTTTTAAAGTTTGTGCCAGGGTAATAATTTTCCACGTTGCTAAAACTCACGGACCTCCAACGAAGCTCAGCGCTGGAAGATACGAGGGCAGACAAGACGAAATACTTCCTCACGCAGCGCACAGTTAAACTATGGAACTCCCTGCCACAGGAGGCGGTGCTAGCCAAGACCCTAGGTCGTTTGGGGCAAGTTCATGGAGAATTAGGCCTCTGAATGCCCTCTGCTGGGAATTGTTAGTGGGGAGAATAATCTTGAATGCAGGTCCTGCTCTTGAGTTTCCCACAGGGATGTGATTGGCCCCTGAGAGAACAGGATGCTAGACTATGCCCCCAGTGGGTCAGTGTGCATGGCTGTTCACCAGAAGGTTGGTGGTTCAAGTCCACCCAGGGGAAGGAATTCTACATTGCAGGGGGTTGGACTAGATGACCCGGGGGACCCCTTCCAGCTCTACAGTTCTGAGATTCTCTGACCTACAGCTGGGTGGGCCTGGCCCAGGAGGTCATCAGAAAATGTTATGAGGCCAGTTTCCAATGCGAATTATTCTAGTTCTGCAGAGGGAAATGTTCTGGCAAACACTCCCAATGCAAAATTCCCAGAAAGCTTGCTCAGAAGCTTGTCCCACTGAGTAAGATGCAATTGCTCTCAGAAAAAGTATAGAGTTGGATTTTTATTTTTAGTATAACAGAGCAGTCTAGTTGCTGTTTGGAAAGTAATCCCTTTCTGCTATATTTAATGCTAACAGCACACACAGGGGGGAAGCTGGCCAATTTGTTCTTGGTTTTTCTAGGAAGATAAACACCAATTTGTTTAGTTGTCCTGAAAGTACATAGAAAACTGGACAGGTGGGGTGGGGATGTGCTTTTAACCAATTCAGAATACAGAAGGACCATAACAAAACCCTGTGTTCAGTTATGATATTTGGTTACCAGGGCCTCTCCAGTCCAGCATCCTGTTCTCGCAGTGGCCAACCAGATGCCCCAATGAAAAACCCGCAAGCAGGATTCGAACACGAGTCCTCTCCCCTCCTGCCGTTTCCAGCGACCGGGATTCAGAAGCATCGCTGCCTCCGACTGCGGAGGCAGAGCAGAGCCATCCCGGCTAGTAACCATCCATTATCCCTCTCCTCCTCCATGAATTTGTCTATTCCTCTTTTAAAGCCATCCAAATTACTAGCCATTGCTGCATGAAAGAAGAGCTTGCTTTTCTGTGTCCCGAATCTTCCAATGCTCAGCTTCATTGGATGCCCACAAGTCCCAGTGTTGCAAGAGGGGGAGAAAAACATTTCTGTGTCCGCTTTCGGCATGCCTCTGAAGGACCAGGTGCGCAGCCTGGGAGGCATTTTGGACTCACAGCTGTCCATGGAGGCGCAGGTTAATTCTGTGTCCAGGGCGGCTGTCTGCCACCTCCATCTGGTACACAGGATGAGACCCTCCCTGCCCTCAGACTGTCTCACCAGAGTGGTGCATGCTCTAGTTATCTCCCGCTTGGACTACTGCAATGCGCTCTACGTGGGGCTACCTTTGAAGGTGACCCGGAAACTGCAACTAATCCAGAATGCGGCAGCTAGACTGGTGACTGGGTGTGGCCGCCAAGACCACATAACACCGGTCCTGAGAGATCTACATTGGCTCCCAGTACGTTTCCGGGCACAATTCAAAGTGTTGCTGCTTACCTTTAAGCCATAAACGGCCCCGGTCCAGTATACCTGAAGGAGCGTCTCCACCCCCATCGTTCCACCCAGACACTGAGGTCCAGCTCCGAGGGCCTTCTGGCGGTTCCCTCCCTGCGAGAAGCGATGTTACAGGGAACCAGGCAGAGGGCCTTCTCGGTGGTGGCACCCACCCTGTAGAACACCCTCCCATCAAATGTCAGGGAAATAAACAACTATCTGAATTTTAGAAGACATCCGAAGACAGCCCTGTTTACGGAAGCTTTTAATATTTGATGAATCATTGTATTTCAATATTCTGCTGGAAGCCGCCCAGTGGCTGGGGAAACACAGCCAGATGGGCGGGGTATAAATAATAAATTTATTATTATTTATTATGCCACATGTAATTTTATAAACGGCTGTCGTGTCGCCTCCTATGGCCTCTTCTCTAAGCTCAAAAGTCCCAAACACTGCGACGTTCCTTCGCAAGGGAGCTGCTCCATCATCCACGCAGTTCTTTTTTTTTTTTTTACTTTTATTAATTTTGCTTAGTAACCTAACATTTTTATAATATTCAATGAAAGAAAGAAATACAAAACACAGTTCATACTACAATGCATAGCAACATAACGTTATTATATATGGTTCCTGAAAAAGGCTTACATAACAAAATCAGTTCAAAGTACCTTACGGTTTACCATCTCTCTCTCTCTCTCTCTCTCTCTCTCTCTCTCTCTTTCCCCCCCCTTCCCCCTCCCCTCCAACCCTCCCCCCTAGACAGGACTTCCTTCTTCAAATCTTTATCCATGTACACAGTTTGTTCATTCGAGCTTGTATGTTTGTGTTGACTTCCCCCCTTTCTATCCAATTCCTGTAAAATGCCCATTTATTTCTGATTCTTTGGCATTTATTTTCCCATCTAGCCTCTGCCACTATCTGTGCAAATATTTCTGATTGTACATATTCAAAAACATAATCATTCCATTTTTCCATATTCCATTTAGCCTTTTCTTTCCATCCAAGTGCAATAACTGCCATTCCGGCTAGAATCATAATCTTATACAACTCTTGCATATTACTTTTTACTTTGTTATCATCCACGCAGTTCTTGAGATTTTACACGCACCATGTTGCAGATCAATTCTGTTATCTGTCCTGGTGGCTCCAGGGCTGAGCCAGGATTTGTGGCGCTGCGGCAGCTGCAGCCATTGGGTTCCACGCGAAGCAAGCCCAGACCAAATGGAAAGCCCCCCCCCCCACCAAAAGCCTAGTCTGGATTAGGCATTCATCGAGGAGGGGAGCAGGATAAATGGCTGTGATGTTTCAACGCACGAAGCGGCGAAAGTACAGCAATGGCAAATAACGCCGTATGTTTGCAACCTTTGGCAGAGGGAAGTGGTTAGAGAAGAAGGCACATTATAGGCTGGCGGCTCAGAGCCAAGCCCTGGGGTGTCTCGGCTTTTTAAGAGCTCCCTTCCTAATGGAAATGGGCTCGGTAAATAATATTTCCACAAGGAGGGAAAGGGCAGCGGGGGAGAAAAATCTATTTACTGTTCGGCGTAACGGTAAGATGGAGGAAGGCAGCTGTTGGACAGACAGCAAACACACAGAGTTGCCGCATTTGGTGTTTTTTTAAAATATATCCTATATAATAAAGAGCCTATGTCCCTCCGTAGCTTTCCGTGTGTCAGTGGAAATCGCAAGTGGGCATGCGCCCCACTGACACACGGATTGGATGACGGGAGAGGGGGGCGTGTCCGAGAGGCAGCGGAGGCGCATGCGCGCCGTCATTTCGGTCACTGCCGCCGCCTCGCACGGAGCTGGAGCTGCCCTGCCAAGACTCCCGCTAGGACAAAGCAAAGAGTGGGGGCAGCGGCGCAAAGCGCCGCTTCCCGCAGCCTCCTGCACGCCGCCGACGCCGCCCCGCAACCTCCTCGCGGTGCCCATCTCACCTCCTGCCCGGGGCCGCTGGGCCAGCAGAACCTCCCGCCGCCGAGGCGCCTCCCTGCCTCCCTCCCTGGGCCAGCCAGCCACACCGCCCGGCAGCCGCTCCACCTCCGGCTCGCCCGGCGCCTCCCCGTCTCGCGAGAAGGCCGGCCCGGGGGGGGGTCTCCAAGTGAGCGCCTCGCAGCCCGCCCAGCCGAGCAGGGGGCGCCTCGCCGGCCTTGGATCGCGCACGCCGGGGGACGGGGCGAACACGCTCGCCACCGGACGATCCCCGCTAAACCCTCATCCTCCTGGGGCTGCTGCTCCTGCGGAGGGGCGGCAAGGTGGGCGCTGGCGGGCGCCGCGGAGCGCGCTCGAAGCGGGGGCCGGGAGCAGGGCGCACCGGGGCCCCGCGAGCCGCTCTGCCGCCTCCTGCCTCCTCTTCCTCTACAGCCCGTTAGTCAACGGGCTAACTTCAACTATCTTCTAGCCCCCGCCCGTTTTTCAACGGGCTTAATTTACTAGTATATATATATTTGTTGGATTTTTACAACTATTTTCCAAACACCATTTAACATTCCTTCATAACTTATACAATATTTTTGGACTTCCATCAACCACGTCTAAAGATTTCCAGTTTTCATATCTTAATCTTGTATTTTCATAAATCAAAAAGAGGCCAAACCCTACGCCAAAGGATAAATGCACATAAATCTGACATCAGGAATCA
Organism: Darevskia mixta; assembly: GCA_034641385.1. Classification (NCBI taxonomy): domain Eukaryota; kingdom Metazoa; phylum Chordata; class Lepidosauria; order Squamata; family Lacertidae; genus Darevskia; species Darevskia mixta. The sequence goes on from JAWWNH010000060.1 coordinate 9,288,991, forward strand.
CAAGACAGAGAAACCAGTAGGAGAGCACTTCAGTCTCCCAGGACACTCTATACAAGATCTCAAAGTAGCTGTCTTATTGCAAAGGAATTTCAGAAATAGACTGGAAAGAGAAGTTGCTGAATTGCAACTCATTACCAAGCTTAAATCATGGAGAGACCTGGTCTGAACAAAGACATTGGATTCTTATCTCATTATACATGACAAAGCTTTTTTAACCTTCTCACCCCTTGCTTTTTCGTGTAAGACTAATTGCAGTCGTTAACAGTCGTCAACAGGTTTACCACAGCTATCAGCCTATCACCCATTCCCACCACCCATCTGAGTAATACCCCTCCCACCCTCTCACTATATATAAGGGTCTGGTGACTTCTGTTTCAGTCTATTTGAAGAAGTGTGCATGCACACGAAAGCGCATACCAAGAACAAACTTAGTTGGTCTCTAAGGTGCTACTGGAAGGAATTTTTTTTGTTTTGTTTTGTTTTGACTGGCAGACCAACACGGCTACCTACCTGTAACTTGTATTTTCATAATTTCACTATTACTTTTAATAATCTATAACCACTTATCATCTTCCCAATTTCCCCCTGTAATGTTTCATAAAGTCCTCCTTACAGAGCTTCTTGTAAACCTACTAGCGTAATTTGTTGTTTACAATTGCTTTCAAATAATTCTCAATTATTCCTGCCAGGAATGCTTTGATGGTGTTTCCTGCTTGGCAGTGGGTTGGACTGGATGGCCCTTGTGGTCTCTTCCAACTCTATGATTCTATGATTCAAATTTCTTCCCAGAACCTCTGGTCCCGCCGGTTTCGAATTCTTCCTGTCATCTTGTCCAATTCTGCCCCATTTCTTTTTTTAAAATGCCAGGCACACGAAGCCACGCTTGAGCCGTGGTGGTGGTGAGTCTGTGGCCCATGGCTCTAATTAGGCCCGACAGGAGATGTACCGGTAATTTGGTCCACAAAATATAATTAAAATACCCGGTACTAGCAAACTCAAAACAGTTTTAAAACTTGCAATAAACTAAGAGCAGATTAAATATCCGGGTAAGCTTGCCTAAGCAAGAATGCTTTTAGAAGGCACTGAAAAGAGAGCAGCCTGATTTCAATCGGCAGGGAGTTCCGAAGTTTACATGCTGCCACTTTAAAAGATGCAAAATGGGTATTATTCCCTCTGATCTGCTCATTCTGCATCCTGGGGGGAAAGTGGCCAAGTGGGGTGCCACAGTGGTTTGCAAATCTGCAAATGAATCCATTAAAATCACCCCGACTAATGGCCAGGGGCTAAGCAACATCTGTAGGGTCCCCTGTTCCGATCCTTGACCTACGCCGACTTTTCAGTGGCTCTCCAGGATCTCAGATTTGACTTCACCCGCGGAGGCACACTCCATTGCCTCTTAAGACAAGACAGATGCCAACATTGAAATAGCTAAGTATCACCATCACTGCTGTTGAGCAGTTGCCCCTGAAGGAGAAAGGACCGTGGCTCTCCAGTATTAAAAAAATCCGTGTTTCAAGTGTCTTGAAAAGCAATGATCCCTCTGTGCTTTAGGGGAGTTTGAAGCTCTTGACTAGTACCACCCCAACACCTGCCGCTCCAATGCGGCTTTTTTGCCTCCAAACAGCCAACAAACATCTCAACTTTAACCTCTCAACACCTATCACACAACACCACAATTTATCCTTCCCACATCTGCCACACAACACAACTTTTCCACTTTCTTATGCTCTTTTTACATGTGATGATTTAAATACTATTACGGTATGTACGGTATATACATTATACGGTATGTACAGTATATATATATATATATGTATATACATATGTATATATGTACGGTATATACATCAGTGCATTAACTGATTTACCCCATGAAAAATAATATGTACATTATCCTATAAATAAGACATAATATATATATGTATAATTATGCATTAATATATTTACCCCATGAATATCCATATATATACTACTAACTATATACATTACATAATACATATCTTTCTACATGTGGGTACCTATATGGTATTATTCTTTTAATGCTTTGCTGGTCCTGTCTTCCGCAGAAGATGCCCCCTGCTCCAGAGCTGGCGCAGTTCGTGCCCACTTGAGCTGCCTCCATGGTCGGTCGGAGGCAGCCATGCTTCTGAATACCTGTTGCTGGAAACCACAGGAGGGGAGACCGGGTGCCCATTGTGGGGAAACCGCAAGCAGGATTCGAACACAAGACCCCCCCTCCCCTCCTGTGGTTTCCAGCAACTGGGATTCAAGAGCGTGGCTGCCTCCGACTGTGGAAGCAACAGCAGAGCCATCCTGGCTGGGAGCCACCCGTAGTCCTCTCCTCCTCCTCCACAAATTTGCAACCCGGTGCCGCATATGTTTCACATTTATTTGTAAAGCAAGCCTGCTGCTGTTTCATTGGATTTGGCCTCTAAGGTTACTTTTATTTTTCCTCCCCCCCCCCCCCCGGATTTTAGGTTATGCTTAATGCTCTTAACAATTTTGCAAGACGCTTGGAGACGTCATGTTCAGCAAGCAACTAATTAATGGACTTATTATTGATAATGATAAATCCATTGAAGAATGAGCCAAAACTTGGGGGGGGGGGGTAGGTGTTTCAGGGCTCTGTGTGCAAACCATACGTTTAAAGGACATAGCTTTAAATTGTGGGAAGTGCAGTTTGGGAGTTGTAGTTCTGCACGGGGAAACTACAGTTCCCGTTGTTGTATTTTGGGGTGTGTGCTTTAAATGATTATTGTATTTTAATATTTTGTTGGAAGCCGCCCAGAGTGGCTGGGGAAACCCAACCAGATGGGCGGGGTATAAATAATAATAATAAATAATAATAATAATAATAATAATAATAATAATAATAATAATAATTCCTTAAAAGGGAGCCCCATTCTGACCAGTGGATAGTGGGGGTCAAATTGCAGCCTAGCGGGACAACCCTATAGGGTGTTGACTCGGATGTGGTTCCCGCTGAGTGCAATGGGGGCTTCTTGAAGGTAAGCATGCCTAGTAGGATTGCAGCCTTTGCCTCTGAAGGTGATTTCCCCTAATCCCTTCCTTTTCTTGCTAATCCCATAAGACCCTCAGTTGGCACAATCCTTTCCCTGTATGTTCATTCCTTCCCTCCCAAGCACAGTCTATTTTGATCTGCCATTTTTGGGAATGCTAGAAATGTTGCTTTGTTTTTCTTCTTCTGTGCATAAAATCAATCAATCAATAAAATTTATTCGACCGTCAGTCAGAAAGCACATCTTATCCATACAAAAGTTAAAACGTCTAAACATCTGGAAAAGCGTGACACTTAGAAACAGCAAAAAGTATATTATACATTTAGACCCGTGTCAATACAGTCGATTTTAGCCTTACGACGCTTAAAGGCCAAAAAAAAGACATTTGGCCACCGAGAAGGTTGTTGTTCCAGTGAACTTGTTCAGCCAATACAAAACCAGTCTTTCTCTGTCTACTGGGCTATGTTGGCATAGGAGTGGAGCTATAAGTTTTTGTCTAAGATCTGCATAGAATGGGCAGATCAAAAGAATATGTTCAGTTGACTCAACCACTCCCCGGGCAAAGTCTCTGGGCGTATGGGACTCCCCTGAACCTTCCCCACAAAACCGCCGATTCCAGAACGTTTAACCTAGCGGCTGTAAGGAGCCTACGGTATTCCACATAGTGGATTTCCGCCAGATAAGGGGCTGGTGAAATCTGAGATATCTGTTCCCCCAAATACATCCCAGGTTTCACAAGAGCAATGTCCTCTTGCCTAGCGATATCCCTCAGTCTTGGAGAGATCACAACTTTAGCTTGGCTAAATGTCATAGACTCCAGGAAGAGATGCGACAATCCGCAGGTCTGCACTTCGTTTATAATCTCCTTTCCCCACGATGATTGAAAACCATCCCTCAATATCAGGGGGGCCAAGCCCACCGGGTTAAAACATAACTTGAGCCATAGCCAGAGTTTTGTCTTCAAGGCCACGTACCGGAAAGACTGCCAACCCACCTCTAGGCTCATGACCGCCCCTGCTACAGAAGGGGGGATCCTGAGGATGGCTCTAAGAAATCGGGTTTGGATAGCTTCCAATCTGAGAAAGTCCCGACGTGTACCCAGGGAAATGCCCACCAACAGGAGGGGAAGGACTTTCACTTGAAAGAGTCTCAAAGCAACTTTCACTGATTGGGCCTGGTTCTTGGCATATAGGGATCTGATCATCATGGCTGCTTTGGGAGGCATTTGTACTTATATAAGGGTAAAGGGACCCCTGACCATTAGGTCCAATCGTGTCCGACTCTGGGGTTGCGGCGCTCATCTCACTTTATTGGCCAAGGGAGCAGGCGTACAGCTTCCGGGTCATGTGACCAGCATGGCTAAGCAGCTTCTGGCGAACCAGAGCAGCGCATGGAAACGCCGTTTACCTTCCCGCCGGAGCTGTACCTATTTATCTACTTGCACTTTGATGTGCTTTTGAACTGCTAGGTGGGCAGGAGCAGAAACCAAGCAACGGGCGCTCACCCTGTCGCGGGGATTCGAACCGCCGACCTTCTGATCAGCAAGCCCTAGGCTCTGTGGTTTAACCCACAGTGCCACCTGGGTCCCTTACTTGTACTTATATAGTGTGCATAAAATGCACGTGTGATGATTAAAAAACAGGGTGGATAAAAATCGATGATTTTTTAAAAAAAAAAATCAGATTTTTAAAATTTAAATTGGATTTTTAAAATAAAATGCTTTTGGAGGAAAAATCTAAATATAGTCTTCTATTTAAGTTACATTGTAGTCCAAAGGCATCAGGAAATAAGGATTTGTTTTAAGTTCATCAAGTGTGCTAAAACTCAGTCTAAGTTTTTTTTTTAATGTTTAACTACATCAGCTAACAAACATGGATACATATGCTATCATGTTATTGTTTTAGTTAAATAAATTGTTTAAATGGTTATTAAGGAAATGATTATTTTTCTCCTTCCAATAAAGTACAGCAGAAAAGTTGTCCAAATATAAACAGTTAAACCTCACCATAATTTCATAATTATCTGTCTATGTATTTCTAGTTGTTGTTGTTCAGTCGTTCAGTCGTGTCCGACTCTTTGTGACCCCATGGACCAGAGCACGCCAGGCACGCCTATCCTTCACTGCCTCTCGCAGTTTGGTCAGACTCATGTTGGTAGCTTCGAGAACACTGTCCAACCATCTCGTCTTCTGTCGTCCCCTTCTCCTTGTGCCCTCAATCTTTCCCAACATCAGGGTCTTTTCTAGGGAGTCTTCTCTTCTCATGAGGTGGCCAAAGTACTGGAGCCTCAACTTCAGGATCTGTCCTTCTAATGAGCACTCAGGGTTGATTTCTTTAAGAATGGATAGGTTTGATCTTCTTGCAGTCCATGGGACTCTCAAGAGTCTCCTCCAGCACCATAATTCAAAAGCATCAATTCTTCGGCGATCAGCCTTCTTTATGGTCCAGCTCTCACTTCCGTACATTACTACTGGGAAAACCATAGCTTTAACTATACGGACCTTTGTTGGCAAGGTGATGTCTTTGCTTTTTAAGATGCTGTCTAGGTTTGTCACTGCTTTTCTCCCAAGAAGCAGGCGTCTTCTAATTTCGTGACTGCTGTCACCATCTGCAGTGATCAAGGAACCCAAGAAAGTGAAATCACCCACTGCTTCCATTTCTTCCCCTTCTATTTGCCAGGAGGTGATGGGACCAGTGGCCATGATCTTAGTTTTTTTTTATGTTGAGCTTCAGACCATATTTTGCGCTCTCCTCTTTCACCCTCATTAAAAGGTTCTTTAATTCCTCCTCACTTTCTGCCATCAAGGTTGTATCATCAGCATATCTGAGGTTGTTTATATTTCTTCCGGCAATCTTATTTATTTCTAGTAGTATAACCAAATCAGTAATTTTTGATATAACTGTAAAAACTACTCTGAAAATTTATTATTCCAAAAATGAAACCTTCATATGGTTGTAAATATTAAGATTATACCAGCAAGAATGAGTCTTTCTGTAAAAAGAAATATTTAAATCAAGTCTTACTGACTAGTGATTTAAATCAAACCTTACTGACTAGTGATTTAAATCGTGATTTAAATTGTGGTTTAAATCAATTTGATTTAAATCAAATCCACCCTGTTAAAAAACAAAACACCTTGGTTTCAGGTCCCTCCTCACCTTTCTGCACCTGTTCTGAGTGGGCTGCTTCTGCCCTTGGTTCACCTTGAGCTCATCTGGATGCAGGATTTGAGCCGTATGGGATGCTGCCGTATACAGTGCTCACCGTCCAGGGCATGGGTAGGCAAACTAAGTCCCGGGGGCCGGATGCGGCCCAATCGCCTTCTCAGTCCGACCCACGGACGGTCCGGGAATCAGCATGTTTTTACATGAGTAGAATGTGTCTTTTTATTTAAAAAGCATCTCTGGGTTATTTGTGGGGCATAGGAATTTGTTCATTTTTTCCCTTCAAAATATAGTCCGGCCCCCCACAAGGTCTGAGGGACAGTGGACCGGCCCCTGCTGAAAAAGTGTGCTGACCCCTGGTCCAGGGTCTCAGGGGGTCCTTCCTGCTGCTTTGTAATTGCCAGCGTCAGGACCCCCGTGTGTGTTTTCTGGAAGGGTTTTCCTTTAAAAAAAATAATAAAAAATTATTGGATTTTTAACACTAAACATAACAAAAATCCACAAACATCACCTACAATAAACAAAAACACATAAAAAACACAATAATAATAATAATAATAATAATAATAATAATAATAATAATAATAATTTATTATTTATACCCCGCCCATCTGGCTGGGTTTCCCCAGCCACTCTGGGCGGCTTTCAACAGAGCATTAAAATACAATAATCTATAAAACATTAAAAGCCTCCCTAAACAGGGCTGCCTTCAGATGTCTTCTAAAGGTCTGGTAGTTGTTGTTTTCTTTGACATCTGAAGGGAGGGCGTTCCACAGGGCGGGCGCCACTACCGAGAAGGCCCTCTGCCTGGTTCCCTGTAACTTGGCTTCACGCAGGGAGGGAACCGCCAGAAGGCCCTCGGCACTGGACCTCAGTGTCCGGGCTGACCGATGGGGGTGGAGACGCTCCTTCAGGTATACAGGACCAAAGCCATTTAGGGCTTTAAAGGTCAGCACCAACACTTTGAATTGTGCTCGGAAACGTACTGGGAGCCAGTGTAGGTCTTTCAAGACCGGTGTTATGTGGTCTCGGCGGCCGCTCCCAGTCACCAGTCTAGCTGCCGCATTCTGGATTAGTTGTAGTTTCCGGGTCACCTTCAAAGGTAGCCCCACGTAGAGCGCATTGCAGTAGTCCAAGCGAGAGATAACTAGAGCATGCACCACTCTGGCGAGACAGTCCGCGGGCAGGTAGGGTCTCAGCCTGCGTACCAGATGGAGCTGGTAGACAGCTGCCCTGGATACAGAATTAATCTGTGCCTCCATGGACAGCTGTGAGTCCAAAATGACTCCCAGGCTGCGCACCTGGTCCTTCAGGGGCACAGTTACCCCATTCAGGACCAGGGAGTCCTCCACACCTGCCCGCCTCCTGTCCCCCAAAAACAGCACTTCTGTCTTGTCAGGATTCAACCTCAATCTGTTAGCCGCCATCCATCCAAGCATTTATATTTCCCCCTTCCTTTTTCCTTAACATCTTATGGTGTCTTCCTCCTGTCTCCCTTACTGCGTTTCACTGTCTATCCTCTTTAGTAATTCCCTCTCATCTTTTAATATTCCTGTTATCTATCTAATATTTCAACCTTATATTATCTTAATTCATACATCATCCATTTCTTATTCTAACCTAAATCTAATCTGCAATCTACTTTTTATTCCAACTTTTCCCTAATTCTCAATCTTACAATATTTCTTTAAATATGTTTTAAATTTCTTCCAGTCTTCTCCCACCGCCTCTTCCCTCTGGTTGCGGATTCTCCCTGTCAGTTCGGCAAGTTCCATATAATCCATCATTTTCATCTGCCATTCTTCTATCGTTGGTAAATCCTTTGTCTTCCAGTATTTTGCAATCAAGATTCTCGCAGCTGTTGTGGCATACCGGTACATAAAAAAAGTGTGATCTTCCTTGGCAATTTCTTGGTTGACCATTCCTAGTAGAAAGGCCTCTGTTTTTTTATTTTCTGGAAGGGTTTTCCTGTGCAGATTAGGATCATTTCCCTCTTGCATTAAAAGTAAAATAAAAATGAGAGTGGTCTGATTTCGCTTGCTGAATGCAAGTAACATAGAGCTAAGAATGGTGAAGCCTGGCAAGCCTGAATCCTATATAATAATCTTCAAGTGTCCCTGCTTTTCCGTGTGTCACGGAAGTGCGTTCTGCGCATGTCACACGGGGACGCAGGGATTGGAGCAGGGATTGGAGAGGGGGGCGTGTCCGGAAGTCAGCGGCGGCGCACGCGCGGTGTCATTTGGGGCAGCGCCGCCGCCTTGAACGGAGCCTCCTCCACCTCCTCCGGCCGCCCTGAGGTTTCTGCTGGTCGGGAGGGCGTCGCCGCCGCCAGCGGCCTCGGCGGCTCTGCGCGCGCCTCGCGCTTACCAGCGCCTCAGGCAGCGGAGTCCGGCGAGGCGAACTGGGGGAGAACCCGGAGAAAGCGGCGCCCGGCAAAAGCGTGCCGCCTACGGGGAGCCTCAGGCTGGGCTGCGAGAGGGGCGATTTTGCCCCAGGAAGAGGAGCTGCTGCCACGAGCCTGCAGCCCGGGAGGAAGGAAGGAAGAACAGAGGGAGGGAGGAAGAAGCGGGGGCCGGGAGCAGGGCGCGCCGGCGCCCCGCGAGCCGCTCTGCCGCCTGCTGCCTCCTCTTCCTCTAGAGCCCGTTAGTCAACGGGCTAACTTCAACTAGTAAATAAATAAATTTTCCGCCCGCATCTCTGAGCTACAGTCCTCTCTGCCTGAAAAAAAAATGGATATTTCTTCGATTTCTCCCTCCCATCTCCATTTCTCAGTCAGACACCCATCTGTTCGAAGGCCGTGGGGGGTGAGCTGCCTGAATCTTGCCAGTAAATTTACTGATGGCCAGTAAATTTACTGATGGTAGGGATGGTTTTGTCTCCCCCCACCGACCCCCCCCCAAAGGGAATGTAGACATGCTCCTTACAGTAGACCGGCGATCCATTTTTTTTTCTTGCTGGGGAAAAAAGAACCAAAACTCTTTCAAGGAACAAAGCAAACAGTGCTTTATTTAGAGCAAGCCCCCTCAAGTTCGGTCTCGTAGAACCTATTAATTTTATGTGGTTGCATTCCTAAAAAGGCAATATATCATAGTTAAAATAAAGAAAAGAAAACGTCGCCCCCACCTAGCCCATTACAACAGATGGCATGAGAACAGCCCCGATTTAAAACACTGTAAAAGCCTGTGTAAGTTTGCTTTATTATTATTATTATTCTGTTGGGAGCCACCCAGAGTGGCTGGGGAAACCCAGCGAGATGGGTGGGCTATAAATAATAAGAAGAAGAAGAAGAGAAGGTTAAGGGGTGATATGATAGACATGTTCAAATATATAAAAGGATATCCTATAGAGGAGGGAGAAAGGTTGTTTTCTGCTGCTCCAGAGAAGCGGACACGGAGCAATGGATTCAAACTACAAGAAAGAAGATTCCACCTAAACATTAGGAAGAATTTCCTGACAGTAAGAGCTGTTCGACAGTGGAATTTGCTGCCAAGGAGTGTGGTGGAGTCTCCTTCTTTGGAGGTCTTTAATCAGAGGCTTGACAGCCATCTGTCAAGAATGCTTTGATGGTGTTTCCTGCTTGACAGGGGGTTGGACTGGATGGCCCTTGGGGTCTCTTCCAACTCTAGGATTCTATGATTCTAATAATAATAATAATAATAATAATAATAATAATAAGGTCCTAGAAAGAGGGAGATGAACTTCCCTTTCTGCATTTTCCCTATCATCCCCATCGTTCTGTGAACCTCTTGTCATTCACCCTCCGCCAACACAACCCTTCATTTGATGTTCCTGTGTCAACTCGACTCCCAAACCTGCTTTTAAAGACTTTTTGAGGCGGGTGCAGAATGACGACGAAAACCCCAAAGTGCTCTTTTCACGACGCCTTTCCAACTTGCTGTTTCTCCTAGCATGCAATGGCTGACTTTCTGAGGCTGTTTGGTGCAGAGGTTGCAAAAAATAGAGGAAGCAGGAGAAAATGGGCTCTGACTGTCCTTTGCTTTGGGGCAAGGCATAGGATTCCTCCACAGATGCCTTTTTGGTGCACACTTGGCTTTCAGCTCTTAATTGCTGGGGGTAATCGCCTCCCTTGCCTGAGGTCTGGTGCTAACAACTCTCTCCAAAGCCTCCCCTTCTCCCCAGGGCCCATCACTGTAGCTAAGCGGTCGGACACCTGCTCTGCATGTAGAAGGTCCCAATGGCATCTCCAGGTAGAGCTGAGAACATCTCCTGCCTGAAATCCCCAGAGAGCCGCTTCAAGTCAGGGTGGACAATGCAGAGCTGGCTGGGGCAGCAGATAGGTTGGTCAGGCATCCGTCTGGCCTCCGGGGGTAAAGCCACAGAATCATAGAACTGTAGAGTTGGAAGGGACCCCCAGGGTCATCCAGTCCAACCCCCTGTAAAGCAGGAATCTCAGCTCAAGCATCCATGACAGACGGCCACCCAACCTCTGCTAAGAAACCTCCAAGGAAGGAGAGTCCACCACCTCGCGAGGGAGACCGTTCCACTGTGAAATGGCTCGTTCTGCCCGGAAACTGAGGTCTAGCTCCGAGGGCCTTCTGGCGGTTCCCTCCCTGTGAGAAGTGAGGTTACAGGGAACCAGGCAGAGGGCCTTCTCGGTAGTGGCACCCGCCCTGTGGAACGCCCTCCCAGCAGATGTCAAAGAGAACAACACCTACCAGACTTTTAGAAGACATCTGAAGGCAGCCCTGTTTAGGGAGGCTTTTAATGTTTAATAGATTATTGTATTTTAATATTCTGTTGGAAGCCGCCCAGAGTGGCTGGGGAGACCCAGCCAGATGGGCGGGGTATATTATTATTATTATTATTATTATTATTATTATTATTATTATTATTATTATTATCGGCCCCTTGATGAGCTCATAAAGTTGTTGTCGACACCAACCCAAGGTTTTTAGGAATGTAAATGAAATCAATTGTCAAGAACACGTGCAGGGGACCGCAACCAAGTTGACCGAGGGTCTGGAAACCAAGCCTTATGAGGAACGGTCGAAGGAGCTGGGTATGTTTAGCCTGGAAAAGAGGAGGCTGAGAGGAGATATGATAGCCCTCTTCAAATATCTGAAGGGCTGCTCCTCTACAATTCTATGATTCTATAATCAACATTTGCTAATCATCATTCATCATTCCTAGAAATCGTAGAATTTGAATAAAATAAGGAATATTGTTGCATTACGGAATCATCTGATTAAATGCAGAGGGTCCTCACTGGCGAGGGACGTGCACTCTGCACGTGCCCACGCTCTTTACTTCTGAGGCTCGTAATTCCTAGTTAAACCTTTCGCGTCCATAGCGTTGGAAAGGCACCCCAAGTGTCATCTTCAGCCCCCCTGATGTGCAGGAATTGTAGTTAAATAATCCACAAGAGACGGCACTCCAGCGTCTAGTTGAAAACCGGACATGGCTCTCACTGTCAGGAAGCTCTTCCTAATGTTTAGACGGAATCTCCTTTCTTGTCGTTTGAATCCATTGCAAATAAATCGGCTATTTTTTATTTATTTTAAAGTTGCTGCTACGTGATTCTTTGTTTTCTGCCAGAGACCGACACGGGGTCGCCCATCTGGAAGTTGCTTCCAAATTCAGCTCCGAAGGACTTCTTGGCCGGACGTGCTTTAAAAGGACATCTCCTCCTCTGGAGGATGAGCAGAACCATCTGGTTCCAGGCTGGGGGAGCAGTTGGCCCAGGGCCTGATGGTTGCATTGCGCTCTGCCAGATCGCTGGAGCGGACGATGGGATCCGCTCAGGGGCCCCCGGACCAAGAATGGGCTCAGGGTAGGCTGGGACCTGCTGGTGGATCTCTGGGTGATTTGCACCATACGCTTCTTGTTCACAGTAGTGAACTTGATTTAAAACAACAAACATGCAGGTGCAGTAATCTTTTCCCCAACACGGGATTCGAACCCACAACCCTGAGAGTAAGCGTCTCATGCCCTACCGTACCAACTGAGCTACCCCCCGTCTAGTCGCCCTCAGTGGCAACGTTCGTAACTCCCATTGTTCTCGGTGCATTTTGCAATGGGAAATGTCAGCAGTTTCTGAGCTCTGGGCGCAAGACTGGGCCTAAGACTTGAGATTAAAACTGCAGAGTGGAAGGAAAGGAGGAGCTTTTTCTGCCTCCCCGCTTCCAGTTGCTCCCTGATGAGTTGCTTCCAGTTGCTCTCTACTGGTCGATTGTGGGGTGCCCCTGGTCGATCCTGGGACCCCCAGCCACTCCCCCCCCAAAAAGCTGAACAACTTTGGTCAATACAATGAGCAGATCACTGCCAGTTGAAATAGATCGCAGTCTCTTGGAAGTTGGACACCCCTGGACTAGACCATGTGAAAAATGAGCATAACATTTTAGCTGCAGTCCATTCATTTTCAGCTTTGCATTCTTGCTATTAAAAAAGAAAGCGCCCATTCCGTCGCCGCGCCCATAACCTCGGTTTAAGGTGCCGTTTAGCTCCTAGCTTTCATATCTCCGTTTCTAGCACGGCTCAGTAGCCCTGCCCTCCATGAATTTTGCTTGATTTTTGAACCCGGTCGGCGGCCACCCCTGCCTCCTGCGGGAGTGAGTTCCATAGGTTAACGGCGCACTGCAGGAAGAAGCGCTTTCATAAAGAGGTCGTGGTCCAAAACATCTGGGGGGGCACCAGGTTGGCAATGGCTGCAGGACGCGTTGTTGCATTCTTGGTCTCGCTCTTGTCGTTTTGCTTTGTGGTTTTCTTTCTTTTGCTGAGCTCTCGAGACTCTGCAGCTCCCAGGCTTCCGCGTGCGTGGGTCTAGAACTGGGATGCTATTGGTGCAAAGGCACTGTAAGATAATATGTTCAGCAGCCAAGGAGGAGGTGAGAACTTCAAAGCGGACTCTATTTTTATATCTGGCATATCTCTCTCCACAATTGACACCAAGGTCCCAGGCGTGCCGGCAGCTTGCACAACCTGTTCAGGGCTCAAGAGGCTCTTGTAAAGAAGCTGGCAAAATGCAGGCTAGACAATGCTGCCATTCAGTGGATTTGTAACTGGCTGACTGACCGAACCCAAAGGGTGTTCATTAATGGATCCCCTTCATCCTGGAGAGAAGTGACTAGTGGGGTGCCACAGGGTTCTGTCTTGGGCCCAGGCTTATTCAACATCTTTATCAATGACTTGGATGATGGGCTTGAGGGCATCCTGATCAAGTTTGCAGATGACACCAAATTGGGAGGGGTGGCTAATACCCCAGAGGACAGGATCACACTTCAAAATGACCTTAACAGATTAGAGAACTGGGCCAAGGCAAACAGAATGAATTTTAACAGGGAGAAATGTAAAGTACTACACTTGGGCAAAAAAAATGAAAGGCACAAATACAGGATGGGTGACACCTGGCTTGAGAGCAGTACAAGTGAAAAGGATCTAGGAGTCTTGGTAGACCACAAACTCGACATGAGTCAACAGTGTGATGCAGCAGCTAAAAAAGCCAATGCAATTCTGGGCTGCATCAATAGGAGTATAGCATCTAGATCAGTGTTTTTCAACCTTTTTTGGGCAAAGGCACACTTGTTTCATGAAAAAAATCACGAGGCACACCACCATTAGAAAATGTTAAAAATTTTAACTCTGTGCCTATATTGACTATATATAGAGTAATTCTCTTGAATAGGAATCAAATAAACACAAAGAAAGTATTTTATAATTACTTTATTATGAAATAGTAAGTAAACAGAAATATGAAAAATTATAAAATACTTTATTCAGTGCGCAACCTGGGCCTGTTTTGTCTGGAAATTGTCTGGAAATTTGGAAATTGTGTTGTCTGAGAGAGGGACTTTGGCTATTTCCTTAGCTGCTTCAGGTCCTTCCCCCTCCCTCCCTCCCTCCCTCCCTCCCTCCCTCCCTCCCTACATTTTTCCATACTTCCTTCCCTGTTTATTTCCTTCTTTCCTCCCTTCTTTCCTCCCTCCCTCCCTCATTCTCTTCACCCTCCGCAGCCCCTACTTTACCCCAGGGGGGCTCCTCCTCTTCTCCTCCTCCCCCAAGGGAGCTTCTCCTTTTGGGGCGACACAGCTCCCCACAGCGCTGGCCGCCCCCACCCTCTCCGCCTGTCAACCCCTTTCTCCCACCTCCGCCTGTCAACGCGGCTTCCGCCGCCTCAGCCCGACCACGGGCGAAGGGGATGCAGGGGGAGAGGAGGAGGCACTGTGGAGGGACGGGCCTCACTCGCCGGCCGCGCCGCAGGGCAGCCGGAGCCGCATGCTCCTCGAGGCGCCTCCCGCTTCTCCCCTCCCCGGGGGTCGGCCTGGCCCGGGCTCCTCGTCCTCCTCGGCGCTGCTGCCTCCAGGCCGGGCCGGCCGTCCTCCTCCTCGGGGCTCCTCCATCGAGGTGGCAGCGGCGGCGGCGAAAGCGGAGGAGGAGGCCGAGTTGGAGAGGGAGAGAGCGAGAGCCGCGCGGGAGGCGCCCCGGCCCAGGTAGCGGAGCCGGGCCCGGGGCGCGCCAAGACGCGCACAGCCGGCGAGCGGAGCGCGGGGCGAGGACAGGGGGCGGAACAAAGGGCGGAGCTGGAGCCGGGACTCCTGGGTCCCTTCGGGGAGGAGGGGGTCTTGCAGGAAGCGGGAGCCGGGATTCCCTTTCGCAGGTCCCGGGGCTTTAGCGGCACCAGGACGCCTGGGTCCTCCCGGGGGAAGGAGGTCGGAGATTTTTCAATTTTTCCCGCGGCACACCAGGCAACATCTCGCGGCACAGGAGTGTGCCGCAAGACACCGGCTCCTGTGCCGCGGGAAGACACTGGCTGCTGTGCCGCCCTGTGCCGCTTCCGCTTCCGGGTCGGTCCGGGCTGGCGTCGCCTCGGCTCCGCTTCCCGCTCGCCGACCGCCGCCTTCGCCGGGGCTGCCGGGCGCTTCGCCCGCTGCCTCTGCCGCCCCGGTCGCGGTCGGGGACGGGCGGGAGGTGCCGGTGCCACCGGGCTCGCTCGGGGCCGGGTGGAGGTGCTGCCGGGGGGCTGGGCGCGGGAGGGGGGGCGGGCGCCTGGCCCGCCGATCTCCCGCTCCGTTTTCGCCCGCCTGGGTCCTTCCCCTCCCTCCCGCCTGGGCGCGCGGACACCCCGCCCCCCGGGGCGGGGGGGTCGGGGTGCATGTGGTGGTGGTGTGCCGCGAGATTTTTTTCGTGGGACAGGTGTGCCGTTGCCCCGAGGAGGTTGGGAAACACTGCACTAGTGTGCCGCGGAACAGTGGTTGAAAAACACTGATCTAGATCAAGGGAAGTAATAGTACCACTGTATTCCGCTCTGGTCAGACCCCCACCTGGAATACTGTGTCCAATTCTGGGCACCACAGTTCAAGAAGGGTACTGACAAGCTGGAACGTGTCCAGAGGAGGGCAACCAAAATGGTCAAAGGCCTGGAAACGATGCCTTATGAGGAACGGCTTAGGGAGCTGGGTATGTTTAGCTTGGAGAAGAGAAGGTTAAGGGGTGATATGATAGCCATGTTCAAATATATAAAAGGATGTCATATAGAGGAGGGAGAAAGGTTGTTTTCTGCTGCTCCAGAGAAGTGGACACGGAGCAATGGATTCAAACTACAAGAAAGAAGATTCCACCTCAACATTAGGAAGAACTTCCTGACAGTAAGAGCTGTTCGACAGTGGAATTTGCTGCCAAGGAGTGTGGTGGAGTCTCCTTCTTTGGAGGTCTTTAAGCAGAGGCTTGACAGCCACCTGTCAGGAATGCTTTGATGGTGTTTCCTGCTTGGCAGGGGGTTGGACTGGATGGCCCTTGGGGTCTCTTCCAACTCTATGATTCTATGGAGAAAACGGGGAACGAAAGCGTGCAAACGAGATTTATGTTTATGAGCTCAGGGGTTGGTGATGGGCCGGCATTCCTGAGTGTTCGAATCGGCAGCAGCGCTCATGCACTTTATTCGATTATTCTTGCTTACTGTGTATCATATCACCCCTTACTTTCCTCCATGTCGGCATTCGGCTCATAGAACTGTAGAGCTGGGAGGGCTCCCCAGGGGTCATCTAGCCCAACCCCCTGCCACGCGGGGACCACCGCTCAAGAATCCCTGACAGGTGGCCATCCAACCTCTCTTTCAAAAACCCCAAGGAAGGAGAGACCAGCAGCTTCCAGACGACTCCTGCAAGGCAGCCAACAGCACTTAGAGACATTGTAAAACACAAAGTACGAAGAACCAACCAGCTGAAAAGCAATCATTAAAATACATCAAAACACCTTTATGTGGGGTTTCTCTCACGCTTCATCCGGAAGCTGCAGTGAGTGCAGAATGCTGCAGCCCGATTGCTGGCAGGAGGGAGGTGTTGCCGGCATATAACTCCTGTGCTCACAGGTCTGTACTGGCTGCCCATCTGCCAAGTTCAAAGTTCTGTTGTTAGCATATAAAGCCCCTAACAACTGGGGACCAATTCACCTGTGAGATAACCTTACCCCCACAGATGCCCACGCAGCCACTTCGATCGGAGGAATTGCTGCCCCCAAATACTCAATTCTGCATTTCTACGAAATCAGTCTTTTAACATGGCAGCACCAACCCTTTGGAACTCCCCGCCTATTGATATCCAGCAGGCCCCATAGCTGTATTATTTTTTACATTCTTGTTTAGACAAGTCCACCCAGACACTTAGAAAGTTGAGGTAATGTGAATCTGTTTTAGTATTTTAACTTTTGTATGTTCCAAAATGTGATTCCCACCCCCTTGATTCCGTCTTTCTTAAACCGCTTTGAGGGTTGTTGCTTTTTACAGTCATGCAGTGTGGAAATTTTATGAGATTAATAAATTCAGAAGCAGCTATTAAAATCCAGATTGCCTTGATAGTAGCCCAGCGACCAGCTTGGTCTAGACCAGGGGTCAGCAACCTCCAGCCCATGGGCTGGATCCAGCCCACGGAGACCGTTTTACCGGCCCACGTCCTGCCTTTGAACCGAGCCAGTGCAGCGCGGCGTGGGGAATCGCCGAGCGGCGCCAAAAATTGCATCTGCGCACGCGCAGATACTGGAAATTGCATCTGTGCATGTCCAGACACCAAAAATTGCTTCTGCGCAGGCACGATTTTCGGCATCTGTGCATGCAAAGAAGCGATTTCCGGCGCCGTGAACATGCGCAGACGCGATTTCCGGCATCGCGCTACGCCAGTCCGGCCCATGGATGATCTCCGTGGGAGTGATCCGGCCCATGGCCGGTAAACCTTGCCGACCCCTGGTCTAGACCAAGGTTTCCCAAACTTGGGTCTCCAGCTGTTTTGGGGGTACAGTTCCCATCATCCCTTACCACCGGACCTGCTAGCTTGCGGTGGTGGGATTTGTAGTCCAGAAACATGGAGACCCAAGCTTGGGAGGCCCTGGTCTACATGTCAGTTCCCAAAGGGCTGTCTGAGCAGGAAGGTGGAAGGAAGGCAAGGAGATAGCAAGCCTCACCTCTCTAGAGAGGAGGGAATGTGTCTCGTGCCCCCACCAGCCTTGCTTCTGATGCTGATGGGACCGGGAGGAGGTGCCTATGAGTCGCTTCCCACGGAAAAACATGTTTGCTGTTAAGAAGAAGAATTTTAAAAATCAACAGTAAAATTTTGCAAAAATTTTTTTTAATTAAAATTAAATTGCAATTTTAGCCCCAGTAGAGAGAGACTGGCTGGGATTAGAAACTTCCGAGAAAAAGGGAGGAAGGTCTTCAAGAGTTGCAAAGGAAATGGTAGAGATGGTGCCTACCTCAATATGCAGGGGCAGGGAGTTCCAAAGGTTAATGCTGCTATAGTCAAGGCCCAATTCCTGCAAACCAGCCTCCTGGATATTTGCTTGTGGGAAACTCTCTGAAGTTCCCTGGGGGGCTATAGAGGTGTGTTCGCTTTAGTCCTGGGTTCATTTTGTCTTTTTGCATGTGGGTCAGGGAATCTGTGATTGGGGTTAAGGGTTCAGTTCCCTAAGGATGCTTAGCCTGCCTGCCCACTCCTCCTCCTCATCCTCCTCTTCACTCCCCCCCATGAAGAAAATTGTTGGTATGGGCATGGACATGTCAGCCCTTAGGACCCAGAGGGAACGCTTGGGAGAACTGTTTGGGCAAGGCGGTTCCCCACCCTGTGCAAGATCTTTTGTCAGAGAGAAGTCTCTTAACTGTGGCTCATTCCTGCCTGTCTTCTTCCCCTCTCCCGCTCCCCTTTGTGACCCCCTCTTTGTCTTCAGAGGCAGCCTGCTGCACCCCCTCGGAGCATGGCTCCTCGCTGACAGGGCTGGCCGAAGTTCAACGCAGAGCAAGCCGGAGGAACTTCTCCCTGGGTCAAATGGCGACTGCAAACAAGGGTGAGTGGCCCGTGTGGTACCCGAGTGGGGCAGGATGCCCGTTGCCGTGGCGACCTGAGCATCCTGGGTGGTCTTGGGCTGCTTTGGCCCTTCCGTCAGGCGTGTTCCTCGAGTGCAGGGGTCCTTGCTCTGTTTGAATGCCAGAGCTTCCCTGCTGGATCAGGCCAAGTCCAGGCAGCTGCGTCTCTCAGCCTGCAATCTGGAGGGTTGCTAGCACAGCGTTTGCCAACCTGGTGCCCCCCAACTGTTTTGGACCCCAGCTCCCGTCAGCTTCAGCCAGCACAGGCCTACCTTGCAGGGTTGCACGGGCCGCAGAGACTGTGCAGAGCAGTCTGAGCATGTGGGAAAGCCACAAATGCTCAGGATTGCGCTGGAAATGTTACGCCTTCCCTTTTGCAAGTTCAGGGAGGCTGCGGTGGTCCTGTGCTGGACGAAATTCCTGCCCACGCTAACCCAGTGTCCTCCAGAGGTTTTGGGCTACGACTGCTGTGCTGGCTGGGGCTTCTGGGAGTCGTAGTCCAAAACTACGGGATTGCGCCAGGTTGGCAAACGCTGTGCTATGCCGATGTAGAACGAATTCTGTCTTGAGCCTTTTGGGTTGTGATATGTCCAAACGAACATCCATCGCTGCACCTGGAGGTAGGAAAGGTGAGGGAATGATATTCTTTGTAAATAAACCTCGTGCCCATCAAAGGGCAGTGGAGCTGTCCTCGGCCAGGGGGCTTTTGTGTCCAAAACATACAGAACGGAGCTGGCTAAAATATCTTGCAGAGTTGCTTGCATCTTTTGCTCCATTTATGCATGCCTTTCTGTGTTTTGTATTCAGTCCTTGCCTCCCTTTAATAATCAGTTTCAGGAAGCGGATGCAAATCGGCTCAAAACGTCTCCGGCAAGGAAAATCCGCATGCCGCAGCAAAACCTGAATGAAAGGGATTTGAGCCAGTTTGGTGCAGAGGGCAGCATCGTGACTGCTTGAACTGGGGACGGGTTCAAATCCCTACTGGCTCTGGCTTGGCGGGCAGAGGGCTGCGTCTCAGGCTTGCCTTCCTCGCAGGGTCGTCGGGGTCTAAGACCCGATAGCCCCTGAACTCCTTGGAAGAAAGGAGCTAAATGCTGGAAGATTCAGGACAGATCCAAGAAAGTGCTTCTGCACGCAACACATAGTGAAACTATGGAGCTCACTGCCCCAGGTGGCCCCCAAACTGGATGGCCTTAAAAGAGGAGTAGAGAGAGATTCCTGGAGGAGGAGACAGCTATCGATGGCTACTAGCCATGATAGATATAATATGGCTCCACATTCAGAGGCAGCAGCGCTCCTGAATGCCGGTTGCTGGGAGCCACAGGAGGGGAGAATATCTCAAATCCTGCTTTTGTTGTTGTTGTTTAGTCATGTCCGCCCCTTCGTGACCCCTTGGGCCAGAGCACGCCAGGCACTCCTGTCTTCCACTGCCTCCCGCAGTTTGGTCAGACTCATGTTGGTAGCTTCGAGAACACTGTCCAACCATCTCATCCTCTGTCGTCCCCTTCTCCTTGTGCCCTCCATCTTTCCCAACACCAGGGTCTTTTCCAGGGAGTCTTCTCTTCTCATGAGGTGGCCAAAGTCTTGGAGCCTCAGCTTCAGGATCTGTCCTTCCAATGAGCACTCCGGGCTCATTTCCTTAATAATGGATAGGTTTGATCTTGTTGCAGTCCATGGGACTCTCAAGAGTCTCCTCCAGCACCATAATTCAAAAGCATCAATTCTTCGGCGATCAGCCTTCTTGATGGTCCAGCTCTCACTTCCGTACATTACTACTGGCTGGCCATTGTGAGAACAGGATGCAGGACTAGACGGGCCATTGGCCTCATCCAGCAGACCCTTCTCACGTTCTTATGTGCTTATAAACTCAGTCAACAGATGCCTCAACAGACCAGCTCTGCACCTGCCGATTTGCAAAAAAAATTAGCAGACGTCTGGGGTCTCCTAAGAATCAGTGCTTCTAATTCTCCTGCCTTCCTCTGCCAAAACCTCTCTGCGTTAACAACCCTTTTCTCCCCCAACTTCCAATGGTCTCAACCCCCTTTATTTGGCCTTATTGACAGCACAGTCTTTTGCAGTGGTACCTCGGTTCTCGAACTTTATCCTTTCAGGAAGGCTCCTGAAACCCAAGTTCGAAAACCAAGGCGCGGCTTCCAGTTGGCTGCAGGAGCTTCCTGCGCTCAAGCGGAAGCTGCGTCCAAGGTTTGGCTTCTGAAAAACGTTCAAAAAGTGGAACGCTTGCTTCCGAGTTTTCGGCATTCAGGAGCCGATTCGTTCGACATCTAAGCTGTTCGAGAACCAAGGTATCACTGGACAATGGACCCTCCGGATATGAACTTAATTCGCTCCGGGGTTCCGTCCACAACCTGAAAAGTCTGTATCCGGAGGCGCCGCTTCTGTGCACATGCGCGGTGTGATAGAGCGCTTCTGCGCATGTGTGCGCAGCGAAACCCGGAAGTATACACTTCTGGGGTTGCCGCGTTCGCAAGCCGAAGATTACATATCCGGAGGGATACGTAAATAGAGGTACGAATGTTAGCTACTTGTCTTTTCAGAGGTAAAGGGCTTCTTGAGTTCAGTGGGGCGGACGGAGGTTCATGCAGGATTGCATTGCAGGGGGGTTGGGCTAGATGACCGCTGGGGATCCCTTCCAACTCTGCAGTCCCATAATTGCAGCCTCAGCGGCTGATCCATGGCTAATGGGCAGAATTCGGAATGTTCTTCCCCCCCACCTCTTTCCTCCTCCTTTTTTGGAAAGGCAAGTCTGTGTACTTTGACCTGGGAGGGGGCATGAAAAACCTCCTGGACAGGAGGAGGGAAGCCTTGGGGCATATTTGTAGACTCATCAGCACTGGAGGGGATTTCAGCCTTTGCAGTATATACTTTTTATTGCACTGTGTTTTATTGGGACCCTGAAATCCACTCACTGCTGCCTGGTGGTATAATCATCATCATCATCATCAATAGTAATTATTTATTTATTTATTTATTTATTTATTTATTTATACCCCGCCCATCTGGCTGGGTTTCCCCAGCCACTCTGGGCAGCTTCCAACAGAATCTTAAAATACAATAGTCTATTAAACATTAAACGCTTCCCTAAACAGGGCCGCCTTCATATGTCTTCTAAAAGTCAGATAGTTATTTCCTTGATTTCTGAAGGGAGGGCGTTCCACAGGGCGGGTGCCACCACCGAGAAGGGCCTCTGCCTGGTTCCCTGTAACTTGGCTTCTTGTAGGGAGGGAACCGCCAGAAGGCCCTCGGAGCTGGACCTCAGTGTCCGGGCTGAACGATGTGGGTGGAGACGCTCCTTCAGGTATCCAGGACCGAGGCCGTTTAGGGCTTTAAAGGTCAGTATGCTTAGGATTAAATAATTTTCAGCACAGGAGTGATCTTGTGTACCATAACTGAATGGAGCCCAGCCCTTACACACACACACCCTAAACTTGGTCTGTGCTTTCCGCAACTTCCTTCATTCCAGCTATGATACACGGTCAGTGGGTGAGTCATTTCTGTTGCAATTGCTCAACAACCGGGGAGTCAGGAATCCTTTGCTTACTCAGACATTAACACGAGGTTAGGAGAGGCAGGTGTAAACAGCCATCTGGGAGATCCAGGTTCACATCCTTGCTTGCTGTCGTGAGTAGGTTGGAGTAGTGGTTAAGCGTGTCAGACTAGGACCCGGGAGACCAGGGTTCAGATCCTTGCTCAGCCACGACTCTCACTTGCTGTGACCTTGGGCTGCCAGTCCACTGCCTTGCAGCTTAACCTACCTCGCAGGGTTGTTGGGATTAAACCAGGCAGAGGGCCTTCTCAGTGGTGGCACCCACCTTGTGGAACACCCTCCCATCAGATGTCAAGGAGATGAGTAGCTATGTAACCTTTAGAAGACATCTGAAGGCAGCCCTGTACAGGGAAGCCTTTTAAGGTTTGATGATGCTTTTATATATGTTGGAAGCTGCCTGGAGTCGCTGGGGCAACCTGCTCAGATAGTCGGGGTACAATTAATAGAAATTATTATTATTAAGTTATGGGGGGGATGGGGGACCTTGGATGCCACGTTGAGCTCCTTGCAGAAAAAGGATGGGAACAGAAGTGCAGTCAGTGACTAGTGAATTGCTTCGCTTCTAAACCGTCCGCATTGCTGAATACAGTGAGCAAAGGAGCGTTTGGCTGCTGAAATAAACGACTGTTGTGTCTTGTATCCGCTGAACCCGCAGCCTCATATTCTTCCTCTGTCACTGGTGCCCCCAGATGCCCCACAAGGGGATGGAGTGGCTCCTCTAGGAAGACAGTTTGGGCCCTTTTTAGTTTAGAGCAGGATTTCCCCAACTTGGGTCTCCAGCTGTTTCAGAACTACAGTTCCCATCATCCCTGACCACTGGTCTTGTATCTAGGGATGATGGGAGTTGTAGTCCAAAAAATAGCTGGAGACCCGCGTTTCGGAAACACTGGTTTCGAGAAAAGGTAAGAGGCCACAGGATATTCTAAAAGTCTGGTAGTTGTTTTTCTTTTTGACATCTGGTGGGAGGGCGTTCCACAGGGCGGGAGCCACTACCGAGAAGGCCCTCTGCCTGGTTCCCTGTGACTTAGCTTCTCGCAGCGAGGGAACCGCCAGAAGGCCCTCGGCATTGGACCTCAGTGTCCGGGCAGAACGATGGGGGTGGAGACGCTCCTTCAGGTATACAGGACCGAGGCCGTTTAGGGCTTTAAAGGTCAGCACCAACACTTTGAATTGTGCTCAGAAACGTACTGGGAGCTAATGTAGGTCTTTAATATGGTCTTGGTGGCCGCTCCCAGTCACCAGTCTGGCTGCCGCATTCTGGATGAGTTGTAGTTTCCGGGTCACCTTCAAAGGTAGCCCCATGTAGAGCGCATTGCAGTAGTCCAAGCGGGAGATAACCAGAGCATGCACCACTCTGGCGAGACAGTCCGCGGGCAGGGAGGGTCTCAGCCTGCGTACTAGATGGAGCTGGCAGACGGCTGCCCTGGACACAGAATTGACCTGCGCCTCCATGGACAGCTGTGAGTCCAAATGACTCCCAGGCTGCGCACCTGATCCTTCAGAGGCACAGTTACCCCGTTTAGGACCAGGGAGTCCCCCACCCCCGCCCACCCCCTGTTGAAAGGGGATTTCAGCTCGGTGAAAAAACAGGGCTGCCCCTATTCCTACAGTTTAACGGACGCAGCATAAAAGGAAAAGGCAACGAGGAGGGAGGAGAATGGGGGAAAGAGCAAATTTAGGGTACCTGTGCTTAGGGTTACAGAGCTCTTACAGTGAGCAGCTAGGCTGGAAACAGTTCAGGGGAGCCTGATGGAATGGCTGTTGCTTGGGATCAGATGCATCTGGCTCTTCCTTTGGTGCAGCCTGATGGAAAGGTTGCTTCCAGGTGGCTGGGCTCAGTGCTCTGCTAATGCTGAACCCCACCCTGGGGGTGGAGAGGACCACAGCTGTGCCGCCCTCTCCCTCCAGCTATCGGCACCGCCTTCTTGTCTAAGCTTGCTGGGGCTCGTGCCCCTGGCCTTTTGTTTTTTAAGCACCTACCCAATATCATTTTTCCCGTCCATCAGATACGCAGTGACCCGTCACTCTGAACTTTTTCACATTTTTTAAAGAGAATAACTGCGTGATGGGCTGATAAGGGCTGTGAGTGCTGCTTGCTGGGTTAGTTTGGGGGAATCTTAACAGGTTTGGCTGTAGAGGCGATCAGGCTGGGTAATAATAATAATAATAATAATAATAATAATAATAATTTATTATTTGTACCCCGCCCATCTGGCTGGGTCCCCCCAGCCACTCTGGGCGGCCTCCAACAGATATTAAAATACATTAAAATATCACAGGTTAAAAACTTCCCTAAACAGGGCTGCCTTGACCTGGCAGTTTAGGACCTAGGCCAGGCATCCCTAAACTGCGGCCCTCCAGATGTTTTGGCCTACAACTCCCATGATCCCTAGCTAACAGGACCAGTGGTCAGGGATGATGGGAATTGTAGTCCAAAACATCTGGAGGGCCGAAGTTTGGGGATGCCTGACCTAACGGTTTATTGTGGGTGGAATGGAAGATGCCAGGCAGGCCTTTTAAAACGTGTATCTTCAAAATATACAGGGAAGCTTAAACATATTTTAAAAATATAATTCGTTCCATTAGGAAATGTCTTTGTCTTCTCTGCCTTTGTCTCTTTGTCTTCTTCTCCTCTGTCTTTGTCCTCCTCTTTGTCTTTGTCTTGGTCTTCATTTTTCCCCATAGGGGAGTTGCTTATCCAAAGCGGGCTCCCTGGAAACATTGATAAATAAGTTTCCGTGGCAGAAACCCTTTGCAAAAGGAAGAGCTGAATCTTTCCCACTTGACACGCCTCTGTGTGCCATTTTCACTGTCTCCTGAGCACTAAACTTATCTCTGCCATTCGGTGCATTGTTGTCTCTGAGAGCTGCAGCTGTTGCCTGTTGATAGCATGCTGGCATTGTGACGGAAGCCTCTGTAACCTCAGTTCCTTGGTGTCTTTTGTGCAAACCTCTCTTCCCTTCCACCCACCCCAGTGACTTATGAGAGTCCCCCCGCTTCCTTGTTTGGCTATTAAACCAAATGATGAAAAGGGGGAGGGGCATCCCGCTGTGGCTTTCTGTGCAAAGCCAAATCTGGTTTTCTCTACCCCTGCCCCAGCCCAAATGCTGGGCACATCAAACTTGCCAATATCGCAATGCCCTTCTCCAAATCTATAGTGAATCCTGACAAGACAGAAGTACTGTTCTTGGGGGACAGGGAGGAGCAGGTGTGGGGGACTCCCTGGTCCTGAATGGGATAACTGTGCCCCTGAAGGCACAGGTGCACAGCCTGGGAGTCATTTTGGACTCACAGCTGTCCATGGAGGCACAGGTTAATTCTGTATCCAGGGCAGCAGTCTACCAGCTCCATCTGGTACGCAGGCTGAGACCCTCCCTGCCCGCAGACTGTCTGGCCAGAGTGGTGCATGCTCTAGTTATCTCTCGCTTGGACTACTGCAATGCGCTCTACGTGGGGCTACCTTTGAAGGTGACCCGGAAACTGCAATTAATCCAGAATGCGGCAGCTAGACTGGTGACTGGGAGTGGCCGCCGGGACCACATAACACCGGTCCTGAGAGATCTACATTGGCTCCCAGTACGTTTCCGAGCACAATTCAAAGTGTTGGTGCTGACCTTTAAAGCCCTAAACAGCCTCGGTCCTGTATACCCGAAGGAGCGTCTCCACCCCCACCGTTCAGCCCAGACACTGAGGTCCAGCACCGAGGGCCTTCTGGCGGTTCCCTCACTGCGAGAAGCAAAGCTACAGGGAACCAGGCAGAGGGCCTTCTCGGTAGTGGCGCCCGCCCTCCCATCAGAGGTTAAGGAGATGAACAACTATCTGACATTCAGAAGATACCTCAAGGCAGCCCTATTTAGGGAAGTTTTTAACCTGTGATATTTTAATGTATTTTTATATCTGTTGGAGGCCGCCCAGAGTGGCTGGGGAGACCCGGCCAGATGGGTGGGGTACAAATAAAAGAATTATTATTATTATTATTATTAGTGCGGCCGCATTTGGAATACTGTGTGCAGTTCTTGTCGCCTTGACTCCAAAGGGATATGGTGGGGTTGGGAAAGGTTCGAAAAAGGGCGCCCAAAATGATCAGAGGAATGGAGCAACCCCCCTACGAGGAAAGGTCGCAGCGTTTGGGGCTTTTTAATTTTGAGAGAAGGCGAGGAATGATAGCATGATAGACATTTATAAAATTGTGCATGCCGTTGGGAGGGCAGGTGGACTATTACTCCCCCTCTCGTAACGCTAGAACCGGTTGACATCCAATATTGGAAGGTTCAGGGCAGATAAAAGAAAGCCCTTCTTTACTCAGCACATAGTTGAACTGTGGAACTCTCTGCCACAGGAGGCAGTGTTGGCCACTAACCCTTGATGGCTACCAGCCATTCTGCCTGTGCTTTGCCTTCACAGTTGGAGGCAGCCAGGCTGCTGAATGCCAGTTGTAGGAAACCGCGGGAGAAGAGGGGCTCTTGCGCTCGAATCCTGCTTACAGTCCTACTGGGGCATCTGGTTATCCACTGTGAGAACAGGATGCTGGACTCGGTGGGCCTGATCCGGCAGGCTCTCCTTGGCGTTCCGTGTTCACCCGACCAAGCCAGCTGCGAATGAGCAGCTCCAACTTCTGTCTAATGTTGCTGGTGGATTGCTCTCCCTGAAACGGGTCCCTGATCCCTGTTTGGGTTTGCTGCGTCTCCTCTAGGCACCAAGTCCAAAGTGGGGGGCGTCCGCTTCGCCCCGCCTCAACCGGCAGAGGGGACTTCCGGCCACGTGCACTTTGACGAGAAGCTCCACGACTCCGTGGTCATGGTCACCCAGGAGAAAGATGGGAGTTTCTTGGTGAAGGTAAGAGGAGCGCACTGTTGACTTACGTTATGCTTATGGTCCACTAAGACCCCTAGATCAGGGGGCAGCAACCTTTTTCAGCTGTGGGCCAGTCCACTGTCCCTCAGACCATGTGGGGGGGCCGGACTATATTTTGGAAAA
Source organism: Darevskia mixta (assembly GCA_034641385.1). Taxonomy (NCBI): domain Eukaryota; kingdom Metazoa; phylum Chordata; class Lepidosauria; order Squamata; family Lacertidae; genus Darevskia; species Darevskia mixta. The sequence goes on from JAWWNH010000060.1 coordinate 9,316,021, forward strand.
AAATGAACAAATTCCTATGCCCCACAAATAACCCAGAGATGCATTTTAAATAAAAGGACACCTTCTACTCATGTTAAAAACACCAGGCAGGCCCCACAAATAACCCAGAGATGCATTTTAAATAAAAGCACACATTCTACTCATGTTAAAAACACCAGGCAGGCCCCACAGATAAGCCAGAGATGTATTTTAAATAAAAGAACACATTCTACTCATGTAAAAACACGCTGATTGTCAGCGGGCTGGATTGAGAAGGCGATTGGGCTGCATCCGGCCCCCGGGCCTTAGGTTGCCTACCCCTGCCCTAGATCCATTTCACATGTACTACTACCGGTAGTAGGCCAGGTGTCTGTGCATCTGGAGTCTAGAGGTTGGGACTGCATGTTGGTGCTCCCATCGTAGTCCCTCCCCTACCAGAAACCCTGCCTGTCTGCTGCCATCCCTAGCTGCGCAGTAGTGAGGACTAGGATCATGCTTTTTTTAAAAAAATTAAAAATTACTGAGTTTTACATAAGATATTTCAATTTGCACATATTGTTCACCATCACATTTAGGATTCTTGGAATCCCTAGACTTCCCACCACCCTCTGGTTTCCAATGTCAATCCCTTTTTCTTTCAGCTTATCCATTTTTTATCTAATTTGTTAACAATATTACTAACTTTTCCCATTGTTAACGCTTTTTAAACCCCACAAGCCTAGCAGCAGCAAAACGCCGAGCTCTTCTGGCTGCCACACTCTTCTGTGTCTAGCATCGCACGCTGTGTTTCTAATGAACTTTCTTCAGGAGGTTTTCTTTCTCTCGGCTTTATTCTTTGGCCCCTATAACTGAGCTCCTTCCAGGTTCCCAGAGGGGACACTCCCCCCCCTCCCAAAAATGCTCTTTCCAGGAAGGGCAAGCTATATATAAACCCTGTGTGGTCCAGATCCTGCCTCGATGATAGCATATTGAAATTAGCAAGTCCTCTTTGTAGCTCAGGGAATTACGGGTTTAATTCGCTTTTGCCCTTGGCGCTTGGAAGCCGTCCAAGCAAGTGGATCAGGCAAGATTCCCAGCCTGGTAGTGTTGGTGGCTTAGTTGCTGTTGACTCAGAGCTTATCCAAATTAGCACCAATTTACGCGCGGAGAGGCTTCCAGTTCTTTGTAACTCCTGAAGCAGGTGCAAGGTGCGTGCATTTTCACTGCGGGTGCAGGAGGACGCAGAGACGTGGCAAACCAGGAGTTTTGTGTCATGCAGAAAGCTTCGAAACGGAGAGGCTGGGAGCCTTGCTTTGGGGTGGGGCTCAAGGCCTGCTCAATGCGCTGGCTCTGGGATGCTCTCGTGACATTTCACGAAGGCGCATGAATCCCCACGAGAATCCCTGGCCTCCCCCGCTAGCTAAGGGGTCGGGTGTGCACAGTTTTCCTTTTTTTAAAAAATAAATAAATATAATATTTATTCATTTTATAAAAAAGAAAAAACAAACATAAAAACATACAAAACATGGATAAAGGTAAAGGTAAAGGGGCCCCTGACCATTAGGTCCAGTCGTGTCCGACTCTGGGGTTGCGGCGCTCATCTCGCTTTATTGGCCGAGAGCCGGCGTACAGCTTCCGGGTCATGTGGCCAGCATGACAAAGCCGCTTCTGGCGAACCAGAGCAGCGCACAGAAACGCCGTTTACCTTCCCGCCGGAGCGGTTCCTATTTATCTACTTGCACTTTGACGTGCTTTCGAACTGCTAGGTGGGCAGGAGCTGGGACCGAGCAACGGGAGCTCACCCCATCACAGGGATTCGAACCGCCGACCTTCTGATCAGCAAGCCCTAGGCTCTGTGGTTTAACCCACAGCGCCACCTGGGTCCTTCTTACAAAATCATAACTTCTTCTTAACATCAGTAAATGACTTCCTCCAGTCTCCCCCCCCCCCCCTTTTGAATTTCATTTCTAATCATCTTTGGCAGTTTCAAAAAATTAATTAAGATTTTCTTCTAGATCATTCTAAAAAATTAATTATATCCTACATCTATGCCAAAGGCCTATTCCTAGGGTGTGCGCAGCTTTCCTGTACACACAAAACTCTTGGAGCCAAATCCCCTGGCTATGATGCTCTCGGTAAAATAAACGCCCTGAGGGCACCGCCTTGGCCACCCCTGCTTTGGGGTTCCTTCTGTGAGACTTAATCCATGCGCAGGCGCCTGCTTCTCCCCCTTTCTCTTCCCCCACACCACTTTGTCTCCCAGCTGCTCCAGATGCCTGCAATGGCTGTTTCCTTTCTGCAAAAGGGAATCGGCCCGTTTTTTTGTTTTAATTAACAGCAATTAAGTCCTCAGTGTAGACTTCAAAGAGGGCCCCCCCAACTCCCCATCCCACTGCCGATAACTTTAGATCCCATTCTGGATCTAGTTTTCATTCTCTCGCCAACGTTTTGTCCCCCCTGGAGCAAAATGACATCTGGGGAAGAGACGGGAAGGAGAGTCCTTGCATGGGTGGGAAGCCGGATGTGCGGAGAGATCTGTCTCCTGGCTTGTTGTGTTGCTTCGTCAGGTGTGGGGGTCCCTCCCTTTCTCAGCTAACCCAGTGGGAGTGGGTGAGGGTAGGTGGTCTTTGCAGTGTGGGGCCCTTCTGATTCCTGTTACGTTTCCCGCTCTCAGAGCAGCCATAGATGGAGTCTTTGGCTGGTTCAGACTTAGCAGCAAGCCGTGGTTTCCCTGGTAAAACCACACAACCAAGTTTTGGGGCGCCACAGCCCAGTGTGCTCACCCTCTCCTCACTTTTCACGACTGAGAATAATGTAAGCTTTCGCATACCTTGGTTCTCAAACTTAATCCGTCCCGGAAGTCTGTTCCAAAACCAAAGCGTTCCAAAATCAAGGCACGCTTTCCCATAGAAAGTAATGCAAAATGGATTCATTCGTTGCAGACTTTTAAAAACAACCCCTAAAACAGCAATTTAACATGGATTTTCCTGTGGGAGTCTGCTCCACTGTCCGACATCTTGGTCACCCTCCTCTGCACATCTTCCAGTTTGTCAACATCCTTCTTAAACTGTGGTGCCCAGAACTGGACACAGTATTCCAGGTGTGGTCTGACCAAGGCAGAAGAGAGTATTGTTGGAGTACATCTACCTCTCTGCCATGGCCAGATCTGGCAGTGCTGCATGTTGGATGCCCTCCTTGTTGCATCCTCTTAGCTGTGTAAGGATATTTATATTGTGTGTCAGATATGCTGCGGCCTTCAGAGGCAGCTGGGAGTTTGTATGGCACACACACACACACACACACGCACATGCCTAGCTAAAGGAACTCAAATCTCAGAACCGCCTTCGGTCTTTGAGCCTCCATGTGTCTAAGAGCATGGGCAGAGCGTCTCCTCAATACAAAGTGCCACGCCCCCTGACACCAGGGTTTTGGGGAGCCAAGGCGCTGCATGCGAGGTGACAAGGCTGAGGCTGCTCATCTTGCAACCTTTTTGAGAGGACTGCAATTACGAGAAGCATCCGAGCGAGAGACTGCTGGTGTCCTTCTGTCGAGGCAGCATAGAGAGCATTCTTACATACTGGATCTGTGCTTGGTTTGCCAGTTGCACAGCCACCGACAGGAAAATGCTCCAGAAGGTCATAACCACAGCCCAAAAATATTACCGGTCATCCTCTCCCATCTTTGGACGAACTATACAGCTCCCGTTGTCTCAAAAAAGCAAACAACATTTTACAGGGTTCATCTCATCCTGGATATAGTCTGTTTGCACGGTTGCCTTCGGGCAAGAGATACAGAACAATTAAATCAAGAACAAATAGACTAAAAAACAGTTTTTATCCAAGAGCTATAACTATTTTAAATGCTGTAACCAAATGATATGATCTTTGGGGAGTCGTGATGGATGGTATGTATGTGTATGTGTGGTTGTAAATGTATAAATGCGTATATGTGGCTGTAAATGTGGGATGGCATTCAATTTCGTTGTACTACGTACAATGACAATAAAGTGTCTATCTATCTATCTATCTATCTATCTATCTATCTATCTCCCTTTCCCCCCTGCTCTGCCAGGCCATCCCATCTTTATCCGTGCTGCTCTCACGCCATGCCTAATTACTCCTGGCATTTTGGACATAAAAACCAATTATCCACGATTCATTCCAGGAACAGCCTGATTACAGCAGCCTCTTCCGCCTCTGCGTTCTTGATGCTTCCCTTGCTAGGCGTGAAACCAACAGGGTGGAAAAAGCTAGTTGCTGAGTATTATCTCATTCCTTGCTCTCTAGTTCTCCAATAACGTACGGAGGATGGGATTTTCACTTGGTGGTTGGGTGTGTTTTTTAAGGTTACAATCCCTCTCAGCCCCCCAATCCCGGAGCTTTCGATCTTAATTTCCTTCTGCTCACTCTTTAGAGAAAACTATTTCAGATATTATTCTGTCTCAGGCAGGATTAAATGCCGTTTCTAGGGCACTAAAATATTTATCGATATAGTTCTTCCCTTCTGGCACAACTACGAAGCTGCCTTTATTGGAGGACTTGTTGCGGGAGCGGGACCTGTGGCTCTCCAGATATTTTCGAATTCCTTGGCTCCCATCAGCCCCACCTAGATTGGCCAGTGGTCAAAGAAGGCAGGTGGCCCTGTGTGGCCTGTTTGGATAGCCAGCTGCTCTCCAAGTCCATAGGACCAGTAGTTTTTTCGACCACCACTCTCCAAATTCCCTTTTTTCCTTTAGCCAGAAGTTCTGTGTGTTGAGCCTGGGGCCTCCTGTGTTCAAAGCACTTGAGTTATATCTCCGCACAATGCCACTGAATTCTTTTTATGATGGACATAGGAAGCCCCAGGTTAGGCTAGGCTGCCTTGGAGCGTCACCCTAAACTATGGCAGAGAGAAGTGAAGAAGCCTAGTCCCCTCCTCCTAAGTTAACTGTGATTCGTCATGCGACCCAGATTGACAGACTTTAGACTGTCCTTAATTGGGGTTAGCTTAAAGCAGGCCAATGCCATTTCACAGTTTCTGAAGCCTGTTAACTAACCACAGTTCGATGGCCATTGTTCTGGGTTTCGATAGCACAGGAAACTGTGGTTTGCCAAAAGCGAAACGAAAGAATCTGAACTCCCCCCACAGCTTGCTAAACTATGGTTTATTTAGCATGTTGCCTGTTCATGCCTACTTTATCTGCTCTGAGTGTTAGTGGCTCTCCTCGCTCTTAAGTGAAGTGAGGTTTTAACTGGAGATGCTAGGATTGAACCTGGGGCCATCAGCATGCCAGACACCTGCTCTGCCCACTGAGCTAGAGTCCCTTGCCATATGGAGTGTGTGATCTACGTAGGTTGCAAAATGACACTTGACTTGGCCAGGATCTGGGCTGCTTGAGTGCAGAGCTCCTTTCATCAAGGCTATTATTAAGCAGACCTAAGTGTTATCGCAGCAAAGCATTTATTGGGAAAGCCTGTGAGATACACTTTATTATTATTATTATTACTACTACTATTAAGCTGCTTTTAGCCTCTTGGGATTTCTTAAGCCACTTTCTCAACCTGGACGGAGGCGTTTCTGCAGAAGCAGATCTGCTTCCCAACGAGTCGCCCAGATTACTCTCCCCCCCCGCCCCCCCCTTCCGGGCTCTTTCAGGCACCAAATCTCATTTACTGATGCGCGCCACTGCTAACACATTAAGGCTTTGCCGCGATCAAAGAAACTGCAAAGGCAGCCAGGCTGGTGCAGTTTAATGGCTGCAGACGTGCAGCTGGAAATGTTTTGGGACATTCGCAGAGCGGTTTTCGCTGGCCTCATGTTTGCTTGTTCTTACTTGGAGCACAAAACTGTGAATCACTAGAGAGAGAGAGATTTTTGCTCTGGGTCTGGCCGTTGCCACTTCTGGCTCAGAGCAGGGGGGTGGGGAGGCTTCTGTGTCTTGAGGGCAGCATTCCCTGGTGTGCCACCTTTGGGGTGGGGGACACATGACGCTCTTGGGTGGGGTGGAGGCATCTTACGTGAGGACGTGACTCTTGAGCCAGTGTGGTGCAGTGGTTAAGAGCGGTGGACTCTTAATCTGGTGAACCGGGTTCGCGTCTCTGCTCCTCCACATGCAGCTGCTGAGTGACCTTGGGCTAGTCCCACTTCTCTGAAGTCTCTCAGCCCCACTCACCTCACAGAGGGTTTGTTGTGGGGCAGGAAGGGAAAGGAGAATGTGAGCCGCTTGGAGACTCCTTCGGGTAGTGATCAAGCGGGATATCAAATCCAAACTCTTCTTCTTCTTCTTCTTCTTCTTCTTCTTCTTCTTCTTCTTCTTCTTCTTCTTCTTCTTTCAGAGGCCGACTTTGGCCACATACACACACCCACACACTTGAAAGTGATACCACTTTTCACAGCCGCGGATTCTGCCCCCAAAGTATTCTGGGAGCTGTAGTTTGCTTAGGGTGCTGAGAGTTGCAAGGAGGCCTCAATATTCCTCCCCATGGAGCTACAATTCCCAGAGTTCCCTGTGAAGATGGGTTGCTTATTAAACCACGCTGGGAAATTGCAGCCCTGTGCGGTAGACTCGTATTCTGGGGAACCGGGTTCGAGTCTCCGCTCCTCCACATGTAGCTGCTGGGTGACCTTGGGCTAGTCACCCTTCTCTGAAGTCTCTCAGCCCCACTCACCTCACAGATTGTTTGTTGTGGGGGAGGAAGGGAAAGGAGAATGTTAGCCGCTTGGAGACTCCTTCGGGTAGTGATAAAGCGGGATATCAAATCCAAACTCTTCTTCTTCTTGGGCTGGAAAGGGTTTTGCCAACCCTGATTTGTACTGTACATGCTCTGAGTGGCTCGTTAGGAAATGGAAGACCCAACCACCCTGGTCCCAACCATAGAACAGTTGGAAGGGACCCCCAGTGGACATCTAGTCCAACCCCCTGCAATCCAGGAATCACAGCCAAAGAATCCTGGACAGATGCCCAGCCAACCTCTCCAGTGAAGGAGAATCTGTCTGCCACCTTTCACCCGCCCACGGGCAGTCAGTCTCTTTTACTGTCAGTCTGCTCTTGCTGTCAGAAAGTTCTTCCTACCATTTAGTCTGAATCTTGGTTCTCAAACTTAATCCGTCCCGGAAGTCCCATTCCAAAGCCAAAGCGTTCCCAAACCAAGGCACGATTTCCCATAGAAAGTAATGCAAAACGGATTAATCCGTTCCAGGCTTTTAAAAACAACCCCTAAAACAGCAATTTAACATGACGTTTACTATCTAATGAGACCATTGATCCATAAAATGAAAGCAATCATCAATGTTCCGTACTATAAAATAAATAAGACAGTATTGTAGATGATAAAAATTAAAAAAAAAAAAAATTTCTTACCTGCGCTGATTATAGTCATTGTTTGGATGGGGGGCTTTTATCCATTTCCGCAGTCACACAATCAATCAACCAATCATAAAATGAAGAACAAGCCACAGACACAAAAATGAAGAAGCCACACAAACAAAAACACAAGAAATAGCAAAAACAAAAGCACCAAATATCACCTTAGAACACTGCAGTCAGAAGCGGAAGGCTTTAATTACGATTGGGAGGGGGGGACTTAAATTTGCTGCTTAGGGGTAAAACGGGAGCAAATTACTTAATTACTTTGCGGGGGACTCAGATTACTTAATTACTTTGCGGGGGACTCAGATTTCCTGCACAACAGGAAAAATGGAAGCTCAGGAGCACGTTTGGCTTCCAGGGCAAATTTCGAAAACCGGAACATCTATTTCTGGGTTTTCAGCATTCAGGTTCCGAGTTGTTCGGGAACTAAGCTGTTCAAAAACCGAGGCACCACTGTAATTTGAATCCATTGATTTGGGTCCTCCTCTCTGGAGCAGCAAGGGACGTGGGTGGCACTGTGGGTTAAACCACAGAGCCTAGGGCTTGCCGATGCGACGGGGTGAGCTCCCATTGCTCAGTCCCTGCTCCTGCCAACCTAGCAGTTTGAAAGCACGAAGTGCAAGTAGATTAATATGTACCGCTCCGGCGGGAAGGTAAATGGCGTTTCCGTGCGCTGTTCTGGTTTCGCCAGAAGCGGCTTAGTCCTGCTGGCCACATGACCTGGAAGCTGTACGCCGACTCCCTCGGCCAGTAAAGCGAGATGAGCGCCGCAACCACAGAGTCGGTCACGACTGGACCTAATGGTCAGGGGTCCCTTTACCTTTACCTCTGGAGCAGCAGAAAGCCAGCTTGCTCCATCTTCCATGGGTCCAGCCCTTCAGATATCTGAAGATGGCTCTCCTATCTCCTCTCAGTCTCCTCTTTTCAAAGCTAAACACTCCCAACTCCCTCAGCCCTTCCTCAAAAGGCTTGGTTTCCAGACTCTTTATGCAGGAACCAGATTTCAGCGGGCTTAACCAGGCCTTTGGCTGATTAACATCCTATGTCTTTATGTGCTGGATAGCTCAGTTGGTTAGAGCGTGGCCCTGATCCCTGTAAGGGACAGCTGCATAGCAGGGGGTTGGACTAGATGATCCTCAGGGTCCCCTGTTGGGGGTTCCTGGCTGAAGATGCCCGTTCTTTGCCAGCCTGGTGCCCTCTAGATATTTAGGGCTACAGCTCTCATTGCCACTACAGTAGACCCTGTAGTTTCATACCACTCTGGATACGTAACTTTCGGTCTACAAATGCGGCAAACCGCGCAGTCTGCGCACCGCGCATGTACACAAAAGCTCTCAATCGCGCCGCATGTGTGCGCAGAAGCAGCACCTCTGCCTACGGACTTTTCGGGTTGTGAACAGACCCCCGGAACAAATTTAATTCGTATCCGGAGGGTCCACTGTACTTTCTGTTTTCATCGCCTGCTGTTTCATTTTTTTTTTTTAAAGGACCGTGTGAGTCTTCCCGCAGCCCAAGACGTCTTCATCCCCTTTCTCACTGCCTCAAATCATTTGCCCTGGGAAGCCAAGCTCTGCGCTCGAAGCAATTATATAAATTATGCCTAATTTCTGCCTTTCGGATGTAATTGCGCGATTACGCCTAATGTGCCGTGCATCCAGCTCTCTCCACTTGCCATAACCGGGTGATTTGTTTCCGCTCCGAGGCTAGCAGGGAGTGCTGCCTGCCTTACAGCCTCCCAGGCTGGCTCGCACATCGACCCCGTTTCCAGTCCGTCTGTTTCATTGTTGTTGTTGTTCAGTCGTTCAGTCGTGTCCGCCTCTTCGTGACCCCATGGACCAGAGCACGCCAGGCACTCCTGTCTTCCACTGCCTCCCACAGTTTGGTCAGACTCATGTTGGTAGCTTCGAGAACACTGTCCCACCATCTCATCCTCTGTCGTCCCCTTCTCCTTGTGCCCTCCATCTTTCCCAACATCAGGGTCTTTTCCAGGGATTCTTCTCTTCTCCTGAGGTGGCCAAAATACTGAAGCCTCAACTTCAGGATCTGTCCTTCCAGTGAGCACTCAGGGCTGATTTCCTTCAGAATGGAGAGGTTTGATCTTCTTGCAGTCCATGGGACTCTCAAGAGTCTCCTCCAGCACCATAATTCAAAAGCATCAATTCTTCGGCGATCAGCCTTCTTTATGGTCCAGCTCTCACTTCCATACATCACTCCTGAGAAAACCATAGCTTTAACTATACGGACCTTTGTCAGCAAGGTGATGTCTCTGCTTTTTAAGATGCTGTCTAGGTTTGTCATTGCTTTTCTCTCAAGAAGCAGGCGTCTTTTTAATTTCGTGACTGCTGTCACCATCTGCAGTGATCATGGGGCCCAAGAAAGTGATTTCTCTCACTGCCTCCATTTCTTCCCCTTCTATTTGCCAGGAGGTGATGGGACCAGTGGCCATGATCTTAGTTTTTTTGATGTTGAACTTCAGACCATATTTTGCGCTCTCCTCTTTCACCCTCATTAAAAGGTTCTTTAATTCCGCCTCACTTTCTCCCATCAAGGCTGTGTCATCAGCATATCTGAGGTTGTTGATATTTCTGTTTCATAAGGGGCCTCAAATCTGGGCATAAACCTCTTGCCGATGGCCTTCAGCAAAAGGCTGTCCCGTATAACGCAACCCACACGCCCCGGTTTAATCCCAGTTCACCGTTTCCGCGGACAATCCAGTCAGGAAGAAAAGCCAGTGGAAAGGGTAAAATCCAGATTTGTACGAGACGACGGTGTTTTATTGATGGCGGCGTTTTGCGGGGGCGCCGCAGAAAACATTGGTGTGCGTGAGTCGCAGAGGGTTCACAGCCAACTGCCGTGTGGGTGTTCCTGAAGGCATTGTGTGTCAGGATAAATTGTTGCTGAGTTTGTCAGGGCCGTTAAAACAAAAAGAGATTGTGAAGAGCTCCAGAAGGGCCTCTCCAAACAGAATGAATGGGTGGGGAAGCGGGAAATGCAATTCCATGTCAACGAGGGCACAGCGATGCAGGTCGGGGCAATTAATCTTAATTTTGCATATTCGCCCATGGGGTCTGAACTGGCGGTGATGGACCAGGAATGAGACCTTGGGGGTCCTAGTGGATAGTTCGATGAAGATGTAGGCCCACTGGGGGGGGGGGTGGAATCATAGAATCCTAGAGTTGGAAGAGACCCCAAGGGCCATCCAGTCCAACCCCCTGCCAAGCAGGAAACACCATCAAAGCATTCCTGACAGGTGGCTGTCAAGCCTCTGCTTAAAGACCTCCAAAGAAGGAGACTCCACCACACTCCTTGGCAGCAAATTCCACTGTCAAACAGCTCTTACTGTCAGGAAGTTCTTCCTAATGTTGAGGTGGAATCTTCTTTCTTGTAGTTTGAATCCATTGCTCCGTGTCCGCTTCTCTGGAGCAGCAGAAAACAACCTTTCTCCCTCCTCTATATGACATCCTTTTATATATTTGAACATGGCTATCATATCACCCCTTAACCTTCTCTTCTCCAGGCTAAACATACCTAGCTCCCTAAGCCGTTCCTCATAAGGCATCGTTTCCAAGCTTTTGACCACTTTGGTTGCCCTCCTCTGGACACTCCACTCTAGGGATTATTAGGAAAGGAATTGGAAGTATAACTTGACAATATCATAATGGCATTAGTCAAACACCCCCTGATTTGCGTGGGGGTTGCATTCTGGGTCATCTTGTGCAATGGTGGAGCGCCCCCCTTTTCCTGTTACTTCTGAGTTTGCGGTGATGCGCGTGTGTAATAATAATAATAATAATAATAATAATTACAGTGGTCCCTTGGTTCTCAAACTTAATCCGTTCCAGCAGTCCGTTCCAAAACCAAAGCGTTCCAAAACCAATAGAAAATAATGCAAAATGGATTAATCCGTTCCAGGCTTTTAAAAACAACCCCTAAAACAGCAATTTAATATGAATTTTACTCTCTAACGAGACCATGGATCCATAAAATGAAAGCAATAAACAAGGTACGGCAGTCACACAATCAATCAATCAGTAGCTGGACTGGGTTCCACACAGTCACAGAAACAAAACAAAAAAGAGCTACAAAAGCGCAAAATAAGTAGCAAAAACAGACAAACTTCAGCGTAATACTCAAAACAGAAGTGTAACACTCAAAACAGAGCACGTTCGGCTTCCGAAAAAAGTTTGCAAACCGGAACACTTACTTCCGGGTTTGCAGTGTTTGGGTTCCAAGTTGTTTGAGTACCAAGGCGTTTGAGAACAAAGGTACCACTGTATTAACATTTGTATATCATTCTTCATCTTTAGATCTCAGGGTAGTTCGTCACAAAAAAATCGCAATATACAAAACACACAAAAACATAATAAAAGTAAGAACAAAAAGCATAATAAAAATAAGAACAAAAAAACCCCAACAAGCAGCTCTCAGTCTCTGGCCCCTTATTGTGTGGTTCTGAAATATGGATGTTTTGTGGGGGATGTAGACCTGTGATTCCTGCATTGCAGGATCCTGGACCAGGTGACCCTTGGAGATGTCCCTTCCAACTCTTCAGTTCTATGACTCTATGACCCCAGAGGGCGGGGGACTCTTTTTCGTTTTGATTCTTTTAAAAAGAGTTTGGGTGGCCATCTGCCAGGGATCCTCCAGCTACGGCTGCTGCCTTGGGGCCCCTCTGATTCCTGCCCCATTCCTGGCTCTCATTGCCCCTTCGTCTCCTTCTCCAGGTTGGGTTCTTGAAGATCCTGCACAAGTACGAGATCACTTTCCTCCTGCCCTTCGTGCAGCGGCTGGGGAAGGATGTCTGTGCCGCTCAACTGGCCAACCTGAATCTCCGCGTGACCAGCATCGCGCCTGAATCGGAAGGTAAGAGCTTTCTGCGTCTGAAGGGGTCCCTTCCCTGCGGTTTTGAGATTCTCCAGTTCTTAAAATGCTCTATAAAACCTTGTTTTATTGATCCCCTTAAAAAAAAAACCACACAAACAAACATATCCAGTTACAGGTAGATAGCCGTGTTGGTCTGTCATAGTCGAAACAAAACAATTCCTTCCAGTAGCACCTTAGAGACCAACTAAGTTTGTTCTTGGTATGAACTTTCGTGTGCATGCAAGGTATCTGAAGAAGTGTGCATGCACACGAAAGCTCATACCAAGAACAAACTTAGTTGGTCTCTAAGGTGCTACTGGAAGGAATTTTTTTATTTTGTTACACATATCCAGTGTTTCCCCTCTTGCTTCTGACTTTGCCTCTGTATGAATCTGCGCTGCAATCGCATTTGGAAGATACAAGGTACAGTTCTGGGTAGGTAAAGGTAAAGGGACCCCTGACCGTTAGGTCCAGTCGCGGACGACTCTGGGGTTGCGGCGCTCATCTCGCTTTATTGGCCGAGGGAGCTGGCGTACAGCTTCCGGGTCATGTGGCCAGCATGACTAAGCCGCTTCTGGCGAACCAGAGCAGCGCACGGAAACGCCGTTTACCTTCCCGCCAGAGCGGTTCCTATTTATCTACTTGCACTTTGATGTGCTTTCGAACTGCTAGGTGGGCAGGAGCAGGGACCGAACAACGGGAGCTCACCCCATGGCAGGGATTCGAACCGCCGACCTTCTGATCGGCAAGCCCTAGGCTCAGTGGTTTAACCCACAGCGCCACCTGGGTCTGGCTACCTTGCCTCAAAAGGGATATTGTTTGCGTAGCTCGAAATGGCTCAGGGCAACCTGGAAAACAGCTACTGAGAAGAAGAAGAAGAAGAAGAAGAAGAAGAAGAAGAAGAAGAAGAAGAAGAAGAAGAAGAAGAAGGAGGAGGAGGAGGAGGAGGGGGAGGAGGAGGAGGAGGAGGATTTGATATCTCACTTCATCACTACCCGAAGGAGTCTCCAAGCGGCTCACAGTCTCCTTTCCCTTCCTCCCCCACAACAAACACTCTGTGAGGTGAGTGGGGCTGAGAGACTTCAGAGAAGTGGGACTAGCCCACGGTCACCCAGCAGCTGCAGGAGACACGAACCCGGTTCACCAGATTACGAGTCTACCGCTCTTAACCACTACACCACACTGGCTCTCATCTGTGCTCAGTAATTTATATTGGGAACCCTCTTTGAGGTGCCCTTCTGGCTCAGGGGCTGCCACATGAAAGAGCAGCTGGTGCCCAGTTCTCTCTACGTCCCTTGCCTGCCTCCCCATGCCCTGTGAGTGAGCGGTGATGGGAACCTGGGAAGCCTGGGCAAAGTGCAGTTGATGGTCTCTGCCGCACCCAACAGCCGTCTCCTGAAATGAGACCCCACCCCCACCCTTTTGGGCATTTCAGCTCAGAGTTGCTCAGGAACAACCTGAAAGAATGTCCTGCCCACTATGCCCGTTGAAGAAGAAGAAGAAGAGTTTGGATTTGATACCCCACTTTATCCCTACCCAAAGGAGTCTCAAAGTGGCTAACATTCTCCTTTCCCTTCCTCCCCCACAACAAACACTCTGTGAGGTGAGTGGGGCTGAGAGACTTCAGAGAAGTGTGACTAGCCCAAGGTCACCCAGCAGCTGCATGTGGCGGAGCGGAGACTCGAACCCGGTTCCCCAGATTACGAGTCCACTGCTCCTAACCACTACACCACACTGGCTCTCTGAGATGACCAAGGGGGTGGAGCGACTCCTCTCGGGGACTTTCTACTTTGCCGAAAAGGCAAGAGGCAACTTGAGAGCAGTTTATAAAATTACGCAGGGCACTGGGGGTGAGTTCATGGAGCCAAGCAGGCGGTGGTGCCCTGAAAAGAATTGAGAGCCACTGGTATAGGCAGTACTGACCAATGGTCTGACTCGGTCAGAGGCAGTAGCGTTCTGGGAATGCTGGGAATCACGTGTGGTCTTCTGTTCTTGTGCTCGGATCGTCCTTGTGGGCTTCCCCTAATGGGCATCTGGTTGGCCACTCTTAAGAACAGGATGTCCATACTTCCTATAATCTCAGAGTTGGAAGGGACCCAAGGGTCATCTAGTCTGACCCCCTGCAGTGCAGGAATCTCGGCTAAAGCCCCCATGGCAGATGGCCATCCAACCTGTGCTTAAAATCCTCCAAGGAAGGAGAGTCCACCATCTCCTGAGGGAAACTGTTTCACTGTTGAACAGCTCTTAACATCTGAAAGTTCTTCCTGATGTTCAGTCGGAATCTCCTTTCCTGTAACTTGAATTCACTGGTTCGAGTCCCACCCTCCAGAGCAGGAGAAAACAACAACAACAACAACAACAACAACAATTTATTATTTATACCCCACCCATCTGGCTGGGTTTCCCCAGCCACTCTGGGCGGCTTTCAACAGAACATTTAAATACAATAATCTATTAAACATTAAAAGCCTCCCTAAACAGGGCTGCCTTCAGATGTATTCTAAAGGTCTGGTAGTTGTTTTTCTCTTTGACATCTGGTGGGAGGGCGTTCCACAGGGCGGGTGCCACTACTGAAAAGGCCCTCTGCCTGGTTCCTTGTAACTTGGCTTCTTGTAGTGAGGGAACTGCCAGAAGGCCCTTGGCACTGGACCTCAGTGTCCGGGCAGAACGATGGGGGTGGAGACGCTCCTTCAAGTATACAGGACCGAAGCCATTTAGGGCTTTCAAGGTCAGCACCAACACTTTGAAAACAAGCTTTCTCCATCTTCCCTTGAGATACTTGAAGATGGCTCTCCCATCTCTTCTCAGCCTCCTCTTTTCCAGGCAAAACATACCCAGCTCCTTCGACCGTTCCTCATAAGGCTGGGTTTCCAGACCAAGGCAACCAGGCTATAAGGCAACTTCCTAAGAGGCCTGACTCTGCTCACAACAGGTTTGGGGGCCTTCCGGACTGGTTTGCAACCTCTCACATTGCAAACACTGTTATCCCCGGGACATTATTTCCTATGGGTTGCTCTCGCATGCCTCTTCCTGGGGAGGAACAACATAAGATTCACTTTCTTTGGCATTTTGCAAGAGAGACACAGCTGGATGTCTTACTGCTCCTTGGTGAGAAGTTGTGTTGCTCTTAGGGTGTTGAAGCCTACGGTTGTGGGTGTGCTGTGCCCCCAGGAGACCGGATGCGGGAAACATGCAGCCTCTACGAAAGCTGTGCAGGGTGGAGGGACCCGATGATGGATGTGAGCGATCAGGTGCCCGCTTGTTTTCTCCAGCCGGGTGGAATGCAAGGCAGGTTTGATCTGGGAAGTGCAGGCTGGCCTGAAAAATCTGGCTGGGAAGAAAGAGCCTTGTCTCCCTGTTTGGGATTATCTCTTGCTTGAAGCAGGGTGTAGGTCGGGGTTTGTGGGGGGTGGCAGGTGTGTGTCTCCACCCCCATCGTTCAGCCCGGACACTGAGGTCCAGCGCCGAGGGCCTTCTGGCGGTTCCCTCCCTGCGAGAAGTGAGGTTACAGGGAAGCAGGCAGAGGGACTTCTCGGTGGTGGCACCCGCCCTGTGGAACGCCCTCCCATCCAATGTCAAGGAAATAAACAACTATCCGACTTTTAGAAGACATCTGAAGGCAGCCCTGTTTAAGAAAGTTTTGAATGTTTGATTCTATTTTTAATATTCTGTTGGGAGCTGCCCACAGTGGCTGGGGAAACCCAGCCAGATGGGTAGGGTATAAATAAATCATCATCATCATCATCTTCGCCTCACAGCTGTTTACATGCCATGGGACAATTTTGCTGACAAACCTCTAAAGACGGGGTGCGATCTTTCCCCCGTTATCTTTCCTCTCCAAAAAGTCACAGTGTGGTTTGGCATGATGATAGGCAAAAGCATGGCTGGTTTGGCTTTTTTAAATTCCCACCACCCCAAATTTTAAATCAAGATTTAAAATCAGTATCCTTGAACTGTGGTGCCCAGAACTGGACACAGTATTCCTCACCTGGAATACTGTGTCCAGTTCTGGGCACCACAGTTCAAGAAGGATACTGACAAGCTGGAACGTGTCCAGAGGAGGGCAACCAAAATGGTCAAAGGCCTGGAAACGATGCCTTATGAGGAACGGCTTAGGGAGCTGGGTATGTTTAGCCTGGAGAAGAGAAGGTTAAGGGGTGATATGATAGCCATGTTCAAATATATAAAAGGATTTCATATAGAGGAGGGAGAAAGGTTGTTTTCTGCTGCTCCAGAGAAGCGGACACGGAGCAATGGATTCAAACTACAAGAAAGAAGATTCCACCTAAACATTAGGAAGAACTTCCTGACAGTAAGAGCTGTTCGACAGTGGAATTTGCTGCCAAGGAGTGTGGTGGAGTCTCCTTCTTTGGAGGTTTTTAAGCAGAGGCTTGACAGCCACCTGTCAGGAATGCTTTGATGGTGTTTCCTGCTTGGCAGGGGGTTGGACTGGATGGCCCTTGGGGTCTCTTCCAACTCTAGGATTCTATGATTCTAAGATCCCATTTCCCATTCAGTGTGCTGACTGGCTTCCAAAACGCCCCCGATGTGCTGCACAGCAGACAAAGGGCCGTAGAATTAAAGACTTAGAAGGGACCCCAAGGGTCATCTAGTCCAACCCCCTGCAATGCCCGGAAAAAATTGTGCTTATAATTGTTGGCTGTACCGAAGGAATCTTGGATGGCTTTAAAAGTGGATCAGTCAGATAAACCTTGTAATAGCTACTAACCCCAACGGTTCTCCTCTCCCCCCTGTGTGGAGGAGACTGTGCTTCTGAATACAGTTTCTAGAAACACGCTGGAGGTGGATGCTTCTTGTGGGCTTCCCGGAAGTGACACCTGGGGAGATAATAGAATCACAGAAGTGTAGAGTTGGAAGCCACCCTAAGAGCCGTCTAGGCCAGTGATGGCTAACCTTGACACTCCAGATGTTTTGGGACTACAACTCCCATCATCCCTGACCACTGATGCTGTTAGCTAGGGATGATGGGAGTTGTAGTTCCAAAACATCTGGGGTGTCAAGGTTAGCCATCACTGGTCTAGGCCAACCCTCTGCAATGCAGGACTAGGCAGACAAGTTTTTATGCCTCTCTCATAACACTAGAACTCATAATAGACAATCAATGAAGGAAGATTCAGGACAGAGAAAAGAAAGGACTTCTCTATGCAGCGCGGAGTTAACCTATGGAACTCCCACACACAGGAAGCAGTGGCTTTAAAAGAGCATGCAACTCTGGCAGCCAAGCTGGTACCAAATGTTTTGCTCCGCTTTCCTTTGGATCCCATCAGCGAGGCCGAGGTGGGGGGGGGGGTGTCTTGTCACCCTCCAGACACGCTGCCCAGGCTTGCGCCCCGGGGAGGTCACTTCGTTTCTGCAATCGCAGCGGTTTGACTTCACCCCCAGAGGTGCACTCCATTGTCTCTCTTGAGAGATGGATGCCAACAAGACAAAACCCAGGAAGGCCACATCCGGTGTCATTTGAACCCCCCTTCGCTGGAGGCTGGATGCCCACCTGTCAGAGATTCCTTGACTGTGATTCCTTGGGGTCCCCTCTACAATCCTAGAATAGAATATAGAATAGAATATATTTTATTGTCATTGTCCCCTTCGGGGACAACGAAATTACTTGGCTGCTCCATCCACCCAGATAGGGCACTCCACGCAAAAACAAAACAACTACAAAAACACTGATTAAAACCATACACACTGATTAAAACCATACAATGATAAAACATAACAGGTAAGATTAGATGACTTCAAAGTCCAGGCTTCCCATTCAAGGCCGCGATCGCTCTGGAGAAGAAGCTGTTTCTAAGACGGCTTGTTCTTGTCGTCATCGTCCTGTATCTCCGTCCCGATGGCAAAAGTTCAAAGAGACGGTGACCAGGATGCGATGGATCTTTCACTATGTCCAGTGCCTATGATCCATCTCTGTGAGTCTGTTCTGGTGTCCTCCCTTCGTCTTCAGGATGGGACAGGCTGTGCATTTAACTAAGTAAGCGCATTAAGGAACCCAGAACGTCCCTTGAACCAGATTTGGCTGATGAAGGCACATCAAAGAGCAAAAGTTCCTCTATAGCATCTTGCTGCCTTCCAGATGTTTGGGGCTATAGCTCCCATCGCCCCCAGCCAGCACAGCTTGGAGCAGCAGCCCAAAACATCTGGTTGGGGTAGGCTACTCCGTTGGGTCTAAGAACATAAGAAGAGGCTGCTGGATGAGGCCAATGGCCCATCTAGTCCAGCATCCTATTCTCAGAGTGGCCAACCGTAGGAAACCCGCAAGAAGGACCTGAGAACAATAGCAACTCTCCCTCATTCCAACTGGAATTGGAAGAAACTGGAAGAAATCTCCAGAAACTGGAATGATAGCCATGTTCAAATATATAAAAGGATGTCATATAGAGGAGGGAGAAAGGTTGTTTTCTGCTGCTCCAGAGAAGCAGACACGGAGCAATGGATTCAAACTACAAGAAAGAAGATTCCACCTAAACATTAGGAAGAACTTCCTGACAGTAAGAGCTGTTCGACAGTGGAATTTGCTGCCAAGGAGTGTGGTGGAGTCTCCTTCTTTGGAGGTCTTTAAGCAGAGGCTTGACAGCCACCTGTCAGGAATGCTTTGATGGTGTTTCCTGCTTGGCAGGGGGTTGGACTGGATGGCCCTTGAGGTCTCTTCCAACTCTAGGATTCTATGATTCTAATAATAATATGAATAATGATTCCTGCTTGGCAGGGGGTTGGACTGGATGGCCCTTGGGGTCTCTTCCAACTCTAGGATTCTAGGATTCTATGAACTGGGATTGAGAATCATTGCAGCCTGCAAGCATGGAGGCAGAGTGGAGCCACCTAGCGATTTGTGCTCTGCAAAACTGTGTCTTTCCGCCCCCAATTTCCTTGAGATGCTTCTAATTATCAAGGGATCCTGCCGCGCACCACTTTGGTGCGCAAGTTTTAATGTGGGAAGATGAGTCATCGCTTTGCATGTTTACCCACCGCAGCTGCTCGGCTCGCATTTCTCCCTGCTGTTGCAGCGGCAGAAACAGGGTACAGGTCCGCTCTCTGCACAGAACTGGATAATTAGATCATTTCTGCAATCTTTGCTGTGGCTTCTGCTGCGTCATCCGTGCTGTGCTGTGATTCCAGAAGCGCACAAGATGTGCTCTTCCAGCCCCTCTGGAATTGCCAGATCTCTGTGGAGTAATCAGTCACTCGGCTAATTTTCTCTCGCTTGCTCTCCCTTTCCATTTTCTCTTGCCAATAGATATGGGGCTGGCTTTGCCGTTGTGCAAATTGCACATTTTGCTCAGTTCAGGGGCATCTGGTGCTTTGTGCAAGGGGGTTGTGTCGCTTGCTATCTTTTTATTGTTAAGTTTTCTGCTTTGTTTTATTTTATAAGGGGCATAAAACAGAGAGAACAACTGTAGCGGCAGACGGAAAGCAAAAGGTCAAAAGCAAAACCATAAAAGAGGAGCGAAGGATGAGTGCACATGGGTTAAAACAACTAGACTATCGGCGTTGTCGGATTATCAGGTCTCGTTCTGGGTTTGCCAGGCCTTGTGACGAGGGCTGCCTCGAAAATGACGGTTCCGCTGTGCGTGTCACAAAAGATTACCAAATCAGATAAAAGGCCCCTGGGGGTTCTAGTCCTTATCGAAGCCTCAAATTACGTTTTTATGCTTTATCGTGCATTTTGCTCAGCTAGGGGTACCTGGTGCTTTGCGCCAGACAAGGCCCAAGGGGTTTGTGTTGCTTAGCACGCTCTTTGTATTCCCGTCTGCACCTTGAAGAGCCTTCAAGAGATGCTCTGGTGGCCGTTTCTGGAGGGTGAAATGGGTTTGTTTTGGGGGCCAATGGCTAACTGTTTGGATCTAGGCAGGAGGGGGCACAGTCAGATTTGGGAAGGCAATACCATACGTTGTCCTTTAAGGGTGTAAAGCTGCGCTTGCCGACCTGGTGCCCTCCTGATGTTGTTGAACTACAACTCCCATCAGCCCCAGCCAGTATAGACTCAATGTTTTCTTCTGAACATATTTCTTCCAGCCTCTGGTTGTGATCCAAGGGCCGGCGCGTCCATTTAGGCGAACTAGGCAATTGCCTAGGGCGCCAAAATGGAGGGGGCGCTGGCCAGCCTGCCCCCCGCCGCTGCCCGGTGCTGCCCCAACCAGCGGCGGAGCAAGCAGGTTGGGGCGAAAACCGCGGCAGCGAGGGCGCCAAAATGGAGGGGGTGCTGGCCAGCCTGCCCCCCGCCGCTGCCCCAACCAGCGGCGGAGCAAGCAAACCGGGGTGGCGGCGGGCGCCCGGGCAGGGGGCGGGGCACCACTCCACAACGTGCGTCATACGCAATGACGTCACGTGGCCCGCCCCCTCGCCTAGGGTGCCAAAATTGCCTGCACCGGTCCTGTGTGATCCCCTTTATTTTCAGCCCTTTGCGCCTTCATTTTTTCAGTCTTTGCCTCCACCTTTAACTGAATTGAATAAATGTTTCCGCTGTTGAGGCCTTTTGACGCACAAAAAGACACACGATCCCAGTGTGGCAGAGCAGGACCCACCTGCCTTCGGATTCTGTGCGTCTTTTTTAATATGTAGTGGAAGCCGCCCAGAGCGGCTGGGGAACCCCAGTCAGATGGGCTAGGGCAGGGGTGTCAAACTCCGGCCCTCCAGATGTTTTGGAACTACAATTCCCATCAGCCCTAGCTAACAGGACCAGTGGTCAGGGATGATGGGAATTGTAGTCTCAAAACATCTGGAGGGCCGGAGTTTGACACCCCTGGGCTAGGGTATAAAGAATAAAGCTACTACCCTGTTTCCCCTTTTTTAATACGTAGTCATAAAGTAAGCCATGGCAGGGTTTTTTAACCTTTGTGAGAAGTAAGACGTACCCCAAAAGTAAGCCGTGGTGCAGAGTTTTGCCCCGCCTGCTCAGCGCGCAGGGGGAGGCTGTACCATACCATACTGACGTAATAAAAATAAGACATCCCCCGAAAATAAGCCACCCTGTGTTTTTTTGAGGGGGAAAAATTATAAGACGGTGTCTTAAAAAGGGGGAAAGACGGTATTATTCTGTGTAACTCACGACGGGGTGGGGAATTCGATTCGGTTTGCGTGGAAAGGTGGGCCTTACACAATTGGCTCTTCACAAAACAAGATGCAAGGTGCGACCCTCCTTCTAACTTTTGCTTCTTTCTCTCAATGCTGCAATTCCGTTCTCCAGCTAAGTCCTGTTGGGTGTATGAGTGGAAAGGGCAGGTCTCGGGTGCTGCTTCTCTGCTAGGGTCTTCCTTTTGGAAGGAAAGATAATAATCTTATCATTTGTACCCCGCCCATCTAACTGGGTTGCCCCAGCCACTCTGGGTGGCTTCAAAAACATATAAAAACATTATGCAACATTAAACCTTAAAAAAAAAACACACCACCTTCCCTATACAGGAATCAAGCAACAATATCGACCCTGTGAAAGCGATAAAAGATTAGATCAACGTATATTATTTCAAGAAGTGAAAATCTGGACACAAAAGTTGTTGGGTTGTTCCCCCCCCCCCAAAAAAAAAACAATCTTCAAGTTTTTTTAGCTACTTTTCAGGAATTCACCAAAAAACCCGACACTTTCAATATGGGCTGCCATACTTTTTCCAGATATTTTAATCAATTTTTGAAAATTCCGCCCGGACGCCACTTTTGACGGGCGAATCCCAGCTATGTCCCGAAAATTCTGGATGTATGGCAGCCCTAACCTATATGCCCAGTTCCCCTTTGCTTATTTCCCAATTACTCCCTAGAACAGTGATGGCCAACCTTGACACTCCAGATGTTTTGGGACTACAACTCCCATCATCCCTGACCACTGATCCTGTTAGCTAGGGATGATGGGAGTTGTAGTTCCAAAACACCTGGGGTGTCAAGGTTAGCCATCACTGCCCTAGAAGAACGAGTGGACGTCTTGCGCTGGGAGAATGGTTTCGTTGCGAAAACAGGAGAAGTTGCCATTTGTGGCGGTTTCTCTTCAGTCATGACTCAAACCGGGTAGAAGGATTCAAGATTGTGAAGCCTTCTGGCTTCCATGCAAGGAGCCTGTCTGCTGGAGCCTGTCCAGGAACTCCTGAGTTTGTTTTTATATTTAGCCCTGGAGGCTGACTAATGATACGCTACATGGAAGAGGATTGCGACGGCGGGAAATTTGGCGGCATGTTGAGATAGAATCATAGAATCGTAGAGTTGGAAGAGACCCCAAGGGCCATCCAGTCCAACCCCCTGCAAAGCAGGAAACACCATCAAAGCATTCCTGACAGGTGGCTGTCAAGCCTCTGCTTAAAGACCTCCAAAGACGGAGACTCCACCACACTCCTTGGCAGCAAATTCCACTGTCGAACAGCTCTTACTGTCAGGAAATTCTTCCTAATGTTTAGGTGGAATCTTCTTTCTTGTAGTTTGAATTCATTGCCCCGTGTCCTCTTCTCAGGAGCAGCAGAAAACAACTTTTCTCCTTCCTCTATATTACATCCTTTTATATATTTGAACATGGCTATCATATCACCCCTTAACCTTCTCTTCTCCAGGCTAAACATACCCAGCTCCCTAAGCCATTCCTCATAAGGCATCGTTTCCAAGCCTTTGACCATTTTGGTTGCCCTCCTCTGGACACGTTCCAGCTTGTCAATATCCTTCTTGAACTGTGGTGCCCAGAACTGGACACAGTATTCCAGGTGAGGTCTGACCAGAGCGGAATACAGTGGTCCTATTCCTTCCCTTGATCTAGATGCTATACTCCTATGGATGCAGCCCAGAATTGCATTGGCTTTTTTAGCTGCTGCATCACACTGTGGACTCATGTCAAGTTTGTGGTCTACCAAGACTCCTAGATCCTTTTCACTTGTGCTGCTCTCAAGCCAGGTGTCACCCATCCTGTATTTGTGCCTTTCATTTTTTTTGCCCAAGTGTAGTACTTTACATTTCTCCCTCTTAAAATTCATCCTGTTTGCCTTGGTCCAGTTCTCTAATCTGCTAAGGTCATTTTGAAGTGTGATCCTGTCCTCTGGGTTAGTGCACCCAGCAGCTCACAGTCATTAAACACAGCTGCCCTTCCCAGGCTTCTGCTTAAACCCTGGACCCCAATTCTGTCGGCATCACTAGGGATCTCATCCCTTCCCTTGAAAGAGGTGTGCTCAGAGAAGCCTTTGCCCTCCAGGCGTTTGGAGAACATAAGAGGGGTCTCCTGGATCAGGCCCGTGGGCCGTGTAGCCCAGCCTCCTGTTCTCACCGTGGCTGAACGCTTACCCTGGTGGGAAACCCGCAAGCAGGACTCGAACCCAAGACCGCTGTCTCATCCTCCGGTTTCAGGAGCATCGCCGCCTCGGACTGTGGAGGGCAGAGCATGGCTGGTAGCTGTGAGTAGCCCTCCGCACCGAGAATGTGTCTAAACCACTTTTAAAACCATCCTAGTCGGTGCCTGTCACTGCCTCCTGCGGCAGCGAGTTCCAAGGTTTAGCTATGTGCAGCAATAAAGAAGCTGGCGTCCGTCTGCCTCGAGAGACAATGGAGTGTGCTTCTGGGGGTGAAGTCACCGAGGCAGCCTCCCTGGGGGTGCAATCCTGGGCGGTGTGTGAATGGCCAGCAGGGTGGATAAAAATCAACGATTTTTTTAAAAAAAATAAAAAAAATCAGTTTTTTTAAAATTTAAATCAGATTTTTTTAATTTAAATTGGATTTTTAAAGTAAAATGCTTTTGGAGGAAAAATCTTTCTAAATATAGTCTTCTATTTAAGTTACATTGTAGTCCAAAGGCATCAGGAAATAAGGATTTGTTTTAAGTTTATCAAGTGTGCTAAAACTCAGTCTAAGTTTTTTTTTTTAAATGTTTAACTACATCAGCTATCATGTTATTGTTTTAGTTAAATAAATTGTTTAAATGGTTATTAAGGAAATGATTATTTTTCTCCTTCCAATAAAGTACAGCAGAAAAGTTGTCCGAATATAAGCAGTTAACTTATTAAACCTCACCATAATTAAAAAAACCATATTAAAAAAACAATACATAAACAACATGTTACAGATTAAAAACTTCCCTAAACAGGGCTGCCTTCAGGTGTCTTCTAAATGTCAGATAGTTGTTTATCTCTTTGACCTCTGATGGAAGGGCGTTCCACAGGGTGGGTGCCACTACCGAGAAGGACCTCTGCCTGGTTCCCTGTAGCTTTGCTTCTCGCAGTGAGGGAACCGCCAGAAGGCCCTCGGTGCTGGATCTCAGTGTCCGGGCTGAACGGTGGGGGTGGAGACACTCCTTCAGGTATACTGGGCCGAAGCCGTTTAGGGCTTTAAAGGTCAGCACCAACACTTTGAATTGTGCTCGGAAACGTACTGGGAGCCAATGTAGATCTCTCAGGACGGGTGTTATGTGGTCCCGGCGGCCGCCCCCAGTCACCAGTCTAGCTGCCGCATTCTGGATTAATTGCAGTTTCCGGGTTACCTTCAAAGGTAGCCCCATGTAGAGCGCATTGTAGTAGTCCAAGCGGGAGATAACCAGAGCATGCACCACTCTGGCGAGACAGTCCGCGGGCAGGTAGGGTCTCAGCCTGCGTACCAGATGGAGCTGGTAGACAGCTGCCCTGGACACAGAATTAACCTGCGCCTCCATGGACACCTGTGAGTCCAAAATGACTCCCAGGCTGTGTACCTGGTCCTTCAGGGGCACAGTTACCCCATTCAGGACCAGGGAGTCCCCCACACCCGCTCGCACCCTATCCCCCCAAAACAGTACTTCTGTCTTGTCACAAGTTGTGTGTTTTTATTTTTAATTTCCTTACATTCCAGTTGTGTATCTTTTCCCATGTTTGCAACTCAACATCCGGAAGAGCTTTCTGACAGTAAGAGCTGTTTGACAGTGGAACGGACTCCCTCGGGAGGTGGTGGACTCTCCTTCCTTGGAGGTATTTAAGCAGAGATGGTCTGGCCATCTGTCCTGGAGCTGAGATTCCTGCATTGCAGGGGGTTGGACTAGATGACCCTTGGAGGTCCCTTCCAACTCTCCAATTCTATGCATCCCCATCATCCAGGATCCCTGGCCTGGAAACGGGGGCTGGTGTGAGTTGGCAATTGCAGGACCCCCATTACCATTTAAGTTCCCCTGGCGGGGGGGGGGGGGTCTTGTACCCTATGAGTGCAAGGCTTAGCGCACAGGAGGAGAGGAGAAGGCTTGAAGGAGGCGAAGGAACTGTTCTCTTTGAGCATGGGGTAAACTGAATAGCTGGTAGCTGCCTAAAGGCAATTAATCCGAATATTTAAAAAAATTCCCCCTTCCCTGGACTTTTTAACATGCCAGAAGGAAAAGCTAGGTTTGGTTTTAAAAATAAATAAATAGTATAAGGCATAATAACCATTACGGTGAGATCCTTCCCTCTACCAAAGACCTATATATCCAAAGCTCAGGTACCTATGGAAAGCCGGCCTCTATCTTTAGGCAACCCCCTTACCCCGCTCCCCAAATTGTGTTCTTTGACGGCTTATAGTTTAAGTACACCCCTCCCCTCCGGCTTTGCAGATTGAGCACGTAGGAGGCGAGTCATTTGTGAAAAATTTGAAAGCGCTGTTCCGACGCCCAGCGAGTCCCGTCATTGTTCACTTGCGGAAATTAGGCATCCCCCCCATCGTTGGAAGCTCCCCCCCCCTTGAATGCACCAAATTACACCCCTCCCCAGATGAATGGCGGTGTTTATCTTCTTCTGAGTCAAGCGAAATTATTACCGGTAACACAAAAAAAACGGTTTTGTTCTGCAGAAAAACTTGGGTGCGTGTGGGTGTGGGTGTCATTTTTATTCTATTGCTGGAGGTGGGGAGGGGGGGTTTCTTTTCCATTCATGCCCCCCTCCTCACCTATGTGGAGCGAGTGCTTGAATTAGCAAGCATTTTTTAAAAAAAATGTTTGATGGCTTTTCAGGAAAGGCACCTGGCTTTGCACCTGTATCTTTTTTTTTAATATCATTTTTATTTATTTTCATAACATTTTTGCAATAATAACATTCACATACTTTTTCACATCTTATACCTTTTTGGCTTTTTACAGCCTTGGCTTCCTTCAGACCTTCCAAGCGACTTTATAATTTTTATATTTCAATTTATATTTCTTATATCTACCTTTGCTTTTTTTACATCTCATTCCAAACTTATCACTGTAATATTCATATCCAGCAAAAATATTCTTTCCTTCATCTACAATGCCTCTTGTAGTCCTACCAACGTATTCAGTTCAGTATTTTCCTTTAAATACTCTGTAAATTTAGTCCAGTCTTTGACGAACTTTTGGTCCCGCTGTTCTCGGATTCTCCCCGTCATTTTGTCCATTTCTGCATAGTCCAATAGTTTCATTCTCCATTCTTCTATTGTCGGTGTTTGTTCTTGCTTCCATTTCTGTGCTATTAACATTCTCGCCGCAGTCACTGCATATTGGAAAAGCTTAATGTCCTGCTTTTTAATGTCTGTACCTATAATTCCCAACAGAAAGGCTTCAGGTTTTTTAACAAATGTATATTTCAACATTTTCTTAATCTCACCATATATCGTGTCCCAGAAGCTTTTCACCCTTTTACAATCCCACCACATATGAAAACGGTACCTTCTTTTTCTTTGCATTTCCAACACTTATTGTCTACCTTGTACATTTTCACTAGTTTGACCGGTGTAATGTACCATCTATACATCATTTTTAACACATTTTCTTTAAGTGCATTACATGCGGTAAATTTCATACCTTCCTTCCAAAGCTTTTCCCAGTCATCTAGCATAATATTATGCCCAATATCTTGTGCCCAGTGTATCATCACCCGACTTCACTTCCGGCTTTGCACCTGTATCAGCTAGAAGAGACCCCCCCCCCAATTTCTCTCTCTCTGAAGAAGCGGGGTCTGTAATTTTGGGGGGGAGGGGTCGGCCTGGATCTGCCGCTTTGACCAGAGCGCTGTAACATCAGTTAGAGTGCCAGACGAGGACCTGGGAAGAGACTAGGGTTCAAATCCTGCCATGAAGCTCGCTGGGTGTGACCTCTGGCCAGCCCCTGCCTCTCCGAGCCTAACCTACTTTGCAGGGTTGTTGTGTGGATTAAATGGGGGGGGGAAGAGAACCACGTTTAAACCATTGTTTAATGTTTCATTGTGTTTTCATGTATGTTGGAAGCTGCCCAGTGTGTCTGGGGCAGCCCAGTCAGATGGGCCGGGTACAAATACAGGCGAACCCTGGTTTTCAAACAGCTTAGTTCTCAAAGTGACTGTTCCAGTTTGCGAAGGGTGTTTTTTTTTTTGGAAGCCAAACATCCAGCTTCCAATTGGCTACAGGAGCTTCCTGCAGCCAATCGGAAGCCGCGCTTTGGTTTCCGAACGTTTTGGAAGTCGAACGGACTTCTGGAACGGATTCCCTTCGACTTCCAAGGTACGAGTGTAATAAAATTATTTGTTATCACCACCAGCATCCTTATTATAATTCTGCATGCCACCTGGAGCTCCTTGGAGGAAAGGGGTATAATATAAATCTGTGGTTTCCAAGGTGGGACACACGCCCTATGGCGGGGGGGGGGGATTTGATTTTTAAGGTGCTGGTTTTGACCTTTAAAGCCCTAGGACCCTCGTACCTACGGGACTGCCTCTCCTGCTATGCCCCGTGTAGGACCTTAAGGTCCTCAAATAATAACATTTTGGAGGTCCCGAGCCACAAGGATGCTAGGCTGGCCGCAACTAGGGCCAGGGCCTTCTCAGTACTGGCCCCGGCTTGGTGGAACGGTCTGTCAGAAGAGACCAGGGCCCTGCGGGATTTGACATCTTTCTGCAGGGCCTGCAAGACGGAGCTGTTCCGCCTGGCCTTTGGGTTGGTTTCAGTTTAACTCTGATGTTTCATTCCTTTATGGTTTGATTGGTGGGCTACTTAAAAATGAGGCTGCATTTTAAACTGCAAATCGTATTTTAACTTGCATTTTAATTGATTGTTTTTTTATGTTTGTTGTGATTTTATTGGTGTTAGCCACCCTGACTGGGGAGGGCGGGGTATGAATAAATTATTATTATTATTATTATTATTATTATTATTATTGGGGCAATTCGAGAATGAGTTATTAACAGTGGATGGCCTTTTAGGCTTCCTCCACGTGAATAGGAGTTCATCTTTTGAATAATAATAATAATAATTATATGTCACGGGGAGGGGGGGGCACCAGGATTTTAGAGATGCTTATGTGGGACATGGCCCAAAAAAAAGATTGGGAACCACTGATATGAATGCAACAAATAAATGAATTAAATATAAAGCCATCAAAGATATCCATACTAGCATCATCCTGCACGAATTTGTCAGCAGACCTTGGACGCAGGTGGGTTTTTTTGTCTAAAGAGGTTTTGCAGGGACTTAGAGAGAGGAAGAGAGTTACTGACACCCAAGGGTGCCCAGCGCAGGCAGGGACGAGGCTGGCGCCCTGTGCACCGCTTACTTGACCGCAAGGTAGGAGAGGCCTGCTTCCTGCTTGCCTCTCCTCCAGATGTTCTGCCGCCCCCCCCACTCCGTGAAGCCCCTGGCGGGACCCTCTCCTGACAGCCGTCTGTTCAGCCAGCTGCAGTTTCCGTCAATAAAGGCTTTTTAGCCCCCCACCCATCCTTAAATTCCTTTCCTGCCCTTTGGCAAGAGGCATCTGATGAACGCAGAGCGGGGGGGGGGGATGTTGTGAGCGTTGGAAAAATGGGTGCAGGTGGATGAGACCTTGTCTGTTGGTAGCCAGCTCTGGGTTCAAGAGGCTCATGGGAACACAGAAACGCTAACGCTGCAAAAAGAATTATTGCAATCGGACAAAAAGATTATATCAAGAATGTATAACCTCTTATTGGAGTGGGATTTTAAAAGATGAAGTTATTAAAGAATCAACAATAAAATGGTCGCAAGACCTAGGCAAAACAATTTATCTAGAAAAGTGGGAAAGATTGTGGACTCAAGATATAAATTTCACTGCTTGTTATTTAATAAGAGAAAATATCATGAAAATGTGTCATAGATGGTATATGACACCAGTGAAATTGGCCAAAATATATAAAATTATTCAAATAAATGTTGGAGATGCAATGCCGAAGTGGGAACCCTAATACATATGTGGTGGGGATGTAGATTAATAAAACAGCAATTTCCCCTTTCCCTCACCTCTCAGTCTTCTCTTGGAAAGTGGTGGACTCTCCGTCCTTGGAGGTTTTTAAGCAGAGGTAGGCTGTCCATCTGTCACAGATGCTTGAGCTGAGACTCCTGTGTTTCTGGGGGTTGGACTAGATGCCCCTTGGAGTCCCTTCAAGCTCTACAATCCTATGGTTGTATGATTCTTCTCCAGGCTAAAGAGACCCAACTGCGTTAAGCGTTCCTCATAAGATCAAGCTACCGTGTTCTTCCTTTGTGACGTTGCAGTACCACTGCAATCTTTGCCTGACGCAAAACCCAAAGCTGTCGCCTAGTCCCAGGGCATGTGCAGAGTTGCAGCTGAGCTGAGCTTCTCCGTAACAGCGGCAGGGAGTTCCTCAGGTTAACTACCTGCCATGTCAAGGAAATAATAATAATAATAATAATAATTTATTATTTGTACCCCTCCCAGCCACTCTGGGCGGCTTCCAACAAAAATAAAAAATACATTAAAATGCTTCCCTCTGCCCCTGTGCCATTTCTGTGATCCTCACGGGGGTGTTGTAGGATGACGCCTGCCTCTCTTGTCTCCCCCCCACCCCTCAGGTTACAGCATCAAATGTGAGTACACCGCCCACAAAGAAGGGGTCCTCCGGGAGGAGATGGTGCTTCACAGCCAGGCCAATGACAAAGTCTCCATCAAGGTGGTCGTGCAAGCCAGGGTGATGGGTAAGTGTCCCCGTTCCTCAAGCCTACATTTTTTTTGGGGGGGGGGAGCTGGGGAAGCCGTCGGAGGACCCTGAAGACTCCCACCACTTTTCCACGAAAGAGGAAGTCCTCCTTCACACAGCACACAGTTAAACTGTGGAACTCCCCGCCTCAGGAGGCAGTGGTGGGCGCCAGCTTTGAAAGGAGGTGGGGCAAATTCATGGAGGAGAGGGCTGTCCATCGCTGGCGGTCAGGATGGCTGGGCTCTGGAGGCAGTAATGTGTCACTGAGTCTGTGTCCAGACTCAAAGGCAGAAGATGGCAGAGGCAGACCGGCTCCCATCTCCGCTGGTCTCCCAGGACCAGAAGAGGCATGAAGAGGGCGGAGGAGAGGTTAGCTGCAGGCAGGCACAGTCTCCGATTGCCTGGGGAAAACCCTGGAGAGGAGGAGACTTAGACGGCCGTGGGGAGTCAGGGACCTTGAGTCTCAGCAACTGCTTCATGGGGGAAGATCTACCGGAGATGAGTTGCTGTGCTCATTAGGCCTGACCCTCCTGTGCAGATCCTGCTTTTGCTAATAAAGACTCCAAATGGTTTGGTGTGATTGAGGGCTGACTCGCTCCTTTCACGATGCTTCTGAACCCCAGTTGCTGGAAACCGCAGGAGGGGAGAGTTACTCTTGTGTTCGAATCCTGCTTGCGGGTTTCCCATAATGGGCATCTGGTTGGCCATTATGAGAAGAGGTTGCTGGACTAGATGGGCCATTGGCCTGATCCAACAGCCAGCTCTTCTTATGTTCCTGGTAGGTGTCCCCTTCCCCACAACCCATCCTGAGCTTTGCACATCTCTGCATGACCACCTTTTCTGGGACCCTTCAGCTGTGAATCTCGTATTGCAGGGGGGGTTGGACTGGATGACCCTTAGGGACCCTCCCAGCTCTGCAGTTCTGTGATTCTGCGACTTTTTTGTGTTGCAAAATTGCAGCTCTTCGGCTGTGCCCAGAGAGTCTGCTGTGACGCTGCAAGTTATCCTTAGGCATTCTCGCTCTGCAAGCGTCGGTGGGTCAGCCCTGGCCTCCCGCCCCCCATTTTAACGCATAAATCTCCTGTTTCACTGCACCCACACCCTGGCTGGGTGCCCCTGGGACATGCCACCTCTCGGCATCTGAGCCCATATATCCCTGAATTAATATCCTCCTCTGGCGCAGAGCCTCCTCTGCCCAGGAAATTAAACTTGCCTGCTGTGTGTTGGAAGATTAATCTCTCAGGTTAATGAGTGTTTGCTGGAGGCGGGGGGGGGGGGGGGCGCCAGCGATAAGGACCCCGAACGCTGCCCTCCATCCCTTGATCGCGGGAGATCAAAGCAAAGATTGGAGAGGGCGAAATGACCGCTGCACCGTTTTTAATAAGCACAGGAAAGGAGATGAAATAATAAAAGGGAAATGATAAGAGTGGGTTTCATGGCTGCATGGTGGCTATAACTGCCACCTCGAGGGGGGGGCATGAAGTTATTTTCCAGCTACCCAAAATAACATTTCTTTTTCAAAAGGCGGTTTTTGCAGACCCTTTGCCCTTCCCTGTGCGGCTTGGCTCGCTTGCACGAGTCGCCTCTACAGTTTTCTCTCTGCTTTCTGGCCTTGCCTAACGGGCCAGAATTATCGTATTTTTCGCTCCATAACGCGGACCTTTTTCCTCCTAAAAAGGAAGGGGAAAAGTCTGCGCACGTTATGGAGCGAAGGCACTGGCCGGCAGCGGGATCCCTCGGCTGCCACCGCAGTCTAAGCAGAGGGATGCCTCTGCCAGCGGAGCCATGGCTCCCGGCGGGGCGGGAGAGGAACGGACAGCCCAAAAGCAGCACTTTCGGGATGTCCGTTCCTCCCCCGCCCCTGGAGAGCACAAGGAGGGAGGGAGGGAGATGCTTCCCCCCTTCCTTCCTTCCTTCCTTCCTTCCCTCTCTCTCTCTTCCCTCCCTCTCTCCCTCCTTCTTTCCCTCTCTCTTCCTCTCTCTCTCTTCCTTCTTTCCCTCTCTCTTCCTTCTTTGCCTCTCTCTTCCTTCCTTCTCTCTTCCCTCCCTCCCTCCTTCTTTCCCCCTCTCTTCCCTCCCTCTCTCCCTCCTTCTTTCCCTCTCTCTTCCTTCTTTGCCTCTCTCTTCCTTCCTTCCTTCTCTCTCTTTTCCCTCCCTCCCTCCTTTCCCCCTCTCTTCCTTCCCTCTCTCCCTCCTTCTTTCCCTCTCTCTCTTCCTCTCTCTCTCTTCCTTCTTTCTCTCTCTCCTCCCTCCCTCCCTCCCTCCCTCCCTCCCTCCCTCCCTCCCTCCCAGCCTTTTAGAGGAGGAAAACAAAAACAAAAAAAAATTCTTGTTTTCCTCCTCTAAAAACGAGGTGTGCGTTATGGCGCGAAAAATACGGTAGGAGGCGGGTCCTTTCTCTCCTTGGCCCCCCTGAGCAGCATTTCTTCCTTCCTCCAACGCCGCCTCTCCGCTTTGCCTTGCAGACCGCCACCACGGCACCCCCATGCTGCTGGACGGGGTGAAGTGTATCGGGGCGGAGGTGGAGTACGACTCGGAGCAGAGCGAGTGGCACGGCTTCGACTAGGCCTGCCCCCCAACCCACCGCCTCCTCCTCTTCCTCCTCCTCTGCAAACCCCGCTCGTCCTTCGAAGGGTTTTCTATGTATAAATATTTTCCGGTTATAAAGAGCTTGAAATGAAAACGCCCATCTCAACTGTTCGCTGGCTGCCTGACGCAGATCGCGCTTGTTTTGTGCCGACCCCCATGGCGCTTGTCTTGTGGGGTTTTGGGGGTGCTGCGCTTTAAACCCCCCACCCCACCTTCCCGCTGGTTTCGAAAAGGCGGTTCTGTGGCTTAAGGCGAGATCCGTCTCTCCGGCCTTAAATCTGCGTCTGTGGATGTGTGGCTTTTTGTCTAAAAGTCCGTGTGCACCCCATTTTTTTTGCAAGGGGGTGCACGTGCGCGGGGGGGGGGCTGTCCCCCCGAGACCAGTTCTGTGTGTGTGTGTTGGTTTTCCTTCAGGTTTTAGCATCGTTTCACTGCCTGCAAAAGCGTTTCCTGCGGCCGCCCTTTCGTGACGGCAACTGGCTGTTCGGCGCTGAAAGGCTGCTCGGAGGAAGAGAAATCTGTGTTCCTTCAGGCATTCGGATAACTTAAGGTTTCGCTGCGTTGTTGTAGATAGGCCAGGATTAGTTAGAGGAGCCTTTGCCAAGCCGGCGCCCGCCTGATGTCTTTGGACTGCCACTCCCGGGTGATGGGAGTCCTGGGCTTGAGAGCGCCGGCTTGGCGAGGCTGACTTAGGGCTGCATCAGTTGCTGGGGACCAATTTTGCGCAGCCTTTGGGTTGGGGGCTCTCCTTTCTTTCGCCTCCCCCTTCCCCACCCTCAGGGCAAAGAAGCCTTCAAGGCAGCCCATTAATTCTACTTCGAAGGCAGCGGTGGGGCAGCCCCCAAAGGAGAAAAAGCTGCCCGGTTGCCCTGCAAGAGTGTCCCCCCCCCCCCAAACTCCCGTTTCTGCTTTGCTGTAGCCTGGGAAGGTTTGTTCCTTCCAAAGGCTTGAACCCTCGGTTGCCTTTCCAGAGATGCCCCGAGCGAATCTCTCCTTGTTGCAAGCCATACGGTGTCTTGAAATCCCCGCGTTACGGAAAACATGTGTTTTGTCATCTCTTCCTTCCTTCCTGCTGCAGTTTTATGTCTTTTTAACGTCTTTTTCGTATTCTGCTCCTGACACGAAAGGAATGAGCTGCAGAGCAGACTCCGCCATTTCCTAGCGAAATCTACCCACAGTCGTTAGAATGAGATGGCGGTGTGGCTTAAGAGGGCAGGTTGAAGAGCTTTGACGTTTGGATTTCGCCCCAAACCACAAAGCGGTTCCCTGCAACGGGAAAAGTAGCTCTTCAGGGAGCGAGGCTGCCATAGACTTTTACTTTAGATTTTTACTTCTCTAGATTTTTACTTTCTTCTCCCTTCTCTTTTAAATTTTACTTTAAGTTTTCCACTACCTGCAGCAGAACCTCCTGTTTTTGAAATAAAAAATCTGCTCCAGCGGTAGGAGGCAGGCAGTCCGACGTGCTCCTGCCTCGGCAGCCCCATAACTAGACCACTGCCCTCCCAGGAGTGGCCCTTCTGGAGCAGCAGGGAGGTGAGGGCGCAGGATGAGACCCAAGGCTCATCCATTCTCCATGGCTGACACCTGTTTCATCTGTCTGAGGTGGGCACCCCTCCAGTGTTGCTGGACTCCCATTGTCCCTAACCATTAGGCCATGCTGTCTCAGGCTGCTGGGAGTTGAGGCCCATCGACAATCTGGAGAGCTGCAGATGTTCTGTTCACTTGTTGGAGCCTTGTCTTGTCTCCCAGATGTGTTTTCTTAACCATTCTCTTAACTTTTTTTTTCCTTTTTAAAAAAAGATTCATAGTGCAAAGACCAGGAATGTGATATAGTTAAGAAAGAAACCAATGGGTTTTTAATGTGCATATATACATATATATATATTCAAATAAACTTGTGTGTTTTTTGGGTTTTTTAAAAGCAAAAAAAATCTCTAAAGGAAAACAATAAACTTCAGTTGGAACAAAAAAACCCTACTCTGCTGTCGTGTGTGGAATGACTGGGGATGTGGTTTTCTCTTTTGTAATGAGGTCTCTGCACCCGGCTACCCACAGCCTGGGGCCTTCCAGTAGGACTACAACTCCCATCAGGCTGTGCTCCCATCAGTACCGCAAAGCGCCTGAAGGGGGCGCCCCGTTGGCAAAGTCTGAATCTTGTGGGTGGGAGGCCGGGAGTTGCTCTGCTGCCACCTACAGGCTGGAGCCCAGTCCAGCATCTCTTCTGGAGCCTCGTCTAGGTCAGTGTTCCCCAAAGTGGGTGGCACTGCCCCCTGCGGGTGGGAGGTGGGATTGCCCAGAGTGTGTGGTTTTCCCCTTGTTTTTAATCATGCATTTTGAGTTTTAAAAATTTTATTTTTATGTTGCGAGCCATCCTGAGATCTACAGCTGAAGGCCGGCATATACATTAAATAAAGTAAAACTAAGAGGCAAGGGGGCATGACTAGCAGACCTTGGAAAGCTGGTATCGCTGGGTCATCTATTACTATTGGATATTTATTTATACCTTGCCTTCTTCCCTGGCGGGGCTCATGGCACCTTACAGATAAAAACCAAGAATTGCTAAAACAGCAGAACTCAGTTGACTGGCGTAGTTTCACTGCCCCCAAAATAATAATAATAACAATTATTTATTATTATTATTATTATTATTATTATTATTATTATTATTATTAATACCCCACCCATCTGGCTGGGTTTCCCCAGCCACTCTCGGCGGCTTCCAACAGAATATTAAAATACAATCGTCTATTGAACATTAAAAGCTTCCCTAAACAGGGCTGCCTTCAGATGTCTTCTAAAAGTCTGATGGTTGTTTATTTCCTTGACATCTGATGGGAGGGCGTTCCACAGGGCAGGCACCACCACCGAGAAGGCCCTCTGCCTGGTTCCCTGCAACTTGGCTTCTCGCAGCGAGGGAACTGGCAGAAGGCCCTCGGCGCTGGACCTCAGTGTCTCGGCAGAACGATGGGGGTGGAGACGCTCCTTCAGGTATACTGGACCGAGGCTGTTGAGAACTTTAAAGGTCAGCACCAAAATCCCTCCTGCACGTGTGAAATTGCTTTTCTGCAGATTGCTGGTCCTCCTGGCAACCCAAGCCACCCTCCCTCTGGCTGACGGAGGCTCCCCAGCAATGGAAAATCTTCCCCAGACACCCTCTCCCCGCATCCTTTTAGCTCAGGCATCCCCAAACTTGGGACTGCAACTCCCATCACCCCTAGCTAACAGGACCAATGGTCAGGGATGGTGGGAGTTGTAGTCTGAAAACATCTGGAGGGCCGAGTTTGGGGATGCCTGTTTTAGCTCATCTGCTGGGAATCCTTTAACTGCAGTTCCTGCATTGCAGGGGGTTGGACTAGATGTCCCTCGGGGTCCCTTCCAGTCTTAGAGTTCTATGATTCAGGAGTAGGTTTGCCTGCCAAGCATTCCTCCTGCCTGACCAAGGAATTGTAGGGCTGGAAGGACCCCCACCTCCCAAGGGGAATCACAGCTGAAGCCTCCATGCCCACTCGCACCAAACTCTCAACTCACAGAAGAGGAAAGCAAAAATCACTTCTGTTTATTTTTCTCTAATAAAGCCATATTGGCCACAACAAGCTCATATGAACGCCCACCCGTTCTCCCGAGGGAGAGAAAGAGAGAGTGAGTGTGCGGGTTTATACACAATATAGAAAAATAAAATTTGGGGTGGATTCCTACAAAGCGACATGTTACAAGCATTCAGATGTGCAGGCAGCACAGAGGCTCAAAGGACAGGCCGGAAAAGCTTTTATCACGGTTTGGAAAGGGAAGGGTGGTGATGTGGACAGTTTATTCAGCCAGATCTTCCAGAGAACGGTGCAATCCTGCCTGGCTAGTTGGAGGGCAACAGATGGTCGGTGGAGCAGTGAGCAGGGCAGCTAAAGGGACTCCAAGCTTGGGGGGGGGGGGTTCACTGGAGGCTGTCAACTTACTCTGATTTCCTCCCCGTCCTTTTCCTTTGCAAAGATGCAGTGGACACAAGCATTTCTCAAAACTTGAGCATCAGTTGTTTAAAAGCCCAGACTTTGAAGAGACAAGCTGGACACTTAGAAAAAGATTCCCATTTCCAGGAGACAACGTCCAAAACCTAGATATACCTGTACCTGTGATTCACCCTTCCCCTCCAGTTCTGTTTACATCAAGAGAACTAGACGGAAAGGACCTGCAAGAAGCCGCTCACTGATAAGACTTCTAAAAAGTAAATATAGCTCTGGGGGGACTGAAGGTGGCCGGGCTA
Source organism: Darevskia mixta (assembly GCA_034641385.1). Taxonomy (NCBI): domain Eukaryota; kingdom Metazoa; phylum Chordata; class Lepidosauria; order Squamata; family Lacertidae; genus Darevskia; species Darevskia mixta. The sequence continues at coordinate 9,352,886 of JAWWNH010000060.1, forward strand.
CAGCTTTGGGGAGCAGGCAAAATATTGCCCTAGTGACCAGCCTCTCCCCCTTGCTCCCAGCTGAATGAATCTCACCCAGGGGTAGGCAACCTAAGGCCCGTGGGCCAGATGCGGCCCAATCGCCTTCTCAATCCAGCCCATGGATGGAATCAGCGTGTTTTTACATGAGTAGAATGTGTCCTTTTATTTAAAATGCATCTCTGGGTTATTTGTGGGGCATAGGAATTCATTCATTCCCCCCCCCCCAAAAAAAATATAGTCCGGCCCACCACATGGTCTGAGGGACGGTGGACCGGCCCACGGCTGAAAAAGGTTGCTGACCCCTGATCTCACCCCTCCGCTCTGGGCAGGTTGGTGAAAGCTGAGCTGGGCTTTTTGTTTGGATTAAGGCAGGGTAAGTAGGGAAATGGCTCCACCTGCTGTTCACACTGGTACCCACTGGATGCTGCCGATGGGATTGGCCATCCAAAACAGAGGTTGGGGAGACTGAGCTAAAGCCATGCCAATCTTCCGCTAAAATGGAAGGTAGATCCAAACATACATGCTTCAGACACGCATTGTTATTCACCGTCGGCTTAAATGCCCATCCTGTTCCCCATGCAAAAGCAGAGAATCTTTCCATTTGTTGCTCTTGGACATTTCACCCAGCAGTGTCACCATGGGAAGATGAAATATCCCCATTCCATTCAATGCAACTCCCCCACTCCTAGGGTTACCATATTTCAAAAAGTAAAAACCAGGGCATCCTGCAAAACCCCAAAGTTGTTAAGCTTATCCAACACCTTGTGCGTTAGAATCATAGAATCCTAGAGTTGGAAGAGACCCCAAGGGCCATCCAGTCCAACCCCCTGCCAAGCAGGAAACACCATCAAAGCATTCCTGACAGGTGGCTGTCAAGCCTCTGCTTAAAGACCTCCAAAGAAGGAGACTCCACCACACTCCTTGGCAGCAAATTCCACTGTCGAACAGCTCTTACTGTCAGGAAGTTCTTCCTAATGTTTAGGTGGAATCTTCTTTCTTGTAGTTTGAATCCATTGCTCCGTGTCCGCTTCTCTGGAGCAGCAGAAAACAACCTTTCTCCCTCCTCTATATGACATCCTTTTATATATTTGAACATGGCTATCATATCCCCCCTTAACCTTCTCTTCTCCAGGCTAAACATACCCAGCTCCCTAAGCCGTTCCTCATAAGGCATCGTTTCCAGGCCTTTGACCATTTTGGTTGCCCTCCTCTGGACACGTTCCAGCTTGTCAGTTGAGATGCTTCATTTGTGTGTGTGTGTAAGAGAGAGAGAGAGAGCCCAACAATATTTAAGGATATTATTGGTATCGGAAGAAGTGTGCATGCACACGAAAGCTCATACCAATAACAAACTTAGTTGGTCTCTAAGGTGCTACTGGAAGGAATTTTTTTTATCGTGTAAACACTTCATATTTCCGGAAGGAGTCACTTTGTCCTGGATCTTAGGCAAGACAATCGGAAATTTGCAGTGGTTTTTTGTGTGTGTTTTTGTAAAAAAGAAGAAGAAGCTTAACAACTTTGGGGTTTTGCAGGATGCCCTGGTTTTTACTTTTTGAAATATGGTAACCCTAGGAGTGGGGGAGTTGCATTGAATGGAATGGGGATATTTCATCTTCCCATGGTGACACTGCTGGGTGAAATGTCCAACTCCCCGCTAGTTAAATTATGGTCTTGAATGAAGGGCTGGCTTGCTGCACCGTGGACCATTCCATCTGCAAAGCCCATCATTGCAAGCCCATTTGTCGCTTCAAAACCTGAAGGAAGATGCAAGGGAAGGTTATGGGACCAACCATACAAGCCCTCTTCTGCGGAATTTCTCTCTTTGGAGTTTTTTTTACTGCTGGCCTGCCAAGCTGCCCACCCCTCTGCTCTCTTCTAAAGTCCCGAGAAGATAATATGTGACTGTGACCCAGTTGGCACCACCGACTGGCACCACCAAAGACCAAGACTAATGATTGGAAAGATGAAAGGGACCACCTGGTATTCCAGCTGGCCTTTCTTTGGTGAGTTGAAGCAAAGAGGATGTGTTTCTGGAGCCTGGCCTGGATTTCTTCCCAAGTCTGACATGACTCAACCTTTAGATTTGCAGAAAAATCCACAGGGGAGAGGAGGAGGAGGAGGAGGAGGAGGACTTTAGCCACACCCCTTCTTCTTCTTCTTCTTCTTCTTCTTCTTCTTCTTCTTCTTCTTCTTCTTCTTCCTCCTCCTCCTCCTCCTCCTCCTCCTCCTCCAAGGCCTCAGATGTCCAGGGCATCAGTTGGAAAGGAAATCGATAGAAGCTCTCACGGTCTTGGATGTCTGGACGTCCATGGCTGCCACCTTGATCTCCGTGTCTCCAAACTGCATGCTGGCTCGGATCTCCCTCCGGCTCCTCTTCGGAGAGCTGGGCTCCTCCAACTCGTCCAGGTCCAGGCTGATGGTGCCGCATTTCCTCACCCCGGGGTCGGTGATGTAGACCACGTCGTCGGTGCCACAGCAGTAGATGTTGATGATGATCTTCCGCTGCCCCACCCGCGCGGGGCAGTAGCTCCTCTGCACCACCTCGCCCAGCGCCACGGACTGGTCCACGGAGACAAACTTCTCAAAGATGTCCGTGCACCAGTTCTTCCCTTCCTTGACCAGCAGCTTCTCCCGGGGGTGCTTGCCCTCCACGAACTTGTTGAGCACCCCCACGCCGTAGGTCAGAGGGGAGCGCCTCACGCGGACGATGGTGGGGTCCAGGCCGAAGAGCACCGCGCCTTTCAGAATGGTCAGGCCCACGTCCTGCGGGATGATGACCCGGCAGACGGCGCTGAAGGCCGACTGGACGGCGTGCTGCAGCATCGAGGACTCGGCAAAGCCTCCCACCAGGAAGAGGAACTTGATGCCTCTGACGTCCGGCTTCTTCATGAGGTCACCTGAAGCGAGAGAGGGGACAGGGGAGGGAGGTGGAGAGGCCACGTGTGTCAAAAGGAGGGTGGGAAAGTTGCATTTCAGAGCCAGTAACTGCCAAGGCTCCGGGGCAGTGCTGAGGTTTTCACTTGTGGGGTGCCTCAGGGTTCCGTCCTCTCCCCCATGCTTTTTAACATCTACATGAAGCTGCTGGGAGAGATCATCAGGGGGTTTGGGCTGGGTGTCCATCAATATGTGGATGATACCCAGCTCTAAAAGTAAAGGGACCCCTGACCATTAGGTCCAGTCGCGTCCGACTCTGGGGTTGCGGCGCTCATCTCACGTTACTGGCCGAGGGAGCCGGCGTACAGCTTCCGGGTCATGTGGCCAGCATGACTAAGCCGCTTCTGGCGAACCAGAGCAGCACACGGAAACGGCGTTTACCTTCCCGCCGGAGCAGTACCTATTTATCCACTTGCACTTTGACATGCTTTCGAACTGCTAGGTGGGCAGGAGCTGGGACCGAGCAATGGGAGCTCACCCTGTCACGGGGATTCGAACTGCCGACCTTCTGATCAGCAAACCCTAGGCTCTGTGGTTTAGCCCACAGCGCCACCTCTTTTTAAAATCTGAACCAGTGAAGGCAGTGAAGGTCCTGTGTGAGTGCCTGGAGGCGGTTGGAGGATGGATGGCGGCTAATGGATTGAAGTTGAATCCTTACAAGACAGTAGTACTGTTCTTGGGGGACAGGAGGCGGGCTGGTGTGGAGGACTCCCTGGTCCTGAATGGGGTAATTGTGCCCCTGAAGGACCAGGTGCGCAGCCTGGGAGTCATTTTGGACTCACAGCTGTCCATGGAGGCATAGGTCAATTCTGTGTCCAGGGCGGCTGTCTGCCAGCTCCATCTGGTACGCAGGCTGAGACCCTACCTGCCCACGGACTGTCTTGCTAGAGTGGTGCATGCTCTGGTTATCCCCCGCTTGGACTACTGCAATGCGCTATACGTGGGGCTGCCTTTGAAGGTGACCCGGAAACTGCAATTTATCCAGAATGCGGCAGCTAGACTGGTGACTGGGAGTGGCCGCCGGGACCATATCACACCGGTCCTGAAAGACCGACATTGGCTTCCATTACGTTTCCGAGCACAATTCAAAGTGTTGGTGTTGACCTTTAAAGCCCTAAACGGCCTCGGTCCTGTATACCTGAAGGAGCGTCTCCACCCCCACCGTTCAGCCCGGACACTGAGATCCAGCGCTGAGGGCCTTCTGGCGGTTCCCTCACTGCGAGAAGCAAAGCTGCAGGGAACCAGGCAGAGGGCCTTCTCGGTGGTGGCGCCCGCCCTGTGGAACGCCCTCCCAGCAGAGGTTAAAGGGATCAACAACTACTTGACATTCAGAAGACATCTGAAGGCAGCCCTTTTTAAGGAAGCTTTTAATATGTGACATTTTAATGTATTTTTTATTTTTGTTGGAAGCCTCCCAGAATGTCTGGGGAGACCCAGCCAGATGGGCGGGGTACAAATAATAATAAATAATAATAATAATAATAATAATAATAATAATAATAATAATAATAATAATTATTATTATTATTATTATTATTATTATTTAATGCTCCACACCTGTCAGGTAGGCTCATTGTCGGCAGAAAGAACCTAAGAGGAGCCTGCAGGATCAGGGCAATCTCCTATCTAGTCCAGCATCCTGTTCTCACAGTGGCCAGCCAGATGTCTGTGGGACACCAGCAAGCAAGATTTGAACACAAGACCTCTCCCCCCTCCTGCGGTTTCCAGCAACTGGGATTCAGAAGCATTGCTGCTGCCCCCAACTACATACCCTCCAACGTTTCTCTGGTGAAAATTGGAATGTCCTGTTCCATGAAAATAATAATTTTATTACTTGTATGAAACCCATCCGACTGGATGCCGCTCTGGACAGCTTCCAACATACGGTGCTGCCTTGGTTCTCAAACAGCTTAGTTGTCGAACAAATTGACTCCCGAATGCCGCAAACTCAGAAGTAAGTGTTCCGGTTTGCGAACATTTTTCGGAAGCAGAACGTCCGACGCGGCTTCTGCTTGAGTGCAGGAAGCTCCTGCAGCCAATCGGAAGCCGTGTCTTGGTTTTCAAACGGTTTCGGGAGTCGAACGGACTCCTGGAACGGATTAAGTTGAGAGTACCACTGTATATAAAAAAACTATAATAAAGCATTAAACATTAAGAAATACTTTCCCTATACGACTGCCTTCTAAAAGTGTCTTCTAAAGGTTGTATAGTTATTTATCTCCTTGGCTTTGAGGGTCGCATAACTCCATACCCACCAACTCAGTTGGGCAGGGTATAAATTTATTATTATTATTATTTATTTATTTATTTATTTATTTATTTATTTATTTATTTATTTATTTCTCTGATGAAAATAGGGAGGTCCAAGCGGGACATTCTGGGATCAAATCAGAAACTAGGGTGGCTTCTGTAAGTCCGGGACTGTCCCTGGAAAATAAGGACACTTGGAGGGTAGCAAGACCCCAGGCCAGGGGGATCTTGGGGCTCCCACATTTGGGCCAGCGAAGCGAGGACCTTGTGGCCGTCCTCAGGAGCAGGCTGCAAGTTGGTGGAACTGACCAGCAAAATGAAACCGGGCCCTGAGAATCATCTGGTCCAACCCCTGCAACGCAGGAGACTTTTGCCCAACACTCGAACCCACAACCCTGCGCTTAAGAGGTACATGCTCTACCAATGAAGCTACCCACACTCACAAACTGACACACGCAGAGGCGTAGCCAGCCCAGGTGGTACCCGGGGCGGAATTTTTTTTGTCACCCCCCCCCACCACCACTTTGCCAGGGCACTGGCAGAGCTGCACCCAGTGGCATAGCAAGTCACCCCCACCCCCAAAAAATGATGGTGCCACTTTGCGAGGTGTGGGGGTTTTTTTGTGTGTGTCTATTATCTCTTTTTTTCCAATAAAGTTAAAATTTATTTTTTAAAAAAAAAATAAAAAAAATAAAAAATAAAAAAATAAAGAAGTGTCACCCCCCTCTGATGGTGCCACTTTGTGAGGTGAGGGGTGTTGTGTGTGTGTGTGTGTGTGTGTGTGTGTGTGTGTGTCTATTATCTCTTTTCCAATAAAGTTTAAAAATAAATAAAGAAATAATTTAATTTTTTTTTTTAAAGTGTCACCCCCCTCTGGGGTGGAACCTGGGGTGGCCCGGCCCCATCGTCCCCCTTGTTACGCCCCTGGACACACGCTTTTTCCTTCTGCCCATTTGAGGGCATTGCCCACAGGGGAAAGAGCTTGAGCGGCTGCACGCGGCCGAGCTCTCCAGTTGGGGGGACTCACCGATGTGGGTGATAATCTGGTGGATGGTTGGCTGGAAGAGCTCGTTCATGGCTTCGGAGGACATGCGCAGCATCCCTTGCGAGGACCACTTCACCAGGTTCACGCTGGAGATGCCAGAAAAGAGATTACTTACACATTTTTAACTGCCCACCCCCCTTTCGTATTTGTGCATCACCTTGACAATTGTGAAGGAGGCGGTTCGCCAGCTTATTCAATTATTGCATTTCGTAGAAGCATCGAATTGTAAAATCAGAAGGAACCCCCAAGGGTCCTCTAGCTCAGGCTTCCTCAGCCCTCCATGTTTATTTATTTATTAATAATGTTTATTGAATTTTCAAATTATAATAAATTTTCCACAAATCTTAATGGAACAATTTATATTTCCATATTTCTCCCTTCCCCCCTCTTTGGCTCCCCCCGTATTTCCATATTGATTTATTAAACAAATTATATACCCTGCTGGTTTGACCTCTTATATAGTTGTGAAGGTAAAGGGACCCCTGACCATTAGGTCCAGTCGTGACAGACTCTGGGGTTGCGGTGCTCATCTCACATTATTGGCCGAGGGAGCCGGCGTACAGCTTCCGGGTCATGTGGCCAGCATGACTAAGCCGCTTCTGGCGAACCAGAGCAGCGCACGGAAACACCGTTTACCTTCCTGCCGGAGTGGTACCTATTTATCTACTTGCACTTTGACGTGCTTTCGAACTGCTAGGTGGGCAGGAGCAGGGACAGAGCAATGGGAGCTCACCCCGTTGCAGGGATTCAAACCGCCGACCTTCTGATCGGCAAGCCCTAGGCTCTGTGGTTTCAAACTGCTAGGTTGGCAGGAGTATATAGTTGTGAAAGTTTAGTCAAAACCTGCCAATGAGTCCAAATCTTTATACTGTCTTTTTATATAGTTTATAAATGGTTCCCACTCCTTTTTGAAATCAATGTTGTCTCTCATGTATTCTGTTCCACATAGTCCATAAGCTTAGCCTGCCATTCTTCCTTTGTTGGCGTTTTCTCTGTTTTCCATACTTGTGCCGTCCAGATGTTTTGGAACTACAACTCCCATCATCCCTAGCTAGCAGGACCATTGGTCAGGGATGATGGGAATTGTAGTCTCAAAACATCTGTAGGGCCGAGGTTGAGGAAGCCTGCTCTAGCCCAATCCCCTGCAATGCAGGGATCACAGCTAAAAACCTCCAAGGATGGAGAGTCCGTCACCTTCTGAGGGAGCCAGATACATCCCCCCTTTTTCTCCAAAGAGTTCAAGGCGGTGATTGCGGTTCTTCCCCTCCTCATTCAAACCCTACAACAACCCTGAGAGGTAGGTTAGGCTCAGAGGCACCCAAGAGTTTACACCAATCCCACAAAATTGCACTTTGCAGCTCCAATGCCTTGGGAAACAGGAAAGGTTTTTTTCTTCCAACTTGCAGAAGTGGGACGAGTTGTTTAAAACAGGGGTCCCCAAACTAAGGCCCGGGGGCCGGATGCAGCCCAATCACCTTCTAAATCCGGCCCTCGGACGGTCCGGGAATCAGCGTGTTTTTACATGAGTAGAATGTGTGCTTTTATTTGAAATGCATATCTGGGTTATCTCATAGGAATTCGTTCATTTTTTTTTTCAAAATATAGTCCGGCCCCCCACAAGGTCTGAGGGACAGTGGACCGGCCCCCTGCTGAAAAAGTTTGGTGACCCCTTGTTTAAAAGATAACCTTTCTGCCTCGTTTTATGCTGTTTTATTCCAATTGCAGTGTCAGATCTACACTGCCCTGATGGAGTTCCACTGAAAGAAGGCCTCAAAGTTTTAACAAAAGGCCGTCTGAGAGTGGGGAGGGACCCCAAGGGTCATCTAGTCCAACCCCCTTTTCCACCCAACTCTCTGGGACCCTCACCTGCTGCGCTTCAGAGCCGTCTCCACGTTCTGTCCCTGGTGCTTCCGGTAAAAGTCGATGAAGGAGAAGGGCAGCGAGATGTTGAGGGAGTTGGCGCGGTGCGGGGCAGCTGTCCGCTTGCGGGCTTCGAACGCGATGGTCAGGTCGACCCAGGCCGCCGGCCGCTTGGCCTTGAAGGTGGCGATGAGGTTTTCGCCAAAGATCTGGCAGAGAAGTTTCTCGAAGGCCAAGTCCACCCCCACGGCCCCGTAAGGACCTCCTGGAAGGCAGCGGCAGGAGAGGGAAGGTCAAAGGAGCAAGGGAGAGGGGCAGCGCAGTGCAGTGGCTAGTGTGCCAAACTAGGGCTTCAGAGGCTCGGGTTCAAATCCCTGCTTGGCATGCAGGGGAAACCATGTGTGTGCCTTCTTGAGCTCCTTGGAAGAAAAAGCTGGGCTATCATAGAATCCTAGAGTTGGAAGAGACCCCAAGGGCCATCCAGTCCAACCCCCTGCCAAGCAGGAACACCATCAAAGTATTCCTGACAGGTGGCTGTCAAGCCTCTGCTTAAAGACCTCCAAAGAAGGAGACTCCACCACACTCCTTGGCAGCAAATTCCACTGTCGAACAGCTCTTACTGCCAAGAAATTCTTCCTAATGTTTAGGTGGAATCTTCTTTCTTGTAGTTTGAATCCATTGCTCCGTGTCCGCTTCTCTGGAGCAGCAGAAAACAACCTTTCTCCCTCCTCTATATGACATCCTTTTATATATTTGAACATGGCTATCATATCACGCCTTAACCTTCTCTTCTCCAGGCTAAACATACCCAGCTCCCTAAGCCATTCCTCATAAGGCATCGTTTCCAAGGCTTTGACCATTTTGGTTGCCCTCTTCTGGACACGTTCCAGCTTGTCAGTATCCTTCTTGAACTGTGGTGCCCAGAATTGGACACAGTATTCCAGGTGGGGTCTGACCAGAGCGGAATACAGTGGTACTATTACTTCCCTTGATCTAGATGCTATACTCCTATGGATGCAGCCCAGAATTGCATTGGCTTTTTTAGCTGCTGCATCACACTGTTGACTCATGTCAAGTTTATGGTCTACTAAGACTCCTAGATCCTTTTCACATGTACTGCTCTCAAGCCAGGTGTCACCCATCCTGTATTTGTGCCTTTCATTTTTTTTGCCCAAGTGTAGTACTTTACATTTCTCCCTGCTAAAATTCATTCTGTTTGCCTTGGCCCAGTTCTCTAATCTGTTAAGGTCATTTTGAAGTGTGATCCTGTCCTCTGGGGTATTAGCCACCCCTCCCAATTTGGTGTCATCTGAAAACTTGATCAGGATGCCCTCAAGCCCATCATCCAAGTCATTGATAAAGATGTTGAATAAGACTGGGCCCAAGACAGAACCCTGTGGCACCCCACTAGTCACTTCTCTCCAGGATGAAGAGGAGCCATTGATGAGCACCCTTTGGCTTCGGTCAGTCAGCCAGTTACAAATCCAATGAATGGTAGCATTGTCTAGCCTGCATTTTACCAGGTTCTTTACAAGAATATAATAATAATAATAATAATAATAATAATAATAATAATAATAATGGCATGAAGGATGTGGATCTTTAAGGGCCTAATAGAAGCTAGTCTCTGTGTGTGTTTTCTGCCCTCCCAAAGGCCAGGGCACTGTCTAGGGTGGCCCCCTGAGCTGAGGAATGCACTTCGTTACAGTGTTGCAAATATGAACAACCTATCAGAAGAATGCTGTGAGTCCCAGACATTTGCATTTCCACCTGCAAATAAAGGCTTTGATCTTCCTTCTTAGTTTGCTTCTTGCTTGCTATTTCAATTTCAGCCACTGGGTGGAACTCTAACATCAGAACACCAAAAGGGGAGGCTAGCTTCAGACAACCCTGGAAACCCAGGGATGGCCGTTCCAGCCAAATAGCTGGGCAGGAGACAAACTTGGGCACAAACTCAGTTGCCTTTCAAAGCAGCAAACCTGCACGGCTTACGTGAAAGTTCAGGGCTGTAGCCATGTTTGTGTGGAATTTTGCCAAATACAGTTGTACCTTGGGTCCCGAACGCCCTGGAACTCGGACCTTTTGGCTCCCGAACACCGCAAAGAGTGACTGTTCCGGTTTGCGAACATTCTTTTGGAACCCGGACGTCCAACGGGGCTTCCGCGGCTTCTGATTGGCTGCAGGAGCTTCCTGCAGCCAATCAGAAGCTGCGATTTGGTTTTCGAACGTTTTGGAGGTTGAACGGACTTCCCAAACGGATTCTGTTCCATACTTCCAAGGTATGACTGTATGCACATTTCTGCAAAGCAGTTTCCCCCAGTATGAAGCACTTCTTAATGTCATTTTCACTAGCAGATTCCTCTCCCATGCTCTCCTTACCATAGTTATATGCAGTTTTATCCACGCTTTACCGTAGTCACGTGCATTCTTGCACACATTGTTTTGATGGAGAAATGCATCGCAAAATTCGGAGAACTACGAATTCTGTGTTTCGGATTCCATAGGCTTTCGGAAAGTGTGAATTAGATAAGTTTGCCTTTCACCTGGACCTCCTTGCAGGTGACCTTGCTCTGTGGACTCTCCCTAGCCCTCCTCACCTGACGCTTTGTAGAGCTCCTTGAGGGTCCCCTGTGGCTGCTCAATCTGGTGGACGGTCAGATCGACCGTCCCTCCGCCACAGTCGGCCACGATGTAGCGGTCCCCTGCGGGATGAAGGAAAGAAGGTGGTGATGCCAGGTTCAGGAAAGGAATCACAGAATCACAGAGTTGGAAGGGACCCCTGAGGGTCATCTAGCCCAACCCCCTGCAAGGCAGAGATCTCCACTGAAGCATCCAAACTCTGCTTAGAAACCTCCAATGAGGCTGGTCAACGCCAGGTCATGGATGCCCAGAAATGATAGCAGAGAGGAGGAAGAGGATTGGCATAACCTCCAACATTCCTCAGTTGAAAATAGGGACATTTCCTCTCCAACTGGCCTCCTTGACCCCTCCCTCCATTTTTTGTCCACCCCCCCAAGACACACACACCCTCAGGGGTGTAGTGGGGGGGCCCTGGGGTGGGGGTGATACTCGGGGGGCACTGCCTCCCGCAATCGGCGCAATCGCTCGGTGTGCGGCGGCTGGCTGGCTTGCTTGCTTAGCCAGCTGCCGGCGCCTGCTTTCCTTTTTTATTATTATTAAAGGGCTTTTCTCCCCGCTGCTGGGGTGGCCAGTGAGGAGGAGCTTTCCTTTTTTATTATTATTAAAGGGCTTTTCTCCCCGCTGCTGGGGTGGCCAGTGAGGAGGAGGTGGCCAGTGACAAGCGTGACACCCCATCCTCGCTCGCCCGCCCCTCCCCTCACCCCTGTGGGCGGCTCCGCCCGGCAGCGGGTGAAAAAGCCCTTAAAAAAAAAAAAAGCCAAGGCAAGCAACCTGCTTGCCTTGGCTTTGCTTTTTTTTTTAAAGGGCTTTTCTCCCCGCTGCCGGGGCGGAGCCGCAGTGACGTTGCGTCGTGATGTCCCAATGCCCCACCCCCATGGGTGCCTCTGGTCGCCCCCTGGGGTAGCGAGGAGGCTTCCTCCGCCCCTGCACACCCTCCACTGCCCTGAGAAAACTCCTTAATCCTGGTTATTTATATATGCCACTACTGCGGCCCGTGTTTTGTTAGCCCCAAAATGGAAAACGAGCGAGGTCCCGACCAAAGAGGAATGGCAACTCAAACTGATGGAATACACGCAGCTTGCAGATTTAACTTATAGAACAGTGGTAGGCAACCTAAGGCCCAGGGGCCAGATGCGGCCCAATCGCCTTCTCAATCCAGCCCGCGGACGGTCCAGGAATCGGCGTGTTTTTACATGAGTAGAATGTGTCCTTTTATTTAAAATACATCTCTGGGTTATTTGTGGGGCATAGGAATTTGTTCACCCCCCCCCCCAAAAAAAATATAGTCCTGCCCACCACATGGTCTGAGGGACGGTGGACCGGCCCACGGCTGAAAAAGGTTGCTGACCCCTGATATAGAATAAGAGAACAAGAAGAACATACGTTTAAAGAAGATTGGAAAATGTTTATTGGATATATCGAGGGGAGGGGGGGAATTGTGCACACTTGAAAACGCTGGCAGCATTAAGATAAATTTGACAGCGTAAATAAGTTTTGGCGGATGCAGATCGCTTTTCTAAAATATGCAGGGATTTATGGTATGTAAAATGAAGTTTTGATGGATGTAATAATGGAATACTGAATGGTTTAGTTTAAATAAAATATGCAGGGGGTTTATGTTATGCAAAATGAGCCATGGAAAGAGAAGAAGGGAAGTCATGGATATTTTAAGGTTGTTTAAATGAATATTCTAAATTGTAAAACAAAATTTAATAAAAACTATAAAAAAAGAAAACAAGAAAACTCAATCCTGATTTTCTTTTCTTTTATTCTTCGGTAGATTTACAAAAAGAAAAACACACAGCAATAAATAAATAAATATTAGAAAGGGGCAGGATTAGATGCGGATGCACAAAGCAGTTCTTTAAAAAAAAATGAAGACTCCTTGGGTCTGCTCTGCTCCCCCTTTCTTCCTGCCCAGGGTGGCCTTGCCCTCTGCCTGCCCCTCAGGGCCAGCGCATCATGTGTGGTTGCGCTGTGGTTGTGGCAGCCTCTCCTCCTCTCCAGCAGCCACCACATCTGTCCAAGAGAGGAGGAGGAGGAGGAGGAGGAAGAAGAAGAAGAAGAAGAGTGAGTTTGAATTTGATATTCCGCTTTATCCCTACCCGAAGGAGTCTCAAAGCGGCTCACATTCTCCTTTCCCTTCCTCCCCCACAACAAACCCTCTGTGAGGTGAGTGGGGCTGAGAGACTTCAAAGAAGTGTGACTAGCCCAAGGTCACCCAGCAGCTGCATGGGGAGGAGCGGAGACGCGAACCCAGTTCACCAGATTACAAGTCCACCGCTCTTAACCCCTACACCACACTGTGGTGACTGAGGACATCAGCGGTGGCCATGGAGATTGTCCCGCTGCCCGGGACAAACGCCTTCTGAGCTTGGCAGCAGCAGTGCTAGCGGGGGGAATAGGGACATTCTGGGATCAAATCAGGAGTCAGGACGGCTTTTGCACTTCCGGGACTGTCCCAGGAAAATCGGGACACTTGGAGGGTATGTGAAGCAGGAAGTCGCAAGGAGCACAGAGGATCTCCCAGCCCTGCGCTGGATGGCAAGTCCCTGCGTTTTATTTGGAGAGTCTGACACAGGCTGTTTCGAGCACCAGCCTAGTATTCTAAATAAGCGAATGAATCAATCCATCAGTCCGGCAAACTGCAGAATATTTCCCTCCACGCACACACATCCCAGCTGACTTGTGAATTTTTCTTTAAAAAAACAACACAGTCAAATTTTCCTCCTTTCCTCGCCTTTGAATTGCCCCGCTGGTTTCTCCTACCTGTCTGCATTTCAGACCAGAGCTCCCCCATCCCGGACTCCACCAGGAAGGTGCGGCTGTGTCTGGAACGGCGGAGTTGTTCTCGGGCTGCAGGGAGACGAATCGGAAAGTAAGGCAGCAGCAAGATGGGGAAAACACAACACACACACACACACACACACAGAGAGAGAGAGAGAGAGAGAGAGAGAGAGAGAGAGAGAGGAAATGGAATAATCCCTTTGTTTTGTTTTAGAATCATAAAACAAGACCACATAACACCCGTCTTGAAAGATCTACATTGGCTCCCAGTACGTTTCCGAGCACAATTCAAAGTGTTGGTGCTGACCTTGAAAGCCCTAAACGGCCTCAGCCCTGTATACCTGAAGGAGCGTCTCCACCCCCATCGTTCTGCCCGGACACTGAGGTCCAGCTCCGAGGGCCTTCTGGTGGTTCCCTCACTGCGAGAAGTCAAGTTACAGGGAACCAGGCAAAGGGCCTTCTCGGTGGTGGCGCCCGCCCTGTGGAACGCCCTCCCACCAGATGTCAAAGAGAACAACAACTACCAGACTTTTAGAAGACATCTGAAGGCAGCCCTGTTTAGGGAAGCTTTTAATGTTTGATTGATTAATGTATTTTAATATTTTGTTGGAAGCCACCCAGAGTGGTTGGGGAAGCCCAGCCAGATGGGCGGAGTATAAATAATAAATTATTATTTTATTATGTTGTTGTTGTTGTTGTTGTTGTTGCTGTTATAGAATGGACCCTGAGGATCTTTAAGTCCAACCCCTTGCAATGCAGGAATATGCTACTGTCCCACACGGGGATTGAACCTGCAATCTTGGCATTATCAGCACCACACTCTAACCAACTGAGCTATCCAGCTCCTATTATTTTATTTTATTTTATTTATTATTTTAACGTTAACATTTATATCCCGCCATTCCTCCAAGCAGCACAAGGTGGCGTACCGCTCCTCACCTCCCCATGTCATCTTCAAAACAACCCTGCGAGGTAGGATGAGCTGAGAGTGAGTAGCTGGCCCACAGTTACCCAGGGAATTTCAATTGGACTAGTTGTAGATGAAAATACAAGGTGCAAGCTTCCAGATCACACTGAACTCTTCAGTGGAGGGAGCTAGTTGAAGGTAAACAATAATTGAAAACTGAAAGAAAACCCAGTGTGTGTCCAGGTATGGTGTTAACTGGACTCTTGGGCTGGCATTTAACGCCATTCAGCTTAGCTGTAACCCCAGTGCTCCAAAGGGTCCTAGAATCTAGAGTTGGAAAGGCCCCCAAGGGTCATCTAGTCTGGCCCCCTGCGATGCAGGAACTCTGCCTCTGCCTTGGGCATCATCTTATTAGGAAGAGCAGAGAAGGGAGCCGGAGAGAAGCAGACACACAGAGGGGTGTTGTTGCCTCCAGAAACCTCTCGGGCTTAGAATCATAGAACCAGTGCTTCCCCCCTAAAAAATAATAAATGTTTGGGGCTACTCTTATTTTGACTCAAGAAAGCCACCATTTTATAATTCAAATCGGGGGAAATAAATACAGTAAATGGACAAAAGTACAAAGATACACAAAATGTTTAGGGGTATGCGTACCCCTGCATACCCCCCAGAAAAAAGGGGTGCATGGAACTGTAGAAATGGAAAGGGGTCCCCCAAGAGTCATCTAGTCCAACCCCCTGCAATGCAGGAATCACAGCTAACACCCCTAATAAATGAGGCAGAGACTCAAGATCTGACTCTCTTCTCCATCTGACCAATGGTTGCAAAACTCGTTTGGGCAAGAAAATGGGGAGATTGGGGACGCTCCCGAGAAGTCCAGGAGCAATGCTCAGCAATCTGGAGTTGTTCTGGAGTCGCCACAAGCAAGATCTGGTAAAAGCAGCACTGCAGTACAGGCTGGATGGTCCGTGGTGGGGCTGAGGACAGTTAGCCTCCCCCCCCCCCAAGGCTGAACAGACGTAGGGAAACTCCCTGACCTGGCCAAGGTTTCAGGAAACAGGCCATTTCCCCACAGCTTCCCTCTTGAGAGTCTCCTGGCTTCCGGCTTCCCTCCCTTGGCTTCAAGACAGAAGCCTCTCTTTAGAATTACGGGCCTTGCATCTGGCACAGATGTCAAAGCACTTTTGGAGAAGACAGCATTTGAAGAAGACAGCATTCTTATATACTGTATTTGTGCTTGGTTCTCCAGCTGCACAGCCAGGGAGAAGAAGATACTTCAGAAGGTCCTAACCACAGCCCAAAATATTATTGGTCATCCTCTCCCATCTCGGGAAGAACTATACAGTTCCCGTTGCCTTAAAAAGGTTAACAATATTTTAAAGGATCCATCTCATCCAGGATATAGTCTCTTTGCACCACTGCCTTCGGGTAGAAGATATAGAACAATTAGATCAAGAACAAATAGACGGAAGAACAGTTTCTACCCAAGAGCTATAACCATCTTAAACGCTGTAACCAGATAATATGACCTTGGAGAGCTGTGATGGGTGTATGTGTGGCTTTCCTTGGTGTGTGTGTGTTTTGTGCTGCTTTTTGTTTTGTTTTTTCTTTCTGTTTTTACGGGGGGCATGCAATTTCGTTGCACTTGTATAGCGTTGTGCTTGTACTTGTGCAATGACAATAAATTATCTTATCTTATTTGAAAACCAAAAAACCCCTGAACTCAGAAGGTGTGTCACCTGCCACTCAGCCTGAGCCACAAACAGAAACTTGGATGTTTTGCCTCGGCTCACACCTAGGGAGGGGTTAGCTTTGGCTTTCAACAGTTCTGGCCCTTTGGGCCCAGTGCCTCTGAACATGTACAAAGTGTAGTGTAGCGGTTAGATCAGTGTTCTGGGCCACAACCCCGCTTGGTTCCATAAACTCAGCCCCAGTGCCTCCTTGCTCAGAACAGCGGTTTGCACGACCCACGGAGGAAGATAACACATGGAAATTCAAAGCAGTGGCAATTAATTGCACATTTGTTCAAAGTCCAGTTAAAAGAATTTATCTTAATTGAGTCAACAAAACTGATGAACTTCATACTGAGACCAGCTTATCAAAGTCTGGTAGCTATTTGCACCTCCAGTGCTGCCCTTTTGGCTTGTTGAGACCCACTAGGGAATCCCACTGCCCCCCAGCCAGGTGGCACTAATTTGGGAAGCACTGGGTTAGAGTCTAGGCTAGTGGAGACCAGTGTTCAAATCCCCACCTGGTGATCTTGGGCCAGTCGCCATCTCTCACCCCAGCCTACCCTACAGAGTTGTTGTTAGGCTATAGCATAGGCGAGGGGAAAGTACATATGCCACCTTTAGCTCATTGGAAGAAAGGCAGGATATAAATGTAAGGATAAATGAATCCAAGAATCATAGAGTTGGAAGGGACCCTGAGGGTCATCTAGTCCAACCCCCTGCAAGGCAGGAATCTCCCCTAAAGCATCCATGACAGATGGCCATCCAACCTCTGCTTAAAAACCTCCAGCTTCCTTGCAAGGATATGATGGGGGGCTTTGTCAAAAGCTTTACTGAAGTCAAGATACACTACGTCCACAGCATTCCCCTGATCCACCAAGCTTGTAACTCCATCAAAAAAAGAAATGAGATTTGTGTGGCATGACTTGTTTTTGAGAAGCCCATACTGGGTTTTAGTGATCATATGCACAGTACTCCCTTTCTGAGCATGTGCAGAATGCCTTTGCTTTGTGAGGTGGACCAGGTTTTGTGTTCAGAAAGGGTCCCAAGACTGTTGATCTGAGAGAGGGGTTGAATAAATTCTACTTAGAAGGAGAGGGGCGTTGTGGTTCAGATCCTGTGGCACTCTCTGGTGGACTCAAGAAAGGCTCCCTCAACTCTCCTTCCTACAGGCAGAGCTGCAGAAGACTCCGCAAAGCTGTTTGCAGTGAGACGGGCTCTTTATTAACTGTGGTTTGTTCTGCTAATAAAATCAAATGAAGACCAGATGTGTGGAAACCTTAATTTAAACCACTCTCTTCTGATGCTTTCCCCCTTTGCTTACTGTTTTTAAAACGGCTCCGTCAGAAAATAGGCGGCCCAAGAGGGAAAACTGGGTGGAACTGGGTAGAAGATGCACACACCACCTGCGGAACTCACTGCCACAAGATATTGCAAAGGCAACTGACCGCATGGGTATCAGCACATCTCACCTTGGCTTAATGTGGATTGTGCTTCCTTTTAATTCCCCCAGCTACTGCTGTCCCACACTTTCTCATCCCTATGCAATCAGTGGCCTAGTGCACATCCAGATTTAGGGAGGATGCTGCACAGATGAGGGGGAATTGAAGGAAGCTGAAAGGGTGGCGCTGTGGGTTAAAGCACTGAGCCTAGGGCTTGCCGATCAGAAGGTCGGCGGTTCGAATCCCCACGACGGGGTGAGCTCCCATTGCTCGGTCCCAGCTCCTGCCCACCTAGCAGTTCAAAAGCACGTCAAAGTGCAAGTAGAAACCGTATTTTTCGCTCTGTAAGGCGCACCTGACCATAGGACGCACCTAGTTTTTAGAGGGGGAAAGCCCCCCCAAATTTTTTTAGGAGCAGCTCAAATTTCTGCAGCTTCTTTTGCAAAGGAGAAAAGCCCCATTTTTTGAGGATCAGCTCAAAGTTGTTAAGCTTACTTTGCAAAGGGAAAAAATCCTGTTTTATGGGGTTTAACGCACAGTTCTGCAGCTTCAGTAAAGGGAGCCATTTCTACAGTTTCCAGACAGATAATCTAATCAGCCAGTCCCATGTCGCTGGGGAAACAGCCTCCCTCTGCAAGGGGGCAGGGCTGGAATCTCTCTCCCTTATCTCTCTCCCCGATCGTTTGCTGAGCAGCTGCTCAGCGGGCTTCCTTTCAACACCCCCTTCTCTTTTTTTAAAAAAGCACGATCTGCTTTTGCCCCTGGGCAGTTCAGCTCCAGGGACCACACATTCGCTCCATAAGACGCACAGACACTTCCCCTTACTTTTTAGGAGGAAAAAAGTGTGTTTTATGGAGCGAAAAATACGGTAAATAGGTGCCGCTCCGGCGGAAAGGTAAACGGCGTTTCCGTGTGCTGCTCTGGTTCGCCAGAAGCGGCTTAGTCATGCTGGCCACATGACCCGGAAGCTGTACGCCGGCTCCCTCGGCCAATAATGCGAGATGAGCGCCGCAACCCCAGAGTCGTCTGTGATGGGACCTAACGGTCCGGGGTCCCTTTACCTTTACCTTTTTAAAAGGGTCACAATCCGAATTAAGAAGAGGTCACCACAATTTAAGAAGGATGTTGACAAACTGGAAGGTGTTCAGAGGAGGGTAACCAATATGATCAAGGGTCTGGAAACCGAGCCTGATGAGGAACGGTTGAAGGAACTGGGTATTTTTACCCTGGATGAGAGGAGATATGATAGCCATAGCCTCTGGAGGTGGTGGACTCTCCTTCCTTGGAGGTCTTTAAGCAGAGGTTCGATGGTCATCTGCCATGGATGCTTGAGCTGAGATTCCTGCTTTGCAGGGGGTTGGCCTGGATGACACCAACCAATTTGAGTCCTTTTTCAAAGCCACCCAAAGGCCATCACTGTAGATGGGTCTGATTCAGTAGCAGCAGCTCCCTGAAATCCAGGTACTCTGTGTCTGGCATGGCCCATCAGCCGTGCCCTGTGACCTGCCATTTTGCTCGCTCCAGAGCGCAGGATCCCGTCTTACCCTGCCTGAAGCTGGAATCGATGGGCAGATCCGACATGAGTCCGTTGGCCTGGGGCCTGTAGCTCAAGTCGATCAGCTGGTTGAGGCGGAGTTTGCGGCAGTAGATGGAGGCCGCTTCCGGCTCCAGCGCGATCAAAAGCTGCTCAGGGTTTTCCGAAGGAACCAGCCCAGCCTGGAGGAAGGAACAGAAAGGGGGTCACTGGGAGGAAGGAGTCGTTGCAGAAGACAGCCCAAAAATATCTCTGGAGAGCCCGTGGCAACAGCCATTCCTGGACTGACATCTATAGAAATATGCAGTGCAGAATTCACTAGGGCAAGGCAGTTTGCATACCCTCCAGCATTTCTCTGATTAAAATAGGGGTGTCCTATTCCATAGCAGATAGGGACCCAGGTGGCGCTGTGGGTTAAACCACAGAGCCTAGGGCTTGCTGATCAGAAGGTTGGCAGTTCGAATCCCTGCGACGGGGTGAGCTCCCATTGCTCGGTCCCAGCTCCTGCCCACCTAGCAGTTTGAAAGCATGTCCAAGTGCAAGTAGATAAATAGGAACCGCTCCGGCGGGAAGGTAAATGGCGTTTCCGTGTGCTGCTCTGGTTCGCCAGAAGCGGCTTAGTCATGCTGGCCACATGACCTGGAAGCTGTACGCCGGCTCTCGCCAATAAAGCGAGATGAGCGCCGCAACCCCAGAGTCGGACATGACTGGACCAAATGGTCAGGGGTCCCTTTACCTTTACCTATTCCATAGCAGTAGTTTTACTATTTATACCCCTTCCATCTGACTGGGTTGCCCCAGCCACTCTGGGCAAATTCCAACATATATAAAAACATAATAAAACATTAAAAAACATCCCTATACACGGCTGTCTTCAGGTGGCTCAGGGGTTGGAGCATATTGCTCAGAGTTGGAGCATATTGCAGCAGCAAGAATGTTATTTGCCCAAAAATGGAAAGAAGAAGAAGGCCCAACAAAAGAAGGATGGATGCAAAAACTTATGGAATATGCAGAAATGGAGAAACTTACCGGAAAAATAAGAAATCAAGATAACAAACTTTTTATAAAAGAATGGAAATGGTTCATTGAATATCTACAAACAAATTGTAAACAGATAAGGACCTTGGCAGGATTATTGTAACAACTTGCAGTTTTATAAGAGTATATAATTAAAGTAGATTGATAAAAGAATAAGTTAAGTTAATTTAGAATATGCAGGAAAAGATAAAAATAAATGTAAGGAACCGCAGAAAGAGGAGGAAGGAAGTCGAGTTTTGAAATGTTAAAATGACTGTAAAACTATTGAAATGTATACAGGTATAACTGAAAATCGTATTTAAAAAAGAAAGAAAGAAAGAAAGAAAGAAAGAAAGAAAGAAAGAAAGAAAGAAAGAAAGAAAGAAAGAAAAACAGCTCAGTGGCAGCCGAAACCACAGAGGGGGGCGTGAGTCTCGCAGGCATCTGGCATCCTGAATTTATTGTATGAACGTCAGACTCCTGACCTGAAACACTTGGGGTTTTGTCAGTGTAAATTACAGGGGACCACAGACAGCTAATATCCCAGAGCATGGGTAGGCAAACTAAGGCCCGGGGGCTGGATCTGGCCCAGTCGCCTTCTAAATCCGGCTTACGGACGGTCCGGGAATCAGCGTGTTTTTACATGAGTAGAATGTGTGCTTTTATTTAAAATGCATCTCTGGGTTATTTGTGGGGCATAGGAATTTGTTTGTTTGTTTTCTTTCAAAATATAGTCCGCCCCCCAAGGTCTGAGGGACAGTGGACCGGCCCCCTGCTGAAAAAGTTTGCTGACCCCTGTCCCAGAGGATGCAAATGTTTCAATTTGATGGGCATGTGTGTTCTTGGCCTCTGTGAGTGAGTGGATTCAGCTTCCTTGCTCGGCCTTCCCCTGCCGGACAGTTCCAGGAAGGCATTAGAAACAATGATCTAAGCCAGTGATGGCTAACCTTGACACTCCAGATGTTTTGGAACTACAACTCCCATCATCCCTGACCACTGATCCTGTTAGCTAGGGATGATGAGAGTTGTAGTTCCAAAACATCTGGAGTGTCAAGGTTAGCCATCACTGATCTAAGCCAAAAGAACTAAGCTGAATTCTGGGAACTGTATCGCCCCTACTCCCACCCCCACCCCATGGCAGGACTACAATTCTCAGCACTTGTAACAAACTACTGTTCCCAGGATGCTTTGGGGGAAGTCATGTGCTTTAAAGGGGAGTCAGTGTGGTGTAGTGGTTATGAGAGGTAGACTCGTAATCTGGTGAACCGGGTTCGCATCTCCGCTCCTCCACATGCAGCTGCTGGGTGACCTTGGGCTAGTCCCACTTCTCTGAAGTCTCACAGCCCCACTCACCTCACAGAGTGTTTGTTGTGGGGGAGGAAGGGAAAGGAGAATGTGAGCCGCTTTGAGACTCCTTCGGGTAGTGATAAAGCAGGATAACAAATCCAAACACTTCTTCTCTTCTTCTTCTTCTTAAATCTAAGGTGTGTTTGCTGCCTTAGCAAGAGTCATCTAGTCCAACCCCCTGCAATACAGGAATCTCAACCAAAGCATCCAAGGCCATCTAACCTCTGCTTTAAAACCTCCAAGGAAGGAGAGTCCGCCACCTTCCAAGATAGTCCGCTCCACTCTTGAACCGCTCTTCCCACCAGAAATTTCCTCCTAATGTTTACTCAGAATCCCCTTTCTTGTAACTTGAAGCCATTGGTTTATGTCCTACCCTCCAGAGCAGGAGAAAACAAGCTTGCCCCATCTTCCATGTGAAGGCCCTTTAGATATGTGAAGATGGCTATCATATCTCCTCGCAGTCTCCTCTATTCCAGCCTAAACGTACCCAGCTCCTTCAACCATTCCTCATAAGGCTTGGCTTCTAGACCCTGGTCATCCTCCTCTGCACACATTCCAGCTCGTGAACGTTCTTCTCAAATTGCGGTGCCCAGAACTGGACACAGGACTCCAGGTGTGGTCTGACCAAGGCAGAACAGAGCAGTACAATGACTTCCCTTGATCTGGACACTAGACTTCTGTTGATGCAGCCTAGAAGAGCATTGGCTTTTTCACTCACCAGGTAGGCAGCCTCCCTCATGAACTGCTTGGCAGGCTGTTTCCAGATGGCCGGCACAGTGATCACCCACCGGATGGCATCTTTCTCTGGCAAGGCTGGGCACTGGTCCTTGAGTTCCTGCAAGTCACAGGGAACAAGGCAGGAGGCACTGACTCTCCTCTGGCTCCAAGAAACGGAGGGAGAAGGGAGCAACCATAGGAAGGAGAGGCAAACTTATCCACTGCTACTTCTAACTGGAAGGAATACAGGTAGTTGCAAAGCAACATGCAGATAGTTGCCTGGCAGCCATGTCCCAGGTCAGCCCATGATAGTTTGCTGCCTGAAGTGGAGCCCAAATGCTGCCTCCTCCACACAATTTGGACCACCACCTTCAAGGCCCTGCTGCAACACCCAAACACCAATTCTTCTCTCTTCTCTGCCCACCTCTCCCTGGTGCTGCCTGAATCCGGTCACTGCTCTGTGCTGCACCAGCCCTGGAAATTGCTATATTGTGGGTACCTCCCAAATCTGTTTGGAGAGGGAGATGTCGGAGATGTGGGGCCATCACTGAAAAGGCCGCTTCTCCAGATGACAGCTACCTCAGCTTGGAGAAGGGCCTGTGTAGCTGATTGAGCTTCGTGATCAGGCAAGCTTACAGAGGAGAAGGTGGCTCTTTGGGTTACTCTGGTCCCAAGCCGTGTGTGTGTGTGTGTGTGTGTGTCCATGCACAGGGGGCCTGAAAATCCACCCCACAGTGTCTCTTCCTCACCTTGCTGTTCCCTGCTTGCATTAGATCGGGAAAGAAGCTTTCTGTTGCAACAAAGGGCTTTTTCCAAGCCTAATTGCAGCACACAAGTAATTGGCTGGGTGGGTGAGCTGCAATATAGGGCATGGATGCCCCTCCAGAGGGCAACAGTGCAATAACATTATTGCAGAAGAACTAATAAAGCAGAATGATGTCCGGTGTATAAACCCACCTCGAATGCATAATTATTGCGTCAGTGACATGTTGCCGAAGACCCCTGCAAAGGAACTGCCATCTACAGGGGCCCCAAGTCTGCGAAGAAGAGCTATTAGCAAAGGGAGGGTCTTGTGATGACCTGGGAGTCAGATTCAGATGCTGAACCTGAGGGATCCCAGCCTGCACAGGATTCACTGCCCTCAGAAACAGCAGAGCCAGGGCTGGGGCCTGGGTCGCAAGGGGACTCACCTGTGCTGGATCCTCAGGTGCAGGCTTCGGCTGAGGTTGATCTGGCTCCTAATGGGATGGAGGACTTACTGCCTACAGGTGCTCCATCCCCCACCCAGTCAGGGGAAGCTGAGGTTGCCTCTGGGTCCAGTAACCCTCCAGCTTCTCCTGAGCTGCAAAGGTTCAGGGCAGAGAGGCGAAGGGAGCTAAGTTCTCGCAGGAGGAGTGCTCGCCTCCAAGCCAGGAGAGGCGAGTCACCTGGGGATCGGAGCCGCCCTTCGCCTTGGGACAGATAAAGCCGGCCAGTCCCAGTCCCAAGTTGCAGGAGCAACATCGTTGCTGGAGAGTTCTGCTTGCTCCCTGCCCGGTTATTCTGCCTGAACTCTTGACCTGCCTTGGTTCCCTGTTTATCCTTCTGTTCCTGACCTCGCCGGACTCCTTTCCCTGACCCTGCCTCTGTTTATTCGGACTGCCTTCACGTATCTCCGACCTCGGACCGGACATCGACCTCGCTTCCTGGATACTCCACGGGACCAGCACAGGTCTCTGAGTGGGGAAGAAACTGTGGGAGAGGCTAAAAATGAGACTGTAACAAATTATTATTATGGTGGAGGAGAAACACCAGCCGGTCAAATGCCTTCTCCAGACAACTGCAGAAAGTTATTTCACACCCAGCCAAATTTTGCCTCTGTGTGACTTCTCCGCATGACGGACGTGCACCTCTGGGTGTCTCCCCGCCCCCTTCCCTTACCTGCAGTGCTTGTCGCTTAAAGAAATGGAGAGCATGGGCAAAGACCTGCAGAGCCTGCACCTTCTTCCCGTTCACTGCTTCCAGTTCGGTTTTCATGGTTAAGTCCTAGCAAAAGAGGAGGGAAACAGAGATGGATTGCCCTCAGATCATTCAGTGGCCCCCGTCTTGGTCAAGCATTCTGGCCCCAGAACACAGGTGAGGAGGAAGATCGGGGGCAGGACTCACACCCGGAGAGAGCCCAGAAATACCTGACTTGATGGAGATTCCCACAGGTATCTGGAGAGCTCCAGACCTACCTTTGCTGATTTCTACTGCACCCCCAGAAGTCGTCCTGTTCTCCTCCTAAGAGCGCCACAACCCCAGAGTCGGTCACGAATGGACCTAATGGTCAGGGGTCCCTTTGCCTTTACTGCAAGGACACGGGTGGTGCTGTGGGTTAAATCACAGAGCCTAGGGCTTGCCGATCAGAAGGTTGGCGGTTCGAATCCCTGCGACGGGGTGAGCTCCCATTGCTTGGTCCCTGCTCCTGCCCACCTAGCAGTTCGAAAGCATGCCAGTGCAAGTGGATCAATAGGTACCGTTCCGACGGGAAGGTAAACGGCGTTTCTGTGCGCTGCTCTGGTTCGCCAGAAGCGGCTTAGTCATGCTGGCCACATGACCTGGAAGCTGTACGCCGGCTCCCTCGGCCAATAATGCGAGATGAGCGCCGCAACCCCAGAGTCGGACATGACTGGACCTAACGGTCAGGGGTCCCTTTACCTTTACTGCAGCCCCAGAAGTCGTCCTGTTCTCCTCCTAAGAACCCTCCATGGTGGGCAGAGGGAAGCACCCCACAGGGTATCACTGGAAACCCCAGGGAAACGGGGCCTCCCCAGCTCTGCCAGAGCCCACACCTGAAAATCAGGATGCAACAGCTTTCCTTGGCAGCAGTGGGGTGAACATGGCAAAACACAGGAGGCTGCCTTATGCCAGGTCAGACTAGTGGCCTATCTAGCTCAGTAGTGGCAGCAGCTCTCCAGGATTTCAGGCAGGAGTGTCCTCTAACCCTATGGGAGATGCCAGGGATTGAATCTGGGAAGCTTTTGCTTGTAAGGCAAACACTCTACCACTGAGCCATGGTCCTTTCGTGGTGAAATGAGAGGCCGCCTCTCAGCTTCAGGGCTATGAAATCCCACCCTTGGCTTTGGACATCCAGGGGAGCAAGCTTGTTCTTTGCTTCTTCCCTTGTAGGCTTTCTCCACAGGGAACTGACCAGGGTCCTGATCTTCTCCCACCGACACGCCCTGCCCCCTTGCTACATCTCACCTGGACTCCTGCCGGCTTCTAGCCTCAAGGGGATATCCATAAGCCCCTTGAGCCTCTCGTAAATATTCCCTTCTCCATCTGCATGCTTCCACCTGGACCATCACAGTGACAGGCTGCCAGTTTTCCTCCATTTTTGCAACTCCATTTTTAAGCTAGTCTTAAGCATGTCTTCGTAACTGAATTGTCCTTTTTAGCCTGCCTGAACAAAGCTGCTCTTTTACTCTTCAAGAAGTATTCTGAGTGAGTAAATGTAATTTTACCTTGTGCTTGATTGTTATTTTAAGGGGGGGCAGTGAGGGAGTAATGCTAGGAGAACCCAGTCTGCCTTAAAGCATCCTGAATTAAACTTAAACTCTAAAATCTTCCCTTTTAAGATGGATGGGGATACCATTCTGCTGAACTCACAAATGTGAGGGAGGAAGGACAGTATCCAATAAATATATCCTCTCTTAGCATCTATCCCAACATGACCATCAGCTGCAAATTCCACATGGGGGTTTGAAGATCACTGGGAGATTATCTGTGTCATGGCCCAATGGAACAGACAGAATCTCCCTCAAGGCAAACGGGTTTCCTCTTAAGTAGCTTAATTCAAAGTGTTCACATGGCATTCTTAACAAAACTGAGATGTGCACAAACAGGTTAGAATCACCAGCTCCTGCCTTTGGGTTATCAGAACCTGCCTAACTTGTTCCTGATTGTCTCTGAGAGCTCAGAGTTTGAGATATCGACACACCAATAATCACACCTCTCTCTGGAAAGAAAGAAAGAAACAGCCAAGAGAGGCTGCTTTCATTTTGGATAAAGAGCACCCAGCGTCCAGGAGAGGCTTGTGGGTGACTGAAAACGGAAGGTCACTTTTGCTGCATTGTTCTCAACAAAGAATGCAAAAAACATCTTGCAAAATAAATACAGCAGAATAGATTGGAGCCTCGTGGATACAAATTACACAAATTGCTCTCCTTCACTGGAGGTTTTTAAGCAGAGATTGGATGGGCATCTCTTCGGGATTCTTTAGCTGGGATTCCTGCATTGCAGGGGGTTGGACTAGATGACTCTTGGGGGTCCCTTCTGTCTCTACAATTCTATTATTCTATGTATGAAAGCACTCAACAGTGCATGGGAACAGAAGCCTATGGGAACGGCGTGTCCTCCTCCTGCATTTCCCTGTGAAAGGGTGGCTGCCTGCAAGCAGGGGTCATAGAATTGTAGAGACCCCAAATGGCCATCTAGTCCAACCCCCTACAATGCAGGGATTGCAACTAAAGCACCCCTGATGCATGACCATCCAACCTCTGCTTAAAAACCTCCAAGGAAGGAGAGTCCACAGCCTCCTGGGGCTAGACTGTTCAAACAGTCCTTGTGAGCTCAAATTTTGAGCCTCAAAGCGAGAGGAACTTGTTGGCTGCCCTGAAACTGTTTCCATATCCTATCAGTCGGGGATACTGTGCCTTGCATGGACCCCAAGGGAGGCTTCAGCCGCCAAACTCACACTAGTGCTGTGGATCTTCATTTTGAACTTCTCAAAGTACAGCCAGTCGCGAGCTTCGTCGGGATCCAGGTCGTGGTAGTAATCCCTGGCGGTGTAGCCAAAGCTGTGGAAACTGCCGTCTGGAGTCAGGAGGAGGCTGGTGGGGGTCTTCTGGTGGGCTACTCCTGGGTCTCCCCCTTCCCATTTCCTGGAAGGAGGGATCAGAATAATCCTATATTATAATCTTCAAGTGTCCCTGCGTCCGTTCTGTGTGTCACGGAAGTGCGCTCTGCGCATGACACACGCGGACGCAGGGATTGGCCAGCAGAGACTTGGAGCGCTGAGGCGGGTCCACAGCCCGGAAGTTCCTGATAACAAATATGGCGGCCGCTGCAGCGAAGAAGCCGCCGTTCAGCCGCCGGCTGCCCTCGCTGCCGCCACCGCCGCCTCACCCTGAGGGGAAACAGCGGCCGCCGAAGCGCTGGCGGCCGCCGCGGAGCGCACTCGAAGCGGGGGCCGGGAGCAGGGCGCGCCGGCGCCCCGCGAGCCGCTCTGCCGCCTCCTGCCTCCCTAGAGCCCGTTAGTCAACGGGCTAACTTCAACTAGTAATAATAATAATTACCCTGTTCCCCCTATTTTAAGACGTAGTCATAAAATAAGCCATAGCAGGATTTTTTTGCATTTGCGAAATATACCGTATATACTCGAGCATAAGCCGACCCGAATATAAGCCGAGGCACCCAATTTTACCACAAAAAACCTGGGAAAGCTTCATAGGAGCCACTGCCAGCCTCACTCGAGTATAAGCCGAGGGCGGCTTTTTCAGCACAAAAATGTGCTGAAAAACTAGGCTTATACTCGAGTATACAGGGTAAGCCGTACCCCGAAAATAAGCCATAGTGATAGGCGCAGTTCTGGAGGGCACCAAGGAAAACGCGTATACGTAAAATACGTATTTTTATTACGTATTATTTTACGTAATAAAAATAAGGCATCCCCTCAAAATAAGCCATAGTGCATTTTCTTGAGGGGAAAAAAATATAAGACGGTGTCTTAAAATAGGGGAAACACAGTAATATTAATACACACACACACACACACACACACACCGCCCATCTGGCTGGGTTTCCCCAGCCACTCTGGGTGGCTTCCAACAGAATATTAAAACACAATAATCTATTAAACATTAAAAGCTTCCCTAAACAGAACTGCCTTCAGATGTCTTCTAAAAGTCTGGTAGTTGTTGTTCTCTTTGACATCTGGTGGGAGGGCGTTCCACAGGGCGGGTGCCACTACCGAGAAGGCCCTCTGCCTGGTTCCCTGTAACTTTGCTTTTCGCAGGGAGGGAACCGCCAGAAGGCCCTCGGCGCTGGATCTCAGTGTCTGGGCTGAACGGTGGGGGTGGAGATGCTCCTTCAGGTATACTGGACAGAGGCCTTTTAGGGCTTTAAAGGTCAGCACCAACACTTTGAATTGTGCTCGGAAACGTAAGGAAAAAGTGGGTCGACTTGTCCATGCCCTAAGCAGGTGTGTGGAACCACAGATGCAACAGCTGGGTGGTGTGTCCCCAGGCCCCTCTATTCAGCCCACGGACTCACTGAAAGAGGTTGTGCACCCCCTTCCCAGTCCACTTCCCTCACTGGTCCACAACCTGCTGCACAACCGGGGCATCCACAGGCAGGGGAGGAGGAAGGGCAGTTGTCCCTCCAGGTACAGGTACAGGTAATATTCATGTCAGGGTCTGGGCAGAGGAGGAGGAATGGTGGAGACCGCCACCCCAGCCTGACCCTTCCAGAGGAGGAGAAGACAATTCAGAATTACAACAGGGGTTTGAGGGAGATCAAAGCTCAGAGGCCGAAGAGGGGAAAAGCTGGGAAATAATGGGAGAGGAGGAGGAGGAACAATCACTGGGGGGAGACAGCTGACAGACACAGTGTCTTTAGAAAACATTCCAGACCCAACCCCCCAGAACCCGGCGAGCATTGAAAGTAGGAGAGCAGAGAGCTCAAAGGCAGAGGGTAGTGATGACGCATGAAGGGAGAGAGGGGTGGAGACTCACTCGGGGCAATGCCATTATTCCAAGAGGCTGCCTTTCCAAGCCTCTCTCTGTGAATATTGAATAAAAAGCAGTTGGTAAGAAGAAGAAGAGTTTGGATTTGATATCCCGCTTTATCACTACCCTGAGGAGTCTCAAAGCGGCTAACATTCTTCTTTCCCTTCCTCCCCCACAACAAACACTCTGTGAGGTGAGTGGGGCTGAGAGACTTCAGAGAAGTGTGACTAGCCCAAGGTCACCCAGCAGCTGCATGTGGAGGAGCAGGGAATCGAACCCAGTTCACCAGATTACGAGTCCACTGCTCTTAACCACTACACCACACTGGCTCTCCTTGTCTTTTCCTTGTCTTATCTGTTCCTGGCGACCTTCTGTGGGGGGTTGGATGCTGTGCCGCCTGACAGTTCACCCTTCAACCTCACAGGGGGGAATTTTAAGAAGGTGGATGTTTAACGCAGGGGGAGGCTTGCAGGGAATTCAATTTGACCCTCTTGTATTCGTAGAATCGTAGAGTTGGAAGGGACCCCAAGGGCCATCTAGTCCAACCCCCTGCGATGCAGGACTCTTCCTCCCAGCGATGCCACGTACCTCATCATGTGGATGGCCTCTGGGTCGCTGGCAAAACTGAAGGCGTAGCCGCTGGACGTGGTCCCAAAGTCAATGGCTACCACCACAGAGAAGGGAGTGGTTTGGCGCATCCGGATTTCATTCCTCTGGAAACAAAAGGCAGAGGGTTCAGATCCTGGAGGGCAATTTCACCACACCCGACTAAGAATCTCTGCCCCCCCCCCAATGATTTGGACTACAACTTCCATCAGTCCCAGACCAGGGCTGATAGGATTTGTAGTCCGAACCCTCTGAAGGTGAAGATTGGCTTAACCCATTGCTCAGAGTGAGATGGTGGAATCCCAGACTGTTCCACTGCAGGCTAGATGGTGGAGAGTTACTTTAGAATCGTAGCATTGTAGACTTGGTAGGGACGCCAAGGGTCATCTAGATCAACCCCTGCAATGCAGGAATCTGAACATTTAAACCTTTTAAAAAATGCTTCCCACGTAAGTAAATAAAACTGGGAGATAGGGGGAAAGAGACAGAAAATTGTTGTAAGCAGCAGGCTTAAGACAAGTGAAAAGGATGTATTTCGCACACTGCAGGTGGCCTCTGGGACTCGCTGTCACAAGATGCTGAGACGACTACTTTTTAAACAAGGCCAGATGAATACTCAAAGGGATATTGCAGGCAATAGACTGAACTTAGGCTACTTTGGATGGGGGGCAGGGATTATCACCCTCACACCCTGCCTGTGAACCTCCCCAGGGCACTCCTCTGAATTCCCCATTCTCCCTGCTTACCGGCGACTGGGACGGCGTCAGAGGGGCGATGCTGCAGCTTTCGTTTTGGAGTCTGGGAGAGTTTTGGGGAGATGGGGTGCGAGATCTCTCTCCATTCGCACCTGGCAGATAAGAAGAGATAGCAAGGGAGGGAGGCTTGCAATAGCCACTGTCCTGGTCACCAAGAATGAGTGGGAATCTCCCTCAAGGTGACCAGGAAGGGAAGCATTTATTTTTAATTGTATCAGATATTTGCTTTCTTTCAGGCTCCTAATTTGCAGGGCTGAAAGGGAAGTATGCAAGGAATAAAGGAAGCTACCTTAGATACGGGACCCAGGTGGCGCTGTGGGTTAAACCACTGAGCCTAGGGCTTGCTGATCAGAAGGTCGGCAGTTCGAATCCCTGCGACGGGGTGAGCTCCCATTGCTTGGTCCCAGCTCCTGCCCACCTAGCAGTTCGAAAGCACGTCAAAGTGCAAGTAGATAAATAGGAACCACTCCGGCGGGAAGGTAAACGGCGTTTCCGTGCGCTGCTCTGGTTCGCCAGAAGCGGCTTAGTCATGCAGGCCACATGACCCGGAAGCTGTATGCCGGCTCCCTCGGCCAATAAAGCGAGATGAGCGCCGCAACCCCAGAGTCGGACACGACTGGGCCTAATGGTCAGGGGTCCCTTTACCTTTACTTTACCTTAGATACAGAGTCAGCCCACTGGTTGATCTAGGAAGAACCATACCATTTAAAGCACATTTGATGCCAATTGCTTCCTCCAAAGAATCCAGGGAATTTAACCCTTATT
This sequence comes from Darevskia mixta, assembly GCA_034641385.1. Lineage (NCBI taxonomy): Eukaryota > Metazoa > Chordata > Lepidosauria > Squamata > Lacertidae > Darevskia > Darevskia mixta. Next base: position 9,383,992 of record JAWWNH010000060.1, read on the forward strand.
AAAACTACCCTTAATCTGGGTAGTTTAACCATAGCAGAGTTAGTTATAAGATAATTTATTGTCATTGCACAAGTACAAGCACAACGCTATACAAGTGCAATGAAATTGCATGCCACCCCGTTAAAAAAACAGAAAGAAACAAAAAACAGCACAAAACACACACACACACCAAAAAAAGCCACACATACAGACACATACACCCATCACAGCTCTCCAAGGTCATATTATCTGGTTACAGCATTTAAGATGGTTATAGCTCTTGGGTAGAAACTGTTCTTCAATCTATTTGTTCTTGATCTAATTGTTCTATATCTTCTACCCGAAGGCAGTGGTGCAAAGAGGCTATGTCCTGGATGAGATGGATCCTTTAAAATATTGTTAACCTTTTTAAGGCAACGGGAACTGTATAGTTCTTCCAGAGATGGGAGAGGATGACCAATAATATTTTGGGCTGTGGTTATGACCTTCTGAAGTACCTTCTTCTCCCTGGCTGTGCAGCTGGAGAACCAAGCACAAATACAGTATATAAGAATGCTCTCTATGGAGCCTCGGTAGAAGGACACCAGCAGTCTCTCACTCAGATTGTTCTTCTTTAAAAGTCTGAGGAAATAAATTCTCTGCTGGGCCTTCTTTACCAGAGCAGTAGTATTTGCGCTCCAAGTCATACCCTGCCACCCTTAGCAAACTAGAGCAAACTAGTTCTTTCTAATGTTTAGGTGGAATCTTCTTTCTTGTAGTTTGAATCCATTGCTCCGTGTCCTCTTCTCTGGAGCAGCAGAAAACAAACTTTCTCCCTCCTCTATATGACATCCTTTTATATATTTGAACATGGCTATCATATCACCCCTTAACCTTCTCTTCTCCAGGCTCATGCGTTTTAGTCATGCGTTTTAGTATTGTCTGCACCCTATTGTCTTCAGATGTCTTCTAAAAGTCAAATAGTTGCTTATCTCCTTGACATCTGATGGGAGGGCGTTCCACAGGGCGGGCGCCACCACCAAGAAGGCCCTCTGCCTGGTTCCCTGTTGCCCCAAATGTGCAAACTGGTTCTTTCGCTCTGTTGAAATCAATAGGACTCAAGCTGTAAATAAGAAACCTCAAGCAAGCCTGGGGAAAAGGAGGTGTGTGTGTGTGTGTGTGTGTGTGTGTGTGTGTGTGTTGCAGACTGCAGTTTTCCAAGAAGGGGACTCTGCTCCAGCCCAAGGGAGGCGGGTGTCGTCCGCTATATGAAGCAAACATGCCTCTGGCTTTGCCGTGGTGTTCGTGAGTGTGCTGGATGCCTCGTCTCGCCCACGCAATGCGCGCTTAATGAGGCAGACATGTCTCCGTCCCGTCGGCACATAGACCGCACTCCCCTGCACCACAGATGGTTCCAATTAGGGGATGGAGTTAATTGCTCCCCCCCCCAATCACTGCTGCCCCGTTCCAGGCCAGAAGTATGGCTTCTTGGCTGACAGGATCCAGCTGTTGGTTCAGGGTAGAGGAGGAGGAGGAGGAGGAGGAGGAGGAGGAGGAGAGTCAAGTCACTTTATCTGCAAGGCATCTGAGACCCCTAGCAGTGAGGGCCTCTCTCAGAGCTGGAAGGGGGGCGGGGACGCTGCTTCAGATCTCAAGGCCTGCTTTGAGCAAGGCTGGTCTGCTCAAGAACTTGCCAAACAGCACCCTAAGAGGAGCACTGCTGGATCAGGCCAAGCGCACGTCTCGGTTGGCATCCTGTTCTGGCAGCGGCCATGGGGTCTGTAGCCCAAAACATCACGAGAAGAGCCTGCGAGATCAAGCCAATGGCCTGTCTAATCCGGCATTCCGTTTGCATCCCTCCAACATTTCTCCCACGACCAAAGGGACGTCCGAAGGAAAAGCGGGACATTCTGGGATCAAATCAGAAACCGCTTCTGTAAATCCAGGACTGTCCCTGGAAAATAGGGACACCAACCACATTCCTCAAAGGGAACCTGCAAGCAGGATCTGAGCACAAGATTCCCCTCCCCTCCTGTGGTTTCCAGCAACTGGGATTCAAGAGCATTGCTGTCTCTGACTGTGGAGGCAAAGCGGAGCCATCCTGGCTGGGAGCCATCGATAGCCCTCTCCTCCTCCGTGTATTTGTCTAATCCTGTTCTAAAGCCATCCAAGTTGGTGGCCATCACTGCCTCCTGTGGCGGGGAGTTCCATAGTTTATCTGCTCTGAGTGAGGAAATATTTCCTTTGATCTGCCCTGAATCTTCCAACATTCAGCTCCATCCAATCCCCACGAGTTCCCGTGTTATGAGAGAGGGAGAAAACACCTTCGCGGTCCAACTTCCTCCATAAACGTCTATCATGTCGCCTCTCACTCGCCTTTTCTCCAAAAAGTCCCAAAACTTCCTCCTACAGGAGTAGCTCCATTTCCTTGATCATTCTGGTTGCCCCAGGTTGGCAAAGGCAGAGACAGACAGTATTTTCTTTATATACAGCAGGGGTGGCCAACTCCCAAGAGACTGTGATCTACTCACAGACTTGAAAACTGGCAGTGATCTACCCCCTTTTGGGGGGTTCAGGTCAAAGTTGTTGAGCTTTTTTAGGGAGGTGGAAAGCCCCGTTTTAAGGGTTCTGGGCGATGTTGTTGACCTTCTTTAGGGGAGCCTGTGATCTACCAGTGATCTACCACAGGTTCCAGTGATCTACTGGTAGTGCCTGATATACAGTATAACAAAATATTAAAGGTAAAGGGACCCCTGACCATTAGGGCCAGTCATGACCGACTCTGGGGTTGCGGCGCTCATCTCACTTTATTGGCCGAGGGAGCAGGCATACAGCTTCCGGGTCATGTGGCCAGCATGACTAAGCCGCTTCTGGCGAACCAGAGCAGCGCACGGAAGCACCGTTTACCTTCCCGCCGGAGCGGTTCCTATTTATCTACTTGCACTTTGACATGCTTTCGAACTGCTAGGTGGACAGGAGCAGGGACCGAGCAATGGGAGCTCACCCCGTCACGGGGATTCGAACCGCCAACCTTCTGATCGGCAAGCCCTAGGCTCTGTGGTTTAACCCACAGCGCCACCCTCGTCCCAAACATTACCATCCCTTTAAAGTAGGCCCCCTCCATCCTTCCCAGACCACCAACATCCTGAGAAAGACAACTTTTGAGAGAGTTACTCCATTGCCGCTCCTGGCTGAACGCCTGGAGAAGCGAGTTGTTTTAAAAGGGTTGGGTTTTATGAGCCTGTCAAAGATGGGTTGTTGTTTTTGTCCCTTTCCAAATACAGCTCCAGAGATTAGTCACAGCAACTCTCACTGTGAAGAATCAGTGACAGGAGAGACACGATACTAGGCCCTTCTCTCTGATTCCCTAAGTGGCTTTCTCTGTCTCGGGTGGCTGTCATGTTAATATTTCATCTGGTACAAAAAAAGACAGAAACCAGCCAGGATTCTGAAATGAAACCAACATGTTCTCCGAGAAGGCTCTTTACCCAGATCTTCTTACTTGCGAGTATTGGGGGGGTGGGGGTGGAAGGGAAGAAATTAAAGAGGCACTCTGCCGAAATGAAAACAAATAGCTGCTCTGGGATCAAAGCCGCTGGAACTGAGCTCATGCAGCAAACAGGATGCCTCGCAAAATGGTACACAAATTCTTAGGAAACAATAACATGAGGGGTGTAAATTATAAATCATGCCACAGATAAGTTGAAACGCTCAGGAGCGTGCCCTCAGCCTCCTCTGTGTGAAAGAAATTGCAATTTTGTACGCAGGCAGTCCAAACTCGTCCCCGAGAAAAGTGGAACGGCCACTGGCATAAGAAGAGCCTGCTGGATCAGGCCAATGGCTCATCTAGTCCAGCATCCTGTTCTCACAGTGGCCGACCAGATGCCTGCGGGAAAGCTGCAAGCAGGATTCGAACGCAAGAGCCACTCTCCCCTCTGGTGGTTTCTAGCCCTGCTACCTCCAACTGTGGCGGCAGAGCAGAGCCATCCTAGCTAGTAGCCATCGATCGCCCTCTCCTAATCCTCTTCAAAAGCCATCCCAGTTGGTGGCCATCTCTGCCTCCTGTGGGAGGGAGTTCCACAGTTTAACTATGGATGGCAGCTAACAGATTGAGGTTGAATCCTGACAAGACAGAAGTACTGTTTTGGGGGGACAGGGTGCGAGCGGGTGTGGGGGACTCCCTGGTCCTGAATGGGGTAACTGTGCCCCTGAAGGACCAGGTGCGCAGCCTGGGAGTCATTTTGGACTCACAGCTGTCCATGGAGGCGCAGGTTAATTCTGTGTCCAGGGCGGCTGTCTGCCAGCTCCATCTGGTACGCAGTCTGAGACCCTACCTGCCCGCGGACTGTCTCGCCAGAGTGGTGCATGCTCTAGTTATCTCCTGCTTGGACTACTGCAATGCGCTCTACGTGGGGCTACCTTTGAAGGTGACCCGGAAACTGCAATTAATCCAGAATGCGGCAGCTAGACTGGTGACTGGGAGTGGCCGCCGGGACCACATAACACCTGTCCTGAGAGAACTACATTGGCTCCCAGTACGTTTCCGAGCACAATTCAAAGTGTTGGTGCTGACCTTTAAAGCCCTAGACGGCCTCGGTCCTGTATACCTGAAGGAGTGTCTCCACCCCCATTGTTCTGCCCGGACACTGAGATCCAGCTCTGAGGGCCTTCTGGCGGTTCCCTCACTGCGAGAAGCAAAGCTACAGGGAACCAGGCTTGGTAGTGGCACCCGCCCTGTGGAACGCCCTCCCATCAGAGGTCAGAGCAATAAACAACTATCTGACATTCAGAAAATACCTCAAGGCAGCCCTATTTAGGGAAGTTTTTAATTTGTGATGTTTTAATGTATTTTGGTGTCTGTTGGAGGCCGCCCAGAGTGGCTGGGGGGACCCGGCCAGATGTGTGGGGTATAAATAAATAAAAAAATTATTATTATTATTTATATTATTATTATTATTATGTGCTGCATGAAGAGCGGGGGCTACATTCTGTGTCTTGTGTCAGAGGATCTGGGCTTCTCATTGGGGCAGCTGGTTGGCCACAGTGAGACGGTAGAAAAGGATAAAGGTCAAGGACCCCTGGGCAGTTAAGTCCCGTTAAAGGCATCTATGGGGTTGCGGTGCTCATCTTGCTTTCAGGCCGAGGGAGACGGCGTTTGTCCACAGACAGGTTTCCAGGTCATGTGGTCAGGAGGACGAAAGATCTTGCCTCTTCATTAGTCACAGCTTTGCATCCTGCACGGAGCAGGCAGGTCTCAGTGTATCCAGCTTCCAGATTGCTTCCAGCTCAGCTCACACACCTGCTTTGGCTGTTGTTCTCCTACCTGGCAACTAAGTGAAGGGGCTGGAGGAAAGGCCCACCCATTAGCTGGGAGGGCAACATTCCTTAGCTCTAGCTCTTGCATCCTGGCTCATTTTTGGGGGGGGGAATGCATGGTCAACAAAGGTCATCATCTTACGAAGAATCTTGTCTGTCCAGTTCAGCAACAGAACCTTCTATTAAAGGTAAAGGTACCCCTGACCATTAGGTCAAGTTGCAGACGACTCTGGGGTTGCGGCGCTCATCTCGCTCTATAGGCCGAGGGAGCCGGCGTTTGTCCGCAGACAGCTTCCGGGTCATGTGGCCAGCATGACTAAGCCGCTTCTGGCAAACCAGAGCAGCGCACGGAAACACCGTTTACCTTCCCGCCGGAGCGGTTCCTATTTATCTACTTGCACTTTGACGTGCTTTCGAACTGCTAGGTGGGCAGGAGCTGGGACCGAGTAACGGGAGCTCACCCTGTCATGGGGATTCAAACCACTGACCTTCTGATCGGCAAGCCCTAGGCTCAGTGGTTTAGACCACAGCACCACCTGCGTCCCTAGAACCTTCTATTAGGTTCAGGTAAAATGTAAAGGACCCCTGGATGGCCAAGTCCCGTCAAAGGTGACTAAGGGGTTGCAGCGCTCATCTTGCTTTCAGATCATGCCGGATTTTCTCCACAGACAGCTTTCCGGGTCATGTGGCCAGCAGGACTAAACCACTTCTGGCGCAATGGGTCACCGTGACGAGTGCCAGAGTGCACGGAAATGCCGTTTACCTTCCTGCTGCAGCGGTACCTATTTATCTACTTGCACTGGTGTGCTTTTGAACTGCTAGGTTGGCAGGAGCTGGGACAGAGCAATAGGTGCTCACCCCGTCACGGGGATTCGAACCGCCAACCTTCTGATCGACAAGCCCAAGTGGTTCAGTGGTTTAGACCACAGCGCCACCCGCGTCCCTTTCCCCCCAGTGAGAACAGGAGGCTGGGCTAGACGATCTGATCCAGAAGCGCTCTGCTTCCACAGGAATTCCACAAGGTGCCTAAAATATGCAAATAAGTGTCACTTCTTTAATTTTGGATATTTTTTTCTGCTTTTCCTGATCATGGGGAGGGGGCAAGGTCAGAGAGCTTATTGCCTCATACTCTGACCCATGGAAATCCATTTTTGACACCTCTTTGACTTTTGAGATATCAGCATGGGCTTCCTGCACACTTTCTGAGCAAATCTGAGCTTTAACATGGGCAACATGCATTCCCAAACTCGGCCCGCCAGCTGTTTTGGGACTACAACTCCCATCATCCCTAGCTAACAGGACTAGTGGTCAGGGATGATGGGAGTTGTAGTCCCAATACAGCTGGAGGGCCGAGTTTGGGGATGCCAGGGCTAGAATATAAAATAAGGATTTTTTTAAAAAAAACATATGATTTTGATTGTGTAGTTCTGCAAGAGTGCAGGTTCCCCCCCTCTCTCTGCCTGTCTCACTCTCACACACACTGCCAACACAAGGACCACAATCTGGATCAAGACCCTGGGTGTAGATAGAAGGGCTTCAAACCTTTGTCCATCTTTGCTCCCCCAGCAAAAAGGTCAAATTGGAATGCCTGGAGTTGTTGTTGTTGTTGTTGTTGTTGTTGTTGTTTTTAAGGAAAGGAGCCTGATAGGTAAGTGGGAAGGTGGGTTGATATTCTCTCAACACATTCTGAAGTGCCGCCTCCTAAGTAACTTCTCTGTTTTGCCTCTGGCTATTCTGCAGATGCAGGTGGCACTGTGGGTTAAACCACAGAGCCTAGGGCTTGCTGATCAGAAGGTCGGCGGTTCAAATCCCCGCAACGGTGAGCTCCCGTTGCTCGGTCCCTGCTCCTGCCAACCTAGCAGTACGAAAGCACGTCAAAGTGCAAGTAGACAAATAGGTACCACTCCGGCGGGAAGGTAAACAGCATTTCCGTGCGCTGCTCTGGCACTCGTCACGGTGACCCATTGCGCCAGAAGTGGTTTAGTCCTGCTGGCCACAAGACCCGGAAAGCTGTCTGTGGAGTAAATCTGGCATGATCTGAAAGCAAGATGAGCACTGCAACCCCATAGTCACCTTTGACGGGACTTAGCCATCCAGGGGTCCTTTACCTTTCACCTGAACCTAATAGAAGGTTCTAGGGACGCGGGTGGCGCTGTGGTCTAAGCCACAGAGCCTAGGGCTTGCCGATCAGAAGGTCACTGGTTTGAATCCCCACGACGGGGTGAGCTCCTGTTGTTCAGTCCCTGCTCCTGCCCACCTAGCAGTTCGAAAGCACATCAAAGTGCAAATAGGAGGGAAGGTAAACGGCGTTTCCGTGCGCTGCTCTGGTTCGCCATGCTTAGTCATGCTGGCCACATGACCCGGAAGCTGTATGCTGGCTCCCTCGGCCAATAAAGCGAGATGAGCGCCCCAACCCCAGAGTCGTCCGCGACTGGACCTAACGGTCAGGGGTACCTTTACCTTTATTCTGCAGAAATCCCCATGCCCAACATTGTTGCAAAAGTGACACTTATCAATTCCTCAGAAAGTTCAGGAATGCAACACAGCTAAGGCTGCCCACCCAGTGCTTTGGTAAGTAACAGCGAGGTAATGTAAGATTACCAGGTCTAGTGTCTTTTGCCCTCTGAGGCAGTAGAGAAATTGTCTTCACCCTCTTCTCTTCAGAGATTTGGAAAGTGGTACCCAGGTCATCTGCCCGCCACCCATCTTCTTTTATTTTTCCAGGCTGAATATGCCCAGTTTTCCCCCCACATCACTGATTATCTTCCTGTATTTCTTACCGATCTGGAGAGTGTGCATTGCTGGTTCCACAAGCGTCGACATCTTCACATCACTTTTCTGGCTGAAAGACAGACAAAACATCCCAATCAAATTGCCCTCTGGGTTTCTTTTTATTTTTAAAAAGATTTTATTGAAGTAAATAAAGCAAACCAATTTAATAAAAACAACAGAAGTACCAAAAGGCAGCACAAAAAAGATTTAATATTAGGTGGGTAAAGTACTTGAAACCATCAAGGAAGCCAAATTTCATCTTGTACTGTGGAGAGATGGTCCTGTGTGTACTTCTTGTAGATTAGATAAAATCCCAACAAGCAGCAATGAACTTTTCAGGGTTCTCCAAGCCTTTATTTTCCCAGCTAATGCTAAACTCCACATATTTTTACACCATGCATCAGTTGCCCAGACTGAAAGTCCCCGCCTCCCCACAGCCGTCTAAGTCCCCCCTCTCCAGGGCTTTTGCCAAGCCTGCAGGCCCAGTCAACCTCTCCTCCACCCTCTTCATGCCTCTACTGGTTCTGGGAGACCAAGAGGGAGGAGAGCTGGTCACAAGAGGGGTGGGGGGAGAGACACCTTGACTTCTTCAGCAGCCTGACTCCTCTCTGCCTCTTGGCCTCCCTCCTCTCCTCTGCTTCGGCTTCTACCTCTGGCTCTGTACTTCTCTCTGCCACAGACTCTCCCTGCTCACAGAGCCCAGTTATCCCTTCAGCTTCTGATACCTCCTCTTCCCAGTCTGCTTCCTCTTCTCCCTCTGTCCACTCATCATCGTTCCACCACCAATCCCAAGGCTCTGAGCCTTGTTCCCTTGGGGGTTCCTCAGCTGGTTCCTTCCTCCCACCATTCTTTGGTGTCCAGCCAGTCCGTGGCATCTGATGATGATGATGATATCTACCGTATTTTTCGCTCCATAATGCACACTTTTTTCCTCCTAAAAAGGAAGGGGGAAAGTCTGTGTGCGTTATGGAGCGAAGGCACTGGCCGGCAGCGGGATCCCTCGGCTGCCACTGCAGTCTAAGCAGAGGAATGCCTCTGCCACCAGAGCCATGGCCCCCCCCCGAGGGGAGGGAGAGGAACGGACAGCCCAAAAGCAGCGCTTACGGGATGTCCGTTCCTCCCCCACACCCCTCCGCGCCCGCCAGGACAGTGGGAAAGGAACGGACAGCCTGAAACCAGCGCTTTCGGGATGTCCGTTCCTCCCCCGCCCCTGGAGAGCACAAGGAGGGAGGGAGGGAGATGCTTCCCCCTCTCTCTCCTCCCTCCCTCCCTCCCTCCCTCCCTCCCTTCCTTCCTTCCTTCCTTCCTTCCTTCCTTCCTTCCTTCCTTCTCTCTCTTCCCTCCCTCTCTCCCTTCTTCTTTCCCTCTCTCTTCCTCTCTCTCTCTTCCTTCCTTCCTTCTCTCTCTCTCTCTCTTCCCTCCCTCCCTCCCCTCCCAGCCTTTTAGAGGAGGGAAAAAATATTTTTCTTGTTTTCTTCCTCTAAAAACAAGGTGCGCGTTATGGTGCGAAAAATACGGCACTTACCATATTTTTTGCTCCATAAGATACACCTGACCATAAGACGCACCTAGTTTTTAGAGGAGGAAAGGGGGAAAGCCCCACTTTTTCGGGGGGAGCAGCTCACAGTTGTGCAGCTTACTTTGCAAAGAGAAAAAATCCTGTTTTTATGGGGTTCAACTCACAGCTTCTTTAGAAAGGAAAGGGAGGCGTTTCTACAGTTTCCAGACAGATAATCTAATCAGCCAGTCACATGTCGCTGGGGAAACAAACAGCCTCCCTCTGCATTCAACAATGGAGGCCTGGGCAAGGGGGCGGGGCCAGAAACGGAGCCAGAGATCGAACACACATTCGCTGCATAAGACGCACAGACATTTCCCCTTACTTTTTAGAAGGAAAAAAGTGAGTCTTATGGAGCAAAAAATACAGTACTTATACGTACCCCGCCCATCTGGCTGGGTTTCCCCAGCCACCCTGGGCAACTCCCAACAGAATATTAAAAACACGATGAAACATCAAACATTAAAAGCTTCCCTAAACACAGCTGCCTTCAGATGTCTTCTAAAAGTCAGATAGTTGTTTTTTCCCTTGATATCTGAAAGGAGAGCGTTCCACAGGGAGGGCGCCACCACCGAGAAGGCCCTCTGCCTGATTCCCTGTAACCTCGCTTCTCGCAGGGAGGGGACAGCCAGAAGGCCCTCGGAGCTGAACCTCAGCGTCCGGGCAGAATGATGGGGGTGGAGACGCTCCTTCAGGATGATAATGTCGCTGAGATGCCATTATGCTGGCAGACCTCTCTGAACACCCCACTGCCTGCCCTCCGATTTCCAGAAGGCAACATCTTGCCAAGCCCATCAATATGTGTTGCTTGCTGGCAAATGCATATTATTTTTGGTCACAGCACATGCATTCCATACACTGCATATTTCAGAACGCTGTATTCATGCTGCAATGGTCTGTTGGTAACCCCAAGGTGCTCTATGTGGGGCTGTCCCTGGGTTTGGTTCGGAAGCTCCAACTGGTGCAGAATGCTGCGGCCAAATTGCTGACGGGGGCACCTGTCCGACAACCTGTGTTGCCATTGTGAAAAGAGCTGCCCACTTCCAGTCATGCCAGGTTCAAGGTCCTTCTCTTAATTTACAAAGCCCTGAACAACTTGGGTCCAGGGATTCCCCCAGCCTTTTCATCCCAGCTCGATTACTGAGATTCTCTGCAGGAGCATCACTGGCCATCCCTCAAGCGAGGCTCGTTTGACAGCAAGAAGAAACCAAGGCTTTAGTGCCATCACCTCAGAGTTGTGGAATACTCTGCAAATAGAGATTTGGAAGGCACCTTCTGTTTTAAATTCTAAATGCCTGCTGACAATTTTTCTATTCTGCCAGGCCTATGCAGGCAATTAAGGAAAAATATTTGCACAAAGGCTAATTGACGTCTGTTTTTAACTTCTAAAATATGTTTTTATGGCGTGGTTTTAAGTAGTTTTGTTGTGAAGAGCCTTGGTTTATTGTTTATGAAATACATATTTTTATCAGCGTATAAAATTTAATAAACTCAAGTCCAACAGAATATGACGCACACTGGAAAGGGCTTTGGTGATTAGCAGCCATTGCGAAAGGCAGGTGAGAAGTGATACCAAACATCTGTCTCAGGTGGGGATGTGCATTGACAGCAAGATTTGGTCCTTCTTCTTTGCGGATCACTCGTAGCTGAGTAAGATTGTCTTCCATGAACATGGTCTTAACCAAGGGTAGGCAACCTAACACTGGGGGCCGGATGCGGTCCAATCGCCTTCTCAATCAGGCCTGTGGACGGTCCAGGAATCAGCGTGTTTTTACATGAGTAGAATGTGTCCTTTTATTTAAAATGCATCTCTGGGTTATTTGTGGGGCATAGGAATTTGTTCTTTTTCCCTCTTCAAAATATAGTCCGGCCCCCCACAAGGTCTGAGGGACAGTGGACCGGCCCCCTGCTGAAAAAGTTTGCTGACCCCTGGTGTTAACAGTGAGTCCATAAGTGACTGTGGAGGCCAATTCTGGATCCACACGTCCTTCCACAGTGGGGACAGAGGTTTCCGGGCGGGAGTTGATCACGGTGTGGATTTGCCAAGCGCGCCTTCCTCTTAGCGCGTTTCTCCCTTTTGTCCTGAGTTCAAGCATACAATGCATACCCTTAGGGGAAATTGCTTTCCAAAGTAGGAACAAGAATGTGTGAACAAGAAGAAGAAGAAGAGTTTGGATGTGATATCCCGCTTTATCACTCCCCTTCAGGAGTCTCAAAGTGGCTCACATTCTCCTTTCCCTTCCTCCCCCACAACAAACACTCTGTGAGGTGAGTGTGGCTGAGAGACTTCAGAGAAGTGGGACTAGCCCAAGGTCACCCAGCAGCTGCATGTGGAGGAGCGGAGATGCGAACCCGGTTCCCCAGATTACGAGTCTACCGCTCTTAACCACTACACCACACTGGCTCTCACTGAACTTGGGGCAAGCCAAACTGAAGAGTAGAAAAACGAGTCAGCAGAGCCACACATTCAAAGCACATCCAACACACACTTGAAGCACATGATGTCCCCCACTCCAAGTATTCTGGGAACTGTAGTTTGCCAAGGGTGCTGGGGACTGCAGTTCTGTGTGATTGAAACTACAGCTCCCAGGATTCTTTGGGGGGAAAGTTGTGTGCTTTAAATGTGCATCAGATGTGCCTTAAATTCATGGTGTAGGTCAGCTGTGAGAGAAACTGAAATCAACACAGTCCATCCATTCCTCCCTGGCTACGAGCTGATCTATCACCAAATGCGCCTCAATGATCACAATTGATATGCCAATGATCGCCAGATACTGGGCACAAACAACAGGAGCAGGCTATCTGAGGAGGGGCGGACCACACCCTGTGTTGCAAACCCCGGAAGTCCCGAGAGGAAAGATCTCATTCTAAAACTGCAGCTGCCAAGCTCTTCCTGACCAGGAACACATTTCCGTAACTGCGCCGCCTATAAATAGAGAAGCAGGAATGGGTGGGAAGGGGATGGAGAATGACTCCAGTGATATCAGCTGCAGAGATCTCTAAAGCTGGTTTAAAGAGCACACCCATTGCGTTAGAGACCAGGGGCACCAATCGAGCTGATGCCAGCGCCTCGTCTGCCTGACCCTTGTGAGGACAGGATGCAGGGCAAGACGGGATGCTGGCTTGAGCCAACAGGCTCCGGTTATATTCTTATGCAGAGAAGTTAAAGGGGGTGCATAATTTGGCAGTCTGTCAACCCACCAACCAGGGACGTACCCAGGATCAAAACTGGGGGGGGGGGCAAGCCATGGCCGTTCAGGTTTGCTTTGAATGGATGCTGATAATTTTTGCTTCTAGGGCTGCCTTCTAGGGGGGGAGCAGCTGCCCCCTCTGCCCCCCTGGGTACGCCCATGCCACCAACTTTGGGCTTTGGGGCGATCACAACCCGTTCACATCTGAACACATACTGTCTGCCTCCACGATTTGAGGCATCATCCTAAAAGTGCTTCCTGTGCCTTTATAGTTTTGATCCTAACAACAGCCCTATAAAGTAAACCGGAATTATTATTCCCATATTGTAGATGGAAGGATCAAGTCTGAGAGTGGGTTTGAGTAACATTACCTAGTGTGCATGCACACGAAAGCTCATACCAAGAACAAACTTACTTGGTCTCTAAGGTACTACTGGAAGGAATTTTTTTTATTTTGTTTTGACTACCTAGAGAGTTCATGGCAAGTGCAAGATTTCAACCAAAGGCCTCCTGATTCACAGCACAGTCTCTACACTACCTCTCTAATCAGAGTAGAATAAAGGGAACCAAACCGATGTGTTAAATATATGGTTCATAGTGCCCTGGTTCACCTTTTTACTAGTTTTTTTTTTACTATTCTGTTCTAAATTTGCTATTCTCCATTTAAAGTATCATTATCATCACTGTGCCATTGAGAGCGGGCTCACTTATGGCTTATGTGTGTGGTACGGAAGCTGTACTACCAAGGACAGGATGGGGTTGGACAGAGTTGTTAAGGCAGCAGAGAGCATTGTTGGCTGCTCGCTCTCCACCTTAGAGCAGATTTATGCCATGAGGTGCCACAGAAAGGCACTGGACATAGTGAAAGATCCATCGCATCCTGGTCACCGTCTCTTTGAACTTTTGCCATCGAGACGGAGATACAGGACGATGACAACAAGAACAAGCCGTCTTAGAAACAGCTTCTTTTCCAGAGCGATCGCGGCCTTGAATGGGAAGCCTGGACTTTGAAGTCATCTAATCTTACCTGTTATGTTTTATCATTGTATGGTTTTAATCAGTGTGTATGGTTTTAATCAGTGTTTTTGTAGTTGTTTTGTCTTTGCATGGAGTGCCCTATCTGGGTGGATGGAGCAGCCAAGTAATTTCGTTGTTCCCGAAGGGGACAATGACAATAAATATATTCTATATATTCTATTCTATTCTATTATACCACTGAACAGTCATGGAGAATCCTGGGAATTGTAGTTTGCTGGTGGGTGCCAGAAACTGCAGCTCCATGAGATCAGTCAGCAGCCTTAACAAACAACAGTTCCCAGGATTCTCCATGACTGCTAAAGTGGTATAGATATAGATGGAAATGGATGGTTTGGATTTGACCAAGTTAATCATCTCCGAAAGGCTTGCTGGCCATTTTGCTTACAAAACCTTAGATCTGAGTCTTCAGGCAGTTTCTAGCAGTTCAGGAGCAAATCAATTGCAGATATGCTTTTGGAGCTAAGCTGTTGCAATTCAGATTCTGCAAGGCTTGTCTCAGCTTGCGGCTGAGCAGTTTTAAGATTATCATCATCACCAAGGACCATTTATTTACAGAGCTGCCCGTGTTTCATACAGTGTGGTGTGTGGGTTTTAATTTGCAAGCTGCTTTGGGGTTTTTCTTTTGAATGGAAGGACTGGGCAATTGTTTGGTTGTTTTTTCTTATAAATTGTTTATCTGAATTCAGTCATAAAGATTACTGAACTCATGGACATGGAGGTTTGGAGTATTCTGCAATGCTACTTTTAGACTCTGGATTTAACCATCTTGTTCCCACCCCACCCCACTGGCTTAGGAAGGGTGGGGCGATGGGGACGCTGCGCCCCGGGTTCCAGCCTGGGGGGGTGACACTCTGCATCACCCCACCCCCGTGAGTGCGACTCCCAAGCCGCCGCATGGAAGGGGTGCTGGGGGACGGCTTGGGAGTCCGGACAGACTGCACATGTCCGCACATGCGAAGTCCGTGCGGGCTGCTGCACTTGTGCAGTCCACCCAGGCTGCCGGGCCGGGCATGAGCGGTCCCCGTCCATGTGGTGGCTGCTCATGCCCGGAAACTCATAAGGCTGCAGCGCTGCACTGCAGCCTTACGAGTTGCCGGGCGCAAGCAGCAGCCACACGGAAGGGGTGCTGGGCGGCAGCTTGGGAGTCCAGACGGACTGCGCTCCGTAGCGCATGCGTCATGATGTCACAATGCATGTGCTACGGAGCAACGCCACAACCCCGGGGGGTGCCGCTGCGCTTGCCGCTCCCGGCAGCCAAGCAGCTCGGTTCGCCACTGCCCCACCCCACTTTTTAGGTGGGAATGTGTGTTACTACATATCAGGGGGCAAAGCTGGGGGAGAAGAAACTCTGGGAACCTGGTTTTCCTTTTACAAAGCATCCTCAGGTGCTCGTCTTTTTAACTTCTTGAGAACTAGTCACCCAGTAATAGATCACTAAAAAAAGGAGGGCAACCAGGATGACAGACAGAGATATTATTACAAAAGGTAAAGGCAGGTGTACCCCTCAAACCACTTATGAGTGCCAGAGCATGGGTCATAACAAGCAAAGGGCCCCTGAGCATATGCAGAGTGCCTTTTCTGCAACAAGAACTACCCTGGCACAGTTGGGTTCATAGGCAAGGAAGGAGCTTTGAGTCTCAAGTGGAACTGGCACCTTTGGTTTTAGGAATCGCTGGAGATCCTGGGCTTATAGAATCATAGAATTGTAGTGTTGGAACGGGGACCCCAAGGGTCATCGAGTCCAACCCAAGCCATGTGGTCTACGCACCAGTCTCAACACAGTATTTGGGCTTAAGTATTTCTAAAACACGGAGAGAACATCCGATCCAGCGATTGTACCAATAATTCCCCCTCTCTCCTGCCTTGCATATGTCTGCTTCTTTGCCCTGACTTCTGGTAGTGAAAGTATTTTGTTTCCTATGATGTAAAAGGCAAAGCATACATAAGATTATAATTTCCATCTGTGGGATCAAAGGGCATTGCTACAGAAAGAACCACAAGCATTTGATTGGCTGCAGCGGCGTTGTCCCCGCACGCACCTCCTCTTGCAAAAAAAGAGAGAGAGAGAGAAATACAACTTTGAGCAGAAGCCAAGCGAGAGCAACCACCACGATGCGGTCATAATTTGCTTCCGAAGCAGTTTTCAGCGTGCAAAAGGGCTCTGCAAAGCATGGTGCCTTTTCTCACAATCAGCCTTGAGAAACTGTTGGCTCACTCAGCCCGCTTTCTGGATAAAGAAGCACTGAAAGCGTTTGTTGTCTACAGCAGAGGACTGAGAGCAGACTAGTCAAGAGGGAAGGTCCGGTGGCACATTTTTGGGCAACAAATCAAGAGCCACTAAGTGCAGGAAATCTCCCGGGGTTCTGCCCAATGAGACATGGTCACCAAAGTGGACAGCCAGTTGGTTCATTTTGAGGGACTGAGGGCAGGCAGGTGAGGAGAAACAGATTGAATTCTGTTAAATTCCGGAATAAACACTTCTGCAGAGCAGGAAATCAAGCGCATTTCTTTCCAACTTTACTAATGGTTAAAGTCTGCGAGCCCATTATGAAAATGAACAAAAAAACGAACCAAGGGCAGTTTGCAGGATCAGCCCAAGCCTCTTCCCAACTTGATGCCTTGGGCTACAATTTTCATTAGACCCAGCCAATGCAGCCTCATGGGAGTTGTAGTCTTAAATATCTGGAGAGTGCTAGGTTGGAGGAGCCTAGTTTAAGCTGAAATTAAGGGCTCATCCATACTGTTGTTTAAGGTGGGCAGAACATAAGAAGAGCTGGCTGCTGGATCAGGCCAATGGCCCATCTAGTTCAGCATCCTCTTTTCACAGTGGACAGCCGGATGACCGTGGGAAACCTGAAAGCAGGATCTCTCTTCCACTGTTTGTCATCGCAATCTTAAGTGCTAATAGAAGCTTAGAGATTTGCAGTCTTGTTCCATCTTTTGGCTGTTCTGTTTACATGCTGCATATTTGTGACAGGAGGAAAGAGGAAGAAAAGAAAGGTCTGTACCTCCAGATATCCTCCTCATCAGGCTCTCCTTCCATCTTCCTCTTCTTGCACAGTTCACGGGAAATTAATTTCAAAGAACTACCATCACCATGTTCCATACTCAAAGTCCCTGAATGGTTAAAATGAGTTTGGCTTCTTATTTCTCATCTTGGGGACAAGTTTAGGTATGGAGATCAAGAGCCCAGAAAGAAGTTTTTCTTTGACACTTTTGAGTCTAAACTCAAAGAAATTTTAGCAGCCCACGGGGACATGGACATTTGTCTGGGAGCGCTGCACCATGGGATACAGAGTGTTTGCAATGCACTTTCTGGGCTGTAATTGGCAGTTACTCGTTTCACAACTACCGGTACCTCTCCTGTTAAACACAAGTGTGTCTTCTTGAAAAGATGAGTGGGGAGAAATATACCCTTCCCAAACCCTGATTCTGAATATCATGGGATGGTTAAAGAAGGTGGGGAATTATACATTGGTCCCTGTTGTCTCAGGTCAATATTCTTTCCTGTATACACTTATTTGCTTCCTAGAGCTGTTCCCACCCTTTTTACCTACTGGACTTCTCTTATAAAGGTAAAGGTAAAGGGACCCCTGACCATTAGATCCAGTCGTGACGGATTCTGGGGTTGCAGCGCTCATCTTGCTTTATTGGCCGAGGGAGCTGGTGTACAGTTTCCGGGTCATGTGTCCAGCATGACTAAGCCGCTTCTGGCAAACCAGAGCAGCGCACAGAAACGCCGCTTACCTTCCATCTGGAGCAGTACCTATTGATCTACTTGCACTTTGACATGCTTTCGAACTGCTAGGTGGGCAGGAGCAGGGACCGAGCAACGGGAGCTCACCCCATCGCGGGGATTCAAACTGCTGACCTTCTGATTGGCAAGCCCTAGGCTCTGTGGTTTAACCCACAGCACCACCTCCAAATGCAGGGATGAGACTCAGAAATTTTGGGAATCATAATCAACAAAAAAGCCCCATCCCAACCCCTCTCACACACTCATAAGTTTACCTGTTCCAAGAGAACCAGTAGACCTCAGCCAATACCCAGGCAACCATTAACTATTCCCCAGATGGGAATTTAAACTGTTCTAGGCCCATGTTTCTGCAAGGGTCCTCTGCCTATTATTATTATTATTATTATTATTATTATTATTATTATTATTATTCCCCATCCATCTGACTGGGTTCCTTCCAACAGATATCAAAACATCAAACGTTAAAAGCTTCCCTATACAGGGCTGCCTTCAGACGTCTTCTAAAAGCTGTATCTCCTTGACATTTGATAGGAGGGTGTTCCACAAGGTGGGAGCCACCACCGAGAAGGCCCTCTGCCTGGTTCCCTTTCCAGTTGCTGACCAGCAGATACACAACAGGAAAAGCTTTTACCCAGTACTGAGAAGTTGTGATTCGAAGAAACTTTCATGCCACTGTTATAGAGCAGGTGTAGAACATTTTGACTCCCAGGTAAGAGGAGTTACGATCCCACTGCAAGTCCAAGGTTTTCTCCAATATTTTGTAGCTAAGCAAACCTGGAACCTCCAGATGTTTCAGATGTCTACTCCTGGAATTGGGACCGAGGGTTCTGACCTCACAAGAGCCAGTGTGGTGTATTAATTCTTTAATCCTTATTTAATGTATTTTTTAAAAAATTCAAGTGGTTTACGTAAAACAAATAAGCAGATAACAATAAAATGTATTGGCTAGAGGACTGTACTGGGCCTTATTACCCTGGGCCTTATTACCTCACCTTGTTGCTAGGAGTATAAAATGCAGAGCTGGGCAGCTGCATACAGCATCTTGAAGCCCTTGGAGGAAAGCAGGAGAGATAGAGCATAGAACTAGGGGATTGGGAGGCCTGGGTTCAAATCCTGAATACTTATGGAATTTGTTGTTGTTGTTGAGTTGTTTAGTCATGTCCGACTCTTCGTGACCCCATAGACCAGAGCACACCAGGCACTCCTGTCTTCCACTGCCTCCCGCAGTTTGGTCAGACTCATGTTGGTAGCTTCGAGAACACTGTCCCACCATCTCATCCTCTGTCGTCCCCTTCTCCTTGTGCCCTCAATCTTTCCCAACATCAGGGTCTTTTCCAGGGAGTCTTCTCTTCTCATGAGGTGGCCAAAGTACTGGAGCCACAGCTTCAGGATCTGTCCTTCCAGTGAGCCTCCATCTTTCCCAACATCAGGGTCTTTTCCAGGGAGTCTTCTCTTCTCATGAGGTGGCCAAAGTATTGGAGCCTCAGCTTCAGGATCTGTCCTTCCAGTGAGCACAGGGCTGATTTCCTTCAGAATTGAGAGGTTTGATCTTCTTGCAGTCCATGGGACTCTCAAGAGTCTTACCCCAAATATGCCCACTCAGTATAGCCTGGGAAGCTCAGTTGGATAGAGAGTGGTGCTGATAACACCATATGAGACAGATGCACAGTCCTGCAATGCCGCATATTCCTGCATTGGGCAGGCTGGACTAGATGATCCTCAGGGTCCCTTCCAACTCTACAATTCTGTTATTCTGTAACGTCTCTGAACTGCGGGACCAGCCCTGCTATAGAGGCCACGTCACACTCACCCACACTTGTAAGAAATCAATATTTTAGCAAGGCAGCACCTACGTACACTTTGGAACTCCCTGCCTGTTGACGTCAGGCAGGTGCCTTTACTGTACTCCATAATAATAATAATAATAATAATAATACCCTGCCCATCTGGCTGGGATTCCCCAGCTACTCTAGACACCTGCTTAAAGCATTTTTGTTTAGGCAAGCCTCCCCAGACATGAACAACTTAACATGCATTTTATCTTCTTTTAGCTACTGTTTAATCGTCTTTTGGACGTTTCCAAATCCTGTTTTAACTGATAATTTCAAATATTTTAATTTAAAAATAAAACCAAAATAGGTTTGGCGGGTGGTGGTTGTTCTTACAATCAAGTGGGATATAAACTTCGTTAAACAGATATTTTATTTTATTTTAATGCACGTATGATAATCCATACGTAAGTAAAAGAAGACCTGCAATCTTACCCTAAGCTAGTCCCCCAGCCGTCCCACATTGCTTGGGGGCGATTTTTGCAGTCTTGGGTAACTTACAACCTACCCGTATCTCCGTTTACCTTCACAACAACCTTACGAGGCGGTCTCTCGCCCAGAAAGTATGGCTCAGAGGCCAGGAGCCGGCCAGCGAGCTTCTGGGTTGCGTGAGCAGGGCTGAGACCCAACTTCTTTCCCTCCCCCCCCACTACACCTCCCCACCCTCCCCTCCCCTGGCATGAAAGGATAGGAGAGATGCCACCTAATCTCCAACCTCCTTCCACCCTGTATCCTTCGTTCGCCACAAACTGCCACCCTCCTCCCAACCTTGGCATTGCCCATGGCTTTCTAGAGCTGCCCGTCTCCTTCTTCCAAAACTCTTCTCGCCCGAAAGGGTTTGCCAAGAAGGGAGCCTCACCTCTTCACGGGCAGCGCCAGCGAACCGCAGATGCCGCGCCAGGGACAAAGGTCTCCAGTCCAGCTGAGCTTCCTGCGCCCCTTGAGGCCACCTCTTCTTCTGGACCTTGCAAGCTGAAGACCATGCCCAGAGAGAGAGTCCTTTGGTCTGCCTGGTCCCCCCCCACTCTCTCTGCCTCTCCTCCCAATTTCCTCCAGGCCTCCCTCTCCTTCCCACCCCCTTATCCTGGCCCAGCCCAGACCTGGCTCTCGTTCAAATTGCAAGCCCAGCTGCAGATGTGCTGCATGGGACGGTGGGGCGGGAGGAAGAAGAGGGGGGGCAGGCTCAGCCTACCCCACCCCTGCCCTCCTGCGGGACAGAGACCCCCCCCAACCCTCCCTCCTCCTCTCTCCTTTGCCTGGGCAGCTCGGGAGCCCTTGCTGGAACATACCACCCCCTTCCAAATGTAGGGAGGCTCCCCCCCCGCTCCCCCCAGATTCCTTTGCAGGAATGTGCAATATGTGGAGGGCAGACACAACATGTGGGGAGGGGGGAGGGCGGGGAGGAAAGGCCCTCCCCTTCCCCAGCACAGATTCTTCGAGAGAGGTCTGGGGTGGAGAATTGCAGGAGGCCAAGAAAAATAGAGAGAGGAAAGAGGGGAAAGGTGAACTGCGTCTCATATATAGCCCGCCTTTAAAGATCTGTTTGCTTTTCCTTTTAGGGGGGGGGGTTGCAAATGTGCATAGAAAGCAACAGACGGGACCACAGGGAGCATCTTCTGCATCACCTAGAAGAAGAAGAAGAAGAAGAAGAAGAAGAAGAAGAAGAAGAAGAGGAGGAGGAGTTTGGATTTGATATCCCGCTTTATCACTACCCGAAGGAGTCTCCAAGCGGCTCACATTCTCTTTTCCCTTCCTCCCCCACAACAAACACTCTGTGAGGTGAGTGGGGCTGAGAGACTTCAGAGAAGTGGGACTAGCCCAAGGTCACCCAGCAGCTGCATGGGGAGGAGTGGAGACGCGAACCCGGTTCACCAGATTACAAGTCTACAGCTCTTAACCACTACACCACACTGGCTCTCATCTGTGCTCAGTAATTTATATTGGGAACCCTCTTTGAGGTGCCCGTCTGGCTCAAGGGCTGCCACATGAAAGAGCAGCTAGTGCCCAGTTCTCTCTACGTCCCTTGCCTGCCTCCCCATGCCCTGTGAGTGAGCGGTGATGGGAACCTGGGAAGCCTGGGCAAAGTGCAGTTGATGGTCTCTGCCGCACCCAACATCCGTCTCCTGAAATGAGACCCCACCCCCACCCTTTCGGGCATTTCAGCTCAGAGTTGCTCAGGAACAACCTGAAAGAATGTCCTGCCCACTATGCCCGTTGTTGAAGAAGAAGAAGAAGAAGAAGAGTTTGGATTTGATATCCTGCTTTATCACTCCCCTTCAGGAGTCTCAAAGCAGCTCACATTCTCCTTTCCCTTCCTGCCCCCCAACAAACACTCTGTGAAGTGAGTGGGGCTGAGAGACATCAGAGAAGTGTGACTGGCCCAAGGTCACCCAGCAGCTGCATGGGGAGGAGCGGAGACGCGAACCCGGTTCACCAGATTACGAATCTACCGCTCTTAACCACTACACTACAGGTTACCGCATTTTAATGTTCTGTTGGAAGCCGCCCAGAGTGGCTGGGGGGACCCGGCCAGATGGGTGGGGTACAAATAATAAATTATTATTATTATTATTATTATTATTATTATTATTATTATTACTACTACTACTACTACTACACCATACTGGCTCTCTAGCCAGTGTCTTATCACCCCCGTGGGCTATGGAGGGTTCCTAAGCACAATGGTTAGTTGGAGGCAGAAATGCTTCTGAGTTCCAGTTGCTGGAAATGGCCGGAGGGGAGAGGGTAATAATGATAATGATAATGATGATGATGATGATGATGATGATGATGATAATTTATTATTTATACTCCGCCCATCTGGCTGGGTTTCCCCAGCCACTCTGGGTAGCACCCAACAGAATATTAAAAACACGCTAAAACATCAAACATTAGAAACTTCCCTAAACAGGGCTGCCTTCAGATGTCTTCCGAAAGTCAGATAGCTGTTTATTTCCTTGACATCTGATGGGAGGGCGTTCCACAGGGCGGGCGCCACCACCGAGAAGGCCCTCTGCCTGGTTCCCTGCAACCTCACTTCTTGCAGTGAAGGAACTGCCCGAAACTGGACCTCAGTGTCCGGGCTGGATGATGGGGGTGGAGACACTCCTTCAGGTCTACTGGGCCGTTTAGGGCTTTAGAAGAGGATTGGATAAATCAATGGAGGAGAAGGCTTTTGATAGCTACTAGCCAGGGTGGCTCTGCTCCGCCTGCACAGTCAGAAGCAGTTTGCTGGAACCCACAGAAGGAGATTTGCTGTTGAACTCAGGTTCTGCTTACAGGCTGTCCGTCGGGGCATCTTATTGGCCCCTGTGAGAACAGGACGCTGGACCAGATGGGACCCCTTTGGCCTGATCCTGCAAGGTTCTTCTTCTGTTCTTACAGGGCTGAAACAAAATAGTTGAAGAGGAGCATTGTTTGCCCCATGGTGTGTATATGAACTCCTGTGTTTTGTCCAATTGTCACCTCTGGCCAAACAGATTTGGCAGACTTTCAGAATCAAGGCTGAAACTTATAGTACCTGTTTACAAGAGGTGAAAGTGAGATCACTTTGTTAAGGATGGGCAAACCTGCCAGGTTTTTTCTCTCTCAGTTCATAGTTTTCTCAGTTCTCCATATGTGCATTTTTTGTTAAGTCCATGTGAAAATTCTGAATTTTTGGATGCTGTTTTAACTGATATACGTGCATTTTACAAGCACTGTCCCCCAATAGAATGCATTTCTGTATGTTATTTTCACTCATATAGGCATTATCTATGCACACCCCTTAATACATATCCATTTTTGTGCATTAGAGAAATGCATCACAAAATTCAGAGACGTGCGAATTTTGCAGGATAATTGCGCTTCAGTTCACATCTTGATCGAAGATGTTAGAAGGAGGTAGTTTCTCATAAAAATACAAAGACTGGTTTCCTGCAAGGCACTCTATGTGGGCCTGGATTGGTGCAGAATGCTGCAGTCAGATTGCTGGCAGGAGCATCAGTACTTTTCCGAGCACAATTCAAAGTGTTGGTGCTGACCTTGAAAGCCCTAAACGGCCTCGGTCCAGTATACCTGAAGGAGCATCTCCACCCCCACCGTCCAGCCCGGACACTGAGGTCCAGCGCCGAGGGCCTTCTGGCGGTTCCCTCGCTGCGAAAAGCCAAATTTCAGGGAACCAGGGCCTTCTCGGTAGTGGCACCCGCCCTGTGGAACTCCCTCCCACCAGATGTCAAAGAGAAAAACAACTACCAGACTTTTAGAAGACATCTGAAGGCAGCCCTGTTTAGGGAAGTTTTTAATGTTTAATAGATTATTGCATTTTAATGTTCTGTTGGAAGCCGCCCAGAGTGGTTGGGGAAGCCCAGCCAGATGGGTGGGGTAGAAATAAATTATTATTATTATTATTATTATTATTATTATTATTATTATTATTACCGGTATTATTATCTGAACTGAGATCATGTGACGGCATTATGAAAACAGCTGCATTGGCTGCCTAATAATAATAATAATAATAATAATAATAATGTCTTCTAAAGGTCTGGTAATTGTTGTTCTCACGGGTATCATCTGCATACTGATGAACACCCAGTCCAAACCCCCTGATGATCTCTCCCAGCGGCTGCATATAGATGTTAAAAAGCATGGGGGAGAGAACAGAACCCTGAGGCACCCCACAAGTGAGAGCCCAGGGGTCTGAACACTCATCCCCCACCACCACTTTCTGAACATGGCCCAGGAGGAAGGAGCGGAACCACTGTATAACAGTGCCCCCAGCTCCCAACCCCTCTAGACGGTCCAGAAGGATGTTATGGTCGATGGTGTCAAAAGCCGCTGAGAGATCCAGCAGAACTAGGAAACAGCTCTCACCTTTGTCCCTAGCCCGCCGGAGGTCATCAACCAGCGCAACCAAGGCAGTTTCAGTCCCATGATGACCAATCGAGGTTGAATCTCCTATTTGACAGTGGGATGAATGACATTAGAACGTGGTGGATGCCCCCCCCCCCTTGACTGGAAGTCCTATGATTCTAGGACAGATTCCGGTGACATGCTTCCAAGAGAGCAAAATGTTGAGGTCATCATGTGACGAAAGACTCATCAGATTGGGAGAGCGTTTCATCAGGGCTTCCAAGAAGCACCACCCAACGGAGACGGCAGGTCTCACACCCTCAAGGTCCTTCCTGACTCGTTCTGAGTTACGTTCTAGATGCTGACCTTCCTGCGGGGTCAGGCCTCCACCGGCATGCCTGAATTCCCAGGGTGGCGGCTGCCCTCCGGAACACTGCTTATCGCTCACCTCACTGCCCCGCCTTGTCCAGGGGCATGTTTTTGTCTGAAAATGTCCGTGGCTATTAGTTGTTGTTGTTGTTTTTTTTTTAAAAAAAAGCCAAATCGTGGACTGCAGACCGAACACACCCTGCTTGGGAAGGGCTGACTGGCTTCCTGCTTCACAATAGAGGCCGTGTTACTAAATCCACTCCGAAAGGTCTTTTGCCAGGTCCTAGAATAAATAACCCAAGTGAGACACTGACTTTGTAAAGACCGAGTTGTGGGTGTGGCCTTTTTGGGGGGGTCTCCCCTAGACTTCCCATGGCTCAGGAATGTTCCCTTGTAGGAGAACATGTGCTCAGAGAGAACCCTTTGCAGAAGCTCAGGGAGGAATAGAAGTATTAATTTTGCGCTCTATGTGGGGCTACCTTTGAAGGTGACCTGGAAACTACAACTAATCCAGATTGCGGCAGCTAGACTGGGGACTGGGAGCGGCCGCCGAGACCACATAACACCAGTCCTGAAAGACCTACATTGGCTCCCAGTACGTTTCCAAGCACAATTCAAAGTGTTGGTGCTGACCCTTAACGGCCTCGGCCCAGTATACCTGAAGGAGTGTCTCCACCCCCATCGTTCTCCCCGGACACTGAGGTCCAGCTCCGAGGGCCTTCTGGCGGTTCCCTTGCTGCAAGACGTGAGGTTATAGGGAACCAGGCAGAGGGCCTTCTCGGTAGTGGCACCCGCCCTGTGGAACGACCTCCCACCAAATGTCAAAGAGAAAAACAACTACCAGACTTTTAGAAGACATCTGAAGGCAGCCCTGTTTAGGGAAGCTTTTAATGTTTTTTTTTATTTTTTATTTTTTTTATTTTATTAAATTTTATTGAATTTAAAACAAACAAAACAAATCACATTTCCAAAATCATATTCCCATTACATATACTACATACATACTACATACATCCGTTACTTAAGCATCATACAACTCCTAACATGCCTCATACTTTCCAATACATACATTACATACGTTCTCTAACATACATTACATACCATACATACATTCCCTAACATACAAAACATACCTTCTCTAACCTACTTTATCCTCTCTTTTCTCGCTATTATACACATCAACATACTTCGATCCTAGTAGATTCACAAAACAATCCCCCTTCCCCCCTCCCTTCCCCTCTTTCCCCTTTTCTTGCCCCCTTCCCTCCCTCCTCCCTCCTCCCCCCTTTTAATGTTTAATAGACTATTGTATTTTAATATTCTGTTGGAAGCCGCCCAGAGTGGCTGGGGGAACCCAGCCAGATGGGCGGGGTATAAATAATAAATTATTATCATTATCATTATCATTATCATTATCATTATCATTCACCCTCTTCAAGAAACTGTGGGGCACAGCTGGATTGATCTAGATGCCCTATAGCATCTAGATCAAGGGAAGTAATAGTACCACTGTATTCCACTCTGGTCAGACCTCACCTGGAATACTGTGTCCAGTTCTGGGCACCACAGTTCAAGAAGGATACTGACAAGCTGGAACGTGTCCAGAGGAGGGCAACCAAAATGGTCAAAGGCCTGGAAACGAAGCCTTATGAGGAACGGCCTAGGGAGCTGGGTATGTTTAGCCTGGAGAAGAGAAGGTTAAGGGGTGATATGATAGCCATGTTCAAATATATAAAAGGATGTCATATAGAGGAGGGAGAAAAGTTGTTTTCTGCTGCTCCAGAGAAGCGGACACGGAGCAATGGATTCAAACTACAAGAAAGAAGATTCCACCTCAACATTAGGAAGAACTTCCTGACAGTAAGAGCTGTTCGACAGTGGAATTTGCTGCCAAGGAGTGTGGTGGAGTCTCCTTCTTTGGAGGTCTTTAAGCATAGGCTTGACAGCCACCTGTCAGGAATGCTTTGAGGGTGTTTCCTGCTTGGCAGGGGGTTGGACTGGATGGCCCTTGTGGTCTCTTCCAACTCTAGGATTCTATGATTCTATGATTACCCCACAGGCAGACTAAGCATGTGGCTTGATTCTACGAAAGCCTACCTGGGGAGACACAACAAAGCCTCAAACTCTGGGGTGGGGCAGGGGTCCTACTATGCAAATGGCAGCCCAGATATGCAGGGGGTTGGACTAGATGACCCTTGTGATCCCTTCCAACCTTAAAATCCTGTACTCTGCCAAAGAAAAGCATCCCCACTCTAGGTAGAGATTTCCAGGTGATGCAGACTATGGTGTCCTGAACCAGGCTGCGAAATCAGTAAATGCTTATTAGTGTTGATTTGTGCTTCAATTGCTAATAAAATACCCAGCACTCCCTTGCTCCCCCGCCTCTTCCTCTCAGTCTCTTTCTTGCCTGTTAATGTCTTCTCCTTGTCTCCCTTCTGAGCCCAGTAACAGGCCTGGGATTATTGCAATCTCCGCGACGCCAAAAAGCTTTTAGCCGGGCCTGTCTCCTTGCCATCTTGGTGTTATGCTTTAATAGCTCCTTAATGTTTTGACTGAGCGGTTTAATTCCAAGGCTCCCTGTTCCAGCCCCGCCGAGAGGGAGGTTAACATGTCCTCCCATTTGCCTGATGT
Source organism: Darevskia mixta (assembly GCA_034641385.1). NCBI lineage: Eukaryota > Metazoa > Chordata > Lepidosauria > Squamata > Lacertidae > Darevskia > Darevskia mixta. The sequence goes on from JAWWNH010000060.1 coordinate 9,411,244, forward strand.
GATTGCCCTTGGCAGCAAGAGGTGTGACCCCATGTACCACTGAGGAGGCAGATTTCGGGTACATCCTAGCAATTGGCTTGAACAGCAGACTGGTGCTGGGGTGCAGAGAGGTACCAGCTGCTCTGCCACAACCCATCCCATTTCTCAATAAAGGTAAAGGGACCCCTGACCATTAGGTCCCGCCACAGACGACTCTGGGGTTGCGGCACTCATCTCGCTTTACTGGCCGAGGGAGCCGGCGTACAGCTTCCAGGTCATGTGGCCAGCAGGACTAAGCCGCTTCTGGCGAACCAGAGCAGTGCACGGAAACGCCGTTTACCTTCCCGCCGGAGCGGTACCTATTTATCTACTTGCACTTTGACGTGCTTTTGAACTGCTAGGTTGGCAGGAGCAGGGACCGAGCAACAGGAGCTCACCCCGTCGCGGGGATTTGAACCGCTGACCTTCTGATCGGCAAGCCCAAGAGGCTCCGTGGTTTAGACCACAGTGCCACCCACATCAATACTTTCCAATAAACTGAGAATGTTGTCCCTTGGTGGAGGATAGAAAATGGTACAAATGGTTCATGCAACCGCCTTTGGAACTGTGTCCAGTTTTGGTTGCCTCACCTCAAAAAGAATATTGTAGAGTTGGAAAAGTTTCCGAAAAGTGCATCTCAAATGGTCAAGGTGATGGAGGGATAGCCCTATGAAAAAAGGGGTGCAGCGTTTGGGACTTTTTAGCTTAGAGAAAAGGCAACATGATAGAAATTTATAAAATTATGTGTGGCTTGGAGAAAGTGGATAGAGAAAATTTTATTCTCTCTCTCTCTCTCATAAGACCAGAACTCTTGGACACCCGAAGCTGAATCTTGGAAGATTCAGGACAGGAAAAAGAAAGCCCTCCTTCGCACAGCGCGGTGTTAACCTATGGAACTCACTTCCACAGGATATTCAGGAGGGGACGGTGGCCACCTGCAGTTCTGTGGTTTGCTACATGGGGCAGCTGCACCCCAATCAAGCAATCCTTGACAGATGCATACAGCCAGGCAAGGAGGAATCCTGGGCCCAGCAGGAATGGAAAAGCACAGGACCATCTGGCCTGGAAGCCTTCATCTCATCAGGGCCCAATCAAAAGAAGCCTGGGCGGGGCTGAGAAAGCAATCCTGCTAACAAACAGAGCCCTCTAGTGGTAATGGCCTGAAACCCTCCCTGACACCCCTTAGATAAGCAGATGGTTCTTAGAGACAAATTGGGGGATATCAGTGCTCAGTTCTATGACCCAAGACCTCAAGTGCCCAAGACAGCTGACACCTGGAATACTGTGTCCAATTCTGGACCCCACAATTTAAGAAGGGTGTTGACAAGCTAGAAAGTGTGCAGAGGAGGGAGACCAAGAAGATCAAGGGTCTGGAAACCAAGCCTGATGAGGAATGGTTGAAGGAACTGAGTGTGTTTAGCCTGGAAAAAGAGGAGACTGAGAGGAGATATGAGAGCCCTCTTCAGATATCTCAAGGGCTGTCACGTGGAAGAAGGGAAAGCTTGTTTTCTGCTGGTCTGAAGGGTAGAACTCGAACCCAAGGCTTCAAGTGACAAGGAAGGAGATTCTGACTAAAAACAGTCGTACCTTGGTTTTCAAACAGCTTAGTTATCGAATGTTTTGGCTCCCAAACGCCACAAACCTGGAAGTGACTGTTCCGGTTTGCGAACTATTTTTGGAAGGCGAACGTCCAATGGGGCTTCTGCAGCTTCCTGCAGCCAATCAGAAGCCACGCTTTGGTTTCCAAACGCTTTGGAAGTCGAATGGACTTCCGGAACGGATTCCGTTTGACTTCCAAGGTACGACTGTATCAGGAAGAGCTTTCGGACAGTAAGAGCTGTTTGACAGTGGAACAGTCTCCCTCAGGAGGTTTTTAAGCACAGGATGGATGGCCACCTGTCATGGATGCTTTAGTTTAGATTTCTGCACAACAGGGGGTTGGACAAGATGACTCCCCTGGGCTTCCTTCCAACTTTACAATTCTATGATTCGGTACCTAGAGCAGGAAGGCCAGTGGCAGGATCTCTTCCGCTCACTATCCCGGCAACCATTGCCCAGAGCCCCATGTGACCCTCGTGGAAACAAACAGGACCTGGGCAAGAGTGGGGTGGGGTCTTTGCAGGAGAACCTCCTGCTGGGTTGCACCCCGTGGGTCAGATCTGCGGCTGCCACCGCCAGAGGCTCCGAAACCCGCCATCTGAAGCTGCCGCTTCGCCTTACCTTACAGGCACTCGTCGCAGGAGATCGTTCCTGACGTGGCTGCCCCGATCTCGCTCTTAAACACTGTGTTCAAATTAGACAGGGACATTATCTCCCCTCCCACCTTCTCTCTCGGCGTGTCCCTCCACGGCCTGGAGAAATGGAGATGGCGAAATGCCACAGAGTCCGGGGCTTGAGCAGCGATGGCACCTTGTGTCTTTGTCACAAAGATTTAGGCTCCTGAGCCTTGAAGGACAGGAAGATGCCATGCTCCCTTTGCTGGGTAAATGGATACACTGTCTTGCTATTAAGGCATGTCTTGTTCTATCAAGGCTCCCTTACCGTATCGCTCGCTTTCGCTGCTCTTTTGTTCCCAGATCTCTCTCCTCCACTCTCGCCCTGAGCCATTAGCAACTGATGGGAAAGTGCGAGAAGGGGGGCAGACTTTGCTGGGAACTTTGGTGCTGACCTGCTAATAAACTGGGTTCGGTCACAGGATCACGGAGCTGGATCAGACCCCAAGGGGATCTGTCTCTGTCTATTTATCTAAGGGACTGTTAGCATTTGGCAAAAGAGTGAGGAAGAAGAAATACCGTACATGGTATGGAGGAAGGGGGGAGATTTGGGTATGCAGAACAGAGTTAAGCTATGGAACTGCCTCCCACAGGAGGCAGTGACCGCCACAAATCTGGGTGGCTTTAAAAGAGGATTAGACAAATTCATGGAGGAGGAGGAGAGGGCTGTCAATGGGTGCTGGCCAGGATGGCTGTGCTCTGCCTCCAGCGTTGGAGACAGCAATGCTTCCAAATCCCAATTGCGAGTGTAGGGCACCCAGTCATTCCCACCAATAATTCACACTGGAGACATAATTTTGGTTTGGGTTTTTGGGCATATTTTGGCCACAACTTTATTGAATACAAATCACGTGAGTGGTTGCGTAGGCATTGGTTCACGCTGTCCGATGGGACAGAGCTGACCTAGTCAGCAAGACTAGCTGTCCGGCGGGACAGAGCTGACCACTTGTCAGCGAAGGGAAACCATTAGCTGGGGAGAGTTAACAGGGCCGGATCACACAGAGCCTCCCCCTCCCCAGGGGTCCACAGGGACTCCTGCATGGCCCTGCACCCAGCGGGTTTGGACAGCAATGTTGAGTCCCTGGATTCCTTTGTGGAATTCCCATTACCAACATCACTTCTTGGGGGCACCGCCCACCCATACCACAGAACCAATGCCTAACCGCCAACCTTACAAGTTGTGACTATTTGCTGTATAGTAGGCAAAAACCAAGTGCCACGGCCAATTCGCCAAATGGACAAAATTCCTACCAGGCCCCTCCAAGTTGAGGCGACCCCATGACAGGCACAGCAAGGTCAACGCCAACCTATACCAGGGAAGGGGGGGTGGGAGATCCAAAGCTCCAAAGAGTGACCTGAGATCCACGTGGGGATCTATATATGGACGCTGAGCCGTCCCACCAAATTGCAACATGCAAAACTGCCTAACAACAAGCAGGTCCTGGAAGCTGTGGCCACAAGCCTTTCCCCAAACCAGAGGGAATGACTTCTTGCCCACCTCGCAACGGCAGCTCTCTGCGAGAACTCACTTTGCTGGAAACCACAGGAGGGGAGAGTTGATCTTGCGCTCAGATCCTGCTTGCAGGTTTCCCATTGGAGTATCTGCTTGGCCACTGTGAAAGTGGGATGCTGTACTAGACAGAAGGGGATGCGGGTGGCGCTGTGGTCTAAACCACTGAGCCTCTTGGGCTTGCCGATCAGAAGGTTGATGGTTCGAATCCCAGCGACAGGGTGAGCTCCTGTTGCTCCTGCCAACCTAGCAGTTCAAAAACGCACCAGTGCAAGTAGATAAATAGGTACCGCTCCGGCAGGAAGGTAAACTGCATTTCTGTGCGCTCTGGTTTCCGTCACGGTGTTCCATTGTGCCAGACAGTGGCGTAGGAAAGGTGGGACGATAGGGGCGCTGCACCCCAGGTTCCAGCCTGGGGGGGTGACACTCTGCGCCACACCCCCCCTCGAGTGCGACTCCCAAGCCGCCGTCTGGCAGCCCTTCTGCGCGAGCAGCCGCTGCACGGAAGGGCTGCCGGGTGGCATCTTGGGAGTCCGGGCGGACTGCGCATGTCCGCAGCAGCCTGGGCGGACTGAGCTCCGTAGCACATGCTTCGTGACATCACGACGCATACGCTACGGAGTGATGCCCCACCCCCAGGGGTTGCTGCTTAGCCTGCCGCTCCCGGCAGCCAAGCGGCTCGGTACGGCACTAGTGCCAGAAGCAGTTTAGTCCTGCTGGCCACATGACCCTGTCTGTGGACAAAGGCCAGCTCCCTCACCCTGAAGCGAGATGAGTGCTGCACTCCATAGTCACCTTTGACTGGACTTAACCGTCCAGGGTCCTTTACCTTTACCATTTTACTAGACAGGCCAGTGGCCTCAATCAGCAGGTGGTAAGAGCTGTTTAACAACGGAACAGACTCCCTTGAAAACTTGTGGACTCTCCTTCATTGGGGCTTTTGAAACAGAGGTTGTATGGCCATCAATCATGGGTTCTTTAGCTGAGATTCCTGCATTGCAGCGGGTTGGACTAGATGACCCTTGGGCGTACCTTCCAACTCTACAATGTTATGATTCTATGACATCTGGAGGGCCACAGGTTGAACACAGCATCCCAGAACCCCATTCTAATAGCTGTCCTCCCTATGTCAACCATTCCTTCCCAGTGGGCATTCCTTTCTTACCCCTTGGTTTTCAAATTACCTCCTATTCCATCATGCAACATTTTGCTCAGTCCACCCCAGGATGTTTCTTATTCTGTCTCGTCCCCCACTCTTAGCTTCTTACAAAAGTCGCCCCCCCATGCAAACCTGGAGGATCCCCCAATAACACCCAGGACCGGTGCTAGGGATTTTGGCGCCCTAGGCGAGGGAGCGGGCCACGTGACGTCATTGCGCATGACGTACGGTGCCCCGCCCCCAGCCTGGCCGGGCGCCCCGCGCCGTCGCGTTTTTTGCCGCTGGTTGGGGCGGCACTGGGCGGCGGCGGGGGGCGAGGGGCAGGCTGGCCAGCGCCCCCTCCATTTTGGCGCCCCCGCCACCGCGGTTTTCGCCCCAAGCTGCTTGCTCCGCTGCTCGTTGGGGCGGTGGGGGGCGGGGGGCAGGCTGGCCAGCGCCCCCTCCATTTTAGCGCCCTAGGCAACTGCCTAGTTTGCCTAAATGGACGCGCCGGCCCTGATCACACCAATCCCTCGCTCTCATTTATCAATGGCCCTGTTTTGGCTCCATGTCTATCGGAACTCACCACCCGTGCTCGCTATTAAAGGCAGTGCTAGCAACTAATAAATTTGTGCAAATGTCAAGTATTTATTCAAACCACATGGGGAAGAACGGGGAGAGAAAATTCTTTGAAAGCAGAAAGTCCCGGGTTCAGTTCTTGGTGTCTCCCACTAAAGAAGAACTCTGGTGCCAGCGCTGAGAACTGGCTGCATCTGATATCTTAGAAAGATGCTGCTAGTCAGGGCATGCAGCACTGGTCTGGATGGGCCGCAGATCTGACTCGGCAGGAAGCAGCTTTTTCTGTTTATGATTGTTCACCATCTGCAGACAGGAAGCTGGACTAAATGGGCCAGGCCATCCAAGGCTGTGGCCATGACTGCCTCCAGTGGAAGTGAGTTCCATAGTGCAACTATGAAGAAGTCATTTCTTTGTTGTTGTTGTCCAGTCGTTTAGTCGTGTCCGCCTCTTCGTGACCCCCTGGACCAGAGCACGCCAGGCACTCCTGTCTTCCACTGCCTCCTGCAGTTTGGTCAGACTCATGTTGGTCGCTTAGAGAACACTGTCCCACCATCTCGTCCTCTGTCGTCCAGTCATTTCTTTACCTGTTCTGAAACTTTCAATACAAAATAAAAAAATACCTTCCAGTAGCACCTTACAGACCAACTAAGTTTGTTCTTGGTATGAGCTTTCGTGTGCATGCACACTTCTTCAGATACGTGCATGCACACGAAAGCTCATACCAAGAACAAACTTAGTTGGTCTCTAAGGTGCTACTGGAAGGTATTTTTTTTATTTTGTTTTGACTATGACAGACCAACACGGCTACCTACCTGTAACTGGAACTTTCAATGTTCAGCTTCATTGGATGTCTGCAAGTTCTAGCACAGGGGTCAGCAACCTAAGGCCCATGGGCCAGAAGCGACCCACGGAGGTCGTTTGACCGGCCCACAAGCCACCCCTGAACTGAGCCGCCTGCTCGCGTGCTGTGCTAAACCGACACAGCGTGGCATGGGGACTCCAAGGCGCCGGAAATCGCATCTGCGCATGTGCAGACACCAAAAATCACAGCTGCGTGCGCTCACGGAGTGATCTCGGTGGTACTGATCCGGCCCAGGCAAGATAAACCTTGCCGACCCCTGTTCTAGCATGATGAGAGAGGAAGAATAGCTTTTTTTCTATCCTTGATCTATTGGAGGTTTTGGATGGCCATCAGTTAGAGGTGCATTAGCTGTAATTCCTACATTGCAGGGGGTTGGACTAGATGACCCTCAGGGTCCCTTCCAGCTCTACAATTCCAGGATTCTGTGACTACCGTGTTTCCCCTATTTTAAGACATAGTCATAAAATAAGCCATAGCAGGATTTTTTCGCATTTGCGAAATATAAGCCGTACCCCGAAAATAAGCCATAGTGATAGGCGCAGTTCTGGAGGGCAGCGGGGCTGGGCGTCCAGACCCGCCAACAAAACCAGTCAGCCCCTGAAGCATTGCTCAGGAACTCTGCAGAGCAGGGCGCACAGGGAGGGGCAGCGGGTGCGACAAAGGCACTCCAAAGGTCTCTTCTCCCGCGCGCTTGCCCAACTCCGCTCGGCGCAGAGTGGACGGCGCGGCCGCCGTGGCGGAGAGGGAAGGTGGCACGGGTTTTCCCTGCTCACCGCCAAGACGAAATCCCCCGAGCCGCCCCGCGTGTCGCCCAAGAGGCCCCTTGGAAAACAAGGCTTCTGTCGAGTTTCGAGGAGGGAAGGTGGCGGAGGAGGAGCAGGAGAGAGCACCCAGCGAAAGCGGGTCTCTCTGGTGCCCGTTTCCTCAAAGCTCAGCTTGGATTCTCCCCCCGCTGCCAGCAAGCAAACAAAGAGCTCCGCGCCCGTCCTGTCCTTCGCAGCCCCAGAACTCGAGCGTGGCCTTGCCAAGCCGTGCTTACGTAATAAAAATAAGACATCCCCTCAAAATAAGCCATAGTGCGTTTTCTTGACGAAAAAAAATATATAAGACGGTGTCTGTCTTAAAATAGGGGAAACACGGTATATATGCATGCTGTGCATGATTTTGTGAACTTCTGTCGTCTAGTGTCCTTTGCTTCAGGCACCCAAGCATCTAGCAAGGGCTGATTTTGGTACAACACTCTGAAATCTCTGTTGCCTGGGTTGCTGGTCTTAAAGCCAGCCAGAGGATTCAGAGCTACGGTTTGTTCCAGGGAGGCCACCCCTGCCTCTCGCAGCTTCCATGCTTTCTCTCCCCTCCTCCCCTTTCCTGCTTTGCAGAAGAAAAGCCCAGCGTAGATTTTAAAAGCCCTTTCCGTATAACACAAAACACGCCTGTAACGTGCCTCTTCCTCCCAGCCCAAACATGTGGAAACTTGATCTGCCCCCCTTGAGCGGCGTCAAGCCCGCTAATGGGTCTGCAGCTGAGATTTTCCAGGCTGAAAGCTTTCGCAGTGGAGCCCACCTGCACCTTGTTACTGCAGGAGAAGGCGGGGGGTGGGGGGGTGGAAACACCCTCCTCAGTCCCCCTCCTCACAATACAAAAACAGCTTTAAGGTTGTGGAAAGACAGAGGCACAAGGAAGGCAAGGGGCGCTGGGTATAGGGGTGCAAGGGGCTTCAGCCCCCTCTATATTTTGTTTTTTGTTTTTAAATAATTTTTATTGGTTTTTACAATTTTATAAGCACATTACATATCAGTTAAATTTTCATACTTCCCCCCTCTCACCGTGGGAAGCCCAGATCCATACACCCCTCTCACAGAGGTATACATATTCATTGTACATTTAACCTTACAAATATTATTCCATAACATTGCTTGGGTCTGGCCCAATTTTGTAGGCCAGGCATTCTAATTTTCTCAATTTCATATTTCAATTGACTTCCTCGCATCCCCCACTGTTGAATTCATAATATATCCTCTTTATCAGGTTCATACATCTTCTTTTGATACATCATCAAGTACATAGATAAGTTTACTTATTAATCCTAGATTCACACCTAAGCATCCAGATACTTCTGCTCTTTCCCTATGTTCTTCCCATCTGTATTCCCCCCTTCCTCCCTTTGGTCTCAGAGTGTTTAGCCATATTATCTTCCTTTACTTAATCTTTTAGAAATTAATAATCTTTATTCATCACTCATGCCAGTAACCATATCCATATTCATTGTCCTTAAAGCCAGAAAAGTAGTCCATTTCAAAGAAATAGTCCTTGTTCACCCCACACCCTCCCTCTCAGCCATCCAGCTCCACCAGTTCTCCTGCCCCGATGTAGCCCCCTCTATATTTTGAGGCAGGGGGCCAAGCTCCCCCAACATTGAGGGGGCCGACATCCCCTGCCACCACTGGGCGCCCTCTGCACACCCCAGCCGCTGCCCGGGAGCCCGGGAGGGGGCTGGGACGAGCGAGGGCGCATGCCAGGGGGAGAAGGAGGTTGAGCACAGGGCTGGGGCTCCCCATATCCCACCTGGCTTGCATGATGCAAGCACCAGCATGGCGGGGGGAGGGACGACACCTGCTGCAACCCAGCGAGAGAAAGCTTGTGGGCCCCTTAATGGGGGGGCAAGTCGGGGCCCCTGTGGAAGGGCCCTGGGGGAAGGCAGAATCCGGAATTTTGAAAAGGGCAGAGAGAGGTTTTGTTTCACATGATATGAAGCCACTGGGAGAGAACATCAGGGGGTTTGGGCTGGGTGTTCATCAGTATGCCCAGTAAACCTGAAGGAGCATCTCCACCCCCATCATTCAGCCCAAATAATGAGGTCCAGCTCTGAGGGCCTTCTGGCGGTTCCCTCCCTTTGAGAAGTGAGGTTACAGGGAACCAGCAGAGGGCCTTCTTGGTGGTGGCGCCCGCCCCGTGGAACGCCCTCCCATCAGATGTCAAGGAAATAAACTATCTGACTTTTAGAAGACATCTGAAGGCAGCTCTGTTTAGGGAAATTTTTAATGTTTGTTTTTTTATTGCTTTGTTGTTGTTGTTCTGTTGGGAGCTACCCAGAGTGGCTGGGGAAACCCAGCCAGATGGGTGGGGTATAAATAATAAATTATTATTAAATTATTATTATTTCTATGGTGGTTCTTCTTGCAGTATTTTCCACAAATATAATGTGAGTTGGTTTTTCTAAAAGGGGGAGGAGGAGCTTGAAGATGATTGGGGGGGACCCAACTTGTTGGAGCAAGCCATGTAAGGGGGTCCCAAGAATCACCCAAGGGCCACCCAATCAAGGATTTTATTGTCACTTATTGAACCGTGTATATCCTATCTCCCCCCCCCCCAGGGAGCTTTAAGTGGCATACATGGTTTTCCTCCTCTCCATTCTTGTCCTCACAACAACCCTGCAATGTGGGATAAGCTGAGAAGCTGTGACTGCCCCAAAGCAGGCTTCATGACTGATTGGGGGATTGGGACCCTGGTCTCCTCATACAGCAATCTACGGTAATATCCTGTAGGTAGAAAAGGCCAAGACATAGTTGGGATCCAAATTAATCCATTTGAGCAGAGAAGAAAAGAAAAGAAAAGAAAAGAAAAGAAAAGAAAAGAAAAGAAAAGAAAAGAAGGGAGCGGGAAAATGAGAAAGAAAACCTGCTTGCTGCTGCCTGACTCTTGAAAGTTCCCCAAGATTCTTCTGGAGAGTATTTCCCTCCTAGGAATTCTTCCGCTTCTGGCAGACCCCCCCCCCCAAGCTCCCTTAATGCCTTTGGCATGTAGCAGGATTTCCTTTCTAACAATGCGTGGGGCTCCCTCCCTCCGACCCCGTTTGGTCGGTAGAAAGGACTTTTCCGAGATCAGATGGACGTAAACCTCAGAACAGCTGGAGGGTTTTTATTGTAAGCTTTCCAAAACAGTCCACTTTTCTCTCCGGGATCTGCCGCCACCCTCTGCCTCCCTCCCCTCTTCCTTGGATGGGGCCCAGACATGGGAATGTGTCATTCCAAAGTTGATTTTTTTCTAGAGGAGTTACGGATGGGCGGAAATGGGGACACGTTGCTGAGGTTCTTCTTCGGAGCAGACCATGGCTGTTAGGACGCCAGCCGCTGTGAATGCTGAATTGGTCTGTGTTCCTGCTATTTGTCCCACGAGAGTCAGGGATGGCCACCCAACTTGGATGGATTAGACAAATTCATGGAGGGGGAGAGGGGTCTCGATGGCTCTCCCTCTACAGTTGGAGGCAGCAGTGGCGTCGCAAGGGGAGCAGGGGGGCGGCCCACCCCGGGTTCCAGAGGAGGGGGGTGACACTTGGGCCGGCCCCACCCCACCCGCGGGCCCCGAGCAAGCCGCGGAGCGAGGCCGCTCTGCCCTGCGGCCCGCCGGCGCTGCTGCGCGCGATTGGTGGCTCGTGGGAGTGCTCCACTGCTGCTGCTTTTCGCGCGGTGGCTCGCAAGGCCGCCACGGAATCAGCGCCGCCGGTCGAGATGGGGTGCGCATGCGCAAAATGTCGCGCGTGCATACTCCGTTGCTGGGCCGCCGCCGCCGCTCCCACAGCGACTTGGCGAGCCGTTGAGCGAAAAGCAGCAGCGGCGGGGCACCCCAACGAGCCGCCGATCTTGCGCAGCAGCCCATGGGGCTGCCCTGCCGCTGCTGCTTTTCGCACGGCGGCTTGCAAGGCCGCCGCTGAAGCGGCGGCCCGGCAACGGAGTGCGCACGCACGGCATTTCGTGCATGCACACTTTGTTGTGACAGTGCGTCGTGATGTCACATTATGTCACGACGCCCCGCCCCCAGAGGGATGCCTCCATTCGCCGCCTCGGGTAGCGAGGAGGCTTCCTCCGCCCCTGGGAGGCAGCATTGCTTCTGAATCCCAGTTGCTGGAAGCCACAGCGGGGGAGAGAGCTCTGGTGCTCGGATCCTGCTTTCAGGTTTCCCATAATGGGAATCTGGTTGGCCACTGTGAGAACAGGATGCTGGACCCGAGGGGCCATTGGCCTGATCCAGCAAGACCCTTCTTATGTTCTTGTTCTTATTCAGTGGCATACCCTCCAACATTCCTCAGATAAAAATAGGGACATTTCTCCGTCCCTTCAACTGATGCCCTTCAACACCCCCATCCCCCCCCAGTCGCAGAGCAGAGGGCCTTCTCGGTGGTGGCGCCCGCCCTGTGGAATGCCCTGTGGTTGTGTAGTGGTTAAGAGCGGTGGACTCGTAATCTGGGGAACCGGGTTCGCTTCCCTGCTCCTCCCCATGCAGCTGCTGGGTGACCTTGGGCCAGTCACACTTCTCTGAAGTCTCTCAGCCCCACTAATCTCACAGAGTGTTTGTTGTGGGGGAGGAAGGGAAAGGAGAATGTGAGCCGCTTTGAGACTCCTTCGGGGAGTGAGAAAGCGGGATATCAAATCCAAACTCTTCTTCTCTTCTTCTTCTTCTTCTTCTTCTTCTTCTTCTTCTCCCATCAGATGTCAAGGAAATAAACAACTACCTGACTTTCAGAAGACATCTGAAGGCAGCCCTGTGCAGGGAAGTTTTTAGTCTTTGATGTTGTTGCTTTTTTATTATTAATATTCTGTTGGGAACCGCCCAGAGTGGCTGGGGAAACCCAGACAGATGGGTGGGGTATAATTATTATTACTATTATTACTATTATTATTATTATTACTATTATTACTATTACTATTACTATTATTATTATTTCCTATCAGATGAAGGGTGAGCCCCACCAAAGGCTCACAGCACACACAACCCTCCACTGCCCCGAGAAAACCCCTTAATCCTGATTTTGTAAAACTATTATTATACTTTGGTAAATTTACAAAAAGAAAAGCACACACCAATAAACAAATTTTAGGCAAGGGCAAGATTAGTATGTGGGTTGGGCCCTTGCAAAGGAGGACAGAAACCTGGATTTTTTGAGTCGCTCCAGACTCTTGAATCATTCAACAAGGGGGTGTCCAGTCATTCTGGAAAAGTCATGGGGGGGCAGCTCAGGACCCCTCTCCCAAAATGCCTCAGGACCCCCCCCCCTTCCCTTCCCCAGGACACAGTATCTTGATTTTACTCTTTAGATCTTTTTCTGTCCTCCTGGGAAGTTAAGGCTCCCCCGCCCAGCAATTCCTTTAGCTTCTTATTTGAGAACTCTATCTTGTAATATCAGTTCCTTACATCGCAATGTGCACAGGCTTCGTTGGTTCAAATCCAGAGGCAGAAGAGATTACAGTTAACAATATGAGATGCATTAGGAAATGGGAACAAGGTGTAATGCTCAGCTTTTGGAAAATCAGGGACAAAGATGGCATTTCTAGCTAAGATTCCCTGCGTTGTCCTCCGTGCTGTTTATGCAGATGGAGTGAGACAGAGCTCAGCAGCAATGGGCAACCTTGAGTTCCCAAGGCCCCACCAAACTAAGGTTACCAGATTTTTTTCAATGAATCCAGGGACACTTTTGAACTTCAATGGATTTTGTATGGGGACTGATTTGTAAATCCAGAAACTGTCCCCGGGAAACGGGGACGTCTGGTAATCTTACCCCAAACTCAACCCCTGGTAAAAGGTCAAGGGACCCCTGAGCATTAGGTCCAGTCACGGATGACTCTGGGAAAGATGGAGGGCGCAAGGAGAAGGGGACGCCAGAGGACGAGATGGTGGGACAGTGTTCTCGGAGCTACCAACATGAGTTTGGCCAAACTGCGAGAGGCAGGGGAAGACAGGAGTGCCTGGCGTGCTCTGGTCCATGGGGTCACGAAGAGTCAGACATGACTAAATGACTAAACAACAACAAGAACAACAAATAAAACCATAAATCCTAAGGCCACCGCATTGACCTCCATCGCAAGGAAACCAACCTGGGTAAGTGACGGGAACCCCTGGAGTCTCTCGCTGCCCAGAGATTGAGGTAGCATAAAGCTCTGAGCACACTCCTGGGAACATATATGAGCAAGACCCCATTGCCCTCCTAGGGGTGTCCTTGAGTCTTTTCACAGAGAAGCAGCAGGAGGAATTCAGCTCTGCTGACCCACCTCTGGGCTGGAAGGGTCTCACTGACCTCACAGATTCCTGGCTGCTGAGTTATGTCCTCTCACTGACAGCGGGTAAATATTTTCCCTGGCAGCTGAGCCTCCCTTGCAAGCCTGGCTTGGGAATGCCCCCCCCCCCGGACGTTCCTAGAGGAGCCTTGGTTGCCTCTAAGGAGATGCCAGCTGATAAAGGGGTGCCAGAGAGCACCACCCTCCTCCTGCAGGAGCCCCCCCCCAAAAAAATTCCAAATATTGTTATTAGGATTACAAATTGGTAAACAAATTTCTGACAACAAGGGCCAGAGGCATTTAGTCTGATGAACAGGAGAGGGGGGTGGAAATGAAATATACTCGGAGTTGCGTAGTGATTTAATGCTCTTTATTGCAGCTTGTAAAACTGTGAATGAATTCCACGCCCCCAAAACCTCTGGCTTTATATACATTATTTACACAATGGGTCCCGTCTGATTGGCTGATTCTGTTTCCCTCCTGGAGCCTGATTGGTCTGCTCCCGCAGGCCAATCAGTTGTTGCATTCTAGGATCCTACCTGCCTATTGTTCTAGGATCCAAGCTACATAACAGTAAACCAACAGGTAGCATCAATTACATTGCACGACAGGTGAGTATTCCATCAATCCGAATAGGTGCAAAGATGGAGATGGCATGTTGTACTGTGTCCAATTCTGGGCACCACAGTTCAAGAAGGATACTGACAAGCTGGAACGTGTCCAGAGGAGGGCAACCAAAATGGTCAAAGGCCTGGAAACGATGCCTTATGAGGAACGGCTTAGGGAGCTGGGTATGTTTAGCCTGGAGAAGAGAAGGTTAAGGGGTGATATGATAGCCATGTTCAAATATATAAAAGGATGTCATATAGAGGAGGGAGAAAGGTTGTTTTCTGCTGCTCCAGAGAAGCGGACACGGAGCAATGGATTCAAACTACAAGAAAGAAGATTCCACCTAAACATTAGGAAGAACTTCCTGACAGTAAGAGCTGTTCAACAGTGGAATTTGCTGCCAAGGAGTGTGGTGGAGTCTCCTTCTTTGGAGGTCTTTAAGCAGAGGCTTGACAGCCACCTGTCAGGAATGCTTTGATGGTGTTTCCTGCTTGGCAGGGGGCTGGACTGGATGGACCTTGGGGTCTCTTCCAACTCTACGATTCTATGATTCTATGTTAAGTGTTAGCACTGCTTAGGTGGCTAAGGCCTCTTCAAGACGAAAGGGGTTGTCTGCTTGCTTCAAAATCACATTTCCCACGACCATTCTGGCGGGCTGTGTGTTTCTCGGAAAGGGTGCCTGGCCAAGGTTTCAGTTGCTCACATCATTCCCAAGTAACTGGAAGTGCGTCCAAACCTTTTCACCTGCAAGGAAAGCTGCACCTGGGCAGCATCTACAACTGAGCAGAAAACAATGCTTTCGATTCCACTACAAGAGAAGAGTGGACAGTAAAATCGATGGACTATGCTGAGATGGCCAAAATGACTGGAAAAATCATAAATCAGGACAACGAAAACTTCAACAAAGACTGTGGGGAAATTGCAATATATTTGACAGAACATTGTAAACAGTTAAAAACATTGCCAGGATTGAAATAACGCTTGCAATGTGAAAGGAACTATAGGAGAAAATAGAGGTTATGGATATATGGAAGATAATATGATACGCAGTGAAAATGATTATTAGTGGACCCCACGAAAGGGGGCGCAGAAGCAGTGGCAGAGCTTCATGCTCCGGCACCGGGGGTGGGGTGGAGAGCAGGCGGGGGCAGGGCTGGTGCGCGCAACGGGGGTGTGGCATGCCGCCTGCGGGGACATGGCGCCCAGCGCAGGCGGGGGAGCAGCTGCAATGGCACCCCACCAGGATCGCGCTGCCGGGGGCGATGCGCTCCCCCCGCATTCCTCTTCCTCTGCCAGTGGGCAGAAGTCAGAGAATTCGGAGAACTCTATACTTTTGGATTGCATTTTGTAAGTGAAAAACTAAATTGTAAAACCAATAAAAATTACTGTATTATTATATATATATATATATATATATATATATATATATATATATATATATCCTATATAATAATCTTGAAGTGTCCCTGCTTTTCCGTGTGTCACGGAAGTGCGCTCTGCGCATGACACACGCGGACGCAGGGATTGGCCAGCGGACAGGAAGTGACGGCCACCCGCCCGCCTCCCTCACAGCCCTGCCAGAGGACGGCCGGCCCGGCCTGGAGGCAGCGGCAGTGAGGAGAACGAGGAGCCCGGGCCAGGCCGTGGCGCCGGGGCCTCGGGCAACCAGCTCGCCCTGGCGCTGCTGCTCCTGCGGAGGGGCGGCAAGGTAGGCGCTGGCGGGCGCCGCGGAGCGCGCTCGAAGCGGGGGGAGCAGGGCGCGCTGGGGCCCCGCGAGCCGCTCGGAGGGGCGGCGAGGCGGGAGCGGCCGGAGCGTGCTCGAAGCGGGGGCCGGGAGCAGGGCGCGCCGGGGCCCCGCGAGCCGCTCTGCCGCCTCCTGCCTCCTCTTCCTCTAGAGCCCGTTAGTCAACGGGCTAACTTCAACTAGTATATATATATATATATATATATATATATATATATATATATATGGACACGGGTGGCGCTGTGGGTTAAACCACAGAGCCTAGGGCTTGCCGATCAGAAGGTCGGCGGTTCGAATCCCCACGACAGAGTGAGCTCCCATTGCTCACACACATACATACATACATACATACATACATACATACATATGAACGCTCTCCTGGAAGAGAGAGTGCCTTAGATTCTGGAGATGCCTGTACAGAAAACACACCTTGGCCCTTATCAGAGAGGAATGCAGAGAGTTTCCAAGTGATGGTGGGAGGGAGAGACTTTCATTCCTTCATTCTCCCTGCCGGCCTCCTGCAGTTTATAAATCATGGAGCTGCAGAATTGGAAGGTACCCAGAAAAGTCATCTAGTCCAACCCTCTGGTACGCAGGGGGGCAGCAGCCTTCCCCAATCCTGTGCCCTCCAGGTGCGTTGGACTAAAACTCCCGTGGGCACCCGGAGGGCACCGGCTTTCGGGAGGTTGGTCTTGACGCTTCCACTGGCAGTTCTTCCCCTCCTCTGCCACTTGTGACTTCCTGCTCTGGTTCCTTCGTATCACATGCCGCTGCAGGCTGGGGGGGGGCGGCGTGCAGGGGGGAGGCTGACTCAGCTGGCTTCACGTGCTGACCGTGCTGAAACCAGCAGCGGGTCGAAAGAGCTCCCAGCTCCTGCACGTGGGAAGCGTGAAGATCTGATAATCTGCTCAGTTTCTTTTCTCAATAATGCAACATCTACTTCCTCCGGAGGAAAGTGAAAGAATCTGCTGAATCCAGCAAAGCACAGAGACCATAGACCTGGATGGCAGAAAGAAATGGGCGGAACCTTCAGATCAGTTTTGGTCCTTTGACTCCCCTTGTGGCAGCAGGGATGGGGAAACACAGACCAGAGGCCAAAGGTGACCCACGGGTCCTTGCTATCTAACTCTTTTATAAAAAAATAATAATATTTTTTATTGAATTTTACATTTTATCATAATAACATCATATCAAATAACAAAAGAAAAGCAATTCCCTAATTCTCTCCCCCCCCCATAACTTCTCTCAACTTCCTCCTCTGTTTTTTTACATTTCAACTTTTTCTTTTTTTAGTTATCTCTTAATATGAAGTTCTTTAAGTTTGATGTTGTTTTGCTCTTATATCATCATGACATCATCTTTGTAATTTCCATATTCCTTTTGATAATTGTGTTTATTTAAATCCTGCTAGTGAGTCCATGTTTTTTACATTGTTTCTGCAGATACAACATAAAGGGCTCCCAGTCTTTTTTAAAAGTCTCTATTGTCCTTGCCTCTGAGTCTTTCAGTTGGCTTCGCCATTTCAACACATTTCATCAGTTTTTCTCGCCATTCTTCTTTAGTTGGTATTTCGGCACTTTTCCATCTTTGGGCTAGCAATATCCTAGCCGCGGTTGGAGCATGCATAAAAAGATTCTTCTTTTCTTTTGGCAGTTCTTGATCTGAAATGCTTAGTAAAAAGGCTTCTGGGCTATCTATCTAACTCTTGAGACTCTTCCGTGGTCATGCTCCTTCTGGCAACAGAACATAAGGGCATAAGAAGAAGAGGCTGCTGGATCAGGCCAATGGCCCATCTCATCCAGTATCCTGTTCTCAGAGTGACTAGCCTGATGGAAGCAGGATTCAAGCATAGCTTCTTCTTCTTCTTCTTCTTCTTCTTCTTCTTCTTCTTCTTCTTCTTCTTCTTCTTCTTCTTCATACTTGGGTTGCCCCAGCTACTCTGGGAGGCTCCCAACAAATTACAAAGCCACAGGAAAACATCAAACTTAAAAACAAGAGCCCTCTCCCCTCCTGTGGTTTCCAGCAACTAGCATTCTGAAACATTACTGCCTCCAACTGTGGAGGCAGAGTCGAGCCATCATGCCTAGTAGCAGGGGGTTTTTCTCAGGAGGAACTTGCCGGAACCCAGTTCCAGCACCTCTCAGGTGGTTCTGGAACCTCTCGGGGGGGGGTGCCATTGCCATTCTAAGAGAAAGAGGGAGGCGTTCCTGGTGAGTTCTGGCACCTCTTTTTCTTAAAAATAAATAAATAAATAGCTCTCTCCTCCATGAATTGAGACAATCCTCTTCCAAAGCTATCCAAGTTGGTGGCCACCCCTGCCTCCCTCCTGTGGGAGGGAGTTCCATGGATTATGCACTGCGTGGAGAAGCAGTGGTCTTCTGGGCTTTTGTAGGGGGGGGGGCCTCTCCCGATCCAATTTGAAGATGATTCCCACCGGAGACTGAACCTGGGACATTCTGCATGCGGTAAAGATGCCCTGTCACTGGAGCCCTTAAGAAACAGAGGCAATGGGTTTTACTTCTGCATTACACTGTTAATTTGTAATTTGTTAAAAGGGACCCAGGTGGTGCTGTGGGTTAAACCACAGAGCCTAGGGTTTGCTGATCAGAAGGTCGGCGGTTCGAATCCCTGCGACAGGGTGAGCTCCTGAGCAACAAGGCCATCGCGGGGCTGCTTGGTGCTTCAAAACAAAGCAGGGAGACTCAGGAAGGTCTCCCTCTGGTCCACGTCCAACACTTTCCCCTTCTATCCTTCTGAAGGCGGGGATGAAATCCAGACACACAGAGGGAAACCAATTTTCAGTGTTCTGGATTAGGGTATCTGGGGGAGAAGTTATTGTTACACGCCACCCCTGGCACCAAGCACTATTTTTCATTTTAAAATATTAGAGAGCTTGTATTCTTTAGTGGTTAGAGGGTCAGGCTAGGACCTGGGAGACCAGGGTTCAAATCTCCACTCAACCGCGAAAGCTCACTGGATGGTCAGGGATGAGACAGAGTTTCTTGACCTAACTCACCTCACAGGGTTGTTGTGATTATAAAAATGGGATCGGCGGTTCGAAGGTCGGCGGTTCGAATCCCCGCGATGGGGTGAGCTCCCGTTGCTCAGTCCCTGCTCCTGCCCACCTAGCAGTTCAAAAGCACGTCAAAGTGCAAGTAGATAAATAGGTACCGCTCCAGCGGGAAGGTAAACGGCGTTTCCGTGTGCTGCTCTGGTTTGCCAGAAGCGGCTTAGTCATGCTGGCCACATGACCCAGAAGCTGTACGCCGGCTCCCTCGGCCAATAATGCGAGATGAGCGCCGCAACCCTAGAGTCGGACACGACTGGACCTAATGGTCAGGGGTCCCTTTACCTTTTTACACTGTTAAAGCAAGTTCATAGTAGGACAAGGAGAAGAACCCAAGGAACATGTCAGCAACAAAAACCAGCAACAAAAAATGGATTTCAACACACCATAAGTCTAGGGACATGGGCCCAAGTTTGGGAATACTAGCTGAGTGACTTGGTATAAGCACCATATCTCTCAGCAGAATCTGATGCAAAACCACCAAGAGATGGGGGGGTGCTCTTGCCTTGATGTTTGCATGCTTCCCATTTGGTGGGTCCGCTGTGGGAAACAGGATGACCCTTTGGCCTGATGCAGCTGCAGGGTCCTCCTTATCTGGTCAATAAAGCCCCTGCAGAATGGAGGATTATGTTTAATCTGTAACTTAGTACATCCCTAACTGTGTGTGTGTGATAGCAGCCAGCTGAGACCAGCTTCTGTAGAATTGCATAACCCCAAAACTCCTGGCTTCCTTGCTGTTCCTTCTGTTGTTCCTCCCAGGGTTTGACTTGAGAAACTGTTTATCATTCTTGCTGCTCTCTGGATCCTTTCCAACTTGTCACCCACATCCATCCTGAACTGCAGTGCCCAGCACTGAACCCAGAAGGCTGTTCCCTGCTTCTTCTTCTTCTTCCTCCTCCTTCTCCTCCTTCTCCCTCCCTCCCAAGATGTCTCATCAGCACTGAATGATGAGCGTTTTAACTGATTGGGCCCAGAATGAGAACAGCTGACACAATGGGGGACTTCCCAAAACGGGAGGCAGATAAAGCTGTCCCACACCAGAAGCTCTGCATTCTCCTGGACCACTTTGTCCTTGAGTCCCAGCATCCCATTTAGAAGCCCAGAAGCAGCATCGCTTCATTGTGTGTGGCAGAGAGTTCCAAAGGACCGCGGATATCTGTTGCAGGAGGAGCT
This sequence comes from Darevskia mixta, assembly GCA_034641385.1. Lineage (NCBI taxonomy): Eukaryota > Metazoa > Chordata > Lepidosauria > Squamata > Lacertidae > Darevskia > Darevskia mixta. The sequence continues at coordinate 9,431,266 of JAWWNH010000060.1, forward strand.
GCTCTCTGGGAAAAGGCAAGGCAGACCCATTTTAGTCATGTTACTTTGGACTGGTTGTTGTTGTTGTTGTTGTTGTTGTTGTTGACTAAGCTGCTTCTGGCGAACCAGAGCAGTGCACCGAAATGGCGTTTACCTTCCCGCCGGAGCGGTACCTATTTATCTACTTGCATTTGGTGTGCTTTCGAACTGTTAGGTGGGCAGGAGCTGGGACCGAGCAACGGGAGCTCACCCCATCGTGGGGATTCGAACCGCCGACCTTCTGATCGACAAGCCCTAGGCTCTGTGGTTTAGACCACAGCGCCACCCGCGTCCCTTAGAATTCTTATAATGCCCCCTTCCTTGGTTTGGAGGGTCTCCTCTTTGTGCAGTAGAAGGCTGCCAGGAATGTGGACTCAGCCATATTTAGGACACCAGCAAAATAAACAAACCACACAAACTACACACACAGAGAGATGATGATGATTTGTTTGTTTGTTTGTTTGTTTGTTTGTTTATATCCCACCCATCTGGCTGGGTTTCCCCAGCCACTCTGGGTGGCTCTGAATTGAATATTAAAAACATAATACAGCATTAAACATTAAAAACTTCCCTAAACAGGGCTGCCTTCAGATGTCTTTTAAAAGTAAGATAGTTGCTTATTGAATTGACATCTGGTGGGAGGGCGTTCCACAGGGTGGGTGCCACTACCGAGAAGGCCCTCTGCCTGGTTCCCTGTAACTTTGCTTCTCGCAGTGAGGGAACCGCCAGAAGGCCCTCGGCGCTGGACCTCAGTGTCTGGGCTGGACGCTGGGGGTGGAGACGCTCCTTCAGGTATACTGGACCGAGGCCGTTTAGGGCTTAAAGGTCAGCACCAACACTTTGAATTGTGCTTGGAAACGTACTGGGAGCCAATGCAGATCTCTCAGGATCGGTGTTATGTGGTCTTGGTGGCCGCTCCCAGTCACCAGTCTAGCTGCTGCATTCTGGATGAGTTGTAGTTTCCAAGTCACCTTCAAAGCGCATTGCAGAGCGCATTGCAGTAGTCCAAGCTGAAGTTAACCAGAGCATGCACCACTCTGGTGAGACAGTCTGCGGGCAGAGTGGGCCTCATCCTGCGTACCAGATGGAGCTGGGAGACAGCTGCCCTGGGCACAGAATTGACCTGCACCTCCATGGACACCTGTGAGTCCAAAATGACTCCCAGGCTGCACCTCTCCCTCTCCCCCTCCCTCTCTCCCTCCCTTCCTCTCTCTCTCTCACACACACACACAGAGAGAGCCATGTCAATCTATTCGGCTCAATCAAAGCTTGGTATGTTCCATTGGACGCTATAAAATTCCCAAGTGGAAATGGAAGGACATTTTAAAGCTTGAATGATGGATAGGCAAGAAGGACTTGATCCCGTATTACCCATATCCCGTTTTCCTCCCACAAGATCACAAAGCAGCCTTTTAGACTCACTGAAGTATGTTGGGCTGAGAGAGAGAGCAACAAGGCCACCGCGGGGCTGCTTGGTGCTTCAGAACAAAGCAGGGAGACTCAGGAAGGTCTCCCTCTGGTCCACGTCCAACACTTTCCCCTTCTATCCTTCTGAAGGCGGGGAGGAAATCCAGACACACACGGAGAAACCAATTTTCAGTGTTCTGGATTAGGGTATCTGGGGGAGAAGTTATTGTTACACGCCACCCCTGGCACCAAGCACTATTTTTTCATTTTAAAATATTAGAGAGCTTGTATTCTTTAGTGGTTAGAGGGTCAGGCTAGGACCTGGGAGACCAGGGTTCAAATCTCTACTCAACCATGAAAGCTCACTGGATGGCCAGGGATGAGACAGAGTTTCTTGACCTAACTCACCTCACAGGGTTGTTGTGATGATAAAAATGGGATGGGGGTGGGGAGAACCAGGAATGTGACCTTGAACTCCTTGTAGGAAAAGGGTGATATATTCTGCCAACAGAGATTTAGCAGGCACCTTCTGTTTTAACACTGAAACGCCTGCCGGGTTTTTTCCCTATTCCGACAGCCAATTAAGAATACTTCTTTCCATAATGGTTAATTGAGGTCCATTTTTAACTTTGAGGGATGCGGGTGGTGCTGTGGGTTAAAAACCACAGAGCCTAGGGCTTGCTGATCACAAGGTCGGCGGTTCGAATCCCCGCGACGGGGTGAGCTCCCCTTGTTCGGTCCCTGCTCCTGCCCACCTAGCAGTTCGAAAGCACATCAAAGTGCAAGTAGATAAATAGGTACCACTCCAGTGGGAAGGTAAACGGCGTTTCCGTGCGCTGCTCTGATTCGCCAGAAGCGGCTTTTCATGTTGGCCACATGACCCGGACGAGCTGTACGCCGGCTCCCTTGGCCAATAAAGCTAGATGAGCGCTGCAACCTCAGAGTCGTCCGCAACTGGACCTAATGGTCGGGGTTCCCTTTACCTTTACCTATATATGTTTTCACTGTATGGTTTTATGCATTTCTGTTGTAAGCCACTTTGATTTTAAAAAATGAAATAGCTACTTTTAAATAAATAAGTAATAAACACATGTCAGAATAAATAAATCCGTTTGAACAACATCAGAAACTCTGCTGAAATGTGAACCCTGATTTCCCAGTGTAGGGCTTCAGCAATTCCCTTCCAGCGTCAATCCTTTCAGTTACCAGAGGACAGAGTTTGGCAAGGGAAAGGCGCTCCCCCCCCCCCAGATGTTTATGGCCATTGGCTGTTGATTGCTCAAAGGAAACTGAAGCCATTAATCCAAATTTCAGAGCCCATCAGAGACAGCCACACTCGGCATGCCTTGGTCAGGCCCTGTTGCCAAGAGCAGAGGAACTTGGGCTCTGGGGTCAGACGGGGGAGGCTGATGGGGAGAAACGAAACTCATTTGGAGTTCAGGAAACAGACGGGACGTTTCGAACGGGTGACAGAGAGCAACACTCCCCTTCCTCTTCTCCCTGATAGATGTCCCCAGTGCTATTTTTCTAGAGAAAGAGGTGCTGGAACTCACCACGAACGACTCCCTTGTTCTCTTGTCATTGCAATGGCACCCACCTGAGAGGTCCAGTAAGGCCCTGGCCCACCTGCTATGTGGAGGTGAGATGCTCAGGCCTGGCTCTCTCCTGCAGCCATTCGGCAAATGCCCGGATGCCGTTGGGTTTTGATAGACCCTCCCAGCCCGTAGTGTGTCACTGAAACCGTAACAGGAGGAGGAATAGTTCTGCGCAGCTGCGAGTCAAGCCCAGGTCAACAGTTATTTATTAGTTTTTAACATGCCACTGCGGGAGCCAACAGAGCTATGTGGCAACAGTTGGAATCCTAGAATTGTAGAGTTGGGCTAGAGCAGCGGTGACAAGCCTATGGCATGCGTGCCAGAGTGGGCACACGGAGCCCTCACTGCTGGCACGCATGCCATCGGCCCTGTTGTTTTGTTGCTTTTTCCATTTGTTGCTCTCACTCCTCCCCACGCTACTGCATGCATCCACTGCTTAAACCTGGAACTTTTTGTTTTGTTTTGCTGGTAGCCGGAGATTGTGTTCAGCGATTGATCCATTTCTCAATTGCCTGCGGCAGTGGCTGTTTCTGATTGAGCATAACAGCGCTCATTATTTGGCCCTTGGGATTTCCTGCACTTTTTTCAGTGCTGTGTGGTAGCTCCCAGCTCCCCCCTCCAAGCCAGGCCTCACCCATTCCTTTGCGCCCACCCCCACCCCGCTCCAATCCCCCACAGGCCCCTCACCTCCCGTGGGCCTGACCTGCCTGGACTAGGAGAGCACCTTTGCCCGCCGCCTCCCTGTGCACCTGGCCCAACCCAGCCTCACCACTTTGCTGCAGTGACATTGCCGGAGGGAGGGAGGAAGATGGGGAAGGCCACACCAGGATCGCTGGTGGGGAGCAGGCAGGCAGGCAGCTGCGGCTGTTGGGCTGGCTGGCTGGGGTGGGGGCTCTCCCTCTGCTCCTGGCTGCCGCCGAGGGAGATGGTGAGAACCGCAGTAATTTTTCTGCTCTGTCTCTCCCAAAAAAGCTCAACAACTTTGGGCACTTTGCGATAGATAAATAAGTGGGTTTTGGTTTGCAGTTTGGGCACTCGGTCTCTAAAAGGTTCGCCACCACGGGACTAGAGTCATCTAGTCGAAACCACTGCAGTGCAGCTTTTATTGTTCTGCCTAGATGATGCTCTGGGTCCCTTCCAACTGTACCAGGAGAGGGTTACAATCTGGCAAAGGATTCTATTGCCGAACTGATCAGACAAGTTTCTTTGTAAGACATGGACCTTAGCTGGCCACATGAGTGTCCTCATCAGCATCCCCAAAGAATGAGCTCAGTTGCAAAAGCTACAACTAAGGGCTGGTGCCCTACAGGCTAAGAGATTGCTTTTCCTCCACCCTCCTCACTTACCGGTAGCTGCTAGGTAGGAGAACCAGAGGTGGGTGAGCTGAGCTGGAAGAAGGCAGGAAGCTGGAGACACAGAGACCTGCTTGCTCCGTGCAGGATCCAAAGCTGTGACTAATGAAGAGGCAAGATATTATAAGGTGTTGCTGTTGCGAGCCCCTCTGTCCTATGCTCAGGTTGCAGATATAGAGACCCTCCAAGTGTCTCTATTTTCCAGAGACAGTTCCAGATTCACATAAACCGCCCCCATTTCTGATTTGATCCTGGAATGTCCTGCTTTCCCTTAGGACAGTGATGGCTAACCTTGACACTCCAGATGTTTTGGGACTACAACTCCCATCATCCCTGACCACTGGTCCTGTTAGCTAGGGATGATGGGAGTTGTAGTTCCAAAACATCTGGAGTGTCAAGGTTAGCCATCACTGCCTTAGGACATCCCTGTTTTCATTGGAGAAATGTTGGAGGGTATGTAAGACCGGATATCCTAAAGACAGCCTCCACTAGGCAAGTTCCTGGAACCCCTGGTGTCTGTCACCGCTCAGAGACTGGGGTGGCATGTGACATTATTATTGCTGCTGTCATTGTTGTTAACATATTTTACAAACAAGGCAGTCCCTGCACGACTCAAAAGGGCAGTGCTGACATTGACTTCGTCATCGCAACAACAACAACAATTCAGCACATTGAGAGAGCGCATAGTCCAGAGATCGAGCACAAAGAAGGTCTCAGGTTCAGCGTTTGGCATCTCCACCTGAGGAGGAACCTGAAGGCTTCGAGATGCTCATAGACCCCAGCTCCCATCAACCCCAATTGCAGGGAATGATGTGAGTTGTAGTCCAACGACATCTGATGGGCCACAGGCATTCCACATTCCGTGGCCCATTTGGTCAAAGGTGTGCTCATCTTTTGAGCAGGTCTTGAATCTAACCGTACTCTTTGCTTTCCTTCCCCCTCCAGGAATTTTCCCTTATATCAGCCAGTGGAAGCAGCTATGCCTTTTCCCAGCTATGCCTTCTTCCTTCTTGCATTCTACAGTTATGTTGACCAAGGTATGTTTGCTAAATACTAAACCTGATTGCTGTAACAAGTCCTTAAAAAAAAAAAAAAGGTGGAACATGGGAGCAGATTGGTTGTCTGGGAGCAACAAAGAGCTTTAATCTGCCTTGACTGCCCAACGTGGGGCCTGAGATTAAGAGTCTCATGCTCAACCGACTGCTCTCTCTCTCCTTTCAGCTGTTTCTGTTTTAGTTGCATGCTGTCGTGAGTCCCTGTCAGGGGAAAAGGCAGGATGTAAATAAATAATAATAATAATTCCTATTGCAGCCTTTGGTTCCTGGGGTGTCACGACCCCCGAACATTTGTGGAGCGTCAAAGACTCCTGCGTCTTCATCCCGTGCACCTTCAGCTACCCCAGCAACGTCGCTGTCCCAAATGGCATCACGGCCATTTGGTTCAAAGATTACACAGGGCAGAAGGCTGTGGTTTACCACTCAGCAACTCCTAGTAGCATTGGGGGTCAGTTTCAAGGACGGACAGAGCTGCTGGGAGACCTCCTCCAGCGCAACTGCACCTTGCTTCTGAGGGGTGTGACAACCGCAGATGCTGGCAAGTACACCTTCCGGTTCGAAATCAGCGAGGGGAACCGCTGGTCCGATCCAAAGGGGGTTGAGCTGACCGTCACTGGTAAGTAACCATAGAATCATAGAATCATAGAGTTACTGTTTATGTTAGCCAGATTCAATATGTTCCCCTCTATGATGGTGAGAGGAAGATATTTAGCTCTCCCAAGATTGGAGCGTCTCTGCAAATGTAGTAAACAGGAACCAGATACTTTGGAGCATATTTTCTTTTCTTGTGATTTTGGCATTTATGCAGGAAGACAATTATTAGAGACCTTACAATGAGACAGGCTGATTTCTATGCCTCCAACGGTACAGAACCTGCTTTCGGACAGTAATGATCAAATTACTCTTATAGTAGCTGAATTTTTGAGTGCTCTCCATGTAGAAAGACTGGGTCATTGCAAAGAGATTTAATGGTTTTTAATTGGATGGGGAAGTGGTAGTGTTGTATTGCTGTATTATACACAAATTGATTTTTTAACAAAGGGTCATTGTGAGAAATTCGGAGTTACTTGTGTAGACGAGTCTGGAATTCTGAAGTTAAGGATTTGATTGGTATAAGTTTTGTTCTGTCAAGCTCGCATTTTGCACAATTTGTATATAGAGTCTGCTTGATAATGTGTGGTCCGTTATGTCTAATAAAGGATATTGTATTGAATCATAGAGTTGGAAGAGACCCCAAGGGCCATCCAGTCCAACCCCCTGCCAAGCAGGAAACACCATCAAAGCATTCCTGACAGGTGGCTGTCAAGCCTCTGCTTAAAGACCTCCAAAGAAGGAGACTCCACCACACTCCTTGGCAGCAAATTCCACTGTCAAACAGCTCTTACTGTCAGGAAGTTCTTCCTAATGTTTAGGTGGAATCTTCTTTCTTGTAGTTTGGATCCATTGCTCCGTGTCCGCTTCTCTGGAGCAGCAGAAAACAACCTTTCTCCCTCCTCTATATGACATCCTTTTATATATTTGAACATGGCTATCATATCACCCCTGAACCTTCTCTTCTCCAGGCTAAGCATACCCAGCTCCCTAAGCCGTTCCTCATAAGGCATCGTTTCCAGGCCTTTGACCATTTTGGTTGCCCTCCTCTGGACATGTTCCAGCTTGTCAGAAATTGTCTGCAAGGCCAGTGAGGAATCTGTTAGACCTTATGCTCTTGGCTGAGTTTGACATCCAACAAATATCAGGATAGTTGAAATCCCCCATTACTACTATCTCACTTCCTTTTGAATGCTTGACGCTCCCTGCCCACAGAAGTCTGCTTTTTGATGCATCCCGATGTCTCGACTGTTTTTGCTAAGCCTACCCGTCCTCAGGGCTTAAGCCAGCCTTCTTCATCCTGATGCCTTCCAGATGTTTTGGACTACAACTCCCATCAGCACCAGCCAGCCGGGAGCTGTAGTGCAAAACATTCTAGAGGGCAAAGCCTGGCTTAAAATAACTGAATGGAAGCTACTAAATCAGGAAAGGCTGCACACCACTGTATCAAGCTGGGGGAAACCCCTCTGCTGTTTAACCAAGCCATTTACAGAATCGTAGAATTGGAAGGGACCCTGAGGGGTCATCTAGTCCAACCCCCTGCAATGCAGGAATATGTGGTTTGCCCCTACGGGGATCAAACCCATGACCTTGACTTTATCTGCACCACGCTCTAACCAATTGAGCCACCTGCAGGCCATTATCATTGTGATGTAGTCAGGGATTTGTGATGGAGTGAAGGCTGTTCGCTGATTGTGGTTGGCTGAGCTGCTCTGAGGTCACAGAGAGGCAGGGCAGGCAGAAGGACCTGGCTGTGATTGGCTGGACTGCTTTGACCTAAAGCACGGTTGGCCAAATTCTTTTTCCACATGAGGGTCGTATTGATGGTCAGGGCCACATGCCAGGAACAGGCACAGCCAATATATCTGTTTGTGTGTGAGTGTGTACACCCACACTGCATGCAGGACACATGCGGGACGCACACAGATACACTCGCCACTAGGGATGGCAACACACCTTCCCAAAAGTGAACAAAAAAGCAAGCCTGGCTTATTGCAGGGGGGTGCATTAGATGACCCTCAGGGTCCCTTAAGGTAAAGGTAAAGGGACCCCTGACCATTAGGTCCAGTCGTGTCCCACTCTGGGGTTGCGGCGCTCATCTCACTTTACTGGCCAAGGGAACCGGCGTACAGCTTCCGGGTCATGGGGCCAGCATGACTAAGCCGCTTCTGGCGAACCAGAGCAGCACACGGAAATGCCGTTTACCTTCCCGCCGGAGTGGTACCTATTTATCTACTTGCACTTTGATGTGCTTTTGAACTGCTAGGTTGGCAGGAGCAGGGACCAAGCAACGGGAGCTCACCCCGGCACGGGGATTCGAACCGCCGACCTTCTGATCACCAAACCCTAGGCTCTGCGTCCCCAGGGTCCCTTACAACTCTACAATTCTATAAGCACAGTCTGATCACAAGCAGGGAGAGATCTGTTGTGCTCAGATCCTGCTACCAGGCTTCCCATAGAAATCTGGGTGGCCTCTGCGACTAGGTGGGCCATTGGCCTGACCCTGCTGCAGGTCTCTTCCTGTGGGAATGTTGTGGGTAACAGGAGAGGATATATTGATTAATATTATCCTCTCTAACTCACGTTAGCAGAGGGCATTTCCCTATTATACAGCAGGAAGCTGGTTGCAGACTCATTAAAATCTCTTGAGACAATAAGCAATTCATTCTGGTTTGCCCAGTTTGCAATACAGTGGGACCCCTGGTTATGAACTCAATCCATTCCGGAAATCCGTTATTAAACCAAAGCGTTCTTAAACCAAGGCGTGCTTTCCCATAGCAGCGGGGGACTCAATTTACAAACGGAACACACTCAACATGTTCTGCTTCCAAGGCAAAGTTCACAAACCAAAACACCTACTTCCGGGTTTGCAGCGTTCTTAATCCAAGTTGTTCATAAACCAAGCTGTTCTTAAACCAAGGTACCACTGTTCTGGGGACTTGTCCCATTATCACTCTATCTTAGTACTAAATACAACTCTGAACGGCACGATGCAAAGCCAGAAACCACTAGCAGATCCCCAAGCAGCTTCCTGACTAAAGATGTAAGATTTAACAGAAATACAGTGGTACCTCTAGTTACGAACTTAATTCGTTCTGGAGGTGCGTTCTTAAGCTGAAACCGTTCTTATCCTGAGGTGTACTTTCGCTAAGGGGGCCTCTGGCGCACGATTTTCGTTCGCAACCTGGGGCAAAGTTCGCAACCAGGAGCAGCTATTTCCGGGTTCATAACCTCAAGTGTTCATAACCAGAAGCATTCATAACCAGAGGTACCACTGTATGTTCTATTATTCCTGGTAAGACCCTTTTGATCCCTCCTAAAAGAATAAAGACACAACAGTCTTATTCATAAGTAACAAAAAGAAGTTTTACTCGCGATCAGGTGGTCCCTGAAGGCAGGCTTTAGGCTTAAAGTTACAAATATGTACAAGCAGGTTTACCCCATATGGGAGATAACCTGACAGCCAGCAGTACCGTCCAGGTGAAGCAGGAAGCAGGCAGGATGAAAAAGAAGGAAGAGTGAGGGAGGTGGCTCCGTGACTTGGCTTTTTACCTGGTCTGGAAAGGTCACGCCCACCTACTAGTCACATGCAAAAGGAAGGATGCTCCAGCTGGGTGTGACAGGAAGTTCAACTGGCTGGACCAACATTCCCCTGCATGTTCACTCTAGGCCAGTGATGGCTAAGCTTGACACTCCAGATGTTTTGGGACTACAACTCCCATCATCCCTGACCACTGGTCCTGTTAGCTAGGGATGATGGGAGTTGTAGTTCCAAAACATCTGGAGTGTCAAGGTTAGCCATCACTGCTCTAGGCAAACAGGAAATGTTGTACTCGACTGCTCCAGAGGATTACATCCCACACTTCCGACATGTTTATGTTCAATCGTCGGTTTACAATGGAAGGGAGGTTGGGTGTCCAGACCCGGCAGTTAAAGAAGCGTGGACATTGTTGAGGAGGTTCATAGGAGAGGCTGAGCCAGCACAAACCAGGAACTGAGCAGGAAGATGAAACAGTCCGTTGCACGTTGTGGATTTTTGACGGCAATGTGAGGCCTTTCATGGGCACCAGAGGAAGTGCAGGCAGGCACCCTGGCGCCCGCAGGCACCGTGTTGGCGACCCCTGATCTAGTGGTGCTTCTCATCTCCCTCCCCATTCAGACTCCCCCTTTCTATCCCCCTTTGTTTAACCAGGTTGGGGTGTCTCTTTCCAGCTGATTCTCTTCCCATCACCAGCTTCCCCTTAGCGATAACCATTCACCCAGTTTATGCACAAATTTGTCCTCCCAGCCCAGTGTACACCCAGAACACGGGCACTCCACTTGGTTCCTCATTCCTGTCTTTAGCCTAGGTATTTGTCAGGCTGTTCCTCCAAAAAAAACAAAGCAAAAAACTGAAGCGCAGCTAATTAAAGCTGAAATCTGAAACTTAAGCATATTTGCAATGGAAAGCCATATTCAAAAACAGAGGATATGAAGCATTCTCTTTGAGCTGAGTTTCACTTCTGCTTGTGCATTCCTAACTGCTTTTAGCCTGTGACATCTTCTTTAGGTCACCTTCCAAACAACCTGTTTACAGACCCTCCAAGGGACAATCCTGGATTTACAGAAGCCGTCCTGGTTTCTGATTTGATCCTAGAATGTCCCGCTTTTCCTTAGGATGCCCCTATTTTTATCAGAAAAGTGTTGGAGGGTATGGAATTCAGTGGTGGAGGAAGCCTCTTCGCCACCCGGGGCGGCGCTGCTGCGCTGAGGGACCCCCCTGGGGGCGGGGCGTCCTGATGCATGCATCGTGATGTCACGACGCATGCGTCAGGACGGACTACGCATGCCCGGAAATTCCGGGCATGCGCAGTCCATCCCGGCCGGCGCTGCAGCTTCCGCGGCGAAGGAGAGCCGCCGAGCGAGCGTCGGGTAGGGGGGGTGACACAGGCCGGCCTCGCCCCGCCCCGCCAGCGGCAGGGCAGCCGCGTGCGATTGCAGCAAAGCAGCACGGAGGGGGCAGTCCCACGAGCCGCCGATCGCACGTGGCTGCCCCATAGCTGGGGGCCTGCCGGTGGGGCGGGGCAAGGCCGGCCTGTGTCACTCCCCCTACCCTGGAACACGGGGCGCACCGCCCCCCCGCCCCCTCGCAACGCCACTGATGGAATTACCCTCCAAGCCAAGGAGATAAGTAACTGTACAACCTTTAGAAGACACCTGAAGGCAGCCCTGTATAGGGAAGTTTTTTTTAATGTTTTAATATATGTTGGAAGCCACCCAGAGTGCTGGGGCAACCCAGCTAGATGGAAGGGGTATCATCATCATCTCCTCCACCAACACCATGGAATAGGATGTCCCTATTTTCAAATGTTGGCGGGAATATGTTTATTGAGCATTCGCCCTGATTGGCTGGAACCAGATTGGCTGGTTAGACAAAGTTGGCTATTTAATGAGCAGCCTTTCTGATCTGCGGGGAGGTTAGCCCATGTTGTGTCAAGCAAAAGTTATCCTACACTTTCCAGTTCATTTCCCAGTCGCTTTCCTTTTTGCAAAATGCCAAATCAGGTTTAAAAGCACAACCTGAATTTTCTGGTATGTAATTTATCTCACCTGAAAATCACGCCCATATATTTCCCCTCACCCCAATAATTATGTGTCCCTCTTCCTACCTACAACTAATCAAATTACAGTTAATCAGTCATCTATATCTGTGTGAATGTGGAATTGTTGGTTGGTTTGTGTTTTATTGTGTATTTTATACAAAATAAAAAATAAAAAAATTCCTTCCAGTAGCACCTTAGAGACCAACTAAGTTTTTATTAGTATGAGCTTTCGTGTGCATGCACACTTCTTCAGATACACTGAAACAGAAGTCACCAGACCCTTATATATAGTGAGGGTGGGAGGGGTATTACTCAGAGGGGTGGTGGAAATGGGTGAAAGGCTGATAGCTGTGGTAAACACAAACAGCATAAAGTATCACTGTGGTGATAATATGAACCATAAACAACTAAAACCACCACACAATGGCTGAAACTATAATAAAAGATTTACTGGAATCCTCTTCTGAAAAACTAATAGTCTTTCAATAATAGTCTTTTATTGAATGATAGCTGTGGTAAACCTGTTGATGACTGTTAACGACTGCAATTAGTCTTGCAGGAAAAAGCAAGGGGTGAGATGGCTAAAAAGTGAGATGGCTACACTATTTGTCATGTATAATGAGATAAGAATCCAAAGTCTCCATTCAGACCAGGTCTCTCCATGGTTTCCATACACTCTCCATGTGTATTTTATGTTCTCATTTTGTATTTTTATGTTGTGAACTGCCCTGTAATCTTCAGACGAACAACAAGCTGATCCTTCCTAACTCAGAAGATTCTGCTCATGCTAAGCCCGTTCTTTTGCCTTTTCTCCTAAGACTTGGCCAACATCCCCACCATTGCCTCCCCGGACGACCTACGCGAAGGGATGGAGGCGGCCTTCATCTGCTCCAGCCCCTACACATGTCCCTATGACAACATCTCCATGAGATGGCTTGGCTACGACACGGCGACCTCGCTTGTGTCTGGGACGCTGCAGCTGGACACGGCGGCATCACTCAGGAAGCAAACCCTGACCACTTCCTTGTCCTGGAAGGACCACAACCGGGAACTGAGCTGTGAGGTGTCTGTTGGGGGGCAGGTGCCCACGGGAAGAATCACACTCAACGTGAAACGTGAGTTTATCCGTGTGAGGAGGAATTTGGTTCTGGACATGTTGTAGAGAGGGGAAGTGAGGGACAGATGAGGCAGATGGGAAGGTAGCCCCTCTAGGAGATGGGAACTCTGATCCTAAAGCTCAGCTACCTTGAGGGACATATCTGGAAGAAGAAAAGTCTCTAGATGTTAGATTTTTCCTGTATGCCACAACAGCAGCAAGAACCTTACTTGCCAAAAATTGGAAGAATACTGAGATACCCACGATAGAAGAATGGCAAATGAAGATGATGGACTTCATGGAGCTAGCAGACCTGACCGGACGAATCCACGACCAGAAGGAGGAGACGGTGGAGGAAGATTGGAAGAAATTTAGAAATTATTTAAAGAAATATTGTAATATTTGAATTTAGTAATGTTTCGGAAGACCAAAAGAGGCTCAGATTAGAAATAGATGTTTAGTAGATAGGATAAGTTTAAGTATTTAGAAATTAAGATTTAGAGAGTATGCGTAATAAGCTAATAAAGAAAGACTAGGAGAATGCAAAGATAAAACATTGAGAATAATAAGGAGTACAGTAAAAGAGGTAAATGGAAGTAAGAAATTGGACAACTGCTAAAGAAGTAAGGCATGGAACTCCAGTAAGGGAGGTTCAGAGGAAGTCAACTTGAGGTGATTTCAAGTGGATAAGAACTGAGGTTTAGATATCTTTCTTTGTTATGTTTTGTTAGGTATGTGTTTTATGTTTTTTGTGTTTAAAGTGTTTATGATTATAAAAACTGTGAGTGACATAAAACCTGAAAAATCAATTAAAAAAGAAAATGCTCAGGAGTAAACCCTACACAAATCTGGAGTGGAGTGCCCAAGACGGTTGGATGGCGTCTTGTACTCCTCCTTCCGGCAACTGCTGCAGCCAAGCTGGTGCCAAACGTCTTGCTCTGTTTTCCTTTGGACCCCATCAGCGAGGCCGAGAGGGGGGGTCTTGTCGTCTGGGCAGCCCAGAACCTCCAGACACACTGCTCAGGTGTGACTTGCTCCCCAGAGAAGTCCCTTGAGTGCTGCTAACACAACGGTTTGACTTCACCCCTGGAGGCATACTCCGTTGTCTCTTGAGACAGATGGGTGTCAGCAGCAACCATTTATGCCCTGACTTTGTAGTCCAGGTAGCTTTCAAAGAAATGTAATGAATAATAAGGATGTATTTGTGGGAGCAGAGTTCTTGGGTTTATTGCGTTTTGTGTTCTCATTTTGCGTGGTTATGATGTAACATGCCCTGCAATCTTCCAATGAATGGCAGTATTTAAATTTAATTACAGTGGTACCTCGGGTTACAAACCCATTGGGTTACAAACACTTCAGGTTATAGACTCCACTAACCTGGAAGTAGTACCTCGGGTTAAGAACTTTACCTCAGGATGAGAACAGAAATTGCTCCGCCGTGGTGCGGCGACATCGAGAGACCCCATTAGCTAAAGTGGTACCTCAGGTTAAGAACGGACCTCCGGAATGAATTAAGTTCGTAACCAGAGGTAGCACTGTAATTAATAATAATAACAATACAGCACCCTAATAATGAAAAGGCAGTGATGGCGGCCAACCTAGATGGCTTTAAAAGAGGATTAGGCAAATTCATGGAGGAGAAGACTTGATGGATACTAGCCTGGATCCATCCAAGTGTGCCCTGCCTCCACACTTGAAGGCTGCAATGCTTCTAATACCCCAGAAGACAGGATCACACTTCAAAATGACCTTAGCAGATTAGAGAACTGGGCCAAGGCAAACAGGATGAATTTTAACAGGGAGAAATGTAAAGTACTACACTTGGGCAAAAAAAAAATGAAAGGCACAAATACAGGATGGGTGACACCTGGCTTGAGAGCAGTACATGTGAAAAGGACCTAGGAGTCTTGGTAGACCACAAACTTGACACGAGTCAACAGTGTGATGCAGCAGCTAAAAAAGCCAATGCAATTCTGGGCTGCATCAATAGGAGTATAGCATCTAGATCAAGGGAAGGAATAGTACCACTGTATTCCGCTCTGGTCAGACCTCACCTGGAATACTGTGTCCAGTTCTGGGCACCACAGTTCAAGAAGGATACTGACAAGCTGGAACGTGTCCAGAGGAGGGCAACCAAAATGGTCAAAGGCTTGGAAACGATGCCTTATGAGGAACGGCTTAGGGAGCTGGGTATGTTTAGCCTGGAGAAGAGAAGGTGATATGACAGCCATGTTCAAATATATAAAAGGATGTCATATAGAGGAGGGAGAAAGGTTGTTTTCTGCTGCTCCAGAGAAGCGGACACGGAGCAATGGATTCAAACTACAAGAAAGAAGATTCCACCTAAACATTAGGAAGAACTTCCTGACAGTAAGAGCTGTTTGACAGTGGAATTTGCTGCCAAGGAGTGTGGTGGAGTCTCCTTCTTTGGAGGTCTTTAAGCAGAGGTTTGACAGCCACCTGTCAGGAATGCTTTGATGGTGTTTCCTGCTTGGCAGGGGGTTGGACTGGATGGCCCTTGTGGTCTCTTCCAACTCTAGGATTCTAGGATTCTATGATTCTTGGGTTTCTTGAATTTTGTGTTCTCATTTTGCATGGTTGTGCTGTAACATGCCCTGTGATCTTCCAATGAATGGCAGTATTTAAATTTAATAAATAAATAAATAAAATAATACAGCACCCTAATAATGAAAAGGCAGTGATGGCCACCAACCTAGATGCCTTTAAAAGAGGATTAGGCAAATTCATGGAGGAGGAGACTTGATGGCTACTAGCCTGGATGGCTATGCCCTGCCTCCACACTTGAAGGCTGCAATGCTTCTGAATCCCAGTTCTTGGAAGCCACAGGAGGGGGAAATGTTCTTCTTGTGTTCGAATCCTGCCCCACAGTGGTCAGCCACAGTGAGAACAGGATGTTGGACTAGATATGCTGTCAGCCTGACCCAACAGGCCTCTTCTTACCTTCTTAAGTTCTTATGAAAAGACAGCCTTCATTTCCCTGTGATGGATTCAGCTGGAGGGGTTGCAGTGCTCGAGAAAATGGATGCTGTGCTCAGCAGCCAATGCCATTCCTGTTCTTTGTCTGAACGTCTTCCGCTTGCTCTTAGATCTCCCCAAAGGCGTGAAAGTGTCGCTCAACCCATCCTCCAAGAACATCCGAGTGGGCGATGAGGCATCCCTGACATGCACCGTGGACAGCAGTAACCCCGAAGTCACCGCCTACAGGTGGTTCAAAGACGGCGTCTCCTGCGGAAGTGAGCCAGTTAAAACCATCGGCAGTGCTGCCCGTGAGGATTACGGCCTGTACCACTGTGAGGCAGAAAACTCTGTGGGCACTGGGGTGGCCGAAGGGGTAATCCTCTATGTTTTCTGTGAGTACCAAGGAGAGGGACTTTGGCGTATGTATCTGTGTACGTATTTATTCATTTCTGAGCCAGTTACATGCATCTTCATTTAAAGCAAAGAATTGTGGGAAATGTAGTTTGCCCCTTAAAGAGCTACGGTTCCCAGAATCTCTTAACAAAGATTCTTTGCTTTAAGTGGTGCAGGTGTGATCTAAAACCAGGAGATTAAGCATGCGTGGGAAAGTGCAAGTGGGCTCCATCCCATATGGCCTCTGCTTTCAATTGTCCAGCTGTTGCTTCCGCTTAATCTCTTGATTCTGTCTGAAATTGTTCTGGGAGTTTTGAATGGTACCCATGAAAATGGAGAACTGCATGTGGCTAAAGACAAATAAGCTGAATCTTACAAATCATTACAAATGTGCTACAAGGTTTAAGTAGAATGTGCTACACCAGCCTGTTGATGTTTCAGACTACAACTTCCATCAGCCTCAGTCAGCATGGTCACTGGGCTGGGATGATGGGAATTCGAGTCCCACAACATCTGGAGAACAGAAGGATGGGGAGCAATATTGTCCATTCACCATCCACA
Organism: Darevskia mixta; assembly: GCA_034641385.1. Lineage (NCBI taxonomy): Eukaryota > Metazoa > Chordata > Lepidosauria > Squamata > Lacertidae > Darevskia > Darevskia mixta. The sequence goes on from JAWWNH010000060.1 coordinate 9,447,895, forward strand.
AACATCTATCCGATTGTCTCCAGTAATTCAGTGCTGTGAAAGATTTTAGTGTCTTGTAAGTGTGTGTGTGTGTGTGTGTGTGTGTGTGTGTGTGTGTTGTAAGTTTGTGTGTGTGTGTGTGTGTGTGTATGTGTTTATTCACCCATGATTTCCCATTTTTGCCGACAAAGCGGACTGATATTGGCATTTGTTGAGCCAAAACAGTGGAATGGGCTCCCTCAGGAGGTTGTGGACCAGGGGTCAACAAACTTTTTCAGCAGGGGGCCGGTCCACTGTCCCTCAGACCTTGTGGGAGGCTGGACTATATTGGGGGAGGGGGAGAAGGAACAAATCCCTATGCCCCACAAATAACCCAGAGATGCATTTTAAATAAAAGGACACAATTCTACTCATGTAAAAACACACTGATTCCCGGACCGTCCGCAGGCCGGATTTAGAAGGTGATTGGGCTGGATCTGGCCCCCGGGCCTTAGTTTGCCTACCTTTGGAGGTTTTTAAGCAGAGGTTGGATGGCCATCTGTCATGGATGCTCTTGCTGAGATTCTGTACATTGAGAGAAGAGGATGGTGGACTAAATGGGCCAATGGCCTGATCCAGCTTGTCTTATGTTCTTAGGACCATGGAGCATGGGGCATTTTACGTCTCCAATTGCTGAATGGAGAGGGGCGGTTTTTCGTTGCAATTGCAGCTGAACCGCCGTGATATGTTGTGAACTACCCCGAGATCCAGGGCTGTCTACAAATTTAAATCAATTAAAAATAAATTAAGAGGGAAGACTAAAACCTGCCAAGTAGCTGAACAAAGTATGGGCAAACTTGGGTGTGTGGGGACCGAGGACCAGGGGCAGAGGCAGAGGCTGCGCCTATGGAGCCGATACAGCACCCCCACGGGTGTGCCCAAACTGCCCCACTCCCAGACCACCCTGGCACACAGCTGTGACACTGCTGCTGGGAGGTCAATCGGTTGTTGAGCTGTTTATATATATAAAAACTGCTTTTTAAGATGGTAAATAGAGCTACAAAGCTCTTTGCTGTCCCTTGGCTAGGTGTGTCACCCAGTGAAGGAGGGGAAGTGTGTGTTAGGATCTCCTACTCACGAGTAGGACCCTGGCAGAATCTTTAACAGTGTGACCAGTGCCATTAATTCCGGGGTCATCCCATTTTTATTTATGATTTTCAATTTTATACATTTCAATAACTTTACAATCATTTCAACATTTCGGAATTTGACTTCCTCCCCCCTCTTTCTGCAGTTCCTTTATTTTTTTTAATATTTTCTGCATATTCCAAATTAACTTAACTTACTCATTTATTTGTCTACTTTAAATATATACTCTTATAAAACTGCAGGTTATGTTGCCATATTCCGGGGTCATTCCAAGTATGGCATTCCCAAAACGGGCTTTTTCTCATGGTTCCTTCTCCCCTCATATCCCAGCTGCTGTGCTGTCCATCAGCCCTTCTTCCAGTGCCAGGGAAGGGGAGACAGTCACGCTGACCTGCGACGTCCCTGGAGAAAACAAGCAGGAGATCCACTACAGCTGGTACAAGAATAACATCTGGATCAAAGAAGGCAGCGCCCGGATCCTGGTCTTCCATGAGGTTTCGGTGGTAGACACTGGCTATTACTCCTGCAAGGTGCAGAATGACAAAGGGAGTGAGATGTCCCAAGCCATTGGCCTGAGCGTCTTCTGTGAGTTTCCTGATGTTTTCTCTTGCGCTTCATGTTCAGAGCACACTTCGTATCAGGGACGGGGAACCTGGGTTTCTCAGGGGTTGCTGGATTCCAACCCCCATTATCAGCCCCAACCAGCATGGTTAATGGTCAGCAAATATGGGAGTTGTGCCTCAGTATCTGGGGGCATCTACAGATATATATACAGTAGACGTGAAGGAGTGTCTCCACTCCCATCGTTCAGCCTGAGGTCCAGCTCCGAGGGGCTTCTGGCGGTTCCCTCCCTGCGAGAAGTGAGGTTACAAGGAACCAGGCAGAGGGCCTTCTCGGTGGTGGCACCCGCCCTGTGGAACGCCCTCCCGTCAGATGTCAAGGAAATAAACAACTATCCGACTTTTAGAAGATATCTGAAAGCAGCCCTGTTTAGGAAGGTTTTTAATGTTTGATGTTTTATTGTGTTTTTCATATTCTGTTGGAAGCAGCCCAGAGTAGCTGGGGAAACCCAGCCAGATGGGCGGGGTATAAATAATATATTATTATTATTACCGGTATTATTATTATTATTATTATTATTAATTTCCCACTCCTGCTGTATCTGAACGTTTCCAGCAGTGGATAGGAGTGTTTTTCAGCCTATAGCAAAATCCCTGCATTAAATGGGGTCATCTGGCATAGAACTGAAATGCAGTTGCTTACAGATCTCCCCCTCCCATGAAAGAAAACGGAACTGATTCACAAAACCATCGAGTCTTACTTGATTGGTTGCTGAAAAGGATCTAGGAGTCTTGGTAGACCACAAACTCGACATGAGTTTGTGGTCTACCACAAACTACATGTGAAAAGGATCTAGGAGTCTTGGTAGACCACAAACTCGACATGAGTCAACAGTGTGATGCAGCAGCTAAAAAAGCCAATGCAATTCTGGGCTGCATCAATAGGAGTATAGCATCTAGATCAAGGGAAGTAATAGTACCACTGTATTCCGCTCTGGTCAGACCTCACCTGGAATACTGTGTCCAATTCTGGGCACCACAGTTCAAGAAGGATACTGACAAGCTGGAATGTGTCCAGAGGAGGGCAACCAAAATGGTCAAAGGCCTGGAAACGATGCCTTATGAGGAACGGCTTAGGGAGCTGGGTATGTTTAGCCTGGAGAAGAGAAGGTTAAGGGGTGATATGATAGCCATGTTCAAATATATAAAAGGATGTCATATAGAGGAGGGAGAAAGGTTGTTTTCTGCTGCTCCAGAGAAGCGGACACGGAGCAATGGATTCAAACTACAAGAAAGAAGATTCCACCTAAACATTAGGAATAATTTCTTGACAGTAAGAGCTGTTCGACAGTGGAATTTGCTGCCAAGGAGTGTGGTGGAGTCTCCTTCTTGGAGGTCTTTAAGCAGAGGCTTGACAGCCATCTGTCAGGAATGCTTTGATGGTGTTCCTTCTTGGCAGGGGGTTGGACTGGATGGCCCTTGGGGTCTCTTCCAACTCTATGATTCTATGATTCTATGATTCTATGAACAAATTGGCTGAAATTCTACATGGATAAAAATAACAGTTCTGAAGCAATCAACATGCTGCCTTGCTTTAATGTACCCTTTAATTTCTTCAAAAGATTCATTTTTTTAAAAAAACACTATTACATTCCTATCCCACCTTTCCTCCAAGGAGCTCAAGGTGGCGTGCCTGGTTCTCTTCCTCCCTATTTTGTCTTCATGACAACTCTGTGAGATAGGTTAGACTGAGAGAGATAAGGTCTGCCCAGGGCCGTCTTACCCATAGGCGCTAGGGGTGCAGGGCACCCGGGCGCCAGGCTCTCAGGGGCGCCAGGCCAAGAGTCCGGGGCCCGAGAGTTGAGTCTGGGGAAGAGCCCGCCCACCGGTCGGAGCTCCGCGATGGGCTCTTCTGCTGCGGGCAGCTCTGCACCGCAAGTTCGGGGGTGACCGAGCCAGCAAGATGCTGAGGCGGCCGGCCGGCTCCACCCTCCTGCGTGCCTGGGACTGGGCAACTTGGGGGGGGGGCACCAGGCGGATCTTTGCACCCCGGTGCCGCATATGCTTAAGACAGCCCTGGCCCCTGGTGAACTGAGTGGGGGCTTGTACCCTGTTCTCCCAGGTCCTAGTCCAACTGCAACGCCACGCTGGCTCCTAGATGATATTCCAAGGGTAGGTCACAACCATAGAGATGATCTGCAGGGCCAGCCCTACAGTTAGGCAGATTATTGTCCGGTGTCGGCTTCTGTGGGGCAGGAAGTGGCACTGAGGTGTGGAAAGGCAGAACTCTGCGTGCCACTTGCCCAGCCTGCCATCCTCTAAGCCAAGGATGGGAAGATGTCAGGTTTGCGGAGACGACTTAGGTCAGTTGGGATACACAGAATGCTGTGTAACACAGTAAGTCTGCAGGCTTGAGCTTGCTTGTAAAGTAAAAGAAGCTGATGCAACAGAGTCCTGAGGAGGACGAGGAAGAGCTGGCACATGCAGAGGCCCAGCTAGAAAAGGATGAGAGAGCCCTGAGTTCTGAGGCAAGACAAGCAGGACTTCACTCTCTCTTTCTCTGATCACACTCTACATCCACACACCCTGCTTAACAGGTTTCCCTTTAATACAAAGCAACAGCCAATCCTCTGCCGGCACACTCCTGCTGAGTCATTGCAGGCCTGTTGCATCAGCCTCTTGCATCAGCTTCTTTTACTTTACAAGCAAGCTCAAGCCTGCAGACTTACTGTGTTACACAGCATTCTGTGTATCCCAACAAGGTCTCGGTTTGCTTTTTACTAAAACCCTGAAATCCACATGCAAAATGGCAGTTTGAAATGGGGAGCAGCATACACAGGGCTTATCCACACTTCATTTTTGCCCCACACTTTCCGGGCGGAGGTCTGTGGTTTAACACTTCATGTCCAAAGGCCCTTCCCCCTCCCCATTTTTCTCCGAAGCTTTCCCCATGAAAACTGCTCTTTAAAGCCAAATCAGAGCCGGCGCCAATTTGGGTTTTTCGCAGATTGATGTTTGTTCCAATTGAGCTTTAAAGAGCAGTTTTTCCTGGGGAAAGTTCCAGGGGGGGGGAGGAAGCTTGGACAAGGAGCTTTAAAGCATGGACCCTGCATGGAAAGAGCAGAGGAAAAGCAAGTGTGGATGAGACCTTAGAATTGCGGGACGAGGGACTTCTACCCCTGCAGCCAATCCTGGAATTCCCTGCCACTTTAGGCTGCTGGGATTCGGGGCAGAGTAGAAATTCACTCCTCATTTAAATGCAAAACTTACCTAACTTGTACTTCCTGGGGAAATATGCAAACTGAAACGCAGCTCTCCTTTGAAATTCTCACTTCCTTGAATTTTGCGGAGCAGCTCTCCAACCAAAAGTGCACACCTTAGTAGAGAGGGTTCACAGCCATGCGTATGTTAGTGGGAAAGACATACAAAAATGCATTATATTAGAGAAAATGGCATGCAAGAATATATGGTGACTGGGAGTGGCCGCTGGGACCACATAACACCGGTCCTGAGAGAACTACATTGGCTCCCAGTATGTTTCCAAGCACAATTCAAAGTGTTGGTGCTGACCTTTAAAGCCCTAAATGGCCTCGGTCCTGTATACCTGAAGGAGCGTCTCCACCCCCACCGTTCAGCCTGGACACTGAGGTCCAGCTCCCAGGGCTTTCTGGCAGTTCCCTCCCTGCGAGAAGCAAAGCTACAGGGAACCAGGCAGAGGGCCTTCTCGGTAGTGGCGCCCGCCCTGTGGAAAGCCCTCCCTTCAGAGGTCAAAGAGAACAACAACTACATGACATTTAGAAAACACCTGAGGGCAGCCCTGTTTAGGGAAGTTTTTAACTTGTGATTTTGATGTATTTTAATGTTCTTTTGGAAGCCGCCCAGAGTGGCTGGGGAGACCCGGCCAGATGGGCAGGGTACAAATAAAAAATAATAATAATTATTATTATATGTGTTAGGAGATAATGCAATATTTTGCAAGCTAACGTGGAAATGTGGAGAACTGAATTTCAGAAGGGAGAAATAAAACCCGAGAGAAACTGAAAGTGGCCAATTTGTTCGTCCTAATTTGGGATCAGTGCAGCACTTCTGTTGAGTTGGAAGGAAGGTCCTTCTGTGAACCTGGAAATGTACCTGCCCCTAAGGTGTGCATGCAATGATCTTGTTTCTCCTGCACAGACCCTCCGAGGGCCCCCTCCCTCTCCTTGTTCCAGGAGACCCAAGAAGGGCAGCTGGCCATCATCTACTGCACCGTCGACAGCAACCCCCAGTCTGCCCTGAGCCTTTACCGGGACAAGCGGCTGATCGCGACCACCAGCTCGCACTCGGCTCCCAGCCAGCGGATCAGCATCAGCACCACACGCAACTCTTTGAAGCTGGAAATCCAGAAGGTCGTTCCAGAAGACGAGGGCGAATACCAGTGTGTGGCGTCCAACGCGTATGGGAACGCCACCACTGCAAGATTCTTTGGTGCTCAGAGTAAGATTCTTGCCGTGGGTTATGTGCGGGGCTGCCTCTGAAACTTCAGCCAGTGCAGAATTCGGCGGCCAGGTTGCTCGCCAGAGCAAGCCGGTTTGAGCATATAAATCCAATCCTGGCTGCCAGTTAGTTTCTGGGTCCAATTCAAAGTGCTGGTTTTGACCTATGAAAGCTTAAATGGCTCAGGGCTGCAATACCTCAAGGACCGCCTCTCCCCATGTGAACAAACCCGGACCCTGCGATCAACCTCTGAGGCCCTTCTTTGGGTATCTGCTCTGCGAAAGGTGCAGAGGGTGGCAGCACGAGAACAGGGCCTTTTCTGTAGTGGCTCCCCACTGGTGGAATGCTCTCCCCAGGGAGGCTCACCTGGCGCCTTCGTTACATATCTTTAGGTGCCAGGAAAGAAACATTCCCCATCAACCAAGCCTTTTTGGCTGTTCAGCAATCTATGGCCTTTTAAATGTGTGGTGGAGCATTGTTCTTTATATCATTAGGTCAGGGGTCCCCAGACTAAGGCCTGCGGACTGGATACGGCCCGAGGGGCTCATTTATCCGGCCCCTGGTGACGCCTGCCGCCACCTGCTCTTACCGGCACGGCACGGCTGCCCATCTCTGGGTCGGCACGGCACCGAAAATCGCTTTTGTGCATGCGCAAATGTCATTTCCGGTGCACTGCTGGCTCGGCACAGCATCAGAAATAGCTTTTGCGCACGTGCAAACCGCCATTTCCGGTGCACTTCTGGGTCTGCGGAGGGCCGTGCGCATGCGCACAAGCTATTTCCGGTGCCGCGCCGCGCCAGAAGTGTGCCGGAAATGACGTTTGCACATGCGCAGAAGCTATTTCCAGTGCCGCGCCATGCCGGAAAAAGCAAGTGCGCACGTGTATGGGCGCACGCTCCCCCGCCCTCCGGCCCGCTGTGCGATCAGCACCGGAGGAACTGGCCCAAGGCGAGGTAAGTCTGGGGACCCCTGCGTTAGGTTATTCATTTTGTGGTTTTATATTGCAAAACATAGCATCTCCAGTTAAAAGACTCTCAGCCAGAGCAGAGTGAGACCCCAGAGTCTGTACAGCTAGCCCTGGCTGCGAAGTCCAGTGATTCGGCTCAGTATGAAACCACTTTGTATCTCCCCTTCATTTGGGCTTGCCCTTCTAGCTTTGTTTGGTCAACACCACTTACCAGTCGGGTGTGGTTCCTGCACAGCACGGGGGATGGACTAGATGACCCTTGGGGGTCCCTTCCAACTCCACATTTCTATGATTCGAAGATCAACGGTCTCTATTTGCTCTTCTCCCAGCTGCTAGGGTGGTGGCCAGCCCTTCCCAAGAGTTACCCGAAGGCGAGCGAGTCACCCTGGCCTGCATGTCCGCCTTGGGGCCGGGCGGTGGGACCACGTACGTGTGGTACAAAAATGCAAAGTGGCTGCAGGAGGGGGTGGAGAGCTCCCTGGTCTTCCCGGCGTTGGCCAGCAGTGACGCAGGAACGTTCCACTGCGTTGCTCGGAACGAGAAAGGCAGCAGCACATCGCCAGCCATCACCCTGCGCGTCTTGTGTGAGTAGCCCATCCGACCTATCTCGTAAAACGTGTCTGGAGCCATAGCGGTCTAGAGCAGGGGTAGGGGACCCAAGGGCCACATTGCCTTATGGGAACCCCATAGGGCCCGCGTGTAAATGGTGGGTGGGGCTAGAGGCAAAGGTGGGTGGAGCAAGGATGGGACACTTAGCTTCGCTGATTCCTGGGTTGGACGAGATGAGCCTTGAGGGTCCTTTCCAGTTCCACAATTCTATGGTCCTATGGCCTGGGAAGACTTCTGAGGACCATAGAGAGAGGCATGGCAGGCAACATTTGGCCTGCAGGCCTGACACTCCCTAAGCCCTGGTCTAGAGGGTCACAGACATCCGTACAGGGTGGCCCAAAAGTAGGTATTTCTGCTTTAGAATCCACTTTCTTTGTTATTGATTCAAGTTCTCATCATTCACAATATCAGTAAAGAAAAATAATCCTTTTATTTATTAAAAGTATACCTACTTTTGGGCCACCCTGTATTCAGCTGTTTACTCAGAGTAGACCCATTGAAATTAATGCACCTACGTTAGCGATGGCTGTTAATTTTCATGGGTCTACTCTGCATAAATATTGTTGTTGTTCAGTCGTTCAGTCGTGTCCGACTCTTCGTGACCCCATGGACCAGAGCACGCCAGGCACGCCTATCCTTCACTGCCTCTCGCAGTTTGGCCAAACTCATGTTAGTAGCTTCGAGAACACTGTCCAACCATCTCATCCTCTGTCGTCCCCTTCTCCTTGTGCCCTCAATCTTTCCCAACATCAGGGTCTTTTCTAGGGAGTCTTCTCATGAGGTGGCCAAAGTACTGGAGCCTCAACTTCAGGATCTGTCCTTCTAGTGAGCACTCAGGGCTGATTTCCTTCAGAATGGATAGGTTTGATCTTCTTGCAGTCCATGGGACTCTCAAGAGACTCCTCCAGCACCATAATTCAAAAGCATAAATATTAGTGGAATACAACCCACTGTCTATGAGTCTAGGGCCTGGGTGTGGTTGGAATTCCTCTTCTATGGACTCAGTGGTGAGGAGAAAAATGTGTTTCAGGAATTCTGGCTTTGAGGGTTCCCACAGGTCCATTACCTTTTTTAAACCTGGGAATTTCAGTCTTGTGCTCCACTTTGTGCTCAAATTCTGCTTATGGGATGCAGGACCAGCTGGGCCAATGGCCTCATCCAGCAGGCTCTCCTTACGTTGTTATAACAGATTGTTTCCCACTCCAAAGATCCCCCCAAGCAGCCTGTGCTGAGGTCCTTCCTGGAAACACGAGGAGGACACCTCGTCGTCATCCAATGCGCAGTTGACAGCGAACCAGCCTCCGAGATAGCTCTGCACAAGGGCGACACGCTCATCGGGTCCACCAGCATTGCCCACCCCTCCGCCGACCCAAGAGTGAGCGTGATCCGGTCGTACAACACACTGAAGGTGACCATCCAGGGCGTGAGGCTGGAAGATGAAGGAGAGTACCTGTGTTCTGCTCAGAACCGCTATGGACAATCCACGGCCTCCATGGACTTCACGGCGGAAAGTAAGTCACAGAGATTTGAGAAGCTAGTGGTCCAGTTGTCAAAAACGTCACCCCCAATATATATATATATATATGGAGGTTAGGCTTTATATTACATCCAGACCCTGATATTCTCTCCTTCCTACCTGCCATCCTTAAGTGGCAACAGTACCTTTGCTGTGCCCCATCTAATATTCTGAAACAGGACTTCCAGTTACTTCTGTCTCACAGTCTCCTCTTTTTGCCTGATCATCATTTGTAGGTTTTTGGACAGAGGTTGGGTGGCCACCTTTCAAGGATTCTTTAGCTGTGATTCCTGCATTGCAGGAGGGCTGGTTAAAATGATCCTTGGGAGTGCCAAAACCACGAGTCTATGGAACTAGCTAGCCATGTTTCTTAGCAGTCACAGTGCTGTTCCTCTGCCTGGAAGAAGAGAGGAGAATTTTTGATTGAATTTTGATTGTTGCCTGCTAGAGCAGATATTCTAGGGACCCAGGTGGCGCTGTGGGTTAAACCACAGAGCCTAGGGCTTGCTGATCAGAAGGTTGGCAGTTCGAATCCCTGCGACGGGGTGAGCTCCCGTTGCTCGGTCCCAGCTCCTGCCAACCTAGCAGTTTGAAAGCACATCAAAGTGCAAGTAGATAAATAGGAACCGCTCTGGCGGGAAGGTAAACGGCGTTTCCGTGTGCTGCTCTGGTTCGCCAGAAGCAGCTTTGTCATGCTGGCCACATGACCTGGAAGCTATATGCCGGCTCTCGGCCTATAGAGCGAGATGAGCGCCGCAACCCCGGAGTCGGACACGACTGGACCTAAAGGTCAGGTGTCCCTTTACCTTTTTAAAGCAGATATTCTACAGCATCTATTATATAAAATGCTTTACTGATGACCCTGACTTTGGCAAACTTAACTAGACTGATCCATCCTTGAGTGGGGGAAGCGGAGCAAGTTGGGATATTGTTTTTGTATTTCTCTCTCTCCACCCCATCATTCAGCCCCAGCGTCTCCACCCCCATCGTTAAGCCCGGACACTGAGGTCCAGCGCCGAGGGCCTTCTGGCGGTTCCCTCACTATGAGAAGCCAAGTTACAGGGAACCAGGCAGAGGGCCTTCTCGGTAGTGGCTCCCTCCCTGTGGAATGCCCTCCCACCAGATGTCAAAGAGAACAACAACTACCAGACTTTTAGAAGACATCTGAAGGCAGCCCTGTTTAGGGAGGCTTTTAATGTTTAATAGATTATTGTATTTTAATGTTCTGTTGGAAGCCACCCAGAGTGGCTGGGGAGACCCAGCCAGATGGGCGGGGTATAAAGAATAAATTATTATTATTATTATTATTATTATTACAGTGGTACCCCGCAAGACGAATGCCTCTCAAGACGAAAAACTCGCTAGACGAAAGAGTTTTTCGTTTTTGAAGTCGCTTCGCATGACGAATTTCCCTATGGGCTTGCTTCGCGAGACGAAAACGTCTTGCGAGTTCCCAATGCATTCCTATGGGAAACCGCGCTTCAATGCATTTCTATGGGAAACAGCGCCATCTAGCGGTTTGCAGGACCGTGCTTCGCAAGACGACAAAACTCGCAAGACGACAAAACTCGCAGAACGAATTAATTTCGTCTTGCGAGGCACCACTGTATTATTATTATTATTATTATTATTATTATCTCTTTGTAATTGCTATACATTGGAAATTAATGAAATTATATTGAAAGAAAGAAAGAAAGAAAAGCAGCCTATACTACCAACTAGGGCACTTTAGATGCTGGAAACATGGTCTTTTTTGTTTATAAAGATGCTCTTTGAGGGTCCCTTCCAACCTATGATTCTATGATTGATTGCTGCTGCTCCTCCCAGGTATCTGTGTTAACCCTTTAGGGTTTACTCATCTTTAAGGCGTTCTCCTCTGAATCACGAGGGACGCGGGTGGCGCTGTGGGTTAAACCACAGAGCCTAGGGCATGCCGGTCAGAAGGTCGGTGGTTCGAATCCCCGCGACGGGGTGAGCTCCCGTTGCTCGGTCCCTGCTCCTGCCAACCTAGCAGTTCGAAAGCACGTCAAAGTGCAAGTAGATAAATAGGTACCGCTCCAGCGGGAAGGTAAACGGCGTTTCCGTGCGCTGCTCTGGTTCGCCAGAAGTGGCTTAGTCCTGCTGGCCACATGACCCGGAAGCTGTACGCCAGCTCCCTTGGCAAATAATGCGAGATGAGCACCGCAACCCCAGAGTCGGTCACGACTGGACCTAATGGTCTGGGGTCCCTTTACCTTTACCTTTGAATCACAGACTTGTAAAGGCAAAATAAAATAAAATAAAAAATTCCTTCCAGTAGCACCTTAGAGACCAACTAAGTTTGTTCTTGGTATGAGCTTTCGTGTGCATGCACACTTCTTCAGATACACTGAAACAGAAGTCACCAGACCCTGATATATAGTGAGAGGGTGGGGTCTGGTGACTTCTGTTTCAGTGTATCTGAAGAAGTGTGCATGCACACGAAAGCTCATACCAAGAACAAACTTAGTTGGTCTCTAAGGTGCTACTGGAAGGAATTTTTTATTTTTTTTATTTTTTTTTGTTTTGACTATGACAGACCAACACGGCTATCTACCTTTAACTAGACTTGTAAAGGGATCATCTAATCCCACTGCCTGCAATACAGGAATTATTATTATTATTATTATTATTATTATTATTATTATTAGTTATTTCTGCGATGTATATACTGCCCTTTATCTAAAGATCTCAGGGTGGTGCCCAACATCAAGGACACAAGAACCACAGCTAAATGCAGGAATCGCAGCTGACAGCTGCCCCCGTTTTATTTCCCGCCCAACTGTCCTCCAGCTGCAAGAATCACCATCTCCCCGTTCTCAGCGGTGCGTGAAGGTGAGGCGGTCCAGCTCTCCTGCGAGGTGAGCAGCGATAACACCACCTCCAGCAACTACACCTGGTACAGGGATGGTCTCCCTCTCCCCGAGGCCCGCGGGGATTCGCTGGAGTTCCAGCAAGTGTCCAGAGGCGATTCGGGGATCTATCGCTGCCAAGTGGAGAACGAGAAAGCCAGCAAGAACTCTGCCGCCGCTGCCCTGTCTGTGCTGTGTAAGAGTTGCTGCTTTTTGCAGTTTTGTCCGAGATGCTATCAAATTAGACTTCCGGAAGTATTTTCCCGCAAACACTCTCACACAGAAAACCTCATATACATATAGCAAAGGTAGGCAAGGTGATTCCCTCCCGTCAGCCGACTTCATGGCTGTAGATGAATAAGCTGCTCTCATTCCCCCCCCCCCCAATAAATTTTTATTGGTTTGAGACATACACAAAGGAATATAACAACAATAATAACAAAACAAAAAATAAAAAATAAACAACAAACATAAAATATCCAATATGTTTTTTCCCTTAACATTTTTATATGGACTTCCCAATTCCCCCCTCAATGAGTCCCTTTTTTTAATCCTTCTTTAACAATTTTCATTAAATTCATTTACCACCTCTTATACCTTATCATCCTATTTTATTTTATTTTATTTTATTTTATTTTATTTTATTTTATTTTATTTTATTTTATTTTATTTTATTTTATTTTTTATTTTTTTTTATTTTTTTATTTTTATTTTATTTTATTTTATTTTATTTTTTTATTTTATTTTATTTTATTTTATTTTATTTTTTTATTTTATTTTATTTTATTTTATTTTATTTTATTTTATTTTTTTATTTTATTTTATTTTATTTTATTTTTATTTTATTATTCTTCCATTCTTTCCACAATTCTTCTCATGATCCTAACCTAGTATGGTATTATGTAATTACCTATCTTCTATATTCCCCCCTTAGCCTAGACTGTATTCCCTTAGATATCCCTAAATTCAGTTCATTGCAATTTCTATCCTAATACCATATAAAAAAAACTATCTCTATTTCAGCACCCCCCCCCCCGGACTTGGATTCCCCCAGGTGTCTCAGCGATTTCCATAAAACAAAACCAGTTCCGAACCCTTTTCTCCAGCCAGAACAACCATCAAAGAAAAAAGAAAGATTTTTTCCTCACCCCACTCCCATTCTAACCCTACTTTGAATAAGCTGCTCTCGGATCTATTTCATACAAGACAATCCAGGATATCACATCCATGTGGGGAAATTGCACGTCCTCTGTAACCTGCGCCACTCGTCTTTGGGCCACTGCTCTTGGATTTACAGACTAACAAAATGTAATGCTAGAAAAAGAGGGAACGTCATAAATGTTTATAAAATTGTGCGTGTCCTTGAGAAATAGAACAGAGACGTGTTTTTCTTCCTCTCTCATAACACCGGAACATGTGGACATCCAACGAAGCTGAACGTTGGAAAATTTAGGACGGTTAAAAGAAAGCCCTGCTTTACACAGCGCATGGTTAATCTGTGGAACTCCCTGCCACAGGAGGCAGCAATGGCCACCAACTTGGATGGCTTTAAAAGAGGGGTAGACAAATTCATGGAGGAAGATAGGGCTTTGGATGGTTCCTAGCCATGATAGATAATAATATTTATTTTATTTATTTATTAAATATATATACCCCCTACATCCAATGATCTTAGAGCAGTTCACAAGATAAAAATACAGGATAAAAGCACACAATAAATAGTTAAAACTCAACTAAACAATAACCCCACTCCCACAAACACATTTAAAAGGCCACAGAATTAATCAGCCAAAGGCCTGGTTGAAGAGGAAAGTTTTTGCCTGGCACCTAAAAATGTATAATAAAGGCTGAAGGAGCGTCTCCACCCCCCATCAATCTACCCGGACACTGAGGTCCAGCTCCGAGGGCTTTCTGGCAGTTCCCTCACTGCAAGAAGTGAGGTTACAGGGAACCAGGCAGAGGGCCTTCTCGGTGGTGGCGCCCGCCCTGTGGAACGCCCTCCCACCAGATGTCAAGGAAATAAACAACTATCCGACTTTTAGAAGACATCTGAAGGCAGCCCTGTTTAGGGAAGTTTTAAATGTTTGATTCTATTTTTAATATTTTGTTGGGAGCCACCCAGAGTGACTGGGGAAACCCGGCCGGATGGGGGGGGGTATAAATTATTAGTATTAGTATTAGTATTAGTATTAGTATTAGTATTAGGCACCAGATGAACCTCCCTGGGGAGATACTATAACCTTGAAAGATAGCCCTTGTGGTACCTCTTCCCATCTTTGCTCCTCCTGACCCAATGCCTTCAAATTTCTCTTTCTATCCACATTTGTTTTTCCTTAAATCATGAAGTTTCAGTCCTATAAAACATACTATTGGCCAAACACTCTCTATTCAAAGTTATACATTCCCATCACATAAATTAAATGCTATTATCTGATCAATTGCCAGGCGACTCAATCGGAGCAATGGATATAATTTCGCATTGGCACTGTTTCGTTCGTTGAAAGCTCGGGTCTTGCTCTCTGACGTGTGTCTCCTCTGGTTGCAGACCCCCCTGGGAAGCCTCGGGCGTCAGTCTTTGCGGAGACGGAAAGAGGGCGGGTCGCCATCTTCCAGTGTTCAGTGGACAGCAACCCTCCAGCCCAACTGGTCCTGTATAAAGGGGGTGAAGTCGTGGCTTCTAGCAGCTCGGCGAACAGCGTAGCCTCCCAGAGGGTCACCATCACGTCCGCTCCCAATGCCATGCGGGTGGAGATGAGAGGCATCGAGCCGCAGGACGAAGGCAGCTACAACGTCACAGCCGCCAACGCCTACGGCTCTTCCTCCAGGCTGCTGTACTTCCGTGTGCAGAGTGAGTGCAGAGAGGCTGGGGTTGTGGCGCCGGTAATGGCCGTGTGTCTATTTCAATGTTGCCACTGTATTGCCAGGTGTGGAGAGTCCTCCCCTCCCTTCGGTAACTTCACAGACAAGAATTAACGAGCAGTTTATAATTTATGGTCCTTTTTATTCAGTCATCTGTTTGCAAGCAAAAATCCACATCTCTCCACAAGGAGGGCAGCTGGATACTCTAAATCCTCCCCCTTTTGTCCCTTGCAACATCCTGGGCTCCTATAGGAAGTTTCTCCTCCTCTCTCCATCCTTTGTTCTCTAATATGGACAGACCTCCTAGCAGGGGCGTAGCGAGGGGGTAGGGGGGCGGTCCGCCCCGGGCAGCACCCTGGTGGGGGTGACACTCAAGGCGGGGGCCCTGCCCCCCACGCCTCCAGAGCCGGCCTGGGGTTTTTCATTTTTTTAAAGGCTATTTTCGGCACTGCCTGGGTGAAGCTGCAGGGGCGGCCAGCGAGGAGGGGTGTCACGCTTGTCGCTGACGTGACACCCCCCCTCGCTGCAGCTCCGCCCTGGCAGCGCCGAAAATGGCCTTCCGCCCCCCCTTTCAGTGGCTTTTTTCGCTGCTGGGTTCCCTGGGCGGAGCTGCGGCATGGAGGAGAGGGGCGGGCCACTCGCTGGCCCACCTCTTGCCTCCATGCCGTGGCGCCGCAGGAAAAAGCCGCTGAAAGGGGGGGAAGGAAGACAAAGCAGGCGCTTGCTTTCTCTTCCTCCCCCCCCCTTTCAGCGTCTTTTTTCGCCAAGGCATGGAGGCAAGGGGCGGAGGCATCGCTCTGTGCGCATGCGTGTCGTGACGTCATGCGCACGGAGCGAGGCCCCGCCCCCAGGGGTGCTGCTTGGCTTGCCGCCCCTGGCAGCCAAGCGGCACGCTACGCCCCTGCCTCCTAGATCTTGGGGGAGGGAGGGTCCCTCACACTCTCTAATGACGTCTCTGCTGGCTGCTCCCTCCCTCCTGTTTCTCTTTCCATTATCTTGTAGCTAGGTAACTCCTGCTGAGGCTGCTCAGTGCCTGTGTCTCTCCCTGCTTCTGAAACCGCTGGAAACACAGGAGGGGGGTCGTGTTTGTGCAAATCTTCCCCCTCCATCTCCTCTTCAGGGAGGAGTTGCTCTGCCTGAGAATGCATTCCCCAATCCTCCCATTGAGACCATTCCCTGACAAGGATGCAGGATGCCTTGCGGAGTACAAGGCGGCAGGTCCCTGCCCTGAGGAGCTTACAGTCCAAAATTGAATGCCGAGGAAAGAGCAGGGGAATGGAAAAGCAAGTGTGCTTGTTTCAGTTGCATGTGCTGAGGCTTATTTGTGGAGTTGGAAGGGACCATCTAGTCCAGGGGTAGGCAACCTTTTTTCAGCAGGGGGCCGGTCCACTGTCCCTCAGACCTTGTGGTGGGGGCCAGACTATATTTTGAAAAAAAAATATGAAAAAATTCCTATGCCCCACAAATAACCCGGAGATGCATTTTAAATAAAAGGACACATTCTACTCATGTAAAAACATGCTGATTCCCGGACCGTCCGTGGGCTGGACTGAGAAGGCGATTGGGCCACATCCGGCCCACGGGCCTTAGGTAGCCTACCCCTGATCTAGTCCAAACTCCTGCAATGTAGGAATCACAGAGAAAGAATCCCTGGTGGGTGACCTTCAACCTCTGTTTCAAAACGTCCAATGAACTAGAGTACTCTGTTCCACAGTCGAACAGCTCTTGCCATCAGAAAGTGGGTGGTGGGACCTAGAGAAGGCTGAGAGACATTGACTGGCCCCCAATACCACACACAGTGAGCTTCACAGCTGAGTGGGGATTCAAACCCTGGCCTCTCCCAGTTCCCAGTCCGACAGTCTAACCAACTGGCTCTTTATGATGGTCTAAACCACTGAGCCTCTTGGGCTTGCCGATTGGAAGGTCAGCAGTTCGAATCCCGTGATGGGGTGAGCTCCCGTTGCTCTATCCCAGCTCCTGCCAACCTTGCAGTTTGAAAGCACGCCAGTGCAAGTAGATAAATAGGTACCACTGCGGCGGGAAGGTAAACGGCATTTCCGTGCGCTCTGGTTTCCGTCACGGTGTCCCGTTGCTCCAGAAGCATTTTAGTCATGCTGGCCACATGACCCGGAAAGCTCTCTGTGGACAAAGGCCGGCTCCCTTGGCCTGAAAGCAAAATGAGCACCGCAACCTCACAGTTACCTTTGACTGGACTTAATCGGCCAGGGGTCCTTTACCTTTACCTACATAGAAATATCTGCATGAATGAATAAATACTCTGAGCATTCATTCTTTGCTGCATTTAAGCCTGTTATCTAGTTTCCTGGAATTCTAGAATTGTTCCATTGGAAGGGACCCATAGCTGTCAACTTTCGGATTTGAAAATAAGGGATTTTTTCGAACTTTCGGATTTGAAAATAAGGGATGCCGCGAGGGCGGTGCAATGGCACCAAGTAGCCTCGCCACCCTGCACTCCAGAGGCTGCGCGTGAATGGGTGAGCGAAAGAGCGAGCGTGTAGACGGCAGGCAGGCAGGCTGTCTGTCTGGTTGGGCGTGAGGGTCTGGCTGCACAAGGCATGCAAGCTCCGCCCCCAGTCGGTCTCAGACTCCTTATTGGCAGCTGAGGAGCCTTCCTGGCCGGCAGGGAGGGAGAGGAGCTGCTTCCTTTGAAATCCGGGAAATTTAAGGGATATCAACAATCCGGGATAGCAGCGGGAAACGGCATTAATAATAATAATAATAATAATTTATTATTTATACCCCGCCCATCTAGCTGGGTCTCCCCAGCTACTCTGGGCGGCTTCCAAAAGAACATTAAAATACAGTAATCGAATTAAACATTAAAAGCCTCCCTAAACAGGGCTGCCTTCAGATGTCTTCTAAAGGTCTGATAGTTGTTGTTCTCTTTGACATCTGCTGGAAGGGCGTTTCACAGGGCGGGCGCCACTACCGAGAAGGCCCTCTGCCTGGTTCCCTGTAACTTGGCTTCTCGTGGTGAGGGAACCACCAGAAGGCCCTCGGCACTGGACCTCAGTGTCCGGGCTGAATGATGGGGGTGGAGACGCTCCTTTAGGTATACTGGACCGAAGCCATTTAGGGCTTTAAAGGTCAGCACCAACACTTTGAATTGTGCTCGGAAACGTATTGGGAGCCAATGTAGGTCTTTCAAGACCGGTGTTATGTGGTCTCGGCGGCCGCTCCCAGTCACCAGTCTAGCTGCCGCATTCTGGATTAGTTGTAGTTTCCGGGTCACCTTCAAAGGTAGCCCCACGTAGAGCGCATTGCAGTAATCCAAGCGAGAGATAACTAGAGCATGCACCACTCTGGCAAGACAGTCCGCGGGCAGGTAGGGTCTCAGCCTGCGTACCAGATGGAGCTGGTAGACTGCTGCCCTGGATACAGAATTAACCTGTGCCTCCATGGACAGCTGTGAGTCCAGAATGACTCCCAGGCTGCGCACCTGGTCCTTCAGGGGCACAGTTACCCCATTCAGGACCAGGGAGTCCTCCACACCTGCCCGCCCCCTGTCCCCCAAAAACAGTACTTCTGTCTTGTCAGGATTCAACCCCAATCTGTTAGCCGCCATCCATCCACCAACCGCCTCCAGACACTCACACAGGACCTTCACCGCCTTCACTGGTTCTGATTTGAAAGAGAGGTAGAGCTGGGTATCATCCGCATACTGATGAACACCCAGCCCAAACCCCCTGATGATCTCTCCCAGTGGCTGCATATAGATGTTAAAAAGCATGGGGGAGAGCACAGAGCCCTGAGGTACCCCACAAGTGAGAGCCCAGGGGTCTGAACACTCATCCCCCACCACCACTTTCTGAACACGGCCCAGGAGGAAGGAGCGGAACCACTGTATAACAGTGCCCCCAGCTCCCAACCCCTCTAGGCTCCCAACCCCTCATTGGAATAAGGGAGTTTCCCGCCAAAAAAGGGAGGGTTGACAGCTATGAAGGGACCACAGGGGTCATCTAGCCCAACCCCCTGCAATGTTGGAATCTTTGGCCCAACCTGGGGCTCGAACCCATGACCCTGAGATTAAGAGCCCCATGCCTGACTTTCTTCCCAAATCCAGCTGCCCGAGTTCTGGCTGCGCCATCCCCCGAGTTGCTGGAAGGAGAGGCACTCACCCTGAGCTGTGACGTGATGGGGTCTGCTCCCGAGGACTTCACCTTCTCTTGGTACAAAAACAGCAAGCGCCTCCAAGGGTGCGATGCCAGCACGCTCAGCTTCAAGGCCATCACCAGCAGCGACGCCGGATCCTACCATTGCAAAGCCCACACGCCGGATGAGGCCAGCACCAGTGTCTCTCCAGCCATCAGCATAACTGTCTTTTGTAAGTGGTGGTGTTTTTGCCGGTAGCATCCCTAACCTGGATTAGACTCCCTGCAGTCGGTTTGGGGTGGGCGATAGCCAGACATCCAGCATGCAATGAGGAAATGCCACATCCTTCCTAATCCCAAGGGACAGCTTCATTAACATGTGACCCTGAAATCTGGAAAATTGGATCCCCTCCAAAGTGATGCCAAAGTCCTGAAATAGAGTAATTCATACTCATACCAGGGGCCACAGGTGTTGAGTTGTTCATATATCAAGGGTTCATTATTGCTCCACAGAATGTACACCTCTTTAAGAAGCAAAAGTAAATCGCATGACCTATTTTTGCAGCTGTGGGACAGTACAACAGGTGTTGTCAAGTTTATGTTAATTGAGTAATGATATGTAGTATATATGGGGACCCAGGTGGCGCTGTGGGTTAAACCACAGAGCCCTAGAGCTTGCTGATCAGAAGGTCGGCGGTTCGAATCCCTGTGACGGGGTGAGCTCCCATTGCTCGGTCCCAGCTCCTGCCCACCTAGCAGTTCGAAAGCACGTCAAAGTGCAAGTAGATAAATAGGAACCGCTCTGGCGGGAAGGTAAACGGCGTTTCCGTGCGCTGCTCTGGTTCGCCAGAAGTGGCTTAGTCATGCTGGCCACATGACCCAGAAGCTGTATGCCGGCTCCCTCGGCCAGTAAAGCAAGATGAGCGCCACAACCCCAGAGTCGTTCACGACTGGCCCTAATGATCAGGGGTCCCTTTACCTTTACCTTTATGTAGTATATAAAGAGTGTTGTGCATCTCTGCTGCACCCTGGTGGGTGGGTCACAGTTTGGGTCATGTGTGGTATTACTATAATTTCTGTTATTTTACTTTTCTATAATTAAACTATGCAAAGGAATTACTTTTGCCTCCTCTTATGTGCAGTCTCCCCAGCACATTTTCTGCGGTGTAGTTGCCACGCCTAATTTTTTCATTACAACAACAGGTACCCCCCCACAAAACCCAACATCATCCGATTCACTCCAAACCAGTGCCAAACTTTTGAAAGAGTTTTAATAAAAATCAAAATAATTGTATTATTTATACCCCCTCCCCGCAATCCGGCCGGGTTTTCCCAGCCACTCTCGGCGGCTTACAGAATATATAAAACACAATACAGCGGTTTTGTGCTGCAGACCCTACGTTTTGTGCCACCCCTCAAATGCAGTAACAGATACTCAAACCAGGGGCCATAGGCATCCCTGCTAAAATCCAACCCTGGAGGGTGGGGATTCGCAACACACAGCGGCCCAAAAGGAGCCCAAAACGTTAGCATGGGTTTGGAGTGGATCCAACATTCCTGGGTCACGCGGTAATGAAGCTCCAAGGCACCCCCAAGCCATTTCAAACTGGATTCCTCCATGTCACTGTGTACAGGTGATAAAAAATCCGGTTGTGTGGCTCCCTGATAGTTTATAGACAAAATCTTTTCATAATCTATGGCTTTTTAAAGGGAGGATGTGGGTATATTCTCTCCCTCCTCCCCACTTACTATTATTATATTAAGTATTTTGTGTTTTATGTTGCAAACCTCCCTGTGGTCTCTTGAGGAAGGGCAGTTTTATAAATATGACTAGTGGACTGTAAGCCCGTTAACGGGCGCTAGAACATATGTGGTCCCTCCCTCCCTCCGTCCCTTTCTCTGTTCTTCCTTCCTCCCTCCCTCCATTTTTCCGTTCTTCCTTCCCTGTTTCTCCCTCCCCCCTCCCTCCTTCTGTTCTTCCTTCCTTCCTCTCTCCCTACATTTTTCCATTCTTCCTTCCATGTTTCCTTCCTTCCTTCCTTTCTCCCTCCCTCCCTTTCTCTATTCTCCCTCCCTCCCTCCCTCCATTTTTTCCGTTCTTCCTTCCCTGTTCCTTCCCTGTTCCTTCCTTCCTTCCTTCCTTCCTTCCTTCCTTCCTTCCTTCCTTCCTTCCTTCCTTCCTTCCTTCCTCCCTCCCTCCCTACCTACCTACCTACCTACCTACCTACCTACATTTTTCCATACTTCCTTCCCTGTTTCTTTCCTTCTTTCCTCCCTCTCTCCCTCCCTCCCTCCCTCATTCTCTTCACCCACCGCAGCCCCTACTTTACCCCAGGGGGGCTCCTCCTCCTCCTCTTCTTCTTCTTCTCCTCCCCCAAGGGAGCTTCTCCTATCCGGGCGACACAGCTCCCCACAGCGCTGGCCGCCCCCACCCTCTCTGCCTGTCAACCCCTTTCTCCCACCTGGTGAAGGCGAAGCTGAGCACTGCCTCCTCCTCCGCCTCCTCCTCGCCTCGCCGGCAGCCACCGTGGGGGCAATCCGCTTCCGCTGCCTCAGCCCGACCGCGGCCGAAGGGGATGCAGAGGGGAGAGGAGGAGGCAATGTGGAGGGACGGGCCTCACTCGCTGGCCGTGCCGCGGGGCAGCCGAAGCCGCATGTTCCTCGGGGCGCCTCCTGCTTCTCCCCTCCCCGGGGGTTGGCCTGGCCCGGGCTCCTCGTCCTCCTCGCCGCCGCTGCCTCCAGGCCGGGCCAGCCATCCTCCTCCTCCTCGGGGCTCCTCCATCGAGGCGGCAGCGGTGGCGGCGGCAGCAGCGGAGGAGGCTGAGCTGCTCAACTTTGGGCGTACGTGCAGCAGCAGCAAGCAGCTTAACTGCCTGCTTCGCGCGCGCCCAGCGTTCGTCCGTCCCTGATCGGTGCGCGCGTCTCTGCGCTCCAATCCCTGTGTCCGTGGGACACATGCGCAGTAGCGGAAACCCACGGACACACAGACTGGACACAGAGACACTTGGGCTTTATATATATAGATAAAGGTTAGGGTAATCATTTGCCTGTCCTGAGTCAACAATCTGCTGGAACGGAGGTAGTCCCACCATCGACCCTAAGACTGGCGTCTCTCTCCTGCCTGCACAGATCCGCCTCGGAAACCTCAGGTGACCTCCTTCCTTCAGACACAGGGCAGCCAAGTGGCCGTCATCCACTGCAGCACCCAGAGTGAGCCACAGTCCCAGCTGGCCATCTACAAGGGCGGTGAGCTCCTGGCCTCCACCATCAACTCTGGCATGGGGGCACCCAATCCACGGGTCGGCGTATCAGCCTCGTACAACAGCTTGAGAGTGGAGATCTCCCACATGGTGATGGAGGATGAAGGAGAGTACTTCTGCTTTGCTGGCAATGTGCACGGCAATGCCAGTTCCTCGGTGACGTTCATCGCAGAGAGTGAGTAGGAGAAGGGGTGCGGTCGTGTGAAGGGTGGCCCAGCTGGTAGAGCATGAGACTCTGAATCTCAATGTCAGGGACGTTCCTCCCCAGAGCGACAGCAAGGACTCCTGAGAGGAAAGAGGGCAGACTGGGGGGAGTAGAGATTTGATTCCTTCCAATAATAATAATAATAATAATAATAATAATAATAATAATAAATTATTACATTGAGAGTGATGTAAGCCCCTCTCGCTCTGGAATGCAAGCTGTCAATTCTCAAAGCGGCACAGAGCCGACAGAGCTGGCTGCAGGGGAACAGCCGCTGTTAGATTCGGCTCAAGAGGAGGTGGAGGAGGAGGAGGGGCTGGCCATACCAGAGTCTCCTCGGAGCAGGAGGAAGAGCTGGGTACTAGGGCAACGTCGGTCCAGCAGGAGGTGGGGCAAAAGGTGGAGGATATCCTGCTGGCGCAGAGAGCGTCATCCAGTGGGGCCAACTGGTTCATCCAGTCATGACTGTGCTGGGAGAGCTCAGACTGCAGCTACTGTGCAATTACTAAATAAATCTAAGAGTAATTAACCTGCCAGCTTGCCGCGTCTTGTGTGAGAGAGACATTGTAAATCCTGACACTCAAGGTCATGGGTGTTCGAGCCCCATGTTGGCCAAAGAGATTCCTGCATTGCAGAGCAGCCCTCCTTTTTTAGATCTGCCCATTAACAGAGCTCTGTTTTCCTGCCTTCTTAGCTGCAAGAATATGGATTTCTCCTCCGGATGTTCTCGAAGGGAATGCAGTGAACCTGACCTGTGCAGTTGACAGCAATACAGCTGGCGATCCGCACTACACTTGGTATAAAAACAACAGGTGGTACGCCGAAGGCGCATTGAATATGCTGTCACTTCCACACGCTACTGTGGCTGATGCTGGCTCCTACTACTGCACAGTGAAGAACCAGGAAAGGGTTCGGAACTCCTCCTTAGGCACTCTGAACGTCCTCTGTAAGTCCCTGAATTTGCAAACTGTTGTTGCCCAGTCCCCATGGTGGTGGGTGCCCATTGAGCAGAAGGAAGGGAGGCCACCTGTAGGTGGTGCAAGAGATAGCGGCATGCAGTGTCAGCCAAACGTAGCTTTCTTCTCCTTCCTGTTGAGTTCTACAAAGGCAGCACTGAGACGATGAGCTGTGCATAAATTCTATGAAATAAATAAATAAGGATCAGGAGAACTGAGGCCTGCCGCCAAACACCCCTTAACGCTACCCCTGCCTCCCCTCACCAAAAATGCAAGTATGATGCTTCTAATGTGCATAATTTTCGAGCAGTCGAAATCTCTGTGCACAAGATGCAATCACACTATGTTGCATTTTGATGCATTTCCCCCAAAACTTGCTTAGATCAAAACTGAGAAAAAGAATGGCCTGGCTACATTTCAAACCCAGAATGTCTACGCATGGCTTTTTGTTACTGCTGCATAACTCAGTCGCCTGATTGCGCTGATTCTGCTCCTCTTTCCCCCTACTGGAAGATCCTCCCAGGAACGCTTGGGTGAAGTCTTTCCTGGAGACCCAGAAAGGGATGCTGGCCATCATTGTGTGCTCTGTCGAAAGCAACCCCTGGTCTGCGCTCTCCCTCCTCCGAGGCGGTGAAGTCCTCGCATCCAGCTCTTTCGAAGCCAGCCGGGCGCCAAACCATAGGCTGAGCGCTGCTGCCTCTCCAAACTCCTTGAGACTCGAGATCAAAGATGTCAGCCTGGACGACGAAGGGATGTACGAGTGCCTGGCTAGCAATGGCATTGGCAAGACCAGCACCTCCTTAGACTTCACAGTGGCGAGTGAGTGAAGACAGCTGGCACTTGGGGAAGGGTTGTAGCTCAGTGGCAGAAGGTCCCAGAAAGTCAATCCCCAACAGCTCCTCTGGGTAACTGGGGAAGTAGCTCAGACCCAAGAGAGCCCATCTAGGCTAGCATTCTGTTCTCAAAGTGGCCGGCCAGGTGCCCCAATGGAAAGCCCCCAAGCATTACCTCTCCCCAGGGGCGGAGGAAGCCTCCTCGCCACCCGGGGCGGCGCGTCGTGACGTCACAATGCAACATCACTACGGAGTGTGCATGTGTGAAATGCCGCGTGTGCGCACTCCGTCGCTGGGCCACTGCTGCTCCTACAGCGCCCTTGGGAGGCGCCGCGCCAAAAGCAGCAGCGGCGGCACCCCCACGAGCCGCCCCACGCGATCGGCGGCTCGTGGGGGTGCCCCGCCGCTGCTGCTTTTGGTGTGGTGGCTCGCAAGGGTGCCGTGGGAGCAGCAGTGGCGCCGGCGGGCGGGCTCCGCGCAGGGCGGGGCCCGCCCAAGTGTCACCCCCTCCTCCCCTGGAACCTGGGGCATATCGCCCCCCACCCCCTTGCAACGCCAGTGCCTCTCCCCACTTGTGATTCTCCAGCAAGTGGTCTTCACAGGTGTATTCAATAGTGGTAGGAAAGCACAGCAATTGTGGCTAGTGGCCATCGATAGACGTGGCCCCCATTCATTTGGTCTAATCCTCTTTGAGAGCCATTGAAGTTGGCGGCCATCACTACATTCCATGGCTGCCAATTTCGTTGTTTACTTTTGCACCGTGTCGAGGAATGCTTCCAAACAATACAGGCACATTATATTTTTCTTTTCCATGTCAGTGTACATTAAAGAATGATACTTAGCAGAGGCCAGGGAAGCCGATGATTCCCTGTTGGAGCTGGTGGCTTCAGTCCATTTCAGCTTCGCTCTTCTCCATCTTGCAGCTACGAGGGTTGTGATTAAGCCAGTCCCAGAGGTGCGTGAAGGGGACCGGGTCTCCCTCGTCTGTGAAGACAGAAGCTCCCCATCGACAGCTGTCTACACCTGGTACAAGAATTCCAGGTGGCTGTCTGAGGGCCCGGCCCCCTCCCTCGTCTTCCAGGCAGCGGCAACCAGCGACGTGGGCTCCTACTCCTGCCAAGTTCAGAACGAGAGAGGGACCAGGAAGTCTCCACCTGCCGCCCTGCGGGTGCTCCGTGAGTACAGCAAGAATTCCCTTTTGGAATGGGTTTGTGTGTGGACTTACGAAATGTTCCTTAAACCACGGGGCTGGTCTTGGAATCTGCACACTGGAACCTGTTGAAATGACCCATTTTGTCCAGGGAAAGCTGAATCGCTGTGCACAGTGCTGATTGGCTAGCACCTGTGATGTCATGAGTCTACTTTCCTTCTCCTCCTCCTCCACACCTCCCAAACTCTCAGGGTAGTTTTTCAACTTATAAAATGTTGAGTGGAGTGGGGGGGGGGGGACAGGAGGAACTTTATAGGAATGGGCACACAGGACTCATCAACTGGGGAAGGGGGATTCTTCTACTGTGAAAAATCTTGGAAACTTTTCAAAAAGGAAAGAAGGAAGAATGATTTGTTCCTTAAATATGGAGGCAGAGGCCAAAGTGACAACTAACTCAGCATTCTTATTGCTAATCTCTGCACTTGCTGATTACAATCTGAAGGTGTGGAGGGGAAATTTGGGCTCTCTCCCCATGGGGAAAAAACACTTGATTGTGACTTCCATTTTGGAGATAAGATTGCGTGCATCCTGAGAGACATGTTCGCAAAAAAAATGAAAGGCACAAATACAGGATAGGTGACACCTGGCTTGAGAGCAGTACATGTGAAAAGGATCTAGGAGTCTTGGTACACCACAAACTTGACATGAGTCCACAGTGTGATGCAGCAGCTAAAAAACCCAATGCAATTCTGGGCTGCATCAATAGGAGTATAGCATCTACGATCAAGGGAAGTAATAGTACCACTGTATTCCGCTCTGGTCAGACCTCACCTGGAATACTGTGTCCAATTCTGGGCACCACAGTTCAAGAAGGATACTGACAAGCTGGAACGTGTCCAGAGGAGGGCAACCAAAATGGTCAAAGGCCTGGAAACGATGCCTTATGAGGAACGGCTTAGGGAGCTGGGTATGTTTAGCCTGGAGAAGAGAAGGTTCAGGGGGGATATGATAGCCATGTTCCAATATATAAAAGG
Organism: Darevskia mixta; assembly: GCA_034641385.1. Classification (NCBI taxonomy): domain Eukaryota; kingdom Metazoa; phylum Chordata; class Lepidosauria; order Squamata; family Lacertidae; genus Darevskia; species Darevskia mixta. The sequence continues at coordinate 9,474,409 of JAWWNH010000060.1, forward strand.
ATGTCATATAGAGGAGGGAGAAAGGTTGTTTTCTGCTGCTCCAGAGAAGCAGACGCGGAGCAATGGATTCAAACTACAAGAAAGAAGATTCCACCTAAACATTAGGAAGGACTTCCTGACAGTAAGAGCTGTTCGACAGTGGAATTTGCTGCCAAGGAGTGTGCTGGAGTCTCCTTCTTTGGAGGTTTTTAAGCAGAGGCTTGACAGCCCCCTGTCAGGAATGCTTTGATGGTGTTTCCTGCTTGGCAGGGGGTTGGACTGGATGGCCCTTGGGGTCTCTTCCAACTCTAGGATTCTAGGATTCTATGTTGAAGACTTGGGGATGGAAGTGCCTGTCAATTTTCCGTTTCCCTGAGTTTATCATAGGTTCGGTTCAGCCTATTTCTGCAACCATTGGCGTTAGTTTTCATACATTTCTACTGATACACACATTTAGCACCCAGTTTTATCTAACGTATGCCTTATTGCAAGCCACTTCTCCTTATCTGATCCATTTTTGTGAACACTTTCCCTTAATATACAGTACACATCTTTGGTTGGATAGCTGCGCTGCAAAATCCAGAGAAGTACAAATCTAAAATGCTGCCTGCATTTCATGTCTCATAGTGAAGTGCAAATTGGAGGGGATCACATTAAAAAAAAATGGCAAAACAAATTTCTCTCCCATTCTCAGTGAGGACTAGAAACTTTTTCCACAAGGCAATCTGAGGTTTGCAGTACATACCCAGTACTTAGAATCATAGAATCATTGCAGAGGGGAAGGGACCCAAAGGGTAGTGCTTTGGTCTAAACCACTGAGCCTTTGGGGTTTCCCTATCAGAAGGTTGGCAGTTCAAATCAAATTCTTTTGTTTTTCAAAAGTTTTCAAGATTTTTCACTGTAGCAGAATCCCAGCTTCTGCCAACCTAGCACTTCGAAAGCATGCCAGTGCAAGTAGATAAATAGGTACCGCTGCGGCAGGAACGGCATTTCTGTGCGCTCTGGTTTCCGTCACTGTGTTCCATTGTGCCAGTAGCAGTTTAGTCCTGCTGGCCACATGACCCGGAAAGCTGTCTGTGGACAAACGCCGGCTCCCTCAGCCTGAAAAACAGGATGAGCATCGCACCCCAAAGTCGCCTTTGACTGGAGCTAACCGTCCAGGGGTCCTTTATTATTATTTATTGAATTTATATACTGCCCCTATACTTGGGGGTCTCAGGGCGGTTCACAGAATAAAATCAAGATATAAAACCACAAAATATCTTAAAAAACAACAACCCAATAGCTTCCCCCCCCAAAAAGCCATTTTAAAAGAGCATAGGATGTAAATCGGTCTGGTTAAAAAGGAACGTTTTTGCCTGGTGCCTAAAGGTATATCATGAAGGCACCAAGCGAATTTCCCTGGGGAGAGCATTCCACAGACGGGGAGCCACTGCAGAGAAGGCCCTGTTCTTGTGTTGCCACCCTCCTGACCTCTTGAGGAGAAGGCACACAAAGAAGGGCCTCAGAAGATTATCTCAGGGTCCGGGTAGGTTCATATGGAAAGAGGCGGTCCTTGAGGTATTGTGGCCCTGAGCTCTTAACCTTTACCTTTACCTTAGCTAGTCCAGCTCCCTTGCAATGCAGGAATGCTGGTTAACCATGGTTTAAATACGACCCTTGCCACCAGGCCACCACCTCTTGTGCAGAAACATCTTGACATGTGACATCATCTCTCCCCCACAGATGCTCCAAAGAAGCCCTCCCTGACTTCCTTCCTGGAGACTCAGTCTGGGAGCCAGGCCATCATCGAGTGCACGGTTGAAAGTCACCCGCCGTCTGACGTCACCCTGTACAGGGAGGGCGTGATCTTGGCTTCCAGCAGGAGTTCTGGGACTCTCCCTACCCAGCGGCTCATTGTCCACTCAGCCCACAACGCCCTGAAAGTTGAGATCAAGGATCTCCGCTTCGAAGACAACGGACAGTACCGATGCTCAGCTAAGAACACCTATGGGGAGACCACCACCTCCATGCGCTTCAATGTGGAGAGTGAGTGATTCTCCTCCACCCTCTCCCCTTCCCATGTGGGGGAATGACCCTTGTATGCATGTCCAGCTGATCCACGACTGCCAACATGCGTGCAACTTTCGGCCCCAGAAGGGGGCAGGACAGGGTAGGGCAGGGGCAGAACGGGCTTACGCACGACTGCTGGTGCACCAAATGCCACAAAACGTAACCCACATGCAAAGCAGAATTGCCTGTACATCCTTATGTCAGGATGTCCTACACACGAGTAGAACCTTAGCAGAGATGACTGGCATGTTCCCTCCTTCCTGGGCGATCATTCGGGAGCTTCTCAGCTTCTTCAGCCCGAACATCACAGCGACTGATGGCAGAAGACATCAGCACACTTAGGGATCCGCAGAGGTTTGCGCAGTTGCGTAACAGATCTCAGCAACTCAGCATTTTGGCTAATCTACTTTATTTACATATAAAAACACATGGAGCACTGCAACATGACTCCCTCTCTCTCTAGCATCACACAGCAAAGAGAAAGGACAAAGGACAATAGTCCCACTTCAGGAAACATAGTAATACAAAAATCCTGTATTCGTCACTTCCCACTGTGGAATGAAAACACATACCCAGTCATGTGATAGACAACAAACCCATGACTGCATACGGGGGATGCATACGGGGAATCTCCCAACACCTTACACATGCAGGCCCCCAACATGGTGATTTAAAATCTTATATACTGCTTGATTATTAAAACAAAACAAAAGGAGTTTACAAAGAGAATGAAATAGTACCAAAAAAAAATCAGTAAAGATAACTAATTAAAAGGTTCATAATAATAATAATAATAATTTTTTTATTTGTACCCCGCCCATCTGGCCGGGTCTCCCCAGCCACTCTGGGCGGCTTCCAACAAATATTAAAATACATCAAAATCAAGAAAAAATAACGAACTGAAAAACGGATTAAAACTCACATAAACATTTTACATGTCTGAATAGGCTTGTCTGCACAAAAATGTTGTTAGCAGGCGCTGGAAGCAGTACGGTGAAGGCGCCTGCCTGATATCAATTGGCAGGGAGTTCCAAAGTGTCAATGCTTGCACATGAAAAATTTTGAGTTCTTACAAATGCAAAACATGTGGCAACAGGGCCAGTCCCGCTGATCAAAGTGGTTGAGTGGGTGTTTATGGGGAAAGGCAATCTCATAGGTATACTGGTCCTAGGTACTTAAGGGCTTTAACTGGGATGTGGGTGGCGCTGTGGTCTAAACCACTGAGCCTCTTGGGCTTGCCGATCAGAAGGTTGGCGGTTCGAATCCCCGTGATGGGGTGAGCTCCCGTTGCTCTGTCCCAGCTCCTGCCAACCTAGCAGTTTGAAAGCATGTCAAAGTGCAAGTAGATAAATAGGTATCACTCCGGCGGGAAGGTAAACGGCGTTTCCATGTGCTGCTCCGGTTCACCAGAAGCAGCTTAGTCATGCTGGCCACATGACTCGGAAGCTGTCTGCGGACAAACACTGGCCCCCTCAGCCTATAGAGCAAGATGAGCATGCAACCCCAGAGTCATCTGCAACTGGACCTAATGGTCTGGGGTACCTTTACCTTTACCCATCATAAAAATTAGAAACGACAAGTGAAAACTTAATAAGACACCCCAAAAAGAGAGCGAGTGGTTCCCAAAAATTTTTGGGGGGCCACCACCTGCTTGGTTCCAAAAACCTATGCCCATAAACTCATCCCCTATAACAAATATTCAGAACAACAGTTTGCATGACCCACTAGATAATAACACAATGAAATTCAAAACGGTCACAATTAATTGCATATTTATTCACAATCCAGCCAAAACTCTTTAGTTTAATTAATAACAAAATGGATAAACTTTTTGAAGTCTTGTTACAGGTAGGTAGCCGTGTTGGTTTGCTGTAGTCGAAACAAAATAAAAAAATTCCTTCCATTAGCACCTTAGAGACTAAGTTTGTTCTTGGTATGAAAAAACTTGCCAGTGCAAGTAGATAAATAGGTACCTTTGCGGCGGAAAGGTAAACGGCGTTTCCATGCTCTCTGGTTTCCGTCACAGTGTCCCCTTGCACCAGAAGCAGTTTAGTCCTCCTAACCACATGACCCGGAAAGCTTTCTGTAGACAAACGCCGGCTCCCTTGGCCTGAAAGCGAGATGAGCGCCGCAACCCCAGAGTTGCCTTTGACTGGACTTAACCATCCAGGGGTCCTTTACCTTTTACTTAAGGGCTTTAGATACTAATAGCAACACTTTGGCCCAGTAGGCAATGGGCAGCCCGCACAGACTTCTGAGCACAGCTGTTCTGTGATGACAAAGCCTCCCTCCTGTCAGCAATGGTGCGGCTGCAGCCTTCTACACTCATTGCATTACAAAAAATGAAGTCTACACCGTGAAATATCCCTGAAACGAAATGAGCGTATATTTATATAGCGATACTAAAACAAACAATATATTTAATGAATCAAAAACAGACTTGCTTAAGAGAAAAAATACTCAAAAACGTAATAAACGAATTCAAAGAGATATAAATCCTATATAATAAAGAGCCTGTGTCGGGACGTACCTTTCCGTGTGTCACAGGAATTCGCAACTGCGCGTGCATTCCAGTGACAAAGGGATTGGAGGACGCAGACCAATAGGAGCGGGGGCAGAGGCGCGAAGCGCCGCTGCCCGCAGCCTCCTCCTGTCGGCCATCTTATCGCGCTGGCGGGGAGAAGGCGGCTGCTGGCCGCCGTTCCACGATGGCCGGGCAACTGCGACCCCGCGACGGGGCTTGGCGGCGCTGGAAGCGGAGGAGGCCCGCGGAGGAGCGCCGGCTACAGGCGGCGCTGGAAGCGGAAGAGCCCCGCGGAGGAGCGCCGGCTGTAGGCTCTGTGGGAAAGGGGCGGCGTGGAGGTGGGGAGGCGCGGACGAGGTCTGCTGCCGGCTGCGCTACCCACCCGGGACGGACGGAGGGCCGGGACGGACGGAGGGGGCTCTTTTTCTCCTCAGTCGTCGCAGCGGAGGCGGCTGTGCCGCCGCCGCCGCCGGCCCGCTCGCACGCCCGCCGGCCGGCTTCCAGCCATGGCAAGCGGGAGGTCTCCGTGAAGCCCGTCGGAGTGCGAGGGAGCTCACTTGGGAGCAGCGGCTCCTCCTCCGCCAGTCACAGCTGCGGAACAGGGGCAGCAGCAGGGTCCAGCGGAGTCGTGAGTCCAGCGGCCGCACCACCTTTTCTCCCCCCACCCCCACCGCCCGCCCCACAAGACACACAAACACACACACACACACACACACACACACACACACACAACCAAGCCCCCACCCCCCGCGCGCGCTTCCCCCCCTCTCCCTACCTTCCCAGCCGGGCCGAGGGAAGCCGCTTGCAACTCGCGGTATTCCTCCCCTGGCTGCGGTACCTACATGAAATAGGCAACCTTGCAGATCCGCGCAAACATGTCTGCGGATTGTTTACTCCTTGCAATTTACACACCGCCTTCCCGCAGGACAAGGGAGACGGGAACTGCGGCAGCTACTGCTGCGCGCAGAATGAAGCGACGCGCGGGAAGGGGCGGTTGGCCGGCGCTGTGTGTGTGGGAGGGGGAGGGAGAGGGAGGGAGACAGAGCCAAACTTTGTGGAGGTCTAGTAAGTGGGGGGGGAGGGGTGTGTTAGTGTGTGTGTGTGTGAGAGAGAGAGAGCTTTCTAGCGCCTGTTTTTCTTAACAGGCTTAATTTACTAGTAACTCAATAAAACCTTCCAAATAACTCCAGATAACAAGAAATATCATGTATGATGTGCCAGTGTTTTCTAATTGTTCTGGCTATTGAATTTCATAAAGGAGTGAAATCCAAGGACCATAATAGCAAACAAACTATTTTGAGTTATATAAATGTATTTTTTTCCTTCTGAGGAAACTGATAGATCATAACAGTGAAACGAGAATCTTAGCCGGCAACTCGTCAAGGTTATTTGGAAGTTTATCTTGAGTTATTTCTTGTTATCTGGAGTTATTTGGGAGGTTTTCTTGAGTTATTTATATCTCTTTGAATTCGTTTATTACGTTTTTGAGTATTTTTTCTCTTAAGCAAGTCTGTTCTTGAATCATTAAATATATTGTTTGTTTTAGTATCACTATATAAATATACGCTCATCTCGTTTCAGGGATCTTTCACGGTGTAGACTTCCTTTTTTGTAATTCAGTTATTCCCGTGACTGTCCTTTTTGCCTAGTTCTGCACTCATTGCAGCTTCCGGATCAGGCACGAGGGAAACCCCGCATGGAGTGCATTGCAGTAATCCAGCCCTGCAGTAACCAATGCAGGAAGCAGAGGAGGACAAATTATTTTGGTTTCTGTCTTGCTCTTTTCCCTACTCAGATGCCAGGGTGGCGATTGAGCCCTCTCCAGATGTCCAGGAAGGAGCCGTGGCCAACGTGACCTGTGTGGTTGTCAGCCAGGCGGCGGGGGAAATGAACTACACGTGGTACAAGAACAGCAAGTGGCTCCGGGGTGGTCCGGAGCGGTCCCTCCTCCTGGCGGGCGTGGCCAGGGACGATGCCGGCTCGTACCACTGCCAGGCAGAGGGGAGGACGGGAACCGTGACCTCTGCCTTGGTCATCCTGAACGTGCTTTGTAAGTGTGTGGGTCTTTGAAAGAATTGTTGAGGCTGCTACAGGGCCAGCTCAGCCCACTGGGCTGTCCCGTCTCCGATTCATAGAATTGTACCATTGGAAGGGCACCAAGGGTCATCTAGTCCAACCCCCTGCAATGCAGGAATCTCAGCTAAACAATCTGTGACTGATGGCCACCCAACCTCTGCTTAAAAACCTCCAAGGAAGGAGAGTCCACCACCTCCCAAGGGAGCCTGTTTCAGCCGTCGAGGAGCTCTTACTGTCAGAAAGTTCTTCCTGACATTTAGTCAGAATCTCTTTTCTTATAACTTGAAGCTGTTGGTTCGAGTCCTACCCTCCAGAGCAGGAGATAACAAGCTTGCTCCATCTTCCATGCAACAGCCTTTTAAATATTTGAAGATGGCGACCGTCTGTTTGGGTGATTGGTTAGAGTGTGATGTTGATAATGCCAAGGTTGCTGGTTCGATCCCTGTCTGGGACAAATGCATATTCTGGCATAAGGGGTTGGACTAGATGATCCTGAGGGCCCTTCCAACTCTATGGTTCTATGATCTCCTTTTAGTCTCCTTTTTCCCAACTCAATCAACTGTTCCTCATAAGGCTTGGGGTTTTTTGACCCTTGATCATCCTGGTCACCCTCCTCTGCACACCTTCCAGCTTTAAGGAGGACGTGTCAATATCCTCCTTAAACTGTGGTGCCCAGAACTAGACACAGCATTCCAGGGTTGCAAAATCCCAGAGGCTCTGGGTGAATTGGGGGAAACGGCAGGGCCACTTGAGGCCCATCAGACAATGGCAGGCGGTGAGCTAGGAAGCAGAAGAGTTTAGTGAACAGGTAGAGGCTGCAGCAGAGCACAGTTCAGACTCCAAGGCAAAAGCAGTGACTGGAGAGGAGAACAGGGGTGGCCAACTTCCAAGAGACTGCGATCTACTCACAGAGTTAAAAACTGGCAGTTATCTACCCCCTTTTTGGGGGTTCGAAGGTTAAACCACTGAGCCTAGGGCTTGCTGATCAGAAGGTCGGTGGTTTGAATCCCTGCGACGGGGTGAGCTCCCATTGCTCGGTCCCAGCTCCTGCCCACCTAGCAGTTCAAAAGCACGTCAAAGTGCAAGTAGATAAATAGGAACCGCTCTGGCGGGAAGGTAAACGGCGTTTCCATGCGCTGCTCTGGTTCGCCAGAAGTGGCTTAGTCCTGCTGGCCACATGACCCGGAAGCTGTACGCCGGCTCTCGGCCAATAAAGCAAGATGAGCGCCGCAACCCCACAGTCGGACACGACTGGACCTAATGGTCAGGGGTCCCTTTACCTTTACCTTTTGGGGGTTCAGATCAAAGTTGTTGAGCTTCTTTAGGGAGGAGGAAAACGACATTGAGCTTTTTTTTAGGAAGGAAAGCCCTGTTTTTGGTGGTTCAGGTCATTTTAGGGGTGCAGGGCAAAGATGTTGAGGTTTTTTTTAGGGGAGCCAAAGTTTTTTAGCTTCTTTGAGGGGAGCCACTGATCTACCTGTGATCTACCACAGACGTCCAGTGATCTTCTGATAGATCACGATCTACCTGTTGGACATGCCTGCCCTAGAACATGCCGAGAAATGAAATGGGCGAGGGAGCCCAGCCAGCCAGTCCACCAACCTTTGGTGTTGAGAGCAGACAAGTGGGAGGCCGGGCAGGTGGGCAGGTGCTGTGCTGCCCTTTCTTGGGCTTGCTGTGTGCAAGGCCTGCCTGGGAGCTCAGTGCCCAGTGCCAAAGGGGAGCCTTTCCACTATGCAGGCCTGGCGGCACCCGCTGCTGCCACTGCTGCCTCCCAAGGTAAAGTGCTGGCCTCATGTTCACCTTTGGCCAGTCTCTGCTGGGCTACTCAGGCTGGGGGCATCCTGTTCCCAGGCCCCTGTATGAGAAGGTACCTCTCTTTGGAGCAGGGTGGGGCAGCTCCGATGCCAGGGGCGGTGGCGGCAGCTGCCCAGAGGACTCCCAAGGAGAGGGGAGAGGAGAAGAAAATGGGTGAGGGGCTGCCAGCTCTGCAGGCAAGGGTCCCACAGGGGTGCCGCAGAAAGAATGTACAGTGGTACCTTGGTTCTCAGACGCCTTGGTACTTGAACGATGTGGTACCCGAACGCTGCAAACCCGGACGTAAGTGTTCCAGTTTGCGAACTTTTTTCAGAAGCCAAACATGCTCCGTTTTGAATGTTATGCCTCCGATTTGATTGCCACAGTTCCATTTTGAGTGTTGCGCTGAGGTTTGCCTGTTTCTGCTATTTGTTTTGCGTTTTTGCGGCTTTTTGTTTTGTTTTTGTGACTGTGTGGAACCCAGTCCAGCTACTGATTGATTGATTGATTGATTGATTGTGTGACTGCAGCACATTGTTTATTGCTTTCATTTTATGGATCAATGGTCTCGTTAGATAGTAAAATCCATGTTAAATTCCTGTTTTATGGGGTTGTTTTTAAAAGTCTGGAACGGATTCATCCATTTTGCATTACTTTCTATGGGAAAGCGTGCCTTGGTTTGGGAACGCTTTGGTTTTGGAACAGACTTCCGGAAGGGATTAAGTTTGAGAACCAAGGTACCACTGTATTTGGTCAAGAGAGCCATGGACTCCAAAAGGTTGACACCTCCGGATTAGATGAACTATCTTTTTTTCTGATGTTCTTACCCATTCAGATGCACCCAGCACCCCTGCCATCAGTGCCTACCTGGACAACCAAAACGGGAAGGTGGGCATCATCGACTGCAAGGTGGACAGCCATCCCCGCTCCCTGCTGGCCTTGTACAAAGGAGACCGGCTCCTGGCTGACACCAACCGCTCCCATGCCGCAGCTGGCCTGCGCTTCGCCATGTTCCCCTCCTACAACAGCCTGAGGGTGGAGATCCGAGACGTCACGCCAGAGGATTCGGGGCGTTACGTCTGCCGGGCCAGCAACCCGTTTGGAAAGACCGCCAGCGCCGTTGACTTCAGCGCAGAGAGTGAGCAGAACTCATGCAGGGGGGGGGGGACTGGAATGGAGAAAGGAATAGGGCAGGGGTAGGCAACGTAAGGCCCGTGGGCCGGATAAGGCCCGATTGCCTTCTAAATCCAGCCCACGGATGGTCTGGGAATCCTGCCTGGTGTTTTTACATGAGTAGAATGTGTGCTTTTATTTAAAATGCATTTCTGTGTTATTTGTGGGGCATAGGAATTCGTTCATTTCCCCCCAAAAAATATAGTCCGGCCCCCCACATGGTCTGAGGGACAGTGGACTGGCCCATGGCTGAAAAAGGTTGCTGACCCCTGTTATAAAAGTTCAACAACTTTGACCTGAACCCCCCAAAAGGGGGTAGATCACTGCCAGTTTTTAACTCTGTGAGTAGATCGCAATCTCTTGGGAGTTGGCCACCCCTGTCCTAGATGGGCTGCCTTCCCAGGTGGATGAGTCCCATCTAACACCTCTCTTCCCTCTACAGCAGGGGTAGGCAACCTAAGGCCCGTGGGCCGGATGCAGCCCAATCGCCTTCTCAATCTGGCCCATGGACAGTCCAGGAATCAGCATGTTTTACATGAGTAGAAGGTGTCCTTTTATTTAAAAGGCATCTCTGGGTTATTTGTGGGGCATAGGAATTCGTTTATTTTTTTTCAAAATATAGTCCGGCCCCCCACATGGTCTGAGGGACAGTGGACTGGCCCACGGCTGAAAAAGGTTGCTGACCCCTGGAGTAGGGTTTTCGGAGGAGTGGGGAGCCCATGCGTTTTCTAAAAACCAGTACAGTACACTACAGGACAGTGACCTCCATCCCATGGGCTAAATCTGACCCACAATGCTGTTTCCCCACAAACCATACCCACCTGCCCCACACCAGGCATCATAAGTGACAGCAGGTGTGCGGCAAGTGGAGATGAGGCTGGATTAGCTGTGTGACTGAATTTCCACCCACCCATCAGCTGGACCTCTTCTCATAATCCCCAACCCAAGAGGTCCTGTATCATAGAATCATAGAGCTGGAAGGGACCCCAAGAGTCATCTAGTCCAACCCCCTGCAATGCAGGCACCTCAGCTAAAGGTGGCCACCCAACCTCTGCTTAAAAACCTCCAATGGAGGAGAGTCTACAACCTCCTGAGGGAATCCGTTCCACTGTAAAGTGGCTTGCGGTGGACTTCTTCAATCAAGACACCACTGTGATGCTAGAGGCAGTTTTACTTGGTCAGAGCAACAGTGGACAGTGGAGAACCCGCAAAAGTGGAGTCCGCCGTCCTATAAATCACACGGGTTTATATAGAGGCATTCCCACTTCACACATGCCTAGAAATGAACCCACATTCTCAGAGGAAAAGCATGCCTGCGTTATCAGAGCTGGGTGCCTGGTTCAGTGAGAAGGACAGAGTGCCTCCTTTCAGTTGTTTTGTTGTAAACCGTTCTGTGATCTTGGGTTGAAGGGCGATGTCAAGCCCCACAGGGCTCCTTTTCAGCTAGGCATTAAAAAAGACTCCGAGCCATTAAGCTTTCAGGCTTTAATAGCTAACTAATTGGTTTACAACTCTGAGCACATCGTAAATGCGTCAATCCTCCTCACTATCAGTTTCTCCGTATACCAGAAATTTGGTTTCCCGCCTCCCTCCAAAGCATCTCGGGAGACTGAAACACTTTGTGCGCTTCCCCTTTCTTCCCCCTGGTACGTTGCGATGGCTCTGTGAGGCTGGCGAAAGCCCTCTCACCGCCTCCCTTTCCTCAGAGCTTCCTCCAGACGTCCCACTGGAATCTGTCTCCAAAATAGGTGCCGGTTCACGATACTCACTCAAAGCTGGAGAGGCAGGAGGGGTTGGCAGTTCCCTGACAGGCGATATATAAATTTAATAAACAATAACATCAGGCTAGCTCAAGACTGGGCTTTTTCCTGCACAAGCCTTCTTGACACACTCCTAATATGGTTTGAGGAAGCAGGTTCTCCAAGCAATATCCTTTCACTGCCTTTACATCGTAGGCTAGAAATACAGTGGTACCTCGCCTAACGAAGATAATGCGTTCCGACGCGATCGTTGTTAGGCGAAAAAATGCGTTCGGCGAATCCCCATAGGAACGCATTGGGGGAAAATTCGTTAGTCGAAGAAATCCTATTCAAAAATTCGTTAGCCGAAGAAATCCTATTAAAAGTGGCCGCGACGTCTTTTCTTAAGTCGAAGAAATTCGTTTCCAGCGGCCATTTTGTTTTGCCGGAAGTCATTCGTTAGGCGAAAAAGACGTTAGGCGAGTTATTCGTTAGGCGAGGTACCACTGTAGGTTTATTGATAAGCCTCCCACCGCAGGCTCCGTGGGGATGGGTGGTTCTCAGTGTCCTCTTCTGATATATTTTCTCACCCCACCCCACCCTCTGTTCGCCCGCAGCGCTCTCCGACCTCCACTTGTTCAAGATCCTGGCTGGGGTATTCATTGCCTTGACTTGTGCAGCTCTGCTTTGTGGCTTGGCTCTTGGGATGCAAACACATTGGACCCGGTAAGGCTGGCTGGTGTTCACTTCCATCGATCATTGACCCAACCGATTCGGGAAGAGGAAGCCTGGCATCTGGTTGGTCTCTGAGATAACAGGATGCTGGACTAGATTGGCGACTGGCCTGATCTAGCAGGGCTATTCCTATGTTCTTATGATTTCTAGGGCCGGGGGTGGGTGGGTGGGAGGAGCCCATGGGATTTGCTGCTACAAGTTGTAGTGATGGCCACCAACTTCCTGCCCTCCAACATTTCTCCAATGAAAATAGGGACGTCCTATTCCATAATAAGGGAAAGTCCTATTCCATAAGGGACACGGGTGGCGCTGTGGTCTAAACCACAGAGCCTAGGGCTTGCTGATCAGAAGGTCGGCGGTTCGAATCCCTGCGATGGGGTGAGCTCCCGTTGCTCGGTCCCTGCTCCTGCCAACCTAGCAGTTTGAAAGCACCTCAAAGTGCAAGTAGATAAATAGGTACCGCTCTGGCGGGAAGGTAAACGGCGTTGCGCTGCTCTGGTTCGCCAGAAACGGCTTAGTCATGCTGGCCACATGACCCAGAAGCTGTACGCCGGCTCCCTAGGCCAATAAAGCAAGATGAGCGCCGCAACCCCAGAGTTGTCCGCGACTGGACCTTGCGGTCAGGGGTCCCTTTGCCTTTTTATTCCATAATAATAACTTTATTATTTATACCCCACACCATCCAACTAGGTTTCCCCAGCCACTCTGGGCAACTTCCAACATACTGTATATAAAAACATAATAAAACATTAAACCACTTCCCTATACAGGGGTGCTTTCTGATGTCTTCTAAAGGTTGTATAGTTATTTTACAAGAATTAGGAGATAAAGCTAACTATCGCTGCCAGTCACCATGATGGCATGCTACCTCCTGAATTTGCTACCACTGGCTGGGGAACGAGAGTGAAAGAGGGCTGTTGACGTCATATTGTGTTGGTTGCTTCCCGTTTGGGAAGGTTTCTGGTTGACTGATGTTGACTAGATAAATACTACGCCAGCTGGCTGGGGCCGATAGGAGCTGCACTCCCAAAATATCTGGAGGGCATCAGGTTGGCCAAAGCTGTGCTAGAATCGTAGAATTGTACAGTTAGAAGGGACCACGAGGGTCATCTAGTCCAACCCCCTGCTATGCAGGAATCTTTTGCCCGCGTGGGGCTCAAAACCACGACCCTAAGAGTCCCATGCTCTGCCAACTGAGCTATCCCAGTTCTCTGATCAGGAGGTCCTCTCCTTACATTTCCACTTGCATTAAACCAACATAAGTAGCAATAGCCACCAACTTGGATGGCTTCTAAAGAGAAGCAGAGAAACTCACAGAGGAGAAGGCTGCTGGCAGCCACGTTCTCCCTCCTCTGTCAGAGGCAGGAATGCTTCTTGCTAGCAGCTGCCAGGAATAATCGAAAGTGGGGAGACTTGCCACTGTTGCACTCTGCTCTTGCTTGTGCCCTCACTGCGAAGTTACAGGGAACCAGGCAGAGGGCCTTCTCGGTGGTGGCTCCCGCCCTGTGGAACACCCTTCCCAGCAGATGTCAAGGACATAAGCAACTATCCTACTTTTAAAAGACATCTGAAGGCAGCCCTGTATAGGGAAGTTTTTAATGTTTAATGCTGTATTGTGTTTTTAATATTCGATTGGGAGCCGCCCAGAGTGGCTGGGGAAACCCAGCCAGATGGGCGGGGTATAAATAATAAATTATTATTATTATTATTATTATTATTATTATTATTAATCTGAAGGCAGCCCTGTTTAGGGAAGTTTTTAATGTGTGACATTTTAATGTATTTTAATCTTTGTTGGAAGCCGCCCAGAGTGGCTGGGGAAACCCAGCCGGATGGGCGGGGTACAAATAATAAAGGCAGGAATCACAGCTAAAGAATCCTTGGCAGGTGGCTTCCTCACCTCTGTTTAAATACCTCCAGTGAAGGAGAGTCCAACACCTATAACCAAGTTAGCATGCATATGCCCAGATTTGATGAGATCCTCCATTGTGGTGGGGCTGGGGAATGAATATGCAATGCGCTCTATGTGGGGCTACCTTTGAAGGTGACTCGGAAACTGCAATTAATCCAGAATGCGGCAGCTAGACTGGTGACTGGGAGCGGCTGCCGAGACCACATAACACCGGTCCTGAGAGATCTTTATTGGCTCCCAGTATGTTTCCGAGCACAGTTCAAAGTGTTGGTGCTGACCTTGAAAGCCCTAAACAGCCCAGGAACCAGGCAGAGGGCCTTCTCAGTAGTGGCGCCTGCCCTGTGGAACTCCCTCCCAGCAGATGTCAAGGAAATAAGCAGCTATCTTGCTTTTAAAAGACATCTGAAGGCAGCCCTGTTTAAGGAAGTTTTTAATGTTTAATGCTGTATTGTGTTTTTAACGTTCGGTTGGTAGCCGCCCAGAGTGGCTGGGGAAACCCAGGCAGATGGGTGGGGTATAAATAATAAATTATTATTATTGTTGTTGTTGTTGTTGTTGTTGTTGTTGTTGTTGTTGTTATATTCCTTCTGAGGACATCTGGTTGGTCGCAGAATGCTGAACACAGGGTTGATCCAGCAACCAGGCTCTCCTCAGGTTCCTAAGTTTGCAGCGCAGCCACACCCAAAGATACAGCCCCACCAACCTCTGTATTATGTTTTCCAGGATCAATGAAGAGTGTAAAAGGTGGAAGCAGCCGAAAAACAAGAAGGTGGAAGCAGCAGCAGGGGCAGAAAACAGAGAAGAGACTGTCCAGGTTCATAGAATCACTGGGTTGTAGAGATGGAAGGGGTTCCCAAGGGTCATCTTGTCCAACCCCTGCAATGCAGGAACCCCTGGCAGGTGGCCATTCAGCCTCTGTTCCAAAAGCTGCAGTGAAGGAGAGTCCACCACCTTACGAGCGAGTCCATTCCCCAATCAAGCAGCTCTTACTGTCAGCAAATTCTTCCTCCTGTTTAGTAGGAATCTTCTTTCTTGTCATTTGAATCCATCAGTTCAGGTCCTGCCCTCTTGAGCAGCAGAAAACAAGCTTGCTCCCTCTTCCATGTGACACAGCCCATCTGATATTTGGAGATGGCTTTCATACCACCTCTCAGTCTTCTCTTCTGCAGGCTAATTCCCTACCCAATTCCCTCAACTGTTCCTCATATGGCTTGGTTTCCAAAGCCCTTTATCATCTTGGCCACCCTCCTCTGCACACCTTCCAGAGAGTTTCAACTCTCTTTAAAGCTACTGTCTGCCTCCATCCAAGCCCCTAACACAGGGGTCCCCAGACTCACTGCGCGGAGGGCCGGTTCCTCCGGCGACGATCGCGCGCCCATACAGGGGTGTACCCAGGATCAAAACTAGGGGGGGCAAGCCATGGTCGTTCAGGTTTGCTTTGAACGGACGCTGATCATTTTTGCTTCTAGGGGGGGCAGCTGCCTTCTAGGGGGGCAGCTGCCCCCCTTGCCCCCCCTGGGTATACCCATGCGCCCATACGTGCGTGCACTCGCTTTTTCCAGCACGGCACGGCACCGGAAATAGCGTTTGCGCATGCGACGCGGCACCAGAAATAGCACAGCCCTCCGTGGACCCAGAAATGACATTTTGCGCATGCGTAAATCCTATTTCCGGTGCCGCATCAACCCGGAGATGGGCAGCTGCGCCGCACCACGCCGGTAAGAACGGGCAGTGGGGGTTTCCAGGGGCCAGATAAACAAGCCCCTCGGGCCGCATCCAGCCCCCGGGCCTTAGTTTGGGGACCCTTGCCCTGGCACTAGGATTGGGTAGGGACACAAACTTTGAACAGGCGATGACTTGTGCCTTAGAATGGGATCAGTTGCTCTGCAACGTCAGGGCTGCACATGGCACAAATTTCCTTTTGTGAAGTCATGTGGAGGTGAGTCACTGGTGGGAACGACTGATTGATCGTGGGCACGTGTAAGTAATGGGATGGGTGGTGCAAGCCGAGGCAGAAGGTGTTTCCTAATCCATGTCACCTTCAGTTCCTCACTTAGGCTACTGGGTCACACTGGGAGCTGGGAATTATCCTTGGGAGCCTTGTTGGATCCCTGAGGTTCCATATATCTGACTTGATCACTTGGCTCTTTCCACAGCTGAGTGAGCAGAACACAGGAACACCTCCGGCCGGACGGTTCTGCCTCTCTTACAGGAAGCTGCGAGCAAAGACCGACGTTCCTCCACAGGAAGAACCCTCCGCACAGAGCGCCTTGTGAGCAGTGGGAAGAGATCTGGTGGGAGCCACAGCAACCAGATGACCATGCCAGTCGTGGGGGACGAGGCAGGAAGGGTGGTCATCTCAAGGCTGTTGCTCTGGACGCTGAGTTGGAATCATAGAATTGTAGAGTTGGAAGGGACTCTGGGGGTCATCTAGTCCAGCCCCCTGCACTGCAGGAATCACAGCTAAAGAATCCCTGAAAGACAGGCATCCAAACTCTGCTTGAAACCTTTGGAGAGGGTCTTCTCATCTTGCAGAGGGACCCACAGCCTCATCATTTCAGGCACCCCATCTTTCACCAAACCACCACGAACCTTTTCACTCCTTTAAAATTTCAGAATCGGTCTTGGATTTTGAACTTCCTCAGATTTCATTTTTGATGTTTGAAATGAAGGCGGGGATACAGCCTCCCACCACAAGCCTTTCTTTCCCTCCTGCGCAAGCTATTCTGAGCAGGCGGTCCTCTTCTGATGACCACCAAGTTGGGCAGACGTAGGAAGGGGCCATAGCTCAGTGGGAGACTGTCTGTGTTGGAAGCAGGTCTCAGGATCAATTCCTGGCACCTCTAGGCAGGCTTGGGAGATGCTCTTGCCTGAAACCCTGGACAGCTGCTGCCGGTCAGTGTAAACAGTACTGAGTAAGATCAACCAATGGTCTGACTCAACATGAGGCAGCTTTCTATAAGGACCATGTGCATGGAGAACAGACTGGGCCGTGCCATCTGCCTTGTCTGCAAACCTTTAGATAATCCCATGAGGTACCAGCTTGCCAAATCCCATACTTTTACTCCTCAGCCAATGGCATCTGGGTCAAACCCAGTGTCCTCATCACCTCCGTGCCATAAAAAGTCAACATCAGCGCTACACAGTCAACACCTTCACCGCCTGAGTCATCTCGCCGCAACTGTCTGTGCTATTAACACTGTGCTGCCTAATAAATAATGTCACCAGCAACAGAGTTTCCAGCACCCAGCTTCTTCCCTAACTTTCTCCGAGACATGAGTGAGGAACATGAGAAAATAAGAAGGGGCTGCTGGATCAGGTCAAAGGCCCATCGAGTCCAGCATCCTCTCCTCACACTGGCTGATCAGGAGGCTGCGAGAACACTCAAAGGCAGGATCTGAGCCCAAGAGCCCTCTCCCCTCTTGTGGTTTCAACGGCATTGCTGCCTCCAACTGTAGAGACACAGTAGAGCAGGAGTCAGCAACCTTTTTCAGCCGTGGGCTGGTCCACCGTCCCTCAGACCATATGGTGCGCCGGACTATTTTTTCTTTGGGGGGGGGGGGAATGAACGAATTCCTATGTCCAAAAAATAACCCAGAGATGCATTTTAAATAAAAGGACACCTTCTACTCATGTAAAAACATGCTGATTCCCGGACCGTCTGCGGGCCGGATTGAGAAGGTGATTGGGCCGCATCTGGCCCACGGGCCTTAGGTTGCCTACCCCTCCAGTAGAGCCATCCTGGCTAGGGGCATCCCAGCCCTCTCCTCCATGAATTTGTCCAGTCCTCTTTCCATCCATTCTTGTCTCCCCTTCAGCAGAAAGGAACAGAGTGGCTGGGGAGACCCGGCCAGATGGGCGGGGTACAAATAATAAATTATTATTATTATTATTATTATTATTATTATTATTATTATTATTATTATAGAACAGCCTTCTCTCTCTGCTCCGCAGCCCAAGGAGAGGGTAGGTAAAGGTAAAGGGACCCCTGACCATTAGGTCCAGTCGCGGACGACTCTGGGGTTGCGGCGCTCATCTCGCTTTCCTGGCAGAGGAAGCCAGCGTACAGCTTCAAGGTCATGTGGCCAGCATGACTAAGCTGCTTCTGGCGAACCAGAGCAGCGCATGGAAACGCCGTTTACCTTCCTGCTGGAGCGGTACCTATTTATCTACTTGCACTTTAACGTGCTTTCGAACTGCTAGGTGGGCAGGAGCAGGGACCGAGCAACGGGAGCTCACCCCGTCGCGGGGATTCGAACCGCTGACCTTCTGATCGGCAAGCCCTAGGCTCTGTGGTTTAGACCACAGCGCCACCCACGTCCCTTTTAAGGAGAGGGTAGGACTTCTTATTTATTTATTTGCATTCATATCTCACTTTTTTTCTTCAAGCAGCTCAAAGTGGCAGACTTCGTTCTCCCTGCCCTCATCTAATCCCTACAGCGACACCCCTGTGAGGTAGGTTAGGCTGAGAGGCAGAGACTGGACCAAGCTCATCCAGTGAGCTTCACGGCCGAGCGGGGATTTGAACCCAGGTCCTGGTCCAATTCACTAACCATACTGACTTCCCTGGAGACTTGGCTCAGTCTTGTTGCAAAGGATGAAATCACACCTTCCTTTTTGAAGTACTTTAAAATCACTTGAGAGCCTTCCTTTGCTTCAGTTAACACACATCCCTACATTCTCCAGCTACACCAGTCCATGTGCAAAAGCCGCCTTTTCAGAAGTCCAGAAGACCCAGTTTGAAAACTGATGAGGGTGACACCTGGTGGAAAACAGGTAGAAATGCAACTGGCTGCCTAGCCGCCTTCAACAGCTGATAATGGTGGGGTTGCAATTGGGGGAGGGGGACTAGGATTCCAAATGGAGATGGCATGAGGATGCTGGGACCAGCTGGCTTCGCATTCAGCCGACCCAATTCCTATTTTTTGCAGAAACGAAGCCAGCTGAAGGGATTGTGGCTTCTATGAAGGTGAGCTGCTTTTGCTCCGTGGAGTCTGCAGTACTGATCTGGTCTCGGAAACGCTCTGTGCATGTCCAGATGGCGACATATTGGGTCCCGCTCACTCAAAATGCTTTCAGAATATATCCCCGTTTTGCAGTGGGGGACACACACTCAATCTCCCCTCACGACCAATGTAATTCTTACGGTTCTGGGGAATTCCAGCTGCTACAAGTTGAATACCCTACCTCCTGATAGCAGCAAGATGCCTAATAATAATAATAATAATAATAATAATAATAATAATAATAGTAAATAATTTATTATTTATACCCCGCCCATCTGGCTGGGTTTCCCCAGCCACTCTGGGCGGCTTTCAACAGAGCATTAAAATACAATAATCTATAAAACATTAAAAGCCTCCCTAAACAGGGCTGCCTTCAGATGTCTTCTAAAGGTCTGGTAGTTGTTGTTCTCTTTGACATCTGAAGGGAGGGCGTTCCACAGGGTGGGTGCCACTACCGAGAAGGCCCTCTGCCTGGTTCCCTGTAACTTGGCATGCACAGTGTTGGTGCTCCATCATCTGAATTGCCACCTGGGCATTACAGGAGGCACCTATAAAGTCCAAGGGACCTGACATCTGCCTCTTTTTCCATTTCCCATTGTGACACAGCACACAGTTTGGCTGCGGAACTCCCTGCCACAGGAGGCACTGACGGCCACCGACTTGGGTGGCTTTAAGAGAGGCTTGAACTTGAACACATTCATGGAGAAGAGGGCTATCAATGGCTACTGGCCAGGATGACTCTGCTTCAGGTGCGCCAACTCTATGTCTGCTGGAATGGGGCTCGCCCCCCCCCCCCCAGTCTTGAGGGGATAGAGGAGGCCTGGCAAGATGTGACCTCGATGTGGCACAGCCTGGCAGCGTGTCGCCCAGGGCCACGCGGCATCTCCAGGTGCCATGTGGCCTGATGGGAAGTTGCCCCGGGCCAACCAGCGCAGGCTGGCATGTGAATGTCGCATGGGAAGGAACCTGGTTGGCCTCTCCCAATGCGACAGAGACAAGGTTGTATAACCTAGAACAATTTGTCGTGAAATTCTACTCAATATTGATCCAGTTCAGATTCCAACGTATAGTTAGCAAAGTACAAAGTTAAACATGTTGCAGGATTCCCTCCAAAATAGACCAGAGGCAATTAATATTGCATCCAGCAGAGCTTTACTGCTACTGGAGGCAAATGAGCATAATGGTCACAAATCCATATACATTCAGGATTGGCCCTGTCCATAAGAAGTCCAGTTGCAGCAGACTAACTTAAACTTACAGTTTAGACTTATTATAAATTATTGTAACACTATATACAGAACACCACACCAAAAGGAAAAGAGATAGAAAGAGAAAGTGAAACCCAGGCTCCTTCTGGCCTATTGTTATAGTCAACAATCAGGCATCCCCAAACTCGGCCCTCCAGCTGTTTTGGGACTACAACTCCCATCATCCCTAGCTAACAGGACCAGTGGTCAGGGATGATGGGAATTGTAGTCCCAGAAACAGCTGGAGGGCCGAGTTTGGGGATGCCTAGTCAACATGATCTTGACAGAAGAGATAACAGAGCCAGTTTAAGCAAGCTGTACTCAGCTTCTCTGAAGGAATAGCCCAAACATCAGGAACCTTCTGCTTGCTTCTTTCACATAGAGAAGCTTCCAGAACCCTCTTGAATTACCGGTAATTAGAGCAGGAAAGATCTCTACACATCAGATCAATACTTTCTGTACCAAGAAATGCAAACTGACACAATTATGATATCCCAGGTTGCTTAGGCAGACTTGGATCAGCTCCCTTCTATGTTTGCCTCTTAACAAAGAAATCACTCTCAGACTGTTTAAGAAAACAAGAAAAATATAAGGTTTACTCACATCAAAAGACTTGCCAGGATTCAGCAGCTGCAGTGATGAAAATCAGGAAGGCAATAATCTTTAAGGGTTGCAAAAGTCCATAGGCCAGTTAAAAATGGAGTACATCCTTTGGAGGAGAGCTCACTGGCAACCTATCCCAGTGCAGGTAAGAAGAAGAGTGAGTACAGTCATACCTCGGGTTAGGGACCTGATCTGTTCTGGGGTGCCGTTCGCACCCCAAAAAGTCCATAACCCGAGCGGCACTTTTGCACATGCGCGATAGAACGCTTCTGTGCATGCGCAAACCAAGCAGAATGTTTCTGTGCATGCGCGCGCGGAGAAACCCGGAAGTAAACACAAAGAAGATTAATTTTCCTTTTGTTCCCCGTCACAAAAGTTTAGAGGAAATGACCTCATACAGTCCCCTGTTTGTGACTCTCTAGCAATCATGCATTTGTGATATGGCTGCAGATACTCCCACAGAGGCAACATGGAGCCATCATGACTAAGCAGCAACGGATAGCCTTATGCAGTGCTTTTTTTGTGGGGGTACGCTGGGGTACGCATACCCCTAAACATTTTGTAAACCTAGGTTTGGCCCCATTGAGGGGCAGTATTTCAATATGAGACTTAAAATGAGAGTACCCCTAAACATTTTTCTAGGGGGGAAAAGCACTGGCCTTATGCTCCGTGAATCTGTCTAAACTGCCTTCGAAGCCATCCAACTTGGTGCAGTTGTCAGTTCTGGGAAGCAGGCGCTTTCATGACAATCCCCACGGCCATGTCCCTTCCAAGACTATACATCAAAAAGGAATTGCTGACCTTTTGTTGAGCTGCAATACAAAGTCAGCTTGCACCCACCCACCCCACAAACTGCCTCCACCACAATCGCCCAAAATGTTGAGCATTTTGGGGGCAATCACTTCCTGGTTCTGTTTGCAGAAACCCAGACATTTTGCTGATTTTTAAAAATCACAGAGCTGCCAGAGCTGTCAACACACACACAATGCTACCTCTACAGCAACCTCTCTGTGAACAGAGAGGCAGTGACTGCCCTCTGGGATCTCCTAGGCTCTGCACCCCACTGGCGGAGGAAGAGGGGGCGGCGGAGGGAGCGCACAGCCCTCGGCACCACGCCCCCAGTGGGGTGCCATCGCAGCTGCTTCCCCCCCACACTGGGCGCTGCCACCCCCCACAGACGGTGCCCCTGCGGAAGGCGTGCCACGCCCCCAGGAAGAAGAAGAAGAGAAGAGTTTGGATTTGATATCCCGCTTTATCACTCCCCTTCAGGAGTCTCAAAGCAGCTCACATTCTCCTTCCCCTTCCTCCCCCACAACAAACACTCTGTGAGGTGAGTGGGGCTGAGAGACTTCAGAGAAGTGTGACTGGCCCAAGGTCACCCAGCAGCTGCATGTGGAGGAGCGGAGACGCGAACCCAGTTCCCCAGATTACAAGTCTACCGCTCTTAACCACTACACCACACTGGCTCAGGACGCGCACCACGCCCCCGGACAAGCGCCAGCCACGCCCCCACTTGCTCTCCACCCCCCCCCCCCGGTGCCAGAGCATGAAGCTCCGCCACTGCTGCACCCACCCAGCATGGCTCAGAGCAGGCCCTTCCCCCCTCCCCCGTCCCCCATGATGCCTTTTGATTCACACTTCCACCTTTAGGTAAGGTTGATTTGATCCTCCCTTTGTTCCAGATGTAGATCTTTATTGACCCATTATTCCAAGATTTAGATCTTCCCCCCAATCCTTCTTCCCTGGCCATTTTGTGGGTTTGCCTCTGGCGCCAGATTGTCCTGAGCTGGCCCTGGCGAAGACTTCTGGTGGACTCACGAAAGCTTGGTGATGTTTGAAACCGGATTTACGTATAAGCTAAACAAGCTATAGCTTAGGGCCCCACTCTCTTGGGGGCTCCCAAAAATATTAAAGGGGAAAAAACTGGATGCACATTTCCAAAATATAAGATAAAAAACAAATAAAATAAAACCTACATACAGCAACAGTGTTTTGTGTTGTGTAGGCTCCTATGATGTAAGTCATGGGCCCTGCCTGCTAGTCTGCTCCATAAAATATCACTGGTTAGATCCCTATTGTTATTGTTGTTGTTTAGTTGTTTAGTTGTGTCCGACTCTTTGTGACCCCATGGACCAGAGCACACCAGGCACTCCTGTCTTCCACTGCCTCCCGCAGTTTGGTCAGACTCATGTTGGTTGCTTCGAGAACACTGTCCCACCATCTCATCCTCTGCCGTCCCCTTCTCCTTGTGCCCTCCATCTTTCCCAACATCTGGGTCTTTTCTAGGGAGTCTTCTCTTCTCATGAGGTGGCCAAAGTCTTGGAGCCTCAGCTTCAGGATCTGTCCTTCCAGTGAGCACTCAGGGCTGATTTCCTTCAGAATGGAGAGGTTTGATCTTCTTGCAGTCCATGGGACTCTCAAGAGTCTCCTCCAGCACCAGAATTCAAAAGCATCAATTCTTCGGCGATCAGCCTTCTTGATGGTCCAGCTCTCACTTCCATACATTACTACTGGGAAAATGTACGGAAATGTATGGATCCCTATTAGGTCTATAAATTACCATATTGCATATATTCAACACCAGAAAACAGTAACAATTTGTTTTTGGCAAAGGACAGCTGGACATATAAAGGGCCCCATTACCTTCGGTAGCTTAGGGCCTCATCAAACCTAAATCCGGCCCTGGATGTTTCCATTGGTCATAATAAAGAGACTTTGGGTTTTTTTCTAAAATAAAAGTAGCTGTTTAACCCTTAGTCATGCATGCTATTGCCGTCTATCATTACCAAGCTTAAAACCATGGAGAGACCTGTTCTGAACAAAGACATTGGATTCTTATCTCATTATACATGACAGCTATTTTTAACCTTCTCACCCCTTGCTTTTTCCTGTAAGACTAATTGCAGTCGTTAACAGTCGTCAACAGAAAATAAAAAAATTCCTTCCAGTAGAGAAACTGCAGCGGAAACAAAAACAGTGCCGGTTTTATATTCAGAAAGTCAGAATTTGTAAATACTGAGATTCCTGTATTTCATGGGGTTGGGCTAGATGACCCTTGGGGACCCCTTCCAATTCTACAATTCCATGATTCTAGGATCTGATGGCAATATACGTAGTCCATATACAATTGTGGCACTGTGGGTTAAACCACAGAGCCTAGGGCTTGCTGATCAGAAGGTCGGCGGTTCGAATCCCTGCAACGGGGTGAGCTCCCGTTGCTCGGTCCCAGCTCCTGCCCACCTAGCAGTTTGAAAGCACAAAGTGCAAGTAGATAAATAGGTACGGCTCCGACGGGAAGGTATATGGCGTTTCCGTGCACTGCTCTGGTTCACCAGAAGCAGCTTAGTCCTGCTGGCCACATGACCTGGAAGCTGTACGCCGGCTCTTGGCCAATAAAGCGAGATGAGTGCCACAACCCCAGAGTCGGACACGACTGAACCTAATGGTCAGGGGTCCCTTTACCTTTTATTGAACAAAAACAGGCATGAAATAAAACCAAAGGCATGCATGAGGCCTAACCAAGGAGCAAATGTCCAAAAGAGGCCTGAGGACCACACCTGTGCTGCAGGTAAGATGATGGAGACCAGCAGATTTCTTTCACCTGCCTTCTGGGGAAGACCAGGGGATGGCTAAAACTGACATGCTTCCCTGCTGTTCAGTAATGAAGTGATACCTACTTGCTTGCCCTCTGAAACAAACTTGTTAAAAAAGCAAATTGACCAGACATATTATTTGTTTATATTTGTCCTGATAGTTCCTGCACAACCAAAAACCATATCTAGGTGGCAGTGTTGGAGCAGAGATTTAGACGTTGAGACTGAAATGTAGACATTCCCTCCATGATCAAACTGTTTTGAATCTTGATGAACGGATTTTTAAAAAAATTAATTTCTTTTTTGATGCTCACCTGGGACTGATCCTGCATCAGTAATCTGAAAGCAGCAAGCTAGTGAACCTCGTGGACCTAATTATTACATTTATTGTTGACTCGATTGATATAATTATGACCTGGCAGGGGTTCCAACTGGGCTGGCTTCCCCCAAAGCCATCCCCACCTGCCCTACACATGCCATCATAGGGGCAGCATCCATTTATCAATGCTGGCCTGCAGGGGCTGGAAAAGAACTGACTGAATCCAGTTCTTGTACAAGAGCAACGGGTTTCAGCATCTAAACATGATTCTCTCTCTCTCTCTCTCTCTCTCTCTCTCTCTCTCTCTGTTGTTAATAACAGTAATGAGAATACATCATCATCATTATCATCATTACACCCTTTTTTCCTGCAAATGAGCTTAATGTTGCTTACATAGCTCTCCTCCCCATTTTATCCTCACAACAACCTTGTGAGGTAGGTTGGGCTGAGAGCAAGTGGCAGGCCCAAAGGCATACCCGGCGAAGCTTCATGGCTGAGTGGGGATTTGAACTCTGGTCTCCCAGGTCCTTGCCTGACACTCTAACCACTGCACAACACTGCCTCTCGCAGACGAAAGGAATCACAGGCCGGCTCTCTGATGCTCTGCAGCACCACTCCTGCAAATGGCCAGAGGAGGAACTGCAGCCTTCTCTCTGCCCCTCTCCCCTTATTTAACTCCTGTCTCCAGACGGGCTCCTAAGGCTGAGTAACGCATTGTAAGCTGAGCTTCTCACCAACTTCCTTTGGCCCTGGGAATTCTGTGACTCTCGCAGGCATCTTCTGGGAGATTATTATTATTATTATTATTATTATTATTATTATTATTATTTGTTTGTTTGTTTATACCCTGCCCATTTGGCTGGGTTTCCCCAGCCACTCTGGGCGGCTACCAACCGAACGTTAAAAACACAATACAGCATTAAACATTAAAAACTTCCTTAAACAGGGCTGCCTTCAGATGTCTTTTAAAAGCAAGATAGCTGCTTATTTCCTTGACATCTGGTGGGAGGATGTTCCACAGGGCAGGCGCCACTACTGAGAAGGCCCTCTGCCTGGTTCCTGGGCTGTTTAGGGCTTTAAAGGTCAGCACCAACACTTTGAACTGTGCTCGGAAACATACTGGGAGCCAATAAAGATCTTTCAGGACCGGTGTTATGTGGTCTCGGCGGCCGCTCCTAGTCACCAGTCTAGCTGCCGCATTCTGGATTACTTGCAATTTCCGAGTCACCTTCAAAGGTAGCCCCATGTAGAGCGCATTAGTTGTGAGTCGGACACAACTAAACTCTTGAGAGTCCCATGGACTGCAAGAAGATCAAACCTATCCATTCTTAAAGAAATCAGCCCTGAGTGCTCACTAGAAGGACAGATCCTGAAGTTGAGGCTCCAGTACTTTGGCCACCTCATGAGAAGAGAAGACTCCCTAGAAAAGACCCTGATGCTGGGAAAGATTGAGGGCACAAGGAGAAGGGGACGACAGAAGATGAGATGGTTGGACAGTGTTCTCGAAGCTACTAACATGAGTTTGGCCAAACTGCGAGAGGCAGTGAAGGATAGGCGTGCCTGGCGTGCTCTGGTCCATGGGGTCACGAAGAGTCGGACACGACTGAACGACTGAACAACAACAACAACAGAGGTAGCCACCTGCCAAGGATTCTTTAGCTGTGATTCCTGCCTTGCAGGGGTTGAGCTAGATGACCCCTGGGAGGCCCATTCCAGCTCCACCATTCTATGGCTCCTAATCACCAGTGGAGATCCACTCTCACACACGTCTGTCTGCGATAAAGCTCTATCCCACTGTTGTCCTTTGTTTGTTTACAGCTTCATTTCTATCTTATTTAATTCACTTATTTTATGTTATTCAATTGATATCCTGTCCTCCTTCCCTAAGGAGCCCAGGCTGGCAAACACACCTGTAATAAAAACACAGTTAAAAATAAAATGGTATTAAAACATTTTAAAATGTTTTTAAAGCAACGGAACACAATAAAACAATCAGATCGTGTGTCTGGGTAGACAACTTTTTCCGCAAGGGTTTTGCCCTAACTGCAAGCAGCTCAAGGGGGCACAAATAGTTTTTTTCCCCCCTCACATTTCATCCTCACAGCAACCCTTTGAGGTGGGTTATGCTGACAGAAGGGGTGACTGGTTCAAGGTCACCCAGTCAGTTTCACAGCTGAATGGGGATTTGAATCCTGCTCTCCCAACCCCCTAGCCTAACAGTCCCTCCACTGCAACACACTGGATCTCCTTCATAGACCCAAATCATTTTATGATGTCCTATACAGCAGAACAAGATGTTTTCCTGAATATTCCCCACATATTACTATTTTTCGATCTAATATTATTTTATTTGAGGACCGGATGTTTGACGTGTCGATATCTGGAAGTGTTTGGTTGCTGTCAGTGCCACAATTAAGTTTTTCATTTAACAAGTGTTTGAAAGCTGACAAGGCAATGGCATTTAACATTTGACAATACTGCACGGTTCACAATTTATGAGATTACATAATTGACACCCGACTCCATCAAAGCAGCCCACTGATGCCAAGAAGTCTAAAGGTGGGTGGAATTTCAGAGATGGGTGGAATTTCACAGCCTTGACAAATATTCATTTCAGGTTTAGCATAATGCAGATTATTAGGAGGCAGCACACTACTTCTGGTTAATTATCATTTATTACTGGTAGATAGATAAATAAACTTTATTTGCAAAGCCAACAGCCATAGCAATAAAAGACGCACAATATACAAATAAAAACAACAATAGATAAAAAGAGCGATCAAATGACTATGATTGTCATTCAAATAGTGGCCCTTAATCTCATCGCACCCTCGATAAACCTAGCAACCTTTGTTATCAGATCATCTTGATCTGACAAAAGAAAGAACAACATGGCAGCAGAAGGGCGGCCTGGGATAGTAAGTAAGCGTGGTGTAATAAACTCAGACCTCATATCTCTATAGAGGGAGCAAGACAGGAGGACATGAGCCACTGTTTCCAGGTTGCCATCTCCACAGGGGCAGAGTCGTTTTTCGATTGGAATCTTCTGATATCTGCCCTCAAGTACGGTAGCTTCTGGTAGCTTCTTGCTATTCCGGCAGGCCCTTGCCATCTACCAGCTCAGAATATTGGTCCATCTAGCTCAGTATTGTCTACACTGACTGGTAACAGATCTTCAGGGTTCGAGACAGAGACCCTTTCCCTGAGCATGTGCAGAGTGTCTTTTCTCAACCAGCCAGGAAGCAAGCCCAGCTCCTTCCCATTCAGAGCTCCAGTGCCTGTTGATTTATGAATGAGTTCCTGGAGTGAGCAGAGGACCACTCATGTCTGAATGAGCTTCATAGACTGGATGAACAAGGTAGGAGGAAGTTTGTTACAGCACTCAAGTTGGCAGTAGACTGGAGGGGTGTAATGGAAACCCCACTTCTCCAACTTGTTCCCCCGAAATCCAGCTGTGTGCTCCCTGTTGGATGGATTTAGATGAGCAAGAGAGGATATTTTATTTAGTAATTATCCTTTCTCTTTCTCACTTTTGTGAGAATGCAAATATTTATTTCAGTAAAGTTGAAAACCACCATCTATGCAGAGCTCATCTTTAGAAGCTATTAGGGCAAGGCTGCAAATCCTTCTAGAACAATTATGATATTCGAGGATGCTGAGGCAGACGTGGATTATTTTCTCTTGTTTATGTTTCCCTCTTAACAAAGAACTCTCAGACTGTAAAATAAACAAGAAAATCCAACGTTTGCTCACATCCAAGTCTTGCCAGGATTCAACACTACAGTGATGAAAATCAGCCGTGCAATAATCCTCAAACGTTACAAATATCCAAAGTCCATCCTCCAAAAATATGGACACATTTCCTTCTTTCCATCTCTTCCCCTATTTGCTTGTCTAACAGTTCAGTAGTTACTGAACATTTACATTAACATATACATTAATATATGCCATTCGTATGTCAAAATAAGCATCCAAATGAGACTGCCAATGGTAAGATAAACGTTTGAGTTCAGTGGAACATACTCCTGTGTAGGATTACAACCTACCGTAATTTATCCTTCCTGTCTGTGACATTTTGAAATGGGCACTTAGACAGAAGTCCTATATGGAATCTGGCCAGGTTGGACCCATTTACGTCAATGGAACTAATCATGTTAAATCCAAGCTTAATGGCTTGTAGATTGGGAAACTCGGGGGTGGGGGGCATGGAAGACCCCAGTTCCCCTTCTTTGGCTTCCGTTAGGGTCCTTCATTTGTTACCTACACATTTCAGGCTGGGTAGATTTCAGTTAACTACTGTGGGGCAGGCCCTCTCGGCTGGGCGGTTTCCAGCTTTTGAGGACCCCTATCCATCATAAAATGGGATGCGGGTGGCGCTGTGGTCTAAACCACTGAGCCTAGGGCTTGCCGATCAGAAGGTCAGCGGTTCGAATCCCCACAACGGGGTGAGTTCCCGTTGCTTGGTCCCAGCTCCTGCCAACCTAGCAGTTTGAAAGCACGTCAAAGTGCAAGTAGATAAGTAGGTACCGCTCCGGCGGGAAGGTAAACGGCATTTCCGGGCGCTACTCTGGTTTGCCTGAAGCGGCTTAGTCATGCTGGCCACATGACCCGGAAGCTGGCTGTGGACAAACACCGGCTCCCTTGGCCAGTAAAGTGAGATGAGCACCGTAACCCCAGAGTCATCCGCGACTGGACCTAATGGTCAGGGGTACCTTTACCCTTTACATTTATCCATCATTTATCCCTAACCCTAATTCTTTAATATGACGACCAGACCTGTATCAGTTAACTCCCAAAAATACAGTTTATCAAATCACATCTCTTATTCGCTTAGATTTGCCTCTCTAAACTGAGAGAGAATATATGGCATTTGGGACCATCTGGTGTGCATAAAAACAGGCGGTGAAACTTATCAAATGCCAAAAAGAAATTCAAAAGTGTCTAAATCTGAGGGTCAGACTCAGGGGAAATGGCCCACCTACCCAAAAATGACGTGGGAATTCGAACCCTGGTCTCTCCCGGGTCCAATTCTGACACTCTAGCCGCGGCTGCCACACTGCCTCTCAGAAAGGAAATGTTCCTCTCTTAGCAGGAAAACCCCACAGACTCCTCTCCTCCGCCTGTCTGCAGTAAATACCCAGACGGAGTAATTCAGAGTAATTCACACACGAATAATAATTCAAGGGACAATTGACCATTTTTCACAAACACAAAATTTGCTGCCTGAGGCATCTCTGCCTAAGGATAGGACCGGGCCTGTGGAGTTCAGCCCCATAATTTATCAGCTGCAACGGGGACTTCTCCTGCGCAGGCACGCTTCCCAAGGAGGCCCTTTCAGCTGGATCGGGCCGTTGTTGTTTCTGCAGCTAATACCGTATCGAACCACTTCGGGTGTCACGCGCTTTTCTGTTGCGGTCCTCTTCCTACTTACCTCGGAGTAAGCCTCATGACGCTTAACGGGGCTTTACCTGTGAGTTTGCACGCTTTAAGTGCATCCCGTGTCTGCTCAGAAGCTGAGTCCCGTTATTCTCATGGGTGCTTACTTCCAGGTAAATATAGAGTTCCACTTTCGTAGAATCAGGGGATCATAGAATCATCTAGTCGAACACCCTGCAATGCAGGATCTCTGACAGCCATCCAACTTCTCTTTCAAACCGCCGCTGAAGGAGAGGTCGCCACCTTCCGAGGTGTCCCGTCCCACTATCCAATGAGATTCTTGCATGACCGGGGGTTGGAACAGATGACCCTTGGGAACCCTTCCAACTGCACAGTTTTGTGGTCCTATGCTTCTATGCTCGAACAGGGCCTGACAGGTCACACGTACCTGACAGGTAACAGCGCATCCTTTGGGGCCCTTGGTAATGATCCCAGGATGCCAGAATCAAAGAATCGTGGAACTGTAAAGTTGGAAGTGGCTCTGGAATTGGATTCGGAAGTGAGAAGCCAGGGGAGCAAATCCCAGGAATAAGATCTCCTGCGCAAGCCCCCTGAGGAAGACAATGGGGCTTGCGCAGGAGAACTTCTGGGTTGTTTCCCTGCCACATCCCCTCGGCGCTCACAGTTTATTCTAATAAAACTAGCTACCAGAAAGGACAGGGCATGTGGTGTAAAATGGAATGGGAGCGCCTCTCTCCTCCGTTTCCCATCCGCTTTAAAGCTCATCCCCACCCCACGCAATAATCGGTGGGAACTGCAGTTTACAGCCCTCGAAGAATCCTGGCAACTGCAGTTTACTCCTTCAAAGAATCTTGGGGAACCGTAGTTGACCCTTCGCAGAGTTGCAATTCCCAGCACCCTCGGCAAACTACAGTTCCCAGGAAGCTTTGAGCGGCCATGTGCACGCGCTTTGAACTGCTTTGCAGGTCTGGTTGCGCACAGACTGGCGAATATCAGACCGGGAGGATCGTTTGCCCTTTTTGTTCCAAAAAAGGAATAAATCCAGAGCTCAGCCACCTGCCCCCGCTCACCCCCACACTTTCCTAATAAATGCAAGCCTATGCACACCTGTTTGCAATTGAAATATGTGGATTTGCTCCCCAAAAGGGGGGGGTGGGGGAGAGAATTGCGCGCTTCATCAGTTGCAGTTCAAGGACTGGCGAGAAGCGCCCTTGGAAATTTAAAGCGCTCACATTGCAACCCTATATCTACTCCGCTGGTAAGCGTGCACGCGATTGCAGCCCTATAAACTCCCCCCTAAAATGTCTCCGCCGCAATTTATATCCCTGACAGGTTCATCCTATAGAACCCTACTTCGAAATTATGCCTCACTGTGTTCAATTATATTTATTACCAGTACTGCAGCCGAAACCACTTACTTCTGCCCCACACGGACACACACCAAAAATCTATTATCTATATCAATATATTCCTATAAAGTGTGTGTGGGAGAGAGATGGGGGCGGAGGGAGAAAGCCCTGCACTTAATTCTTATTAAATTGTAGCACAGTTCCACATTGAGCTCGTAAGGGATCTCTCTGCGGCTTTTAAATGAATTATTCCGTTAAAAGGTCCTCCTCCGGGGAGGAATTCGTTTTAAAAACAGCGTCGCTAACCAGCAGCGACAATAATAATAATACCGACACTGTTTAGGACGGATCTCGAAGAAGGAAGTGGAAAGGAGGAAGATTTTCACAGCTAATAAAACAGATTTCAAAAAAACTGTTCAGCGGTTGAAAATACAGAGTTGCTGTTTTATATCTATATACGCCTTTTGGAAATATAATCTTGCACGGTTCTTGTGGGAGATGAGAGGGAATGTGGATGAGGGAATATTGATTAATATTTCCTATCCCAGCTTGTGCTAACAAGCTCCAAACTAGCAGAGTTTCTCATCCCCAATAAAGCGCAGCAAAGCGTGGCGTTTAAGTTCCTATGAACTTCTAGAATAAGGCAGATCCTGGCACATATTTCCCCTGGTTCCCTCTTAAAAGAAAATACACGACACATAAGCTTATAAAAGTATAAAGGTTTTACTCACAGTCATTTCAAGCTTCTACAGTCTCAGAAAGGCAGGCTAGCTTAGATTAAATGTATTTACATGTGGAGATTCTCCTTAAGGGAGAAAGGCTCCATGTGGGCCTCTCTTGGCTGGAAGCCAAGAGAGCATCTCCTGAGATGTTGCATCCTCGGAGTCCTGGTGGGAAGAGAGAGGAGAATGGCACAGACCTGTGCACTTTCAGGTAAGGCCACTCCCACCTCTGGTCACACAAAGGAAGTGATCCTCCTCCAGGCACAGGAAACTAGCTGGAGGACCAAGGCCCCTTGTGTACACTCTAGGAATGTTGTGATTGACTGCACCAGTGTTATACATCCCACAAACCCCTTCTCAGTCTGAACAACATTTAACAAACATAAAACAACTTTATTCAACCACCCAGAGTCCCAGCTTGACACGCAGGTTCTGGAAACTCTCTCGTGGCAAGGGTTTCGTGAGAATGTCCGCAGTCATCTCCTGAGTATTACAGTAGGACATTTCTACTAGTCCATCTTGGATCATCTGGCGAATGAAGTGATACCTGACCCCAATGTGTTTTGAACGTGCAAGGAACTTTTCGGTTTGCGCTAGTTGCAGGCAGCCTTGATTGTCCTCCATCAAGCTGACAGGTCCTTTTCTCGGCAAACCAAAATCTGTCAGGAGTTGATCCAGCCAGATGATCTCTCTGCATGCTTCCGAAGCTGAAATATATTCACTTTCTGTGGACGATAAGGCTACACATTTCTGTTTATAACTGCCCCAAATGATAGGTGCATTTCCAAACATAAAAACATAACCACTTGTGGATTTGTAATCCGCCTTATCCCCAGCCCAATCTGCATCACTGTACCCAACCAACTTAGGGTCCCTTACAGCTGGCAATCTTAATTTACAATTCATTGTACCCTTGAGGTAACGCACCACCCTCTTGACCCCACCCAAGTCATGTTCAGTGGGAGAACTCACTTTTCTGCTTAGGATCCCCACTGCACTTGCTATGTCAGGTCTGCTGGTAGTAACCAAATACAAAAGTTTACCAATCGCTGACCTGTATTCGCTGTTGTCTGGCAGCAGCTTCGAATCTTGCTGATTCTTTAGAAAATCTGTGGCCATGGGTGTCGCGACAGGGTGTGCACCTTGCATCTGCATGCTTTCTATCAGTTCTATTATCTTCTGCTTCTGGCTGAGAAGAAATGAGCCGTCTTCTTCTCTCTCAATTTGAATTCCCAAGTAATACTGGACAAGTCCCAATTCCTTTACTTCCACCTCTTTGTTGAGATGTCTGACTATGTCTTTATAGTCTCTGTCATTGGATGTTGATATTAATAAATCATCGACAAAAGCCAGAATGTAAGAGAATTGTCCATTTCTGTTCTTAGTGTACAGGCACTTGTCAGCTGTTGACTGCTTGTACCCAAGCTGAACCAGCATTTCATGTAATTTCTGGTTCCATGCTCTTGCAGCTTGTTTCAAACCGTAAATTCCTTTCTGAAGTTTACATACAAGATGTGCCTCATTTTGCTTGATAAAGCCTTTGGGCTGCTTCATATAAATCTGTTCAGAAATCGTCCCATGAAGAAAAGCTGTTGCTATGTCGACATGACGGACTGATAGGCCTTTAGATGCTGCAATACTTAGAAGTAATCTAACACTGCTGTATCGCACTGTAGGCGCAAATACTTGATCATAATCTTCGCCATACTGTTGTGAAAATCCTTGTGCCACAAGCCTAGCTTTGTAGCGTTGCACCTCCCCTTCTGACCCCTTCTTAAGCTTGAACACCCACTTGGACCCAATTGCCTTCTTACCAGGAGGTAGCTCTGTCAGGGTCCAGGTCTTGTTGCGATGCAGTGCATCCATCTCTTCCTGCGCGGCTTGCTTCCAGAGACTGGCCTCAGCAGCTGGCAACCGTTGAACCTGTTCCCACGTGGAAGGTTCCTGTGGTGGCGCCGACCCTGCAAAGTAGGACAGTCGTAGTGGTGGAACGCCTCTGTTGGACCTGGAGGAACGTCTGACCTCTGGCTCTTGTTGAACCGCATCAGCTTCCTCATCTCCTTCCAATGGCGGCATCCCTGCATACGGGTCCTCTTCGTCTCTGGAGCCTTCTGACATCTGGTCCTCCGCGTCTTCTGGGGTGTCATCTGTAGGGGGTGCTACAACACTAGGAGGTACAATACTAGGAGGTGGATTAGTTTCTGGTATGGCTTCAAAAGGAAAACTTACAAACTCCTCTGTTGGTGGCTCATTGGAACAGTCAATTGCTGTGTTCCTTGTGTCAGCCTTTTCATACTCCTCAAAATGAATCACGTGATGTGAACTTGTTTTCCCTGTTTGTAAGTCCACAACTCTGTAGCCTTTTCCTCCAGAAGCATATCCAACTAGGATACCAGGCTTTGCTCTGGAGTCAAGTTTGTGTCTGTGCTCCTTGGGCACGTGGTAATAGCACAAACTTCCAAATACACGTATGTGTGACAAATTTGGGGCTCTTCCATGCCAAAGTTCAAATGGCGTGCGCTCTGTGCCTTTTGTTGGCAGTCTATTCTGTATATAAATCGCAGTATTTGCTGCCTCGCCCCAAAGTTTCTTCGACAAGTTGGATCCTTTTAGCATACACCTTGTCATCTCTAGGATGGACCTAAATTTCCTCTCAGCAATAGAGTTTTGTTGAGGTGTGTAGCTTACTGTGGTCACATGTGCTATGCCTTCCTGAGCCATGAAGGCTTCCATTTCACGTGAGCAAAACTCCCCACCATTATCGGACATTAGGGTGGTGGGTGCTCGATGGAATTTGTTCTTGACCATGCTTACGTATTGCTTGAACAATTCCACTGTTTCACTCTTCTCTTTGAGAAGGTATCCCACACAAAACCTTGAATAATCATCCAAAAATATCAAAATATACTTATTTCCTCCTAAGGAAGGTATATTCATAGGTCCAGCTAAATCAGTGTACACAATGTCCAGAACTTTTGTGCTTCTCTTTTCTGCACAACGTGGGAAAGAAGGTTTGACTCCTTTTTCACTTACACAAGTTATACACTTTGGTGTGGGTGTGTTACTTTTGTTTACCTGTAGACCTCTCACAAGATCTCCATTCTGCAGTTCCTGGATGACTCTGATATCCCGGTGACCCAGTCTTCGATGCCAGAGCTCCAGATCTGCTTCATGCTTCTGCTTGGATTGGGCGACTTGTGCTGATTG
The DNA here is from genome assembly GCA_034641385.1 of Darevskia mixta. Lineage (NCBI taxonomy): Eukaryota > Metazoa > Chordata > Lepidosauria > Squamata > Lacertidae > Darevskia > Darevskia mixta. The sequence goes on from JAWWNH010000060.1 coordinate 9,509,839, forward strand.
GTTTTCTGAAACGTTAATCTCATAAACACCATTGATTAGTTTCCCTTGAGCATAAACCTCATCATTTTTCGTTACATTGCATTCTCCATTGGCAAATGTAACCTTGAAACCTTTCTTGTCTAAAGCAGACACACTAAGCAAGTTACAATTCAATTCTGGGACATATTGAACATTAGGCACAGTTGTTTCAAGAGATTCATTGTTCACCTTGAATTTCAAACGCATTGAACCTGCACCTTGTGATTTTAGAACATTCCCATCAGCAATCTGGATTTCAGTCCATTCACTATCATTAATTTCTCTGAAATATTCTCTTTTATGCGCAAAATGGCTTGTAGCTCCCGAATCTAAAATAAATTGGTCACTTTTCCTTTCATTTCTTTGCACATTTAAACTCTTTTCTTGCAGTAGAAATGTACGCTCGTGACCCCCCTTCTTTTCACCTTTTGGTTGAAAGGGGCGGGACTTATTCTTGGGCTTCTGGCAACTCCTTGCAATGTGCCCTTTTAAATTGCAGTTATGGCATATTAATTCTTTGGACACTTCCTTAGACTTGGGAAATTGCTTAGAAACATAACTTGTGTCCCTCCTTGGATTCCTTTGTGGAGAATCAAGGTAATCTCTGCATTCCTCTCTTAAGTGATTTGCTAGTTCATTAAAAGTCAAATCTCTTGTGTGATCCATTATACTCTTAAATGAAGTAAATTCTTTTCCTAATGATGCCAGCATAAAAGTCACTTTGGTTGCATCATCAAAAGCTCTGGGAGTTAGGGCAATCCTTTGAACAATTTCATTAAAGTCCTTAAAATGCCCTGTAAATTGTTCTCTGGAATTCATCTTTAACTTCAGCAGTTTATCCAATAAATGTCTATAAGAGTTCTCTGATGATTGTGCATATACACGCTCAATATCCTTTAGAATCTGAGATGCATCACTTTCATAGTCAATCAGAGATAAATGCTCATCTTTCAAACTGCTCAAAATTATGTGTTTAGCTTCTGCATCTTGCCTTTCCCAATCTGCTTTCTTGGTTAAATCAGCAAAATCAGGTTTGGGATCTTTCACCGCTTTAAGCACTTGTTTTGCACCAAGATGCACTAAAAGGCGCTGCTTCCATTGCACAAAGTTACGATCATTCAGCAGCATAAAGCTTGATCTTGCTTCACTATCAAAACCTGAGCTTGCCATCTTAATCCTCAAAAATTTCAAAAATTTAAAAAATTTCAAAAATTCCCAAAAATGGTTAAAATTCAAAAATCAAAACTTAAAAATCTCAAAATGCAAACTAATCTTCACTGCCTCTGAGGTCTGTGAGCTCTGAGGGAGGGGAGGGGTCGCTAATCCCCCTTTCACAGCACAATGGAGAACAAAAGACCATGTGCTTACCAGGAAGTACAAACAGAAAAATTCTACTCTGCCAAAAATCACAATCCAAAGCAATCCTTTAAAAATACACAAAATACGCAGTTCTGGGCCCATAACCCTTTGTGGGAGATGAGAGGGAATGTGGATGAGGGAATATTGATTAATATTTCCTATCCCAGCTTGTGCTAACAAGCTCCAAACTAGCAGAGTTTCTCATCCCCAATAAAGCGCAGCAAAGCGTGGCGTTTAAGTTCCTATGAACTTCTAGAATAAGGCAGATCCTGGCACATATTTCCCCTGGTTCCCTCTTAAAAGAAAATACACGACACATAAGCTTATAAAAGTATAAAGGTTTTACTCACAGTCATTTCAAGCTTCTACAGTCTCAGAAAGGCAGGCTAGCTTAGATTAAATGTATTTACATGTGGAGATTCTCCTTAAGGGAGAAAGGCTCCATGTGGGCCTCTCTTGGCTGGAAGCCAAGAGAGCATCTCCTGAGATGTTGCATCCTCGGAGTCCTGGTGGGAAGAGAGAGGAGAATGGCACAGACCTGTGCACTTTCAGGTAAGGCCACTCCCACCTCTGGTCACACAAAGGAAGTGATCCTCCTCCAGGCACAGGAAACTAGCTGGAGGACCAAGGCCCCTTGTGTACACTCTAGGAATGTTGTGATTGACTGCACCAGTGTTATACATCCCACAGTTCTTGCAAACGTTCCTCAAAGAAATATTATACATAATTCCATTTTTCTTTCGTCCTCCTCGTCCCGCTGTGCTCCCTGCAAGGATAAACATGGAGTGCTTTTCGCTCTCTCCCAGTCAAAGCCAATAACTTTTCAGGGTGCCCTTGATTTAAATGGGGGGGGCCTGACACCCGTGATGACTTCTCCCGCCGTAATCCCGGGAAAATCACCTTTATAATTGCCGGTTTGGCCATGTGGGAGCCAACTCCTGGGGGCCGAAGGGCTAACATATTTGATGAGGAGTCGTTCCCCCCCCCCCCCGCAATTGATGGTCATTGCCATTCAAATAGTGTGCGTGCACCGCGTCATGAGATCGAATATGTGGGGTGTGGCTTACTTGCCTGCCCCCACCATATTTTATTCAAGTTGGCACCCCAGCCACATACAGTGATGGCTAACCTTGACACTCCAGATGTTTTGGGACTACAACTCCCATCATCCCTGACCACTGGTCCTGTTAGCTAGGGATGATGGGAGTTGTAGTTCCAAAACATCTGGGGTGCCAAGGTTAGCCATCACTTATACCTCTGAGGCATATTCCAAGCACAGACATTCCCCCCCCCCCCCCCGCTTCTTCTCAAAGAATTATGGGCACCGGAGTTTGTTGTGGGAACTGTGACCCTGTAAAATCACAGCACCCCCAATTATTTTGAGGGGTGGGGGAATGTGCTTCAGATTCACACACCCCTTCGTTTCTGTCTCGGAGAAAGGTTTCCCAAATGTATGTGTTGGTTTGGTGTTGTCAATTATTCGGCCTTCAACTTAAAGTCCCAATATGGATTTTGTTTGTTTGTTGCATTTATACCATACCCCCCCCCCCGCCCACACAAGGAACTCAAGCCCTCCTCCTCTTTTAATTCGCCACAACAGCCCTGTGAGGCAGGTGAGGCTGAGAAGCATAACTGGCCCCAAAGGTCACCCATGTGAGCTCCTGGCCCAAAATGGGGAATTTGAACCCTGTTCTTCTCCCGGGTCCTATTCCGTCTCCCTAACCACTATGCCACGCACACTCTCTCCCGCTCTCCCAGGCTTTCTTCTCCCTATTTCGGAATTCCCTCCCTTCCCATGTATTCCATTTACTCTTCCTCTTTTTCTCCCCCACCCCAGTACCCTCAATAAGGGGGGGGGATCTGACGCGTTCTGGGCCAACCCTCGCCTCTCCCTGCGCCATCTCCGTGGTCCACAAAAAATATTGAGAAGCATTGAAAGGTATTCCATTCTGCCCCCCCTTAAAAAAGCTCAACAAGTTTGGTGCGTGATCTCCTTTTAAAAAAAAAGGAAAAAGATAAACAGCTTTGACTGCCCCGCCCCCCCCCCAAATCCTGGCTACTACGCCCATGCCTCTGATCCTTGAGTGGGGCTGGGAAAACCCTTCACCCCACCCGTGCAGGACTCTTGAGAGCCCCTCCCCTCGCGCCCAGCTGCCCCTCCCACCGCAGCGCCGCTGTCCCGCCGAAGCCGGCCCCTCCCGTCTCCTCCCCCCTCCCCCTGCGCCCCCCCCCCCAGCAGCCGCAGAGCGAGACCAATGTTTGTAAACACGCTCAATGGGGGCTTTCATCAAAGACAGACAAAAGTGCTTCTTGTGCTGCCCCGGAGCACCTGGGACGAGACGCCACTGGAGACGCCACGGGGGGGGTATAGGAAGGGGGCAGGGGGGGGCCTTCAGTGTCTGGAGGTCTGGGCGAACAGGGATGTGGAGGGAGCAAAAAGGAGGAAGGGGGAAAGGGGGGTTCCTCCTCTCTTCCTCCCTACTCGCCCCCCCCACACAATTACTTGCACTTTCTCCCAGGGGCCCCACCCCCCACTAGTGCATTTAGCACACTAGCACACACACACACACACACACACACACACACACACACACCACATCCTACTTCGGACTTGTAGGGTTATTCCCAAGAGCAAAACCTTCCTAAAATAGGAGGGACAGGTAAGCCCCCAATTCTCCTTCCCCGGAGGTTTCTAAGCAGAGGTTGGGTGGCCCTCTGTCAGGGATGCTTGAGCTGAGATTCCTGCATTGCAGGGGGTTGGACTAGATGGCCCCTGGGGGTCCCTTCCAGCTCTACGGTACTACTATTCTGTGATTCTATAATCGATCACAAGACGTGGGTCACACGCACACCATTTGAATCATCATCGTCGTCGTCCTCATTTTTAATTTGTATACCGCCTTTCTGTCTTACAATACCCAAGGCGGTTTACAAGCTGAAGAAACAAAAAATGTACATCTTATAACAATCTAATGCAATACAAACAAGTGATAATACCGGTAATAGGACACAGCTTTAAAATAAGCAACCTACATCAAAAAAGTAACATTCAGCAATTATTAGAATAGTATAAAATTATAATATCAACATATAAAAGTTAAACAGAAATCCACTCAACAGTTACAATAAATAATTTCTAAACTATAATCAACAAAACAGCGGCAAGCCACAGTACATAAAATAATACAAAACAAATTGAGAAGCAGAGACTAGTCACTAGAGGGTGGGGCAGGGCAGGTGGAAGGAGGCCTTGCTGGATGGAGTCTCTCCCCTCACAGTTCTTCCTCCAATGCCTGTCAACTTTGGGGGGGCCCTCAAATATTTTATTGGGGGGACCGAAGGGACCTCGGCCCCTAGGAGTTGGCTTCTATGCCACTAGGTCGCCTTGGATGGGCAGTCCTGCCCTCCTAGCCTGAAATAGGAACCTAGGAAGCGGCCTTATACCGACCACCGGGTTCACCCATCCAGCCAGGCATTGTCGACAATGGCTGGCAGCGGCCGACCAGGGTTTCAGACAGGGGACGGCTCCCCCAGCCATACCTGTTGCTGAGCTGAGGGCCTGCGGGCCTACCTCGCAGGGTTGTTGTGGGGATTAACTGGAGACCAGGAGACCCCTGTAACCCCCACCCCCTTTATATTTATGCAGGGAAAGGTTGGCTATAAACAAAACAACTCTGGCTCGGATTATTCCTACGAGGCCAAACGACAGCAAATGCTCTCGTCGTTTTGCAATTGAATCTTGAAATATCTCCAAGAGCTTATTTTTTTAGGGGGGTCCCTACGTGACGCCCCGGCCTCCGTGTCGGGACCAGGTCAACCCGGTGGCTTTTGCTTTCGTACGTTCTCTGCAGTTTGCAGCAGATTGTAATTTTTATTTGCCTTTTGCACACGCAAGCTACATTCAGAGCGGCTCGCAAAACACGACAATCCCCGCCGCCCAGCAAAAAATATATATAACCATTCATTCCTTTTGATGGAAAAGCAGAGGAACCATTCACACAATCCGCGTGTCCCTTTCCCAACCACACCGGTTTCCCAACCACACCAAAGGTCCTCAACACACACACACACACACACACACACACACACACACACACAAAGATGCTCTTCGTTTTATTATAAACAGCCATTCATCAAAAGCTGCACCCGGCTATTCCGTCAGTCCTGTTTCCCAGCTCACTCTGACGTTCTCTAGGGTCAAATATTAATCCCTGCGCACGTGTGAATAGGGAACTGACGCGCATGGATTGAGGGGCAAAGGAAGGCGCGAGGGGGGTGTTGTCGCAGGGCTCGGGGAGCACAAATGCGGCAGAGAAAGAAAAGGATAAGGCAGAAAGGAAAAGGAAGGTCACATCCAGCGTTTGGCTCGGAGGCTCTCTAATGCTTCGACTTAAATCTTGAGAATTATTATCCTTTCTTCCGGGATATAATTCTGCTGCTAAGAGAGCGGAGAAGAGACTCTGCCCAGGAGCTAGCGAGGCTGTGGCTGAAACTAAAAAGGGGATTATTATGTTTTGATGTTTTCGTTTTAAGTAAATCCTGCGAGGCAGATTTTAACCTGGAGTCCATATATCGCCGCAAGGAAAGCGGGGAGCAGCGGCGTGGCCGGGATTTTTGTTTGGGGGTGGTAGGACTTTTGTTGGGGGGGCAGAACCGAGCTATCTGCAAAGTTAGTTAGTTAAGTATTTTTATTTTTATTTTTTTACTTCATCTGGGGGGGCAGCTGCCCCCCTCTGGTTACGCCCATGGGGGGTAGTATTTTTTTATGGGGGGCAAATCTCAGAAGAAAATTGGGGTCCACATTCGCGCCCTCCAACCAGCCCATCTTCCACCTCTCTTCCGAAGGGCGTGGGGCCTGATTCTCCAGCCCAGGGCCCTTTCCCCTGATCCGGCCCATTTCTAGAGCCTTAGTGCAGGAGATGGCTGGATCGTACCCCTCACACCTTTCCTCCTCCTCCTCTTCTTCCTTTTCGGTGGGGATCTTCCTTTCCTCCGAGTAAGCTCCCAAGCCCTCCCCGCCCTGCGTGGTCCCTATTCACCTCGGAAATACAAACAGACAAACCTTTTTGTTGTTGTTTAGAACAAAAACGGGAGACATCATCACACGCCCAGGGCTAATTTCGAGACATTTGGCGGGGGTGGGAGTGAGCCCCCACAAAATGCTACCTGCTTTTTAACCTCATTCGCCCCCCACCTCCGATTATCGGGGCCACCTCTTCCTTGTCCCTCCAGGCTTATTGCATAGTCTTTTAACTTCTCCCAAGGATCTTGCACAGTTTACATTACACAGAAAAAAGCACTTTGGACAAAATAACTCGCAGGTACCCGCTGCTCTGCTCTGTCCCTTGATCTGTTTTTGTGTGGTTCGGCATTTTTTTTGCTAATGAGTAATGATGTTGATTTCCTTGAGTTTTAGCCACGTTGGCATCCAGTGAGATTCACACGGCTGCCTGGGCCCCGATCCTCCACCGTCACTGGACTATTCAGTCCGGACACTAAACTCTTCGCTGATTTCAACGCGAGCAAGAAAAGCGTTTTAAAATGCACCTTTACAGACGTCTACTACTCGGAAGTAAGCCCCACGGAATTGCGTGCAGGAGCTGCACTTCCCTGGGAGTAAATCCCATCCTGAGCTAGACGGAGCAAGGGTCTCTTGACACTGAAGAATGAATAAGAAATCTCGACAAATCCTTGTGACTTTGAAAAGCAATACTTTTCCTTGTTTAGGGAAAGTCAGAACAACCATAAAGCCATATAGGTAAAGGTAAAGAGACCCCTGACCATTAGGTCCAGTCGTGTTACATTTGGCTGCCGCCTGCCCTCCAAACAGCACAAGGCTGTATACCTAGTTCTTCTCCCCGTCCCCAATATCGTCCTCACAACAACCCTGCAAGAAGGTTGAGAAACAGCAATGGCCAAAGCGCCATCACTTTAGTGTGGCAGCCCCTGCAATTTGGAACTCCCTGCCGATTGAACTCTTTTCGGGGCCTGCTAAAAACGTTCTTGTTTAGGCAGACAAGATCTTGTTTAACCCAGATCTTTAGAAAGTTGGTGCGTGTTTGTCGTTTGTTGTTATTTTAACTTCTTGAAAATTTTACATTATTGTTGCTGATTTTTCTTATTGATTATTGCTTTATCACTTTTATAAATTCTTTGAGGTGTGGGTTTCTACAATCAAGTGGCACACACACACACACACACACACACCAGCTTCATGGCTGAGCATTGGGGGACAGAGTGAAAAGAATGTTTTGTTTTGTTTTTAGATGTACCGGTATACACTATGACAATTTATATGTGTTTGTGTGACCTTATTTATGTGGTTGTAAGTTGCTTTAAACTGTTTCTAACATTGGGTTTTAATTGTATTAACAGTGATGGCTAACCTTGACACTCCAGATGTTTTGGGACTACAACTCCCATCATCCCTGGCCATTGATCCTGTTAGCTAGGGATGATGGGAGTTGTAGTTCCAAAACATCTGGAGTGTCAAGGTTAGCCATCAATTATTACATTTGTATACCTTCCTCCATCCCTAGATCTCAGGGCGATTGGTTTTATCAATCAATACGTTTATTGTTCTCTAGCCAAAGGCCCTGGCAAGTTCAAAGCAATAATATTAATAAAATAAGGCAGAACATACACCCTTAATATAAACCGACTTCCATGGTGTTAAGAGAAGGAAGATACTAGAGACACCAAGGAGCTTAAATCTAGTTTGATTTAAAATTAAACCTCCCAATCACTGCAACAACTTAAAGCGATTTGATCTAACTCATTTTCCCTTATATTTTTTGCGGATTAAGTTTTAATTGTGCAAACCTTGCATTGGGACCTTGGACGGGTGAGTAAATTAACGATGATGATGGTAAAATGTCCCCAGAACCTGCAACACCACAAAGAATGATGGTTGGGGCGTCACCTGTGCAAAGGAGGGGGAAATGATGGGTTTGTCGCAGGACAAGGGACTCAGGACAAGGCAAAGCGCTTTATATGCGTTATAACACTGTGACACCAGAGGGCGCTGTGGAGTCCCCGCTTTTGCCTACCGGATTTCCCTGTATGAAGTTTACCACTCATTTAACTGAAACGCTTCTTTGATTCAGCCAAGGTCGCCAGGCCAGGCTTGCCAGAGTCAGACACGAATTACCCCTGGCTGGAAGGAATCCGGAGTCTCTCTCCTCCCGCACCCAAATTTCTCTGACTTTGGGGGAGCTCAGGGTGGGTAGGCTAGGCGATCAGGTCCTGCTGGCGGGCCTGATCCAACTTCCAGGCTCTTCTGATGGAAAGAGCACCTGGGGGCGTGGAGAGGTGGGGGGGCACTCAAGTGGCTGCAGCCTGTGTTTAATAGAGGCCAAAATGCTCAAGCAAGAGAAAAAAGCCCGCTTGCAAAGAATGATCACGGATACTTGGAAAGGTCCTACTATCTGTGGGGCCTTAGAGACCAACTAAGTTTGTTCTTGGTATGAGCTTTCGTGTGCATGCACACTTCTTCAGATACACTGAAACAGAAGTCACCAGACCCTTATATATAGTGAGAGGGTGGGGAGGGGTATTACTCAGAGGGGTGGTGGGAATGGGTGAAAGGCTGATAGCTGTGGTAAACCTGTTGACGACGGTTAACGACTGCAATTAGTCTTACAGGAAAAAGCAAGGGGTGAGAACAGACCAACACGGCTATCTACCTGTATCTGTGGGGGTGGGGGTGCTGTCATTGGTGTCCTTACGCCTCCCTCTTGTACAATGGGCTTACTTCTGAGCACATGCGCCGTTAATGCTGGGTTATAATTATAATTATAATTATTTAATTATAATTATAATTATTTAATTATAATTATAATTATAATTATTTAATTATCATTATAATTATAATTTATTATTTGTACCCCGCCCATCTGGCCGGGTCTCCCCAGCCACTCTGGGCGGCTTCCAACAATATCAAAATACATTAAAATATCACAGATTAAAAACTTCCCTAAACAGGGCTGCCTTCAAGTATTTTCTAAAGGTCATGTAGTTGGTGCCAGAACAGTATTAAGAGTGACACAATCTTTGCCCGTGAATACGTCTCATTATGTATATGAATGCACAAGGAAGCCAGGACCAGGCAGGCGAGCGAAAGACCCAGCGTCACGCTTGTGCTCCGTACACACGTGCACGCTCAAGGGGCCTACTCTCTGTGTGTCGGATGCACCAGTCCTGCATAGCCATTCCGAAGCAAAACCTGCATCGCGCCCTTGCTCGCTACAACGCGCGTGAGCGCGCACCACCAGCGGTAGCCTTTGCCTCTTGGCCTGTTCACGCCGCTCTCTGTCTCCACGTGTTCAGCACCGTAACTCAAGGCGCAGACACCCCTGACGGGCCTGACCTACGCGTATCCCTTATTTTAGAGAGGGGGGGGGAGTCCTGCGAGAATGTTAAGCGGTCCATTTCACCATTCAAAACCAATTGCTATCACTTGCTCGCCTCCCCCCGCCCCCCCCGCCAGCTGTTTGCTTGTTGGCTTAAACAAATAAAGCACATAACCCGCTGCATCCAAGGAATCTGCAGCTAGGCGCTTTCCAGGAAAAGCGTTTTCTGGGGCAGCTTGAAGGCTTCCGGAAGCATTTGATTTATTTGGTTCTTTCGCTGTATTTCCGTCCTGGACACAACAGCTGTAAGGTAGCTGAGACAGAGAGCGTCATCGTTTGCACTCTAGCCATTGCACAGCTGGCTCCTCTAACCCTACTGAATAAGAAGACCCTTGGAAATTCCTCCCTTTGGACTGCAAGAACATCAAGAGGGGCCTGGCCTGGCACGTCTGAACAGCATCGTTTTTGCACGGGATCAAAACCGGACGCTTCTAATTGTTTAATGATGGGTCGTTCAGGTATATTCACTCCAAATAAAAAATAAGTTCGCATTTTGGGCTGCCAGTAAGTAAAGGAGGTGAGGGAGAGCAAAGGAGGGGGTCACTTATCAGATGCACGTGTGAATCCAACTCAAAGTCCTTTTGGCATCGGGTTGTGAGTCGATTAGTTTTCTTCTCTGTCATTTATCAAAAAGAGGAAAACTTGGCACAGAATAAAACGTTGCTAGCCAGGAAATGAAGGCTGAGAATCACAGCCCTTCACTGAAATCTAGAGCAATTGGATATAAACAGACACAATGCTGTATCACTGTCAGGTAACACGGGAGACGTATTTATATTTTACGTGCGATGTGTACGTATAATAAATCCGTACATCGGCAACACGGACGAACCAGTCTTAGGAACATAATGAGAGCCTGCTGGATCAGGCCAAGGGCCCATTTCGTCCATGTTCTCACAGCATCCTGTTTTCACAGTGGCCACCCAGATGCCTACTGTGGGAAACCAGTCAGCAGGATCCGGTATCAAGAACCCTCTCCCCTCCTGTGATTTTCAACTGATATTCCGAAGCATGGCTGCCTCAGCCTGTAGAGACAGAACATAGTCAAGCCATCGAGAGCCCTCTCCTCCTCCATGAACGTCGAATCCTCTTTTAAAGCCTTCTAGGTTGGCGGCAATCGCTGCCTCCTGTGGGAGGGAGTTCCACAGTTTAACAATGCATGAAAAAGAGCTTCCTTTTATCTGTCCGGACTCTTCCAACAATCAGTTTCTTTGCATGCCCACGAGTTCAAGTGTTACTCAAAAGGAAAAGTACTTTTCAATTCCTTTGGTTGCGATGGAGGGAGAGAGGTTATTTAGGTTGCAGTCCTCCTGCCCGAACAGTCTCTTCTCAAGGCCTGTGACTTGAACCGCTAAAATGTGGGGGTGGGGGTGGGATGGGGTTCCTCGCGTGGAAATCTTTCCAGGAGAGGGCTCCCTTCTTCCCACCTATGGGGAGTCTTTGCTCACAAGTAATGAGGACGCGGGGAGCGAGTGAATAGCCCCTCTCTCAGACGTGTACAGAAAAGCCTACCTCACAGGGTTGTCGTGAGGATAAAACTGAGAAGCGCGAACTATGTGAGCTGCCTTGGAGAAAAGGCAAGCTGTAAGTATAATGGAAAAAATAAATAGAAATAATTCCCCCCCCCCTTCCAGTAGCACCTTAGAGACCAACTAAGTTTGTTCTTGGTATGAGCTTTCGTGTGCATGCACACTTCGTATGCACACAGGGCATGCACACGAAAGCTCATACCAAGAACAAACTTAGTTGGTCTCTAAGGTGCTACTGGAAGGAAAAAATTGTATTTTGTTTTGACTATGACAGACCAACACGGCTATCTACCTGTAACTGACAAAAATTAAATAGAAATAAGAATAATATTTGCACCCACTTACTTCCGAGCTGAGCGAGCTGTTCCTCAAGGCGTTTCCCGGAACGGCAAGAGATTCTGGAGATGGTGCGATGAGCTTTCGGGGTCTTCCTCTGGTCCAGATGAGCCTCCTGAGGAGTAGGACGTCCTCCCAGGGAGGGAGGAACCTGCAGTGGAGGCTGTCCGCGCTCCCCGGAGAAGGCCCCAAATTGCCAGAACGCCCGTCCACCCAAAGCCTTGCGCTCTTGCGCGATCCCGGAGTTGCACCTGGCAACGGATCGCAGCCCTCCCGCTGGGAGCAAAGTTCAGGAGGGGTCTTCTGCAGGAGGAGGAGGAGGGGCCGAGCAGAGCCTGGCAGCAGGCGGCCGTGTCCTTTTCACAACCCGGGACGCGGTTCATTCACCTCCTGGCATGGCGGGGGGGGGGGAGAGTCCCCTCCCCTGCGGTTTTATTGAGGGTGGCAGCAGGTGGGAGGAGGAGGAGGAGGAAGGGAAGGGATCATGTTCCTCAGGATGAAACCTGGATTAGCCCCAGCAAAGGGGCCTCGTGGGAAGGAGGAAGTGCGCAAGGCTGGCTGATCAGCGCAGAGAAGAGGCTGTATGGCACAGTGGTTAAGGCACCCTTGAACCCAAGCATAAGCAGACTCGCTGGAAAGCCAACCCTGCTGAGCTTACTGGCTCCCTCCAGCATGTCGGGCATTGAAGACGGAGCCTGGAGGGACGTTCTCCTGCGAAAGCCCCCTGGAAACGAAGGGGACACCCTGAGTCTAGTTTCGCCCCGTTTCTTGCCACAGCTCCCAGCACTTCGAAGCATATGGTTGGGAGAAGATTGCATAACGCTTGTGCAAGAGAAAGTTTGCAGCGTTTTGGGACTTTCTAGTTGAGAGAAAGGAGGGGGGCATGATAGAAAAAGTTAATGCAATTCTGCATGAAGAGAATGGATAGAGGAAAGTTTCCCCTTAACACTAGAACTGTTGGATAACCACTGATGCCGAATGTTGGGAGATTCAGGACAGGCAAAAACAAGCCGTTCTTCATGCGGCGGATAGTTAAACTGTGGAACTCTCTGCCACAGGAGGCAGGGATGGCCACCACCACCTTGGATGGCTTTAAAAGAGGATCGGACAAATTCCTGGAGGAGGAGGGGGCTCCCCATGGCCACTAGCCACGAAGCCTTTGCTCTGACTTCACAAGGAGAGGCAGCCATGCTTTCGAATAACAGTTTCTGGAAACCACAGGAGGGGAGGGAGCTCTTTTGCTTGAAACCTGCAATTCAGGTTCCTCTGGGGGTTTGGCTAACCCTCTCCACTGGGCAAATTAGGTAAGACTTGCCCCCGCTTTTAAAAACCATAAAACCTTGCGTAACTGCCCAGTTTGTTTGTTTAAAGCCCAATGGATCGGTTTGCTCCCCCACACAAAAAAGTCGCTTAGCCATCCTGGATTTATTCTTCTTCCGTGATAGTGAGCAGGATATAAATTAAGATACATATATGCAAAAGGGGGGGGGGAGTGAGGAAGGTCAGGTTAGGAAATGGAATCAGGGGCATTTTGTGTCTCCGGACACGTTTGGCTCGCTTGCCCTCGGGATTTGCAAGGAGAAGAAGAAGAAGAAGAAGTTTTTAATCTGTGATGTGTTAATGTATTTTAATGTTTGCTGGAAGCCGCCCAGAGTGGCTGGGGAGACCCAGCCAGATGGGCGGGGTACAAATAATAAATTATTATTATTATTATTATTAATAATAATAATAATAATACCCGCCATTCTGACTGGGTCGCTCCAGCTTCTCTGGACAGCTTCCAGCATATACAGTAACACAATAAAACATCAAACATTTAAAACTTCCCTATACAGGGCTGCCTTCAGATGTCTTCTAAAGGTTGAAGAGTTGCTTTTCTCCTTGACATGTGATGGAGAGGGCGTTCCTCAAGGTGGGCGCCACCACAGACAAGGCCCTCTGCTCAAAGGCTGCAGCTCAGTGGACCAGCAGCAGTTTTACACCCGAAAGGTCCCAGGTTCAGTCCTCAACATCGGACTGGGAAGGCGCCCCTCTGAAACCCTGCAGACCCAGTCAGTGTAAATTAATGGTCTTCAACTGGCGGGTCGGGACCCAGTTCCGAGATATGGCTCGATCTAGGGTGGGTCTTAACAGCATTACTACTACCATCATAGTAGTAAGACATGGGGGTTTGGATTGGAGTTAGAGCCTGGTTTTAAAAAGATTGAAAAGTGTAGACCAGCAGTTTCCAATTTGGGGGGTGTGGGGCTGCCACTCGCTTGCTTCCATAAACTCATCCCCCTCCCCCACTGTATAAAAAGCATTATTATTTTTTGTTTCCACGACCTGCTAAGGAAGGTAATAACACAACGAGATTCAAACCAGTCAAAATTGAGGGCACATTTGTTCAAAATCCCATTAAAACTGTTCAGTTTGATTAGTTTAGCAAAACTGAAAGTGGCTTCTCCATGTCTGATAGACATTTGCATCTCCAGCCCTGCCCCACCCACAGGGGGCAGCACCGCACACTGGGGTAGACCATAGCGAGTCACACGATAGGCCAGGGGTCCGGCTCAGTAAAAGGCCGGTTTTCTCGGTCACAGGACCTTTTCTGTCTAGCTGGTATCAGCAGAGGGTCGCCTCCTGGCTCTCAAGAGCGACTGAGCAACCCTCTGGCCTCTTTCTCTGTCAATTAACTATAACCTTTTGAGAGCATTTTTCCCTCTTCCCTGCAAATCTGCGTCCGCCTTTCCTCGTCTTCTCCTTTTTAACCAGCTTCTCTCACCTCAGAATTAAATCCACTTTAAAACCTTTGGGTGTTTAAAAAAAGCCATCTCGTTCAGAGTGGCTAGGGCAACCCAGCCAGCTGGGCGAGGTATAAATAAAAAAAACACATTATTATTTCAGTTTGGTTTCCAAACACACCCACGAAGGTAAGCATAAGAAACTGCAAAGAGCAACAGGGGGGCAGGAATTGATTCCATGTCTGAGTTCTGAAACAGAAGATCAGGACGTTTCACTTCCTAAGCATTTTTTCAGTGAAGAGCTCTTGATTTCGATGGAAATAACTTTCGAGTAAGCATGTGTAGTTTTGCAGCCTTGTTTTAATTTCAATCCAATTGTTTTAATTCCCAGGTATGTTATGTTAAACATCTCAGGAGTGCTTGGAACACGTTGTTCCCAGAGATCCAGCAGCGTCCCGCTACCTTCAGACTAAGAAACATCTGATCTACCAGTCAGGTGAACCCGCTGGTAGAGTTGTTGTAGTTCATTCCCTCCATTTTGAGACCATGAGCTCTCTGTGTGTGTTCTTTTATTCCCCTTAACTTCTCCCTACCTTCGCTGCCCGCCCCCCGCCCCCGTCTCCCCGTGGAAAACCTCTAACAGGAAAATCATGAACAATGGGATTTCCCAGTGTTTTAAGCATGTCTGGATCTTGTCCCGCGCTTCCTTCCAAATAAGAATTCTTAGTACAGTAGACCTAAGGCAGGATGCTCTCCTGCGCAAGACCTCCAATGACGGGGTTCAAGGGGACTTGCGCAGGAGAACTGCCTGCTCTCTCTCTCTGTGTGTGTGTGTGTGTAGATAGATGATATAGATAGATAGATAGATGATAGATTAGATAGATAGATAGATAGATAGATAGATAGATAGATAGATGAGAGAGAGAGAGAGAGAGAGAGAGAGAGAGAGAGAGAGAGATGATAGATATAGATAGATAGATCTCCTCCTCATTGACCGTTCCTCGAAGAACCTCGCTGCCTGCCTCTGATCCATCTTATCCCAAAATAACCTGCCACAATAAATCTCTCGATTTCCATTTTTTTAACACACATTTCCTTCCTTCCTTCCTTCCTTCCTTCCTTCCTTCCTTCCTTCCTTCCTTCCTTCCTTCCTTCCTTCCTTCCTTCCTTCCTTCCTTCCTGGAACAGCAGGGCACGTGGTTTCCCAGGCGGTCGCCCACCCAGGCCCTTATGCTTTGGGAACGTTGGGGTCCTCCGGACGCGTCAGTCTTCTCAGGTGAAACCCACACAATTTCAGACAGCCCCATTTGGTGGTTTAATATCTACGGTGCCTGTTTAGGATATTTCATGGCAAATTTTACAGCTGAAGCCTAATCCCGTTTACTTGGGGAAAATACTCCCATTGACTCCACCCGGACTTTCCCTCCCAGCAATTCGGGTTAAGATGGCAACCTTTAAATCGCTTAAGGTGAACCAGGATCGTTTCCATGCAACCTCCGCCTCAGCTGTGGTTCCTGCACCGCAGGGGGTTGGACTAGATGACCCTGGGGGGTCTCTTCCAACTCTACAATTTTATGATCCCGTGATTCAATTGCAAAGGCATAAACCACAGGTTGTCTTTCCCACGCCTTGCCCATCACTTCCGGGGCGCTGCGATTTGCCTCTCTTGGGTGCAGGGTGCTAGATTAGCCAGTTCTCTAGGGCGGTATCTCGCAGCAAAGCATCTCTGACGAGTGAACGCGGCGAGATGCTTTTTAAAAGGCTCCACCGTGCTTGCTGTCAAGGCTCTTGTACCCATTTTACAGACGGGGGAACCGAGACGCGAGACGCGTTGGGGGTCGGGGTGGGAATTCCAAGCGCACACGAGTCAGGAGCCGGAGGCAGGAGGAGGGAAGGGAGAATGCAGCTCCCCCCCCCTGGTTACTATTCAGGTCTCTAATAATCAGGGTTAAACCTGAAAGGGTCTGGGGTGGATAATAGGACGACGCCCAGGAGAGCTTCCCAGTAGACTGGACCCTAAATATTGACACCCAGGAGAATTAAGGTCACCCCCTTGGAGAAGCTGAAAGCAGCAAAGGTTTGTAAGCAAGACTGCGGGGGGGGGGGCGTCCTGGTGGCGGAGCAGAGGCATGGATATCCTTCAGTTAAAGCGGCCTAACCACAATGCCTGTTGCGCACGCACCAGGCATTAAAAGCATATTTAAAACACACGGCTCCCCGCAACGAATCCTAGGAACCATAGTTAGTTTAAGGTGCTGGGAATTGTAGCTCTGTGGGGGGCAAACTGCGGTTCCCGGGACTTTTGTGGGGGGGACTCGGTGTGCTCTAAATGTGTTTTATGCGTATTGCTTTCAATGTAAAATGCAGTTCAAGCCTATGCACTGGACTTACTCAGAGGCAGGTCCATTGAGGTCAGTGGGACTCACTCTCAAGAATAAGCGTGCGTAAAACGGGCTGCTTAACTTGCACCCAGGCTGCTTAGTCAACACACCACCCAGGATGTGAATGGACGAGGCACGTCTACGGTTCGGCGATGGTGACAATTTAATCCTTTTTCTCTGCCTGGATTTTCCGGGAGAATATTTTTCTCTATTTAGCAGCACATTAGCGTTCTCTCTTTCTCTTTCCTGCCCCCACAGCAACCTCCCTCTCAAAGCCGAAACATCCTATAATCTAGCCAGATTGCTTTCGGTTTGTTGGGTTTTTTTTTATTTTTTTAAAAAATTATCCGTGCCAGCGCTTTCTCAAAACCCGCAGCCCAGTCAAGGCTCTCAGACCGGCTTTCTCCCAACAGAACTCCGTCTCCATTTGCAGGGTGGCTAAGACATCCCTCTGCAAGATGAATTCTTCCCAAATCTTGAGGAAGGCCGCCATTCGAACGACCTTGTTCTTTTGGCCCTGCGGAGGATCTCATCATGAGACACTTTCCAGGTCGGCGTTTTCTCGGCTGCGAAGTAGGCAGCGAGAGGGAAAATAAGAGAATCCCAATAAGGGAGACGTTTTTCAATTTCTCCGCGCCCCCCCGCTAGCTGTAATTGACACCAATCCGTCGACAACGTCTCCCACTGCAGTGAACGGCAGGCTGCGGTGCTCTTGCGCGGCTGCTGTTCATTGCAGCGAGGCTGTGCGCAGGAGACCTTCCGGCTGGATCGCGCCCATTCAATGAACCAGCAAGCCCGATTAGCGGATCTTCGGGGGTCTCTGGGAAGGGAGGCGAGCAAAACAACCCCCCCCCTATTCGACTGCATTCCTAACATTACAGAATTCAGAAGAGGTTTTTGCAGCACCCTGTTCTCATAGTGACTGAGGTTGTTGTTGTTGTTGTTGTTGTTGTTGTTGTTGTTGTTGTTGTTACATCGGCTCTGTCCTCAAGGCCTGCCTTAAAATGAAATCTATCTTGAAGGGGAACGGCCACAAAAAACGCTGCTCGTGAGGACCTCCTCTCCCTCGTCGTTTTCCTACAGGCCACTGGCCTCGGCTTCCAGGACAGACGGAGACGCACTGCGGAGGGAACGGCGGGTCTCCTTTCCCGGCAAACTCCGAGGCCTGCTGCTGCATCGCTTCTACACGGAACCCCTCACTCCTCTCGCCGCACCAGCAGCGCTGGAAACCGGGAGAGTTATATTGTTTATCTGCGATCTTTTCGTCTCCCCCTCTTTAAAACAGGAGCAGGGGTGGCGAACCGCAGCGACGGCAAAGCGGAGCTTCTTTGGAGAAAATGCAAAGATGGACGGGGAGCGGGGGGGGGGCTATGCCTCCTTCCCACCCATCTCCTCATCTCAGTGGGTTTAGGACCATAATTTGACAGGAAGCAACGAGCATCCCATTATCAGAAAATGTTGAAAAGCCAGATCGGGGCTGCTCTTGAAGCTAGCTGCCTTAGTCTGGCAATTCGGACTGGCAAGCAAGCGCTTTGCTGGCTGGGCAGACAGGCAGAGAGAGGCCGCTTTCTCGCCTCCTCCCTACCTGGACCTGCTGTTTGAGCTCGGTTGAAGCCGATTTATTCGCCCCCTGAGCCAACGGGCTTCTCTGCCTCTCTTCGGATAAATTGTTGTTTTTTTGCCCGGAATTCTAAGAAAGAATTAGGCCTCCAGAACACGCATCGCCTTCTACAGTGCGTGGAAGAACAACCCAGAATCTGGTCGCATCTTTAAAGGCTCGCGGCATTTTATGGCTTCCGAGAACTGGAGTCGGCTTTCAGTCCACGAAAATAAAATAAAAAGATTCCTTCCAGTAGCACCTTAGAGACCAACTAAGTTTGCTCTTGGTATGAACTTTCGTGTGCATGCACACTTCTTCAGATACACGAAAGCTGAACAAACTTAGTTGGTCTCAAAGGTGCTACTGGAAGGAATTTTATTTTTTATTTTTTTTATTTTTTTTACTACGGCAGACCAACACGGCTACCTACCTGTAACTGAGTCCACGAAAACTTATACTGTATTTATTTATTTAATCCCAGGGCGATTCTCAGCATAAAAATGCGAGATAAAAACACAAAACACATAATAAAAACAGGAACAAACCAAACCAATAACCCCCTCTCCATAATAAAACAATGAGATGGCCATTTCAGGCGCCGCAATATTCCTGGGCGGTTTAGCTACAGGATTCTAACACAGCGATCTTTAATGCACGCTTTTGTTTTGGGCAAGCCTCTCTTGCAAGAGTTCAGCCTTTATAAAGTTGTGTGTGAAACATGGTGTATAATCCTAATTTTATTTGCCCAGGCGTACAGCTCAGACGTGCAACAGGCGCATTATACACCATCACTCACGCCGTAAAGTTACCAGCCTAGAACATCTTGTTGCGCGTGCGGACGGGGCATCATCGCGCTAAAAACCCCAACCTCCCTTATGGCACTGAGAGGCAGGTATACCTGGGTGCACCTGGCTGCTCCTGTTTCCTGCGCCGAGCAGGCGATTTTGTCCGAGTTCACTTCGCTTTGGCCTGGTTTGTGAACTGCCTGTTTAGCGACGACCTGTTGCCTCTCTGAGCAGCCCATTTTGGGCCCATAAAGCAGGGGCATAAGTTTGAAAAGTGACCCGCACACAAACGATGCAATTGAACATAGTGAAACATTCAGCAGAACGGAAATGCCACTCGGGGCACTTTTATAATTTACAGAGGAATGCTGAGATTTCCTGGGTTTTATTCCAGGTGGGGCTCAGGTTCCTCGCGTTTGCGACCTTCCACACCTGAAGATCCCAACATCACCCTGAACGTCTCTTATGCCATTACATTTCTGTCCGACAGTTTCGTCCATGGGGCTTCCAGGCGGTCAGGCTGACCATCCCCCCTGCTTTAGCCAGGTGGGGGCCTCAGATCTTCTTGGACTCCCCTTCTTGTCTCCATCTCAGATGGCTCATCCTCTGGGGTGCCGCCTCGGCACTTTTCAGCCTCAGTCTGCCCGAACCGAGGCCACAGAAGGGACACAGGCGATGCCTGAACCGGCGCGCAGCCGGATCCTATGATTGTTTTCAGACTGCCTTATACTTCCTCTCTGTGTGTATACAACAACAGCTATGGGGCGGCATAGAAATGTTTTAAACCAATCCATAGCAATCCTACACATTCTGGTTCACAATCCGCACCAGCCTATTGAAAGGTGTGACTGGATGGCGCCCATTAAAGAGCCAGCGCACCTAAATTTGCATTTTAGGAACCGAATGTTTGCTTAAGGCCCTGTTTAGGGAAGTTTTTAATGTGCGACATTTGAATGTATTTTTAATCTTTGTTGGAAGCCGCTCAGAGTGGCTGGGGAAACCCAGCCAGATGGGCGGGGTACAAATATTATTATTATTAATTAATTATTAATTAATTAATTAATTAATTAATTAATTAAGGAGGTGCATGAAGTTCTCTCCATGTCATCCAACCGGTTCCCACTGTCTGTCTACACAGAGCGAACTCGTGATTTTGAAAGAAGATACAGGCAAGAGACGTGACCTCGTTCAGACGCCATACCGGAAATACACCAAAACGCAGCCGAGGCGACGTCGGTGTGCTCCGAGAAAGTGACACACCAAACTTCCTTCTGCCCAGGCAACCTCTGCTCCGCGCTTCTTCTTCGGCTCGACCTCACCTTGGCCGCTGCCAAGGTCAAATCCAGCAGCGGTTAGAGAGGAGGGCGTGTGTGTGTCACTGACTTTCATGAGGCCTGAGCTGGTCTCTTTTCAAAACCACAATGAAACCCTCAGAAAAGGCGTGGATTTTCACTTGGAGGAGTGGATCGCTGTTGCCTGCCGCTGACTCGAGAGGAGACATGAGTTCCCCCTGAGACTCCTAATTCCTTTTCAGTGTAGAGCGAGGGTCACCCTGCTCTTTTGGCACATATCAAGAGGATACAAAGTTAAAAATTTGTGCAACGGAAGCAATGAGTGAACGCAAAATTGCAAAGAGGTCGAATCCAGTTTCGCACCAGCGAAGGAAATGAACGCTATTTTCTTGGGAGCGTTGAATGGGGCTAGTAAGAAATACTTGTATTCTTTCTTTCTTTCTTTCTTTCTTTCTTTCTTTCTTTCTTTCTTTCTTTCCTTCTTTCTTTCCTTTTTTAAGCATTACAGATATAGACCATCTTAAAACATCCATATATGTACAAATAAACATCCCTATAAGATATATAGTAACAGGAAATCCCATTGGAGTGCCTTTCTGCTAAACCGTGCCATTCACCACTCTATGAGATACAATTGACATAAACTCAGCCACTTGGAGTTCCCTCCGGGTTAAGATCAGACAGGTAGAATCTGATATTTTAATTGTGCCATGATGTTAGAATACCCAAAAAGGGGGATAACACGCGTTTATGTAGCTGGTTGTCCTGTAGAAAAGAATATGTTCTACAGTGTCCCGCACATTCAAGTAACGCCCGCAATGTCTATCATTTCTAGGGATGGTTAAATATCCGCCCTTAACAAAAGCTAAGGGGAAAACGTTCAGTCGGGCTAACATAAATGTCCTGCGTTGGGCTGGAATTATTAACTTTGAGACAGAAGTGATTCTGTTATCGGTTGTATTTAAACCACAGAACTTCGGGGAGCAGCTTTTATTCATAGCTGACTCAATGTTTTGTTTTTCAATGTCCCTTAATCTAATTTGGATATTGCGATAAATATATTGCTCACTAGAATTACCGTATACAGTACAGTAATTCCAAGTCAATACCAATAGGTCTAATTTTGCTGTGCATGAGTTGGAGCCATCTGGATTTATCCGAGTCCTTAAGTAAATCGGAAAGCAGACTCAAAGGCTGGGAACGACAATGGCGACGCAGCCAGTATTTTATAGTGCTAGTCCACACTTACTTACTATATATTAGTATATATTCTGCATTACTTATTATAGATTAGTAACTAGTATATTCACCAGTATGCTTCCTGTATATTGGTATATATTCTGTATTACTTACTACATATATGTTCTATATTACTTACTACAAATCAGTAACTAGTATACTTACTAGTAATTTGCTTACTAGTACCTACCGGTATGAGTAAAAAGGCTGCATCAGAAGGTTATCATGTAAGTTAAACTTCAAGCTAAAAATGTATTTAGCTAAATGTGCCTTCCCCCAAAAAAGACTGACGGGCTAAGAGGAAGGAAGAGATGGATCGTGATTAATAGATGATATACCGGTACAGGGAGAGAATTTGTTTTCCCCCCTGAGTCATTTTGTCCAACAGAGCAAACAAGTAAATAGATTCAGGATCGGGGCACATTTGGGAACACTTTGTTTCGATATAGGGTGCGGTTGGCAAGAGGGGGCGATAGGCGGCCTGCCAAAGATATTCTGGTATAGCTCTGTAAAGCACTTTTCAGATTTTAAATGCTGGTCTATGACCGTAATAAAATTTGATTTGATTTGATTCTGGTACTTCGATGCCGCAACTGCAGCCCTCACGTGAAGGCTAACTTTTTTTCTTTCGTCTTAAATGTCTAAGAAAGCAGCCCCGTCTGACAGCTGAAAATGATTATCCCCCACCCCCCACCCCCATACATATATTCCACCGACCGACCATTCCAGCTCTAGAGCCGGGTAATAATCAGCACGTGAGAAGCATTCAGACATGAAGGGGATGGGGTGCCATCCTGCAGACACGCTGGGTTACGATCCTGCCAGCACTTTCAAGCGCCGTTCACTTTAACGAGAGAGCTAAGCACGTGCAGGAAGGAAAGACGGTGGCAGAAGGGAACAGAGGTGTGTTTGTGCCTGTGCTGTTGCCACACATACGTTTTTTTAAAAGCGAATATTTTCGAGAAACTGATACTCCACCATCTCGACTGCAAGGCAGGCAAGCAAACTCCCTCGGAATCGGTAGTCACTCCGGATTTAGGTCAGCGTCCCTGAAGTTACCGCAACTGACCAAAACTGTAATAGATCAAATGCTGACCTCCAGCTAGAAGAGCGGCAGACGGTGGTCTTCGGTCTGGGTCGGTGTCCTCGGGGGGCCTTGACTTTTTACCTGTAAAAGAAGCGAGTCGTTTGCGTCTCGACGTTTCGCGTGACTAATAAAAGCTGATCTCTGCCTAAACCAATATCTGGATCTTTCTTCATTCCCCCTCTCCTTTCCCCGCTCTGCCTAGTAAACACGTTTTGCGGGGTTTATTTTGATTTTATTTCCGATTTCAACAAGTGACTTGAAAATAAAATACGTTATCCGACGAGGGCGCATTCAAGCATTCTAAGTGGCTTTTAAAGCGCTTGAAAAATGAAAGGAAAATGTTCTCTTTATGTCTTGGTTTATTTTGGTGTGTGTGTGTGTTAAATCTTTATTAATAATAATTATTGTATTTCTTTCTCTGCAAGTCGATACAGGGAAGGAAGAAAACAGCAGGGAGAAGTTTGAGCGCCGAAGTCCTTGCGAGGCGCTGCAACCTTTGGGCCCAATTTAGAGGGAAGTTCTCCTGCGCAGTTCTCCCTCCGTCTTCGGAGGAAATGCACTGGAGCTGTGGGGGACCTGGGTCATTGCATCAGGGCTTGCGCAGGAGAACTTCTCGTTGGCGAGAGCCGGGTTTGAAACGGGTCTGCCTAGGTTTGGTTCCCTCTTTCCCGGAGCGCTTTTTTACACCATCCAAACCAAGAACGAAGACGGCCTCTTCCCGGTTTCTTTCAATTGGAGAGTTTTAACTGGTCTGGATACGCAGAGACCGAGATTGTGCTCTGGGCTATACATTCCTGTGCACGCCTTGGACAATTTGGGCTTACACCCAAGTAGACCATCATAGGCTGGCGATGCAACTTTGGTTCCATCGTCATCTCCAGCAGTTTTCCGCATATATTTTAAATGCACAAAACGTAAACACCCGCACACGTCAAAATATTTTATAATTTTATTGTGGAGAAAACATCCCAGTCTCTGAAGTTAAGAATAATACTAGTAATTTAAGGCAGCATTTTGAACCACAGTTCGCTGCAAAGGGCCCGCTGCCTTGAATGCTGCGGGCAGGTCAAGCAAGGGCCATCCTCGGGCATTTCCTACGATGCAGCAAAAGCCCTCTAATAATTTCTAGGGGCTGAGGGAGGGTAAGTATCCGGGCCAGAAAGGGATTCTTGGGATATACATAACCCTGGGAACGCTCACCAGGAAGCATGTAAGCTGGATTTGCTTTTGAGTAAACATGCAGAAGAAACATGCCCTGTTTACTTGGCGATCGGAAAGTGAAATCTCCACGATCCTCAACTTGGCCCGTGCCTGCAAGCCGGAGCCACGCCAAGCCAGCCAGCGGAGAGTCCCAGTCTAGCTAAACCTGACCCTTACTGGCCTCCACTGAAAGCAATGGGGCTTCAGGGAGTCGAGACTGGCTTGTTCCCTCGACTGGGTCCCGAGTCCCGTTAGCTGGCTCAGGAGTCAGTCGGTGGAGGAGCGTTGCTGCGAATTACATCAGTGAAAGCAAGTTCAGATAAATGTATTTTTAGGCTGTGGCTTTTACCGCTCTCTAGATGCGCAGCCGGTGAGGCCATACAAATAAACGCAGAGGCGGGCAGCTGGACCTAAGAGGCTGTATCATTTATTTCCAGAGTTGCTCATCTCCCCTTTCCCACCACCCACAGTCCATAAAGCAAATCACTCCGGGTGGAAGCGAAGGGGAGGGGAGAGGCCCAAATCCCAGGATCACTTGTCAGTCAGGTGGAAGACTGTCACTCGAGAGGAGCAGGGATGAATATACATACACACGAGCGGCCCATTTTGGTCCTGCAAAAACAGCTCCCTGTGTTGGAGCAACAGGGAGAAGGGGAAGCATATGCAGAGATAGTGGGAGACGTTTGCGGGGGCTTAGAGAAATCACTTCTCTCTACACACAATTCAATCAGCTCCCCACCCAAATAAACCCGCCTCACCCACATTATCCCCCTACCAGCCCCCATATATATAAAAGGTTGCTTAGAAATCCGAAAAGCACCCTCGATTCCTCTGTCTCTTTTTCTTTCAAAAGGATCACGCCAACCCTTCCATTTCCCTTTCAACTGCCCTGCTAATCATAATAATCAGCGCTCCCCTAATGAAGCGGGAACAGAAGGCACCTTCCAAAGTGGGCGAGACGTTTTCACCCGTCTGTTGAAAACAGCGACAACAAAAACACCCAGAAGCGCCATTCACCTCTCCATCCATCCATCCATCCATCTCTCCGGAGGGGCCTTCCTCGCCCGCAAGTCTCCCTTGGCGAGAGCAGAGGAGCGCCCGCCTGGTCCTGGCTCGGCCTGTCGAAAACTGACTTTGCCCAAACTGGCCAAGCATTCAGAGCCTGAAACTGACTTAGCTGCCTTGTATTTGACAAGAGCAACAGCTTGAAACTGGCGCACTTTAATTCACTTTACAGCAGGACAAAGATAACGCATTCCTGCCTTTCTATTTTGTGCTCACAGTGGCCCGAAAGGGAGCTTTAAGCAAGCCCACCAATTGTTCCTTACACTGCATTATTATTATTATTATTATTATTATTATTATTATTATTATTATTATTCCTTCCCTGGAGATGCTTCTTTTAACCAAGTCCAAACCCGGGGGGAGTTTTCCTTTGCGGAGCGGGGGGTGAGAATGCGTGCAGAGCCGAGTGGCGATTCTTTGTTTTGCCAATGAATGGCGAGGGACTCGCGAGCAGGAAATTACGTGTGTGGCCGCCAGTCCATTTGAAATCGCTCCTTTCCCTTCCACGCCTGGCTCTTTATCCCCAGCTCGCTCTGCTTCCCTCCCCCCCCCCGCCCCTCAGAGGAACATTAAAGTGCCAGGGACGGATTGTGTATGTGTGTAGGGTTCGGGGGCGGGGGGAAGAGAAGGATTTCCTTTCTTCAACAAATAAATCGGAATTGGGAATAGGAAAAAACAACAACAACCAAGCGGTGGGTGGAGAGGAATTATGGATTGTCTCCTTTCCTTCCCTCTTCTTTTTCTTCCTCCTCCTCCTCCTCCTCCTCCTCCTCCTCTTCAGCGCCGGATCCCTCCCACCTCCCCACCCCCACCCTCCTCTGCGGCCCCCTCCACGCCGAAATTCTCTCCACCCACGTTGCTAAAGACGCATCGATCTCCCATCCGCGGAAGGTCCAACCTGGAAGGATGTGAAGTGCAGCGAGGGGGGGGCGGGGGAGAAGCCGGAGGGAGGGGGAGGGAGAGGGAGGGAGGACTCGCTTAGCTGCGCTCTCGCCTCTCGCGCCTGGTCCTCCTTTTCTGCCTTTGCTCATCAGAGGGAGACGGAGGGAGAGAAAGAGAAAGAGGGAGAGAGAGAGAGAGAGGAAGGCAAGAGAGGGATGGAACAGGGAGGCAGGGAAGCTCTCGCCAGCAGGCCGGACCGGTGAAGTTTGGCCGGGGCTGCCGAGCCGAGGGGCAGCGGCAGTTTCAATGGGGGTGGGGGCAGCTCAGGAGCCTGGATCCGAACGGGGAAAGTTTTTAACTCTTCGCCTGCCCGATTGACATCCTTGGGCTCTGCCCCTTTCCTAAAGGAGAGCGTTCCCGGGAAAGCCGCAGCTTGGAACCAATCGAGGCGAGGGGTTTCTGGACACCTCAAGACGGGGAAAACTGGGGGGCAGATCCGCCTCCCAGCACCATGCTGCTGCCGGCCTGGGTCGCCTGGCTGGGCTTCCCGGCCCCCGATTGCTGACCCTCCACTTTCGGGGAGCGCAAACGGGAGGCAGCAAGAGGAGCGGGGGGAAGTGGAGGGGGCAGCCGGCGGATGTTCCATCCCCGGGCCGGGGCGCCCCCAGGCATGAGCGATGGGGGGAGCGAGGCTGGCCGACGCGCCCTCCTCCTGGGGGACCCCGGCGCCGCCCCGGAGCGAGCCCGGGACAAGGAGGCGCGCGCAGCCGCGCTGGAGAGCGCAAAGTTGCGCGGAGGGGCTCCTGGAGGAGGAGGAGGAATCAAGGACCTGACGGCGGGGACCTCGGCTGCCAGCCCCGGCTCCTCCAAGGAGTGCGCCCCGGAGACGGAGAGCCAGCCCTCGGCGGGCGAGGCGGACTACTGCCGCCGGATCCTGGTGCGAGGTAAGGGAAAGCCCGCCCACCCCGACTCGCGGAGGGGCGCGCAGCGGCTCTTGTACCCCAGCCTTCCATCCGATCCCAAACCCAACTCCTTCGACCAAAACACACACCTGCTGCATGTATCCCGACCCGCCCCCCGCGCGGTCGCGATCTGCCTCTCCCTTCTCCACATCTGTCGCCAAAGTCCGGCTCCAGAGACTTCTTCACCCACCCCCAGGATGGACCCTTTTCGCACGCTTCCTGCGCCACCTGTTCTTTTGGGGGGGCATTTTAAAAATCAGAACACCTCTGTCTTTCTGCAAAGATGCGCATCAATCCTACCATCGCCCCCCAGCCACACTCTCTTCCCCCATTCCTTCTCCCTCTGCCCCTCTCTAAACGCTTCCTGCCCTTTCCCCCTAGCTCTCCAGACCCCAAACCCAGCTGTGAGTTCGCTTCTCCTTGCCCCAGCCTGCGCCGGGTCCCTGTCTGCTGCCCGTCTCCTTCGCCCTCTTGAGATCCGGCCGGGTCTCGGGTGCCCAGTTCACTGTCCCCAACCGTAGCTGGGCTGCAGTTGTGTCTTCCCACCGCCCAGCCAGCCAGCCATCGTCTCCCTTCCCCCTCCGCATCTTCCCCTCCTTGAATGCTTTCCCTTCTCCAAAAAAGCGACCCTCCTCTCCTCCCATGTATCCCTACTTCCCATCACATCCCTACCCCCCCCACAAAAAATCTGGCCCCTTATGCTTCTTTCCAGGACTCTCCCGATGGAGCTAGGAAGGGGCACAGCTAGCGATAGGAGTCCCATTGCATGGTTACTGCTAAGGACGCGGGTGGGGGGCTGATTTGGGCTGGATGTTTTCTGGATGTGGGGGGAGGTTGGGACATTCCAAGCAGGCAATGGCACGGGGGGGGGCATTTGCAACAGAAGCAGCAGATGGAGGCGAATTTTTTTTATGGGAAACGGCCTTGCCCTCGTCTCTCTCTCCCCCGACCTGGCCCCCTTTCCCGGAGCTGCACGTCTTTGGGGGGGGGGGCAACGCGTGTGCGCGGGTGATAATAATTCCAGGTGGCTGCCTTGGCTGGCAAGCTGTTGTCGCAGGAAAACAGCGTCACTGCAGCACCAGCAAGTCAAAAGCTATTTTCTCCCCCTTTCTCTCTCTCTCTCGCGCACACACATCCTGCACTGAGCTCTTGGAAGGAAGGCAGAGGCTGAAAACGTTCCCCTGGGTTCCCTCTGCTCGTGACCCTCGCCGGCTCTCTGCCCACTCAAAAGGGGCTCAGCCCTTTGCCCAAGTCTTTCGAGGATGGGGACGGGACCCCACAGAAAGTGGGTTGGGCAAGGGGGCGGGGGGGGACACCCTTTCACTGGACTCCAAGCCTGAGATTCCAAGCTGAAAATGCTTCCCCCGTTACGAAGGCCGAATTATTACCCTGTAGACGCACAATAGGCTGAATCCAAAGGGAGCACAAAGAATATTCTCTCAATTCAGAGCTGGTTTTGCTGAAGATGGCAGTAGCAGTTGCGCAGGACTGGAAGATTCACACAGCCAGTAATTTCTCTCTCCCGAGTATCTTTCAATCTATCGGTCTTGGGTGTGTGTGGGGGTGTGTGTAAATCCTAAAAACCATGGCAATCTTCATTAGATGCACGCCATAAATTATAAATCTCTGTCTTGGTTTGGCTTGTGTCTTCCCATTCTTTCTCTCGTCCCCCCCCCCCATCCTTGTTATGAGATTTAGTCTGAAGGCGCGTGAATTTATTTCTTACAAACACAACATTTCAGCTACATTTGCTATATTTTATACTCGATTGGCCCCTCCTCTTTTCCCGCCTGCCCGAATCTAATTATTTTTGTTTCGTGACGTTTCGTTGTTTTTCTCCTTCGTTGCCCTTTCGCGATGATAGATAGATGAGTTGTTGTTGGTTGCGGGGAGGATCCATGGACGCCTCTCGCGCACTGTAGTTGCGCTCAGAGCAGGTGGGCAAAATGAAATAAAAGGAATCGCGGGTGATAACTGAGAAATGCATCCATGCAACTTCTTGCTTTTCTTCCGAGGCCTTTGGAGACTCTCCGAAAGAAATCACGGACGGGCTGCAGGCCTTGCGCCTGGCGAGGGCCGGCTGGTGACTTCTACAGCAGGGTCCGGATCCCCGTTGTAAAAAAAACACCCCAAAGGGCTGCGTGGCGGAGGAGCCACAGCCAAGATGCATCCCCAAGAGAGCAGGGAGGGAGGGTGGGAAGGAAGGAAGGGACGGAAAGCGCCGAGAAAGCCCCCTTGTCTGCTGGGCCTGAAAAACCAAGGCCCTTCATTGTTTGCGTTACTGCCGGGTTTTGCGCCCTAGAGACATCAGTCCTTCCACGTACATGCACACACACACACACACACACACACACACACACACACGCACACGCACACAAAACTGCTTATCTCCTTTTGCAACGAGGTCTTCCCAACGAAACCTCAAAATATTTGAAGCGAATAGGTGTATTCTCCTTGCAAAGATTTTAAATATATTTTTGCAACGGCGGGAGCGGGAAAAGATCGGAGACCTGTCTAAAGTGGCGACCGGCCCTGTGTCCCTCTCAAGCTCGCCCGCGACCCCTGCGTCTTTCTCGCACCCACCCAAATTGAAGAGGGGGAGCAGGCGGGAGAGGGGGGTACGGCTTGAATTCTGCAGATTTGAATTTTGTGTGTGCCTGTGTTTGTAGAAAGATAATTTGCCCCTGAGAGATAGGCACGAAGCCTGGGCCTAAACGGCGAGTATTTGCAGAAAATCCCACAGAAGGAGAAAAAGAAACGTGGGCATTTCTGCTTCCTGGGTCCTGCCTAGCCCTTGTTCTCCCGTCGCCGTCTGGGCTACCCAGCGTAGCCCCCAGCCATCTTTCTTTTTTCCATGGCGCGCTCGCTCTCATCCGTTTCTCTTTCCGTTCCCCCAGCTTAGCCTCAAGCCTGCGCGAATTCAAGGTGGTTTTTTAGAAAGATTTCCTCGTCACCGTCTCTTTCTCCGTCCTCCTCGCCTGCTTGCTGGGAATATATGGCTGGTGCGTGTTTGAATTGGCGGATGGATGGAAGGACGGCTAGATAACCGTAGAGCCATAGGTCTGAAGGCAAGTACTGTGCGTTTGTACACACCGCCGAGTCACTCTCGGTGGTCAAACACCGCCGTGCAGACTCCCTGACATTTGCACGGAGAAAATTGCAAAAAACAAAACAAAAACCGAGCCACTGCGACAGGAATGTGCATTATTGTTTAAAATAAGTGATTGATTTAAATTCACATGCACACACATATGGAAATAAATTCAATAGGCAATAGATAGAGGCTCGCTTGTACCCCGAGGCCTGGCCTTTTGGCACGCTTTGTTCGCAGTTATTTTCAACGGGAGTGGAGATCCAGATACGGGAGTAGATCCAGATAACCTCAAATGGGAGATGGGATCTGGTCAGAAGGGGCCAGATTCAGTCGGATTGCCCAGGCACTTGGGATAGTTTCGTTGGTTTCGGTGGGAGAGTCGAGTGTCTCCTATCGAAATCTACGCGAAGGCGCATACTTTGGGGCTGGATCGTGCCCTGCTTTGGTTAGGCAGCTTACAATGCAATTCTGCACGTGTCTACTCAGAAGTAAGTCCCATCGTTTCCCGTTAGGCTCTTTACCCTCAGGAAAGCGTGTGCGTCCTGCAGCCTTCGCGTTATCTAACCCTGCAGGGTGCGGTGGCTTTTTGCCAAAGATAGTATTTGTTCCACTGATGATTTTATTGTTTTTTTAAAAAGTAGGATTTGTATTTTTGTATGCGTTGTTCACATAAGAAAGCAGAAGGAGTAAGAGGTAAATGTTTGGGTTGACCTTCGCTGTCATTTGAGGACACAATCGAGGCTAAGAGAAAACAGCTTTGAAAGTCATATTGATTCCAGGGCACCAATCCACCGGGAAGGTCTCCTGCGCCAGAACCAGTGGAAGTAACCGCGCTTGTCTGCGCAGGAGATATTCCGCCCAGAGTTATCGCTTGGATCCCTTACACCGGAGAAACAGAGAGGAAATCTGGTCATAAGAGCTGGCCTTGCTCAATAGAGCAGTTATAAAATATAGCTGGTTGCGCAAGGGGTGTTTGTGTGTGTTTGTGTGTGTTTGTGTGTGTGCGCGCGCGCGCGCGCGTATTTGTAAGCCTCCCTTGCACCTTCCCCTTCTCTCAGTTTCGCTCTCCACCTACATGTACGACCATTTGCTAGAGACAGTTGTGTAACCTAACCTCTTAGGCCCATGATCTTTTTATGTAAGTTGCATTAAAACGCGTGCGCACATCCTCCTCCCTGCGGTCCCTGAGTCTCGCTCACCTCCGTTTCCCCCTAACGCGGAGGAAACCCCTTAATTTTCTTCTCTAGAAAAATGCCCCTAACTACGAACCAACCTTCCTTCTTTCTCTAAGGCTTCCTCTTTTAGTTCCTCCCTTCCTTCTCTGAAAGACACTTGTTTAAAAGCTCCCCCCGTCCCCTGTTTCTTTTCCTACTGACAGAGAACAGTAATAATAATAATAATAATAATAATAATAATGCTGTGTATTTGCCGCCCATCTGACTGGTTTGCCCCAGCCACACCGGGCAGCTTCCAACAAAACATTAATACACCTATATTCTTAGTGGGACCCCCACTCTCCCTCCCCCGACTTGGTCGGTCAAGAGATGACCTGCTTCTGAGGGCGTCTGGCCTGGCTCTGGCATCACGCACAAGGGGGGCGGGGGGGGCGGAACAAGCCAAGGAGGCCTCTTGTATGTTTCAGTTTCATCATGTCAATTTCGCCCTAGGACGTTGTGGGGAGGTCGGGTTTGTTTAGTTTCCGCGAGGCACATGGCTTTGTGTAAGAGCAGATCTCAAATTTTGCATCTTGCGGAGGCGGGCTGCTGCTGCAGCTGGAGGGGATTTAGGGCGGGGAGGAAAGGAGACCCGAGTTTGTGCACACACGCGCGTGCGTGCGCGTTTAACGTTTGCGTGCCTACGTGTGTGGAACTGGAGTGTGTTCCAGGGTTTGGCCTTATTTTAAAGCTGACGTTTGGAGGATGAACAAAATAAAATAAAAATTAAAAAAACTCCTTCCAGCAGCACCTTAGAGACCAACTAAGTTTGTTCTTGGCATGAGCTTTCGTGTGCATGCACACTTCTTCAGATACCTCTTCGGCTACCTACCTGTTTGGAGGATGCACCGGGTACCTTGAGAGAAGCCGGGGTCATCCCGAGGGCACTAGGACGCTTATACTACAAGCTCCTGCGCTCCCTGCCAAACACTTTAGCAAGCAGAAGCCTGGACGCTCGTTGGGTTGGGACGTGCCTCATCAGATCCTAATCAGCCTGGCTTGAAACTAAGTTATCGAGACAGATTAGGCCGGTAGGTGGGTCGGTAGGTAGGTAGGCAGAAAGATTATTGCACAGTGGAATTAGAGGGGGAAACGAGGGTCTCATTGGTAGCTAGAATCCGCACTGGGCAAGCGGTGCAGGCCGCAAAAAAAGCAGAGCGACGCTAAGTACTTTCAAGTCACATTGATTTAAATGAGAGGGTTAAGCGCGCGTTGAAATCCCACCCGTGGAAAGCGCTGAGCTCTGGATGGATCGGGCCCGGTGCTCGCTGGCCAACAAAGCCAAGTGCTTTCGCCTACTTTCCTTGCCTACAACACGCCCCCCCCCAGGACACGTGATGCGGTTTTATTTCTGCTCAAGTTGTGTGCTATCCAAAATCTTGCCGTGTGTAAACAGATCGGTGATTTATTTGCAAATATCTAACACTGCCTTGGCGAGGTTTTGGGTGGGGGGGGCATGTGGGATGTATAACACTGGTGCAGTCAATCACAACATTCCTAGAGTGTACACAAAGGGGACTTGGTCCTCCAGGTAGAGTTTCCTGTGCCAAGACTGAAATCACTTCCTTTGTGTGACCAGAAGTGGGAGTGGCCTTACCTGTAGCTATTCAAAGATACAGGTGAGCTGCTACTCTCCCTCTCTTCCCACCAGGACTCCGAGGATGCAACATCTCAGGAGATGCTCTCTTGGCTTCCAGCCAAGAGAGGCCCACATGGAGCCTTTCTCCCTTAAGGAGAATCTCCACATGTAAATACATTTAATCTAAGCTAGCCTGCCTTTCTGAGACTGTAGAAGCTTGAAATGACTGTGAGTAAAACCTTTATACTTTTATAAGCTTATGTGTCGTGTATTTTCTTTTAAGAGGGAACCAGGGGAAATATGTGCCAGGATCTGCCTTATTCTAGAAGTTCATAGGAACTTAAACGCCACGCTTTGCTGCGCTTTATTGGGGATGAGAAACTCTGCTAGTTTGGAGCTTGTTAGCACAAGCTGGGATAGGAAATATTAATCAATATTCCCTCATCCACATTCCCTCTCATCTCCTACAAAGGGTTTTGAGGCCCAGAACTGCGTATTTTGTGTATTTTTAAAGGATTGCTTTGGATTGTGATTTTTGGCAGAGTAGAATTTTTCTGTTTGTACTTCCTGGTAAGCACATGGTCTTTTGTTCTCCATTGTGCTGTGAAAGGGGGATTAGCGACCCCTCCCCTCCCTCAGAGCTCACAGACCTCAGAGGCAGTGAAGATTAGTTTGCATTTTGAGATTTTTAAGTTTTGATTTTTGAATTTTAACCATTTTTGGGAATTTTTGAAATTTTGAAAATTTTTAAATTTTTGAGGATTAAGATGGCAAGCTCAGGATTTGATAGTGAAGCAAGATCAAACTTTATGCTGCTGAATGATAGTAATTTTGTGCAATGGAAGCAGCGTGTTTTAGTGCATCTTGGTGCAAAACAAGTGCTTAAAGCGGTGAAAGATCCCAAACCTGATTTTGCTGATTTAACCAAGAAAGCAGATTGGGAAAGGCAAGATGCAGAAGCTAAACACATAATTTTGAGCAGTTTGAAAGATGAGCATTTATCTCTGATTGACTATGAAAGTGATGCATCTCAGATTCTAAAGGATATTGAGAGGGTTTATGCACAATCATCAGAGAACTCTTATAGACATTTATTGGATAAACTGCTGAAGTTAAAGATGAATTCTAGAGAACAATTTACAGGGCATTTTAAGGACTTTAATGAAATTGTTCAAAGGATTGCCCTAACTCCCAGAGCTTTTGATGATGCAACCAAAGTGACTTTTATGCTAGCATCATTGGGACCAGAATTTGCTTCATTTAAGAGTATAATGGACCACACAAGAGATTTGACTTTTAATGAACTAGCAAATCACTTAAGAGAGGAATGCAGAGATTACCTTGATTCTCCACAAAGGAATCCAAGGAGGGACACAAGTTATGTTTCTAAGCAATTTCCCAAGTCTAAGGAAGTGTCCAAAGAATTAATATGCCATAACTGCAATTTAAAAGGGCACATTGCAAGGAGTTGCCAGAAGCCCAAGAATAAGTCCCGCCCCTTTCAACCAAAAGGTGAAAAGAAGGGGGGTCACGAGCGTACATTTCTACTGCAAGAAAAGAGTTTAAATGTGCAAAGAAATGAAAGGAAAAGTGACCAATTTATTTTAGATTCGGGAGCCACAAGCCATTTTGCGCATAAAAGAGAATATTTCAGAGAAATTAATGATAGTGAATGGACTGAAATCCAGATTGCTGATGGAAATGTTCTAAAATCACAAGGTGCAGGTTCAATGCGTTTGAAATTCAAGGTGAACAATGAATCTCTTGAAACAACTGTGCCTAACGTTCAATATGTCCCAGAATTGAATTGTAACTTGCTTAGTGTGTCTGCTTTAGACAAGAAAGGTTTCAAGGTTACATTTGCCAATGGAGAATGCAATGTAACGAAAAATGATGAGGTTTATGCTCAAGGGAAACTAATCAATGGTGTGTATGAGATTAATGTTTCAGAAAACCAATCAGCACAAGTGGCCCAATCCAAGCAGAAGGATAAACCAGATCTGGAGCTGTGGCATCGAAGACTGGGTCACAGGGATATCAGAGTCATCCAGGAACTGCAGAATGGAGATCTTGTGAGAGGTCTACAGGTAAACAAAAGTAACACACCCACACCAAAATGTATAACTTGTGTAAGTGAAAAAGGAGTCAAACCTTCTTTCCCACGTTGTGCAGAAAAGAGAAGCACAAAAGTTCTGGACATTGTGTACACTGATTTAGCTGGACCTATGAATATACCTTCTTTAGGAGGAAATAGGTATATTCTTATCTTTTTGGATGATTATTCAAAGTTTTGTGTGGGATACCTTCTCAAAGAGAAGAGTGAAACAGTGGAATTGTTCAAGCAATACGTAAGCATGGTCAAGAACAAATTCCGGCGAGCACCCACCACCCTAATGTCTGATAATGGTGGGGAGTTTTGCTCACGTGAAATGGAAGCCTTCATGGCTCAGGAAGGCATAGCACATGTGACCACAGTTAGCTACACACCTCAACAGAACTCTATTGCTGAGAGGAAATTTAGGTCCATCCTAGAGATGACAAGGTGTATGCTAAAAGGATCCAACTTGTCAAAGAAACTTTGGGGCGAGGCAGCAAATACTGCGATTTATATACAGAATAGGCTGCCAACAAAAGGCACAGAGCGCACGCCATTTGAACTTTGGCATGGAAGAGCCCCAAATCTGTCACACATACGTGTATTTGGAAGTTTGTGTTATTACCACGTGCCCAAGGAGCACAGACATAAACTTGACTCCAGAGCAAAGCCTGGTATCCTAGTTGGATACGCTTCTGGAGGAAAAGGCTACAGAGTTGTGGACTTACAAACAGGGAAAACAAGTTCACATCACGTGATTCATTTTGATGAGAATGAAAAGGCTGACACAAGGAACACAGCAATTGACTGTTCCAATGAGCCAGCAACAGAGGAGTTTGTAAGTTT
Source organism: Darevskia mixta (assembly GCA_034641385.1). Lineage (NCBI taxonomy): Eukaryota > Metazoa > Chordata > Lepidosauria > Squamata > Lacertidae > Darevskia > Darevskia mixta. The sequence continues at coordinate 9,545,536 of JAWWNH010000060.1, forward strand.
TCCTTTTGAAGCCATACCAGAAACTAATCCACCTCCTAGTATTGTACCTCCTAGTGTTGTAGCACCCCCTACAGATGACACCCCAGAAGACGCGGAGGACCAGATGTCAGAAGGCTCCAGAGACGAAGAGGACCCGTATGCAGGGATGCCGCCATTGGAAGGAGATGAGGAAGCTGATGCGGTTCAACAAGAGCCAGAGGTCAGACGTTCCTCCAGGTCCAACAGAGGCGTTCCACCACTACGACTGTCCTACTTTGCAGGGTCGGCGCCACCACAGGAACCTTCCACGTGGGAACAGGTTCAACGGTTGCCAGCTGCTGAGGCCAGTCTCTGGAAGCAAGCCGCGCAGGAAGAGATGGATGCACTGCATCGCAACAAGACCTGGACCCTGACAGAGCTACCTCCTGGTAAGAAGGCAATTGGGTCCAAGTGGGTGTTCAAGCTTAAGAAGGGGTCAGAAGGGGAGGTGCAACGCTACAAAGCTAGGCTTGTAGCACAAGGATTTTCACAACAGTATGGCGAAGATTATGATCAAGTATTTGCGCCTACAGTGCGATACAGCAGTGTTAGATTACTTCTAAGTATTGCAGCATCTAAAGGCCTATCAGTCCGTCATGTCGACATAGCAACAGCTTTTCTTCATGGGACGATTTCTGAACAGATTTATATGAAGCAGCCCAAAGGCTTTATCAAGCAAAATGAGGCACATCTTGTATGTAAACTTCAGAAAGGAATTTACGGTTTGAAACAAGCTGCAAGAGCATGGAACCAGAAATTACATGAAATGCTGGTTCAGCTTGGGTACAAGCAGTCGACAGCTGACAAGTGCCTGTACACTAAGAACAGAAATGGACAATTCTCTTACATTCTGGCTTTTGTCGATGATTTATTAATATCAACGTCCAATGACAGAGACTATAAAGACATAGTCAGACATCTCAACAAAGAGGTGGAAGTAAAGGAATTGGGACTTGTCCAGTATTACTTGGGAATTCAAATTGAGAGAGAAGAAGACGGCTCATTTCTTCTCAGCCAGAAGCAGAAGATAATAGAACTGATAGAAAGTATGCAGATGCAAGGTGCACACCCTGTCGCGACACCCATGGCCACAGATTTTCTAAAGAATCAACAAGATTCGAAGCTGCTGCCAGACAACAGCGAATACAGGTCAGCGATTGGTAAACTTTTGTATTTGGTTACTACCAGCAGACCTGACATAGCAAGTGCAGTGGGGATCCTAAGCAGAAAAGTGAGTTCTCCCACTGAACATGACTTGGGTGGGGTCAAGAGGGTGGTGCGTTACCTCAAGGGTACAATGAATTGTAAATTAAAATTGCCAGCTGTAAGGGACCCTAAGTTGGTTGGGTACAGTGATGCAGACTGGGCTGGGGATAAGGCGGATTACAAATCCACAAGTGGTTATGTTTTTATGTTTGGAAATGCACCTATCATATGGGGCAGTTATAAACAGAAATGTGTAGCCTTATCGTCCACAGAGAGTGAATATATTTCAGCTTCGGAAGCATGCAGAGAGATCATCTGGCTGGATCAACTCCTGACAGACTTTGGTTTGCCGAGAAAAGGACCTGTCAGCTTGATGGAGGACAATCAAGGCTGCCTGCAGCTAGCGCAAACCGAAAAGTTCCTTGCACGTTCAAAACACATTGGGGTCAGGTATCACTTCATTCGCCAGATGATCCAAGATGGACTAGTAGAAATGTCCTACTGTAATACTCAGGAGATGACTGCGGACATTCTCACGAAACCCTTGCCACGAGAGAGTTTCCAGAACCTGCGTGTCAAGCTGGGACTCTGGGTGGTTGAATAAAGTTGTTTTATGTTTGTTAAATGTTGTTCAGACTGAGAAGGGGTTTGTGGGATGTATAACACTGGTGCAGTCAATCACAACATTCCTAGAGTGTACACAAAGGGGACTTGGTCCTCCAGGTAGAGTTTCCTGTGCCAAGACTGAAATCACTTCCTTTGTGTGACCAGAAGTGGGAGTGGCCTTACCTGTAGCTATTCAAAGATACAGGTGAGCTGCTACTCTCCCTCTCTTCCCACCAGGACTCCGAGGATGCAACATCTCAGGAGATGCTCTCTTGGCTTCCAGCCAAGAGAGGCCCACATGGAGCCTTTCTCCCTTAAGGAGAATCTCCACATGTAAATACATTTAATCTAAGCTAGCCTGCCTTTCTGAGACTGTAGAAGCTTGAAATGACTGTGAGTAAAACCTTTATACTTTTATAAGCTTATGTGTCGTGTATTTTCTTTTAAGAGGGAACCAGGGGAAATATGTGCCAGGATCTGCCTTATTCTAGAAGTTCATAGGAACTTAAACGCCACGCTTTGCTGCGCTTTATTGGGGATGAGAAACTCTGCTAGTTTGGAGCTTGTTAGCACAAGCTGGGATAGGAAATATTAATCAATATTCCCTCATCCACATTCCCTCTCATCTCCTACAGGGCACGACTTCTTTAATTTATACAGGACCCGTCCTATATCCACTGGCGTAAATCGCTTACAGTTCACAACTTTAATATGTGATTTTTAAAAAATATAAAATGGAAATACTTAGGCCTTTTAACATCACACACCACGAAAAGGCGTTTGAAAGTCTGTCGATTTCCTTCCCGTGGATTGTGGCTGGACTTTACACCCGAGGAACCCAGCAGTGGAAGGCCCCTGGCGTCGGAGGAGACCCTGCTCAGGAGCCCGACCAGCTGGATCGGGCCCCATCTTGGTGTCGGCCGAAGAGGAATAAAGGAACAAGCCCTAATTCTGACCATATCGTGATTTCTAGGGCGCTTTTCTCTGTTGCGCGAACGCCTGTCTCTTTCCGAAACCTTCTTCGAGGCGCCCCCGGTGCCATTTTGAGGACCTGGAGCCGCGTTTGCTCTTCCAGAAAAAGCAGCCAGAGGCCTCCGTGGACCATTTCTCCCACGCCACTTGCCTTCCCAACTCCTCGTCTCCTCCTCCTCTTCGAAACCGGAACGCGCCTCCCATTTTTCTGCAGCATCTGATTTTGATCCGGATTGCAGAAGTTAAAGGAGAAATGAAGAACCGGAGGAGATTCCCCTTATGCCGCAAAGCCCCCCCCCCCAGCTCTGACAAAATGGAGGCAAAAAGGGAGGTCAGAATCACGAAGGGTGGTAATTCCATAAAAAGGACCCGGACAGGCAGTCCTAAGATCCCTTGGGATCAATGCCCAGAACTCTGCCGGATTGTGATCAAGGCCCGAGCGCGCAAACGCTTTTACGCAGAGGCGAAGACCCACTGATTTCAGTCTTAGATTCACTTTCAAAAACCCCGCAGGTTTATATGTGTGTATCTGAGTGTGATTTAAATTTATAGCCTTTTTGGCCCAGAGACTCCAATACATGATTTCTATGGTTTCGAAATCTGCCTAACTGCTTCGGTCTCAAGAATCAAGATTCGAGGATGTCTTCCTTTCAGAAATCCGGCCTGGAATTTTCTTCGGGAAGTAAATCTTCTCACCCTCTCGCAATTTCCGCCCCTACTTTCTCTCTTTTAATTCCGATATAGATTTCTTTGTCGCTGCTTTTGTGAGGAAAATGGAAAATTGTTGCGGATGCGGGGGCTAAACGTACAAATTTCATATTATTTCAAATTTCAATATACACCGGTGTTCCCCCCCCCAAAAAAAAACCACTCGGAGCGGATCTGTCCTCGAGGCCTGCTGCTCAAACCCACCCAGGGAACACCGTAGCGGTTTTGCGCAGTAATTTCCGCCGGACTTGCGGAGACCTTGCCGCTCGGTCGCTTGAGAGCGCCTCTTCCTTATTTATCTCAGATAATTTCGTGAATTTCATATTTTTATTATTGCCTCAACTTCGTAAACTGTGTAAGAATAGTCACTATTAAATGATAGATCCCAGATGGTATATTTCTTTGTTTTTGAAACGATATGAAGTGTGCATGTGCCCGTGCGTGTGCTCGCGCGCTCTCCTACTCCTTCCTGTGGAGAGATTCTCCCCCCTAACATGCTTTGCGGTGCGGGGGGGGGGGTTTGAACACAATCCAGGGATGCAATTTATCCAGGGATAAATTATTGGGCGTCACTGAAATAAACAGGAATTCGCTGAGACTCGCTTCATGCCTTCCTTTGTGGCATGAAAACAGAGCTTTAATTACTATTATTTCTTTCGAAATTATTTTTTTTTCTATCTTCAAAAACTGCGGGTAACTGCTAAGAGAAAGTCGACTCCCCTTCTCCCCCCCGTCATGTTATAACTGTTTTTTATTTCACATTTACAAGGGCACTATCAATTTTCTGGATAATTAATACACCCCAGTTTTGAAGACTTTTATTGAGTGATCCAAACGCAGCAAAGCGAAGAACCAAGCGGTTAGATATTCCTTCGGAACATAAAGAAGTCCAGTCCAAGATCAGTCAAAAGGATGGGGATATTTTCGTGGAAGCGAAGAGGGCTGAGAGCAAGGGGTATTCACATGTAATCAGAACCGAATAAAATCAAATTTGGTAGGAACCTGGCAGTTACGAGTTTGCTTTTTAATATACACCAGCAACACCCGTAACGGCGCAGTCCATTGGCTTATTTTATACTGTATTCCCATGTGCCCGTGTATGTAACCATTATATGGATAAATTATGTGTGTTGAGAGAGAGACATTATCTATCTATCTATCTATCTATCTATCTATCTATCTATCTATCTATCTATCATCTATCTATCTATCTATCTATCTATCTATCATCTATCTATATCTATCTATCTATCTATCTATCTATATCTATCTATCTATCATCATCTATCTATCTATCTATCTATCTATCTGGTGCTCAAGCAACATGAAACGTGCTATGCATATGATAGTGCAGGAAATTCTGTAATACCACGCTGGCAGATAATATACACGTAGCGCACACACGACCTACAGGGTTCGCGCACACGTATAATTTGCCAGCGCTGTTCTTCAGACGAGGCATCCACGCAGAACCGAAAGGACCCGAGGCGCAAAAATAAGCGGCTACTTCTGCACGGGCCGGAGGAGCGTTTTGCTCCATCACGAGAGGATCTCTGGGCCTCTGCCCGGTCCACGGACTCATCGGGATGTCCCGGTCCTGCGGCCTAGCTTTGCGGAGCCCATCTCCCACAGAGGAACGCCGGGGGCCTGAGGACCCTCCCGGATCCTGCAAATCAGCTCTCCAAACTCCAGGGCTTCGGCTGAACTGATGAAAAAAAGAAACCCCCAAGAGTTTGGTGGCACCTAGAAAATGACATGTATTTATTAGGGCAGAAGTTTTCGGGGATCTCCTTCGCCTTCGGTCAGATACAAAAGCAGAGCGGTGCTGGGAATGTACACAGGCTCCTCGCGGGAGAGTGATCTTTTCAGGGCCCACCCTAATCTCCAGACTGTAAACTGTTTTAACAGGCTCGAATCTTTAATTTTGATATTGTTGTCACCCGCCCTGGGGCCTTATGGTGAAAGACGGGGAAGAAATCCAAGAAATGGCTTGCTTGCTTGCTATTTATTTATTTATTTATTTATTTATTTATTTATTTATTATTTATGGATTAGGATTATTCATAGGTGCCACGTACCACGTTCTGCATTTGTAAGAACTCGGCATTTTAGTGCGGCAGCACCTGCACTTTGGAACTCCCTGCCTATTGATATCAGGCAGGCGCTTTCTTTTCATTTTCGGCGGCTGCTAAAAACGTTCCTGTTTAGACAAACCCACCCAGATACTTAGAAAGTTGAGGGGAGTTTTAAATCGGCTTTTAGTCTAGTGTTATTGTAACTTTTGGAAAGTTTTATTGTTATTTTAAATAACAAAAACAGTGGTTTGTTTTTAACAACCAAGCGATGTGTAAAGCTTATGAAATTTATATTAATAATTATAGAGATAATATTTGTAATGATAGATAGATAGATAGATAGATAGATAGATAGATAGATGAAAGTGGTCCAACCTTTTCCACTTTCATCTGGAAATATTACTAGAGTTTCCGTCCTTCCCAGAGAGGTGATTTCGATCACAGGTGGGAAGGTCTCAGTAATAAACATGGAGATATAATAGACGGTAGAAGAATAAAACAGAACCCACAGGCGAGGCGCTCTTTTCGATGCGCCAATATGTCAAGATATGGTCGGCTGTCCCGCCACGTTCCTTGCTTTTTCTCGAAAGCGGATACACTTGATGTCTCTGGACTTTCTCCTCAAAGTCAGATGAGATCTGGCTGGCCGTTGAAAGGGTCCGTGGATCGAGGCCTTTGCATTTTCCTCCCCCTCCGGCTTCAAAGGAATCCAACTAGATAGCTGCCTGGGTTTTGCGCAGCGACCGCGTCATCTCCTCGTCACGGCCCCGATCCCCTGGAATGGCAAGATCTGCTTGCTAGGGGAGTTTCCCCATCGCCTCCCTGGATCCTCGGCTTCAGCCGCCTCCAGAAAGCGGCCCCATATTTCTCGTTTGATGGGAAACTGATACCAGGAGAGAAGAACGAGGGGCAAAGTCAGACACGCGGATCACCAGCTTCCAGCGAGCGGGCGTGTGTGGATGTGGACAGGTACCTGTGAGGTACCAAGGCCGTCATTCAGAGCTCTTTTACTCCACGGACCTCCGTTCCAGGAATTTTGCATTTTTATTTTTATTTTACACAAAGTCTGCGCAGCGACGCTGCGCTAAGCGGCCCCTTTGCCCATAAAATACTCATGTGTGCGTAAATAACACACCGTCTGTAATTTATCAATCGATCGATCGATGTTTCCCTCCTCAAAATTCAAAGTTTTCACTGATCCTTCGGCCATAACTCTAAATGCAAATTCCTTATTGCAATGGTTGTGTTTCCCACCACCGAGGGAAAAAAACCACCTCGTTTCTAGCACAGAAACCATTATTAAAATATTTGTATACCGCTAGGTCATCACACACACACACACACACACACACAGGCGATTAACAGCAATTAAAACATCAAACCATGCAATAAAACCAGGAAAAAAATTTAAAAACATCAATTAAACATTGTGGAGAGATGTATTTTGAATTGTCTGCCAAGGCCTGGTGGAAAAGAAAAGTTTACAGCAGTCTTTAACAATGATAATGATAATGATAATGATAATGATAATGATAATGATGATAATAATAATAATAATAATAATAATAATAATAATAATACCGTACCCCGCCCATCTGGCTGGGTTTCCCCAGACACTTTGGCAGCTTACAGCACATATATAAAAACCTATAAGTTGGCACGATAAAGTGGGATAAATCAGTTTCCTTCTCCTCTGTTACCAACTGATAGGTCTCCCCAGACAAGTTGAATTCTAGAATTCGTTGGGAAATATCAGACAAGCTCTGCTGCCTTCGCGGTCCTGCGAGGGGGAAACTCTGCGCTGCCATAATTCCGGTTGGACAGCCGAATCCAATCCGTTCCTGCGTCCCTTCGCTGTCTCCATCCCCAGTCCGGAGGAAGAATCCGCCTCCTTTGAAAATTGGCAACAATCGCAAGGTTTACTCAAAAGAGAAGAGAGGGAGGGAAAAGGAGGAGAGAAAGAGAAGCCAAACCGAAAATACAATTGCACCATCACCACGCGCAAACACTCGCGGCGCCCCTACTTTGGAAAGATCTCTGTCTGGTTCTTGGCCCGGGGTGGGAATAGCGGATTCACACGTGCGCCCGTGACCGCTGAACCTGGCGCATTCCCCCAGCTGGGAGACGATGGTTGCCGCTGGGTCCTTTTTAGAATCATAGAATTGTAGAGTTTGAAGCTTCTAGTCCACCCCCACCCCAAAAGTGCATTTATGGGGAAACGTCTTCCGGAAATTTTATTTCATTTTATGGGAAGCGATTGATAAATTACCCTTGGAGACGCTGGACTTCTCTGGGGTATTCCATCACGTGTGAAGCGCACATATTTGGGGCGGGGAGAGGGAGTGTCCCTGAGAAGGGAGGTGCGGGTCAGCTCGCCATGCCCGATTTTTAAAATTATTATTCTTATTATTCGTCTTATTATTATTTATTTATTTAGAAGGGCGAGGGGAATCCTCTGAGCATGTGCAGCTTGGCCTTTTAAACGAGCTTAAATTATAGCTCCATCATGACTGTGGGAATAAAAAAGGGGTCGGTTTCTGCAGCCACGAGGTCGAGTATATTTCCTTTGGCATTAAGAGCCATTGTGTTGCACTGCAACAGTTGCAGGACAGGAAAATATGTTTTAAAAGGAAAGATACTAAAAGGAGCATCTGTAGCTATATGTGCATTCCTGGCTGCAAACCGAGATGGCAAAAAGGTAGAATTCAGGCTGCAGCAAGGTCCTGAGTTCAGTCCTAGGGAAGAGTATACGGTAAAGGCCCCGACTTTACTCGAAAGTAAGTGCAAGGTGGGGTGCTTCTTGTGTTTTGTTTTGACCGTCTTTCTCATGAGCAAGCCCCCTTGAAACGAATGAGAGATGCAGAAGATGTATTTCTGTAATGCTTACATTGATATATAGCCCGCCTTTCCTCCCAAAGGAGCCCAAGGCGGCGAACAACCCAAACCTCCAAAAACAGTGCCAGCCCAGAGAGGCAGACAGGGAGGGACCTCTCCTTTTAAAAAAAGTCATTGTGCAAGAGGCAGATCTTCTTTAGTAGGATGGAGAATTGATCAGCTTGTGTGCCTCTTGCGAGGAGGTGGACACTTGACCTGGCGTCCTTCCTCCACAGGATCAGTCCTCTCCAGAGCGGGTAACACCCAGCGCTGTGATCTGCTCCCTCGGCTCCGCGCCCTGGTCCAAAGCATCTGCCCAATACCTTTAATAGCAAAAGAGGACCACCAACTTCTCTGCAATATCTTGATAGTAATGCTGGCCTACCAGACAGGGTTGGTGTGAGGATCGCTCAGATGATGAAATACGTTAAAGCTTGAGATGCGCACGTTATAATTGCTACAGCTGCAGCCCTGACTCCCCTGCTAAATAAATCCTGCTTAGCGCTGCACTGCGCGCCGCCCCCCACCCTCTGTTTTTCATAGAGAGACTTGGCTCTGTCAACTGCTCTTACCAGCGCGCATAAAATGACCGTGGCTTCCTGCTACTCTGTCTCCTGTCTCGTCGCCTCCCTTTTCCTGGTCGGAGTATGCAAAAAGAGGACGCGCTTTTCCAGGAGGGTGTGTGCGATTCATCTTCTCCATATCTCTCTATATATTAGCATTCTATTTAGCTATATGTTTGAGCTTTGATTCCTGCATTGCTGCAGGGGTTTGGACCAAGCGATCCTTGCGGGGAGCCCTTCCAATTCTACAGTTGGATGATTCTATATCCCACCACATTAGATGATATTTTCGATCTGAATTGTTTTATGCCTTTCTGGTCTATGACCGTAATAAAGACATTCATTCATTCATTCATTCATATATCCCACCACAAGGCACCCCAACAGGAAACAACAACAACAATTGCACCATAATAATATCAGCCACTTACTACACAGAGTGTCTCAAAGTGACTTATAAAAATCCCAGACCTACAATCACCACAGGGAACTAACCAACTTCATTTACTAAGAGTGCCCATCTTGCAATATTATATAAAGGAAAAAGCCAGCCACACCCTGCTAAAATATGAACCCCCAAATAGGCAGGGTCACCCTAACATATGACCCCAATTAAAATTCTAGCGTTTTTATCTTGTATTTTTATGTTGTGAACCATGCTTAAAGGTAAAGGTACCCCTGACCGTTAGGTCCAGCCACGGCCGACGTTGGGGTTGTGGCACTCATCTCGCTCTATAGGCCGAGGGAGCTGGCGTACAGCTTCCGGGTCATGTGGCCAGAATTGACAAAGCCGCTTCTGGCGAACCAGAGCAGCGCACGGAAACGCCGTTTACCTTCCCGCTGGAGCGCTACCTATTTATCTACTTGCACTTTGACGTGCTTTCGAACTGCTAGGTGGGCAGGAGAACCACTCTTAGTGCAGTATATAAATTTAATAACAATCATAACAATTAATAACATTATTAAATTTAATAACAATCATAATAATAATTAATAAAATCATTAAATTTAATAACAACCATAATAATAATAATAAATAAAATCATTAAATTTAATAACAATCATAATAATAATTAATACAATTTATTTTATCTAGAAGTGAAGAAGGATGGCTGGGGAGAGCATCCCACAGCCAGGGAGCCACTCCTGAAAAGGCCTGTTCACAGCGACCAGCTTCTGCTCTGCACCTTCAGAGGGGGCACATGAAGGAGAGACTCCACAGACACACAGGGGCTGGCTTCGTTCATGTCTTTGAGGTCCTGGGCTTCTCAGGCACACCAAAGCTTTCTAGATCAAAACCAGCACTTTCAACTGAACCCGGAAACCAGTCATTTAACTCATGCTATTCAAGGTTGCTCTCTCTAAGCAGATATAGAGTTGGATGATCAAGTTTTATATCACATCCTATATATATGCAGGGTGGAAGGGGCTTCACCAATCGTCACTTTCCGCACCTCCAGTTTGGTATATCTGGGTTGTTGATTTTTTGACATGTACTGCTGGAACTGTGTAGATGGAGAAGTTAATAACATATTTGCAAATCTGCCTCTTCATGCATCTTTCTGTTCTTTACAGATGGCAAAAGCCCCACCGTAATTTTCAGTACATAAAATGCCAGTGGACAGCTTCTATTGGGAAGGTCTTGTTTATCAAGCATTCCTTATGATCTGTTTGTAGGGAATTTAGATATTTGCCCCTTGGTGAGCATTTGTTCTGATAAGTTTGCAGGGAGGTTAGACAACAAAGAGCGTTAACTTCACACTTTCCAGTGTGGTTCTCCATCACATCCCTTATCACAAAACTCTGGTCTTTTGAGATAGCAGGTTTGTTGTGCAAGACCTCCTAATCAATGGCTGGCATTCCCAGAAAATAGTGACAGTCTGGAAGCCTAGGAAATTTCCTAGTTTGTAGCCTGTCATCTGTCTCGCTCATCTCTGCGGAGTGAGCAACAAAATGTCCTGTTGTCTAGGCCAGACAAATAGCTGCAGAGGATTGTCTTGCTTCTGGAAACAGCATTTGGAATCAATGGCATTTTCTTCCGGGTCGTGTCTTTAGGATTGGAAGAAGTGGAACTTTAGTCCCACTAAAATGATCTGGGCTGCTTCCTCCAAAAATATTCTCTCTCTCTCTCTCTCTCTCTCTCTCTCTCTCTCTCTCTCCTTTTTCCTACCCATCCAAACAAATTAGGTTAGGGGTTAGACTTAGAGACATTCTTCTTCCCCACAAGTTTATCCTTTGCACCCACATCCTTCTTATGGGGGCTTGTGGGTGCTGCCAAGTCCTTGCTCACCCGCCATCCTCTCACTCTTGCGTTTTAAAATACTTTGTGTTTTTATATTGTATTTTTATGTTGTGAACCTCCCTGAGATCTAGGGATGAAGGGCAGTATACAAACTCAATAAACAAACAAACATGCATTTTATGGACTTCCACGATGTTAAGAAAACCAGCAATTTATTAAAAAAATTCATTGTAACAATGACACTATAAACAAGAGCAGGCAGGCAAGAGAAGAGTACGATGAACATTCCAACCCAGATGCAGATTTTTGAAAAGCAGCTGCAAAACTATCCAGCAGAAAAGAGGACCCTCTGATAAGTAATAGAATCATAGATTTGTAGAGTTGGAAGGGCCCCCCGAGGGTCATCTAGCCCCACCCCGTACAATGCAATCTCAACTAAAGCATCCATGACAGGTGGCCACCCAACCTCCAAGGAAGAGGAGTCCACCATCTTAAACAATGCCTCTGTTGTTACTAGGCTGTGGCCACTGCGGAAGGATAGAAAATCCAGTATTTGTTTTCAGGTAGACAGAGGTTGAAAATAACAAGCTAGATAAGGATAAAGCAGGGGGTGGAAATAGATGGGGAGGCTCAGATGGGAAGGGATGTTTCGGGGCGTCAGCTGAGCAAGGAGTCTGATTAACAGATGGCAAGTTGTTAGACTGGGCCACCTTCTTCTTCTTCTTCTTTATTTGCATTTACAGGTAGGTAGCCGTGTTGGTCTGTCATAGTCAAAACAAAACAAAACAAAATAAAAAATTCCTTCCAGTAGCACCTTAGAGACCAACTAAGTTTGTTCTTGGTATGAGCTTTCGTGTGCATGCACACTTCTTCAGATACACTTCTTCAGGTATCGGAAAAAGTGTGCATGCACACGAAAGCTCATACCAAGAACAAACTTAGTTGGTCTCTAAGGTGCTACTGCAAGGAATTTTTTTTTAAAAAAAATTATTATTATTTGCATTTGTTAGTAACTCCACACAGAAGAATCTGGAGGCAACTGAGTAACAAGATAAAATACAAACAGGTGAAATCAATGCTGCGAAGCCACGTCAAAGCAATAGCATGCAATGAAAAAATCCTATGATGCTCATCCAACAATACAAGGGCTGCCCCCATTCTATTAAAAGATGTGAAGAGGCTAACTTAACTCACACAAGGGATTCTTTAGCTGTGATTCCTGCATTGCAGGGTGTTGGTCTGGATCAGGGGTCAGCAACCTTTTTCATCCGTGGGCCGGTCCACCATCCCTCAGACCATGTGGGGGGCTGGACTATATTTTGGAAAAAAAATGAACCAATTCCTATGCCCCACAAATAACCCAGAGATGCATTTTAAATAAAAGCACACATTCTACTCATGTAAAAACACGCTGATTCCCGGACCGTCCGTGGGCTGGATTGAGAAGGTGATTGGGCCGCATCCGGCCCACGGGCCTTAGGTTGCCTACCTCTGGTCTAGATGACCATTGAGGATCCCCTTCCACCTCTACGATTCTACGACTCTATGAAAAGCCCAAGAAGATGAACATATCTTAGCCCAGTGCCTAAAAATGCCTGCTTAAAACCTTTTTGCTCTCAACATGTAGAAGTTATGTTTGCTTTATTTCTTTTTGGCTCCTGCTGATTTTAATAATCTTTTCAATATTCTAAAGACCCTCTTTAACAGCTTTTTTGCAATGTTTTTCATGTTTAAATTTACGTTCTTGCAAACCACTGAGAGGTATTTGACGCTCAAGAAGTATATACACTTTGTTAAATAAATAAAACTAAATAAAATAAATGGTGGCGGTGGGGATTTTCAGTTAGTCCAACCAGGTTTGAGTGAAATTTGAGGAGCAGTCTTTGTTTGGGAGATCCTTGGGAGGGCAGGAATGAGTAATGCGAGGAGGGAAGTCAAGGTGGTGGAAGCGAAAGGAAATAGAAAACTCTCTATATTTGTTTTGAGGAGATGAACTGAGAGCCCTTGAAGGTGAGAGGAAGCTATTATTTCCCTTGAAAGAAGAAGGAAAGAATCTGGGAATAGATGGGGGCGGAATATTGTGAGATAGTTGGCGCATGGACTTGAATTAAGTTCTTGTGCCCGTTTGTTTCCTTTGCTGCACATTTTAATTGTGAGGTTTGCATATGGAATTGCTTTAATTATGTACTTTTTTGTTCATTGGTATTTTATATTTGTAAACTGCTTAGAAGCCAGTTTGGCACTTCAGGGGTATATAGAACAATAGTCTGAACATAGGCAAGTCTGAGAAAACACACCATGCAGAACTGAATATCTGAAAGCCCACACTTACTTATTTCATAAAATCTGTACACTGCTTGTTTGTAAAAAACAACAACAACCAAATCTCAAAAAAGATAAAACAGTAGATGATAATAATAATAATAATAATAATAATAATAATAATAATAATAATACAATACTTAAAGGCTTTTGGAAAGCTAAAATAACAGTAGACTGGAAACAGATAAAAACTCACACCCACTTTCTACGTACAAAGGTGAGCAGGCTTGTCTGAACAAACATGGGAAGTTCAGGATGGTGGTGGTAGAAACCTAGGAGAGGGTATTTCCTGCCCCAGGTGTCTGTCTGGTGCCTAAACTGCACAGCTTTAATCATATTCTTCAGCCTGCCTCTCACCCCTGAGATAACCTATTTTTAGAGTCCACCTTAGTCTTCCCATTGCAAATGGCTTTAACGGATCTTAATCTTGTATTTGTATATTGTGGCAACTCTACCTGGGACTTTATGGAGAAGGGCAGGTAAGAAATCAAAATTAATAATAAATAAATAAATAAATAATAATAATAACAATGTGGATTTGAAGATGCAAGCACATGGCTTGAACCTTTCCAGATGCTCTGTCTCTTACGAATTAAATGTTGTCCCTAAACCCAAATCCTCTCACTGAGATAGAAAGGTGTGTTTGCCTCAAATAATTCCCCATGCTCACACACCCTCCAACATTTCTCTGATGAAAATAGGGATGTCAAATATCATAATAATGTTAATAATAATAATAATAATAATAATAATAATAATAATAATAATAATTTTATTATTCATACCCTGCCCATCTGATTGAGTTGTCCCAGACACTCTGGGCGACTTCCAATATATATCTATCTCATTTAAAAAAAAATCCCTCTACAGGGCTGCCTTCAGATGTCTTCTAAAGGTTGTATACAGTACTTACTTATCTCCTTACTTATCTCCTTGACTCGGGGGTTGCATAACTCCATACCCTCCAACATTTTCCCGAAGAAAATAGGGACATCCGAAGGAAAAGCAGGACGTTGCTGGATCAGATCAGAAACCGGGGCGGCTTCTGTAAATCTGGGAGTGTCCCTGGAAAATAGGGCCACTGGGAGGGTCTGTGCTGAACTTGCTAAGGGTATCTCTTTGTGAACTCTGGAATCTTTGCAGTGAAGTTCTGGTGGGGTTTCCAAGGCAGCTTATGAAAGGCTGATGAGGAATAAAGGGGTTATGCACACCGCAGTTCACTTATGTAATTGTTGATTTCTTCCCGTAAGAATGGCTATCCCCCATAGCTCTTGAAAGCTGCGTTTATCAATTATATATCTCCTTCAAATCACATCAATTTTTCCATTCGCAGAAACCCTCCCTCTCTCCTTTCCTCGGCCAAATTACCTCAAATGCTCGGCTTATCTTTTTCTGTCTCCCTGGACTGGCTGGGCCATCATACATAGCTGGAGACATTGTGCAAAGGCGCAAATTCATATCACTAAAAATCTTCTGCTTTTGCAGCAAACTGAACCTGGGCTGATCTCATGTGGTGTCTCTGTTCAGTGTCAATGGCTTCGATGTACGCATCTCAAATATTTGCACGAGGCCCTCAGTGACATTTGCACTGGAGGGTGTAGGTACCGGTAGCTCCACCTGCATTTACGATTTACTTACACATCTTGTTTATATCATTTGTTTCTGAAAGTTTTAGAAACAACTTTCAGCCTGGTGCTGTTCCCGGGACTGCTTTTCTTTTGCACATCAAAAAAAAATTTTTTTTTTTTGCAGCGAATGAAACTTACCCTGTTTCCCTTATTTTAAGACGTAATCATAAAATAAGCCATAGCAGAATTTTTTCGCATTTGCGAAATATAAGCCGTACCCCGAAAATAAGCCATAGTGATAGGCGCAGTTCTGGAGGGCCCAAGGAAAAGGCAGGGCTGGGCATCCAGTCCCGCCACCAAAACCAGTCAGCCCCAGAAGCAGCGCTCAGGAACTCTGCAGAGCAGGGCGCACAGGAAGGGGCAGCGGGTGCGACAAAGGCACTCCGAAGGTCTCTTCGCCCGCACGCTTGCCCAACTCCGCTCGGCGCAGAGCGCACGGGGCGGTCGCCGTGGCGGAGAGGGAAGGCGGCACGGGCTTTCCCTGCTCCCCGCCACGACGAAATACCCCGAGCCGCCCCGCGTGTCGCCCAAGAGGCCCCTTGGAAAACAAGGCTTCTGTTGAGTTTTGAGGAGGGAAGGCGGAGGAGCAGGAGAGAGCACCCAGCGAAAGCGGGTATCTCTGGTGCCCGTTTCCTCAAAGCTCAGCTTGGATTCTCCCCCCACTGCCAGTAAGCAAACAAAGAGCTCCACGCCCGGCCCGTCCTTCGCAGCCCCAGAACTCGAGCGTGGCCTTGCCAAGGCGTGCTTATGTAATAAAAACAAGACATCCCCTCAAAATAAGCCATAGTGCGTTTTCTTGAGGGAAAAATATATATAAGACGGTGTCTTAAAATAGGGGAAACATGGTACTTCCAAGTGAATGGGCTTAGGGGGCATATCAGGTGTACTTTCTCATGCAAAAGTTCTTTCAAATGAGTGGGAAAGTCAGAAAAACTCAAGAGAGTTCCTGCATGGCTTCATTTCTAAAGAGCTTCAGGAAAAGCATCATTTGGAGTTGTAATCATTCATCCCAAACTACTACTGTATAGCAGGATTGGATTGGATCCAGACTTTGCTGTGCTTAGAGTAGGCCTATTGCATACCCTCCAAGTGCCCCTATTTCCCAGGAACAGTCCCGGAATTACAGAAGCCGTCCCGGTTTCTGAATTGATCTCGCAATGTCCCGGTTTTCCTTTTTCATCCCCTCCACGTCTTGGAGAACAATTAAAAGTGCATGTTTGTAGGAGCAAAAACAGAGTCCCGTTCCTATGGAAAATAAAATCCCCGCACCAAATGAAGGAAATGGTGACGCTGGAAAGCAAAGCCCTTCCTATAATTTCAAAGGAAAAGCTCACCAATCCACTTTAAATTCTTTTAACTGCAAGGCTTCCGCAGCCAGCCATTTCTTAGGAATCACGTTGGGTGTTTATTCCTTTTTTGTAAATGGAGCCTTGCATTTTTAATGGAGCCATGGGCATTTTTAAATAAATAAAAATCAATAAAAATACATAGCAAACCGAGGTTCTCCCCCCCCCAACAAAAGGCCTGCACCCCCAACAAAAATCCTGGCTACGCCCATGCCTTAAACTGTCTACTGAGATATAAGTCCCACAGTATTCAGTGGAGTTTACTCCCAGGTAATTTGTTAAAGACTGGGAAGCCTTACAGGGTAATCCTAAGCATTTTTACTCAGAAGTAAGTCCCTACTTCAGTTCAATAGGATTTACTCTCTGGTATTTTTCTGATCATCCTCACAGTTTCCATTATTATTACTATTACTATTAATTATTTCCTACCTGTTTTCATTAACAGGGACTTAAGGCAAGCTCACAGCTAAAATTATATTTCATTCCGTTTATCTGTGGAAGCTGCTGTACACAATCCTTTGCACATTTCTTCTTTGCAACGACCCTGGGAGGAAGGTTAGGGGGAGAGGTTGGAATTGGCTCAAGGTGACCGATATTCAGTGGCGTAGGAAGGGGGGTGCGGTGGGTGCGGGCCGCCCTGGGTGTCATCACTGAGGGGGGTGACAAAATGGCATAAATATGTGTTTTTGAAAAGAAAAAAACCCTCCCTGTACCCATCGCACAACCCTTCCTACGCCACGGCAGGAGCAATCTCCCCATGAGTGATTTCCAGAAACCAGAAGCATTTCTGCCTCCAACTTTGCAGGCAGAGCACAGCCTCTCCTCCATGAAGCTGCCTAATCCAGAGGCGTACAGAGTAGAAACAACAACAGACAGTCACGGTAACTATACAAAAGATAACATACAAAACCGTGAACAGCTATCGATGAAAATGTATTGAATCATGAACTAAACAGACAATGTCATACAAAAAGCATACATAGGTATTCCCTCAGAGGCAAAAGCCTGTATATACTTTCAAACATTAAAGTGCTAATTCAAAGTGGAATATTTAGTGTTGGAGATGGTTATGCAAAGTCCATCAGACATATGGGTCTATATTTCCAGTGTTAAAGATGGTTAAGCAAAGTCCATCAGATGTATGGGTCTGTCTTCCCGACGGGTGGCCAGCTTCGAATCTTCCCGTTTCACCAGCAGTTTCGTCAAGGACTGGACTTTATCTTAGATAACAACAGTACATACCATCAACTTTACCAAGAGTATAAATAGAATATACATTAAAAAGGCTGATTAAAGACTCATGTACTCACCCAACACAGAACTAGTATATTCCACATAGCTAAGCTATTCTAAGAAACTCAAACACTCACCATTCAAATAAAGCTAATCAAATAAAGCTTTATTTGAATGATAAAGGCGTAGCTGGGTGAGGCGGGGGCCACTGGGCGCCACACTGTGGGGCCTGCAGCATGCCTGAGCCACGCATTTCTCCTGGGGGGGGCGGCGGGCAGACTGCCTGCAAGCTCTGTGCTGCTTTTTCGAGCAGCGCGGGGCTTGCGCCTGCCCACCGCCTCAGCCGCCCTACAGCTGAGAGGGAGGCTGCAGAGAGGCTCCACGCAGCGCGCCCTGCCTTGGCTCACCCCGTCCCTGGCTGCAGGATGTACATACCGCACCGCACCGGGCACCCGAGCAGCTAGCTACACCGCTGCCGATATTGATGTGTACACAGTCAGGGCCGGATTTAGGTTTGATGCGGCCCTAAACTACTGAAGGTAACGGGGCCCTTTCTGTGTCCAGCTGTCCTTTGTCAACAACAAATGGTCGCTGGTTTTTGTGTTGAATATATGCTATATGGTAGTTTATGGATGCAGAATGTAGGCACCCTATATATAAAGGTAAAGGTAAAGGGACCCCTGACCATTAGGTCCAGTCATGTCCGACTCTGGGGTTGCGGCGCTCATCTCGCTTTATTGGCCGAGAGCCGGCATACAGCTTCCGGGTCATGTGGCCAGCATGACAAAGCTTCTAGCGAACCAGAGCAGCGCACAGAAACGCCGTTTACCTTCCCGCCGGAGAGGTACCTATTGATCTACTTGCAATTTGTGCTTTCGAAGTGCTAGGTGGGCAGGAGCTGGGACCGAGCAATGGGAGCTCACCCCGTCACAGGGATTCGAACAGCCGACCTTCTGATCAGCAAGCCCTAGGCTCTGTGGTTTAACCCACAGTGCCACCTGGGTCCCTCTACCCTATATATAGAAAGGAGCAAACCAGGGATATTTGAGGGAGTAGGCGGGACCCATGACTTACATCATAGGACACACAACACAACACAAAACACTGTTGCTGTATGTAGGTTTTATTTTATTTGTTTTTTATCTTATATTTTGGAAATGTACATCCAGTCCCCCCCCTTTAATTTTTTTGGGAGGGCCCAAGAGAGTGGGGCCCTAAGCTATAGCTTGTTTAGCTTATACATAAATCTGACACTGACGATGCCAATGTGTGCGGGAGATTAAACGTGGGAGAAGCTTCCTGATGTAGAATAGGATGTTCCTATTTTTATTGGAGAAATGTTTTGGTGGGGGGATGCTATTGAAACCTAACTGCATCTTAAAAGCCGCTTCTGAGGCCCCAGTTAGTTGCCTGCATACAAAGGCAACTAGAGCAAGGAGCCCACAGAACGGGACCTTTTTGCTGGTGGCCCCACTGCTGTTATTGGATTCTGCTTGAAGTTTGGCATGTTCCATATTTCTATCGGCCTTTCAAGTCCTTTCTTGTAATGACTAGTCTGTGATGGTGCCTGGGTGTTTTGGTATGGTCATGTCAGTCCATGCTGGTTTTAGAAATATTTAGGACTGTTTTGAAATGCCTGTTCTCAGCTTGCTTTTAAAAATCGTATTATGGTTTTTATTTGTGTATATTTTTGTAATCCACTTTGGGATTACACTTTGGGGAACGTTTTATTTGAAAAATGGTCTACACACACATGTATGTATATGTGTGTGTGAATAATAATAATAATAGGAGTTAACAGGCCTACTATTTTCAAATATTTATTTAATGGCATCAAGGAATATCTCAAAGTCATTTCACAATAAAATCATCAGCTGTAAAACGATTACACAGCTTCATACATAAAAACAATTATAACAATTTAAAAACAGAAACCTTTCATTGGTTAAAACAATTTAAACATAATTTCATACATAAAAACAATTAAAAAAACAAGTTCATATGTAAAATAATAATAATAATAATAATAATAATAATAATAATAATAATAATAATAATAATAATAATAATTTTATTTGTACCCTGCCCATCTGACTGGGTCTCCCCAGCCACTCTGGGCGGCTTCCAACAAATATTAAAATACATCAAAATCACAAAAGCAGTTCCAAATCCAGTACAGAATACAGTTTGAGATGAAGAACTCCACTTAAAAGGATTTTGGGGAGGCTAGCCATATTCTATGCATGGCAAAATCAGGATCCAACACTTTATCATTAATTAGTTGTGGCTAGCTTTCCCCCAAAGAACATATGATAACCCTGTGAGGCAGGTTAACTTTAGAGGCAGGGACTGCCTGAGAATTATCCCTTAAATGTTGTGTTAGAGTGACGATTCGAATCCGCATCTCCCTACTCAAAGCCCAGCACTTTAACCATTAAATCCCACTGGCACTAGAAAATACATTGCCATTGCATAGACAGAGAGAGTTAAATATGTGGGGCATTTTCAGAATTCACACACGCCCCAAACAGAAGCGAAAGGCGTTCTGCTTTCTAATGCCTCCTATGAAAATGGCTCTTTCCCGCAATCAGTCCATCAGTTAATCAATGTTTCCATTGTACAGCATCACACAATTGTTTTCTTTTAAGAATAATAGATCTGTCAACTCAGTCCAGGGCCTTTGCAATTCAGCATCTCAAAAAGAGGACAGATGCCAGTTGCATACAACCCACCGACATATTCCTCAACTTTTGCTGCTGACAAAATTCCCTTTTATCTGAGAACAGAGAAATCCAGGCACAGCCAAAAGGCCATATCAGCCAGGAATGAACCCCAAGATCAATATATTCATCACAGCCTCATCAGCAACTAGGCCCAAAACTCCCACCAAACATAATGCTATTATTATTATGAATAATAATGACAATAGTAAACTGATCATTTTTATATCCGCCAAATTTTACCTCTGAATCCATTCTTCTGAAGTCAAAATGAACTAAACCATTTTAGAAACCTTAAATCTTAACTATAGGAGGTAAAATGTAACACGTGGGGAAGATGTTTAAGCACTCTTCTTCTTCTCCAAAATATAAAATCTGACTCGCCACGGAATCTGCTTGAAGTAGGCTACTGTCAAGTTGACTGACCTGTTTTTCACAGAGCATTTTAGTTTTCGTTATCCTTGGCTCAACCAGAATTCCTGCAAAAAGCTCCACATCTGTTCATAATTTGGCGGATCTGCCAAAAGAAGGAAGAAATGGATATAGGTTGCTCCTGTCGATCATTTCCTTCCCACATAGTTTGACCAACCTTCCATTCCCCATAGATTGCAGTTTAAATGAATAATTTGCCTATGGTTATAAGGAAAAAGGTGTCAGTTTTCAGGCCTGACATGTTTCCAAGAAAGGATAAGATCTTAGGAACCAAACTTGAACGTCTCCGGCAGTTTGGTTGTTTCCTGCGTCCAGAAATGGCAGCCCCTTTCCCCAACCTCTTGTTCACCAAGCGTTTTGGACTACCGTACAACTCCCATCCACCTACCTAGCACCCAGTTGGAAAAAGCTGGACCACAGAGCCTTTTGGGAAGAAACACTGGTTTCAAAAACTCACCAAACTGCACAGAGTCAGTTCCCTCCACTCTGTTCCCCATCACTCTGGAAGTAAAACCATTTTTACATTTTCAGTGTCTGTTAATGCACATACAAGATGAGCTTATGAATTGATGGATTTGGTTGACGGTGGGAGTTTATATCAAGCACCTTTAGCCGCAAAGTTCACAGGGCAGTTCACAGACACAGGCATAAAGATACCTAGACCATAAACTTGACATGAGTCAACAGTGTGATGCAGCAGCTAAAAAAGCCAATGCAATTCTGGGCTGCATCAATAGGAGTATAGCATCTAGATCAAGGGAAGTAACAGTACCACTGTACTCTGGTCAGACCTCACCTGGAATACTGCGTCCAGTTCTGGGCACCACAGTTCAAGAAGGATACTGACAAGCTGGAACGTGTCCAGAGGAGGGCAACCAAAATGGTCCAAGGCCTGGAAACGATACCTTATGAGGAACGGCTTAGGGAGTTGGGTATGTTTAGCCTGGAGAAGAGAAGGTTAAGGGGTGATAGTATAGCCATGTTCCAATATATAAAAGGATGTCATATAGAGGAGGGAGAAAGGTTGTTTTCTGCTGCTCCAGAGAAGCGGACACGGAGCAATGAATTCAAACTACTAGAAAGAAGATTCCACCTAAACATTAGGAAGAACTTCCTGACAGTAAGAGCTGTTCGACAGTGGAATTTGCTGCCAAGGAGTGTGGTGGAGTCTCCTTCTTTGGAGGTCTTTAAGCAGAGGCTTGACAGCCATCTGTCAAGAATGCTTTGATGGTGTTCCTGCTTGGCAGGGGGTTGGACTGGATGGCCCTTGTGGTCTCTTCCAACTCTATGATTCTATACAATAAATAGAGTCTTCTCAGGTGTTTCCTGGATCATACCTCTTGAGCACCTGTCAGACTCACTGGTGCTCCTAAAACCATTGCCCTCCCATTGGGTGTGCACTTTGCTGCTGGTGCGCATCAGTGTTCTCAATTACCTCCCCTCAATTATTCAATTTATTCCATAACATTTGCACCCCGCTTGGTTGGAAGAAGAAACCTCAAAGCTGTTTGCAAGAAGTATAAAGCAATAAAAATATCCACAAAAACAGCAATTTAAAGCATTCAAAAAAATAAAATCAACAATGAGCTAAAAGAAAACAGATTAAAACACACCAGCATATCTGGGTACGCTTGTCTAAACAAAACAAAAAATGCTTTTAGCAGGGGCCGAAATGAGGGAGGGCGCCTGCCTTGATGTCAATTGGCAGGGAGTTCCAAAGCATGTGTGCTGCCGCACGCAGGGGCGTAGGAAGTCGGGGGCGGGCCGCCCCAGGTTCCATCATGGAGGGGGTGACAAATTATCAAGGAACAATTACTGCCCTACTAGGGTGGCTCATAAAAAACTTTTTTTCTTTTTGAAAATGCCTGCTCCAAAGGTCTTATCTTACTACACTAGGAATTATATAGCTATATATGAAATTTCATGCATATCAGTTAATATCTTGACCCTCCTCCACGAAAATAGCTGTTTACTTGGCTGTTTTCCTATGTCGTGAAGGCTGAAATTTCAATTCAGTGGAGTACTTACTGTTCCCAACCCTAACCCTGCGGAAAGCCATCCAATTAGACTTTAATTTGATTTTGACATGTTTTTAGGAGGTACCGGTAATTTAATTATTGTTTGATTTTATATCAATGTTATGTATCTGATGTTAGCCACCCTGAGCCCGACTTCGCCGGGGAGGGCGGGATATAAATAAAAGTTTATTTTTACTTATTATTATTCCTTTGTAAAAATATATATGAAATAACGTAAAACTATTTTTGCAGGCAAAAAACATAAAAATCAAGGGGGGGGGTTTACAATAAATTTCCCGCACCGGGTACCACCTGACCTTCCTACGCCTCTGGCCGCACAAAAACATTGATTTCATATAAATGAGTATTACGTGTGGCGCCTACTGCAGCAGGGCCAGCGGCACGGATTGAAGAGTTGGGCATGCAGGTGGCGAGGCGATTTCACAGGTCATAGTGTGTCCAGGCCACATGGTGATCTTGCACGCAGGTGTTTGCTTCCCTGTGCAATGCAATAAAAAAATGTTGAGATGCAATTTTCCTGATATACAAAAACAGCAGGTTATATGTCTGCATAAAATGTGTGTGTGTGTTACCCAGACTCTCTGAGATCCGTTGTGAGCCAAGCACACCAATTTTCTTTTCTTTTTGAGATATAAGTTTTCAGAAATTGGCAGGTGGTGGTTGTTTTTTAAAGTGTGTCGCGCCCAGCTCCACCAACAGCCTTCTGGTGAAGCAGGAGCTGAGTTTAAGGTCAGGACCGGTGCCAGGGTTTTTGGGGCCCTAGGCGAGGGGGCAGGGCACCGTACGTCATACGCAATGACGTATGGTGCCCCGCCCCCTGCCCGCCGGGCGCCCTGCGCCGCCGCGATTTCGCCGCTGGTTGGGGCGGCAGCGGGCGTCGGCGGGGGCTAGCGCCCCCTCCATTTTGGCGGTGGGGGGTGGGGGGCGGCGGGCAGGCTGGCCAGCGCCTCCTCCATTTTGGCGCTCTAGGCAACCGCCTAGTTCGCCTCAATGGAAGCGCCGGCCCTGGGTCAAGGCAGAGGTGAATGAACAATTGGAAGCTACATGATGGTCCCTAGGCGAGTGTCGTGTCCCCAATGGTGACTGTAGCTAGCTGTCAAGAACGCACGCCACTCCGAGAAGTCAGCGGAAGTTGTCTTGAAGTTTATTGTACAGCACACAGAGAAACGTGGAAAGTCCGTGAGGATTCTGAGGAGGCCACCTCAGAATCCCCCTTATGTACACCTTGCTGGGTGACTCCCAATTCCCCCCTCCCTTCTGCCCTAAAGGTCCGGGGGTAATCCTCTTCCCCACCCGGGGTGGCTTGGACAAAAGAGTTAACTGCTCTAGTCTACCTGCACCATTCATGGGTGCTTTTTGCATTGTTATTGCGATGCTGCCGGTTCCACCACGCCCGCTGCTGATGGCTCGTTAGCGGTCGTTATCGCCCATTCTGGGGTTGTTTACCCCGCGGGGCATGCCTGGGCGAGGTCGGGCCTTGCTGCGCTCGGTTTAACCCCTGCGCGCCTGGCTCCGCTGTCGCCCCCTTCTCTGGCCCGCTGCATGGTTCCCCTTCCTGGCGCCCGCATGGCGCGACCCTGGCGGACCCCGGTCTATCAGTGTCTAGTCGGGTCGCGACATCCTGCCCCCCCCGAAACTGACTCCCCCCTCCCCTGGGGAGCGTTCTGAGTCCCGGGGACCTCGGCCGGTTTGGCCACTGTTGGTGGAATCTCTTGACCAGCTGTGGGGCCAAAACGTCCGACGCCCACACCCATTCTCGGTCCCCCGTAGCAAAGTCCTTCCACTCCACCAGGTACTGCAAACGCCCTCTGTAGAGTCTGGAGTCCAAAATGTCCTTGACCTCATGGTGCTCCCCTCCCGCCAGGATCAACGGGGTGGGTGGCGCCGCCACGGGGTGCCAACCGTCGTCCTCCGGGGACTTCTTCAGCAAGCTGAAGTGGAACACCGGGTGTATCTGTTGCAAGTTCTTTGGGAGTTCCAGCTTCGCAGAAACTCCGTTGATTACCTCTAGCACTTTAAACGGGCCCAAGTACCGGGGCCCGAGTTTCTTGCTGGGGAGGCCCAGCTTCAAGTGCCGTGTGGACAGGTAGACCCGGCACCCCGCTTTGATGTCCCCCGCCGGTCTTCTTCGCTGGTCCGCCGTCCTCTTCTGCGCCGCCTTGACCTCCAGCAGTTGTTCCCGAAGGGACTCCCAGCACCTGGCCGTCCTCTCTCTCCACTTTCCGAGCTCCTCCGGCTCCCGGGCGGTGGGCTCCCCCAAGTCCGGCAGGTGCCTCAGGTCGATCCCGTAGACCACAGCGAAGGGGGACATCTCCGTGCTGCTATGTACGGAGTTATTGTAAGCGAACTCCGCCAACGGAAGCAGCTGTGACCAGTCGTCCTGCTGGTAGCAGCCAAAGCACCACAGGTACTGCTCCAGCACCTGGTTGACACGTTCCGTCTGTCCGTCAGTCTGGGGGTGGTAGGCTGAGCTGAGTCCCTGTTCGATCCCTAGCAGTCCCAGGAACGCCTTCCAAAATCGGGACACAAACTGGGAGCCGCGATCGGAAATGACCTTGTCTGGAACCCCATGGAGCCGGAAGATGTGCTCCATGAACAGCTTTGCCACCTGGGTGGCGGTAGGCAGTGAGGCGCAGGGCACGAAATGGGCTTGCTTGGAGAACAGGTCCACCACGACCCATATTGCTGTCTTGCCTCGGCTGGGTGGCAGATCCGTAATAAAGTCCATGGAGATCACCGACCAAGGTCGAGGTGGGACCTCCAGAGGCTGTAGGAGGCCCTGCGGCTTGCCCACTGCCGGCTTGCAGGTGAGGCAGATGGGGCAGCCCGCAACGTAGTCCTTGACATCTTTGCGGAGCGTGGGCCACCAGAAGCTCCGCCGAACCAGCTTCCACGTCTTGACGAAGCCAAAGTGCCCAGCCGCTTTGGCGTCGTGGCATGCCTCCAGGGCGGCCCTCCGGAGGGGTTCCGGGACGTACGCGGTGCTCCCCCTTCTCCAGATGTCCCCTTCCAGTGTCAAGGAGTCCCGCAGGTCCTGTAGTTCCGCGTCTGTCGGATACGCTGCCACTAGTCTGTCGCGGAGCGCTGCAGAAGGCTGGCTGCGCTCCCGGGGGGGTGTCCCATCTTGACCCCCTGTCTGTCCTTCTTTCCTCCTAGCCTGGTTACGGGTGGTGACGGCTCGGGCTAGGTGTTTGTCCTCAAATAGCGGACGCATCTCTGTGCGGACATCCGCCTCGTACTGGGGCAGGCGAGACAGGGCGTCCGCGAGGAAGTTGTCCTTCCCGGGGATGTGGCTTAGCTGGAAATCGTACCGGGAGAAGAACTCTGCCCACCGCATGTGCTTGGCGGTCAGCTTCCGTGGCTGTCGGAGGGCCTCGAGGTTGCGGTGGTCTGTCCAGACCTCAAACGGTTCCCTTGCCCCCTCCAGCCAGTGCCTCCACTCCTCAAGCGCCATGCGGATGGCCGCTGCCTCCTTCTCCCAGGTAGACCAGTTCCTTTCCGCCTTCCCAAACTTCCGGGACAGGTACGCTCCGGGCCTCAGACGGCCCTCCCCGTCCCTCTGCAGGAGTACCGCTCCCATGGCCACATCACTAGCGTCTACCTGTACCACCATGGGCCGGGCTGGATCCACATGGATCAGCGTAGGCTCGGCGGCGAACGCCCCTTTGAGCCTCTGGAAAGCCTCCTCCGCCCGGGACCCCCAATCCAGAGCCGCCCCGGGACGCTTGGCCCCCTTTCCTTTCCCCTTGGTACCTAGGAGATCGGTGAGGGGGGTCACCAAGGCCGAATAGTTGGGCAAAAAGCCCCTGCAGAAATTTGCGAACCCTAGCAAGCTCTGGAGTTGGCGCCGTGTCCGCGGCCGCTCCCACCCCAGGACTGCCTCCACCTTCTGGGGATCCATGGCCACCCCCGCCGCCGAGATCCTATACCCCAGGTAATCTAAGGAGGGGCGGTGGAACTCGCACTTGGGCAACTTGACGTATAGGTGGTTGTCCAGGAGTCTCTGCAAGACCTCCCGGACCAACCGGACGTGTTCCTGGGGGTCCTGACTGTACACCAGCACATCGTCCAGGTAGACCACCACCCCTTTGTACAGGAGGTCGTGGAGTACCTCGTTGATGAGGCTCATGAACACCCCCGGGGCCCCGCTCAAACCGAACGGCATTACCAGGAACTCGAACTGTCCAAACTGGCAGTTAAAAGCCGTCTTCCATTCGTCCCCCTCCCGGACCCGCACCCGGTAGTATGCCTCCCTTAAGTCTAGCTTCGTGAAGATCGTGCCGGTACCCAACTGGTCCAGCAGATCCGGGATGAGGGGGAGCGGGTACGCGTTCCCTGCAGCTATGGCGTTCAACCCTCTGTAGTCCTGGCACAACCTCCGGGTGCCATCCTTCTTGCCCACGAAGATGACCGGAGCCCCCATGGGGCTCTTGGCGGGGCGGATGAACCCTCTGGCCAGATTCTTGTCCAGGAACTCCCTGAGGTCCTGGAGTTCCTCCCCGGACATCTTGTAGATGCGTCCCTTGGGGAGGACCGCATCCTCTGGGATGTCGATGGCGCAATCTGTGCGGCGGTGGGGGGGCAGCTCGTCTGCCTCGGTTTCCCCGAACACCGCCGCCAGATCCTGGTACTCCGGGGGTATCTCCGGCGCCACCACATCCAGCTTGCCCTCGTCCCCGTGGACCCCTTTGGCCTCCCCCTTCCCGGGGCACTGGGGGTCCGATTCGACTCTGTGCTGCCCACACCTATCCAGGTCGAACGTCAGGCGCCCTGAGCGCCAGTCTACTATGGGGTTATGTTCCATCAGCCAGTCCAACCCCAGCACTACCTGGTACCCATCCGTGGGGACCCTAACTAGCATCCTGGACTCGCGGTGGTCCCCCACCCACAAGGAGACCGGCCCCACTTCCACCCCAAATGGACCCCCCTTTATGGGACTGCCGTCCATCTGGACGAAAACTAAGGGGGTGCTCCGAACCTGGGTGGGCAAGTCCAGTTCCTTGGCCACTTCGGGGTGCAGCATACTGTGGTCGCAGCCCGAGTCCAGCAGCGCATCGCCCGTCCATTGCTTGCCGCCGTCCGGGTTTTCCAGCCTCACCCGGACCAGGTTGGGTGGTCTTCCCGCCCGTTTCTTGGGGTCCGTTGACCCTGGCGGGACCTGCAGCCGGGCGTCCTTCACTGCAGGTCCAGGTCGTTTCCCGACTCCGAGCCCTCGGAGTCGGACTGGCGCTTTCCCCTTGGCTCCGACGCGACAGCTGCCCGGCTCCCGGTCTTGGGTGTCCTACTGGTTCCCGACGTCACTTGGGACCCTGCCGGGGTCCGAACCTCTCCCGGGGGTCGCTTGGGGCACGCCACCGCATAGTGTCCTGCCCCTCCGCACCTCATGCAGAGTCCCTCCCGGCGTCTCCTCTCCTGTTCCGGGTCGGGGGTGCGCTTGGGCCGGGGGACCCCCGCGCCATTGGCGGGACGGGGGGTCCCTGAGTTCTCCGCGGGCCTTCGGTCCTTGCCCGCCCTGGGTTCTAACTCCAGCATCCCCAGGTCTGCTTCCAACTGAGCCACCGTGCGGCACCAGCCGTCCAGCGTTGACAGCTCCCGAGGGGTCCCCTTCACTACGGCCCACTTGCGGAGCTCAGGATGGAGGCCCTCCTTGAAATAGTGGATGAGGACCTCCTCGTTCCAAGAGGAGATTCGGGCGGCCTCCCCCCTGAACATGTCTACATAGTCCTGTACCGGGAGACCCCCTTGCCTGGCCTTCTGGACCCGTCGCTTCGCCTTCTCCTCCGCCTGCAGGTCTTGGAAGCGCTCTCGCAGGGCCGCCAAGAAGTCCTCCAGGGTGGCCAGAGCCGGGTCCCTGCGGTCGACCAGGAGCATGGCCCACTGGCCGGCATTCCCCTGCAGGGAGGAGATGACCGCCGCTACCAAGTCCTCTGGGTCGCAGTCGCCTCCCCCGTACCTTCTGGCGTGGTTCCTTGCGTGGAAGATGAAGGTGGAGAGTTCCGCCGGGTCCCCCTCGTAAGTGGCCCTCAGCTCCGGGGGCGGCCTGCGCCGCGCCGTCGCCCTCCGGCGGACGTGCCTCCCGCGGGCCTCCGGGGTCGCTGCCGCGCGCTCGTCCTCGCTGCTGTCGCCCGTGGAACTCCCCGCCACTGCGTCGTCCTCCAGCCGGCTGCTGCGACGTCTTGGCGGGGGAAGCACCTGCCCCCTCGGGGCCGTCCCGTCCAACCACGGCAGCCGCTGAGTCACTCCGGGCTCCTGACCTGAGCCCTCCCCTGGGGTCTGCCGACTGCAGACCCCCGATCCCGAGTGGCCTTGGCTCCCGCCACCGCTACGACTTGTCCGGGGCACCGCGCCCCCACAGGCCTGGTCCAACAACCGGCCCGACTCCTCGCCAACCCGCAGCCGCTCCCAGATGAGGCAGTTCAGCTGCTCCTGGAGTCGCCGTAGCTCGCCCAGGCTCCCGCTGTCTGGTCCGGCCGAGGAAAGGCTCCGTTGATTCGAGGTGAACAGATCCGCCGGCCGCTCGAGTAGGGTGCTCGAGGTAACGGGGGTCTGAAAACGTGCCGCTCCGCGCCATGGGGTCGCCATCTCGGTAGCTGCCGGTAAGCGATCCCAACACGATACGGACGTTGAAGTTTTGGAGAATCCTCACTATGTCGTGTCCCCAATGGTGACTGTAGCTAGCTGTCAAGAACGCACGCCACTCCGAGAAGTCAGCGGAAGTTGTCTTGAAGTTTATTGTACAGCACACAGAGAAACGTGGAAAGTCCGTGAGGATTCTGAGGAGGCCACCTCAGAATCCCCCTTATGTACACCTTGCTGGGTGACTCCCAATTCCCCCCTCCCTTCTGCCCTAAAGGTCCGGGGGTAATCCTCTTCCCCACCCGGGGTGGCTTGGACAAAAGAGTTAACTGCTCTAGTCTACCTGCACCATTCATGGGTGCTTTTTGCATTGTTATTGCGATGCTGCCGGTTCCACCACGCCCGCTGCTGATGGCTCGTTAGCGGTCGTTATCGCCCATTCTGGGGTTGTTTACCCCGCGGGGCATGCCTGGGCGAGGTCGGGCCTTGCTGCGCTCGGTTTAACCCCTGCGCGCCTGGCTCCGCTGTCGCCCCCTTCTCTGGCCCGCTGCATGGTTCCCCTTCCTGGCGCCCGCATGGCGCGACCCTGGCGGACCCCGGTCTATCAGTGTCTAGTCGGGTCGCGACAGCGAGGAAGGAAGTGGGATATCTTGTCTGGTACATACATGCACCCACTGCGATGTCACCATGACAGGGGACCATCCCTACAAGGAAGGCACTTTTTCCACACAGCACAGAGTTAAACCACGGAACTCACTCCCACAAGAGGCAATGACCAACCTAGATGGCTTTAAAAGAGAATTAGACAAATGCATGGAGGAGAGGGATATCGATATCTCCTACGCTCTTTCTCCATGGCCAGTGGCAGCCATGCTTCTGAATATCAGTTGCCGGAAACTACAGAAGGGGAGAGGGCTGCTCTTGGGCTTGGATCCTGCTCGCTGGCTTCCCATTGCTGGCCACTGTGAGGACAGGATGCAGGACTAGGTGGGTCATTGGCCTGGTCGGGTTGGGATCATTTGTAGACAGCGCTGTCGCTTGCAGACAGGTGGGCTAAATTGCCCTTGGGTTCTTTTCACAACAAAACCGGTTTGTGAAGAAACACATTATGGCACAGAAAGAAATGGGGTATGTGTGGACTGGGGGTGGGTTTGGTCGCACAACGCTAAAAGCGACCCCGGTACGCATGGGCATAGCCCAGGGAGTGCCCCCCCAAATCAAGTAAATAAATAAAAATACTTAACTAACCAACTAATAGTGTCACAGATAGCTCGGTTCTGCACCCTAACATAAAGCCTGCCCCCTTCCCAACATAAATCCTTGATTCGCCCATGCCAGTATGCAGAAACTACTGGACTTTAGTGTGTACACAAGAATAAGAAGAGTTTGGATTTGATATCCCGCTTTCTCACTACCAGAAGGAGTCTCAAAGCGGCTCACATTCTCCTTTGAGAGACTTCAAAGAAGTGTGACTAGCCCAAGGTCACCCAGCAGCTGCATGTGGAGGAGCGGGGACACGAATCCGGTTCACCAGATTACGAGTCTACCTCTCTTAACCACTACATCATACTGGCTCTCAGAACAGCAGTGTTTGCTTGAGATTTCTTGCAAAATGATGTTAGGATGCACCTCTGGGATCACAATGTGCTTGCTCAGAATAGAACACATATCACAGCATCCTGGATGTTGAGTGTAAGGCTTTGTACACATGATGATGATGATGATGATAATGCCATCCTTCATCCGTCAATCTCAGGGTGGTTCACTAACCCATTTGTAGCACAAAAGATTCCCATTCCAGAATCTTTCAGGCTTGTCCTCAACCTGCTTTCAATCTAGATTGATTCTTGATCTCGCCACCCATAAGAGTGGGGGTGGTTACTTGAAACACCCTTAAGTTGTCCATACTCTTTGCTCCCTGCACATGTCCCAGGTAAATGAAGAAGGAAGTGGTGATTACAATTTCGGTCTATATACAGCCACTGTGGTCTAAACCACAGAGCCTAGGGCTTGCTGATCAGAAGGTCGGCGGTTCGAATCCCTGCGATGGGGTGAGCTCCCGTTGCTTGGTCCCTGCTCCTGCCAACCTAGCAGTTCGAAAGCACGTCAAAGTGCAAGTAGATAAATAGATACCACTCCGGCAGGAAGGTAAACGGCGTTTCCGTGCGACCTAATGGTCAGGGGTCCCTTTACCTTTACAGCCACAATGTTGTCGGGTCCCATTGCTGGGACCACCTGCATCCGTTTTCAAATGTAGACATTGCAGAGCAATCACTGGGGGCTGGCAATATTTTGACTTCCATCAGGGATTCTTTAGCTGTGATCGCAGAATTGCAGGGGGTTGGACTAGATGGCCCTTGGGGGTCCCTTCAAACTCTTCAATTCTATGATTGTATCGATGACATAATTCTTGGAATCCATCAATTCGCACCCTTTGCCCAAAACCTAAACGCAGAAAAACTTGTAAAAAGTGAGAAAAACTTGCTTCCAGTTGCGTGCAGTTTCCGCGCCCCCACTCCCACAAATCAATTTAACTATTCATTATCCGAATCCCTTTCCCCTAAATTAAATGAATCGAATGAACTATTCCTCTTGTTGTTGTTCCTCTAAGCCAGGGCACATCAGAACATTTCTGCTTAGAGATACATGGCGGTGGCGGGGGGGCCGGGGACGGACGGACACATCTCTTTGCTCTGCTTTTGGATTAGGATTGGCTGAGTAGTGCTGAGGGCTGAGGAGATTGACAGAAACGCCTTTATAGATTCAAAGACGTGCGCAATGGGGGGGGGTGGAGAGGAAAAAAGTGTGCGGCTTTGAGATTTGAAGGAGGGAATGTTTAAGTTAACATCTTATATTAAAAATCTGACAGTTCCAAATTACCGAAGGCTATTTACAAAAGCCAGACTTAACGTCTTTCCTTCTGCAGTGTTGGATGGCAGAATGAGAGGAGTTCCATACTAGGACAGACTCTGCTCATGTGCTCAAGACATTGACTCTATAAAACATATTTTGCTGCACTGCGTGAAATTCGAGCAAGCCAGGGAAGAACTGATATTACCCTTGCTAGTACCTTTCCCGGGAAAATCAGAGGCTTACTATGTCAGGTTCCTACTGGAATACCGGACAAATGACAGAACATTAGCAGTGGCGAAGTTTCTATCGGTGGTTGCAAGAACCAATGAACCCTATTCCTAAGCCTGAACAAAATGCTTGTGTAACCTGAAGATGGGCTGTCGAAATTGTGTATTGTTTTGTAATGAATTGTTGGGTCTCTGGACCATAATAAAGATTTGATTGACTGATGTTTAAAAATGGCTTGGCATTTTGCAGTGTGGGACACCTGCATCCCAGTAACCAAAGTGGATCAACCTGCAGCATCAACCTGAAATGATATTGTATTTTTGGAATTAAAGCAGGTTCCCAGGAAGCTTTCCCCCCCCCCAGTAGATCTACACCAGTTGCTCCCATAGTAGGAGGGACGGCCCCTGGGGGCGATTCTGTAGTGGGGTGCTATGGGGCAAAGGGGCAGCCGATGGGCTCCGGAGGTGTAAATGGCTACCACACTTTGAAAAGCTGGTATGATAGGTGCCAAACTCCCTGGGGTCCTGGGTGCCCGAGCACCCACAAAATTCGCCACAAGGGGGTTGGGCACCCACAAATTTCAGTGCCAGGGCCATGCACGCTGCATGGCACCCATGGCTCTGGGCACCCACGGTCTCAGAGACAAGTTGGCACTCCAAGCTGGCATCACAGGTTCAAGTTCAGCAATTTTGTTGAATTAATCAAACTTCATAGTTTTAACTGGATTTTGAATAGACAATTAGTATGCAATTAATTGGGGATGCGGGTGGCGCTGTGGTCTAAACCACTGAGCCTAGGGCTTGCCGATCAGAAGGTTGGCGGTTCGAATCCCCGCGACGGGGTGAGCTCCCGTTGCTCGGTCCCAGCTCCTGCCAACCTAGCAGTTCGAAAGCACGTCAAAGTGCAAGTAGATAAATAGGTACCACTGCAGCGGGAAGGTAAACGGCGTTTCCGTGCGCTGCTCTGGTTCACCAGAAGCGGCTTAGTCATGCTGGTCACATGACCCGGAAGCTGTACGCCGGCTCCCTTGGCCGATGAAGCGAGATGAGCGCCACAACCCCAGAGTCGTCCGTGACTGGACCTAATGGTCAGGGGTCCCTTTACCTTTACCTATGCAATTAATTGTGACTGCTTTTGGATTTTATTGTGTTATTATCTTCCTTAGTGAGTCAAGGAAAAACCTCTGTTATGAATGATACTTTTTATAGGGTAGAGTGGGGAACATGGGCATAGCCAGGATTCATTTTAGCGGGGGCAGACTTTATGCTGGGGGTGGGGGAACAGAACCAAGTTATCCATGATGCAATGGATTGGTTAGTTAAGTATTTTTATTCATTTACTTGATTGGGGGCAGCTTCCCCCCTGCACCACCCTGGCTATGGGGGGTGACTTTTGGGAACCAAGGCGATTGTGACGAAGGAGGAAAGGAACTAGGCAACCTTTAGAATAAATCTGAAGGCAGCAATGTATAAGGAAGTTTTAAAATGTTTCATGTTTTCTTATGTTTTTATATATGTTGGAAGCCGCCCAGAGTAGCTGCGGTAATCCAGTCAGCTGGGCGGGATATAAATAATAACATTATTATTATTATTATTATTATTATTATTATTATTATTATTATAGAATAGGACAGTGATGGCTAACCTTGACACTCCAGATGTTTTGGAACTACAACTCCCATCATCCCTAGCTAACAGGATCAGTGGTCAGGGATGATGGGAGTTGTAGTCCCAAAACATCTGGAGTGTCAAGGTTAGCCATCACTGGAATAGGACGTCCCTATTTTCATCGGAGAAATGTTGGAGGGTATGGTATAGTATCAGTTTCATTATTATTTGCAGAATATGGATAGATATCTTTTCAAATTGAGAGCAAGAGCATCAAGTGATGCTGAGGACAGTCCCAGCTGTGTTTTCCAGCATATTTCTTATCAATGAAAAATTTGGCGTAGTGCAAGCCGATTTCGTGTGGTCCAGGGGAAAAGGTTTGAGAACCACTGCCCTACATCATTAGAAGCCAAAAGCCTGGTTTAAAAAGGAAGGTTTTCGCCTGGCATACGCAATTTTGCTTTGTTTTAGCCGCTTGCTTTTCAAATTTTATTGAATCGACTCTTCTCTTTTTAGATGGTTGCGTTTAGTGTTCCTTCGATGCTTTATGGAAAGGCAGGGGACAGAAGTCCTAAACAGACACAGGGAACAAGCAAGCTTTCCTCAGGCCAGAGATGCTCCTTTGAAGGAAGGGGCCCTTTTGTGCAAAGGATTTTGCATGAATAGCGGAATGGCAGGTGATGGTTTGACAGGCTACTTTCTGCCACACGGCCCTGGTCTATAATTATCCAAAAGAGAAAAGGTGCAATATTGCTCCTCCTTTTTAAAAACAACAATAACAAACCAGTAACAATCTGTTATATGTAAGATTGAGACCCTATTAAAAGGGACGGGCACATTTCCACAAATTAACAGTGCCAAGATCTGCTGGCATCACAGCAGAAACTGGAACGGGATTGAGGAAAATAATATCTTATTCTGATGGGGAATATGATGTGGTGGATTTCAGTCCAGGATGTGTTTTTTTATGCTTCATTTGTTTTGTGTTTTACAATATGTCTTTATCTATTGAATTTATATCCCAGCTTTTTCTCTAAGGAGCTCCTCATTTAATCCCCACAACAACCCTGTGAGGTAGGTTAGGCTGAGAGGGAGCAGATGGCCAACGGCCGCACAAAGTGAGCTTCATGGCTGAATGGGGTTTTGAACCCGGGTCTCCCAGGTCCTACTCTGACACTCTAACCCCTGCGTCACACTGACTCTTTATATGCCTTCAATTTTTAATATATCTTTATGCACTGCAGCGCTTAATCTTTTGAAAGAAATCTATGCCATTTTGATAAAATAGCATAAAAATCCATGAAATTATTTGAGGGTCTGTTTTAACGTTTGTTTGTTTGTTTGCACAAGACATTTTATTTTATTTAATGCAAACTTCGGTGAAATTGCTTTTAAGGAACAATTGTTGTTGTTGTTGTTCAGTCGTTCAGTCGTGTCCGACTCTTCGTGACCCCATGGACCAGAGCACGCCAGGCACGCCTATCCTTCACTGCCTCTCGCAGTTTGGCCAAACTCATGTTAGTAGCTTCGAGAACACTGTCCAACCATCTCATCTTCTGTCGTCCCCTTCTCCTTGTGCCCTCAATCTTTCCCAACATCAGGGTCTTTTCTAGGGAGTCTTCTCTTCTCATGAGGTGGCCAAAGTACTGGAGCCTCAACTTCAGGATCTGTCCTTCTAGTGAGCACTCAGGGCTGATTTCTTTAAGAATGGATAGGTTTGATCTTCTTGCAGTCCATGGGACTCTCAAGAGTCTCCTCCAGCACCATAATTCAAAAGCATCAATTCTTCGGCGATCAGCCTTCTTTATGGTCCAGCTCTCACTTCCGTACATTACTACTGGGAAAACCATAGCTTTAACTATACGGACCTTTGTTGGCAAGGTGATGTCTTTGCTTTTTAAGATGCTGTCTAGGTTTGTCATTGCTTTTCTCCCAAGAAGCAGGCGTCTTCTAATTTCGTGAGTGCTGTCACCGTCTGCAGTGATCATGGAACCCAAGAAAGTGAAATCTCTCACTGCCTCCATTTCTTCCCCTTCTATTTGCCAGGAGGTGATGGGACCAGTGGCCATGATCTTAGTTTTTTTGATGTTGAGCTTCAGACCATATTTTGCGCTCTCCTCTTTCACCCTCATTAAAAGGTTCTTTAATTCCTCCTCACTTTCTGCCATCAAGGTTGTATCATCAGCATATCTGAGGTTGTTGATATTTCTTCCGGCAATCTTAATTCCGGTTTGGGCTTCATCCAGTCCAGCCTTTCGCATGATGAATTCTGCATATAAGTTAAATAAGCAGGGAAACAATATACAGCCTTGTCGTACTCCTTTCCCAATTTTGAACCAATCAGTTACTCCATATCCAGTTCTAACTGTAGCTTCTTGTCCCACATAGAGATTTCTCAGGAGACGGATGAGGTGATCAGGCACTCCCATTTCTAAGGAACAATGGCTAAGCGTAAAGTTTTGTCTTCCAGGACAAATGCATATACAGATGTTAAGGCTTGCAGGCAGTCCTCTCCGTATGGCATCGAAACAGACTTGGAGAATTTTTTTATGTTACAGATTAAGCTCCCATCCGCAGGGTATAATATCCTTCAGATCGAGAGCGTAGAGATCATTCCTGCATTACGGCTGCTGCGACTGAGATGGAAGGGAGATTACGGCACCATTGTTAATAAACGATGTAAATTGAGGCCATCGTCTTGAAACTCAAGATTTTAAAGCGGCTATGTCCCCTTTTAGGGACCCAGGTGGCGCTGTGGGTTAAACCACAGAGCCTAGGGCAGTGATGGCTAACCTAGACACTCCAGATGTTTTGGGACTACAACTCCCATCATCCCTGACCACTGGTCCTGTTAGCTAGGGATGATGGGAGTTGTAGTTCCAAAACATCTGGAGTGTCAAGGTTAGCCATCACTGGCCTAGGGCTTGCTGATCAGAAGGTCGGCAGTTCGAATCCCTGCCGACGGGGTGAGCTCCCGTTGCTCGGTCCCAGCTCCTGCCCACCTAGCAGTTCAAAAGCACGTCAAAGTGCAAGTAGATAAATAGAAACCGCTCCAGCGGGAAGGTAAACGGCGTTTCCGTGCGCTGCTCTGGTTCGCCAGAAGTGGCTTTGTCATGCTGGCCACATGACCTGGAAGCTGTACGCCGGCTCTCGGCCAATAAAGCGAGATGAGAGCTGCAACCCCAGAGTCGGACATGACTGCACCAAATGGTCAGGGGTCCCTTTACCTTTACCTTCATGTCCCCTTTTGGTTTGTCCTTTTGCTGCTTTGGCAAGCTGACCCAAGAAAGTGGGGGGCAGGAATCTAGAAAGGTTTTAAACCGTTAAGTCAGTGTAATATGCTGAGCTGGGCGACTTGTGAACTCCCTCTTCTCTCCGCAAAGGCAGTCCAGGCAGAGGGTCAGAGGGGATTTCTGAGGATTTGTTCCTCCAGGCGCTTTTTGGAAAAACCAGCCCAGCTCGAAAACAGAGGCTCCTGAACTCTGGGGGAGCCATTGGCTCCTCGGTTCCATAAACCCGTTCCCAATGCCCCCTACCCTACAAATAGCATTTATCCAAGGGGTTGGGCTAGATGACCTTTGGGTTCCAACTCTACAATTCTGTGATTCTGAGAGTGGTTCGCATGACCCACTTTAGGAAGGTCATAGAATGGTAGAGTTGGAAGGGACCACGAGGGCCATCTATCCCGCAGTGCAGGGCAACACAATAAAATTCAAAAGAGTAAAACTTTATTTTCGCAACAAAATAAAAAATAAAAAAAAATCCTTCCAGTAGCACCTTAGAGACCAACTGAGTTTGTTCTTGGTGTGAGCTTTCGTGTGCATGCACACTTCTTCAGTCATTCAAAATCCGATTAAAACTCTTTAATTCAACAAAATGGATGTACTTGATCCACCAATAACAGCTTTTAAAAGTCTGATAGTCGTTTACTCCTCCCTGCTACCCCAGTACACATAATTATATGTGTGCACCTCCTCCCAGGTAATCCCATTGCCCCCCCCACCAGGGAGTGGTACATCCCACTTTGGGAACCACCAATGTAAAAGAAAGGAAGGGCGTTGGGAAAAGAGGCACTTTTGTTCCCAAATGCAAGTTGGACTGGCAATCTTTAAATCTGTGCTTTAAATATTCATTCGTTCCTTAAACGTCTATCCCCTGCTGCCTCCCAAAGGAGCTCACGGTGCCAAATACGGAAGTGATAAAAAAATAAAATAAAAACGTATTTAAAACACTTAAGAACAGTTGCAGCTGTGTCCCACTTTTTCTCTCCAAGGAGCTGAGGTCCAATGATCTACAGTGTAGGAATCCCTGCTAAAGTTGAGAAGCGTAGTTTATGAAGTATGAATGGAGGTTTCCTTACAGCGCCTCAATGCTATGCTAATGCTGGCTAAGAAGCATTGAACTGCGGAGTGGAAAGGGATCCCCAAGGGTCATCTAGCCCAACCCTCTGCAATGCAGGAACCTCAGCTAAAGTGTCCGTGGCAGGTAATCCATTAGCGTAAGGAGGCAGGATGGCCGTGAGGTTCAAATGGGCAATGGGAAGTTATTATTCACACAATGGATATTTGACCTATGGAACTCGCTGCCACAAGAGGCGGCAAGGGGCACTGGGTTAGGTGGCTTTTTGAAAGGGTAGGACAAATCCATGGCGAATAGGTCTGTTAATAGTTAACGGTCTGGATCCACAGCTGTAAGCAGCAATGCTTCTGAATCCCAGTTGCTGGAAGTCACAGGGGCGCCTGGCTGGCCGCAGTGAGAACAGGATGCTGGACTGCATGGGCCATGGGCCTGATCCAGCAGGCTCTTCTTATTGTTGAAACCATTCCAATCAGCTGGTCAGTGTTGACTTCAAGCTTCTCTAGGGTTATCCAGGCTTAGTTATTCCGATCAGAAACACCGGAGTGTAGCTGATCCAAGCGGGACCTGAAGTCCCCGTCCATCAGCTGACTGAGGGTGGCTTCAAGCATTGCTTGGATCAGCTTGGATCTCCCTGTGCAGCATGACTTGAACTCAGGCCCAAAATAAAAACCACTAGAATGCCTATATTACGCAAATCCAATTGAAAAAACACGCAAACGCAATAGGCTGTATAATAACAACTGTAAAGTTATTTACTAGAAACTACTTCTCAAAATTGAGAGACATGGGTGGCACTGTGGGTTAAACCACAGAGCCTAGGTCTTGCCGATCAGAAGGTCGGTGGTTCGAATCCCCGTGACGGGGTGAGCTCCCGTTGCTCGGTCCCTGCTCCTGCCAACCTAGCAGTTCGAAAGCACGTCAAAGTGCAAGTAGATAAACAGGTACCGCTCCGGCGGGAAGGTAAACGGCGTTTCCGTGCGCTGCTCTGGTTCGCCAGAAGCGGCTTAGTCATGCTGGACACATGACCCAGAAGCTGTCTGCGGACAAATGCCAGCTCCCTTGGCCAGTAAAGCGAGATGAGCGCCAGAACCCCAGAGTCGTCCGCGACTGGACCTAATGGTCAGGGGTCCCTTTACCTTTACCTTTACTTCTCAAAATTAGATGCAGCTTCTCATAATGTCAAAATCAACATCTGAAGAAGTGTGCATGCACACGAAAGCTCATACCAAGAACAAACCAAGACATAACATATTAAAATGTAGCTTATTCAGTTGACCGCCGAGTCCAGCATGTACAAAATGCAATTCCTATTTTGTCAGTCCCGTAGTACATTCATATTCTAAATTCTTCATCTGCTCTTGTCTTTTTCTATCTGACGTATTCCTTAGAAGAGTACAACATTAAAACATTTGAACACTGGCACTGGTAGATGCTGGCCCAGGCGGACAAGGCAATGATTCCTGGATATTCCCCTGTTTCGCCTTAAGGGGCTTCATCAGCTGTGCATGGTTCATTACTGTATAAAAAAGCTACATGGAACTTATTCGTGATAAGGCCATCACCAGGCATCATGGGAACACCAGAGGATTGACAAGTGGCCTGCTGTGTTTGTGTGTGTGTGTGTGTGTGTGTGTGTGTGTGTGAGAGAGAGAGAGAGAGAGAGAGAGAGAGAGAGAGGGAGGGAGGGAGGGAGGGAGGGAGTTTGAGCTCAGGCA
Organism: Darevskia mixta; assembly: GCA_034641385.1. Classification (NCBI taxonomy): domain Eukaryota; kingdom Metazoa; phylum Chordata; class Lepidosauria; order Squamata; family Lacertidae; genus Darevskia; species Darevskia mixta. The sequence continues at coordinate 9,585,858 of JAWWNH010000060.1, forward strand.
GCCCCATTCACTCCTTGCCACCCTAGTTTTCTGTTTTGCTTTTCCACCTTCTTCTGCCTTTGTTGTTTGCCTTGCAGTGTGACATTTCAGCCGGCAGATGTCCCTTTGCCTTGAGGTCTGTTCGCATTCCTGACCTTGGAGGTAGTGAAGTTGTTGCTTTTCCAACTGGGGGCAGGGAGGGATGTCTTCACCCTATGCAAAAGTGTTCACACCTTGGCTAGAGAGGAAACGGGAACAGCTTAAGGCAGAGCTTTCCAAACTGTGCGTCAGGAGGACTCGTGTAGGGAGCACGGATGCTCCCCACACTCCACCCAGGGCTGGAAAAGGGTTAGCTTAACCTCCAGTTTGCTAGTAAAAGTGAATTACTGAAAAGTTTGGAAAGCTTAAGGGCTCCCACTGGTGTGAAGTTGGCTTGAGCTACAGCACATCGAAAGGCAGCATCTTACAACAAAGTACAGGATATATTTGCATTTTGGATAAGGGTTGTGTGAACACAGATGGAAAACCCACCTCTGGAAATGCATAAGGAGTGTGAACACAGCCTTAAAGGAGCGTCTAAGGCAGTGATGGCTAACCTTGACACCCCAGATGTTTTGGAACTACAACTCCCATCATCCCTAGCTAACAGGATCAGTGGTCAGGGATGATAGGAGTTGTAGTCCCAAAACATCTGGAGTGTCAAGGTTAGCCATCACTGGTCTAAGGCCTCATTCATGCCACACATTTAAAGTGCTAGGATACTGCCAAAGAGCTCTGGGAGCTGCAGTTTGCTAATGGCCCCAAGAGTTGTCCAAAAGCCCCTCTTCCTCCTCTCACAGAACTACAATTCCAAGAGTTTCCTGGAAAGAGGCATTGATTGCTAAACCACTCTGGGCATTTGTGGACTTGGTGCACCGGCATTCTCAATCTCTTTCAAGCCACCACAACTGGGATGTATTTTGAGATGGCAGCAAAGCAATGTCTCTCTCTCCAGCTCATGCCTAGACTACCCTTCATCCCAAAGGATCCCAGAGCAATATGAACCAAACTCAAGTTCCAGAGAAGTAGAATCTGCATCCCTCTCTTGCAGGAAAAGCAACCAAGAGTCCTGCGGTGCTTTAAAGGCGAAGAAACGTTTATCATCCCATTAGTCAAGCCAAGCGATTTATTACGGTCACACTAGACCAGTAATTACCCTGGCATAAGATTTCCCAGACTACCATCCACTGTATTTAGAGGCATGAAGTGTTCTCCTCGGTTGCAAGTCTACCACTCTCCATGGGAACGGAGGAAGAATTGTAGACAGTGAGATATCAGAGGGAAATGAGATGCAGGACCCAGGTTCAGCCCAGGTAATTTTGTAATTAGCGGTTGTAGATTACAACAAACAGCCCTGCTGGTTGAAGCAGAAGATGCTGGCATAGGGCAGCTCCTTAGCACAAGTAGTGTGATAAAACTCCATCATGCTGAGTCCACAGGATAGGATTGAGCTGGTTGATAAACTGCATTTTAGTAGTTTCACGCTACAGTCTCCCACCGGTAGGGCCACCTTACATTCAATAAACCCAATAGAATGCCTTCCATATAACATCTAAAGCAGGCATCCCCAAACTTCGGCCCTCCAGATGTTTTGGACTACAATTCCCATCATCCCTGACCACTGGTCCTGTTAGCTAGGGATCATGGGAGTTGTAGGCCAAAACATCTGGAGAGCCGCAGTTTGGGGATGCCTGGGCTAAAGCCACAACATCTTCAAAACGATGACAACACAACTTCCACCCTCCTTCATTCAAGGTTTTTAAAGGGACATTGGAGGGCGATCTGTCAGGGATTCTTCAGCTGTGATTCCCGCATTGCAGGGGGCTGGACTGGATGACCCTTGGGGGTTCCTTCCAACTCTACGATTCTATGGTTCTGTGATTCGAGACGTGTATAGAAACATGCAGCAACTCATCCCTTACAGTCTCAAATGCCTGTTGAAAAAGACACATTGTTGCGATATGCCAGAAGGGGTGTATTTCCAGCACGAGGGAGTTCCACAGCTGGGGTGTCACCACAGAGAAGGCCCCGTCTCGCATCCCAAACCCTAGCGCAGGGCTTGCCTTGCAGATCTTAAAGCTCTATTGGCACTGCAGTGCATTGCATGAACCTCTGGCTTCCAAATCTCATGCTACAATAAATACATTGGTGGATTTTATTTTTTTGCTCTATAAGGGATCATGATAAAAAAGAAAAGAATTGAAAGTAAAGCGGACAATATCATAATGCTGTCATATAAATCTATGGTGCAAGCAGGGCTTTTTTCCAGCCGGAACTTGCTTGAACTCAGTTGCGGCACTTCTCAGGTGGGTGTCATTGCCATTATAAGAGAACAAGGCAGGTGTTCATGGTGAGCTCCTGCACCTCTTTTTCTAGAAAAAAATAGCACTGGGAGCAACCATATTTGAAATTCTGCCCACAGCTCTGGCTGCCTCACCTCAGAAAGGATATTGTAGAGTTGGGAAGGGTTCAGAAAAGTGCCCTCAAAATGATCGAGGGGATGAAGCGACCCCCCTATGAAGAAAGGTTGCCGTGTTTGGGACTTTTTAGTTTAGAGAAAAGGAGAGAAAGTGGCGACATGATAGTAGTTTATAGAATGATGCATGTCAGGGAGAAAGTGGAGAGAGAAAATATTAAAGCCCATCCCACACGAAAGTTGTTCACCCTCTCTCATAACACCAGCTCATAGGAGCCAACTCTTGGTTGTTGTTGTTTAGTCTTTTAGTCATGTCCGACTCCTCGTGACCCCCTGGAACAGAGCATGCCAGGCACTCCTGTCTTCCACTGCCTCCTGCAGTTTGGTCAGACTCATGTTGGTAGCTTTGAGAACACTGTCCAACCATCTTGTCCTCTGTCGTCCCCTTCTCCTTGTGCCCTCAATCCTTCCCAACATCAGGGTCTTTTCTAGGGAGTCTTCTCTTCTCATGAGGTGGCCAAAGTACTGGAGCCTCAACTTCAGGATCTGTCCTTCTAATGAGCACTCAGGGTTGATTTCTTTAAGAATGGATAGGTTTGATCTTCTTGCAGTCCATGGGACTCTCAAGAGTCTCCTCCAGCACCAGAATTCAAAAGCATCAATTCTTCGGCGATCAGCCTTCTTTATGGTCCAGCTCTCACTTCCGTACATTACTACTGGGAAAACCATAGCTTTAACTATACGGACCTTTGTCGGCAAGGTGATGTCTCTGCTTTTTAAGATGCTGTCTAGGTTTGTCATTGGGTTGTCCCCCACCCCACCCCAGTTTATGGGCACCGCCATTCAAATGGTATGCATGCACTGTGTCATATGATTGATTATGAGGGGTGGGGCTTACCTGCCTCCCCCCCCCAATATTTTATTTAAGTTGGCATCAAATGAAGCTGAATATTGGAAGGTTCAGGACAGATAAAAGGAAGTACAGACAGAGGAAGCACAGAGTTAAACTATGGAACTCCCTCCCACAAGAGGCAGGGATGTCCACCAACATTAAAAGAGGATTAGACAAAGTCATGGAGGAGAGGGCTGTTGGTGGCTACTAGCCAGGTTTGCTAGGCTCTGTCTTCCACAGTTGGAGGCAGCCATGCTTCTGAATACCAGTTACTGGAAACCACAGGAAGGGAGAAGGCGCTCTTGCGTTCGAATCCTGCTTGCTGGTTTCCCAGGGTCAGACACTGCGAGAACAGGATGCTGATCTCCAGCGTGGGCTCCTCTCCTTTTCTGATGACCTCCCCCTCAAGGCTCTGTCTTTGTTTTTGCCCCCAGATGCCAAAGGGACCATCCGGGAGATCGTCCTTCCCAAAGGTCTGGACCTGGACCGGCCGAAGAGGACCAGGACTTCGTTCACCGCTGAGCAGCTCTACCGGTTGGAGCTGGAGTTTCAGCGCTGCCAGTACGTGGTGGGCAGAGAGAGGACGGAACTCGCCCGGCAGCTCAACCTCTCTGAGACGCAGGTAAGGGATGGGTGGATTTGCTGAAGAAGGCATCGCTCTTTTCCACCCCACACTCTGATTCTTCCCCTGCTCCCTTTCATTCTCTCTTCCTCCTCCATTCTCTCTCTCTCTCTGCTTTCATGACACAATGGGACTCCTTTGTCTTATTTTGAGCTTTAGCAAGCAACAGATGTTGCCTTGACTGCATCAGTCCCCACAAGACACTCAGCATGAGTCACCCCAGGCAGGAAACTAGAGTCACGTGGCTGTGTGGTGTAATGGTTAGAGAGTTCTGGACCAGGACTTAGGAGAGACCAGGGGGAGGGAAATTCTGTTTGGTCGCAGAGATGCTGTATAAAAAGCCCTTGAGTTTCCCACTCCCTAGCACTTGAAGCATGTCCTGAGGGCTGAGTCCTGTGGTGTCCAGAAGCAAATGAGCTTCTGGATATTGTGAAATACTCGGAATCATAGAATTGTAGAGTTGGAAGGGACCACCAAGGGCCATCTAGTCCAGCCCCCTGCAATGCAGGGATCTCAGCCATCCAACCTCTGCTTCCAAATGAAGGAGAGTCCATTACTTTCCGGGGGAGTCCATTCCACTGTCAAACAACTCCTACCATAAGGAAGCTCCCCCCCCCCCCATGTTTAGTCAGCCTCCTTTCTTGTCATTTCAATCCATTGGTTCAGGTCGTCGCCTCTGGAGCAGCAGGAAACAAGCTTGCTCCGTTTCCCACGTGACAGCCCTTCAGATATGTGAAGGTGGCTCTCATCACCCCAAGGGACGCGGGTGGCGCTGTGGGTTAAACCACAGAGCCTAGGGCTTGCTGATCAGAAGGTCGGCGGTTCGAATCCCCGCGACGGGTGAGCTCCCGTTGCTCGGTCCCAGTTCCTGCCAACCTAGCAGTTCGAAAGAACGTCAAAATGCAAGTAGATAAATAGGTACCGCTCCGGTGGGAAGGTAAACGGCGTTTCCGTGTGCTGCTCTGGTTCACCAGAAGCGGCTTAGTCATGCTGGCCACATGACCTGGAAGCTGTACACCGGGTCCCTCAGCCTGTGAGCTTCATAGCCAAGAGGGGATTTGAACCCTGGTCTCCCAGGTCCTAGTCCATAACTCTAACCACTATACCATGCTGACTCTTCAAAGGAGGATGGAGGAGGTGGCCCTGGAGAGAAGCTTCCAGGCAGAATGTGACTCTAGTCGGCTGAGCAGCCCCAAGCTGGCAGAAGTCACATTCTTATGATGTCGGAGCAGCTTATTTTATTTATAGCTGCACAACGAAGTCTGCTCTTTTAAAAATTAATTGCAATAATCGCAATTAACAATTCATTACCATGAGCAACAGAGATGATGGAATGACACTTTGCATCTTTCGCACACCCCTTGGCTTCATACATGGTAAAACTCCCGCAATGTGGAAAAGGCTTTCATGCGGGAATTGCTCTGAAATCCGCACTCAGACCATCGCCCTGAACAAGCAGCAACTTTGCTGCTTCGTCGTGTGTGGAAAACGTGCAGCTTCTTAAAGCATCTTTATGTAGATAGAGCCGAATAGCAGGCAGGTACAGATCTACTGGCAGATTTCATGTGACTTGATTGGCGCCTGCGCAGGAACGTATGGCAGGTTTTGGATGTTCCGATCATAAGAATATAAGCCAAGCCTGGTTGGGATAAGAATGGCTTATGGGCTGGTAACTGGTTGAGGATCAGGAGGAAGAGAATTTGGGCATCTCTAGACTGCAGGACCCTTTTTTCTTCTTCTTTTGCTGGGGGGGGGTATATTCTGCAATATGTCATGGATGCAATAATAAAAATACATTAGTGGTGGATCATCCACACTTCATCCAATTTATTAGTTGCTTTGTGAGGGGCTCTTTTGCACTATAGCACAACAAAAAAATAAACTGGAACATTTGTGGTAGAAAAGGTTATGGGGTTTCAGCAACAAGTTAAGAGAAATGCGCTGATTGGAAATGAAGCAGTACGACAACCACTCTGAAATGTTTGCAGTCGCAAACAGTATTGAAAATGAGGTTGTGTATAACCACCCTAGGGTTACAGGACCTCCAGGTTTGAATCTCCGGGTGGGTGAGAGTTTATTTAATTGAAGAGGAGGAGCTGGCTGCAAATGATCGGATAGGCATTATGGGGTCTGCCCTCCTTTGCTCCCCTCTCCCAATTAACCTCCATCTCCAGGGGTCTCCTCCAATAATATCGCCAGGCTTCAGGTTTGGGCCCTGAAATCTCAGGGTCTGGGCTGCTCCAGACCTGGCAACCCTAAACCACCCTGATATCACCATGAGCACAAATAATCATGAATGCATGATGAATGGGCATCCAGAGGGACCCTAGGAATAAATGGACACTACTCACAGCCCTGTGATACCTATGGACACTACTCACACAATGGACACTACTCACAGCCCCAGATACCTATGGGAAGCCCATGAGGAACACCTGAGTGCAACAGTGGTGTAAGAAGTGGGGTCCCTCAAGGGGCCTGAACTGGATCTGGCAGTTGTTAACTTGCTCATGAATGACCCGGAGTCAGGGGTGAGCTGTGAGGTGGCGAGGCTTGCTGATGACCCCCAAATTGTTCAAGGTGGTAAGAAGAAAAAAGGGTGGTCAGACCCCACCTGGAATACTGTGTCCAATTCTGGGCACCACAGTTCAAGAAGGATACTGACAAGCTGGAACGTGTCCAGAGGAGGGCAACCAAAATGGTCAAAGTCCTGGAAACGATGCCTTATGAGGAACGGCTTAGGGAGCTGGGTATGTTTAGCCTGAAGAAGAGAAGGTTAAGGGGTGATATGATAGCCATGTTCAAATATATAAAAGGATGTCATATAGAGGAGGGAGAAAGGTTGTTTTCTGCTGCTCCAGAGAAGCGGACACGGAGCAATGGATTCAAACTACAAGAAAGAAGATTCCACCTCAACATTAGGAAGAACTTCCTGACAGTAAGAGCTGTTCGACAGTGGAATTTGCTGCCAAGGAGTGTGGTGGAGTCTCCTTCTTTGGAGGTCTTTAAGCAGAGGCTTGACAGCCACCTGCCAGGAATGCTTTGATGGTGTTTCCTGCTTGGCAGGGGGTTGGACTGGATCTCTTCCAACTCTATGATTCTGTGACTGCAAGGGGCTCTGAAAGGATCTCCCCCAAGTGGGTGAAAGGGCATTAAAAGGGCAAATGTGGCTCAATTGGGAAGGAAGTGTAGCCATCAGGACAAACACCCCTAACATCTCAAATAGACACTGATAGGGTCTGAGCTGGCAGTGACTGACCAGGAAAGGACCCTTGGGGTCTGGGTGGACAGCTCAGTGAAAACGTCGACCCAGTGTATTGCAGCTGTGAAAAAGGTGGATTCCAAAATGGGAAAAGCTCAGAAAAGGGCAAGTGAAATGACCAAGGAGCGACTCCCCTATGGGCAGACAAGCCTACCCCAGCCTTTGACCTGGAAGCCCAGTTCCCCAGAATCTGCCTCTGTCTGTCTGTGTCTCTGTGTTAAAGGTAGATAGCCGTGTTGGTCTGTCATAGTCAAAACAAAATAAAATAAAAAAAATTCCTTCCAGTAGCACCTTAGAGACCAACTAAGTTTGTTCTTGGTATGAGCTTTCGTGTGCATGGACACTTCTTCAGATACACAGAAACAGAAGTCACCAGACCCTGATATATAGTGAGAGGGTGGGGAGGGGTATTACTCAGAGGGGTGGTGGAAATGGGTGAAAGGTTGATAGGTGTGGTAAACCTGTTGACGACTGTTAACGGCTGCAATTAGTCTTACAGGAAAAAGCAAGGGGTGAGAAGGTTAAAAAAGCTTTGTCATGTATAATGAGATAAGAATCCAATGTCTTTGTTCAGACCAGGTCTCTCCATGGTTTTAAGCTTGGTAATGAGTTGCAATTCAGCAACTTCTCTTTCCAGTCTATTTCTGAAATTCCTTTGCAATAAGACAGCTACTTTGAGATCTTGTATAGAGTGTCCTGGGAGATTGAAGTGCTCTCCTACTGGTTTCTCTGTCTTGTGATTCCTGATGTCAGATTTATGTCCATTTATCCTTTGGCGTAGGGTTTGGCCTGTTTGTCCAATATAGAGAGCTGAAGGGCACTGTTGGCATTTGATGGCATACACAATGTTAGATGATGAGCAATTAAATAGTCCTGAGATGGTATGTTTGATGTTGTTGGGGCCAGTAATGGTGTTGTCCGGGTGTATGTGGCAGCAAAGTTGGCATCTGGGTTTATTGCAGGCTCTGGTGCCAGTGTCTGTGTTTAGTCTGGTTGTAGTATTTTTTTTTATTTTTTTTTTGTTTTGACTATGACAGACCAACACGGCTATCTACCTTTAACTGGAACTATGGAAGGCACCACATTGAGCCGCATGAAATGGAAGTCCATCAACCTCACCAAGAAACTTGCACAGGTACAGACTGACATCTCCTTTCTGACGAAATGCAAGAACCTGGACATTATACCAAAGGGGCTTAGAATTAAGAACCCTCTGGAATCCACGTATCCCAGTAATTATGCAAGAAAACTATGCCACAGTTTCTCTAAGAAGCTGCTGAAACATCTTATTGGCATTCTCTATTCCAAACAGAAGCTAATAAAGGAGGATCTCTCCACATTGGACATCTCTATTTGAAAGAACCACCCAGCTTGGCAGGAATTCCACAAGGAAAAACAAGCCATTTACCACACTCGACTGGAGTTACTGAAAAAACAGAAGAACAAAAAACTCTCTAACCTTTCCAACCTACAGGCTACTGGTACTAATCAAAACAACAAGATCAACAATATTGTCAATCTCTCACAGCAAACACTCAGCCCAGCTGAGGAATCGGTCCTTTCACGTGGACTATCATTCTGCCCTGCCAAATCCCCACACATGATTCAGTTCTGTGGGGACTTGGAAGCATTTTTCCGCCGTTTACGCCTGAAGGAGTATTTTCAACACACACAACAACAAGACAAAGCAGAACAAACAACATCTTCACAACACAACAACTCTCAACCTACTGGGGAACAACAACCACCCTCCCAACAGAACAGTGACCACCAACTACCACCGAAAAAATGTTACACGAAAAGGGACTCCACATGGACCCCTCCTGATGGACGCAATACCACACTTGATCTGTACATCGATTGCTTCCGCCACAGAATCCAAACAGATGTGACCAGAAAACACCATCGCTTACAACAAAATCTAAACCATGCTGAAAGGAGAGCAATAGATAATCTTAGGAACAACCCAGACATTATAATTAAAGAGGCGGACAAAGGTGGAGCTGTCGTCATCATGAACAAAACCGATTACATCCAGGAGGCTCACAGACAACTTTCCAATACCGCCTTTTACATAAAATTGGACTCAGACCCCACACAAGAATACAAAAAAGAACTGAACAAGATTGTTAAGGAGCTACCCCCACACATCCAAGAACAGATCCTCACAAACACACCAGCAGAACCTCGACCAGGAACTTTCTATCTACTACCTAAAATACACAAACCAGGAAATCCAGGACGCCCCATCATCTCAGGTATTGGCACTATCACAGTGGGTGTCTCCGGTTATATGGACTCTGTTCTGAAACCATATGCCATCAGTGCTCCCAGCTACGTACGTGACACCACAGATTTCCTGAGGAAAATACAATCTTTAAATAATCTTCCTAACAATACTATATTAGCCACGATGGATGTGGAATCTCTGTATACCAACATCCCACACAACGATGGTTTACAAGCTATAAGGAACACCATTTCAGATAGAACCACAGCGGACTTTGCTACCAAACTCTGCCATTTTGTCCTTACACACAACAACTTCAAATTTGGTGATGACCTGTTCCTCCAGATCAGTGGCACAGCAATGGGCACCCGCATGGCCCCACAGTATGCCAACATCTTCATGGCAGATTTAGAACAACGCTTCCTAAACTCCTATCCACTCAAACCTCTCTTGTACCTGCGATTCATTGATGATATTTTTATTATCTGGACACATGGTCAACAGACCCTGGACACCTTCCACCAGAAATTCAATGACTTTCACCCCACCATCAACCTAACTATGAACCAATCTATGCAAGAAATACATTTTTTGGACACTACTATAAAAATACAGGATGGGCGCATAGACACCACCTTATACCGTAAACCTACTGACCGACAGACATATCTACATGCTTCTAGCTACCATCCCAAACATACCAAACAATCCATTGTATATAGCCAGGCCCTACGTTACAGCCGCATCTGTTCCAACTCTACAGACAGAGACTCTCACCTAAGAGATCTACAGCAAACCTTTTTAGAACTAAAATACCCACCGGATGAAGTTAAACAACAGATCAACAGAGCCAGACTGATACCCAGAGAGAACTTGCTGCAAGACAGACCCAAAAAAGAAAACAGCAGAACACCACTAGTAATCACATACAGCTCCCAAGTTAAAAAAGTACAACGGATCATCAGAGATTTACAACCTCTCCTAGACCATGACAGTTCTCTTTCTCAAGCTCTGGGAGGAAGACCTTTCATCGCCTACAGACAGCCACCCAATCTTAAACAACTCCTCACCCACAACAATACTACAACCAGACTAAACACAGACACTGGCACCAGAGCCTGCAATAAACCCAGATGCCAACTTTGCTGCCACATACACCCGGACAACACCATTACTGGCCCCAACAACATCAAACATACCATCTCAGGACTATTTAATTGCTCATCATCTAACATTGTGTATGCCATCAAATGCCAACAGTGCCCTTCAGCTCTCTATATTGGACAAACAGGCCAAACCCTACGCCAAAGGATAAATGGACATAAATCTGACATCAGGAATCACAAGACAGAGAAACCAGTAGGAGAGCACTTCAATCTCCCAGGACACTCTATACAAGATCTCAAAGTAGCTGTCTTATTGCAAAGGAATTTCAGAAATAGACTGGAAAGAGAAGTTGCTGAATTGCAACTCATTACCAAGCTTAAAACCATGGAGAGACCTGGTCTGAACAAAGACATTGGATTCTTATCTCATTATACATGACAAAGCTTTTTTAACCTTCTCACCCCTTGCTTTTTCCTGTAAGACTAATTGCAGCCGTTAACAGTCGTCAACAGGTTTACCACACCTATCAACCTTTCACCCATTTCCACCACCCCTCTGAGTAATACCCCTCCCCACCCTCTCACTATATATCAGGGTCTGGTGACTTCTGTTTCTGTGTATCTGAAGAAGTGTGCATGCACACGAAAGCTCATACCAAGAACAAACTTAGTTGGTCTCTAAGGTGCTACTGGAAGGAATTTTTTTTATTTTATTTTGTTGTGTCTCTGTGGTGGGCAGTTGCAGAGAGGGCTAGCTGCCCTTGAACTCGGATCCCAGCCCAAGGTGCAACGCCTGCGCCCCCTCCCCGCCGGATCTGGGGCTTGAGCAAACACTTCCTTTGAACGCCTCTGCTCACACAAACCGGCTTTTTCACAAGCCGATCAAAGCAGGCTTGGGAGCCTTGCAATTACGGCCGACGCTGTTTGGGGTTGCAGTTCCAGCTTTTGTTTCTCCCGAAGCCAGGAGAAAATGCACTAGGGCTGCCTCTCCCTCTGCGTGTGTGTATATTATTTGTGCGATGGGGGTCATTTCAGAGTGCCCCCAGCTCAATCTCCCCCTCCCCCTCCCACGATGGCTGATGTGGTTTTATTCCTCCACCCAGATCCAGTTAATTGAGGGGAAGGGGAAAGCAGAGCGAAAGGGGGGAGATTCAGAGCTTGGCTGCTGATGGAAATAATTATATGCCCAGCCTTTCTCTCCTGTTCCCCTGGATGCCTAATTAAGTCTTCTCACTCTGACAAGACCCTTTCTAAAAAAAAAAAAAAAATGTCTCCGGATCCTGCTTTTGTCGTTGCGAAAACAGAAAAGAGAAGCACCAGGCTGGAGCTGGCAGCCTCTGCCTCGCTCTGCCTTAAGACAATGAGCTGCAGGTGGCTTTCCCCCTCCCTGCCCAATCAGGGCCCCCAGGTGATGCCCAGAACGCCAAATGTGTTTTCCTTTCTTCGGGCAAGAGGCGATGGGCGGTGTGAGGCCACCAAACGTGTTGAGAAAGAGCCAAGGAGGCAGGAACAGAACCCGTCACCAGCAGTGGAGAAGTCAAACCGCCCAGCTCATGCTGGGAAGAACAGAAGAGGAGAGCCCGCTGGATCAGGCCAATGGGGTCCAGCATCCTGTTCTCACAGTGGCCCTCCAGAGCACTCTCTCCTGCTGTGGTCTCCTGCAACTGGATTGCCAAGGGCAGGCGAGAATGTTTGAATTCCCAGGCTCGGTTCTCAAGAGGGAGTCCCCAGGTTGGTGGCCCAGAGCCAGAAATAAAGAAGAGTTTGGATTTGATATCCCGCTTTATCACTCCCCGAAGGAGTCTCAAAGCGGCTCACATTCTCCTTTCCCTTCCTCCCCCACAACAAACACTCTGAGAGGTGAGTGGGGCTGAGAGACTTCAGAGAAGTGTGACTGGCCCAAGGTCACCCAGCAGCTGCATGTGGAGGAGCGGAGACACGAACCCGGTTCACCAGATTACGAGTCTACCGCTCTTAACCACTACACCACACTGGCCTGCGGATTAGCTGCCAGGTGAAATGGTGTGATTCCTTGCATGTGACATCTACTCAAGGGGGAAGAGGTTCTCCATAGATGGGCCAGATGCCCTTTAATCCAGGGAATTAAGTTTGAAAGTTGCTGTTGCGTTCAGGTCGTGTTTGCAGGCTTCCGGTAGGTATCTGGTTGGCCGCTGTGAGAACAGGATGTTGCAGCAGGTGGGCAATTGGCTTGATCCGGCAGGCCTCTTCGTATGGGCTTCGGTTCATACTAGGGACTATGCTCCTGACTGTGCCACTCACCAACCTCCCCCCCATTCCTCTCTCCCATGTATCTAACCCCCTAGAATTTCCCCTTCTCACCCCATGCAACTGCTAAGCTTACCTTTCCTCTTCCCAATCCCCTTTCTACATGCAAATCCGGGATTGCGATGTGGCGTTACAAATCCACCAATAGGGGCTGAGCTCTCGCTTCATGCAAGACTAGAATTGCCACGCAGCACTGCAAATCCTCCAACGGGGGCTGCGTGATGACCGCCGTACGTTTTTATGTATATAGGAAGAAACATAAGAAGAGTTTGGACTTGATATCCCGCTTTATCACTACCCGAAGGAGTCTCAAAGCGGCTCACATTCTCCTTTCCCTTCTTCTGTGAGGTGAGTGGGGCTGAGAGACTTCAGAGAAGTGGGACTAACCCAAGGTCACCCAGCAGCTGCATGTGGAGGAGCGGAGACGTGAACCCGGTTCACCAGATTACGAGACTACCACTCTTAGCCACTACACCACACTGGCTCTTGACATACCGTAGAGGAATCTCATTGGGGAAGGGCCATAATTCAGTGTGAAATGTCTGACTTTCAGAAGGTCCCAGGTTCAGTCATGGGAATGGAGAAAGCTGCCTTGTACTCATTCGGACCATTGGTCCATCAGGATCACCCACACTGATTGGCAGCAGCTCTTCAGGTTCTCTCCTAGCCCTACCTGGGGCTGAACCCAGGACATCCTTCCTGCAGGGCAGATGCTCTGACACTGAGCCATGGCTCAGTTGGGGCTGCGAATGTCCCCTGCCTGAAACCTAGAGGGCCTGTGCACAGGGGGAAGTGTCTTCTCCCTCTTTAATAACATTAGAACCCGCAGACATCCCATAAAGCTGAATGTTGGAAGATCGGGACGGGTGAAAGAAAGTCTGTTTGGTGTTCAACATCATGCCCCGATTTCCTCCTGATCTCTCAGGCCGGTTGACACTTGGCAGAAATCTCTACTTAGCCACTCTTGTGCTGTCCAAATGGTGGGCGTTCCCTCTTTCCCTCGGGGTGTGTTTGTGTGGCCCAGTCCATTTGAAACACAGGTTGAGTTTTTGGAGCATCTTCCTTGGCACCTGCCTCTCTCCTCCTCCGCCATCACTCGCCCTTTCTGGAGTCTCTTACAATCCTCTTTAGACCTCGTTGACTCACATAGATTAGTGTCGCCCAAGCCCTATTTATAGCATTGCAAATCCCAGAAGCAACGGTGATTTTGCCACCGACTCGTCGGGCTGCTGGCTGCTCTATATCCAGCAAGGCCTGGTACACGGAACGCAACCCCCCAGTTTCATGGAGATTTACCGGTACTTAATTGTTGAACTTTATACCCTCCTTGATTGCAAAAACAACAGCCGCCGCCACTTCAAAGCGGTTCGCAAAAAGGATTAAACAATAAAATTATAAATAGGAAAAAGTGGCAACTAATTTAAGACATCTGAAAAGTTAAAATAACAATAGACTAAGGCGGCCATCCCCTAAGGGGACGCGGATGGCGCTGTGGGTTAAACCACAGAGCCTAGGGCTTGCTGATCAGAAGGTCGGCAGTTCGAATCCCCACGACGGGGTGAGCTCCCATTGCTCAGTCCCTGCTCCTGCCCACCTAGCAGTTCAAAAGCACGTCAAAGGGCAAGTAGATAAATAGGTACCGCTCCGGCGGGAAGCTAAAGGGCGTTTTCGTGCGCTGCTCTGGTTCGCCAGAAGCGGCTTAGTCATGCTGGCCACATGACCCGGAAGCTGTACGCCGGCTCTCGGCCAATAAAGCGAGATGAGCGCGGCAACCCCAGAGTCGGACATGACTGGACCTAATGGTCAGGGGTCCCTTTACCTTTAAGGCGGCCATGGAGGTGGTGCATGGTGGTCGCAAGGAGTGGAGGCCAGGCACCCAAGGGCACCCACAGCAAACATTTTGTGGGGGCCTGGGTCCCCAGGGCCCCCTGGAGATGGCACAAGTGGCTCCATCTTCCCTAACAGACCTCCCCCCCCATTAGATTGCCACAAATTTAGATGACTTTAAAAGAGGATCAGACAAAATCATGGAACAGAGGGCTATCAATGGGCTCCTAGTCAGGATGGCTTTGCTCTGCCTCCACAGAAACCAGAGGAGGGGAGAGGGCTCTTGTGCTTGGATCCTGCTTATGGCTTTCCTAGTGTGGCATCTGGTTGGCCACGGTGAGAACGGGATGCTAGACTAGATGAGCCATTGGCCTAATCCAGCAGGGTACTTAAGAACATAAGAAGAGCCAACCAGATGCCTGTAGGAATCCTGCAAACAGGATCTGAGCACAAGAGCAACTTTCCAGCAACTGGGATTCAGAAGCATGGCTGCCTCTGACTGCGGAGAGCAGAGCAGAGCCATCCCGGCTAGTAGCCATCATATTCTCCTCCTCCGTGAATTTGCCCAATCCTCTTTAAACACCATCCAAGTTGGTGGCCCTCCCTGCTTCCTGCGGCAGCGAGTTCCATGGTTCAACCACCGGAGGTGTGAAGAAGGGCTTTCTCCTGTTCTGGCGGTGCTGTGTTGTCATGGACTGGCAGGATGCAGAGGAGGGGTGGGAGGCACCAGCCGGGAGACTCTCTAGGGAACCCCCAGGGGGGAAAGGCTCTGAGCCAGGGGATGGGTGGTGAGTTGACAAGGAGTGCTCAGACCGAGAAGGAGCAGACTGGCAGGAGGCGGAGATGTCAGCAGCAGGAGAGGTGATGGGGTTTAGTGAGCAGGAGGAGGCTGTGGCAGAGAGCAGTTCAGACTCCGAGGCTGAAGCGAAGGTTGGAAGGGAGCGTGGCCAAGAGATTCTAGGAGGCAGAGTGGAGACAGGGCCAGTCTGCCCCTCCGGCTGCAACCAGCTGCCTTCCCCTCTGGTCTCCTAGAAGCTGCAGAGGAATGAAAGAGGCAGGGCAGAGGGGGGTTGTGAGCCTGAGACTGCGTGAGAAGGACCCTGGACAGGAGGAATCCTTGTGGGCACTGGGAAGACAGGGACCTTCAGACCTCGCAACTGCTTCAGAGGGGCAAGATCTCCTAGAAAGTGGTTGCTGGTTTTTGAAATCATTTTTATTTGATTTTACAAATATAAATTTATAACAACCCAAATATTTACCCATATATAGAGATTACTCTGAATCTCGAGACTCCCCCCCTCCATCCCCTCCATGGGTCCTATTGTCAACGTTTTCAAGTGCATATTATTCCATAATCTATATTTTGTATCCAACCATAATTTCCATAGTATTTGTTTCATTACAAGTGAGATTAAAACCCTGCTAATGTTTTCATCTGCTTGCAGTGGTCTCTTAAATCAGTTATAAACCCCCCCCCCATTCTTTTTTGAAGTTTTTGCCCTCTTGGTTCCTGAGTTTTCCCATCAGCTTTGCTATTTCGGCGTAGTCCATTAGCTTAGCCTGCCATTCCTCTCTGGTAGGGACTCTGTCTTCTTTCCATCTCTGGGCTAGTAGCATCCGAGCGGCAAAAGTGTTGCTGAGACCGCAAGGACTGAGCTGTGGTTGTTTCCTTGAATAAAGATTTAGCTTCACTGGCCTTGGGTAGTTTATTGCTTCCGTTGCTGACTTACGCCGGACCAGGGGCGTAGCAAGGGGGCGGGGGGGCGGGCCGCCCCGGGTTCCACCCCAGAGGGGGGTGACACTTTTTTTTTAAAAAAAATGTTTTTTAAAAAAAAAGTTTAAATTTTTTTTTTTAATTTTAACTTCATGGAAAAAAAGAGATAATAGACACACACACACACACAACCCCCCACACCTCACAGAGTGGCACCATCAGAGGGGGGTGACACTTTTTAATTTTTTAATTTTTTTTTAATTTTTAGCATTTTTTAATTTTTATTTTATTTTAACTTTATTGGAAAAAAAAGAGATAATAGACACACACACACAAAACCCCCACACCTCGCAAAGTGTCACCATCAGAGGGGGGTGACACTTTTTAATTTTTTAAAAATTAAAGTGGTGGGGGGTGACAAAAAAACTTCCACCTGGGCTTGCTACGCCTCTGCGCCAGACTCCAACCGGGACGTGTGTTGTGACCTGACCAAAAACCACCCATGGCCTCTATCTCTCCTGCCAGCTGACGAGTGTTGGCAGGATCCAATATAGGTGCTGTGTGACCTCCTCTCACCTCTCTCTCTCTCTCTCTCTCTCTCTCTCTCTCTCTCCTTCCCAGGTCAAGGTCTGGTTCCAGAACCGGCGCACCAAGCAGAAAAAGGACCAGAGCAGGGACTCAGAGAAGCACGCCACGTCCACCTCGGAGTCCTTCGCCACCTGCAACATCCTGAGACTCTTGGAGCAGGGGAGGCTCCTGTCGGTTCCCGGGGGGCCCCCCAGCCTGCTCTCCCCTGCTCCCAACCCCGTCGGCAACCCCCCCGGAAACGGGTCCTCGATGGGCGCGTCAGGGAACACTTCTCCAGGCCTGGGTGGTGGGGGCAGCCCTCCGGGGGCGGGGGCCTTCAGCTTACAGGTCCCCTCGCTGGCCGCCCCCTCGGCGTCCCCTCGGCTGCCGGCGGCCCCTCTTTGCTTTGGCGGCCCCTTGCTGGGGACTCTCCACGAGCTCCCCAGCGGATACGGACTGGGCACCTCCGCCTTTGAGCCTTACACGCGGCTGGAGAGGAAAGACAGTGCGCTAGCCAGCAAGAAGCCGAGCCCTTAAAGAAGAGAGATAATTAACGGTCATTAATTAATTAATTAATAATAACGACGACGACGATGAAGAGAAGCAGAGTGTCAAAAGGACGCCCCCCCACGCCGCCGTCCCCCTGACCGCCCGCCCTCCCACCCCACCTCACGCCGAGTCCCACGCACCCAACCCCACCAGGGGCTTCTCTTTCGCAAGGGGGTGTGTGTGTGTCTGAAGACTGTTTACCAAATGTCAACCATGTGATGTGTGCCTCTGCGTGCGTGCCTGGGTGTGTGTGTGTGTGTGTGTGTGTGTGTGTGTGTGTGCTCCTTTCACGGAAATTAAACGACATCGACAGACAAAGCTGGCTCGGTATGGTGACTACTTCGGCAGGGGCGATTGGGCGTACACGGGGTGCGTAGGGTCATAGAGTTGGGCGGCGGCAGGGGGCTATCCAAAGGTCATCGAGTCCAACCCCCTGCAAAATGAGAAAGGAAAAAAAGAGGGAAGAGGCAACTTTACCCAAAATGAGGAAGTTGGTAAAAAGGAAGTTGAGAGGCAAAGCCATTGGGGTCAAATCACTCCAAAAGGCCACAGCGGGGGTCAGCAACCTTTTTCAGCATGGGCTGGTCCACCGTCCCTCAGACCATGTGGGGGGCCGGACTATACTTTGAAAAAAAATAATGAACGAATTCCTATGCCCCACAAATAACCCAGAGATGCATTTTAAAGAAAAGTACACATTCTACTCATGCAAAAACACGCTGATTCCCGGACCGTCCGCAGGCAGGATTGAGAAGGCGATTGGACCGCATCCAGCCCACGGGCCTTAGGTTGCCTACCCCTGGGCTAGAGAGTTGTTTAAGAACACAACATTAGAAATTCCAATTGAGTGTACATTGCAGATCAGGAAAGGGACCGTGAGGACACTGGTATGGTTGATGAAGAGGGTAAAAAAACCATTAGAGGCAAGAAGGATTCCTTCAAAAAAACTGAAGTCTTCTACAATTTAAGAGAGCAAAAAGGAACTCCAAACTCTGGCAAAAAGTGTAAGCAGACGCTGACGGATGTGTCAAAAGACTTTGAGGAATTGCTGAAAGCATTAAAAAAAACCCAACAACTAAAAGTTCCTTAAATAGTAGCAGGAAACAGTCTCGGTTGGCAGAAGGGGCCCTTGGATGGGAGGGGTGTCAAAGTGCCCGAATTCTGCTTGCTGGTTTCCCTTGGGGGCATCTGCTTGGCCACTGTGAGAACAGGAGGCTGGACTGGATGGGCCCCTGGCCTGATTCTGCAGACTTCTTCTCATATTTTTAAGGCAGGAATCACAGCAAAATTGCAGGGTGAATCCTGACATGACAGAAGTACTGTTCTTGGGGGGCAGGAGGCAGGCAGGTGTGGAGGACTCCCTGGTCCTGAATGGGGTAATTGTGCCCCTGAAGGACCAGATGCGCAGCCTGGGAGTCATTCTGGATTCACAGCTGTCCATGGAGGTGCAGGTCAATTCTGTATCCAGGGCAGCTGTTTATCAGCTCCATCTGGTACGCAGGATGAGACCCTCCCTGCCCGCAGACTGTCTCTCCAGAGTGGTGCATGCTCTAGTTATCTCCCGCTTGGACTACTGCAATGCGCTCTAAGTGGGGCTACCTTTGAAGGTGACCTGGAAACTACAACTAATCCAGAATGCGGCAGCTAGACTAGTGACTGGGTGCGGCCACCGAGACCATATAACACCAGTCCTGAAAGACCTACATTGGCTCCCAGTACGTTTCCGAGCACAATTCAAAGTGTTGGTGCTGACCTTTAAAGCCCTAAACAGCCTCGGTCCTGTATACCTGAAGGAGCGTCTCCACCCCCATTGTTCTGCCCGGACACTGAGGTCCAGCTCCGAGGGCCTTCTGGTGGTTCCCTCACTGCGAGAAGCCAAGTTACAGGGAACCAGGCAGAGGGCCTTCTCGGTAGTGGCACCCGGCCTGTGGAACGCCCTCCCACCAGATGTCAAAGAGAAAAACAACTACCAGACTTTTAGAAGACATCTGAAGGCAGCCCTGTTTAGGGAGGCTTTTAATGTTTAATAGATTATTGCATTTTAATGTTCTGTTGGAAGCCGCCCAGATGGGCGGGGTATAAATATTATTATTATTATTATTATTATTATTATTATTATTATTATTAGGTGTGCAGGCCATCCTCATGAGGTTTCCCCTCGGCCCATATGGACCCAGGTAAAGGCATTTGTGATTCTCTCAGGATCAGTCTGCACAAGCCTCACCCCAAACCTTTTGCTCTCTGGATGTTTTGGACTACAACTCCCAAGCCCAAAACTCCTTGAGAATGCCAGGTGGGGAAAGGCTGTCCTAGGCCCTCTCTCCCGTTCCCCAAGAAGCAAATGGCTTCTCTTGGCCTGCTGCCAACAGAAGTTCACGGGCAGAGCACCTGCTTGGAATGCAGAAGGCTGAAGGTCAAATCCCCGGCATTTTCAGTTAGAAGGACCAGATAGAGTGTAATGGGAAAAACCTCCAGTTGAAAACAGGAAGAGCTGCTGCCAGCCAAGGCTGGTAGTACTGAGCTCAATATATAATGGGGATCCGTGCATTGAGACTCCTACATTGCAGGGGCTTGGACTAGATGACCCTCAGGGTCCCTTCCAGCTCTACCATTCGATGGTTCTAAGTTTATATCTTCCTATAGGGACCTAGCTCACTGGTAGAGCCTGTGCCCTGCATGCAGAAGGTCCCGGGTTCAATCCCTGGCACTTCCAGATAGTGCTAGGAGATATTATTGCCTGAAATTCTGGAGAGCTGCTGCCAGCATGTGTAAGACAACACTGAGCTAGATGCGTCAATGGTCTGACTCAAGACAGCTTCCTGTGTTCCTATACAGTACGATTGCATCATGCCCGGGGGTTATGTTCTGGAGATGGCACATATACCCCAAAACACCACCCGAGTTTCCTGCTCTGGCTCCCCTTGCTGTCGGTCATCCTGCCTTCCGCCTTATCAGTCCCAACAGGTGTCAGAAGCGAGCCAGCACTAAATCACACCGAGCAAGTCGGAGTTAACTATTATCAATAACGCAATGTGCACAGACTTCTGCCTCTGATTCTGTACTTCTCTCTGCAACAGACTCTCCCCGCTCACTAAACCCTGTTACCCCTTCAGCTTCCGACACCTCCTCTTCCCAGTCTTCTCCCTCTGACCACTCACCATCGTCTCACCACCTCTCCCCAGGCTCTGAGCCTCCTTCCCTTGGTGGTTCCCCACAGGGGCGTACCGAGCCGCTTGGCTACCAGGGGCGGCAAGCCAAGCGGCACCCTCCGGGGGCGGGGCGTTGCTCCGTAGCGTATGCATCATGACGCATGCGCTACAGAGCGCAGTCTGCTCCTCGGCCGCCGCGCGGTCTTTTCCTCCCTTCTCCTTCTGTGCCCTGGTTGGGCGGAGGCGCGGGGGCGGGCCAGCGAGGGGCGTCCTGCCAGCCACAAGCGTGACGCCTCGCTGGCCCACCCCTCGCCACTGCGGCTCCGACCAACCAGGGCACAGAAGGAGAAGGGAGAAGAAAAGCGCATGGCGGCCGAGCGAAGCCAGCCGCAGAGGAGAGAGAGGTTTGTGCCGGCGGCTTGGGAGTCGCACTCGCGGGGGTGGTGGCACAGAGTGTCACCCCCCCGGCTGGAACCCGGGGCGCACCACCCCCATCGCTCCACCCTTCCTAAGCCACTGGTTCCCCAGCTGGTTCCTCCCACCATAGCTCTGCACCTAACCAATCCGTGACAGCGGGCACCAGCCCTCCCTGGATGTGATGCCTGCCACCTGGTTAGCCCTGATGTGCCGGGCTTTTGACAGAGAACAAATGAATCGTGGTGGGTGGGTGGGTGGGTGGGGGCAGCTGGTTCAAGACTGCGTTGTGTGGAAAGGGGGCTTTAACCCTTTGCTCTTGCTGCCATCCTGATTTCAATCAGCTTCCCCCCCCTTACCAGCTACTTGCAATGGGAGGAAAGGGGCCAAAAATAAGTTTAATGCCCTCCCCCTGCCAAGTTATGCATTTTTCAAAAATAGAATCATAGAATCCTAGAGTTGGAAGAGACCACAAGGGCCATCCAGTCCAACCCCCTGCCAAGCATGAACACCATCAAAGCATTCCTGGCAGGTGGCTGTCAAGCCTCTGCTTAAAGACCTCCAAAGAAGGAGACTCCACCACACTCCTTGGCAGCAAATTCCACTGTCGAACAGCTCTTACTGTCAGGACGTTCTTCCTAATGTTTAGGTGGAATCTTCTTTCTTGTAGTTTGAATCTATTGCTCCGTGTCCGCTTCTCTGGAGCAGCAGAAAACAACCTTTATAATAATAATAATAATAATAATAATAATAATAATAATAATAATTTATTATTTGTACCCCGCCCATCTGGCTGGGTCTCCCCAGCCACCCTGGGCGGCTTCCAGCAAATATTAAAAAACAAAACATTAAAATATCACAGATTAAAAGCTTCCCTTCAGGTGTTTTCTAAAGGTCATGTGGTTGTTTATTGCTTTGACCTCTGATGGGAGGGCGTTCCACAGGGCGGGCGCCACTACCGAGAAGGCCCTCTGCCTCAGGACCGGTGTTATGTGCGAGCGGGTGTGGGGGACTCCCTGCGCAGCCTGGGAGTCATTTTGGACTCACAGCTGTCCATGGAGGCGCATGTTAATTCTGTGTCCAGGGCGGCTGTCTACCAGCTCCATCTGGTATGCAGGCTGAGACCCTACCTGCCCGCAGACTGTCTTGCCAGAGTGGTGCATGCTCTAGTTATCTCCCGCTTGGACTACTGCAATGCACTCTACGTGGGGCTACCTTTGAAGGTGACCCGGAAACTGCAATTAATCCAGAACGCGGATTAATTTCTCCCTTTCTCCCTCCTCTATATGACATCCTTTTATATATTTGAACATGGCTATCATATCACCCCTTAACCTTCTCTTCTCCAGGCTAAACATACCCAGCTCCCTAAGCCGTTCCTCATAAGGCATCGTTTCCAGGCCTTTGACCATTTTGGTTGCCCTCCTCTGGACACGTTCCAGCTTGTCAGTATCCTTCTTGAATTGTGGTGCCCAGAACTGGACACAGTATTCCAGGTGAGGTCTGGAAATATCTATATGTCGCTTTTGCATAGCAGAACCGTACTCAAAGCGGCACCCAGCAACACACAGAATAAAATGTAGCAATTCAAGATAGTGCATTAGCAGTTACAGAACAGAACAGAAAATCACGCTAATGTCAACAGGGCCAACAAATATCTCATGTTAATAAATGCTGAAACACTGGTGGCCACCAATTTGGATAGCTTTAAAAGAGAATTAGACAAATTCTTGGAGGAGAGGGTTGTCGATGGCTCCTAGCCAAGACGTCTCTGTCCTGCCCCCTGCAGTCAGAGGCAGCAATGCTCCTGAACACCTGTTGCTGGAAAGCTCAGGACGGGAGAGTTGCTCTTGTGCTTTTCTGCTTATGGGTTTCCCATGGAAGCATCTCCAGAACAGGATGCAAGGTTAGATGAGCCGTTGGCCTGATCCAGCAGCCTTTTCTTATGTTCTTATGAAACAATGCCTAACAATAAAGTACGACACATACAAACAGAAAAACTTGGTCTTCATGGTTCCAGCAGATTCTCCCTAGTAGCAAACTCACATCCTGGGGCAAACTCTGTAACAACTTCCATGTCCTAATCCTGGCATCAGTTGCTGGATACCACTATCAGGCTCTGCCTTGCCTTTCCATTCGTGATGCAATCTCTGCCCATCACGTCGTATCCATTTTCCAAATCCTTGCCCTGACAAGCAAGCTGCCGTTTATTTATACATTCGTCCCATCTTTTATTTATACTAGGATCGCTGCCTTGCCTGTCTAAGAAAAGTCGATGCGAGGCAGCTCACTGTGACTTAAAATGGAAAAAAAAGAGGAGAAAAACAATTCGAAATACAGCAAAACACCAGGAACCAGCAGGGAAGTAACACAGCAGAAGGTGTAGAGCACACACAGACGCACATGCAGAACCTTCCTGGGCGATACCCAGGGCTGATGGGAGTTGTAGTTCAACAATGGCTGGAGGGCACCAGGTTGGCACAGGCTGAGCTGATCAGCCTTTACTTAGTTGGTACCTATTTGGGAGCAAGGTGAGATAACCTGTGTGAGTCAGTTTGAAATCAACGTCCTGCTCCACATCCCAGGATAGACAATCTGAAGGGGAAGAACAGAGCGCAATGTCCCAGCCTCGATTATTTACCTATTTTTATATATTGCATTCCCACCCCACCTTTCTCTGCAAGGAGCTCAATATGGCACACACAGTTCTTACCCCTCCACCCCTCCCATTTTATCCTCACAACAACCCTGCGAGTAGGCTGGGCCGAGCGACTGTGGCTGGCCCAAAGTCACCTAGTGGCCAAGTGGGGATTCAAACCCTGGTCTCTTCCAGGCCCTAGTCCAACACTCAGCAGGGCTGCTGCCAACTAACCAGCCATATGGACGCTTGGCCTGGCTCAGTACACAGCAGTTTCCTATTTGACAGGATGAGGGATTTCGCTATATGAGCTTAGAAGAAGTTCAGGAGAGCCTGTTAACATTAAACCTGTTTCCTTCTATGCTCTCTCTTGCGCCTCTCCATCCATCTCACCCATAAAGGTCTACAATATTATTATTATTATTATTATTATTATTATTATTATGCAATCTTGCAAAGCGTGTATACAAATACTTTGCTAATAAATGCACTCGGGTTCCTCAGACCCCCCCCCCATTACCTACCGGTACTTCTCTCTTGGGTAACTCAGAACCATTCATTCATTCATTCATTCATTCATGTAACAATATAGAATTCGAAAAATGCAAAATCAAACCGTGGCTTGGCTTTGAGACTCCATATGGTCAACAGCTTAGATGGAGAAGAAGATCCAGAGCAGAAAGATGACCACAGAAAAAAACCAAAGGAGTAGTATAGCTATTGAGATTATAGTTCCCCAGAAGCAGAGCGAAGCAATCAACAGTAAGCCCTGATGTGAAATCAAATCCGAATAAAGTGATTCTACATGGGGGGCTTTTCAGCCTGAGTTTGTCTCTTAACGTAAGAGACTATCACCATGTAGCTATTTGGCCCATGGGTTTAGCTTTACCCCTGGAGATTCGCAAAGAATGTGTGAGCTTTCCAGTTCTGTTTAATAGATTGTTGTATTTTAATATTCTGTTGGAAGCCGCCCAGAGTGGCTGGGGAAGGCGGGGTATAAATAATAAATTATTATTATTATTATTATTATTATTATTATTATTATTATTATTTAGCAATGAATAAGGCCTTCTCGAACCAGGTATTAGGAGAAAACCCATTAGAATCACAGCTGGAAGGGACCCCAAGGGTCATCTAGTCCAACCCCCTGCAATGCAGGAATCACAACTACAGTATCCCCAAGAGATGGCCACCCAACCTCTGCTTGAAAACCTCCAATGAAGGATAGTCCACCACCTTCCAAAGGAATTTGTTCCACTGTTGAACAGCACTTATTAAAGTGAAACAAAAACTGGGCAACACGTGACCAATATTCAAACAAATAGAATGTATTCACAATTAATGTAATCTCAATAACAAGACTTGAAACCAAGCATATCTAATGTAATGCACATAAGACAAAAATCTATCAGGTCTCTCACAGCTACAATATACTTCAATTCACATTAACACATATAATAATTAGTAAATTCACAAGTGAAGTCCTCCTTTCTTCTCCCTGTGTGAGGTTTTAATTTCCATCAATTGTTCCTTTAATTCTTTATCAAATATTATGTCCATATTAGGTATTCCTGATCCTTTTCTGCCTTATGGCTTTGTTGACTCGAAGTTACTCTGGAGACATCTCTCTCTTTGTTCTCAACTCTTCTGATTGCAACTGCAAAATTCCTCTTTCCGTTTCAGGCAGGGAGTCACCCAACATCCTGCCAAAGCCCTTTTAATTAAGCAATTCAGTCTGGCTTGTCCAGTCTGGATTTTTCCTGGTAAATTTCCCCTTTACTGTATTTCCCTCTTAAAATAAGAATAACACAACACAGTCTTCTTGAGAAATGACAAGAAATGACAGTCTTCTTAAGAAATGACAAGAAACTTTTACTCACTTTCAGTTGACAGCAGTCATCTGAAGGCAGGCTTTATCTTGTGGTTATAGTTTCATTTGTAGAGAAAAGAAGAAGAGTTTGGATTTGATACCCCGCTTTATCACTACCCGAAGGAGTCTCAAAGAGGCTAACATTCTCCTTTCCCTTCCTCCCCCACAACAAACACTCTGTGAGGTGAGTGTGGCTGAGAGACTTCAGAGAAGTGGGACTAGCCCAAGGTCACCCAGCAGCTGCATGTGGAGGAGCGGAGACGCGAACACGGTTCACCAGATTACGAGTCTACCGCTCTTAACCACTCTTAACTGCTCTTAACCACTACACCACACTGGCTCTCAAAAGAAGTCTGAGCTAGGTCTCAGACTTTCTGCTTGTGGCTTCCATCCTCAGTAAGGATGAGCCATGTGCTGACTAAGAGCCAGGAGCTGTAGAGATCCAGAAGAGGAAGTCCAAAAGGGAAGATAGCTGCACGACCAGCCCTTTTGTAGGGTCTGCTAAGGTCACGCCCATCTACCTGGTCACATCCAAGGGTAGGAGGCTCCAGAGCAGGTATGACAGGAAGTCCTCCCTGTCTAGAGCCACATTCCCCTGTGTGTCCACTCTAGGAAACAGGAAAATGTTGTACTTGACTGCTCTTGCAATACATCCCACAGAAGGGATCCCCCCAAGTGTCGCTGCTCCAGAGGGCGATGGCCTGGAACCATCCTCTGCTACCAATTGTTGGAAAAATGCCCCGGGGGTGCCTGCAAGCCCCCGAATCTCTGTGCGTCCTCCGGTACGCGCAACTCTGGAAAAGGCATCTCCCTTCTCTTCCAGTGCGCTTCCTAGCGACATATACCAGCTGGTATATACACACTAACCTTCTGGCATAACACAGCAAGAAGAGTGAGACATCGTAGAGCTAATCTACTATTTATTTACATACTATGTACAGACAAAAGCATAATGGCGTCCGTTCTTTCCGGCTCCGAGAGAACAAACAGGAAGAAATAAAAGCAAAAGTACGGTGTAATAGTATCTCAGTTGGGGACCATTTTTCAAATACAGTAGTCATTTTTGACATCTAATGCCCTTTTAAAATGTGTAGTGAAAGGGGGAATTATTGGGCTGTCTTAATTTTTATTACGGATTTTGTGTTTTTTAATATTGTGATTTTGTGTAATGAACTGCCCTGGGATGTACGGTTATATAGCGATATACAAATTTAATAAATAAGAATAAGAATCCCCAGTTTTTTCGTTAAGAAGACAGGACATTTATCTGGCTCAAACAACCAAAATGGCTTTAGCAATAGTTATCCCCCACCCCTCTCACCTGGGGCACTTCCTGTCTGTCTCTCTCCCAATGAGGGTCCCAATGGGTCAATAGACTCTTGGCAGCTTATAAGCAGTTTAACACCTTTCACTGCCCCCCCACCTTGACTCTCCACCCTCCAACCCACCCAGACTCTCACCCAGAGGGGCATGAACTGTTCACCCACAACGTAAGCCTCCCACCATTGTTCTGAACAGCAGCAACAGAGCAAATGAACGAGGGACAGTCCTGGATTTACAGAAACCACCCCAGTTTCTGATTTGATCCCAGAATGTCCTGCTTTTCCTTAGGACGTCTCTATTTTCATCGGAGAAATGTCAGAGGGGATGGAGGTATGCGACCCCCGAGCCAAGGAGCTAAGTAACTATACAGTGGACGCTCGGGTTGCGAACGTGATTCGTGTGGGAGGCACATTCGCAACCCACAGCATTCGTAACCCGCAGCGCCACGTCTGCACACGCGCGGGTCACGATTCGGCTCTTCTGTGCATGCGCAAAGCGCAATTTAGCGCTTTTGCGCATGCACGAGCACCGAAACCTGGAAGTAGCCCGTTCTGGTACTTCCGGGTTTGGCGCGGTGCGCAACCTGAAATCGTGCAACCTGAAGCGACTGTAACCCGAGGTATGACTGTACAACCTTTGGAAGACATCTGAAGGTAGCCCTGTATAAGGAAGGTTTTTTATATATATAATGTTTAATGGCTGGTGTATAAACAATACAATTATTATTATTATTATTATTATTATTATTATTATTATTATGGAATAGGACGTCCCTATTTTCATTGGAGAAATGTTGGCGGGTATGTTTCTCTGCCACCTGCATTTCTCTGAAAACCCTCAAGGTCAGCTGGACAACCTAAAAGGGAGCATGCAATGAGGTTTCCCGGCCTCTCCCATCTCTGCGCAGAGACAAACAGCCGTCAGCAGGACCCGTAAAGCGTGAGCAACGAACCATGTTTAGGCCGTTGAAACTCTGAATCTGCCATAATCAGGCATGGCAACCATCACAAAGCTTGCTTACACAGAGGAGCTGTCCTTGTAGGAATTAGACACCATGCGGAACAGATCCGAATGAGAGGTTTTCCTGCTTGATGTGAGGATGAAGAGTTCCGGGCAAATCCAAAGCTTGCAGTGTTCAAAGGCTGATGCAAGTTACAATCCTGCCTTTGGCTCCTCTGTTTTGCAAGACCAGCGTGCCAGTCTCTGTCTCAGTGAAATATAACTTTTGTCATAGTAATAATTTAAGGGAATTCCCTGGCCTTTTCAGGAGCAGAGAAAGAGAGGGATGTTGTCATTCCTTGCCTGGGAATTCCATGAATTTTTTAACCAACAGCAGTGGATATACAAAGCCCCCAAGTCTTTCAGGTACGCTGCCAAAACATTCCTGTTTGGTGTTTTCTTTTGCAAACGGAAGAAAGGCTGCATTTGCAATCAGCTGGTGGTTTAGCAGAAAGCAGAAAGCAGAGAGAGTTAGCAGCCTTTCCCCTCTTGGGATCGAGTTAGAGAGGGAACACGGGTACTTCCAAGCCACTTAGCACAACGGTTTGGTGGTCCGGCTGGAGGCTGAAGTTACCTCACGGCTGAGTGGGCAGCCCGTTCCTCCTCTGGCGTTGTCTATAGCAGAATGGGGCGCCTTGCTGGAAAAAGTGCTAAAAGCAAAGCCCTGTACAAGATAATATTCCCGGGCAAAGACGCCCTCCTCCTGCCGGCCTAGTGCAACCCTGAAGATACATTAAGTTCCCCTCCGTAGCAGGGGAGGAGAGGATCAGCCCCTCTGCAAGGAGGACTGCAGCAGTGCTAATGCCTCCTCCAGCTCTGCGGCTGCTGTGTTTTATTCTAAAAGATTCATAGAAACTATTCTTATATCCTATATAATAATTTCCCTATGTCCCTGCGTCCACCGTCCGTGTGTCAGTGGAATTCGCAACTGGGCATGCGCCCCACTGACACAGGGATTGGAGCAGGGATTGGAGAGGGGGGGCATGTCCGAGAGGCGGCGGCGGCGCATGCGCGTCATCAGTTGCCTCACTGCCGCTGCCTCGCATGGAGCTGAGCGCGCTGCCGGGGTGCCCCTGTCCGCCTGCGCTCACCCGCTGCCGCCGCCTCCGAGACTGCCGAGGCCCCTGCCCGGCCCGGACACTCTTGGCCTCGGTTGGTGGCGGTGGCGGCGGTTCTGGAGCTCCCCTGGCCACCGCGAGGAGCCTGCCCGGCAAGGAGCTCCGCCCCACACGGGACTCTCGCTCGTCTGACAGCGGCCGGGGAAAGAGGAGCAGCGGCGGCGGTGGCAGGCACAGGCCGAGCGAGCGCAGCGTCAACAGCCGGGACCGAGTAGGCCGCGGCTGCCCCGGGGGCCCGACGCCGCCGACGCCGCCCCGCAACCTCCTCGCCCCGGCAGCAGCAGCAGCGCTAGCCGGGAAAAGCGTCTCCCTTCAGGAGGCGACGCAGACGCGCAGCCTGGGACGTTGCGGGCCCGAGAAGTGCCCCCGCCCGCCCTCCCTCCTGCCCGGCTCTTCTCCTGCACTGCCGGAGCCGCCGAGGGAGCTGGGCGTGCGCGGCGGTGCCGCCCTCCGAGGGGGCGTCCGGGGTTGGGGGGCTCCCCGGTTTCCCCGCGCTCAGCCTCCTCCCTCCGCGGCGGCAGGAGCGCAGCCGCAGCTGTGCCCCCCGCCCCGCAAGGCGCGCGCGTGTGCTGCCGGGCTAGCGCCCGTTATCTCAACGGGCTTCAATTCACTAGTATATATATAAGATGGCAGGATCCCCAAGGACGGGCTCTGTGGGGAACTTGCTTCAGGCGCCAAGCCCATTGGCAGACCGACTCTGCGTTACAAAGATGGCTGCAAGCAAATACCCTCCAACATTTCTCCGATGAAAATAGGGTCGTCCCATTCCATAATGATGATTTCCCTATTTATATCCCACACAACTTACTGGGTGGCCCCAGCCACTCTGGGCAGCTTCCGACATATATAAAGGTAAAGGGACCCCTGACCATTAGGTCCAGTCACGGACGACTCTGGGGTTGCTGCGCTCATCTCGCATTATTGGCCGAGGGAGCCGGCGTATAACTTCCGGGTCATGTGGCCAGCACGACTAAGCCGCTTCTGGCGAACCAGAGCAGCGCACAGAAACGCCGTTTACCTTCCCGCCAGAGCGGTACCTATTTCTCTACTTGCACTTTGACGTGCTTTCGAACTGCTAGGTTGGCTGGAGCAGGGACCGAGCAACGGGAGCTCACCCCGTCGCAGGGATTCGAACCGCCGACCTTCTGATCGGCAAGCCCTAGGCTCTGTGGCTTAACCCACAGCGCCACCCGCGTCCCTTCAGTCCAACATATATAAAAACATAATAAAACAATGAAAGGTGTGTCTGCCTGAAAGAATTCCCCATGCTCACATACCCTCCAACATTTCTCTGATGAAAATAGGGATGTCAAATACCATAATAATGTTAATAATAATAATAATAATAATAATAATAATAATAATAATAATATTTTATTATTTATACCCTGCCCATGTGATTGAGTTGCCCCAGACACTCTGGGCGACTTCCAATGTATATCTATCTCATTTTAAAAAAAACTTCCCTCTACAGGGCTGCCTTCAGATGTCTTGTAAAGGTTGTATACCTTAGTTGTTTATCTCCTTTCTTATCTCCTTGACTCGGGGGTCGGATAACTCCATAACTTCCAACGTTTCTCCAGTGGAAATAGGGACATCCTAAGGAAAAGCGGGGCATTCCAGGATCAAATCAGAAACTGGGACAGATTCTCTAAATCATGGATGTCTCTTGAAAATGTGGACACTTCTTCCCTCTCTGTTTCGTCTGTGCTGCTCCTTCCCCCTCTGGCACGCATTGCCACCAACGACAATATTTTGCATTCACAACATGTGCTGTTTATACTTCCAACAGGCCAAGCTTATTACATTGTCAAGGAAAGATTAGCGTTTCCCTCTGGAAAGAACAACGTCGCTTGCAGCAACTGGCCTTTGCTGGAAGGATTCACACACACACCCCAAGTTCCCACCAAATTATCTCCCCCCTTTGGTTCCATCACAGAGCTCAAGGTGGTCACAGGTGGGGGGCTTCTGGCGGGGGTCCCATCCAGACACTGGCTAGATCACTCCTGCCCAACCTGGTTGAACCTGCCAGACCTGCTCGCCCAGTACCAGCCGTGTGACAAAAGAAAAGATAAAACCTCTTTCTTTCTTTTTTACAAGTTTATTTGTTTGATTTTACATATTAAAGATTACAATCATACCTTCCATAGGTACAAGATTCCCACGAATCTCTGAACTTCCCTCCTCTTCCTCTGTGGGTCCCATTATTAAACCTTTTCTACTGCATCTTTTATAGTAAACTAATTTTTTATATACCGGTATCTCTCTCTCCATTACATCCAAAATCCACCATTAAACTACAAGTGTTATTCCAATCCTACTAACAATCCTACTAACTGTTTACAATGGTTTTTAAGGTAAATTATAAATTTCCCCCATTCCTTATTAAAAGTTTGGTCTTCCTGGTTTTTTATTTTCCCAGTCATTTTTGCCATTTCGGCATAGTCCAACAACTTGATCTGCCATTCGTCTCTGGTAGGGACTTGGTCTTCTTTCCATCTCTGGGATAGCAGCATCCGCGCAGCTGTCAGGATTGCATACATAAACAATCTTTTCTGTTCCCTTGGGATTTCGGCACCTAAAATTCCTAATAAAAAAAAACTTTCTGCTAACCTCTTTTAAAGCCATCCGGGTTGGTTGCCATTGCTGCCCCCTGTGGAAGTGAGTTCCGTAGGTTAGCCACATAATGCAGGAAGAAGAATTTCCTTTTATCTGTCCTGAATCTTCCAAGATTCAGCTTCATTGGGTGTGTCCACAAGTTCTAGCGTTATAAAAGAGGCAGAAAAACATTCCTTAGTCCACTTTCTCTACCCCATGCCTATACACACACACACACACACACACACACACACACACACACACACATACCCCGCCCATCTGGCCACTCTGGGCGGCTTCCAGCAGAATATTAAAATACAATGATTCATCCAGTATTAAAAGCTTCCCTAAACAGGGCTGCCTTCAGATGTCTTCTAAAAGTCAGATAGTTGTTTATTTCCTTGACATCTGATGTGAGGGCGTTCCACAGGGCAGGCACCACCACCGAGAAGGCCCTCTGCCTGGTTCCCTGTAACCTCTCTTCCCGCAGGGAGGTAACGGCCAGAAGGCCCTCGGAGCTGGACCTCAGTGTCCAGACTGGATGATGGGGTTGGAGACGCTCCTTCAGGTATCCAGGGCCGAGGCCATTTAGGGCTTTAAAGGTCAGCAACAATACTTTGAATTGTACCCGGAAACGTACCGGGAGCCAATGTAGATCTCTCAGGACCGGTGTTATGTGGTCTGGGTGGCCGCTCCCAGTCACCAGCCTAGCTGCCACATTCTGGATTAATTGCAGTTTCCAAGTCACCTTCAAAGGTAGCCCCCCATAGAGTGCTTTGCAGTAGTCCAAGCGAGAGATAACTAGAGCATGCACCACTCTGGAGAGACAGTCTGAGGGCAGATAGGGTCTCAGCCTGCGTACCAGATGGAGCTGGTAGACAACTGCCCTGGAGACAGAATTGACCTGCACCTCCATGGACAGCTGTGAGTCCAAAATGACTCCCAGGCTGCGCACCTGGTCCTTCAGGGGCACAGTTACCCCATTCAGGACCAGGGAGTCCTCCACACCTGCCTGCCTCCTGTCCCCCCAAAACAGTACTTCTGTCTTGTCAGGATTCAACCTCAATCTGTTAGCTGCCATCCATCCTCCAACCGTTTCCAAACACTCACACAGGACCTTCACCGTCTTCACTGGCTCCGATTTAAAAGAGAGGTAACTTCTTATCCTGTCACCTCTTACTCAGGTAAAAAGGGCTGCAACCTTTCCCTGTAGGGGATCCCCTCGATCCTTTCGCTTGCCCTTTTCTGAACCTTCACAATCTCCTTCCTTAATAAAGCTGGTGTAGTCCCCAAAGCCGACATGGCAGTGAGAATATCGCTGCTGGGGGGGGGGGGGAAGCCTTACACGCCCCAGATTTTTCAGCGAGACCTTTGCAACATGCAGCTCAAACCTGCAGCTGCCGAGCAGTTTACAGGCAACAAATAATTCTGTGTTCAGGGACAACACGGAGGAGGAGGCAGATCACTGCAGCTGGCCTCTGCCAGGCAGATCAGGTATAAAAACTTCAGAGACCAGCTCTTGCTTTCCGGCTCGCGTCTGCCTGGACTCCCCAAGGACATGGCCACCAAGGTGGAAGTGAGGGTCAACGGGCACCCAGGAGGAGTCCTGGCCGGGGCACGAGAGCACGTCCAAGCGGTGACCAGGAACTACATCACCCACCCGAGACTGAGTGAGTATTTTCGGGAGGAACAGGGAAGGAGCTTGAGAAATCTCTTGCCCGTGAGCACTTCCAAGAGGATGCTGCGATTGCTAAGACTTCTCCCAAAAAAAAGTCATGTCAGGCGAATCTCCCAGCACCCTTAAAAAACTACAGTTCCCAGAATTCTTTGCAGGGAGTGGTATGCCTTAAATGCGCTTCAAAGATATGCTGTGGATCTGCTTGAGATCTCAAGCGGAGGAGATCCAGAAGAAGTCTCGCGTTCCCATTTCTCCTCCCTGCCTTCTCCAAAACTGCCCACTTTCCCCCAATTTCCGTGGCTTCCTCCTCCTGGGGGAGAGTGCCTGGGAGGGTAGAAGACCAGGAAGCTGGGGATAATGGAAAACATATTATGAAACTGAAGAGGAAGAGTGCGAGATCTCTCTCTCTCTCTCTCTCTCTTTCTCTCTCTCTCTCTCTGGGTGCTGTTCAGCCTTTGCCTCCTGGGCAGCACCCAAGTCTCAAGCCTGGGTGCCTGAGGACCTGGCATCCCATGTCATGGGTAGGCAAACTAAGGTCCAGGGGCTAGATCCGGCCCAATCGCCTTCTC
Organism: Darevskia mixta; assembly: GCA_034641385.1. Taxonomy (NCBI): domain Eukaryota; kingdom Metazoa; phylum Chordata; class Lepidosauria; order Squamata; family Lacertidae; genus Darevskia; species Darevskia mixta. The sequence continues at coordinate 9,619,703 of JAWWNH010000060.1, forward strand.
AATCCAGCCTGCAGACGGTCTGGGAATCAGCCTGTTTTGAGTAGAATGTGTGCTTTTATTTAAAATGCATCTCTGGGTTATTTGTGGGGCATAGGAATTCGTTCATTTCCCCCCCTTCAAAATATAATCCGGCCCCCCACAAGGTCTGAGGGACAGTGGACCGGCCCCCGGCTGAAAAGGTTTGCTGACCCCTGTCCCATGTGTTCATATGTGGCCAAGTGGGGATTTGAACCCTGGTCTCCTTGGTCCTAGGCCAACACTATAACCACTAGGCCACCCTGGCTCTCATGTGCTTCATCCAGTTGGAACACAGATATTGTTGTGAGTTTTATTCTTTGTGGATCAAGTAATGTGTCCCTGGCTGGGTAGTTCGTGAGTATTTCTTCTCAATTCTCCTGCCTGCTCATGCCTCTCTGTGTGTGAATATGAAACATGAAATAATAATAATAATAATAATAATAATAATAATAATAATAATCCACCCATCTGGCTGGGCTGCCTCAGCCGCTCTCTCCTGGGAGCCAGTGTCGTGTAGAGCGGTGGAATCTGGTGAACCGGGTTCGCGTCTCCTCACCTCCACATGCAGCTGCTGGGTGACCCTGGGCTAGTCCCACTTCTCTGAAGTCTCTCAGCCCCACTCACCTCACAGAGGGTTTGTTGTGGGGGAGGAAGGGAAAGGAGAAGGTTAGCTGCTTTGAGACTCCTTCGGGTAATGATAAAGCGGGATATCAAATCCAAACTCTTCTTCCTCTCCTCCTGTTTGAAGAAGGTAGCTCCATACATGTGAGAACAGGCACCTAAGTCTGCAACACTGGACTTATAATATATTTGTGGGGCTGGGCTCCCACAAAGTCAATGGGCAAAGTTGAAGCCCTTCAGGGCCAGGTGGCACCTATGGTCTGCAAGCACACACAAACACACGCACCTTCGGTAAGGCAATTCCCCGATGACCTTGGCCAAGGTGACAGCTTTGGCCTGAAATCTCCCGGTTGCAGTTCTAGCAGGTCAGAAACAGCTCCGAGCTGCCCCAGTCCTCCTTGGTCGGATGGGCTCCGGCTGGCTCAGAGGGTTTTATTATTAACCACAGCAAACAGGCGGAGTCTCGAGTCCCAAGGAGGGCTGGTATTTCCCCCCAGGTCTTGAAGGTGAGCTGGCTGGGGCATGACAGGGAGAGCAAGAGAAAGAGAGAGAGAGAATATTGCTGCTACTGTTATTTCAGGCACTATTTGATTTCCACACTGGTGCTAGGTGCTGTACGTAGCAGAGCCGGCCTGCCCAAGGGCTGGCATCCCATTTCGCCTCCCAGCTTTGCCACTGGGGAGAGAGGGGAGACCCCCCCCCCAAATCAGGACTTTGCGTTGGCTTCTCCTGCAGCGAGCAACCGATGCAAAGCCCTGCTGCTGGGAAGGGGGGTGGCGCGGGATCCTCAAATATTTCTTTTCCTGCCAAACATGGATTGATGTGCAGACTTTTTGCACAAAACGATGTTGCAAAATTCAGAGCAGTGCGTAATCCAACTGATATCTTTAGATCGGAGCACCGCTAACTCTGGGACCGCTGAATTAAGTTGGTTTCTTTTAAAATGTAGACTGAATGGATTTTTCCTCCATGCAGTCATGTGTCATAAAGTATGTGTGGAAGAGGTTGGGCACTGACACTGGTGGGGTTATGGGTACGAACCTATGTTTGAGGGGGGATGCATTGAAATATTTTAGGAGGGAAAAAAGTATATTTTAGGGGAAATGCATTGAAAAGCATGTTGCAAATGCATATAGCCTGTGTATAGCCGAGATGTGATTCTTTGGTCCATTTTCCTAATCTGCCAAAAAGTAGGATACAGCAAACGCAGGATCCAGCATATGCAAAAGCTGACATGAAACAGAAGTCAACTGATCTGTCAATCACTAAAGCTGCAGTGGCTTATTTTTTGATAGCCAGTCAGCTCCCACTGATTTAGAAACTCAGAGCATGTTTTTTTGTTGACCTAATTGAAAATCCCAATGTTGTCTGCGATATTTTTCCAAACAGTGCAAACCCCATAGACCTTTTCTTTATTGATAATTTACCTATTTCTTAAAATGCAAACTGCTTTGAGCGGTTGATTCTATGATAGGATTCTGCGAATCCGTGTTGGGTTTCTTTAACCATCAAACAGTGTACTGCATAAATTTTATGAAATGAATAATAAACAAACAAGCAGACCAGGGCAGCTGCAATGAGTGATGTGTCAAGTTGGGCCTTGCATTTGGGTTTGTGTACCCCTCAGCTGCGCCCAGTCCCTGTTCTCAGATTTAACATCTACTAAGACTGTCATGCATCTGGAATTTCCCAAACATAGCTGGATTGCAGCAGTCAGAAACAGTGTCCAGGCAGAAATCGCTGATGTCCGGGAACATCTGGAAGTACAGTCATACCTTGGTTGCTGAACGCCTTGGTAACCATAAGTTTTGGCTCCCGAACGACCAAAACCTGGAAGTGAGTGTTCCAGTTTTCGAATGTTTTTTGGGAAGCCGAATGTCTGACGGGGCATCCGCGGCCTTCCAATTGGCTGCAGGAGCTTCCTGCAGCCAATCAGAAGCTGCGCTTTGGTTTCTGAATGCTTTGGAAGTCAAACAGACTTCCGGAACGGATTCCGTTTGACTTCCAAGGTACTACTGTATGGCAACCCATGTCATACTCAACAACTTTTGTGCCTGAGTTTTCTCTTTTTGAAATATGGATTAGGGGTCGGCAAGGTTTACCTTGCCTGGGCCAGATCGGTCCTGCGGAGATCCCTCCGTTGGCTGGATTGGGACGCACCTGAGTGTGCGCACCTGTGATTTTCGTCACCTGCGCCTGTGCAGACGCGATTATTGGCGACATGGAAGCAAGTCCCTGTGCTGCGCCAGTTTAGTGCAGTGCGCGAGCAGGCAGCCCGGTTCGGGGGTGGCTCGTGGGCCAGTCAAACGACATCCGTAGGCCGCTTCCGGCTCATGGGCCTTAGGTTGCTGACCCCTGCGCTAATCTAAAGGTAAAGGGACCCCTGACCATTAAGTCCAGTCGCGGACGACTCTGGGGTTGCGGTGCTCATCTCGCTTTACTGGCTGAGGGAGCTGGCGTACAGCTTCCAGGTCATGTGGCCAGCATGACTAAGCCACTTTTGGCGAACCAGAGCAGCGCACGGAAACGCCGTTTACCTTCCCGCCGGAGTGATACCTATTTATCTACTTGCACTTTGACATGCTTTCAAACTGCTAGGTTGGCAGGAGCAGGGACCGAGCAGCGGGAGCTCACCCCATCGTGGGGATTCAAACCACCGACCTTCTGATCAGCAAGCCCTAGGCTCTGTGGTTTAACGCACAGCGCCACCCATGTCCCTAATCTAAGCACCCTTAATTTCTATGATCTGAAGCATGCATGGCAAATGGCCAACAACTCTAGCAGGAGCAAAGGCTAACCCACAAAGGGGGGTGGGTGGGATGAACCAGGAACGCAGGGGGTTGTGTCCCCGGCAAAAAGGCAGAGTTTATAGGTGGATAGGCTTCTTCTCCATGGGCACAGGCAAGGATAGTGCCTGGGTGAGCTGAAGAACATTCCCCCCTCCCTTTCCATTCCCTCTAACCCCGGAGACCCGTCTTCTGCCAGGCGTGAAGGCACACACTGTTCTTAATGGGTGCAGCCACGGCAGGGTCAGGGGGTTACGGCTGTGTCAGAATGTGTCTTTCCAATTGAAACCCCCTCCCCTTCAAGGGCAGGCGTTCACACCAGCGTAAAGGAGGACAAGCAGGAGGAGGAGGAGGAAGAGCGGCAAGGGGCACCAGGGAGAGCGGAAAGGCCCAGGAGGTCAAATCTGGGGCTGGCAGAAAAGACACATCCGGACCTTGCTGAAAAACCCTTCGTGTTTGGTCGTCCCAAAAACGGAGGGCAACATTGGCACCCTCGATGTGCGTGGAGGACGTGGGTGCCAGCTCCCCGGGGCCTTGGGTGCCCAGGCACCCACAAAATTCCCCATGAAGGGGCCGGGCACCCACAAATTTTGGCACTAGGGCCATGAACATCCACGACTCTGGGCACCCCAGTCACGGGGCCAAGCTGACACTCCTGGTGGAGAATGAAGGGGGTGATAGTCAGAATTTCCAGCAAATTTTAGAGAGCTGCTTTCACAACTTCTCCCCCCACAGATGCCCACTTAACTGCATTGATCAGCAGAACTGGCCCAGGGCCACATAATACCTGTTTCGCATTTATAAGAACATCAACTTTTAGTGTGGGAGCACCTGCACTTTGGAACTCCCCGCCTATTGACATCAAGCAGGCACCTGCTAAAAGCATTTTCGTTTAGACATGCCCACCTAGGAGTTTAGAGAGATGATGCGAGTTTTTCCTTTTTGAACATTTTAAATTGTTGCTTTCAGCTGGTTTTACTGATCGCTTTGCTCTTGTTTTCTTGTTATTAGCTGCTTTGAGGTTTTCCGTTTTGCAATCAGGCGGTAGATAAATTTTATGAAACAAATAGACAGAACAAGCAATTTAAGAGAAGCGTAAGAGCAAAAAGCAGGACATAAAATCAGAAAAACAAAACATTTAAATAACTAGTATACAGCATTAGCTGTATGTTCTCCATGAGATTTTACAAGTAACAGTAATAATTATGATTGCCATTACTATTATTATGTAGAAACTACTTGCTCAAAAAAAGAGAAAAAATCTTAATTCCATGTCCAGATTATCATTATTATCATAATATTAATAGCCTACCTTTTCCCCAGAACTGGGGTTTGAGGCATACAACACAGAAAGCTAAAGTCATATAAAAGATAATAACAATAATGGAATTACCGGTAAAATGATGCAACCCCCCCAAAAAACTGTATAGTAAAAACTGTGAAGCATTATTAAAAGTCCTGTACATGAAACCAGACAGCCCCCCGAAGCCTGTCTGAACAAGAAAGTCCGGCAAATGAACAGTAAGGAAGGAGCCCGTCAAACTGCTCTCGGGAAAGAGGGCCAAAGTTGTCTGGGAGGAGTCACCACTGAGAAGACTCCCTTCCGCGTCGCCACTTGGGCGGGTGGGGGGGAAAGGGCCTCTCTTAAAGATCTCAAAACCTAGGCAGATTCGTACAAGGAATTGGTGTTTTTGTCCAGTCATTCAGTCGTGTCCACCTCTTGGTGACCCCCTGGACCAGAGCACGCCAGGCACTCCTGTCTTCCACTGCCTCCCGCAGTTTGGTCAGACTCATGTTGGTAGCTTCGAGAACACTGTCCCACCTGTCGCCCCCTTCTCCTTGTGCCCTCCATCTTTCCCAACATCAGGGTCTTTTCCAGGGAGTCTTCTCTTCTCATGAGGTGGCCAAAGTCTTGGAGCCTCAGCTTCAGGATCTGTCCTTCCAGTGAGCACCCAGGGCTGATTTCCTTCAGAATGAATAGGTTTGGTCTTCTTGCAGTCCATGGGACTCTCAAGAGTCTCCTCCAGCACCATAATTCAAAAGCATCAATTCTTTGGCGAGTATCAATTTATTTAATTTATTCGTACAAGGAATACTGTATTAAAATAGCTTGGACAGCGACGGGATGAGCTCCTGTTGTTCGGTCCCAGCTCCTGCCCACCTTGCAGTTTGAAAGCACGTCTAAGTGCAAGTAGATAAATAGGAACCGCTCCGGCGGGAAGGTAAACGGCATTTTCGAGCGCTGCTCTGGGTCGCCAGAAGTGGCTTAGTCCTGCTGGCCACATGACCCAGAAGCTGTATGCCGGCTCTCGGCCAATAAAGCGAGATGAGCGCCGCAACCCCAGAGTCGGTCACAACTGGACCTAATGGTCAGGGGTCCCTTTACCTTTACCTACAACATAACAATTCCTTATTAGCAGTCAATGTACAAGTTCTTGGTTTGTGGAATGGTTTAAAGGAAAGCAATAACAGTAACAAAGGAGAAACAGGCTAGAGCAGCAAACAGATAGCAGCATCACATAGCTAGAATAGTCCTTGGGGTTGTGCTTAAATTAAGTATTAGTAATAGTCATTTTTCCTCTGAAGTTACTCTGAAAAGATGTGAATGATGTTGCCAAGAGGGCTTTGCTGGGGAGGGCATTCTGCAGAAGGGGAGCTGCAAGCTTCCCCCTTGAGCCTCCCTTCATGTCCAGGGCTGCTTGGACTAAAAGCCTTGCCTTGTTCCCGAGGTATCTGCAAAAGGGAAGTTATGACGGCCTACCTCACAGGGTTGTTGTGAGAGGACAACCCACCAGAACCGACAGCGATACACTTGCCCTTTTCCTTTTTAAACAATCCCTGAGTGAAGGATAACATCTGCCTCTGTTCTGTCAAGTCACAGAATTGCAGAGATGGAAGGATCCCAAGGGTCATCAAGCCGAACCCCCGGCGAGGCAGAAAAGCTGATCCAAGATGGAACACCCAGAAGTACCCCTTGGGGAATTTATCAATATTATTTATTAGATTAATATACTACCCTTCACCAGAAGATCTCAGGGCACAGGCTCTCCAGGGTTTCTGGCAGGACGTAAGAACATCAAAAGAGCCTGCTGGCTCTGGCCAGGGGCCAGTCTAGTCCAGCCTCCTGTTCTCACAGTGGCCAAGCAGGTGTCCCCTTGGGAAACCCGCAAGCAGGATTTGAACCCAAGAGCAGCTCTTCCCTCCTGTGGTTTCCAGCATTGCTGTCTCTGAGCATGGCAGCCAGCACTGCCTCCTGCAGCAGCCAGTTCCACAGATTAACTATTATTTATAGTTAATCTAAATATATAGTTAATATAAATATATATTATATATTATATATATTATATATATAAATAATAGTTAATCTGTGGAACTGGCTGCTGCAGGAGGCAGTGCTGGCTACCATGCTCAGAGACAGCAATGCTGGAAACCACAGGAGGGAAGAGCATATGTATATATGCTACCCTATATTCGGAGGTCTCGGGGCGGTTCACAGAACTAGGCATTTGCATGAAAAATTCTTGACTCTCCCAACGTTTCCTCGGAGCCAAGTGCTGGACGAAGGGGTCCCAATCCGTCACACGCACCCACCTACTACAGCTCGATGTCCCAGCTTTTGCATCCCTGGAAATGCAGCTGTGAGCGCAGCAAATTGTTGATTGCATTTTTAAAAAAAAATTAAAAGCGGAGATCTTCCTCTCTCTCTCTTTTTTGGCAATCCAGCACATTTCGGTTCACGCTCGGGTAGAGCGGCCATTCTTTGCAAGCTCCCCCCCCCACACACACACACACACTCCAAAAAAAGGGGGGGAATGCCCCGTAGAGTCACATGACGGTGCAGGTGTGTATGGGAACCCTCTGCTGCGGGGTCCTAATTAGTGGCATAATGTGCAGCCCCCCCGCTGGGCTTTTCACAAGCTCCGCTCGGCTTGGACGGGCCGATGTGTTTGACAGCGCTGCGCGAAGTGACACATCGCACAATGAGCAGGTTGCGCCAGGGAGGGAGGGGGGGGAGGCGGCGGGAGACTGGGCGCACTAGGGACCATCGGGAAAGTTTCTGACGGCGAGCAGGGAAGGACGGAGAAGTCGCTCGACGCTGATAGAGCATCCGCTTTGCACGTGGAGACGTTCCTGGGTTCTGTCCCCTGCGGTGGCAACTCAGAGAGCTGCCAGTCAGAGTAGGCGGTGATGGAGCATCCGCTTTGCAGGTGGAGAAGTTCCTGGGTTCGGTCCCCTGCGGTGGCAACTCAGAGAGCTGCCAGTCAGAGTAGGCAGTACTGAGCTGCATATAGACTAACTCTAATAAAATAATAATAATAATAATAATATTTTATTAAGTTTCCATTTTACAATATTGAAATACAACCTTTGTTGTATTTCAATATTGTAAAATGCTTTGATGGTGCTTTGATGGTGTTTCCTGCTTGGCAGGGGGTTGGACTGGATGGCCCTTGTGGTCTCTTCCAACTCTATGATTCTGTGATTCTGTGAACCTTATTACACTCTTTACGTTTTGCTCATAGCTTATCGACTTCCCTCCTTCCCAACTCATGGTTTTCATGCTGTATTGTTTTTAACACTTGATTGGGGGCCACGCAGAGTGGCTGGGGAAACTCAGCCAGATGGGCGGGGTACAAATAATAATAATTATAATATATTATATTCATAATTCATTTTTCTATCATAGCATTTAAACATCTTCCCCTTTACGTTTCAGTCCTACCTGTGACCTCAGATTTTTAAACAAATGTAAAAAAGGTAACAATTATCAACATTACAAGTCTTTTCACAGCAACCCTGCTAGTGTTGTTAATTGTTGACAATCGTCCTTCAAATATTGTATAAATTGACTCCAGTCTTTTTGGAAAGCTTGATCACGCTGGTTTTGGATTTTCCCGAATAATATTATAAGGATATTAAACGTAACTTAAAAATAGAGGATGAGATAATTGAAAATCCGAGAGAGATCAGGAAGAATTTCCAGAAATTTTATAAGGATTTGTATAAAGAGGGAAGGGAAGATAAAGGAAAAATTGAAGCATACCTGGAAAAGAATGAATTGCAGGAGATTCCGAAGGACAAAAAGGAGCGGCATGGACTAACTTAGACGACATTGGCTATTCATTAAACACTTGCTCTGATTTGTTTTCAGGGGAGGTTAGACGACGTTGGCTATTTATGAAGCATTTGTACTTATTTGTTTGCAGGGGAGGTTAAACGATGTTGGCTACTTACTGAGCATTTACTGAGAGCCAGTGTGGTGTAGTGGTTCAGAGCGGTAGACTTGTAATCTGGTGAACCGGGTTCGATTCCCTGCTCCTCCGCATGCAGCTGCTGGGTGACCTTGGGCTAGTCACCCTTCTCTGAAGTCTCTCAGCCCCACTCACCTCACAGAGTGTTTGTTGTGGGGGAGGAAGGGAAAGGAGAATGTGAGCCGCTTGGAGACTCCTTAGGGTAGTGATATAGCGGGATATCAAATCCAAACTCCTCTTCTTCTTCTTCTTCTTCTTCTTCTTCTTCTTCTTCTTCATTTGTTCTTACTGGTTTTCAGGGGCGGTTAGACAACGTTGGCTATTTATCTAGCATTTGTACTTATTTGTTTACAGAGGAGGTTAGTTGATGTTGGCTACTTACTGAGCATTCGCTATGATTTGCTTGCAAGGGGTCTGAGTCAAAGCAAGTGTGATTCACACTTTCGATCCGTTTCCCCCTCACTTTCCTTATTGCAAAAAGACAGATCTTTGGGGGAAGTGGGTTTGTTGCACAAGACAAACTATAACTGCACAGGCCGAATTTGCTGGCATGTGATTGAACCCCTCCCACAAAAAATAGGAATTAGCCTGAAGCCCCCGTTTGCTAAAAGACAGTAAAATACAATATTAAAACAGCTGACAAATGAGTAATGAAAGCCACTAAGGGCTTTAGATGCATGGAAAGCATGGAAAGAACAAGTAGGATGCAGGTTGGGTGGCTGACTATTGTGGATGCTTCAGCTGAGATTCCTGCATTGAAGGGGGTTGGACTAGATGACCCTTGGGGGTCCCTTCCAACTCTAAAGTTCTATGATTCTATGACTTATTAGGTGACTGACAATAGAAAAGGCCACTCACCACCTGCCTAGCATCTGAAGTTGGGGTGCTTGGGGAAGGAAGGAGGGTCCTTAAGAGATTATTAACACAAGAGGCTTGATTTAATTGTTGGCTTGCAATGGAGACAACTTTTCTGACAATCACTAAAAGGAACAGGAAATCCCCAAAGCATCAGACCTCAAGGATGAAGATGCCGAAAATTCCACGCAGGTCCTGAAATAGTCACCAGGCAGCAAGGACCCCTTTGGGGGAGACTGAGAGGTGCTCTGTTTCTCCCCAATAGGTCTTCTTATTGAAGGCAGCAACATGCACCCCAGTGCCAGGGGGGGGAGGATTCTGCCCCCAGCCCATTGGAAGAAATGCAATTCATACATATAGGAGAAAACCCAAGGGTGTATTCAGGGATACAGCTGGAAGAAGAGCAAAACTCCTGGGGATCCTCACCCAGGCCTCAATTCCGGGGTGGGTGGAGCGTAGCTCTTGATGCAACTCATTTATTTATTTGTTCAACAAAGTTTTATAACGCTTTTCCAAAGTAATTGTGTGTGTGTATACACACACACACACACACACACACAGGGACGCGGTTGGCGCTGTGGGTTAAACCACTGAGCCTAGGGCTTGGCGATCAGAAGGTCGGCGGTTCGAATCCCTGCCGTTGCTCGGTCCCAGCTCCTGCCAACCTAGCAGTTCGAAAGCACGTCAAAGTGCAAGTAGACAAATAGGTACCGCTCCGGCGGGAAGGTAAACGGCATTTCCGTGCGCTGCTCTGGTTCGCCAGAAGCGGCTTAGTCATGCTGGCCACATGACCCGGAAGCTGTCTGCAGACAAACGCCTATAGAACGAGATGATCGCCACAACCCCAGAGTCGGTCACGACTGGACCTAATGGTCAGGGGTCCCTTTACCTTTACACACATACACAAACACACACACACACACAGAGAGAGAGAGAGAGAGAGAGAGAGAGAACACCCAATAATCAATAACTAACTTCTTCCATATGACAGTTACAACTAAGCTTAAAGGCATGGGTTAATAATAATAATAATAATAATAATAATAATAATACCCCGTCCATCTGATTGGGTTGCCCCAGCAGGCCCTTAAGTTTCTAAGTAAGTCTTGTCAGGACAGAATAGTGCCAGGATCAGATAGTAAAACTGTTCCTGGGCTGCGTGGCCCCTTAAGAACACCAGAAGAGCCGGCTGGATCCAGTCAGTGGCCCATACCTAGCCCAGCATCCTGTTCTTGCAATGGCCAGCCTGATGCTATAAATTTGTCTAATCCTCTTTTGAAGCCATCTAGGTCACTGCATTCAGTGGCAGGGAGTTCCATAGTTTAACTCTTCTCTGTGTGAATAATAAATCTTTCCCTTTATCTGTCCTAAATCTTCCAACCTTCAGCTTCATTGAATGTCCACAAGTTCTAGCATTAGGACATTAACGGAAACACTTTTCTCTAGCCATTCTCCTTCTATGCCAGGCATGATTTCATAAATTTATAGCATATCGCCTCTTCAAGACAGAGAGGCCCCTGAACAGCCTTGCTTTTTCATATTTCAAAAAGTGAAAGTCCAGGCACAAAAGATGTTGAACTTTTCTTTCTGGGCCAAAGTTGTTGAGCTTTGCTTGCAAAATCTCTCCCCCCCCCAAAAAAAAAAAAAAAGAAAATGGAAATTCACCAAAATCGACATTTCCGACATAGGTTTCTATACGTCCAGATTTTCCCAAACATTTAAGTGATTTCTGGACACTGTTTCCAACGGCTGAATCCCTGCAATGTCTGGGAAATTCCGGACACATGGCAAGCCTAAATAAGAGCCATGCAAAGAGGTGGCCAATACCCTCCTAGTGACGCTCCTGTCCTCCTGCCTCTGAGTAAATGAAACCTCCGCAGCCTGAATACCAGCTAATTCACGGCGAAGGTTGCAAGGCCGTTCAGCAAGAAACATCTCGGGTGCTGGGCAGATGAAGTGTCCTTAAGCCCCCTTGAAATCCATGGTGCTTAAGTGCATTTGTATCATTCTCAAGAAGCAGCGTTGACAGAAAACATCCCCTCCAACTTTGGGCAGGAGAGACGGCGGTGCTTGTTTTGCTCTTGGTAGAAAAGGGTGTCCCAATATGGCAGCAACGAAAGGAGAGCAGCCGGGAAAGGGGCACAGAGCAGCCATTTTTGTGGGATGCCCGGAGTACAGAAGGACAAAACCTGTCCATTCTGGTTGCCTTAATTTTTTCACAATCATCCATTCAACTCTCCACACTTTCGCATAGGTTTATGAATTCAATAATCCCTGATGCAGATTAACACTATGAATTTTATCTCACGCACAAACATTTTTGTACCCAGTCTTGCACAATGTAGACATTTTTGCAATGCTGTTTCCCTTCCTTTACCAATATAAGCAGTTATATGCACACTGATACCTGCACTTTTGTATACAGTGCATTAGTCGGGTGGGGAATTGCATTGCAAAATTCAAGAAAATGTGAATTTTGCCGGGTGGCTGCGTTTCAGGTTATTGTTTCTGGAAGAGCAAATTTGGTCGGTTCTCCTTTAAGAACTGAACTTCTCCATTGATTCCAAAAGTGCATTGATCTACCATGAAATGTCTTGCACTTTTACTGCCTGTAAATACTTCACTGCCAAAAAAAGAAGGCGAGAGATCCAGAATTCAGAAATTCAGTACGGTTTTGTGACCTGGTTTGCAAACCAGGCCACCAAAGTCAACCTTTATTCCCAGCCCCTTAATCAACTCAAAATTTCAGTTGATTAACTGAAGCCATTTTAGGTCTCCTGATAAAGGAAACTTTTTGTTTCGCGAGGAGTGGTAGGTTCTCTTTGCCACGCGGCGTTTCCTTCGAGAGCACCCAAAGAGCACCCACACGGAAGTTTCGGGGACATGCAGAATTATTTAAAGTTGACTGCTAAGTTGGTTCGAAAACCAGGCAACGAATCAAGTAACAGCAGGTTAAAACCGCCGAGTGGCCTTAATTATGTGGCCCTCTCCAGAAAAAGGGGAGCAAAGAGTCTGGGTGCCACAGCTGAAGGCACAAGGAGATGCTCTCTGGCCTAGAGGGAAGCCTGAACTTTGCAGAGGAACCCTTAGGCTTGTTTGAGAAGGGGGGACCCACCCAACAGATGCCGGGGAAGGGGAGGGGGGCTGGCGGAGTGGAAGCAATTAGCGACTTGGTGTCATTGGGCTGGTTGCCCCCTTTGTCAGCACGGTCAATTTCCTTTGCTCCCTGCTCTGCCCCCCTCGCCTCTGCCTCCCGCCCCATGGGAGTTAATCGGACACAATGGTCAGGGTTAATTCAGATTGTCAAGGATGGGAGCTGTGAATTTGAGGGAGGAGGAGGGCGGGCAGAGGGCAGCCTCCGGGGGGGGGGACCCAACCCTGTGTGCGCACACACACACATTTTCCTTTTTAATTATTTTTTTACAGCATCCACAATTGGGCCCAACAGCTTTGGAGCCACCTTTTCCCCTCTCCCCCTGACTCCCTTCACCTCTGCCAAGGAACCCCACGGCCCACCCACTCTGCAGCCCCAAGGAAGCCTTAAATCCCCTTTTCTTTTCCACAGCAACTCAAGCCCTTAATGATCTGAATTGGTGCTTTCCGGTGGGGCTGTTTTGGGGGGGGGCCATTCTCCCCGCTTCATTTTCCTTCTTTAAAATGAAAAAATGAAAAATCTTCCTTCTACAAAATCCAGCCCGGTGGGCAGTTCCGTCTCGCGACTTCTCTCCCGTCTCCCACGGAGAGGAGCGGCTCTCCCTCTGCACATCTGCCGGGCGGCGATTTGAATTGGATTGTGAAGTCCCGTTGCTAACGGCTTATCTGCTTTGGGTTTATTTGGTGAACACTTATAAACCGCTTGCTCCAAAGAGAGGAAGGGGGAAACTGCCTATCATTCATATTGTTGTATTTATTTATTTATATCCTGCCTTTTCCCCAGACTCAAGGCGGCTTAAAGGTAAAGGTAAAGGGACTGCTGACCATTAGGTCCAGTCGTGTCCGACTCTGGGGTTGCGGCGCTCATCTCGCTTTATTGGCTGAGGGAGCCAGCGTACAGCTTCCAGGTCATGTGGCCAGCATGACAAAGCTACCTGGCAAACCAGAGCAGCGCACGGAAACACCGTTTACCTTCCCGCTGGAGCGGTTCCAATTTATCTACTTGCACTTTGATGTGCTTTCGAACTGCTAGGTGGGCAGGAGCTGGGACCGAGCAACGGGAGCTCACCCCGTTGCAGGGATTTGAACCGCCGACCTTCTGATCAGCAAGCCCTAGGCTCTGTGGTTTAACCCACAGCGCCACCTGGGTCCCCAAGGTGGTTTACGCAAGTTAAAAACAGCTAAATAAAATAAAATGCAAGAAGTTTAAAAACTTATAAAGGTAAAGTGACCCCTGACCGTTAGATCCAGTCGCAGACGACTCTGGGGTTCGGACGACTCTGGGGATGCGGCACTCATCTTGCTTTACTGGCCGAGGGAGCTGGCGTACAGCTTCCGGGTCATGTGATGATAATATATAAGATGATGATGATGATGATGATGATGATGATGATAGCCCTGTGTCCCAGAAATTCCTCTGGCAGCAGCGTTGGCCTCTGAGGACTTTCCAGGGAGACACGTTTTCCCGGGCATCTCCCCCCCGTCCGCCCGCGTCTCTCAGCATCAGCTCCATTAGGCCTGACACGTACAGCCACCATTTCTGTAAAGGTCGTAACCTGCCCAGTAGGTCTCAGCAAGGCCAGGTTCCTTGAGCTCACACATCTGTGCGCTGGAACCCAGACTGCCCCGGGGAGAGGAGGACAGAGGCCAGGAGGACAAAGGGCCCGTGCGGATCCCACATGCGCTTTTGGGGTGGCGCATTTCCCCTGTCGCTTCTCTCCCTCCCATAAATAAAAGGAGAGCGTGGGCTGTGCATCACCAATGTGTCTCCGGATTTATATTATTTATATTTACTGTATATTTTCCCGTCTGTGGAATGCTCTCCCCAGGAAAGTTTCGCCGGGTGCCTTCACTATACAGTCACGTACAGCTCTGGATATGTAACTAGAGGGTTATGAACTCAGCAAACCCGGAAGTGTATACTTCCGGGTTTCGCCATGCGCGCATGCACAGAAGCGCTCAATCGCACCGTGCGTGTGCGCAGAAGCTGCGCCTCTGCCTATGGATTTTTCGGGTTGCGTACGAACCCCCAGAAAGAATTTAATTCGTATCCGGAGGGTCCACTGTACACCTTTAGGGGGCACCAGGCAAAAACGTTCCTTTTTAACCAGGCCTTTGCCTGACTTGATCTACATCCTATACCCTTTTTAAAAAAAAATGCTGGCTCTTTTGGGTTGTGGTGTTTTTTTATTGGGTTGTTGTTAATGTTTCGATTTTATGTATTTGCTATTTTATGTGAACCGCCCTGAGACCTTCAGGTATCAGGCAGTATAGAAAATAAATAAATAAATAAATAAATAAATAAATATCCCACCCCACCCCCACCCCGTCCCCAAATGGAGACTCAAGGCAGGGAGGGCTTACCGCTAAAACAGAAACAGCTAAAATCAGAGAGGCAGCAGGGAAGTCAACGTTAAAAACCAATTAGGGCATGCATAGAATCCATCTATCAATCTATCTTGCTATCAATCTATAATCAGTTTGTTTTGTTTGTCTGGTTCAGTTGCTTGTTTGTAAGTCCCATTGGGTTGCCTTGGATAATATCGATATTATTATTAATAATAAGTTATTATTTATATGCTGCCCACCTGACTGGGTTGCCCCAGCCACTCTGCACATCTTCCGACAAATTAAAAACACAGTGAAACATCGAACCAAAGCGACTGACAAATTTAATAGACGAAATAAGGATAATAAATAAATAGCCTCAGCACAGGCCCTCTCCATATGGGGCCAGGGCATCATGTGCCCCATCCTACACCCACATTCCACCGCCACGGATGCCCCCTGCAACCCCCCCCCCCATTGGCCAAATTGCCTAATGTGTAATTAACGTGGGATTAGCACTCCTCAACGTCCCCCCCCCAACGCACACACACAAATTCCTCTCTGTGCTGAGGATTCTGGTGACATCATTTGCAGTGACAGTGGAGTGACTGGGCGAGAGATTAGCTGCGCATGCTTCAAAATGTCACCCTGTGCCTTCTGCTGCGGCAAATCGAGAGACGCAAGAACCCCATGGCGGTTGAGCTTGGAAAGTCGCCGGATCGGAAGAAAACGGCGTCAATAAATAAGCAAGGGATCTTGTAATTTTTTTGTGCAGGTTTCCTTCCAGGAACTGGAAGGCGGGCAAAGCTGGATCAAAATGGGGTTGCTTGCAGCAGCTGTGCCTGGGTGTCATCTAGAGCAGGGGTCGGCAAGACTTACCGGGCATGGGCCGGATCACTCCCGCGGAGATCCTCCGTGGGCCGGGCTGGCACAGCACGATGCCAGAAATCGCATCTGCATGTCTGTGGCACCGGAAATCATTTCTGCGCATGCCAAGACGCCGAAAATCGTGCATGCGCACCACCAGTGTGGTGCAGTGGTTAAGAGCGGTAGACTCATAATCTGGTGAACCGGGTTCACGTCTCCACTCCTCCACATGCAGCTGCTGGGTGACCTTGGGCCAGTCACACTTCTCTGAAGTCTCTCAGCCCCACTCACCTCACAGAGTGTTTGTTGGGGGGAGGAAGGGAAAGGAGAATGTGAGCTGCTTTGAGACTCCTCAGGGTAGTGATAAAGCGGGATATCAAATCCAAATCCAAGCAATTTCCGGAGCTGCGGAAAAGAGTTCCCGTGCCGCGCTGCACCGATTTAGCGCAGCACGTGGGGACTTGCCAAGCGGGCGGCTTTGTTCGGGGGCGGCTCGGGCGCCGGTTAAACGGCCTCCGTGGGCCGCTTCCGGCCCATGGGCCGCAGGTTGGGGACCCCTGATCTAGAGGCTGGAGGAAGAAGCAGGCTGGAGGATGTGAGGGAGAGACATGCCTGATTTCTGATCACATCCAAGGCCATGGCAGCAGGAGAAGCAAAACCCTTTTGGGGTGTTAATGCTGTGACCCACCCCTCCCCGGGATGTGTGTGTGTGTGTGTGTGTGTGTGTGTGTGTGTGTGTGTGAATAAATCATATATCATACAGCTGCGCATATGCGCGCAGTTTGCAGACTTAACATATAGAACAAGAGAAGAAGAAGAAGAAGCGTTTAGAGAAGATTGGAAAACGTTTATTGAATATATGGGGGAGATTTTGTACACTTGAAAACGCTGGCAGCGTTAAGATAAATTCAACAGTGTAAATAAGTTTTGATGGATGCAATAATGGAATACAGAATGGTTCAGTTTTTGTAAAATATGCAGGGATTTATGATATGCAAAATGAACCATGGAAAGAGAAGAAGGGAAGTCATTGATATTTGAAGGATGTTTAAATGAGCATTTTAACAGAAAATTATATATCCACAAGGTTGTTAGACTGGTCTCAACTAGGGCCAGGGCCTTTTCAGTACTGGCCCCGGCCTGGTGGAACATTCTGTCACAAGAGACCAGGGCCCTGCGGGATCTGACATCTTTCTGCAGGGCCTGCAAGATGGAGCTGTTCCACCTGGCCTTTGGGTCGGACTCAGTCTGATGTTTCCTCCCCTTATGGTTTTGATTATGGGCAATAAATGAAGCAGCATTTTAAATTGTATTTTAACCTGTATTTTAATTAACGGTTTTTTCTTTCTTTTATACTTTATTGTAATTTTATTGATGTTAGCCGCCCTGAGCCCGGTTTCGGCTGGGAAGGGCGGGGTATAAATAAAATTTATTATTATATATATATATATATATATATACACACACACACACACACACACACACACACACATATATATATATATATATATATAATATCTTACAGAAACCGCAGTCAGCACTATCCATCATTCCAAGGAAACACGAACTTTGCATAAGCAAACCATTTTTTGTTGTTACATATAGATACAAATTGCTTTTTTAATTTAAATTTTTTATTTTCACCTTTTACAAATATTTTTAACAATAAAAGTGAAACCTATACAAATCTAATTTACCTTCCCCTCGTCTTCCCTCCCCTCCTTTCTGCGGTTATTTATTTCATATCTTTTTACTACTGCATATCCAATTCAAATCTATTTGCCAACTTCCCCTTATCTTCCCTTTAATTATATCTTACTGCATGTGTTTATATCAGTCCCGCTAATGTTTGGATTTGTTCACAGCGTATCTTCAAATAATCAATACATTTCCCCCATTCAATTTTTAAACGCCTCTCTGCTTGATTTCTTACTCTTCCGGTGAATCTCGCCATTTCTGCGTACTCCATGGATTTTAGTTGCCAATCTTCCTTTGTCGAAACTGTTCCTTCCTTCCATCTTTGGGCATAAATCATTTGAGCAGTCATGGTAGCATACTTGAAGAATTTTTTTCTGTTTGCTGGGTACTTCTGCAAGGATTATACCTAAAAGAAAAGCTTCTGTTTCTTTTTGTAAAAGTCATCTTCATCATTTTTGTATAACTCATTTCCCAGAAAGTGCCATGTACATTCATACAAAATGCAAAGCTCCTCTGTCCTCTGAACTTACCTATTCAGTGCTATAACAACAACAATAACTACAACAACAACAACAACAGCAGCATATTATTATTATTATTATTATTATTATTATTATTATTTATACCCCAGCCACTTTGGGCAGTTCCCAACAGAATATTAAACAGAATAACAACTTCAAACATTAAAACTTCCCTAAACAGGGTAATAATAATAATAATAATAATAATAATAATAATAATAATAATAATTTATTTATACCCCGCACATATGGGCGGTTTCCCCAGCCACTCTGGGCGGCTTCCAACAAAAGATTAAAAATACATTAAAACATGTATTCTAAAAGTCAGATAGTTGTGTATTTTGTTGACATCTGGTGGGAGGGCATTCCACAGGGCGGGCGCCACCACCGAGAAGGCCCTCTGCCTGGTTCCCTGTAACCTCACTTTCTCGCAGGGAGGGAACTACCAGGAGGCCCTCGGAGCTGGACCTCCCTAGTGCTCCCTAATGTTTACTTCTTTTTATTCTTATATAATGCCTCCTTCATAGAATCATAGAGTTGGAAGAGACCACAAGGGCCATCCAGTCCAATCCCCTGCCAAGCAGGAAACACCATCAAAGCATTCCTGACAGGTGGCTGTCAAGCCTCTGCTTAAAGACCTCCAAAGAAGGAGACTCCACCACCCTCCTTGGCAGCAAATTCCACTGTCAAACAGCTCTTACTGTCAGGAAGTTCTTCCTAATGTTTAGGTGGAATCTTCTTTCTTGTAGTTTGAATCCATTGCTCCGTGTCCGCTTTTCTGGAGCAGCAGAAAACAACCTTTCTCCCTCCTCTATATTACATCCTTTTACATTCAAGTCCTTATTCAAGTCCTTATTCTCCTTTCTCTAGTTCTCTGAAATCACATCTACCGGTACGGTGCCTGACACCAGGGGCGGAGGAAGGGGGGGTGCGGTGGGGCGGTTCGCCTTGGGTGTCACCACTGAGGGGGGTGACAAAATCCTGGGCGGCACTCACCGCGGGGCTTGCAGCGCCCCCGAGCCACGCATCTCTCCTGGGAGCGACGCAGTGGCTTGGGCACCCGCAGGCTCCGCACTGCCCAAAGGGTTCACCCGCCGCCACCCCCCCAGCTGTAGGGCGACTGAGTGGGAGGAGGCAGACAGACTCCTTGGAGGCCCCGCGGTGCGTTCTGCCCCAGCTGGCCCCACCCCTGGGCTCAGAGCAGGTGCCCGATTGGCTTGCTCCGCCGCTGTCTGACACAGCGACTTTTTTTAAATTCACCCCCACCCCAATCTATGCATGTTTTCCTTCTTCTCCGGACGTCCCCATAATTCTCTCCTCCTCCACTTTCTCTCCACAGCCTACTGGACCGTGAGTGGCGTGAATGGACCACTGGTTGTCCTGGACAATGTTAAGGTATGAGACCCTTGACTTTCAAATGCCATTTGAGATAATTCTATGGATGCAGGTGGCGCTGTGGTCTAATCCATGGAACCTCTTGGGCTTGCTGATCCTTTGGGATTTCGGCATCTAGAATTCCTAAAAGGAAGGCTTCAGTCTTTTTTGAAAAAGTTATTTTAAACATTTTTTTCAACTCATTATATATCATTTCCCCAAATTCTGTTCTGTTTTAAATCAGTTGATGGATAGCTCAGTTGGTTAAAGTGTGGTGTCGATAACGCCAATGTTGCAGGCTGGATCCTTGCATGGGACAGCTGCATATTCCTGCTAATTCAAGGGGTTGGACTAGATGATCCTCAGGGTCCCTTCCAACTTAACAATTCTATTATTCCATGTCCCCGGTGCTGGATTTATGTATAAGCTAAACAAGCTATAGCTTAGGGCCCCACTCTCTTGGGGGGAGGGATTTAAAGGAAACAAAACCTGGATGTACATTTCCAAAATCTAAGATAAAAAACCAATAAAATAAAACCTACATACAGCAACAATGTTTTGAGATGTTTCGAGTGTTTCGTGTTTGTCGGCTCCTATGATGTAAGGAATGGGCCCCACCTGCTAGCCTGCTCCCTAAAATATCACTTGTTTGCTCCTTTCTATATATAGGGTGCCTACATTCTGCGTGTGCAAATGGCTTTAGGTACCTATTAAAGGTAAAGGTAAAGGGACCCCTGACCATTAGGTCCAGTCGTTGATGACTCTGGGGTTGTGGCACTCATCTCGCTTTATTGGCCGAGGGAGCCGGCGTACAGCTTCCGGGTCATGTGGCCAGCATGACTAAGCCGCTTCTGGCAAACCAGACCAGCACACGGAAACACCGTTTACCTTCCCGCCAGAGCAGTTCCTATTTATCTACTTGCACTTGATGTGCTTTTGAACTGCTAGGTTGGCAGGAGCAGGGACTGAGCAATGGGAGCTCACCCCGTCGTGGGGATTCGAACTGCCGACCTTCTGATCGGCAAGCCCTAGGCTGTGTGGTTTAGCGCACAGCGCCACTCAGGTACCTATTAGGTCCATCAATTACTATATAGCATATATTCAACACAAAAAAACAGCGACAATTTGTTGTTGACAAAGGACAGCTGGACATATAAAGGGCCCCATTACCTTCAGTGGCTGAGGGCCGCATCAAACCTAAATCCAGCTCTGCGTGGCCCCTAAATTACTACTGAAATCCTGCGTCCTTTTAAACCGCAAGTGTTCTGATTTAATTTTTGTCCAGCTATGGATCACAGGTTTCCCCTCCAGAGGGCAATAATGTCATAACACCGGGAAAGCCTCGCAACACAACTAACAAAGCGGAATTATGTGTGGACGGTGCAGTATAAAACCCCCCACAAATACATCCATGGCATGTTGAAGAAAACACCGACAGCCCCTCATCGGTTAAAGCCCTACTGGTGATAAGCTCTGGGGTGTAAGGCTGCAGGGGCTTCCCTCAGAGCAGAAGAATTTCCCCCCAGATTTCCCACTGGGATAAAGTGGGAATCTAGCCCCCTTCTCCCCCCCCTCCCCACCAAAAAAGGAAACCTGGTTTCTGATCTCAGCCAGATCTGTTGGACACATCCTGGGCTTTACCTGTATTTTAAGAAGGCAAAAGAACACATTGGTTTGAAAGAGTGACCTCTAGTGACCAAAGGGAGCCATGCCTCATCAAGGGAAGGAAAAGTTGCATTTTATTGAGCCAAATGACTATTTGATAAAGCTTAATTATTGGGGGGGGGTAAAAATGGGGGGTGTTGCATATTTATCATCACCACCACCATCAATTTGTATGCTGCTTTTCCACGCCCAAAGTAGTTTGAAAAGCTTGCATATAATTCACGAACGGTTACAAGACGTAAGAAATTTTAAATTCTTTTTTGCAAACCGCTTTGAGGTTTTCTGCAATCAAGCGGCACATAAATGTCATGAAGTGGGTATTAAATAAATAACTAGTCACAAACAGCAGGCAAATGGAAACCTTTAATTATATGGGGTGGTTGCTGGAGTCAAGAATAAGTTTTGGAGATGAACTATTTTTGCCTTTATTTTTGTCATCTTATTCTTAAGCTTTATTATGATTTATCGGTAGGTTGCTTAATGTTATTGTTTAGTTATTCATACAAGATATTTTTATTAGCCTGCTGTTTAAAGCTGTTTATCAACACACCACATATTTCCAGAAATAACATGCAGAGGTGCATTATTTTAGGGTCAATTGCTCTGCAGAAATGTGCATATTGGGGTGATTTTATGCAAACACATGTATGTTACGAGAAATTCACACTGAAATGCTGCTGAATTTTCACGAGGATTTGTTTAAACAAAAATTCGCGGACGAATGTGGAAACCATAGAATCACAGAATGTTAGAGTCGAAAGGGACACCGAGGGTCATCTAGTCCAACCCCCTGCAATGCAGGAATCTTTGGCCCAAGCTGGGGCTCGAACTCCCAACCCTGAGATTAAGAGATGTCTGCTCTACTGAGTGAACTATGTGAAGAGCCGAACGTAGAGCTGGGGAAGAAACTGAGAGAAAGCAATATAATTAACCCATCTTCATCTCTCATGGAAGCAATTTCCATAGTTTAACAAGTAAATGAGCACATGCAGAGTCCTGATTTATTTCTTTATAATGACTTAATTAATTAATTCACGTCCCTTCAACGAAATGCCACAGGGCACTTTAGGACATACCATACAAGCAGGTGTATTCAATTTAACGTAACGCAGGTGCATTAAACTAAATTTAAACTGAGTTGCTGTTCCTCACCCTGGGATCACTTGGAATGAAGCGTGGTCCAGAAATACATCACATAAAAAAATAGCATAATATCCATACATTCACATGACACCCATAAAACACAGGAGAACTCAAACTGTTCTATAAATACATTTCATAATAAGCAGTGCATTCTTTTTGGTTTTTATTTTATTAATTACCCATGCTTCACCCTAAGGTCCCGGAGCAATTGAAAATACAACGTTGAAATCAATTCTAAAAGCTTACATGTACAAAAAAAAAATGCAACTGCAAAAAATAATGTCTAACAAGAATAGCAAGCACAGCAGCCTGATAAAAATAACAGAAGCCCACCCAGTTGCTTATTTTTCTGACTTTAATTCAAATTTGGGATTTCTCTATCCAATGCTGGACTTTTCCGCTGGAAAATCTGGGTTCTTGTTTGTCCTGTTACCTTGCTTGCATCTCAGTCTTTTTGTTTTCTAATTCAGTGTTTCCCAACCAGTGTGCCTCCAGATGTTTTGGGACTACAATTCCCATCATCCCTGACCACTGGTATTGCTAGCGAGGGATGATGCTCCCATCATCCCTCGCTAGCAATACCAGTGGTCAGGGATGATGGGAATTGTAGTCCCAAAACATCTGGAGGCACACTGGTTGGGAAACACTGTTCTAATTCAGACATAGCTCTCCTCCCACCCCAACCCAGGCTTAAAACCTCTTAACTAACAAGGCACAAATTATTTGGGTCTCTGGTCCCCTTATCCAGAGGCCTCATGGAAGAGGCGCTCCTCTTTACCCGCTTCCGGGAAGAACGCATCGGTACCGAACTCCCTCAACTTCCGGTCCCTTGATCATCTTGGCTGCCCTCCTCTGAACAGGGGCGGAGCAAGGGGGTGCGTTGGGGACGGGCTGCCCTGGGTGCCACCCTGGAGGGGGTGACACTCGGTGCACGCCCTCCCCCGTAACGCCCAAGCCGAGCCCCACCGCCCGGTAAAAAGCCTCGCTCAGCAGCTTGCTCGCTCACCTGCTCAGCGCGTGCTTTGCTTCTTCCTGCTCGGGCGGAGGCGAGGGGTGGGCCAGGAGGGCCGTGGACGCCCCTCCCTGGCCCACCCCTCGCCTTCGCCCGAGTAGGAAGAAGCAAAGCACCGAGCAGGTAAGTGAGCAAGCTGTGGAGCGAGGCTTTTTACCAGGCAGCTCCCAAGCTGCCCGGTAAAAAGCCTTGCTCTGCAGCTTACTCGCGGCAACCTGCTACGTAGCGTGTATGCGCAGCATTGCTACGTAGCAACACATGCGCAGCGTCATATGTAGCGACACTGCGCATGCGAGCTACATAGTGACACCCCGCCCCCGGGTGCCCCCGGGTTTGCTGCTCTGGGTGCCCGAGCGGCTAGCTCCGCCGCTGCCTCTGACACCTTCTCCACCTTTGTTCACGATGGAGGTCATCCATCAGGGCGACCACGGCTGGCTCAGTCCCCAACCCCTGCCTGAACCCACTTCGAAATGTATCCAGATGGCCCCTATCCTCCAGAAACTCCTGCCACTGCTCTGCCCGCCGCTTTCTCCACCGCCTTGCCAAAGAAAGGGATATTCATGTCCAGGTGGTCATTATTGTCAACCGTAGTTACATTATCGGCTAAAAAGCTCTCTGGTCAAAAGAGCCCAGCAGAGGGTTCCAAATGGTCAAGCATTTCCCTTCCACAGCAAGCCAGCTGCCTCTGCAAAGCTTGGCACGAATTGCTCCTTTCCTTTGTCCGCAGTGCCTGGGGTCCAAAGATAGATTGCCCCCGGCCATGGAGGTTCCACTCAGCCATCATAACTTCTATCCACTGGCAGCCGCAAAGGGTCGTGGTGGGTGGCAGGTGAGCGTGCTTACTTGGAAATAAGTTCCATTAAAATCAAAGGGGCTTACTTCCCACCAAATCTGTTTAGTCCCTGAGTGAGGAACAGTAGGAATGTAGAAAGGACCTACTTTCTGGCACTCCCTGCCCAGTTGACAGTCTCCAAGTGAGCCATGATACGGCCAATTAAAAAGCCCGCATTCCAAATTCAAGCAGGGAATGTGCTCTGGGATGAATTGAAGCTTTGTGGGGCCGTGCCCAGCACAATGCCCCGCTTCTATGCGGCCCTTTCGTCCCGATAGGTGCAGGAAGGGGGATTAATAAGATCAATTAAAGAGCTGGATCACAGAGGCTGGCAAGGCTTAAAGTCCAAAGTACAGGCTCAGCAGAAAAGAGGTACGTTTGGAAGGATGGAGGAGGGCAGGACGAGGCTAAACTCGGGGGTGTGAGTAGATGCCAAGAGTTAAGGCGCAGTCTGTGGGTGGCTAAAGCAAAAAAAAAAAAAAAGCCTCCAAGTCCCAGTGCACTATACCACTGAGTAATTGGTTTTAGGGGCAAAGTGTCAATAACTGTCATCAAAATTATATTTATTTATACCCTGCCTTTTCTCGCGAAAGGGAGTCAAGGCACCTTACGCAAATTGAAACAGCACAATATATAAAAACTTACAAAAGATAATAGTGAAAGAGTAATTAAAGTATGCAGAATGAAAACAATATAAAAATGGATCTTTTAAAAGACAGGAGGTAAAAAAAAAGCACAGCACTATTAAAAAGCCCTTTTCTTTTTAAAAAACAAACAAACAAACAGTTCCCAAAGGCCTGTTGGAATAAAGGAGGAAGGACAGCAAAGTAGGAGTCTGGCTGACTTCTCTAGGGAAGGAATTCCAATGTCTGGGAGCCACCACCAATAAGGCCCTGTCCGGCATCCCCACCAGGTGTGCCTGTGAGGGTGGCGTGACCGAGAGCAAGGCCTCCCCTGAAGAGCTCAGAGCCCAGGCAGGTGGGGGGGGGATGCGAATGTGGTCCTTCAGATAGCCTGGGCCAACGGGATGGCTTCCACCTTCATGGCTGGCTTGTGAGCGCCATGGGGTGAGGTGCTCTGACTACTCCTTGAGGGTATGAGTGCATTTCTTTAAAATATTGCAACGTGTTTGTTTAAAGTATGCAACCCTCCTGCCATTCCGAAAGGCTTGCAACGACAACAACAAAATCCGCAACGTGATTAAAATCAGCCTCTGTTTAACATCCATCTGGGGCATGGGACAGCTCAGTTGGGAGAGCATGGGACTCGTATCTCAGGGCTGTGGGTTCGAGCCCCACGTTTGGCAAAAGATCCCTGCCTTGCACGGGGGTTGGACTAGATGATCCTCGTGGTCCCTTCCAATTCTATGAAAAGAGCTCCTGAGCCTTAAAATCACCAGAGGAGCAGCTGCTTCACATCTTCGCCCTTCTTTCCTTCATCCAGCCTCGGGAGGCAGTCTATGCATAGTTAACCTATGGAACCTCCTCTCACAGGAGGCAGTGAAGACCAGTAACTTAGATGGCTTTAAAAGAGGATCAGACAAATTCATGGAAGAGGAGAGGGCTATCGATGGGCTAATATTCAGAATGGCTCTGCTCTGCTTCTTCCACGGTTGGAGGCAGCAATGCTTCTGAATCCCAGTAGCTGGGAACCGCAGGAGGGGAGAGTGCTGCTCTTGCGTTCGAATCCTGATTGCAGGTTTCCTGCAGGCATCTGTCTGACCACTGTGAGAACAGGAGGCTGGACTAGATGGGCCATTGGCCTGATCCAGCAGGCTCCTCCTATGGAAGCGTCATTTCACTAGGATGACCACCCCCCCCCACTACCATCTTTGGCTCTTCCTGGCAGCCGCGTTGCTCCTGCCATCCTCTAACCTTTGCCTTGCTTCTCTTTCCTTGCAGTTTGCCCAGTATGCGGAGATTGTCAACTTCACCCTCCCGAACGGCACACAGCGAAGTGGCCAGGTGCTGGAAGTGTCTGGCTCCAAAGCCATTATCCAGGTGGGTGAGAATGACACTGTTGAACCTGTTACAGGTAGATAGCTGTGTTGGTCTGTCATAGTCAAAACAAAAGTGTGCATGCACACGAAAGCTCATACCAAGAACAAACTTAGTTGGTCTCTAAGGTGCTACTGGAAGGAATTTTTTTATTTTGTTTTGACTGTTGAACCTGTGTCTTAATGGGACTCGGCTTGAACCAGGACTCAGCCTGCAGACCCTCCAAGTGTCCCTATTTACCAGGCACGTCCCTGATTTGGAGGAGCTGTCCCAATTCTGATTTGATCCTGGAATGTCCCACTTTTTCTTAAATGTAATAATAATAATAATAATTAATAATAATAATAATTTTTTATTTATACCCCACCCTTCCCGATTAAAAACTGGGCTCAAGGTAAAGGTTAAAGGGACCCCTGACCGTTAGGTCCAGTTGTGGACGACTCTGGGGTTGCACGTTCATCTCGCTCTATAGGCCGAGGGAGCCAGCGTTTGTCCGCAGACAGCTTCCGGGTCATGTGGCCAGCATGACTAAGCCGCTTCTGGCAAACCAAAGCAGCGCATGGAAACGCTGTTTACCTTCCCGCTGCAGCGGTACCAGGGCTGTCTTAAGCATATCCGGCACCGTGGTGCAAAGATCCCTCTGGCGCCCCCCCCCCCCATTGCCCAGAGTTGTCAACCTTTTCCCAAGCCTTTGTGGGGATCGCTCTCCTCCTGTGGAGGGTTGGGAAGGAAGCTGCACACCCACCAGCCATATAGTTGGCGGGGCGCAGCTGGCAGGTGTGCAGGGAAAGGGGAGGCTGCCAGCAAAGCCGTGCAGCTCCCCCACTGGCTGGGGTGCCCCTGAGAGGCCGGCGCCCTGGTGCAACGCACCACTAAGCCCTATGGGAAAGACGGCTCTGAGTGGTACCTATTTATCTACTTGCACTTTGATGTGATTTCGAACTGCTAGGTGGGCAGGAGCCGGGACCAAGCAACAGGAGCTCACCCCGTCACGGGGATTCAAACCACTGACCTTCTGATCGGCAAGCCCTAGGCTCTGTGGTTTAACCCACAGCACCACCCACGCCCCTCACTTTTCCTTAGGATGTCCCTATTTTCATTGGAGGGTATGGAGTTATCCGACCCCCGAGCTGTCTGAAGGCAATCCTGTAGAGGGAAGGGTTTTTTAAATGTTTAATGTTTTATTGTGTTTTTACATATGTTGGAAGCTGCCCAAAGTGGCTGGGGCAACCAGATGTGTGGGGTATAAATAGGAAAATTATCATGATGGAATGGGACGTCCCTGTATTCATCAGAGAAATGTTGGAGGGTATAAGCCTGTCCCCTGCTTTCATTGCTAGTCTTTGGGACATTTCGACAGCTGCATAGGGACATATCAAGAGCCTGCTGGATGAGGCCACTCACCCATTTCCTCCAGCATCCTGCTCTTATATGGAGACTTAACAGATGATCTGCACCCAAGAGAATTCTCCCCACCCTGCGGTTTCCAGCAAGTGGTACTATTATTATTACTCAGAAGCATTGCTGCTCCGACTGCGGGGGCAGAGCACAGCCATCGCTTTGCATTTATATCCCACCTCTTCTCTAAGAAGCACAAGGTGCTGTACACAGAATCAGAGGATCATAGAACTGGAGAGTTGGCAGGGACCCCCAGGAGCCATCTAGTCCAACCCCCTGCAATGCAGGAATCTCAGCTACAGCATCCATAATAGAGGGACACCCAACCTCTGCTTAAAAACCTCCAAGGAAGGAGAGTTGAATTCTCCCACATCCTCATTTAATTCCCACAATAACCCTGTGATGTAGGCTAGGCTGAGAGGCAGTGCCTGACCCAAGCTCGTCCAGTGAGCATCATGGCTGTGTGGGCATTTCAACCCTGGTCTCTCCCAGTAGTTGAACCCCTGAACCACAATGGTTCCCATTGTTGTTGAGTCGTTTAGTCGTGTCCGCCTCTTCGTGACCCCATGGACCAGAGCACGCCAGGCACTCCTGTCTTCCACTGCCTCCCGCAGTTTGGTCAGACTCATGTTGGTAGCTTCGAGAACACTGTCCAACCATCTCATCCTCTGTCATCCCCTTCTCCTTCTGCCCTCCATCTTTCCCAACATCAGGGTCTTTTCCAGGGAGTCTTCTCTTCTCATGAGGTGGCCAAAGTCTTGGAGCCTCAGCTTCAGGATCTCTCCTTCCAGGGAGCACTCAGGGCTGATTTCCTTCAGAATGGAGAGGTTTGATCTTCTTGCAGTCCATGGGACTCTCAAGAGTCTCCTCCAGCACCAGAATTCAAAAGCATTAATTCTTCGGCGATCAGCCTTCTTGATGGTCCAGCTCTCACTTCCATACATCACTACTGGGAAAACCATAGCTTTAACTATACGGACCTTTGTCGGCAAGGTGATGTCTTTGCTTTTTAAGATGTTGTCTAGGTTTGTCATTGCTTTTCTCCCAAGAAGCAGGCGTCTTCTAATTTCGTGACTGCTGTCACCATCTGCAGGGATCATTACCATTTATATTAAACTCCGCTGATTTTGGATGGCTACTGACTTTGTTGGCTTTAAAAGAGGATTGGGCAAATTCACGGAGGAGGAGAGGGCTATTGAGGGCTCCTAGCCATGTTGACTCTGCTCTGCTCCACAGTCAGAGGCAGTGATGCTTCTGAAGGCCAGTTTCTGGAAACCGCAGGAGGGGAGAGCGTTCCTCTTGTGTTCGAATCCTGCTTGCGGGTTTCTCACAGGCATCTGCTTGTCCACTGTGAGAACAGGATGCTGGACCTGATGGGTCCCTTTGGCCTGATTGAGCAATGCTCTTATCTTTCTATTTCTTTTCCGGGAGGACGCCGAGTCTCCAGAGCCGCAGTAGAAAAATAGCAGCATACCTTGCATACCTTGGAAATGTCTAAGAAAAAGAAACGACCAGCTACATCTCCACAAGTGAGCCCACAGCAGAAGTGCAAGCAGAGCAAAATGGATGTTTTCGTAAGAACACAGACCTTAGAACCATCAGAACCTACCACATCCAATAGAACTCCCTCACAGGTAGGTTCTATTGGGGAAGCTTTAATGGATGGAGATCATCCAGGGAAAAATGCTGAGATAAGCCCTCATGAAATATCTCACGAAGTAATATCTGAGGAGGCACAGCTTTACGCGGAAATACTTGCAGACCACTGTCTGCTGACCGCAAGAACAGTGGAGGAAATTAACAACAAATTAGAAAAGGTAACATCCCTCCTGTCTGAGCTGATGCTTCTGGTGGCCAGAAATAACTCCCTTAGTCCCAAAGAGGCAGACCACAGCATTGCTTCCCCCCAAGAAAATCGTGCACAGGGGTGTAACCGGTCTGGACTTGATAACCGACTTGCACAGGGGTGTAACCGGTCTGGATTTGATAACCAAGAGATTACAAACAGTAAAAACAACAAAAGCGAAGGAGGGGGCCTGATCCTACAAAGTACTCAAGTAGCCCTCGATATATATCCTTACAATGGTATGCTGCCTTACTGGAAATCTATCGACAGTGTAAAGAGAAATCTTAAGCATTTACTAAACATCCAGTGCGGAAATTTAACCACGATAAACTTGCTTTGCTCGGACCCCCAGCACACCAGAATCATGCTGACATTCTCAGATTCGGTTACTCCCAAGAGGCTCCTGAAACATAGAGCCCTCCTACAGGACTACAATATTGATTTGAGGCGTGTCTTTAAAGACACAGAACGGAAACAATTACTGCCAAGCCTGTCGTATAACCGGATTGACCCCAAGCAACTAACGCCCTCCTTGCCGAAGGGTGTTCGCCATAGGGCCATGATCCATTCAGAAGGGCTGCCAAAGATGGATAGGTGTGGCGAATCCAGTTGTAACACTCCCTTGGAGCGGAAATCTTCAGAACAAAAATCCGCCCAGGTATTGCCAAGTGACGCTCCTCCAAAGGGAACTGCGACACCCAGTAAGCCAGAGTTAGATCAAATTGTCTTTGATGAAGACATAGACATAGACAATGATCCCCCAGCGATCACAGCTAATCAGTTAACATCATTGATGACGGGAAATCCGGAAACTGCGGAAACTCAACCCCAAGAAAAACATCACCCCGCATATTCAAAGAATGGTTGCGTCATCTCTGAATCAGAGGGAGAGCTGATAACTCTCGCAGCACAATGAAGCCAAGCCATTTATGGTACGAGCAGCCTCAACATTATTTCGTGGAACATAGTGGGTTGGGCCAACAAACTAGGGGATAAAGCATTTCATGAATATATAACATGCTTTGATATAATAATGCTACAGGAAACCTGGGCAACGGACAACATAGTTCTGGACGGTTACCAGGTCTACGAAATCAAGGCATCCAAACCATTTGGAAGGGGACGACCGAGGGGGGGCTTAGCAACTCTGGTTGCCACTCATTTAGCATCTCAGGTTTCTGAGCTCTTGGTCTTTGAGCAGCTGGCACTGGGGATCACATTGCAGCTGGAACCTAAGACTATCATCATTGTCTCCGTTTATATGCCACCACATTCAGTGCAAACACAGATCGAGAGCACATGGCGGAAACTCCACAGTTTCCTGTACACCTGCCAAATTAAGTACCCCAGCTCGCTATTTTACATAATGGGAGATATGAATGCCAGAATAGGCTCTAATGATGACAGCCTGGAAATAAAATTCCCAATATTAAGAGAGCTAAAGGAAAATAGCGCCCTTCTTCTAAACCCGCCCCCGCGCAGGCATTCGAAAGACTGCCAAATCAATTACGCTGGCTTCTGTCTGGCTTCTCTACAAATAAGTCTTGACCTGACCATTGCTAATGGGGCACTACCCGGGGACAGAGAAGGAGAGTACACATTTATAAATACAAATGGAGCCAGCACAGTTGACTACTGTCTCACCAACAGGGAGGCCTTTGAATCAATTAAAAAATTCAACATTGACAACAGGACCGAAAGTGATCACCTACCTCTAATTCTCTCCACTATTGGCCAAAACTCAAGTCAGCGTTCTTACAGAGTATACGAGGGCATAGATAAAGCAAATGACCCAGTACGGTGCAGGAAAAGATGGACACCTGAGACAGCGATTGCAGCTGAGAATAGATTGAATCTACAAACTGTAATTAATCTAAGATCAATAATAATTAACAACTCATCAGCAGAGTCCTCCCTGACAGCTTATGAAAATCTGATTGAGTCCTTGCAGGATGTGGTCTCTGTCAGTATAAACACAGCATGCAAGCCTCGCATTGCTAAAGGGTGTTGTTGGTTTGATCAAGAGTGCCGTACAAAGAAGGAAGCCTTAAGGAATGCCTATTTGGCCTATAGAAATGCCGGTTTAAATTACCTACCCCCATCCTATCTCAAAATGAAAAAAGAGTATAAAGCCCTCTTGGCCTCAAAAAAAAGGCAGTCTGAACAAAATTCCTGGTCCCTGTTACTGAATGCTTCACTAAATAATGAAACTAAACTTTTTTGGCAACTGGTCTCTGACTCAATGAAAACCAGCCCTCCAGCCCCCCGCTGTGCCATCCCAGCTCAGGTTTGGGAGAACCACTTCAGAAATATATTTATGGAAAACTCAAACCTCACTCCCAACTTCCAGGATGACGACAGGGTAGAATTGGCACCGCTTCCACATTGGAGACCAGTAACAGTGGATGAAGTCTATACATTGATTGAGAATCTGAAGAATGGTAAGGCTCCGGGGAAAGACTTTATCCCAGCGGAACTGATTACATCAAACCAGCACTGGTGGGCTCCGCTTCTGGCGGCTCTTTTCACGGTAGTAAACAACTCGGGCATAGTACCACATAGCTGGAAACACGCTATAGTTGTTCCAATCTTCAAGAGAGGCCACACAAATGTACCCTCCAATTACAGGCCAATTAGCCTGCTTTCAGTAATTGGGAAGTTGTATGCTCGCTTCCTTAGTACCAAACTGACAACTTTCATAAATGAACATAACATTCTATCTGAAGCCCAGGCAGCCTTTCGCGAGAAGCATTCAACATTAGCCCACTGTCATATGTTGTCCTTCTTAGCTGAAAAGTATAACAAGCATCTACAGGGCAAACTCTTCGTGGCCTTCATGGATCTGAAATCAGCGTTTGATTCCATCCCCAGATCCCAGCTGTGGTCCAAATTAGACTTGATATTACAGGACAAACGACTTCTCTTCCTCATAAAAGCTTTATATAACGGAACCAAATTGCAGGTTCGATGTGGTCGTCAGGGACAGTTATCAAACAATATCGAGATGACTAGAGGGGTGAGACAAGGATGTATCCTGGCCCCCACATTGTTTTGTCTATTCTTAAACGACATAGAAGAGAGCCTAATGGACCCTGACGGACACCTTCCAAAAATAGGAACGAGACGAACCCCCTTGTTGCTATATGCAGATGACGCGGCCATCATTTCACGTTCCAGACCAGGCTTGAAACATCTGCTAAGGAAGTTTTCCGATTACTGTCTTGGAAATGGCTTATCCATTAACTATGGGAAATCAAAAATCTTAGTATTTGAAAGAAGCTTCTCCCGGTCAAATTGGGTGTTGGATGGCCATAACCTTGAACAGGTTAAATATTTCAGCTATCTTGGGCTTACATTTCACCATACAAGATCTTGGAAGTACCACTGGCAAACCTCCCTTCAAAAGGCAGAGATCACTAAGCTAGCCATACTCAGGTTCTTTTTCAAAAAGGGCGGCAAGTATGTTCCAGCAGCCTTAAGGGTTTTCAACGCAAAATCTGTCCCCCAACTCCTGTATGCTGCAAACGTCTGGCATAATGGGGACCTGCCAAAGCTAGATGGCTTTCAAGCAAAATTCTTGCGATCTCTGCTTCAGGTACCCAATTGTGTCCCCAACTCCATACTTTTATTAGAAGCTGGTGAATGCCCAATTTCAACTAAGGCATGGTGGGCTGCACTAAAACATTGGCTCAATATTGCAGTGTTTGAGCTAGGGGAGGGTCTATATCAACACCTGAACAATGAGGAGTATGTCAGCAACTGGCAGAAAATAATGACAAAAAAAGCCACCTCTATTGGTCTGTCACCCACCCAACTCTATTGCCTGGGTTATGAAGGTGCCCTAAAGACTTTAAAGCAAAGACTCTGGGACATTGCACACAGTGACTTGCGACTTCGATCACACGCAGTCTGC
Organism: Darevskia mixta; assembly: GCA_034641385.1. Classification (NCBI taxonomy): domain Eukaryota; kingdom Metazoa; phylum Chordata; class Lepidosauria; order Squamata; family Lacertidae; genus Darevskia; species Darevskia mixta. The sequence goes on from JAWWNH010000060.1 coordinate 9,652,982, forward strand.
AGTCCGCTGGCAGTAGGAGTAGAATATGGGCATGCCTTTAAGTTAACATCTTATATTAAAAATCTGACAGTTCCAAACTACAGAAGGTTATTTACAAAAGCCAGACTTAACGTCTTTCCTTCTGCAGTGCTGGATGGCAGATTGAGAGGAGTTCCATACCAGGACAGACTATGCTCATGTGCTCAAGACATTGACTCTATAAAACATATTTTGCTGCACTGTGTGAAATTCGAGCAAGCCAGGGAAGAACTGATATTACCCTTGCTAGTACCTTTCCCAGGAAAATCAGAGGCTTACTATGTCAGGTTCCTACTGGAAGACCGGACAAATGACAGAACATTAGCAGTGGCGAAGTTTCTATCGGTGGTTGCAAGAACCAATGATCCCTATTCCTAGCCTGAACAGAATGTTTGTGTAACCTGAGGACGGGCTGTCGAAATTGTGTATTGTTTTGTGATGAGTTGTTGGGTCTCTGGACCGTAATAAAGTTTGAATTTGAATTGAATTTACAACTTTCCTTCTGTCAAAACCAATGCTGTTTTCTCCGTATCTGCTATGTCCGAGCCAATATAATTAATTATGTCATTTCAACGCATTCCAGTGGCAGGGAAACGTCAAAAACAATGCAGAAAATAATGTAATTATTTACAGAACGTTTGAAGGCTCCAAAGAAAATCATGGTAGCAAAAGCTTCTTGTAGGAGCATGCAGATTGTGGCAGATTTAAACCATTTTGGGGGGAGGACAAAAACACAAAGATCCAGCACAGCTCCAAAGAGATAGTAGAAGTATCAGCTCATACAAAGATCCCCTTTACAAATAATGAAAGATGAATGAAAATAAAAGTATCCCCCCCCCGTGAGCTCCATTATTGACAATAAAGGTTCTAGATAGATTTAAATGAGCCACACGCAGTATTTGTATAAGAAATAACATATACTTTTTAGTCTTTTCAAAAAGCGCAATTTGCCGAAGTTTTGAATGCTATCCATCCAAATTGTGGCAGTTTTCTGTTTTCCTTTGGGACAGAATTCCTCCCCTTCCTTACTCCCAAGTAAAAGCAGACAGGGCAGCAGCCTTCGCCCTTTGCCTTTTCAGGAGGCGGTTCATCCTCTCCTTAAGACGTCTCTGCAGCAGAGAGAAGCTGGTGCTTCATGTTGTTCTTGAACTGCAAGCCCAAAGTCAAGGCTGAGACACCTGGGCAGCCAAGGAAGACCCGGAAGTACAAGGGCCATAAATACATAACGCTCTAGAGGGATACTGAGAAAGGTCCTGACTTGAGACTCGGAGAAGCAAATCGAAGGCTGAGATCTCCGGGACTCAAATCAAAAGCTCCAGCGCAGATAGAGAAAGCAGGAAGCCGGAAAGGATGTTCCTCTGCACAACCAGATGGTCAGTGGGGAAGATTTCGGGCCTGAGGGCCACATCCCTTTCAGGGTAACCTTCTGGGGGCCACATAGCCATGGTGGGCAGGGCCAGAGGGAAAAGTGGGCGGGCCCTTTGTAAGGGAAGCCAAGTCTCTCCACAGAGACGTGCACACAGGACACTGCAACATGGCCCAGGGTGTGTGGGGCGACTTTTGAACTGGGGCACTGGGGAGATTTCAAAAAAACCAGCAACCATTTAAAAAAAAAAAAAGTTTCTCGTCTTTAAGGTTGTTTTAAGATTCCCTTTCTTACCCCAATCTTCCAACCTGCGCCCGTCCATCATGAGCTCATCCCCTCCTACCCCTGAGAGGGTTGCCAACTATTTTGCCAGCAGTGCTGCCATGCCTCTAACAGAAGCCTGACAGGTGGAGACTTGGCAGATGAAGCTAGACCTCACTTGGAGACAACCTGGATGGGAACAGCTCTCCTTGCTAAATTCCCTCCGCCATCTGGCTGTTGTTAAAGGCAGTGGCGCCTGTGGAAGGAAGGAAGGAAGGAAGGAAGGAAGGAAGGAAGGAAGGAAGGAAGGAAGGAAGTGCACACAAAAGCTCATACCAATAACAAACTTAGTTGGTCTCTAAGGTTGGCGCTGTGGTCTAAACCACTGAGCCCAGGGCTTGCCGACCAGAAGGTCGGTGGTTTGAATCACCACAACGGAGTGAGCTCCCGTTGCTCGGTCCCAGCTCCTGCCCACCTAGCAGTTCAAAAGCACGTGAAAGTGCAAGTAGATCAATAGGTACCGCTCCAGTGGGAAGGTAAACGGCGTTTCCGTGCGCTGCTCTGCTTCGCTAGAAGCGTCTTAGTCATGCTGGCCACATGACCCGGAAGCTGTCTGCGGACAAACGCCGGCTCCCTTGGCCAATAAAGCGAGATGAGCGCCGCAACCCCAGAGTCGTCCACGACTGGACCTAAGGGTAAGGGGTCCCTTTAATTTTACCTTTAAGGTGCTATTGGAAGGAATTTTTTTTATTTTGTTTCAGCTTTATCCAGAGGGCCAGATCATGAAAGGAGGGGACCCTCTCTAAGCGCAGCCCCCGTGCCTTGGATCTGGGGGTGACTGGCTGGCTGGGACTTAGGACCAGCAAGGCAGAGGGTCTTCTTCTATCTGCTGGGAGGGGGCTGCACAGTTTGCTCCTCCGTGCAGAGAAGCAGGTGCCTCCCCAGGGATGCTCGCCTCTCCAAGCCCCCTGACCTTTCCTCGCCTTCTGGGATCTCCCGGAATGCCCCTTCCTGCCTGCCCCGCTCGCCTTGAGCCGAGTAGCCCTGTGGAGGCGAGGGACAGACATAGTTGACCTGCGGGGGACCTCTGCTGTCGAGCGGCCAGACTTCAGCCCTCTAATGCCACGGAGACCTCTGCAGGGCCCTTCTAATCCTATTAGGGAGTCAGCCTCGCCAGCACCCCCTTGCCCGGCCTTTGGCAGAAGCCGCTTAGGGAAAGCCTGATATACATGGAGCTGGGGGTGGGGGGCTTATTCCACCCTTCCCACCCACCCCCACCCCACCCCGCTGAAACAGCTGGCCGATGTGTGAACATTCTTTCGCAAGGGGCCACACGGATCTAATTAAAGCGGCGATCCGGAGGTCACTGCCTTCAAACGGTGTCAAATATTATTCCGATCAAAGGGAGCCTTTCGGGGGTCCCTTCGGAATGGATAGGGGAGGGGGAGGCATGCTGGATCCAATTAGAAGAAGGTGCTTTTTCCCTCCGGCTAACCGCGGCCTGCATTGGCCATGGGAGCAACGCTGGGCTCTTCCTTCTGTTGCAGTGGTTTTTCCAAAAACGCCAAGTCAGAAGGGATGCTGGCGACTCGGGTCCGCTCTCCGCCAAGGAAGCCGGGAAGGATCCAGGCGGCGCCAAGCGACCGAGGCCAGTTGCTCCAAACTTAGTGCATCATGTGTGGGAGAGAGAGAGGAGGGCGCATTGGGTCACCCAATGGGGTTTCCCTCTTCACGCAACCAACTGGGTGGGGGCCGTGGAGGCAAAGAGGGCAGGGGGCAACCAGGATGATCAAGGGTCTGGAAACCCAGCGTTATGAGAAACGGTTGAAGGAGCTGGGTGTGTTTAGCCTGGAAAAGAGGAGACTTGAGAGGAGATATGAAGGTCATCTTCAAATATCTCAAGGGCTGCCACATGGAAGAGGGAGCAGGCTTGTTTTCTCCTGCTCTGGAGGGTAGGACTCGAACCCATGGCTTCACGTTACAAGGAAGGAGATTCCGACAAAGTTATGGAGAACTTTCTGATGGGAATGACAGTGGAACAGACTCCCTTGGGATGGGAGGCTGGGGACTCTTCTTCACTGGAAGTTTTTAAGCAGGTTGGGTGGCCATTTTGGTCAGGGAAATTTCAGCTGTGATTCCTGCATTGCAGGGGGTTGGACTAGATGTCCGTTGGGGGTCCCTCCCAACTCTACAATTCTATGATTCTGTGAATGGCTGCTAGCATAAGAACATAAGAAGAGCTTGCTGGATCAGGCCAGTGGCCCATGCAGTCCAGAACTCTGTTCTCACTGTGACAGAAGAGCCCTCCGAGAGCAGAGCACAGCCATTGTGGCTCATAGCCTCAGGAGCCCCAATGCCTTTGTCCTCCCTCTACTGTTGGAGGCATCAAGGCTTCTGAATCCCACTTGCTGCAAATCACAACTGAGGAAGGTTGCTGCTGCTGTGCTCTGCTCCTGCTTAGGCAATTCCCATTGGGTTGCTTCCTTCTTTGTCATTCTGTTGTGTAGTTTCATGTTTTATACTGCAAATCGCCCCGCAATCTTCGGGTGAAGGGCCATATATACATTTTATAAATAAAATATACCTGAAGGAGCGTCTCCACTCCCATCGTTCAGCTTGGAAACTGAGATCCAGCATCGAGGGCCTTCTGGCGGTTCCCTCCCTGCTAGAAGTGAAGCTGCAGGGGACTAGGCAGAGGGCCTTTTCGGTGGTGGCGCCTGCCCTGTGGAACGCCCTCTCATCAGATGTCAAGCTGATGAGCAATTATGTATCTTTTAGGAGACACCTGAAGGCAGCCCTGTACAGTGAAGCTTTTTAATGCTTAATGTTTTACTATGTTTTTATATGCAGGTAGGTAGCCGTGTTGGTCTGCTGTAGTCGAAACAAAATAAAAAAAGTTCCTTCCAGTAGCACCTTAGAGACCAACTAAGTTTGTTCTTGGTATGAGCTTTCGTGTGCATGCACGCTTCTTCAGATACCAAGTGTGCATGCACACGAAAGCTCATAGCAAGAACAAACTTAGTTGGTCTCTAAGTTGCTACTGGAAGGAATTTTTTTATTATGTTTTTATATATGCTGGAAGCTGCCCAGAGTGGCGGGGGCAGCCCAGTTGGATGGGTGGGGTACAAATAAATTATTATTATTATTATTACTATTACTATTACTATTACTACTACTACTACTACTATTATTATTATTACTATTATTATTAAATAAAATTAATAACTTTCCAAACCACAAATATTTAGCAGAGGGGAGGCAGTTGCCCACTTTCGTGGGGAGGCAATAACAGCAATAGCACTGTCGTGTTGAGGAGGCATCACAAACGTGCAGAAGGTCATGCCCTCCCAAATCCTGCTGATCAAAACCGGGATGCTCAATTTTCCTTCCGGTACTCTGGCGCAAGCCAGCTGACTCGCATCACCAGAGTGCCGAGCCAAAAAACAGGACATTCCGGGATCCAATCAGAAGCCAGGATGGCTCTTGTCATTCCGGGACACCCTGCTCAGATTGAGACGGTTGAGGGGTATGGAATGAATCCCCCACAGTACTGTTGTGTCCATAGCATGCAACTGGACCTAATGGTCAGGGGTCCCTTTACCTTTACCTTTACTTTAGAACTATAGATCACTGTGAGGACTCTACTCCCAAAAAGGAGGACATGTCCTGGAAAAGGAGGACATATGGCAACCCTACCAAACTCCCCATAGAACCTAGGAATCTCAATAGACTGCCGCTTGAACTGGAGGAGAGCCTGCCAGATGAGGCCAATGGGTCCCACCACCTCCAGCATCCTGTTCTCTCAGTGGCCAACCCCATTCCCCAATGTCTCGAAAGACAATGGAGTTTGCCTCCAGAGGTGAAGTGAAATCACTGTGCTAGCAGCACCAAAGTGGCTTAATGGACACATGGGTAAATAATATCAGGGGTGCAGCAATGTCTGAGTATTTTACCAGACACGGGAGGGTAATTAGAGGCATAATGAATAGAGGTACCTTCCAAGAAATAGGGCCCGCTTTCTTTCACTATGTCCATGGCCCAACTCAAGACCTTGTTATACCAACTACTCAATATTCTCCGTGGAGAGGTTACGTTAAGTAATATGTTTGAGTGCTGGGGTTATCCGGTGGTTTGGAGTGGCTCTGGTCAGACCTCACCTGGAATACTGTGTCCAATTCTGGGTACCACAGTTCAAGAAGGATACTGACAAGCTGGAACGTGTCCAGAAGAGGGCAACCAAAATGGTCAAAGGCTTGGAAACGATGCCTTATGAGGCACGGCTTAGGGAGCTGCGTATGTTTAGCCTGGAGAAGAGAAGGTTAAGGGGTGATATGATAGCCATGTTCAAATATATAAAAGGATGTCATATAGAGGAGGGAGAAAGGTTGTTTTCTGCTGCTCCAGTGAAGCGGACACGGAGCAATGGATTCCAACTACAAGGAAGAAGATTCCACCTAAACATTAGGAAGAACTTCCTGACAGTAAGAGCTGTTCGACAGTGGAATTTGCTGCCAAGGAGTGTGGTGGAGTCTCCTTCTTTGGAGGTCTTTAAGCAGAGGCTTGACAGCCACCTGTCAGGAATGCCTTGATGGTGTTCCTGCTTGGCAGGGGGTTGGACTGGATGGCCCTTGTGGTCTCTTCCAACTCTATGATTCTATGATTCTATTTTTGAAAATAGAATCTATGAGTATGTCGTCAGCAGTATGCTGATGGTAAAGGTAAAGGTTAAGGGACCCCTGACACTGACCATTAGGTCCAGTCGTGACCGACTCTAAGGTTGCGGCGCTCATCTCGCTCTATAGGCCAAGGGAGCCAGCCTACAGCTTCCAGGTCATGTGGCCAGCAAGACTAAGCCGCTTCTGGCGAAGCAGAGCAGCGCATGGAAACGCCGTTTACCTTCCCGCCGGAGCGGTACCTATTTAACTACTTGCACTTTGACGTGCTTTCGAACTGCTAGGTTGGCAGGAGCAGGGACCGAGCAAAGGGAGCTCACCCCGTCACGGGGATTCGAACTGCCAACCTTCTGATCGGCAAGCCCGAGGCTCTGTGGTTTAACCCACAGCGTCACCCGCGTCCCATAGTTATAAGTAGAAGTCGGCAAATGTCTCCTCTTTTTTGCTCTTCAAAATATAGCAACCCTAGAGTTTGGGCACTGTGAAAACGGGATGCTGGACTAGATGAGCCACTGGCCTGATCCAGCAAGCTGTTTTTGTGTTCTTAGGCTTAAATGGGAGGTTGCGACCCAGAGTGCCAAAGTGTCTGGGGAGGAGCGAAAGAGGCAATAAGCGAGATGCTTCCATTTCATCTTGCTGGCGAAAATTCCTCCAAACGCAGCCCCCTCTCCCTGCTCCCTTCCCATCTGGACCTGCCTGGCCTCATTTGCTGTTAATCCTCCCTAATTGCCCGTAATTGGGTCCTTGCCCTCTGGGGCCCTTGCCTTGCAGGTGTTCGAAGGCACATCTGGGATCGATGCGAGGAAGACGTCCTGCGAGTTCACGGGGGACATTCTCCGCACACCTGTTTCCGAGGACATGCTCGGTACGTAAACGGGGGGGGGGGGGAATCCATCTCGGGTAATGCATTGCTACAGCTGCAAAGTGAAGTGTGAGCTAATCCCGTTGCAAAGAGGGTGGGGGGAGCGAAAGGGCTGCAGGAACAAAGGAAAGAGAAGGAAAAGGCCAAAGGGCAGCCAGAGATGGCCCTGGCTGCCATTGGGGGAGTTGAGGCAGGGAGAGGCTTTCGGGTGCTGGAGTGGGAGGCGGGCACTGGCTCTGAGCCACAGGAGCCATGGGCATAGCCAGGATTTTTGTTGGGTGGGGCAGAACCTCAGTTTGCTATGGATTTTTATTGATTTGGGGGACAGCTGCCCTTCCCTGCCCCCCATGAGTCATCTGGGGGTTCACTCCAGCAATGCTTGATGGGGGGGCGCTGAAGGGAGTTAGAATCATAGAATCGTAGCGCTGGAAGGGACCCTGAGGGTCATCTAGTCCAACCCCCTGAAATGCGGGAATTTCAGATAAGCATTCAAGGCTTTGGAGTTGTCTAGGGTTGCCATATTTCAAAAGGTGAAAATCCAGACACAGAAGTTGTTTGGGGTTGCCAAAGTTGTGGAGCTTTTTAAAGTTTTGCCCAGAGTTGCTGAACTTTTGCAAAATCTCAAAAATAATAATAAAAAAAAGAATTTTTGGATCTATTTTTAAGTAAATTCACCAAAAGCTACAGTTCCAACATGGGTTGGCATATGCCCAGATTTGCTGGACATTTCAGCGATTTCCACCCAGACACGGTTTCCAACAGCCGAATCCCAGTAATATCTGGGAAATTCCAGACGTATGGCAACCCTAGAGTTGCCGTCCAAAACACTAGGAGGGCACCAGGTTGGCAAATGCTGGCCTAGACACTGACCCTGGGATTAGGCTGGTCCGTCTCCCCCCCCCCCCGGGATGTAGCTGAGGATTCTAGCAGTGGGAGAACTGGACAGCGGAGCTCCCCCCATCCTAAGCTCTGCTGCACTATGGATATGTCTTTTGATGCACTGAGTGGAAGATTATGAGTCATGGCGGCAGGGAGAGAGAGGGAGTGTGAATCCAACAGGGCTGGGGTGCTTTTGGTTGTTAGCTAGCTAACGTTGCCAGCGCTGTTTTGTGGATTATGAGTGCTGTAACGCTTTGTGAAGTTTGTAATAGGACTTTTCTTGCAGTTTTGTGGTTCATCCTATTTTTAAAGCCATTTTGCAAAGTGTTTTATAAAAGGCGTTAGTTTTACTGATGGTTTATAATTGTTTTACATGATTCTTGTTGCAATTGTGATGTTCTGTTATATCATTGCAATTTATTGTATGTAAGCCACATTGTGACTCATGTCAGTGAAAGGGGGCATAGAAATATAATGAATGAACTGTGAAAAGGCTAGCTCCATCGGGCCTCAGGCGCAGCCATCCCATCGGCTATCCCTTCTCATTTCATCACCATTGCTGGAGGCCCAGCTCCACTGAGCACCTCCTTGCCTCTGGACTGTGCCAGCTGCCCATTATCGGAACAACAGCTTAGAAATTGGAGCCTGACTTTTGGTTTTCCTCTGCCATCCCGGTGCCATTTTCCTTGTGTGCCGTGTCATGTCATGCCATTTTATTTTTTAAAAAAGATCGTAAGCCTGCAGTACAAGGACTGCTGTGTTCAGAATGTATGGATGCTCTGAGAGCCTTTTTGGCTCCAGAGCTGGGTTCAAATGCTCTAAATAAATAAATGAGGAGTGGAAGAAGAGCCTGTGAAAAAGCACCCAGCAGGATTGAACCCACGGCTCACCAGGGTTCAGTGCAGCCGGCTGCGGGGTTCTACTTCACCAGCGTGTTTTCTCCAGGGTTTGGGGCAGCTGTCCCCAACCCTGGCATGGAGACACCAGCATTTGAACCCGACACCTTCTCCATGCAAAGCCAATGCTCTTACCACTGCACCATGGAGGAGGGGTCACCCAGTGGGTATTATCAGCCCTTATGGCTAAAAACAGGAGGAGACCAGAGGCTCCTGGGCCAGAAATGGGCCATGGCCGTCCCCCTCCCAAGCTGCCACCTCCCTCCAGACATACCTTGGGTAGGAGGGAGTGGGATCTTGGGTGGCCAGGCCCACCTGAACCAGCTGGGTCTTTGGCTTGATTCTGCAAAGGCCGCACTTGAGTTGGGCAGAGCAGGGGACAGGCCTGAGCACCCAGGTCAATGTGAGCTTGAGCGCTCTGCCACATCTCCTGTGCCTCTAATAATAATAATAATATTCATTATTTATACCCCGCCCATCTGGCTGGGCCTCCCCAGCCACGCTGGGCGGCTCCCAACAGAATTAAAAGCACAATAGAACCTCAAACAGTAATAACTTCCCTAAACAGGGCTGCCTTCAGATGTCTTCTAAAAGTCAGATAGTTGTTTATTTCCTTGACATCTGATGGGAGGGCGTTCCACAGGGCGGGCGCCACCACCGAGAAGGCCCTCTGCCTGGTTCCCTGTAACCTCACTTCTCGCAGTGAGGGAACCGCCAGAAGGCCCTCGGCGCTGGACCTCAGTGTCCAGGCTGAACGATGGGGGTGGAGACGCTCCTTCAGGTCTACTGGGCCAAAGCCATTTAGGGCTTTCAAGGTCAGCACCAACACTTTGAAATGTGCTCGGAAACGTACTGGGAGCCAATGTAGGTCTTTCAGGACTGGTGTTATATGGTCTCGTCGGCCGCTCCCAATCACTAGTTTAGCTGCCGCATTCTGGATTAGTTGCAGTTTCCAGGTCACCTTCAAAGGTAGCCCCACGTAGAGCGCATTGCAGTAGTCCAAGCGGGAGATAACCAGAGCATGCACCACTCTGGCGAGCCAGTCTGCGGGCAGGTAGGGTCTCAGCCTGCGTACCAGATGGAGCTGGCAGACAGCTGCCCTGGACACAGAATTGACCTGCGCCTCCATGGACACCTGTGAGTCTAAAATGACTCCCAGGCTGTGCACCTGGTCCCTTCAGGGGCACAGTCACCCCATTCAGGACCAGGGAGTCCCCCACACCCACCCACCCCCTGTCCCCCAAGACCAGTACTTCTGTCTTGTCAGGATTCAACCTCAATCTGTTAGCCACCATCCATCATCTTCCTCTGCTCCCCACCGACTCATTTCCTTAGGTGGCCAAATTAACCTTTTCGCCCAAAGATCCGCCTTGAAAATTCGCTGGAGCCCCCCCCCCCTTTATAGATTGGCTATCGGCCACCGCAGGAGAGGAATCAATACAGCTGCATTCGCCCTCCCTGCCTCCCCCTTGCTGGCGAGTCCCCCCCCCCAATACGCAACAACTTTCTTCCGGTCCTTTAAGAGGGACGGCAGAAAAGCCCTGTCCTTGTCACAGCAAATGAAGATCAATGCCAAGATGGAAATGGGAGGAAGGAGTCATAAGACCATGAAAGGCCAGTAAGCTTGGTATTCACCACGACGCATTCTATTTGTCTTAGACACACATCACTGAAGCACAAAAAAGAAAAGGAGAGAGAGAGAGAGAAGGGAAGAGAGAAAGAGCAGAGGGAAACCTTTGCTCAATCGAAGCACCTGCAGCCGGAAAACAAGGCTGGTGTCTTGCGCTTGCAAGATCTGTGGCTTAGCCGCTTGGAGTGGCGCACACCATAGGTGCCAACTCCCTGGGGCCCTGGAGCACCCGCAAAATTCCCCCCGAAGGGGCCAGGAACAAATTTTGGTGCCAGGGCCATGCATGCTGCAATGGCACCATGGCCCCGGGCACCCACAGTCGCAGGGCCAAGTTGGCACTCCTGCCACACACGTACTGTTAGGATTTTAGTGTATCCTCTGCTTCTTCAGCTTGATTATTATGTTTAGTGTAAATCACATGAGCGTCCGAGAGAGAGTGGGAATGGAAGTCTATCTTATCTCTTCCGCCTGAGTATTGTTATTGTATGTGTTTAGTTTCACTTCTGCCGTGTCACAGTTTGTGCGCTTGTTCTGCCAGAGATTGGAGAACACAGACGTGATTTATGGAGTCTTTGTATACAGACTGTAAAATAAAGTAGTTTAGAGCTACAGATGTTTCTTTCTTCTTGCTGTGTGATGCTAGAAGAACTGTGTGTTCGTTTCATAAGGAAAGGGTCGCAGATTACTGGCGCTCTGGACTGAAGGGACATGCCAGCCAGAGAGGCCACCGGGAAGATGCTCCGGAGTCTTGGGGAGTTCGCCGTCTCCCTAGAGTGATTTTCCAACACATACCACCTCTTGGACCTACCTCCCGGTCTCCTTTGCCCGCTCCCCTCCTGAGGATTAGGTGCAGCAAAAGCACAAGCCGCACCCCCCCCCCGCCAATCCTGCCCAGGATGTGCCACCCACACCATGGCACTTCTGCAACACAATCGGCACCCTCTGCTGGTGGGGTAGAACTTGGCTACTGTCTGCACAGTCCTGTACAGGACTATCAGCTCACACGCTGTTTTATTTTTATTTTTATTTTTATTTTTATTTTTATTTTTATTTTTATTTTTATTTTTATTTTTATTTATTTTTATTTTTATTTTTATTTTTATTTTTATTTTTATTTTTATTTTTATTTTTATTTTTATTTTTATTTTTATTTTTATTATTTTTTATCCCATCCATCAGGCTGGGTTGCCCCAGCCACTCTGGGTGGCTTACAACATACTGTACATAAAAACACAACAAAACATTAAAAAACAGAATATCCTATACAGGCAGCAAACCAACCAATCAATCAATAGAAACCAGTAATAACAATAACAACAAAATTAAAATAAAATTAAAATAACCGCCAACCCCAGCTAAACATTTAACCAACCCCAACCTGACAAAAACAAAAGAGAGGAATCAAAATTAGAACCGTTTAAAACATTGTGAAACATTTCAGCCAGTTGCCCCAACCCGAGTTGTTCCAGCAAAGTCCCTCTGGCCTCCCAGGAGCCTCTTTTAGCTGTTTATATTTATTTATATCCCCACTTTTCCCCTTTAGTGAAGGCGGCCTGCAGATAAAATAGAAACAGCCAGAAACATAGGAGGGGAAAAAAACATTAAAAACAATTTAAGATTAATTGAATTAAAACTATATATATATATACCCGTATATATATATATCAAGTCAAGTACTTTATTACGGTCATAGACCAGCATAAGCAAAACATCTAAATAAATAGCGTAACAGTGTGAATCTAAACAAATAATTATTAAATAAATAGGAGCAAGAACCAAACGTAGATTTAAATATATACTGTACATAGAATACTTAATTAAGCATAGATAATGGGTGCATAAAAGTTTATAAGAAAAATTAAAAGATCGGTTAACACAGCTACTGTATATGGGGTGGGCTTCAGAAGTGTGGATCTAACAATATGGGCCTTCAGTTTAGGATTGAATTGTAACATAGACCATTCTTCGTCTTCTGGTGGTTCCCTCACTGCGAGAAGCCAGGGAACCAGGCAGAGGGCCTTCTCGGTGGTGGCACCCGCCCTGTGGAATGCCCTCCCACCAGATGTCAAGGAAATAAACAACCATCAGACTTTTAGAAGACATCTGAAGGCAGCCCTGTTTAGGGAGGCTTTGAATGTTTAATAGATTATTGTGTTTTAATGTTCTGTTGGAAGCAGCCCAGAGTGGCTGGGGAAACCCGGCCAGATGGGCGGGGTATAAATAAGAAATTATTATAATATTATTATATATATATATATATATGTATATGTATATGTATGTATATATATATATATATATATATATGAAGGCGATGCACAAGGGATGTCTCTGCTTTTGGCATTTCTCCTGGCGCAGTGAGAAAATCATGTCGACTGTTCTCATATATGAAAGATCTATTGAAAGATCGTATGAAATATCTATTAAAGCACAGAATCGTAGACTTGGAAGGGACCCTGTAGTCCAGCCCGCTGCAATGCAGGGATGTGGATCCAACTGCAACCTTGACATTGTCAGCACCACTCTCTAACCAACAGCTGACAATCATTGCAGCAAAAACATCACATCACCAGCCCTTTCCTTGTTGTTGTTGTTGTTGCTGCTGCTGCTGCTGCTGCTGCTGTTTAGTCATGTCCGACTCTTCATGTGGTGCCAGTGTGGTGTAGTGGTTAAGAGCGGTAGTCTCGTAATCCGGTGAACCGGGTTCGCGTCTCCGCTCCTCCCCATGCAGCTGCTGGGTGACCTTGGGCTAGTCACACTTCTCTGAAGTCTCTCAGCCCCACTCACCTCACAGAAGAAGGGAAAGGAGAATGTGAGCCGCTTTGAGACTCCTTCGGGTAGTGATAAAGCGGGATATCAAGTCCAAACTCTTCTTCTTCTTCGTGACCCCATGGACCAGAGCACGCCAGGCACTCCTGCCCTTTCCTTAAAAAGAGGCCATTCCCCAAAGCCTGTTGGATAAGGCTATGGAATGGCTCTGCTCTGCTGCCACGGGTGGAGGCAGTCATTGCTTCTGGGTCCCAGTTGTTGGAAACCACAGAAGGAGAGAGATGCTCTTGTGCTTCTGGGCTTCTCACAGGTACCTGGTTGGCCCCTGTGAGAACAGGAGGCTGGACTAGATGGGCCATTGGCCGGATCCAGCAGCCCCTCCTCGTGCTCTTAGGGTGCTAGGTGTCCAAAGACGATTCCCGCTCCTACCTCACGCCAGGCCCTCCTTCTCACACCCGTGTCTCTCCGCAGGCCGAGTCTTCAACGGTTCCGCCAAACCCATCGACAAAGGACCAACCGTGATGGCAGAAGATTTCCTGGACATTAACGGTGAGACCTTAGTCTGGGGTGCCGGGGGGAGGGATTCCGCTTGACCCATCCGTTCCGAAAAAGACGCCGTCAAAGGGAACCGGTGAAAGTCCTGACATCCCTCTGCTCTTAAACAGGTCTCCCATATCTAGAAGCAGAGTGTCACGGTCACAAGTAAGGAACTCCATTTTTTCAAGCAGAGAAACCCAGTGGTTTTTCCACTGTTCCCCCACATTTATTTATCTACTGCGTTTATATCAGGCTGCTGGGGTCCCCCCCCCCACCTCGGTGCTACCTCTATTCCCCCCTCTCCTTTTTTGCCAAAGCTGCCAAAATCAGTAGGGTCTTAGAAGACATCTGAAGGCAGCCCTGGATAGGGAAGCTTTTAATGTTTGATGAATTATTGTGTTTTAAAATTTTTGTTGGAAGCCGCCCAGAGTGGCTGGGGAAGCCCAGCCAGATGGGCAGGGTATAAATAATAAGTTGTTGTTGTTGTTGTTGTTGTTGTTGTTGTTGTTGTTGTTGTTGTTAGGGAGGGACCCAGTTCAGACAATGAAAGCAGGTTCAGTACCCCTGGTATAAAGGTAAAGGTAAAGGTAACCCTGACTGTTAGGTCCAGTCACAGATGACTCTGGGGTTGCGTGCTCATCTCGCTTTACTGGCCGAAGGAGCCGGCGTTTGTCCACAGACAGCTTCCGGGTCATGTGGCCAGCATGACTAAGCTGCTTCTGGCGAACCAGAGCAGCGCACGGAAACGCCGTTTACCTTCCCGCCGGAGCGGTACCTATTTATCTACTTGCACTTTGACGTGCTTTCAAACTGCTAGGTTGGCAGGAGCAGGGACCGAGCAACGGGAGCTCACCCCGTCGCGGGGATTCGAACTGCCGACCTTCCGATCGGCAAGCCCTAGGCTCTGTGGTTTAGACCACAGCGCCACCCGCGTCCCCTGGTATAGGGAGCCTTTATTTATTTATTGCATTTATACCTCAAGATGGTCTACATGGCTGTCTCCCGCCCCTTATTTAATCCCTGCAACGCCCCTGTGAGGTAGGTTAGGCTGAGACCAAGGGCTTCTCCACATTTACCTTTGGCATTGCTCTTTCCAGGCAAGTCTGCACTTAAAAGCTCCGTGTCTGAGCTTTTTTGGTTTTGTTGGGGGTGGGGGTTGATCTGAATCTTTCCCCACGAAAACCCACTCTTTATCATTTAATCAGAACAAACGGCAATTCTTCTGTGGATTGACGTTTGCTCCGATTGAGTGATAAAGAGCAGGTTTTCACGAAGAAAGCTCCGGGACAGAAAAAAGAATGGAGTTCTCGGACACAGAGCTTTAAATCTGTGTTTGCCACTTTAACAAGACAGGAATGGCGACTGTTTTGTGGGTCCTGCTGCATCTTTCACCAGGCTTTGAACTCCCATCAGCCCCAGCCTGGCACGTAGTTCAAAACCTCTGGAGGACACCAGGTTGGCAACTGCTGGTGTATACCAACATCAGTGAGGCAGCAAAGCCTTATAGGTTCTGCTTCGTGACTAGCCCATCCCTGACTGGCCAACTGTGATTGCTGCATTTGAGCTGTGATTCCTGCATTGCAGGGGGTTGGACTAGATGACCCTCGGAGGTCCCTTCCAACTCTACGATTCTATGACCCCCTCCCTCCTCCTGCCTCGGTTTCCCCAGGCCAGCCCATCAACCCACACGGGCGCATCTACCCAGAAGAGATGATCCAGACTGGGATCTCCCCCATCGATGTCATGAACAGCATTGCCAGGGGCCAGAAGATCCCCATCTTCTCTGCCGCAGGTCTCCCCCACAATGAGGTAAGCGTACGCATTTGAGGTCCGGATCCTGACCCCACCCTGTTTTGCTCCATCCGGAATTGGCTCTGTCTGGATTCTTGTGTTTGTTTTTAAAATCTAAGAGCCACACGCTAGAGAACTAACACTCTCTTGGACCAAGATCTCAGCAGGCAATTAAAAGTTGGCACAAAAGTTGCCTGCTGAATTTCCAGTGGCAGGGAGTTCCACAGGTCTGGGCCCATTACACTAAAGGTTCAGCTTCTCCTTGTTTTGAAACCAACCTGCAGGTGATCTCATCTGGGACACAAGGGCTCAGGCGGACCCTGAGGCACCCTGAACCGATGTTGCTCCGGGCTTTTTGTAAATCAAAACCTGGTTCACACAGACACTCCTGTCCCTTTCCTGGGTGGAAATCTGGAGCTCTGCTGGCATGCCAGCCTGCCTTGCCCCACGGTGCCCTTTGACGGACCTGAAACATTGAGGCTCATCCCCGTGTGAATGCACCTGGGCACAGGGTGTGCAGCCCATGAGAGAGACCAGGGTTCGAATCGCCTCTCGGCCATGCAGCTCTCTCTCCCAGCCCAGCCTACCTCACAGGGTTGTTGTGAGGATTGAATGAGGAAGAGGGGAAACCATGCCATCTCAAACCCCATGGAGGAAAAGGTGGGGTATATCTCCAATAGATAAATGAATAAGCGGACCAGTTTCCTTGCCACAGATACACACCCAGGGAGGAAGTCAGGTGGAAGTTCTGCTCTGACTAATCGGGAGTGACAGGCGAGAGTGAATATGATAAACTCAGGACCTGGCGTGTTGGACGCTCCGCCGCCTGACAGGAGAGTAGAGGAGGGAGGTGCGGTGAGAGGCCAGCAAAGGCCCTTCATTTATTTATTTTGTAGAGTTGCAGAGTTGCAAAGGGTCATCTAGTCCAACCCCCTGCAATGTAAGAATCACAGTTTTTGGCACACAGCCTACTTTTTTCCTCCAAGGAGCTCAAGATGGCACAAAAAAAAAATGTTCTCTCTCTCCTCATTCTCCTGCGGCAGGACTGCTTATGTCTTTGTCCAAAACAGGGATGGAGGGTTAAAAACTCACCAGCTGATTGAGGGGCGTGTGCAAGAAATGGGAGAGGGGTCGAGGAAGGTCAGGTGTGTGTGTGTGTGTGTGTGTGTGTGTAACGTCCCTATTTTCATCTGAGGAATGTTGGAGGGTGTGCCATCTCCTCTGTTCTGTCCCTGAGATGGTAGCATTCAGTGGCGTCGCAACGGGGGGCGGGGGGCGGTGCGCCCCAGGTTCCATGTCTGCGGGGGTGACAAGAAGTCACCCCACGGGATCTCGCGATGGCACAAGCAGCCATCGCGCCGCCGGAGCAGCATGTGGAGGATCCTCCGTTTGCGGCTGCATCCGCGAGCAGAGGATCCCGGCAACATCCGTACGACGCTGGAGCGGTGCCGGTGGCAAACCGCTATAGAGTGCATGTGCAGCGTCGCTACATACGGCGCATGCGTCGTACGTAGCGATGCCGCACATGCACCCTATGTAGCGACGCCCCTGCCCCAGGTGTCACGCCGCCTTCCTTCGCCCCTGGTAGCATTGCCTTCCTTCCGCCTCCCCCCTCAGATCGCGGCCCAGATCTGCAGGCAAGCAGGGCTGGTGAAGAAATCCAAAGACGCCATGGATTACCACGAGGACAACTTTGCCATCGTCTTTGCTGCCATGGGGGTGAGTCGCTCCA
This sequence comes from Darevskia mixta, assembly GCA_034641385.1. Taxonomy (NCBI): domain Eukaryota; kingdom Metazoa; phylum Chordata; class Lepidosauria; order Squamata; family Lacertidae; genus Darevskia; species Darevskia mixta. Next base: position 9,670,393 of record JAWWNH010000060.1, read on the forward strand.
GCTGTTTCCGTCCTGGGCTACCAAAGGTCTTGTTCCCGTTTGAGCATCATTTAGCTGTTGGTCGGCTTTCTCCCCATTCACTTTGCACCAGAGTAGGCCACGCTCCTTGCATTTACACACGAAGAGCCATTGGGATCTTTCCCGTTCATAGAATCGTAGAATCGCAGAGTTGGAAGAGACCCTTGAGGATCATCTAGTCCAACCCCCTGCAATGCAGGAATATGCAGTTGTCCCGTCCGGGGATCAAACCTGCAACCTTGGCATTATTGGTATAACAATAACAATAACAATAACAATAACAATAACAATAACAATAACAATAACAATAATTTTATTAATAATGAATTTTTATTTATACCCTGCCCTCCCTGGCCAGAACCGGGCTCAGGTGGCTAACACCAAATATAAATACAGTAAAAACAAAAAAAAATTAAAAACAAAACAAACAAACAGTTGATTAAAATATAAGTTAGAATACAGTTTAAAATGCAGCCTTGTTTTAGTGGTAGCCTATAGATCAAAGCCATAAGGGGAGACCACGTCAAATATCATGCTCTGGCCAGTGATGGAGGAGCTTCCTTTTTTTGCATTTCTCCCTGCCTTCTAATTTGTTGATTCTATTGCAGAATCAAAGAATCATATCTTCATTTTCATTGTTATATTTAATAATACCCTGCCTTTTTTCCTAACGCAGGAGGCTTACAGATAAACCAGAAACAGCTCTCCCCAGGGAAGTTTGCCTGGCTCCTTCATTATACATCTTTAGACGCCAGGCAAAATGTTCCTTTTTAACCAGGATTTTGGTTGATTTGATTGACATCCTATGCCCTTTTAAAATGTGGGGGTTTTTTTGGAGGGGGGGTTATTGGGTTGTTGTTTTTGTTTTGATTGTATATTTTGTGGTTTAATGTTTTGATTTTGTTTTGTGAACCCCCCTGAGACCTCCAGATATAGGGCAGTATATAAATTCAATAATAATAATAATAATAATAATAGAAACATTGGGGCGGAAGGGGAGGAAGCCAGCATTAAAAAAAACAATTAAACATTTATCAAATTTATTTATTATATTTCTGTATGTGTTGGAAGTCACCCAGAGTGGCTGGGGCAACCCAGCCAGATGGGCGGGGCATTATTATTATTATTATTATTATTATTATTATTATTATTATTTAGAATTTATAATAGGAAAGAGAGAGAGTCTATAAAAAGGCATATCATTGCAATAGAATCATCACAGCACTAGCTCTTAAAAACAGTGAGTTGCCAAACACCTATTGGAACAAGAAAGTCTCCACCTGTTTGCGAAAGAACAAGGAGGGAGCCAGTCGAACTTCTCTAGGGAGGGAGTTCCAAAGTCTGGGAGCAGCCACCAAGGAGGCCCTTTCCTGCGTCCCCACCAAGCATGCCTGTGGACCACAGGACCAAGAGAATTGTGGAGTTGGAAGGGACCCAAGGGTTCTTCTACTCCAGGAATAGGCAACCTAAGGCCCGGGGGCCGGATGCGACCCAACCGCCTTCTCAATCCGGCCCACGGACGGTCTGGGATTCAGCGTCTTTTTACATGAGTAGAATGTGTCCTTTTATTTAAAATGCATCTCTGGGTTATTTCTGGGGCATAGGAATTCGTTCATTTCCCCTCCCAAAATATAGTCCGCCCCCGCCCCCCCCCCCGCCCCCACACAAGGTCTGAGGGACGGTGGACCGGCCCACGGCTGAAAAAGGTTGCTGACCCCTGTTCTAGTCCAATCTACTGCAATGCAGGAAACACAGCTAGATTAAGTACTGACCGGCCATGTGCACAGAAAGCTACCAGCACACCTGTTTTGTTTTTTAATGTTTTCCCTGCCCAGGAAGTGTACAAAAAAACCGCCAGCATTTCTTAGACTTGCTTGCGACGCACCCAAGGATTTTAAAAGGGGCCCCGAAGCCATCATCCTACCCAGGGGCCCATGTTGGCTCTAGGGCCCTAAGGAGAGCTGGTTAGGAAATATTTCCTGGAGGGATGCTCAGCCAAGGCAGCAGGGCTGGTGGCGCAAGAGGCCTCCCTCTGGGAAAAGACAAGCTTCCCTGCCGCATCCTCAGGCTTTGAGCATCTCCCAGGCAGCCAGGTGAGCTAATCGGCAGCAGCTTGCTCCCCCCTAGTGGACAGCCACGTCCTTGCAAGCGCTTCCTTTTGGCAGCCCACCTTTGACGCTGGTCCCCAGGTCATCTTTATCGGCAGGTGGGATAAAAGAAAGTCCTTCCTCCCGCAGTGCATAGTTAAACTATGGAACTCACTGCCAAAGGAGGCCGGGATGGCCGTCAACTTGGATGGCTCTGAAAGAGGATGAGACAATTCATTGAGGAGAGGACTGTTGATGGCTGCTAGTTGCGATGGCCACACTCTGCCCTCCACCTGCGGCAAGATGGAATTATTTAACCCACAGCGGGTGGCACTGTGGGTTAAACCACTGAGCCTAGGGCTTGTCGATCAGAAGATCGGTGGTTCGAATCCCCGCCACGGGGTGAGCTCCTGTTGTTCAGTCCCTGCTCCTGCCCACCTAGCAGTTCGAAACCACGAAGTGCAAGTAGATAAATAGGTACCGCTCCTGCGGGAAGGTAAACGGTGTTTCCGTGCGCTGCTCTGGTTTGCCAGAAGCGGCTTGGTCATGCTGGCCACATGATCCGGAAGCTGTATGCCGGCTCCCTCGGCCTATAGAACGAGATGAGCATTGCAACCCCAGAGTCGTCCGCGACTGGACCTAATGGTCAGGGGTCCATTTACCTTTACCTTTTACACTCTGCCCTCCACCTGCGGCAAGATGGAAATATTATTATTATTATTATTATTATTATTATTATTAGGCTTATCTTGATGGAGGGAGGTTTTTCCCAACTGCTCTTAAGGATGTGATTTTATAAGACTCAGAAGAATGCTTCACGCCTGGAGAAAGCTATACAGTAAACAGCTATTAAGGACCTAAGAATTGCCTGCTGAATCAGGCCCCTGAATCAGTCCAGCATCCTGTTCTCACAGCAACTGACCAGATGCCTGTGGGGAGCCAGTGAGCAGAGCATGGGCATGAGAGCAACTCTCCCCTCCGGTGGTTTCCATTTTAAAACACTGTTTGATAATATTAAAGCAAGAAAACAAAGCTAGGCTATGTGCTGGCTAAACACAGAGTTACTTATTTGTGCCAACCCAGCATATAATTGCTAACCGGATAAAAGTGTTTGGAATTTTGCTAAGACCCGAAAACAAAATTATATACATATGGGCTGTTGCCACCCTAAGACAGATAATGTCCTGGTCACAATCCTCTGCTATTCTGGCTGAACTTGGATGTCACTTTATATTTGCAGCGCTGTTCCGGAATGTTGGCTGGTTGGGCAGTCGGAAATCCTTCGAAATTTGTTGGTTTGTAGGTTTTTGAAATAGGTCTTTGAATGCCTGAACTGGCTCTAGCTGTCTTTGACTAAAACCTCCACCAATCCGGTTTGCCCTGCAAACTACAACTCAGATCCCTCTCCTCTCTGTTCTGTGACTGGCAGGTGAACATGGAGACTGCCCGCTTCTTCAAGTCGGACTTTGAGGAGAACGGCTCCATGGAGAACGTCTGCCTCTTTCTGAACCTGGCCAACGACCCAACGTGAGTTTTTTTGTAAACTGGGGTTTTCTTACAATCAAGCAGTGTATACATTTTCTGGAATAAATACATAAATCAGAGCAGCCTGGCAGCACCCCTGATCAAATCATGGTCCAGCCTGAGGGTTTTTGTGAGTTCAATGAAAGACAACCCGGCCAGCAGCTTGAGGGATGGAAGGAGCCTCTTCCCAGAGCTCAGGTGTGCTTCTCCCACCTGCAAGCAGCACCTGTGCATCGGCTGCTTGCCGATCCATGCAACAGCACACAGGGGCCTCTTGGGCTTTTGTGGCATGGGACAAGTCAGGCGAGGAGTAATTTGTGCATGCAAAAACCCACACCTTATTGTAGTGGTGTGTGCAGATAATGGCAACAGAGCCCTGTAATGCAGGCCCTCCCAGTGTCCCTATTTTACAGGAACAGGCCCAGATTTACAGAAGCTGTCCTGGTTTCTGATCTGATCCCAGAATGTCCCGCTTTCCGTTAGGATGGCCCCATTTTCACTGGATAAATGTTGGGTATGGAATAGAACAGTGATGGCTAACCTTGACACTCCAGATGTTTTGGAACTACAACTCCCATCATCCCTGACCACTGGTCCTGTTAGCTAGGGATGATGAGAGTTGTAGTTCCAAAACATCTGGAGTGTCAAGGTTAGCCATCACTGGAATAGAACATCCTTATTTTCATTGGAGAAATGTAGGAGGGCGTGGAATAGAATATCCTTATTTTCACTGGATAAATGCTGAAGGGTATGGAATAGAACATACTTATTTTAATCGGATAAATGTTGGGATGGCCATATTTTCATCAGATAAATGTTGGAGGGTATAGAATAGGAAATCCTTATTTTCATTGGAGAAATGTTGGGATGTCCTATTTTCATTGGGGAAATGTTGGAGGGTATGGAATAGGACATCCTTATTTTCATTGGGGAAATATTGGAGGGTATGTAGGAAGGAGAAGACGTGGGCAGGACTGGGCGCTTGGCTTGCAATGCTCAGCACACCCGGACCCCCGTACTGACAGCCCCTTCCCTCCCACAGGATTGAGCGCATCATCACGCCACGCCTGGCCCTGACCACGGCCGAGTTCCTCGCCTACCAGTGCGAGAAGCACGTCCTCGTGATCTTGACGGACATGAGCTCCTACGCTGAGGCACTGCGCGAGGTCAGAGGGACACCCCCTGGCTTGGAGAGGGTGTGGGCCAGGGCACCTAACATGGCAGGGATCCCCTCTCTGTGCCCCATAACTCACCCCTCTTTCCCCACCAGGTCTCAGCTGCCAGGGAGGAAGTCCCCGGACGCCGAGGCTTCCCAGGGTACATGTATACTGACCTGGCGACCATCTACGAGAGAGCCGGGCGCGTGGAGGGCAGGAACGGCTCCATCACTCAGATCCCCATCCTGACCATGCCCAACGATGGTGAGCAGGGGGGGCGGGGGGGAAAGGCTCAGGGAAGGCCAGGGCTGTTGACTTCTATGGGGAAAGTGGTTTGGGGGAAAATGTCTGGCAGCAACAGCAGCTGGAAGTGAGGGGTGGCTGGCAAGGGGGAAGGAAGGGAGGCCAATTTTACTGGGGGTCTATGCCCCCCCCCCCCCGCAAAGCACACGTACACTGTGGGAATGTTCAGGGAGGCAGGAGAGGATATATTGTTTAATTATATCCTTCCCAACTTACGTTAAACAAGTTCCACAATTTAGCAGAGTAACATTCCCCTTTCAAACTTGTACAGTGGAGAACGTCTTTGCCAGGCTTGTATAAGCCTCTAAAATAAGTTTCCTTGGTAATTCCCTCATAAAAAGATAGACACGACACAGTCTTGTATAAAAGTATATAAAATAGTTTACTCACATTCTGTTCACAAATGGATCCCAGAAGGCAGACTTAAGTTACAAAATGTATACACCTGGAATCTATCCCATAAGGAGATAGTTCCTTTGTCCTCTCTTGGCTGCAAGGCAAGGGAGCATCTCAGGCTAAGAAGATGCTGCTTCTTCGAGGAATGGAGTCAGAGGGAGATATGGCTGCCTCCCCTGAGCTATTTTGTTACCTGCACAGGTGAGGTCACGCCCACCTCTGGTCACATGATGCAGAGGAAGTTTGTCCCAGCCCAGGAGGAAACAGGAAGTTCCGACTGGCTGGTCCAGACATCCCCTTCTATGTCCACTCTAGGAATGTTGCATTTGACTACTCTGTGTTTCACATCCCACATACACTCCAACTTGGGATCAGTTGATCTGCAAGATTGCCCAATCCCATATATGCCCGCTGGTCTGCTTCGATCTGCAAAACTGGAAATGTTACAGGTGCCACGTAACACCTGCTCCTCGGAACTCCCTGCCGATTGACATCAGGCAGACCCCTTTGCTGTAGGGGAAAGTGGGGCACGTTGAGCCATTTTTTACTTTAAGCTCTACACACCTCAAAATAATGCACATAACAGAAAACTTTTGCATTTAATATTTATTAGGTGCTATTCCAAGCAAAATCAAATGGTTGATGTTTCACATTTGATGGAATAAAATGACAAAAAAATCACATTTAAGTTTTTCAAAATAATGGATCAATGTGCCCCAGTAGTGGGGCACATTGATCCTTCATTTGGGGCACATTGAGCCATTCCAATTTAAGAGCAAAGAAGGCATTTTTACTACACAGTATAAACTTCCAAAAGTTTCAAAAATATCTCAAAGTTCTTAAGAGTCAGCATCACTTCAACTTGTACTCATTAAGTAAACATGGAGATGTTACCATCTTAGAAGCATGAGCAGTTCCTCCGAAGCAGAGTGGTTTAGGCAACAATTTTACAATATCCTCAAAAGGAATCAAAGCTTCTGGTTCAGAAAAGGGAGTGAACTTGGGCTGGTCATTCACTTTGTACAGAACACGTTTTAGAAATTTTACAATGAAGTCCCCATATTCATCCGTTCCGGTAACTTCAACAACATAATGGGAAATAGGCTCAATGTACCCCATTCCCAACTTGATCAATGTGCCCCACATCACCATTTCAGACATAAATCTGTTTTACGCAAAACAGGCTGGCAGCCATGACAAATATTTTAGTACATACTGCAGCTATGTTAACTATGATCACATAAATGAACAGATATTTCAGCTACCTTTACAACTTTTAGAGCTACATGGTTCACAATACATATAAAATAATTTACTAAAGCGTACCTAATTTAACAAATCTGGATTTTTTTAAAAAAACTTCTTTGAAAACCCAAACCCAAACACAATGACAGTATGTAGTATCACTGTTGTTGTTGTGTTGCCACAAACTTTGTATAAAAGCTAAAGTACGGTTTTAAAATGGAAAGGATCAATGTGCCCCATGGCTCAACGTGCCCCACTTTCCCCTACTCTTTTTGGCGCCCGCTAAAAGCTCTTCTTTTGTTGTTTAGATGTTTAGAAAGCTGGTACGAGTTTTAATCTGTTTTTAGCCTATTGTTGTTTAAACTTTTAGAAAGTTTTCTGTGAGCTTCGCTCAGGAGGCATCTCCGCATCAAAAGTCGACGCTGATTCTTAATGGCGTTCAGTATTGCTTCCTGTATTTCTTGCATGGGATTTTATTGCGTTGCAACCTGAAGTCTGTGGAATGCAAATTGCAGTCGGATGAAAGGCGATGCAAGGGATGCGAGAAACACGATTGAAACCCTGCAGCACAGTTTATTACAGTCGCCACTACAAGGGAGAAAAATCATTTGGCGGTTTGCCGAGACCCTCAGCATTTTTCAAGTGGTCCAGTGGGGTGGGGTGGATTGTGGAGCATTGCTTGAAAGCCCCCTGCCACAAACTTCCCAGCTCAAGGCACTGCCAACTGAGACACCACAGCCTCCAGCATGGGTAGGCAAACTAAGGCCTGGGGGCCGGATCCGGCCCAATCGCCTTCTCAAAGATGGTCCAGGAATCAGCGTGTTTTTTACATGAGTAGAATGTGTCCTTTTATTTAAAACTAGTTGACTGTAGGCCCGTTAAATTAACGGGCGCTAGAAGTTTGGGGCGCTGGGGGCGGGAAGGGGTTCCCCCCTCCTCTCCTTACTCCCCGGGGGCGGCTGCAGCAGCGGCAGCAGCAGCGGGTGTGCGGCGACCCTCTTCGGCCTCCGGAGCACCGGCGCTCCGCGAGGCGGGTCGATTCAGGCCGCTGGGGGGTGGAGAGGGGCTCCCTCCCCCTTCTTCTTCTTCTTTTTTTTTCCGGGGGCGGCTGCAGCGGCGGCGGTAGCGGCGGCGGGGATGGGGCGGCGCTCCGCTGGATGGGCCGTCCCAGGCCGCTAGGCCTCAGAGCCCCCCGTTCTGCCCGGCCCCGGATGGCTCTCTGCAACGGCCGCCGCTCGCTCGCACGCCCGCATGCCCTCCGGCCAATCAGCACCCTGCACCTGCTGCCGCCCGAAGTCCCTGTGTCCAATCCCTGTGTCCGTGGGGCACATGTGCAGTAGCCCAAACCCAGGGACACAGGGACACTGGACGCAGAGACACAGGGACTTTATTATATAGGATGCATCTCTGGGTTATTTGTAGGGCATAGGAATTTTTTCAGCCGTGGACTGGTCCACTGTCCCTCAGACCTTGTGGGGGGCCGGACTGTGTATATAGATAGAAATCTGTGTGTGTGTGTGTGTGTGTGTGTGTGTGTGTGTGTACACACAGTCCGGCCCCCCACAAGGTCTGAGGGACAGTGGACCAGTCCACGGCTGAAAAAGTTTGCTGACCCCTGGCCTCCAGCCTCGCCAAACACTTCATCTCTCTCAGACCACCTTCCTGGCCACAGCTCAGCAGCTGCCTTAGTTTTTTAAAGGGGAGCCGAGTCCCCTGGTTTGAGCAGTGATCAAGGAGAAGCAAGCGATAAAAAGCAAATTTTAGTTCCTCGTACGGTCTCCCGCACGTTCTCTCGGTTCCTTTGGTGAATCAGTCATCATCAGGGTTGAAACGGACCTTGGGATGAAATCTGTAGGTATTTATTTCTGCAGGGGAAGAAGCGAGACAGGGAGGGGCACTTGAAATAATGGGGAAGGTGTTGGAGGATAAGATAGAGGTGAATGTTTCTAAAAGTCACACATTCCCCTGTTAAATATGGGGGGGTGTTTCTGACTGTTGGGGTGATGTTAAGAGTCTTAAGATACGAGGTAAGTATTTGCAAACAGAGGTAAGTTAAGGCTCAGGTATCCTTGAGGAATACAGAGCTCTCCTTGAACTTGTCAGTTGTGAGGAAGTTTCCTAATTCAGGTGGATATGCAAGATGGGGATTTATTATGAGGGCACTGGGAAGGGGGGAATGGCATAGAGACCCTCAAGGTCTCTATGCCATATTTTTATTGTGCATTCATAAAATCATAGAATTAGGGGTTCCCCAGAGGTCATCTAGTCCAACCCCCTGCAATGCAGGAATCCTATACCAAGATCACATACCTTTTTCTACCACAAATGCCATGTTCCGTTTCTTTGTTCTGCTTTGGTTGTGCCAGAACGCCCAAGTAAAACAGTCAGAGCCGTTTGAAACTGGAACAGACGCCCTCATAAGGTCTCTCCTTCCTTGGAGGTTTCTAAGCAGAGGTTGGATGGCCGTCTGTCCGGGATGCTTTAGCTGAGATTCCTGCATTGCAGGGGGTTGGACTGGATGACCCTCGGGGGTCCCATCCAACTCTGCAGTTCTGTGATTCTCAGCGCCCCTCCAGATGGCAATCATGCAGTGACCCCCGGGGGAGCATTGCAGAACTGACAAAGCAGAAGGTGGTTTGGATGGTTCAGTGCAAAACCCAATGCCTATGCGCTGCTGTTGCATCAGTTCCATGTCGCATGTTATATGTTGCATCAGTTACACTTGCAAAAGACAGCATCCCACCCGCCTGGAGGGGCCCCTAGTCAGTGGCATCGAAACGGGGGGGGGGGGCGGTGCGCTCCTGGTGCCACGTCTCCGGGGGTGACAAGGCATGTGGTTTGCCGCCGGCGGCGCTCCAGCACCGTACGGACGGTGCCGGGAGCAGCGCCGCTGGCAAATCGCTATGTAGCACACATGTGCGGCGTCACTACATACGGCGCATGTGGCATCACTACGTACGGTGCATGCGCGCTACGTAGCAGCACCCCGCCCCCGGGTGCACGTCATGTTTGCCGCTCCGGGTGCCCGAGCAGCTTCCTACGCCAGTGCCCCTAGTGAGAAACCAGATTAGCCCAGGGAACATAGAAGTCAGGTGCAATGTTAGCAGGGCCAGCGGCTAATCTACCTGCTTCCCCCACCTTACAGATATCACTCACCCCATTCCTGACTTGACCGGATTCATCACTGAAGGGCAAATATATGTGGACAGGCAGCTCCACAACAGACAGGTAGGTTTACCTGGGGCTTCTCGTTCCCCTTTGATCCTCACCTGTGGTTCCATCCTTGCAAAGGAAAAGGAAGTGAATATATTGAACATGGGACTTTAGTCCCCCTGCTAAGGAGTCACTCATAGGAAACTCCCTGCCAGTTTCTGGGAACTGCCCTGAGACCTCCAGGTATAGGGTGGTATATAAATTCAATAAATCATAATCATAAACTTCCTAAAGAACTTTTTCTCCTGCTGTTTCAGCTAAGGGCTCTTCCACACCTGGGCTTAATGTGGATTTGGGGCCCTTTGTGAATTTTGAACCCTCAGCCCTTGCTGTCCCTGAATCCAGAGATCCCCTGTCCTCTTAAATTTTGTTTCTTTTTTTAAAAAAATAAACATTCATTTTTAGTTTTCCATTTTACAGCAAATACATGGTTATCGAAATCATCTCGCTATCCCTTCCCCACCTTCTGTGGTTCCTTAATATTTCCCCTGTTCATATCCAAAATGTTCCTTTACCCTTTTATTTTCACTCCAACCGACAGGCAGGATCTTCCCCGGACTCAACTCTCGGGCCCCGGACTCTTGGCCTGGCGCCCCTGAGAGCCTAGCGCCCGGGTGCCCCGCACCCCTAGTGCCTATGGGTAAGACGGCCCTGGTGGGGATTAATCAGGAGGAGGACCACGTATGCCAAATTGAACCCCTTGCAGCAAAAGTGGGGCATAAATGCAAATAAATAGAGAATTTCCAGATTTAAGGAGGAGAATGTGTGGGGCAGCAGTAGCTGGCACAGGGGGTTCATAGCTGTCAACTTTCAGATTTGAAAATAAGGGATTTTTTCGAACTTTCGGATTTGAAAATAAGGGATGCCGCGAGGGCAGTGCAATGGCACCAAGTAGCCTTGCCATCCTGCGCTCCAGAGGCTGCGCGCGAACGGTTGAGCGAAAGAGCGAGCGTATAGACAGCAGGCAGGCTGTCTGTCTGTCTGGTTGGGCGTGAGGGTCTGGCTGCACAGGGCATGCAAGCTCCGCCCCCAGTCGGTCTCAGACTCCTTATTGGCAGCCGAGCAACGCAGCTGAGGAGCCTCCCTGGCCGGCAGGGAGGGAGAGGAGCTGCTTCCTTTGAAATCCGGGAAATTTAAGGGATATTAACAATCCGGGATAGCGGCGTGAAACGGCATTGGAATAAGGGAGTTTCCCGCAAAAAAAGGGAGGGTTGACAGCTATGAGGGGGTTCTGGGATCTACCTTAAGCCGAGACACGGATGGGCCCTTCAGCTAAACACACACAACGAGAGAGAGTACGGTATTTCCAAAAACCAGAGATGCCCATCTGCTTTCTCTTGCCACAGATCTACCCTCCCATAAACGTCCTCCCATCCCTCTCTCGTCTGATGAAGTCAGCCATCGGGGAAGGCATGACCAGGAAGGACCACGGAGATGTCTCCAATCAGCTGGTGAGTGTTTGAGCCTCCGTGGGGAAGGGTCTTCCATTTCAGGGGTCTTTTGGACCCTCGCACTGCCAGGGTTTTAGATTAGGTGACCCTTGGGATCCCAACTCTACAATCCTATGGTCCTATGCCTGCTGGAAAGCTACAAGCAGGATCCGAGCACGAGAGCCCTTTCCCCTCCTGTGGTTTCTAGCAACTGGGACTCAGAAGCATTCCTGCCTCAAACTGGGGGGGGGGGGCATTGCCATTGAGAACGGAGCGACAAATATTGTTCCGTGCCACCCGAGGTTCCAGGCGCTTCCCTGGAGTCCACGTTTTCTTTCGGAAATATCATGTCCCATGGACTGCAAGAAGATCAAACCTCTCCATTCTGAAGGAAATCAGCCCTGAGTGCTCACTGGAAGGACAGATCCTGAAGCTGAGGCTCCAATACTTTGGCCACCTCATGAGAAGAGAAGACTCCCTGGAAAAGACCCTGATTGTGCTGGTCCCGAGGGCTATTCAATAGGCGAGGTCTAGTCCAGTCCGATAAAGCCGAGGTTAAACAGTCCGGGTCAGAAGCCAGCCAAAGTCAGTTCAAACCAGAAGTCACAAAGCCGAAGACACGAAGCCGAAGTCACGAAGCCGAAGACACGAAGCCGAAGTAACAAAGCTGAGGTCAGGAACGCAGGAACCAGGACCAAGAACTGGGCAGCAACGATGTTGCTCCTGCGACTTGGGACTGGGACTGGCCGGCTTTATCTGTCCCGAGGCGAAGGGCGGCTCCGATCCTCAGGTGACTCGCCTCTCCTGGCTTGGAGGCGAGCACTCCTCCTGCAGGAACTTAGTTCCCTTCGCCTCTCTGCCCTGAGCCTCTGCAGCTCAGGAGAAGCTGGAGGGTTACCGGACCCAGAGGCAACCTCAGCTTCCCCTGACTGGGTGGGGAGTGGAGCACCTACAGGCAATAAGTCCTCCATCCCATTAGAAGCCAGATCAACCTCAGCCGATGCCTGCACCTGGGGATCTAGCACAGGTGAGTCCCCTTCAGACTCAGGCCCCAGCCCTGGCTCTGCTGGTTCAGGAGGCAGGAAATCCTGTGCAGGCTGGGGTCCCTCAGGTTCAGCGTCTGAGTCTGACTCCCAGGTCATCACACTGATGTTGGGAAAGATGGAGGGCACAAGGAGAAGGGGACGACAGAGGACGAGATGGTTGGACAGTGTTCTCGAAGCTACCAACATGAGTCTGACCAAACTGCGGGAGGCAGTGGAAGACAGGAGTGCCTGGCATGCTCTGGTCCATGGGGTCACGAAGAGGCGGACATGACTAAACAACAACAATATTCATATCTATATATCTATATCTATCTATCTATCTATCTATCTATCTATATATATATATATATATATATATATATATATATATATATATATATATACACATATATATATACACACACACACACACACACACACACACACACACACACACATTTATACAACCTGAGCCTGCAATGCAGGGGCTCACAGCATTGATGCCCCCAAAGGGTCTTGCTTTTCCCATTGCCGCAACTCAGGATTCAAAACAGGCTCCAAAACCTCTGAGCTTTTCTCTGGCTTGCTGACTTTTATAGACAGGAACCTTTCTGCAGAAACCCAATCCTAAACTATCTCTGAAACTCTGACCTTTTGCCTTCTAATCTGACTCTGACCTAAAGGAAAGGTCCGTCTCCCTGGTGAGATTCCTAATGGCTGATCGTTCTCCTTAATAGTCCACCCAAGTGATCTCCTGAACATAGAAATCCAGACTTGCTTGATTTTAACATGCTAAATCCAGTGTCCAGCACCCAGGCATTAGAAGGGGAGTCCAGGCACCCCAAAATCTTGTAGCAAACCCCACAAATAAGAACGCTGTGACCAAATGCACAAGATGCCTTGATGCAGAGGGTCCATTTTGTGTACCTACGATGCCCATGTTTTAAAAAACCACACGCCTTTATAGCTAAGACTTCAGAGCTTCTTTTTGATGGTGGTTCTGGGGTCTCGGCAGCTGCCTCGGGGTCAGGGTGGTTGCGTCGGGCAGGACCTTGACTCGTGCCCTCCCTGTGGTTTCCCGCTCAGTACGCCTGCTACGCCATCGGCAAGGACGTCCAAGCCATGAAGGCCGTGGTCGGGGAGGAAGCCCTGTCAGCTGACGACCTTCTCTTCTTGGAGTTCCTGCAGAAGTTCGAGAAGCAGTTCATTGCACAAGGTAGGCGGGGGACGAAGGCGGCCGGGAAACGCTGACCTGGGAGGGACCTTTGCCCTCCTTGCTTGGCATGGAGGCAGGAAGGAGCGCCGTGGCCTTAGAGCAGGGCAAGGGGAACGCAGGACAAATGTGGCCCTCCAGGCATCTCCAGCCAGCCCCAGGCCACACCTCCTCCCCCAGGATGCTGCCCCTGCTTTGCATCCTCCTTCAGTGACATTGAGGCCCCCACCCTTTGTGTGTGGATGCAAATGCACTTGGGGATCCGTGCCAAACTGGGTCTTTGACCCAGGTGAAATAAAGCCCAGTTTTGCCCCTGCTGAAGGGAAGAAGGCTCAGAGTCCGGGGATTGGTGGTGGGACGACGATGAGTGGTCAGAGGAAGAAGATTGGGAAGAGGAGGTGTCAAAAGCTGGAGAGATAACAGGGCTCTGTGAGCGGGGAGAGTCAGTGGCAGAGAGCAGTCCGGAAGGCAGAGGCAGAAGCTGAAGCAGGACAGGAGGGAGGCCAGGAGGCAGAGGAAGAGTCACGGGTGTCTGTCTCCCCCTCCTGCTGAAACCAGCTCCCATCCCTGCTGGTCTCCCAGGATGAGAAGAGGCATGAAGAGGGCGGAGGAGAGGTTAGCTGCAGGCAGGCACAGTCTCCGATTGCCTGGGGGAAAGTCTGGAGAGGAGGGGACTTAGACAGCTCTGGGGAGTCAGGGACCTTGAGTCTCAGCAACTGCTTCCTGATGAGGGAAGACCTGCCAGAGATGAGCTGCTGTGCTCATTAGGCCTGACTCTCCTGTGTTTTTGTTAATCGAGAGTTCATTCCAGCTTGCTTGCTGGCGATTTACTGCCGGCTCGCTCCTGTCCTTAACCCACTGGCGATGTTGGTTTTTCTCCCAGGCGCCTACGAAAACAGGACCGTCTTTGAGTCGCTCGACATCGGCTGGCAGCTGCTGCGGATCTTCCCCAAAGAGCTGCTGAAACGGATCCCAGAGAATATCCTGGCAGAGTACTACCCCCGGGAGGCCAGAGGGGCCGAGGGCTCTTCCAACACGGCCCTCTGAGCCTCGGGGCTTGTCCACGTTGGGGCACAATGTTGCTCTCAACCCACTTAACTGACTTGGCGGGTGGGGTGGCTGGTCCAAGGCTTTGGGGACATTTACACATCACCGCCAGAAAGGGGAACATGAGCCTGGATGTACACACACCCTTTTATTGCCGTGAAATAATCAGTTGTCGTGCTGTCCTGATTCAGAATAAAAGTGTCTACCCAAATCTTGAATTTTTTATTTTTGGAAGCCTTTCTCAGAATGCTTCCTCCCTGCCTCCCCCCTTTCCCTACAACGTGCCACTAAAATAAAAACTGCAGCGTGGTGTAGTGGTTAGAGGGTCAGGCTAGGACCTGGGAGAGAGGAGGGTTCGAATCCGCACTCATCCAAGAGGCCTGCTGGGAGTGACCTGGGTTAAATAAATTGGAGTTCTTGTTATTAGTTATACTGAAAGGAAATACACACCAAGAGCTCTGGACAGAAATTTCAATACTAGGAATAAATCCTACTCATGAGTTATAGTCAAATAAAAGTATGCATTCTGTTAAGAATTACAGTCTTAGGTAGAGAATGTCAGTTCAAATAAGAAAAACAGTTTCAAGTTCACAATAATATGTGTAGCTTCAAATGAAAAATACTTCAAATTCACAGTAGTATGAGTAAACAATAATTCGTTACAGTATAAGAACATAAGAAATTTCAAGTAACAATAAATGTATATCAGTTTGTATTCAAAAGTATTCAAAAGGATCATTTTATAAGTAAAGCCGGAGTGAAGAGTCGATTCAGGAAAAGAAACCCGGACAGGTCCCTGTTTCGATATGGATGTCTTCGTCAGCTAATTTTTGAGTTCGTGTTAATTTGTAGAGTGCATTTGGAAGTATCATGTAACTCTATGTTTTTCAAATGTAGTGTCTGAGAATGAAGAGATCAGCATGCTGATTTCTTCATTCTCAGACACTACATTTGAAAAACAGGGAGTGACCTGGGGCCAGCCACTCACTCTCAGCCCAACCTACCTCGCAGGGTTGTTGTGAGGACAGAACGGCGAGGGAGAGAATGGTGGGCGATAAATGTAATAAAATGAGAGAGAGGGAGAGGGTGCTAAATCGAGTTGCTCGGAAATCCTTAAGGCTGGCCTCTTATGGGAAGTCTAAAGAGGAAATGGCGTCTCCTTGGAGGAAATGAGACATTGCAGGGAGATAAAGGGGAGGCGCGGGGAGTGGGGGGGGGCCCATGGCAGAAGTCATAAAGAAAAGCACCCAGTTCCTGGTTTTCCTGAAACACCCAAGTTGCGACTCGAGGCAGAAACCTTTGGCAAACGCTGCTGGATAGCAATGCCAGACCCGATATTTGTATCCTGGAGGGACTCCTAATATCCACAAAGGAAATTCCTTTGTTCTCTGCTCCTTTAAGGTGGGGGTGCCCAAACTTTTTTCAAAGAGGGCCAGATTTGATGAAGTGAACATGCGTGAGGGCAGACCAAAGTTGTTGAGCTTTTTTTTACGATTTTACCCCAAGGTTGTTGAGCTCTTTTTAGGATTGGACTTGGGCTTTTTTAAGGATCTGACCCCAATAAATAAACTGCCTCAGGGGCCGGATAAGACCGCCGGGGGGCCATATTGGGCCCGCAAAGCGGACTTTGGACATGCCTGCTTTAAGGCTATTAAAGAAGGGGGGAGCTATTGGTTTGTTTTTTATTTTTATTATGCATTTTGTGGTTTCGTATCTTGATTTTATTCTGTGAACCGCCCTGAGACCCCCAGGTATAGGGCGGTATGCTGCTACTACTGCTACTAAAGGTAAAGGGAACGCTGACCATTAGGACCAGTCACGGACGACTCTGGGGTTGCGGCGCTCATCTCGCTTTACTGGCCGAGGGAGCCGGTGTACAGCTTCCAGGTCATGTGGCCAGCAGGACTAAGCCGCTTCTGGCGAACCAGAGCAGCTCATGGAAACGCCGTTTACCTTCCCGCTGGAGCGGTACCTATTTATCTACTTGCACTTTGACGTGCTTTCGAACTGCTAGGTGGGCAGGAGCTGGGACCGAGCAATGGGAGCTCACCCCGTCGCAGGGATTCGAACCGCCGACCTTCTGATCAGCAAGTCCTAGGCTCTGTGGTTTAACCCACAGCACCACCTGCGTCCCTTTTACTACTACTACTACTACTACTACTAATACTACTACTACTACTAATAATAATTGTTGTTGTAGCGGGGGTTAATGATTTCAGCAAGTGATTTCAGCTCTCTGACATAGCAGGCAGGAGACAGCTTCTTCATGTAACAACTCTTTATTCAGGCAAACAAGACTGAGGGAACTGAGGGTAGGGAAGCTACATTTATAGGGACAGAGGACCGACTAGGAAAAGATACATTTTGGAGGGAACAATCTCAAGCAATCACACAGCTGCTTTTTGGTGGGAACCAATAAGACTGAGGATCCAAATGCAGCAACTTGATTGCGCCAATAGTAACTGTTCCTTCTGGGACAGGAAGGCAGTTACTTTACCCTAATGTGATTACAGACAATAGTAATACAGATATGATAACACTCTGAATCAATACACAACAACAACAACAACAACAACAACAACAACAACAACAACAACAACAACAACAACAACAACAACAACAACAATGCAGGCATGGGGAGACACAGTCCCTGGGCCTGAATGTGGCCACCCCATACCCTCCAAGTGTCCCAATTGCCAGGGACAGTCCAGGAATTACGAAAGCCGTCCCGGCTTCTGATTTGATCCTGGAAGGTCTCGATTTCCCCAGCCAGTGCCACTACTGCCAAGGTCAGGAAGGAGAAGAAGAAGAAGAAGAGTTTGGATTTGATATCCCGCTTTATCACTCCCCGAAGGAGTCTCAAAGCGGCTAACCTTCTCCTTTCCCTTCCTCCCCCACAACAAACACTCTGTGAGATGAGTGGGGCTGAGAGACTTCAGAGAAGGGTGACTAGCCCAAGGTCACCCAGCAGCTGCATGCGGAGACGCGAACCCGGTTCACCAGATTACGAGTCTACCGCTCTTAACCACTACACCACACTGGCTCCCAAGGAGGACGAGCTGGTACTTGTCCCGAGCGGCTGTGGCAGTCGTGGCTGCGAGGGAGCATCCCATGGGATGCCAGCTCTGGGGGGCAGGCAGAGGGCAGGAAGAAAGGGGGAGCAGAGCGGGGGGCAGGGAGTCCGGATTTTGATTTTGTAAAAATGCAAACATGCTTTGCGCATCCGTGTCTAATCATGCCCCTTTCTAAAAGTTATTTATTGCTGTGTTTTTCTTTTTGTAAATCTACCCAATAATAAAATGGGGGGAATGGGATTCAGGACTTTCCTCAGGGCGGCGGGGGGGGGCGGCGTATGTGCCGAGTCCCATTAGTGACAGGGAGAGAAGTCCCCAAAGGTAGAGGTGGCACAGAGGGTCTTTCCACACTTCTGCCTGACCTGTATTTTGAGATCATTGTGTCCCAATTAATTTCAACGGGGTCTGAGAGCTTTTCTGTGCCAAAATGCCTTGTCAAAATGTGATCTTACCCGCTGAATCGGAGCTTGGTTAAGAAAAATCTCTCTTTGAGTTTTCCGTTCTGATAAGATATGATTCAGCAGGTAAAGAAAGGTTTTTGCATAATAATAATAATAATGTTATTATTATTATATGATGAGAGGAGAAGACTCCCTAGAAAAGACCCTGATGTTGGGAAAGGTTGAGGGCACAAGGAGAAGGGGACGACAGAGGATGAGATGGTTGGACAGTGTTCTCGAAGCTACGGTACTAACATGAGTTTGGCCAAACTGCGGGAGGCAGTGGAAGACAGGATGGCCTGGCGTGCTCTGGTCCATGGGGTCACGAAGAGTCGGACACGACTGAACAACTGAACAACAACAACAACAACAACAACAACAACAATTTATTATTTATTATTTATACCCTGCCCATCTGACTGGGTTTCCCCAGTCACTCTGGGCGGCTTCCAACAAAATATTAAGAATACAATAAAACTTTAAACATTAAAAACCTCCCCGTACAGAGCTGCCTTCAGATGTCTTCTAAAAGTCAGATAGTTGTTTATTTCCTTGACATCTGATGGGCGGGCGTTCCACAGGGCAATAATGAACAAGAAAAGCTCTCGGACTCAGGGGAATTAATTGGGACATGATATAATCAGGATATGGGCCAAGCAAAAGTGTTGATGAGCGCTGAAATCTGTTGGCCTCTTACTAGCTTCTGCAAAAGGGAGCTCCCGGCTTCTGTTGCAAATGCAATTGCCAGGAGGTCAGTAAAAAGAAGAACCTAACAGATAAAAAAAAAAAAGCCCTGTGGCTTCTTGTGACTTGGCTCACACTGGAGGAGGAGGAGGAGGAGGAGGAGGAGGAGAGGTTTCACTTCTCAATTCTCTGGGGAAGCCTCATCCCTTTCATGCAACTGTAGAGAGAAGGGGCAGAGCAGGCTGGGCAGATCTTGGCTGAGCACAGACAGTCCGGACCTGAATGGAGCCTCTGGGTGAGGATCTCAGCCAGCTGGCAGGTAAGGATGGGAAATCTGCCTGCCCATAAAGCAGGTTGAGAGGGAAAGCATGGCAAGCGCTGTGGCAGAGTGGTTAGAGTGTCAGGCTGGGTCCTGGCAGACGCGGATTCAAATCCTCCCACAGCCCCGAAGTTCTTAGGGTTGCCATATTTCAAGTGAAAATCCGGGCACATAAAATAAAACCACCATCATCATAATTGTTGTTGTTGTTGTTGTTGTTGTTGTACCCCGTCCATCTGACTGGGTTTCCCCAGCCACTCTGGGTGGCTTCCAGCATATATAAAAGCATAGTAAAACATTAAACCTTAAAAGCTTCCCTAAACAGGGCTGCCTTCAGATGTCTTCTAAAGGTCGGATAGTTGTTTATTTCCTTGACATCTGATGGGAGGGCGTTCCACAGGGCGGGAGCCACCACCGAGAAGGCCCTCCGCCTGGTTCCCTGTAACCTCACTTCTCGCAGGGAGGGAACTGCCAGAAGGCCCTCGGAGCTGGACCTCAGTGTCTGGGCTGAACGATGGGGGTGGAGACGCTCCTTCAGGTCTACTGGGGAGAGGCCATTGGCAAAGTTGTTGAGCTTATTCTGCAAAATCTCAAAAGAATAAGAAGTTTTGAGCTATTTTCCCGGACATCCAAGCTATTTCCGCCCGGGCAATGTTTACAAGGGTCGGATCCCGTCTGTGTCCAGGAAATTCCGGGCGTATGGCAGCCCTAACTGCAGTGGGCAAGTTACGATATGTGCCTTGATGGATAACCTAAGATGTTAAGGCAGTGAAGGAAAGAATTAAGAGAATGTTGCCGAAAGGAGGTTGTAAAGGTATAAAGTTGAGATGGCCGTGAAGATGTGTGAAGGAATTTGCAGGCACCAATAAATGAACCCCTGGCCTTGCTCTCCCTCACTCCCTGTCAGGGATGTTGCCTTTTGCTTTGCGCAATAAGGCCGCTGCTTAGCTACCTGGTTGCAATTCTGCTTGTTGCAAGACTTAATTCCCACACGTGTGCAAAGCTAAGGCGGGGGGGTGCCTCTGTAGGAGCCCGTGCAATTTATCGACCTGCAGACTGCACTTTGGAGGGTCTCCCCTTCGGACACCACTTGGCCCCAAATGTTTATGTGGTCTTAAGCATCGCAGCTGAAGGAAATCCACTGTATGACTTTGGGCCAGTGACCTCCCTCACAGGGTTGTTGTGAGGACAACGTGCAGAGGGAGAGAGCTGCAAGAACCAGGCGGGAGGGGAATGTTTCAGAAGGAGAGAGGAGATTTCTAACTAGCGATATGACCATCAAGGACAGATGGATTGACGGGCAAACCATATGTGGAACGAGTCTGCCCCTGCGGCTTGATGGAGGTAGAAACTGTCTCTCATGCCTTGTTACGCTGCCGTTTCTATGGGGAGATACGTTCGGTATTCATTACCCCTACTATGCAAAAATCTCCAAATGAATCCGAACTTCAATGTCTAAAATCCCTGGTGGAGGACAAGGATCCTGAGATCACGTTAAGAGTTGCCAAATTCTCTGTGATTGCCATAAAACTGAGGGAACAAGCGGTGTTATCATAATGATTAAGGCCTTAAATGATAATTTTAGAACAAAATAAAATAAAAAAATTCCTTCCAGTAGCACCTTAGAGACCAACTAAGTTTGTTCTTGGTATGAGCTTTCGTGTGCATTACCTTTAACTGATAATTTTAGGTTACATTTTAGTGACTAAGTTTTAATTTTTATACATTTTTAATTGTTGCTATATCTGTATTGTCCCAGTTATACCTAATTGCAAATTCAAATGTATCCCTATCGTGTTTTATTATTTTCTTGATACTGTATGTGGGTTGGTACTGGTCTGTGACTGTAATCATAAATTTGGTTTGGATTGACGGGCTGATGGGATTTGTAGTGCAGAACCTCTGGAGGGTGTCAGGTTGGGGGAGGCTGGGGGAGGCTGGGGGAGCCTGTCTTAGCAGAGCCTCAGTGCTGCCCCTGGGCATTTCGTGGCGACGTTCTCTTTCTGTTCTTCTGCAGCCATTTTGGAATCTGACAGTGACTCCGATTCAGAGAAAGATGAAGAAGCCAAGGTATGTGGCTCCTTTCATTTTTTAAATTCATTTATAAAATTTGATGCAGTTTCAAGCATAAAAACGTCAAACCATACAATAAAAAGCACACAAAAGTGTTTTTTTTAAATAAAAAAAAACCATCAATGTTCAACAAAATAAGCTTCTAGCCCTCATGGGGAAAGAATGGGAAATAGGTGTCAGGGTCAGGTTCTGGAGTAAAGCCCCAGCAAATCGTGACTCAAAGAAAGTCCTATTCTCACAACTATTCACTGTGGCTTTCTAATCACTCCCACTGTTTTGCTTCAGAGGGTAGGACTCGAACCCGTGCATTCAAATGACAAGAAAGGAGAACTTTCTGACAGTAAGAAACAATTCCAACAATGGAATAGACCACCTCCTTCCTTGGAGGTTTTTAAGCCGAGTTCGGGCGGTCCTCTGTCAGGGTTGCTTTAGTTGTGATTCCTGCATTACAGGGGGTTGGACTGGATGACCCTTAGGGGTCCCTTCCATAATTCCATGATTCTAAATTCTGGGGGCAATTGACTTTGAAGTCTGCATGAGCAGCTGTGCTGAGGATGGGGGTGGAGGGGATGATTGCTTAGCAAAAGCAACTCTGCTGGCAGGATTGGAATCGGAAACATCAGTGACCAAGAAACATTTGTTCCCTTCCATCCTCCAGGAAGTGGCTGCTTGTCAGGAAAGAGATGAAGCCAAGAAAAAACTAGCCGAATTTGAGTATGGTAAGCATGATCTGTTGGGGTATTAATGCCGCGAGCCCCTTATGCTCAGGTTGCACATAGATGTATAAATAAAACTCCAAATCCCAAGGACACCACCGTCTCCGCTGATTCTCATTCTAAGGAAACCAAACCTGCTAAACGCCTGGAGCCTCTCGCTGCTCGGAGATTGGGGTGGCGCCTTGCAGCGTCCTGAATTTCCTGCTCCCGACTATTCACAGTAGTGAACCTCAGGATGAGAGGGGGCGATTGCACCCGTGTCCGGCTTGTGGGCATCTCAGAGGAATCTGATCGGGTGTTTTGGGAACAGGGTGCAGATCCAGGTCCCAGGGATTTGTGGATGTGCTCAGGACACTTCCATTGTCGGCAGCAGACACTGGGCAGTAGCGAACCCTGAAATGGCTTCGGGATTCCCTAGCAGGGCAAGAAGAGGCAAGACTATCAGACTTTGGAAAGCTGGTATCATTGGATCAAGTTCACCAGTTTTGTCCAACAGATTAAGCAGAATAGTTTTAATGTGTAAATTAATACAGTATGGTTTATTTGTTTGTTGTTGTTGTTAATTGAATTTGTATACCGCCTTTCATCCGCAGATCTCAGGATGGTTCACAACACCTGAATAGTTTAAATAAATGTGCAATTAATGGTTTCTGTATTGAATTTGATTGTGTATTATTATTGTTATGTATTCAGTGGCCTGTGTCTGCCTGAGCTTGAGTCTGGGCTAAGGATTCTGAGCTCCTGTGTTCTGGTTCGATACAGGGTGTCCAATCACAGAATGTTCTAGGATTTGGGCCTCTGCCATTGACCCTTGAACTCTGAGTCGTGATTCGCAGCTTGGAAGTTTAGACAGCCAATCACGCTGGGAGTGGGAGTGGCCCAGGCTTTCAGGAATGTATATAAGCAGTTGCTTTGCCCGTTTCCCAGTTATGTAGTTCCATAAAGGTTCTTGCTGTTGTTGCTGTGTCTTGCCTACACTTCGGTTATCTTCCTTAGTGGGTCGTGCAAACCGCCATTCTGAAGGATGCTTTTTGCAGGGTAGGGTCGTGGGCATTGAGGATGAATTTATGTCACCAAGTGGAGAAAGTCCGGGGAAACTGCTCTAGAGATGATCTTCCGCTTCCCCCCTCCTTTCATTCCCAGCTTCGCAGGCTTTGCTCGCTGAGCTGTCCACCCTGGAAGCAGAGTATGAAATCGAGAAGTCGTGCCGAGAGCAGGCAGAAGCCTACGCAGCCCAGGTGAGCCAGGCGAGCTGGTGGACATGGCAAGGCGTCTAACCTGGAGGTGTCCTAAGCACCGAGGGGCTCCTTCAAGCCCCTCCTGGGGAACAGCTGTAACTCAGGAGTCAAAGAATCCCTGCTCCAACACCACTTGGCATCTCCAATGAGGGCTGAGAATGTCCCTGGTCTGAAACCCTGGAGGATGGCTGCTGCCAGTCAGAGTAGGCAATGCTGAGCCAGAGGGACCCCTGCCCTGGCACTGTATAAGGCAGCTTCCCATTTTCCTGTGATGAGTCATTGTCATCCCCTTGCCACCCACATCAAGTATCATTGGAGTTGCTGGCATCCCACTGTCCCGAGAAGCAATGGAGTGCACCTCCAGGGGTGAAGTCAAACTGCTGGAGAATCGCAGCGTCTGCTGTGGCTGCAGAGATAGGTAATTCGTAAT
Organism: Darevskia mixta; assembly: GCA_034641385.1. Lineage (NCBI taxonomy): Eukaryota > Metazoa > Chordata > Lepidosauria > Squamata > Lacertidae > Darevskia > Darevskia mixta. The sequence continues at coordinate 9,694,025 of JAWWNH010000060.1, forward strand.
GGCTGCCTCCCACATCGTTTTTGCTGCATTAGCAGCACCAAAGTGACCTCTCCGGGGCACAAGCCTGGGCCGTGTGTCTGGAGGTCCTGGGCTGCCCAGACGGCAAGACCCCCTCCCTCTCGACCTCGCAGATGGGGTCCAAAGGAAAACAGAGCAAGATGTTTGGCACCAACTTGGCTGCAGGAGCTGCCAGAAGGAGGCACACAAGATGCCATCCAACCGCCTTAGGGACTCTGGATTTGTGTAGGGTTTACTCCTGAGACTTTTCTTCTCCCAAAGATATCCTGCAAAGCAGTGGAGGTTTAGGGTCAGAGTTTTCCTTCTCCTAGATGGGCTCCCTCCCCAGGTGGACGAGCACAGGCAGAAACCAACTTCTTGACCGCTGGACCCTCTGTTTATACAGAGTCAGATCATTGATTCATGTAGCTCAGAATCATCAGCACTGAACGCAGGGCCGGATTGAGGTTTGATGAGGCCCTCAGCTCCTGAAGGCAATGGGGCCCTTTCTATGTCCAGCTGTCCTTTGCCAACAACAAATTGTTGCTGTTTTTTGTTGTTGAATATATGCTATATATGGACATAGAAAGGGCCCCCATTACCTTCAGTAGCTTAGGGCCTCATCAAAGCTAAAATCCAGCCCTGTGTCTCCTGCAGGAGTGAGTTCCATAGTTTAACTCTTTCTTTTATCTGTCCTGCAAGACACCTTGATTTGCAGCCCAGTCCCTGAGCCACCCTCCTACCCCAGCTCCCATGCTCATCCTGGGCTTACCTTTGCCGTTGCATCTCGACTCCCGCAGGTGAGCAGAGAGAACAAGAAGCTGAAGCGCATCAGCGTGGCTTTGCTGCCCATGCTCAGCCACCTCCCGGGGGACCTCATCGACCCGGGCAACGAGGAGGAGATCCCCACCGAGCAAGTCCTGGATCCAGTGGGCCAATACCTGCAGCAAATCAAAGGTGAGTAGGGTTGTCGCTTCCCCTCCGGCTCAAAGCCCACCAAGGAGGAGCTGCTGCTGCTGCAGAATGGCAGGGAGAGGTTTGGGCAGGGACTGCGCAAAATCCTGCACTGATCCTGCAGCAGTGGAGAAGACCAGCCTTGGAGGGAGAAAGGAGGGGCGGCATTCAAGAGAAGCCTCTCACACCCCCTTCGGTGCCCAGCTGCAACACAGCAGCCCTGCAGTGTTGTCTGAGGGTCTGAGAGTTGCTGCCACCCCCATCCCACTTGCTCCAGCATTGCCAGATGGGAGGGGACCTACAGGGGAGAACTCAGGTCTTTCAAATTTCAGCAGTGCGAGGCCAAAATTCAGTGCCCCCCCCCCACCTCTTGCCTTCTGTTCTGCACATGCAACTGTGTCAGAAGACATCTGAAGGCAGCCCTGTTTAGGGAAGCTTTTAATGTTTAATAGATTATTGTGTTTTAATATTCTGTTGGAAGCCGCCCAGAATGGCTGGGGAAACCCAGACAGATGGGTGGGGTACAAATTGTTGTCGTTCAGTCGTTCAGTCGTGTCCGACTCTTTGTGACCCCATGGACCAGAGCACGCCAGGCACGCCTATCCTTCACTGCCTCTCGCAGTTTGGCCAAACTCATGTTAGTAGCTTCGAGAACACTGTCCCACCATCTCATCTTCTGTCGTCCCCTTCTCCTTGTGCCCTCAATCTTTCCCAACATCAGGGTCTTTTCCAGGGAGTCTTCTCTTCTCATGAGGTGGCCAAAGTACTGGAGCCTCAACTTCAGGATCTGTCCTTCCAGGGAGCACTCAGGGCTGATTTCCTTCACAATGGATAGGTTTGATCTTCTTGCAGTCCATGAGACTCTCAAGAGTCTCCTCCGGCACCATAATTCAAAAGCATCCATTCTTCGGCGATCAGCCTTCTTTATGGTCCAGCTCTCACTTCCGTACATCACTACTGGGAAAACCATAGCTTTAACTATACGGACCTTTGTCGGCAAGGTGATGTCTCTGCTTTTTAAGATGCTGTCCAGGTTTGTCATTGCTTTTCTCCCAAGAAGCAGGCGTCTTCTAATTTCGTGACTGCTGTCACCATCTGCAGTGATCATGGAACCCAAGAAAGTGAAATCTCTCACTGCTTCCATTTCTTCCCCTTTTATTTGCCAGGAGGTGATGGGACCATCATCATTATTATTATTATTATTATTATTATTATTATTATTACGTGTGTGTGTGTTTATTCTTGCATTGCAAGGGGTTGGACTACATGACCCTCGGGGTCCCTTCCAACTCTACAATTCTACGATTCTATAATCCATGCAAGTTACAGGGGCCAGCCAGATGCCCCCAAGGGAAACCTGCAAACAGGATCGAGCACAGGAGCAACTGTCCCCTCCTGTGGTTCCCAGCAACTGGTGTTGAGGAGCACTGCTGACTGTGGAGGCAGAGCAGAGCCATCCTGGTTTGTAGACATCCATAGTTGCCTCTTTCAAGGCCGTCCACGTTGGTGGCCCTCGCTGCCTCCTGTGGCAGGGAGTTCCCCTGTTTAACCATGCGGTGTATGAAAAAGAGCTTTCTTTTATCTGTCCCGACTTTTCCAACTTTCAGCTGCCAGGAGGTGAAGTCAAGGTGGACTCTAGGCACATATAAAAAAAACGCTGTGAAAATGCTTCTTCTTCTTTTCTTTTCTTTTCTTTTTCTTTTTTTTTTAGAATTCTCTTTTTTTAAATTTTTTATTTTGCATACATAAAGAAAAATAAACACACAAACAAACGTACAAACTAATACACAAACCTACAAACTAAGAATAAAATACGTCATTCTTATAATTTTCACAATATAATCTTCACACATAAACTTAAAATTTCATAGACAAATTAAGATTATTATAAGTAATATATATCCTTATATTATCAAAATTTCATTAACCGTTCCTTTTGGAGAAAGAAACTACATTACAAACATTATATATATGTAGCTGACTTCCCTATTACCACTCTCCACTAGCAATGTACATAATTATGACTAAAGAAAGGTAAGTTATAGACATTGACACTTCTTCATTTTAGACGACATTCATTTTAGATAACATTCCTCCATTCTTCATTGAATTTGGTTTTGGTTTTGCCGAAATAAAATAAATTAAGATAATTCCAGTCAAGTTTTAATGCTTCTTTAAAAAGCATTTGGAAAAATATATTGAATTTGACATAAGCTCACCATCGCCATCTAGTGTCACGTTTGTATAATGCACTTAAAACCTTATATTTGCAGCTGTATGGCTGAGTTCCAAGAGTCTAGCTGCTAAGTTGGCAACAGTCTCTCCTCTAAGGAGCCAGCTTCTCTCAAATTCACCTTTCCCTTTTTTCCTTCTTTTTTACCCAGACCTTCAAGCGAAGGTTTCCCTGCTGCTGGATGAAAGGAAGGAACTGGCCGTGCAAGTGACGGAGCTCCAGGATCGGGTCCAGCAGCTCCAGGAACAGGTATTGTGGGTTACTCCCATGGGCACAGCCAGGATTTATGTGAGCAGGGACAGGAGAAGCACCTGTCAGCATCCTCCGTCTGGCTCTGTCTGGCAGATCCGGAACGAAATGCCTCAATAGTAGCTGTTTTAAGTTGCTTTCTTTTGAACAGCAGTCGAAGTCGAGTTTCAAAATGTTAGAATGACTGTAAAACGATTGAAATGTATATAACTGAAAATCATAAATAAAATTTACAAAACAAACAAAAATGCAACAGAAGCAAAATCTCCTTTGTGCAAAGGTGGAAGAAGAGCAGTTTGAGAAGCAATCCCTGCAGGCTCTGGTGGCGGAGCATCAGAGGGCCTTGAAGAGGGTCAAGCAAGGTGAGTTGTGGGGGAAGGTCACCGGAAGAGGCTATTCCTGCACCCAGAGCTCCCTCCCCTCTTGAGCTGGCATTTACTTCCTTTTCCCCATCTGGTCCAGCATCCTCTTCTCACTGCGGCCAGCCAGATGCCCATTATGGGAAACCTGCAAGCAGGATCTGAGTGCGAGAGCAGCTCTCCCTTCCTGTGGTTTCCTAGTATTCAGAAGCCGTCACGGCTTCCAGATGAGCTACGCATTTCCATCCTGATCTCTTTGCAGGGAGATTAGACGACGTTGGCTCTTTTAACTTGCATTCATTCCCATTTATTTGTGGGCAGGCTAGAGGATTGCATCCAAGCAAATGTCACTCAAGCCAAATTAAAGTGGAAGGAGCCGCAGAGTCGACGCAGAGAGAATCTCTGTTAGGATCGCCCTACTCTCGTGTAGGACCCTGGTAGAGACACATGTCTGACTGGCATGTTCTTTCCCTCCTGGTCGGTCATTCGGGAGCTTCAAAAGCTTTCTTCATACCGAACATCACAGTGACTGATGCCAAAAGGCATAATAATAATAATAATTATTATTATTATTATTATTATTATTATTATTATTATTTATTTATTTATACCCCGCCCATCTGGCTGGGTTTCCCCAGCCACTCTGGGCGGCTTTCAACAGAACATTAAAATACAATAATCTGTTAAACATTAAAAGCCTCCCTAAACAGGGCTGCCTTCAGTTGTCTTCTAAAGGTCTGGTAGTTGTTGTGCTCTTTGACATCTGGTGGGAGGGTGTTCCACAGGGCAGGTGCCACTACCAAGAAGGCCCTCTGCCTGGTTCCCTGTAACTTGGCTTCTCGTAGTGAGGGAACCGCCAGAAGGCTCTCGGCACTGGACTTCAGTGTCCGGGCTGACCGATGGGGGTGGAGACGCTCCTTCAGGTACCGTCTTTCCCCCTTTTTAAGACAGCGTCTTATAATTTTTTTTCCTCAAAAAAACACAGGGTGGCTTATTTTCGGGGGGATGTCTTATTTTTATTACGTCAGTATGGTACGGTACAGCCTCCACTGCACGCTGAGCAGGCGGGGCAGAACTCTGCAAGAGGCGCGTTCCCCCCCCCCGCGCGCGCCTCTTGCTGGTTCGCTGGCTCCATGCGCACGGGGAACAAGTGGGGCAGGAAGAAGTGTCTCCCCCCCCCCACGCCTCTCCCTGCGCGCTAAACAGGAGGGGCTGAGGAGGCGATAGGAACAATGGCTGCACCACGGCTTACTTTTGGGGTATGTCTTACTTCTCACAAAGGTTAAAAAAACCTGCCATGGCTTACTTTATGACTACCTATTAAAAAGGGGAAAACAGGGTATACTGGAGCACACTTAGGGATCCTGCAGAGTATTTGCAGCTTGCGTAACAGAACTCAGGAGCACAGCATTTTGGCTAATCTACTTTATTTACATATAATACACTCAGGGCATTCTAACTTAGCTCCTTCCTCTTTCTCATCAGACAGCAAAGAGAGGAAGAACAAAGGACAATAGTCCCACATCACGGAACACAGTAACACAAAAAAACATCCTGTCTCCGTCACTTCCCACTCTGTAAAATGGAAACATACACCGTCATGTGATCGACAACAATCACATGACTGCAAACACGGAGCAAGAATCCTAACAATCTCAGCCTCTGCTCTCTCCAGGGACACATATGCCTTTCCCTCCCCATCCTTCATTTGATGCACAGGTGATTGCTTCTTCTTCTTCTGCCCTCTCTCTCCCAGTGTCCCGGCTACTCACTGAGGAGTACGGCAAGGTGTCCCAACAGCTGGATCTGGAGGAGGAACTGAGGCAGCAAGCAGAGACCTTTGCCCACCAGGTAGGAATTCAAGGGGCAAGCCTTTCTCCACAATACCATGCTTTGTTTTCCTCTGGCAACTATGAGCCAACGACGTGCAGCAGCAGCAAATAAAGCTGATGCTATTCCAGCCTGCATCAATAGAAGTCTAGAGTCCTGATCAAGGGAAGTCATAGTACCTCTCTATTCTGCCTTGGTCAGACCACACCTGGAATACTGTGTCCAGTTCTGGGCATCACAATTTAAGAAGGATGTTGACAATCTGGAAGGTGTGCAGAGGAGGGCGACCAAGATGATCAAGGGTCTGGAAACCAAGCCTGTTGAGGAACAGTTGAAGGAGCTGGGCATGTTTAGCCTGGAAAAGAAGAGACTGAGAGGAGATATGAGAGCCATCATCAAATATCTGAAGGGCTGTCCCGTTGAAGATGGAGCATGTTTGTTTTCTCCAGGGTAGGATTCAAACCCATGACTTCAAGTTACAAGGAAGGAGATTCCGACTATAAACATCAGGAAGAACTTTCTGACAGTAAGAGCTGTCCGACAGTGGAACGGACTCCCTCGGAAGGTGGTAGACTCTCCTTCCTTGGAGGTTTTGAAGCAGAGGTTGGATGGCCCTCTGTCATTGATACTTTAGCTGAGATTCCTGCATTGCAAGGGGTTGACCTTGATGTCCCTTGGGGGGTCCCTTCCATCACTCCTATTCTACGATTTGGTACTCAGGAAGCTGACCGGCAAACGCTCATGTTCCTCGTGGCTTATTTGAAATAAGGGCTCAACTCTGGAACTGACTGATTCTAAATTGCAGCTCCTGCTCTAACCACTGAGCTCCCCCCCCTTTCTCATGTCACAGATGCTGGTGAAGCAGAAGGAGGCCAACCGGCAGAGCATGATCCTGATGCAGAATATTGGGCCAGAGACCCAGCTTCTCCAAGCCATGGAGGAGGTGGCCAAGGTGACCCGGGAACTGGAAGAAGCCCAGCAAGAGCACCAGGCGAAGGTGGGTTTGGGGCTCCTCCACCTGCCCAAGGACCTCAGCAGAGACCGGTTCCTGCCCTTTCCATCCATCCATCCATCCATCCACCCATCCACTTTCTTTTTTTTACAAATTTATTTATTTGGTTTTTCAACTTACATTTTTACAGAGATATAACAAACATAAATCATAAAAAAGATTCCAAGGAATCTCCTGGGTTTCCATCCTCCCCTTTGTGGGTCCTATTATTAATCCTTTCCTTCCGCATCTTTTATGACACTCCAAATCCTTCACCTCTTCTATTATGTCCAGAATTTAACCTTAAACTACATGTGTTACTCCAATCCTACTAACGATTTTAACTGTTTGCAATGGTCTTTAAGATCAGTTATAAATTTCCCCCATTCCTTATTAAAATTTTGGTCTTCCTGATTTCTGATTCTTCTGGTCATTTTAGCCATTGCAGCATAGACCATTAACTTCATCTGCCATTCTTCTCTGGTCTGGACTTTATCTTCTTGCCATCTCTGGGCCAGTAACGTCCATGCAGCCGTGGTCGCATACATAAAAAGTCTTTTCTGTGCCTTTGGGATTTCGCCACCTAGAATTCCTAAAAGGGAGGCTTCAGGCTTTTAAACAAATGTTGTTTTAAACATTTTTTCCAACTCATTATATATCATTTCCCAAAATTATTTTACTACCTTACATTTCCACCACATATGATAAACGGTGCCTTCTTTTTCCTTACATTTCCAGCATCCATTCATTTTCTGTCCAACCTGCCTATTTCCCAAAGAGGCTCAGGACATCAAACACCAGACTTGCAAAAACAATGCAATTAAAAAATATTCATGAATTAATTGATCTCATTTACGGATCGCTTCCTGTAATCCCTTTTTTTTTATTTATTTATTTATTAAAATAATTTTTTATTGATTTTACAATTTTGTATGCACATTACATCTCGATCAGGTTTTCTTTGCCTCCCCTCTCTCACCATGGGAGGCAAATTGAATCATTCCCCCCCTCTCACAGAGGTATACCCGTTCTTTATGCCCCTGACCTTAGAATATTATGTCATAACTTCGCTTAGGCCTGGCCCAATTATCGGGCCAGGCCAATCTTATTTCATTACATAACATCAAAAGACTTCCCCGATTCCATACAATTGAATTCATCCTTATTCTTATTTACCAGGTTTCTAATTCATCTTCATATAAAAAATTCTTCTTCTTATCCTCATACACACATCAATAATTTCATCACATTCTTCTACATTTCTATTACTATTAACTATTTTCCCTCCTTGCCCTTATCCCCTTTTTGCCATTCTTTGTTCTCCCCCCCTCCCCTGCCTTGGGGTCTCTAACTTATATATCTTCTATAACTTTATTCTAGGCATAATCTTATTTCTTATTTTCCTTCATACCATTATCCATTATCCTTAACTTCAAAAACCAGAAAAGTAACCACTTTTACATATACATAATTTAAGTTACCCCACTCCCACCCGCTGTGCCACCCAAGTCCACCCATTCTCTTGTCTGCGAGGTTCTTCTTCCTTCTCCTTCTGCAGCCTCCTCTTCTTCCATTCTTTCTTCCTTGTTTGGCTTTGTCCATTTGAGTAAACTATTTCAGTTTTCTTTTTTAAGGTCTTTTTCCTGTCCAACTTGCTATTTGTAATCCTTTTCTTTTTGCACATCTTCCTGTTGACAGTTCCAAATGCTGTATTTCTGTTATTTAACCGACTGCAAGGCCTTTTTTCCCATCGTCTCTTTCCTTCACAGTTCTCATTGTTCTCACGGTCTGGGATTTGTTTTCCTCCTGGTGCTCTTCCCACCGTTGTGACATCTGGTATGTTATCCTTGTTGTTTTGCTTAACTCGCCATCTTTCATTGGCTGCTTTGACAGAGTCTCTTATTTCTAGTACCACCTCCAGTATTTTTTTCCAGTTCATCTCTGCCGCAGCATTCGCCATTTTTTCCAAAAATCACAATTTCCAAAAGTCACAATTTCCACTAATAAAATTTTTAAAGTCTTTCCAAAGCTTGTTTCAAGCTAGATTTCCCCAAAACCCAGGGGATTAAAAGGGATAACTGGATACACTAATGCAAAACTTCCTTTTTAAAATCCACTTTCGCTTTGCCTTGGCTACACAGTTCCCTGTTTCTTTGTTTCAATGGCATGGAATCGACCTCCGTGTTTAAATTCCATGCAGTCTAATTTTTGAAGTCCAAATTCCAAATTTCTACTCACAATTTAACGTTCCAATTCTTCTTTTTTGGAGAAATCACGGCGCTCAGCAGGGTCCGGTCAGGCAGCTTCACCCGGCAGGGGGGTTTCCGATGGTAAGGGATCCTAGAGCTCTGACTCCCCGCTCCCGCTCGGCAACCCGTGCTTGGGTTTACCGGGGTGCAGGCGAGTCGTTCGAGCTACCGCAGGATCGCCGGCCCCGGGACGCTCTTCCCGGGGGTTTTGGGGGGCGCTGCACTGTCGCGGTCACCCCGTTTTACCCCTTTTCGGTTTTACCCCGACCGAGCCCTCCGGCGCCGCGACCGGAAGCTCACGCTTCCTGTAATCACTTGAGCAGTGCCCAGGAAGGCTCGCCTGACTTCTTCATTATATATCTTTAGGCTCCAGGAAAAAACCATTCCCCTTCTCCCAGGCTTTGGGCTAGTTAAGCAATCTATGGTACTGTATTTTAAACTGGGGTGGGGGTGGGCATTGTGTTTGTTTGTTACCATGGTATATATTTTTGTGTTTTTATATTGCAAACCACCTTGTGATCCTCAGATGAAGGGTGGCATAGAAATTTAATAAATAATAATGATATGGATATAACGCATCTCAAAGCAATCACATAATACATCTTTTTGTTGTTGTTTAGTCGTTTAGTCGTGTCCGACTCTTTGTGACCCCATGGACCAGAGCCCGCCAGGCACTCCTGTCTTCCACTGCCTCCCACAGTTTGGTCAGACTCATGTTGGTCGCTTCGAGAACCCTATCCAACCATCTCGTCCTCTGTCTTCCCCTTCTCCTTGTGCCCTCCATCTTTCCCAATATCAGGGTCTTTTCCAGGGAGTCTTCTCTTCTCATGAGGTGGCCAAAGTACTGGAGCCTCAGCTTCAGGATCTGTCCTTCCAGTGAGCACTCAGGGCTGATTTCCTTCAGAATTGATAGGTTTGATCCTCTTGCAGTCCATGAGACTCTTGAGTCTCCTCCAGCACCAGAATTCAAACGCATCAATTCTTCGGCGATCAGCCTTCTTTATGGTCCAGCTCTCACTTCCATACATCACTACTGGGAAAACCAGAGCTTTAACTATACGGACCTTTGTTGGCAAGGTGATGTCTCTGCTTTTTAAGATGCTGTCTAGGTTTGTCATTGCTTTTCTCCCAAGAAGCAGACGTCTTCTAATTTCGTGACTGCTGTCAACCATCTGCAGTGATCATGGAACATCTTTAAATACATCTTTACATCTTTGAAAGTGCATAAATCAGTTGTATATGTAAGGTAAAGGTAAAGGGACCCCTGACCATTAGGTCCAGTCATGTCCGACTCTGGGGTTGCGGCGCTCATCTCGCTTTATTGGCCGAGAGCCGGCGTACAGCTTCCAGGTCATGTGGCCAGCATGACAAAGCTGCTTCTGGCGAACCAGAGCAGCGCACATAAATGCCGTTTACCTTCCTGCCGGAGCGGTACCTATTTATCTACTTGCACTTTGACGTGCTTTCGAACTGCTAGGTGGGTAGGAGCAGGGACCGAGCAACGGGAGCTCACCCCATTGCAGAGATTCGAACCGCCGACCTTCTGATCAGCAAGCCCTAGGCTCAGTGGCCACCTGGGTCCCTGTTGTATATGTAAAAACCGTTAAAATACTGTAGTTGCACATATTAAAACAATTAAAAACCATTACACTTTAAACACTCTTTAAAACATTTAAGAAAATCTAAAACATGTAAAACCCTTAAGAACCCCTAAAACTATTTAAAAACAGACACACAGCCTCACAGCTAATCATATGAAGGTTGCCAGGAGCAGAATCTTTCGGCCACCAAATGCCTGGGCAAACAGGAAATGTTTTAAAATTATGCCTAGCCGGGTTTGAGTAAACACTTACAACTAAGAAAACAAGTGCAAAGGTTAAGAAACAACAATATGCAAATTAACCAAGTGTAAGATATAATTTGAAAGAAAATTTGGTATTAAAATGATAAGAATTAAGAGTATTTAGCAAAAAGATTATGAAAAATAAGATAAAAAGTAAGCAGAAGTAGCACATATTTAAAGAACCAGAAGGGGAAATTGAGGGAAGTCGTGGGGTGGAGGGGAGTTCTATTTTCTTCTTTTATTTTTCTTCTTTTATATGATAAAGGTGTTGAATATTAAATTGTAAAATCCAATAAAAAATTATTAAAAAAATTAAAAAATAAAATTAAGCCTAAATGTGAATATTGAGAGAGGCAGACTCCCGTCCTCAGACTTATCGGTTTAGACTGGAACTTTGGCAGGGAGTTCCAGAGGTCAACTCTGCAGCCTGCGAAGGAATAATAATATAATAATAATTTATTATTTGTACCCCGCCCATCTGGCCGGGTCTCCCCAGCCACTCTGGGTGGCTTCCAACAAACACTAAAATACATTAAAATATCACACATTAAAAACTTCCCTAAACAGGGCTGCTTTTTAGGAGGGACTAAAAGGAAGGACTACGCCTTGTCTTTTCTGAACCTCCTGCCCATCCACAGAGGTATCTGGTGACCCAGAGCTGTCAGAGTTGTAGAGTTGGAAGGGACCCCCAAGAGTCATCTAGTCCAACCCCCTGCAATGCAAGGAATGCTTTTTCAGAAGTGGTGATGGGGCAGCATCCTTGGGGGGGGGGTGCTCTATCCCTGTTGCCCCTCTCAGCATCTCAGCTTGCCTCCCTTTGCCTAATGGGAGGTGAGTCCCGAGTTCAAGTGTTGCCTGGAGGGAAAACAAAATAAAAAATAAAAAAATTCCATCCAGTAGCACCTTAGAGACCAACTAAGTTTGTTCTTGGTATGAGCTTTTGTGTGTACCAAGAACAAACTTAGTTGGTCTCTAAGGTGCTACTGGAAGGAATTTTTTTTTATTTTTTATTTTGTTTTGACTATGACAGACCAACGCGGCTATCTACCTGTAGCCGAGAGGGAAGCCTTTTTCCTGGTCCACGTCCCTCTGATGTCCTGGGGGAAGGGGTTTTACTTGGGGCTCCTAGTCTGCTCACGTTGCTCCTTGCTCTCCAGGTGAAGGACCTGGAGGCCCAGCTGCTGGGACGGCCGCAGGTGGAAGAACTCCACAGGCTCCTGGCTGCCCTGGCGGCAGCGGAGGAAGAGAAGGTCTGCCTGGGGAAGAGGCTTCTCCGAGCGGAGGAGAGGAATGCGGCTCTGGAAGAGAGAGGTACGGCTTTTTCGGTTGCGTGGATTAGAACCACAAGGTAGGCTATGGTATATATGCAACCTGACAGGTTGGGACGCCACCTGTCAGAGATTCTTTGGCTGCAATCATGGCATGGCAGGGGGTCGGACTGGATGACCTTTGGGAGTCCCTTCCAACTTTACTCTTCTGTCATTCTGTGATTCTACGACTTCAAAACCTTGGGATCCAAAAAGGATCAACATATTACTTAAAACTCTTTTTACAAAAAAAAAAGTGTTTAAGCCATTCCAATAATAAAGAAAAATTATTAATCATTATTCTCACCTCGGTATCAGGAAATAACAGGTACAGTCACATCCATTTTTTAAAAGGAGTATTTATAAAGCATCAACTCCTAAATAAAACAAATGCAATGTCCAATAAAGTGATTAAGACATCACAAAATAATTTTGCTTATACAACTTCCAAAGGCGCTTTCCCTGTATCGTGGTACTGAGTCATTCTTCTGTGCAGCCAGCCACTCTCAGTGTGTCTTTCAGGAGGGAGATGACCCCTTATTTTTCCTTTTCAGTTCTTCAAACGGCTGCAAAAGTGCAGAACCGTTACAAGGATTGCGGTGGGTGGGTGACGTCACAAGGAGTGGCCAATCAGTGCCATGCACAGCCACGCACAGCCTTATCAAGGGCTGCCACCCTGCCAAAAAAAAAAAAAGGCCATGTTCTTTTTGGAGGCCTGAGACCCTGCCTTTCTCATTGCAGTGAAATCCCTGGAAGAAGAGGCGAAGGCGACTGGGACCCCTTCTCCCGAAACATGTCCTGAGGCTCCCCTTCCTCCCCCTCCTCCTCCCCCTCCCCCTCTCCCTCCAGCATGTCATATCCCAGTGGAGTAAGTATCATTTGTCAATTATTATTATTATTATTATTATTATTATTCATAAACTTGATATGCTGCTTGAATATAATGAAAACCATCAAAGCGGTTGAAATGGAGAGCAAAACAATAAGCTTATCAGTAAACACAGATAAAAGCAACTGTTCTAAACACTTAAAAACAATTAAAGCACAGATCGAAATTCTGCATGTCTGGACAGGCTCATCTCAACAACGAGGCGACCCGAGGGTCATCTAGTCCAACCCCCTGCAAGGCAGGGATCTCAGCTTAAGCATCCATGACTAGGGCTGCCATTCGTCTGGGTTTTCCTGGACATGTCCAGGAATCTCTCAGAAAAATGGCGTCCAGGCGGATTTTTGCTGAATTGGCAAAATGTCCTGGAAAACATGGACGTCTTTAAAAATTATTTTAAAAATCAAAGAAAAGCCCCAAATGATTTTTTTTTGGGGGGGAGATGTTCCCCAAAAATAAAACTCCCCAAAAGAAAAGTTCAACAACTCTGTCTGGATTTTCACTTTGGGGAATATGGCAACCCTATCCATGACAGGATGGACCCAGGTGGTGCTGTGGGTTAAACCACTGAGCCTAGGGCTTGCTGATCAGAAGGTCGGCGGTTCGAATCCCTGTGATGGGGTGAGCTCCCGTTGCTCGGTCCCTGCTCCTGCCCACCTAGCAGTTCGAAAGCACATCAAAGTGCAAGTAGATAAATAGGAACCGCTCTGGCGGGAAGGTAAACGGCTTTTCCGTGCGCTGCTCTGGTTCGCCAGAAGCAGCTTTGTCATGCTGGCCACATGACCTGGAAGCTGTACGCCGGCTCTCGGCCAATAATGCGAGATGAGCGCCGCAACCCCAGAGTTGGACACGACTGGACCTAATGGTCAAGGGTCCCTTTACCTTTACCTTTATCCATGACAGGTGGCCAGCAGATGGCGGAGTGGAGAGACCAACAGCATCATTGTTCTACCTCTATTGCAGGGGGTTGGACTAGATGGCCCCTGGGTGTCCCTTCCAACTCTCCAATCATGCAATTCTATGATTCCACAGTTGGAAGCAGCAATGCTTCTGAATCCCAGTTGCTGGAAACTAGGGGACGGGAGAGTCCTGCTCTCATGCTCATGTTCTGGTTTCCCATAGTGGGCACCTGGTTGGCCACAGTGAGACCAGGATGCCGGGCAACATGGACTATGGGCCTGATCCCGCAGGACTCTTCTGATGTACCTGGACCAGTCTTGACTTTTCTTCTTCTGTCCTTCCATCTCTGCAGCCCCCTGATGGCCCTCAGGCAGAGGAAGGGAAGGCAGCAAGCGAAATGCGGTAAGTGGATCAGGGAGAGGGAGGGAGGTTTTGGGGTGCGTCCCCCTTAAGCACTTAACCTGCACTGAGCTCAGCTGCAGGGCAGTGACCCAGGACCCAGAAGGCGGCTGGATGCGACCAAGGGAACGGATTCAGGGCAGGCGATTCAGGGCGGGCAAGAGGAAGCCCTTTGTCACACAGAACCACCGTATGAAGTCTGTGACTCGGAGAGGATGGCCATTATTTTAGATTGGGGTGGACAATGGGGCACCCATCCCCCTCCTCTGCCCCCAAGCTTTTAGACTACAACTCCCATCAGTGCCAGGCAGCATGGCCAATGGTCAAGGATGATGGGAGTTGTAGTCCTGCAGCATCTGAGGGGCAGAATGATAGTCATTGCTGCCTGAATGGGTTTAAAAGGAGATGGTGTTGAGGATTGTATGGTCACAGGAGGATCATTATTATTTATTATTTATTGAATTTATATACTGCCCTATACCTGGAGCTTCACAGAGCAAAATCAAAATATAAAACCACAAAATATATAATCAAAATATAAACAGCCCAATAACACCCCCATCTAGTCCAACCCTTCTGAAATGCAGGAATCACAGCTAAACAATTATTATTATTATTATTATTATTATTATTATTATTATTATTACTATTATTATTATTTCTCCATATTGAAAGTTACATTTGTTACTCAACAGTTATATTTCCGTTCAACAACCGAGTGACTTCCCATACACCCAGCGTCAATGTTTATAACCCAAATTACACACGATTGCATTTTAAGGTTCTGCCTTATCCAATTTCATCCTCCTTAACATGTCAACCAAATCTTTGTTATGGTCATAGACCAGCATAAGTAGGGTGGGGTACAATCATTCAAAATCTGTAGAACGTTTCGGAAAGCTAAAATTATTAAAACAGGAGGTTGTTGTTGTTCAGTCGTTCAGTCGTGTCTGACTCTTCGTGACCCCATGGACCAGAGCACGCCAGGCACGCCTTTCCTTCACTGCCTCTCGCAGTTTGGCCAAACTCATGTTGGTAGCTTCGAGAACACTGTCCACCCATCTCGTCCTCTGTCGTCCCCTTCTCCTTGCGCCCTCCATCTTTCCCAACATCAGGGTCTTTTCCAGGGAGTCTTCTCTTCTCATGAGGTGGCCTAAGTCTTGGAGCCTCAGCTTCAGGATCTGTCCTTCCAGTGAGCACTCAGGGCTGATTTCCTTCAGAATGGAGAGGTTTGATCTTCTTCTATAAACAGAAGGTATATATATAAAATACTATAAGAAGCTAAAAGAAGCTAAAAGGAGGATTAGGAACATTAAACGGATGTGGAAGAGCATAAGAGGCTGTGGCTATCAGTTTACAGAGCACTCTGATATGGGTGTTCATTAAAACTAGTTTCTGGTGCAGGTCATCAACCGACGAATTCTGAGCGCTGCTGTGCAGAACCTGGCAACTTGGTATGTTGTAGCAGGGTTGGGATCTGAAAGCAGCAGGGAGGTATAAAATTGCCCTGTACGCCCTGGGTACTTATGAGGAGACAAACACTCTGTGAGGTGAGTGGGGCTGAGAGACTTCAGAGAAGTGGGACTAGCCCAAGGTCACCCAGCAGCTGCATGTGGAGGAGCGGGGAATCGAACCCGGTTCACCAGATTACGAGTCTACCGCTCTTAACCACTACACCACACTGGCTCACACAGATGAGTGGGTAGATGAGACTAATAATAATAATAATAATAATAATAATAATAATAATAATAATTTATTTGTACCCCGCCCATCTGGCCGGGTCCCCCCAGCCACTCTGGGTGGCTTCCAACAAACATTAAAATACATCAAAATGTCACAGATTAAAAACTTCCCTAAACAGGGCTGCCTTCAGGTATTTTCTGAATGTCATATAGTTGTTTATCTCTTTGACCTCTGCTGGGAGGGCATTCCACAGGGCGGGCGCCACCACCGAGAAGGCCCTCTGCCTGGTTCCCTGTAGCTTTGCTTCTCGCAGTGAGGGAACCACCAGAAGGCCCTCGGCGCTGGATCTCAGTGTCCGGGCTGAACGGTGGGGGTGGAGACGCTCCTTCAGGTATACAGGACCGAGGCCGTTTAGGGCTTTAAAGGTCAGCACCAACACTTTGAATTGTGCTCAGAAACGTACTGGGATTGTCTCTATACGATTGTCTCTATAATATAGGCACTGGAGAAGCACATGTTCTATTGTTTCCATTTGTCCATAATCACAGGGGCATTGCTCCTTAACCTGTTTCTTAATATATTCTGCTATTTTATTATCTCTCACACCCCGCTGTGGGGTTCGCATACGGGAAATAACTTTTTAAATAGACTAGAGAGGGTTTCCTGTCTTCTTGAAAGGACTGTAAATTTGCATCTCTTATTGGACCAGCCAAAAAGTCGCGAAACAGGGTGAAAACCCTGGAGATTCCAAGAAGTTTACATCCGGCTAGATCAGGGGTCAGCAAACTTTTTCAGCAGCGGGCCGGTCCACTGTCCCTCAGACCTTGTGGGGGGCCGGACTATATTTTTGGAAAAAAATAATGAACGAATTCCTATGCCCCACAAATAACCCAGAGATGCATTTTAAATAAAAGGACACATTCTACTCATGTAAAAACACACTGATTCCCGGGCCGTCCATGGGCCGGATTGAGAAGGCGATTGGGCCAGATCCAGCCCCCGGGCTTTAGTTTGCCTACCCATGGGCTATATAAAGTTGTTGGCGTGGGTCAAGCTCTCCTTCACTGGAGGTTTCTAAAGAGAGACCGGATGGCCAACTGTCAGGGCTGTGATTCCCCCATTGCAGGGGGTTGGACTAGATGACTTTTGGGGGTCCCTTCCGACTCTACATTCCCAGATTCTAAGCCAACCCCTCCTGCTTGCGGTACAAGTCTCAAACTGGCGGTGGGGAAGGAGGCCGTTCAAAGGAGGCCCTTTCAGGTGCATCCAGGCCCCCTGGGATGGGGGAAAGACATCATGGCTGGGTTTTGACCCTTCATCCCATGAAAAATAAATATCCCCTTTTCCTCTGGGCAGCAGCAAACTCCTGCACGGATGATGTGAAATCAAAAGCGGTGGAAGAAATGATGGCCAGGATCAAAAGTGGAGTGGTCCTGAGGCCGGCCAGAAAGGACGCTGGGGGCTTGTCCAAGGTAAAGAAGCAGACTGGGAGCGCAGAACATAAAAATCTGCCTCATCCAGAGTCATTGGCGCATCTAGCTCAATGCTGTCTACCCAGACTGGCAGCAGCAATCCCAGGTTTTGGGCAGGGGACATTCCCCATCTGGAGACCCCAGGGATTGAACCTGGGTCCTTCTGCAAGCAGGGCAGGTGCTCTGTCGCTGAGGGAAGCTGCTGTATAAGGAGCCAGACCCACTGCTCCATCTTGCTTGGTATTGTCCACTCTGACTGGCAGCCTCTCATAGCCCTGCCTGGAGATGATGATGATGATGATTATGGTTATTATTATTATTATTAATTTCATTTCCATACCGCTTTATATTTTTTTAAGAAAAAATCTCAAAGCGGTTAACAGCACATCAGAACATCAATAAAACATCAATACAACAATCTGGAGAAAGTCAAATATAGAGTATACAGTCAAAGCAACACAATTAACAGAAAACTAAAATATTATCTTAAAGATTTTGAAATAAAACATTACAAAGGAGGACAGAATACATATTTAACACAAAGTTAACAAAAAAATTGTTAAACATTTTTTTAAAAAATGAAACAAAATATTGAAACATTCATAAGTGAAGTCATATTTAAAATGCACATTTAAAACAGCATAATCAACAAGAGATGCCATCAATGATGGAGCCTTCTGCCTTCAGAGCAGGTGTTCCACCTCTGAGCTGCAACTCTGCGCTCAGCAAAGGGATTCCCTGAACCAGCAAAGTCTTTCTCCTTTTTCTAGCGGTAGCAACATCCCTCCTCAAAACCGCTTGCTTCTTTCCTGTAAATCTCGCCACAAGGGGATGCCCGTGTGGGAATGTTCAGGGTGGCAGGAGAGGATATATTGTTTATTAATATCCTTCCTAACTTGCGCTAGCAAGTTCCTTTATGTAGCAGAGTTACATTTCCCTTTTCATGCACAGCAGAGAGCTGGTTGCAGGCTCGTGTGAGCCTCTCACTATCATACAATTCAATCTGTCTCAGATTGAATTGTGCGTTCCTGGTAAGTTCCCTTGAATCTCTTAAAAGAATAAAGATGTGCCAATCTATTTTAAAGTCAATAAAAGAAGTTTACTCACATCAGTTCACAGTTGGATCCCTGAAGGCAGACTTAGTTACAAATATGTACATGTAGATCTACCCCATGTGGGGGAATAATGCCAGTGTTTCTGCTAGCTGAGAGCTAGCAGAGCAGTCCTAGCTAGAAGCTGGTCAAACGAAGAAGAAAGTCAAAAAGAGAGAGGTGTGCTGCGTGACTCGTCCTTTTGTTACCTGGACAGGTAAGGCCATGCCCACCTTTAGTCACAAGCAAAGGAAGGATGCTCCAGTCCAGGAGGAACAGGAAGTTTCGACTGGCTGGACCAAACATTCCCTCGCATGTTGTACTTGACTGCCTCTCATGGATCACATCCCACAGCCCGTGGTTCTTCTCCTCTTTCTCCTCACAACGGCCCTGCCAGGTAGGCTAGGCTGAGAGGAGACAGCGGCTGGCCCAAGTCCACCCCGTCAGCTTCCTGGCTGAGTGAGGATCTGAACCCTGGTCTCCCCTGTCCTCAAGGGACGCTCTAACCACTACTCCACATTGCCTTTCTCCTTCGAGGAGGAGATGGGAGCAAGTTCCTTTCTAATGGGCTCCCCATCCGTGTCTTCTCCACCTGCAGGCAGCCGCCGTGAGCAAGCGCAGAAGCACCACGATGGAGCTGCAGGGTCTCCTGGTAAGAATCGCCTGCATGTGTGGATAATAATAATAATAATAATAATAATAATAATAATAATAATAATAGATGGGGTCCAGCACTACAGCACCAATGCTGGCATGGGGGGGGGGCACTTGGGTCATTTATTAATTAACCAAATACATTGGCCGTTGCTTTGCTCTTTATTAACAACAGCAACAAAGAGCAAACATAAAATAGGGAGGGGGACACACCCAAAGAATCAAAAATTCAAACCATAAAGCATCAAATGCTGGAAGGACAAAGAAATATAACAACAACAACAACAACAACAACAACAACAATTTGTACCCCACCCATCTGACTGGGTTGCCCCAGCCACTCTGGGCAGCTTCCAAAAAATTATAAAACCACAGTGAAACATCACACATTAAAAACTTCCTACAGGGCTGCCTTCAGATGTCTACAAGAAGTCAGATAGTGGTTAATTTCCTTGACATCTGACAGGAGGGTGTTCCACAGGACCAGCGCAACTACTGAGAAGGCAGTTCAAGCGCAACTACTGAGAAGGCAGTTCATCAAGTATTTACTAATACAAGGATTCCCTAATCATAAGGATATATATAAAAATAGAAGTATTTGCTACCTGTGAGTTCCATTATTGTTGAGAATAAGGGCTATATATATAGTCTTAAGTGAGTCAGACATTTGCATATACCAATGGCATCGAGTGACCGTGTGCCTCGATATTTGTAGAATAAGAAATAAAATCAGGCCATATGTGAAGAAAAGTGGTCATTTGAGCTCTGCGCTTTGGAGACTTTTCGTAAGGGTCATTTGACAGTGGAAAATGGTGGCCTCTCCTTCCTTGGAGGTTTTTAACCAGAGGTTGGGTGGCCATCTGTCGTGGATGCTTTAGCTGAGATTCCTGCATTGCAGGGGGTTGGACTAGATGACCCTTGGGAATCCCTTCTAACTCTACAATTCCATGGTTCTAACAGCAGCCTGGTGCATTTAATTCCGACCTCCTCTCTTTTTTTGTAAATTAATTTTTCATTAATAACAATCCAATGGAGGCCACACTAATACAATGCCAAATCACAATACAGTCAAAAGAGCCAATTAAACAGTTCCTAATTAAACATTTTTGAAAGACTTCCCCGTGTTCCAGCTATCAGGAGTTGATGTTATTCCTTGATCCTGCACCAATCCTCTTAATTAATTCCGACCTTCTCAGGCCCAGAGCGGCACCAGGAGGCCAGTGCGGAGATCAAGCCGGCGTCAAGGCAGCCAAAGGAAGCTCACAGACAACCAGCTGGAGTCTATCCTGCAGAGACGTCGCCGGGTCGTTGACTGCCCAGCACAGGGCCAGGTCCCACAACTGCAAACTGCCGTGACCACAAAACACATCCCGTCCATTGGGGTTCGTGAGGCCACGGCAGGTGTCCTCTCTGCTACAGACCCACATCCTCCCACAAAAAGCTCTGGGGATCTTGGCAAAAGTCCAACAGGTGGGCAAGCTTCTTGCTGAAACCAGGGTGGAATCTAGACACGTATTTAAAAAAACGTGAAAATGCTTTTAAAAAAAAAAAAGCAACGTTTTGAAAAATATATCCAATTTCCCATGGCTCACCATTGCCCTCTAGTGCTGCATTTGTATAATGCGCTTTACAACACATTTAAAACATTTATTTGCAGCTGTAGAGCTGAGTCCCGGCTGCCCTCATCAGCCAGGAAGGAACAAGGAGCCTGGTCCCCGGCAAAATATTTTAAATGCTGTAACCAAATGATATGATCTTTGGGGAGTCGTGATGGATGGTATGTATGTGTATGTGTGGTTGTAAATGTATAAATGCGTATATGTGGCTGTAAATGTGGGATGGCATTCAATTTCGTTGTACTACGTACAATGACAATAAAGTATCTATCTATCTATCAAAATAGCTGTCCCTGGCTCCTCCTTACTTTTGCCAGTTGTTGGTAAAAGGTATCAAGATGCTGGGAGTCGCCAGAGGGACTTGGCACTGCCAGATTACCAAATAAGTATCGGTCTATAGGCACCGTGGCAACGGATCAAAATAATATTGATTTGATCACGCAAGAAAATTACAGAAACGTATTAGGAGACATTAGGGACGAGGGTGGTGCTGTGGGTTAAACCACAGAGCCTAGGGCTTGCCGATCAGAAGGACGGCGGTTCGAATCCCCGCGACAGGGTGAGCTCCCATTGCTCGGTTCCTGCTCCTGCCAACCTAGCAGTTCAAAAGCATGTCAAAGTGCAAGTATATCAATAGGTACCGCTCCAGCGGGAAGGTAAACGGCGTTTCTGTGCGCTGCTCTGGTCCGCCAGAAGCGGCTTTGTAATGCTGGCCACATAACCTGGAAGCTGTACGCCGGCTCCCTCAGCCAATAAAGCGAGATGAGTGCCGCAACTCCAGAGTCGGTCACGACTGGACCTAATGGTCAGGGGTCCCTTTACCTTTACCTATTAGGAGACAATTTGCAAGGAGATTTTGACTGCCATGGGGCCTCCACGCGGTTCAATTCAGCACTGGGAGTTGGGGATGTTTAACCTGGAGGCGAGAAGACCGAGAGGAGATAGGAGAGCCGTCTTCCAATACGGGAGATGGAGCAAGCCTGTTTTCTGCTGCTCCAGGGGGCAGGACCCAAACCGATGGATTCGAATGATGAGGAAGGAGATTCCAGCTAAGCATTCGGAAGAACTTGATGGCGGCAAGAGGTGTTCAGCGTTGCAACGGTCTCTCTGGGAAGATGGTGGACTCTCCTTCCTTGGAGGTTTTCAAGCAAATGTTGTAAACAAAATCTGCTCCTTTTCCCTTATGGGGTGTCCAAGAGCCCGTATAGAGTCCTTAAGTGGGTTCCCTATTGGTAGGAGAAAATAACAGGGGCCAAACAGAGAATATTGAGAAGCAAAGCAGCTAGTAAGCCTGATCTTTATTAAACTGTTGCAACAGGGTCCTCACTCACCCCACACAGGAGGGAGGAGAACCCAGAACAATGGTGTGCAAGCCCTTATATAGACTTTTGAAATTGCCCACCCTGTAGCTCAAGACCACCCGCAAAAACACCATACATACATCACAGAAGGAGGTGGTCTACAACAGAAATCCTGTCTTCCAGGATACCTGACAATGGCTAGTGATTGCTTACTTGGGCAGCCTGGCCATTCTTTTGTGATGGTAAATACGTTAATTCCTGACCCAGGTCACAGGCTCATCCTATTCATACACAAAGATGCCCTAAAGCAGGCATGTCCAAATGTCCTAATTATATGGTTATAGAATCCTTTGTGCACTTTCCCTTTGTCATACCACAAGTACGCATGCCATCCAAATCTATTATCATGCCCTTCAAGGTTTAGCAAATCTGTATTTTCTAACTTAATCCAGTCCCGAATCAAAGCAATACAGGCAGCCTCATAATATAGTTTCAGGCTGCTTCCGGAGGGATCCGACTCCCTGACACAAGCACGATCCTTCTGCTCATCTGATGGGGCGCTACTTTCCTGGCAAATGCAGCTCTTTGCATCACGTGGAGCTGCTCTGAGCTGGGACACGGGACTGTGAGGAGTTCAACAGGTGGAGCTTTCGGCTCATAGTAGCCTCACATGGTGCAAAGGTCTGTCCTTGTCAGGAAAGGGAGCTGATAACCTTGCTTGTAGATTCAGGTAGGTAGCTGTGTTGGTCTGACACAGTCGAAATAAATAAGAAATAAATAAAAAATTGTCCAGTAGCACCTTAGAGACCTACTAAGTTTGTTCTTGGTATAAGCTTTCGTGTGCATGCATTAAGCTTATAACCAGAACAAACTTAGTCATTCTGGTATCTGAAGAAGTGTGCATGCACACGAAAGCTTATACCCAGAACAAACTTAGTTGGTCTCTAAGGTGCTCCTGGACAATTTTTTAATTTTTTAATTTATTTCAACCTTGCTTGTCTTCAGGATTGCAAGGCCGGGGCAAATTTGAGCATCCAGCCAGGAAAGAAAAAACCCCACACACAGACAAGATTTTCTCAAAGGCTGTTGTACAAGTCTTACTATGATCCTGGGACTGAAGCACTAGGTCAGTGCCACTAAAGTAACCGTGTCAATAACACGTCATCCTAGATCTCCATTTGGACTAGTAAGTAGGCTGTTATTTTTAACTGCATTAAATCCTTGAAAGCGTATTTGGAAGAGTATTTGAACAGCGTCATGCAGTTGATGTCTAATGACTGACTCTCAGTAACGATTGACTTTCGAGTAGCTAAAGGATGAAATTATTTCAGAAGTATTTGCAGCATCAGCAAATCTTGAAGTTTTAAAAAGCTTCAATCTTTAAAAAATGTACATAGATTGTTTCAAAGGTCACAATGGGATGGACGGATGCTCATGTCAAAGACAACAAATCTATAAAAATAGCCTTTTAATTTTTCTCTTGGTATAACTTGTCCAGTAGTTGGCACAGACTATGAATGATCCTGGGAGCTGAGGATATTCTGAGATTACTCATCAGTTGTAAATGCCTTTCTTTAAGGTTACTATCAGTTATGAATTGTGTATATGTAGTTGGTCTGCTCATTCTAATTCTAATTGATATTTGTTAGCCTTGTTTGTGGTGCAAAATGTCTCAGTCGCTAAATGCTTTTATGTTTCTCTGCGTGTGCATCATATTTGCACAATTCTTTTAGATGTCCCCCGGACCACCCTGAGACCTGCGTGCATAGGAAGGGTGGTATATATTTATTATTATTAATAACATGTAGACACAGAGAGAGAGAGAGAACAGAGAGAAATGCAAGAGTTGCTTGATGAAGAACAGCAAACCAGGGTAGCAAATTACATTCTTCCATCACAATGATACTCAGGAGGTGGGTGACATAAGTCCTTATCATTCTGGGTTGCCATAATTAATTAATTATTAACTAATTTTTATTAATTAACTAATTTGGGGGGGGCAAAGTTTTTTGCAAAATCTCAAAAAAAAGAAAAGAAAAGAAGTTCGGGGGTATTTTTAAGGGGATTCTCCGAAGGGCCGCATGATCCTCCTCCTCGGGAGGAGAGCGCGGTCTCTCCCTCCGCGGCGGGGCCTCGAACCCGCTTCTCCCGGGGGCGCCAGGGGGCGGCGCTTCCGAACTGTCTCCGCCCCTCCCTGAGGACGTCAGCGCGCCTCTTCCGCCCTGCGCGGGTTGCCCTGGCAACGGCGCCGCCGGCGGGATGTCGAGGCCCAAGAGCGGCCCGGAAGCGCACGGCCGCCTCGGCAAGACCCCAAGGCCAGTGGGGAGGGCGGGGCAGGAGGGTGGGGGCGTGACCGGGGCGGGAGGGGGCGTGGCGTGGCGGACACCGCTCTGGCAGGACACACGTCTCGGCCTCCCCCGACGCGCGTCTCCCTCTCTCTCTCTCCAGCCACCCCTCTCGGCCAGGGCAGGTGGTGCGGTCCTGAGTGGGTGCAGGCGGAGCGGGGCTGTACCATTTCGCGCCGCAGGGGGGGCGGGCGGCAGTCACTGAGCATGTTCTATCGTCGCTGGGAAATTGGGGCTGTATCTCCCACCCCCAAAATAGATCCTTTGGAGCAAACATAGGGGACCTCCACCCCTCTCCTTCCTCCTAATGCCTCCTTCTTGCATGGAGGGGGCTGTTTGGGCTGCATCAAGGGAGGGGGATTCTGCCAATCATCGCTTTAGCCACACCTGCCTTTGTTTGTTTGTTTGTTTGTTTGTTTGTTTGTTTGTTTGTTTGTTTGTTTGTTTGCATCCTGCTCTCCAGCCTTAAAGGCTTGCGCACAGTCAACTTCTGCAAATCTAACCTCAAGGAAAGACGCGGCACACGAGGGCAAAGGGACAGGGAGGGAAGAGGAAGATCAAAGCTCCAATGCCAATCTCTATAAACCGTGGATCCTATACTGGCCAGCTGGCCCATTTTAGGGGCAGGTGGTGCCCATCTCCCTCCCACAGAGGCTGTCCTTTGGGATTCCCATAGAAAGTAATGCAAAATGGATTCGTCCGTTCCAGACTTTTAAAAACAACCCCTAAAACAGCAATTTAACATGAATTTTACTATTTAACGAGACCATTGATCCATAAAATGAAAGCAATAAACAATGTACTGCAGTCACACGATCAGTTACCGTAGTAGCCGAACTGCATTCCACACAGCCACAAAATCGCAAAATAAATAGCAGAAACGGACAGACTTCAGCGTAACACTCAAAACGTAAGTGTGGCGCTCAAAACAGAGCATGTTCGGCTTCTGAAAAAAGTTCCTAAACTGTGTTAAAGGAGTAACAACCGAAACACTTCTGGGTTTGCAGTGTTTGGGTTCCAAGTTGTTTGAGTACCAAGCCATTTTGAGAACCAAGGTACCACTGTGTGAGATTCTGCAAAATGTAGTGTCATCAAACAGCATCTGATGGCAATATACATGGCCCATATACAGACATAAAATAAAACCCAAATAAACCACAAGGAAGTGAATTTGTGGGAGGTAGCGGCTTGAACTATTTTATGGCACAGACATAATGGTTAAGTACGAAAAGGCTACAAAACATGGGCCCTGTTACACCAAGGGAAAGTAATTTGAGTATTCAGATGCCCCTGTATGAGCCCAATTCCCGCAGAGGACAGCTGAGGGGAGAGGATACCTGATGCAGCAGAGCCATAGCTGTCAACCCTCCCTTTTTTTGGTGGGAAACTCCCTTATTCCAATGCCGTTTCCCGCTGCTATCCCAGATTGTTGATATCCCTTAAATTTCCCGGATTTCAAAGGAAGCAGCTCCTCTCCCTCCCTGCCGGCCAGGAAGGCTCCTCAGCTGCCAATAAGGAGTCTGAGACCGACTGGGGGCGGAGCTTGCATGCCTTGTGCAGCCAGACCCTCACGCCCAACCAGACAGACAGCCTGCCTGCCGTCTACGCGCGCAGCCTCTGGAGCGCAGGGTGGCGAGGCCACTTGGTGCCATTGCACCGCCCTTGCGGCATCCCTTATTTTCAAATCAGAAAGTTGACAGCTATGAGCACAGCCAATGATGGAGTGAGCTCTGTCTCCACTGGCGTAGCAAGGGGGGTGCGGTCCGCCTCGGGTGCCACTCGGGGAGGGGGTGACAGTTGGGCTGGCCCCGCCCTGCGCGTGCCCCGCCCGCCGGCGCCACCGCTGCTCCTGTAGCACCCTTGCAAGCCGCCGCGCCAAAAGCAGCAGCGGTGGGCCACCCCCCTAGCCGCCGCACACGATCGGCGGCTGGGGGGGTGCCGCCGCTGCTGCTTTTGGCGCGGCGCCTCACAAGGGCGACGCAGAAGCAGCAGTGCCGGTTTGGATGGAGAGAGCACGCGCAACTTAGCGCGTGCGCACTCCATCCAACCCGGCACTGCTGCTTCTGCGCCCAAAGCAGCGGCGGGGCACCCCCTCCAGCCGCCGATCGCGTGCGGCGGCTGGGGGGGTGCCGCCGCTGCTGCTTCTGTGGCGCCCTTGGGAAGCGCCGTGCCAAAAGCAGCGGCAGGGCACCCCCCCAGCCGCCGATCGCGTGCCAAGGCTTTCCTTTTAAAGCGCTTTTCTCTCCGCTGCCGGGCGGAGCCGCAGGGGCAAGGGGAGGGGCGGGCAGCACAAGGCTGACACCCCTCCGCTCCGCCTCCTCCTCGCTCGCCGCCCCAGCAGCGGGGGGGAAAGCACTTTTTTAAAAAAGGGCTTCCCCCCGCGGGGGGCGGGGCCGCAGTGACGTCACGATGCCCCGCCCCAGGGGTGCCTCCAGTCGCGCCGCCCCAGGTACCGAGGAGGCTTCCTCCGCCCCAGTCTGTCTCCCAGGTCCTTGGATTTCGCAAATGTGTCCAAAGCGGGTGATTGACTTGGCCATGCCTTTTCCATCTTCTTCAGTGTTGCCCCTAGCAAGTTCCCTAAGCAGCCTGCATCAAAGGTCCTGTCGAAAGACTCGCAGTACGCAGCCAGCAGCGGACAAGTTCACTGGCTCCAGATTTGTATCCAAAAAGCCGAAAGCCCGACTCAGGCCGACATTAATGTAAATATCACCTCGTTTGCACGGATTTGGGGTGCGATTGGGGGCACATGTAGTCTGATGCACACTTCGGAACTCCCTGCCTATTGAGATCCAGGAGGTGCCTTCGCTGTATTATTTTCGGAGCCTGGTAAAAACATTCTTGCTTAGGCAAGGCTAGCCAGATGCTCAGAAAGCGGTGTGCATTTTAACCTGTTTTAGCGTTTTAACTTTTAAAAAGTGTTTTATAGATAAGATAATCTTTATTGTCATTGTCCCCTTGCGGGAACAACGAAATTACTCGGTTGCTCTATCCACTCAGATAAGGCACTCTGCATAAATTTAAAATAACTACAAAACACTAATTAAAACAGTACAATACGATACAATATAACAAGTAAAATAAGATGGCTTCAAAGTCCAGACTTTCCATTTATACTATTGTTCTAAATCTTCCTTGATTTCATTGGTATGTCCTTTTGTAAACCCCTTTGAGGTTTGTCCCCGTCCCCCAAATCAAGCAGAGTATAAAATTTATGAAAATAAATAAATTGCCTCCTCAAGGTCCTCAGCGCATATACGGGTGTTAAGTGTGCAAATTTGAGGTTGCTTTATAAGCCGTTCTGGTTGCAATTCCAGTGGGAGGGAGCGGATCAGCATTCAGCAACTTGGCAAAGGGTGGCCAGTGTGAGAGCCAGTGTGGTGTAGTGGTTAAGAGCGGTAGACTCGTAATCTGGTGAACCTGGTTCGATTCCCCGCTCCTCCCCATGCAGCTGCTGGGTGACCTTGGGCTAGTCCCACTTCTCTGAAGTCTCTCAGCCCCACTCACCTCACAGAGTGTTTGTTGGGAGGGAGGAAGGGAAAGGAGAATGTGAGCCGCTTTGAGGCTCCTTCGGGTAGTGATAAAGAGGGATATCAAATCCAAACTCAAGGGACCAGGCAAGAATAGATAATGGGGCAGATCCGAACCCAGACTTTTCTGGCGGTGTTGCCAGAGAGTAAGGCTAGGGTAACACTCACCGTATTTCCAGTGTTGGGTTTTAATCTGTTGTGAACAGCTGGGCGGGGGGAGATTTGTGAAACGCCCCTACAAACAAGGACTTCACTGCGCTCGATCGTGTGAATACTGTACGGGCTTGCTCTCTGTCCCATCCCAGGGGGTCCCCCATGGATAGAAGAAATCCTCTCCGGAAAGTAGAGTGGAAAACTGAGGGTTAGAGGGTTTCGCTAAACCTATCACCTTAGTTACAGGCAGGATTTTTAATGGCTAAGAGCAGGGGTAAGCAACCTAAGGCCCGTGGGCCGGATGTGGCCCAATCGCCTTCTCAATCTGGCCCACGGACAGTCTGGGAATCAGCGTGTTTTTACATGAGTAGAATGTGTTCTTTTATTTAAAATTCATCTCTGGGTTATTTGTGGGGTCTGCCTGGTGTTTTTACATGAGTAGAATGTGTTCTTTTATTTAAAATTCATCTCTGGGTTACTTGTGGGGCATAGGAATTCGTTCATTATTATTTTTTCCCAAAATATAGTCCGGCCCACCACATGGTCTGAGGGACGGTGCACCAGCCCACAGCTGAAAAAGGTTGCTGACCCCTGGCTAAGAGCTTGAGCTGGGAAGCCCCTGTTTCAAGTCTGAGCTCAGCCAAGGAAGGCAAGTCGCCTCCCCATTTCCATCTCAGCTCCAAACTCCCATTTGTGTTCCATAGAGGGAGTCTGTTTTATTCCATGCGTAGTTCAAAGTAGCACAGATGGAGCTCTGCCCCCTGACGTTCAGGACAGCCCTATAAAGAGTCAGTGTGGTGTCGTGGTTAAGAGTGTGGAGCCAGGACTCGGGTTCAAATCCCCACTCGGCCATGATGCTCGCTGGGAGTGACCTTCAGGACCTTTCACT
This sequence comes from Darevskia mixta, assembly GCA_034641385.1. NCBI lineage: Eukaryota > Metazoa > Chordata > Lepidosauria > Squamata > Lacertidae > Darevskia > Darevskia mixta. The sequence continues at coordinate 9,722,956 of JAWWNH010000060.1, forward strand.
GCCTCTCAGCCCCACCAACCTCACAGGGTTTCCTCTCCGGTTATATGAGGAACCATCTACGCCACCTTGAGCTCCTTGGTGAAAGAAAACGACAGAAATGCAATGAAATAAATAAGAATAAAGTAGGATAAGGCGGTGATTAGCCTTATCCACGTGTTTCATGGCTGAATTGAGTTTTGAACTCCGTTCGCAAGGCTGCTGTTCCTGCACGGGTGTTTTGTGCTGTACAGAAGTCCCCACAGAGGTTCCTGAAATGCTGTTGGGGCTCAGAGAAGCCCATCGGTGGACGGAGGCTGGGAGTCACAGAAGCCGCCACCAGCCACCAGCCCAGTCCAGCCCTTTGTCTTCTCTTCCTGCCAGGGCTTCTGTGCACTTCACACGGCAGCTATGTACGGGCGCCTGGACTGCATTCAGATGCTGGTGGAGAAATTCAAGGTCGACGTGAACCTGGCCAGCGTGACGGGCTGGAGGCCCATCCACCTGGTGCTGAGCAAGGAGAGCCGGAATGCGGCGCTGGAGTGCCTGCAGTACCTCATCAAGAAAGAGGCCGACGTCAACGTGTGAGCCTTTGCCTCCTCTTCCCGTCGTGCCCATGTGCGCACCCGGCTATGCGCAGGAGGGGCAAGTGCAGGCAAAGCGGAGCCTCGTTCCTTCGCTTAGTTCCGTGGAACCGAGTAGTGGGATTTCCCTGGAGCAAGGCAAGGGGGCAGGCACAGCGGAAAAAGGGCTAAGTCAGGCTTCCTCAACCTCGGCCCTCCAGGTGTTTTTGGCCTGCAACTCCCATGATCCCTAGCTAGCAGGACCAGTGGTCAGGGATGATGGGAATTGTAGTCTCAAAACATCTGGAGGGCCGAGGTTGAGGAAGCCTGGGCTAAGTGATGAACAAGCCCCAATCTCGGTCGTTCACGGCCAGCCCTACTGAGGATGGGGAGCATTTCAGTCTATGCTTAGAACAGGATCTGTGCTTGGATCAGGCCATTGGCCCATCTAGTCCAGCATCCTGTTCTCACAGGGGCTGGAAAGTGGCTCCATTGCCTGCCAATCAGTTTCTGTGCCCAATTCAAAGTGCTGGTTTTGACCTATAAATCCTTAAATGATTCAGGGCCACAATACCTCAAGGACTGCCTCTCGCCATAGGAACCCTGAGATCATCCTCTGAGGCCCTTCTATGTGTGCCTCCTCCTTGAGAGGTCCAGAGGGTGGCAGCACGAGAACAGGGCCTTCTCTGCAGTGGCTCCCCATTTGTGGGATGCTCTTCCCAGGGAGGCTTGTCTGGCACCTTCATTGTACCCCTTTAGGTGCCAGGTGAAGCCATGCTTCTTCAACCAAGCCTTTGGCTGGTTGTGGGAGGGGGGATTATTGGTTTGATTTTCTTATTTTTATTATGTATTTTGTGCTTTTTATATTGTAATATAACTAATAATAACTAATAACTAATAACTAATAACTAATAACTAATAATTAATTTGTGCCCCACCCATCTGACTGGGTTGCCAGTCATTTATGCTGTGAACCGCCCTGAGATCTAAAGGCATAGGGCAGTATAGACATTGAATAAATAATAATGATAGCAGTTGCCTCTGGGAAACCTGCAACCAGGATCTGAGCACAAGAGCAAATATCCCCTTTTGTGGTTTCCAGCAACTGGGACCACAGAAGCATTGCAATTGTGGAGGCAGAGCAGAATCCACCTGGCTAGTAGCCATTGATCGCCCTCTCCTCCTTCATGAACTTGTCTAAAGTTTTGGTTTCGTTTCATTCGCTTTATATAATGACTAGTTGAAGTTAGCCCGTTCAATAACGGGCGCTAGAGGAGGAGGAGGCAGGAGGAGGCAGAACAGCGGCCGCTGGGGGGTGGAGAGGGGCTCCCTCCCCCTTCTTCGTTTTCCCCGGGGGCGGCGGTAGCGGCGGCGAGGATGGGGCGGCCCTCTGCATCCGTGCGAGGCAGCGGCGCTGGCGCAACTGACAACGCGCGTGCGCCGCTGCTGCCTCGCAGACATGCCCCCTCTCCGCCCGCTCCAATCCCTGCGTCCGTGTGGGACACAGACATGCGCAGTAGCGCAGTAGCGCAGTAGCGCAATTCCACTGACACACGGAACGGACGCAGGGACACAGCAACTTTATTATATAGGATGAGCACTCACAGGTTTAAGGCGTTTGGAGGAGCAGAGAGCCCTTAGTTCTCTGGGACAACAATGGCCTTTTTGCTCCGGAGTGTGTTTTCTGCCCTTCGTAACTGTTTTGCAATTCAAAACAAAATAATAGTTAAAAAAATTCCTTCCAGTAGCACCTTAGAGACCAACTAAGTTTGTTCTTGGTATGAGCTTTCGTGTGCATGCACACTTCTTCAGATACATGCACACGAAAGCTCATACCAAGAACTAACTTAGTTGGTCTCTAAGGTGCTACTGGAAGGAAATTTTTTATTTTTTATTTTGTTTTGACTATGACAGACCAACACGGCTACCTACCTGTAACTGTTTTGCGATTCGTCTTGGGCAAAGTGTTTCGGTAGAGCACCGGGCGGATTTCTGAAAACCTTCTTCAGCTGACTCCGCAAAGAGCAATGGAACCCCCGGTTCTTGTTTTCCAGGCAAAACCAAAACGGGGTGTCTCCGCTTCACAAGGCGGCCAGCGAGGGGCGTGAGAACTGCATTCTGGCCCTGATCAAGGCCGGGGCCGATGTGCATATGAGGGACTACGAGGGCCAGAAGCCCATTGACCTCTGCAGGATGTGGGGCCACAGGTCCTGTGCCAAGTGAGTATTTTGTATCAAGGCGTGATGGGCAAGAGGCGGCGATGTGAGGGGGCATTGCGGGCATACGCCAGGTACCCACCTGTGTGCTGCAATTCAGGTGCACTCAGTCCTGCCCTTAACTGGCAAAAAGCTATATTGCCTTTGGTGGATAGAAATGGTTTTTTAAAAATGTTGCTTGCGGGTTGCGAGAAGGAATCCCAGTTCTGCTTTGGGGGAGGAGCATAGCTCAGCAGTGCATCTGTTTATCCAGGGACTGGCAGGATGCTGGCGAGTGGGCACCAGGGAGGGAGCCTGGTTTAGGAAGTAAGGATCAGAGGCAGGGGAAGCTTCAGAGCTGGAGGAAGAGGAGGAGGAAGAGGCAAGCCAGGCAAGTCAAGGGCTGGGTGCTTCCCCACCTTTTCCTGCACCACTGTCTCCCAGAACCAGGAGGGGGATGAAGGGAGAAGAGCAGAGGTAGCTTCCACCCAGGCGCAGTCTCCGGCTACATGCATGCAGTCCGTCGGGGGGAGGTATATAAACCGGTGGACAGGAAGTGGTCCCCAGACTCGGGAACAACTGCCTAGACGCATCATTGGTGTGCGTGCTTCTCCAGAGCCGTAGAAGTGACTGTTACCTTGGACAATAAAGGGTTGACTCTGCCGTGTGCATTCCTTGGCTGGGGAGCCACATTTGACGCCCAGGTTCCATCCCCGGCACCTGCAGGTAGGGCTGGGAAAGTCTCCCTGCCTGAAATCCTGGATGGCCACTCAGTGGCGGAGCTTCATGCTTCAGCACCAGGGGGCGGAGAGCAGGTGAGGGCGGGGCTGGCATGCGTCCCGGGGGCGTGGCGCGCTGCCTGCAAGGGCGTGGCGCAGAGCGCGGGCGGGGGGGCAGCCGCAATGGCACCCTACCGGGATCGCGCTGCCGGGGGCGGTGTGCTCCCCCCGCACTCCTCTTCCTCTGCCACTGGGGCCACTGCTGCCAGTCAGTGCAGACAATGCTGAGTTAGATGGGACAATGATCCAATTCAGAATAAAGCACCTGCTACGTCCCTGCGTCTATTTTCCACTTCAGTATACATGAGATTCCTGGCACAAGCAAGAAGCCCCTGGGAAGCTGGAGCTCTTACATATGAATGATCCTCAGAGCATCATAGGAGAATAAGAAGAGTCTGAGTGCAGGATCAGGCCAGTGGTCCATCTGGTCCAGGCTCCTGTTCAACCAGATGCCCCAAGGGGAAGCCCAGAAGCAGGGCCTGAGCCCAACAGACGCTCGCTCCCCATTCCTGAGCTTTCCAGCAACTGGGGTCCCTCCTTTGCTTAGCCAAGTGACCTTATGCGCCCCAAGTCTTTCTACAGGCTCTCAGTGCCTTTAGAAACATCTGGGCAGGAAACGGTACGGATACCAGCAGGGGAGCTTTGCAATATGGGACGATGGTGCGGGTCTTGCAGGTCACCTGAGACAGATCCTCCTCCTGCTGCACACATCCAGGGTGGTGCTCTGCCTCCGCAGGTGTCTCGCCAGCGCCATGTGGAAAGCAGACAAAGCAACCTTTGTCCAGCAGGTTGCCAAACTGAACAAGATCAAGGAAAGCTACACGGTACAGAAAATCGAATTCCTTAAAAGAGAGCAGGTAAGAAGCAGCACGGATGGCCACAGGCAAAGCCCCCTTCGTGGTCGTTTCGGTTACCGGTGCTCCTTACCCCACATACGTTGGCTGGGCTGTTTATAAGAGGTGAAACCATTGGGGAGTTACAGCGCCTTCTCTGGCTGTAGAGACCAATAGGGGAGAGACATGTTTTGTTGCAGCTGGGGCAAATGAAGGTGTCCAGTTTTGCTGCTGCAGATGCACCATGGTGTTTTTCCTCTCCACTGATATCAGTAATAATATGCAGATAGTGTTAATGAAATACATTTTATCATGAACATTAGTAGCCACAATGCAGGCAATGGTTGTAAACGAAGGTCTCGGCTTACTTGAGTCAAAACCAGGGCTTAGCAGATTTGATCAGCCAACGGCCCCTTTGCCCACTGCCTTGTTTGTCCTTTCATTACAGATGGAGATAAACCTCAGCAACAAACTGGCCTTCGAACAGTGGCTGGCCAAAAAGCATTTGGCTCCCCCTCCGGCCAGGATCATGCGCTGCCTGGACATGAAGCGGAAGTCTATGCTCCCTCACAGAGGAACCAGGAAGAAGACCAGCCCAGTCCTCTCCTTCGAAGAAATAGTCCCGCTGAGAGTGGACGACACCTACCTGGTGCGGAAGGACCGGCGCTGCCGGCCGTGGAACGTCAGCACCAACTTAGCCTCCCTGCCGGCCACCTGCATCAGCCGGACGGAGACTGTGCGGCTGGGCATCCACCCAGACCCGCCTGCGGAGCACGACTTCACCTCCTACCTCTTCCTCTACAAGAACGGCTATGGCAAGCCCGAGATCCAGGTCGACGGCATCGGCAAGATCCGGGACATGCCCGACCTGCCCTTTGAGGTCCTCCAGAAGAGCCTCTATCCCGACACCCGGGCGACCCGTCTGGATGTCCCGGGGGATCTCAGGCCACTGCACATCTTCGGATTGCCGCACAGGCGCCGCCCCGGCCCAGAGCATCGCTGGACCGATCAGATGGCGCTGAGCTTGAGGCAGATGGTGGACCCCGCCCTCCTGGGCACGCTGAAGGCCCACCTCGCCACCTACAGCGACCCCCAAGTGCTCCTTCCAAGGCTGGAGTCGGGCAGCGCCAGTAGCAAAGGCATCTCCTCTTCCTCCTCTACCCAGAGCAAAGGCAGCAGCCACCAAGATTCACCCGTGGGGTAGTTCGCTCGCCCCACACAAAAATATGTGCCTGCCCCAGTTCTGCAGCAGAGCTGGAAATAATCATTTGAGTCTGCATTGAAACAGTTTGCTATGAGAACATTTGCACCAGGGGAGGTGGGAGGGGGGCATTAAACCAGCTTATTTAATGTTAGTTTTTGTTTCCTCTATCCTGGCTGAAGGCCTGGTGGTTCAAGGGTTCATGTGTTTGGTCGAGGCTGGATCCTGCATCTAATTTGGTATTGACGTTTCTAAGTCCTTGTGAGAATCAATGGGGCAATTGGCTCTCCTGGAAATCGCTCGCTTAAGCTGGCCTCGAGTTCTAAACAGTGGAATTTGCTGCCAAGGAGTGTGGTGGAGTCTCCTTCTTTGGAGGTCTTTAAGCAGAGGCTTGACAGCCACCTGTCAGGAATGCTCTGATGGTGTTTCCTGCTTGGCAGGGGGTTGGACTGGATGGCCCTTGGAGTCTCTTCCAACTCTATGATTCTATGATTCTCAAGCACACACACACACACACACACACACACACAGGATCTGCGCAGAGGCCTGAAGTTGCCTTACAGTGAGTCGGGCCACAGGGCCCTCAAGGCTCTTGGCTGCAGCTCTCCAGCAGCTCAGGCCTTTGCTAACCCTGCTGCTGCCTCTTTAGCTAGAGAGGCGTGGGAGCTTCTCATGGGCCACGCTAGTGCCAGGCCCCTGAGCTGCAGCCTCCCCATCTAGCACCTCTGTGCAGGCTTTTAGGTGTTCTCTCATGCATTCAGAAGAAAGCTCCCCTTAAACGGGTCTTCTCATGTCCCGTTTCTAGGACAAAGGGATGCCTTCCAATTTTTGCACCTGGGCAGATGACATACAAACATCAGACGCTTACAGTCGCCTTGTAGGGATGTCGGCTGTCCAACTGGTCTCCCCCCCCCCCAAGAAAACCTTGGAGGGTTCAACAGGCAGAGAAAGTATGTGCCGGTAATAGTACTTTTTTGTACTGTGTGTTGCTTGCACCCTCTAGAGGCCAGGAGTGTGCGGAACACAAAAGCCTCGAGGAAGCTGTAAAGCGAATTATTCAGCACTGCAAGGGTCAGACACGGTGAGCATCAAACTCCACTAGGGAAGAGTTGAGGGGCTGGTTCTTTTCAGTTCTAAGACATTCTGTAGTCAGGGTTGTATAGCATAGGAATTAAACCTACAGAGCATGGTCCGCTCAGAATACTGGCCTCTTACGGGGCACAGTCTAGTGTACAGCTGCCCCACCTTTGGGGAAACTGAGGATTCTTAAGAACATAAGAAGAGCCCGCTGGATCAGGCCAGTGGTCCATCTAGCCCATTTCTCACAATGGCCACTGATGCCCATTATGGGGAAACCGCAAGCAGGATTCGAACACAAGAGCCCTCTCCCTTCCTGCGGTTTCCAGCAACTGGGATTCAGAAGCATGGCTGCCTCCAATTGTGGAGGCAAGAGCCTATAGCTGTCATGGCTAGCAGCCTTCCATAGCCCTCTCCCCCATGAATTTGTCTAATCCTCTTTCAAAGCCACCTAGTTTGGGGGCCATCACTGCCTGCTGCAGAAGGGAGTTCTACTTTCTTCCACCACCTCTTAGATTTGTCTTTGGAGGAACATACAAAGTAGGAAGGGTTGTAAGGAGCCCAGTGTGCCTTGTCCCATGCCCATGAAAGTCCCTGCAGCCAAGGGGGAGAGCCACTGGCACAGCCGAGTTCGCAGCCTGGATAAAGTCCAGCCACCCCTCTTGCATGGCATCACCGCCTCTTAAGCACAACAGCCAACACTAAGGCTCGGAGTGGGCTGTCCACATGGGGCATAGCACAATCTAGCTTGAATCGCCCAAGAGTCCACCCATCAGCAAATGGAAACTCCCGCCTAAGGCTTGGGGGGTTCTGACAAGAGATTAATGATCACTGAGGGTTCTCATAACTCTCAGCCACTTAGCAAGACCAGAGCCTGCAAAGGATTTGGGTGCAAGCAAGCAGACGCAAACGTCTAGGCTTGCCAGCAGCTGCACACAGGCGTCTGCAAAGTCTCACCCTAGGAATGTGACTTGTATTAAGTCAGGCAGCTGGGCCCATCTCAGCATCAACGGAAGGGGTGGAGACTGAACAGTGCCGGCCCAGTCACGAAGCAGGCGCTGGAGATAGCACCCCTGCCTCACTGCTTCTGCCACCACCAGAACGCTCCGCTCTTGCTGACTCTTGGCGAGAGGGACGTTCCAGCGGCAGCAGGGAGGACGGGTTGGAGTGAGGGGTACGGCAGCATATTCCAGGTTTGCCTCTGGGGCTGAGGGACCTCTTCGGCCAGCCGCCTCTACTCCCTCCTAGCGCTGCAACAGCGGTTATGTCAAGCCTGAATGTGCCGTTAAGCAACTCTGTGTGCTGTGCCAGAACCACCACCTCCTTGCCCTAATTAAAAAACAGCCTCAGCTCCAGCAGCGCTGTTTGTCAAGCCTAAATGCAGCACGGGCGTCTGTTTTTGGCATAGGACCATACTTGCAACACACGGGGAAGGTTAACCTCCCCGATTTCTGTGCTGCAGCATCCCTGCATTGCAAATAGGCTTTTTTTTTGGGGGGGGGAATACTGCAATAAGTTCTCCCCCACCACCTGATTAAGGTCAAGAGTGCTGAATTGCGTGTGACAGAAAGCATGGCTGGGGTGTCATATATGTGCATGCAGGCGGGCACAGGTGCCTCTGTGTGGGTGTCCCTGCCCACGCCTTCTGCCTAGTCAGGCCAAAGGGTCTACCTCACCCCAGAATGGACTGCTCTGGCTGAAAGAGGCTCCCAAGCGCTTTCCTAAGCCAGTTATTGCAGGCTCTTTAGGTGAACACTAGGGCCCTCCTCTGGGACTTTAGGTAAAGGGACCCCTGACCATTAGGTCCAGTCGTGTCCGACTCTGGGGTTGCGGCGCTCATCTCCCTTTATTGGCCGAGAGCCGGCGTACAGCTTCCGGGTCATGTGGCCAGCATGACAAAGCCGCTTCTGGCGAATCAGAGCAGCGCACGGAAACACCGTTTACCTTCCCGCCAGAGCGGTTCCTATTTATCTACTTGCACTTTGACTTGCTTTCGAACTGCTAGGTGGGCAGGAGCTGGGACTGAGCAACGGGAGCTCACCCCGTCGCAGGGATTCGAACCGCCGACCTTCTGATCAGCAAGCCCTAGGCTCTGTGGTTTAACCCACAGTGCCACCTGGGTCCCTTTACATACATCTGGGACTTTACATACACACAAACCAGCCCCAGGAGTGAATGTAATCCCTGTATGTACGTCAGACTGCCGGACAGGGGAGTCCGGATATGCTAGACTTGTCCTCCCCCTACAGCCAGAGAGGAACACCCCGCCATCCCAGATGACTGTCCACTCCAGCTTCCGCCAGGCACCCGTGAGAGGAGAGAGCGGCTCGCCCTTCTTCGCTTTTAAGGCAAATTTCACCTAACACCTTTATTAACACAGACTGTGTGCTCAGACAGAAACCAAAATGTCCATTAATTTAAGAGAGAACAACGTGGTATTGCCGTCAGCATCCACAACACAGCGGACAGCAGCACAGCCCTCTTTCTTCAGAAACCATCTTCAGAATACTTGAGGAGGTGCCTGCCCACGGCTTAAGGAACCAGAGGAACCAGATTCCACACCTGGAAGAAAACAAAAAGCCCTTTGCACTCCAGGTTTCTCATTTTCACTTTCATTGTCCTCTTCTCCCGATGTTCTCAGGTATTTGTGAAGCTTGATTTTCACTCAAGAAGACGTTCTTCCAGGTTATTAAAACCCTTGAATAGGGGGGGGGGGAGAGATATGCCAGCAATCTTTTTTTTAAAACGGGGCTTTCAATTTATTATCTTGAGTGCTGCAAGAACAGTGCGGCTCGAGGAAATCTGTGCAAATGATCATCCCTAGATTGCCAAATGAAGTTATGTCTACAGCCTCCACACACCCCGAAGCATCTTTGAAAGAAAGGACTCCCCCATCAAAATGGGGCAAGAGGGGGTTCCCGCTTCCTAGTCACTGAGGCGAGGATCCATTTGCACAAATGCTGATCACAGATTTGCCTCCAAAAGACGAGAAAGAGACACGTAGGAGTCTGGGCTCCTGCCCCCCTCTCCCCTACAAAGTCACGATATGTTCTGAACAAGTAGTGTCTACGAAACGCCAATCTCTCCATGGATTTCGACAAATAAAACTCTTTGGAAGAATCTTGGCAGTGGGAAGGGCTTGGGTGCGTCGATCATTAAGTCCATTCGAACCCTGGTCAGACCTTAGAACACCTTCACACCAAGGAAGAGACGAGTCCATGGACAAAAGCACCTTTTGCGAAATGTTTTTGGCTTTTAAATGTGAGGAAGACGGCAACGGCTCATTGCGGGGCTCCATCTAGTTGAAGAGACGCAGGATCCAGATTTGGACAGGGCTGCTGCTTCCGTGGCAACACACCCTTCACAAGCAGGCTGTCAAGAAAGCACAACCACCCCCAAGAGTGGGCCGCCCAGGCCTGCAGCTGCTTCCCAGCAATTTACGGTCTGTTCGCCCCAAATGTGTCCCTTGGACAGGCGAAAGGGTGAGGGGAAGGCCGAGGCCCAGGGACCTCTCGCTTCACTTGGGGTGAGTGTGTTCCCTTGTGAACAGAAGACGCTGAGGAGCGGCTGGGAGGAGGGCTCAATACATCTTCTGGCGGCTGGGCAAGATGGCTTCCTTAATGAACGAGAAGATGACCAGGATGCCAGACCGCTTCCCTCTCTTTCCTTTCGTGAAGTAGTTCGATACCACGTCGTCTGAGGAAAGAAAAACCCAGGGAGTCATCTCATCATCAATGGGGGGGGGGGGAGAGAGTCCTGCTGTAGCCGTTGCCTTTAAGCACTGCACTATGAGATTTGTAGTTCCTAGGAGGCATCGCTCAATAGCCCAGATTGGGAGTGTGCTCCTTTGCCTAGGACAGGGGTAGGCAACCTAAGGCCCGTGGGCCGGATGTGGCCCAATCGCCTTCTCAATCCAGCCCATGGACGGTCCAGGAATCAGCGTGTTTCTACATGAATAGAATGCGTCCTTTTATTTAAAAGGCATCTCTGGGTTATTTGTGGGGCCTGCCTGGTGTTTTTACATGAGTAGATGGTGTGCTTTTATTTAAAAGGCATCTCTGGGTTATTTGTGGGGCATAGGAATTTGTTCATATTTTTTTTCAAAATTTAGTCTGGCCCACCACATGGTCTGAGGGACGGTGGACCGGCCCACGGCTGAAAAAGGTTGCTGACCCCTGGCCTAGGAGATCTGATCACTTGGCTGGGCTGAAGGTAAGACAGGGAATTCTCTTGGCATTCTGTACATCCACATATCCAGAAAGTCAACTTTCTGGTCCTTAAGGTGGCATTGGTAAGCTTAAAATCTGAAGAAGTGTGCATGCACACGAAAGCTCATACCAAGAACAAACTCAGTTGGTCTCTAAGGTGCCACTGGAAGGAATTTTTTTATTTTTTATTTTGTTTCGACTATGGCAGACCAACACGGCTACCTACCTGTAATTAAAATTTCCTAAAATCTAAAGCCACTAGTCCAACCCCAACCATTTCAGTCTCCCCCAGCCCTGACTTGCATAGCTGCCACCTGCTCCACCCCGTTCTTTCCAGCAAGTTCTGCTATACATCTAGGGAATGCAAAATAATAATACAAGTCATTTATTTCAGCTGCAGAACCTGCTACAGAGTTCCCACCATTCTGGTTAGCAGGCCTCCCAACCTAGTGCCTGAAATATGCTTTGGACTACAACTCCCATCATCCCAGCGGCTGCCGTCCACCAAGGCATACCATTTGGTCCATAAGCACTGGCTTGCAGCGTCTCTCTGGGATTTCAGGCAGGGGGCACCCACAGCCTCACCTGGAGGCACCAGGAGCTGAACCTGGGACCTTTAGCACAGAAAGTCTGTACTTCTGCCGCTGAACTGAAAACGTCCCCTCCCCAGAAATTCCCAAACACCTGCAGGACAGCAGGCCGGGGGAAGGCAGGGGCTGTAAAGGTCGTGCCTGGGGAACTCACCTCCTGGTTGCACCGTGGAAGGCAGCACATTCTCCCCAGCTGACAAGGAAACAAAGAAGGCAAAGGGGATTAGCCACAGGCAGAAGGTGAAGTAGGCAAGCACCTGGGGGCGAAACATGGAGAGAGCATCAAGAAGAGCCGCACCAACCCTGCTCTGCAAATAAATAAATAAAATCCACAGGGTCCCAGAAAGTCACATGAGAGATCAAAGTGCCTTTGATAAGAGTCTTAGTCCCCAGGAACAAGAGTACCCTGTGTCTGGCAATGTCCTCACAGGGGCCAGCCCGTGGGAAACCAGCAATCAGGATTCGAACTCAAGAGCCCTCTCCCCTCCTTTGGTTTCCAGCACCTTGTATCCAGGTGCATTGCTGCCTCCAAGGCAGGCCAGAGCCGTCCTGGTTAGTAGCCATCAAAAGCCCTCCATGAATTAGAGGCAGTTTCAATAGCTAGCAGCGCAAGTGTGAGATCAGATGGGAGAGATCGATCCATTTCTCTTTAGCAGAGAAGCTACACATACAACACGAAATGGGAGCATTTTGGCATTGCCCAAAGTGATAGAACAGAGCTGTCTGCCTGCTGAGACGGCGGAATCCTTCAGATTGCAGTAAGGGTGCTTGAAGATCAACACCAAAACCAGCAACAACCCAGAGCCAGCATAAAAACACTTTGCCATGAGACTCTCAAACCTTTCAGTTGTCTTTTGGCTAGGTCCAGAGAAACTAGGAAACGTGGTGCAGACCCAACAGTGGAAACCCAGCCAGATGGGTGGCGTATAAATAATATAATAATTATTATTATAATTATTATTTACCATGGCAGCTCACCTCTGCCCTCCTCCCCAATGCCCAAGCTTCACAAGACAGCCAGTGGCATCTCTTACCTCTGAGAACGGGTAATACTCTTCCGCAAAATACTGGAACGCTAAATAGTGGTTCAGCACAACCAACACTGCCAATCGGGGGGGGAAAGCAAATTACAAGATGAGAAGCAGCACCTCCAGCAGCATTCAGCCATGCCTCCCTCCTGCCCATCACCACCGATTCCATTGCTAGTTCCTGCGATCAAAACTCCAACCCCAGAAATCTGTAAAACCTCTGAATCCTGGGTCCAAACAGAAGCAACTGAACTGAGTAACTATGCAAAAAGGAGGGGAGGAAAACACCCTAGTTTAGTTGATGCAGCTGAATGTGTTATTATTTCTATGGCACCTTCAGAGTTCAAGGTGTTTTACAGAGTAATAAGGAGGAAGGCATAGAATCATAGAATCCCAGAGTTGGAAGAGACCACAAGGGCCATCCAGTTCAACCCCCTGCCAAGCAGGAAACACCATCAAAGCATTCCTGACAGGTGGCTGTCAAGCCTCTGCTTAAAGACCTCCAAAGAAGGAGACTCCACCACACTCCTTGGCAGCAAATTCCACTGTCGAACAGCTCTTACTGTCAGGAAGTTCTTCCTAATGTTTAGGTGGAATCTTCTTTCTTGTAGTTGGAATCCATTGCTCCGTGTCCGCTTCTCTGGAGCAGCAGAAAACAACCTTTCTCCCTCCTCTATATGACATCCTTTTATATATTTGAACATGGCTATCATATCACCCCTTAAACCTTCTCTTCTCCAGGCTAAACATACCCAGCTCCCTAAGCCGTTCCTCATAAGGCATCGTTTCCAGGCCTTTGACCATTTTTAATGCATGTTTGCATTATAAATGCTGATGGGTGGGGATGATAACAGGAAGAATATGCATTTAACCTTTGCTTCAGTGAAGGGTGGAACATTGTCCTTAGCAAAGAAGAGCAGTCCAGCCAGAGAAGATAAATGAAGCAATCCCAGCTTCATTCGCTCATGATATGAGGCCAACAGCCTCCTTCAGTCTCCTTCTGCAGCTGCCTAAACCTCCAGAACAGATCCAACGCCAAGGAAGTGGCCAGTTGCTGCACTATACCCTGGCATCTTTTTGGGCTGTCCAGCCTTCCAGGCAGCATTCAACAGCCAGTCTCAGCCTATGGAGCCTTGCCTCCTTCTCAAACACTCCCACTTCCTCCACTGGGAAAAAACAGTGATCATCTTCCAACTGGGAGAGCAAGGACACAGTGACAAGAGCAGAGCAATTTGCTCCTTGGCCATGAGATCGATTCAAGCAAGAGCAGAGACCCTCCAGATTCTGACGAGATTCAGCACAGGGAGGCTGTTTTGACACTGGAGGTTGTCGTATCTGGTGCCCAGCATCTGAGAGGCACTCACCGCAGGACAGGATGAAGTTTGGAGAGGTGAGCATGATGAAAGGGAAGGTCTGCAGCAATCCAAAATAGACCAGGTTGGTGAAGAGGCCCACTCCTACCATGAGGCCCGGGAAGTGCTCAAAGAGGTACAGCCCAACCAGCACAGCTGTGGAGAACTAAGAGACACCATTGTCAGTGAAAGCCGTTGCCACGGGGAAAACGCGGACAAAAGGAAGATCCCATCTCACCCAACAGCCTGTCTGGTTTCTCTGTGGTCTGTGCCACCCTGCTAGCTCTATATCCATTTAGATGCACATGGAAAACTAATCCCCTCTCGGGGGCTTACACAAATATATACAATCTTAGTTTAGAGCAGGCATTCCCAAACTTTATTGGGCCACCACCCCTTGCTTCCATAAACTCATCCCCAGTGCAACCCACCCCACCCTATAAAAAGCATTACTGTATTCACAATAGCAGTTTGCACAACCCATGAAGGAATGTAACAACACATAAACTTCAAAATAGCAACAATTAATTGCACATTCCTTCAAAATCCAATTAAAATAATTTAGTTTCATTTATTCAAGAAAATGGATAAATTTGATCCAGTGATGCCAGTTTTTCAAAGCCTGAGAATCATTTACACCTCCATCGCCCTCTGCCTGCCCTTGCCTCTTAGCCCCAAGGTGATCCCACTTTGAGAACCAGTGGTGTAAGAGGGTACCAAAAAGAGAAAGGGCCTTTTCAGTGGTGGCTTATGGAATGCTCTCCCCAAGGAGGCTTGCCTGGCACAGACACAGACTTCTTCCCAGCACCAGGTGAAGAAATCTCTCCCAAGCAAAAGTGAACCAGCCATTTATTTTTGTAAGTTGCTTTGAGACTTTTTGGGGAAAGTGACCATGAGCACAATCTGAACCACGCCTACGCAAAAGTCCTGCTGAATTCAGTGGGGCTTGCTCTCAGGTAAGTGGGGTTAAGATTGCAGCTGAATGCATTGAATAAATATAAATAGTAATAATGTGAAAGGAGCAAAGCAGCTGTGAGAAGCCAGCAGGAAAGACAGCAACGTCATAGAAACTGTTAGGCGTCTCGCAACAACTATTTCTCAAAACAAAATAAAAAAATTCCTTCCAGTAGCACCTTAGAGACCAACTAAGTTTGTTCTTGGTATGAGCTTTCGTGTGCATGCCCTGTGTGCATACGAAGTGTGCATGCACACGAAAGCTCATACCAAGAACAAACTTAGTTGGTCTCTAAGGTGCTACTGGAAGGAATTTTTTTATTTTGTTTTGACTATGACAGACCAACACGGCTATCTACCTGTAACTGGAACTATTTCTCAAGTTCAGCTTTTGTTTGGAACAAGCTTCTTGCCAGGCAACTCTCTCTCTCCGTGCCCAATAAGCCGTCTGAGGAACTCCTCCCCCCGGCACTTATTTTGGCCTTCCTGGTCTCACACTGTGCCAGCGAGGCTTGCACAACTGGATGGCATTGATAAGGGCAGGGAACTCTTCCAAAGGCAGCCAGAGACTTACCCAGATCATGTACTTAATGATCCTGCTGGTGGCCACTGTGTACTCTTCTATCAACTCGGCCAAGTAGTACAAGCCAGCCGCTGGAAGAGAGAAGAAAAGGAGCTGGTTGGGACACAAACACAGCCGGGGGGGGTGTGCATTGAGACCAACAATTCCTACAACTTCTGGCCACATAGCCTCTGATTTATGAACTCCAAAGACAGTAAGAAACTCCAGGTCTTGTGGCTTTGGTGGGTCCATGGGAAGTGGCGCTTGGGGTTTCACATGCGCAGCTCACATCAAGCGCTGAGGCCAAATGCTCAGTTTGCAATCATTGACACTTCAGATTTCAAATCTCTGAGCTTTTCCAGAAAGCCAGCTTGCAGCACAACAAATATGTGATTGTTACTCTTTTTAAAAAGAAGTCCATGTCTTCCCTCAAGCTCCCTCGTCTTAGCACACTCAAGGATTCCATTACTTCCAACGGCTACACAGCAAGCCAAACAATGCTTTATTCTGCGAGTTTTCCTTATGGTGCTTAAATTTCCTTTGCCATGCTCTTTCCATCCTCAGCATCCCACCAGAGGGTTTGTTCAGTGCCAGCTTTGGACAAAGTCTCTGGAGACAACAGGACAGAATGAGTGAAACTACCGAGGTGGAGCAACTGCAGACACTGATCGAAAGCGAGATCCTCACTTCATCCTCAATTCATGCCCCTCCTGCAGGGGTGCAAACGAAGGGGCTTCTTCCCGAAATCCGGGGGAGCAAGGAATGAAGGCCTTGCCCCCACATTGCCCCCAGCAACCGATCATCAGAGAGAGACCAGCTCCTCCCTTGCCTAAATCCCAGGGATTGATCCTCCATTAATTGCTCTAATCTCCTTTCGAAGGCATCTAAACCCAGTTGGTCAGTCCCTAGGCCACCTATTTGCAGCAACGGGCCATGCCAAGTTCAGAGGAAGAGGAATTAATCTGGGAGGCAGGGAGGGAGATCCCAAGAAACGTAGAGGATTAGGCCAACTCGTGGAAGGCAGGCAGGACTGTCTAATAAATAATAATTATTAATAATAATAATAATAATAATAAATTTATTTAATAATAATAATAATAATAATAATAATAATAATATATTTATTTACACCCCGCCCATCTGGCTGGGTTTCTCCTACACGGCCGGGGGCAGAAATGCTTCTGCACAGGAGGAGGAGAGACGGGGCTCTTGCGGGTCTCCCATTAACAGGCACTTGGTAGTGAGAGCAGGAGGCTGGACTGGACGGGCTCGGCTGCTTCTCAGGGGTAGACTGCCCCTGCACGGGGAGGCTCCACGCAGGCGCAGCTCCCCGGCCACGCCCCCTCCCCGCGCCTTCCTCGGACGCGAGGGGAGGGAGGCCGCGACGGCCTATTGGCCGGCCAGAGTCGGGCCGCACCATTGCCGTTCTCGAAAGGGGGGGAGGAGGAGGAGAGAGGTCGGACGCGCCGCGGAGGAGGAGGAGACCACTTGTGTGGGCATGCGGGGGGGAGGGGTGGCGGGCCCCGCCTCCTCCTCCCGAGGGGCCTCCTCACCGATGCCGAGCGTGACGAAGGCGGCCTGGATGAGCAGCGCGAGCCAGCTCAGCGCGTACATGAACCACATCGTCGCCGTCGCCGTCGTCGCCTCGCCTCACCCGGCGGATCGGCAGCGGAGGCTCCGCCCCGCCACTTCCGGCCGAGGAGGAAGTGGTCGGAGCCGCGTCACGCAGGGAGGAGGAGAGTCGTCCGAGAGAGAGAAAAAGTAAGTGCGCCGCGGGGGCCTCTGGCGGCTCGGAGGACGCACTACAGGGGGAGCTTCCCCCCCCCCCTCATTCCCCGCAGCCAGCAAAGCAAAAGTGAGCTATGCCTGGCTGTCTGCACACGCACGCACACTTTTTTTTGCGGGGGGGGGCAGTGATTCGGCTGCGGTTTCTGCGTTGCCAGGGGGTTGGACTTGATGACCCCTGGGGGTCCCTCCCAACTGCACTTCCGCGATTCTTCTGCAATTACAGCTAGCACCAGGCTCACCAGTAATGTTGACTTTGCGTCGCTAACAATTAATTAATTGTTGCTGTTGTTGTTAATTAAATTTCTATACCACCCTTCATCCCGGAATCACAATATAAAAACACAAAAATACATGCCATGGTAGGAAACAAAAATAATTTAAAAACAGTTTAAAGGGTCACAAATTGTTTAATTAAATGTGTTTTCTTTCTTTCATTTGTTTTCAGGTGCAGAAGCAGAAGTTGCCTGTTGAAGAAAGTGTGCTGATACAGCTGCATTGCTCCGTTAATTACTTGCCTCATTCGGCAAACAAACACAAACAGAATTCTACTGCATCTTTTAAAAAATAAAAGGGAAAAGTGTAGGGGGATCAAGGCAGCTGTCGTATAAATATTGCAATTTCTAAACTGGATCAAAATTAACGGTACCGGTAGTAGCAATATTGTCTGAAAAGCCGCAGTTCTTCAGACGTTTAAAAGGAGGAGGGGAGAAAGTTCCTGGGGGTTTTCCCAAGTCCAGAAAAGCAAGATCAAGGGATGACCTGCATGTGTGAAAGAGCTGCCACAGACTGAACACCACAGGGGTCTCTTCTTGTGACCCTCCATTTGTATCATGGGTAGGGAAATGTAAGGACATCCAGAGGGTCTTTGGGCCTACCAGGCCCCCCATATTTTTGACCCTCAGCAGGATAAAGCCCAGTTAACGTGATACTTTCAGCTGAACCCAGTAAGGAGCTTGGGGCGCCCGTCTCCAGCCGCCTGGCATGTGGAGCAGCTGATCCTTAGCTGATCTTGACAGGGTGGATTTGATTTAAATCAAATTGATTTAAATCACGATTTAAATCACTAGTCAGTAATGCTTGATTTAAATCACTAGTCAGTAAGACTTGATTTAAATATTTTTTTTACAGAAAGACTCCTTCTTGCTGGTATAATCTTAATATTTACAACCATATGAAGGTTTCATTTTTGGAATAATAAATTTTCAGAGTAGTTTTTACAGTTATATCAAAAATTACTGATTTGGTTATACTACTAGAAATACATAGACAGATAATTATGAAATTATGGTGTGGAAGTTAACTGTTTATATTTGGACAACTTTTCTGCCGTACTTTATTGGAAGGAGAAAAATAATCATTTCCTTAATAACCATTTAAACAATTTATTTAACCAAAACAATAACATTATAGCATATGTATCCATGTTTGTTAATTGATGTGGTTAAACATTTTTTTAAAAAAAACTTAGACTGAGTTTTAGCACACTTGATAAACTTAAAACAAATCCTTATTTCCTGATGAATAGCCTTTGGACTACAATGTAACTTAAATAGAAGACTATATTTAGAAAGATTTTTCCTCCAAAAGCATTTTATTTTAAAAATCCAATTTAAATAAAAAAAATCCGATTTTTTTTATTTATTTTTTTTAAAAAATCATTGATTTTTATCCACCCTGCTTCTTGGTCAAGCCCCAAGCCATCACCCCAGCCGGCTCCTTTCTGGATCTCCAGCAGACGTGGGAGCCCAGGAGATGACCTTCTGCATCCGATCGGAGACCTTAAATGTCACAGAGGCAGCCTCTGCTCTGGGTGAGAAGCTGGAAAGGCTGGCGTTCCTCCCCCCCCCCCCCCCGCTCCGACCTGCGACAATCGCAGCATTTCCCCTTCGGGAAAGAAGAGCCGGAGAACATTGGAGGCACAAGCCAGGAAAAGTCCTGTAGAAAAGGTAAAGGAACATAAAATGCACGTAATTAGAGACATTTGGCAATCGCACTGTCACTGATGTCTAGGCGGATCTGCATCTCCGAGGTTTGAGACTGGGATCAGGAAGACTGGAGAGGAGCAGCAGCAAACTCAGCTCCACGTTGGCCTCATCCTGAAGCCTGACAGCAGCTATTTTCACAGCTGGTTGCGCAGGCTGGGGCTGTTTGGAGATGTAGGTGAAAACATCTGTGGGTGGTCCAAGTTGGGGAAAGCCACCTTCCAGGCCCTTTTATTTATTTTCGTAAAACGTATGTATTTCTTGATTGCAAAAACCAACCAACCTCGAAGCGGTTTACCAAAAGGGTGGAACAAAAAAATTATCCACGAGAAAAATTAACCACAATAATTTAAGACTTTGGAAAAGGTAAACCAGCAATCGTTTAGAAACAGGTTCAAACTCGCAGCAGTTTTCTAAACATCTGGCACGGCCTGCCTGAACAAAAAGATTTTTAGCAGGCGCCAAAAAGAGTACAGTGAAGGCACCGCTGCCTGGTGTCAATAGGCAGGGAGTTCCAAAGTGCAGGTGCTGCCACACTAGAAGATTGAGTTAGGAGACTGAGAGGCGATACAAGAGCCACCTTCAAATATCTCAAGGGCTGTCACGTTGAAGATGGAGCGTGTTTGTTTTCTCCTGCTCTAGAGGGCAGGACTCGAACTCATGGCTTCAAGTTACAAGAAAGGAGATTCCGACTAAACATCAGGAAAAACTTTCTGACAGTAAGAGCTGTTCAACAGTGGGATGGAAGGTGGTGGACTCTCCTTCCTTGGAGGTTTCGAAGCAGAGGCTGGATGGCCATCTCTCATGGATGCTGGAGCTGAGATTCCTGCATTGCAGGGGGTTGGACTAGATGACCCTCGGGTGTTCCTTCCAACTCTACAGTTCTATGAAATGTCGAATGGGTTTTATGGGGCACCCATTCTGCAGATCAAAGAGGTCAAGTGGTCGTATGTGGGGTAAGGTTGCTGAAGCCAGAGCCAGATGGAACCCTTGCCAGTCAGTGCAAGCAATACTATGCTAGATGGGTCAGTGAGAACCAGTGTGGCATAGTGGTTAGAGTATCTAATTAAACCCCTGGGAAACCAGGGGTTAAACCCTTGCCCCTGGGCCACTCACTGCCCCTAATCTACCTTGCAGGGTTATTGTAAACGTTAAATGAGGAGTGGGGGAGCCATGTACGCCACCTTGAGCTCCTCAGAAGAAAAGGGATCTGTCGGCATCCGTCTATCTCGAGAGACAACGGAGCGTGCCTCTGGGGCAAAACGCTACGTGAGCAGCACCCAAGGGACCTCCCCGGGGGGGGGGGCGCAAGCCTGGGCCGTGTGTCTGGAGGTCCTGGGTCCCCAATGACAAGACCCCTCTCTCTGCCTCGCTGATGGGGTCCAAAGGAAAGCAGAGTAAGATGTTTGGCGCCAGCTTGGCTGCAGGAGTTGCAGGAAGGAGGTTACAAGGCGCCATCCAACTGCCTTAGGGATTCCGCTCCGGATTTGTGTAGGGTTTACTCCTGAGACTTTCCTTCTCCCAAAGGCAGCAGAGGTTTAGGATCAGAGTCTTCTTTCTCCTAGACGGGCTTCCTTCCTATGTGGACAGGCCACACCTGCCCTCACTTCCCTCTACATCACCTGCAGAAACCGCCTTCTTGACTAGTCAAAGCCGTTTCCTGGGTTGTGGCCCCTGTCGCCTGCTGACAGCTTCTAGGAGCCACAGGTGAGAGTTGGGTGCTGTTATAGAAAAAATAGGGGGGTGGCTTTTGCTGCCCAATTTGCCAAGGGACTGAGTCCCCTAAGTCCATGATCAGTCAGAGATGAATGGATGGAGGCAAGATCCATAGAAAGCAAGGCAGATTTTTATTTTCCTGTTGCAACAGAGTTCCCTCCCCTCCTTGCAAGGAGGTAGGAGAGACCCAGTACAGTGGTGCGCAAGCCCCTATAGAGACTTTTGAAATTGCCCACCCTGTACCCCAAGACCACCACCCCAAAACATCATACATACATCACATCATACATTCCAGCAGAAATTTGAGAGTGTTGCTTCTCTCCTGTCTGCCAGGATACCTGATAATGAATATATATACACACACACTTGACTGCATTTTCTGGGTAGCCTGGCCATTCCTTTGAGGTGGTAAATACTTTAGTTCCTGAATCTCTTGCACATATTGAGAGTGTGCTCAGCTTAATAGATACCGGTACTTGCCAGACTGTATTCGGAAAGGGGGGTGCAAGCCCCTACAGTCCAAAGACAATTGGAAAGCTTTTCCCATTTCCTTCCTCCTTACAGAGAAATATTTGAGGTCAATTTGGGAGAGTCAAAATGGCTTCAGGATTGCTCTCCTGTACTATGTCAGACACGTGGTTTATATACTTAATGTATGTGTTTGCCTTGTACATTCATGAACATTTATTCTATATTTGAGACCTTAGAATTCTTATAAGAGAGCAGAGTGGGGACGAAGGTGCACAAACTATTCCAGAAGGAACAGGACATGTCCCCCACCAGAAGTACCATCCCTCCCCTAACACCTCATACAAATGCAACAAATAAACAAATGCCCTGACTTCCTGCCTCCAGCTAGGGTTTCCATACGCCCAGAATTTCCCGGACACATCCGGAATACTGCAGTCGGCAGGAGGGTCCGGGCGGAAACTGGTAAAATGTCCAGGGAAATCCAGACATAGGGCATGTCGGCAGTGTCGATTTTCCATAAAAATAGCTCCAAAACATTTTGCAATTTTGCCAACTTTTCTGTCCAGATTTTCACTGTTTGAAATAAGGCAACCCTATGTCAGCTTGCCTGGGCACAATCCTGCCCTGTGCTT
This sequence comes from Darevskia mixta, assembly GCA_034641385.1. Taxonomy (NCBI): domain Eukaryota; kingdom Metazoa; phylum Chordata; class Lepidosauria; order Squamata; family Lacertidae; genus Darevskia; species Darevskia mixta. The sequence goes on from JAWWNH010000060.1 coordinate 9,744,863, forward strand.
GCCTTCCTTTCCCTTGCACCTTGCACACCCCTTGCACCCAGAGCACCTTCCCTTCCGCTCCCCGGCCTTGCCGCTGATGCCATTTCCAGGCGCTCGCACCCAGACTTGCTTTTATGCACCGACTCCACCCTTGGGGAATAAGGAGATTGGGAGGGGGGCAGCAGTGGCGACGAGCACCGCGCTTGCGAGTGGTACTCCGCCTGACCCCACCGGAGAGGCTAACGCAGAGGGACGTTTGCACATGCCTCTGATCTTCCCTGACCCGGCTTCAAAATGGGTCTGTCTCTTCGGCACCTGTCTCGCCTCGCCCTAATGCTTGTGGACAGAGAGCCCTCACATGGCAGAGAGATCAAGGGCACCGAGGAGGATTTGTGCCAGGCAAAGCTGGCACACGGGGGGGGGGGGGGAATATGCCACGGATTACCATCAGCGATGAAACGGGAGGGATGGAGCTCAGGTGTCAGGTGCAGGTGAATCGCCCTGGAGGGATACAGCCAGAGTCCCTCATGACACACCAGTATTTCCTGCCATGAAGTCATTGGGCAAAACAGTCTTAGCAACCATGAGGACTAGAATCTGTGGGATGTAATGCATTGGTGCAGTCAAATGCAACATTCCTTATTTCCCTAGCGTGGGCACAGGCAGGGGGACATCCAGCCAGTGTAACTTTCTGTTCCACTGGTCTGGAGCATCATCCCCCTGCATGTGACCTGGGAGATGGGCATGGCTCTGGCTGACTCCATAAAAGAGCCGGGTCACACAGCCATTTTCTCAGTCCAGTTCCATCTATTCTTGCTTGCTCTCTTGTTCTATCTTTTGCTGCCATGCTGCTCTCCTGCAGCCCTTTTGTTATCTTAATGTAATTTTGCTGTCTGCTGGCTCTCAGCCAGCAGCACATGAGTTCAGTCTCCATATGAGATGAACTCACAGTTTCTTTGTGAAACAACCAAGTAAAGCCTGCCTTTCAGGGATCATATTGTGAACTGAAATGTGAGTAAACTTTTTGTTACTTTACTCAGAAAGACTCTGGTGTCTTTATTCTTTTAAGAGGGATTAAAGGAAGTAATCTTAACTAAGAGATTCAAACGAATCTGCAAACTAGCTTCCAGCTATATTGAAGGCAATCTGCTCTGCTACATCACTCACTAGCGTGAGTGAAGGAAGGATAATACTTATTCAATAAATATATCCTTTCCTACTGTCCTTAACATTCCACAGAATCATACTTTGGAGGAAGGCCTACAGCACACAGGTGGGACATCTGTGTTGCATGCAGAAGGTCCATGGCTCAATTCCCATGAGCTCTGGGAAGGCCTGGGAGAGACACACCGCTCTGCAATTTTGGAGGGCTGCTGTCATTCAGGGTATGCAGTACTGAGCTGGGTGATCTGAATCACTATAACACACCTTTCATGCACTGCAGAACTTATCCTTGCCCCATCCCATGATGAGCAGAAGTAGAAGACTGCATTCTGAATGCAGCATATGAGATGTGCAAAAATGCATTATTTATACACATTGCATAATCCATCTCTGTGTGTATGCAGAGCCTGAACTGCCTTGGCATGGAAGATGGTTACATGCGCCCGTCCGCAATCTCTGAGAGGTGAGAGATCGCAGGGGTTCCAGCTACATCCCAAAATGGTCTTTGGACTGTAGGGTCTTACACCTCCCTTTACAAATACAGCCTGGCAAGTATCTGTTCAGCTGAGCACACTGTCAATATGCATGCATAAGAGATTCAGGAACTATTTACCATCTCCAAGGAATGGCCAGGCTACCCAGAAAAGGCAATCAGATAAGGCTTTATCAGGTATCTTGGCAGACAGGAGAGAAGCAACACACTCAAATTTCTGCTGGGGGCCACCTCTTTCTGTGATGTATATATGATGTTTTGGGGGTGGTCTTGAGCTAAGGGACCCAGGTGGTGCTGTGGGTTAAACCACAGAGCCTAGGGCTTGCTGATCAGAAGGTCGGCGGTTCGAATCCCCGCAACGGGGTGAGCTCCCATTGCTCGGTCCCAGCTCCTGCCCACCTAGCAGTTCAAAAGCACGTCAAAGTGCAAGTAGATAAATAGGTACCGCTGCAGCGGGAAGGTAAAAGGCATTTCCATGCGCTGCTCTGGTTCGCCAGAAGCGGCTTAGTCCTGCTGGCCACATGACCCGGAAGCTGCACGCCGGCTCTCGGCCAATAAAGCGAGATGAGCGCCGCAACCCCAGAGTCGGACACGACTGGACCTAATGGTCAGGGGTCCCTTTACCTTTACCTTTACTTGAGCTAAAGGGGAGGCAATTTCAAAAGTCTATATAAGAGTGTTATAGACCAACGTTCTGGGTGCCTCTCCTCCCCCCCACATGGGGAGAGTGGGGGACCCTGTTGCAAGAGTTTAATAAAGATCAGGCTTACTAGCTGCTTTGCTTCTCAATATTCTGTGGTTGGCCTCTGTTATTTTTCTCCTACCGATAGAGAACCTACATAAGGACTCTATACGGGCTCTTGGATACCCCATAAGGGATAAAGGACCAGGTTTTTTTCTTATAACATGTCCAATGGAGAAGTGGCGCCATGCGCTGTGGCGGGAGAAGGAATCGGCTGTGGGGCCGCGGGGGAAGAGGCGGCGCAGCCCTGGACGCCAGGCCCGTCTGCTTACTTAGCTAACCACATGGCACTAACGCCATTGTTCACCGGCCACTGGGCTTGTGCCGCTAGCCTGTGGCAAAGGAGGGGGCCCTTCTGGATGCGCCAGGTCTTTAGCATGCGCCGGCTGCTGGCGGGACTTTGCGTGCCCTGAAAGGCACACACACACACACACACACCGCTCAAGGGAAGACAGTGCCACGCACTCTCTCCATTAGTGTCGCTTGCTCTCTGCCTTCTGTGGCTCCATTGATGCTCGGCGAAGGCAGAGTGCGCCAGGGAGGGAGCGCACCAGCCGGCTTCGTGTGGAGCATGCCTCCGGAGCAGAGCAGCCGTGCATGGCAGATGGCGCCAGAGCCTCCAAACAGGAACCTTCTGGGATCAATGCAAAGCCACAGTGACCTAATGAACTGCCCCCCCCCCAGGACTTAAAGGGAGACAGTCCCCTCCTTCTGTATACCCAGCACCCTGCCGTCTATTTCTCTGTACACTTGGCTGCCCAGACAGGGGGTGTCCCTGCCCTTGAGGAACCTACAGTTGGAGGAAACTGGGTGGTGTGGGGGTTTTTTGAGGGGGGAAGGGAGAATCGGTCCAGAAAGGGGAGGGAGGACAAAGGCGCAGAATCGGTCCAGAAAGGGGAGGGAGGACAAATTGGGGTTTTGTTTGATGGTGGGGTGGGGAGTTCAGCCAAAAGCTTTGCAGACAAGTTGGGTCGGGAGGAAGTGCAGGAGGGTCTTAGACTGGACCGATCGACCAGTCACAAAGGCTCCCTTTCAGGGGAAAGGGGGTGGAGGTTAGATGACCCTTGGCAGGGGCGCCAACTATAGGGGGCCCTGGGGGCCTGAGCACCCACAAAAAATTTGTTACAATTTGGAACTCCCTGCCTCTTTGCACCAGGCAGGTGCCTTCGCTGCAACGCTTTCCACGCCTGCTAAAAACATGTTTTGTTTCGGCAAGGCTACCTGGATGTCAGGGGCGTAGCAAGGGGGCGATGGGGGCGGGCCGCCCCGGGTTCCACCCCAGAGGGGGGTGACACTTTTTTAAAAAAAAATGTAAAAAAAAATAATTTTTTTTAATTTTATGGGAAAAAAGATAATAGACACACACACACACACACACACACACACACAACCCCCTACACCTCACAAAGTGGCACCATCAGAGGGGGGTGACACTTCTTTATTTTTATTTTTATTTTTTTATAAAAATAAATAAATTTTAACTTTATTAAAAAAGAGAGATAATAGACACACACACACAAAAAAACCCCCACACCTCGCAAAGTGGCACCATCATTTTTGGGGGGTGGGGGTGACTTGCTATGCCACTGGGTGCAGCTCTGCCAGTGCCCTGGCAAAGTGGTGGGGGGGGGGGTGACAAAAAAAATTCCGCCCCGGGTACCACCTGGGCTGGCTACGCCTCTGCTGGATGTTCAGAAAGCCGATGCGAGTTTCAATCTGTTATTTTAACTTTTCAAAAGTCTGGACTTGGCGTTGCTAATTCTTCTTGTCGATAAGTTTGCCTCTACTTTTGCAAACTGCTCTGAGGTTTCAGAGCATGGGTTTTATGCAATAAATAACACAAAATAGATGCGCTGGCTGAAGCTGATGGGATTGGGGGGGCCAAGACGTCTGCGGAGGCTCAGGTTGGGAAAGGCGGATGCGGGAATTCTGGGAAAGGAGCCAGAAGCGGAGAGAAAGAGCCAAGTCCTTTAGGGAACAGGGAGAAGTACCCTTCCGGGCTGCCAGGCATCCTTTGCCAGGACTGGGCTGAGGCCGGAAGCTGCAAGGAATGCACCTGCTGCCTTGCATGGCCCACCAGGCTCCATATGGGGCTGGGCCCATGGCGGGAAGAGACAAGGAGAGGGCCCCTGGTGAGGATAACACAGGTGTAAGGGAGGAGCAGGTATATTTAAACTCCAGGAGGCAATGATGGCCACCAACCTGAATGGCTTGGAAAGAAGATTAGGCCAATATATGGCAGGGCTGCCATACGTCAAAGGTGGAAGTGATGTCCGGGGGGAATTTCCAGAGGCAGCGATTTCTCCTGGATCTCCAGCAAGTAAATCAAGAAAAAAGCTCAGCAGCTGAAATTATTGGCGGGAATACAATGGCACTTGTAAAGTAACATGGATTTCAGAAACTATGATTATATAAAAGATAGATTACAGTAAAAGATGCAGGAATATACAGTGTGTGTGTGTGTGTGAGAGAGAGAGAGAGAGAGAGAGAGAGAGAGAGAGAGAGAGAGAGAGAGAGAGAGAATAGATGAATTGGAAGTCTTTAAAAAGCCAAACTATTTCAGTGTTCCTAAACAACTTTTGGGATGTCCTGGTTTTTACTTTTTGAAATATTGCAACCCAAGAATAAATAAAATTGGGAAAGGAGTACGACAAGGCTGTATATTGTCTCCCTGCTTATTTAACTTATATGCAGAATTCATCATGCGAAAGGCTGGACAGGATGAATCCCAAGACGGAATTAAGATTGCCGGAAGAAATATCAACAACCTCAGATATGCTGATGACACAACCTTGATGGCAGAACGTGAGGAGGAATTAAAGAACCTTTTAATGAGGGTGAAAGAGGAGAGCGCAAAATATGGTCTGAAGCTCAACATCAAAAAAACTAAGATCATGGCCACTGGTCCCATCACCTCCTGGCAAATAGAAGGGGAAGAAATGGAGGCAGTGAGAGATTTTACTTTCTTGGGTTCCATGATTACTGCAGATGGTGACAGCAGTCACGAAATTAGAAGACGCCTGCTTCTTGGGAGAAAAGCGATGACAAACCTAGACAGCATCTTAAAAAGCAAAGACATCACCTTGCCGACAAAGGTCTGTATAGTTAAAGCTATGGTTTTCCCAGTATGGAAGTGAGAGCTGGACCATGAAGAAGGCTGATCGCCGAAGAATTGATGCTTTTGAATTCTGGTGCTGGAGGAGACTCTTGAGAGTCCCATGGACTGCAAGAAGATCAAACCTATCCATTCTTAAAGAAATCAGCCCTGAGTGCTCACTAGAAGGACAGATCCTGAAGCTGAGGCTCCCAGACTTTGGCCACCTCAGGAGAAGAGAAGACTCCCTAGAAAAGACCCTGATGTTGGGAAAGATGGAGGGCACAAGGAGAAGGGGACGACAGAAGACGAGGTGGTGGGACAGTGTTCTCGAAGCCACCAACATGAGTCTGAGCAAACTGCGGGAGGCAGTGGAAGACAGGAGTGCCTGGTGTGCTCTGGTCCAGGGGGTCACGAAGAGTCGGACACGACTAAACGACTAAACAACAACAACAACAACAATATCTAGAGGAGTGGGCTATTGCTGTGCCTCCACAGGAGGGGAGAGGGCTGCTGTTGTGTTTGAATCCTGCTTGTGCATTTCCCCAAATGGGCATCTGGCTTGCCCCTGTGAGAACAGGATGCTGGGCTAGAACGGCCAGTGGCCTGATCCAGCAGACTCCTGTTACATTCCTTCTGAGGTGGGGGGCAGAGGGGGCCGGCGCCCTCATGTTTCTCCAGGGCGGATGGCAGAGGCCTCAACGTGTCTGCGTGTGAGAGATGCAGAGGCGCGGAGGAGATAACGCAGGGTGGCACTTGTGTCCCTGACGCAAAGTCACCCCGGCCGCGCGCTGACCTGGCGGTGCCGTTGCTCGCTGACCGTGCTCTGAATGCCAACGCCCCTGCGCCGCAGCCCCAGGGCAGCTCAGCCCCCTCTCCCCCCACCCCGGCGCCCTCCAGGCAGCTCCAGGCCATCGGGAAGAGCAGCGAAAAGCAAAGCGGAAGGTGGCACACCTCACTGGGGCCCTGTCAGCCTTCCTCACTCTCTCCCTGGCATCAGATAGCACTTGTCGCAAAACACCCTCCTTCACACATCCGTCCTCCTCCAGGAAACGCCTGTGCTCAGCCAAACAGGCAAAAAGACTCTGCTGGGATCAGGCCAAAGGGGGCCCCATCCAGTCCAGCATCCCTCTCTCACAGTGGCCAAACCTATGTCTCAAAGAGAAGCCCACAAGCAGGATTCAAACGCAAGAGCATCTCTCTCCTCCTGCGGTTTCCGTCAACTGGTATGTAGGCAGAGCGGTTTCTTGATGCCCTCTTATTTTCATAGAATCGCGCAGCTGGAAGGGACCCCAAGCACTATCTAGTCCAACCCCCTGCAATGCAGGAATCACAGCGAAAGAATCTCTGTCGGATGGGCATCCCATCTACGCCTGGGAACCTCCAGCGGAGGAGAGTCCAGAGAGTCCGTTCCAAATGGCTCTTCCTGCCAGGAAGGTCTTCCTAATGTTTAGTCGGAATCTCCTGTCTGGCTATTTGATTGTAATGTTGTTCCTGGTTTTCTTCGCGAGCCACACACACATCTGAGCGCTCCTTCCCTCTCTCCCTCTTCCCCCCTCTCTGCATCCTGTCTTCAATTTGGGCTGCTGCATAAAACATGATGACCGCATCTGTGTCCTCGTTTTGGAGGGTCACGCAAACTGTGAGCTGCCCTGGATCTCCCTGAGGGCAGCTTGCATCTCAGGAAGGCTGCTGAGCCAGTGGAGTCTCTTTCGACCAAAATAAAGTCCCGGGTTCAATCCTGGGGCATCTCCAGGTAGGGCTGGGAACGCTCACCGTTTGACACCCTGAAGAGGCACCGCTGGCCAGAGCAGACAGTGCTGAGCTAGATGAGCCCCTCTTTGTTCATTCCATCATTATTCCACTTTTCCATGATGATTCTTCTCCCTCCCTTAATCCCCACAACAACCCTGTGAGGTAGGTTAGGCTGAGAGGCAATGACTGGTCCCCAAGGACACCCAGTTAGCTTCATGGCCAAGTGGGAGGATTTGAACCCTTGTCTCTCCCAGATCCATTCCAGGACTCTAACCACTACACCACCGCTGTCTCCCTATGGTCCGACTCTCTATGCCTCCTGTCTTCCTTTGCCCTTGCTGTGCATGCATGAGAGGCTCAGGCTGCCAAAGACCCAAATGGATGGGGCGCCCTACCAAGTCAATTTGGACTTACAGGTTGCCCAGAGCAGAACCAGCGAGAGGGGTCTCCTGCGGGTGGTCTGTCCCCCTTGAAGAGGCGGGTTTGGCCCAGGTCTTGGAACGAACCAGTTTTGTCTAAGGAAATTCACGAGGTCATCCAGAAAGCTCTTAAGCACACCTAGAAGTAGTTCCCTCGATTGCCAGGTAAACAGAATGTGAATTAAATTAACTTTGTGGTAGAACTTGGAGCCATCTCTAAAGCGAATGGATAAGGCCATCGAGGTGCCTTATCGGAGGGGGGTTGATGTCACGGACTGGCTGGATGGAGAGGAGTGGTGGGAGCTGGGAACCCCCAGGGGAAGAAGGCTCAGAGCCCGGGGATTGGTGGTGGGACGGCAATGAGTGAGAACAGGGAGAAGACTGGGGAAGGAGGCGTCCGAAATGGAAGAGACAACAGGACCAAGGGAGCAGGAAGAGTCTGTGGCAAAGAGCAGTCCAGAATCAGAGGCAGGAAGGAGGGCAGGAGACAGAGGTGAGGTCAGCTGCTGAAGAATCCAGCGAGTCTCCCCCTCCTGCTACAACCAGCTACCCTCCCGCCTGGTCTCCCAGAACAAGGAGAGGGATGAAGAGTGCGGAGCAAAGAGAGACAAGGAGAAAGAGTCTCAGGTTGCTGGGGGAGGAATAGGTGAGACAAGGGGAAAGGCAGGCACCTTCAGTTCTCGCAACTGCCTCCTTGGGGCAAGGAGGAAGAGCTGCTGGGATTATTCGCCCTGTGCTGCTTGATTTTCTTTGAATAAAGAGTTAACTTCACTCACACCGGCAGTTTTGTTGCTGACCTACTCCTGACAGGTGAGGACAAACACCACCACAGCTATAGGTTCTGCCCTCTAACCTATGCAGGGGAGGACAGAGGCTCACATCAGATATCTAACCAAATTCAGTGGGCCATTTTTAGCATCTCTACAAGACTTATATTGGAATGGCTCCCTTTTGACTTCAGCAGGGCTTACTTCTGAGTAAACATGCATAGGATGGCTCCCGTGAGCTTGCTCTCCTAGGGCCAGGGGCATTGTGTGAGGTCACAGCACCTGGGGAGGGCACATGCTGGGAGTTGGGGGGCAGAGGGTGAAGGAGCCCTGTGGGCTTGGCACACGGAGGGAGAAAAGTACTCCATTGGCCACGGCAAACAATGTCACCGGAGCATGAAGGAACAAGACCCTGTGAGGCTGCAGGGTCCCCGAGATGTGCCCCCTCCCCAAAATGTGCCAGGAGCTCCAACCCCTATGCCCCCCCCCACGCTCTGCCACTGCCTAGGGCTATTTCCTTCCATTTCAGATGGAGCTCTTTCCAGATACGCAAAAGTCGGGCTGCAGGTGACCTCTGGGCTACCCTTCCGGCAGTCAAGTTTGGATGGACGGGGGGGTGCGTGGAGCAAGGCCCCTCCAGAGAGGCTTCTGCCAGAAAGGGTGGCACAAACCGGCGCAGATATTTGGAATCTCTCCGGCGGATCAAATCCCTCCTGGACTTCCAGATGGCAGAAGAGAACAAAACAGACAGAAAAACAAGGAGGAAAATCAACGGTCAGTCCTTGGGATCCCCCGACGGCCGCAGAGCTGAGAGCAGCATTGGGAGGCATTTTGCCCCCACATGCCAGTCAGGAAAGTGTGAAATTGAAGGTGAGGGTGAAATCCTTTGCCAGGGAAGCAGTACCTTTCCACCTGCAGACCTGTCTCCTGCCTCCCCTGGACTCCGAAACAGCACAGTGGCCAGGCATGGTGGTTCTCTGCTCTGCCTCCACAGTCAAGAGGCAGCAAAGCCCCCGGAAGGCAGCTCCTGGGAACAGGACCGGTGCTAGGGATTTTTGCGCCCTAGGCGAGGGGGCGGGCCACGTGACGTCATTGTGCATGACGTACGGTGCCCCGCCCCCTGCCCTGCCGGGCGCCCCGCACCGCTGCGGTTTTCACCGCTGGTTGGGGCGGCACTGGGCCGCGGCGGGGGGCGAGGGGCAGGCTGGCCGGCGCCCCCTCCATTTTGGCGCCCTAGGCAACTGCCTAGTTCGCCTACATGGATGCGCCGGCCCTGCCTGGGAACTGCAGGAGGGGACAGGGCCCATTTGCCAAATATATGGAAGGGAGAGGAAGTGATGGGCAGCGAAGGAAGATTTCTTGGCTTGGAGAAGCGGGAACTGCCTACACTGGATGGTGAGCATCTTTCTTCTGAGAGAGGGATGCAGGACACACACACACACCAGTCTGTCGCAGCAAAGCCAAGAAAATGTACTGATTTACGCAGCACGTAGTTAACCTGTGGAACTCCTTCCCACAGGAGGCAGTGGTGGCCACCAACCCAGATGGCTTTAAAAGAGGATTAGACCAGAGCTGTTTGGCCATGGAACAATCTCCCTCGGGAGGTGGTGGACTCTCCTTCCTTGGAGGTTTTTATGCAGAGGTTGGATGGCCATCTGTCATGGATGCTTGAGCCGAGATTCCTGCATTGCAGGGGGGGTTGGACTGGATGACCCCTGGGGTCCCTGCCAACTCTATGAAATTCACAAAGAAAGCGCTGTCGGTGGCTAGTAGCCACAATGGCTGTGCTCAGCCCTTCCCAGTCGGAAGCAACAATGTTTCTGAATGCCAGGGGAGAGTTGCTCTTGTGCTCGGATCCTGCTCGTGCGTTTCCCACAATGGGCATCTGGTTGGCCCCTGTGAGAACAGGAGGCTGGAGGAGATGTGCCAGCAGGGCTAGTCTTGCTCTTTTACGATTTACGAAGGGGTGCCATAGTGATGTTGTTTGGTAACATTGATCGGGGGAGACCTTTATGCAGCTCAGATGCCTCCATTTCCACAGGAGATGTGCAAGAGCAGTTTGGGCTGGATCGCACCCTGAAGATTCTCCCTGGCGCAAGCAAAGACGCCCAGGGACACACACGGAGCCTGCAGACAACCTGTCCTCTCCAAGGACAGGTGTGGGAGATCACCTGTGCCCTTGTCAACGGGACGCGCTCCATCCGGCCGGTGGGCAAAGTTTGCCATGCGCCTCCCAGGAAATGTGCAGGGCCAAGGCCGGGTCGCCATTCTTCATGCATGCGTGCCCTGATGCGGCCTGACATGGAAGCTGCATTTGGTACCTCGCACATAAGTGATCTGAACTGCCTGCTATTTTCGTTGATGATAATTTGCTCCGTGTTTGCGTGCAGTTCATGGCTCGGTCAGCCTTGCCTGATACTATATTCCCGTTTGTTCCACTAAAGGTTTCGCTGTCAGCTCGGCTCAGCCTCCACGGGCTTGATGAACCGTGAATGCACCGCGACTGGGGATCGGACACGTGAGCTCGCCGCAGATGGGAACAAGCCGGGCTGGCGGGGGCAGAGGAGAGGGAAACCAGGAGCGAGCCAAGCAGGGGGCACGGGGGGTGGGGTGGGGGTGGCGGCCATAGGAGTGGGCACTAAATCCACGGCCAGCACCACCCTTGAGGAGCAAAAGAAACTAGCAAGCGGGATCCGACCACGAGAGCAACTCTCCCCTCCTGCACCCAGAATCTGAGAGACAGGCTTCTCCTGCCCCTGAACTTGAAATATCCATTTTCTCCACAAGGGGAAATGGCCCCCTGCAAAGCACGTCTTCCCATTCCATAAACTGCCATTACGCCAGGTACCTCAGCCTCTGGGGCTGGTTGTGAGAGCGTAACCTGCTTCAAACTGCTCTCCCTCAAACAGGTTGGTCTACATCTGCCATCGGTTGTGGCCACGAACGATGGCTGTATAATGTGGCAGCACTCTGTGCGTGTGTTTGGGCTGGGGCAGAAGCGAGTTGTAGTCCAAAACAGCTGGAGGGAGAAGGCTCTTAGGACAGGGCATTGCTTCCAATTCTCTCAGGTCGGGAATAGTTTGAGAGATGGCGAAGACAACGTCACAAGGCGGTTTATCAAGAGTTAAAGAGCTACATTCAGATGCTCTTAGGAGTAAGTCCCATCAGACATAATTAGACTTCCTTCTGAGCAGGTAGGTATAGGAGATTTGCAGTGGCGGGCTAGATGCCTGCTTCCTTGCAGGGTTGTTTCCTTCTGCTCCAGAGGGGAGGACTTGAACCAATGAAATTCTAAGAAAGGAGAGTCCATCTATTCAAGAAGAGCTTCCTGACAGTAAGAGCTGTTTGACAGCGGAGGCGCTGGACTCTCCTTCCTTGGAGGTTTTTTAACAGAGGTTGGATGGCCATCTTGTCATGGATGCTTTGGCTGAGGTTCCTGCATTGCAGGGGGTTGGACTGGATGACCCTCGGGGTCCCCTCCAACTCTACGATTCGAAAATGCTATGATGTTTGCCAGCATGTGACCAACCAAGATCCAGAAAGTGGCACCGATGCTCTAGGATTCCTTCACTCAAGCATCCCCCAGATCTATCCCAGCCCTAAAGGCTGCCTTTCTCTTCCTTCCAAGGTAACCTGCCTGCCAGGGGCATGTGAATCCTCTCTCTTTCTCTCTCCTCTCCAGGCAATGCTCAGGGGCTCCTCTCTCAAATCCTGCAAAACAGCCAGGCTGTTGCTCCACAGCAGAGAGCAGGGGGCTGGACCCACATCTCACTGGGGTTCCAGCAATCCATGCAACCGTCCTCTTTCCTCCAGACCCCCTGCAGTTGCTCTCTTTGGCCCTATCTAGTCTAGCACCCAAGAGTGGCCAACCAGATGCCTGTGGTATACCTGCAAGCCAGATATGTCAACGGACGAGGGAGCTGTGCGCGAGGCACCAGGGCTTGGGGGGGCAATAGGAGCAGGCAGTAAACCCCTGGCCACCAACACGACCGAGGAGAAGTCTGGGGACTGTGCGGGAGAAACTAGAATCATAGAATCATAGAGTTGGAAGAGACCCCAAGGGCCATCCAGTCCAACCCCCTGCCAAGCAGGAAACGCCATCCAAGCATTCCTGACAGGTGGCTGTCAAGCCTCTGCTTAAAGACCTCCAAAGAAGGAGACTCCACCACACTCCTTGGCAGCAAATTCCACTGTCGAACAGCTCTTACTGTCAGGAAGTTCTTCCTAATGTTTAGGTGGAATCTTCTTTCTTGTAGTTTGAATCCATTGCTCCGTGTCCGCTTCTCTGGAGCAGCAGAAAACAACCTTTCTCCTTCCTCTATATGACATCCTTTTATATATTTGAACATGGCTATCATATCCCCCCTTAACCTTCTCTTCTCCAGGCTAAACATACCCAGCTCCCTAAGCCGTTCCTCATAAGGCATTGTTTCCAAGCCTTTGACCATTTTGGTTGCCCTCTTCTGGACACGTTCCAGCTTGTCAGTATCCTTCTTGAACTGTGGTGCCCAGAACTGGACACAGTATTCCAGGTGGGGTCTGACCAGAGCGGAATACAGTGGTACTATTACTTCCCTTGATCTAGGGTGCTGGCCCTAGATCAAGCAAAGGGTGCACGCTCCATGCGCAGAGTGCTAGCCCTGGATGGGAGCGAAGGGCCTTCCAGACCCATACTCTGTCTTGGGCAGTGGTCCGCCATGCACCCTGCAACACCAGGGCACCGGGAGAGCCCGCTTCTCGCAGTGGCCAAGCAGGTGCCCATTATGGGAAACCTGGAAGCAGGACCCAGGCACAAGAAGGATGCTTTCTATAGGGCAACTATCCTCTCCTGTGGTTTCCAGCACCTGGGACTCAGAAGCATTGCTGCCTCCGACTGTGATGGCCACAGCAGAGCCATGCCAGCTGGTCACCATTGCTAGCCGCCTCCTCCTCCACGAATCTGTCCTATCCTCTTTAAAAGCCACCCAAGTTGGTGGCCATCACTGCCTCCTGTGGCAGGGAGTTCCACAGTTTAACTCTGTGCTATGTGAAGGAGGACTTTCTTTTCTCTGTCCTGAATCCCGCAGCATCCAGCTTCACTCTGTGGGATGTGATACACAAGTAGCAGTCAAGTACAACATTCCCAGTTTTCCTAGAGTGGACATGTGAGTGAATGTTTGGTCCAGCCAGTCGAAAACTTCCTGTTTCCTCCTGACTGGGACATCCTTCCTCTTGCATGTGACTAGAGGTGGGCGTGACCTTACCTGTGCAGGTAACAAAAAGACAAGGCATGCAGCCCTCCTCCCTTCTTTTCCATCTTCCTTTCATCATGTGAATGGCAGTGACTGCCAGTCTGCAGTCTATATACCGTATGTGTATTTTTCGCTCTATAAGGCGCACCTGACCATAGGACGCACCTAGTTTTTAGAGGAGAAAAGCCCAATTTTTTGAGGATCAGCTCAAAGTTGTTGAGCTTACTTACTTACTTACTTACTTACTTACTTACAGGGAAAAAACCCTGTTCTGCAGCTTCAGTAAGCCATTTCTACAGTTTCCAGACAGATAATCTAATCAGCCAGTCACATGTCGCTGAGGAAACAGCCTCCCTCTGCAAGGGGGCGGGGCTGGAATCTCTCTCCCTTATCTCGCTCCCCGATCGTTTGCTGAGCAGCTGCTCAGCGGGCTTCCTTTCAACACCCCCTTCTCTCTCTTTTTTTAAAAAAAGCACGATCTGCTTTTGCCCCTGGGTAGTTCAGCTCCAGGGACCACGCATTCGCTCCATAAGACGCACAGACATTTCCCCTTACTTTTTAGGAGGAAAAAAGTGCGTCTTATGGAGCGAAAAATATGGTACTTTGTAACTAAGTCTGCCTCCAGGGATCCATCTGTGAAATGAATGTGTGAGTAAACTTCTTCTATATTCTTTACACAAGATTGTGGCGTGTTTATTCTTTTAAGAAGGATATAAGGGAACTTACCAGGAATCTAATACCGAGAGGCTTAAACAAGCCTGCAGCCAGCTACCCGCTGTGCGTTTAAAAGGGGAATGTAAAACTCTGCTAAGTAAAAGAACTTGCTAGCGCAGGTTAGGAAGGATATTAATAAACAATATATCCTCTCCTGCCTCCCTGAACATTCCCACACACTCAACAGTCATTCCGCCCTGGATGAGTAACAAGTTCCTTCCAGCTGCCCTCTGCATGCCATGTCTAACTTTTATCTTGTTTCCTCTTGTTCTCTCAACTGAAAAAGTTCCAGACACCTTGGCTCTCTGGATTGCAACCTTGCACCGCAGAGCCACGGGCTCCGTCCCTGCCTGGACCTCCGGGAGCCACTAATGCTGTTCAGAGATGCAACATGTAGGTCGTCTCCCCTCGGCCTCTTCCCCCATCCTCTCACCTCCGGATAGATGAGTCTCCCTGAATCCCAGCACCATTAGGAAGTCTGCGCTGCGCAGCATGTGAGCTTCTGGGAACCCAAAGTGTGGCTCAGGAGAGAGCCGGCGGCTGTCACCGGGTCACTTTTCCTCGGAAGCCCCTTCCGAGGCCTCGCGAGGAGTTCGGCGGGGAGGGGGGCAAACAGGCGCGTCGCCCGGCACTTGTCGGTTGAGATCTTGACGTCCGAGGTGCTGAAATGCTAACGGGACCCTCCAGAATGCCCTGTGACATTTGCTATTCCCTTTATAGGCGGCAGCTCAGACCCCACAGCCGGGAGGCTGCAAATGCGGCAGAATTTCCTGGAGCACT